>BRZY01000003.1:47946045-57946045 GCA_030159175.1 Glycyrrhiza uralensis | reverse complement strand
AAAAAAACTAAAAATCGAATGAATGATTTCACCAATAACTACTCAATTATAGAATTTTATAACAATTAATTTTATACATAATTATCAGATGAAGTGGTATGTTTTTTTTTAACAATTTTAATATGGATAGATTATAATTAACTAAGAAGTTCATTATAAAATAAAAAGCATTTCATTTACAATCACAAGAAAAACATTTAAACTAATACCCATTTAATGCTTATTTCTCCGAGGGTTAATTAAGAGCTTATTATCTTTGAGTAATCATTGTATGGTCATAAATATTAAAAATAGACGCCGAGATAACTTTATTCCTTTAAGTGGGTTCATTCACTTTGGTTCAAGTTAATCGGGTCTGATAATAGATATTTTTTAGTATCTGAAGTAATCGATTGTCCTTAAAAAATAAACTCAAATGCTATGTGAAGTTCAGGAATTATTTATTTATACAATGTGATTCGCATCAAAAGGATATATGTATGACACAGACACGCACCTGGGAAACTTTTATACTTACTGATGTCATTTAAGAATACAATATACACCAAGTCACGCACATAACGTGTGGGGATGAAAAAGGATAAAGGTGGAATTTGATATCCTAAATCCTTGTATTTAATTACTTGAAAAAGATTTTATCAGCTAAATTAAATCAGCTGATATCTTCAGTACAGATCAGTAAAAAGATAAGTCGTGGCGTACATATTTGTGATGTATGATGATAAAACGGACAGTAGTTGTGCAAATAACACAATTATATGGTTTTCAAATCTTGCGTTTGCGTTTATTTAATCGATATATAGATTGGTTTATAATAGAGAAAAGTGAATTAATGGATATAGAGTCCAATTAACAAATGTTGAACTAAAAAATGAGATGGCAATCAATCCCAGACCCATGTATATGGAATAACATTTATTGGAAGAAATCAATCCC
Organism: Glycyrrhiza uralensis; assembly: GCA_030159175.1. Classification (NCBI taxonomy): domain Eukaryota; kingdom Viridiplantae; phylum Streptophyta; class Magnoliopsida; order Fabales; family Fabaceae; genus Glycyrrhiza; species Glycyrrhiza uralensis. The sequence continues at coordinate 57,945,109 of BRZY01000003.1, read as the reverse complement.
TTAAATGAATGTCAGTACCTCGAGGGATTAGTCTCTATAATTGCATGCGGAGGATACCCGGTTAAAAAAAATAAATTGAGATGTGAATGTCTGTAAAAGTTTCAACCACATTAATGCCCCAACATATTCTCTCAACCCAGATAAAATGCGTGATCAACCAACAAGAAATATTAGCTATGAGAGTGACAGGAGGAGAGGTTGGGGGAATTGTTTGGCTTGTTTTATGAAAGTGTTTTGGAATTGAGGTTGGGGACAGAAGCATCCCGTGAAACGAAAAGACTGAAAGCTAAGCAGGTACCAAGTGAGAGTGCGACAAAGAGTTAGCAACATTGTCTCTAGCTAGCAACATTAGCATAAAAGCCATATACAAAAAACGACACTTTTCCACTCTTTTTCCCTCGTGGTACAGCTTGCTTGTTGTTCATCTAGAGAAGAGGTTCACGAGAGGAAATACTAGCTTGTTTGCCTCTATGTATTGAGCTTATTAATATGGTCCCCAAATAAAAAAGCTTGTAGCTTCACGGATTCTTCTCAGCTGTTCATATTATGATGTCAGTTGTAACTTATTTTAATCATTGGACTTAGGTCAATTTATTTATTTTTTATTATGAATGACCTTGTAGCTTGTCACGCTGTCTTTTTTTAATGGAATAAATCCGAAGAAACTCATCAATGTTGATACTTTTGATTAAGAAAGCTGAATACTAGTAATTGTTACTGAAATATTTTAGTTATTGTTTAATTAACTAGTTTTGTTTCTGAAAGAATTTTTTTATTAGAATTCTTGTCTGTAACTGCGGCACAAACTTCTCAAATGTATATGTTCTGTATCAGTAACCGAAGCACAAGCAGGATTACTAGCAATAAATTATGGACGGTGTTGAGAATAATTTATATCTTATCTCCGAAACATCTCCAAACTAAAAGGAAAATAATAGAGTCACGAGAAACACATTGCGTCATTCACATGATGTCTGATTAATCATATAACAGAAATGGTGCCCAAATGCGTGTCTTACATACATAAAATTAAATAAATGACTCTATTTTGGATACGTTGTGACAATAGCTTTTAAGTGTTGGTTTATACTATCATCTAGAAGAGGAATGTTTTCTTTCTCCAAGTTATCTGATATTTTTTTAAGCTTGAGACTAATTTTTTATTTTTTCACAAGTGGTATCTCTAATTTGTATTTAGTTTTGACAAAATTACTCTTAGTCCTTTAAGTTAATTTTATTTTTTAATTTGACATCTTATCTTTTATCTTGTAACAAAATAGTCTCTTATATTTTACAAACAAACTGAAATAGACTAGTAGAATGTTCAAATGAATGAAAATGAGACGTAATCAATAAAGATAGAAATAATATGTACGTTTCTGACAATGAAAAATTAGTTAAAAAATATAAAAAGTTATTTTGTTATAAAAAAATAAAGGACAAATTATAAAAAATAACTGTTTTTTGTCTTAAAAAAAGAACTTTTTTTTTTTTGGTCAACAAAGAGATAAATTGAGAAAGGCCGAAGCCCAAACATTACAGAAAAGACCTGAATACATAGGCCCAAAGCAAATATGCTATAGCTAATAGATAAACAATAAACTCAAGCTATGCTCTGGATGAGCCTAATCAGCTCTCAACTGTCCTACTAACAGGCAAGGAAAAACAACGAACAAAAACCAACAGAAAAGACAGAAAAGAAAAACAGAGACACAACCTAATACATCAGTCTAACACACCACAGACATAAAAAAAAGGATATTCTTGAGAGGGTTGGATTTGGTCCATTTGGGGCACTCCGAACCTTCGATCTCATCAAATTTGCTCGTATGTCAGAGGGTGGTGGTGCTACAACAAGATGCACGGCAGTGTAAAGAAGCATAGAGGCGAAAACCTGAACATCAAAAGGAAAAAAAACCAACAAAGACAACACCAAACGCCACACACAAAAGCAACAACAGACGAGAACAACCACAACACAACCCCAACACGGCGGTGATCCAGCAAGGACAGAAGACGACGACCCAACTGCGAGTACAGCGACACCAAGCCTCTGCGAAAGGAGAAGGAGACAACGACGCAGCTCCGACCTCGTCCGACACGCGTTCGACCCAAAGGTAAGTGCGGTGTTCCAAACCCCAAACCGACAGACGACAGCGCTACAACCCCCACCAGACGGCTGCCTTCTGCAGGACCTTAGGGCGGACGCAACAAAAGGGGTTGGAAACGGAAAGAGAAACAGAGAAAAAAAAAACGGGAACAGAAAACCGGAGGAACGAAAAAACAGAGGAAACAAAGAGAAAGAGAAGCAAAGGAGAAGAGGGACAAGGGGCCGCGCGTGAGTGGCGAAGGCAGCAGCAGCACGGCGGCCCCTTCAGCATTCTAAAACGTGAGGCGGCGACAAGGGTTAGGTTTTTGCTAGAGCGCCGCGTCAAAGCCAGTAAAAAAAGAACTTATGTGACCAAATAACTCTTTCGTGACAAATGTGATTTCACCTTTGTTGATTATATTTTTGGTCAAGAGACTGATGCATTTTTTTGGTCAAAGGGGCAAAAGCTCAAAGCCCAAGGCCTATCAATCCTTTGTTTAGGCCCATTTCTATTGAAAGCTTTGATCTGTTGACCAAAAAAAGGTCACGTTTTTTTTTGTCAAAATGAGGTAAGATAGAGCACTTTGACCATTAAGAATTCTTTTGTTTTTGGTCAAGAACCCATGAAGATTTCTTTTTTGTCAATACCCATATTTTTGTCAATACCCATTAAGAATTCTTATCTCGATATATGATATGCTTTCGAAAAAAATCTCGCTACCTGATCTAACTTATATGGGAATTGGTAAATATACCAATATTTTTGGACATACACCCACATTTAAAAAGAAAAATACAGTTATACCCTCGTTAATTTGTTTATTTTTTTTTCAATTTTGCGTTGTTATCAGAAACTTAGTTTCCGGAATGTAAATTTGCATTCCGGAAACTCCAGAAAAATCCAGTTTCCGGAATGTATTTTTGCATTCCGGAAACTCCAGAAAAAATTTACATTCCGGAAACTGGAGTTTCCGGAATGCAAATCTGTATTCCGGAAACTTCAGGAAAATTTACATTCCGGAAACTGGGGGTGTATGGCCAGTTTCTGGAAAAGAAGCAAAATCAGAAGAAAAAAAACCCAAACAATGAAGGCATAATAGTAATTTCCTGAATAAATATGGAGTGTATGGCAAAAAACTAGGGTGTATTTACCAATTCCCAACTTATATTTGTAGGTAGACCCCAACACTTGTTTTGTTTGTGTGGGGTATGTCGGTATGATATAAGGCCCAAAATATCAAGACCAACTTAGGCCCATTATTTATCTTGAGTGCAGTCGCGGACTCGCGGTGAGCCCATTAATCTGGATAAAAAGCCCATTGCTTCTTGATAAAAAAAGGCTATTGCTTCGGTTTTGCGCTCAAATTCCCGGAAACTACGTCGTTTCAGTAAATAATCACTCATCTGTTATCTCCTTCTGACGCCACCGTCTTCAGCTTCTGGTTTGCGCTGTGTTCTACTGTTCTTCCACTTTTGCTCTTCATCTTCTTCTGGTTAATGGATACTCTACAATTCCTCTATTTTCAACCCTTTACTCTTCTCCATCCATTAAGGGTTCCTCTCAGCTTGGATCTTCAGCAAATTTGTCTCTGTTAGAGGAATTAGTAATTTTTCATTTTTATTTTTTAAAATTTTCATTCTGTTTCTCTCTACATCAAGCTTGAATCTTTTGTTTAGGTTCTGAATATTGAAGGGAGACTTGAGGATTTTTTCCACTGGGTACCCATTATCAATTCCTTCTTTTTCATCCCCTACTGAAGAACAACATGTCTCTGTTCCTTAAAGCATTGCCTTTGATGGCCTTTCGCCCCAGACCATCCTTCTCCTTTCTCTGCAGAGTTTCCAACACCATTCCAATTGCAATTTCCAGAACCAGAACTGTCTCTTCAGTTTCTGCTTCAATACAACCACCACCTCCTGCTTCTGAAACACTCACACCCAATACTAAACCACCTTTAGCCCTCACCAAGGAACCCCTTGAATGGGTTAGAAGGACTGATTTTTGTGGTGAGTTGTCTTTAAACGATGTTGGTAAAAGGGTCCAGCTTTGTGGGTGGGTTGCCCTTCACAGGGTCCATGGTGGCCTCACATTTCTTAATCTCAGAGACCATACTGGTATTGTTCAGGTACTTGCAAGTTGTTGGTTGGTTGGTTTTCTTAATCAATTTCACTAACATCATTAATTTCAAAGAAGCATGTTGTAATTTGTGTTACTAATGCTGCTCTGTGTTATCTAAACTTGTATATTGCTGCTACTATTGTATTACTATTTTCTGTTATGCGTACTACTGTTATGTGAGTTTTCATCCTGCATTTGACTAGTTTGCTATCAGTGTTGGTTATAGTTGAACATGGTGTGTGTATTCTAATGAAGCCTGAAATTCAGGTTACAACCCTTCCAGACGAATTTCCAGACGCTCATTCTGCTATCAATGACCTGAGGCTGGAGTATGTGGTTGCCATCGAAGGAATCGTCAGGTCTCGGCCAAATGAGGCAATCAACAAGAAAATGAAAACAGGCTTCATCGAGGTCTGTGAAGAAATATGCTTTGTACTACACGGATTGGTGTCTTGAAGATATGGTTTTTTTTGTAGTTTGAAATGTTTAATTTGTTTACTGTTGTCTTCCTATCTACCAAAATTTTTATATGTATACTTGTGTGGCAGGTTGCTGCAAGAAAAGTACAAGTGTTAAATTCTGTAAATTCAAAGTTACCATTCTTAGTTACTACAGCAGATGATGCAAAAGATTCTCTTAAAGAGGAGATCCGTTTGAGGTAGTAGCCATCATGTTGCAGCTTAATACTTGTAATTGCTTATTTATATTTATGTTGATTGGTTTCTCATAGAAGTGTGGTCATTACGATGTCAGAATCTCACTATTTTTAGGTTTTCTTGAATTTTTCCTATTAATGCTGTTTGCTGTGCTACATGTTTACATGTTATGAAGTTTTTCGTTTAATAAATTTCATTTCTGACTTATCTTTAATTTTTGTGGAAAAGAGAGAATTTTGTAGATGTCCTATCTTTTTTTTTTCATAATACCTATTCTAATTTGTTTTATGTAACTTTGTGGGAGATTTATTTCTTACAATTACCTGTTTGCAGGTATCGATGTCTTGATCTAAGGAGGCAGCAGATGAATTTCAACATATTGCTGCGGCATAAAGTGGTTAAACTCATACGAAGATATCTAGAAGATATACATGGTTTTGTGGAGGTACTATCCAGCGAGTTCACCATTTGAGTTAATTATTTTCTCTTTTCAATGAGTAATTGTGTCTTTTGCAATCCACTGTTACTTGACTTTGGTGGTTGGTATTTGATGTCCTGTGTTGATCTTTACCTTTTTTTGGTCATAAGGTAGATTGAAACTCCAATATTGTCAAGATCCACCCCAGAAGGTGCCCGGGATTATTTAGTTCCATCAAGAATCCAGGTATTTAGATCTGTTCACCTCTTTCACAAGATTGTTATTTTCAGCTCTTGTTACTCATGATTGCAGCTAAACAACTATGATCTTAAAATTTATCTTACATATCTCAAATCATTGATTTGCATTGATTTTTTAAATGAATAGGGTTCCTCCTTATCACTAATAAAGAGGTCCAGTTTGGACAACCTTGCATTAGATTTCTCTAATATTTTTGGGTGGTTTTTCTTTCTTTTTGTTTAATATGTGTTTTAATTACGATAAAGTCAGTCTGTATTATGTAAAATCTCATTGAAAAAAACAGTAGAAATTTCCCATAAGTGAGTTGTCTGTATTATGCCACTGAATGATTTTTTTTCTATTGGCATAACATCTTTAATGAGCAGAGCATTGGTAAGAGGAAAAAGCTAAATAAATCTTTTTATCTATTTTTTTGTGAGATTTAATTTATGTTTCGTTTTGCTGATTCTCTATCACAATAATTATGAAGCCAGGAACATTCTATGCCTTGCCACAAAGTCCGCAGCTATTTAAACAAATGCTAATGGTTGCTGGTTTTGATAAATATTATCAGATAGCAAGGTATGATTTTCTTTTTCTATTTATATCTTGGCTATATTATGGAGAATATGTTATTGTCCCCCATGCAGTACTCTTCCCTTTTTCTATCTGATATCTTTTTCCTATAAAAAATGCATTTGGTTTGAGAGACTTACATAGACTAAGAATACAAAATGCTTGTTTTTGTAAGCTAAACCAAACTTACAATTAAAACAATTTTGATGCAAGTGATTTTTTTTTTTTTGGATAAAATGCAATTTACTTTTTGCCAGATGTTTTCGAGATGAAGATTTAAGAGCTGATAGACAACCTGAGTTCACCCAACTAGATATGGAATTGGCTTTTACTCCTTTAGAGGATATGTTGACTCTTAATGAAGAGTTGATCAGAAAGGTTAGTTTATATTTATAATCAGTTATCAGACGTCTTTAACAGGTTAAAAAAAATGCATTTTTTCATAATTTTGAAAATTGGAAGTAATGATATATTGAGATGAAAGTTTGGAATGGAGTAATAAGGTATAAACAATTGGGTAATTTTTTTGGTGATTTGAAATGTCAAATGACAGCGTTTAAGATTTAGAAGCAGGTATAAATATTGGCTGAGAGGGGAGGATAACTATAGAAACATATTTTAGTGGAAAACACATCAATCTTATTAACAGACACATTTAATCCTATTACTAAATCTCGAAAGAAGACATTGAGAGGGGGGGGGGGGGGGGGGGCAGTATCAAATTTGCAATTTAGGTAATGGCTTCTTTTTGTAATGTAATGTCTTAAACTTTTGTGGTGAAACTTATTTCAAGAAAAGACAAATGTTGAAATGGGGTGGTGGTAGTGTATAAAGATCTTTTGTGGATGTGGTTTTACATAAAGATAACTATAAAAGTTGAATAATGTATTTTATGGCTATTTTGAAGTTGAAGCTTGTTTGAGGGCAAATATATTTTATGGCTATTTTGAAGTTGTTCATCTCCTAGATTAGAATATATGCTCATTACTTGGTGTAAATAGGAAGTGTTCATTGCAGGTTTTTCTGGAACTTAAAGGTGTGGAATTACCAAACCCTTTTCCCAGGCTTACATATGCTGAAGCAATGAGTAGATATGGTTCAGACCGGCCAGATACCAGATTTGATCTTGAGTTAAAGGATGTAATGATCTTTCTTTCACCTCCTCCAAACACTTTTGTAATTTCTAGCATATGGTGGTTTTTTTTTTCCAATGATCCTCTCGTGTTCATATTCTATCTTGCCATAGTCCTGTGTTGAAAATCATTATTTTTTTGCTTTAGTTTGTATTGCAGTAACTTACCTATATTTCCTTCTTAGAAGTCTTGATGAGATATAACTTTTCATTGGCCACAGGTATCTGACATTTTCTCAGGGTCTTCCTTCAAGGTTTTCTCTGATTCCTTGGAGAGTGGGGGAGTTATTAAAGTGTTATGTGTACCTTCTGGTGCAAAAAAGTACTCAAATTCAGCTCTTAAGAAAGGTGATATTTACAATGAAGCACTCAAATCTGGTGCTAAGGGTTTACCTTTCCTCAAGATATTGGAGAATGGTAAGTGATGAAATTGCTATGAATACTCATTTTATGATATTGAGAGGCATGTTTGTTATATTCTGTTGTTTATTGTGCAAACCTTTGATTTTAGGTGATATCGAGGGAATTTCTGCATTGGTATCAAGTATGGATCCCACAACTAAAGAAAATTTGTTAAGGCGATGCTCTGCAGGACCGAGTGATCTTATTCTATTTGCAGTTGGTCATCATGCATCTGTAAATAAAACTCTTGATCGTCTTAGAGTTTATGTGGCACATGAGTTAGGTTTGATTGACCATGTAAGTTGGTGATCTGCTTTCTAGTGAAAAAGAAGTGCTCTCTTTCTCCTTTATTTCTTTCCCAAATATTATCCAGTTATTTTTGTTTGAGTTTTAGGGAAGACATTCAATTTTGTGGATCACTGACTTTCCAATGTTTGAGTGGAATGATTCAGAGCAGAGGCTTGAGGTCAGTTCTTCTTTTAATAACATCCAACAATGTATTTCTCAATATAATAACATGTCTAGCCTTGAAATTTCATGATTGTTCGTTGTAATTACAGTTAACTGTTTTTCTGCCTTTTTTAAAAAAAAAAAAACTGTTCTTCTCTATGCCATTATGTAGCTTGGCAAGTTTCCTTTCCTCAAGCCTTGAATAGGATATGTATGGGAGGGCCCTGAATATTCTTCAATTCATTTGTTTGATAGGGCCTGGGGGGTGCCGGGGTGGAACCTAGGAAATTGTTTGGGTATAATAAATAATATTCTGGTTATCTTATTGTTCTTTCCATTATTCTTAATTATGGTCTAGTGCAGGCTCTTCATCATCCTTTCACTGCTCCAAATCCTGAAGATATGAATGACCTTGCATCTGCTCGTGCATTGGCTTATGACATGGTTTACAATGGGGTGGAGGTAATCGAGATTCGTTTCTGATTACTTTCCTCTCTCTATAAGCCACGAGCCTGATATTTTACCACTGATGTATGTATTAATAACTCAAAATATTACTTTGTTCCTATTTTCTGTCAGATTGGCGGGGGAAGTCTGAGAATTTATAAACGTGACATACAACAAAAAGTTTTGCAGATTGTAGGCATCTCAATGGAGCAGGTTAGTAACTACGACTCTATTCTTATTCTTATTTGTCTTTTTCATTTATTTTCTCTATTTCATATTTATAACATGTTTCAATGTTGGCCGGACAAATTTAGACTAGAATCATGTATGGTTCATTGGTTTTCTGTGCCCCATTCTTTCTTCTGGCTTCACCTTCCACTGTGTTATTATCAGAATAAAAGGTTTAGCACTTTTCTCCCCAAAGCCAATGGTTAAATGGGGGTAACATTTGTTTCTGAATGAATGGATGATGAATCCGGATTATCTTATTATTTTTATCTTATTATTTTAGTTACCGTTCGGGGCTTTGAATGATCTGAATTATGCATTATAAGTTCTTTTCAGGCTGAAGCAAAGTTTGGCTATCTTCTTGAAGCACTTGACATGGGGGCTCCACCACATGGTATGCAGATTTGTACATCCTCTAAAATAGTTCATAGCCCTAACTGACTAGAGTAGCATTCGTCTTTGCACAACATCTGTGGAAAGGGAATTTTTCCTTATTTATTGAGGCAACGGTTATCAATAGCAGTGAGGTAACTGCAGTTTAGACAAAAGTTTATTTTTGCAATGCTTTCATTGCTCTGTTCGAGGATCGGTTGAAAGTGAAGAACGACTAGAGGGAACAAAATTTGCATTGGTTCTTCAAACACAACTGTGTTAGCTGATTTTCGGTTAAGTATGGACAGAACCCCCATGCAATGCAATGTAAAAACAGGGGCTTTGCCGCTTTGGCATTAACTTTGTTGTTTCGATTAAGGTGTGCCTTAATGAAAACAATTCAATACTCTAGGGAGAAAGAGCTGAGGGAATGAAGAGAGAATCTGAAAGTGAAATTTTATTAATCTTCAGAAGTGTTGATTACAACTGTGATGAGTCTGTTTATAGACTCCAAACACAGAGACACTTATAACTGTCTCTAACTACCTAACATATACGACAGCTGTAACTAACTGCTGCTGAAGCTAGAAGAATCTTCCTATTCTAACTTATTGAGGTTGAGTCAGCCGAACTTAATATGTTGATATACCCTGATACTCAAGATTAAAAATTATATGGGGAAAATGATGGTTGAACAATCTTGTTAAGAAATTGTATGGGATTTGATTTTTCTTTTTATTTTTTTTATGGGGGTCAAGTGGCTCATAGAGGAAGTTGTGAGGAGTTTGTCAAGAATCTTTGTGCATGCATCATCATTGATTCATTGCTAAGTCAATCTATTATAGTATTCCAACTTCTGGATCTACTTGCATGAGTACAGCTTCACATATTGTATGATGATAATTGTTGTGTTGTATAATCAAAATGTAGGAGGCATAGCTTATGGGTTGGACAGATTGGTTATGTTGTTGGCTGGGGCTAATTCCATCAGGGATGTTATTGCTTTCCCAAAAACAACTACTGCACAGTGTGCACTCACCAGGTCACCATCTGAGGTGGATCCCCAGCAGCTCAAAGATCTTTCTATTACAACCTAGATAGATAGATATAAGATATTCATCTCCTCATAGTTATCTGTTGCTTAATAGTTAATATATACCCATTTTTGTACGATGGTTAGGAATAATTTATTTGTGTACATTTCATTAAATCAACATGTATTTTTTAGGAGGGATACCATGTAAACCTAATTGCTCATGTTGTTGCATCACATTTTCCGAGCCAGCCAAAACTATATTTGATATAGCAACTCTTTTTTCCCCTCTCATATATATAGGTCTTACTATTTTTTTTCCCTCTCATTTTCCTTTCACATCCAAACACAAAAAAAAAAAAAAAACCTCTCTCATTTTCTCGTCAACCAAACCCAATGCGCGGCGCACAATGCTTAAGTCTTGTAATTTGTGACAGCTGCTAATCTTGACCTCTGTTTGATCGAGTTTGCATAACCGAATTGAGGATTTATTCTACTTTATATTTAAAATGTTGTGTCAATTATATATTAGCTTAGTCTTTACAAATTATATAAATTAAGTCTAGACAAGAGTTGCCTCAATTCTGTGTCTCTCCAATTAGTTAGTTAACACTTTTTGATTTAGAACCTTTTTAATGCTCGTGATTGCAAAAACAAAATAGAATTACTGAAACCATTAAAGGTGGTCTGTCAGATTTTTTGACAAAGATTAATCATTGACAAAATCGATGGATATTTCGTATTTGTGTCATGGTGACCATAAAAAGCTTTAAGCATTGGTATGTGATTGCACACTATACGGAGGAAATAATTTTCAACCATCTATTAAATTGGACCAAGTTCTGCACATATATACAACAAGGTCTAAACCTCTGTATGGCCTGTAGTGAACCCTATTCCCTGGTAAAATGGTAATGGAGAAACTGAATCTTAATTTTCAAAACAGACTACACAAGTTACGCCAAAACTATAGAAAAAGAGAAAGCAGACAGACATCGACAACATGTTGTTATGGAAGCACGCGGATTATAACAACAATGACATAATTTAGAAAGTAAAGTCAATGCAGAAATTTTGTTAGCAAGTCATAATCATGCTTTGCTTTTTCATTTGAACATCTTGTGCTGCCACTTTCCTTGATGAATAATTTAAAATTAGATTATTGCGCAGTACGTATAAGAACTTATATGGCTTCCTTCAGGACAACGACAATTATTTGTTCTAGTGGGTTTTCATAAGCATAATTAAATTCATAAAAATAAATGTCACAGTAAACTATTTCTAGCTTGAGAATGAAATCGATTGAATATTCAAACAAGTATTACAAATAAAATGTGTGGGCAAGGTTCCTCCCAAAATTTGTTGACAGGGAAAAGTCCGCCACTTTAATTGGTTCACAACTTTTCAGTCTCCCTTTTGCCTTGGTAGTTGGAGTAGTCTTTGTCCTAATGAAAGAGAGATTATGACAGACTATATTATCGATATTTTTATTAGTATTTATGAACTATAATTATTATCAATTAATTAACGAATAACGAATGACCCAGAAGCTATATCCATTACACACTAATTTTAGGAGATGGATATGAGGAAATTGAGGCCAATTGGCATGACACGTGTGCAACGCTATTTATTTTATTTTATACTTTTATATTTAAGATAGATAAGAACAAGCTCTTTTGGGGGGCCACGTGGTGTCATAGTAGTATACCATATGAATGTATATGTATACATGAACAAGTAGATGACTCACCAACAACCATATCTGCAACTATATCTGTATTTGCTTGCTGGGGGGATTGTGTGTGTGTGTGTGTGTGTGTACGGTGTCCAAATGGAGCTGTGACGGTCACCTAATCTAATTACTGGTTCAGGTTCAGGTTTAGATGAAAAAAGCAATGATGCTATCTTAATCAAAACCCCAAAGCTTCACGAGGCATTTCGTGTGTTAGGAGAAATATAGATATGTGGTTGTGCTACAAGAGGAAGCTACGTACATACGCTGCAGCTAATTAATTACTGCATCATCACTTGTTCTTTCTCTGTGATCGTTTTTTCTAAAAAATAAAATAAAATCGTTGGGTAGAATTAATGGCCTCTATTTGATCCAACGCAGATTTCACTCATTTAAAACAAATAATTTACTTTAATTTAAACAATAAAGTAAGTAATCTCACTTGTTATGTGTTTGGATTCTCCACAATATCTGAGAGGCTACTGTAAATAGGGGCGGTAGATCGAGGATCTATATATCTACTGTACGTAGTATCAACTGGTCATTTATTCATGGATAGTTGAAGTTATTTAGTTTACCGTGTGAAATAAATTATTTATTTTAAAGGAGTCAAATCCAAATAAATACATCTTTCTCTTTAGTTCTTTTTTTTATAAACAAAAATGAATAAATGCGAGACATGAGCATAAGAAGTACTCAGTCCAAAAATGATACAAACAATCAATCCGGTATACTACCACGATCCACCACGATCCCCCTCTCAGCAGTACAAATAGCACACCAAGACTCGTCCATTACAAGAGATTGCTACAAAGGAGATAGAAAATCTTGTGCCACACCTACACAACCCAACACCCCCTTACAAAAACATCAAGGAATAAGAAAAAGTTTAATAAATGTTTCTTCAGTGACCTATATGGTCGCAAATGGATACTTCATACGTGTCAAAGTATTTCCCCAATAACCCATCAGTGTCAAAGGGGTATTTACTACTTCCTCCTTAGTTCTTATTAATTTATTTACATAAAGAATATAATAATGACAAGTTACTCGATATTATTGAATACGTACGGCATCGGATATCTAGATTTCAAAAGAACGTAAAGAGCTAACTGGCTATTTGAAGTCACCAGATCGAAATCCTGAGTGTATACTTGGGAATAGAGGTGGGTAAATTGGGAAGTTAAAATTAAAGCTTGATGCATAAGTTCCTAATATATAATAACAAGATTGTGAGATATTCATAACTTAGTTGGAAAGAAATTAAACTTTGTCCGTAATTGCAAGAGAGGATGAGTGGAAGAAATTATACGATCGAAATCAAAGAGTGGGAGCCAACGGTGCAGTGTTGAGAAGTCCCACATCGACTAGTGATATGGCTAGTGTAGTGCTTATATAATGTGGGTAGTCCTCACCCTACAAGCCAATTTTGTGGGAATGAGTTAGGCCCTAACAGTGGTATCACAGCCAGTGTTCGATCCGAGTCACCCGTGTGGGGTAGTGGGCTCGATCCAGGCCACCCGTGTGGGGTAGTGAGCCATCACCCGTGTGGGGTGTTGTCGAGAGTCGATGTGTGAGGGGGTGTGTTGAGAAGTCGTGTGTTGAGAAGTCTCACATCGACTAGTGATATGGCTAGTGTAGTGCTTATATAATGTGGGTAGTCCTCACCCTACAAGCCGGTTTTGTGGGAATGAGTTAGGCCCTAACATGCAGTACGTGAAACCATTACATAGGCCCTAACATGCAGTACGTGAAACCATTACATATCGCACTTAGGTCATGATTAACGTATTTAAAAGTACATTATTTTTTTTTTTTTTTGGTAAACAAAAGTGCATTATTTGTGAAATAGAAAGAACCATATATGCATGGGCCAATGTTAAAATTCGTTATATTGTACCGTCACTTCCACCTTTCGAAATCTCATTACGTGGCACGAAATTCTCAAAAAAGAAAAAGCAAATTTTACGTGGCAGAAAAATCATAACACGCACTAATTGTATATACTAGTGGCTTAGCTTGGTCGCTTCAACTAAAACTTTATAAAAACTATAGTGTTTTTAATTCAAATACGAATATAAACCCAGAAGATTCCTCTCTTTATCCCTAATTTCCCATTTTAATTAATTTGATGAAATGTAAACGCTAACATTGTATTTTTCACGTAAACGTCATGCATGGCCCCCGCAAATAACATGATCCTAAGAACTTTTTGAAATGTGAACCCATAGTATTGTGTTTCTTCTAAATAACATATATCCCAAACTAATTCAACACCCACAAATTAGTATACCTGCATGGCCTACCAAAGCCAAGTCTTATAGCCTATATATAGCACCATTCCCTTGCACTTAATTCTCATTCATAAGCAGCAAACATTTTCCAAGAGATATATCAATCCTCTCATATTCCTATAGTTGTCTTGCCAAAAAAAATAATAGGAAAACATATTTGATATGGAGTACTACAAGCTCTTATTCAACTGTTGCATTGGATACTTTCTTCTTTCTTCTCTCTTGCTTGTGCATGTGCATGTGCATGGTAATAAAGAATTATCATGCAATGAAACCCCATACCCTCATGTGTGCAAGCATTACATTGGCACCACCACCAATACATTATCAACCCTAGAATATTCCTCCTTCCATGACATGGCACTTAAGGTGACCATGGAGCAAGCCATTGAAGCCCACAAGCTTGTGTCAACCATAGACAATAATTTTAAAGACAACAAGCTAGCCATGTCAGCATGGGAAGATTGTTTGGACCTCTATGAGGATACAATTCATCAACTCAACCGCTCAATGAGCACAAACAACCTAAACGACAAACTAACTTGGCAAAGTGCATCCATTGCAAACCACCAAACATGCCAGAATGGTTTCATTGACTTCAACCTTCACTCTCACCTTAACTACTTCCCATCATCCATGTTAAGCAACTTCTCCAAATTGCTTAGCAATTCCTTGTCCATCACCAAAACCATGGCCTCTTCATCATCATCATCATCAACTAAACAAATTGGTGGGAGAAGGTTGCTTTCAGGTCATGATGATGGGTTGTTTCCTTATTGGGTATCGGCTTCAGATAGGAGGCTTCTTCAGGAAGCTCCATTGAAGGCTGATATTGTGGTGGCACAAGATGGGAGTGGGAACTATAAGACCATATCGGAGGGTGTGGCTGCTGCTGCTAGGCTCAGTGGGAAAGGGAGAGTTGTTGTTCACGTCAAAGCAGGTGTTTATCGTGAGAATGTTGATATCAAGAAGACGGCGAAGAACATAATGATGGTTGGGGATGGCATGGATTCCACTATTGTTACTGCTAATCATAACACCCAAGATGGCTCCACTACTTTCCGTTCAGCTACTTTTGGTAAGTTCATATATATATATATATATATATCATCGTTAACTTATAATTAACTATGATATAATTAATCATGCATAGTTGCTTCTATATGAAAGAATCTGAATTCCTGATCAATGGAATAGTAATAACATTAATATAATATATAGATTATATAATCACTTTTTAAAACTGAATTACACTATCATCACTTGACCCCATATTGAGACAGGGACAAGCAGTACTTATTTATGTACAACATGGGGGTTACGGATAATCATAAAAAGAACCAATTGCGTACATGAGTACTTCTTGTCATATAGCCATCAAAGATTAAAAAAGCCAATATATATATTTTTCTCTCAAAATATAAAACGCTTTTTTGAATATTCAGTCTCTTTTTTTTATTTTATTTTATTTATTTTCGGTCGCTATCTTTTACTTCCTCACTAAGGTATATTTATAAGACAACAAAACACAGCTTTTACACATTTTAGGATTTAAAAATAACAAAAAATGGTAAAGTTAGATTGACACCTAAATGTCATTTAACACATCGAGAGAGAATAAAAATAAAAGAGAAATTAGAGATGAAAGATAAATGTAATAAATAAATAATGTAATAAGTAAAAAAGAATCGAAAAGAGAAGAGGAGTTAAATAGGTGTTAAAAATAGATGAATGTTTCAAAAATCTTAATCATAAAAAAATTATTCCAAAAACGTCATACAAAGACATATATACTCAAACAAAAAATAATTACATATATCTAATCTATAATACTTTTCAAACAGTAAAATAAAAATTAACTAACCGGAAGCCAAAATATAAAATACGATGGGGCTGAGATATTTTTCACTTTAAATTAAAAGTGAAAATATCTTTCTTTTGGACACAAAAAATGTGAAAATATCTCATCCATGATAAATATATTATATTGACCGATCGATATTTTTTTCTTCTTTCTTTTTCGGGTTACTGAAACAAATTTCTAACCCTGGTAATTAATCTTGTTTTATGGAAATTAAATTGCAGCGGTTATGGGAGATGGGTTCGTGGCACGGGACATGACCTTCGAGAACACGGCGGGACCACAGAAGCACCAAGCGGTGGCTCTCCGTTCCGGCAGCGACCACTCGGTGTTCTACCGTTGCAGCTTCAAGGGGTACCAAGACACTCTCTACGTCTACGCCCAGCGCCAATTCTACCGCGACTGCGACATCTACGGCACCATAGACTTCATCTTCGGCGACGCCGTAACGGTCCTCCAGAACTGCAACATCTTCGTTAGGAAACCCATGAGCAACCAACAGAACACGGTAACGGCACAGGCAAGAACAGACCCAAACGAGAATACCGGAATCGTTATCCATAACTGCCGCGTAACCGCCTCAACAGACATGAGACCCGTGCAGGGTTCGTTTAAGACGTTTCTTGGTAGGCCGTGGCAGAAGTATTCGAGGACGGTTGTCATGAAGAGTAGCATCGATTCGTTGGTTAGTCCTTTGGGTTGGTCTCCTTGGAGTGGTGATTTTGCTTTGAGTACTCTTTACTATGCTGAGTATATGAATACTGGACCTGGTTCCAACACTGGTGGCAGAGTGAAGTGGCCTGGGTTTCATGTTATTACTAATCCTTCTGAGGCTGTTAAGTTTTCTGTTGGGGATTTCTTGGCTGGTGGTTCTTGGATTCCTGGTAGTGGTGTGCCCTTTGATGCTGGTTTGTGAACAGAGAGAAAGAGGATGGTGGTTAATTTCAGACAAAGACAAATTAAAGTGGGATTGATGGTGACTTTAATTATGAAGATAGGGAAAGTTGTCACGTACATAGTTTGTGTTGATGGGTTTTTCTTTTCCTTTTGTACAAATGGGTACATAAAATGCTGTATTTAGTTTTTTATATAGGAGGAGAAAGGATTCGAACTCGGGGTATCAAGGGCTACAAATTTTAGCACTACCAACTGATCGAGTTAGTACCCCTTAAGTTAACCGCAAGATGTTGTACTTAATTTGTGTGTTTCATTTCAATAAGTAGTTGTAAATTAAAATTAATAGCATTATGCTTCCTCTTTAATTATTTGTTTATATGTCTTTTCCATTTGCAGTGATTTGAGATGTTGGACTCTGTTTTTATTCACGTCAATTGGCGCGACTAGTTTACAATTTATGCTTTAATTTAGGTCCCACTCGTGAAAGAGATCAACCTTGATCTGGCGAGAAATTACAGGTTGAAATCCATTCATAAAAGCATATAAATATATAAAAATGACATGCAACGGCTAGGACAGAACACTGTCCTTTTTTCCCTTTCTCTTGTTATTATGTGCTAAAGTCAAGTCGTACGTATGTGGAAACAAATGCAAAAGAGAAAAGTACACTAGAAGGTGATACGAGATGAGATTTTTTTTTTTGGATGTGTACAAGGGGGACCCCCAAGACAGACAACAAAAAACTAGAAGTCTTAGGGAAGGAGGTCCCTGCTAAATCCGCTCTAACAAAAAGCGAAGCAAAACTGGGGACATGACTGAAAACTTTACCACAACAACTTAAATTCAAACCAAATCTAGCGAAACTATCAACAACTTAATTAGCTTCCCTTAAAATGTGAGCAAGGGACCAACCGCTATTCCTCTCGAACCAACTCCGGATCTCCCTCACCGTATTGTGATACGAGATGAGACGAGGCTCGTTAAGTAAAGAAAACTATTGAACATAGATTCTACAGTGACGTAGTTAATTTGAGGTTTGGAAGAGGATTTTTGAGACTCAATTAAGTTGTAATAAATTATGATTTTCTGATAAACTAATAGAAGAAATTAAAGGCTTAAATTAATTATCATCATATGAAGTTTCGTATACATTTATATATAGAAAAACTATATCATCTGATTATATATTTGATAAGTGGAAAATGTTGGAAATAAATTAAATTGAGAACCACTTATATATGATAAAAAAAATATTAAAGTAAATTTGCATAAACTCGTAGAATTTTATGATCAATGTCTGTTTGACAATGATCAGGTGCCAAAGACTATGGGATCATCAATGATTATCAATTCCGTAGTTTATTTTTCGAAAATGGACAAAACAGGATTATTGTTCTTCTCTTTCTTTTTGGATCAGAAAGACATGCCTTAATTTAACTATTTAAGGTGGATGTAATAATGATTATATAGATATAAGCACCTCACATGGAAGATTAAATTAAAGGATATGTTTACATTTATATATAGTATAAACATGTCAATTTCTAGTCGACGGTTAACACGATTAATGATTAATGTTTCGTGAGGAGACTACCTCACATGCATGGTTTGGTTAAACACTAGGATTAGATTGTGGTGCTTTAATTTGTTGACGTTAACATTCTAATTGTAATTTGTGATAGCGCCATGGACCATTAAACAGAAGGACCGATCGATAATTAATTGATTGGTTTTGATCTATAGTTGTACAGCTCATGCTAAGTCAAGTCTCCTTTCTGGATGGATTGTTCCTTTCCTAGTTCCTGTTCACTCTTCAGCCGCCTGCAGCAAGTTGTAGCTATTTAACATCTCTTTTTCGGATAATATATTTAATCCAATAATTATGGAAAAGCAAAAGAAAATGAAGGCAAGTGATAAGATGTAATTAGAACTTGAAGGCCTCGTTAACAAACTGGCCCACCTTCTATCATTCCTTTCGAAATTCTGATAGCTGTTTCTTTGGTCACTTTAGCTACCTTTAATATACTATTTTAAAAAAGTATTTTTTGTATATATTTACTTTGCATCTATCTATTTTCTCTTTTTCCTTTTACCACATCATCAATTATGTATCTCATTTTTTTCTCTCGTCTCCTAATTAGCATGTACCCCCTTAGTCAGGGACGGTCGTTGGTAGTTTTGGGGTCATTTGTCCCCACTATATTTTAAGTATTTTTGTAATATTTTATACATATAATGTGTGTGATGAACTCATATTAAGTAGAGTGGGGACAATTCTCTCCACTTAAATATCAATTTTTTTTAAATAAAATATAGATTTGTATTTTATTGAGATAAACCTTTAAAAGCAATAGATATTTTTGTAAAAAACTAAAGATAAATCACAGTTAAAGAGTTTTTATTTTATTAAATGTCTACTTAATGTCCCACTTGGACATTAGGCCTATATACTTTCTGAAATGTTATGATATATTTTATACGTTACAAATTTATATAAGAGTTTTGCCCCCACAACGTAAAATTTCTGGGTCTGTCCCTGCCCTTAGTTAGGAGTGTAAAACGATATTTCTTAAAAAAATCATTTAATATAATATTGAAAAGCATAGAGAAAATAAAAGGAAGAAGACTAAAAAATAATAAATTAACTCAAATAGTCGGCCTTTGTTGTTCATTTTTTATTATTTTTAAATTTGTATAATATGTTTCTCAATTATTTTATAAATACATTACATTTATTTTAAGAGAAAATTGTATCATATATACATTTTGAGAAACTATTAGTGAACAATGAATCTTTTTTATGTGTGCTTACCAATATATTACATGTTTTGACTTATTGCAAATTTTAAATAATTCTCTATATATTTTATAAATACATTATGGCTTTGTTTTAGATATGAAAAAATGAGAGAAAAGTTTACCACGTTTGATATCTTAGGCTTGTCTTTCCTCCTTGTTTTTTCTTTTTCCAGTTGTATCAAAAAAAATGAGAGAAAAAATAAGTAAAAGAATATGGGGAAAGGATATATGAATTTCATATATTATTTGGATCGAGAGAGGAGGGAAACAAAAGAAGTTTTTTTTCTCCACTCTTGAAAAAATGAATAATAAGTGGTATTAATTCTGTTTGAGGCGTAAAGGAAAAATATATTGTGAGCGACTGTGTGTAAGTAAAAAAAAATAGTTTATTAGTGTTGTATTCGATTAGGCTTAAAGGAAAATAAATTAAAATAGTACTATATACCATTTCATGTGCCTACAAGAAACTATTTAGTGGGTAGGAGAGAAGGAAAGAACTTATAAACACATCAGGATTTAAGTTTTTTTGGTACCAAGAAAAAAAACAAGACCTAAAAAAGACACTTATATATTTCAGGTAAACATTAATCGAACCAAAGAAGTTGTGAATGTCAAAAGATTAGGAGTAGGATCATTTGACCAAAAAAAAAGGAGTAGGATCATAGTTTTAAAGATCATAGCGTTAATATTATCGGTGTATATGCACCATAAGTCGAAGGTAAAAAAAGCAACACAAGATAAGATTTTAAGATAATCACTTAACACGGGATTTTGATCATGGATATGCACTTAAATGGGAATAGGCAAATTTACTCTTTTAGAATAAAATGGTGACAATTAAAAGATGAAAAATAAAGGCTATGGATTATTTTTACACTGCGCCATTGAATTTTGTAAATTTAGAAGAAGAAAAGTTATATCCATGGGTTGCATGATATTGGTAGGGCCAAAATGTCTCTACCAACTGAACAGAAGTTTGAAAAGCACTACGGATGTCATTCGTCGTATTGTCCTCGTAAGAGTGGAATTGTTCCACTAATTTAAACATTATGAATTGACAGAAAGCACAAAAGAACGCCTCAAAGCATAGTATTTAATATTTGCGTAACACATGTTTTATCACTAACTATTATTTCTGTTATCTTACTTTCCAATTCAAATTATATATATATTTTGTTCTCATATTTAATAAAAAAAGTGTTTTTAATTAGTCCTTCATCAAAGACTAAAAGTACATGTTTTTTAAATTTCAAGGATTTAAAAAATAAAATCTGAATAAAGACTAATTATAAAAAGTCATATTTTCAAAAAGTATTTAACCTTAATATTACCAATAGTTTGCTAAAGTGCAGGAGTTTTGTACTGTCTTGGAAAATTAGACACATTAAATAAAATGGATATTCGGTTACTGTTGCATACATATTTAGAACACGATAAAGAAAATAATATGTACCGTATCATGGCTTTTAATAAATAATTTCTTGGACCCAAACTTGAGCTATATCTTTAAGTTGGCATTTAGAATGGACCAATGCATAAATTGGTCCACCAAACTCTAATAAATTTTTACCTGAGATAGGAGGTAAACCCAATTTTTTAGTATTTACAAAAATACCCAAAAGAATTGTATAATTATAAATTGATATTTACAAAATAGATCACAAAACAATATAAAATTACTAAAATTTACCAACTTTTGAAATAATTAAAAAGATGGCAATACAAGTTTATTATATTATTATTAGTATCATTATAATTAAATTCATTTATTTCTTGCTCTCTCTCCCTCTCTCCCCCTAGATCTTTCGCTCTCTCTCCCCCGCTCTCTTCCTTTCTATCTCTCCCCTCCCCCTCCCCCTCTCCCACTCTCTCGGTCTCTCCTCCTTATCTCTCTCTTTCCCTCCCTCTCCCTCTCCCACTCTCTCGGTCTCTCCTCCTTATCTCTCTCTTTCCCTCTCCCACCTCGCTCTCTCTCCCCTGCTCTCTCTCTCTCTCAGTCTCTTCTCCCTATCTCTCTCTCTCTCTCTCACTCACTCACTCCCCCTTCTCTCTCTCTCTCGCTTTCTTGCCCTTTCTCTCTTGCTCACTCTCTCCCTCTCCCCCTCTCTCTCCCCCGCTCTCTACCTCTCTCTCTCTCTCTCTCGGTCTCTTCTCCTTATCTCTCTCACTCACTCACACCCCCTTTCTCTCTCGCTCACTCATTCCCCCTCTCGTTATCTCCCTCCCCCTCTCTCCCTCGTCCTCTTCCCCTTTCTTCCCTCTCTATTAAATATAACAATCAATTGTTAATAACTATTTGTAGTGGAAAAGTTATTTTTATACCTATATATGCTTGTGTTAATGCTCACTCGCCTTTGTATTCATTTTGTTTTTTTGGGTTTTCTTAGATGTAAAACTTTCATCTTTTATTTGATTTATTTCTAGGTAGTAGTAGGACTCCAAGGACGTGCATCTAGGGTGTGGGTGGTGGGGGAGGCGGGGGAGGGAAGACATTGTTGAAGTTGGAGAAGGAGGAGGGAGGTGGACGTGGGGAGGAGGGAGGAGAGGGAGAAGGGAGGAGAGAGGAGAGAGAGGGGGTTGACATGACATCCTACATCGCAATGTTTTTAGCCACAAGTGTTGACTAGGCTCAAAAAGTGACACATCAACAATCAATTCACTTAAATGACTAAAAAAATATATAATAGGGACCAAAAAAGTTTTACTAAATTTTTAATGAGTAAAAATAAAACATCCCTATATTATAGGGACAAAAATCATATTTAAACTAAAAAAATTATCATCAATTTCGTTTTTTAATTATGGAATTTATTTGGGTAAAAGTGTAATTTCATATAATTATGTGGGCTATTTTTCAATTATCATTTTTATTTACTATATTGCACAAATCCCTTTCTGCAATTACATCTAACATTTAAAATTACCTACCTACCAGGTAACCCACCAGAAATCCTAACCGTCCCATTTAATTATTATTATATCGATGGACGACATTTGATTGGGATTTAGTGGACCAATTAATTATTGGTCCATTCTAAATGACACCTATCTTTAATAATTTTTGCTTCAATTCTAGTTGGCCAATTAGTTTTTTTTTTTTTTGTACAATGGTGGCACCGAGGTTTCAAACCCCTCACCACTAGTACAATCCTAATGGCTTTGGCCAAGTAGTATTTCGTACAACACCACCGAGTCTTTTTTTTTTTCCTAGGTAGAGTTGGCAATACAAGTTAATCGACATTATAAAGTCATGAGCTTCTGAGTAATCAAGTCCAATTTCGCCATGGTGGGGAACAGGTTTTCCCCACAACACTTCATCCCTAAATGACGTTCGTGGCAGCAGTCTGGTCAGTCCTCGAGGGAGGAGCAGTGCCACAATCCGGTGGCTTTTCCGATGACAAAGATGTCATGTTCTGGGCCGGGAAGACGATGCCTTCCATGGCAAGGGCCTTTCGTAGAATCGCAGCAAAGCTTTCTTGAACGAATCTTGGAGAGTTGACCAAAAAAAACAAGAATCTTGGAGCGTATTTTCTAATTCATAAACGTTATATTTTCAAAGTTTGAACTTGTATTGGTAGTGGTAGCAGAAGGAAATGGGGAGGGAGGTTCGTATAATATAAACCCAGAAATAAAATGTCTTTGCAACAAAACAGTTAGTCCTAGCCTTTATTTCTTTAGCCGATGGAAAATCCATCTTCCTCCATGGCATAGCAGAGAAGTCAAACCGTGGGGAAAGCAAATTAAAGGAAGAAATTAAGAAGAGTACCAAAAGAGGAAAAATTATGTTAAGAACGTATAATATAATCAGCACTCGGCAGTTTCAAATTATTAAGCACATCAAAATTTAGTTAAAGTAATTCAAATTCCACTCAGTTGCCCATAGTAAGGGGCAGCAAACAACCAACGGTACAGGTTGGCTACTCATAATATTGGATGGAAATGTAGACAGACAATAAGAAATGACTTGATGAAGCTTTAAATCTAAACGACTCCGATAGTATGCCTTCATGTAATGACAGTTGGAGCAGATCGACCGGTGAATTCCTGCATCTTTGAAAGTTTCAACGCAACCTCAACCTGTAATTAAGATATATCTCAACCAGTCAGAACGAATGCAAGCTTGGCAACTAAATTTTGTATTTAAATATCAAAAGCATCTTACAAGAGGAGCAAGTGCTTCATGTGAAAGTCTCCCAATCTTTGATGGATCCTTCTCATATTGCTCAATGTACAGTCGAATAGTTGCACCTTCTGACCCAGTTCCAGAGAGTCGGAAAATCTAGGGTAGCAGATTGAAGGTAAGAAAACAAAATGGTTTGCAAATCTCGTAAAAAAAAAGAGGTGAGGAGGAAAAAGTGAACGTTGAAAATGGAATATATTCATTGAAACAAAATCCCCAGATTAAATCCATTGCACTGGGAAAAGATGAACTGAAGTTAATAATTAAATGCAAGACGAGAGGCATTTTCAAATCTAAAAGCTCACCGGCATTTCCCATCCCAATAAGCTAGTAACAAATAAGCAGTAAACCTACCAATCGTGATCCATCCTCAAACAAATATCGGATGCCCTGATGTGATGAAATGGAACCATCCACAGGATCTTTGTATTCAAATTCATCAGCGTTGACAACATTGGAAACATCTGACCTTACCCCCTTAACAATCCTAAAAAGACACGGAATAAAATTCATTAGATTTATGATGAAACCATAAATTCAACCCTTCAATGTTATTCCCAGGACACATGCCCATGAAGTGTGTAAGAAGTATATAGGTAACTGTTACAGATTTGTCACACCACGAATTAATTTTAGATTTAATTCTCAATAATCACTGAATTCTATTTTCACACTGGCCCCACAAGGAAAATAGAACTATCATCAAAAGCAGCTAATTTGAGCACCTAGGCACTGAGGTGAGACAGAAAAGAGGCCCAGCACTGGTAGTAGTCTGAAGCAGGATGGCACACATTCAAAGGGGACTTCTGGATTGTCCATCAAGAACATCGCCAACAGTATTTTTACTCAGGAGGTGCTAGTTACCTAGGTTCTTTGGATAATGGGTTGTGTTTTAGGTCAGACTCCTGGAGAAGTCTGCCCCGATGTTGCCAAGGATTTGTCTGATTGCTTGAGTGTTTGGTTGTTGGGTTATATATGTTTTTCTTTTCTGTGTTTTCAGTTTTGGGTTTGCTATTTGTAAAGCTCTTATTGAATGCCTTCAGTTAATAAAAAGTTATATTCTTCGAAAAAGTTACAAGCTAGTATAGGACAGCTCTCGCTGGAAGCATAGTTTGAAGTATAGGAAGTACCATAAGGATATGGAAGGACTGGTAAATATCTATGGTGCACCATTATTCAGAATTAGAAACCAGTTTCTAAACATCAATGACATTACAGAACGTCACAACTTGGTCAGACAGACTTACATGCAAAAGGTTTTACTGCATCATAAGGAAGATATACTGTAGGCAATCTCAAAATTAAATTAATGTTGTAGTATTAATATTAACATACTGATTGACTTCTGAAAGTGAGGACTGCAGTTTGACCAAATATGCCATCAGTTCCTTTGCCGCACCAGCATCCACATTCTTTACGAAAAAAATTTTGAACTAGTTAACCAATTTTCAGAACAGATTTAACCAGATTAGGATAAAATAAAATGAAATTTTATCGTACTTCATAGTCATATCGCGTATAATAGTGGCGCCCATAAGTAGCCCAATGCTGGCGAACTATGTCTTCAACTGTTACAAGTTTGTCTTCAAGTTTATCTTTATTTTTATATGCAAGAATAGATAGCCAGGCCAAAACTGCCCAGATTCCATCTTTCTCACGAATGTGGTCCGAACCTATCCACAAACACAGTAACAATCACAAGATAAAATGAGGTTTGAGTAAGGTTTAATATTGTAGTTTGCTCTTCCTAATGCAATAACAAAAACGTACCAGTCCCAAAACTTTCTTCACCACAAACTGAACATAATCCAGCATCCATTAAATTACCAAAGAACTTCCAACCCGTGGGGACCTGGCTTTAAATAATAAATTAAATAACGATGTGTCTAAAAACCACAAGTGAGCATTCTCACACTTCAAGACATAAAGAAAAGTATACCTCAAAAAATTTCAAATTCAGATGTTTGGCTACAACATCCAGGGCAGCAGAGGTTGGCATGCTCCTGCAAAATATTGATTTAAAACCGGTATATGTTGGTAACAGTAGTGTCAAGAGCTGAAGTTACATAAAGATCAAATTGCTAGGAAATAAGCTCAAGAACTGATGGCAGTTAAAGAACTCTTGGTCAGTGGGGAAATATATACCAACAGTTATAAATATGTCTTTGTATTAAATTCAGTGCAAGTCCTTCCTATTTCATTGTCCAACTAGAAACACATACGATTACTCTCTTTTGCATCAACACAACTAAGTACATCATTACAAGATAGTTGATTATTACCAAGCATATACAAGTATAAGCCTGCCATTACTGCATGTCACATGCACACGTGTGTTTCTTTGCTTGCAAATACAGACACTGATGAAAGTGAGAGAGAGAAGCTTAAAACTTGAAAATATGATAAAAACCTGGCAACTCCCTTTAAGCCAGCAGAAAAGTATGGTATTGCTTCAACAGCATTTGCAGCAATAATGGCCACAGAATCTGAAGGAGTGACAAAAAACCTAGCAAACAAGGGATAAGTATAAATTAAAAGCAAAAAGATAGATAAGATTTAAATTTATCACAAATTAAGGGCTCCACTACCTTTTACCAAGTATCATGTTGCGATCTGCATCACCATCAGCAGCAGCACCAAACTCTGGGGGCTCATCTTGTGATTCGGATTTGCCCAATCCCATGCGAACAACCAACTCTTTTGCATATGTCAAATTGGGGTCTGGGTGTCCTCCTCCAAAGTCTTCCTGTATCCAAGAATGTCATCCACAAATCAAAAGTAAATCATTGCTATATAATTCAGAATACTTAAAGCTTATCGGTGGCATAATCCATAAGAGAATAAGACCTTTGGTGTACAGTTCAGTAAAGATCTTTCTTGTGCCCCAAGTTCATCCACAAAAATACGCTTTGCATAAGCTCCAGCGACTCCATGTAATGCATCATAACTTCAATAAGAGATTACAAAAATTTACCATTATGTTTTGGGATGAAGAAAAGAACAAAAAAATAAGAATATTCTATATCACAGTTTAAAACAGCATTCACAAAATATACCAGAATGTGAATTTAGGAGATGACAGCAGTTTCTTGAGAGATTGAAAATCAAAAATTGACCTGTGAAATTTCAATCAACGGGTAAGAAAGGATCAAGTCAGTAGAAGCACATAGGAAGATAGAAAGTTTGACTATCTTATGAAAATCAAAATTTCTAATTGCAAGAACAGCTGGTTCATAAGTGACTCATAACTGAATACTTAAAAAACGAAAAAACCAAGAAAATTTATTAAAACAAACTATTGAGGCATGACTAATTTGAAAACATTTTCTTCCTTTAGCATTCTCCAGTTTCGCAGGTCAAGTGGCATCATGACATTTACATAAATCCACTTCCATAAAACTCTTTTGTATAAATGCAGAGTGCAAGATAATGTTAAGCCTGGAAAAAAATCTTACTTCATCAACTTTATATAATCACTTGCTGAATCAAAAACCTCAACATCAAATGGTCCTTCAGGGCCTGTAAAGTTTGTGACACCTATTGCAGTGATATCCACCTGGCATACAGGGTTTAGGTAGATGAAACACACAGCAACCTTAATTCAATAAATAAAGAAAAGGGAACATATGTAGCCAGGTCGTGGGCAGTACCTCTGGCAGATCTGCAGCAATCAAGTACTCCTTAATTGTTGTTGTGTATTCATATATCTTGTTAGTAATTCCCTCTGGTGCAGGTCCACCATTTTCCATGTTATACTTAATCCCAAAATCCTGCAGAATTGAAACCAATTGACAGTAACAATCATACAGAGTTAATTTTATATACAATAAGGTCTCACCATAATATCATATAAGAAATTTACATTTGAATCAATACATTGATTCTGTTTTTACAAAAACCAAGCCTAACATCCATCTTTTCAAAACATGCACCTTTGAAAATATTCATCTTATTCTTATTATGTGAAGGGGAGCTTTGACACAATGGTTGGAGTTACTGCAATGTGACTTGGAGGTCATGGGATTGAGTCGTAAAATTAGCCTCTTGCAAATGTAGGGTAAGGCTGTGTACAATAGATCCGCAACAAGTCCTATCCTTTCCTAGACCTCGTCTGGCTGGAGCTTTACATTAGGTTGCCTTTTTTAGTTTTTATTAAAATTAAGTTGTCTTACTCATATCTACCAAAAACTGCTATTTTCTATGTTCACAATCATCATCGCCCCGGGGGGGGGGGGGGGGGGGGGGCTGAGGAACGCTTTCGTGGCCACATAAACATAATATTTTAATGTTCACCTAAATTAAGCTTGCTACTGAAAACTTCCTTTCATCATTTAATGAAAGAATAATGTGTAAAAGAACCAAAAAAACAAAAGAATAACATTTAACTGCATGTTGTCCCACTATTTCTTGTTATTTGGAAGAAGAATACAAAAGGTTTGTCATGTAATTCCATGATCCATGCAAACTACATCCAAGAAACGTAGGTCAACCTCAAATATTTCAAGTGGCTAAGCTACAGGCCAAATGTCAGTGAACTCAATTTAGACTTCAGAAATAGAATGTGATAGATATCCACAAATTAAATCCCTATACTAGATCATCATACTCAGTAATCAAATTTAATAACACCAAAAATGATTAAAAGTAAAATATGGCAGTACTTGCCTCATTAGGGCCGCCGGGATTGTGACTTGCTGTCAGTATAAATGCTCCTGTTGCCCTGGATCCCTGTATATATAACATTATTTTATTCACTATTATGTTTTAATTCACGAGAAAAAATAGTTACCTTTATTTTTAAGGCCATCATAAAAATCATGGATTATCTTGGAGAAAACAAAAACATTTAATTCAATGAGAGAAGGAAGGATTAAAAAGAAGCTAATTACAGAAGACATGACTTACGTCAGCCCCAACTCTTTCACGTATAACAGCAGATACTGCAGGAGTTGAAAGCAATCCATTTTGACCAACCCAAACACGTCTTACTCCATTCGCTGCTGCCATTTTAGTTATAATCTGCAGATTCATAAAAATCATTAATGAATGCACAATATTATATTGCTTTTAAGAAGACAAGCATGTGATGTATAAGCAGATACATATATCCCCTCATTCGAGAAAATTAGAAGTGAAGAGATGTATAACCAATGGTGTAGTAAGTTAAATAAACAAGTCTCTTTTTCAGGAGTATGAAACTTTGAAGCTGGAAAATAGTACTTTGGTTTCTATCTCCTTGTTATTAGAATCTTAACAAAGAAGCTCAATTTCAAAGCGACAACATCAAAGAATTCTACTAAGGCACCAAAGCATTGCAAATGAAAAGTTTTCCACAAAAATGATATCAATTTGCCAGCACTGAATACATTAATTGATAAATCAGATACTTTAGACGCCGAGAAGTCTACATTAAAAGGCAAGAAAAGCATATAAGTTTAAAGTACCTGAATAGCTTCCTTTGAATAATAACGACCATCACCAGATACAACTAGTGTTGCACCTACAAATATGGAAGGAACAATTATCAAAATCCCACAAATAGAGTATTGCAGTATAATTAAAACACGAAACGGAAACAGGCCAGAGGAAATCAGTTTCCGGAAAGAAAAAAAAAACACATGCAGTTTCACATTGAATGATAATATTTCGCTATTGTGAGTTTGAAGCAAAAACAAAACATGAAGGACACTCACCTCTAACTTTTTCTGCAGTTAGTGCATTGAATGATGCCTGAACAAAGTTTTCGAGGTAATTAGGTTGCACGAACACTTTCACCTGAAAAGATCCGGCCAACCAACTATTAGATAGTACAAGGAAGAAGCAATGAAGGAGAAGCAACAATCCATGTGAAACAGATCATGCAACAGGAAATTTAGATTCACACTACAATGTGATTCCAAATGACTATACAATTTGGTTGATCGTGAATTGCTCAAAATGAATATGAAATTTCATGTAAACAGACAAACACAGCACATCCTCTAGTTTAGTTTTATGATCCAATCACGTCACGATTCATATATCAAGCACAAAGCGTAAAGATCAGATGCAGCTCGCAATCAAAACAACTTGATCGAAAACAGATCGGATTCAGAAGATTTCATTTCAGGATACAATCCAGTAATATAATTCTCAGAAGAATAAGAAAAAAAGCAATCGATCCAACACGAGAAAAAATCCAATAATAAAATGATTAAGGAAACAAGCGAATCGAGTCGAAGATTGTGGAAGAAGCAAAGCAGAAATGCAACCACCTTTTTGCGGAGACCAGAGGTTCCAGGCTTCTGGCCATCGAAGGGAGTGGTGTCTACGCGTGAAACATTGAAGAGCACCATGGCTACCTGAGCAAAGCAAAACGAAATCCAGAAGCCTCAGATTTCAGAGAGAGAATGTGTGTGTGTGTGTGTGTGAGAGAGAGAGAGAGAGAGAGAGAGAGAGAGAGAGAGAGCAAGATGCGAGAGACGTGGTAATTATTTATAGGGAGGAGGAAAAGCGAGGGGCGAAGGGAACAAGGAGAGAAGGACGAGTGTACCTTGTGAGTGATCAGCCTTTTTTCCAGAAGAAGATGAATGTTTATTTGGGAATTGGGATGATGTTTGTGCGACGAGGAATATAATGGCCAAATGGGAGTGTCTTCGCTGGTTTTGTAATTTTGGATCGCTTGATTTATTTATTTTTTTGCTAAATGCTTGATTTTTTATTTTTAAACCACGGATTGTAAGAGAATTAAATTAAATTAAAAAAATTCAAAGCATGATGTAGGAAAGTATTTTTTTTATTACATGATGTAGGAAAGTTAGTAACTTACTATTTTCTTTTACAATATTTTCCTAATAATAAATACTTTTTATTTTAATGAAATTTATTATATATTTTTATAATTCTAATTATTTTAAGTGTTTTTATATTTTACTTGAATTTAAAAATACCACACAATTTACTGATACTTGTTATTTTAGACACACACACACACATATATATATTATATATATAATATGATAATCTATAACTATATATAATAATAATAATAATAACAACTTTTGGTAGAGTTTTTGTTTGTTTTAATTTTGTCTTTTTAGTTTAATTACCATTTTAGTGTCTTATTTTTTTTCCCATTATTGTCTTTAAAAGTTTAAATTTAAATTTAAAAATAACTACTCATAATATATTATTAACTATCTCATAATCACAACTACGCTATCATCTAATTATATAACAAAATGGTAAAAAAAAAAATACTTCAGGCCTGGCTCCCCCTAGTAATAATCAAGCCAATTAAAATATGACATATAAAACTTTTATTTTACAAAAATATCACAATCGTTGATTTATTTTGCTAGAATTATCTATGAATCTATGAATTTGTTAATAGAAAAGAATTTCCTATGAATCCGATCCTCGTAATCCGACAGTGGTTATTTACTTACCGCTGATTAAGGGCAACATGAACGAAGAAGATTCTATCCTATGCTGTTATTTATTGTGACCGGGGACTTAATTGCAAGTACCATCTCGTTCGTTCATTTCGGTAATATTCCAAACTCAAAAAAGTTTATTCCATTTTATCATGGGGTACCAAACCACATGTCAATAAATCCCCATCCCCACATTATACGATACCTGCCAAAAAATATATATGTAACGGAACATTAGTTAGGCAATGAAAGGAACATGCATACGTTTTCTTTGGCTGAATATGTTTTGTTATGTTTTTTTCTAGTATAAATTCAAAAAGTAAAACGCAGCCCATCTTGTTTGATACGAGCCCATTGTATTTCTTTTCCCAGTTCATCGAGAACACCTTGTCAATAGAACTATTGAAACATGAAACTGACCCGGGTTTTTTTCTGGCTTGGGTGGAGGGTTACAGGGGGAGTCGAGCACCACTATGAATGGTCCTGCAGCTATGGCACTCATGCCCGTTTGTTTAAATTAAAAAAATAATTTTGATTTATAAAAAAGTGATTAATCTTTTATAAGTTAGTCAGAAAGAGAAAAGGTTGAAAATTTATTATTTTGATTTGAAAAAGATTAACACGAATATCTTATGGAATTTTTAAAAATGTTATTTCCACAAATCAAAAAGTGATTTTCTTAAACCCAAATAAGTGTGGCGTCAACTTTAATATTGTCCAATAACCATTTGGATATGATTAGTCTCCGTCGTTACATGTGAGTGTTACCCTGAGAAACCAAATAAAAACCATCAACAAAAACTAGATATATCAATATTTTAATAAATGATTTAGATTTTTGATATATCTAATTGTTGTTACTAATGGTCCGCAAGTAGACCATGCCCACCTACTAGTATCATTATAAATGTTATTTGTCTTATTTTAAAATTTAAAGAAAATAATTTAAAAAGAGTAAATTATACTCTATGTTTTTATAGTTATATTAAATTTGTAAATATAAGTTCATATGATTTAATTTTTTGTAATAGATTGTTTATATTTTAATTTTTTTATATAAGTCCTTATTATTAATAAATTCATCATATTTTTTATTAGATTACCGAGATCTATTCATCTTCTGTTTTGTTGAATCTGTTCAGCCTGTCTAATTTCATACTTTGCCATCGGAGGAAGTAGAAAGCAGCATGAACATTGCGAAAATCAGAGAGAAACGGAAACGAAATCAGGCCAGAACAGGACACATTTGAGAGGGACAGAGGCAGAAGCTGGTATGGGGATTGACTGAAGCATACCAATATCAAAACATATACACACATACATATACATTTGTACGTATGCAGGGATATTAAAAGTACAAAACAAATATGTCATCCATGAGTTTTTTTTTTCCTTCACAGATTTTACATAATGGATTCAAAGGTACATCTCACCTTTGATCATTATCATATGTCATACTCATACATTTTAATTATCATCAATATTTTTTTCATATCTTGAAAGAATACAAATTAAGCTACTCAGTGCTCAGTGATTCTGATGCAGAGGAGGAAAATTCTGATATTGATCTCGGAGGAGAATGCACAACAGGTTTTGGTGGCATTTCCAAGGAATCCATGCTACCTTCCAACATGTCAATCACTCTACTTATTGTAGGTCTATGAGAAGGAATTGTCTGAATGCACCACAAACCCACCATAGTCAATTTCTTGGCTATCTCATTTTCCTATGTGGACACCACCCCATCGAGTCCCAAATCACTGCCGAGCTCAAGCTTCTTATAAATCACCAAATGCGGAAAATATATCTCACTTGAGCGACTTGCTTCCAAGTTGTTGTTCTTCTTCCCTCCTCCAACCATTTCTAGCAGCATCATTCCATAGCTATAGACGTCAGACTTATGGGAAACACCTCCAAAACTTTTGTTGCACATTTCGGGAGCTACATACCCAATTGTCCCTCTAGCATTTGACATTGAAACAATGCTCTCGTCCCTTGTGTTGAGCTTTGCAAGCCCGAAATCCGATATCTTCGGGCGATAAGTTTCATCCAAAAGGATGTTGTGTGGTTTAATGTCGAAATGCAAAATCCTAGTGTTGCACCCTTTGTGCAAGTACTCAAGCCCTCGAGCTATCCCTATTGCAATTTCGT
Organism: Glycyrrhiza uralensis; assembly: GCA_030159175.1. Lineage (NCBI taxonomy): Eukaryota > Viridiplantae > Streptophyta > Magnoliopsida > Fabales > Fabaceae > Glycyrrhiza > Glycyrrhiza uralensis. The sequence continues at coordinate 57,911,615 of BRZY01000003.1, read as the reverse complement.
ACAATTTCTCCCAACTCAAGGATGGAGTACTAGTTTTACTTTTAGATACAATTTTGTTGTGAATATACTTTTCAAGGGAGCCATTGGGCATGAACTCGTAGATGAGAGCTTTTCTACTACCATCAAGGCAAAACCCAAGAAGAGTGACGACATTGACATGGGATGTTTTGCTTATGCTGGCTACCTCATTGATGAATTCTTCTCCACCACCACTCCCTTTTGACTCATTCAGTAACTTCACAGCCACATAGCAATTACTATTGGGCAATTTCCCTTTGTATACAGAACCATAACCACCTTCTCCCAGTTTAACTTTGAAGGAGTCGGTCATTTTCTTGATATCAGGGAAACTATATCTTTTTATACCCAAAGTGCCTTGACTTTCAAGAAAGGCTTCTATATCTCGATCACTCCTTGTTATCTTGCCAAATTGTGTTTTTATAATCTTCCACATCTTCTCTTTATTACGGCATATGATGACAGCGATAAGAGGTAGTCCAACTCCACAAGCTAAGAAACCTGTCAGCAGAATTAGCTAGGGGTCATCCAGGTGTGTAGTAGTGTAGTACTTGCACATCTTTATTACGGTTATTAATTTATGTGATGATGTATTATATATAAAGTTTCAAGAATATATATAGATTAACAAGTTTGATATAAATTTCACGGGCATGGATTAGATTCTTATTTGCTTAGTAAGATATCAGATGCAGCAGCAAATTGGCTTATATTCGTCCAAAGAAACACATGAACTAATATATTTGAGAGAAATTGGTACCTAAAACCAGCTTCAACACTTTGTGCTTCGTTCGACCTGCCATGAAAAAATGTACATCAGTGTTGATTCTTGAGGAAAATTAATATCTGACATGGCATCGATCTTGATTCTTGAGGAAAAAGAAATAAAAGAAAAGAAAAAGAATTTGTCAAATGGATAGATGTTTCACTTTTTAAATCTTTTTTTGTTTTTTTGTTTTTAGGTGTATAAATTGAATTGATTCTTAAAACAATACATATACATGTCTACAACGGTTCTGTCCAATTTCTTTCTGCATACAATTTTGTCCAAAAATAACTATTAGAAGTTAGCCAAGGGAGTGAACAGGATAGACGACCTGTATTGTCATTGGAAATAATAATATAAAGACAACAGCAAAATTATTATAAAAAAGACAACTATAACTGTTATGTCAAAAAATGTTTGGTCTAAAAGTTCATAAGAACATAGCTACCCGTCATGTGGCTTGCCATTAACTTACGCAGGATGGCATTGACAAGTCAACCGCTGCGAAAAAAAGGTTTCAATATGTCATGTGTGTAGTGTGCTCTTTGTGCCAATGTTCACTTTTATATGACCTGTTTTCAATCGTCTTAAAGAGATTAAAAAAAGAATAAGTATCACAGATATTGTCATGTTGATGTTTACACTACACCTATGAATGCACAGCTGCTGCACATTGCGTTTCTAATAAAGAAGAAAAATAGAGGGACGGTTAGCTGGAACGTCTCAGCTGCAGCATCCAAGTCAACTTATGATGCTAAAAGAAACAAAAAAAGTGGATGATGTGTCCCATAATTCAATTCACTTTAAGTAACAATCATTGCAACAGATACTTCGTGCTTTAGGTCTCCAGTTCCGTCTCATGACACACATGGCACATTAATTTATTTCCTAGAGTTTAAACACTGTCTAAGAAGTCAATATTAGCATGAAAAAAAAATAGTAAATTAGATTATAACATTGCTTGAAGAATGATTAGATGCACGGTTTTCTTTTAAATTTTAATAGTATTATTAAACAAACACATCATGTGGCTTGAACCAGAAGAGTTTGCATTTTTGGTAGGACAGTTCAGTTTAGATATGCAACGTCGAATACATAGATGGTTTCTATACCCAGGTATAGTGATGGTGGTCTTGTGGTAGGAAATACTGAATGAGAAGAGCAATTTTGGGTTTCTAAAGAATGGTTTCAATGAATAGAACTAATGGATTTGACTCTTTTTCTGTGGCTTTTGGACTGGTTGGCTGAACTCCCATTGCATACCACGCACTATCCATTAACATACCGAAAGGCTAATTCAAAAGCCTTTGTGCGGTAGAATTGCTGAGATAAGAAAGAGTTGGACTTGTTTTCTATTATTTTCCTGAAAGCTTAATTGTGATATGTTTGAGGTGAAATATAAGCTTGTTGTGCCTCAGTCAAGTAAATCAACGAGGCAGGCATTGAGAACAGGAAGATCGGAGACAGAGAATCTCCATATATTTATGATCAAAAGTAGAATGAGCTAAACGTGCATATTAAAACAGGACATATCAAATAACAAATATCTATAAATATCTACTACTAGTTAGAGCTATATAATCCAACAAAATGGAGAAGAGAAGAGAAGAAAGAGTGCGTTACTTTTGTGAGTAGGACACGCTGCATCATGAGTTCCACCGGGGCAATAACAGGAAAAATGAGCAGAACCATTCTGTTTCTCATTCGTTCCACATGTTCCTCCAGAATCCCTGCACACACTGCACTGAGAAGACCACCCTGCATCATACTTCACATCAAATCCTTGATCCAGCGCTTTCTTCAGCGTATCAACTCCACTCTCAGCGTCCCAAACAACACCCTTGGAGACTTGCACTTGAATCCTAACCCCGCAGTTCTGAAGGCCTGCAGAAAACTGCTGCACCTGTTCTGTTCCATTAACCACATAGAAAGCATGTTTATTGCTATCGTTCCTGCACGTAAAAGTACTATTTCCCACAATTGAACCCCAAGAGGGGCATTCGTAGAATATAGTGACATTCTGAACGGTTGGAAGAAAGCTAAAGGGGCTTCCACTCAGAGAAGTGTTGGTGAAATTGGAAGAGCAGCTATCATAGACAAGGTCTGTTCTCACAACTCTCATGGTAGAAGCCGTTTGGTTGATGTTTATTACATTGAACTTTTGTGAACCAACTTGAATCGAAGTGTTTTGGTTATGCATGCACGTGAGCTTGAACCCATGACCGCCACAAAACTGGGGTCGGTTCCCTCCCCAGAAAGGATATGATACGTTTGTGATGAGAGTTCCACAGCTGAATGATTTGCTGCAAGTAGAGTAACTGTCATTTTTTTGAGAGTGGGATTGTGGCAAAGTTGTTGAGAAGAAAACCAGGGCGAGCATGGATGCGAGGAAGGGGAAATGAGTATCCATCGTTACGTTTGGTGGATGGAAAGGTTTGGATGAAGAACAAATGTTTGAGATAGAAGATATAGATAGAAACTATGTATGAGAAACAAGGTATTTCCTGGAAGGAGAAAAGTGGAAAAGAACAAAATAATTAAAGCATGGAGAACTTGACTATTCTATATTGTGTAGCGTGTTGATTTGAAAGTTGGATGCAATCAGTTTTGTTTTATATTTGATTATTTGAAATGAGGAGGACTGCTAAAAAAATTTTAGCGGAAAACAGAAGTAAATGTTGACTTATTATAAATGACAGGACAAACAAACTCCATTTTGTTTGAGAAAATGGACATGTGCCAGTGCCGCCACTAATCCGGAAAAGGGTGAGCGCGGGAAGCCGCCGCTAAGTAATGTGAAGGGATTCACATTTGGGGCATGTTTGGATTGGTTTATACAGAGCTTATGAACACTTATAACTAATTCATAAACTATTTTAGACTTATTTTTCATAAGCTACCCATGATAGCTTATCAAAATAGCTTATGGCTTATATAAAATAAATTTTACTATAATTTTTCTTTGATTATAAAAATAGTTTATACAGCTTATGCCATAAACAGTAGATAAACTTGTTACCCAAACATGGTCTTGGTATGTTACTAGTTAGATACCCGTGCCACGGTCACGTTCGTTTGGATGAATGTAATAATATTATATTATATATATATATATATATTTCTTAAATCGATAGCGAGATTTCTAATATCTATAACAAAAAATTGTATAATAACATATAATTGGTTTAAATTATAATATTGGTTAGATGTTAAAGAGAAATTGTAATTATATGTCAAACATGTATTTAAAATAATATTAAAAGAATATTTATAAGTCAAAATTTAAATTTATGAAATCCAAATTTCTAATTATAAAAAAATTGACATTAATAGTTTTAAAATTTATAATTGATTAAATTTAAATTAGATATAAACAATCAATTACAATAAAAGCTCTGTTTGACAAGTCTCAACAGCTAGCGAATAGCAGATTTAACTAGCGAATTTGACTAGAGGATAACAGATTAAAAAAATAGAGGTGTTTGGTAACATGTAGCTTATAGCATTTTTCCAATAGCTTATAGCGTTTTTTTAGACATTACTTGTGTTTGATCTTATAGCTTATAGCAGATGATTTTTTCTCTCATTTTCCCCTCATTATTCTTATTAAATTCCTTCTCTATCCTCTATAAAATAAAATTAAATAAATTAAACCATACCATATTGCTCTCACTTCTCTGGTTTGACGCTCTCACTGATTCTTCTCGTTCTCACCTATTGGTTCTTATTTTTTCTTTCAATGATTCGTAATAATATTATTGTTAATTTATTGTAGAATACTAGATGATAGATTTATTTTATGTATTATTTTTAAATAATACAATACAATGTGATTATCTTTAATTTTTATTTTAATTATAATACTATTGTTATATGTTTATTGTTATATTTCTATTATTATATTAATTAAAGAAATATAAGCATTTTTATAAAAAAAGGAAAGAAAGAAATGTAAGTATTAATTAAAATATTTTTTTATGTCATTTTACATTTATCATCTAGTTTAATCGCTAATTTTATCAAACACTTCAAATTCAATCTGTTAGCACATCTGCTATCAGCTAACTTATCCGTTATCCACTATAAACTAGATTATCCACTATCTATTATTTTTTTCCAAACATAGCCATACAAGAAATATATATCTATGAATGGATTTCGGTAGAGCTTCTAGAAAAGAAGCAATAATTTTTATAATCTATGGTTTCCCGGAATGCTCTTATTGGTCAGGTGCTCCAATTAATATATCATGTCAAATGTTTGGGCATGATAGTAAAAAAATATATCTATCTATCATATGTTTGGCATGAAAGAAAAAAAAATCAATTTCTTATATAAAAAAAATTCAATTTCCGAGCTTCAAGATCCACTTCCCTCGGAACACGCACGCATGACTAATAATTCATGAACCACTCTGTCACATCCCTCCCACACTCATCACCTCATTGGGATGAGACCCAATGAAGTGTGGGATAGATGATTGGTGGTCAATCTATCATTGCTCAAATTTTATATTCTCGTAAGTATCTTTTTACATATTATCTTATAAAACAAATATTAAATAAAAAAGTGAAAGTGCGTATGTAATATTTTAAAAACATAAAAAAAATTTAAAATTTTTTTAATTTAATATTTATGAAGATTTATAAAAATAAAAATAAAGTAAACAATTATTTTTGTCCCTGAAAAGTGTTAGGTGGACTGGGGTAATTTCATCTAGAAATTACCTGTTTGGTGTAAATTTAAAAATAGTTACTAAACTGGTATAAGTCTTATATGCTATGTATGATTTTCAATTTTTTTTTGGTACAAAGTCGTCATTTAAAGATACGACTTCTGTGTTTTATTTTTTTTAAATTATATTGAAGTTGTATTCACCGTACACGACTTTGTACGATTTTGTCTTTTTTTTAACGTTCAAATGGAGTCGTATGATGTAAATAAGATTTTTGATTTTATTTAATTTTTTTTAAAAAATAATGAAGTTGTTCAGAAGAAATACGACTTTACATATTTTATATTTTTTTAATAAAATATTGTGAAGTCGTTGAACCAAAGTTACCAAACTGACACCGTCTGATATTGTCACTGACCAAAGTGACATCATCTGATACTCTTAAAAACTGAAGTGATCGGTGACCAAAGTGACATCATATGAAGATTTAGGATTATTCCTATAGGTGAGGCAAAATGATTATCAAATATTACAGGGAGGAGGAATCCTAGCACGATCCGCACACTCAATTGGCAGGAATGCAATCGAAAATGACCACTCTGCTTCGTAGCCACGGTTCAGTTGCAAAACTGGAATGGCGATCGTCTTGGCGTTTTCTTCAACGGAAATGATTGGTAGCGCGACACTTTTTTTTAACGAATTGTACGGAAGCTTTTATAACCATTTGATCATGCTGTTTTTTTGTTTTGATAATAAATTATTAAAGATCAATTTAATCACCGCCATCCAAAACATGATCGTCACGTTTCGTACTCTATTTGTCGCGCTGAATAGCAGATCTCTTCAACGGAAATGATTGGTAGCGCGACACTTTTTTTTAACGAATTGTACGGAAGCTTTTATAACCATTTGATCATGCTGTTTTTTTGTTTTGATAATAAATTATTAAAGATCAATTTAATCACCGCCATCCAAAACATGATCATCACGTTTCGTACTCTATTTGTCGCGCTGAATAGCAGATCTCTTCAACGGAAATGATTGGTAGCGCGACACTTTTTTTTAACAAATTGTACAGAAGCTTTTATAACCATTTGATCATGCTGTTTTTTTGTTTTGATAATAAATTATTAAAGATCAATTTAATCACCGCCATCCAAAACATGATCGCCACGTTTCGTACTCTATTTGTCGCGCTGAATAGCATATCTCTTTGTTCAATTAAACTATTAGCGTAAATTATTGTGTAATATAGAACTTATTAGTTGTTTCAGAAAAGAAATATCAAAATAAAGCGAGTTTTGGAGCTATCGTATGCTGTATGCCAGCGTCAGATAACGCATTTGAAAATTTCATTGAACTAGTTGGTATCATATTTGTAAGGAGGAGGACCACTAAAAATTTCAATACAAAGCAAAAAAAACTTAGTTGACTTTACTGTGTGTTTGGTACGCATGAAATAGGGACGAGAGAAGCATCAAAGAGAGAAGTAGTGAAGAAATAATATCTTTTTTTCGTTTGGTATGTCAGAGAAATAGTGCAGAGAAAACAAACAAGCATGGGCCCCATATGTTTTTTTCTTCTTCGTTGATGTGCGAAGAAATAGCGAAGAGAGATGTTTTCATTTTTCTCTTCTTCATTTTTTTTGGACTTGGTTGGTGAATGTCTTCTTCATATTCCACGGCAGCCACATTTTTTTTTCTTGATTTGATTTGAAACAATATTTATTGAAAAATTGGACTTTTGGGTGAATATTTATAATTTATTAAATTGTAAGAAAAATTATATTTAAGTTAATTGAATTGCTTTTTTTTCTTACAGTAACTAATTGAATTGATTGATTAAATAAAAATAAAAAAAAATTAATTTTGAAAGAAAATGAAATTTAAAATTTATAAATTATATATTAGTTTATTTAGTTGAAGGGTGTTTTTGTCTTTTTAAAAAAATATCATTTCTCTCTTTTTACTTTCTATCAAACCAGGAGAGAGATAAACACATTTATTTCTTTTCTATTTTTTCTCTTTTTCTCTTATACCTAACAATATACTAAATCTACTCTATTTTTTACCTCTTTATCTCTTCTCATACTCTCTCTCATCTCTTTCTCTCTTCTCTATTTCTTCTCACAACCAAATATATATAGGGTCTGTTTGGATTGGCTTATGCAGAGCTTATGAACACAGCTTATGACTGATTCATAAGCTATTTTGGGCTTATTTTTCATAAGCTACCCAGGATAGCTTATCAAAACAGCTTATGGCTTATATAAAATAAGTTTCACTATAATTTTTCTTCGATTATAAAAGTAGCTTATCCAGCTTATGTCATAAGCAGTAGATAAACTTGTTATCCAAACATGGCCATAGCATAAAAGCTGGAGCAGAAATTTCTCCAAAAAAAAAGAGGATGTGCAACTACCATGGAAAAGGAGAGCATGCAACAGGTCAAGTAATATATATACATGAAATGCATTCACATTGTGTGTACGTTGATTTTGATTAGTAGGAGGTTGTTGTCATTCGTTGTTCTTAACTTGTTTTAGAATAAGATATATACAGAAAAAAAAAAGACCAAAACATGAAAGAACCAGAAGCAACATTTTTAATGTTTCTGTACTAAAGCCGAAAAAATTATATTATAGGAACTAAAGAATTATTTAAACTTTTTTAATTCTGTTTATTAATTTATAAGTAAATCATATATATGATAGATATAACTTGATATTAAAATTACATATTTGGTAATGGTAATTGTAACAATTTGAGGAGGGATCAAATTACACCGGTGTAACTCTTGGACGATGTTACACCGCTAAGAACTATTAACCGGATAATTATATTCTAAAACTCACCGTTGGATTAAAAGATACTATCATGTAGATCATTCCTATAAAATTTCACATCAATCTAAAATCATTTGATGTGTCATTGAGATACGTCAAGATTAATGTCTTTTAAAGTGTATGAATTTTGACGCATCTCAATGACACATCAAACAATTTTAGATTGATGTGAAATTTTACAGGAATGATCTATATGATAATAACTTTTAATTTAACGGTGTGTTTTAGAATATAATTATCCGCTGAAGAATTATTAGCGGTATAACATTGACCAAAGTGTTACACCGGTGTAATTTGATCTCTTCTCTTGTAATTTATACAAAAATTAAAAAATATATTTCATTTCAAAAAAGCATTATTTTATTTTTTGGTTGTAAAAAATATACTTTTATTTACTTAAACTATAATCTAAATTCATTGATATTATCTAAATTATTTAATAAAAATATATAAAAATGAGAATAAAATTTCGAATTAAATATCTTTTTTAAGACAATAATTAATTTAAAATAAATAAAGTATTAATTGTGATAATTATTTTAAAATAAATAATATATAAAAATAATTTATATAGAAATTATATAAATATATACTTTTATATCAATTAATATTTATCTACTGATTCAATAGATAGTTTTATCAAATATTTCTAATTGATGAGCTATTTTCTTTTGACAGAATAATTTATGAGCTATTAGCTTAACGTTAGGGTGTGTTGCAGATTGGCTCGCCTCATCAGTCCACGCCCTCTCATTAGGAGTTCATTACTTACAATAAATTGATATTTTAAGAGAAGATGGTGCACTGCCTTATTATGGCAAGACTTAGCCATGATTTGTTCTAGAGTAGTATTTTAATTTTTTTAATACTTACAATAAATTGATATTTTTTGGCAAGACCCTTGGTATCTAGAAGTCATATTAGACCTCGACTAATTGAGTTAAGCTAGACCTATATAAAGTCAAAACTCTTCTATTATATTTTTTTCATTTAGAATAGTTGAACCTAATAGCTCACTTAAGGAGAATCAAACTCCTCACCGCTTATATCAACCGATATTGGTGAATCTGTATATTTTTTAAAATTACTCTACTCAAATAAAATCCGGAAGTAGATTTTTAAAATCCTAACGGAATGCAAATATATCAATAGAATTTAAAATTAATTAGAGAATCATTAATAGCATTTCTAACAATAGAAAATTCTAAACAAAAATTCTCCAAAGTTCTATAATCGAAATTGAAAATCATTCAGAGTTACCGGTGGTGCAAGATTCCACTTCGGTTTTTGTAGGAGAAAATATGAATGGCCTTGGTGGGATTTGCAACTGTTCTATGCTTCCTTCTAACATTTCAACCACCTTACTCATTGGAGGTCTCTCAGATGGTATGGTCTGTATGCACCATAATCCAATCATAATCATTTTCTTACAAATTTCATTTTCCTCTTGGGTCATACCATCATGCCATGTTAAATCTTTGCCCACTTCAATGTGCTTGTATATCCAATGAGGAAAATATGTTTCGCTAGAGTGGCATGCTTCTTCTTCAGCACTAATGTTTTGCCTTCCCCCTACAATTTCCAAAATCAACATTCCATAACTATACACATCAGACTTATGTGACACTCCTCCGAAATTTCTGTTCCATATTTCTGGAGCTATATACCCAACTGTCCCTCTAGCATCTAGCATAGAAACGATACTTTTTGTTTTTGAACAAAGCTTGGCCAACCCAAAATCAGAGATTTTTGGGCAGAAATTTTTATCCAAAAGGATGTTGCTTGGTTTTATGTCAAAGTGTAATATCCTAGTGTTGCACCCCTTGTGCAAGTACTCCAATCCTTTAGCTATCCCTTCTGCAATCTGGTGTAATCTCTCCCAACTCAAAGGTGGGTTTGTTTCAAAATTATTGTTGTGTACAAACTTTTCAAGTGATCCATTAGGCATAAATTCGTAGACAAGAGCTTTCTTTTGGCCTTCAAGACAGAAACCAAGCAGATTAACAATGTTTACATGGGATGTTCTACCTATGCTCACAACCTCATTGATGAATTCCTCTCCGTTCCCTTTGGAAGCATTCAGTACCTTCACGGCCACGGGACAATTGTTGCTTACATGTCCTTTATATACTTGACCATAACCACCTTGTCCAAGCTTGGATTCGAAAGAATTGGTAACTTTCTTGATCTCTGAGTATGAGTATCTTTTTATGGCTGGAGGTCCATTGTTTCTGATGAAGGCCTCAATATCTTGATCAACTTTTTTGGTCTTCCGAAATTCTGACACAATTGACAATAGTTTCCGTATAAAACAGCAAAGTATGATGCATATCAGCAGCAATGCTCCAACTCCTCCAGCTATTAAACCTGTAACCAAAAATATAAGGTCGCATTTCATCTCAATTTGTAAATTCCTAGCTCATTTTCCTGTCCCATTTTTTAGTTAAATTTTTACGAGCAACTAATCTATGACTTTTATATGAACCAAGAAAATGACAATAAAAAAAAATATTTATAATTCAAGACAAAAGTTGTACCTATAACTAGTCTTGACAAACCGGTGCTGCTTCCCTCTGCCACTAAAACAAAGCATGAACAATTAATTAATAAAACACATGCACCTGTGACAAAGGTAGAATAACTTCTGATATCTGATTCATAGAGTATCAAGAATTGAATACTGTAAGTTGTAACTAAAGAGAAGCGCATATGTCACGTCTCACAAGCTAAAATGAAATAACAAGTTAACAACTATTATATTTATCCTGCATATTTCAAGTTCCACATATATTATTGTGGTCTAATTTTTTTTTTTAAATTTGAATTGTGATAAAATAAGTGATCCACACAATTTGATTTTAACCCCTTTATTTTGTTAATTGATTCCACCTTCGCAATAAAACAATTGACCCAGCAAGCGTACCTTTACAGTCATTGGTTCTTGTGCTGCCATCCTTGCAAAAACAGAGCAACTCTTTCCTGGTGTTATTGTAGCCACAGAGTCCACCACTGGCCTCACACTCAGCGCAATTCGAAGCTGTTTGCCAATCAAGCACGAATCCTTCACTCATAGCCCCAGCAAACTCATTCACCAACCCTTCACTCGTAACCTGATCCTTCATCACTGTCACCACAACTTTTTCAGCACAATTCCCAGACCAGTCAAAACCGTCATTAGCATTCTCAGTCTCAAACACAAAAGACTCATTTGCTCCAGATTTCAGACACTCGATGGAAGATACATCATTATATTCAGAGGGGTAGTTACTGCAGTTGTAATAAAAGGGAAGGTTTAAGTTCAAGGGGGAGTGGGTAAGTGGTAGGTTACCCAGTGGAACATTGTGAAGTGCCCTTGGACAAGTTTGGTTTACGGTGTCGAAATCAACTAGTTTAAGACTACGGTTTTCATAGTCTATGTCTTTGACGTAGTAGTATAACCCGAGAGGTGCGAAAATAGTGTCACCATGGTCGAGGCAGATAAGGCCAAGGTCATGGTAACCACAGTATTGGTCAGGAGGGGAACCTTGTGACAGCCAGAAAGGGTAACTGATTTTTGGTCCATTTTTGCATTGGTAAGTGGGACAAATTGCAGTGGTGTTGTTGGTGCCAGAGGAATGGGTGAAGAAGTGAAACAAAGCAGAGATAAAGCATGCAATTGCAAGTTTGAACATGGGGAACATGTATGTATGTGTTAATCAGAGTTGTTGTTGTTGTTGTTGTTGGAGATATATATCATCATATATGATTAATTCAACGTTATTAGGCTGAGATTCAATATATATGAGAAATGTTGAGGAGTTTTTTTCCAATATTTGAAATAGGAAGGAAATTTCTTAGGAACCAGCAAAGTGCACGATACGTAACGCAAAAGACACACAATAGTCCAAGTCTACAACATGTACATCTCAATCAGCTTGTAAAGGAGGAGGAGAAATCCTGTTAACACATTCCATTCTAAGTTCTTATGTTCCCATTGACATTCCACAGAAAATAAAATGAAATAAGTTAAGATCTACTTCCCTCTGTATTTGAATATAAGCAAAAATACTTAAACTTACACTTATTAAGAAAATTAGTTAACTGCAATTAAGTTTTTTGATCTTATACAAAAAATTAGTGTAATCTCTAAATTACCCTTAATAATTGCATTAAAAATTATTATTTGGGAACAAACTATGTATTGGAAAACAAAATTTAAATTAACTTAAGGGTATTATAGGAATAATGTTATTAAATGAGATAGAAGTGGTTATTTTTTGTTTATATTTAGTAACAAAATATTTTAATATTTTTTACTTATATTCAAAAACAAAAAGAATATTAAAGATCTACTTTTATATATATATATATATATATATATATATATATATATATCAATATCGTTCTAGATATCGTTCACTTCAGCAGTATGTCATTTATATGACCAAATTTAATGAATAATAAATGGTTTAAATGTATTTTTGTCCCTATAATATAAGAATGTTTTGTTTTTAGTCCTTAAAAATTTATTTTAGTTGGCTATATTTATTTTAGTCTCTAAATAATAATCTTTTTATATTTTAGTTGGCTTCATTTAAATTTTAAATACATTTATAACCACTTCACTTTGAACGAATCAACAAAAAAACCTCACTTTGAACACCCCACCTAATACGTCAATCATTTTTCCACGTCAGCCTCTTCCTCTTCTCCCTCACCCCCTCCCCTCCCTCCCCGGTTTCGGTAACCTGTGGCTTGCATCCTTCTTTGATGTTCGATGTGTCCACGTCAACAAAGGAACAAGCATCTGCTTCGGTAATTAGCACATCAATTTTAGTTAATGTTCGTCAGCCCACTTTCCTATTGGCAATTGAAGAATCAATAAAAAAAAATGCAATCTTTTTCAAACACACTGTTCTTTAATAAACCAAGAAACTTTTTTTTTTTTTGAATGAGTAATGCAAATACAATACCTGGTTGATTTCACATAAGCTATCAGTAAAGCTACAATTTGAAACTTTCCCATTGATAATACTTGCCAATTCTTTCTGCAAAAACCTCAACTTTTCATTCAAATCTTGCACGCGGTAACATTTCTTTCCAACCCTTTTCGCTACATCCGGTGACAAAGAAGCTCGAAAACCCCCAAAAACTATCCAGGACAAAACAATGTCTGCAAATAAAAGAAAGCCCAAGCCGAGGGAGGGGGAAGGTGAGGGAGGAGAGAGGGGGTGTGAAATTTCCCCCAAGTGTGAATGAAACTATGTTTTTGTCAATTTTTTTTCATTTTTCTGACTTTTTTTAGCAATATTATTTCTTACGAAAATGTGTTGTACGAATCAACCACGAAAGAAACGTGGCAGTCGTAGGTTGTCTATAAAGAATAAATGACTTTAAAATTAAAAAATGTACAAAAGATTCTTGGTCAAAAATCAAGTCGCGTACTTTGTGCAAAATTTCATTTATCTCTATTTGTAAGGAAACTCATTCTCTTTTTTTTTTAAACACGAGCCACGAGCCCGCTCGTTAGCCTTCAAGCCTGTGCGGTGCATTGTGGGCTTTCGCGAAAAAGGCCTCAATTAGTAGTCCAACACACATACACAGCTTTCTACTCACAACCAATCAGGGTATTCCATCCTATTCATGTTTATTGGACATTGCACTAAAAATCACTTCCCATTATATATTACTTTTTGACACAGCATAATAACTTACTAAAACTCATTTATATTGTGGAGATGGTTGTGGGGAACTTGGGGTGGGGGTGATTTTTTAGATGAAAAGGATAGCATCAAAAATAAAAGAAAAAACAGAGATGAAGTGTGGGAGTAAAAGGAGGCGATGTAGTTAGCAATTTCCATAAAATTATCCAATAACGGTTGACAGTTAAAGCAGCACGAGGCTCTAAACCCAATCCAAAACCGAAAATGCGTAAAAATATAGCCGGAAGAAAACGTAGCATGTCATCATCATGGTTTTTTTTTTGTCAAAAAGAAAGCGTAGCAACACTGGCCCAGTAAAGGCAGGTTTGAAATTTTTTTTTGCAGCAGAGGCGCCAGAAAAGGCCTTACAAGAAAGAAAAACAAAACACGAGCCCAACATAAGCCATAACAGGCCGTACTAATAATTTTGTTATGGGCCAACACTTTCACACTAAGTCTTTAAGCCTAAATTTGATTCTCCAACTGCTATCTTCTTACATATACAGCTGAAAAAGTCGAATTATAAAATTTCCCTAACAATGATGCCACCTTGTGGCACCATCAATGACTAAACCTGAACGCGATCGAGGGTGTTATATCACCGTCTGATTGTGGCTCTGAGAAGCTGTAAGGCATGCCATTCACTAAAGATGCCGTGGCAAATGTTGTATTCACTGGCCATTCGCTGCACCCGATTTGTGCATTTTGGCTTGGTACAACATAGTTGCTAGCCTCTGCACATTTATCACCAAAATAGTCGTTCTGATCACATGCTATTGCCAATGCTTGTTGATTGTTTGGAAATTGCTCCACGGTTTCACCTGTAGCGTGACATTATTATTATAAATTAATAACTGTTATTGTTATTGAATCCACAATGTCACATCACACCGCATGGATTTCAACTTTGGTAAAATAATTTTTGCATAGGAACACAGAACATACCTTGGGTTAACAAAGCAACGTTATCATTCAAATTAACCCCATCAATTTCCTCTAACTCATTCCATCTAGCATATGCTTCTCTCACCAATTTCTCTATATAGCTCTGCAAATTAATGAACCCATTGAAATGAATTATTATAGGTTCAAAATAAACCTCTATAGTAAAATGTAGCATGTGATGGAACAAGGCAAGTTTTTTTTTTTTTTTTAGTATAAAGTAAGGTACCCTGTTCATGTTGCTCAACTCTCGGTTGGGAAGTGTTTGGCCGTTGATATCAGCTCGTACCAACTGGCATATGGCATTCAGAAAGATGGTAAAATGAGTACCACGGTAGACGTAGAGCTTGTTGCCCATGTTGCAAGTCTTTGCATGCTTAATTGTCACATCCCACATTTTCTCTGACATCCCAATGCCTAATATCTGATTGCATAAAACAACCATTAATTTAACATCAATGACTATATTGTTTTACATATTTTTTTATGACTTAATACAGGAAGTAGAGTAATATTGATGTGTACCTTTCTGAGTCTAAGAGGATCAACAACGGATAACTTGAGAAATTCTTGCACTGTGGCAATCCCCTCTAAGGACAATTTTTTGTGGAAAGCTCCGTCTTTCCCAATCTTCTCTAGGCGCCACACTTCGTCGTGGAGCATTGGTGGGTGGTGTTTCTTGTACACTTCAAATGTATGAAAGATATTAAAATTAGCAAAGGATGTAAATATTTAGCATATAATAATTTTTACCCAAAAAAATTAGCATATAATAACATCAATAAAAACATGAATAATGAAATCCTTTTAAAGGCAACAAATTTTAGGAATTGAAACCACTTGTATTTTTATAGTTTCCTTCCATTTATAAAAGACTGACACTTAAAAAAAAGCTAATAGAGAGAAGAATTTGGTGAATATGTGGGTTTTTTTTATTGGAGAAACAGACAAAAAAAGAGATAAGCTATTTGATTCTAAATCACCCAAAGAGTTACCCCGAAACAAAAAGACTTCACTCCTGAAAGTATTCAAAAAAGATGTCCGGTTACGTGCTTGACCATTTCTTTGAAACCATTGACTTGAGATCGTCCCAAAACAATCAAATTGCAAAAACCAGAGTAGAAGCAGGGGTGGGAATGAATTAATTGCAATAAAAAGGAAACAAACAAATTGGAAAAACCAGAGTAGTAACAGGAATTAATTAATTAGTTAATTGCAATAAAAAGGAAAAAGAAAAAGCTATTACGCGTCATTGTATCAAAATAATAAGGGGTGGGAATGAATTAATTGCAATAAAAAGGAAACAAGCAAATTGCAAAAACCAGAGTAGTAACAGGAATGAATTAATTATTAATTGCAATAAAAACGGAAAAAGTAAAAGTTATTACGCGTCATTGTATCAATATAAAGATGAAGTTTTATGAGGGTTTTTCTATAATTGCATTGGTGGGGACCATGATTCCTTCTTAATACTAATAGCTGTTTGTTTGACCACCAATCACATTATTCCAAACAAGAGAAAACAAGACAAAATTAAGAAGGGTTATTCGCTATTGCTTGACGGAAAGGGTGAAAATGGAACTCCCTATCTTGTTGGAGATAAGAATAGTAATGTATCTTTCCATTCCATCACTACAATATAAAGTAAGTGCCAATATTAACAAACTTTAAGCCACGATCTCTCTCCATAAAAACTTTTAATTTAATAATGACAGTTTTACTTTTACTTCAAGAAAAGAAACAAACTCATCACAATCTATCTGTATTTTAAAACATGCAACCATGCTTGCATATAATAAATTATTATTTCAAATTGATAAAAAGAAAGACAAGAGAATGGATTATAAGGTGAAGGTGGTAGGAAGTCTCTCACGGGCGAGAGCCCAAACATAGTGATCAGATATACTAATAAACAATTCCAATTACCGAATCATATAAAAGAGAAAAGTAACTCACATTCACCACGGTGATCTTTCACGATGAATGGTTCGGTGAAGCCTTCACGAATTCGGATACTTGGATTACTCCCAGGAGCAACTCTAACAGCGACTCTGAACTTCCTACTACGAATCCAGCTAGAATTGTCAGTGAACTCAATGTCCCCAATGGGTGCAACCCCATCCCTCATGGTGAGATTCAAGTACTCTCCCGTAAGCAAAGGCCTCTTCCCCGTTCTCTCCCTCACTATGTACCTATTGAATTCCTCACTCGTCCATGATGATGATGATGATGATGACTCCTTCTTCTCACCATGAGGGAAATCCCCATCAAGAACCACGATTTCTAGCTTGATGGGGTGTGGGAGACTTGTGGGGACCACTTGATTATCGTCAACAAGAGCCACGTGGATTTGGTTCCCATCCATGTCTTGTATCTTGCTACCCGTGAATATGGGGAGGGAAAGCTTTTTGGTGAACATGAGTTGAAAGCTTGATGGTTGCTCCAATGCTTGGAGTACTCTCAAAGAAGGGGACTTTGTTATTGACCGTTGACCACAATGTCTCACTGCTCGCTCCACCTCTTCATTCACCTGATTCATATATCATATATCATGTGATGTTAATTCGTCACAAAATTAAACCCAATATTTGAAAAATTAATTATTAATTTGTTGAATACTAATTACGTACCACTCTTCTGAGCAAAGGTTCCATGCCTGAGAAAAGGTTCTGCAGGTTTTTCACCATAACCACTTCTCCTATGACCCTGTCGATCGAGAAGAATTAATTGGTTTGAGTACTCATGAGAAACAACGAGACATGCATGTTTCACCACATAGCTAGAGGATATATATATATATATATATATATATATATATCATATATATGCAACACTGAATTGAGCTTTATAATTGGAATTGGACATATCATCAAAACATAAAGAGTATTAATTTAGCAAAGAGAAGTTATATATACATAAGCTAAATGAAATAATCGAATGAATGGATGAATTGTTGCTTGGTTTAAGCTATATATATGTAAACATACGAAGCAAAAGAGGGTCTTGCGGTTCTCATTCGTTTGTCGCTTGGCTTGTCTTTGTCTTGATCAGAATCATCGAAATACCGTTTCGCGGCCATTTTGGTGACTAATTTGGGACCAGCTGGGATTGGAAATTAAGGTTGCACGATCTGAGCTAGCAAGATATATGAGAGGAAGGATGAGAGGGTTTGGATTTTTATATGGCAAAGCTATGTATGTAAAATATTTGGGTTAAATTCTAAAATAAATAAGATAGAGGAAGACAAGAAACTTCTTGGAATGTCGGAGGAAGTAGCTATGTTATAGCACAGATATTGCGTATCATGTTCATATATATGATATGATGCAAAGACTTCGACGTCAACACCCATCCCAGAGTCAATCCCCAAATCTTTATCATTATTTCTCCACGAGAAAGATACAAGCCAAAAGGCAAGTAGGACCCAAAAAATTTGGAAGGCCCCTCGTTAGTTATTGATTTGGAATTAATTAATGGCAGAAAAATCAAATATTTAGGCGGCAATGTCAACAAGCTAGTTTACTAACTTATTATAAGCTTATTTGACTAAAATAGAGGTATTCAGTTAACGAATTTATTTCATTAATTAATAAATTTTCTTGGGAAACTACTTCAAACAGCTTAATTATAGTTTATAGTTAGTTTGTTTTTTCTCATTTTTATTTTTATTGTTTTACTTTTATTCTCCTTTTACCATCTCTTAAGTTTTTTTTAATCTTTGATCACTATTCCCACGTAAGTAATACTTTTTTAAAAAACAATTATAAAAAATCTACATGCATGCAGTGCATTTATAAAATAAATTCTCACATAAAAAATTAAAATTAATTTTAATTATATTCTTTCATTTTATTTAATAAAATATTTAAAAATAAATTAATATTTTAATTTAGGATGATAATTAAAAAATTAGTGATAATTATTTTAAAATAGATAATAAATATAAAAATAGAATTTATGTAAAAAATTTAAAGATATTATTTTATGTCATTTTACATTTATCAACTAGATCAACACTTAATTAATTTTACCGAACATTTTAAATTCAATAAACTAGCTTTTCAACTATAAACTAGTTTATTAGCTATCAACTCTCCCAATAGCTATCAGCTAATTTTACCAGATAGAGCCTTAGCAAATCAAACCACTGGATAAATTATAAACATATTGATAATACTTCCTTTGGTACCACGAGCAAAACAAGAAGGAAAAAAATGTTATAAAAAAAAATGAGAAGAAAAAATAATAAGAAGCTATATAGATAATAAAATAATTTTTGTTTATGTTGATAAAAAAAATTAATTTTTTTTATTTTCTTATCTGATTGAGTAGAAAATTACATAAAAGAAATAATATTGTCAGAACATAAATTGTTATGATATCATAAGCGATTTGGTTATCTGATCTAGGCCATGTTTGGATAATAAGCTTATTTACTGCTTATGGCATAAGCTGTATAAGCTATTTTTATAATCGAAGAAAAATTATAGTGAAACTTATTTTATATAAGTCATAAGCTGTTTTGATAAGCTATTATGGGTAGCTTATGAAAAATAAGCTCAAACTAGCTTATGAATCAGTCATAAATTGTGTTTATGGGCTCTGCATAAGTCAATCCAAACAGGCTCCTGGTGCTAAAGAGTAAAGATTGAGAGAATTACAACTTTTGTGTTGGGTACCACCCAATATTTTTCTTTTTAATGTCATGTTATTTTTCTTTTATTTATTATTTTTAAAGTATTTTTGTAAGAAACCGTGTAAATTATTTTCCATTATTTTACTGTTTCTTAAATATAAATCTTTAAAAATAAAAAATAAAAAATAAAAAATATATGATTTTTATATTTAAGGATAAAAACAGCACGTGAAAATAAATATTTTTCAAAATAAATATATCTTTTTCTCTTTGTCTCTATTTTTCTCCTTTTTCATAGCATAAAGTGAGGGTTGTATCTCCGGTATGATTATCTATGCTCATAAGAGATCATGCAAAGAATAATCTCTAAATTTGCATCACTTATTAATTAATATTTAAGATTAAGACTCAGGTATATATGTGATGTGAGTGCGATGGAGTTTAGAAGTGATTTAAATATGCTTTATAGTAAGAACACCTCTTGACGTAATCACACGATACACAATTAATCAAACATTGGGATATATTAAAATAATATATAACAATAATAATACTAAATTAAAATTTGTATTTATATTATTTAACATATATGTAATTATTTAATATTAAGTTTTGAATTATGTATAATTCTATTTGGAAAAACAGCTTATTTAAGCTCTTATGTATAAACTATTTTTATAATCGAATAAATAATATGGTGAAATTGATTTCATATAAGTTATAAGCTATTTTGATAAGCTATCCTGGGTAGCTTAAGAAAATAAGCCAAAACAGCTTATGAATCAGTCATAAGCTATTTTCATAAGCTCTGCATAAGTCAATCCAAACATGTCCTTAATAGACACTACGATTGGTGCTAACTAAAAGGAGACTTTTCTTAGTATTTCATAAGCATATAAAAGTATTTCGTTACATACAAGGCCACTGTAAAACGAAAAAGTAAACAATATTTTGCTTCGTGAGCACAGGATTAAGGACAATAACTTTAATTTAGTATATAAGTTTAAGATTTACGGCCGCAAATATAAAAATAAAAAATCTATATGATGAGCGAATTAATCTTTTATAAAATAAAATTGTGATTACAATCATTTACCACATTGTCCACCTGGCCCACCATAAAGAAAAGCTTGTCTATACACAGGTCCTTCATAACCTCCATATAACAAGTCATAACAATCTGAACTAGTATCACTGTATGACTTCATATCTTTAGGAATTACTTGAGTTACATTATATTTTGTATCTACAATCTCAAGTTTTCCTATGAAACCCGAGTTTTTGAATAATTCCTCGGGTAATCTACCACTGCCCATTGGGGGACTAACCATATTAGGGGGAGCAAAAGTTTCACCGCCATATTTAATTTTAGACGCTCCTGTGTTTAAATGTGAGAAAATTTCTTTTGGCCAATATCCAACTTGTTCTAAATTATCAGTCATAACTAACCACCAATGACCCGTGGATTGATCCTACAAAAAATTTAAGCAATTAAAACACAATCAAATAAGTTAGTAGAAGATGAAACCAACCAATTATAGTTAAGGAAATAAATAAATTTTATTGAAAACATATTAAGTGGATCGCATAATGCGATCAAGATTTTAACTTGTCCATTTGTAATTCTTTTAAACTATTTTTTATTATCACTTCTAAATTTCTCAATAGAAAGAAATAAGATTTTAACTTGTCTGCTTATATTTTTTATCTGTTTTCATTTAATGAAAATAGTCAAATTATATCTATCATTGAAATCAAGTTTTCTATTGATCATTGAAGTAAGCCTTTTTAACATTTTTTTATTCATTTAATTTAGTTTAAAAAATGTAAAAAAAAATCCCTAGGTTAATAATACGCTCAAAATATAAAAATAAAATAATTTAGTTTAATAATACGCTGAAAAAAAAGAATTTATTTTAATAATTGTTCATAACTAAAATATCCTCAGGTTGTTTTATAACAAAATAAAAATCATACTTTTTACAAACACAATATAAAAATTGTCAATTTTAACTTGAAGCTGTGTAAAAGTTAGCTACATACATACATACATACATATGTTTAATTAAATTTACCTGTTGGATTTTGAGAACAAGAACATGTTTAGCAAACGCCCCAATAGGAGTCGCAGGTTTAAGGACAGCTCCAAGGGCAAAGATTGGATTTTGATTGACTTGCACAAAACCCGGGCATAGAGTATTGAAACATCCAGTTTTATAGCCATCTGCCTACATATATATATATATCTCATTCAGCACAACCACGTTAAGTAATTTTAAAATATATCATACATTAACTTGAGATTCTTACAGTCCAATAGGCAGTTAACCGTAATTGACTGTCTCCATACATGGTTGGATGAACCTTGAACATTAAGTAATGGATAAGGATAGTAAATTAGGAACGGAGATCATATATAGATATAAACATATTAAAGAAACCACAAATACAATCGGTTAAATATATATGAGCATTTAAACAATGACATAGTTCTATCTTTTAATATAAAATGTGTCATCAAACATAAAATTTTCCAATTTGACATAAGCATAATAAAAAGTAACCAACCCCAGTTCCGACTTGTATGCTATTAAGCTCTGAAGCTGGACCATTTTGAAGCCAAACTTGAGATAGACTATATTGGTTTGTTTGCAGCGATAAATTATATCCACCTATTATTGCATTTGCTCCATAAAATGCCATATTTTGGGTTGTTTCCAGTGTTGCAAACTATAGAATAAAGAAAATAATATTTAGAAATCAAGCCATTTGATTAAATTTAATAAAGTAAGTACTAATAAAAGTAGTAGGATTGAGCCTTTCTATAAAAATAAGTAGTAGGACTGGGCCATCTTTTTGTTCTCCTTTTATAGAAAAATGATTTTTATAATTAAAAACATGTTATGAAAAGTTTTAATAGTTGCCAATGAAGGTTGACACACATAGTCGGACTTTGCGCCCACACCAACTCATAAAAAAAGGTTTAAAAAGTTATGTAATTTTTTCTAAAAAGCAAGCAACTCAAAAAAAAAGCTATGATTTGCTAGAAACAACATTTTCTGAAAATAAATATAAATAAACTCTCATAAAATCATCTTTTTAAAGAAGTAAAAAAATTAGCCTACATACATATGGTTCAAGAAATGTGTAAATTTTTTATTGAAATATATACTTACATGATAGCCAGGGCAACTTTGATTGCAATTATGAAAGCTTTCATTTTGTGATTCTAAATACAGATTACCGATAACTTGATGTCTTCTTGCCATTCTATGGATAGGTACTTTTCCCAATGGACATCCTTTAAAGTCTTTTCCAGCATATGATGGTCTACTTTGCACGATGTTTCTTGCAAAAGTCGGATTAAGCTTTGTTGCAATAAACAAAAGCAGAAAAAAAACTTCAAGGTTAAACAGAGTAAAAGTTTACCAGAAAAACAAATGAATAACTAAATCTTAGATAAATAATTTAAATTCTAAATATCAACAATAAGATATCACCGTGAAGGGAACTAGTCTTACGAATTCTTTAGCTAGTATACTTGAACTTTGTGATTTTTTAGTAGAGGGTTTTGAAAAGCAGGTTGTTTGTAGATATCTATGCAATCAAAATCGTTGTCTATCGAACGCTGTATATGTTAACCAAATGACAATCAAGTAAACCATAAAACAAAATTGAGAAAGGACTATCAATATATATGTTGAAACTATAATACCAAGATGCTCTCTTGTGTTATAGCAAAACTTCGCTGCTCATTTGGTTGAATTTTGCTTCTTGCATCCAGTTTGTGGCATGATATGCACAAACAAAGAACTAGAAAGAGAATTAACGCCATAAGATTATAATATTCAAGCTTACTTTTAGAATGGTATAATAGTGGGAGCATGTACGTCTATATATAATAGGAAATGAGAGATGTATGTGAAAAACTAATCTTATCAAATCTTATTTACATAGACGGCCAATATTGATTTAACATAAATTCAATATTATTGATCATTTATGCATAATTGAGCCACTAAAAAAATATATAAAATTTCACACATTTAAGGATATCGATAAATGTTTTTCAATGTGACAAATAAATGAGTTAAAACAAATCCAATTATGTCATTAAATGAGAATCACAAAAATTAACTTAAAAATCAAAATATATAAGTTATTTAAAAATTGCAGTAAATCACATGGAAGAAAATCTTAATAATTAACCTTATTAGATAACTATAAATAAATTACAGGAAAAATAAGGAATGCATGTTTGGTGATAGTAAGAAATTAAAGAATAACTAGGAAACATAATGAGTGTGAATATAATTCAGGCAAAGTTTGTTAAGGAAATTTTAAATTTAACAATATCGCCAAAATATATTGCTATAAAATGAATGTGCATGTAATTCATGCTAAGTGAACTAAGAAAAAAATGATAAAGAAACCAACTAATTTACGTATACAGTCCCTAAAAAAAATAATTTATGCATACATTGCACGATGTTATAATTTTATATATTATTTTTGAATCTTACTTTGATATATAAATATTTCATATATGTAATAATTATTATATATTTAATGTTTTTATCAAATTTGTATGAATTAATAACATTTCGTCAAATATTAGTAAATAAATGTTACTAAATCCTATATTTTCAGTAGTTGAACTTTTATAATGTAATAATTTTTACATATTTAATGCTTTGATCAAAATTTTATAAGAAATTGAGTAAATTTCTATAAAAAATAAAACTTAATTTCTATAAAAATATAAAACTTAATAACTATTGATATTTACTTTGAATTAATTTACTAACAGTTGTCTATAAAAAAATTAATATTTACTTTGATTTGACTTTTGTTTGACTATTATGAGATTTGCTAAATTTCAAAATAATTTAAATTAGATTGTTATGATAATCATTATATGGATTCTCTTATTGTTTGATTATCGTGTGATTAATAAAAACTAATTAAACAATAATTATTTTTTTAAAAGAACTAGGTAGCTTAAAATTTGACAATATTTTCCTTTGACTTCAAAAATTAAAATTTCCTCCTCTTTTAAATAAAATAAACAATAATTTTTTACAAATAAATCTTCATAAATAAAATATAATATCCATTTTTTATACAAAATATAATATCCTTTGATGTTTAATTTTCTTTTGTGATTAATTTTAAGAAAGTGTAAAATAAATATTTTCAAAATTAACAAATTTCTACTCATTTAGTTAGAGGTAACATTTTTTAATGGGAATTGTAAGGTGTTAACATCTTCTTTATACATAATTGACTCCCAAACCCAATATTTGATTTCAAATACTATTTCATCTTTAAAGGGTTTTTTTTCCAACATTTTTTACCGGTAAAGAAACCACAGTGGCAATTCCCTCATTTTAATGATTTTTAATTTTTTGTTATTGCTACAAATATAAAATTAAATAAAAAACAAAATTGATCTTGTTAGGAGTCCCACATTGGCCGGTTAACCGACATTGCTAGTGCTCATATAATTAAGGGAGTCCCGGCCTTTCAAATCGATTTTGAGGAGTTGTTGTGAGTCTGATGCCGAATTTTTCAACAAATCTAAACAATTTAGTTGAAAATTTATGAAATTGTTGGGCTAACCCACCATAGGGCTTTTGGCTCTCCTACAAATTTAATGTGTGTTGCCAACTAAATTACGACCATTGTATCAACAACTTTATTATGCTATATATTTTATTAGCCACCGGAAACCACTCTTAGAGCATCTTTAGTGGAGAAACACATTTTTGGGTACTTAAATGGGTCCTACATTTTCACATCACTCATTTTTACTTTTTTAACCCAAGTACCTAATAGGTATCCAACCCCTCCAGCCCAGCACCTCTAAAATAATTCTTAAATGGACCCCACCAATAACTACATATCACTCATTTTTATTTATAAAATACAACTAGACCCACAAAATAATACCAAACAGTGAAAGCACAAGTGCTTCCACATGTACCCATTCTTATTCTTATTAGGTACCTCGCGTGTCAGAACTCCATCCGTGATTTGCAGTACTCGCAGAGCGCCAATCTGGTTAAGCACCAGCGTTGCGGATGCTCTTAGTTGTGTAGATTCCATCTCAATTACTTGCTCAAATATAATTGTCAGATATTTGATCATTCAGATAGAGATTGATCTTATTAATGCTCTCAGAGTCTCAGTCACCGGAGGTGGTAAAGGGGTGAAAAGAAACTCTGATTGTAATAAAATCTTTAATTCGCTTGTCGACATACATAATGGATGTCAACAGCAAAGACCTGATTGCAGAGCAGCCCAATGCGGCTCCAATCTAAATACCAAAACCTAGACTCACCATTCCCAATCCTGTACTTAAACCCTTCTTGAAGAATCCCTTATTTTTTTGGTCAAACTTGAAGAATCCCTTTAGCTCTACATATTGAATTCCAAATGGGTGATCCATTCCAGAGTGTGTGGGTAACTCCAAAAAATTGCGCTTCAATTATCCGCCTCAAATAGAATGAAATAGCGGATGAGGTTTTATTTAATTTTCGGAGGTTCCCTCTTCCTTTTTATCTCCCCTCCCCCCCCCCCCCCAACAAAACCCTTCTCCCTATCTGTGGAATTCTTTTCGGTGGAATAGACTTCTTGTTGGGTGGAAGAATTAGGCAATCGTTCTCGTTGGAACGTCGCAGTGAATCTGGCTCCCAACTTTCCCCACCGACAGTTTCAAGCAACAGTGGCTGAAGTCGAAACCAAAACCGCTGTTGTCGTTGTTGTTGCGGTCTTTCTTGGGCAGGAAAACCCGACGATTCGATCGGACCCATTGATGATTCCTTTTTGCCCAAACCGCATGCTAAAGGGTTAGTTCATATATTTTCTTTTTCACGTGTGTTTGGATATTTTAAAAGGAGCAAAATGGAATGGAATATATTTTTCATTCTATTATTTAGATTTTTTAAAATAGAACTGAATAAAGTTTTCATTCCATTATTTGTGAACTGAATGGAATGAAATGAGTTTTGATTTTTTATTCATTTTTTTCCATCGTTTAAAAAGAAAAACTAGAATTAGATAAAATTAATTATAAATAAAAAGGAGCAATAGCATATATAAGCAACTTGGATAAGAAATGAATGTAGTGCGTGAAAATTGTATTGCGCTACATTGGACTCATCCAACTTGTAAATGAACCTTCACGAGTAGAAATAAAATTAAACAAGGTACAAGTCAAAATCAATATCTGACCAAGCATAAAACTTCTGATAGAAAAACCCAGCAACCCGTTAAGTGAGTTGTGATTGCAAATTACAAAAAGAAAAATTGAATTCTGCGTTGCCTGGAGGAGCATGAGGAGGTAGGAACTGAGAGTGAAATGCGCGAGTGCGGGGAATGTAGAGTTTTCTTTTTTTGGTCAACTGGGAATGTGGAGTTGAACTCGGCGAGGATGGAGTAGTCGCTGCTTTGCTCTATGTTGAGTTGGTAATTTCATAGCACAAGGGATAAATTGGTATTTTGTTAATTATGGGGGATGACTCCATCCTGTACCTCTCAAATTGAAGAGGAAGAAAAATGTGTGTAAAGGATGGAATGGGATGGAATAGATCCCACTAAGTTCCATTCCATTCCATCCATTTTTAAAATATTTAAACAATAGAAACTCATTCCACCAATCCAAACATATCCGTAAGAAACTCTGCCTCTGAACGACATTGCTGCTGCGTTTTCGAAAACTCTAACCATAGCTGCATGCATTTTCAGAAACCCTTCTCTGCCGTAGTCATGAAGCTCCTCATCTTCATTTTCTTCCTCGCCATTCGCTTCCGTGTTCACTGTAAGGTAAAAATCACTTTTCTTTGGGTTTGAGTTTGATTGAGTTTAGTTTTTTTGGAGACTTGAAAACTCAGGTGGTTGTTTGCAAATCTATTGGCAGTTGTTGCTCGTTCTTATTATCTAATTGTATTGTTCTGTAATATTCTAGACTTGGTCATATTTGGAGTTTTCTGTTGCCTGTGACAAATCTGCAAATCTATGCAAAAAGAGTCATGCATGCTTAAATATATATATGATTGTTATTTATTTACTTGTTACTTCTGTGAGATAGGAGATAGTAAAAAGACATGATCAGCGATTGTAATTTAATGAATCAAAACATGTTAGTAAAGAATATATCTCTTGCTTTGATTTTCAGGAAAGATCCACATTACCTTATGATACTGTTATTGAATCATAACCAAGGACAAGACAAGTTCTACCTCAGCTTCCAAGAAAGTTTTAGGATGGCTTTGTTATTATTCATATATAGTGGGAGAGAATCGTAGGTTGGTAGCCTATGGCCATTTAATTTGCTCCCCTGTATTGGTGGATCAGTAGGTATGATCATATAATATGTGTGGTGTGGCTGATTACTGTACTTTTTCTTCTTCTCAATGTGATTGTGTTTTGTACTACACATATTTAGCACACACGACATTAATTGGCCAATGTGGTAGATTCCAAATCAAGCCCTTTGCTACTGATAAATCCACCCACAGAGAGTGTACCCTTTACCACTGATAATTGGCCTATGTGATGCAGAATGTTAACTTATTACTTTTGTTCAGAGAAGTCGGAGAAAGGAGGGGGTAAGCAAAAGCATAATTAAATAATAAAATATAGTTTAACCATTGAATAGTTTTCAAACCCTTTAAAAGTTTAAGTCCACGATTTTTATTCTTCTTTCACATAGAACTTGAGTTTGTTTGAGGTTTTAGCATTCACGTAAGAGTAATACTACTTGGATAATGATTACCTGTAAGATATCCCTGTGACTTAGCTTTTGGAAACTAATGTCCATGATGCCTTAGAAAATAGACTTTGAATGTCATTCTATGAATGTGACAGCAAGTTTTTTACAATATGACAGATTAAAACAAAAGCTACATTGGATATTGGATATAGCTGCAGCTTTGTTTGCCTCAGTTTCTGGACAAGTATCATGTTAGAACTCATTTTGGGTTCTTATTTCTCTTTTAGAGGATCTGAAAATACCACATAGGATTTAAGAACTTTCACTCATTTTTACTTCAATGGTAGAATCCAACATTGGTTCTTAACTTACCTTTAGCGAGTCCCACAATTACATTGTTTTTTTCAAAGAATACACAAACACAAGGATATATTTGTTTTCTGTTTTTTTAGTGCTTCCCATTTTTAGAGTTTTCTGTTTTACTGATTCTCTTTGTTGTAGAAACTCAATTTATATTTATTTTCTCATTTCCCCTATTTTTATGTGACTTTCTTATCAGTGTTAATACTGACAAACCCACTACACAATGAGTACTAGCCCCTTTTTGACAATTTATTTTGATATTTTGCTTTGTCAATTTTACTTATGAAGATCCTTTTTGTCCAAAAGTTAAGAACTGGAAAGGGTTGTTGGCCCCATTCACATACCCTTGTGGTTAATGTTCGGGTAATGATGCATTCATAGAGCATTTTTTGCAGAAAGATATATGGGGCATTACTATGGGGTTTCTTTCTCCAGAAATTGGGAAAATTATCTACTTGCAAGAGAATAAAAATTGCAAGAAGGGCAAATTAAATGTCTAACATACTAAAAACTGTAGCCATGGTGATTGAGGCGGTGGGTTCTGAAGGCGTTACAGGGGCTCCAAGCCTCCAACAACGATGGAGGGAGTGAAATATTTTAGATATTTTAATTTTATTTTATCTTTTACTTTTCAATAAAAAGCTACTAGTTGTGTGTGCATTAACAAGCGAGTTGCCCGTAGATAAATCGGTTCGTGCAATTCGTGCCATTTCCCTTTCATAAAGAAAATAGTTTTTGTTTTTCTTTTCTGCTAAATACCAAAAAAATAACTTTCTTTTTTTTTTAATAAATTAATTTTAATACTTATTTCCAATTTTCAGATCAATACCAAATTTGCTGTAAAAGAATGTGTATCACCAAGTAGCCGCAATTCATTAACCCTTGATAAATGTTGAGAGATCAACTAATCGTTGTAACCTAAATTAACTATTTTTATTGGATAACAAATTAATTTTCCACATTTTGAATTTCTAAATTAATACTAAAATTTGTGCAAAAGATGTGTATTAATACCAAGTTATTATGATACATATAATATTTGATGAATATAAGTTATCAAAATTAAAGTCATATTTGGATAAACAACTTATTTAAACATTTATGACATGAGTTCTTATCGCATGAGAGTTTATGTTATAAACGTTTAAATTGAATAAGTTATTTGTGTTGTGCTTATACAAAAATTAAACCGCTAGGATACATGATTAAATAAAACACTTATAAAAGTTCTTATAATTTTTAAAAAATGAAATTTTTAAAGATTCAAACCATAATTAAAATTATAAAGAATTTATAAAAATATCAACATATGTCACCAAATTATTTTTAACAAATAAGAAATCACCAATTACTTTAGCACAAAATTATTATTTAAAAAAATTAAGAATCAAACCATGGTTAAGATAAGTCAAAAAATTAAAAAAGTAAGTGTCGTATATATTATAAAACTTAGTAATAAAAAACATAGATAAAAAATTAAATTGTTAAAATTAAAATTCTATATATCATAAAATTATTATAATTTTTTAAAATAAAATTAATATAGTTCGCATTACGGTAGCGCGTTAGATTCACAAGGAATATAACCAATGGGCGTAGTAATCAAAACAAAGATAAAAAAACTAAGTTACTAGAATTAAAATTAAAATCCTACATATAATAAAATTATTATTAGATTATTTTTAAAATAATATAGTTCAGTGTTACATTAACATGTAGGATTTACAAGGAATATCAACAATGAGTAACATGTGATTAAAAATTGATGGGCGTAGGATTCGAGCACAGGTCACAGAGTTATGTATTATAGTGATGGTATAAGCTCAACATATGCGATATCTTAATATATTACTGAGAGCTTATGAAAATAATCTACAAACAGCTTATGATACAATTATAAACTCTTTCTATAAATTCACCCAAATAGTTTGACAATAGTTTACAGCAAAAAAATAGACCCAAATAAACTAATAATAAGTCAATTCAAACATGCCCTAAATCAATCCATTATAGAATAAATGATTTTTTAACACTTTTCATATTTAAAATTAATAAAAATGCAACAATATAAACAACAATAATTAAATTTAATTGATTGAATATTTTTATTCTTACTAAAATTCAATACAATACTTTGATTCTTAATAAATAACAATACAAACCATAAATAAAAGAAAAAATGACTAGACTGAATTACTCCCTCGACAAACTGGACAATTTTCATTTTCTACTAAATATGTGGATATACAATTCCCATGAAATGTACGTCCACATGATAATTGATGGAGCACTTGACTATTTTCAAAGTCATCCAAACAAATTACACAAATTGTTTGGTGAAACTGGAGAGAAATGGTTGATTTGTGGTGTATTTCGGGATGTTTTTTTTTTTCTGTTAATCAAATAACATATGAATATTAGACCTCCTATAAAGACAATACCTATTAAACTTGATACTATGATACCTTTTTTAGAGATATCATCCGAAAGGTTTAAATTAGAATAATCCATGCTTGAGATGTTTCCTGAAAAAACACAAGAATCATATCAGCAATAATAACAAAAATTTATTAAAAAAAAATGTTTAATAAATTAATACTAACATTGTTTTTGTCAAAAATTAATACTAACACTAAATATTATACTTTTTAATAAAATCAATATCATATTGGACGTGTAAGCCAAAAGAAGAAAAAATCAATACCACACTAAATCAAATGGCTCATCAATCTAACACAAACTACTTTCAAACTGGTCCATTAGTGGACAAATAATAATTGTGATTAGATAAAATAATTTTATTGATAAAAATTCTATTCCCACCCCGTCCCCAAAAATTCCTCTCCCTCCCCCCTCGAAGCCTTTGATTCCGACTCAGGGCCATATCAAATCTTGGGTGGGTCTCCACACCCAGTACTCACTCACCCTTCCCATTAAGCCGTCAAAAAAAAAAAAACACGGATGCGGATCCTCTCCAACTGCGGTTCTGTAAATCTCTCTCCATCACAACTTTTAACCGTTAGATCGATCTAACGGTTGGGAGATAAAAAGAAAATGGCCCGCGAAGTATAGAAACACACCGAAGGTTGAACTGTTTTGAGGAAGGTAGTTTTCGGAGATATACGTGAGTCCCAGATTGTGTTGGAAAGTGCATGCCAAACCTCATCTCCCTTATCAAGATTCTTATCAATGTATGTCTTGATATTTTCCTTGCAAAGAGCATCATGAAGATGGCTCGTGAAGGTTGTACGGGTGAGGAGTCCTCACCCTGAAACCTCATACTTATTGGCTTGAAATTTATGTAGAAGAAAACAGAGCAGGAACAGAGGATGGTTGCATTATATTGCATCTTCAGGGGTCAACGTAACCTCGGGCCTCATTAGATTATCTATCACAAACTTGAGATAAAACGTACATTGCAAGAAAAAAAATGAATAGGTTTCAATTTTGAATGCAAAGACCGACACTTCCTTCGTCCTTTGCTTAAAATTTATCATAAACTTGAGCAATATAAACTTGAGAGCAAACCAAGAACACGAAGCTCTGAACTCTTTAGGTGTATGAACGAACTTGAAAGAAAACTTGATGTGTTTAGACAAGAATTACATGTGATACCAAATCTTTTGTCCTCCCTGGCTCACATACGATACGATGCGATGTTTTTATTGGTGTTCTTGTTTGTAATAATTAAAATAATGCAATTAGCATAAACAAGAAATTAACGAGATCCCCAAATGCCCATATATATATATATATTAGCGAGATCTGACTCAATATATAGGAAGCAGGCCTCTATGGCTTGTCTTTCTATTGGAGGACTGATAGAGCTCGCTCTAATTTTTTATCTTAAATAAAGACTCACAGACGAATGTACGATCTTTGAATGGTAGCGGTGGTACGTAGCGATAATTATGTTGAGATAGATAGATTCTGCAGTGAGTACACTACTGAGAGTAATGCCCTTATAAATTTCGATTATGTTGAGAGGAAGTCGATCATCAATTTATTTTATGAGAATTAATTATTCTCAGTGTTTAATTGCATTTAGGCCATGCAAGTCTTCTTCTCCTTTTATAAGCACAAAACCCACTAGCGTGTACGTAGCGTGCCTGAGATCATTGAACAAAAATTAAAGGGGATAATGCATAAAAGAAGAAATGGACTTTGTTTCTACTCTCTGTACTGTGTATGTCAAAACTCAAAACAAAAAGGCCTCTCTCTTTTCCACTTTTTTAAGGCATTAATTAATTTATTGAGCTAATGAAAATCATTTTAGCGAAAATCCATGTGATTGACGTGTGCATAGTGAAATCAGTTTAGTGAAAAGCCATGTGATGCTAGCCACAAACAATTTATTGAGCTAGGAATTGTTTGTGGCTACTTGGCGTAAAGGTTCTAATGATGGTAAAATTTATTTGCATAAAAGGGGTCTAAAGTGTATGACATTAACCAAATTAAGTGGAGACATTGTTTATATTTATCATATACTCAAAATAATGAAAATATTAAATGTACCCAAATTAATGCAAGTAGCACAGTAGACCTTTTTTTAATTTAAGTTTCTTAGTTTATAATACAAATATCCCCGGGGCTTTTGCTCCTTCTTTTTAAAAAAAAAAGACAAATATTCCTTCAAAAATGGGTCATTGTAAGACAACATACGATTGAATTTAGTTGTTAAGAAGTGACTTGATTCCCAATTTTTTTTTTGGGTCAAACTTGATTGATACCCAGTTTGAAAACTTAAGTACCGTAAAAGTAACATGCGAGTGGAGAATCTCGCATCTAGGCAGTGGCACTAATCTGAAATTTTATAACCATACCTTAACAAGCCAGCAACCTCCATTTCTGCGCAACATCTCTACTTTCTAACAGCGCGCAGACCCACACATTGAAATTAATTAGCTTTGGTTTAAACATTTGTAATTCAACAATTTTTTTAAATTTATTTTAATTTTTTTAATAATTAGTGACACACAAAATATTTAGGGAAATAAATTAGGATAGTTTAAGTTACAGGAATAAAGTGTGGTTTATCCTTTATCATTTTTATGCACTCTTTCCGCTTTTTTTATTCTTTGGGTTAAGTAAAAAAATACGTAGTGACACAGAAGTTTAATTCTTTATCATATAAACATTGATAAATATATTGTGACTTATATGTAAAATGAAATAATTTAACTTTCACCAAAAAAATATCCCATGTAACAAAGAATTCCCTCACGCACTGTTTGCTTGTGAAAATATAATATTGGTCCAGCAAAAACGGTTGGTATGAGATGCAGTTATGTATCTTATGGGTAAATCAACATTGGTGGAGTCATGGGTAAATTTAAACATGATATCTCAAGTGACAATAGTTATTTTTCTTTCTCATTTTAATGTAATGATAGACAATAATACCCTTGTTTTATTGTATCAATCAATAGCAATTAAAGGGATAAAATGAAAAAAAAGAAAAGTGTACACTAAACCAGGGTATTCCTTTATTATTTGTATAGGTATAGATTATATGTATAGATATTGATGTTTGAATTAAATAAAAGCACATACATATAACTTGATGATCTTAAAAATGAAAAAAAGCTTGGTTGGTAAAAAGAATTTGAAAAAAAAAATCTAAATGTGATAACTTGAAACTATGTTTTCCCGATCGAAACCCAATTAGTTGGCCTATTTGCATGCACACCTTCAATTCTTTGTTGATCTTTTGAGAAATACTGGT
Organism: Glycyrrhiza uralensis; assembly: GCA_030159175.1. Classification (NCBI taxonomy): domain Eukaryota; kingdom Viridiplantae; phylum Streptophyta; class Magnoliopsida; order Fabales; family Fabaceae; genus Glycyrrhiza; species Glycyrrhiza uralensis. The sequence continues at coordinate 57,877,248 of BRZY01000003.1, read as the reverse complement.
GTAATTTATAGACTGAGAGTGGTGAGAGGAATATGAGATTTCCCCCTAAGAGATTGTGGCGTATCAGATCCAAGTCTAGACTTTCTTCTATCTTTAATTGGGAGCCGAGGGAACACAATGTGGTGGACTAATTTTGGGTTGAAAAACTGGTTAGCATGCTTAAGTAGATAATTAACATGGCATTTTTTAGGTGATAATAAACCAAAAAGAAAGGATTGATCAGGAGAACAGGCACATTAATTAAGGATGCACGTGAATGAATCATATGTTTACTAAGTTTATGATTTATGGTATCATTGTTCATCACGTAGTAGCCCGATAGAGTCAAGGAGAATATATGTGGATTTGACTTATATAGTAAATTCACAAATTGGTCAAACTAATACATTACAAGTTTGTTCAGCACCATAGCTTAAAGTAATACGTGTTGCTGGGATATTTTTTCTATACCATTACAAGTAATATATACATGTTGCAGCAAACAATTCTAATGAGTTATTTACTAGCTTAACGCCAAATCTTTTAATTTGTAATTATCAATAACATCAATACTCAATTAAGCTTATTTTGGAAAATAAAAGATTATTAATTAAACAATAAGAATAATGTTCTACGAATTGAAAAAGGGGCATATAGATAAAAGAATATTATTTTTGCTTGGGTTCTAATACCGACCCTGTTTTCAAGACAGGCGAGGACACATACAATGGCTTATTGGAGCGTCCGTCGGTTCTGGTTGAGGTAATGGAGGAACGACGTGGTGGTTGTCGGGGCTGTGGAGGAGACTCCAACGGCTTCGGATGGAGCGATAACTGCTCGAAGGGTACGGTTGGCCGGGAACGAAGTCGACGCCGCGGAGACACGTATATTAGTAGAATGCTTATATTACTGAGTTAAACTCTAGCACCTCCAAACTCTTCTTTTTTCAGTATCTGAATGCAAATGATATTAATACATTGTATGGCCAGGGAGGGAAGCAACCGTTTAATTAAAAAATAGCAATGCGCGATTCTTTTCCTATATTAATTCAACAAAACATAACAGATATTAGCTCAAAAAATAATAATAAATATAATAAACGTATGTATATGCAGCGAAATTAATACTGGGCTGCCTTATACAAAGAGGAAAGCAAAAACTAGAAAGATATATTTAAAAATATGAAAACTCACTCTATCCACAAATAGAATAATAATTAATCATACACTAATTAAGGATAGCATAGCAAAGATAGCGAGAAGGAAAATGATTACGTGTTTGTGAGGATACCAAGTTTCTTGAGATTGGGATTGAGACTGAGAAGAATTTATTTTTGAATAAAAGTAAAATTGGAATTATAAATAAAATAAAAGAAGAAACAATCCCCCGTTCACTCTCTATGCTTCCTAGTACAAGAGTTGCTATTTTTGGTGTTTCAAGCTTTAGGCATTTGAGAAATATGAGAGACAGAAAGAGAACTTAAACTGGGTCCCACTTAAAAAGTGAAGGAAAGAAAACTTAAGTTGGGTCCCACTTAAAATTTGTTTCCATACTCAACTAGTCAACTGGATGGAAAGGAGAAGGGGGAATACCATTTTAGTTGAATGAAAAAAAAAGAGATCCGAGAGTAAAGGCGTTGTAGTCTGCGGAAATCTGCATCAAAGACATATTTGAAATCCTATGCATTACTACTTTAAAAATATTAATGCCTCGAAATGGAAGCATATTCGCTGTAGCCTGTAGGTATTTGAATACATAAATTGTCTTATTAATTTATTGATAAAAAACAAAGTCCTTACTCTTTCTTTTTTTTGGTAAAGAAAGTCCTAAGTTAACTCTTTTGTTTTTTTCTTCTTCTCATTTTTGCCTATTTTAGGCAATCCTAACTTGATCTTTTATTAATTCATACACGCATTACCTACCTCACTTGAATTTTTTTCGTAACGCTTTTAAGATCATTTTATTATGATCATTTTATGTTTTCTTTCCAAATTTGGTTTTGTAATTATCTTATTTTAAAATAAATAAAATATATTAAATATATACACAAAAATTCTAAAAAGAAATACATTGGATAAATTTTATTAATATGATTCCATTGAAAATAAAAAAAATACTTAAGTTGAATAAATTTTAATTAATAAATTAATTAAATAGTGAAAGAAGTCTTTTACACAGACGAGATTATTTTTTCAATAATTTAGATTTATTTGCTAATAATATAATATTTTATTTTAAGGAATAAAATAAATATTTTTCAATTTGTTAATATTTTCTGATTGAATGTTTAGTTTTATCTACATCATTGAGTATATTTGTATATTTTATTCTCTTTATTATATTTATTTTTTATATAAGGTCATTTTTGTCATTTTACAAAAATCTCTTTTTTTTTCTCACTTTTTATCCAATAAAATAAGAAAAAAATAAGATTTTACCTTTCTTTCTTTCCACTTTCATTTAAACCAAACAACCAAATAATTCTCCCACTTTTCATTCTCTTTCTTTCCTTTATACTATCTTTTATTCCACCTTCATTTCACAACTAAACAAACCGTAAATGAAAAATAAATTATTCTGGTCAATATCAATAACACATTGAAAAAAAAAATTGTTTGTTTCTTTTATTTATATTTGAAAAAAAAATTCAATAACACTTTGAAAAAAAAATTAAATTTTATTTTCATCCATCATAGTTTTTGGAATTTTTGTTTATCCGTCATAATTTCAAATTTTAAAATATATTTTAAAATATGACCATAGAAAGACTGTAATGACATATTTCTAAAAACGGGTGACCAAAAGGAGACATTTTTTAGGGACTAAAATGTGAAAGAAAACATCAACGTATTCTCATAAACTAAAAACATATTTATTATTTTTTTCAGAATTTAAGCATATTTTATTTTTTGTTCGTTATTTAAGCCTATTTTTTTGTTGGTCAAGTTGTTTAAGCCTCTTTTTGGTCAAAGAGGAACATCTTGTATTATAAAGGGGCTAAGGCGGTTGACAAAAAAAAAGGGCTAAGGGCCAAGCCCAAAAGGAACAATACAAGGAAACAGGCCCAAAGCGGGCTACTCAGTTTAAGCAATAAAGTAGTCTATATGGGCCCGAACAATTGAGCCCATTCCGAAGTCCGAGTCGTCCACCAACACAGGCACAGCGCGAGCCAGCAGTAGCACAGCACTGGTTCGAATTCATTCACCACCCCCACACCGACCCGCACTAGTAGTAGTTTGTCGTCGTCGCTGAATGAATCGGAATGGCGGGGTCTTCTTCATCGATCATGGAGAATCTCTTCCAGCGAACGCTGGAGGATCTAATAAAGGGCATGCGTCTCCAGCTTGTGGGCGAATCAACCTTCATCTCCAAGGCTACGGAGGAGATCCGTCGCGAGATCAAGTCGACGGACCCCACAACCAAATCCACCGCCCTTGAGAAACTCTGTTACCTCTCATCCATCCACGCAATCGACATGTCTTGGGCCTCGTTCCACGTGGTTGAGGTTATCTCCTCCTCACGCTTCTCCCACAAGAGGATCGGTTACCACGCCGCTTCTCTCTCCTTCCACGACGACACCACCGTCATTCTCCTCATCACTAACCAGCTCCGTAAGGATCTTTCTTCCCCAAACCCCTTCGAATCCTCCCTCGCTCTTCACTCCCTCTCCACCATCGCCACGCCCGACCTCGCGCGTGACCTCACCCCCGACCTCTTCAACCTCCTCTCCTCTTCTAGGGTTTTCGTTAGAAAGAAAGCCATTGCCGCAGTTTTGAGGGTTTTCGACCGTTACCCCGACGCCGTTAGGGTTTGCTTCAAGCGGTTAGTTGAGAATCTAGAAAGTTCCGATCCCCAGGTTGTAACTGCCGTCATTGGGGTTTTCTGCGAGCTCGCTTCTAAGGATCCCGGGTCGTATCTCCCTTTGGCACCCGAGTTTTATAGGGTTTTGGTTGATTCCAAGAACAATTGGGTTCTCATCAAGGTGTTGAAGATTTTCGCCAGGCTGGCTCCTCTTGAGCCTAGGCTCGGGAAGAGGATTGCTGAACCCATTTGTGAGCATATGAGGAGATCTGGGGCGAAGTCTTTGGTTTTTGAGTGTGTGAGGACTGTGCTCACTAGCTTGAGTGATCATGAATCTGCTGTTAAGTTGGCAGTTTCGAAGGTTAGGGAGTTGCTGGTTGATCAGGATCCGAATCTTAGGTATCTTGGGCTGCAGGCGCTTTCGGTTGCCACGCAGAGGCACTTGTGGGCAGTGTTGGAGAATAAGGAAGCTGTGATCAAGTCTTTGAATGATGAGGACTCGAATATTAAAGTTGAGTCTCTGCGGTTGTTGATGGCCATGGTCTCTGAGAGCAATGTGGTGGAGATATCTAGGGTGTTGCTCAATTACGCGTTGAAATCTGACCCTGAGTTTTGCAATGAGATCTTGGGTTCCATTTTGACCACTTGCGGTAAGAATGTGTATGAGATCGTTGTTGACTTTGATTGGTATGTGTCGCTTGTAGGAGAAATGGCGACGATTCCTCATTGCCAGATGGGGGAAGAAATTGAGAACCAGCTTATTGATATTGGCATGAGAGTTAGGGATGCTAGAGTGCAGCTTGTTCGGGTTGGTCGCGACCTGTTGATTGATCCTGCATTGCTGGGTAATGTGTACTTGCATGGGATATTGTGTGCTGCTGCTTGGGTTGCTGGAGAGTATGTAGAGGTTGCAAGCAATCCATTTGAACTCATGGATGCCCTACTACAGCCTCGGACCAATCTCTTGCCACCGTCGATAAGAGCAGTTTATGTTAATTCTGCTCTTAAAGTTTTAAGTTTTTGCCTGGAGTGTTACCTTCAGCAAAATGAAGGTACTGCATCCTCATATTGCGGCAATTCCGCTGGGGGACAGTTTGTAAAAAAAGACACTGAAGCTCCTGAATTGGCAACATGTGAAGGTTCAAATTATGAACAGGATGAGGGCTTTAACCCAAGGAATACAACCGGATCTTCTGAAGATCTATCTGTTGAAAACGACACAGGGGGCCAGACACTTAGACCTCCTACTGTTTTGGCAGAGAAGAATTTTACGCATGAAACTATTGTAAGCCTGTTAAGTCGAATTGAGTTAATTTTGGGTCCACTAATGTCAAATCAGGATGTTGAAGTACTGGAGAGAGCACGAAACATACTCGCCTTTGTTCAGTTGATTAAAGCAGAATTGATTGATAACTCAGGTCAGAATGTGGACATCGTGGGCAAGAAAGATACTCAAGTTTCAGCTATTATTGAATTGATCCGTGATGCTTTTTCCGTGGAACTTGGTCCAGTCTCAATAAGCGCACAGGGAAGAGTTGCTGTACCGGATGGATTAGTTCTTAAAGAGAATCTTGAAGACTTAAAAGCAATATGTGGTGATATTGAACTACCTTCATCAAGTTCGTTTAACATAGGAGGCCCTCACTTTGCCAATGCTTCGGATGCTTCTTCGTCTGATCTTCTGAAAAATGAAGAGTCAGGGCCATCAAACAAATCTACATCCTTGCTTGAACACCGTAAGCGGCATGGATTATATTACCTTCCTTCGGAGAAGAGTGAGGCTGTTCCAGATGATTATCCTCCTGCAAATGACCCAAAGTTAAACAGTAATGTAAATGATGAAGCTGCTGAGCTAGCCAAGCTGACAGAGCAATCACTTCTTTTGAAGAAAAGGACAAACCAAATGAAACCCAGGCCTGTGGTGGTGAAATTGGATGATGGAGATGTGGCACCAATTTCAGTCAGAAGGCCAGAGCCAAGGGATGGTTCACTTTCTGATGCCATAAAAGATGCTCTTCTAGGAAGCGAAACCAGGCCAAGTTTGTCTCAAAGTAATCCTTTTGATAAGTCATCAACTAAGCGGAAAGAGAAAAAGAAACTAGCCACAAATCTTCCATCTGAAATGAAAGAAAATCTAGGTGATGCAGAAAAGCCTGATCCTGAAAATCCGAATTCGAGTAGCAAAAACCATGGTCATGTTAAAGAGAGAAGACGGAGAGGTAAAGAGAAGATTGTTGAAGGCGAAGAACATGATCAGAGGGGAAAGAAAAAGAGTAGCCACCGCCATGGCAGGCGTAAAACTCATCAAAGAGCCGATTCACCCTTAAATGTGGTTTCCCAAACACCAGTAATTCCAGATTTTCTTTTATAGCACCCAATGATTTTGGTTTTGATTTATCATTGCCTGTTGTTAATTGATTGAGGCTGTTTACCTCTATTCTTTGTGTTGAGCCCGCAAGTTAGTTCTGTAGATTTTTGTTTATATATCTTTTTGTCATTGCTTTTAACTTCTTGATATTTTCTTTCACTGTTGTCTGTTTTCTGTACATGTCATAGAATCAGAGCATTTAAGAAGCAAATTTTAAAGCTGGATGTTGTCACCACCCTCTGTTTTTCTAGACATATGAAGGGATTATTATTGAGACTTTTGCCATTAAGTTTTAGCCATGCTTCTTGAAATTCTCATGCTCTCGGTATAAGCTGTTAGTGAAAACCGGTGGTTAAGTGCTTCTTTTAACAATTTTTATCATTGAGATCAAAATGTTAAATGTTTTTAAATTATTGAGGGTAATGCTCTTGGTGTTTATGCTTAAGAGATGCAGAGTGTTTAGACAAAGAGAATGAAGAGAGAGTTTCTGAGAGTGAGACTTTCTGAAGAAGTGTGATTATCATTCATTGATTTAACAATACACAAGGTACATATATTTATTTAGATTCTGTAATAAGTAACAGAATCTTGGAAGAAAATCAGCTAACTCATATATGAAAGACAGATAAGTTCTGGAGCAAAAAATAGATCTGAACTCCATATGCTTAGTCCTGGAATAAAAAACTTTGTGAGAGAGTGAAGCAGCAGTAAGGTTATCACAAAGTAAGGCCACAGTAGCTGTTGAAACATGCAGTTCAGTTCACAAAGGAATCGATATGCTTTATTGACACTGAAAGCCATTTCTGGTCTAGTTAGTATCACATACCGTAAAGCCCCAAAAATAGGATGACAGAAAGAAGGGTGTGCAATTCCCTTGCTCTCTGCCGTATGTGCATCAAGGAGATCAAAATGTACTTAAGAGTCTTAGACTGAGAGAATGACCGAACCTTTAGTAAGATGCTCAACTTCAACTTCCAAAATGTAGTCCAGATTGCCAAGTGGTTACAAGGCAAATGTAGAGTTGAGTTTACTGATTAGCAAGTGAACCAGATTAGGTGAAGAGCCTGTAACTATAATACACTATCATTCATGCAGATAAGTACATAGATAGATGTACTTATTGTGGTTGGAGAACACAAACAGACAGATCACACTTGTTGGAACTGAATTCCATCTTTAACAGTGTTCTGGGTGCCTGTTTGGCATGAAAAACTGAACTGGATTGAACTGAACTAAAGAACAGTTTGATATAACCAAGCCGACCCGGTTACACCTAGTTTTAACTCGTGCATTATTAAATTTGCAACAATGGTGTCAATGTGGTCTTGTATAGAAACCGGATCACCAATGGCAACAAGCAAATCAGTAGTCTCTTTTAGACGCAGAAGATATTTCAAAATTTTCTCCCTCTTTTCTCTGTTTCACAACTCAGATCTGAGTTGCCTACTTGTCTGGGCTTGACCTTCATGTGCGAGTGGAAGTGAATGTGAATCGTCTCCCGTACTTGCCATGGGCGGGTGCAACCAACTATTCAAGTGAGAATTGACCCCAGATAACAATAGAAGCTAGGAAAACAGCATTTAATATTCTTGACCCAGATAACACTGCTGCTTTGTGACACGCAAAATTGCAGGTACGTTCCATGCATGGTGCAAGCAAACGCGATAGAATCTGACTTCAGTCAGCAGAGCGAACTATGTATGTAAGCAAGCCAAATACTGATCCTTTAGGCGCATATGACACTATCTCTATGTGTTCTTAAACATGCAAGAAAGTGCATATATATGGTGATTTTAATAATTGTTTCCATGTCATTTATTATTATTATTTATTGTTTTATTAATTTTTCCTTGATTTCTTCCAGCTCATTTATTGACATTCTTCAGTTTTCCTTAATTGACTTCTCTAGATCACACTTATATTGTAGTCAAGTTCAGAATCTTTGGGCCTTTGGCTGTTTTGAGCTGTGAATGAATCTTTTGTCGTGGGCTTTTCAATAGTTAAATATTAGACAATTTTGAGTAGGTTTCGTTACTAGGCTTATTTTTTGGGCTAAAATATCTAGTAGGCCTAAATCTTGCATAAGTGTATGTCCACTAACATATTTAGAATAGGCACATATACCATATTGGGATTTGATTTAAGCTTAATTCAACCTCAAAAGCTAAATAAAGAGGTGAGATTGCCCAGCACTTTTAAAGATTACTTAGGTCATTATCGTGTAGATATGAGATCAGCACCCATAGTGGATGTTAAAGCATAGAACTTCCCCAGCAAAGGGCAGCCTAATTCCAAGGTCTATGATAAATTACACTCTTTCAAAATGATAATATCCATGGGTTTCTAAAGAATTGTCCACTCCAACTTTCTATGTAGAGTAGAGACCACCAAAGAGAGATGTTTTCTTCTTTTTTTCCCCTTTCCTTTATTGATGTAAAGTCAAATAGTGAAATAACTTATTTAAGTAACGATTTTTTTTTTTGATGACATTTAAGTAACGATTTGACCACCATTATGTTGGTAGATATGATAGCTGACCACTTGAGCTTTTTTTTTTCCTTCACACTTTCTAACCTTTTTCACCATCAAAGATTTGTCGATACCAAACGGAATCTGTCTTTGTGCGTTAAAGCACCCTATGTTGTGCTGCGCCGACAGATATTTCGGTCCTATTCCACTTTATGAGACTTAATTTACTTGGTAAAGAAAAAAGGGTACATGTAAAATGGCCTCACTTTGGATCACAATATAAGTTGGGGTTAAATCGCATTGTGACCAGTACCCGACGCATAAATAAAAGGTCCCTTGATATATTTTCGGTCACTCAATAAGATTAATTTATGTTCTTACTGGCGTTAATTATAAAAAGCACTTCCTCTGAAGTTAGCTTTCCTTTCCAATTGGTGTTTTAGCACAGTAAGATTATTGATAGACGGACTCTATTATTTTGAGTTTTCTAATAAAATTCAAGGCATGCTCAACTCAACTTTTTGCAGAATTATCCTCATAACATAATCAGTCATAATGCCATTTAAATTATTGACTTAAAGGAGGCCACCAATTACGAATTTCTTATCGTTTGCGAATTGCAACTGTTCTTACATGTTGCATTAATTTGGACAGTATTGGTATAACTCGGACCAGATTTTTGTTAATTATTTCTTTACTTATTAATTATTAAAAATGAATTAATTTGAACATTAGAATTTTTTTTTACAGGAATCTCTCAAATGGAGAACTGAAACAGTATTTTCTTTGCACAATAATGATAGCAAATTTTGCTCACCACCAAAAGTAGAGAGGTATAATTAAACATTAACAGTTTCAAGATTATTAAAAAAAAAAAGACATCAAAATGAAATGCCTATGAACCACAAATGACAAAACTCATGACTCCCTCTCACTGATATTATAAAATATCAAGTTTGGAAGCCTCATAATCATTACATTCCACTTGTAAACAACAAAACTTACAAATTAATTTTGGATATTCCCAGCATCATATACATGTTATTCAAAGAACATACCTCAGTGTGAAACTTCCCTAAAGATCGGCATCTCATTGCAATCACTTTGCTTCTCATTCTATATCGATCAAGGATATATCAATTGTTGGTTCTCATTCTTCATATCATAATTATGCACTCAAATGCTAATAAAAAAATAAAATAAAATAAACATTGTCCACCCAAATTTTACTGATTACGGCTACATTTTCCTCACATGCTTTATATATATGCATATTAATCATGATAGGAGACAAATGCAGGCCTCAGAATTTCATTACATGCAATGTTTGTTCTTTCAGTGGAGTGACCATTTACAACTTAGTTATCCCCAATGTTATATTAGTGGGTCTAATAAATTAACTCTAAAGAAATCTGATATTAACAAGTACATTAACAAAAAGGTAGAACTGAGATAGTGGAGAGGGGCCTAACGGCCAAGGAATGAAAATGGCCTAAACAATACATGTATTATTATTTAAATATATAAAGGAAATATGTTAACATAGTTTCGGATTAATTATTGAAGGAATGGATAAGGAATCTCCAACTAAAGTGGGATTCAAACTTAAAAGATCGAAACATAGCCTTAGTGGATCCATTTGAGTAAAAGGTCATGTCAATATTTTAATGTCAAAATGTGTGCCATAGCTGTGTCTAACACATGCCTTAGGATCATAGATTTAAAAACCAGACTAAATTGACTGGCATGAATTATGATCAATTCTATTGCAAATGACACTAGCTAGCATACAAGTGCAGGGTTGCACACTCGTGAAGCGTGCCATATATACATTCTGGGAAATTTTTAAAATTTTTGGACTTAAATACTTTTTTCGTTTCTGTAAAATGATCGAGTTTCATTTTTCGTTTCTGTAAAAATTTTATTTTGTTTATGATCCATGCAAAATAAAAAGTTTTTTTTAGTCTTTGCTATTTTGTTTTAGTCCTAAAATATTTAATTCATGCTAAATTAGTCCTTATAATATGTGGACAATTTTATTTTTAGTCCCTATAATATTATAAAATATTATATCAATTTTATTTTACAGGGACTAATTCAACATGATATAAATATTACAGAGACTAAAACAAAATAACGAGGACTAAAAATAAAATTTTTTATTTTGCAGAGATCATAAATAATTTTTTTTATAGGAACGAAAAATAAAACTTAGTTATTTTGCCGGAACGAAGAAGGTATTTATACCAAATTTTTATCAATAAATGATGAGTCATTCATTTTATTCTACCTGCATACTGATTATGTCTGACACATAGTGATTTCTTGTATGTTATTGTTTTTCGTCTTTTTTTTTTTGGCGAAGATGAGAAGACCAAATTATTTTATAAGCAAGCTTCAATTTATTGGTGGTTCCTATTCTCATATGAATAAGTGGAATATTTATCACAACGCGAAGATCTTCTTGCCAATTCAATTATAATTTTTTACTATTTTTTGTGAAATGGTTTTTTTTAACAATATCTTGAATAAATGAATTAAGATTTTAAAATTCAAAGGCTTGGAACAGCGTGATATGAGTTGACCGGTGAGTGGAGTTCTATTTTTTTGATACATAATCGATAATTTTTAAAGTTTTTTATATCTAAGTGATTAATGCAAAGTATTTTTTTTTATCTTAAGCTAGATGCTTCGTCTTAAGTTCTTGCAACAGTTTTTTTTTTTTTGGTATTATGCAACAGTTTGTTTTTACCTATTGAACAAATTTTACTTTATTTATATAATACAAAAATAATTTGACAGGAATATTTTTCATGCTGGATACCCAAGTTATGTACTGCCAATTTATTTCATTTTCTTTGTCTTCTAAGAATGCCAGCCTCATGTTTTCGATAGTGACGACGGGAACCATTTTAGATAACCCTCGTATATTCAGATCATTATTCTTCTGAACAGATTGGAAGTTTCAAAGTTCAAACTTCAAACCCTTTGAATAATCAGGAACTATTTCAATTTCTTTTCCTTAACAGGTTACGTTTCGTCATTAACTTGATTGCTATTAATTTATGGCCACTATTTTTTTTTGGGTATTCTCACCCGCAAATTTTTTCCCCATAAATAATACTACAGGTGGCATTTAGGGTAGTACACTTTCAAAGTGAACTATGGTAGTACAGTAACTTGGAAACCTATGATAGCCTATGTTCCATGTATTCTGAAATTAACCCCAATTTTTTATCTAAATAAATAATAACCCCAAAACTTATAGATATTTGAAAAAATCTGAAATTCCATTTTTATTATTTTATAATAACTGAAAGTCTTTTTTTTTTATTTTATAGCTGAAACTCATTTTTATTATTTTATAAGATCTCTGTTTTATGTTTAAGTCTTACAGTGGAGTGATAAATCGATTCACAGGTGTGAGTTTGAGATACCCCTATTTCGCTCAATGTTAGATTTGGCTACAACAATGTTCACACCCGCAGTGTCAATTTTGTCACAATTATGAAAACGATGGAACTCATAGATCTATCATCTATCAGTTTTGATGTTTGAAATATCTTAGTTTTTATGAGATCCCTTATATTATGCTTCTAATTGCAAACATGAACAAAAGGTCCTCGGGGTGTATTTTTTTTATGTAGTTTGCACATTATGGCTATTGCCGCCTCATTTTTGTTTTGAGCTTGGCTAATTTTGGGCATATCTTGTGTTCTTATTTAGTTTATATTCTTTATTAATAAAATGTTTAGTTTATACAAAATAAAAAATAAGATACTGGTGTACTCGAAATGTTTCTGTTACTTTGAATTGGTATTTTACTAAGATTTCTAGAAAAAAATTAACAGCAAATGTTTCTGTTTCTGTCACAAAATAAAATAATTGAATTTGGAAATATTTGTCATTAAGAAAATATTTATTGCTTTTTTTATTTCATCACGACCAAAAAATATTTAAAATAAAATTATAATAAAAAATTGAATCTGGGATTATTTTATATTAAAATAAATGTTTAGAACTTTTTTAATTAATATATTCTTCAAGCCCTCTTTTGTAATTAACTTTTATCTTAACCATTACATATTCAGCAGGTTACCCTTCCGAAATCATGGCCCTCTAATTTTTTACTAATATATCAATGGCTATAAAGCAAACTGTACTACTGTAATTCACTTTAAAAGTGTACTACCCTAACTGCCACCAATACTACATCCATCCTCATGTATAAGAATTTTTACAAAATATTTTGAAATTCCACAATATTTAATATTGAGCTCAAAATATTATTTAATCATCTTAATTTTTTTTAGTTGCTTAATCATCTTAATTTTATTTGTGAAGTAAATAGCTTTAGATTTTATTATTTTGAGAGTGTTTAGGCTCTTGGCCATGGAATATTTTTGCAAAATAAAATTACGCAATATTTCCGAGTGCAGCGACAATAAAAATTAATTTAAAATCTATTGCAGACTATTTAAGTCTTTCCATTAAATTACTTCATATGGTTTAAATATTGCACAATACATATTATTATATTGGTGTTTTTTTTTATCTTAGAACGTTGGTATATATGTTGAAATTTCATTAAAAAAAATTCCCCTGACATCTATTTTTATTTTTCATTTATAAGATTTGAATTCAAGACGTTATTTGAAAAATCAAATTCATTACCACTTGAAAGAATGGAGTATTGTATCAGTTTGATACCACCTTCACGAAGGTAATATTGATTATTTTTTTAAATTATACTTTTTTTTAAAAAAAATAACAGTTTCTTGATTTCCCGGTGTTTATTGCCTCTCATATATAACTTTTTTGCCCCATTAGTCCATGAGAGGGGGATTAAAAACTACCTTCTTACCTATGTGAAAACTGAAAAGTCAGATTACTGCAGGAGCAATCCAACAGGGGGCTTATATGATCCTATAACTTGCTATTACCAGTTGAAGAAATCTATATATATAATAAAGTAAAATGTTTTCAAAAAGGAAAATTTACATAATTTGTTTTGTACAAGGAAATAAGTACACATGTCAAGCTACAGTTTGATTTCAATAACCAAAATACACGTGGTGAACTCTTATTCAAAATGGTATAAATGGAAAGATTTGATGCAATATTAATTTTCGAAGATAATACAAACAATTGAACCCATCCAGTATTTTGGCAAAATTCATTCTCTTCTATGTTTATGTATGTGTCCATTAAAATGGCAATTCAATTACATTAAATTTTCGAAGAGTAATTGATTTTGAGAGAATCAAAATTCATATCAATCAACCAAGATTGACATTCATTCTCAAATACAATTTGTGAGGATTGGTTCTTCTATTTAGTAGTCATGCTTTCCCACCACCACACTATGTTATGTCTTACTTTCCCATGCAAATTAGAATTCTTTCTTCTATTCATTCCTCACGTTCTTGATCATATGTGCAGAAAATCAATCTAATGCTTCATTATCTCCCTCCTCTCCCAACTTCACTTGATGTTGGTTTTCTCTTGATCAGGTATTTGCTTTTCATTTGTGTTTAGTTTTTTTATCCAAATTTCTCACCATAGCTTGATATGTCCCCTAATGTTATTCTAAAAAGCTACAACTTTTTTTCTTCAGTCAAATCCTAACAATTCAAATTCACAAATGATTTTTCTATTTTTTTTGTTACAAGTTCATGAGTGACTCTCAAACACTCCAACTGGCCAGAGCAGAAAGGCCGATGCTCTGCATGAAGCTGCGTTTGGACATTGCACCCTTTGGTGGTCTCCCTTTCTTTTCCTTTTCTCAGTATGTTTTATGTGTAAGCTTTGTGTGTTCTCTCTATTTGGATATTTTTTTCCAAAATAAATTGCAGTTACTAATATTTTATTCTTTTTTGGTCCAGATATGAGAAATAAACTATATGAAGAGATGAAAGATTGCAGTGGAGCTCACTTGATATCTATGTACACTTTTTATTGCTAGAGCTACCTTTTGTAGGTTTTTTCTAACATAAGTTACATGCTTATATATGCTCTTATTTGCACGGTAATCTAGCATCATGTACAAGAAGAATATTATCATTCAAAAAAAAAAATAACATAATAAAAAATGCATGAATAAAAGGTCGAATAACTTATATTTAGTCTTTTAACAGTTTACTTACAAAAATTAATCTAATATTCTAATAATAATAATAATCATCATCATGTGGTGTATTTCCACCCGTTTTATTACAATCCTTATTATATGTACTAAAATGCAGCAAATGATTATAGAGGTAGTTTCGGCAAGTATCTTAGGATTATTTTTAGCATGATTTGTGCATATTTGTGATTTTGTTATATTAGGATTATTGTTGTCACCATGATATTAGGAGAATTGTGTGGAGTGACTGATTGGTCTCTGAGACCTGTAAATATGTGTACGTATTTAATTTGACCAGTGAAATACATCGGTACTTACTCATTTTCACTCATGGTTTCTGCTACTTTCCCCTAATCATAGTCCAAAAATTTACATTCCATTTTGTTCAGACTAATTTGAATTTTAAAGAAAATCCAAAATAGAACTTTGTCTTTAATTACCAAATATATTGATAAGGGTAATAAATGTTTGCAAAAAGAAAAATTTAGAGAATTTGTTTTTAAATTGGAAAGAAATACACATGTCAACCTTTGGTTCAATTTGAGCAACTAAATTACACGTAGCGTGCTCTCCATAAAAATGGTATAAATGGCAAGATTTGAGAATCAATTAGAGGGGGAAGAAATTTATTGCAAACTAATTTGAATTTGAATGAAAATAAAAATGGAATAATATGGTGCAGTTGAAAAACCTCTTATATATTGGAGCAATTAATGCTCTAGAAAATGTGTTTAGCTGAGTTCAAGCGTTCAACTCTTACAAATATTAGACATAATATATCATATCGGTACAATTTGTTTTAGACTAGACCTAAAAGGACATCTTTAAAATGTAATACAAATTGTAGATTATCTCCGAGCTTCAGCTGCAAACGAGTTAGATTTCATATTAATCAAAAAATTTGCACTCAAAAGAATGGGATAAAATATCTATAGCTAACAACAAAACCTACTAAAGACTAAAGAGCTAGAAGTGAATGAAAGTAATTATTTACGGGATATAGAAAAACCGATAAGAAAATGAAATATAACGGGGGCATATGAGATAATTTATTTAAATGAAAATTGGGGCTATTATATTCTAAAGATAAATAATAATCAAATCAAAATAGATACAAAATAATAATTAAAAGAAATACAAAATAATGAAAATTTGTGTATAACTTGTTGTACTTCATACCATTTTGATGTATTTTTATAAGCATATTTTTGTCATTAGATTTCTTCAAAATGCTATATTCTTTTCAAGAAATCTAACGGCAAATACAAAATAGAAATAAAAAATATTTTTTAGATTACTATGTTACACATGTATGGGAATTTATGTTACACACAGGGAGGAACTTTTTGTTAGAAAAATTTTCAATCAATCTAAAATAACCACAATGTGTTTAAATGATGACATATTTATTTATTTAGTGAATAAATCAAAGTAAATGAATGTAATGAACACAATCAAAGTATGGGCGAAGATTTTGTATAAAACAAAAAAAATGATATTTAGCTCACGGGGAGGACTACAGAAAATGATATTTTACTTATGGGGAGAAATATTTTATAAAAAATACCACAAAAAAATGATATTTAGCTCACGGGGAAAAACACTTTATGAAAAAACCACAAAAAAAAAGATATTTTGCTCACGAGGAGGAACATTTTATAAAAAAACCACAAAAAATTATATTTAGCTCACAGGGAGGGATCATTTTATCAAAAAATACAAAAAATTAGATGTAGCCCACAGGGAGGATCATTTTATAAAAAAAAGACACAAAATGATATTTAGCTCATGGGGATGAACATTTTATAAAAAACCACAAAATATTATATTTAGCTCATAGGGAGGAACAATTTCTAAAAAAACACAAAAATTATATTTAGTTCACGGGGAGGAACAATTTATTAAAAAACCACAAAAAATGATATTTAGCTCACGGGGAGAAACATTTTATAAAAAAAACCACAAAATTATATTTAGTTCACGGGGAGAAACACTTTATAAAAAATCACAAAAAGTGATATATAGCTCACGGGGAGGAACATTTTATAAAAAAACAAAAAAATATATATTTAGCCCATCAAGAGGAACATTTTATAAAAAAACTATATGTTTTGATAGATTACGAAAATCAAATTAGCATTTGAATTAACATAGAAAATTATACTTTATTATTATTTTGTAATTTTTTTACTCATTGTTATGATAATTTTAATATAAATGTATTTTTTTCTTGCTTATTGTATTTTGCTCACTATCTAACTTACTATGGGTGAAGACTTGAATAGAAATTAAACAATAATATTAATTGTTACATATAAAATTCTTTTTTTTAGTATACACCGTGCGTAGCACAAACCTACATAATATAATTTGCTTTTGAATATTTTACATAAAATAACACTATATAACTTTGTCATAGTTTTTTTTCCTTCCATTGAACGACTTTTATATGATAATAATTTGATATGATAAACAAATATTTGTCATAATAATATTTATGACCCCTGCGGTGCATGGGTTGACATTTTTATCGTTTCATGCTTATATTCCAACTTATATTTTGTCAGATTCTGATGAATGTTCTGATTTTTTAGAAAAAAAATATAGCATTTGTCTTTGAAACAACATTTAAAATGACTTTTTTATAAGCATTTTTTCTATTAAATAACTTATAAAAAATATACTTTATTCAAATCGCATTATTTTATTTTATAAAAATTATCGCGCGTGCGACGCACGGATTAACACACTAGTGAAATAAAAAAAGCTCAAAACGGTAATCAAACGAATTTACATGAAAGTCATTTTTAATAATGAAATAGACGTGGTTTTTGATAAATACAATGTGCCAAGTGACTTGAGAAAGTATTTTTCTATTTCTTTCCTGCACTTCTCACATTTTAAATGGGATGTGAGAAAATTTTAATCTTATCTTAATCTTTTACAGATTGAATTAATTTCATGTAATTAATTTTCAGCTAATTAGTTTAGTATTATTTAATTATTATTATTTAACCATGAGATTAGACATAAATAATTAACACACTCTATTTAAATTGACAAATTCGGTCGACATGTGAGTTCGATCTTAAAGTGATAGAATAATCACTAATCAGATTTTATTTATTTAGAATATATGATCATTTGATAAGCAAGTGAAGTGACATGGTCATCCAACGTGGCATAAGGAGTCAGGTTAATGGGCCCGAAGATATAAACCTGGTCCTCCCTTGCACTCGCGCTAGTAGCTTCTCTCTTATCGGCGTAGCCAAACCAATCCATCCATCTCTTCCTTCATCGCCGCTTCACAACAACGTATCGCCAAAAAGATTTAGAGAGAGAAACTCTCCCTCCCTCCCTCTCTCTCTCTCTAACTATTTTTCTCTTTCTGAAACTGTCGTTTGCCTTGCCACCGGAGAGAGAAAGTAAGAACACATAAAAGAAAAAACTCACTGATTTCATGGAAAGAAAAACAAAGACGATAAAGTGCTCACAAACGTAGACACAAATTTTCCTGGAAAAATAATTTTAAGTTATCCAGATAGAAAAAGAGAGAAAGAGAAAGAAAAGAAAAAAGAAAAGGAAAAGTCGTCGAGAAAATTGCGAGAGAGAAAAGCAGATGGCGACGCCCTTGGACGGAGGAGGAGGAGTGGCGGTGCTCTCGAATTCCGTGAACAAGGTCGATTCCTCTTCGTCTCTCAATGGCGGCTTGAAGTGCTCGAAACTGGACTCGCCGATTTTGATTTTCTTGTTCTTTCACAAGGCAATTCGGAATGAGCTTGACGCGCTGCACCGTTTGGCCATGGCATTCGCCACCGGCAATCGCTCTGATATTCAGCCGCTCTCCGAGCGCTACCATTTCCTCAGCTCGATTTATAGGCACCACTCCAATGCTGAAGATGAGGTGCAAATCTTGGTTCAACTCTTTGCGCTTTTTCGGAGTTTGTTCCTCGTTGAATTGTGTAAATAGTAGTCAAATTTCTCTTGGTGAGAGGAATGTTGTAGAAAATGACGATTTCCTAGCTGGTTCCGTTTTCAATTACGAAAATGAAATGGCGCTCTTGTTTCTCTATTCTCTCAGCCATTTCCTCTGTGGTAAATTTAGGTCTAACTATAGCGAGGCTATGATAGCTTAGCTTGGATACCTATGGGTACAATGGATATAATTTCCTCTAATCTTCTGATACTATTCATGGAAAGTGATGGTAAAAAGGAAAACTGTATTATATAGCACTTAAGCTTTGGGGAAGAAGTAACCTAACTTCAGGTGCGAAAAAATATTTTAAAATTGAAACAGTGGATATGTTTTCCTTCATCGCAGTGGCGTGTACCGTTCCAGTAGATATTTTTTGTAGTTGTTTCATTTGATAAGATGAATTGATAATAAAATCCAGATATGACTCCTTTCCTGGTTTATTCGCCCAGTGGAAAGAATATGGCGATGGAAAAACTTTGCAAAAACTTCCTTGAACGTGCCATTGCAGGGTTGTTCACTTGTTTGTCACTAAACAGCTACAATAAATCTGATCGGATGCTATGTATCTGAAAAAGAAGAAAGACTTGATTGAATGCTATGGTAATGCTAATGTCAATTCGTTACTAAATTGAACTTTTATAAGAAGTTAATGTAGTTAGCAAACAGCTAGAGGCACTATATGAAGCCATCTTTAAGCATCAGTTCTTCAAGGCATTTTTATGATAAATTAAACTTGGTTTATCTAGAATATCCTATAAATTTCTTGAGAGTTTGATGACTGTTTTATTACAATGTAAAGGCTGTATGCTTTGCCTGTGAATTTTTCATGCTTTCCACAAAACATTATTTTATTAGCTTGGCTTTATCAATCCTTATCTTCTGCTATGTTTCAAACTTCCTGAGGGAAATATATTCTGGAATGTAGGTGATTTTTCCAGCTCTAGATATACGTGTGAAGAACGTAGTACAAACATATTCTCTTGAGCACAAGGGTGAAAGCAATCTTTTTGATCATCTATTTGAGCTGTTAAATTCTTCCATCCAGAATGATGAAAGTTTTCCAAGAGAATTAGCATCTTGCACAGGAGCTCTACAGACATCAGTTAGTCAACACATGGCAAAGGAAGAGGAACAGGTAAGATATTATTTGATAGCTCTTACCTTGTATTCCACTTGGACTCTTATGATGAGATAAATACAATGTAATTCTTTTGTTTTTCTCCCTGCAAGCTAGAATTGCTATTATTATTGATAAAAAAAAAAAGATGAAGAGAAGATAAATCAAGGAGTTTGGAGGATAAGGGAGTCCTCTTATTATAAAAAGAATCACTATTATTAACCATTAAAACACGGATCAGCGCCAAATAGGCTAATGTGGTAAAACTATAAAAACTTAATCATCATGTCAATTTTGGGCTATATCCTTTGATATGATTTTGTCTGCTTTAACTTTCATATCCTTTGGCTCTTGTAAGTAATAACCGACTTACGGAAGTTGTCATGAGATAGATTCAATAATTTCTAGGATGCTTAAGCCATATGGTAAAGATTTCTTTTCTCCCTACTTCTTCCCCTTACGATTCATCTAGGAAAAATTATCCTCAACATTTAACTATTTTGCACCTAGCGAAAATAAAGAAGATGATTCCCCGGTTTGGACTTATCTTGCTTTTGGATATAGCCGTGGGGTGTGGGAGTTCTCATATTAAATAGCCTTCCAAATGGGAGGAATAGCTTCATTGACTTTGGTGCATATTCATATTGTTAAACCATTTGTTTGTACGGGAACTATGAGAGGTGGAACACGGTGGTCTGAGAACGCTGCTGAAAAATGATCCAAAGCTGAGCACGACGGAGTAGACAGTGGGACGAGGTGGAGCCACATGCAAATACTCCAATGCTCAAGTCAATGTTTGTGTGAAATGAGAGTAGAGTAATTGATGGATTCCGATTGTGTACCTGGTGTTTGAGTAGTTGAGGGTATTTATAGCTTCTTGTTAGTTGATGACAATTATTGTGATCTTCCGCGTTTTCCGGAAGCGGTTGGGGGTCACGCATCTTTTGTGCGTGGGTTCATATTGGGCTTGAGCCCGATTTGAAGCATAAATTATAGGGGCAGTCATGGGTTTAAATCTGGTCCGGAACACCATTAGAATTATATTAATAAATATATTATTATTGCTACACTTTTCACATTTGTAAGTGGTTTCTAATTGAGAAATCCTATTACTTATTTATAAGTTTTTAAACCGTTAAGATTTGGGTCTGGTAAATGAGTATTTTGTCTAAATTAGTGGGTTTATATGTATGGAGAAGCTTTCTTTTATGATGTTGTTTACTGAGATAAATTAGTGGGTTTATATGTACAGAGAAGCTTTTGTCATGGCTGTATAGTTTAAATTGCTAAATAATCTTATTTGATTGGGGATGTGTTTGATTTTTTTGTTCATTGGGTGATATCAGGTATTTCCTCTTCTTATTGAGAAGTTCTCTCTTGAGGAACAAGCATCCTTAGTTTGGCAGTTTCTTTGCAGTATTCCCGTGAATATGATGGCAGAATTTCTTCCATGGCTTTCAACATCTATATCACCTGATGAATCTCAGGATTTACGAAATTGCTTAATCAAGATTGTGCCAGAGGAAAAGCTTCTTCAAAAGGTATGTTAATGTTACTTTATGGGTTAAAGCTGATGATGCAATTTCTTGTAAGCAAACCTCCAATAAGGAGAGTATAAGTTAGGAAGAATAAGAGGGTGTGTAGGGAATTAGAGCCTTAAGCTGCTAAATAGAAATAACAGAATAACCATAGTAACTGTTTTTTTGGTTACTGTGCAAAGAGAGTAGTTAGAAAGCAGTTAGTGAGAGTAATTGGGAGTATCAATTGTTTTGAGAGAAATAGAGAGAAGAGGCCAGGTCTCTTGAATACTTGGATGAGGGGAAGAATCCTCCTTTGTACTACATGTGTCCTTGACCTCTGTTCTTTTGTATCATATTGATACTATTGCAGAGATTGAATGTTTGCAATAAAGATTACTTGTTTTATTATATTATTTATATAATTTGATATGTAATGATGTAATATATCTTATCTTATTCTTGCTGATCGAAGGTTGTTTTCACCTGGATGGAAGGGAGAAGTAGCATTAACACAGTTCAAAGTTGTGTAGATCATTCTCAAGTTCAATGTAGTTCTAGCCCACTAACCCATCAGGTTGGGAAAGTAAACTGTGTATGCGAGCCCACAACAACTGGAAAAAGGAAATATTCAGGACCTATGCTAGATGTTTCTGATGCCACCGGAACACATCCTATAGATGAAATATTGCTCTGGCATAATGCAATAAAAAAAGAGTTAAGTGAGATAGCAGTGGAGACCAGAAAGATACAACACTCTGGAGATTTTACTGATATATCAGCTTTTAATGAAAGATTGCAATTCATTGCTGAAGTCTGCATATTTCACAGGTATTACCTGTTTCATCAATATCTGTCTTGTTGAAGCATCATATCATTCACATGTTCCTTCAATTAAACAATTCCATACTATAATTTATGGTAAAGATTAACCTTTATTACTGAAGTATTGATTATCTATTTCTATGAATGCAGTATTGCTGAGGACAAAGTTATTTTTCCAGCGGTAGATGGAGAGTTTTCTTTCTTTCAGGAGCATGCTGAAGAAGAAAGCCAATTTAATGACTTCCGGTGTTTGATTGAAACTATTCTAAGTGAAGGAGCATCATCTAATTCAGAAGTTGAATTTTATTCCAAGTTATGCTCACATGCTGATCATATAATGGAAACAATACAGAGGCATTTCCATAATGAAGAAGTTCAGGTGAGCCATCATTGTTCATGTGATCATCTTTTTGAGTGATTAGTGTAAGATGTAGATGTGTTTAGCAAATGCAATGTTAATCTCAACAGGAAGATCAATTAAATAGTTGGTGGGATTTGAGTGTCATATATGCAGAAGTTGATAAATATGGACAGTTTATGTATTCGTTAGTTGATTAATTAATTTTTATTGACTTGGGAATTTCTTTATAAGATATTTGCAAATAAACTCCCTTTTCATCTATCTAACATGTGCATAATCACTCTCATGTATAGGTTCTTCCACTTGCAAGAAAGCACTTTAGCTTTAAAAGGCAATGTGAACTTCTGTATCAAAGCTTATGCATGATGCCTCTGAAATTGATTGAGCGTGTCCTGCCATGGTTAGTAGGATCTTTAACTGAAGTAGAAGCAAAGATGTTTCTGAGAAACATGCAATTTGCAGGTTCTGTCTACTTCTTTTTTTTTTTTTTTTATTTCTTTGCCTGCTAAAAGAAATGATATTTCCGAGAAATTTATTGTTGTTAATCTATGTTTGACAACTTCTTAATCTGTTTCAGCTCCAGCAACAGATTCTGCTCTAGTCACACTCTTCTGTGGTTGGGCTTGCAAGGCTCGTAATGAAGGTCTGTGTTTGTCTTCAGGCACATCAGGTTGCTGTCCTGCTCAAAGACTTTCTGATATTGAAGAAAATATTGATCGGCCATCCTGTGCTTGTGCCTCTGCATCATCTGGTAGACATTGCTCAGTAATAGCCGAGTCAGATGGGAACAAAAGACCAGTCAAGCGAAACACATTAGAGTTGCACAAAAATGGAGATTTACCGGAAACTTCAGAGAGTGAAAGTATTCAGAAACAATGTTGTAGTGCTCGGTCTTGTTGTGTACCAGGTTTAGGAGTAAACAGTAACAATTTAGGGTTGAGTTCTCTTTCTTCAGCCAAGTCCTTACGCTCCTTGTCTTTCAGCTCTTCTGCCCCATCTCTTAATTCCAGTCTTTTCGTGTGGGAAACAGAGAGCAGCTCATGTGATGTTGGCTCGACAGAAAGACCAATTGATACAATATTTAAATTCCATAAAGCTATACGTAAAGACTTAGAGTATTTAGATGTTGAATCTGGAAAGCTGAATGATGGTGATGAGACAATTATTCGGCAATTTAGTGGAAGATTTCGTCTTTTATGGGGTTTATATAGAGCTCATAGTAATGCTGAAGATGATATAGTATTTCCAGCATTAGAATCCAAAGAGGCACTTCATAACGTGAGTCATTCATACATGCTGGACCATAAGCAGGAAGAACAATTGTTTGAAGATATTTCCTGCGTTCTTTCTGAGCTTTCTGTCCTTCGTGAAGCCATGCGGGTGACCCATATGTCAGAGGATTTGAGTGAAAATAATTTTGGGACTTCTGATGCCAATGGTAGTGATGATATCAAAAAGTATAACGAACTCGCAACTAAGCTTCAGGGGATGTGCAAATCCATAAGAGTGACCCTGGATCAGCATCTTTTCAGGGAAGAGCGTGAACTCTGGCCATTGTTTGGGAGACATTTCACTGTGGAAGAACAAGACAAGATAGTAGGCCGGATAATTGGAACTACAGGTGCTGAAGTTCTCCAATCAATGTTACCATGGGTAACTTCTGCACTTACACAGGAGGAACAAAACAAAATGATGGATACATGGAAGCAGGCAACTAAGAATACCATGTTCAATGAATGGCTTAATGAATGCTGGAAAGAGAGTCCAGAGTCTATAACACAGACAGAAACATCAGATCATAGCACTTCTCAAAGAGGTTTCTAATATGCTTTTAGTTTCTTTCATCTTTTATGGAAATTGTGGAATGGTTAATCAATATTATAGTGGTTTTGTTCTTTCCTAGGTTCTGAATATCAGGAAAGCTTGGACCACAATGATCAAATGTTCAAGCCAGGTTGGAAGGACATATTCCGGATGAATCAGAATGAACTTGAGTCAGAGATCCGGAAGGTTTATCGTGACTCATCTCTTGATCCAAGGAGAAAGGCGTATCTTGTGCAGAATCTTTTGACAAGGTTGTTTCCAGCGACCTGAATTCTCTGGTGTTATTTGATAGGGACATCATTAACTGTATATTTGTTTGATAGGACTTTACTTATTGTTATTGTCATCAAGCTCCAATTGATGATTAGTTATTTGTGTATTCTAGTCGTTGGATAGCTGCCCAGCAGAAATTACCTAAAGCTCCATCTGAAGGATCATCTAATGGTGAAGAAATAGAAGGACACTCACCGTCATTTCGGGACCCAGGGAAACATGTATTTGGGTGTGAGCACTATAAGAGAAATTGCAAGCTTCGAGCTGCATGTTGTGGCAAGTTATTTACTTGCAGATTTTGTCATGACAATGTGAGCGATCACTCAATGGATAGGTAACTTTCTGTTTGGATTTCGTTAGTAGTATATACTTCTAATCCCTAGACTCTACTATGGTGGGAGCTTTATAAAACTATGTTGTCCATTTATATACTTCTAATGATGATCTGCTTGATCATTACAGAAAAGCAACATCAGAAATGATGTGTATGCGCTGCCTGGATATACAGCCAATAGGGCCTATATGCATGACACCTTCATGTAACGGACTTTCAATGGCGAAGTATTATTGCAGTATATGCAAATTTTTTGATGATGAAAGGTACCTTTTATTTCTTACCTCAGAATTCAAATTTTTTGGTATTAAAATTGCTATTGTTTTCCTTTTTTTGGGGCGGGGGGATCGGGATCAATTCCGTCCTTGGGCTGATCACCTTGAGATTCACACTTCATTGCATTAGGACTGAGATTGACTACTTATGGACAATATAAGGAGGTGCATCCACCATTTTAGTGGAGAAAGTTATTCTGTATTTCTGTAAACTAACTCAACTTATGAATGTTTATAAAAAAAAGACATTCATTGATCATTAACGGTAGAGCAAAAGCAAGGCTCAATCTGTACTCCCTGGGACAAAATCACCTCTTTCTTCACAAAAAAAAAGAGGGAGAACTCAGAAATTGAAATTGAAAAATTGATGGAAAGAATAAAAAAGAATGGAACTATTTTATTGAAAACTGAATAGAAAATCGGGAATAGAATTCTCCCTGAGGGTTTCTTCTTCACAAAGGATCTCTTCTAGCCCACATTTTAAGATAATATCAAAGCTTATTCTAGATTTATTATTGGGCCACCTGCCGATGTCCAATCCTACTAGTTCAGGGCGTTAGAGGGGTGTGTAAAGATCCCACATTGACTAAAGATATGACCAAAGTAGTTCGTATAAGGTTTGGGCAATCTATTCGCCAAAAAAAAAAAAAGGTTTGGGCAATCTTCACTCCTTGAGCTAACTAAATGAGCAAACTGACTAACAGAACAACAGTCCTTATTATTCTGTCACATCCTAACAGAATATCCCAGTGTTTTTAAAAAATCTTTTGATGCTCCTATATTCAGATGTACATATTTAATAATAATATTTAAAAAAGTCTTATGAAAAAAATAATATTGAAAAAAGTTATTTAGTCTGTTTAATTCTGACTGTCGCTGCAAGAAATAGATATGAATATATGATTGATTATACTTTAGTCTCAACTTTTTAAGTTTGTTAATTTTAACTTTACACCATTCATTTTCAGGAATGTATACCATTGCCCATTTTGCAATTTATGCCGTGTTGGACGAGGGCTTGGGATTGATTATTTTCATTGCATGAAATGCAATTGCTGCCTGGGGATTAAATCAGCATCTCATAAGTGCCTGGAGAAAGGTTTAGAAATGAACTGCCCAATTTGCTGTGATGACTTATTCACATCAAGTGCTACAGTCAGAGCTCTACCTTGTGGCCATTATATGCATTCTGCTTGCTTTCAGGTCTATTTTACACCCGTTTTAAGTTTCCATCCTCTCTCAAAACAAGGGGAAATGGGTTGTGGATTCAATCTTATACTTTGTTATGATATATTAGGCATACACTCGTAGTCACTACACATGTCCAATCTGCAGCAAGTCGTTGGGAGATATGGCGGTAAGAAGATTTTCTTAAAACTCTCCACCTTTGTGATTCTAAATCAAAAACAAAAAAAAAAATTGCAACGGAGAAACGAACAAGGCCATTAGTTTAATATAACTCTACAATCTTTTTAAAATGTAATCGGGTCCTCAAGTTAAGGCAAAATAATAGATATAACATTTTGTGTTGATATTTTAATATTGTTGTTTCTCTATCTACCCAGGTTTACTTTGGTATGCTTGATGCCTTATTGGCTGCAGAGGAGCTGCCTGAAGAGTATAGGGACCGCTATCAGGTGAATACTTTTGTGTCTCGTCCGTGTTACTTTTCGCATCATACCTTTCAAAAGCTACTGTGGATTTTATGAGAGAGGGCATTCTGGCATTTTAGTTGGCCAGCAAAGAATTTGCAAATTTTATTGTCTGTTAAGTCAAATTTGTAATGGCAATGCAGGACATACTCTGCCATGACTGTGATCGAAAGGGCACTTCACGCTTCCACTGGTTGTATCACAAGTGTGGATTTTGTGGTTCTTACAATACTCGGGTGATCAAGTGTGAGACATATTCCAGCTGCCCTTAGTGTGTTTCCTTTGACGGAAGGTAGACAGAGTTTGTAAATACTTGTGTAGCAATCCAAATTTTCCCCCAACCAGGAACCCGATTATTGTTTCATGTTATACAGAATGCAAGTGAGTCACTTACTTTAGAGACCTCTTCCCTCTTATTTTGACATCTCGTAAACTGGAGGTAGAAGCACCTAATCAGTTTCTATAGTAATTATGTACAGATCAACTTCCTTCAATGGATATTTTTGAGCCCCTTTACGTTTCTTTCTTCTTGTCGTTAAAGTTTGTGCAAGTGTGCTGACTGTGCTCTAATCATGCTGAGAGCAATTTATCTTCAAATTTCTTTGCGTGTTTTCCCCATATTGTTGTAATATATATGTTGTACCTACTACTATGTGCAATAATTCTATCAGTTTAGATAGTTTTCGAGGAATAATTGGTTAAGAAAGTTCTTTTTGTAGTGCTAGAATGTTTGAACTTTTTATATAATGGATTATGAATAAATTTTTTATTTATTTTTACTTTATCTTTTAATACAAATACAAAAAGATTGATCATCTCGTCTCATAGGGAAAGAGCAGCTTTGATCCGAAATCTCATAGGGAGTAGGGATATTGAATACACCCCCATTTCTTCCTTTACAAGTAGAATCGATCATCTTGTGTGCTGTAAGACAGCACAGCAGGAAGGGGGGGGGGGGGGGGCGGGGGGGTTAAGAGAGAATGATAGATTACTTAAGTTCTCACCCCAAGACCTCATTTACTACTCTTCTTGTGACCTTTTCTCACTACAACCAAACGAATTTTTTGATGAGTCTAGCTTCACCTGCAAAGGAAATGACTTCTCCATGGATCCAACAACTGGTAGTCTGCTGAAGCTGATCTAGTTATTCCTAAGATGTATCCAAGATACTTTCCTAAATTAGAGGAAGTGTAAGTGGGGTTAATGCTGAGAATGTGACCCAGGGAATCTGTGTTTGTATACTTTACTGAATAGTGAAATTGAACCCCAGGAGAGAACCACATCTCGAATTTGTGATATGATTCATTAACCTTTAGGCCTGAGAAGCAGACATGGAATCTTAGTGGCTGTTTCCGTATATACTTCAACGAATAAATAGTATGTTGGCATATGCAGACAGCACACATGAAATTACAGGGCCAAATTATTCCTTCTACTACTATTCTTGTGTCAAAAAGTCCTTACAGACAATGAGAGAAAAACAGAATTTTATTTTTTGCCAGAATAATTTGACATCGTTTTTAACCTTTTGATGGATAAGTGTTCTCTACTACACTTTTTCACCTATGTAGTCGCCATCCATGATTCTTGATAAATTTTGTTGAAAATTCTAGTTGTGTAGGCATTATTCGAGAATGAAAAGGCTAGGAAAAGAAAGTGGTCCCTCTACCTTATGCGGTGTTTGGTCATGAAGCATTTTTCATTTTCCCCTACCGACAAGGATGGTTGTGTTTATGGTTGTCACGCAACTGAGAAATCAACAGAACCCAAACTTGAGATAAGTTGTAAGCTTAAGGTTTGTTCAATCTTCATTCTTCATTGACGTCTTACCTTATTGTAGGCCTTTTCCAGGTCAAGCATGACAACTATCCACTTCTCTTTCTTTTTCTTTTGATTTAAATATGTTTTTAGTCCCTCATATTTGGCTTAAGTTCGTTTTTGGTCCCTCAAATACCAAGAATATTATTTTAGTCCCTAATCTTTTGAAAATCAGTCACTTTTGGTCCCTAGGGCCATATTTTAAATTTGAAAAGTATTTTTTAAATTTATACTTTGACCCCTCCTAAAATCTGATGTTCACCTTAACTCGTTTTTCCGTTCTCCTCCCCCTCCCTCTCCACTGATGCACCACGGCCCCTCATCCCCGCGCGGCCAAGGGAGGAGCTCTGCGCGGACAAGGGAGGTTGCACACAATGGCAAGAAGGTAGGGGGCCACCGCGATCGCACAGGGAGGAGAACGAGAGAGAGGTCGCATCTCATGGCGGCTTCGAGGGAGGACATTGAAACTACTCCTAGCAGGGATGGGGGTCGCGATGCATCAGTGGAGGGGGAGAAGAATGGAAAAATGAGTTAAAGTGAACATCAAGCTTTAGGAGGGGTCAAAGTATAAATTTAAAAAATACTTTTCAAATTTAAAATATGCCCCTATGAACCAAAAATGACTGATTTTCAAAATATTAGGAACTAAAATAATATTCTTGGTATTTGAGGGACTAAAAATAAACTTAAGCCAAATATGAGGGACTAAAAACATATTTAAGCTTTTTCTTTTTAATATCTTCATAGTGCATATGGTTGGACAACCAAAATAAAAAGGAATGTTTTTATTCCACTATAATTAGTTTATAAACTAGATCCTATAAATCTTTTCTTAACAAAAATAAAAAAAAAAACTCAACAAATAAAATAATTTGAATTAGAAATAAAAAAATTAGAAAAAAAAGGTAACACGTGTCCCAACTTAAACATACTTTTCTTAAAGCTTCAAAGTCAGCTCAAAGAGCATCCTTTCTTAGTTGTTATTTGAAATCAAGAAACAAAGAAGTCAAGAAGTGAATCAAATAAGAAAGAAAAATAGAGAAAGAAACTCAAGAATGAAAGAAAAGAATTCATGATTCAAGAATAGAAGAAATCAAGAGAGTTCAAGCCCCCAAGAAGATGGGGCAATGATCCATCATTATTCATGGTTACTCTGTCAGCTCACACTGTCTCTCGGGCGTTCCACGCAAGAATGATGCTATGATATAAATAAGGCTAATGATTTATGGACCACCACCCCACACCCATGGCACACCCCCCACTTCATTGGGATTGGGTGTGTGATGGGTGGTGGGGTGTCCACCTATCATTGCCCGGAATAAAGGTCTGAGTCAGAGCCTTCGTTATAGACAGTTCTAGAGTAGTAGATCACTAGTGTTAGTGGAGAATCTAGGCATTCTATCATGTCTCAGCCTTAGCAGCATGCATTTCACGGGACAATATTCCAAGTGGCTCCCATCCCTCATCTTGTTATTGGTCGGTCAAACACAAACACAATCCAATCGATGATCATTTAAACGTAATTGTGAACTTAATGAGTTTTTATTTCATGTGTCTTGTGAAGAGAATTTTGTATTTCTCCTGTAACAACAAAAATACAAAGAATTGACACTTGAGTGAGCAGATAAGGAATAAAATAGTGTTAGAGAGATCAACTGATTGAATCAACTAAAGCATAATATTACTGGTTTAGTTTTTAACTTAATACTTTTTTAAAAGTACATGACAAATAAGACCTCATCCTTAACCTAATTATTTACTCGTGTCGGTTATTATTTCTAAAAATCCAAGTGAACGGTAGTAAGCGGCTAGTTCTACGTTTCACTCCTGCAACATTGCCATGGTTACATGTCCCCATTCTGCGTCACAAATTTTAAAATTAATTGAAACATTAAATATTTCTAAAAACATAATATCGTCGAAAATACCTTTGAATTAATAAGAAATTAATATAATTAAATAAAAATTATATCTGGCTAGGAAAAATAAGCATAGGCGTATAAATAATAAATAATAAAAATAAATCCGGTTATTTGATGATCATCTTAGAAATAGAAACCTTCTAGTTTGGCTACCCTAACTCCAACCGAACGTACTCTCTCTCTCTTTCTCGTTGTTGCATTGCAGATATATTATTATAAACTTCGCGGGGGAATTTCTTTCAGAGACACATACACAAGAGGGAATACCCATCTCTGCTATTTTTCTTCCAATTTATTTATTTATATTCCTCAATTCTCATAACAAAATTCATCACCCAAAGACCTACCCTCAACACACTGAGAAAAAAAAACAGGGAATTGAAGTGTGTCGCTAAAAGAGAGAGAATCATGGCTATGGGGACTGAAAGATCGAAGCCACTGCACAACTTCTCGATGCCACGATTGAAATGGGGCAGCCAAAGATTCCTCAAGTGCGTGAAACTGAGCACCGAATCGGTGCGTGGCTTCAATGAAAATGAAAATGAACAACAAGAAGACGACCCATTATTTGACGATTCGAACGACATCGATGCGGTTCGCGAAAAGCTCATGATCGATTTGAGGGTCGCCGCCGATAAGCTCAAAGTTTCCATCTTTGACGAAGGGAATCCCAATCAAACTCCAACCAGGCCCTGGAATCTCAGGACCCGAAGAGCTTCCTGCACCAACAACAACAACCTCTTCCTCCATCATTCCCTCGCTGAACCTGTGGTGGTTCCGAACGATAATAACGACAACAACAACAAGAAGAAGCAGAAGAAGAACACAAATGAGATACCCAAGTTTTCTGTTTCCCTCTCCAAGGAGGAGGTAGAACAAGATTTCTGGGCTTTGGTTGGGACTAAACCTCCCAGAAGGCCCAAGAAGAGGCCCAGAATCGTGCAGAAGCAATTGGATGTAAGTAACACCACCACCAAATATTTCATTATTTTTTTGAACTGCTCTGAAAAAAAAATAAGTTTTTTTTTTAAATTTTCTGGTTTTGTCCCTGTTTTTTTTGTAGACAATTTTTCCTGGATTGTGGCTGACTGAGGTCACTGCAGAGTCTTACAAAGTGCCTGATGTCCCTGAATGAGGTAAAGAGAAGGAGTGATGATGACAGCTTCTTCTTCTTCTTGGTTTTTCTATCTCTGTGTTGGATTCAGCTGTGTGGCTTTTTTTTTATTGGGCTCTGACTTGAATTTTTCTGACTAATGGTCCTGCAGGGGCTGGAATGATGGCATGTCAATGCTTGCTGACTTCTTACTCACACAGTGTGTACATAAATAATGGTAATTACCAAATCAACCATGTAAATCAACAACTTATTTCAATGATAGTGAAAGTTATGGAATTCTGCATTTGGTTATCCGAAATGTTGGAGCTTGTACATCTATATACATTAGAAGAAAAAAAATATTGCTATTGCTACTTTGTTACTACTGTAAAAATCTTTGATTCACCATCGAATTAATTGGTAGAATCCTGCTGTACTGGATGCCGCTGTTTTAACTAGTCAATCGTTTATATACTTTTAATCTTGGAAACTCATTCGTAAAAAGTGCAAAAGCCCATTTGTAGTGTTAGTAGAGAGCTTCTGGTGTTCCACAAAATTTGGAGGCACCGAGTTGATTTTCATTTGCGACAATTTTTGCCTGAATTGCGGATAATATGTTAGCATATACTTGAGTTTATTCTTTCCGTGTAGTAGTCATTATGTGAATCTGCCTCATGAAGCTTAGCCAAGAGCATAATCTTATCACTTATTAATACTACAATAACAAGAAGTTAATTGTTGCACCAGTTATAAAGATGGAGAAAAAATGGCATTTTTAGATTTGCATCTTGTACCGGTGACTTTAAGTCAAAAAATATATCAACATTAATGAAATCGTTTATCTTTCTGTTAATAGAGGGCATTACTTCTCTACTTTTGCAGCTCATATCCTATTCTACCCAAATAATAATCTAGAGTACAGAAGTTTAGCGAGAAATATTGATTTACAACCATATTAAAGCCAAATGCATCTCCAGGGCCAATGAATAAAAACTAAAAAGGAAAGCAAAAAGTGTTGACACAGTTTCATTGGTTGACTTCTCCAATTCAGGAAAGCAATGATTCTCTTGCCATTGCCATAAACCAGTTCAATTAATGTCTCTGACCTCGCCAACTCTAGCTGCTAGGACTCATCTGGCTCATGTCAGTACAGGTGAAGCAATTATGCTAATTCAGCAGTTGCACGTGTATTAATATGCATGGGAACACAAGTACACAGATAGGTACTTTGATTTACAAGTAGAGAGGCTTGGACATTGTTGGTGAATTAACATGAAAGTAAATATTATATCGGTATAGGTTATTGCAGCAAACACATAATCGATTGCAGACTCAGGATGTGCCTCATAGGAATGAAAATGGAAGGAGCAATGACAATGCAGTGTCCTAGATGCATCAACAAATGATAAAAATAATATCATTTTTATTGTCACTCTTATCTATCTAGCAGTTCATGAACTATAGCTAGTATTCTTCATAGCTATATATTATGAAGAGGTATTTCATAGCCACAAAGATATCAAGTAACTCTACTGCCATGTCAGGTATCAGCGCAGCAGGCGTGGAATTGCCAAAGTAGGTTTGTTGAGAAACAATTGAAAATTGTTTGTGGCAGTCATCAACTGGCATGATTCTTTGACATCAGTTTTATTTTAGTTTGCACAACTCTTGTACACCACTTGGCTGTACGGGGACAGTTAATTGAACAAAGCCTGTGTGTGTGTGGGGATTGTATTGATGTCAATAATCCTTATTTTTTTTCATACAAAATGATGAATAGAACGAAGGCTATTCTGCACCAAATGTGCGAATTTATTTTCTTTCTCTATCTCATTCGTTTCTTTCTTTCTCTTTTCTCTCAAAGTATATAAACCTTTAGGAGTGTGAATTTCTTTTTTTTCTTTTTGGTCAAGTAAGTGTGAATTTCTTTTATATTGTGAAAAATGCCATTACGGGCCAGACCAGATTAGCTGGGCCAAACTGTTTTACATAACAAGCCTGCTTGGGCTTGGCTCGTTTCAACTTTCAATGGATCTGTGTTTTTCCTCGACCAAAAAAAAATAAAAAAAAAAATAAAAAAAAGACAAATTAAACGAGGCAATTTCTATCTGCACATACATATCTTGCTAGCTACATATATATTTCTGCAGAACTATTAGTTCTGCAGGTATATTTTTTTCCACCACATACATTCTGCGGAACTAATAGTTCCGCAAGTTATAATTCACCGCGGAACTATTAGTTCCGCAAGCATGTATGTGTTCGAAAATACCTGCGGAACTAATAGTTCTGCAGGAATGTATGCGTGGATAGAAAACTATATATGTGTAGATAGAAATTGCCTTAAACAAATGTGTTTCTTGATATCTGGTCCAAGCTTATACATGCCATTAGATAAATCAAAAGGTGGTATTGACCAAAAAAAAATCAAAAGGTGGTCCATTGCTCGGTGAGTTAGTAAATGGTAGCTAACAAAATTAACTCAGACAACAACACTACCTAAAGTAAAAGTTTCATCAAGAATTTGTTTGTCTATGAAACTGCCACCTCTAGACACATTTTTGCAATTAGAGACAAAATATTAAATGAACAAAAAGAGCATTTCTCATAAATAAGCAAGTGCTAATCTGAACAAGCACTAGGAACAAAGCTACCATTTAAAAAGGGAAACCATCAAAGAAAATTAACAAGATAGAACAAAACATTAATGATAGATTCCCATTGTTCTGTCTCCCAAGCCGTGGACTGGCCCTTTTATCTGCATGACCATTGCTATTTGCTACTTTCTTTTTAATCTCTCCATTGAGTGCCATGCTAATTAACCTCTATTACTTACTTGCTCTTTCAAGTCTGATCAGAATAAATAAGCAACAATGATTTTGATAAGCCAGGAATAATCATTAACCCCTCATGATGACATGATAGCATAATTTGAACAAAATCAGATATTGCTCTTCTTAGCCTTCCCAACACGTAGAAATGAACCCAACCCAAAGAAACTTGCACTTCGTTTAGTAAAGTAAGGAGTTGGTAAGTTTAAGACAGGACTAATCCTAAAACCATTGCCATAACTCTTACCTGAAGAAGACTTTTGCAAAGGGTACAAATTTAAGATAGAACGCGAAGATGATAATGATGATTGTAATGGCTTAGCTGCTGCTGAT
The DNA here is from genome assembly GCA_030159175.1 of Glycyrrhiza uralensis. Taxonomy (NCBI): domain Eukaryota; kingdom Viridiplantae; phylum Streptophyta; class Magnoliopsida; order Fabales; family Fabaceae; genus Glycyrrhiza; species Glycyrrhiza uralensis. The sequence continues at coordinate 57,842,350 of BRZY01000003.1, read as the reverse complement.
TGCTGCCTGTTTGAACTCATTCTTTTTAGATTTGGTGCTGAACCAGTTGAATTGCTACGTGACAAAGGAGGTGAAGAGCTTATGAAGCTTTTCTTTGTATCACAATTGAGACTTCTGCTTCTACTGAATGATCCCCAGAAAGAGGTGGAACTGGAATTTCCAGCATTTGCTTGTTGAACTTCTCTGCTATTTCTCTCTTTCTTCCTTTTGTCAACAATATTAGGGGAACAAGGGCGAGGGGGGAGTCTCATATATGGAGGAGGTTCTTGTTCTTCCCCATAATAACGTGTGTGTTTCCCACGGGTAGTGTTACTGTTTCTCTTCTCTTGTTTTAACTTGTGCATGGGAAGGATCACCCCATTAGAGAAAAGCTCATCTGCTGAAGATGATTCAAACTCAAGAAGTTTTCTTCTGCTGGTGCTGAACTCAAAATCAGGAATATTTGACTGAAGGAGCAATGTGTCTCTGCGAGGAGGAACATCATCATGTTTCACTGCTAAGACCTTTGGCACAGAATCAGAGAGATCATTGGAGAAAGAGAGACGAAGGGGAACTGTTTCAGAACACATAATAACCACAGAACAAACAGAAACAGAAAGCAGGTGAAGAGAGCTTTATAGGTTGAAAACAAAGAGTTGCTTTTGATTTACAAGTCAAAAAGACATGGAAACAGAAGACATCTAGATAAAGTGTTACAAAAAGAAGAGTGTGTGTTGGTTTTTGTTTTCAAATTTGGAGGGCTAGAGACCAAAGGGGGTTTAAGGTTCTTCTCTGAGAAGGAGGCATAAAGGATTTTTTTTGTATGGAGAGTAGAAAGAACAAAAGAGGAAGACGGAATATGACTTGAAAAGAGAATATATGTTATCTGTGACAGTTTGGAAGTTTTAGAAAAAGGATGTACACTGCAAAGTCAGCATAAGTGTTGCTTGATTAGATCAGAGGTATGTTACATACTGGCACTGCAACAAGGATCTAATTCTGCTGAGTTGAAGGAAGAATATATTTGGAGTCAGGTTCTGTAAAACTACCAATTCAGCAAGACTTGTTCTATAAGATATAGACTTTGGAGGGGTTCTCATCTTATCCCAACCACTGATGAAGATCTTTCTTCTTTTCCACCCATCATATTTATGTATATTTTTAAGGTAAGAGGAACATTGTCTCCTCTCTAATATAGAGTTAAAAGTATAAACAATCACAATTAGTTATATAATATGATAAAAAAAAACATTTAGATGGTGAAGCACTGTCAAATAAATACTTCTTCTCAGGTTAGCTGTGCAATGATCTTTCATCATCTTTTGTTCCCTATATCTGAGGATGACTTCTTGATGACATCTATAATAGAATTAATATTGTTGACAATCCTATAACACGTGGATAGACCAAATTGCAATCACTAAATTGGTGTAATTCGAGTGATAAGCAGTTTGGATCCCTTAAGTATGTAGTTAGAGATTTGGTTTCTACTTTCACCATTTGGGTAAGACAGTCCTTACTGCAATATTTTTTTGGGTTAATCACCCCATGACTAGAATTATACTACTTCTGTCCCTAATTATAAGAGGTTTTTACCTAATTCTCTCATACCAATGAAGTTAGTTAATATAGTTTATATCATTAAATTTGTCAATAATTAATATTGTGTTTCCAAAATTGCCTTTAGTAATATCTCTCTCTTTTCACTTATCATCTCCCACTTAATTAATGCATTATCCCTCTCTTCTCCATTCATCATAGGAGAGAGACAAAAAATATTCATAATAACTAAAGGTAATTTGGATAAAAGGACAATTAATACATGACACTTTCAAAAGCCATTGCCAAAAACCTCTTATAATTAGGGACAGAGGTAGTACTGAATAAATATGTATTCATAATACCGGTAAAGATGACAAGCAATTTACAGACAATAATAAGTGTACCATTATGTTACCAAAATAACAAAAAGGAAGAATAATAAAAGAAGAATAAAGATTGGTAGACACCCCCTTGGAGTGTATACCACTAGAGAGAGATAGAGTAGGATGAGAGAAAAGTGATAAAATGATGAGATATGTGATGTAGTAGTTAGAAAGAGATAAAAAAAATAAGAAGTATTGGATGGATAGATTGAATTTTTGGGTGTACATATATCATAACTCAAAAAAGAAATATCTGCGTGATTTATCGAAGCATTGACAACTTAGAGTTCTTATAGACAGAGAATTTATTTCATATAAAAATGTTCCTTCAATTCAGTGTCTTTAGATCTTTTATTATTAAAAAATGAAGTTGATGACAGAAACATTCTACCTGCCAATTTTATTTTATTTTGATCAAATTCTACCTGCCAATTAAATTTAACATATTGAAGAAGGATTCAAGGGTTAGCGGTGCAAAAATGTTATAATCAGAGCCCACTTCTCTGTCTTCATTAAATATTTTTATTGCTATTTACAAAACTTTCACAAGTCAATGAAGGTAGCAAGGACCAACTTTCCTATAAACAAGAGAGTTAGGTGGAGGTTAATTCAGTAATGTCAAGGACCAAGATTAAGAACAGTTTATTTGAAATGTTTGGAAAACTTACAAAAATAATTTTTATAGGTTATGTTAGCTTAGTTTAAAAACTTGTAATGCATCTATCCTCATCCCATGTTCTAAAAATGTCACGTATTACATTTTGACACGAAAATAGTGTTATCCATCCATATGCTATAACTTGGTCAAATTGATGGATGTCATGATACTGACTTTATAATTCTTTACCCTGAAGATAACAAGGATGACACTTGTGGTGACTTATAATTGGAGCATTCCTTCTAATTTAAGGACAAATTGAGAAGAACAGAACTATAGATTCATGCTTTGATGAGGGAACTTATACTCTAGGGTCACCTTTGAGGAAGGACCCCCTACATACAGATAACTGCTGTTTCTTCTTTTCACCAAGACAGATAACCCATTTCTGACTTCTTGCCATGTGAGGGAAGAATTGAGTTAAATTAACCCGGAGCCATGTGAGGACAAAATAGTCCTTATTCTTGATGCTCAATACTTGCCACAGCATGGGGCCCCACTTTTTATTACCTACTATTTTGAAGGACCCCACAAAGCATCTATCACCCTAGATATTGGCATTACCAGAAAACATTGTTTGGTGCATGAAAAGGTGTAACCAAAACCATGATCTGCCCAAGAAAGCCATGCACTTTGAGTGAGTGAGACCTATCTTCATTACATTGATAAATGGTGTAGAAACTTGGTTGTGATTGCTTTAGTGGACCCATAAGAGAAGAAACATGTCATGACTATAGCAAATAATAAGATCACTCGTATAGAATGATTCAATTATATATAGGTGGTGGTGCCCCTAAAGATGCCTTGTTCATGTGTGGAGAAATAGGTGTTCCATGGAAGAAAGCAACTACTGAGGGAGAGTGTTTTACTACAATTTGATTACAATTTCTTTCACTGATGGAAAATTGAAATTCTCCAATCTCAAATTCTTGCAGGGGAAATTGAAAATACTTCTCTAATTCTTTATTCATAGTTTTTTCATAAATCAGAGAAAATCAATAAAAACGAGATTCAAAGACTTTTGCTCTTCTTGATTCTTGAAACAACGGTCAGTGCTACCCCTACATATTACTTCAACTAGTATTACTTTCGTCATTATTTTTGGATTGTCAATGTCTCCATTCCATACATCATCAGCTACTAGTTTTAATTGAAACACCATCCATTTGATCATATTCTCTTTTTTTTTTCCATTATTGTTGCCACTACCATTATACCAAACTTAATTTCGTTATCCTTAGTACATCAGCAACCAATGTAACTAACCATGATTATATTTATTATATATTTATCCATCACAAACGATATAATGGAATTGCCAAAATCAAGCATTTTTTAAGATATTATATTCTGTATTTATAATAAGTTGCATTGAAAATATCTGTAGACAATTTTAAACATCAGTGCAGACTAGTCTTTTCAAGTTATCCGAGAGATGACACATATTTCACGCTAGCTAGTTGTTAATTAATTTGAGGGTGGCTTCACCTACATCCATTGAAGTGACTAAGGTTGTTGCTTCCGTCACTGAAAGTTACTGCAATTATCAAACAGCGTTAATTATTCACATTTCATTGTTCTATTTATTTCAAGGTAATGACTTTTTCAAACATGAACCTTGAATTGTCAAACAGTCAAACATAATGCACTGAAATTTCTTCTTTAACAATTCTAGTTATTCTCTGTAAATAAAACAGTTAACAAATTTAGGATCGAGCCAATACATTCTATTTGTCCAGACATGTAGGATATTCAAGGAAGAATTTTCTCAAAAGAAGCCGTTTTAAAATAATTGGTATTTTAAAGTTTGTATGAAAATTGAAAATCATAAAATACATTTAATTTTAAAAATATAAGTTTATTTGGTTCTATTATATTTTTTATTTTTCATTTCGATAATGTTCTCTCATGTTACTTAGTAAAAATATCAAAAAGATAAAGATGAAGTTGAAAAAAATTAAATGGAAAGTAATTTAAAATAAATTGAAACATTTAAATGATAATTATTTTAAAATAAAAGGAGTACTTTTACTTCTAACAATTATGTAAACATAAAAATTAATTTTTTACTATGTTTTAACTGTCGCTATATTTATTTATATTTATATCAACGTCCGTTGGTTCGATTGGCTACTGTGGTTGATCCTCATCTCAAGGTCTCGAGTTTGAGTTTTGGGTTTGATAAAATAATGGTGCTACGAGGGTACTCATGCCAATAGCATAGTATCCAAAAAAATATTTATTTATATTTATGCTTATCCAAAAATGAATTGCTATTTCTATGCATAAATGTATGTGATTAATAATAATTAGTTAATTACAAATTAAATTAGCTTTTTCTGTCCGCCAATTTTATTTGTAGATGTAACATTTCTTTTATTCAGGGTAATAAAACTACATAAAATAATTGATTACAAAATCTATGATTCTGTTAGATAAAAGAAACACCAAGTTAGTGGAAAGTTGAAAAATTAATTTTTAATAAAAGCTTTTATTTACATCAATTATTAATAAAATCTAAAAGCTATCATACTAGCTAATTAAATTAAAACTGTAAAATTAACGTTGGACAAGATGGTAAATATTACATAATATAAAAGGACATGTTTATATGGTTTTTATATAAGTTTTATTTTTGTTTTGAAGACAAAAATATATTTTTATTGTTTCTTATTCTAAATATTTATTTCGTTAGTCAAGTTAGTTCTTAAATCCTAAAATGTGTATATATATATATATATATATATATAATAATAATTAAAAATAATCTTCAATTTTTTATTTTTTTATAAGCTCTTCAATTTTTTTTTTGTGACAATTTATTTATGAATACACATTCACGTATTCTGATAGAACATTATGCTATCATTTCATCAATGTAGCCAACTTCACTCAATGGGCAAAAGTTTTGATTGTTCTTGCTATTGTTGTTCACACTCATATTTTAACCCTTATGTATATAGTCATATAGATGATAGAGGTGGATGACAGGATTAGTAACAGTTAAACCAATCAAGGCCAATTTTCTCCACTACTCGGGATGCAGAGAAGCACCATACGGATATACAACAAATTAATACATAAAATCACATACAATAAATACCGATATCTTTAGAATAATCTAATAAAAACACGCAGAATCACACAGACACCCCCTTGAAAGCCAGAGCTATCTATATTGACACAATCTACAGATTGAAGCTACTAGCTACTTTTAAGTTGATACCAATATAATACTCGACGTAAGGCAATAATCATAAATATCTGCACAGGAAGTTTGGGATTTGCAAAATCTCCTGAATGCAATTCAGCCAATGGACAAGATTTCTTCTTTTTACAAATACAGCCAAACATGACAAGCATTATGATTTCCACTGCTGGTTTAACGGTGAAAGCTATAGATCTTAAAAAGTATATGGCAATATGAACAATTCAAAATGACTAGATTTTTACCCATCTATAAACAACAAACTCTTATCATCGAAGATCAATGACATCAAATTTTAGATCTGGGTTCATGTAAACATCATTACATGTATTGTAAAGGGGACCACCATCTGGAGGCTGATTATGTGGATGAAAGCCGCGTTGCTGGCATTGTCTAATGACCGACATGCCACCAGGGGTTGTCAACCGAAAAATGCCATGGGTTCTGCTACATGCAAATAGACACAAGTTATTTAAAAATAGACAATCTTTCAGCACCCCAATTCAGTACCTTGTTTATACTATATATATATATATATCTGGGAATATTCCGGCTAATTTCCTTTCAGTGGGGCAAGAATAGTACCAAACATGCTAATGCAGGAGAGGACAACAAAGAGGGTGAGCCATTATAATTAATAATGTTTTTATACTAATTTATGTACTATTCTTAGTGAATATTTTAGAGTATTTATTTCTGAACAAGGGTTTTATCGAAATTTTTTAAGAATTATTATAGAGTTCTACAAACATTTCTATATGGGTTTAAATTATTCTAAAATGGTTTTTACTTGTTTGCCAAGGTTTATTATCTGTTTTATGTGCTTCCTAAATTTACTAGTGGTCCATTTCCTTTCTTTCTTTTTGGTACACAAAAGTATAGAATGAGGGGAGGCTCTCCCCATTCCAATGCTAGGGCAGGAATCCTAGGATTCAAACCCAAGTAATGTGATGTGACTATCATGAACAGAAGATCAACTTCCTAGCATAAAATAGCCTTTACTGTCTAAAGAGTCTCGTGTTTGATAGTTATATCAAATTTAATCTCACCAACTTATTTCTGGTATGGATATGCTTTCTTTGCTAATTTCCCACATCAAGACATAATTGAGACGTGATGTTACCTTGAACTGTCTGTTGGTGCCATGACTATTGCAACAGCTTCGGGCAGCATAATCTGTAGAGACAAGCATTCACATAAGATACAGAGACGTATGTAAAGAAATACCAAAACTAATAAAATGTGCTTAGCTTGATTCTGTAGTGATTGAAATTTGAAAGCATAACAAATGAACAAAAAAGACAATATATGACAGTCCTCAAGTGTAGTATAAATACCCCCACCTTTAACAGAAACGATAGAAAAAATAAATTTTAGCAAATCACCAGATTTCTAAGAGATCAATCACAAAGCAAGGTACATGGAAGAATGGGTTTTCAGATATATTTAACTTCTATGTTGTATATGACATTATACTCTGAACTATGTGTTTGAGAAACAGAGATCGAAAACTGAATCTAGGATGACTAGTTGCAACTTGCAAATCTTCAGTTGGTGCAAGAAATTTGATCTGGGTAACATATAAAACATTTCCATCAGCAGTAGATATTCTCGTCTTCTGCCATTTCCTCATAGCAAATAGCACAAATACATCTCAAAGACCAAGGCAAACAACACCCAAGAATAACAATCTCAACTAAAATTTAAGAAACCTCTCTTGAACTCACCTGATATGAGTAATGGGTGTGTACATCAATTGATGACATGAAACAAGATTGTGTAGGATGTGTCTGGCAATTCAGAATTATTGTCAGTGTTGTAACATGAACATGGGATGAATACCAAAGTAAAAATAAGAAATTTGGATATGATACAGATGAAACTGAGGATTTGTCTCCTTTGAAGTTATCTTTCATTTTAGAATAATAAAATAAGATCTCTCAACCTTTAATGAGAAAATCAACAATTGATGACATTCATGATTTGTTATGCATGTACATATAACATCAATTGTTGATTTTTCATCAACAGTTGAAATGTCTTATTTTACTCTCTAAAATGAATTACTTACTTTAGAGGAGTCAAATCCCCTCAAAATACGGTACAATAGATAATTTATTAGAACAAATAGAATCAAAAAGGTTAAAAAACTCAAGAACAAGCTATATCCAGTGCCCACAGAAGACTGAAAACTCACGTGGATCCACCCAAGGGGAAAAAGAGATCGCTTGTCCTGCACTTCAAATATTTCCTCTTCAATTGTAGCTTGACACTGCTCAAGAAGCACAATAAATGTAACATTTTTAGAACGAATAATCATAATAGATATTACTCAAGAGGTTTACAATGGATGAGTTCTTACAGAACTTGATGTTGACTCCTGCTTCGGGATTATAAGAGCTGTAATATAAAATTTTCTGTTTTTCTGCAGATCAGTTGTATTTGCAAAATAACAATCAATATCTCACTATCGTATGAGCTAGGACATATAGATTCAAGGATAAAACCAACCACATTGGTGAAAAGTTTATAACTTAGTATATAATACCATGCACATAGCAAGTTCATGCACAAACATACATGATCAAGAGAGAAAGTTCAAAACAAAAAATGTAGCTATGGACATAACACAAAATGTTCAAAATTCTTTTGTTGCAGGAATTCCAGCAATGGGTTAACTTTTGTTTCTAAGATTGTTAATGCACACTGCGCAATTTTTTAATATGAAAAGAAATTTTTTACAGTTGATACATAAATTAATAGGGTTCCAAGCTCATCTTGGATCTATCCTTGCTCGTAACTTTAAGTGTGTATTTGGTTTGATTGAAGGTTGGAAGTATCAGAATTGATTTCACCTCATGTCAAACGTGATTTTAGTAAAAATAGAGATATTTGATTACTATGGGGTAAAATTGATTTTTCCTCCAAACCTCGATTTGACTAGAAGTGATAAAAAAAAGTAGCTTTTGCGTTGGGTTGAAAAATTTAGACTAAGTTTTACATCAAACTTGCTTTTAAAGTAAAAAATTCAAACATAAATCACTTCACTTCAAACTCAATTTTAACAAAATCAATTTTACGAAATCAATTTCATTTATAAACTTTTAGGCTTTTAGCAAACGCTTACCCAAACACAAAGACAAAAAAAAATGTCAACAACACTTACAAGCAAACCTGCAAGGATACCACAAGTCTCTAAATTTTTGTCGGTGTTAGACTTTGCAAGCTTCATAAAATTCTCCATCATTGCAGTTGACTGCAAACAGAAACAATTATCAGGAAAACAGAGAATAGTGCCATACTTTTGTCAACAGTTTAGATTTTGTAAATGTTAAGTATGTAAGCAAAGAAACTAAATACTCAAAATGAACTGAGCTATTCTTTCCCAGAAATGAACCTTAAAGAAGCATGCATCAAAGAGTAATAATAAAATGTTATTCGACTCTCACAATGTGTAGTTGCAGAGGAGACTCGCCACGAAGAGAACTATCTGATAACTGAGTCTCTGTCTCACATCCTGCCTCATCAACATGAGGTGATACAGCAGGAACCAAATCCTGTACTTCAGCAAGTACAGGTGGAGGAGAAGGCTGTCTGATAACTTCTAAATGAGCAGGGATTTCTGTAGCTTCAAAAGAGATAAGAGAAGGAGCTTCATCAGCATGTTGGGCCTGGCAGTCCTCACTCTGGGTAAGAATTGATTCTAAATCTGATCTATTGTGTTCTGAAATGCTATTATCTTTTTTATTCAAAGATCCATCTTCCAAGGATTGTTGAAGGCTGTTAGTTCAGATAGAGAATCCAACAGGACAGATATAGTTAATATATGTAAGAAAATAGATAAACCAGCTCAAGGGGCTCAAGGGAGCATCATGTACTACAGGCCTCTATTTTAAATATTAACAGTAAATAAACCTCTTTTTTTAACTTCTTCAAATAAAGTATCATTAACTGAGAAAGGTTGGGATGAGATGAACAACATGACTTTTTCCTAAAATAACTAGAAGGCCAACAACAGATAATAGCACCACAGAAACTTAAAATAGGCCACAACCTTGGTATTTCAACTGGAGACAGCAGATCTATGATGGTTGGATACCTGACCTACATCCAGAGAGAACAGTCAGAAGACCTCTTAACAGAATTGAAAGATACAGATAAACACTAGCATACCCCTTTATCACTTTTAGGTGGTTGCCACTGCCCTTTAAGCCCATTTGGACCTAGAATAGAATGCCTGGAGAGAGTTTCTTCCTTTGGACATGGGAGAGTTAGAGATCTACAGTAAGCAAGCATAATTCGAAAGGGTTATCAAGCAAAGAAGTCCATCTAGCAGTATCCACTTTCAAAAGCAGAGAAGTCTCGAATGACAAGCAAACAATAACCAAACATATTAGCAAAACTTTCATATAACTTCATGCCTGTGGAGAAAGCGATTGAAATAATTTATGCAGTACTGATCACCATAAGGAGGCCAAACATACATGAAGGAAGAGTCCAATACTTACAGTCTTTTCATATTCTCTTCCACAGGCCTTACATATGAAAACTGCTGCTGGCCCCTTGATCCTCGGCAGACAAACTCTCTTGTAGTTGGGCTGACTGCCTGGTCACATACACAACATCATATGGATACAAAACTTTTTCAAGGGGAAGCAGAGAGCATAGAAAAAGCAAAAATGTGTTCAACCAAACAACAGATGTAACTGTAAGGAACGATTATCACTGACGAGCTACAACCTTCCATTTAAAGTCTCCAGTAAATTTTACCATTATTTGATCATAAGTAGCCATGGTTTGCTTTTTCGCCGGAGAACATTCCATCAAATCATTTGAACGACATTTTTCCCACCCATTGTGTTGGTATGATTGCCTGCTGTTAAACTCATTGATCTTCTGTTGTACCAGTGGTTTCAACTTCTCCAGTTCATTCACGGAAGTTAATAACTTCTATAATAAGAACTTAAAAATCAGATTACATCCAGGAATGTGTAACAACATGTTATCATTTGAAGAAGAGAGTTCAAAGTTAACCTTTCTCAATGATTCTTTCTTGCTCTGTGGAGATGTTCTATAATCTCGGTGCCGTGGTATTGTCTCAGAGACCAAACTAACAGCAACCAAGAGAAAAGACCCTCAATTCAGTTTGATGACAAAGATATGAAATAGAATAAAGTCCACCTATTTTAAAATTTAAACCATTCTACAACAGACAATACATCGTATTATGAGTCAAATAATGATACCGGCTCTCTTGTATTACCTAGAAAATCTTAGGAGCATGATGTATAGATCAACAACGTTGTTCTCTAAACGAAAGATATCAGCCTGCAGTATCAAAATCAATATTTGGAGCTGAGAGTGAGAGGTCATTGAAAGCAATTAACAAGAAATTTATTTTACAAATAAGGAAACATCACCACATTAACGTTTCCAGATATAAAAATAAGGGCAGTAAATTTACTAAATTCAGGAGTAAAGAATAAAAATAAGAAATGTCAGTACAAGCAACTAGCAGTAGAAGAACAAAACATTTTGAGCTAAAGACTGGATTATTACTTACACGATGCTGCAAAGTATATATAACATGACATGACTGCAAAGTATATATATCAGACATGATAGCATGAAAATTAGATAGTGAAATCCGAGCACACCATTAAGCGCCTAACCTACTAACAGACACTTTTATATTCAAAACCATAGAAAAGAAGGGAGCAAATATTAATATCTTCAATTCTCCAACTAATGTGAAGTTTGATTTGATGAATATAACCTAACAAACTTACAAATTCTAATGCAATGCAACAGTTGATTTGACGATATACATCATATATGAGTATGGCTATTCACAGTAAATAAGATATGAGTTATGATTGGTAAACACTCAAAAAATATATTCACTCCTTCAACACCTCATTTCTCTATATCTCTCTCTAACTATCACATCACATAACCCATCATTTGATTAACTTTTCTCTCATTTTACAAAATTTAATGAAATGTTACGAAAACCCAAAAAAAATAACGGGGAAACGAGTTGAAAGACCTGTTTGAGGATATTATCGGCGATCCTGTAGTAGAAGCGCAGTGCAATCCGATTATCAACATCAAGTTTCTGAGTTTTGGCGGCGATGTTGATCGTCTCAGAAGAACACCTCATTTTAAGAATTTGATGATGCTGTGCGTTTCGACTTTCGACGCAATTACACCAACACTCAAAGTTTAGCTTCTCTGATTCAATTCAATGGGGGCTTCGGCACACAGTTCAGATTACAGGACGCCGTGTCACTGCGGGGGCAAATATATACGGCAACGCATTCTCAATAATTCCCTTTCCTTTTCTTCTGTTGTTGGGTTGGTGAGCTTCTTGTTTGTTACTTACCTGTTACATTACATTCTCATTCTCAATCCAACCAAAGTGAGTGATAGTCAACAAAAAGAAGGCGGCTTCTAGGGTGAGAGGCTTTACCATGTCTCTCACCATGACACAGTCCTTCTTTGCAAAAGAAAATTATTTTATAGTCCTTTAGGTATTTCAAATTTTAAAAAATTTACCCCCTAAAAAATCTACCCAATTTCCGTCCAAAATGTCTTCTTGTGTCATCTGCATCACCAACAAGTTGATAACAATTAACAATCCCATAAAAAAAAAATCAATTTTTTTTTTAAAGAATGAAGTCACAGAGGAAAGGGCCAACAATGGCAAACGTGCGAGGCAGAAGTTGATCTCTTGTTATTTGATGTCTTCAAAGATTCAACCCTCCCATAATTTTGTTCCTTAACTGAGCAGAGCAGTTTCTTTTGGGCTTCTTTGAATTTTCCTCACATGCAACCCAGAAAGTTGCTTTCTTTCCCTTCCACTGGGGCTGGCTGAGTTTCACCAGGTGGAGGGTTCACTGCGGAGGGTGGAGACAGAAACAGCGGCGGTGGCAATGAGACGGTGGGTGACCTGTGAGCACTTGCGGATGGAAGAGGTGGCGGAGGTGGAGGTTGAGTGGGAAGGAGAAGGGGTTGGGTGGGTTTTTGAAATTTTAACAAAATTGAGGGGTTTAGATTTAAAATTCAACAAAGTTGAAGGGTACATAAATAATAATAATTTATAATATTACCCCTGCTCGTGTGAGCGACTGCTCACCGTAGCCGGAGCCCAAAATGAAATGTGCTTTTCAAGTTTTCGTTTCTCTTTAATATCATTTTTTAAATTAGCAAAGCATATATTTTCCAATTATTTTGGTAGAGAAATCATACATTTTCCAGTTATTAATACAAAAGTTTTCCAGTATATAATTTTAAATTTAAATTTACATTATTCTCTTTTATTTTAAATTTTAAATATTTCTTATTTTAAAAATACTATATAATATACAAAAGATTTATTAATAAAATTTATCAATTCTTAAATATTAAGGTGAGATTTTGAGAAACTATTCAAGTTTTTTTGTTATGACATAAATATTATTTTGTATATATACTTATAAAAATAATATTTTCTTAAATTATGTTGTAACTTATTTCAATAAATTCCTTAAATTAGTTTATAAATAACTGTTTAATTAAACTTTTTAAATAAATAAAGATTTAATTAAACTACACAAACACGCCGTAGAGTTAAATTGCTTCGCCGGAACATAGAAAGAGTACTTTAATTACTTGGGATTACGAGATAAAGAAGTCAAATGCGCTGTTAGCGGATCCGGGTCCACGACGCTACCAAACAAAAATAAGCTTCAAATATTTTTCTCATTTTGTGTTTTTCTAATTAAAATACTATCAAAATTTCAAAATTCACTAGCAAAAGATAATAAAATTTTAAAAAAAAAAGGTGTTTTGTAGCTGTAGTGTGCAGACACTGTCGTCTTCTGCTGTGTTCCCGATCAGTGAGTGTTGCATATTTCAAAATTTAATATAGATCCCACACTCACTCCAACCTCATTGTTTGAGTCTCAGTTACCAGCAAGGAAGAAGACAAATCTTTCATCACTGCATTGTCAATTGTGCAGATCCCACAACAGAATCAGCTTTCATGAAACCAAACTGGGAGCTCAACAACTGCTGCAACCATGAGCAGGTTGTGTTTCTGGTCACTGTTGGTGTCTGCACTGTCGTTATACTTGCCGTATGTCTCTCTCTGCTCTCCCACACTCTTTTTTTTTTTTTCCATTTTCATTTTTTTGCATTGGATGATCCATGAAAGAATCCCAGCTCCCCATTAGAGTCAAGATGGGAACTTTACTTCATCCAGGGGGTAAGATTTTTCATGACATTAATTAATTGTGCTATTATGTAGATATAATTGCAATGCCATTTTGTAAATGGGTTTGGCTGTGGTATATTATTATACGCTGGTGTTTCCTTGCAAAGCTGAAATTGGTCTTTTCAAAGTCAACCAACTTTGAACAGTACTTTCTCCTAATTCTGCAGATTCATTACTACTGCAATGCTTGAATATCTGAATGCTTTAATTTCAGCCATCTATTGGATGGATTTTATACTCATATCAAAACTCTTGTTGTGTTAGTAATAGTATTATTATAAATGTAGACTATGCTACCTGCTGTGATTTCCCTGTGAATCCCTTTTTGTTTCTCTGCAGCTATGGAGAACAGTGTTACTCAGACCCTTTAAGCTTGTTACCGTATTTCTACACGAGGCAAGCCATGCGATTGCTTGTAAACTTACTTGCGGTCATGTAAGAAGCTGTTTTCTTCCCTTGTATCCTTCTATCTAAGAGCTTAATTTGTAACTTTATTTATTTATGTGATTAATATTTCTAATGTTGATAAAGTTTTGAAAAAACACATTTTTATATTCACATTTTATCAGTTATGATAATATATTTTGATAAATCTGTCACAAACATCTCTCTTTTGTGTTCTTTTTATTTTTATTTCTCTTCGCCAAATGTTACCATGTTTGTCATATATTGATAAATGACAATGATCTCTACCGAACTTAATTGTGCTGTTAATCTTTTTTATTACCTTTGATTTTGAAAATGGGTCAGTTAATCACAAAACCAAAATGGGTAGGCTATAATTAGTTTGTATTTGATTAACATTAAAGTCTTGTTTTACTGAAGTCTCTGCGTTGCTTATTATTCTCATTTGTGGAGGGTGAGTTCAATTTGATTGATTTTTGAGTGAATGGCTAAGAACCTCTGCCTTATTGCCATAAGTTTAGGTCATTAGTTAATTTATTTATTGATCTCATAGGCATGCATATTCACAAAAATATGATTTTTTTTTTTAAACTGATATAGTTTTGTACTCGATATAGCTATGGTCATCACACTAGCTAGTTTAATTGCAGGTAGAAGGAATCCAGGTTCATGCAGATGAAGGTGGAACAACCCAAACACGAGGAGGCATATACTGGTTAATATTGCCAGCTGGATGTACTACTACTATTCTTGCATTTCAATTTACTTTTCTTACCTTCTCAATCTCATGCTGATTGCATATGCAGCTCTCTTGCAACGGGTGGACATGCAGTGCAGGAGCATTTCAAACCTGTCAAATCTATTCCCTTAAATGATATTTTCTGTTCCTAGCATTTACCATCTAATCTAACATCCAATAATTAATTTCGTACATGCTACTTACAAGTTCTCATGGAAAACTATCATCATAGCTGTATTTCCTGTAGATTTCTGGGTTTATTCGATGTTATTGATTCTATCATTGGCGACACATCAGATCTTGGGTCATCTTTCTGGGGCATGATCTTGATACTTGCATCAACAAAACTTCTCACTGCTAGAATAGCTGCTGGTTGTTTTATTGCTGCTCTACTTATTGTCCTCTTCGTAGCAAAAAATGTAAGTGATGTGCAATGTTCAATGCAATTTATATTACCAGTGACTCGGTGACCCTTCTCATATATATGATGATACAGTGTCTATTGATGAGAGTATGAAAATTTGGAAACGTATTGAACAGGTTCAAGCATCTGTGTTACTATGAAGATTCAAACATGTCGATAATAGTATCAACTTATATGCCTCCTATCTTGCATCTGTATCACTGTGTGGGAACTGTTTTCTGTGTGGATTATATATGCATCTTCTGAGATGATATTTATTCAATTTGCCATATATTATGTCTGCCTTATTTTGTAAGAGACATAACCTTAATTTCTTGTTGATCTTCATGCAGTGGACTCTTCGAGGACTGTGTATTGGTATGTACTTTCATACTTAAGGTATCTAGGAGTTACACATAATGCATATATCATGTTTCTCAACATGTTATATATTTGTATGTTGAGGCCTCAGGATTTATCATTTTCCTTGGTGTAATATGGATTTTGCAAGAGACAACCGAAGTTCGAATACTTCGGTACATTATCTTATTCATAGGTAAAATATTGCAATGCCATCATTATCTGTTAAGCATTCTTTGGCGTTCATACTTTGACAAATTTTCATTAAAAATATATCATTAACTTATTTTCTTTTTTAAAATAAAAAAATGCAGGTGTAATGAACAGCTTGTTTTCAGTATATGGTATGTCTATTAGAAATATGGAATCAAATTGATTTGGTGTTACATCTAGATATCTAGCTTGTATGAAATAGTGAAATCCATGTAACATAACATGTGTAATTAACAATTACAGATATTTATGATGATCTGATATCCCGGAGAGTACATTCCAGTGACGCAGAAAAATTTGCGGAAGTGTGTCCTTGTCCTTGTACAGGTGTTGGATGGGGTGTTATTTGGTGAGGATATATATATGTATTATTACTTTTTTTTTTGGGTCCAACATATGTATTATTACTTGAAAGAGTTTACTTTCCTTTGTTTCTGCTATAGGACTTTGTTCTGTTTTTTCCACTAAACCAACACCAATTCTCAACTCTACTTGCAGGGGTTTGATATCTTTTGTCTTTCTTTGCGGAGCTGTGTACCTTGGTGCTGTGATCTTGTCATAAGGTAACTTCTCTTATTCTTCATATTTTGCTTATGCTTGTCAGGGTAACAAATGCGCAACCGCTCCATCTTAATCTGTTTTGATGTATAGGTGTGGCAAGGTTGATTCTGCTTTGGCAATGTCGTCGTCTCAACTATAAGGAGGCTGCTTATTAATATCATATCATATGATGTAACAAAATTTAGATTTATGGATGGATTCTTAATTTACAATTGTAGAAAAATTTCACATTGAAAATCCAAGAAATCATAAAATTGAGTAAATTTACACTATCTTTTTTTTTAAAAAAAAAACTTAACAAAATGTCAAAAGGGAGCATACTTCATGTACAAGTCGCGTTACTCATTATAAGAGTGAATTAATAGAGATTATTACTTTTAAAGTAAAAGAAATACTAATGAAATTAAGCCTCATGAAAATACTACTAATGTCTCAGTTATGGAATGAAGCCTGAATCTCTTCTGTGAGCCTTGGCCGCCCTTGGGTTGCACACATGCGTAATCGAATTCGGTTTCTCTTTTCACAGCCAAAAACAATGTTGTTTTACATTTTTCTTTTGATTCACAACTAGTTAAATGGGATCTCGGATCATCAAATTATACATAAACTCTCCATATGATCTCCTAGGTTTAAAAGCAGAAAGATCTCAACAAAGATTCCCTCTCTTGCAAACTAGGGGATGTGGGGAACATAACATCACCCATTTTCTTAATAAAATCACTTCTGTTATCGAATGCACAAAAATAAAAATCCAGTTGATAAACAGATACAATTTTTTTAAAAAAATTGCATAACGGTTCAATGCTAAGAGTATAAGCTTCATATTTTCGAGTAAACCATCACTTTCCTCCTCTATTTTGTAACTCGTTGACAATTTCGTCCTTATCTTTAGGAAATAGGCAAAATCGTCCCTGACATTTATCACCGTCCGTCACTTTCGTTCCTCCGTTAGTGAGTGTTAACTGACGCTGTTAATGGTGTTGACGTGGCACGTTAAGTGCCACCTTGGCATAGACACGTGGGAGGGACTAAATTGACAGCATTTAACAAACAATATAGACCCGTTGGATATATCAATTTAATAATTAAGGGCTAAGATGAGTTTGAAAAAAAATGAGAACATTTATGTTTTGCACACACAATCCCCCTTCCCCCACCACCCACTTCCTCTCTCTCTCCCGGTTCCCCCATCACCCAAATTCCCCAGAAAATTAACACCCCATTGAAATCTCAAGAACATCCCTTGTGTCATAACAGCAACACTGGAAAATTAACACCCCAACCCAAAGAAGAACCATCATCACCATGTCCATGCCAGCCATACAGTGAGAGAGAGAGGATGAGAGGGCATGGGAGTTGGAAAGAGGAAAAACTATGAGATTTTTTTCCTTATTTTGTTGTAAAGCGTGAGTGGTAAATCTGAAAAAAATTCTAATTTTTATGATTTTCTGAGTTCCAAACTCCCCATCGAATCATCATCTTCCAAACTACCCTCGTTGCTGAAATTCACGCCGCTAACTGTCAAGTTCTCATTGTGCTTCTCCGCAGCAACCATCCACTACGGTGGTGGCGGTTCCTTCCACACCGCCCCTTTGATCGGAGCAACTATCGAGCTCTGCCCCCGAGACAGAGTCTTCAATATCGCCCTCTGAAGAACACGAATCCATTGATCCTTCTGCAATCTGGGTCTTCATCGGAAACCGTAAACCGCCGTGTGAGAAGCTTCTCTGGAACTAATCGGAGCCATCTTTTTCCATCGGACCCGAGAACAACCCGTGATCGATTGGACAGCGCGACGAAATAGCACCGGACGAAACAGTACCACCAATCGCTGCCTTTAGCACTGCAACAGATGACCGGAGACGATGACTACCGAGGCGAAAAAACAGAGGTGGAAAGCGCGAAGAAGAAGACAACTTGGAGAAAAAGGATGGGATTTTTACAGAAAATGGAGAAATAGGTTTTCACTGAAGGACCCTTTGGTTTTAACTCTCACTTTTTTTACATTTTTAGTCCCTCTATTATTATTATTATCAAATCAATCCCTGTATTATTATTTGTTAAATACTGTCAATTTAGCTCCTCCCACGTGTCTATATCAGGGTGGCACTTAACGTGCCACGTCAGCACCATTAACAGCGTCAGTTAACACTCACTAACGGAGGGACAAAAGTGACGAACGGTGATAAATGTCAGAGACGATTTTGCCTATTTCCTAAAGATAAGAACGAAATTGCCAACGAGTTACAAAATGGAAGACGAAAGTGATGGTTTACTCCATATTTTCTTACCAAAGTAGATATATTCAGCAATACGGTTAATAATACGGTTAAGAGTTTATTAGCCTTTCCATTGAATTGTTAATTTGGTTCTCGAAATACTAAGAACAGCAATAGAACCTAGGTTTGGTAAAGTGTTACTACCCGAACAAAAGAAATGTTCAAGATTTGCGAGTAAAAGCACTTGAATTATAACTTTAAATCCTACATTGATGAAACCAGACCAAAGTAATTTCAAAATTCGGGAAAAAAAAATTCCAGCATGAAAGGCAACTAGTCAGACAAAATTTTAACC
Organism: Glycyrrhiza uralensis; assembly: GCA_030159175.1. NCBI lineage: Eukaryota > Viridiplantae > Streptophyta > Magnoliopsida > Fabales > Fabaceae > Glycyrrhiza > Glycyrrhiza uralensis. Next base: position 57,823,068 of record BRZY01000003.1, on the reverse strand, counting down.
ACCATACGCCATATGCAATTCTTGAAACAAATTCAACAGCTAATAAAGCAAGTGAAACTAAGCCTCTGTGACGGGATACTCAAACACAACATCTTTGCCTGACAGCTTCCTGTACACTGCGGCAAAAGTGTCCAACTTGTACTCGGTGTTGTTTCGCTCCTTTGGGTCCAAGTAAACCTATACAATAAGGTAGAACAAGCATACAACTTATGTAAGAATGAATAATAGCTAGTACAAAATGACAACAAATTCTATATTCTATATACGGTAAATGATAGAATTTTATGCTATAGAAGTAAAAGTTTGAAAGTTGATTACACACAACAAATAACTTTGAAAGTTTGATTAGAAGTAAAAGTTTTACCTTCATAATCTTGGATCCATCAATTCTATACCTCACACGCTTTCCAACAATCTCAGCAGGCAATACAATATCCTCAAGCATTGCTTCATGAACAGCAGTAAGGGTACGGCTGCGGGGACGCTGAACAGCAGAACCTTTCTTTGGAGGCCTCACTATCCTCCTGGTGGCAATCACAATTACATCCTACAAGTTAACCAAGATTCAAAATGCTCAGTGAAGATATAAAGCTGCTCAACAATATTTAAAAAATTAACAAGTTCAGCAAGCAGTCTAAATGAAGAAGCAAACACTTTGTAGGAGTGAATACCGGTCACAGAACTATCTCAGAACAGAGGAAAACATAAGACTAACATGTATCAAATGTATGCAAACTAACAAAACCATGCGATAAATTAAGACTGAACGTGAAGGACAGCAACAATAACATATTAACAGCAAACATAAAGGCATTACTTACCTTGCCACTAAACTTCTTCTCAAGCTCCCTGACAAGCCTAACATGAATCTTCCGGAAACCTTTCCTTAATCTGTATGGGACATGGATAACAACAGCCTTGCGGTTCCCAGAAACATCAATTTGTCTGCAAATAAAAGAAAACAATGCCAGTCATAAGAAAACTAATGAGCCTTCACATACACACAGCAAAGCATGTAATACACATCCTTACACTGCTGAGTTAATGTAAAGATCCTTCAGATCACTTTTAAGTTCCTGGTTAGTATTTTCCAGATCAAACAGTGCCTGCAACAACAAAAGTTAAAACATAAATAAATTTTTCCTTGAAATGAAATGCAATTAGCAACTGCAGCCACATCAATATTTAAAAAAAAAACACCTGCCCAACTGACTCCTCAAACTCAGTTGGCTCAGCATCCTTGTCTTTGTGGATTTTCTTCCTTGATGTGTACATTGTCAGAACTGCCCACAAAGAACAGAACCTATGAGTACCTAAACAAAATTAAGGATTCCCCACTTCCAGATAACCTTAAATAAATGTTACGTGGCTTCGAACCCCATCCAGAGAATCGAAATCAGATAAAAACAGATACGAGGCAAACTATAAATTGAACATTCGATAATAAAAAATCCCAACATATTTAAGGAAACATGTAGCATTAAACTCCTCTAACCCCAACCTCCCCAGCCCCCCCCCCCCTCCCCCACAAAAAAAAACCATATCTTCAAACCTTCAACAACAGACCTCACTCGAGATTACCACATATTATCTGTTAAACAGGAAATTGAGACCAAAAAAAATAACACTAGAATGGAGAACTTTTCCTCTGTTTCCCGGTGATTCCGGTTATTGATTTGCAGAATGGTTAAAAGGGTAAATGGGTGTCGAGTGCAGTAGTACTCACCTCAGGAACACGGAAGGCCCGGAGAGATCTGCAGCAAAGTGTAAGAGTGGGAGACCCTGCAGATTTGGCAGCACTGAGATGACACTAGGGTTTGTGAGGAAACTCCTCTCTTATAAAGGTCCCTTTGAACGACTCGGATTGGATCCATGTCCACGGTTCTACATTTTCTGGGCCTGTCCATCATAAATTCTTTTTTTTCCCTGTTTTACATATTTGGGCCTGTCCATCATAAATTCGGGTTTTTTTATTCACACATACACTTTTTTTTAAATACACATACACATATTTAAAATACCCAAACTACCCCTACTTATTTTTTCTTCTTCCCACTCACCCTTCTTCTTCCCTCTCAGCTCTTCTTCCTCTGCGCGCGCGACACTTCTTCTTCCTCCCCTCTTTTTCAAATTTTTTCTTCATTCTCCCTTCTCTACTCACCCCTATCCCCTCCAACAACAAGCAAAAGAGTCTCCCTTGCATCTACAGGCAGCACAACCGAACAGAAACTCACCGTCGTCAGGTAAAATCGCGGAGTTAAATTTTTCGTGTTTTAAGGACCCCGCGGAACTATTAGTTCCGTGCATATTAAAAACGACACATACGTATTGAGCGCGGAACTATTACTTCCGCGTAAAAAATGCACTCGCGGAACTAATAGTTCCACGGAGTATTTTTCACTGGAAAAATACTCCGTGGAACTATTAGTTCCACGTAAAAAATGCACTCGCAGAACTAATAGTTCCACGGAGTATTTTTCAGTTTTTCACTGGAAAAATACTCCGCGGAACTATTAGTTCCGCGTAAAAAATGCACACGTGGAACTAATAGTTCCACGGAGTATTTTTCCAGTGAAAAATACTCCAGTGAACTACTAACTCCGCGAGTGGCTCTGAATGGAGGATTTTTAAAATTTGAATTTTTTTTAAAGTTTTATGATTTAAGTGCCTTTGTGGTTGTTTTACAGGACAGGATAGAGAGTGGATTTCGAAATGGAAGATGCTTTAGACATGAGTGATGATGGCAGTTTGCCAGTGCAAGGTGATCATGTGGATGATTTGACAGAACCCGTTGAAGTGGATTGCACAGATGCATTCACCACAACAGAGGTAATTGGGATTGATAAATTTCCTCTATTTTATTTGTTTTTCATTTAAGTTATACATTTTGTTTTGATTTTCAGGTTTTTCTTACGAAGCAAGGATTAGTGAGTTGGGCCAGAGCTGTTGGGAGACAACTTGGAATGGTTGTTGTCATTTCGAGGTCAGGTGCAGAGAAAGAGATAGGCCTTCCAGGAAGTAGGATATATGTGAGTTTGGGTTGCGAGAGGAGTGGAAAATACAGGGGATCGAAGAAAACACCACCATTAAGGAGGTCTGGGACTAGGAAATGTGAATGTCCCTTCAAACTAAGAGAAAGGCCATTGAAAATCGGAGAAGGATGGATACTGAAAGTTGTCAGTGGACGTCACAACCACAAGTTGGCAGAGACACTTGTTGGTCACCCTTATCCGGGTCAGTTAACAACAGAGGAGATGGATCTAGTTGGTCAAATGACAAAGAACATGGTCAAGCCAAAAAACATATTATTGGCTATCAAAGAAGGTAATGACCACAATGCCAGTACCATAAGGACAGTTTACAATGCGAGGCACAAGTATAGAAGATCTCAAAGAGGTCCTCGAACAGAAATTCAGCATTTATTGAAATTGGTGGACCGTGATAGATATGTCTATTGGTATAGAACACATGAGACATCAGATGTAGTTAGAGATATTTTTTGGGCACATCCAGACGCAATCAACCTCTTGAATTCATTCAACATAGTTTTAATGCTTGACACCACGTACAAAACCAACAGGTATCGTTTGCCATTACTTGAGATTGTTGGGGTCACCTCAACTGATCAGACATTCTCTATTGCTTTTGCTTACCTTGAGGCTGAGCGAACCGATAACTTCACCTGGGCTTTATTGAAATTAAAAGGGTTGTTTGTAACAGCAGATACTGTTCCTCAGGTTTTTCTCACTGACAGAGACATTGCACTTATGAATGCAGTGGAGGATGTCTTTCCTAGTTCCAAACACATGTTATGTAGGTGGCACATTGGAAAAAATGTGGAGGCAAAATGTAAATTATTTGTGCACCCAAAGGAGAAATGGCAAGATGTGAGGAATGAATGGGAAGCTATTGTGGATTCTCCTACTGCGTCGGATTATGTGGATCGTCTGTCAGCGTTTGAAAAGAGAGTTTCAGCTTTTCCATTATTTGTAGAGTACGTGAAGAATACATGGTTGATTCCTTACAAAGAAAGATTTGTTTCGGCATGGGTAAATCAGGTGATGCACCTTGGGAACAGAACAACCAATAGGTATTGACTAACTTATTATTTGTTAAATAAGCCATTAATTTGTATTATGGTATGCTGATTACATCTTATGTTAACAGGGTTGAGTCCGCTCATTCGACTTTGAAAAGGATGCTTCTTGATAGCCGAGGAGACTTGTGTACCTGTTGGGATGCAATGAACAATATGATTACCTTGCAACACAATCAGATAAATGCATCATTCCAAATGAGCAGAAATAAAGTGGATCACAATCATGGCACTATTTTATACTCCAAATTGCGGGGTTTCTCATCATGGGCTTCAATGGATCATATTGCTACTGAAATGACACGGGTTAAGTATGTTGGAAATGATAGTTCGGTTTGTGGGTGCACACTGAGGAAAACCCATGGGATACCCTGTGCTTGCGAGCTGGCTAGATATGCTACCTTATGCTCTCCGATCCCATTGTTTACTCTCCATATGCATTGGAGGAGGCTACACTTTCGTGATCAAGGATCTCAGGAATCGGGTTCAGAGTTGTCGATCCAAGTAGAAATAGATGCACTGCTGAAGCGTTTTGAGGAACTTGACTTGGCTGGAAAAATTGCTTTGAAAACCAAGGTTCGCGAGTTAGCATTCCCGGAGACAACCTCCATGAGGCCTCCACCGGAAAAGGTAAGAAAGTTCATTTTCAATACCCCACTACATTTTAATTTAATGTAGATTTCACTTATGTAATGGTTGTTTGAATTGATCTAATACACAGGTCAAAACAAAGGGTGCACCAAAGTCTTATGCCTCAAAGATTAAACATTCAACGAAGCGTCACCCCTCATATTTTGAGCATGTTGATGCTATGCTATATCCCTCCTCGGTGGGGCCTCCTTCCAAAAAGGTCAATAATTACATATTTAGTACCTACATATTTAGTACCTCTAAATTTTAAGGTAATGGCTATTTGACATCTTTTAATGGGTGTTTCAATTGCTATTCTTTACAGGCCAAAACAAATGAATCAGCCTCAAAGAATGGTGCTTCAAAGAATGGTGTTGAAAAGCGTCAGTCTTTTGAGAATGTTGATGCTATGCCATCTGCCCAGGCGAGCAGGTCTAGTCAATCTTCAGTTAAGAAACCATTAAATCCAACTATAGTGCCAAAGTTGGATCTTCTTCCTAGCCTGTTCCATGAACATATTGATGATGTCGTTAATGTGGAGGGAGATGGAAATTGTGGATATCGTGCCGTTGCAGTTGGCCTTGGTATGGGTGAACACTTTTGGAGTAAAGTGCGCTTTGGATGCTTAAAAGAGCTTACGGACTATAGAGAAGACTATGTTAAGCTTTTTGGATCACCTGAACGGGTAAACACATTGGAGAAATCACTTCATCTTGAGAAGCTTATAGGTATGCAAACGATTGATAAGTGGATGGAAGTCCCAGACATGGGTTATGTTGTCGCATCTAGGTATAATGTCGTCCTTGTGTGTTTATCAATATCTGGATCATGTACAATATTTCCTCTCGGAGGTAATGCTCCACCGCTTAGTAAACATCGTCTAATTTGCATCGGGCTAGTTGGCGGAGCCCATTTCGTACAGGTATAGATGGATTTTATATTTGTTTCAGATTGAGTTATTAATTGTGATTCGAAATAATTATTTCCAAAAAATACAGGTCGTTTTGAAACCAAGTTGTCCATTACCGACCACACATCCTTCGTGGTCAGCATATTGCCGACCTGAAGCTCGTTCGTGGCAAGCACCATATATCAGCCGTTTACATGCATACACATCGTTACTGTCAATGGGCAATGGTAGAGGCAATGAGCCAAAAGAAGTAGTGGACATTACAGAATACTAGTTAGAAGCTTCTTGAAAGACAGTTTTTTGATATATATAGTTATAGCCTTCTTGAAAGTCAGTTTTTTCCCATATGGGATGTGCATAAGGTTTTTGATGTATATAGTTATAGGCTTCTTGAAAGCCAATTTTTGGATGTACACAGTGATATGGGAAGTGCATACATTATTTGTATTACATGGTTATACATGAGGTGCACATGTCTTTTTGTTGCACATAGGTATATGAAAATGGTTTAATTTAAATTTGTGATCTATAGATAAAATCCATACAGACAAATTTAAATTAAAACCAACGAATTTAATTTAATTTAACCTGAATTTAATGAAGGGAATAAATTAACCATTGAACAACGAGATAGAAATGGCTAATAACAATAGATAAACCATTTACATTAATTTGTTTCAATATATAGCAAATAAGTCATACAAAGTGTGTCTAAACAAACAAACAAAAAATCATTAATCTGGATGTTGTCTAGTCCTCTTCCTCTGGTAGGTCTTCCCCACCATACTCCGACTTTGACTCCCACTCTGACCACCTGTGCTAGACCCTCCTCCTGTGCTAAGTCCTGCCAGTAACCTGGTACATTGGTCAATACGATCCCAAAGCTCAGTGCCCTCTGTGGTAAGGCCGTCATGCTGGCATGATTGGAGTATGTCACACACCTGCTTTACTGTCTCGTCCTGCATCTAAGGTAAAACCAAATTTAGTTCCTTGAAAAAAATGATATGTAACCAAGTCACAATCAACACAGATACAATACTAAAGACTTACCACTGTATGGCTGGAAGTACTCACAGACGGCAAAGGAACTGGCTGGGGCACCGGCGGGGGAACTGGCCGGGGGAATAGCAATGGGCGTCTAATATCTGCAATAGCAGGAATAATGAAGGGGTGCGAGATGCTGGAGTACCACTCCATGTATCCATCAATGCACTGTCCACGGCGTGTCGCCGCATCTGCTGTCAAGAATCGGATGAATAAGTGTTGATCAAACTGCACCCAGCGGGCATGCATCTCCTCTTCAGTAGTGTCGACCCCAGTAAGAACACGCGGTGACCGCGGAATCCCCTGTATAAGCCCATACTGCCTCATCACCCTCTCCGGCAAGTGTGGAACTGCTAAAGAACCCCACCGTATGTATCCCGAGAACATGGATGTCAGTTGGAACGGATGATACTCTCTGTGCACTGTATATGGGGTCCATTCTATCTCCTCCATCGGATACTCATCCAGTGCCCTCCGATATCCGCCAACCTGGCCCGGGCCCTTACCAGGAGTCCACCTAGATGCCCGAGGTTGATCCTCATTGTAGTCCAAGTTTAGGCTCTGGCACCCGATATCAGGAAAGTGCTCGAAAATCCAACCCTGTCACAATCATTTTCAATTTGTTAGTAACAATTAAAACATACAACTTATTAACAATCCAAATTAACACAATACCTGCAACAAGGTCAAGTATCCAGCCAGCTGCTTGCAACTTGCTAAACTAGCAGCATTGAGCTGATCGTACAGAAATGCAAGGGCACCAGCACCCCATGCATAGCCCCCAATGGCATCCATGTCGCGAAACAATTCCAAGAATGCTACATCAGCAGCCGTAGCACTCTTGTTCGCGAAAATCGTGCTGCCGACTATTCTAAACAGGAGAGCCCTCGCAGCATTCGTCCAATGCTGCTGCATGCACTGCTCGTGGTAGACCCGCTCAAGCCACGATAGACGCACGCGGGCACATCCTTGGTTCTCAGTCTCGTGGAATGCATCACCATATGGGACCCCAAGCAACTCAACCAAAGTCTCAACTGCGGTGTCTCGGGACATGCTCGTCACCCTACAGAATGAGCCGGTGATCGGGATGTGCAACAACTGAGCGACGTCGTCTAGTGTGATCGTCAGCTCACCCACCGGTACGTGGAAGGAGCTCGTGTCCTTGTGCCATCTCTCAGCAAAGGCAGAGCACAACCCCTTGTCTGTATGCTGGTGGCTACATGACAGCAGCGGCGCCAAACCAGAGTTCTCTATAAATGTGCGTATCTGGCCGTTCATCGGCACATCCTTCAACTTGCGCCCATGTGCAATGCACTTCAACGCAGCACGATCCTGAAACATTTACAGTTTTCTTAAGTTCAACGCATCCAAAGTAGTAACTCATTAATAAAAACTAACAAATCAGACAAACTTATTACCTGCCCAAGCCATAGGATTTTGGCAACGTGGTCATCGTAGGACCTAAGGATAGATGTATCCTCAGGGCCTCCAGGAAACGGAGGTTTCAACGGCTCCTCCACCGCAACAATAGGTGTCTGGACCTCCTCTATTAGATGTGGGTCCTCCTCGGCATGTGGCTCCTCATCGGGTTCGCCTTGACCGGCACGGCCTCTACGAATGGATGCTGTGGGCCTCTGGCGACCCGATCCTCTAGTCCTCGCCATATCTACAAACAAGTACAATGGCATGCTTAGATTGGTGATGGAGAACATGAACTTGAACAAAAAAATATACAAAAAGACAAATAAAAGCACTTTAACAGTGTATTAAATCATTGTGTATTAAATCACTTTAACAATTACCAAAATCTATGTATTAAACATTCTTAGTTGCACATCTTACATTAGCTTCGAGATATCATTGTGTTAGATCTTATTAAAACCACACATCTTACACCATCATGGAACATAAACAAATCAATTAATTACCTAGTGCGTAGCTACTGACATTCAAAGTTTAAATTTGAGTTGTTTAATTAACTATTTGGTTTTTTAATCTTAATAAGCAAATAATATAAAGAAACATGGTAATCTGATCATGTTCTTGTGTTTGTCACATAAGGGGAAAGCGAATACATATGTCATCAAGATCTAAAATGAGCTCAATGCATTGCAAAAAAAAAAACAAGGCAATTTATATTCGCACATACATACTTTACTATCTGCACATACATGTCCGCGGAACTATTAGTTCCGCGGGTGTATTTTTTTTTCAACACACACACTCCGCGGAACTATTAGTTCCGCGGGTTATAATTCTCCGTGGAACTATTAGTTCCGCGAACTCCGTGGAACTATTAGTTCCGCGGGTTGTAATTCTCCGCGGAACTATTAGTTCCGCAGGTTGTAATTTAACACATACATGCCTGCGGAACTAATAGTTCCGCGGAGAATTACAACCCGCGGAACTAATAGTTCCACGGAGTGTGTGTGTTGAAAAAAAAACAACCCGCGGAACTAATAGTTCCACGGAGAATTATAACTCGCGGAACTATTAGTTCCGCGGAGTGTGTGTGTTGAAAAAAAAATACACCCGCGGAACTAATAGTTCCGCGGACATGTATGTGCAGATAGTAAAGTATGTATGTGCAGATATAAATTCCCAAAAAACAAATAGCCCACCGCGGAACTATAAGTTCCGCGTTCTAGAGATTATCACGGAACTAACAGTTCCGCGTACAAGGCTGCTCCTGCGGAACTTGTACTTCCGCGTGCGTAAGTGTTCTTCGCGCTGCTCCTGCGGAACTTGTAGTTCCGCGTACTATGTCGCGCTGCTCCTGTGGAACTTGCAGTTCCGCGTACCTATGTCGCGTCCCTCCTGCGGAACTTTTATTTCCGCGTAGTGGACACACACCCACGTACACACCTGCGGAACTTTTATTTCCGCGTACTGTGGACACACACCCACGCACACACCTGCGGAACTTGTATCTCCGCACACTGTCGTGTTCTTCGCGGAACTGTAACTTCCGCGAGAGAACACATACCTCGCAAGCCTTTATGCGGATCTACTACATCCGCGAGAGGCATCAGTTATCCAGCGATAAAAACAAGAAAATGGAAGCATCACTGTACCTGGAAACGGTGGCGACGACAGCTGAGGACGGCGGTGTCACAGCACTGCAACTACTTGTCTCTGTGAGGGAGACAACCACGATCTACAACGGAGTTGACGACGAGGTATTGCGAGGGAGAACAAAGCGATTGAGGCTCGGAGAAGACGAAGTGGGGTGGCTCGCCTGCGACGGAGAACGGTGCGGAACTGTGCTTGACGCGGAAGTGTGGTATACGCACGAAGCGGATCTATGATGGAGAATTTGTAGAGAAGAAGACGCGGAAGTGAGGAAACGCGAAAGTGAAGAGACGCGGAAGTGAGGAGAAGATACACTGTTGAGTGAGTTATTTGAAATTAGGGGTACTTTAGTCTTTTTAGCTTTTAGTGTATGTGTGAATAGAAGTCAGTGTATGTGTGTATAAAAATTCCCCATAAATTCTTGGCTCACTAATGCTGATACATGGTTGAACAAAAATATTGCTGATACATGTGTTTGGAATTAGTTCATGGGTTTGACCAAAAAAAAAAGAATTAGTTCATGGGTTGACCAAAAACGGGAATTGGGTCAGGTGAATTTTTTTTTAAGTTAAATTAAGTCATGACAAAAAAAAAGTTTAAATAAGTAAACATTAATAATATAATAATAATTTCTTATTTTTATATTAATTTTAATTATAATGTGTTAAAATTTGATATTTATGAGCCTATTTAAATGGGTGGATACATTATTTTACATATAGAGTTGAACTTGTAAACTTATTGAGCGATAGTCTTGCGACTTATTTAAAGATTTTATTATAAAATAAAATTTTAAATAGACTTCTAGGTCAAGCTAGATTTTTAAAAAGATAAAACCAAGTCTTAAAAAGATTATATCAAATTAAAAAAATTACACTGTCAGTTCATACTAATTAAATCCTTAATGTATTTTCACCTAAAGGCAATCGTAGACTATTTTGATTTGCATCCGGCTTTCACATCGTCCCAGTATTTTTTTTTGGCAGAGACCCGTGTAGGGTGTTTTGTAGTGTTCTGATTCTTGAAATGAGTTTGAGAACATCATACACATGTCTTTGTTTGTATTTCAGTATTTAGAGTTTGTCCATCCCTTCCTTCAGAATAATGCTCTCTCCGTTGGTTTTGGGGTAAACACAATAAAAAGAGTTGTACATGTTTTTTGGTCAAAGATAACATCTTGCATTAGAAAGGGGTACATTTTAAAAAGAGTTGTACATTTTAGAGCCATGAAATAGGATATGACCATGGACTTTTTTTTTATAAAGAATATGACCATGGGCTTTTAAGCCCAAGATATGATGGATTAATTAATTTGAACAAGGTTTTTTAAAAAAATATTGACCAAAATAAGGTTTATTAAAAATATGATGTAAACAATTGAAAAAGATATCCTCGAGGGCTCCATATCCTAAGTTCCTAACTAATAGAAGAAATAAAAATGATATGAAAAAGCTCCTAAAAGTAGCTATTCTATATTTGGGTGGTCCAAAGTGTGAACTCTTCGGCTTCATCTAGAGCTTGAGTACTTGAGGCCATACTAGTCAACCTGCCCTTGCTACCATAAGTATCAAATTAGTGAATTGCAAATTTGCACATGTTGCTCGTTTTGCTTACTGGTCTTAGAGTCATGCCTTATTGGAATATTATCCTTTTGCCTCATTTAGAGCCTCGACTCACTCATGCCATTAATTTGGAGCTTCTTTATCCCCTGTTGAAAAAACAACACACAAGCATGCCAATTTCATCACTGCCTGCGTCATCCATTCCAATTCGGGGTAATATTGTACTGTTTGCTTAGGCCCCATTCGGGGTGGTTTTTGGTTTTATGTTTTGAAAATTTCAAAAACCAAATCTAGTTTTAGTTTTGAGTTCTGAGTTTCAGTTTTGAGTTTTAGTTTTTTTTAGCTTAGGTAATCTTTTTATCTTACCTCACTATGAATGGTGAAGACACGGGAGGGATGACACTAGGGGTGGCAAACAGGATAGACCCGACGAGCTGACCTGCCTAACCCGCTTTTGGTGGGCTGGGTTTTTTCAACCCGCGGCCCGCTTTGGCCCGGCCGTTGGGTTTATTATATTATTTTTTAAATGATTTTTTCCATTTTTTTGTCGTGGGCTTGAGCTGCCAAAAACGGGTCATTCCACCGGGCTGCCAACCCGCCCTTAAACGGGACGGGCAAAAAAAGGACAGGGCGAGCCGACCCATTTTGCCATCCCTAGATGGGACAAGAGGATGCCGAAGGGACACAAGTAGAGCTGAGTATATGGCCCTTGACCTGTTTAACCTGCAGCCCGTGCGGGCTATGGGTCACCTAAATATAGATCCATTCTAAATGTGGGCTTTTTTTGCCTGACCCATTTAACCTTGCGGGCCAATTTTTTTTATTAAATTTTAAAGTTTTAATGTATATTTTATTTTTTTTCAAAATTTAATTATTTTTTTCTTTAGTATGCCCACTGGCCGACCCCATTTAGCCCGTGGACTATGTGGGCCGGACGCAAGCCACATCATATAGGCCCATTTATTTTGCAGCTCGGACTGCCCCGGTCCGTTTATATGCAAACTGGGCTACTCACAAATCCACCTCTAGATATGAGAGAACGGGAGTATTTAGCGTTTAAAACTGAAACAAGAATCACAAAACCTATTTTTATGGTTTTGAGATTCAGGTTAAAACTGTTTTAAAATTAAGAAAAAAACCAATTCAATCCCATTTTACCCGAACAAATTTTGTTTTTAAATTTAATTTTTAAAACAAAAAATCAAAAACTTGAAACCACCCCAAACGACCCTTTAGTTTTTTTATCATCGGTTGTATACTTTTCTTGCTTTGAATTTTACACCCACTTTCCTTCTTTTTATTATTTCGAACAGTACATAAGACCAGAGAAGTAGGTGTAATTTATAAAAAAATAATGGGGGAATGAGATCAAACAAGAGAAGTGTTAAGTGTTATCAGCACTTCTTATTTATAAGCATTTGTGTGTAAGAAATTATGTATTGACTTTTTCTACTATCGCATAGATGATGGACCTATGTTTTAAGTTTTAACTGTAACATCATGTTAAACAAAGTCACTTTATGGGCCTATGTTTGCAAATACTGAAAATTCTCTAATTAACCTATTCATCAGGTTGTGGGTATTCAATCTTAAGTAACCATTGAATATTTAAAACTATATATCTATGGTGAAAAGTGTCTTTTCCGTTGGTAGGAAAATTTCAACTTTTCCCACCCTAAACAAGGTGGCGTTTATGATGCACAAGCACATAAATTTGTGCATCATGCACAAATGCACTAAAAGCCGTTGATTTTGGTACTTTGAAATTTGATGGCTAAGATTAGAGAAAGAAGACCTGTTGAGAAAGTAACGTGGAAGTTGGATTAAAATTTGCTAGTTGGTCTTACATTTTTGAAAAATTATATTTTCTGCCCAGCACCAATCCTCCCCCCATTTATCATGGAGAAGGGGGTTCAGAGCAGTCATCTGCTATACAGACTCGATGTGTGCTCTTAATTTAATTAAGGATCAGCAGGGAATCTACCACACCTATGCAGCCATCATCCAAGATATTAGGGATTTAATTGCCTTACCTTGGCAGGTCAGTTTGCGCCATATGCTTCGCGAGGGGAACCAGTGCGCGGATCACTTTGCTAAACTTAGAGCCTCCAGAGCTGAGCATCTCTGTGTCTTTGAAGAGCCTCCTCCAGATCTGCATTTGACTTTATTGGGAGACGCTGTGGGAACTGTTTTCCCTCGCGGCTATCCAAGGCTGGATCCAGCCTTTTAGTTTCTGTTTCTCCTTTTGTTTTGTTGTGGTTTTCTGTTTGTTTTCCTCTCTTCACCAAAAAAAAAGAAACGTGGGTTTGCAGGCACGGTGATTACGGGCATGGCGGCCTAGTTTTGATGACAAATTATTGTCCTTCTTCCTTTCTCGATAAAGATAAATATTAAAACAAAAAAAAAAGGGGGATGGAATACCCGAATCTGTGAAAGACAACGCTAAGATTATCAAACAGGGAATGGAATACCCATTTTTCTTTTAGCAGTTTTTATAAAAAAAAGATTAAACGAACAAGATCTCAAGCAAACTAAAAAGATTAAACGAAACTGAAAAGGATTGCTATAGCGAAGGAAATCGAATCGCAAGTGACAAGCCTTCATCTTCTTTGTTTTTCCCGTCTCTCCCACGCACCCAATCACCAGCCCCCAACCATCACTGTCCCGTTCCCATCGCACCGCACCCAGCCAGCGTATGCTCTCTCCCAGCAGCACCGGAGAATCGTTTCTCAGCAACACTGAAACAATCGCATAGCGGGTCGTAGCGCCCTCTACCGGAGTTGCCATCACCATTCCGGGGGCCTGCATCATCAATGTCGGCGACAACTTCTCCAGTGTTCCTGATCTAGCAGTTTCTCCAGATCGCAAAGTTTGTCAGGTCCATTCTCTGGCTCGGCCTTGACGTCGACGGCAAAACCAAGCAGAGCGGTGTATTTCTGATTCCTCCCAGGTGGGTTTTCTTGGTCCATGCCACTGGATTGCGATGGAGAAGGCAAGGGAGCACGGTGATAGTTGTAAGAGATAAAAGGGAAGATGAAGAACAAGTACTGCATCTAATCTAATCTAAGTTTTGTACAATCTAATTTGTGGTGTGGGGTTAAAAGTTAAATAAGAAAACCTTGGGCCACACAATGACATTAAGGCTAACATGCAGGGAAATATTGAAATTACTGAAAGACTGGTGAAACTGTCTACTGTGGGTTTGGACTGCGTTTGTGCATGATGCACAAATTTATGTGCTTGTGCATCATAAATGCCACCCCTAAACAGAACCTTCAATGAAAATCTTGACACAGTTTTCTTTCTTCTATTTTTCTAGCTTTTTTCAGAAAGCCAAAACCCTATGAAAGTTCCAAATCCATTACACCATCCAAAACCCAAAGAATTACAATATTTCAAAAATACAGGACTGATGTACAGTGAACCAACTACCATCCATATTAATTAATTCTGATTGCTAATCAACAATTGATTATGTAACAATAACAACATCATAAAAAGATAGTGTTTGGGTTATTCCAAAAAAAAAACCCAAGATCTTATTTTTGTGAGTTACTAAATTGCCACAATTCATCCATATTGTTCCAAATGCTACATGCAAAATCGTTGTTTACCCAGTTACTTTCTGCCATTTGACAATCACCAACTGGGTATTGCACATCCTCAGCTACCTTTGCAGTTGTCATTTTGAAGTTGTCCATCTCATAGCCATTATTGTCACTTACTTGGTAGCCATCATATGTAAAGGTGCCAAAGTCATTGTTATCCAAATCATGAAATTGACCACAGGTGGTAGTGTATCCCAAATGCTGATGAGGCACTTTTGGGATATTTGCTGACTCAGAAAAAGAGATGCATGAACCATTGTTGTGCTCAGAGTCTGAGTTCTGTTCCTGTTTATCCAAATAAGTGGAACCTGCTTCTCCATTCACACAAGGTCCATGCCAAGGGATTATTTGTGATGGTATTGTCCCAATAGTAGTTGAATTTGAATACTGCCGATGAGAAACAGCACTATCAGGAGGCAAAGGAATACTATTAGCCTGGTTTTGGATTGACATGGCCAAAGAAGATGATTTTTCTTTTGCTTTCTGAAGCAACCTTGGCATCCAGAAACGCCTAATGACTTCTTGAAACTCTTTGCTATCTGTGTCAATCTTCAAGTGCCTTGCTTGTTTCTGAATCCGAGTTCTCCAATAGTTCTTGATTTCATTGTCTGTCCTGCCTGGCAAATGCTGTGCAATTTTTGACCACCTATAATACCATCATAGAAAAAGGAATAAAAAGCATGTTCATGGTGGAAACATTCTTTCTTTGATATGGGACAAGCACAAGCACCTGTTCCCCCACTTTGAGTGGAGTTCAAGAATTAAAAGCTGCTCTTCTGGGGCTAGATTTCCCCGCTTCACATCTGGTTTTAGATAATTTAGCCACCTTAATCTGCAACTCTTTCCGGTTCTCATTAATCCTGAATTCAGAAAAAGGGAAAGGAAACTCATCTCAATCAGCATAAAAATTGTTTTTTTTTTTAAAAAAGAAAAAGTACACAATTCATCTTGAATGATCAGCAACCGGGTAGTCTTAGTCTTACTATTTATTCATTCATTTTGGATTGATCTTATGTTACATACCTGAACGTTTAGCCAGCAAATTCCAACGCCCTTCCCCATGGTCAGCAATGTACTGGGTGAGCAGATTATCCTCTTCAAGAGTCCAAGGCCCTCTTCTAAGTTCATTAATATCATCTTCACTACTCTTTGAAGTGGACATGGCCAATGATCTCACTCACTGACTAATTAATACTAAAAAAAGACTATGCACATATATATATAATGTATATGTATATGCAAGGACTCAAAACAGAATCAGGAAAATTAACAAACTAGAGTTATAAAAGTAAATAGGCCTAAGGAAGATACATGGTATATATACTGTATTATGGTTATCCCATTGTGGGGGGCGAGTTCAGGTCAAAGTGAGTTACTATACACTTTACTACTTTTCTAAAAGATAAATTCTATACGACAGCTTCCATTCACCTTCCATAGTCATTGCCACAGAAGACATGGAAAAATGGATAGGTTCATTGCTTGGTATCTTACCTTTACTTGTTCACAAAACGACACTTCATTAGTTTGTAGTCATTAATTAGTCGGTCAGTCACACTAGGCACAAAATTATTAGGAAAAATAAAAAGTTATAAGCTAGCTGATGCCTAGAGAGCTGGATTGAGTTGCTCTTTTCTCAGTCAAATAACAAACTGAAATATGAATTCTATTCATTATTAAGGCAAGAAAAGTCTCCCTCATCCCTCATTCTTTTAATGATGTATAGAAAAGGAGAGATGGTTATGGTCTATTCTTTCTGTATTTAATTGACATATCTAGTGTGGTGGTGTTGCTTCTGTGATTTCAACATTTACCCATAAATTGTTTTGGATTTTGCACTCATTCTCTGTTAGTGATTTTATATTTTCTATATTCTGAGGTATCAACAATATCAGTCTAAGTAGGTGAAAGCAATTGACTTTGGTATTTTTCGAGTCCCACAATAATAATATAATTATGACAATATTGACTACTGTGACTTGAAATTTTTATTGTAAGGATAGGTCTGGTTTATTAATTTAAAAAGAAAGAGAGAGAAAAAAAATAGTATAAAACCACACTTGATATTTAATCCTTTCAAATTTTTACGTGAACTTTAAAACTTTTTAAGTCATAATTATTCTATCAATCAGTGCTTCCATCCAATTAAATTAAATTAATTCACTAAAGAAATGAAATAATATAATTCTAACCTTTCATTAAAATAAATAAAATACATGTGAAAAGCTTGGTGGTCGTCTTCCTTGCAAAGCAGAGTAATGTTACAAGTACATAAAGGATTGTAAACTAAAATAGAAGTGTTTCTGAAAGAGAAACTGAGAAATTCTTGCACCAAATTAACCAAATCAAAGCATTTGAATAACCCCACAGAAACACCAAACTAGAATATGAAACCCAACAGAGAGAGCTTCAAAACCCAATGCCATTCTATTCATTTATTAAAATAATTCTAAGAATGACTACCTTCTTCTTGTTTAGAAGGATCTCTATATCTTTGAAATCAGTATTGGAAAGAATGGCAAGTTGTAATATTGTTAAGAAAATGACCACAAGCTATTAATTAATTAACTATTACATTTCTATTCTATTCTTTTAATGGATATTCTCAAGATGCCAAACCTATCGAATCGATGCAACACTTATCTCATCAAGCCATTGTCATGTGATTAAAGGGATTTGAAAATTGGATGAATTTAATGTTTATGGGTTGTAATAACAGTGACAGAAACGTGATTGACTGAGAAAAAAAAAAAAAAGATTGATACTCAAAACGTGCAGTTATACTAATTGGTGTTGGCATAATAGGGGCGGCATGGAAAACCTGCTAGGAATCTTAGAACAGGGACCACCTTTTTAACTGTGATTGGTTGTCACTCGTCGCATGAGCATGAATATGTCCCACCTTAATTAGCATTTGGAATTAGGAAACCGTTCGCTGCGTGGTTTCCATTTGTCCAAAAATCACACCACTCGTGTCGTGGACACTGGACAAGCTAGAGGCCAATTATAGTTTTGAATATGTTAGTCTCTGCTGCATGCGATTGTTCAATCACTGCTGCAATATTTGACTTATGCTTACATTGTTGTTAGGAAAATTGGACATCGTGTTTCATATTCACATAAAATACATAAATCATATACGATTGAAGTCGTATGAATTTAGAACACAAAATATGGTAAGAAGTGATATTGATATTTATCTGTTGAAGTCATTTTATTCCAATAGATTTGATATTGTTGAATGCCTCTTAAATCTCTCAGGTAATAAGAGAAACATGTCATATCATTGAGTTGTTTGCCATATGGCCAAAGACATATTTATAGAGAAACGGGAGAGGGGATCTTCCCTTTCACGAAGAGTTATAATAGTTAACTCATCTTTTTTATAGAGAGTCATGATATATCAAACCATACTCTTTTATGAAAAATTGTATGATTCCACACATCAAGGATACAATCAACTATAAGCTATATTATTCAAGCACACTCAACATATGATGTCCAATATCCATTAATCACAAAATGAATTAATATTCCGGGACATATCAAAATATGTCCAATATTTTTATTTTCTAATAGTTGTAACTTTGAGCGTTTTCAGTTGTTAATTGTTTGAGCTTGAACAGCCACGGAGTGCGGTATAAATGGTGGGTTCGATGATTGCATTTTCTCGATCAGGTGGCTAATCTATTATAATCTGAAGAGCTAGCTGTGGCCTAGGAGAGCTTACAAAGAAACTTGGTCAAAGTTGATGTTAAATTGGTTCAATTTATTCAGTTCAAAATCAATGGTATATGTTTGACAATGTTGGGTTATTAATTATTTGGGAAATAACCAAATCTTTTTCCACAAACACGTGGCCGATGAATTTCGTCCCAATTTGTTTGATTATATTTTATTAATTAATCAACCATATTATGCCAAAAGTAGTATCAATATTTTAAGCGCTATATATTTTAATATAATTTTGACAGACTTAATTATAATCAAGACAGAATTAATGTTGGCCCAAAGTCAGCATTTGAAATGAGAGGCAATGTCATGGATTCAACTTCTGTACAAAAGGCAGACCCCCCAAAAAAAAAAAAACATCTGTGCTAAAGAAAATTATTGAGGTAGATACTATGACGGAATTTGATTAACTTCAAAACGACATCTTGCTTAATTCGGAAATACTTGATAGCAAACATGGTCCCTTTTTTCTGATCTTAAATTTCTAACTTGAGCAAAAATTATGAAAAAGCTTTTATATAAGGCTTTTCAAACGAAAAACTAAACATGCATCAAGGGGTCGAGAGAACAGTGTAGCGTTGGAATTAGAACATTTAAGTAGAAGTTAGGTCCTAACTGTATGCATCGAAGTCAATAGAATACAATACTATCACATAAGATTTCAATATGTAATTACTATAATTTAGCATTTTTAAATTAAATTTCTAACACTAATTGTTAGAGCGTCTATAGGATCGAACAAAATATATGTGATGTGAACGGATGTGAATAGAACCACAGGGTTCAAATGACAGCTTAGAAACTGCAATCTTTTTTTTTTATTTATAAAAGCTTAGAAACTGCAATCTACATCGTGTTCACTTGGTGAAGTTAAATAAATCTTTGACGATATTAATGTTATCAATTAATACCTATAGATCTAGAAAAAGACATCAGATAGGACGGGTTGAGTAACAAAGTTGTACAAGTACTCGCAAGAAATGCTGCCAATTAAGCGTGGGAGAGGAAAGAAAATGACCCTTGCTACAAAACGGGGCCATATTTAAAAAAATTATATATTTAAATGTTTATCCTCTCATTTTTTTTTTGGTGAATTTTATCCGCTCATGTTGCATACGGCATACCTGATGTCTAACACCAAAAAGTAAACCTTTACAACATATGGGTACACAAAATAAAATTCTAATTGAATATTATTTCATTCTTCATACATAAAGATTTTAATTTTATTTTTTATTTAACACACATACATTTTTATCATCCTATAATTTATACCCTCTTTGAAAAAGAAATAGAAGAGAGGGAACTGTAATGTATATCACTGTATAGGTTGGTCAAAATCATTGAAAAATCGAAATTAGATTATGGAATTAAATCCTTTTTTTTAGACCTTCCATTTTTTGTTTAATCAAATATTATGAGAAAAATAAAGACACAAATATATAGATGATTTTTTTTTTTAAGACACGTAGTATGATTATTCTATGCAAATTTAAAATTTTAGCTAACTTAATTTTTATGATTTTTATTTATTTATCATTTAACATATTGTATAATATTAAATTATATTAATTAATATAAATTTGACTATAGTTAAGCTATCAAACCGTGAACGGTCTAGTGTTTTTTTTGGGTCTAGACTAGGGTATCCCTCGCGCGTGTGCGGGGACTAATCCCTTCGAGCCGGGTAGGACCCTATACGTGAACGGTCTAGTTTAAGTTAGCTTTATGATTAAATAAATTTATTTATAAAAGAATCTGAGAGTTTTTTTTTATGTGATTTACAAAAAGATGCATATTGGGCCAACGAAAATTGGCTTAAGGTTTCCTTTCTGAAACACTCACGATGGGCTCAAGTCCGGTCCTAGGTTTGAGCGAAAAAAAGTCCAGTACTAGGCCGATAGTTGTGAATCCCTTGATCGTTTGCTAGCATGGACAGTTTACTCTCAGCTTAAAAAAAAAGAATTTGCATGTTAGGGGTTATGACAATTTGTACCTATTAACAAACATTAAAGTACGTATGCGCTCCCTAATTAGTAATTAAAAGGTCAAGTGCAGTTATGTGTTAGGTAAATTCAACCTAACTAGTAACCATATCCACAGGGCCATCTTTGTATGGTAATCCTCATCCAAACTTGAACTTGTTTGGCTGCATCACCTTTTAAATTACTAAGGATTAAATGCAATGCATGGGCAAGATTCATTATTACACGTTTATAATATGGGAGATAACATATCTTCCCATAGGCAAATGTGACAACCATAAAAAGTCTTAAGGTCTAATTACACATTCAGTTGTCAAACTAGGCAGTTCATGCTATATATATAGTTTTTACAAATGTTCAAAACCATGTCCATTTTTGTATGGGCTAGAATTGGGTATATAGTAGGGGGAACTATACTATTGCTATTTGCCCATATGCTTTCTTTAGACACTGGAGATCCATTCTGGATCCCCTGCTGCCTCTGCAGCAGGGTGTTGTGAGTGAGGGAAGAGAGAGAAAAAAATAAGAGAGAGAGAAAAATGAGGAGAGAGATAGAGAAAGTGGATCTCTCTGCAGCGGCTGCAGAGGATCCAGGTCCCTGGAGATCACCTAGGAATCTATCTATATCCCATGATGAGAATTGAATGAACTGCCATACACCAAACACACACCCCACGTGTCACAAGGCAGGATTCTAAAGTTGGTTCATTCATTTTCTCAAATATTAGTCCAAATCAGAGGAGGCAAGTGACCAAACAAAAGACAATGAGTTGTGAGTCACTCAAACAGTAGTAGTAATTGAAAGGTTGAACAGCTCAATAGTTATACAACTTGCTCGCCAAGAATTCCGACTCAGCTTTTTCATCTTTGGTGCATGCTCAAAATATAAAACTACACTTTCAACATAACACTTTTTAAAGAGGGGGAAGAAATAAGGTTCATAGTACCAAACATAAAGCACCATGTTTGGACAAACTAGAAGATCCATTTTGAGAAAAAGAATATTGCATTGTAAAATAGCTGTGTAATGTGTTTATAATATATAATAATATAATGCATGAGACTGAGGAAAATCCCGGTTCATGTACTTGCATATTAGTCTTTAGGTAATGGTGGAGATTAAGTTCCATACTATAATATAAACTAAAAAGTTAAAAAAAAAAAAACTAGGAATGGTGGTGCTCACACACTTTACAAACACTGGCATAATAAGAAAGCAGGGGGAAGGACTCATGATATTTATATTTCTATAATACAGATGCCCTTTTCCTACTGCAGCTAAAACATTGATAATAGATAACAAAGATAGGGACTAGGGAGGATCCAAAATTGACAGTTGCTCCAAAAAATAGACGGTGCTTGCAGTGCAATTGTCTCACAAAGCATGGGCCCATTTTGTTATTGGACATTTTCCACTGTATATGGGGCCAACCAGGGGAACAGAACTACAAAGGCTTGAGCTGCCACATGCTCACCCCAGACTGCTCCTATTCATCAATGTAGCTGCAATCTTACATTATAAATAGCTGTGTCAGATACATTATCTAGATACCAGTTAAACCTTTCAAAAACTCATTTTTTTTTTAAAAAGAAACCACATGGCTGAATTCACAGCAGATTTGCAAAGTTTTAGACCATTGTTTCCTTTCTTAGATATTGATAACATGGAATTGATAAATCAATTCAAAGGGGTGATGAACCCACATGTCCTGGACAACTCAATTTTGAATATGCAGAACTTGATGTCATTCTCCAGTGACAGCTTCTTGAGCTCTTCAGAAACTGAATTTCCAGGAAACTTGGAAGAAGATTTCCCTGCAGGCCTTGTGCATTGTGTCATCAATCACACCAATGCAGCTCCAGTTTCACTTCCTGTTTCTTCAGCAGAAAATGAAATCCATGATGAAGGTAAAAAGAGGAAAGCAACAGATATGTGTGGGCCCAGTTCTGAAAATTCAAGCCCTGCAGTTTCTCATAGTGAAAACAAGACAAAAGATGTAAATTTTCTTCCGCTATTTTCCTTTTTATTCCTCATTCATAATTGGCAAGAAGATACACCATTTCTTGAATTGGTTTTTATCTTCTATTTGTTCTGCATGTTTTCAGAGTTCTGGAAGAGGCAAGAGAGTAAAAAGGGATACAACAGAAGATGAGAAACCAAAGGAAGTGGTTCATGTTAGAGCCAGAAGAGGTCAAGCTACTGATAGTCACAGTTTAGCAGAAAGGGTATGATTCTTGAATCCCCTAATTCTCCAAACCAAGAAAGAATTTTCAATACCCAGCAATCGAGTTAGATAATTTTTATGCCGGTTAAGATGAATTTGGACTAACACATTTTTTTTCCAATTGTTATTATTCAGGTTAGAAGAGGGAAAATCAATGAAAAACTTAGGTTCTTGCAGAACATTGTCCCAGGATGTTACAAGGTGAAGAAAATTTTCTTTACACAACTGTATTAGTCAATCTCTGAAAATGTTTTTCTCACTTTTTACATTAATGGACTTGCAGACCATGGGCATGGCGATAATGTTGGATGAGATCATAAACTATGTCCAGTCCTTGCAGCATCAAGTGGAGGTAAGTGATCAAATGTAGCATTTATTTATTGCCAGCAAATTAAAGATAATTGAAACATAATAACCTTAATTTCTATTCATGTTTGGTTTTACTTGCAGTTCCTGTCCATGAAGCTCACTGCAGCAAGTACCTTTTATGACTTCAATTCAGATACAGATTCTCTAGAAACAATGCAGGTGCCTATTCCTAAATATTAATTTCACGGTCTTATTGCTGAAAGAAAAATATGTTTGACATGGTTATGACTTACCAGCAGTTC
Source organism: Glycyrrhiza uralensis (assembly GCA_030159175.1). Classification (NCBI taxonomy): domain Eukaryota; kingdom Viridiplantae; phylum Streptophyta; class Magnoliopsida; order Fabales; family Fabaceae; genus Glycyrrhiza; species Glycyrrhiza uralensis. Next base: position 57,799,593 of record BRZY01000003.1, on the reverse strand, counting down.
ATGGATCATGATCATAATAAAGTAGTAGAATTAATATTATTTGTTTGTTTGTTTGTTTATGTTTTTTTGGCAGAGAACAAAGGCATCCGAGGCAAAAGATAAGGCCAAATATGTGAGGGAAGGATATGATTATGATGGATTTTCTTGCTTTCAACCACCTTGGTCTCAATCCCTATGACCTTACTTTTGGATCTTTTAACTGAGAAACCACACAAAGTCAAAGTCATGAGGAAGCTCCATTTGCCCTTCTTATTACTTTCCACTATTAATTTTAAGAGATCAATTTGTTTCCACTCCTTGCGTGAGGTTAGGAAGTTGCTTCGCTTAGCTTGGACTGTGACAATTAAACATGTGTATCGCGAGGCTAATTTCTCTGCGGATGCGTTAGCTTCTCTAGGATATGAGTATTGTCAGGGGTTGTCTTGAACTTATGAGCAACCCCTAACAATGTTGGACAATTGGTGCTTGCTGATTTGATGGGAGCCTTTACTCCCCATACTATTTTGATGTAATTTCTCTCATTTGGGTTTCCGCGCGTTGCTATAAAAAAAAGTAGACATTCTTGTTTGTACAATCCCCTCAAACATATGCATAAATTAAATGGAAGTAATGAAAGAAAAAACATATATTTCATATATTTTAGTGGTATGGCTGCAATTGTGTTGCCGATGCACATCTGACCAAGGACTGGTAAAAGTTATTCCAAGCAGAAAAGTTTAATAGCTTATATTGAGACATTTTTTTTTTGCCTTTATAATGAGTCATTTTTATTCACAAGTCTGCGAATATAATCAATAGATTTTAAATTTTAAAAATTTAAGGGCTATATCATTGTCCGAATAACACAAGCAGGATTATTTAATCGATTGGGAGAATAAATTTGTTCTTGAAAGTGTGTTTGTTTGGTCTTCGAAAATGATTTTTCTTTTTATTGGTAATTACAATAATTTTATTATGTTTTCACACCATATTAGAAAAATTGTAAAAATATAATAAGAAAAGTAAAAAAATGACATTTTTATAATTATTAATAAAAATAAAATTAAAAGCAATTCTTAAATCAATTATTCTCATTGTATTGAGTAAAATGATTGAATTATATGAAAACATGTCAGTTTGTTTATATTTTGTATCAATAAAAATCAATTTTTTACATAGAAATGTGTCGATTTTTTTTTAATAATCATATGAATTTGTTAGAAAAAAGAAACAATGTATAAGAAAAGACTTTAATAATTTTTATAAAATTAAAATAATAAATTTTAAAAATTAAATAACTCTAACAAATGTGTGTGTTTTTGAACAAATTAACAAACAAACTCGACTTATGGCAGTAACAATGATGAGAGTAACACGAATCAAAGACCCATACGTTCCCTTTGCTTTTCATGAATCACGATATAAATGGCATTTTGCCACTCTGAAGTTTGAACATTGACTTGATGATACATTAGGCTTGTATATATATATAATATAATATATATGCATATATAGATATAGATGCCTCTCCTCACATTAATTATTGTTCCAACTTTTGCTATAAATTATCTTTGGCAAATTTTTCTTATACAAAATAATCGATCTTTTCACGTGATTGGGGATCGTTCTACCAAGCTCCACGCGCATGGAGCCAGACTGAAAAATTGTTGGCATCATGGATCAACCATGTCTTGTAGGTCCTACGGCAACGACAATGTCCGCAAGTACCTTAAGAAATCCCCTTTGTCGGTAAAATACATATAAGAAAATTGCTAATATATCCATTTTGACAGTGTAATATGAATAGGTGCGTGAGAGCGCAACCAATTTTAGAAATATATATATACATGGCCAACCACAAGCTAAATCCAAGTAATGGAACCCACTTAAACTAATGAATTCATAAAATCTTGAGCATATGTGGCCAATTCATCAAGTGAATGATTGAGAAGAGAAAATATTTATAAGATTACAACATATTTGGTTGTCATTGTTTAATCAACAAAGGGGAAAGGGGTTAGATGCATTGCATATTTGCATCCATATGAATTAATGGGCCACAGAGCATGATGGGCAATGTGGGTTTGCAACTTCTGGAAAATGATAAGACGGAAGAACTTCTGAATCTTTTAAAGCCACTTTTGCTCGCTCCCTCCCTCCCTCCCTCCAACCCAATCAATCTTTCTTATTTGACCACTTTTTGACTTGGGTCTTTATTTGTCAGCTAGCAACAGCATACATGAATGAGAAGGAATCAAGGAGGAGGAATAGAGACTTGAATTGAAGTGTCCCAAAGTTAAGTTGTTAGATGGGCGTATCATATCTTCACAATATGGATTTGGATTTGGGGACATATTTAAGAGGTACTACTCTGGACTCATATATAAACAAAAAATAACTAATTTATGCAGATTAAGAAGGTTAGTTAACTGTATTTAATTTTTTTGATCTCATCAAAAATTAAGTTTTATTCCCTATAATGCCCTTAATAATATGGGTCATTGAAATTAAAACTTGCATTAAATGAAGGGTATTTTGTGGATGAAGTCATTAAATGATGTAAAAGTAGTTAAAATTTGCTTATATTTTAGACCACCACACTCAATATATTTTTTGCTTATAATTTAGTCCGAAGGGTGTATATAGTAGTTATAGTTATAGTTAAAGGGAGGACTCATAATTAATTAATTAACTGGGGCAAGTTCAAGGACTGCGATCACTAATTCACTATCAAGCTTTTGAAGTGAAAGTGGAACTTGTTTGGTGGTGTGAATTCGAATATTATAGATATATAACCCCACCAAGTTAGCCAAAATGGTAGCAAAATTATCAGGGTGGCTGCTAGGGTGGACCAGCGCAACATATGGTCCACCACAAACCAGTTCAATTTATCGGCAATATCAGGTTTGACACGGGGAGTGCAGGTCAATTTTAGTGATTTTAAAAAACTCTCGCTATTTGCATAGTACACCCTGGTCCTAAAATCACTCTTCTCACCCACCACCCTTTTCTCTCTCCTACTTTCCTCTTCACCACCCAAACCATGGGACCATTGTGCCTGCGATTTGCAAAAGTTTCCATTTTGAAAGGTGCTGCACAAAATCAAATTTGACCACTCCATGTAACTTTCACTTGCTTTTAATTTTTCAAAAACATTGACATTGTTTCCAGTTTCCACATTTCCCACGAAAGAGATGCATCTCCATATTTGATCTTCATAGCATGCCATATTTAATCCTCACCGTCTCCCCCTCTTTCCTCTCCAAATGCACCAGCCTCCGGCTTCTCTACGTTGCCGGCAGCGACTTCTCCGGCCAATCCCGCTGGAGATATCCTCCGCGAACAACTTCCTCCACCTCGACCTTTCCGATAGCAAAATCGTTGGCACCCTCCCCAACGATGCTTCAATCTGCTTCCTCGCAACGACCATGACAAAACACTCCGTCAAATGTGTTACATATCTGACAAATTAACACCGTCTCCCACTAATTCACCGCTAAACGAAGCTTCTCGAAAGTCGAAACCATCAATTTTGGGAACCCATCATCATAGCCTTCACGGGAAACACCCACCAACACCCTTTTTAAAAAAAAAAAAACTTTCAAAAACTTGTATGGAGACCAATTAGCAATCCGGTATCTTACCGTCTACCAGTTGTTATGGTAATATATCTCAGCCACGCAATTTTTTATTATTATATCTAACGGCTTGGGAGTACTGGTCCATGATGAACCATTTGTTTAATGGTCCACCCTAGATGCCACCAATTATCGGTATGTACTTGAGTGGTGTGGCCTTGGATTGAAGATCCAAAAGAAAGTGCGCGTGACTCAAGAATTGAGACATGTCAACCTCCCCCTCTCTTTTGTTGTTATTATCTTCTCAAAAGCAAGATTTTCACCTCCCAATAATAAGCTATGTTTTTTTATCAGTTTTAACGGTTAAATTTAATCATGTTGGAATTATAATTGAACTAGATAATATTAAATAACAAAACATAACCATTTCAAAATCTAACTAGTTCAACTACAACCATTCCCAACTCCAATCTTTTTTATAATTATCCAAACCTGAGACTCATTTGATAAATAAAAATCTTACTTCTTATTAATTTTTGACAAACAAAACAGTTCGCCGAACCTTGCACCCTTTCAACTTGGGCACCCACCACCATTCCCTTTTTCTTTGGGCCAGAAATGCCCACATTCTTTTAAGGGCTTTTCTATTTACACGTAAATATTTTTCTATCCACACATATCTGATGTGGAACTAATAATTCTGCATGTTGTACTTTAATACGAAACTAATAGTTTCGTGGGTATTTTTTCCTAAAAACATACATTATGCAGAATTAATAGTTTCGCACGTTGTACTTCAATGCGGAACTAATAGTTTCACAAGTATTTTTGATTCGTTATGCATGCTTGCGGAACTATTAGTTCTACATTGAAGTATGTGTAAAACTATTAGTTCGCATTATGTATGTTTTCAAAAAAAAAAATATCTGCAGAACTATTAGTTCTGCACTAAATATATGTGGATAGAAAAGTATGTATATGTAGATAGAAAACGCCTCTTTTAAAACCAATGGAATTTTGAGGTGACGATCCATGTGTATGCTGTAATTGGGTTTTCACCCCTCTTTTGGGCCTTGGGTCCATTTCTATAAATATATTGATATTTCCAGACCAAAAACACACTTTTTTTTCTTGGTCCAATTTTATTCAGCTCATTTAAAAACTTAATTGACAAATTATAATTGATAGCCAGACTTGTAAAAGCCCATGTGTTCTGTTCGTTGCAAACTGGCTATCCGTACATTAGCAATATCATGTATCGATAAATTAAATTAATTAATTTTTAAATCAAAACAAAAATCATTCAATTGAATATAATTTTAAAATTTTAATTAAAATAATTAATAAAAATGTGAATAAAACTGAGAGTGCCTCCAATTAATAATATCAATTTTTAAAGAAAATGTGAATGAAATAGTCAACGAGAGTTGGTTAAACCAATTACGATTGATTGAAATTTTTTTCATTTTGGTCAAGGGAGCGACTGTACTACCATTGTTTACAAGGAACTCGCTTAAGGCTTCGTTAAACCTTACTAAAACATTTTAAATTTAATTTGATAGCTTCTTCGCTATCAACTATTTGATCTGTTATCTGTTAACTTATTAACTATTCGTTATCCGCTACTTTTTTCCAACACGAGCCTTAGTCTTTTTTCTATTATTAAAAATTTATTCACTCTTCAAAAAAGCTGCTACCATGTATAAAAATCATCCTATCCGGAAAAAACTAGAACCCTTCTCTTCTATTATTGGCATCAATTAATATATCAAAAAGATTAGAAAACAGTAAAACAACAACATCACTTGAATTTGTTTTGATGCTGATCAGGCCGTGGAGTCATGTCTGCGTAGCTCCATAAGGAGCATAGGAACTCTGCTGAAGTCGGCAAATGGAACAAAGGCGAACATGAAGACTCCATCCGATCACTACTCGTGCAACAACTGTTGCTGTAACTGATCTCTGACGACAACGACGACGTTTCACTCTCCTCGTTATTATTCTCCTGCTTCGGCGACGGCTGGTCTTCGGAGCGACGATGGAGTCCCGTGAGTCTCTGCACCAAATCCATGGAGTTGCATGCGTCAATGTGGATGATCCTTTGCGTTTCAGTGTAGACATGAATCACTGGTGATTGACGTCGTCGTTGCTGTGAAGGCAATGATGATGTTGATGTTGATGAGGATGAGGATGATGATGATGCTTTCTTCATCAAATGAGAATCCCTCTTAGTAGTTTTCAGAGCCTTGTTAACAGTAGTAGTGGTCTCTGTTTTTGGGTGGAGTGGTACTGTAGGCCTCATGTCTTTGCTCTTGCTCAGCTTAATTGCTCAAAAGTTTCCTCAAAAAAACAATAAAATGGTGGGGGTTATATATGGAGAGGGAGAGAGAAAAGCGGTAAGTATTTGTTATGCATTGAGCCATTGACCCAAAAAAAATATTTGCAATGCAATTTGAGTTTTTTTTTGGCTTTATTATAACGGCCAAACCGTGGAAATCCCCAAGAAGTAGGGTGAGCTTGAAGACTGAAGAGATTATTTTCTTTTAGTATTGAATTTATCTTTCAACTCGTTAAAAAACTGAATAATATTCTCTTCATATTTTTTTTATTATACTCGTCCGTACCCACTCATTTATGATATAAAAAATAAGATAAATTAATTTTTTTTTTGACAAAATAAATAAATTCAATTTTAGTTTTTCTATAAATAAATATAAGTACTAGTATAAGTGTATAACAATAAATGGAAAAAAAAGGCTTAATTATGTTTTTAGTCATTTAAAAATTGTCAAATTTGAGTTTGATCCTTTAAAAATAAGTTAAACTTTTTTAGTTATTTAAATATTTTTTTATTTAGGTCCTTTAAGTGAGTTGACTTGCTAGGTGGCACATTTTGACTCAGTCATCATTCCTACGTGGCACAAAACGCTGACGTGGCCTCCTACACGAAATATTGAGTTTTGAATTTAGTCTCTCAAAAAATTAAGTTTTGATTTTAGTCCCTCTAAAAATTGAATTTTAATTTTAGTCCCTCTGGTTTTCCTCTTCCTCTTCCACCACCTTCCTCTTCTTCCTCCAATGGCCTCCCCCTCCTTCTTACCCCCCACCTCCACCACCACCACCCCCTCTCTCTCCTCCTTTTCCCTCCTCCTCTCTCCTCCACCACCACCCACCTCCTTTTCCCTCCTCCTCTCTCCTCCACCACCACACCCCCTCGGTTTCTACACGCATGCACACATACTAGGTCATGAAGATCAAAACAAACAAAACCAAACGTACATGTATCAATGGAAAAGGGATCTGTTATTCGCATGTCTAGGTTTCTGTTATTCGAAGTTTTTGATGAAAGTATCAATGGAAGTTTGGACTCAGTTGATGTGTTTTGGTCCCTATAAAAATTATGGTTTTTGATTTTAGTCCTTATAAACATGTAATGTTCATATAATAGTCCCTGTAAATATAATTCATTTTGAGTTTAGTCCTTACTAAAATGTTAAACTCAATATAAGGTCCCTAACGTCATTTTCTCCATCGAATAGCAATCACGTTCGTCCACAATGAACCCTAACAGCTTCAAACTAGATTTCTCTCACATGGTGCTTCGATCACTGCAATTTGTTTAGGGCTTTTATTTCCCACGACATATCGACCAACATACTGAAATTTAACAAGTTTTCATCAATCGGACTGAGAGATAGCAATCGTTTTTGTCATGATATCAATCGTTTTTAGTTGCGGAAATCTCAGGTTTGCTGTTTGAAACTTATTTGAGAGAGAGAGAGAGAGTGGTGGTGGGGGCTGTGGTGATAGAGAGAGAAAACGAGAGAGAGAGTGTGTGTGTGGGTGGAGGAAGGTGGTGGTGGTGGTGGTGGTGGTTGGGGTGGTGGGGGTGAGAGAGAAAACGAGAGAGAGAGAGAGAGTGGTGGTGGTGGTGGTGGTGGTGGTGGTGGGGGCTAGAGTGGAGGAGGGTGGAAGAGGAGGGGGAAGTCATTGGAGGAGGAAGAGGAAGGTGGTGGAGTAGGAAGAGGAAAACCAGAGGGACTAAAATCAAAATTCAATTTTTAGAGGGACTAAATTCAAAACTCAATATTTCGTGTAGGAGGTCACGTTAGCGTTTCATGCCACGTAGGAATAATGACTGGGTCAAAATGTGCCACCTAGCAAGTCAACTCACTTAAAAGACCTAAATAAAAAAAAAAGCTTAAATACCTTTTTCGCAGGGCCGGCCCAAGGGTAAGGCGACCCAAGCCCTTGTTTTAGGCCCACCGGAAAAAGTTTTTGCAATTAATATATGTATGTTAAGAATATGCATTGTGGGAGGTCGTGGCCCAGTGGTAACACTCTGTGTCTCTATGTGTGAGGCCTCGTGTTCGAACCTGCACGGGAGCAAAAAGCCTCCAATTTTTTTCCCTTTTTTATTTACTTGCTCTCACAAAGGCCCAATTTCAGAGCTGGCTTTATGCCTCCTAATGTCTTGGGCCGGCCCTGCTTTTTCGTTCCTGCAAAATGACCAAGTTTCATTTTTCGTCCCTGTAAAAAAAAATTAGTTTATGATCCCTGCAAAATAAAATATTTTGTTTTTAATCCTAGTAAATTTATTTTAGTCCCTGAAATATTTAGATCATGTTGAATTAGTCCCTGTAAAATAAAGTAAAATAAAATTGATATAATATTATAGGGGCTAAAAATAAAATTGTCCACATATTACAAGGACTAATTTAGTATGAATTGAATATTTCAGGAATTAAAATAAATTTGCGAGGACTAAAAACAAAATTTTTTATTATACAGGGATCATAAACAAACAAAATTTTTTACAGAGACGAAAAATGAAACTCAGTCATTTTACAGGGATGAAAAAGATATTTTAACCAAAAAAATATTTAAAAGACTAAAAAAATTTAATTTATTTTTAAAAGATTAAATTCAAATTTATTAATTTTTAAAAAACTAAAAACATAATTAACCAAAAAAAATAGTCGGGGAGGTGCGGGTACATAAAAGTTCAAAATATTTTTCCAGATTTGATCTTCAGACGACCACCAAGTCCAAACACAGTCGGGAGTCGTCCAACGTTGTATTACCGTTTGACCAAAACAAACAAAAACAGTTGTGTTGTCGTTACCAATTCATAGCGATACGAGTTACTCCCTCCATATTTTATTTGAATATAAACAAAAATATTTAAATTTATGTTTATTAAATAAATTAGTTAACTACGATTAAGGTTCTTGATTTTATATAAAAAATTAGTATAATTTTTAAATTATTTTTAATAATTATATAAAAAATTGTTACTTGAGAACAAATTATATATTAAAAAATAAAATTTCAATTAACTTAAAGGTATTATAGGAATAATGTTATTAAATGAGATAGAAGTGGTTATTTTTTGCTTATATTTAGTAATAAAATATTTTAATATTTTTTGGCTTATATTCGAAAACAGAATTAATTAACAATTTAATATGGGGTGCCGTCTAACCTGCACCATCGTGATAGGTGGTGCACCCAAAACCATTTTTATGACCCGATGGATTCATTATTTCCTTTCTATTCCACCAGATCTGATTATAGACCCTCTGCACCAGATTGTCCCACCATCCTCCTTCTTCTTCCCCGAAACCGTCCATCTTCCACACCGAGACACCGTCCCCCGCCACCACGAAGGCGAAGGACAGAGGATGTTACAGATCCGTTCCGGCGAGCGCCGAACTGTCCCACCACCGCCCTGCAGTGCCCAGCCCCATCGCCCGGTCGCGTGCGTTGCGGGGGCTTCCGCCGCCGCCGTCGATTCAGCCTTCTTGCAACCGCGGCCGTAGCTTTGGCGTGTTCAGGCACGTCGACGGCGCCATCCTCGCCTTGGCAGCAGCGGGTGTCGAGGCGACCGGCGGCGACTTCTCGGAAGAGTTGTTCTAAAGACGATGTCGTTTTGTTGTGTGGAGAGGTAATCAGGTGCTTCGCGGACCATAATAAATTGAATGGTGTTTGGTGCACCACTTATCATGATGTTGCAGGTTAGACGCCGCCTTTAATATATATGGATTAAAACAATCATAAAAGAATAATGCTATATATCCTCCTAATAAGTAACGAAGCGGTGATACCGATAACGAAGCAAACGTCCTTCCACCACATTGGCTCTCATGAATCACTCCTACCTAGTTTACACAATTGACGATAAATTCTATGATATTCTTATAGCAATATTCTTCACTGGATTTAATTTAATGGTCCTAACATAATTTGCGTATCACCACGTGTCTGTGTTATAGCCGTTTGCAGATACCCCAGCTGATCACGTTCCTCATGTGTGGGATTCAAATGTGTGCACAGGAAAAGAAATTTTGTCTCAAAGAGGTTTTAATTCTGATTCATTTTTATTATTGTTATGAAAAAATAAAGTTAAAGTAAATTAGATGGATGAATTTATCTTTCTAAGCAAGATAGTGGAAGCCAAGTAGAATTATGAACCACAGAAGTTGGGGTCAATACCTTCCCAGATTCCTCAACTCACACATATATTCCACTAGTAATCTGCCCCGTGGAGCGCATGGGGTTAAAATTTCTTTTTGAAGTCATAAAAAACTCACATATATTCCATTCTCCCCATTTCCCCAAAATATTATGCATTTCTTGCTCTACTATCTTTCCTTTTTCTCTTTTAATCCCATTTTCTGTTCCCCCTCCTCCCAAACACAGCATAACTGCCATGTATAGGAGGTAAATAAAACAAAATCCAGAGAAATTAAACCTACAAGATCAGGAAAAAAGAAACAGAAAGTTTTTGCTTTGTTTCCCTCACTCAGTGCCATGAGCAGTAATAGTAATAGTAATGGTAGTAAGAAAAGGTTGGAAGAAGGTGCAGTGGAGTTGTTAAACCATGTGCATCTGGTACTACTGAAGGTGAAGGAGGAGAAGACCATGATTCTTCCATTCCTCCTTTCTCTCATCTTTATTGCTTGGGCTATTCACAGATGGATCTTCTCCTTCTCCAATTGGCTTCCACTTGCACTTGCTCTCTGGGCATCTACACAAGTAACCTTTCTCTCTCTCTTCCTTCACATACTTATACCCAATTAACCATAACATATGCTTATATTCTTCTTTCATTTTATTATTATCTATGTATGGGAATGGTTTTTGCTTCCCTTCAAACTGATTATGATTCTCCCTTGCAGCACTGTTATATTCCCTTCAAGTTGTTAAAAATAATTCACAATTTAAAATTTGATCAAGTCAATAATTAAGTCAGTAACAGTGACAATGTCAGTTGCTGAATAAGACTATAAGTATATATATATATATATATATAACCATCTAGTGTGTATTGGGGCTTTGTTGAAGAAGCAATTAGTCCTGGTTCTGTGGTTATTTGTTTTGAGAAACATAGAATTTTCCTTGCCACAAAACAACCCATGCTGATCTTTTTGCCGTGTTGTTGGTTGGTGGCAATTACACTGCTACTTTTTTGCTCCTCTTTTTATTTGCAGTATGGGAATTACCAGCGCAAACTGCTTGAGGAGGACTTGAATAAGAAATGGAATCGGGTCATACTAAACACCTCGGTACCTTTTTCCATTCCAATTCTCCCCCTTTGGCATTCTCAATGAGCTTTATGAAGCTAGCTGACTTCAACTTCCTGTACCATAATATATAGCCCGTCACACCATTGGAACAATGTCAGTGGTTGAATCTGCTCTTGACACAAATCTGGTCCAACTACTTTAATCCAAAGCTCTCACAAAGATTATCTGCCATAGTCGAGGTAAATTTTCCCTGTCTTTTTCCCAATTACTAACTATCTTTATTCAACTCAACAATTAGATTTGTGGGGTGTGGCATATTCGGTAAATAAATTGCTTCAATATTCATGGGATTGAGACCTGCAATTCTGCATATATATACAATTCTAATGTGTTGGAGTTTTGCACAGTAAGTATGGAATAAACTCATAAACTTTGTCCTTTCTTTTGTGCCTCAGAAACGTTTAAAGCTCCGGAAACCAAGATTTATAGTAAGTAACAATGATTTTCATCTATGCAAGAGTTTCAGATTTGTTTACTAGAAAACTTTGAACATTTAATAGATGCTGACAATTTGGAAGATGGGTACCTGAACTAAAATAATCCTTTCTGCAGGAAAGAGTTGAGGTGCAGGAGTTTTCACTTGGATCGCGCCCTCCAAGTTTGGGCCTTCAAGGGATTCGATGGTCAACCTCTGGTGATCAGGTTCTTTTATTTGCATCATATTTCAGATGTTACTTCTATACAGCTTTTTAGACACTTAACCAAACAGATTCCTGTCTCGTCCTCTTTCTTTGTTTATTTAAGGTCTATGTATGCCTCGTTCTTTTTCCCATGTGTGTTTATATATTTCCACATGTATGAGATTTTAATATAGATTTCTATTGGCCTTGACAGCGAGTCCTGAAAATGGGTTTTGATTGGGACACGAGTGAAATGAGCATTTTGATGGTTGCTAAGCTTGCCGTTGGAACTGCTCGAATTGTGATCAACAGTCTTCATATCAAGGGTGATGTATGTAAAATAACACCCTTTGCATTTATGCTTCTCTGACATGCAACAGAGTTAGCTATACTAATGAAGTAGCAGAAATGAAAACAAATTAGGGGATTAGGTTGATTTTTTAAGCATGTAAATAACAATTGTTGCTATAGAACTGTTAACTACATAAACTAATCATTCATATTTTTGTTGCTTGCAGCTTCTTATGACACCAATTCTAAATGGAAAAGCACTTCTGTATTCATTTGTATCGACACCTGAGGTGAGAATAGGAGTTGCCTTTGGAAGCGGCGGAAGCCAATCAGCCACCGAGTTGCCCGGTGTTTCTTCTTGGCTGGTATGTTTCAGAGAATCTAATTTGTCAAAAATTTCAGAGAAAAAATTGATGTCTATCATTTATGGAAAAAAAATTGATGTCTATCATTTCATGTTTTTGCCACATCATATGCTCCTTGTCTTGGAACGTTCTCTGAGATTTCAAGTCTCTTTTTGCAAATTCTCTCTAAATTTTCCCCAGTGTCATATGATGTTTCATGCTGATAGTACATTACCATTTATACAGGTTAAACTTTTTACTGACACCTTGGTTAAGACCATGGTGGAACCTCGGCGTCGTTGTTACAGTTTGCCTGCAGTTAACTTAAGGAAATATGCTGTTGGAGGCATTATATATGTTTCAGTGGTTTCAGCAAACAAACTTTCTAGGAATAGCTTCAAGGGGAGCCCATCTTGGAGGCAACAAAATGGCACAAGCAATGGCTGTGTAGAAGACAACTTGAGTGACAAGGACTTACAGACATTTGTAGAGGTAGAAGTGGAGGAACTGACAAGGAGAACAGGTGTGAGCCTTGGTCCAACTCCAAGATGGGATGCAACATTTAATATGGTTTTACATGATAGTACAGGAATACTTCGCTTCAATCTTTATGAGTGTCCCCCTGATGGTGTGAAATATGACTACCTAGCATGTTGTGAAATCAAGGTACTGTCATCGATGTTTACCTTTCTGAGCTAGCAATAGGATTATTAATTACATGGTACAGAGGGATATCACATCGGCTGTTGATAAATATATGTTCATTTGGACAATATTTTTTTAAAAAAAAAAATCTTGTTGTAGTAACAACTTATCATCTAGTATTGGAAGCTAACTTATTCTTTATGGCTGTGAGAAGATGAGGCATGTTGAAGATGATTCAACAATAATGTGGGCAATAGGACCTGATTCTGGTGTCATAGCAAAGCATGCCAAGTTTTGTGGAGATGAAGTTGAACTGGTTGTCCCATTTGAGGGGGCCAACTCCGCAGAGGTTTGCATGAATTAAGTATTCTATATCTTTTTTGTATGCCACATAAAAGGAACATGAATATACCCCCTTGGTCACTGATATCATGTCAAGGACAAATTCTCCTATAAGCTTAAGTTATTAGGTGAAAGATCAAAAACGGATTTTTGTATCTAACAGTTATCTATGGTCTTGATTATTAAATCATTTAAATAGGCGGGGTAAAGTTTCACATTGATAGTCTTTCTGGGGTAATGCTTTTAAGTTGTAACTGCAATAGTATTTTGTTATCCTATGTTAAATGAGTTTATTGCATCAAATTGGTCGTATTTTGTGATTTCTAAATCAAACAGTTGGCATGATTTTCTATTATTTCTTTTCTGACCGATTTTTCATGATAGAGTCACTGTCAAATTGTCCTTACAGCAACACTTCCGCTCTTGAGAAGAAAGTTGTTTTACCTTTTCTGAATGAAAATAAAATCGTTAGTAAACAGAATGTTTTATCCATCTTAACTCTTTTAATCCACTTTTTAGTTAAAGGTGAGAATTGTAGTAAAAGAGTGGCAATTTTCTGATGGTTCACATAGCTCGAACAGCCTCCATGCTAGTTCTCAGCAATCACTTAGGGGATCATCAAATCTACTATCAAGAACTGGAAGGAAACTCAAGATAACTGTTGTGGAAGCAAAGGATCTCGCTGAAAACGACAGATTTGGAAAAATTGACCCTTACATTAAGTTGCAATATGGAAAGGTGAGTGATACTGGTTCTCTATTGGACTCTTAATGCAATGTCATCAATTTATGAACTGAGGTCTCCGCTACATTTATATTGAAAGGTAATTGATACAATGCAAGTTCTTAAAAACACTTTTATCTGATTCTGTTATTGATAATCTTTTCAGGTTGTCATGAGAACAAAGGTTGCTCCTCCTCCTACCACTCCAAATCCTGTCTGGAATGAATCATTTGAATTGGATGAGAATAGTGGTGATGAATACCTAAAGGTGAAATGCTTTAGTGAAGAAACTTTTGGAGATGAAAACATTGGTAGTGCTCATGTAAATTTGGAAGGACTGGTGGAGGGGTCAATCAAGGATGTATGGATCCCTCTTGAAGGAGTGAGTTCTGGTGAACTAAGACTTAGAATAGAAGCAGTGAGGGTGGATGACCAAGAAGGATCAAAGGTATGTTTCTTTAATGGAAAAGCTGACACTTGGTCTATTATTTATCACTTCAGTTATTTTATTTATCCATGCTGAATTATCAACCCTGGCACCTTCATTCTTCTAACATACATTACTCCACCTTTGAAATGGACACAGGGTTCAGCTTCGGGCTCAGGCAATGGTTGGATCGAACTTGTTCTGATTGAAGCGAGGGATCTTATTGCGGCCGATCTTCGAGGGACAAGTGATCCTTATGTGAGGGTAAACTATGGAAACTTGAAGAAAAGGACAAAGGTTAGAATACTTCATCCCAAGTTTCACTAGCATGAATCAAATGCCCTTAAGATTTACAGTTTTATTAGCATCACATTATACCTGTTGGTGGTGCTATGCATGACATGATGATTACAAAGTGCTATAACCAGTTATTATCTGGTAGGTTGTACACAGAACTCTCAACCCACGTTGGAACCAGACCTTGGAGTTCCTAGACGATGGCAGTCCCTTGATACTGCGTGTGAAGGACCATAATGCTGTACTCCCCACATCAAGTATAGGTGAATGCGTTGTAGAATATCAAAGGTTGCCTCCAAACCAGATGTCTGACAAGTGGATACCTCTCCAAGGGATGAAAAGTGGTGAGATCCACATCCAAATTACAAGAAAAGTTCCAGACATGCAAACGAGACAAACTCCAGACTCTGAACCTTCCTTGAGTAAATTACACCAAATTCCTAGCCAGGTGAGGTAGACCAACAACTAAATAAGTGTTGTTGGTTGGTTGGTCTGTATGCCATTTCTTGGTGGCACTTCTCTCATTGCTAAATCATTGGTGGAATGAATTTCTGTTCATTTCTATTTTTGTTGTGTAAATTATGAGTATTCTTATTTTCATTTTATGCCGTTATTCTCACATACTATTGAAATTGAACATGATATATACTCCACCAGGTAAAGGAGATGATGAAAAAGTTTCGGTCACAAATAGAGGATGGGAATCTCGAAGGACTGTCTACAACTCTGAGTGAGTTAGAGACTCTAGAGGACACACAGGAAGGGTATATAGCCCAGTTGGAGACTGAGCAAATGCTTCTTCTCAGCAAAATAAATGAACTGGGCCAAGAGATCATCAATTCTTCTCCTTCCCTCACCAGAACTGGAAATTGATCCTCATCTATTCAACGTTATTATTAGTTGACATTTAATTTTCCCATGTAAAATATATATTGCTTGTGGGAATAATCAGGGATAGATTTTTTTACATTGCTTATCCAAGCAAGTATTCTTCTAGTTACCCTGCACATAATGATTGTACATGTTTAATGATCAATGAATTGCAATAACTTTATAGTTTTTTTGATAATGCAATAACTATATTTTATCAATTTTTTAAATAAGTTCAAAATATAAAACTATCAGATCGGGGGTTTGATCCCTATCCTATGTGTATGAAAGAGGATCGATCTGTTGGGTTCACCCAAAAATATAAAACTACAATAAATAATACCTTTTTTTGTTAAACAAATATATTTGAATTGAACGAAATTATGTATGTTACTACTTACTACGGCGGTGTGGTATTGATTCAGTTGGCAGCCCGCCAATCCATGGAAAGGGGAATTGGTGGTGCAACAATAATGTGATGGAAAGAGAAAATGGAAGAAAGGAAGAGCTGATTATTGTATTTGTAACTGTAACTGAAATTGTGAGGTGAAGAAGAAGTGAGAATGGGTTTGACTCTAAGCAGCAGCAGCAGCAGCAGCAGCAGCAGCAGGAGGCTTCCACTCACTTCACCATTCTCCTCCTCCTCTTCTTCTCCTTCCAAATGGAAATTCCCACTTTCCATTCTCAACAACAGCTCCTTCTCTTCTCTCCCAACCGAATCCAAGTCCAATTCCAACTCTGCCCCTTGTTGTTCTCTGGCCTCTAACACCAACGTCCCTGAACCCGCCAACGCCATCGACCGAGTCGTCCTCCGCTTGCGGAATCTAGGGTTAGCTTCCCTCGATGACGAACCGCCCCCAACCTCAACCGCAGATCATTTTTTGCGCCGAGAATGGGTTCGCCCCGATGCTACCTTGCCGGTAGCTTTGCCATGGGACAAGGAGGAGCAGCAAGAGAAAGAGGACAAGTGGTTGAGGAAGAAGAAGAAGATGAATAAGAAGGGAAAGGAGGCGCCAACTATGGCGGGGATGACGCTTGGGGAAGAGGAGCTGAAGCGATTGCGAACACTGGGAATGCAGCATGTGAAGAAGGAGAGGGTCAGTGTCCCCAAAGCTGGCCTTACGCGTCCTGTGCTCGACCAGATTCATCGTCACTGGAACAACAATGAGTTGGTGAGACTCAAGTTTCACGAGCACCTTGCTCACAACATGAACTTGGCTCATCGCATCGTTGAGGTTCGTTGCTTACTTCCTTTCTTCATTTCTTTCACAAAACACAAACATCCATCCATACTTGTACTGTATTATATGTATTCTAGTGTTGGTAAAGTTAGTATTATAACATTATATACTTTTGTGTTGAAGAATTTGTCAACTCAAACCTTGTAGACTTGTACAGCATCGAACCGGAGGATTAGTTATATGGAGGTCAGGGAGTGTTATGTTTGTCTACCGTGGTAAGAATTACCAACACAATGAAGAGGGAGGTGAAGATGATGATCGCCTTCATGTGCCACGCCTCTCTCCGGATGGTAATGCAAAGAGTGAGCCTGTTGTGTGGTGGAATCAACAAGGGCTGACGGCCGAGGAAGTGGAGTTCGACAGGATGCTTGATGGCTTCGGTCCTCGTTATGTGGACTGGTGGGGTACCGGAATACTTCCTGTTGATGCTGATTTGCTTCCCCCTACGGTTCCCGGTTACAGAACACCTCTTAGACTCCTTGCTGCTGGAATGCATCGGAGACTGACCAATGATGAGGTGACAAATATGCGGAAACTTGCCAAAGCTCTTCCTTGTCATTTTGCCTTGGGTAAGTTAAATTCATCTGCCTGGCTATTTTACTAAATAAATTTATTTTTCCTGTTGCTGATATAAATCTTGTGTTGACCTTTGTAAAGGGAGAAACAGAAATCTTCAAGGTCTGGCATGTGCTATTCTTAAGCTTTGGGAGAAGAGTTTAGTTGCAAAGATTGCTGTCAAGCGTGGTGTCCAGAATACAAACAATGAACTGATGGCTCAGGAGCTGAAGGTTTGTTATCTGTAATTTCTTATTTGGTGATGGTTGCTTGTGAAATTGAGCGCATGCAAAGCGGAATGCATCAGATTTTGGACAAAATACTGACTGTTGAATTAAAACTGCATAATAGATAGGCTGCAGGGCTTATAAGATCTAAACGAGTGAATGAGATTATTAGAATTAATAGTGCAGTTAATATGTCCAAGGCCTCCTTCAGAATTCAATACAATTATGGTGCACAGATAATGCCCCAAGTCACCCGCCAAAGTTATAATAATTTGTTTATGATTCTATCTTTGAGGGAACTAGCTGGTTTTCATTATCTATTAATTTTATCAGCTAGAAAATAATCGAAGAATAATAAAAAGGAATAGCTATACTCAAAGAACTAGTATGTATTGTTGAATTGTGCTCGAAACACCATTCACCAGATAGAATTAATACATTTTTATGTTATCATACGAATAGATGTATCATATTGAAGATACCGATCTCATTCTCTGCGCTGAATCTACATATTGTGGAACTTTACATGGTCTCATGGTGCATTCTTATGTTGCCAAGCCATGCCATTCTAAGAAAAGAGAACAATGCAGTAGCTCTATTGGTTTTGATATCAGAAAAGTTTTATTTTTTCTTTCGTGGTGCAGAATCTCACAGGAGGTACCTTACTGCTAAGGAATAAATATTACATTGTAATATATCGTGGGAAGGACTTCATTCCAACCAGTGTGGCTGCTGTTGTAGCTGAAAGACAGGAATTGACGAAACAGGTGCAGGATGTTGAGGTGAAGGTGCAGCACAGAGCTGTTGGTATAACTCCATTGGGGGAAGATGAAACAACTTCACAAGCAGGGTCGTTGGCTGAGTTCTATGAGGCTCAATCACACTGGGGAAGGGACATATCTACTGAAGAACATGAGAAGATGATGAAAGAGGCTGCCAAAGCCAAGAATGTTAGGCTTGTCAAAAAAATTGAACATAAACTAGCTGTTGTAAGTATCTGCTTGTTTATGAAGATTATATGCTTGAGATAGTAGTGTTTTATTGAGAGTACTTTGCTTGTTGGAATAAATCATATACAGCTTGCTTTGAAAGGTTAGAGGCTTGTTATGTTCATATAGTTAGTCTGCAAATTACTATCATATTGTTGTAGTGTCATGAGAAGTGGAACTATAGAGCGGTCATAAACTGAAGAATTCAAATAAAATAAAAAAGCATTGGTAGGACCTGGGAGGTAGGCCCCAGTTTGGAATTCCGGATTCATAATATAAATCCTTTCACCTTATTATTTTTCATTATTGTTACTACAGTTCATGTTTGTCTGCTTGCTGTTTTATAAAATTCAGTTTGTATTTTTGGCCTCAGGCCTGAATCAGCTAGCTGTATTATATTTCAACTCTATATGATTATGCAGCATATTAGAAGGATAGAATGGGATATTTATTGTTTTCTTATGAACATTTAATTTGTTTATTCATATTTACAATTATAAATACATGAACAGGCCCAGGCCAAAAGGCTAAGAGCAGAAAAGCTATTGGCTAAAATAGAAGTGTCCATGGTTCCATCTGGTCCTTGTAACAACCGGGAAACAATCACAGATGAAGAACGTGTTATGTTCCGTGCAGTTGGTTTAAGAATGAAGGCGTACTTGCAACTTGGTGGGTAATTTTCAGATGTATGAAAGTTGCTATATTGCAATGATGCAATACTAACAGCCGTTTATGATGATTTGCAGGTACACGTGGTGTCTTTGATGGTGTCGTTGAGAATATGCATTTGCATTGGAAACATCGAGAACTTGTTAAATTAATAACAAAACAAAAGATCCTTGCTTTTGTTGAAGACACAGCTAGGTTACTGGAATACGAGAGTGGTGGAATACTAGTGGCAATAGATAGACTTCCCAAAGGATTTTCTCTTATTTACTATTGTGGAAAGAATTATCGGCGGCCCATTACTCTGCGACCTAGAAACTTTTTAACGAAGGCAAAAGCATTGCAGCATTCAATAGCCATGCAACGGCACGAGGTTCCAATTTATTATGCGACAAATACAATTCTACTTTTCTTTTTTTATCTGTGACAACATTTGATCTTGTATAAGTTGTGCAGGCTCTGAGTGATATAACTAAATTGGGGGGGAAAATACAAGAAATGAAAAAAGAACTTGTAAGTATTAAATATAATATATTGCATTTACCTAAAATGAATTTATTGGTTGCATACCCAGTAAATTGTTAGTTTGTTACTCCCTAATCATCCCTTGAAGAGACTGGACAAACCCCACCCCATGTATCTTCACTATGATTAGAAGGACTGAAAGAAACTTAAGTACAAAAATGGTGCTTCATTAGAATGACAATTAATTATCTGCGGGTTGTTATTGGCAGAATGAGGATGAAGAATCTGATGGCGATGATAATGGTGGTGATTTTGATGACACGGAAGACACTGATTGGGATGATGAGGATTCTGAATTTTCAATCATGGAAAATGATGGGCTTCCTGTGAAGGCTGGTTGACATATTTGTATTTTGAGAAGTTCTATGACATCGGCCATTGACTGCAGTCAGCTAGGTACTATCAACTTCGCAATTTGATCACTTCTTTGTAGGCGCCTAATTATGACTTTCATATACTGCATTTTTAAAAGGATTGATCTCAAAAAAAATTTGATCAGATGAGGCATTTTTTGCTAAAGCCATCATATTTCTTGTTGGCTATAATTAATAGCACTAAATGAATTCTGATTGTGTTATCTTTATCAGTAATTTTTCCTACATGTAGGGTGATTAAGAGGCAGGCTTAAAGCAGAAAATCTGCAGTCCATTTTATTCAAAGTTCTGGAAAGATGTGCCTACAAAATCCCTCACCAATCCAATGCCAGTTGAAGTACCACTGGTCTGAGAGTATCTTTAAGGATGTTGGCTAAATTTTGAGCAGTATGGAAAAGCAATCTGATTTATTGTATTTGTTATCCTGATATAATGCCTTTCCGATGCTCTTTTCTTTAATGGCATGGCTGTACCGTCATCTGTACCAAACAAGATCAGCTGTCTCGTAAGGAAATACTCCCTCTTGTTCAAAACTTTAGTGGTTTAAAATTTTGACATACAGATTAAGAAATAATTAATTGAACAAATTTTAGATTAAAACATCTCTATTTATTATTCATCATTTTCAGCTATCTTAATTATTTTTTTATTCAAAATTATTAATTATACTAAGAGTATAGTTGGAAAAAAATAGTAAATTAACTCTTAAAATCCTAAAATAATTAAAGTTTTGAGAGAAAAATAAAGAACTAAAACCATAAAGATTCAAAACTTAGGATTTGATTATCACTTTTACGTTTGCTACAGTTACCATTTTTTTTTATAACTTTCTTGAAGTGAAACATCTGTGATACACACATGTACTATTAGCCGTTAATTTTTTTGTTAATCGTTACGATTAATTATTTTAATTTAAAGGAGTCAAATCATTTTTAATAGGACATGTTACCATTTATTATTTGTTATACAGTAGTGGAATAATTGCACAGGGGACGTATCAGGTAAGGCCATCCGCAACGGTAGTGCCTAACAGGGTGTTGTTTATTAAGAAATGAAGAGAGACGGTACTTCTACCATTGTAGTTTTGACACAGACGGTTGTTATTAAGAATGAGTTCTTATGCAAGCATCAGTGCTTATACTATTTGTGTAGACTTAGTTGTATTTTATAAATAAAAATGAGTAATGTGTGGTTAATGGTGGGACTTATTTATTAAATTTTTTGGAGTTGCTGAGTTGGAGGGATTGGATGCTTATTAGGTGCTTGTGTTGAAAAATGTAAAAGTGAGTGATGTGGCCATGTGGGACCTATTTAAGCACCCAAACTGGATTCTCTCTTGGAAATGCCTTAAGAACTCCTATTTATTGTGAGAAATAAGAACTATCAATAACATCCATTAGATATTAATTAATGGTCCAAATTAAAAAAATTCACTAAAAAGTCACATGGATGCTTAGCACAAAATCCCATATTTTTCCCCTTCTTTTCGTAACAGCATTGCCGGTGTGAGATTTTGCGATTCTGGCATAACTTCTTGTGTCTCTTGCACTGCTGCAACTCGGCGATGATGTGGCCTTCTCAATATGGGCATTGCTGCCCTCTCGGTATAATTGTTGTCATTTATCGGCAAGAATTGGTTTTTACACAATCTCCCATATTCTAATATGTCCCTTTTATAGCAACTGGGTTCATTTTTATAAATTTTGATTGGTTGCAAATTTCTAGACACCTTGGTGGAAGTCAACGTGCATTTGTTTTAGATTTTGGTAGAATTGTGTTTGAAGAATTGATTTTAAAAAAATTGTGTTGAGAAAATTGATTTGTGTTTGGTAATAATATTTTAAAAGTGTATTCAGAAGAATTGATTATATTTGGATGATAAGGGTAGAATCACTTTTAATGTATAAATATAAACAATTGTGTGGGTCTTATACTCAGAATTGATTTTGACAAACAGAAAAGCTAGTAGGTTCTTACTTCTATCAAAATCAATTCTGCTCACCCAGAATCAATTCCAAATTTTTTTCCATTGTGTTACCAAGCGCTCCAACTTTTTGCCAAAATCGAGTTTGACTTGGTCAAACGTGTTGCAGAATCTGAAACAAACACACTCAATAGTTTAAAAAAAAATTCAATGATTAAAAATTGTGTTGGTTTCATTCTCTCGCCATTTGTTCCAAATTAAAAAACTATTCTTTTGCTGGATTCTCATGTTTTTAAAATGGGTTTTATACAAATAAAGTTATGCTTGCTATAACAAAGACACCATTAACGAGTGCAGCGAGAGGTACAACAAAGTCGTCGTCAAGCAGAGTCACGAAAGCTCGCACAGGCAGGGTTGTTTCACAGAAGGGTGAAAAATACGGGATTTTGTGCTACTACTGAGTATCCATGTGACTTTTTAGTGAGATTTTTTAACCTGGACCATTAATTAATATCTAATGGTTGTTATTAATAGTTCTCATTTCTCATAATAAATAAGAGTTCTCACCTGATACATCCCATAATTGCACAAGTGTAATTAACGATAAACTATCGAGGGTTTGTTTGGATAAACAATTTATTTAAACACTTATGGCATAACTATTTATCATATACACGCTTAAATTATAAACTATTTTTATAATTTAATTGGAGTCAGAATCCAGAAAAGAATAATACGGTCTATAATTTGTTACACGTGACTTTTGTGTCAGCTTCAACAAAACTTCATCACAGCCAACCAGTTGGGACATAGATAAAAGAATAATCTATGCCAAATTGGAAGGATTAAGACTGCCTAACTTTGGTGTATACAGTTTGCATCATTGACGCAACATCTGTTGCAATTGCAGCACTTGGTTTCTTTGTTCCGGAGGCAGAAGATTTATCTGCTCCGGTGTGAGACTCATGACCTGCTGAAGCAGTGCCTTCTCCATATCTGGTGTCAACTGCATGTACGCAAGAAGAGAATATCAATAGACTGCAGAACTATTTCTACAGACTAAATGTTAAATCACAATAATTACCCCAGCAGGCCGAAGAGGCTGATTAGCAGCACCAATCGGACCAGAAACCACAGATGATGGTCCTGGAGGACCAGAATGCTGTGCTAGGTTTTCTGAGGAACCAGGCATCCAAGAAGACCCTCTATCAACTTGCATTGCATTTCCAGCTTGATTGCCAAAATCAGACCCGAATGGCATGTTTCCAACCTGACATACAAGAATGAACTTAGCACCTGAATAATCAATTACTATAAATCACAGAATATTAGGAACACACCATTATCACTAATACTGCTTTTTCAAGTCATGTTACTTAGGTTTACTTCTTACAGTAAAAAACACCAAAATCAACTTGGGTTTAGGACAAATGCCAGCATGCTAGTCAAATAACTAAAACTGACTAAGTAACTCAATTGCGAAAGTCAAATGGAGCAATGATAAATTTGCCTAAACATTTTTCTGTTCCCTACATTATTAAATGGTTTCAACTTTCAACCAGCTATCCTAGGAGGTAACCAGTGATCTTAACAACACTGGAACTCATTACTATTAGCAGATAACTGAATGTATAATAGTTTAAGGGAAATAGCCTACATGAAAAACAAAGGACTTTACTGCAGACAAGCTACGATTTAACTAATCAATGAATCAAAGTCATAAATTCATAATGGTATAAAGAAAGCATCATAAAGCCAATAAACATAGGTGCCATAGAGCCTACCATTCCTGTCATAACCCATGGCACCAACAGTCTAACAAATATTAACCATCAGTTGTAGCTCAACATACCTGATAAGGTGACTGAGATGATTGTTGACTTGGAAGTGGTGTCTGCCCCTGTGGGAACGCGGATCCAACACTAGCAGGAGGTTTTGGCTGAAAATTTCACCAATAAACATTAGTGTTACAATTCAACATGTCATTAGATCATGAACTTTAAATTGAAATATTTGGCTTACATGAAACATGGATTGTGGAAGACTGTGAGAGGCACCAGCATGTTGAAAACCTAAATTGGCACCCATTTGTGGGGGATATTGGGGATGGAAGGCTTGCACTGAAGGTGGTCTGTGCTGTGGTGGCAGTGGTGGTTGCATAGGCATATGTGGAAATCCAGGTGCTGGCAATGGTTGCTGTGACTGACTGGAGGCAGTTGGCATTTGAGTTGGATGAAGTGGTTGTGAAGATGAATGAAGAGAAGGTGGAGGTATGTTTGGAAGTTGTGATGATTGTGGAAGAGATGCCGGAGCCACTTGGGGGGTCAGATGCCCTTTAGGCTGTTGTGGCATCTGCAAAGAATGTGCAGCCATGGGCTGAGATTGATGACTAATTGCAGGAGCAGCAGCATATGAAGCAGGAACTGACGGTTGGTTTTGGGGTTTCCTTGGAGGAATATGGGTTTGAGATACCCCAGCTTGATCCTGAGCACTACCTTGCCCAGGCAATAATGGAGCAGGCTGAACACTTGACTGTTGTGTTTGCTGTACTGGCTGCTGATTGTTCTGTGGAACCATTGGCTGAACTTTTGGAACCTAGAAGCAAACACTTTTTAACACGCAAATTTCTAGCAATGGAAGGAAGGCTGTGAAAATCACATCAAAATAAACTAAAAATCATACCGCTTGAGGTGATTGCACCATTCCAAGCATAATTTGTGCCTGAATAGACAAAAACAAAATGGACAAAAATCTCAAAGTTAAACAAATAACTGATGAGACCAAAGCCCTCAAACAGATGCTGAGGTTAGGTTACTTTAAATAAAACCAAATTAAAATGCACACAGCTCTGTTCATTAAAGAATTTTGGACTAGAACATTTCATAAGAACCTGTCTCCGGAAATAAATAACTTTATTCTCATACAATTGCAGATATTAAGGTTTGAGTAAGACAACAGCTAGAATAATGCTAAGACAAACTATAGTATACATAAGAAAGACTGCATACAAATATGAAATCTGATTTATCCCTATATAACTCAAGGGGATTTGACTAAGGAATATCAACCATTAATGAAAAAATAACAGTTGATATTACATCCACATGCATAACAAATCATAGATGTGTTAAACATTCACCGTTGATTTTTTCATCAATGGTTGAGATGTCTTATTACACCCTCTAAAGTGAGCCAAATCCAACTCAAAGGACGTCCAAGAAATAAATACCCCAACAAGAAACATCAGGGAATCACTTCAAGCGTACAAAGAAAAAAATCAAATTCTGAGTAGCAATCATGAGGTCTGACCATAATGCAAAGTTTCATGGCCTCAAAATCGAATGCAGTAACTATATTGTCAAGGGCATCAAGTGAAACACAAGTAGTTCGAAATGATGCGAATGCCCACTAAAGAGTAAAGAGTGACAACAGTTTCTATAAACCAGCGTATAAGAGAATTTAGATAAGTGCATCCAGCATTCAAATATTATATTTAGGATTTTATGTTATGATAGAAGCATAGAGCATTAGGGGGAAATAGCTCCTTAAATCTAATCACTAGAAAAATGTCAAATAGGTGCACAGTGTCGTCAACGTGATAAACTGGAATCCAGAACTTGCATGAGCAAAATTCGAGGCACTGAGTGAAGCGCGGAAAAGCAGAGGAAGGAGAATGAAATTCGAAAGCCCTAAAAAACCTGGAAAAGTGCTTTAGTCAGCATAGGGTTTTGGATGAGGATCTGCCTTGCTTGCTGCTGGTTCTGTTCGATCAGATTCTGAGGTGGAACGAAACGAAAAGGGTTAGCATATGTGGTCACTCACTGGTCCGTGAAGAGCGAGAAAAAGAGGGTGCTATTGCAATGTACCTTCATCTGAGACATGATATCGTAGAGCTGATTCTTCGACATTCCAGCCAGGTTCGCCGATAACCCCTCGCCGCCGACCTGTTTTCCGGCCATTGCCCACCGTCAATAAGGACGACGCAAAACAACGAGGTGATGGTGGAACTACTGTGACGGAACGAGACCGAGACGATGACGCTGCGGGTTTTTTTTTTTGGAATGGTTCAAACACCAAATTACTAGAGGGGTTTTACAGAGTGAGGCAAGGGGGAGACTCTAATCAGTTTGGATTTTTGAAAGGGGCTTATGGCTGCCGGAATTCGACCGGAGAAGATGGAGGCCTAGGGTTTTTAGCTGAGAGAAAAGACAAATGAAGAGAGAGAAATGAGCAGGGTTATGGCGGCTGAATAGGGTAGGATAGGGGTTAGGGACTGATCAAACGGTTAGTCATTAATGAGAGCTAACATCAAATCTGGGCCATTGATCCTTTAATAGAAAATAATTCAAAAATGATTTTAAAAATAGAGGTGAAGAGTTCCGAAGCAATTATTGTGTTTTAGATTATTAATTATTAATTAAAATGTAATAATATATTATTGGCTTAAATATGTTTTTGCTCTTTTATTTTTTATTTATATTTGTTTTTCATCCCTCATATTTCAAGAATATTATTTTAGTTTCTGATGTTTTGAAAATGTGTCACAATTATTCCCTCACATTGATATTTTAATCCCTAATATTTTGAAAATATGTTACAATTAGTCCCTCATATTTCAAAATGAGAGACTAATTGTGGCACATATAAGGGACTAATTGTGACACATTTTCAAAATATTAAAGACTAAAATAATATTCTTAAAATATAAAGGATAAAAAATAAACATAAATAAAAAAAAAAAGAAACCAACGACATATTTAAACCTATATTATTTACTAAATTAAACTTAAAATTACAATTATTCATTTTTCATTAACCTACCGGACAAAGTTTTTTTGTCCGTGTATTTCACAGGTGTAAATACCAGTTATATTACAGAGAGGGGTTTTCTCTCCTAATTAACCTAATTACTAATATTTTACTTTTTTTTTGTGAAACAATACTTGGATCCTGATTTGGACAATAAAAAATTCTATAATAAAAAAATTATAATTTCCTATGAATTTAATTTGATATTTTATCGACGATGGATAACGATTACATCACGGATTTTGTCTATTTTACTTCTCGTATTCTAGAAATTAGTTTTTGAATTTCATTAATTTATATTTCAAAAATTAATTTCTAAAAGCCCTAAAATCTTATCTTAATCTTAATAAAATACATTTTAGAATTTATTTTTTGGAATTCAAATGAATCAATCTTGAAAATTAATTTTTGGAAGCCATAAAATTTAAAAAAATCAAAAAATTTAATTCTGAAATTCAGCTATGTTCCAAAAAAAATTTGAAAAGTAAAGAAACAGAGGAAATGTACACACAAAAGGTGTGTATATATGAAGGTATTTCGGGGACAAAAATTTAAAAGAAAGAAATAGCAATTCTCAAATACCAGATGTGACTCAAATGCAATTACAAACTCGAAATTGTTGTGACTCAATCCCTATTATTTTGAATAACTATATAGAAAATTAAGTTATGAGCTTTCAAGACGTAACACATGTCATCTTTCTAAATTACTTTTATTTTTAATAAAATTTGTTTTATTTATTAATTTTTTTACTATTTTTGTTAAAATAACCCTACAAAACACATATCGAAATTAATATAGGCCGTATGATTCGTACACTAGTACCCAATAAAAATTTGGTTTAGGGTTTAGTACCTAATAAAAATTGGTGTGTGCCCTTTGAGTACATCAAGCATTTTAGCCTCTCAAGCACCGACAACTAATTAAATAACTCTTTTACCAAATTTCCTTTTTATAATATTTGTGGGCAAATTCTATGGTATCAGGAGAAATTTAAGTATTTGAATATACCTTGATAAGGTAGTTCAATAGAAATATGATAAGTGAAAAAAAATTAAATATACAAATGTTGATTCAATATCTATCTCAATTAGACACATGTTGCTCCTAGGAGAATCCATGGCCTGCGAGACCTGATTCAATTATATATATTTTAAATTTTTTTTCAAAAATGATAAAAGGGATGTATTTGTAAATAAATAAAAATAAAGGGATATATTTAAAAATAAATAAAAATAAAAATGACAAAATGACATGCTAAAGAAATACACATGACATTTTATTATAGACTGGGTATTGATACCAAAAATGTAACGACCTTCGTTACCTTAGTGACCACGTACTAAAAGTATGATTTTAATAAAATGAAACAAATTCTAAAAGACAAAATTGACTAAACAATACATCCACTCTGAATAACATATAGAAGTAATAATAAGTACGTATATAAAAAAAAACCGTTTGCGCAAATACATGTGTCTACTAATTAATTCAAACAACAACTAAGAACCAAGTCTAGCATAATAGCTCATCGTTTATAGAAATAAAATACTAACAACCAGAAGAAAATAAAACCAGAATAAAACTGGGATAGGAATTGGGCCACTTCCACTTAAAAAGGAGTAGCAGTTTAGAAAAAAAAAAAAAGAAGGGATAGGAATTGGAAGTTAAACCCACGTTCAACAAAAATAGGATAAGAGTGCTATCCCTAGTTCACGTTGGAGAGCTTAAAAGAAAGAAGAAAAACAAGGAGCATTGGGCAGAGAGAAAAATAGGAGAAGCAACACAGGGAGACTGAAGGAAAAAAGGAAAAAAAACAGGGTACCGAGGAAGGTGAGTAAAATACAATTTCTTTTGTTAAACCTCCATGGCCATGGTAGGACGTTTTAAAGATATAATTTTTCCTGATTTAGTGATATGAAAAACTGGGATTTGGGCTGTTCTTTTTTTATACTGCAATTAAATTCTTGCGCCTCCAAATATATTAAATGCTATGTTAATGGTTTGGCTGGTTTAGATTATACAAATAGAATTGTTATGTCAAAGAATATTGCTTCGATTTGGTACTGTCACGTTGCTTCTTCGTTTTACTGTACCGTTAATATAAAAATGTATTCTTTTCTCTTCCGAGACTTGGAGCGGAACCATAAAAATGGCATAGGCCATATTTCTTTGAACCCTTGGGTGTCATATTGTTTGCTGATCACTTTTACTCCAGCGACTAATGTTATAAGCATTTAAAGGTGTTGGTGTGAATAATATTAAATTATTATGATGAAGTTGTTGTGCACAAATGTATATATAGTAGTATCAATGAGTTGGTCATCACCTTCCGGGAAGGGATGACGGTATTCATCTTATTCCAGGAATAGGATGAGAGGTATCTCTATCTGGGATGAGATATCGTAAATTGAAAATATCCACATCTGGGATGGGTCGATATTATATTCTTGAACATATCCACATCTGGGATGGGATATGACCTCCATCAGGGATGGAGAAGGCAGTGGGATACCATTGCTTGGACATGATCTCATGGACCTTAGTGAATCTGGGATTCACACCGGTTCCGGGAACCGACTAGTTATATAGTGTGTGTAGTGATGACGAGTTGAGTACTCTGTCTTGTGATTGTTCGACCGTTTAAAATAATTAGTTTATTTTTGTGCTTTAAATAAATGGTGTCTGTTTCGAAAGGAATTCTTATTTTACTTTTGTGGGACCATGGTTTATTTTTTTCCGGTTACCACACCGGCCGAGAACAACACTAATTTCAAATACTTTTTTTTAACTTGTTTTATCTCACTGGAATTATATCTCATTAAGAGTGTTGTTTTCAGAGCATGAGGATGACGTCACTGGAAATGAGGAGAGTTGAAGACTTAATGTTTTATTCTGGTTTTATTTTCTTCTGGTTGTTAGTATTTTATTTCCATAAACGATGAGCTATGCTAGACTTGGTTCTTAGTTGTTGTTTGAATTAATTAGTAGACACATGTATTTGCGCAAACGGTTTTTTTTTTATATACGTACTTATTATTACTTCTATATGTTATTCAGAGTGGATGTATTGTTTAGTCAATTTTGTCTTTTAGAATTTGTTTTATTTTATTAAAATCATACTTTTAGTACGTGGTCACTAAGGTAATAAAGGTCGTTACAGATGCCCATAAAATTTTTCTGGGTACCATAGCAATCACTATATTTGTGTTTTATAGTTTAAAGTTTAAACTTTGATTTTCTCTCTTAATTTAACGCAGCTCGCTTACTACGTTCTATATATGTTTTTTTGGTGAAAATGAGTCAAATAATATAAAATTCAACAATTTCTTGTTTTTGGGAAGAATATATAGAAATTAACCAACATATTGATTATTTATTGTAGACCAAACACTGGAAACTAATATAATGTTCCTCTTTTCCTGTGAATTCATATATATTCATGGCTCATACACGTGCAGGAAATAATGCTTAATCATGAAATTATGAACCCCAACAGACAAATGCAATAGTCTCTTCATGGATCAGATTAAGGCTCGTTGATTTTTTCCTTTCTTAGCACAAGTACTGTACTTCTAATTTATCCGAGGTTATATCCATGTCGCATGCATGATGGAGGAAAATATCACATGCAGACAGAGAGATCCCACAGATCATTAACAGAAGCAATTGACTGACATTTTTCATCCAAGTTAAGAAAGAAACCTGACCAATATTATATCAAGGAGATTAATTGTCCTCATTGAGATTGATAATTAAGGAAAGACTTTGACTAGCCACACAAGTTCCTCTATTTGGACCCTGATTAATTACAACATTTTCATGAGTAATATAATATGTAATTGTTTACATACACTTTACAACATCAACAGTTGAGCTTGGTTAACTCCCGTTTGAGAAAGTAAAGTCCAATTATAAATTACTTGGAATGGAAAGGGCTCCATTAACTTTATCTATATATCTATAGCTGTTGAAGAGTTTGGACATTAATTGATCACAATTGATTATATGTGTGTTATAATTAAGCTATACGATTAATTATACAGCTTTCACCAAATGGAGTCCATATTGAATGGTTGCTCCTGCGGCAAAACTCTTGAAGAAGAAGCACTCATGAGATTTGAGGCTACTAGGTCAGTTCCAAGGTGATCAGAAAGAGAAATTAATCCTTGAGGAATATTATAATTTGTTGCTGCAAAGTGATCATCATGGGTAGCTGCAGCTTCTTGTTGTTGAAAACAGCTCCTAAGCTGTAATGCCTTGATGAGAAGCACAGAATTCAGCTGATTTGGATTATTATTCAGCATTAATCCTGCAGAAGGCCCCCATGGGAGCTGAGATGGAATTGGAGAGGGAATAGCCTCAGCCGCACATGCAGCTGGCCAATTCATATAATTACTGGTATCACTATATCTACTGCCGCCATTAATGTAATTAGTTGGTGGTGATGATGAAATGTTGTTAGTGATGAAGCCACTACTGGATGAATCATATGGCAGCTCAGTAACATTGCCAAATTCATGATTCACCATTACCATTGAGGTAGTATTACAAGGGGACTCTTGATGAGATAGTACTGGAGAGGATATTGATGTCTGCTGTGGTTTTCTGGGTGCTGAGCTCTTCTGGAACACCCTGCAAACCACCCATTCTTCCTAGAAAAGGAAAGAAAAAAAAAAACAAATTGAGTAACCAAATGTTATTTCTTAATTAACTATATGAAGCCTAAGCATAATGGACATAACACAGAGACAAGGTACTCTATGTGTGTTTGAGTATATATATTAACCATTAAGTTCCGAAATATATATATATATCTGGAAATTTTGCATGCAGGAAATTAGAAAAAAAATTAATATGGTATATATACAAACTTGTATATTTATTTCATCATGTTAAATAAAATCATTTGTGTGTATAAATTTTGCTAGCTAGATTGATGCACACACATAAAAGGCCTGTCAACTGCTTATAAAAATATATATTTGCAATTAATGAATATATATATATATAAGCACGTACGTTTATATTAGTTGAGGTGTAAGAAATGATGCAGTTACTAATTACCTTTGAAGATCTAATTGGATTCTTGTTTTCTAGCCTGTATTCGTGCATGACCCAGTTACTTTTCTCACCCCTCGGAGCTCTGCCCATATAGAAGACTAAGGTTTTCTTCATTCCTATCAAAACTCCAGCACTGAAAATTTCCCTGTCTTTTCCTGTGGTTTTCCAATAGCCTGATTCGGTGGCACGGTTGGTTCGAAGCCCAGTTGGGTACTTCCGATCTTTCAAGTTAAAGAAATACCATTCCTTCTCCCCCATTGAAGCCTTATCTATACATGCAATCAATTCATCAATAAATCATCCTAATTTAGTTTATTTATTTTTGCAGTTAATAAACGATAGCATACGAGAATCGAATTGTCAACGTTGGCACGTTCAAGTACCAAAATTAATTAGTGTGTACATGTACACACACTTTAAAATTATATATATAGTTAATCATATGCATGAATTATAATTAAAATTCAACTCCTTTAAAGTGTCAGTAAAAAAAAAACTCCTTTGAAGTAAAGATTCAATTGGAAAAAAAATACTTGGAGTTCTGATTATTAATTGAAAAATCAATAAAACTTAATTTTAACAACTAGATTGATAATTTATTATGCATATACGTATTGTCACAATAATTTTTTTTTTGACACAAGGAAATTTAACGTATTGTCACATTAATCTAATTAATTGATGAGATTTTAATTAACATTTATTCAGAACATTATTCTATAATTATTACACTTCTCAAACTAGATGAGTCAATTAATATTTGTAATACAGGGATGCAAAATGTTCAGTTTGCATGAACCATTATAAATATCATCATTGGTTGGATTTTAATTGATTCTACACCTTTCTCATGCGCTTTTATGTATTCCTTGGGGTTTCTGGTCTTGGGCGTCGCTTGTGCTCAAAATTAAAAGGTTTTTTTTTTTTGAGTTGAAAATTAGAAGGTTTCTACTTCAATAAAATTTAGACTTATAAAAAAACCATTATAAATACCATTGAGAATTTACTGAGGCAGAGAGAGGGATCGATTGTTTAATTTTATGTTTCATTTTGCTTGATCAATTTGCAGAATATTGTTTTAGGAACGCATAGCAATTAGTCTTTCAAAAATAATCAAGATTAGAAAGTTTTCATAAAGGACATGAAAAACCCTTGCAAATTAATTAATAATCAAACTATATTAAAAAATACAAGATCGGGGCCGGTACATAGAAATGTTTTTTTTTTCTTGAAGAAAAAGAAATGGAAACCAGGTAAATATATGGAAGAGGAGCATACATATATACTATAAGAACTATATATATATATAAAACCCACCTGGGAGGTCCCAAGGTTCAGACTTATTGAGATCAACAACTGCTACAGCTTTGGAGGTGAAGGCAGTATCGGACACTTTCCTTAATAAATAATATGTGATTAGCTCTTCATCTGTGGGATGGAACCTGAACCCAGGAGCTAGGAATATTTCCTCCATATTCTTGTGATTGATTAATCCAACTCAGTCAGCTAATTTAATTTGATCCCGGGAATTTGAAGCAACTTACTATATGCAAGAATTGAAGTGGGGCGCATCCAAATTAATTAGTACGGACAGTGTAGTACTAAAAACCTCAATTTACCTCTCCAAGAGGGGGTCCTATATGGTCCAATATTCTCGGCCACTTTATGGTTTTATAACTCACCCGGCCCTTCATGACCAAGAAGCATCCATATATAGATTATAGATAGTCTTCATATTTATAATTTATAATAAATAAATGCATACAGCTAACTCTTTGACAAAGATATATATTATATCCTCCAGGAAATATATAGATTATTAATTCAATTGCGTTTTTGCGTATACATCTTTAATAACTAACAAGCTTCGGTTATAAAGCGAGTGAATTTCCAAAATTGTCACCCTAATTTTACCTATATTTACTTAATTAAATTACCGATCGAGAACAAGACCGTGACTCTGTCAATATTGTGTATGTATCATAATATAATAATGTGATTAATTGGTGTGATTATATATGTAATAATATTTAATTTAATTTAATAGGAATGTTAGTAATTGCATTTAATTGTACGCACGAAGGGGATGATGAATCCCTATTTACTACACCCTATTTGGGATATAGATTTCCATGATGTACATATTCTATGATCCAGTCCAACTACCTTCACCCATTTCTAGTTCTACCCACCAATTGCTTTGCCAACCTCACGCTATTGTTCAATGAGAACGTACGTGTACACAATTGAAACCATATTCTCTTTCTATATACAATTAATAATTAGTGACAGTTGCCGAAACCCACCGTCATCCCCCTCTTCGATCTCTCACAAATTGTAAGAAAAATACACGTATATATGTGTATAAAATATATTACTACTATGATCTTTAATTTTAACTGAGTTTAACGAAAGTTCAACGTGTACGTGTGTGTTGTGTAACTGCATGTATAGACGCAAATATATAAACATGGACGTTCAATGATTATTAGAGTTAAGATCAAAACGATGTTTGGTATATACACAGTAATTTTTATTAGGCTTAATTGCATTTCTGGTTGTTCGATTTTGGCAAACAGGTTATAATATTTGTGTGATTTAGATCCCCAAATCTCAATTGTTACAATAAATCTAATACCCCTCCCTTGCGTTATTGTGTTGTCCAATTTTTAATACTAAAAACTTAAACATGCAGCACACATAAATTCCATCTACGTACTGTGTATATATATAATATAATTCTTTCCTCTCTCTTTTTTCCCTTCTCGGGTACGTCGACTGATATTACTACTGTACTGTGAGTGGTTAAAATGGTCACCAACCCAAAAGACTGTCGATCCCTAGCAAAGGTAAACGTTTTTGTTGGACCTTAATTTCCCCATATATATATATATGCCATCATATTTCATGTATGGGTTAATCTTCAAAGCATCACAGATTTTCAATCCTACCAACGGAACTTTGCGAATCCCCCATATCTGCTGCATATATGTTTTCGTTACAATACTAATTAATTACGATTTTCTAGAAGCACACACAATATCGATACATATGGTGCCCTTTAATATGGGACAATTTGAAAACATCCCAGCAATAGGAAGGTAAGAATTGACTTGAGATGGGAGATTTATTGGTTTTTGTGGGAGTTAGTTTTTCCTCTCCTAATATATATATAATATGAATAAGTTCTTTTTTTTGTTGTGAAAATTTTACCGCGGTAAAAAAAATGGTACACTTGATTCAATATTTTTTTTTCTCAATTGATTCAATAATTTATGCAAATGGTACACTTCTTAATATTAAAATACTATTTAATTAATAACACAACAAACTAATTATTTACAAACTATATAATATAAAATACAAAAAATAATAAATCCTATTTAATAATACAAATAAAATTTTCTAATCACTAATAAAAAAAATTAACAGTATTACTAAATACGAAAATGCTATACAATAATACAGTCACTATTTAAAAATATAAAAAAGGCTATTAACAAATAACACAAATTACATTATTCAATTGACTGTGAATTGGAACATTACACTTATTCAAATTAATTTACAAGCATCAAATAATCATTAGAAGTTGTCTTAATATATTTGACTGTGAATTGGTAGATTGCCCTAATCAACGACTTTACTTGAGTCATGGAATGAAGGATTAGGGTGATTAAGGATTAGTAATATGTGATTAATGGGATTTATGGTTCTAATTTACTACATCTCCTAAGATGATTAGTTTGATCAACCATGGTCAGAGGGTTGACCATTGTCTTAGGCGATTGACCGGGGATATAACTTCACTGTGAATTGGTAGATTGCCCTAATCAATAACATTACGTGAGTCATGTCGTGAAGGGTTACCATGATTAAGGATTAGTAGTATGTGATTAATGGGAGGATTGCATCTACTATATACATCTCCTAAGAGGACTAGTGTGATCAACCATAGTGGGAGGAGGGTTGACCAATGTCTTACGATATTGACTGGAGATATAATTGGCTGTGAATTGGAAGATTACACTTATTCAAATTAATTTACAAGCACCAAATAAGCATTAGAAGTTGCATAATTACTATTCTAATATTCATTAACCCGATATGATTACATTATACAAGTCTATTTAACCTGCTCATCCTAGTTGTTGTGTTTTTATGTTTCAAACAGTGCCATTGCCTGTAACTCCCAACAAACATTACGCCCCTTCAATGTTCCTTTTTCAATCAAATCTGTATAAATCTGTATCAACTTCGGAGACGCTGGTGTTAATGAAATATTATTCCTTTCCGGTTTCCTAATTTTGTACTTATATTCCTAGTGTTTCATACTACTACATTAAATACTGTTTAACGTGGTTAATTAATTAAGGACAGATTTTTAGTAACTACTGGGTGAGATAATAATTCAGTAACCACTAAATCTACGATATATTAATATACTTCACATAATTAGATTTTTTTTAAATTCAATAAATTACAAACATAAATTGCTTCTTAATAAACTACTCATACTATTTAACGGCTAATATATTTTCCAACTTAATGTCGCTACTAAATTCACATTGTATTCGCCAATCACATATTTTTTCATATCACGTGTTTATTCAAATCTTTACAAATAAATTAAAGGTCACACTTAGGTGTTTTTTCATATCACGCCAATATGACATTCTTCTATGTTGGGCCATTCGTCAAGTCAAATTTTGATAGGGAGTAGACTTATTACTCAAATGATGTTAACAACCCAAACCAGGTCACACTTAGGGTCACACTTAGGGTTGTCAAAATTAAGCCTAAATCAAACAAACTAATACTTTGTCAAGCCCAAAAACTAGGTTTACCCAAAAACCAAGTCTACGTGACCACAAAAAAAAATTACATATCACCAAGAAAAAATATATAAAAAATATAATAAGGTACATTATATTAAAAAAATCAGTTTTTTTTTTATTTTTTACCGTTGTCAACTTTACAAATACTACATTTTGTAGCCCCTTCTAAGCAAATACTAAAAACTTTCTACAAAACTTACTAATCAAGTTGCAGGTAAAAAATCTTAACCGTTAAATTAAATATACATATATCAACGCTCAAAAATGGCTTTTCCATTGCTGGGACATTGATGGAGTACGATCTGTACTGCTGACATTTTCTCTCTTCCCCTTAATTTCTGTGTCTCCCCCTAACTATCCTATTCCTAGTAAAAATATCATATCATACAATAATAAAAATAAGAACAATAATAATAATAATATATTTTAATTTGTTAAAAAATAATGATAATAATATAATATCACTTAATATTCCTTATGGACAACATTGATCTGTACTGAAATCTGCAATCTTAGTAACCACGTTAAAGACAAGGATCAATAAAAGAGGACTGGCACAAGAATTCGCAATTGACACAGCCAACACAATCTTTTTCAGTCGGCTCTTTATTCCATCAGGAGGTAAGGAATACATTCAAGCCCGGAAAATAGAAAAAAAAGATTTTAAAATATAACCTCAGAAGATTCAGATTTCAAAAACAAAACCTTATAATACGTGCACGCTGAGTGAACACATGTAATCCATTCGATTAAATAATATATGAATTCCACTTCTTGCACAAGAATGTCATGTAATAATTCTTTTATAAAGTGAAGTACGTTTATATCTGTCTACCTATGCGTGTGGCTTGGTTTTGGTCTCTTCTTTTTTGCTTTTAGTTCAAATAGGAAAGAAAGGACCCTGTTAATTATACTAGGATTTTATGCGTTTACACACATTACAAAACAAGACTTGCGCTTTTGTTTCATATATAATGTTTCAGAAATGATCCCCCTGGTATGATTTTCTTTTCTCTTGGTAATTCTTTAAATTAAAATATCGCTCAAGCCAATGATGTTATTTTAAGTCACTATAGAAGAAGGATGGGACATCATACTATGTGAATCAAATTTGATCGATCAAATTGAGGAAATAATAATAATAATAATAATAATAATAATAATAATAATAATAAGGAAATGTGTACATATGTCATAACTGAAAGTTCATTTCATTTATAAATTATAGAAAATGTTATTTAGTTATATATGGGAGTGTGTCCTTCACTAATACTAAAAATTATATTTGAAATTGCATGCTCCTAATCCCCCCGTATATACCTAGAAGGCTACATAGATGTTGTAGTAAGAGAGAAGCCAAGACTGTTGAATGTTCTTAACTTGTTCTTAGTGGACTCCATGAGAGGTTAGTCCTTGGTGCTTAAGGCTTATAATTGGGGACATGAATGACGAAAGGGTGCAAACCATTTGGGGGATATTAGAGATTTTGACATTTTAAACATTAATGTTGTTGACCAAGAATTATAGATAGATAGATAGATATCACGAAAGCAACTGAAGCCCCACTTCTTTTTTTCTTTTTAGGTGTTGCTTTCCTTAGTGGTGGAGTCCTCTCTTGTGCTCTCACTTTGGAGCAACCACAAAGAAAATGCCATGTCCCAAAGAAGAAGCTCTTGTTAGACTCTTCAACAATGTCTCGAGCTCTTTCCACCTTCTCTTCCTACTCCTCTTCTTCTGTGCCATTTTTCTTGTCACCTTCTTAACCTTCACTGGCAGATACCCCTTCATCCAAAGGTCTTGTTATTGGTTTCTGCTCTTCTTTATTCATTCATTCATTCAATCATTCTCTATCTCCTTGACACATATTATAGCACATTCATTGCCTCTGACATTATTTATTTAACTCACACACAAGTTTCTCTTTGTTTATATTGCAGTGATCAACAGTATGAATATGTGTTTTCTGAGGATGAAGAAGAGGAAGAAGAAACTCAAGATGAGTATTCTTGTGTTGATTCTACTGAGAGAGCAAACATCACATGTGGTACTGGTACAGAGACCCTTTTGTTTCTGCACAAAGAGGAGACTCAGAGGACTCATTGTTATTCTGAAGAATTCATAAGCCCCCGGGAGAGCTTGACTGAAGAGTCAGAAGAAAACAATTATTCTGAAACATCATTGTCTGTCCATAACTCATCACAGGTTTCTGACTTGGAAAATGAAGCGGTTGGAGAAGACTTTCCATCAAGAGATGCTGATTCTGTTCCAAATTCTGTCCAAGTATACAAAAGTAACAAAAACAAGCACCATAGCTAATAATAATAAATAATCATTCTATAGTCAGTTAAATTATTCACATGCAGATTCTGACACTGCTTTCCTGCAGATCATGATCACATTGGTGGTGTTGGAGTTATTGAGAATAAGAGGGTGCAGGAGGCAAGCCTCACGAGGGATGAGAGATTCTTTGTTTTTGCTTCTACCCAGTTGAAGAGTAAGAAGTTGGTTGTTGAAGAAAAGGATGATGATGATCAATCTATGTGCTCCTCTGAATGGAGGAGCTCCATCCATTGCAGGGATTCTGGAAGTGAAGATGCATTTTCTTCCTCATCTAGAAGAAGTTGCCCCAAGTGGGAATCATATACTTTGTTCCAAAAATATGATGAAGAAAGGGCATTCTTAGACAGAATTAGTGCACAGAAACTTCATGAAACCGGTAACGAGTAAAGACCCTTTTTTTAATTTAATCCTTAGGGTGCTTTGTGGATAAACAACTTATTTAAGAACTTATTGGATAAGCACTTATTATATAAGTGTTTATGTATAAGTTGATTCTACAATCGAAGGACTTATGGACTTAAACTCTACATAAAAGTTATTTTTATAAACTCTTCTAAACACATGCATAAGTACTTATGCCATAAGATAAACTTCAAAATAAGTTTTTTCTAAACACACCTTAGTGCATCATTTTAAGTATGATATATTTTTTTCGTTACACATTAGCAACCCCATTTTCAGAGTCTTTAAGATCAATTCAAATGTCTCCAAGATCAATATCAGAGCGCATTGTGAACAAGTTTTCAAGTATAAACAAAAAGCCAGCTGATGTGGGTCACAACCCATATCGTGAACTAGAGGCTGCATATGTTGCACAAATTTGCTTGACATGGGAAGCACTCAGTTGGAACTACAAGAACTTTCGTTCCAAACATACTTCGCGCCATGATCTTGAATTCGAGACCGGTTGTCCTGCCACCATTGTACAGCAGTTCCAGCAATTCCAGGTTTTGTTACAGAGATACATAGAGAATGAGCCTTATGAGCATGGCAGGAGACCCGAGATCTATGCCAGAATGAGGCTTTTGGCACCAAAGTTGCTCCTTGTGCCAGAATTTCAAGGTATGATATATGATAATTACTTTTTCTCCCTCTCTTCTACAAGTAGATTTCACATCAAATCAAATGGTATAACAAACACAATCATGGCTTTTAAATTGTGGTCCACAATGTCAAGGTTTTTGGGTTTCTGCAACCGCAACTGCGGTCACATCAACCATATTTATCAGTAACTTTTCACAACATCAAAAATCGCAATACGACTGCAATTCAAAACCTTTGACACGAGGAATAACCCAACTACAAATCATGGACTTGGAGTGCATGGTTTTTAATTAATTAGTACTGTTGGTAAAACAGAACAAGACATGGGGAAAAAAAAAACAACTTTGTATTTATCCACCATTGTTAAGTCAAGTGTAAACCTTAAACCACCACAGTTCTATACGGGATTGAGTCAATTAGTGCAAAGGGAATTGTGTAGGGTGCTAAAACTAATAATATATGCTGGAAAATGATGTAGCATTGTTTTGTGATATATTTTTCATTAATTATTTTTTCTTGTTTGTTTTAAAGAATCAGAGGAGGAGCAGAGGGACAGTGATTTTCAGAGTAAAATATCCTCAGCTTCATTTCTGAAGATAATGGAGGATGGGATCAGAACATTCATGAATTTTCTGAAGACTGATAAAGAGAAACCCTGCCAGATCCTAGCACACTACTTTAGGAGAAACAGAAGAGGCATGGTTGATGCAACACTACTCCGGCTAATGAAGAAAGTTAATCAAAAGGCAATAATTAAGTAGCAAGTCTTAAATTAAATTGATTAGTTTTCCTTCAAATCAATGCTTTTTCAGATCATTTAATTTTAATTTTAATTTATCTATCTAACTGCAGAAGAGAGTGAAGGTTAAGGGTGTTCGGCATTCAGGGAAAGGGACGAGGAAGAGAAAGTTGAAGG
This sequence comes from Glycyrrhiza uralensis, assembly GCA_030159175.1. Taxonomy (NCBI): domain Eukaryota; kingdom Viridiplantae; phylum Streptophyta; class Magnoliopsida; order Fabales; family Fabaceae; genus Glycyrrhiza; species Glycyrrhiza uralensis. The sequence goes on along the minus strand of BRZY01000003.1, from coordinate 57,758,376 downwards.
TGGAAGAAGAGATGGATGTTTTGATGGCTCTGATAGACCTAAAAGTGGTGTCAAGGGTATTAAGAATGAATGAGTTGAGTGAAGGACAGTTGCATTGGTGTGAGGAGAAGATGAGCAAAGTGAGAGTGGTGGAAGGGAAACTCCAAACAGATTATTATTCCACTCCACTTTTCTTCCCCTCACACTGATGAATGAATGTGCACAAAAGGAATATTATGCATGACACTCTTCTGTATTGTAACATCAAAGAATAACAAACACATGGAAGCATGGCTTTAATTTGGTGCCTCACATCCTCGGAAAATGGAAGACCAGAGCCAAAGCATGCAACATGAAGATTGAGACAGAACTTGCTAACTAGCTTTCTTACTTAGGATTACGTGTAATTTGAGCTGAAGAATCAAAAGAATAATGAGCAAGATGAAGTTGAATAAAACAGCATTCTTTTTTATGGAGGGGAGGGGCTTTTTTTTCCCCACTGAGACAACACTTGTAAAATTAAATGAGAAATACTATATCTTCTTATAAATCCTCCTACATATCCTCCTACTACTTTATAAAGTAAGAAAGAGAATACAACTAATATCTTGAAAACATAAAAAACATTTAATACTTACTTCATTTAGTAAGTAAGAGGATTTGTAGGAATAAAAGGTAGGAAGATTTAGAATTATTCAAATTAAATTTATAGAAATATACATTAATTACGTCATAGACAATTAAGAATAATTTCTTTTAATGAGATGTTGAAAATGTATATTAATGATATCTATATACTTTTAAAAAGGAAATTTTCTATTTTAGTATATAGTTTCATTTTTCTAAAATAGCATTCATATCCATTTAAAACAAATATAAAAACCAAAGTTATAATTGACCATATAGAACAAAGCTTATATCAATCAATATTTGTTTTAATTTTTTCAGAAAAAAAAATGATGGACATGCATGTATGACAATTATGAGTACTAGTAAAATATAAAATTTATTTTATTTTTTTTAAATAATTCAATTGATAAAATTTATTTTAATAGTAATAAGGAAACTAGATACAAATATTAAAAGCATTTAATATTTTAATAATTATTTACAAGAACCTATTATATTTAATATTTAACTGAAAAAATATAAAAAAAATTAAACGATAAAAATCAAAGAAAGTAGTTTGAAAAACCCTCAAGGGCCAAGGCCCATGGGCTGTGGCCCTTGTGGGGATGGGATGAGAATCAGAGTTTTTTTTTAGAGTTCAATCGCTGTCTCGAATCTCGATCAAACTTAGGATTGAAGAACAACTCCCATGGCCCAAAAAGCATAGCATTTTATTTTGAATTGTGATTGTCCTTGACAAAAAAAAAAGCATGTGATTGTCCTCAGCCCATTGCTCGGTTAAAATCGGCCCTAGTTAATAACAAGGATCCGTTTCTTTGTTTTTCTTAAAAACCGGTTTTATAATATGACTTGTTTTATAATTCTTAAAAAACCGGTTCCTCATTGACCAAAAAACCGGTTCCTCCTCTCAATTGTGTTATATGTCATGTATATTTTTAATTAATATTCTTTTTTTGCCATTAATGTTACTGTCATAATATTATTCATGTTTTACTATTTTATCAAACAAATACATTCCACGTAATGTGTCCGATACATAAATATTCCAATATTGAGTAGGAATATTGATATTGAAATTATTATCCAAATTATGGTCGTATAAATCAAACTAATGGCTGCTAAGAACCCAACACATACCACAGCATGATACTTTAATACTTATACGAGCATATATATAAAGGAGTACCACTTGTCCATTGACATTATTCCAAAGGAAACATTAATAAAACTTTGGCAAAATAATACATGAAGTCTTTTAAGTTATTTTATTTTTTTAAGTTAGTCCCTTATTTTTATTTTTTGATAATAAGGTCTCTTATGTTTATTTATTTTTTCAATTTGGTCATTTTGATGATGTGTTAATTACTGATTGGTTTGAGATGATGGTATACAGTAAATCGAGACCAATCAGAAACTGACATATCATCAACAAATGAAGAAAATGACCAAATTGAAAAAATAAATAAACATAAGAGACCTTATTGTCAAAAAAATAAAAATAAAAGATCAACTTAAAAAAATAAAATAACTTAAAGGACTTCGGTACTATTTTGCCTAAAATTTTAATGAATTGAAGCGAGTTTAGTGTTATCATGAATTTCCATCAATTATATTGTCCGCTAATCCGATCTGGGACTGGATGCACTTAAAAAAGATCCCAAACCAGTAAGCATTTTTTTAGGAAAAGAAAGTAAAATACAACATGCTGCGAGTGATGAACGATAATTGTATGAAAAAAGAAGATAGTCTGAAAAATACATTTAACCATTTGTAAATTATAATAATAACTAGTTTACATATAAATATAAACAATATAAAATGTAGTGATATTTCTTTGAGAATTATTAAATTTGCTTGTTTAGTGCAGGGTGGAGGAACACAGTCACGGGGCATCTTAATTAAAATGAACCCACAGGAAATACTGACGCTGGTCCACACTGGCCCACTGTTCCCCATGCCCACCCTTCATATACACATTCTTTTAATTTTTAAAGGCCTAGAGAACATATCTTTATTGGAGATGCTTTTAGGCCTCGTGCATATCATCATAGAATTGATCCTTCAAGAGATAAGGTTACATGGTTACAATTATAAAAACAAAGAAAAAATAACCTGTCAAAAATAATAATAATAATAATAATAATAATAATAATAATAATAATAATAATAATAAACATGTTGAGATCCATGACTGCTTGACCAAACTAACATGTAATTTTATTTTTTTTATAAATATGGAAATAATTCCAGGGCTGAGATTCGGTTGGTCTCTTCATTCTCAAGAAAATAATAAAAAATATATAATATCTAATTAATTAATTAAATATAATGAAATTATTGTTGTGTTGGAAATATGCTATAGATTGTACAAAGTTTTCTAAGAATTTGGTCTGAGTTGTGTCCAAAATTTAATATCTAAGCTTGATCTATTTATCTGATATACGTCTTTTTAGTTATAAAGTAAATATTTTTTTTTTTAAAATAATTGAGCCAAAAACGCAAATCTTTAACCAATTATATTGGTTCTAGAAATTTGGGTTTTTTAAGCATGTGATTATTGATTTGATCGTTAGGTTTTTCAAGCAATATGTGATAAAGAGAATGTATTTAAAATGAATAAAAATAGAATATGGGTATTTTAATTAATTATTTCATTCAAAGTCATCTTCTCACTCTTTTTTTTTTGTTTTCCATTAAGTAAGGACGGGAAATTTTTTGAGGCAGGGTCCACTTTTTAATTTTTTCCACCGTTTTCACCTTATCTTATCTCATAATCAAACAATTATAAACTTCCTTTTGTCCCCCTTTTTCTTTCTCTTAATTTCTCTCCGTTCTTTTTTCATGAAACCAAGCATAATATATGCAAACTCCAATGAGTTAAAGAGCTGAGTCGCACATGCGTGTATGTGTTTGAATTTATTTGATTTTGTTTTAAGAATGTTAAACTTTGTCAATTTAATATTTGAACTGGAATTTTTTATTAAATAATTAAAATTTATAAAAATTCATATATTCTAAGAATTAATTACCAAACTTTATTGTAACTAATGAGTCAAAGGTTTTACAACTTAGACTTGTTGGTTAAACCGTGAGCCCAAGACTAAAGGGCAGGGATATGCAAATTAAAAGGGTGTGATCCCCACTTCTATCCATTCCCATTCCTCGACAGGGCACAAGGGCGTCATCGCCAAAATTCAAAGTGCTATTTTTCATTTCCACTTTGGAATGGAATATATATAGATATAGATTAGAGATATGAGATATGAATCACTTTAGATTTTTTGAATGTGATATCTACAGTGCTCTGTCGAAAAAGAGTACCATTGATTGCCATTGATATTTTCTTTACTCGTGGTGGATGCAGCACCCTCCTTTTATTTATTTGACTATCTTTGTGGGTTTATCACAATCGACCTCACATGTATATATGTACAGAAGGAAAATGGAGCAATTCCTTCCTGGATGGGATCCTATTGGAGTTCAGCTTGAGGTTTTGAGGGTTGGTTTAGAATTCTTGGATGCACCTTTGATTTTATCTATGTTTCCTTTGACACCGTAAAGGTTAATTTCATCATATATCACATATATAGGATAAATATAAAAAAAACTCTCAATTCTGGCATCTTAAATATTAAAATATATTGTGTTAGTACTTTCAAATATGAAATGACGGTTCAAATTGCTAATATAAAAGTGAATTAAAATATAATTATCCCAAAAATATAAAATTTCATATCTCCCCTTTTCTTATTTTATAAATGTTTTATAGTTATTGGCCTTAACATAAGTTTAATTTTAGTATTTATTTTAAAATAATTAAATAAATAGTTAGTTTTTCTAAAATAAATAACTTGTTAGTTAAAAAATTATTGTAATAGTTTTTTATAAAGCATTTTTATTTTTGATTAATTAAATTTATACAAAATATAAAAATTAAAATATCATAAGTTAACTAATATTGAAAACATTTAAATATTACATATATAAGAATTTATAACTAATTTATTTTCTAGTTTCCAGTTTTAAGTCTTGTAATAATTAAAAATTTAATCCTAACTAATAATTCTTTACATAATTCAAATATAATATTTTAAATTTTAAATCAATTCCAATTATGAAAAAAAATTAAAGTTCTTAACTACAACTATACGGAAAATAAAAGGATGAAAAATAAAAAAAGTTTAATAACGATATAATTTTATGTAAATGTCTAATAATATTTTATCATCTTGCGATAACATAAACATAATTAAAGCCTATATAAATTTAATGTATAAAAAAACAGTCTGTATTTTTGTCAAAAAAAAGTCTGTATAAATCTATAATTTTAATACAAATTTTAAAGAAAGTGGTAAAAAAAAGGAGGAAAATACACTCTCTTTCTTTGAGAGATACCGATATTACACTCTCCTTTTCTCTTATTTGAAAATACACATTTTTTTCCCTTGAGAGATACTAATATTACACTCTTCTTCTCTGTTGTTTAAAAACACACACTCCTTTCTTTTCAAAGATAAAATATGATACACTTTTCTCTATTTTTGTATTTTTCCCTTAACGTAAAAGTTAACATCCGTTAAAATATTTTTATTATTATAATAATATTTTATCTTTTATTTTATTTTCATTTTTTATCCCATTTTACTTCCCATTCCGTTTTCTAATTCATGGAATTAGAATTATCGTTTCATCGCTGTTCACCACCGCATTCCACTGAAAATGGATTCATTTTGGTTTTGGAGATGGTAATTGTTGGTGAAATGTGGTGGTGAACGATGGTGAAACAGTGATTCTGATTTTAAGAATCAGAAATTAAAATGGGAAAAAAAATTGGTCAAAAATGAAAATGAAATAAAAGATAAAAAAGTTATTATGGCAATAAAAAAATATTTTAAAGGAAACTAACTTTTACGTTAATAAAAAATTACAAAATGGAGAAAAATATATCATATTTTATCTTTAAAGGAAATGAAATTTATGTTTTTAAACAAGAGAAAATAAAAGTATAATATTAATATCTCTAAAAAAAAATATGTGTTTTTAAACAAAAGAGAAAAACTACACTTGAGCTTGAGGGTGGAGGCCATGCGAGTTCCTCAATTGAGGGATTAGGTCTCCGTGTTGTGTTTTTGTTCCTTTGTGTCATTTTTTGTTTTTCTCTCACTTTTATTAAAAAAAAAGAGAAAAAAAAGAATATAATATTAATATTTTTTAAAAAAAAGAGTATATTTTACCCTAAAAAACACATAAAAAATCAGTTTTAATGAAACGGAAGCATGATAAATTTTTAAACCTGTTTTCCGGTGAATAAATGAAAACAGACTTGGGGGAAAGGTTGTGGCTGTTTCTGTTTCAGGCACAATAAATACATGCACGTTGTTGAACTTAACTATGCATTCAGTATCCGACGACAACACGACGCAATGGTTGAGTTTTGACAGAACGGCATGTTCCTTTCCTCTGACCCTCAAGGGCAAAATGGAGAAAACACATTAACAGATCACGCACCATCATCACTACTACGTGTCGCCTCGTCACACACGATAGAATCCGAGATCTCAAATCATCAATCCAACGCCCATGTAAGTGCGGTCTTACATCACTTAATGTGCACTTGCACGTACTGTATCATATTCCTCTCCTTCGTTCCCCTCTCTCTCTCTCTATGAATACCCACCCAACGCCCAACAATGTCCTTTCTCCTATCCTCTTTCTTTCTGTTTCTGTTCCTCTGCTTCACTCAATTTTTCATTCTCTGCCTTCTTCCTCTTCTCCTCTCACACGAGTCTCTGACTCTGTGGCAGCTCAGGTACTCCCCCTCTCTCTCTCTCTCTCTCTCTCTCTCCATGCTTGGGTGTTATAAATTTACTTTTGTGTGTGTAAAGTCTCAAACTTTAAAAGCCTTTGTTGATTTGAGAAGGTGGGTCTTTAAGTTTTTGTGGTTTTCTTCTAGACTGGGAAAACTGTGAAAATGGGTTCCTTTCTTCTTCCTTTTTTGTAGGTCTATGATTTTATTGGATTTCGTTCAATTTTTCACTGACTATCAAAGACCAAAAGAACTGTGTGATTTTAAAAATAATAGATTTTTTGTTTTTTTGATATTTGTGGTTGCAGGTGTTCCTTGTCTTAAGATCTGTGGTTTTTTTAACAAAAAAAGGGGTGAAAGATGAATTGCTACTACGGGTACCAACAGATGAACACCGTGACAAGCTGCGAGGAGAGGAGTAGGATGGAATCAGTGGTTTGTCCTAAACCTCGTCGATTGGGTCTCTCAAACCACTCTTCCATCAATAACCACATGAGGTGCCCCATCAGGTATATATTTCTCTATTTTTTAAGCCATTTTTTTGTTGATTTTCAATCATTTTTTAAAATCAAAATTATGACTTTATTTCTATTTGTTCCCCCCCAAAAAAAAATCAGCTACCAGTCTGAGATCGAAGATTCAGGAGTTGGGGCTGAGCTTCTGGACATCATCCTTTCCAAGGTTATTTCCTATTTCAATATATATATAGTAATATTCCAGGAAACTAAATAGAATTTGCTTGAAGAAAATGTTTTACTTTCCTATACAATCTTCATTTTTATCCTAGCACTAGTATTTTCCTGAGAAACAAACAAACTTGTATAATTAAAAAAAAAGTTGATTTCTTAATCTTATGATACCTCAGAGATCCACAAAATCAACTTTTGGTGATGATTTTTTATGACAGATTATGTATCACTTTTAAAGATGTGGATCTTTACATTCATTTATGTGATGGGGTTCAGATAATCTAACTGAAGAAATATTGTTTGAATTTGTTTTGTTTGTAGGAAAGGTGCTATCCAGGTAGATCCGGGGATCAAGTGTTGGAATCATCGCCACCATTTTTCTGTGGATCTCCACCTAGCAGGGCCTCAAACCCTGTAATCCAAGATGAGCAATTTGGTAATGGGAATTTTAGTCCATTTACCACTGTGGCGGTGGCACCCTCTTCGCCATCCTCTTCTTCAGCCCGGGGTTGTGTTCCGATGAAGTTTGGGAACACACCAGCTGCTGTGAGGATCGAAGGTTTTGACTGTCTTAGCAGAGATAGGAGCAACTGCAGCATCTCTGCTGTTGCCTAATCCATTTTTGAAACAACAAATAAAAATAGAGAAAAATAGAGAGAGCCCAATATCATGAAGCAGAGAAAAATGAAGGTAGAGGATTGAAAAAGTCAATCATGTTCAGATAGCAGAGGAGTCCCTTTTGTTTTTGGTCTTTGGAAAGAGGAGCTAATCTTAATTCATTGTTGTTAGAGCACTGTATGATGTATATAAATGGGTCTGTGCAAGTTGTTTACTTTCTCATGAGTATGGTGTCATGTATAATCAATAAGGGAGGACAAAGCAGTTCATGGAGAGTCTTTAGTTGTTATGTGTTTGTCACTCAGATCCTCCCTCTGTAATTGTAATTTGGAGGAAATTGAGGAGAAATGTTTGGAATTTTGTACATTATTAATTATTAGTTTTTGTGGGTACCCTATTTGAAGGTGTTGCCTATTTGACACCACTCAAAAAGTTGAAGATGTTTAATTGTTTATTAGTGCATCCATGACCATGATTGTGTTCTTTAACAAAGAGAGAGGCATGAGAATTTTTTTTTAAGAAAAAAATCTTGTTTTAGGAGGACCTTAGGAAGCAACAAAGCGCATTCTTTGGGTCAGATGTATTTTAATCATTGTCTGGTTGATTGATTTGTTGGAAATAGAATAGAGGATTAGTATTTGCTGATGTGAGGAGTCAGCAATGTTTGATGTCCATGGGAGGGGGAGTGTGACAAACACAAGATGTGTTGGTTTTGATTACTTTAATGTTTTTTCTTTTTTAAATAATAAAAATGGTTAGTGGTTGATGTTGGAACATCGCATAGGGCCCAGATGAGCTGAGTTGCAAAGTTGTGTAGGGCTTTTTCTCATTCAGCAAAGAATCGGGAGTGGGCACGTTGGCTGGCCGGCAGTGCCAATTGCCAAACAAACCACTTGCAAGTTCAAAAGCGAAAATCAGGAAAAGGACCTAACCGATTTGAAGCTCCTTAATTACATTCTTAGATTAATGTTAAATGTATTCAATTTTATAACCATACTCTCTAGTCTAATTCGAACATGTTGAGTAATTATTTTTGAGGAAAACTAGCTAATACAGGAAGCATATCGTTACCTACTGTTCCATGCGTATCAGACTGTGAGTACATCAACTTGTTGAACGTTTGCTAAAAAAGAAAAAAAAAATTGTTTAACTTTTGTTGTGAAATTTGTTTTTTTTTCTCCTCCTTTTAAATAAGGAACACGTTTTACATGATTATGAATACAAAACTGGTTACAATATCCACAAGAATGTCACCAATGTGACTAAAATTCAAGTGTTACAACATACCAATGAATGAATTATATATTTACATGGGGCGTGTCGTCAAATTGTGAAGAGTTTATAAACTGAATGTAGCTACTGCCTCCTACTTTACTGCCACCGTTTTGGAGGTCTAATTTGACCAATACTGGCACTTTTTTTCATACCTGAAACTACATTTGTGAAGAAAGTTGAAAAGTCAACGAGGGAGATTTTAAACAAGACTACAGTTTAATTACTTTGCTCCTCTAAAGTCTCTTTAGAGAATAAAATAAAATATCTCAAATGTTGGAAAAAATTTAATAATTAAAAGCTAAATATATTTATAATTTATTATGTCTTTGTAATATAATATTAACTATTGATTTTGAGATATTTTAATTTATCTTCTAAAGTAAATGTAGAGAAGCTAAATCAATGGGTAATATAAGTATTCATATGCTCTACTAACAGTGAAGTGAAAACTTCAATTTTGCATTGCATACCTGGTGGTGGTGTCTTTACGGAGTCCTTTGCTATAGCCGTGGAAGATGGGATTCGAACTAATTTTCTTGTCGCATGAACAATTTTTTTGAATGGTTTAGATCTGCAAAATACACAACAAAAAATTGGGGAAAAATAAATAAATCACATGTACAATATTAATTTTAAACATGACTAATAATTGTGCAGATGTTGATCATTTGTGACAGTTTCCTGTCCATGCATATATCAATAAGCACATATGCATAAACAAATATGCAAATTCAGCAGCACGCATAAAGCTAATTTCCTATGAAGTACTTAAAGAGCCTATGAACAAAGTATATAGAAAATATGCATAAGACTGGTATTAGGAAAGCAATCATAAATTAAGTTGTCATTATGTTTGCAATATACATACTGTCTCATAATTATATTTGAGTCCATTAGAATACTCACTTCTCCATCTTATGTGATGTTTTTGTGTCTTCTATAATACTGGAATTTTCAGAAGAACCATCACTATCTGTTCCCTGAGCAAGACCATGGTTAGAAATATCATTCGATCTTTCATGATAGTTTGCATCTGCGAATCCCAAAGTTTTCGAGTTTGTAGCAGTATTCTTTCCCATATCTCCTCCAACAATTTTAGATTGATGGAGAAATTTATTTTGTTGTATATGATCATCCATTGGTGGTTTGGTATCAGCTTCAAGGTGCTTATAGTTTCCACTTGGTGGTTTTTGGTTTTGCTTATGAATACCACCAACTTTAAGCCTCTCAATCTCCTCATCTTTTTTCAAGATAATGTTCTTCATAGAAGCCACCTTCAAGGTCAAGCAAGGTAGAAGATAATTAGCTGCTTGAGTCACAAAGGCTAAATAATTATGTGACATATTCAATTTGATAGTCAACTAATGAAGTACCTGTTCTATTAATTCTCTGACATCTCTACCCTCTTTGTTACTTCGTGCAGCTCCTAGTTCAACTCCAGAAACTCTCTCAGCAAACTTTAAAGTGCTCGAAGTTTCGGAAAATGAACTAATGTCTGAGTTAATTTGGACAAACATTAGAGTCTTTGCATGACCACCTGTGTAAATCAAAGACAATATTAAAAATAAAATGGGATATTAATCTAGTAGAAGCATAAAAGGAAAATCTAAATGCATGTTGACATAGATAAATGATGAACATGGATTTACCAAGAGAAGTTTGCAGAAGTTGAGTAAGCTTGCTGTTTCTGTATGGTACATGGGAGCTCTTTTGAGAAAGGGCAAAAATGACATCTCCAAGGGCAGATAGTGATTTGTTTATATGTTGTGCTTCCTTAAGCCTATCCCCAGTTACTTCAGCGCGATCCACTCTTTCACTTCCTGCCAAATCTACCAAATGGAGATTACCAAGTAGAGTAGAACTAGACTTCAAATCCTTCCCACGAACATGAATTGAAACTACACTGCACACAAGTTTACATGATGTCATCATAATAAAACTTTCATTTCATTGTTAGATGTCAAGGAAAGAAAAAAAAAGTGATCTAACCTATGAGAACGACTACTTCTTTCATTCATAGCGGTCGCGCCAATGGCTCTATTTTTAAGTCCAATGTCCATTAACTTAATGACATCTGAAGGTGATTTTACAAGGGACATGCTAGCATCAGGTACTGCTATACCACTAGATTGAGAATGAGTCAATATCCCAAGTGTGTGCAAATCAAGGAAACCAGAGAAGGAAAAACTAGAAGAAGAAAGTTAATGCAAGAAACTAAACTATATATCCAAAGATGATATTGAAAAAGGATATCTTTTTGGAGAACCATCAGTTGATAACAAGTCACGAACTTGCTCATTATATATCTCAACCATTTGAACCCAAATCTCATAGTCTATGAAGCTTGCTCTACTTGTGGAAATTTTGAAGAGGTCATTTAGAGCTCGATAATTGACACCAAGATTCTCGCTTGTTGCTCCATTTGGACCAGTCTGAGAAAAGTGGGTATCTTGTAGAATGAGGAATTTCTTTAATAGCATATGATGGATAAGATAAAATCAATATGTCTAGAAGGTTCATACCATTGTGTAAGTTTTCCCTGAACCAGTTTGGCCATAAGCAAATATACATACATTATATCCATCTAGTACTGATCTTACAAAGGGTTGAATGTCAGAGTATACCTCCACTGCATCATCCACAGTAGAATCAAAGTACAACATCAAAGTATCAACATGACAACTAAAAATAAGAAAAATGTAATACGCATACACAGAAAGCATGATGCAAAATCTCCAGCTTTGGATATGGGATACCCTTCCATGGCCTAATCTGAAAAAATGATGAGTATATAGAAATAAACCTTGAGTCGAGGCAGGGCCGAAAACCTTATTAAACTTGAATGATCTAAGTGCATCTTTCCCTTCTTTGGAGGGATTTGCCACAACCAAATCATTTTCACCAATGTGATCTACAATGGATTGTTTTTCCTTTTTGCCTAAAAGAAATGGTCTAATTCGACAATATACTCTGATATTTCCTATATAAAAAAAATTGTGTGAATTCACGGTACACTTACATGATTACATCAATAAACTAGAAGACAAACATGGATAATGCTACCTTTTAATTCTTGAATTTCATTGAACAATTTTCGATTTTCAGCAAGAAGAACTTGATAGTTCTCAGCTGCATGTATGAGTGATTTAAGATTTATACCTGAACAATTTACAATCAAATGATTAGAGATTACCTTCCAAAAGATGAAGAGGGAGCACTAAAATTAAATTCTAATGACAAAGGCCTACCTAATCGATTACACTCCTCTGCATATACCATTTGCTCTTTCATAACATCTTGCTTAATGAACTCCCAAGATAATTTCAATTTCTGGATGTGTGCAAATTAAGTACAAAATTGTAATGTTTGGCACCACGATTATAACATTGACAATAACACATTAGTAAGTGTACCTGAAGGGAACTAAATTGAAAATTTATAGCAGTCCGCAACCGGTTCTTTTCGATGTTCCACTTTTGACATTTTGAATCAGAAGCAACTTCAAGCTCCTTAACCTTGTTTCTTAATTCTTCCAATCGATGGTCATATTCCTGAGACTTTTGTCTCATTTCTACTTTAACATTCTTAGCTTCTTCTTCCCACTGTGAGCACTGTAGTTCATATGTTTTTTTGGTTGTTTCCAATTCTTGCTTCAGTGTTGAAATTTCCAATTTTTTGTCCTCTAGCTCTTTCATGAGCCTAATAACTTCTTCTCCATCTTCCTTCTTTTCTTGTTTCAATGCCGAAATTGCTTCCAGATCTTGCTTCAATGCAAAAATTTCCAAATTTTTGTTCTCTAGCTCTTTCAGCAGCCCAATAAATTCTTCTTCTTCTTCCTTCATTTCTTCCTCTTTGCTCTTCTCAGCCTATATTGAATGGTCAATGAGCCCATAATATATATAACACGAAAAAATCTAATTGAAGCCTCTTGTATCATCCTGACTTTAAAGGGTATCCATATGTTGCTTATCATGCATGGTAAAAAAAACCATTACCTTCAACTGCTGAAGTTGGATAGCAAATATCTGTTACAAAAGTCCCCTTTGATATAATTATAAAATTCATACTAATTTGCAATATTTGAAGGAATATAACATGGATCCATTTCTAACAAAATGAATAGACATAACTATTTGAGATACCTCATTCTCTTCTATAGTTCCTGATGCAAGTGCCTCGAGTACTCTTATTCTCGATTGATATTTTTCTTCTCGAGCCTTGAAAAGATTATTTTGCTGAAGGTAGAGAGCAAGAGAGTGAAATAGCGAAACCAACTAAGAAAACCAAAAAGTAATTAGCAACTGAGAATTATGTAATGGACATACAGTTCGTATATGTTCTGCTTGAGTTGATATGCGTCGCTCAATCTCCTGGGAAACCTTTCTCAACAAGCATGCCACACGCTGAGCAAGCAAAGATAATAAACAATATTATGAAATAGTATGTGTTATATGAGCTTGTGATGCAAGTCATGTGCATGGATTTATACTTGTAGTTTCATTTGCAAGCCATACATGAGGTATTTCACCACTTCTTCTTTCAACGCTTTCTTCGAGAATACCATTGACTACACTTAGAAGCGACTGGGTGGGAGCATTCTGCAATATTTGACACTAAAACAAATCAGTGATGTATCGGACAAAAAATACGTGCATATCTATATACATTCTCACATACATAAAAATGTAGATATGAATATACATATCTGAAATTTGACTTTAATTAAGAACTTACATCTAAACTGATTGTTTTCATCATTTCTGATATTTTTGCCGCGGGAAGATCTACGTAGCTTCCAGGTTTCAGTTGAAACACCTCATGGAATTTATGACCAGCTTGGTATATGAATGAAGCTGATGGTTCTGCACAAGATACAAATGAATAGAACCAATCGCTTTTAAAGATAAGAACATAAACTATATTCTAATTAATCTAATGAATCACAGTGTAGATGTTTCACTTATAAATATCATGTCCTTAACGTGGGAAAAGCACCCACTTGTGTTTCTCTCTTCCTTTTTCATTTGTTGCTTTTCCTCGTGCATTTTGTGTGTGAAGTAATGAGTTCATTTATATCAGTCTGATATTGGACAAACAATCTAGATAGGATTTACCAAGAAATATAAAAAGACTTGAGAGAATAGTCAAACACAATCAATGAACTGGTTCTTCTAGTGTGACAGACCAGGAAAAAATACACTTCTAATAAAAAGATTTAAAATTTAAGGAAAAGGTCTGTGATGCAAAATTCAAGGTTTTGCTTTTATAGCACAAGCTAGGACTTTTCAAACAACATTGCTTAGGGAATTCAAATTACAAAAACTATAGATAAGTTTTCTCCTTAACATGTCACCACGTTGAAGAAATTGTATCTCATTATCTCCATAGTCCATATGTACACATGGACACACATACAGAAGGGAGAGGATGAGTTGATTAAAATTCACCGGACCCGTCATAACAGGGCTACTCAAAACACGTTGAAACCTTGACTCGGATGAAACCTTCCTCTGGTCACCGAATGGGGGTGAAGAATGAAAACTAATAGGTGAATTCCCACGAGGGCTTGCTGAGTTAGAATTAGTATCTCCCAAAGCATTCTGCAAACTTTTTGCTCTAAGTGTTAGAAGACAATCCACAACAGGCTTCATAGATCCCTGCACAACAAAAGAGACAGTGGCAACCCAACAAATGAGCATGAACCAAGCTCATGAAAAACTCATATATCAACAAAAATAATGCTATGCATAAAATCAAGATACAACAAATAAATACAAAGGCTACATAGATATGTAATGCCAATTGTAATTTGTAGTTGTGTCTAGAGTAAATTTTGTTCTGAAACTGTAATTTGAATCTGTGACACGAAAATAGGTCTCTTATTACCTTCTCTAGGTCTGATATTTCAAACCGGGGCAGCCCCAGCCCATCCAAATTTTTCAGAAATGTTTTAACATTTTCTGATTGTGACGGCAGAGAAATATCAGATTCACTGACCTACAAAAGAGAATCCAAACTGAATATCTAAAATCAAAATTGCCAATTTATATTTACAGTTTAAGTTAATTGAAAGTTAAAAAGTATTACCAAACTCACGGAACCAGGTCGCAGCTTGTTCAGTATCTGGCATAAAACTGTGCCATTGCTCAAGCATGCTCTTAGCTCACCATCCGTGACATTTATCGAGAAGTTCAATGAAGGAAGAAGACTAGTTAACCACTGAACCAAAAGCGATCGATGTTTGGCTGAAAAATATTTAAATAGAAGGATATCAACATAGAAGTGAATGAATAACATGCAAATTACTAAGAGGCCATAAGTCCATTAATCTCCATACCTTCCACCTCACCATGAATGGATACTAAATGCCCATTTCCATCAGTTCCATTGGAAATGGCATTTGGACTGCCCAATTCTTCTCTGGATACTGTGTTGTGGTTATTACTAGGTGGGGAATTCATTCCTAGGTTCCTGTAAGGACATGTAACCTCAGACTTCCATGAAGATGCATTTCAAAGAATTTCCCTTTGTGTCATGCATATCATCCAAAGAACTCTTGAAAGCCTGAAATCAATATCCATTCCACCCCAACAAAAATAAAGTTATAATGATGGTACTTTGAAATAGACTATTACAAAGCAGTGCAGCTATACAACCAACATAATTAACATTATGATTTCAATTCCAAACACTAGTTAAAGCCATGCACTTCACCTGGCACTACTCAAAGAAGGGATTCTAGTAACTATCAGGGAAAAATAACAAGGGACCAGAGGTTGCATTGCATGTTCTAGAGAGTTCAGCAAAATCACACAACCCTTGAGAACAGAAAAGCACAAATTTTCTACACTTGTAATGTAATTGATCATTGTCCTCTGGCCAAATGGGTTTTAGAATGTTCGAGGTCAAAGAGGATAACTTTGTCTACATGCCATGTTTTTCAATTATTTCAAATTTCAAAGATTTTAAAATCAATAGTCTAATAATCTGAAAATTATGAATAACGTGAATTCAACACATTGCATAATAGTTTTCATAATGTTTAAATTAATAAAAACAACACAGAGGAGGACAAAATAAAAGGAAGAAGAAATAAGTAACAACGCAAGAGAATTCATTCAAACCTGAGAATGTTGTTGTGAGATGAGTTGAGATTGATGAGACTCGATAAAACCTACATCCACTGGAATTTGTACGAATGTATTTTTAATTATTTAATTAATAGATTGACCAATTTTTTTTTTTTTTTTAATTTAGAGTTAGGTAATGTTTGTTTTGGTGATGGGCGTGACATTGTTGGAACAACAGAGAAATGAGAACGATGATAGAGTACAGTTCCGTGAAACACGCTCTACGTCACAATGGTCTATTGCCAGCGCCACAAAGCCAACCGCCAAAATGAGAGAATTGTGATGCCAAGCGTCCAACACCCAACTAACTATGACTGTTTTCTCTATGTGTTGGATTCTGATCACTGATAACTCAACTGAAATCTTCATTCCCCCCAAAGAATCTTGGATGATTTGCACATGCATCAACACCACCATGTGCTAAAATCTTGTAAATTAATTAAAGATGTATATTCACGAAGGTCTATTTTCATTGATTTAATGGGCATTATTACCCCATTTAATAATATTTTACTTTTTTTTTACAATAAAGGTATTCATTCAAAATGGTAAAATACATCGAAAATAACACAGATTCAACATTGCTAAAAACTAAAAGGATAAATCTGTGAACAAACTCACAGTACTCAGGTTAATAGCAAAACACAGCAAATTGCCTACAATAACAAAGCACGACAAAATGCTTACAAAATTAACAAAATTATAAGGGTCGAAATATCAATGTCTAACATTGGCGCCCAAATCATAAGTGGATTTGTATTGGCTCGAAATAGAACAACCAAGATGAACCAAACGAACACCGCACCAAGACGGGAAAACAAAACACTGCACGAAGACAGGAAACCAAACGAACACCGCCGCATGCAGACGACGAAAACGTGAAAAAAAACACAAAAGAAACATCTATGTGGAAGAATCACTTATTTAGGCAAAGACAGATGAAAAACGGTGTAGATGGGTGATTCTAGACTAAAAAATAGCCCAAAACCACCCCTCTAGTGGAAGAGGAAGAAGAGGGAATGGTTAGAGAGAAGACAGAGCTTCTCTCTCAACCAAGAGTGTCGGTGCTAGCAGAGCTTATCCTTTTAATAATAATAATAATATTTTACCTAATAATGAGTATATTTCACAATTCACCATTATAGATGATATATATAAAATTTCCTCAAATAAATTTTTTGTCCCTATAATTATATAAATATATTTATTTTAGTCCCTTGTAAAAAGTTAAACTTTTTTAATCTTTGTAAATTTTTTTTCATTTTAGTCCTTGTAATGTAATGTAGTGAATTGATCTCTATTAAAGCTCAGTTTGGATTGATTTATATAGAATTTATTTGGACTTATTTACTTATATAAACACTTGTCAGCGTGTTTGCTTATAAAAATAGCTTATGATTGGTATAAGTTGTTTTGAATTTATTTTTATAAGCTTCCCAGGATAGCTTATGAAAACAGCTTACAGCTTATAAGAAATCAATTTTATCATATTCTCTCTTCGATTATAAAAATAACTTATGCATAAACACTTATATAATAAACACTTATGTCAGAAGTGCTTAAATAAATTATTTATCC
Source organism: Glycyrrhiza uralensis (assembly GCA_030159175.1). NCBI lineage: Eukaryota > Viridiplantae > Streptophyta > Magnoliopsida > Fabales > Fabaceae > Glycyrrhiza > Glycyrrhiza uralensis. The sequence goes on along the minus strand of BRZY01000003.1, from coordinate 57,740,671 downwards.
AAACATACTCTAAATGATGAGATAACTCGCTAAAGTCCACCTTCTCTCTCCCACGTAGCACCAGCTATTTGTTTCCACGTCATCACTACACCTCACCATCACCTCCAACCCAGTACCCACTATCCTTACCCCTTCAGATTGTTAAAATGGTAACAAACTGCAGAGAGCAAAACAGACACACACACATTTGAATTTACACCACAGTAGAAAGACCATGTATTTCTATCTCAATTCAATTTTCAAATTTCGCCCCAATTGTAAAGCACGGGACACTTGCTTTTTCTCAAATGGATGCAAAAAAGCAACCTAAGACGGTAACAAAAATGATTTCTTTTTCTAATAATCAAGAATTGGCCCTATTAGGTTTGCAAAGCAAAAATTGTGAATTTCCAAAGCACTAATAATTAAAAAGAAAAAAGAACCACATCAGAAAGAGGAGCTATTCGATTTGCACGTAACAGAGCCAATGAAGTTGCGGTGTTCTCTAGTTGTGGGTCCCATTGAATTGTCGCGGGATGCTGGAATTTGAGGGCATGGTAGTACGTACGGCGCTGCTGCCCATTACGACGCCGTCGAAGGAGTGTGATAACTGATAATGATATTATCTTGGGTGATTGGGGGCAGAGGGCGTGCAATGCATAATGGAAAACGAAAACATATTTGGAGAGAAAATGAATATATCAATGGAGTTGGAAGAATGAGTTTAATGAGGAACCGAAGCTATTGAATGGGAGCGGCTGTTGGATACATGGAAACAAATTCCATGTATCCCCGAGTTGGTGTCGCGTGGATGAGATGAAGTAGACTTTGGTAAACCATTTCGTTATTTATCTGAGGTCGTCAGGTCGGCTAATTATTATGGGGACTAAAATTGAGTAAATCATCACTTTCGTCTTTTATTTTATAATTCGTTGGCAATTTAGTCTTTATCTTTAAGAAATAGACAAAATAGTCTCCGATATTTATCACCGTCGGTCACTTTCGTCCCTCCGTTACGTCTTTTATTTTATAATTCGTTGGCAATTTAGTCTTTATCTTTAAGAAATAGACAAAATAGTCTCCGATATTTATCACCGTCGGTCACTTTCGTCCCTCCGTTAGTGGACGTTAACTGACATTGTTAACGGTGCTGATGTGACACGTTAAGTGTCACACTGATATGGACACGTGGAAGGGACTAAAATGACAATTTTTACCAAACAATATACAACTGAGGGACGAAAATGACATTTATAACATCATCTTCTTCCTTGAGAAATCAGAATGGCCAAAACTACCGAAATAGGGGTGCTCGCTGAAGAACCCCAACCACTGCCCCAAAACCAAAAACCCAACCCTAGGAGAAGGAGAATTGAGTAATAATGTTGTAAAAGATGGCTTCAAGGGTCTCTTAGTGATACATACACTCCTTTTGTTTTGTAAGCATGGGAAAATGAAGTGTATGAGTTGAACTTTGCGTTATTTTTACCTTCACTCAATTTCATTAATGGAAAGGGAAAATTGCATGATCCTTGTTGGAAGTTTAATACCGGCTTTCAAGTCCTGCTAAATCATTTGTGCTATCCGAGTGTTATTTCTGAAAGTCTTAGAGATTTAGGTGATTATTGCTTGATATTGTTTCTGATAATTAGGGAATTTTCAACACTGGGATATATAGGCAAGTAATCAAAATCTTTCATTCTGTCTATGGATAGCATGCATAGAAATGGATGGAGTATTTGGTGTTAAATTTTGGGATAATGGAAAGTAAAGAGATAGCTAGTTTGATTCAACTAGTTGCTGGCTAACATGACTACATTAGGATTTTGATGATGAAATGACTCTCCGTGCCTATGATGGTTTGAAAGGTTCCTCCATCATACTTGCCTGATGATTTTGAGCCTTCATGGGGTCCATCAGATTTGGGGGTTAGGGTTCCAAATGTGTTTAAGGAAGAAGATGATGTTATAAAATGTAATTTTTGTCCCTCAGTCCCTCTATATTATTTGTTAAAAATTGTCATTTTAGTCTCTTCCACGTGTTCATGCTAATGTGGCACTTAACGTGCCACATCAGCACCGTTAACAGCGTCAGTTAACGCCTACTAACGGAGGGACGAAAGTGACCAATGATGATAAATGTTGGGGACTATTTTGCCTATTTTCTAAAGATAATGACTAAATTACTAGCGAATTACAAAATGAATGACGAAAGTGCTGGTTTACTTGACTAAAATTCTTATAAAAAAGAGTAAATAGGCAATTTGGTCCTCTATTTTGTAAGTCGCTCAGGAATTGGTCTCTCACTTTAAAAAATAGGCAAATTGGTCCTTCAATTTGTAAAACGTCGATCACCTTAGTCCCTCTGTCATCTTAGTCAACAACGGCGTCAGAGACAGTGATTTGTCACGTTAAATGCATAGTTGGCACCCACGTGGACCCACAGGTGGCAATCCAGTCACAGGGACGAAATTGACAGCGAAGACCTACCCCTTCATCTTCCAGCTCTCCCGGTTTCTGGCAAACCTCTACAACTCCACAATTCCATCTTCTTCCTCTTCAGGGCATGGCTCTCACAGTGACAGCATCCCTGTAATTCACTCTTCACCCCCTCCCCCAAAATAAAAACCATGGTTTTGGAGAAAACCTCTACAACTTGCACCCGAATTTGAGGCAGAGCCCTAGCAATGTCATCAACAGGAAAAGGAAGAACAAGGAGAAAAGCCCCCATGCTTGATTCGGATTTTGCAATTGAAGCTTTAGAGAAGAAGAGGAAACACGATTTAGTTGGAAGGGGATTGGAAGGGGAAAAGGCTTAAATTGGGCGTGGAAGCAATTGGGAAGGGCGAAGAGGAAAAGGGCTGAGCAATAGGGCAACTTTGATTACATTACTGCATTGACTCAGAAGTCTCATTTTCTTCTTGAGTTCTTTCGGCAATCTTCACATAATTTACTTACTCTATTTCTATGGATTCAAAACTAGGTTTTCGGTGAAGTTTTTCTTCTTTGCAATTTGTAAGGAAAAATAGTTAATATGTTTATGGGTGCAGAAACTCCATTCTGTAACATATAATTAATTAATATGTTTATTAATTATATGATATGATTTGGTAAATGATGGCAAAATGGGTTTTGGTTTTTGAAGAGATTGAAGTGACCGGCCATGGAGCATGACACATGCTTACTCTGCACGGAGGAGCCGAAATAGTAATGCGTAGAGCAGTTCAAGTAGGGTGTGTCTGGGGTATGGAAGAGCTTGCCATGGATGGACTGTGTGATTTGGTGAAGAAGACGGTGGGGGAGGTGGAACGTTTCAAAGGTGGAAGAGGAAGGGAAGGGGGGAAGAGAAAGATATGGGAAAAATGTCATTTTGGTCCCTATGACCGGGTTGTTACGTGTCGTCCACGTGGTGCCAGGTAAGCACTTAACGTGACAAATCAACGTTTTTGACGCCATTTGTTGACGGCGACAATGGATGGACTAACGTGATTGACGTTTTTCAAATTGAAGGACTAATTTACCTATTTTTTAATGTCATGGACCAGTTCATAAAGACCTTACAATTTGGAGGACTAAATTGAGGATTTACTCTATAAAAAAATTATAAAGACTAAAATAAAAAAAAAATAGTATAAAATTAAAAAGATTTGACTTTTTTTTTTGGAGCTATAATGAAAATATAACTATACTATAGAAATTAAAAACTTTTTTTGGATACACGCGAGGGCATAAAGACCCGAACCAAAAACTTATTTAAATTTATAAAATTTTATATTTTATATTAATATAAAATTATTTAATACGTAATTAAAATATATCAAAATTATTGTTACATACATCTTTGAATATATAGATATATATATATATATATATGAAAATAAAAATAATTTGATTATAAATTTATTGTTGTATGAACTTAATTATGAAATTTGACACATATAATCAATGTATGAAATATTATTCAACGTTTCGATGAAAAAATTTATATTATATCTAAAATTATTAATTAATGGTATCAAATTACTGGTTGAAATGGATTCCCGGGTGGTTGTCCACATGATGGAGGCAAAGCGAACCCACTGCTGCCATCTTCAATCGGCCCTTGATGAAGCGGTCCAGCTTGCTACGGCGACGGATTGGTCATGTTCCATGAGTCATGTGTTTCATTCATGAGGCCAACGAATTTGTGCTGATATATATTTCAGCGTCTTTTGGGTCATCAGGGGGGTTTCTCTTGTATTGTTTTTAGAACGGGCAAAATGGGCCGGACTTGTCGGGTCATACTGAAAAAGTTCAAAAAATAGAGGGGATTCGGACACACAAATTTGAGTCCGTTTTTAATTTAGGTCTTTTTGGTCCGGCCCGATAAAGCCTGAGTCCAAAAAGTAGAGGGCTCGGACACACAAATTCGAGCTCGTTTTCAATCCAGATTTTTTTAGGCCCGGCTCGATAAAGTCTGAACCCAATGCGGGCCGACCCGAGCCTGGCCTAAAAGCCCGTTTTGCCAGCTCTAAATTTGTTTTGGACCATGCTCCCCTCTTGTTTGGGGCTAGCTCTTGATGCTGATGCTAGGGGGTGTGTCACCCATAGATACGTTTTGTTTTTTTTTTGAATATCATGCAGGTATTGGCGGGAGTATTCTTCGGCTACTAGCACGGAGACTAATCTCTCTCGGGACCTTGGCTGCATTAAGGCTATCCCTCCCAGTGCCCTTTTTTTATCAAACCCAAGGTTCGAACACGAGACATTGAGATGAAGACTAACCGCAGTTGTTAGTCAGACCAATGGACGTTGGTTGTTGTTTTGTTTTAATTCCCTTTCTTATCAAAAAAAAAATTAAAATTATTAAATTTTTTTCTTACAAATTTTTTTTACAGATAATGAAGTCACGTGTCATTTTGACACATATAATCAATAAACTACTCAACCAAATAAAAGTTTTATACCTTAATTTTTACTTTCTTTAATCGATATTTTTTCCAATTAAACATTACATATAATAAAATATCTGTAAGTAGTTATTAAAATATTAAATAATTTAAATATATATAGTTTATTTTTATTACTAATAAAATATTTTACGAACAATCAAATTGTTTTTTATAAAATATAAAATAACCATAAAGAATATTTCAAGAACTAATCAAGATTTCTTCGGGGATATTTTAAATAGAAAAGGAAAATCTATCTTCTTTTTTTTTTTTTGGTCCAGAGGAAAATCTATCTTGGTTGCTGGGAAAAAGTAACGACCGAGAAGAGAAAGTGCAGGTTTGAACGTTGGAAAGGCATACAAGGAAGGAACTGATCAGCATTGCTGGCCCAAACTCAATTATAGGCTTACGAAAGAAAAATAACTTTGAGGCAACAAGGTGTTTCTGGCAATGATACGAGGAAAAAATATCTTAGACAATCCTCTCTCAAGTAGTAAGGAAATTTAATTAAAGGATCACCATCAAAGCTGTGCAAAGTTGAAGTTGTAAAAAGGAAAACAAGCAGGATAGAGTGGCTCTATATATACTCCTATCAATGGGAAGCTAATTGCTGAAGTGAAAGGGACCCAAAAAAAAAAAAAAGAGAGAATGAGTCATAAAGAAAAAGTCTAAAACGACTGGGAGAGAGAGAGAGAGAGAGAGAGAGAGAGAGGGAGGGACCAAGCACAAGCAGTCTCATATATACAAATAGTGACATGATGATATGATGATGATGGCCCATCTTCCATTTTGAGTTTCTGCCCTGTGCCATCACCTTTTTGGAAATTTCTCTCATTTCATTCTCATACCCAAATTTTTGGACCACACCCCACATTGCTCATATATATATATATATAGACAGAACAAAACTTGCATTTCAGGATGATCTGTCATCGATCTTCCGCTTACCTCTTGGGATATCAGAGAGACAATTTTTTCAAGTTATATATATATGTACTACTACTGACCATGGACACAAACACAAACATCATGTTTTTGTCTCCTAATTAATTTAATATATATAAAGATGACCTTATAAGAGGTCATTATATATGATCTTGTGGTTGTAGACAGAAGCTTTTATATTCCGGTGTCATGATCATGAGCTGCCACTATTTGTGATTTAGTTCTACAATTCAAATACCAGAAAGAAGAGAAAAAAAAGTGAACTTTACAGATTAAAATCAGCTAGTGGATCCATTTTCATGCACTGATTGGAAGAGATCCAAACTACACTTTGACCATACTATAGCATTAGCATATGTTTTAACCTTAACCCACAACTAATAACTACACACCTTGATATATATTTTGATTTTACTAAAAATAATACGAGATTGTTCCATGAAAAATATTTAGTACTCCTTTAATTGAAACATCTATGTTGTTCAACTGTTTGATCAATTCCATGGTTGGTTTATTAAGTTGAAGTCATGACACCTGACCTTTAAAAGTCATTCCTGCATATAAGAATGAAACCCAGCACACTGTAAATGGCTAAGTTATGAACGATCTTATTATATGCTACATACATATAGGGAATTTCGGTTTTTCATGAACTCATAGAGATTGACAAGATGAATTGTATCTTTTTAACTTCCACACTAATTCACAGAAGAAAAAAAAGAAGAAACACTAAAATGAGAACTTTAGCCCTAGCCCATATTTTATATCTCCTAACTGTTAAGAGTTGTGCGAGATTTAGAGATTTAATTGATTTCAAATGTGAGTAGGGCAAAAATTGGATAGAGGAATTCTAACAACACACTCTTCTTGACTCCCTCTGAAACATATTCTTTATTATTGATTCATTCCCTAAAAACCAATAATTTTTTATATAGAAAGTGAATATTTTTTGAACAATTAATTTGTTTTTTTATATAATAATAAAAAATATTTCAAGAGTTTGTAAAAAAAGTGTGTTACTCTTACCATAATATTGGAATGCAGTAACTTCCCACAATTATGCTTGCATATGTTTCTAATTAAAACCAATTAATTGCACTGATTAATTAATTCTAACAACCCAGCCCGTATCATTGATCGTGAATTTCATATTCCCATCTGTAGATAACTTGAGAAGATTTTGTTCAAATTTACGATGCATTCATTCATTTTTCTAAACTCCCATATCCTCTTGTTGTTTTGTTCTGTGTAATAGGACACTGAACCGAAATCACGAGTAGATGTACTATATATATAACTTGTAGTAAAATATAAACAATTAACAGTCATCTCAACCTAATATTAAACATTGTCAATCAGTAGCCTAGAAAGGTAACCATATATAGCATCAGCATTGAACAACTGAATTTCTAATAATTAAGGAAACAACAATAAAAGGCTTCCAAAATTTGATTACCCAAGATCTTCAACCAGCTGGGACTATATAGGATTACCATTAGTACTACTAATTAACCTGCGAGCTAGAGATAGATTGAAACATCCCAAGCAAGCAACAACTAAACTCTAGTAAAATTAAAACCTGGCCGAGGAATTAATACTAATTATTATTATAATACATCAGGCTATACAGAGCCAAATTAACCAATTAAGCAGTAATTAATCCAAATTTGCACAAAAGCAAAGATGGACACACGCGTTAACTGATTGATCGATGTCAGTGATGGTAAGTTGGAAAAGCAGTAGTGGTGGCCCCATTAACAAAGCATGAACTCCTCTTAACAAAACGACCTTTCATTCTAGGTCTCTTCTCTGCATTCAACTTCCTCACCTCGTATCTTATCTTCTTTGCAAACAACCGAGTCCTTCTTTTCTCTCTGTACCTTGACACCCTTGCTTCCCTTCCCCCATCATCTGGGTACCCCCTTAAGCTTCTCATCACTCCCCCATCTACACCACCACTTGAACCCTGAAATATATATCACAAACACATCATCAACATGATTTTGAAAAACAACAACAACAACAATTCCCAATTGTACAGAAGAAAATTAAAGATATGATTTTGAAATGGAATCAGTTATTACCGAGCAGTTTTGCCAGCAGTCATAGTCATAATCCTTAGGAGGGTTTCCATTAGTCCATGGAGAAGGAGAACCCTGGCTGGCCCAAGCACTAATAACCTCTTCATAGTTTAGTCTCAAAAATATGTCTCTCTTTGTAGTTTCCTCTTTAATGCTGTCATTGACACCCTCACCAATACCCACCAAAGACTCCTTATTCTCCTTCTCTTCTTGTGCCTGTGATAGCACTGAGTCAATGTTCCAATTATGAAAGTCCTCTTGGTTTGTCATGTCAAGAACTGACTCCAGATCATCAATCTCTAATTCATCCTTAACCTTAACCACCATCGATGGCGCACCCATTTCATTTCCTTCTTTATAATCATAATCAAACACTTGGCATGATGGTGAGTCCTCATCATGGAGTAAACTCTCAACATTAGCTGCAAACTCAGCAAGATCCACATCAAACTGATCACAGAAATTACTACTGTCTAATTGATGATCATGTGCTTCTTCTTCTTGATCAAAAGGGTCGAACACGGGCACGCGGCATAGCTGATCAGCCTCATGATCAATATCAAGAAGCTGTTCTTGATCACCTCCAAGCTCTGGCACAAGGGGAAGAACACTATTGGTTCTGTTCAAAAGAAAGACTTGGTCTTTGAGACGCTGTTGTTTGTTGTGATGACTACGTGGGGTTCTTGCCTTGCGTGTGAATCCACTGTGCCATGTTGTTGTTACCTTTGAGGATGCGGTTTGAAGCCGAACCCTTTCGTGCCTGCTTGCTAACTGGTTTGCAGAGTGAACCAAAGTGTCACACCCATGACAGAGGAATGCATCATCTGCTCCACAGAACCAACGTGCCCTTCTTCGTAAACAACTATCACACGCCCTTGCTGTTTTTGCTCCCAAGGCTTCACCTTCTGAACCACCTTTCATGTCTGAGATCATAGAAACAAGAAACTAACTCTTGTTCTTGGTTAATGCTGGTGAGTAACAGTGGAATAATTATATGGGTTGGGGGAATGGGGGTGTGTGTTTCATTTATTTAGATACCCGAATCCAAATGATGATTCAATTCAATTATTGTTCTGGGTGTGTGTGTGTGTGTGTGTTGAGACTTGACAGTGTGGTGTGAGAGAGACCCTCACCCCTGTGTGGGGACTAATTAGGACTGCAGGGTTGCTCTCTGCCCATGCACTTTTGGTAATTTTGCTACAGGAACATTTTTCTGGGACCCACCATTTGGTCTCATCCTAATGTTCATTGGTTGGAGGGTTGATGTTAATCTTATTCTCTGAATTCTCATTGGTTGTCTCTCTGATTATGGGATTTCTCATGGGCCCATGTATGTACTATAGAGTCGGTTGTGGGTTTTGTGTAATAAAATTTTTGAGGAGGACACTTTTGTTTTGTTACCCCTCTATGATTTCAATAATTCCTGGGATGGGTGGCAATTTGAGCTAGGCTTAGTGGGTTGGCCCGTTTAGCCCGTAGAACGGGTCAGGTTGGGCTGCACTTTTTAGATCATAGCCCGTTTAAGCCTGTAAAAAAATGGATTAAAACCGGGTTGGCCCAAAAATGGAACAAGTTGACCCGTTTAGCCCATCCTTTTAAAAAAAATTTTAAATAATTAATTTTTTCTTATTTTTTATTATTTTTGCGGGCCAAGGACGGGCCAGCCCGTCGGCCCGCCTTTAAAACTAGACGGGGTATTTTTTTGGTCCATTTTTGCTTGACGGGCACGGCCGTTTTGACACTCATCTAATGGGATAACTTCGAAATTTTAATTTTGCGGTCCCCTCCTTTGGGTTGCTTTCAATTCACCCCGCGGTTACCTTCTATCCATGTTCTCTCTGTTGTCCTCATCTCTTCTCTCTTTGTCTTTGTGAATTTTCAACCATTAGAATCTTAGATGCGGGGGAAGTGTACGTGCCTGGATAATGTATGATTCTGGTTAACTAACTTTCGTACTGAGTTTATCAGCTTTAGAGTTCGTTACTTGTGTTTAAGATCAGACAATCCAAACAGTAAATAAAAGCATGGTTTTTTTTTTGGGGTACATAAATAAAAGCATGGTTTGTGTTTGCCGTTGCGTGTGTTCAAATTTAGTTAAACTAGATTTAGACATGCGCCGTACGCAGGTAAATAATTTTCTTTGGATTTGCTAGATTAAAGTGGAATATTAAGTATGTCAAATATAATTAATATTTCTATGTTTTTGGATGAGCAATAATAGATTTTGTTTATGACTCTCGTTGCAACAAAAACACTGATACTTACAAGGTAAAAAAAAAAAAACATTGATAATCCTGCATGTGATTGGTGAAAAGTGGTAGGTGGTCTGCAGTGGATGACCTTTGTTTTGGTGAGATCCCATTAGCAACAAGCAACTTTTGTAATTGGCACAACCTTTTTGTTAATGTAACGATTAAATTTTATTAAGAGTTTGTAACCTTTTTCTATTATGTAACAGTAAATTTTGTTAGAATAAAGTGGGTTATGGAGATATGAAAACATGAGATAATAAGGTTGAAATAGTAGGAGACAACACCTCAACAAAAATGCTAACTTGCTAAAACTAGAATGCAGCAAACATTTGATATGATGGCACCATAACTCGCATCTCAGTTTTAGTATGTTATAAATAGTGTAATCAAGTATACAGGGATTTTGCCTTCCTTTTCTGCCTTTTATCTTAAATTGGTGGCTCAACTTTATTGGGCATCAAGCCCACCAATTTTGTCATTGTCTAGTAGTTATTATTAATTTTCTTCGTGCGTTATGTATATAGACAAAACAAAAGGTGAAAATTGAGATTGGTGCATAAAATTAAGTCAACCTATAATCCCCTGCCAGGAGTGAAACGGATAATATTGCTTTCCAGTGTGTTCATACTTACAATACAAGATCGATAATTCAATCTCGTATTGTCATTTTTACAAAGCAGTATCTGCCAAGTAAGTTTATCTGATTAACTCAAATTCCTTGTTTGGAGAGGCAATTTTGATGTAACAGAGAGATTTAAGAGAGAGCAGATAGCTATGGCCTATACAAAACAAACCCCGGGTGTTGACATTCCAGGAATCAGTCCAAAGAATAGTTCACCATAGAATTTTATATATTTTTTGGTCCATTAAATTAAATTACCCATTTACCAAAACCAAAACTGCACTATATAGTTTTTGCATAGGTAATAGATAGATACAACCAAGAGGGGTTGTTATTGTTATTTTTGTTTCTGTTGGGTATGGAAAAATCATGCACATAGTGAGTAGTCTCTTCCAAAAGCCCTCTTCAACAGCTTAAATTCCAATCATCACATTCTCTATATATCAGGGGTTGCCACTGCCACCCACAGTTTATCCACAGCAGAGAGAAAAAGAAGGGGACAGAGGCATAGAGAGAAAGAACAAACATTATGTACTAGTATACAATAACTTGTGGCATGTAGCTAAAATCCTAAGCTATCACCTAGATGAAAACGTTTGCTTATAATTATCGCCGCTCAGCGTCTGATTTTTATATATTTTATCAATGTCAGTATTGTTAGGCTTAGAAGTCTTCTTGTACTTATTTTCCAGTACTTGACCCAGAGTACTGCTTAGTGCTTATCTTGTTCTTGTCATCTACACCTAATGTGAAAAGGTAAGCAACAAACAAAATGCAAAGTAATCCTCTTAAACTATTGGGGAAAAACTTAAGTCTCATGTCGACCATAGACAAGGCTTAAACAGAATATATAAAACTTAGACAATCCTCATCTTATAAGTTAATTTTGTGGTATGAGTTAGACCCAAAATCTAAAAAGATAAAATATCAAAAACGGAGTATGGAGTATGGAGTATTGATCGGCATCTAGTAAACAAAGTTGCGTCAAAAAATCTTTTTAAAAGAAAATCAAGTTTCTTGCCTCCTAAATTTAAATTTTAATAGCAAGTACAAATTAAAGTTGTAAAACTTGCCTCAATATTAGAATTTTTGCATACAATGCGTAAATAGATGTCGGAAAAGCATTTTCTCTTGTATGAATGCATCCAGCTCGAGTATTAGTCAATGTCTAACATGATTTTGAGATACTGAATGTTTAAATTGACAAAAAAAAAAAACTACCCAAAATGTTGAATAACATTTCAATAGTTTTCTTCATAAATTTTTTGCATGTCTTTGCAACTATCCTTAAACTTGAATTTTTTACAAACATGTTTAAATGTGGGAGCGGCTCAATTTATTTAATCCGCGATTTATTCAAGTTATGGTCCACAGATCAGTGGGTTGTAAAAAAATTTATTGTTCTATAATTTTTCTAAAAAATCTATTACTATAAAAAATGATATGCCGGTTAGTACTGCATGTTTTTTGTGATTCTCATTTCTCATACAAGTACAAACCCATAAAAATAGACCAATTTAACTTGTGGGCCAACCCAGTTCGTGCAGAGACACCCACACAAATTTATCTTACACACTACTAGTCTACTATCAAGAATGACTTGTGAATGAATAACAACATCCGCAATTTGACAATGAACCTTTGAAGTTAGTACTAGTACTCTAGTAGTAAGTACCATTGCACAGTGAAAATTTTCTTTTCTTATACGGAGGAAGGATTGACACTGAATTAAATACAAGAAGATATGACTTATTCTCTCTACTACCTACACTTAATCACACGAGAGAGAAAAATAAAAAATAAAGGATAAGTTTCACAACAGCAACAACAAGAAGCGCAGCACATTGATTAAAATTTGTCCAATTACCCTTCCACCAGAGGCACGTGTCCTCAGAGCAGCCTCAGAAACTGGCATGGGTAATGAGCTTGGAGGCATAGCATATGGGTATGCAGGATATATTGATGGGGAAGGCCAACATGATGGCCCACTATAACTTCTATTATCTGCAACAAAGAAACAAAATTGAGAATGAAAGAAAAAACTGATACTAGTAATCTGAAACTTCTACAGCTCTTGCTATGTAGATAAGATGATTTTGTTTACTAGTAATTACCGGGGCACTGGAGGTAAGATGAGTTCATCATACTGCAAAAAGAAGAAAATAAAAGGATCTTCTCAAACTCAAAGCAAAGGTTAACCAAAATTGAAACCTCAATAGAAAATTTTGTGACAATCTATTCTTTGGGTATGGTTGCAATATTATAAGTTTTAGCATATGCTTACCTGCTAAGAATTTTGCCACCCCTATGGCCACGGTAAACACACTGGCTCACATTGCAACTATTTTTTGAATGTTCCACATATTCATCCCCAATAACAAGATTGGTTCCTTTGCAGTGTAAGTTATAGCAGGGGATATCCATTCCAGAAGGAAGACATTGCATCCTGGTCAAATTAAGAGAGTAATAAGCAACCGTAGCTTTCTTTCTGGTTATCAAAAGTCAGATATAAATAAATTTCTATACAGATGTAACTACAATCAATGTGGTAGCTTACTTGAGATCCCTTGGTGTACAAGTGCATTTGATGCAGTTGCTGGCAGTTAAAGTGTATGAGCCATTTGGAACTATCAGATTCTCACTGTACCAATTCAGAGATTCTGACGAACATGCTGCAAAGGATGGTAGAAGTCTACAGAAGATTATATGTCAATTAATGTAGCTGATCAATCACTATATAGCTTATATGAAAATTTTCCCTCTAGGACTTTATCTAAAACAACCGAATAAAGGGGGTTTGTGTCTTTCTTGCCTTTAGTTGCAATGACCTGACTCCATGTTCCATATGACAGAATCCTAATTTTATGAAAGAATTTAGTCGTAGCAATCCTGTTATTTATTGAAGCTACTAACTTTAGCAAGAAGAATAATAGTTTTCTTGATTAAAATTTTCCCAAGATATAGAAAGATTTTATCCTTTCCAAAAACATCACAGCACAAGATTGCATACAGGGAAAACCATTTGGACCTTTCTTGAAAAGGAAAAGCGAGTTAATATAAATAGAAGCCATAGACTAGGACTCTTCAGGGCCTTCAAAGAATTATTGACCAAAAAAAGAGGCCTTCAAAGAATCAAAGAATAATCATTAGCAGTCTGTCCCTTATTTTCTTTGTGGACCATCTTCCCTAATGGGATTCATTATTGTATCATTTATGTTTCACGCGATTATCCATATTTATTAGATCCGAAATTGAGGGGGTAACATTAGGGTCAATCCACATTTAAATTCTAAGAAAGCCGTGTTAAGACAGATGAAAAATGTTGAAGGTGGAAGCGCAAAATGTTATATTGGGGTTTAGAATTGAGTAGCAGTTTTTGTCCTTTCTATTTGAAATGACATCAAGTAGCTAGCTTTTGTGGTTAAACCTAATGAGATCAAGTTTTTTGTATTCTTATGATCATTAAGTTCTCAAATTAAATAATGATACAGTTTTTTATAATATTATAAGTAGTAGCTCTCATCAATAAAGTGTTAATTTTTAAATAATATCCACATATCATTATTTGATTTAAAAAGTTGACTTTCATTTGTTCTGTTTCTTGTTAGTCGAACTCTAAGCTTAAGCTCGGTCCCGTTGTAAATAAGAAAAGAAAAATCAGATTAATTAATCAGGATTTAACAGCAATTGAAGATGGTTACGATGTTTTACTTAATTCATCTTAAATTGAATTTATCTTTGTTAAGCTGTCTCAAAGTGTAAATTCTAAACAAAAGAAAAGAAAGTACAAATGTACTATACTTACTACATTTGCTGGCTAGTGCAGTGATTTTGATAAAAATACCAACCTGCAATTGGAAGATACAAAATGTCTCCTGGATCTACTACAGCTTGGCCAAGTTCATTCACATTTTCCAAGTCTGAAACAGTAGTACCAAACACTCTTGCAATGCTTCCAAGGCTCTCCCCTTTCTGCACCACATAAGACATATAAACAGCAATTCCCCCATTGTTAACATTGTTCAAACAAGTGCATGGCAATGGTATAACAAGGGTGCCTCCATAAGCCAAAGGGTTTGTAGCATTGACATTGTTCACACTCTGAATCTGTTCAGCACTAACAAGCCCACCATAACCATATGAAATGGATGCAAGTGTGTCAGCTACCCCAACAGTGTAAGTGGTTGACATTGACCTCCTTATGCCATCCACACAAAAACATGAAATGGGTATCTTCACTAGTGATTTTGCACAGAGGATTTGGTGTGCACTTGATGGTGTTATGGGGAAAACAGAGTTTGCAGCCAATATATCAGAGACATTCACTTGGAATCGAGTTGCAATTTCAGAGAGCTTGGAGTCCCAAGGCAATTGGTAAGAGAGAAGAGAAGGGCATGGTTCAGGGGAGCTACATGGTTCAATTGTGGACTTTGTTTCAACTAGCTGACACAGGACACTGATCAAAAGTAGGATACCCCAAAGACAGTAGTACTGCAAAAGTTTTCTCATTTTTGTTGAGCTTTTTCTGGGTTGGATTAATAATGAACAGGAATGTAGAAATACAAGATCTCTCCTTCTTCTTCTTCCATTCTCTCAATAATTGAAACCCAGATTGTTAGGTGGGTGCACGTGATCGATTGTATAAAGATATATAATTTATATTTTTCATATATGTATGGTAGCTAGTAATAATAGTAATAACAACAAAACCTACCACCACTCATTAATTTGGGCTACAACTGCATGACAGGCATGCATTCAGGATCAGGAATTTAAAACCTGACAGATTTCATTTCAGTTGTCCCCTGTTACTTACCATGATTGGAAAGAGGAACAGGAAACTATGCTAAGTCTACTTACCAATTGTTCCATTTATTCAAGATTATCGGAGAAAAATATTCTTTGAGGTCTTGTTTGCGTTGGGTTTTCATGGGAATGAAAGAAAATTAATTAACTCGTAGTATATCCTAGTCAATTTTGATGATTCATAGATCCTTCGTTTAATCTATATACCTATATTAGAAAGGTGATTGTTATGGTACCCAAGTGAATTTTATGGGTATTGATACCCAACCTATAATAAGATGACATGTGTACTTCTTTAGCCATGTCATCTTGTCATTTTTATTTTTATTTATTTGCAAATATATCTCTTTATTTTTATTTATTTGCATATATATCCCTTTTATTATTTTGAAAAGAATTGAAAATTTGGTTAACCCAATATGGAAGTGGGTCTCGCACTGATTACAACGTTCCAACCATGGATTCTCCTAGTTTGAGACTCATTTTGTTTCGATTTTTATGGGATTTTATAATCAAACATATTTCTAATGAATCTATCACAAAAGCATCGATTTTTCATATCACATTCAAGAGGTTTTTGAGCTCCAAAAATCACGAGTGGATTTACTGGTTCAGCTCCATTTTTGCACCATTCAAGCTTCGATTAAACTCGATTTGATGCAATTATTTTGTGGGTTTTAATCAGAATGATGTTATAACTAGTATAGCATGAAAACCCCAATTTATAACAATCAAATCATGAGAAATCAAGTTTCAAATCGCGACCTACATAAACCCTAACCCCTCATTGGTTTCTTCAGAATTCTCTTTCTACGGTTGACGAAAATTCACAAAATCAGTGTCAATAAATTCGTATTATCTTCCTCAACAAAAGCCCTAAGATTTCAATTTTTTATTTCAAGTAAATCACCATTCGAAAATTTTATCCATAAACTAAAAACGAAAATTTGCTTGCACCACTTCGCGCTGGATCCCACGTCCAATTCCATGTAGACGTACGCTGTTGGTCGTGTATCCGATTGTTTGATGGTTGTCTTGTGCTCTGCAACCGTGCAACGCCGCTTCATACAAGTCAAACGTCAAGGGTATATAAAATCATAACTTCACAGTCACATGAAATAGCGTATACTCCAAATACGTATTGAATTCAATTCTAAGTTTAAGAGGATAATTTCAATTTTAAAATCACTTATCGGGCAATTAACAATTAATTAAGCAGCTTTTAGTTAGATTATATTAATGGTTTCTTTCTGTATAAATGCTTTGAGTTTGTGGGATTCAAAGCCAGAGGCTGTGAAAAGAAAGAAAGAGAGATTTTTATTAAATTTTGAGTATTTGATTAAAAGTATATAGGGATATAAACATAAATAATAAAAATATAATTTAAATGTTGAATCAACATTTGTATATTTAATCTTTTTTTACTTGTCATGTTTCTATTGGACCACCTCATCAAAGTACCCAAATATTTAAATTTCTCGGGGTCCTGTAGAATTTGCCTATTAGAAATTTAGAATTTAGAACTAGCAATGTCGTTGTCATTTAATTTAACAAGGACTGCATGGGATCTTTGATTATGTGTCTCGAATAGGGGATTGTGTCATTACGTGTGATATGTTCCCTGACTTTTTTCTTTAATTGTTTGTTGAATTCTTGGACATCTACATATGCTATTATATACCTTGAGAGAGATATGAATAAAAGAGAGAAAAAAGAGATAGAAATTGATAGAAATTAAATATTACATGTGTTGAAAATATACAAGTGTCTATGTAACATTGTTCTTGCGTTTGTTAATATATAGGATAGGATATAGGATATAGGATACCGTGTCAAATTGCTCACATTTATCTGCTCAGTGTTTTTAGTTTTTAACCTCTCGTAATTACAGGTTATTTTCTTTTAATTACGCATCAAACTTTTTTTTTCACAAAGATATACCGATTTCGTAGAGTGTAAGTTAAAAGTATAAAATTAAGGGTGGTGTGAGAATAGAATTTATCTTCACATTAGTCATTATGAGTTATGACTACACTCATCCTTCAATCATGCTTAACATTGCTCACTTTCTAATTTGTTTAAGGAGTTCTACATATATACCATATACCACTCTTAATTTAAGTAAGAAAAATAAATCATATTCTGTTCATCGAATTAAAATACTGTTTCATATGGAGTATACGATTCGATATACAACTTATTCCATAATGAGGATTTTTAAAAAATTACACTACGTTTTAAGATTTTTCGTATCCAATTGTAGTATTTAATTAATTTGATTAAATTTCGTCAAAAAAAATTGATTAAAAGAAAAAGGCGCCTTGATTTATCAAAATACTAACCTTCCAAGAAGAATAAATAATTGAGGGCCTGGGAAGAAAAGCGTATGCCCATGATCTATCAACTTACGGAATCTCACATACACACATACCACAACAAATTTGAAAGCACGTACAGACATACAATTTCTCTGCAAACCAGAAAGAAGTGTTTTAATTAAGTTCCCATCCATAATATCAACGACAAAATTAACTAAAAGTTCAAACAATTTAAATAAATTCTGAAGAAATTAAAAACGAGAGAGCTTGAAAATCTTTGACGGCTCAAACAGGCCAAACAAACAAAATCCCAAAAGTAAATGCATGAATGATTAAATTAAAGGTGGCTAGCTGCAATAAATATCCTGCATGCTGCATGCTTTATTTAGAGAGTCTTCCTATACTCCTCAATCTCAAGTCTCAGACTCTCATCAATCCAATCTAACTCCATGTTCTTGAAAGAACTGTCAAGAGGGGGCAGATTCAGATCAAAATCTTTGGCTTTGCTGCTACTACCTTCACCATGACCACCCACTTCCACATTGAGATTGATCTTCTCAGAACAACCTCCACAGCCACCACCACTCCCAGCATTAATGCCTTGATGATCATCAACCAATGATATTGGTGCAAATGGAATATCCTCTTGCAAATGTAGAAATGTCTGGTCTTGTTCATAAACTGGTTTGATCAGCTGCTGCACACCTTCTTCATTTGCTTTCATGTTGTCAACACTAATTTCTTTACCTGAAATTATTTTAATGCCATAATTACCAAGTGAAGCACTGATATAGATATAGCAGCTTAATGACATTAAGCAAAGATGATGGAGCTAGATGGACAAATCAAATCAAACCTTTTTTGCTGGTAAGTGTTGAAGGTGGAACTTGATCATTTGATGCCCTCTTTTTCACTCTTTCTTTACTTGAAATCTTGATGCCTTTCCCACGTGAACCACTAGGACCAGCTTTTTTGGTTCGTGGTGCTTCATTTGTTTTCTCAGCCACCTTTTCTTTGCCTGAAATTTTAATTAGTTAATGTCATTATCTAATGAAGCATTAATTAGGGCACAGTACTAGTAGCAGTGATATTAGAAAAATATTTTGTTATACTCCATATGCTAATATCCACTTAGAAAGATTGAGATAAGAATAGAAAAGAGATGAATAATAAATATAATAGATAAATTACATGACAAGAAGAAAGAGATATAAAAAAAGAGGTACGCGTACTTAAATGGGTTAAAGGAAAATGACAGATGTTCAAAATTCATAACCAGTGATATTAAGCAAAGATCATCATTTTTTAACATCGCAAACACCCATCTATCTATCATATATATCTATCACTCATCTCTCTTCTATTATTATATCTCTCGTATACTAAGGTGTCCAATGAATTTTATAGATATATATATATATATATGAAGCAAAATGCAAACTAACCTTTAGTGCCAGCATCAGTACTACCCTGCAAACACAATGCATCCCCTTTTTGCTGAGCTTCTCGCATGGAGTCAAATTCGTCCTTTTTCCTGCTATATACTATGGCAGCCTCTAAAGCGGTGTTATAAGTACCAAGCCAGACACGAGCCCCAGGACGAAATGGGTCACGAATCTCAGCAGCATACCTCCCCCATTTCCTAAGCCGAACTCCTTTGTACACAGTACTCCTCTTGCTCAGCTTCCGGTTTCCGGTTTTATAATACAGTTTGGTGGGAGCTGCTGCTGCTGCATCACTTTGGATAATCTTTTCACCACCATCATCAGTACCACCACCACTCATGACATTGACATCCACATCGTTGTTGTTGATTGCACGTGGTGACTTTGGTGGTGGTGGTGGTGGTGGTGGCATCCCATTCCCTGTAATTGGAACCAAAGTCTCTGCGCAGAATCGGTTGGAACCAATTGCTTTAAAGCCGTGGTTATAGATCGCAACCTCATTCTCATCTTCGCTTGAATAATCTGTAGCATATGGGTCTGTGTATATAATTCGGAGTTTCCTGAAACCATCCAAATCCAAATTCACCTCCTTTTCCTTTTCATCACCCCTCACCTTCTCTTTCCCAGCTTTCTTACTTTTCCCACTTCCTTGTTCCATAGTTTGCCTTGGATTGCTTGTCATTTTCACAGCCACAACCCAAAACCTGATCAAGGTAAAAAAAAAAAAGAGAGAGAGAGGAATAATTGTATGGAAATTAAGAACAAGGGAAATAGGTACAATCTCACAACAGTCAAATCCAATATTGAAGTCAATCCTGCATCCAGAGACAAATTTTTATAGATATAACTATACCTATGTATAATATATAATATTATGCATACACTTTTGTCAAATATATAATAGAAAAATGATTGATAGATACTCAATCCCAGTTCACAAAGAGAGAGATTGAAATAAAAGAGAGATAACTGATAAAATAATAAGAGAGAGATAGAAAAATAAAAATGTGTTAACTAGGTGTCAAAAATCAGAATTAGCTAGGTGTAAAATAGAGATTGCATGCCGTGTATATAAAATCACAATACAACTTTAAAAAACCCATGTAGTGAATTTGAGAATAGACGTTTGGATAAGTACAGTACTCAGTGAGAGTCAACGATGTGTAGGGACATACCGTTTTGACCTTAAACTCACAAACAAGGTTGGATAAATTAAGGCGACTTTTGTCTCTGACCAAGAGACCCGGCAGCTTGCATGCAAAAGACGAAGAAAAAATGAACAAATTTCAAGAAATTAAGTAAAACACAGAAGACAGAGAGAGAAGAATTTGAGACATGAGTAGAAGGATATATATGCTTCAGATCCACCCCCGGCCCACCTATACTATGGAATGGTACAGTGTACCTCTCTCCCCTATATATTCAGAACCAAACGACATGTCAGTCTATCTGCTAGCTAGCTGTTTCACTCGTCTAGGAAAGAAAAACAGCAAACAAGGAATACTGGACAAAATCTAACACTACATCAATTACTCACCCAAAAACACACATCAAAATTAATCCTGGGTTAAATGTCTCAGGCAATCAAAAGATTACAAATCAATGCCTCTCCATAAATAATTATAATTACATATATGAATGAATGAATCTTTTTCTTTTTTTTGCAAATTTTTGTTTCTTTTAGATTTAGATAAAATATAAAATATCAAGGGAAAAATAATGAAGGCCGTAGTTAGAGATCAAATAATTAACAGAAAGTAGTCCATTGTGAAATCTTACTAGCTAGAGGCTATGGCTGAATCTAATTTTTCTCTGTCGATATTCCCTCTCCCTTTCTCTCTCTCTCTTTTGATACGGTGTTTGGTGTGTTTGCTCTTTCTTCTGCTTGCACACTGGAGGGTCTTATTAACTCTTCACTACGACTTTTTGAATAAGTTCACTCAATTTAGCGTTACGTGCATGAGCCAGGCCAACTCAGATTCAGTTAAATTCCAACCGGTACTTCATTATAGGCTTAATTGCACTTTTGGTCCCCCAGTTATCTTGATTGTGCAATTTGGGTCCCTCGGTTTCCAATTGAGCGAATTGGGTCCCCTAATTATCACAATTGTTGCAATCAGGTCCCTTTATCGCTACTTCGTCCAATTTTTAACACTTGAAGCCTACGTGGCACATGTGAGATGGATTTGACACTAAATTAGATCACATTGACATTGATGGCATGACAAAACCCGCACACGTAAGAAATTCTAAACAACATGTATTGCATCACGTGTGTTACTGACTTGCTTTAAAAAAAATTCTAGCAACCTACGTTGTGCCAAGGTAACCCGATTTAGTGTTAAATCCGTCTCACGTGTGCCACGTTGGCTCTTAGTGTTAAAAATTGGATGAAATAACGATGGAGGGGTCTAATTGCAACAATTGAAATAACTAAGGGACCCAATTCGCTCAATTAAAAACTGGGGGACTCAAATCGCACATTTACAATAACCAAGGGACCAAAAGTGCAATTAAGCCTTCATTATAAAAGTATTATTTTATTTTGACCAAAAAATATATATATATATATATATATATATATATATATATATATATATTATTTTATATATATGCTCTTTATAATTGCGAGTGTGTGTTTTGAAACAGTTTCAATGCTACCTCAGCTTCTATATTTACTTTTTGAATGAATAAATGATGGCATTTATTTCATTGATGTCATTTTTTTTTGTTCAAAAATATTCAAATTCTTCGTTTCAGTTACATATACCATGTTGGGAACATTTTATATTGTATCCTTTCTGTTAGATTCACTTCACGTAAAAAAAAAATTATATTTTTGTTTTGGTCAAGTAGGAGAAAATAAAAATTTGGTTAAGAGTCAAAACGGACAACGATAAGAATAAGACCGTGTTATTGTGACTCTGTCTGTGAGAATTTTCTTGGACAAAAACTACCCCGCATATTGCTCTGAATTGTATTGGCACCCGAAAAATGGATGTTGTAATTATTAATGATTTTGTGGTGCAAGATTTTTGTAGTTATTTTTCTTTTTACAGATTTTAAATAAATTAATTTCGTGAAAAATAATGAATGACGAGAGAGAGAAAAATTCATATTACAGTGTGTATATGCATTAAACATATCCTTTTCCTACTAATTAATATATATGTTTTTCTTTTGACCAGATTAATATATATGTTTTGTAACAAAATAAAGATTAATATATATGTTTTCAAAGATAGATATCAATGTGTTTTAGTCAAAAAAATGTATTTTAGTAAATCTTAACCATTTAAAATACATTATATGTTTTTAAAAGTTAATAGAGTGTTCTAGAGAATACATTTTGGTAAGTTTGTCATTTAAATAATTATTTTTTTGAGAGAACGGTCATTTAAATAAATAAGAAAGCGATTACTAGTAATGTTTATTAAAAAAAATAAGATAAGCTTTTAAAACGATGCACATTGTATAATCTTTATTGTTGTTGTAAAATTGATGGTTTATACGAAAGACTCGGATCTGCTTCCCCTCTTCATATTTCTTGATTTTATCCACCAATAAAACATTAATTAATACTTAGGGAAAATTATCAATTAGGAGAAAGTTATATACTTTTTTCGCTTAATATACAATATATTTTATTTAGAGAAAGTGACTAGAAAAGATAAATTGGAATTCTCATAATATATTAATTTTATACGAAATGAATACTTGACGTTATATAAGTAATTATTTAAAAGAGATTTCTAATTAGTCTATCGACAATAAACTAATTAATTATTAAATAACAAATTTGATAGATTTTGATTGCATTGACCATATTATTATATTATTATTATTATCATCATCACTATCATTATAATATATAAGGAAAATTGACTTAATAAGTATTATTGAAAATATTAATTTTTTGTCAAAAAATTAAAAATATTAACTATTCATTCTCACTTAAAAATAAATTATTAATGACACAGTATCTTATAAAATATTAACATTGAATATAAAACTTCGTAAATATTAACTTCAAATAATTAAACAACCCGCCAGTCAAATAAAGTTAAATAACCCGAATATATAAATATTAAAGAATTTTTTTTATTTGGTGTTCTTTGAATCTTGGTGTTCATATTAAAGAATATTGTATGTGTGAAGAAATCATGAGACAATGATGACATAATATAAATTATTATATGATATTTTTTTAATTTCAAATGTTGTTATTTTTTTTGGTCAAAATTGTTATTTTTTATATATAAATTATTATATGATATTTTTTTAATTTCAGATATTGCTTGTAAAGGAAAGAGATATCGTTTTTTTTTGTCATTTTTTTTGTCATTAAGAGACATTTTTTTTGTCAATAAGAGACATGTTTTTTTTTGCCGATAAAGGTAAGATATATAGAAAAGGGCAAAGCCTAAACATTACACAGAAGAGACCTTATATATATAGGCCCAGAACAGATATATTATAACTAACTCATAAACAATAACATCCAAGTTATGCTCTGGATTAGAGCTGGCAAAACGGGCTTTCGGGTCGGGCTCAGGCCGACCCGCATCGGGTTTTGGCTTTGTCGGGCGGGGCCAAAAAGCCCGGATTGAAAACGGACTCGAATTTGTGTGTCTGAGCCCTCCATTTTTCGGGCTCAGGCTTTAGCCTATATTTTGCGGGCGGCCCGCTTCGGGCTCGGGCTTTACCGGGTTCGGGCTTTGTTTGGCCTGGCCAAAAAGGCCCTGATTGAAAACGGGCTCAAATTTGTGTGTCTGAGCCCTCTATTTTTTGGGCTTTTTTGGCCCGGCCCGATAAGCACGGCCCATTTTGCCAGCTCTACTCTAGATGAGCCTAAACAGCTCTCAACTGCCAAATTAACACCAAAGGAAAAACAAAACAAACAAAATCATAAAACAGGAGAAAATATCCAAAGACACACAGCCTAACACCCTAGCCTAACACACCATAAACATAAAAATGATATTCTTGAGAGGGGTGGGTTTGGCCCATTTGGGGCACCCAGAGCCTTCGTTCTCAGCATAGTTGCACATATGTCAAAGCCAACCATCACCCAACCAACAGTCCAGAGTCCAGGTAGGATGCAAGCAGCAGGGAGGTGGTGCTACAGCGAGAGGGAGGCACGGAGACAGAGGGAAGGAACCCTTAAAAGCAGAAGAAAACAACAACACGACACAAACAGAACAACATACACACCCCAGCAGAACTGGGAAAACACATACCGGCCCCCACAACGACAGATCCGACGGGAACAGGGGCACACCGGCACAGATGCAGGGACAACACCAACAAGCCTCCACGAAAGGACATGGAGACGATGACACAGCTCCAAACTGGCGAAACTCGTTCAACCCAAATCTGAGTGTGGCTCTCCAAACTCCCAAACTGGAACACAAGAGGCGCACAACCCCAGCAGACAGCGGCGCTCCTCGAAGCCCAAGCGGACGACATTGACAGGGGACGACGTTTGGATACGGCGGGGGTAGGACCGACGGCGTTTGGATTCGACGGGAAGGAAAAATGCAGATCTGGTTTTTTGTTTTTGCAAAGGCGGTGTATTCACAGAGGCGTGTAAAGAGATAAGAGACATGTTTTTTTTTTGTCATAGATAAGAGACATGTTTTGATCAAATCAAACTTTAACTCGGGCCAACATGATTGAATATTAAAGCCCACTAATCGAAGGTGCATTGTGAATGTGCCCCTGACATTAGACGGATTGTGGAATTTTGAAGCCCAAGTTGACCAAAAAAAAATAATCTATTCGTTGATAAAAAAATATATCTATTCTTTATTTGACAAAAAAATAGAGAACCGATAAATACACTCCCACAATTTATCATACACCCCACTTTAAGATTTTTGGAAATATAAAATACCTAAACTACTCTCACACTTAATTTTTATTTTTTCTCTGATTTAGTGTTCTTTCTGAAACTTTGAAGTTTTGGATTAATAAAATCAAGTTTTTATGTTTCAGAAGTTTGAATCCGAATTTTCAAAATTCTAGAATATAGTAAACTAAGTTTTTATATTCAGTGAAGGCTAGCATGAATCACCATTTAAGTGGTTCATTTTTGCACCACTTCTTTTGACTGGCAATAGTAGGTAAAATTACTGGATATTATTAAGGCCCAATATTATTAATCAGTCCCTCAACTTTGTTAAATTTTAAATATATGAATCCCTCAACTTTGTTAAATTTTAAAAATCAACCCACCCCAGCCCTCCCCTTTCTACCCCACCATCTCTCCCTCCCTGGTCTATCCTCCATATTAATGGATCAGAAGAAATCAGAGGTTGCCATTGTTCTTTCGCTCCGAGACGGCCAGGAATGTCGCAAACCCCTCAGCCACGACAACGCGTCCTTGCCATCCTCTCACGCTCTTAGATCTGGTTTCATGCTTCAGATCTGTTTTTTTTTCTGGATTTTCATATGGGTTGCAGATGCAGAAACCAGAAGCAAATGCAGCAACAACAGCTTGGCTGGGAAATTCATCGAACTCAACAACATCCTCAGCTTTGAAAAATTTATCAAACCACGCAATCCAAAAAAGAAATAAAATTGGTAAAAAAAACAATAACGTAGAAACAATGAAAGGAGGAAAACAGCAAGATGCAGATCTTGGGTTGAAAGTTGCAGACCCGTTGAAAAAAGCAAAATTTGTTATACCAAGAGAAACCAAGTTCCAATGGAAGTAGATCTCGATGGTTTGGGTTCTCGATGGTTTGGGTTAGGCTGGTGTTGGGCGGATCTGTTCTGGTGGTGGTGGTGTGGGATAGGGAGGTGTTTCCAGATTTAGGTTATTTTAGTGGGTTAGTTTTTAAAAATTTGACATATTTAAAGGACTAAAAAGTGTAAATATGCAAAATATAGTATGTTCATTTTAAATTTTAAAATATAGAAAGACTGGAACATCCGGTTATCGGTAAACAATATCAACCGTTGATTTAAAAAATTGCTGAATCTGACGGTGAAAACAAGTGGTCCAAAAATGAACCACCTAGGCGGTGGTTCATATTAGTCCGAAACTTTATATTCGGGAGCTTTGACGTATAGTTTTTCTGTAAAAACTATATTTTTTTTTTATTTATACAGTGCATTAATCATTTGCATCTAATATCGTGATCATAAAAACTATATGTAAGTAGCACGCTACTTTTTTTTTTCTTTTACTGAATATTTAGAACTTAAAGCATCAATTATTTTTCTCGTTTAGTTACGGGAAGGGGGAAAAAAAGTTCTGTATCAAAAAAAAAAAAAGGAGAGGGGGCGGGGGGGGAGGGGGAAATTAGAGAGGACAGAGGAAAAACAAGTTATACTATTTGTCAACAGAAACAGAGCAACGTCATAAGTCATCACCACATATAATACAATCATATTTTTATATTTATTTATTTATGTGAGTTGGTGTTGTGGTTAGTAGATCTGACTCAGCTCCCTCACTTGTGAATGATGGAATTGGAGAAGAGGAAGAAGAAGAAGGTTAGCAGAAGGGATCAGGTGGAAGGTGATGAGAATAACAGGGTCCTGAAGAAGGGGAAAGATGATGGTGTTGCTACTGCTACTGCTAGTGGCGGTTGCCGCGACAACAACCCCACGGAGGAGGAGGTGGAGGAGCTTTATGCCATACTCAGGAGGATGAAGGAGGCCGTTAACTACTTCCACCGCAAAGGTACCACCGCTCCCAACGAGTTGAGACACGCGCTCGAGCAACCCGATGAGGTCACGCTCCTCCACCACCACGCCGAAGAAAAAGTCCCTGACGGTGCTGCCCTCAAAGACGACAAGGCCAATGAGGGTTTCGATTTGAACGCCGTCGCTCCTGAGGCCGACGACCACGCCGGCGCGTAGATTATCACTGTCTTCGGAAGAAGAAAGGTTGGTTTCTAGAAAGAAAAAGAATTTCTGCGATTTCCCACCTTTCTTTGGAGTTGATTAATTATAGAAATTTGTTAGATTAAAATTAGGTTTTCAATTCACGTATAGTGGTGAATCAGTGATAGTGGTACTTTTGATTATTAATTAGTGAGCTCACACATCCATCTATCTTTGCCTGAAGTTGTTTTTTGGCCCATAAAATGCTGTACTTCATTGCTGACAATCTTGTTTGTATGGTGCTGATGATAAAGTAGTAACATGGGTTTCTCCATTCTCTTTGTATTTAATTCCAGTTTATATCTTGATCAAAAAAAAATTCCAGTTTATATTCACTACTTTGCCATTCTCCTGTTTCTAGTTTCCTCGCAAACATTTGCTTACCCTCTTCATATTGAGCTTTAAAACCTTTTAACTTATTATTAGTATATTTGTATTTTTTTTTTACTGTGCCGCTTGGTTCTGCTCTTTTTTTTTGGACAACACAGAGTTGAACGCCCAGGTGAAACAAAAACGATAAAATGGAAATCACTTGGATGCTTCCATTTGAAGCCAGGTGAAGAGGACAGTGGACTTGGGTTAAAAATGTCTTTTCATTTTAAAGATAGTAATTAGGCGGTTATTCATTATTGAAAATTAGTACATTTTTGCCTGTTCATCACTTTTTTAAAATAATAATATTTCAAGGAATTTTAGCTCCCTTTTAAAAAGCGGCAGGTGTGAGATTTTATTGTCGTCACTAAATATTCCAATGTTTTATGCTGAAGAGAGAATAGACCATCCTAAAAATATATCAACGGCACCGTGCAAAGTCATATATATGTTGCGTCAATTTGGAATCGATTGGTGCCATTTAGGGTGGACCAATGCGTCCACCAAACCCCAATAAGATTTTACCTGAGATAGGAGGTAGACCCAATTTTCCAGTATTTGCAAAAATATCCAGAAGAATTATATAATTATAAACTGATATTTATGAAATAGACCACAAAACAACATAAAATTACAAAAATTTACCAACTTTTGAAAAATAATTAAAAAGATGGCAACACAAGTTTATTATATTATTATTATCATTATTATTAAATTCATTTATTCATTTATTTCTTGCTCTCTCTCTCTCCCTCCCTCTCACCCCCTAGATCTCTCGCTCTATTCCTTTCTCTCTCTCTCCCCCTCTCCCTCTCCTACTCTCGCTCTCTCTCCCATGCTCTCTCCTGATCTCTTCTCCCTATCTCACTCACGCCCCCTTCTCTCTCTCTCTCCCCCCTTTCTCTCTCGCTCACTCTCTCTCCCCCTCTCTCGTTCTTTCTCCCCCGCTCTATACCTCTCTCTCTCTCTCAGTCTCTCCTCCCTATCTCTCTCGCTCACTCACGCCCCTTTCTCTCTCTCCCCCTTTCTCTCTCGCTCACTCACTCCCCCCCTCTCTCTCCCTCTCTCGTTATCTCCCTCCCCTTCTCTCCCTCTCTCGTTATCTCCCTCCCCTTCTCTCCCTCGTTCTCTCCCCCTTTCTTCCCCCTCTATTAAATATAACAATCAATTGTTAATAACTATTTGTAGTGGAAAGATTACTTTTATACCTATATATGCTTGTGTTAATGCTCACTCGCCTTTTTATTCATTTTTTTTTTCTCAGATGTAAAACTTTCACCTTTTATTTGATTTATTTCTAGGTAGTAGTAGGACTCACACGGACGTGCATCTAGGGTGTGGGTGGTGGTGGAGGAGGGGGAGGGAAGAGATTGGTTGAAGTTGGAGAAGGAGGAGGGAGGTGGACGTGGGGAGGAGGGAGGAGAGAGAGAGAGGGGAGGAGAGAGGAGAGAGAGGGGGTTGACATGACATCCTACATCGCAATGTTTCTAGCCACAAGTGTTGACTATGCTCAAAAAGTGACACATCAACAGTCGACTCACTTAAATGACTAAAATAAAAAATATATAATAGGGACCAAAAAAGTTTTACTAAATTTTTAATGAGTAAATACCCCTATATTATAGAGAGAGAAAAATATTTAAACCAAAAAAATTATCATCAATTTCGTTTTTAAATTATGGGATTTATTTGGATAAAAGTGTAATTTCATATAATTATGTGGGTTATTTCTCAATTCTCAATCTTTATTTACTATATTCTACAAATCCCTTTCTACAATTTCATGTAACATTTTCAAATACCAATCCAATGGGTAACCCCCTTAAATCCTGACCGTCACTTTTAAATATTATTATATCCTTAGCTGAAAACCCATTGGGGTTTGGTGGACCAATTTATTCATCGGTCCACCCTAAATGGCACCTCGATTTCAATTTACTTTTGCGTTGATTCCGTTTCTGAAGTAGGTGGGGAACTTTTGTGTGTTTTAAATTTTAATATAGCGTGAGTCTGTGAGATTCTTTATGTATTTATTTCAACAAATAAATTATTTTTAAAGTACCAATATCTGCTGGTAAAAGCTTCGTTAAAAAAAAATATATCTGTCGGTAAAAAATAGTAAGTAGTTTTTCTATAAAATAATAGCAAGGAGTTTCATTATTTATTTATTTATTAAAAATTGGGTTCAAGTTTTATAAATAAAAATGTTCAATTTGAATTATTCATGAGTCTAAAGTAATTTTTAGAAATCGAGAGTGTTGGATAAAAATAATATTTTTAACCAATGAGTCATGCTAATGTCTAATTAAGAAATTAACAAGTGTTTCATTTATTACATGGAATTTCTAGAATTTAAAAGTAATTGGTTAATGCAAAACCGCGAATCTATCATCCGAGTCTGAACCAGGGACGGACCTAGGATTTTTGTGTTATGGGGGTAAAACTCATATATAAATTTGCAACATACAAAATATATATATATATACACATCATAACTGTTCTCTACAAGTTTTCATATTTTGAAAATATTGAATGATTTTCTCATTTTCAACATTCTCAAAAATATCTCTCTCTATATATATAAGGAACCAAACAATCATTCAACTGTAATAAAAAAAACAATCATTCAACCATTCATCTCCCATACGATTTCGCATCCAATTATGCATAGCAAAGAAAACTCTCTCAACGGTCGCAATTGCCACGGGTAGTATCAAAGCTAAGTCCAAAAGCAAATATACCAACAGATATACAACATGTTTTTTGGTCTCCACAAGTTTTATAGAAAGATTACTAATCCCCTTTAATTCTGAAAATGCACTATCAGAGCACATATCAAAGAAGTAATTTTCAAGTTAACTATCTAGTGTCAAAAGTTCAACGGGAGAAAATTCCGAAGGATAAAATTGAGCAAAACAAATCAACTTCTCCTTATCAAATGCAGAAAATGAATCTCGTGGATTTAAGCGTGCTACACAAAGAAGCAACTCAGTATTCACTTCTGTAAAACGGTTATTCAACTCTTGAAGTTGTCGATCAACCACTTGATAGAATAATTCAACTTGAATAATTCACTTCTATACTTTTTTTTATGCCAAGAAATTATAACAACTGTGTTATTCTAATGCCAAACAATGATAATTGCAGGCTAGCAAGCTGTTACCAATACATGAAAGATGAAAAATTATTCACATTATAGGCTGTGTATACATTTACAATAATAGAAAAAAGCCTCAAAGGCTAAAAGAGCCCCAATTGGCATCAACAGCATCGATGATCTTTCCATGTAGTGAGACTCTAGCATAAACAATTATACCACGATCAAGGCCTTCTAAATATAAGCCTTTTGAGAAGTCTAGAGGACATCCTCTTGCATCTGTTACCACCTTCACTTCTATACTATTATATTTTATTTAAAAAAATTGAAAATCAAGTGGGGGCAATTGCCCCCACACCCTTCGCTGTAGGTCCGTCCCTGGTCTAAACCCAACTAGGCCAAGAAATCTGCATAAGGATTACCTTCTCTCAAGGTATGAATAACCCTGCAATTCCACTCCCCTCGATAGTAGCTTCTTAATAACATCTAACTCATGTACAAGATGGAGGTGGTTAGGCACACCATGCTTAATTAGCTCTATTGCATGCATGGAATCCGAGTAGCACACCACGTTTCTGTTATTTAAGAGTTTTCAATCGAATTCTTATATTTAAAAATTTTCAAATGAATGCTCAGTTTTAATAATTCATTAACCTATTATTGGGAGAGTCATTAGAGAAGAGGAAAAAAAAACTTTTTTCATTACATTATAGAGACCTATTTAAAAAACTTAGATCAATTATAATGATTTTTCTTCATACAATCACGGTGCTGAGAATTGAATTTTGAAGCGAAAAAGTTTTTAAAACAATTTATTGAATTTAACTTTTACAAATATTTTAAGTAGAAAAATGAGAATGTAAGATTTTTAAGTGATAGAAATGTAATTAAGGGACTTGACTATAATAATAAAAAAAAGGGTTAAATATGTTTTGGGTCCCTGTAATATAGGGGGTTTTTGAGTTAGGTCCATATAAAATAAGTCAAACTGTTTTCGTCCCTCTTTTATTTTTTTTTATTTTAGTCCCTGGAGTGAGTTGGCCGCTTATGTGGCACATTCCAGTCTTTGTCATCACTCCTACGTGGCAAAAATGTTGATGTGGCCTTTCTGATGTCAGCTGACACGTTAGCATCACTCCTCTCTCTCTCTCTCTGAATCCAAAACGTAACATATTTATAGGGACTGGATCCAAAACATAATATATTTATAGGGACTGAATCCAAAACGTAACATATTTGTAGGGACTGAATCCAACCACGTTTTATCTTCTTCTTCTTCAACCATATTTTCCCCTACTTTTTCACCTCCACCACCAACAACAACGGCAACCCTCTTCGTCTGATCACCACCCACTTAAACGACCTTGGTCCTAATGGTAAGAATTAATAATGCTAGTCTGAAACAATGAAAGATATTCTCGTGCGTTGTGCATGGAAAGTCGTGGGAGGCAGTTTCACAGCAAACAAGATTCTGAAGCTAGAGGTTCAGGTGAAGATTAATTAGTTGATATATAATAAAAACTTATTGATAAATTTGTTATTCGAATTTTATTTTAACATTTTTCATTTTTGACAATTACAGATTGAAAAAGAAGACAACTTAGAGACTTTAAATGTCATTCATCACATGTATGATTGATTATGTATATATACAATTCATTCAAAGAAAAGAAAAAACATAGCTACTAATATATACCAGCCACAACAATCAGGAATGAATTCCGCAATTAAATAATATATCAAGTTCTGAAAAATAGGGAGGATGAATTCCGCAGTCAGAGGATGAAAAATAGGAAAATTGATGCAACCATTAAAATTAGAAATTAAAATGAGATGGGAAAGAATGCTGGTGCGAAAATGTTGAAAATGGGGGGTGGAAACATGGTTGAAGAAGAAGAAAATAAAACGTGATTGGATCTGGTCCCCATAAATATATAAATGTTTTGGATCCAGTCCCTATAAATATGTTACGTTTTGGATCCAGAGAGAGAGGAGTGATACTGACGTGTCAGCTGACATCAGAAAGGCTACATCAGCATTTTTGCCACGTAGGAGTGATGACAAGGACTGACATGTGCCACATAAGCGGTCAACTCACTCCAGGGATTAAAATAAAAAAATAAAATAAAAGAGGGACGAAAACAGTTTGACTTATTTTATAGGAACCTAACTCAAAAATCCCCTATATTACAGGGACCCAAAATATATTTAACCCTAAAAAAAATCAAAACAATAAAAAAAATTTGGAGATTTTAATTTACTCTATTTTCTTTCTTTTTTTATTTTACTCTATTTTCTTGTCCTGTTCAATGTGACTCATGGATTTTGTCCTTGTAATCAATCAAATGCTGGGCCGGGGCTGCTCTTTGTAAATGTTTTGTTTAGGGCCCATGCTAGAGATCTTAAAGACTTAAACCTAAAGCCTTGTTATTCACCCTGAGTTTCTCTTTTCTGGAGTATCTATTCGGGCTCTGTGAAGGTGTGTTATTTCCTTCTCTAATTCTGTTGGATTGGTTTTTGTGGAGATGGACTGCCTTGGCCGATTTGGATAGATACACAGTTGAAGGGGTGGATCCTCCCTTTGGGTGCTATTTTGGCTCTTCATTTCTCACTTGTGTTCTTTTGCTCTCAAAGGCATGTGAGGGAGAAGGTTTTCTGATTCTCTAGGTCTAGAGACTTGCTTTTTGCGTTTTTTCTGTTCCTTGTAATTATTTGACCGGTGGGGGTCTGCTCAGCTGCACATCATGTGTTTAATGTGCTTTTTAGATGTTAGCTTATGCTGTAATGGGCTTTGCCCGAACTACTTGCCTTTGGGCTTCTAGGCTCTGGTCCTAGTAATAATACAAATCTACATTTGACCCAAAAAAAAAACCTAAAGCCTTGTTAGACCAAAAAAAAACCTAAATAGAAATTTTAATTCATGTAGTTCTTTTGACCCCCCCAAAAAAAAAATCATGTAAGTTCTCACCCCACACTCGTGAACAGCATTTAAAATAAAAAATAGATGACGAAGTAAAAGTTCCTATTAGTTCATCACTAGTGTCGATCCCATGTAGTTTCCTTTGAAATATTCGAAAGGAAAGATATAGGAGGGGAAAAAGTAGCAGCATATATATCTTGATTATTATTTTCACGCCAAGGTTTAACTTTGCCACTTCCATCGAATATGTTCAGGGGGTATAACTAATCTTGTATATAAAGATATTTGATGTGGATGCTTTGGTTAGTTTTTCTTTTTTTCTTTTTTGGTTAGTTTTTCTTTTAATATATCAGTAGTAGTCATTAGTATTTTTAATATTCATAAACAAATATTTATTCAACTCTAATAATCACTTAAATTATGTCCAAATGTCTATGCTTTATAACCCTTAAATTAAATATTCTACTTGCATTTGTTCAACAACCTATAAATTAGTTCAGTCAAAAAAAAAAAACCTATAAATTAAAGTAAATGAACTAATGAGCTAATTAAGGCCACAAACCTCGATTGATAGTTATAAAATTGCACCATATTGCTATCTACGTATTCTCTCATTATCTAATGACGGAGTTAGTATAGTTTACTGTCAAATTAACAATGTCAAATCTTATTAGAATCTGAAGTTTTTAAAAAACTGTTTTATTTCGTAGGACTTTTAATTTATACATTCTAAGTGGTGTGATTATAACATTGTATGTCAAGATTACTTTAATATACAAAAAGAGTTATGTGATTACCCACTTAAATTGTTTTAGAAGCAACAGAAAAAATAAAGTTTTAGAAATAAAAAAATTAAGATCAAATAGACTTTATTAGTCCTGAAATTTTCGCAAACGGATATATTATATATCACATATGATGTGTTTGTTTATTCTATTTTATAAGAAGAACACGTTTTTAATAATAAAATAGCTTCTCATTCATTTTAATTTACTTAGAAAAGGTTTAAAAAAATAAAATCTGTAAAAAATAAAAAGAATATATTTTTTATAATTATAACTGAACATAAAATATTTTTTATATAAAATTTCTGAAAAATGGATCATATTTTATACAACTTTAAATTATCTTTGTAAAAATTAAACAAACACAATCTTATTCATGTGCCCAGATTCTGCACTAAAGCTTAAAAAAAAAAAGATTATGCACTCAAGGGATATTTTATTTCTTAGATCCTTTCATATATCCTCAGCGAAGGCAACATCTTGCATCCTCGTAACGGTGTAGCGTACGACAATTGAGAAAAATAATACTTTTATGCTTCAAATATAACCAATAAAATGACGCAATATCTTGGTGCCGGCTAGCATTAGGTACCCAGTAGCGACCCTCACCCATGAGGCACTAAAATTTTTCAAAGTTTTCCACGAAGCATCAAAATTCACCATTGGATATATTAATATAAGGTTTAAATCTATTTTTAGTCCTTTATTTTTTACTGAGGTTTGTTTTTAGTCTTTTATTTTTAAAAAGCGTCTTTTTAGTCATTCATTTTTGAAAAAATGATCTCTTTTAGTTCCTCGGACCATATTTTAAATTCGAAAAGTATCTTTTAAATTTATACTTTGACCCCTCCCAAGCCTGATGCTTACCTTTATTCGGTTTTTCGTTCTTCTCCCCCTTCACTGATGCACCACGGCCCCCCGTCCTCGCACGGCCAAGGGAGGCTGCGCACAATGGCGAGAAGGGAGACGACCACTGCGATTGCACAGGGAAGAGAACGAGAGAGAGGTCACATCTCATGGTGGCTTCGAGAGAGGACGTTGGAACTACTCCTAGAGAGGATGGGGGGCTGCGGTGCATAACGGGTAAAGGTGAGCATCAGGTTTGGGAGGGGTCAAAGTATAAATTTAAAAGATACTTTTCGAATTTAAAATATGGACCGAGGGACTAAAAGAGACCATTTTTAAAAAATAAAAGACTAAAAAGACGCATTTTAAAAATGAGAGACTAAAAATAGACCTCAGTAAAAAATAAGGGACTAAAAACAGATTTAAGTCTTAATATAATAACGAAAGACCTAGATGAGTTATAAAAAAAATGAAAACACATAAGTCTTTCCCACATAATCCCTCTTCCCTCACCACCCATTCCCTCTCTCCCCTCCCTCTCTGCCAGGCCGGATTCCACCTCCGCCACCACCCACTTCACCATTACCTTCATGCTCCTACATTTTTCACTACCCACTTTCCTTTTCACCCTCGGCCCCCATCTTCTTCTTCTAATCTTTTGCAGTGCGAAAAAGCTTCAAAGTACAGTCAACGTATCAAAACTCTACTCCTTTGTAAGATAGCCGGCACCCATATCTTTGCTATAATAAGACAGCGTCCATTTTGAACAAAAAAAAAAAGAGAGCGTCGACCACGTTCACAATATATATATATATATATATGTTTTAGTTTGTACCCACAGGATTTCAAAGAAAATGAACCTAGACTTATTTATGTTCGACTAAGAGATAAGTAAAATTTGATTATGGGTTATTTGGTTATCGAAGATTGAACTTAATTACTAACCAAACACATATCCACGTTCACAATATGGAACTATGAACTAATTAATTAATTAATTAATTGTAACTTGTAAGATATTCATAAGATGTAAAAAAAAAATTGTAAGATATTCGTATGGTTACAGTTGACGGGAAAAACCGAAAACTATTATGTGTGAGATTTTTTTTTTTATTACATTATGTGTGTCGTGCGAGATTCTTTATTGTATTGCCGTGCGGATGTGGAATTTATTTTTGATCAAATGTGGAATTTATTTATTTATTTATTTTTTTGGTCTAAATGTGGAATTTAATTTGAGTGTAACGCTTATGGCCGTTGGGAAAAGATTGTGAAACTGCAAAATCACACCGATCCAGAGTTAATAATATCTGGCCCAATTTTATCTGGTCTTTTATTTATAAGTCTCTGGTCTTCTTTTTTTTATTAAAAAAACTGGGTTAAACACTTTTTTGTTTTTTGACAAAAAAAACACTTTTTTGTTACTTTTAATTAATCTATTATTTGTGGTTTCTTATAAAAACAGTTATTATTAAGACGTCATTAAATCTCAAATCTGAAGTATCTTTTTTGTCTTGTGAATACTATTAAAATTAAAAATGTAACAGATGTTTTTATATGGCAACATTAAAATTGGTAGGAGCAAGAATTTGTAGAGTTTTGGAGGGATTTAAAGTGTTTTTCACATTTTTTTATTTTATTTTTAAAACTAAAATGTTTTCCATAACGTATACCGACTGTTATGTCCTGTTAGTCATGTTCAATTTAGACCATTCATAAATAAAATATTAAAGAAATCTATACCTAACAATATTAAATTATGTGTATATCAGTACACAACTTTTAGATTTTTAGATTTAGTATTATATACATAGCCAAACACACGAAGGTACGTTTGTTTTAGATTTTGGTAGAATTTTATTTGATAGAATTGTGTTTGAAGAATTGATTTTAGAAAAATTGTGTTGAGAATAATTGATTTGTGTTTGGTAATGATATTTTAAAAATGTGTTCAGAAAAATTAATTATTTGGAAGATAAAGGTAGAATCACATTTGACGTGTAAATATAAAAAAATTTTGTGGATCCCACACCTAAAATTGATTTTGACAAATGTAAAAGCAACCTAGGACATCTTTCCATCAGAATTGATTCTGGACCCCAAAATCACGTTTCAAATTTTTACGTTGGAGAAACAAACAACCCATCTTTTTGTCAAAATCACGTTTGACGGCCTCAAACACCCGTTTGAGAATCTAAAACAAGCACCCACTAAAACATGGGTACCGGTTGGTTTGGACATATGGGTGGCAATTGAACACATACCCATTGGGCACCTGCAAAAATTACCCATAATGGAAAGGGTAGTTACCCGCTCAATAGGTATGGATAATTACCCGCAAAATTTGATGGGGCGGGTGTGGGTATGGATACCTTAGTATCCACCCCGCCCCAGACCTGTACACATATATACATATTTATTTATTTATATACATATTTATTTATATTTATATTTATATTTATATCTATCTATATATGTATATGTGTGTGTGTATATATATATATATATTAAATTTAACAACTCTTAAAGAAATTTATAAACTAATTCTTAATCCTAAATTAACCCACGTACAAGATATTAGAGTCATAAGACACATTTCTTTTCCTTTCCCATGAGATATATTTATTTGACTCTTTGCTTTCCTTTATCGTGTCTTTCATCGTTATTGTGGATGACGACAAACTTGCTTCATTGTACCTCATTCACTTGCACTATTATTGTCCCACTTCCTTGATATGTGATGACAAGCCTTCTTCACTGACACTATTTTGTCTCGTTCCCGTGTCCTTCATTGGCAAATTCCTTACGCGTCCTTGGGACATAATGTTGTGTATTGCATTTAAAAAATTAATTTTTGAATTTTCAAAATTAAAGTGTGGATAACAAGTACAAATACTTAGATATCCAATAAATAAAAATGAGAATCAAAATTGCTAACTACACGAATATAAAATCGAATACAAATATTTTTTAAAATTACAAGTATAAGAATAAGTACTATAATACCCTACCTATATTCCACCTATTGCTATTTCTATTTGGACATGATCCCCATGAAGCAAGGCAGAAGTGGTCATAAGAGAAATCAAGAAGGAGGAGGGCAGAGAAATGTGCGGTGCCTTGACCGGTAGCTGGGGCCACGTGCCAATTTATAATGAGAGGAGTGTCAAATACACAATTGTCAATTCCAACTCAAATCTAAAGTAAAGGCAAAAGCTGGTTCAGGCCCACCTTTTCACATTATTTAGCACGATTGGCAACTGCAACCAGTGCTTTATATTTGTCCCCCGCTTCTTCCAAACAAACATGCTGGCGGTGAGAAATAATAACGAGTAAAATAACTATTTTGATATCTGAGAGCGTTACAGTATTATTTTTATTTTTGATATATATAAAATTAAAAAAATATTTTTTATTAATGTCAATTATTAATTATTTTGGTCACAATTATTAGAAAAATAATCAATTTTAAGAATTAAAATAACAATAAATAATTATTTTAAAAATTAAAGTGTTTAATAACTGACAATTGAATATCTTTTTTAATTTTGTATCTATTAAGAAATAAAGTGATACTATGTGACATTTTCGGTAGTTATTTACTCAAATAATAATCCATCAATCTATTATTAATTAATGAGTTTAAAATTAAACTATTTTTCGGTCTAAACTTTGTCCGCTAGCCAGCATCTTTGGGTACGGCTGGATTAAAAAACTAGTAAGATTTAAGAAAAATCATTAAAAATTATAATATTTAATTTATTAATTACTCTATCATAGATTTAAAAGCTGTATTTTTCACTATAATAGAAATTTTCTAATTTTTAATTATCATTCAATTATCCTTTTGCTTTGCGGTTTGCAGCACTCGTACTCCTCTTTGAACCGGTTTCCGTTACATGCTCACTAAGGTGGTCCCTACTCCACGTGTCGTGGCTCCACCACCTGATTCCTGTGCCGTACCTAATGAACGTTGTTTTTTGGGGGGGGGGGGGGGGGGGGGGTCCTATCACAAACGGCGAGGTGCCGTTCTCATTTTCTTCATTAATTTACAAATAAGATAGCAGACCATAAGCAGACTCGTACTCCCCTCCTTCCGCCATCGCATTAATTAATGGGATTAAATATGTTTTTATTCACCATTTAAAATGTTTACATTTAATCTTTTAAAAAAATTGTATTTTTTTTAATCTCTTATTTTTAGAAATGTATGATTTTTAGTCCTGTGTTTTTTTTAATTTAAAAATATTTTTAAAAATTTATTTTTATCCCTCTTAATTTTTAATTCTCAATTTTTATCAAACTCTTATTTTTTTTTTGGTAACACATTTTATCGCCTAGTCCAACCTAAAACACAATGTTCCTGATCGAGCCCAAATTATTTACAATGAAAAATAACTTTAAGTAATAAAAAAATAAAATAAAATACATAAAATACGGGTTCGACCTATCCCGACGACCTATTAAATTGGGATAAAATGACCTGATTTGTTTTCAGTATATAAGTTAAAAATTTATTTTAGGTTCTACCATTAAAAAGGTCAATGTTTTAAAATTCTATGTGGCATTTTGAATCCACTAAAAAAAAGTTAAGAATTAAAATTGATTTTAGTATTGGAGATTCTGCGTTCAAATTAAATTAAGAACCGAAAGAGTATTAGAGCATCTCTAACGTGAAGAGTTTAGTGATTTTAAAATTTAAGAAATCGTTCCTTTTATGGTTCATCATTGGAGTTCAATGACAAGAGATTCAAATTTAAGCTCCGTTGCTTAAACGATAAAAAATGTTTTTTATGTTATCAACTATGGAAAGTAAAAGTGGAAGGAAGCCGATCCAATGGGGTGAAAAATGAATTCTTAGACATTTCACAAATGGTGTAAAAAAGTAATTAAAGTTTTTAAAATATAATATGATATAATAGAACCCACATAATGGGTTAATCAACTCAGCTTATACTATACCATTGAAAATGTTCTTAGAGTATATTTA
Organism: Glycyrrhiza uralensis; assembly: GCA_030159175.1. Taxonomy (NCBI): domain Eukaryota; kingdom Viridiplantae; phylum Streptophyta; class Magnoliopsida; order Fabales; family Fabaceae; genus Glycyrrhiza; species Glycyrrhiza uralensis. The sequence continues at coordinate 57,700,387 of BRZY01000003.1, read as the reverse complement.
ATTTTTTGTTTTTTATGACTTGGTATGATGGAAGGCGGAAGCTAACGAGATCAGAGAGACAATAATAAAAGACTATCAGACAAGGAACAGGGGTGGGGAACAGGTTCGTCGGGGAAAAAAACAAATTGGCCGCCTCGTAAACAGTATTTTTGGATTCGAGTGTGGTCAGTGGTCACTGGCCTGATTTCTCCTTCAATAAAAGCTCTTATGTTTGGTGAGTGCAACAGAGTTCTGAGTTCAGACTTCAGACTGCACCTAAACATGGTTGAACTATAGTACAAGCTAAAACGATCACGGTTATTTGGTGTTGTTTATGTCGGATCCTGTCTCTCTAAGGTGTGCAATTTAGTTTAAAGTATAAAATAATTAATTTTAATTATTAATAAAAAATTAATAATTGATATTATAAGTACATGTATAATAAATCATTTATTGTTTTGTTTATTAATTAAAATTATTTACTTACTTATTTTAAAGGAGCTAAATTCATTTATGTTTATGTCACGCTGTTTGTTTGTTGTCGCTGCAACTTAATATACGGCAGTAATTAATTTTAAAAAATATTTAAAAAACACAAATCTTTTTTTATAATAATAAAAATATTAATTTTAGTAAAACTAAAATCAAATAATGGACCAATAAAAATATTATATTTTAAGTTATCAATGTATTTGTATTTTTCGGTAATGTTTTTTATTTATTGATCTCTTAATCAATGCCATTAATCGATAAAATATATTCACAATATCTCTAATTGTGTTCTTGTATAGGTTCTTTATTTATATCTAAAAATCGACTCTTAATCAATTATTCATCTATATGGATAAGGTCCATTGGGAGAGGTCAATTTTTAAATGGATCTACAATTGCACGTGAATGACATTCGAGTTCATAAAAAAGAAAATTATTTTTCTGAACATAGTCAATGACGTTAATTCTAACGTAGAGTGACTTGTAAGGGTGTTAGAAGATTGGATTAGATTGATTTTAGGGGAATAATTCAATCCAATATTTTTAGATTTGCTCTTTAATTATCCGATTAATTTGATTTTAAAATTAAATCCGATCTAATCTAACCCAATTTATTTTGGTTTGGTAAAATTGATTTTGTACATTTTATAAAATTTATAGATTTTTTTAAAATATGGAAAATATTTTAAAAATGTTTTTTTTTTATTTCTAGTCCCATAATATACAAGCTTATCCTAATTCGTAAAAGCATTAAACGATAACTTATGGAAACAGTTTGAAAGAATATCAAGTATGATCAATGGAGTAGTAATCGGGGGATTCGTTATGACATTGATCACTGCCCATGATTGCAACTTCCTCAGTTCCTCGTTGGGGATCCCTCCAGAGAGCGACTTAAAAGAAGAAGAAAAAAACACTTTTTGGGACAAGACATTCGTTTCACTCCTACGGCTAGCGTTAGGGTCTGAACTCGCATTGAAGTGAGGATCGCTGATCTAATTGCACACATTGTGTGTGACCAAATCCCACGGAAAAGTTGGTTGCGGTTTTCCATTTTGCTAAATGGCCTACTAGTTATTTACACCTCCGGTCCCTTTACCAGATCAAAAGATTATCCTAATTGGTTCAATTCACATGCCATATATACTCTGTCATTGTGCCTTGTAGAAGATTTCCAAAAACGGGGTAGATTATGCAGTGCTCATGGAAAATTTGTCAAGGAGCTTTTGTGACTTGGCCCTTGCTAAGGATATTCCAATTGCATTCAATAGTGTGTGAAATGGCCATTTTGTATCAAAAAAAGAAAGATAATTCCTTTAATTCTTTTATTTGAAAGGAAATATACCTCTATTCGAGGCCTAAGACAAAGAAGAGGCAGTTGCTCGATTGAACGGTGGGGATGCAATATTTCCCTTCATTTTGATGGGTTTCTAACCGGATAAAAAAAAAGACAAACTCAAATTTATCATATAAGTAATAAGTAACATTTTTCTCATGATATATAATTCCAAATTCTTTGTAATGTTATTGATTAAATTAAATTCAACGAAAAACTTTTAATAATTTATAAAACATTTCTTACGATAAAGTCTAGTATTGACAAGTGTCCTAGTATACTTGTTAAGAAATGTAAAATAAAAATAATAATACTTAATAGTTAAAAATTTGGTAAACTTTACTCTTGATTTAATATTTTGATTTTTATGCACAATTGATATTCTAAAAATATCCATTAGCATTTGAATTGGTTAATTAATATTTCCTTTCCAAGTCTTTGAAATTATTTTTTTAGGACACCATAGCTGTCAATATTGATAAGCATGGAATTTTCAATGTCTTAAATGTAGAATGATGATGATGATGATTCTTGTGTGGTAAACAACACGCAAGAAGAAACCATCCAAGTCTAAACCACCTATAATATTTCATTGGCAAAATTATACTTGAACTTCGATAAGTTATTTTATTTTTTTAAGTTGGTTTTTTATTTTTATTTTTAAATAATAAGATCTCTTATGTTTATTTATTTTTTTAATTTGGTCATTTTGATGACATGTCAATTATTGATTGATTTTAGGTGATAGTGTACAGTAAATCGAGACCAATCAAAAACTGATACATCATCAACAAATGAAGAAAATGATCAAATTGAAAAAAATAAATAAACATAAGGGACCTTATTGTTTAAAAATAAAGATAAAAGACCAACTTAAAAAAATAAAATAACTTAAGAGATTTCAGGTGCTATTTTGCCCATTTCATATAAAAAAACCCACCTATAATATTTTATTATTTTTTCTCGAAAACTATCCACATTAAAAAGTTATGTTGGTCTTCGATTAATCCAAGTATATTATACAGTGGGTGAATCCGCTTAAAAAGTTAATATTTAGTATTTATTACATCACCAAAATTTAAATATAAAAATCAATTTAAATGAAATCAAACCTTTTGTCGCTAGAATTAACTAGCCTTGTTCTGTATTCCTCTATTCTTTGTTAATAATTGTGCACCTTTCTACCAAGTGAGGTTTAGTGTGAGTGGTTAAGGTCTCTTATCCCTTAATTAAGGTCTCGAGTTTGAACTTTGGGTATTGAAAAAATCTCAACTGGGAGAAATGCCACCATTAGAGGTACCGAATAAATTTCTGCAAAAGATTAATCCCTGTCATATAGACAGTGAGATACTCTTCAAAGTAGAAATAAAAAAAATTGTGCACCTTTCTTCTGGATCTGGTTTGGTCGAAAATCGACGTGGAATAAAATAAAAGTCAACAAAGACAAAAAAAAATTAGAAGAAATGAATATGATTTACGGCCACAAACAGGTGGATCTACAACATCCACAGCAAAGCAAAATGTTTGAAAAATCTTCTTTTCTTGCTCGATTGAAAAATCAGCAAGAATTTGTCAAAAAAGAAAGAAAGATCTTCGGTCTAATCTTTCTAAAAATAATATAATAGTTTTTATAAAATAAGAAAAGACAACAAAGCAAAACCGAGAATCCAACAACAGCGCTCCTCCACCGGTGGGGCAGACCAAGACCAGTGACCACTCCAGAATTCCAAACCTCCAAAAGTAAGAAAAGAAAAAACCATCAAAAAACGGATTTTTTTTTACACGAAAACCAACCACATGATTCCTCTACGGTCGGTGGGCCCTCACCTCCGGACTTCACACCGCATTCAAATTTAGTTAAATTTCTATAAATAAATGAAACAAAAAAATATCCTCCCTCCTTGCCCCGCAATAATGACGGACCAGCGGATTCCCACCAGCAAAATTAAGGAAACTTTTTTTAATATTATTTTATTTTATTTTATTACTATGTGTGCAGATACAGGAAATAAATAAATAAATTATAAAAAATTAGAGCAGGATGCTGCTTTTTCTGCTACGCACGCGCCTGTCTCTATCTGCCGTTGATGAAATTAAATTAAAGTAAACGACTAAACCCTATCTATCCCACATTTCCACCCTTCTATATATACCCTCTACCCTTTCTTTCTCCCTCCATCCAAACACTTTCATTTTCTCTCTCTACACTCAAACGACACAAACATCACTGTGTGCGCCCCCAAAGGAAAAACCCAACACAAACACCCTTTTGTGAGCTTGTTTTTCATCCACGGCCCAAAATGGAGAAATGCAACAATAACAACAAGAGGAAGAGAGTTCGTGATGATGACTCGCCTGAGTCGAAGCTTTTCCGAGTCGACTCCGATTCTGAGGCTAACTCGTCCGAGTCTCAGCTAACCCGGGTTAACTCGTGCGAGTCGTATGTTGACTCGGTTGAACCCCACTCGTCCGGGGTTAACGAGATCCAAGATGACATTTTGAACATGCTCGATGACACAGATAACGTGACGGAGCGTGAAGCCACCCCCAACACCACTACAGTGCAGGGCCTCGACTCTGTCATGAAGAGCTTCGAAGATGAAATACTTGCCCCGGGTTCGGATCCAAACCCGGAACCCGACTTCGGTGAGTTCAAGCCTAACCTTGGGTACCTATTGGAAGCCTCCGACGACGAACTCGGGTTGCCGCCAACGGTGACGCCGAGCGATGATTCATGGAAGCCCGAAATAGATGATACGGTTTGGGTCGGCCCGGAAGGGTTCGATTTGACCGGGTTCTTGGGGTTTGAAGAGGACATTCGGAACTACGAAGCCTTTGGGCTTGTGGGGTACGGGGCCGGCGCCGACGGTTATGTAACGATTGATGGGTTGTTTGACTATGCGGAACCCGCCGATATTTTGTGGCGGTTGGAGTCGTTACAGGCCATGTAAGACTTTCCGGCGTGGCAAGATTTTGTGACGGTCTTGCCGGAAAGTTTGGTAAATGGCGTATTTTGGAACATGTAAATGTATCAAGGTTTTAGGTACCACAGATAACGTAGTTGGGTTATAGATGTGAAAAAATCTGGAATTACAAATTGGTTGATTTCGTTTGGTCTTATTCCAACTGAACACAAACAATTAGGTCTTGACTTGTTTGTTAATCTTTTATTTTTCTGAAAAATGTTTTAACATGGTGAAAGTGACGTAAAACGAAGAATATTGGACTTTGGACCCAGATTCAATCTATTTTTCTTAAGATTTAAATATGTTTTCGGTTTTTGGGTTTCGATTTTGGTGTCTATAAAATATATTTATTCTTTTTATTTCTACAAAACCTGAAATTACTTAAATATAATAAAAAATATGAAATTACTGTTTTTTTCATTGTGAAGTAATCAATTTTTATATGTAAAAAAATCTTGTTGATTGATCTTTATTATCCGTTATTATCGTCACGTTAAAGATATGACGGATATTAAAGATAGGGCTGGGTAAGCGGTGAGCCCGGCCCGTTTAGGCCTGGTTCGCATTAGCCTGCGTTTTGAGTGGATTGAGTTAACTCGGTCTGTAATTTAAATGGGCTTATTTTATCAGGTCCGCGTCCGAATGCTAAGTCCACGGGCTAACGGGCCAGCCCGTAGCCTGTAAATAAAAAATAAAAAATATAACTAAAAATGAAAAAAACGTTAAAAATTGAAGAAAAATAAATATTTACAATTTAAGTAGATTTTTTTATAAGCAAAATTATATATTATTAATACTAAAAGTTGATTTTCAAGAGCACAAGATTTACCAAAAAAAGTACCACAAATGAATACAAGATAATATAAAATACTAGCTAAAGGCAAGGGAATACAAGATCATAGATATAACTACTTTCTTTGAAGATAATCGCGTCCTGTAAAAAAAGCCACACCCATGGTGTGGATACTGTTCTTGTCTTTCATATTGGACAGAACCGTTCACAGGTATGACACGAAACCCACCCCTGGTGTGAAAGTCCCAGTCGGTGACTCATGGTTGTTTTCAGAACTATTCACAAGTGTGATACCAAACCCACCATTGGTGTGAAACTCTCAGTCCGTGGGCCAGCCCGCAAAACCGCAGAGCAAACCCGTTGGACCCGCGGGTTAAACGAACTGGGCCAAAAAAGTCTGCATTTAAACGGGCTACTATTTTCAAGGCCTGAGGCCCGCGCGGACTGCGGGTTAAACGGACCGTCCGCGGATCAAGGCCCGTATACCCAACTCTAATTAAAGATATAATCGTTCAATTGTATAATATTATCATCTCCATGATGGATATTAAAATTTAGATAAAGGTTAAATATGTTTTGGGTCCCTGTAATATAAGGGGTTTTTGAATTAGGTCCTTGTAAAAAAAGTCAAATTTTTTTTGTCCTCTTTTTATTTTATTTTTTGATGTTAATCTCTGGAGTGAGTTGACCGCTTATGTGGCACTCCCACGTGGCAAAAATGCTGATGTGGTCTTGCTGACGTGGCTTGTATAAATGACACACTACCTGATACATCCCTATAAACATATTACGTTTTGAATTTAGTCCCTCTAAAACGTGTTTTGAATTTAGTCCCTTAGAATTTATATTTTGATTTTAGTCCCTTAAAATTTATATTTTTATTTTAGTCCCTCTCTTTCCCCTTTCCCTTCCCCACCCTTCTCTCTCCTCGGGCCGCCGCCACCACCACCACCACAACCTCCTCCTCCTCCATCCTTCATCCTCCACCCTCCTCCTCCATACAACAACAACAACAACCCCTCTCTCCCTCCCCTTTCCTTCTCTACCCTTCTCTCTCCTCGGGCCTTCTTCTTCTTCTTCTTCTCTCTCTCTCTGTTTCCTTCTTCCTCGGCGGCCAGGGGGTAGATATGAGAATGGGAGGAGGGGGACGATGGAAGTGAGCGGAAAGTTGTGGGGGGGGGTGACGGGAGTGAGGTTAATGGGGGGAGGGGGAGGGGGAGGGGGAGGGGGAGGGGGAAGGTGGGGGGACGGGAGTGAGGTTAATGGGGGGAGGGGAAAGGTGTGGGGAGAGAGAGGGGTTGTTGTTGTTGTATGGAGGAAGAGGGTGGAGGATGGAGGATGGAGGAGGAGGAGGTTGTGGTGGTGATGGTGGGTGAGGTCCGAGGAGAGAGAAGGGTGGGGAAGGGAAAGGGGAGAGAGAAGGACTAAAATCAAAATATAAATTTTAAGGGACTAAATTCAAAATACGTTTTTTTAGAGGGACTAAATTTAAAACGTAATATGTTTTTAGGGATGTATAAAGTAATGTGTCATTTATACAAGCCACGTCAGCAAGGCCACGTCACCATTTTTGCCACGTAGGAGTGTCACACAAGCGGTTAACTCACTCCATGGACTAAAATCAAAAAATAAAATAAAAAAAGGACTAAAAAAGTATGATTTTTATTATAGGGACTAAATTCAAAATGTGAAATATTACAGGGACCAAAAATATATTTAACCCTTTAAATAATTTAGACAATGGTATACATGTGATCTAACCATGAACGTTTATTAATATTTTGAGTAACATATTATCTATTAAAATAAATAATATAGTTAAGTATTAGTTAGTTTTTTTTTAAACAAGTATTAGTTAGTTTTTAATTCATATGAAATTTGTAAACTTGATTTATTTTACAAGGACTTACAATTCAACGATGCAAAAGTTCTGTTGCTATACTAAAATTTGAGCACAAATTAAATATAAAATATAAATAGTACTGCAATTATTTTTTTTGGACAAATAGCAGTGCAAGTTTATAAATATTAAACTTTTGGTAATCATTCACGATATTTTAAAAATTTTTCACGCAATTAATTTAAGTTTTTTACCCTAATCTAATATGATAAAGATTAAAAATAAATTTTAAAATCTGTATGCATGTATTTTTTTGTCAGAAGAAAATATACATGCTTTTTTTGGGGGGGGGGGGGGTGGTCAACGACTAGATACATGTTTTTTGTCCCCCAAAGATTCAAGTATATTAAACAAGGGTCAAGTGGTAGGAAATGCACAGGCCAATAGATTAGGGTACAACCACCCTAAAGTCAGAAATGCAATAGCACATATAAACCGAAAAACACAACTATGCTCTGATTAAGACATAAAACAACCAACGATGAAACAACAGACCACAGACTTCCACAACAAGATAAAGCAACACCAACTAACCAACAAAGAACTTAAAGCCAAAACAGAGAAAACACAAACAAGGCTAAACACAAATAAAACCAACAGGAAACCACCACCGGAGCATAGATAGAAACTCCTAGCACAACCAAACACGGACTAAACTGGAAAACCAAAGGGGACACATTAAAACAAAACCTAAAACACCTATGACATCAAAAAGTTACTTTGAGTTGGGTTGGGTTTTTTTTTTGTCAAAGTAGATTTCATGTCAAATGGGCAAAGCCCGAAACCCAGAAGGTAATACAAACGACCCAACAACAAACTGGCCAAAGTGAAGCTAATGCATTGTCTCAACGCATACAACCTACAAGCCAATGACAAGCACCTGATATATCAGATAGGAAACTAAAACAAAGCAGTAAAACAGAAAACTAAACAAAGCAGAAAACCATCCAAAGCACAAACACAACAAAAGGAACCGAACCAACAGATCAACCTAGCACACTGACATGTCAAATTTTTTTCTTGAGTGGGTTGGTTTTTGCCCATTTGGGGCACCCAAACCCTTTCCGCCTCAACAAATTCAGTCCATACATCACGATTTTTTTTTCCAGAGGACCCAAACCTTCACCCGAGACCATGGGTGGCAACCACCGCTTCACAGCAGTTGCGCAGAAGCCAGGGGCCACTCTGGAGGCGATGCATCAGTGATCCTGTAAAGTAGAACCAGATCCGAGGCGGTGGCTCAGGAGGGGGGGCAAATGGGTACTAGCTTAGCTGACGGAGGGAGCTTGCATAGAACAGGGCCAAGGAGGAAACTGCTTCCAAGGATGTCAGGGGTGGTAAGCAGAGATGGAGTAGAATGAAGGCGGCGGCGACCAGGAGATGGTGGTGAGGGGGAGAAGACAACAAACAACAAAAACAAAAACAACAACAACGAACAACAATAAAAACAACAGCAAACCCGCAACCACATAGCGGCGGAGAGGACAACGGCGAGCCATTCGAGGGACACAATGGCGGTTCCGATCGAGGACGCGATGACACTTCTATCGAGAGGCACCACTCACTGAACTGTACGAGAACAGTGAGACACGCGGTTCCAAAAATCAGACAAAGAGAGCGGCGCCGTGGAGCCCTAGGCCAAACCCTAGGAGAGCAGCCACCGCCACTCTCTTTTGGACCATGTACTCTTTTTGCACCATGGACTTATGAGTTGGGTTGGGTTGGGTTTAGTTGGGTTATCCGCAAAGGAACATATTTTCTTTGTGACGGCCCGAAAATCCATATCTCCGTGTTTGCAAAGGAACATTTTTTTGTAAGGGCCCGTTTTGAGAGTCCATATCTCCTTGTTGCCAAATTATTACTCCGTATTATTTTTTCCTTGGTGAATTTAACACTTACTTTCAAGGTGGTGAAAGCTCAGAAAATTTCAAAAAATAAGAATTCATACTTTTACATTGAATTTTTATTCGATCTTTTGTAGACATGTAAAAAAAATCTATATTCAACGCGTCCTAAAAAATTCAATGCATTTTGCCGAGCGATTTTTTTTTATAATTTTTTTACCGAAATAAAAAAAACTCGAAAAACTCAAACGTGCAACACTTCAATGAGTTTTTTTTGCCAAGCTACTGAAGTTTTATATTTTTTCACCGAAGTCCTGAAAACCAAAAATCCCACGAACATGCACGAATGGCGCAAGTATTCATGGAGTCCACCTTGACAATTATTATTGACTAAAAACAATGTCTCTGTTTTCTGAATCTGATTATCGCCAATCCTTCTTTGATTAGACTTCTTTCTACTGCCATGTAAGTCCTATTCTTGACACGAATGGCGCAAGCATTATTTTTTGCAGAATATGCAAAATGCACATAGACTAGTGTGATCAGCCTGTAGCGTTCCGTAGATATTGTTCTATTAAACTTTGAATGACACGAATCATATATAAAATCAAGAAATAACGATGAATGCATGATCAAAGATCGAAGTCGTCACGAGTAAAACGGGAAGGGATACTGCTTTTTCCACAAAGAAAGCATGCTCCTTGTCTGCGTGCATATTACATTCTAAAGGGGAATAATAAAAAGCCAAGAATAGTTAATGTGAGAAACTACGTCACATTACATTATTACCTTCTTCAATTCCCCTCCCCTACATATATACCTTCTTACAAATAGAATCTAATTCTTCAATTAAAAAGGAGAATCGATGATTAAAAAGGCTACGTTGTCCACTCACTATAAACCTTTTTTTTTGTTCTCAAAGCTACACCACTGTTATTGCTTTTTAATTAAAAAACCCACTTGTCGTTTCTCATTCATCCTGTTTTGGATTCTGAAACATCTCTTATTCTGTTTCTGTTTCCGTTAGCGTCTCTGTCTCTGTCTCCCTCTTTGGTTGATTTCATGACAAGGACGGTGAAGATAAGCTCCGGTCACATCATCTCTTTGTTTCTATCAAGTTCTGCGGCTGTATATTATTGGTTGAAATATTTGTTTTTATCGTTAGATTTAGTGTAAAAGAAGATTGACGACTCATATTTATTACAGGCAATCGAATATATAGGTTTTTGTTTATTTTCAAATTAGTCCATTTATTTTCAAATTAATCCCTTAATTATATTAAATTTTTAAAAACTAACCCACTAAAATAATCTAGATCCCAAAACCTCTCCATTATCCCACACCACCGCCATTATAGGCCGAGCAAAAAGTGATACCAACAACAAGACCTTCTAATTCAGACTACTCCAACAACACTAACAATACGAATACCTCCATTGCACACCTTCGCAAAATCCAAATAATTGATTACTCTCATCTTGCAACCACGTATTGAGCTAATCTACATATTTCTTTGGTATATTGCAGAGGAGTGAAACTGGGAAAAGAGCAGAAAAGGAAAAAAGGGAAAGAGGGAAAAGAGCAGAAAAAGGAAAAAAAAAGCACAGATCTGTTATTTCTTTGAGATTTTTGGTATCTTGCAACCACAAATTGCACCTTCACAGATTTGTTATTTCTTTGAGATTTTTTCCCCAGTAGAAACAGGTAAAGAGCAGAAAAAGGAAAAAAAAAAACACAGCTACAAAAACAACGTCGCTTCTGTGACGTCGCACCGCCACAGGAGCTCGAGCTGGCTCCGAGCCTCGCGGAGAACCCAAGTCGCTTCGGTTCCTCTTCAAGCTTCGCGGAGAACAATGACGACAGTGACAATTAGGGAGACGAAGAAGCTGACGATGGGGGAAGAAGGTGACCACTGGGAGAGATGGATTGAAACCGGGTGCTGGGAACGCCATTTTTGTTTTTTGATATTTTTTGGGGTTGATTTTTAGATTGAGAATTTTGTGTTATTTATGTTAATTTTAATAATATTAGACCTTAGTATAAATATTTTTATCCGGTCATCTAATCTACTATTATTGGTCAAAAACAGTGCTAAAAAATAAAACACCTAAATGGTGCTTTACGCTGGCCTTCACCTATATTATTTATCATAAAATGGTGATGGTTTGAATTTGAAAACCCCAATGAAAACACAGAGAGCCATCTATTTACTATATATAAAAGAACAAACCTTGGCTGCCACGTGTCCAATGCTGGAAAAATTTTTTCCCTCCCAAAACATCACAATCACCTACGCTGCACGTCTGCCACGTGTCCAATGCTAGAAAAAAAATTTGCATCCCAAAACATCACATTCACCTACGTTGCACGTTAATTTTTCTCTTCTATTTTTATTTTATTTTATAATAGTAAAAATAACTGTAAATAAACAATAAACAATAAAACTTATAATAACAAAAAATAATTAAAAAAAATTCTTTCATTTTATTTTTTATTAGCAAAACGGTATTTACTTACAAGTTTCACGCATTCATTTCTTATAATAACAAAAAATAATTGAAATTTTTTCCTTTCAATTTTATTTTTTACTAGCAAAACAGTGTTTGCTTACAAGTTTCACCCATTTATTTGTTCTAATAACTTTCTACATGTTATAAATTTATTTTTTCTTCGATTTTATTTTCTACTAGCATAATGGTGTTTGCTCACGGGTTTCATTCATTTATTTGTTCCAATAACTTTCTACGAGTTATAAGTTTATTTTTCTTTCGATTTTATTTTCTACCATCAAAACAGATAACTTTCTACGGGATCTAAATTTATTTTTCTTTTGATTTTATTTTCTACCAACAAAATAGTGTTTTCTTATGTATTTCATTCATTTATTTGTTTCAATATCATTCTACGGACTATAATTTTTTTTTTCAATTTTTTTTCAACCAGCAAAACGGCGTCTGCTTACAAGTTTCACTCATCTATTTGTTCTAATAATTTTCTACGGGTTATAAATTTATTTTTCTTTCAATTTTATGTTATACCAGCAAAACAGTGTTTGCTTATATGTCTCACTCATTTATTTGTTCTAATTATTTTCTTAAGCTATAAATTTATTTTTCTTTCAATTTTATTTTCTACCAGCAAAACAATGTTTGCTTACATATTTTATTCATTTATCTATTCCAATAACTTTCCGCGGGCTATAAATTTATTTTTGTTTCGAATTTATTTTCTACCGACAAAACGCTAATTGCTTACAGGTTCACTCATTTATTTATTCTAATAACTATCTATGGCTATAAATTTATTTTTCATTTGATTTTATTTTCCACAAGCAAAATGGTGTTTGCTTACAAGTTTCAATCATCTATTTGTTTCAATAACTTTCTATGAACTATAAATTTATTTTTCTTTTTATTTTATTTTATTTTCTACCAGCAAAACAGATAACTTTCTACGGGATATAAATTTATTTTTCTTTCGATTTTATTTTCTACCATCAAAATGGTGTTTTCTTACGGGTTTCTTTCATTTATTTGTTTCAATAACTTTCTACGGGCTATAAATATTTTTTTCTTTCGATTTTATTTTTCACCAGCAAAATGGTGTCTGCTTACAGATTTTACTCATTTATTTGTTCCAATAACTTTCTGCGGGCTATGATTTATTTTTCTTTTGATTTCATGAACCACCAACAAAACAGTGTTTGCTTATGGGTTTCGCTCATTTATTTGATTCAATAACTTTCTATGTGCTATAAATTTATTTTTCTTTCGATTTTATATTATACCAGCAAAACAGTGTTTGCTTACATGTCTCACACATTTATTTGTTCTAATAACTCTCTACGGGCTATAAATTTATTTTTTTTCAATTTTATTTTCTACCAACAAAACAGATAACTTTCAACCAGCTATAAATTTATTTTTTTCGATTTTATTTTCTAGCAGCAAAATGGTGTTTGTTTACAGGTTTCATTCGTTTATTATTTGTTCCAATAATTTTCTACGGGCTATAAATTTAATTTTCTTTCAATTTTTTTTTCACCAGCAAAATGGTGTCTGCTAGAGTTGTCAAAATGGGTCAGGCCCGATGGGCTAGCCCGTTTAGCCCGATAAAAAAAATGGGTTGGGCTAGCAAAATCTAAGCCCAAAAATATTTTGGCCCGGCCCGAAAAATCATTGGCCCAAAGTGGGCTAGCCCGTGGTGGGCCGAGCTGGCCCGCTGGCCTGACTATTATTTGCTTACAGACTGTTTCACATCAGAGGTGTGAATAATTACACAGGTGTGGAAGCGTCAGTTCTGGGCCTCCGGCACTAAACTCCGTTACAGATCGTTTCACACCACCATTGTGAATAATTTCACAGGTGTGAAAGCGTCAGTCTTTACAAATGTCTTATTTTTCAGTACTAAACTAGCTTACAATAAGTTTCGTACCCGGGGTGTGATTAATTCCACAGGTATGACTGCGTCAGATTTCTATAAAAATATTATTTTTAAAAAAAAATTGAGCCCATGGGCCAGCCCGTTTGGCCCGCAGCCCGTGGAGGGCTGGGCTGGCATATTAATGGCCCATATGAAATTTGGCCCGGTCCGGCCCGAAAATGTGTTGGCCCGTTGTGGGCTGGCCCGAATAAACAGCTATAGTGTCTGCTTACAAGTTGCACTCGTCTATTTGTTCAAATAACTTTCTACGGGTTAGAAATTTATTTTTTTTCAATTTTATATTATACTAGCAAAACAGTGTTTGCTTACATGTCTCACTCATTTATTTGTTCCAATAATTTTCTACAGACTATAGATTTATTTTTATTTCAATTTTATTTTTACCGGCATAACAGTGTTTGCTTACATATTTTTCTCATTTATTTGTTCTAATAACTTTTATGGGCTATAAATTTATTTTACATTCGATTTTATTTTCTACCAGCAAAACATTGAATGCTTACAGGTTTCACTCATTTATTTGTTCTAATAACTATCTACGACTATAAATTTATTTTTCTTTCGATTTTATAATCCACCAACAAAACGATGTTTGCTTACAAATTTCACTCATCTATTTGTTCTGTGCTATAAAATTATTTTTCTTTCGATTTTATTTTCTACCAGCAAAATAGTTAACTTTCTACGGGCTATAAATTTATTTTTCTTTTGATTTTATATTCTACTAGCAAAATGGTATTTGCTTACGTGTTTCATTTATTTATTTGTTTCAATAACTTTTTACGGGCTATAAATTTATTTTTCTTTCGATTTTATTTTTCACTTGCAAAATGGTGTTTGCTTACAGATTTCACTCATCTATTTGTTCCAATAACTTTATGCGTGCTATAAAAAAAAATTTATTTTGATTTTATGAACCACCAGCAAAATGGTGTTTGCTTAGATGTTTCGCTCATTTATTTGTTTCAATAACTTTCTATGTGCTATAAATTTATTTTTCTTTCAATTTTATGTTATACCAGCAAAATAGTGTTTGCTTACATGTCTCACTGATTTATTTGTTCTAATAACATTCTACGGGCTATAAATTTATTTTTCTTTCGATTTTATTTTCTACCAGCAAAACAGTGTCTGCTTACAGGTTTCACTCATCTATTTGTTCTAATAACTTTCTACGAGTTATAAATTTATTTTTCTTTTGATTTTAATTTCTACCAGCAAAACAATGTTTGCTTATAGGTTTCACTCATTTATTTGTTTCAATAATTTTTTGTGGGCTATAATTTTTATTTTATTTTATGTTATTCCAGCAAAACGGTATTTGCTTGCATATCTCACTCATTCATTTATTCGAATAACTTTCTACGAGCTATAAATTTATTTTTATTTCGATTTTATTTTCTATCAACAAAATGGTGTTTGCTTACCAGTTTCACTAATCTATTTGTTCAAATAACTTTCTACGGATTATAAATTTATTTTTCTTTTGATTTTATTTTCTACCAACAAAGTGGTGTTTGTTTATAGGTTTCACTCATTTATTTGTTCCAATGTTTAGTTCTCTAATTCAATGAAATTGGGCAAGGAATTTTAAATGGTTTTCAATAGGATGTTGCTATCATGTTTTTGTCCGGTGCCTTCGACATGTTAAGTTCAAGGATTTAGATGTTAAAGTTGAAGTTCACAAATTGGTTTCTATCCCTCAAGCAAACTTATTTATCAGAGGATAGTTGAATTGCATGATTTATGCTTGGTGATGGATTTGAGGTTTTGGGGACTTTGTGTTTCTAACATGTGTTTTGACTTATCACAACTTTAAGTTCAAGCAAATTAGTGTTAGACTATTTGCTCACTGTCATTTGCTAAAGAATTTAATTCTTTCAACCATTTGTTGATCAAATATGTTTCAATACAGCTTGGCTTTGCTGAAGCATTTGAGAACTTTTGTTGTTGAAATAATATTTGTCGTATTTCTTACTTTGTAATGCTTATTACTTACTTTTGTTTGGAACCAGTTAAATGAAATAATATAAGTAATTTGGTAAGATAACATTAAGAAAAATATATGAATTTTAAATATATATAACTGCTTATATAAAAGTTATATAAATTCTAAAATTATAATACATGTAAAAATGAGTTGAATCTTTTCTCCCAGCACTTTATATCCTTTTATTCATTGGTTGAAATTAATGAATTTTTAATTATTTTTAGATCAATCATTTTTTATCACAAGAATTATTAAAAAAATGCTAAAACTGTTCATACTTATCAAGTTGTGAACAAAATTGGAACAATGACAGTTCATTTTTTTTAACTTAGTTATATTGTCATAATCACACGCGATTGACATAATCAGTAAAGTGATCTATTGTATTGATAAATTTATACTATATTATATCTTAGCTTATTAATATATACATATGTTATTTTATAATAAGCGTAAAAGCGAATATGAGCCGTGCGAATGCACGGGTCCACCGACTAGTTCTTGATAAAGAAGAAAACTAACCGCAGAGTAGAGTTCTATATTGGACATACAAGACTTGAAGATAGTTAAAAAAAGAAATATTGAAAAAAAATCTTACAATGAGTTTTCTTTTTTCTTTTTTTAAAATAATAGGTTCTCACATTTAAATTAAAATCAACTATTACATCTCAAAATTCTTTTTTTTACCTTTGAAGGAATCTCAAAATTTTCAAAACATCTTCTATTTAACTTTTTCATAATTCATAAACATCTTTAAGTTTATAAACACTTTTTATAAATAAAAACCTATAAACTTATTTTTTTTAATTGAAAATTTTTAGTAAGCTAGTCAAACAAATTATTATTATTTTTTAAAAATGTCACAAAAGTTCTACTATGTAGTTTTTTTTCTTGGTACGTATACAAGTGAAAACAAGATAGAAGATTGTATCTTTTACGCTACAACGATAAAGAACCTCAAAGGGTACGGAAAAAAAGGTTACTGGTGTGTAGGCATAGTAGGAGCACCACGCCCGTGACTCTTCTGCCGAGAGACTAGGCTTGGCAATGGGACCCGAACCTGTGGGTACTCATCCGAACCCGTCCCGACTTTGAAGGAGAAAACGCGTTTTGACCGGGGTCGGAGACGGGTTCGGGTTTTCTCCGCATTTAAAAGTCGGGGTTGGGGAAACTAATACCCACCCGAATCCGCCCCGTACATTTATTACACTTATAATATAATATTTAATGCATTAATATTATAAAAAATTACATTTTTAATTCTTTATTTCTTCATTATTATTTATGTAACAAAATATATTAAAAAATGTCTTAAAAAATAGAGTATTAAATTTCTTTGATTCTATCAAAATTAAAATTCTAAAATACTAGGCGCGGGTGTGGGTGCGGGGCGGGGAAACCCGACACCCGCCGGGGGCAGGGATGGGTGTTGATTTTTCAACCTCGACCAAGATCAGAGGCGGAGCGGGGAAACCCGAGCACTATCGGAGGTGGGGACGGGAAATGTAAAACCCGCCCCGCCCCGCCCCGCCCCGTTGCCATGCCTATGAGAGACTGAACCAAACTGGGCCTTAAGCGACAACAATCGATGACGAGAATGAGAATGACAAGCAGAAACCAACAGTGGCAAACAATTGGACTCTTCTCGCCACGCTGAACAAGATCCAAACATATCTGGATTCAGAAGGAGATACGGAAGACATATTTAATCCACAGCTACACAAGTATTATGCTATGCGTACATGTTTGAAATTTTAATATAATTTTTCCCCCAATTTTAAATCGTTTGGTCTCTACATGTGAGTCATGTCGTTTGCAGGCTTTAGATAGATAGCGCTTGAATTTTGGTTCAAGTTTGAATTACGCAAACAAACACGGAATAGGACGAAGGATCAGAGATCTGACTCTAAATTGTTTTTGTCCAGCCAAGTGTTTAGACAGATCAGGATTCAGGACCAGGAGCTCACGGGTTCAAAACGTGGAATCAATCAATTGCATCCCATAAGAACGGTTCTTATACATGATAGTCACAAAACTCTAGTGCTATACAAAATAATAAAAAATAATTATATCTTTTTGTCCATGAATTTGTTGGGAGAAAGTCAACCATCAAGGAAGCTGAGAATATTGGCGTGGCGAACTTGTTTCTCATGTACTTGTTTTCCTTATATATAGTGTCAGTCTCTTTCTTGTAGGTGTTACAATAAGCTTGTAGGTCGATTAATACTTCAGTTTAGAGTGTCTGCTGTTCTGTTTTCAATCGAATCCGCCTCTTTTTGGGTGGAATAATAGGCGAAGGAATCCGCAGCTATTGAATAAGAATCCCTTGATGCGAATACCCTGGGATGGAAGAAAGACTCTGATGCTCTAGAGTCCGATCAATAGTAGAATAGACCAAGATGGCATCGAAGAGAGAATACGTGGCACAAAAGAAGTTGTTAGGTGAATAACTGCTCTTGTGCACATTCATGGATATTTTAAAAATGGGACTTATGTTTATATATTATTTCCCCCAGGCTGATTCAACTAAGTGTAGAGTTTTGCCTTTACACTTTGTACAAAACAAGAAGTAAAACATCTTTTTTTTTGTCAAGAAGTAAAATGTAATAATCTTATTCATGATTTTTTCTATCTCTCATGTAGAGTTTTTGTCCTCCATAAGATCCAAATCTTGCACTGGAAACTTAAGATTTTTAAGAATTCACTACTAATTGAACTGGATCAATTGATAGTGGATTTTTAAGAATCTTTACATAAGTCTCCAGTACAAGGTTTGAATCCCACAAAAAGCAAAAACTCTACCTGAAATAATAGAAACGATCACGAGGAAAATTATTACATTAAACATCTTAGTACGGTGTGGGGAGGGGGAAAGGAGCTCGAGAGTGTGGACATGGACATAATGTTGCATTGGCCCACCCACATAGAGGTACATTACATCAATCATGAAGCACCGTCGATCGAGTACTCCACCTTCTTGTTCATCTGAGATTATCCATCCCCCTTTTCTCTGTTCACAGTTTCTCTTCACGCTGGAGTAAAAACCAAGGATTCAACACTAATTAGAACATTTGTTATGCCTATGGTCTAGTTTGGATAAAATTTTCTATAAGTATTTTTAGTATATATTTTTTAATTAACAATTTTTCATATAAGTTAAAATTAACTTTTGCTCTTTACATTTTTTAAAAATTATCTTTTTTAATTTATCCAAAAATATCTATTTATTTATAAATGACTAACTAATAACTTTTTCTCTTGTACATATATGAGAAAAATAAAATATAAAATAAAACTAACTTCTCTATAAATTAAAAGTTAGAGTCTTTGTATCCAAACAGGTTTTATGTTTGGTTGCCTGTTTAAAGTATTCTGTACAAATTCTAATATGTTGCATTGGCCAAATTGAGTTTAGAGGTCTTGGAACGAAAACACAAATAGCCTGTATGATTATTAACATCCAAAGGTTAAAGGCACGTAGAGATTCCACACCCCCTTTTTTGCTGTTTAGGAATTGGGTGAAACTTGCAAAAAAAAATTTTATCTTGTTTTTCAATTTTTTCCCAAATATTTGTACACAAAACTAAATAATGAAAACAAATTAAAAAATTGTAGTTTTATGTTAAAAGTAAAAAAAATTTATTTTTCCAAAATAAAGAGACACTTGGACTTGTTCGGTTTGAGACTCTGTTTATTGTTTTTATTTTCCTTTTTACTTTTAATTTTTTATAAAGTTGTCGTATTGTTTTCAATTTTTTTCCTATTTTTACATATTTGCATAGAAAATAGTAAAAAAAATCAACAGATGGAGTTGGCTTCATATGATTAGCGGGTCCGTTTGTTTTAGGTTTTGGTAGAATTGTGTTTAATAAAATTATGTTTGAAGAATTGATTTTAAAAAAATTGTGTTGAGAAGAATGGATTTGTGTTTGATAATAATATTTTAAAAGTGTGTTCAGAAGAATTAATTGTGTTTAAATAATAAAAATAGAATCATTTTTTGATGTGTAAATATAAAAAATTTTGTGGGTCACACATCCATAATTGATTTTATTCAATGCAAAAATTAGTATGTTTTTACTTCCATTAAAATCAATTCTGCCTACTCTAAAATCAATTTTATCCAATGCGAATTTAAAACAAACAGACACGTTACCGTAACGTGACCCAAAATTGACTTTAAGCCCCAAATTTATTGGGTTTCAAAATCTAAAACGAACACATAATTGATTAATCTTGTGGGATGAAAGCATGACAACTGGTGGTATATATGTTGCTGGCAAAAGAATACCAACAAAACAGTGACCCTTTACATTTTTTTATTTGATAAAGTTTTTAATCAGTGGCAATATTGTTGAGAAATGATAATTATTATCATATAATTAACAATAAGTTTGTGAAACACTTTTGGTGTGTTTGTTTCCACAGTAATAGACGTCCGTCTATTTGAAATTTGTGAGAGTAGCATTTTTTTTTCGATATACTGAGAGTAGCTTTTGCATTTACCGTATCTAGGTTCAATATATATAGGGACTCAGGCCTGTTTGGGATAAACAGTTTATATAAACATTTATGATATAAATACTTATTATATAAATATTTATATATAAACTATTTTTATAATTAAAGATAGTAAAATTGAATTCTGTAAGTTGTTTTGATAAGCTATCATGTAGAACTTATAAAAATAAGCCCAAAATGACTTATGAACCAATCATAAACTGTTTTTAAAAATTCTACCAAATACGTTGATAAATGTTTATATCAATAAATAAGCTTAAATAAACTGTAAATAAACCAATCTAAACAGGGCTCAATATTAAAAGAAACCAAAATTACAACCTTATCCTCTTTTTTTTTTTAATATAATACAACCTTATCCTCTTTAACAATCATTATCTTTTCTCCAAATATTTTAATCACTTTATTCAAAGTCTCTAAACTTTTATAACCAATAAAAGGCAAAATATCAACAAAAAAAAATGTTTTAGGCAAGCAATAAAAAAGGTAATATCTTCTTTTTGATGTAAAGGAAATTTAAAGACACGAGGCTAACAGACCCCGTGAGTGATGAAACTACCCCTAGCATCGGGATAATACAAACTCAACATAGGAGGGCACCTATCTAAAAAAGGTAATATTTATTTGTAATTAATGTCTCATCTTTAATAATAAAAACTTTTTTTATTATGAAGTAAGTTGGGTCTTTTTACTTAATTAAAAATATCATTTACTCTTTTCAATTTTATCAACTTTATTCAGCATATAACACACCAAACTCGCAATTTATTTTATTACAAAATTTAGGTTAAATTATTCATTTTATTTTTTATATTTATTGAGGTATTGTTTGATTTCTATAATTTTATTGAAAATATACACTCTAATTTAAATTATATTAAATGATCCTTATTTTCTTTAAGTAATTTGAAATTAATAGGATTTATTTTTATTTGCAATGTAATTATAGAATACTATATATGAAATTTTTTATGTTGAAAATTATAAGGATAATTTTCCAATTTCATAATTTAAATACTATCTTAAATAAGTTTAAACTATAAGAAGTAAACTAATTTTACAGTCAAAATTTCGAAGAAAAAAAGAAGATTCACTTAACTGAAAACTGTATTAATTTAACCTAAAATATTAATTAATGTATTTTACATTTAAAATTTAATGAAGTATAATGAAAATATCTATTTATTATATTAAAATTAATAATTATTAACTCGTAAACTTATATACATAATATTGAATGAACCATAACAAATATTTTGTTACAGTATTTTATATATTATATGCAATAAATATATTATTAAAATTAATTTTTATAAATTATTATATTTATATTTATATTTATATATTTCAATAAAATTTCACTTATTTGTTATTAATGAAATAAAACTCTTATATATTTATACATATTTCATGGTATATGGATGTGAAATGCAAAAACTAGATTCGCGACGAGAATCTCAGCAGTTTATCCATCCATCCTATGGCTATGACGTGGGGGAACATAAAAAACGAAGAGAGATGGTGATGGTGCTTGGCGCATCCGAATCTGGATTTAGATGGTTGTCATTTTTCTGAGTGTGATGTCACGTGCATTGTAACTTGTTGTTTAACACTTTCCGCTTTCGTTCCGTAACAAAGCAATAGTCGGTAAATCTTAACTCTCTTCACCAAAAAAAAAAAAGGAAAATGATTCATAGACACCCAATATCCATTTAACACCCAGAGAGAGAAAGAAATAAAAGAGAAATAAGTGATAGATGTGATAGATAAATGATGTGATAGGAAGAGAGAGATAGAAACAAAAATAAGTGTTAGATGAGTGTTAAAAAAAAGTGAGTGTTCATGTATCGCAATAGTCGGTAAGATAATTTTACAAATCCATTATTTTTTTCTCTCTTTTTTTTTTTTTTTATTCTTTGCGGATGCAATACCAACCATCACAAGACAACCCAACATTCAACGTCCCTTTGTCTATATCTATCTACTCAAATACAAAGTTACCCACTATCCACTCCACTCCACACACTGTTCACCTTTTCAAACCCCTCCTAAAATCATTTTTTCTTTTCCTTAACAACAAAGCAATTTAATTAATGGCTCCTCCTAAGTTGATGAAATCGGGGTCGTTCCGTCACAGCTTCGCGGAGAAGAAGGAGAAACTGTTGTCGATGAGGAGTGAGGGATATACCCAGATAGGGATATTTGAGGTGGAGGAGCAGGGGAGGATGGTGAAGTGGTGGAAGAGGGTGCAGCGTGTTGCTCACAAGGCGCTTGAGATGGGTCGAAGCGATCCCAGGAAGATTGTGTTCGCTGCCAAAATGGGTCTTGCTTTGACTCTCATCTCCCTTTTGATTTTCCTCAAAGAACCCTTCAAGGATATGGGCCGTCACTCCGTCTGGGCTATTCTAACCGTTGTCGTCGTCTTTGAATTCAGCATAGGTATAAATTAATTACTATAAAATTAATGTCATAAATATAAACTCATAATATAATTCTACAAAAACCTTATTTATTTGTTTTTACTATTTCATTCCTCGATTGCGTCAACGTCGTGTGGAGTATATATGGATGGTTGGTGAATATGCATGGATTTCTGCGATTTTTACTCCTGTTTGTGCTTGATGGAATGATGGAAATCAAATTAAACATTTACATTTATTTTATTATGCTATTATATTTAAAATTTTTTATCGTCACAAAATAAAGTTGAGAAATTGTGAAGGATGTTCATGTTGATCCCGTACTTGATTGTGCAGCTTTATTTTATTCAATAAGTACGGTAGTTTGATGGGGGCAGTGTTATAGAGATAGTCATAGTAAGAAGAAAACTAAATTAAATAACTTGACCAAGCGGGCCATCCTTTTAAATAGCTTCTGTTGCTTTTTAAAATCGTTTTTTTTTTATTCACACCGTATGAGTAAATATTTATAGCTTCATCACAAATCTTTTTTCTAAAGGGAATCAAGCTTTGATGTTTTTTCAATTATCTGTCACTTGAGAATTCCTAGTAAATTGTGATCAAATTGCAATGTATGTATGCACTTGTGCAGGGGCAACACTAAGCAAGGGGTTTAACAGAGGATTGGGGACATTGTCAGCTGGAGGACTTGCTCTGGGATCTGCAGAGTTATCAGGATTGGCTGGAGAATGGGAAGAACTAATCATCATCATTTGCACCTTCTTTGTGGGTCTGTTTCAGTTTCACAACAATCACAATCACTTTTTGGTTTTCCTTTCATTCTATTTATTTATTTCTGGTTTTTCTGATAGGATTTTGTGCCACCTATGCAAAACTGTACCCGACTATGAAGCCTTATGAATATGGGTTCCGTGTGTTCTTGATCACGTATTGCTACATTACAGCATCTGGGTATCACACAGGGGAATTCATTCATACAGCTATAAATAGATTTTTGCTCATTTTACTTGGTGCTGCTGTGTCTCTGGGAGTAAATATCTGCATTTATCCTATCTGGGCTGGCGAGGATCTGCATAATCTTGTCACCAAAAATTTCATTGGTGTTGCAACTTCTTTGGAAGGTCCCCTCTCTGTAACATTCTCTTCACGAATCACATTTAATTTGTAGTTATTACTACGTACCATGTGGTTTGCTGCTTCTTAATCTTGTTTTCCTGGGTTGTGTAACGAAGTGCATGTTTGGATGCATAATGGGAATATCCACTCGTCAAAAGTGGATTTAGTAAAAATTTAGTTGTTTGTGTTTGGGTTTATGAAGATAAAGCAATTCAATTGCCCAGAATTGATTACATTTGGGATTTATAGCTTTTGTGTTATAGGTTAAAAATTTTACACTAAGTTTTATCTCTCACTTGTTTTTAGGTTAAAAACATTCAAACATAAATCAATTCACTTCAAAACTCAGTTTTAACCAAATTAATCAATTTTAGAAAATCAAGTTAAGTGAAAATCACCAACTCTATTGAGCTTATTTTCAGGGGTTGTCAATAGCTACCTTAATTGTGTTGAATACAAGAAGGTGCCGTCGAAGATTCTTACCTACCAAGCTGCTGATGATCCAGTTTACAACGGTTACAGGTCGGCTGTGGAATCTACAAGTAAAGAGGAGACATTGGTACTGTCTAATGCAGTTTTCTGTCTGTTTCATGAATATCTATTTATCATCTTTATGACTCATTGTCACATGCTAATGCTAGTGATTGAATTTGAAGATGGGATTTGCTGTGTGGGAACCACCTCATGGTCACTATAAAATGCTTAGATATCCTTGGAAGAATTATGTGAAAGTTAGTGGGGCTCTGAGGCATTGCGCATTTATGGTCATGGCCATGCATGGATGCATACTTTCTGAAATACAGGTACTTCTTAATTATCTGGATACTTTTCTGTAAAACTGTAATGGTTGTCAGTAGAAAGCCTTTTATCCTTTATCCCGAGTTGAGTTTCTTGTATAAGCAACTCTCGTTGTATAAATAACTCTCAAGTTTAGCTCTACTATTGGAGTAAAATTTAGTAGGCGATCTTAAATCTCATATGACATTGTAGGGTCCATTGAAAGTGAGTTAAGTAATTCCCATAAACAACTCTCATCCGAGAGTTGTCTACGGTCTACCTTTTCTTTTTCTGAGTTATTTACACGAGAGTGCGTGTTGTGTACTAAACTTATTTTTTGACATATATAGGCCCCAGCTGAGAAGAGACTGGTTTTCCAGAGTGAGCTTCAGAGGGTAGGTTCGGAAGGAGCAAAAGTGTTGCGTGAGCTTGGAAACAAAGTTAAAAAGATGGAGAAACTTGGTCATGGAGACTTGCTGTATCAAGTGCACGAGGCAGCAGAAGAATTGCAACAGAAGATTGACAAAAAGTCTTACCTTCTTGTAAACTCAGAGCTCTGGGAAATCGGAAACCGGCGGAGAGAAGAGAGTGATACTGATACTACTATTACTACTGCTGATCATCCTAATAATAATGGCCTCTTTCACAAGGATGAAGAAAGAAAGTTTCTGGAGTACAAGTCTCTGAGTGAAGCTGTACTTGATCTCAGATCAGTTGATGTTCCAAATAATTGGGATGGATCAAATCATAACCATAATAACAATAACAACAACCCTGCTGTGCCTTCAGCCGTTAATGATACCTCTGAAAACATGTTCAGGAAACAGATATCTTGGCCTGCTCATGTTTACTATAAACCAGATACATTGACAAAAGAGGACTCAAAAACTTACGAGAGTGCCAGTTCATTGTCCCTAACATTATTCACATCGCTTCTTATTGAGTTTGTGGCAAGGCTTCAGAACCTGGTGGATTCATTTGAGGAATTAGGGGAAAAGGCAAATTTTTTGGACCCCCTTGAGCAACAGGCTCCGGTAACCTCTGGTGGGTTTTGGACCAGATTGTTTAACTGCTTCAAATTCAAGGACTGAAAACCATGGACTTATATTATGCTGATCGTGTCAAGTTTTTCTTTTTCTTGCAAGAGGCAGAGCTCGAAAATGAGAATCTGCATTACAGATTCCATATTACTGTGGAAGTTAACAGATATAGAATCATACATAGGTTGTAATGCGATCGACCCCTTTGGCATCTGGGGATGCTGGAATTAATGGAACTCGCATCCTTTTTTGTACTGAGTTGAAGATTTGATGAAAACTGAAGTGATGACTTGAAGATTATATTTTTGGTAGAATGATGAGTTGAAGATTAGAACACAGTTAAAAAAAATTTAATAAATTAAAACAGTTATTTAATATTATTTTTCAACATATTAAAAAATTATATTAAATGTTCTCTAATAAGTATTGTTGAAATCTAGTTAACATCATTTACATAAAAAAAAATTAGTTAACAACATTCAAATAGTATTATGGGTTAGCAAATATACCTACTATTTTGTTTTTTTAGAAAGAGTATATTAGCAAAGTTTAATTTAAAATTTGTTAAATACACTCAAACGTGTAATTTGCTAACGCATTCCTTCCTAAAAATAATACCACAGTGGCTGTGATTTCACTTTTATATGCCAATAATGCTTTCCTTCCAACCCCAACCAAACCACCACTGTCCCCTTCACCTTGGAAGGCGACAACCACAAGTCCACAACCAGTTAGCAGAACCAATCACCTTATGCAGAGATGATATACAGAGCAAAACAGGCGCCGAAGGAGAAAGATGGGTCGAGGGTCGAGCAAGAGAGCCATAATAAGGAAGTACACAGAGCATATGAGGGAGACGAATGGCTAGGGGGAGGGAATGGGTGGCGGTGGAGACATGGATGAGGAAGGAGAGAGGAAGTGGGTTGTGGAAAAATGAGGAAGGTGTGGAGGGAGGATAGTTTGACTCTGGCGTGGCAATAGTTTGAGTGAGGTGGATGACACATCAGCAAAATTTAACACATTGGACTAAAATCATTAACAGAAAAAATTAGAGACTAAAAACGAAATTTTCTTTAAATAGAGACAAAAACCAAAAATATCTATATTTCTAAGAACTAAAAACATATTTAAGCCTTTATTTAATCATTGTTAGCCCACACTGCACCATTCTTTTTGGTTTAGTGATGTGCTCATTTCTTATCTAAAATCGTTTTGCTCAATGACAAAAAAATATAGTTTTGCTCATTTTGACAAAAAAAAATGTTTTGCCCAATGACAAAAAAAAGGTTTTGCTCATTTTTATTGTTGCTAGTTTTAATTAAATTAGGATAGGTATAAAATGTATTAATCATTGAGTTTTAATGGATAAATACAAAAGAAAAAAGGAGAAAAATTTACTGAAAAGAAATTCAAGTCAACAAGGACAGTGATTTCATGCTCATTTAATAATTTAAATAAATTTAAATAACTATCTATAATGAAAAAAAATCTAGATATATACACACATGTTAAGATCTATTTTGGTAATTATATATCTAAAAGCAATTTTGAACTAAACTACCTAAATAACCTGAATTGATAAAAATTATTTTTTTATAAGTATCTAAACATAAATCACGCCACGTTTAACCCACTTTTAATAATCAAAATCAGTTATACAAAATTAATTTTGCCAAAATTAATTTTTGTCACTACCGAACCAAATACATACTAGGGCTTCAACAGAGAGCTTCGAAAAAAAATCTATCTTGGGCACGTTGTAAGATTATTTTGACAATGTGTTTTTTTTTGGTAATTTTAAATAATTATAATAAGGACTAAACCTCAATAATAATTTGACTAACCTACTATCTCCAATTATTTTGTTTTTTTCAGAAGCCAATTATTTTGCTGGTTGATGGAGGGGTCACTAATCATTTTATATTTAAAATAATAATCCACTTAACTTACACACTTGTCATTTTATATTTAAAAATGTTTTATTATAACTCGCACTAAAACTTCTGAAACCTGATTCTCCTTTTCCATTTCATCCTTATGTGAAAACTAAAAAGATTTTACACAGAGTGTGTGGCAACTGACAAATAGAGCTGTCAAAATAGCCCAGGACCCACAACTCATCCCATGTGGTCCCCCTTTTTGACCCCCTAAATTGCAGCCCACTATGAAGTGGGCTATTTTTAGCCCCAACCCATACATTTAACATTTTGGGGGCTAGGGCTGGGGCTTTTTGTGGGTCAGCCCACTTTTGTTTTTTCTGATAAAAAGTTTGACCGGTGACCTCGGTGATCTCTCCCCCGCTCAGTTCCGTCTAGTCAGCGACTTACAATGTGACACCGTAAGTTATAACTAACATTATTCATACCCTCTAATTCCTCTTTTTATAGCATGCATGATAAATCTCTTCAACACGCTTTTTTTTTTCGTTTTACTATTTTGATTAATGCGTTCTACTAATTAGAAAACTAAATATAAATTAGAAAATGTATCAGTAACAGTAGCAGAAAGGCCGTATCTGTCTATCTATTTGTTTTTTTTTAATTTTGTATGAGAAATTAAGGAAGAAAAAGAGAATGGTTTGTTTACTTTTCCTGAGAAATTGAAAATGTGTTTTTCAGAAAAAAAAACTGTTTTATGAATTGGGTTATAGTGATATTTTTTTTTTGGTCTACAAGGGGAGTGGGGGGCTTGGGGTTGGGGGGGGGGGGTACGGGGCTGGGTGGGGGTCGAACCCCTCACCCATGGGATGTTCCCCTGGTGCTTTAACCGACTGAGCTACCGTGGGGGAACAGGTTGTAGTGATAATTGAATTATTGGAGATTGTAAAATGGGCCAAAATTTGTGTATTTGTTCTCATTGCTCGTCGGGGTAAGATGTAAAGCTATTTGACAAAAAAAAAAGATGTAAAGTTGTATATTTATGTATTAAAACGTAGGGGGTTGGTAAATACATCCTGTGTATTTGCCATACACCCCATTTAACATTGTTCAAAAATTTTAATACGAAATTGCCCCTAATCGTTTCTGCTTCCCTCTTCTCTCTTTTTGAAAAACACATACATCTCACTTGCTCACTTGTAGAAAACCGCAGATCAAAACCAACACCGAAGGGAAAACCTCACTTCCCTCTTCCCTCTTCTCATCGCAGATCTGCAAAGAACACTGGGGGTTCCATTTTCGCAATCATCTCCACATTTACAGGTTTTTTCGGGTTCCATATTTTTGTTATGGGCATTGGTTATTTTTAATTTTTTGTTTGTGAATCACATTGGTTATTTTCTAGATTCTTGGCATTTTTTGGCATTTTTCGAGTTCCAAATGTTTGCAAAACATGGCTTAATCGCATGTCATTTATCGTTATGGTTTTGGGCGTTTTTTAACCTGAAATTCGGATTTCCGAGAAAAAAATAGATTTGTATCTTATCGAAATTTTGAATTTCTGGTAGTACAAAGTTGAAAATTTAAATTACAAGAAATTCAAATTTTCGGTGGTTTAAATTTTCAACTTTAAACTACCGGAAATTCGAATTTCCGGTAATTTAAATTTTCAACTTTGTACTACCAGAAATTCGAACTTTCGATAGCACAAAATTGAAAAATTCCGACAGCTAAAAATTTGACATTTTATATTTTTTTTATTATTCTAATTATAATTACATTGTTTATATAGTTCTAATTTGAAAATTTGAAATTTCATTTTTTTTATATTTTTCAAATTCAAATTCTAATTACATTGTTTTCCTTTGTAATTGTTTTATTTTCTAGATATGGCTAGTTGATGACGGCCTACTGCATCTGCACACAGAGAACGTGTTGGTGGTCAACATGTTCATGAGGAGACACCCCTACCTGTACCTCCACCCGTGCAGCCTCGATCATATCCTGGAGGGCCTGACGATTTGTCATTGCTGGAGTCCTATGAATCACATGTTGCTTATGACATATGAAATGGAGTGGTAAGTAACATAGTCTTGATATTGTTTGATTTTTTTTGTTTCATTATAATTTATTTTTATAAAAATTTGACTTGTTTAATTGTGTCAGGATCGTGGAGAGTTAAAGATAGTGGCACATGGTCGGAAAGTGATAGACGACCCTAAACTGGCTCAGGAAGTTTCAAATCTTATATTTCATAGTATGTCAATATAAGTTTGTGCATACCTATTTGTTGTTGTGTTTCCCAAGTGCATCACCTGATCAGTCCATGCACACACAAACTTTTCCTTGTGGGGAATCAACCGCGTATTATTCACGTATTCACAAAAATTAGGCCACACTGAACAAATCCTTTCAAAAATGGCTAGACGATCGACGTAGTCAGTCTTAGTAGGAGAGTCACAAATGAAATCCCATGCATCTCTAACTGACTGCCATACATCATTAGGATGAACATGCAACTTTACCTTCGCCTCTACGTTTTTGGCAATATGAAACGTGCATAAGAATTGAGTTGATGATGGAAACACCTCTTGCACTGCATTCATCAATGCAACATCTCTATCAGTCACAATAACATGAGGAACCATGTCAGTTCTCACAAAAAGCTCTCTTAATTTGTGTAGTACCCATGTAAAGTTATTTGTCCGCTCTGCCTCCAAATAAGCAAATGCCACAGAGAATGTGAGCTCTGTTGATGTCTGACCAACAACCTCAAGTAGTGGAAGACGATACCTATTTGTTTTAAATGTACTATCCATTATCAGCACAATGTGAAAGATGTTCAGAAGCCTAATGGAATCTGGATGTGCCCAGAAAATATCTCTCAAAGCATCTATTTCTCCATGCCTCCTAAACCAATAAACATACTTATCATGTTCCAATAAACTGAGTAATTGTTGCATCTCTGTCCTTCCCCCTTTTTGAGACTGACGAAACTTTTTTCACTCATTATAAATATGATTTATTGTACTCAGGTTGGACGCATTGTTATCTTTTACAGTTAGTAGTATATTTCTAGGTTTAACCATGTTTTTGGTCAAACTATTAACTAAAAATCGCTCCTCATCATTTAGGCGACCAGCATATGAGTGACCAACCAGTGTTTTTGCCCGTCCATGGTTGTGAGTTCCATTCACCAAATTAATATACCAACCTTGACCATTACACATGCATCTTGCTCTTAACCTGAACGGACACTTGCACTTTTGGGTAGCAATTACCTTTTTCGGTAATTTGTTCTTGTATGACCTATATTTTCCACTTCTACTACAAGCCAGAACAACAACTGTCTTTCTTCCTGGGTCTTTGTCCCCGTCGTCTGATCTTATTATGACAAGCACAAATCCACATTCTATGGCAAGTGGTCTAGCCCAGTTCAATAAATCATCTGTAGTATAGAAGACCTGATAATGGGCAAAGACATACATATAAATCACCTTAACAATCACAACAACATTTAAAAAAAAATTTAAATAAATACCTCATTAGTTGTAAATTCTTCAGTGCAGTCAAATTTATTTAGTAATGAAGGGAACGCATCATAAGAATTGTCATCTATTATGTATTGAATAGCACTACGAAAACACAACTCAATTAGAAGAAATTGAAATTGAAATTTTTATAAATTTTGATACTCACCGAAAATTGAAATTTCCGGTGGTTATAAAATTGAATTTTATAACTACCGAAAATTGGACTTTTCAGTAGTTATAAAATTAATTTTGTAACTTAGCGGAAATTGGAATTTCCTGCAGTTATAAAATTCAATTTTATAACTACCAAAAATTGGAATTTCCGGTAAGTTACAATTGTAACTTACCGGAAATTTCAATTATTTTCGGTAGTTATAAAATTCAATTTTATAATTAATCGAAAATTTCAATTTCCAGAAAGTTACAAAATTAAATATTTACCAAAAATTTAAATTTTTGGTAGTTATAGAAATCAAATTTTTATATATCCGGCAATTCTAAATTCCGGTTAAATAAGAGTTTTAAAATATATATATATATATATATACCTCGACGGGCAAATGAGGAAGACGAAGAAGTTTCATGCCAGCACGAAGATGAAGACAAACACGAAGATGAAGATCAGTTGGGTTTTTCTGGGTTTATGTTCTTGTCTCTCGTCTCTCACTTCTATTTCGTTGTAGTTCACTGAGAACGAAGAACGAAGCAGTGAGGTGTATGTAGTGGGAGCGGGAAAAGAAGAAAAATAGAAAAGGGTATTTTTGTATTTTTACATTGATGAAAAAATTTAGTGGGGTGGATGGCAAAATTAAAGGGGTGTATTTACCAATACCCTAAAACGTATGGGGGTTGAAAACTGGGATTTTTTGCATGGGTATGCTTGTGCGACATATAGGGGTATTTCTTTCCCTCTAAAGCATTTTCATTTTTGTTTCACAGAAGTAAATATTTTCATTTCTTTATTTTTTTGCAGGGGTATGTGATAGGATAGAATGATAGGTTACATTATAGTTTTAGGATTTGGAATATCATATATTTTGTTAAAATCACTTTGTTTGTGAGATACAACATGTTTGACGTGATCACACGTAGGGTATGAATTTTTCTCCAGGTGTGAACGAATTTGTCTTTGGAAGAAGCACATACAATACAACCTATGTCTGACGTATTCACACCCGCGGTGTGAAACTTCCCCCTGGTGTAAACGAATCAGTCTTTGGAAGAATCACATATAACCTATGTCTGATTTATTCACACCTGGGGCGTGAAATTTCCCCGTGGTGTGAATGAATCTGTATTGACTTTTTTCTTTTTTTCATAATTTTCTCTAGCCCTAGATATGTACGTCAATGAATGTGTGTGTATTCTTTCCCGGTTCTGAATGATTCTCTTGACAAAAAAAAGGCTTGCTTGCCAAACGGTAGCTTAATTGTGCTAATCTAAAAACAAAGTCGAAATAAGTAGTGTTGGTTATACATTAATTCATCAAATAATTCTTATCTAAAAGGATTTGGGTCAGTACTAATGCTTATTGCTTGATTTTTTCCACCATTTCATTCATTATTAATATTAAAAAACTTTTTTGGAGTGGGCCAACCAACCCATACAGTGGCCCACAGAGTGGACTAGGCAAATTTGTGTAATAAGTTTTTTTAAAAAAAATTTAGGCCAATGGGTCAGCCCTAGCCCACAGGGCTTTGGGGGCTTTTTGGCCTTGTGGGCTTTTTGGACCTAACCCACATGGGCCAGGGCTGAGTGGGATGGGCCGGGCCTATTTGACAGCTCTACTAACAATGGACAAGCATTATTGTTGCATATTTTCTGCATATTATATTATCATAATGGAGATGGGTGTCGTTTTGCGATATCCAATGGATTGAAACGTTACCTACGTTTTTTAATTAACCGACAGGTATTCCTTTCATGTTTTATTGGTTGTTTATTTGACGAATACAGTTTTTCGACTATTTAACAGGGAGATATAGGGTTGTTGAATCTAAATTGGGATAATAAGAAGGAGATGCAATGCAGAATGCTTTAATGACTTTTGCTCCTATTTTTGTCTGTAAAAATAATTTAGTGACACAGGGAAACTATGTCCTTTCATTAATGGCCACTTAAAATAATTGTAGCTATGCATAGGATGAATAGTAGTATAGTCCTTATAATGAAAGCAACAATATCTAATTTTTTAAACGTTACAGTTTTATTTCAATGTTGTAATTCAGAACGTTTTTTATGGCAGTTACGGATGAGGCTCATTTAAAATGAGTTTTCTCACTTGTAATCGAATGTTTTTTTCGAGTTTTCTCACTTTAGAGGGTAAAGTGAGCACATATCTATCATTGCTTGATTTAATGCATGGCTGAGATTAATCCATGTGTATAATTTTCAAAAATTTAAAAAGAAAAATTGAAAACAAGAAGAGAGGTTGCAAGACACAAGGTGGCATAATTTGGAGTACGAGTAAATGATGGGTATGATAATAGAGACACACTGTACCGGTAATCATAATCAAGAATAAAATCAAGAATAAGAAGGTGTGAATGAACATCCACTTCCAAAACTAAAAGTCAAAGACATGCTAGTGATAGAGAAAAGGGAAAGGTGATGATGGGTTGTATTTTGGCAATTGTGAATGGTGATTGGATTGATAGGCCGAAGAGAGCCAGAAGAAGAAAAACGAAGAGTAATTAATCGGATTGAAATTGAAGATATTATCAGAGGAAGACATTATTGGCTGCATAAAGACATTATCGGAGGAAGAGGGAGAAAGAAAGCCCCGATGCAAACGGTAGAGAGTAGACTGTCTACGGAAGGCTGAATAAGTGGGAGGAGAAGGGTGATTTGGGTATTTAATTTTCAAAATTATTATTAATTAAAAATAAAAGATATATTAATCTAGACCATTGAAATTTTTTAATGACCGGGATAAACTTACTTTACCCTCTAAAATAATAAGGTTCATTTTAGAGGAGTCAAATCCCACGATATAAAGTTGCCATTTTTTCAAATAAAACTTGATCCAATTTAACATATTTCTACTACTCATAGTCTCATACTTTGAAAATTTTTTAGTCCCAACATGCTAGTTTTTTTTTTTTTATCATCGTTTTCCCCATCTCAAAACATTAGGAAAAGGAAAAACGCAAAGGTAAGGTGAAATTTGCTACAATTTAAAACTATATATGCAAAAATATTGACTATTTATAACATGCTGTTACATATATAGATAAAGAGAATTAAACCTTACCCCACATACATTACCGACAATATATTCATTAACTTATTTATACAAACATTTTGTCCTGCCTTAGACATGCCAATGATCAGCATTAACTCCGATAATTGAATGCATGATCAAACATTTTATTTCACTTCCTTGGACATGTTCATTCTAAGCATCACTAGCTAAACGATAAGTTGGTATTGCATGCAATTGCTCAGCTCTTGGCATTGAGAGTCCAAAATTCTCCTGCATATTCAAGTTGGCAGGACTAACATTAGATGGAAGCTCCCAATTAAAGCAATGCACCAATTGAGCTACAAGTAACCTAACAGTAATCAAACCCATTTGAATCCCAGGACAACGTCTACGACCAGAACCAAATGGTATAGATTCAAAGTCTTGTCCATGGTAATTTATTTTCTTCTTGATAAATCTCTCTGGATAATATGTTTCAGCATTATCTGACCACACATTAGGATCCCGCCCTATTGCCCAAGCATTTATTATGACTCTTGTCTTCTTCTTTATATGATAACCATCAATTGTGATACTTTCTTTTGATTCATGAGGGATAAGTAAGGGCCCAACAGGATAAAGTCTTAAGGTCTCATCCACCACCATTTTCAAGTAACTCAACTTCATCAAATCCGTCTCTTCCACCATTCTCATAATTCCTACTTCATTCTCTATCTCATCTTGAAGTTTTTTCATCACCCTTGGGTGCCTCAGAAGTTCTGACATAGCCCACTCGATCGCAGCAGTAATCGTATCAACTCCAGCCATAATCATATCTAGTAAAATAGCCTTGATGTTAGTTCGATCAATACCATCATTTTGTTTTCCCTGAAGATCTATAGTTTGATGTATCATTGAGAGCAATATGTCTACAAAGTCTTCTTTACGATGCCTTGTGTCAACATTAGCAGCTTGTTCATGCTCAGTTATTATCTTTTCCAGCGACTCATCAACTGTTTTACCAATTTTCTTACAGCCTTGTTTTAATCCCTGGGAAAAAGAGTTAAATACCATTGGTTACTAATAGAATATGAGTTTAATAACTATTCAATCATATTTCATCGTAGTATCACTTCATAACAATAATTCCTAAAATATCTACATAAAAATCTACAATATAGTATGATTAGACGTCTGTGTAAAACTTTTATACACCGTCAATGCATACTCGTTGAATTCATAAAATATTTTCACATAAAATAATTTAACTATATATGAAAGGATATAATCATTAAAAACATGCATAAAAAATTGCATTTTTTTTTTATAGAAACACAAACACACACCTGAAGATCAAATGCGCCTAGCCAAGGCAGATAATCAGCCAGATTAAAAGCTCCTAACAATACTAGTGCTTCACGAACTGTTGTCTTCAAATCAAATTGTTCAGACTTAGTGCGCCCCAATATTGTCTTATACACTATATCCTCTGTAAGGTTCCCGACAGCCTCAGTAAGGTTCACAACCTGACCAACCGTGGCGGCTTTCTTCAATGACTTCACCAGGAGACCTAATTGCTCCTTTCTAATAGGAGCAAAGTGCTCAACTTTTGATGTGCTAAGAAGGTGTAAAGTGCACAACTTCTTTAGGTTGCTTAAGTATGGACCATACTCAGAGAACGCCAAGCCCTTGGAGCAGGACAAGAGCTGAGCTACTTGAGTCTTTGGGCGGCTTGCAAAAATGGAGTCGTGGGTTTTGAGGAA
Organism: Glycyrrhiza uralensis; assembly: GCA_030159175.1. NCBI lineage: Eukaryota > Viridiplantae > Streptophyta > Magnoliopsida > Fabales > Fabaceae > Glycyrrhiza > Glycyrrhiza uralensis. The sequence continues at coordinate 57,664,413 of BRZY01000003.1, read as the reverse complement.
TAACTCAGCGGACTCAGTGGAGGAAACCACAATAGTTGGGACTTGTCCAAGTTGCAAGGACATGATAGGGCCATATTTTTTGGATAAGGAGTGAAGTTTGCGATGCGGAAGGGTACCTAACATGTGGAGGTTCCCAATAATTGGCAAAGCTAGCGGACCTGCTGGCCTTTTTCTCTGTTTTGAATGCCACAAGATTGTGTATAGAAGGTACATGAAAATGAATAGGAGGAAAGCATCCATTGCTATTGCCGCATAAGACATGTTTAGTAGTTTTGCAAGTTGGACTAAAAACTACGGTTCAAGAAACCATTAAATAGGCCACAGCTTGTCTAAGTACTCCATTAATAAAAATAAAATTGGAAAAAAATAATTAAAACTATATTAAAAACATAAAATAGACCATGAACCATTTTTATTTTTAAAAATAGACTATCATTTTAAAATAGAAAAAGTAACACGTTAGCATGTTATACAATACAATAAATAGCAAAGAAAAATTCAGTGTAGTTAAAATCGGACCGGCCGGTTGAACCGGACCGCTGTCCAGTCTGGCACTTCTTAAAAATAGGTCTGTCAAAGAACCGGTCAAAAATCGAGAAAACCGGTAAAAAAATCGGCCAAAATCGAGAAAATCGGTCAAAATCGGGTTGAACCGGTTCACATTTTTATTTTTAAAAAAAATCAATTTTTTTTAAATAAATATATATCACTTTCTTTAATTATTTGTAATTTAGAATATTTTATGTTATGAATTATGACATTTAGTAGTAAAGTTTAATTTTTCTTTATAAAGTTATGACTTTTATATTAATTTTTGCTCAATTTTGTATAGGTTTAGAGTTTAAAATAATATTATTTTATTATATCCCGATTGAACCCCAATCAAACCTCTAAACCTTGAACCCTTGGCTTCACCAATTCAGTGACCGGTCCGATTTTAACTACCTCGAAAAAAATCCGTACCTACACGACGAACAGCATGGGGCTGGTAGCTGGCTAGTTGCTACAAACAAGGATGGATTTAAAGGAGGGGAGGCATGGGCCCTAGTTCCCTCAACTTCTAATAATTTTTTTATATTATATTAATACCCCAACTTTTAATATTTGTATTATATTAATTAATAATATTAATATTATAATACCCCTCTTTCTTAAATTTATTATAATATGTTAGAAGGTTGCGGAATAATTGAAATTAATTTGTTGGAAATTAAATTGCGGAATAATTTCTTAAGATATATTGTTATATTGTTGAAAATTAAATTTAAAAAAAAAACAAAATGTTTGAACTTGTAGAATAATTGAGAGATCAAAATTGAAAAAGAAAAATTGTAATTTATTTCATTAATGAGAATGTTTAATTTATGTATAGACTTACGTTCAATATAATTTTTTTAAAAAAATCAAAACTGTCATCAGATTTATTGAGAGTTTTTAAACTTAATCGAAAACAGAACAAAATATAAAGGATAAAAATCAATAATGTAAGAAAGACTCTATCTTTCTTATGCAACCCGACCTGATTGCTTGATTAATTAATTATTTGCATTGAGAGAATGATTACTCAAAAATATAATATAGATTATATCATTAATAAATTTTATAATATGAAGAAATGACGTGCACAGCATAGATAAACGGTATAGTATATTTAACTATTATCGTTTAATTAATATTTGTTATTATATTTTTTTTTCCACTCTTGGATAGATTTGTTGATACGTGTCTAGCTATCAAAAGCATAAGATACACGTGATATATTAGGTTAGGTGGCCAGTCAAAATCATGCTAGCTAGGCGTCTAGGCCTAGGATAAAAGATAGTTTGCTTAAGGATATTATTAAAAAAAATACTCTAATTGTCTCTTTTTAAAAACATGTCTAATTGTCACAATTTCCAAATTAATATCAATGGTAAATATAAATTAAAAGTAATATTTAAAATTGATTTAATTATTATTTAGAATCATTAATCAAGAAACATTTTTGGTATGTAGTAACATAAATTTCAAAATTCTATATAAAAAAGAAAATTAACAATATATAAAGATAAAAGCTTTTTAAAAAGTTAATTTAATTATTTTTTATTATAACTCAATGATCCAAACCAAACAACTCGCTTTTTGCTTTGTTTAGTTTGGATTTACTATACAAAAATTAAGGACTCAAATCAAACTAATCAAATTAAATATTATCTCTGATTCTATATATAAGAAATATAGTACTAGGAATACATTGAAATCAAATTAAATATTACCTCCGGTTCTATATATAAGAAACACAATACTAAAATCACACATACAAATGAATACATTGAAATGTGTTATTTTTTATTAGTAATGTTATAATTTTAAATTCTTTTACACAAATACCCTTACACTAAATGGCTAAAGGTGACATAGTATAATTAAATGGTGTGATTGTAACACCCTTTCTCCAAAAAGGATATTACACCATAGTTACCAAGAATTTTCGAATACTTAGAAAATATATTAGTGGAAGTTGGAAATCCTCCTTCCAAAAGCGGGTAAAATTTTTCACTTTGTTTGAAGAAGATGAGAAGGATGGGGAATATGCTTCCCTAATCTTTTCTTAAAGTTTTAAATGCGGAAACGTAAGATAATACACTTGTAAAGAGAATCTCATCTCATATAAAAATATTCAGAGTTTACAAGGCAAATCCAAGATACTCAAAATACTTTGAACAGTGAACATCTGAGCCGGTCAAATCTCTAGACCTCTACCCAAAGCGATACGGGAAACACTTGTTCTTCTTGGAATTCGCGTAGCAACCTCCATCAGATCTTCTCCTAAGGCTTAGCCCACTCCTTGGGAAAAACATCTACTCAACCACATATGGACAAAACATGGAAAGTAGGCATGGGTGAAAATCTTCATCATTTAAAACATACAATAGATATAATGCACACAGTAAATAAAATTCATACGACAAATATCACGCAATAATACTGTTATACTCATCCTCAAAATAAATATAAATGCCAAGTTCTTGCCCGTACTGTAATAGGAAAACAACACAAAATATCAATAGTATATTAATTCACATAGACTCTCTAAACTTTTGGGACACACCCACAAGCACTTTGCCCGCTACACTTGGGAATTTTACTTAATGACCTTTGGGACACACCCACGAGTATATCTACCCGCTGCTCCTGGAGACTTTCACTTAAATTCGGGACACACCCACGAGTAAGTCACTCGTTACTCATGGAGATTTTACCATAGGAATTTCGGCACACAGCCACGAGCATTCAGCCCGCTACTCCGAGAGATTTTTCACTTAAATTCGGGACACACCCACGAGTAAGTCACTCGTTAACCACATACACCAATTTACAACTTAACTCCCAAATAAACACGGAATCATAAGTAAACACAGAATCACATTTCTCAGGTACGAACTCAGTGTCACATATCTCAATCAAACATAGAATCACACTGTTCAGATAGGAATATCGAATCACATAGCTCAGATAACACTAAAATCAGATAAGAATAAAATCACATTTCTCAAAGAAATACAAAATCCCTTAACTCAGATAAAACATAGAATCTCAGGTAAAACATCATACTCCAAAATACTCTTGTCACTTTACTCTTTTCGGCTTTATTAATTTATTTTAAGAATAATTACACTGTGACAGGGTCAAACGCGGTAACGGATCATAACTGTAATAATATTAACAAAAATTATTACTTAGGTTCATTCTCTTTGGGAAAAGCCCTTTGGAAGCTAGTCAAGTAATCTTCGCCACGTATATACAAACTTACTAAGATAGGAAAAATAGCGCATTGGTATGGTTCCCAGGAAAGATCTTGGTGAGCTTTTGGGCTCCTTCAATGACCTTTGTCTTTCCTAGACAGATCCATACAAATGAACTACCTTAACCCATCATTAGTCTGTATATAAACAGTAAAAATCACAAGTTTTATATATTTTTGAAAAGAACATGGAAATGGAAGAAAAACACCAGTTTAGGAATTTTTAGCGTATTTAGTCACTTGCTTTTGTCTCAATGGCGTAATAGAGATACGGCCCCTGAGCCCGACCGTATGAGTACACCGAAGATGTATTCTTACGCCTGACCAAAGCACCCCATCCATATCCGTCAAAAGAACTACAGAGGTTCAATTTTACAATTTCTTAAATTTGTTGATCACGGAGGCATAGCCCACTGGGTGATCAAGCCTTTATCGATAAAATTTCGCCAGCGTAACGGTACAATTATTAAACTTTATAAATAAATTGGGCATTATAACTTTACTATTTGAAAAATCACATTTTTAAATAAAAATTGGACATAGTAACCATTTAAAACAATTTAACAAATATATAACAATTTATTTAAAACAATAAACACCCAACACACAAATTTTCATCAAAACAAAGATCAAAACCATCTTTAAGAAGAATTTCCCCATACCTTGGCCAAGAACAATGAAGAACACTAAGAACACCAAGAACAAAAACACAAAAACTTGATTAGTAACACAAGGAAAAACCAAAGGAAACAAAGGAAAGAAAAATGATTTTGAGTGAGATTTCTACAAGTGAAGGATGAAGAAAAATGAGAGAACCCCCCCTCCCTATTTATAGGGAGAGGTCCACGGCTGAATGGAGGTGGGGGGAAGAAAATATCTTGATTTTTTTCATTTTTGGTAAATTAATAAATCCTAATTACATAATAAATATCTAAAAAAATATCTAACAAAATATCTTGCTCCTAGAACACTTGAGAAGCTTCAAGACCCTCCAAGACAAGGTTCAGGTCGGCCAAAATGAGCTGGGAGGAAAGGGAAGTGATTTGACCAAAATACCCCTAGGATTTGGATGAAAAACAAGGGTAAAAATGTCTTTTCATAAATCAAAAATTGAAATAATTAACTAAAATTGATGAGAACCAATGAGAATGCTAGAAAATGCCAAGACAAGCTTAAAAAATTTCGTGGCACTTAATTTTGAAATTTATAGATAGTGCAAACTCTTCGGTTTTCATTGTTTCGCAGGTATAAACCCGAAAAAGCAAAAAAATAGGGTTTTCAAAACTTACACAGGAATAATTTTAAAAATCATGAAATAAAAAATTAAAAATAAAATATAAAATACTTATGGACCTTTTACACGAAAATTATACCTGTGAAGCAAGGTTTTTGCGTTTAAACGTCACCGGGTAGCGTAGTTTTTGGTATTTTTTGAAAGTTTTCCAAAAATTCCAGAAAAATTCCAGAAAATCTAAAATAATAAAAGAACCAACTTTTGTGAAGGAAGTTTATTTATTGAGTTTGTTTAACACACACAAGCTATTTAAATCTCTTTCCGTCAGTTAGACGTAAACCGTTTTCCGTAAAAAGATCCGATATTGATTGAAAAACTACCGTTTTAGAAGTATTTCGAAATACATGTATTTTTCCCATAATTTTAAGCTAGAAATAAACTACAAAACATTTTTGCCACAAGAATTCAAATAAAACAGAATAGAGACGAATAGACAAGGAAACAGATCGTGTATGTAGACCTGACAAAAGCTGAATATTGACTGTTTTCAGAAGTAATTTTAAACATGTGTATTTAAATACTATTTGTAACTAAAAAAATAAGTCTCAAAATATTTATTTTCCAAAAATTCAAATAAGACAAAAATTAGAACAGTTCCTCAGAAAAACGGATGTTACAGTGATAATTTTTAAGAGTAATATTAGAAAGAATCAATCAATTTTGTTAAAAACAAAGCATTATTTCTTATAAAAAAGAACAAAATAATTAATTTTTATTTCTTATAAATAAAACAAGAGGTAATATATATGATTGATTCACATTGTATTTTGCATCAACTCGTCAACACCCAGATACCAAAATCATTTTTTTCAAATCTACACCAAACTGGTAATTTTTAGATGAAATTATACCAGTTTGGGGAAAAAGCCTTAGTTGGCTAGTCAAAACAATAAGGCTTGCCAAACAATAATAACTAGGCTAGGACTAATGGTAGTTTTTTTGGGTTAAATATGTTTTTGATCCTTTGAAAATACTCGAATTTTGATTTTAGTCTTTTAAAAAAAAAGTCAAATTTTTTTAGTTATTTAAAATTATTTTTTTATTTAGGTCTTTTAAGTGAGTTGACTTGCTAGTTGGCATATTATGACCCGGTCATCATTCCTACGTGGCATGAAACACTGACGTAGCCTCCCACGTGGCTTACACGTCACCTGACACATCCCTATAAAAATATTAAGGTTTGAATTTAGTTCCTCTAAAATGTAAGTTTTGATTTTAGTCATTCTGTCTTTCCCCTTCCTCCTCCACCACCTTTTCCCTCTTCCTCCAATGGCTTCCCCCTCCTCTCCCACCTTCCTCCTCCCATGGCTTCCCCTTTCTCCCCCCACCTTTCCCCCCACCCACTCCCTCCTCCCATGGCTTCCACCCCCCGCCTCCCCCCACCCTCGGTCTCACTCGCCAACCACTTAAAGACAATTTTTTTGAAGACAAAATTCAGGCTTGTTCAGGATATTCAGGCTTTTAAAGACAAAATTCAATTTTTTTTATATTACCTTGCTTCCTCTTCTTATTTTTTGGGTGCAGTCGAAGAAAAGGGGTCGTGAATATATATGGTGGTTCTTGAAACTGATAATTTAGAAGCTGTGTGAGAGCCTGCAGAAAAGAGATTCCAAGGGGGTGAGATCACAGCCATTTAATTTGGATGTTTGGAGTCTTCAGTAGACTTTTGAGAAGTGAGGTTTTATCCTTTGGACCTATTTTTTGGTGGAGTTGTATGCTTAGTTTGTGCTATTTCGTGTTTCCTGGTTTTTTTTTGTCTTTTTTGATTCCTTAGGAAGTTGTGTTATATTAATCGGTTGTTGGTGTAAGTGGTTGGCAGCTGGTCTTGTGCTTTACTAGCTTGTATAGATCATGGAAAGAAGGTGAGGGGGAAGGTGGTGGGGTGAATGAGATCGAGGGTGGGGGGAAAGGTGGGGGGTGGAAGCCATGGGAGGAAGGAAGGGGAAGGTGAGGGAGGAGGGAGTGGGTGGGGGGAAAGGTAGGGGAGAAGGGGGAGGCCATGGGAGGAGGAAGGGGGGAGAGGAGGGGTTGGAAGAGGAGTGGGAAGGTGGTGGAAGAGGAAGGGGAAAGACAGAGGGACTAAAAACAAAACTCACTTTTTAGAGGGACTAAATTCAAAACTTAATATTTTTATAGGGATGTGTCAGGTGACGTGTAAGCAACGTAGGAGGCCACGCCAGCATTCTGTGCCACGTAGGAATCATGATTGAGTCATAATGCGCCACCTAGCAAGTCAACTCACTTAAAGGACCTAAATAAAAAATATATTTTTAAAGGACTAAAAATTTTTAGTTTGACTTTTTTTTAAATGACTAAAATCAAAATTTGAATTTTTTAAAAGATCAAAAATATATTTAAGCCTTTTTTTTTATTACGAGGGGGGCACAAAGCCGGAAAACTAAACTAAAATGCTACGATTAAAGCGAAAACCCACAACATCTTGCCATATAAATGGGGATACAAGTAGAGCTAGCAAAACTGGCTTTCAGGTCGAGCTTGGGTCGGCCCGCATCGGGATCGAGCTTTATCGGGCCGGGCAAAAAAAGGCCGGATTGAAAACCGGCTCGAATTTGTGTGTCCGAGCTCTCCACTTTTTGGGCTCGGGCTTTAACCTATATTTTTCGGGTGGCCCACTTTGGGCTTGGTCTTTGTCGGGCCGGGCAAAAAAGGTTCGGTTTGAAAACGGACTCAAATTTGTGTATCCGAGCTCTCTATTTTTTGGGTTTTTTCGGCCCGTCCAGCCAAGTCCGACCCATTTTACCAGCTCTAGATACAAGCTATAGGAAAAGGGTGGCATTTAGGGTGGATCACCCTTCTTCTTCACCATGGTCGTGAAGTAACTTTATGACTTGTTGTAGTAAGTTGACTAGGTTAATATAGAAATTAGAGATATGCACAGTTAAATTGCCAATCATATATTTCTCCACTTAAAATATTTATTTTGTTCAATCACCCCACTTAAATTCAGAATAATGAATTTTCCCAACTTTGAAATTATTTTCCCATTTACATAACTTCATTTCTTCAACCGACAAAATACAAGATTAACAAAATAATTACTTCGACCAATGTAAAATTAGTTTAATACGATAATCCCTTGCAATGGACCAAGCTAATGATGAGAAACGCAAAGGAAAAGGAAAGGTAAGGTGAAATTTGCTACAATTTAAAACTATATATGCAAAAATATTGACTATTTATAACATGTTACATATATAGATAAAGAAAATTAAACCTTACCCACATATATTACCAACAATATTCATTACTGTAACTTATTTATACAAACATATTGTCTTGCCTAGACATGACCATGATCAGCATTAACTCCGATAATTGAATGCATGCATGCATGATCAAACATTTTATTTCACTTCCTTGGACATATTCATTCTAAGCATCACTAGCTAAACGATAAGTTGGTATTGCATGCAATTGCTCAGCTCTTGGCATTGAGAGTCCAAATTTCTCCTGCATATTCAAGTTGGCAGGACTAACATTAGATGGAAGCTCCCAATTAAAGCAATGCACCAATTGAGCTACAAGTAACCTAACAGTAATCAAACCCATTTGAATCCCACGTCTACGACCAGAACCAAATGGTATAGATTCAAAGTCTTGTCCATGGTAATTTATTTTCTTCTTGATAAATCTCTCTGGATAAAATGTTTCAGCAGTATCTGACCACACATTAGGATCCCGCCCTATTGCCCAAGCATTTATTAGGACTCTTGTCTTTTTCTTTATATGATAACCATCAATTGTGATACTCTCCCTTGATTCACGAGGGCCAAGTAAGGGTCCAACAGGATAAAGTCTTAAGGTCTCATCCACCACCATATTCAAGTAACTCAACTTCGTCAAATCCGTCTCTTCCACCATTCTCATAATTCCTACTTCATTCTCTATCTCATCTTGAAGTTTTTTCATCACCCTTGGGTGCCTCAAAAGTTCTGACATAGCCCACTCGATCGCAGTAGTAGTTGTATCAACTCCCCCCATAATCATATCTAGTAAAATAGCCTTGATGTTAGCTCGATCAATACGATCATTTTGTTCACCCCGAAGATCTATAGTTTGATGTATCATTGAGAGCAATATGTCTACAAAGTCTTCTTTACGATGCCTTGTGTCAACATTAGCAGCTTGTTCATGCTCTGTTATTATCTTTTCCAGCAACTCATCAAGTGTTTTACCGATTTTCCTACAGCCTTGTTTTAATCCCTGGGAAAAAGAGTTAAATAACACTGGTTATAGTAATAGAATATGAGTTTAATAACTATGCGCTGACTAGCGTAAAAATATTTTACACAGACATCCAATCATATTTCATCATAGTGTCACTTCATAACAATAATTCCTAAAATATCTACATAAAGATCTATAATATAGTAAATTATAATTAAACGTCTGTGTAAAACTTTTATACACCGCCAATGCATGCTCATTGAATTCATAAAATATTTTCACATAAAATATTGTAACTATATGTGAAAGCATATAATCATTGAAAACATGCATAAAAAATTGCATTTTTTTTATAGAAACACAAATTAACACACACCTGAAGATCAAATGCGCCTAGCCAAGGCACATAATCAGCCAGATTAAAAGCTCCTAACAATACTAGTGCTTCACGAACTGTTGTCTTCAAATCAAATTGTTCAGACTTAGTGCGCCCCAATATTGTCTTATACACTATATCCTCTGTAAGGTTCCCGACAGCCTCAGTAAGGTTCACAACCTGACCAACCGTGGCGGCTTTCTTCAATGACTTCACCAGGAGACCTAATTGCTCCTTTCTAATAGGAGCAAAGTGCTCAACTTTTGATGTGCTAAGAAGGTGTAAAGTGCACAACTTCTTTAGGTTGCTTAAGTATGGACCATACTCAGAGAACGCCAAGCCCTTGGAGCCATAGAACAAGAGCTGAGTTACTTGAGTCTTTGGGCGGCTTGCAAAAATGGAGTCGTGGGTTTTGAGGAATAACTCAGCGGACTCAGTGGAGGAAACCAGAATAGTTGGGACTTGTCCAAGTTGCAAGGACATGATAGGCCATATTTTTTGGATAAGGAGTGAAGTTTGCGATGCGGAAGGGTACCTAACATGTGGAGGTTCCCAATAATTGGCAAAGCTAGCGGACCTGGTGGCCTTTTTCTCTGTTTTGAATGCCACAAGATTGTGTATAGAAGGTACATGAAAATGAATAGGAGGAAAGCATGCATTGCTATTGCCGCATAAGACATGTTTAGTAGTTTTGCAATGGATATAGTTGGACTAAAAAACTACGGTTCAAGAAACCATTAAATAGGCCACAGGCCCACAGCTTGTCTAACTCCTTGTAATTAGTGCGTATTCCACTTACATTTTCTAAAATATAAATATAAAAAAAATGTATGTGAAAGACAATGAATGTGATGAAAAGTTAAACAATTTTATTAAATTATTTTTGTAATTAATGTTATATTGATAATATAAAGTGACAAATATAAAATATATTAATAAAAAAAATTAAAAAAAAATAATACTATATTAAAAACATAAAATGGACTATGAAACATTTTTATTTTTAAAAATGGACTGTCATTTTAAAATAGAAAAAGTAAGACGTTAGCATGTTACTATTATACTATGAATGGCAAAGAAATATCTGTACCTACGCGAACAGCATGGCCATGGGGCTGGACCGGCTGGTAGCTGGCTACAAACAAGGATGGATTTATTAAAGGAGGGAAGGCGTTGGCCCTAGTTCCCTCAACTTCTAATAATTTTTTATATTAATTAATTAACTAACGTAGTGACACGTGTCATGCACGGGACATATAGTGGTTACTAATTATTTGATTCAATTTTAAAATAGAGTACAACGATAAAAATATATAAATTATGGTTGAAGTAATAAAATAATTTAAATAATTGATGTGAATAGTCATGTCAAAAACTTAAATTCTCACGTATGCACCTGAACCCACCCCAATTTTGTCGGGGATAACTCACTTTGATGGGATTAAGGGTCGAGTTTAGGTTTTTCTCGTTTTTCAAATGCAAAGACATTGACGGTGATGTTGCACCTGCCTGCTATTTAAAAAAATTATATTAAATTAAAAAACAATAATCGGCGGAGATGTTGCACTTGTCCCGCTATTTAAAATATTATATTAATTTAAAAAATAATAGAATTGTGGGACTTGATTTTAGGTTTGTTATAGAAGTTTACACCCCTCAAAAATTATTGTTGAGCTTGATTTGTTGAGCATATGTATCGAGAGGAAAATCCATATGTAACCTTTTTTGTGAACATGGAATGTCCAATTTATTTTTCCTTAACAATTGTAAAAATAACTCATTCTCCCCTTAGTTTGATGTTTAGAGGAGATGTAAATTATAAATTATACATTATTAAATTTTTTGTAGACATTAATGAAAAACAATTCAAATTTATTTGCACTAAAGAGAGCATTTAATGAAATAATTAGTTAGATGAATGACGTTAAATGAGAAAAAATAATAAATACAAAATTGATTAAGATAAAAGAAAATACTTTTTATTTTTATTACATGTTCCTAAATATAGATTCAAATATTTTTTACGTCCTAAACTCAAATCCGCAAAACTAAAAAAATTATGATGACATCTTGTATAATATGAAAATAAAAGAAATTAATCTTTTTAATATTACTCTCTAAATAGGATTTGTATTTCATTTACATCACATAAATAGTTTAAAAAAGATATACATTTTCTAAAAGTTAAATTAATTAATATAATTCCTCACAAAAATTAATAAATTATTATATGTATTTTTCAAAATAAATCTATCCTAAAATATACAAAAAGAAGTAGTAATATATATACCATTATTGTTATTTTATATATAATTTCTTGAAAAATATTGAGAAAATAAGCTACTAAATTTCATGTTGTTTATGATATTTTTTCTTGTTTGAAATGCAAGAATGATGTATCTACATAGAATCAAAATAATAATCACAAATCGGAAATGTAGAATGAAAAACTTAACAATATAAAATATAGAAATATTAATTTTAAACAACAATCAATAACTAAAAACGACTCATCAAAAAGTAACGATGTTTTTCGATAAAATCAAAACAAAAACCAAACAACATTAATAATTTGGTGATTATGAAAAAAATGAATAAATAGTATCAAAATATATAGAACGCAACATTGAAAAAATAATAACTAAAAATGACTAAAAGTAAAATAAAAAAGACTCGTCTTAAATGAGAAGTCAATGTTGACGATCATAAGAATATTAACGATATGAATAACAGAACAAAATAAACAAATTAATGTACAACCCATATAGCTATTAAGATTTAAAATATAGAAAAGACAAACCATAAAAAGGAAAACGAAAACTAACCTTCAATCAAAAGAACCGATGACATTCAAGCACGTAAATGGATTTTTTCAGCAAACTTGTGATTAAAGTGAGTAATTCTATAATCAAGATAGAGTAGCTGTAATTATTAATAACTATGATTAGACACATATTCAAAGAATAGAGCATATTTTATATATCATTATCAATATAGCAACACTTTTAAAAAAATTGTTAATGAGAATAACAATAAAAGAAAGAAATTGACAATTTGTCTATAAAAAATAAAAGAAAATTTAGAAGATTACATACTGTGAGAGAGTTCGTTGTTGATTTGACAATTATAAAAAAAGAAACTGGGTCAAACCAATTGTTGGAACACAATGAATTTAAGGTAACCGATTTGAGAGAAAACATAATTACGCCATTCATAAGGATGATATTAATTTTGATAAGAATTTATTTTGAATTATACAATAATTAGAGACAAGGATCGATATCAGTTTGTTATCCGTATTGATAAGATAAGTTGCTATTGACCTAATAAGTTATTTTTATTTGAATTTAGATTAAAAGATTAGGTTGTTATTTCGTTTAAAAATTAAAAATAAAAAATGGGAGAGAAACAATTATAAGGTATCACTTAGACCTAAAAATACTCTCAAGATGACACGTAAGAAAGTAAGGGTTCGCAAATTTATATATTGTAGATACCCCACTTTTAATATTAATATTATAATACCCCACTTTCTTAAATTTATTATAATATGTTAGAAGGTTGCGGAATAATTGAAATTAATTTGTTGGAAATTAAATTGCTAAATAATTTCTTAAGATATATTATTATATTTTTGAAAATTAAATTTAAAAAAAAAACAAAATGTTTGAACTTGCAGAATAATTGAGAGATCAAAATTGAAAAAAAAATTATAATTTATTTATTTAAAGAGAATGTTTATGTATAGACTTATGTCCAATCTAAAACTTCTTAAAAAATCTAAACCATCATTAGATTTATTGAGATTTTATAAACTTAATCGGAAACAGAACAAAACATAAAGGATAAAAATTTATAACGTAAAAAAGACTCTAAAATTTTTGTGCAACCCGACCTGACTGTTTGATTAATTATTTACATTGAGAGAATAATTACTCAAAAATATAATATAGATTATATCATTAATGAATTTTATAACATGAAAAAAATGATTTACACGGCATAGATAAATAATATAATATATTTAACTATTATCGTTTAATTAATATTTGTTATTAAAGTTTTTTTCTCTCTTTAATAGATTTCTGGATACATGTCTAGCTATCAAATAGGTTAGTTGGCCAGTTAAAATCATGCTAGCTAGACGTCTAGGCTTAGGACAAAAGATAGTTTGCTCAAGGAGATTATTAAAAAATACATTATTGATGTCTAATTGTCTCTTTAAAAAAACATGTCTAATTGTCACAATTTCCAAATTAGTATTATCAATGGTAAATATAAATTAAAAGTAATATTTAAAATTGATTTAATTATTATTTAGAATCATTAATCAAGAAACTTTTTTGATATGTAGTAACATAAATTTCAAAATTCTATATAAAAATGAAAATAATATATAAAGATAAAAGCTTTTTAAAAAGTTAATTTAGTTATTTTTTGGGTTAAATATGTTTTTGGTCCCTGAAAATAGAAAAATATTCGTTTTTAGTCATTAAAAAAATAGTTTTTTTGGTCCCTCGTTTTTTAAAATATATCATTCATAGTCCTTGTGATCATTTTATAAATTCAAATAATATTTTTTAATATTTAGTCTATTCTCCTCTTAATTTTTAATTTCCACCAAGTCCCCTCTTTCTTCCCCTTCCCAGCTCCCCATTACCAGCCACCCCATTTCCCTGACCCGTCTCCTTCCTCTCATCTTCTCTCATCTCTATCTTAAAAACAACTTGCCCAAGCAATTTGACAACAACAAGGTCTCTCTTCCGAGCTCTCTAGCTATGGCTTCCTTGCTTTTCCCTTCTAGCTACAGTGGGAGATACATTTAGACTTCAGTGCTATGATTCTAATGAACGGGATTCAAAAAAAAATCTTTCCGGTTCAGTTTTAAGAACGCCATTACAGTTAGAACCTAGAATTAACAATTTTCTTTGAGACCAAAAAAGGGAAGAAAATGCTGAGCAATTACTTACCAGCAGTTCAGCCCCCTTTCAATTCGACTATGAAAGCATGGCACATTTCAATCACTACACTTCCTCAAGAGTAATAAGAAAGACACACCTGAGTATAATAATCCAAAGCCTTGACATAATCATCGTTGGAGAAACAGTGATTGCCAAGCTGCTTGGATTGCAACGCATCGTCCTTACTCTTGCCGCACAGAGCATGGCTTGGGTTCGCCAATTGAGCCACCACCTGAAACTAAAAACCGCGAAAGGAAAGACTCTGAGAGATAGTCCGAGAAGGTTTTAATTACCTGGTGAAATGGCTCCAAGTTGAGAAAGAAGCGGTGGAGAGAAGAACATGTTCCGCGAAGATCATCCACGGTGCTCTCCCCTATCACTCGCTTCAGAAGATGAGAGGGGGAAGAAGGGTTAGGGAAAGGGGGTGCTTGGAATAGGGAGCTGGGAAGGTAAAGAAGGAGGGGACTTGGTGGAAATTATAAATTAAAAAAGAGGAAACTAAATATTAAAAAATATTTTTTGAATTTATAAAATAGTCACAAGAATTATAAATGATATATTTTTAAAAATGAGAAACCAAAAAGATTAAAAATTTTTTTAAAGGACTAAAAATGAATATTTTTCTATTTTTTGAGACAAAAACATATTTAACCTTATTTTTATTATAACTCAATGATCCAAATTCCAAACCAAACAACTCGCTTTTGATTTGTTTAGTTTGGATTTACTATACAAAAATTAAAGACTCAAATAAAACCAATCAAATTAAATACTACTTCCAATACTATATATAATAAACATATTACTAAAATTACACATACTAAAGAATACATTGAAATCAAATTAATTACTACCTTCGGTCTTATATATAAAAAATATAATGGTTTAAATATGTTTTTAGTCCCTCCAAATATTCGAATTTTGATTTTAGTCCATTAAAAAAATGTCAAACTATTTTAGTCCTATAATTTTTTTTTTTGGTTTAGGTCCTTTTAGTGAATTAACTTGATAGGTAGTGCATTATGACCCAGTCATCATTCATACGTGGCACGAAACGTTGATGTTGTCTATCTATGTGGCTTACATAAATGACATATCACCTGACACATCCCTATAAAAATATTAAGTTTTTAATTTAGTCCCTCTCAAAACTGAGATTTTGATTTTAATCCTCATTTTTCCTCCACCATACCTCCTCCACCTTCTCCCATGGCTTCCCCCTTGCAAGCCACCATGGATTTTATGAGTTCTGCTATTGCTCTTCTTCCTCTTTCTCCTCCTCCTCCCATGACTCTCTCTCTCTACGCTTTGCATCACTGTTTCTGTTTTCCCTAACTCCCACTCTCTCACACACTCGTTCTTTCCACGCATCACATCACATCACATCACATTCTTCAAACTGAAAACAAAAAAGGCTAATTAGATTTTGTTTGATTGGGGTGAATCACTCTTAATGTACCCGACCCCAAAAAGTTAATGTACCCCTTTGTGCAATTCACTGTTATGATGAAATTGAAAATTTGAGCTCGGGATTTAGTAATTTTCATTTGATCGGGGTGTTTGTTCCTTGTTGATTGTGTTAGATCATCACAAAATTGAGGTTCTGTTGTTCTTTTCCCTAACATTTTGTGCCCCTGTGCTCAACATAGCTAAATCGATTTGGTGGAGGAGGAAGGGAGAAGGAGGGGGGAAAGGGGAGGTGGGTGGAGGGGAAGGTGAGGAGAGGGGGTGGTGGAGGAGAAGGAGGGGGGAGGGATGGGGAAGCCATGAGAGGAGGGGGTGGTGGTGGTGGTGGGTGGTGGAGGAAGGGAAAAGAGGGAGGGGGCTAAATTCAAAATCCAATTTTCAGAGAGACTAAATTAAAAATTTAATATTTTTATAGGGATATATCATGTGATGTGTTATTTATGTAAGTCACGTAAATAGGCCACATCAGCGTTTTGTGCCATGTAGGAATGTTGACTAGGTCATAATGTGTCGTCTAGCAAGTTAATTCACTAAAATGACCTAAACCAAAAAAAAAAATTAAAGGACTCAAATAGTTTGATTTTTTTAATAGACTGAAATCAAAATTCGGATATTTAGAGGGACTGAAAACATATTTAAGCCAAATATAATACTAAAATTACATATACCAATGAATACATTTAAATGTGTTATTTTTTATTAATAATATTATAATTTTAAATTCTTTTACACAAATATTTTTACATTAAATGGTTATACGTGACGTAATATAATTGAGTGATATGATAATTTTTAAAAGAAACAATAGAAAAAAGCAACTAATTTTGTTAAAAATAAAACATTATTTTTTATTTTTTACGACAAGAATAAAAAAAGGGTGGCACTTAGGGTACACCAATGCTAAATTGGTGTACCAAACACCAATGGATAGATTTACATGCAGTAATGGGTAAACCCATTTTTGCCATATTTATGAATAGACCCCACAATAAAACACAAATTCGTGTGAAACCATTCTTTGTGTAGATTACAATTTTGATACCCTAGACTTATGAATAATTACAAAAAATGCCATATGCAAAAATAATAAAATAATACAATTATAGAATGTCTAATATAACCTTCCCTTGAAAGATAGTATCAGACTTTAAGCAGGGAGATTTAAAATTTGAATTTCTCAAAAATTTACTCTCTTACGGTTACCACCTTTCATGCATATGTATTTTTCATTCACCACCGAAACGACACAAATCAAACATAATAAATAATAAAATTATATTTAAAAATAAAAATAAAATTACAATTACAATTAGTTAACAACGTTTTGAGAAGCTGAGTTGGCATATTTATTGACATGTTTGACACCACGTGATCTGTCCACGTGTATTCCTCGTCAAATGGACGAGACATAAGTGTGACGAGACACATACGTGGTGTAACGCCCCGGCGTCACACTGTTGGAAAATACGCGAAAACTATACTCTTTCTTACTTTTTTTGTTATTTAAAAATACAGGTAAATTTGATTTTTCTTTTTTTTTTCGAAAGACTTAATTAAATATTTCACAAATGTGATTACCTTGTAAACAACTGTACAACATGAATTAAACTTACTGTATTCAAAAATGAACATTAAAAATTAAGAACATAAGTCTTGGCACTTAGGCCTTACACACCAACATTTTAAATGCCATCAGTAGCATCATATTACAAACCAGAAATTAAAAACAGAAAGCATTAAAGATAAACCCCAAATCCTAGGCTGACTGACAGAACTAACCCCCAAGGATAATAGTTATTCAAACAACGAGCGACTTGCTTCTACTCAAAACATCCGACCCGACGGTAGTCCATTGCCGCATCAAGGAACTCAAAACTGAGGGTTTTGGAAACAGGGTTGCGTCTCACCATCTTCGCCTAAAGCAAAACATCGCAACATAAAATAAAGCAAAATATACATAACATAGAAGGGGTAAGAATTCCAACATAAATCCAAACATAGGAAACATGACAGACATACAACTAGACATATAATCATACATATACACCCATATTTTAAATCAAAGCATCAATGATAATCATATGTATGTCATTCCTTTATTTATGCATGAGACTCAGACTCAAACCTAATCCATGGATTTAGACTTCCAGTATCAGAGGAGCGAAAAGTCGGATTTGCCCTTAACATAGCTATTCCATTTAGGTAAGCATTATCCCAGATATATGCCGTTATTCAGGGGTCACCGTTAATATGCATGAGAACTGCAGTTCCAAGTTAGGATTGTTTGTGCGAGGGAATCCATCTCACCACGACACGAAGAGGCCAATCTCCGATCCCCTGTGGAATTATGGTCACCCAAACGTCCCCAAGGTCAACTAGCGACCTTACTACCCAAACTCACACCTTTATTTCTTAGGTGTAGCTCTCTCTTCAACATCAATGCAATTTGTATACATATGAAAATTTCACAATCACAGTTGTTGTCATAATTGATATTATCAATATTAAGCTTTTAGCCTTGTTATTCCATACCCTAGGCTTCCAAGCCTTAATCCATTTATCAACAGGCTCCAAGCCTTTGTTTTATACCAGTCAGGTTCCAAACCATAACCACAATTATTAACAAGCTAGGCTCCAAGCCATAGCCAAAAATTCCATTATCAAGCTAGGTTCCAAACCTTAGCCAAGTTTCATAATTCTTTAAGTTTCAGATAGTTTTCCCTAAGTCTTATGAACACTCATTCAATTATGTACTTTGTTAATTAATAAGTGATAATTAATCTCACATATGATAAACTATCTTTAATAATTTAATTAGAGATTATTTCCTCTTAACTTAGTAAAATTACACTTATAGTAATATTTTCAAGTTTTATGGAAAAATTACCATTTTTGCCTTTTTAAAAAAATTACGTTTTTACCTTTCTAATTTTTATTTTTTATTTTTACTTTTACCCAAACTTCACCTTTTTTTTTGTTTTACATAAATAAATTACTAAATTAATTCAATTTTGCTCAAAATTACACTTTTACTCCCTAAAGATTACTACTTTACAGTTTTAGTCCCTATAGTTTCAAAATCCCTAAAGTTCTCCAAATTTCGTCTTTGTCACAGCAGTGGAAAAACTCACAGCATGGGTGTAATCGAGTCTGCCCCCTGTTACAAATCAACAGTCCAGAATTTCACAGCTTCAGGAAAACACACTCCAGGGGTGTGAAGTCCGCTGTATTTGGTTCAAATTAAAACTTTGTGATATTCCAATCCACTCTTTGATTTACTCTTCATTTGAGATCACCTCTTAAAGGTACTTTCACTTGATTTATTAGTTTGTTCACAATTCATAAAAATCATAATCATTCACATACTCTATAAAATAGCATAAATCATTTCAAACAAATATCCATACTCAGATATCAAACTTTTCATATACATAATTAAACATACACCAAACAAAATACTTGAAACAAAATTATAACATCTCATAACACACTTCAATATATTTATATGCATATAAAAATATCATTAATATCAAAGATCACACTTTTATTAATATTTATAACTTATTATGCTTTTTAGATAACATACCAATATCAAACCCAAACTTTGCACACAATCTATCAAATTCCTATAAATTATGAGTTCATCTTCACCCCTATCTCTTGAAGACTTCCCAAGAAATCCAAATAAAACTCCTTTAGAACAAGTTCTTCCACCAACACCTTTCTAGTTTAAGTCTTGAACAAAGAGGTCCAAAAACAAGTTTAAGAAAAAGGTAGATCAAGATAACCACCGTGAACAACTTGGTTATGAAGCTTAGAGAAAATAAAAGAGAGATATCTTACCTTGTGTTCTTGAAACAAATAAGAACAACTTGAACCAAAACTTGATGATCCCAAAGATTGATTGAAGACAAAGTGTTTAAAGTGTATAAAATGGATACTTTACACTTGATGCTTGTGTAAAGGATCCAAATATATAGTGGATGATGATTGAGAGCTTCATGGAAATGGAAGAAATGGTTGAAGGAAGAAGATGGAGCTTAGAGAGAAGGATGAGAAAATTGCTTTAAAGAGATAAACTAATTGTTGAAATGAATTTGTTTTCTAACAATAATTGATATATGTGAATTATCTTCATGAGTAAGGAAAGAAAATATCTAAAGGTGCAGCCCTCTTGATCGACATTTAGCTCCAAGATGCAAACCTTGGTTAGTTTTATGTTAATCATGGTTTGTTTAATCATAACATGGTTAATTTTAACCAAGGAAAGGATAATGCTTATCTTCTTGGTCATGACTCATCAAGGATAAGAATAACTAAAAATCTATCCCTATTTGAAGGTGTTGGGCGGCTGATGCTTGGAGAGAAAAATGGGATAAGATCAATTTAATGCAAGTTGGTAATTAAATACAAAACTTAAGGGTAAAATGGTATTTTCCTAAAAATTAGTAATTATGACTAATTATGCCTATGGCATCACCACACCTGTGTCATCATTCTCCTTCTGGTAAATTTCCCCTGTAACCTCATCTCTGGTTCTGGGTCTTTACCAGTTTCTTGATAATTTACGATTTTACTCGTTACCCGTAATCGGGGCCAAAATAGAAAAAATTTCTAAAAATTCTAAAAAAATTCTCATAAATTATAAATAATATTTGAAGAATCATATTTCTTTTCTAGGTTTAATCAAGGTATTATGCAAATATTAATCTTCACTGACAGACAAAACGCAGACTGAACTCTGTCTGAGTTTTTAACTCAAATTTGTACTACTACTTTCTATGACCTACTACATTCTAATTATGATTTTATTTTTCTAACTAATACTCACTTGATCATAATTTGAATATAATGTTATTTATATAACAATACAGAAGAAAATACATATAAAAGAATACAGGTCTTACACGTGGACTGACACATGACATCATACACTACAATAAACGTGTCAACGCAACCTCTCAAATGGTGTTAAGTGACTGCAGTGAAGTTATGGATTAAACTGACTAATGAATTGCACAACTAAATACTTTTTTTAATTTCGTTACTTTTAGGGACCAAAGTGACAGTTTACTCATTGTTAAAATTAAAATTATAATTAAAATTACAATTAAAATTATTTATTCCAAAATAATTAATAATATAATGTTTTATTTTATGTTTCATCACATTAATATAATACTTGAACAAAATCTTTTAATTAACTTGTCCAAGGTTGCATTTTTCAATGTGTTAGGGCATTTTTTAATTTTAAAAAGTTTAGCGTAAAAATGTATTTTAAAACTTTTACATCCTATTTGGATAATTATGTAAAAAAAAACTTTTTCACAATATCATATTTGTATAACACCCATGTTGCAATTAACTTTCATAAACTCATTAACCTTACAAACAGATCACCCTTCTCTTATCCTAGCCGTCCATATATAATACTATTATATCAATGACAATGTGTTGATTGAGGTTTGGTACACCAATTTAGTATTAGTGTACCCTAAATGCCACCTAAAAAAAATTACTTTCTATTTCTTATAAATAAAAAAACAAGAGGTAATATATATGATTGATTCGCATTGTATTTTGCACCAACTCGTCAACACCCAGCTACCAAAAGCATAAGAGTCACGTGGTTTGTCAAAAAAAAAAAAAGTCACGTGGTTAGGTTAGTTGGATACTCAAAACAATAAGGCTTGCCAAACAATAATAACTAGGCCTAGGACCATGGGCGGATGCACGTGTGTGACTTTGGGGGCATTTGTCCCCGCTGACTTTTTAATTTTCTTATATTATTATTATTATTATTATTATTATTATTATTATTATTATAATATTTGGTATCCCATAATTTACTCACTTTTATTCACTATAAACTTACCTTTAATATTATTCATTTTTTTTATCTCACTCGGTTTTAAAATAACTAAAAAGATATTGAATATTCCATAAAAATATTTGACTCTCTCCAAACCGTTATTTTAAACCTTTTTTTTACATATGCTTTTAACAGTGGCTATGTCTGTCGCATTCGGTGCCAACTTTTGCAACAGTAGCTTCTCTGCTATGTTAAGAATCGGATGCAAAATCATATGAGAAATGAATGATTGAATGATTACTTAGTCACTTTTATATAAAGAAAGATTTTTTAGAATATTGATAAAGAGAAAATCATTCAATGTTTTGAGCATATGAAAACTTGTAAAGAATAATTATGATTTATTTTATATTTTCAAAAATAATATACTATATTTTTAATGCTATTAATTTATATTTATGAGTATTATCTCCACAATTTAAAATTTTTGGATCCGCCACTACTTAGGACTAATGGTAGTTTTTTATTTATTACGAGGGTGGCACAAAGCAGAAAAACTAAACTAAAATGCTACGATTAAAGTGAAAACCCACAACATCTTGCCATGTGATGGGGATACAAGCCATGGGAAAATAATCAAAGTAGGAGAAATCCATCTGGACACTATGCACAAAGGATGCCATCCAGTCAAAAGTATTAAATGTGACTATGAAAAAATGTATTCTTGATATTACTCCCTCCGTTTCAAAACTATAGCTTTTTAAGGTTAATGCACACAGATTAAGAAATATTTAATGGAAGTACAATATAATTATAGATAGACTAAAATATCCTTATTTAATGGAAGAGTATTTATGACAAATTATCTATAAATCTTTATATTATTAATGTCAACTACTCCCACTAATAGTTATTAAATAAGGGTATGGGTGGAAGAAAATAATTAATGATACTTTGGAATTGTAAAATTGCAATAGTTTTGAAACAAAAATAAAAGGCTAAAAGAGCTATAGTTTTGAAACGGAGGGAGTAACTGTTACAATTTTCAAAGTGATATTAATGCTAAATATTAATTAAAAAATATTAATATTTAAAATTGATTTAGTAATTATTATTTAGAATCATTAAACAATTCATTAAAAATAATGAATAAATTAAGTAAGCACTACAGTATTGATTAAAAATAAAATTAAAATAATAATAATATTATAACCTTAAAGTATAAAAGCAATAAGAAAACGTGAATGAAATTTAGGGCCGTTTGTTATTGATTAAAAAATAAGTGATTTTTATGTAAAATAATTTAATGATTATTTTTTAGAGATTTTTATGTAAAGTAGAATCTAATTTGTGTTTATTTATAATCTTAAAAATTACTTTTTTAATCTTCTCTCTCCCCTCTCTCTTCATTAAAATCTGATTAACTCTGAAAAGTAACTCTAAATAGTTTTTCATTTTAATCAGAATTTCTGATTATTTTTAGATTTTAATTATTGTTAAAAGCAAAAACAAACAGATAGAAAATCATTAAAAGTAATTATTTTTTTAAAAAAATATTTTTTTAAAAAATAATCAATAACAAACGGGCTCTTATAAACAAACACAATACGCAATTAAAATTACTAATATAGCAACCTAAAAAATTTACACATACAGACAAATAAAATAAAACCTATAAGCAAAACTTACTTTATTTATCTATAATAAAATTTAAAAAATACAACCTGAAAAATTACATGATAAAAAAGTATAAATAAAACCTATAAACAAACATATTTTTATTTATAAAAAGAGAAATTAAAAGAAAAAATGTTTAACTTTGAAAATTTATACGAAGAAAAAAATATGAATAAAACCTTATGTAAACACTACACTATTGATCAAAAATAAAATTAAAACAGAAATAATATTGTAACCTTAAAAGTGTAAAGTAATCCAATGAGTGACTCAATTGTCAACACACACTGAGTTTATGGGTGAAAAAACTAATATTCTATTCCCATAAAATACATGAAAAGAGAGAGATAAAGAATTTTAAGTGTGACTAAGTCCCGGGATCAAAAGGCGAGTTGAGAGCAATTTCACACAGGGGCGTAAAAGCGTCAGTTCAATTCGAAACTTCAACGGAAAATCATTGCTGTGAAACATTTCACACCAGGGGTGTGAAAGAGCCATTTCAATTCGAAGCTTCAAGAGGTGAAACCACATCTGTGGAAAATTTCACAGCAGCGGTGTAAAAACTTCAGGTTCAATTCGAAGTTTCCGCAGAGATAATCACAGCTATGTCAAATGTCACATGCTAGGTGTGGAAACGTCAGGTTCAATTTAGAGTTTTAACTCAACAGATAATCACAGCTGTGAAAAATTTCACACTACCAATGTGAAAGCGTCTGTTCAATTCAAAGCTTCAAGAGGGGAAATCACACAGCTGGGTGAAAGTTTGCACCATGGGTGTGAAAATGCCAGTTTCAATTGGAAGCTTCAAGAGAAAAAAATCACAATTATGGGAAATCTCAAACATTATTAAGAAAACTAACAACATAGAAAATCAAACATTATGGAGAAAACTGATAACATAGTAGAAAAGTCTATATATCTTGAAACAATAAAGAAAACAAATCATTAATAAAAGCACAGAGTTTGAAACTCAAGTAAAGATTTGAAAATGATAATAATAATTAGAGAATCCAACCGAAATAAACAAATTGCAATAATTATAATTATAAATTGTGATGAATAACTTCAAATTCTATAGCTAGATTGATTCAAAAAAACTTGAATTCCTTAGCAAAGAGTTTGGAAAAATTATGAAAGCACAGAGTTTGAAAAATTAATGTAAATGTTTTATTTATTAATTTGTTATTACTTTATTAATTCCTGATATAAAATTTAGTGAAATAAATAATTCACACTTTGATTCATATTCCTTAATAAATCACAAAGCCATGAAGTTAGAAAAAACTAATATGCTGATAATTTTTTTTTTGACAACAAAAGGTATTCATTCATTTAAATCGATAAAATACTTCGAAGACATTACAAATTCAACATCGCTAAAAATTGAAAGAGATGAATCTGTGAACAAGCTCACAACACTCAAGTTAATAGCATAATACAACAAAATGTCATTAAAAGTGACAATGTCTATAAAAATGACAAACTCATATTGACAGGAGTACCCGCGCCTCCGGATCTGCAATGTTGATGACTCAGTCATAAGAGAATGTATAGTGAAACGTAGTAAATCAACCAATCTGAACCAAACAAACACTGTAGGTAACAAGATGAAACACAAGAAGGGGGGGTTGAATTGTGTTTCTAAGCTTTTAAAACTTTTCGCAAAAGATGAACTCTGGCTGTTAAAAACGTTGGACGCACAACTTAGTTCAAATATTGGACGCACAGTGCTTTTTGAAATATTGGACGCACAGAGTGCTAAAACACTGGACGCACAGAGTCTTTATAAAAACTGGACGCACAGGTTTTCTAAAGATTGGACGCACAGAATGCTTCCCTTTTGGTTTGAAAAACTTGTTTGAATAAAAACAATTTCAATCCCCTTTGTTAGTAATAAACACAGATATAAAAGGAGTTAAGGGAAAGAAGAAATAACACAAGTTTTTATACTGGTTCACCCTTTCCTAAGAGCTACGTCCAGTCCCCTCAAACTAGAGAGATTTCACTATCAAACCAGATAGATACAAGTATTCTTTGCACACAGCCTCT
The DNA here is from genome assembly GCA_030159175.1 of Glycyrrhiza uralensis. NCBI lineage: Eukaryota > Viridiplantae > Streptophyta > Magnoliopsida > Fabales > Fabaceae > Glycyrrhiza > Glycyrrhiza uralensis. The sequence goes on along the minus strand of BRZY01000003.1, from coordinate 57,638,805 downwards.
TCAGGCTAAAACCCAAGTATTCTTTGCACACAGCCTCTCCAGGCTAAAACCCAAGTATTCTTTGGACGCAGCCTCTTCAGGCTAAACCCCAAGTATTCTTTGAACACAGCCTCTTCAGGCTAAACAACTCAGCAGAGTTTTGATTCAAGTGCTGTCTAACTCACACAAGTGAGGATATGAAATCTAAAGCACTTTGAGAGTTAAGCAAACTCTCTTTTACAAGAAGATAAAGAAATACAAGACTTTTCTAATCAGAGTATAAAAGATTGCACAGCAGTTCAGCTCTTTCTTTTTCGTTTTCAGTCACTTCTATTCTTCTTCTTGCTTCTCGGTATTTATAGGCTTTGATGAAGCTTCAGACTTGTTCTTCGAATAGCTCAGCTTCAGCCTTCATAAATATTACCGTTCTCTAATAGCATTTAATGCTATTTTCCCGTTGCTCTGAGGAGATCTACTTCATTGTGCATGTCTGCGTTTCTTTCTCCCAAATCAGAAGCAACCTGTACTCAAAGTCTCAATTGTACAGTGGTTAATAACAATATCTTATTGAGACAGAGAGAATACACTGTGTAAAGCAGAAAGATGTGTTCAGAGATATATAGAGTAGTTAAAAGTACATTCTCTCTCTTAGTACACTTTCCACAGTGCTTTATGCTTTTCAGAAGTACATTCACATACGTTGACAAAGATGTACAGAAAGCATTGTGTACAGCTATTTATTTCAAATCATTTGCTCAATAAATATGTTTCATATTAAATGCATGAGCAATAAATAGCATGTAATGGACTCTGCGTTTTGGACGCAGCATATAGAATCTATTGGACGCATACCTTTGCACTTACCAATTTGCACAGAACTCATGCAAACATTGGACGCATCTTTATGCTTACCAATCTATTCCATTTGAATGCAAGGCCGTATTGGACTTTTGCCATTTCCATTGGACGCAAAGTTGATTGTTGTACATTTGTTCTTCTGCTTCATTGGACGCAGAACAATCGTTTGATGTACCTTTGTCAATCTGCTTCCTTGTGCTCCATTGGACGCAAAGCAATATTGTTGTCCTTCTTATTTATTGGACGCAGAACAGTGCTTGAGTAACTCTGACTTCATTGGACGCAGAGCAGTTCTTTTGTTTGTTCAGTTTCATTGGACGCAGAGTTGCACTCTTGCTCACACTGAACATTGGACTTTTATCCTTCATGCTCACTGAATCTGTTCCTTTGAAAATCATTGGACTCTTACTGCAATTCTGCTTCTCATACAAATATTGGACTCTGCCAGTATTGCCTTGTTCTTATCATTGGACTTATGCCAGTCTTGCTCTATTGGACGCTTACTGATTCTGCTTCTTTGGAAAACATTGGACGCAGAAAGTAGCGTATCTTCAAGACTTGATTTCTTCTACTTCTGCGATTCTGCTTCTTCAGAAGACATTGGACGCAGAACTTTGTTCTTGCCTTGTGCTCAAACATTGGACGCAGAATTCTTCCTTCTGCTCAAACATTGGACGCTGGACGCAGAATTCTTCCTTCTGCTCAAACATTGGACGCTGGACGCAGAATTCTTCCTTCTGCTCAAACATTGGACGCTGGACGCAGAATTCTTTCTTCTGCTCAAACATTGGACGCAGAACTTTTGTGTCCATTTCAGTGCCAACATTGGACGCAAAACTCTTGTGTCCATTCCAGTGCCAACATTGGACACAAGACTCACTTTGAATGCCAGCCAATGTCATGAAGAGCTTATTGGACGCAGACTGCAATCAGCTTAGTTAGTGCAGCATTTATTCACTGTACAGCTTAATACAAATTGATTATCCTTTGTAAAAACCTTAATACATTTTGTTATCATCAAAACCATAAAATCACTTAGGGAGTCTTAACCAATTTGGTTCCAACAAACACCGCACACAGACGGTAGAACAAAACGTCGCACCAAGACGGAAGAAACAAATACCAGCACACGCAGATGTCGAAAAACGCTAAAAAAACACGAGAGAAAAATAAAATCTATGTGAAAAAGTCATTTATTAAAGTAGAAATAGACTAAAATTGAAGTAAATGGGTGGTTTTAGACAAAAAAATGATCCAAAACCACCCCTCAAGTAGAAGAAAAAAAAAGAGAAACAAACGGTTTTGAGAGAGAAGATTTAGGTCAGTCCCCCCACAGTCCAAGTTTCTTATATGCTGATAAACTTGAAACTCCCTGTTTGGATAATAAGCTTATCTACTGCTTATGACATAAGTTGTATAAGCTACTTTTATAATCAAATAAAAATTATAGTGAAACTTATTTTATATAAGTCATAAGCCATTTTGATAAGCTATCCTGGGTAGTTTATGAAAAATAAGCCCAAAATAGCTTATGAATCAATCATAAGCTGTGCTCATAAGCTTTGTATAAGTCAATCCAAACTCTAAGTAAAATCCTCTGTTTTTTTTTGACTGAAACGTAAAAATCCTCTGTTAACCACCATGTTTGCCTTCTAAAAATTAATTTAGAATGCAAAGATTAAGACTTTATCCATCCTCGATGGCTATCGTATACTCTAAATAAAAAAGAGAGTTGAAGAACAGTTTTTTCCAGCATCATCTAAACTCAGAATCTTTAATCTTTTTTCATGATTTGACTCTAGATAGAGTAACATATAGCTGATCACGAGTAAAAATTAAAAATTGGCCTCTCAAGATATAGAACAATCTCGGAGAGGGATTGTTTTTGACTTTTATTGATTCTCATTGCAAAACACAAATATATAAAAAATTGTTATCTATTATCTATAAATTTTTGGTTAACATCTACGGTATTCCCGCCATTGACACTACAGTAACTATAGAGAAAATATTGCACAAAAACAAAATGCTACAGTATTTTATGTTTATCTTCGGCTGCTAAAAAAATGTGTATCCTATCCAGAAACTTCTGTCATGGATCATGAATGTTAGATGTATAAAAAAATAAAAAATATTAGAGTTAAATAATATATAATTGTTAAGTTTATTTTTGATATATAAATTAGTATTTGTTTATAAGTTTCATGAAAAAAAATTATCTGTGTAAACATTTAGGTTATAAATTTATTTTTAAATGTTGTTTTTGATATATAAAATAAATTTTATATACAAGTTTTATTTATATTTTTTAAAATAGTGTTTGATTACGGGTTTGAATCATTTTTCTTTGTTTTTGTAAATTTTTATTTTTTTATTTATTTTTTATCAATAAAATAGTGTTTATTTAAGTGCTTCATTCCTATTTATTTATTTATGTAAATTGTTTAGGTTACAAAATTATTTTTTCTAATCAATAAATACTATTTGTTTATGGGTTACATTCATCTTTCTTTGTTCTTATAAATTTTCAAGTTGTAAAATTATTTTTATTTTGTTTTTATTTTTTATTAAGAAAATAGTGTTAACTTATGGGTTACACTCATATTTTCTTTTTACTGTAAATTTTCAGGTTATAAAATTATTTTTTTTTGATTTTATTTCTTATGAATAAAATGGTGTTTTTTTTATGTGTTTCATTTTATTTAAATTTTAAATTGTAAATTTTTTTTTAATTTTATTTATGATTAGTAAAATAATATTTATTTATGGACTTCATTTATCATTTTTTATTTCAGTAATTTTCAAGTACAATATCACTAAATTAGCACTATTATAAATTTAAAATATATCGTATATTCATGTATCAATTTATTACTATATAAATAAGTCATTTTATATCATATATAAAAAACTAACCAAATCCGTACATTGCACTGGCCAATTGGTTAATTTTTTTAAACTTAAATAGAAATCTTGGATTCGAAGGAACCATATTTATCCCTGGAATGAAAATTTTACCCCCAATATTCTTTCCCATGATAATCGGCTAATTTTGGCTCCTATAACATTTTTGCATAATCCATTTAAGAACTCAGCTGTGAACCAATTTCTCTGAATTTCACTATCTTCATAGGATTGGACAACTGATCAGTCTAAACTTGCACAATTGATAACACATGAATTAAAATGGGAGGGCAAAAAATTTTAAGCTTATTGTTTTTTTTTGTTACATACCTGCGCACAATTTTTATTTCAAGTTTTTTTCCATCTCTCCCTCTCCCTGTTTCCCAATCAATCCGTTGGCAGAATGAAAGCTCGAGCACCTGAATTACATTTCGGTGCAAAAAGGCATAACTAACACAACTCCCTCACTTCACAAATCCAAGTTAAATCCAAGCTAAAAAGCATACAAATTAACATTCACATTCACATTTATCAGTCGGAGAGACCGAGAGAGCCAGATCTCGGAGCACCCTCTTCTCTCCCGTTTCCAGAGAGAGGGGAAAGGGGAGAAGAGATCGCAATCTTTCGATTCGCCATCGTAGAAAATGTCTCGAATCTTCGAGTACTTCGTGGTGTGTGGGATCGGACCGGAGATCCGAACCTATGACGGAAGCAAAGGCTACCATGGCACTGGTGTTATGTATCTTCCTTCTCTTCTCGACCAGTATCCTCCTCCTAATCACACTCTCTACCCTCCTCCGCCTCCTCAGCTTCCCACAGTAAGTACTTCAGCATTCAGCAACAACAACAACGAAGATCTCTTCCTATGCTTGCGCTTTTTTTTTTTCCTACACTCGATTTGTAATTTTGAAGTCCTCGTGTGTGTTATTACGTTCCTGTATTGTCTTCTCGTTCCAAGCTGATCTAATCATGTGAGCGATCGTTGCTTTTCAGTGTGTTCTACCGGCTGGTGTTGAATTCCATTCCTCGGGATTTGATTCCAATGATCCTTCCACGTTTCCGCGGAGCTATCCGATTGTTTTGACCGGTATGCTTGTGTGCAACCATTAGCTCTTTAATTCACCTTAATTGTTACTCGTTGTTCTATTGATTTTGGTGCAAGTATCTTAGGAAGTTAGACATTGTTTGTCGAAGCTTCCTGCGTAGATGGTTAAGTAACATAATTACCTGGTGAACCTGAGGCCTGATCGTTATTGTATGATTAAAGATTGTACGTATATTGCACCATTCTTGTACTGAGAACTGTGGTTTTAGTTGAGATGCTCTCTTGCGAATTCATAATAATCAGGTGGTTAATGAGGGAGATGTGAATGCAATGAAACATTTCAAAACAGTAAACGAAAAGAAAGACAATGAAAATTAAAGAGTCAAGAATACAACAAGGCTCCTCCAGTCTCTGCATATTAGGAAATCCCTTTAAAGAAGTCATGAGCATAGCACCAGAGAGAAGCTATGAAAACAGGCATGAACAATGCAAACCCTGAGGCAAGGAGAGGTTCTTAAAATGTAGGCATTATGCTTTAATGAAGTGAGCTGAGAAACTGCTCCAAAGTGAATTGGTACATACACCCAAGATTCATCCACCAACTATACACTTACTCTAAAGGAAATTAGCCACCTTATAAGGTGGTAATAACACAAATATCTTGAGAAAGAGCACTGTTGGACCTTCAAATCTGCAAAATATTTTGACATTTGACACTTACAGTTACATTTTCCTTTTGTAATGATGCTCTCACATTCTTACCATGTTTTTCAAAACATTTTTGGAGCAACAAGTTGATATTTCAATAAGTATGTATGTTTTGGTTGCTTGTGTCATTGTTATCTTCTGGTGTGGGTGTTATTCTGTGCTATCATACTGACTTAAAAGTTTGATACAGAGGGCGATGGCTCAAAAATCTATGTTAGCTGCATTTCTTTCCGGGATCCAGTTTGTGAAGATATTGCAGAGGCCTACCGGATACAGGCAAATTCGTACGCTGACAAATGCATCTGTCTAGTTTCACGCTCGCCAAGTTTCCGTGTGCTAAGGAGTGCCCTAGAGGAACTATTTGCTCTGTGTTTTTCTCCAAATGGAAGTAGGTAAGTGTACTGCGGTGGCAAAAACTTAACCTGCTTTCTTATGGATCCAGCTATTGAGATTATGACAACTGACAACCTTTATGTATGTTCTATAGAACAACAACCAAAGCCTTTCTTTATGCTGTTACAGTAGCTAATAAAGTGATAATCATTTTCACCTTTTCAAAAATCAACATGTAACTCAAGAGTTTAATCATTTTCTCCCTTTCAAAATCAACATATAACTGAATTTTGTTTTAGTTATGCTTCATTAATGTGACTTAAAGTGCTTCCTTTGATTAATCATGAAAATCCATTGTATTGTGTTTCCATTGCTTTTAATGTTCCCAGCACTGTAACCATTTCAGCAAACCACTATGGGATGTTATAGCACATATCGTGTCCAATGTGCCTTTGCCAACTCCTGGAAAGGAGCGAGTTCTGTTTGCTATTGAGAATTCTTTGCTTTCTGTAGAGGCTCCACCAAACTATGGACTTCCCCATGTTGATGTATGGCCTCCTAGAACCTTTTTTGAGGCTTTTTTAGCTGTTTGCTTCTGCTTCATTAATTAATGACAGTCCTAACTTCTGTGGAGCAGATATCATTCCAGCCCCTGGTGCAGTGTTTGGATGTCGACAACTTAATAAGACTTTTTACGGCAGTGTTGCTTGAGAGAAGGATTTTAATTCGGGCTAACAAGTACCTTTCTTACTTATGACTATTGAAGTAGCTCCAAGTTACATTTGGGGTCAACATTGACCTCCCAAGTCACACCACCATAAATTGCATGTTGATCACAGCTAATATGTTGAAGCCATTAGTAAATTTTAATTTTTACCCTGTATATTTTATCAGTTTTACCTGTATTTGCTCTATGCTTCATACTGATAATACAGTTTGCATTTGGATTTCCCTGGATATTGATACTTTATATTTTGACAAAGTGAGGAGGTCTGATAGTTGCATTTGGTGGAACAGTATTAGAAAGGCTATATTAGACCATTGTGATGTTCACATCTTGCTCTGCCTGGCCCCACCAGAATGACCTTATCCATTTTTATTCTATACGTTATGTTTTTCCCTAAAAGAAGTTTTACTTTTTTTACTAATGTAATTAATAGCTATTATTGTATGACTGACATAGCTCATCACGTTTGTATTTCTAAGCTATAAGGAAATTCTATCATAATATATGATAAGGGTGGGACTTCTAGATGGCATGGAGTCCATCGATAATCATCGTAGATTAGTAATCCATGTCTGTCTGGATTGATGTACATGCTATTTATTCTGATTTACACCAATAATAGTGTCAAAATGATGGGACACTGCATGCGAGAATTTGGGCTCCCATGGATATTTATATAGTCTAGTCTCTAATATATTATACACTACAATTCATTTTGTTATTTAACCTTTTATCTTGTAGTAACTGTTGTAAATACATGTAATGTAATTATTGTCATATTATGTAAATATTAGGAATTAGTGTATTAGGCCCATTAATCAAGCCCATTAGGTAGAGTTGGCTTATGTATAGAGATTAGTGCTTGCACAATTTACACAATTCAATAATATTCAGAAATCTCTGGACCAAAAAAATAATAATTCAGAAATCCATTTTTCTAATATTTCAAGTGTAACTTTATGTGAAAGTGTCTGATACAATTGAGATTTGGAGTGCTCACTCTATCAATAATGATTAATTTTTGGGAGAACAAGTCTTTACAACAAGCTACCAGAGGGATTAGTCATGTTATGTAGTAAACATTACAGTTGATCATAATTTTCCCTCAATTTTTAATTGTTTGGTAAATTTTCATTTAGAGTGTATATTCAACTCTTGTAAAATAACTGTTTAGTCTATACTTTCTTTTGGCAGGTTTTCACTTCTAACTCTTGCATCAGAAGCCATTTGTCACTTAATCTACCCATTCCGATGGCAGGTGAGGTTTGCAAATCTTTTTCAGGCTTGACTTTAGCATTTCCTTTACTTCTGTACTCCGGTGTCCCCCCTTGTTTTTATGGTAGCACCACTTAAAATTTTATGGCTGGTTTCTATGGTCTTCTTTCTAAAAGTCTTGTGCATACTGGGGTGGGCCTTCATTTGGGGTGATAGGCTGATAGCAGCCCCAAACATTTGTTTTTTCTTTAATCACTATATGTAATTGTTTAAGCAACCCCCCTCAAATGGATAAAATATGCCCCCATCCCCAGTAAAATTTTTATGGTATTTATGTGGGAAAGTGTCTATTTAGCACTCCCACTTGGAGTTTTCTTGTTCTGCCCGTGTGCATATCTTGTTTGATAATAAGTTGTCATGCTATTTCCTAAAATGCTGACAACTTTTGTGGATTCGCTTCTAATCTGTTTTCCTTGGTTTTTTTATGTTTCCCTCAAGCATGTATACATTCCGTTGCTGTTTTACAGTGGAGTAGATTATATTGATGCTCCTACACCATACATGATGGGGCTCCATTCGGGTGTTGATACCTCTGCTCTGGCAATGGATGGTGTAAGTCATTACTTATTTCGTTCCTCACCACCACTTATTTTAAAGAAAATCCAGTTTCTGGCTGAGTAATTCACCTTGTAGTTATGCATTTTCAAATGTTTTTGCTTTGATAAAATATGTCTTTTAATCTCTTGTAGGTAGTTGTTGTGGACCTTGAGTATAATCGTATCACTACATCAGAGGAAATTCCACCTATTCCTGAGCCAGAATTTAGCTTTTTGCGTGGTGAGCTAATGAAGTTATTATATCCCAATGTAATTGGAATTGATGAAATGAAGGCCGGAATATATGGTGTATCTGAGCATTGTCCTAAATCTGGGGCTAAGCAATGGGGGGAGGATCACGATCTTCAGCTAAGGTGATGTTTGGACGCTAAATTGTTCACTTCTTTCCGTGAGTTACAGATTTAAGAACCTTTTGAGATTTGTGTAGTTCCCTAGAAAAAAACATGATATGATTTGTTCTTTTCATTTTGAATGATTCTTAGAAAGTTTATTGCAGTAGAGAATTGTGATGTATATCTGTTTGAAATTTCTGCTATTATTGTTTAAATTTAATGAAGTTAGTAGTGCTTGTATGTTTGTAGATGAAAAAGAATCATCTTATCTTATCTTATTAATCTACAAACAAAAGTTTCAAAATTGTATTGCATTGCAAACCGGGCATGTTGGTAGCACAATAAATAGTGTCTAGTCTGATGTGTCTTATTGTCATTGTGTTTTGTGCAGGATGATATTCCTAAAGTTCTTTGCAACATTTTTAAGTGGTTATCGCAATTTCTTGGTATGAATTTTTTATTTCTTGTTTCATAGATTTGGTTTTCAATCTTCCGAGAACAACTTTGTTATGACCTTTGCATTTTTCTTTTTTTGGCATCAGGAAAATAGTGCTACTCATGTCTTCAACACCCAAGCTTTTTTGAAGAAGCGATCTCGGTCTACTAACCAACCGCCAGAGCCCATGGTAATATTAGGTCATAACATGGGTTCTGTTCTCCTATTAGCCATGATGGCAAATACCAATACCAATGTAATCATGATATGATTACATTTCTTGCTGTTATGGTGGTCTCAGATATGTTAATGAGGATTCCACATAGCAGGGCCGGCCCAAGGATAAGGCAGTCCAAGCCCTTGCTTTAGGTCCACCAGCAAAAAATGTATTTACTGTTAGTTTTTATAAAATTAAGAAGTTTTATTAGTAACTTGCCTAGCACAATGGTAACCAGTGTGTAATTTCACCTTAGGGAATGGGATTCGATCCTTGTAGGAGCAAAAGCTCCATTTATTTTTTTAAGGCCCCTAATTTTAATAAAATATTGTTATTAGCTTTAAAAAGGCCTCACCTCAAAGTTTGCTTTAGGCCTAAAAATATGTTGGGCTGGCTTTGCCACAGTGTTCAGATTCTCTTTTCTCGTTTTTTGAGTGAAATGCTAATTGTATCCTTCATATCATTGTATAACTTTTCTCCCTTTATGCTAATCTCAAAATTGATTTTTACAGATAGCTCAGTTCCTTGACTCCCACGGTTTCTTGGATTATTTGGAGAGAGGGGTAGGTTCTGATGAAAACAACAATAATATTCTTGATAAGCTACAAGATGCAATTGGAAGGGGTCAAAACCCTATGTCAGTTCTTCCTTCATTCTTGACAGAGCCTGAGATTTTAACAGTATCAGATTCTGATGTTGGAATATCAGGTGAAACAAATGACTTATATCCAACATTTATAGCTAAATCAAATTGCGAATATAAGCTAAATTGAATATAGTTATCACTTCTCATGTCTTCAGGATCTGGTGCCAAATACACTTACGATAGATTTCCCTCAAATATCAGAACAGAAGAGCAAGAAGAAAAGAGGAAGCAGATTCTTGCGGCAGTTAGTAATGCCTTTGAGTACTCAGGAAGACATACTCCAAGGTAATACAAGCAGTGCCAGAAGGGGTTTGGGAAGTTCTTTTTTTTCTTGTTGGTATTGATGCCTGGAAAATTGTCCTGAATGCCCTTTTCAGTTATTTGAAATAATTCTTTTTTAGAGGGTGTCTCTCCCAGTGTGCATGTACATGAGGATACATGTGACCAATTTCTGTTTATAGGAGGAGATAAGTCTTAAAGCTTTTGAGTAAAGTTCATAATATCAGGCCTTGGCATTCATTACCTAGTGTTCCTTGAACATAAGGAGACTTGTGTTAGGAACCAAGGGAAGGTAATGGGGAATTGGTAGAAACAATCAAAGGAACTGAATAGCTTTCTGAGAACAGCAGAAAGATCTCTTCTCCAAGGGTTTCCCCTTATTACTGAGCCATGGCTCTGTTTACTCAAACCTAACAAATGTGAATCATCTCTCTACCCTTGCATCCTTCTATTTAAGTATTTATCATGTAACTAATTCCCTCTAACTAACCAGCTAAATAATCAAACTGTCCCTAACTATTTTTCCCCTTTCTTCTGTCCTAACAACTTGGAATTTATTTATATGGTTTCTCTTATCTTACCATTCTTTTCTGTGTTGAGCAGTAAGGATCCTTTAGCAGATAATCTTAGTCCACTTGAGAGAGCTGTAAGTTAACGTCACCAGGATAGTGCTGCTTGTGTGCCAATAAATTCAGATGGCCCCTAACATTATTAACTCTGTGGTTTCAGGCTGAAAGGGAGCTCATGGTGCTGGATATTAAGGTTAAGCTGCAGGTAGCTTCTTTGATCTTTTAAATACATTCCTCTCTCTCTCTCTCTCTCTCTGTGTGCACTTGGAAAAATGTAAGCTTATATTTTTTCATTTCATATGTTCTTCTCTTTTTTATATTATGTTTTTCTTGTCACACAGGGGTTATGGCTACGGCTTCTTAAACTGGGAGCAACAGATGATCCTCTCTCATCCTTTGAATATGGAACAATACTCGGTATTTTGTTTTAGCAAATCTCTACTTTCTTGCTAATACTTGTGGAGCAAAAATTTCTTGTTTGTTGCCAGAAAAACTATTCTATATTATCAGTCTGAAGAGCTTGCCAAAATGTGATTGTGTGGGGTTGGTTTTGCAGCTTTGATTGAATCTGATGCGGAAGGGATTGGCGGTAGTGGATTTGTTGAATGTATACGGGAGCATATACATTCAGTTAGTAGCTTTATTTCGATAACAATGATGATGATTATTTATTTATTTATAGTTTCTTTTTCTGGGACAAGAAAGCTTATACTGGATTCTTTTATCAGGGTTGGCACTGTCAGCTCACCGAAGAACAGTTTATTGCAGTGAAAGAGTTGGTAAACAAATGCAATGCCTTTTTTACATTAAACTTTTTAATGCTCCATATATGTATTACAAAGAAGAAATAATTAGGAATTATTAAATTTGTGAATGGCATTTATTGGTGTAGCAATCTCGATATGCTGCCAAGCAAACTTGAGGTGAACTATCAACTTGGGTGACACATCTCCCTTGATTAACTTATCCAGCTTGTTACCTCACATCCCCCTTCCTCATAACAAAGTATCTCAACACACTAGTGGGGGCTTATCATCCAATATTAATATTAAGCTATCTTTCTGGTGCCTCCACAAATCACGGGATTGTAGTTTTCTGTTTGGCATTTGAAAACCAGTGTGCCGATAGCATCTCAATTGTCTCACACTGGTTCATCATTGAAATCTATACATGATCTTTTTTCAATTACAAAAAGGTCCAGCTTTCAAAGTATAATAATTTGGCTTAAATGCACATTTTATACCTCTGTTGTAGAAGTTTCAATATAATTTCCCTGGTTTTTTGGTTATGGAAATGTTGCCTTTCAAGTTTTCAAATGATATAATCAAGTCCAATCAGTAATGTTGAAGTTATAGGGTTTGAGATAAAGAGAGAATAGAAAGAATAAATACTTTATTTAAGTTATGAATATGATGATTGATATGATTGATATAATTGATGATACAAAAAGACTAAGCATTAACCCTTATTTATACTCATAAGGGACTCCAAATTCTAATCAAATAGAAAAACAAATCATGCTAATTTGGAAACTAATCTTGAGAGATATTCTAAGATAAGAAACTATTCCTATGAGATAATCTAAGATGCTCTAAAATAATATTAAGATATTGTAAGATATAAGATACTCTCATATATTCTAACAAGCAATATTCAAATACTTAAGGAAATGACAAGACAGTACCATTGCTTTGATGTGGTTTCAAAATGAGGTGATACTTAGAAAAGGGTGACTCCTTATAGGCCACTTGTTACCTTTGGTGGGACAAAGCCAGAAACAGTTCCAACTGGCAACTCCTAATTTTCTGTTTTCAGTAGTATGGCCCATTAACGACTGAATTTAACTTTGGTTTAAAATCTTGAAGAGGGAAATTGCTGCAACAGGAATTAAGGGAACCGAAATGTGATTTTTGTAAAACTAGAGGGAATAAAATTATATTTAAGCCTAAATAACGTGTTTCAAAATGGCAAGAGCCTAGAAATACTAGAAACAAGGAATGGATAGTATGGTAACTTTTTCCCTTGACTTTTAGTTGAGTTAATGTTCTTTTTCTTCAAAGGGTTTTTCTTTATTTTCTTGTCTCTTTTCGAATTTGTTTATTTTCAGCTCAAAACAGCTATCAATCGTGCAACATCACGGAATGACATGATGACCATTAGAGATGCTCTTGAGGTTTCTTCTGATATGTATAAGAAAGACAATAATAATGTGCCGGACTACATCCAACGTCATCTTATTTCTCTATCTATTTGGGAGGAGTTACGGTATGCATCACATGTAATTATTTCTTCATGATTTTATCATCAGAAATTCATATTGTGCTGGTCGTGAACGGAGTGTTTGACTTAGTTCATTCACTTTCCTTGCAGATTTTGGGAAGGATATTTTGACTATTTAATGGAGCAATCTTCAAACAAGTAAGGATTAAAAAATTTTCATGCATCTAATTTTTCTTTGATTGTCTTCTGTTTCTCTTTTTAAAAGGTTTCCTCATACTTTACCTTATGGTACCTCTTCTATCCTCAAATATTATTTTTTAACCCAAACTAAGTGAATTGTATCTTGTATATATATAATGTCATAATTATGCTACGAGTGATGATTTCAACACTAATTATGTGCAGATGTATGCATATAATTTCTGACCAAGTATCTAAGCATTAAAGTTTTTTTAACCAAGTTGAATGAAATTAGATGCCCCTATAATCTTATCTTATAATCTACATTCTTTATGAATTTGCTTTCTTTTGCCAGATCAGCCAACTATGCATCTCTAGTGACAGCACAGCTTGTTGTGTTGGCTTCGCACATGGTATTATTTTGGCTGTTTTTGAATTTCTATGTTACCTTTTGTTATTTAATTGAAGCCAAGTCGTATCATTTTATGCTACATACTGAGACTCTTTTAATGAAGGCTGGGCTGGGACTTCCTGATATAGATGCTTGGTACATGATCGAAACGATTGCAGAGAGGAACAGTATTGGATCCAAACAATTTGTAAGTTAATTCTATTTTTCACTGCATATATCTTTTTGAAATTTGGAATATATGGTAATTGAAAGCATTTTGGTCTTTTTGCTACTCAAACATAGAAATGGGGAGTTGTCTCTGGAATGATCCAATTCATGAAAAATACAAGACAGTATAATTTGGATCTGGCGAAGAGCTTTAGTATAGAGAGATACATCGGGCTTAGTGATATTGAATCTGAATATTTCACTGATCAATTCACGAGAATATACACATATTTATACTAGAGAAATCCTAATCTAGAAAGGAAAACAAATCCTATCATGATCCTATAATTTTGAAATTCAAATCAACTATCCCTATCTAATAAGAAAACAAAATATAACTGAATATTAGATTAGATTACAATCAACAAGTGAAATTTTAAATTTTTCATATAAGAAAATGAAGAATTCATTTTTCAGCCTACAAGGTATTGAGACCAAAGAACAAGTTTATGAGTTTTGGTGGCATTCCCAGGGGAGATCAGTGTTTTATGAAAATAATAACATTGCTTATTCTTTATAACATAGACTTGCACTATGTACTAGTTTATCTACTAATCTACCTATTTGTTTTGATTTTATGCAACTGAAAATTTGCGCTCACAAGATGAATTATTTCTTAATTGTTTCTTGTGTGATTGATTCAGATAAAAATCAGAGGGTTCTTATCTCATATCCAACAACTGCGTAATGGATACTGGGGAGTCACCTCAATGAAGGTCCAGTCCGTGTTATCACTTTCATTGCCATCTCCACATTCAAAAAATGCCAACGATGAGGACCAGCAACCCACTGAGGCAACTGGAGTTGGTAGAAACTGGGTGCAAAGTATGTTCAGCCGAAATACAACATCTAGATCCAGCTCATTTAGTCGCGTTCGTAGATGGACATCTGATGGAGGCAATTCAGGTACTTGTTGTAACATTGTCTTAAATGAATTAATTTATGTCTCCTTGCTTTTTGAATAAACTGCCAGTATCACTTTGCTCTACTGCCTTATAATTTTAGCCACAAATGAGAATGGGACTCTTGCTTTTTGAATAAACTGCCAGTATCACTTTGCTCTACTGCCTTATAATTTTAGCCACAAATGAGAATGGGACTCCTCGCAAACAAGATCTATCAACTGGTGGGCAGAAGAAGCTTCAAACCAATGTTCGCATACTTAGGGGTCATAATGGTGCCATTACTGCTCTCCATTGTGTTACAAAGAGAGAAGTGTGGGATTTGGTGGGTGACCGTGAAGATGCTGGTTTCTTTATTAGTGGAAGCACAGACTGCTCAGTAAGTGTGAATATATATTATATGGAATTACTTGGTACACAGAATTAGGTGTCGTGCATATAACTCGTGCAAATATGCAGGTTAAGATATGGGATCCTAGTCTTCGTGGTTCCGAACTCAGGGCAACTTTAAAGGGGCATACTAGGTTCTCTCTCTCTCTCTCTCTCTCATTCAATTTCTTGCATGGTTGTCAACATGTTTGAATAAGTAATTATGTGCAACCTTCTTCTGCCTTTAAATATAGGACTGTTCGTGCCATAAGTTCAGATAGGGGGAAGGTGGTGTCAGGATCTGATGATCAGTCTGTTTTGGTGTGGGATAAGCAAACAACTCAACTTTTAGAAGAGCTTAAAGGCCATGATGGACCGGTATTCTTTAAAAATATTTCGGATTGTTCTATAATAATCAGTTTAGACATATTATGAGCTGTTGAAAATATACAGATTGGACAATTGATTCTTAATTTAGAAAGCCAACTGTGTAGGTCAGCTGTGTGCGCATGCTCTCGGGTGAACGTGTGCTAACTGCATCCCATGATGGCACTGTGAAGATGTGGGATGTAAGGACTGATAGATGTGTTGCAACTGTTGGTCGTTGCTCTAGTGCTGTTTCATGCATGGAATATGATGACAATGTGGGAATCTTGGCTGCTGCTGGAAGAGACGTGTATGTTACAAAATCAAAACCAACAATATTGAATATTAATTTTTCCTTTGGTAATTCAGATATTTATCATACATTAATCGTCTAGAGTCTAATCTGGTTATTGCACTACAGGGTTGCTAACATATGGGACATCCGTGCTAGTAGGCAGATGCATAAACTTTCAGGACATACACAATGGATAAGGTAAACAAGAAGTATATTTCTAGGACTCTGCTACTGCATGTGTTTACAAATGTAAACAAATATCTGATTCTATATAAAAATGCAGGTCGCTAAGAATGGTTGGTGACACTATTATTACTGGTAGTGATGATTGGACAGCAAGAATATGGTCTATTTCCCGAGGAACATGTGATGCTGTTCTAGCATGCCATGCAGGACCAATATTATGTGTTGAATATTCGTCTTTAGACAGAGGAATAATAACAGGTGTGTCATCTCCAATTTTGGCTATGCTATCATTTGATTATTTTTATTTTGTCAGTTCTTGAAGAGAGTTTTCCGGAGAGAGATTTTTGTTTCATGTTTTTTCTCCAGTGCTTACTGAAATGTAAAATTTCCTTTCCAGGGTCAACCGATGGCCTGCTGCGGTTTTGGGAAAATGATGACGGTATGGCAGCCTAATGTTGCAAGTTATTTTGATTCTTGATATTTAGCTTATGTTTCTTTTGGTATGTAACGTTGCAATTTGACCAAGAAGCATCAATATGTTAAAGAGTATCCCTTATTGTAGCTTACCCTGCAGTTATTCGGTTAACTAAACATATCGTTGTAAAATATTATCATGGTATTTCTACACCTATATGATGTCTTAATCTTGTAAATTAAAAAAAAAATTATAATAAATACACAGGAAGGATATTTGTCATGCAAGAATGTGCCAGAGTTAGTATTATGCCCATGCAATTCTTCTGTGCAAAGTCGGAAGGAATTTGAGATCACCTGTTAACATTATACTCATTGAATGTGCAGGGGGTATAAGGTGTGCAAAAAATGTAACAATTCACAATGCTGCCATATTATCTATCAATGCGGGGGAGCACTGGTTAGGTATTGGAGCAGCTGATAATTCTTTGTCTCTCTTTCATCGTCCCCAAGAGAGACTTGGTGGTTTTTCTGGCACTGGGTCCAAGATGGCTGGGTGGCAGCTTTACAGAACACCACAAAAAACAGTTGCTATGGTATGCGGTTTTTTGGCTTTCTGTCTGTATAATTCCAAATATATGTATATATTTCTGTTTCATGCTCCAAAATAAATATGGTGTAAATTTTTGAGACATAGTTCTGTTATGGCATTCTTTGCCTCCAGGATGAACTTACCTGGTTCATACACAAATTTCCTACATCTCTGATGTAATTGCATCTATTATCACAGTATCACTACTACCATTCCTGTTATTTTTCGGGATGTTAATGATCTTTGAGAGAAACAAAAATTATTTTGGAGAACTTAAGTAAGCGTATTACTCCTTTAGATAATAACTACTGCATCGAAGTTAAAAAATTATCTTTCAATTTCTTGTTGCTTAAATTTAAAACTTGTTCTTATTTTCTATCCTTTAAGTGATAATTCTTTTACTTTAAAATATGGCTCATTAAAAGTTATTGCTGATTATTTTAATTGGCAGTAGTTACTTGAAAACACATTTTTGCCAGATAAGAGAGCGTAAATGGTTGGAGAATGTTATTGTATGCCTGTTTAACACACTTTATCTCTCCATTATTGTTATTGGTTGTTTTCCTGGGTTGACTTTGGCCGTTTTGTGTCTTTGCAGGTAAGATGTATCGCTTCAGACCTGGAGAGGAAAAGGATATGCAGCGGTGGTCGTAATGGGCTTCTAAGACTATGGGATGCAACCATCAACATTTGAACCTGAGTGATATACGCATGTCCATGTTTGTAATAATTTTGTTAGGGAAAAGCAAGGATTTAATGAAGGGCGTTCCCTCCACTATTTTGTTTATTTATTTCCCGTGAAGTATATAATGTGCAAGATATCTGATGAGTCCAAGATATAGGAACCCAAGTTTGGCCGTGACAATCTCTTCCGCAGACACAATTATTATATTGTGGTTAGAGGTTCCTGTATCCTGAATGTACATACTGCGACGAAGAACAATTTTTGTTAGTGTGGATAAATTTAGTTACATTGTGCAGAATTAGTCTCAATTGATTTTGCAATGAACATTATGTTTGCTTCCGCATATCATATGATTATTGGCATGCTTGGTAAATCGGGACTTATTTACCAATGATTAAACTCACCCATGCTTTTTCTTAGCCAAAAAAAAAACTCACCAATGCTTTGGATAAATTGACGGCTATCCGTCTATCCTGTAATCCTGGTTTCCTTAAATGCTTGCCAGTGCCTGACTTTTCAATAATAGTTAACATTTTCTGTCAAAAAATAGTTGCATTGATGTCATGCATTAATATATACTGTTAATTTCATGCTTGCTATTAAATTTTGTATCTCTATCTTCTAATTTCAGTGTAGTGAGAAAATTTCCTTATCATATATTCAAGAAATCAGATTAATAATGTTCCTAGTTATTGCAAATAATTTCACTGCAAAAATTCCTTACGGATCTGAAAACCCTTCCACGGTGTTGTCTGTTCATAATATCCAAGGTACATTTTTATCTTTAACAAAAAAGGGACATTTTTATCATTTTAAAAAAATAAATTGAAAAGGAAGTAAGCCAAGAAAATGGGGGGCGGGGAAAGAAAAGGCTCCCTATCAATCTAGAGGCAGATGCATGGGCTCAAACAGTCGTATTTTCACCTGGAGCCCAACAACAATGGAGAACAAACCCGCTTCGTCTTTACCTGTTCAGTCTTCACATTCATGAACCGAACCGAACCCATTGACAAAAAAAATGAACCGAACCCAGCTTTACCGCCAGAAGACTGTTATTTTCAATCGATCCATTTCGTAACAGAGATCCACACAGCATTAGCGCCAGAAGACACAGTTATTTTCATTCGGTTTGGTGAAAGATCGTAGCGATTGATATTTCAATTTCTCGAACAAAATTGATATCGACATTCATTGGTGGCAGAAATGGAGGCTCCGCAAGGTGGATCGGAGAGGGACCAAACGACCTCTCCAATCTCCGTCGTCTCCACTTTCTGGAAAGGTCTGATTCAATTCATTCTCTACCATTCTATCTTTCTGTAGAACCTGCCAATTTCAATGGCATTATTATTTTATTAGCATTATTGTTTTTGTGGTGTAACTTATTTGCAAGTGTTGATTGTTTCGATGCGGCTGGGACAAAGAATGTTCCAAGTTTTTAACACTCAATCAATTGCACAGTAATTCGAGTCATGAGTTCTAAGTTTTTAATTTTTTATTTTCTCTCAAACGGAGGGCTCACTTAAAAGTAGGATGCTCCGAGCAACATAATCAAGCTTACTTGTACTCACTTGTTGCTATTTTAATGCCAAAGCAGTATAATTTGTTCTTTTTATTTATTTTTTACTTTTTGGGAGAAGTCTGCATTATGCAGATCATGGTAAGTTTACGAAGAAATAAAGGGAAAATGGCTGAATCGCTTTTATGCAGTATTTGGAATACTTCAACTTTATAATTAAAGAGAATTCGATTGAAATGAATGGAATTAGAAATCCTGTAAAAAAAAATTACAAAATGGCAGTATTTGGTTGTTATAAAAAATATATTATGCTTGATTTGATTTTTGAATAAATTGAATTAGTGAATTCTTATGCAAACAAATTTCATACATGGATAACTTCCTTTTTAGAACGGTTCAGTAATTTCCCCTTCATGTTTTTTCAGAGATAGTATTAGAAAGATAGGCAGTAGGTACTCATTTGTTAGGCTACCAAATTTAAACTAATATTTTTTTTTTCCTTTGATGCCTTTTTATCACATAAAATGAGTATACTAGATGCTGTTCTTTTTTAAAATAGAAGACCATGGTGGTAAACGCAATGCCAAATATTTTATTTTTTAAGTGATTTTTGAACTTGATTTGGTAAATGGTTCAATTATTTGACTTAGACATTAGTGCTGCTTGACTACCAAAAGCCGAAGGGAAAAACTTATAGGTACATTTTTTTTTTCTTTTTCAGATTTTGACTTAGAGAAGGAGAAATCTATATTGGATGAACAAGGGCTTCAAATTGCAGAAAACCAAGAAAACAGTCAGAAAAATAGGCGGAAACTTGCAGAGAGCACTAGAGGTATGTATGCCTTCCCTACTATTTCCAAATTATGGCAAAAAGATACATACAAGGGCTACATTGTCAATCCCACTTACAAACATGTAAGTATAAAAATTTGGAATCATGTGGTTATCATAGCCGCATTGTTCTTCTCTGTACTCTCCACTTCATTGGTATTCATCATTAGTATTTTTACTAATTTACTGTTTGGGCTACTTAATATGCCTGAAAGATCACAAATTATGCTGTATACAGATTTCAAGAAAGCTTCGCCTGAGGATAAGTTAAGCTTGTTTAATACCTTGCTTAAGGGGTACCAGGAAGAGGTTGATAATCTTACAAAGAGAGCAAAATTTGGAGAAAATGCTTTCCTTAACATCTATCAAAAGCTGTATGAAGCCCCAGATCCTTATCCAGCTCTTGCATCAATTGCAGTGAGTTCCAGCGTTACATACATCTATGACTTTTTAGTGTTAATTATGAATAGTTCATGAATTTTGAGTAGCTTTTCAAATTTTTTAGCATTTATATATATAACATTGATTATTTAGTATATATAAAAAATATTAGAATAGCGGTCATCCCACTACCCGCTATCCCATTTTTGGGGTCGGCCGCTCCGCGCCGCTATACAGGATTGATAACTATGATTTAAATATGATTCGTGTAGGTAAAGAATAAGGGTAGGAAAAAGAATTCCAACATTCTATCAAGTGGTATGGTGTGATAATTAGTGAAGAGTTCAGAACGTTGTTGCAGGCCCTTGTCTACAAGATGTAAATGAAAAGTCTTTATAATACCTTCACTTGATAATTTCAATCAATACTTCTACCAGCGTTAATCATGAGGGTATCAAATTATGTATAACCATCATGAGAATCACTTCCTTATAGGCTTATACAGTACCATCTGTCTCACTTTCAGCTTCCTACCACCCTAATGCCAACCTTGTGAAACTTGTGATCGTCCCAACAGTGATACAGGAAAATTTATGTTTCTCAAACTTATGATGTCTTTCTCCAAAATATTGATTGTTCTCTCTTTGTTTAAGATTATATACATATTGTTGGGTTTCAGTTAATGGCTAGACGTGAGTGGCTTTACATGATTATAGACACCGATTTAGGTTCCTTCTTATATGCTTCCAAGAATTTTCCGCTTAGCTTGCTTGCACAGTTATATATAAGAAACTTGTGTGCATCTGCACGCACGCATCTACTTGCATGCTTATGGTAAGCTATTCACTTGCTCATTTTTTGATATATTTCTCTGTATAGGAGCAAGATATCAAGTTGTCTGAGCTGGAATCCGAGAACCGAAAAATGAAAGTTGAGCTTGAGGAATTTAGAACAGAGGCAACTCACTTGAAGAATCAGCAGGCTACAATAGGAAGACTTGAAGAGCGAAGTAGGCAATTAGAGCTACAGGTTGTTACTACACTGCATAATATTATAGTCGCTGTTTCATTTCTGGAGATTAACCAACAAGTTTCTATTTGACATTTAAATTCGTGTGTCAGATGGAAGAGAAAGTAAAAGAAGTTGTTGAGATTAAGCAACGCAATCTGGCAGAAGAGAACCAGAAAACATTAGAAATTTTAAAAGAAAGGTATCTTCTTGGTTGCTGCACAAGAACACTGCATTTGGATATGACTTTTTATCCATCCAACTTTATGCATCGACTACAGTTTTGGAACCACCCACTTTCCACCTTGTCATTGCTTACCTAGACCAATGATTCCTTTATTGTAAGCAGGGAACAATTACTGCAGGACCAGCTGCAGAATGCTAAAGAAAGTGTTTCCAATATGCAGAAATTACATGAACTTGCACAAAACCAGTTGTTTGAACTCCGTGCTCAATCTGGTTATCAATTAGTTTTCAAATCTGGCCATACACTTACTACTTGAATTTGTAACATAGTTATTATATTACAATGTAGTCTGACTTCAGCACTATGCCTTCTCTTTCTGCATGTTGAAATTATTATTCATCAAGAATTATTCTATGTTGAAGAAATTGATCTCGTGTTGTTGATAATTTCAGAAGAAGAGAGGGCAGCTAAGCAAACAGAGGTCAATCTGCTGATGGATGAAGTTGAACGAGCACAAACAATGCTTCTTGGTTTGGAGAGAGAGAAGGTGTTATTCACAAACTTTTATTTGATTTCAAAATGTATTGTTTGTGTTCAATTGCAAGAGTTTCATTGTTGAATGCTTTAATTCTTCAAATTTTTCTGCTTGCTGTCCACTTTTCAGTATTTATGAAATATTGTTGCCTACTTGCCCGACTGTTTTAGCTCCATATTAGCTGCTCTTTTACTTAAAACAATATGTTGTTCTTAATCTGAAAGTGGGGGAAAAATATTTATTCCTACTGTGATCAGTCCTTATCCAAACACACGAAGGTATGAAATAAATAACAATTTGGAATGACTTTGTTTCTGCAGTTAACTAATAATTTGGAGTTTGGACTTTTTCCCCATAACAAGTTTCCAAATATGTTTTGCCTGTCCTGTTAAATTCCCTTTAGTTTGTTGTAAGCTATCTTGTATACAAGTGATAATACCTACTTTAAAATTTTACCAATTTTATCCATACTGTTTTGTGTCACTGATATTGTTCTTCCCACCCATACATAAGCAATAGGATTATAAGATTATATTATTCAGAAAGGCTATTATCAATTGCTGTAAATTGGATATATATTTTTTGTCCCACTGATTGAATGAATTATGAAAGAATCTCATCTCAAGCTGCCAATGACTTTCATATTCAGCTAGACTTGCTGATTGTTCTAGTGATCCTTTTTTGTACATGCAGGGGGTTCTCCGATCTCAGCTCCAAACAGCAAATGGTGATGCTGAAACTAAGAAGAGGTAAGGCAGTTCTTGTCTTCTTTCCTGTTTTGGATAAATGATGTTCTGTCACCCAAAGTAAGCAACACAAAATGACTTGCAGCCATAGGCTATAGCTATAAACACTCACATTTTCCTTGATTCATTTTAACTTTCAGATTATATGGAATGAATTATTACTTTTTTGAATTTAAGAGTTAATTATAAACCATACTATCCATCTCCTGCATCCCTTTTAATACACATTCCATTCTCCATTTCCTCCAAAGGTTCTTTGTGATTTTCCTTCCAAAGATAATTGTTGAAAAGAACCTCAGTTCAATTTTATAAGAGTGGCTGACTGAAATACTTAAACCTTTCATTGAGCAATGTAACTAGATTACTTTATGCTATCAGTTTTCTGCTTTATTCAAAGCAAGTGAAGTTCCGAAATACCTCTGCAAAGATGCATATTGCTTGAAGAGACTACCACAATTCTTCTCATAATCTAAGAAACACATAGGAAGTAAGTAATTATTTAGGTGCCCCAATTTACCAATCTTTCCTTGGTGAAATATTGTCAGCTTTGGCCCGGTCATAATTTAGAGTTAAATGAGGGACACACATAACCCGTCCTAACCCGTTTCTTGAGCACCCCTAGAAGTAATGGATGTGTTCTAAAGCTTCCAATAGAGATCAAACTGCAATTTTTGTGTCGAGCACATCATTCAACAACAACAAAAACCAAGTTTTTGGAAAGTTCATTTGGATTAGGGTCTTTCTCATTGTTTTCTCAGTTTCAATCGGTCTGTTCTGCCTTTGTTTATTGGGCTGTGCTCCACATGATCAACTCTTCTTACTGAGACATCTATTGGTCTTCTCCTCGCATGCCCAATTATTGGTGAGATTGTATCATCTTTCCTCAATACATGCTACTCCAACTTTCTCTCCAATAATTTAGTATCATAAATCATCACTTGCCTTGTGGCTATTTTGTAAGACATTCCTTTGAGCTTGAGAGGCACTTTCTGTTTACAAATAACATTTAAAGCATTTATCCATTTCATGATTTCATTCCCCTAACTTGAATCCTCTATCTCCCCCAATCTCCCCATTCTCTATGATGAACACACCATACATAAATTTATTCAGTGGTACAAGTCTAGTCAACTTGTTTCTATCTAACCTGCCTACCTATCTATATATGCACACTTACTAATTAATACTGCCCACAAATCCTTCCACGTTTCCTTATTTTTTCTCTCTCTTTTTTCATTGGGAAATGGTCTTATATTACTGTTGGCGTTTTTGCAGTGATAATTTAGACTCAAATAGTGCACTTGAGAATGCTTTAATTGCCAAAGAGAAGTTAATCTCTGAATCGAACATGGAGCTACACAATATTGAAACAACCTTATCAAGTGAACACAAAGAACACATGAATGACATGAAGAAATTTACTGCAATGCTCAATGAAAAGGTGATGTTTGCCCTTTCTCTGTTCATGAAATTATTAAACCTTTTTCATCGACAAAGGTTTTTTAACCATCCCATTCTTGTTATCTCTATTCATAATGGGCTTTTAGCATGGAGGATCTTCATGAAGTTTTACTTCTAGGATAATGAGAATTTGTTTGTTGCCTTTACTTGATATACAAAAAAAAATGCATGACACTGCACTTCATTTGTGTATTCTGGTGTATGACGTCCTCATTTAGTAAGTAATATTTTATAACTATTAAAATGTATGTCTACTTATGCCTAGTCTCAGTATTTTTATTTTTTTTCAATGCATCATCCTGTATTATATTTGTGCTTGTGCTGTGTTTAAGATGTTTTCTGCTCTAACTTTTTTCTGTTATCCTTCTCTTAATATAGGAGGCTTCTCTTAAGGCAGTGAAGAAAGAGCTTCAGGCAAGGCCAACAGAGAAAATGATTGATGATTTGCGTAAGAAAGTAAAGATTTTGCAGGTAATGTCATTGTTATTTTCCAATGGCCTTTTACCTCTCGTTCTGACTCATGGCTATACATTCAGGCAGTGGGTTATAATTCAATTGAGGCTGAAGACTGGGCAGTGGCTACAAGTGGGGAGGAGATGAGCAAGATGGAATCTCTTCTTCTTGATAAGAACCGGAAAATGGAACATGAGCTAACACAGTTGAAGGTATGAACGTGGGCTTTTTAGCAATGAAACATCCGATCCCATCCCCAACATTTTTAAGAAACTAATGATAAGTAAAGAATCAATTAACTCACATAATTCTGACTATATTTGGTTTAGTTTCCCAAGAAACAATGGACTATTAGTGCCCCCTGTACTTTCGTATATTTGACCATTATTCATGTTGCGGGATCATCATTAACCATTTCATTTGCTTTCTAAGACCCTTCCCTGAGATGATCTGTAGGTGTTATCTTTATTTTTATTTAGATGTAGTTCTATCATTTTCAGGTCAAACTTTCTGAAAAAACATCTTCACTCCAAACAGCAGAACAGAAGGTACCGGAACTTGCAGCTAAGGTTAATGAACAACAAAAACTGATACAGAAGTTGGAAGATGATATATTGAAGGTTTGGAACGATTACTACTGAAACCTCTATTACCACACCCTATCTACCACTAATAGAAGATGAACCCCTTTAATATTCTCCTTTATGCTTTTTATTTATTAAATCACCTAGCTGCTCTTTTGGTACAGGGTTATGGTTCCAACTCCAAAGATCATAAAGGAACTTTCCTTGATGACTGGGATCTATCAGAGACTAGTCGGAATGATGTGTCTGAGGTGAATTCCTCTTTCCAATATGCTTTTCTTACTGTGCTTTACTTATTTCTGAAGCATATTCTTCGAAAGAAACTACATATCATGATTTCAACAACTGAAAAGATGTAGTATCCCAACAGTGGCTTATTACTGTTTTTTCCTTATATGGAAACCTAATTAGTTGTCATTGGAAGTATTGAAAATTTTCTTCTGCATTATGTTGCATTTCTGTTAACTGATGCAACTACCACCCTTGTGCTGAAACTTCTGCCTACATCATTCGGATTTTAAGATTATGTTGCTTCTGCAGCATCAGAATATGGATCAAAGGCACACCTTAGATCAAGAAGATCAGAGCTCAATGCTTAAAGTAATCTGTAATCAGAGAGATCGATTTAGGACACGCTTACGAGAGACAGAAGAGGTATGCTTATAGTTAATATTGATTTAGGACACTCGTTTCTTCTTATCCCTTTTTATTTGACATTATTTCCATCAAATTTTAGATTAAAATGTGATGGTGGACTTGGGGGAATTCTTCACATTTAATAGGAAATAAGGCAGTTGAAGGAGAAGATTGGGGTATTAACAGTGGAACTGGAAAAGACCAAAGCAGATAATGTCAAACTATATGGGAAGATTCGTTATGTCCAAGATTACAATATTGAGAAAGTGGTTTCTAGGGGTTCCAAAAAGGTATTGTAAATTCTCTTTATTTTAATATCATGCTATTGCTTTCTTCAAGTACCCCCACTGCCTCTATAATCTAGTTTTTATCCTGGAGTAGAGATTTGTTTGTGATTTTATGTTCAGTATGCAGAAGATCTTGAAAGTGGTTTCACATCAGATGTTGAGTCTAAATACAAGAAGATATATGAGGATGATATAAATCCTTTTGCGGCATTCTCAAAAAAGGTGAGCCATTTTCTTTACATAATTACATCCCCTAACTAAAGTGTTATTATTTTTTATTAGTACACATTTATATAGTGCCACATATGAAGTGTATATATGTTGACTCGGAAAATTTCTATCTTTCCAAGATAACAAAAGTCATACATAAGAATCTTCTATCTATTTTAAGGTTGATGATGTCATTGATAGCTTGTCTTCACAACTGCACAACTGTTTGTGTTTGCAAAATAACTTCTATCTAAAGCATGAGGTTTTCGGTGTTTTATTGGGTTTGGAAAACAGTAATATACCTAGTAATCATCTCAGGAACAATGACTGTCATGTGTCCATAATGGAAAGTGCGGAGACAAGGATCAAAACGAAACCCTAACATGTGAATGTCAGGGAACTCTCTGTCCTCTAGTATCCTTTTTATATTCATGGCACAGTAGTACAAAGTACAAACGTTAGTACAATAGTACAAAATATATACAATAAGGAAACGATTTTTACAATATAAAATGTTAATAGTTCTTGTTGAAGCAATTGAACACTGTTAGTATAGGGGCTGTCTTGATGATGAATTCTTCTGTTCAAATCTCCCCATCTCTTCCGCCACTTTACCTTACACACAGAGAGTGGAGAGGGAGTGAGAGGAAGCCAAATAAGGAGGCAATTGGTTTGAAATGTGAAAAGTCTATCTCTCACTCTGTGTTCTGTTCAAATCTCCCCATCTCTTCCCCCACCTTACCTTACACAGACAGAGTGGAGAGGGAGTGGGAGTGGGAGGAAGCCAAATAAGGAGGCAATTGGTTTGAAATGAGAAAAGTCTATCTCTCACTCTGTGTTCTTTATTTTCAATTAAATATCATTCAGTTCTCGTTATGAGCTGATCTATATGTGCTGCATGTAATTAGGAAAGGGATCAAAGATGCAAGGAGTTGGGATTCAGGGACAGAATCACACTCAGCAGTGGACGATTTCTTCTCGGTAACAAGTATGCTTCTGCCTGATACGCTCCTGTGTTTCTGATTTCTCCTGTTTAAATGATCTGTTAATCTGTTCGGTATTGTGTTTAATTAAGGGAGAAAACTTTGTAAGTTCTTGTAATGCATTGATAATGATGCATTCTTCCAAGAGGAAATTAAACTGCATGTCTCTGTTGTATACCATCCACAGATCCCTTGAATCTCATCTGTGGTGTATATATGGTCTTTATTTAGTCATATTTTCTGTGTACCTCTTCCGGATATTGTTCCAACTTTCAACTGTCACTGTTTGATTGTGTCTGGAATACATCGAGTATGCCATTCTTTCTTATTTTTATTTAAATATTTAGGTGAATAAAATATTCTGTGCATAATTATTTGATAAAGAAAGCTTTGCAGGTATGCCCGAACTTTTGCATTTTTTTATACCATCGGGTTGCATATCTTGGTCTTTACCTGTCTCTATCGAATGTCAGCTTTGAGTTATCTTAGGTAAATATCTGATGATAAGTTTCATTGTCATAACTTCTATATATGAATTTCACTGACTCTCGTTCTTTTTATTCCATCCAGTCATGGTCCAGAGGAAGGCTTTTTTACCATTGTAGCACCATTTTTTTTATTATTTTTTAATTTAGCACTCTTTTTTTTTATTTCCTAAAGTAGCACTCTTTTCATTAAAATATTTGTTTTTATTAATTATCAATTAATTAAATATTAAATATTAGTTTAAAATTATAATTAAATTGTTAATTGTTAATTAATTGAATATTTAATTGTTAAATATTTATTAACTCGATTTGTTAACTAATTAATAATATAATTATATAAAATAGCTCACATTGATTTAAAATTTAAAGTAGACCTACATAGACAGTGGTGTGACTGTGGTGAATTTCAGGCACTACACTATCCATGTCATCGCTGCTTATTCCCAAATTCACCACAACTACATGATATATGTGTCTCCCCAGTACAAATTGCAAAATGTATACAATATTTACCGCGAAGAGTTCAAACCGGTGCCTCACCGTTCGTATTGGTCAGAATACAATGGAATTAAGTTGTGCCACAATCCAACAATGCAGAGAGATCCAAATGACTCTCCACAACCCACAAGGATTCGTACTGACATGGATCAAACAGAAAAGAGTCGTCATTTCAAAAGATGTGGACTCTGTCGAAATGAAGGGCATAACAAGAAAAAATGCCCTTACCGTTCTAGAGCTGATACACAGCAGTAAAAATTTTCTATAATTTGCATTTAGTTCACTTTTGTATCATTTCTGTTTTTATCACTTTTGTATTTGTATTTTTAAATTTTAAATCAATGTGAGCTATTTTATATAATTATATTATTAATTAGTTAACAAATTTGGTTAATAAATATTTAACAATTAAATATTCAATTAATTAACAATTAACAATTTAATTATAATTTTAAACTAATATTTAATATTTAATTAATTGATAATTAATAAAAATAAATATTTTAATGAAAAGGGTGCTACTTTGAGAAATAAAAAAAAAAGTACTAGATTGAAAAATAATAAAAAAAATGGTGCTACAATGATAAAAAAGCCCCAGAGGAATTTCTGATTGGAGAGAGAAACATTGATCTTCCGCGTGGACGGTAGTGGGTACACAACTTGTTTTCAGTGGTCATTTATAAAATGGAATGAAAATAAATTGTCAATATTCTAATAATATCAAATATGTTGTTGTACATATAACAGAGTAGTGTTGTGTTCTATATATATATTGATGCAATGAAATATAGAGGCGATTTCTGGTTTTCGGCTTTCATTCCAGAGTTTCCCAGTCGGAATTGCTATGTATCCAGACATGTTTTAACCGTGATATTCAGATAGAACCTCTTTCAGTAACGTTTCGTTTGACGATATGTAATACCAGTAGTTTTACGCCTATAATATATCAATAGCTGATATTACATGTATATGCATAAAGTATCATAAATGTATTGAAATATTAATATTAATATTAATATCAATTTTGTTTTTCTTATTAATAGTTGAGATTATTTAATTTATTCTATATTCATTTTAGAGGAGTCAAATCTCCCAAACCAAGATATGGTGCAGGTACAACCTGGCAAGCTTATTTGTCTTTCTCATCACAAAAAATATATGCATGGGAAAATTTTCAAATTACTAGATTGAATTGGAATTATTTGTTCTTTTCCTGTTCTTCTAGTTTAAAATGACTCCACAAAAATAGTAACATTATCTTTCTTAGTTGTAGTTTTTTTATTTAAGTATTAATTTTTAATTGAAGAGATAAGGAACATGGCATACAAAATAAACAGATGATTCAATTGCATGCTAATTTCCATTCTTCCTTTCGGTTATGAATTATCAATAATCATTAACATGTCTAGTATTTGTTATGTACAATACGGCAATTGAATCAGTTATGAATTATCAATAATCATTGACGTGTCTAGTATTTGTTATTTGTTATGTGCAATCCTTAAACATTAATAGCGTTTTAAGTTCAATCAAAGACATTTTGTAAAAATGACATAGAAAATACTCCACACGTGTAAGTGTCTTTGATTGAATCTTTTTTTTTAGGGAAACTGTCTTTGATTGAACTTAAAACGGTATTAATGTTTAAGGATTTTAAACTATAAAATTTTAAAATTATAACGATTTTTAAAATATTTTAATCTATGGTAATTTTATTATTTCAAATTCCAAAGAATCATGCCGAGTTCCAGAAAGATTCTTTTTTCATCAAAGACCGAGATTGGATGTGCGTTACTAATCCCTTAGGTCTGAAAGCTTGTTAAAGCTTCTAGAGCAATCGACCTTTTAAATAAGGGTCGACAGGACAACACTGGCCATCTTCTATGCCACGTATTCTCTCTTTGATGTCATCTTGGTCTATTCTACTATTGATCGGACTCTAGAGCATTGGAGTCTTTCTTCTGTCCCAAGGTATTCGCACCAACTCTTTGAATTTGGATAGATCCGGAGGACAGGACCTTGGCCTTCTTGCATAGTCGGGTATTCTCTCCTAACGAATTTACCCTTCGCTACTCCCTTTCGCTATTGAGACGAGTCTCCTCCCCCTTCCTTTTTTTACTTTTCCTCTCTCCTTTTGCTAGCGCAAAGGAGAATTCTATTTGTTCTTCGATTCCCATCCCAAGTGAAAGTCTAAAAGACTAATCCAATCCCACTCATAGGAATTTTTTAATCAAACAACCTAACTTATTGTTTTGTTCACGCTCAAAGAAAGTGACTTGTTCAGCCTCTGCTGTTCTTGTTTACGACTCTACTGCTATTGTTTAATCCGCTGGGAGAGTAATTTAATAGTAACAACTAACAATAATACTTAAAAAAAATTTAGGACTAAGTAATTTATTTGTAATATTGAAATGAAAAGGGCTATGTGAGAGAGTGCGATTTATGATTTAATATTTGCATTATAAATGATAATCTTATAATCAAATTCTATCTGTAATGCAAATAGGAGAACACAATCGAATTGGCGCACACAAGCATGAAAATTTATCTTAATAGCAATTGTAGGGCGATAGTTGCTATTGTTCAATTTTTGTTCCTCATATTTTAATATAGCAGTGAAACGAGTATAGTTTTATTATATTCCAGGAAGACATCCATCAACTGGTCGTTGTAGTATAGTGGTGAGTATTCCCGCCTGTCACGCGGGTGACCCGGGTTCGATCCCCGGCAACGGCGTAATATACTTTTTTTTATTTTTATTTTGCATATCTTTTTCCATTTCATAATCCTCTTTCGAATCTCTCAGTTCTATTATCTATTTTGTTTTTAGGGTTTGCCTTTGCGTATCATCGAATCAAATCCAGTGGAAGGAATGAGAATGATGAACGTCGGTGCCTGTTCGGTGTCAAGGATCAGCTTACCCTGGTGGCGCTTCTCAAAACCCATAATCTCTGTGCCTTCTTCGCCTTCCAATGTGTCTCTCATGTCCATTCGAAACTCCTCAGGCGCCGCAGAGCCCACGAAGCCTAAACAGAAGGAACCTTGGTTAATTGTTGGGCTCGGCAACCCGGGCAAGAAGTACGCTGCCACACGCCACAATGTCAGTAACAATTGCATTTCGATTTCAACCAACTTCAACGTCCTCGCTTAAAACTAAATATGAAGTGCTTGAGTTACATTACATACATATTAATAATGTATTGTATAGTTTTTGAGCCAATATTTGAAATTCAAACAGACACAAAGAATCAAGTCTCTATACTCTAGTTGATGATGGTTTTTTGTTTTTTTAATTTGGTTGGGACTCAGTTGATTATTTAACTGCAGTGTGTGCTGCACCTGTATAGCTACACTGCACAGTAGGTTATCTGACTCTGTGTTGGAGCTTTGTTTTCCAGGTGGGCTTTGAGATGGTTGATGCTATAGCTGAAGCTGAAGGGATATCTATGAACAGCGTTTCCTTCAAAGCCCTTTTTGGAAAAGGTTAGAAATAAATATATCTATAATTCTCTCTCTAATTATGTTGGTTTTCGTAGAGATATAGCAGTCAGCATCAAACTGTTGGTAAAATTATGATTGCTCTCTTGCTCTTAGATATTATCATAATTAGGGAAAATGCGACGACGTTTTTTTTTTAGTATCATATCATTGTCTATCCAAAATTATAAGGACTTAAGTTTATTTTGCAAGGTTATTGTTTTTTGGCAATGTGTCATACTGCCATTTTTTTAGTCTGATAAATTACAGTGTCTTGTTGCCTTAAAGTGTTTTTCATGTTAGGCAGTTGATGGAATTCATTCTGTATCGCTTGCCAAGCGTGCATTTGAACATTTTTGGATTTAGTCCAGGATTGCACCTGTATCTAGTATCTTCATTCTTCTATGATCTGTGTTAGAAACATCTTGGATTTGGTCTCATGCTTCATGATAATTGATGCTAATATTGTATAATCATATTGAACAGGGTCATCTTTTACCAAAAATTATTTTGATTATGACATCTTGTTCGGTTCTTTTAGTTAGTGATGCCACATAGCTATCATGTTATGGAAATTTTATCCATATCAATATGGTTGGAAAAGCTCTTTATTCAAAAGATGATTTCGTTTTCTGCTCCTACTTCTATTTCTGGATAAATCTTTGGGTTTTATCCCACTAGAAGAAAATGATAAAATATTATAATTCAGCTTAAACATATAAAGGGAATCATATAAAAGCAGAAGAGAAAAAGTATTTATAAGTATGTACCCATTTGTGACAGTTGTTTATTGCAGGTTTTATAGGTGATGTACCAGTTCTACTTGCAAAACCACAGACTTTTATGAATTCAAGTGGTGAATCTGTAAGTCTGCTATCTGGAGAATCTTCAGATGTAATGATGGGTTGGAACAGAAGTGTTGGAAAAAAACTTTTTCCTACATGACTTGATTCTATATTAGGAAAAAAAAAATTGTTAATTGCTCAAATTTCCACGACTTAGTCGACCAAATTACAAGGAATGATGTTACCTTCTAAAATATCAATTCTCTCTTTGATTTAAGTTTTTTGTTTTTATGTTAATTTTTGACTAACTTTATATGTTGTAATATAGTTGTGTCATGTCCTATAATTTGAAAATTTTGTCATGTCCCCTAGTCCATGTCCGGATTGTATCATATCCTTGTCCTGTATCGCATCTGTGCTTCTAGGAAATTATTATAATTATAATAAATATTTTTATTTAGTTGCTGATTGGCTGGTGTTGGAATCAAATTTGAAGGTTGGGGCGATAGCTTCATATTACAAGATTCCACTGAAGCAAGTACTTGTGGTATAATATCTATGCTATGACTACTTTATTCTTTTTATTTGCAAGTGATGCAGAACAAGTTGAAGGGTGATCTGCTTGAGTGTTCAATTAATAAATTTCTTTTTCAGATCTTTGACGACTTGGATTTGCCTTTTGCTAAATTGCGGCTGCTACCAAAGGGTGGACATGGAGGTCACAATGGGTAACTATAATCTTCTTTACTTGCACTCTCTTTTTGCTACATTGCAGCATTTGTTTAGTTTCAGTTTGACATCCTATTGAGTTTATGCTTTCGGCCCAGTTTCTTCATATTTCTGGAAGTAGAAATACCATATTTGTCTTCCTTTCTTTAGTCACACCACAGTTTGGGTCACAGGGAAAGTTTGCCACATTCCAAGGTCGTGGCATACCACAAACCGACATTATTTTTGTTGTGATAATTTATTTATGCTGGGTGATATATGGTACTTGCTGATCTTGTTTCTTGCTAAACGGAAGAGAAATGAAGCATTACTGTTTTTTGTTCTCCTTGAAATGTGGCAGAATGAAGAGTGTTATTAATCACTTTAAAGGGAATGCTGGTTTTCCTCGCTTAAGAATTGGTACGTTCATATCGTTTCTAGGACTAAAATATTCATTTATATTGCAATCATTCATAATATCTATTTGTCATTTTATTGTTTAATTAGGAATTGGACGCCCCCCTGGGAAAATGGATCCTGTAGCATTTGTTCTTCGCTCATTCACTAAACAGGAAAGGGAAGAGGTATGCATTTCTTTTCTTTAGTTTTGAAGTTTGAACTGACAAACTGGCCTTAGGCACATGGAAGTCCTAAATGTTACTAAATAAATATAACTTTCAGTTGAATTTTACCTTACAACATGGATTAGAAGCTGTGCGGATTCTTTTGCTGGAGGGATTTGATAAAAGTGCAACATTTGTTAATAGTGCCAAAAAGATAGAGCAAATGGGTTGAGGAATTGCTGACTTTAAACATCCTTTGGCAAGTACAAACAAACAGGATCGTGTTGCAAGGAGATACAAGTTAACATAAAGCACTAAACTCATTCAAGGCTCTGTTGTTTATTCGAAAGAGACCTATGCCTGAGCAAGTATAAGTATTCGTCCATTCTTTCAGAAAGCAGTCCCAGCACAATGAATTCGAGCCTGATGCTTGGAATCTTCAGGTACTTGTAACGATACATACTGTTGTCTTTGATCATTTGAGTAGTTCCAGGCGCAGTGAATTATAATATATGATGTTGTGGAATTATTAGTCTACTGGATGGCTTGATGTCATGCACATGTTGACCATCCCATTCCCTTTCCTCATTCTTTGGGGTCGCAAGGCCTCTTGTACACTTTTTATAACAAAATATTAATAATAGTCTTTGGCTGTTTGCTATGGGTGGGAGCTGCATTTTCTTAAACAAAGTTTATTGTGTATATATGTAATATTGGCTTGAAAAGCAGTTAATAATGTCGTTAAATGCATAGAATTGGTAATAGCGTATTATCATCATCATCATCGTCATTGTAGTAGTAACATATAATAACATATTTATTACTAATTTTTAACTTCTATTAATTTACTTGGGAAAAAAATGTTTCATGAAGTTGACCCATCGAAAGTAATAATTAAGTTTAGACCAAAAAAAAAAAAAAAAGTAATAATTAAGTATAACAACTTTGAAACTAAGAATATTAAGTAAACATGATTACATAAAATAAATTTTGAAATTATTTTTTAATATTTTATTTTATCTGTATACATTTGAAAAATTATATTTTAACGTATTTTATAAACTTTGATTTTAAGTTTAATGCAAGTTGAATAAAAATAAGTTAATAATGTAATTTAGAAATATTTTTAATATAAATAAATGATAAATAATTTAAATTTTAAATATGGAATTAAAAATAAATCATTTATTTAACACAATTACTTAATAAAAAAGTTTTAGAAAATTAGAAAATCATTACAATATTAATAAATGTATGCCTATGATTTGTTTTAGAAAAACCTCAAGTTATTCCTCCAAAAACCAAGAATTCAAGATATTAATGTATTATTTTTTATATTCATATAAAAGGGGGATAAATATAAGTTATTGCCTTATTGGACTACTTGCACTTGCGGGGTGAAAAATCAATGACAGAATTCGCAAGATCAAAGGTGACACGCGTCCCCTGTTGCTGCACATTCCCAAGGATCGATAACGGCGCCATCGACGGCGCAAAAGCGAAACAGAAAGTTCCCTTGTCATCCACCGGAATCATATACCCATTCACCGGCAACCCCCACGACCTCCGGTCACCCATCTCAAACGACACCGTCGGCACCTTCCCCGTCTCCTCCGACGAGAGGTCGTAGCACGTGTCGAACAGTGCGAACCCCCTCGCACGCCGCAAGTGCCGAGTACGCGCCCTGAACGCGTTGTACCCAGGAAGCAGCAACCGAGTTATGGCCGTGCCCGAGTCCACGACGATTCCTCCCACCCCGGACGGCTACGTGTTCGGCGGAACGGAGACCCTCCGTCCTCACACGCTCACTCCGGTGATTCCCACGTAGTAGAAAGTCATCAGCTTCGGGTTCTTTAGCAACTGGGCCGTTACCGAGTCACCGGATCGGGCGAGTTGAACTCAACCGTCGACGACCCGTTAGAGTAACGTGACACGAAGCAGTAAGAAAACGACGTCGCGTTGATCCAATAAGGAAACGAGAGGGGCCCACGGCCCATTCCGAGTATTCCTGCGGCGCCAACGAACAAGCCACGGTTGGTGTGGCCGCAACCCATTGGCACCCGGTTAACCGAACCGGTCTTCCCAAACGACACCGTTTCGGTTACTAGATTCCCTGGGTGAACGACCCGTCGCCGTACATAACCTCGTACTCACACAAGTTCCGGTGGTCCTTACTACAGGCCGAAATGTGGAGCTGTTTGCACTGTTGCGCGTCGCAGGTAATCGGGGAGTACGAGGATGACGTGGACGGGTCGAAAACCGGGTCAAATTGTTTGTAGCACTGGGAACAGGGCTTGCATCGGAGCCAGTTGAGGTCGCTTCCGGTGTCGAGGATCCTGTAGAAGGGCTGTGTTGTCCCACGCCGACTCTAAGGAAATACTCGCCGCTCCCTTTGGAGACTCCCGATGTCACCGGCGCCGAGAGGTTGTTGCGTCGCGGGAGGTGGGAGAGGATCCAGGTGACTCGGGCTGAGTCACGGGTGAGTCGAGTCAGGACTAAGCTACCGTAGTCGTTGATGTGGTGGGGTGGGAACTGAAGAGAGATTGTCTTGGGTGTAATTGGAGCGTGAAGGGAGAAGAAAAAGGTGGTGGCTGCGTGGGTTAATTCTTGATCTTGTGGGTGTGGGTGGTAAGAAGAAGAGGGTTTAAAGGAGAGGACTTGGCGGAGCGCGGCTGTGACGTTGAGAACGGAGGTGGAGAATTCAGAAGAAGTATTGGCGGTAGCCATGTTAGGAAGAAGAGAGAGTGAGAGGGTAATTAGGGTTAGGAAAATAGAGAATATTGGGGTTCAGAATCAGAGCCATGTTTTCTGGTTTCTGAAACTTGACAAGTTCGATCGACAAGATAAACACCAAGTTTGTATGGATGTATGTTATGATGATTATGGAATGAAGTAGTAACGGGAGATCATTTACTGGGCTTCTCGTGTTTTTTCCTTTATTCATTAGAACCCACGCAAGCCTTACGCCTACTCGGTCACATCACATGTTTGTATACCAGAGAAAGGACAAAAGCCTAGATATGCATGCGTCTGTTATGATGCACAAAGAAGGGAGCAACTAGGGTGAAACATCACAAGTAGTTTATGAAACAACATAAATAAATTATCATATCATATTTGTTCAAAAAAAAATAAAATTATCATATCATATAAGCCCCTAGCATTTCATTCAGAGGTTCGCGATTAAAAAACCGGTATCTTGTTGTAGTTACATGAAAATATCATATCATATATATATATATATGGTGGATTTTACAATGAACAAACACTTCTTTTTGTGCATGTGCACAAGTGAATCACAAAATGTCCATTTTTGTACTTTTTAATCCGATGGTGGATATTAGAGAAGGGCTACCTCTTGAAGAGGTCATGTGCAAGTTTTATAAATATTTGCAGATTGGTGTCTAAAGAAGGCATTAATTACTAAAAAAGCTAATATTTTATAAAAATTTAATTTTTGCCCACATATTTGAAATTTTATTTTTTTGGCCTACGTATTTAAAAAATGATATTTATTGATTTTTTTTTATTTTATTTGGTCAAGATATTTTGTGATTAAGTTATTTGGAAAATTAGTTTATAGATAATGGATTATTATTAATTTTTTGCTTAGAAAAAAATACTTAATTTTTTTTATACAAAAAAATACTTAATTTGGTTGGATTATTCTTGTGATATTGTATCTACCAATTGTCACAAGAAAATAAACAGATTTAAAATAGTACAAAGATTACATTTATATAATATAACATAATTAATGATAGAGACAATATTAACACCCACCGGTGGTTACATAATGATATTGTATGGCTAGGGGAGGGAGGGAGGGAGGGAGAGAGAGGGATAGAGAGAGAGAGAGAGAGAGAGGGAGGGAGAGAGGGAGGGAGAGAGAGAGAGAGAGAGAGAAAGAGAGGGAGGGAGAAGAGAGGGTGAGGGAGGGAGAGAGAGAGAATGGATTTCTTCACATAAAAAGAAAAATATGAGAAAAACATTGGGGTCAAAAATTAATCTGAGGTCAATTAACGAAGACGAAAACATTTCAATTTCTAATCTGGGGTCAAAAAGTAATAAAATAAACCTTGGGCCAATAGATAGATTATTACTTCTATTGTGGGTCAAAACTGAAATATATATAAGATTGACCAAACCCTCTATTGCCAGTTTGTGATTCACTTGTGCACATGCACAAAAAGAAGTGTTTGTTCATTGTAAAATCCACCATATATATATATAAGCCCCTGTGCGCATTTCTTTTTTATAAAACACTCATAATTGCACCAAAAATTTACTTCATATCTCTATCGAAAACATGTATTACCTATGTTTTAAAAACCAGATTGGGCTGGTTGATTTGATCGATTGAACCTATAACCGGCTAGGTATCTAGTCTATTTAATCCAAAGAATTGACTTATCTGGTAAGTCAATAAACGATAAAGAACTAATCAAACTAATCAAAAACAAGTGATCAAAATTAGTTTGAACCAACTAGTTTTGTATTACTAGTATTTTAATTTTTTGTATTTTTTATTTTAAATTGGAAAGAATAAAAAATAAAAAATTATGGGTTTTAGATAAAAAAAAAATCAAAGATATGACGTATTTACTTAATTTTGAAAATAAAGAGAATTTACTCAGAAATAGCTTATTGGACCAAAATAATAAGTAATCCAAATTAAAGAAATGAAAATGCAATTTAGCCAAAAAAAAATTGTACATACTAGTTAGATTGACATGCACCCAAATTTACTATATTTTTTTCTTTATCGGCTATGTTTGAGTTTGATTGATGATTTGACGATGTAGGGGTTGTTGCGCAAAACTCATGAAAGAAAACAAAAAAAAAACTATAACTTTTTGGAATTTAATTTAGTACAATATTAAATTTCTAAAAATTCTTACGCATCATAGTAGAAAGTAGAAACTAGAAATGGTAGTTTTATTCTACCAAAAAAAAAAGAAATGGTAGTTTTATCACAAAAAATACAGTTGTTTTAATTTTTAAAAACATAAAAAACATAAAATTATTTTATTATTATAAGTTAGGATTTTGAAGCCTATTTAAAACTTATTTAAAAGGAAAAAAGGGGAAGAAACGGTTGGGATTAAAAGGAGAGAAAGGGCATTGGGATTAGATATCAGGAAATTGTGGCGCTAAAGTAAACTTGAGGGCGTTTCCTTGTTCATTGGAAGGAAGCAAAGCAACACAAATGGCCTGCAACAATTGCTCTTCCGCTTCAACGGGTTGGTCTTGGCTTATAGCCTCCTCCTCTTCCACCAACGCCACGCGCTTCCCATTCCCAACCACTGCTTCACACATTCAGTGGCGCTCCAATTCTTACACCCCAAGAATTCACTCTCACGAAATGCAACGCCATTGGGTTGAAGCACTTGATCAATCACTCGCCTCTCCAGGTTAATTAATTGTCTCTTTTCTCTCTCTCTTCGCATTTGGCTATTGGCGTAGAATCGAATCGATTGCTTTATTATTTATGTTCCAGAGAGATTCACCGTGGCGTCATATAACATACTTGGCGATAGAAATGCTTCTCAACACACTGATTTATACTTAAACATTCCTCCTCGTTACATGAATTGGGATCGTCGCAAGAGGGTTATTTGTGACGAACTCTTTGGATTGGACCCTGATATTATCTGTTTACAAGTAACCTTTCACTCGCCTTTGTTCCCCTTCTTTCAATCATTCATTATATATACTTGGTTGCAGCTCAAATAGTAACTTGAAAAATGTAATGGTGTTGTTCGGAATGGTGTTGTGATCAGGAGGTGGACAAGTATTTTGAACTCTCAGACGTTTTGGTTAAAGCAGGATACGCAGGATCTTTTAAGGTTTTTTTTTTTTTTTACTTTTTTTCCTGAATTTAAGGCTCTATGTTGTTGCTACCAAATGCTGATTGTTACTCACAGTCAAATCAATCAATTACTCTCAAGCCTTTTTATTTCTCGCCAAAACTGTTTGGTTTATTAGTTTTTTACAGTTTATGTTAGAAACAACCCCCTACTTTGTATGGGTCAGGTCTATCAACTAGTACTATATATAAAATAAGATTTTTGCTTGGTTTTACGAGTTTCTACTTTCTACTGTGAGATTTGCTATCCACATCAATAAACAGGTATGCTGATTTATCTCTATTACTGTGAGATTTGCTATTAGCCTGTGCACGATTGTAGTTATACACCATGATATATAGGTGTCAAACTAATGGGAACCTAATGAATTGTGTAAATGGAGCTGTAGAGACGCACTGGGGATTCAGTTGACGGTTGTGCAATGTTTTGGAAAGCTGATAAGTAATCTATTAATAGCTCAGTTTACTTGTTAGATAAAAATTGATTGATCTCTCCTAATTTATTCACTTTGATTAGTCTTTTCTTTTTTGTCTGTCAGGTTCCGGTTATTAGATGGAGAGAGCATTCAATATAAGGACTTTGGCCTTCGTGATAATGTTGCTCAACTTCTAGTTTTTGAGGTATCAGTTCTTTGATGTCAGCTAATGACATGAATGATTGGCCCTTTTTGGTATGTTAAAACTTTGCTTATGCATGTTCTTGTATTCCTTTTTTTTAATTACTTGGGCACCACATCTGACACAGTTAAACAAAACCAACGTCAGAAAATTCTTTCCCCACAACACCAAACAATTATTGGAGATTGTTTGGTCCACGGAACCCCAAAGCAAGCAAATTAAGGATTTGCTCTTAACTTTTTTAAGTTTCATAATTTATCCACATTGGAGGGCTGAAAATTTTAAATTGATGCTTGCACCTGGGATGGGGAAATGCGTATGGGGTTTTGACCATTGATGATATATTACTGCATTGCATCACTTTATAAAAAGTAAGAAGTTGCAAGTACAGCAGAATATCTTACATAGTTGAGATATTATTGGCTATCAGCGTTGTTGTAGGAATATTTGTCAAACATAGATGTCTTTATAGCAGTGAGTGTAAGCAGTAGCTATTATTTATTGCCTTAGCGTTATTGCTGTAAATAGTGTCGTACTGTACATCCTTCGCATTTCTAACTTCATCCTGTACAGGCAGATGTGTGAATCTGATTCAAGAAGACTGTTAGTTGGTAACATCCACGTACTGTATAACCCAAACAGGGGAGAAGTTAAATTAGGCCAAGTAAGTGTTTTATTCCCTCTGACAAAAGAAAAGTGCTCCCCCCCCCCCAATGTTTGCCTGTCATTATTCCATTGAATAATAGCTAGCTCAATGAAGGTGTTTTTGACCATTCATTTGCAGTATAACTTCGTAAATCAACACTTATACTGGTTTTTTTGTTAAATTTTTATAGCGTATTCCAGAAGTCGTATTTAATATGAGAGAATATTTCTCAAAATAATCAAATAGGATAGTTTAAATATAAAACTAGTAGGATTAAATGTATAAGTATAAAAAACAAAAAGAAAATAAGTAAAATCAAGTTTATGTGAAGCATTAATGACCACATGCTGTTTGCATAGTGGTGCTTTTTGTTATCTTTTCATAAGCCCTTCCTCCTTTTTTTTTTCTCATCTGAGTTCCAGTCAATTCTCTTCTCAGTTGATCACTTCTTCATCTAGTAGTAAACTGCTAGCTGATCAGTTGGAATAACTACGAATGCCTAATCCTAAAAAGTTTTTGTCATCTAGGAAATACCAGTCTAGTTTGTATTTCACTTTATTTTTCAACATTCATTATCAAATATTTTATTGCTTTTGTAGAACTTGTTATACTCTCGCTAATTGAAATTGAAATATTTAATATTTCAGATTCGTTTTCTCTCATCAAGAGCACAGACCCTCTCAGAGAAATGGGGTAATACCCCTGTTATCCTAGCTGGTGATTTTAATAGTACTCCTCAGGTGCCATATTCCAGAAAATAGATAGGAGTTTGTCATTTACTTTGTGTTCTTCAATTTTGACATATTGATTTCTCTTTATAATTGTTCATCAACAGAGTGGAATATACAAGTTTTTGTCATCATCTGAGGTGAATTACTTTTGAAATTGTTACATTACATTCACATTATCTTGATTCTTGGTTTTGTAAATCCGTTCTATTCTGGACAGGATGATAAGATTGATTATGCTATAAATCTAAGCAAGTAATTCATGTTGAAAATGCTTACTTGAAATTGGATGTGGTTTTCAATTGCAGCTAAATATCACGTTATATGACAGAAAGGAGTTATCTGGACAAAAACGCTGTCGTCCTGCTCAAGTTTTAGACGAGAAAAAGGAAACAGCTGGTCCATTTATCTTACTGGATCGGTACTTCTCCATTTCTTTTTGGCGACTAATTCTATATCATGAGCTATGCTGCAGGATATCATGTGTAGTTTATATGATAATGAATTGCTGTTTGCTGTCACTTATAAAGTTTAAACAAACATAAGCTGACAGTGTATGAGTGTAAAATCCTCAGTTCCATTATATTTTCACCATTTATAACTGAAAACTCCAGTCTTGCATTTGTGTTTGTGTTTTCTAAATTAGTGTGCAACAAACTGTAATCATCTTTTTTTTATATATATTTCTGTCCACTTCCATTATTTCCTTAAGAATATTTTTATTCCTCCTGAAGTTTTCTAAAAGAGAAAGTACCTCGACCTGCCTCTTTTTTATTGAATTTTCTGTAATTTATACTTGAATGTCCTTTCATGAACATAGATGAAACACTTGTATGTGCTACCTGCATTTTCATGGCAGTTTTTGAATGATATAAATTATAACATTCTATGACCTTTTTATCTGTGGGATTTAAATATTTTATGACCTTTAACTCATGTTTATCAATTGAAGAAGGCATGTTTCTTGAAAGTGTTTGTGCTATTCAGTTTTATCTCAGTAAGATTGATAGACAGCGACCTCCTATTAGGAGGCAAAAATTCCTGATCTAGATCTTATCAATGATGCTCTCAAGCCACTGTTTCCAGATTGTTAAATTGCTGGACAGATGAAGAGCTAGAAATTGCAACTGGTGATTCTGAGTGTCACTTGGCCGTGCATCCATTAAAGCTGAATAGTTCATATGCCACAGTCAATGTACCTAGTCATTCTTTTGTAACCTATTATTTATATTAATTCCCATATTCATTTCCCCTGGTCCATGCCAGTAGAATAATAAAATGATAAACCTTTTCAGGGTTCAACTACTACACGGGGATTCAATGATGAACCCTTGGCAACTTCCTATCACTCAAAGTTTCTTGGTACTGTAGATTACTTATGGTAATAAATGTCTTTCCTAAGCTCTGACAAAGATTTAGATTATGAGAAATAGGATGGTTGTGGCCTTAATGATAACAATTACCAAACAATAAAGATTGATTGCACCTCATGCAGGTACTCAGACGGTATTGTACCTACAAGAGTTCTTGATACTGTTCCAATTAGCGATCTTTTGAGAGCAGGTGGTCTCCCATGCAAGGTATTACTGCCTGGCTTTTGTTGCTCAATGTCAATTTTAAGCTTAAATTCTTGAAGCGTTAAATTGCCCAAGTGATTCAGCATACACTATTAAGGGATTGTGGAGGTTTTCAGAATATATTGGAAAAGTAACAAAACTGTTAGGGAATGTTATATTTAAAATTTTTGGAGAACCCGAATGTTGATTCATTCACAGTTATGATCTCTCTTAAGTTTTTGGGAATTACTTTTTATGCATAGCTTGCGTGTGTGTGTATTTGTTTTGTATCATCAAGTAATAATAAGATATCAGTTTTTCATTAGTTTCAAGTCAACCCACCCACCTGCACCCCACAAAACAAAAGACCAGGATTAAAGGTTGTGCCTTTAATCTGTTGCTTGTGGGAATTGGACAAGTTTTAGTCGTTCTTTATGCATTGGGATAGTCTCATCATTTTTCTCGTTAGACATTTTATTTATGACCATAACGATCACTGGCTTTTTTATAGAGCTGCTTTTTGAATTGAAATAAGAGTAATAGATCTTAGTACATCAGAAGGATCATTTTTTTCCAACTACATTATTTACAGTGCAATTTTTTTCTTCACCATGAATTCAAATGTCTAAACATAATAATCATTGGTCAAATGTCTGAACACTTTTTTTTTCAGTGATATTTTTTCCAATCTAA
Organism: Glycyrrhiza uralensis; assembly: GCA_030159175.1. Lineage (NCBI taxonomy): Eukaryota > Viridiplantae > Streptophyta > Magnoliopsida > Fabales > Fabaceae > Glycyrrhiza > Glycyrrhiza uralensis. The sequence goes on along the minus strand of BRZY01000003.1, from coordinate 57,594,665 downwards.
CTAGTTCTTTTCTTGATCAATAGAAAGTGGGAAGCGACCATTTGGCCTTGGTTTCTGAATTTTCCTTCTCAGTTGCCCATGATAAATCTACAGACACAGTTGCAGCGGCAGCAGCACCTAGAGTAGATACTGAAGACTAAGAGCATGATAATCTGCAGTCTTAAGAAAACAGCTCACGTTGTGTTAGGAAACAAGTTTTTGCTTTCCATATTTACTTATGCTGTTTCGATGATTTGCTGATCTTAGCTCAAATTAATTCAATTGAGTTGTAATTTAGATAAAGGTTGAAGTTCAAGTCGTGGTAAGAATTTTGTAGCACAGAAATTATAAATTATAAGTGCAAGGAAAAATCCTAATAGAAATTGAATTTTTGCCTTATCGATCATAATTCCCTTTGACCTGTGTTTCAGAAACAATTCATCTGAATTCTCCAGTACTTTTTCTCAGTTATCTTTTGTAATTTTATTTTTCATTTTACCTCCATTCGAATGCTACAAGTGGTTTGTGCTAGTAGTTCTAAATAAGTACTGATAAAAAAATGCAAACATCAAGTTTCGAAGACAATGTTCCGGTCCTCAGTGACAACTGGAACCTCAATACAACATAATATAGCAAACAATACTTATTGACAGAGCTGCTTTAACGCACCTCTCTCCACCCCCTTCAAAATACTTATCATCTGTGGAGAAAATAAGCACAAGTCACAAACTATGAAGCTGGTATGTTAGATTAATTGCAAACTGGTTGATACTTTTACTATGACCGCCGGAGCCTCCAGTACCAGTAGACCTCGGGGGTTGGAAGATATACTGGAGACTTGTCAAAGGATCAACAGACCAAGGACCGTTAGATGAAGATAGGGGACAAATTCAGGTGATTGGCTTGCATCAAATAAGGTAATTCCCTCCTCCTTTCAATGAAACTGTACTTGCCAAATAAGTTACAGCCTGCGCTGAGCGTGGAACTGTATGCTCCTTAATCATGACATCCTTAATTTCTTGAGTATCAACATTATATGACTTTAACTTTCCACAGGACATCTCCATAAGAAGCTCATTACCCTTCCAGAAAACTAATGGTTTAGGCTCTCCTCTCAGATGTTTCACGGTCCACATTCGGGTCCAAGAACCCTCGGCGCCAAATCCATCCATCACCCATATGTCAATGGATGTGGTCACACCATCACCATGGTAAGTACAGCAAATCAGTGAGATGGAGTCGTTCAACATGGCTAGAGATCTACCATCTGGTTCACTAAGATCAACATGGGGTGGTGTTGGCACCCTTTGGAAAACCTCATCCCCCATATCCAATGCCAGGATTACTGAGGACATATCTTCACGGTTGAATGCCCACCAGTAATAAGTTCTCTTAAAGCACATTGCAAAACAATCAGTGCCAAAAAGAAAGAGCCCAGCATTGGTATCATGCAGCATAGTCCATGAATCAGTACTTAAAGCATATTCCTCAATCCGGTAGGTACTAAACACACCACCATTATTACCACATGTATCCACTTTCCAAATCCTTATAACCTTATAATCATCAGTGATTGGATCATACCCCATTCCAACAGCTAGAGCTAATGATGAGGGTTTCAACCGCATAGCAGTGTCAGGAAGATATCTGAATTCTCTGGTTGCTGGGTTATACAAAAGAACCTCCTTGCTGCGTGGCCAATAGTCAATAGAGAAGCACAGGATACCATTATAGTGACCACAAATTTGGAACTTTGTTGAAAGCATGTTGAATTTGGGTATTAAGGTTTCCACAGCTGAACAATCAGCACTCGTGGCTGACAAGGAGAATAGCTTGTAGTTTTCCAAGCCATCCCCGAAAATCGTGGGGAAGGAAAGCCTGAGAAGCACGCTATCACCAGAGTTGTGGTTTTTGATGAAGTGAGAGAGGTGGCGAGACAAGAATAGAGGGTCATGAAAAAGAGCATACCAGTATTTGCACACACACTTGAAGCGCACCAACGACTTGTATGGCAGCCTCGTAAGGATATCATCCACCAATTCTTGAGGTAAGTTTGGAACACTCTCCATCACTTCATTTGTACTTGTGTTTCCTTCTCCTCTGTTTTCTTCACTAATCAATAATCAATATCAATAATATAGTACTCACATATAATAGGAGTACTCATCAAGAGAACTGGAGATATAGACCAACACCCCACGTTGACTTTTGATTTTCTATGTTCGACTATACATAGTATAACAAGAAATGCAAAAGGGACGATTTTTTCTTTCAACCATGATTTTTTTTTTGGTCAAACAACCATGAATATTTAAAATGAAAATTACAATCTACCCGAAACATTACGCTTAAGCCCAATAAGTCCAGTCTCGCTCCGCCGACCAGTGGCTATGAGTGTGTTGAAAAAGTGTATTATCAATCCACAAATACCCTAAGTGGAAGTACTGTTTTAATAATGATTCACAAGAAATTACTAAACACTTTCTTTTAATGAATAATTAATTAAAAGAGATATTAATATAATTTTGATTTGATTTAATATAAAAGCAGAAAAACATATGGTTTGGTGCATATTGAAATTAGGAGTATTCCTTTCCAATGAACCAAGACTCGAATTTTGTTATTTTGGGATCAATAAATTTTGAATGTGGAGATAATTACAAAAAAAATAATATTTTACTTACGAAAATGTGAAAATCGAATTAGCTGGTTTGTAATAATCTAGTTTGCCAAATATACAACTAAATTATTAAAAAAAATGTATATATACAACTAAATTGACAATTCTTATTTTACTAGTTAGGGATTTGGAGTGACAACTCTATGCGGCACAATTTGGTATTTGGAATTTACGCTCTAATTCTAAGTTTTATATTCAGCAACCATTTTTTTTTTTACTTTTCAATTTGTCAATATATATTAAATGGTATAAATGGTATTTTAATTTTAAGTAATTGACAAAAAGAGTGAACCCTTCTGTCGAAAAAAAAGAGTGAGCCTATGCAAATAAATATCCTTTTGTTGACGATGTTAATCTCCTAAGAACTTGTTGGTGGAATTTTAATTCACCCACATAGAATCTTAATGGTGAAATTGATCTGGTCAAGTTTCCCATCTTTTTTTTCGATATATGTCAAGTTTCCCATCTAAAGAAAGGGAAATGGAAGAAGACGCATTAGTCGATACAAAGAAGGTGCTCTCTAGGGTGGGCCAGCTTTTTAAGTGGTCCATTGTGGGCAAATGGAAAGAAAACTTTTCACAAAACTTTGATAGTCATTGGATTTAGTGATAAAAAATCAATGACTCAGGTGATTTGAAAAATAAAAGAGAACAACAAAATCTTTCCTCACCCAATCCCTCCCTCATCCCTCCTCCCTTCATCCCTCTATCGCCGCCGCATCGTCTATTCTTCAAAATACCCAGAGCCACCCTTTTCTTGATCTTCATCTCTTTCATGGCTTTTTGTGCCTTTGTTGTTCCTGTTTTGGGTGATCCATCGAGCTACCCCGTTCCCCAACCACCACCTAAAACCAGAGCCACCGATGTCGCCGCGCCGGTGACCCATTGCCACCGCGTGCGGCCCTGTTGTCGCCATGTGTTGCTTTAGCCTCTCATTCCCACCGCCACCGCCACCGCCACCTCCACCTCGTCCTCAATCTTCTCTTCCACCTTCGGGGGCCAAAGCCCTCCTCCACTACGCTTCCTCCCCCAACAGCACCACCAACGTTCCTTCAGTGTCCCATTCGACGATTCCTCCTTTACAGATTTGGGGCTTTGTTACAGATCTATGGCGAATGATGAGTTGATGACAGAGAGACAAGATGAATAACAGAGTATTGAAAACTTGAAATTGATATTGTAGAGAACCGACCACATAACCCATGGATCTGAAAATCCATGGCTTGTGCCGTTAAAACGAACCCCTTTATATCAAAGTTCAAAACTTTTCCCACTTTAGCCAATGCCCAGATCTGTGTGGGGCAATTAGATCACGTTAATTATTAACCCCAACACAATCTTCTCATTATGAAATCATCACAGGGTTCAGAAGATCAAAGGGGTGGTGGTGGGAAAATGAAGGGTACGAGTCACAATAGGAGGAAGAGAGAAAGAAGGAATGGAACCATTTGTGTGTTTTGGAGAGGAAGAGAAACACTAATCCCTCCATGCGGCGGCGGCGACGGAGGGATGAAGGGAGGAGGGATGAGAGAGGGATTGGGTGAGGAGAGATTTTGTTGTTCTCTTTTATTTTTCAATTCACCTGAGTCATTGATTTTTTTTTCATTAAATCTAATGGCTATTAAAGTTTTGTAAAAAATTTCTTTTCATTTCCCCACATGGACCACTTAAAAAGCTGGTAGTCCACCCTAGACAGCACCATACAAAGAAAGAGGAACGGAAGAAGACGCAACCAACCTGATAATGGAGTTTGACTATATGAGTATATGGTGCAAGAAACAACACACGAAGTTGATGAATCCTTTGTATCGTGGAAGAAAAAGAGAGGATTAATAATTATGCCACACATACCATTTTTCATAAAGTAAACGGAAACTTACAGTTGCCATTAATATGATTAATGCATGCAAAGTTGACTAATTAATTTCTTTGGATGTGATTTTTGTCCATTCCGTCCAAGCCTCCAAGGAATAGATATTTGTTTCATTATATTCAAATTTTATTATAAAGCGCATTTGATCAATATGTCTCTCTTGGGAGAATATTAAGTGAGAGGACTTTTATAATAAAAAAATAAAGGAAGTAATTCATAGTAATAAGATTAAATCATAAATGATCAAGATTAAAATATAAAATCACATTACTTTTTTAGTGATCACTAACTAAGTTTAAATATCAACCATCTATGTATTGTTAATTATATGACTCAAATTTAATTCTCTCACCCTTTCATAAAAACACTCCTCTCACTTAATACACCTCCTATCTCTCTTTACATATATACGTGTGAGTTCACTGTAGTACAATAAAGTATGAATATGATAGATATCCTCCTGGCAAGTTCACTGTAGTACAATAAAGGTGTGTGAATGAGAGTAAAATCACACCCTTTTTTTTTTGTCAAATAAAATCACACCTGTACTCATGTAAAATGCATAGAGGCAAATTAATTACCAGATGTGGGCAGAACATCTAATTTGTGATGAATAGTAGTAGCATGCAATGGTGTTTCCACGCCTTATCGTGCATTGAACGTAGGGGAAACGTGTATCGATGATCGATCAATGCAATGCATAAGGATCGATGCAAATAAGACAAGTAAAATACACAAAACATGGTATACGCATTGGTGAAGGTTAGGATGTGGCATCTCTCTCATCATATGGTATACGGGTGTTACACAAAACATAAGGAGACTTAAATGAAATACAAAAGTAAAATAAAAAAAAAACCCAATATGAAATTAGCAATCCAATTGAATATAACTTACCAAACACTTTTTATACTTGAAAATCCAAAACATTTTCAAAAATATCATTCTTGAGAATGTGATTTTATATCTTGAAACAAACACCTCTTAAAAAAATAAATGAGAAAAAGAAAATTTGGGAGTCAAAAGTAAAAAATATATTTTTAGTGAAGGAAAGAGATTAGGAGGAAAATGAACAAAAAGAAGAACTAAAATATTAGACTATTGTTTTGATAAAAAAAAAAAAAAAAGATTCACATCGACACATCACATAAAAATAAAAAATTAATAAAATTCAGAATAAGTTTATTTTTAATAATTTAAGCAAAAAACTACTTTTTAAAAAATATATAAATTTTTTGGTGCTTTAAAAATATAAAACTAAAAACAAAAATCGTTTTGTCAAATTAATCACGTTTTATATCCTAGTTAGGTCAAGTCTAATTTTTTTGGTGAAATTGATAGATTTCCTCCTGGGAATTTGCGTTGCGTGGCGTGCCTCTCCAAATAAACTTGCCAGTGCCACTCTGTTAACAACAAGGAGACCCTATCCAAAACCACGTGTAAGTCATGCGCAACTCGGCAAATTTATCCACTTCCAATCTTGACCGTTGATCACCCACACTCCCTCAGATGTTCCCAGAATACGCTACGTGTAACCGTCACCCGCAGTAGCAAGAAGAATGGGACACGAAGCACAGTTCCCCAATCACATGCTGCCACGTGGAATCAGAATCCACCGACTTAACCCTTCTCCCAAGACTTTCCCTCGTAATCGTGTAAGGGAAGAATGTATTCGTTCGTTTCTTCGCTGCTCGCTTTTGTCGGTTTCAATTTGCCTCTTCCTTCCTCGGACTACCCGTCTGTCCCTGATTCCCGACAGAGAAGAATCTACGAAGCTGCATTTTTCTAATTTTCACATTTTCTTTATTTCGCCAAAAATCCCCCAACAAGGTGAGAGGTTCAACGAAAGAATAACCGGAATTTGAATTTCGATCGAGGATGCAACGTTTTGTTGACAACGTCCTCGCTGTCACTAAAGAGTATGCACATTTCCTTTTCTATGTTAATGTGGCTCTCGCTGTAACAACACCAAATTTATTTGTTTTCAATGTATATGTATAGTTCAATTGAATTATGGTATCTATGATTATGATTCATTTCTGGGGATTGACTTGGATTAGTTTCTGCACGCCACTATTGTTAAGACAAAATTCTGCTTAACCAGCTTCTGACCCTATTATTGTAATAATGTTTGATTTTGCACTCTTCAGTTGCTGATCAATTTAAGACATTTTAGTCTTGAAAGAATTTTGGAGTCTTAATACTTTTCGGTTGGCACGATGGATTCATATGTTGTTGTTGTTTTTAGAGCAATAGGATATGTATTTTATGGCTTTGTTAATTGAATACTTGGCCAGAGGATGAGCATTTTGCATTTGAATTTTGTGTACAGGTCGGTGAAGACCTTTACTTATGAGTCCTTGAACAATATTGTGAAGCTGATCAATGGATTATCAGCTCTTTTGTTGACATTACTACCTGGGAAAGCTAATATACTTGAAGGGATTCAGGGTTGGGAGCTCAGGCCAACTTTCCGTGGACCACGATTTCCACGTTGGATGGAAAAGTAAGCTTTTTTCATTGACATTGGTAAATTAATGTCCATGTAAAATCTTTCCGTTATCTTGTAGGAACTAAACGTGTTCAGTGTTTTTACTTGATATGTAATGTATTTGTATTTGTTATCATGGATACCTAAAATTGTTTATGATTTGCATTCTATTATTGCCTTTGGGATGAATGCCTATCTTCACAACTTAATAATGTGCTCCTTCTTTCAACTAGTACACTGTTTTTGACATTGTTTTCCTTGCCTTGATTCCCTGTTTCCTTTTCACAGTGGTGTGTCCTCTTTCAACGAATTTATTCATGAACTTGCTGTGGATTCTGATGTTTCAAGTCTGGAATACTCATCTGGAGAAGAAGATGAGGATGCGTATGAATATCCTGAATCTCCCTCATCTGAGAGTTCTAGAGCCTCTAGAGCCAGTTTTACTGATTATGGTAGGCATCAGATGGATTGGATCCAGTGTATCTTACTTTGGATTTTGGTTCCTGTGAAGTTTTTGTTGGGGATTCCATTTGGTCTTTTCCAGTTAGTTTATTCTGGAGTGTCAAAACCGCTGTCTATCTCTGGAAATGAGCACTGTTCACAATCACATTCATATGCGAGGATGCAAAGCATCAAGGACCAAATTATCCATCGTACAACTGATAGAAGACGTGGGGTCGTAGAGGTTGTGCAACAATTTCTATCCTTATTAGTTTGTGACATGTTTTACTTATCATTTGTTTATATTTCTGAAGACAATTCTTATGTGCATGTAATTTTGGTGTTTCTTGGTTTTTTTGTCAATCAGGACCTTCATTTAGGCATGGAAATATTTATAGAAGCTGCATTTGATATTGTTCACAAAGGCCTACATCTTCTTCTTTCCCCATCAGAAGCTTTTGGAACATTATTTAGGTTGGTTTCATCACATGGAAGAGGTGTTGAAGATGATAATAATGGTGTTGAGAATGCCTCCATTTCTACAACTACACATGGAGAGAATGACCCAACACCTACGGAGAGGAATACCAGTTTTTGTCAGTCTCTGAACACGGATGCCCGGACATGTCAGGATGTCATAACAGAGCTTGGGTAAAGTTATTGTATAGCTGCTTTTACATTTATTCTTTTTGTTTTGATTCTTGCTTGTCCACTTCATGAATCATGATTGATCCTTCTACCTGACAGGTATCCATACGAAGCTATTCATGTGATCACTTCTGATGGATATGTTCTTCTTTTGGAAAGAATACCCAGGTAAATTAGTCACTTTTTAGGGAGATTGTATGGACCTCCATAAATATAATGATCTGCCCGTTTCAATTTTTTAACTTACGATGATCTTCCAGAGTTTTCCATGGCGAATGACTATAGAAATGTAGACATCATGCACGATACTAATTGACTATTTAACATCTTTTGATCTCTCAACTATTTTATTGTTGTATGGAATGAATACAAGTATACTACTAATGTTTGAAATGAAATCATTGCGTTTGACATGTCTTTTTTTTCTGGTAGTATTTCTTTCAGACCTAAGTTGTGCATCATTTCTGTCAAATATAGCACTATGGGATCAGAACTTGTAACTATCATGTGTATAGGTGGAGGGTTTCTGTATAGGTTCTAACACAATATCATCATTCAGAATATATTTAACTATCACAAATGGAGAGCAGTGTGTAGGGAGAATGGTCAACAAGGAGGTTGTGTTACTGTTATAATGTATTGCATTGTGTACAGTCTAATGCCTGTAATCTGACTTCACAGGCGAGATGCTCAAAAAGCTGTTTATCTTCAGCATGGAGTTTTCGATTCATCAATGGGGTGAGTACTATTGCTGTCCATCATTATTATTACTTATATGTGAAGCAGAAAGTTATATGGTATGTTTAAAAACCAGACCAGACCACCCTGTTGAACTGGTTCCACCATGATCTGGCTATGTCTCCATCGAGAAAAAATAATTAATTTGTTGCACCAATAGAATCAGGACCAAGAAGGCTAACCTATTCAATCTCCAGTTCGGTTTTTAAAATGCTGGTTTATGCTTAAAAGGCCTGTATATTTGTTTGTACTTCCGATTGAGTGTTGTTTTTACATCAGAAAAACATAATTTCTAAATAAGGTTGGTTATTTTTTTGTTGCATCATGAACTTTTAAGTCAACAGCTGCATGAATCCTTTTATAATTAAAAGGATAGGAACATATTGTAGGTGAAATTGGTTTTATTTTCCTAAAGGATAGTCATTTAGAATATATTAGTGCAGACATAAGCAACTTCATTAGACCCTCATGATTTTGTCCTTGAGAGGTGTGTAGGGAAGCCTTAAAACCATCTTGACTTATGTAAGTGACTTGCGACCTCATCAAGACATTTAGGGAATCATGAGAGGGATGAGCTATACTGTTTTGATTTTATTCTGCTCTCTCTGTTTTTTCTTTTAGTTGTGCTCTCTGAATCGTGAACTTTTTTCTATTATTAAAATGATTTTCTCTCTTCAACAGCTGGATTCCAGAATTTTCTTTTCTGGCCAATTATGTTAGGACCTTACTTTTAATTTTTTGATTTATTTACATTTTAACGCTCCAAAATTGGTCAAAGCAATAGTGGTAGTCTAATAAGTTAATACTTTTTTGGTTCAGTTGGGTATCTAATGGTGTTGTCGGGTCTCCAGCTTTTGCAGCCTATGATCAAGGTTTGTTATGATTGTCAAGATAGTATGTGCGCATCAAGAACATATCAGTTTTTGGAATTATTACATGTTCAAGTGTGTTTTGTTTTCAGGGTATGATGTGTTTCTGGGAAATTTACGTGGTTTGATTTCTAGGGAACACATCAATAAGAACATCTCCTCACGCCAGTAAGTCCTCAAAACAAGCCCTACTGTGTTATAGCAATGTCATCATACTATTTATTTATTGCTGAAACAAACCATAATATTGTCATGGGATTGATGTAATGCAGATACTGGCAGTACTCCATCAACGAACATGGGACTGAGGATATTCCTGCTTTGATAGAGAAAATCCATCAAGTAAAAACTGCTGAGTTGAGGCTTAGTAAACCTGATATCGAGGAGGATAGTAATGAAAATCAGCTTTACAAGCTTTGTGCAATTTGTCATAGTCTGGGAGGAGCATCTATGTTGATGTATGTCATTACGCGTAGGATACAAGAGAAGCCCCATAGACTTTCTAGATTGATTTTGTTATCACCTGCTGGTTTTCATCATAACTCTAACATAGTTTTTTCTGCGGTGGAGCATGTGTTATTTTTTCTGGCTCCTATTTTGTCTCGAATTTTCCCAGCCTTCTATATACCAACCAGATTTTTCCGCATGCTTGTTAACAAGTTAGCTAGGGACCTGCAAAACCTACCTGCAGTTGGAGGGTTGGTTCAAACTTTGATGGGTTATGTTCTTGGTGGGGACAGCTCAAATTGGGTTGGGGTTTTAGGAATACCACATTACAACATGAATGACATGCCAGGTGTGTCTTTCTATGTTGCTCTCCATCTTGCACAGCTAAAGAGAACTGGAAGATTTAGAATGTTTGATTACGGGAGTGCATCAGCTAACATGGAGGTGTATGGTTCACATGAGCCTTTGGACTTGGGTGAACACTATGGGCTCATAGACATTCCTGTTGATCTGGTTGCTGGTCAGAAAGACACAGTGATACGGCCTTCAATGGTAAAGAGACACTATAAATTGATGAAGGATGCTGGTGTGAATGTGTCAATGAATGAGTTTGAATATGCTCATTTGGACTTTACCTTCTCCCACCGTGAAGAACTTTTGTCATATGTTATGTCACGTTTGCTGCTGGTGGAAACCAATCCAAAGCATCAAGTAAGTCAAAGGGCTGTAAGATCAAGGAAGAAAGGACATGTTTCAGCTAGAGGGTAGAATGTGAGAAAATCTGTACATAGTGCAAGTTTTTCGGCCATGGCTGGTAAATCATTGTTCGATGGAGCTGTACAACTGTCTGACTTGAGAGCTGCTCTATACAAGTGTCGTCTCTTCCTTCAAATCTTATCTTTTTCTTATTTTATTTTTCCGCTTGGAGGAAAGACAAGACCTTGGAAAACAATATGATGGAATACATTGTAAAATAGTGTTAGGTACTATGTGAATGGAACAAAAGGAATCAGAGAATCTTTGCGTTGGTCGTCCACTAGAGATTTGTAATACCAGTTAGGATAAGTAAAAGGGGGGGAGTTACACTAATCCTAAAGGATTAGTTAGGATAGTTAGTCAGAGGAGGGCAATTAGAGAAATAGGGGAAAGTAGTAGAAATGATTCATGCAAAGAATTTAGAAATTTTTGGAGGAGAAATATCGCTAGTTTTTTCAATCATTCGATAGAATTGTTTTTTCGCTTTTGTCTGATTTTATCTTCTTTGTCCAATTTTCTCTTGATTTGAAACAATTGGTTGGACTTGTCGATCTCTTGTTGAGGATGAAATGGAGAATTTGTAACCAACATTAATATCGATGTATATTAATAATATGTCAAATAATTTTTTATTAATACAATGTTTTCTGTAAAATTTATGACAGTAATTTTCAATTTAACTGTGGATTTTGGTATATAATTACAGATAAATGTCAAAGCAGGATATTCGCGCGGGTAAAGGCTAGCGTGGAATTGTTTTCATGTGGTGTACAGTGGGCATAGTTTTTAATAGTTTTTATAACCTTTAGATTTAGGGATAAAAAAAGCAATGGTCTAGATCTGTCGAAGAGAAAAAGAAGAACACTAACACTTGCCCTCACACAACCCTTATCCCCCACCCTCCCCCACTTCTCGCGTTCTCTCTCTTCTGATTTTTCCTCCACCATCGCCTCCCTCTACTCAGCCTCCTCCACTGTTGCCACCCCCTCCCTCTACGCCGTCCAACTCCAGTTGTGTCATCCCCTGCTCCCTTTGCCACCACCCACAATTTGGGGCCACTGTGGAACCCCTTTCCTCTTTCTGCCACCACCAATTGTGACCTTTCCTCTTTCCACCGACGACGGTGACGGGAGAGCTTCCCCAAAGAGAAGAGAAGGTGTCGGAACTGTCATAGTCACTGAGCAAGCCTACTTGATTCGGTTCACCAAGCCAAGCTCTCCATGGTCGTCATTTTGGAACCCCGAGCCAGCTCCGATCCGCCACTTGCCAACTCAGTGAGTCCCGCCGACCTCGAAGAGTGAGAGTGAGAGAAGCAAGTCGAAAATGGGACATACGAAGACTGAGAGAATCAACAACAAATAGGGAGGGGAAAAAACAGAAGAAGAAGAAAGCTGGTAGGAGAAGATGATTTTGCTGTTTAGTTAAACGATTTTGCTGTTTGAGAAGGTGATATGGATCCCTCTTGTGTGCAGAAATCGCTTTTTTTTTCTTCAGATCAGAACTGGCTTCGTTGAAGCTGTGGGAAGGGTGCATTAGAGAGGGAGAAGGGGGCAGGGATTGTGTGTGGAAATGCTCACTTGTTCTCATTTTTTTGCTAACTCATCTAAGCCCTTGACTAAATCTAACAGTTATAAAAACTATAAAAAAACAATTTCATCCATACATCACCTAAAAACAATTGCACGGTAGAAGCCACCATTGGCGTGAGCCAATCCTTCTTGTATGAAATATATCAAGTGAAAAGATTATCTTATAAGAATGAAAAGAATTAACTTTAACCATTAAATTTTATCATGAATGACAAAAATTAAAACAAATTTATGCTATTTCTACGTAATTATGAAATCTTTTATTTAAGACTGGACGAGAAATCTAACTGCGTTCGCCCAACTATTTCACATAAAATCTTTGACATTCTTAGATTTTTTTTTTGGTCAAGACATTCTTACATTTCTAAGAGGTGCTGTCTAGGGTGGACCAGCTTTTTAAGTGGTCCACCATGGGGAAGTGGAAAAAAAAACTTTCACAAAACTTTGATAGTCATTGGATTTAATGATAAAAAATCAATGGCTCAGATGAATTAAAAAATAAAAGAGAACAACCAAATCTTTCTTCACCCAATCCCTACCTCATCCCTCCTCCCTCATCACTCTACCACCGCCGCATCGTCTCCAACCTCCAACATCCCCATAACCAGTTACCTACTTTCTCGCCAACCATAATCATGGAACATGTAAACAAATTACCACATGCAATCCCTTTCATCCTCACTGTGCAGCAGCCTCATTCCACAAAAAACATCCAAACCTCCATAGGAGTACCTTTTTAGTTTTTCCCCTTCACTAAAAGAGGACCCAACCACAAAACTCATCAACCAATAAATGAGGGACATGAAAACAGGAGGTGGGGGTGGGGGAAGAGGGGAAAAAATTAGACAAATGGGGGTCGCTCTAGAAGAATCTAGTAGAAGAGGAACGAAGATCCATCTTCTGGGTCCAAGAGTTCCAGTCTTGAACGTGCAAGTGCCAGTGGGTCTGATTTGCACGGGAAGAAATTCGAATAGGGATCAAAGAGGATGCGCGAGCCACTCCCTCGAGCTCCTCTGTTCATTTAAGTTCAAACACGCCATTGTTGAAGTCAAGCGTGGAATGACAGTGAGATGGGGTAGGAATTGGGTGAGAAAAGATTTGGTTGTTCTCTTTTATTTTTCAATTTATCTGAGCCATTGATTTTTCATCACTAAATCTAATGGCTATCAAAGTTTAGTGAAAGTTTTCTTTCCACTTCCCCATGGTGGACCACTTAAAAAGCTGGTCCACCCTAGACAGCACCAAAAAATAAAGGCTTAAATATGTAAATAGTCTCTCTAAAAATTTGCGTTTTAAATTTAGTCCCTATTTTAAAAGTCAACGGTTTTTGGTCTCTCTAAAAATTCATGTTTTGAATTTAGTCTCTATCTTGAGTTGACCGCTGACATGGCATTCTGATGTCACCCTAAAACGCCTACATGGCACATTTCTATAGCCACGTCAGCTGACACATCATTTATTTGTAGGGACTAAAATCAAAACAGGGTTAAATATGTCTTTAGTTCTTTAAAAAAATTTAATTTTGAGTTTAATCCTTTAAAAATAAGTCAAACTTTTTTAGTCATTTAAATATTTTTTTTATTTAGGTCCTTTAAGTGAGGTGACTTGCTAGGTGGGCACATTATGACCCCAGTCATCGTTCCTACGTGGCACTAAACGCTGATGTGGCCTCCTACGTGGCTTACACGTCATCAGACTCATCTCTATAAAAATATTAAGTTTTTAATTTAGTCCCTTTAAAAAATGAGTTTTAATTTTAGTCCATCTAAAAAGTGAGTTTTGATTTTAGTCTTTCTGTCTTTCACCTTCCTCCTCCTCCCCCCCCCCCCCACCTTCCTCCCAAGGCTTCCACCCCTCACCTTCCCTTCCCTTTGTTCAAAAAAGCTTTTGGTCCTTCATTGTCAAACATAAATGTCGCCATTCACTCCCAATATTTTTTGGGGTTTTGAGGGGTCGTGGGTATGTGGTAAGGATAAGATGGGTCTGTGTGGGAATGTGAGATTGAGAGAATGGGGAGTGGTGGGGTGAAGGGTGCGAGAGGTTTTGGGGTTAAGGAGTGAGTGGGAATGGCAAGACAAAAAAAGGTTTCTGAGAAAAGCCATGGAAGAAATAGAAGCCTGCTACTCGTGTCGAGGAAGAGAAGCCATAGGAGTGAGGGAAATTAAGGTGGGGGTGGAAGCCATGGGAGGAGGGAGGGGGAACGTGAGGGAGGAGGGAGTGGGTGGGGGGAAAGGTGGGGGAAGCCATGGGAGGAGGAAGGTGGGAGAGGAGGGGGAAGCCATTGGAGGAGGAAGGAGAAAGGTACAGGGACTAAAATCAAAACTCACTTTTTAGAGGAATAAATTAAAAACTTGATATTTTTATAGGGATGTGTCAAGTGACGTCTAAGCCACGTAGGAGGTCACATCAGCGTTTCATGCCACATAGGAATGATGATTGGATCATAATATGTCACCTAGCAAATCAACTCACTTAAAAGGACCTAAATCAAAAAAAATATTTAAAGGACTAAAAAAGTTTGACTTATTTTTAAATGACTAAATTCAAAATTGAAAATTTTTAAAGGACTAAAAGCATATTTAAGCCAATCAAAACATAATTTTTACAGGGACTAATTATCCCCACCATCCTCCACCACCACCACCCCCCTCCTTCTCCCCCCTCCTCCACCACCACCACCACCCCCCCTCTCTCTCCTCCTTTTCCCTCCTCCTCTCTCCTCCTTCTCCCTCCTCCTCCTCCTCCTCCTCCACCACCACCACCCCTCTCTCTCCTCCTTTTCCCTCCTCCTCTCTCCTCCTTCTCCCCTTGCCTGCTTTGAACACCCAAACATGGTGTGACTCTTCCTCAGACACGGACACCCCATCAAGGGTGAAGTCCCGGTACCTGAAATCGGCTCGAACCCAAATAGACCTCAAGTTGGAACTAGTCTGAAGAACCGGTAAAGGCTTGTATTTCCGATCTGGGTAGTCACGGATTCTGGCAATTACTTCAATTGGGTGTTCAGGTGGGGGCTTCTTTCTTGTTGACAACAAGTGGGATTAGGTGTTGGTGGCAGTGGTGGCAGTGCTGCTGCTTTGAGGCCACTGAAGTTGAGGCGATGCTTGGACTGTGGAGTCTTCAACTGGGTGGAATGGTTTGGCTTAGGTGTGGGAGCCATTGAATGTGTGAGTGGCAAAACCCCATAAGCAAAAGAGAAGAAACATTGAAACCTTTCAGGTTGAATCTGCGACCCGATTGAGAAAAATGAACAACACTGTGCGAGAAAAAGCTAGAAATGAAGAAGATGATGGAGAGAGAGAGAAACAAGGGAGTAAACACCGGAACCATTAGAGGAGAGAGGAGGAGGGAAAAGGAGGAGAGAGAGGGGGTGGCGGTGGAGGAGGGGGTGGTGGTGGAGAGTGGAGAGTGGAGGAGGGTGGGGGTAATTGTGATCTAACGTGTCAACTGACGCGGCCATGAAAATGTACCACAGGCATTTTAGGGTGACATCAAAATGTTATGTCAGCGGTCAACTCAAGATAGGGACTAAATTCAAAACACGAATTTTTAGAGGGACCAAAAACCGTTGACTTTTAAAATAGAGACTAAATTCAAAACGCGAATTTTTAAAGAGACCATTTACATATTTAAGCCAAAAATAAATTAAGGAAACCATAGCCTTCATCTTTTCCATGGGGATATACTAGAAGCAACATTGTCCTTTGATTTCCGAGATCATGGGCTTTTATGTTATCATGGTGACAACAGTACAAGCAACACCCGGATCCAATTATAACACCACCATCTGTTTATTTGATACAGTGTCTACAATTCAGTAATGCATTTGATGAAATGAGGATAATACACTTTCCTTTTAATGTTACATGGACAACTCCTCGACCTCTGGCCCTAATGGTTTAAAGACGGCTTCCACCTCACTCGGATCAACTTCCTCCAACCTTGATGGTTTCCACTTGGGGTTCTGCGGGGAATAGTTGACAATTTATTATTGAACTAGCAATACAGCACCCAGATAGAATTATATGCACACAGAACCAGATATAAATACTTTCAACTGTAGATTCATATGCAGAGAAACCAGATATATGTACTTTCAACTGAAGATTCTCAAGTGTTTGCCTAGTTTTGAAAGAAGGGCAGTATGAGTACAGACACATAGGAAGGAAAGGCATATTTTTGCATGATTTCATTCCAACAATAATATCTTGAAGTGCCCCAAAAGGTAAAGTATTTAATAACTATTAGCAACGCCTACACTTATTTTCTGCAGACATATCAATTGCACCCATACTTTCATGGTTTAGCGAACATCTAATATTAAAGTTTGTCTGCCAAATTAAAGGGTATAAAAATCATGAGAACAAGTGTGAACCTGATCCTTGTCCACCAATACTGCTCGGACCCCTTCAGCAAAATCATGTCGCAGTGAAGACCTCAAGGCAATGCGGTACTCAGTTTTCATTACGCCACTAAGCTGGATTTTCCCAAATGCAGATGGAATACACATTAAATTCATGTTTGAAAACATGGAAACTACCCCCCCCCCCCCCCCCACACACACACACACACAAAGAAAGAAAGAAAAAGCTCACCGTGGATAGTTCGCTGTCATTTTTTCCTAGTGCAGAGGCAACTGCAGAGAAGTACTTTTTGGTCAAGACCAGGGAAAAAGGAGCTCCTTTTCCAAGGCCTTGGAGAGCTTCATCAGCCCACTCCACAACTAGAAATAGGAAGGTACTAGTATATCAAACAACTAGACAATAGATAAACTTGATTTCAAACAATAGTATTTAATATACACAACAATGACTGTATCTGAATATTTCAGTATACCATAAGCAAACAATATGACAATTACCATACCATTAGGGTCAGTGCTTGACTGGTGTTTTTTTAGCTCCTCAATGGTCTCGATAACAGATTTATTTCCTCCAAATGAAGAAATTATATGAGGTAATAGCAATTTCAACTGTGCCTCAGACTCTGGGTTGGACTCATATCTTGCTAAAAGTACTTTGATGTCCTGGTGGGGATCCTGAGAACTGAACAACCAATGAATTTTGTGTAAGATCGTTGCATCTTTGAAGATTGGTATGTATGCATTCATTGCAATTTTATACTTCTGAACAAAGTCCATAGATGTAGATTATTTCAACGGCATAAAAGAAGACCACGAGTGAAACATGCAGTGGAAACAGTATATGACTTGATTTATATCCACACAAACTGACCAATGCATTATTATCATTTCATGGCTCCAATTCAATCTATACTGATGAAGTTTAAGGGGTGATAATCTTAAGAGTCTCAAAAGCCATTCAAAGGTTCGTGCTGACATACAAGTTTGTTGCCAAAAGGGCCTCCTTGAATGAACCTAACTTCCCAGATGGCACATAATGTGTTCCAAGCCCAACAAATATTGCATCTGAAGGAGTAGAAATCCTCTTTCCAGTCAATCCAAGATAAGCACCTGCAATCAGTAAAATATTCAAAATAACAGAATTCAGAGATACCATAGAAAGCTAGTGGAAGAACCTTTCAACAAAATTTATGAGGTTGGTACTTCAATAACCCTCAGTCCTTATTAGCTAGTCTAATAAAACAACAAAGAACTACAAATGTTGTATCATAAAAAAAATACCAACAGATCCTTCTCCTGGACTTTGAGCCGCTATATAAGCAAAACCTACATCTGGGAACAAGCCGATACCATTTTCTGGCATTGCAAGAACAGTTCTCTGGAAATATGTTAAGAAAAAGAAAAGTCATAAACAAAATCTAGAATGGCAATTCACGAGTTTATATATATATAATTAAATGAAGCAACTATTACAAGGTGAGCATACCTCTGTTATGATACGATAGCGGCCATGACCAGATAAGCCAATTCCAAAACCCATTGTTATTCCATCCATGAAGCTTATATATGGCTTCTTGTACTCGGAAATTTTGCATATCAAAGAATACTCAGCCGTGAAGACCTAAAATATGCAGCAGAATAGGTATATTATTTTTATATAGCACATTAACAAGTCATGCAAAAATGCAAGATGCAGCAAAACACATAATCCAACAGTGCTAACAGTAATTACTAAGAAACAAAATGTAATTCTGACAAAAATAAACTGTCTAAAATCAACCAAATTACATATGTAATTCTAATAGAATAGGTACACACAGTAAAACACCCAAAGTTCAATGGGGAAAAAAAGACTGCCACAAGGGTAATCCTTTAATGACAGGAGCTGGTGCATTCCAACAGTGCTGAATATTACCGATTATTTTAAAATGTTGATGTTTTTAAAAGCCATCAGTGCTGACACTGGAGTAAAGTTTGTCACGAATAGTGTGGACTACTAAATTACCAATCTTGCAATACTTTGTCTAAGGTATACAGTATACTAGAAATAAAGACATCATTAGTTTATAGATGCAAAAAATTCCAACACAAAAAGGTATTTATGTTGTATTGGCGTGGTTTTAATAAAGTTAGGGTATGAATCTTATGACGTATAATTGCAAAGGACACAACTAGACCTCAATCAGATCTGATAGATGGTTTTTGATTGTTATCTGCTTCACATCACCACCTGCAGATAAACTAAGATCTTGGTCACCAAGTAAGCGGTCATTGAGAATAGAGAAAAAAATTATTTGACAAAACAGAAACTTTAAGAAGTAGCATCAAAAGATGATGATTATGATGCTGACAGAAAAAAAAAACTATATATCCAATGAAGCACATCACAAATGCAACTGGATAAGCATGTATTAATATACTTGAGGCTAAAACAAATAACACAATGAGACCTTCTGCACTAAAGGTGTGCTTTTGTCCTTTTGTATTTCAGCAACAACCCCTTTAATATCCATACCTGCATTGACCATCAATGGTGACTCTCAAAACCTTACCCAGCACTCAAAACCGAATAACCTCAAATCTAAAACACAACATCTGCAAAAGAAGCTAATTATGTATTGAGCTAGAAATATGCATCTATAAAATATTGCATTAAACGGATAAGGAACTATGCATTCATCTCAATGACTCAATCATACCAGCACAAAAGGCCCGAGGGGAGCTGCTATCAACCAGAACACATTTGACACTCGGGTCCAATTCCCATTCATCAAGATAACTTCTATACTTTACATCCATATCTGCATCATAAAGATTTCCAAGTCAAAATCAAGCCCATTCTACATAATTAACTCAAAATTGTAAAAAGGAAAACGAATTTAAAAACATATATCACCAGCCCCAGTTTTTCTCATTCTCTGTTCAACAATCAATGCCTAAAATCATCATTCACTTCGAATTTGAATCAAAATAACCCAAATTATGCATTCTCCCATTTTCCAGGGCCTTATGATAATAATACCAAATAGTAGTTTTCAAGTAAGCCAGAAGCTCCATAACTATTGCTTGTTGTTATATAAGTGAGTTCAACTTAAAGGTTTAGAAACAAATCACTGAAAACAATTCTCAACTTAACAGCATATAAAATTATAATGAAAGTGCGAGAGAATGAAATACGGGGGATGCAAAACCTAGGTTCATGCCGTTGAGAGCTTTGGGGCGATCGAGGGTGATGACGGCGACGCCGTTTGGATAAACGGTGCCCTTGACGAATTCTTCGGCCATGGCGCAAAACGGTCGGAAAGAGAAGGAAGGTTTCGACAGAGAAAAGGCGAGTGAACTCAGAAAACGATTAGCTCCGACAGCACCAAGTAGCATTCTTTTCTGTGAATAATAAAGCTGCGATGTACTTGCTCCACAGTGCTTGTTAATCGACATTTTATGTCGTTGTGACTGTTTAGACCCTACTT
This sequence comes from Glycyrrhiza uralensis, assembly GCA_030159175.1. Taxonomy (NCBI): domain Eukaryota; kingdom Viridiplantae; phylum Streptophyta; class Magnoliopsida; order Fabales; family Fabaceae; genus Glycyrrhiza; species Glycyrrhiza uralensis. Next base: position 57,574,322 of record BRZY01000003.1, on the reverse strand, counting down.
TTTTCTTCCTATTTACGGGGTTTACCCATTGCTTCCCTTTTTTTTCCAAGGGTAAATTAGTCAGAAAACTGCAAATTACCCGGTATGGCACGTTTAATTTCGGATTTTTTTCTTACGGCCAGCGTGTTACTCCCTTCCGTCTCAAATATAAAAAAAAATATATGTATTTAGACTATATATCTCAAATATAAAAAAAAAATATATATATCTGGATTATATGACAATATAGTCCAGATATATGTATTTTTTTTTTATATTTGAGATTGAAAAGAGTATTAAGAAAACTTAATCCAAACGACAATAAGATAATTTTATTTAGCTATAATTTGGATTCAAATCTTGAATTTCTCTCGGAGTCAAAAAATTTACTAGAGTTGGGTTATGATAAAAAAATGACTTAGTAAAAAAAATATCCACAACAATGTGTGTAAATTTTTTATCATAATAGCTAATATTTTCTTATAAATAAAATAAATAATTGTATTAAATAGAAGAATTAAGAAATACTATTCAATAAGTGTAACTAGCATACAATGCTCACTGGCTAAAAAAAAGGAAAAAAATTCATCTAACAAAAAATATTTGCAAAAAAAAATTGTTCAATAAAAACCTAAAAAGATTTGCAACATAAACTTACATATTTACTATAATTATTAACGGATTCTTTTTGGTTTATACGTTTACGTATACTAGGAGTATAGGACAGTACTACTATTTGTTAAGATTTTCAAACATTAATAATAATAATAATAATAATAATAATAATAATAATAATAATAATACTATACAACAGAGTAGGTGGGCCACAAGGAAAAAATTGCATAGTACCATAAAGTTTTTGTGAAAGTTGGGTGGGATCCTAGTCCTAGCACCCTCAGCCCCTGTAGCTCTACCCCTGCCTGTTGATAAATTATTATATTTAAATTTTATTATAAATTTTAATTGAGCCCGGTGATTCTTTTTAAATTTTAACTTTACACGGGGTGTACCACCTTTAATATAAACTTAATTATATCAAAAATAAAAGAACTCGAAATATTATCATTTCAGCGTAATTAACGAGTTTAATAATTTTCATAACTTTAATAACTATATATTGAAAGTATAAAAATATTTTACATAAATATTTATTTATATTTTATTATAGTGTCACTTCATAATATTAATTTTTAAAATATTTATACAAAAATCTACGTGATGAAATATTACTAAACATTTATGTAAAATAAATTTACACTGTCAATTCATAACAATTAAAATTAAAATCATATAACAATCTATAAATTATTATAATATAATATATTTTTGGTCAATTTTTATTTTTTGGTCAATTATAATAATGAATTGACTAGGTTCTTACTCACGTGTTGGAAATCTAAGCCCAATCGTATAGTTCATGTGGGCCTGGTTTGGAGGCATGGTAAATTGTATATGGAAATTTTTATCTACACATACATACTTTTTTATCCACACATATCTAATGTAGAACTATTTATGGGATTACCCATTGCTTTGCTTTTTTTTTTCCCAAGGGTAAACTAGTCATAAAACTTCAAATTACCCAGTATGGCACGTTTAATTTCGGATTTTTTTCTTCTTCCTAGCAGGTTATTAAAAACATTAAAAAAATATAGAAAACTTAATCCAAACGACAATAAGATGGCAGATATGCGAAATTTTGCTTAGCTATGAGTTGGATTTGAATCTTGAATTTCTCCGTTGACAGGAGCACAGTCAAAAATTTTACTAGAGTTGGGCCAAGATAAAAAAAATGACTTAGTAAAAAAATATATCCACAACAATATGTGCAAATTTTTTATCATAATAGCTAATATTTTCTTATCATGTATGTTTTCAGAAGAAAAAAAATATCTGCGAAACTATTAGTTTTGCATTAAATTACAACATAGGGGACTATTAGTTTCGCATCATGTATGTTTTCGAAAAAAAAATACACGTGCGGAACTAATAATTCTATTAGTTCTTCGTTGAAGTATGTGTGGATAGAAAAATATGTATGTGTAGATAAAAAAAATCATTCTATATTCGTAATAATAAAACCGATCAGGTCATAGTCATACAGGTGTTGTTGCTTCGGTCCTGGCTGGCCATGTTATTTACTCAACTTTTTAATTGTTAAGTCTTTCATCACTTTTTGAGAATATGGATTATGTTGAGCCTTCACAAAATTGAGAATATATTAGTAAATCCATCACCAAAAACACTTAACTATTGGAGTGTATCGAATACTTTAATTCATGTGTTTAGTTAAGTCTTTCAATATTTTAGATTAATAAGAGTCTAAAATTATAGGCTTAGTTTTTTTTTTGACAAAAAAAATTATAGGCTTAGTTAAGGCTTGATATATTCCAAAAAAAAAGGTTAAGTCTTGATATATTATTTCACTTGAATATATAAGGTGAAATAATATTGAATTGTTTACGTAGATTAGTTTTTGAGTTTTAAACCCCAAGGGGTTAGCCTAGTGTAGCATGACAGGATTTGTATCTGACAAGTCGTGGGTTCAAGTCCCCACTAGTCCCTTTGGGGTGAGATAAATGTAAATCCCGCTTCCCTGCGTTGGACTGGGGCACTATTCCCTCATCCTAAAATTTTAATTTATCAAAAAAAAATACTAATATTAATATATCAATTATAGAAATTATTATTGAATTACAACAAATTGTTGGGCATGTGTTGTCTATGACTTGTGATAGACAATGAGTTAAACTATTCAATTGATGTCCAACGAGAGACCCAACTCTTATTTCAAAAGTTGTTTAATCACATTTATAGTAGGCAATTAATAAAAAAATAATCCCAAACTTCATCTACAGTATTCATGATTAAGTCGCTATTAATAATAGCCATCTCATCCTCATTCTTGCCAAATACCCATATTCTCTATCTACAAGGGTAGAGCCAAAAAACTTTACTAGGGTTGGGCTAAGATAAAAAAAATGATTTAGTAAAAAAAATATCAACAACAATGTGTAAAAATTTCATCATAATAACTAATATTTTCTTATATATAAAATAAATAATTGTATTGAGTAGAAGAGTTAAGAAATACTAATCAACAAGTACAACTAACATACAACGCTCACTGGCTAACAAAAAGGTAAAATAATTTATCTAACAAAAAAGATTTGCAACAAAAAAGATTTGTTCAATGAAAAAACTAAACAGATTTGCAACATAAACTTACATATTTAATAGGATGATTAACCGGATTCTTTTTGGTCTAGACGTTTACGTATACTAGGAGTATAGGATAGTACTACTATTTGTTAAGATTTTCAAACATATATATTGTTAAGATTTTCAAACAAATATAATAATATAATAATGCTATACAAGCGAGAGAAGTTCTGCCTTCTCTCTAAAAACCATCTGCTCTTCTTTCTTCTTTTTCCACTTGAGGGGGTAGTTTTGGACCATTTTTTGGTCTGGAACCACCCCTCTACTTCGTTTCTACTTTGTTTTTAGTCTATTTCTACCTTAATAAGTGACTTTTTTACATAGATCTCGTTTTTCTCTCGTTTTTTTTTCCGGTGTGGTGTTTGTTTCTCCCGTCTTGGTGCGGCGTTTTGTTCTCCCGTCTTTGTACGGTGTTCGCTTGGTTCAGATTGGCTGATCTACTTCGTTTCACTACAGATTCTCTTATGACTGAGTCATCAACGTTGCAGATCCGAAGGCGTGGGTACTCCGGTCAATATGAGTTTGTCATTTTTGTAGGCATTGTCACTTTTGATGGCATTTTGTTGTGTTATGCTATTAACTTAGGTGTTGTGAGCTTGTTCGCAGATTCATCCCTTTCAGTTTTTAGCGAGGTTGAATTTGTAATGTCTTCGATGTATTTTACTGATTTGAATGAATGAATTCCTTTTGTTGTCGAAAAAATAATAATGCTATACAACAGAGTAGGTGGGCCGCAAGGAGAAAACTACATAGTACCGCAAAGTTGTTGTAAAAGTTGGATGGGGCACTAGCACCCTCAAGCCCCCTGTAGCTCCACCCATCTATCTAAACACCCTCCCCCTTTAATTGTGATTTATAACATGCCACATTATGTATCTACGTAGGTTTATTTGGCAGTTAGGAAGGGAGCTACAATTTGAGAAGGAATAGAAGGGAAGGGAAAGGGAGAATAGTCATGGCCTTTCCTGGAGGTTTAATTTTTAATAGAAAAATCAAAACCTCCAATTTGAAAGAACTCAAAAACTGTACTAGAAAAAGGACAATTTTGGAAGACTATAAAATGTTTTACACATCTTTCTCCCTTTTTTATAAAATTAAAATGTTGATATAAGCTCTCCCCTCCCCTCACCTCCAAAAATCCTCTCCCAAATAAACCCTAAATAGAATGAAAGCATCCATTGTCCAAGAACATGAATCTAGGATAGACCCTGTAAGCAATCGACAACTTCACCGGTTGAAGTTGGGCACGGGCATGCAGAGTTTGATGCATGACGCAACCCCATAATTCTATAATCAAATTTACCAGAAAATAATTTATTCAGCTAGCTGCCTTAAGATCTCCAATACCTTTTAAATGTAATCAGGTGAATAAACACAGGCTGCACCCCAAAGTTTATCACGAACACCACAGTAAACCGCAGTGAAGCGGCATTGCTTTGCCAACAATTAGGTTGAAGCAAGCTATTTTCCTTTGTCCGCTCATCGGAGTAGGGGAAAAGAAAGATAACAAAAGAATGACAGGAATGAATGAAATCAGCGGTTATATCATGTTGCTTTTTCAAATAAAAGGCTATGAAAAGAAAGCTTCAATGCTAATATCTTCGGTGATTAAATTCATTACTGAATAATTACAGTAATTTAGGAAATAGCACAATGCCTTCTACATCCTGAAACTTCTCGTCCAATGATCCTCCCTCCCAGGAAAAATGAGTTACTGTTTCTGCCATCATCAAAGCAAATCCTTTCAGCAAGACAAAACTTGTCTGCAATAAAAATGAATCCCTTCGAAGGTGAATAATTTTTTTATAAAAAAAAAAATGCCTGTACAAGGAAGGCGAAAACAATCAGAGGGTGATTTTTCCATACGCAAAAGGATAAAATGGTAAGCTTGAAGCAAATAACAAACTCGGATAACAGGATCACCCTTAATTTGATGCCCCAGCTTTACTACTGAATCCATTTCTTGGCCTCTTGCTGGATATAATATCCGAGAAAGAGTCAACCAGTTGCCCTGCCAAACTACTTGGATCATCGCTAAGAGTTTGAATGAAGGTATTTACCACCCTGCGTTCCTGCTCTGTTGACCTCAAACTAAACCATGTTAGCAATTTCAACCTAAATTCCTTTTTGATGTGACCCTCACATTCTAGCCAACGAATTATTTTGACACAATACTCAAAGTTCTCATCCAAGGAGCGTGAGCCCTCTGATACACGTAACGGAGAACCATTTATCAAAGTGCTGTCACAATCATGTGTCTCTTCATTTGCGCTCGCTATCCTTTTCCTGCCCACCTTTACCCGAGAATCAACAGCTGACACTTCTCCTGTTGGCCCACGGGCCCAGGTTTGGGAGTCACCACTCCCATGTGATCTTGCTAAACCATTTTTCTCTAGATCATGAGAAGCAGCATCATCGTCTGCCTCAACCGCCTGCAGCAAAGTGCAACCATTACCTTCATCCCTTGAAGACTCAAAAGGAGGTGTTAGCTCTTCATTTAAATCAGGGACTGAAACAACATTTAAATCAAGGCCTCGTGAATCTGAAGGCAACTGTGCTTCTGGAATTTTAGGCTTGCTCATTTCACTTTGCCCACAGCAATTTTTCATATCAGCACAGCAAAACTCAGAGTAACCTTGTTCTTGAGCCCAAGCGAAACACAAAATTTTACCAAGGTCTCGAACCATGAATCCAGAGTTTGTCGTTGTGGCATTGAGCTCCATCTTGGAGCCAGAAGAATTGCCCCCAGTTTGAGGGTTATCTTTTTTATGATTCATAGCAACAGATGAAGAGGGATTGTTTTGAATTATCTCGATGCTCTTGGTGAAACACTTAGCTTCGGAATGACCCAGGTCACCCTTGTCAGTGTAAGATATAATCCGGAAAGTATATTCTGTGCAAGGTTGAAGGTTGGATATCAAAATCCTCCTCTGAGATCTGGGAAACACTGAAACAGGATCTTTTGTGTGTGGTTCATCCCGACTCTTGTAATACCAGAGCTTGTACCCCTTAATGTCCTCAGAACATATATTTGACATTTCAATTAATATGATTTTGACTGAGGAAGCTGTTACTTCTTCAAAAACAAATTTGCAAGCAGCAGGTAGTGAACCCTCTGCAAGATAGAAGATGTCATCATGTGCCAAACAAATGTTATTAGCATGAAAAGGCAACAAGTTTATCACTTCCTCACTCCCCCCAAGAAAAACAAAAACAAAAAAAAAACCCATAAGAGCATTAGTTTCAAGTTTCAACCTCTGGAATCTGGATTTACATTGGGACCAGTGGCCAACCAGCTATCAGCTTTCTCAATAGCAAGAGAGCAGAGTCTCTGCACATCACCGGCAATAGCAAGTCTGCTGACAATGCCTCTTGCCATCTTGGAAGAAACCCCATTAACAGGGCCAACTTCTGTCTCCAGTTTAGCCTTTGCTTCCAGTACAATTTGATGCAAGTCTTTAAATTTCGAAGTTCCATCCAGGAGCCTGTAGCTCAAATAAATCCTATGACAGAGTACATCTACACGCCGGGCATCTTTTGCTATATTTAGCTGTTTCTTCCAGCATCTGCAATTATTAAACGCAAACCACCAAGGTCATGAACATTGGGCTTGAAATTTACGTACCAACATACATGTTGTAAATGGTTCAAATATTATTTTAGAAATCTTTCATTTCACTATAAAATCCAAGGAACTGAACAAGGTCAAAATTGATTCCAATTTTCTCCAAACAGACACATCAAGGGTAGCAAAAACTGCAGCAGTATCTTCAATTGTTGCTGCAAACATGTCAATTTATTTAGTGGGTGATGGACAGAAAAGTGGCAGAAAAATAAGCAAATCCTTTTTACATTCTTTTACTCTATGTATATTCAGAATGCATGTCAAGAACTAGAAGCATTTTACTGTTGAAACATCAAAATGTGCAAGGAGTGGTGGCATATATCATCCACAGTTCAACTGGTAAAAGAAAATTGCTTACCCAAGTATCCCTGTAACTTTACCACAGGATGCACAGCAATAACCACCATCTAGTTGCATCAGTTGTCCGTGATCAATAACTCCCACTTTTTCATGTTGAAGGGCACATTCGATATGGCAAGACAGCCCACAAGAATCCTCTTGAGTAGATTCAGACGTGCATACCAACCAAAGACTAGGATCCTTGTTATCATCAAAAAGGTGACAAATGCAGCAAGAGCACCGTCTACAAAATGTGTCAACCATTGATAGAACTGCCCTACAAGCGGCATTTTTACAGATCCAAGTGTTTGAATGTCCGAAATCAGAAGCCTGGTCAGGAGGTGGTATTAGTCGGGTGGGGTTTTCACCCTTCCGATGTTGCTTCCTCGAGGGCTGATGACTGACAGTAGAAACCTTCTTTGTGTCTTGTTTCTTAATTATCTTACCAGTTGACTTAGCTTCAGTCATCCTGCTTTTTGATGAAACGTTCTTTTTGTCCTTATCAAAGCATGTTCGAAGAAGTTCCTCCTTCTTTGGCCCACATTTCACGAACTCCTGAAGGAGTTCTGAACTTCTTGAAGCATCATCTGAATGGCCATTTTTTTCTGGAGTACTTTGCACACTAGAAGAAAGGCTTTGAACACCAGAAACTGGACAGAAATAACAACCAATTGTAAGGTAAGTCTTTGGTGGTAATATAACAAAAATTATACTAATATATACAATAAAAGTAAGACTCTGCAGACAGACGATGACTGAACATGGGAAAAAAGATAACAGAATATGTAGGAGCATTATAAATGCATGCAATAAGTGATAAATTGAATCTAATGAATCTAGGTTCCACCTAAGAAATACAAATGAGGGAAATCTATGAACAGTTATCAGAACTACTGCTTTCTACAATTTACCCTGTTATTCAGGCCAAATTAACCCTTCAGATCAGATACAAATAACTGATTTGAGTTCTTCAGAAATAAAGTCAAGTTACTAACTTTTTTTTGGGGGGGGTGGGGTTTGGGGGGTGAACTCTTTCTTGCTCTTTAACATTGGTGTTTAATGTGTGATAAGGATCTATTATTCATATATGATACTGGAGCTAACCACACCAGATTACCTACTAAGGCATCATACATGTGTCAACTCTCAAGCAGTAGCTGCTACAGCACCAGCAGCAGGGTACCTTGTACGACCCATTACCCACATTTTAGCTAAAAGAAATATGTTTTCCCTATAACTTATCTTTTTTCTAACAAGTTAGTAAAATAAAAATACTATTTCAATGCTAATCTATGAAAAATCAAGAAAACAGAACATCTAACTCAACTTTCAATAATTCTAAAATCTTCAAATCCTAATTATAAAACATAATAAATATCTTATGCAGGTATGGGGCGGGTTGGTATTGTAGTACCCATACCCATTTTTTGTGGGTCATTGCCCAAACCCATTGAATGGGTAAAAATCTGACCCATAGTGGCCAATTTTTGCAGATACCTATTGTGTTTGGGCCCAGTTGTCATCCCTGATCTTACCACAAAATAGTGGATGAAAATATGAAAACAGAAAACGAGAGAATAAATATAATAGGATGAACAAACTAAGAGCAGTGCAGAGGATTTCAATGTAAATAATTTTGACAACTTACAAAATTTGTATGGACAAGATTATGAGTATGTGTGGATGCAAGAGCTAATCCTGGAGGCAACAATTAACAAATGATTCAAGTGCAAACTCCAAGAAAATTAGAAAACATTATTATACGTTATCCAAGTGTTATTGCATAAAGATGCTTTTAGTCCTTGACGCACTATTGTAAATCAAAACCAGTTTGATCCAGAATTATTTTAATATGACATTCTACTTTGCATCGACAGCAACAATGTTAAATCAATGAAACTTCAAATATATAAGCCAGCAAAATTTCCAACTATTAATGTTGAAATCATGAGCAGATGCTAATACTAAACTACACCAGGCAAAATCACTCAAGGTAACCAGCCAGAACAAACAAAAATGAATAAATTATGGCAGCTCTACTTCTGGATAAACATCCGGCAAGAAGACGACCTGGAATCAAGTTCCTCCAGTCTGATTGCACAGATTTTGAAGAAAACAACCAGACTATAAGCTATCTTTCAATAGGCGGGATAAAAGTCTAAAGTGATCTTGAAATTGATAAATTAACAACATGATCTTCACAATAAATCGCAACATAACATCAAATTTTCTCACCGAAGTAAGATCATTCACATCAAGGACTGGCGAAGCCGCAAAACTATGCACACAACAGGCATTCTGAAATAATTCCGATAACTACAAAACCAAATAGAGGAAAGGTTACATGGAAGATCGAGATTGGGAAAGTGAAAACCTCAAAAACACCAGATCCTCCCGACCATGTAAAAATGGGAATAGATATCTTAAAATATTTAACACTAGAAAAGCGTTTCTATAGCCAACAACATGGCAACTCATGGAGGAGCGACAAGTTTGGAAAAACTCTTTTTATGGAATGGGGTCTGTGCAAGCATGGAAACTCCCTAACACAAAAAAAAGGAATAGATATCTCAAAATATTTAACACTAGAGAAGCATCTCTATAGCCGACAACGTGGCAACTCATGGAGGAGGATCCAAGGGCAACGAGTGATAGATAAGTTTGGAAAAACTCTTTTTATAGAATGGGGTCTATGCAAACATGGAACATGTGCCAAAGCTTTATTTTAATTTATTTGTATATCCCAATCACACAAGTTTAAAATTTTATACATTTAAACCATTCAAATATGGAATGTAACTATTGATCAATCCAACCATCGCCCATCGGTTTATAAGTAATCACCATCGCAACATTTTATGCAAAATTCTAGAAAAGTTGTTCCTTAATAAGCATATAAAAAATTGATATTTTCTTATATTGGAAGATTACCAATGTAAAGGTAATCTTAAATGTATGAATAAATTAGAAATCAGTCTCATATTAATTAAAAATATGATAATTTATGAACATGATGTACATTATGTAAACTGATGATTCAATGTTATATGTTTATTCTCTTAAGACATTTGTCCTATAAAAGTTAGTTAATATCAATATGTAAGTTAGTCCTCCAACATTACATACATCACGACACTAGCCCTCCAAAAAATTTAGCGCCACATTAGTCTTTCAAAAATTGTCACCAAGTTAGTCCCTCAAAGAATTAATTCAGCACCAAATCCATCCTTTATATATCACCACCTTAGTCCTTCATAAGGATGAACAAGGTGACATTTTAGATCTTTGAGTGACTAATTTGGTGGCATAACTTTTTGGAAAACTGATGTAGTGAAATTTGAGAACTTTGAGGAACCAAATTGGTAACCAGTAGTTCTGGAGAACTAATGTGGTGCAGGGTGCAACTTTGGGGACCAACTTGAGAGTTTACTCTTAAAACTATATACAATGTGGGTCATGTAAGTGGAGGATGAGGTGAACTATATGCAAATACAGCTTAATACCTTGTGGCTTGTTCATCCGGCAAATTTTCTAATTCCATCCGTCCAAGATGCAGGACATGCCTCGTGATTATTTTCATTAACAAGGTACCAGAGAGGTTTCAGTGTAAAACACTTCAATATAACACAGGTAATCTAATCTTTATAGTTAATATGATATTATTCTAAATTTAAAAAAAATGGAGGGGACAACTATTGGATATTACTCTTATGCAAATCACTGCCACAATTACATTCCAAAACTATACCAGTAAAAGGTGAAGATAGAACAATACTAGTTATCAACCATATGTGTTCAGCATTTATCAAACCATCACAAGCTTGTGCTGATATAACAGTGATCCTTGACTCTAAGAAAATAGCTGTACAGCAGATTGAGCATATGTACTAACAGGGAACATCACGTCACTGCATTCCTATGTTTGACTGTTTTAGAACATAATTACGATATATTTCATCATATGGACTAAACAAATTTCACATAAATGATAAAGAAATAGGATAGAGGCAGCTACAAGACCACCTTATTGGAACACTTGAGTTTAAAGATTATTGATCAAACACTCAAATGAAACAAATCACAGGACTACAAAATATAAAATGCACAAAAACCATCTAAAAGTAGTCACTTTCAATATTTATACCATACATTGGACTGACACTGCACAAAACACTTAGTCTTTATCAGGTAAGAAAACAAAAGAAACCACGGTTAGATATATTCGAAATAAATAGCACCATGATTTTCAATAGAAGACCACTGGTAATATAACAGAATCATTAGACACATAACTTACTGAGGCAATAAGACTTTTAAAATCACCAATCCATCTTTCCCAAACTCAAATTTCAGTTATACTCTGTATCATAAATACCCCGCAATTTATTTTCAATAGATTTGACAAATGAGAATATGCATTATAAAACCATGCTAGCCAGCACTCAGCTTTACATGTACCACACAGAGAAAATGAATCAAATGAATAGTTGTAACTTAACTTTCGAAAGAGCAATCTCAAGAAGAAGCTCAGAACCATACCTTTAGCAAGGAATTTCTCTTCTAAATCCATTTCTAATTGCTAGAAAAAATAGCTGAATGGCCCTTGCCTGACAAAAAGAGAGAAATAGCATTTTATGTTAGTGGGAAGATGAAGGTTGAATCATGTATGAATTACCAATTACTCTATGCCCAATAAATAGAAAAAGGAAATTCAAAAGTAAAGTCTCAGTTATTAAGGTATTGCACCAAAGAAAGTTAACAAATGATAATAATTAACCAAAATTATAACATGAGAACTAGCTTGTTTTACTTAAAATTTCAAGTTTTCAAAGATAAAAAACAAACAACTATTAGCAATATTGACTCAAAAGTGTTGTTTTTCATAGCTGAGCTCTATTTTACTTCAACACAGAAAAAGGACATGGCATTTTATGGGAACCATGTCGATTCATGTACTCAAATAGAAGAATGTGATCCACGAATAGAACATGATAAACCAGAAATAAATGGAATTATAACGCATGAAAGGAAATTTAAATTAAGCGACTCCAACTACAAAGTAAACACGGATTATTAAAGGTAAAAACATAAAATCAGTCTACAGTACATCCTTTTTTTTTAATTCCCCATTTCATCAACCCACAATGTCTCATGCAAAATATCAAAACAAACAAAAAACAAACGGCATAGAAACCTAGTTATGATGACCAATTTCTGAAAAATATATATATATATACTATATACTATACAGGTACAAATGACAAGCTCAAAAGTGAAGAGAAGAACACAAGCACGACAAAGTCACGCATATCACGATTCAACTACTCTTCCCATCCGCATTGTGCCATCGGCATTGACAAGAAGTGAAATCAAAGCCAGTTTCTTCTCCTTTTTTTCTTTTTTTTCCAAAAGTAGAAACAATTCCAAAATGGGAATATAAACGAAGGAAAACGTGTATTATGCTACTGAATTACAAAGCATAGCATGACAATAGAGGGGGGAAACCCCCAAAGTGTGGAGAAAACGAAGAACGAATCTGCTGAGAAAAGAGAAACGAAAAAATAGGCAAAAATAAATAAATAGAAAAGAAGAGAGTAAATTTCGGGAAAAAGTTGAGAAGAAAATTAGCAGGACGCACCTTGAGAGAATGGAGGAAGAAGCAAGGGCTTTTTCTTCGGAGCATGAGATTTGCTCCGAAGGAGCATGAATGAATGAATCCAAGCACAAAGAGACTTCTTCGTTGTTGTTAGTTGTAGTTTGTTCGACAGAGAGAGAGAGAGAGAGAGAGAGGAACTTGTACGAGTTGCTCACGTTTTAGGACGGGGAGAACATGGAGAAGGACACGCGCGGAGGAGCGCGTGTAAGAGTAGGAGGAGGACTAGTCTTAAAGCAAGCAGGGTTTTGAGGTTTTCTGCAGTTCCACTGTTACCGCTACTCAGCTAGCTATTCCTCCCCAATCCATATAGTACTCTCCTCTCGCGTATATTTATGCTATTGCTAACACCCAGTACATATATCTTTTTTCTTCCTTTTGTTTTTTTTTTTGGTATTCACTGGAATGGGCTGTATAAATATCCCCTGAAAACTGTTGGAAAGAATATGTTTAACTAACTGCTTCTTTATGACCAAAAAAGCGCTAACTGCTTCTTTAAAAATGTTTTAATTATTATGAGAAAAAAAAGTTGTTCAAAGTGCTTTGAGAAAAAAATTGTTCAAGGTTTTTTATTGAAATCTTTTATTTGCTTAATATGTGTATTATCTTTTATATTATTATAAAACTTAAAATTATATTCAAATAATTACAAATGAAGTCGTCCAGACTTAGAGAGTGACCATATCTAGGTAACAAATCCACGACACAGTTCGCCTCACAGTGGGTGTGACAAATCTTCACCTCTCCATCCTTAGAGCACCGGAGATTGACATTTCACACCATGTTCCCATAAGGTGATCCGTGCGACAACCCTCGCATCCATCTTAGAGTCACACTCAAGGTAGAGCTCCCTAATGCCACAAGTCCATACAATCTTTAATGCAGTAACGACACCCCAAAAAATTCGGCCATTAGAGCATTGCTTGAGCCTAGATGTACAAACCCAAACAACCACACATTATGCATCAAGCATGTAACATTTTAATATTTTTTATTTTTAAAATATTATTGCTTAAATTTGTTCAATGATAATATTTTGTCAGCGATAATTATAATTTTATATTATATTTTAACATTATTAAAAAATATATATGATTTTTTTTGGTAACACAAAATATATATATATATATATATATATATGATAAGTATGTTTCCGAAATGAAAAGGCAATTTATTATATAAAACAGCATAGTTAAATATTAAAATAGAATCACAGACTAACGGTGTTATAAGGGCATAACAGTCTATTGGAATTTATTCAGTGCTCGTTTGGTGTAGGCGTGTAGCTTTTGAAACACTCGTTTGACACCAAAAGCGAGTCTTTTAAATATATTTTTAAAATATTATTATTAAACGTAAATTAATTTTTTTTGATATAATTTTTTTAAAATTAATTTTTTAAATACAATTTTATCAAACACAATTTTATCAAAATCTAAACCAAACACACACTCAACGTCCTAAAAAATCGATCTTTTGATTGTGAATAGCGTATGGCTGGGTTCTGCTTCTGCCTGCAGGAAAAGTACATATAAAGCAATGATTCCCCATGCTATTGGTACGTGTATTCACTGCTCTATTTATTGCGCGTGAGAGCATTATCCAAAAATTATACTAATTTTCTGCTTTTATTTTTTACTTTTAGGAAATATTTTGGAGACACAGTTATTTTATGTTGCAATCGGAAAAGTGAGAAAACGCTCAATGAGCTTAATAATAACAAGTTAGTGTGTGTTTGTTTCATATTTTTAAACACATTTTTTAGGGTCAAATTTGTGTTTGATTGGTCAAATACGATTTTGGCTAAAAATAAGTGTATTTATTTATCTAAAAGTAAAAATTTGAAATGTGATTTCAAAGTTTAGAATCAATTTTGGTAGAAAAAAAGTCCTGAGTTGTTTTTTCATTTATAAAATCATGTTTCAGTGTGAGATCCACAAAATTCGTTATATTTACACATCAAAAGTGATTCTATTTTTAGTATTCACATACAATCAATTTTTCTAAATACACTTTTAAAATATCATTACTAAACATAAATCAATTCTTTTCAATATAATTTTTTTTAAATTAATTTTTTAAACACAATTCTATCAAATATAATTCTACCAAAATTTAAAACCAACGGACAGTTAATAATCCATTATTATCATGTACTCGGTGTGAAGTGTCAATATTCATTATTCGAGTCGTTCGTCCTTTTTCTTTTGGGTTGAATTATCTTCATATTTATAAGTGAAAAAACATAGACGCGTCTAAATTGAGTAAATTCTAATACACGCTATAATAAAGAATATATAATTGATTAATTGCTGAGACTTTTCAAAAAAAGTCTAAATTCTAACACAAGTATTACCTGTCTTATATGATGATATTATTATAACAAGTATGGTATAATTTGCACATTCCAAATCTTAATTTAGAATTTAAAATTGAGTATTATTTAAAAATAATGTGTTAAATGAGATTTCAGCTGTTTGTTTGAACGTGATTCTCAATTTCATATGATTGTTGGAGTGAAATGAGAAAAGACAAAACTTTTTTTATTGAAAGAAAAGACAACACTTTTTGAATTAAATGTTTTCATTTCAAAAAATATTATGTTTTTTAATTAGTTTCTTTTTTATATAAATTTGATTAGTTTATTTTAAATTTCATAACTTATTCACTTCTCATCTTTGCATTTGGCACAAAGTAATCAAATAGGGAGTTAAGATTGATTAAACATTAGATTAGATTAGCCAAAGGGTTAATTGTGCATTAAACTATCATCAATCCATACAGCTAACGCACTAACGGGATTATTGATTTCTTTCATTGCGGGGAAAAAAATTAAAGGATTAATTAACTGTATGTGACTATATGCAGAATCTTCACAACAGTGGGAAAGAAGAATCAGTCATTCACTCATTCTTCTGGTAAAGAAAGATGCATATGCTGCATGTCGAACATGAGTTTTGGTACTTTCTGCTTTCTGAATTTTGATGACTCATTCGCACTTTTTCTTGTGCTTTGGATTGGATTCACTTTGGGCGCAGCCACATTTCAGGCTCAGCCGTCCCAGTAGCGTTATTGGTCGACGTGTTGTGATTTGACAACTCTCTAACTCTCATCCCTCCGCTTTGGCCCCCGGGGCTGGCTCATCTTTCACACACCAATTCAAATATAATAAATTATTTGACCATCGAATAATGCGATTCCTGTATTTTCTACTAGCCAATTAGTCAATATATATATATATATATGATATGTCAATTTTATAATACTACTTGCATATGCGGCGGTGTTGTTAGACATATTTATGATTTTTCATTCATGCGTTTTTTCTTCACATTTTAGATTTTTCTAAACAATGTAAGCTCTCCACATAGGTGGCACTTAATATGAGAAGCTGAATTTTGCTCCCACTAATGGGAATCTGGTCGGTTACCTACTATAGAAGGTTTTATCGGTTTAAAATAATTGCAATGCACCTCCCTGAAAAACATAATATTTGCAAATACAGAGATTGATAATTATAATTATTAAGGATATTAAGACCTCATTAAGAAGAAAAACTTTTGTGCCATCGTTAAGACCTGATTAACAACACCTCTACTGCTCTGCAGCTCTATTTTTGCCAGAATCACGCGCAACCCCCATTCCCCCCCCCCCCAAATCTCACCACCCCCAACCCCCATTCCCAATCAATCTTGCCGCAAATAGAATTTGTGGATGGTGGAATGTGGGTCTCAAGTTAATGGCGGTCAATCACCCCCACACGTCATTGGGGTCGGTGATGTAATGAACATATACAGATTTGTATAGTTTTTTTTTTTGCCAAACGAAAATCCAAATTTAAATTGCAAGCAAAAATTATCAAAAAAAAATAAATTGGTGAACAAACAGAAAAGTTTCATCATCACATAGTGAGAAACAAAGAGGCGAATAGATCAGAAAAAATAACGACAGCACCCATAAACCAACAAAACCACAAAAGCAACATCAACAATAACAGAGCAGAGAAACATAGAAAGGACGAAGAAGGGGTTGCTGCCTCGTTGCAGTTGCGTCGGCGGTCCACCGCCGCTGCGTGCGCGGCTTCGCCGTTTTCCCCGCACCGTTGCGGCTTCGTGGCTCCCGTTCTCTCCCATCTAACGCCGGCACTGTCTCTCATAGCCACGCGAAGATCCCTCTCTCCGTCGCCAAATGTGGACCCCCACGCTACACCGGGTGCTTGTTGCAGGTGTCTCAAAATGCGCTTTATTTTGGGATTGTAGAGGTGACGATGACGCCATCGGTGACGAGTGGGTTCGGCTGCCGGATATGGCAGTTGCTAGACGCAGGGATGCAGGGAAGGCTCAGGAGGAGTGCGGAGGCGTTTGAGGTTTGAAAGCGCTACAGGGAGCATTTGATTCAACTTCTCATGCTTTCTTTCTTTTTGAGTGGGAAAGGTACTGATAAACCTAGAAAAGGCAAGATACCACCGAGGGATATTGATAAAATCTGCAGAATGGTGTATGCAGGAAGAGGAAGAAATTAACTCCTGAGTTGGATCATTGATTACCACAAAAAACGTTAATGACCATGTTAATTGTTTTTTAAGATTGGGGCTTTTTAAGAAATTCAGACTTCTGTAGACCTATATTTGCAAATATATAACAGTATTATCTATATTTTAATAGCAGGTAGCATGTCATCAATCTGGTCTATTGGATCAAAGTCAAACATTTTTCATAGGTAATCTACGTCAGAAACACAATGACCCATTGGTGGGAACAAAAATGACAAACCCATATTAAGTACCACCTGCATATTATGTGTACAATTTTTTTTTTATTGTTACATGGCGAGATTCATATCATGCGTGTGTCTCCTTCTCTTTTTTCAATTAGATCATTTTATCATCACCAGTTCACAAGATGCAAAGTCTAGTCAAAAGGGCTAAGTTGATTCAACTAGTATAAATTTTAATTGTTGTAGATAGGTACACGAGTGTTGAATTAAAATTGAAAAGTTTTACACAAAAAAGAGGTCAAGTACGAGTTTATTTTTAATTATGTAATTTAAATTTAGTGTGTTTGGTTCATTATTTGCACATATTTCAGTTTCAATGCATGTAAAAAGATAGCATGTTTAGAATATTACTAGTAGGCGCGAGTTCTAATATACCCTAATTAAGAATCAAATCTCACAATACTTTGAAAATGAATGGAAATTTGGCTGGTGCAAACACACATCAAAGTTATAGGAAAGAATATACTTACCCAAACAATTTGAGAATTGCAAAATTGGGGGTGCATGTTCTCTTAAAAAAACATGTTTTAGTTTTTAAAATTAACTAGAATCTAAAAATAATTTGAAAATGAAAAACTACTTTTGAATAATTTTGAGAAATATACTGTAATTATAATTATAATTATAATTATAATGAGTATACAAAATGAAAGAAAAGATTATAAAAATAACTTTTATGATTCTAAACGAACATAAATTAACTTATATTTCACATAAAAAATTAAAAAATAATCATTAAGTTATTTTATATAATAGGATAACTTGTTTTTAACGAACACAACTTTGAATCCTTTCGTAATTACCAAAGATCTAAAGAAATCTTGATGGTAGAAGAAGTGAGAACTGTGGACCACGAAATGCACTTATGCACGTTGTCAGAGTTGCTTTTTATTGTGTACTAGTATCTCTAGTAAATATTCGAGTGCTTGTACGTGTTCATTTTCCTAGGAAAATGATAATAAATGTCTGATACTTCTATATAAAAAAAATTAAATATACTTTAAGTCCTTTCAAATTTGATCGTTTTGATTTTAGTCTCTGTAAATTTTATTTAAAATTTTTTAGTCCAATAAAAAAAATTTGTTTGATTTTAGTCATTTTAGTGATTTAGGGCTGAAGTGGCATGGACACATCACCTCATTAATCTGACATATCATATTCAAGTGTCACGTAAGCACGCCACGTACGTAGGACAAATTTGCAGGAACTAAAATCAAAACAGACCAAATTTGGAGGGACCTGTGACCCTAATTTTTTTGTTCTTCCCTCCACCACCACCACCACCACCACCCCACTCTCTCTCTCTCTCGTTTTTCTCTCTCTCTCTCACCACCACCACCACCCAACAACACCCAAACACCATTTTTTCACCATTTTTTCGCCAACAACAGCAGCACCCCAACAACAACAATAACAACAACAATAATTTTTTCTCCTTTTTTTTGCCAACAACAACAACAGCATCGGCACACAAACAACAACAACAACGACAACATTTTTTTCACAAAACGTAAATCACAAAAGACATATTTGTAGGGACTGGATCCAACCACGTTTTATCTTCTTCAATCTTCTTCTTTTTCTGGGTTTGTTTTTTTTCTTTCTATCTGAGTCCCTAGGTCTAGCACCGGTGTGGTTTGGGAGTGAAAGCAGATCACGATTCACTAGCATTTGTTAGATTGGTGGTGGCGGGGTGAGAGAGAGAGTGTGGTGGTGGGGGCTAGTGTGTGTGGTGGTGGGGGGTGGTGGTGGTGAGAGAGAGAGAGAACGAGAGAGAGAGTGTGGGTGGTGGTGGTGGTGGTGGTGGTGGTGGAGATGGAGATGGAGGGAAGAAAAAAAATTAGGGTTACAGGTCCCTCCAAATTTGGTCTGTTTTGATTTTAGTCCCTGCAAATTTGTCCTACGTACGTGGCATGCTTACATGACATTTGAATATGACACGTCAGATTAATGAGGTGACGTGTTCATGCCACCTCAGCCCTAAATCACTAAAAGGACTAAAATAAAAAAAAATTTATTGGACTAAAAAACTTTGACCAAAATTTACAGGGACTGAAATCAAAACGGTCAAATTTGGAAAGACCTAAAACATATTTAAGCCAAAAAAAAGTGTGTGATATTTCTTTTTATTATTGTCGTTTTTTTTATTATTGTCATGTACGTAGGAAAAATGAAACATAAATATAAAATTATCACATATAACCCTTATATTTAGTGTATTTTTTTTATCCAGCAAAAATGGTAAACACACACACACAAATGCCCCAACCGGAGATTGAACCTTGTCCAACCTAGCATCGCAAGATAGATTTAACCATTTATGCTAGGCTTTACATACTTATATTTAGTGTATAAGAAAAGCTTTCAATAGCCAATGTAAATATATATTTTTCATTTACATGTATAGTTTTAAATAATGGTAAAAGTTATTTATTTTACTTTTTAAAGTGAATTGTTAATTTATTTTTTTTTTACTAAGTGAATTGTTAATTGTCTTTTATAAAATAGTTGTTTTATTTATTTAACGGATTTTTTCCTTTTTTTTCGAAATAACAAATAACAAATTCACGTTAACGCCAAGTGTGATGAATTCATTTTCGGCGGCAGGAGTGCGAGGACTATGTTTTGAATCTTGGGCTCACAATTTTGGGGCCTACTTCGGATCCATTCAAGAGGCCCACTTCGGAGTTTGGACTATGACTAGTATTAGGCCGCGCTCTCTTATTGGAAATGGCTAATCGTGTTGGTTCTGTGTTCTTTAAAGTTCTTATTACTATGGACCAAAAAAAAAAAGTTCTTATTACTATTTGACCAAAAAAAAAAGTTCTTATTACTATATTTATATTTGACCAAAAAAAGGAAGTTATTATTATTATTATTAGTATTACTTCTTGTAATAAAAAAAGTATTAGTATTAATTCTCAGAACATCAAAAAAAAAAAAAATAGAGAGAACAAAAACACAGAACACGAAGTTGGAAAACAATCAAACATGTTTGAACTGTTCTCATTTTCTGTTTTAAAATTACTATCCTCCCTTTTCATTTTTAAAAAACCAAGATTAGTATATATCTATGAAGAGAGGTTTTATAGTGTACTTGTTTAAGATTTTCGTTGATGCAAACTGATAAAATTTACCATAGGCACTTTCAATAAAAGGAGCTCTATTGCTCCCTCCTTTACCCTATGTTTGGTTATGAGAAGAAATAGAGAAGAGAGAAAGAGATGAGAAAGAGTATGAGAAGAGAGAAAGAGGTGAGAAATAGAGTAGATTTAATTTATTGTTTGGTATGAAAGAAATAGAAAAGAAAAAGAAGAGAAAGAAGCATTGAAGTCTCTCTCTCATTGTTTGGTTAGATAGAAAGTAAGAAAAGAGAAAATATAATATTTTACGTTAAGACAAAAATACCCTTGTTAATTTTTCATCGATTCCTGGTTCCAGACTTCCAGTGCACTACTAATCAAATTTAACGTGTTGCTGATCCATAGCAATTGACATTTTTCCACGATCCTTTTAAATTATATATATTTTTCATGATGCCAATAAAAAGATAAAACATTCATTATATTGTTTGCGACATGACGTTCTCACAACTCGATCATTCTTGACTGCACCTTCAAATCCAATTTGAGAAGCCACATATCTGTCAACAACATTCGGCCATTGGGCATCTTTGAGCAATAGAATTAAAAACAAATATTCACAAATCCTAGCACTGTAGCGCACACACCACTGGACCGTGAAACAAGGGTACGAATGGAAAGAACAAAAATTGAGCTCTCTCTCTTCGCCCTTTCTCCGCACCAGAGCGAAGAAAGCAAAAAGGTGCGGGCCCCATGTATTTTAATCTCTCTTCTCTATTTCTCTGATGCACCAAACAGGGTAAGTTGCCTTCTTTCTTCCCTCTTTCTCTCTCCCTTACTTCTCTCTTTCCAAAATCGCTGATACCAAACACATTGTTAGTGAACTTGATTTTAAATGGCTGAGAATCTTACACAAATAGGGCTTTATTAGTTTTCATTTTAAAATGGAGTCTTTATTAAATAGTAGAGTGTTTTGACTGATTTATCCTTTAGAAGGTCAAGTTTTTTTTTCCAGCTGATATATTTTTATTATTTGTAAGAATCATATATTTTTACTTTATCTTATGTTTTTCAGAATTTAAAAAAGACTTAAAAATAATTTTAGTCCCTGCAAATATACCTATTTCTGGTTTTCGTCCCTGCAAATTTTTTTTTTTTACTTTTTCATCTCTGCAATATTCACCGTCTCCGGTTTTGGTCCTTTCGTCAGTTGCCGTTACAAAAAAGCTGGCGTGGCTGACGTTTACTGATTTGTCATTGCCACGTAAGGTTAATATGCACAGGTGTCACGCTTACTCATCACTTTTTATTATTTTAAAAATTAAACCTGAGTTTCAGATTTTTGAAATGTTTAACATTTGGGATTTGGGATTGGAATTAGGGTTTCAAATGTTTCAGTCCCTTTTTCAGACTCATTGCCTCCACCACCACTCCATGGCGTCAAGCATTCAACCACCACCACACCGCCTTTTTTTCTTTTTCTTCTCTCTTGCACGGCGACTTACTCCCAGAAACTACCAGATCTGTAGCATGACTGGAGCATGACGAAGGGAGGTAGATCGGCGACAGACCACCATAGAACCACCAGATCTGGAGCGTGACTGTAGCGTGACTCGAGTTCGTGGTTCACAATATGGAATTGATGGCTACCATGAAGACCACCGTGAAGAGAAACACATTTCTCTAAAATCTCAGTGGAGAGAGAAAGTGTGTGGCTGTGCGACGAGGGGCAACACTGAGACCGCCACGACAGTGACATACAGAGAACGGGGGCATCGAGTTGCAAATCCAACGACGTTGTTTCGCAGCTTCTGTACGAGCCC
The DNA here is from genome assembly GCA_030159175.1 of Glycyrrhiza uralensis. Taxonomy (NCBI): domain Eukaryota; kingdom Viridiplantae; phylum Streptophyta; class Magnoliopsida; order Fabales; family Fabaceae; genus Glycyrrhiza; species Glycyrrhiza uralensis. The sequence goes on along the minus strand of BRZY01000003.1, from coordinate 57,551,822 downwards.
CATGGTCTCTTCTATTCCTATCCCGACGAAGGAGATGAGTCGGGTTGGAAAGACGTCGATGGCGGTGATGCGTCTTAGGCTGCGTTAGTGCTGTCAATGATTGAGAAGAGGATTAATTGAGAAGAGAGTTATGTTTGCTTTGAAACATTCTGTTGTATGTTTCGATCCCATTGATTGAGTAGAGGATTATGTTTGCTGTGAAGGATTATGTTTTCTGTGAATGATTTGTTTGCTGTTAATGGGTTCTGAGTTGAATGATTTGTTTGCTATGAATGTTATTTTCATGGCTTATTTACCAGATTCAGGGGAGGGGGAAGAGGGTGGATGGGGTGGCGGCATGGAGTGGGGAATGGGAGAGGGGAAGGGACCCTAACATTAGTTGATTAATTAATTAATTTGTTTTTAACAAAATTGTGTTTAAGTAATGTGTTTAAGATAATTTTAATTTTAATTAATATTAAAACTGATTACTAATGTTGAGTCAACATAGGTGTACAGTCAGCAAGTGACATGTGGCGTCAGTTAGCCAGCATGGCAGTGACACGTCAGTTGCCGTCAGCCAGCTCAGCGTTTTTGTAACAGCAGCTGACGGCGAGGACCAAAAAGAAAACGTCAGGACATTGCAGGGATTAATAAGTAAAAAAAAAAATTACAGGGACGAAAAACAAAAACTGCTATATTTGCAGGGACGAAAAATTCTATTAAGCCTTTAAAAAATAGTAAAAGTTATGTATAGTCAATATTAATCCATCTCATTTCTTACGTTTCCACTTAATTACACACATTTTTTTTTTGGAGAGCAACGGGGCCGAAGCCCAAAGCACAAAAAACTACAAGACAACTAAACGAGGAGCAAAAGCTCCCATCATATCAGCAAGCACCAACCGCCCAACACTCTCAGGAGGATTCTCATAGATAATCAATCCTTGGCTTGGAGTAGCTCCCAGAGCAGCCATTGCATCCGCACAACGGTTTGCCTCGCGGTAAACATGAACCACCTTCACCTCCCAAACAAGTCGAAGAAGCTTTCTGATTTCTCTCAGCAAGCTCCACCCCGATGTGCTCCCCATCTGATCACCAGTAATAGCCTGCACCACCACCGCTGAATCGACTTGCACCAGAACCTTGGCATAGCCACGCATCCTCAGCAGATGTAATCCCTCAAACACCCCCCACAATTCTGCCACATACGCAGAGCATGATCCCAAATACTTAGAAAACACATTTACATTTACATACATATCAAATTTAAAAATAAAAATTTATTAGTTATTTTCAAAAAATTATTATTATACCATACAGTAAAAAAATAAATTTGGATTAATCAGTAAAAAGTCGCTGCGTCCTTCCAACAAAGCCTTAACCATCAATATCCCCTAATTTTGAGGATAACAAACTTAATAATTTAATGAATCATATAATATTATTTTAATCCACTTGTACTGCTGCAGTCGTCGGAAGATTTGCTTGTGAATCAATTCCAATTTCCAGCTTCTTTTTGTCTGAATGCATTATCAAATCTGAGAATGTGATTATAATGTAATTATTTTGTTCGCTACTGGGGGTACATAATTAATTTAATTAATCTGCTTAGAATAAGCAATGTAAGCAATCTTCTGCCTTCCCTGTAATTGGCTATAACCATTAAGCTTAGATCTGATCATGCCTTAAAGTGCAAAATCACTGGCCAACCAAGCAGATTAGCAGTTTTAAGTCAAACCTCGACTAGTGCTCTTTCTTTACCCAGAATTCAATACCTTTATAAATAATAGCATTGTCTATATTACCGAGAGCATTTAAGTTTTGGTCATTGCTACTAAATATCTTTATGTGTAACCATGAATGAATCTATGATAGTAGTAAAATTTGTAGTCATTAACTAATTGATGGATCTGACCCGTAAAAGAATCCAACAAGAAATAATAGAAGATGCTAATGACTTACATCAAACCTTAACCAATTGTACTAAAATTAAGACGCGCAGTCTCAAACGGAGAAACATCAATGCAATTTTTTCTTTAACCTTTTCTCTCCTGCAAGAGAATTGCTGGAATATGGCACAGAGTATTAATATTATTATTTTTATATACTCTTTATAGTAACAACAACAAAATGACAGATAAAATTCGAGTTCCATCACTGTATGTCAACTTTTGTCTTGGTCGAATCTGCTGAAGCTGGTGTGGTGTTTTGTGCACAGAATATTTTCTCATTAGCATGTAGAATTCCAAAGCTCTGCATTTTTAACCTTGGATACACTTTCCAACACTTCCAAAGGAAGAATATCTCCAATAACAACTACCATTTTGGTTTCCAGATCTACCTTGTATGAGCTCACTCCTGTTGAGAAGTAGAATTAGAAAGAGGCAATCACTAAAAATATATACAGAGCAGACAAAATAGCCCCATATCACACATGCTGATATTATGGGTGAGCAAACAATAATGATGTTGACTTTTTTAACAGATGGCTTAAGATTAATCAGGAGGGCTAAAATAATTTATCTCCTCTGATGGGGCAGTTGGGGCAACCTCTCTGCTTTTATCACAATAACAAGTAGAATTTGGTTCAGCTTCTGTTGAATCGTTAAAACTTGAAATAAACACACCAGACACAAACACAAACAGTGTTGTATATAGAGTTGTTTAGCTGTATTTTTATATGCAACTAGTCTATGAACCCAATCCGTATAAAATATGTGCTTTTTCCAACAAAAATAGTAAAACTATCCTAAAATAACAATTTTAATTGGAATTAAAAAGAGTTGAGAAAGTAACACGTGTCATAAGAGTATAGGGGACCAAGACGTATTTTTCTTATATAGTAATTGATAATTGATATATTAATTGAAGAATTGCAATGTGCTTAATGCTCACCTTCAAGCTTTGAGACATGTTTCTCAACTTTTCTTGCACAGCCCTGGCAATGCATGGACACCTTCAACATCACCATCTGCATATTTGAACAACAGGAAGATATCAGATTAATTAACACAAGCTGTCTAATACAAAACATGCTAAACTATTTTCTTTCTTTATTTAAAACCCAGAATGAGCTAAGAGTGACTGATGTTACCAAAGAAACATCAATGCAGAAAAAAAAGAGAGAAGAAAAACCTCACCTTGGGTTTCAATTGAAAAGCCAATGTTTGCTTTCCAGCAACAACATCCTTCAATCTTAGTTTATGATTGCCTCCACTTGCAATCAAGGGCTTGCTCTCAAACTCATCTTCAAATTCTATGGAATTCACACAGAAGCAGGATGAGTTTGAACCAGAAGAGAGACAGAATGTGTCCAACATCCTACCAAGTTTCCCCATTTTTTTTCAACCTTTTATTATCAGCTCTCTGCTCTCACAACACCACCTCTCTCAAGTCTCAACCAATAACTGCTTCAATAATAAATAACACAAAACCCAAAGCAGCTGGCTAGTTATAATAATACCTTATGTTAAGGAGGAAAGGGACATCAGGGATGGGGAAAACAAAGAAGCTTAAGGCCAAATTTTATTGGGGAAGCCAAACTGCACAGAAATCAATGAGTTTTATACTTTTATCCAAGAATAATGACAGAGAAATAGACCCAGTGCAATTAAAGTTAGTTTATCATGTGATAAACCACTAAACATTGACCTAACTGAAATTCACTACTGGAGACAGATACCGGACTTAAGTGTCATAAAGGGAGAAACATAGTTTGAGAAGCATCTCATTGACTATTTATGGAAGAAACAGATACGTATTAAAAGAGGCATAACATGACTCATATGATGATCAAAGAGGAGAAAATAGAAAAGGAAGAAACAGTGATCACAGGAATGGGAAGTAGAAATGGCTAACTTTATATATGAATGTGAAGGGCTTAGCCCAAGTTGGAGGAAAAGAATATGTATATTATATAGATCCATGTGGATAAGTATAACATCAAAACTAATGAACTATAAGCATGGTAGAGATGTCAAATATAAAGGAACAAAGTAAAGGCATATTTGGTAAATATTTGGTAATACAACTGTGATGCAAATTGAAAACAAAAAGACAAAAGAAAATGTATGGCAAAGGTGCAGCGTGCCTTAAGTTTTTAGTTAAACTGTCGTCATATGGCAACAGTGCAAAGGTGGCTTTTCAGGTGGTCAAGTCCTAAGTGGACCATGAATCCATGATACTCCAGTGGGCCCATCACCTTCTATCAAAGGTAACTACACTTATTTGAAAAACACCCCACATGTTGTATTTAATCATGTAAGTAACCCTAATGTTTTTTAAATTTTTGAAAGTAAACCATGAAATAAATTTTTTTACAGGAATTAATTTAAGCAATTTTTGGTTAATTTTTTACAATAAATTAAAACATAATTCCGATTTAATTTATACTTCTCTACTACAAATATAACTTTATGTTGTCAAAACAAATTAAAATATATTTTTCAACAATTAAACCTAAATAAACTACCTATTTAATTTTATAATTGGCTTAAATATGATTTTTGTCCCCGCAAATAGGGGGTCTTTTGATTTTCATCCATGTTAAAATATTTTTTTATTTTTAATCCCTGCAAAGTTCAAACTCTCCCGTTTTGGTCCATGTTGTCACTCGTCGTTACAAAAAAGCATATGTGGAAGACGAAGTCTCAGTTGGTAGTGACACGCTGGCTAAGTTATCCTACGTGCCATATGCTGACTGTGTATTGAGGTGAGTCGGCTTTATTAACATTTTTTTAACATAAATAATTAATCCATAAAAAAGACAAATTAAAAACAAATTAATTAACTTATGTTAAGGTTTTCCCTTTCCCTTTCCCCTTTCTGCTGCCACGCCAGCAACCCTTTCTGCAGCCACTCAGAGGTCTTCGAGTTGGGGTCTTTAGAGTTTGGATGGAAAAGCGTGGGGTGTGGGAGTCGGTTTCATCGGTGAGGACCTTTTGGTAGGCGAGGAGCCAGAGCTCGAAGTGGCGAAGGGAGGAGGAAAGGTTGATGAGGACCCTGTCGGGGTGGCGGAAGTTGTTCATCCACATTTGGGTGTAGGGACACGCCGTCTTTCTTCAGGAGTGTGGACGGGTCTGGTGGGGGGCGCCGGAACGGGGCGAAGGTGGAGAGGGGTTGGTGGTGGTGGTGGTGTCGGGTAACAGTGGTGGGGAGTGGGCGCAAGGGATTGGCGAGGAGTTGGAGGGTGGAGACGGCAAGGCATCGATGCAGTATTTCTTCTCACTTGTTGTTGTTGTCGGAAGGGGTCAGGGGCATTCGTTGTTGATCAGTGTTGAAATTGGGTTGAAGGTGTGTTTGAGGTGGGAATCAGAGATGAAGGAGCAGAAACCCAGAAAAACCATGGAGCCCACACCTATAATCAGTAGCTTGTGTGTCTTGTTCGTTCGTTTTTACGATTTTTTAGAGTGATTTCTGCGTGATGATATTCAATAGGTAGTGTGTGCAATTTGATTATTATTATCAAGTCATTTTTCTTTCTATTGTTATAATCAATTTTGATTATCCCTATCCAGTGGGGGTTTGCAATAGCGAAGGTGAAGGTTGAGTTGCAAGGGATGAAGGGGGCTCGGGTTCAGCATCAGTAGGGTAGGCAAATTCTTAATTGTTAAATGTTTAAATTTAAATTGTTTTAAAATATTAAAAGTTAACTATTAATGATAATCTGTGTTAAAATGCTTAATTAAAGCTGACTCACCAAACATACACATGCAGCATATGCCTTTTGTTGGTTTATTTTGAAATACATCACAGTAGTCCTTTTAACATTCACACAAATTTTAACTACTGGGGCAACTTTTATAAATATGAAATTTACAATTTATTTCCTCAATTTATTAACTCTTCAAGTCCTTTCTTGCAAATATTAAAAACTTATAAATTGACATGTGCAGCCTCCAGCCGGTATCCCGAATGCAATCTGCACCGTCCCAATAATTAATTATTATATCAACGTTTATAACATCCACTTGTGTATCATGGTCCATTTAGGGACCTGCCCACCTGAAAAGCCACCCAGTGCAAAATGCTTGATTGAGATCATTGTTGAATTGAAAAATGTTTGATAACACTTAAAAAGCAACTTATAAGCAACAGGTGACAAACCACACAAACTATATTGTAAAGGGTATCATTAGAAAAATATATTGATTGAAAAGGCTTTGCATGCTTATTGCTTAATAACATTCTAAACGCCGCCATTAATTAATTTTATACCCGTTTAAGTGCAAAGGTGGGAAAATGATAATAGAATAAGTAAATGTGACCCATTGAGACCCGAATGAAGCTGAATCTGTTGACGTCTTTATATGCCTCAATCAAATATAATAGTGCAAAATGGGACAGGCTCTATTGCATTATTGGGCACTATGAGCTCAGCTCAGGAGCGTTTCCGATCGAATTATTGAACCATTGAATAATTGAATTGAATAAAGGTTCCTTTTTCTATCTACAGGTTGGTCCATGTGATATAGTGGATCCATTCAAAATGGAGCAGATTGAGGAATTTGACAAGGCCAGACCCAGGGCAAAGACACTTGTCAGGAGCGTGCCAGTCACATGAACTTTGCTTCTGCGACGATAAAAGTAGAGTGAGGAAGTTTCTTGTGCCTTTTTATATGAAGTTCAGGCACCAAACACAAAAAGAAAGGGAGGTTCTAACGGTTATGTTACAATGAATTTGGGGGAAACATTTGGGTATGGTATTGCTTAGTAAGACCCAACCTTGTAGTGCACTACCACTACCGGGACTAACTTGACCGTCGTTTTACAATTTTAGGGACTAATTTGACCGATGTTTTACAATTTCAAGGACTAAATTGTTTTTTCGTTAGTTTCAGGGACTTAAGTGAGACCATATTACAGTTTCAGGGGCCAAAATGACAGTTAACTCCACTACCAGCATCTAGCATGGAACACCCTCAATTTTATTGATCTGGATTGGCTGCAGTTGCCATTTTGGTGCATGTGCAGTCATGCAGTCAGATGATTCAAATTGTTGGATCAAGATTAGACGGTTCACAATTTTAATTGTGTATTTTAAACTCGGTTTATTCTTAAAATTCTCATCCGTCCAATCTGAATCAACGGTCCTGATCACTGACTGTTTAATGGTGGTGGTGGTGGTGGAGAGAGAGAGAGAGAGAAAACGAGAGAGAGAGAGAGTGTGTGTGTGGGTGATGGTGGTGTTTAATGTCACATGGTCCTTCTAAATATATTAAGTTTTGATTTCTTGGCAACTGGGTCAGATTCTATAGGAAGATTGTAGAGGTTGTAGTTTTCCTAGACTTGTAGGTGTTTAGCTTGTTCTGTCTTGTTTGTTCCCTGTTTCTATCAAAAAAATATATATATTAAGTTTTGATTTTAGTTCCTATTGCGTAAGTCATGTAGTCTGTATAGATGATGTGTCAGCTGACATGACACTATATATTGGTCACGTCAACTTTTTACAGAGACTTCAATGTGTCATGTCAGCGGTCAACACAAAAGAAGGATCTATATCAAAAAATTAATTTCTTGAAGGACAAATTTTTTTTAACTTTTTTAAAGAGATTAAATTCAAAACGCCAATATTTAAATGGACAAAAAACATGTTAAAGCCTTAAACTAATCATGTTGATGCCCCACTTCGGACATATCCACATGGATTGTACGGTTAGAAATCTGCGCTTGATCCACCGTCACTGTTGTCTCCACTTTCCAGTTTCTACCAATAGAGAGACATGAAGAAACAACAGCCGTGCTTTACGATGTAAATCGGACAACGCATTAGCTATGGAAAAAATTAAAATGCACTTCCTCAAATGAAAACAATTTAGAACTCCCTCGTTTAAAATATTTGTCTTTAAGGTTAATTTTCAAATTCCATTATCAAATTTAATCGCTTGTCACCCACACAAAAAAAGCAGACAAGATCACCACGAATAACCAATATCATTTTACCATGAAGCTTCTAGAGTACGAACAAACACGCTCAATGCTGCTTGTTTGTTTCAAAATACTGCATTTGCATCGTTCAGACTCAGAAGGGAAAACTTGAAATGGGGGACGGAAGTGAAGTATCCTTCAGAAAGGACATTCAAAAACCAATCAATGAGAAACTAGTAACTGTATTTGCCTCATTTGCAAAACTACAGAAACTGTGAACTTCTTCTGAAGGCTAATTTCGTATTTGAATATCTAGAAGAAAGATATGAATTAGAAGCAGTTAGTGACACATACGTACGCACACTCACAATTACAGATTGAGAAAGCAACTTGCCTTTGAGGCTTGGGCTTTTTTTATTTGTACCACGTCAAAAAAAATTATTTTGCTATATACTATGGTTTTTTTTTAATTAGCTTTTTACCATGGTTTATATTTTAGGTGAGAAGTCTTATTTTTAAAATTGAACTTTTCACCATTATTTTAATTTTTTTTATAAAAATATCTATGAGAAATCTTATCCCCAAAACAGGACTTATGAACACTTTTTTTATTTTTTTTTTTTCAATTTTTCGTTTAATTCTGATGGTTTAGAGTTTAGTTAAGGTAGTTTATGGTGTTAGGTGGTTTGTGGTTTTAGGATTTGGGTGGTTTTAGAATTTTGGGGTTATTTAAATTAATTAATTTAATTTGTTTATTAATTCAATTTATTATTTAATAATTACTTCAATTAAGTTAGTTTATGACTTAATAGTAAATAATAATACAATAAAATGATTACATTAAAATTATAAAAGGGTACAACGGTCCACATTTCCAGTTAGGACATTTATTGCCGCTATGGTTACAAATACACCATAAGTTATTCTCCTAAATAGTGTCCTATTCCACACCTTGGAAGTTTTTGGTTGTGTGTAGGTTGTCAACAGTTCCACACAAAAGAGGATCCCACCTGCAAGAACTAATGTCCCGGAAGCACTTTTTGTTGGTATGCAGTTGGGCATCCTCTTTTGTGTGGAACTGTATACAACCTGCATGCAACCGAAAACCTCCAAGGTGTGAAACAGGACACCATTTAGGAGAATAACTTATGGTATATTTGTAACCATAGCGGCAATAAAACTGAAAATGTAGACCGTTGTACCCCTTTTATATTTTTAATGTAATCATTTTATTATATTATTATTTACTATTAAGTCATAAACTAACTTAATTGTAGTAATTATTAAATAATAAATTGGATTAATATACAAAATAAATAAATTAATTTAAATACCTCCAAAATCCTAAAACCACCTAAACTCTAAAATCACAAACCACCTAACACCAAAAACTACCTTAACTAAACCCTAAACCATCAGAATTAAACGAAAAATTGAAAAAAAAAATAAAAAAAACGTGTTCAGAAGTCCTATTTTGGAGATAGAACTTCTCATAGATATTTAAAAAAAAATTTAAAACAATAGTGAGAAATTCAATTTTAAAAATAAAACTTTTCACTTAAAATACAAACTATGATAAGAACTTAATTAAAACAAAACCGTCGTGTATGGCAAAATAATTTTTTCATGCGTGTTACTAATAAAAAAAAGCCTTGAGGCTTGAGCCGTCTCTGCCCAAATTCATTTTCAACAGGTTCTGGAGCTGAAATTAATTCGAAAGAACAAAACTAATGTAAAAGCATTTCGTCAAAAGGCAAGCTACTGGAACAAAATTTTAATACCAACCACTTCCATCCGCTAGGGGCTTTTTGACGTTACCAGGTCTGGCTGCAGCCGCTATAATACTGCACAGAGACCCATAAATGCGTCTTTATTTAAGAACTATCTAATCGAAAGGCTGGTAAAATAACTGCGATTTTTTTTTTAAAAAAAAATAACATTTTACACCTAATTTAGGTTTATCAAACAATCCTTTTCTGCAACTTTGAAATTCTCCTTCTTATTTAAATATTTTAAGAATTATCTTGAAAGACATATAGATATTAATAAATTGGAGCAGCAGTACATCCTCTAAGAAGTTTAACTACCACTTTCTAAGATGAAAAGAACTGCCTTTTGAAATCATTCAGAAATGCATGAAGTTAAACATTCATTCAGCTGTGAGTTCCAGAAATTTTTTCCCTTGAAGTAGTAGTATTAGAAGCAAATTATTCGATTGAACGGATGAAATAACCGCTTTTCATACATATTTTAATATCTCGAGTAACTTACTTTTAAAATCAACGCGTAAATATCTAACTCGCAACCACAATGACAAGAGTTTTATTTTTTTCTTTAGGATGTGTCCTTAAGACATGAAATCTCTATCAAAATATCATCTTGTTATGCTAATTAAGCTACCTGCTCTGTTCTTCATCATCAACATGCCAAAAAGGATACAAATTAATGGGATTTTAAAATGCTTGTTTAATTTCTAGAAACTCAAACATAAGAGTTAGAGTCATATACCTTGTCACCCCACAATTTCTAGGACCTAGTTGAGAACGAGGACCATGTCCTACTAGTGCCATGCTAGGAGCTTGATCATCAACAGCAACATAAGGTAGGTCCCCAAGTTGCATAACTGCAGGTTAAGTGGTTAACACTCAAATTAATAAAGACTCAACAGAAATTACTGCATCACCGGGACAAAATTTAAACTTTCTTTAGGAAAGTTCACCGCTTTGCATTTTCTGCCCTCGGCCGGAAGAGCTAGAACTTGAAGTGCTTTCCTTCAGCTTTGCAGGTCTAAAGGTCGGAATTTTCCAAAATAAGATGACTCCAATAAAATTAGGAATTAAATCCAATTGAGAACGTGTAAAGGAAGTGCTCCATTTGTTAACATACATTTGATGTTTGGATGAAGCATTTATATCATTGCTCTTGAGAATAGGTTTATATTTTACAGGCCCTCTTCCTCTAACAATTTTTAAGAGCTTAGTTTGATTTCCAAAGTTGTCATGGGATACAAATTGGTTTGTGTCTGCATGGCCGTGGCCTTTGTTTCGGTTCTTCCTCTGTTGTTGATGATAACTCTTCGGAGTACTTCTATCCTGAAAATATTTTTCGGTGTGTGATTATCATATTTTCGTAATTCCCCGCTACTTTTTATCTTAAAATGCAAAACTATTAGTAAAATGTTAGCAGCAAACTGTTGTGTTATTGAACGTTACCTGCACGGTTGTGTCTTCAAACTTATCATGCTTCCACTTTTGTTCATCTGTATAGTCCCACGATTTCATTCCAATCATAGTGCCCCTGAATGGCAGAACAATGATTCAAGGGATCCATGTACATGTTACACAATTAATACCGATCATTCACCTAAAATAATGCAGAAAGGATTAAAGACTGATAATAATCATCGGCACTCTAGAATTATAAATTTTGCAACGAAGAATTATCAAGAATTATAAATTATAAATTTTGCAGTTGTCACACTGTTTGAGAATGAACATTCAAACGGACAATTTCAGTTATCTACTTACATAAAATCAAAACCGTTCTAATAAGATGTGATGTATCAAAATCGAAAAGATTCGAAGGAGTCTTGATGCAGTTATTGTTGTGTGACTAAAAAGTCACAGGTTGAGGCCGCGCAATTAGCCTCTTGTAGTTGCTTTGCAAATGTGTTAGGCTGTATACTGAATAGACCATGTCGTGACAAGAGAATAGTAGCATCACGTTGCACTTATATATACTAGGGGGATCCCACCAAAAAATTATATATACACCAGGGGGAAGTGTCTGGTATGTTACACTTTTTTTTTTTTTACATATTGTTATATAATTACAATATACAATAGTCATGATTACGGGATAGTTATTAATATATTTAATTTAAAATTTTAAGGACAATAATGGAAAAAAATAAAATGCCAAAAAATATTTTTGATAAAAAAAAAAATAAAACGCCGAAATGGTAGTTAAAATGAGGTGTGTCAAATGTGCCAACTAGTGTCCAAGATCACTAATTAAGAAATAGAAAATAGAAAGTAATGCTTGTTGAAAACTGTATTTATGTGTGTCTATGTATTCCAAAGTGTTTGAATAGCTCATAAAATGACCACATTAATCATTAATTAATCATTAATGAAAATGAAATATATGCTGGAATAAATAAATCTTTAACCAAAACGCAGAAAGATTTACTGCAATGCAAATATACCTGCGCGTGCCATGGCGGCGAGTTCGAGAGCGGTCATCGTGCATGTAGAACGAACCAGGCCTAGGCACAAAAACAGGGTCGCTCACAGGCACAGCCTCTTTCTCTTTCCCCTTATTCACGTGCACCGCTTCTTGAACCTCGCCATCTTCTTGGCTCACTTCTCGGAGTTGTTCTTCTCCAATGACTTCTTTGACCTCGTCGCTATCGTCGTCGTCGTCGCTGGCTTCCAACCTCCGTGCGGTCCATAGTAACGCTGAAACTCCATCGTCGTCGCTGTCATGCTCAGTCTCCACCGATTTTCTTTCGTCCGAATCCGCCATAGATCGCAAAATATTTTTCCGATCAAAAGAGGGACTTCAGAGAAGAGCTCTCTACGAAATGGTTTGGGGATTTTTACTATCGGTGATTCGATTAATGGCGGTGTCTTTTCGTTCGCGTGGTTCAAAGAAGCAGGGTCATTTCGCTCTCTACGAAATGTAATCCTAATCTTAAGATTAAAATTAAAATTTATTTAATGTAAATCATAAGAGTTTAATAACAATTTAGTGACCGTATACAAAAATTTTACATAAATGTCTAATTATATTATAGTGTCACATCAAAACATTGTTATATAAAATATCTACGTAAAAATTTACACAGTTAATTATGATTAGATAAGTGTGTGTAGTTTTTTACACCATTAATGTATAATAATTAAATTAAATTCAAATCATAATGATTATCTATAGGAATGATGCTGAAGAACATATTTTTTAGTAAGACGTGAAAGCGATGTATCTGTTTTAGCAACGTATGACATAAATAAAGAGTAATATAAATAATTGAACATGAATCATGTATATCTTTTACGTTTATTTTTAACTGATATATATTGGACTTTTCCTCTCTTTTTTTTCTCCCTGGTCCGGTACTGGTTCGCTAATCGCTTGTCATGTTTTAGCCGGTGTTGGTTATAATATTCAGACAATGATTGTTAGCGACGTTGCAAAGAAACGACAAAAAATAAGTCTTTTTTTTTTGGTCGAAGACAAAAAATAAGTCTAGTTAGTCAATATACGCCAACAAGGGAAACGACTTGTCAAATTCCTAAAGCCCCCGTTTCTTCTTCTTCTTCTCTTTTTTTTTTTGTTTTGGCTTTTGCTGTTTTTAAGAAAAGAGATTTGAAAGCATATAATGCAGGCCAGTGAACATTACATATGATCTCCGAAACAAGGATGCACAGCACGAGATAGATGACAGTGAACAGGGATGGACCCACAGTAAGCACAGCGGGTGCAATTGCCCCCACTTGAATATCAATTTTTTTTAAATAAAATGTAGATATGTGTTTTATTGAGACAAACTTTTAAAAACAATAATTACTCCCGTAGAAAGTAAAAGATAACTCATGGTTAAATAATTTTTTCATTATTAAATATCTACCTAATGCCCCCACTTGAACATTAGGTATATATACTTTTTGAAATATTATGATATATTTTATATATTACAAATTTATATATGAGTTTGCTCCTATAGTATAAAATTTATGGGTCCGTCGCTACTAGTGAAAGAATCCAGAGAACATTTTTGCTTGCTTGATTGAAGTGAAGAAAAAGTAGCTGTTACTAATCTTGCATATAAAACGGTCTAACGAAGAAAAAGAAGACCAACAATTTATTTAGGTTGTAATTGAATGGAAATCTTTGCTTTCTGCAAACGGGAAAAAAAAAGATAAGGAGAGGTAAAATCCCTGGAAGGATTTATAGTGTTGGGATTTTGATTTCAATAATGCTTTTATTCAAAAAGGTTATTTAATCACTAATCAAAGCTATATTTAATCATAAAGTTAATTTAGTTACTAATTATACATACGATTAACTATATTTAATCACAAAGTTTAATTACTGAATAATTAAAAAAAGAGTCAACTGTATCAACAATTTGTGCACGGCATCACTTTCTTCATTCAAAATCAAGATAAAATAATTTTCACAAGCAAATGGGATATTTCTAAACTTGCTTTTTTTTAGGAAAAAGGTAAATAGAACGAACTCAGACCAAGCTATACGTTTCAGATGATTTGTACCCATGAATTTTAACATTTTTAAGTCATGAACATAAAATTCTGGTAAAAGAAAAGCCATGAACATAAAATAAACAAAGGGAAAAAATCGTCAATGTATCAGTCTACCATAATATTTGGACACCTTTCATTTTCTCACTTTTCCGATGTACCAAACGAAATGTAACTTGAACATTGTATAGAATGGAAATGGAAATGAAAATGAAAATGAAACTTTAACGAGAGTTTCAAATTTTCATTTTTCGCACCAAAATGATTTTCATTTTTCATAAGAAAGCAACCTAAATCCACGTCACATTGTTGTGTTAATTTTTTTTCTCTAGAAGCCGGTTTATTATTGTTACTATTTCTTCAAAGAATGCGATGGTCAAGCATGCCATGGAAATCAAATTAGCATAGGCGAGTCGCCATGTACGACCATAGCGAGACCGTCCTACTAAGTCGTAACAAATTAATTAAAACGTGAAATAAATTTTATTTTTCAAATCAGCTCACCCTTTCTCTTCCCGTTCTCTCTTTTTTCTCGCTGTTTCTTCACTGTTTCGCGGTGTTTGGCTAAAACCTCTCTCTGAGCTGTACAAAGCCATAATTTACCAACTCAGAAAGATCTACTACTCTCTCTCTCTCTCTCTCTTTGGTTGCAGTGGTGGATCTCTTTTATTGACCGTCATCATCAGCTTAGGAAAAAAGCTTCACAAGTTGAAGATAGAAGAAAACTGTTTCTTCTTCTTCTCCTGCTACAAAATCAGGTCACTTCTCATTTCACTTTTATTTTTTTCTCTCTATCGTCAACTTTTCTCTTTCTAATAACTTTTAGGGTTGCAAACAATTTCTAGCTCAGAAAATCACCTGCACACTTTTTTCCTTCTTCTTAGGCAAGTGTTTGATTCACAGATCTGGTGTTTTTGCATTCTCGTTCGATTTGCTTGTTGTTTGTTTTGGTCGCCCGTTCGGTTGCTGCTAAAATTGTTGCCAGAATGGAATGTTGTAGATTATTTTTTAATTTTTATCTGTTCTGGAACATTCTAGAATCTAGTAACATTATGCGGAGTTGGACGCGGATGATCATGGTTTCTAGTGAAAGCATGAAAAAAAAATTTAGTTCATTTCAGTGTAGCTTTTGGAGCAATCTGATAGAAGTTTTGATGATCAATTGTGAATTGCTTGCTTAGATGCTTGTTGATATTTGTGAGCCATTGACATTTTACATTTCATGTGTTGTGATGTGTGTAACAGAAGCGAAGATGACAAGTCGACTGAAGGAAGATGAGAAAAATGAACGGATAATTCGAGGTCTTCTCAAACTTACACCGAATCGAAGATGTATTAACTGCAACAGCCTGGTAGGATGGATTTCTTTTTACTCTCTCTCTTTCCGTGCTGTTGTGAATTTAGCGAATTCAGAGATTCTTAAGTGCTCTTCAAGCAAGTGAAATTCCTTACAATGTAGTTTATACCATCGAATATAATCAATCTATACTGCGTCAATCTGTTTATATCATTAAAAATGCAGTTAAAGTGGGAGACATTGATAACTGACGATTGTGAAGTAATATACATTAAATGATAATGATTTCTCCTACTCTGCGAGCGCCTGAGAAACCAAATAGACTCTGCAATCAGCGAGGAGGTCATTGAAATTGATGACACGCAGTTTCTTTCCCTGTTATTTTGAATACTAGAGTGGATGGCAGAAATCATATGACTACACCTGCATATGGCATGTCAGCCAATGCTGATCTTTTTATTTAAGTGTCAACAGTTGAAAATTAGAGTAGAGTTAGACATTTCGAGCTGTTCAAGTGAGTCTTTACTCAGTCAATAATATTTTGATTTATGGAGATTTTATTATTAAACCAGGAACTTCTGCGTCAAACAATTTATAAGCTATTTCTGCTTTATGCCTTCGTTATTAATATTGACTAATGACTATAAACAAGTTTTTGCAAAATATGTGTTTGTCTGTGCACGAAGAAGTTTGAGGAAAAAATGTTCTTGGAATTTCATTTATGTCATGGTTGTAGACTACAAAAATCACAGGGATGATAGCAGTACCCTGCACTAATCAATTAGTCTCCTCTAGTTTCATGCAAAAACAGGAACCTTGAATGAACAGATAAATTACAATACAAGATGCATATAATGCTTATGATTCACATGTTTATACTCATTCTGTAGACTTTGACTTAAGTGTTGGTAATTTCTGAGTTTTTTAGCGTTGTTCTGATTGCATTCTTCTGAACCTAGGAAATGGTTGAATTTGATATTGAGACAAGTCTGTTACAATAAATCCCTTTTTTCTCTCTCTTGTTAGGGACCACAATATGTATGCACCAATTTCTGGACGTTTGTTTGCACAAACTGTAGTGGAATACAGTAAGTACTTTTAATCTCTTCACTTACAAACTGTAGTATTGTCAAAATGTAGGATTGAGGATTGTTGAATAGATATTTTTTGAGGTGCATGGAAACCTACTGTAATGACTTGTAACTCATTTTAACGGACATGAGTTTTGCCATATGCCTTTCATTTACAGGCTTTCCACTTGTTTTTCTCATGAACTCCTACTCCACTAACAATGAAGCTTGAAATGTCTGTATGCAGATTATATTTTTCTTGTACTTTTTGAGTATTATGCAGTGTTGCTTTTTGATGGATTAGAGTTTATAAATTGTATACCATAGTTATCATTCCCGGATAGCGGCGCGGAGCGGCAGAGCGGGATAGCGGAATAGCGGAATAGCGGGTAGCGGGATGACCGCTATTCTAATATTTTATGCATATATATTAAATAATTAATATTTAATACTATATATTTAAATGCTAAAAAATTGAAAAAACACTCAAAATTCACGAACTATTCATAATCAATAATAAAGTCATAGTACTTACACAAAACATGGAAGTGGATAGCAACAAAAGTCAAGCAAACAAACAAACGGCAGAAACTGTTTCTGTTAGTAACAGCCTAACAGGGGAAAAAAACGAAAAAAAGAAACAAAAAAACAAGAGTTGCTGGACGGACTGCTGCGCAACAGTGAGCAGAGAAGAGAAGGAGAGGAGAAGCTTAGTTAAGGAAGAGGGAGAGGAGAAAGGTGTCCAACCTGCTAACAGTGAGCAGAGAAGGACGAAAACTGCAAAAGGATGGAAGATGGCGGTCGCTGGTCGCCTCCCGCGGTTGGACGGTGGTCGCCGATCGTCGCTCGCCAGTCGACGGTGGTCTCCGGTCGCTGGCTCGCTGCGGGTGGTCACTGACTCGCTTAGGGCACAGTTGAAGGCTGGTTAGCAGAAGTGAGAAGAAGAGATCGAAGGATGGTTCAAGTTCTGAAGACTGTTGAAGGCGAAAAACCCATTTTGCCCTCTGTTAGTGACTAGGTTTTTTGGTCTTTTGACAACCACGAACTGATAGCGGCCGAGACAGCCGCGATACGCTCCGCGATCCAGCCGCTATCGCCGCAACACTGAAATGCGACGTCCCATCGCGGCCGTAGCGGCCGAGTTCCGCGACGCGACGCGACGGCGCGATAGCGGCGCTATTCAGCGCTATTGACAAATACTAAATCTGTCTTTTCTTTGGAAGAGTTGTCTAAACTATAATTTATTTAAAATATATTCTGTTGTACTGGAGATAGGACAACAGAGTTTCCTTTTTCTAAACTGCTGTGTTAATTTCCAGCCGAGAATTCACTCATAGAGTAAAATCAATTTCCATGGCTAAATTTACTGCACAAGAAGTTAGTGCACTTCAAGAAGGAGGAAATCAGGTACGAATTCTTGTTTGTGCTAAATACTTGCACTAAATTTCTTCAGTTTTAATGATAAGTAATTTTTAAGTTGTTTTTTCATTCTATCTAATACTTTCAGCGTGCAAAAGAAATATATTTTAAAGAATGGGATCCACAACGTCATTCTTTACCGGATAGCAGGTAAGTATTTACCTGTTAGCTTTTATGTATACTTGCCGGGTGCATTATTCTGATTGTCATGTTCGGTGCCAGTAATGTTGACAGGCTCCGGGACTTTATTAAGCATGTTTACGTGGATAAGAGATTCACTTGCGAGAGGTCCTATGACAAGCCTCCAAGAGTAAAGGTGGTAAAGTGTCTGTTGTCCTCTTTGGATTTGCTATTTTAAGCAGATACATCATACAACGTACTCTATCACAAGTTCAATTTTAATCTATGAAGCACGGGTGTGATACACTAAAGTTTAAAAATTGTAGGACACTGTGTGTGTTTGTGTATTGAAAGTTTTAAGGAAAGATTCGTAATATCATTTATATATGCTTCAAGATTTACAATATTTTGATGAGTGTCTGTTCACGCTTAATTGATCAATGACCTCCGATGAGGAGATCAATGATCAATCTCAGCCAATGTGACCTGTTCCCCTAGCCCTGATCCTTTTCCCTTTTAAGCTACTGCTGTTACTACAATTAAAGGTAACATCATGGTAATTTAGCAAAAATTAGGGGGTATCATGCTAATTACTGATTTAATGGGGAACATTATTACACGCCATAAATGCACTATCAACTTGGGCCCACTGTCTGGAGGTTGCTTAACCAAGGAGTGCTTTAATTGGGCAGAATAATATTCGGTCGGAGAAACACATGCGGTCGTTCGGAGGGTTCACAACCCCGCCATTTTTTTTGAAAAAAAAAAATGGTCCTGCCCTGCTGTGTTGTAGCCATGATGGAGCCAAAAAATTAATTTTTGAATTGGACACATACGAACACATGTCAATGTGTTTTGTCAGATGCATGTACCTGCTTTATAGTTTTAAATCAATACACATTGTTGCTTTTGCTTTTGAATTTCTTAAACGATAAATCTCACTCTTTTCTTGTGCTGCATGTAATACAGGGTGACAAGGATGATTCCTATGAAAACAGGAGGATGGAGACATATCTAGGAGGATCTAAAAGCCCTCCGTATGAGGACACATATGAACGACGTTACAGTGACGGGTCTAGTCCTGGTGGAAGAAGTCCTGGGTATGATCAAGAAAGGCAATATGGTGATTATAAGAGAAGCCCTGGACGTCCTCCAATAATCAATGATTGGCGTCGTGAAGATAGATTTGGGGATGGACAGAAAATTGAAGATCATAGAATAGCCGATGGACCTAATAAGGTGGAAAGCCAATCTCCTGAGCGAGCCAAAGATCTGGGTTCTTCAAGCCCACCTGTTGCCCGACCTGTTAGAGATATTTTGGGAGAAAATGCAGTGCCTCTTCGAATTAGTCAACCCCCCAAAACGAACAATGGACAGGCAGCTAATGGCTCAGCACTCAGTCAGGTGAAATTATATCAATGATCATATGCTCCAACGAACTGGATCTTAATGCTATTCTTCCTTTCCTCTGAAATTTCTTTACAGTAAACGAGCTATTGGCACCAACCCAAGTCTTCAAGACTGAAGACTTGGGGTGTTGAAGACTTACTTCTTTACTATGAATTTTTTTAAGGGCATTCCATTATTAGACATGATTTACAATAAAACACGGTGTTGTTTGATCCAAGTAACAACCCATCACACCAAGTGGGAGAAGGCTTTTGTTATTGTTGCTGCTGTCTTTTCTTTGTAAGGTTCCCAAAATTGATTTTCTATTCAAAATATATTACCATAATTGATTATTATAATGCAGAGAACTGCATCTTCCAGTGGCTTGGCATCCAGCAATGGAACCCCAGTAGAAGTTAAGCTTGAGACTACTAAGAGCCTTATTGATTTTGATGATGATCCTGAGCCACCTGTTGCTCCAGCAATTCCTCAAGCCCAACAAACTACTGCAGCTCAACTTGTGAATCCAACAAATTCTGGTGATAACAATTGGGCCTCTTTTGATGTTGCTCCTGAGGCAAAAGCATCTCAAGGTCCTTCAAATGTAAATCCACTTGAATCTGTGCTGTCCCAATTGTCAGTTCCAGCATCTTTACCTGCTCATGTTTCTGGAGCCCAAGGTGGTCCCTGTTTTGCAAAGCTATTTAGAGCAGTGTAATGACATTGCTAAGAATCAATGACTCATCATCTGTTTTACCTGCAGGGCCTGTGGCAGGATCAGCTCTTACTGCTTCTGCTGCTGCAGCTCCAACTGTGAACAGCTTCTCAACATTCCCAGCCAGTGTTGCTTCAGTAACATCTTTTGGATTAACAATGGCACAACCTCACAATAATGCTGGACCTTGGGCCACTTTGCAGTATCAGCGACCTTTATTCACTACTACTATTAGTCAGCCTACTATTCGACAATCTACACCCCCAGTAGGTGGAGCTTTGAATAATCAGGTTTGTCTTATTAAGTAGCTGTCTCAAATGCTCTGTCTATTAATTCAGGATGTTTGTTCACCCTTTCATGGAAATATCATGCAGCCCTGGAATATAGCTTCTGTACCCACGTTACAGGGGCATCCAAGCACACCAATGCCACAAGTCTCAAAGGTTGTCAATGAGGATAAATCCAGTGTTGTTTCACAACCTTCTACTGTAGACATAAAACCAAGTGGAAGAAATGAACTTCCTGAGGTATTCTTCACTCCATATTTTACTTCATAAAGCATCTATATTGTGTGCATGCTTGTGTATGTCTATTTTTATCTTAATATTAGTTGTGATTTATGCAGGATCTATTCACTGTAAAATATTCATCCTTCCCTGCTCCAGTCCCAGGTTGGCAAATGGGTGCAGCACCTGGCATGAGTATCCCAGTTCAATATAATAATGTGGTGGTACTGTTAAAATCCAAATTATTATCTCACACCTCTATCTTAATCTGTGGCTACTGGCTAGTACAATAGTATGGTGCATTTCTCATAAATTTCTTCCCTCTGTCACAGTCCATGCCAAGTTTTCCACAACCATCAAAATCAACAAATCCATTTGAAGTGAGCAACGAACGAACTCCAGCACAAGCCCCCACTGTATGTACTCTCATTGATATAGTGTGTACTACTCCATTGCACACATCTCCATTGTACACATCTTTCTTAGAGTTGCCTTATCTACTAATAGGAATGATGGGTGTCTGCTGGAATATACTGTCTTTGATTTTTTATTATCATCTGGCATTGAAAAGGCTGGAAAATCGAAGTATGACATGCTGACTTCTAATATGTAAATGTAAATTCATCGGTTAATTCAAACTTTGTATAGCCTGTCATTTTATGTTAGGAAAATAGATAATAGCATAATCTTCTCCACAATTTCATCAGTTAATTGCACAGTTTGGCTGATGTATATGATTGGTCCTCCTTGGTTGCAGTTTCCTTCTATGTCATCTTTGCAAGGTGCTCTGCCTAGTGTAACACCTTCAGTGCACCCTTCAAATATGGGTAATCTATCTCATGCCTGGAATCCGCCCTCATCATCATCATATGCACCAATGCTGCCTCCACAAGCACAAACTCTTGCATCAGCAATGGGACCAAGTATACCTTTTATCATTTTCTCAATTATTTTCTTGCCGAGGCTATTTGCTCTTTATCTGTGTCCTAACCCATGTAAAAATCTCAGGGGCATACGCGGAGCAACAAATGCCAACAAACGTGTCAATGCCAAGGTAACTATTCCCTAGTCCTGATAATATTTAACTTTTTGCATAGCCTGCTTTAGGATAGGTTGTGTCTTTGCCCTTGGAAATTGAAAACTCATCTGTTGGGACTAGTCATTTCCATACTATCTCTTGTCGACATTCATGCTAGTAGCATGAACTTCAATAACAAAGTGCCCTTTATTCATGATAAGAACCCAAAATTTTAGCACCTCATTTCCATAGGTTCAGCATTGTTTCTGGAGTGGGCTGCTATTAGGTGCGACTGCTGAGAACTGAGTTTTATTTGTCATGGTTTGTGGAGTAATCTGTGCCGGGCCAATTTATTATGATTGTATGCATAGAGTTAATAATTGTTGGTCTTAACTGAACATGTAGGCATCAAGGAATTGGGACTTTTGGTACCGAGGGAGCTGCATTTGGCTTCTCTAATATAGATCAGCATCTGACTGGTAGGTTGTCAACCTCTGCTACTTCGAACTTCTTCCCTGCAGGAGGGAATCCATTCGGATGATCTTAAGTTTGTGTGCTCGGACTCAAGTCTCAAGTCACGCCTTGATTTGTTGCACCCTGTACAAATATTGTTGAAGTTGTTTGTAGCATTTGTCAGTCAAAGTGAAACGCTCGAGCAGTTTGAGCGATTTATATATGGTCGGTCCTCGTGTGGTTCAAATTCAAATATTTGTACCTGGCCTTGTAAATTGTTTGTTGCTATAGGAAAAATTAGGCAAAAAAATCTGTCTGCCGCAGGAGAGGGGGCCTTACAGCACTGAGATAATGAGCTGATGAACATGAAAGAAGTGCAGCGACCACTTCACGGAGACGAGTAATTCTTTTAGGCGCAGCCATGTGCTGCAAGCTTCGGTTGTGTAATGGTGTGTTTTTATTTGGTGCTCCTGGTTGTATTATTTTTTCAATTTTGCTGTGTTGTATTATTTTGTAATCTCATTATTTTGTTAAGGTATTTTCTATACGTGAAGGCACGTGAAATTAACAGTTAAATTATTGTCAAGATTGAGTTCTACGCCACTATCTATTTACTGAAATTATTATGTGACAGTGGTGGTTATTTTTTTTCTATTTTACATCCCGCAGCATCCGTGGTACAGTGGCAAAGGTTGTTATCCCCCAATAATGGATAAGTTTATTCGCAGTTATTTGTAAATTGACTCGATGAACATTAATCTTTTAAACTAACCCTTGCAATGTTTAAGGTACCGTTATCGTCTTCCTCTATTTTCTTCGGCAATGAAAACGTATTACTAGTTTTTGCCTCGTTATTTTTCAAAATAAAATAAAACGTATTACTAGTTTTACTTGGTATCTTGTTTTATTTTGAGTTCAATTAATACTTATATGGATAGTGTAAACTGTTTGACACATGTCTAATTATATTTTATTGTCTTATTAAGGTGTAAATAGATTTTAGAAGTTACTATTATATCATAAGATTATAATACATAATTAAATGCCTGTTAAAATTTCAAAAGCCATACTTTTAAATAAAGTTTTATTAGTAATTTCTTAATCAGTACTTGAATGTTAAAACACTCATTAGCATTTGTCAGTACCCCCAAAGAAATAAAAATTGAGTACCGTAGCAACTCCTTGTACTTGTAGTTCCGGTTCGTTCCAATTTGAAGAAGAAAGCGTATGCAACCTGCTAGTGCTACCAACGTTAGATCTGGGGAAATATGAGTGAATCATTATTTTACCTAAACTTTAGTCGCTGAAATTAATAAAATTTTAAAATAATCTATCTCTAATTAAAAAATTCACAACCACGTTAATTCTTTTGGGACAATTTCAAAAACTAAATTGATCAACTAAAAAAATATTAATGTAATCAATGATTTTTAATTTCAGCAATAATTTTGAGATCTCATTAATTTCAATAACCAAATTAACCAGCCCCTACAATTTCAATGATTAAAATGAGATGATTCACTCAAAATCCAATCGATTTTGTCATAAATTTGCCAATCTCATGACTGTTGCGAGATAGCATATGCTGTATGCACTATAGGGAAGGAGAGAAGTACCTTTCGGTTGGCTCGAGCTTGATAATGCTGTGCTGTCTGCTGCATCGATTAGGTCCTGTTTGGATAATAAGCTTATCTACTGCTTATGACATAAGTTGTATAAGCTACTTTTATAATTTAAGAAAAATTATAGTGAAACTTATTTTATATAAGTCATAGGCTGTTTTAATAAGCTATCCTGGGTAGCTTATGAAAAATAAGCCCAAAACAACTTATGAATCAGTTATAAGTTGTGTTCATAAGCTCTGCATAAGCCAATCCAAACATGCCCTTAATACAATTAGAGTTCTCAGGCCTTGCAAGAAAATCCATTTCCAGCAGACCCCCCTCTCCCCTAAATGCCCTCCGATTGTTGTGGAGCCAACACCAAAAGTTCTCTATCAATGATACTGATAATTCGAAAAGTTATGATTGAAAGTTCTAATTAGCATCTATTATATTGTTTTAAATTACATCATGCCTGCCATTGACACATGTACAAGTAAAAAATGTGTTTTTCTTTTTAAATCCCTTGAATGGAGTGAAAGGACTGTATATCTTCATGTGGAAATAGAACAAATCCAACCAGCATATGTGCATTTGTGCCAGAAACATTGCTTCTGTCCAGTGTCCACTAAAGAAGAACCAGTTCTCCGGCCTAGGAATTTCCTGGATGTTGCAATTGCAATTCTCATTCCTATCTGGCAGAGCTGGAGGAGTCCACTACATGTACAGATGGGACATGGAACTATCTTAAGATCTTTAACCCTCAACAAAGTATCAAAACTAGAATGGATACGTTTCGGACGTTCTCAAGTAGAATCAGCATGTCTGCTCTTCCATATGATTGGAGCTACCAGCATCCATACTGTCAAGAGAGATACACTTTGTTTAGTTGAGTCCCAGTTGTTCAAGAATCATACGGAAAGCGTTAGTAAGGCTCTGTTTATCTGAGTTTAAAATATCAGAGTTTTTATTATGCTTAGATAAAGTTCAGATCTGCATGCTAGACCTGCTACACTCGCATTGGTTAAAGAAACAAAATAGATGAAAAGGAAAGCATTTATTATAGTTTAATACAACAACAATAACCTGTCATTTTAAATAATTTGTGAAGCATTTAATAGAAGTATTAAATGTTCCTCAACTAGTTAAGACACTCTTTATCCAGACCTAAGGGCACTGGTTAAGGAATAAAAGACAGTGAATTTCTATTGAAAAATACAGTTTTTGAAATTAATAATGTATTAAATGTTGTAACTTCCACTAAAAATTGACTATTCATTGATTCCTTAACTTAGCAGGACATTTTCAAAAATAAAAATTATTCCTTGAAATGTGTAGTATTTAATATTGTCAATGCATCAAATGCTACACTCTTCAATGAATAATTTATATTTTTTTATTTCTTTTTTTGACTTAATATTTTTTGATTTCTTAGCCAGCAATGTATTGATTTTCTTACAATAAACACAGACTGCGAGCCATTCATTTACTATTCTGACCCAGGTGCTAGTCCAGCCCACATCAATTGTCCATCTGCAGAAGAATAAAGGTATTAAATCCTATGAACTTGCCATAACATTTAGGTGTGCACTGAAAGAAAGACAGAATTAACTTCAAATGAACTAGCCTAGCACTACAAGTGACAAGCTGAAAAAATTTGATTTCAGTAACAAGATTTTCGAGGTGGCACTGCTGAGTGCTGACTACTGTATTAGCATATTGAAGTACTCGGTGTCTGGGATCCAGAGTGATATTTTGTCATGCAAATAAGACACCTATAAAACTTTATGGGACCCGCATTTATTGGGTCCTGTGGCTTCTGGATTTGTATATGATCATTTGACGATTGACAACTTTGCTTTGTTTACCCCTCTTTTTTATTTCTACTGGGGTACAAAGCAAAACAAGAAACCCCAGCAAGATGCAGATAACATGATACGGGCCAAATACAGAAGGGAGGGGACCATACTTTCTCATAGAATGATGACTATTCCATCCAATCAATAGCATAGCAAAGTACATTGCTCCAGTGGCAAAAACAAAATGGAAGAAGCCATAACCATATGGTACATCATCCTCTGCTGGTGTATCATCCTTCCTGAACTGCAGGTATCTGTCAGATAAGCATTGGAGAACCTAATATTTAAATTCAAGCTAAATTGAGAGTTTGTAACTAACCTGGAAGCATTTGGAATCTATGCCTGTTGAAAATGTCGCAATAACAATTGCCAGTATTGCAACAACAAAGCTCTGCCAACAACAGCCATTCACACTGGTCAACCAACAGTGAAAATATTTCAAAGAGTTAAAAATTAGTTAGCAAGCCATCATAAAGAAGATATGATGACATGTACAACCAAAAGAAGAAAAATAATTAAAGATTTTCATAATAGACAAGAAACATTCAGTTAAAATTTCTGGGAACAGTATCGGTTTTTCATGGCATTTATTAAATGGATACATGTATATGACAATGGTTATGAGCATATAACTGGGCTAGAGTCTCAGGCATAAATACACAATAAACATATATAATATATTTTTATCTTCACAACTATCTGGTTTAAAGAGCTGTTCTAAGACAGTTCAAATTTCTTTAGCAAGAATAGATAAATTACAATGATGCTTAGCCAGTCTGTTTTGGTTGCAGAGTCTGACTTCCTGATGCAGTTTTCTCCAGCAGGTTCACTGCATACACAAATATTCTAAAGCTCAAATTCAAAAGAAGTAAAAACGGAAGTTCAGAGGGGTTGCATAAACAACACATACAGAGAAATCACAAGAATATACAGATGCCTGTCTTTTTGGATTGTTTTACATCCATGATTTCTTTGGGAGATAATACACACTAAACAATAAACGATAAATGCACTGGACAGATACAAGTACAAAGCTGTTAGGCAAAAATTGTTAGCCCTGCCTTCTAATAGCGCACCAGCAAAGGAAGACAACATAAAGCCCCATCAGCCCTGGAGTTAGAATACCAGCATTCACCTATTGCAGATAAAGTTGGAATCAAGTTATGTTGTACGATGGAGTGAAGTGAGCAAAACAAAAAATATGGCCACGGATAGAACTTACTTTTGGGTGCAGAGAAACGCTGGTCATGAGTTGGAGAAGTACTAGCGTCCAAGTAATGAAGAAAATGTTGAGAAGGCAAGATGGCTGTGGTGAATACCAAATGTACATCAAAATGATCCCCACCAAACAGATGACATACGCAGTCGTTGCAAACAACATCACATGAATTTGGCTGCACGAAAATTGATAATTAATGCAAACATTTCAAAATACGGAATCTTATCCCTGATATTATCCTAAATAAATTGATCAACTTGTTTTGTCAGCCTATCAAAGCCTTACAAGTGGAATAGGGATAAAATGCACAAGCATAATAGTGGGTTTATTGCCCCATTGCTGGCAACATAAGGCAGCTTGATGCTAAATTGCTAGACTCTCAAATACTTTCAATGCTACTGGAACACTAATTTGGATTTAGAAAATTCAAGAATTTCTTCTCCTTTCCTCTTTATATAAGTGCAATAATCAATTATTCAATATAAAAAATCAAAGAATATGCCTTGCTAAAACATTAAAACTCAATTATCGAAATCTATATAGCTACAACAATCTCAAGCATATTGTTCATGTTCAGTAAGCTTGTGTTTCTATTAGTTCTCTAACTGATAAAATCTTACCATCGTGCTGCATATTTTTCAGATGCACAGCAATCATTCAGCCATGTGATGAAGCTGATTATGCTTATTAGTTGAATTAGGAGGAAAACCCTGAAAAAAAATTACAGAAACACTTTAAACAATCACAGATTAGTTTTTTGAAAGAAAAAAAAATGGTGATGAAATCATTTATAAGAGGTAAAAACTATACCCGGCACCGAAATGCGCCACCTCCCCTGGCAAAAGAATTGTATCAGATGACACGGTTACAATAACAACCTTTTGATATCATGGAATGCATTAATACTAGGAGGCTTATTGAAAGATAACTAACCATAAATTTGAATAAAGCCAGAAGGAAGAAAAAATGGGATGACAGTCATGACAACCCAGAGAGCAATCTTGACTGACCACCATCCAGAGTGCCATGTATCTCTCGCTTCATTAAGTTTAGAAGTGCCAGCAGTTGACAAAAACAATATGATATAAAATATCTGAACTTGGATTAAGGTTAACCTAAAATATTATAGGACTATGCCACTGACCTTAGATAAGTGACTTAGTTATGATATAACCCTTTGGTCAAAGAGCAATCTTCTGTTTTTAATTTTTTTTGTCCACCCAGCATAAATGAATATGAATTACTAACTAATCAAATTCTTGATTCTTTCTTTTCTTCAAACCTTATACAAAGCCTTTAGCAACTATTTTCATGTATATTAATATGATTGAAAAGGATACAAAGCAACCCAAGCTCACACGCAATACGCCTTCAGCACCCAAACAGTCTTTTCCCCCATTGCAGCCTTTTAATCCTGTAGTTTCAACTTTCAATATATTACATTTTAAGCCAATGGCGTCATATGGAAACAACATGCCCAATGAAAACTGCTTTAGATTGGATGGAACACTATCCAGTGTCCCATATGTGTACATGAGATGCACCGAAGAATTTCTGTTGATTGAATTGCCAACATCGAAAAATGTTCAACTTACAAAAGTAGATAGACTAGCCTCTGTGCAGTTCAGAATTTATAAATTAATAGTTGCTTATTCCACTTTGGTCATCGAACAATTTCATCATCAATGCATACAAGATGTACATTTTGAATTTCTGAATATTCTTCTAATATCTAATTCATAATATGTTAGTAAAATAATGCATGCATTCAGATGAGACGTCAGATTTGCAAGCTAAGATGGTAATCCTTCTGGGGACTAGTATGCAGTGTTAAGAAGAAAACTAATTCAATAATACAAATAGCATTTTAAGCATAAGAACTGGGTTTGAACGAAGGAACAGGAAACTAAATGATGTATGGCAATGGGATGTGAGAGTTCATCACTTTAAGGATTTAAGAAATCTTACTCTCCATTTCTGTTAAAGCACCACGACCATAATCACGGGCAGCCCATGCCAACAGATTCGCCACAAGAAAAATCAAGCCATAGGCATATCTTGCCATCCAAGGATTGGATGCATTTCGGAATTGACTGCACCATGAAGAATCCTTGGATATGATAAACCTCTCGTTACTATTGTTGCTTTCCCCAGTTTCCATCTCTTCTTCGACACAGCAGTGCTACGTAGAGCATGAATGGAGCAGAGAAGAAATAGGCATCATTCAATTAAGATCTTCTATTCCCTTACCCTGTACTTTAATGCAGAAAAAAAAATCATCTTTGTCATGGGAGATTGATTACTTTAGCTAAGCCTTAAAGAAATAAAAGAGTAAGAACTTAAATCTTGGGGAGGTTTAGCAGCTTTCTTGGTCAAAATTAACTTATGGTTTTGTCTTCAGGTAACTGGAGAATAATGGTGTTTCACTGTCTTTGTAGGGATAGATGTTTAACTTGGTTCTGCCTGCCATACATTTTTTTTATTAAAGCTATATCCTCTGGCATCATTCTGTTAGGTTACCTTCGCATAGCTAATACAAACTGGAATAAAATGAAATGTAATAAAATACAATGCAAAAGAATAAGTTATTATTCTGTTATTTAAATATATTTATAAAAAAATTAGACCAGAAAAAAACCTAGTTACATCCCAAATTCCAGGTTGAAGAGAAGAAAATGCATTGTATGAAATGAAATAGAATAAAATACATCAACATAACAACCAAGTCATATTCCATTAGGTGGAGTCGGCTTCATGGATTGCTCAACGCCATATGAAATAGAATAGAATAAAATACATTTTTTGATTTTTTTTATTATACACAAATACATTTCATTTAGTTTTTTTATTCCATTATATTTTAAACAATTCAAATAATTGAACTTAACATTATTTCATTTTATTTCACTCTATTCCATTTATTTCTCTCAGTTCAAACATCTTACTTATCCTAATATTTTCTAAAGAATAAAATAAAAAATATATATAAAAAACATTTAATAATTTTATTGTGTAGTAATTCAGAAAATTATTCAGATGTCGAAGAATTATTCTAAGTTTTTTAGGCCAATCATTCCCTAACCAATCATGGTAGAATTAATTATAATTCCACACTATAAACGGTACGTCTAATACATTTAAATTATAAATAAAAAAAGTCAAGTATTCATATTACATACGTGTGTATAATAAATTACAAATATATTGAAATATTAATAATTAATTTTTTTCATGAATAATAAAATTTCTTATTTTATCTTCTCTTAAAAGAGTCGAATATCATAATTCAAACCCAAAATTTACTTTGAAGTTTCATCTTGCAAGCATAACATAAAATTGATGAGAATGCATTGACGTAAAAACGCATCTACCGTCTGAAGTCGGAACTCAACGAGTTCATAGAATCATAGTTCCACTTATTATCTGTACCCAAAAAAAATGTGTCCGTAAATCCTCTAAAGAAAATGAAATCTAATTTCGGGAAAAATCTATTTATATCACTTGAGTAATTAATAAGAATTTAAAAAATGAAATGAAAAACAAGGCAGGATCGGGATGAGAAAATAAATGAAAACCTGTCGTTTATGTTCAAATATTTCCAAAGTAAAAAAAAAAAGAAGCGAAACTCGATTATATCAGTCCAGTAGCTTTTGTTTTTTAATCATTTGAAGCAGTTGAGTGCGGTGGAGTGATTCGTTTTCCTTTACTTCAAAGTAACGTCCATCTAAACTTTGCTTCCCTTTTTTTTTCTTTCCTTTTCCTAATTTTCTCGGCAAACAAACATCAAAACCATCGATTAAGCAAATGCATTCAGCAGTTCAATCCGGAAACGAAAATGCTTGCGAACTACTACATGAAAATTAGATGAAGATAACAGAAACTGAACATCAATGAGATGAACACACGATCCAGCAAAAATCCAGGCAAAAAGTTGTGAAAAAAAAAAAGATAGAAGAAGATAGAAACAGAGTTTTCAAATTCTGCAAAGACAACATTCACATAATTAATGCTTAGAATGAAACATCGGAACAAGTTATAGGCAAATGCAGAAAAGGAAAAGAGGAATCAAAGGCTTGCAAATGTACTTGAGAAATTGAGAATCACTTGATAGAAAAGCGAAGAATATAAGAAATGGAGAAATGCAGGTACCTGAGAGAGAGAATGAAGATCAGAGCAATGGCGAAGACGACGCAGATCTAGTTACGAGTGAACACTGGATCACTGTTTCTTGTAGAGATTGGTTACATTCTCTTTTTAATCTCTCTTTTGAGAGCAAAATTATAAAAAAAAAAACTGAAAAGGAAAACGAGAAACAAAAACAGAGAGAGATAATTGGGCGTTTGCTTTGTTTGTGCTTTTTTTGTTGGCTCTTAAAAAAATGGTTTAAGATCAGAGAGGGATTGCTTTTGGTTTGGTGGTTTTTTGTTTGCTTTTCTCGGCTTTTCCTTCCTTTTCTTTTTTCTTTTTCCCGCCGTAAGCTTCCTGTACTTCCTTTCCGCTCCAGATCGGTGGGTGACTGGGTTCCTCCTTCCAAGGAGGTATTCTTTTATTTTTGCACACCACCCCCCACTCCTATATGTTATTGTTGGTTATATTTAGGGTAATGATTGATGGACCACCACCCCACACCCATGGGACACCCCTCACTTCCCCCCATTTCATTGAAATGGAGTGTGTGATGGGTGGTGGGGTGTCCACCTATCATTATCTTTATATTTAATACATTTTATTTTATTTATTTTATGGGTTCCGGTGAACAATTATTTATGGATTTTGAGTTGACCAAAGGAGGGGTTAATTAATAAAAAAATACTATAAAAAATACTGTTAAATACATGGATACATTATATGAGTATTTAATATTTTAAAATATAGAAATGTGCGTCTGATTCTTATCGGGAAAAAAATTAACAGATAAAAATATAAGTTTAATATATAAGGCCAGTCTGTGACCAAAAAAAAAAAGGCCAATCATGACAAATTTAACAGTTTAATAACTATATATTAATCGTGTAAAAATATTTTACTCAAATATTTAATTATATCTTATTTAATATTATTTTATAATAATAATAATTTTTAAAATATTTATATAAAAATTTATATAATAAAATATGATTTGACGAAATCTTACTATTCCCTTGACTAAGTACGACTCGCCTTATATATTAATATTAAAATATTAATGACGGACATTGTTATTATTTATTTTCAATTGCAATTTTTTTAACTCGATAAGTAATTTTCAAATTTGAGCCTCCACTCCTCTACTCAAGCTAAGGTAAAAAAAAAAGGTTTTTCGTAAGTATAATCAAGTTTAGCTATTCGCCATTTCCTTACCTTCAAATTTTGTAAATCAAAAAATATTTTTGTCCCTTCCTAAAAATAAATTATACCATTTCATTAAAAAAAGATAAACTTTATGATTCATTTTTCAATAACGAGACATTTCACTTTCCTTTCTTTGTCAAATAAATTTTAATCATTATAAACAAACAAATAATGTCATATTTATTTTTTAATTTTAAATTTACATAAATTAATTTCTTTCAGTAGATGTAAAATTATTTCGAAGTGAATAAAAAGTACTAAAAAATAAACTTAATTTGTTTTGGAAAACAGAGTCTGAAATTTTGTAAAATTCGCTAGCATATATTCCAATAAGTGGAAGAAAGTTGTTTTTTTTTTATGAACAAGAAGAAAGTTGTTTTGTTATTCCTTTCTTTCCCTCTCACACACATATACAGGGATAAAAAATTTCTATTTTTGACAGAAAAGGGTTACTATTTACACTATTTTAATAAAAAATTTGAAAGTTGTATCTATTTTGTGTTTTCCATCAGATTTGCTTAAATAACACACATACCCTCTTTATTTTTCAAGTGAACACTCACCACCCCTTATTGTTTAATCAAGGGATATCTGTCACCCCTGTAGGTAACGTCCGTTACAGTCACATTTATTGGTTTATAGCTGTCAACAGTTTCCCTCATTGGCATGCATCTCTCATTCATCCCTGAACTTTGCCCAGCAACAACCATGGAGTTTTCAAGAAGGCACAACAAAACAAGATAGTTTTTCTTTAGGGAAAAGTATGATGAAAACTGAAAACTCTTATTCTATACAGAGTTTTTTCCATGAGATTGCTAATGCCCAAACTAAAAACAACAACAATGGGTTTCAGTTTATAAGGTCAAATGATGGGTACAATTGGAGGAAATATAGACAGAAGCAAGTGAAAGGGAGTGATAACCCAAGGAGTTACTATAGATGCACATACCCCAATTGCCCTACAAAAAAGAAGGTTGAAAGGTCTTTAGATGGACAAATTACTGAGATAGTTTACAAGGGTACTCATAACCATCCTAAGCTTAAGCTATTAGGAGAAACTCATCATCTTCATCTTCCTCTCTTCCAATCCCTCCTTCAAACCCCATCAGCAACACTGAAATCCCAGATCAGTCATATGCCACCCATGGCCGTGGACAAATGGATTTTGTTGCCACCCCTGAGAACTCATCAATATCTATAGGGGATGATGATTTTGAGAAACCTTTTATTTTATTTTTAAGAAATGGGATTGCTTTCTTCCTTGTGTTTTTTCAACTCAACCCCGGTTGGAGCAGCACAAACAGCACAAGTAGCACAAACAGATCGAATTTTTTTTCATCTTTCTTTAACGGTTGCTAACGGCGTGAACAAAAAGGGGAGGTCAGTGTTTTTAAAAAAGTGTAATGATTGATGGAGCACCACCCACACCCATGGGACACCCCCCACTTCCCCCCACTTCATTGAAATGGGGTGTGTGATGGGTGGTGGGGTGTCCACCTATCATTACCCTTTAAAAAAATAGAGGGGTGATCTATGTCATTTAAACAGACTTGAAGGGAGGTGTGTGTGTATTTTTCCCTTAAATATATACTAAACCAATAAACTTCAAAAATTATTTAATAACAAAATCATAAACGCAAAAATTTAGGCCCCGTTCGGGTGGTTTTTGGTTTTATGTTTTGAAATTTTCAAAAACCAAATCTAGTTGGCTTAATTGCAGTTTTAGTCCCTCGTCTTTTGCGATTGTGCAATTTTAGTCCCCTATCTTTTAATTGCGCTAATTGGGTCCCCTATCTTTCAAATGTGTGCAATTTTGGTCCAACCGTCAATTTCCTAACAGAGTTTGTTGACTTTGACAACGATGCTGACGCGACAATGATAACATGGAGCTTAAGAGCCTATTTGGATGTAAAAGTTCTAGCTTTTGACTTCTCCAAAAGCACTTATCTATTTATAAATGACTATTTAACACTTTTTCTCTTGTCCATATATGAGAAAAATAAGATACAAAATAAAACTAACTACTCTATAAGTCAAAAGCTATGACTTTTGCATCCAAACAGACTCTTAAGCTCCATGTTGTCATTGTCACGTTAGCGCCATTTGTCCAAGTCAGCAAACTCTGTTAGAAAATTGACGGTTGGACCAAAATTGCACACATTTGAAAGATAGGGGACCCAATTGGCGCAATTAAAAGATAGATGACTAAAATTGCACAATCGCGAAAGATGAGGGACTAAAACTGCAATTAAGCCTTTCCGTTTTGAGTTTTGAGTTTCAGTTATGGGTTTTGAGTTTAATTTTTTTTCTTTTTTGAGTTCAATCACTCTCTTTATCTCGCCTTATTATAAATGGTGAAGGCACGACATGGGTGGCAGTCGGGGTGGCAAAACGGGTTGGGCCCGCACGGTTCGGCCCGCCTAACCCTGCTTTTGACGGGGGTTAATGTTCAACATGTGGGCCGCTTTGGCACGCCGACAGTGGGCTGGGCCGCTAGGTTGATTAATTTATTTTTCAATTTTAAAAATATTATAAAATAATTTTTTCAGACTTTTTATCTTTTTCACGGGCTTGGGTGGGCCAACCCTCTGGCCCGCCAACTCGCCTTTAAACGAGATGGACTGTATTTTTTGGCCTGCTTTTCTCGGCACGATGGGGGCGGGCAAAAAATGGATGGGACAAACCGACTGGTTTTTCCATCCCTAGATGGCACGAGAGGTTGCTGAAAGGACACGAGTAGAGCTAGGTATATGGCTCTTGACCCGTGGACGACCCGTTTAACCAGCAGCCCGCGCGAGCTACGGATCACCTAAATATAGGTCCGTTTAAATGTGGACTTTTTAGCCCGATTTGTTTAACCCACGAGCTAAGCAAGTTTGGTCCGCTGGTTGGCGGGTTGGCCCACGGGCCAATTATTTTTTAAAATCCAAATTTTTTAATTAAATTTTAAAGTTTGAATGTGTATT
The DNA here is from genome assembly GCA_030159175.1 of Glycyrrhiza uralensis. Lineage (NCBI taxonomy): Eukaryota > Viridiplantae > Streptophyta > Magnoliopsida > Fabales > Fabaceae > Glycyrrhiza > Glycyrrhiza uralensis. The sequence continues at coordinate 57,516,745 of BRZY01000003.1, read as the reverse complement.
TTATTTTACTTTTTTACAAAATTTAATTATTTTTATTCTTTAGTAGGTCCACGGGCCGACCCATTTAGCACGTGGACTATGCGAGCCGAACACTGACCACAACATGTAGGCCTATTTATTTCGCGGTCTGGGCAGCCACGGTCCGTTTATATGCGGGTCAATGCGGACCGGGTTGCCCGCATACCCATCTCTAGACACGAGAGTATTTAGTATTTAAAACTGAAACAAGAATCATAAAACCTATTTTTATGGTTTTGAGATTTAGGTGAAAACTGTTTTAAAATTAAGTAAAAAACCAATTTAACCTCATTTTACCCGAACAAGTTTTGTTTTTAAATTTAGCTTTCAAAACCAAAAACCAAAAACTTAGAACCACCCCAAACAGCTCCTTAAGTTTTGAATGAGCCAACAAATTAAGCCAAAATTTTGCTTTTTTTAACAATCATTTTTTGCACAAGCCAAACTCAAGCTTCAAGTGCTAAACTCGACTCGTTTTACGGATCTACCTGCATTGAAATTGAAATAGTATTTTTATTTTTGTTTAAAAAATACTAAAAATACTGATTATGCGTAAAAAGACAAAATAGGGCCAAAAATTTAATTAAATAAAGTTTTTGGCCACACTCATAATTATGTAAACCTTATGGAATTTTTGTAAATATAGTACGGGAATTTCTAATCACACATACATCGTTTTTTATATGCACACACATATCCGTGGAACTATTAGTTCTGCGAGTTGTAATTCTCCGCGGAACTAATAGTTCTGCGGGTTTATTTTTTTCCAACACACACATGTCCGTGGAACTATTAGTTCCGCGGGTTATAATTCTCCGCGGAACTATTAGTTCCGCTGGTTATAATTCTTCACGGAACTAATCGCGAAGAATTATAACTCGCGGAACTAATAGTTCCACGGACATGTGTGTATTAAAAAAAATAAACCCGTAGAACTAATAGTTCCGCGGAAATGTATGTGCACATAGAAAATCATATATGTGTTATTAGAAATTCCCATATAGTACCCTCTAAACCCCCCGTACAAATATAATAAACATTGCAGTAAACCTTCTAAAAAGGTTACCGATAACAAATTCAAACTATCTATTATTTTATTAATATATCGACGTATCAGAACTCACTTCACCATCATGGTGAAATTATGGTCACAGACCACCGTAAGTTCCACCATATATATATATATATAGGCTTAAATATGTTTTTAGTCTCTCAAGTTTGGGGAATTATTGTTTTTAGTCTCTCAAATTTAAAATGTGTGTTTTTGGTCCCTCATTTTTTAAAATGTGTCATTTTTAGTCTCTGGGGTCATTTTTTAATTTGAAAAGTATTTTTTAAATTTATATTTTGACCTCTCTCAAATTCTGATTTTCACCTTACCCCCTCTCCCCTAACTTCTAAAAATTTTCTAAATTTATATTTTGACCCCTCCTAAATTTAGAAAATATTTTTTTAAATTTAAAATATGACCCTTAGGACTAAAAGTGAAACGCTTTTAAAAATAAGGGACCAAAAACACATATTTTAAATTTGAGGGACTAAAAATAACAATTTCCCAAACTTGAGGGACTAAAAATATTTAAATCCGTTTTTAGTCCCTCATTTTTCACTGAGTTCCGTTTTTAGTCCCTAAAAAATAAAACGCATCTTTTTAGTTCTTTATTTTTGAAAATTTGTCACTTTTAGTCCCTGGGTCATATTTTAAATTTGAAAAATATTTTCTAAATTTATACTTTGACCCCTCCTAAAACCTGATGTTCACCTTAACCCGTTTTTCCGTTCTCCTCTCCCTCCACTGAAGCATTGCGGCCCCCTATCCCTGCGCGGCCAAGGGAGGCTGCGCACAATGGCGGGAAAGGAGGCGGTCACCGCGATCGCACCAGGAGCAGAACGAGAGAGAGGTCGCATCTCGTGACGATTTCGAGTGAGGACGTTGGAACTACTCCTAGCGAGGATGGGGGGTCGCGGTGCATCAGTGGAGGGGAGGAGAACGGAAAAACGGGTTAAGGTGAGAATCAGACTTTGGGAGGTGTCAAAGTATAAATTTAAAAAATACTTTTCAAATTTAAAATATGACCCCAGACACTAAAAGTGACAAATTTTAAAAAATGAAAAACTAAAAAGACTCATTTTATTTTTGAGGGACTAAAAATGGAGTTAAATAAAAAATAAGAGACCAAAAAAATATTTAAGCATATATATATTAACGAAACACCTTACACCTGTCCCAAGCCAAGAAATTGAAGTTTGTCCTCTGAGCCATAGTCATGGCCCGCGACCAAGTTAGAGTGTCAGAGTGATAATTTTTCCCACTCATCAAGAGTGTCGATAGAAGAACAACACGTGGATTGTTCCTTCCACAGCAGCCTCTACCATTGCCGAAGAAGATAAAACGCGGAATCAAATCGATTGAAAGCATATGAATCATCAGAGTGTGGCAGCAGTGGTAAGTATAAAATACTGTCATACATCCAACCACGATCAATAAGGCAAGGAATAGACTTACGTAAATACAATTTATTTAACTTAAATTAAAATAGAAAATGAAGTATATGGAGGAAAGAAAACACTATAATATGCCATTTACATGCACTATAAATCTGCCTGGTAAGTAAAAAGAATATTAAAGACATGTTTGGATTGACTTATGCAGAGCTTATGGACACAGTTTATGACTGATTCATAAGTTATTTTGGGTTTATTTTTTATAAGCTACCCAGGATAGCTTATCAAAACAGCTTATGGCTTATATAAAATAAATTTCACTATAATTTTTCTTTGATTATAAAAATAACTTATACAACTTATACCATAAACAATAAATAAATTTATTATCCAAACAAAACCTAAAGCGAGTTCAAAAGCATAAACAATGATTTAGAAAGGAATCATTATCATTATCACCCATCTTCTTTGGGTGTTTTCTTGAAAAGGTCAACAAAGCTGGCGTTAATCAAGGAGCCGTTATTTTATACATGTTTTTTATCTTCTTCTTTTTTTGTTTAAAAAAATTACTACTAAAAAAATTTCATTTTAAATAGTAACATTTTATCTTTTAATAAAAAAACTTTTACAGCAATTAATTAACTTGCTGGCGTTAATGGATCCTTGATTAATTGCTATCAACATTATGTTTGTTAGTAACTGATTAGTTAGTTAATTATTTTTCTGTTTCTGTTACTGCTATTTTCGTTTAGTTAATTTACTTGTCAGTATGGTATAAGATCAATTTTTTTTATAATGGTATAAGATCAATTTTTTTTTGGTTACAACCGCTAAAAGAGAGGGGGAAAAAAAGGGAAAGAGTAGAAAAAACAACAAACAGCAACCAACCCCCTACAACTAAGTAAAGGAGATACCACTAGCATCGGCCAACAACAAGACATTCAACTCCCGTGGCGGCTGATAGAAGACAAAGAGATTATCAAAAGCGTCCACGCCCTGCTTGGCTAAGAAATCTGCACACTGATTTTCCCCTCTCAAAGTATGGAGAACCTTGCAATTCCAGTATAGAGTGAATAATTGACAATTGATAATCGATGATAATTAAATTGATTTGATGCTTGATCCTCGTTTCTTTTGACTCAATCTCTCGTCTTTTCCTCACTTATTCTGAAATCTTCTTTATCAGGAGCCATTTTTAGTGGAGTATTTATTTTTGGGTATCTAAGTGGATTTTATTTGTACATATTACTCATTTTTATTTTTTTTAACTCAAGTACCTAATAGATATCTAATCCATCTAATTCAACAACTCTAAAAAATTTACTAAATGAGTCCCTACCAATAACTCCACATCTAATTATAACCCACAAAGACCCACGATAAAAAAGGAAAAAGAGAGTGCTTGTATAAATACCATCCTCAATAGGTAACAAAAAAATTTCTCCCACAATAAAAATACCTAATAGGTACTCATTAAATACTGTTTAGATACTCACTAAAAATGTCCTAAAAGAAGTCAAAATTTTTTTTGATGACTTAAAGAGAAGTCAATTTGCTGATCAATATTGTCATTGCTCATTAAGTATGATTTGGTCATCATCTGTGTTTTGCACCAGCTTTTCTCTCTTCGGTTTTGACAGAGGATTCGAGTTTTACATATTTATTTTTTTCGGTCAAAGAGTTTTTCATTTTTTTATTTTTGATCACAAGTGTTTTACATATTTTGATCAGTGTCTTGTGTCTCTGTTTAATTTTTGGGCTTTGCCACATTACCAAAAAACAGTATAGTAATATATCAAGAGGAATTTATATATGCACATACATATATTGCTATTTATATATATATAAATAAGAAAAGCCAAAAATACCCTTATCGTGTTTCGTTATGGTGCGGAACTATTAGTTTTGCACTGATGCAGAATTAATAGTTTCGCACGTATTATTTGTATATATGTACTATAAATAATACGTATGGAACTATTAATTCCGTGCATTTATTTCAAATGCAGAAATAATAATTCCACAGTACAAACACAAAACCGAAAACCCGCGTCAGAACTATTAATTCCGCACTGATGCGGAATTAATAGTTCCCGTATATGTTTTTTGTATGTGTGTTATAAATGAACGTGCAGAACTATTAATTCTGCACTGATCAGTGCGGAACTAATATTAGTTCCGCATGATAACGAAACACGATGAGGGTACTTTAAGCTTTGTCCTATTTATGTATATATGTGTGAATAGTAATGTGTGTATGTGCAGATATAAATTCTCTATATCAAGTTTCTTACACCTTGCTCGTGAGTTGTTTTTTATGGGTCAAGGGGAGACTTCGCCTGTGTCTACATAGGCTTACTCATCCATTATCCATCAAGCCCACTTGTTTCAGACTCAGGACTATTGGGCCGTTTCGGGAGAGAGCATATGGGCTTGACATTGATCTTCCAGGGCCCATTGCTCACTGCACCCACACTTAAATATTTAGTAAATTAACTCCCCTACGTAGGACACGTGGTAAGTGCTGGGAGTTGCTTGTGTAACGGGTGGGGATCGATCCTCTAACGAGGAAATGAGAAAAGTGGCACTGTCCACCTTTGCGCCTCATCAATTATTGAATCAGCTATAACATACATATGAAACTACTTCTCTTGCTTACCCCGCAATCCAGCATTTTGGTTTTATTTAGGCAAGTATTAAAATAATTTTACTTAAGATCTAATTTGATGAGTGGCCAACCCATATTGCTTGCCTGTCCTTTTTAATGTGAGGATGGGGATGAAAATCATGAGCATGGCTTTATGAAACGCCATTACACATGTTTGACCTAATCACATGCTGTGCCTAGAGCCCTAATAGAATGGTAGTTATGTCCGGTCAACAAACTTCAAACATCAATAATTTGATTGTTTTCACTTCGTGTTGGAGGTGAAATTAAAGCCTTTTTACAGGCCATGTGAATATTATCAAGGTAGGGACATGACATGCCTGGGTTGCCTTACATCATGACCATCAAAGTTTCACTGCAGACACGCACTGTGTTGAAAGAGTTATCTCTAGTTAACTTATTTTACTTAACAAGCTTAACAGTTCTAACGTTCGCAATCGAATTGGACCAAAACTAAAACGTTCACAATCGAATAAGGAAATGTGCATGCGCTGAATGAGCAGATTTGAATTCAAACCCCAAAACCAACAAGACGGTTTGCATTGACTCTCGCAGGAGCTCCTTAACGGTACTTGGGATTGAAGACCATTTCAAACTGCAAGCATGTTCTTTGGCAACACCATAATAATCACACGTCTAAATCTAGCTTGATTATTATTCAGTGAGAAACATGCATAATATCTTACTGTTGCCTACACTCTGTCCATGCCGGTTCCATTCAATTTTGCACATAAAGGGATTAGAAGGCAGAAGCTCTAATCATATAAACTAGATCCTTTCCAAGACAAGCTATAAGAAATTGTTAAAACCACGGTTTCACAAATGAAATGAAGTGGGAGTACTCAAACGAAGCAATCATGCCCAAAAACAGATTACAATGATTATCCCTCCGAATGATGAGAAAGAAGCATAAAATAATCACCGGAAAAAGATTTCATATCATGTCACTAAGATCAAACTAGTATATGATTCGAGCATTATGCCTGGATTCATAAATTAATGCAGACTGATATTTATGGCAGATGAAGAAAAGCATTCAGACCAATAATCTCATAGCAAAAACAGATATGAGAGGCTAGTAAGAAAAAGGAGTTATTTGAAATCTCAATTCAGAAAATCAAAACAAGTGAAGTGTTCATGGTTTATACTAAAAATAGGAAAGCAGAAGAAACAAAAGTTTTTTTTTAAAATAAAAAAATATGAATAAGGAGAGACAATAGCAGTAAACCCCAAAAACAACCAGCAGCAACTGCTACTGTCTTCGTAGACATGAATGAATTATGGTCCTCCAATTCATCCCTATACATACATTTTCTCTACTACAAGTCCTACTATTCCCCTAGCATTTTTATTTCAGAACTGGAATATTCATAACAATTCAAATTAATATGGAGATTGGAGAAGCCCTCTCCTCTTAACCCCACTCTTCCTCTGTTTCTTTTGACAGATAAATGATATATCAATCCAAATGCTGCCTTGTACAAACTCGTGTCATTCTCTAGAATAGTTTTCCTCCAGAAGCGACGAGAGTCGCATTACTGACGAAGATCTTAGCTTAGCCGCAGCCACAAAAGCGTGAGTTTTTGTTGTTGTTTGCAGAGAGGAAAGGTTAGAGGAGGGAGAGAAGTGGAAGTTGTCAAAAGAATCAATAGAAAGGTGGTGGTGGAGGCGATGCGTATGGGACTCCAAAGACGGGTGGCAAAGGCCCTGAATATGCAGGGGCAGGTGGTGGCGGGTTTCCGAATACAACTGATGGAGGCGGCGGAGAATGGTAAACCGGTGCCGGCGGGAAACTGTAATGAACAGGGGGTGGTGGACCTGGTGGTGGAGATGGGAAACTATATTGAACCGGAGGAGGAGGTGGTGGTGGTAGTGGTTGTGATGGGGAAGAATGTTGAACCGGTGGAGGTGGAGAAACATAAACTGGTGGCGGCGGGAGGTAAGGCGTGGAAGGTGGTAGTGGTGGTGGTGGTGGTGGATGCTCTGCACAAGGTGGCGGTGGTGGGGGTGGAGGAGGTTCTATACAAGGCGGTGAAGATGGTGGGGTCGGTGAATGGCCAGGGGGAAGAGGAGGTGGCGGTGGAAGTGATTGTGTCGGTGGTGGCGGTGCGCTATAATAAGGAGCAGGTGGTGGTGATGGAGTAGGTGAGTGTGAAGGAGGAGATGGCGGCGTTGGATTAGGTGAATGTGGTGGCAGAGATGGTGGAGGAGATGGCGGCGTTGGAGTCGGTGAGTGTGGCGGAAGAGATGGTGATACCGCATGAGGTGGCGGTGGTGGTAAATACACCGGTGGAGGAGAATACATTGGCGGTGAAGAATGAGAAGGAGGAGGAGGAGAATGTGGACTATAAACAGGTCCAGGTGCAGGTGGTGGCGAGTTTAGTGGTGGAGGCAGTGGAGACGGTGGCATTGGAGTGGGTGAGTGTGGTGGTTGTGACGGAGATGGTGAAACCACCACAGGCGGTGGTGGTGGAAGAGGAGGAGGAGACTGGGGACTAGAAACGGGTCCAGGTGGCGGTGGAGTGGAAGGTGACACTGCTGGCGTTGGCGGCGTAGGCAGCGAAGGAGAACCAAATGGTTTACACCCAAACGAGTTACAATCCACGGGCTTAGATAAAACCGACTTACATTGCTCCTGAGACCTCTGCAACGGCCTCGACGGCAAACAGTTGCTCTGGTCATCAAACGCCGGCAAGGCCAAACAGGCCGGAGGCTCACCGGTGAAGAAGTTATAAGAATATGTGAAGTTCTGAAGGTTAGGCAACATGCAAATGCTCGCTGGGATTTTACCAGAGAAGAAATTATGCGCTACATTCAGCTCCTCCAGACTCCGTGCACCTCCAATTGCATCCGGTAAGGGACCCACGAGCTGATTGAAGCTAACATCGAACACCGTCAGATTCTTCAGCATCCCAATCTCCGAAGGCAAACAGGAACGGAACAAATTGTTCATGAAATTGATCTCGTTCAGGTTCGACATGTTCCCCACGCTCGTGGGAATGCAGCCGCGGAACCTGTTGTTTGCCAAAACGACGACGGAGACAGGGGAGTTTCCCAAATTGTCAGGAAGGTCGGAAACAAAACGGTTGTCGTTTATGAAAATGGCATCCAGGTCCTTATCAAACAAACCCCTGGGTACCGCACCTTCGAATTCGTTGAACCTGATGTCCAAGAATTTGAGCGTGGGTAGCCGCAGGACCACTTCGGGGAACTTACCCGCGAACCTGTTGTTGCTGAGATCCAGTTCGAAGAGAAGCTTCAACTGGTCAAACTTGTGAGGCACAGTGCCACAGAATCTGTTTGTGTTTATGTGGAAAAGCGCGAGATCTGTCAACAGGCCAAGCTCTTCCGGTAAATAACCGGCAATGTCGGCGTGGTTGAGATCAATGCCGGCAACGGTACGGATCTTGGGGTTGTCCAGCGCCTGTGCACAGTAAATACCCGTGTAGTTGCACACATCGGATCCGACCCAGTTGGCCGTGAACTCTTGCGGATCAGAGAGGATGGCTTGCTTCCATGCTTGCAACGCTATGTAAGCGTTTCTGATACGGTCATTCTCGAAGACGAGGGATGGGTCTACGGTGACATTCTCTCCCCTGTCACCAAACTCGTCCCTGTAGTAGAGAAGCTGGCGTTCGGCTCCATTGGTTTGGTGGGATGAGGCACAGAGGGAGAGTGTGGTTAGAAACAGTGTAACGAGGAGTGTTTGTTGTTGGGTCATTTGATTTGAAGTGCCTACCTTTTCATTTGATTTTGGCGCTCCCTTCTTGGGTCTGATTGTTGAGTGAGATCTGAGGAAAATGCGCTTGTGGAGGGATGGTGGCTGTGGGGAAAGAGAAGGAAGGAAGGAGGTTTATTTATTTCTAGGGATTTTGGAGCTGTGCCTGTGAGCGTGTTCTGTATACTAGGAGTACTACGAAACCTAACTCATTGAAGGAAAGACTTTATTCCAAGTTCCAACTCTCGGGGGTAAATTTGGATACGCGTAGCCTGCCAGCCAGCTACTACTACTGATAATAATATAGCAATAATATTTCAAATAATTGTGTTTCCGTTGTGTTGCATTGCACTGTTGCCCATGATAGTAATAACTACTATAAGGGGCAAAGCCCACTCGTTTGACAAAAATAAAAATTGTATACTCATTTTAAATAGAATTCACTTCATAATTGAAAACATGTTAGCATGATTGTGGATTACAGAAAGAGAGAAAAAGTGGATTGAACCGGCGGTGCCGCATTTCGGGGACTAATCCAAATTATTCAATTTATTTATGTAAAAATCTTATATTTATATTTTTTATCAAACATAAATTTAGATTAAGGAATACGTACCTTTATACAAGACTAGAGAGAACTATATTTTATGAATGTTAAAAAAATAACATTTTATTAAAAATTTTGTCAAAATAATATTTTATTAAAATTTATAAATATTTAAAGAATAAATATAAGATTTTTCAGTGGCAAAAAATATATATGTAAATAAATAAAAAATTTACATACAAAGTGGAGTTTTTTTTGTTTGTTCGGGTGCGTTGTTGTCCATTGTCAAAGAACCGAAAAATGGACCTCTCGGCTCGCAGTGAGTGTCGCTCTCTCGATGCTTACTTCATTATCGTTGGTTGGACTTTTTCATTTCCTACATTCCCGTGAAACACATCACTAGTGGACTTCGACTGAAAGATATATGGTATGCTCTAAATTGTTTAAGGCTTTAAGCGCACGACCACGATCAGAATTTACATTGTATTTTACATATAACTAATCAAAATACATAATTAAATTTTGTTAAGTCAAAATAAATTTATTAATACTAATATTAAGACCATATTTAGATGCAAAAACTATAGTTTTTGACTTATGAAAAAAATTAATCTTATTTTATATTTTAATTTTTTCATATATGTAAAAAAATGAAAGCTGTTAAATGGTAATTAATAAATAGATAGATGTTTCTAGAGAAGTTAAAATAGATAGCTTTTAGAAAATGTGAAGAGCAAAAATTAATTTCAACTTCTGTGAGAAGTTGTTAATTAAAAAACACATACTAGAAGTACTTGGGGAGAAATTTATCTAAACTAGACCTAATATAGTTTTTTTTTGACAACCAATATTAATATAGTTAAAAGAGGAGGGATCAAATTACACCGGTGTAACTCTTGGACAATGTTACACCGCTAATAACTATTAACTGGATAATTATATTCTAAAACTCACCGTTGGATTAAAAGATACTATCATGTAGATCATTTCTATAAATTTCACATCAATCTAAAATCATTTGATATGTCATTGAGATACGTCAAGATTAATGTCTTTTAAAGTGTATGAATTTTGACACATCTCAATGACACATCAAACAATTTTAGATTGATGTGAAATTTTACAGGAATGATCTATATGATAATAACTTTTAATCTAACAGTGTGTTTTAGAATATAATTATCCGCTGAAGAATTATTAGCGGTGTAACATTGACCAAAGTGTTACACCAGTGTAATTTGATCCCTCCGCTAGTTAAAATACTATTATTAAGCATTTCAATAATAAACATTATATTGAGACTTGTATATGAATTAATCACGGTGAATGGTTTTATGACTTTATTTTATTATGCCATGTACACAAGAAAAAGATTCTTATTCCTTTTCGACAGACAAACTAACACTGAACAGCTTTTTTTTTTGGGTGACTACACTGAACAACTATTATAAAATATATGAGTATGAGTATATCTTTCCACCACTAAACTTTCATTTTTGACTGTTATTGACTCAAAGCAATAATGGACGCATCAGCTTCACCTTTACATTTGTCCTATAGTTTAATACATGTATAAAATTTGTTTATAATATATGTTCTATTCAAGCTTACCAAAAAATATTCAAGGTTAAATTGCATCGTGTATTTCTCCCTTACTTTAGACTCCCTTTATCCCAAATCATTTCGCGCAAGTAATGCTAAAACTAGCGTAAGCGTATGTTTAGATTGTCAGTAATAACAAATATCGAAATTGATTTTACCTTCAATATTAAATGTGATTTTAGTATTTTAGGTTATGTTTACATTCACAATAAAAAATGTTAAAATTATTTTATTTCTCGTTAGATGTAGTTTTAGTAGTTTTGATTATTTTGAATCAAAATTAAATTTTTTTTAAATCTTAATTTGAGTAGAAGTAATAAAAAATAATTTTACATTATGTTAAAAAATTTACACAACATTTAACATCAAATTATCTTAGAAAAAAAACACTCAAACACGAAATACTTCACTTCAAACTCAAAATATCGGCCAAAACGTTTTTATAAAATATAGTTCATATTTTTTGTCAAAAAAATATTGTTCATCTAAAATCACATTTGTTAAATGCTTACCTCAACACACATTAACTCATAACAATCAACTGAAATTTTTTTAGTTATTTAAAATACAAAAACTATATGTGGAATTTGAAAACAGTAGTGTTTTGAAAATTAAATAATTAACAAATAAAATTATTAAATGAGCATTTTTTTGGAAAAAATATAAAAACCAATAAACCAGATTAACTCATCTTTTATCTGTCACCGTAGATTAGATGAGATCTCCTGTTTGCAACTCCAGGGCCAGGGGTTAAACTTAACGTGTTGCGCGTCTGTCTCAGATGTTGTGGACGTGCCCATATGGGATCGGGACCCACCAAATGTGCGGGATGAAACGATTGAAACCTGTCCACTGTGTATATCAAAAAAAAAAAAAAACCTGTCCACTGTGGAAGGAAAAGCGACAACGGGCGGAAGTGTTATGATAGGGACCCGATAGGGACCCACGCGTCATGTCGTGCTCGGCTGGATCTTCGGCGTTGTGGACAGTGGGCCCCATCTGCAGCCGTTATTGTGCACCGCGTCCGCATAACTTACCCGTCAACGCGCACCGCAACCTTTCCACCGGACCTGGATTGCCTGCTCTTGTAGGAGTGCAATCTCAACCATTGAGATGGAGAGAAGACAAATCATGGCTGTTAATTTATTTTATTTTAAAAAAATAAAACAAAATCCAAATGGAGAGAGATAGAGAGAAGCTACAGCAGAGAAACTACATCCCTTTGCACCTGACCTAAGCACCCTTTTATTTTAGTTGAAAAGAAAACATTAAAACAAATTGTTTCTATAGGGCGAATTTCTAAACGGGTGGCCTGGTGAATTATGATATTTTGAAGTTAATATGTAGTAAATTTTGTAATTAATCCTAATTAATTTATACATAAATAATTTATGGCTAATTTATAACGAACTTAATTTATAACGAGCCTATAGTTTGCTTTTAAAAAAAGAATTTATAGTTAATTAGTACTCTTTCCAGTTTAAATCTTTATTAATTATAATTTTTTATTTTTGTCTCAAAATTTTGATTATTTTAGAGTTTTAAGAGATAATTTATTATTTTTTTTCTAACTATACTCTTAGTATGATTAATGGTTTTGAGTGGAGAAATAATTAGGATAATTGAGAATGATAAATAATAAATAAGAATATTTTAGTGTAAAATTTATTTAATTAATTATTTTTTAATCTGTATATCAAAATCTTAAATTATCAATATTTTAAACTGGAGAGAGTAATAGTTAAATAATTTATAACAAACGGACTTTAATTAATTGTTAATTGATTATTGATAAATATCATGGTATTGTGTGAAATGGTGATCAACTCTAAAATGCGTAACGACTGTTGACGCGGTTTTGCTTTGCGGAATGCAGGTTGGGAATTTTAGGATGGGCGTTGGTAAATACATTCCATCATTTTTTTGCCATATATTCCATTTGTTATTATTTATAAATTTTAATATCAAAATATCTTTTTATATTATTGAAAATTTAAATTTTTGATAATTATATAACTACCGAAAAGTTTTAACACTACCGAAAATTCAAATTATTTTTTAACTATTGAAAATTTGAATTTTTGATAGTATAAAAATTCAATTTTATAATTATCGAAAATTTGAATTTTCAGTAAATTTTTATATTTTTCTGAAAATTCAAAGTTTCGATAGTTATAAAATTGAATTTTTATACTATCGAAAATTTAAATTTTTAGTATATATAAATTTATTTCAATTTCTGAAAAATATAAAAAATTAATTTTGAAATTTATTAGAGATTTAAATTTTCGGTAGTATAAAAATTCGATTTTATAATTACTGGAAATTTAAATTTTTGGTAAATTTTAATTTTTGAAAAATATAAAAAAATAATTTTAAAACTTACCGGAAATTCAAATTTTTAGTAGTTATAAAATCTAATTTTTATACTACTGAAAATTTGAATTTCTGGAAAAATATAATTTTAATACTTACCGGAAACTTAGTTTCTCGTAAAAACACGAAATTGAAAAAAAATAAAAACAAATCGACGAGAACATACAAGTAAAATACCTTTTAAATAGGGTAAATGGACAAAAATGGTGGGGTGTATTTACCAACCCCTTTTAGGATTAGGACCTATATGACTATCTGTTTGCACGACAAGAACGCGAAGAGATTCATGGCAAGAGAATTTTGAAAATAAAATCAAAATAAAAAATGAGTTGAAAGAAATTAAATAAAAATTAATATTCGAAAATTTAATAAAACTTTTTTAGTTTAACTTCACCATATTTTATTCCACTTAAATATTTTTTGCATAAAACATATTTTTTTATTCTAATACACATTGTTAGATCCACAATGAAATTGAAATTGTGTTTAGCATTAATATTTGTATTTTGATAAATTTTATGGCTAAATTGTACAGTATCATGTAAACATTTTAATTAAGTATAAATTCACATGTGATTAAATTGAATAAACTATATATGTGTTGATTTCTAAAATCTTATTTATGCAAATTTATGAGTTAAGAAAATCCACACTCATGTAACAACTCGATTCTTTGCTTTGAAGAGTAAAATATTATTTTTTTTTCTTCATATACTTACACATCTTTTTCATTTTGTGACATTTTTTTTACTTTTTACATCAAATTAAGTATTTTTCTTTTACTTAGTTATTCATACAAAAGGCACTTTTAGTTTCTTTGAAGTTGTTTAAAGATTTTGTAAGGAGTTTATGATGTTTTTTTTTAAAATTAAGAGGAGGTAAAGGAAGAACTTTATTAAGATGGTAAATGTAGAAGTGGAATTCATATGGCACTTTAAACAATGTTTAAAAGATATTATAAACTAGCTAGTGAGATAATTTCAATTATAGAACACCTACATTTTATTAAAAAAATGGTAAGCTAACTGAAATAACTAGAAAAATACACTCATAGGAGTCAAATTGAACATGAGAGCCACCTACTCACACTTCCTCCCAGATTTTCAGTGTTCCTTCTTTATCTCTTGTGAATTTATATAAAGAAGGCAAAAAATGAGATTCATAGGATGGAATAGAATTGGCTAACCAAAACTATTTCTTTTTCAATGTATGAACTTGTTGGCACGTTAGAATAAACAACTTTTGCGTTGTTCAAATAAATACACGTATACACAAAGAACCGGAACAAAGTAGATTCGTTACAAACGCGTAACCCCCACAACGCACGCAGGGAATACGCAGCCTTTTAAACGACAGCTCAGTTGGCATATACGAGTACTAAAGATCAGTTGAGATACATCTAGAAAGTACAAATGATGCTTGTAATTTCTTTTCAAAAAAGATTAGTGTTTGATAGAGCACATCTTTCGCTAATATTTTTCTGATCCTCAAGTCTCCGACCACCTTTTTGTTTGATGAAATAATGCTTATTAAAAGGTCACCAAATGATTGACTATGATTGGGACAAAATCTTTAATAATGAGCGAGGGGGCTCGGATTAAGAATGTCTAAAACTATACCGATGAATAAAGCAAAGGAACGAGTGAAAAAGATAGACTATCTACGAGGAAAAACTCAACTTTTGTAAAGGTACAGTTATAACATTCATTATTGAGATTCCATTTTAACTACAATACACGCTGGCAATTGTTTTGGGCCATTTGAGGCACATAGTCCATGTAGTTCTGATTTCGGCCCACAAACAACGCTAAGTGCATATCCACGCAACAGTATTGAATACTTTCTTTTTCGCCCAAAAATCGTTTTTACGATCAACGTTTGTACAAGATCTCCATAAATAATCTCAAGTAGGCACCTATTTTATTCTTCTAAATATATGGATGACAATAATTTAGTTTCTTTTAAAATGATGTTCATTTAATTTTTTAAATCATAAACATTTATATCAATCAATTATTTAAATCAAGAGATTTATCAACAATGTTTTCATATTCAAATTGTTAATTTTATTATCATATTTTAGGACCTAAAACAATTGACACTATCTTCTTTTAAAACATTAAATTAACATCAGAGTTGGTTGTTTGAATTTGGTTTTTGGATCTTTTCTGCCTTCTGCAGCAGCTAAGAGAGGAGAGAAACACTAGAGAGAGAGAGGATCCACTAGAGAGAAAAGGGAGGTAGAATTATACGAGTTGGACTATATTTAATTGACACCATAGAATATAGAGGAGTCTCTTTTGCAAACTTAGAATCATACAAGCTTTTTTTAGGATATACCTCTGCAAATACATGTTGGACTTCGAATGTGTATATATATATATATACACACACACACACATACTCATGACAAGTTGTAAGTCAATCATCGCCACTGTTTAACTTATTTTATTGTTAAACCCACTATTACAAAACAGGGGGCCTCTCATCGTCCTTCTTTTCATGAGTCCCTGTTAGATAGAGCCAGAGACATGCATGCATACATACATACATAATAGAGTAATAGACCAAAAATACAAAATAACACATAAATACATACGCATGGACTGTTTTCATATATGCAAGAGACATTCAAAGCCAAGGAGAATTGTAAATAGGTGTAACGACAGATTTAACTTGTAAGTACTTATGAAGAGCTTCCAATCCCATATCTCTTCCAAATCCACTCATCTTACATCCTCCAAAAGGAATGCCATTCCCTAAGATAAAATAGCAGTTGATCCAAATGGTGCCGGCACGAATGGACCTTGACATAGTGTTAGCAATATCCAAATTCTTGGTCGCAATGCCTGCTGCTAGGCCATATTTGGTATTGTTTGCCCTCTTAATTGCTTCCTCAATAGTCCTGTTGTTCACAGGTCATACATAAATTCCAACATGCCCATAAACTTTTTTTTGGGTACTAAAATGATAAGAAAAAATATATAATTAAAATATAACTTACTTAAACTTCATTAATGCCATCACTGGACCAAATATTTCATCCTGGGCTATAATCATGTCCTCCTAAACAGGCAATTCAATTTTTATTATAAGAAAAGAAATTAAACATGATGGTTAACTGTCAACCTATGTTGAAGATACCCAGTTTGATACTTGATGGAGTTAGAATTGATTACCTTTACATTGGAGAAAATTGTAGGTTCAATGTAGTAGCCCTTGCTTCCCACTCTTTCACCTCCTGTCAAGAGGGTGGCTCCTTCTCTCTTGCCATGCTCAATATAGGAAAGAATTTTTTCGAATTGTTTCCTGTCAGCCTACAATAGAAAACTGTTATAACCAAGCCAATAGCAAAGTGGGATCCCAATTTGACTGTTTCTGCAAGCAATCAAGTATAATGTTTGGACTATATATAATAGTTGTAGAGTTGGTTACCAATCTATCTACTATCTATTATTATATAAGAAAAGTAAGTCCTATTTTATAATATGTGACACGTGTAATTTTTCCACATCTTTTTATTTTGACCTAAAATTATTTTATTTTGTTAGTAAAAGTACCAAAAACGGTTCACATACCAGTATATTTTAGAAACAGTGTAAACATAATTGTGCTACTATGTGTTTCCCTTACCTGAGGTCCTTGCTGAGTTTTAGGATCAAAAGGATCCCCAACGACCCAAGCTTTTGCCTTTTCCACCAGCTTCTTCTCAACTTCATCATAGATCCCTTCCTGAACAAACACACGGGAACTTGAACAACAAACTTCTCCCTGCAATCACAAACAAAGAAAATGAAACGTTAGCTTATTGGCGGAGATATATATAACAGTACGCTCTCTGAAGAAGAAAATGATATTTTCATAAGGCAATAATTTCACCTTGTTAAATAGAATGCCAAAGAGAGCAAGCTCAGCAGCTTTGTCTATATCAGCATCGTCGAAAATAATGAGAGGTGACTTGCCTCCTAATTCAAGTGAAACAGGTTTTAAATTACTCTTAGCTGCAGCCTGCATTATTTCACGGCCTACTTCAATCGAACCAGTAAAGCAGACCTGAACAGATACATATAACACAATCAAGGGAATTTTAATTTAGTAGCCAACCCCGAACTTGGTATATAATACTTGTAATATATATGTTTTGACATGTAATTAACTTGCCGCATCAATGTCCATGTGTGAGCTTATTGCTGCACCAGCAGTTGGGCCAAACCCCGGTACTACATTGACCACTCCATCTGGGATTCCAGCCTTATAAAAGGGGGAAAACAAGGGAAAAAAAAAAAACAGATTAGCGCTTAAGTAACCTGTGAGACCCATGTAATTAGAGGTGTAAATGAGTGAAGTAGACTCATACACTTAAAATTTGAGCTTGATTTGTAAAAAAAAAAAATGAATTGCTCAAACTTGGCTCTTTTATATATACGGGTCTAACTAAAAGCTCAAACTTGACTTGTTTAATTCATTTATAATTTAACTAGTATATGAACCCGATTTACATTTTATACGAGTTTTTTTTCTAACAAAAACATAACAAATAAAGCCGTTTTTAGTTAGAAATAAAAAAGTTGAAAAAGTGACACGTGTCATAGTATAGGAGGTGACACATGTTATAGCTAAAAGAGTAGGAACTTAATTTTTTTATATATAAATAGATAGATTAGTTTTGCATTTATGAAATGAACATTTTTTTTTTTGAAGGAATTTATGAAATGAACATGATGTAATGAATATTGAACCGTTTGTTCACATGTATATATATATATACATACAAGCTTGGCTAGATGGGCATGAAACAAAGCAGAGAGAGAGGTTTGTTCAGAAGGCTTGAGGACAATGGTGCATCCCGTAGCTAAGGAAGGGCCGGCCTTGGCGTAGAAAATGGAAGTAGGGGCGTTCCAAGGAATTATGTGTCCCACAACGCCAATTGGTTCCAATAGTGTGTACGCGTGGAACTCCCCAGATACCTTTAATACCTCGCCGTGGATTTTGTCAGCAGCACCTGCATAGTAACGCAGGGCACTTGCAGCATGAGGGATTTCCATGGCCTTAGCAATTTGGTACAGCTTCCCAGCTTCAATCGCATCTAGTGCTGCCAATTCTTCTATGTTTTCATCAATTAGGTCTGCCCATTTCATCATAATCTTCGCCCTTTCCTGACATTACCACCATATCATGTCAACATTAATATTTCCTACCTAGGAATTCTATTAACTTTGTTTCAAGTTATGTTTTCTCTTATCCCCATCTTGTATTTAACTGATCTATTATTGCAATGGAAATGATCTGAGCTTTATTTTGTCAAAAAAGCATACCATGTTTGCATATGAGAATTAAGGAATAGTAGTAGAAGGAAATTTTAAAACAAATTTGAACTTACAGGCCAGCAACGATTTTTATTGCTTTAAGAAGGAGGTTTAAGTTTTTGAACTTTTATTATGGGAAGCATACATGACTCGTCATTTTTTTTTTGATCGGTACATGACCCGTCATTACAATTTTTTAATATTTTATTTTAAAAATTAAAATATAAATCAGTTGTTTGATTTTTTTTAATTTTCATATAACTATTACTAAAAAATCGTTGTTGCCACATCAAAATTGTAAAGAAATCTACATGTGTGTATCTTAAATAAATTCCCACATAAAAAAAAAACGTGTCATTACTTTTATTTAATAAAAACATTTAAAAATAATGATGAAATAAAAAAATAATGTTTTAATTTATAAAACGTATCATTTTATATTTATCAGCTAGTTTAACAATTAATTTTATCAAACATTTCAAATTTGATATACTAATTTTTCATCTATAAACTACTTCACTAGCTATGGGCTAACTTGCGAGCTACTTTTGTTGAATGGGAGATCAAATAAATAAATAAAACTTAGATCTTAAAAAACTCAATTAAAGTTTATTGTTGACTATCATCACCAATTAGAGTGTCTTTCAATTTTTAAAACTCATTGTCAAAATACAAATTTTTTAACATTTTTCACCAAAGATTAAAAAAAATTACGGAATGATTTCCACAAGAAAAAAAAAAAGAATCAAACATGTAAAATAAAAAAAAGTTTCAATCGAAGAAAGAAAAAGAATAACGTACAACAGCAGGCATCCGGGGCCATGGACCTGAGTCAAATGCCTCACGCGCCGCTTTAACAGCAAGGTCAATGTCTTCTTTAGCTCCTTCGCTGATTCTCGCAATCACCTCTCCCGTTCTTGGGTCTATTGTCTCAAATGTCATCCCTGTTTTTTTTTTTTCCATTAAAAACCATAAAAATTGGCATCTGTGCATTTTATAAAATTTTAAAAATAACATTCCATATTAGTTAATATGCAAGTTTTTCTCTTTCTAAAAAAAATCTAAATCACCCAAAAATAACTGACCACTAACATCAAATTTGTACATATTATACTGGGATACGATGAATTTACACTAGGGGTAAGTCTTTTAACTTACAATTTATAAATGTTTAAAATTTAATTTAATTTAATAATGTTAGAAAAAAAAATTTAATAAATAATTTTTTAATAATAATTTATGTATATCATCATTTTCGGTAAATGTTAAGCAAAGAAATTTAAATATTGATTACAGAATGCACACGTACTGCTTTTCTTAAAGTAGATATATTTTTTAAAAAATTGCTTTAATTAAATAGTTATAATAATAAAACATAGTTTTATAATAAAATTTTACACACATTATTTTGTACACTTTAATAACATTTAAAGGCATAAGATGACTTTGAAACAATATATACTTTATAATTTTATTAGCACACAGATCCTTTAAGAACTTTAGTTTTTTTTATCTGATTATAATGTGTGTATGCATTTTTTTTAAAGAAATTAAGTAAGACAATCATTCTTCTAGCATGAGTGGCTTACACGTGTTAAAATTGAAATCAAATGTATAAAGCTTGTATCGAAATTAAGAAATTAGAAAAGAAGTGTAGATCATAAAGAATAAAATGAGCAACAGTGAGAGAACTAGTACTGAATTGAGGGACAGTAAAAGGAACAAAATAGAAAAGCGGTACTAAGAGGCAAGAAATTTATACAAGAATTGAACCTGAAACGGAATCGACAAACTCTCCATTGATGAAGAGCTTGGTAAACTTGATGTTGGGCATCTTGAGCAAGGAGCTATCGTTGCCATTATTACTGGAGTTAAAGAGACCAGTCATCTGTGTGCGCGCGCGTGTTAATGACTACTACTAGTGTAGAGAGAAAGAATGTTGATTTCAGGTGCTGTGCCTTGTAGAATTGGTTTATGGAATTGGTAATATGATGGGATTATATATAGCATGGATCGATTGGCAGAGGCGTAGTAGGTGGAAAGAAAAAGTAATTTTTGAAAAATGGCACATCGCTAGTGATGACTGATCAGCGCTGGTAATATGATAAAGAATTTAATTAGTATGTATTGACCGTATAATTTTTTTTTTCCACATACATCCAATTAGATTATACCATATAGATACTTGTGTAGATATTTTAGAAAATATTATTACAAGGTAGTACTAAAGTAAAATATGATTGGATACATGTGTAAATTTTTTTTACACCGACGGTGCATAGAAATTAAACTCTAATAATAATATCATTTTTATAAAGTAGTATAAAAAATAAAAATTATTCAAATCATCCCCTCTAAAATGAAGATTTATATATGATTTTTATTGACTTTATAACTTTACCCAAAATTTTAATTTTATTTTGTATTGTTCTATAATTGATAGATAGTAACTAGTAAGGGTCAAAAACTATATATTAAGGCATGATCTATATAAAATTAAAAAATAGATAAAAAATATACCTAAAATATTTAATTATATTAAAATGTGTTTAAGTGTAATATACATACTAATTTCTGAAGAAAGAGTATAAATTTTAATGTTAAAAAGAAGAGTGTAATTTTCTCAAAAGGTATTATAAATGATCGATTCACACATTATTTTTATTGCATACAATTAAATCATTTTTTTATAAATGGGTTGAATAGCAGTACTAATAACACATTCTTTTTAGGTTTAAATATATTTTTAGTCTTTTAAGTTTGAAAAATTGTTATTTTTAGTCCCTCAAATTTAAAATATATATTTTTGGTATCGCATTTTTAAAAGTGTATCACTTTTAGTCCCTGGGACTATATTTTAATTTAAAAAGTATTTTCTAAATTTAGAAGAGTTCAAAATATAAATTTAAAAAATCTTTAAAAATTAAGAAAAAGAGAATAAGGTGAGAATTAGGATTTAGGAGATATCAAATATAAATTTGAAAAATATTTTTTAAATTGACAAAATGGTCCAAAAGACAAAAAGTGACACATTTTTAAAATTAAATAACCAAAAACACACATTTTAAATTTAAAAAACTAAAAAAAACAATTTTCTAAATTTGAGGACTAAAAACATATTTAAGTTTTCTTTTTAATATACTTTGTCTATAAGACCCAGGTTAACAATATACACTTTTCTCGAACCCGACATTTGATTGTTTGCGTAAAATTAGCACAGCACACAAAAGCCAATTCATTTTAATACTAATAATCGAGATAGCTTCCTGCTTCCATATCTTGGTGGGTAACACATGTCAATCCCATTAGGTCTCGCAAAACGACCCCATCTCCATTACAATATGCAGAAAATAGGCAACAATAATGCTAGCTTGTCGTCCTTTGTCACACACTAAAATCTTTTCAGTTATCACATAACGATGAAATGGAAAACGAAACGTGGATCAGATGGTTTCAGAATTTTAGTGCGAGTTATAATAAATCATTCTTAAATATAAAAAAAATTCATTTATTTTCCAAAAACATAATAATAAAAAAAACAGAGAAAAAAAATAAAGACGATCTTTTTCAACTCTCTAAATATAGAGGTAGAATGACAAATTTGTCAAAAGAAATATCGTCATAACGTCATCTTTTGAAATAAAAAAATTCTTCTTTACAAATTTTCATTAATATATTTTATCATTAAGTTAGGTGATAGAAATAAAATATGTGCGTGATCATAAATATTTGAAAATATATGTATAATCATTAGGTTTGAGTAGCATTGTTTACTTAAATTTGAATGATTTAGACGCAAGAAGAAAAAAGGAAAATTAAACTATATTTAAAAAAACAATTGCTAGGGAAAGAAGACAAATTTGAGCCCATTTGTTATTGATTATTTTTTTAAAAAAGTACTTTTTTAAAGAGATAATTACTTTTAATTATTTTCTATCTATTTGTTTTAACTTTTAAAAATAATCAGAATCTAAAAATAATCAAAAATTCTAATTAAAATGAAAAACTATCTGGAGTTACTTTTTAGAATTAATATAATTTTAATGAAGAGAGAGAGAAGATTAAAAAAAATAATTTTTATGATTATAAATAAATACAAATTAAATTCTACTTTACATAAAAATCTCCAAAATTATTAATATTCTAAATTGATTCCGAGACAAATTCAGGTGACTGATTTCATGATTCACTCAGTATTTAACAATTCATTCTAGTTATGAAACCACCGATATAAGAAGAAATACATAAAGAAGGAAAATGATGAAGACTATATTTTTTACCATAGATATCTAAAAATTTATATATCGTGAGGAAAACGATAGGTTTTATTATGGACAACCGAAGTCTATATACACATGCCAGAATTTCACAACACCATTGATAATATTATTCTTATTGAAAAAGTTTAATTTTCATGGCTTAAATGGCAGATAGAAATAGATGGGTTGTCGCCAGAAAGTTCGGAACTATAGCTAGCCACTTTCCAGATATGTTTACAGGAGAATACTCGGATCAGAGCCAAGGAGAATTATAAATGGGAGTCACAACAGATTTAATTTGCAGATATTTGTGAAGGGCATCCAATCCATAATCTTTTCCGTATCCACTCATTTTATACCCTCCAAAAGGAACATCATCCCCAAGTGCAAAATAACAGTTGATCCAAATGGTGCCTGCACGAATGGACCTTGACATTGTGTTTGCTGTATCCAAGTTTTTGGTCACAATGCCTGCTGCTAAGCCATATCTAGTATTATTCGCACTCCTAATTGCTTCCTCAATAGTCCTGTTGTTCATATATTATAATGCAGCATTCTTGAACAAGTCCCAATTGCTTTTTCTAAGTACTAAAATTATAACATAATAAATAACAAAATAGAAAAAGAAAAAGAAACTTACTTAAACTTGTTCAGCGCCATCACAGGACCAAATATTTCATCCTGTGCTATAAGCATGTCCTCCTAAACAGGTAGTTAATAATTTTCACAAAGTAGAAAACAATGGTTAATTATTTAATTATGCCCAAGATACCCAATTTGGAGTAGTTTGGTCTCCCTGAAAGTACTTTTGGATTGTCAAACCCAGTTTGCATTAGTTTTTATGATGTTTGGTTTTCAGTTTCAAAACCCAGTTTAACCCCAAACCTAGTTTGAAGTAAAAGGGATAATGAGGTTACTTCTCATTTTTACTTTTCCGTTTGGATCATTAATAAACAGTAATTATACATTTAAAAATGTTTTTGATTAATATCATCCAAACAAAATTCATTGTCTAACATACTTTTGAGAAAAAAAATCCAAACATAAATCACATTAGAATAAACTCATTTTTAACCAAACTTAATTTGTAAAATGAGTTTATTCCAAAATTACTTTTACAAACTTTAATCCAAACACACACTTCCTAGCTACAAACTTGTTATAATTTACCTTTACATTGGAGAAAATTGTTGGCTCAATGTAATATCCCCTGTTGCCCACTGATTTCCCCCCAGTCAAAAGGGTAGCTCCTTCTCTCTTTCCATGCTCTATATATGAAAGGATTTTTTCAAATTGAGTCTTGTCAACCTACAGTATACAGAAGATTGTTAGCCAACAGAAGAGTGTCCTAATTACTATATATTTTACAGCTAGTGTAGAAATAATTGTGGCACTAGCCTCCTTACCTGAGGCCCTTGCTGAACTTTAGGATCAAAAGGATCCCCAATGACCCAAGCTTTTGCCTTCTCAACCAATTTTTTCTCAAATTCATCATAGATCCCTTCTTGAACAAATACACGGGAACTTGCAACACAAACTTCTCCCTGTTGGTCACAAAGGCGAAATGAATGGTTGCCACTTGGCAGATAAAACAGGGAATGTTGTTTGAAAAAGGAAATGATATTTAATTTCTAGAAGGCAATAATTTCACCTTGTTAAATAGAATGCCCAAGAGTGCAAGCTCAGCAGCTTTGTCTATATCAGCATCATCGAAAATTATGAGGGGTGACTTGCCTCCCAATTCAAGTGAAACTTGTTTCAAGTTACTGTTAGCTGCAGCCCGCATTATCTCACGGCCTGTTGTTGTTGAACCAGTAAAACTGACCTATAACATATATACATACCACCAAAGGAAATTTAAGCAATTTTTATTTAAACTCATGGTGCTTTCAAATGTTTGACATCATGTTGTGATTATGTGAATTACCTTATCAATGTCCATGTGTGAGCTTACTGCAGCACCAGCAGTTGGGCCAAATCCTGGTACTACATTGACCACTCCATCTGGGATTCCAGCCTTCAAGAGGAGGGGGGGGGGGGGGGGTAAAAAAAAACTTATTCTGATCAAGTAACTTGTGAGACCCATGCTTGATATAGAAATTAAGGGTCTCTTTACTTTGAGAAAACGTTTTCTGTTTTCACTTTTAATTACAAAACTGTCACTTTGTTTTTAATATATTCTCCGACTTCAAATATTTGTACTGACAACAATAAAAAAAACAACTTTTTTCTCTACAAATATTTGAAAACGAGAAACAGATTGAAAATAAGGTGACAATTTTGCAAATAAAAGTGAAAACAAAAGTAAATGAGTCAATCATTTAGTAAATCATACCAATTTAGCCAGATGAGCGCAAAACAAAGCAGAGAGAGGCGTTTTCTCTGCAGGCTTGAGGACCATGGTGCACCCAGCAGCTAAAGAAGGGCTAACCTTGATGAAGAACATGGAAGTGGGGAAATTCCATGGAATTATGTGCCCCACAACACCAATTGGTTCCAACAATGTATACGCATGGAACTCTCGGGACATCTTCAATACCTCTCCATGGATTTTATCAGCAGCACCTGCATAGTAACGCAGAGTGTTTGCTGCTGAGGGAATGTCCACAGCCTTACACATGTGGTACAACTTGCCCGCATCAATGGCATCTAGTGCCGCTAGCTCTTCTGTGTTTTGATCAATTAGCTCCGCCAATTTCATCATAATCTTTGCTCTCTCCTGATTATCATATCATACCATATAATATAATATATATGCCATGACATTTTTAACTATGAAAGACTTGAATTTAAGGTTTTCCATCAATGTGATGAGTTGATTGAGTTTAGCAGGTTCCATAGGACATGTATTAACCAAATATCATATTATGATTTTTCCTAAATTTCTTAGCTCTTAATATATATCCCAGCAAATTAAAATTGTTACATGGAATTTTTTTAAGATTTCATTTTTTAATGATCTTTTTAATTATAGTTTCATTTTCTTTTCTTTCTTAATATTTTTTCTTTTTTATATCAATTTTGACTTTTCATATTTTTTGCCTTTCAGATTTATTTAATTTTTAACATAATGCGCATAAACAAAGATTTTCCTAGGTAGTGATCGAAATGTAACGTGGAGAGAGTATTTGGAAGATATGAGGATTGCATAGGGATATGGTTTAGGAAAAACAAAGCAAAAGTGAAACTACTTTAGATTTGCTTTAACTTTTAATTTTATATAACAGATATAATTCCTTTTAAGATATGAAAGAAGTAATTTATCACGTACAACAGTAGGCAGAAATACACTAAAATTAATTTTTTTTAGGAAGAAAATTAGAGATAAACAATTTATATGGATTGCAAAAAGTCAAATTTATATGGATCCGTTTTTGGGATGAACCGTCCAAAACTATTAATATAGTTGCACGCTTTCCTCGTAATGTATTTTTTAAAGAGGAAACTAAAATTTAGATTAAATTTATGAATTTAGTCATTAACTTACTAATAACTAATAAGTCAGTCTAATTTTGGGTAGCATAAAAAGATAAAAAAAAAATATTTCTCAAGTAAGTGTATATTTATATAAGTTATTCAGTTAATTAAAATGACAACATATTTTATTAAATTAATAATACAATTTTATTGATTCCTTTTAAGAATAATTTCATTTAAAATAAATATTTTCCAATTTGATATTTTAAGGAAATGAAAAAAAATGACGGGCAATTAATGAAAATGGATCAAAGATATAATTAAAATCCGAGAAAGAAAGGAAAAGTTAACGTACAGCGCCGGGCATGCGGGGCCATGGACCTGAGTCAAATGCCTGACGTGCGGCCTTTACAGCAATATCTATGTCTTCTTTGGTTCCCTCACTAATCCTTGCTATAACCTCTCCTGTTCTTGGATCTATTGTCTCAAATGTCTTCCCTGTTTTCCCCACCCAATTTTTTACCCACAAGAAAAACAAGAATAGTAAGAACACAAAAAGAAGAGGTTTTACAAGTTTACCTATATATATTGCAAAACAAAAAAAATAGCCTTCCTTTTGTTGTCAGACAATATGTCAACTGAGTTTCTTTGCATCTCTAATTTCTCAATTTTGAAAAAGATTTAAAAAAAATATTGAACGTTTAGCAAATTTTGCTGTATTTTTTTTTTTGAAAAATAAAATCACTAATATTACCATGCTGCAATCGCATCATCGCATGACTGTTTGAATTGTGTCATGTGGGAGACTAAATAAAAATGCACCGCTTACTCTTATTTATGGAGTTGACGTAATATATCGTCTCTCTTAGGGGTACATATTTCATTTTAATGTGAAAAAAATTACTGAAAATTAATGAATAGAAATTAAGGAGCAGGGAAAGCTAGAGAAATCAAATAATTGAGGTAGAGACTAGAGAGTACTGTAGAGAAGGGTAGGAGTATGTATAATATAGTAATAGTAATTAACCTGAAACCGAATCAACGAAATCTCCATTGATGAATAGCTTGGTGAACTTGACAGTGGGGACCCTAATGTCAACGGAGTCTGCTGGGCGAGTCATGTTTGTGTATGTGTCCTTGCCCACTACTAATGGCTAATGAAATGAAGCAGAGAGAAAGCAGATTGAGATTGAGATGACAATGGGCATTGGCATTGACCCGTAGCAAAAGGGTGACGGGTACAACCACTATATATTATATTGAGGGACAATATCGAGGATGGAATATCTACTAGGAGGTGACGTTATTACTTATAAGGGTCAAGACTAATTTTCTGAGTGGGAGACCCGTGATCTGTATTATATTGTTTGGCATTGTTAGAAGTGTTTACCACTTATATTAAAAATGGGATGGAGCATAAAAAGTTATAAAAACAATATTATCATTACAATTTTTGGTTTATATATTATATTTCATGTTTTCTTACCCCATTTTCTTTTTTTTTTATCATATTGTTTATTACATCTTTCAATTACTATCTTTTTACTATCCTCATAATTTCTTTACACATTGCAGGCGCAGCTCCTGAATTTTAGCGATTTGTTTGGTGGATATTGATTTTTTGATATCATAGAATTAATTAAGTGTATGTTTGAAATCGTATAATTATACTCTAAATTCAAGGAACTAAAAAATGTAATGGGAAAAGATTTTGGAGGATTTTAAAAATGTTTTTCACATTATTTTTTTTTATTTATAAAATTAAAATGTTAGTGTACGCCCTTCGAAATTCTCTCTCAAACAAATCCTAAGAGCCTGTTTGGATGCTATAGCTTTTGACTTATAGAGAAATTAGGTTTATTTTATATCTTATTTTTCTCATATATGTACAAGAGATAAAATTGTTAAATAGTCATTTATAAATAGATAGGTGCTTTTGGAAAAATTAAAAAAAAAATAGCTTTTGAAAAATGTAAATAGCAAAAGTTAATTTTAACTTATGTGAGAAGTTGTTAGTTAAAAAATATATGTTAGAAGTGCTTATAGAGAAGTTTATCTAAATTGGGCCTAAGAGCATCTCCAATGGTGCAATCCAAGTTGGGTTGCTTAACCCACCTAAATGGGTTTTGACCAAAAAAAAACCCACCTAAATGGGTCATATGCAATATCATATTTTAAGAACTCTAACCACCTTTTATTCTAAATAGTGAAATTCTTAAGAACCCAAAATGTGACTCACAAATGGCATCGTATCTTTACTTTCTCTTTCAGTTTCATTGGTTGACAATATAAAAAATATTTTTTTATTGTTTAAGGACCGAAGTTTATATAAGCAATGGAGTTTAAATTTTTATGACATATCATTGGACTCCAATGGTAAACTATGTAAGGAATAGTTTCTTAAATTTAAGAACCCACTAAGCTCTCCATTGGAGATGCTATAAGTGAAGACATAGAAAATGAATGACACGTGTGCGCATGTGTGTACTGTTTTCAATGGTTCCGTTTTTTTTTGTTCCCATTGATTGATTGAAGTCACTGATGACGACAGGCCCATGCGAAATTCGTTTTGCTTCAATCAGCCATATTTGAGGAAATGCCAACGGACGCAACGAAAACCTAGTGGCAGGCGAAAAAAAAAAAGCAACTGTGGAATGATTCCCTTGAATTTTGTTAAAATGAGCTAATTAAAAGTTTGTGAAACCAACCAAGCAATGTGAAATCGAATCGACCATGATCTCACAAAATAGAAATGTATACGTGGTGGACAAGTTTAGTGCAGGGTAACTATCAAATATTTTAAGGGCTTGTATATATTTGTTCTTTGTATTCTATTTAAAGAGGACACAATCAATCAAACACAATAATCAATCTAACACAATGATTATTACATTAAATACTTGTATGATTATCTTGTTAACTTGTGTATTGATTATTACTATCATACCCCGCCAAAAAAAAAAGAAACTCTGATGTGATAAATTATAGTGCCTTCTCGCTTAAAAGATCATGGTATATATATTATTAGGCGAAACGCGATCATTTGCGGGAGAAAAGAAAAAAAATTAAGCTTATTGAAAAGGTCAAATAGAAAAAATAAAGAAGGAACGAACTAAGCAACTTTGAATTAGCACCATATATCTCTATGTATCAGAAGAAATGCATGCCTTGGAAACTGTTTTATTTCCAATTTTGACATGCGCAGAACGAGAAACTAAACTAGATGAAAGTAGCACCAAAAGGAGACAACCGGCAGAAAATGGTTGCGAGGGGAAAAAAGAAAACTCATCCCCTGTAGCTGGTTTGATCTAGCGAGTATGGAGGAGGTTGGTAAGCTGGTGGAGCTGCATTTCCATAATCGTATATGCCATAGCTAGTCTGTGCTGCATAAGAACCACTAGATCGGTAACCAGAGAGACCCAAATTGTCAACAGGGTTAAGAGAGTAGTGCTGTTGTGTTATCCCAGCTGGGCTTTCAGTGTGTGGGGTTCCATAGGTTGCTGGTGCATAAGGATTAGCAGCCGAACTTTCCAACAGAGTCTGGGTGGGGTAGTTGAATCCTCCAGAAAACCTTGCACTAGGACTAGGCTGTAGAGGAGGAGCCAGGTTCCTGCGACTAAAAGACGATGATGGGTATGAATTGGTTTTGGCTGATTTGGCCGGACGGGAAGAGCTGGATCCACTACCTCGACAGCCACGCTTCCGAGGTTTGCTTACGGATGATGAAGTCTTCTTCCGTTCAGCCTTAGATTTCTCCAAGTAGGTAGCCCGCTTCTTTAATTTATCAAGCCTGAAGTCTGATTCAAGTTTGTGATCTTCTACACATTTGATCACATCCTTAATGGAATTCAACTCCAAAGTGCTTGACTCATCCTGAAAAATTGACACTCAGATTCAGGAGAATAAAAACATTAACGCAGTATGTGAAACCGAATTAGAAACTAAAAGGTAGTTATCCAGACCGTTGCAGCCTGACTGTTGTTTCCCTTCAGCAATATGGTGGCAACATTCTTTTTGTAGTTCCGAACATAAGACTTGAGCAGGTTGACTAGAGGAAATCTTTCAGTCAAACCAGATTCTGAAGCAAAATAAACAGCTTCTATCTCTTTGCCATTTTTGATAAGTTCATCTATAATATCTGCACAAAAAAACATTTGCTTCTGTTAGTCTTAAGCATGACTGACGTGTAGGCCAAAAGATGAATCCCGTATCTATGAAAATTTTGTTCTCTATTGCATAGTGTGTAAAATAAATAAGAATTAAGGTAAAAAATTATGATGATACAAACAGAAATTTCTCTTAGTAACTGATTTAAGGCCAGGTATCCTTCCTGCTTCAGCTTCATTATCCAGAAAATTTAACTCTTAAGCGCTTAGACATATACAAGGATAGGTGTAATGGGAACATTGAGGTGGATTTCTGGAAATATAAGAAATAAAGATATTTAATGAGGGGTTGCACAAAGGTAATAGGAAACATATAGGAGGCTATGGCCTGTTAACATATACCAATGGGCAGAAGCAACACTGGAAGAAGTAATCAAAGCAGTAGCACAGGGAAATGCTTTCAAGTCAATAAAAACCATTCCCAAGGAAAAGAAACAAACAACCTTCTTTCAGACAATAATTTAAAATTTATTAAGCTCCACTCTATTTGAAAATTTTGATAACCACGAATCCCACAGCCTTGTTCTAAATTTGTTTTCTATAACAATCCCTTGGGGTCTATCGGAATCTTCTTCCTATTAAAGTTGATGAATACAGAGAAGGGAATGCGAGTGTACTGAGGGATACAAAAATAAGCTTAAATTCAAGGAATCCCCTTCAACACTAAGAATAGAGAAGTGCAATATGCTTCTAAACTCCCCAATACACCTTGAACTCCAAAAAAATGTGTGCGGAATGCCTTTTGTTAACTCTCCGTCCAGGCATCCAATAGGACCCATACCCCAATGGAAAGTGACTCATGCAAAAGTATGTGAACAGTGAACCCTAAATGATTCAACTACAAATATTTTTCAGTCCATCCCCACCCCAGTATTTTCCCTCGCCACCACCATTTCCCACTATTGCTCCAAACAAAATTTCAGGTTCTTTTCATTTCCACCCATTCTTCCTTCCATCCTTGCCACCACCTGAAGGGGCCACAGATGGAGCCAACCTCCATTGCCAACACGACCAAAAATGGTGGTTGTCAACATCATAACCGATACCATCAGAACTGGCACCATCAACTTCAGCAAAATGCAAGTTCAAGAGGAATGGCTGCATAAGTGTGCATCCTGCAGCTGAAAGGGGCAGAACAGGACCTTCAGAGGGTGGATGTCAGGGATGCATTTCAGGCAATGCAGAGAACAGGGTAGTCCTGCTGCTGGCAACATTGGAGCAGCAGTGGCATGAAGGTTGAGAGTTGAGACCTGAGATTCTTCAAGGAGTACATCTTCAACTTAATCCAGCTAGTCTTTCGGCTCACTTCTCTTTCTCTCTCCATTTTACAGAAAAGTAATGTACAAAATTTAGATCACTAGCCTGGAGTGGGGCATTTATAAGTGTGAATTTGTTTTGGCCTTGAACAAATTACACTTGCCTTGCATATGTAACATTATGCAGGAGGAAGTTAATTTTATTCAGTCTGTTTGATGTTTGTTTGACCCATGATTATAGAACTGACCCACATGTTTGCAAATAGATGATAAGGGTGTTAAAAGGGGAAGAAAAACGTAGGTTATCAGTAGGTAGCAAAGCAAAAATCCAGGAGCCTGGATTTGTTTCAGATGCAAATGGAGGGGATAGGAATCAAACTGACACCATATTTAAACATAACACAATTGATATTTTCTTTAATTCTATTTACACGGGAAATCAGGAAACCTGTAACAGTGAGGGTTGAGGTCAGCCCTTCTCTATGGAAGAGGACATGAGTAAGTTTGGATTAACTTCTCAACAAGTACTCACAAAAGAAATATATTAAAAGAATCTGACAATAACCATGTGTTTTTTAAATAACAACTGTTCATATAAGTTGAAATTAGTGTCAACATCTCAATTTTATTAGAAACTCTCTCATTAAACCACTCCATAGACGCCTATAAACTTATAACGACTTTTTTGTATGTGAAGAATCATATACTTACTTCAATTGAGAACATATTGTAAGCCAGAAACTAATCTAATCAGGGCCAATAAACCACATGAGCTAAACCTTAGGTTCTAAGGTTCTCTAATCTAGTGACTTTAGCTAGTTCCCACAATTTTTTTTTTCAGAAAAAAACAAAAGGTAAATCATAAAATGTTACTTGAACAGACCACAGATAATTGATGAAGAAAGGGAAAAGAGTAAAGACACGAACCTATCATCATGTCCCCGAATTCTAAGGAAGCAGCAAGCTTTGCCATGTCCCTTCTAGAAGCAAACTCCATCACGGACTTCCTCAAGTACTGGTCATCGAACCTCGACCTCAACCCAAAGCACACCACCATCTGCAGGAACATCACCACCTCCGCCGCACCCTTCTCCGGTTCCCTGTCCAGTTGCTCCTTCCACGACTCCACCAGCCCAACCGCCCTCTCCACCATCCTTCTAGAAAACACCGCCGAAGAGTCCGAACTCAAACCCTGAATCAGAAGCCCACAGGCCCACCTCTTGTCTGTGACCCCTGAATGTCAGATGTAAAAAACAGTTAGCTAGTTACAATTCTGTTAGAGAGTTAGTTAATTCCATTTTCTGTTATTCAGTTAGTTTTCTACATTTCTGCACGTGCTGGTGCTGCCCCTTGTATAAATACATTCAATTCCAATATTCAATACAATTCAAGCTTTCTGATTCAGTTTAGATAATACCTGACTTCGAGGTCATCTTGCTGTTCAGAAACTCCTCCACCGCGTCCAGCACAAGCCTCGCCGGGTCCACCGCCTCCGCTATCGCCGGCGCTATCTCCGACCTCAGCGTCGACGACTCCTTCCGCTTGGAAACGATGAACCGAAGCAGCGCCGATGCGTCCATCTTCCGCGACAGGGACTTCAGTGCGTCGGGGATGTCGAGGTTCGCCGTCGCCGGCGGGGGAAGGGGGTTACGGAGTTCGGCGAGGGCGGCCTCCTTCTGCTCGTCGATGCGGGCAGCGGCGGCGGACTCGCGCTCCGGGATGGAGTTCTCGCGGTGGTTGAGGGATTCGAGGGTTTCCCTGGAGCGGGATTCGAGGGCTTCGAACTTGGAATCGAGGGATTGGGATTTCTGTGTGATGGAGTCTTCGAGCGAAGAGAAATGGTTGGAGAGTGTGGTGTATAGGGTGGTGCAGGTAGCGAGGATGTTCTTGTGAGCTTCCAGTTCCTCGAAGAATTGGCGAACCCTCTCTGAACTTGTTGCCAATTGGGTCGCCATTCTTGTTCTTGCCAATACAGTGATGCTGTCACTCTGGTCTCAAACCAACACCTCAACAACAAAAACAAAAAAAAAACCTAATAAACCATTTCTGAAGAAGAAAAACAGGCGCTGCGTTTTACTTTAGTTCCAGATTTCCCCATACAACATAAGTTTTTTTTTTCCAGTGCTAACGCTTAACGGGACGAAGGAGGATATTTTGATACGTATACACAGCGGTACTGAACACATGATTAATTGTTGTTAGAATGGGCCGAATGTGATTAATATAAAAGAAAGGCCCGCTCTGACGGGCCGGGTGCTTCCTAATTAGGAAATTGGTATATACACCACTAAAAATTAGCCATACACTCCATTTAACTGTAGAAATTTTTAAAATACCTTATATTTTTGCTTATATTTTGGAAACTGGAGTTTCCAGAATACACCCCACAATTCAAAAAATTTACATTCCGGAAACTGGAGTTTCCGGAATACAAAATTGCATTCCGGAAACTCCAATTTTCGGAATGTAAATTTTTTGAATTGTGGGGTGTATTCCGGAAATATAAATTTGTATTCCGGAAACTCCAGTCAAATATGTATTCCAGAAACTCCAGTTTCCGGAATACAAAATTGTATTCCTGAAACTCCAGTTTCCATACAATTTGTATTCCGGAAACTCCAGTTTCTGGAATGCACGCGAATTTTGATGGTATTTTTAGAATTTCAACATTAAGTAGGGTGTATATCTAAAAAGTGTGGGGTGTATTTACCATTTCCCTCCTAATTATAGGAATCGAACCCAAATCCTTGTTGTCCATGTTTTGAAAATGCTAATTTGGGAGTACAATTGTTTAGTGTAAGTAAATGCTTAAACTTGTGACCATGTACTTGACCCAAAAAAAAGATTTGTGACCATGTAAAATACTTATGGTTAATGTTCTGTTTTTTTTTTTGGTGATTGGTTAATGTTCTGTTAACACAATAGAGTACATACTTTCTACTTATAATTTTCAGCTATCCTGATTACTTGTTCTTCTTATAATTTTCAGCTATCCTGATTACTTGAGCTAGAAGAAGTTCCAAGTGGCACCAAGAGTAATTTGTGATTCTTTATATGAAAAAGATAGAGGACCCATACAATTTAAAACTGTTAGGGGTTCAAAAATGAAATGAGTCAGTTAAAGATACATTATTGTTTAAAATTACTTTCTTTATTCTCAGCGTAATTTTTTTCTGAAATTCCTCTGCTTTACACACTGGAGAATTGTATTAATTTTTTTTTTATAACAGAATTGTGTGAATTATTGTAGCTGAGTTTACTGCTCCAAATGAAACAAGGCTGAAAGTGGGGTATGTCTTCGTCAAAAACATTACTTGTTCCTTTGTTGGCAGATACTCGGATAGTTTAGGTGTTCATTTTTTAAGAGGCTGGGTAAAAGAGATAATGGCCCTTCCCAGTTGCGCTACAGCCTGTGGTTTTTCTAGTTTCTTCAAGATAAACCTAATGAATAATGACAATGACTTCCTTTTGGGCTCATTTTAAACTTACTTGATATTTTGGCTTGCAGCAAAAATAATTTATGATCTAGTCATGTATGAGTAACTTAGCAAATTGCCTTGTTGCAGACTTTTATTTTTTCATTGATTAAATAACAAAAGAAGAAAAAAAAAGATGAACACACCTAGTATTTACCTATAACACCTAACTGCCTAACCTAAGTACGGTATGTAGTCGTCATTCTTCATTTATGTCCTCAACCATAACACCTAGATCTCATCGAGGAAATAACCCAAAAGCATGATAAAGGCGGATATATTCTTTACTTCTTGGAAAGGTAATTTCTTTTCCCAGAGGCCAGAACCCATCTTACCCGGAGCTTGTGTATGGACACAAGATCCAAACTTGAAGAACCACCAATCAAATTGACTTTCACCATGTATGCATATAAGCGGTGATAAGCATTGCACATACAAAGAGAAGAATCAGACAAGGGGCCGGGGAAAATTAATGAAAAAGGAGATACGGACATAGCTATGTGGCATTTAGCATTGTAAATGTATACATTGTAAAGAGATAATAGAGTCTCAAATTGCCTTGCCTTAAACTACGACTTTCTTTTTTACAAGTAATCTACAAGGATCAGCAAACCGAACAGAGAAAGATCTAGACAGATTATCTGGATCATCAAGTGCAGTCCCTTGATCGAAATTCTGAGAGTAAGTGTAAGGATCATAAGGGACCTGCTGCAAAGGTGATGATGCAGACCCAAACAGCTTCTTCATCTCTTTCTTGAGCTTCACCCACAACATTTTCCATCTCAACTTACTTGATCTGGTAGCTGATAGTGAGTTTGTGTGCTCAATTTCATTGCAACATCTTCCCAATTGGATTGTTCTCCTGCTAGAATTGGGCCAACTTTTGATATCCATGGCTGCACTAGACAAAAGGGTTTCAGCTGCTTTGAACCTAGGATGCTCAAAGTCACACGCCAGTGGGTGTAAATAAGCTAAGGTGAGAAGTGACAAAACTTAGGAATATAAGCACATGTGGATTGGCTAATAGCTATTCTCCTAGGAACATTTTTTATTTTTCGGCTTCACTTGCCAAAGTAAAAGGCAATTAATCTAACTTCAACAGTACAAAACTATCTTCTCTTTAATTAAGACATAAAAGCCTCCAAACTCAACACCCGCGCCACCAAATTTTTCTACCCCGATTATGGGGATCACATCAAATTCTGCATAGTAATAACTCAGGCACGTGATGCACGTGGCAGACTGCAAAATTATTGCCATGAAGAACTGTTTTCTGGGGCAACTTTGCCATGTGGGACTGTGTTTTTTGTGCAGATATAATTTTCCCCTTTCAATTGTACTCAATCAAGCACATGGCAGATGGATATAGCCAGATTTAGCAGCATTTGCCACTGCAGCTTCGTACAAGCACCAATAAAATTATAACCACAAATACTTCATCTCCACCTTTGCCACTAGCCAGAACGGCAGAAAGAAAAGAAAGAGGCTATTCAACCTTAGGATAGGGTAGGGAAGAAGAAGCAAAACAAGCCCGAAAATGCATTTCACTAGCTATTCACAACGATGGGGTTGGTTCTACCCCTATAACATCTCTCATTCAAAATAACCTTGCAGGTGCTTTTTCCATCAATGGTAAGTGGAATTAAGGATCAATTCAGTTCAATTCAATTCAAATAATACTTAAGAATGGGGGAGAAAATAGATTAACCAAACAGTGCAAAACTGAAAATCAGGAAAATAGTTACTCTTTGGATTTGTTGACACAGGGCTATTAGCATAAGCGAACGTTTATTACCTCTATTTTCATTAGTTTGATTTACAGTATGGACGATAAACTAATTTATTAACTTCATAAGATGCTCTTAACACAAACAAATTCCTATAAAATATAATTAGTTTTTAATCCTTCAATTCTCGATTCGAGGTTACTTCATTGGCGGCGTCTAACATACACAAGTTAGATGGGTTGTGTATCTAACACAAGTTTTATCAGCCCTTGGATTAAGTGGTCACACTGGATCTAATTTGCACTTCTCACACTAGATCTTTTTCATGCTTTCTCCTCTTGCTCCCCGAAAACGAAAACAAACTTCCCTGCAACAAGTTAGATGGCTCCGGTCTCATGTGGAGGCGGTCTTGCGGTGTCCGTGGCTCGCTAACCACTGCAACAAACTTCCCTCCTCCGATTCACTCCGGTCCTACTCCCTCTGATTCCTTCCATCACCCCTGACGCTGCCACCGTAACCCCGACAAAGCTCTTCCCGCTTCTCCATCCTTGCCTTGCTCATCGTCGGCAACGATGGTGTTGGTGTTGCTGATCGCTGATGATTCAGGAGCGCTTTGTTGACGATGGAAGCAGTTCGGATGGCATGTCGACAAGGAGGTGGTGCGCGAGTTTCTCATCAGAACTCCGCCGTTCTCGAAGGCTTCAAAGATTGGAGGGGTGTTGTGCTCGTGGTCGCCGTCGCCGAGGAAGAAGAACGGATTCTGCGTACGAGGTGAACTCTTAAGAACCCCACTGCGTCGGAGTTTCTCATCGGAGCTCTGCCGCTGCCCGCTGGGGACACACCAAACCACGCCATTGTTGCCCTAAAACTTCGTGAACCCAGAACTGCAGCAGCTAGTCGTGCTGTCGCATGAGGCGTTGGAAGGAGAATAAGAGGCGGGGGAGCGGATCGAGACGAGACAGGTGCAGGGGTCGTGGGTGATGTTGACCGAGCGGAGTTGTGGTGGCGCAGCCGGTGGTCTAGAAGAAGGTGGGGGAAATCATGTGTGGGAGTGTCCACGATCTACCGTGAGACACATATTCATCCAAGGGTTAATCAAACTTGTGTATGGTACACAACCTGTTGTGTTTGTGCATGCTAGAAGAAGCCTCATTTTCTTTGCCGACAAGAATAAAATAAAGTATCTCAGCGCAGAAAAAGCAAAACCGCGTCGAAAAAGAATGGATGACTGAGAATAAAGATACCCATAATCATCGCTGAGAGTGGGAGAATAATCAACAATCACATCTCTAATTTCATCAATAATCAATAATTACACTAAAAAATCAAAAGAAAAATCCAGAATATTCAGAGAAAATATTCTCAAAATAATAATGGCTGAAACAGAACACGAATCAATGGAGCATGTATGTGATTGCCAGAGCCACCAGCATGAGAATGTAAGCAATTCCTTGATCAACCGCGGTGCCTGCGTTTCAAATAAAAAAAAACAGAGGTTTAGAACTTTAACAATAGAGAACAGTGGTAACTGTGTAACAGAAAAGGAAAATGTGAAAATAAAAGGGCAGTGTTTGGGGGTAATTACCATCGCTGGTAGGAGCAGGTGCAGGAGAAGGAGAAAAGTCGCGAGCTCGTCCGAGATCAGAGATGACCAACAGAACCAAACAGATAATTGAGAGAGAGAAAAACCTCAATGCCCTCATTTCCAACATTTTCCGGGAAAATTGAGAAAAGAAATTTGGGAACTGAGAAGTGAGAGGTGAGACAATTGGGAACTGAGAAGTGAAAATTGGGAAAATCTGAGGTATTTGGATTGGAGAGTGAACTGAAAAGGGGAAGATATGTTATTTATAGGTGAAAGAGAGCAACGAGAAGAAACGTTGAGGCGTCAAATGTGAAATTTCAAGAAAATAGAGAGTGGGTTTGAACTTTGAAGACCCGCCACGCCACCAATGGCGACTTGACTCGGTTACGACACGGGCTTGAATGCTCCGATGATATTTTAAATTAAATTTATTATTTTGATTTATCTATAATAACTAAATAAATACCATTATTATTATCTATACAATTCTATATTCTACCTTTTAATCATTCATTATGATTTATTGATAAAAAAAATGCTTAAATATGTTTTTAAGGTAGCATATTAAGTGAGAAGGCTTTTATTATAAGATGATGAGAGGAGTAAATTATAGCTATAAGATCAAAACATAAATGATTAAGATTAAAACATAAAGTCACACTTTTTTAAGTGGTCATGTGACCACTAACCAACTTTTAATCCCAACCATCCATGTATGGTTATACAGTTCAGATTTAATCCTCTCACCCTCTTATATTAAAATTCCTCTCACTTGATACATCCCCTGTTTTTAATCCCTCATATTTGGTCTAAGTTCGTTTTTAGTTCCTCAAATACTAAGAATATAATTTTAGTCCCTAATTTTTTGAAAATCAGTCACTTTTGGTCCTTGGGGTCATATTTTAAATTTGAAAAATATTTTTTAAATTTATACTTTGACCTCTTCTAAAGTCTAATGTTCACCTTAACCCGTTTTTCCATTCTCCTCCCCCTCCACTGATACACCGCGACCCCCATCCCTGCTAAGAGTAGTTCCAATGTCCTCCCTCGAAGCCGCCATGAGATGCGGCCTCTCTTTCATTCTCTTCCCTGTGCGATCGCGTTGGCCCCCTCCCTTCCCGCCATTGTGCACAACCTCCCTTGGCCGTGCGGGGATGGGGGGCCGCGGTGCATCAATGGAGGGGGAGGAGAACGGAAAAACGGGTTAAGGTAAATATCAGATTTTATGAGGGGTCAAAGTAAATTTAGAAAATATTTTTCAAATTTAAAATATGGCCCAAAGGATCAAAAGTGACTAATTTTCAAAAGATTAAGGACTAAAATAATATTCTTAGTATTTAAGAGACTAAAAACGAACTTAAGTCAAACATAAGAGACCAAAAACATATTTAAGCCAAAAAAAAATCATTCATTATGATCTGTGAAAGGCATTTTTTTATGAATTTCCTTTTTCTTGAAGTTTCCAATTATGTTTCCTCATAATTTCTTTCCCGGAAATTATATTTAAGAATCACGTGTGAAATAATTATATTTACTCATATGCGTGTCTTCAGTAATTAAAAGCCAATGATGAATATATTATTAATTTTTTTAAAAAAGGTGTAAATATTAAGAGTGTTAAAAGAAGAAAAAAAAACACTTTATTCTAGTTAACTTTCATAAAACATTATTTGACCAATTAAGTTTAAAATATATATACATGGTCTAATTTAGTTGAAATTCATTTGAATTGAATCAATGTTTTATATTACGACACATATTTAAAATTTTAAGTTAAATCAAATCAATATCAATTTTTTCTTACAAAATTTTACTAAATTTTTACTTAAACAATTTGCGGGTAATAAATCCTAGTCCTTGATTAAATTAGTATTATATGCGATGGTGGATGTTGGTGCTTCACTTATACCTCAGGCTCAGCTACCAAATGTTTCCCCTTACTTGTGACTCCAAGTCATTGAATCCTTAAATTGGTGAAAGTCATCTTTGCAATCACCCTCAAAGACATTTCCAAAGTTTTTCTGAACAGTACTATAAACTCCTTTCACTGAATTTAAATCTTTCCTTCTTAAATCTTAATCAACAATGAACAGCATCCGCAACGTAAAAAACCGATAGTATTTGTTATTGTGAATGCAAATATAGCGCTAGCCATATAAGATTACTAGTTCAGGACTTGACGCTTTAACTAACATAATTAAGAGAGCTCAAAATAATGTGAATCATAATAGTAATACTTAATTGACAAGATAAAGAGAGTGAAATGCTCCTATGAAGAATTCATCGGAGTGAATTTCACAGTAATGTGCTGTGAAAACCCTTCGAACCATTGATAATTACCCGGTCATGAATTGTTATTTGTCATCACTTTCAAGGACTCCATTGGCTGAGTTATCATGTAAATTAAAGTGGAAAAGGCTCCCTGGAAGCTGTGCTAAAATGAGGATCAGTGTATGTATGCATCTACTACATGTTTGTGACACAGACAGACCCTTCTAGCTTTATGTTTTAATGCTAGTCAGTGGCACCGACCTGGTGTCTACCACCCAACAAGAAATTAGACCTGCAACTTGGGTTTGAGCATCTCATGACTTGGAAAGCAAAAATTATTCCAGCAATTTGATGAGTAATCCGACGAGGCAATCCATCACATTTCCATATATGTTTTATCTTCATTACTAAGTGTCGCGACTGGATTTTTGACGGTCAATGGAGTCGCCACTAAGATTTATTATTAATTGGAAAACTTTAGAAAAACCCAAAAAATGGTTACCTTTAATTAAATGTGCAAATTACGTTAACTTCAAAAAATTTATTTTACCCTCGTTATCAGATTCAAAAAAATATTTTTGTTTGCTTTTTGGGAATTTATTTTTAGAAGGAAAACGTTGAGAAATTATTTTTTTGGGCTTGACAGGGTTAATACCTGCTCCTACGTATCCTCGGGTGCAATGAGGAATTCAAAGCTTACGTAGTTCTGGGTTCAAATGGTTTTTGAAAATATTTTTGGTGGAGTTTGCCAAGTCGTCATGTCTCAGGCAGAGCTCCGAAAACTTGTGGATTAGTAGTGCGTCTTGCTCAAACTAACCCAAACATTAAAAAACGACGGCAATTACTAAGCTTTTATAACTCAAGCGCTTCCCAAAAATCATGGATTTAGTAGTGCGTCATGTCATGCTCAAACTAACCCAAGTTTTATAGTTCACAATAGTGTTTATTTTTATTTTTTTAAAAAAAAAGTTAATTGCGGGATACTTATATAAATTAATCGCCGTGAATCAGTCTCCATTTTTATACTTATCTCTGAGGATCAAATATTACTCTATTCTTGATCTAATCACATTAAAACTATCTAAGAATAAAAACGAATGTAGGCCTAAACATATGCATCAGAAACGCAAATACCATAATAAATAAAAAAATGTTGGGCTCAAACATAAACAGACACAACCAAATAATATAGTAAAAGAATGTTGAATAAAGAGGCGCATCAGAGGGAAAAAAAATGCTAGGCTGCGACCTTAAGCAGAGAGAAAGATATCGTGCTGTTGCTACTCTTTAGTCTTTATCCCTTTTGCCTTTAAATTGCTGAAATTCTCTGATTCCCTTGCTGAATCTTCTTCTCTCTGCTCATTGCTTCACACTCTCATTGTTTCTTTTATTTCTCTTGGGGAATTGATGAACAGAAATTTTACACACTTATTCACTGTATCTCTCTCAAAACATTTCTCTTCTTTTTTCTTTCTCTCTGCGCTCTCAGTTTCTTAGCCGAAAAAAAAATGACTCTCTCACGCTGTGTTTTTTGCCTTTTTTCCAAAAAAATTCCTCCCCTGAGACCTACTGTGTCTCCCCTTTTATAGTGAAATTTTGCTGTGTGAGGTGAGGGAAAGTGGTGCTGAAATC
This sequence comes from Glycyrrhiza uralensis, assembly GCA_030159175.1. Lineage (NCBI taxonomy): Eukaryota > Viridiplantae > Streptophyta > Magnoliopsida > Fabales > Fabaceae > Glycyrrhiza > Glycyrrhiza uralensis. The sequence continues at coordinate 57,474,276 of BRZY01000003.1, read as the reverse complement.
TTGGGAAGATAATGCTGTAGTGGAGAGATTTGAGGAAATTGGATGAGATATTTTTGGGAATAACAGGCTGGATGTGGAGTTGAAGGGGAGTTAAAAGCTGAAGGTGGAGAAAAATTCGGAGAGAAGGTTGCACGGTGAGCTGGGTGAAGATGAGATTCGAGTGGATGTTATGGTGCATGAGGGCGTATGGACGCTACGGTGGAGACTCAGTCTTGTTACGCGTTATGCGCTTCAGCCTCACTCAAAAGGGATGTTGCTAACATGCAGCAAAGTGCACGGACCCTTACGGTGGACATGCGAAGCTGATTCCGCATTCAGAGTTCTCTTTCTTCTTTGGAGGCGCGGCTAGGGTGTAGGCGGTGCATGGATCTTACGGTGGAGCTGCGGCGTTTTTTCCTTTTATTATTTTTTTTTTGAAATTTTTAAAAATAATTAAAAATCCGGACAAAATTGACTAAGCATGCTCGATCTACCTATTTCTTAGTTTCTTTCAAACTCGATGATTTATGATTCACTTCCTTTTTCTCACAGAACACATCAATGATCACCCCAACAACACTAAATGATGATCAAATAAGAAAGGGAATTCATGTTTTTGTAATATTTCCATTTAATGTAATTATTATCAAATAAATATGAAATTCATCGGTAAATAAATAGTGAAGAAAATGAGATAAGCATAAATACGACACAGAAACAAAATCCAGTGGCGGTCATTGATTCCCTTACCTTCATTCATTTATATCCAAGTGAGCACGCACACGCCACGATGGAGTTATTATAATTGGGTTGGAGGCACGAAACATGGCCACGTGGCAGCATCAGATACAGGTGGCTATAGAGATTTTCTCGGTTTCACTTTCTCAATAGTGGCGTTGGACCATTGCAGAGTGATTTGGCTAAATCTCTTACGCACGCACGCACGCACCCATGAAAATCACAGCTCCTCAGGCAGGGACCTCAACAAAAAAAAAGGGGGGGGGGGGGGGGGGGCTTGTGCAATACAGAACACAAACCACTCTCTGCACCAAAAGGAATCTATCTATCTAAAATTCCCTTTAGTTTAAGCCAAACAAACACCGTAGACTTCACTTCTCCACCTTCTTTCCCCCCTTTGCTCTCAATGCTCCACAGTTTCATACAATCCACACATTCTTTTCTTTTCGAATCAAACCCCTGATATATATAATAATAAGTCTAACTAAAGAGGGTTAAAAAGAGGGAAGAAAAATGTGTCACGAGGGGTTTCCTTTGAACGCGAGATGGCATGTGTTCTTCAGGGGGGCACCTATAGTGGTGGACACTGCAGCGGGGCAAGAACCGGCGGCGGCAGGACAGGCTCGCGGCGGTGTTTCCGGTGGAGGTGAGAGCTCCGGCGACGATGGTTCAATAAAGCACTGTGTGTGCTCGCCGTCACAGCACCCGGGTTCATTTCGGTGCCGGCAACATCAAGCCAAGTATGTGTGGCGCAACAGAGCAATGAAGTAAGTAGAACAAAAAATTGGTCAGTGATGTGATTCAATGACATGTATCAAAGTGCATGAAATTGAAGATTCAGTTTTTTTGTGTCTTAAATAAACTAATTGATGCAGTCTATAACTATAGGATTTATAATATATCACACAAATTTTCTTTCCAGTACTTATCTCTTGAAGAGCAGCGCGCACAAATTCTATGCGGAAGAATTGTTTGTCCTTTTGTCTAACGGTGTCGTTTTTGTGAGGAGAGATAAAAATGACGCTTCTAGTAATAATTACCGCCTCCGGTCCAAAATATAAGCAACATAGTACAAAAATATATAGACCAAAGAATGCTTTGAAAATGTGATAATCTTAATTAATACTCACTAGTTTTATTTTTTTTTCCAAAAATACCTTCTTTGGTGTCTCTCGTAAATATAAATATTGCATTAAATGAATGGTATAATTAGAAAACTAGCATTTAATTTATTTGAAATTGATAAATATTGCTTATATTTTAGACAAAAAAAATGTCTTTGTTGCTTATATTTTGGACCGGAGGGAGGAATAGAGAGTAGAGAATTGCTTCTGAGGGGAAATAATTGAGTAGGGGAAAAATTATGAGAGGAGATAACTATATGGAAAGAGTGGCATGGGTCTCACAACATGATATCAATTTTACACACTCCCAGCACTTGTACATATGTTCAGTGATTCAATCTACATTTATTGTTATTTGTTAATTACGACGGTTGTTCCTCAACACATTTGTTCCTGCCTGCAGCAACTTCATGCGCGACATCGTGACAACTATGAAATTTTCCCTTTAAACTATTTTACGTGTGTTTTAGTGAATGATTCACGAAAGAAAAGGAAAATTATATGGAATTGCTTTGCTTAATTAATGCTGGTATAAGCTCTTCTTGGCATGCTTTTTCAGCTATGAAAATAATTCCCCATGAGAGAATAAGAATTAGCTAGCATAAATCAAAAGCATCCAAACTTTTATGTATAGCCTCTGTTTATATTCTTCCTTTTTATATATTCTTGGCATATTTACTCCCACCTACAGAACACATGTTTTAATTATATATTCTTGGCATCCAAATTAACATTTTTTCCAAAAATTTGAATGGAAAAATGGGGGGGGGGGGGGCTGCTCACGCTCCGCGCCCGTGAACCCTCATCGTACGTCAGTGTTTGATGAATTGATGGATGAGATCTAAAATTCACTGATAGCATTTACAAATTTTAATCGGTTTATTATTTTTTTGTCTGTCTGCTTTTGGGTGCAAGTGCAACAGAATACAGAGATAATTATATCAGCCGAGGCTCAAGGGGAAAGGGGATCAAACTCACATGGCAGGAGAGTTCAACATTCCGACCTCTCAGGGTGTGCAAAATTATATTTATAATTGTATCAATATTAAATTAAATTAGTAAGCTTTTATTAAATCTTATAAATATGAAAATAGATAAAAGAATCCCACAGTAGGTTATAGTACGTGAAATTTTAGTATTAACATACTACCATTAAATAAATCTTTATGAGAAACCTAACTTAAGCCAATAGGATTAGAATAGTGGTGAGAGATTCATGGTTTACATGACATCATAGGTTAAAACTCCATCTCCATTATTGTAGAAAAGGAAAGAGAAACTTGATTTGTAAAAGGACTCTATGACACCACCAAACTTTAGCTTAGACTCAATCCCCAAAATGAAAATGCTGCCTTCAATCTAATGGCTAGAACCATTTTTTTTTCAAGATTCAATTGTATATCATGCAAACATTTTTTAGCTGGATAAAATAAATGTGTTATGTTTCGTTATGTGGATAAGATCGAGTATCTACTGAGAACAGAATAGGAAACTTCGCAATAGTTGTGATTACGACTTAATTTTTTTATTTTTTAATAAATACAATTTCAAGAGATAAAATGATTGAAATATTCGAAGTGATAGTGATACTAATTGTCGTTTTTCCCAGACAAGGAGGGCAAAAGTCCAATTGTCGTTTTGGATATTTAAAAGGTTATAAAATAGAATATAGAATATCATGTACAACTACAATTATGTATACAATGAAGACATATATATTAATCTTTAAAATAATCCAATGGATAAGACCATAAGAGTGACGACTTTCTGCATCGCCTCACCATATATATGTGACCATATTATCAATGATTTTTCCGCATTTCAAAAAAAATAAAATATTCTTTTTCCTGATAAAAGAATTAAGCCGGGACATATATCATAGCAATTAGTTAATTTGAGTGCAGAATGCGTTGAATCACCATGATTAATTAAGGCGATTGGTGCAAATTTAAACCAGTTGAAGGGTGTGTTTGGACTTTGGTTTATCATCGGAAAATTTATCTTCCAAACTCTTTTTGCATTTTGTATCTCGAGAAGATAAATCTTCCGTTTGCATTAATAAACCAAATACACACCAAGGTGGTGCCAAACAACTTTATTTCTTTATCCTTCTCTTGTTATGGTAAGCATTAATTGTTGAGTTTTTTTTTACTAGGGAGGGGATTCAAATTAAGGTGTTTGGAAGGATAAGTTCTGCCAACTAAGTTAAATAAATCTTATTTACTAGTCTTTAAAAATATGAAAATTATGTGTTTTTAATTTTTAACGATAAACTTTTTTTAAAATTATTGTTAGGGTATTTGGCCCTCAATTATGGACTTAGTCACACTTAAAGTTTTTCATCCCTCTTCAAGAGTATATTTTGTAGTTATAGAATCTTGGCCCTCCTATTAGATATTAAACATTGGTCCTCCTACCAACAAGTTCAATATATGTTACCACTGAGTCACACTTATTGGATATTTTTAATGAGAAACTAAAAACACATAAATACTACACATAAACTTTAAATAGAAATTTCAATAACACTTTTTAATCTTATAATTATTTATTCAACCACAAGTAATATTTAAAGACGACGAATTGATGATCATCTTGATTAGTTGTTTCAGCGGGGTTGCACATAATTATTTATCCTACATTTTCTTAGAGCTGGTCAAAAGGAATCCATAATTGGTTGTCTTTTTATAAATTGCACTTGTTTCAATATAGAGGAAGAAAGCGACAAAGAAGAAAACAAAATATATGTGGAAATAGCACAAGGATTTTTATTTTTTTATAGTAGTATTGCATTGTCTTTATCAAGGGCAATTCAGTACTTTTCATTGGGAAATTTGGATTTTTTTTCTTGCGTTTTTAGTCTTTTCATTTTGCTTCAATCGGGTGAAAATGATAAAAAAAATTCCAATTTTTATTTAAGATAATAAAGATGAAAAATAAATATTCACGGAAATAGTAATACAATCCGTGTAAATCCTTGTATTTTTATCTACAATAAATAAATAAATACTAGACAAAATAGCACCTGAAGTCCCTTAAGTTATTTTATTTTTTTAAATTGGTCTCTTATCCTTATTTTTTGACAATAAAATCTCTTATATTTATTTATTTTTTCAATTTAGTCCTTTTAATGACATATCAATTACTTATTGATTTGAGATGATAGTGTACAGTAAATCGAGACTAATCAAAAACTGACACATCATTAACAAATAAAAAAAACTAAATTAAAAAAATAAATAAATATAAAAAACCTTATTATTAAAAAATAAAAATAAAAATCTAACTTAAAAAAATAAAATAACTTAAAAAACTTCATGTACTATTTTGCCTAAATACTAATACTAAAAGTAAGCCTAATCACTCTATCCACTTCCTCTCCTTTCTTTTTCCTTATACCAAACAAAAGCTTTACTCTGTACACGATCATTTATCCTCAGTTGCACCTAAAATCGCAGGCCATCCCAGGCACGTCCAAGCCGTGTCGTTATTATCCAGAGAAACAATACCAGAAAAGAGAATAGATGAACCAAACATGGGTAAATGAATTAATTATACATGTTATTAATCTAGATCACCAAAGGAATTACATATCTTACCCATTAAATTAAAGTATATATATTTATGCATAAGTTAACTCCTTGTTTTATTTTTCTCAAAGAATGACTTGCGTTTATTAGATTTTTTTTTTTATAAATTTTGACTTTAATCTCTCTTTTAATTATTTTCATATTTTTCAAAAAAAAAAACTCCCAGTGGGCTAAAGAGAGAAGTGATTTCAATCTGGCTCACTAGTTCTTCTACACAACAGCAAACACAAGAACGGACTTCTATGGAATCTCAACCGTGGTAATCAGTGCGTGCTCCTTTGTCACATGATATAATATAATATAATATAATTATCAAAAGCGAAAAAGAAAAAAAAAAAGAACATAGGATTATGGATCTGAGTAAATCTTGAAATCCTACTTTCTAACCAAAACTGGGGGCCAAAGGGCAGGTGAAGTTACAGATCAAAATCAGGGCAATATTTAGAAGAATTTGGAAAAAAGTTGTTCAGAATCTTCAGATCAATCATGGATTACCTTAATTTCTTGTTTCCCAATCATTAAGGAGTTTAATCACTTTCCAAATTCATACGAAAAAAATAAAAAGAAAAAAGAAAAAATTTGACTCTCAATATAGTAGTGTGGTATTATAAATCAGAGTATGAAAAAACAGAGGAAATAGATGATTTGGTAAGATGGAAAAAGATATATGCAAGATATACATAATTAGCGGTAATCCAAGCAGGCTTCAAAGCCTTTACACTAGTTACATGAACATCATGTGATATAATTAACCAAAGCCGAAAGTAGTTAAAGATCGATAATCATACACGTGATAACAGAGAGAGCACCCACAGGGAGAGGGGGTCACTGTGGTGAGACAAAAACGACAGGCTTGTTAGCAGAAGAAGGCATGGACTTGGTGCGTTTCATCCAGGGTGGGGTGGATGATGAAGGTGACCCAGCTGCTGAGCGATGAAAACGGCACCGGAAGGACCCTTCGTGTGTCGTTGGAGAACACAGGCACTGCCCTTTGGGCAACGACGATGCCGCCACCGCATCGCCGCTGCAACTGTCACTTTTCGGTGAGGTTGAAACGGTGAGCTTAGTTTGAGCCTGAGATTGCGAAGCCATGATTGACTGACGGAGGTGGTGAAAAGCTTCTAATTAACTCTCTGAGCGGCTTCTAAAAGGGAAGGACTAGAAGCTTCGGTTATATAGAAAAACACACCCCGACGGCTACACTATTGTGGATTTTTATTGTAATTATTATATTATACATATATTTTTTATCCAAATTTTTATTGTAATTATTATATCATATGGGTGCATATAAATATCTATTTGTAATTGTTTATACACGTTGTTATCCTGTCCTACAGTCCAAGAGTGCAACTTCTTCCAATTGATCACTCACTAGTTTGTCCATTCTGTAACTGCATTTGGAATGGATAACACATTGAAAATGAATTGAGAAATATTCAATTTATACCAAGGGCAGCTGTTCTTAGCTTTATTTGGAAGTAAGAAATTAGTAAAAAGATGAGAAAAAAAAGTGAATATAATTTATACGTTATTTGATACACCTTTGGTGCTAGTTGGACCTGAATCCTCTGCGGCGTTGGAGAGGCTGCAGAGGGATCTCTCCTCTCTGTCTCTCTCATTTTATTCTCTCTCTTTCTTTTTCTCTCTCCTCTCACTCTCTCATTTTTTGGCTACAGAAGCTGCATGTAACATCCGTTTTTCTGAGTTACTGTTTAAAATCCATTTTATATGAAACTTTGTGATCTAAGTGCTAAGTAAATTATTTTGGTCTTATAATGAAGGTTTTAAAATACTTATCAAGTTATTTCAGTAAAACAGTCACTATTTCCTTGACGTTTGACCGCCGTATTTACCATTGTTAACGGATAAGGGTTTTAATAACACAAGTATGTTAAACCAACTTAGACAAACGAACTTCCTTCACAAAAGTTGGTTCTTTTAATATTTCTAATTTTCTGGAATTTTCTTAGAATTTTTGGAAAACTTTAGAAATTACCGTTTTGACCCTATTACTTACAGTAAGGGCTAATAACTGATTCGGAGACCAAACTGAGGTCAGAAAAAGATTTTGAGTAGCTGAATCTTGTTTTTTTATTTTTTGAAATTTTTGAAAATTATTTCATAATTTTCTGAAAAGCCGATAAAAATGCTACTTTTTCGATCTCTGTAAAGTATGGAAAACATAGATTTCTGGTCAAAAATGGATTTATGGTGATCAGTGAGTGCTTAAAATCAAATTTCAAGAGGGACCATTAGTGTTTAAATTCAATTTGTGATTTTTTGGGATTTTTTCTGAAATTTTCTGAAAATTTTTCACTTACGGCGCGACCGTTTTGCTTTGTGTTTGTAAACTGTAAAATCTACCCTTTACCGTAAAAATCCAGAAACTCTTGTATTGAGTCTTTAAGACTATTAGTTACTATTTTTGAAATTTTCCAAGAGGTCCTCATCTTTTAATAAATTATTTTTGGGATCTGTTTGCAAAAGGACTATTTTACCATCAGTTTTCCGTTTATTTACCAAACCATAAATTTTTCACTATGCAATCAAATGGCTACCCTTCTCCCTCATCTTGTCGACATCCATACTTCCTTAGGGCCCTTGGATGAGTTTTTCCCTTATGACTCACCATGCTTAGTCATTAGGATTAACCAATTAGAAAAATGGACCATTTTTGAATTATGGATTTATGACATATATACTAAAAAGCTAGGTGACCTCACAAATTTTTATTTACCTCTTACTCCCTCCTCTTGGCTGCCTCATTCACTATAAATAGGGGTGGGGTGCTTCATATTTTTCTCACAAAATCCAAGAGGCACATGAAGGCAAACACTTTTCTCTCTTTAGTTCTTAAATTTCTTTGGTGTTCTTGTTTTGTTCTTTATCAAGTTTTGGCCAAGGTAAGGGGTCTCTCTTTCAATATTAATTTGAGAAGTATGTGTTTTGATTCTTGTTTATGCTTGTCTTTTATGTTTTATGTGTTTATGCCTTTATGCCTTAAATAATTGTTTTATAGCTTTAAAATAATTATTTTGTGCTAATTATTAATAGTAGGGTTATAATGCCCAAATTTTCTCTTAAATTTCGTGAAGCAAGGAGGTTATGTTAAAATTAATTTTGAGCTTTGTAAACATACCGTTGTAATGGCGAAATTTAGATTACCAGAAAAATAATTTTATTGCGGAGAAAATACAATTTAGTATTTTGTGAAAACCCTGATATTGTCTATCATTGATATACAAGGTCATGGTTAAGATAAATGGTTTATCAGTATGGATTTGTCTAGAAAGGAAAGTGAGACCTATGAAGGGGCTAAAGCAGTCCGTCTTTCCCTGGCCTGGGATCTGTACCGATACGCTGTTTGGGAAATTCTTAACTTCGGGACTCGGTATATACATGACTAAGATAATTGGGGAATATAATGGTAATGAATTCTTAGTGAATTCTACTGTTATATACTTTTGGTTCAGTATTCTCTATGTTTTTAACAGTGAAAATTTGTGAAATAAGCTTTCATTGGCCTTTTTCTGAAAATAAACCGGTGTTCAAGTATTTTTGAAATATTTCAGTATTGACCCCTTTTCAACAAATTAATCACTTTCAGTACTGTTATATGCCGATTTATTTTTGAGGGATTTGAGTATAAACGAAGTATGAGTTGTCTGGAATAAGTGGTTCTATATCTATCTGAGTGGTAAGACTGTGTGTTTTTCCTGAAATGTGTGAGGTGGTATTTTTATCTGTTAAATGTGGTTTTGTATTTTCTGGTGATTCTGTGTGGTTTGAGATAAGTGGTTCTGAGTGGTTGGAAGTGAAAGAGATATGCCTGTTCCCATATGCTTAGTACTAATGCGATGTTCCCATATGCCTGATGAGAGGCGATGTTCCTACTTGATGTTCCCACATGATGTTCATGCTCGATGTTCCCACATGATGTTCTTACTCGATGTTCCTACTCGATGTTCCCAGATGCTTTGTTGAAAGCGATGTTCCCACTGGATGTTCTCAAATGTGCTGTGTTTAAGTGAAGTTCTTACTGTGCTGATATATTGATTTCCTAGGTGTGATTCCTTAGTGCTTGTGCAGTATGTTGCTGTGTGCCCATACTTTAATTATTAATTTGTTTAGAGTTTCACTTTTGCCTGCTTTGTTGTGTTAATGCATGACGGAGTAGATGTTTGACCCGAGAAGTGGGTTAGCTCTTAGGAGAGGATTTGAAGAATGTTGCTATATAGATGAATATGGATTCCAAGAAGAATAGATGGTTACGGTATTATGTTGGGTAGAAGTCTAGTGATTAGACTGGCTCAGATGTTCACTGTATCATTTTCAATCTTTTCTTGTAAAGACTCTGTTGTTTATATGAAATGAGATTACACTCATACAAGTTTTATTTATGCTTCCGCACTGAAAACTTTTTTGAAAACATTTAAAAAATGAATCAAGGGAACATACTCCCTATCCTTCTCATCTTCTTTAAAAGGCAAAAATTTTTACCTTTATTTTAGAAGAATGATTTTCAATTTTCACTAAATATTTTCTAAATTATTCAAAATTCTTGATAACTATAGTGTAATATCCTTTTTAGAAAAAGAGTGTTGCACTAGTTATCAAGACTATGCAGAATTTGTACCCTTGTTTTTAATTGTGCTTGTTTTTATGCCATTCAATTTTTTAACATCAGATGCCCATTGTGGAATGTGATTGATTTGATATTTAGTCAGCCACCTTGATACCTTGATACGATATATGTTGCAAAAAAAATTTCAAAGCAAGCTAATAACATATGTTAATAAATGTGAATTTTTATTTATTAATAAAGTTAAAAAATAATTATATACATAACATAATATATAGTAATTAATTTATAGCTATTTTCATTTTTAAAATTTTAAGGACTGACGTGTGTGTACCAAGTAAAAAAATTATTGAAAAATTTAATAAAAAGTGCATATCCAATAAATAAAATTTAAAATTATGTTACATCATAAATTTGTTAATAATTAGATGAAAGGATTAATTAATAAAATAACTGTAATTTAAGAATTAAGTAAAAGGCTCTAAAATTTAATACGAAGTTATAAAAATTTAAATTTTAAAATAAATTTTAAGTAATCATCGATCAAGGTAATGGTTGGTAATGGTTTCTAATTCTACAAAAAAATCTTTTAACATTTGTGAGACATTTTTTAAGAACAATTCACAGAGTAGATAACTTTTGAACTTCTATTAATAATGTAGATATTTTAAAGTAGGAATCAACCTCAAAACAGAGTAGGGCCCCTTGTGCATCATGGCAAAGTAGGTGATGAGAGTGAAAGTCATTTGATTTGGTTTGTTTAAAGCAAAAGAGTTATAATTACTAATTGATACTTATTTTGTAGTTTTTCTTCTTAAATTCGGATATTAGTACACATGTATTATAGACTTCTAGTACCCTACCTAGACTTATCTATTACCCTTTATATTCATGATATACTTTGCAGTATAAGTGATATTTTAAATTGTATCTACAGTAGGAATTATATGTATTTATCTATAATGTTGGAATACTAAAGAATTCCAATCTGATATTGTTAGAAAAAAAATGAATTCCAATCTGATAACCCAAACAAAATATTGACGTGAAATGATAAATTATTTATATTTCATATAGATAGACTTTGAGAGAGTTTTGTTTTTTAAAATTGAGTTTATCGATTTATCCAACTTCACTTAAATTGGTTATTATTTATTATGGGTGTTTATGGGTCAATTTGGGCTGAATTTGACCAAATTCGTAGGGTGACAAAATAGATTTCACCCATCAAGTCGGCCCATTTAACCTGTATTTTAGCGGGATGGGTTGGGGTTATCATCTCACTCACTCGTTTTGACCCGCTCCACATAATCCACTAAGAAAGTGGGTCGAAGGCGAGGTGGGACGGGTTGGCCTGTCATATTACTATTTATTTTTTAAATCCATTTTTCTTATTTTTTAAATATTTATTGATGGGTCAACCCGTCAATCTATATTTTTTTTGTTGGTTTTTCCTATTTTAAAAACTTTTTTATTGATAGCGGGCCAATCCGTCAACCCGCAATGGGACAAGGCGGGTTGATGGCGTGCCCGCTCACTTTATCATCCTTACAAATTTGTTATCCAAACGAATCAAAAGTGTATAGATTAGATTGGGTCGGATTCATAATTTTTTTTCAACCAAATACAAACTAAACCAACCCCATAAAAAATGGATTGGTTTGGGTTGAGTGATCGGGTCTAACATAATTTAAAAAGCAAAAAAACTATTTAAAAATTCCAAGAAAATAAGACCCTAATCTCATTTCCCCAACCCAATTTAAAAATCAAGGAAAAATAAAATAAAAAAACAAGAAATGGAAGTCAGTCTCTTGGCGGTGGGTTTTCCACCTCTTGTTCGCCTTGTAGCAGTGGACAAAGAATTCAATTTGGTAGAACGTGCTTCTTCTGTGCAATTTAAAGAGAGTGGTTGTGTTATGTTGTGTGTTGTGGCCTGTGATCAAAAAAATCGAAGCAACAGAGGAAAAAATGGCAGACGTAGCAGATAAATTGGTGGCGTATTTCCAATCTCTGCATAGATCCTTGGTGGTGATTCTTGCGATGGAATGTTGGAGACCCTTGTCAGAACCAGGGAACATTCATGACCCATGGTGGTTCTGCAGATCAAGGCTGGTAACGTTCACAGGGACGCTGCGTTAAGATTCTTGTTTAGTGAGGATGTATACGTATATGTATAATATAATATACTATAATATAATATATAATAATAATATAATATACACCTGAAAACATGTTTGGACGCTACGTTTTCGGGCTTCAATACTTATTTTTGACACGTAATCGGTTTGGGTCCGCAATTCCAAAAATTGAAACCTGTCACCGGAATCAAATCACCTTGGGTTGGACTTGAATTAGGCAAAATATTAAAAATTTCAAGTTGGGTTGGTTCAAGTCGGTTTGGGTTTATGGGTTACCCAGACTTGTAAACACCCTTATTTAAGTGGTTATAATTTTTTAGTAAAATTAGGTTGAAAATTGAAATTAAAACATTAGTAATACACTCTTTAACATATTTTTTTTAACATTTTTTTTATGATTAATTGGAATTCATTCTTTTACTTGATAGGACTCATTCCCAAAGTATTAAAATCCACGTAATTTCAATCAATTCATGGTGTTAGAAAGTGTATGAGATAACACTCCTCAACTTGAAAATAGCTTTTCAAATGCAAGACACAGATAATTTGAAAAAAAAAATATGTATATTGATATTGGCTTACTTACCAGTCAAACTAACAAACTACCATTCCTCTACAATTTCATCTCTTTCAGTCTCTCCCATTTGTCATTGCTAACTTATTGCCTTCTTTTGGGCTTCTCTTTTCAATCTTTGGAAAACCTTCTCAATAATCTTATCCTTTTTATTTTCCCATTGATCATCTAAGCTATGGCGAGGACAGGAAACAAGAGTTTACAAGCCAAACTGGTGGGTATGTCTTCCCTTTTTATATTGGTTTGATAAAAATAAGGATCAAAATAGCTCCTGTTTGGCATATTAATTAGTCAGGCTTGAGCCAGAACATGATGTTACATATATCACGACAGGAGAAGCAAATAGCTTGTATCTGTAATTTAAATTCAGCCAATTTATTGTGCAAAAGCTCTGTTGGATTCTAAGCAACCATATTTGGTTCTATGCAATCCAATCCGTTGTGTCACATTTATGCAAAGTCGTTGATTAGTTCTTGTTAAATGTGGCATAAATTATGTACTACTTTAGTCCACTAACTATATGATTATGTGAATGTCTATCCATTAATTAGCCTAAGCTCTTGTTTCATATGATCAAAAGGGCATGCTTAATTAGCAGAGGAAAATATTCCCAAGTTGTTGACATTATCTATGATTTTCCAGGTACTTCTCGGGGACATGGGAACAGGGAAGACGAGTTTGGTTCTTAGATTTGTCAAAGGCCAATTTTCCGAATACCAGGTTGCTGTTATTGCTTTTTCCTTTATTATTATTGTTCTTTTTTTATGCCTCTTCACATCATCATAGATTCGTAGTGGATTACCATTAATGTATGTGTGCAGGAATCAACAATTGGAGCAGCATTCTTCACTCAGGTTTTGTCTTTAAATGAAGCCACTGTGAAGTTCGATATATGGGATACAGCAGGGCAGGAACGATACCACAGTTTGGCTCCTATGTACTATCGTGGTGCTGCTGCTGCTATAGTTGTGTATGACATTTCAAGCATGGTAACTAAATATCGATTTTCAAAGTGGTATTTATGGTAGCATTTTAGAGGCAATCGTTTTCATCAATTAATCAATTACTATTTAAGAAAACAAGGTCATGATTGAAACACGTGTCACCTCCATGCTTTTTTATTTCCTGACTAGTTTAGCTTATAAGTCTCATTCTTGCCAGAAGTTTATGCTTTTGCAGTGGATGGTGATTCCTCAATTTAGCAGCTGAAATTTTCTAAAAAAATTTGCTTATTAGAAGTATATCACTATTTCTTGATTATCTAATGTATTTATCCTCAAAAGATTCAGTATTGTGTTCTTGTTTAGATCTCTATTGCAGAATGCCTCAATACATTTACAGTGACCACATATCTGACGGAATAAATAATGCATTTTCTGACTCAGGATTCTTTTGTGCGAGCCAAGAAGTGGGTTCGGGAAGTGCAAAGGCAAGGTAACTGTCAAGAAGTAAATATCTTGAGAGCAAACTAGAGAAACATTGAGCTTAATGTAAATCATATGATGCTAAAACTTAGTGTAATATTAGGCATAAATCATGATCATGCAATTTGCTGGTAAGAGTGAGATTAATATTTCTGATGAGTATTTGCATCAGGAATTGGTCTCTCCCTCTTGATGAGTATTTACAGTCTTTGATTTGACAATGATCTGTGAGATTCTTGTAGTTACTAATTCTGGTCAAAACCATCATATAAGCTCAAATGAAATTGCATTTCACTTGCTAAATATTAGCTGAGGGATAGAGCAATCCACTAACATTAACTGAACCAGATTTCTATATACTTCAATGTTGTAAACGTAGGCTTAAACCTGACTTGTGTCCAATATAGAATCATGAGAAAGCTTGTCACACCTTTATACTATGAACACTAATTTGGCAGTTTATTAATTTGATAAATCATGTCAGCAAATCCAAATTTGATAATGTTTTTGGTGGCTAACAAGGCTGATTTGGAAGACGAGAGAAAAGTCGGAAATGAGGTATTTATACTTTCTAGTAAACTGTTGTCTTTATGATTTGCTTATAAGTTTTAGAGATTTACTCTTAATCTCTATACTCAGGAACCTAGACTAGTTGACAGCGAAAGAATTTGTTTTGGTACTCATCTTTCACATGATCGTGTTTGTATTGATGGTTGCAGGAGGGTGAGGAATATGCCAAAGAAAATGGCATGTCTTTTTTTGAAACTTCAGCAAAAACCGCACAGAATGTGAACGAGCTCTTCTATGAAATAGGTAAAATAATATGACATCCACCCTATTTAAGTATCTTGGCAAAGAGGCAGTGTCTCCTATGATGAAATATGTTATAAGAACACATACATACATGCATTGCCTTTTTGGCTAGACTGGGTCAAATTTTGTTCAATTTTATGTTCTGGCCACTTGTTCTGTTAAAGAGGACCAACTTTAAGAAGCAACTCTTTAATTCATATTCAAAACAGAAGATGCAATGTAAGAAATGGGAAATTTCCTTGTTCCTCCGGCTGCATCAATATCCCCATTGCAGCTTCTTTTGGTTGTGGGATTCTAGAACTTAACATCTGAATGTGGTGACACTAATGACTGTTAAAACCCATGTTCAGGTTCCTTAACTCACACAGAAACAAATATTTTGCAGCTAAGAGATTGGCCAAAGCAAACCCTTCACGTCAAACTGGAATCAAGCTGCATAACAGACCTCAAGAAACTAGAAGAAGACTGTTTTGTTGTGCTTAACCTTAACGGCATGTCTTTAATTAATCTTTCCTCTGTGGAAGTATTTTGTTGTCTTTAATGGCATGTCTTATGTATATTGTACTCAAATAATCCCGGAAACATAACTGCTCATTTGGGAATCATCATATATCCTTTCATGAGATGGCCAGCTACCTAATCAAGACCAGTGGGAGTGAGATACATTCAGAATCCAGATCCATTGTTGATCTCTGCATACTTTTTCAGACAAGGAGAACAAATACTTGTAAGATCTCACACCCAAGGTTCTCTTTCTTTATTATGTTCTTTTTAACACTTACAAAAGTGTGGCTCAGATGGTAACACTTGGTGTTGCCGAACTTCTCATTTGTATGCGATAAACCATTACCAGAACTCAGTAAATAACTAAACAGTGTTTAAGGCCACACATGTATGTGCAATATATACTGTCTGAAAATAGTACAGTTGGGTGGAAAACGACAAACTGTAGCAATGGGAAATAAAGACTGTCCATTTCCCTTCCCGCTATTTTAACTGGCAAGGAACGAAAGCAAAGCAAGATAAAAATACAAATAAAAAACTGAGTTGCCATGCCCATGAGTGTTAACTACTGATCACTTAACAGTCGCGCCATAATAACGACGCCTGCAAAAAAGAAAGTACTCAGCTTTCTCGACGCCTGCTACTACTTTTGTTCTTAACAGTAACAAAACAAAACAAACCAGAAACAAAAGCTAGCTTCCACGCTACTTGTCTAATAACATAAATAGGCCATTGAAGAATCACAATTACCATGAAGGAGAAGTAAAAGGAGAACCGGAGGATGAAGAAGAGGGGCCATTACTGCTGTGGGAATCACTGCCCAATGACCTGGCATCTTCTCTAACAGAAACAGAACAATCCTCTGCATCTGCAGGGAGCTTCTGTGGAGTCAGAGGAGGTGAGTGAGTGCCACAAGGTGCATCATCACATTCCTCCCCAGAAGAACCACCTGTTTCCAAACGCGAAGGCGAAGTGTGTGGTGTCTCAAATGGGGTGCTATTTGCTCCACTACCTTGGCTTTCATAAATGGGGTTGGAAATGTACACATGGTGTTCCCCACCAGCACCACTGCAAGGTTTACTGCACGGAAGTGGGTCTGTGTCTTGGTGAAATGGGTTTGTGGTTGGGGTTGGGGGAGCTTTGGATATGGAGCATGCTGGTGGGGAAGAAGCACAGAAAACTCCAACTTTTGATTCTTGGGTTTGGGCTTGGGCTTGGGCTTGCACAGAATGCTGCTTTTTTGGCCCAGCTATGTCTTGTTTGTAAGAAACCGTGGGTAAAAGGAGGCTTGTTGGAGCTTGGAGGACTCCTTGTTGGGCATAAATGCTAGTGAAAGGAGAAGGAGGAGACCGCACTTGGGGGTGTGATGCGTGTGAAGGTGAAGCATTGGGTGTGGTTGTGGCGGTGGGAATGGGAATAGCGTTGGAGTTGGTGTTTTGTGAGTTGGCGCCGGCGGAATAAGAGAGAACAGTAAAGCTCAGCTAGCAGGACAGATATAAGGCCTAACACCACCGCAAGGGTCGCCACCATTATTAAAGTTGCAACCAGAATCACTTCCGGAGTACCCTTCATCTCTCTGCTCTGGAGTCTTGACTGATCTGACCCCTCTCTCACTCTACTCTACCTCTGTATAATAAGTGGCACTCTACTGTGACACAGTAATATAGGGGATTTGGTTAGAGTTCAGTTGAGAAAGTCGTCCTTTTTGGCGGGAAACATTTCTTTACCTTTGACAGAGGGTTGAGATGCCGATGGATGCGAATCTTAAAAACAGAGAAATGGTTCTAGCCTTCTAGGACGTGGGACTGAGTTCTGACGTTCAACTCAGAGTAGTCAGTTCCTTAATTTCACTGTTTTCTAAAGGTATTCCTTAATTGCATTCCCATTCATATGCTTTGAGGTGAGAGATTATATTTACGTGAGGCTACATAATATAAAAAACAAAATAATTCGTACTGAAATAATAAAACTATACAACTATAAAATAATATGAATAAATAATTGAATGACATTGTTAAATAGCGCCTATCGATAGCCTCAACCCGAAGAAAGTAGGAACACCTTCAATTTTTGCTACAAACACTTCTACAATATGAAAGGCAAAAAAAAAAAAAGAATTAATATTGCGTGTAACCTATACTATCTATTGTCAACCAACACAGACAGGACCATCTATGATGACTCAGTACAGCTCCGAAGAAGTCAACAATTTGCAAATAAAAGCACCACCATGCAATCTTCAAACAATACCAGGTATTCACAGTATATGAGATTGAAGTGTTGATGATCATAATGAGTGCAATCATGCTGATGAGGGAGGAGCATTTACTTATGTTTCTATCCTTTATATTCCTCTCAAGGCCGAAAACCTGGCTGCTAAATCATCATAGTCAGGTAACTTGGGATGCACGTGCCGAGCTTCGTATGATCTATCTGGCTGAAATGTAGCTGCACGGGCAAATGCTTTCTTAACTTCTACTACTCTATGTTGTTCACGAGGAAGGGAAACTGATCGTGGGGCAAGACTAAGCATCTCTGGTGTCTCATCACATCCATCTCCGCCTCCATTCTGTAGCAATTCCCTGGCTGAGTTGTCCATTAGATGTGCATGGTGATTGTTTGAATTTTTTCTTAATTTTTCAGGCACGAGGATGGCTGGTTTTTTGCTATAATGAATCAGTAATTTGTCTATTATTCTTTCCTCTTTAGCATTTTGATACTGCTCATCATCAAGCAAATTTCGCAGACCACGTCTTGATTCGTCTCGTCTCCTGCTTCTGCTCCTCGATTTTCTCACAAGTTCAGTATCTTCATTAGGGGCATCATAGTAGCTAGATCGCGATCTTGAGTGCTTCCGCCTCATAGATTTTGGTTTTACCATAGGGACTTCTTCTTTAGCATCTTCACGAATAGGGAATTCATTTTCACGATTGTGTCTCTGCAGCCTCTCATGTCTACTGGCCTGCCAATCCTGGTCAGACATAGAAGCAGCATCAGACTTGTCAAGTGCTGAAGGGCATGTAGAGAAGACGTCACTGTCGGCATGTGAAGATACTACTTTGATTGTGCTTTTCTGCTGCTTAGGATTAGGCTTAACATATGGAGGTGGAATGGCATTACTGTAGCAAGGCTTTAGTATAGGTGTTTCATCATTTTGAACTTTTCTCTCGGGTTTATCAGTATCAGGTGGGCCAACAAGATTAACAGCAAATGGCTCCTTCACATTACTCCTGAAATGCGATCCTATTCGACTAGGAGACTTCCTAGCAGTTGTAGTGTCCTGGCTTTCCCTTGGAGGGGTCGTATTCCCCCAACTATCATGCAGCTTGGAACCACCTTCAAATTGTTCTGCTGTTTTCTCCTGAGATGAAAGTGCGATTGGTTTTAGCACCCTGCCCTCCTTCCAATAACCTCTGTCACTCTTCTTAGCAGTAACCTCTTGCCTTCCTGTTAATGAATTATCATGGTCATCCCTTTTCCGAAGGACTTCACCACCATTTAGTGGCTTGAATACATTTCCAGGGACTGTGGATTTAGACTGAAGATCATGATCATCTCTGTTTAAGGTAACGGCTTCCTTGCCATTCTGAAAATTGTACCCATCATTGTCATGGTCAGGACTTTTCTCTAACAAAACATCATTCATTATTCCCTTTTGGGTAAAATCCTTGCCAATTGACGGTTTATCATAATCAGACAAACGGTTACACATGCAAGCATTCTGGCCCTGGACAATTCATTAATTACAAATAATAACAGTTTAAGACACATTCACAAATTTTTAAGTGCGGTAAGAATTGGCTAAATATTCAACCTGACAATGAAGCTAGTCAAATATGAAAAGGAAATACAGAAGGCAGCACCTGTGCAAATGGAGAGGATCTCGACGACATCCTTATTGTGAAAGCCTTGGAGTCCCAGTTTATTGAAAACTCTGATGCAATTTCCTGCATCAAGTAGACCTTCTTCTCCAATGTAGAAGACTTAAAATTCAAATTTGCAGCAAACTGATAATGAGCAATTCAATCAGTCAGTACTAGAAACCAGGAGAAGTCATTAATATGTACAGTCCTAATAACATTAAAAACATGAATAGTCACCTCTTGATTCACATAACATTCTAAGGAATTCCCATATCTCTCCTGAAATATTTGCCTAAGGTCACGTAACTCTGGTAAATCAGAAAATCTTGCAGCAGCAAACATCAGAGATGATACAGCTACCCTGCTTTCCTCAGGGCAGCCACTGTAAAAGAAATGGAACCAGTCATGTAAATATTTTAACCTCTGATTTAAGGGACAAATATAAAACGGCTAGCAAATCATAACAATTTTGGGATATTTGTGTATAGCTTATCGGTGTCCCGCCAATACATATCCATCAACCAAAAATTAAATGAAAAAATAGGTTAAAAGATATTTTTGGTCTCTGTACTGTCACTGTGACACTCATTTTCAATTTGTTCCCAATACAAAAAAAAAGGGGTTTTTAATCTAGTTCCATATACATACAATTGTTTTCATTTCGGTCCTTGTTATCTGTTGATGATATAATACCATCTATTGGAGTCATATCAAAATGAAGTGTATGGACCAAATTGAAAATGATTGTCATATATAGATCCCTATACAAGACATTTTCAACTTGATCTTTACACTACACAGTATTTCTGTATCAATCTCACAAAGTTATCCCAGCAACAAATAGTGAGGATGGCATTGAAAATGATAGCACCTATAAAGATTAAATCAAAAACCTTTTCTTTATATGGAAAAATTGATTGATTGAAAATGAGTGTCATGTATAAGGACCAAAAATATATTTTAACCAAATAAATAAAAGAACACATGAAATTCAACATTAGCAATCCACAAAAACAGTTTTCAAATCCAGTGTCCAAATTCCACAGTAAGGTTTATTTTCTTGGCACGGGCAATAATATTACAAATAATCTGGCAGTTGGACTTTATCAGCCATAGTTCTGATTTCAAATGAGAATTTCAGGGGCAAATAAAAAGGAAAACAATAAAGAAATAGCATGAATAACTAAGCAGAACTTCAAAACAAATCAATACCTTAGCTTCCGCATCACGGAGAGATGCTTCAACACAAGATCACAGCACTTCTCCACAAAACCATAACAAGATGAGAGTGTCAACTCAACCAAGAGTCCTTCAGCCTGCAAGATAAAGATACGACTCATTGAGGTAATTTCACATTTCATGAAACAAACAAAATAAATATTGACACAATTAAAAGTAAAAGCATCAAATAAGCCATCATTCCATGAAAACTAGCATGCTCTTTTCAAGGCCGCACAATCCTCAAAATTGCCACATGGATCCAGAGACATGCCAGCCTAATCCAGAAACTGCACTAAACAAAAATACAAAAAAAAAAAAACAATTACCCTTCCGTAGGCATTGATATCTAGACCATTGAGGAGCAAATCAGCGATATCTTTCTTCAGAAATTTCTCCGTCGCTCTTCTCTTCCTCATTATCACATCGATCCGACTCTTGGTCAATTTGATTAACGATTTGCTGGAAAAAAAAAAAAAACAGAAGAAGAGAACACGTACCATAATGTATCATAATCAGTAGCATGCATGACCACATTCTCAAATCATAACAAGTTAACAACTATCAACAAACAAGCATTAAAAAAAAAAGAAGCAAAGAACGCAGGATAACCATTTTGCGGCGAAGCCTTTGCCGAGCAGCCCGTCCAACATTGGTGAGCGATTTCGACCTGTGTTCGACTCGGTTGTTTGACTCAGTGAGCTATTTGACTCGGAAGCTCAGAATGCGACGTTCGCCATCGACGAAAGCCTTCGTCAGAGGGTAACAGTACAGAGCACACTACTATGTTGCAGTGGAGTGGAGTGGAAGAGGAAGAAGAAGAGAGAGAAAATGTAATAAATAAATAAATGGAAAAAGGATATTTCTGAAGGCGCTTCTACTGCGACGACGATAATGACCTTTGACTGTTTCGGTACTTAAGACTGACGGCAGAGCCGCAAAGGGGAACGTTGAAGGGGGTATTTTCGGTAGTTAGACGTGTGTGTTTTGTGCAGGTGTGGATGGAATTCAACGGAGTGATTTGGCCGCTAAATTTGATGACATGGTAAAAAAACCCAAAACTGTGCTGAGCTGGATCGCATCACGATAAAGGAGATGAAGTGGTGGGGACAAAACGGGGTAAGAGCCGTTGAGTCAGTGATTTTAAAAAAATAAATAAATAAATTATAAATGATTGAATTCCTGTATAAATATTTTTTTGACAGCACATTCCTGTATAATTTACAAAAAATATTACAGAAACTTCCTTATTTACTTAATAAAAAATATATTCAGTGTTTCTTCAACAAAAACACAATGATTAATGATATGTGTGTGTTTTTATTATTAGTGTCTTTTTATCTATTTAATTTTTTTTAAGTTCCCACGTTTATTGTCTTGAAAAATTAGAGTTTAATTTGAAGAACTGTTAGAGTAAAATTTGTTCACATTATTATTTAAATATGTCTTAACATTTTATTTAATGAATTTAATGATGTTTACATTTATATAATATTTATATCTTTTAGAGTAAGATATTTTTAGTACGTATTTTTTTCTCACCACATCACATAATATTTTCTTCTTCACCAAAACACATTATATTTAACTGAAGGAGATTTTTTTATTTTTTTAACTTATATAACTAAATGTGATTTTTTATTATTAGCATATATAATAAGATGTTAATAAATTAAACATATTTTTAAAACTAGAAATTTAAACGCATTCTTTTACATTCAATTTAATTTTTATTATAGTTAACATAATTTTATATCAACTAAATTAATATTTTATAATTTAGTTTTTATTATTTGTTCATAAAAATATGTGCACAATAAATGAAATAATTTCTAATTAACAGGATCAGCGGCTTTCATAACAGGAACAGTAAGGTTCACACCCAGGATGTGATTTTCTCCGTGGGGTGTGATTGGTTCTGTCTTAGAAAACTCAGTTAACAGTGGAAGTTTCACACCAGGAGTGTGAATTATTTCACAGCTGGGATCGATATGGTCTGGAGGGAGCTACGCAATACGCATAATACCAGTGGGAATCACACTAGGGGAGTGAAATCATCCACAGGTGTGAAAACAGTAGGTTGCAGGTGTATGGGCCACATTACATTACATCGGCATAACAAATGAAACCTGGGACGGTCAAGACTCATTTTTTTTTTTTGTTTTTGGTCAAAGACTCATTTCGTTTTCGAATTGGCAAATACTATATGGGCCACATTGACGGTTACTGTGGTACTGGACCAATTTCCGGTCCCTGGGCCATAGTGGCAAATCGACCATGCTTAATTTCTTTTATTTGATTTTGACTAAAAAAAAATTTCTTTTATTTGACCGAAAAAAGTAATGGAAATAGAAACTTGATATCTGAGGATTAATATAATATATTTATTATATGTAATAATGAAAAATCCCTTGGGCTTTAAAAGCCCTCTTTATTCATAAAAAAATTAAAAATTAAAATCCCTTGTAACACATTTGATAATAGTTTATTTTGGAGTATTAATTATTCTTGAGTAATTTTATTTAATATACACTAGTCTTGTTTTATTTTGGACAAAAAATAAAATAATTTAGACATGTATCAAACATATTTATTTAATTTTGATTGTTAAAACGAATCAATAAATATAGGGAGTGTTTGTTCAATTCTCTAAAACTCATTAATATGATGTATGTATGAATCAAGATTAACATCTTTTGAAATGTATGAATTTTGACCTATCTTAATAGCACATTAAATAATTTTAAATTGATATAAAATTTTGTAGAAATGATCTATGTGGTAGTAGCTTTTATTCCTACAATAAATTTTATAATATAATTATTCGATTAAAAAATATTAATAATATGATATTGTCCAAAATATTATATCAACTTAATTTAGGGCATGTTTGGATAAACAACTTATTTAAACACTTCTGACATAAGTGTTTATCATATAAGCGCGCTTATGCATAAACTATTTTTATAATCGAAGAGAGAATTTTTTTGAAACTGCTTTCATATAAACTGTAAGCTGTTTTCATAAGCTATCCTGGGGAGCTTATGGAAATAAGCTCAAAACAGCTTATGAACCAGTCATAAGTTGTTTTTATAAGCTCTGTCAAACACACTGACAAATATTTATGTTAATAGATAAGCTCAAATAAATTTTGTATAAGTCAATCCAAACATGGCTTTAATCGAAAGGAACCACGTTCATAACGAGGGAAAAACAAAAGCAAATGAAAAGGCCCATTAGCCTTTCCTCGAGGGACTCAACCACCTTCCGTTTCCGCAGATTAAGCTAATAAAAGTCTTCACTATTTATGTCTTCACTATTTAACCTTTATATCTGACCAGCAGCACCATCCACAAAACGATCCTAAAAAATATGTCTATTTTTTTTTTCATAAAAAACCGAGCAATTAATAATCTCTAAAATAAAATGTATGCTGAACTTTGATATACAAGTGCATGTCAAAATTGATCCATTGATCAACGAAATACTTGAACAAAGTCTAAATTTTAGACACACCAAACAGCTATCACAATCATTATCTATGCGAAGAACAGAAGAAGATTATTAAAATTTTTTTGGGGTGCTGCAAAGAAGATTAACAAACAATAAGAATCACTCTACCAAAAAACTCAATAAGAATCATCATCTAGAGAAAAAACGTTAGATGATAGGGTAAGAAATTCAGAAACAGGACATACAAATTAAGGCAAAGTCTAATGAGACCTCACGATCTCAGCTTTAGCTCAGAGTTAACACTAGGAATAGCAGGACCACCAAAGAACTCTGAGTACATTTCAATGAAGAATTTGTCCACAATTTCAAGATAAGCTGGGCAAGTGAGTCGTGAATAGTAGTGAAGAACCTCTTCAATGTCCAATACATAATCCACATCGCTCATATCCAACATCTCCAACTCTCTCAGCTTCTTTTCCACCACACAATCACTGTTCCCCCTCTTACTCGTAGAGTTCCATTTTGAATCTTTCTGGCTTCCCCTTTGATGGGTTAAGCTCCTCTTATTCTTTTGCTCGTCAATTTCCTCTCTTTTCTCCATCTGATTCTTCTTCTGCGCATTGTTCAAGCCAATATTGCACCTTTCAGTATGTACCTGATCATGATCTTTTTCTTGCCTTGCTGGTGATGATGATAGCACAACTTTCTTTTTCTTTCTTCTCCTTGCCTTCTCTTTTTCTGAAATATCCCATTGTTCTGTGAAGTCACTGTAGAACTTCTCCAAGTCCTTATAACTTGGGTTATTGTCCATGTCCATGACACTATGAGAATAGTGGTTATGTGGAGGTGTTTTGGGAAGCTTTTGGTAATTACCAGGAGAGAATAATGACTTGAGGTTCTGTAGTGTCTTTTGGAAGAACATCTTGGATTTGGAAATGGAGCTTCTTAGCAGCATGGTGTGATGAAGACACTGATAGAAATTTGGTTCCAATATTATAGTACAAGTGAGATTTTTCTTCTGTGTGTACTTTGGTGCAGAGAAGAGACACAGAACAGAATGAAATTGTGTACATGTAAATGTGTCAGTTTTGGATGATGATTTCTTTTATACAGATGACAGAAGCAAAGGAGCCATGAAAGATTCTTTAGCTTTTCCTTTTTGATGATCAATGGAATTCCCCTTCTTGTGGTCATCGCCTTCCTTTGCTTTTATTGTTCTCTTTTGTCTTCACACGCTCCTTTGTTGCCCTGTGTCTTCTTTCTGCTTCCTGAGGGGACCCTACAAACCTCCTAATGCAGATTCTCACTCACAATTTAGTATTTCACACTATGTATGAAATTGTGACTCGTTCCCGTTAATGTTATTATAAGTTGCTTTTACTACTTTTAATGGTGGAGTTGGTGTGTGTAGCCGCTTTGGGAGAATGAGGAGCGGGGTGGTAGTTGAATTGGATCTTTCTTGAACAGTCTTATATTCTATATTCTATGGCATGTTTTCTCCTAATTGGTTTACAAATCCCTTTGATGATTGATTGGCTAAATTTACTACCATGTTCATAAGTTGAATGTTGCAGAAGTTTGAATACAAGATAAAAGGCATTGCTAGATTTTTATTTTAGACTGTTGAATGGTTTAGGAATACTAAAAATGAGCTGGTCATAAACAATTTTCTAACTCCAATTATCCTGACCAGACCTGATCAGTAAAAATGTGTTGAGAAATTTCAACATGAAAAAATAAAAATATATAATTTTTACTTTATTTCATGTTTTTAAATATTTATATAGAAAATAATCAAAAACAACTTTTACTATTTCATGTTTTCGAAGACATATTGTTTTTACAGATTTTTATACAAGTATTTGAATATAAAATATAATGAAAATAAAATAGAGTTCTTTAAATTATTAATTAAAACAATTTTTAAAACCAAACATACACTTACTCTACTGAGTGGGTTCACCTAGTTTGATTTGAATCAATCGAGGATTCAAAGTAACTTTCTAATACTGTAAATCTTGTAGTAATGTTTTGTTTGGATGTAAAAAGAAAATGGATAGAAAGAAAATGAAAAAAAAAATAAAGAAAAAATTAGATGATATCATATCATGTATTATTATAGGATAGAGACAAAATGGAAAAGAATGAAACTATTAAAACTTTTTCCTTCTCATTTGCCAAAATGTAAATGTGACGAAAAATAAAATTTATTTACGTTAAATGACAGATCCTTTTCAAATAGTGATAGATAGGTGAGTAGATGTGTGAATTTGTTAATCCATTTTTTTTGCAGGTCCCAACATTTCCCATGAAATAAAAAAATGATATATTACTTTTATTTTCTCTGCACACAGCATATTTACTCCCATATCAAAACAAACATAATTGAAGGAAATTAAAATAAAAATTCAGGTATATTTAAAAAAATTAATACATTGTTTAGTTAATAGCATGTCATATAGACTCTTTCTAATTTTTTTATTTGAGCTTGTCATAGAAGACAATTATAAACGTCATACTCATGAAAAAGACAAGGGTTTGTTTAATTTCTGTTGCCACTCTTAATGATAAAAATATCACCTTGTTTTATTTTAAAAAATTTGTACAAAAAATAATAAAAAGTTATTTTTTACTAATTCTTATGCAAAACTTTAAAAATAAAATGTAAGTAAAAATAATGTAATATTTGTATAATTAAAAATGAAAACAAAAAATACAAATAAAAAACAATTATAGCATAAATTTATTTTTTGAATTTCTTTGTAATACACAATCACCCGTCCAATTTGAACTACTAAGAGCTGGTTGTAAGTAAATAATGGGAAATAATGGCAGGCGATAGTGACAATTGGAAGCTGGCCCAACAGAAACCTTGGGGATTAAACGACAAAAAGTATAGAAAGGGGTAGGGCAGCCCAAATATGTACACAGAGGAGGCCCATCTTCAGAAATGCAGCGAATTAATTGGCCCTTTTTATGGCCGAAAATTAATTGCTCATATTTGGTTTGTGTGCATTGACAAAGAGATTTGGGGCTCAAGAACCCAAAAAATGCGATCATTAATGAGAGTGGCAACCAAACCAAGACATAATGGATTCACCACTACCAGACATTCTTTAATCCTCTTTCCATTTGAGGCAAATGGACTCACACCACACCACAAAATGAACGTGTTATCCTAGATTGCCACAAAACAAAACAAAAACGTTGCTCCTATTCTGCTTATTAATTAAAAGATGGATAGAGACCCAATGGGTGTGACTCTGTTGTCAACTCACGCTGAGCTTGTGGTGGGAGAAATTAAGTTTGATTCTCATAAAATACACTGTTTAAAAGGGGCGAGCAAAGTGTGACTATATCCCGAATTGAGAACAAAAACCCTAAGGGTAGCTTACCAAAAACAGATGAATAGAGAAAAATACAAATCCCCTCTCCCTCTCATATGCAGCATTATGTTACATAGCTGTCATAGGTCGGGTGAAGATACATTAAGTAGAGTAAGTAGGTTTTGCAGTCCCCACAACTAATAGAAAGAAAGAAACGTTTTTGGTTTTATATTCTTTCTGCAAACCCTCATAACAGTTTTCCCCAGATTTTCTCGTTCCACTGTGCCTTCTCTTTCGTTTCAGTTTTTAAGCAGCGCCCATTCGTTTGACACGGACGTTACGCCCCCAAATTGATGTTTCAGCTTCATTGACAGTATAATGGAATGGGAATTGTACGTCTCCAGCCTCTGACACACACATGACCAAACCTTTCCCCATTCTTTAATTTCCTTTTCTTTCTTTATTTTTTTTTCAAGGGATTTGGTGGCCCAATGAAGATTATTTCATTCTTATCCTTATCTCAAATATACATTTTTATTTTGGTTAATTAATTAATTACCATTGTTTTTTCCATTAGTTTGTTGAAGCTGCAGTCTATAGTCCCATTAGAACCCAACACGTATATTTGGTTGTCATTGATACATGTACATGAACAGTCCAAGATCGTTCCACACAGTTATCATTTTTTTGATGTCGCAATTTTGAAGTACATAGTGAAGGCAAACAACATGATCTCCCTTCACCGGGACAATGTTTGATGTGGGGTGTCTTTGTTCTGTTCTTTCTTGCTAGCTCACAGATACATTGATAGATAATGAATTTGGTTAATAAGACAATCTCAATTTCATGTTAAACTTTACCAAACATCAATCATACATTTCGTCTCTTGTGCGTGTGTGTGTGTGTGCCAACAGCATACAAAACCACCAACAAACGAATTGTTTCTCCTTCCCCTTTTTATTTTTGAATGTCTGATTTAATTGACTTTTAAATATTCATGTTGTCCATTGGGATGGTGACAATCTTATATAGAAATTATTGAACAGCTTTTTTTCTTTGACTGTCTTAAGATATGCCCCATTTGAAATGAATTCAATGGATCCTTTTTTCGCGGCTATTGGCCAATAATTGTTCGTATTACCTTGAGTAACCCATGAAGCAAGAGACAAATAAAATTGCTGTTCAATCATAACTGCATCAGCATCTTGGTTCTCCAACTTGACAATTCTTAATTCAAATAGGTGGGTTCAAATAAGAGGTGCGGATATGGAAACATTTGAATCATGTGAATCCCCTTGTGTCTTATGAGAATAATAGATTGGTCTTGTTAACGAATATTTAATGTTACAAGAATACATGTTGTTTTTATTTGATGAAAACAAGAATGTATGTTAGTGATTTAAAATAAAAATTATTTAATAAAAAATATTAAATTTTTAAAAATACTTTCTTTTTTAAAAATTATTATATAGTAGTAATAAACATCTTTAAAATACTGGTAAAGATTAATAACTATTATATTACTTTCATAGAAATAATATCAATATCACACCTGTCACTGCGGCTTTAATTATTTTCCCCCTTTCAGCTTGGACAAAAATATTAAATAAAAAAAAATGAAGCTGAAAGAGACTAAAACCATTAAGAAAAAAAATTCCAAAATACTCATTCACCACATGGTACTGGTGTGGTAGTATCACCATACAGGGGATTTCAGAAAAAATGTCATGCCGGAACTTAATTTTACTTACCAAACAAATCGGCCGGGTATAATTAGTGGTCATAATTAATGACAATGATAACTTAGTTTCAAAATAAACTTAATAACTATTCCTTTTTTAAGTACAACAATAGGTGTATTAGAATAATGTTCGTGATCATAAGTTTACCAAGTTTATCCATTTTTGTGATCAAAAGTACAATAATTTAAACACACATTAAATCGAACCAAATTCCATTGCGTTACTTAATCACATGCAGAACTCCCCTTTTATCTTCAAGTTATTAATGACATTAAAGTAAGA
Organism: Glycyrrhiza uralensis; assembly: GCA_030159175.1. NCBI lineage: Eukaryota > Viridiplantae > Streptophyta > Magnoliopsida > Fabales > Fabaceae > Glycyrrhiza > Glycyrrhiza uralensis. The sequence continues at coordinate 57,444,923 of BRZY01000003.1, read as the reverse complement.
ATCGGATCTCCCTCACTCCGTGGCCACTCATCCCATGTGGAAGTTTTCTAATGAAAGCTTCCTAGTTTAATTTCAACGGAAAGACAATAACCTCTTCCTTTTCTCTTATTTTGTTGGGGGGCCTTTAGAAAACGAGATCTTTTTGTATTCTTTTGGCACATCCGAATGAAAAGAGTTTCAAAAGGTCCAAACTCAAACGACACAAGAGAGTAGGACAGCTTTTGCATTTTGAAGCACTTTCCTTCATTCAAATCAAAAAGAGCATCCCATCACCATCTTTTTGAAGCTTAAAGGCTCAGAAGTCCACCATCCAAGACCCCTTGTTTTCCAATTGCCATTGAGCAATCTTTTCCACAAGGATATTTTTTTAAAAAAGAAAAAAAAAGTGGCACTCCCAAAAATAAAAACAAGTGCCTTTTAAATAGGTCTTTTCACAATGTTATCACGGCCTTTGCTAATACAGTTCTTTGTCAGCATTTCCATTCTTGAACATGATAATAAGAGTAAAACAAACACAGCATACGAAGAAGACTTGGTCAAGGCAAGATGTCTTAACAATAATAAAAATAGAAGTAAAAACTGAGTAAATTGAGTAGCAGAGAGACAAATGGACTAAGCTATCATACATGCAAATTAACTAAGTTAGCAGGACTAAGCTAATTTCCTTAGAAATTAAACAAACACAAATAACAGAGAGACAAAAAAAGAAAGATAAGACAGTTATATTAATTTCTTTCGCCCTCTTATTTTTTTTTTGTTCTTCCTTCTAAATATTATAATATTAAAGCCAGTCAGAGAACAGAGCTTCCCAAATCTCCGTGAAGACCTCAACAATGATCTTGTGATAATGGTATGAATTAAGCGACAGGAAACACTGCAAGAGATTCTCCAAATCACCGGGCGAAAATATCTGTTTTTCAACAATCATCTCCACCATCGACGTCCTAAAATCATTGTACGGATCGCTCGAGCGCTTCACCACCGCGAACGTGTCCTTCACCTTCCCGTGAAGCGGAAGGACACCCATATCGGAGCTCCGGTCGTTTCTCCGGCGAGATGGGTGCCGGCGGCGAGACATGGACGAATCGGAAGAGAGGCTCTTGGAGGAGAAAAGGGTGTCCGTTTCATCGTCTTCGTCACTGCTATACCACCAATAACCACCAAAGTTTGTGTCTTTAGCACAAGAGTTAAATGGGAAAATCTCTCTGGCCCTGTTTTTCTTCTGGGCATGCTTCATCACCCTCTTTTTCTTCTTTTTATTTTTCTTCTTCATCTTCATGTTCCTCGCCGAACCAGAAGAACCCTTTGTTTTCTCGTAGAAACCGAGGTCGTTGTCGTGGTCGTGGGTTGTGTTGAGAGGGGTGTTTGGGGAAGCAGGGGGGCAGAGAAAGGGTGAAGATGAACAGTGAGAGATTTTGCGTCTGGGAAGAGAATCCTTAAACGACACGATGCATCTGTCGTCGATGGATTCGGAACCTTTTTTGGGCCTACAAATGGGCCGTTTATTAAAGGGTACGGTTTTCGGGGAGGGTGGGTGGATGAGGTGGAAGCTATGGTGGTTGCTGCTGCTAATGCTGCTGGGTGGTGCAAACACTGCTTTTTCCATTACATCGGTTATGTTTCGGGTCCTGCACGATCCGAATGAGGATCGAAATATGCGAGAGATTCGCATTTTCAGACGGTTTTGGTTCTCCATGGTAGACTCTGTGAGTAAGTACAGCGAGATGATGATGATGGAGAAAGAGAAATTCAGAGAGAGAGAGAGAGAGTGTGTGTGTGTGTTTTCTGAAGGAGGAAAATGGGGAGGGATTGAGGGAGAGATATAAATGCATGAGAAACGGAAAGTGGGAGTCGTATTAATAATAATAAGGATTTTTTTGAAAAAAAAAGGAAAAATAAAAATAAAAATGGTTCTGATGCAACTTTATGCTGTTTTTTCTCGTCGAGTTCTTTGTCCTCATTGTGCAGTGAGTGGATCAATGAGAGAATTTCGATTTTGTAACAGTAGTAATTGACCCCCCTCCTTTTTTTTTTTTTTTGACGGAAGACCCCCCTCCTTTAAACGTGCGTGGCCAGTGCAACTGGGGTTTACCTTTTTTTTCTTTCTTCTTTCTATGCATTAGTACTGTGTGTACATTACGCTTCGCCATTCTTTAGATGGGAAGATAAATTAGAATGATACAAAAAATTAGCAGAAAAAATAAAGCGATTCTACATATTAGTATTTGATATTTAAATAGAGGATTTTTTTTAAATTAGTCTTATCCTCTTATTTATTTAAATATATATACTTCAATCAATAATTATAATTTTACATTTTATATTTTAAATTGTAATTGTTTACCTTAGAAAATTCAAATGCACACACACACATGTATCTGTGTGAAATGACAAAAATATTGCCCTTTTCTTCTCCGAACAAACTTTCTTCCCAACTCCATCCAAACAGTGTTAGGCTCGTGTCTTCTTTCCCTTTTCGTCATTTGGTTTGCTCAGTGCATTGAATTATATTTGGCACGTTAAAAATAATTATACCTACAAACTTAGTCAAATAATTTTACTTATTTCAACTACTTATGTGAATTACTTTTTTTTTTTATGATTTATGTGAATTACTTGGTGGCGTATAAAAGAATTCAAATTGTTGGGAGTACATTTTACCTCTTGTCCTTTTATTTTGCTGCTCTATAGCTTCATCCACTGGGTATGAGTGTGAAACTCTGAAAAGCGTAAAAACTTCCTGTATAAGTACCAACACAAGGGCATGGGCGGCGAGTCTTACCGGACAAGCACAAATCTCACTTGTCCACGAGTAAAAAAGTGTCACTTGCACAGTTCCAGACAATGCTACTTTGGTTTAAATGATGATGATATAGAATAAATTTGGAAAGAGTTCAAGTTTGAAAATATTGATTTTAAAAAAATTAAGATTAGAATAACTGATTTATATTTAAGAATAACGATTTTATTATGAGTTTGATTAGAAAAATTAAAATTGAATGGTTTATATTCAACAGAATTCACTTAGCAATGACCATGTTTGCTGATCTTGTTTGGTTTCTCGTTTAGGGGTCGTATGTGGTTTGGCTTTATTTGTGTTTGGAGTGGAAGCAACAATTTGTGTCTTTTGAAAATCCAGCCATTGGGATATCGATTGAATACCAACAACCCTATTTATTTTTATTTTGCCCCATCTTTATCTGTTACATTAGTATTATCCAAAAATGTCTCATTCTGTCGTTGAGAAAAAAAATATTCAAACATTAATCATATTACAATAAACTCATTTTTAAATAAACTTAAGTTCACAAAATGAGTTTGAGTCAAACTTACATTTACGAAGTGTAACCCAAACACACACTAATAAGTTTATTTGTTTTTGTGGTGGAAAAGACTTAGCTGTGTGTTTGACATAAAAGAAAAAGAATTATGTTTATTTTGGAATTCTTATCTATTTTTAACACTCATCTAACACTTGTCATATCATTTATCTATCATATGTATTACCCTTCTCTTTTTTATTTCTACATCTCTTTAAGATGTATTTGGCACAAGAGGTGTCCATGGATATTTTCAAAGAAAAATATTTACTGAACAAAGTGTCTTGGGATGTGTAAAATGAATGTTACTGGCCACCAAAATATAAAATAAATATGGGAAAAGTATAATAGTTTTTGAAATATAAGTGTGATAATTTTTATGAATTTCATACCTAGAATAAGTTATATTCACTAGAAAAATTAAAATTTCTCACTAGTCTTTGAACTGATTATTTTCTTAGCAATTTTTCACTTTCGAAACTAATTTAAACACACATTAGTTAAGGTAGAAATGTGTCAGTATGTTATAAAGAGATCACATCATGAAAATTTTATAATGATATATTTTTTTTATTCAAAGGTAAAAATGGGTCAAGCCCATGTCAGATTTTTCTTTAAATGAGTTTAGATTATTTTTTAAATTTAAGACTTGAATTTAACTTATTTAATATATAGACCTTTTTTTAAGATTCGATTTATCCTTTTTTTAATAAATCTGGCCTTACTTAATCTGAAAGCATATTTAAAGATTCACTCTTGAAGTGAGGCCTTTAAACAAAATAAATTAAAATACCTATGTATTTAAGTAGGTCAATTGGCCTAAGCCTTTAAGTAGGTGAACAAATATAAAATTTTAAGATGTTAGTAACAAAAATCCAATACAATAATTATCACAACAATAATATTGTTATTATATTATTTATTATTATATAAATAAAATATTTTTTTTAAATAACACAAGGCTTCCTTTTTAACTAAATAAATTTTTTTGAAAAGCTATTGGGATGGACATCCTCGGGTGAGGGGATCGATCCCCCCCCCCCCCCCCCCCCGCCCCCTCCCATGTAGACCAAAAAAAAAAAGACTAACTTATGCTCTGGATGAAGTCACAAGGTTAAGGGTTAAGGGCCGTGGATTACCTGATGACCTATTCTCACACATACTGAGATTAATAACCTTATTAAAATAAGGTGTGTACTCCTTGTACTTGGCGCATAAATTATTGAACTGCATTAATATTATTAATATAGTAATTGACTAATTGTACTAACTAATAAAGTAAAAAAGACAAAATTAACTATTGCATCGTATGTTTGCCCTGGGACATATATGGTAGTAGTAGGGGACCAGGATCAAGGACGATAATTGGACTAGTTCAAGGCGGTTAATGGTGTTTGAAATTCAAATAGTAACTTAGCAAAATAAAATAAAATAAACTGCTACGTACATTAGCATAGCCTTTTCAATAGTAGTTTAAGAATCTCTTACCTAAACTTGATTTCTTCTACGTATAGTCCCGTGATAGATTGGTAGTATATATATAATGGAGAAGTCTAAGGTGGAAAAGTTTGTAGGTGGTATACCGTGGAAAAGTTTTTCTTAACATTGATTGATAGTTTTTTTATAAGGTATATTTTTGTTTATACTAATTCGTTGTGCCTGATGTCCAAAAAAGTCAACATATTGCGTTTAACGTGGGGATGAGTTCAGACAAAAAAACGTGGGGATGAGCAAGGATTTTAATTTTAATAGATTTTTTTTGTGATAATAAAATTTTGTGGTATTCAATCAAGACTTTTTAATAAAATAAAAAATCTAAAAGTATTTAATTAGGACTATAATGACTTTTTAAAAAGGGCAACGAAATACAGTGATAATCAATTGGAGTCTTTTACAACTTAATAAAAGTCTGTTGGTATTCAAAAAATATAGATTTCGATGGATTATTCTGTATGGTGGATTTCGTACAACATTTGAGTGAAAAATATAAAGATTAGACTCATCCAACAATCTCATCCAAACACTTGAGATTTTTTAGACTTTTTTTTTCTTGCCGTTGCAGCATTGCCAAACTCACTTGGTATTTCTTCTTTTTTGTTATTCTTTTTTCCTTTTCCCGATTGATTTTCTTTAAACATTATTTATACGTTGAATATGTTTGACTTGGATGGCAATGTTGTAGATATGTGTGTACATTCTTTTTGTACTTTACCTCGTCAAACGCTATAGTAACCAAACGCGATTTTTCTATTTTTTATTTCATAATTTTCCACTATAGTTTTTGGCCAAATGTGTTTTTTCTATTTTTTTGACCCTCTTTGTATTTACTTATTTAAAATTAATATAATAAATTTATCCTTTTTTTAAATTTCAATTATTTTTCCATTCGTGATTCTCTTTTTATTTTTATAAATATAATATTCTTAGTAGATTTCATTCATATATTTTCTGTTCCTATAAATTTTCAGGCTTCATTCATATTTTTTTATAAATTTGATTTGATAAATATAATAGTATTTCTTAACATGTTTATTTATACTATTTTGTTTCTATAATTTTTAGGATATAAATTTTTTTAATTTTATTTTTGATAAATAAAAAGTTTTTTTTACCGGTTTCTCATTTATTTATTTTAATTTTGTTTTTACTTTAGACCGGAAAACTATTTCATTTATTTATTTTATATATACCTTATGTGGTGTGCTTAACACAAGCAGAACTTCTGTCAGCATGTGCAATACTACATAACTTTCTGAACAAATAATGTGGTTATGATGAATTTTCAATTGAACCAACATGCAAATCTTCATATTCGGTATTACCGGTTAACGAATACTATAATTTTGAACTAGCAGACGAATCTTCACATTCCGTATTACCAGTTAATGAATACTATAATTTTTGCTTTTGTTGTCTGTCTTAAGAAGTAAATGGGAAAAGTCAGATTTGTTGAAGTTATTTTTTGCACATCAAGTGAATTGGTTCTTCCAAATTGTGTTAATAGTTACAGGTGTTAATAGTAACCGGTGCTAATAAAATGTAGTAATGGGAATTGTAATTTTTTGGTTTTTTGCCGTTGGTATATTTTTGCTTGTGGAACTTGTGATGAACACATATTCACCTGGGTGTAAAATTTTTGCCACTTGTGAACGGTTCTGTATTCACCTCTCATGCCACCACTTACTTAGAATCCAAGAGAAAATAATTTCTATTAAGCATAAACTCCAACCCTCTTAAATTGTGCAATCCCCTGTCCAAACCAGAATAAAAGCAACTCAAGGTATGACATCGACGTGTTCCTCACAAGTTCCACAAGCAAAAATATACCAACGGCAAAAAACCAAAAAATTACAATTCCCATTACCACATTTTATCACCACCGGTTACTATTAGCACATGTTACTATTAACACAATTTGGAAGCATCAATTTACTTGATGTGCAAAAAATAACTTCAACAAATCTGACTTTCCCCATTTACTTCCTAAGACAGACAACAAAAGCAAAAATTATAGTGTTCATTAACTGGTAATACTGAATGTGAAGATTCATCTGCTAGCTCAAAATTATAGTCTTCGTTAACCGATAATACCGAATATGAAGATTTGCATGTTGGTTCAATTGAAAATTCATCAGAACCACATTCTTTGTTCAGAAAGTTATGTAGTGTTGCACATGCTGATAGACGTTATGCTTGTGTTAAACACACCACATAAGATATATATAAAATAAATAAATGAAATAGTTTTCCGGTCTAAAGTAAAAACAAAATTAAAATAAATAAATGAGAAATCGGTAAAAAAACATTTTATTTATCAAAAATAAAATTAAAAAAATTTATATCCTAAAAATTATAGAAACAAAATAATATAAATAAACATGTTAAAAAATACTATTATATTTATCAAATCAAATTTATAAAAAAATATGAATGAAGCTTTAAAATTTATAGGAACAGAAAATATGAATGAAATCTGCTAAGAATATTATATTTATAAAAATAAAAAGAGGATCACGAATGGAAAAATAATTGAAATTTGAAAAAGGATAAATTTATTATATTAATTTTAAATAAGTAAATACAAAGAGGGTCAAAAAATGGGAAAATCATATTTGGCCAAAAACTGTAGTGGAAAATTATGAAATAAAAAAATGGAAAAATCGCATTTGGTTACTATAGCGTTTGAGGAGGTAAAATACAAAGAGAATATACACACATATCTACAATATTGCCATCCAAGCCAAGCATATTCAACGTATAAATAATGTTTAAAGAAAATCAATCGGGAAAGGGAAAAAAGAATAACAAAAAAGAAGAAACACCAAGTGAGTTTAGCAATGCTGCAACAGCGAGAAAAAAAAATCTGAAAAATCTCAAGGGTTTGGATGAGATTATTGGATGAGTCTAATCTTTATATTTTTCACTCAAATGTCGTACGAAATTCACCATACAGAATAATTCATCGAAATCTGTATTTTTTGAATACCAATAGACTTTTATTAAGTTGTAAAAAACCCCAATTGATTACCACTGGATTTCGTTGCTCTCTTTAAAAAGTCATTATAGTCCTAATTAAATACTTTCAGATTTTTTGTTATTAAAAAGTCTTAATTGAAAACCACAAAATTTTATTATCACAAAAAAATCTATTAAAATTAAAATCCTTTACAATCCTAATTCAAATGCCCCCCTTAATTAGTAATTTTTTCACCCAATTTGTTCATCCCCACCTTTTTTTGGGTCTGAACGCAATGTGTTGACTTTTTTGGACATCAGACACAACGAATTAGTATAAACAAAACTAGACCTTGTAAAAAAATATCAATGTTTAGGAAAACTTTTCCACGGTACACCACATACAAACTTTTCCACCTTAGACATCACCATAAAAGATAAAAGATAAAAGATTTTCTCCGAAACAAACTAATTAGCATTAGAGTTCCCTCCAGCTCCTTTTCATTTTTTAATTCTTTGGAAAGAAATTATTATGTAATAATATCTTAAAATGAATCGAAATACTCTCGCAGGTTTGTTTATCATCTTCCACTTTTTTCCCCTCTTCATCGGGGAAAAAAATCTTCATCAGAAAACTTTGAAAGCTTTTCAACTATTTTTTCGCGCGGTTAATTTTCAGTTGATTGTCATTGTCCACACCTAGCTAAGTACACATTGCATTTTCCTGTTGATAAAAAGAAAACTAAGTACACAGTGACAGCTACTGTAACAAAATTGCAAACTAGCTAATTCCTTAATGACACGCCGACCTAATGGTTTTAGTCCGTGATTATTATTATTTATCAAAGAGGGTTATACGGATGGAAAAAGTTACTTGGACACCCCATGGGGTGTATACCACTAGAGTGAGATAGAGAAAGATGAGAGAAAAGTAATAAAATAATGAAATATGTGATGTGATAGTTAGAGAGAGATAGAGAGAAATAAAAAGTACTGGATGGGTGAATATATTTGTGGGGTGTACATATATTATAACTCTATACGAATATATATATATATATATATATATATGGGTGTGTGTGTGTGACATGATATAATATAATGTCTGTAGACTGTAGGTACTATATGATCGCAGTTTATAATTATTTTATGTCTCACGACCCCCTTCTCCTGTCCCAGAAAAAGAAGAGAAAGGTTCTTACTTCTTATATAAAATTCCATTTTCTTGCAGTGGGGGGCTCTTTTGCAAGCTCAACCACCTTCAGAATATGCTTCAGATAGAAAGGAATTAATGGTTATTGCTTAGAGAAGGGATGGAATGGAAGGGGTCTCATGGGGGCATTAACTAACTATACTACCTAGTACCTATATTTATAGCATTCAACTGAGAGGGAAACTGATGAGCATCCCTATATAACCTCTTGTTGAATAGTGACTCTTGACCAGAATCAATATATGAATCAAAATGGCAGCTGCAGTTTCCATTTCAGATTTCTGCATATATATGTTCAATAATTGCTTGCTACCAGTACATACATGTTGTGCCAAAGTGGTACTCATCCAAGTTCCACATCGAGTAGTGTAAAGAAGAAAAAAGTAGAGAGTCCTTATAAATATGGAGATCTAGTTTGATTTTTCTTCATCACAACAATTCTAGTCCTTTGGGTGTATTGGGGCTTGGGTAGTTGTTTGTCTTTGAGAGAGTTTGCAATTTTTTCGTGCAAAAATTGTATGAGAGACTTTGCAATTTTCTCCTTATAAAAATTACAAGTTGAGTAATAAAATTTTGTTGTGAGTTCGTGGATATGGGTATGGAGTACCGAACCACGTTAAATTTGTGAGTTGTCTTTTCTTTATGCTTCTTGCGTGGGTGTGCTTCTGCTTATGTGGAGATTTTTTGACTCGCTGTTTTCCCAACAAGTGGTATCAGAGCTGTCAAGGGAGGGAAAGAAGCATTGCGTTGTGTCATTCATTTGAAGAGATGTTAGTTCTCATCTTATTTTTTTGGATATGGCTACATTGAAGAAGTATGTTGATCAACATGGTAGAAGATTTGAATCAAGAGATATGTGTACTGTCAAGTGCCACTATTGTGAAGAGCTTGGTCCCATACAAGTTAAATGTCTAATATTTATGGAGGATCTGCGAAGCCTAAAGGAGAAGATAGAAAAGTTGAAGACTGCTCCTTCTGCAAATATGGTTAGTTATGAGAATGACCTTTTACTCTGTGAGGATGAAGTTGATGGCAAAATGAAGAAATGTGAGACATTGAATGAAGGGAGGATATGTTGTGCCAAAGTGGGTACTCATCCAAGTTCCACATTGAGTAGTGTAAAGAAGAAAAAAATAGAGAGTCCTTATAAATATGGAGATCTAGTTTGATTTTTCTTCACCACAACAATTCTAGTCCTTTGGGTGTATTGGGGCTTGGGTAGTTGTGTGTCTTTGAGAGGGTTTGCAATTTTTCCGTACAAAAATTATTTGAGAGGGTTTGCAATTTTTCCGTGCAAAAATTGTGTGAGAAGGTTTGCAATTTTCTCCTTATAAAAATTACAAGTTGAGTAATAAAATTTTATTGTGAGTTCGTGGATGTATGTATGGAGTACCCAACCGCGTTAAATTTGTGAGTTGTCTTTTCTTTATGCTTCTTGCGTGGGTGTACTTCCGAAAAAATTTTTGGTTTGTTGATTTCCCAACATACATACATATACACATTAACCCCAAACCATCAAGAATATGGATTTCAATAAATTAATATATGGAATGTGACCAATGAACACAAACACAGCCCATCATCTATTCTTTCCTCAGTTGATTTTTTACCCTTCTTTTTTTTATTTTTTTATTGGATTTATTTAATAGCAAGTGGGGGCTCCCGGCCAGTATTTTTCTCAGTTCTCTGAATTTAGAAAGCTACAAAAGTTGATAGTGCATAATGTTTCAGAGAGAAGCAGAGAGAGTAGCTTGGGGAAATTTGATTTTCGAAATGTGAGATACGGGAGTGGAGGACAAAGGTATTATTGTCATCTTTTCCATGTTCCCATCTAAATGGATATTACTATTAAGCAACTTTGTCAACATGCTCGCGTCTTGCTCAACTCGTCCGGTAGTTAGAAGACAAGATTAGAGGTTTTGACGTGTTGGGCTACACCAACAAAGTTGAATCTTACCGAGTACTACACCTCGCTTCCCCAAAAAATTAAGGCCAATTAACCCCTTTTCTAATTACCCTTTAATTTCCATTGCCCCATTTAAACATTAATTAGCACTAAACAATGACCATAGAAAGAATGATAAGGTCAAGGACTTTTCTCTCTCACTGATAGAGCATCTCAAAGTCGTGGAAGCTTCCAAACACATAACGACACATGGAAGAGCGCAGGTCTTACCCTTTTACTACTTCAAATGCCCCACACCAAGGGGTAACAGACAGTATTTGGATAGTTACAGTTCCGCTTTTCAAATTCACATGAACTCAATGACACGAGGAAACTAATACAAATTACATGGATTTCTTGACACACTGTTGCTCTGATTTTGCTCTGCCCATCATTATATAAAAGGTGTGTCTGAACCCCCATTTTTGTTAGCTTATGGTTTGTCAATGAAAGCAAAGGGGAAGGTGTTAGTGTTTGACATTTGGATCGTGACGTATGGTCCTCAATCCTGATGTATAGTTTTCTCTTTTTCTCTCTCATTCAATTTTCATACACAATTTCATGAGCTTGTCTTTTATATTGGCTACACATACACAACACATGGCATAATATCCTTCAAATCCCACACGTACCACTAAGATTAGCACAAGTGCACAACCCATATAGAATATAGAATATATTTTTAAAAGGGATTAGGTAAGTAATTTGAATCCTTCACGTCAAGTTTGCATCAAACAAGCTACACTCTTGCAGAACCAGACAAGTGCACTGAAATTGAATTACCAAAATGACACCGTGAACAAAATTTTGCACACTGATGCTAGCTTCATCATCAAACAGTGGAGTATCATATGATTGAAGTTCTGAATTGAAACCAGCAAGCAATCGGTGGTAGGTGTAGTGGACACAATTAATCGAAGTAAGCATATATGGGCGCCAAAGGCTAGCTTCTGATTTGGAAATAGTACAGAGCAGTGCTTTAATGTCCTATAGTAGCAGAAGCTAAAACATATACATTCAAAGGGACTACACAACGTAAAAACCGCGATTAGAAACATGAATTCCGTACGGTCTTTGCCATGTGACTGTGACTTAGATCATTGTGAATCCGTATGTTGTGTGGGTACGTGCGATCAATGTGGGGAGCAGAGTAACCAATTTTATCAAGGATTCAGCACCCGTGATTCAAATTAGCATACTGTTATCTTTTCACCCACACACGCAAATTCCAAGCTCTTTTTTCTGTTTTTTTTTATTACTCAAGTCATAAACATCAACCTTACAGTTGCGAGGGCTCGCCCTCACTCAACATAAGAAATTAACTAGTAAATAAACAACTCTAGGTCTAGGGTGATGGATGGTCCATTAGGGACCAACCAAATCCATGGGAATGGTTCATTGACGTAAAATAGAAAAACATGTAGTTTTAGGTATCAGTACGTTTTCCGGCACAATGGACCATCTGGTTTGGCCTCTTAGTTAGGAGTCACCTAAGAATTCCTCACACATGCTACTATGCAGGAAGCATTCAATATCTGACTGTTGAACTTGGAAGTCATTCAATTTCTCCGTCATGCTAACTTTGAGACCCACCATTATTCTTATGTTTGACTCCCTCGTTCCTTTTAATATAGCTACGTGTCGTACGGATATAATTGAAGAGCATCCCTCGTAATCATGGTTGTCAAACTCGCGATTTAACTCGTGGAATCGTAGAATCGACGACTCTAGGTATGAAAACGAGTTATCTCGCATGCAAACTCGGAAATCAATAGAATCGGGTAGAATCGCATAGAATTGGTAGACTCGTGATTCCATAAGCGAGTTTACGATTCTGCCAAAAAATGAAAATGGGCCCAAAACTTGTGGCCCAATCCGCTGGGACTCCTTTTTTTTTTGTCAGCACTGGGACCCAAATTTGAAGCTGCCACTAACCTAATTTGGAACTGAAAAACACAAAGGAGTCAACCGCTCGTCTCTTCCACTCGATCCTTTTAGCAACGAAACTAAAAAACGCAAAGGAGGGAGTCAGCCGCTCTTCCACTCCGCCCTCTGCCTTCGTCCGCCGTCGACTGCTACCGGCGTCCCTTCGTCGGCGATTGCGACCAGCACTGGTTCATAAAAAATGCGATTTCCTGCGAGTCTCTCCGTCTGCGAACTGAAGAGTGGAAGCTCCTGCGAGTCTGCGAACTGAAGAGTGAAAATGTGTTTTTGCTTTTAGAACTTATGTTTTGATGTTTTATATGTAGTATGACTTACCTACATACTTTGCTACTTGCCTATTTTGCCTTATTATGGAGTTGAAAATTAGAATGTTGAATTTTTATTTTATTATTGTGTTATATTATGCATATGTGTCATTTATAGGTTATTTTAATATTATTTTAATATTCTTCCGAGTCTACGAGTTGAGTCGAGAATCGAGTCTATCTACCCAAAACGAGTCTACCTAGACTCGCGAGTTTGACAACGTTGCTCGTAATGGTTAACACCAAATTTACCAATAATTATCTGGCAACTTTAGTAAGCTGGCAATCACCTAAATCTTAATGCTTAAAATCTTGGTAACTGTATTTTGGTTAACTACTCTTGCAGCTAGCACTACCCTCTTGTGTGTTTTTTCTGTGAACGCTTTTTTTTTGGATTTATTTTTCTTCGGGTTATTTTTTTCACTCTTTTCTTATCTTTTTTAATCCTGTCCACCTAATTGAACAATGACATCCCATTGGAAAAAAATTCCCCTGTTTCGTACTTACAAGGGAAAGAAAGAAGAAACATTGATATTTAGAGGACATGGAAAATGACACCACCTCTTTCCAGCCTCGTTGTTTTCTTCTTCTTTTTTAAATCTGTGACCCCATGATAGCCACAGCAGCATTTTCTCATTTAAACTTGTCCCGTACCTTTGCTAGCATTGACCACGATATCGTAAAATTTCTAATCTAGAAGTACAATTGATGGTGCTTATAATTTGTTCAATTAAATTCAGATATGCAATTGTGATTTAATATCGACTATTACCTAACCAAAAACAGAGAAATCAAACACGTACGTACCCGAAATTATCAACCCCTAAACAACTCCAGTATCCGCTCCACTATCATGAGTACTCTGTTTGTTATTGTTCTTATTATCAACATCATTATCATCCCCAAAGATAGTTTCCATTTCTTCTAATGTCTTGCCTTTGGTCTCTGGCATACACACATAAAAGAAAGCCGTGGTCACCACCATGATCCCTGCCAGCACGAAGAACATCCCTCCGAACGTTATCTTCTTGGAAATGGTCAAGAACGTCATGGACACCACCCCGCTCACCAACCGGTTCACCGAAATCGCAATGCTCGAACCTTGGGCCCGAAGCCTCATCGGGAAAATCTCGGACGAGTAGACCCACGTGATGGGCCCAAGCCCAATAGAAAAGAAAGAAACATCAGCACACACGGCCACGATGCACAGCACAACAGCCCAAACTGGCTTCCTCGTCGATCCCTCTAGAATCTTAGAGCCCAGGCCCAACCCAGACAACGACACCGCCATGCCGAACTAGCCCGTCAACAAAAGGGGCCTCCTCCCAAACTTGTCCAGGTAGAGTGCCGAAAGCAAAACAGAAGAACTCTTGGCCAGGCCCATGATGACGTTAACCCCGAAGAGCTGTTTCTTGCTGTGAATCCCGGCGGCTTTGAAAACCTCGGGGGAGTAATAAATGACGGCGTCGTTTCCGGAGGCCTGCATGGAGAAGTTGATCCCAACGGCTGAAATTAACATTCTCCTGATGGGCCGAGAAGGCCTTAACAAGAGTTCCTTCCAAACACCCTGCCCATTCCAATTGGGCTCATGGGCCTATGTTGGGCTTTTGGATTTCATTATTATTTGGGAAATGGTAAATACACCCCCCACTTTTTAGACATACACCCCACTTAATGCTGAAATTTCAAAAATACCCTCAAAATTCGCGTGCATTCCAGAAACTCCAGTTTCCGGAATACAAATTGTATGGAAACTGGAGTTTCCGGAATACACCCCACAATTCAAAAAATTTGCATTCTGGAAACTGGAGTTTTCGGTTTCCGGAATATACGTAAAAATGGAAGGTATTTTAGAAATTTTCATAGTTAAGTGGGATGTATGGCTAATTTTTTGTGGTGTATATACCAATTTCCTTATTATTTCTTGAAGCCTTAATTCGGCCTCTTGGGGATTTGCTGAGGTGGCGAGCAGACCGCGTTTCGCATCGGAGTGTCTTCCCTTGATGGCGAGCCAGCGAGGTGACTCGGGCATGACTATGACGCCGAAACCGATGCCAATTGCGGGTAGGGCAGAGAGGGCAAACATGAGTCTCCAACCGAGGTTGAGAGGGAGAGAGGTTAGGGCGTAGTTGATGATGTAGCCGAGGAGAATGCCGAGGGTGATGAAGACCTCGGGGAGGGAAGTGAGGAAGCCATGTGTCATTGCGGGGGAGAGTTCTGCAGTGTAGAGAGCGGCGATCATGAGGGCGTAGCCGACGCCGATTCCGGCGACCATTCGGCCGGCGAGGATGAAGTGGAAGGACGGCGCGAGGGACATGAGGATTGCGCCCGCAAGGAACGTCGCAGCCGCCAGTGCCATCGTGTAGCGCCTTCCGATGGAATCAGAGGTCTTGCCGGAGGCGAGTGATCCAATCAGAGAGAACAGGTTGAGGCTTCCCACCAACACTTCCTCTTGCACCCGCGATATCTTCAGGTTTTCCCTTATCAACATCCCTGCCCCACTCATTACCCCAATATCTGCATGTATTATATAAATTTATAATTATAATTCTTGTTGTGCATTAGCATCATCATCATATACTAATACTACCAATTCAACTCCTAATAATCCTTAATTAATTCCATTATTAGCCCCAAAAAGTAAGAGAGTAAAATGAAAAGGCAGGCTCACCGTAGCCGAGGAGAATGGAGTTTGTGGAAGCGAGAAGAGCACAGAGGAGTGTGAATCTGTTGAGGCGAGTGTGAGTGTGAGTATGGCTATCTTCTTCTTTTCCATTATTGGCATTGGTGTCCATGTCTTCGTTCGTAGGGAGTGAGGAAGGAGATAGGGTGAGTCCGTGAGTGAGATTAGGAAGAGATCATTGGGTTGTTTGTGTTAATTGAAGCGACGGCACGAGACAAGAACCAGTGTGCGCTACCGCTACCCACACAGGCACACAGACATAACAAAATATTGTCATTTACTCCCAAATAACCACATGTTGTTTTCACTTAAGAATATATTGTTATACCACCCAAAAAAAAAGAATATATTATTATTTGTAAATAATTATTTTTTACATTGTTTATTATTATAATTATATATACACATGTATTAAGATATTTTTATTTTTAATTAACAATACATGAAATCATGATAAGAAAAAAGTACTACTCCTACTAATATACTCTCTCTGACAATTTTTATTAACACATTATTATAAAATAAAATAAATGTAAAAAATGAATTCCATTAAATAAATAATAAAACTCACACAACTTAACGAGATTCATAAAATTTATTACTCCTACATAATAAAAAATGTATTAAAAAACATTTAAAAATGTCTAATTTTGCTCGTGTACAAACATGTTAATGTAAACAAAGGAAGCCCCAGATTCAGAAACAACACGCATCGTGAAACACCTACTTGATCAGGTGAGCATTCTTGAGAAATGCTATATTTTTCTACAACTCATCTTATATATTTTTTTACTATTTTATAAAGTAAGAAAGAGAGTACAATTACTATCTTAAAAACATAAAAAATATTTAATACTTTTTCTATTTAGTAATTAAAAAAATTTATAGGAATAAAAAGTAAGAAGATTTATAATTATTCCTTTCAGATATGTGTCCTCAACTAAACTGTGTGTTCTAGAATCTGGGTCTATCCAATGCATGCGGTATTAATGTCTCAACTGTTCCAACCTTTCCCAACATGCCTCCAATTATGTGCCTCACCGAGCAAAACACTAAATGTAATCCATGTGCCGATCTCTTCGACAGACATAAACACCTCCTTTTCTTTTTCCAACATTCGCAAGATGCTCAAATCTTGAGTTTTGGCCATTATTGCTATCAGATTGAGATCACCATGTTAGTTTTGGCAGGATATGTTTTTTTTTCTCTTCTCTTTCCTTCTAGGCATGCAACTCCCTGTGCCTAATCTTTAATCAGAGGTTCAGTCTCCTCTAAACTCTTGCATGTTGTCACTGGCAGAAAGCAATAAAAGAACAGTAAAGCAACATCATTCCCCAGCTTAGCTAGCTACTAAAAGAGTAAAAATAAAATGCTTCCAAATGTAATTGCCTCTGAAATGCTGCGCCGGAATAGGGAATGTCATTGATGCGATCAACACACAAGGCTGATCGTATCAATGAGCCCAACCGGCAAGGCAAGGATTAGGAAATTATCAAACAGATGAGCATATAAGACTTTTTTAGGAATCTACCACTATTTCAAATTTTAATTTGGAAAATACCACTCTTTTCAAATTAATTAACAATCTACCACTGTTTTTTTTTAGGTGAGAAGTCCCTCCTCCAAAAGGGACTTCTCACCATCGTTTTATTTTTTTTTTTCAAAATTTCCTATGGGAAGTCCCCTCTTCTAAACCCGACTTCTCACCATTGTTTTAATTATTTTTCCAAAATTACCTATGGGAAGTCCCCTCACCCAAAAGGGACTTCTCACCATGATTTTTTTATTTTATTTTCTATTTTTCGGTTTGATTTTAGTGGTTTTAGGTTTTTGTTAGAGTGGTTTGTGGTTTTAGGGTTTAGGTGGTTTTAGGGTTATTTAAATTAATTAATTTATTTAATTTATTAATTCATAATTAAATTGGTCTAGAACTAGAGCTGGCAAAATGGGCCGGGCTTGCCGGGCCGGGCCGAAAAAACCCAAAAAATAGAGGACTCGGACACACAAATTTGAGTCCGTTTTCAATCCGGGCCTTTTTGGCCCGGCCCGACAAAGCCCGAACCCGGAAAAGCCCGAGCCCGAAGCGGGCCGCCCGCAAAATATAGGCTAAAGCCCGAGCCCGAAAAGTGGAGGGCTCGGACACATAAATTCGAACCCGTTTTCAATCCGGCCTTTTTTTGGCCCGGCCCGATAAAGCCCGAACCCGATGCGGACTGGCCCGAGCCCGACCCAAAATCCCGTTTTGCCAGCTCTATCTAGAACCTTAATAGTAAATAATAATACAATAAAATGATTACGATTGAAATTTCAAAAGGGGTACAACGATTCACATTTCCTACTCTGTGGAATGTCTAGAATGGTAATTAGGACATCTATTCCTAGTATGACCCTCATTTCGACACAATCCACACCTTTTACTGTGACGACTCCTTTCTACCTGATCCATCTCAGTGCGAATGCGGGTAGATTGTGGTCGACCCCGTGGTAGCCTTCGCATTTGCGGATCGTGGCACACTTGAGGTCCAGTATATTATGGCCAATATTCTTCGTTGGGCAACACACTGAACTCTTCGCGGTAAACGTTGAAGACGTTTTCCAACTTATACACGGGAGGCACATATATCATGTAATCGTGGGAAACTGATGAACAAGCAGCGATGACGTGTGAACATGGGATGTGTATTGCCTGAAATTTACCACAGTCACATTTTCTTTCATCTAGATCTACCTTGAATGTCCCCGCAGGTTGCCCCTCTCGTGGGTTAATCGTCTCTTTTACACAGAAAATACTTTGTTGTCGATTAAAAGTATGAACGTGGTGAGAATGTGCTTTTGCCCGTTCCTTCTCAATAGCCTTGGTCAGAATTTCAGTGTAAACGTGGCCAGATGCCATCATTGCGGCCGCTTGCCTTCCATTCTTAACAAATGTTTCAGACAACCTATAATAGATTGCTTGGACAATTGCAGTGATCGGAAGGTTGCGTGTCCCCCTTAGTACTTTGTTGTTGCATTCTGCAAGGTTAGTCGTCATGTGCCCCCAACGCCGCCCTTCATTATTTTATTATATTATTATTTACTAATACATTAATTAATTACCACAAATATAATTGTGGTAATTATGAATTAATAAATAAATAAATAAATTTAAATAACCCCAAAACCCTAAAACCACCTAAACCCTAAAACCACAAACCACTTAATACCATAAACGACTCTAACAAAAACCTAAAACCACTAAAATCAAACTGAAAAAAAGAAAATAAAATAAAAAAATCATGGTAAGAAGTCCCTTTTGGGGGAGGGGACTTCCCATAGGTAATTTTGGAAAAATAATTAAAACAATGGTGAGAAGTCGGGTTTAGAGGAGGGGACTTCCCATAGAAAATTTTGAAAAATAAAATAAAACGATGGTGAGAAGTCCCTTTTGGGGGAGAGGACTTCTCACCTAAAAAAAATAGTGGTAGATTACTAATTAATCTAAAAAGAGTGATATTTTCCAAATTAAAATTTGAAACAGTGGTAGATTCCTAAAAAAGCCATATAAATTATTACACATTAGGCATCCACCATTTTGTTAGAATGTGCCATCACATGCTAAATCACCTATGCTAATCATTATTGTACACTTGGCCGCTGATGCATACATGGAAAATGAATGAATGAAAGAAAGCAAGAAGAAACATTACAATTCACTATTCTCTCTTATTCTCTCCCTATTTCTCTAGAGCCACTCCTGCTCTAAAGGAGATTCACATTCAGACCCTATCGGTCATGTACCCACTCATCAACCAGTTGGAACCATGGTCCGTAACTTCAGAGGAAAATCTAATATCAATCGAACCCAAGCTATAGGCCTAACCCCAATTAAGAAGGAGAGCTATAGGCGCACACACTAGGGATGTAAATGGGGCGGAGCGGGCACGGATAGTAGTTACCCGCTACCCGCCCCGTTGGGTACCCCCGCGCCCATACCCGTGCGGGTACCCGCTATCCAGGCTTTAGCGGGTACCCACGATATCCGCGGGTATTTTAAAAAAGTCTAAAAAAAATTAGAAAAAACTAAAAAAAAAGTTTTTTTTCATACAACATTGTCCATAATAAAAGTCATTACAAGTATAGCATGAGAATTAATACAAATACATCAATAATACATATTTACGAATATCCACGGGTATTTTAAAAAAATATAAACAAATTTTGAAAAAACTAAACAAAAATGTTTTTTTTCCATACAACATTGTCCATAATAAAAATCATATAATAAAAGTCATTACAAGTATAGCATGAAAATTAATACAAATACATCAATAATACATATTTAGTAGCCACTTGTTTAATACTAAAACAAAGAAAGACAACAACTGAAAATTGCATCACTCTACAACACTTGTATTGACCACTTTAGGAATATATATATAAAATAAAGGTAGTTAATTGTCTTAGCGGGTACGGGTACCTCACTACCCGTCCCTGTCCCCGTTTATTAATGGGTACTTCAAATACCCATTTACTTTACCCGTGGGTACTCGTTAAGGTACCCGCTCCGTACCCATAGCGGATTTTATCCGCGAATACCCACGGGTACGAGTTTTTTTGCCATCCCTAGCGCACACTGCAACAACGGATGCAGTGATGACACATTTGGGCTGGATATCAGAGTAATGCAGTTACTTAGAGGCATTTGTAGTCCGTTGACCCCCCCCCCCCCCCACCCAAAAAGAGGCATTTGTAGTTGGGGATTGTAAAACGGGTCACCCGCCCCAGTCCGTTTTTGGACATGTTGTATCTCAATAATGCATACAAATATTTGTTATATTTAAAAATAATTAGATAATTTTTATTTATTCTAGTTTAGGAATTTATCTTATTTTTTGGGAAGTATACACATTATTGATAAAATTTTAATTTGTATACACTTCATTATGTTCTTAAAATTGGTGTATTTTAAATCACAATATGTTGGGGAATAAAGAAACAACACTGACCAACGTTTTAAACGCGTTAATTTTTTGGCTAAACCTGTTTAACAATCGCCTTAACTTTTTTTTTTTCCGGGATCAAATTCTAATATCATCAAAGGTGAGGAAAATTTTAGGGGCTGAGAAAAAGTAAACAAAACAAAATGCTTATCTATCTAGAAATCTATGTATTACAACTTCCAAAACATCAGAGAAGCAAAATATTCAAAAGCTTTAATTACTATGTTTCATGTTCCATCAATCTCCTCGCTGGCATTGACCTCCTCCTTTTCTATCGGAAGAATGAAATGGTGTAAACCGTTGTTTCCAAGGTGCATCCTTTTGTTGCTCCAACCATGACAGGAAAGCACTATCCAGCAAGCAGAACAAGTTCACATAGAGAAGCTGGTACTTCACAGGAACATACCAAAAGTTAAAAATCTGCACAACTGGCCACACCCCACCTTCTAAAATCAAGGCTGGGAAATAATTCCTCTTCAAGTCTTCCTTCACCTGAGGAATAGTCTTGCCAGCACTCAATCCCATGTAAGTAAAGAAGACAAACAAATGTATGGGACCGAAAATCAAGCTGTCCATTGCCACTTTAGTAGCTACGGATCGCGCAGACTTTGGCATCAGTTGAAGCTTAAGCCTTATAAATTTGTCCAAGCCTTCATACCTACATGACATGAAGGTTGGTTCCATGTGAGTACAATACAATCCTTTGGCAGCAGGAATTATAGCTTTGATTATTAGTAAAATGAAAGTTCAATTTTTCAATCATAAAAATCCCAAAGCAATCAACTTGCAAGCTATCTCAGTGCAGAACCCACCCAAAATCTTCTGAAATTACAACTACCTTCAAACAAAAATGTGAAGTCAACAAAGAGTTAGCAGAGGCAACAGTTACAATTACAAGGGATCTGATAGCTAATGCTCTCACTTTCTTACCGGTGGAAAGATCTTACTCCTCTATAACCAGGTGAAATCCACTGGATTCAAGTGCATTCTGGTTTACGTTTCCAAATCAGAAAAATAGGTAATTGGTAGCTGGCATTATATGGTCGGCTAGTTCATTTTTAGCCTTTTGATTCATTTCATAATCTATCCTCATATGTTTCAGAGAAAAAAAAAACAAATCCCAAGAAGTTTTCATGATTCAAAAGGTCTCTTAGCAGCAGTTATGAAACCATCAAATTGGGATCTACCAATTAAGAGCATAAACAATTACAGACAGAGGGATCTCCTAAACCTGATACACCTCTCTCAAAAATTAGATGCATATCCAAGAAAACCCCTCCCATATCAAGAAATGACTCGATCAGTATGCAGTACTGGAAAGCTGGTAAATATACTAAAGAAAATAGGAAACACATACCAGAAGTGGCCAACTGGTCCAACAAAACCGAATCCAAACATACTTGTAACAGCCACGCGTCTCCAATTGATGATAAATTTAGCATCTGCATCCTACCACATCAAATGTAATTTTAGATTGCCAAAAAAAGCCTTGCCGATACCCAACATATTAAAATCAAGTAATCAACGCCTCAACCTAAAATTGCCCAAGCCACCTTAACTTCTCAATTAACAAGGCAAATTGCTGAAACCACTAAGGAACATATCAAAATTCAAAGTCCACAAAGCTGGAAAGCAAAATACAGGTAAACCATTAGTATTACCACCTAAACCTATTGTCTTCTCCAAAAAGGTCGACATTTGGGTATTGATGATATATGTATTTTTCACAAAAGCCAGTTTTTCATTTTCCAATCAAATACAAAAAAAATAAAAAATTGTCATCTTTAGAAATGCAAACCCACTGTCATAGCCATGATAGAACAGAAGCAACTGGGAATCCACATGTTAGCAAAATTTCAGTATATGTAATACCATAACAACAATCCTAGAGTGAGAAGGCATTGCTTCATTCAACAGAAAATTCAAAGAGAAAAAGGAAGCAGGAAACTCATATGAATGAAAAAGAGTGATATAATATGGTATTGATGGAGAATTTGCACAAGATGAAAGAGGGTATTGGGTTATGAAGATTGTTATTCTTACAGAAAGAGATAGTTGAAGACGTTTTTTGGCAGCAGAGTGAGTGACGTACTGGGCAGTGATGTCTCCAACAGCCCAGAGGGTGCCAGAACTGATGACTTGGGTCTTCACTGGATGAACGGAAAGGCAATTCTGATACCAATGCCACACCTTCAACATCATCATCATCTCCTTCAATTCATTTACCGAACGACCAACGTATGTATGACTACTATGAGCATGAGGTGGTAACTAACACTGACAAAACAAGATGAGGCTTGGAAAAATGTTGCGGCTTTCTTTGGGCTTTTTTCTATTTGCCTTGTACAATTGGTCATGCTAAATACACCCTCTTAAATTACTACCCACACCCCCTTTCCCTTTTTTTCTTACTGGAAAACCCTATAACGCCATCACCATTCTCATCCAGTGGACAGCCTCATTTTTAAGATGGAAGTTATGGCAACGGCTTTCAATTTGCAGTGAAGTTGTAACAGTTGAACAATAATGAAGTACCTAATTAACGACAGGTTTAGCATCTTTTCAAGATTAAATGGGTCCAAACTCGTCATATTTTGTTCTGGAGGACAAAACCATGGTATAACATCTTCCAAGATTAAATGGGTTCACGCTTCAAAGTTCCAACTAGTCATGCAAAAGCAGATTGTGATCTTCAAGGAACACAAGACAACAAATTCACGTCCTACACTATCGCAGTAATCTTATGGAGTGACTTCTTGAGAACCAGTAGATGAAAAGTTTACATTAATTATTATTTTTTTACTTCAGCATCATAAATTGAAGAGAGATTTTCCTTTCTTTTCTTTTCTTTTTTCAATCTTGGCAGTAAAAACGGCACCGTCGCCGGCAACGACACGAACAAGAAGCACGACGGTGGGGATTGTGCAGGGTGAGGGTGGGGTTCGTTGGCGCCGGGCTCATCCGCAGAGGTTTAAGGGGGAAGTTTTCCGGAAAAAAATTGATTCGTGGGTGGGTTCCGGGAAGTTTAAATTGGGGAGGAAGAGAATAGTGAGGGCATTATAGGGTTTTCGGTTAAAAAAAGGGGAAAGGGGAGGTGTGGATAGTAATTTAAGAGGGTGTATTTAGCATGGCCCAATTCTGGTGATCATTCTGTTGTTGGGCTTGGCATCACTAGCCGATTGCAATTCGAAAGTTGCAATACTGCCAAGAGTGAGGTTTATCTAAACTTTTTTAGGAGGTTTTTCAGAATTAGATGTCTATGTAATTTTTTTTTATATTATTAGTATATAGTAATTAAATTCTTATATTATTAATAAAAAAACAAAACATCACAGAAAGATTAATAAGGTGATAATAGTGTAGGGTGTAGCTTTTGAAATTTGTTTGGAGATTTTAAATGAAAAGGGAAAATCTTTAGAAATTGAGCTTCCACCGAGGCTAAGGTTGGAAGAAAAAGAAATACGTGGTAAATCTTGATCCTGCGAGTAGAATGCTGGCGTGGCCTAATCCACTCCCCCCAAGTGATATTTTGTCTTTTTCTTACGACTGCCTCAAAAAAGTGCCCCGAAATCTCATTGTGATAAAAATATGTGGATAAGAATCTCCAGTGTATGCCACACACACGAAACTCACTAAAATACTATTGGTTCTTCTGCATTCATCACATTACATTACATTACATGCAGCGGCAGCATAACCTGGTTGCTAACTATGCTGCAGACCCAACTCTCCCCAGAAGCTCTTCAACTGCTCAACTGAGGTAGGTAGTTACCTCTTCCTCTATTTCAACTTGTCTCCAAACAATTGTGAACATCACCACAATGTTAGATACTCCTGTTAGATACGAAGGCATAGTTCCCATGATCCACATTGTGTACTGATTTTTTATTAAAAAAATGAATGATTATAGAGTTTATGTGAGTCATGTGACTGAGTATGAGATTTATGCTTGGATTTTGTGGTGTAATTGCTCCCTTTTTTTCCAAACAACTTAGATTTGCCTGTGACTATGTAGAAGTACGTTATAGCACAGATTCTCCTTGTCTCAGATGCTTTGACAGTGGATGCATGTAGTACTCTTTCAATTGAAGCCTCTATTGATCAACTAGATAGCATTTATATCAGCTAACCTTCATCTGGTCACATATTAGTTTAGTCATTTCTGGATTAATGCCATGGGTTCCCTTTGTTAATCATTGTTTTTAAATATGGTGGTTGATGATAACATTTTCTTTTGCAGTCTTGACAGAATAATCCAGGATGAGGCATCTCCTTATGATGCTAGGATAATAACTAGCAATCTTGCTAGGTTTTGCAGCCAGAATCCGATTCTGGCCAGGGTAGTTTGCTGAGGATTTCAGAAGCAGTCAAGATAGATTTCTGAGAATCTGATCAAGTCAATTCATCGCCATGGATAGCAGCCAGAAGGTAGCCCTCATGAGTAATGAAAACGCTAAAGATTTATCAGTCATGGTACTGTGATTTTTTTAACTTCTGTTTTTCTCATGACAATGTCAGAAAACCATTTGTGCAATTAATTGCATTTTGGCATTTAGCTATGACCTGTAATTATATTACATGCTCGTACAATCTCTAATCACACGTTACTCATTCCTGAATTCTTTGATCCTAATAGCACTGTATTTTAGCTTACTAACATGCAGGGTATGAAGAAAAATTTTCCCCTTTTCTTTTCATAAAAATTATAATATGTTGATGATCTTAATGACAGTTTTCTACGACTTTCATTTAGTTGGAATTCATTATCCAATGACCATAAGACTGATAATGGTCGACATCAGGTTCTTTCAGGAACTTTAGGATGATCTCAATCTAAATGCCCTAAGGTGCTAGAATAGTTTCAGTGTATCTAAATTAAGTGAAGTGAATATCAAAACATTATCATCACTATGTGGCTGCAAGCTATTTGAAAATTTTAAATTACATAATTACCCACATCTTCCGGATGAATAATTCAGTTACTCTATGTTATGGTCCAAAAGTATTTGATCTGTAATATATGTATTGGATCCTGATGATTGTCATGTGTTAAAGATAATCATAAGAATGTATGGAAACATTCACTACAATTTTCAACTTTTGACAATTCTGAAACAGGAGCTGCAGCAATGCAAGAACAACAAACCAAAATTAAGCTCTACTCCAGAAGAGACATGTGATCAATCCCGGTGTCTTATCTGTGTGGGGAACAACAGTTGTCAAACAGTTCATTCAAGAACAAAACTGATGAACACTTTGATTGGAAGAGGGAAACCGCAAGAAGCCGAGGCCATCTTCAAAAGTTTGGCTGAAGATGGGCATAGGCCAACTCTTATAACATACACAACTCTTGTGGCTGCCCTAACACGCCAAAAGCGTTTCAAGTCCATTCCTTTACTTCTTTCTAAAGTTGAAGAGAATGGAATAAAGCCCGATTCAATACTTTTCAATGCCATGATCAATGCTTTTTCTGATTCAGGCAAGGTAGATGGAGCCATGAAAATCTTCCAGAAAATGAAGGAGTATGGATGCAAACCAACAACTAGTACTTTTAATACTCTCATTAAAGGATTTGGAGTTGCTGGAAGGCCTTATGAAGCTATGAAACTGCTAGAGATGATGGGTCAGGATGAAAATGTGAAACCTAATGAGAGAACATATAATATTCTCATCCAAGCTTGGTGTACCAAGAAGAAAGTGGAAGAGGCATGGGATGTTGTGCATAAAATGGTGAACTCCGGCCTGCAGCCTGATGTCGTCACGTACAACACACTGGCTAGGGCATATGCTCAGAATGGTGAGACAGATAAAGCTGAAAGGTTAATATTGAAAATGCAGTATAACAAAGTGAAGCCTAATGAACGAACTTGTGGTATCATAATAAGTGGTTATTGTAAAGAAGGTAAAATGACAGAAGCCTTGATGTTTCTATACAAAATGAAGGAGCTTGGAGTGCATCCAAATCCAGTAGTTTTCAACTCCCTTATCAAAGGATATTTAGACATTACAGACACAAATGGAGTAGATGAGGTAAGTTCTGATATGAATCTGATACTTTTCATAAGATCAATATTCTCTTGTATACATTTTCCCCCCATTATTGTGACACACTGCAAGATTAATACTCCAAGATATCAACCATCTTTTGCAATGTTGATTTTCTAATTGTACCCTGTTGGCCTGTAATTATTTAGTATCCTATATTGTGATAAAAATAGTAACCTGCAAATGAAAATTGGTCAGGCACTGACATTGATGGAAGAATTTGGGATCAAACCAGATGTAGTGACGTTTAGCACCATCATGAATGCGTGGAGTTCAGAAGGGCTTATGGACAATTGCGAGGAGATATTCAATGACATGGTGAAGGCTGGGATAGAACCCGACATCCACGCATATAGCATCCTTGCAAAAGGCTATGTACGCGCTGGACAGCCAGGAAAAGCGGAGGCTCTTCTGACTTCCATGAGCAAATATGGTGTAGAACCAAATGTTGTGATCTTCACTACCATCATTAGCGGATGGTGTGCCGCTGGCAAAATGGATCGCGCTGTTAGACTTTATGAGAAAATGCATGATATGGGAACTCCCTCAAATTTGAAAACTTATGAAACTTTAATATGGGGGTATGGAGAAGCAAAACAACCATGGAAAGCAGAAGAGTTCCTTGTTACTATGGAAGAGAGAGGCGTAGCTCCTGAAACGTCCACTATGCAGCTGGTTGCTGATGCTTGGCGTGCCATCGGTTTACTTAAAGAAGCCGACAGAATTCTGAACGGTTCAGAAGAAGAATCTGAGCTAGACAAAAATTTTGATAGCGACAAGATACGAGTACAGAGCTTGGAGGGAATCTATAAGAAACAGAAACTCAGTGCTTCTCAGTCTAATCTGCTGCAGATACCTGATGTAATGGTAGCTCATCCAGAAAGAACAACTAATGGCAACATAAGGAGCCAAATGATAGTCAAAGCATATGACACCATGCGGAACGCTACCACTTCCATGGTCTTTGTTCGCGCAAGTTCATATGGGGCACAGCCATTGATTGTATGTAGGCAGCAAACACAAAATAAGATTATTAGGCCTTTCCTTGACTGCTGCAAAGTAGTGTCAATACATTGTTGATGTGATTTTTCAGCTGTGGTGATCTCATATTGATTCGTGATGAAACACAAATCCTATTTGAATAGATTGATTTGCTTCCATGAGTTCTGCTGGGGAAACTGTAGATATCCTTCATGGACTTCAGAAATCAGAACAAACATACACTTGCAATTTTGACAAAATGCTGGTGTAAAATTGCATTTGTTGTGGACTGCTGCTACTCGTATTCACTTGTCAATGAAATGCATAAGATGCTTGACTATAGAATTTTTTTATTTGTATATTGTGCATGCACATTGTTGGGGAATCTAGGTTCTATCAAGGAAAACACTAAAAATTGAAAAACATAACCGTTTCTATCAAATAAAATCACACGTGACCAACACGCATCAGAAAATCAGAATTTTAAAACACGTTCATTATTTTTGCAGTTAGTATCCAGTTGAGAATGAGCTAGAGCAAGATTTTAAATAATTTATGCTTAGGTGGGATTGATTAAGCTACTAAGAGTAAGAGTGAGCTAATGTTGAGAAGTTGAATAGTTATATAAAGTTATGAGTTTAATCTCAGTTGTATCATCTTATTAGTTCAAAATTATATGACTATTTTATCCTGAGGTTAAATTTATCAAACCAAATTCAACTGAAATCAACAAATAAACAATATATTTCGTTACATCTATAATCTACAAATAAAAAGATAGTGGACAAATAAAAGGCGAAGGCTAGGGTGGGAGAGGCTATCAAGTCTCCCACGGAGATCCATCCCTGTTTTACAATAAAATATTAATTTTCAGTCCTTCATTTTCTTTCAATTTACAAAATTTTACCCAACATTCATGTGTAACTCTTTCTTCATCCTGCACCATTATCAATCATCATCATTACTACTCTGTGTTCATCAATCATCATAATAAAAATAAATGTGTACACAATTTTACCCTATATGCAGAATGCAAAGAGCCTGTTACCGTGACTATAACCCGGAACCCAGCTCCACCGTGCGAGAACCTCCACCATTGATGCAGTCATCAGATTCCCTCGGTGCTGCTTTTGGAAGATTCTGTTAGAGGAATGGAAGAATTATGGGTTTGGTAAAAAATTAAAGAATTAGGGTTTGGTTAAAAATGAAAACCCCAAAATTTAAGAATTAGGGGAACCTGACGAGGAAGCATTCGCGGCGGCGCATGGAGAGGTTATGAGGCGGACAATGACAAACTTGAGAGAAAATGATGCAGGGAGATAGATGGGTAATATTTTGTAAATTTAAGAAAACAAATGACTTAAACGCAATTCTTTTATTGCAAAATAGGGATGGCTCACGGTGGAACACTTGATAGCCTCTACCACCCTAGCATTCACATGGTTGACGAAAACTAGAAAGAAAAGAGACAACACCGGACAGACAGAGACTCCCTTGTTCGCCGCACATTATTATATAGTAATAATAAGATTTTTATTTATAATTTTTCTTTATCTCAAATCCAAGTCGAGCTGGTGCTTAGTGCAAGCAAGAACGAAGATATGCCATCCTTCTCCATCTTCCCATCACTCCCATCGCTTCAAAACCCTAACTTGGACCATGCCCACCTCTCCAAACCCTTCAAATTCCCCAATTTCCGTTTAAACTCAGCACTACTCCCTCCGCCACCACACTTTCGCCGCCACTTTCCGCAACTCCACCGTAGAACCCACTGCAAGGCTTTGAGGGATTCCGGCGAAGACGTTAAGGCGGTGTTGGACTCTGATGGCGGCGGAGGTGGAGGAGGCGACGACGACGACGACGGCGACGATGACCGGGAGGTGGAGAAGAAAGATGGGTCTTCAGGGCCTTTCCCCGACTGGTTGAATTTCACTTCTGATGACGCAAAAACGGTGTTTGCGGCTCTTGCAATATCGCTTGCATTTCGCACGTTCGTGGCTGAGCCGAGGTACATTCCTTCGCTGTCAATGTATCCTACATTTGATGTTGGAGATCGAATTGTTGCTGAAAAGGTAGTCATTTTTGTTCCTAAGCTTTTAATTTCAGGAGGGTATACTGTCAATGAACTTGTAACTAGCTTGAAAGAAAACTTCAGTTATTACTAGTTGGATATGATAATATTTGCTTAATGTTAAATTTAACTACTCCACACCCAAAAAAAAAAATGTAATGTTAAACTGTTCATGTAAATATATGGCCGTGCTGACACCAGCATCCAACTAGAGACTTTTTATGTGATCCATCTCTATGTAGAATGTAGATGCTTCTTCAGCTGAAAAATTCAGCTATTTGTTGAAACTTGAAAAACGATGGGACAAATTCAGTGTTTTTCTATAACATCTGGGGATGCCGGCAGGTACAGCGAACATAGGGTTGGGTTTTCTCAGTATTTCAGATATTACTTCTGGATTGCTTAACAGAAATTTTTGTGAAATGGGTTAAGATTCCTGTGTTAGTGTGAGTATTATTGATTGAAATGTTGATTGTAAGACATATATATATCGTTCCAAGTTTAATGTGTGTTGTGGATTTTAGTTCTTAGTAGTTCATTCTGCATTCATTTGATAACATACAGCTTTTTATACTTAATGAGGAAATTCTTAGTTCCTGTGTTGAAGCAGATTGATTGCTGGTTTAGTTCCTTTCTGATGACAGTCTCCTAGTTGTAGCTATTTGTTGTCATGAGAATTGCTCAATGTTAAATTTGACTACACTACAGAAAAGCATGTGAAACTGTAGGCTTGATACTCATGAGATAAAATCACGTAAATATATGGCAGCTATGCCCTTTCAATAGATTCGACATCAGCATTCAGCTAGACTTTCTGTTATGAAGTATCTCTATGTAAATATACACCTTCATGTTTTCAGGTTTCCTACTATTTTAGAAAGCCATGTGCAAATGATATCGTGATATTTAAAAGCCCCCCAGTCCTTCAAGAAGTTGGATATACTGATGATGACGTTTTCATAAAACGTGTGGTTGCAAAAGAAGGGGATA
Organism: Glycyrrhiza uralensis; assembly: GCA_030159175.1. NCBI lineage: Eukaryota > Viridiplantae > Streptophyta > Magnoliopsida > Fabales > Fabaceae > Glycyrrhiza > Glycyrrhiza uralensis. Next base: position 57,413,992 of record BRZY01000003.1, on the reverse strand, counting down.
TTGTGGAGGTAGGATCTTATTCATGCTCTTGTTTCATGATGTTGTCTTTTCAATGTTTGTTCAATTCCTTGTTGAGATAAAGTTGCTGTGCATTGTTCTATTTATGATTACAACAACCTTCAACATTTTCATTCGCGGTATTGTTTGTCATTATCTTTTGTTTGACATTGGCTTCAATTTTTCCAATTTCTTGTTTCTCCTTTTTAGGGGGATTTTGTTCTTCTTTGCTGTCTGTTCCAAAGTTTGGTTAACTGACAAGTGACCACTGGATTTTACCTGTACTTGGAACTCTAAAGTTTGCATTATTGTATAGTATTGCATCAGTATTCAGTTATAACTTTAGTCATATTCTTGCTGTGTCTGATACTTTGATTCAGCGCCTTGGTGTCTTAAATATGAGCAATTGAATTAATTACAGGTTCGTAAAGGGCGTCTTGTGGTTAATGGGGTTGAGAGGAATGAAAAGTTTATCTTCGAACCACCTAATTATGAGATGAAACCCACAGTAAGTTCTACCCCGTTATATTCTGGCTCAGTTATCGTCCCGTTCTCTTTATTAGCCCTTGAGGAACTGCATAACTATTAACTGTACAAAGGTTAATAACATGTTCATTTTGCATCTAGTTTAATGTTATTTGCTTTGCAGCGTGTGCCAGAGAACTACGTTTTTGTGATGGGAGACAACCGCAATAACAGCTACGACTCTCATGTGTGGTAATATTTTTTTTTAATATTAAATGTGTGGTAATATGTTTAAGGATCACACGCAGGCATTATCTGTAGTGTTCTTGTTTCTTGTTTGAGTTATTTCCTAACTTGCGTTAAATGTAAATTTCTTAGGGGTCCCCTGCCAGCCAAAAATATCATAGGTAGATCAGTATTCCGCTATTGGCCACCAAATAGAGTTGCTGGCACAGTTTCTAAGGAAGGTTGCCCCGTTGAAACCAAGCAAGAGACTACTACTCTTGCATCTCAATGATGACGGCAACACTTTGTTGTGGATTATATAGTTTTTGTCAAGCTTCATTTTATTACTCATTATGCCAATTTTAAAAATTTGGAATAACATTTTTAAGTTCCTTCTGCAAAACGAAGTCTGCCACAAATTTACTCAAACAAGTTTTCCAAGGATTTAATTTGCTTTAAGGAACATACGATACACTATTAAATGTAAAGAACTGTTTTTGATATGATAATTGTTTGTATTGATTTCTCGGCTAATGCCTTGATAGAAATTTATTTTTTTGCCAGTCAAGTAAAAAAACATTTGAATCTTTTTATTTTTCACTAAAATTATTGTTTGTTGAAAACAAGGACTAAAGACCCCATTTATTTTGCTTTTCTGTTTTGATGTTGCTACACGCCTCTCTTCCCCTCTCTTTTGTAGCACTTCGTTCTTTACTCTGCTTTCTCCATTTCCCTTCAATTTTACCTTAAAAATCCCATATACCCATGAGTGAGAGTGATATATGCATAAAAGGATGTTTTGAGTTGATAGGGTTATTTTCCACCTCCTTAGAGATAAATGCATGACCTATAATAGCCTTTATATTTATAGTATAATCTTATATTGGATACCTGTGTTCTAAAGTTTGAAGTATAAATAGAGATTTAGAATAGTGAGTATGAGTGTAGGATAGTAGAAAATTCAAATCTTATATCAATAATCGGTTCATGTAAAGAGCCAATAAATTCCATATAACTCCAAAATAGCTATAAACAACAGGAATTGTTTTATAACAAGTATAAATAGAAGTCACACACCATCTCAGACATCCAAGGAAGGATAAAGCAGCACTAGCTCTCAAGCCTGGCGAAGGCGAAAGCTCTTAGGCGGCCACTGCGAATGTTTTGAGAAACAAGCCTTCAAAGATATCATCACAGAAGAAATAATTTAAGTTTCCAAATAGAACACAATATTCCATCCCATAATGATCAGCAAAATATTAACACAACAAGCTGACAAAGTGAAGAAGATGGATAAGTTGAATTTAAGGGACTTATTCATCCCAAAAGCAATACACTGCTGATGGGATAGATATACGTAAAGTCCCAAATAAATAAATGGCAAAACTCATCCCTGCCAATATTAAAAGAAAATGTTTCCATTCAAAAAAAGAAAGATCAAACTTATAAAAAACAACACTCGTATAATTAACAAGAAAACCCAAAATCAAATAATGGTGAAGATGATATGGGGCCATCAGATAGGAGCGAAAGAATAGAAAATAATCACAATTCAATCATCTGAACTATGCTTCTGATCATCATATGACCCTCTGTAAGAACTATGACACGGACTTAAAGAGTGCAATTTACAAGAAGAAAAGAAAGTTGTTCCCTCAGAAAGACTTTCAAGAAAAACACAAACAAAATGCACGAGTAATACGACAAAAGAATAACAGAATCATTAAAAATCTAACAGAACGCCAAAGACGGGGAAGAAGAAACCGCATATGTTCATTGAGAGCGCATCAAGCGAGAGCTTCTGGGACAATCTCAACAAAGATTCCGAATCTGATAACACCGAGCATGTTTCAAGACGATTTTGCTAAATGTTGAAATGATTCGATTCTTAAATGTTCAAAATAACCGATAGCCGATTCTTGCGCCATTTTAGAAGGTCTTTGTTTGGAACTCCGGAATCGGTGCTTCGTGATCGTGAGAACAGAACAAGACCAAGAAATACAAGATCCTAGAAGTAGAACGAACGATAATCGAAAAGAGAAGAGAGAGGGCGAGAAAGAAAGAAAAGAAAAGAAACACTAGCCTCAACGGACACACAATAACAAAAGGAGATTCAGAGGTTGTTTATAAAGAGGGGGGAATGTGAGAGCTAGGGTTTTAGGTAAGCCGGTGAACTTTAATTTCTTTTCTACTATGGTAAAAATTTAAAATCACCAATTTAATAGTACTCGAGTTTTAAAATTTATATTTGTTCTTTTTCAGATTTATTTTTGAGAAATTATACTTGATAAATTAGTTTAATTCATTTTATTAATATATTGGTGTAATAATTTTAAGACAATTCTTTTTATATTAAAAAGATACGAAAATATAATTATACTTTCTTATTTAATTTCTTATATTTTTCTATTGGCATCTTCAATATTTTTAAAGTTGTGTGTAATAACTCAATATATAATATGAATATTTTCGTTATTTTTACAAAAGAAATTAATAATGAAAATTTAAAATGTAGCATATTTTTTAAATTGAAAGGATTTTACAAACAAAAAATATTAATTGTATAATGTACGAAATAAAAAAAATGTTGGATAATTATTTATTAAAAAAGATTGAATCTCGATGTAAATTTTTTTCCACATTTATTAAAGTCTAAAACATGGAAATGATACCGTGCTACAAATTGAACATTTTAATTTCTTAGTGTGTTTGTTAAATTTATTAAAATACTTCTATTAATGATTTATTTATAACAAATCACGTTCAGTACAATTCGATAATTTATAAACAATTATTATGTCTTAATTAAAGATTTTGAAAAGCAAATAAAGAAAACACTTCTTTAAATTAAATAATCAATTCAAAAATATTAATATAATTTTATATGAAATCGTGTCATAAGAGTTAAAAAGATAACTGCATAAAAGGACAATAAGTACATAAATTAAAAAATCTCATTGTTGTACTTTCTTTTAGAAATTAAATGTGACTAAATTATAGCAAACGAAAAATTGAGAATGGTAACATTTGAATAAGTTGGCTGGCTAATTAATTGAAAACCACATAGAATCAGCACTACAAAATTGAATTGCTATAACAAGTGGAGACCACCATAATATGCACAAGTAGAAAATTTGAGACTTCTACCACAGTAGAATGTTGTAAGCCTGTATCATCACCCAAACTATATTTTGAAACAAACCGTAAATTCTACATTCTATTACACAAATGAATGTTACACAAACCACCATAAACTAACACTTGCTCATAAATCAACAATGTAAATTAGTGCCTGCATTCGCAACACAAATTGGTTACATTGCCATTCCGATGCCTCCATACGAAACAAAGCAAGCTACTAAACGGAGAACTACTATACCTGTCGCTTTCATCTTCTATCAGGTCTAATTTCTACTGGAACACGTGAATCAAGCGTCGAAAGGATCTGCGGCATTGACATGCCTCCAGAAACGACAATTTCTGCAAAATATAGCATATGTTAAAAATATGCTGGAATAAATTCAATTATATTTTTTATTTATTTTGCCTTTTAGTATGTCCACTAGCATCCATGCACAAATATTCATTGTTTGCAACCTAAAGTGCACGAGTTAGCCTAGAGATGGTAGTTATACATACTGAGGCATTTGCAGAATCTGGACTATTCATAAAAAGTTGCAACAGGATTAGTGTGTCATGTAGTGATACTGATTTGCACAGGTATGAACAGTATGTTAGTGAAGCGTATTATTGGATATGCATTATGCAATAGTTATTACTTGGTCCTTTCAATAATTCCACCCCCCCCCCCCCCCTCCAAATTCCAAATCAGTAAGACCAAAAAACAATGGTCTCCAATTATACTGCACCATGAGCAGAGGAAGCCCCAGAAAGGAGCTCACTTGTAAAAAATCAAACCATCTTCATAATATTAACAGAGTGAAAAGTAGTTAATTAAGCCTGCTTTTCCTTCTATAATTCAAGACTCCATGTAACTATAAAAACTAGAACAACTCACCAATTCCTTCCCGGACGGATAGGTTTGGCCTAATGACATCCTTGGTGTTGACAAGAAATATATCACCAATATAAAGATGATTTGTGGGAACATAGACACAGCATAACTCCTCATCTCCAGAATAATTCTGTGAAATAATTAAGATAGTCAAATTCAACAAGCAAAGTTATTTAAAGCTGTGACAATTGCAGATAATCTTCATTCACACTAAACCTGCCTTGTCAAGCAAAATACATCAAATGATTATCCATATGAACCCATGACTCCAAACTATTGATCACAATTCACAAGTTAACATCCAGAAGGCAGTTTGAATGAGCATTCAGAAAAATGCCAACTGATAATGAAGTACATCACTAAAAGAAACTGTCACAACAGAAACTGTCACAAATCCTCCCAATAACTACACCATATACAACTAAATAACTGCCCTATTACACAATTAAATAACTACTACATAATGGTCCTACCTATGAAGCACCGGTACGGCTGATTTCATGAAGTACCCATACCGGGTACGTACTGGATACGGGTACGCCTGGATACGTACCAGAACGCGTACTATATTTTTATATTTTTTTTTGCGATGGATACGGCGGTGGATACGGCAGCGGATACGTACCAGCACAAAAAAAACAGAAATTTGGATGAAATCTTCCCAATCACAATCTTAATGGATTTTTTTTCAGTTTTTAATTTATTTTTTTAATAAATACTGGACTATTGGAGAGTACATGCTCCACAGCCCCAGTATCGACTTCTCTGAATCCCTCCCCCATAGTTGTGCGGCGTCACCGGAGTGTTCTTCACTTCTTCTTCCTTGCGGTTTTCTTCTTCAGTTGCAATCGCCAGTCGGCCAATCACAGACAAGGCAGTGCCAGTAAGCTTTTAGCCTTCTAGTCTTTTGACTTTGAGTCTTTTAAATCAAACACGAGTCAGTGTGTGCACGAGTCAGTGTGTGCATCACTTAACACTTTTCATGTTTTTTTTTGTCTTATTGCTTAATGCTTTACGGCTGTATCACACTTTTCTTTACCCTTTTTCTTTTAATATGAATGAATGAATGAATCGCTGCAAACTTTTGTTGCACGTTTTCTTTGTTTTCTTAAATACTATTCCTTCTTTACATTTTATAACATCCGTGTACTTTTTATAAATTGTTGCACTATTTTTTTAATTTTTGTATTGTATATTGTTAGATTAAGTTGGATAAAATTAAACAGTCCATTGTTGCATATTTTTTTAATTTTTGCATTATATATTTTTTTACAAATGTCACAACAATCAAATAATAATAATAATAAGGGGGCTGGAAGTAGCACAATAAATACCGAAAGTGTCGATAAAAATTCTCCTCCTCTTTGTGATTTCTTGTGGAGATTTTTATTATGTTTATCGATATAACATTTTAATTTTTTAATCTCTTGCTATATATATATATTAAAAAAATTATATCGCTGTACCCGTACCTTTTTTTTTTATAAAATGCCGTACCCCCGTACCCGTACCGGGTACCGGTACCGTACCCGTACCTATGCAACATAGGGTCCTACCATGTAACTGACATATTACTGATTCTGTCCTGTTTCTATCTTATCTCTCCTCTAGTACACAAGCCATATTTTAAGATTGTTTTCTGCATGATCCAAAACCTGGCCCACATTTTGACTTTGGGCTCTAAGAAACACCATGGCATTCATAGCAACAGCAAAACACCAATTTAAACAATGATGAAAGAAAATTTTCTGAACATATAAGCTACCAAATGTAGAATTCCTTAAGAAACCTGAAGGACAACGGATGAGGTGATGAATCCAAATGCATATTCACCAACACGTGGATGTCGAATGATGGCTACTTCTTTGAAGGCTTGTGAATTTTGATCTGTGACAACACATGTTAACATAAACAGTTCATACCCAACATTAGATTTATACTAACATCACAATAAAGAGTAAGATGTTGGTAAACACACCTGGTGATATAGCAGCACTAATTTGCTTGGAGGCATTATAAATATGACGGACAAGAGGCATTCGCTTGATAAACCACTCCCCAAGTCCCAGGACAGATGCACCCAGCCATGATGACATGAAAACCCCAACCAAGAAGATGAAGGTTATGGAAGTTATGAATCCAAGACCTACACAAGAAGTGTTGGCAATTATTTCAACATGTTTAATGCTACAATGACATCCAGTAAGCGACCTAAAAGATTAGAGTTAGAGATGACAACAGCCCATTATTTTCTATGTAAAAACTTGTATTACTTTTGTAGCTTTATTGCACATTTCTACTTCTAATAACCCTCAAATAAAGAAAATAGCAAAACCAAAATAAAATGAATATTAGGAATATAGAATTAATAAAATATTTTATCCAATAAAATTGAACAGCCATACTTTACTGACCTTATGGGGGGAGAAGTAAGGATGTATAGTGAAGTACCATAAAACAGAGGAACTTACCAAAGATATCAATTCCAAGCTGAGCATAGATTGGAGAAAAAAACCCATCCACGAAATGAATGAACCACCATGTTATGTAGAAGGTGATTGCAATTGGAAAAAGAATGACACTTCACAAAAAGAAAAAAAGAGCAATGAGCTATCACCAATTCACATAACAGATAAACACAGGAATTCATAACATTCAGCTGCTAGTGCCATTATATAGGTGTATATCAGATGTGATTTGAATGACAGCATAAAAAGATATCAAATATAGTAGCATGCTCATGAAAAAGAAAGTAGGTATAAAGTGCATCCATAGGGAGAAAAAATCTCTTAATCTTCAACTACCTGCCTTAATCTCATAATTTTGCAAACCTAAGATCACTGCAAATAGACAGACAAATACTGGAAAGTAACAAATATTCTTTATAGCAAGTAAGCTACATATAATCATCTTTAATAATTTTAAAAAGTTATCTATTTCTCCATTGCCTTGTCCTTCTAAAACCAGTTGATAGAGATAGCAAATGAGCTAAATGTTCCTCCCACATTCCGCTATAAATCAAAATGTCGTCAAATAGTTTCAGATCCGGCAAGTCGGACCAAAACTGATAGGAACCTTTGATAGATGTGTATGCAAATACAAGATAAGGAGAAAGAATGACTGAATGAGAAAAAGAAGAAAAGATGTCGATGAAAAGAATTCTGTTATTGATGTTATGCAGCAATACAAGGGAGAGAATTTCCCTTACAAGGGTGGCTGAAGCTATGATGCTAAGATTCTAACCAGTGTCCCTATTACTGCATCACTCCTACTATTTATTGATATCCTCCTAACTAACTGCTGTTATGCTCCATGTATCACTAACTCACTCACTCCCTGCCTCAGTGTTTATTTCATCAAGTGTCCACCTTCCAGACTTGATTTTGTTGCTGAGGCCTGTGCCTAACAAACTATCATGTATGGTAACTTTCCGTTTATACACCAAAATACCAGCAGAAATTAAATGTAGATAACAGAACTAGAGAAAATAAATTTCTTCAGAAGATAATAATAAAATAATGAAAGATTAAGGCGTGACGTGTGCACTAGTTTGAAGAAAGAAATGGCAAGATATTGGGTTGAAGAAAGAAATGCGCACCATCCGGTCATGAATTTTTTTGATGCCCAGCTCCTAACCACTTTGTAAAAAGTCTACAAAATGACAGAAACAACACATGGCCATTTGTTAGACAAATACTTCAGATGTATAGTCAAAGAAATCCGCATATGCAACAAAAAGAAAAAGATAACTCATGCTAGGCTTAGGCATTCAAATTCACGAAAAACACATTACGTTTCAATATATATATATATGAATGCGAATTATAAAGCAGCAGCTCGTACTGTTGCTGAAACCAGCTTCAATGTAATACGGGCATTAAAAAATTATCTAATCCTCAATGATATATAATCGACCCACCCAACTCCTCCATAGAAGCACTGCCGGTCTTGCAAAATTACATTAATTACGTATTTTTAACAAAAAACAGACCAGAAAAAAAATGAAATCAATACTTTTTTTTTATACAAAAAAATGAATCAATACTATCGATTTAAAGAAGAGAGGGGAAAATTAACATTGGGATCATTTAAGTTGGTATGAATTTCCAAACTGGGGTAAGAACTAGCTCTGTACCCTTAGTTTAAAGGTGACAACAAGTTCATTCAGTGATATAAAAAGCAATTACTTCAATTGATTTGGAATTGGGTCATCCCTAGAAACAGTCCCAATCCAAGTCACAGAAATTCCAGAGACTAACAAAATTCAACAGAACCCTAGCAAGCACAAGCACGGAATCCAGATTAGTCAAATGCTTCAATTTTCCACAGCATAAAGCTCGAGTGAAGAACAATTAAAACCCTAAAGTAGAGGAGCGAGGGATCATCACCTCGCGGCCTGTATGATGCACGGAAGAGGAGGAAGACGATGGCTTGGAGGCATCGCTGTCGTTGCCGGAATTAGCGACGGGGATTAGAAGCTCTCGATCTCTGTCTCTGTTGCCCATTGCCGTGGAAGTGGATTTGTCATCGCCCATCGCCGCAGGAACAACGGGTAACGACGCCGTTTACGAATTCCCAAAATCAGATAATTTTGCCCTTCGCTGCTTCTGCAACAACTCCGTGGAAGACCAGCACAAATAACAAATTTTCAAAATAACTCTCCAATTCTATAAACTATTCTTCCTTTCCTCTCCCACTGTTTTTTTTCTCTTTCTCTAGATGAGGATATTTATTTATTTCAAATCAATCCAAACAAAAGTTTAATTTAAACTATACAGTTTTTTTTAATAAAAAAAAAAAACCTCATCCTTATTGGAATGAGTCTCTACGTTGGAATCCAGATACCTTTTTTTTTTTTTTTTGACGGAATGGAATCCAGATACTTTTGTTGACTTGTTGGAATTAAAATTAAAATTAAAAATAAAAATAAAATAGTTTTGGGTACATGTGACTTGTGGGAGCTATTTTAATTTTCTAATTTTGTGAGTTGCTAGCTGGATACATGTGAAGTCCTGAAGAAAATGCTTGAATTAATTAGTATGATTAACTGATTATACCTGGCAGCCTGTTTTTCCATTGAGGTTGGGTTAGTTGCGTGAGTACTATGCTGTCAAGTGTAGCTCATGAGTTGTCGCCAATAGTTTGGGTTGCCTTGCAAAAGGGTATATTTGTGTGATGTGAAATAAAATGGCAATGTTCGGTAGAATTGAGTGAAGGATATATTATTTGTTGCAACACATATTATTACATACTAAATGCACTTGAATTTTGGGTTGAATTCATATGTTTGGTTTAGCTTAAATTATAGAATAGATAACGCAATTGATGCTCAAATATGGTGTGTTTGTTTTTCTGTTGTGGGGTAATATTGATCAACGAGTATATCGATTAAATTATTACTGGTTACATAATTTTGAAAGTTGAAGTTCTACCAAAGGAACGCTACACAAACACTCTCCAACAAGTTCATTGAGGGTGTGTTTAGAGGGTTTCGAAATGTTTTCTTCGTCATTCTCCTTTATTTATATAACTAAAATATTGGAGTAAACTTTTTCCTTTCCTCTCCTCCAAAAACCCTCTCTCAAACACATCTCAAAGAGATACAAACCAACTTGATTCTTGCCTTTCGTGTAGAGGGTTAGGCTATTGCAAGATACCATTACCATCTTTGTGAGGAAGTGAATACTTTGGGGGGCATTTTCGTGAACTTTTATTATCCAAATTTCTTTCCTTTTGATTGCATTTTTAAGTTTTAGAGAAAACCCTAAATGTTATTATGATTATTACATTTGAGAAAGGGTCTGGATAGGGTCCAGGGATGGATCGACATGGTAATTAGGGGCCAGACCCCCTAATTCTTTTGACAGTACGTTATTTTGTATAACTACCGCACATGAAAAATGGAGAAAGAAATAGGAATAAAAAATAGTGATTGTATGCATAAAAAAAACAAAACACTTCGGGTATTTCACACATTGCATAATTTTTTGTACTAAACTACTAATACAGGTAAAATATTATAATAATTAGATAAATAATAATATTTGTTATATAACTATAATAATTGTTGCCAATTTAAAAATATTAAATGCCTTTAGATAAGTTTTGTGTTTTTACATACTAATATTATAATAGTTTTATGCATGACATTTTAATTGCGTTGCGTCCTATGCTTTTTTTTTTTTGATATACAACGTCCTATGCTTTTTAAAAATGAATTAAACATGCATGGCAGCTAGCATGGATAGGATATCAGACATCATACGACATACATATCTTGGCTTGGTCGTGGGCCGCGTTTAGTATACGTGTTTTTGTTAATTACTGGTAGTATACTGAACGCTGATCAAGTCAACACGAAGACGCGTTTGAAGTTTACAAGAAGGAACACAATGTTACTAAAGATGACAAGATTCATATATGTATTGCAGGCGCAGCTGTAAATATACCTAGGGTTAAATATGTTTTTGGTCCATGTAATGTAAGGGTTTTTGAGTTGGGTCTCTATAAAATAGTCAAATTTTTTTATCCTCCTTTTATTTATTTATTTTATTTTAGTCCCTGACAGTGTTGATCGCTGATGTGGCATTGTGAGGTCCTATAAAATTCCTACGTGGCATCTCATTAAGCCTACGTGGCTTACACTATATATAAATATTTATAGGGACTGGATCTAAAACGTAACATATCTGTAGGGACTGAATCCAAAACATTCATATATATATAGGGACTGAATCCAACCACGTTTTATCTTCTTCTTCTTCTTCACCACCACCACCACCACCCCCACCCCCACCCCCACCTCCTTCTTCCCCCTTCTCCACCACCCCCACCTCCACCCACCCCTTCCTCTCATAAAAATTGAAGAAAATTATTGCCTGCACCATTCAAATAACAATAAATCCTATTAAACCATCATAGCCCACAAATTCTACCAGCTCAATAAAACGAGACCAGTGGGGTTTGCTATTCCGAAACACGAATACAAATTCTACCATCATAGCCGAAACACGAAATTATTTTACAAGAAAATATAGAAAGAACAAAAATCAAAGCTTGGCTCTATAGGTTTGCTTTTCCGATCTACAATGGTGGCAGTGGGGTGGTTGTTGTTGTTGCTGCTCTGTGTTTTGTTGTTGTTGTTGCTGGATCTGATCCATGTTGTTGCTGTGTTTTTCGATCTGATCAATGGTGGCAGTGGGAGATTGGATCTTGAAAAATCAATTCTTTTTCTTTTGTTGTTGTTGTTGTTGCGGCCATGATGATGGTGAAGGAGAGATGGGGAGAGGGACTACTTGAGGTGGGGGTGGTGGAGGAGGTGTGTGGGGGTGGAGGAGGGGGAGGTGGAGGTGGTGGTGGTGAGGACCGAGGAGAGAGAGGGGTGGGGAAGGGAAAGGGGCGAGAGAGAGAGGATGTGATGCTGATGTGTCAGCTTACGTGGACATTTAAATAAGCCACATAGGCATGCCACATCAGTGGTCAACGCTGTCAGGGACTAAAATAAAAATAAAAAAAAAGAAAAAAATTTAACTAATTTTATATGGACCTAACTCAAAAATTCTCTATATTATAGGGACCCAAAACATATTTAATCCTACTATTAATGTGTTAATATATTATATTTTTGAGATGTAGATGACTATACTTTATTTCTCCGCGTAGAAATAAGAACGATATATACGTATCCTTGTGTGAACAGTATTTTCTGAGTTATCTTCACCATATTTTGATGTAATATTTGCCAATAACTGACAGGCATAAATTACTTTATGTTTTATTTTTTATTAAAAAATATTTATTTATTTAAATTGGTAATCAGAGATTAAAAGTGATACACTTTTTAAAATAAAAAATAAAAAATATATATTTTAAATTTAAAAAACTAAAAATAATAATTTTTCAAATTTAAAGGACTTAAAACACATCTAAATCTTTTAAAAACTACAAGAAAATGAACTATTTAATAAATTTTTGTTTTAATTTTAAATTTTAATGTATTAAAAATTATTTTTAAGAAATTAAAAATCCTAACACGGACGAAATTTGTTCGTGAATCAATGGATGAAGAAAAGGGCACAGACAGAAGCAGGCGTAGACAAGATAGGTGTACAAAACGGGTGAGGTTACGTGCCCCCACTCAAATTACCGTTCTGCCACTCCGTCTATATACAATAATCACTTAAATTCCCAATGTATCATATCATTGTTGGAAGGAGTGCTGCATGTAGACACACTGAGCTTCTTCTCTTTTTTTTTTTTCTGATGCCACCGTATGATTAAATATACAACATAATAGGGAGGGTCAGGAGGAGAACCACTTGAAGAGAAAGGCAAACAAGGATGTTGGAAGGAAAAGCTATGGTTAAAGAAACAGACATGCCACTGAAGATGCAAATCCAAGCCACGGCCTCTGCTTCTCAGGCCCTTGATCTCTTTGATGTTTCTGATTGCATCTCTATTGCAGCCCATATCAAGAAGGTCCATCACTTCACTTTTACTCTTATATATATATGTTTCTTGCCCTCACTTTCTTCCCCCTATTGAATTGTGCTTTTTGATGTTAATTTGCTTAATTTTTTTTTTTACCATTGATTATATATAGATGGCGGTGGTGTTTGGTTGTTTTTTTTGTGCAGGAATTTGATACCGTGTATGGGAGTGGGTGGCAATGTGTGGTGGGATCCAATTTTGGGTGCTATTTCTCCCATTCACCGGGGACTTTCATCTATTTTGCTCTAGAGACCCTTTATTTTCTTATCTATAAAGGAACAACCTCTTCTTGATTTATTTCCACATCATTACATCAAGGATAGGTATTCTTTCTTTTTTTTTTGTTGGCCTTTGAGCTGATTTCTTCCATATATGAGCAGAATATTCTAGTTGTTGCAGCTAGCATGGAAGATCTATGTGTATCATGTATGTATGGCTGAGAGAATCGTTGTTGAAGTGTCTCCATCATCTGCACCCTCGGATGGACCTTTTCGACTCTAGATTCTCCTATATCAAGTGTATCAATCAAATTACCATAATTAAAATAATGCCGTCTGTGCTTTATGTACAAGACATTAATAATATCTATAGATGGTTTTTTGTTTTGAGGATATCTATAGATGGTTTTTATTCATTTGTTTTTGTTACTCTTATATAGAGTATGTTTGTTTTAGATTTTTGTAGAATTGTGCTTGATAGAATTGTGTTTGAAGAATTAATTTTAAAAGAATTGTGTTGAGAATAAATGATTTATGTTTGGTAATGATATTTTAAAAGTATGTTTAGAAAAATTGATTGTGTTTAGATGTTAAAGGTAGAATCATTTTTGATGTGTAAATATAAAGAATTTTGTCCACGCTCAAATGCGGTTTTGTAAACGGAAAAGTAACTCATAACTTACTTTCACTAAAATTGATTCTGGATCCTAAAATTACATTTCGAATTTTTATATTTGAATAAATAAACACACTCATTTTTGGCCAAAATTGTGTTTGACGGATCAAACACGATTTTGGGCCACAAACATCGGTTTGAAAATCTAAACCAAACAGCCACATAATAACTGGATTCAATTTGTGTTGGAAAGTGTAACCGGTTAGTACAACATGAATGGACTTAATGAAAATTTTATATACAAGAGAGGGAATCCATATACCCAATACTATAAGGTTTTGGATTGAGACGTGGTATTGAGGTCTCTTAATGGTCCTGATCCAAAAGAAAACCAGGTCAAGTTGATGGAAGGATAAAATTAAAAAGAAAACCATGTGTAAATCATAGTATTGATGGTTGATGACTTGTACAAATGATTATAGATAATTACCACATCATCTTCATAACATTAGGGAGTTAATTCTAAAATCTTAAACTTACGAGGATGTAGTTTAAAAAAAATTAAATTATAGTCTTAAACGAAAATTTAGTATGACTATTAGGACCAACCAAATAATATGACATTAAAAATGGAACTATTGGATGGTGTGGGGATATGACAATGTGACAATGATGGAGAGTGCTGGATGACCGTGGTGGGACGAATGATAATGGAGGGTGTTTGGCTGTGGTAGAAATAGAGGGTGTTAGACGACAATATCGGTGGAGGATGCTAGGCAGTGATGGCGGTATCAGACACCCTGAGCTATTTTTACCCCTGCATAAGCTATAAGTTATATTTATGATCAAAGAAAGAATTTGGTAAAATTGATTTTATTTAAGTCGTAAGTTGTTTTGATAAACTATTATAGTAAGTTTATGAAAATAAACCCAAAACAGTTTATGAACCGGTCATAAGCTATTTTCATAAGCTTTGCCAAACACACTAAGAAATATTTATGTCAGTATATAAACCTGAATAAGCTCTACATAAGCCAATCTAACTGGGTCCTATGTGAATTCCATATCCATATTTATGTCATAATAATCACAATCGTATATTCATAATAAGCTCCTCAATTAATCGACTCACAAGCAAGCTCTCTACTTCATTGACAACTAGCTCAGCCTCATCTGCAGAAAAACCACGCCTCCAACCTTGCTCCCACATACCATTCATAATCCCTTCGTTGCACTTCATATCCTTTTCCGTCATTGCAATGAGATTGTCTGCAAAAAGTTCCTCCCCAGAATTCTCGCTGTAGAATCTCAGATTCTCAATGGCATCATAGATTTCTTCAACCAACCCGCCTAAAGAGACGTGCAATCTTGGGTCTCCCGCAAAGAAGGAACGAACTACTTGTTGTGATTGGTCTTGAAGGCTTTTACGCAAAGTGAGTTCATTCGCGCAATCCAAACAAAGGCTTGGATTGATGGCTATCCCGTTATTAGTTTCATCTTTTTGTAGGATCTTAGGGTTAGGACAATCCAAATCAAGGTTGAACAGCTTCTCTGCTTGTCCCAGAAACGATTCACTGCTTAAAAGGAAAATTTTCAGCTCCGCTCCTCCCTCTTTGTCAGGATTGCTATCAGTTTCACTGCAGTTGCTGCTTTCACCAGCTTCTTCTGCAAGGAAGATAGAATTCTAGTTAGTTTAGAGATATTTATTTATGTTGCAACTTGCAAAACATCACATCCTTAAAATCCCATGGAAACCTTAAAGAGGAATGTTTCAATATTTGATCCAAGCAAACAATAAAATAAGCTAAATGCTTTTTTTTTTCTAGATTGAATCACCAAAATCGTTTCTTAAATTGTAAGACACTATCAACTTAGTCCTTAAAATTATTAAAATTTTAAATCAGTCCTTGAAATTGTAAATTCTTGTTCATATTAGTCATTTTGGAATAAATTTAGTGCTTGAAATTGTCCTATAGGGTGAGATAGAAGATTTTTAATTTTAGAGACTAATATAGACTATGAATAATTTCAATGACTAAATTGAAAGCAGTCCAAAAATTCAAGGACTAAATTAGTGATTCACTCTTCGTTTTTTTCCCGTGATTTCTTCCCTCAAAAGTGAAAAACTATGAAACTTCATACATCTTCAAAAGATGTATAACCAACCAATGCATATATACTGCTATGCGTTTTCTTTTTCATTTTTACTTTACAAAATATTATATTCAATTGAGTTTTGAGTTTAATTTTGTGCTACTTGTAATAACTAGAGAAGCTTACCTCTAACCTCATTTCCGTAGGCATATGCTTTGTGCCCCATCATGAGTTCATCTGCTTGTGTAGTGGAAATTCTAATCTCTGTATAATCACCCTTACCAGGAACATCAATTTGTTCATCCTGAGCAGAAGAATTTCATTGATTACACTATGCAAACACTGTTTTCAACCTGGTAGTTTCCACACTTCTATATTCCTACAGGGATTAAAAAAAAAAAGTTAACAGTAAAAGTAAACTTACAATTGGTTTAGCCGCTTCAGGCTCAGCAACTGGACTTTGGTTCTTCATCTGATTCTTTCCAGGTGCTGAGGAATCTTGAACAGAATCAGATTCTTTAAACTCCATACTGAGGAGGTCCTTGCAATTATTGATTTTTAGTGACTCTGTCTTAGAGGTGGAGATGGTGTTTGAACCTGTGCTCTTTAGGAAGGAAATCTCATTTTTGTCGGTTCTGGACCCACTTAGTGGCATCCTCAACTTTGTGGAGGTGATTTTTCGTTGATCTTGAGGTCTTGCCACAATTCTAGGTACTTCTGAGATATCCTTTTCTGTCACTTGTCTGTTAATGGCCTTTACCTTACATTTTTTATCACCCGTCTCATTTACCTGTGACGTGTGACCAACATGACAATACAGTTTTACCTTACCAGAAAATTCTTCCATAGGATTGATAATGATTCCTTTTGCATCGTGTTTCACAACCTCTTTGAGAAATTTATGCCCTTTCTCTTTGGTGAGCCGTTTGCTTGCATCTTTTTCCATTCTTTGTCTTGTAGTTTTGGAAGAGACCACTTGTGCTTTCAGTTTACTCATGGATAAATCTTCTTCAGGAACTGGCTTTTGGGTTCTTACTGATTCCTGAGATGGAGTACATCGAGGTTTCGTGAGTACAATGTGAGATAAATCATCAAACTGCTTGGGATTGGGATCACTGAAATGATGGACCTGAAGCTTTGGGTCTTTGATAAAATTCTTCTTTAAAAGTCCTTCGAAATGGACACTTTTTTTGGGCAAATCTATCATCTCAAATACAGGTATCTTCTGATTCATAATGTTTTCACCATCCAAATGTTTCTGCTTTACTGCTGCTGGAAATGATCTTGAGGAGGCTTCTTCTAAACCCATCAGCTTGGCAACTAGATTGGATGATCCTTTTCTCATTTTTGAAGCTGTTAGTGAGAAAGTTTGGCTTGGGCTTGTAGAAGGAGTTTCTGATGCCAAATCCAATCCTTCAGTGGTTGTGCTAAAAAACAGATTTTGACTACCCAAACTCTCCTCAATCACTTTCTTGAGTTCCTCAATGCAGTTAAATTGACTAGCGTGCATTCTACCAATCATCTTTGCATCAATCATGTCTCTTTTAGGTTTCTCAGTCTGTTTTCTCTTAAAAAGAACCGTATGTTGTGAAGCCTCTTGCAACTTGCGAAGCATGATTAAAGAATCTTGCATATCAAGAACTCTTTTCAACAAATCTTTTGCAGTATCTTCAGACCTTCCATCGTACACAAGACCGCTAGACCGTGAATCTATCATGGAGTTCACACTTTGATCCCTTCCTTTTGGAACCTTACCTTCTTTGTATCTTTTGGAGTTTTCATCTGTCTTGTGGGCTTTCATCTTCTCCTTCCTTTTCTGCGAACAAGTCCTGTATTTCCTCCTGATTGTCTCACATTCCACAACTCCTTTTGGATCATCACATGACACAAATGATCTATACATGACTGAGTCCTGTCCTAGGGATATTCTGTCACATATAAATTTCATCAACAAACTGAGAAGCTGTTTATTATATTCTCAAACGCATAACAATTCTTATGAATTTTTTATAGAATACTTACATGGTCTTATTATCCTCTTGAATCTCACAGTTTGTAATTTTGTATACAGCAAACAAAAGTTATACTTGTTTGTCCCACTGAAACAATATGCACTTAAATAATCAGTCCCCATCTACAATATCATCTAAAGTGAAGATAAATTAAAGAAACATCAAAAAGGAAAAGAAAATGAAAAAATGACGTGTATTTTGTTTTTTAAACCGACATAAAAGATCAAATCAACATTCAAGTTCAAAAGCACACAATAAAAACAAGAAGTCATGGGTTCATGCAAGCTTACCCATTTCTTAAGCTGTTTCATTCTTACCAGTTAGTTAGCACCAATCCTAAAGCCATGCCGGGGTAAAGCACAGAGATGCAAGAATCAGCATAACAACATATCCCACATGAGAAACTCATGTAAACATGGAAAAATTCATCCACGGGCCGGGAATGAACTCAAAGAGACAGATTCACTAATAATATAAGTTATAACACTCGTGTGATGGGGTGCATTGACATTGTGAGAAGTGAATGTAGGCAGAAGCTCTGAGTTTCCAAGACAGAGAGAGCTGCGAACTGAGATTGCAGCACAGTTCCTTTTGTTTATTGGGATGGATGAAAGATTACGGATGTAATAAATGGGAAGGCAATGGTTTCGGTGCTGCTAGTACACTACACATTTTGTTGCATATGTTTTCATGATAAATCTGCCAACCATAAATAGTTCATGTAGTAATTTAGGCCAGTTTAAATTATCATGTAGTAATTTAGCTAAATCTGCCAACCATAAATAGTTCATTTTCCACGGGAAATTTGTCCCGCCGAAGTCCCTTTCAAAATGTTAACTAGTAACTAGTAATGATTTAAAATTTGATAATTGCTTGAAGTTTTTGCAAAATACCATTAAAGAAAAGTTTTAACCAAGTTATATCTTCATATAGGACTTTCACTACCATTTTTTTTTAATCTCAAGTCACCATCTCCAATTAATTCCAAATTAAATTTCACCGTTCAACTTAACTTCATCTTTTTTTTCTATACACCTGTCAATTGGTACTCGCAAGTAAGTTTTGAAAAATAAAAAAAATCAACTGCCGTTTTTATCTGCACCCATGCAGTCTCAGGACCTTGCTGTTGAGAAGTCCCACATCGACTAGTGATATGGCTAGTGTAGTGCTTATATAGTGTGGGCAGTCCTCATCCTACAAGCCGGTTTTGTGGGGATGAGTTAGGCCCTAACACTTGTCATAAATGTTATTGAATCGTCACCAATTATTTTTCCTTGTTTGGTTGTAAATTTGAATTCTAATCAGTATGTGATATTTAAAAAAAGGCAACGACTTATCCTAGAGTTCAAAGTTATAGCTAAGCAAACCCCATGAACATGGGAATTGGATAGTGCAAAAATTGCCACTACAAGGATAAACTATTCAGTATATTTATCTAGTGGGTTTAGACCAACAATGAAAACAAAAATAATAATTCAGTGTAAAATTTGGCCGTCAAAACTTTTTCTCTTTTGATTTTTCTGTTTAGTGAAGTTACATATTGTTAAAAATTTAAGTGTAAGTTGATAAAATCTAAAATTGGTAGGAATAAGCTAAATGACAGAAAAGGAACCCATGTATCCAAGGTTTGTGATCTAGTCCCCCAATTATCTTTTGGTGTCTAAGTTTCACGGCACAAAAAAATGCCTTTCAAAACTCCAATAAGGTATTGACCCAAGAATTCAAATTTAGAGTTAGAAAAAGGATAGGCAGGCACTTGACATGCAGACTTCTTGGATGTTGATTTGTCAATGGACACAGTTTTTAATATTACAGAATAAATCTGCAAGAATTCAGACTCCAAAATTGTGATGGGGCAAGGCCGCAAGTGTCACAAAGGGGTTGGAGTGATAAAGAGGTTAAGAGTTCAAACTTCCTCTACTAACATTACATACTAATTTACTAACATTTAACTATCTAAAAAAAATTAACGTTGGTAGTTTTGACCGAAAGATATCAATGAAAGTTAATAATTCTTAACAGAAAAGGGAAGAAAAGAAAGAAAAGTAAATAATTAATGTGTTAGCTAAGAAAAATTATAACGATATTTTAAATTATAGTAAACTGCTTGGAGATTATTTGTTATTTAACTTCAAAAAAGTGGAAGAGTTGAAGTAGTTCTAGTCTAACATCATTACTGAAATCTCCTCCATCTATTTGATTTTCTGCTCATTTCCATTAATTTTGGCTGCACCTTGGGACGCAACTCAGTTTACACTTTACAGAGTATAGTCAGTTGGCTGAAGTATTCTTATTATTCTGGAAGTTTTAAGTTAAATGAGCATATATATATATATAGTGACAGATGTGCCAAATCAAAATCTTTGCTAAATGGTTCTTTTTTCCTACCAAAAATATATTACTTAGAAAATAGAAAACACTTTTCAAAGTACCTACAAATATTTGCTTATAATAATGTTTAAGTCTCCTTTATTTATGGAATTAACATTGAGCTGCCAAATATACATGAAGAAGGCGAGGGAATCATATCTGTAAAAACAAGATAAACCACGATGTGACAATAATGATGAGTACTTAAGATCACTGGCTCCAGTTTTTCATTGTGTTCGTTTTGTGCGTCTTATGGGCCACAAAAAGTCACTACCATGCAAGGATCTTCTGTGGCGCCCAACCTTCTTGGTACTCTACAAAGCCACTCACAATAATCAGAAACATTAATTCTATGCATCACGAATATAAAACAGGTAAAGAAGCATACTATATAGAGATGAGGACACACTCACTTGGAAATGAAATGTGGGATTTGGAACTTCTGTTATGACTGACAAACCGTCCCGGACAGGTACTATTATTGTTGTAAGATCTATAAAAAATAGAAAGGAAAGTTATGTTAGAGATGCAATTAACCCAAAAGAAAATTATGCTGAAAATTAAAAGAACAAAATAACTTCTTTTGTGTTTTAGTATTATAGAAACATAATATGTTACCCATGGCAGCCAAATTGTTATGCTCTTTAACTGTAGCTGTGGTTGGCTTCAAATTTTGAGTAGGATTTGGTTTATGGGTGTACATGAACAGTGGCAAATCCTCATATGTTGTCTCCTTTACAGGTTTGTTTTCTATCTTTGAAGGAATTTGACTTTCAGAATCTCTGCATTAGATTTAAAAAAGAAATCATAAATGTCAAACTAAAATCTAAAATTAATATCTTCCATTTTCATAGTTGAGTTTGTCATCATGGCTTTTCTAGTTTCTGACTAATTTTGACTGTTACAAAATGTATTTTTTCAAATCATCAAAAACATTTTCAAGAACTATTCCAAAAACGGCAAAAGCCTTGCAAAACATATCACATTATCAATTCTGTGAGGGATTTGTTTTTCACAACATAACTGCAACATAAATAGAACCTGAACTCATACTCCAAAAGTGGTTTTATTTTATTGTTTAAACAAAATCAATTCTTTTAAATTTATTTTTAAAATATCATTCCAAAATACAAATCAAATTTTTTAACCTCAATTTTTTTTAAATCCAATTTTTTAAAAAATCTAAAACACCTTACATTTGAGGGTATTGAGGAATGGAGAGGTACCTTGTTAATTTTTTACTGCTTGATCTCTCAGGGTGAGGTGCTGATCATGGAAAGCAATTGGAAAAAAATAAACAAAATAAAAATGAAATTAGATAAATGGAAAAATAGCAACGGTACAATGTAATTGATTGGCAAAATTTATGAAAAGAACAAAGGGGTGACCGTGCATGAAATATTTTACTTGATAATAAATAACGTGCATGGAATCTTGGCAAATTCTCACTCCATTGCATTTTTGTGAAAGCAGATTTACGAGCATATTGTTCACACGAGAGTAGTCTCTGTCAAGAAGTTTAATATTTAATTAGATATATCAAAAAAAGAAAAATGAAAAACCTGATAATTAACTATATTTAGTGTGAAAGACTTTTAATTTTTTGAAAAAAGCAGTAATACTAACTTGCTTTAGACATTGGATCCGCAAGTCGGCTTCAGAAATTGCATTTGTCTGAGAAACAAGGCCTTCAACATTGGTGGAGACGTTTCCAAGATGATCAACAACGGTGACCATGGCCTTGCATATGTACTCTTTTGTGTTCTCCACCATACTGCAACATTTCCATATTCCAATTTGTATATCCAGCAACCAAACAAACTCTCTTTTATAAAAATTAGAAGGCACAAATAAAAAAATTAACAGGAAACCGTTGAAATTTTGAGTAACTAGCCGATTTACGCATACAAAGTAACAAAACAATTTTAACAAGAAATAAAAAGAGCCAAAGAGGTGACACGTGTTTTAGCTAGGATTATTTTTTTATATAATAAAATAGTAATAGTAATTATTGATGATTGATGTTATGTTCTTCTATAATGGATTTCTAAAGGCGACTATCTGTACTGATATAGCACAGAATTCAGATGTTATCATGTTAGAAAATTCCATGGGAAAAAATAAAGTAAAAGAAGAGGTTAGATAGTTGACCCCATAAATAAGGTGAATGAATAACAGGGTGTTAGAAGAGGTTGGTGAGTTCAGAGGACTCACTCTTTCTTCTCTTCGCTGTTCGAGAATGTAGTTTCACAGTAATCTGCAGCATGGTGTAGCTGACACCTTAGTTCTCTCAGCTCCTGCAACAAGTAACAACCAACAAATATATATAAGATGGGAACTTTCTGAAAAAACTAATATGGCATTGTTGAATATGGATGTGAACCTGAAGAGACTTGTTAAAGCGCATTGTTTCTTCTACCTCTGCATCAACTTGTGGTTTTTCAACATGGGAACAAGACTTGAAATTCATCATCTCCATGATGTTATGAAAGCACAATAATGCTTGCAAATATAGGCAGGCTCTGAATGAAGCTTTTGTCTTTTCCAATTAATTATAAAAGGAGTGAAAAAGAGGGTTTAATGTGTGAATTTCGGAGGCTTGTGAGTGTGATAATGAAATGGTGGAACAAACAAAACTTCTTATAAACAGATTCTGCCGACCCAGCACACTGCACACATAATATAGGGGATGATGACAAATAAACAGTTTCAGTCCCGTGATATTCTGTTTTAACCTTTTTTAGTGCTTCTAATTAAAAAACGGCAAAGTGATGACTCAGAGCGTAGATCCTACTACTACTACTAGCACTTTATTTTTATAACAATCATATGATTAAACTACTCTGCATTCACTGCTCAAGTGAGATTGTGCTGATAAAAACAAGTTACATAAGTGCATAACTATTACTTAAGTAAGAAATGCCTCAATCTACCTCCCCACAAACGATAAGGGAAATGCAAAATCCGTGATTACTTGTTTCTTTATATTTTGGAAGGCACATGACTGGTTGGAGAGCTTATTGGGAGATGCAAATTCACATGCAATGCTTCATGTCAGAAGGATATATATTTTATATATGCCCAAAGAAGCACAATAAGATTAAGAATCCATCCACCTTTGATTAAATTTAACATATATCACAATCTTGATGCACTTAAATTCTGTAGAGAATATACTTTTACTTGTGCACTTAGTCAAGTTCATTGATTTTAATCACACTCGGTGGACTGCAACCTGATTGTGATTGACCCTGTCTTCCACCCATTCCTGATCTTCCACCAGGTCAGTTATATTATATCAGTTTATTTAAGCATGCTATTGAGGCCACAATTGACAGCCCCCTTTTGAGTGCACCTTAATTTAGTGAATGATTATTATAAACAGCATAACTTGTTGGAATGGTATAGAATCATGACAAATAACAGTTTAATTAAAATTTCAAGCTAATTGATGGTGGTTCAAGACTTACATATATATCAAAATAGATTTTAGAACCTTCACCTTTGTATTTCTCCTTGCCATATAAAACTAAAATTAACCTCTCAATTAATTTTAATTTTCCAGTGTATAGCTCAAGATAATTAACACAACAAAGGGAACTTAATCTCTGAAAGTCAATGGTACAATCACCAATCAACTCTGCAGCCTTAATTTCAGATAATACCGAGATATTATCTGAGGATACCGATGCTAAATAAACCTCTCTTAAGATTTTTGAACAATTCTTGAGGTGTTTCTTTCATTTCTTTGCGGGTGACCAGATTCTGATGTTGCAACTCCTTTGCAGCCTCATTTCTAGTTGCTGATTTTGCACATTCCCATTCTGCAGAGGTTTATCGTCTGAAGAAAGGAAAGGAAAGGAAAGATGGGAGGGGGTTAGTATGGCACCAAGTTAATTCATCAAATTGATGTGTAAAAATAATTTTTTATAAGGAATAAGTATGCAAATTGCAATAGATAAATATGGCATACATTGAAGTGATTCTTCCCAAGTACAGAATACAAAAGTAGGCATGAAGTTGTCAAACCGTGCTCATGTTCATAGATGCAAAGCAGAAATGAAAACAAAAATTAACTTTTATGGAGGACTTTGAGGTATCGCATACTGTAATGAAATCCTCACAATCACCAGTTTAAACTAAACACAGATGTATATACAAGGCTACATGACACTATTCATGCAAACCATATGCAAGGGTCATAGCTTGAAAGTTGTGTATAGGTGGAAAGCTTGACCAAGGACTGAACAAGAAGCATCAGTGGATTAGAGTTTAGAGAACCTCCGGAAAAGTGCTATTTTCTACTATATACCATGTGTTTTGATAATGAATTCATTTCTACTGCTTACCGTTTTATTTTTTAGATTTATCTTTCGGTTAGAAATGTCAGTTGGCTGTATATCATGATGTTGGTATCAGTAATTTCCCTGAAATAAAAATAATGAAGATATCATATCATCATCTTAAAAACAACCATGTAAATGTGAACCAGATACCTTTAGATGTTGTTGAAGAATCTTTGCAAACCATGTCCAATTTAGCACGCGTGATGCACAACCATCTTCTTTCAGATTCATTATTAAGTTCTGTTTCAATTGGAATATGCCAGTGGCCTTCCTCTGATTCCTGTTACCACAATTGCCATGTTATATTCTCTTCTTTCTTTCTTTCTTTTGTTTATATCTCTAAGTGTTTCAACTTCAGATTTATAGACAAATATAATTTAACTTGTGTCATGTTCCACCAATTTTGAAACAGTACAAGAGCTTCCCAGTGGTATGTCTCTTACCTGAATGACAACAGAACAAGGAGGGGGCATGTGAAACTCTGGACCAGTGTCTGAGAAACTGAAGTGTACCTAAAATTTTGAAAAATAGGGATTCCAATGTCAAGACAAGCTTATTTGTACTAAATTGTAATCAAAGAAAGGGAAATGAAGCCAAAGACCATAGACTAAACCTTATTTCATCAAATATATACAACCAGCATGACAGTAAGAAAATTTTCTTTGCGAATAGTTTTGCTCACCTGATGCCTTTCTTTCCACTTGGGGAAGAAGTCATTTCCCAGAAGTTGAAACAGATGATCTCTCATCTCATCATTGGTAACAATTAAGCATTTAAATTTTATAGCTGCATACAACCAGTACCTGAAGCACAGGTTAGTAAATGAAGCATGGTATGCAAAATCAATAGAAATTAATAAAAACAAATTATTAACAATATATTATCCCATTTTGTTCTTACCAATCATCATTTGATCCGGTAGGTGTTGCATAGAGTGCATCAGCATTATTCCACCTATCAATTAACGCCCTGTTGATTGGTGCATCCCTTTTGTCTCCTTTGATACGCCTATGATGTAAAATAATAAGTGGAAACTTCTTTGAAGGGAGTTTTTGGCGTATTCCATTGACGACAGCATTGATCTAAAGGTATCACCTCAGAGGAAAAAAATAATCAATAACCACAACAATAACAACATGCAAGGAAAAACATAAGGAAGAAAAAGAAGAGTATTTTCCACACAAAATAACTTGCCTTGGATGGCATGAATCTCCCTTGGCCGAAAAGACCTACATTTGCAGCATCAACCACCGCTTCAAAAGGTCCATAGTCGTCGAGCCATTTCTGCAATTCACAATTTCACACAACTCATTTATCAATCTGTTAATGAGATTATAACCAATGTGCATTATCCAAGCTTCTTCTTACTTGAAATTCCAGGAAGTTTGACTTTTTCTCTTTCATTATAGCAATGGATGCAACTGACTTGGCAAAATTCTCAGTTTCAACAGGATCAAGATCAATAGTAGCCAAGTGCACCCCACAGCATTTACACCTTCCATCATTTCCAACACTTGTATGAGAAACTTGCCATTTCCCCTTACCCAACCAACCTTTCCCATGCCATCCTCCCCCATTATTTTCCATTGCTTCCATCACCAACCCTTTATCCCATTTCCTTTTCCCCACCCTTGAAGCCAGTTTGCTCTTAAACCAATCAACAACCAAATCCGCCGTAAGAGGTGAGACTCTCCTAACACTACTCCTCAGCTTGTGCAACACACAGTAGACCCTATCACTCTTGCCAGCACTTATGCTTACCCTTAAGAGAGCCTCCAACTCAGGCTCTTCAGGGCACACACCATGCTCTACCATGTGCTTCTCAACAACAAATGCTTTATCTATTTCCCCATTATTGCAATAGGTAGATAGAGCAGGACCATAAGACCTTAACCTAGGATTTATCCCAAAGGTCTTCATTTGCTTAACCATCTCAAAAGCCATGTCACCATCACCCATTGCCATGGCCATTCTAGCCACAGAAGTCAATGCAGCTTCATTCATTTGAACCTTATCCACACACATATTCTCATACACTTCAAATCCCCTCTTAAGTGCATATTTCTTCACATCCTCACTCACCAACAACAATGTTGTATCACTTTCATCACTCAAGTCCTCAGTAGTATTCACAACTTCATTGGATGGTGATGAGACTAGTGCATTCAAAGTTCGAGCACCGCTTCCACTCTTGGCGGGTCGAACAACACCAACAGCTGCAGAGGAACAAAGGTACAATAGGACGGTGTAATGGTGCTGCTGCAACTTGAGACCTTCCAATCTTGCAGAATCATATAAGGACAAAGCTCCCATTACATCACCTCTTTTGGAGCACATGTCCAAAGCAACCTTCAATTTAACTTGTGGGGTGTCCTTACTCTTCTTCCCCACCACATTTTCATTCTTTTTCCCTCTCTCAATAACCCTGTAACTGCTACTGCTACTGCTGGCTTTTGGTTCCAAAGAATAACCCCTTGTGTGTCTATGAGATGCAGCAGATGGGGTTTTCTTGGGGAAGGAGTTTTTGCTCACCGTTTCATGTTCAAGTAGAGGGTTGAGTGAAGAATATTGAATTGCAGTTTGTTGATTTCTTTGGATGAAACCCCTAACCCAGTTTTGTTGTTTTTGGAGAGAAAGAGAGAAAGAGAGGGATCGTTGCAGATGCAGAGTGAGGGTAGTAAAGGTGGCCATATCACCAAACCAATCTCATCTCGTTACGCTTTTGTGTTACCCCATGGATGAGAGATTTTTATGGATGAATTTTTTGTTTTGAAAAAATTATAAAAAAAAATGATTAATTTGATTATGAAGTAAAATCAATTAGATTAATGGCGACATCTACCATGCACAACCTTTATAGGTGGTGCACGGTACACCAGAATATTGACCGTTGATATATTACTATTTTAATTTTAATTTTAATTAACAGTCTGGGTTATAATTGTTTTAAAAATTGCGAAAGCACCCCCATATTCTCTGTTGCATCTTTCTTCTTCATTGCATTTCTTTGCCGATTCACCACCACCATCAACGCCTGCACGATAATCACGTTCGCACACGACAAGGAACTGCGAAGGACTCGAACTCGGAGACTCACATTCTGCAGGGAGGGGGAGTGGTTGCCAAAGATCAATGAGATGTAGGTTTATTGAATCGTTCACCAAAACAGATGAGATCTGGGTTTTCTTGAATCTGTGTTTTGGACTGAAGCAGTTTATTGAATCTGGGTTTCTTGAAGCAGTTCCGGTTCTTGACGACATGAGTGACGAGGATGATAAAGATGAAGAATGTGCGTCTTCTTCATCGTCGGCTTCTTCTTCTTCGGTGCATCAAAAGCATGTCTTCAGTGAACAATGAACGAGCAGAGGTGAGAGAGAGGGGATGTGTGCAATCAGAGAAGACATTTAAAAACCTAAAAGGATTAAAATGAGATTTAAAAAAAAATTCAAAAGTGATGGTGGATGGTGCACCATCTAGAAGGATTGTGCTGCTATGTGCACCCTAGACTAGACAGAACCTTAATAAGCATCTCTAATTTTGTAAATCTGAAAAATTAAAGTAAACAAAACCTAAATATTTAAAACCCTAAATTTATTTGACAAATATTTTTATAGAGATTAAAAAATAAATATTTGACCTTTTTAATTTTGAAAATCTCAAAATTGATATAATAATTTTTTTGGGGTTTTAATTGATATAATCAATATAGAATCATTTTAATGACTATGTTTAATGTTGATGGTAGAAACTTAAGTATAAATTAAAGAAATTAAGGAAAATAAAAAATTCATTTTGATTAAAAAATAATAGGTGGAAACTTATTATTTGATAAAAATAAATTAAAGAAATGGCTCAAATTCAATATATAGTGGTTGATTCTTTGTTAAAAAGTTCTAAAATAAGAATTAACTTAACTATGAATCCTTTTAAAAAATAATTCTTGTATTTTGCATTCATCATATAAAGTTAAATTTTAAAAATGGATTGAATTGATTTTATATTAGTCATTTACTTTATTTAGTTTATTAATTTTACTTAGATTTTTTTTTTGTTACAAGCAGGAAAAGGAATACTTAGATTTGGTTAAATGATTAAACCAATAAGAACAAAAATATTAATTAAAAAAATTAAAATCAATTACATTTTTGCACAATTAAAGTAAAATATTTAAATCAAATCAATTATTTCTTTTTACCTTCCAAACAAAAATTAATTTACAAATCAAAATGATTCTTAAAAATAATTCTTAAGACATTATTCCAGGCAGGCAGCAGGCACACTATTATCGTCTTTTTTTTTTAACATTTCAAGAGTCAAAAAACATATCAAAAGATAATCCATGATGATTTTTTTTCTCTAAAACATCATACCGTGATTGAGTTCCATTGAAGTTTTTTGTGTAAACATATACAATTCTACAATATAAAATAGAGCTTAATTCTTGTACCAAACCGTCACCCTATACATTCATAAAAAAAATCATAATTAAACTAAGAGAGACCCGTGCCATTTTACCCAAGCCTCCAGTGGTAATATTTGTTTTATTATTTTGGTATAAGACATAACATGAAATGTATCACAGTTGCTAGCAGATCACATAGTAACTAGTAGTTCAAGATATAGGAGAATAATGTTGAGGGACATAGACATTCTTTGCATTTTGCCTAAAATTTTGCTTTGACATCGACATCGAAACAAAAGACAAATAATGCGGAGTTGCGGACCATATAGCAGTTATCAATCAAGGTCCAAACCCGCTCAACAGAAACACCTTGGCAACATTGGACAGAAACATGAGGTCCGTTTTTTATTTTTATAATAAAATAAAAATATATAATTTGTTTTATCTTTTATCTAGTTCTGTTTTTTCTTTCGCTATGAACAAAACATTAAACATATCTGTTTAATCTTTTGAAAGAGGTGTGCTATTTAACACAAGACAAATTGCCTGATCGTGTGAAGAAGAGAGAAAAACATAAATCATTGAGAGAGAGAGAGAACAGAGATAAAAAGTAAAAGAATTAAATGTTTTTTAAAAGTTACGAACTGGTTTTGATATTTTTTTGAAAACCATTCAACTCATTGAACTTTACAGGGTGGAATTGTAACAAGACTCCGATATGTAGAAATAAAAGAGTAGATGTCAACAGCAGGTAATGGTTTAGCACATCTCAAAACAAACCTTTACAGTATGCAACAACGACTTCCTAAAGAAACATGCACTACAGTATCATTCATATCTGGTTTGACAATGAGTTATAACTATAGTAATCAGGGAAACGCTACCGAGTAAATGGATTAAATCCTCAGATATAGTGCCCCTTCAGAATGCATTATTAGTTAAGGAAAAATCATTCATAGACTGGCAAAACCAAAGATGTTCCCGAAACATATGAGGATAACATGAACCAACTCAATGAGTAAGCAACATAAGTTGCACTGCTTGTTCCTCAAAGATATCAGCTGAAGGATCCTATGTCAAATGGCCTCAAGGTTACAAAAAAAAAATGAAAACATCAACATGAGCCAAAGTCTGCCACCAAATGGAAATGCTATGTTGCATCAACTAACTGCAGACCAATACTGTCATAAAGGCATGGAAATACCTGTAAAATAGATAAAGAGAAGCATTGTGATAAGGTCTTTCCATTCAGCTATTAAAATCGGTACCTCAATTTAGACAGCATTGTGCAATTATCTCATTAACTATGTACTTCAAAATAAAAGAAAAACTCATGATAATTCTGTAGTGTAGTGATACTTACATCAAAGGTACTCATGCAGGCTAGTTTTCTACTTCTAACAAGTGTAAAGGGATATAATGATATTTAATTTTGTTGAGTTACAAAATTATAATTTTTGTGAGAACAATGCTAGCAATAGCATCTCTAACACACTCTCTATATCATTGGATGGATGAAATTCACATGGGTCCCATTAAATTCTACGAATTTATCTCGCTCCCTATTAGGTGAGAATCATTTTGAAAGTGATAAGATCGATATGAATTTCACCCAATAATAAAGTGTGGTTGAAAGAGTGTGTTGCTAGCATTTCTCTTTAATGCATTTACTAAAAAATGTATATACTTTGTCTTTCCGTTGTATGAAGTATCTCTAGTTAACAGTAACGCTAGTACTTTGGGAGTCACTTCAGCAAAACATCATTAAGATAATACTTCGTGTTATCTTACATCTAAGTAAATTCTATCACAACTTTAAATATTGCTGATATTCAAGTTCTGATCACATGGTAATGGTATGTTCTGTAAAAATCTTCTACACAATGAAGCCCTACCTCTAACCACATTTGAATATACAAAGACAATCAGTGTGCACAAGTACAGAAGCAGAAATAAAGGGCTAATCGTGTGCTATGGCAGTATATTATACGTGTGTGTGTGCTAAGAGCCTAAGAGTACTTGTAGAACATTCCTTTCATCAAATTCCATCTGGCATATGTCACAAATCAACAAGAACATGAAAAACATGATGAGAAGAAGGGACCCACCTTGAGGAACTAATCCCCACCCCAGAGATTCAATGGACAAGCTTGACACTAATCGAGCTGAAGCTACCGCGCTATACAACGGCATCATTGATTCCCAGCTACTCAACTCTACCGGTAACCTAACCAACGAAATTGCACAAACATAATTATTTAAATTAGAATAAATAAATGAATGAACAAAATCCCTTGAAATGTAATTTAGGTTATCAAAAACGAAAATTAGATGTGAAAATCCAATCTCCGTTTTCTTTATTGGGGGATATTAAACCAAGTGTTAGAGCAAAATGGGAGCATGGAGATTCTCACCGAGAAACGCGTCGCAAAGAGGCAGATTGGGGTTTGAGGTGGGGAAGGTCGAGAGAGAGTGATGGTTTGGTGAACTTGCTGTGAGCAGTAAGAGAATGTAAACGACACGATAACCTACACAAAACCTTAGACGACGTTGCCATTGCTGTTGAGCTGAGCTCCAAAGCAACACTATCCCTCACTCACTATGTATTGTATTGTAACCTTCTTCGCCGCCACTCTCTGCTTTCCCCTGAATCCTCAATGCTAGTCAGAGATATGACTGCAACGATGCCGTTTCATGTTCCGCATATCCTTCTCCTTTTCAGCAATTCTCTCTCTTTTCTTACCGCGTTCTCTCAAAAACATTTTTAATTAAGAAAAGATAATTGTTAGTCTATATTATTTGACTTCAGATTCAATTAATTAAAAACCATAATTTAATGTCTATACATTATTATAAAATTATTTAACAAAAGTTACCGATTATTATTTAATGAATTTGACACATCTCAAGTGAGCATTAATTTTAATAAAACAACGAATTTTAATTATTGATGACAAAATTAATAATTAATATTCTAATATATTTTATGATTTGTTATGTATATTATATATATATATATATGATATGTGATACGATGATATGATTTGTAGTATCAATATAATTGATTTATTTATTCTATAAAATGAATTGCTCAAGGAAAGTAAAATCTATTTCTATTTTCTAATCATATTTTGCATTGGAAACATGTTCTCTATAAATACTGTACAGTACTAAGTCAGATTCAATAGTTATTATATTATATGTGTAACAAAAGTCACGTGTTGAAACCAATAGATTGCTATTTGACCAAAAAAAAAAACCAATAGATTGCTATTTGTCGTTGGGACACTTTTCACAATCATATTTTGAATCACACTTTGTTCTAGATTAAGACAGTGTGTGGCTTCCCAATACAGGTTTGATGGAAAAAAGAAATTATTGCTCTAAAAAATAGTATTATCTAGGAAAGCCAATTTTTTTCATTTGCTTCCATCAAAATCAAAATCTAATCTAACCACATAAAAACTTGTCACGTGCGAACAATTTGTAAAGATAAAATATATACAAATATCATTACTCTTTCGTATGATTGCTTGCCTAAATTTCTCAACCTCTATTTTGTAGTTATTTTTAGGATTGGTACTCGTAGAAACTAATCGGGATTTTATATGAACTCAATTCTGATCAAGTCAACACAACTAATCTAAAACGAGAACACGTTGAGAGGAAGCTGCAGTCCGTTCTCCACAGCATGTTAAATGCTAGAAGAATTATAGGCAATACAAACTATAGAACACACAATGCATCAATTCCAATCTCATTATGATATCTATGGAAAATGTAACTAAATCATCATATATAAATTGGATAAAATAACAGAACTACAATTTATAATGCGCTCTAAACCAAACTGCAAAATTCTTTATATATGAATACAATACAATAATGAACAAAGCAGAACAAAGGAAAAGAAGAAGGGGGAAAAAGCCCTAGGAAGGGTAATTGAGTTACATTGTTTTTTTTTTTTATGAAATTACAATTCTGCAATTTACAAGCTATGTCGAAGCTGAATAATTAATTCAGTTATATATGAATGGTCGGACTAGAACAACAAAATTGGTAGAAGAAAATTGATGTTATAGTTGGACTAATTGTGGTTCTGAATGCTTAACACCCCCTTCGAAGAGAAGCCAGAAAATGAAGACTGGCAGTGTTTTTGCATTACAGAGAAGTTTTAACATACCTTCACAACATTCTTCTAATTTTTCTTCCAAATGGTATCCCTGCTTATCTAAGTTA
Organism: Glycyrrhiza uralensis; assembly: GCA_030159175.1. Lineage (NCBI taxonomy): Eukaryota > Viridiplantae > Streptophyta > Magnoliopsida > Fabales > Fabaceae > Glycyrrhiza > Glycyrrhiza uralensis. Next base: position 57,380,503 of record BRZY01000003.1, on the reverse strand, counting down.
GATTCCTTTTGTGTCTATTTTTCGACCTTCGGCTTAGTTTCCCCATTTTCAGGAACAAGATTACTAGGGACCAAAGATGTTGAAGTGGTAGTGTTGCCAACCGCTTTGGCAACACCATTACTAGTGGCCCCTTGCTGATGCGCTGCCTCAGTACTGGCATCGATGATTGGGTCCTTTTGACTCTCTAGCTCACTTCTGGCTAATGAGGAACACTTTATTTCTGAAATTAGGAATAGGAATCAGCCACTTTAATATGTTAGTCTGTACAAGTACAAGTATACAATGCATTTTCTATCTGAGACAACTAAGGAATCCAGCACACAATTTAATACTTTCTGACTATGGAAATTATAAATTTCAAAGCCATTTCACCTGATAGAGCCATATAAAGCAGGTCTGATAATGCAATCATAACTTAGTAACAGCTGGCTATTGAACTATCAGTATTGGTCTACACTTTCCAACTAAGACAGCCATTTCCTATCCATGTGAGGTACAGTTTACTTGTAACTAGCACAACAAAAACCACCCCCTATCTGACACGAAATGGATATTTTTCGAAATTTGGTGTTTAAGCACAAGCTTTTGCTGCGGAATCAATGGAATATGAACAGATTGGCTTTTAGCAGTTAAAAAAACATCATGGATAGGGATGGATGGTAACAAAGACAGATCAACTAATTATTGAAAACAAATAGAAGCAGCTATTGAGATGTATGTCAATGCTTTTAAGGGCGGGTTACTTGCCTAAATTGAAAGTTGAAGGGGTCTTTCTCGAAAAATCCCAATGCTAAGAATGGGTTTTTATGAAATTTTTGCAGAGAAAAACTATAACTAGAGGAGAGGAAAATATTAACTTGCCATTTATTTCTCCCATAGTGATAACCCTGTTAAGAAAATCTCTAAATTTCGTCAATACAATCCTTTCTTGCTCTGCATAAACCTCTGTCATTCCTTGTCCATAAGGCAATTGCGAAGATGTGTTGCAAGCATGTGTCACTGACCCAATAGGGGTGGCAGCAGTCATGAACATTGGATCTTTCTCATCACACATCAATGCTAAAGTTCCAGGAGACATTGGCCTCCCTTTTGGAACATCAGCACCATCTGAACTGGAATTTTCCGGGCTGATTTTATCTGTTTGGTTTGCACTCGAACAATCATCAGCCATAGCTTTCTCAACATCAGCTTCCTTTTGGCTTGGTAATTGCCCTTGAGTTGAAGAAGCAAGAGAAGTTTCCATCTGATCTTCTGTGTGCTTATCCATTAAATTTTTCTGGTCTGCACATATTAATAACAATAATTGGTGAGAGAAAACAGATCAATATTGTACATCGATAAGTCTGTTGTCGCTTGGTTGATATAAACTAGAATCATCAATTGAACAGAAAACTAGAAGGTTCTATCCCAAAAACTTTACTTCAAACAATACATAACTCATGGAAAATGAACGTTAGTGTTTCATGAACGTTTCCTAATGATCTTTCAACACAATAACATGAAAGATTTAGATGCACCAAAAGGTCACTTTTCAACATAGAGGTTTCTTAGGTACTCTAATTTTTGGATACCCCCGCATCTTGATCACTGAACTCTATCCAAAATCCCAAATTCACCCGACAGTTATCCAATGGCAAATAATACTGCTAACTTGGTAGGGCTATCAAACATTCTGACATACCATAGAATTGATTACCCTTCAAAATACGTTAAGAGAAACAACTTCTAATTGATCACACTTCCTGTTGGAACCAAATTGGTTAAAAGTATTTTTAATATAAAAACTCCCTAAGTGATTTTATGGTTTTGATGATAACAAAATGTATTAAGGTTTTTACAAAGGATAATCAATATGTATTAAGCTTGTACAATGTATAACAATGCTGCCTAACTAAGCTTATTGCAGTCTACGTCCAATCAGTTCTTCATGACATTGACTGGCATTCAAAGTGAGCCTTGCGTCCAATGTTGGCACTGGAATGGACACAAAAGTTCTGCGTCCAATGTTTTAGCAGAAGGAAGAATTCTGCGTCCAATGTTTGAGCACAAAGGCAAGTAATGTTGTGCGTCCAATAATTCAGTACAAGGCACAAGGACAATTTCATACGTCCAATGATTCATGAGAAGGCATTGAAGACATAAGTCCAATGTTCAAGAAAAACCATACGTCCAATGATCAGAATGCTTATAAGTCCAATGTTCAAGAATAACCATAAGTCCAATGATAAGAACAAGGCAATACTGGCATAGTCCAATGTTTTTATGAGAAGCAGAATTGCAGTAAGAGTCCAATGATTTTCAAAGGAACAGATTCAGTGAGCGTCCAATGCAGATGAAGGATAAAAGTCCAATGTTCAGCATGAGCAAGAGTGCAACTCTGCGTCCAATGAAACTGAACATTCTGCGTCCAATGAAACTGAACATTCTGCGTCCAATGAAGTCAGAGTTACTCAAGCACTGTTCTGCGTCCGATAAATGAGAAGAACAAGAACAAAGTGTTACACGATGAATGAAGCAAAGTAGAACAAGTTCTCAGTCTACTATTCATCGTCCAATAAAGCAGCATAACAAAGTGCAATTGAAAGCATCAGGTATGCGTCCAATGTTTGCATGAGTTCTGTGCAAATTGGTAAGCGCAAAGGTATGCGTCCAATAACTTGCTAAATGCTGCGTCCAATGTTTCATATATTCTGCGCCCAATACATAACACGCAGAATCCATTTGGTTGTCAATTGTTGCTCTTGCATTTGATTATTAAACAATTTTATTGAGCCAACAATTTGATTTGAATAGCTGTACACAATGCTTTTCTGTACAACTTTGTCAACGTTTGTGAATGTACTTTTGAAAAGCATAAAATACTGTGGAAAGTGTACTAAGAGAGATAATGTACTTTTAACTACTCTATATATCTCTGAACACATCTTTCTGCTTTACACAGTGTATTCTCTCTGTCTCAATAAGATATTACTATTAACCACTGTACAATTGAGACTTTGAGTACAAGTTGCTTCTGATTTAGGAGAAAGAAATGCAGACATACACAATGAAGTAGATCTCCTCAGAGCAACAGGAAGATAGCATTTAATGCTATTAGAGAACGGTAATATTAATGAAGGCTGAAGCTGAGCTATTCGAAGAACAAGTCTGAAACTTCATCAAAGCCTATAAATACCGTGAACAAGAAGAAGAATACAAGACACTGAACAAAGAAAAAGAAAGAGCTGTATCGCTGTGCAATTTGTTATACTCTGTATAGAAAGTCTTGTATTTTTTCTATCTTCTTGTAAAAGAGAGTTTGCTTAACTCTCAAAGTGCTTTATATTTCATATCCTCACTTGTGTGAGTTAGACAGCACTTGAATCAAAAACTCTGCTGAGTTGTTTAGCCTGAAGAGGCTGTGTTCAAAGAATACTTGGGTTTTAGCCTGGAGAGGCTGTGTTCAAAGAATACTTGAGATTTAGCCTGAAGAGGCTGTGTTCAAATAATACTTGGGATTTAGCCTGGAGAGGCTGTGTGCAAAGAATACTTGGGTTTTAGCCTGAAGAGGCTGTGTGCAAATAATACTTGTACCTATCTGGTTTGATAGTGAAATCTCTCTAGTTTGAGGGGACTGGACGTAGCTCTTAGGAAAGGGTGAACCAGTATAAAAACTTGTGTTATTTCTTCCTTCCCTTATCTCTTATTATATCTGTGCTTATTACTAACCAAGGGGATTGAATTGATTTTGTTTAAACAAGTTTTTCATACACCTTAAATCGCACAAAGAAAACAAGTTTTTAAACTAAGAGGGAAGCCTCAGCGTCCAATCTTTTGTGCGTCCAATATTTCACAATTCTGTGCGTCCAGTGTTTTAGCACTCTGTGCGTCCAATATTTCAGAAAACACTGTGCGTCCAATATTTGAACTAAGCTGTGCGTCCAACGTTTTTAACAGCCAGCGTCCAATATTTGCGAAAAGTTTTAAAAGCTTAGAAACACAATTCAACCCCCCCTTCTTGTGTTTCATCTTGTTACCTACACTTCCTTCTCTACTTCTCCCATTTCCCATAGAGGAAACTATTGTTTGCAGCTAAATTACCAGCTGACCAGTGTTGCCAAATTGCTGCAATAGCGGAGCCATAGCATTATGGCATGGCAGATTTTGTGCCAGCTGCCATAGGCCACAATGCCTATTATATCCGTCATGTTTCCACCGTAGGCTGCAACATCATATTTACACGGTGGATTTTTGGCTGGCCACCATAATCCACCATTGATAACATTGCAACTGACAGTCAGAAACAGTTTATATTATGTACTTTATTATTTAGCAAACTAAATCCTCAAACTTGTTTGATGACACGTTAACAACATGGCAAGTAAAACTGAGTGATAAGGTTTCTTTCAGAATTATCTTGCTAATCCATTTGGCAATCCATCGAGATTGGTGAGAACCTTACTGTGGTTGAAAACTTCAGTCTAGAGCCATAATTTAGCAAGTTTTATCTGATGTAATTTTAATAAAATTCAATTTGGAAGACATGGAATTGGCCCGTATACAATGTCCACTCTTTAAATTGAACTACTTACTACTCAAATTTCTTTGGATCTGTTTGTTAAAGGGAAATGTGAAGAAACAAAGAAAAATCCCTTTTAGGTTAATACCAGTCCACTCGCACAAGGATGACTGAAAAAAACAGTATTTGTACTTTGGAAACAAATAGCACAATTGGTGATTGGAAATTCAAAATGTCAATATACCTGTATGTTTCTGAGCAGCTTGTCCAGAAACTAGCACCAGAACAGAGCAAAGCTCCTTCAGATGCTGTGGTTGTATGATGTCTGCTAAAAGAGACCTTCAACAATAATCAAGTTAATAACTAAAATCAAGTAAACACATCTTCATTTTATGAATTTAACCAGTCCTACCTGTACATAAATTTTGAAGGGCCTAATGTTGCAGGTCGAGCACCTGGGATAGGAGACAAAGATGAGGATGGTGCCGGGCCTCTGACAGGGTTTGCCTGTTAAACATTAAAAATTAAAATATATATATACAATTATGATGTTAGTGTGTATAAATCGAGCAATAAAAAATCCCTTAATAACTTTTACTCTAAACTGCAGCAAGCTGATATGAAATAGCAATTTAGTTTATGGATGAGCGTTTTTAGACCAGATATCAAGTTATCATGGTATTGAAACACAAGTTTCAGCCTCACAGCCATAGATTTGATTCTCTACTCATTCATTTATAAAATTAGAAGTTGACACTCCCACGTTAAGCAAATATGGAGGCTCAATGTGGTACTTAAGCTATGAGATCCTCCCACCCAAAAGGCCAGACTTCTGGAATGCACTCTCCTTGTGGGCTTGAGTCATAACAAATGGTGTTTTCATTGAGAGCCAGTCACGTGAAATGGGGGACCAGGGCTTGGATAAAAAGCAACCAAAGAAAGTGTTATTCTAAACCTGCGCCAAAGGGGTTAGAGTGAAATCCACCATAAGTGGGCAGCCAGAATGGGCCATCACAGACACAGGCTTTCAGATGAGTATAATATATTATATCCCACATTGAGCAAATATGGAAGCTCAATATGGTACTTGTTTAAGTGGAGAGGCCCTCCTATCCAATAAGCTAGCTTTTTGAGATAGGCTCTCCTCATGGGCTTGAGTTGAAATAGACACATTGGAGCAAATCAAAGGGTGCCTAATCAATTTAATAAAGACACAAAATCAAGCTTAAATGCATCTTTCAATTTAATTGGGAAAAAATGTTAACTCCTAATGGGGAAAATATTGCATGACTCTAAAATGCTATGTCAACTGGATTAACTGATCTATCCATTTCTCCAATTTAACCAATTTCCCAATTAAACTAAACCCCGGAACTACCCACACTATTATAAAAATTTACCTGTTGTCCCAGTCTGCCAGCAGATGGATCCTTGATGGTCGGCCCAAAGAAGAGTTCCGAACCTTTTCTTTTTCTCGATACCGGGGGTGATGAATAACCAGAGGAACCAATAGCTCCAGTTATGGCAGCATTGGCTGCCTGCTGAATATATGCTATGTTGTTGTTTTGATCTCCATGGAACAAAGCCTGTCGCTCTTCACTTCCCTCAAAATTTTTGCAATCCATGCATTTACAATTTTCAGAACAAAGAATATTGGCTTGGAAGCACTCACAGTACTTCTTGAGGCACCCAGACTTTTTACAATGGCACCCCTTGTTGTGCTTTCCCAATATTAAAACTTCCCCAGCCTCCTCCTACAATTATTTTGAAGTTCACAGATAAATAGTAAAAAAAATCAAAGATGTTTTGAGTATACAAAAAAGAAAAGTCAACATATTTTCCAATACAAGTATAATTACAAAGCAACTTGGTGCTATAGAGCTCCAGCCAAAGCGGGATAAGCAGAAGGGCCAGGCCCATTGCAGATCTATTGCAAGCAGCCCTACCTTGCATTTGCAAAATTTCATACCATCGAAAGCCCAACTTCTTGTGCAAATACGTTATTACAGATACGGAGTTGAAAAAATATCACTTATCTGAGTAACTTCTTCTAATTAAATTTTGCATTTTTATATTGACTTGCTATCCTCATGCTACTAACAAAAGAAAATGTAAATGGGGAAACAGAAAATGAAATGCATTCATTTCATTGACAAAGAAAACATTTAAGGAGATCCAAAAAAGGAATTTATCTAAATTATGACTCATTGAAAATAACATAAACATAGTGATAGTAGGAGACAAAGACAACTAACACACCCAGTAAGAATGTTTAACAGTAAAAAGAAATTTGACGGTTTCTATAAAATTGTGATACAAAAAAGGATTATTTTAGTCATACAGAAAAGACCAAATTCCATAATTTGATGCATCTAATGGAACGGAAACTTATCGCACACGCAAAATTGACCTCCAATCATAACACAGAAAGCATCCCTTTCCACAAAACCCCTCAATGAACTAAAACAAAAGCAAACAAAGATAACGGACAATGTCTTGCATTGGCGGATCTAGTTAATAAATACAACATCTTAAATTGACCTCAACATAAAAAATATAACACATGCCATAAAACATCAACCGTTAAGGAAGAGTTAAACCTACATACCCTGCTATCACGTGTTCCATGAGGACTGCTTGCAATTTTCGGCCTAAATGCATTTGGATTACGTTCTAAAGTTGCTTCAACCGCTTCTCTTCTAGCCGCTTCATTGTCAACATTGTTAAAACAATTTACACAGTTGCAGCCATCACAATATATTCCAGATGCAAAACATTCACAATATCTGCTCAAGTCAATTAAATGTCAGCTTCACATGGCTTCTTATTGCAGCCAATAATTTGCAAAGGTGCAACAACAAGTGCAGATAGAAAGGGAGAGAGGATTTTGCTTACAGCTTTAAGCATTTTGAATGTTTACAATTGCACTGCTTTTGCTTCTTTGGAGTAGCATCTTTCATTTCAAAGTTAGGTCTTGATCTTGATTTTGGAGATTCTGGCTTCCTGGATAAAATAAACAATAATTGAGGACCAAAACTTTTAGCTCAAGTTTTATTACATGGAGACCAAAAATACGAATAACAATTCAAATTAACAAGTATCTCAGCTAAAAAAAATACTAAATTGACCACAACACAAGATTAATTATTGATTACTTCTATCTCATTTCTCAGCCGCTGAAACCGGAATAAAAATCACTACAATCAAATTAACAACGCGGGTTCACGAGTAAACTTACTGACCAATTAATTTAAGACTCTGAAACCAAATTAGACATCGTATCGTATCATTCCAATAAGAAGGAGATATCACAATACATTACTAAAAAAAAAAATTAAAAATCCACTAGAGAACGATGACGAGTATGGGGATTTTGCCAATTGCAAACTAAAACATTGTGGAACCTATACCCGGAATCGAGATTTCCATGATGAAAGAACATTTGAATTCCAGAATTTCAAAAAATTATATCTTTTTTTTTCCCAGGGAAGCAGTGACGAAAGACTCACCCAACTACTCTGGCGGGAGGAAGAGGCGGAGGCAGTGCCGGTGGCTGAGGGTGTTCTGGCAGAGGCGCAACTGCCGGAATGCCGCCAAAGCCGGTAAAATCGAGTTGCCTGGCAAGCTTCTTCGACGGCTGCAACGCAGTAACAGCAGTGGCAGTTGCAGAAGCATCCAATGATAGGTTTTTCGGAGGGCAATCAGCCCCCTCACCTTCACCCATCACCACCCAACAAAGATTATCGAAAAGAACAACAACAACTTCACTTCACCCACCGATTATTCCCTCTACTAAGAGTTAGATAATGATAATAAATAAAAAAAAAAAAAATAATAACAACAACAACAATAATCAGTGACGAAATTGTTTCTGTTGTAAGAAATGAGCTCAAATTAAGAGAGCTTCAGATCCAAAATAAATAAAGCGCAAAACGGCGCGCGAGTGTGTGCAGGTGCAGCTCAGGAATCAAGCGCCAAAGCTCCACCAACTGCGAATACAATTCGATCCAAATAGCAACACACCAACAGAGACAGAGAAGACAAAGAAGAGTCTGCGATTGTTGCAGAGGGAAACGAAACGAAACGAGCGAAGAGAAGGAGAGGGACCTCTTTTTCGTTTGTGTTGGCCTTCGCCCCCTCTCTTCTTTCTTTCTTTCTTTCTTCTCTTCCTCCCTCTCTCTCCCAAGCTTTTGAAATTCAATTTTTGTAAATATTGAACGGTCAGATCTCACTTCCATCTTCATCGTGCGGTTCTCCTTCAAGGTTCCCATCCCGCGGTGTAAATTCATAGAACCATCACTCCCCTTTCCTTCTCAGCCGTTGGATTCAATATCATTTTTGTCGACCCGACCCAATTTCTCTCCTGCTATCAACAATTATCTCCTGCGGGCGGCTGTCACTTCAGTTGTACCCTCTTGGACCGATGATGCACACGTGTGGTTTTCTCATTGGTCGTGTCACACACCGTTCGCACGGGGTGCAAAACAGGGGATTCCATTTTCGGGGGTAAAACAAAACTGAAAGTGTAATAAATAAATGAAGGGAGGATTTGGCGCTAAAATAAAGGGAGGGCCCGGCGAAGTTGTTGACTTTGGACTTTGCAGGAAGAGTAAACTTTTCTGCGGTTTATGCCACTCGCTCTCAATTATGACTGCAATTCCGACCAATAATGGAGTTATTGAGGTGAACCAAATAAATCGAACCCAATTCCTCTGTTCAGACTCAAATATAAATTTCGACAAAAAAAAAATTCAAATATAAGTAAATTTTAATTAATTCTACTGTATTTAATATTTTTTAATAAAATATTATTTATTTAATACAGATTTTAATTTCAATAGCTTATTTTTAAGAGCAGTTTAAAGAATGAAGTTTATTTTTTTAATAAGATTAAAAAAAACTTAACTAACTTTTTTAATCAATATAAATTTAAGTATTTTTACTTATATTTGAGTTTAAATAGAGTAAAATTTTTACTTGAATGAAAATAAGTAAGCCCGCTTAGTCTATATCAGGTATAAATTAGACTAGACATATTAATTAAATATATTATGCTATAAATTTTTAGAAGTAAAACACATTATTTGAAATGAAAGATCAGTAAATGACAAACAAATTCTAACGTAGAGGTGAAATTTGGAGAACACACCATATCATATTTTTTACGTTTAAGTACTTGGATCTAAAATATAAAGTGGCTGGAAGACAAAGGGGCGGTCATAATATTCAAATAGGGTGAATGAAATGGATGAATACTTTTTTTTTTGTCAATTACACACACACACTTGGGGGGTGGGGGAACGGGGCTGGAGTGGGAATTGAACTCACTCCTTACAACATATCACTCCTAGTTTCTTACCACTTGAGCTATCATTGGGGGATAATGGATGAATACTTTATGTGTATGATATGCAATAGAAAAATACTTCTCAAGATTAAATGAAAAAAATAGTAACACCATTGTATGGAACTAAATGTTAGGCAATAAAAATCCAACGAAAAAGTAAACTTATGTTGGGGATACGAGAATGGTACGTTGAATGGGTGATTACACAAGAAAAAAGATAGAATTAAAAATATACTCTCTCCGGTCTAAAATATAAACAACAATGACACTTTTTTCTTGGTTCAAAATATAAGCAATATTAATCACTTTTCAAATAAATTAAATGCTAGTTTTCCAACTATATCATTCATTTAATGTAATATTCATATTTATGAGACACACCAAAGGGGTATTTTTGAAAGAAAAAAAATTGAAACTAGTGAGTATTAATTAAGATTATCATATTTCAAAGCATTCATTGGTCTGTGTATTTTTGTACTATGTTACTTATATTTTGGACCGAATGGAGTAATTATTAGTATTAGATAGAAAAAAAAAGAGTAGCCCTATAATAGAGAGGGTGATAGAATTTCATCTTAAATTTGAGCATGCATGCTCGGTAAGATTGGTAAGAAGACTAGACAAGATGGAGGATAGTTCATCAGTTATAAACAAAGGGATACCAAGATAAACCATAGGTTTAATCATTAAAAATAATTTAAAGCTAAAATAAAATACATGACACAACTTTATGGCTTTAACTAGTATGTATAGCCGCAAAACTATGTGGTTGTATTGGGAAATTACCATAAACTTCTCCAATTTTAAAATGTTTGATTCTGCGTTACAGTTTTTTTTTTTTTTATCATTTTCGGGGACCATTAGGAAAATATGTTTTTTCCTACATATTTTTAGGATAATAAATCGAAAAGGATATGATATGTCTATAGTTTTGTATTCATTCTGGTTTTCTGAGCTGATAAGTACAAACAAGGAGATCACGAACTACACTCCACCTGGCCCCAACAGGGCAGAGGCTTCTCCTCGGTGGCCTAGTTATGGACAACGTGTTACGCATAACTAGGAAAACCACTAAACTTGATTGATCTGATTAAAGTGTTGTGCGAACGAGATAAAAACTTCAATTGAACTACCCACTACAAAGATTCAAGCAATTAAGTCAATGAAATTGGACCATTGAAGACACAACTATTATTAGTCCAATTATGCGAGAATAAGGAGTACTCAAACTCTCATTAAAGTCGTTGACCAAAAAAAAAAAAAAAACTCTCATTAAAGTCAAAGGGTTTTGGTAAATATACCCCCATAATTTGCCATACACTCCATTTAAAACTTGAAATTCCAAAAATATCTATTTTTGATATCACGTTGACGTTTTGTTCATCTATCCCACAAAATCGTGTGTTTTTTGGAAACTCGAGTTTTCGGAATACAAATTTGTATTCCGGCAACTCGAGTTTTCAGAATGTATAAAAAGTCAATTTTTGAATATTCCCAGAAACTCGAGTTTCCGGAATGCAAATTTTGTATTCCGAAAACTCAATTGTATTCCAGAAACTCGAGTTTCTGGAACACAAAATTTGCATTCTAGAAACTTGAGTTTCCGGAATACAAATTGTGTTCCGGAAAACTCGAGTTTCCAGAATACAAATTTGCATTCCGAAAACTCAAGTTTCTGAAAAATACACGATTTTGGAATTCTGAGAAACAAAACGTGATATTAAGAAAGGGTAGTTTTGGAATTTCATATTTAAAGTGGGGTGTATGACAAATTATGGAGGTGTATTTACCAACCCCCAAGTCAAACCACTGTTGGATTCTATCTTGGTGTAGTGGGGAACACAAAAGAATGAGAGGCATAGGGATATGATCAATCTCCAAATTAAGTCCAAATAACATATAGTTTGACGGTGAATGTGAAAGGATAGTCCAGTATAGGATATCGAGCGGAAGGGCAGTAAGGATTACGGGGAAGGTTGGAAGTGCGAACAACGAGGCCAATTTTTATTCTTCTTTCGATCACTTTGTTGGGACTTGGGAGACTAACCATCATCTAGATTTTTTTTTTATAAACTCTATTTTTTTTTTATACTTACGGGATTCTATAGGAAAAGAAACCCTTAAACTAATATGTTTGACCAAGAGGCAAATAAAATCTAGATACAGATCCTAACCGTATCTATCCTCTTAGATGAAACATATTAACCACTTATGACTGACCTCGTAGTTATAAACTCTTAGTTTAATCTGAGTCGAGTTAGATATTACCTCTCTCAATGTCTATTTTTGCCATTCATAAAACTCAAACATGAGACGTTATTTAAGAGAAAGTAAACTCCTTTGCCATGTATACCAACATTGACCAACAGATTACAGATGTTGGTACCATTATCTAGAATTTGAACAATGAGAAATGTTGCTTAAACACATGTTTTAATAAGTAATTAAATTGACTTTTTAAAAATGAATTAATTCTAAAAGGTGTATTTAAGAATATATAAAAACAGTATGTTTTTAGTTTTATTCTTGAAAATTTATTCATTTTATTCTACTTTGTTTTTAATCAAATGAAACTTACTATTTATCCGTCAAAAAAAATGAAACTTACTATTTAAAAATGAAGATACACCGTATAAAAATCCAAAGGAAAAAATTGTAGAAACATAATAAAATAAAACCTTAAAAAAATACTACGTTTATGATAACTTGATTTGATAGCATACGCTTGTGTGTGAGGACCCACATCTTCATATAGAGGTTAACTCGAGTAATGAGTAATTTATTTCAAACATTGATCAGACCTCCTTGTATTTATCCAATTAGACAAATAATTACAAAAGCCACTTTAAACCTCCTTGAAGTCATTCAATCCATGCTCTCTCTATTAAAGGAGAAAAAGGAAGAGCAGTGGCAGTTCTGTTCTATCTCCACTGCCTACACTCAATATCGCTTTTATGAATTTGTAAAATATAGAAGTATAAATTGTTTATAATTAACAGACCTATAAAATACAGGATCAATAAAAAAGAACAGAAGGAACGCATAATCAAAAGTGCAGACAGAAATCTACAACTTACTTTACACAGCAAGAGTGGTATTCATTATCAGACCCAGATTGCATGGCTACACAAGAACGTGTTTTGACTTGAGTTCCCCACCTCTGAATAGAATATATCACAAATAGGGTGCATCATTTAGAACGCAGACAACATATTTATTGAATGGACTTACCGAATCATCAGGATACAGAACAAAGCAAAGATTTTATGGAGTCATGATACTCGGTGCCCGGTCCAGTCTTATTTTATTACCCTTCCATTTTCTTCCAGTTTTGATGGACTTTTGAGAGAAGGTGGCACTTATGGTTACGGTGCACCATATGCTACAACCATTAGATTGGTATCAAATGAAAAATTTATACCAATCTATTGACTGCAAATAGGTTCCCTGCAGATGCTCCCTTGAGAGAAAGAGGGCTGGGGAAAAGTACTACAAAAAAAAAAGGGAGGACAAGTGGCATTCGGCTCTCTATACCCAGAATTTTCCAATTGGTGACATTTAAAGTTAGAAGTTCAGTCCATTAATACAAAGCCAGTGTTTAAAAATTGCTGTATTACATCAACTACGGATATCACTGTGACACTAAAACACAATCCATCATGCTCGCTTTTAAATATTTTATCCTTCTGTTCAAACACATGTTGTCAAAACAGAAAAAAGATTTTCTCACTAATAGTCTCACTGCAGATTTTCCAGATGATGCTCGGCAAATAAAATATCAGTTGTACAACACAAACGGCAAAAGCGGTTCCAAGAATATGATGTACCTTGAATTCTTTAAGCTCAAGGAAACTGTATGGAGAAACCGGTGCCAGTTCTGGTGATATTCACAGGGCCAAAGTCATCAAAATCAGAATCAGAACCCATGTCATTGTAATCATGCCACCCACCAACAGAATCCTCATCTTCTCCTTTTCTGGTCAAAGGAACTCTCAGCTCAGAAACAGGAACAGGAAGAGGTTCTTCGTTAAAGTACTTGTCACGAAGTAGCTCCATTGCTGTAGCTCTCCTAGCCGGATCATAGCAAACCAGTTTTTTTACAAGAGACACTTCATCAGGCGAACGGTCGGGTAGGCAGGCGTCAAGACCAGTAGGATTTTCCACCTTGCTAAACGAGATTATTCCATAATCAGGAAGTTTTGAACAACCAGGCCAAGCTTTCTCATCAAGGTTGCCCAAAACATTAATAATTCTGCTGAGCTGATCAATATCAGCAGCTCCAGGAAATAAGGGCTTCAAAGTTAAAAGCTCAGCAAAGATACATCCCAGTGACCAGAGATCAACCTCTAAACCATAGTTTGTGGATCCATAAAGCAGCTCAGGAGCCCTGAACCAACGAGTCCCAACACATGAAGTGAAACAACCAAGTTCTTTATCATCCCCTTCCATTGCTTCGTAACTAAAGGCCGTTCTCATAGGGTCGTTATCTATGTCACTTGTTGTGCACGTTGCAAGACAAGAGGTATTTCCATCCGGAATGTTAGTATCCTTATCAATGTCATCCGCGGAGCTCTTTGCTTTCAGCTCATCTAAAACACTAAAATACTCTTCATGACAACTGCTTCCCTGCTCTTGATTTCCACATCCCAATTGGCTTAAGTTGTCTGCCTGAGGAAAAAACTCGGGATGATGAAGTGATGAACTTTCAAGATCAGAAGCAATGTGATCACGTGTTGGTGGGTTCTCCTCCGAAACATCAAATCCAGGCTCAGTGAGTATCCTTGCCTGAGAAAATAGTCAATGAAACATTTCATTCCCAACAAAAAAGGAGCACAGAAAAATAGATGAAGTAAAAAAAGCTCAGTTCATATAGATATAACCCTCCCTTCCCCCCCCCCCCCCCTTGCTTTGGTGCTGCCAGTGAGCAGTTAATGACAAAGAGCTCGAAGCAGATTCAGAACAGGCAAGCACAAACGAATCACAAAACAAAGATTAATTAAAACAAAAAAAGGCTTTTTGTGTGTACACAAACAGTACTGTACCCTACCCCCAAGGCTATGTTTGGATGGGAGTTTTTGGAGGGAAAGGGAGGGGAGGGGAAAATTAATAATCTCCAATTACCTTGTTTGAGAGTTTTTAAAATTAAAAAAAAGTTTTACATCTTGGTGTTTGCTACGTTTTAAAATAATATTTCCTTTGTCCTATTAAAGTTAAACAAAATAATTATGAATTATAAGCTCTTTCCTCCACTCTCCTCCAAAAACCCCCATCCAAACATAGTCCAAGGGAAAGATAAAATCTGCTTTGACCTAAAGTACTCCTTCAGATGCAACAATTGCAAAATACTCCTTCGACTTAAACTCATACTGTCTGAATTTATAACCTAAACATAATAACTACTATCTTAATTCGTAAGCTTAATAATAAATACCATAATTAAATATCTTATTCTAATCAACCATAAAGTCTCTAAGTCCTAACTAACACAATTAACACGAAGATGGAGTGAATAGATGTGATGAGGAATTATTGAGTTGTAAAAGGGAATAAGAACAATTAGGTTTAGGTATAAGGGCACCTGTCCAAAATCTGCCAACTTGAGGAAGCCACGATCGGAAATCAAGAGATTAGAGGGCTTCAAGTCACGATGGACGATCATGTTCCGGTGACAGGCGTCGAGGCCGGAGAGAATCTGGATCATCCACCGCTTCATCTCGGCGACGGGGAGGGAGAGGCCATCCTTGGCGGCGTCGGAGATGACGGTGGCAAGGTCGGCGGTGAGGTACTCGAGGACGAGAACGGCGTCCTCGTCTTCGCGCCAGAAGTACTCGTGGAGGACGACGACGTTTGGTGAGCCCTGGAGCATCTGAAGCGCGTCGATTTCTCGGAAGGCGGACTGGTAGTCGTGGATTTCCTTGAGGGCCACCGTGAGGTCGTCGGAGAGGCGACGCCCACGGTAGACGTCGGCGTAAGCTCCGGCGCCGATACGGTCCATGACTTCATACTTGGCGATGATCTCTGATCGGGTGTGGATGCTCCAGCTCTTGGGTGGATGCTGCTCCATCTCCGCCTCATCCACGGCCACGTCACAACGCCCTCTGTCTCCGTGCCTGCCTTCTCTTTAACTCCCTACAACAACATTTTTACTTTCTCAAAAAAGTATTTTAATTAAATTTTTTAAGAGATTATATTTATGTTTAATGGAATAAAAAAATATTTTAAATGTCGGAATAAAATATTTGATTACCAAGTACCCACTGTTATAATTTAATAATTTAACAATATCTTAACCAAGGCAAAACATTACAGGTTTTAAATTTTGTAAAACATTTTGTTTCATTATTAGTAGAAGAAATAATACTCTTTTTTGAACACGTGTTTAAATTATATTTTTACTGTGGAAAAATTACACTTTTTTTCGTTTTTCCTCTACTAGATTAATAGTTAAGTTACTCTGAATAGTTTTATTTAATTTTTAAATACATCTTCGTGTCGTTAAATAGAATACCTTGCTGAGAACATTTTCAATTCATAGCTGACTTTGCTAATCAAAGAGAATGCCAAGACAAATATGTATGCTCCTCTGTAGCTAGAGCTGGCAAAATGGGCTTTTGGGCTGGGTTCGGGCCGGTCCGCATCGGGTTCGGGCTTTGTCGGGCCGGACCAAAAAAGCCCGAATTGAAAACGGGCTCGAATTTGTGTGTCTGAATTCTCTATTTTTTGGGCTCGGGCTTTATGCTATATTTTGCGGGTGGCCCGCTTCGGGCTCGGGCTTTACCGGGTTCGGGCTTTGTCGGGCCGGACCAAAAAGGCCCAAATTGAAAACGGGCTCAAATTTGTGTGTCCAAATTCTCTATTTTTTGAGCTTTTTTAACCCAGCCCATTTTGCCAGCTCAGTCTGTAGCCCATGCAGTGGCCTCAAACCTTTTGTAGTCTTGCTGACCTTGGAAACAGAGTGAAAAGGGTATCAAGAGTGATAAGAGGAATAACAAAAACACGGTACTAAAACCATTAAAGCAAACGTGGTTGGGTTGAGGACTGCTAATGCTATCCTAGCACTGGAAGAAACCTGATACCTATTCTTCACGTAATCCATCAAGAACCACTTCAATATGGTTTGCTATATCAATAGGCAAGCCTACACTAGCTAACAGGACATGTCTACTTTTCTTAACACTCGTAAGTTAGAGTTTTAATAGTTTTACTTAGGCTTTGCATTTTTGGCCCCTCAGTTTTCACATTTGTGCGAATTAGGTCTTTCAGTTTTTAATTGCGCGAATTAGGTCCCCCAGTTTCATTAACTGTTGCAATTGGGTCCTCCCAGTGAACTGACGGAGCATTGACGGAGGGACCCAATTGCAACAGTTAATGAAACTGGGGGACCTAATTCGCGCAATTAAAAACTGAGAAACCTAATTCGCACAAATGTGAAAACTAGGGGGCCAAAAATGCAATTAAGCCTTTTACTTATTACCTTGGCTCTACTCCATGAGGCTGAGGCAAAAAAAACACTTGAAGATTTTTTTCTCTCCAAATTTGGAATGAATGCTCACTGCACACATCCAGACAACATAAATTGGTCTTCTTTTTCCCAATTTGCGTGGTCTTCATTGATTCTGTTGTGCGTTTCATCTTCCGCATTGAAAAATTTTGGTATCTGTCTTCAGTAATGTATTCTGCAACTTGTATCCTACTGCTTCCGTGGCAAAAAATTATCCTCACCGTGTTTGATTGGTATAGGGTTGGAGAATATTTGTGCAATGAAGCGTGGATCTGCTGAAATTGAACTTCTCTCCGTTGATGGATCACCGAAAATCCGATACCATAATCTGTTGAAAACAGAGAGAACTTTTTGAGAGTGAGTTCTGACATTGCCTACACACATCTGATTCTATTTATAGAGAATCATACCTATAACTGGATGCGTGATAAATCCGTTGAGACAGTTAACTGTTCATAACAAAATCCAACTACTCACAACAGAATCCTGTTAGGAACCAGATGAAAGAATTGGGAATTTGATAAAAAGAAATAGAAAAGAAAAAGAGAACTTTTATTGAATGAATAAGAATAGGAAAGAAGCTTCTTCTCCAAGTGTTGTCTCCTTCACAAAGGACTACTCCTTTCCCTCACAATCTCTCAAATGTACAGAATGATGATCCCTTTTTCACCTATATTTCCCCTATTTATTTAATTGATTGACGCCCTCTAACTAACTAACTACCCCCTAACTAATTTTCCTTTCTCTTCTACCCTAAGTCAATACCACCCCTGAAATTTAATCGTTATGGTCGTCTCTGCATTCAGGTCTATGTTGTCGCACGAAATCAAAAAAGTGAGCTTAATTAGTTGGCAGAACTTTTCATTTACTCTATTTTCATTAAATTAATCTTTTTTTTCTGTCAAATATTTTCATTAATTAATCTCATTATTACGAAGACGACCCATTTGGGCTTGGTCCAATAGGTCAGGAAACAACACCTCCTTTATACCCTTGTAATGTATCATCATCTCACCCAAACCTGAATTTTGTAAACGTTGTTGAGCCACTTCTGCATCTCCCCCTCCTCTACCACTGGCTCATCCCTTATTTCTGTTACTTTCTTGATTATCTTGACGATTGCTTTCTTGATTTTCTGGCATCTTCTTGAGTTCAATAATAAGGCTAGAACGAACAGTAGTAACTGGTCCATCCCGTTCAAGAATGCCACAGAATTCTCCATTCCTCCTACTCCTATCCGTGATCCCTAATTGTTAGGAACCAGAGGAAACAATTGGGAGTTTGATGGAAAGAAATAGAAAGAAAAAAAAGGACAACTTTTATTGAAGGAATGAATGAACCAACAAAAATAGGAGATCAAGGCCTTTCCTCCGAAGGGTTTCTCCCTTCACAAATGATTACTCAATCCTTTCACTCACAAAATCTCTGAGTGTAGAGAATGAATGATCATTTTCCCCTATTTATAATTTAAGAATGACACCCCCCCAAAAAAAACCCCAAAAACTAATTAACTGCCCTAATTGACTGTAATTAATTTTTCCTTCTCTTCTATTCTGACTTATCTCCTCTTTTAGGTAAGTTTTTTCATAAGTATTTCTATCATGTGTTTTTTAACTAACAATTTTTCATAGAAGTTAAAATTAACTTTTATTCTTTATATTTTTTAAAGGCTATCTTTTTTAACTTCTCCAAAAATACTTATTTATCTATCTATTAATGACTATTTAACAACATTCATTCTTTTACATGTATAAGAAAAATAAGAAATAAAATAAGACTAATTTTTCCATAAATCAAAAGCTAGAGTTTTTGCATCCAAACATGACCTTAATGGTTTGTCAGGGCTTCTCTAGAAATTTTGAGGCCTTAAATAAATAAAATTTATATTTGAAACCTAATTTAACATGTTATTTTTTATTTTACTTTTTCTAACTTTTGAGATGCAAAATTATCGATTAAAGTTTTCTATTTAATTAATTTTAATTTTTTATTTTCAATAAATATTAATAAAGTTAATTCATTTCAAAAAGTTGATCTCAAAACGAATATAATAATTAACTATATTATCATATTATTTACATTTACTTAAATTAATTGGCCTATTTAAGCCTTTAAAGATTTTTGAATAATCTAAAGTCTTACATTTTTTTTGACGAAATCTAGACTAAAGTCTTACATGTGAAAAGAAAAAGAAAGTAGCTTATCAATACCATGATTGTAATAAATTATACAAGAGAACCCATTATTTTCATTAATTAGACCTTTTTCATCCTCATTTTTTGTTGTCTGTGAACTCTTTCTCAGGTTCAAATTTGGTGTCAACCTCATCATCCCAAATTTTGATATCATCAGTACTCCCATAAGCCCAACTACAGATGAAGAAGTAGACCAAATTAACCAAACCCATAACAGTAAGGAACCAATAGTAGTAATCATAGTGCCCTTGGTTGAGATTTGATGATAGCCAACTAACTCCTCCAGGCCCTCTCCCAGTCCCATCCTTAGTAACCTTAACTATCAGGCTTGCCACAAGGTTCCCAATCCCAATGCCAAGTGAAAAAAGTGCAACAGCAATGCTAGACATTGTTTTAGGGAACTCAGAGTAATAAAACTCTATTTGCCCAATTGCATTGAAAGCTTCAGCTAAACCAACTAAACAATGTTGTGGCACCATCCACAATGCAGACATGTTCACAACCCCTTTGGGATTGTTCACAAAACCTTCCCTTATTGCTTCACTCCTTCTCTTCCTCTCTACCAATGCTGCCACTGCAGTGGCCAAACATGAGAGAACTAGCCCAATTCCAATTCTTTGCTTAATTGTGAGTCCTCTTCCTTTTTTGGTGTACTTTGATAACAAGGGAACTAGGATGCGGTCATAGATGGCAATCCATATGGTTAATGTGAGGATTCCAAATGCACTGAAGCTGGTTGATGGGATCTCAAAATTGTGCACCACCCTGTTCATGGTGCCAGCTTGGACCACAGAGAACGATTGTTGGCCTATGGTGATGGCGATTATGATGCTAGTGGACCAAAGAGGAAGGACCTTCACCACTGCTTTCAACTCCTCTACTTGTCTTACTGTACACAGACTCCATGGGTCAATTGCCATCCCGTAAGAGTCCAAATCTTTCTCTCTGTTCTTGATCATGCAAGCCTTGTTCAAGAACCTGGGGAGGGAGAATCATAACATATACATAGTTGAATTTAATATAACATAGACTAATATAAGTACTTGTTACAACACCAGTAAATCACAGTGGTTGATTGGAAATTGGAAAATTCTCCCTTCTTCAGTCCAAGCCAAAAATGTTATTTTCACACAAGAAATTTATATCATTCTTAGGTCAATTCATTTCAATTACTAATAAGAAATTTATATCATTTTTAGATCAATCCATTTCAAAAATGTTATTTTCACACAAGAAATTTATACCATTTCAATTTACTATATAAGAAGAAGAAAAAATCTCTGACTGAAACACGTGTTACCTCCCAGACTACCTCCCCGACTAATACACGTATCACCTCACAAAGTCTTTTTATTTACCACAAAAACTATTTCGTTTATTGAATTTTTTTACTGTTTATGTTAGCAAAATACTCATATTTTATATGGATCTAAGGACATATATTCCGATATACTACAGTAATATTTGCTCAAATGAAGCATTTATATATATTTTTATTTAATTTACCTTGCTTTGTTCGTAGGTTGAACAAGATTAGAGCCAGTGTGGAAATACCACATATTGGAGTTGTTTGGAGGCAGGGTTAAGTGTCTGTTTTTCCAGGCAGCAACAACTACTTGGGCGAAGCCAGCGAGCAAGCTCTTGTTTGGTTTCAATCTGACATACATAAAAGAACCCAAGAAGAACATGAGGCAAGAAAAGGACATGAGCCCCACGGGGATGCCTAAACCCACAACCCATCCTGCTCTCACTTGAATGTACACTATGAATACCACTGAAACCATCACTGAGACACCAACAGAGACATAGTACCAATTGAAGAAGCTCTTCATGATGCTCTCGTTTCTTGGGTTTTCAGGGTTGTCGATTTGGTCAGCAGCAAAGGCTAAGGAACATGGCCTAATGCCACCAGCTCCAAAAGCCATGAGAGCAAGGGAAGAGAAAAGGAACAGGAGTTGCATTCCTGTTGGACCTGCACAAACTTCTCCATTATGGCAATCTGGTGGCCTTGCATGTCTAATGATTGCAGTAAGCCACAACAAAATTAGTCCCTGTAATTTGCAAATGCATTTATTACATGTAGTAAGAAACTACCTGATGAATCAGATCCGTACAAAGTACCGGACTTTTATTAAATATAAACAATAAAACAAACGAAATAGTTTTGGGCATGAATTAGATGACACTTGCTCCGGTCGAAGCACTTATTTTTCTTATATAGTAATTGATTGGTTTATTATATTATAATTTTTTTTTGAATATGTTTGTTGATATATACGCTATATATAAGAGTATAGTGTTTAGCTTACAAGAAGGTCGATGATTGTTCCATATGCAATGACACGGAATCGTCCAAGGCAAGAATCGGAAAGAAAAGCACCAAAGAGGGGCATAAAATTGGAGACGGCGTTCCACAGGAATATTATGATGGCTGCAGTTGAAGGGTCTAAATGATACTCATTCAGCAGGTACAAAACCATATTCACATGGAGCCCCACAGTTGCAACCTTTTCAAAGGTCTCGTTTGCTAAATGATATAAAAACAAAAAAAGTTGGAAATCAGAACATCTTCTGATATATATATATATATATATATATATACCTCACTACCAACACAATACAATGTATTGTACCGAAATATATATATATATATATATATAATCCATGATTTTTAATACAATGAATGGTAAGTTAGAAAAATGTCCTGAAAAGGGTCAAGACATATGCGTACATATTTAATTAAAGTAAGGGGTTTCATCACCTATGATAAAGAGCATGGTTCTGCAGCCACCCTTTTTCCTTATCACAATCTCTTCGGTAGTGGCTTTCGTTTGCTCCATTGGCATCTCCATTTTTCTTCTGCTACACTCATGGAAAGGTTAATTATACACATTACAATATAATTGAAGCTAATCAGAGTTTTGTTTTAATTAAACACATGCGTATGAAGACAACAAGCTCTGTTTCTTTGCACACATAATAACACATCTCACCTTGTTATTATCTCAATTATTTGTAGTGTCGGGATTATATTGTTCTATTCTAACTGCTGCCGTCCCATAAAATTATAAGGCAGAATATTGAAAGAAATGAGTAATTGTTGCAAACAAATTAAATCCTTTTTTCTCAAAGGGGGAAAAAAGTTGCTTATTGCTATGTCCATTTATTGTCACACATAGGAAATACACGTACACATATGTTTAGAACAGAACATGAGTAAAGAGACAAGATTATTTCTTTTCCTTACCAATTTCTGCACCGAAGCCAGGCCAGCATTTAAGGCGTGCAAATAGTACTATTGCACAGGGTCCCAAATTTAGGGGCCCCAAAATTTATTTAAAAAAAAGGTAGGAGCAAAATCGTTTGCCATTGTTCACCGACTTTGAAGTTGTATTGGTAGGATTTTAATAATCTTCTTTGTATTTATTGTCCTAAAGTGAGTGTTTAAAATTAAAACAATTGCTCTTTTTGAAATAATATTTAACATTGTCCTTTTTTGAAATAATATTTTGAAATAATATTTAATTATTAAAATTGCCTTTTTTTTATTGGGGTCCCAATTTTTAAGATTAAAACAGGACTCCCAAAATGTTTAAGACGGCCGTGACTGAAGCTTAATTGTCACAGCTATGGAACTATGACCACTATAATTTGTAGGAAAGGGAAGAAAGCATCAAAGCCTTCAGAAGAAAAAAAAAAGCACATTATTACCGTGTTGGCCATTCTCTATCTCCGTCTCTAATTAACGGGCGTGAACTCATTCCCTTTTGTAAGGTGAGTTATGTTTCTTGCTAGCTGTCACTGTTAATGTGCTTTCCTCGTTCTTTTGTTTGCTCAAGGGGCCAAAATGCTTACGGTACTGTGAAAGAATTAATAAAAGAATATTTCAAAGTTAATTTCTCCAAAACAAGAGATTTCAAGTTTCTATGTATCTGAACTATAATATAACTTCAGTTTTAACTCCCAAGGCAGTGTGAGGGTTGAAGAATTTTGGCATATATAATTGGTCTCAAATACGTTATCTATCTCCACCACCTTAAACTCCCTTCAAGTATGGAAGAATACGTTAAGGGGTGCTATATATATATATATATCATTTATTTATAGGCGATTAAGTGGAACGTAAAGGTTAGTTTAAATGCATGTCCAACGACGGATCGAAGGTTGCAAAGGGCGTAGGAAAAGATTAATTTATCTCATTTGAAGTAACGGTGGTGAACCGGACTTTATTAAAACATACTTAAACTGTTGGAAAAAGATACCCTTTCGGTATATAAACAATCGGTCGGGATCTGTAAATTTTGGGGTTTAGCTAAAATTAGTGGTAATACATAATATAAAGTAAATTATTAATCCTCATGTATTCATCTACTTCTGAACTGTGAAATCTTTTATTAAAGTTCTGTAATTAAGAAAATCCAACCAGTAATTAATAAAAAGAGAAACAATTAGTGAGAAAAGAAGCCGTGACTAATATTAACTTCAAAATGAATTTGTTTTGAAATAATTATTCACCCAAACAAGTTTGCCTATTCGACCTTAAATATATATATAACCACCGCAATTATGGCTATTGTACTTAGTGGTACTATGAGGTATTCTCACGACTTAAACTCTTTAGACCAACTATGAGTTAATCCTCAATTTAGGGTTTAGTCATACTTAAGTTCCTTGTCCTCCCTAAAATTGTTTTATGGGGAATCGAAACCTTAAACATATATCGATACTTTTAGAATTAGGGTTTAAGACTTAACTCAATTTCAAAAAATTGACTTATAAGGTGAGCACTGTCCATGTCTTATAATGGACCATTTGGCAGATGTCTAAGTTCTAAAGTGCAATATAATAAAGAATAAAGACTTGAATCACTTATACAAGAGTGGATAAAACATTTCTCCTTCACTTTCTTCCCCGCTAAAATTCTCATTCAAACACAAAATACACCCTTATTATAAATAAAAGAAGAAAAAGGAAAAAGAATGGAGAAGAAAGGATAAAAGGACAATTTCATGCATATATAGCAAACTAATCAAATATCTACATAGAAAATCAATCTATGTACAAGGCTTTTGTATGTAACCTTTGAGCTATATACAGCCCCAAGGAACCTAAAAAATGAACGTATTTATAAATTCAATGAATTTAATATTGTCAAGATATGTTCATCTTGTTTTCCTGTACCGGTTCATTGCGCATCTTCTTTTAATTCATTCCCCAAGCCTGCAATTACCAGATAATATTTTGCGACTGTTAATAAAAAGCCCTATTATTACCATTTCGTATCGGAGCTAGAAGGCAAAGTACACATGCTACTTGGTATGTAGATCTAAGGGCTTGTATCTTTCAGTTTTCTTTAAATAAAGAATCATTTTTTTGAAAGGAAAAAACATTTTAAAAAGTTTCAAGTGCGTTTTCCTCAAGTATTTTAAAAAATCAAGTTTTTTTTTTTAAAAAAGTTTAAACAGACGGTACCACGAATATCCAAACTTCAGTAGTATTAAAATTCAAACAAGAGGTTTATTAATTGAATAAATTAAAAGGTACCTGAATTTGGCCATCTGAAGTTCCAATCACCAAAATTCCTTCATTGTTAACCAAAGCCATGCAATTTATCTTACAATTCGTCCCCACCTGTAACGTGTCAACTCTAGTGTGTTTCTTCTTATCCCAAATTTCTACAGCACCTCCCTTGCACCCCAAATAAATTAATTCTGAACTCACTGCCATAGCCCGCACTTCTGATCCAGTTTGCAGTGATCCAACCATACTGTAATTGGAATTGTTCCATATCTTGACGTATGTGTAAAACAGTTAGTTAGCTATGGTATGACATCCATAAAATTAACACCAAGAAGCGCAAAGATTATCTATGCCATGAAACCTGATGTTTCTAGCAATAATTGCAAGTATTTTTTTATCTTAATATGTACCACTAAATCATATATGTTTGAAATACCTTTACAACAGATCCATCCAAGGAAGAGCCAGCTGCATACATAAGTTCCCCATGAATTTGAAGTGCACGAATAGGATTTGCTTTCCCAAGTAATTTTTTATAACCACTTTGAATTGTACTGACTGCTCCACTGGCCAAATGTATCTCCTGAAATATCACAATAATATCATTACAAGAATGTTGAGATATCATCACATTGGATTTAGACTACGTCATACTTCTAAAAACTTGATACCTGAACACTACTGTCATGGCATCCACAGTATAATCTCCCTTGAGCATGAGCCAAGCACTTCACATATTTATTAGAATTTAACAACTTTGATTCTCCATTCAGTGATTGAACCTGATGAAAGAGCAAAGTAGTTATGGTATACAATATTCTTACTAATTTTATTCAGTAGCATTTTCACTATTAGGGGGGAAGAAGCTAAGTAGCGGAATCTGGTCACTTGGGGATTTGGTTTTTAGGCATGATCGGATAGGAATGAAAATAAAGGAAACGATACAACATGCAACTCAGAGCAATATATCATGCATAATGTTTTATGTGTGAGAGAGAGAGAGAGAGAGAGAGTAGGCATTCATAATAAGGAGTGGGAGGTAGTGTTATTTTACAATTATGCATGCATAAAAGTAGTCGGATTAGCCTCTTCCCCCACCATTCAAAAAGAATATATATTTTATTTCATTGGGTACCTTGACACCACTTCCCTGCGGAATGAAACAAGCTATGCTATTGGTTACAACTAAATTATGAATCTGGTCCTTCATATCATGCACCTGCTCACAATGTATTGCTGCCTTTCCAATACACCAGATCTGTTCTTCAACAAGACAAAACCTTTGTTAGCAAGCTGCCTGACATTGATATCAGAGTAACTGCAGAAAATTTTACCTTTGCAGTTCGGTCAAGTGAACCACTGTATAGTCTGTCACCAGATTCTGAAATCGCCAAGCTTGTCACAGCCTTAGTATGTTCTTGGATCTCTTGCAACAGAAGTAATAAGCTATCTTTTAATGTCCACACCTTCAGAAGTTACAGAGTATTTTCCAGTGAGCTCATATTACAGTAAAGTTGTCACACGCAAACAAGACCCGAACATTTCGCTAATGATCAGGTATGTCCTAGCATTTTTCTAGTTATTTAATCTATCAAGCAAATGGCAGACACCATATCATAAAAGTGCATTCTTTTTGTGACTCATGTATCTATATTTTAACGTATTTAGATCTTGCTCACACCCAATTCCCCTCATGGTAACTGCACCACAGACAGACAGTTTGATGATGTGATAATTTATTTTCTAGTAATTCTAAGGAAACAAATATTTAAATAAACTACAATAGATATAATCAGAATTCTCAACCAGA
Organism: Glycyrrhiza uralensis; assembly: GCA_030159175.1. Taxonomy (NCBI): domain Eukaryota; kingdom Viridiplantae; phylum Streptophyta; class Magnoliopsida; order Fabales; family Fabaceae; genus Glycyrrhiza; species Glycyrrhiza uralensis. The sequence goes on along the minus strand of BRZY01000003.1, from coordinate 57,353,632 downwards.
CTACTATAAAACTTGAATGTTTGTTTCAATAATTAAAACCATTATTCATCAGAATTTGCATGGCATCTAAAATTCTAATTCTTATTATATTACCTTAATGCTGCCATCTGTATGTCCTGAAAAAAATTTATCCTTGAAGCAAATGACAGACAACACTCCTCCATTTTCGCTGCAATCTACTTGGATTAGCTCTTTATGTATCCAAATATCCTGTTCCAATAAAGAATTTTAAATCATCCATCATGCCTATACTAGAAAATGGTTTAAGAATACACCAAACTTACTGCTTTAGACTCGTTGTCTTCAACCAGAACTTTCAGCATTTCAGATGCCAAGGGAGAGAATCTCTTTAGCTCTCTCAAACCTTTTAAGATATCCTTAGTGTAGGAAAAGGTTAGATCACGTAGGCCATCTGAAATTTACAATATCAAGTACTACCATCATTATTCTGTCTCACATAACAATGACTCACAGGAGTTTGAACACATAAATCTACATAAAAGGCTCATAGATTCATGAGCTATTTTGATTGTTTTCAAAGAAAACTAATATAAAAACAAAAATAATATCATCTGATCTAAATCTATGTTGAATTCTGTATTTGAGTAATTTATCAATACTTCCAGTAAGTGCCAATCCGATGTCATTTTCCAGCTTAGTTATTATCTACCTGTTCCATATGTTTTGAATGAAGGCTGTAATAAATGGCTGGGTTTGTGAAACTTACCAGAGAAATGGAGAAAGCTATTGAGAGCAAGCATAGAAAGGATTCTGTCTTCTACTTCCTTAGAAGAATTTAATTTAGTAATGAGCTGCTTTAGCAAACAGACACGGGCTGCTCCTTGTATCCCTGTATCTGGTAGAATGGTCAACATGGATATGAGCCACGTAGCTGATATAAAGCATGCTGAACGTAGTTCTGGAATTCGGCTCTTCATGCCATCTGCTAAAGCTTCAAAAATTATACCAAACTCGTGGCTAACTAGAACAGATGCAATTTTTCTTTCCCAATCATCTGCTGCCTTCTCTTCTTCCTATTGATCCCAATTAAATAATTAGTAAAGGAGTCTACAGCATTATTTTTCAAATATTATAATGCCAAACAAAAAATAAGCTATCAAAAGAACGTTTGTCAAGCAGAAAACAAAAGCTCAAAATACAGTAAGAGTTTTAAAAAAACTTTACTGGAGTTATTTCGATTTCTGGGAAGAAGTTGCTGATCTGATCCACCTGATCATCCCTTCTGGAACTTTTGTCAATACCTGAACGTTTAAGAAGTACTTCTCTGATAAGAGGCTTTCCAAAGAAGTTGAACCTCCCATGTAGTGACATGATTGTATCAGCGGCTGCTAATTGGGTAGCGGGGAAATCTGAGTTTCTCAGGCATGAAATAAGAGTATCTATTGCCTCTTCACGGTATATGCTCATTTTTCTTGGTTCGACCTAAAAATAGCATGATGGTTAACTCCTTATTACAGGCAAAACATCATTTTTGCATTTGTAATTTAAAGGCAGTGATACAAAGATAGTGTAACTACCAACTAGATATCATACAACTGATTCCTAGTGAGCATCAAAGATTCATACCAGAAGATCAAGTTGGAGTAAGAGGCCAGCCATGACTGGACATTGGTCTTGAAGGGCTGTCTGCAAATTAATAAGGAGTGTATGCATTGTACTAAAAGGTCCTCCTTCCTTTATAATGTGGAGGATTTGCTCATTGAATGTTCTCCTGAAAGGAACCAAATGGAAGCTATCAGAGAAACTAAGAAGTATAGTAGTTTGATGGCAAATGCTATGGAGTGCCCTAAAGTCACTTGTTAAAGAATAGTAAAAGATTTGTAACATTTAATGTTACCAATGCATTAAATACTGTGTTTATTAATAAATATTTTCTATGTCTTAATTCTTTAATCTGTGCCTTATGCACTTGTTAGCCACTAGTTTGATTAGCCATTAGCATAATCATGAATACGAAATAGACATACCTATTTAATTTGACTAGTTCAGAGAAAAATTTAACAATCGTAAAACGCTCTCCATCGGTTGCACCGATGAAGCTATCCAAAATAGGAGACAGCTCTGCTTTATCAGCAATGGTTTTCCTGCAAGCCCCATCCTCTTGCATGCATCTCAATAAGATCTCCACTGCAGCAATCCTCTCCTCTGCCCACTCAGCTCCCAAACTGTCGACAACTGCTTCAATTGCTTTTCCAGAGAACAGAGTCTTGACAACCAAAGATGCAATTATCTCTTCACTGCTTCCAATAATCTGTGCCAGTAAAAGCACTGCAGCTGTTTTGGGCTTTAAACACATCTTAACCAAGTCTTCCTCTTTCTTATCGAAAACTGTTACAAGAGAATCCACTGTGGCCATCTCTGTAAGAGCCACAGCTGAAGGGTTTAGGAGATACAATAGCACAACAGCCTCTGTCAACCCTTTCTTGAAAAGAGCCATTATACATTCCACATCAGTGTCCACACGCGTGAGGGTCTGCATAACAGCATTGTCTCTGGAGCCCATCTCGGCCAGAAGGAAAACCGATGCTTGTAGCACCTGGGGCTCAACAGAGTTGAAAAGGATCTCCACAAACCCATTAATTATTGCAGGTTTTGATAGCATGCTATGGATGTCCACTCCCAGGTTCCCTCCTCTCCACAACTTCTCAATTTGAAGCACAGCCATTTCAGATTCCTCGAGAATATCTGACATATACAGGTTATTGATTGCACAGCGTAACTCACTAATCATCCCATCAACGGTGGCCTGTGTTATGACACTATCAGGAGAAGTGGAAGGCATTGTTGTCTTCACTACTGCTTCTGTATCCTCATATAGACTCTCAGTTGGTGACAGGACTGAACTGGGGTTGCGTTCTTTCCAGCTAGCAATTAGTCGTTTGAGCACATAATTTGTCTTAGGTAGATGGGTGTTTTGCAGCTTCTGGCGAGTGATAGGACAAGTTAAGTTCCCTCTATTGAACCATTCCTCGATAGCTTTACGTTCATATGTCTGACCTGTCTCAAGAGTCACTGGATCATCAAATATGTTACTGGTTATTGGACAGACAAAGTCTTTGGGAGATGTTTGCTTCCCACTTCCATGCGATGGTTTATTGTAGTCTGCCATAGGATAATCTGGGGAGCTATAGGAGCAGGAAGAATCCAAGTTAAGGAAAATGCAGCGGACCACAAAATAATGAAGAATGGTTTTTTTAATATGACGTACCCCCTGGATTCTTTGAAGATGGTCTGCATTTGTTCTTGGGTTTGGCTTTGTCGAGGCTCCAACAATGCAGTATTTTTGTCCTTTTCCTACAGGACATATTCATACACTTAGCATTTAAAGAACTAAAACAACATGCATAGAAAATTCAGTCCTCGTTGGATATTCCTCCCCCATCCCCCTCTCGGTGGCATCAATTACCTCATTTTCTGCTTCAGAATCTGAAGACGAACAAAGCAAATTCTCATTTAAAGAAAATTGAGTTTCGGCGGCTGAGTTTAAATAGACTGGTGTTGCCCAATATTTTGTAGATTTTTGGGGTTTGAGGACTCTGGGAGAGACTCTCTGAGGATATAATGGTGCGTGGGAAGATCTGCCGCTGGAACTGCTGCTCAAAAATTCAATAGATGCATCCCTTTCGGACCACATTGGCTGCAGGAATCAGTAGAAAAAGATGTGATGGAATGACCATGAAATGCATGTGCCAGAAATCGTCAAAGTTCAAACCAAATGCAGAGAAACTCTCCTTTTTTTTCTCCATAATCACATATTCCATTCTAGCTACTCCAATACCCACAGGCCTTAGTTCAAATACAAATTTGTTTTATGGCCATTAGAAAACTTAGTATCACCAAACAAAAATATCCATTCATTTAGTTGAGACAAATTTTCAGTAGCTCTAATTGAAACAGCATCTGTATACTAAGGTTTCGCCAAATAGTAAAACACTAAAACATCATGAACTACTCCAAATGAATGAAAAACATCACGAACTACATCACTATGCTGCGGAAGAAATCTTTTCCAAATGAACAAAGAACCACTACTTCTCTTTGTTTGCTGGAAACGTAACCCAAAAAGCCAATTAAATAAGCTTTTCTTTTTCCAATTTTTTCCTCACATGAGATTTTAGGAGGCCTTAAAATCCCACAGACCAACCAAATTTTCAAAACCGACCCGATTATTGTAAACTTGATTCTAGAAAAGCAGATAAAAATGCTAAACCAATCCTTCACAACACAAAGTCGAGGCATAAACATATGCATAACCAATCAAATTAATAAAAACATGAACACATGTCAAGTTGATTTGAAGAAAAGTAACAAATTGGGAAACAAAGTAAAAGGCAACATTACATTATACCGTCCGTTCTCCAACACAGGCATTGGCATTTCCTCCTTTCTGTAATAATCCCCACTCTCACCTTCTGCAGCGCTCTTCAATATCAAAAACGGTGGACTAATTGACTCATCTCCATCTCTATTCACCAAAACCTCTTTAAAATACACCGCCAAAACCCTGCAGTTCTCATCCAGAACCTCCCCGTACTCTCTCTCCAACTCCCTCAGCTTCGAGGCCTGATCCTCGCTCATCCTCGACAACAACTTCGTCCAAGGCAGCACCACGGACTCGTCGGAAACCGAGTAGTCACCGTCACAGGTGTCGCCGCGGCTCGATGTCGCGGAAGCGGAGGAGGACAAAATTCGCGTTCTCTGCTCATGGAACCACTGGAAAACAGGGAAGAGGTGGAGAGAAAAGAGGCGCTCGTAGAGAGCCGGTGCGATTTCGGATCGGGCAAGGGAAGGGTTCGAGTGGAAGATTCGGAGGATGCTTATGGCGGACTCGTCGGGGCGGTTGCAGAGGGTGCGGATGAGGGAGAGGAGGAAGGAGGAGACAGGGTATTCGGGGAGAGGGAGGAGAAGCTTCTCGGCAAGGGAGAGTGAGGAGGAACGGACGGCGGGGCCGGAGAATGAGATGGCGCTTTCGAGAGTGTCCGCGGCGAGCTTCAGTTGTTTTAGGGTGGCTTGGTTGGAGATTGGAGTCTCACGGTGGAGAGTGGCAATGAGGCGGTGCCGGAGTTCGGAATGTGAGAGCACGCCGCTGATGAATGCGGCGGTGTGGCGGAGGATCTGAGCTCGAGTGGTGACGGTTACGGTGCCCATGACGGTTGGAGTGAGGGTCTGTTACGTACGTGTGGGGTTTATGACGTTAACGGAAATAACAGTATTCACCAATTCAATTTGCCGGAACGAAAAGTCTTTTGGACGGCAGCTTGTAAAATATGACCAAATCACCCTTCTGCTAAACTAGTCTTCTCAGTAATTACTGCTGAAAGGACAGAAATTCATAATGGTGGTGGCATGCTGACTCGTGGTATAAGAAACGTATTAATTATGATATGATTTTGCGATTTGAGCAAAAAATAAATTATAAAGAATTGAATAAATATGTTAGTACCTGTGCAAAAATATTTTTCATCTAATAATATTTTACTATAGTATTTTAAGATATTTATACAAAGAGATATGATTTTATATCTATATACAAAATTTTTACACTATTAATACATAGTAATTAAATTTTAATTTTAATTATAAACTTGTTATTAGGCAACAGAAAAATGGGGATTAATATAGAGCTACTTCTTCACAGCTGTAATGCAACTTTGGAAGGGGAGTGAGGCCAAGAGAGTGGGGGACATTTTGGTAACTCTGTCCACTTCGAAATCTCGCGGCAAAACATGAACCGGTGGGACCCGTTTTGCCGCCCAGCCGGCTCGGTTTGACCGTTAGTCATGTCCCGTGGGACTCAGTACCACTGACTGTTGAGTGCTGGATTTCGGGGTCCAATCGTTTTGATTCGGCAGAGGTTATATATCTTATTGTTATGACTACTTCAACTCATTTAAATTAATATTTCCTTTCATCTATTTTTATATAATTTTGACGTATTTTTTATGTCTTACAATTGATTGATTGATGCAATAAAATAGTACATATAGAAATGAAATATTGCGAGAAACATAGAAAAATACGAGGAAGGAGGAGACCAGGAAGGATGTCTATGATTTGAACTGAAATCACTTGCGTAATCGTGTTCTATCTGTTCCTCCGGTTACTAAAAAAACTTAATAACTAGGGGAGAGAGAGAGAGAGAGATTTTTCAATTGATGGTTAACTTATTTAAAATTAGGTTAAATTATCTCATAAGTTCTCACATAGTTTCGTTAAATTTTTAACTAACGACGGGCCAAGGCATGAGGCATTATGGCCCACTAGTTGGCCATAAGAGCAAAAAAGAGAAAGGCCATCGCTCCCTGCACCCACATGAATTGCTCACTGTGCACCAACACTCCAATTTTTGAATTTGAAAAGTCAAAATTACCCTTATATAAATAGACCCACACAGTTAATAGTCCTTCACTTTCTTTCTCCCCAAATGCCAACAAAGCACAAGTTCAGTGACCACCAATGTCCAGCACACAGTGGGATCGCCCACTACCGTTGTCTGATGCGTGGCCCAGTACCGAAGTCCATCGCGTCGTCCACCGCGAGACACTTTATAGGCGTTTAAGCGACCAGAGAAAGAGTAGAGAAAGAAGACATCTCTGCAACCAAAGCTCCGGCGTCCCACCTCGTCTTTGTCTCCGCCGCTAAGTCAGCAACTCGCGATTGTAACTTTTTTTTCCTGAAATTTGAGTCCTTCTAGTATTGGATTTTTTGGTTTCGGAATTTGTACTTCCAGTATGTATTTTTGCAATGAAAAATACATACCAGAAGTACCACTTCCGGAACCCAAAAATCCAATACCGGAAGTGGGACTCCTGGTGTAATGTAATGGGATGGGATAGGATAGGGGGCTACGAAGTGCAGTGATGTCTTACTTGGGTTTCGTTCGGCAATTTCCCTGAAACTATATTATTGTGTTTGTGTTCGTTGTTTGGGGATTTGATTTTGAGAAATTTTAGCCAGCTTTGTGCTCTCCGTTGGCGAGGATTGCTAGATTTTTTTATTTCGGATTGTAAAATTGCACTCGATGCAAGAAAGAAAAATCTCTCTGTTTCATAATTTTGAATCGTTGTGATTTGGTCGTGATTGAGCAGCCATCGTTGTATCAACTATGTCACCTGCAGACAAGTTGTTGTCTTTCGCATTCCCATAAGGCACTAAAACCGTAAAACGTGATGATAAGACATGAGCCAAGCACACTATGCTGTGCTCCACCACCAACCATCACATTAGGAGCATATCCTCCATGCAATTGGGATCCTTAATAGCTACATCATTCATTCAAGAAGAAGGGGGACAGGGACTGTCACTTGGGAAGAATGGAGAAGAAGGGGATTTGGAGAGAGGGGTTATTTTCGTATTTAAATTTACAAAAAATCTAAGTGTGGTTGTAGGAACCAATTCATGTGGGTGCAGGGAGCATGGCCCAAAGAGAAAAAGAAAACAGCGCAAGACATGATGGAATTATGGGCCACTAGTGGCCAATTGGATTATGCTGACCTTGTGGTCGTGTCAAATTCCCAAGTTTTGGATTAGGACCCCCGAATGTCTATATCAAAAAGAAAAAGACCTGAAAGCATGTATGCAAATCTCACTGGAGTTCAAGAATAATCCAAAGAAACTGTCAAGAATAAACCTTCGTTCAAGTTGGATCGAGAAAAATTGAGCAAATGATCATTTTTTTTTAATTTCTTTTCGTCAATTTGTTTACATTTAATTAATTTAAAAAGAAATTACCTAAGCGAGAAAATTCCCATATATTAGGTCCTATATATTGGAAAGTGAAATTTGAGCAAATGAGCAGATCGGACACATCTAAAAGACAAACAGCGACAATAAGAAACGACATGTCGCATAGCATCGAAAAAGGAATAATTGCCTCCTCGCGTGGTTGTGATGTTGGTTTAACTGCTCACCCTGGAAAACGATGTTCATTGCTTTGCCGTTTCATGCTGGCCATGATTGCTGCTGTATACTCGTTTGAAAAGATAACGGCAGCTTGAAGGAATTAAAAAAAGCATAGCTAGTTTTGTAGGCACTGTTGTTGTTTGGAGACATTATTCATTGGTGGGGGTGCTATTTTCATGTCATTGTAGTGCTTTGAGATTGTGTCGTGTGTAGTAGTTGATTTGATTTGATACCATTCTTCTCATGTATACGTAAATACATATTTTCCAGTCACATAATTTGTCTTATTCTTGGAAGCTGATTTATCACCACCTGTTGTTTACAAAATCCATTATAATTAGTGTTGGGTTTCAATTATTGATGATGGCCTACGTAGAATAGACATAGCTTTACATATTGCATAAAGTGTTGACGTTCTCATTAAGATAACTAATGATATGAGTAATGTAACAAACCGGTAATTTAATTTTCTCATAAATCACAGCCAAATATTAGTTTGATAAGCTTATTAATCACAGCCAAGCTTGGAATAATTTATTCAGCTATACCTAGCTCCCTTTTCCTTATATATTGAACTGTTTTGCTTATATAAAAAAAAAAAAAAGTTATTCAGCTATATATACCTAGTGACTGGTAAAACCGTAAAACCAAATAAAGGGTATAACTATAACCCCTGCATGCGTATTGGAGACCGTGGATGTGTACCTTTGCCTTGCCAAGTGTGACAGCACTTTTTTGTTTTCAAATTAAACCCATATATTTTACTCTTTTACATAAACTTCTGCTGATAAATTATCTCCTGTTCTACAACAGAAGTAGCAATATTCAAATGATTAATCATACAATTATTGTATATATACACATTACAATCTAGCATATGAGACCTCTTAATTAGTTAAGCTAATGAGACTAAATCAAAGCTTGATTTATTTGCATAAATTGAGGACTCTTAATAATTAACAAAGGGCTTGCAAATATATATACTTGTCTGTGATCAGCTAGGTAGCACACAATTTATTCAGGGAATCCTGCATAGCATCATGAGCAATCAGCCTTAATTAGATTTCGTAGCAGATTGACTGCTCATGATGTTATACAATTCCCATGGAATTTGCCTCTCTGTATGCTACCACAGATATATTGTTTAAATATATACATGCTACCCTGCAATATTAGTACTAATTAAACCCGATTATCCATGATCTACTGAAATCCCCCTCCAAAAGCAGGAGCCCAATAGTCAGCTCCATTGTCACTTCCAACTTGCAGTGTGCATGAGACTGGAACCAGACACAACCCTCTACTCCTCAGGTCCTTCTTTTCTTCTTCTTCAGAATCCTAATTAAAAGCAAGACAGTAAAAAAACCACATTATTGAATCACTTTAGTTACTTTTAAGAAAAAACAGAGAAAATATATATATATATCCATTGAACAATTACCTGCTTACTAGCTGCCTTCCTCTTCAAACAGTTTTCATTCAGCAGCTATAACCACAAAGTAATAAAATAAAAATGAGAATTTGAAGCATTATTCAAGTATACAAGTTGTAATGCAGAAAGCCATTTGTTTGATTTATCTTTAATATTATATCTGATATCTGATAAAGCTTGGTGACATTTCTCTTAAATTGTCCACTTTCTTCATGTAATAATAGAATGCAAGTTGAGCTGGTGATAGCTTCTTTCCCAAATGCAAAATCCCCAAACCCCTTTAATAAGGGGATAAATGGATCCAAGGAAAAAAGCATATATACCTGACCAGGGTCTTCAGGGAATAAACAATTCTTCTCTCCTTGAACCTATAACATTAAATAATCACAAATCATAACTCAATTAGTACAACATAATTACCCCATTAATTAGTGTGCCTGGTGCACATGCAAGGAAGAAAGAAGCAGAGGAGAGAAAGAGTGACTATTAATTAATCTTTCTTGCTTTGGGAAGTGAGAAGTACTGCTTTTATGTAATGTAAATGTGCTAACCAGAAATGGGTTGATATTATTTCTTACAGATTGTTGGTGCCTCATGTTCCCTGATCCACTGCCCAAGTATGGTAAGCTAAGGGCCTGCAAAATTAACAAGAGTAATTTTAGAACTTCAAAAAGTACTAAAGGGTGTGTCTGTGTCCAAGGAAAGAACAACGTGAAATATGTAGAACTTTTATTTAACAGCGTGCCATCACTATTCCCTGACTCACTCGTGGTGGTTGTTTGGAAAGATAATTAAAGAGAGGGAGAGGAGAAGAAACAACATTACCTCAATTTGACTCTGAAGGAATCTGATATACCCAATAGCTTCTAATAACACAGATGCCGTGTCAGTCTGCAAAAGTGACAAATTATACCACAACACACCACTGTCATATATATTCCCAGTCATCTCATCTCAAAGAAAATGAGGGGATGGGGAAAATGGATTATATATCAAGAAAAAGATATCATGCTTGAAAATTGTTCTTATTTATTCTTTTGGACACAAATTAATAAAGATTATAGCTTCTTTAATTTTACACAAATTAAGTTTATGTATGTGTTTTTTTTTTTAAATATGATATTGGTGTAAAATACCCCGCTCACTCGAGATCTTGTTTAGAGATCCAAACTCAGTCTCACTCGAACCAACGTAACTTTGATATATAAATGTGCATTTTCAGTTGAATAAACTAGGATTATATTATATACCTTTCCAAATGGGGAAACGAGTTGATGAAGGGCTGTAATTCTGTCACCTAACTTCTCCCTCCTAACCTGAAACGGAGAGGAAGAAATTAATCATGTAACCGTAACTGTGACCGACAGGCACACTTGCATGCTTGCTTAAAAGTTGAATATATATATATTGTTGTTCATATATGTTGGTTTATGTTGATTCTTCATTCTCAGATAAATGTGAAAGAAAGAATTCATGATTGGGAACAAGACAACCAAGAAAGACAAGGATTGATGCGCACACATGATGTTTGTGTGTGTGTGTGTGTGTGTGTGTGTGCTTGTGTATGTTTTGCCTGAAGAAAGAGATTTCGGGGGTTGGAAGTTTCTGTCCAGTTGTTGTTTACCTTGAAGGTAGACTGAGTTGTAGACGGTTGAACCCTAGCTTTCTTGAATGCCCCACCAGCTGCACCGCTATTGCACTTGGGAAATTAACAAATTAAGAAACTTTCGTTAATTAAAATCAAATCAAAATTATAATATAAAAAAGATAGAAACCAAAATGAAAATAGAAATTTTGTTGCGTGAGGTTTCATACTAAACACTTTTATTTACAAAAGATAAAGAGAAACAAAAGTAATCCATTTTTTGATCTATGATAAAGAAATAAATAAAGAATAATAGAAGAAGAACCGTCTAATATCCATTCAAGAAAAAAAAGTTGGAGCACCCTTGCCTTTAGCAAATACTACTATATATTTATTGGAAAATAAAATTTAATTTGAAAACATTCTCAAATACGAAAACTTCCCGTGGCTAAAGAGGTTTCAACTTTCAATTGACAATTGGCTTAATTAGTAAAGTTTCAGGAAAATTAAAATATACGTGCAATTAACTCGTACCAACCAATAAAAAGTAAATTATCACTTAATAATTAATTATCAGGAATATTAATCATCAAATCATGTATGTATCATCTACCTCAGAATTAGAAATTGGATCTGATGGAGGAGACCTCGTATCGGTCTTATTATTAGAGAAATCCAGCATGCTGCCGCTGCTGTTGAAACTTGTTACAGTAGTAGAGGATTTCGGGGAAGAAGAAGCAGGAGGAGGAGGCACTATTTGAGACCAGGTTGGCTTTGCCTGAAGAAATTCTTGGTTTCTTCCATATGCATAGCTTTCTTGCTTAACAACATCAACAAGAGGATCTGCATTTGGAGGCTGACTTAGCATTATTTGCTCCTGCTGCTGGCACATACCACCCTTATCCTCTTCAGACAACAGTACTCCTCCACTCCTGTATATTTTCCAAAACCATAAACACAAAAAAAAAATTATATATATGTAGAATAATTTGATGTGATCCTTCAAATAAACAAACATAGCCTTGTTGCATGGTTTTAAATTGCAGTCTGCAATCGCGATTGTAGTCACAACCACGCCATGGTTTTCAGAGTCTCTCAAGTACTGTATCGTGACTGCTGCGACCGCAATTTCCTGCAATATCACGTGTCGCAACACAATCGCGACCATGACCGCAATTTAAAACCTTGTCTTGCCATGCAGCTTTGTCGGGGTGTGTGTGTGTGTGTTATTAATTACATGAGTAGCTGGCTCCATGAGTCTGCTGGAAGTCCTTGATTGTCATGCCAAGAAGGAAGAGGAAGAGAAGAAGGAGTGGGGGGATATGGGGTTAGAAAGTTGGAAGGAGGAGTGGAAAAGAAAGGAGCTGAAGGTTGGTGATGAATATGAGAATTAGGAGGGCGCATGGTATTGATGTTCCACCAGATGTTAGGGTTCCCGGCCATCATTTGTTGCACCGGTGAGCTCTGCACAACACCTCTATTCATGCCTCCTCCTACCACCTCTATTTTCCTTCCCTTCAAAAGAAGATTAATACAAAGAGATTTTTCCTTTGATGATCTTTCTTTCTTGATGCTTCAGTCAGTCCCCCAGCTATAGCTAGCCAAATTAAAGGGGCTCTTTAATTGTAGAATAGAAACCTTGAGAGGTCCTCCTTTGGTTGATTAAGTAGACTATACTATACTACTGCTATAGCTTTGGTACTGTTTTTGAGAGACGAATTTGAATAATCATGGAGTTTTGAGAACCTTTTTTTCTTTTGTGGTCTTTGTTGTTTCCTCTCTTTTTTTTCTTCCCTTTCTTTATTGCTTTTCTTTTCTTTTCTTTCTTCCTTTCATGTTTTTGATCATCTTTTCCTCCTTTGCTTTTTCTATTACCCACCCTAGCGCCCTTGCTTGCTTTTGCTTTATCATAAAGTGGGACACAAAAGGTGGAAGCAATTCCCGTAATTAAGAAAACCACATTATAAATTGCATCTTTACCATTGAGTGTACGATTTTTCCATCACATCTATATATATACCCACGTGGCGAGCTACGATGAGACGTCTAAAATTTGGGAAATTTAATTTGACTTATCCAAGCTAAACACTCACACCTTACTTAATTATCCGTCATTCGATCGGCATTCATTACTCATTCCATGCCGTTTCCTTTTGCACTTGTCAACGAATTAATCAGTCTGTATTTTACTCTCTCTTGTCCAAATCTTTAATTATTTAAAGTTTTGACACATAAATTAAGAAATAATTAATTAAATAAATTTTAGACTAAAATAATTCTATTTATTATTTATCATTCTCAACTATTTTAATTATTTCTCTACTCAAAATTTATTAATTATATTAAGGCTATAATTAGAAAAAAGTGATAAATTATCTCTTAAAATCATAAAACAATCAAAGTTTTGAGACAAAAATAAAAAACTAGAACAACCAAAATTTGGACAGGAGAGAGTATATATATATTCGCATGAAAAGGTTAAAGGTTACACAGCTAATTATTCTCCATGGAAAAAAGGGGTTACAGTTTGCTAATACTCCCACCGTTTCAAATTTCTTGTAGTTTTTTTTTCTTTTAATTTTATATCTTAAACCTTTGGTTGTTTTAAGATTTTAAGAGATAATTTATTTTTTTAAAATATATCTTTAATATAATTAATAAGTTTTGTGTTGAGTAATAATTATACTAATTGAGAATATTAATGAAAACTGTTAAAATAACAAATAGAAATATTTTAGTCTAAAATTTACTAGATTAATTATTTTTTAATCTGTGTGTCAAAATCTTAAACCACCAAATATTTGAAATGGAGAGAATAATTATAAATGAATTATGACTCATGTTATTTGTTGCAAATTCTTTCTCAGAAAAGGACACGAATGAGCTGGCAGTGTAATTAACCACTCCTATGTAGCGAGTCGCTTAAAATAAAAACTCATGAAACGGCATTTAATTTGTATATATGAATGAAGAATACTATTGTCATTGTAACTGGCATTTAATTTGTATGACAATAAAACTATGTCACTGTACAATTTTTTAAAAAAAGTTGAAAACAATGCAAATAAACCTTTTTCACGTGCAAATTCCATTCTTTAAAGAGAGACAGTGGTTAGCTTGAGAGGAGCATTGATGAAGAGTCTCAATAATATTAAGGATTTAAACTAGATACCTTAGCATGATACTTACAAATATGGACATTATTAGAATTTCAAACAATAATTGTCACATTTAAGACAATTTCTATGGTCCCGTTATAAAAACAACGGTTTTGGTCCCATTGGCGAAAATGTTTTGCACTTTAGTCCCTAAATTTTAGATTTATTTTTATTTCAAATTTTATTTTAAAATTACGGATAAACTGACGGATTCTCATATTCTCTCTCACGAAACCCACATCTCTTTCAAAGCACGGAGCACGACAAAACTCAAGGTATCTCTTATATCTCCCATGTGTCATTGGAAGGTGCAATCTACGAACCGAAGTGTGCTCCCTGACGACATCCCACTAGTGGTGTGAACTAATTTCAATTTCACACCTCGGGTGTAAGGTCCTCTGTCCCTGAAAGGTACAATCCTTATCCACCAACCAGCCTGTGCCCCTGACGAAATCCCACCGATGGTGTGAAAAAAATTTCGTTTCACACCCCCGGTGTAAAGTCCTCTGTCCTTGGAAGGTGCAATCTACGAACCGAAGTGTGCCCCTGACGACATCCACACCCCGGGTGTAATGTCCTCTGTCCTTGGAAGGTACAATTCACGAACAACTGTGCTCCCTGGCGACATCCCACTGGTGCTGTGAAAAACTTTTCGGTTCACACCCCGGGTGTAAGATCGACTGTTCATGTAAAAAATACTTTAGTGGTTATTTTTTTTTATAGATTTTGGCCTGAAGTAGAATTTAATTTGTCTTTTTTATAATCCTAAAAATAATTTTTAAAAAGTTATTTCATATAACTTCTCATTTTAATTAATTTTTAGATTTTTTTCAACTTCTGAATATTTTTAAAATATGTAACAAACACGTAAAAAAACTCTTAATAGTAATTATTTTAGAAAAAAAATTGATTTTTGTAATAAAAAAAGCTATAACAAACAGCCCCTTAATCTAAGGTAGTGTAAAGAATTTAAAATATCAAATAATTGTTGTTTATCTATACATCTTTTATACATATGTATACATATAATAAAGGGGATGTTCCCTTTTATTAATGCACAAAACATAGATAAATGGAGAAAATACCATATATTTTTTTTTCCCTTTTCCCTTTAAGGGTAAAAGAAGCAGCTCTTCTATAAAGACCAAATTATAAAGCATACTGAGATAACATCCACAACTTAAATTTCAACTTACTTGGTTATATATCACTCCAAGAAACCATTGAAAACTTCAATTATTATTTTTTCCCTCATAAGCAAAAACCGATTATCCCAAAAAGCTCAGAAACATTCTGGTGCTCAACCTAAATAGTACGAAGAAAAAACTCAAATGCATTCAGATGCTCATTCTGAAATAGAAATATCTGGAAACACAAAATAATATTAAAAACCTCAAACAGTGAAAATCAAAAGTGTAACTCAGAGTCACTGCTGTTAACAATTTTAGTTTAGAAGTGAACCTGTAGTCGGAGAGAGAGAGAGAGAGAGAGGGAGAGAGGGAGAGAGGGAGAGAGAGAGAGAGGCAGAGAGAGAGAGAGGTGAACCTGTAGTCGGAGGGAGCTCAGAAGTTGGCGTTGGAGAGAGCTTCGGCGGCGTCGGCATGGCGTTGGTTGTCGTCGAGAGTACTGCCGTACTCGATCTTGATGGACCATGAGTCAGCGGCGATGAGCGGTCGTCGTCGGAGACCAGGTCTGCAGAAGAGAGGGCAACCTTCGACGGTGGTTGATCGGAGGCCATAAGAAACAGAATATCAGGCATGGAGGATCACTGATCGTAAAATTGAAACAGGACAAGACTTTCACCTACAAACATAACTCTTTTTCACACTGACAAATTTGTAAAATAAAAAAAATTAAGAACTACAATATAATATAAAAAAATTATAGTCCTTAAAAATAATAATTTGACATAGCAAAATTCTTGTTTATCATTGGTTAATAAAATAACGGTTCCAAAACCGTTGTTTTATCAACGGGACCGTACAAGCCCCCCACATTTAAAGAGTGTGATAAAATCTCATAAAAAACGTATATATTCCCTTTAAAATCAAAATTAAGTTTTTTTAGAAAGGAAAAATAAATATAGTTGAGTAATTTTTTTTGTCTGTAACCATGTAGTCTGAGACCCTCCTTAGGGGATCAAAGTCTAGTGTCACTCAAACAAAAATAATGTTGGTATAGTTGAGTAATTTTAACTCTCCATAAAAACATATAAATACAAAAAAAATTGTCAACATTCTATGTTATTTTTTGCTTAGTTATTATATAATTAGTTATTAATATATTGTAAAAAATGAAATAGAAGCGGACCATAAGCATTCAACAAATAATAATTGACTAGGTTAATATTGTTCGACAAAATTGTTAATTGTTAGGGGTACAGTTGTCCCCTCAATAGGAGTACGTATTGAAAAAAAATTAAGCCTATATATATATATATATATATATCGTAAACAAGACGCTTGCAAAATTTCTCATTGCTATGAGCATCTTGATCACATATTAGGAAGAACAAAAAGTAATCAATAATTAACATAAACCGATGATGGGGTAATTCCTTTGGCTATAGCTAGCTATAGTAGTAATTCAAATAAAGCAATTAATATAATGATATTTATATATTCCAGACAAACATTCCCTCAAACCGCAGCTCGATCTCGATGTTACCAACAAACAAACAAAATAATTAGAATCCCTTAAATTTCTGGCTAATTAAGACTGCCCTCATGACCAGAGACTCTGAAACGAGTAATTAACTGATATAGTTTAATTTTCTTCATTCATATATATTCCTTTGGGCAGGGTCAATAACAAATTAATACAGTATCAAGGAATAATAGTGACAAGGTACATAGGCATAGCTAGGGAATAGGGATATATGGCTTTGTCTTCGCCGTACTTCCAAATCTTTGTCGTATAGGTGCAGCTAGTGATATTTTCTTTCTGGCTAGCCCACACACACATGACAAAGTCACACAACTACCTATAATTTTCTTTTCCTCAGTGAGGAGTTAGGATTTTCCCATTTATTTATTTTTTCTATTTTTTATTATTATATTTTTAAAAAAATAAATAACACTCATATATTATATTTATATCATTTATTTTTTCTAAAAATATAATAATAAAAAAATAAAAAAGATCTCAACTCCTCATTCAGCCCCCCCCCCCCCACCCCCACCCCCACCCTTACCCTTTTCTCATTTTCTTTTGCTAATTGGCTTTCCATACTTCCATGTCTTCCCGAGAAACAAACACCGCTGAGTATCATTTCCTTCTTGTCCTTACCTTCTTCCTCATATATATTCTCCTTTCCCATCGCTCTTTTACTTCTATTTTTTTGGCATTTTAATTTTTTAAGCTTTCAACTAGATATATAGATATTAGATATCATGTGTCACTATCCTCACCAAATAGTTCCACTTCGCTTATGATTGGTTTCTAGATAAATCTTACATCATCATGTTAATTATAACGAAATTTTAATTTAGATAATACATTTAGAAAATTTTGATAATTAAACTCAGTCAGCATTAATTGTTAATATTCAATAAGAATTGTTGAGTATAAGTCAAATTAAAGGAGTTATTAATAATAAATTTAATGCATTTTAACCAGATTTCGGGTAAAAATTCTTAAAGTATATATCTTTTATTTATTTATTTTATTTGAAGTTGTTTGATCCATGTAACCGGTCACCTTTTGGAATAAGGCTTGATTTGTTGTTGTATGTATGCATGTATATAAATGGTTTACTTTTCTTTCATTAAACTATTCTATTAATTTGTGTATAAAAAAACTATTCTATTAATTCATTTTTATGTGTATTAAAATAAAAGAATATCACATTATACAAATTAAGAAATATAATTAATTTTCGCATTTATATTATGTTGTTATTTAATTTTTAAATATGGCGCCCTTTATCTCTTTAATATGTTATATCTCGATAAATCTTTTTTATTAATTCATTAGGTAAAAATAAAAATATAATTGATAAAATGAAAATTAATATTATCTTAAAATTATAAGATAAAAAATAAAAAAGAAATAATTTGATTATAATATAAATAAAAATTAATATTTTCTTATTATGTTTCTCTTCGTATATACCACTATATACATGCATTGTAATAATAAGAAGAAATGACTTTTCTTGACTGAAATAAGAAGAAACGAAGATCACCTCTTGTTAGATGAAAATTACTGACAAAAATTAGAGATGAAAATTAGAAATTTTATTGTGTAATAATTTTACATTTATCCCTCTTTTTTATACATATCTACAAAAATTTAATTACAGGACGTTACGTATTTAATATCTGTCGAAGAAATATGAATATACAATATTCCAATGGGAAAGTTTTTGCTCAATGAAATTTCTATTTAAACACGTTACTGGGAGGAATTGCTAATTGCCACTATTACTTTCTCTAATCCATAATCATTAATTAGCGTGTTAATCTTGGGTGTCCTCGGACTTTTGTCTTTTTTGGTCACGAAACCAAAAGAAAAATTCACATCGATGCCCACTGCTGCCGACACAAGATTGGATTCGCGTGATGAGGAGCGTGTTAGTAGTATACAATATCATAAGCATATTGTACTCATGATCAAAATTATTTGTATAACACATGCAAACAACAATATTGAAACTCGGAAATGTCGTTTGCTTGAACCCCAATGTTAGCCTAATTAAAAACTTAAAAGAGTGTGCTTTTTCAAAACTACTGTATTTATGTTATGCATGAAACATATAATGTGTATGTGTATTAATTATTTGATTAATTCTCAACTTTAAAACAAAACACAATGAAAAAATGCATAATTTTCTTGATATAAAAAATCATAAATTATTATTGAAGTAGTAAAATAGTTTATAGTTGTTGTAAATTGGTGTCAAAAACTCAAATTTGTGCGTACTCACCCAAACTCGTGTGATTCATGGACCATATTTGGGACGTAAATAAATAAATTAAATGTGTAGAAGAAGAAATATTATATCCTAATAATAAAATTCAAACTATATAATATGTAGGTTCGTACTATGCACAATATATATTAATAAATTAAATATAAATTTTATATTTAAAAATTTATATTAATGGGTAATTTATACTACAGTTTTATCCATATTAACTTAGATGATAATGTTATTTAATTTAATATATCAAACCTCTTTACAAACCATAGGATGACACATATACCAATAAATTATCTAAAGATGACACGTACGTATACGAGAATGGTTCGTAAATTTATAGATTATTATTATTATTATTAGAAATATTTTCTCCATTGGATTCCTCATCACCTGCTTTAGAATCCCCTTAAAATTTAAAATCATTATTATGCCTCTTGATTTTTTTTTGGATAGGCATTATTATGCCTCTTGATGATCCCAAAGATGGCTTAGTTAACAAAATAAATCTAGCCTAATATGATACCACAAAAGCTGGTTAGCTAGAGGTAGCCCTACTCCTATAACTTGCATTTGTTTAAAGGACGATCGATATATATATAATTCTTCCCCTCCGTTTTCAAAGGGTTAAAAAAGTTAAAAGGGACCCTAGAAAGAAAGTTAAAAGGGGAATGCAAGTATCTAACTAGTTGGTTATCTTATCAGGTAAGAAACAAATGACAAGCACAACACGAAATTGTGATATTAGGTTAATTTCTGTTGTGATATATTGTATGGGCAATATTTTTCTTTTTGGTGTTCTACTAGGTTAGGCACTTAATTATGAACAATAATTTATAAAGCATCCTAACCATGTGTGTGCACCCCCCCCCCCCAAAAAAATTATTACTATGTTTTTTTTTTATCATCAATTGCTAGTTGATAATATACTAGAAAATGAAGAGGAGTGGATGGAGTTAATTTGAAAAAATTTCACAATCTTTTCGCAACGGTGTGAATGATAAGTTTATTGGAATTATTTTACAAATACAAAGCGAGATTTACAAGATATATAATATAATCAACAAACAAATTGTGGTAATTAAAAGAATAGAGATATATGAAGAAGAGTGCATTGGGATTTATCCTAGTTATACCATCAACCACTTGTGACCTATGTCTAGTCCCCAAGTAAAACTCGAGATCAATTTTCTTCCTTTATTACAAAAAAATGTTCTTTACAAATTACAACCACAATGATATATCACCCTCAGAAACAAACCAATTAACCAATGGGGATACATCACCCTAAGCATAAGTGATAACTCACTCTTATAAAATATCTTTTTTTTTTTAAACCAAAATGCATTAAACAAGACAAATAGTACAAGAAGTGCCCCATCCAGAAATGGATACAAAGAATTATTTAAAAACTCAGCTCCCTGTTTTCTCAAATGAACAACCCTCACGCTCAAATACACCATCTCCCTCTCAGAAACTTAAACCCAAGATAAAAGATAATTATAAAATATTTTTCCAATAACCTTCATAGTCTCAAAGAGGAATCAGGTCATATGCCATGGTATTTCCCTAATAACTAATCGATCTCAAATTGGTGCTTTAAAAAATGCTATTAACAAACCATGTAAATAGGACATTAAAGCAATTCCCCAGTAATGTAAGGATGTCCCACACTATATAAAACTAAGAGATATCTCATTCTCAGAGAAAAAAACACAATAATAAATAAAAAGAAACACTTCTCCTTTTTTTCCCCTAACTTTTGAAGAAATTTGAGATGATATAGAACACACAATCAAGACTTAATTAATTGTTAATTATACAGTCTGACAAACTTTATGCCTTGTGGACAAATGCTTCCATTAGCTCATTGAGTATGGTATCTAATAGAAATTATATTATCGATGTTCTAAATGACCAAATTCGATTGATAATGATAGTTTTAAATGTGTTGTGTGATTATTGATGAGATCAACGTATGTATATATATATATATTTAACTCGTTGCCAAAATGCCAAATGAATATGTGCCAAATTACTGATTTTTTAGTAACTTAAAAAATATGGAAAAGGAATATTGTTGGCAGACAAGCAGAAGGCAATATCTCAGTAGAATATTTTAAACAAAACCTTCAATCGTTCTCAGTAGGAAATTGATAATCACATTTCTAATATTTTATACGTAATATTTTAAATACAAATTCCAACGCCCTTTGCATCGTGCTTGATTTTTCTAATATAATACGGGGGATATTTTGTCCTCTTATATATCTTATGGAAAATAATTTCACACTTTATATTTTTTAATGGCAGCCCCGGCCCCTGGAGACTATATATATAATTTTTTAAATGACCTATGTACTTGGAGGATGCTCATTTTCTCACTAGCTTTTTCTCTAGCCTCATGTGTTTTAAAGTGAAAAGTGCTTAAAGAGAAACAAAGTCAAACGAGTTAGGAATTAATGAAGAAGCTTATTTGAACTAATCCTTTGGCACTAATATATCTTTCATTTCTATCGATCTTTGCTGCTACATTCAGTACACGAAGCGACTAACTATATATGAAAAAATTACGATATTAGTTCTTCAAAAAAAAAAATTACGATATTAGATGCATGTACGATCATATCTACATGTTGAGATTTTATGAGAGACCTTTTTATTAGATTGTAAAAAAATAATTACAAAAAGGACTTAGATGAATTATTTGATGTTAACTTTTTGAATCTTGCTTCCTTATAGATGGTATACACTATATATATAGAACCTTGATCTATAGCAATTCCATGATCATCTTTAAAGTAGCAAATTGATAAGTCAATGTTTAGCACTAAGCTGATCGAACAGTGACCAATGGTGAAAAGGGCACCCAAAACTTAAATTTATCATAACGGAACGATATTGCTCAGTGCCATGAATCGGTTAATGTGGGGTGCCCAAATCACAATTTTGCATCTGGAATCATATAGTGTCCAATGCAAGGAAGCTAAGTGGCACTTAGTGCCCAAATGGTCAAATCAATAGAAAATGGAAGGAGAAATATTAAGAGGACAAAAAATGATCAGAACTTACAATTTTATCACAAATAGAAGAAATAAATTTGTGACAAAAAATTAGCGAGGAAAAATATGCAATCTATCTTTAACTATGTCAATAAATATTGTGACGTTAGAATTAGTAACGGAATTTTTTTCTATCTCTAATTGTGGTTTCTAATTAATTCTTTTCTCATAGTGTATCTTGTTTGATTTTGATAATTAAAGAGAGATAAAAACTTAATATAGATTAAACAATAAAATTCATTATGTCTTTAAGTGAAGAGAACATATTTTGAAGAATTAATTTTTTCTTTTTAATTTTACTCGTCTAATATTTATCTTTTTTGTCTAATATCAAGTTTACTTGACTTTTTTTTTTATCAACATTAAAAAGGATATTATATCAGTTATTTATAATCTTTCATTTCACCTATATCTCAACTGATCGAATCAATAAAAAATTTACTTTTTAAAAAAATATTCTTTTATTCGTTTTAAGTGAGGACATACAATAATCCGAATTATGAATCATTTAACACACACTAATAATTTCTCAACATCGTTTAACAGTCGGATTATTCATTTTAAAAGTTTAACTTGTTGAAGCTTATCCAAAAAAAAAAGTTTAACTTGTTGAATGATCGATACCTTGATTTCGTTTATGAATTTTTTTGACAACAAAATGTATTCATTCAAATTGGTAAAATACATTGAAGACATTACAAATTCAACATCGTTAAAAACTAAAAGGGATAAATCTGTGAACAAACTCACAACACCCAAGTTAATAGCATAACACAGCAAAATGCCATCAAAAGTGATAATGCCTACAAAAATGACAAACTTATATTGACCGGAGTACCCACGTCTCCGGATCTGCAACGTTGATGACTCAGTTATAAAAGAATCTGTAGTGAAACGAAGTAAATCAGCCAATCTGAACCAAACAAACACCACACCAAGATGGGAGAACAAAATGCCGCACCAAGACGGGAGAAACAAATACCAGCGCACACAGATGCCGAAAAACACGAGAGGAAAATGAGATCTATGTGAAAAAATCACTTATTAAAGTAGAAATGGACTAAAAATGAAGTAGATGGGTGGTTTCAGACCAAAAAATAGTCCAAAATCACCCCTCAAGTGAAAGAAGAAAAAAGAAGAGGAGTAGACAGTTTTTAGAAAGAAGGCAGAGTTTCTCTCTCAAAGAGCAGCGACTAGGTTTTTTTTTACAAATTTAGATGTTGTACATGTCTATTTCACATGATTTCGTTTATGAATTAGAACACACACTAATAATTTCTCAACATCATTTTCATGAATAGACCAGTCGCGGTTGGAGCCCATTTGGTTTGAGATGATTTTTTCTATTTTTATTTTTAATTAATTATATATAAAATCATCATATTAATTTTAATATATTTTTTGTTTTTAAATATTTGTATAAAAAATAGTGAAAACAAAATATGATTATTTCCACTAATTCCTATGCAAATATTTAAAATTGGAAAATTAGTTGAAAATAATATAACAATTTTATAATTAATTAAAAATAAAAACAGAAAATGAAAATATATAAAACATTATCTTTAACCAAACGGACCTAAAATTCGCAATTTGGCTATAAGATATTTGCAAGTTGAATTAGAGGGTCAACTGATCAGTCTCCTAGGGCAAGATTTAAAATTCTAAACAGTTACAGAAATAAATCTCTGAAGAATTTGTAGATCAACGTACTGTCTGACCAAAAGCGATGAAAAAGACATTTTGTCATTTTGACATTGATTGATATAATGAATGGAAAAGTAATGTTATCATAAAAATATAAAAATATAGGTTTAAATATCTTTTTTTTCCTATAAAATAACTGAATTTTATTTTGTGTTCCTGAAAAAAAAATTATTTATGATCTCTGTAAAATAAAAAAATTTATTTAGTCTTTGTTATTTTGTTTTAGTCCCTGAAATATTCAATTCATACTAAATTAGTCATTGTAATATGTGGATAATTTTATTTTTAGTCCCTATAATATTATAAAATATTGTATCAATCTTATTGTACAGGGACTAATTCAACATGATCTAAATATTACAGGGACTAAGACAAAATAGCGATGACTAAAAATAAAACTTTTATTTTGTAGGGATCATAAACAATTTTTTTTTACAAAAACAAAAAATAAAATTCGATCATTTTGCACGAACAAAAAAGATATTTAAACAAAAAATATATAAAGAGCTCAAGGGAAAAAATTGTAATAACATAATAAAAAAGAAAAAATTGAATATTAAAATAAATATGAAAATGTAAGAGGGAAAATGTACCATTTAACTTAGAAAAATGTTACTTAGACACTCATTAGGTGTATATACCTTGAGTGAAAAATAAATAAAAGAGAAATAAATTATAGATGTGATAGGTGATATAATGTGACAAGAAAAAAAAAATAGAGATAAGAGATAAGAGATATTATATAGGTGATAGAAAATTTTAGATGTCCAAATATCATTGTCGTTAATCTTAATATAATTTTTATATCGCATCCCTCAATCATAATAGGGAAAAATAAATCATTAGTAAATAATATGTACTGTAGGCGCAGAACTAATTTAACAAACATAACAACTGTTTCTATTAAATATTTAGTTTGTTGATACAGGTTTTGCTTCTCCCATTTGGAGTTGCTTAACTTGATTTTGGTGGACTTTATAATGCCACGTGAAATTTAATAATATTTATTAAATTTTACTCAAATAATAAATTGTTCATGGGGTTACTTATACAATGAGTATTGTTTATGATAGTTATTTATATAAAAAATCAAACTTAAAAATATTTGCTTATATGTGAATATTATCTAGATGAACTTTAATATGATGAAGTCAACCAATGAAAATTGTTTAAGTTTTAATAATTTCATAAACAACTCTAATTAAATATGCTCTTACGTTGTGATTAGATCAAAGTCATATGACATATATATACATCGGGATTGACATATTTATAATATAAACTAATGAATTAATTTTAAGAAGTCAAAATTAATTTTAAGAAGTCAATAAAATTGGTATATAACTAATTAATTTTAAAGTTAATTTTACTATTTTTTAAATATTTAAATAATTTTTTTTATTAAGCGGCTGGATTGACTACGGTTTTATTTTTGGTCCAGGGGAAGGGGGGAGGGGGGATTGGGTTGGGAGGGGGGTTCGAACACCCACCCACACTGATATCACTCCAACTCTTATCCACTGAGCTGCTTAACGGGGGATTGACTGCGGTTTATGTGAGACAAATGTAGGCCATTGAATTGGAGACCTATTAGCTTTACGAATCAAGCCTAAACGGATTGGACCCGTTTGTATAACTACCTCTAACTTTTACCCTGGGCACTGCATTTTCATTTAATTAATTCTTGTAAAGTAGGCCATTGAATTGGAGACCTATTAGCTTTACGAATCAAGCGTAAACGGATTGGACCCGTTTGTATAACTACCTCTAACTTTTACCCTGGGCACTGCATTTTCATTTAATTAATTCTTGTAAAGTAGGCCATTGAATTGGAGACCTATTAGCTTTACGAATCAAGCGTAAACGGATTGGACCCGTTTGTATAACTACCTCTAACTTTTACCCTGGGTACTGCATTTTCATTTAATTAATTCTTGTAAAGTCTAGAGCTCACTACTAACGAGAATTTAGGAAAAGTAAGGCTTATGCCTTTTTATAAAAAAAAATAAAAATAAGGCTTATGGCCTATGGGTATAATAGTATTTAAATAACTAAAATAATAAAAGAGGGGTGGGAATTGAATAATTTTTTCTAGGATAAGAGTGAGAGAGATTGTTGACCTGAAAAAAGTGGTTAAGGAGGTCAGAGAGGCGGTTTGTGGGCCCGGGTTGGCTGCTACGGTCCGGAAAGAGTTCCATACAAAGGGGACTCCTTTCTATTTGGGCTTTTCGTGATTGACAGTGACAAGTTTTTGGACACAACTGCTCAATCTAAGCGGTGTGGGCCTTATTCATGGCCCACTTTGTCTCCTTTCCTATACATTATGGGAAAAAGCCAATTTCGACCGAAAATTAAAGCGAAAAGCAAAAAAAAAAAGAAGCAAAAAAGCCAAAAATGGCACACCTCTCTCTCTCCCCCTGTTTTTTAAATAATAATATTCTCAATGACCAAAAAATAATAATAATCTTCTCTATCCCAAAATCAACACTGGGTCCATATTCTAATTATTTCGCTTGCTTTTTCGTTTTTTATTCTTAAAATTCACACAACCTCAAATATTGCACCCTGATAATATAAAAAAAACCACAAATATTGCATCCTGGTTTTTCAAACATGCAAATTGCTACGTCATCCACACGCCATTTGTGACCATGACCCGCTACTCATTTTAAGGTAATGTATTTAATTTTTTTGTTAAATTAGTTTTGAAAAATTAGGATTAAAAATTCTATTGACATTTACTAATAATTTCTTAAAGTGAGTTTAGAAAATTATTTTTATTTATATAATAAAATGAAATCAATTTTTATTTAAAGTTTACTTTTTAATTTGTAATACAAGATTCATATAATTATCAATATTTTTTTGGTCTAATATATATAATCATATAGATACCTGAGTTTGGTTTTAACAAAAATAAATGAATTACATTGTATCAAAATAAATAAATAAATGAATTACAATTAGTTTAACACGTCTGTTAAATGTTATCTTTCTTGCAATTTTGCGTTTTTTTGCCCGGCTATTCCCCTTCACAAGAAGTTTGCTTGTGTGATACAATATATACATTTTACTCTTTCTTATAAATTTTGTATTTTTTTATAATCCAGATTTAATTCTAGTCGAGCCGTATGAACTCATATAAGGGAGCAAAACTCTTACAGTGTCTATTTTATCCATTCACAAGACTCGAACATGAAACATTGATCAAGGAGAACCAAACTCCTTGATTAAGAGAAATTAAATTTTGTATTTTTGTTAATGATACATTGTGGCTTTAGCTAGGTTGCGCTGAAAAGAAAAAAAAAACGCTTTTGTCACACCTGCGCATCATCGAAGGGCTGTCTGTATTAATTTGTCGAAATAGTAGACAGACTATCTAGGTGAAGCTGTCATTGTTCATGAAAAAGACACAAATTAAAGTATCTATACATGTTTTGCCATTTGCAAGTTTGCTAAATCATGATCATTCCCCTTTATATGAATTCGCAAATGAAAAAATTTGATCATTATGAGTTTCTTTCGCGTGCGCATCAGAATCCCACCAAACAATAACATGATTATCTTTATAACTGGGCATGATGTAAATTTGAAATTTTATTTGACCCCTCCCTCCTCCTTCTTAGTTATCCTCCTCTCTTTATTTGTGTGTGTGTGGTTGAGAACTTGAGAGCCATACAAAACAACTAGTCCAAACGTGGTCCACTTGGCATTTCATTTTTTTCAAAGAAAAATCATTGATTAAAGTAATCTTTTCGGCCAAACCCACTTCTGCGGCTGGCAGTTCTTCTCATGGAAAAAACTTCTACAGCTGGTAGTTTTCAGGATAAAAAAGAATTAGAAAGTTATGTGTATAGAAGTAAATATTATTGGCAATTTTCCCCTTTAATGCCTAACAATATTTCAGGGTATGAGTCGTCAATCACATGAGTCACTCTCTACACACTCTTCGATATATTTTTATATTATTGTTGTATGTTATAAAAATGATTTGCACATTTTTAAAAAAAAATTATTCATCTACGCAATAGCTAAATTATAATTTTTAAATATACTAATATTAAAAATATATATTAAAGAATGTGTTGAAAAATATTATTGGCATTTCTCAAAATTTATACATCCGTGAAGTAAATTTTCTCTTGCTCTGTATTATTGAATTATTAAACATAATTAATTTCTTCAATTGTAATGTTGATTAGAAGCATAATTAAAATTAAAATAAGAATGAATTCTGATACATAAAATTATCTTATAAACATTTAATAGGATACAATAAAAAATGGTTACAAAAACACACATTATTTATCCATCACGCCGTCACGGATTGTTACCACTATCTCCACAATGGGCTATTGGGCTACTTGTTTGGTGCTTAGTGCTTACCCATAATTATAAGGCAATTTCTATCTACACATACATGTTTTTCTATCAACACATACATGCTGCGGAACTATTAATTCCGCAGGTGTATTTTTTTTCGGACACACACATACTGCGGAACTATTAGTTCCGCGGGTTGTAATTCACCGCGGAACTAATAGTTCCGCACGTTGTAATTCAATTCGGACACACACATAACGAATAAAAAATGCTTGCGGAACTATTAGTTCCGCAGTGAATTACAACCCGCGGAACTAATAGTTCCGCGGTATGTGTGTGTCAGAAAAAAAATACACCTGCGGAACTAATAGTTCCGCAGCATGTATGTGTTGATAGAAAATCATGTATGTGTAGATAGAAATTGCCTAATTATAAATACCAAGTAAACACAATGTCAATGGCCACTAATGAATTAATATTGAGGTTTTTATGTCAGTCAGCTTGTATTTATCTTAAAACAACCCTTCATAGCACAAATTGTTAAATTTATCTTGTGTTACTAGGTTGGACGTGGTTTGATCCTCGGTTGGGGTCATTGTGTGTGTGTGTATTTACCATTTCTACTAGATAAAAAAAAAACCCCTTCCTATCAAAATATTGATTTCAGATTTGAGTGAGATGAGAAATTTGATTTTCTTTAAATAGATTTCAATTCGAATCATGTAAATAAAAAATAAGCTCTTTAAATAAATTCATCCCATTCACCTTTGATTAGTGGAATTTACTGTAATTTTTAGATATCGAAGGCCTCAAACCCAAAAAGAGGAAACAATCACTCAATGAGTTATTTTTTTTATAAAGATATTATAAATTTCAATAAGACTTCATCAATTTAATATCTATAAAAAATGTTATTCTTCTCTCCTTTGGGTCATTGTTAGGGTAAACTGAAGGGAATTGTTAAATACACCCCTAAGAATTTGTCATCCACTCTACTTTAGCCTGTTTAAAATTTTTAATACGATTTTGCCCTCTAGAAATTGATATTTCTGGGAAGTTCAAAAATTTAATTTTTTGAAAATTGAAATTTACGGTAGTTATAAAATTTAATTTTTAAACTACCGAAAATTCCAATTTTTGGTAAATAAAAAATTAAATTTTTAACCGAAAATGCGAATTTTCGAAAGAAAATAGATTTATTGGAAATTCGAATTTTCGGTAGTATAAAAAGTGAAAATTTTGTACTACCGAAGATTTGAATTTTCGGTAGTACAAAGTGGAAAATTTAGAAATTCAAATTTCCAGTAGTACAAATTTTCCACTTTGTACTACCGGAAATTTAGATTTCCGGTGGAATATTTTGTACTACCGGAAATTCGAATTTTCGGTAGTACAAAAAGTGAAAATTTTGTACTACAGGAAATTCGAATTTCCAGTAAGATATAAATCTATTTTTCTCCGAAAATTCACATTTTCGGTTAAAAATTTATTTACCGAAAATTGAAATTTCTGGTAGTTTAAAAATTAAATTTTATAACTACCGCAAATTCCAATTTCTAAAAAATTAAATTTTTAAACTTCCCAGAAATTCCAATTTCCGGTAGTTATAAAAATCCAGTGGGGTGTATGCGGGAAATGAAGAAAAACAAAAAATAGTATTTTTGTATTTTTACCCTTTAAGTGGGGTGGATGGCAAAAAACTGGGGGTGTATTTACCAATTCCCAAACTGAATCTGGGCTTATCCGGCCCGAATCTAACTATAATAAGGGTATTTCTAAATACACATACATGTGTTTCTAAATACACATACTTAAATTTTAAAAGACCAAAATACCCTCAAATATTCACACACACACTGTTCACATGCACATACAGGTTTACGCGTAAAAAGTTATATTGCGGAACTATTAGTTCCACGGAGCTAATTTACACTGCGGAACTAATAGTTCCGCAATGTAATTTTTTTAAACATAAATTTATACTGCGGAACTAATAGTTCTGCACATATTTTTTGTACATGTGTATTACAAATAATACGTGCGGAACTATTAGTCCCGCACACGTCAAAATTTACACTTCCACACACACTGTTCATCGTCCCTAACTTCACGCCAACACTGGAAAAAAAACAGAGCACACACTCAAACAAACTTTTAAAAATGGGGAACCCATAAACAGCCAGACATCAAACACGTAAATCAAATTCACAAAATTGGAAACATTGAGATCCAATTTTTTTTTTAACCATGTGCTGCTAAGTAATAAACAAAGCAAATGTTTTTTCCAAATAAATAAAAGGCCACAAAGCCATTGTGTGTGTTGCGTTCTTCAAACCCGTTAATTTACAATCCCCTCTCCTACCAAAAAGATGATAAACAGTGTTTGTTTCTAAAAAAGATGATGAACAGTGTGTGCGCGAGTGACAGCGTGTGAGTGAGGAAGACAGTGTGTGTGTGCGCGCGGGGGGAACTGTTAAAAGAATAACACCCGCGGAAGTAATAGTTCCGCACTGTTGTGGAACTATTAATTCCGCACATGTTATTTTTATGTGCGCGTTAAAAATAACACCTGCGGGAATAATAGTTCCACGCTACTGCAGAATTAATAGTTCCGCACAATAACAAAACAATGAGGGTATTTTAGACTTTGTACTGTTCATGTATGTGTCAATAGCGATGTGTGTATGTGTATTTAAAAATTCCCCTATAATAATGGTTCGGTCAAGCCCAAAGCTATTTATTGACCCAAAAAAGCCCAAAACTATCCCTCCCATTGCAGTGTAGCCTGGAAAGTGGGCGGAAAGAAGCGGTCGAGACCCGGAATGAACCAATTCGGGTCGAGTCGGATCCGGCGACGACCATCGTTTCTCTCCAGTTTCAAATCTGCAGCTGGAAACCCTTTACTTAGTGCAGAAAAACGCAGATACTCAGGAAGATATCGAAGCCCTTTTTGTTTTTTCCACATATATTCTTTTTTTTTAATTTCAGATAATAATAAGATGCTAAAAATGACAATTTTCCAATCCAGAAGGTGGTTCTGTAGAAGCTTAGCGAGCATTCCTTCGAAGCCTTTGCGGGTGTGTGTTGTTGGAAGTGGCCCTGCTGGTTTCTACACTGCTGAGAAGGTGAGCTCTAAACCCTTACTTAGGCTTTGTGCTTGTGAAAATTGAAAATGGGTAACCCGTAACGGAATTGGGTACTTGGGATTGCGTGGTGTTAGATGTTGAAGGCGCACCATCAAGCACACATTGATATCATTGACAGGTTGCCCACGCCTTTCGGGTTGGTTCGCTCCGGTGTTGCACCCGATCACCCTGAAACAAAGGTCCATTATTATTATTATTATTTTTATTTTCGTTACTTCTATTATCTGCACTGTTTTTTATAACTTCTGAACTTCTAATTCATTAGCACTTGTATTTTTTCGTAATGTGTGTGATACTAGTAGAAGCTGCAAGAGGGTGGGAAGGAAGAACAAGTTATTAGTTCTGCCTATTCAGAGTGATAAGGTGATTTGGAGCGATGGACATAAGTGTTGGAGTGATAAGGAGATCATGAGTTAGAATCCCCCTACTAACATAATATACTAATTACTAACATTTATCTATTCAAAAAAATAAGTTCTGGCTATTCAGATATTTTGGTTTTATGGAGAAAAAGAACAAGAGTAGACCCCAACTTTGTCTCAGAAAAATTTAGGGGCAATATAAGATGTTGGCCATATTTATCCTTAATATGTTGATTTTTAGGGATTTTGGCCCCGGGAGGGTGGGGTTTGCATCATAGGGACAAATGTTGGGTGACTGAAGAAATATTTCACAATTTTAGTTTGTACCGTTTTGGTGCTCAGGTAGGATAGATTATTTTGGGTTGCCATTGTAGAAAATTGGGGTGGCTCTCATTGTGAAAAAAAATGATAGTCTCGTTTTAGGTAATCTGAGCATGTGTAGAGAAGACTCGTAGAAGCAAGCAGTGGTAAGGAGGGTTGACCAAATGGAGGATAGTTCAACAATTAGAGATAAAAGGAGATCAAGAAAAACTATATGTCAAATCATTAAGAGAGTTTTGAGTTAAATGACCTATCTTTGGATTTAGCACATGACTGCCATTGTTTGATCTATGTGGCCGATCCCACCTAGTATGAAAAAGGCTTAGTTGTTGTTTGGTGTAGGGGTGGGGTTTTCCATATTTTTCTTTGGTGAGAGTAACTCCATTGAGCTTAGTTTACAATAAAACTTGCAACAGATTGTCGTCAACCAATTTTCAAGGGTGATGCAACATGAACGATGCTCATTTTATGGAAATGTGACCCTTGGATCCAGCATTTCTCTTGCTGAATTACGCAAGCTGTATCATGTGGTGAGGCTTTGGTTCTGAATTTGTTATGTTAATGGTGAAATGTTCATGCACATATTGGTCAGTTATACCATCTTCTTAATAATTTGCTTATGCATTTGAGCAGGTTGTCCTTGCTTATGGTGCTGAAAGTGACAGAAGTCTTGGCATTCCAGGAGAAGTATGCTTGATTTATTAATTTGCTTTTTCTTGAATTGTAATAATATTTTGCTGGAATTTTTGTTTCATTGGTATTTCGTGTAGTATAAGTGTCGACTGATGAGTTATTGTTCATTTATCATGTGATGGTTATGCATTAGCTGATAGTTTGAGTTACTTTTATTTTAATGTTTTTTTATATTTTTTTCTTCTCAGAATTTGAGAGGTATACACTCAGCTAGAGAGTTTGTTTGGTGGTATAATGGGCACCCAGATGGACGAAATCTTGATCCAGACCTGAAGAGCACCGATACAGCTGTAATTCTTGGTCAGGTAACTTTACCTCATGTATTCTTACAGTGCCTAACTTTTATAGCGAGTCTAAGTTGAGCAAATAATATATCATTTTCTTTCCAAGAAAAGACACCTGTAGCAAACCAATGTTAGATACATTCTTGTGGAGATGACTTTCCACAATATAAAGGGCAACTTGGTGCTATAGAACCCCCGCTATGGCAGGGTACAGAAAAGAGTCCTACTCATTGTGGGTCTTTTGTAAGCAGTCTTACCTTGCATATTTGCAAGAGGCTGATTTCATGACCTGAACCACTGACCTCTAACCTCTTAGATGACTTTCCAGAATATATAGATATAATTTTTAACTTGGATGAAGGTTTTCTAGATAAATGGTTTTATTTAATTTCAGGGAAATGTTGCTCTAGATGTTGCACGTATTCTTTTACGACCTACTACAGAGTTAGCAACAACTGATATTGCCAGTTATGCTTTGGCTACTTTAGAGGAGAGCTCTATCAGGTTTCTAATTGCATTATTTGAAACAACCAGATAATCTTGTTGATATTCAACATGTTGTTTATTTGTAATATAAGCAATATTGCAGGGTGGTTTATTTGGTTGGAAGACGTGGTCCAGCCCAAGCAGCTTGTACTGCAAAAGAACTACGTGAAGTTCTTGGTAACTTTTGCATCAGCTCATAGACCAAGTTTAATTTACCCATTCAGTTTTCTTGTACATATTTGTTTGATACTTTTTGGTGTTGTTCTATGGAACTGTTTGGAAAGGGGGCATACCTTGGCTATATGATGTAGTCCGTCATGATTTTCTTTGTTAGATTCGCAAGTTTCCTTTGTAAACCAATTCTTCTCAATTCAAATGCCTGGTGATGCCCTTCAATTTGGCTTCTAATTCTCCATTGATTTCCACGATTTCATTCTCTTATTGGTTTCTTTTCCTAATATTTATTTGTGCTACTTAAGACAACAGTCTGAACTGAAAATGGAACCTTGATCATGTTTTTTGGCTCACCATCTGATAAATTATATTGGTTTCTCATCCTAATCTGTATTGATTGGTGGTAATTACTTCAAATCAATTTGTATTTTTCATAGAGTATAGGTTTTACGTGATTCCTGTCTCACACATAAACACTAACTGAAGCTTTGGCATCTATTTACAGGTATTTATAATCTTGATATTTCCATACAGGAATCTGATCTACTTTTAACCCCAACTGATGAGGTATAAGTTGCATCTAATTTTATTCTTTCATCACTTTTTTTTTTTTCAAACTCCTTCACCCAAAAGACATAAAAATATGAGGATTTCCCAAGTAGTATTTATTTTCTAATTGCTGTTTTTAGTTTTATTTTCCTGTTTTGTATCTTCTATTTAGATATGTTATGCTTTAGATGTTTTTATAATTAAAATAAAAAGAACTTAGATTCCTTTTTGCTGATGTTTCTATGTATTGATGCTGTCACTTGGCAAAGGAAGAACTTAAGAATAGCCGAATACAGAGAAGAGTTTTTGAGTTGCTATCCAAGGCAGCTACCTCAAGACCCAAACATGCTGGTTTGAACCAACGTGAGCTCCGTTTTGTCTTCTTCCGGAAGCCAGATAGTTTTCAAGAGTCAGAAGACAGAACTGGCCATGTTTCTGGAGTGCAATTTGAGAAGACAGTCCTTAAGGGTAATTTTCGTTTTGTCCATATTAAATTTGTTGCAAACAGACAATAATGTAACATAATATGGTTAATAGTTATAAAATGGCATAATTTATTGTGGCAACCTAAGTGCAGATATATACACTGCTGGGATTTCTTAAAATGCTAAATAAGAGTCTTTCTTGGAGCCATGATAGTCTATTCTTGTGCAATGAATTGCTTTTGATTAGTCAATCTGATTTTGCAGGTGTTGGCCCTGGAAAACAAATTGCCATTGGTACTGGAGAATTTGAAGATATAAAATGCGGGTACCATCTTACCCAAGAAAAGAAACCATATAAAACTACTAACATTTCTAGTTGTAAAAATTGTCATCAGTTGGCATGAAATCCTTTCTACTGTGATCATTATAATCAAAGATTCATAAGTTACAATAATACGTATCTTGCATAAAGTAAAGAGATTGGCATTATGCTCTGCAAATGACTGATTGCAGCCTGTACAGATATTTATTCCTGTAGATGTTCAGAGTACTTACCGAATACATTTCAACATGCTTTTTTACAGGATGGTACTAAAGAGCATTGGTTATAAATCAGTACTAGTTGATGGCCTACCTTTTGATCATAAGAAAGGTGAATGAATTATGAGTGTTCCTAATCTAATAACTTTTCATGCATTTTTTTTTTGTTAATTCATGTTACATATTTTCTTGTGAAAAAGCCATGTTTAAATCAATGTTAATTTCAAGATATGCTTGATTCTAGAAAATTTCTGCTGGTTTTGGGAAAATAGCATGCGGAAACTATTACAGGTTTGGAAATAAGTGATGTTGTTTTGTTGTTCCTCTGGTCTTAATTGGAAAATTAAGCTGAAAACTAAAACAACATTTATAATAACTTTTTAGCCTTTTAGATGAAGTTTATTCTCTTTTGAAAATACTCTACAATTTTTTTCACTAGGACACAATTTTGTTTAATTTGATGGGACATGTGGTTTTGTTGATAACAGTTTTGTTCAATATATTGTTTCATTGACTGTGACCTAGTCAAACTAATCAGTTGATCAGAAGTTTTCAAGTGGCAACAGAACAGTACTTGGATTCGGTTTCTCTTTTGCGATGATGTAAAATTTTATTTACTTTCTTTCCGCTCTTCATTGTAGTCTCTCATTTTGTTAATAACTTATTATTTATAAAAAATATTGCATTGGTGTTTTTCATACATTGACCAAGAAACATGATGCATTGGTGTATCTGGATGTGTCATCTGACAGGAGCTCATAGTTGTATATATTGATGGCTACCTTTCAGGTATAGTACCAAATGATAGAGGTCGAGTGTTGAGTGACATTTCAGATCCTGCAGTTCTTGAAGAGGGCTTGTATGTATGTGGTTGGCTAAAGAGAGGACCAACTGGGATTATTGCCACAAACCTATATTGTGCTGAAGAAACTGTATGTGTATTTTGCTTTTCTATTCATGTTATTCTTAAAACAGTTAAACCGCAGAGTAACAAAACTAGGTTTGCACTTTGCATGTGATTACTAGTATTGTATTTTCTGCTGACAATTGACATGATAGGTTTCAAGCATATTAGAAGACCTTGAGAAAGGAGTTTTGATTTCATCGACGGCCTTGCCAAAACCAGGTGGGGACGGTCTCCTCCAGCTTCTCCATGATAGAAATGTCAGAATAGTTTCATTCAGTGATTGGGAAAAGATAGACTCTGAAGAAAAGAGGATTGGAAGTTCAAGGAACAAGCCTAGGGAAAAACTAGCCACCCGGAATGAGCTACTAAAAGCTACCTCAGAATGAATCAAATATTCCACATGATATATTCTTTTAGCCTGGTAAGCACCTTATCATACAACACTACATAATTGAAAGAAGGCTTTCTCAATACACACTTATTGGTAAAGAATATATATAAATATATATCAACAAAGAAAAATTTACTTCTAAAATGTTCTGATATCTGTTGTGATACCCGCAGACAGGGGCATGAATTTTTGGATTGCAATACAAGTCATGCACACAATAAGCTGTTGAGCAATGGTAATTACATGGCTTTCAGGTGTTTATTGTTTATTATTTCTTAGAATACTGTTATTGCTATTTTGTATCAAATAAGCAATAACAAATATTACAAAGATAATTTATAATAATTGTAATTTATTGTAAAACATTAAACACATAATTTATGAGAAATATGTATTTAATGTCAAGACAATCCTTTGAAAAATAGTTTTGCTAAATTTCAAAAAGAATTAATACTCATGTTGAGTTAATGAGGCAATAACAACTGAATATTTTAATATAATATTTCTTTTAAATGTAATAATATTTAGAAAAAGTAATGTAGAAAATGTTATATTAAATTGATATTAGATTGTTAAAAACATCGAAGTTTTTATAGATTATATTGGTAGGAAAGGACAGAAAATTGACTTATAAAATGAAAGATATTTTAGCTTGTCAAATTCTCAAAAACATACTAATAAATATAGAATGGTGATTTTCAAACTGCATGGTTTAGCTGTTTATTGATATGCATATGAGATGAATTAAGAATTTAACCGCGCTATGCTATGAGAGTATTAAACTACCATTCCAGATCTTTAACCTCAAGCAAACTGGAGTAGGCCATCACGAAACGGTCTATTCCAGTTGGAGATTATTGTCTCTCCATATCTTCTATTGCCTGATGACAAGATTTGACTTCTTTTGAAGTGAACCAAGTTGTGGACCAAAAAAACAAAAAAGTACCGCACATTAGTCAGAAAGTGATTTTCTGAAGATCATGTTTGGGTGGCTCCATCAGACTGTAACACACACGTTATGCAAAAAGAAAAGCTATATGCCCTGTGACACTGGGAGATTCTGGCATGTTCTGAGTGAAATATATCAAACGGTTTATATTTTTTACTATAGTTCATCTAATGCCATTAATTCAATTCATGT
Source organism: Glycyrrhiza uralensis (assembly GCA_030159175.1). NCBI lineage: Eukaryota > Viridiplantae > Streptophyta > Magnoliopsida > Fabales > Fabaceae > Glycyrrhiza > Glycyrrhiza uralensis. The sequence goes on along the minus strand of BRZY01000003.1, from coordinate 57,316,102 downwards.
GGCACATGCCGTGTTTGATTAGTTTGGAACATTGTTTTCAAATACACACACAGTCATGTTTCGTTCTGCTGATCCCCCCAAAGGGAAAGATGGTCATCCAAGATTTTTATGCGATACCAAAACAGGGTGATCAAACATTTCTTGGGATATTGTACAGATGTTGAGTAATAAGATTGCTGCTGTCTTGGCAATGATTTAGACGGTAGTTACTAAATACTAATTGAGCGGTTGAGGTGAAGTAGAGGGGACATGAGTTCAATTCAAGAGTCCATCCACTGCCTATGAACCATTCTAGAAAAAATCGGATTTTTTATTTGGCGTCAAAGAAGAAAACCAGACATGACCCAAAAAAAAAAGAAGAAAACCAGAAAAGAAAAAAAAAAGGGATTGCATGGTTGTAAACCGAGTCGATCATTCAGGCCTTTCAAGTGTTTCACTTTTTGTCTGTTATGTAGGGTTTTGCTATGGACTTTTGGCATAACAAAATGTATGAGTTCAAACTTCTTCAAGTTGTTAGACCAAAAAAAACAAACTTCTTCAAGTTGGGTATGACATACTTTGAGCCAATCATCAAGATCCAAAATGAAGAAATATCTTGGTAATAACGAGACCTAGGATTTAGGGCTTCACTTGCAGTTGATATGGATCCCTTGTTTCTGTACTAAAATTCTTAATCTTCGAAACTCAATTACCTCTTCTAATTTTATAATTAATCAATAGTGATCAATTAATTGTAATCTGAATTCCTAATTGATTCCCACTTGGTCAATAGAAAAATGAGTTGGGATCATCTCTATTTGTTTTTCTCTTAATTTTCTCAATTACTATGCTTTTGAGAGAATAAATGGAATAAATACCACTCTCCATTATTTATGTATCACATTTATGTCATTTATTTCCCGTAAAAACATAATAATGGAGGAAATGGAGAGAGAAACAAATAGAGAGGATCCCAATCCATAGAAAACGTAATAGAAATCCGCATTAGGATTCAAGAGGCTAATTAACTTAAATGGTTAATTCAATTAGTATTAAAGACTTGTGAGTTGGTCTTGCTAGAACTCTAAACTCGAATTATTTTATGGTCCTATTAATTAATTGTGGAGGATCACTAATCTGTTAACTATCATCCAAAGCAATATAATAAATCTAATTGAAGAAAAAATGAAAATTTATATTGAACCTTGGATAAAGTCACAGTCCTAACAATGGGCCAAAGCCAAATTCTAAATTGAGATCCATGACAATCTAATAAGAAGAGGAAGAAGTATCAATACATAAGTAAAAGGTTTAAATATACGTTTCGTCCATGCAAATATATCCATTTTTTAGTTTCGTCCCTGTAAAAAAAAAATTGTGTTTCATCCATGCAATAAGAGGTTATTTCTTTTTTCGTTCCTGCCGTTAACTTCTGTGAAAAAAAAGCTGACGTGGCAGACGGACTGCCACGTGTCGTCGCCACACTGGATAAGTGTGTCCAGTTGTCATGCATGACTGGATGACACGTGGCAGTCCGTCTGCCACGTCAGCTTTTTTTTTTAACGGAAGTTAACGGCAAGGACAAAAAAAGAAACGACCTCTTATTGTAGGGATGAAACACAAAAAAAAAAAATTTACTGGGACGCAACTCAAAAATGGATATATTTGCAGGGACGAAATATATATTTAAGCCTTTTGACCAATAAATAAATAAATAAAAACTCATTTTTTAAGAATTCATTTATTTTTGGACCCAAAAAAATAATGGAATTCATATCTTTAGTGGTTCTCCTATCACATCGTATTTTTAGTGGGATTAAAATTCTTACCCTGTATGTGATCAGTGATCATGTGATAATTTATTTATTTTTAGTTGAGTCACATCTTGTTTGTTGTCCATTCTGTCTCAGACAATTTTTTGTTAAGCATGCATTTCATAAACAAATAAATTAGTAATTGTCCTCTTTTAATCACTCCTTCTATCATTATGCCACTCATTATCTCAAGCTCTGTATTAGTTATAAAAATAGAGGAAGTAATGCAGGCATATCTTTCTAGCACTTCTTTTTGAAATGTCAATCTTAATGCTTTAGATTCCTTGCTCTTTTCCACATTTTATTTATGTTGATCGAACATCAACATCTTTAAATTAAAAGAAAAATGATAATTTCCACTTGTAAGTCAAAACTTCCGCTTTTAACTTTTTTGTTTTTGGTTATATTGCATTGCTAGCATTTTAGTGTGATTAGTAGGCTATTGGAGCCATAGCTTGATATTTGCTTCTATGCACAATGCATATCAGTTATCCCTAAAGTCAAATTCCACCAAGCACTTGTTAAATTTTCTTCATACATTCAAGTGACTCTCAAAGTCTTCCATTACAGAATGCTCCAATGGTGACGTCAGCATGTCATTCACTGCTTTTCAAATATTCCCACGGAGAAGACCCTATAGAAAATACATGAACAATATCAATATAGCCAACCCTATGATTCGTTAGTGAAAAAAAATGGCTTCCTTTTCTCGGAAATTAATTGTGGATGGTGTTCACTTCACAACTGTGTAGCCAAAAAAATCATCCAAAAAATTGATTAAAATTGACCCTTGTGATGCCAAAATTCACTTTTTATGATGATGATGATGATGATCACCTTTGACATTCCCCCACAGAGCCACTAATTCCATGATATATCACTTTTACAACTTTCTACAGTTCAAAATATTGGCTTATCTTGGTGTTACTTGTCATGATTTGTGGCCTAATTTATCAATCTAGACTTGAGGTTGACTTTAATTTTTTATAACTGGATTCATGTATGTAGTATGTAGATGTAGATATTAATCCTTTGTTACCTCTTCATTAATTTCTTTTAATTTGTTTTTGGTCATCTACCCAGTACAGATTTACGAGTGTCTCAATTGTCTCTACTCTCTGCACATAGATAGTGATTTTGATTCTGCCAATATCTTTCTTGGCTACTACTAATATATTTGAAACTCTTTGCTCTCAAAGAAAGGCAAAAACCAGATATATAATATAGAGGAAGGAGGGAAGGTTATATACATAATCAAGCTTATGCTATATTGCAAAATATTATGAGCCGTTGCAGGTGCTCTTAATTTGGATAAGGCAGGGTATGTTCTTTTTCCTCTTTCTCTTCTGTTACCCTCAACTTTGACTTCAATGCCACTACGGTTGACTGATGGGGATTGGTCATTTGATTTTTCTCTGACGTGCTGCTTATTGCATTGAGTCACTAACTACTATAGCAAACGTGTATACTACTAGTGCTACTACAGTTTCTTGTTTTACCTGAAAATTTACATTGCGGTTAATGTTATTTACGTGCACTTTTCCAAATTATCCGCACTGAATATATTGTTTCAACATTTATAAAATGCATCTATCGATCCACCGGTAAGTCATAACTCAATCACGTCAATCAGATGTTAACACTGTGTCTCATGCATAGCAAATGTCATTTCATTAATCAGCAAGCTAATCTTTTCCATTGTTCTATTGATTGTTAATTATGATTCAATAATACAATGGCAAAATCAAGCTTGCATATGTTCAATTTCATGACTTTGGAGGGTTTCTCAAGGGAGGGAAAACACTATCTACTTCTGTATTGCAGTTTTTTTTATATGGTATTGATTCCATGTTTGCTAAACATCAGCAGATTCATAAATGCTTTCATCCCAGTTTATAGTCCATGTTCCTTGAAGGTTTTTTCTTTTATTATTATTTTTTATATATAGTTCATATGTTTTTGGCTATGGAATGATGTAGCATGCGATAGCAATACCTTATTATACCAACCTGACAATTTGGTGTTTTAGATCCGCTTTTAGTAGGATCTACACGTTATAATGCTATCTTACTGCGGGTCTTCTTACTTCATATTATTATAAAGAGTTCTGATTTTTAAACATTTGTCAATTTCTGACACCCATCAAACACTTTTTCTCTTTCTATCTCTCTCTTTTTGTTACATCACTCATCTATCACTCATCTCTTTTCTATTCCTATATCTCCCTGAGTGTTAAATGGATATGGGGTGTATGAAAATCATTTTTCTATTATACAAGGACACAAATCTAAGTTAAAAGGTTAAAAAAAATATCAGCAAGTAGTAGTGTTGTGTTGAGGTCTTTGTACATTGAACTGAGAAAAAATATAACAGATGTCAGCTGCTTCCTCCCGTGTATTCAGACTTCACAGTTTCATTGCAATTATACTGAGAACTAATAATTTGTACTTAATCAGTGTCATATATATGAAAATAGTTAAGATTCAAGTTCTGTCTTCTATCTAAGCATCTGAAGCTAATTGGCTTTGCAAAAAGTCTCTCCGTACTGAAAGCTTTCTTTTTGACACAACCAGTGCTAGTGGAGCATGATAAGGCTTAAAGTGGCTAACATTCTGTCTATGTACGGTACTGCACTAGCCAAATTAATAAAGCAAAATTAATGAAATCAGACAGAAGTTAAAGAGAATTTTTAAACAGAATCAAGGTTCAGAATCAAAGATAACCCAGCTTAACATAACTTAGAGTAAGGACTTTGTTACTTCTTTGTACAAGATAAAGGACTGTTTGTCAACTTCAAGATATGTGACAGAAATATGAGATTTCACCTTAGTGAAGAGCAATGTATTTCTTTCTTGTCATGTTCTTCACTTCCTCAAGTTTTTCATTTTCATAATCTCCCAGCTGGCAAACCATTACAATTGGATACAAGTCAGTACTGTTGCTGGAAAAATAAGCCATGGGTCCAGGTGAAAAGGGTTGCGGCAGCACTGTTAAATAGCTATCTTCTGATTTTAAGCTACAATTGAAATGTGGTGATCCACAAGTTTCAAGTTAAATCATAGTACGTGTGGGAGTGAAATGTATTGTAGGCCCCTTTGAGTGCCAATAATTCATGTTTGATGCAGGGGCCCTTTTCTGGTTGCAATGCATGTTGGAGTTCATTACAAGTGCTGTCTTTTTGAAGTATCCCACCATTTGTTGTACTAGATGACAACATTCAATCCTTGCCTTAAGAAAGCTTATAAGTTACTAGAATATCCTGTAGTAAACAATATGAATTGGGAAAGTGCTTGGATTGAAATTAAATAGAAAGGCCTATGGTCATGAAATAATAATTTCAGAACGGAAACTAAACATTTATTTAAGCTCCCAAATTTGATGTGGGGTGCCAGAACACATGCTTAAATTTTGAATCCCTATGTCTTTCCTTCTAGTTCTTTACTTCTTATGGCTTCTTTATAGAGTTCTTTAACATCTATCTCTGGCTTAGATCATTACCAAAATGGTTGATTCATTTTAGAATTTGGGCTTTGAGCTTAACTCAACTCCTGAACATTTGGAGCGTGGACAAAACTCAACCCTACAAAATCGGCTTATAAGGTGAGAGGAATGATCATGTCTTATAAGGACTATATTGATCATATCTTTAATTCATGTGAAATCTCAACAATCCAAACCAAAGCAAATACCAAACCTTTGCTTAACCTTATGTTTTGAGCATTTGTCCTTGTTCCCTTTTTAGTAACTGGTAGGAAACGCATGGTTTCACTCAGTTTTGTTTTGCCTATAAGTTTTTTAAATTATGGTTGTTGGTAGCCTTTGTGGATATTTCACATGACTTCACTGAGTTACACACCACATTGTTCTGTTGCATCCCTCCCACGCGTTCTTTCTACACCATTCGGTTCGGTTTATCTCTAAATCAACACTTTTCTGCATAATATCCATATAAAATGTTTTTTATTTTGGTACTCCGTCCATGTGCATTCTAACCACTCCATACACATAAAAAACAAACACCTTTGCATGATAAGATTTTTATCACATTTTTTTAATATTAATAGCATTCTTTTAGAAGTACCCAATTTAAGATGTTACTGACAATATTTCTGATTCAGAAAACCCCTCCCCCATGATTGAAAAAAAACAAACCAAAGGCCTATTCAAATGAAAAATAAGGATGTGATCTCTGATGAACCATGGAGAGATGGTTCACTTCACCTACCTTAATCTTAAAAGCTTTTTACCAAAAAGGAACTCTTATAGTTAATATAAACTATAAGCTAGATTACCATTACATTTTCACAGCTATGGTTGTAATTAAACTATAACTTGTAAATTGTGATCATGTGGGCGTGAATATATTCAAACCCACTCAATACACACATATACTAAGGAGCATCTTGATCAAGCAACTGAACTGAAATTGTGGGTCTTGGTTTCTATGATATAGTGTATAGAATGAGCAAATAGTGCCATTATTCATACAGGACTATGATAGTCCATTTAGGACTGTAAAATTGAAAAAGTAGGCTGGGACTCCACTTTGTGTTTAATCAAAATCCATGATGGGGCCAAGAGTGTTGTTTTGAAGATTCATGTTGTCTTCTACCTTTGACATCATAGTCTTTGCTCTGATTGGGACAACCATTTGTCACGCTAGAGTTAGGCTTTTATTGAAGTCCCTGTTTGGTAGCTGTAATTCTTCTTTTTCACCTTTTTATTTGGTGTTGCTAGGTGTTGTCCTTCTTGGCTGTTCTTTTTGGTTGGATTTTGGCCTTTTACATACTAACAAAACAGAACAAAACCTAGAACTCTGTAGAGTATGGATCCGGCTTTTTTACCCCATTAACACATTTTTTTTATTTATCAAAATAACACGCTTTTTTTTATTTACCAAAATAACACCCTTTTGAATATAATATTTATTTAAGTATTTTTTAATGAATTAAATATTAATAGTTGGTTTAAGATTGTGATTAAGTTATTAATTAAATTAATATTTAATTGTTAAATATTAATTAACCCGATTTGTCACAAAAGACAAAAATATCAATGTCTCTGTCTCTGCACACTGATCGGAGCACCCCCTCCACTCCTTTTCTGTCACAACAAAGATTTAAAACATGAGGTTAATTAGTTTTTATTTTTTGTTATATTAAAGAGAAATAATAAAAAGGAATTTATTTTCACTACAAAAACATGGTAGAATAGAGAGACATTCCGAATATTTCGGGACACTCATGCATGCTGATTGTTAATGCTGGACTTTTAACTATCAGTGTCAATCTGCGTTGGCTAAAAGGGGATTTTAAGCGCATTGGTTAGAGTTGCTATCGATCCCACTATAAGGGCTTTGTAGCACTAAGTTATCCTTTTATATTAGTTAAATAAAACAACCGATAAACATGTGTTTTCCTAAATCATTTCGTTAAAAAAGAAATTATTGTGTTTTGTCAATTATTTTTTATTTTGTCTCTGTCTGACCATGGATAATTATGATAAATTCATGCAAATTTTTCTATAATAAAAAATTAATTTCAAATAAATAAGCTCTGTATTAATCCTAATTCGGCGTTCTAGCTAATACAAGAAAAACCTTTGTGAAATTGAAAGAAACAGCGAGTGTTGAAGATGTTAATAGTTTCCAAATTCATAGATAAATAGATGACAGTTAAATGCAAGAAATTAAACACCCCTTCCCTCAAAAAAAAAATTCAAAAAAAAAACTATTATTAGTAGTTAGTACCGTCTTTGGGAAGCATGAGAGATTTGAAACTACATTGTAGATTCAAACGAGACCTACGTAGAAATTAACCATTGGCACTGTAAAATAAAGCTAAAAATGATGATTGATGAGGATTACCAGTCACAGTCCACTATTCCATCATGCACAAATTGGATGCGATTCTTTGAGTGTTGAGGGAAAAAGGTTAAAAGTTGAGGGTGCCATTTAAAGTGGTCCACCACATACAATTGAATGTCCATGATAGACCAGTGGTTATTAGAACCATAGATATATTAATTTTTAAATTCAATGGTCAACATTGTTAAAGGGTGTCAATTTCATTAAAAATAAAAAAGTAATTGCTCTAGTGCCCCTTGTAATTGTGGTATTTACAAAAATGAACAAAAAAATAATATATTAAAAAAACTCTCCCTCTCCCTCTCTCTTCCCCCTCTCTCACTCTCTCCCTCTCTCTATCGCTCTCTCCCTACCCCCTCTCTTGCTCTATCTCACTCTCTCCCCCTCTCTCCCACTCTCTCACACCCTCCTTTTCTCTCTCACTCCCTTCCTCTCTCTCTCTTCAACCTCTCTCACAATCTCCCTCTCTCAATCGCTCTCTCCCTTCCCCTCTCTCCCCACTCTCTCTCTCTCACTTCCTTTCTCTCCCCATCTCTCATTAATTACCTCTCACTCCCCCTCTCTCATTCCCTCTCCCTCCCTTTCTCTCTCTCTCGCCCACTCTCACTCCCTCTCCCTCCCTTTCTCTCTCGCTCTCTCCCCCTTCTCTCTCGCTCTTTCCCTTCCCCCCTCTCTCTCTCCCTCTCTCTTTCACTCTTCCTTTCTCTCCCCCTCCCTCCCTCTCTCTCGCTAGAGAGGGGAACAAGAGGGAGGGAGTGACAGAACGCGCTAGAAAGAGGGAGAGAAAGAGGTTTCTCAGGGAGTGGGAGAGAGAGACAGAGGGAGATGGAGAGGTTTTTAGAGAGCGGCAGAGAGAGGGGAGAGTGAGAGAGGAAGGGAGGGAGGGAGGGAAAGAGAGAGCAAGAGAGAGGGAGGGACATAGAGAGAGGGAGAGAGCGATCGAGAGCAAGGGCAAGAGGGGGAGAGAGAGAGGGAGGGAGGGGAGAGGGCAAGAGAGAATGGGGGAGAGAGAGAGAGGGAGGGAGGGGGAGAGAGAAAGGGAGAGTGAAAGAGAGAGGGAGAGTTTTTTTAATATATTATTTTTTTTGTTCATTTTTGTAAATACCACAATTACAAGGGGCACTAGAGCAATTAATTTTTTATTTTTAATAAAATTAGCACCCTTTAATAATCTTAACCATTAGATTTAAAAATTAATATATCTATAGTTCTGATAACCGCTGGTCTATCGTGGACACTCAATAGTATATAGTGGACCACTTTAAGGGTGGTCCACCCTAAATGGCACCAAAGTTGAGGCTTATCTTATTATCTAGTTAGCATGGTGGAATGATGGTAACCAAAGTGCATGGCAAATTGGACCCCACCTATTGCCACACCACAACCATCAAACATAGGATTGGATATGACTGGGGTGTAGTTGGGCTTGGTCGAACCAACCCATAACAAGAGAGAAAAAAAAATGAAATGGTAAATACATTCTACAAAATTTGCTATCCACACCACTTTAACATGAAAATTTCAAAATTACCCTTTTTAATATCACGTTTTGTTTCTTGAGATCTTAAAATTGTATTTTTTTTAGAAACTGGAGTTTCTGGAATACAATTTTGTTTGTATTCTGAAAATTCCAGTTTTCAAAAAAAATGTGAAAAACTGAGCTTTTATACATTCCAAAAATTGTATTCCGGAAACTTTAATTTCTAGAAAAAATTCGATTTCGGGATCTGAAGTAGCAAAATGCGATATTAAAAAGGGTAATTTTGAAATTTTTAAGTTAAAGTAGAGTGGATGAAAAATTTTGTGGGGTATATTTATTATTTTCCAAAAAAAAGCCTCTTCTTACAAAACGAATGTGTAAGGAATGATAGTGGAGTGTCATGATTATTTTTGTTTTTTTTTTGGTCAATTGATTATTTTTGTTTTGAGGAGGGGGGGAAATTGAAAGAAATTAAAGCACTAAGCATTAAGCAATAACAATGCTTTTCTAGGGCCCATCAAGTCGAAGTAAGAATTTTCACATTGGGACCCACTTGAGGGATGCGGGTCCCTTATTAGAATTCTCTTTAGCTCATTGTTTTGTTGATTATTTTCTATTTTTTCGCTAGTACAGTGACTCGTGCCATGAGAACTATAATAAATATTAATTATTAATTATTTGATTAATTTTTAATTTTAATATAGAGTATAACAAAAAATATCTAAATTCTGTTATTCATTAGTTTCATTTCGTTTTTCTAGTTTCTAGTAAAGATTAACGTGATTTATCCCCTCTTTTTTGTCAAAAAATGTGATTTATCCCCGTAAAAAAAGCTAATGTGATTTATTACAATTTAATATTGATACAAAAAACTACAGGTATGTTATTACTTAAGATGCTTGTCACTTTATCTTATTTCAAAATTACATATATTATATTAATTTTAAGATATATTAAATATTATTAATTAATATGAGAAATGTACGAGTATTATATCGTTATGTTCGTATCTCGTACAAACTTTATATTATTAATTATGATTAAACTAATTATTTTAGAGAAAAATTATTTACCAGCGTAAGATTATTTTATTTACCATCGGATGTCAATAAATTTTGACTCCATATTTTAAAACCTTTGAATAGTCTTTTATTGCTAAGTACTTAATTGAAAAATATATTTGAAAATACTTAGTTTACTCTTAGCATAAACTATGGTTTTTCTGAGAAATTAAAATTAGTGAGTGGAGGCTCATCTGTCAGAGTCAGGAGACAACATACAAATACCCCTATTATCCTGTGATATAATCTATGGTCTACTATTAAAAAATGCAAATGTATGTGCATCAAAATGCTTCTGAAGACAACTTTTTTTATGTATGTGGTAATTGACTTTTCAAAAATTAGTATTATCCTAATATTGTATGCTCACATAATGAAATAGTGTAATTCATTTCTTGTTTGTTTTAAAAAAAACAAGAGTACATTGGTGCTGAACAATGTATTGCGATTTGTCATAACAAAAAATAAGTCATTAAAATTGGACTAACTAGGAAATACTTATATAATGAATAATTTATACTCCCTCAGGTCAAAATCTTTGGTAGTTTTAGTTTTTTATTTTTGTCCCAAAACTTTGATTGTTTTAGGATTTCAAGAGATAATTTATCGCATTTTTCCAACTATACCCTTAATATAATTAATAAGTTTTGAGTGAAGAAATAATTAGGATAGTTGAGAATGATGAATAATAAATAGGGTTATTTTAGTCTAAAATTTGTTCAATTAATTATTTCTTAATTTATGTGCCAAAACCTTAAACAACCAAAAATTTGGACCGGAGGTAGTACGAGATTATAAATAAAATTTATTGTATTAAAAAAATTATAGTGGATCATATCTTTAAATAAGTAATTAAGAAGTATTAACAACATGATCTGACCTTTTTTTCAATATTATTGGTTTGTGAATGGTCTCCGTCACTAAAAAATATTGAGATCGGCGTAAATTAGTAGGATTAACATTAATTTCAATTTCAATTTTTTTTTTCGAAAAATATATTAATTACAATTTAGACTATTTTAAAATTTGTTTTTCTTTCTAATATATTACTTCCTCCGGTCTAAATCTTTGGTAGTTTTAGCTTTTTATTTTTGTCCCAAAACTTTGGTTGTTTTAGGATTTCAAGAGATAATTTGTCATATTTTTCCAACCATACCCTTAATATAATTAATAAGTTTTGAGTGGAGAAATAATTAGGATAGTTGAGAATGATGAATAATAAATAGGGTTATTTTAGTCTAAAATTTGTTCAATTAATTATTTCTTAATCTATGTGTCAAAACCTTAAACAACCAAAGATTTGGACCAGAGGTAGTAATGTTTTTAGCATTATTAAATAAATTAACAAAGTAGACAAATAAAAAATTGATCCCAATTTAAGACATTAATATACTTTTGAACTACGAAATTTAATTAGTAATTCGTGATTATTATTCGTAAGTGAGTGAAAATTTAAGAAAACTATATACTAATTTGTCTTTTTATATATAAAAGTACAAATAAGAAGATACTCTTTCTATTTTTGTATCAGAGTAAATCAAAACTTTAATTAGGAGTCATTACAAAATGAATCAACCGAATAAACCAACCCATTGATCATTTTTCCATATATGTTTATTGGATGTCAATTTAAGCATATTTGATAACGATTGGTAACGACAAAAAACAAAGATGCCATTTTTGCTTAATCTTTTTGTGTGTGTGGCATTGTTTTTACTTCTCAAAGAAACGGCGTTTTGTCTCCCACCACCCCATATTTTTTCGCGCGGATTTCCTTTTGCTTACATGAAAATTGTAAACTATTACTCCATTGATCAAAAGACTACATTCTACAATGTATTGAGAAAAAGAAAACCCAACAAAAATAAAATCCCCTAATATATATAGGTATCTTCTGTAGTTGTGTGACTTTTGTAGTATTCGCTGTTATTCCCACACCTTATTTAATTTCCTCTTTGTTGCCCTCTCTCTAAATCCATCCTTAACTTTTGTTTTTCTTTTTTCTCAAGAATCCAAGAAAGCAAAGCAGCATATAAGCCAAGAAAGAAAATCTTGACTTGAGCTTGTTATGCTCAGTGATTTTTTTATTTTCTTTCTTGAGGCGCATGAAAAATTGGCTTTTCGAGGGACACTGTTCGTTCCATCATTTTCTGCGATTCCTTGCTCCCCTCTCCGCTCTCTGTCTCACCACCTTTCCTCCAAACGCTACCCAAGGCGCATCTTTAACTTTTTGGCGCAAATTAGCACATTCCGCAAAACATACAAAAAATACATATTTTGTCTCTAATAATACAACAGAAATTATTACTAAATTACATTTATAATTACATTTTTTTATATAAAGAGTATAATACAAAGAGATCGAACTCAAAACTTCTTTTATATAACTCTTATTATTTTTTATTATTTTGAGTTTAATTTTAAGTTCAATACATTATTATGCCTGCCTACTACCCTTATCAACTATACATTCATATAACATAATCTTGTTTGTAATGAAAAGGGGTATAAAATAAGAAAAGTATGCCGGTACTTTCTGTGGGTTGTCGGAGTGAATGGCCACAAAAAGATTCACCCAAATCCATTAAAAACTAAAAAGGACCACAAAGGCACAAACCGTCAAAGATTTCTATTTTTAAAAATTTGTGAATAAAGCAAAAAAAAATTCTATATTAATTGTATAAATATATTTTAAATATACTTTTAATCATATTTTATTTTAATTTTAATATCTTACAATTGGAGAAAAAATAGTATTATTATTTATTTATTTTTTCCTAACCACATTCTCGTTACTGTTCTCTTTTTTATTTTTATTTTTATTTTTTTTCTACCTCCTTTCAATGCAATTGGTTAATTAACGAGTTAATTGCCATTTTATCTCTTGAAATTGTGAAGCAGTCTTATTTAAGTCTTTGAAATTAACAAAAAGACAATTTAGTTCTTAAAATTATAAAATGTCGGTCAAGTTAATCCCTAAAATGTAAAACGACGGACTAACTTGACCGTCGTTTTACAATTTTAGGGACTAATTTGAACGAAGTTTTACAATTTCAGAGACTAAATTGCCTTTTTATTAATTTTAAAGACCTAAATGAGACCGTATTACAATTTCAAATGCGAAAATGACAGTTAACTTGTTAATTAACACTACTCAACAGAAGAGAGGGCAGAAAGCAGAGCAGAGCCTACAACATAAGCTACAGAGAACTTTGTCTTCATCAAGTATCAACATATATATATATATTTTCCCACTGTTAAGTTCAGTGCTGATTCTTCAATCCCATATTCTCCTGTTTTGTTATTTCTATCTACTATTATTAACAGTTAAAGACGGAGTAGTAGTAGTAGTGTTGGAGGAGGTTGGGTTGATGTCGGTGCCAGTGGAGCACGGGTGTGGTGGTGGCATGGCAGAGGTTCCTTCAATGGATACACAGAAGAGGAGCAATAGCAATAATGATATTGGGTTGAACCTGAAGGCTACTGAGCTGAGGCTTGGCTTGCCAGGTTCTGAGTCGCCAGAGAGAGAGAGGGATGGTACTAGTGTCACTGTGGAGGACAAGAACAACAAGAACAATGGGTTCTCAATGCTCAAGAGTATGAGTATGGTGTGTGGGGCCAAAAGGGGTTTCTCGGATGCCATTGATGGAGTTTCTGGTTCTGGGAAGTGGGTTCTCTCTGGGAGTGGTGGATCTGAGGTGGGTTTAGGTAAAAATGGAGTCTTGTTCTCTCCTAGCCCCAGGGGTGTTACTGCTGCTGAATGCACCAACAACCAACAAACGCCTTTGCCTGCAGCTTCCCTTGTTGTCAAAGAAACTGTTCCTCACTCTCCAAAGCCACTGCATGACAAGAAGCCACAGACTTCTTCAGCTCCTGCTGCAAAGTACTACCATCTTCCTTTACCTCCTTCACTCTTCTCTCCTTTTCTTCTTGCTATTTTGGATATGTGTGTGTGTGTTGAACTTGATGTTTCTTTTAGTGTTGAGTAATTGAGTCTGCGGATAATTCAGAGGAAGAGAATAAGATTCCCCCCCCCCCCCCCCCCCCCCCCAAAAACTTGTCAGATGAAATTTAAACATAAATCAACTAACTCAGCTTGTTGCTGAGTGCTAACTATATTCTCGTGTTAGCCTTTGGTGTAAAAGGAGTCGTTGTTGCTTATACTCTATATTTAGAGGATTTTCCTTCTGTATTAATTAATCATCATTAGATTGTTACTTTGGTTGTTACCATAAATTTTTCTTCTGCATGTTGGTTGTCCATGATTTATTTATCTACTTGTATATGATCTGTGGGATTTGATCTAGTACAATTAGCATTTTCCATGCTTTCTATTCATTGATTTTCACCTACACGTGAGGATACAAATCTGGATTAGCTAGATTCCTTTGTTTTGAATTTAGAATCATTAATTGGCCTTAAAATTGATTTTTTTTTTGTTTCTCTCAATACGGGTTAACTTCTTTGCACAAGGCTTCTTCTTATCATGTAGTGTAATTTATTGTTATGTGAATCAGGGCGCAAGTTGTGGGATGGCCACCAATCCGAACCTTCAGGAAGAACTCAATGGCTACTCAGCCTCAGAAGGATGATGGTGATGCAGAAGCCAAGTCTAGTGGATGCCTTTATGTAAAAGTCAGCATGGAAGGTGCCCCATACTTGAGGAAAGTGGATCTGAATAGTTTCAGCACTTACAAGGAACTTTCTTCAGCACTAGAAAAGATGTTTAGTTGTTTTACAATCAGTGAGTTCCTATCTACTTGTTATCATTCTCTGTGTGTCTCACCTGCTTTCATGAATAATCACAAATATTTGTCAGTGATGCATGCTAATTATTCTTATAATCGTACAAACGGCATCCATTTAGATCTTATGATGAGTAAATCAGAAGCACAAGTATTTGAATGTCACAGGGTCAACCCAGTTGTAAACATGAGGAGTGCTCTGAATGGTTCAATCAATTCTTTACTAAAAAAATGCTCTCTAAATAATTAATTGCAAGTGAAAAGGAAAGTGTGATGAACCCAAATGCTAAAAGTACTTATATAGTTGGCTCAAACAAATACACACATCTACCTAGGCACATATATTTTGCCTATCAAACATGAATTTATTAACATTGGTCAATTCCAATGATGTATAGTGTTTCAATGGCATAGAATCACCTAATGTTAGAATATGCTTGTGGTTATATGTTACAGATTGTGATTACTGATGATGTTTTTATTGACAAGTACAGGTCAATGTGGCTCTTACGGGGTTTCTAGTCGAGAAAATTTAAGTGAAAGTAGATTGATGGATCTCCTTCATGGTTCAGAATATGTGCTTACCTACGAAGACAAGGATGGTGATTGGATGCTAGTTGGTGATGTTCCCTGGGAGTAAGTTCATTTTCTGATATAATTTCTAAGAGAATGTCTTGGTTTTTCACTGAATTGATACTTAACTATGTACACTGAGTTCATAGTTGGACATTATTTTGTCGTATGAACAATATCAGAATCAACAAAGGACATAGTGAAGAGTATTTCATTCTTTTTTTTTTTATTATTTGGGGTTAGGGAATTGATTATTTCATTCTTCTTCTTTTAGGATGTTCACTAACTCTTGCAACAGGCTGAGGATAATGAAGAGTTCTGAAGCAATTGGGCTAGGTAGGGCCGACCTTTGTTATAATTAATCTGTTATAAATTATAATCTCCACATTCCTTCATTCAAAATGAGTGTAGTAGACAACAGAAAATGTAAAAAAAAAAAAATGATTTTTATGATAGTAAGCAAACACAAATTAGCTTTTGCTATATATAAAAATTGCTAAAAAAATATTTAAAAATCACTTATTTTTAATCTTCAACAAAAATTGAGGAAACAGGAAACTCATCAATATTCAAATTGGAAAACAGAATCCTGGTTTTGCAAAACACAATTGCACTCCACTTACTGTCTCTGAACTGCTACTATGGTGTTTACTATGGTCTCTATATTTTGTTGTTGCACTCATCTATATATATTCTGATTCCCGCAGCACCTAGAGCAATGGAAAAGTGCAAAAGTCGCAACTAGCACAATGCATATGCTTGCTACTTGTCTACTGATCCCCAAAGATCGAAGATCACATTTTAAGCATATATTAATATATTAATACCTTCTTGCTTGTTGCTTATGTATTATTATTCTATATTCTATATACGAGTCATGACAATGGAGACTCCTAAACTTTCCTAAACTTTTTAGTGGGTCAAATATATTGATGACAATATTAATATATCAGGTATGTTGTACTGTAGACGTATACACATCATTATTTATGGTGTAGACGTTCGAGGTTTCTTAGGTTGTTCTCCCTTTACTTCATTAAATCACAGTCATCTTGGTATGTAAATTTTGTACTATTTCTCTTAACATATACTCGCCCTCTCTCTTCCAAGTTAATGTAAGTGCGCATTTTGTTTGTCATAGAAAAGGTAAGAAACGAAGAACATATCACTCTTTCTTTCCTTATTCATGTTTTTAATTTCTCTTTGTCCGGTAAAGAATTTGTTATTTAACATTTTTTTATAAAAAATGACGTGTTATAAATTGTTGTTTCGGTAAATAAGTTATTATAGTTGTTTTTTACTTCTTTTTTTATTTATGACTTCTAAATTTTCATATTTAAGCATCTGGTTGGGTCCAAATCAGTGAAATCACCGTTATATAAATAGACTTAAGTTCGGTCAAAATTGTCCTCTTCAGTAAAAAAAAAAAAACTATTTAGTCCTCTAATAATTTTTTAAGCAAATTTAATTACCTAATTCAAATTACTTACACAAGTTTTTTCTTTCACCGCCTTTTTCACATAATATTCTCAAATTTTTATTTTCTACATGATTTTTTTATAAATTGAATCAAGTAAATTGTTTTAAATCTTCCATTCAAAATTTACCAACTAATTTATCAATTTTTATTCAAAATAGAAAAAGTCCATATTTTCTCCTCTTTAAAGCCTATTCTCACGTCTTATTTTTTTTTAAATTTATTAAATTTTCACTAAATTTTTTACTTTTAAATTTTTTACTTTACTATAAACTCACATATTTGAAGAAGAACGAGAATAGAAGAGTTCTAAGCTGAAGAAATTTGACATTTGGGTTTAAATGGCTTGAAAAAATTGGGAGACTAAAATTGCATATAATTCAAAATAGAGAGATTAAAAATATAATTAAATAATAAAACTAACAAAAGTAGGAATATGTTAATTCCAATGTTTTTAAGAAATTAACCGAGGTGAACGTGTGTGCCTTTGGATTAGAAAGTCCAACAGCAGTGATTTCCAGAGGGGAAAAAAATGTTTCTATGAAAATGCAGCATGAGGCTAATGCTAAAGCGCATATGAAAATGTTGTTTTTATAATTAGTTTAAACACAAGCAAAATTCGAATACATATTGGTACAAGTGTCAATATGACTCTGTTTTCCTTGAGGACAACAAAAAATGCTTTCAAAACCGACACAAATAATGAGAATCCGAAAGCAAGTCATACCGGAAAACGTTCAAACAACTAATTAATTACCGAGCAGCTAAAAGCCTTCATCATCTTCTCTTGAATTTTAAGAAGCTACATCTGCTACTTAACAAATACTCCTGGTTTCTTGGGCTTCTGCAACTTGGGTATGACATTTGTGGAGGGTTTCTTCAGGTAACAAAACCCTGAAAACAGCATAATGATGATTTAGGCTCTTTTCTCCCTGTAATCTGTGAACACTGCCCAGGGCACCGGTTTTAGGGTTTGGAAAAGCATAAAATATCCGCCTAATTCTCTGATGGACAAGGGCCATGGCACACCTGACATCATAGTAGAAAGCAAATATATCAGGAAAAAAAAAAGTGACTTTGAGAGAAGTCTTAACCATCAGAAAGTGAAATTTCATATAAAAGGAGAATCACAATTAGAGAATTTCTCCATTCTCTGTGGCACAGGTAATTCAAAAACAAAAGGAGAATCAAAATGCTACTGCTAGCCTCTTTTCCTGATATTCCCTTCATAGATGATTAACAAGACCAATTCAGCTTCCAAATAAATTCAACAAAGACATAAAAGTGATTCCGAGTTATAGATCCACTCTTACATTGTGCAAGGTTCCCAAACAAGATATATGTCATAGCCAGTGCATAAGTAAGGTCGTGCTGACAGCTGATTAGAACTATGGCCATTCAACTTATCATCATCCTCAACCTGAAACGCCATATCAATACCAAAATAAATTTTTCTACATAATACACTCAAATGGAAATTATCAACAAATATAGTCAAGGTAAATGCCATTGCATATGTATTTTATGTTTCTATATTGCCAACGTTGAATCTGGTGTGAGATGCTTCATAGGGTCTTAGATTATCAACAAGAAATAATTGTCATAGTGTTGCATCTCTAATTCTTTGGAAAGCTGTAGCAAAGATAGTATACATGAGTAAATGCATGACTCTACCTCCTTATCCCACTGCACAACATTTACTTATCTGAACAATATTGCAGACTCAATGCAAAACATAATCCAGGAACTCCATGGTGTATTAAGGTCATAAAAAGTAAAAACATTGGAGTGGAATTTTTTTTTGGTATAATTTTGTTGGAGTGGAATGGTTAGCACTTCATACAGATGGGTATAGACCAGCCAGGTTCCTCAAAAAGACCTAATATATCAGATGTAGGTAAACTTACATTTGCACAAATAGTTTTCTGTCTCTTTGCAGGAGAGCTTGTACAAGAAGGATTCTCATGATCCAATTCCAAATATTTTTCTTCATTGTTCCCCTCATTGGGAAAAAGACATCTATCCCTGGCAGCAGATGATTCTATAGCTACAATGGCAGCATGTCGCAAAGGATGGCAATAATATGAACGCTGTGAATGTGATTGCTGCTCAGCCCATTGCCAAGGATGTAAACAAGCAACGCCTGTATATGGTTGTTTGAGCTGATTGGAGCATCTGTTTAAATGCAATGGGTTGTGGGGATCAAAATTATTGGAAATAGGATGGGAACTAAATAATTCTGACTTTCTATAGCTGCTGTCATCTTTACAAGTGTTCCAAGCAACAACCTCATCACGAGCACTTGAAATTATTTGCTTAGCTGAAGGATCCACTATCACTGCAGCATTGACTACCTAAATAGATCAAATTTTAGGTAAGTAGCAGTTGGTGAAATTTAAAAAGACATTTTAACAAAACCACCCTTTATTAATTCAGCAAGGGGTAGAGGAGACCAAATTAACCATAGCTCAAGCTGAATAATAATCAGAAGAAATAAAGCAACTAAACTCAAGCCTGTCCAGTCAGATATGGCAATTCGGGCTTTCGGGCCGGGCTCGGGCCGGCCCGCATCGGGTTCGGGCTTTATCGGGCCGGGCCAAAAAAGCCCGGATTGAAAACGGGCTCAAATTTGTGTGTCCGAGCCCTCTATTTTTCGGGCTTTTTTCAGGCCGGGCTCGGGCTTTGGCCTACGTTTTTCGGGCGGCCCGCTTCGGGCTCGGGCTTTTGCGGGTTCGGGCTTTATCGGACCGGGCCAAAAAGGCCCGGATTAAAAACGGGCTCAAATTTGTGTGTCCAAGCCCGGTGTTTTTTCGGGCGGGCTCGGGCCGGCCCGGCGGGCTAAGCCCATTTTGCCAGCTATAGATATGAGTGCATTATTACTTCTTGTGCACAAATTGCATCAAAAAGGCAAAGTTTGTACATTTACCAAGCCATCAGATGTTGCCAACTCTACTGCTGATTGCATATACTTCAAAATTGATTGTGAGTCCTCCTCGCTAAATCCAGTAATGCCATCAATGTTGCTGTAATTTGATTAAAAAAAGTCAAGCCAACATCATAAGCAAAGTCAGCTATTATCATAAAAGACAAGGTTTTTGTATTATCATCCCGTAAGACTATTAACAAAAAAGAAAACCAAATATCAAATTAAAGGATGTATTCCTTGGAATTTAATTTAACAGAACATATTTTTATATGGATTGTTTTATTCATCTGATGATAGATTTCATATATAAAGCTACCTGAAATTTCGTATACTAAAATGAAACCAACAGTTTTTGAATTTTGTTAAAACCAAACAATCATATTGCAAACAAAATAAATAAATAAATAAAAGAACAAGAAATGTGACGCTTACTAAGTCCTTGGATGATATGACGTTGGCCAAAATTTGCATTGCTCTTGCCACTCTTGTTTAGATGTTGCAGCATATTTGCAGACCTAAAGTCAATTAAAGTCAAATTTAGTGTCAACTAACTCATGTAAAAACAAAAAGGACCAAAGTGCCCTCAGGATTCCAACCAAAACTCAGAGTGATCTCTTAATTTAATCAATAATCTTTCTTTGTCTTCAGTGATAGTGGACCCCAAAAAAATATTGGATGGCCACTTAACTGACATAGTCCTAGAGCTTTGCATACACATTAACATTTGATAAACACATGATACAACTAAAACTCCAGTCATATATTAACTACTGATTTTCAAAGTTGAGGAGTTGTTTTTAAATTTATAATTTAGTTAGCGAGCTTTAGAAGACCACAAAAAGAAAGAAGAAATGCTAGTGCTTCAAGATTAAACTTCAAAGATTATTGTAGTACCATAAACTAAAACATAAAAACATTTTCATGAAAATGAAAAGTAATTGACCACCCATTCCACAATAAATATCAGATAGCTTTGCAGCTTCATCACAATCACAATAATCAAACCAAAATAAGTCAACACTCGTCATAACTGTTTAAAAATCAATATTTGATGCATTATTCATATATTTTTCATCTTATATCTTTCTATGATCAAATCATAATCTCTTTTTTTTGTTTGAGACCCTTGGTATCTGAAAGTCACATTGGATCCCGACTAATTTGAGTTGATATGGATGGACTCACTTAAAGGGGACAAAACTCTCTCGACGCCTATTTTTGCCATTCACAATACTCAAATATGGGACCTTATTTAAGGGGAACCAAACTCCATATCATTTGACCAACATCATTTGTTGATCAAACCATAATATAAGCAAAGATTAACTAATGTAAAAAATACATAAAAAAGATTAGATGAAGACCCACTTTTGTGATAAAAGGACTCAACTGATAGGATCTGATCAACTCCTGAAGATGAGGTGATACACTATCCAATTGATTGTCACCTTCAGAGGCCAAACACAAGACCACTGATAGCTGTATTTGTCCTGTCAAACATCCCCAGTGTCACCAGCAACCAACTTGATCGATTAGTCATGGCTCATAATCATACTAACATAGAACAAAGCAATATAACAGTATGCTTTTTATATAAAATAGAAGCAGAAAGATGCTATATTTCTACTATATATAAGTAAAAAAGGCTTTGTTTTTTTCTTTCTCTGTTGTCACTGTAATGTAACAACTAGTTTGGAGAGTTAGCAATGATATCTACCTCCTTCCAAAACTTCCTTTCGAATTCGTTTGACATGACGAAGATCTTCAAGCGGTGCTATCTGATTCAAACGCCTAACAAGAAATTTAAGCCACTTGCATAGATTAGTTCACCACGAAGTACAAAACAGCTCATAGAATTTAAGATTTTGATGAGAACCTAACCTCACAATTTGGTTGGCATGCTTTGGGTCGATGGCTGAAGCAAAAACACTCTCTGCACGGAAACAAAATGAAGCACCACTGTTTCAATTCAAGGGATTCCAAAAAGGGGGGGGGGGGGGGACTGCAATCTTGACATAACAAGTTTTGAATATGTGACCAGTAGGTTGATGATGAAGGTCGTGTGGCTGCTCGTCTGGGATATGCACAATCAAGTGGTTATTCGTCATTCTTTGCTTTCCTTAATTCCTTCTGTTTCCCCTAGAACTAGAACTGAAAGCCGCTGATCAAGTGAAGGAGAAGCGCATGCAAGAAATGGGCCGAGCCCTACGATGGGGTTTGGACCAATGTTATCACAGTCATAAGGCCCAATAACTAAGTGCAATGCAATGGCTGTGGAGTGTGGAGAAGCGCAAGGGGCAGTAAAAGCTGAAAAAAATACACAAAACACAACACGTTATCAGAATGTTGAAATAAAGGTGTTGAGGTACCATTCTTGCAATGTTATTTCCACCAAAAAAAAATTATTGCAATGTTATTAAACTTGGATTGATCATCGACTCGGTCAGATTAGCTGGAAAAAAATACACAAAACACAACACGTTATCAGAATGTTGAAATAAAGGTGTTGAGGTACCATTCTTGCAATGTTATTAAACTTGGATCGGCCATCGAGGTTAAGACATTGGGTGAATGAGTCACTGCTTGAACCAATGGATCAATAGTTAGACCACATGAACCGATTTCTTTTAAAAAATTATAAAAAATTTAAAACACCTAAATTTCATACTTTAAAAAGTTATAAAAAATTCACATCATACCTTGAAATTGGTTAAAAAAAATATCATACCTTGAAAAATCCCAAAAAATAAAATCACAACACAAATAGACATAATTTCACAAGCACATTTTTCAAATTCAAAACTATGACCATGGCATAAGTACCTAATTAAACAAATAACAAACTAGGTTTTTACATAACAAAAGCTCACAAATAGGTTCTAAAAAAATAAAATAAATCCAATAGTTAAAAACAACATCAAATCAAAAAAATCCATTATGAAACAAGTAGATTATAGATATAGCAAAACTCAAAGCCAGCTATAGCTATAGCTATTGCTTATGTCCTTGGTAAGTTAATAACCATGAAGTTGTCTTTTTTTTTTCCCTCGTTGAAATGAAGTATGTTAGAATTCATCATGATAAAAATTAAATTAGAATAGAAGCATGATCAGAATAGAACACAAGTTGCATTACGGTGGTGCAGAAGAAAAATAGAACACCGAATGATTTTCTAAATCTGTAAAAGGCAGTAGGGAACTACGGCAGAAAAGCAGAACGGAAAAACCTCGACGGTAAAGGAGGGTGCTGTTTTGGCCTGTGTTCAGAACGGGTGAACGGAAGACGGCAACTCCGGCGATGTTCAGAACGGAAGAACTTGCAGCGTCAGGGAGATGGCCGTTGGCTAGCGGGCTTCTTTGGTTCCTTGGGAACGGCGGATATACTCAAGGCTGAGGCTGGTGGCTCCGCCGCATGCTCTAGGTCTCCTGCTCTTGGCTGGTTCCATTTGGGTCTATCACCCGAGAGTTAACTGATGGGCTTTGCCTTGTGGGCTGTGGGTTGTTTCCCTTCTTTTTCCTTTTCTCGGTTTTTTCTTTTTGGGACTTTCTCCCTGCACATTCATGCTTTCCTCCCCACACCCACATCTCTAGACTCTAATCTCTAAAAAAAATTTATGTGAAAAGACATAAATGACCTTCTCTTAAAAACAAAGTTCCAGGGATCCCCCACCCCCATTTTTGTTTTTTTTTGCCATAGTAGAGCTCCCCTTCCCCCACCACCTACAGCCACTTCCCCCGCGCCTCCAGCCACCAATGCCGCCCTGCCAAACACCGTCGCACCATCAGCAGAGCTTGGGGGAAGTCCACCGCGGCACATAGGACCTTCTTCTCCGTCACAGATCAGATATCACGAAGCTGCTATTTTTTTTTTTGTTTCTGACTTTCTGTAGTGTACCGAAAATAACATTTCCGGAACTGTAGTTTACAATTCCGGAAATAATCCTGTGGTTCTCGTTTGGTTCGTCGATCCCCTTCTTATTGCCTAAAAAATGCGGTGCCTGCTTCTCTACCCATACAATCATGTGGCACTGAGTTCGGGATCTGTGTCTAAGAATCTGCCACTTTTCAATTGATTCATTTCCTATGATATATGTATTTGATTTGTTTACTTTTTTAACAGACAAGCAGACTCATGGAAGCGCTCAATTATGAAGTTGATTGAGGACGGATGCAAGCTCACAGTATATGACAGAGCAACAGATTCATGGAACAGGTTTATTGATAGCAAACTTCATTTGGGTAGCTCCCGTGCTCTCGATTCAAGAAGAGGAAATGAGTGAATGGACGTCAACCAGGGGTTGGGAGAAACAAGGGATGGGGAATAAGCGAAGAAGGGGTGGGGGAGTGGTATTTTAGAGTGGGGGTATTGAAGTCTTTTCCTTTTAAAAAACTTAGGTGTGGGTGCAGGGAGAAAAGTGGGTATGTGTACGGAGAATTTCCCTTTCTTTTTTTAGCTTTGTACCTCCCGAAAAAAATAATTAGTTGAATTGGGTCTGTTTTATAAATTTATAATTTACTACAAGAATTTTACAGGTTTGCTACCAAAATTTAGCTATGATATTCGTAGCAGTTAATTTCTGGTTAATTAGTTGCATTTTTTGCCATGGAAGGAAATTTTGTAGCTAATTTTCGAAAGTCGCCTCATCCTTTTCTTTAATCAGTAAACTTTCACCGGCGCTTTTTACATTCCTCATGATTAGTAAAATTTTGTAGCTAATTTTTGAAATTCGCCTCATTCCAGGCGCTTTCTATTGAGGAAAGTGTTTTTCACTCTCTTGAACACGTTCTTAATGATCGGTATATAAGGAATGGATCTAGAAATCTATCTAAACGAGGGCCAAAAATTTTTGATGATAAATTTTAATGAGACATTAAAGCATAGTAATTGAATACATCATATTATTTATCTAAGTCGTGCACGTTATTCCCTAATATCATAAAATTCATCAATTATAGAATATATATCAAATTTTTCAACAATTCTTCTCTCAAGATAAGTAATCAAGCAATCAACAAGAAATTCATCTTTTATCTTGTTTCTGAGCCTATTTTTCACAATCTTCATAGCTGAAAATGATATCTCAGTTGTTATTGTTGTAGATTTTTATCCTTTATGTTATATTATGTTTTTAATTAAGTTAATGTAATCTCAATAAATTTAGTGACAGTTTAGATTTTTTTAAAAATCTTAGATTGAATATAAGGAAATATATATTAATAATATTAAGTTAAGCGTAAATAAATATTAATATGGCGGAATTATAAACCAAAAGCAACGATGATATAGTAGTTGTGCGTGGGGTCTTTGATTGCTTGGACTTGGGATCGACCCTTTGTTGCACCTTTCTTGAATTTTTTTTTTACATTTAACACTTTCAATACACATATATACATTAAAAAATTTAAGAACGAGGGGGAGGCTCTGGCCCACCCTTACCTCCCCCTAAATCCGCCCCATATTATTATTATAGGCCAGATAAGAAAAAGGTCACGCAATGTAATGCGACAAAGGTGAAACGGCATAAAGAATTGCACGACAAGATGGGAAGCTGGCTAGATAGGGTAATTTAATAATATGATCACATGCATTCATGGAAGCAAATCTTTATACTTTATGCGGGAGTATACACATTGGTTTTGTTGGGGGTACCAAAAGGTAAATCTAAGGATTAATTCAACAACCTCATGATTAATAAAATAATGGATGAGCATGTGTACAAGTGCTCTGACAATAATTTAAATTAACTTTGAGGGGAATGACATCATCGGTGTGCTTGAGATTGCCTTAAATTAATATATACTCTCTTTTTTTATAATGTAAGCACCAATTGCAACTATCCGTTCTTTAAACTGAACTGTATGGGCAGACACTTTTTTTTTTATTAAAAAAAAAAGCAGCCAAATTAATCTGAGCAGAAATCTCAAATGACACGTGAAAAGGCGCGGAACTATATGTCATGGATGACTCAATATGGCTGACTCTTGGGTGAGTCAAGACTTACACGTGCATTAACTAATTGTTGTTTTAAGTTATTCCTGTCTTTTTTATTTAATTAAAAAAAATCGAATTTGACATATTATTCAATATATATGTTTTTTTATAAGATATTCTATATATGTTGTTGAGATATATAAAGATTAATGTTATATTTTTCTTTGTTATAAAAAAATGCTATATTTTCTTTTAAAATATATAAAAATATATATTTGATTATAAACTTATTACTGATTAAATCTTATGAAGTTTCTTTTTCACAACTGTGAATAGAGTTGGTTTGGAAGTCTGCATCGTATTGGGTATGACATCTTCATATTAAGGGTGTGAGTATTATCACAGATGTGAACAGTTCTGATTTTGCATCATATTGGAGTCTGATGTCTTCACACAGGTGGTGTGAATTTCTTCGCACCTATGGTCTGCTTTTCGTCTTTGGATCTAATGACTTCACACCACGGCTGGGTATTTTTCCACAACTGTGAACTTTTCGTACTTGGGTCCGTGTCTTCATACTGGGGGTGTCAAGTTTTTCACAACTGTGAATATCATTGGATTGGAAGTGTGCATCTTTAGGGGCATGACGAATTCACACCTTTGGTGTGAATTTTTTCACAGCTGCGAACGGTTCTGAATTTACAAGTTTTGTTTTTTGTATATATTGGAGGGGGGGGTGAATTTATAAGTTTGTCTCATTTATGGGTAGTCTTTTGACGTACTGCAAATGATAGATAGGGTCTAAGGTATGTCATCTAATTAGTTGAGATGTCTTTCTTTATAATGATGCATTTACACGCTAGTTTTATTTAAATAATGTAGAAGCCAGTCAATGTTGTACAACAAACAAATCTTGTCCTCTTTTAAGTAATTAAATTTGAGCATAATTTGTTATCTGATTTAATTTTTTTTTCAATTATATTTTTGACTTATAAAAAATAGGTTAAATCTTTTGAAATCTGACACACACATATAATAAATGTAATAAATAGTTATTATTATAACAATCAAATTGACAAGGAAATTCAAAAGATTCAGAGAAGTTTTGTCTGGGGGGATCACGATAATCATCGGAAGCTACATTATGTTAATTGGAACACTGTCACACTTCCCAAAAGTTTGGGGGGTCTTGGTTTGAGAGATTTGGAAGCTATGAACAAGGCTTGTCTTTTGAAGCTGTGCTGGAGTTTGCGTGTTGGTGATATTAATTTGTGGACTGCTGTTCTTAATGGAAAATATGGGAGGAGGTGTCTTCCTCATGGGCCTCTAGTTGCAAAAAAATTCAGATTCACATTTATGGAGGTATTTAGCTCAGATTTGGAATATTTTGTCTCACATTGAGATGTTCTTTGTTGCCTCCTCATCCTGATAATGGGAAGGACATGGTTCTATGGAGTGCCTCAGCTACGGGTAGGTTCACTGTGTCAAGTGCCTATGTGGTGGTGAAAGGTTTAGCCCCTCTATCACAAGGTACTAGATGGAGTAGAATTTGGAAAATTGTTGTGCCTGAGAGAGTCCGAACTTTCATTTGGTTAATGATGCATGAGAGACTTTTCACTAATCAGAGGAGAAGCAGAATGGGATTGGGCGATTCTGATTGTCCTCATTGTGTTTCTGTGGTGGAGGATAGTCTGCATGTTTTGCGGGATTGTCCTTTAGCTGTCAGTGTGTGGAATGTGCTTGTCAATGCTACAGCTCGCAGCAGATTCTTTTTTGATGATTTACAGGGTTGGATTGATTTTAATATTATGTCTGGATGCTTGGGGTGGGATCAGAATTCTGATTGGTCTGTTATTTGGGCTATGACATGTTATTTGTTGTGGAGTTGGAGGAAGAAGGAAAGGCATGAGGCCAATTTTATTAGGCCACTCTTTCCTGATAGAGTTGTGCTGCAATATGTGGATACCTATCAACAGGCTAGTGAGAGGCGAGTTGTCCATGATGGAAGGCATTATCAATGGACTCAAGTGAGATGGACTCCCCCTTCAATCGGTTGGGTGTGTGTCAATACTGATGGAGCTGCTTACTTGCATGGAGATGTTGCTGGTTGTGGGGGATTGGTTCGAGACCATGAGGGGAAATGGCTTGGTGGTTTTTCACGGAACTTGGGAAACTGTCATGCTTTTATGGCAGAACTCTGGGGGGGTGCCGGATGGTTTGCAACTTGTAGGGGTGGCAAAACGGGTCGGGCCGGCCCACGAGAAAAACGGGCCAGCCAGTCCCGTTTTCGAAAGTGGGCTCAAAATCCTAGCCCAGTCTGTTTTAAGGGAGGGTTGGCGGGCCAAAACGGGCTAGCCCGTCAAAATAATAATAAAAAATTTAAAAAATTATTTTTTTTTCAAAAAAAAAAGGGTCAACCGGGCCAGCATGGTCCGTTTTCAGGCCAATCCATTTTGGCCCTTTTTTTTACGGGCCCAAATGGGCCAAGGCCTAAAAAAATCGGCCCCGCCCGGCCCGTTTTACGGGCCAAACCCATATTGACACCCCTAGCAACTTGCTTTCAGGCTTGGTTTTTTCAAGGTTCATCTGAAGGTTGATTCTGCAGCTGTGGCTAGCCTCCTTCAAGGACATAAATCGGAGTGTCTTTCTGGTAGGAGCATGCTACGCAGGCTGCATCAATTGGTGGAGAAGTTTGAGGATTTTCGAGTTTGTCATGTGTATAGAGAGGCTAACTCTTGTGCGAATATTTTAGCGGGAATGAGTTGTAAACACCAGTTTGGGCTGGTTGTGTATGAGTAGGCCCCTGCTCAGCTTGGGCAGGCGTTGATTTGTGATGTAATTGGGGTTAGTACCCCCACGTCGTACTATTGTGTAATTTTTTTTGGGTTTTGGCCCCTTTCTTAGCCAAAAAAAAAAAAGTTATGAATGGTGTAATGGTAACCAAGTATTATATGAGTGTAACTTGATTCCTCATGTCTGTGTGTGAGAGAGAAATCAAGTTATATAATTGTGTAACATTTCAACACTATATATCATCCAGCCGTTCCCAAACCTTGTTCATCAAGCACGTGCATCCACCTCCTACAAATCTTAATTCATCTTATAATAATTTTGGTACAGCTAATGTTCGAAATTGAGATTTCTACAACTTCACAAATGGCTTAACTTGGTCATATTGATGACTCCAAAAGGTAATATAATTAAGTGTGTGACTGTGACATACATCCTTAGGCACATATTGTTCTTAAGATCGATCAGTTTTAGTGAATGTTTGATTATATTTAAAAAAACATACATCCATTGTATAGTACTATAATTCCCCTGAAAGATTGTGGCAGCAACACCAATATACCCGTGCCATTGAATCTTTCCAGTACTATACATACCAAAATCAACTTAAAAAAGGAATCATATTCTGATGCTCCTCCCACAGGTTGGATATTATGGAAATATATACCTTAAACTTCCTTTATGATATGATTGATTCATAAGAAAATACGAAGCAAACACTACTTTGATCCAATACAGTGCATGTACATATATATTATAACTTAATCATGCCTGATATAATCAGAATCAATTGTATCGAATCGAACCATATATATATTAACAGCACTGGGGATGTCGATTGGTTTTCTGAATTAAGAAATATCCTTGTATGAGGCTATGAGACAAGTAGGACCAATCACATTGATATCGTACCCACCTTTCCAAGTAATCACCGGGACCTTATGATCGCAAAACTTTTTATAAATAATAATATATGGTTCCATATCCAAGGAAAGCTTAATGTTGAATTTCGCATGCAGCTCCGCATGTGGTTTGGACTTAGGAGTTAGGACCATTTCCTTGAAGTTTCCAAGGTCCCATTCCAGTTGTGCGCCCAATAGACATATAGTCCTAGTTATTTATATTTATTAATTGGTCCATTAGAGACTTCTTGCAGTTTTATATTCCAAGAAAATCTTCCACCTAAGCAAAACATGGATTCCCTGTTTTCCGATTGATAAAAAAAAACATGGATTCCGTGGGCATCAAAATATTTCTTAAGCATCTTAAGCAAAAAATGAATAATTTTAAATCCTCCTACCTTTTATTCCTACAAATTCTCATAATAATTAAATAGAGAAAGTATTAAATGTTTTTTATGTTTTCAAGATATTAATTGTATTCTCTTTTTTACTTTATAAAATAGTAAGAGGATATATAGGAGAATTTGTAGGAGAATATATCATTTCTCTAAGCAAATAGAGATACAGGTTATAATTAAGGTAGCCAATTGCATGTTTTTAACTGGAAAAGTGCTTTTTTTTTAAAGTTCAGGGTCTTGAGGGCAGTACTACTTTCATATTAGTTATATGGAAACTCAAAGTAGCTATAGAAAAAACTACAAGCACTTGTAAGTGGTAACAGCAAACCCATCACCCCAGTTTTTAGTTTATAAAATAAATTCAGAGCATTTTTACACATGCAACTTTTGTGGATTTTATTTTTCATTTTAGATATAAATGCAGAATCTTCCCTTAAATGATGTTATTAATTTATATTATTTTCCATCTTCCCTCGAAGCATATATGTAATTTATATTAATAATTTAAACTTTAAATCATAAATTTTAGACCCCAACTAATTGACTTCCAATTAATTAGGTGATAAACTATTAATTAAGTAAAGGGAGTCATAAGATGGTTTGGGAGGAGGGACATAGGGGTTGGAGTAATAAGGAAGTCATGGGTTCAATTCAAACCTTCCCTACTAATATAACATTAATTTACTAACATTTGTCTATCTTAGTGCAAAAAATTAATACTGTTAATTAAGCATTTTTAAAAGAAAAAGAAAGATTGGATATTATTTTAATATTTTTTCATTATTTTAGATTTTAAATTTGAATATATAGCTAACTTTTGTCATGAAAAGAAAGAAATCCTAAAAATTAGTGGAGGAGAAAATCAACCTTAATTAAATTCAATTATGCAATAAATTATGAGACGAGACAGCCAGGGTAGATTATGTAATGATCTTATATAAAAAGAACCTTTTGAAGATTCTTTCTCATATTATATATATTTTTGTTTTCTTTCTATATCCAGAAGTTTGTGACAGAAGGCCATCTGCATGCATTCTATATCTGTACCCACACAAACTGCAGGATGGATCGGAGAGAGAATGATATAACATCTTCAATTACAAGTGTTAACCTTAACCACGACGAGTGGCAGGCTCAAGTCCCCGTGTGCATAATGTATAGTAAATTAATTAATTATTCTGAATGAAATTAATTGTCAAAATTAATAAAATAAAATGGATCTAAGTATATAGAATACTTCCTCTATTTTTAAATATAAACAAAAAAATATATATATTTTAGTCTAAATATATATATTTTTTTTATTTATATTAAAAACGGAAGGAGTACATGGGATTGTGGCATGATTTGTGTTGGTGCACAGCGTTTTCCGAGGGGATCGTTTTGCTTTGCGAATCGTGTGGAATAATGCACCTGGCTGTAAGAGTTTGCATGTGTCCACAAATCTAATGGAGATACCATATATTCCCTACATCTCTTATTTTTTGCTTCCTGCTCTGTTCTTTTTATTTTATTTTATTTTATTTTATTTTATGAAGTTTACTTTTTTTTTATGAAGTCCTGCTCTGTCCAAATAAGACCTATTTATAAAACAAAAAAGGCCTATTTATTTTGAAAAAAAAATTATCTGTATTTTTGTTTTTACTTAATTATAAAAACATCTCATTATTATGTGGATCCGCCTATATATGTTTGATCCCCTTTTTATATATATACATGTTTTCTTAAATGTCATATTTAGGCAAAAGGGGACCAACGTGCAAATATTTTCACCAAGAGTATTTCTAGCATAAATAAAAAAGAGTGACAGAAAACCTGGAACAATTTTAATAGAAAATAGAAATACTTGGGAGTAAACATGTGTTCTAGTCTGGAAGGTGATATATGTATCAGCTAGGACCTATTTTTTTTATATAGTAATAATAATTGATATATAAACATTGTGTACAATATTGTGGTGAAAAATAAATAAAATTGATTGTTTGTACTTTGCATTGATCATCAAACGACATACAAAAACAAAGAGTGCAGGATTATGTGATTCAATTGTGTTATCCTGTGTGTCACTGTGTTTGTCTGGTCTCTCTTGGATGCACTAAACACAACTTGGCACTGTTTGGCATAACAATTTATTCTACAGCTTATGACATAAGTTGTATAAGCTATTTTTATAATTAAAGAAAAAATATAGTAAAATTTATTTCATATAAGCTATAAACTGTTTTAATAAGTTATCCTGGGTAGATTATAAAAAATAAGTCCAAAACAACTTATGAATCAGTCATAAGCTGTGTTCATAAGCTCTGTATAAGCCAATCCAAACAGACCCATTATTTAAAATATTTTTCTCTTAAACAATTTTCAATATTGTTTTGTATTTCTAATCTATATTATAAGTAAATCTGTACAATCTCATCATTACTTTTTCCACGTGTCAGCTTTGTCCGATCCATTCCTTTTTTCTTCTTCATTTTGAAACCATGTCCAACCCATTCCATGATAACAAAAAATGTCCAACCCATTCCTCATTCCGTCATCCTTTTCTTATTTTTAAATTTTAAATTTCTAAATTTTAATATATATATCCTCTTATATATTTTTCTGCTATTTTATAAAATAAGTACTTAATAACAAAGTAAATATAATTAATATCTTGAAAATATAAAAAGTATTTAATATTTTTTTATTTAATAAATATTAGGAATATTGATAGGAATAAAAGGTAAGAGAATTTAGAATAATTCTATATATATAGTTTAATTACTATACACTAATAGTATACATATATTTTACACAAACATTCAATTATATCATATTATAGTGTCACTTCATAACAATAATTCTTAAAATATTTATACAAAATTTACATTGTGAGATATCATTACGCGTCCGTGTAAAACTTTTTTAAACCGTCTATGCATACAATTAAGTTCACACACGCGCGCGCACACACACATATATGTTTAATTACCGACAGTGTAAAAATATTTTATACATACATCCAATCATATCATGTCATAGTGGCACCTCATAACAGTAATTTCTAAAATATCTGTATAAAGATTTACATAATGAGATATGATTGGATGTTTATGCAAAACTTTTTTACACTATCAGTGCATACTAATTAAAAAAATCACTTAATTTTTTTCATAAATAAAATATTGTTTGCTTACGTATTTTTTGTTTAGTAAATTTTCAAGTTGCAAATTTTCTTCTTTCGATTTTGTTTTAAATACATAAAACTGTGTTTGGTTACACGTTTTATTTATATTTTTTGTTCGTGTAAATTTTTAAGTTATATTTTTTTAATTTTTAATTTTATTTTTATTTTGATAAATGAAATAATGTTTACGTACATATGTGATTCATGTTTTCGTGTTCTTGTAAATTTTCAAGTATCAATTTTTTTAAAAATTTATTCTCAAAATAAAAAAGTGCTCGCAAAACATTTTCATTCATAATTTTCTTCTTCTTGTATATTGTTAGGTAGTAGAATTATTTTTATTTTATTTTTTATATATAAAATAGTGTTTGCTCATGAGCTCAATTCATGATTTTTATTCCTATAAGATTTCAAGTTGCAAACTTATATTTTAATTTTATTTTTGATGAATACAAGTTTTTGTTTATGGATTTCATTAAAAAATTGATTCTATAAATTTTTAGGTTGCAAAATTATTATTTTATTATTATTTTTATAAATAAAATAGTGTTTGCTTACATGTTTATTTATTTTTTTCATATTAAATATAACAAATTACTATTGATTAGAATTGTTTTAATTATTTATTCTCTATTTATTTTGTTTCTCTGATTTGACCTTCATTTTTATCGACATGAGCAACTGTTGACAGCTAAAAATATAGAGTTTACATATTTAACTAAAATGCACAATATTATATAACTAGCACTATTATAAATTTAGAATCAATATATCATATATCAAATTATTACTATATAAATAAGTTATTTCATATCATACGTAAAAACCAACAGGACCCGCCGACCCCGTGCGTCGCACGAGTCAACTGTCTAGTTATAAATACACAAACATATTATATACTTATTAGTTTAATTCAATAAATACTAATTTTAGCAAGTGGCATTTTCATTTGCCACCCCGCCCAACCGTAACATCTTTTTTTGGTTAAATAAAATAATTTATTAAAAGAAGAGCTTAACCAAATAAGAGCACAAGATGTACTCAAATTTAGTCAAACCCACAATACTACAAATGTCAATAAGCCATAAAGAGCAAAAAAACATATATGAACCACCCAAAAAAGAGTCCCCCGCATAATTATAAT
The DNA here is from genome assembly GCA_030159175.1 of Glycyrrhiza uralensis. Taxonomy (NCBI): domain Eukaryota; kingdom Viridiplantae; phylum Streptophyta; class Magnoliopsida; order Fabales; family Fabaceae; genus Glycyrrhiza; species Glycyrrhiza uralensis. The sequence continues at coordinate 57,281,850 of BRZY01000003.1, read as the reverse complement.
TTTCTTGCAGAGCTTAGCCAAAAATCCATGAATACCAGCATTTCACAGCTGTGATGAAATTCACACCATGGGTGTTAATAATGCTATGAACAGAGAAGCCTACCCTAACAACTAGAAGATTAGAAGAGAAGAAACTTAAGAAGGGGGAAACTCGAAGAAGTGGTATTGGCGGGGGGTGGGGATAAAAGAAGATTAGTACTTTGTATATGTTCTTCACAGCCTGTCCAGTGCGGATGAAGCAACTAATGACATACTTTTGGAGTAGGGATGACAATTTGATCCATATCTAGTGGGTACCTGCAAAAATTATCTACAATGGGGAGGGTAATTATCCGCTTAATGGATATGGGCACGAGTATGGATAATTACCTGTAAAATTTGATGGGGATGGGTGCGGGTACGGGTACCTTAGTACCCACCCCGCCCCATACCCGCACATATATGTTTATAGATTTATATTTATATTTATATTTATATTTATATATGTATGTATGTATATATCTATATAATATTAAATTTGATAACTTTCTTAAAGAAACTGAAAACCTCTTAATCTTATAGTAACCCACACACAAGATATTATAGCAATGAGACACATTTCTTTCTTTGCTTTCCTTTACCATGAGATATATTTATTTGACAATATATTTGTTTTCCTTCACCATGTCTTTCATCATTATTGTGGGCGACGATAAACTTGCTTCATCGTGCCTCCTTCAACGGTCCTATTATTATCTCGCTTCCTTGATCACCAATGACAAACTGCCTCCTTCACCAATACCATTCTGCCTCGTTCCTGCGTCCTTCACCTACAAATTCATTTACGTGTTCTTGAGACATAATATTATGTGTTGCATTTGAGAAATTAATTTTTGAATTTTCATAATTAAAGTGCGGGTAATGGGCACGGGTACGGGTACTTAGGTACCCAATGAGTAAGGGTACGGGGGATCAAAGTTGCTACCCACGCAGGTATGGGCCCGGGTACAGGTAGTTTTTTAAATTGCGGGTATGGGGACGGGTACTATAGTACCCTACCCATTGTCATTCCTATTTTGGAGGAGATTAGTGGGCTTTCTTGTAATTTTATGAATGGGTTCACATGTCTGGCTAACAAATTGGATGATTCTCACTTTCCACCACACAAACAACTCATAAAATATGACCCACAAATCATGCGTGAAACAGCTCAATTAGATTTTTTTTTGGGAATTTGACATTTTTTTTGGGAATTAGATTTGATCTCTCTAACTTGACAAAAAAAAAAAGATTTGATCTCTCAATACTTAATTATAACCATATTAATCATATATATAATGTTTCAATCATCGCAATCTTTAAAGGTCAATCCCTCGTTTTTTTTAATTTAAAAAAGGTACTCTGGCTTTGAAAGTACAAAAATGAAATAGATTAATGGAATATGCGATTCACCTCATTCGATCTCTAAATTAGGAAAATGTTCTTCTATTACGTTCTTGTTTAGAAAATGAGAAAATAAGAGTTTTTTTTTAATTTTTTACGAGTTACTAAAACAAGGGTATACTTTTATTTAGATAAAATCAAGAGCCTTATCCGATCTAATATTTTTTTTTGTCAAACGATCTAACTAATATTAGTTACTAGTGTTTTAAATTATTCATTCCCTACATTTAATTTACTTTCCTTTTTTTATTAACTTAAATTTAATTTAAGTTAAGTCCCTACATTTAATTTACTTTCCCCTTTCCGAATAATTTGCCTGATTATTATGGATTTTACAGCTACGGCTTTTCAGTTTGGTGCATAATCGGCTGCGACAAATTGACCGTGAACTTAGAAACCACATGCAAAGTGGAACCCACTTAATGCTTTGTTATCTACATCAATCAACGCAATTAAAATAATCACAAAAAGAAAATAATCACATAAACAAGAATATCAGCGATACAATTAATTAATTAAATAGCTTCGAGCGACACAATGGATTGGTTGCTAAGAGATAGAGAAGTGTTAATAAACCTCATCACCATCCTACATGCTAACCTTCCTAAGTCCTAACTTATGGCGAGTGGCCACACATATCATTACAACTTATAATTTAACATATTAAATGAGAGACAATCGCTTTCACAGATAGTCTCCAAAATTCATATACTCCCTTCGAACTCGAATATAAGAAGAAAAAAACAAAATCACATTAATTAAGAAAGTTGGTTAATTACATTAAATTTTATTGATTTCAGCTAAAAAAGAAGTTTTATTCCAAATTTGTCCCTCAGTGGATATTTAATGTTAGGACAATTAAAACCGATAACAAAGGAACATGTGAAATACAAAGGAACATTGGAAATACAATTAAAGTTAAATAAGGGTATTTTTGGAATGGTCTCATTAAAGAGAATAAATGTAGTTAAATTTTCTTATATTTTAGACCATAAAACATGAATTTTTTTCCTTATATTCGAGTCCGGAGTGAGTATAATATAATATTATATAGTAGTCCTGGTCCATATAAGATTATTGCTATATTAATTAATTAATTAAGTAATAATAAAATTTCAGTTCTCAGTGTGTGTATATATATATTACTAACTGAGGTTGGCGTGAGTGGTTAAAGCATCTTGTCCCTTAACCAAGGTCTTGGGTTTAAGCTTTGGATATAGAAACTATGAGGAATGTGAGATACTCCTCGACGTAGAATAAAAAAAAAAATATATTATTGGGGCACAGAATCTAGCTAGGTGTATATATAACATTGAAATCTATACACAATCTGATCCAGCTATGCAATACTTAATTCCTGGGTGCAAGGCTGCTTTAAAAACAGAGAAGTGGGGAGATCTCTGATTTCCCCATCTATATATATATAATCATCAGCTCCTTATATCCCAGAAAGTTTTCTCTGGCCAAGTGAAATAAAGCAGTTCTTTTGGGATTTGCAATACCCAATTACAGCTCTCTCGATCTGATCTCTCTCTCTCTCTCTCTACAGAGAAAAAAAGAAGAGCTAGCTAGCTAGCTAGCTAGCTAATTATACATCAGAACGTAACATGGGTAGCAGTTATTTTGGAGAACCAAACATGGGAAATGAAAGAGGAATTAGTGGGTCGACAAGGAAAGGGAAGAAGAGCAGCAATTCAGAGAATAAGCAGCCAAAGCAACCACAGAGAGGACTTGGAGTTGCTCAATTGGAGAAAATCAGATTACATGGTCAAATGGCCTCCTTTCATCCTTCTCATCTGCACCCACCTCCTACTTACCCATCTAATCATTTCATCAACAATGTAAATACATTAACCTGTGATGTGATCTTTACTACTTCTCTTCTCTATCTCTCCCTTTAATTTGCTAAAATTAAGCAAGCGCATTTCTTCTTTATATATATATATATACTTGAATTGTGGAATTCAATATATATAGTTTTGTGGCTCAAGAACATGCAGGAAGACCCGAGAGTGCAGATGGCATATTCATCGCTACCATCCTCATCTACATCATACTCGCCTCCATATGCCTTCCAACCCCACATCATGGTAGGTGTAATTTTGCCTTTAATTTCTTATATATCATTTTGGTTTTGCACTTTTACACTCTTGTGATGTGAGATGGGTGAAGAACATGTTTCCCCACATATATTCTCTTCCCATTGATTAACTAATTAGTAACCATTTTACTAGAAAACCATTAATCTATGTGAGTGCATGCAGTAATTGCACAACATTAAGGGATATGAATCTGTGTGTGCTGCTAGCTGAAAAATGACCAAAATCATTATAAAGATATGAGAAGAGTGCAAAACTGTCTTTGAAATCATCTTCATATTAGTCTCTTCATTACAGTGCCTAAATTTTGCATCCAAGTGTTGCAAGACAGTAAAACTGTAGAAGTAATATTTCTTCCTTAGCTTATATATATATATATAATAAGATGTTCATATACTAATAATACATGAAAAAAATAGTGAGTTTAATTTTTGACAAAAATGGAATTTGCTAGTGCAGATGGGCCTACCCGAATATGAAAGAACAAACATCAGATATGGAGATTCTCAGCAAACTAATACAACAAGGTACTTAATTTTACTCTTCCCAGCCACATTTAATCATGAGATCCTTGTCATTAATTGATGAGCAAATTAAAATGGTTATTAATTAATTTGTTGCTGATATATTATATGTGAATTTATTTTTTCTTAAACCAGATGGGAACATGCCAATGCCATCTTGGAGAACCAGTCTTCTGCTCAAGCCAACATAACTCGACCCTTTCTAAACCTATATGTAAGGATTATTTTTTCCACAACATGCATGCAACTCACAATAAGTTATCTTCAGATTCAAAATCAACTTATTATATGTGTTTTTTCCCCTCCATGTTTAGGACTCACAAGATCACATAGATATCAAGAAGCATGATGGGAGTGGTTCCTTGTGCTCAAACAGTCAGAATTCTGAATCAAGTGACACTCAGGAACTAGATTTGGAGCTCAGATTATCTCTTTAATTAATATTCCTCTAGAGAATCCAGTAGTGATTCTCATAATTGACGCTTATAAATCAATGCAAAAACTTTCTCCTTAATTTACACCAATATCTCAAAGAAACGAGATGTTACTATCTATAGTCCTCACTCTTTTTAGTTTCCAATATATATTAGCATATATAACTATTTTCATTGAACTCGTACAATTTATCTTAATTTATTTACAGGTAAGGTTATATGAGCAGGAAAGAATTTATACTAATTTCATGAAAGAAAAAGACCTGCCATGATATTTACATGGTTTTCTTTAATTTCTTCAACCAACATTGAATTGGATACAAACATAGGGGGAATGTTAGAGCGACAGCCTTCAAAGCAGTTCCTCATATTCTAACTCGCTGGATTGTCTTTATATATACCAATTGATAACTTTGTAAAGTGCGAAATTAATGCAATTTGATTGAAGCTCAATACAAAATCTAGCTAGTATAGGTGACAATTAATTGTCTTGTACGTCATTACCACCACATTAAGAGCTGGATATGTTATAATGCATGGAGAACCTTGATGCCTGTTTTTGGTGATAGACACCAATGCTAGCATAAAAAGAGTTGGCTACTTTTGTATAATTTGAAGTACTCTATATATGTGTGTGCGCGCGCACGGTGTTGAAGCTATCAAAGAATCAAGGAAAAATTGCACTGACCTCCCTTGAGGTCCTTTCAAATAACACTCACACCCCCTCTAGTTTTTTAAAAACACTCACCTCCCCTAAAGTAACACTATTTACTAACGGTCTCAACATTGCAGTCTCTTTGTTTTCTGGGGAAAAATAACTAACGATCTAAATTTGGACTTATTAAAAATTTGTCTTGTGATTTTACTTTCGAGGGAAATAGTACGATACATACATGCCATGAAATCAAGAATTTCATCCCAAATTAATTCTAACAGCCAAAGCAAGAATATAGCATTACCCAACGCAACATAAACTTCCTGAAATTAAATCTCCTAATAAACCAAAAACCAAGACAAAGTCCCAAGATTGGGTTTTAGTAGGAAATGCAGCAAGGGCAAAATTGATTTTGAACCAAAAACCACACTCTCTCTTTCCCCACGTAGCACATTTCTCTCCTTTTCTTTTTCTCTGAACTGATTTTTCTGAATCTGGGGAGGTGATGGTGGGGGCTTTGTCTCTCCCTGTGTCCTTAATTTGGTTTTTCTTTTTCTAGTACAACCTTCTATGCTCTCCTTCTATCTGTTTTTGTTTGGTTCTGGCAAAGATAGCAGAGATGGGTGTGGGACTTCTGGGTTCTCTTTCATCTTTTTCTCATGGCATTTCGAGGGAGAGAGAGTGGGTGTGCGTGACTGTAAGAAGTAGACGGAAACCTCAGGATTGTGCTAATGGAGATAACCACCGTTAAGTTGGAGGGGGGTGTGTGTCAAATTATTAAATAAATAAGGGAGGTGAATGTTTGTTTAAAAAATAGAGGGAGTGTGAATGTTATTTGAAAAAACCTCAAGGGAGGTCAGTGCAATTTTCCCAAAAATCAATTTCTAAGGACAAATGATGGGAAAATAGCTGTATTAGTATCAACTGGCTAGTGAAAAGAATTAATAATCCAAACAAAATAGTTAACAGAACTCCAAGTGGATGGTGCTATTAGATAAAACAAATTACAATCATAATGGCTCAATATCGTCCTAGCTAGTTGATCAGTGCATACTTCTTTCATTTCATGTGTATGAGTAGAGCTGGGTATATGGGTCTTGACCCGCAGACGGCCCATTTAGTCCCGTGACTCATGTGGAATATGGATCACACCTAAATATAGATCTATTTAAATGTGAGATTTTTTTAGCTTGGTCTATTCAACCAATGGGTTTAGTCAACGAGTTGGTCCACATGCCAATTATATTTTTGTAATCCAATTTTTTATTTAATTTTTAACATTTTAATGTTAGTTTTTTTTAAATTAATTGTTTTTTATTCTTAGTAGGCCCAGGGACCAGCCCTTTAGCCCATGGGTTATATAGGGCAGACGCAGGACACAACATACAGATCCGCTACTTTGTGCGTCAAACCTAAACTAACTGAGTTGACCTGCACATATACCACCTCTACATATTAACTCTAAGGTCTGGTTTGGTGGACATGATAGGACATAGGATAAGAGTGCTAAAATAAGAGCAAGATGGGATATAATAGTCCATTATAGATATTTCAACCCGGTTTTTAGCCGATTTTTTTGTTTTGACCGATTTTTCCCGATTTTTGACCGGTTTTATGATAGGGTGGTTTTCAGGATGTACTGAACATGACATGGGTCCGGTTCCCAGTTCAACCGGTCAGACCGGTCGATCCGATTTTAACTACACTGGTGTTGGTAGAAGTTATAGACCATATTATTCTCTCTACCACAACATGAAGGTTGTCCCGGGAAAAAGGTTATATATAAACTACACTTGCCACATTTAAGAATTGGATCCTTTTGTTAGGCTATACAACTAAAAAAAAGGTTTGGTAACACAATTGGCCGGTCTCCTCTAAACATGGCAGAAACCATTTGCTATTTTGGCAAATGCCTTGACTCAACCAAGACTATATTAAAAGCCCATGTGATTCAATTTAGTTTTATGAAACCTTTCTGAAGGAACCAAACACCCAAAACACAGGCTTTGACGAGCCTTGTGGAAATGTGTCTGGTTTGATCATTCCTTCATTAAGGTCCCTCATCAAAAACCTTTTACACCTATCAACAATGTCACATTTACACAAGGTTATTTTCATTTCCACTCTCATTTTCTTTGTTGTGGATGCCAAACCCAAAAAGCATAAAGACACACAATTCCCAAACCTTCGACCCTTTGTCTTCACATCTAAACTCTCGGGTGATGATGATATCAACTTTCCCATTTTTGAAGGGCGTGGAGAAGAGAAAATAAGCAAAGGTGATTTTGAAATAGGTTCTATTGGGCATTGGGAGATAATTTCTCAAAATGCGGGTGTATCGGCAATGCATGTTAATTTGATGCCCTCAAATAAGATCATAATCTATGATGCCCAAATTTATCGTACATCCAGAATCAAATTACCAGATGGGGTGCCATGTCTTCCATACAAAGATGCCAATACCCAAGAAGATAAACTTGATTGTTTTGCCCATTCGGTGGAATATGATATTGAGACAAATCAAGTTAGACCTCTCAAGGTAAATTTGAGTCAATTATTTTTCTATCTTTCACTTTATTTATATACCTTATAAATAAATGGTACAAGAATTATGAGCGAGACTTAATTTGGTGTAGATAGCAAAGGGAGAACCGTGGTGTTCCTGTGGAGGGCTTGCACCCGACGGTACCCTAGTGAGTGCTGGTGGTTTTATGGGTGGAGGAAAATCCCTCAGATACATAGGTGGCGGTTGCCAAGATTGTGAATGGAGAGAATATGACAATGTATTGGCACAAGATAGATGGTGTGTATTATAAAGCACCGTACGTCTTAATTATTACAATTTAATTATATATACACCAATCTTATATGCATGTATCCTTTTATTGTGATTTTCTTGTGTTGCGTAACAATTAATATTAACATTATTAATCTAATATATGCCACACTAATTATGTCATTTGATATACACACTATCTGATCAATTCATGGATCAGGTATGCAACTCAACTCCTCCTTCCGAATGGAGACTTCATATTGATGGGAGGGCGTAGAGCTTTTGGGTACGAGTTGATTCCAATGCAGGAAGGTGAAACCAGCAAGAAATTCTACAACTTTCCATTCTTGTACGAGACTTCCGACTTTGATGAGAACAACCTATACCCTTTCGTCCATCTTTCCACCGACGGGAACCTCTTCATATTTGCCAACAACCGCTCTCTCCTCCTCAACCCCACCACCCACAAAGTGGTCCGCACCTTCCCCGTCTTGCCCGGTGGGTCCCGCAACTACCCTGCCTCTGGCATGTCGGCCCTCCTCCCAATAGACCTGAACAACGCCGCCGCGAAGGCGGAGGTCATTGTCTGTGGGGGCAATGTTCCCATTGCTTTTGAGTTAGCCGAGATCAAGAAAATCTTCCTCCCAGCTCTTCAAGACTGCAACAGGTTAACCATCACCGACCCATCCCCAAAGTGGGAGACAGAGTTGATGCCTTCGAGGAGAACCATGGGAGACGCTCTAATCCTCCCCAACGGACAACTATTGTTCATCAATGGGGCACAATTGGGCACGGCCGCATGGTGGGACGCCGATGCACCCAACTACACGCCCGTGTTATACAGCCCGGAGAAGCCCAAGGGCCTAAGGTTCAAGGAGCTGAAGCCCAGCCAAATCGCGAGAATGTATCACTCGACCTCAGTGGTGCTGCCAAGTGGCAAGGTTTGGGTGAGTGGCAGCAACACACATGATACCTATAGGGACAAGGACAAGTTCCCAACTGAGACCAGAGTGGAGGCCTTTTTTCCTCCTTATTTGGATGAGAATCTAAACAAGTATCGACCACTGATCAACGAGGAGGCATCGGATAAAGAGTTGAGGTATGGTGACTTCTTCGAGACGCAGTTCTCAATGGAAGACGGTACTGAGGAGTTGGTCGCTGGTGGTGACATTAAGGTGACCATGTATTTCCCACCCTTCACCACTCACGGCTTCTCCATGGGACAGAGGCTTGTGATTCTCAAGATTGATGACCTCATATTACAAGGCCAAGGGGTTTACAGGGTTAGGTTGGTGGCGCCACCCTCTGGGGTCATTGCTCCTCCTGGCTACTACTTGCTCTTTGTCGTCCACCGTGGCTTGCCTAGCACAGGAATGTGGGTCCACATCCAATAGAAAAAACAAAATAACCTCCGTAACTAAATCCCATTGTTGATTGCGATTCCTTTTTTTTTTTTTGAAAAAGAAAAAGGAAAACTTGAGATTCTTCATTTGCTTGAAGAACATGTATGAGAAAAACATGGAAAAAAAGATTTCGTTCTTTTGAGGCTTCTCATATATAATATTAATTAATAATTAATAGCACCACCTCATCAATCACGAATATAAAAAACATTTATTCAATAAAAATTAATGATGTGTTCATATTTTATTGTTTTACGTACTGTATTAAAATTAATTACACTGAATTTATACAAAAACATATACTTTTTTCCATGCGTTAGTCAATGATACACTTCTCCCCTCTTGCTCTAAATTTTAATGCTCTATCTGTTCACTGTGAGAGAAAAAATAAGAGAAAATTTTAATTATAAAATCTCCTAAGAGAAAATATGAAATAAAGAAAAATATTAATGTGAAGTCTACATTAAAAAAAAAATCTACCACCAAAAATGTATCACATATGTCTTATTTTTAAGCATGACAGTTGGACTAAATTTCAATGAGTATAATCTCGAATGTTTTTTTTGTTGTTTGTTGATAAGAAGTATAATCTCGAACGTTACTACTTACTTGTAGCGGCTTGTGAAAGTTATAAAAGCTCTTGATACGGTATACAAAAACATAGCAATGATGGAAAGGGTTACTCAGTATTCAGATTAAATATTTATACAGGTATTGATCAAGTTATATTTTGAATTTTAAATTAGCTTAAATATCTATAACCATTTTACATGAAGTGAGTAAACTATGTACATTATACAAATAAGTGAAATGCCTAATTGGATTATTCTAGAGGAAATGATTATTTTAAAAACTGTCAAGAAATTTTTAAAAATAATTTTTTAATAAGCTAATCCAAATATATAAGTCAAGATTGGTGGCAGTTATTCATTGACTGAGATTTTATGTTCTACTATAAGACTAAACATTTTTTTTCCCTCAAATCAGACATGCACCCTAGAGGGACATCCTCATTCCTCAGCTCTTTTTTGGGGGGTGGGGGAAACTAATGCAGATCCCATTCTAATAGTCTCTCGTGCACGAAATTATGTTCCCCTCCGTTTTCCAGCTAGCTCAGGTATTCAGGCTTCGTTTCTGGCATCACCACACCCACTTCCCATGAAGTCAAAATATCATCTGTATTTCAAACTATTTTGGTCCTAATTCATGACATGACACTGTAACATGTTATTCTCAGGCATTTTAAATCAGAGATACACCTGAGGTAGCTGGATTTGATTTGAAAAGAAAAAAAAAATCAAAGCAGAATGGGACCAGATTTTAAACACTTGTAACCAATGAGGAGCCATCTTATTTATGAAACCTGAAATAAATTCCATAGGCTCTCCGTTTTAGAAACAATAATGTCATAGCGAAAAATCCCATGAACAGGTCAATATACTCGGACCAATTAACTAAACAATAATGACTCAAGAGTTCATCTTTAGAATGTCATATTGCTCGTTGGAACTTACACTATATAAAGACATCACCAACCAATGATAAATCGTCCAAAGTTTTCAACTTCATAGAATGTTCATGGGAGTTAACATGGCCAAATTTGAAAAAATGTTGGTTGCTTTGTTAATCTGTGCAGTCCTACCCAACATAATCCTAGTGGATGCCAACTTTTCGAAGAGCATGTACCTCACCTGGGGTTTTCAACATGCATCCATTCTGGGTGAAGACCTAAACCTTGTGTTGGATAAAACCTCAGGTGAAAATTTTTATGCTTAACATGCATCAACTTTTACGTTTCAATAGATTCATGTCTTCTAGCAAGAGATAAGTTTTGCATCCAAGAGCTAGGAAATTACAAGTTTGTAGCAAGCCAAGATATTAATATGTTCATTTAGCACTTAAGATTTGTAATTAGACTAGACAAAATGCGTACTGCTGTAAAATAAATACATTTAAAAAAATGCATGCATCTGTTATCAGCTAAGGTAGAAATATATGGTGCTACCTTTGGATTTCAGGATCAGCAGCTCGATCAAAGAGGTCCTTCTTATTTGGAAGTATTGAAATGCTAATCAAGCTGATACCTGGTAATTCCGCAGGAACAGTCACAGCCTACTATGTAAGTTCACTGAACCTACAAGGTCTCCAAAACACCAACACAATCTCTTTTTTTTTTTTCTTCCCCAAAAAAGAAAGACAGAAAATTTAGATATCTGTCAGACTTGTGTTAGTAAATGAAGTGCTAACGCTTCTTCAAATTTGCACAGTTATCCTCTGCAGGAAGCCAGCATGATGAGATAGATTTTGAGTTCTTAGGTAACAGTACAGGACAACCATACACTGTCAATACTAACATATATACACAAGGAAAAGGAAGCAGAGAGCAACGATTTTACCTGTGGTTTGACCCAACTGCTGGTTTTCACAATTACACCATTCACTGGAATCCCACAGAAATTGTGTAAGTTGTACCAGAACAAAGTCATTCATTTCCTCAGTTGCAGCATGACAAAGAATTATAGTTATAGCTATCTGACTGCTTGATCTATTGACAATCATCACTGGTATCTCAGGTGGTATGTTGATAGCCTGCCAATACGGGTTTTCCGCAACTATGAAAATGAGGGCATTGCTTATCCAAACAAGCAAGGAATGCGGGTATATACGAGCCTATGGAATGCAGACGATTGGGCAACTAGAGGCGGGCTTGTCAAGACCGATTGGAGGGGTGCACCATTCAAGGCCAGGTTTTATCGTTTCAGGGCAAGGGCTTGCAAGTGGAGTAATGGGGCAGTGAGCATTCATCAGTGTGCCTCCAATGTCCCAGCAAATTGGTGGACTTCTCGCGTATACAAGAGGCTGAGTTATGCTCAGATTGGCCACTTGAACTGGGTCAGAAAGAACTTCATGATATATGACTACTGCACAGATCACAAAAGATTCAACGGACAGATCCCTCCCGAATGCTCCAAAACACAATTCTAAAGGTCGAGCATTTCTATTTCTTGGTGATTCCATTCTTGTTCACCAAGTACCTAATAATAATCCTTATTTGTATGCCAAATTATCATTTTTTTTAAACCCGGGCACTCTCCACGCATAACTGTTAAGATTAATCCCTCGAGATACTGAGATCTATTCGAGGAATTGACCTCTCCCAAAAGATGTTCTTTTGTAAACGCAGTCTGGGTATGCCAAATTATCTTATTTATGAAAAGTATAGTATAAATTTCCACGAACAAAGAGCTAGTTAGTTAGCATCCGTTATATGTTAATATCATCACTCCACTCAATACTCGTCTCCAGGGCAGGATGGTAATTAGCAAACATGAATCATTGAATCCTAGTCATGTAATGGAATTCGAGTTCGTATTGAATCTCATAACCTAAGTACACATTTTTTTTTCAGAGAGAAAGAAAGAAATGCAGATTGTTAAAAAAAAAACTAAGTTGAATCATAACCCAAGTAGTATGTACACATTTTCTTTAAAAAAAGAAAAAAGAAAGAAAGAAATACAGAATGTAAAAAAAAGAAAAAAGAAAGAAACTAGGAGTTGATGCATAAGCAAATGCCGAGGACGATAAGAGCGGTACCGAAGAAAGTGCGGGGGAGGTGGGTGGGTTCACCGAGGAGGGTGCCGAAGAGGGCGGTGGCGGCGAAGGTGGTGGCGTTGGTGACGGGGACGGCGAGGGAGAGAGGGGCGTCGGAGAGGATGGCGAAGAAAGTGGCGGAGGCGGAGAGGTTGATGAGAAAGGGGATGGAGTATTGCCAGATGGAGAGAAGCTTCAGCCAGTTGCGTAGGGAGAAGAGGATCTTTTGGCACAGAGACGAGTTTGATTGCGGATGTGGTGTCTTTGCGGAGGTTTTAAGGGCTTCGTCGCAGAGAAGCGCACCCCGGCGCATGATAGCGTTTGTGGCGCCCCATATCACGCCCACTGCGATCATCTTCTCCATTGATCTCTGCTGGCTCTCTCTCTTGCACCCTCGCCGATCGCGTACCCACTTACTCCAACCACATCGTTGTTCTATTATCCGGAGGTCTGCGACGGAAAAATGTTGCAGTGCCGCCTGCTTACGGGCTGCATTATTTGGGCTGATCTTACCTGGGCCTTCTCGCAGAAAAAACAAGGACTGGTCCAGACTAAGAAATCTTTGGGCCTCCACCTATAAATAAAGGGAATTTTCAATCTACACGTACATACTTTGCACGCTCTCATGTCTGAGTTTTTTAGGCTGCATGATAGATATGATATTTCAAAGAAATAATGTTCAAAATAACAGCGAGGCTTGGTGGAGAAGACGATAGTTTTTGGTTAGAGTTAGGCTCCTGGATTAAGGGTTTTTTAGATTTGTAGTTGTTTTATGTTGGTTGGCATGTTTAGGAGTTCTGCTTTTTTAGCTTTTAGAGTGTTTTTTTGATACAAAGCTTTTAGAGTTGGTTGTGTTTGATATTGTCCACGGCAGCGTGTCATGATTTGTATTATTGTATGCTCTTGCCTATATATGTTGTTTGTATTGGCCAATTTGTTTGGTTTTATCTGTTGTATATGTCATCCAGCTGGGTTTATCCAATCTATGATATTCTCCTTGACAAAAAAAAATCTACAAATACACACTTTTCTATCCACATATACCTGATGCAGAACTAATAGTTCTGCATGTAATTTTTTTAAAGACATACATGATGCAGAATTAATAGTTTCACATGTTGTACTTCAATGCGGAACTAATAGTTCTACAAGCATGCGTAACGAATCAAAAATGTTTGCGAAACTATTAGTTCTTCATTGAAGTGTAACGTGTAAAACTATTAGTCATGTGTCATGTATGTTTTAAAAAAAATACCTGCGAAACTATTAATTCCGCATTGAAGTACAACGTGCGGAACTATTAATTCTGCATCATGTATGTTTAAAAAAAAAAAACCTACGAAGCTATTAGTTCTGTATCAGATATGTGTGTATAGAAAATTATGTATGTATAGATAGAAAAGCCTAAATAAAGATAGATATTGTGGGGGAATTGTTGTTCATACGGCCATCCCCATTTTTATTTTTTGAGTAAAATACACTCTCTTCCCCTGAGAGATACCAATATTACACTCTCCTCCTCTCTTGTTTGAAAACACACAGTTCTCTCCCCTGAGAGATACCAATATTACACTCTCCTCCCCTTTTGTTTGAAAACACACACTCATATCCACTTAGAGATACTAATATTACACACTTTCTTCCCTTCAAAGATAAAATATGATACATTTTTCTCTATTTTTGTAATTTTCCATTGACGTAAAAGTTAGTCTCCGTTAAAATATTTTTTATTACCATAATAACCTTTTCTTTTTCATTTTATTTCTATTTTTGTCATATTTTCTTTCCCAATCCAATTTCAGAATCACAGTTTTAGCGTCGTTCACCACTACATTCTACTAAAACCAAAACGAATCAATTATTGGTAGAATATGATGGTGAACACAGTGAAATGGTGATTCTGATTTTAGAAATTAGGAATTAAAATGAGAAAGGAAATGAAAAATAAAAAATTACTATGGTAAAAAAAATTATAAAAATAGAAAAAAATATATTATATTTTATATTTAAAGAAAAATAAATGTATATTTTTAAATAAGAGGAGAAAAAAATATAATATTAATATTTAAAAAAAAATATGTGTTTTCGAATAATAGAAATATTAAGGTAGAGAAGTGTATTTTATTCTAATTTTTTTCTTCAAAAAAGCGGTAGTGAGGTAAGCTACGGGTTTGGTTGACCCCACAGTATTGTACTATTACCGCGGCGCCATATATACATGATATAAAATGTAGAAATCAGCTTTTTGTTTTCACGATAAAAATATAATATTCTATCAAAATATTTTAATATTTTAATTAATAATTAAACGAGAAAGAGTTAAAGAAAAATTTAATTTTTTAAAGTTTTAATTAAAAAATTTTAAAAAATAGATAAGTGGTTCTAATTCTGCACTCACACGGTATTGCAGTAGGAGTTAAGATCTTTTTTATTTATTTATTTTTTTTTGTATTTTTTATTATTATATTTTTAGAAAAATAAATGACATAAATATAATAAATATATAATGGAGAGTATCATTTATTCTATTTATACCTTAAAATATAATAATAATAATAAAAATAAATAGAGAAAATCTCGAGTGGTAGCACTAGCCGTCAACACGAGTGAAAAAATAAATAAAAGTTGGCCTTCAAGTTTGGCTTTTTGATGAGTATAGCATCTTTTTTTAATTATTTTTCAATCTAGCATTTTTTTTATTTCTCAATCTAGCACCATTTTCATTAAAATATTTATTTTTATTAATTATCAATTAATTAAATATTAAATATTAGTTTAAAATTGTAATTAAATTGTTAATTAATTAAATATTTAATTGTTAAATATTTATTAACCCGATTTGTTAACTAATTAATAATATAATTATAGAAAATAACTCACATTGATTTAAAATTTAAAAATACAATATTAATTGTTAGTTTAAAAGTCAAGACATATTCAATGTCTCTGCACACTGATCGGAGCACTCCTCCACTCATTTTCTGTCACAAAAGACAAAGATATCAATGTCTCTGTCTCTGCACACTGATCGGAGCACCCCCCCTCCACTCCTTTTCTGTCACATCGGAGCACCCCCTCCACTTCTTTTTCTGTCACAAAAGACAAAGACATCAATGTCTCTGTCTCTGCACACTGATCGGAGACATTGATGTCTTTGTCTTTTGTGACAGAAAAAGAGTGGAGGGGGTGCTCCGATGTGACAGAAAAGGAGTTGAGGGGGGTGCTCCGATCAGTGTGTAGAGACAGAGACATTGATGTCTTTGTCTTTTGTGACAGAAAAAGGAGTGGAGAGGGTGCTCCAATCAGTGTACAGAGACAGAGACATTAATATCTTTGTCTTTTGTGACAGAAAAAGAGTGGAGGGGGTGCTCCAATCAGTGTGCAGAGACAGAGACATTGAATATGTCTTGACTTTTAAACTAACAATTACTATTGTATTTTTAAATTTTAAATCAATGTGAGTTATTTTCTATAATTATATTATTAATTAGTTAACAAATCGGGTTAATAAATATTTAACAATTAAATATTTAATTAATTAACAATTAACAATTTAATTACAATTTTAAACTAATATTTAGTATTTAATTAATTGATAATTAATAAAAATAAATATTTTAATAAAAAAAGTGTTAGATTGAGAAATAAAAAAAAATACTAAACTGTAAAATAATTAAAAAAAAATGCTATACTCGTCAAAAAGCCTTCAAGTTCACCTATAGAGTCCCCGTGAACGTGTCATACAAAACAACTCTATCAAAAGGACAAAAATATCCCCACCACCTCGACGCATTTTGTCTATATGCCCCCATTGGCTCTCTCGCTCTCCCTCTCCCTCTCTCTGTCACCTGTGCCGTGTGTGGTTCTGGTTTCTCTCCTGCTTCGGCGCCGAAAAGCAACAAAACAAGCGAGAACCAGCAATCTCTCTCTCTCTCTCTGCTTTGATGCTGCGCTAGATTCCTAAATCCTGCCGTCACTTGTTTCTGGAACCTTCGAAAACATGGAGCGCATCGTAGGCGGCAAGTACAAGCTCGGCCGCAAGATCGGAAGCGGATCCTTTGGTGAAATCTACCTCGGTGAGCCTTCTCCCTCTCTTCTGCTATTGATTTCACAATTCACAACACTTGTTAATTTTAGGTTTATTTGTTCTGATTGCTCTTTCTCGATTTTTCCCTTGTTGCTGCAGCTACGCATATTGATACCTTCGAGATTGTCGCCGTTAAGATCGTAAGTCTCTCCTTATGTTTGCTACTTGCCATTTGGTAGGGTGTTTTATATTTGTCCCCGATTCTGTGCCCTATTCTTATAAAACACTCTTCGATTTCCTGATTCAAGTTGCATATGCAAATTTTCGTCTTATTATATGCGTGAATTCGCATGCGTTATTTAGATGCCAACTGCCAATTAGATTCTTAATCCACTGAAACTGAACGTTGCATTTTATGATGCTGATTGCTAACTCTATCATTTCGCTGTTGCAGGAGAACACTAAAACAAAGCATCCACAACTGCTTTACGAGGCAAAGCTCTACAACATTCTTCAAGGAGGAAGTATGCATTTTGCAATATTACGTTTTTTCCCCATCCTCCAAGTTTGCATTATGGATCTTCTCACACTTTTTTAATGCTTGCGATGCAGGTGGAATTCCAAGCATAAAATGGTCTGGCGTAGACGGGGAGGATAATGTGCTTGTTCTTGATTTGCTGGGGCCGAGTCTTGAGGACCTTTTTGTGTACTGTGGAAGGAAGTTTTCGTTGAAGACCGTGTTAATGCTAGCTGATCAAATGGTAAGCTGGCGTGACTTTTGTCACCAAAATAGATGCTTATTTCACAAGTTTACTGATGAGCTGAGTGAAACATGGAACTGTTGAGCTTTCTTGACTTCTCTCTGCCAGTCCTGCAGTTTACTCCCACCCAGAATTTGAAAATCTGTCATGAGAGTCCCAGTGTCAAATTTTATATATTTTGATGCCAAGTGTACCTTTGATATCAATTCTTTTAATTCTCTCTCTCTCTCTCTCTCTCTCCTGGGCAGATCACTAGAATAGAATATGTGCACTCAAAAGGATTTTTACACAGGGATATTAAACCTGATAACTTCCTCATGGGACTTGGTCGGAAGGCCAATCAGGTAACTATCTTGTTTTTGCTAGTAGGTTGGGGTGGACTGGCCCCTCCTTCAACTATTTGTTGTTACTAAGGTTCCATGTATGTGTAAATGTGCTGTTCTTGTCAGGTTTACATAATTGATTTTGGGCTTGCAAAACGATATCGGGACTCCACAACCAATCGCCACATCCCTTACAGGTAGTTCTATTGGATCCATTTACTTGGTTCATTCTTTAATTTTTATTTTTGTTTGATTTTCAACATTTATCTCTTGTAATTTTCACATTCCAACTAATTTCTTAATAGTTTTTATGAATATTCTTCTAAAATATTTGTTTGGAAGATTTCTCTCATTTTTGTCTCCTTTTACTTCTGATCCCCTGGAATACTAACAATTGTAACTCACAGGGAGAACAAAAACTTAACAGGGACTGCACGTTATGCCAGTTGCAATACTCATCTCGGGATTGGTAAGTTCAAAGTTAGAAGAAGACATTCATTAACCCTTTAGCCTGAATATAATTTAACTCATTCTCATTTGCTATATTATTTGTAGAGCAAAGTAGACGGGATGATTTGGAATCACTAGGATATGTACTTCTGTACTTCCTTAGAGGAAGGTATGACATTCTGCTCCACTTGGTTTTTTCCTAAAGTATTTTGTCCATAGCCTATTATCTATTGAGATAATATAACAAAGTGTCCTAACTTTTGAATGACTAAATATTTGTGTTTAGCCTTCCTTGGCAAGGTCTAAAGGCTGCAACAAAGAAACAGAAGTACGATAAAATATGTCAGAAGAAATTATCAACGCCTATCGAGGTAGTTGTTGAGGCATTTATCTGTGTTGTGAAGCCCCCCCCCCCCCCCCAAAAAAACCATAGTGATATACTTATTTTTCTGTTATTTCCCAAAGGTGCTATGCAAATCTCATCCAGTAGAGTTTGCTTCATACTTCCATTACTGCCACTCTTTGACATTTGATCAACGCCCTGATTATGGATTCTTGAAGCGCCTATTTCGGGACCTATTTGCTCGAGAAGGTGATTATTTTTAGAAAAAAATTGAACAATATAAAATCAAATGAACTTCACCATTCTGTTCGTATGCTTTTGGAATTTTTTTGGGCATGGACTTTATCATCAGCCCCGGTATATTAAACTTGAGTCTACTAATCTACACTTCCTCTGAATGCATCATGTGGCGTCTTCTACACCAAGGATTTTTTTTTAATATATTTTATTTTATTCCTCTTGAATGTTATTCCTTTAATTTAATCAATCATTGATCAGGTTATTAATGTCAAAAAATTTCATAACTATTTAATTTTGAATTTAAATTTACTCAAATCTCTTTCATAATTTCAAATATTTTTTCTCAAATATTTTTCTTTTAATTTATGTGTTGAAGAAGCCATGTGGCGCATTGAGGAGGGTAGATTAGAAGTCCTCACTCTCAAGAACGAAGACTCAAATTTAATGCACGGGTTGGTTATATTCTATGTGCATGCATGCTTTCTGTTGTTTACTAAAATACACTGCTCATGTTTAAACCAAGATGTAATCAAGATGTCAAAAGGGCCTCTTTATTTTTGCATCTTCACACCAAATATAATTTTTCCCTCCCTCTATTTTGCCTTTCTTGATGCATGTCAGGTTATCAATTTGATTATGTTTTCGATTGGACGATTTTAAAGTATCAGCAATCCCAGAAGCATATAGTGCAGTCTCCCTTATCTGTAAGTATATTTAATTTTGGAGGCTCCTCCCCAACACACACACACACACATATATATGTACACACCAAATATACCAAATTCTCTTTTATTTTTGGGGGTGGGTGCTAGTGATGGTTTTACAACTTGAATCTTCCCATGCTTCTGACAATATTAAATTTTGTCTTGTCACAGCCTGTTCCTGGAGCAAGTAACAGTCGTGCCATTCCAATGGATGTTGACAACCATCAAGGTTGGTGTATCTTTAATAAGTTATGTCATTTATAAGTGTTTCCTATCAAGAAATAACTTGTGTTGGTGCAAAACAAATTCATAGTAAAGGTGACACATTTTTTGTTGACAACCTGCAAGGTTGGCTGAATGCTTTTATGTGTCGGAAGATGGATGAAATAGCAATTAGTTTTCTACTTAAACAAATGTTTATCACCTAATCTTAAGATCTTAATGCATATTCAGGACATGCCAAAGAGCGAATTAGATCAGGCAATGCTACTGGATCTGGTGTTAAAATTCAGTTTAAATCACCAGTTGGTAAAAATTTGAGTTCAGAAAATCCTCTTGACAAGAATGTAAGTCATCTTGCTTTGAAATTTTCACTTTTTCCTGCAGTGGCTGTGATGCAATCCTGAAGTCACAGTTCTGTGATTGCACAACATGATGTCTGAAATTGAATAGATCAGTATTTAGCAATTATTATTTTTTTGGTAGATTTTTGGAGAAGCAAATATACCCTCGACTTCATATTCTCCTGCTGGTACTTCAAAAAGGAACTCGTTGAAGCCTGCCTTGTCTGCTGAACCTTCCAACCCTGGACATGGGCAAGGCAGTAAAATTGGCCCATCAAGTAGCTGGATGTCATCTCTGCAGCGCATGTCTTCTGCCAAATAAATGTCAAGTATGGTAATTTTCTGGTTCATACTGTTGTCTTCTTTCTTGTGCTGCTGTGAGTTTTATCATGTAACCACACTTATCCTTGACCATTTGTATTTTGTTGTATTTCCAGCTGTGAATCATATGAAGATTCCCAGTATACTTGTGTGAAGCTGCAAATGCGTGGCGGTTTGCTTGCATCTTTTCCCAAAGTGTTTGGTCAAGAATATTCAAGTGATGTGTTCATGGACATTGCAAATGTGCTGGAAGGTTGACAAATTACATAGCTCCTATTTGAGGCCGTTTAATGTTGCTTCTTTCCTGAGGTGACTACAAAAAATTGTGCGGTATAAAATGCAGACTACCCAGGCTTGGGTCCCAGTGCTGTACATAGATGTCAAATGTGGCACACAACGATCTTGTGTATTCATGCTTTCATGTAACATTAATGTGTGAAGTAGCCCCTTCCCGTCACGTTACTTGATGATAATTATCCTTGTGCCATATGATAAGTGGCAACACAGTTTGGTTTAAAACTTCAAATTGATTGACAATATTATGAATTGCAAATGTATTTTTAGTTACATTCATTTATAATATTTAGTCAGTTTTTGATAGTCATTGTTTCTCTCGTACCTTTACCTAGGAGAGTTCTAAACTTAAAGATTTTCATATTTATCAATTGTTCTCATTTTGAATACTTTTCCCGTAATTGCATTATTTGCCTTTCATGATGGTAAGTTGCACTTTCTTGATATTGAGCAGGTTATAAAAAATTGATAGAGGCAAATATTATGGCTGAAAGAACAATGAAATAATGGTTTCTTATGAGTCATCAAAGGTGTGGCATCTATTTTACACTCACATGACTTCATGCTTGTCTGTTATTTGGGTGATGGGATCACTTAATTGTCAACCTGCATCTCATCATTTGGAAGTTTTCATTTTGGTATAAATCGTAGAGTTTTTATTTTTATTAAAAAAAGAACAAAAAAATCTACATTGCCCTGCCAATGTCTTGATAAGAGATTTTCTGCTTCTGATTGTCTTTGATTTTATCAACTTACTTTATGGTTTTTTAAATACAACTGTGATGTTCAAGAAGCACTTATTTATTTGTAGGTAGCACAAATTTGACGCTTGCCCATGTTAATTTGTGCTGTCATTTCTAGGGATGAAAGTGTAGAATCTAGTTTTGGTTCAAGCGTAGCTCAAGGTTTGGATAAACTGATGAATATTTCATTTTCTTGTGAGTAATTGGTATAACTAACTCTGCAAATGAAGATGCTCAATCAGCAGTTCATACTTCTACTTTGCAGGCCTTCCTTTTCCACTCAATATTGTCTGAAGGATGAAGTATGGCAGAAAATTGTCATTTATATGGATGCCACCTTCTACAGGAACATACTCATGATGCTGCTACTTCTGATGAATAAATCAGCTTAATCACACTGGGTGAGGAGTACGTTAAGGAAATATTGATACTGGTATAACTGATCTCATGAGTCAATATGACTTAAATAGTTAAGCTACCTAGTAATTTTGCAGCAACCTCCGACATGCATCAAGTGAGGGATGAGTTAATTTGTTTTTACTTGTTGCAAGAGCGTGTAAAGTACTGTTTGTCAAATTTCAAATTGAAGGTCCTACAATCCCATGTCCCTTTATACGTGACACAGGTTATTTTATGATCCTCATGTATTTTGAAATTTATTCATAAGTTGAAGTTTGTACTTTTGAAGTTTGATGAGCTTGGAGTTTCTGCTATCTTGTGCAAGAAATTTTACAGTTTAGATTTCAAAATTTCTTGGCAACAAGCTTGAAACTAGAGTTGCTTTTGACTATTGGTCGGTAAAGGTCTTTTGAAGGACATGTCTTTGTTTTCTATTACTCAATCCATCATTTCCGTAAAGTTCCAAATTTATTTTAGTTAATGGAAATGATCTATTATCCTTGTGTTTGGTGCTGGTCTGGATGGGTCTCTCGAAGAAAACTATACGAAGAGGTTAGACATCTGAAGGTAGCTGATTTTTCATATCCCGAGCAAAGATTTGGTTTTATTGGTCTCACATTCCATTCCACATTTGTTTTAGGCTTTGCTTGGTTTAGAAGAGAAAGTGAAAGGAAAGAAAGTAAAAATAAAAGAAAGTGAAAGGAAAAAAAATGGATTAGAAAAATGAGATGATTTTGTGGTTGTTTGGTAGAAAAAAATGAAAGGGAAATAACATAGTTGTAAAATGACGTTAATACCCTAAATAAAAATGAGATGTAATAGAGAATAAATAAGTAAAACAATACTCTTATTAATATAAAAATAAAAAATATATTTAAAATTTAAAATACAAAACAAATGGAAAAATTTGAAAAAGAAATTTTACAAAAAAAATTATCTTTTTAAAATATTTATTTAATAAATAAAAGAGAATAATTATTGGGGTATATCACTAATTTTTTGATTGTAAAAAAGAGTTTTCTGTCAGTTTTCTTCTCAAATTAAGAAGAAAGGATTTCAAAGTGGGGTCCATAGTTTCTTTTCCTTTCTTTCTATTTTATGCTCCAACCAAACCATGGAAAAGTTTTTGAAAAATGTGTTTTCACTCTGCACCAATCCTTTCTCGTGTTTCATCCCAACCAAACGGACGCTTTTAGTTCAGTCTAAGAGCTTGTTTTTTGTTTACTTTTTCCATCAACAACAACACAAGCTATTTCGTTTCCATCATTTCTAGTAATGAATTTTTTTTTTCAAGGATATATGAAGGATTTTGTATGTTAGCTGATTGGGAAGAAAGAAGGGGGGGGGGGGGGGGGGGGAAAAAGAAAGAAAAAACAAATAAGAAATTTTCATGCTGATATTTTATAGAAGTAACATACACAAATCACATATATTCACGAGAAGAAAAGCGTTAAGCCCATCATGGGAGAAGAGAACTAAAAATTCTCTGCCTCATTTAATCAAGTTGTAGTATGGTACTGATCTATTCTCTTTAGGTGCTTGAGAACTCTCACTACTTCAGTTAGCACAACTGCTGGTTCAGTAGTGTCAACTCCAACCATTGCAGCCAGCTTCTCAATTTTCTTCTTTGCGTTTTCATCATGCAGCAACAACTCATCCAAACTCACCTCTTCATCAGATAATGCATCACAGCCTACCTCGCTGGACGAGTCAGAGTCAGAGTAGTCCTCAAAAGAATGTTCCCCAGGAGGGACATCATCAAAATAGCCTTCACTTGGTGCAAAGAAATTAGAATTGCCTCTGTTAGTGTTGGCTCTTGCATTCTTTAGCACATTGAATTCCATGGTAGTGAACATGGGGTAGTTTGGGGTGAAGAGGCTGGTGGAAGGGTAGGAAAGAAGATATGGGGAAGTGTATGGCTCCTGTTTATCAAAGGTCTGCATTTGCTGCAGTAGTGCCTTTGAGTTTTTTGTTGCATCCATTGGTGATGTTGTTGAGTGAGGAGGACCGTTTTGAAAGGGGTTGATATATAGGAGGAATCAGTGCACTGGTCCTGGAAGTGCCATAATGACGAGCGTTTTCAAGTCAGGTCAAGTGAAGAAAACGTAGAAAGCAAAAGTAATAAGGTAATTATGACTATAATTCAATTGGACCCTGGTTTTGGAAATTTGAGCAAGGCCTTACCCTTTTTTGGGTGTTATTATGGCCCCCATTTTGACACTGTTGTTTTACTATGTTTGACTTCTGTGGTTTTGCAGGGTTATTATATTCTCCCTTGTTATTACTTAGGAAGAAAATAAATGAAAATATCATATTTGATTATGTTGACGGGAAAGAAATGGGTTTTTCTTCTTCTTATTTGGTTTGGAAGAGAAAAGAGGGGAAGATAAAAAAAATATATTACCCCTTCTTCAAAAATTAACACTTACAAAATATAAAAGTAAAAAAAATTTAAACATAATTTTTTTTGTCGGGTCACTAATTGGAATGATTTTTTTTTTTAAATCTCCGTTGTTATTAGTTATTACCGATCATGTGTCTGTTGGTTCGAGTCAATAATTGGATAAAAAAAATGCACGAGAACAAGTGAAAAATTCAATCAGTAAACTGGCAAGTTATCATTTTCTTTTAATTTTGGCTATTTTTTTTGTTTTTGTTTAAGTTTGTATTATTTTTATACAGTTGCAAATGAAGTAATATATTTTTTGTTGGTGTACAATGAAGTGATATAATAAATATATGAAGTTAGAATAATATGTTGATGATTATTAATTTTATTAAGTGGATATTTATTCTCTTAAAATGGCGAATTTTTTAAATGATATTCTATATTAGAATAATGAAGTTTAAAATAAATTTACAAATATGTATTGAAATATGGTATGAATTTATTCCCAAAAAAAAAAGAAATATGGTATGAATTTTCAAAATAGGCGACAGTTTTTTAGGCGATATTTTTTTTTGTTGAAGATTTTAAGTATGAAACTCAAAAATCAAAATAGAGCGGATGACAGGTTGAAGGTAACATTGTTCACTTCTGAAAGGCAAAAGCTCCATAAAAGGTAGGTATTGACATTTACTTTCACAAGGCTTTCAAGAACGAATTAAAACCGCAATGAGCATCATAAAGGGGGGAACCAAGCAAGGAGATTTTCATTTACTAATTATTATTACTTGGGACCAAAAGAAAAAGCATTTGGTGCAGGTCATTAATGAAAATCAACTCTGTCTCTTCGGCTGTAATAGAGAGTAACATGAAATGAAAAATAAAATGATGTTAGAGGGATCTCTTTCCCTCGTCAAATAATTTTGTAGTTGTTTTTGTTTTGGGCTTTTAGTCGCGTTGTAATTAAAAAAAATGAAAAATAAAATTATTTTATAATTTAAATATTTTTACGGTAAAACACAAAAAATTAAACTTATCTCATATCCTCAAATTAGAAGAGCAGAAAAATATGAAGTACTAATCAAAATAAAGTTCACTTCATATTTTATTTCATTTTATTTTACACAATTCAAATTCAAATAATAAAATTTAATATCATTTCATTTTATTCCTTTTAACACAACCCAACATGAACATCTCTCCATGTCTGAAAATCAGTCCTCTCCAAATGATTCTAACGTAGTAATGAGAAATGAGAAGGTAAAACAAGTTGGGATTAGACTGAACATAATTGGTTCCACTGATTGACACCAACAACCACCAAATCACCTAACTAGGCGTAATCCTTACCTTTTTAGCTGAAAACAAGTCAACTCATCGCTGGCCAGTTTTAGCTTATATTGGTCACACATGCTTGTCACATGGGGTATAAATTACATTACCCTCTTGGTGAATAAAATTCAATCAAAGAATCTCAAGTTGTGGTATCTGTAAGTGCGTGTTTGGATTTATGCTGGAAACCCGTTGGCATACGTTGCAGTGCAAAATGAATGAAAAGCAAAGTTTATGTTTTCCCTTCGTAAACATAATTCTCAGCTAAACATACGTTTGCAACTGTAAACCAAACATACCCTATTGTAACACGAGGAAAACACATTCATTACTTGATCTTATATGATTTTATCCGTGGATATCATGTGAGAATCAAACTGACATATACTAGTAGCAAAATACACAGAAAGACATGATATGTATTTTCATTCTCTACAATTCAAGCCACCGTCAACTAAAACTTTGCTTCAATGCTGCCATTAACCAATAACGCACCATGCATGTAAGTCATCATCTTGAACAGCAGCGTACATTGCATGCAAGCTCTTCCGTCTGTGAGTAACCAATCCGAATCTCAAAATCTATATAGCAGATGCTTCTCTGCGGGGACGAATGACTCCACATTGACTCTGCAGTTGCACCTAGCTTTCTACATGGGTTATTTCTGAAAAACCAAAATTGGTCTATTGAAACCGGTCTTGCAACCTGTCAAGTCTGAAGTGATCGCTTCTACTGTTCTAAACCCAATCTATGAATAAGTTAAATATCATCCATTAGTAAATGAATAAAATTGTAATAAATGAATTGGCAAAGCATCAAAAGGAATGCTTCTTATTAACTGAACAAACTTAAAATAGAATTCTTGAAATATTTAATACAAACCTTATCTAGCAGTATTTCCTGAAACTGATCTGGACGAAACATGATATTACGGTAGTTGGCTGCAGTGGTCTGCATATTGGGAGGAAAAAGATATTCAATAGTCCCTTTCTTATTTTGGTAAGTGATTTTAGGGATAAAGAAATTTAAAAGCATAATTAAAATATTAGCATCCTGATAATGCATTAGTTCTCCACCAACATAAACTAGAATTACAAAAGAAGAAAACACAGAAGGACATCTATCCATTTAAGCTAAGATTTTCTTTGCACAAGCAAATCTCCAAACAACATAGAATAAGATTTCCGGAAATGATTTAACACCATGCAAAAAATTTACAAAATGAACAGGTCCAGGATA
The DNA here is from genome assembly GCA_030159175.1 of Glycyrrhiza uralensis. Lineage (NCBI taxonomy): Eukaryota > Viridiplantae > Streptophyta > Magnoliopsida > Fabales > Fabaceae > Glycyrrhiza > Glycyrrhiza uralensis. The sequence continues at coordinate 57,254,821 of BRZY01000003.1, read as the reverse complement.
ACTAAATAGAGTAAGCTTAGTAAGCTTGCCATAATATGTAAATATTTCCACTTCTCAGTATCCCTTGAGCCATAAAATTGATAGTAACAGAAAAGAAGGTAAGCTAATTGTTACCTCTGAGACAAGACGGTTGCTTTCATATGACTTCCACGGCTGAGGTTCTAACACAAAAATGCCACCCTGCTCAGAAGAAAGATTACGTTTTTACACATACAACAGAAAACATTTAGAGAAAGGTTATGTTTGTAGGTGGTTGGTTTACCAGGGACCATGTGCACCATTAAATCAGTCAAGTTCAGACAACAAATCAGAGCTGGAAGTCTGGAACAGAGAGGTGAACAGAAAAAAGGCATTTGGATGGGGTGGAGAGATGGGGCCTTGAGAAAGAGTGAAGAAGAAAATAAGCATGACTACCAAGATAAAGAGAATGGAAGGAGACAGGTGAAGATTGTTTAGAAGGGGATCGTGCGTAGCCATGAAACGTACTAGATATGTCCCATATATCATGCCCTTTTCTTTCCTTTTTCCAACAACAATTTTATATCATGTGGTTAAAACTTAAAAGAGTAGAAAGAAAAACAATAGTATGGTGGAAGAAGATGATACTTACTGGTCGGAGCAGCTTCCAAGTCTCTGCAAATAATGTAAGTAAGCCATCATCCCCCCAATTTAGATGTATCCATTTTGTTACACTCAGACTGCATGGCAGAAGGTAATATTTAGTATATAACAGAAAGGGTAAGTCGCGCAATGTGAAACTTAAGACTTTCTTTCTCCCTGCAGCCTAAATGAAGATGGAGCAAATCCTTGGTGAATAGAAAGGCAAGTGCACCCGTGCTTAAAAATGCAAATTCAATAGATTTTGGGTAAAACATATGAAACTACAATATGAAGATAATCCATTTGGATAGCAACTATCCAGTAAAAGTCAACCCAAAAAATGGGCCAGAAAGGACCATAAAAAAATTAAAATCAAACACCAACAATTTTGAACAGGACTTCAGCATCCTAAAAGGTATAAGGAATGACAAATTTCTACTTCCCTACACTCAAAAGTTTTATCCCTACCCAGAAAAAAGTTTTATTTAGTGAAGCAGAAAAAGCAACAGAAACTCACCAAAGAATTGTATCATATTGTTTTCCAGGTGGGTGCCAACTCTGAACAAAATTTTCTCGCTTAAAAGAAACTATATTTAACAGATCAACTTGCTCCAAAGAAGAAGGTTCCTTTGAAATCTCTTTTGTATTGACATTTGGTGATACAGTAACACTATTCTCTGAAGTGTCTGCATGGTTCTTGTCCTTGAGTTTGGAGACCTTCACAGGTTTATTCTCAGCGGATTTCAATCTAGCTGTTTTTCTCAGATTCCAGTATGCATCTGCAACTCGATCTAGCATTGCCCGACAAAACAAAAGAATATAGAATAAATGGTTATTGATACTACCCGATTTGGGATTTAAAAAACTGGGACTTCCTACTATCTTTTTTTTTTTTAAATTACAAGCATTATTGATGTTATTGAAAACTGCTTCACTTGGTTTCTAGTAAGTATCCAATGGGATTCCAGAACAAAATCAAAAGTCTCTTTACACCCTTTTTTTGAGATAGCATAAGATCACATCTTAAATACAAGATAATTTTTTTTTTGTTGAAGTTGAGTGCTTCTCTACACTGATTATTTGGAATATCAACATTTACTTGCTAAAGAAGCCTAATGCATGTTAGCCACCTGTTCATGTGCAAATGTAGCAGTACTACAAGGAGGTTTTACTAATAGCCTGAGTAACATGAAACTATTAAGCATTCTAAGGATTCATTTTGTAAATTTACTTAATGTTTTATTTTGAGCATACACATCAGAAAATGTGTTACATTTCGCACATATTTAGGCCACATCAAATAGAAACATATAAAGAACAAAGCACAAATTTAAACTTAACGAATACCCTTCTACAATAGAAATTAGAATCTTACCAGAATCAATGTCAACTCCAAGAATGCTCTGGCAGCAAAATTTCTGAGCTGTGGAGGAAAAAAAAAAGAGAGGTAACATTTAGATGAGCATGATAGAATTATAGAAAAATTTTCTGTGGGCGGCGAATGTACCGGCAATGAGCATCAAACTGAATTAGTTATTTCATTTGTAGTAATAGTCAAAGACTCAAAGCTATTATGCTTACTTGAAAGAGTGTTCAATGAGTAAAGCACATAAATTTTGAAGCTGGAATAAGGAGAGCATTATTATTTACTAAAGAAAAAAATGGAAGAAAAATACCAATCTGTATGGTGATTATGCCATTGTTGCAGCCAATATCAAGGCAATCCTTGCCTTCAAACCACTCCTTCCTAAACACTTTCAACCGAGGATCTTCATCCACGTCTTGACCAATCTGAAACAACATCAAATTGACAAAACATCGTACACAGATAACGTTAAACCCAATAAAACGCTAAAGAATGCTCCATTTAACGCAAAAACTACACCAAAATTTCGATCATGCCTCCCCCCACCCCACCAACCCCTTCCAAATTATTACCACATAACAATGACAGGAATAAGAGGAGAAGGACGGTGATGAAGTTGGGGCATGTAAAGTTTGAAGCTTTTTTTTGGGGAGCCGGGGGGGTGGGGTGGGGGGATGAAAATGAGAAAGGGGAAGGGAATGAAGAAGAATACTCGATAGCTGTAGTAAGTCTTGTAGTTGCCGTATGGGAAGACTTGCTTGCGTTTCTTATTGTTGTGCTTTGCCTTTTGGGTTTCATCTTCTGCAGCTGCTTCGCCCTTTGCGTTGTTCGCCATTGAATCAATCGATACCTTCTCTCTGTCGCCAAACACTCAGAATATCAGCTCAAACCCTCTCCGTTCGCCTTCCCCTGCTTTGAGGTTTAACAACACACTACACAAAGGAATCCTATAAATATAACATTTTTTAACATTATTTTATATAGGCTTTTATTATTTTATTTTATTTTTAAAAAAAATCAACACATTTTAAGTCTTTTAAAAATTTTCAGTCAATTAATTTTTTTGTAATTAAGTATATATGATATGATATGATTCTATCATAGTTAGAGTAGTTGTTTTTCTTTCACTCGGGCGTAGTTGTTCTGTTTTTCTTTCTTTTTTTTTCTTTTCTTTATCCAATGTTACAAAAAAAAATATGATTTTATCATCAAGTTTTTTCTATTTAAATTTTTAAATTTTCATTTTCTATTTAGATATTTCAGAGTTTATGGTGGATCTATTAGTTTACGGTAGATCTATAATAATGAAATAATTTTAAAAGTTAAAAATCGAAAATATTGATGAAATTTGAAAGACTTTATATTATGTAAAATTACATTTTAAAGGGGGGGGGGAATCTTGAATTTTTTTTATTTTGTATCAAATTTAATGTTTTAATTAATGGTTTTGTGTACAAGAAGATTTAAAATAATTTCTTCTATTCAATTTGTAAAAATTGAGTAGAAAAATAAGAATTTAAAATTTATTGCTAAAAACTATACAAAAATAGATTTACTCAAAATACTATCAAGAAGTTAAAAGACAAAGATTGAAAGTGTAATCAATCTTTTAATTTAACGTCCTTTACATTAAATTGTCTTTAAATAAATCTTTGTATGGGGACCTGAAATTTCTACCAGTCAAAATATTTTATACTATTAATTAATTATATATTTCATGTATTTTAATAAATCTCTATTTTTTTTGAACCCGGTACTCTTTTTTAATGAACTCGTATATCTTTCACTCGTGTAATACCATGTTCATAAAAAATCTCTATTTTTAAACATAGAGCATGTGACATTATAATCACTGATTACGATAGAAGAGAGGTTGATTATATAAACTCTTCCAAACACCCCTTACTAGTTGTATAAATTAATAATGTAAGAATTTTCATAATTGTACGTGGAACTTCCACTAGGCTGTGTCTCTAACATCTTGACTGGATCATTTCAGAAGAAACTGGCGATTTGCATATTGGATATAGTTTAATGGAAAAGAGTAAAAGGACCCAAAAAAATAAATTGTGCCAATGTGTCATGAATCACGAAATCTTCTGAAACATGCAGAGTGAGCAGAGCAACCACAAAGTTTGTCCTACTGCCGAAATCACCAAGGGGAGAGAAAATGGAGATAAGGAAACATGTTTCTCAAGCTTGCTTCATTGTATAAAGACATTTGCTACAAGGGTCATTGCTAAAGTCATTATTACACTACATTATCTACAAAATGGGATTTGAATATAATACATTCTCTGATGCAAACATTTTTCTTCAAATAAATACCAATTCTTTGACAGAGCAGAGGTATGATACCGATCTCGCAAGATTGATATGATGATCTACATAAATATACTCTACTCCAACTCCTTGAGAAAATCAACATTATCTACAAAAACCTGAGCAGTAGAAGGGGGAAAAACTAGTTAGTCACAAATGCTTGATTACTAAAAATGAATAAACACCGTGAAGAAGCTAGATCTCCAACATACAAACAGAAAGTACCAAACAACCGAATGAAAAAATTGGATGCTTGCACACTCTACAGTTGAAATCTATTTTGTCTAAAAAATAGATCGATTCATTTAGGCTTGTCAATACATTATTATGTCATGAATTAAATATTCCAAGAGCTTAAATTATTAGGTGAAGACATGTGAATGATTTTGTATCTAGAAATGTTAGTTTGATCCTTGTCATCCTCATTCTTTTATATAAACGTTAAATTTCAGCACAAGGAAAAATGAGTTTGCATTATAAGCTTCAAGCCCCAACAAGCTCTTGCATGTGGGGATGTGTTTGATATAAAACCATTCATGAGCCTTCACTTTCCAGCTTAAACCTTTGGGTGAATTGGTTTTTTGACAAATTAAATCTTCAAGATCAAAGAGACATACCGTCTTCCATCCATCAGGGTCTAAGCATGCAGTAATTTTTGTGTTGATGCCAGGCAATGGTCCAGGCTCCCGAGTAACCTTTCCCCCACACCCAGATAGTTTAATTGCTTCGGCAGTTTTGTACACATCATCTGTGCCTATTGCAATCTGTAAAGGGGCGAAATGAAAAGAGAATTGATAAAAGAAACTATCTTCAAATTAGAGGTAAGAAACGTGGACATAAAAATACAGGGTAAAAAGCATTTCATTTTAAAAAAAAAAAATGATAATTGCAGCAGTTTCTGTTAATACAGAAAACAAAAATTGATATCACAACCACAGAAATGAAAACTTCTTCAGCAGATTCCATTAAAAAAAGAAGAATCCAAGAAGAGAGGAACTTCTGCTTACCTGAGCATAAGCATTTCCTTTATCGTACTCAGTGACTCCATAATTGTAAGTCAACTCCAGAACTGTACTTTTATCCTCTGGACCATAACCCAGCATTGCTATAGTATACTGCTAAAAAAAATGCCATCAAAGAATCACAGGTGATAGAAGGCAAGCAAATGCCCAAAGTGTCAAATGTTGGGGGAAAAAATTTGGTCCGTCAAAGCAAGCAAGATGAGACCTAAGACTTGCAAAAATATTTAGTATACCAATCTTTCAAAACAAACATGCATCAGAAGAACATATGAGCAGAAGGCAGTTTCATTTGCAGAAGATTTCCCCAGAATTATCCATAAGTGAAGAAAATTTAAAGGACTTTGACAGGGATACATTTTCATAATTATATTGGACAACACACCATTCTCTATGTAAGATGCTTATTCTGTTAGTTATTAGTCAAATTATGCCTAAGGCTTTCTAGATATTCCTTCAAAGGCAAATTTGTTTGCAGATCAAGCCATCCTACTCACAGGTGATCTTAGTAATAGTCGGGTACATAGGCAATTTCTACATTTCGTGCATTTCTAGAACTCTATCACATATAAACTAAAATTTCAATCATCTTAAATCTTGAGCACTAGGCATACTAAATACAAATATTTAAGAGTCGAAATACATGACAAAAGGAAAGCTGTAATACCTTGTAATCTGGATTATCTCGTGTACGAAGCAGCTCCATACCAAAAGCCTAAATGGTAGGCAACCACATAAATGTTTTAATGTCGGATAAGCAAATAAAAACTATGAAGTTCGAAGCGACATAAAATAGCATTGACCCTGACCTTCTCATAAAATTCTATCGAACGATTAAGATCACCCACTCGAAGCATTACTTGACACAAAGGCTCAGGAGTGGGACCTCTTTCCAAAAGTTCAAATTTGTAACCATCAGGATCTTCAACAAATGCAATTACTGTTTTGCCTCCCTTGACAGGACCAGGCTCTCTGGTTATTTTGCCACCCTTAGCTCTTATTAGCTCCACTGTTTTCGTAACCTGATAAAGGATCATATAGACAAGAAATTCCAGCATGTTTGTCAAAAGGCCAACAAAGAGAAAATCCTAAACAAATAACCAAAACTGCAACTCCACTCCATCCTCCATCCCCAAGAGAATAAAGAAGATGCAATTGGACCAGTCACGTGAGATTGAGGATAAAGGCCACCAACTCACCACAGCATGAGAGGTCAAGATGTTAATGACTGATAGCAGTGGGTGTTAAAGTTTGGAAAACTTACATCTTCAACAGCAATACCAAAATGGCCAAATCCAGTTCCAATATCATACTTGTCAACTCCATAATCTGAAATGTTGTTAAATGAAAAATGAATATTAATCAAAGGCTTTCTTCGCACAAGCATGTACAACTCATTTATAAAGTTCAAATTCCTATTCCTATAAATTATAATTCTCGGGAAGTTTTGGTTTTGTCACATCTTAAAAGGAATGTCAACATAGTCAGACCCTTACTGTATGTGAGTTCAACAACAAAGTGCGAGTCTTCAGGCCCATATCCAAGAAAAGCATTAGTATATCTCTCCTCTGGTATGTCACGCTTTCTGAGGAGCTTCATTCCCAGGCACTCGGTATAAAATCTGAAATCACCAAGAGTAAACCAAATATGCACCCCACAAAGGCGATTCAAGAGATGATTGATTATATTATTAGAGCTGCAATGAAATTAGTTTTGGATGTACTTTATGGTTCTGTCCAAGTCCCCAACACGATATACAACATGGAGCATTCTTCGCTTGTCCTGTTTGACCCATTCCAGTACATTTTCTGGTGAAGCAGCTGTGGCTGATTGGGACACGTTACCAGATGCCATGGCCCTCACGGATTTGCCATCTTGTCTGAACAGCCTGCACGATGCTTTCAGGCCAAAAGTATGGGATTGTGGGGCTGCTGCTGGATAACAAACCCAAAACAATTTTAGTTCATGAACCTATGCATTAAGTACATGTTCATGTTTAGTTGGAAGATTACAAAATTACGTTTAAATTCAAAATAACTATAGTTTCTTTTGGGAAACCGTACTTTTAGACCAAAAGTATGTTTACAACCGAAAACTAAACATGCCCAAGTTGTCAACTCAACCACTACAGGTGGGTCTACAGCATACAAATATATAATTATCACCAGCATTAAAGCAAGCCCACAAACAATTATTCATAATTTGAGGTTAAACATTCAGGTATACACAATAGCAAATATATAAAAATTGAAGGAAGAAGCAAGACGATAATTCTTTGATATGTCCAGTCTAATAATCAAGTTACGCTATATTGTATATATTAAAAAAAAAAAGCAATTTTAATTTTGGGAATTGGCGAGGGCAATAATTTGAGCTTATCTGTGTATGAAAAATTGGTAATTAGGGATGAAAGTTGAGGAGGATATATGAAATGAGGCGAGTGAAATAGGAGGGAGAGTGTGGAGTGTGTTGAGAAGTTACCAGTGGAGAAGTGGGAGAAAGAGAGAGGGGGAGAGTGATTGAGGAGAGAAAGAGAGGCAGCTCGTGAAAACCTAAAGGAAGAGAGAGTGGGTCGGATTGAACTAGCCATCGGAATCACTCTTCCTCTTCCTTTTCTTTTTCTGGCGCTATTTAGAAAGAACAAAAATAAAAGAGGGTAGAGTTTTAGTTTTTGTTTTTGTTGCGGATGGATGAGAACTGAGGAGCACAAGAATGGAATGGAATATAATAAGAGTGTGAGAGAACCCAAAGAAAGGAAAATAGCTGGACGGATGGAATTTTTTTTACTTTACAGTTTACATTATTCCATCTGTGTGGAATTTACGAGATTTATTTATGTATTTATTTATTTTCCGTCCCTGTTAATTTGGACACTTGGACGGGGGGCATTTTTTCCCTCAAGTTGAAAAATGAAAAATATATACTAGTGCATAATAATTATTATGTTTACACGTGTTCTGAAAAGCAACGAAGTGGATCGTAGGTTTGGCACACGTCTAATGGATAAATGAAATCTATTTTGTGGCATTTCCATCTTGGAATTGCTGGATTCAGTTTTTCTTTCTTTTTTTAGGGAATTCTTTCTTTTTTTTTGTCTTAAAAAAAAACATTGTGGTTATTATTAATATTATTGTATAAATTAGCTTGTACGTATATATTAATTAATTATTTTTTTGATCTGGTCAAGAAATAAATTATTTACGTTAAAATTGAAAAGACTCGCCAGTAATTTTCTCTCTCCGTGGTTACAAACAATTAGCGTAACTAAGGAATAAGGATTGAACAAAATAAGTTTAATAACTACCCATCTATTCCTTATTTACCATTAATTTTATATTGGTCTTGGATGGAAAATTTTGATTTCAGAAAGTCTTAAAGACATGGTATTTTTAATTGCAACTTTTTAATACTTATCATCTGAAATTAATTTTTTGATTTGTATATCTCTAGATATGACACTCTGAGGCAAGTTATATAAATTTAATCAAGAACAATGGGATACTTCCATAATCATGCTAACTTGAAGCAATACCTAGTGATTATAGACGTAAGTATAATGACTAAGATTTTTTACACATAGAACTCAAGTTGTAAGTTGTAAATAATTAATGGGTGTATCCGTGTATAAGTATAACTAATGGGTGTATAAATAAATCTCATTTCTGATCATAATGCATAGTATTACACATTTGAAATCTTGGCTGAGGCCGCCAAATAGAGAAAATCTCATGTGTCAATCTCAATGGTTGTTGACTATGACAAACTGTATCTTGTGTCTTTGAATGGTCGTAGAAATTTGCTAATGGCTATTTTTGTTCATCGAAATCTATCTCCTCTTTACTCAAGCATAGAATTTATTTTTTATGATCTGTCACCACCACTCTCGGTCTTCCCTTTTTCCTATCAAACAGGGATAAGACTTGAAATTAACGCTCTTTTTTGCTAAAATAATAGATAATTGTTTGCTTATTAAATTTGCTAACGCCCTTTCTCTTCTTGTCCAATACTTTTTTGGGGTGTTTCTGTTTTGGTTAAAAGTGGATTGTAGATATCTTGCTACAGAGTGTAATTGTTTGAATTTTGAGTCTATATAAAGTCCCAGGAAGGAGGTTCCTCTTTACACTGTTATTCTTTTTGTCTTTCCCCTTTTGCCCGGGAAACCAAAGGCCAGGTAGACAAGAAGAGTGCATGTGAAAAAAAAAACACAACAAAATGGCAGGAGGAGGATTTGTGGATGCAGGGTCTCTCAAAAGGGCTCATCTTTATGAGTACAAGATTACTGGGTACTTCATCTTTTCTTGCATCGTTGGAGCTCTTGGTGGCTCTCTCTTTGGATATGATCTTGGTGTTTCAGGTGAGACTTGAGAGGTCCTTGAAAATGAATGTTGCAAGATGTGATTAAGGGGTTAGTGCTTGTTATTACATTCACAGGTTAGAAAAAATAATAATGGGTTAATTATTGTTTCAGGTGGAGTTACTTCCATGGATGATTTCTTGGTACAATTCTTCCCCCAAGTGTATGAGAGGAAGCATGCACATCTGCAGGAGACAGATTATTGTAAATATGATGACCAGATGTTGACACTCTTCACCTCGTCTTTGTATTTTGCGGCCCTGGTGTCCACCTTTGGTGCTTCCAGCCTAACAAAAAACAAAGGCAGGAGAGCGAGTATCGTTGTTGGTTCTGTGAGCTTCTTCATAGGAGCTGTCCTAAATGCTGCTGCCATGAACATTGCAATGTTGATCATTGGTCGTATCCTTCTTGGCATAGGCATTGGATTTGGTAACCAGGTAACTTACAATGCTCTAAAAGAGTAAACAACCACTTTGGTCTCTAATAGTGTCAGACGGTGTCACTTTGGTCCCCTTGATAGATACAAAATTTAAAAAATGTCGTCAATTGGTGTCAGCAGTTAGTCACTTTGGTCACAGCTGACACCAGTTGAAGACTTTTTTTTAATTTCGTATTTGTCAGAGACCAAAGTTACTATTTACTTGCTCCAAAATGATAAATGGTGTGTTTGTCTTGAAAAGATATATAAATACATATATATGTATACTCACTTGTTATGTGTTGTTATTTAGGCCGTTCCTTTGTATCTGTCAGAAATGGCTCCTGCAAAAGTAAGAGGAGCAGTGAACCAACTATTTCAATTGACAACTTGCTTGGGAATTTTGATTGCTAACCTTGTGAATTATGCTACCGAGAGAATTCATCCATGGGGGTGGAGATTATCTCTTGGTTTAGCTACGGTTCCGGCAACTGTCATGTTTATAGGTGGTCTGTTGTGTCCCGAAACACCCAACAGTCTTGTGGAACAAGGCAAAATGGATGAGGGAAGAAAGGTCTTGGAGAGAGTTAGGGGTACCCCAAATGTTGATGCTGAATTTGAAGATCTTGTTGACGCCAGCAGAGAGGCACAGGCCATCAAGAACCCATTCCAGAATCTCCTCCTGAAAAAAAACAGACCCCAATTCATAATAGGTGCCTTGGCTATTCCTGCATTTCAACAGTTGACTGGAAATAACTCCATCCTCTTCTATGCCCCTGTCATTTTCCAGACTTTGGGATTTGGTTCTGCAGCCTCTCTATATTCATCTGTTATTACCAGTGTGGCACTTGTTTTTGCCACTTTGATCTCAATGTTTTATGTGGACAAGTTTGGCAGGAGAGCTTTCTTTTTGGAAGCTGGTTTTGAAATGTGCTGCTGCATGGTAATTAACTACTCTTTCACACCAACTTTTTTGTCCTTAAATTTCATTGTACTAAATACCAATTACTCAATGCAATGCAATGGGAACCATAACCATTGCTGCTTTTATCAATCACCATTCACCAATCAACCAAATACTATATAAAAAAGGTAGGTCCTGGCCTCTCAAACTGTGACACGTGTTACCTCTCAGACTGTGATATGTGTTACCTCCCAAAACTCTTTTAACTTCAAAACTAAAATTATTTTATTTGTTGGAGTTTTTTTTTGTTGCTGTTTTTATTAGAAAAAACATGTACTTTATAAGGGTCAAGTCCAATAGACTAGTTGCTAATATATGGGACCATTTTGATGTGCAGGTTGCTACAGCAGTTGTTTTGGCTCTTGAGTTTGGTAAAGGCAAACAACTGTCCTTTGGGGTTAGTATCTTCCTGGTTATTGTGATTTTCTTGTTCGTTTTGGCATATGGTAGATCTTGGGGCCCCCTGGGATGGTTGGTTCCCAGTGAGCTCTTCCCATTGGAGATAAGGTCAGCTGCACAAAGTGTTGTGGTGTGTGTCAACATGATCTTCACAGCCCTTGTTGCACAGTTGTTCCTCATTTCACTTTGTCACCTGAAATATGGAATCTTCTTGCTGTTTGCTGGCCTAATTGTCATCATGAGTTGCTTTGTCTTCTTTCTCTTGCCCGAAACCAAGCAAGTTCCAATTGAAGAGATCTATCTTCTCTTTGAGAAGCACTGGTTCTGGAAGAAGATAGTAGCAGATGGAAAACAAGAGAGATCAAATGGATACGCATAAGATGTGTCAAGGAAATTCGACAATGGAAATTGTTGGATTTCCCTTTGTATTCATGAAAAGAATGGCATTCTAGTTGGAAGCAGTAGAAGAGTTAAAATTAAGTGTCAGCTTCGGACTGTATGATTATTTAGTTGACTTTTGGATGAGTTGACACGGTGGTGTCATACTTTTATGTTTAATCTCACCAGTTTTAATTAACATGGAATACATACACTTTCTGGATACTTTATTATTTAATGAAGTTTCATGATACCCATTCCATTAAGTAACCAGGCCCCATTTTTTTATGGAAGCTGATATGAGATTTCACCTAATAATAAATAAAATAAAATAAAATAAAATAAATGGTTACAAAAAGTGTAATAGACTGCGATTAGTAACCAAACTGGTGTGGTCCGAGTGGTAAGTGGCTCGAGTCCCTTAAACATATGGTCGGGGATTTAATTCTCGGCTCATGTGTATGAAAATGTACCATTTGGGAGTGACACTCAAACTGCTGTGTCCGACTAATTAATGCTTTGCGTAGTACTTATTATGATTTTTTCTAGTATTGTTTTATTAGGCTAGCGTGTGACTTTCCAAGCATTTGATACAGTAAAAATAATGTGGTTTCCCTTAAACATATAGTCGGGTGTTTGATTCCCGGTTCATGTGTATGAAAATGTACCATTTGAGAGTGACAATCAAACTGCTCTGACTAATTAATGTTTTGCATAATACTGTATTATGATTTTTTCTAGTGTTGTTTTATTAGGCTAGCGTGTGACTTTCCAAGCATTTGATACAGTAAAAATAATGTGGGTTTTTTATATATATATATAAATAAGGTGATTTTTAACCATTAATTGGTAGAAAATGAAATGAAAGGAAAGAAAATGTTTCCACAAAATAGACTGTTTCTTTTTTTTTCTTTCTCTTCTCTTATCTTGAATGGATACAAAATTAAAATATTATATTTATAGAATGACATAAATACCTCAAAATGAAGAATGGAGCGTAATAAGGAGAATATGTGTTAGGAAAATTAAGCTTATTTGATTATTTTATGACATAAATACTTATGTAAGTATTTGAAAGAGTTTATAAAAATATTTTATGATATACTCATAAACTATTAAGCTTATTTTTATAAACTCTCAGCCCAATGATATATATAGCAAACAGAAAAAGTTTATACAAAACTTTGTGCAGACTTTATAAATTTTTTATAGTAGAATCACCTAATACATAAGCTTTTATATAATAAATATTAAACAAATAAACTCTAAATTAATTGTTTATCTTTGATAAAAAAAAATTAATTGTTTATCTAAATTCACCGTTAGTATGGCAAATGGTGGAAGGGATTGGACTAATGATGAAAATAAAGAGAATGAAAAAAGAAAAGTCGTGGCTGATTTTGTGTAGGGGTACGTTGTGAATTTTTACACAGATGTGAACGACTTTGGAATGGGAACTTTATAATTTTGCAGATTGGGTCTGATACTCTCACACTATAGGAGTGAATTTTTTCACAGGTGTGAACGACTGTGAGCAGTGCTTTTTAGTGGATTTGGTCTGATGTTTTCACATCAGGAATGTTAAGTTTTTCACATCTGTGAATGGTTCTGGAATGAGAAATCTGCACTTTTGTGGATAGGTCTGACGCTTTCACACTATAGGTGTGAAAGTGTTCACAGTTATGAACAGTTCTGGAATGATAAACCTGCATTTTTGTGGATAGGTCTGACTATTTCACACTGGAGGTGTTAATTTTTTCACAGCTGTGAATGGAATGAGAAACTGTATTTTTGTGGATAGGTTTGACAATATTACACTGGGGGTGTGAATTTTTTACAGTTGCAAATGACTATGGATTGAGAAAGCTGTATATTTGTTATCTTTGTACAATATTTGTGATATGATACTATTTGTGCTATGCTATAGATTTATGATCAATAAAATATTTTTTGTCATTTAAAAAAATGATAAAAGATTTGAGTATAATATATATGTAGTCATAAGTTTCACACACCATTATACAACAAAAATACTCATGTAAGGGAACTTTTCCACTTTCTTTTCTTCACTCGTCGCTCCTTTCTTCCCTTTAATCACCATAACCAAACTTTGTGTAAGTGCACAATTTATGATCTGAGAGTATATGTTGCTTGTTGGAAAGAAGATTCCGAAAATGAATTTAGAAATATGGGTTTTATAGTACAAGGCGCCAATAAAAAAAAATGAATGGTGCAGGACAGTATTCTTCGAATTATTTAATTAAGTGATCGAAAGTTGTGCTCTTAGGCTCTCGTCTGTTTGGTATCAAACATAGAAAGTTGAAATAAGGTGGCACTTAGCCTACACAAATTTCAATTTGTGTATGTAAACAAATCGAATCTGGACCATTGATAAATTACTATTAAATTATAAGGGTCTGGATTCATTCAAGGTTACCTCCTGCTTAGGTTTTGCTTATAAATTGCAATAAAACCTCAATAGTTCAACATAATTACATTTTGGCCCCAAGAAATATCAATATTTACAAAAAATTATAAAATGTCGTATATCTTTATTTCAGTCCATAAATTTACAGCCGCAAACGTGGCTGAGTTCTGCCGCGGGTCCCTTTCCTCTTCTCCTTCCTTTCTCCTCTCTCTCTCTCTCTCTCTTCCCTTTTTCCTCTCACCCGTGGCCACCACCACTGCATGGTGGCCACCTCGGCCACTCCTTCTTTCTCCCTCTGTGATCTCTCTCTCTCTGCCATTTTTCTTTCTCTCTCATCACCGTGAGATGGGGCCAAGACCACCGCACCCTCACCACATTCGCCACCGCGGTGCTCTCTTCTCTTCTCCCTGCTTCTCCCTCTCGCGGTGCTCTCTCTCTCTCTCTTCCTCTCTCTCTCTCTCACTCACACTCAGCCACGGTGGCTCTTCCTTTTCTTACCCTCACGTTACATTTGGGGGCTATGGTTCCAAGTGAACCCTTTTCCCCCATCTGATCTCTTTTGATTTTTTTTCTTTTTTTTTGGTCCAATCCCTTTTGATTTTTCTAACTTTTTTTAATTCCTTTGTTTTTTTGTTCCATGGGACTACGGCTCATTCTTTCCTTTTTCATTGTGTGTGTGTGTGTGTGTGTGTACGTTACATTTGGGGGCTATGGTTCCAAGTGAACCCTTTTCCCCCATCTGATCCCTTTTGATTTTTTTTTCTTTTTGTGTGTGTGTGTGTGTGTGTCCCTTCTGTGGAACCCTTTTCCCCCATCTGATCCCTTTTGATTTTTTTTCTTTTTTTTTGGTCCAATCCCATGGAACGGCCCATTCTTTCCTTTTTCATTGTGTGTGTGTGTACGTTACATTTGGGGACTATGGTTCCAAGTGAACCCTTTTCCCCCATCTGATCCCTTTTGATTTTGTGTGTGTGTGTGTACGTTACATTTGGGGGCTATGGTTCCAAGTGAACCCTTTTCCCCCATCTTGTGTGTACATTACATTTTTTGTGTGTGTGTGTGTGTTGTTGTGTCTGAACCCTTTTTTTAATGAATCAATTAACTAAATAATTAGTGATAGTCATTTTGGATCTTCTTCCCATTTGACTATCGAGAAAAATAATTTTAAAATAGAGTAATTAGTGATGGTCATCTTGGATCTTCTTCCTATTTAACTATCGCGAAAACAATTTTAAAATGGAGTAATTAGTGATGGTCATTTTGGATCCTCTTCCTACTTGGCTATTGCTAAAAACTTCTCTGTTTTAGCTGGTCAAAATTGGTAACCATTTTGGATCCTCTTTCTATTTGTTAACTGTGTGACCGCGTTGTTAAAAATAACATATTAATAGTGTTTATAATAAAAAAATCAAAATTAAGATAAATCAACACACAATTTTTTTATAAAGACCTACGTAGCTTTGATTTCATCATTGCACCTGAGGATACGTAGGAGCAGGGAGGGACCTTTATTGTCAAGCACAAAAATAAATTTTCATAATTTTTTACCTTTTTTGTTTTTTTTTAAATAAACAAAATCTTTCTTTGGGGTAGAATAAATATTTTAAAAGCTAACGAGAGAGAGAGAGAGAATGAGAGAGAGGGCAGATAGATAGAGAGTGAGAGAGAGCAAGAGAGGGGGAAAGGGTGGGAGAAAGCGAGAGGTGGGAGAGAGAGAGAGAGAAGGAGAGGGAGAGAGCAAGAGAGGGGGAGAGATTAGGAGAGAGCGGGAGTGAAGTATAGAGAGAGTGAGCGGGGCAGGGAGAGAGAGGGAGAGAATGAGAGAGAAGGGGAAGAGCGAGGGAGAGAGCAGGAGCGGGGGGATCGAGAGCGACAGAGAGGGAGAGGGGGAGAGAGCAAGAGGGAGGGGAGAGAGAGCGAGAGATGGGGAGAGAGATAGAGAGTGAGAGGTGGGAGAGAGAGTGAAGAGAAAGCGGGAGAGGGGGAGAGAGAAAGTGTGTGAGAGAGAGGGAGGGAGAGAGGGGATAGTGAGGGAGGGAGCGAGAGAGAGGTGGGGGAGAGAGAGAGAGAGCAAGAGAGGGGGGAGAGACCGAGAGAGAGAGAGAGAGGCAGAGAGAAGGGGGAGAGAGAGAGGTATAATCTTGATATCAATTTTTAATATCAATTTATAAAATGTTAATTTTGATATTTGGTGGGGTATTTTCATAATTAATATAAAATTGGTGACCACCTGCTATTGCAGGTCAGATTCGATTTGTGTACATACACAAATTTATCAATTGTCTGAGGAGTGCTCCTATATATCTAAGAAAAGCTTCAATATAGGCAAAATTAGTAAATTGGTTCCTTATATTTAAATTTTTTCCAATTTAGTCCCTTAATAATTTTTTCAACAACAAGGTCCTTTATATTTATTTATTTTTTTAATTTGGTCTTTTTCTTCTTTTGTCGATGATGTGTCAATTTCTGATTGGTCTCGATTTACTGTATATCATCACCTGAGAGGCTGAGACCAATCAGTAACTGACACATCATCAAAATGACTAAATTAAAAAAATAAATAAACATAAAAGACTTTATTGTTGAAAAAATTTAATAAAAGACTAAATTAAAAAAAAATTAAAGATAAAAAATGAGTTTACTAATTTTGCCTTCAATATAATATATTGAGAGCTGGCATTTGGTTGATGGTATTATTGGTTCGGGACATATATATACTAATATCCTTGGTTGCACCCAACCCCAAGTTTAATTAGTTGTCAGTGCTGGGAAGGAATTGATAAATCCATAGAAAAATACTTAGAAGTACAACCATCATTGAAGCATATAGTCGCTAATTATACCCACAATAATATTCATGCCAAAGACGGAAACTAACCTTATTCCTGTGTAGTACATTATTTATTTGATTCTTCGTGTAAACTTCTTATATATAAAGCTGGTTGAAATTGTAAATTTAAATATGAATAGGGGTAATTAAATTCGCCCCAGCTGGCTGTGATGATATGAAGGGGTGGACACTGAGCCAAGGGGAAATGCAACTTGATGTCCAGGCAGTCAAATATGATTAGATTCGCTGGACATCAATATCCCTGTCTCGCTAAGACGCTAACGTTGAATTTTTTTGGTAACAAGAGAAAAGAGACGCTAACGTTGTATCTTGTAAATAAATAAATAAATATAATCAACATGCAGCATTCGTGATACGTACGCAGTGAGACGACTATTCCTTTTTCAATCCATTAGTTGCTCAATATTGCCATTATATAATTAACGATGATTGGTTATCTAATTTGTTGTATATGCTTTTTATGATGGGACTCGAAAGTCAAATGAAAAAAATGTTCGTATACTACTATACTGCTGTTTGTTTGTCAAATATAGAAAAAAATGTCCAATACACCAGAACATGACACACACAGATATAGATATAGACGAGGGAGTGGGACCACTCAATAATTGATCTGTTAAATAATTATAACATAATATAATTCAAAATCCATCATTAGATTAAAGGTTTTTTATTAAATAAATTATATTTATAAAATTTATATCAATCTAAAACTATTTGATGGGCACTGCATTTTTTTTACACTATCAGGTGTATATAAATTAAATTTTAAAATTATATAATGTCATAATCACTTTTAAAAACATATAAAAAATAAGAATTATAAAATTTATAGTTATTTGAATTTTATAAGATTTCTCACAAGTAATAAAGGTAATGAATAATTATAATTTAATGATAATTGAATTGATAAAAACTACATTTTTTATATAGCTATTAATGATATATCAAGGATAAAATATGAAAATGAAAGAAATATCATTTCACAACATTTATAATTTATAAAAGGCTTAAATATGTTGTACGTCCCTGCAAAATGATCAGTTTTTTATTTTCGTCTTTACAAAAAAAAATTTTGGGTTTTGATCCCTGCAATTTTAGAAATCATCTATTTTGGTCCCTGACGTTAATCTCCGTTACAAAAACATTGATTTGGCATACGAAACTCCACGTCAGCCATGCCATGTCACTTACTGAGTACATGTGTCCGTGACTAGCTATCTTAGGTGGCACGGTTAGCAGCTCCATCAGCTAGGGTTCAAAATTGGGGAAATCAAAAACAGATGCGCAGATGTTATCAATGAACATGAACATGAGCAATCTGTTCCAATTCCTTGTTCCAACTTCCAATTAGAGAAATTGCTCAATCCTTGGACACTAAAGCAATTAGAGAAATTGCTCAATCCTCAACCCTTCAGAGCTTTTGCCCTCTGTGCATGACGCCATTGGCGTGGCACATCCTGACAACCTCGGCGACGGTCCTTGCCATTGCAGCTGTACACTCGCTGTAGAGTCCCCTGGCGACAATCTGGTCGAAGAGCTCCATCACGAGAAGCTTCACCGGCGAGTAACTGGAAGAGGCAGAATGACATGTAGAGGAGGATTGGGCCCGACAGATCCGAGTCCTTGTGGACCGTGTGGTTTACCCGAGACGGAGGATTTTTCTCCAGATTTGGTCCGGGTGGATCCCGAGCTCGTCGAGGATTGGCTCCTCGTCATTGAAGCTGCCGGAGCCACCACCGTTGTCGGGGCCGGCATATATTGGGGGATTCTCGTTCGCTGAGAGCGTGGGTGGAGAGGTGAGGCCACACCGCTATTGGGAGGGGTTTTTTTTCAGGATCGGTTACCATTTACTTCTGATATTTTGCTTCCTGTGTTAATGAAAATGAAGAGGCTTAACGAATGGGGAAATTAACGCTAATCTAGGAGAAGGACAACGTTTAACAGGAGAAGGACAACCTTTAACCAAATCCCCTGTTCTTGCCGACAAGCCTAATGCTTTGTTGCCGACAAGTCTTTTGGTTGAAACATTTCATTGGTTTGATTGAATTAGATGGAATTGTTAACGGGTATGCTAATTTTCTTCACGAACAACATTTTTTATATGCTTGATTTTGCAATGATGGTGGGTGTGTGGGTCTTTTGGAGTTGAATGGTTTGTCTAGAAATTTGAATGTAGTATGTTTGCTTTGGGAAGGACGTGAATATTGAATGGTGTCTGGCAAAGTGATGAATTTAGGGATTTGTAGATGAAGAAGATGATGAACAGTGATGCCCACTCAGATTAGTAACTGACGTGGTGGAGCTGATCTGGATTTCTAGTGATGCACACTCAGACTAGTAAATGACGTGGCAGGACTGATCTGGACTTCCGTTTGCCAGATCAAATTTTTTGTAACGGCAACCGACGTTAGAGACTAAAATAGATGATTTCTAAAATTGCAGGAATTAGAACCCAAATTTTTTTTTTGTAAGGACGAAAACCAAAAGTCGGTATAATTGCAGGGACGAATAACATATTTAAGCCTTTATAAAATAATTTAAATATTTTTTACTCATTTTTTCTTACCAATAATATGTTTAGTTTTTTTTATATTTTTTCACACTTTTACCTGTATTATATGCATTCACATAATGCACGTAATGTTGTTTGACATATTCAAAATTGTATAATAATATTTACATGCTATTTTTTACGAATATATTTAGCAAGAAAACACAGCACGACAACTATATTTTCATCGATCACGAACAACTAAAATCATAAAGAGACACCGTAACAATACACAAGGAGCAATACAATTGGACCAGGCCGGAGCTTCGTGCTTTTCTTTGTGTGAAATATTTTGTAAAATTAAGCATTTTTCTAATATTTATGGTCTAATATAAAATATTTTTCTCTTTCCATTATTGCTCCAAGCATGACATGAAGTCAGAATGAATGTTTCCCTATGATAAAACGCTGTTACGCTATATAGACGTTTCTGATTATTATTTTTAGAAAGTATTAAATGTAAAGGGAAAAACATTTGATATATATGTATATTGAGAAAAAAACTTTTAATGCATTATCTTTTAAGCAATTATGGAGATTTATTAAGTACATTTTATTATTTTTAATTAGACGATATATACTCAGCATACAAAATCCTAAAACCAAGAAGGGGAATTTAAGTTGTTTAATGAATCATTGGTAACATTTATCGTATTCAAGTTAATTTTACTATGTGTGTGTTTTGCTGGAATAGTAAAAGAAATTAAAGGTAAAATTTTCGATCATATTTAAGTTGAGAAAGTTGTAAAGTAAAAAAAAAAAGTAATAAACGAAAGAATCCATAATAATCTACTATTTTATTAATTTATCTTAAAAATACATTAAGAATATTTACTTAGATTAAAAAAATTATGCTTTTCCCCTTAAACATTATGTTCCGAACATACCTTCTTATATTAAAAAAAAACATACCATACTTCAATTGGTTCCCTTTATTTTAAAAACTGTAAAACTCAAGTGTATTTGATATTTTATTTAAATGAATTTATTTAAAAGGTAAAATAATTAATTATATTAATATTTTATCATATAATTAATCCTTCTTTTTTATGATGATTAATAACTTTTTTTTTATTACATGATTAATAACTTATTAACACATCTTGATCATTTTAATAAAATATCTTAAGTATTCACGAAATATTTTATTTTGCAAAAATCAACTTGTACTATATTTATCAGATTATCTTGTGTTTTTTATGTTTTTGTCTTTTTTCTTTTTTTTTTCCTGTGTAATTCACACACATTACCAATAAAAAAAAGGAAACCTATTAAATGACATTTTATTTTATTATAATACATTATTGTTAGACAACAGTTGACTATTTTAAAGTGAGAAAAAAAATGCCTGTACAATTGTTGGCAAATGTAGCCACCAAGGTTTTTTTTTCTTTGACACAATGTAGCGACCAAGTTAGACAAGACAGGATGTATTTTAATTGACAACTAGGCGTAAACACACAGTTGCTAGTACTGATTGTATTATGAAAGCCAAGGGATAAGATTGTATATTTTAACCGGACTTCCCTCTCGTTGAGGCCCAAGTCAAATCTGACTGTTTTTTTTGACTGTTTTCGTTGTCTTTATCTGCAATTCAAATTTCAACATTCCACATCAGAACCGTCTCTCATTGGATACAACGTACTATCTTTTTAATCCATAAATAAAATTGATTTACGGAATTGTAGGACTTGAAAGTGAGTTGTTCACTATCTATCCTCTTTCTGTTTTGAATCACAACAGTTTCAAACCTAACTACCTATGTTATACTCTATGAGTGTGTTTGTTTCAAGTTATTTTAATTTAGTTTTAGGAAAGTGAGCTTGGGAATATAACATTTTTATGTTTGTTTTAAGTTTTAAAAAACTATTCCTGGGTATCAATTATTCCCAGGAATCTCATGCATTCACATTTTTCTTATTTTTATTCCCATGCTAAAATGATGGGTATCTTATATTCCCATGAGAATAAGAGTAGTTATGAGACTTTTATAATAATAACTTCCTACTCACCACACATTTTATCACATTTTTTTTTGAATTTTTTATTTTTAAATTAATAAAATGTAAAAACATTCCTAAAAATATATATAATGTCAAACACATTATAGATTATACATAAGAATAATATAGCCGATAATAGTATTCCCAAGAATCACATTCCCGAGAATAATTATTGATACCGTGAAACAAACGCCCCCTGTCAGTTTACATCCTTTATCCATTTTGCGATATAGTAGGATTGGATCGAAGATTTATATCCGTAGCTTCCCCTTTTTGCTCCTATCCTCTTTCTGGCTTTTTTTTCACAATTACATTTATGATATTTCCCCCATTCATATTTAAAGAGGATACGAGTTCCCTTCTTTTGCGATTTGCTGACGTGTCTTCCCTTAGGAGTTGACTCACAGGCGCTTTTTATACGAGTACTCTGTTTCTGAACTGAAACTCTTCTGAGAACAGAACGAACACTGACACAGAGAGAGAGAGAAGTCAGAGTGAGTGATGGCTGGTGGAGTATTGGCAGATGGAGGGCCAGGCAAAAGGGCTCATCTTTATGAGCACAGGTTCACGGCCTATTTGGCCTTTACATGTGTTGTTGGAGCTCTTGGTGGTTCTCTTTTTGGTTATGATCTCGGTGTTTCAGGTCTGTTTTCCTTCCTCCTCCTTCAATTGGTGTGTGTTTCTCTATGATCTCATGACCAAGGTTTTAAATAAAGGTTTGTAACCGCAATTGCAGCCGCCATATAATGGTTTCAGGAGTCTCTAAAACTGAATCGCAACGGCAATTGCGGCTGAATCAGCCGCATTTGTTTCTTTCCCCACATCACCTGCATACACTTGATGTACAAGATTCAGTTTTCTTGTTTGTGACCATTTTTATTTGACAGTAACTCTGATCAGGCATTCTCTTTCTTTCTCTCTGAGATCCAAAAAAAAAAATAACATTCTTTGTTGTCGTTATTGTATATTTATACTCTACGATTATAACACACATCCAGTATTTGTATATTTAGATATACTATTTGTCAAGTTGATTAAATATTTGGGAGTTCACTGGCATCTTCAATTCAATTCATGGCCATGGACAAAAAGCCAAGTTTTGCAGACGAGAGATAAAAAGAAGGCATTTTTTAATCATTTGTGCTAAAGTGGTGATTACTTTTAGGTTCAATTTTGTTTGTTTTGGAATATTCCTTCTATTGTGTTCCCGTGAAATTCGCCTGGAATTTTGCAATTCCCCATGGAATGAAACTGAAAATTTTAAACAAACACGCCTTTTGTATTGACTATTTTTATTTATTTATTTATATTATATTATTATTAGAAAAATTCAAAACTCTTCTCTCATCATATTGATCATAGTAGCTATATTTGAAAATGAAATCGTGAATGACTGTAAATTTTATTGCACGTAACCTGCGTAAAAAAAGTTAATTCTTCAAAAGAAATTGTGAATTTTTAATGTAATTTTCTATTGCAGTAGCTTTACAATTTAAGTTTTGCATTTCAAAAGCATCAAGGACTCCACCTGCATTATTTTTTCCCCTCACACAGAGAGTCTCTATTGTTAGGAGGAGGTTTCTCTTAATAGTTCAATCATTCATGTTTATATTGATTGATACAAGGTATCATCAGAACTGAACTTGGTATGTTTTTGCCTTATCAGGTGGGGTGACATCAATGGATGATTTCCTAATAGAATTCTTCCCTGACGTGTACAGAAAGAAGCATAAGCATCTGAATGAGACAGACTACTGTAAATATGACAACCAAGTGCTGACACTGTTTACATCATCTCTTTATTTCTCCGCACTGATTATGACATTCTTTGCTTCCTACATAACAAGAAAGAAAGGGAGAAAGGCCAGTATCATAGTTGGTGCCCTTAGCTTTCTGGCTGGAGCAATCCTCAATGCAGCTGCAAAGAACATTGCAATGCTAATCATTGGCAGGGTCCTTCTTGGTGGAGGCATTGGCTTTGGTAACCAAGTAAGTGAGATCACTGATATGCTCCAAAATACAAACATCATTGGCATAAATAACTAATAAAACTGAACACAAACACATAAATTAAAAATTATGCTTTCTACATTTTTTTATCTCATTGACATATCTAATTGTGTTGTGTTGTGCAGGCTGTTCCCTTGTATCTATCTGAAATGGCTCCAGCTAAAAACCGAGGAGCAGTTAACCAACTGTTTCAGTTCACAACCTGTGCTGGAATCTTAATTGCAAACCTGGTGAATTATTTCACTGACAAAATCCATCCACATGGTTGGAGAATATCACTGGGTCTGGCAGGTATTCCAGCAATTCTCATGCTTTTGGGAGGTATTTTTTGTGCTGAGACACCCAACAGCCTTGTGGAGCAAGGAAGATTGGATGAGGCAAGAAAGGTGTTAGAGAGAGTGAGAGGTACCAAGAATGTTGAAGCTGAGTTTGAAGATCTAAAAGATGCCAGTGAAGCAGCACAAGCTGTCAAGAGCCCATTTAGGACACTCCTCAAGAGGAAGTACAGGCCCCAGCTAGTAATCGGCGCCTTGGGGATTCCGGCGTTCCAGCAGTTAACCGGCAACAACTCCATCCTCTTCTATGCCCCTGTCATCTTCCAGAGTTTGGGGTTTGGAGCCAATGCATCTTTGTTTTCATCTTTTATTACCAATGGAGCTCTCCTTGTCGCCACGGTCATCTCAATGTTTTTAGTTGACAAGTTTGGTAGAAGAAAATTCTTCCTGGAAGCTGGTTGTGAAATGATATGCTGCATGGTAACTACTACTTGTTTGTTCATCCTTGAGTTTCATTGAACAAATATGTAGTACTAAGTACTAAGCACAGTTAATTGAATTGTTTCCATTTTGCAGGTTGCTACGGCTGTGGTTTTGGCTCTGGAGTTTGGACATGACAAAGAACTTTCAAAAGGCATCAGTTACTTTCTTGTTGTAGTGATTTTCTTGTTTGTCTTGGCATATGGAAGATCTTGGGGTCCTCTGGGGTGGTTGGTCCCAAGTGAGCTCTTCCCATTAGAGATAAGGTCAGCTGCACAGAGTGTTGTGGTGTGTGTCAACATGATCTTCACAGCACTTGTTGCACAGTTGTTCCTCATGTCACTTTGTCACCTGAAATATGGAATCTTCTTGCTGTTTGCTGGCTTAATTGTCATCATGAGTTGCTTTGTCTTCTTTCTCTTGCCCGAAACCAAGCAAGTTCCAATTGAAGAGATCTATCTTCTCTTTGAGAACCATTGGTTCTGGAAGAAGGTTATAAGAGAGGGGACAGACCAAGAGACATCAAACGGGAAGCCATCAGCTGTTTAAAATTCTCAACAAATTAGATTGATCAAGTCTAGGATTATCTTTTTTTGTTGTCGATGTTTTATTTATGCTTGCATTATAAACAATAAGTAGAATACAACATTTCTTTTAAGATTGGTTGGATCGGTTCGTTCAATATGTATTTAATCTCTTTCATCAACGACGAGAGCTTCTTTTCATCTTACTGCAAAGAAGACTATATTTTTTTTTTTTTGCTAGAAGCAAAGAAGACTATATTTAAATCCACGCAAATAGATCAAGCGGAATGAATTGTTTATTATAGAATAGAAAAATAAAATAAAATTTCACAGAATACAATTCATTCCAATTTATTCAATATCTCTGTTTTTCTTTCCTTCTAAATTAAATCCTTTAATTTATATTAATCTCCTAATCATTTCATCTCCTCAAATAATAGAATAGAGATCACACTTTCTTCCATCATAAAATATTCAACCAACGATATGGTAATTTTGTTTTTATTTTATAGCACTTTATTTCATTTCTTCTCATTCTATCAATCATTTCCCATCATCGCATAACCGAACAATAGATAACTTAAGGCCATAAAAAGGATAACAAATAAATATTGGAATCCTAGGATACAAGATAATATACGAATGATACTTTAAAGTAACAGAAGTAATGCAAAGGGCAGAGACAGCAGAATAAAACATATCATTTTATTGTTAACAAAAAAATGTACTAAGTATGGATTCAGATGTAAAACAATGCACTCTGGTGGCGTCAGAACTTCTGATAATTCCAGCAAGTATCATGTTAAAAGTTTAGCAAGTTCATCAACTCCTAATGTTCCTTGTGGTACAACATTCAGAAACCGCTCATCAAAATTTAATTTTCTTGGAGTTCTAGAACTCTTCTCTCTTTTACCTTTCGGGGAAAGGGTGGTAGTTTCTCTTGTCTCCAAAGTCGAACCTTCTTGTTTGTCACTTTTTGGAACCGCAACCTTTCTCTGTCTCCTAAAAACAGGTCCAGGTGGAGCTGATTTGGCAAAGGAAACAGTAGTTTGATAAACATTGTCTGCATCCAAAGAATCTTTATCTAAAACAAGTGCACTGCCTTTCTCAACAGCTTGCTCCAATAGTAATGAAATTTCTTTAATACAAGGGGCAGCTGACCTTGATGGCAGACTCACATCTGCCTCTCCTGAATCATCTAGCAACTTATCAGCATGAGGATCCACCATGCCATTAATATAACTGTCACTAGATCCTGGCTCTGCATCTGAACCTGAAATTGAAGCAGAAAGACCATCACTGCAGATTTTGCTGTCCATTATATCTGCAGTTTCATGGTTATTACTCATAGCTTTTGAGGGGAGTTCGGCAAGGGTATCATAGAGTGATATGGTCATACTGGGACTGGTGCTCCTACAAGGTTCTGGCTCACTATAGGAGCCTGTGGCAACATTTGTGGTTTCGGCTTCATCGGTTTCTGTAAGTGAAGCATCAGTGATCACAGACATGAATTGCTTGCTATTTTTGGTGGGACATGGCGCCTCAACCTCATCCACTGTCACATCACTTGAACTAGGGGAAATGCTAGTGTCATGCAATAAATTGCTTACATGCTCTGCTGGATTAGTCTGTAGACACGGTGCTGGGACATCTAGGGATTCTGACAGCAGTGTTTTGTAATTTTCGTTGTCAATATCAGTTTTATTGGCTTCCTTGCGGTCATATCCGACATCTGGAATAGAGGACTTCCAATTTCGTCCTCTCCACATAAGTATATGCTCATTTTCAAAAGAAAGCAATGTGCATGGAACAAGGTCCTACAGTCAAAGAACAGATGTGGAAGAAAGATGTTACAACAGCATTTTCATTAATTAAAAAAAATTCATGATACACGTGTCAATTCTACGACAAAAAAAGCCCAAACTGAGAGAAAAGAAAAATCTGAATCCTTATGCTCTTCAACACTGGACGTAAAGTTGGTTATCACTTATACCCTTAGTTTTGCCCCGATCTTTCGATAGTCACTTTTATTTAGTCCTTGACAGTTTACACGCACTAGTTCACACTCTTCAAATGCCTCTCTGACATTGTTTGCCAGGTTAGAATAAACACCATTTTTTCCTGTAACAAGAGAAAAAGCCAATACATAAATAAGTATGTGTGTCAAAAAAAAAAGATTGTTAAAATGTAATGAACATCCTTAAAAAGGTACCTAGCTTGCATATGGGGGTCAACGTCCTTCCCTTTTGACGCATTTCAGTCGCTTCTTCTAGCATGAGACCTTCTGGAACTCGCTGAATAAGCCTAGGATATACTGGAGGCACGGGTTTCCACAACATCAGAGGAAAACGCGGACGTGTTTTGTAATTGTAGTTTCTGCCCCGGAAAAGGTAAAGCACACCGCCCCTTCTGTGAATGACTTTCCCTCCAGTCTTTTCCTGGCACACCAGATAACATATGACAGGAGGAAAATAAATAGCACAAAAGTGATTGAGGGACATATGCATATTTCCATTTGCTCACAAATCCAGCATTTGCTAAAAAATCTAGCATTTCTCCAATCACCGTCTCACCCCCCCCCCCCCCCCCCCAAATTCCATCATCAACACCAATGGTGGTAAGTGATTGAGGGATGTCAGATATGTGAGGAAACCAGAATATAAAAAAAGAAAAGGAAAAAAGTATTACCAACTACAATTAAACATGATTGAATTCAGCCAATACACAAAAGTAAGTTAAGGTAAACCAAGTAGATTCAGATAAACCAAAGAAAAGAAGTTCGCAATGAACAAAGGAGTGCTTCAACCATCAGTAAAAGAAAATATCAGCAAATATTATAGAGAAGCAACAAGCAGCAAGCACACATTGAAGCACCTGCTGAAACTAAAATCAGAGGAAACCAACCTCTAGCTGCTGGCACACATTATCCATGTCTACGGTGCACACTCCTTTGCACCTTATCTTGCACACCCTCCGCCGCTTCCAATGAGCATGTATATTATCCAACATGTTATGCGTGAACCCATCTCTACCTAATAAAACCCCAAAATTGAATAATACACAGAAACGGTAAATAAACTTGCCAATCATTCCCAAAGAAAAAGAGAATAGAAAAAGAAAATGTATAATAGCAACAAACCCATGTTGAGCTGGCGGCTGCATTTCATGGAGCTTTTGACCAAGTCAATGATCTCTTCCTGCGTCAATGGCTCCCCCAAGACCTCTTCTCTGGACCGTACGTACCTGGGGCTGCTCCCAGGCAAAAACGGACCGGGCGACTGAACCGGCTTAACCCCCTTCATGTGCGGCGGGGGAAGCACGAAGGAATCGAACTCCTTGGGCTTCTTCTTGCTCGGGGGAAGTGGGGGCCGCCCGGTCCAGGGCCTGGGCATGGTGGCGGGCCCGAACGGAACAAAGGGCGGTTCCCGCATTTTAAGGGGCTTCGTCTTGGGGGTTTCGGTGTAGCTGTACCTGAACTCGAACGGTGCGCCATCAATCACGTAGGAGAGCCCGTCCTCGCTAATCTTCACGTTTTCCGGCGCCGTAGTCACCGGCCTCAGTGTCGGTTTGGGTATGTTCGAAAACCTAAACGCCGGGTGCGATTGCGGGTCCACGGTGGGCTTTGGTGGGTTCTTGTTGTTGGGTCTTTTCCACGGTCGAGGCGAACCGGTGGACCGGGATGTTCGGTCCGCATTGGTTTCCTGTGTGTACCTGTTGGTGTTGGAGCGGGAGAATCGGAGTTCAGTGGATGGACGCGGGTTCGGATTCGGGTTTGGGTTTGGGTCTACGGTTCGAGCGAAGATGGGGAGAGTGGTTGCGAGCTTCAGAGCCATGGAAGAGGAGATAAACTGCTTCACATTTCTCAGTTCAGTGTTGAGTTCGAGCGAAGTGCTAAGGCGTGTGATGACGACATGAAATGGAAGTGTTCTTCACAGCGAAATACAAGGAATTTTTGTGGGGATTAGCAGAGCGACGTCGTTTTGGTTGATTCACCGCCGAAGCAACGTAACCGGCTGTACAAACGTCATCCAAAACAATCTCGTCTTTCTGTATCAAAAAAAAAATCTCGTCTTTGCTGCTCTAAATCTAAATCTAAATCAAAGAATAAAATAAATAATCTTGATTATTAATTAAAAATTATATTTTATTTTTAGAGAAATTTAAATTTTAAATAATATTTTTCTATCATTTTATTTTTTTGGCATGAGATAAAATGAAATACCTAATACCTAGGTGGAGACTAGCATGAGTGTTTGGACCCTCATCCATGAGCTAGTAAAAAGTACTATTCACATTAGATTTAAACCGTTAGATATATATCAAGGGCTTAGATGAGTTTGGAAAAAAAAAAAACATGTGTTCTTTTTTCACACAATCCCTCCTCCCCAGCCCCACTCTCCCTCTCTCTCCTCCCCACTCCGACACACTCTCTCTCTCCTCACCTTCCATTGCTTCTCTAGTTGTGGCGGCCGTTCTCCAATTGTTGGTTCAGGCGACGGCCTCCGGTTGGATCCAGGACTGTGAGTGCGGCGAGTGTAACACCCTCTCTCCAAAAAGGATATTACACCATAGTTACCAAGAATTTCAAAATAACTTATAAAATATTTGGTGAAAGTTGGAAATCCTTCTTCTGAAATACAGGTAAAATTTTTCACTTTTTAAAGTAGATGAGAAGAATGGGGAGTATGTTCCCTTGATTCCTTTTGAAATGTTTTCAAAAAGGTTTTCAGTGCGGAAACATAAATAAAACTTGTATGAGTGTAATCCCATTTCATATAACCAATAGAGTTTTTACAAAAAAAGATTGAAAATGATACAGCGAACATCCGAGCCAGTCTAATATCTAGACTTCTACCCAACATAATACCGTAACCATCTATTCTTCTTGGAATCCATATTCATCTATACAACAACATTCTTTAGATCCTTTCCTAAGAGCTAACCTACTCCTCGGGTCAAACATTTACTCCGTCATGCATCAACACAACAAAGCAGGCAAGGATGAAACTCTAAACAAATTAATAGGAAAAGTACAGGCACACAACAACATACAACACTCAGATACACTGGGATATACCAAATTAATCAGTATACCAACATAACAAACTATAAGCACTTTGCTTAAAACACAGCACAATGGGAACATCCAGTGGGAATACCGCTTTAAACAAAGCATTTGGGAACATCGAGTAGGAACATCGTGTGGGAACATCGTGTGAGAACATCATGTAGGAACATCACCTTTCACCAGGCCTATCTCTTTCACTTCCAACCACTCAGAATCACTTATCTCAAACCACATAGAATCACCAGATAACACAAAACCACAATTAACAGATAAGAATACCAATTCACACATTTCAGGAAAAACACAGTCTTACCACTCAGATAGACATAGAACCATTTATTCCAGATAACTCATACTTTGTTTACATTCAAGTCCCTCAAAAATAAATCGGTATATAACAGTACTAAAAGTGATTAATTTATTGAAAAGGGGTCAAAACTAAATTATTTTAAAATATTTGAATACTGGTTTATTTTCAGAAAAAGCTCACTGAAAGCTTATTTTCACAAATCTCCATTGTTAAAAACATAGAAAATACTGAATCAAAAATATATAATAGTAGAATTCACCAATAATTCAGTACCATTATATTCTTCAATTATCTTAGTCACATATATACCGAGTCCCGAAGTTAAGAATTCCCCAAACAGCATACCGGTACAGATCCCAGGCCAGAGAGAGATAGACTGTTTTAGCCCCTTCAAAGGTCTCACTTCATTTCTAGACAGATCCATACTGATAAACCATTTATCTTAACCATTACCTTGTATATCAATGATAGATAACATCAGGGTTTTAACAAAATAATAAATTGTATTCTCTTCACGGTAAAATTATATTTTCGGTAGTCTAAAATTCGTCATTATAACGGTATGTTTACAAAAGCTCAAAAATGATTTTGGCATAGCCATCTTACACGAAAATCTTGAGAAAATTTGGGCATTATAACTCTACTATTAATACTTAGCAAAAATAATTAATTTAAAGCTTATAAAACAATTTATGAAGGCATAATAGTAAAACATATAAAGCATACAATCTAAACACAAACAATAATCAAAACTCATACTTCTCAAATTAAATTGAAAGATTAACCTCTTACCTTGGTCACAACTTGATGAAGAACAAAGCAAGAACACCAAAGAAATTTAAGAACTAAAGAGATAAAAGTGTTTGTCTTCATGTGCCTCTTGGATTTGTGAGAAAAATATGAAGCACCCCATCCCTATTTATAGTGAATGGGGTGGCCAAGAGGAGGGAGTAAGAGGGAAATAAAAATTTGCGAGGTCACCTAGCTTTTTGGTGTATATGTCATAAATCCATAATTAAAAAATGATCCATTTTTCTAATTGGCTAATCCTAATGACTAAGCATGGTGAATCATAAGGGAAAAACTCATCCAAGAGCCTTAAGGAAGTATGGATGTCGACTAAAATGAGGGGGAAGGAAGACCATTTGATTACATGGACAAAAACTTTAAGTTTAGGTAGTTTTAGTGAAAATCAAGGGTAAAATGGTCTTTATACTTGCCCACCATACTATTCAAGGCAATCATGATGTCCCCAGCTCTCTTAGGCTTCTTATAATTGTATTTGAACCCCTCAAAGTTCCTAAGTTTCCATTTCATACCCACTATGTCTCTATTCGTCTCTATTCGGCTTATTCCGCAAATAAGGGTTAAAATGGTCTTTTTACTAATCAAGTGTTTAAAAATAATTTTAAATGGTAAGAATTAATGAAGAATCACGAAAATGACATGTAAGAGTCTCATGGAAGAATTTTGGGATTTTTATGGTAAGGGCAAGTCATACTGTTTACAAAAACAAAGGAAAACGGTCGCGCCGTAAGTGAAAACCTGTAATTTTTCTGAAAATTCCAGAAAAAATCCCAGAAAATCACAAATTGAATTTAAACACTAATGGTCCCTCTTGAAATTTGATTTTAAGCACTCACTGATTACCATAAATCCATTTTTGACCAGAAATCCCTGTTTTTCGTACTTTACGGAGATCGAAAAAGTAGCATTTTTATCGGCTTTTCAGAAAATTATGAAATAATTTCCAAAAATCCCAAAAAATATAAAAACATGATTTAGCCGTTCAAAACCCTTTTCTGACCTCAGCTTGGCCTCCGAATCATTGTTTAGCTTTTACTGTAATTAACACTATCAAAACGGTAATTTCTAAAGTCTTCCAAAAATTCTAAGAAAATTTCAGAAAATTAAAAATATTAAAAAAACCAACTTTTGTGAAGGAAGTTTGTTTGTCTAAGTTGGTTTAACATACTTGTGCTATTAAAACCCTTATTCGTCTATTACGGTAAGTACGGTTTTCTGTAAAAATCCAAACGTCGAATGAAAAACATCCGTTTTAATGAAATAACTTGATAAGTAGTTTAAAACCTTCATTATAAGCCTAAAATAATTTACTTAACACTTACATCACACAATTTCATATAAAACATATAATTGACGAAAAATAGCAAACAGAAGTCTATTTAAGACTTAACTATTTTACTGTTCTAAACTGTAATATCAACAAGACTTATTATTTTCATACTATCTAAAGTACACTAGATCCTCAAGTCTCCATCTTAATTACTCCTCCATCTCCTGTATTTATCCATTTCTTAACTAACAAATTACAGAGTTTTTCGTAGAGGGACTAAAACTGTAATTTCCTTATACTGTTCTCTAAAATTCCAAACTTAATTTCTAAAACCTTTATGGAATATCAAGTCACTTTCGTCTATCCTCTAATATCTTTTGGGAAATCAAGTATGAATATTCCATATTCATTTATCAGCTTATTCTGACAGTCAAGAATATCCGTAAAATGCCATTTGACTTCGACGTCAGCTCTAAACCATTATTTATTATCCAAAAATCTTAAAGGTAATTCTAATCCTCTAAAATAAATACTTTATCACATAGAGTTAATTTTTAGGATGTTACAGCGAGGATCTCCCCCCACCCCTCCATTCCTCGACGGTTTCCGTGTCGACAAGGACATTGTCGCCGGTTCGAGTGTGGGATTCCAACTCGGTGCACACCTTCAATGCCAGCGACAAGCACTCCATCTTCTTCAATTCATCCTCTGGATGATTTTCTACACCCATTGCACACCGCAACTGTATCGTATCCATGTGCAATTGATATCAATCGATCTATCGGGGATTAAACAAAACCTTAACTCCCAAATCTAAATCTCCTTTTCTCAATTTTCTCTTACCGCCACCGACGTCGAAAACTACCGCAGATCCACCTCCGCCTTCTCTGACACAACTCCCTCCGCCCAACTTTCCATGCTATTCATGAGCCACATCTTGTTCATCGGCGACACCAAGTCGTTTCTTACCACGATGTCATCGGTGCCGACCAGGTCCTCGTTCAGGAGTGCCTTCCTCGCTGTGCCGTCCACCGTGTCCACCTTGAGAACCTTGCCGGTGCTCGACTGAACCACGAGGAGGTGCTTGAAAACCTTGACCTTGAACCACCGTGTCCACTAAGGAGATGGTTGGTAATGATGTACCTAGCAGTGGAGAGAGACCTTCATGGCGAACAAGCATGAGACGGGGTCGTAGTCGGCGATTCGAAGGCGGCATAGGTAGATGGTGAATGGGTGGGAGGGGGAAGAGAGATTGTGTGAAAAAAACTTATGTATTCTCATTTTTTTCTATAACTAATCTGGGTCATTGATTATTATATTAATATATCCAATGGTGAATTTTGGTACTTCATGGAAAACTTTAGTACCTCATGGATGAGGGTCCAAACACACTATCTCATGCTAGTCTCCACCCTAATACCTATTACACTTTTTTTCATTTTAAAGTAAATAAGCTCTTTATGATGTTTTAACTTAAATAATTTCTTTACAAAATTGTCACTTTTTAGATAAATTTTTTTATATACATTTTTAATATGTTTTTTTATTTAATAATTTTTCACATAAATTAAAATTAATTTTTTTAAATATCTCTTTTAATTTCTTCATAAATACTTATCTATTTGTTGATAACTGTTTAATAGATTTTTCTCTTTTATATATATAGAGAAAAATAAAAATTATCTTCTTCCTAAGTCAAAAGGAGTAGCTTGTGTCCAAAGAGGACCCATCTCGCTAGGAAAGAGTTTTTTTTTTATTAAAACAAATTATGTTTTATAAAATTTTAAAAAAATGAGTAAACAATTATTTTGATCATTGAGAGTATTAAGCGGTGTCACTTTGGTCACTAAAAGATACGAATTGGTCACTTTGGTCCTCAACTGTCGGTTGTTAGTCACTTTGGTCTCTAAAAGTAATACTGACTATCATTTTGGTCCCTGAAACTGACTACTTAACTGTTATTTTAGTCCCTTAAAATGTTCACTTTTCTAACAGCAAAGATCAAAATAACTAATTTACATCTGTCAAAGACCAAAGTGACACCGTCTGACACTCTAAGTGATCGTTTACTTTTAAAGAATTTATTTATCTACTAAAAATTGACCCACTGCCACCGCTCCACCGTGGCACCGTCCCCCACTTTCCTTGTTCCACCCCTAACCCCATCTTTCCCCTCTGGAACTTCCCTCTACCCCTAGTTCCAGACAATTCACTCACAACCCCCCAAAAACCACAAAACCAAAACCGGGTTTTCTCTCTCAAACAAAAAACCACCCAACAAAAAAGAAGAAAGAAAAGAAAAGAAAGAAAGAAAAGCTGACAAAAGGCACGAAGAAAGAAAATGGCAAACGCCATTTTTGGCCTTCTTGTGAACGCAATGCCATTCTAGCCACTTCCCACTGACCCATTAATTTCCCTCCATCAAGAACCGATTTTGCCACCGACTCACGAACCGAAAAATGCTTCCCTCCGCTTAGGCGCCGTATTCAGTCCCTCATTGTGTGCAGCCTCTTCCCGAAAAATGCGTTCAAGATCGCTGCCACGTGCGGATCCATCCATCAAGAGTTATATTCAACAATCAATAGCTGTTCTTGGCAGGTTCAATTGCGACTTGCGTATAATTTCCATCTCCATTGACACAACCATTCGTGCAGAGGCCGATGGTGCCGCGGAGGACAAAGATGAGGGTGGGGGAGGAGAAGTGGCTGACGGCGTCGTTTTGGGAGGAGTAGAGGTTGATGTCGATGGTGCCACGGAGGTTGACGCCGATGGAGGCGGTGGTTGCGGGGTGGAGTGACGGTGGGATGGGAAAGGGAGGGATTGGGTGGGTTTCTAAAATTTAACAAAGTTGAGGAGCTAAAGTTTTTAAAATTTAATAAAGTTGAGGGATTGATATGCAATAATTTTTTGATAACATTGTCCCTGCTGTGAGAGGAGAATTTGCCTAAGATCAATGCTATATTTTCTTGTAAATCAGCCTTATATATTTTTATTATTTTATAAAGTAAGCATTATTAAATGAAAAAATAAATATATATATAAAAAAATATTTAATATTTTCTATATTTTCTTTCATTTAGTAATTATTGATTTGTACGAACGGAAGACGGAGAACTTACACTATGTTTGGTTGTAAGAAGAAATAGATAAGAGAGAAAGAGGTGAGATTGAGTATGAGAAGATAGAAAGAGGTGAGAAATAGAGTAAATTTAGTGTATTGTTTGGTATAAGAGAAAGAGAAGAGAAATAGATGTGAAAGAAATATGTTTATCTATTTTTCTTCGTTTAATTTGATAGAAAATGAGAAAAGAGAAATGATATTTTTTTTAAAAGACTAAAAAATCCACCTTCCCTCTTTGTCCTTTTGTATTGAGATTTTTTTAATAATAAAAAATTGGGGGTAAAAGAGAAAAATATGAGACACACAGCTTCTCTCTCCGTTGAGTCTCTTTCATTTTTTCGCATGAGAGGAGAGATTGAAATTTTGGTGGGACCTATAGACTTTTAGTCTCTCTCTCTCCTATTTCTCTTCTACCAAACAAGGTAATTTTACTCTCTCTTCTATTTCTATCAAAACAAACCCACGGTTATTGTTTAGCTGAAACAGATTTTCTTCCTCAAACAGATTGAGGTTTAAGTTTTGAAATAAGAGTTGGAATGTGGAATCTAAAAACTAATATGATAAAAAGTAAAAACTAGTATAATAACAACAGGGTGGGGCCGCTCACATCAATAATAAAGAAGTCAATAACTTTCTGTTTTTGGTCAATTATTATTGGATTATTGGATAATAACGGATGCATGTAAATTGTAAAACTAAGTTAAATAACAAGTTTTTGCCTTTCGAATTTCGATGCCCACCTAATCATTTATTGAAAAGTTTGCAACTTCAATCTCTTCTGCTTGAGGGTCTGAGGGCTTTGGCTCCTTACTCTTCAGTCTTCACTGCACTGAGGTTAGTACTGTACTACTCCATGTTGTCTCTTTCCTTCTAGTGTAGATCAAGTAATGACAAATTTAAACTGTTTGCTTTTACTTTCTTTTCTTCATGCTCCTAAAGTTCATTCATGTTTGGGCTTTGGGACTGATGCAGCCATAGTGCCCCCTCCACCCCAAACTCCAATTGTTTCTTTTCCTATTTTCTATTCAATTTCTGTGCTTTCTTAATTACTTGATCTGAGTCACAGCAACTTCCTGGCCTGCTTGCAATCTCTCTAATTATCTAAAGTTCCATTTTCTTTGTAGGACCCTTTGATTCCTTTCAAGCTTTCTGTCTGAACTTCAGTGACCTGGGAACTTCTATGTGCTACACTACAGAGTATTGGGGAAGTTGAAGTAATTTTGGTGTCATCTCAGTTCTTCAGTGTGGTTTACATGTTTCAATATGTGCATGAGTTGTGTGTGTCATATGGGAAACCGGAGATTGCTTTTTCTGTTGGGGGCACTTGCTGTTAATTTTTTTCTGTTTCAGTCAATATTGGTTCCATATGGAAATGAAAAAGCTCCTTGGTCTTCTTCAGCGCCGGAAAAGTATGAATCATTACCTGATGAAGTGAGCTTTCCATCATTACACTCCACACCAAAGTATTTCACTATTCCGAATCGCAACCCAATTACACGTAATGCTTCAGAATCTTCTGATTCTTCTGCTTTCACTGCTATGGTGGAGAAAGTGCATATTCCGATTATTGAAGATGAAGCTGGGCACAGCAAGTGGATAAAGGGAATGCACAATGAAGCAAAGAGTGATTTAGTCTCTGAGAGAAACAGCAATGGTGGTTTTTCTGAAATCAGGGCAGACAGAAATGACATTCCTAGTTTACCTGAGAAGAAAGGTGTTGGTAAAAACAACATCTTGGAGTTGGAGAATATAGGTTCCAAGAAAAGTTTGGTAGCAATTTTGGTCAAGGACAGTAAGGTGGACTTTCCAGGGAAGCCACTTTTGGAGATGAAAAGGGGAATTTCTACAACTTCTCAACTGGTAAAAAATCAAAATCTTGGTTCAAGGGAACATGATAGAGTTGGTGCTGGTACCTTACAGAGTACAACTTCATTGACTAATCTGACTCATCTTGAAAACTCTCCCCAGAAAAATAAGTTTTTTGCCTCAAATAACAGTACTGCAGCAGTTACTACTAGGAGAAAGATGAGGTGTGAGATGCCGCCTAAGTCAAGGATGTTAATACAGGAGATGAACCGTATACTAGTGCGCCGCCGTGCTTCTTCTCGTGCAATGGTATTAATATCTGTCAATTATGAACTTGCTACCTGGACAAGTTATTGTTGTGGACTTGTGATTATTTCAATCTGGAGTTCTCCTTTTGATTGCAGAGACCAAGGTGGTCATCCAAACTTGATCTAGAAATTCTTGCCACAAGGTCAGAGATTGAGCATGCTCCTATAGTAACACATGACAAGGAACTTTATGCTCCTATTTTTCGCAATCTTTCTATGTTCAGAAGGTAAGCTTGATGAAGTTGTTGTCAAACGAAATATGAACTCAACTAAAGTAAGTTCTACTTTGACATGCATGGAAACATGAACTCAACTGAAGTTGTCTTACTTTGACATGCATCGGTTCTGAGTCCTGAGACAATCTTGTTTTGTTCACACCCTGCATCTTCTGATTGATAGTTAAAAAAATTTGGCCCTGGCCCCTCCCCTCATGGATTAAAACGGGAATGGAAACAAAAACACATTAACATCTTGAATAGCTATTGACTCCTTAAGTCCTTATGATCATGCTCATGTCATCACCTAAATATGATATTGGATTATTGGGCTCCACTTGTTTTCTCCTGCATACCCTTTCTTTATCCTCCTGTGTCTGACTTGTCTAAGCTACTATGACCAAAGTTCAGGATCTCTTTTTCATTCCTTGTTGCATCTGCAGGAGCTATGAACTCATGGAACGCACACTCAAGGTTTATATATACCAGGACGGAAACAAACCCATCTTTCATCAACCTATACTTAAGGGACTATATGCCTCAGAGGGTTGGTTTATGAAATTGATGGAGGAAAATAAGCATTTTGTGGTGAAGGATCCTGCAAAGGCCCACCTGTTTTATATGCCATTTAGTTCACGTATGTTAGAGTTCTCCCTATATGTACATAACTCTCATAATCGGACAAATCTCCGGCAGTACTTGAAGGAATATACCGATAAAATTTCAGCAAAATATCGCTACTTTAACAGAACTGGTGGTGCTGATCATTTTCTTGTTGCTTGCCACGATTGGGTATGATGGGTGCTCTTTTATATTTTTTCCTTTAATTCCACTTGCATGATGAACCATTAACTGATCCAACTTCCATTATGATGGTTGTATTGGATGGCTATTTGATGTCTTAATGGGACATATTCACTTCAAAGAAGTCCTTCTTGCCTAGCTATATCATGTCCTAAAATAGACCACTCTTATACAAAGTATTCTGCTGAGTTGCTTCATCTTTCATTGTCTACTTTAGTTTTGCATGTCATTGTATAAATCAGCAGTGTGTGTGTGTAGCATAACACTATGCTTTTGTGCACACAGCTAAAAGATTTACATCTGGATGTTGTAGGCTGCGTATGAAACAAGGCACCATATGGAATACTGCATCAAAGCCCTCTGCAATGCCGATGTCACTCAAGGCTTTAAAATAGGAAGGGATGTTTCTCTTCCAGAAACTTATATCCGGTCAGCAAGAAATCCTCAGAGAGATCTGGGAGGAAAACCTCCTCACCAAAGACCCATTCTTGCTTTCTATGCTGGAAGTATGCACGGTTATTTGCGCCCGATACTGTTAAAGCACTGGAAGGACAGAGTCCCTGATATGAAGATATTTGGCCCAATGCCTCCTGGTGTTGCAAGCAAAATGAATTACATCCAGCACATGAAGAATAGCAAATACTGCATATGCCCCAAAGGATATGAGGTTAACAGCCCAAGGGTGGTTGAAGCCATATTTTATGAGTGTGTACCTGTGATTATATCTGACAATTTTGTGCCATCGTTTTTCGAGGTGTTAAATTGGGATGCATTCTCATTAATCCTTGCAGAGAAGGATATTCCCAACTTGAAACAAATACTTCTTTCAGTGCCTAAAGAGAAGTATCTCCAGTTACAACTTGGGGTCAGAAGGGTTCAGAAACATTTTTTATGGCATGCAAAACCCTTGAAGTACGACCTCTTCCACATGACCCTTCACTCAATTTGGTATAATAGAGTATTTCAAATAAAGGTGAGATGATAATGCATGTGAGCGCCACCCCCCCCCCCCCCGGGGGGGGGGGGGGGAACTAGAAAGCAGAAGCACTTCTGGCTAAAGAGTCTATGAAAAGAAATGAAGACTTAATTATGAGAGACACTGCTTCTTGAGCTGTGGAGGGAATTTCTGATTACGAGAACTTGAGAGAAAGCATATATGGTAGGAGCTAGGAATTTGTATTCAGTGTCCTGGTTTGTTCCGAGTCCTAAATGGATCAAAAATAAAATGTTTTGGATCATGTCACCGGACTTTCAGTTACCGGTATTCTGGGATTCACACAAAGAAATCCGAACAAACCTTAATTCCTGCAAAATTGGGTTGGTCAAATATTATACATCCATGATTAACACCCCCCTCCCCCTCCCCCCAAAAAAAATAAAGCTGGAATTACATTTGTCAATTCTAACCTTATATTTTTGTTTGTGGCCATTCAATCTTGTTGCAGCCCTTTATTCTCATCATATGAAAGTTTTAAATTTTCTAGTGGTGTGCTACAAATACAGGTTGTGGATGTGAAGGCCAGTTTCGCAGCCTCAGTTTCAGTTGCCTATGATCTCAATAGTATAAGTATGCTAGCAGAGATAGGCGTAAGGAGTTTTGTTCAATGGAGTGAGTTTTAGACTCCCCCACTCCCACCCTCCTCCTTTATCTGTTCTCCTCTTCAATGACTCTTTATCTCGATCCCTTTAGTTTCTGTATTTTTTCAGTGACTCTTTATCTCAATTAGTTCCTATAAACTAATTGAATCCCTACTATTAATCCAATTCTAGTGGCTTGTTTATTTATCTACTTCTACTCTACTTTTATTACTAAAAAAAGTCTCCATAGAATATGAGACAAATATTAGTCAGGTATAAAAAGGTTTAAAAAAAAATCCTTTTTCTTTGTACAGTAAAAACCCATTTCCAATTTGTTAAATCATAAATGTAACTATCAACAGGTAGTACCATATTAGTGGAGAATTAATTAGAGTAGTTGTCTTAATTATCATGACTAGTACTAAGAATAGTTCACTAATCACTATGTTGTGAAATAACGTGTAAACTCAAATTTCCACGTCCTCTCATCTTTATCATGTATGCCACCTCATGTAACAGAATAAATGTGTTATATTGTCCTCAAGAAGGAAGTGATTTCAGAAGGTCAATTCAATTGTGCATGTCCACGAAAGCCCAAGATTTTGCTCCCAACACTCCACGTGTCCCATCCTTCTTCAGAAAGGAAAAGGTAGCAGTCATCTCTGTCCTATCCTCTGTCCTTCCGTTATGAGATTGAGAACTATTCAGAGGGTCCCACTCTCCAAGCTCGTTGTTACCGTTATTGATCGAAACAACAACAATCGCTGCATTTAGCTTTCATGTTTCATGTCTGGATTTTATGTAGTAGTACAACAACTGAAACTGTCACTTCAAAAATCACAAACCTTAAAATTCTCCCTCAATTTCAAGAAAGCAAGCTTAAAAGGAGTAATCCTACTATGGATTGCTCCATTCCATTGTCATTGTGAACCAAAAATGGAGGGAAACAAATATGTAGTATATGTTTATAAATACATATACATGCTATAAAAAGAAAACAAACTACTAGTGGACCAGCTGCTGAGTTGGAGATATATACAAGCGAGTGGGTAATGATTAATCCTTAGATTTCCCCATTCACTCTCCTTCTCCCTTTATCTTATTATTATATAAAAATTTCATATTGATCTTGATTTTGGAGAAAAATTATCTGTCTGTACTTGCAGGGTGATGCCACTTCTAGTTCCAAAAAGTTTAAGTTGTAACTTACTAATTGTAAGCCATTCGATCAGTATTCCAATCTTTTTTTGTCTTCTCCTTTGAATATGGTTATGCTGCTTGGATCAATCTGTGTTTCTTTAACAGAAACTTTAGTTTGTCCCTTATTCTGGGTTGTAAACATCTGCTTTGCTATTTCTCTTATTGTCTTGAACCTGATTTCGATTTGCTATGACCCATGGCCCTGCTTGTGGTTAAAATTCCCAAGGCTTTCTCAATTAAACATGGTCATTTATGTGTGCCAAAACTCTCAAGAGATGCAAGACTAGGATGGTTTCATTCTTCAGTGAATATTAGATTCCAGGGCCATTTAGATTTTAACTAATGATGACTATTAGCATGATTTATGTCTATGTGCTGAAAGAATTTGCTTCATTTCACAGATAAGGAAGGTCGCTCAGTACTTGCTAATATTGGGTGAGGGGATAGTTCACTGCTCATCTGGTGTTGGGAATTGGGATACATTAGCTTGTGAATTATAATTCTCTAGCCAGTAGGGAGATAATTTACTAGATGATAGTGTCATAGTATTTACCTTTTCTAATTAGTAATTCCTTGTTAAATTGTTTCAGAGCTCATAGCTTCTGGCTTTAGCTTGATCATATGTCACTCGGATGTCTATCTATGCCACAATTGCTAACATTTTGTGGTTAATTTTATAACATGGTATCCAAATCTGACGTGGTTCCTCATTTCAGGTCTTTGGCAATGATATGATTGGATTTTGATAATTCATGGATGACATACTCACCAATATTTTGAGATTGACAAGTTATATTAGTGATCGATTTATAAAATTTATAGGTGTGTTCTTGATTTCATCTCTACATGCTTGCTGTGTATTATGCTTCTTTTCACCATGGGCAATCATATTACTCAAAATATAGAAAGCTATGATTTTCTAGTTATCATTTTTCTGTATGAAGAATTTTCTCCAAAAAGCATAATATAGCTACATTTCCCATGATGCCAATCTGCAGAGGATCTAGTACTAAGAGATGCAGTTAGGTACACACAAAATTTTGGGGTCACTCCAGTGCTCATCTCTTCAGTACACAGTTCAAATGGTTATATTAGAAGCACATCTTTGCAGCCTCCTCAGGTTGGAGGTGAAAACCATGAAATCTGTGAAAGAAGAGCCTTTAACAATAGTAGAGAACTGTTTGTAGATACGAGATCTTTAATTACAAATGCCAGTTATGTCTCTGCAGCTGTTCCTTCACTTTTATTAAAAGGGTAATAACCTTTTCTCCTTCATGCTTAACTACACTAAAATCAAACGACAATGCAGGAATTTTAATTTAAGTAGCTGGTACTCTGTCATTGAATTTTTAATTATTGGATTAAATGTTACAAATTAGAAGTTGAATGCTCTATTTGTGCATTTTTAAATTCACAACTTTCACCTCGACTTTTGCAAGAGTTGTTCATTCTCTGTTAATACTTTGACAATCAACATTTGTTTTTATATAACTGCTATTGCATTGTCCTCATCTTTGTGCAGTTTGACACTCCCATTACTTGGTCTACAATGTGCTTGGAGATTGGGAATGGCCTCTTGCAGATATTCTTTCTCATGCATTAGATGTGCTCATGTCCATATTCATAGGTAAAACAAGTAGGTTTGTGAAAACAAACTGATCAGGATGATTATTTCTCAAAAAAAAATAGATTGCTTGTTTCCGAGTTCACTTTATCCTTCTCAGTCTATTCATCTTATATCCAGAAAAAGTAAATGAATAGATAATTTCTTGGTTATTGTGTTATTGAATACTGATATAAAATGATAGTTGATGATTATTGGCATTTCTCAGAACTACATCTCGTGTGTTGAAAACCTTGCGTGGTTCTTCTGATGATATTGGGTGGTTGCAGCATGCTCCTGGATTACCTCTAGTACAGGATGGAACTTCAAGATTCTTGGAATTGCTTTCAGACATAAGGTCCCATATTTTATTATAAGGCTCAAATTGAAATAGACTGGACTACAGATTTTCTTTTTTTCAATACTCATTTACCTTCTGAAGACCATGATTTTCTTGCCAGTTCTTTCATATGCCACATTTGGTACTGTTGAACTTTAGATAGAACTTATTCCCAATTTTATATTACTATATTGCTTGCCTTTGTAGTTTCACATTTCGATTTAATCTTTTTTTTTGGGAGAGTCTGTTTATATAGGCTGTTTTTGGGTTTTATTTACAGGAATGGAAAGCATTCACTACCCAGTTCATTTGTTTATCTGCTGATTCCAGGTATGCAAAATCCATGTCATCTACCTATGCCGTTGAGATTAATCTATATTTTTAATTTGTTAAGATTAGAATTTACACATGTTACACGTCTCTTTAGCAATCATGGACCCTTGTATTTTGTTGCCACTAAGAGATTCTTTTCAAAGATGGGTTTAGCTTGCCATATTGCAAAAGTTCATAGTGAGGTAATTGATTATTAGTATATTTAAATTAGTCAACCAATATTAACCAACAACAATGTATTCTGTCATAAAAATGTATT
Source organism: Glycyrrhiza uralensis (assembly GCA_030159175.1). Taxonomy (NCBI): domain Eukaryota; kingdom Viridiplantae; phylum Streptophyta; class Magnoliopsida; order Fabales; family Fabaceae; genus Glycyrrhiza; species Glycyrrhiza uralensis. Next base: position 57,210,854 of record BRZY01000003.1, on the reverse strand, counting down.
CTTCTGGTGTCTGAATTTCCAATACATATTTGTTTCTCTTTTAAGGCATCAGTAGAACACAATGCCATGGAACTCAAACTGTATATTGAGGAGATATACTGGGGTTCTGGCAAGCCTGTCATGCTACTAGGACACAGCAAGGGTGGTATTGATGCTGCAGCTGCGTTGTCTATGTATTGGTCTGACCTGAAGGACAAAGTTGCTGGATTAGCACTGGTACAGAGTCCATATGGTGGCACCCCCATAGCTTCTGATATCCTCCGTGAAGGCCAGATTGGTGACAAAAAAACCCGGAGGATCTTGGAACTAATAATATGCAAAATAATTAAGGTATCCTTTTCCCATGCCATAAAGTTTGTGAGTGGACGCGTGTACCAATTGCTTAGTTTATTTGTATCTAACTAAAAATGATAACAGAAAAGAAAACTGTTAAACTAAAACTTTATATCCTCATACATGCACGAAACTTGATGTTTTTAAGATCCCACGTTGACTAGAGATATGATTAATATATATAATCCTTATAAGGCATGGACAGTCTTCACCTTATAAGCCGGTTTTATAGGGTTAATTTGGGCCACAAATCTAAGATGGTATCAAAGTCTATCCTAAATTTTGCTCCAACTACCTCACAAATTTATGCGAGGAAGCAATCCTAAGTCCTAATTGCATATGTTTTGGTCTCCCTTTTTTTTTTTGATACAGAGAACTAAAATTCATATTGTTAAATCCAAATTCCATAAGGACAACCTTTCCGTTATTACCCTTGCTGTTAATTAATTGCACGTTAGTTATATATACTTTAGGGCGACATTCGGGCATTGGAGGATCTCACATATGAGAAGAGGAAGGAGTTCATCATGAAGCACAAGCTCCCCCTGGATATTCCTGTGATCTCCTTTTATTCTGAAGCAAGCATTGCCCCTAGTGTTCTTGCAACAACGACACAGATAGCTCATGCAGAACTTCCCTGGCTCGTTCTACCGAAATTTGGGGTGAAGGAGTCTGATCCATTAATCGAATCAAGTCACCAAGTTCCTGTTATGATTCCTGTATCTGCTGCAATGGCTGTTTGTGCTCTCCACCTGCAGCTGAGATATGGAGAAAAGAGTGATGGACTAGTGACATGCCACGACGCCGAGGTTCCGGGATCGGTTGTTGTAAGGCCCAATATGAAGCTTGATCATGCATGGATGGTGTACTCTTCAAAGTAGAAGAATCCTACTGAACCTGATGCTCGTGAAATGTGTGAAGCTCTATTGACCTTACTTGTAGAGCTTGGTAAGACAAAAAGGGAGGTGGAACAAGTCTTGTAAAATTGTAATCAGATATATGTATATGCTTCAATGTCTTATGGTTGTGTTGTTTTTGTGCTGTTTTCTATGGTTGTCTAGTTTGAGATATGAGGCTATGAATCAGACTTTATTTTTCTCCAACCCATGTTTCAGTATTTCCAGCTCCATGCTTAGTTTGAATGAATCAGACTTTATTTTTCTCCAACCCATGTTTCAGTATTTCCAGCTCCATGCTTAGTTTGAGATATATTTAAATTTATTTTTTCATGTGTGATTATACTAGTGTTTTACTAGTGATGTGCATAAGCACCGGATCCATTAAAATTCTGCAGTTAAGCGTGTTTGACTGAAAATAGTCCTAAGATGTATGACATCCTAAGAAATCCCCATGCTTCACCTCTAGAAAAATGGATTTTTCATATATGATTATTTAAAAATATAGATAACATATTGGAAATCATATGGAGTCCAAACTTGGGGATATCCGTATAAAGCATTGGGCATGTGATGTGAGACTATTCTCTTATATCATATTCGTTTATTCTATTTTTAGCTAATACGAGACTTTCTACTATCAGTCTATCACAATTGGATTCCCAATATTTTCTCTCTCAAATGTAAGTCTCTAATTGCTATATACTCCTCCTCATGCCAAAGCATCTAGTAAGTATTCATTTTTTTGCTGACATATTGCTGAACCTATAATACTTTTACCTTTATTTTGTTGCCTATTTATTAGATTAGATATTATAACACAAGTGATTTTACCAGATAATTAACACCTTTTTTTTAAAAAAAAAATCAATCGCTTACAAAACAATATGACTCAAAAAATAAAAACTAGAAGAGAACAATAACAAGTTATATCACAGGTTTCAATGATGTTTTCAGAAGTTTCTCTGCTTGTGAGTTTAGCCACTGTTTTAGGGGCTACTTGGCCCCTCCCTTTAATTATCAGTACCAAAAGAGAGAGCTATATGAGTGGCTCAAACTTAATGCTTCAATACCTACGTGTCGTAAGAAAAATAGTCTAAAACGTAAGGTTGGTTTTATACCAAAAAATACTAATAGTGAAAATAGAATAGGTTCACATTGCTTGTAGACCCTTTTCCTCATAAATAAATCCAGTGAGAGATGGCCAGAGACCGTAAACAAACAGAGCATGTTAATTAAAACTTTTGCACGCATATCGAGTCGTTCTCTTTGTTGAGGTTGTTAGTTATACTACTTATTACTACAGTGCTCAACTCCTTCCAGTCCTTAATTAAGTACATGAATTAATGCCTTTCCAACATAAAAGTAGTTTGCTAGGTATTTCAACATTTACTCCGGACGAGGGCCACTTAGTACTACTACTACTACTACTCAGCAAGGAACATACAATTATTGTCTTTAGGGAGCCAGAGTTTATTATAAGAATTAAGGTTTTAAATTGTAGTTGTAATCGTGACTTGAATTATATCGTAATCTTTGTTATTATAAAAAATTGCAAACAAATGTGGTTGATGCGACCATAATTGCGATTACGGTGCGATTTTGGAGACTCTCTAGACTGTGATGTTTAGGGCCGCAATCGCGGTTGCAGACTTTGATTTAAATTAAACCTGATAAGAATCATTGATTTTTTTTTTGGTAAACATAAGAATCATTGATTTGCTACTTTGATTATTATTTAGAGATTATTTTAATTCTTTAACCCTAATTTATGTCATATAGACAATATTTATAGATTGAATTAAGAAATGGATTGTAATGTTATCTGTAACGATGGCGATGAATTAATTGCAGGATTGTCTGGTAGACGGGTACTTTCAGTAGAATTGGGAGTTTATTTCCGCATTTAGTTGGTTAATTAATTTGCCATAAAATTATGAATTTAAAGTCTGGGATCCATGGCCATTTTTATGGGTTTGTTATGTTTGTACAGCAACGCACAAGGACGGGGAAGTGATGTTGATAAATAGAGCAGTGTAACAAAGAAGTCGTGAGCAATTAAAGATAACTCGAAACTTTCTAAAACAAATAATCATATTATTAAATCAATAAATATGTGAGCAACATCCACTATATTTTCTGGTTCCGCACTAAACACCACCTTGACTAAAATATGGATACGGCATCCAGAATGGAGCAGGCCCAATCCAGTAAGACAGCTAATTCGTGTGTGTCATATAAATACGAATTAATTGTTGACAAAAAAAACGAATTAATTGAAGTATTTGATAAAATTAACAATTAAACTATCCGATAAATGTAAAATAATATAAAAAATATATTTTTAATTAATGTTTATATTTTTTAATCAATATTAAATATTAAATATGATAAAATATTTATAGATAATTAAAATAATTATTATAATATTTTTTGACAGCTAACTATTATAATATTTAGAAGTTAAAATTTTAAAATTTATATTTTAATAATATAATTTTTTGTGTACCTATTTATTTATTATCATTAAAATGATTTTTATTGGTTAAAACTTAAAAGTATTATATTTAATTTAATTCAGTAAAATTTATATTTATTTGTTTGTTTGTTTATTATCATTAAAATAATTTATTTATTTATTTGCTTACTTATTTATTATCATTATAATAATCTTTTATTTTATATAATAGGGAATAAGAAATGAATTTAATAAAAATAACGAAAATAAAGACAAGAGAAAAACAATACGATATAAGCAATGGAAGATCTAGAAATTTAAAATTGTGGGGGCAATATTCATAAATATAAATTGGTAGTATTAAGATTTATAGAGGATCAACGACGTGGAATATCCATTTACTCTATTAATATCATTTAATACACCGCCGTATTTAGTGTCTCTAATAAAGATTTCCAGATGCAAAATGAGAAAGGAACATAATTTTGCCCATGATCAACGATATCACCATTTTCACCCTCCTCAATTAGAAAGTTTTTCTCCTTTTCCCTTAATTTAATGATAGAAAATCCTGTTTGCCCAAACTGGTGTCCGTTTCTGATAGGTTATTATAGAACACTTTTTGGTCATTCGCTCAAAGAATCATAATGCATATCATATATAATCACAAAGTAGATGCCAGCCAAATATCCAAATTTGGATTTTATCTCCAAGAAACATGAAGTACTTTTCTTTGACAAAAAGAAACATGAAGTACTTGAATATTGTTGGATTTTTCTAATGGCGGGACCATTTATTTTCTTTTATAGCTCAGATTCTATATTATCCCGAATTCAGAAATCTAGTAAAACGATGATGAAAACAAACTGTAGATTTTGTTCTTGTTCTGTCATTGCCATTCTTTTTCCCGAGAAAAATTGGTAAACAAACCCAAGCCTCGGTGACTCAGGCAGGGTACATGAACAATACTACAATACAACAAATAAAAACGCCAAACCCTTTCTCCCAAGCTCACTGAAAAGTGAAAAACTAGTCACTTATCCCTCCTTGCTGTCAGATGTGTGACAATGTGAATATAGTGACAGTAGCCTTAGCCTTAAAAATAGTTCTTTCGGCTTTACGACGCAAGATGACAAAAGCAAAGTAATTTAGACCATATATATAATTGTAGAAAGAGTAGAGAGAGGGAAAAAAAATAAGCGTAAAAATATAAGAACAGGTGAATTAAATAAATCTCAAGTCGTGGAAATAGAAACTAGAGAGAAGCACATGGTCAAGAGGGCAAATTAGTCATGATTGTTGACAGACTACATAAAATAAAATAAAAATAAAAAAAGCATTGGGACAAGAATGGTATTGTCATTATGCCTACGACGCACGCACAAGCACAAAGTAAATACTCCTAGGTGTTAACTAAAACAGACGGAGTAATAAAAAGATTAATTAATTAAGACGCTGAGACTCTGACCGAACTGAACTATGAAGAGAGGAGGAGTAAGTGTATTCTGAGTTGCATAAATTTAATGCGATTTCGCTAGGTTTAATAAATATTTATAAATTTTAATAACATTGAGTATTTACGTACGTGATATAGTTAAAGAAAAATAAATACAAAATCTTCAAGTAAGAAATTAATCCTAAAATTTTAATGTGACAGGGGATAGGATAGGATATTGGTAAAAGAGAGGAGAGGGGGGGAATGGCATGGTGAGGCATTATTAGGCCTAAAATGTCAGCATATATGGAAAAAATCGCATCCGTCCAAACAGCCCCAAATCCTCTCCTCCTTCCTCTTCGGCCAGCCTGTGTAGTGTAGTGACCATTTGGTTTCAGCTGGTTCTATGCATTGTATTGTACGTGGTCAAGCCAAGCCATCAAGGGCGACTGTCCCTTCTTACCTTCCTTCTCGCCACACCCACCTTCTACGCCAAGTATCAACTATGACGAGACTCTCTCTCTCTCTCTCAAACGAGTATTTTTATTTTCGCTTAATTAATTATGTTTTTAGTCCTTTAAAAATTATCAGATTTGAGTTAGGTCCTTTAAAAATAAGTCAAATTTTTTTAGTCATTTAAATTTTTTTTTATTTGATTTAGGTCCTTTAAGTGAGTTGACTTGCTAGGTGGCAACATTTTGACCTAGTCATCATGCCTACGTGGCACAAAACGCTAATGTGACAATATTAACTTTTGAATTTAGTCTCTTTAAAAATTGAGTTTTGATTTTAGTCTCTCTAAAAATTGATGAGTTTCGATTTTAGTCCTTCTAAAAATTAATGAGTTTTGATTTTAGTCCCTCTAAAAATTGATGAGTTTCGATTTTAGTCCCTCTAAAAATTAATGAGTTTTGATTTTAGTCCCTCTGATTTTTTTCTCTCTCTCACCCCCACCGCCGCCACTCTCTCTCTTGTTTTCTTTCTCTCACGATTTGTTACATAACAAATCGTGAACCTTGATAAATCAATAATAAATCAATGGTGGTGGGGGTGAGAGAGAGAGTGGTGGTGGTGGTAGGGGTGAGACAGAGAAAACGAGAGAGAGAAAGAGAGTGGCGGTGGTGGGGGTGAGAGAGAGAGAGAGTGAGAGAGTGGTGGCAGTGGGGTGAGAGAAAGCGAGAAAACGAGAGAGAGAGTGGTGGTGGTAGTGGTGGGGGTAAGAGAGAGAGAGAGAGAACGAGAGAGAGAGAAAAAAAAATCAAATGAACTAAAATCAAAACTCATCAATTTTTAGATGGACTAAAATCAAAACTCAATTTTAAGAGGAACTAAATTCAAAAGTTAATATTGCCACGTCAGCATTTCGTGCCACGTAGGCATGATGACTGGGTCAAAATGTGCCACCTAGCAAGTCAACTCACTTAAAAGACCTAAATCAAACAATTTTTTTTAAGGACTTAAAAAAGTTTGACTTATTTTTAAAGGACCTAACTCAAATCTGACAATTTTTAAAGGACTAAAAACGTAATTAACCTTTTTATTTTTAATTAATAGATCTTGTTAAATAATTAGTAGATGGTGCATGTGCTAATATGATGTGAGCAATATCATATGCATGTTCATTAAGGCATGATATATGTGGAAGCCATTCGTGTGGGGGTCACTTGCTTACAAAAATAAGCCCCACGTTTCTCTTTTATATCTTTCGTCCTTCTCAATCTCTTCCCCCCACTCTACTACTATAGCCCCCCTAACTCCCTCCTCTCTAACTTCAACCCCCCCCCCCCCCCCCCCCCCCTCTATTGCTTCCTTAATTAATTTCCCCCTCCACTCACACTCACACACACTCTCTACCTCTCATTTTCTTCATATCCTGCTCCAACTTCCAAGCATACATACATAGAGAGAGTACTAGAGACTACATTGTAGTAGCACCCATTTCAGCAGTGTCCAATCCAAACAAACATATAACACATAAAAAAGCTAACAGGACAGAAAGAGGAGTATTAGAAACTGTGCAATGGGTGAGCTACCTAGCTCAGTGTCATCAGAGACAGAGACTAATAACACTCCTAAAGCCTCACCGTCATATTCGGAGCCCCAATCACCCGACCCGAATGGGAAGAGGCCGAAGCGGGCCAGGGAGATCAGCAACAGTAAGCACCCGGTTTACAGAGGGGTCCGAATGCGGGCATGGGGGAAGTGGGTATCCGAAATCCGCGAGCCCCGCAAGAAGAACCGGATCTGGCTCGGCACCTTCGCCACCCCGGAGATGGCCGCGCGTGCCCATGACGTGGCAGCTCTCGCCATCAAGGGCAACTCCGCCATCCTCAACTTCCCCGAACTCGCCGGGTCAATGCCCCGACCCGAATCAAACTCGCCCCGAGATGTTCAGGCCGCAGCCGCAAAAGCCGCCGCCATGGGGGTTTCCGATCACCACCAAACGACGTCGCAATCGCATACACCGTCCTCTTCTACTTCTTCGTCATCGTCGCTGTCACAGTCTTCGTCTTCTTCTTCATTGGCGGTGTCCTCCTCCGGGGACCCGGATGAGCTGGGTGAAATAGTGGAGCTTCCACAGTTGGGAACGAGTTTCGAGTTACCCGACCCGAATAACGAGTTCGTGTTTTCAGACGACCCGGTTGATGGGTGGCCCTATTCTCACCCTTGGTATAATCACAGCATTTACGATGACAGGGATTGTGGGGTATATTTTATTGGGGAAGATCAGATTTCAATGCAGGACTCTGAAAGTATGATTCTTTGTGGTTTTGAGGGTTCATTGTGGCAGCATTAATGTCACCCATTGGTGGTGGGTGCTTTCCCTTTCTTCTTCTCATTCTTCATTTTTTTCCCCTAAACCTTCTTAGTTGTCCTTTTTCAGAGTTACATTACTGCATAGTGTTTTTATTTTACTTCGAACGTGTGATGTGAGAGCCCTTTTGCAATTTTTCACTTGAAGGGCTAATTAAATACATTTCTTGTCCCTCAAGTAGCTGCTTCGTCTACTAGCGAGTAGTGTTTACTGTTTAGGGTTTTTGTGATCTGTTCCGTGTACCTACCTGTGCTAGCTGCTGGTTGCACAGCAGATAATGTGCCTCCTCTGGTTTTGCTGTGGCTTCATCGTCAAAATTGAATATTATTATGCTTGATTTGATATGTAATGCAAATAAGATGAAATATACGGTATGAAATATATTATTCTACTTTGCATTGACAGGTAGGTTAAAAGCAGATTCTCTGTTACGGTTTTAAATTTTTTTACAGTTAACTTTTTTTTAATCAATCACCTACATATGTTAGGAAGTTGGGCCCATAAATATCTATGAGCATGTTTAGATATAAAAGTTTTAATTTTTAACTATAGCTTTTATTCGATTAAAAAAAATTAGAGTTTTTAATTTATAAAAAAATTAGTTTTATTTTATATTTTATTTGTTTTATATATGCACAAAAGATAACGTTGTTAAATAGTCATTTATAAATAGATAAATATTTTTGAAGAAATTAAAAAAAATAGCTTTTAAAAATTGTGAAGAGCAAAAAGTTAATTTTTATTTATGTAAGAAATTATAAATTAAAAAATACATATTAAAAGTGTTTATGGAAAAATTTATCTAAACTGGACCTATATCTTAAATATAGAACTTCAATTTTTAAGATGTTATTAATAACTTATATACAAAAAAGATGTTATTAATAACTCGAATTCTTTAATCTTTATCATATGGTTTGATGAAATGATGAATACACACATTAGACTGGGATTTTACTATTTATAAAGTGGAAGAAACTTGAAATAGTAAATCGGCCATGGTCCGTACAAGTCAGCAATGGCTTCTTGACACGTAACGCGGATGTTCTTGTTTCTCTTTGCTGCTAGTGCTAGCTATATTTTTTTGATCAAGTAGTGCTAGCTATATTGCATTTCGGGGAACTGGAAAAGAGCGCATGCTTAGCTAGTTTTGCATCATTGCGGTAAAGTCCAAAACAATGATTAAATCTTGATTTAAAGCAAAACCGCCCTTTGTTAAGCTGTCTAATTATTTGCATGCAATTAGAATTTGCAATTAGAATTTGACCGCCTAAATGTACAATGCATTTGACCACCTAAATGTGACAACAACTTGATTTAAAAAAAAAAACATTTGACCACCTAAATGTACAATGCTTACAAATATACTAAAAGATGATGATTTTTGTTTTGGTCAAGACTAAAAGATGATTTAGAACAATTAACATACCTTAAGAATATTTAAACTTCAACCAATTGAGTTGAGACGGTCTTTTTTAGTACTATATGCCAATATCTACTAAAACTCCAATTTAGCTTTTCCTCATTATAATATACTTATGAATTTAAAATGAAATTTCACTTGATATTACTCCCACCTCAAAATAATTTATTTAAGGGAGAACTAATAGTCAGTAATACCTATTTTTTTATTATTCGATCGACAAATGTTGCATCCTTTCTTTTGTGGGTTTCAGAATTCAGATAGCTCTTTCTAGTGACAGTTTAATTTCAACACCTAGTGTGATGTTATGACGTGTACGTATATAAGCACACGATTTCTGAACTTTAGGATGCGGTCAAATACTAAACTCTTCGCTATATTTGGATGGAGGTTTTTAGAAGAGAGAGGAGGGAAAGATTTATAATTTTCAATTATTTTGTTTGAGAGTTTTTAAAATTAGAAAAAAGTTTTACATTTTGATGTTTGCTATTTTCTAAAATAATATTTCCTTTATATTATTAAACCCTAACAAGGTAATTGGAAATTATAAGTCCTCTCCTCCTTTTCTCTCCCCTCTCCTCCTCTCCAAAAACCCCCCATCTAAACATAGCCTTAGTATAACTTTTGAATAATAAAATCGTCAGAAAATTTATGATCATTGATACGATCTGACGTTGAAAACTTGGGTTGATTATCGCAATGAAATTTTTTTTTTGATACAAAAATATATAGGAGTATAACTATAGACCCCATGATGTAGGTCTCCTTGGGTCGTTTTGTTTTTCATGGTCAATGTGAGGAGCCACGTTTAATGTTCGCAATGAATTCAATGCAGTACAAGAAATATATGAGCGGCACACAAATTCAGGATCCCATTTACTAGTACACAGTTTAGATCAGTGTCGAAAACATTAGTTGTAGCCTACGCTAGTTACCACCGAGAAGCGCTTTTGTTGAAAGGAAGCAAAACAAGGAGTTTCGATGGCAAATTTAACAAGCATGAACAGAAAAAATATTGCTAATCAATAATCATGTCATATAACGGGGCAAAGCTTAGAGAATCCAAAACTAATAGAAGAAGCTCCTATTTTGTTTTGTTGAAGCTGGTACTTAAAACAATTCCACCCCACAACGTGGAGGGAAGGGTGTCCTTACACCAAATTTTTTTGGGGGCGGAAAAAATTAGCCGAAAATGCAGAAAAGCAAAGTGCAAAAATTCTTATGTTCACACTAGCCAAATTTATATTTAATAGGCCCCCTCACAGTACTGTTCGATCTATTTTCATCCACCATATTCATCACATTAATAGTGTTGTGGTCCATTCGTTCGTATGTAACATTTGTGAGATGAAGATTCTGAATATAACATGGTGCAGCGATCATTATTTAAAATGACACTTGTGTCATCATAAATTCCCCCTTCCTCACTCCTCTTCTGAAAAAAAAAGAGAGAAGCATAATTTGCGTTAATATTGTTTCAACCCACTACTTTCCAAGTATTAATTTGATAATTAAGCATTCGTAATTAAATGCGCTTCCACAAAATAAGTGTATTTTGTGGGGTGGTAAATAGAATTTTCTTTTGGATGTAATTATTATTTTGCACACAAATATTTTATCTTAGAAAAATAAAGATAAATAATATGTATTGAAATTTGTGTTTTTTATTTTATTATTGGTGATAATGTGATATGGAGAAAATAATTTATAAATGACATTTTTTTCTCTCTTTTTTTTTTTGATGATAGTCTCTTCATTCCTTTACCTAGTGACCTCTAATTAACTCCCAACATTATTCGGAGGAAACCCAATGGGAGGGGAGGTGGACGCAAGTCACACCATTAAAAGGAGTGATCAATGTGGTTCCAATAATTGAGCAAAAGCCCCATTCTTATCCTTGTTCACAATTGCTTTTCTTATGGATTCATTTTTATATAAATTATTCTACAATATTACGTACAAGTTAGATGATAGGTTTTTATTAATACATTTTATATTAATATAAATATATAAATATTGTGTAAAAATCATCATTTCAATAGTATAAATTGAACTAATTAAGAACTCACGGTAATAGCATCGCGATTTCCTACTTTGTATGTCCATCGGTTGGTGTGGAAGTCAAAACTTGATGACCCCATTACATAGCTGTAAGATGTGAGGCAAAGGTCCCATCGGCTTTGCTTGCTTACCTTTTTTTGTTCTGTAGTACAGATTTGGGTGTATTATATTTATGTGGTTGTAAATGACAAGATCTTAAAACTAGCAATGAGATTGATTCTAATTCAATTAATCTTTTCTTTCTTCATTTTTATGTGTCTAATAAGAACAATTAGCCATCCCATCAATTCAATTACAATAGCAAGCATGAATAAGATACAGGCCATACATGTGAATTCTTTGAGAGAACAGAGCGATTTACAGGAGTTATGGGGTGTACTAGCTTTTTGTGTTACGAGCAATTTTTTTTAAGATGTTACGCTAAGCTTGATTGTTGGTATAGATAGATCATCAAAACAATATAACTGCATTGTTAATGTACTTTGACCCAATTAGATTTTTATAAATTCATCTTCTCGAGGTGTTATTCCTTGTGGAGTCACACATGCTCTTTAATTCGAAAGTTGACTTGTAATTATCAAAAGGAAACATTTGGGAATTACAAGGTAGTTAAGACGGGTGTGCACGCTAAAAGTGTTTCACATTATACAGTTATTTTAGTACTCATCCCTCTTCAGCACATACTCCCTCCGATCCAAAATATAAACAACATAGTATAAAAATATATAGACTAAGAAATGCTTTGAAATTGGATAATCTTAATTAATATTCACTAGTTTCAATTTTTTTTCCCAAAATTACCCCATTTGATGTCTCTCGTAGATATGAATATTGCATTAAGTGAATGGTATAATTGAAAAACTAACATTTAATTTATATGAAAATTGATTAATATTGCTTATATTTTGGACTAAAAAAAAATGTATTTGTTACTTATATTTTGGACCGAAAGGAGTACTTAGATGTAAAGGTTCTGTTCTGTTCCATCTATGCCTCAGTTCTCATTTAAGCGTTTTCACATTTGCCTTTAAACAACAGATTCTGTTAACGTGATCACCATGTAAATGTTCTCATCCTAGTTTACGATGTACTTTACTACTTTTATATATAGTGATTGTGCATTTAATCACTCAATTACTCCATCATTCTTTAACAGTAATTGTAAAATTATGTGAGGATGAATAACTAATTAAATAACATGATTATGGTTAAGTAGGGGATGGTAAACTAAATTATAAGAGTGATTCCATGCTCACATGTTTCTGCATACCGTTGCAGGCGCTCCAAAATACCAGGTCATCAGTGGTTGCTTCAATTAGAAACAAACAACTATATTATAAAAAATATTTAACAGATGCAACAGAGAACAGACTGGCTGAAGTTACTAAGATCCTGGACGGCCTTTCAAATTGTAAACTAGAAGTCAGTTAATATTTAAATAATCGCAACACAGAATCTATAGAGTGACCCCAAAATGGAATAAAAAATAACTAGGGAAAATAATTTCTCTCTTGATTATTACTTAATTGCACGAGTTTTCTGTTCTTTAGATTTGATTTCATTCTATTAATAAGCGCCAACCTTGTAATGCCTTCACTCGAATGAGTTGTATTGGTCAAACTTTGGCATTATTTGTCTGCTATGATATCTGATCTCGAAAAATCATTGTGCAAGTAGGAAAGAAGCATTACAAACACAATTATAGACCAATGTCAGTTAAGAAAATCATTGGCAACGAATTTGGTTTTTCTAAAAGAGCTTAGTTTTTCTTAAGTAATTAGGTCTTCAATGTGAGTATATATGATGAATGAAAAAAACAGATTTAAGAAGATATTTGCTCCAATGAATGGGGTTCACCCAATTCAATTTGGATTAGTTGGGATCCCGTGTGACTTTTAGATGTGATCCAGAGTCTCTATAGTTGGGAATTCAAGCATTTAACGCAATCATAAAATCAGAACTATTAAATGATAACCAAATGACTCGCGTTTTTTTCTTAAATGGATTTAAATATATATATACTTAAAATGTGAGCCGTCCGGTCTCTATCGAACAATTTTGATCTCTTAAAATATAACATTAATTGAGAACAATTATAGGGCATGGAAATAAGATCTGTCAAGATTATTCATGGGCAATTATTCATACAGATATGGTGTGTAGCTCTAGTGCACCATCAGGTAGTTGAGGTGATTTGATGGCAATGAGAGTCCCCAGAGGCCTGAGAACCATGTCTCCCAAAAGGTTTTGTCTGTTAAGGAGGGGCTAGTGCAGTCTCATTCCCTAAGGACAAGTCTTGTACTGCAATGGGTGAATCAAGATTTGGGACCCTCAAATGGTGGATAAGACATGAGACTACAGTGATTTACTCTTTTATTGAGTGTATGTGAAACACTGAAGCCAGAGAGGTGAGTGAAAATAATGGTCTGAATCTGAAGATTCTCTTTTCCAGCTTTGTGCTTTAGTTAAAACGACAGTACGTTATACGTATAAACAGAGTTGTCGTTGTCAAAATGTATAGCTTGAAAATTAATTAAGAAGCTGATTTAGAGGAAGGTTTTGAAGTAATTAAATGTTGTCAATTAGTATATTAAAATTCTCTTCTTATTGAAGGGGTTATTCTCTTCTTATTGAACTGTAACATGATAACATTTCTTACTAACACTTGGGAATTCGTTTGTCTAGATTAATGGAACATTGTACATTAGACTATTAGGTGAATAGATTAGTAAGTAACGAAAGACGTGGCTAGTATCACATTAATGCAAGCAAGACGACGATTGTTAGATGATTATTCCTCAACACCCTTCTTTAATTCTTCAGCGGCTTATTTTGGTTCGGGATATTAACAAGAAAGAAGCATCTGCATTTATCAAAAAAAAAAAAAAGAAGAAGCATCTGCACGTCTATTCATCGTGGTCCAAATTGAGGACTTCCGAAGAAGACGGAGGGGAGGCAAAAAATTTCGTTTTAAGCAAACATTCTTGATATATTTTTTTAGGACAAAAATGTGAAATTATCACATAATAACCATTTCAATTTCCTATATTTATCCCTTTCAACATCTTGTAAATTGTCTCGAGATAAAAATGATTATGGAAAATTATGCCAAACAAGCTTCCTCCCTTGAAACTAAAACTAGCATTGTGAAATTTTTCCTCTATTTGGTCTTAGACCCTCAGATACAGAAAGACCTTTCTCTATTTTGGTTCTCAAGGAGTCTAATATAACTAAGGCCTTCTACAATTAAATGAATATCAGAATCTTTCTTTTTTATTATTTATCAAACGATATTGCTGGTAAAACTAACATATAAAGCTTATTAGTTGGAGGCAAGTTTTAGAAAACAAAAATACGAAAATATGCTGAATATGATCAATCATTACTTTTTCAATAGATCAACAAAATGGGAATTGAGAAGAACAATAACTATAGGCTACGGCAGTTCCCTTCCCCTGCATTATTAATCACATAATGTGACATTTGAGAAATGGAATGCTTTATACACCAACACGATATAATTGTAATTATAATTTGTAACCGTAATACATCGTTTCATACTCAATTCATAGTGATTCATTTGCCGAATTCGATGTACCCACAAAACAGCAGCCACTGTATCTTAGGATATGATTGTCCTTTGCTTGAATCTATTTTGTAGTAGCGCGTTAGGTAGCCAAGGAGAAAGCCCTATCTTTCATAAAGCGGAAAATCCTCGGCACTTAGCGGATGATGAAAGTGGAAAACAATTACGTTGTTGTAGTCAAAATCTTAAACCAAACACGTGTCAGGGTTCCATGAAGACAAACGTCATAGTCCATTATGAGCATACATTATCTACTCCGATAACTTTATTAAAGTGGAAAAAGTGAAAAAAAACAATTTTTGAACAGACAGAAAATGACAAGCATTTGGATCAAGCACTTGCAAGTAAATTGTGTAATAAGCCTAAAAAGAATTGCACCATTAATTATTCTTCATTAACGTACCTTAGCCCTTTTTCTCAGTTTTGCAGAGAACAACACAAACAGAACACCTGCCCTTGCATTTTCAATTTGGAAAACCCGCGACAGAGCGAGCAAGTGTAAACAAAAAAACCATAACAAAACTCAGTTTTTGCTATAGAAATTGGAAAATCAAACAAACAAAACGCTTAGATGTTGTTGGGTGTCATAAAACAGAGTAATTGAGAACCCGTAACGTTGACATGCCCAAAAGGATGAACATGCAAATGAATAATTTTTTTTGCTTTATGGTTTCAATCATTTTATGTTGGAATTGTGGATAGCTTGTGTTCATGCAGAGGTGGACTAAAAATAAAGGCCCCACTTGCTTTTATTATTTGGGGAAGACATGTTTGTGGACGAAGATAGCTGCAGAAAGAGACCCCATTTTTTTTACCCTTCTTAACTATTTACTCTGTGCTGCAATTGATAAAGGGATAGATTGTAAAGTCATCGCACTATGGCTGATGCTTAATAATTACACTAACACTTTGCTTAAAACAAGACAAAGAGAAGGGAGAAACAGAGAATAGAGAAACACAACATAGTGGGAGACTCTGTTTGGTTTTCTTTTTTGGTCAACAGAGACTCTGTTTGGTTGAGAGTAAAAAGTAAGAAGAGAGAAACCAAAAATAGTAGGGTCTATGACTTTTTTGCTCTCCTCTTCAAAAAACAATGACTTTTTCTCTCTCCAACATGGAGAGCAAAGAGAAGAAAATGTGGGTGGCGTTTGTGGGGTGGCGTCTAGGGTGGTGAAGTAATAAAACTTCACCACCATGGTGAAGTGGGGCCAGTAATAACAATAGTATTTGATTTAATAATTTTATATTTATACGGATAGGATCAATTACCGGATAATTGAATAACAGGTAAATGCCCAAGATTAATGTAATTGCAATAGAGGTCAAAATGTATTACTTATTTAGACTATTGGCTCACGCTTTTGTAAAATATGAGTTCCTAGCCAAAATTTTAATTTTAATTAATTACAAATTTTCCCATAAAAAATTATAATTGCTCGGCATCTCTTTCCTTCTATCTCGATCTCTTGCTCTCTCCCTCTCTCTCCCACCTCTCTCTCTCTCGTTCTCCCACCTCTCCCTCTATCTCACTGTCTCTATCTCCCTCCTCTCTTATTTTCTCCCATTCTCTCCCACCATCTCTCCTTCACTCTTTATCTCTCTCGCTCTCTCTCCCGATCTCTCGCTCTTTCTTGTTCTCCCCCTCTCTCCCTCTCAACTTCTCCCTCCCCTCTTTCTGTCACACATTTTGATCTCTCCCCTCCTCCCTCGTTATCTCCCCTCTCTCTCGCTCTCGCTCTCTCCCCCTCTAGCTCCCTCGCTCCCTCTCTCTCCCCCCTCTTGCTATTGCTCTATCTCTCTCTCACCAGAGAAAGGAGCGAGAAGGAGGGAGAGAGAGGGGGGAAGAGATAGAGTGTGAGAGAGGGAGGGAGGGAGGAATAGTGAGCGAGAGAGGGGGAGAGAGATAGATCGAGAATGAGAGAGAGCGAGAGAGAGAGCAACTGAAAGAGAGGGAGGGAGAGGGGGAGAGAGAGATATAGAGTGAGAGAGGAGAGTGGGAGAGGGAGGGAGGGAGAGGGGGAGAGAGATATATAGAGTGAGAAGGAGCGGGAGAGAGAAGGGAGAGTATAAAAACAAAAGGTTTGAACATTGCAGAGATTATTAAAAAATTGTAAGGACTAAGCACAAAAATTAATATATTTGCAGGGATGAAAAAGATATTTAAGTGAAAAAATTATTACTCAAAAATTAAAATGATGTTTTATTTATAAAAATAAAATTAAAAGAAAAAAGAGACTATTTGCGATTTTCATAATATATCACGCCAATTTTTATAATTGATGAAATTCTAGGCATATTGATCTATTATAACAATTTATGGGGAGAAAAATCTAATATAGATAAAAACTGGATTACCTGTTATCACAGGTGATGGACCCACTTCACCATGGTGGTGAAGTTTTATTACTTCACCACCCTAGAAGTCACCCGTTTGTGGTGAGGTAGTAACAAACTTCCCCACCCGTGGGGAAGTGGGCCTACTTTTAAGGACAACCATAGATATAAGAGTATTATATTTCAATGGTGGGGATTTTACAAGGGTTACCTGGAGTAATGATTTTAAGTTTTAGAAAATGTATTTACATTTGAGGGTCAGATGGAAGAACAAATTAAAAACCTATGGATGTAGTTCTCTAAATTATAAAACTCCCCGTTGGTATGTTCTATTGTGGTTTTAGCACTTTCGATAGTATTTATTATAAAATTGGTCCTATTTCAGCACCAATTAAACAAAAACCTCGTATAATTAAATTTTTAATTATACATATACATATTATAATTTTTTAAATCATATAAAAAATTGAGATTATTTCCAAAGACAATCTGTCATGTGTTGAAAACAATAAAGTTACATAGACAAAGCGATAATTAAAAACCCGTAGAATACATTATTTTGGAGTGTAATTGAAAAACATATTAAATGTAAGCTTCAATCTGCACACGGTTTTTGTTTTACTTCAGTAAGATAAAAAACATTGAATATAAGGTTAGGCACTGAATTTGAAGTGTTCAAGTTGGTAACGAACAACAAATCGAGCACAAACCATTTGTGGTGAGCACTGAACCTAATACATGAAAAAGTATTTGTGGTGGTATAGGCTATTTGATAGATTAATACACCAGTGTAATATTATGATTGGCAACTTAGTAGCAGTTCAATTAATAACTATAGCACAATTATTGTCTATTGTCTTTGCAACATTTGTTGCTATTAAGATTGAAATTAAAATTAAAATTTAGTTAGTTGTAGCGTTAAATACTTGATAATATTATAATAATAATAATTATCTACATTAAAAAAATTAGCTATTGATGTTTTATTTTTATTATTTCCATTTATAACATAATTTATGTAAATGTTGTTAAAAATAAAAATATAGAACCAACGAAATAATGTTCCTCATACCCTTGCTTGGAACTGCTAACTAAATCTCGTGAGCTTGGTAAAGATTCTACCTACCCAATTAATATTGAGTTTGTACAAAACAAAACATTAATTGCGATGCCAGTTCTGATATAATGAATTTTTTCGAGTAAAAAAAAATTCAATGCAATATTTGGCCCTTCTATCATTTCAGAAAAATAAGGGAATGTTTTACAAATACATCAAAAACTGGGTTGACCTACAATTTCAGGTACTGCCGTACTGGGCCCACCTCCTCATTGTGGGGAAGTTTGTTACTACCTCACCACAAACGGCACCGAAAATGTGATGTAAAACCCTTGACATTGGTCCTTCAATGTAATACCCTTTGGGTTTTGTCTGTTTTAATGAATTTTCCTCGACAAAAATGAAAAGAAAAAATGACACTATTATATACAACACATTTTTTTTTTATTTTCTCGTATTGAATAATATAAAAATTTACTCTATTTTTAGTTTTCTTTTTCTTCTCTTCCTCTTTTTCTCCTCTTTCTCCTTGCAACTTTTTCCTATGGACCAAGCAAAGTATAAATGTTTGGTTGTTCATATAGAAATAAAAAATGAAATTTTGGTCAAGAAAAAACTGAGAAAAGTATGGTTACTACAATCTAGGTACCAATTAAGTTTTAAAGAGATTTTACTTAGATTTTTAACTAGAATTTAAATATTAGAAAAGAATGAAAGAGAACGATCTGACAATTATAAACTTATCATTATACAAAATGTTCGTGCCATAGAGACTTTAATGCTATACATTCTTTAGTTTTTACATGTGGGAAATAGTCTAATAGTTAGAGATAGAGAAAGATTAAACAAATATATAAAATAAAATGATATACAAAGAGAAATTTAGCGATAAATATTTAGACTTAATATTATAGAGTATTTTGATGTCAATTGATCTATACATAACTCCCATTTTAATAAGAAGAGTCTTAGTTGTTATTGTTGTTCCTATTATTTATTTTTTTTGTATTTTCTATGTCACCCAAAAATAAATTTTTAATCAAAATAATAATTACCATTTTTTTTAATTCTCTTTTTTCTTCTAATCTTTCTCTTAATTTCTTTTATCAATACAAAACACATTATCTAACAAAAATAAAATATTAAAATGAGTTGATTATAAAATCTTGATTAATAATTCTGCAGTTACACTCCAAAATCATAATTAATTTTCTCCCAAGACTACAAAATTTCTTAACACAGCAATATAAGATGTATGAGTGGAAAGGAAGAGAGAGAGAGAGAGAGAGGGAGAAGCGACGGTGTCGGCGATGAAATGGAACCCTGTGTGTGGATTTCGCTGTTTAACTCCAATCAACACAACAAGAAGAGGAAAAAAGAAAAAGGGGGCCAAACTCAGATGAGGTGAGGTGAGGGGTGGGGTGGGGTTCTTGAATGAATCTTGACGGTGTTTCTATTTCAGCATTTCTATCTATCTATCTATCGGTCAATTACACTGTCACCTCACCCAATAGACAGCGGCTGTCGCCACTGTTACCGTCACAGCACGTGCTCTCTTTTTTCTCTTCACCACCACTTCAACCCTCCCTCCCTCCCATTCTTTCTTCTCGCCGTTTAAGTAACATTCCCCCTTATCACAATTTCACACACGCACCCCCTCTCTGATACAATTCACAAAAGATGACAAGTGAAGTGAGGGATGGATTTAAAAATAAAATATATAATTATAATTATTAATCAAAATTTAACGATTAAAAAAAATTATTTCATAATTTATTACGTACATACATATTGTACCACATCACAATACTAATTAATTTGATTTATGAATCTTATAAAATGTATTCCTTCGGTCCCACCTTTCCTTTTTTGGTTTTGCTGGGTGTACTGTCTCCACCACCCTTTGTTTTTATCGGCCATTGGTGAATGCCAACTTTGAATTCTGTTCTCTCGTACCGTACCACAAACAAATGTCACTTTTAGAAGATCCACAACAAAAAAGGTCCCATTGATTTGGTCCCCCAGCACCCCCCCCCCCCCCCAATCCCATTGTATCTTTTTCAGTCTTATTTATTTTTCAATTTTTGCGGGTCTCCAAGATTTGCATGTCGATGAGAGCAAGAAACTGGGCCCAGTGGGTCCGTGGAAATAGAAATAAGCTTTTGGACTCCATTCTTCTTAATGGGCTTCATCTTGAAGTCCAAAGTCTAGTGTTGTCCCCTCGCACCCTTTTTTTTTTTTTTTATGTTCACCTTCACGATTGATAGTATTTTCTTAAAAATTTATCTTCACATAATACAATTAGCCATCTTATGTTTCTATAAATCGCATCTCACCTTTTTATAAAATAAAAAATTTGAATACAGAATCGCATAAAGTTATAATAATACCCATTAATCATTAATCTTTAAGCTCATGATAGGGAGAGGCCAGGGCGTTGGCGGTGGAACCTTGTGAAAGGTAGTCAACACACTAGCTAGCTTTTCAGCAACCATGATTTTTTAAAATATCCTGTGTGCGCCCTAAATTCTGGAGCACATATGGTATGAAACACGTTTGAACGATTAGTTAATAGGGAGAGAGACTGGAGTGGGGTATCTTAATAATTAATTAACGCTTCAATATGGATTGAAAGAGCTACCACTAAAGCGATATTCCATGGTGGTTCCTTAAAATAATTGAAATGATAACACAATATGAGAACGTCAATTTAGATCAAACCCATATCCTTTGCCTGCCGACGAAAAAAAAAGGGCAACGTGCATGGGAATTGAGAAATTGGATAATGGTATATATCATATTAATTATATGTCTCCCTCTAACATATACACCCCAAAATTGCCTGCTTCCTAAATTTAAGGAATAATTCTAAATCTTTTTACTTTTTATTCCTACACATCCTCTTAATTACTAAATAGAGAAAATATTAAATATTTTTTATGTTTTCAAAATAGTAGTTGTATTCTCTTTCTTACATTCTCTTTCTTACTTTATAAAGTAGTAAAAGGATATGTAGGAGAATTTATAGGAGGATATAATATTTCTCAAATTTAAGTGATATTGCCTTAAAAGAGTTGTCAAGACATTAAATGTCTTATAATCAGTCTCGTGTACATCTTGACAACTCTTTTCACGAGACTGATTATAAGACATTTGCAGCTAAAAAGGAATTAAAAAGATTTAACTTTTTTTAAGAATTAAAATGAGAACACATCTATATTATAAAGACCAAAAAAACTTATTTAAGCCTACTTCTTTTACATATAACAGGTCATTACGTATTCCCCTTGATCTCTTTCACATGTTTTGACAACATAGCTCTAAAAGCACCAGCAAGGGTGCCTGCTTTTGGTTTTTTGATCACTATAGCACTCTTTTTTTTATTATTTTCCAATCTAGTATCTTTTTTTTTATTTCCCAAACCAGCACTCTTTTCATTAAAATATTTATTTTTATTATTTATTAATTAATTAAATATTAAATATTAGTTTAAAATTGTAATTAAATTGTTAATTAGTTAAATATTTAATTGTTAAATATTTATTAACCCGATTTGTTAACTAATTAATAATATAATTATAGAAAATAGCTCACATTGATTTAAAATTTAAAAATATAAATACAATATTAATTGTTAGCCATTGTGGAAGCTCGTTGTATGATTTCTCCCAGTTCCCGTATATCCTTTCAATAGCCTTTTGTTTTGCTATCCATGCCTTCTTGTACGTAGTGGTATATGGGTACCTAGAGCTGGCAAAATGGGCTTAGCCCGCCGGGCCAGCCCGAAAAAACACCGGGCTTGGGCACACAAATTCGAGCCCGTTTTTAATTCGGGCTCTTTTTGGCCCGGCCCGATAAAGCCCGAGCCCGAAGCGGGCCGCCCAAAAAACATAGGTCAAAGCCTGAGCCCGGCCCCCAAAAAATATAGGGATCGGACACACAAATTTGAGCTCGTTTTCAATCCGGGCTTTTTTGGCCCGGCCCGATAAAGCCCGAACCCGATGCGCCCCGGCCCGAAAGCCCGAATTGCCACCTCTATGGGTACCGTGATCGTACATGTGCAATCAACACTGGAACTGATATTGTGGGATCTTCCTTTACCAGCTGCAGAATGCTTTCACATATAACGTTTGAGGACAGTTGGCGGTGATCTTGTGAAAGTCGTGTTGATAGAGACATTGATGTGTTTGTCTTTTGTGACAAAAAATGAGTGGAGGAAGGTACTCTAATCAGTGTGTGAAGATAAAGACATTGATGTGTTTGTCTTTTGTGACAGAAAATGAGTGGAGGAGGGTGCTCCGATCAGTGTGTGGAGACAGAGACATTGATGTGTTTGTCTTTTGTGACAGAAAAGGAGTGGAGGAGGGTGCTCCGATCAGTGTGCGGAGATAGAGACATTGATGTGTTTGTCTTTTGTGGCAGAAAAGGAGTGGAGGAAGGTGCTCCGATCAATGTGCGGAGATAGAGATATTAATGTCTTTGTCTTTTGTGACAGAAAAGGAGTGGAGGGGGTGTTCCGATCAGTGTATAGAGACAGAGACATTGATGTATTGAACTTTAAACTAACAATTAATATTGTATTTATATTTTTAAATTTTAAATCAATGTGAGCTATTTTCTATATTTATATTATTAATTAGTTAGCAAATCGGGTTAATAAATATTTAACAATTAAATATTTAACTAATTAATAATTTAATTACAATTTTAAACTAATATTTAATATTTAATTAATTGATAAATAATAAAAATAAATATTTTAATAAAAATAGTGCTAGTTTAAAAAATAAAAAAAAATACTAAATTGAGAAATAAAAAAAAAGAATGCTATATTGATCAAAAACCACTACTTTTTGAAGTGCATATTTCTCTCAACTTTCATCATTATTAAAAGAATTCTATTTAAGAACAATGAGTAAGAAAAAACGCTTTAATTTACATAGAAAAACAACCAAAAGAAAGTATTAAAGTATAAGCATGTTTTACAAGTCCATCATCTCAACTCAAATGTCTTTGTTGATAGTTTCAGGTACTTTTGGCCAATTATATTCATGTAATTGGCATCGATACCCGAGAAATGATGCTAACATAATTCACAAATTTTACTTTATTGATGTTGATGGGTTGTCTTCTATTATTCTATCTATAACCTAATCAAGATGATAAAGTAAGTGTACTTACATAACAAGAAACTTAAATACAAAGTATTACATTTGTTATTTTGTTATCTGTATTTTTATTCCCAATCCTTCTGTAGGCGGCCTCCTTTATAATCGAGATCCCACACCTGTCCCTTTCTTGGGTGGTATATATAGGTGCTGTATTATCGCTGGGATACACCATTTACCTATAATGACCAAAATATTAATTTGTTGCTTTCAGTCACATATATAAGCATAAGACTATTGAGTATTAGGATTATAGGGTAAAACACATACAATGAAGGCAATGGAAGAGAAAGAAAGAAACATGATCCTTATGTACCAAACCAACCATCACATATCATCGTAGAATTAGCAAAAATATTGTTTTAAATTAGCTGATTATTCGTCTCCCTCTCATTTTCCATTTCCGTCTTGTCTATTGAAATTAATTAATTGTGGTGTCACATGTGATTCCTCGGTTCCACGTACATCTTTATTTGTCTTTTCAGATGTTCGACTTTATGCTTTCCCCAAACATGGAGTTTTATTTTATTTGATTTAATCTCAAATTCACAATATATATAAAGTTTTTCCAATTTAAACTCGACAGTGATTAGAGATACATACTCCATCAAAACGTCAATTGTATCAACCAAAAACATTATTAGATTTAGTGGTCACATTATTCACGAGGGACACGTCACCACTTTACATGTGCGTTCATTTAGCAAAAAACAATAACAATATTTATATACCCGATTGGATAGGAAAAAGGAATGGCTAGTGTTATGAGAAAGAGACGCTAGGAAAGTAGCCTTGCAGCGTCACGTCACTTTGAGGACATGCATGGATCATGGTCATTAATTATTAATTACTACTACATGAGAAACCTTGGTGCACCGATGGGATTGTGCCGACATGTAGCAAAAGTCACAATTTTTCATAATGTAATTTTGATTGAGACCATGATGGTGCCACGCCCAAAGTAGGAATGATAACAATACGAACAGGTGGCGGCAAATGCCGGGTGCTGTCTGTTGTCGTACGTTGGGACAGACCATGAAGGACTGCACCAGCGTGTGCAATTTTTATTCGTTTTTGGGCTTCTTGTTGTATTTGCACATGAACGAATGCAGACCCAAAAGTTTCAGATAAAGAATCTCTTCGGATAAAAAGTTTATTTAAGTATTTTTCACGTAAATAAATATTTATTATATAAGTATTTATATATAAATTTTTTTTATAATCAAAGAGAAAATATAGCAAAGTTGATTTCATATAAGCTGTAATTTATTTTGATAAACTATCCTAAAAAGTTTATGAAAATAAGATCAAAATAACTTACAAACCAATCATAAACTATTTTTTTAAGTTCTATATAAGTCAATCCAAATAAGGCCAAAGTTCATGCATAAATCATCACTTTCTATTTGTATTTGTATTATACATTGAAATTTTTTGGTGGATTTATTTATATATTGAATAATGAATTTTTTAATTAGACTTTTCATTTCTTGATTTTTTTAACCATTGTCCTAACTTCAATTAGTATTTTGATGTATAAAATATCAATTTACATTTTTAAAAAAAATGATTTGAACACAGCGATGAGATCCATACAACTTTAATTTTTGGGCTAACAATTTAATCTTGTTGGGTGGCATAAAGAAAAGGAAATTGGTATATACAACACAAAAAATTAGCCATATACCCCACTTAACTATGGACATTTCTAAAATACCCTCCATTTTTACGTATATTCCGGAAACTGGAGTTTCCGAAATGCAATTTTGTATTCTGGAAACTCCAGTTTCCGGTATGCAAATTTTTTGAATTGTGAAGTGTATTCCGGAAACTAGTTTCCGAAATGCAAATTTGTATTCCGGAAACTCCAGTTTCCATACAATTTGTATTCCGGAAACTCCAGTTTTGGATCCAGTTTCCGGAATGTAAAATTGCATTTCAGAAACTCCAGTTTCCAGAATGCACGCAAATTTTGAGGGTATTTTTGAAATTTCAACATTAAGTGGGGTGTATGTCTAAAAAGTGTGGGGTGTATTTACCATTTCCCTAAAGAAAAACACAATTAGTTACGAGAAAGAAGGGGCCAATTAGTACACCGAATGAGCAAATAATGGCCCAAATTCCTTGTTTTAAATCAATGCAGGACCCAATACTATGCACAAAAGAGAAAGCAAACAGACACGAGAAAGGGCCCAATAGCTTGTTTCAATCAATTGAAATTGAAACTATCTTTTTTTGTCCTTCGACCAAAAAAAACTATATTTTTTTGACCAAAAAAAAAAAGAAATTGAAACTATTTTATCCGTTACTTACCCGAAAAGAGCTTTCAAGACCAACTCTTAGTTGATTGGACCTATAGCATGAGTCAAATGTTTGGAACCCAAGGTGGAGAACAAGAATCCAGACATGTTAGTGAATTTGGACATCGGTACTGGATCTGGAGGTTGAAGATTTAAAATCCTTGCTTCCCCTACTGCAGACCTTCCAGAAACTTGACACTATCAAATTATGTTATAGAGAACCAATATCCAGCCAGAAAACAATGACAGTATGCTTACAAAGTTAAATTGTATCATGGAAAATTATGCGTACAATCAGCCTGTAATAGTAATGAATAATTCTAAATTCTCCTGACCATTCTTCCTAATAACCCCCCAATTACTAAAAGAAAGTATTAAATGTTTTCTATGCTTGCAAGATATCAAATGCTTTCTTTATCAAGTACCAGGAAGATTATTAGGAGGATGTAGCATTACTCAATAGTAATATATGATCACTAATCAGTGATAAAAAACAGAAAATGATGAATACAAGAGAATATGAATTCTATTTCTCATCAATGATGTACAGCAGAAACTAAAAAAGAGCTACTAAGAAAGAAAAGAACAATCAGACCAATTGAAGGTGATGGAACTTAAACAACTTCACCTTAAATACAACATATAGCCATACAACATTACAACTTAATATTTTTCTTTATTAATAAAAAATGTATAATGCTTTTGGAATATGTATAATCATATTTTTACCTTAAGAAGCAAGCAATTGCCTCTGCCAAAATATTGTGATATGCCATATGTCACCAATAATTTTAACCCCAATTTCCCAGCAAGTTGCATACATTTAATAATTTTCTGGACACTTTCATTCAAGGCTCTACCTACATCACTGAATCCAATGTATAATTATTTCGTGGTCCAAAATCTCTTAAGCTACACTGCTGTGTCATAAGAGATTTTCAGCAAAGTATTGCTGTTTTCTCATATGATATTCTCATGTTGTCCAGCTGCTCAATTCCTTGGAGTCTCAAACTATATCATGGTTTTTCCCCTCGTTTCAAAAACCTTTAGATAGGATACAAAGTGCATATTACATTGTTAGCATCCTTCTTTTGGAAACATTTAAAGCACAGCAGATCACCATCTGATTGGACTTTACCAATGGTCCTTGCAAGAACACTTCCCAGCAAAGAAATGATGAAACCTGTTTGAATCTCTCAAAATGATTGGCCGTGCTATAGTCATTGATGCAAACTTCATAAATACATGACAGTCATCACAGATACGTATATTCTTTATGATCCGTATTGGTGCAACTCCATTGGGCTTTTTAATTAAAGCAAAAGCAAGAGCAAGTTTCTCACTGTGGTAAGAGATGGATCTAAATTTTTCAGCCTCTCCCACATTATGTAGAACAATGCTTGTATCTGGATTATACCCAGTCTGTTGCAATACTGAGATCAATCTGTTCAATTCACCATAGATTCTTTCCATTTCTGGATGATTGTGGTCTTCTGAAACAAATCTGTGGACTTCATTCCCAACCTCAACCCAACTGTATGCAGCAAACTTCTTTGCATTTTTGTTCTTCATGAGAGATCTTACAACAGCTACATCTTTCCATCTCCCACAAGCAGCATACAAGTTGGAAAGCATGATATAAGGTCCAGCATTATGTGGATCTAACTGAAATAGATGATTAGCCGCCAGCTCTGCCGTCTTTATGTCACCCTTGGCACAAACAGATAGTAAGGTGAACCAAATAAGGTAATCTGGTTCATGGGGCATACCTTTGATTAGATCCACTGCTTTATCAATACTACCTGACCGACCAAGGAGAGTGATCATACATGCATAGTGATCCATTGTGGGTGTCATTCCTTGTTCACTGATTGAATCAAAATACTTCTGTCCTTCTTTGACCATACCAGCATTGATACAAGCAGATAAGACACCCACAAAACTAATATTATCGGGTTTGAAATTTTCTCGCAGCATTCTTTCATACAGAGCCAAGGCCTCCTGAGCCTGTCCATTATGTGCATAACCCAGAATCATGGCATTCCAAGTGATTACATTCTTAATAGGCATAGTTTCAAAAATTACCCAAGCGTCCAAAGGGACTCCACACTTGCAGTACATATCAACAAGCGCACTCGACACAAGCATGTTGCTATCAACTCCCATAAGGATTACTTTTCCATGGACGGCCTGACCGTGATCCAAAGATGCTAGCTTGGCACAGGAGCTGACCACACTTGAAATGGTGTAGCTGTCAGGTCTAACATTCCCTCTTAGCATGTCACTAAACAACATCAAGGCATCCTCCTCTCTTCCACCTTGTGTATAACCAACTATCATCGTTGTCCAACAAATCTCATCCTTTTTGGCTATTCTACTAAACATATTCCTCGCATCATCTACACGTCCAGATTGAAAGCAAGCATTGAGAACATTCGAAATCGTAATTTGGTCAGGCTTCAAACCAGATAACCGCATCTCATTAAACAAATGAATGCACTCATCAGGGTTCCCCATTTTCACATACCCAGAGATCATGAGATTCCAAGAAACAACATTCTTATTAACCATTCCATCAAACAACCAGCGTGCCCTATCTATATCACCACACTTGGCATACATATCAGTCAAGGCGTTCCAAACAAAAGTATTTTTCCCAAAATCAGCAACAATCACCCTCCCATGAATCTGTCTCCCAAGCCTGAAATCCAAGAGCTGAGAACACGCTTGCAATGCATTCACATAGGAGTAATGGGTGGGCTGAAACCCATCTTCCTGCATTCTCACTAGAACTTTCAACGCTTTGCTCGAATGCCCATTACTTGCAAAACAAGCAATCAATGTGTTATATGAAACAGAATCACGACAAGGCATTTGATCAAAGACTGCATGCAAATCCTCGACCAAACCCCCCTTGGCATAAGCAGAAAGCAAGGCGTTCCAAGAATACACATCCCTCCTAGACATATTATCAAACAGGTTCTGGGCATCAGAGAGCTTGCCGCACTTGGCATATAAATGGAGGAGTTGGTTGTGGATGAAGGAGTCTTTGGGTTGAACAAGGTGAAGTTCCATGTGAGACTGCAATCTCTTGGCTTGAATGAAGTCACTGGCTTGAGCACAGTGAAGCACGAGACGGGTGTAGTCATCGAAAGAAGCAGGGCCGCGAGCGAATAGAAGATCTATGGCTTCACGAAGCTTTTGCCTTACCTTCATATCACAGGTTTGGGTAACTAGGCCTCAATATCTCAACCAACACCACCAGGTTCAGGTTCGGTTCAGGTTCAATCCACTTCATTCCCCTCACCGGTGTAGCACACTTAAACACCGTTAGATGATATTATTAATAATAAAAAATAACGGATATGATATTGGATGATGATATACTTACCGGTCACGGTTTTATAAAGCGAAATGTGTGATAGACCGCTACAGTACATCTCTACACACTTTTACTGTTTACTTTATGCATTGTGGAGAGGTATACTGTAGCAGTATAGGTGTTCACCTGTCACCGCTGTTTTATAAATTTGCAATCTCATCCCTCTTTTTGTGACCTTCACAAGCTGCGGTCACCGTGCCTCCGGATTCCGTTGGGGTCGCAACGGATACTGTATATGCCATACATGGGCAAGTTCAGCGCTTTAGATGAAGCTCAGAGGCGGTACTAGAGGGATTGGAAGCGGTGGTAATTGAATTTTTTTTTATTAAAGAACGATTTATTTATTTATTTTTTTTGGTAAACAAAGAACGATTTATTTGATTATATACTCTTGCGTACTCTTAAAAATTTTATATTGAATAAAATTAATGTTAATATTTTATTAATTCCAATTAAACAAAAAAATTGCTTTTAGTAATTTTTTCAATCCATATTTAAATTTTTAATTAAAAGTTAAATATAATAACATATTTATTTTGTAAATAATCATTATAAATAATCACTAAAATTAAAATTAAAATTAAATTATTGTACATTTTTATGTCTCTGTTTTTATTAACTCGTTTGGAGTTGTTATGTATTTATATGTATGTATATATATGTATGTATATGTATATTCCCTGTAGAGGTATCGGACGGACTTCTCTGTAAAACTAGTTGATTGGGCTGCATTAGGTTAATCAATTATTTTAGCAGGCCTACATTTATTCCCTTTCATTTCTGAAAAAAAAAATGTGGACCAAAAATATTTCTCAAAAAAAAAAAGGCTGGCCTACATTTCATGACTCTCAATTCTATTAGCCATCCAGCAGAATAACAAAACTGGACGATAGGTGAGTGTAGAAGAATTGTAGAGCTTGCTGGTAGGGATGTTAGAGACGATATATATTTACTTGGTTATGGATAATAAATAAATTAGTAAAACAAAATTTAATGAATCTCTACACGATCATTGATCTACATCCTCCTCTGTATACCATAGAGGGTAACTATAAATATCAGTAACACAGCGGAAGAAAGCCTTGCATCAAAAACTGGTTGCCCAAAAGACACAAACAAAACGAAATGTAGTCTGCAAAACAAGAAACATGTAACAAGCAGGCCACATAATATTATCCAATGGTTGATAAGCATATTCCCTCCATCAGGTGGACAGAGCAAAATCATCAACCTTCCAAACTGGAATCTGCACGCATGACAGACTTAGCAGAAACTAATCGAATTTCAATCTAAAACATAACAATTAACAATGACAAAAGCGTACAAAGATCTGTATAAAACTTACAAATAGATATGAAAAGACAATGCTTCAAAGCTACTGTTTTATGGAAGAAGATGGGGCCAAGAAACTTCTAAGAAAATACACGAGAATCAATTTGCTGGACGTTGGGGAGGATTTCCCTTAGGATGGCAGTATAGTTGGGCGACTTAGCCTGCAATAAAGAAACATGATTAAATCTTAAAGAAAAACATGATATAGATGAAAAATCCAAGAAAATGGACATCGGCACCGTCTCTCTCTCTCTCTCTCTAAACCCAATACTTGAATTAAGCGTCCTTATACAAACCCAATACTTGGAGAAAAAGGGGGGAAAAAAAGGGGGGGGGGGGGGGTGAAAGACTCCATGCTGAAATTATACAACAGTCCAACAAACAAATGACCCTTCTACAAAGCCATCATTTATTTCTCCAGCCAAACTCCAAACAAAATAGTAGAGAAATGCTGGATTGCGTTGGGGAAATCCACATACATAATAAGCAGCAAGCTTTAAAAAAAAATGTGGTTTGTCATTGACCACGTTGCTAGTGGTAATGAGGGCTAATAAGCTCCAAATGAAATTCGGTGGAAGATTATTCACGCTTCATGGTCATAAAATTCCCTAACAAGATCAAATGATAGTTGAAACTAATGAAAGACCCACCAAAAGGCAAATGAAACTCGTTATATTGAAAATAACTATATATAGCCCAATCCCCATATATAAATGTTTCAAGATAAAAAAAATCTGAATTTGTAAGGGCAAAAATAACCGTACACATGGGTTATTTTCCAGGTAGACTGTGGTAAGCTTTTCTCTTGAACCTGTGACCGCCTCAGCAACTCCTTCAAGTGATTCTATTTGGTTGTCATTAAGCCACAAGTCTTCTAATCTGCAATAGATTAAATGAGGCAATGAAATTATCAACACAAGGCCAGAAAAGTTTGTCAGTGGGGAGGGAAATGAAGGAATGGACATACTGTGTCAGGTTCTGAATGTCATCCACAGAGGTTAGCTTATTTGACGATACATCCAAAACCCGGAGATTGACTAAAGATGACAAGCCTTCCATTTTTGTGATACCATTGTGGCTCAAGTATAGTTCTTCTAGAGCCACGCAACCCTGTATCCCAAAAAGTTAGCAACCAAAAATGAAATTAATATGAAAAGAAAATTTGCAGACCCCCCCCCCCCCATTCACCAACAAGTTCAAATTGAGAACAAGCTTTAACTTCTATTGTTGAATGACTATTTTCACTAAACGTGTGTTTGGTTGATGCATTTTAAGAGAGAAATGCAAGTTTTTATAGGATTTGAAATACCTCTTCATAAAATATCTTGTTTGGATGTTTCGTACAAGAATTTCATAAATTCCAAAGCGTTTTCATCGAGTGTTTTATTACTCAAATTGGAGAACTTTAAATGATCTCTCAAGACAAGATGTAGAATTTGTGAAATACTCCAATATCTTCCTATGAGTTGCATCTTTAGTAACATAAGTAAACATCCAAACAAATGATTTTACAAATGAAAGCAACTAAACAGTTGAATCATTGTAAATTTTGGTAGCTATATAAGTTTTTTCCCCACTAAAGTATATGTTGTCCCTCGATATTTGATGAATGGTTATTTAAATTTGTTGTTCTTGCCGTTCAGTTCACGAGTGTGATAGAGTAAGTAAAAAATCATTGGTAGACACCGGCCAGAGCTCAGAAGGGCATCATACATAGCATACCTCAAATCCCGTCATTGAAGTGAGACGATTGCTTTGCAAACTGATCTTCTTGATGCATTTGAGGCCACACAGATTTACA
Organism: Glycyrrhiza uralensis; assembly: GCA_030159175.1. NCBI lineage: Eukaryota > Viridiplantae > Streptophyta > Magnoliopsida > Fabales > Fabaceae > Glycyrrhiza > Glycyrrhiza uralensis. The sequence goes on along the minus strand of BRZY01000003.1, from coordinate 57,178,473 downwards.
ACTTTAATTCGATTACGTCCAAGCCACAGCTCCTGCAAATTTGTGAGGTTCTGCAAATTCTCCATCACCTGAAAATAAAAATAAAAATTCACACTCCACCAATAAATACCACGGGAATGGAAGCACAGTTAACGCCCTCACATTGACACGCACAACACTAACTAACCCGCAATTTGTTGGAGCCAAGTTCAAGAATCTGCAGTTGGTGGAAGTGATCAATCTCCTCAATCGTAGTGACTTCATTTTTGGATACATAGAGCTCCGTGAGGGTGTTGGAGACCCTGGACAAGCCATGTAGCGAAGTGATTTCGTTGAATGAAACATCGAAAACCAAAACCCTCTTGAATATGCTCACATCGGGAATGTTCTTCAATTGATTATCCCGCAGCACCAGCTCCTGTATCAAATTCAAATCAAATAAATAAACCGTTTCAGCAATTTGAATGCATCCAAACAGAACCTATATACCTCGAGAGAGGAGAGGGCTTCCCAAGAGGAGAGGGGCTGAACGGCAGCATCGGCGAGGAGGTTCTGACGAAGCGAAAGCTTCTTGAGATGGGAAAGGTGCCCTATGCGCGGGTCCACGGTGGACAAGCGATTCGCAGTGAGGTCCAACTCGGTGAGGTCGGGGGGAAACTCGACCGAGTCAAGGTCATGGAGCTGGTAGCTCGTGAGATCCAACACCGTCGACGAGGGATCCCCTTCGTCCAGATCCGTAGCCGTTGATGATTCCACTGCCCCTGCCTCCTCCATGTTACATACACTACACGCCCTTCCCTTCTGGTTCGTACTAAACACGAATATTATGGGAATTAATTAATTTCAGTTTCTTTCTGCTTCGAGAAAACAGCTCCAACTCAATTACTGTCTCAAACCCCATCATTTATAATTGAGTAAATCATTAATTTGGTCCATGAAATTATAGGGCGCCGTTATTTTGGTCTTTTATATTAAGAAATAGGTAAATTGGTCCCTAAAATTGAGAACCGTTCGTCAAGTTAGTCCCTCCATCAGTCTAGTCAACAAACGGCGTTAAAAATGCTGACTTGGCACCCACGTGGCCTCACATGTGGCGGCCTAATCATCTGGGACCAAAATGAAATTTATCCTTGTTGGAACCAAATTGGTTAAAAGTGTTTTTAATACAAAAACTCCCTAAGTGATTTTATGGTTTTGATGATAACAAAATGTATTAAGGTTTTTACAAAGGATAATCAATTTGTATTAAGCTGTACAATGAATAAATACTGCCTAACTAAGCTGATTGCAGTCTGCGTCCAATAAGCTCTTCATGACATTGGCTGGCATTCAAAGTGAGCCTTGCGTCCAATGTTGGCACTGGAATGGACACAAGAGTTTTGCGTCCAATGTTGGCACTGGAATAGACACAAAAGTTCTGCGTCCAATGTTTGAGCAGAAGGAAGAATTCTGCGTCCAGCGTCCAATGTTTGAGCAGAAGGAAGAATTCTGCGTCCAATGTTTGAGCACAAGGCAAGAACAAAGCTCTGCGTCCAATGTCTTCTGAAGAAGCAGAATCGCAGAAGTAGAAGAAATCAAGTCTTGAAGACACGCTACTTTCTGCGTCCAATGTTTTCCAAAGAAGCAGAATCAGTAAGCGTCCAATAGAGCAAGACTGGCATAAGTCCAATGATAAGAACAAGGCAATACTGGCAGAGTCCAATGTTTGTATGAGAAACAGAATTACAGTAAAAGTCCAATGTTTTTCAAAGGAACAGATGCAGTGAGCGTCCAATGCAGATGAAGGATAAAAGTCCAATGTTCAGTGTGAGCAAGAGTGCAACTCTGCGTCCAATGAAACTGAACAAACAAAAGAACTGCTCTGCGTCCAATGAAATCAGAGTGACAAAGGCACTGTTCTGCATTCAATAAATAAGAAGGACAACAATATTGTTTTGCGTCCAATGGAACACAATGAAGCAGATTGACAAAGGTACATCAAACAATTGGTCTGCGTCCAATGAAGCAGAAGAACAAATGTACAACAATCAACTTTGCGTCCAATGGAACTATAGGGAAATGGCAAAAGTCCAATAACCAGAATGAGACAATAAGTCCAATACTGTCTTGCATTCAAATGGAATAGATTGGTAAGCATCAGGTATGCGTCCAATGTTTGCATGAGTTCTGTGCAAATTGGTAAGTGCAAAGGTATGCGTCCAATAGATTCTATATGCTGCGTCCAAAACGCAGAGTCCATTACATGCTATTTACTGCTCATGCATTTAATATGAAACATATTTATTGAGCAAATGATTTGAAATAAATAGCTGTACACAATGCTTTCTGTACATCTTTGTCAACGTGTGTGAATGTACTTCTGAAAAGCATAAAGTACTGTGGAAAGTGTACTAAGAGAAAGAATGTACTTTTAACTACTCTATAGATCTCTGAACACACCTTTCTGCTTTACACAGTGTATTCTCTCTGTCTCAATAAGATATTATTATTAACCACTGTACAATTGAGACTTTGAGTACAGGTTGCTTCTGATTTGGGAGAAAGAAACGCAGACATGCACAATGAAGTAGATCTCCTCAGAGCAACGGGAAAATAGCATTAAATGCTATTAGAGAACGGTAATATTTATGAAGGCTGAAGCTGAGCTATTCGAAGAACAAGTCTGAAGCTTCATCAAAGCCTATAAATACCGAGAAGCAAGAAGAAGAATACAAGGGGACTGAAAACGAAAAAGAAAGAGCTGAACTGCTGTGCAATCTTTTATACTCTGTATTAAAAGTCTTGTATTTCTTTATCTTCTTGTAAAAGAGAGTTTGCTTAACTCTCAAAGTGCTTTAGATTTCATATCCTCACTTGTGTGAGTTAGACAGCACTTGTATCAAAACTCTGCTGAGTTGTTTAGCCTGAAGAGGCTGTGTTCAAAGAATACTTGGGGTTTAGCCTGAAGAGGCTGCGTCCAAAGAATACTTGGGTTTTAGCCTGGAGAGGCTGTGTGCAAAGAATACTTGGGTTTTAGCCTGAAGAGGCTGTGTGCAAAGAATACTTGTATTCTATCAGGTTGATAGTGAAATCTCTCTAGTTTGAGGGGACTGGACGTAGCTCTTAGGAAAGGGTGAACCAGTATAAAAACTTGTGTTATTTCTTCTTTCCTTTATCTCCTTTTATATTTGTGTTTATTACTAACCAAGGGGATTGAATTGATTTTGTTTAAACAAGTTTTTCATACACCTCAAATCGCACAAAGAAAACAAGTTTTTAAACCAAGAGGGAAAGCCTCAGCGTCCAATCTTTTGTGCGTCCAATATTTCACATTTCTGTGCGTCCAGTGTTTTAGCACTCTGTGCGTCCAATATTTCAGAAAATACTGTGCGTCCAATATTTGAACCAAGCTGTGCGTCCAAAGTTTTTAACAGCCAGCGTCCAACTTTTCCGAAAAGTTTTAAAAGCTTAGAAACACAATTCAACCCCCCTTTCTTGTGTTTCATCTTATTACCTACAGTTGGCATCAGAGCTCGGTCTCTAGGGGTTGAGCACTTAACAGTGCAGAGAAGCAAGATCCATGGAGAACGAGGGACAGGCTGTGAACAGACCACCACTGTTCAATGGCAACGAATATGACTACTGGAAGCAAAGAATGATCACATTCTTTGATGCTCAAAATATGGACCTATGGGATGTCGTGGAAACTGGCTACACTTCTCCAGTAAATGAAGCAGGTCAACCAGTACCAAGAGCTCAGTGGACACAAGATCAGAGAACAAGATTCCAGCTGAACTCGAAGGCAAGGCACTATCTAATGTGTGCCATTACAAAGTCAGAATATGACAAGGTGCACAGCTGCACTACTGCCAAGGAGATGTGGGACACTCTAGCTTTGGCACATGAAGGTTCATCTCAGGTTCGTGAGTCCAAAATCAGCATGCTAGTTCATCAATATGAACTATTCAAAATGGAGGATCACGAGTCCATTGATCAAATGTTTGGAAGATTCCAAACAATCATCAACAACCTGAGGTCCTTGGGAAAAATCTACACAACCCAAGAGCATATCAGGAAAATCCTAAGGAGTCTGCCAAGACAATGGAGACCCAAGGTGACAGCCATACAAGAAGCAAGGGATCTTTCCACTCTTGCTATGGAGGATCTTCTAGGCTCACTGAAAGTACATGAGCTTGAGCTTAATGAAGAGGGAACAGAAAAAAGGGCAAAGTCCATTGCTCTTAAAGCTCAAAAAGGGAGCACCTCAAAAGCCTTAAAGGCAAATGATTCTGATGAAGAATCATGCAGCTCAGAAGGAGAAGAAGGCTCAGATGATGATGAACTCTCCTTCATCTCCAGGAAAATAAAGTCTATGTGGAAAAAGAAGGGTGGCTTCAGAAGGAAGCAATTCAACAGAAGATTTCCACAGAAGGAAGCTGAGCAAAAGTAGGAAAGTCCAGTGGTGTGCTATGGATGCAGGAAACCAGGCCACTACAAGGCAGACTGTCCTGAGGCCGAGAGGACAAAGAAGAAGTTCTTCAAGAAGAAAAAAGGTCTCATGGCAACATGGGAGGACCTTGATGATTCCTCTGATGATGAGGATAAGGAAGAGGCAAATCTGTGTCTAATGGCAGGACTCTCCTCAGTTGAAAGTGAAGACGAAGAGGAGGTAATTTCTTACTCTGAATTAAGAGATAATTTTGATGAGCTTCTTAGAGATTCATCCATTCTATCTGATGAGTACAAGTCTTTAAAGAAAAAGTTTTCTCTTATAACAAAAGATTTTGAAAAGCTTTCTTCAGAAAACAAAGTACTCAAATCAGATAATGAACATTTAAGACTTCAAGTGAGTCAATTGAAAGAAGAATCTCCAAAGAAGTCTGAGTCCAATACTTCCTGTGAAGTACAAGTACTTCAACAAGAAGTAGATGAACTCACTGGACGTTTGTCCAAGTTTGTCAGTAGCTCTGAAAAGCTTGATCAAATTTTAAAAATTCAGAGAAAACCTTCTGACAAAACTGGTTTGGGTTATGAAAAACCGAAACCAAAGTTTTCCAAGAATCCATCAAAGGTTAATATATATTGTGGATACTGTGGAAAGGCTGGACATGTCACATCGACATGCTTCCATAATAAATGGAACAAGCCTGGACGCAGCCCAAGGACTAACATGAAAGGACCCAAGAAAATCTGGGTACCTAAGAACATGATCATTCCTGTTGCAGATTTGCTTAATGGGAGGAAAACAACACCAGTCATGGTACCTGGACAGTGGCTGCTCACGACACATGACAGGAGAAAGGTCTATGTTCCAAGACCTAAAGCCTAGATCAAAGGGCTGGGTCACGTTTGGAGGTGACCAGAAAGGCAGAATAGTTGGAATAGGTAAAATTGGTAAACATCCTTTTCCTACTGTTGAAAATGTTTTATTGGTTGAAGGACTCAAACATAATCTACTTAGCATAAGTCAATTGTGTGACAGTGGATGTGATGTTTCCTTTGACAAGGATAAATGTATAGTCAAAAATTCTGATAAGTCCATTCTTTTTCAAGCAAAGAGGCAGGATAATGTTTATAAAATTGATTTCGAAAATCTGTCCAAACAGAATGTCTCATGCTTCATTTCTTTAAATGATGAACAATGGATATGGCACAAGAAGCTTGGTCATGCAAGCTTGAGAACCATCTCAAAGCTTAATAAGCATAGCCTTGTAAGAGGACTTCCAAATCTTGTGTACAAATCTGAGGTTCTCTGTGAAGCATGTCAGAAAGGGAAACAAGTGAAAAACTCTTTTAATTCTAAAAACATTGTTTCCACTTCTAGACCTTTAGAACTTTTACATATGGATTTGTTTGGACCAACACAAACTGCTTCTTTGAGTGGAAAGAAATATGGACTTGTTATAGTTGATGACTATACTAGATGGACATGGGTTAAATTCCTAGCACACAAGGATGAGTCTTTTAAGGTATTCACCATTTTTTGTAAAAGAGTCCAAACTGAGAAAGGAGTTTGTATCAACTCCATTCGAAGTGATCATGGAGGTGAGTTTGAAAATGCAAACTTTCAGAGATTCTGTGAAGAGAATGGAATCCTTCACAATTTCTCTGCACCTAGAACACCACAGCAAAATGGTGTAGTAGAGAGGAAAAATCGATCTTTACAAGAGATGGTCAGGACCATGCTCAATGATCACTCAACCTCTAAGAGGTTTTGGGCTGAAGCTGTAAACACAGCATGTTATTTGCAAAACCGAATTTTTATAAGGCCTATACTGAAAAAGACTCCTTATGAATTGTGGAAAGGAAGAAAACCCAACATTTCATATTTTCATCCTTTCGGATGTGAGTGTTTTATTCTTAACACCAAGGATCAACTTGGTAAATTTGACTCTAAAGTTGATAATGAAATTTTTCTGGGTTATTCTGAAACTTCCAAGGCATATCGAGTTTACAACTCAAGAACCTTGACTGTTGAAGAGTCAATTCACGTTAAATTCAATGACAAAAAGCCTGACAATGATCTGTCAGAGCTAAGTGATTCTCTTGCAGATATGAGAATACAACCAGGAGGTGAAGAATCATCAAGCAAGATTGAAGAAGATGGACCAGACGCAGGAAACAGTCATGCGTCCAATACTGCAGGTGGTAAAAGCTGGCATTTTAAGACTTATCATCCTGAAGATCAAATTATTGGAAATGCAGATGATAAAGTCAGAACAAGGTCCACATTCAGAGAGCAAACTGATGTAGCATTCATCTCTGAATTGGAGCCAAAGAATATAGATGAAGCCCTATTGGATGAAGGATGGATTTTAGCAATGCAGGAGGAGCTGAATCAGTTCAAAAGAAATGATGTTTGGACTCTGGTAGCCCCACCTGAAGATAAGTCCATCATTGGAACCAAATGGGTATTCAGAAACAAGCTGGACGAAGAAGGTAAAGTTGTGAGAAACAAAGCAAGGTTAGTTGCTCAAGGCTACTCACAACAGGAAGGTATTGATTTTACTGAAACCTTTGCTCCAGTAGCTAGAATAGAAGTCATTCGCATTTTACTTTCATTTGCTGCCCAACATGATATGAGGCTTTATCAAATGGATGTAAAGAGTGCTTTTCTGAATGGTATAATAACAGAAGAAGTCTATGTTGAACAACCCCCTGGCTTTGAGGATCAATCTTTTCCAAATCATGTTTTTAAATTGAAAAAGGCTCTTTATGGCCTTAAGCAAGCTCCTCGAGCTTGGTATGAAAAACTGAGTTCATTTTTAATAGAAAATGGTTTTTCAAGAGGAAAAGTTGATAACACTCTTTTCAGAAAATCCATAGACTCACATTTCATCATAGTACAGATTTATGTAGATGATATTATCTTTGGTGCTACTGATGAATCTTTGTGTAGAGAATTCTTTGAATTAATGCAGAAAGAATTCGAAATGAGTATGATGGGAGAGTTGAAGTTCTTTCTTGGACTTCAAGTGAAACAAACTCAAGATGGGATATATGTGCATCAAACCAAATATACAAAGGAGCTTCTGAAGAAGTTCAAAATGGATGATTGCAAACCCATGAATACCCCCATGCATCCAACTTGCATAATGAGCCTGAATGACAAAGATAAAAAGGTAGATCAAAAGGTATATAGAGGTATGATAGGATCTCTTTTATATCTTACTGCATCTAGACCTGATATTATGTTCAGTGTATGCTTATGTGCAAGATTTCAATCAGATCCTAGAGATTCTCATTTGACTGCTGTCAAGAGAATTTTTAGATATCTGAAAGAGACTACTAATCTTGGTTTGCTGTTTAAGAAATCAGATGAATACAGATTAGTAGGATTCTGTGATGCTGATTATGCTGGAGACAGGCTTGAAAGAAAAAGCACCAGCGGAGGATGTCATTTTATGGGATCCAATTTAGTATCATGGACAAACAAGAGACAAAGCACAATTGCATTATCAACAGCCGAAGCTGAATATGTCTCTGCAGCAAGTTGTTGTTCTCAGCTCTTATGGATTAAATATCAATTGGAGGACTACAACATTTTCGAGAGTAAGATTTCTGTTCTATGTGATAATACTGCTGCAATCAATTTATCTAAGAACCCAATCTTACACTCAAGAGCTAAGCATATAGAAATTAAACATCATTTTATTAGAGACTATGTGCAGAAGGGAACATTTGATATTCAGTTTGTTAACACTGAAAATCAATGGGCAGATATTTTTACAAAACCCCTCTCTGTAGATAGGTTTACTTTTATAAGGAAGCATTTGAATATGTACTTTATAAAAGACTGATGTTTAGCGTCCAATATGCTTAAGTTGAGTCTGAGTCCAATGTGACTAGAGTCCAATAGGACACGACAGTCTATTTGAGACTTAGAACGTTTTTTTTTAAAGACTCAAAAGCTTTCACCTCTTAGTAATCCCACGCTGAGTCCAATTTTTTTCATAAAGATATTTCTTACAGTTGGTTTCTTACAAATGCTTTGCAGTATCTTTTCAGTTTGATGATTATTCAAGCTTTCAAGAAAAACTTATGTTTTCTCTATAAACTTGATTCAGATTTCTCTTCGTTTGACATCTTTTCTAAAATCTTTTCTGTTTGAGAAAGCTTGTTTAGAAAAGGGGAGAAGAAAAAGTTTTTTTCAGTTTTAAAGAGGTTTCTGTTTTTAAAAAAGCTCCAAGTTTTTTTTTAAAACTCTCTTTGGACTATGATGTTCTATGAACCTTTTTGCCTGATGACAAAAGGGGGAGAAAGAATGGGATTAAGTTTTTAGATTTTGACAAAAGGGGAGAAAGATTAAGTCTGATTGCATTAGTCTTATTACCATGTTTTAATCTGATAAGCTATTTGCTTTTTATTGAACTAATCTTGTTGTTTTGAGTGAAAGAAATTTTCAGGTACTCTAAGTATATTGAATATCCAAAACCATGAGATGTTTATCTCAGGGGGAGAAGAGTAAGGAAAATCTGAGATGTTTATCTCAGGGGGAGTTTCTCTTAGAAAATTTCTGTTTTTGCTGACTAATTCTGGTTTATATGCTTTATTGTTTGTAAAACTTAATAATGTTTGTCATCATCAAAAAGGGGGAGATTGTTGGAACCAAATTGGTTAAAAGTGTTTTTAATACAAAAACTCCCTAAGTGATTTTATGGTTTTGATGATAACAAAATGTATTAAGGTTTTTACAAAGGATAATCAATTTGTATTAAGCTGTACAATGAATAAATGCTGCCTAACTAAGCTGATTGCAGTCTGCGTCCAATAAGCTCTTCATGACATTGGCTGGCATTCAAAGTGAGCCTTGCGTCCAATGTTGGCACTGGAATGGACACAAGAGTTTTGCGTCCAATGTTGGCACTGGAATAGACACAAAAGTTCTGCGTCCAATGTTTGAGCAGAAGGAAGAATTCTGCGTCCAGCGTCCAATGTTTGAGCAGAAGGAAGAATTCTGCGTCCAATGTTTGAGCACAAGGCAAGAACAAAGCTCTGCGTCCAATGTCTTCTGAAGAAGCAGAATCGCAGAAGTAGAAGAAATCAAGTCTTGAAGACACGCTACTTTCTGCGTCCAATGTTTTCCAAAGAAGCAGAATCAGTAAGCGTCCAATAGAGCAAGACTGGCATAAGTCCAATGATAAGAACAAGGCAATACTGGCAGAGTCCAATGTTTGTATGAGAAACAGAATTACAGTAAAAGTCCAATGTTTTTCAAAGGAACAGATGCAGTGAGCGTCCAATGCAGATGAAGGATAAAAGTCCAATGTTCAGTGTGAGCAAGAGTGCAACTCTGCGTCCAATGAAACTGAACAAACAAAAGAACTGCTCTGCGTCCAATGAAATCAGAGTGACAAAGGCACTGTTCTGCATTCAATAAATAAGAAGGACAACAATATTGTTTTGCGTCCAATGGAACACAATGAAGCAGATTGACAAAGGTACATCAAACAATTGGTCTGCGTCCAATGAAGCAGAAGAACAAATGTACAACAATCAACTTTGCGTCCAATGGAACTATAGGGAAATGGCAAAAGTCCAATAACCAGAATGAGACAATAAGTCCAATACTGTCTTGCATTCAAATGGAATAGATTGGTAAGCATCAGGTATGCGTCCAATGTTTGCATGAGTTCTGTGCAAATTGGTAAGTGCAAAGGTATGCGTCCAATAGATTCTATATGCTGCGTCCAAAACGCAGAGTCCATTACATGCTATTTACTGCTCATGCATTTAATATGAAACATATTTATTGAGCAAATGATTTGAAATAAATAGCTGTACACAATGCTTTCTGTACATCTTTGTCAACGTGTGTGAATGTACTTCTGAAAAGCATAAAGTACTGTGGAAAGTGTACTAAGAGAAAGAATGTACTTTTAACTACTCTATAGATCTCTGAACACACCTTTCTGCTTTACACAGTGTATTCTCTCTGTCTCAATAAGATATTATTATTAACCACTGTACAATTGAGACTTTGAGTACAGGTTGCTTCTGATTTGGGAGAAAGAAACGCAGACATGCACAATGAAGTAGATCTCCTCAGAGCAACGGGAAAATAGCATTAAATGCTATTAGAGAACGGTAATATTTATGAAGGCTGAAGCTGAGCTATTCGAAGAACAAGTCTGAAGCTTCATCAAAGCCTATAAATACCGAGAAGCAAGAAGAAGAATACAAGGGGACTGAAAACGAAAAAGAAAGAGCTGAACTGCTGTGCAATCTTTTATACTCTGTATTAAAAGTCTTGTATTTCTTTATCTTCTTGTAAAAGAGAGTTTGCTTAACTCTCAAAGTGCTTTAGATTTCATATCCTCACTTGTGTGAGTTAGACAGCACTTGTATCAAAACTCTGCTGAGTTGTTTAGCCTGAAGAGGCTGTGTTCAAAGAATACTTGGGGTTTAGCCTGAAGAGGCTGCGTGCAAAGAATACTTGGGTTTTAGCCTGGAGAGGCTGTGTGCAAAGAATACTTGGGTTTTAGCCTGAAGAGGCTGTGTGCAAAGAATACTTGTATTCTATCAGGTTGATAGTGAAATCTCTCTAGTTTGAGGGGACTGGACGTAGCTCTTAGGAAAGGGTGAACCAGTATAAAAACTTGTGTTATTTCTTCTTTCCTTTATCTCCTTTTATATTTGTGTTTATTACTAACCAAGGGGATTGAATTGATTTTGTTTAAACAAGTTTTTCATACACCTCAAATCGCACAAAGAAAACAAGTTTTTAAACCAAGAGGGAAAGCCTCAGCGTCCAATCTTTTGTGCGTCCAATATTTCACATTTCTGTGCGTCCAGTGTTTTAGCACTCTGTGCGTCCAATATTTGAACCAAGCTGTGCGTCCAAAGTTTTTAACAGCCAGCGTCCAACTTTTGCGAAAAGTTTTAAAAGCTTAGAAACACAATTCAACCCCCCCTTTCTTGTGTTTCATCTTATTACCTACAATCCTAACCTCCCATCTCTTTTGGAAAATTGAAAAATGAACCCTCGCTCTCTTCTCCTTCCTCCGTCTCTGTAATTTCCAAGAGCCTCACCAGCTGGCCTCATTCTCCAAGGAAAAAACTAGTCACTTGAAGCATGGCCGAATAATGCACGCACAATCTACATGAGTTAGTTTCTCCATTTACTTTTGTAACGTTCAATCTATTATTGTATATAGGGCTCCAATCTCATGTTTCCCCCCCCCCTTTTCAGGTAGCCATACAAGAAGGGTAAGTATAGCATTGCCGCCCAAGGAAAGCACCGTTATGACCTCAAACAGTCCAGTTTTTATCAATATTCTTCAGTTTTTTCCTTGGAGAATGCAGGCCAGCTGATGAGGCTCTTGAAAATTACAGAGACGGAGGAAGGAGAAGAGAGTGAGGGTTTATTTTTCAATTTTCAAAAAGAGAGGGGAGGCTAGGATAAATATTCATTTTGCTCCTAGATGATTAGGCCGCCACATGTGAGGCTACGTGGGTGCCAAGTCAGCATTTTTAACGCCGTTTGATGACTAGACTGACGGAGGGACTAACTTGACGGACAGTTCTCAATTTCAGGGATCAATTTGCTTATTTCTTAATATGAGGGACCAAAGTGACAGCGCCTTACAATTTCAGGGACCAAATTGCTGGTTTAGTCTTTATAATTATACTAATACTAATTAATAATTAATTGTGCACGTCAGGCCTTCCAGGCCAGGCCCATACACGGCCCATTTGATAGTGAGCCCAGTGCTTCTTTCGTGCTCTCTCTTGGCTCTTGCCATGCCGTCACGGAGATGAGATCATTCTTCTTTCTTTGAGTTCGATTCGGGATGCAGAATCGTTGTAATGTAGCTAATGTCCAGGCTTAGATTCCTCACTGTCACTGGTCGTCGTTTTTTCTCTGGTGTCGCTGTTACTGTTAGCGAACACTCTACGTTTTCTGGAAACGACCCGGTAACAGTGATAGCTACCCTGTTGTGTAACAGTACTCGCATACACGAATTGAACCAGGTATATGCCCGCGTTCTCAGGACGCGCTTTCTGGAATCCAATCCAGCCCCGTTTAATTGGAACAATATCATAAGGTCCTACACTAGGCTAGAGGCTCCTCGCAACGCGCTTCGCGTCCATGTTTCGATGTTGCGTGCTGGGGTTTTACCCGATCGCTACACCCTCCCCATTGTTCTCAAGGCCGTGTGCCAGTCTTTTTCCATTCAGCTCGGAAGGCAGGTCCATTCGGCAGGTATAAAGCTTGGGCTACAATCCAATGAGTACTGCGAAACTGGGTTTATAAGCTTGTATTGTAAAGCCGGCGAATTTGGTAGTGCCCGTAAGGTGTTTGATGAAAATCCTGACCCAAAGCTTGGTTCTTGGAATGCTATAATAGGTGGGTTGTCCCAGGCTGGCCTTGCCAGGGATGCGATACACGTGTTCATCGATATGAGGAGGCATGGATTTGCGCCTGATGGGATCACCATGGTTAGCCTCACATCCGCTTGTGGAAGCATTGGTGACTTTCTCCTGGCTCTCCAATTGCATAAATGTGTTTTCCAGGCTAATGCCACTGAGAAGATGGACATCTTGATGTCGAATTCGCTGATAGACATGTATGGAAAGTGTGGCCGGATGGATCTGGCATACAGAGTTTTCGCGACGATGGAGGAGTGGAATGTATCGTCGTGGACATCCATGATCGTGGGTTATGCGATGCATGGACATGTGAAGGAGGCGCTTGATTGCTTCTGGTGTATGAGGGAGGCGGGAGTGAAGCCTAATTATGTGACTTTTATTGGAGTGCTTAGTGCTTGTGTGCATGGAGGAACAGTTCAAGAAGGAAGATATTACTTTGATATGATGAAATGTGTTTATGGTATAACACCCCGACTGCAACATTATGGATGCATGGTGGACCTGCTGGGTCGAGCAGGATTGCTTGACGATGCCAGGAAAATGGTGGAGGAGATGCCTATGAAGCCAAATTCAGTAGTGTGGGGGTGTTTGATGGGTGCGTGTGAAACATATGGGAATGTGGATATGGCAGAGTGGGTGGCAAATCATTTGCAGGCATTGGAACCTTGGAATGATGGTGTTTATGTGGTATTGTCAAATATCTATGCCAATAAAGGCATGTGGGAGGAGGTGGAGAGAATAAGATCGTTTATGAAAGAAGGAAGACTTGCTAAGGTTCCTGCCTATAGCCTGACAACAAATTCAGATTGAAGATTCAACAATAATTTATTTAAGCACTGGGGATTTTACAAATCAATTATAATTTGTGCTTGTATCAATCATGATGCGACATTTTGCCTTTTTAGCAATATATAGAGTCTGTTTGGATGCAAAAGCTCTACCTTTTGACTTATAGAAAAGTTAGTTTTATTTTACATTTTATTTTTCTCATATATGCACAAGAGGAAAAATTGTTAAATAGTCATTTATAAATAGATAATTGCTTATGGAAAAGTTAAAAAATATAGCTTTTGAAAAATAGAAAGAGCAAAAGTTAATTTCAACTTAAGTGAGAAGTTGTTAGTTAAAAAATACATACTAGAAGTGTTTATGGAGAAGTTTATTCAAAAATTGTTAAATAGTCATTTATAAATAGATAATTGTTTATGGAAAAGTTAAAAAAATATAGTTTTTGAAAAATATAAAGAGCAAAGGTTAATTTTAACTTACGTGAGAAGTTGTTAGTTAAAAAATACATACTAGAAGTGTTTATGGAGAATTTATTCAAACTTGGTCGTACTCCAAAGACCAGAAGATATTCCACAATCAGTATTTTTTGTTTTGGAGGCAGGAGAAGAGTGGAAGACTGAAGTTAGCTACGAGTAGCTTATTAGAAAATAGGAAAACTGTGATTTGTAAATTCCCTGCTGTTAATTACAGAAGAAGCATACTTTTAAGTTTTGTGGTTTTATTAAGCCAAATGTATCATTATATCTGATTTTGCTCAATTCTTGGTTTTATCTTGTTATGGAGCTCTATGTTTGTAGATGAATCAGTTTTTCTGCCTTTGCTAAATTATTATTGCACTCCTACATGCATTTATTCGTACCATTTTGTTCAAGTGCAGCATGTGAATGTTTATTCTGTTACCACTCGCATCAGTGTGACATATCCGTGTAACAAGAGTTACCAGAAATGGCGAATGCCAACCTTATACCTGCGAACCAATTTATAAGATCTGCTTATTAACAATCATCTAATACTATTGATATGCTAACACTGGATTTGAAAGCTAGCTACTTCAACAAAGCTGAGAGGATTGGAAATGAAAAATGCCATACAGAACAATTACATATACGGGAATGAGGGATTGACCCCCATCCCACACCCATCACCTCATTGGGATGAGGTGTGAGATGGGTGATTGGTGGTCAGTGTATCACTACCCATCTCAGCCAGGCCTATACAATTTTTCAAGTCTAAGACACAGAAAGCTGCATATCTGAATGAAAGCCTCCGTCAAGTTGTGCAGCTAGTGATCTCTTCGAGAAAAAAGATGAGTTATGACATATGTACACCCAAAAATTCAATTTATCTATCCAACACCTCTCATTTCTTTCTATCTTTTTCTAACTATCACATCACATATCCCATCATTTTATCATTTTTCTCTCATCTCACTCTATCTCTCTCCAGTGGTATGTATACACCCCAAGGGGTGTTTACCAATCTTTATTCAAAAAAGATCTGTAACTTTAAATTCCCTATGGACAATTACATCGTACATTTTCATGAATTAAAGAAAAGAGACATCCTCTATAGCCTAGGAACTTACCTCTTTACAACTTAATTTTTTTTTTTAAATGATAGCTGGCATCTACGGCGTCTTGTTTACAATGATGAAAAACAAATTTCCAATCTTATAAAACCAAATTATCTCCTCCACTGATTTCTTGATTGTGTTTGATGCCTGAAGTTCTTGTATTAATTTCTTTGTCAGCTGTCACAGCAATCTTTGATCCTTCCAAATTCATTTCAACCGCAGTATCTTCTCCAGATGTGACTTCATATATATTTATCTTTTCAAGCCAACTTCTTTTACTAACATTTGAAATGTTTTCTTCATGCAGGATGTGTGCCTGGCCAACCACTATTTCAGTTTCATCACAGTCAGGAGGGACACCATTTTCATCATGAAAGCTTTGGACCTCATCTAATTCCTCTATTACGCCGGCATTTTTGGCACTTTCCGCCACATTTTTCTGCATCTTGG
This sequence comes from Glycyrrhiza uralensis, assembly GCA_030159175.1. Classification (NCBI taxonomy): domain Eukaryota; kingdom Viridiplantae; phylum Streptophyta; class Magnoliopsida; order Fabales; family Fabaceae; genus Glycyrrhiza; species Glycyrrhiza uralensis. The sequence continues at coordinate 57,162,830 of BRZY01000003.1, read as the reverse complement.
TTTCCTTCTCTTTAACTTTGGGGTCTTCATCCTCGTCATTCTTCTTCACTGAGAAATCTGATTTAGCATTCTTTCTAACATGCACATCATTTGGCAGCTCCCTGTGCTGTACATCTTTTTCTTTGTCATTACTTTTAAACTCATTTATTACTGCTCTCTTTTGGTATTTCTCATTACCATGCTCTTTGTGACCTGATTCACTTCTTGATTCTACATAAATCTCTCCAGATTTTTCTTTGAACGAATCCTTGTTTCTGTTCTTGGAAGATACCGTAGGTTGACTTTCCGGTTTAAGTTCCATTTCTTTTCCTTCATTTGTCCTGAATTGTTCGTTGATATGTCCAAATTCTTCTTCAGCCTTATCTTCCTTGGGTCCATCAGACACATCATCCCTGCCACTACTTGACCCTTTAACCTGTCCTACGGAAGCTACATTTCTTGAGTCAGGAAGAGCTCTTTCATCCAACCGTGATGGTGTCCCTTTACGCCCCAACGATATAGCTTCATATCCTGCAACAAGCTTGGTTTGACCGCCATATTTCTCTGTTTTATTCCCTGAGTGCTTGATCTGATACACCAACCAGGCACAAACAGCCAAAACCAGCATCACCTTCAATGCCTGTTTTATGTTAGCCCCTTTTGGTCTCTGGGGCCTTCCAAAAGATTGATACTCCATTCCTCTGCATATGATTCAGCATCTTGCAATGATCAGTTAAATATTCGGAGGATTCTGAAGATATATCAATTGGGCATTTTAACATGTTGACTCTGGCATTAATTCCAGAAGTAGTAAATGTTGCAATTGCAACAAGAAGAGAAGATAAACCAATCCAACTAACTATACACATTAGTGAGTTAATTAGATAAAAACAAGTCCAATTACAAAGAGGGAACGAAACCAAGTGCAAGCACCACCAAGATTACTCTGGTATTTATGACTTGAGATGATAGAATCCAAGGTATTCTGTAAATTGATTGTACATAAAATCCATGTTCTTTAAATAGTGGTTTCATCTAAGCTTTTCAAACTCAACCATCTCTCGTTAAGAAATGAAAGATCAAATAAAAGGTGTGAACTAACTCATTCAAACTTAGGGGAAGAAAAGTCTTTCTTTTCCATGGCAGGCGCCATCAGAATCGAAAACCAGGGCAATCAAGTCGATATGCATATATCCCAAAAATGATTTTCAAGAAACAATCCAAGATTAGCTTTCATAACAATCCAAAATTCCAAGAAACAAGTGTGGCCATGATGATTGATGGGAAATAAATAAAAAATTATCATACAATCCTGTGCCAGAGAAAATTCAATAGCAAGAACTGAACTCTTAATCAGGAAGTTTACCTTTTGTCAACGGAGCAAGTGCTCTTGTTCTTGTTCTTCAGTGTTGTCTCATGTAACTGTTGCTCGGTCTATTTGTGTTTTCAAATTATACTTTCACCAACACACAAAAAAAAAACATCAAAAATGAATTCTTTGAAAGTACAGGAGAGTCGTTGAGAGTTCCCAAGAATAGCGGTTACATTTTTGTTTGTCATCCCCACAATACCCCTGAGACTCTCCAACGGGCAACGAGGCAACAACAAGAGAGTCGAGAGGCGACGCAATTGAAGTCAGCAAGGGCAAATTTGAGAATTCGGATGATCATTGCCTACGATTGCTGACCCACGAATGCTGGGCTTTTATTTTCTAAAGATTAGGTATAAGTATAATCAATATGCAAATGCAAGTCGTTTTTTTATCCCTCAATAATTGACTTTAAAATTTGTGTGACGTGGGGTGATGATTAAATTTTTAATATTTTTTTGACTGAATTTGTTTTTTAATATTTATAAAATGCAAATTTGACTAACCTGAGAGACTTGAAATGATGCATTCTTTTTAACCAAGCTAGGTGAGTGAGTATGGATGGGTCATCTCGCTTGACAGAAACATACATACATAATTGTTTGTATTTGAAGGAGGGGGGGGGGGGGGTGGCAGTACTGCAGTGAATATTTTCTTTCTGGCAAAAGGTTAGAGACACTGAGGTGCACCTTGATCATGTAGTTGATCTTATGAGAAGGAGAAGCTGTGGCCTGAGAAAAAGGAACTGGATTGATCACGTCGATCGATCAACCCATCCTTGCACCATGAAAGCATGCAATGATCCATCTGTCACACAAACAATGACCATCACAGTCAGATTGTGGCGCAGTTGCCAAACAGTACTTAAGTGGCGACAACACTACTAGGGAGATGAAATTTTGAAAAATTTAAAAAAATAAAAACTCACAAAATAATAATGAAATTGTAAATTAATTCTGCTTCACCGATGTGTACCATATTCCCCTCCGTTTGGCATTGACTTGCTTTTCCCCTCTGTTTTTTTACTTTATTTATTATTATTAGGCTTTAATATGAATTCGGTCTCTTTAAAAATTTAAATTTTGAATTTAGTCTCTATATTTAAAGTTAACGGTTTTTAGTCCTTTCAAATTTTAAGTTTTGAATTTAGTCCATCCTTTGCGTTGATCAGTGTCATGTCATCCCAAAAATACTTGCGTGGCACACTGCTGACCACGTCATTTATTTATAAAGACTAAAATCAAAACATATAATTTTTAGAGGAACTCCACCACCACTCCTCCTGCTCCCCCTTCCTCCTCCTCCACCACCACCCCCTCTTTCTCCTCTCTCCTCCTCCTCCACCACCACCACCACCACCCCCTCCTCTTTCTCCCCCCTCCTCCACCACTACCACCCCCTCCACCCCCACCTTCAACTTTTAACGAAGGAATCAGTATCCATTTATTCAGTCTTCAAATCTAACGAGATTTGTACTTGCATTTGCCTAGAGTTAAGTTTTTATAATTTGTTGACAAATGTGTATTTTCTCAAAGATCGGTCTCAACCTTTTTATGGAAATTCAACTCTGTAGACGTTAGTGGTTTTGGTATTTAATTTCTTGTTCTTATGATTTTATTGCTCCTTTTCATTCGTATTTTTCTGGCCGTATGTTCAGTTTTGGGCTTCACCATTGTTGCTTTGTTTGTTTGGGGAACCAGAAGAGAGATCGAGAATGAAGGAACGCGTAATAAAGTAAGATCCGAAAGAAATTGAAATTGAATGTGAAGAAAACTGGGGAAGAAAAAGAGGAGGAGGGGAGAAAGAGGGGGTGGTGGTGGAGGAGGGGGGAGGAGAAGGGGTGGTGGTGGAGGTTTCTGTAAAAATTATATATTTTAATTTTAGTCCATATAAATAAATGACGTGTCAAATGACGTGGGTAGCAGTGTGTCATGTAGGCGTTTTTGATATGACATGGCACTGGTCAACGCAAAAGAGGGACTAAATTCAAAACATGAAATTTAGAATGACTAAAAACCATTGACTTTAAATATAGGAACTAAATTCAAAAGTCGAATTTTTATAGGGACTCAATTCGTATTAAAGTCTTATTATTATTATATTTTATAAAGTAAACTCTATTCATCGTTTGTCGCGTTTAGCCTGGTCAAGTCGACAAATTTGATCATGTCGCTCCAATCGTGTCTAAGTCGTTGATATATTAATATTAAAATTGAATGGCCTAGATCTTGTATGGGCTACCTGTTGGCTAGGTAACTGTCAACTCTAATACTATTTACAAAGAAGGAGCTTATGTGTGTACTAATTACAATAGTGCCAAGAGTTGGTTGAAAATATCGTAAAGCCCATTAGTTTTAAAACTTACGTAGGAGGCAATATTTTTTGTAGAATTTTCTTTTTGAATCTGGTTTTTTGTTTTTTTTTAAGTAAGCAAACATTGTTTTTTAATAGAACGAGGTTTTTGTGTCAAAGTAATATTAGTTTTGTAATAGTATAGGTATTTTAATAAAATGGAAATATTAACGTGGGTTAAAAAAATTACTATAGATTATTGAAATTATTCAGGCAAGGTTAAATACACTCACTTGGTATATAGAGAAATGCTTCAACAGATTAAATAATTGTCATTTCAAATAAAGTTAAGTTTTCATTATTCCCTAAGAGTATCTCCAATAGGGGTATTTATTAAACATTTCACCAAATAAGCATCAATGCTTATTAAAAACTATGTATTGGAGAGCATTTCTCTTGGGGTACTTATTAAGTATAAGTACTTAGTTAAACACATCTCCTAAACATTCTTTCATTAAATGTATAGTGGACCATGTTTTGTTTTATGGATAAAAATTATAAAATTAGAAAAGTTGTTATTGGTGAAATGTAATAATGTGAGATATTGATGAGGTCCATTTAAGAATTTTTTGGAGGTATTGGATTAAAGAGGTATAATACTTATGAAATGCTTAAGTTTAAAAATGTAAAAATGGATTATGTGTACTAGTGAGGCTCACTCAAGCACCCCAAAATAGAATATTCCATTGTGGATGCTCTAACCATTTTTATTAATTGCATTTTTTTGGTCAATTTGACATCGCATTTACGAGTGCGGGAAGATATATAGGGCCTATTGGCCATCGGTCCTAAGAATAGACCTAGTAAATTCCGTGTAATACATCATATTTCTTTTGCAAATAATCCATATTTGAGAGTTAGTTTTTATTTCATTTGTCTAAATTTTAAAAAATCATTAATTGTGTATGCTTTAATTTAATAATAAGATTACGAGTTGGTAAACAAGATATTTCACTGAAACTCATGTACTGTGAATGCCTTAATTTATTTACTATTACTGTTCTAAGCATAAAAACTTACATTTACTTGCTCTGGCCCACATATGAGAAAATGGGGAAGTTTTAATAAATGTTTCGTTATTAAAAAAATGGAGGGATTTTCATATTTTGTATTTTTTGTGCGTAAATGATATTGAATTATCAGTGGTTAAAGTGAAATTATATAAACTTAGGGGGAACATTTTTAATTATCACTAGTCAGGGAGTCCAATTTTGTATTTACCAAAAAACAGGTAAACTTATAACAGTAGGTAAAGGGCCCACTGGAGCAACATGATCAAATCTGTCGATTTGACCAGGCTAAAAGCCACCTCGTGCATCAAACAAAGTTAAACGCCAAAAGTTGCGACCGCCATATACGCACAAATTAATACAATTCACGTTCTCATTCCAAATCTCTCAAACCTAAACCACCGATAAATTTGAAGGTGGGAATTTTTATTTAACTTAATTGTATTTTTCATCTCTTAGTCACACTACTTGCCACGTTAGCATCTTTCCATAAGGTGTCATATCAATGAAAAGATGTTATGTCACATATACATGTTTGTCACATCAACATTCTTCATTAGTTAAAATAGAGAGAAGTCAAATGAAGGATTTGATTGTAATATGTAGAAAAATTAAAAAATTTAATTCGTATAATTAAAAATAAAAGAATTCAAATCATACAATTGTGATACTAGAAAACCAAAAGTATAATTAAACCTTTTTTTCTCGTGTTCGTTTCTCCTCTAACCAAATTAGCAAACGCATACATAAGTTAGGGATTCTTACACGCCGCATACATAAGTTAGGGATTCTTACATCTTCCATTATTTTCATACGTACGGTTCATGTTTGATTTGGGGTTCCACGAGAAAACGAGAATGCCACGTTTTATAAGGAGTCGCTGCTATTCATGATTTATGATTGCAACTTTGTTGTGAGAGATATTAGCCAGGTGTTCCACTTGGAATGGTTTACAAAGGTGTGATGCTGACACCTTGTACATCCTCTGGAGAAGGATTGGCGTGACTAATTATTCTAGCGTTATATTTGGGTGGCGTCTAGGGTGGTGAACTAATAAAATTTCACCACTATGGTAAAGTGGGGCCAATAATAACAATGACCTTTAATTTAATAATTTTATATTTATACGAATATGATCAATTACTGGATAACTGAATAACAGGTAAAGACCCAAGATTAATGTAATTGCAATAAAGGTCAAAATGTATTACTTATTTAGACTATTGACACACGCTTTTGTAAAATGAGAGTTACTAGTCAAAATTTTAATTTTAATTAATTACAAATTTTCCCATAAAAAATTATAATTGCTCGGCATCTCTTTCCTTCTCTCTCGATCTCTTGCTCTCTCCCTCTCTCTCTCCCCCTCTCTCTCGCTCTCTCTCTCGTTCTCCCCCCTCTCCCTCTATCTCACTTTCTCTATCTCCCTCCTCTCTCTTATTTTCTCCCATTCTCTCCCACCCTCTCTTCTTCACTCTTTATCTCTCTCGCTCTCTCTCCCGATCTCTCGCTCTTTCTTGTTCTCCCCTATCTCTCCCTCTCCCTCTCATTCTCTCCCTCCCCTCTTTCTGTCACACATTTTGATCTCTCCCCTCCTTCCTTGTGTTCTCCCCCTCTCTCTCGCTCTCGCTCTCTCCCCCTCTAGCTCCCCCGCTCCCTCTCTCTCCGCCACTCCCCCCTCTCTCACTCTCTCTCCCCCTCTCTTGCTATTGCTCTATCTCTCTCTCACCAGAGAAAGGAGCGAGAAGGAGGGGGAGAGAGAGAGAGAGGAGGAAGAGATAGAGAGTGAGAGGGAGGGAGGGAGGGAGGGATAGTGAGAGAGAGCAAGGGAGGGATACTGAGCGAGAGAGAGGGGGAGAGAGATAGATCGAGAATGAGAGAGCGTGAGAGGGAGAGCAAGTGAAAGAGAGGGAGGGAGGGAGAGGGGGAGAGAGATATATAGAGTGAGAGAGGAGGAGAGTGGGAGAGCGAGTTAGAGGGAGAGATTTTTTTGAGAGAGAAGGTGGAGAGAGGGGAGAGCGAGACAGAGATAGCTAGGGCGAGAGGGAGCGAGAGAGAGAGAGAGAAGAGGGGGAGAGAGAGCGAGAGGGAGAGGGAGAGGGAAAGAGGGAGGGAGATGTGGGAGAGCGAGGTAGTGGGAGAGATTTTTCTAAGAGAGAGAGAGAGAGGGCGTGGAGAGAGGGGGGAGAGAGAGCTAGAGCGAGAAGGAGTGAGAGAGAGAAGGAGGAGTATAAAAACAAAAGGTTTGAACATTGCAGAGATTATAAAAACTATTACTCAAAAATTAAAATGATGTTTTATTTGTAAAAATAAAATTAAAAGAAAAAAGAGACCATTTGCAATTTTCATAATATGTTATGCCAATTTTTATAATTGATAAAATTCTGGGTATATTAACCTATTATAACAATTTATGGAGAAAAATTTCTAATATAGATAAAAACTGGATTACCTATTATGACAAGTAATGGGCCCACTTCACCATGGTAGTGAAGTTTTATTACTTCACCACCCTAGAAGTCACCTTATATTTGGCATATACTATAGTCAAAATGGAGTGGTGCACAACCAACAAACGCACACAGCACAGGCAAGGATTAATTAGTTCTGGTTCTTATTGGGGTATTTAACTTCAAAAATGCTAACATCAATTCATTTATTTTGCGACTATGATTTGCGGTCTTGTACAATGGATATTAATTGTTATGGCTGGAGCTACCATCATGCCTCACTTATGATTGAAGTGAAAGGGATCGCAAGACGATTATGGATCTCTTGTCTTCGGAGGGGCGAAATAAGGTTTAAATCGGGGCATTTTATGTTGAAATGTATCCAAGACAACTGTTACCTGAAAGATGAATTCTCTAGTTAGATAGAATTTGGTTAACTACCACAGTAAATGTAGTACATTACGTTTGAAAATTAAAACTATATAATTCTATTATGTATTAGTCCCTCCTCACAAAAGGCAGGAGGTTTATGAAAATCTAAATGAAAGAAAATACTCTCACTGTTTTTTAATATAAGTAAAAATATCTAAACTCACGTTTATTAAATAAATTAGTTAACTGTAATTAAGTTTCTTAATTTCATATAAAAAATTATTGTAGTCTCTAAATTACCCTTAATGATTGCATAGGAAATTGTTACTTGGAAACAAACTATACATTGGAAAATAAAATGTAAAGGGTATTATAGGAATAATGTTATTAAATGAGATAGAAGTGGTTATCTTTTGCTTATATTTAGTAACAAAATATTTTGATATTTTTTGCTTATATATTCAAAAACAGATGGAGTAAACTGTTAAATATTGTGAGGACATCTTTTGTTTTTATTAAGAATTATAAATATAAATTCGTTTTGGTTATGTTTTATAATTTTTAAGAATAAAAATCTTTCTCAAATAAACCCAAAAATCTTTAAGTTGAACACCGTAGAAAATGTAGCAATAACTTCCATGTAAGTGAGTAATGATGTATGAACACGCATCACTTTTCAATAATCATCTAATATCTTTTTCTTTCTATTTCTCACTTCTTATTACATTAAGCATCTATTTACCTACAGTGATATTGGCACCCGCTAGCATCCGTGGGGGAATTTAGTCCTTGTAATTACAAAGTCCAACCATATTCTAATAAATAATTACTAGTATGTTGTGTATAGCAACAACCCCTTTAAATAGCTCCTCCCTCCCTCGTTCCCATCGCAGACCAAAACACATTCTAATCAATTACTCCCTCCCTCCCTCCCTCCCTCTCTTTCCCTCTAAGCCTATAAAACTATTACAACATCCATCCAACTGTAACAAAATGGAAATTGATCAGCCGAACCCACTCGCGGTGGCAAAGAAGCTATGGAACATGGTACGTGTATTGTTCTTGATGATGAGAAAGGGAATAGCGAAGAGCAAAATAATGGTAGAACTCCATTTGATGCTCAAACGTGGGAAATTCGCTGGAAAGGCCATAGTGAATAGCCTCAATCTCATTCTCCACCACCACCACCAATACTACTGTCGCTCCCACAACAACACCCGCTTCATCTCTCCCCGCGACTACGAGTTCAGCTGCAGCAACAGCCCCGCACCCAACCCTTTCCACGCCATCATCAAACGCAAGCACTCCCACCACCACTCCTCCAAGTCGAGCCGCCAATACGACGACGTTTCCACACTGAGTGCTGTTCAGAAGGTGCTAACCGAAATGTTGAACAACAACAACAATAATAATTCTAATAATTCCCCGTTGGTGACATTGCCTGGGTTTGGAAAGAGCCCTATGGTGAGGCAACTAAGGGTCACCGACTCCCCCTTCCCTCTCAAGGACGATGCTGAAGGGGATAATACCCAAGTCGACATCGCAGCCGAAGAATTCATCAACAAGTTCTATAAAGACCTCAACTCCCAAAACAGATCAATGGCTGCTTCTTTTCAGTCACCATTACCATACCACAACTTGTGGGACAGATGAAAATTCGATTAATATATGGACTCTTATAATTCTTCTATATTCTACCCATATCTCACAAGCAAAGCACCCTCTGGCCTCTACATATTTTTTCGCTGCTATGTCGTCAAAGTTAGTTAAAGGATCCGATTTGATCACTTGCTTAGTCGTGTCACTACATGGTTGGTTACTGCTGGCTGGTACAACCCACATGACTGATTAATCACGTGACTTTATTAGCTCCTTTGAAATTTTATGAAGCAGTTACATTTTTCAGGATCGGTTCCTGGGAGGGGCTTGCTGTGGACTGGATTGTGATGCTTTTTTTTTTTTTTAATTTTGTGTTCTTTTTTTCTTGTATCTATCTTAATTTGTTTCAGTTCACTACATTAATAATAATTTTAGTGTTTTTAAACTCTGTTTTCCTCTGTTTTGGGGTTTTCAAAAGAGAAGGAATAATTGTCGGCTGTGTTCTTTTTTTTTTTTTCATATAATAAAAACGAAGCACTCGTAACACTCATGAGAGAAAAAAATTGAGTAAGAATTAAGAAAAAGAATGTTGATTTTGAAAAGGGAGAATTTTTTTAAGGCGGCGTGTTTGTGCCACTCTTCCTCTTGTGGTTAGGAATTTCTCAGCTCCCAATAAAGCTTTACACCTACTTCAACTTTGCACAATGAAAGTGAGTGATTAAAGCAAGAGCGTTATGTTTTTTTTTTTGCCCGGGTGTAGTTAAGTAAGTGCAGAAATTTAATTTACAGCTTTCCAAATGTTGGTGAGTTGGAGATTGGCTTTATTAGCCCCTTTATGTCTTTCTTGTCTCCGAATTGGGGCCTGTTTAGATTGGCTTATGCAGAGTTTATCTGAGTTTATTTACTGACATATTACTCTGGACTCATATATAAACAAAAAATAACTAATTCACGCAGATTAAGAAGGTTAGTTAACTGTATTTAATTTTTTTGATCTCATCAAAAATTAAATTTTATTCCCTATAATGCCCTTAATAAAATGGGTCATTGAAATTAAAACTTGCATTAAATAAAGAGTATTTTGTGGATGAAGTCATTAAATGATGTAAAAATAGTTAAAATTTGCTTATATTTTGGACCACCACACTCAAGATATTTTTTGTTTATAATTTAGTCCGGAGGGTGTAAACTATTATTAGTGTGTTTGGCAGAGCTTATGAAAACAGCTTATAACTGGTTCATAAACTGTTTTGGACTTACTTTTATAAGTTACCTATGATAGCTTATCAAAACAGCTTACAGTTTATATGAAATCAGTGTCACCACATTATTTTTTCGATTATAAAAATAGTTTATACATAAGCGCTTATCATATAAACGCTTATGTTATAAGTGTTTAAATAAGCTATTTTTCCAAATAGGCCCTTGGTCTTCTGCCCTGTGGTTCTGGTTGTTCATTTATACTCCACTATTCCATAGTTGTTTCTAACTTGTAATAAAGGCAGTCAATGCCATGCTACTAGAAGAATTAAAATTAGAGAGTGACCAAATTCCTTGCTAATTAAACATTTAAAATTCCATCACTAAATTATATTGGTGAAGGAATTTGTGAGAAACCAAATTTTATTGTTAATTCTGGCATCACTAAATTACTAGAGAGGGAAAAACTTTTCCATCACAAATTTATACAAACCAACAAAGAGACAGCATAGGCAGCATCGTTTTTTTTTGTCAAAACATAGGCAGCGTCTTTTGTTTTTTGGGTCAATACATAGGCAGCGTTTTTTTTTGGGTCCAATACATAGGCAGCGTCTAAACGAGCTTGTTACAGGACGCGGAGCTGTAAGGCCCAACACTTATGGCCCAAACAAACAAAAACCAGTAAAAGACGTTGACTTGTTATTTGGACAACAGAGTTAAATAAAAAGAAGCGGGGATAGTTTAGCTTGGCCCACGCCAAACTAAATTCTTGTTAATGATAATCTTTTAATTGGAAATAAGTATTTTTAATTCTAATTTATGTAAAGAAAAAAATTAGAATTATATTTTTGTAAGTACTTATGAATAAGTTATAGGACAGATCTTTAGAAAAAGTTTAAATACAGAAACTTATTTCCACTTGTGTAAGAAATTACTAGTTTGAGATAACTTTTATTGTTCTATTCCTTACAAATGCTTGTTGTCAAATTTAAATTATTCTTAGTGTATGGACTGAGTTAGATATAAGGGTTGGGGGTTTTCTTTACCCACCCTACCCTCTTTCTCTGTCCATCTCTCCTTTTTAATTTTTTTTTAAAATGACAAAAGACAGACCTTTTGGAGAATTTTTTAGACTTTATAGAAACTAGATTTCCATTTTATATAAGGGTTGGTGAAATTTTGAAAATTTAACTTTTAGTAACACATGAAATCTGCTGTTACATGTCAAAATGTTTGTGAAATGTCTGATTCACATTTTATTTTATCTATAGACATTTTTCATATATTGACAAAATTTACCTATCACTTAAAGTCAAATTTCCAAAACTATTGAGCATCCGTATGTTGCATTGTGGTAGCACATATTTTAATCTTGCATTTTATGCCAGAGATCATTAAATAATTTTAAATTTTATTTATGGATTATCTACTTAAATTATGTTTGTGGCAAATATTTTTCAGTTCTTTTTTTTGAAAAACCACAGATTAAAATTTTAATTAGAACCAGGGGCATGAACTGAGCATATATAAGTAGTACCCACCTGATGCCCAATATAGAATACAACACCAATGTATTGTCAAATAAAATTGCCACCATACAAACGAACTAAATTAAAGGCTTAAAGGAATAGCACTAAACCACTTGCAGAAGTTGTTGGTACTGGTGAACTATTTGGGGATAAACATGATTATAGACACACGGAAAAGAACAGCACATGGTGCCGAAACATGATGCGCCGTGTAATTGCTTTCAATGACACATGATTCACAACTGATAACAATCAAAATAAAAAAAATAAACAAACTCGTGCAGTGTTTGGATATAGATAGAATTTGCCTTTTTTTTTGTTTCACCAAAAAATATCACTTTTTCTATCACATGTCCTGCACTGTTCTATTTTTAATACATACCAAACACATAATGTTGTAATTAGTTTATCAAAGACTACCTTATAATTGCCTTCCGTTTATGAGCACCTGCTAGGTGGAACAGCAATTTCCTTTTCTAATGACAACATAAGCTGCATTTTATTTGTTAATTGTGAATGTCGTAGTATATTTTGTACTTCCTAGCTAATTTCAAGATTTTAAAATGGATATATATCCGATGAATTCTACGGAAAGGTGTGGTGATATCTTTGTTTTTTTGTATAAAATGGGAGTGCGTTAGAAGGAATGCATCAAAACGATATTGAATTTAAGTGATCATGAAAACATTATTCATGAATTAAGACAACAATCCCAAATCACAATGATATAACTGGAAATGACACCATATGTCACATAAACATGTGTAGTCATATCAAGTATTCAATTATAGAATTTTTTCCTTTGTCATATAACTTACCCAGTTAAGAAGATTGATTGATTGATTTGGTTAATTTATAGTTCATGACAGTCTTCATACTAATTTTGGTTAACTTCTAATCCAACATATCTTAATATTAATAATAACAACTTATTTAAACACTTATCATAAACACACTTACGTATAAATTTTTTCATAATCAAGATAAGTTGTAGTTTGTAAGTTATTTTTATAAATTATTCCGAATAACTTATAAAAAAAATACCGAAACAACTTATGAACTAGTCATAAATTATTTTTACAAGTCATCTCAAACACTCTATATAAACCCAAATAAACTATATTATAAACTAATCCAAACGCACTTCTATACTAATTTTATACTGTAATCAAAAGAGTCTCCTTTTGCCTTAAATTTTTTTAGTATTAATTAAAAAAACATAATTCATGAAACCCTGTATGTATTTTATTTATTTAATACCCGAAATAATTGCCATGTGCTCTTTTAGGTTAGTATTACTATACTCTAAAGTAGGACTTTCCAACCCCCAACCTGTTAAGATTAATTAATGAAGGGCGATTTTCATTTGTTTCATCCACATTTAGATTTATCTGATCGTGTAAAGCCAATAATTGATATGTGTCCACACCGAAAAAAGAAATGGCCATCATCATTGATGCATCTTACTCAAAAGTGAAATGACATGGCTGTCCTAATAACAGAAACATTAAAGGATATCTAATCTAATTTAAAGATATTCATGATGTTGAAAAGTCCTACTCTTTTTTATTTTATTGAAAAAAGAAACGCACTCATCTTTTTTCGATATAGAAAGAAACGCTAATCTTTATCTTAATAAATTAATTATGGCTTAATTTTGGTCCCGGCAAATATATCAGTTTTTTATTTTCGTTTCTGTAAAATATTTTTTTAGTTATTCGTCCCTGTAATGTTTAAATCTTCTGGTTTTGGTCTTTACCGTTAGTCTCCGTTACAAAAAAACCTACGTAGCTGACAGAGCTCCACGTGGCATTGCCACGCGGGATTAGTAAGCATAGTTAGCATGTGTTGACATGGAAAAAAAATGTTGACTCGTCATTTTTTTTATTGATCTTTCCCTTTCCCAGCTTCCCTTTTCTTGGCTTCCATGGAAACCCTTGCGCCCCATTTGGACCCAGTTTCCATCACAGTTTCTCAGTGATGATGACATAGAGGGACACTCCATTGTTGTTGTTGTTCTTATGATGACAAGAAGAAACTGACTTCGAAGACCCCCGAGAGTCCTTATCTTGAAAGATGCAGCCCTGTTGAAGGAAATGCTCCTATTCAAAGCACTCATTGCGATAGCTCAAAGCCATCAACCATTCAACCGTGAACGTGAACTAGCACCACAACAACAAGCACCAACCCCTAGGGGTGTTCAGCGGTTCGGGCAACCCGTGAGCCCGAACCGGTCTAACCCGATTTTTTTGCATTTTTTTCACTGTTCGGATCAAAATCCGATCCAACCCGCGAGGAACTGGCTTGGTTTGGTTCGGATGACGGGTTTCAGGATTTGGGCCCGTGAACCCATCAATCCGAATCGATGACGTGGCAATACGTTTAAAAAAATATTTTTTTCCTATCCTTCGCTTAGCTTGCTTAGCCGCGTAGGTTCATAAGTTCAGTCCCTAATTTAGAAACCTAGGGTTCAGTTCTTCTTCTTCACTCTTCAACTTCACCCCACTCAGCCGATGCGCCTAAGTCCTTCCTTTACTCTGGCCACCGCCGCGGCTGAAGCCGCCACCACCGAGCCGTTTCATCGTTCACCGTTTCATCCTTTTCATCATTCACTGTTGCATCGTTTGAGTTCAGCATCTTCGCGTCTTCACTCTTCACTGTCTTCGCGTCTTCGCTGTCCGTTCGTGTCGTTCAGACTTGGTCTTTCGCTAGGGTTTCAAAGTTTCAGCCTCCATCATTTCTCCTCCATCCAACCTCCATCATTTCTCCTCCATCGCTGCCAGCAACCGCCGCTTCCTGCATCCCTGTCGAACGCCATAGCCGAGCCACCACCCGCCACTTCCTACACATCGCGGCTGTAGCAGATCTGCAACAACCAGAAGGAGAAAGAGAACAAAGAGGGTGAAGGAGAAAGAAAAATACGACAGCACAGATTCCTCCTCCGTTGCAGAACGACGAAAGCCGCGCGAAGGTCCCCCTGTCTCTCCTGGTGCGGGCGTGCGGTGCAGTGTGAGATGGGATTAGGGTTTCAAAGTTCATTTCATTGCCCCCTTTCCCCTTTTTTTTTGGTCTGACCCCTTTCCCCTTTTTAATTATTGTTATTTTGCTTTATTAATGTTTTAGCCATTCGATTGGGCTCAGCCCATTTAATATCTTTTTTTTTTCATCTTCTGGTTTGGGCTAGGCTCAGTTTTTTTTCTCCTTTTTTGACACTTTTGAAGTTGTAAAAAAAAATAGTTTTGTGAAGCGGACCCGCGGATCGAACCCGAACCAACCCGTTCTTGATCGGGTTGGTTCGGTTCGGATTTTGCAAAAAAAAATCATAAATCCGATCCCACCCAACCCGTTTGATTTTGATCGGTTCGGATATCGGATTTAGCCAAATCCGGCCCAAACCGGCCCGTGAACAGCCCTACCAACCCCTTGTGGGTAACAACATCAGCAAAGGCAAAAACTCAATGATCCAAATGTGTGTTTGATTTAATCATAAAAAAAAGAGGTGTGTTTGATTGCTGGTTCGATTTTTTTTTTGGTTGATACATAGCTGGTTGGATTTCTCTAGGATGGGGAAGAAGACATTGAATGATGGGGTTTTCTTATAACCGTTGGATCTGCAGTCTTGTTGGATCTAATGGTGAACTTCCCACACCAGATTACATCACTTCTTCATCTACCCATCGAAGCGCCACCACCGTGCGACAACCTCCCTCCGCCGACGACGGTGGTGAGAAGCTATGCGGCACCATTTGGAGCTTGCTTCTTCTCCTCCCGACCACCACCATTTCCTCCTCTGCAACCACCGCCATCTTCACGGAGAAGTTGTTGGAACGATTTTAGGGAATGGTCCATTTACGTCCACTGCATCTGCGACGGCATCCGTAGTGCCGATTTCCTCAACCATCGACATCTTCAACTGTACACCAATGGAGGAAGTCCTTACTTGACGACGACGAGGAAGCCAGGAAGTGGTTCAAATGCAAGAGATTATGTTTCTCCTTCGCTATGTGTCCCGCCATTCACTCTCCCCAAACAAATTCAAAGCATTTTAAGTGTTGCAGAATATACAGTGATAGGGAGAGGGGAACGGGAAGAAGAAAGGGGGAGAAGAAACCCTTGCGCCATGTCATCATCCAACTAAGATGACAGATGGCAATACTAATCCCTCATGGCAATGCCACGTGGAGCTCCGTTAGCCATGTAGACTTTTTTGTAACGAAAATTGACGGTAAGGACCAAAACCAGAATACTTAAATATTGTAAGGACGAATAACTAAAAATTTTTTTTAGATAGACAAAAATAAAAAATTAATATATTTACAGGGATCAAAATTATTTTTAAACCTTAATTTATTAAGATAAAGATTAGATCGATGAGTGCGTTTCTTTGTATATCGAAAAGAGATGAGTACATTTCTTTTTTCAATAAAAAAGAGTAGGAATTTTCAACATCATGAATATCTTTAAATTAGATTAGATATCCTTTAATGTTTCTGTTATTAGGACAGCCATGTCATTTCACTTTTGAGTAAGATGCATCAATGATGATGGCCATTTCTTTTTTCGGCGTGGACACATATCAATTATTGGCTTTACACGATCAGATAAATCTAAATGTGGATGAAACAAATGAAAATCGCCCTTCATATACTTAAAATTAATCAAGTCGCACATAAGGTCAGTTCTACATGCAGAATAAATAGATACGGACATGGATATTCTTTTTTTTGATAACACGGACATGGATATTCTACACCTTGCTTCCGATATCAAATAAATTTTACACATGATTTACCAAATTTTAAATTAATTTTTAAGAGTTGATTTGATAATAGATGATAGCCTAATGTACATGCATAGCATACAAACCCGTAGCTACCAATTCTCATATTTCATCAAAAATATTTCATCAAAAAAAAGAGCTACCAATTCTCATCCTTATTACATCTATTATTTAGAATTGAGAGTAATATCAAAACACTAGTTCTAAATCATTCAATGGGATTAAATGAATGGAATCGAAATCGTATTAATATAACCATAGAGGGATCGGGTGAAATGACATGAGTCTTTTTCAATTTAATCAGAGGTCCCGGGTTTGAATCTAGGTCATGGGAATTAGTTCTCACACGCGTGCGAGAGATACCCTAGCTTCGACAAAAAAAATCGTATTAATATAAATGATTTATTTATGCAGTACCAAATGTTTTCTCAGTCTCATAATAATAGTCTTTTAAGATTTTTTTACACAGATTAAGAATTTAAATTTTTTTCATATAGATTAAGAAATGAATTTAATTAGTATGCACTAACAGTGTAAAATTTTTTTACACAGACATCCAATCAGATCTCACCACGTAGATATTTGTGCAAATATTTTAGGAAATATTGTTACAAGATGACATCAGAGTGAGATATGATTGGATGCATGTGTAAAAATATTTTATACTGACAGTGCATAGAAATTAAACTCTTAAGAAATATAATAAATGAATAAGTGAGAGTAATAATTTTACCAAATTAATCTTATCTTATCTTATTTTTACATTGCTTAAAAATCAATAAAACCCCCTAAAATGTATTATTTGAGATAAAATTAGAAAAAAAATAATCAATACTTCATTAAGAACTAAAATAACAATTATCTTTGGAACATTTTTAATTTACTGGAAGGAAGGGATACATATTAATTATTGATATGGCATTTTTCTTGATAATTTAACATTATCATTATTATTATTATTATCCTAATCTCCGATCCACTATCTCTCGTACAAGAGAGAAATACGTGGCAATAGACCCCACATTTTCCGAGACGAGAAGGCGCCACCTATTCCACAATTTCCTCTATCTCCGGACAGAGACAAAAGCCTATGTCATCTCAACCGCCCCCCCCCCCCCCCCCCCCCTCTCTTCTCGTTTATCTTATCTTTTTTCTTTCGTCTATGATAGCTATAGCTGTTTATTCGGGCTGACCCGGTCCATTTGGGTCAGTTCACAATGGGTCAACATATTTTTAGGTAGGGTCGGGTCAAATTTTATATGGACCACTAATATGTCAGTCCAGTCTAATCTTCCACGGGCTGTGGGCCAAACGAGCTGGCTCATGAGTTCATTTATTTTTTAAAAATAATATTTTTATAGAAATCTGATGCAGTCACACCTGTGAAATTAATCACACCTGGGGTATGAAATGCATTGTAAGCTAGTTTAGTACTGAAAAATAAGATATTTGTAGAGCCTGACGCTTTCACACCTGTGAAATTATTCACAATGGTGGTGTGAAACGATCTGTAACGGAGTTTAGTGCCGGAACTGACGCTTCCACACCTGTGTAATTATTCACACCCCTGATGTGAAATAGTCTGTAAGCAAATTAAACAAATAATAGTCGGGCCAGCGGGCCAGCCCGGCCCACCACGGGCTAGCCCACTTCGGGCCAATGATTTTTCGGGCAGGGCTAAAGTATTTTCGGGCCTAGATTTTGCTAGCTCAGCCCATTTTTTTATCGGACTAAACGGACTAGCTCATCGGGCCTAGCCCATTTCGACAGCTTATTGATAGCGGTGCCGGTATTTATTAATTTAAGAGTAATGATACATAGATATTTTAATAGTATTATCATCTATTTAATATTTTTTATTTTTTATTTTTATTTTTTTTTATTATCACATTATACTACCTATTATATCTATTATTTTTCTTTCTTCTATTTCTTTCTAGGTGTATATACCCGTTGGGAATGAATCGTTTTTTAGACATCTACTAAGAACGTGTAAAATAATGGAAAGAAAGACGAGCACTGCAGTCTTGCCGTGATGTGCAGCGGGGTTTTTCAAATAGAAAACGACACTCACACACACCCCCACTTGTGTGTTGCATGATAATAATAATTCATAGCATACTTTATATGACTACCCAATTGACTTGGCTTTCATAGCTGTTGTGGTTGGCGTGTCATTTTTTTTTTGGGAAAAACAAAATATCTGAAGGAGGAAGAAGTAGACTAGTGGTAGTGTGCTATATTATATGCTGTTGGGTTGGGGTCTGTCTCACATCAATAATTGGTAAGCAGAGCAGAGGAGAGGAGAGGACGATGGAGAGCACGCTTAAGGCTTTTAGAGATGGAGAGTCAGTTCTGGACCTCAGCCCAAGATCCACCGTCAGTGGCGGTGTCGTCGACGTCTACGGTGAGGATCGCGCCACCGAGGACCAACTCGTCACCCCTTGGACCTTCTCTGTTGCCAGGTCAGTTCACATAAACTTCCAAGTAGTTACTTGTTTGTTTTAGCTTCATAGTAGCTTTCAATTTCATTTACTTTTGATTTGAGTACACCTTGTTTGTTTTCTATTTCTTCTATTCTATGGGAGTGAAATACTTGGGAGTCTGTCTTACTTAATTATCTTCTGTATTATTTTTTTGTTTGTTACTGTTTTGCTTCTATTAGTATTATCCCAGATTATTGATTTTGACGTTGTTGTGTGTGGTGTGGTCTTGGTGTGTGCAGTGGGTACTCTTTGCTGAGGGATCCACAGTACAACAAAGGGCTTGCTTTCACTGAGAAAGAGAGAGATGCACACTATTTGCGTGGCCTCCTCCCTCCCACCATTAGCTCCCAGCAACTTCAGGTATGTTTGCATTTCTACGATATGAGGTTGTTATTTTTCCTCTCCATTCTCTCTGATCTTCTTCATCTTTTTTTCTTCTCCCTATTTTCTACAGGAGAAGAAACTGATGAACAGCATCCGACAATATCAGGTTCCCTTGCAAAAGTACGTGGCCATGATGGACCTTCAGGCAAGCATTCCTAACTCATCACACTTACATTTAAACAAAATCAAACTTATTCTTGTTATGTTTCTGTTGTTCATGGTGCTATTTTACTTATGTTGTCTGCAATGTATGGTGGTTTGTTGGTATGGGATTGTCTGGATAATTTTTTTTAATTTTTTATAAGCACTTATGATATAATGTTGTTTTGGTCTTACAGGAGAGGAATGAAAGGCTGTTTTACAAACTTCTTATAGATAATGTTGAGGAACTGCTCCCAGTTGTATATACTCCTACTGTTGGGGAGGCTTGCCAGAAATATGGGAGCATATTCAAGCGTCCCCAGGGTCTTTACATTAGTTTGAAGGAGAAGTATGCATTTCTCTTTTCCTTACATTTGTATGCAATTTTTGACTACATTCAGTGCAGACTGCAGAGTGCAGGGTTATATTATATAGCTGTTGGCCTTTTGCAGGGGGAAAATCCTTGAGGTTTTGAAAAACTGGCCTGAGAGGAGTATTCAAGTTATTGTTGTAACTGACGGTGAGAGGATTTTGGGACTTGGGGATCTTGGATGCCAGGTATTTCTGAAGGGGAATCAAACTCCTTATGACCTTAATTCACATTGATACATGGTAAAACTAGATGAGCTTGCCTTCACATAATTAATTGTGTTGGATGTGTGCTTCAGGGGATGGGGATTCCTGTTGGTAAATTGGCTTTGTACACGGCACTAGGAGGAGTTCGTCCTTCAGCAGTAAGCATTTTCCATCTATTGTTTCTTCTCATTTTATCCTTGTATGCATCATATCATGTTTTCTTGTTTGTTCTATTTCCTTTATTTTAATTTTTTTTTGTTGGCTAGTGTTTACCTGTTACGATTGATGTGGGGACAAACAATGAGCAATTACTGAAAGATGAATTTTACATTGGGCTTAGACAAAAGAGAGCAACTGGGAAGGTTTGTATGACATATATGCCTAACTCAAAATTATTGTACTATTTTGCCATATATACCACCTGCATCATTTAACTTGTATTTATATGAGGCAACTTTGATGGTTTTTTCTTAGGAATATTATGATTTTCTGCATGAGTTCATGACTGCGGTGAAGCAAAACTATGGGGAAAAAGTTATTGTACAGGTTGATAAAAATTCCAAGCATAGTTTATGTGGCGTCTGAACCTGTGTTCTCCATTATTGTGTCTGATTATTTTGAATGATTTCTTCAGTTTGAAGATTTTGCAAATCACAATGCTTTTGAATTGCTTGCAAAATATGGTACAACTCATCTCGTTTTCAATGACGATATACAGGTACTATGTCTTACAAAAGCCGGCATGCATTTCTTGAACGTTGTTAGTGTGTTCTAATTGTTTATGTATTTTCTCAGGGGACTGCTTCTGTTGTTCTTGCTGGAGTTGTAGCAGCCCTGAAGCTCATTGGTGGTACCCTGGCTGATCATACATTCCTCTTCCTTGGTGCTGGAGAAGTAAGACCATGATCTGTTTTCCCCCATTTTTATACTTGATAATTGATATTTATGCTTCTTGCTATGCTGCTGAAGGGAAGGGAAGCAACCGAAGTAATGTAGTGTACTGCATTGCCTATTTTTCAATACTTAACGAGTTAGTTTGTCTAACTCATTTTTGGTTATGCTTTCAGGCAGGAACTGGTATAGCAGAGCTAATAGCTCTTGAGATGTCTAAGCAGGTGAATCAGCTAGTCATTGTTTATGTATCAGTAACACTGGTTTCTACAATTCATTTTTAAGTTACAATTAGTGATCTTCTTCTATTTATATTTGCAGACTAAGGCTCCTATAGAAGAGAGTCGCAAGAGGATATGGCTTGTGGACTCAAAGGTAGTAGAAAGCATATGATAAGTTTCCTCCATGGAAAACTATTTTTTTTTTAAGATTGATTTATTATTTTTCAAAATTTTAATATCATTCATTTTTCTAAAGTACTTGTTCTCTTACAGGGTTTAATTGTTAGTTCACGGGCAAATTCACTTCAACACTTCAAGAAGCCCTGGGCTCATGAACATGAGCCTGTTAGCAGTCTCTTAGATGCCGTTAAGGTAAGGTGTCAAAATATGTCCATTCATGGCTTGCAATTGGGTTGCCTTTAGATATGTCCTTATCCATAATTGCCTTTTACACTTTCAGGTAATCAAGCCTACAGTTTTGATTGGATCATCAGGAGTCGGAAAAACATTTACAAAGGAAGTAGTTGAGGTTATGACTTCGAACAATGAGGTAAAATCTTATTTCACTCTCTGTTGTTCTGGATATTTAGATATATGATTTTTAAATAGAAAGTTATAAACTGTATCTCTGTCATGCCTGACCTGCAGAAACCTCTCATTTTGGCTCTTTCCAATCCAACCTCGCAATCTGAGTGTACAGCTGAAGAGGCTTACCAGTGGAGTGAGGTAAAATAACAGATGAACACATCTTTTTCTCAAGACCTGGTTAAGTTATGCTTGATAACTACATTTTTGCAATAGTAACTTCACAATTTCTTTGCTTATTTCCCAAAAAAGGGTCGTGCAATTTTCGCTAGTGGGAGTCCATTTGATCCTGTTGAATACAAAGGCAAAGTTTATTATTCCGGCCAGGTTTTAAAATCTTCTTCAGATTCATTATTATTTCTCTCTTCTAATTGGATCAACAGCTTATCATTACATCTGATTCTTTCCTTGTCAATACAGTCCAACAATGCTTACATCTTCCCAGGCTTTGGTTTGGGTTTAGTTATGTCAGGAGCAATCCGAGTACATGATGATATGCTTCTAGCAGCCTGTAAGTTAATATTATAACGTTAGCATGATGCATGTATGAGTAAATACTTGGAATCTACTCATATATGAAGATGTCAATACATGAATGATATATTAACTTAGTGAATGTTTTAAGTTTCAATTTCCTATACTTTCTTTCAAACTTCTTCCTTATTTTACAATTGTTGTGATTTACAATGCTTGCACTTTAAAAAAACAATGCTTTTAGATAATGTGAAGTTGACAAAGGAATGATCAACATTCTTCTCATTAATGGTACAGCGGAAGCCTTGGCCAACCAAGTGACAGAGGAGAACTACAAAAAGGGCTTGATTTACCCACCTTTCTCTGATATCAGAAAAATTTCGGCCAATATAGCTGCTAAGGTTGCTGCCAAGGCATACGAACTAGGTGTGTGCTCATTGTCTTAACTCTTTATAGTTAGCTATCTCAGTCTCAGGCATGCATTTCCTTTTAAACTAAAGCAATTGCTTCAACTCTCATTGTAGGTTTGGCCACTCATCTTCCTCGTCCTGAGAATCTGGTCAAGTATGCTGAGAGTTGCATGTATACCCCTGTATACCGCAACTACAGGTGAACACGTGCAACTTGTTATTGACTCCGAGGCTTTTGGCTCTAATAAGGATGTTTTTGGTGTATGGTTTCCCCTTATGCTTGTGCAAGAATAAACGATTTTATGTGCTTTTTCTATTATGAAATCCTTATTCCATGTTACTTCATGCTAATGGCAATGGTTATCAAGACTTTGCCTAAAGAAACAGCTTGAGAAAGCATTATGGCTACAGTAGATTTGCCCGGGCAGCTTTAATTTGGTTTAGCATGGCCTATTGTACCATGTATTGCCTTTTGTATAACAATAATAATAATAATAATGGTGATGATAATGGCTATGTAATGTTTATATTAGCGCGCGTTGAATTAAGTCTGTTGCTATCAGACCAGACAAGAACCGGTTCATAAACATGATCAACGATGAATTATCCCTTTTTTTTTTGTCAACGATGAATTAACCCTTTGGTGGAGAAAACAGGATATAAGAAAAAAAGTGACCACGCAGAGAATCGACTGTTTTTCCTTTTTTAATTTTGGAAACTAAAGCAATGAAAATAAGATTCAGAGTTAGCATCACATGGTATTATAATGGGTTAAATGTTTTTAGAGTAGATAAGAAAATATTTGTTTTTTGGTCCTTTAATATTAAAACATTTCATTGTAGTCCCTCATTTTCTGAAAATATCACATGTTGTCTTGTCTTTCAGAACACACTATAGGTACATTGTGAATTTTTTCAATAAGGACTAAAATATTTTTTACTCTATTATAATTTAGTTTGAAATGCATTTAGTGAAATGAAATCAAGGGAAATTTTATTTGTTGACTCAAACATTCAATATTTGAATTTAGAAATTTTTTAAATAACTAATTTTATATTTGATCTAAATCTGATAAATAAATAAAAACCTGAAGTTTTTTTATGTTGAAAACAAAGGAATTTCTCTCGTTTTTTTTTTTTCCTTACAAGAATCAAGATAGCACCATGTTCCGTTATAAATAAATGAAAAAAAAAATCCGTCCAAATAGCATACTATCTTAAGCGATTCGTCGTAACAAAATTCTAACCTATCGGACTTTGGTTTCATAAAATATGTGACATAAAATGTAATTAACTAAATTAAATTAAATATATAATTAATTATACCATCTTTTTAAGTGATTAAACACTT
Organism: Glycyrrhiza uralensis; assembly: GCA_030159175.1. Classification (NCBI taxonomy): domain Eukaryota; kingdom Viridiplantae; phylum Streptophyta; class Magnoliopsida; order Fabales; family Fabaceae; genus Glycyrrhiza; species Glycyrrhiza uralensis. The sequence goes on along the minus strand of BRZY01000003.1, from coordinate 57,138,672 downwards.
GTCTATTTGTAATTTTGAAAAAGAAACATTTTTATTTAAAAGATACGTTTACAAGTATGTACACCAATTCTAAAAATACAGAGAGAAAAAAACCTCCAGGATGCACAGCTCCAAGTGAAGTGAGTGCCAGTGACCGCTCAAGATTGTTGTTTCTGGTATACAAGTAGATCAGCATGAGTTTCCTTGTAGCGCTGACTCAGGTAGTCTCGGTAATAGATAGGAGGAAATCTGAAAACAGACATAAATATTAAATAGATATAATATCTTTAAAAGAAAAATTACAAGTGATTGTGTAAGAGGTGTGTCAAGATTTTTAAATTTAATATATAAAGATAAGAAACAACTACAGATTTTAAAAGAATACTACTAGAAAAACGGATTCTGGTATGTCAGACTCCCTTTACCGATCGATTTTTAATCCTGTGAACGCCACCTACATGTCCACATGGCCTCTCACTGCAATTTAATCCATGCTCCTTAACTAACCGTATAAGGTACTCCGTGACCAAATAAAGAAACCTCGGAATAGAAGTAATATATGACTCTTGATAAACTATTAAGATACAATATGCTGTTAAATCATTTACTTGGGAGGATTTGTATCTGATTTGCAGGTTGGCAAGCACTCCACTAGACAATCATGACCAGGCTCCAAAAAGTATGCAATCTGTAAATAGAAACAATATAGTAACGAGCAAATCACAGTTGATTTTTTTGCATGTTGAAAATGGTACAAAGATGCATTGAAGAAATTCAAGCAAATAATAAGATGAAGAACATTCAATTGACTAAAGAAAAAAAAAAAGGAGCTGGGGCTTACAGAATATCTCTCTTGACCATTTCCTACAACTCTGTGCAATGTAGACCTGAGTGTATACGCAAAGCAAATTGTTGATTTTGCAATGAACAAAATTCAAATGAAAAAAAAAGGATGCTCTGACAAAATCCCTATTATTTGCTAATACGTGCATTGTCAAAAAACGATTCTCACTTGAAAACACAGTTGCTCCAGCGCTCCAGCATGTCTCCAAGATTCACTATAAATGCTCTACCAACGTAAACAATAAGATAAATAATGTAAATATATAGTTCAGTGATCAACAAAACAGAGGTAATTAAACTGCTTGCCTTTGCAGTCAACTGTGTTTAATATTTGCATGCACAAAAAATGGATTAAAATTTTAGAAATGTATTTGCTTAGACAGATTATGTTATTTTACTCGGGTTAAATTGTTTTGTGAAGTTCTGTGATGCTGTCAAATGAAATTTCATCAATTCTTCCGTGACTCTCATTGTGTATATATTGGGATAAATGAAAAGTTGATAACTGGTAAGCCTAGCTATGACATTATGTTAAAAAATATATACAAAATAAGAAAATATCAATGGAAGAAGAGGTGCATCAGAAAATTTTCAGAAATTACTCACAAGTCACGAGTTAAAAGGTCAGTGTTAAGAAGAAAAGAGAAATCTCAATAATGCATATATTGCAAGAAGCAACCTCCTTAATTCCTTTTTTAACCTATAATAAAAACTACAGCACCATAGGGACTAACCCCTTCAATGGTGCCACATCCTCCCATATCTGAGATTTAGCATCCTTATCCTTACATATCTGCAAACAAAAATGTTAATGTCTTCAATTAATTAGTGAAATATTAGTGACATATAGAACAGAAATATCAGCTGCATTCTTACTTGAAGACCCGGGACATCATCTGTTGCCAACAGAGTAATCAAACCATAGTCAGTGTGAGCTCCAGCTCCATATAATCCTTGTGAGGGATCCGAGATTTGATCTTCACGGCACGAAAACAAGGATGAATTATGAATACAGTAGTAGATAGAAGGACCAGCAAAGACCACTGATTCAATTTCAATACCTTGATAGCGTAGCAATCGCGTAAGCGCAATGGGCTCTCCCAGGATTTCTAGTCTATCAAAGAAACTAGCATCCAAACCAAGTGCAAGGGCTATTATCCTTGCAACTGCTTTCCCCACTTCTCTGGATATGCCATAAAATAACATGAACAAGCAATAAATGAATAGCCAATGTTATATAATATTTATGCATGATCAATTAGAAGGAAGTATTGACATTTATATGAAAATAAAGAAAAACTGAGCCACATAAACTAGTTCCATGAAAAGGAACTTAGTGAAAGCGAGTTCCAGGTGAGCCCTGCGCCAATGGGCAAGGAACAATACGAGTGAAACCTCGACACCACTTCTTCACCCAAAACCTTAAAATATTAGGTATATGAATCTTGTCTCTTATATTCTTTTTATTTGGCTCATTCCTACCCAATATGGGACTAACAACTCATACTTGAATTTCAAACACATAGTTGGGCAGATTCAAAAGACAATGGTAACGTTGAATTGTATTACAGATAAGCAAGACTTACAATGCCTGGCGGTGGAATTTTTCCATGGTCTCCCTCCATCCCGGCAGAATATCTAAAAAGGCCACAAAATCATGAGTTGTTTGATGACTGGAAACCAAAGTAGAAATCAGATATTTCTTCTTCACAAGTCTGAAAAAGCCTTTAACTTTGACTCGGTTACCTGGTGCAGGCCACATGTTTGGCCCATAAAAAGGTTTCTGTGATTGTGGGTCATCCTCAGCCACTTCAACTCCAATATAATACCCTTCTTTGTAATCTCCTAGTTAACCAATTACCATGATTCAGCACAAACACAAAAATGAAAGATAGAAGAGTGTATACATGGACTAACATACCGTGTAATTGGTTTTCAGGATCAAGGAGTTCGTCAAAAAGAGGGGTATAGCCCCTGTGCTTATCGTTCCGGAGGAGCTTCATCTTTTCGTTGAGGGGAAGAGTGAAAAGCTTCTTGCTTTGGGCAAAAACCTCGTCCATGAAGTCCTGGCTTATTCCGTGGTTGACAAGGTAGAAAAACCCAGAATCGGTGCATGCCTTTTTTTTTCCACCACAGAACAGCCACAGGGAGAACAAATTGAAGTTGAAGTCGAAATTGAGAATTGGAGTAAAACAAAATTATGAGTTCTGTAACAGAGGAGAGAAGAGGAAGGTGTTAGTTACCTGTTTGAGCAAATGAACGGATTGGTTGGTGTTAGGATTGGAGAGGTCGATACAATTGAGTACTGCTGCTGCTGCTTGAGGGGTTTCTGCTTCTGCGCTCTGTTTTCCCATTCTGGTTCTGGAATAGCACCTCAGGTTGAGGTTCTGTTCTCAATCACTACTGTAACTTCTGCTATTCGGTACTCTTTTTATCCATTAGAAAATTTCAAGGCAAAAGGATGGTGCTTTTACTGCGTTTAAACTTGAATTTCTGTCATCCCATACCTACAGAACTGTCAGAACAGTGGGAAGTTTTAACTTTTTTTCAAACAAACAACCTCTTGCCATTAACACTTTGTTTGGTTTGAAAAAGAAAATGGAAGGAAAGAAAATAAAAAGAAAGAAAGTGAAAGGAAAGAAAAATAGCAAAAAAAGAAATAATTTTTTAGTTGTTTGGTAGAAGAGAAAGTGAGAGGAAAGAAAGGTAAACTTTTCTCTTTTCTTACTTGATTGAGTAGAAAGTCAGAAAAAAAAAAGAGATATCTTTAGTAAATGACACAAATACCCCTTTGTAAAAATATTAATAAATTTAACTATATTTTTAATAATTTTTAATTAATAAAAATGATTGTAATATAATAAATAAAATTATTTAAAATTTTAGATATTATAAGCATATTTCTTTAAATTAAAAAATTAAAAAATATTTATTTTATATTTTAAAACATTTATTTATTTAATAAATAAATAAAAAGAGAGTTCCATCATAGAGATAATATGGTATTTTACTTTTTTTTATCATTACTCACACACACAGGAGTTAGAGAAAAGGGTTGGATGGGGATCGAACCCCACCCTCTTACATGTCACTCGAGCTCTTTGACCGCTTGAGCTACTTTAAAACTCATATTCATTCTCCCTTCCCTTCCAACTTGGGAGGAAGCCAATTTGAAGTGGGGCTCGAATGACCCGTGTGTTAAGTTGGACTCGATAATATAGGCTCGAAATACATCGAACTATTTTGGCCTTGCCCAATTGGTCTGTCAGGCCAGATCTGTATTTTTTTCACTTTTCTAATACTTTGACCTTTTTTCACTTATAAATATTTCGGACTAGGTCGGTCTGGCCCAATGTGTTTTATGTTGGGTTCGGGCCAAACTGGCTCTGTCTTTTTTGCAATTTGGCTTAATGGACTGGGCCGAGCTAGACAATCCTATTTGACATCTCTGATTTTTATTTTTATAATTACAATAATTTTTATCATAAATATGCTTAGCCTCTGATTGATTAACTTTTTGCATCAACAATAGGTGACTGCCATATTAGACTTAAGTCTGACGTGTCCTTGATAATTAACTCCCCCGATCCCCAATAAAAGTGGCATTTTTCGTTGAATTGCCAATAAAAGTGGCAAGTATCCAAAGACGTGGCAAATATTATGAGCAGAAAGTAAGAGGTAACTTTCGTCTTTTGATTTTAATAATTTACTTTATGACATACATGCGGGTGGGGTGGATTTACAACTAATACCCGATTAATTAAGTAATAAATCCGATGACTCTCATGATTATTCAAATCGAGTTTGTGATCTATCGAATCTACCGAACCAATAAGGGCACAGCTTTGTAACCACTTACGTAGCAAATACAACTTTGAAGAAAACAAACTTGATTTAGAAAGCAATATGACATTTTTACCCCTGGCATTTGATTTAGAAACTGGTGACACGCGCTCAATGCGGATTTGGAGCTGCTAAATGATGGATGTACTTTACTACAGTAAAATGAAAATGGCAAATTAAAAAATCAAGATTTTTCGGGAGTTTTGTTTTTAAACATAAAATAAAGTGTTTTACTTAGAATAGAAATAAAGTATTTTTAATTCAATTTTTAAACACTTTTTAGCTTGGATGGTTTTTAGTTAGTTTTAAAAACAAATATTATTTCTACCATTTTCTTCATCTCTTCATTCCAATCTAACTTCCACACACTTCATTATGGCAATGGTGGTGGGAGCAAGTAGTAGAGAGTATTGAGTGGCCGGTGGAGGGTGTAGACGATAATTATGATTGAGATTGTTAAGTGACAATTGCGATAGAGAGTGTAAGAAGGTAGTGGTAAACTGGTAAATAATGGAGGATTCTTACCAACGATAGTGATGGCAATGGTGGTGGAAATTAAGTGTCTAGCAATGGTGGTGGTAATAAAAGATTTCAAATGGGTAGAGAGGTGTTAACAGTGGCGAGATATGTCTGATGGTGGTGGCATAAAGAATGCCTGGGATTGACGATGACAAATAATACCACATGCAAAAGCTACAATGACAAAGGGTATGTCACGGCCGGTGATGGTGGCATACAATGTAAAAATATAATTTTGACTTTTAAAACCTAAAACTAACAACTAAAACGAGCAATAAACAAATGAACTTTTGTTATGTTGTATGAACATTTATATATTATAAATTTTAAATTGTTATTGCACTGTCCGGCCGAAAAATGGGCAACCTGGCAATGACTTCGATCGCCTTTGCGTTTAAGGCTCGACGCTCAGGGGGTTATGTACCGTTTGTAATACTATTTCTCCAAAAATGATATTACACTATAGTAACCAAAAGTTTATGAAAGCTTAGAAAATGTTTTAGGAAAAAATTGATAATCCTTCTCTAAAAATGAGGGAAGGACGGGGAATAAATCCCTGTAAGATTTTCTCTTTGAAAATATTTCAAGTGTAAAGAGTATAATATAACTTCGTACTCAAAATTTAATCATCTCATATATAAAAATTATCAGAGTTTACAACAGAACTTGTACAGTGGACTCTTGAGTCAGTCAAGTCTTTAGACCTCTACCCATTCTAAAATAGTAAATATCAATTCTTCTTGGAATCCCTATCAATATACACAACATCCTCTTCAAATCCTTCTTCTAAGAGATAGCCCACGTCTTGGATAATTATCTACTCGATCATGCATCAACACAACATAAAGCAGGCAATGGTGAAACTCTAAACAAAATAATAAGACAAGTAGGTACAAAATCAAAACACAATTATATATAAATAAATCACTATGCACAGCAAGACACACACAATCAAAATACAGAACAATCAAGACTTATAAACAGATCTTGTTTAAGCAGATCTTACCTTTGTGCTGAAACCCTGCAAAACAATACATTCACAATAATATATCACCAAAACCAAGTATTTTTATGCATGTCACTTCAATATCTCAAAAGTCACACTAGTGTAATGTTCCAAGGAGATTTTCTCTTCCTCACTTCTTTTGAGCGATCGGCTGCGATAAACTTAACAGAATAATCAGGGAATCGCATCTTTAGACCCCTGAGAATCACTTCGGTAATACCGCATTTAAAATGAATACCAAATCATAAATAGATGTGCCAGTCGGATTTATCCAAACCGGGTGTACGATTTGTCTCGGTTCAAGGGGATTCACCGACAAGACCATTGAGACTATCAAAACCTGGATAATTCCAGTAGACAATTGTTGTCCAACAGAATCTATTCTCAACCCCGTCTAGTGGGTTGTAAGCTCATCGTCTTTAATGCAAATAATATAACACTTCTCTTTATCATTCATCAAAAACCTCTTCCGTCTTACTGTAGCTTCCTCTTTGGACAAATCTTTTGGAATCACTCACCAATTTTGAAGAAATACTCTTGCTCTTATTTTATTGCGCATTAAGTTATTCTTCCGGCTATAATAATTCATTTATGAATGTTCAAACCGCGGCAGAGCCGAACTGAGGTGAACAGCCCAACAGAGTGATTCGATATATGAACTTAATTTTATTAACTCATTTAAGAAGATCAAAGCGGGGTAGAGCCTCTCTGTATTTGATCAAGGAAGAAGAGAATAACAGTAATTAAACTTACGTCCACTTTTTAATCCAATAATGTCTGTTCTCTGTTTTTAAGTCGATCTTAGGGAATGGAATAATTACACGGCGACTGAGCCGACTGCGGTAATCAGTGTCCAGCTTTTCTAAAAACTTCATATCATCTTGATGAATGAAATTCAACTATTTCTTTTACCGGCTTACTTAATTTAGAAGATGAAATAATCATACGACGGCAGAGCCATCTTTGGTGATCAGTACCCATTTTCAGAAATCGATAAAAACTTAGGCTACATGAACGCAATTCAATTACTTCTCTTGGGAAATATTTAAGCACTGATTATCTTCCAGGAAAAAGACCCATTGGAAGCCTATCTCACTAATTTCCACTGTCTTAAATATTGGAAATTAAACTGAGTTTATTGCATATATAAACAGATTGGATACCCACTCGATATTTCCCACAAATAACATAACAGTAAAATTCACCGAGAATCCATGACTGTTACATTAATTTCCGAAAGATGTTATAACAGTAGGTTCACCGAGAATCCATTACTGATACACTCTTTTATCCGACAGATGCTATAACAATAGAATTCACCGAGAATCCATTACTGTTATACTCTTTTATCCAACCCAATCTATTTATATATACGGTATTAATAAATCACTTCTTTCCCAGATTATCTTAGGCATGTATATCCCTAGTCCCCAGTGTTAAGATTTTTAAATAGCGTATTAATACAGATCCCAGGCTAGAAAGAGACGGACTTTATAATAGCCCCTTCAAAGGTCTCTTTCTTTTCTAGACAGATCCATACTAATAAACCAATCAAATCTTAACCATCACCTTTGACCATATACATGTTAGATAATATCAGGGTTTTTCACAAAGAATAAAACGTATTTTCTTTACGGTAAAATCATATTTGCAGTAAATTAAAATTCGCCATTATAACAGTATGTTTACTAAACTCAAAATTGATTTTTCCATTCCAACCTTACTCCCACGAAAATATCAAGAAGATTTGGGCATTATAACCCCACAACAATTGAAAAACAAAGACAAGCACTTTTCAAGCCATATAAACACCAAAAAGCACTCAAGCACACAACACTCAAGATCAAACACAAACTTCTCAAATTATTTTGCAAGAGGTTCCCCCTACCTTTCACTAAAAAAAAATGGATGAAGAACAAAACTTGAAGATCAAGAACATCAAGCAAGAACACCAATAACTTTAAGAAGAAAAAGAGAGAGTTTGTGCTTGTAAACACAAGGCTTTTGATGTGGGAAATTTTTATGAATCAAAGAGGAGTATTTCAAGAGGAGAGGGGCGTATTTCTTGAGGTAAGAAGTGAGAAGAACAAAGCTTTGAAGATCAAGCTTGAACTCAAGAACAAAGAGAGAAAAAGGCTAGGATTTCAAAGGGAGAAAGAAAGGATTTAGCTTTGTCAATACAAAGGCTTTGGTGTAAGAATTATATGAAGCATGAGGGGGTATTTATAGTAGTGGGGCAGCCATGGGGTTGGGTTTAAAGGGATCATGGTTAGCTTAGAAAATAACCTTGGTTAGCTTTTAAAATAAAACAAAACAATTAACTAAATCCTAATTGGTTTAAACCAATGACTCATGGCATGATTCATCAAGGAAAGACATAGGGAGCAAGGAAAACTTTATGACTCATGGAGGGGTGGGCGGTTATGAGGAAGGAAGAAGGAAGGAAAGTAAGACATAGTCAAAATGATTAAATCTTAAGTTTTAAACCATCATTTTTCTAATTGGCTTAAAGACTTTCACAAGGATTGAATCCAAGTGAAAATTATCATCCTAGGGTCCAAAAGAAGGAAGAGGGATCAGCCAAAGTAAAAGGGAAGAAGGAAGGAAGGCGAAGCCATGATGTAAGCCATGACTCCTAAAATACATCTTTTAACAAATTCATTTTTAATCAAACTTTTCTTAATTGGTTAAAAACTTTGACTCATGTACCAAATGCACCAAGTCCTCTTCTTGGCAAGGTGGTAGGACGGTTTATGAGGGCTAAAAAGGGAGGGAGTGAAGTTACATCTTTGCCCCAAGGGTTTTCAAGTGCAAACGGATACAAATCAAGGACAAAAGTGACTTTTCACTAATCAAAATTTCCTAAAATTAATTAAAGGTTTGAGAACTGATAAGAAATATTGGGAATACCATCTAATAGTCCTAATAGCTTCATGGAAGAGTTTCTGGAATTTTACAATAAGTGTAAGCTATGCGTTTAGCATAAAAACAGAAAAACGGACACGCCGTAAGTGAAAAATAGACATTTTTCAAAAAATTTCCAAATAATTCTCAAAAATCACAAATTTAATTTAAATACCAATTGTCCCTCTTGAAAATTGATTTTGAGCTCTCACTGATCAATATAAATCCATTTCGGTTCAGAATTTCACGCTTTACGTCTCTTACGGAGTTTTGAAAAAGTGTCTTTTGATCTGTCTTTCAGAAAATTTTGAAATAATTTCCATAAACCCAAAAAATAGAAAAACATATTTTGGCTACCGTTTCTGTCAGTTAGACGTACTACTTTATGTAAAAAGACCTGTTATCGATTGTAAAACTACCGTTTCAGAAGTATTCGGAATACGTGTATTTTATTCCTAATTTTAAGCTAAAAACAAATCACAAAACACTTATGGCACAAGAATTCATATAAGACAGAAAAAGTACGGTTTAAAACAAGAAACAGACGTTGGACCTAAACTTGATGAAAGCTGCGAATTGATCATTTTCAGAAGTAATCTTAAACTTGCGCATTTAAATCCTATTTTTAAACTAAAAATGAATCACAAAACATTTACATTGCAACAATTCATATAAGACAGACAATAAACGAAAAACAGAAGTCTATATAGGAGTTTAACTGTTTTACCGTTTTAACTATAATACCAAACAACTTATGATTTCTATACTATCTAAAGTATACTAGATCTTAAAGTCTATATCTTAACTATGTCTCCATTTTCGGTATTTATCCATTTCTTAACTAACAGAGTACAAAGTTTCTCTTAAAGGGACTAAAACTGTAATTCCCGTATACCGTTCTCTAAAATTTCAAACTTAATTTCTAAAACCTTTATATATGGCTAAACTATTTATCCTCAAATATTTCTTATAGAATGAATTTTCCATATTTATCATAAACTTATTCTGACTGTTAAGAATGTCCGTCAAATACCGTTTGACTTCTATGTCAACTCTTAAACCATTATATTTTATCTGAAAATCTTAAGGATAGTTCTAATCCTCTAAAATTAATACTCTGTCTTATAGAGTGAAAGTTTAGGATGTTACACCTTCCAGCCGAGCAGTGGGCGACCTGGCAATGGAGTCCTGGCCTCCTTTACCGCCGACCGGGTATATCTTAGCCGAGGGTGTGCACTGCCGCACCGACCCCTGGGCCGACGTACTCCCTAGCGCCGACTCACGCCAAGGTGTCACCCGACTGAAGTCTCCAAAGGATCCAGAGTAAATCCCTGAGATCACACACCAGATCTCCCCTCATTAATGGGATCCCCCAAATCACGCCCAGGCAAGCAGGAGTTTCCTAATTTGTCTCATGTCATTAATGAATACCCCCCTTATAAATAGGAGTGGCATAATCCTAGACAGGGTATGTTCCAAAAACCTGCTAGTGGGCAGAGACTAATTCTAGGCACTCTCACTTAGGGGTGTCAATATGGGCTTGGCCCAACGGGACCAACCCGTTTGGCCCGTAAAATGGGCGGGGCCGATTTTTTAAGGCCATGGCCCGTTTGGGCCCAGTCCGTTTAGGTCCGTCAAAAAAGGGCCAAAACAGATTGGCCTGAAAACGGGCCAGGCTGGCCCTTTTTTTTAAAAAAAAAAACTTTTTTTCTTATTTTTTAAATAATTTTTAATTATTTTTTTAATTTTTTATTATTACTTTGACGGGTCAGCCCGTTTTGGCCCGTCAGCCCTCCTTTAAACAGGTTGAACTATGATTTTTGGCCCACTTTCAAATACAGGCTGGCCCGTTTTCCTCGCGGGCCAATGCGGGCCGACCTGTTTTGACATCCCTACTCTCATTGGGAACTAGGGTCAGCCTTTGGCGCCCACCGTGGGTCCTCGGTAAAACTCTTCCCGACGGCCACCACACAAAGAGTCCACGACCTCTACCAAGCAGCGAAGATGGTGCACTATCGAGTAACCTTGTGATATCATCGCATCTCTCGTCTCTAAAGACGGCATCCCGACGAAATGGGAGGAAGAGTTACCATCTTATTTTTTCCGATGAGATAAGTTTTCCTGCTACTGCTAGTATCCGTCTTTTATATTTTTTGCGTCATCTACATGAGTTTTGTTTCGCCTATATTAATCTGGTTATGGACTCATTTGTATGTCAACTGCGTGTGTCTAATAGATCTCCGGTGAAATCAATACCGAGAGACAAAAGCAAAATATCTTCAGACTTGCTCGGAGCAAGGATGGTCTTCTTGAGATATTTTTTGCTATACGACTTCTATTGCTACAGATAAGTTTCACTGGATATAAGTCTTTACTTCTTTTGTTTTTCGCCTATTTGTGCACTCTATTTCTTTTAAACGTATTTCATAGGTTTTAGTAGGTTTTGGCTATTGCTGAGTTATTGGATAGAATATATGAATCCTTTTCAAATATAGCTTTGTGCTTATAAGAGATAAATGTCTTCCCTGTAATCTGTTCCTATGTATTAAGGGCTTGAGAATAGTGTCTGGCACGTACATTTATCTTCTCCATATAGTTTTCGTGGCATGTTTAGTTATGCTTTGTGTATGGCTTGCTTATTCAATTTGCTGGATAACTTATGCAATGGTTTCGGATTTTAGCTATATGATTCTAAGCTTAATTGATTTGGTGATGACAATTGTTGCATGTTAGTCATGTCTATAACAAATAGTGTGCACTGTATTGAGTGATTACCAATTCTTTCTTCTGCTGAAGTCCTGAATTATATTTTTAAGAGCTCAAATATATTACAATGATTTGATTGATTTAAATTTGTTTCCTTTTTGTTGCCTCTGTTTTAAAATTTTAGAAAATAACAATATTCAGAGTTAATGTTTCTTTATTATAATTGATTGACAGTTTTAGTGGAAATTGCTCTTAATTTGAATTCATAATTTTGCATTCATTGGTCCGTTATCATATTGTATTGATTGCTGTTTTATATTTTATTTTATACTCGCTATAATCGTTTTTGTGCAAGTCATTTCTTGGCCATAGATCCTACTCATTAGCATGACTAGACAATTCATAAATCAGATTGGTGGAGCTATTTTATACTTTCAAAATATTCAAAATGTTTTGCTTTAAATATTCCAAATGTTCAATTAAAATTGGTCCATCACGTTAATATGCACTTTGATTTAAATTATAGGTGTGTTGTCAATCACGCTTGGTTTTATTTTGTCTTAATTGCTAATGTTGTTATTTTACAATATGTTAAACAAGTGATTCGCTAGTATTGATGATTATTTATTCCTATTTTACACATAATAATTATTCCATGAATTTGATTCCTTCATTAGTGCATTGAGTGTTTAAATTAGTGGTAATTAAGAGATTTTAATGTGATTTAATTACTATGATTTTATTGCTATTTAAATTTATTATTGTTGGTTGCAAAGTTTGAAATTTGAATGACATTAATGTTTCATTATTGTTGTATTTGAATGACATTAATGTTTCATTATTGTTGTCCATAGGGTCTCGGTGCTCGAAGCTATGTGCTCGGCCGAGTAACTCCTGGCAAACACGACGTTTTGTCACTTTAAAAGACTTGTATCCAAAGAGTCAATGTCTCGGCGCCTAAAGCCTAGCGCTCGGCCACCTAGCAAGCATGGAAAGACTTGACTAGAGGATCTCGGCACTCGAAATTATGCGCTCAGCCGAGTAACTCCTAGCAAACACCACATTTTTCTATATTTTTTTTCACAAATTGAAAAGTCTTATACTGTAATTTATTCATTCCTATAATTTTAAATTATCACTTTAGTATCTAAAACTACTATATAATAATACACATACTAATTATTAATTCTCTTATACTCACAACTCAGCTTGAGATAAAATACAATACTGTTAGACACTAGTACTTCCTCTGATTTTATATATAAGCAATAAATTATTTTTTTGATTTATTAAATAACTCATGTATTCATGTATCTGAAAATCAGATACATAAATTATTTAATAAAATAAAAAAATAACTTATTACTTATATATAAAATCAGAGAAAATATTAGTTAAGAATTTGGTAGAAAATACTCGCTGTAAATAACAAAATGTATTGGGATAAAATAAAAAGTAAGTAATATCCAAACATCATTATCAATCCAAAAAAGGCGTGCCAACAATTGCCGAACACTTGACAGATGCAGCGTCTATGCGTCCTCCCACGATTTGTTCCCGCAGCATTATTTCAAAAGGGAAATGATAACGGGTAAGGGGTATATCCGTCATTGTCGGGTTGAGTGAGAGAGAGTGAGAGAGGGGAAACGGAATCTCTTGCATCGAGGTCCTTATCTTCGGGGGGTTTCACAGCCCAAGACTCGTGGAAAACACCGAGCAAATCATACACTTACGTCTCCACACCCTTATCAAACGCCTCTAAACAAAATCATCCATTAATATTATTATTCCACATACGCCCACAAATAAACCGACGGTGGCTTTTATCTTGGTCCAGTATCTTAACTTCACCATTAAGGTAAAATGGATCCATGACTTATGATTATAAGTCATCAAGTTTTTCGTATAATTACATATTTCTCCTCAGAAGTACTGACATTATATTAATACTCCCTAAAGTCTATGAAATATAAAATTTTGCCAAAAATAAAATGAAAATCATAAAATGACCAAAAATTTAAAATACAACAACTATTGTATCCCGCTCACTCTCTTTTTGTTTCATCTCTCTTCGTGAATTATTTTTTTATTTTAATAAATTGTAATATATGAATAAAATAAATAAATAAATAAATAAATAAAATAAAATATTTAACATACTTAAATAAAGTATTAAGCTTCAGAAACAATGGTAACCGGATGTATTGTAATATCTGTTTTTGTAATTAACTGTTTAATTCTGTCTTATATGAATTTGTGCGATATAAATATTTTGAGATTTATTTTTAGCTTAAAAATAGGATTTAAATATACATGTTTAAAAATACTTCTGAAAACGGTGATTTTCAGCTTCTGTCAGGTCTAGTTACCAGGTCTGTTTCTTTGTCTCACTGTTCTTATTTTGTCTTATTTGAATTCTTGTAGCATAAATGTGTTGTGATTTATTTTTAGCTTAAAATCATGAATAAAATACACATATTCCGAAATACTTCTGAAGCGGTAGTTTTTCAGTCGATATCGAGTTTTTTTTATAGAAAATGATTTACGTCTAACTAACAGAATGAGTTTTAAATAGCTTGAGTGTGTGAAACAAATCCAATAAAATAAACTTCCTTCACAAAAGTTGGTTCTTTTAATATTTTTTATTTTCTGAAATTTTTCTGATATTTTTGGAAAACTTTCAAAAATTTACAGGAAAATACGCTAAACGGAAGTATATAGCGTAAAAATCTCATTTCAGATTTTCGTGACAAATGTCCACAAGTAATTTATATTTTATTTTTAATTATTTATTTTATGATTTTAGAAATTATTTCTGTATAAGTTTCGAAAATCCTATTTTCTGCATTTTTCGGGGTTATACCTGCGAAACGGTGAAAACCGAAGAGTTTGCACTATCAATAAACTTCAAAAATGATGCCACAAAATTATTTAGAGCTATCATGGCATTTTCTAGCATTCTCATTGGTTCTCACCAATTTAAATCAATTATTTCAAATTTTGATTTATTAAATGACATTTTTAGCCTTTATTTCTTTCCTTTTTCATAAAACCCTAAGGTTATTTTGGTAAAATCACACTAGACAGAGAGTGAGAGAGAGAAACAACAAGAGAGAGGGAGATAGGGGGAGAGGGAGATAGGGAGCGGGGGGAGCTAGAGGGAGAGAGAGAGGGCGAGGGGGAGAACAAGAGAGAGGAGGGATAGAGAGAAAGTGTCAGAGAGAGAGGGGGAGAACAAGAGAGAGCGAAAGATAGGGAGAGACAGCGAGAGAGAGAGGGGGGGAGAACAAGAGAGGGGAGAGCGAGGGGGAGAGAGAGCAAGGGAGAGATCGAGGGAGAGAAAGAAGGAAAGAGAGATCGAGAGAGGGGGTAGAGAGAGCGAGAGAGAAAAAGGGGGAGAGAGAGTGCGGGTTATCGAGAGCGAGAGGTAGGGGTGGCAAAACGGTCTGACCTGCTTAACCTGCCTTTTATGGCGGGTCGGGTTGAGGTTTCCAACCCTTGGCCCGCCAAGTGGGCTGGGGCATCGGGTTGAATAAATTTTTTCCCTAATTTTAAAAAATATTTTTAAATGATTTTTTTTAAATTTTTTAGGCAAGCTTGGGGCGGGACCTGCCAAAAATGTGTCAGCCCGTCCCTTAAACGGGGTGGGCCAGTCTGTTTTGCAATCTCTAGCGAGTGGAAGAAATGAGAGCAAGCGAGAGAGAACAAGAGAGGGGGAGAGAGAAAGAGCAAGAGGTTTTTCGAATTTTGATCAGAGCTGCGTCAGAGTAAGAGTGAAAATATAATTTAGAATTACCTACTTTTGAGTGTTATTTCAAATTCCTCAAATTTGGTTATAAAAATATACCTCATAAAAATTGCTTCATTTTAAATTCCTACACCCATAATATCCAAAAAAAGTAATTTAATTGATGTATTTTGATTACCCTCTAAAAATACATTATCCCTTAAATTACCTCATCCAAACACATATAGTATCACAAAAGGACAAAATTGGGCTATATCACAAGTTTTTTAAAGAAATGGGCCAACTTTAATAATACAACAACTTTTTGGATATTACTGTCATTTCAAAATATTGGCTGACCCCCACTGCAATATTGTTAAATATACATCTAAACCTGCTGTCAAGGTTGCCCATGAATGATCTCAGCCATTAAATATAATACTTATATATCAATGGTATCCACATTGCAATAGCCCACTTCACCTTGATGGAGAAGTTAGGATACAAGACCAACATAAAAGCCACCTACACCTCTCTCTCTCTCCCCCATCCACCTAAGAATTGGAATTGGAATTGGAATTGCCCTATGGACTAGAGAGTTTTTTAAGGTTTTGTATCGTTGAATACTATATATTACTTTATTTATATGAATTAATTAATACCGACTGTTTTATTTTAATTTAAATACTATAATGTAAAAACTAAGGTGCATGATGTGTACATCCGTGACAACAAGAAAATTCAGCACCTCTATCACTAGTCCAATAATTTATCCTCGTGTGTACTATGCCTCTTCTTTTTCGCCAGCTTTGCCGTGCGTCACCATCTATCTTGAATAACCTCCCTTCTTCAATCTGGACCGTCTGGTCCCCCTCCCTTTCTCGAAGAAATCTCTACGTGTTGTTCGCGTTCGCGATGGATGAAATATCATCACAGTGCTCACCCTGTAGTTTTGAAGCCACAAGAATGAATGACCACTTCCAATCCTTGGAAGTCAAACGGTATCAAAATTACGCCATCTTTTCTCGTACCTCCTTTTTACTTGTAATATAATATAATATAATAATAAAAAAGACTGACATCCATCCATTGTTGAATAAGAAAATCAGAAACAAAAAAAAAAAAAAGGAATTCTATCATTAAGTTCAACTAATTCACGCGTCAAATTTTACCAAACGAGTAGGCCCCAAAGTAATATAAGTGCCACCTGGCCATTTTGTAATGAAAGACAGAGTACCGTTGCTTACGCCCATAGGTTCCTCACACGTCACACACAGAGAGACAACTATTCGGTGCAGCCCAATCCAAAGCCGCACTTTGAGGACGGTCCAATCAAATTTCACAGCCCGTAGAATAATCAGACTGTGGGGCATCGATGACGGGATAAAAGCGGGCGCAGGTGTTGTGCGAAGTAGAGAATGAAAAAGGGTGGCAGTGATTCTTTTTTTTACGCAAGAGATGCGTGTGTAAGGGAGGATCGTAGGGGGGACAGGTGGAGTCGCAGCATAAGGCAGGTGAGTACGATATACAGAAAGGCTCGTGTCTCCTTTCTATTCCCCGCTCAACTCACAAATCACAACAGATGCGTGTGCCATCAACAAAACTTCTTAACATTTTTCCTCACACGTGTCACCTCCTCACCTGTCCTTTCTTCTCCTTTTATCGTCTCCTGACTCCTCTCTTTTTTCCCTCCTCTCTCTAACTACTGCTGAGTCTGAGTCATGGAACCTTTGGAGGAGGATGGGCAACTCGAACGAGTCGACTCCGAGTTGACGTCCACCAGCTCTGGTTCGGGCATTTCCTCCATGCTTAGCTCTGACGATTTCCGTAACATCAATAGCTCCGGCGACATTTCCTCTATGAGCAGCAGCTCCGGCGAGATTTCGGCCATCGCGGTGAGCCGGGCGGTTCTTGCGCCTCCGATGAGCGCCGCGTCCAATGGAGAGGATACCGAGGCCGCGGCGGTGCCGGTGGTGAGGGAGAAGTGCGTGGGGAGGAGTAACAAGGGAGTGAGCTGGGGACACACTTCGGTGATTGGGAGGCGGAAAGAGATGGAGGACGCCGTCGCCGTTATTCCGGGATTCATGTCCCACACCTGCGATCACGTCGGCGGTTGTACGGCTCCCGGCTCCAGATCCTCCGGCGAGATCGCTCCCGTTCACTTCTTCGGCGTTTACGACGGCCACGGTGGCTCTCAGGTACACCCCTAACGCCTTCTCCTTCTTCCATTTTTGTTTTTTTATTAATTATTAATATAATTTTCGCAAAACTTTCGGTTTTCATTTTCTCTTTCTCTCTATATATTGTTTGTGGTGAGACTCCGTGAGAGTTAATACTGGTTGCGGTGACTATGCAAAGAAAGGGAGTGCGGTGTGGTGTTGTGCATGCTTAGTATTTACTTTTTTTTCTTAATTTTTATTTATCTGTTCAAATGATCTCAATATTTAACTATTTTTATTAATATTTTTCTGTAAATAAATATAAAAAACGGATGATCGGAATTGTTCATGTGCTCATTAAATTAAACTGAAACCGGGAATGTGGTTGGTGGGTGTGTTCCTTAGCAAGGCCACGTGTTATGGGCAGAGTGGTCCACAGAGAGAGATGAATTATGGCGCCTTTCATTTTGCCGTGACACGTGTAAATAGGACTGTGCATAATACGGGTGTGGACCTTTTTCTCTTTTGGGACAGATAGTGGTACTGATTGGGAATTAGGAATAGGGATCGGTTAGCGTGACCGAGATCTGAGGTGGTTTTCATCACACAGACGGATTCACCACCACGTTATGGCATGAGAAAAAGGGCATTTTGATCGCCGCCTGCTTTTGTTTCGAGAGCGTTAGGGGAGAGGAGTTGGCTCGGCTGGCACTTGGCACGAGATTGGAAGACGAAACATTCCGTTTTCTACAATTTATTTATTAGTATTAATTAATTAATTTAGGTTTAAATATCTTTTTCGTCCCTGTAAAATGACCGAGTTTCATTTTTCGTCCCTGTAAAAATTTTTGTTTGTTTGTAATCCCTGTAAATCAAAAAGTTTTATTTTTAGTTCCTGCAAAATTGTTTTAGTCCCTGTAAAATTTAGATCATGTTGAATTAGTCTCTGTAATATTTAGATAATTGTCAAAGTAGTCATTGTAAAATAAATTAATAGGGACTAAAAATAAAATTGTTCACATATTACAGGGACTAATTCAACATGATCTAAATTTTACAATGACTAAAATAATTTTGCAGGGACTAAAAATAAAATTTTTTGTTTTACAGGATCACAAACAAACAAATTTTTTTACAGGAACAAAAAATAAAACTCAGTCATTTTGCAGGACGAAAAAAGTATTTAAACGATTAATTTATTAGTATTGCGTTAGAGTACCGCGGGAATAGGTTGAGCCACGTGGATGGAAGGATGAGCTTTTTGTCGAAAGAAAGAAATAAAAGGCAGGGTGTTGTTCATGTGTGAGTACGTGGGACCCGCGCTTCATTATGCGCCTTTGCATCCCTTTTGGCATATCATTAGGGTCTGACTGATGATGGCCGATGCTTTTTTTTTTGATCTAAAATGATGATGATGGTGATGGCCGATGCTGGTCTGCTATATTTTGGAGAAGTTTTATTGAATTTCAATAAACGATGGTTTCAAAGGAAAAGGAAAGAGGAGTAAAACTTTTTTCTTTTTAATTAAAATTAGGTTTAAATATGTTTTAGGTTTTTTTAAATTTGACTGTTTTGATTTTAGTCCCTGTAAATATAAGTCAAAGTTTTTTGGTCCAACAAATATTTTTTTTAATTTTAGTTCTTTTAGTGATTTGGCACTGAGGTGATATGGACACGATACCTCATTAATCAGACGTGTCATATTCTAGAGTCACGTCAGCCTGACACGTCATTTTAAATTTGGAGGGATCTAACACATTTTCAAATTTGTAGGGACCTACCACCACAACCACCACTACTACTATCACCACCTCTTTCCTCCACCCCCACCCCCACTCTCTCTCTCTCTCTCTCGTTTTCTCTCTCTCACCCCCACCACCACCACCCACACACCCACATGTGATTCGTTGAGGACTTTGATGAGCACCAATTTAAAAATGACATGTCAGGTGTCTTCAAATTTAAAATAACGTGTCAAGCTGATGTGACTCTAGAATATGACACGTCTGATTAATGAGGTGACATGTCCATGTCATCTCAACGTCAAATCACTAAAAGAACTAAAAAAAATTTATTGGATCAAAAAACTTTGACTTATATTTACAGGGACTAAAATTAAGACGACTAAATTTGAAAGGACCTGGAACATATTTAAGCCTTAAAACTATTATATAATGTTTGTAAAAATAAAAAAGAATTAGAACAATAAATTTTCTAATAATATATATTTTTTATTTTTATTTGAAAAAATGTTATATTGAAAAACATTTACAGAAAATTACAATTTTATCTTCATTCTCATTTCTCTTCAAAATTAAGTATAAGTTGTAACATGATTATTTATTATTTATGATAGCTTATCAACAAAAACAATTATTTTAGTCATCAGACTAAATTCAAAGATGAACATTAATTGTTGAAAATATTACCCTCAAAAGATATAAAAAGTCTTATCTATACTGGTCCCAAACAGCTAAACTCTATGTGGAACTTTCTTTTCATGGAAAAAAAATGGATTTATGCCAACACTTACACTCATCACTCTGAGACTGGATTCATGCTATATTTACCAATTATGCATCTTATGTCGAGTCGGGTCTTGAATTAAGGAAATTGAAATTCGCAGAATCCGTCTTGTCCTTGAATCTTGATACAGATATAGATTTTTCCCCTATTTTTTTTCGTATTTTTATTTTTAAAAAGATTTTTTTTCGCAGAGTTCTTTCATTTTCTTTTGTGTTTCTTTCCATTTCTGAATCACCAGATTAATGGAGCATCATCTCTAGTGTCACCGTATGTGCTTCAGTCATAATGTTACACGAGTTTTTTCCTTCTATTTTTTTACCTTCATTTCACACCTATTTCAGAATTATGATCCCAAAGATGGATTAAGAAGGGCAACTGAACTCTGAACGTCCTTCCCCTTGTACAAGGGAGGAGTAATACCTGCCCAAAATGCAAGCGCGTGGAGGTCATTATAGATTATAAATGAATAACATTTTGGTGTTTAATTGTATCTGAATTTTTCCCGTGACGGCTGATTTTCCCTCCTCTAATTATTACATTAAGCTTTAATTCTAGTCGAATAATGCATTTGTTCAATGTGGCCTTCATGACACACAAAATGTTACTAGAAAGTATCTGGCCGTCTATAAGTTAATATATATATATATCATGACTCATGAGTATATATGGTGTACCCTTCTCCTAACTTTTGTGGTAATTTAATCGTAGGTGGCTAAATTTTGTGCCAAGCGAATGCACGATGTTGTAGCAGAGGAGTGGGACCGAGAAATGGCAGGTGGTGCCGAATGGCAGAGAAGGTGGGAAGCCGTATTTGCTAATGGATTTGAGAGGACTGACAGTGAAATCGAATCAGACGCAGTTGCACCAGAAATGGTTGGATCGACCGCCTCTGTGGTTGTTCTATCTGGTTGCCAGATTATCACATCCAACTGCGGTGACTCAAGGGTAGTTCTTTGCCGCAGGACTCAAACAATCCCATTGACAGTGGATCAGAAGGTCTAGTGAGAACCCATTTATCTTCTTACGTTCATATAACTGTCTACAAGCATGTTATGTTTTTTGAAAGAAAAATAATATATTATATGCACCGTTATTTTGTCAAATGAGGCTGGCTATCTTCTTTGTTTTTCTATGCATTCTTTAATTTCATGTATATGTATAGGAGATAAGTCTATTCCCAATAATAATATAAATCAAAAGATAAAAACATTTCGGATATGCTGCTTTTGAAATTCTGAGATACTTGTAGCCTATGAGAAAGGATGATCAGCAGGGGGGGATGTAAAAAAAAACCCACCTCTCCATTATGCAGTCATATTTTCAAACAATTTACCTTTTCCTTCAATGCGGTTGGTTTTCTTCCATTTCATTAACAAAATTAAGACACCGTTGTCCTTGCTTGTACAGCCTGATAGAGAAGATGAACTCTTGAGAATTGAAGAAGGAGGAGGAAAAGTCATAAACTGGAATGGAGCTAGGGTGTTTGGTGTTCTTGCCATGTCCAGGGCCATAGGTACCTTGATTTATCTTCATATCCAGTATTAGGATAAGAATTTACGAAATATTTTCTTCTTTTGAAATCTTTCTGCTATGATTTAATAGAGGGTGCAAACGGCTTAATCTTTAAGTAATTAGAGGATGGTCAGCCATCTTAAGTTATATTCTAATATCATAGCATTGTTCTGAGCTTTTCCTTAAATAATCTTGTTAAATAACTTTGTGCGCTATCTCATGTCTTTCTATCATTAGATATATTATTTGATTCAACCATCTTACCATTAGTCATTTTCTTCAGTTATTCTTTTAGCTCAAATGCCGGAATTCTTCAATAATCGGAGTAATTTAGATCTCCCTCTACTGCTAAGTATGTTTGAGTTCAAAAAATACTCATGATCTCCATTAAAAAGTTTATGGGAATAAATCTTGCATCTTGCCTTGATGTTTTGCTTCCTGACCAATACTTTTCCCTCTTTTTATCTCTCTACTTTTTGCAGACTTGTAGATACCTGTTTCCCCTTCTTTAGCACCTATGGATTGGTACAGACCTTCAAATGCTTCAAAAATCCACTCTCCAAAACCTTTGTCAAACAGCTTTTGTTTTTCACCCTTCATTAACCACCATTTTTCCTAGAATTGTTAATTTGATTATTTCTATTTACTTTCGTCTCGACTCACACATCCATGACCAATACATGGATGTGGTTAGAGACTCTCTTGGTATGATTCTGCAATTCATGCAAAGTTTTCCATTCGATTTCTTATAAAAAAAGAAATCAATTTGGGAGTATGCCACACCCCACTCTTATAAGGTGCTCCTTTCTTTTTCTGAAACTAGTTATAGTAAAATAAAAAACTACAGAAAAATCCAAAATATTTTTATCCCCTGCATTAACATCTATACCATAATGACTGAAAAATTATATATATTGGCATGGCAGTGAAAGCTAGAAATCAAAAGATTGATTCTGAAGTTCTGTGTGCAATGTTTTGGGAAAAATCGAATAAAAACATCAAAAGATTGATTTTTCCCTTGATTCTTATTGTCTCAAGCTACCGGATCGAATAAAAACATCACTTGCTTCTTGCTGCTAAAATCATTTGCTGCCTGAAATTTAGATGGCAAGAGGCTTGCCTGCAGTAAATAAAAATCATTTTGTTCACTTTCCCTGTGGTCAGAAATTTTTTATTAGAACTTTTGCTAGAATGAATTGGCATTGTTATTAACTTTTAAATAGATGAGTAATTCGCACCATTGTTTCAATATATACTAAGATTCGGGGAATTTACTGTAAAGTTAAGTATTTGGGTATGCATAACATTGGATTTTCTGGGTGTAGCATCTAGTGCAAACTGAGTTTTTTTCTTTCCTTTTGAGCCTGATACTAATAACAAATTTTCCTAAGCTAAACTATGATGTGGACATCTAGGAACTAAACGCTTTATGATTAGTCTTGCTCTTATATTTACCCACTTTATGGTGATATTTCAGGTGATCGATATTTGAGACCATGGATTATTCCGGTGCCAGAGATAACTTTTACAGCAAGAACTGAGGAGGATGAGTGCTTAATTTTGGCAAGTGATGGACTTTGGGATGTAATGACCAATGAGGAGGTGGGAGAAGTAGCACGCCGCATTCTAAGAAGGCGCCGCAGATCCTTGTCAATGGAGGAAACATCTCCTGCACAAGTAGTTGCTGATAGCCTCACTGAAATTGCATATGGTAGAAATAGTAAAGATAACATTTCAATCATAGTCGTTGATCTGAAATCAAAGAGAAAACGCCAGCAAAGGCCTCCTTCAATTTCCTGAGAACCCGATTCTCTTTAATCTTTTTCAACCTTAAGAAGTGTAGCGAGACGGTAATGAAGTTCTAGAGTGATCCATAAACAGAACAAACCCTTTTGTCTTGATGGTTCCCCATTGGTACAAAGGTGTCATATCACTTCAACTTGTGTTTCTCCTAACCTCCTGTACAGAGCTGACTGGCAAAAAGAATCTGCTTCATGACAAGTGACATCTAGCTAGGGCTTGTTTGTTACAAATGAAGTTTAGATCGATACTCAAGATTTATCCGTTTGGTCCTGATGAGGGCAAATAGAATGAATGTTGTCAATTTGTTGGTTGAATTTTTTTACATTAAAAGGAATGGAATGAAATGCAATAAACACTATTTCATTCCACTGTATCTAATATTTTCATTTTTCTTTTTAATTTTGAGGTATAGGATAAAATAATTATTAACGTTATTTTTTTATCCGCTTCCTATATAATAATATGAAGACTTTTACTCCCCCATTATCATATAATACCTAAATAATAAACTTTTATCCAATGGGTGTGATGACTCAGTCGGCATCACCGTTAAGAAGGGATAATGAGTTTTAAGCGTGACTGAACTTTAAACTAAATATTAGTCTTATAGTCGGCCCAAAAGGTCAAAGTCATAGAGATATTTCCAGGTATAGCTTTGGGATATCTCGGGCATAGGTCAGGGAAAGCTTCAAACATGAATCTTTCCATTTTACTTGAATACATCTCACTTAAAATAACAAAGAAAAAAGATGCATAAATACAAAAACATCTGATGTAATAAACTTCATACGCTTCAAACTTGAAAAACAAAATGTGTTTTATATGCTAATAAAATTTATTTATAAATTTAAAGCTGTAATATCTCGACTGTTTTTTGGATTGACGACTGTCTCCACATATTAACACAGGTTTTTTTAGCATGCTTGCTTAACTATGGAGTTCTTAAGCGATAGGTTACCGAAAAGAAGATCTTGTTGGTATAAGTAGTACCAATTAATTCTATTAAGTTTTCCTCAACTGTATAGTCTTATACCTACAGTCTCGAGATTCTTCTCATTCGAGTATGATTTCAGTTCATTCATGTATCCCTTCACCTAGAAGCCGCTCCTTGTCCGTGTCTCTCTACACCGGCGATCACTCTCCGCCCTCGTCGGCCACGGGGTGTCACAAAAGCATTACAAATTAATGGTACACAAGCTTGTAATATGATTTCATGATTTGTATAAAGATTAAAGATTTTTTTTTTAGTTACACAATTGTTTAATAACAGCAAATGACATGTTCATAGGCGTGGGACAAAAGAAAAATATCGTGCTTCAACTATTTGATTTGATGCCATCTTCATTCATCACACGCAGGTTACACTGTGGTTAGAGATAAGGAGATTTCGACCAAAAAAGAGAGAGAAGGAAATAAACTACTATTTCTGCGGTATGAAAATAGCATAAAATTAGTCCCGCTACAGCGTACAACAGCTATAGTAATATCTGACTATCACTCCTTTACATCATTGATGTATAAATCAAAGGTTGGAGTCAAGTATGGACTAGATTTTGAGTAAAGTTCAATAGGTTAAACTTTGAATGAATCTGATCTTAAGCAGAATTTATTATTCTGTTTTACAAATTTCGCATAAACTTAGGCATACAACAATTCCCTACAGCTGGGTTTGGAATAGTATCACATCCGCGCAATGCAAAAATCAAGGGTAATAAGTTAGAGTCGTTTATTTAATTATTCAAAGAATGGGCAATGATAATGATACTTCACGAATCACGTGTCCTTGAAACTACTCTTCTCTTCCGTTGTCCAGACGTTGATGAACGCATTTTCCACCAATAAGAAAGTTAAAAACTTGCCTCAAATTTCCTCTGGATGGCCGGGCATTTGGTGCAAACTTACACACATACACAAGCCGTCGCTTCATATCCCATTTAGTGACGTGTGTTGTTGTATTGAAGGATTTCCCATCATCAAAAGTACCTATAAAATAAGCCGATACAACAGGGATTATTAGTGATATAACATGAGAGAGAGACTTCATAATTAATCTTTAGTAACAACATGAAAGCCATATAGATATGTACCTTTTTCATCAAATAATGACATCAAAATTGCTAAGCAAACACATGCACTAATATCTTCCCCTGAAAAGCAAAGAAAAATAATATATTAGGCAGGGCATGTTGGTTTTTTACAACACACGTGATAATTTGCTTTTACACACACAGGTCCAGCAGAACTATTTCAGAAGCATTAAGGACAGACACATCAGATATCCAAAAAGAAACATTGCCTCCTTATATAAACAGTGCTATCAATTACAAATCAAATCCTAAACACAACACAAGGAATGAATTCACGTTATTTGGTTTTACACAAATCCTACTATCCCAGTCTACTTAATAGTTAACAAGTGCACAAAGTATTCAGAGGGTATTCAGAGACTGTACCATTATTACAACAAACTAGAAGTCGTTTTCCTTGGCTGAGGTTGAACTTTGCAAAGCTCACAGCTTTAGGAAGATTGTTTACCAAGGAAAACCGATCAAACTTTGAAGTCTGGCCATCAAAAACTAAAGTGAGTGGAAAAATTCTAATAATAACAACAATAATAAAAAGGCAAGTTTTCCTTCCACTTCATACTAACCACCATTGGAAGATGCAGATACGCTTCAGGACTGGGAATACGGACAGAGATGGACTCATGATCACAATTCAAAATGCAATCAACATCAGCCGCATCTGCAGCTGCACCAAAAATGGAGAGTGAACACTCAGCCACACAAACATTGTAGAAACATTTTGTTGCTTATCAGAAGTAGATTGGACAACAAGGCAACAAAATATGACTTTACAATTGACAGAACTTATAAATGTAAATTATGTAATTTTGTGTTTTCATTTGACTGATCTTCTGCTTTCAAAAAAAAAAAGTAATTGTAATTTGTAAAGTCAAGAGGAGTAGTCATCCTCAAAAATAAATGCACAGGAGATTATAAAAGGGCATCAAGTAACTCAGCATACCGAACTGAGATGCGCCAACTGCCAAATTAGTTGAACCCAACCAAGATATTGCAAAATCATCAGAAGACTCGGTGTCATTTTCAACGTTTGAAATGTCAGAAGCTAGTGAAGGTTCTTCATGTGAAAGAGAATCTGACTTAAGGGTTTTAACTCTGATCTGTGGTGCACTTTCTCCTCTATAAGAACGGCGTACTCTACTCTTTTCAACTATATCCGCAACCTTCTGGTTACACACCTCAGGACCCGAGTTTATAAGATCATAAACATGATTCCAGAACAGAGCGGGAGATAAGCCCCTGGCCCAGTTTTCTTCGTCGTCACCGGCACCCGGTATGTAATTCCAGCTAAACTCAGAGGCAGTCCTGTGTTGGCTCACGCCAATCGAAGAAGATGCAGACACAAGTATGACGGGTGTGAAATCCCAAGAATCATGGTGAGGCACCTCATTTAACCAAATGACGGTTTTCTGCGAAATCCACAGAGGGCGCAGGGGTTTCTTCAAGCACGCAGCAATGGAAGCAATGTCAGCTCCACTTGCTCTCAGTTGTTCTGTCCATTCTTCCAACCGACCCTCAATGGAAGCCTTCTCTGTTTCTGGAACCCACAGAGGGAGATGCAATGAGCAATCCCAATCAGAATCAGATGAGACATCTCTTGCAATCTCATCAGAATCCTGTTTTATGAAGGCAAAACAACACAACAAAACAAACAACAGGGAATTAGTAATTACAACACAGGTACAGAGTAAAATAACCAAAATTGTGAAATAATATTTGAATAGCATTCTCATCTCACCTGAACCATATCAATATCATGCACCTTAGAGTCCCTTCTGAAATGGGCAATTGCCCGATTCAGAACACAGGTCCAAATGGGTATGGTTTTGGACATGCTGTCAGGGAAACGCTTTCCTCTTCGAGTGGAATCAACTATGATACAACCTCCCTTCTGTCCTACCCAATTGAATTAAGATATAAAAGATTACATCTTTGATGTAAAAAACTTAAAAGGAACCGTTGAGTGCATGTGGGTGGATAAAAAACTAAAGAGAAAAACAGAGTTACCGGCGAGGTGGAGATTGAGGCGAGAGGTGGTGAAGGAGCAGTTATTGGTGTGGCCATCGGTGGATTTGAAGTAACAGGTAGAGTGGAAAGTGGGAGAGTACCAGAGGCCGCAACGGAGGTTGGCGACAAGAGGGAGCTGAGGCCATAACTGAGAGATCTCACCAACGAAGATGGAGTCGTGGTAGATCGATCTCAGTGCGTTGTACAGACTGTTGTCTCTTCGCTTAATGCTTCTCGCTGCCTTGTATATGCTTAGCTGCTTTGCGCCTCCTTCTTGTTCCTCCATCTCTCTCTCTCTCTCTCTCTCTCTCTGTCAACCGATCTAACAGCGCATCCCCGACAAACTTTAACATTAGGACATATATAGTGGTTTCAAACGCAGACGTGTTACAATTTGGGATATGTCTCAATTTGGAATGTGAAATATGTTACCATCTATAATCTATAATAATATCTAGGCTTTAATATAAATTAGGTCCTTGTAAAAATTTGAGTTTTGAATTTAGTCCCTACATTTAAAGTCAACGGTTTTTAGTCCTTCCAAATTTCAAATTTTGAATTTAGTCCCTCATTTGCGTTGACCAATGCCATGTCACCCTAAAACGCTGACGTGGCACGTTGCCCTGTTCACATCACTTGACACGTCATTTATTTATAGGGACTAAAATCAAAACATATAATTTTTACAGGGACCTCCACCACCACCCTCTCTCTCCTCCACCACCACCCCCTCTCTCCTCCACCACCACACCTTTGGAGCAAAAGGAACAAGTACAGGTTTTCAGAAGGTCCCCACCACCACCAGCAGCAAACACCGAATTCGAACCTCCACCTTTGCCTTTGAGTCCCGAACACCGTTCTAATCCCAGAAACTTAGAACCACGAGAAGCAGAGGCAGTTGGTAGCTCAACCGCCCCACCAGAACCACAAAGGTCCCTGTCACCGCTTTCAATGGCACGATCGACGAACCCTTCATTGGGGGGTCTTCCTTGACCCCTCTCTCCAAACCCAACAGATCCAGAAAAATAAGGACTTTTCCCCTTGGATTGTAACAAAACATTCTTATTATTATTGTGGTCGTTCAAACCAAACTGTAACTGGCATTTGCTTTTGACTAGATTCTCTACCCCAGAGCACACTTGCTTCGCGAACTGCAAGTCACCGACATCGCACCCATCCTCTCTTCTCTGTGCTTCGTTCAGAGCCACCGGCGAACAGCTAGCTGGATCTATTTGATGTTGTTCTAGATCTCTTGAAATTGATTCTTGAAATTGATTCTGTTTTTTTTTTCTTATTTTTCACTTTGGTTTCAGATAAGAATTTATTTTGCTATTTTTCTGGATCAGTTTTATTTTTCATGCTTTCCCCCCAGGTTGTTATTTTGCTATTTTTCTGGATCTGTTTTTGATCTGTTTTTGCTGTTGATGGGAATGGTGTGCTGAAGGTGATGGTGGAGGAGGGGGGGGGGGAGAAAGAGGGGATGGTGATGGAGGAGAGAGGGGTGGTGGTGGTGGAGGAGAGGGAGAAAGAGGGGGTGGTGGTGGAGGTCCCTGTAAAAATTATATGTTTTGATTTTAGTCCCTATAAATAAATGACGTGTCAAGTAACGTGGACAGCGCAACGTGCCACATCAGCGTTTTAGGGTGACATGGCACTGGTCAACGCAAATGAGGGACTAAATTCAAAACTTGAAATTTGGAAGGACTAAAAACCGTTGACTTTAAATGTAGGGACTAAATTCAAAACTCAAATTTTTACAGGGACCTAATTCATATTAAAGCCTAATATCTATAATATTTTTATTTCATTTTAATTTTTAGAATTGACTTTTGTTAAATAGTAAAATGACTCGCTTGAATTTACCTCACATTGAACACTTTGATTTTAGACAAAATTATATTTATGGTCATTTAATTTAATTATTTTTTTCAATTTGACCCCTCATTGTTTTGTTTTTTCGAAAAGAGACTTTATCACCCTACACTGTAGGTCTTACTCAAAACTAATGATTTTAAAAATAAGTGAAAATTATTAAATCGTTATGACTCTAGTATTCTTGAAAAAACATAAGATTTAGTAATGTGTCATGCTTCCACTAATCTCAATTTATTTTTTTAAGAAAATAAATGGAAATTACTAAGCTGTTGCAATTCAAGCACTTCCCAAAAATCAATGAATTCAATAGCGCATCTTGTTCAAATTAATCCATTTATTTGTAGATTTTAAGTGTGGTGTGACTTTGATAGAATAATTTTAATTCTTAATTAATTTGATATGTCGTTGTAAAAAAAAGATAAGAAATTATTGCTTTTAAGAACACATTTGATTTTAATTGGATTTCATAAGTAAAGAATAAATAAATACTGGTTTATTACTTCTTCGTTTCAGAATGTCTATATCCATCATTATTAATTTTAATTTATAAAAGATGATAAACCAAGTTAAAATAACCTAAGAAGGTAGACGTACGCTGGACCCATTTCCCTCATAATCAAATCAAATTTTTAATATAATCAGCCCAATTCCTATTCCTATATAAACAAAAGGCAAAACTAGAAAACTGGTTTCGTATTTTTATTTATTTTTTTAAATTGATCACTTATTAAATTTTTTTAACAACAAAGTTCTTTATGTTTATTTATTTTTTCAATTTGATCATTTTGATGACGTGTCAGTTTCTGATTGGTCTCAGATGATAGTGTACAATAAATCGAGACCAATAAGAAACTGACACATCATCAATAAATGAAAAAAATGACCAAATTGAAAAAATAAATAAACATAAGAGACCTTGTTGTTGAAAAAATTTAATAAAAAACCAATTTAAAAAAATAAATAAAGATACGGACCAGTTTACTAATTTTACCTAAACAAAACAAGCAAAGCATACAAGTTACAGCACGGGTACGTTTGGGTGGTGAAAACTAGGTTTCACTTTCACGGGTTTTTTTCTTCTCCTTTTTCTCTCTTCTTTTTCACTTTGAGTGAAGATTCAACCGTGTTTCTCCTCGCTGTTTTTCACTCTCACTCACTGTTTTTCTACTTGCAAAATCGACCTCTAAAAAATCAACCATGTTCACTTGCTTGCTTAATCCCCTTTTTATAGTGAAAGATGACTAGGGTCTAGGGAGTGGGATGAGATAAGATTAAAGTACTTTCAAATATTTGGGGAGAGTGAGATGAGGGGGGAAGAGAAGCCGGAGGTGGAGAGAAAATAGGAGAGAAGGTTGTTTGGCGATTTCAAAAGAAAATGGCTTTTTTTTTTCTTTCTATTCTTTCTATTTTTTAATCCTATTATTTGGTTTTTAACCCAATCTCTCATTCAGAATAAAATTTTAACTAGAAAGATTGAATAAAGATAGAATAAGGTGATGATATGATTGAGTGATTATATCCTATTGGTTTACCAAAAGAATGATTAAAATAGGATATGATAGCTTATCCTATCATGTGTATCTTATCTTGATTAGAAAATGGGTTTTTGTTATGAATATTTGGTGAATGTTCATTCTCGAAGAGATTGATACTAATCGGATTATGTAATATCTTTTCCCTATTAAGAGAGAAAATTGTATTTCACTCTTTCCTTTATTATGATAAGATCTCTTCCATATTTATATTAGAGTTAAGTTTCTCGGTGACTATAAATACTACCTCATTGTACATGTTTTTGTACCCCAAAAAGAGTAGCAATAAAATATTCTCACATTCTCTCTCCTCTCTTTCTTATCTCTATATTTTACTCTTGTTTTGATTATTTTCATAATAGTTTTAAATTATTTATTTTTTTCAGATAAGTAAAACATATCTCTCTGACTCTCTCGCTTTCCCTCCCCTTTCCGTGATTGAAGATCAAAACTTACAAGTTTAGCCTAACACCAAATCCATGATTATATATCGCTTCCCTCAAATCAAGAATTTTGTCACTCTCTTAGGTGAGGGACGGATTCAGAAATCCATTAAGGAATGGGTCAAAAAATTATCGAGATAAAATTTGATGGTTAATTCATAAATTTTTTTCACATTGAATGATCTGTATAGATCTTTTAGATTTAAAATTGAGCAAAAAATAAGCAAATTTATTATTTATTATATTTTTACAAAATCTACTACTAATTAAGGTTGTACATGTAATAAATATCAAGTGTAACAATGAACAAATTAGTTATGATAATAACATTTAATTATCCGATGATATAATATGTGTGTGTGTGTTTATAATATAATTTAAAATTAATATAACCACGAGGTTGAGCGCACGTGGTTAATGCACTCCGTCTAAGGGACGAACTCAGCTAGGACCCGAGTTTGATATTTAGTGACGGAATAATTTATGGCCAGGTTTATTTATCTTCCAACTGAACACAAATTAATCCAAATATTTATTTTTCTCTGAAATACTATGGGTATAAATAAAAAATAACATAATATTAATATTAATACATGTGTGTGTTTAACTGTAGTGTACGTATATGAAACGATTAAATTGAAAAGGAGTGCGTGACGTTTGTGTCTCACTGCATCTTTGAAGAAAGTGAACGTTCTAGTTTCTGCAGTTAGGGTTTCGGCAGTTGTTTACTAGATTTGGTCTGTGTGATGTTAGACTGCATTTTAGATTGAGTTGTACAGTACTTGTCTTGACCAAAAAGTTATACTTGTGTTCAGAAGCCAGCTGTCAGCCACGTGGCTATTGATTTCCTTTCGTTGGGCTTGGCTTAAGCTGTGCGGGGTCTAAGGCCCACTACGTTTGTACTGCTTTTGCGAGACTTGGGCTCGCTTTCTCTCTATGCTATAAGCAATTGGCCCAAAAAAAAATCAAGAATTTTCTTGACCAAAAAAAATTGTCAAGAATTTTAATTCTCTAGGCACTCCAAAGTCCTAACTCCAACACTTTAAAGAAATATCTTTTTTTGCTTTAGGCAAGTTTTTCTCTCGCGGAGAGTGTGTTTTGTCTAGGGCAAGTTCCATGTTCTTTGGTGTTACGTTTCTTAGCTCGTTTACAGGCCTTTGTTCTGAGTGAATAGTACGAGTGTCTCTGGTGAGGTTGGAGCTGAGTAAGCTGGTTTCCTTTAGCCAGGTGAAAGGATTGGTTTGGGAGGAAATAGAGGAGTGTGCAGAGTTTTCTGAGGCTCTTTTTTAGCCTTAAAGGAGAGGGGTAAACAGAAGGGTTTAGATTTAGGGTGGCCTTGCATAGATTTGAGCTTATTCTTGGCATAAAGCTATGGCTAGCTCTTTGGTTAATTTCGATAACAGAGAGTATGAGGAAGTTATAGTGGAGCTCGATGAGGATAAAAAGGTTAGTGTAGAAATAGCTAAGCGAACGCTTGTGGGGAAATTTTTTTCAGACAAGCTGTTAAACAGGGGTGCGGTTAAGACTGTCGTGTCTAAAGCGTGGGGAGAACCAGATGGGCTCCAAATTTCAGACTTGGGACCTAATACCTTCCTTTTCACCTTTAAGGATGATAGTACGACAGTGGATATTATGAGGAAGGGCCCATGGTTTATAATGAACCAGTTGTTAAATATTCAGAGATGGATACCGGAGGCTTCAGTGTTTGAAGTGGATTTCTCAAGGGTTCCTTTTTGGGTCCAGCTTCATGGCATGCCATATGGAACGATGAAGATTAGGAATGTTTCTAAGATTGGAGAACAGATTGGTCAAGTGGTGGAAGTAGAAAATCCCATGGTAGATGGATGTATGGTTAGAAGTTTTATGAGGGTTCGGGTGTTAGTTGATGTATACAAACCTTTGCTCACTGGCTGCTAGGTACCAAGGTTGGATCTACCAAAATCATGGGTCGTGTTCAGATACGAGAAGTTACAAGGCCTTTGTTTTAATTGTGGTATTATTGGCCATGAGATTAAGAGCTGTACAAGAGAAAAAGTGATGGCGGTGGTGAATAATGAAGTACCCAGGTATAGTTCTCAACTGGGAATGCCAGCTGCTCGTCCATTGGAGGTGGTTATTACTGAGATGAGAGGATGGAGGAAGAGGGGTGGACCCATGGTAGGGGATAGCAGTCTTAAAAGAAGTACAGAGGGGCAAAACAAACCAAACATTGGAGGAAAATCAGCCCAACACCATTGGGGGGAAGAGGTTCCATCTGTTAGGAGGGACCAAAATATGGAGGCGGATAAGAGAGAAAGTATTCAGATGGTGGTTAGAGGATATGGGGGGGAAAATATTCCAAATATTGGGCATGATACAGATCCACAGGTGTGGCAAAAGGTGGTGGATGCTCTAAGGCTCTTGCAACCGGAGAAGGTGGGTCAGGGAGGTTCTGGGGCGGTGGACCGTGATGGATCTAGAGTACCCCTAATACAGGATGCAACACTCAAATTTGATAGTCAGGTGGCTCTTGAACAGAGGGAGCAGGGTACAGAGCCGCTTATCAGGACTGATGGTGTCAGACAGGAGACTCAGAGTGATGGGACTGAAGGACAAAGTGGGTTTAAGGGTAAGGCTACTGCTAAATACACGAAAAAGGACCTGGAAGGAGATTTAGGAGGACCCACAGAGATAAACCGGGACAGAAGTAAAGGAAAGTTGCCCTATGCTGGGAAGGCAGTTTCCTATGACGAGGTACGGTATGGTGGTGCTATTCTGTCACAAGCTGAAATAAACAAGTGTAGAAAAGCGTGTGCAACAAGGTCTAAGCAGAAACATTGGCCTGAAAGAGAAATAGGCAGCCTCTTGCGACATTGTATCAAAGTGCATAACAAATATAAGGAGGCTTACATAGTGGAATTTCCAGAAGAGGAGGATGAAAAGATGGGACTAGAGAAAGCATTACTGCCACTGGAGGAAAGGAACTTGAGTTCAGCTCTTACTCAATCGTTGAAACTGAAAAGAAGTAGAGAAAGGGAGGTGGGAGAGATGGGTGGGTGTTTGATGTTGGAAGGAAGGGATGGCTGCAAAAAATTACATATTGAAGAGGAAGGACAAATAGGAGAGGGGTCAGGAGACAAGACAATGCTGGAATCAGAGGATTCTTTGGCTGAGGAGGCGGGCCAGGCCATGCCCCCACCTTTCCAATGAGCGTTCTTAGTTGGAATTGTCGCGGTTTGGCGGCAACCGCCACAATGAGTGAGCTGAGAGAGCTATGTAAGTTTCACCAGCCGGCCATCATTTTTCTTATGGAGACTCGTGCTCCTAAGGAGAGAATTGAAAATTTAAGAAGAAGGTTAAAATTCAAGTTTTGTTTTTCAGTGGAGCCAAGAGGCTTGGCAGGGGGTCTTGGGCTTTTATGGAATGACACGGTAGAAGTTCAGATTTTCCACTTTTCCCCTAACTTTATTCATTCGGCTGTTTTGGATAAGGAAAGGGGGATAGATGTGGATTATACATTTGTTTATGGGAATCCAAACTTCCAGCAGAGGAGGAATTTGTGGGATAGCATTAAGGAGTTTCAAGGGAGTCGAAGTAGAGCCTGGTGCTGTATTGGGGATTTCAATGAACTCTTGGCAGATTATGAAAAAGATGGTTTGAGACCAGTCCACCAGAATAGAATTGATCTTTTTAGAGCCTTCCTTACTTCTACAGGCCTCATGGACTTTGATCTGAAAGGTTGTAAATACACGTGGATGGGGAATCCTAGGAATGGGATTAGCACTAGGGAGAAGATTGATAGAGTCTTAGCTAACTGGGAGTGGAGGAGTTTTTATCCACATGCTATTGCCTTAGCTCTTCCTATGATTAGTTCTGACCATTCCCCCATTGTTCTCCATCCCTGGCCTAAGGAGAGTAGTGGGGGGGCTTTTAAATTTGAAGCTATGTAGGAAGATCATGTTAACTGTCAGGAAGTGATTCAACAAGGGTGGGATGGTGTGCTGAATTCAGATGATGCTTGGAATTCCTTCCTTGACAAAGCTAAATCTTGTCAACGGGGGTTAGTTAAATGGCACAAGAAGGAGTTCAGAAGGGCAGATGAGCAGATTTTGAAGTTAAAACAGAGACTAAGCGTGTTAATTAACCAAAGCCACCAGCATCAAAATTGGGAAGACATTAGGACTATCAAAGTCAGGATTGCAGAGTTATGGAAACAGGAGGAGAAGTTCTGGTGTCAGCGTTCTAGAGTGAAATGGCTGAAGTCAGGAGATAGAAACTCTAGTTTTTTTCATGCTTCAACGGTGCAAAGGAGGGGCAAGAATAGAATTCAGAGGCTGAGAGGGCAGAATGAGGAATGGGTGGACGGAAGAGAGGATATATTTAGGCATATCCTGGATCATTTTAGGGAGGTTTATTTTTCTGATGAACCTACTGTGGGGCAGGAGTGCTTGGTTTGCATCCCAAATCTGGTCACGGACTCTATGAATGCTACATTAATGGCCCCTTTCTCGGAAGCGGATATTAAAGAAGTTGTGTTTAGTATGGGATCTCTTAAGGCACCTGGGCCCGATGGGGCTCTTTTATCAAAAGCATTGGGAGGTTCTAAAGAGTAGCGTGGTGGCAGCAGTGACTAGTTTCTTTGCTCATGGTAATCTCCCATCCCAAGTAAATGAAACATTGGTTACTTTGATTCCGAAGGTTCCTATGCCCGAATCCTTAAATCAGCTTAGACCTATTAGTTGTTGCAACTTTATTTACAAAATCCTTTCTAAGCTGGTTATCCTTAGGTTGAAAGGGATGATGGGAGGTCTTATTTCTCCTAATCAGAGTGCTTTTGTAGGAGGAAGACTGATTCAAGATAATCTTGTTATTGCACAAGAAGTTTTTCATAGTTTAAAAAGGAGGAATAAGGGCGGGAGAGAGAATCTTGCTGTTAAATTGGATATGAATAAAGCCTATGATAGGCTAGAATGGGTTTTCTTGAAGAAGGTTTTATTAGCCTTTGGGTTCTGTTCAGATTGGGTTAAAAGTGTGATGAAAATGGTTTCCTCTGTTTCCTACAAATACAAAGTTAATGGGTTTGTCAGTCAAAAACTGGTTCCTCACAGAGGCTTGAGGCAAGGGGATCCTTTGTCCCCGTATCTCTTCATTCTTGCGGCAGATGCATTATCCCTCATGTTGACCAATGCCAAGGAGAAGGCCATGATTCAAGGAGTTCAACTCTGTGAAGGAGCACCTATCCTAACCCATTCTTTTTTTGCAGATGATGCCCTTCTTTTTGTTCGAGCTACTACAGATAACATTTACCAGGTGGTCAAGATTCTTAATTCCTATACTGCAGCCTCGGGGCAAAAGATTAATTTGTCCAAATCTGGAGTGATTTGTGGGAAACATATGGATGGAAGGCTAAAAATCAGATTGGCAAGCCTCCTGCAGATGCAGCTTTGGGATGACCCTGGAAAATATTTGGGCTTACCGGCAGATTGGAGTAGATCAAAGAACTCAGCTCTCTCGTGGATAAAGGATAGAATCCTAGCTAAAATCGAGGGGTGGAAGGAGAACCTACTAAACCAAGCGGGTAAGGAAGTTTTAATCAAGGCAGTACTTCAAGCTATTCCTAATTATACTATGTCGATTGTGAGGTTCCCAAAGAATTTTTGTCAAAAGATTTGCTCTGCAATTGCACGGTTCTGGTGGAGTTCATATGGGAAAAATAGGGGAATTCACTGGAAGAGTTGGACAGCCCTCACTGCAGGCAAGTGGGAAGGAGGATTGGGCTTTAAGGATTTGGCGGATTTAAATTCTTCTCTCTTAGCCAAGCAGGCTTGGAGAGTTTTTCATAATCCTGAGGCCTTGTGGGTGAAAGTCTTAAAAGCCTTGTACTTTCCTAACACAGATTTTTCATATGCTAGAAGGAAGAGATGTGATTCATGGGCGTGGGCAAGCCTTCTTCATGGCAGAGATGTTATTCTGAAATCATCCAGGTGGATAGTTGGGGATGGCGAGAGTATAAATATTAAAATGGACAGATGGCTGGCGTCTGGTGATTTAATTGGGCAACAAAGAGGGGGACAGTTAAATTGTGTCAAGGAGTTAATTGATGTGAATAATAGAGAATGGGACGGACAAAAAATTAGGCTTTTTTTTTACCCAGACCTTGCAAGGAAAATTGTTCAGACTCCTTTGCGAAGGATTCAAGGGAAGGATACGCTTTGCTGGCCACCAGCTAAGTCAGGTGATTACTCTGTTAAATCTGGTTATTATGAGGTCAGGAAACAAAGGGAATGCCAGGTGAATAATCCTTCCACTTCTATTAGGATCCAGGACAGATTCTGGAGAGACATCTGGGGGGCAAAAATTCCTCAGAAAATTAAAATATTTTTGTGGAAGGCCAGCCACAATATTTTGCCCCTTAGGGAGACGCTTTGGAAGAAAAAAATCTCACAATCTATTATCTGCCCTATTTGCAAGAGAGATGAAGAAACGCTAGAGCATGCCTTTTTACTGTGTGATTGGACTCGGCCTGTTTGGTTTGCGTCTCAGCTCCAGATCTCTATTGATAGAAATAGGATAACTACTCTTCAACAATGGCTGGAAGGGTGGTTTAACCAACTTCAGA
This sequence comes from Glycyrrhiza uralensis, assembly GCA_030159175.1. Classification (NCBI taxonomy): domain Eukaryota; kingdom Viridiplantae; phylum Streptophyta; class Magnoliopsida; order Fabales; family Fabaceae; genus Glycyrrhiza; species Glycyrrhiza uralensis. Next base: position 57,100,606 of record BRZY01000003.1, on the reverse strand, counting down.
ACAGGCCAGATTTCAAGGATTATGGGATTATGGTTCTTAGTTGTACATTGTGGGGCATTTGGAAATCGAGGAATTCAGTGTGTTTTGAAGGAAAGGAGGTTGATCCTAAAACCACTATCTTCCAGATTAATTTACTACTCAAAGATTGCGAGTTATATATTAATGAGGTAAGTGGGGTTATTGAGGAGAGAGTTGTTAACTCTAGTCGAGTTGGGAAGTATTGGAGGCCCCCAGTAAGTGGAGGTCTCAAGATTAACTGTGATGCTAGTTTCAATAAAGAGCTTAAAAGGGGATATGCAGGCATCATTATTAGGGGAGATTCAGGAGAGTTCATTTCTGGACTTACCAAGCAAATCTGGGCTTCCTCCCCCTTGGTTGCAGAGGCTTTGGCTCTCCGGGAGGCCTTGTTTCTGGCCGTTAATCTGGGACTTCAGGTGGTTACTTTTGAAGGAGACAACTTAGACCTTATTAAAGCATGTAGAAAAGAGGTTAGCAGAAGGGATATTATTAACATTTTACAAGATATCTGGGATATGAAAGGAAATTTTACAAGATGCGGCTTTACCTGGGTCTCTAGGCAAGGGAATAAGGCAGCTCATCTGGTTGCAGCTCTTGCAGATCGGGGTGTTCTTCCAGGCAACTGGTGCCTCTCCCTTCCTTTGGTTCTGAAGGAAGAGCTTCAAGTGGATTTCTCTGGCATAAGGCTTAGCACCAACGTGAGCCATCAAAGAGGGGATGATCCGGGCAATGAAGTTCCTCATATATGGGTGAGATCTGAATCTGAGTTGAATCTGTTTGCTCATGGTTCAGGGGTTGTTAGCTCGATGGCAGATGATGGTGCTGGGTTGACGATGGACAGGGTGTTCTTGGAGGAGAAAGAGGATAGAGTGTTTGATGATGGAGGATAGCTGTGACGCTTTGGCTTCGGTTTTTTGGTCCTTGGGCGTTCAGCTTTCTTAGTTTTTAGTTGCTTTGGTAGATGCTATTCTTTATTAGTCTTTATTGCCTTTGCTTTGTTTGTTGTCTTTTGCTTTGTTTTACTAGCCGCGGTTGCTTTAACTTTTGACTCGGTTTGTTTGGTGTAGTTTGTCTGTTAGTGGTAGTTTGATCAGTAGCATGCCTTTTCTCAGTTGTTATGTGGCTTTGCGTATACTGAGTGGTGTGGGCTTAGCCCTTGGTTCTTGTAATTGGCTGGTTGTCAGGGCCTTTGCCCTATTGGAATGAATTTCCGTTGACCAAAAAAAAAAGAAGCATTAATCCAAATGGTTCTTTACCCTCTTCCCTTTCCTCCGTTCATGCGCACCTGCTGTAGGGAAGCCACTGCTACTGTGTTGATCTTTTGAGCTCTGCAACTGAGGGTCTCTGTTGGGGGTTGGAGGGCGGCGCCTCTGCTTGGGTTTGGACGCGATCCTCCTCTCTGTGTGGTCGCCTCCTTCCTCAGCTGGGAGGGCCTCTCTGCGGGTTATTTGGTGGCTTGGTGGTGGGTTGGTCTTAGCCCTGTGGTGGTCCGTGGTGGTTCGTGTGTTGGTGGTTTGGGGGTTGGACTGTGTTGTCTCTCCAGGTCTGCTGGGGTGTTTTTCTTGTTTGTGTTGTTCTTGTTTGTTTTTTCTGCGTTTCAAGTTTCCCTCTCAGTGCTTCTGCGATGCTGTGCTTCTTGCTGTAGCACCACCTCTGCCTCTGGTCTGTTGTTTGATGGCTGGTTTAGACACGTATGCAAATATGCTGAGTATGAAGGTTCTGGGTGCCCCAAATGGGTCAAACTCATCCCTCTCAAGAATATCCTTTTTCATGTTTGTGGTGTGCTAGGCTTGTAAGTTAGGTCGTGTCTTTGTTTTTTTCTCTCTTCTGTTTATTGTTTTTGTTCGTTGTGTTTTCCTTTTCTGTTTGTTGGGCAGTTGGGAGCTGTTTAGACTCTTCCAGAGCATAGTTTGAGTTTATTATTTATGGGTTAGTTATTGCTTATCTGTTTTGGGCCTATGTATTCAGTGTTATTTCTGTGTAATGTTTGGATTTTGTCCTTTTTCAATATATCTCAACTTTGACAAAAAAAAAAGCATTAAGCGTTTGACCAAAAAAAAAACAAGCATTAAGCATGGGGATTTATTACAAAACATTTTTCAACTACAACTTACAAAATATAAAACTTCTACCAATTTCCCATTAATTTATATAAAAATCATATATTCATGTCATTTTGTGTTTTGGATAGTCAATTAACTAATTTTACCAAATACTTCAATATAATTCATTAACTTTTTAGCTTTCACCTAAAAATTAATTTACCAGCATTTGCTGAACTGACCCTAATGTGAGTTCTATTTGCTATTTGGTAACACTCACTCTCAAAACCCACAAAAAATTTATCCTATAACAAAGTGTGTGTATTAAAAAGTGTCCCATAAGCCAAAAATTATGCAGGTCACAGTATAAAGTCTTTGATTTCACACTGCTGGGCGAGGCCAAGCTGTAATGCTATTATTACACATTTTTCAACGAAGTTCTCTATTTTCTTTTTCTTTATAATACATTCCACCGAAAGTCATATGACCTTAACACCATTCATCACTTGAGGATTCACCAAAAAAAAAAAAAATTTCATCACTTGAGGAACAGAATAAAGCAACGAATCAAAGAATCCATAGTAACAAAAAACTTTCCCTTTACCTTCATCTCAAATTCTCCACTAACATTTCCACACTCCCAACAAAGAGAGAGCAATGGGGTGCTGCTTCCGTGGCTCCACAACCATGCCGCCAATGGTTCAAACCTCGATACCCGGAACAAGTGTTGAAGAAGAATATCCAGCAGCACCCAACAAAAACCAGCTCAAACAAGAAGTTCTGATGCAAATACCAGGATGCAAAGTTCATCTGATGGATGAAGGAGAAGCCCTTGAACTTTCTCAAGGCCAGTTCATGATCATCAAAACCTTGGACGAGAATGTGTCTCTGGCCACAATCATAAAAGTAGGAGATGATCTTCAATGGCCTTTAACTAAAGATGAGCCAGTGGTGAAGCTTGATGCCCTCCATTACTTGTTTTCTCTGCCTGTGAAAGATGGCGAGCCTCTTAGCTATGGAGTGACCTTTTCAGAAGATAGTTTTGGTCTTTTGGGTTTGCTGGATTCGTTTCTGAAGGACCACTCTTGCTTTTCTGGCTTAAAATTGAGTAGTAAGAAGAATGATCTTGATTGGAAGGAGTTTGCTCCCAGGGTTGAAGACTACAATCATTTTCTGTCCAAGCTTATTGCAGAAGGGACTGGTCACATTGTGAAGGGTATCTTCATCTGCAGCAATGCTTACACCAACAAGGTTTTGCTTTACTGTCGAATTAGTAGAGCACTTTAGTTATTCTTTTTCTTTTTTGCTTTTCATGTCTCATTTTAATTAAGAAGCATAAGAAGAACCTTTAATTTCCTGAGGCTAAAAAATGCATGCAATGTGTGTGACTGTGACAAGAAAAGACAACTAAAAAGCTATTTGAAGAGTATTTCACTAAGTAATCACAGTATTTTTTTTTTTTATAACTTTTTGGTGGGATTGGAAAATCACCAGGTCCAGAAAGGAGGAGAAACGATCCTAAATGGTTATGCAGATGAGAAAAATGGTGTTGTGGCCAGGGAAAGTATGAGCAACAGGACTACCAGTGCCTCGAAGAAGAACAAAATCAACAAAAACCTCAAACGGTATACCAAAAATGACACTGGACAGTCACACACACACACACACACACACACACACACACACATATATACCACAATACTTAGTACTGCCACACGTGGATGCATGATTATTATGACTTACTACTTGCTATTAATTGAGTTTTTGTATTTGCAATCTAGTGTGAGGAAGTTGTCCAAGATGACAGAAAAGTTAAGCAAATCTTTGCTTAGTGGTGTTGGCATAGTTAGTGGATCAGTGATGGTCCCTTTGGTTAAATCCCAACCAGGAAAGGCATTCCTAAGGATGCTTCCTGGAGAGGTGTTGTTGGCTTCTCTTGATGCAGTCAGTAAGTAAAACAAAGTCAAAAACACTTTATATAACATCACCCTTTTATATATGTTCCATGTTCTGATTCTTTCTTTCATTCAGATAAGCAACATCATCCTGACTTTTCTATTTCTCTTCTGATGCTGCAGACAGAGTTCTTGATGCAGCTGAAGCTGCTGAAAAACAAACTCTTTCTGCCACCTCCAAAGCTGCATCCAGAGCGGTCTCTAACAGGTAAAAAGGATGGAAGTTTGACTGAACATTATATGGTCAAAACAAGGGTCAATAAAAATAGAATCTTAATGGAATTCACTTAGTGGTTGCTAACAAATTTGCTTTGTTCATGAATATATTGTTATTTATCTATATCTAAATCTAAATTCATTCATCATCCTTGGCCAACAGGTTTGGGGAAAATGCTGGGGAAGCCACTGAGCATGTCTTTGCAACCGCGGGACATGCTGCTAACACTGCTTGGAATGTGTTTAAGATACGAAAGGCCATCAATCCAGCTTCTTCGGCAACCAGTGGCGTACTGAAAAATGCTGTCAAAAATAGAAGTTTTAAATAATAAATTCCAATCAAGTTGCTTTTTATATACGTTTGTCAACAAAGTGGTGGATTTAGCACCTGTTTTATGCATATATTCATTTCAATTTCAAGCTTTCACCTTTTAATAATTGCTAAGCCTAAGCTTTGATTTTAGGAGGAGTAACTGGTTGAAGGTGAAGTCAAATAAAAAAAAAATTTGGTCAAGAAATAAAAAATGTTAGAAGGAAATGAATTCATGTTTAAGGGCGTACAAATATATGGCCCAAATTGTTAGGAAGATTAGGTAGTTTCAAATACATTTTTTGTCATAAACCCGCGATATTTACAAATTAGATCCCAACTAGTTCGAGTCGAACTAGATGAATCCATTTAAGATGGACACAAGTGTTTTATTTTGGTCCTTCAAGTAAGCCAGTGATGTATGCTATGTGCGAATGAGAGATGAGAATAGACCTGTTTAAATTTTTTTGCAATTTTTGAGTACAGTATTACATAGATTAAATCATATAACTGTTACAATTACAAAATGAAGCCCAAATGGGGGGAGACTTGGGTTGAAAAATCATATGGATTGAATGGGTAATGAAAAAATGGAACTAGGATTCCTAACCATACTCTAAAACAATCATCAATCATGAATGCACCAAACAATAAATGAGATCAATTTGATCTAGCAACACCCAATTCTTCCCATTTGAGCTCTTTCCTAATTATCAAATTTTTTGGGTTGATGCCATTGTGCAAGACTTCTGGACAAAGAACTGAGGAATGAACCTCTGGTAGGCATCCCTTTCTTTCCGTACAAATGTTTCCCTCCCAAGTCTGTGAAAACTGGAGTCATATCCTTGCTTCTTTGAGTTCTTTCAATCTGCAATTACATTTTTGGTTGAGAAAACAGATGTAAGAGAAATCAAGTCATCAAGTCAGAGATGACATAAAGCCCTGACCAACCTACCTTGTTAATTTTTCCATTTTTTAAGTAATACCAAATACCGGACCAATTGATAGATTGAGAAAAATGAGAGCGAACCGCGGATACAGGGTATAGAAAGTTGTCCACCAGCATTGCAATGAACACCTGCTCAAAAGAAATTACTTTATGTCAGTCCATGTTTGCCAAGTTTGATTCAACTTAAAATTTTTTTATCAATATTTAGAATATGTGGAGTTATAAAGCACTGCATTATTCACCTTGAATCATCATTATTACCTACATAAATTTGGCATACATGGGGATAAAGATTTACTCAGAAGGACTCAATAATCAGTAGTGCTACAGTAGAAATGTATAAGACATCTAGGATAAACATTAGTAAAAACTATCCACATAAAAGGCAAGCAAGAAGAAAAATACTTACAAGACACCAATTATAGGAAGCAAGAGAAAGCTGCGGTGCCTCTGGAGACAACATGTTGCACAATTGAACTTCTATCCTTGTCAAGTTCCACATTGAAAGAAGTTCCACAAGAGTGCATATGGCTAGGATGGTCACCAGTGATAACCCTGGGAAAAGGCACACATCAAAATGCAAGAACTAAAAATGTATGATTAATGGAGAAATTCATCTCAGTAATGCAGTTCACCCATTTTCATTTTCTTTTTGGTAATAGAACAGTAACATAAATAAAATTCTTACAAAGTGCTTATATAACAAGTATCATTATAAATTCCATATAACACTAAAAGAATTCAACACAAGTGCTATTCCTGAATTAAAGAAACCCACAACAATTTCCAATTTTGGATATAAAGCTTGAGAGAATCATCATGAATAGAGCTTCTAACACTGCAATAGCCCTCATTCAGCATCAGAATCCTGCCAAATTTTTCCATGAATCAACACCAACAGCCTACCTAAAAAGGAAAAGTAGTGTGCTCACCACCAGAAGTATAGGCCATTTCTTCAAGTGAGTATCCCTTGTTGTAAAATCTTAATGCTGCTGCAACATGAATCATTGCCATAACATATGGTGCGACAAATCCCCATGACAAATAGCAGTGAGTAGTAAACAATGCACGGTTCATCAGCCAGTTTATATTTGTTGTATATGACTCCAAAACGAATGTTTGTTTCCTCAAGTAATTCCAGTATCTACACATTTGAAAAAATTAAATCATCAAATATGCGAGGAAACTTTATTTTCAGATGAGTAATAGTTACAAACCTTCCAAAATTAAGATCACTTGCAAGGGGATGAGGAAAGACAGCAGTTGGGGGAGAAGTAATAAGCCTTTTATGAGCCCCTACAAGAGACAACATTATAGTAATTGTTAGAATATTAGGATTACTTTTCTTAGGAGACTTCTAGTTTTAGTAGTTTTATGTGGCTGGGATTATAATGAAATTCACTACAATGGTATTTTGCCTAGATTATTAGTATAAATAGGAGTGTTAGTGGTTTCTATCTTTTCCTTATAATTTTATAATTTTAACAGCAATGAACATAATAAATAGGAATGAAAGACTAGTGGAAAAAAAAACATTAAACATATCGCACAAAAAAAAAAAGTTGGTCTATTCTAGTTGAATTACTGGAAGCTCAATGTATTTCCTTTGCACAAAAATCAAAGATGAGATTTTTTATTAAGAGAGCTGCATGAAAAACAAAATACGGACCATTCCCTTGAACAATTAGTTTAATGAATAAAACATTGCCCAAAAGAAAATTATTTTCACAAAAGATAAGTTTTCTGCAAATTGTGCATAAAAAGTATCAAACAACTAGAAGAAAATACTCCTAGGATTGTCAAATCTCTAGAAAGAATAAGCTCTTTATGGATCAATTATCAAATAATTATTTTTTTCAATGATTGATACAGATAAAGCAGTTATATATAATGATCAATGTGTTTAAACTTTATATGATCAATGTTGTTAATTATATCAAGAAATTTGACAAGAGAACCACAGATGTACCAGCTATGGCCGCAAGAGTCATATCATCAGAATATCCGCCATCTTTAAGTCCCGAGACTACACCATAACGATCTTGCCTAAAGTCATCAGCATGCATCTGGAGAAAAACTAAGTAGTTAAAACATAAGTTGTTCTTCAAAGCATCAACTGAGTAAAGGTAAAGGCTACTTGCCATCATGCACCCTCCCCACAGAAAGAATGTTTTTCCTCCAGTGGCAAAACCCATTGAACAAGGCTGTGAAATAAAACAAAAAGAAAAGGATTAGGAACAAAATTGTTAAATAATCTAATTAAATATTGATATATTATCAAAAAGCCAAATGAAAAATTATCTAATTAATTTTGAGAATTGAGTCAAACTCAATTAGCTAAGTTTCATTTGTAAAAGGAAACACATTCCAATATACAGACGTGTGCTGCAGGGATTGGAGACTAAAGAGCCAGAGGTAGTTGTGTACCATATGGTATTCATAGATGCAGTAACTCCCTAGACTTCCAGATGGTAGATCAAGAGGGTATCCAGTTTGAATAAATATCTGTTAAGCATCAAAACAATTAAGACCACAATAAAATAATTCAGGCAAGTGGAATCATGATTATTCTAATTATACACTTCAAAAAATAACAAGAAACAAATTTGAAGTTATACCTCAGGGTTCTTTTCCATCTCACGAGTGAGTGCTCCAATTGATCCAGGATGTAGCCTAACATCGTCATCCAAAAACAATACATACTTGCTGTCTTTATGCATTTTCTCCACTCCAACCTGCCGAGGCCAAGACTATGTAATCCCGGTTTAGATGGTAAAACACATCTAGCAAGGACAGCTTACAAATCAACAAGAATATAAATGACCCAAAATTTTAATATCAGTAAGTTAGCACAGATCCTTCGCACGTGTATTTGCCTAGCAAGTGTTATGTAGAGGAGATGATTTCTAACCACTAGTAAATGAAACAACTAGGATCATCACCATTTTCAACATAGATTTAAATTGACTTCAAATAACAAGCAACTTAAGGCTAAGTTCCCAAATATAGCATGGCCAAAGCCATACTTTGTATTTGAAAGGACTATCAAAATATATGTTGGTAAAACTCCATACCAATTGATTGTGAATTTTTTGACTACAAGTTGTTGACAAACCAGCTACAACAACCTTAGCATCAACGTCATCCTGCATATATCAAACAGGCATCCAATTTAGTGAGATGCAGACGAGATTGGTGGATACAGCCCAAAATAGCAACAAATTCAAGCCTCAACATGGAACTTTTGATGGTTGCAGCAGGGAAACAGGTAGAAAAAATTAACTGAAATGGGTTTAAGGTTGCAGAAAATCATGTGGACTTATTTGTACCTCAAATTCCGATATCAATTGTGATACGGCCCGATAAGCAGGATCCTCTGTACTTTCTACCACAAAAAGAAATTCTAGAGGGCCACCATAAAGAGATGTTATCTGTGTTTAAAAAAAAATAATGAAATTTTCCTATTAAAAGGAGAAGCTCGGATCAAAAAGAAATGAAATAACAATGGTTAACAAAATAAACTCCAAGTATTAGCTGAAAAAGATATTCAAAATTCAACTGATTATTGTTTACTATGCAGCAAAAATGAATGATTAATAGTACGCCCATAATGCCAAGAAACCATAATTAGATGTCTAGGAAAATGAAAGAGGAAGTATGTAAAATACATAAATACGCATTAGATTCAGTTAAGTTTTAAATTTCCAAGTCATAACACATTATTTGGGAAAGAACCAATAAGGCACGACAGAAAAACCTGAAAAATGAAACCTCAAATAAGTTACAGGGGAATGTGTCCTACGAGTTCTCACCTGACTCCTCCAATTGTGGAGATTGTGTTCTCCAAACCCTTTCAGGGGCATAACTATTGTTACTCTTGGAAGATTGACCTGATAGGAGTGCTCAAGCTCATTAATGTCATGAGAAAGGAAAGAGAAGCTATTGCCATTCTTCATACAATCCTTCATTTGTTTTATCTCTCTGTTCCTGTACAGGAAAAAAATGCTGTAAATTTCTCATAGATGTGACAATGAAAGTCTTTCCTAACTCTGTTTGTCATCGTTGAGCGATGAGTACCTGACATAAGCAGCAAGAGCCCACCCAAGAGCAAGTGCTAAGCAAATTAAACATCCCTGCAGAGTAAACATTCAGGTTTTTATGACAATGTATCACGATGATCCTCTTAAGCAACAAAGGTGGAGGAATACAAAGCAACATTTCAAGGAAACTTATGTAGTATCATGCAATGGTGCAATCGAACCGCAGGAGCTATATCATGTTTACTTAACGCTGCTGCTAATAATATACAAAACCTGCATTCTGATACTCGAGGTTCCATTACCTCCTTCACTAATAAGCGTGCAATTTCACAATTTCGTTTTGATAAATACCTCAACAGTAAAACCCCTTCAACAATGTTGAAATTTCTACCCCTACAAAGTTGCTTGTGTTGCAAGTATATCCTATGCATGGATTTAAAGCCTACCAGATATCTCACTACAGGGATTATGGATGTCAAATCTGTGAACATGAAAAATGGGAAGCAACCACTAGCTGATACCTAAACTATCAAAATTGGAGAATAAAATCAGTTAAAAGGATTCCTGGGAGAAAGTAGAGATTGTACAGCTAAATCTCATGCACTTTAGTAAAGTTAAATACCGTCCACGTCCTATCAAGCCAAACTAGGTTACTGTTTCTCAAGCCAAAGATTAACCATTGAATCCTCTTTGTGGCAGCAGCTATCAATATCAATAGGAATCCGGAAAGAAACTTAAAATTCATGTATTTTCCAACTACCCCAAGTTGATAATGTTAACCCAAAAGCATAATTGCCCCCCCCCCCCCCCCCCCAAACAAAGAGCCTTAGCTCATGCGGCACCAAGTACCTCTGTGAACTACTTGATTAAGACATCAAATCCCAAAGGGGTCACCCCTTTAGTCTATCTTTTCCCTCCCAACAGTCAACACCAAAAAAAGCATAATTGCCTACTACAACCAAAATCAATCATAATCAAGCCAAGTAGAGTTGGCATAGAGATGGTGAAGAGGAACAAGTTCACATTGTATATATCACATGAAATTCTGCACGTCATGGAATGGTAGGAAGCATATAGTATCTAATCTAATTCCAACACATAACAAAACTTTATTCATGAATGAACTTTAAGAATCGAACAACAGAAAGGTTAAATTATTATAATTGAATTTAAAGAGGAAAAAAAGTAACAAGAGCAGCTCAACTGAATTTCGAGCAAAACAAAGGACTTATGCTAATTCTGTTGAGCAATTCCAAGGGAATTGCCCCAGAAGAAAAAGGGTGAAAAAATCAAGACTTTTTAGTTAATGGGGTTTATTTTCACAGAGATGGATCGAAGAGAGAAATGAAAAACCTGGATCTGAATGAAAACCGCTACGGGGCTACAAAAGGTCCTGCTGAGAGAGAAGAGGAGCATATCCAACGAAGCCATTGTTTGTAGTGCGGCTCTGTAACCCCTCTCTCTATCTCTCTCTCTCTCTCTCTGTTCTGTCTCTCTCTGAAGTCTGAAACGTATATCTCTCTCTCTCTCTCTAGCTCAGATAGGCATGAGCAGCATTGAGAGAGAGGCAGAAGCTGGCAAGAGAGAGAAAAGAACAGAGGTAAGTGGTAACACCGTGTTGTACAATTGCTGAAATTTAATTTAAAATTTATTGATTAACATTTTAAATTCAATACCAGTCTGAAAAAAGACATTTTAAATTCAATATAATATTATCATGACGTAGAAATTGGGGTCTCTTTTATTTTGATAAGCTTTTTCTGTTTCTGTTTGTTATTTAACTTTATTTTTCTTACAATTTATATTTATATAGGAGACAGTAGAAACAATTGTATAAATATTTTAAAATAAAAAATAAAATAACTATTTTGTAATTAAAAATAGAAACACTTTTAAAAAAATAAAGACTATCATGTATTTTTATTGATCAGAATTTGATATTTTCTGAATATTCAAGAATTTGTCCGAGAAGGTCTCAGGGTTGAGTTACTCCTATTTCTAATTGAAGTATTTAATAGGAATATTCTTCACAATATCTTATTTTCTTTTAATTTTTATTACGTGTGTATACATATCAATGATTAAAATTGATTCCTTTTCTTTAGAAAAAAAAATTGATTCCTTTCCCTTTTGTAAAAAAATATTCTTCCAATGAAAAAATATTTTTATCTTATATGGCCTTTGTGCCGTTTTATATATTAAAAATTGAATATTGAATATTTGAATGTTACTTAATCTTTATTAATTTCAAATGCTGAGTAAAATAGTGATGAAGAGGGGGACGGACCGTTGGATTGGTGGTTATTTATAGGTAGGAGAGGAGAAGAGAAGAATGGCAGCGTGTAAGTTGTCTCGTGCTTACTCGGAGACACCCAAGAACGAAAGTGCCTTTCTTGGGATCCGAATCTTTTATTTTCTATCGTCGCTTTTAAATCACGACCTTTTTTACTTGGCGGGGACATTGTAAACGACAACATCAACGTCGTTCCCTTCACAATCCACGTGCCTTCTCCTATTACTTTTTGGTTATTATCATTACTTACACGAAGAGATTACAGAAATTAAAATATTTTTTAGAAGGTAATAACGTGTAAAGTTTTATAAAAAAATAAAATAAATTTTTGTTTTTCTTCTTATATAATAAGTACCTCTAATTTTAGAGTATTTATTGAATCAGAGTTACCCACAAATATAAAAATCTATTTTTAACTAATTAAATTGTTTTTAATTAATTTAGAGAAGATACAAAGATGCTCTTGCAAAAGGACATCATCCTTTTTTGCATATAATAATAATAATAATGTAGTTTGAACTTATAACCTCATGTAAAATATCAAGTCGCTTGACCAACTGATATTAGTGTGAGTGGTTAAGGCATTTCGTCTCTTAACTAAGGTTTCGGGTTTAAGTCTTGGGTATAGAAAAAATCTTAGCTGGGAGGGATGTCACCCATTAGAGATACCGAACAAATTCTCGCGGGAGATTAATCCCCGTAGTACAGGCGGTGGGATACTCATAGAAGTAGAATAAAAAAAAAATCAAGTCCCTTACATTAGACAGACTAATCCTATAAGTGGCTCGATTCCAAGTTTTGTTTACAAATAACATATTCGACAAAGCCACATTCAACTCGTGATGAGCTAAACCAAACATGCACGTAATCATCCTCTCTTTTTTTTTTTGTCAAAGTGCACGTAATCATCCTTGAAAACTTGAAAGAAATGAGGCATGGCCGCATGGACCATAATGCAGTTTGCTATCCATGTGTAACTGCCCCCACCCTTCTCACATGGTAATGGCGCCAGCTATTGCTTTCAAATTTCAATGGCCTAATGGAGTACTACTCATCATATGGCCCATTGCAAATGCAATTCACTTGGCAACATTATCTATGGCCTATGGGGTGATGTGTAACATATGATCAGGGGATAAAAATTTCCAACCTACCCGTCTTCTGTTGACTCTAGGGCCTTCTTAACCAACACCATAGGGAAACTACTTAAGAAATCAATTAATATAATTAATTCCTAATAAAATTATACTTTCCGGTGAGATTGTGACAGGTTAAGAGGCATTCACTTCAAGTTTTAAAATTCAAAAGCAATACTTTGTCAAAAAATTACGAACAAGGAACAACCTGCTTCCCTTCCCATAGTCCCTTCCTTGAACAATTGTCACTGCAAATTATTATGAATGCAGGTGCCAAATAAAATTAATGGAAAGGAACAAGTGCTTGCCTCATTGGGCATCTAGTAGTAGTAGGGTGCTTTTCACCTGTGTTGCTGCTTTGTCCATATTATTGAATGGAATAATGATGGCAAGCAAATTGGCAATTGAATTGCATAGGGAATATATTATTGTCTTATCTCTGTTATACCATCTTATCCCTTTAATGATTTTTCTGGCCACTATATTTCATAAGCATGCACAGTGTTGCATACACAAACACCACCAACCCACATCCCATTCAATCAAGGAAGATGACGCAGGATTAAAACTCCTTAAAAAGGTTTTCAAGAATAATGCTCACCGATACCTAATTGTAAAATAAACTTTAAACATCAGTTCAGAAATTAATAAACTGCAATATCCCCCCCCCCCCCCCCCCCCCCAAAAAAATGGATAAGAGGGGGATAACGAGCATTATCAACACTTTTATAACAGGAAACAATCATAAAAGATGGTATAAATAAACGGCCATAACTAAACTTCTAACATGGAAATACAGCCAGGAACAACAAAACCCTCATCCTTGAATAAAGCACAAGCTTAAAGTCACCTGGGGTGGCCTATACTGTCCTGCTCAATACATGCAGAAGATGTTTAAAAGTTATTTTTGGAGCCACGAATGAAAATTGGTAATGAACCACTGATATCAACAGGCGATTAATTTCATGTTGTATAGAGGCAATTGCTAAACTTCAGGACAAGAAACAACCATCTCATAAACTTCAGCACATAGATCCAGTAACCACAATAAAACAAAGTAACAATCAAAAAGCAATGATGAGTATCCATTTTCAAATGTTAAAAACCTTATTTATAATGAAAAAAAGCACATATGAAACTTAAAGCTAAAACAATACATTTAAAAGTTAAAACTAAAAAAATAACAGAAATCCATAAACTGAGAGAACTTTAAATTGATATCCAAAAGAAGCCTCAACTCTCAAATTAAGTGATCATTTTTCTCTGATTTGAATAATGGTGTCAAATATATTTAATCTTCAAGTTAAAATGCTGTCAAAATTGTTGACTAACTGCTCCTGTTCTAGACAGACCAACTTGCTGACATAATTGTAATATGATTACATGATCAAATGTTAAAAGAAAAAAGGAGAAACTATAATGTATTCAAAGAAATAAAACAGCCTGCTGTCTCACTCAGACATCTGTCTCACTAAGAGAGAACAAACTAAACAAATTGAGGCCTTGCAGTCTCACTCAGACATCTGTGAACTGTCTATGCTCGGCTGGCAAAGAATCTACTAACCTTTTACCAATTAAGTGATGAAGAAGCACACCTGCTGCTACACTAACATTTAAGCTTTCCACGGCCAAAAATGAATGGAACTCTTTACCAGAGCTCTCACAATTTAAACCAGTACTACTTTCACCTTCCAATTCACTAGTACTTGAGTCAAGAGGAATATTCCCAGGAATTGTAACCAACTGAGTACAAGATCTCTCCACCAAAGGCCTCAAACCAGTGCCCTCACTGCCCAAAACAAGAATAGTTGGCGGACCCGGTACAATCTCGTTCAAAGAGACCGCTTTAGAGGAGACAGATCCCCCGAGAACTCGCCATCCATTTTCAGCTGAAGACACTAAGAATTGCATCATGTTCTTGCAATACCTAAGTTCCATTAATTCAAGCGATCCTGCACTTGCTTTGCTCACAACACCGCTCAATGGGGCTGAATTCTTGGCACACAACACTATCCCAGAAGCCCCAAAGAAATATGCAGACCTAATGATTGCCCCCAGATTCTGAGGATCAGTAACCTCATCCAAGGCTACCCAAAGAGAACCCTTCCCTTCCTCAACAGAAACAGGGTCCAGTTCCTTCAATTTCACCATCTCTAGCGGCGAGGCATCTAAAACCAAACCCTGATGGGGTCGGTTATCAGCCACCATATTCAGATCATGCTTTGATGCCTCTTTTATACACAAACCAACATTGTCAGCAATCTTCAGGACTCTCTCAAACCCTTTCTTGTCCTTCTTCTTCCTATTGTTGCTACTCAAATCCAACCCTTCTTGCACATACAATGCATAGAACTCCCTTCTTCCAGCTGACAGTGCAGCCAAAACTGGACCAACCCCATAGATTCCCTCACCAACCATCTTAGGCACAGTGGATGATTCTGTGGCCTCTTTCCATGTCTTCCTACCCCAATTCTCCTGCTTATTCCATCTCCGAAATTCGGGTCTCTCCAATCCAACTTTTGCTCCCCCCATTCCCCTGAACCTATTCTTTATGTTATCCCACCTTGGATCCTCAACTGCCTCCTCCTCCTCCATTTCATCATCAACTCCTTCATCATTATCATCAAACCTCCCATATCTTCTACCACGATCACTTCTATGCTCCCTCACCTTCTCAACCAATCCATTCTTCTTTCCCTTACTTGCTTCAGCTGAAATACCACCTTTCATAGAAAATGTTGATGCTGGTGATACCGGCTTAGATTCTGGAACTGTTGCTTTCTCTAGCCTTTCAACTGATTGCTCCCAAGAGGACTTGCCACTCACCTTCTTGGCTGACCCCTGAATAGAGCCACTACCCTTGTTCGTTTTTGCTTTCTCTGCTGTAGATAATTCAAATAAGTAAAGTCAGTTTAGTTAGTTAGTGCAGTTATGTCAGTTAGGTAGTTACTTGTTAGTTACAATTGTATGTTGAGAAGCACTACAAATGAAAGTACCCATGTGTAATCAGTATGTGAATAATAAAAAAGTTTTCTATTGTCAAGAAATCCTCTATGTTCTCTCTGTGTGAGTGTGTGAGTTCCATCTATCCCCAACATTCTCCGCCACTTTACCTTCCTTAACTTCATTGGTTTCGAGCCAAGGAAGTTGCTTTTCAGCGCTTCCAGCGCTAGAGAGACTTCTCGCGGCACGATATCTTCTAGCAATCCGTAGCATCAACCCATGTGGGTTTGGTGATTTTCCCATTTCCAAGGTTCCAAATTTATATCTGGCCTCGAGTGAAATGGGGTTCGTTAAGATGGGTCTTTGGTGAGAGGCAAAGGCAAGAGGTAAAGATTGGGGCTTTAAGGTGGGGAGTGAATTGAAGCATCTGGGGTGCGAAGATATTTTGGCGGCGAAGGGAAATGCCTGGGCTTTGGAGAAATTGGTATACATTGAGATAGCAGAAGAACTACCAAATCTTGGAAATGGAAACAAACCCAAAAAGCAATCTCAAATCTTGATACAGTGGATTAAGATGTGAGCTGGAAATATGCGAGTTTCAGAGCTACCACCATGGAGATACCTTATCCCTATTCAGTATTCACCCATTCCATTGATGTGAAATTAGGGCATCGTACAGAGTCCATGGAGGACGATTTGCTATTGAATTCAGATGGGCTACTAAACGCATCGTTTTATTTTTTGCTAACAAATAAAGGATTTATATATAATATATAATACTAGAAAAAAGAACCCGTGCTAAGCACGGGTAATGTAAAATTTAAAAATTGAGTTTGATTTTAATATATTTTTTATAAATTTAAAAAATATTTATTGACTATTATTCATTAAAATATTTAAAATTAGACTAAGATTATGTTTGAAATACACAAGTGTTATATTAATTTTTCTAGTATTAATTTAATATTATACTAGAAAAATGAAAAGACAAATATTATATTGCACAAAACTCTATGATGGACGATGGATTTTCGCAGCGCACACCACAAACTCAATGATGATGTTACTGTAGCGTTTATCAACCGGGCGGGGGTTTAATTTTACTATAGATAACATGAATTTATTTTTTAAGGATTAAAACCTTGATTATTTCCAAGCTTTTTAAAAAAATTTAGTAGTACAAACACAATAGATGTGATCATCAAAAAACAAACACAATAGATGTCTAAATTTATAATCATGAATAAAAATTTAAAATATCAACCAAAATGCAAAAATCTGTGTGAAATTTATATTTATATGCAATTAATAAACAAATATTCAAAATAAAAACAAATTAATTATCACTTTTTTTTTGTCAAATTAATTAATTATCACCATTGAATTCAAAATTAACTGCACCTAGAGAGGTTCCTGTGTAATATTCTGTAATTGGGCCTACGCCCTTTTTTCTAAATAAAAAAAACATAAACAAGAATAAATTAAATTTCAATTTCAATTTATATATACGTATGTGATATTCTAATATAAAAAGTTATAAACAAATTATACATTACATCAGCTTGTTTTTACAAAATACATTACATGAGCTATTAATTAATTAAAATTTAGTTGAAAAAATCGTATATTGCACCCAGCATCATCTAAGCAAATATACAAATGTCAACAAATTACAAGAAATTACTTGAAATGAATATACCACCAGTTTTACATCTCTAATGCAATTTGAACTTAAATTTACCGGCATAGTATAGATTGAAAATAATTTACTATTACTTGCAAGTCATATACGAGGTTTACAGCTTTTAAAAAAGATATATTTTCTGAATGGAAGTTGTAAACGCAAAATACAACTTTCACTTTTAATCTCTTAACAAAAGGAAGTCGTGATCTTCATGTATAAATTCCTCATTGTTTATCACTGTGAATTTGAGTGAGATAACATAGATTTTATATTTTAACCAATGGTCCTGTTTATTTTTTCTAAAAAAAAAATAAAGTTACCAACACAATGCACGAGTTACTCTGAGACTCACAAGTTACAAGATTTTATGTGACATTTTATTCTCTCAACCTTAAACCATGAATTATTATTATTTTTTATTATTTTTCTCTAAAACCAATTTCTTAATTTATTATATTTTTAGGAACAATAAAAGAATGATTTAGTAAATTAATAAGGTATTTGCAATATTTTGTTCATTCATGTTATGTCATTTGATTTAATGTTTATTATTTTTTATTCTTCTGTATAATTCATCATTTTTTTATTTTAAAACATTTTAACTAATAAGTCTTACTTGAAATGATATTATTATATATTTTTTTTTCAAGACTGAATTCA
Organism: Glycyrrhiza uralensis; assembly: GCA_030159175.1. Taxonomy (NCBI): domain Eukaryota; kingdom Viridiplantae; phylum Streptophyta; class Magnoliopsida; order Fabales; family Fabaceae; genus Glycyrrhiza; species Glycyrrhiza uralensis. Next base: position 57,082,360 of record BRZY01000003.1, on the reverse strand, counting down.
ATCATTAGTTTATTTTCTTTTTAAGTCTAAAATAACAAGATATATATGTTTAAACAATTAATATGATTATTCCTATTCCAAAGCTATCAAGCAAACAATTATAAAAAAATATAAAGAAAATAAATTATAGAGTGTACTCATTTGGATGCAATTGATTTAATAAACTAATTTTATAAAATTTGCCTAATAATTGATTTGAAATTTAAAATTTTTATTACATCTTTATTACATCTAATAATATAAAAATCCAAATTAAAATTCTTTAAGGTATAAATAAATAATTTAATACCATACACTATTATTATAAATAGACTATATATAGATATTTAATGATATTTAATCAATTAATTACCATATCATTATATTCCTATTTAAAACATATTTATATGGTAAGAGAATGATGAAATATAATTGAAATACCTAATATATCTATTGTCAATATGTGGTTATTAAACAATTAGAAAAACATGTATACCATTTGCAGGAGTTACGTAACTAGTTGTGTTGCAAATAAAAGAAGAGTCGTGCCACACCCAGTCCTACATTTGCGCTTCCCTCCTCCGCCCGCCGTATGCGTATCCGCCACCCTCATACTCGCGTTCCCGTTCTCTCCACTGCCCGCCACTTCATGGCAGCCGCGGAGCCCATAAGCCCAACAGACACACGCGTGGGCTGGATCGGCACCGGCGTAATGGGCCAGTCCATGTGCGCCCACCTCATCCAAGCCGGCTACACCATAACCGTCTTCAACCGCACCCCTTCCAAGGCCCAACCCCTCATCGACATTGGGGCCCACCTCGCCCACTCCCCTCACGAGGTTGCCTCCCACTCCAACGTCGTCTTCTCCATCGTCGGTTACCCCTCCGACGTTCACTACGTCCTCCTTGATCCCAACTCCGGCGCCCTCGCCGGACTCCGACCGGGAGGCATCCTCGTCGACATGACCACATCGGAGCCCTCCCTTGCCGTCGAAATCGCCGCGGTCGCCGCCTCCAAGGGCTGCCACTCCATCGACGCACCTGTCTCCGGCGGGGACAGCGGCGCAAAGAATGGAACTCTATCGATTTTCGCCGGCGGGGAGGAGTCGATCGTGAAGAAGCTGGATCCGTTGTTTTCTCCGATGGGGGAGGTGAACTATATGGGTGGTAGTGGGAAAGGGCAATTCGCAAAGTTGGCGAATCAGATAACGGTAGCGTCGACGATGGTGGGGTTGGTGGAGGGGATGATGTATGCTCACAAGGCGGGGTTGGAGGTGGGGCAGTACCTTGAAGCAATATCAACGGGTGCGGCAGGTTCGAAGGTGCTTGATTTGTACGGGAAGAGAATCCTTAAGAGGGACTTGGAGGCAGGGTTTTACGTTAGCCTCTTCGTGAAGGATTTGGGAATTTGTTTGAAAGAGTGTCAGAACTTGGGCATTGCCTTGCCTGGGTTGGCACTTGCTCAACAGCTCTATGTGTCCCTTAAGGCTAATGGTGGAGGTAACTTGGGAACCCAGGCACTTATTCTGGTTCTAGAGCGACTCAACAATGTTTCTCTCCCACCCTCTTTTCTCCCCTGAAATTTGTTCTAATTCCTATGAGTATGACATATGCTCTCCGTTATTATATGATGATATCAAGTAATAAAATGAGTTATGATTTTTTAATATACTTTAATTTTTAACACTCATTTAACACTACTTTATCTTCTTATTACATTTTATGTATCACATCTATTATTCATTTTTTTTTATTTTTATCTCTTTTCGATGTGTAAATTGGAATTTGGATATCTTAACTAACTTTATCCGTATATCTTGAAGAAACCTGAAAAGGTTAATTAACAATCGTATTAATTGTCATCGTCAAATTTCTATTTTTTTTGGTCAAGGTCAAATTTCTAGTTTAGTCAAATCTATTTGTTGCTAATGGTGACCCAAAGTAAGCAATTTTAATATATTATCACAAAATATATTAATAAGCTCCTATAACTACATATCAAATGGCTTTAAAAAAAAACTAAATATCAAATGTAACGATCAACAAACTAATATGATATATATAATGTGTATTTTATAATAGAATAACATTAACCTTTTAACAAAAATTATAATATGAATATTAATCAATATTAATATTAACATAGTATATATGTATGTTTGAATTTTTGAAAGAGGGGACCTGCTCAGTCCCCCCCCCCCCCCCAAAAAAAAATCCGTCTCTGGTTTTATGATAACAGAGAATCACGGGAGATAATTGGATACAAGCAATACGATCAATCAATTTGCAAGGAGGTAATTGAATTTTGGTTGAGGGAGAAAAAACATAAAATATCTTAGGGTGTGTTTGTTTTAATATATGCAAAGGAAAGTGAGATTGGGAATATTACAGTCTCATATTTGATATAAGTTTTAAAAAATATTTGTGTATTACTAATTCCCAAATTTGTCATTTATGCATGATTTGCCTGTCTTTTATTCCCATATCAAAAAGTGAAAGTCCTACATTCCTATTCCTATAAGAATAAAAGTAATTATTCTCAAAAAAAAAAAGAATAAAAGTAATTCAATAAGCCTAACTATAACTCCGCATTCCCCAAGTTCCTTAAAAAAAAAAAACTCCTCATTCCAACTTTACTTTACTATATGTATCACTATTTTTAAATTTTAAATTAAATAAAACACTCTTCAACTCCAGTCTTAATTTGATAATTCAGAAAAACCTTGAATCAAAAATTTTGATCGTCAATATATTCAATCCTGAATCAGGCTACACTCACAGTTTAAGTATGTTAACTTTGATATTATTCCTTAACGTGGGAGAGAAACGCTCTGCAACCAAAATAATAGATGCCCCCACAGTCACCTGACCACCAGCACTGGGTTAGATTAGATAGAAGGAATTGGGAGGCGGGATATATTAGCAAATATCTAAACTTTCCTTTCAATTAATCTAAGAACATCGTAACCATTCAATTTTTTAGCTATTATATCCGATGGCTAATAATAGTGAGGCTAACATCGCCCTCCAAGAGGACTCCAAGACAAGACAAGAACAAGAAGATAATCGGCCGCAAAAATAATGAATAATATTATTATTATGTGGCAAATAAAAGAAGAGACATGCCACTCCCACCACCACTTCTACATTTGCGCTCACTCCACCACCGCATCCGTAACCGCCACTCTCACACTCGCGTTCTCGTCCTCTCCATCGCCCGCCACTTCATGGCCGCCGCAGAGCCCATAAGCCCATCAAACACGCGCGTGGGCTGGATCGGCACCGGCGTGATGGGCCAGTCCATGTGCGCCCACCTCATCCGGGCCGGCTACACCCTCACAGTCTTCAACCGCACACCCTCCAAGGCCCAACCACTCCTCGACATCGGGGCCCACCTCGCCCACTCCCCCCACGACGTCGCCTCCCGCTCCGACGTCGTCTTCTCCATCGTCGGCTACCCCTCCGACGTCCGCTCCGTCCTCCTCGACCCCAACTCCGGCGCCCTCGCCGGACTCCGACCGGGAGGCATCCTCGTCGACATGACAACATCGGAGCCCTCCCTCGCCGTCGAGATCGCCACCGCCGCATCCTCCAAGGGCTGCCACTCCATCGACGCCCCCGTCTCCGGCGGGGACCGCGGCGCGAAGAACGGAACCCTATCGATCTTCGCCGGCGGGGAAGAGACAACCGTGAAGAAGCTGGAGCCGCTGTTTACTCCGATGGGGAAGGTGAACTACATGGGTGGTAGCGGGAAGGGGCAATTCGCGAAGCTGGCGAATCAGATAACGATAGCGTCGACGATGGTGGGGCTTGTGGAGGGGATGGTGTATGCTCACAAGGCGGGGCTGAACGTGGGGCTGTACCTGGAGGCGATTTCCACGGGTGCGGCGGGTTCAAAGTCGCTTGAATTGTACGGGAAGAGAATCTTGAAGAGGGACTTTGAGGCCGGGTTCTTTGTGAACCACTTTGTGAAGGACTTAGGGATTTGTTTGAAGGAGTGCCAGAATATGGGTATTGCCTTGCCTGGCTTGGCACTTGCCCAGCAGCTCTATGTGTCGCTTAAGGCTCATGGTGAAGGTAACTTGGGCACACAGGCACTTATTTTGGTTCTAGAGCGACTCAACAATGTTTCTCTCCCACCCTCAACCGCCTGATAATCATCCTAATTGCTGAGTATGTTGGCAACTTTACAGTGTGTTATGATGATATCAAGTAGTAATAAAAGTTTGGTTGTGGAATTTGATTTCTTGTGAATGCTATCTATGGTGGACTGATTCCTTGTAGCTTAACATAATTGGAATCTTTTTTGCTAGTTTTTGTTATGTCTTTCTACTACTGGCCGGTAGTTACTGATAGAACGTGATCTTAAAAGATGGTGATCTGGGACTTCTGTTTCTTTCCCAACACAATGATACACACACTGATGATACGGTATGGAGGAGAATCAAGGAAACGTTTGATCTAACTTGTAAATGTGACTGAACAATTCATGTGATTAAGATTTGGCTTTAATATGAATTGAGTCCCTGTAAATTTCGAGTTTTAAATTTAGTCCTTACATTTAAAGTCAACGATTTTTAGTCCTCTCAAATTTTAAATTTTGAATTTAGTCTCTCCTTTGCGTTGACCAGTGTCATGTCACCCTAAAACGCTGACGTGACACATTGTTCTGTCCACGTCATTTGACACGTCATTTATTTACAGGGACTAAAATTAAAACATATAATTTTTACGGGGAACTCCACCGCCACCCCCTCTCCCTCCTTCTCCCCCCTCCTCCACCACCACCACCACCACCACCACGCCAAGTCCATGTTCTGTTCATCTCCCTCCTCAAATCTCAGCAACCTCAGCACCACCCCAACCACCACCCAAATCTTCGACCACAACAACAACAACAGCATCTGCCGACACCGACATCATCTCCAGCGTCGTCCAAGACAACAACAAGAATACCATCGAGTCCTGTTATGTCGATTCCGAACACTCCGACTCCGATTGTCCAACACTATTACCAACACCAACAACGACGGCAACAAACGGTTCGTTTGAGAAAAGGGAACCGAAGAAGAGAGGGAGGAAACCGTTAACGGGGCGTGAAACCCCCGTTAACCACGTGGAGGCAGAGAGACAGAGGAGGGAGAAGCTGAACCATCGCTTCTACGCTCTGCGTGCTGTGGTTCCCAACGTTTCGAGGATGGACAAGGCTTCTCTGTTATCCGATGCGGTGGCTTACATCAACGAGCTCAAGGGAAAGATTGGTGAGTTGGAATCGCAGCAACAGAGGGGTCATAAAAAGGTAAAGTTGGAAATGATGGATAATAACAGAGAGAGGGGGTGGTGATGGAGGAGAGAGAGGTGGTGGAGGTGGAGGAGGAGGAGGGGGTGGTGGTGGAGATCCTATAAAAATTATATGTTTTGATTTTAATCCCTATAAATAAATGACATGTCAAATGCCGTGAACATGACAACGTGTCATGTCAGTATTTTAGGGTAACATGACATTAGTCAACGTAAAAGAAAGACTAAATTTAAAATTTAAAATTTGAAAGGATTAAAAATTGTTAATTTTAAATGTAAGAACTAAATTCAAAACTCAAACGTTTATAGAAACCCAATTCATATTAAAGCCTTAAGATTTTAATGAATTTTCATAGCAATAATTTTAGAATACTTTTTACTTTGAAGATAGGAATCTATAACGTGTGTGGTCGTTATTATCTTATTTTGCTCAAATGTTATTTTCAAATTTTTATAATCTAAATATTTGATACTTCAAATTTTTTACTGTCATAAAAAGAATTTAACTATTATTCATTTATAAAATATGAGAATGCTTGTTTAAAGTTCAAGATATAGGAAAAAAATGTATACTGAATCAAACATGTGCATTTAATAAGGATATTTGCATTAATAAATGGCTTACAAATTCGTCAAATCACAATAAAAAAATTGAAAGTATAGTGTATTTATTTATATAAAATATAAAAGATTTTGTGTTCTGTTTTGAAAATAAAGGAGATTTTATATATATAAAAAAAGCGCAAAATAGATAAGAGATTGAAATAATGTCCTCTAATAATAACAACAACAGCAACTCTTTAGTCTTCATTTGGTAATTCAGAAAAGCTTTGAATCAAAAACTTGCTCTCAATATATTCAGTCCTGATTTTATTATCATTGAAAACAAGCTACATTCCGCAAAACAGGCTACACTCACATTTAAGTTTATGACTTTGATATTATTCCTTAACATAGGAGAGACAAAGACTGCAACCAAAATAATGGACGCCCCAGTCACCAGCACAGGAGCTTCAAGGCTGCAGTAAGAACACAGAACCCTCCTACATACCCCCACAGTGGACATTGCCTGCCCTTGGTTTGAAAGTCTATAGGAGCAATAACAAAGGCATTGCTGGTTCAATGTGTTGATCTATCATGTATGCCAAAAAAAAAATGAAACTGGTATTACATGTCTTTTTTTACCTTGTTGGCAATAACTTCAGGACTCCTCCACTCCCAAATACTGGGAGTGAGAAGCTGCCAGGAGGGCTGCTCCAATGCCAGAGCCATCATTAGCATGCTCAATGACAATGGTCTCAGCTGCCTCATCACCCAGCAGTTCCTTCAGTGTACTCTCCAAACAAACTCTGAATTTAGTATAGTGTTCAAACAACCCTCCATCCAATGCTATCACTGACTTTTGCTTCTCCCCAGCCTTCACTGTGTCTCTTCCTATTTTCTTCAGGATGCCCAAAATACCGGCAGCAGCAAGGCGAGCCCCACGTGTAGCAACAATGTCACAAAGCTCCACAACAATCTTCCTCATTTTTAGTGATGTGTTAGAGATCTGTCAAAAAGGAAAGCTGTGAGAAAACCTATCTATTTCCGTTTGGGGGTCAGAAATACAAGATTTATTAGCCCTTAATGCGATCGGTATGATTTTATTTTAAGTCACAGATCATAAACAATAGGCCCTAAGAGTTTGGTTCATCATCATAATTTCCAGCCTTTACACATTCAATTTGAGAAAAAAGCATTTCCTAGGACGATGTGTGAGACATGAAAATCAAATTTCAACATGGTCGGCAGAGCATGCATACCTCCAATATATCCCTCAATTTGTTTCCAACCACTTTCAGATCTGGAGTTGTGTCATGGTGCATGGCAGACATGTCAGGTGTCCTAATATAAAAGATGTTAAAACTCTGAAACCTCTAATATAATGAGTTGCAATGGAGATTTATGCAACTTAACAGGGCAAACAGGTGACATGGTGCAAAGATGGAATGAAAACGAGGAGTGAATACTGTTTGTATGGTTGATTGGTATGAGAATACAAAGAAAGAATTGGAAATGTCTCGGCCACCATTTGTATTCCACTCTTTTCAAAAACTTCAATACCAATTTTGGATGAAAATGTAATGCCAATGGTCCAAAAAATGGGGGAGGGGGAGAAAAAAATGTTCTACTGGTTCTACTATATTTTGTATATTTTTATAAAGAATAATACTATCAGTATAGAGCATTTTCATTCATCCAAGCTTTTACCTAGAATAAATAAGGGAGATTAAAAAAAATTCAATCATACCATTCCCCCACTATGTACATTTTACACAGCATAAAAAAAAGAACAGTAAACCATTTTGTCCTTCTCCATTTTCACTTTTTCTCTTATCCTCCCCAACCTCTCCCACCAACTACGAAGCACATCCTAAAAGGGGCAATGACAACCCAATCTTGTACAGCTGCATTATTGTACAGATTATAAGTTTCGAATCAATTAAATGCTGCACAAATGTGTTAGTGGTGTGGGGCCAATTAACAACACCAAGAAATTTTGTATCAAGCAATTTGTATCAACCAATCCTGAGAAATGAGATCGAAGTAAAAAAAAAGGAGGGACAGAACTCTACCAAAATTAAATAAATGATATTAAAATGGTCCATGTGAAGAAGTCTGAACAGAGCATGCATCATTATTTGCTCAAACTTCTGTGATATTCAAGCAATTAATAACCAGGCTAAGTATCAGAATCAATATTGGCAAGGTAGATATGCAAGAAAAAAACCACAAAAAGAAAGCCAGAGAGCTAATATAAACAAGCATCACCCCAGACCAAAATTAAGTGAAGGTTTGGTGGTATAAATTACCACACCTAAGTATGAAAGGAACTTTCAACTTGGGGGGGACAGTATCTCCAAAAAAGTCAGCCTCTTCAGCCATCTTCAATAAAGTTCTCCTTACAATTTCCCCCAAATACATGCCAGAAATCACTTTCTCAAATATCTGTGAACAGTAGTGGAAGGATGTTACAGATTCACATTGGTTATTTTAACCAATGAATATAATAGATGATCAATTACCTGTTCTCCAGGGTTTAAGCTTTCAGCATCTAGAGCTTGATCATATTCTGTTAGAGGAAGATGTGAGGATCGGAAATTACCCCATTCCATGTTTATAACCTATACAATATTTAGAAGTAATCAGCCTGATTTGACACTGGCTAGTCATTACCTGCCTCTTAGTAGCACTGTAAAGACAGTTCCATCACACAAGAAATTCTCATAACTATCCATAACCTACTTACCATCTCTCCTGATTTTGGTATAAGGCCATGCCATTTTGGAATTGCATTTGCACGTTCTACATATGCTGCATTTGTCCCAGTACCAAGAATCACAGCAGCAATAACATCCTGATTGTAGAATCTGCCTCCAGCTAATGTTCCAATGGTATCATTAACCTGCACCAAATCATCAAGTTAGGTTTCATTTTCAGGTTAAGTTATTAAGCAACCGAGATTGTTAAAAATAAATAAAAAATGACACCTTAAAACCTTATAACTCCAAATTTCTGTCAGAGAGAAATCATCATTCTCAAATCCTTACTACAAAAAATAAAGACACCCTAAGAGAGGAAAGTGAGACTGACTAGAGCAGCAACACGCATGTCCAGGCCAATTTTTTCCATGGACTTGGTTAGTTCTCCCACCACATCTTCACCAACCTACAAGCAAGCCGTAAAGGAGTACTGTCAGATTACCATTCAGTGATATAATTTCTGAAAAACAAAGAGAAAACTAGTATACAAGAGTTCTCTAGTTGAAAAGAGTTTCAATGATGCAATTTTGAACCATTATGAGGCAAACATTATGATATCTGGACTCACAAAATTTAATACACAATAACAAAAAGGAGTATGGCAGTGTGTGTTTCAAACTGTGAGAGACTCATTCAAGCATCTGGATGCATCACAGAATAATCAAGATAAATGACAACACAAATAAAATTGAATATAAGTATATAACATAATCAAGGTAACAAGAATTACTGTATCTTCAATATTGAAACCCTTAGTCCACTTTATTAGAGTCCCAGATGCAATTGATGTTTGCTTCACTGGGAATGAGAATGTAAAACCCAATTCCCTTTGTCTGCCAGGGGGAGGATGAAAGCCTTCAGGTTCTGAACCAACAAACTTTGCAAGAGCAGCTGCTATAAAATCAAACAATCCCTGTAACAACAGAATGAATATACATCAGAGTGTAGGCTAGCTCAATACTCCTAATGATTTTCCCTTAACACACTTACATATGAAGAACCAGTCATCAAATGAGGAGGAATGGAAACTTCATCAAACTCTTGGCCAATAACACCTTTCTCTTTCCCACCTAAATGTACACGAAGGACACGGAAGTTTGTGCCGCCAAGATCTAGTGCATAATAGAGTCCTTCCTCATCCCTGAAAATAATGGGACAAAGTGAAGAATGATTCAAAAAGGAAGAAATCTTTAACAATTACAAGTTCATATTTCAGAAAATTTATATTTTTGCTACCAATGGGAATACAATGTAATATTTCATCATCCAAACTTTCTTTTTCTGTATTTTGACTGCAGATCCTTCACGACACAATATAAACAACCAAATGCTTTAGGAATAAGTCATAAACCATAATTCAAAATCTCAGAATGTTAACCATGGCAATACCAGAATGTGATCACAAGTCACAACGAAGGCAGTTGATACAATGACTGAATTACACACTGAAATCAATTTGAGAACGGGACCAAAAGGACATCAACAAGTCAACTACTACTGAACTGATAATTAACCTGCATATTAATCATATCAGAACATAAATACATTGACAATACATTAAAAATAAAATGAAAAATAAGATAGAAATTCACTAAACATGTCAAAAATAAAATTAATAAAATCAATGTTGCAGGGACAAAGACAAACAGACAATCCACAAATCCAGTGTCTCAATCAATTGTCTCTGTTTTCCTATATATATATTTTAAAAAAAAAATCAAATTAGAAAAAACACATTTTATTGATATTAGGAGGTTAACCGAGGGAGAGAGGATAAATCTACGAACCCAGTTGGGAGATTATCGACATAGCTGATTAACATACTGAGCTTGCTGCCACCTTCAGATGCGAGACCAGCATGCATCTCAACATCCATGGCATCAGCCACCTGTCTCAGCTTCCCAATTGGGGTCCCACACTTGTCCTCAAACTCCTTCAGTATAGCCACCGCTCTTGCCCACTTCCTCGAGCTTATCATACGGTGGCGCACCACCAGCGCCGCCGCGGCACAAACGGCGGCGGTGCAAACAACCGCAGCTCCCACCGCGACCTTCCCCATCACTCTCCCCCAAACAAATCCCAATCCCACAAAGTCGCAAACTTTATCCTTCAATGAGGGGGAACCTGGATTGGGTCGACCCGAATTGTAATGGGGAAAAACTCAATGATCCTTGTTATTCATGTGCATGGTGAGGAAATGACAATGCCGTTGGGGGTTAGGAAAGAGAGGTGAGATGACAGACATCTTAAACAAGAAAAACGTACAAAAAGAACAAAAAAATAATAATCTAGATCTGATTCTATGGGAATGGAAATTTTAGTTAATGAATGAATGAACAAACAAAAATGAAAAATAGATTTATTTGATCCATTTTCTTTTCTTAAAATTAAATAAATGACGAATAAATGTGCATAGATTATCAGAACCAAAATAAGTTTGTTAAAGTTATCAAAAAAAGAACAAGTTTGTTAAATATTTAAATATTATTTAATTGTTGTAAAATTAAAAAGATTAATTATTTGTCATCAAAACAAAATATTAATTCTATTTATGTGAGGTTTTCTTATACTGCAAATTATTTTTCGATTGAAAATGAATTAGAAAATAAAAAAAAATTGAGACCTCCATTTTTTTTTGACACAAGGCCTCCATTTAAATGTTATTTAATTATAACTATAATGTAGTTTTAAAATTAAAACATTTAATCCCGTTTTTAGACAAAGAAACATGTATTTTGTCTGTTAAAAAAGTACACGACATTGTCGAAATGAGCATGTATGAAAAAAAATTGTACTGACAGAACTACAAAGAGCAAAATAATAGGACTTTTTGTAGTAAGAATTCTACATTATTTACTAATTACATTTGGTGATCGCGTGAAATCATCAAAAGTACTAATTTAATAATTTTTTACATGTAATGAAATTTATTCTGGAATTTTTATTATTTCGATAAAATTAAAATGTAAATAAAACTATTATTTAAAAAATAAAAACGAATACTGGATTTTCTTTATTAATTTAAACCTTTTACGTGTGAAAAGATTATTATTATTATTAAAGACATGAATGGTATAACGATTTTAGCACTTTTTTTTCTTCATAAAATAGGAGTCCATGTAAATTACTAGTACAAGACATTGTCCGCTGCCTTATCTAGCCGAACAGACTGCGTTGGGCTTCTGTAGGTTGAGTTTGTGGACAGCCACCCCCACGTGTCATCATGTGTAAAGTGGGTCATATACCCAAAAAAATACATATGCGTAAGAATTGGATTCATATTTGTATATCAGAAAAAAAAATTGGATTCAGATTTAATTTGTACATACTGGCCGAAAAAAAAGATTTAATTTCTTCTTCTACAAAATAAATATAATGAATTGGTTTTTATTAATTTATTGAATGAGTTTGGAAATAATTTGTGAAAATTTATGGCTGAGCATGAATTTGAGTACTATAATAATCAACCTCTTTCATATCATAAAATATACTATTTGTTATGTTTTATAATTAAAAGTTAAAATATTTTTAAATATTTTAAATTAAGTTAAACGTTATGCTTTTATATCATCTTGTTTCGGAAAATTTTAATAATAAAAAATATTTTTTATTTATTAATTTATAAAACAAGACATTTAAATGAAGAATAATTTTGTGTTAGTAATGAGTTCGTGTATAAAAGTTACATTAAAGTTTCTTTAGAAATGGGTGTTGGTTGTTTGTTGTCATCCCCACCTTATGGCCAAAAATCTCTTTGCAAGGCCTATAGTAATAGCACATGTTGTCATCCTTCTATTTCTATTGGAATCTAAACATTCTTTTTGTTCTGAAAATTAAAGGAGTTATTTATTATTTCACTTTTTTTTTTTGATGAGAAAACGGGGCTACTGCCCAACCAAACAAAAACTAAAAACTACGAGGGAAAATAACAGAGGATCTATCTGCCAAACATGGCATAGAAATAAAAGAAGGCAAGGACTCAAAGACGCAACAACGAACATCCAGTGAAAGACCATACTTAGCAAGAAGGTCAGCCACCTGGTTGGCTTCACGCAGGATATGAGAGGCATGAATGGTGGGAGTGTCTCTGATATACAGCATGATCTGGTGCACAATAGCATGGCAAGGATGACGCGTAGAGCAGCCCTTTTCCAACAGCATGATAGCGAGTAAGGAGTCTGACTCTATGTGAATGTTACGGTATCCCCTGGCCCAAGCAAAGCGAATGCCATACAGGATAGCCCATAATTTAGCAGTGAGCACCTGACAATCTCCTAAACTGCAGGAGAGAGCGAAGCAAAAGTCTCCAGTGTGATCTCTCAATATGCCACCACAAGCGGCCCGTCCTTCCCCATCCGATCTCGATCCATCACAGTTCAACTTGAAATATCCTTCAGGGGGAGGCTTCCAACGGATAGGCTCCAACCTCCGAGATGTACTCATAGGGAATGAAGTTCTGGAAGCCATTTCTCTCGCTTTCAGGATTCCCGCAACAGTGTTGTTGACGATACACACTAAGACATGCGAATGACGGGGTTGTTGGTTGAAGACCAAATCGTTCCTAGCTCGCCAAAGCACATCAATGACGACACCGAATATCAAGCTCCAACGTCCCCGCTCTTCGCCACCGCATCCAAGGTTACTCTGCATCCAAAGGAGAAAATTAGTAGAGAAAAAATTATCCAAAATGGACATACCTCTTATCTCTTGCCAAACCGCACGAGCGTACGGACAATCACGAACAAGGTGAACCACCGTCTCGATGTCGCTCCCACAGCGAGGACAAGACGAGTCCTGGGTAAGCCCCCGGCGCTGCCTAGCATCATTTGTAAGGAGCGCTCCACGGACCACACGCCAAAGAAGGTATTTGATACGTTCAGGGCCAGCCCACTTCCACACAAGATTGAAGACGGGGTGGCGAGGGCTAGGTGTGTAGCTCAAAATAGAGAAATAAGCTGATGAAACTGAGAAGTCTCCATCCTTGGAAGCCCCCCAAGCCAAGGTATCCATTGGATTAGTCGCAGCAGGAGGATGAGTTCCCATGATGGCACACTGGACATAGGCAGGAAGGAAGGAAGCGACCTGCTCAAGATTCCAATCCCCATTAAGATTAACCAAATCCCCCACCGTCATGTTTAGGACATCGGGAGGACACACCCCATTGGCAGAGCGCACAAGAGGTCCGCAAGAGGGAAGCCACCAATCAAACCAAATGCTGACATTACCCCCAGTACCTATACGCCAAATAATCTTATTTTTGACATGCTCCCAAACTTTACATATCACCCTCCAAAAATTAGAAGATAACCGCTTCTCAGTGACCTGAGGGATGAGCGAATCTCCACACTTATACTTACTTCGGATCACCTGGACCCACAGGGCATCCTGCTTAGAGCAGATGGCCCACCCCGCTTTCATCATAAAAGCCATATTCATTTCTCTTGTGAGGCGCAAGCTGAGGCCTCCCTCATGTCTAGTCAAGCAAAGATCCTGCCAAGGAACAAGGTGAATCCTACGCCTATTAGGCTCATCACCCCAAACAAAATTACGACAAGTCTTGTCCAAGTCCTTGCAAACACTAACAGGGAGCCAAGCCGTCTGCATAACATAATTAGGGAGGGCTTGGAGAACGGATCGAGCCAGAGTGGTACGGCCTGCCATAGAAAGAATTCTTGCTTTCCAAGTACTCAAACGTTGGGTTGCTTTGTCAATGACATACCGAAAGGTGTGACGAGACACCTTTTTATGAATGAGAGGCACTCCTAGGTTTTTTCCAAGATCATCAATTCTTTGAAAACCCAAAGCATCACTGAGTTGACTCCTCACTCTCCAGTGCACATTCTTGGAGAAGAACACTCCAGTCTTATCATTGCTAACTTTTTGCCCAGAGCTGTTGCAAAAAAGATCAAGGCACGTTTTCACAACTTGTACTTGATCCAAGGAGGCTTCCGCAAATAGCACCAGGTCATCTGCAAACATCAAATGAGATAACTTAGGGCCCCCTCTAGCCAGGCAGATGGGCTTCCAAAAGCCTTGGGTAGAGGCGACATTAATTAATTGAGAAAGACGTTCAATACATAAGACAAAAAGGTAAGGGGAAATAGGATCTCCCTGTCGGATGCCTCGCTTGGGATAAAATTCCTCAAGAGCCTCTCCGTTCCAAATAACCCTCATACGAGGAGAAGATATACTGTGCCAAACCAGATCAATGAAATTTCCTGGGAGACCAATGTCTTGGAGGGTATCCCGCACAAACTCCCAATTAAGCCTGTCATAAGCTTTCTCCAGATGAATCTTTATAGCCATCCATCCCTTCTTGCCTTTCTTTGACCGCATAGAGTGGATCACCTCTTGTGCAATGACAATGTTATCACTACTTTGCCTGTTGGGAACGAAGCTACATTGGTGAGGGCTAACAAGGTCCTCCATAACACCACGTAGTCGTCTAGCCAAAATCTTCGTAATGAGTTTGTATGACACATTGCAAAGGCTAATCGGTCGAAAGTTTCTCATGTTCACCACTGGCTCAACTTTGGGAATAAGGGTGATTAAAGTATCATTAACTGAAGCGATTTTCTCTGGATTTTCAAAACAATCTTTCACAAACTGACAAACGGAGGGCCCCACTATATGCCATTTTATGTGATAGAAGACGGCCTGAATGCCATCCGCTCCTGGTGCTTTAAAGCCCCCAATACTCCGTAGAACCTCATAAATCTCCTTGTCATTTGGTGGGTTACCAAGGTCCTGAACCCGAGAAGACTCCAAAGCGGGAAAGTGACCTGCCAAAACGAAAAGGGAGAAGGTGTTAGAATCCGAAAACAGATCTTTATAAAAATTTGTAACAAGTGATTCAAGGTCATCTGGTGAAGACACCCAGGACCCATCATCATCCTGCAAGGTTTCAAAGAAATTCTTCCTTCTGCGGATCTTAGTGATCCCATGAAAATATTTGGAGTTCTTGTCCCCAAAGGCAAGCCACTTGCACCGAGATTTTTGAAACCAAAGAATCTCCTCTCTGACAATAATATCTTCATAACTGCGCCAAAGCTGAGTCTGTAATTGCTCCAAGAAACCATTAGGACCTCTAGCCAAGGCCCGAGATATACCGTTCAGTCTCCTCAACAATTCCCGTTTCTTAGCAAAAATATTACCGAATGTGTTTTTGTTCCAGTCTTTAACTGCCTCCTGGAAAGTATGCATGCGCAGCACCCACTCTTCATTCGGGTCCCAAGCATTTCGAAGGAAGGGTTCAAAAAGATCATGTGTGAGCCAAGCTGCCTCAAAACGAAATGGGCGCCTATGGCGATTAGTCCTGGTAGGGGTATCAAACTTAATCAACAGGGGGTGATGATCAGACTTGTACTGAGGGAGGTGGTGAACAATAGCATCAAAGAAAGTAGTTCTCCACTCCATATTAACTAACAAACGGTCCAAGCGAGCCTCTGAGGACCCACGTCCCCAGGTGAAGGGGTAACCTTGGTAACCCGCATCGAAGACTCCACAATCCTGAATACACGACATAAAAGCTTGAGAACCTCTAGGCTGGCTAGCGGTTTCAGCGCCTCTTCTCTCATGTTGGTGCAACACCGCATTAAAGTCTCCTACAATGCCCCAAGCACCTTGCACGTTCTGGCCTATCTCCCTGAGTTCCTGCCACAGAATACGACGGTTGGCTTGCTGGGGGCTCCCATAGACAACCGTTAAGAGCCAAGTTGGTTGGGACCTCCATTGGACTCTGAAGTGAACACATTGGGTGGTGGACCGGAGCACTATGACCGTCCACTTAGAAGGGTCCCAGCTACACCAGATACCACCAGAGTGGCCACGTGCATTTTCCATGAAGTGAGCAGCAAGTCCGAATCGCTGGATAAGCTGGCTTGCTCTATCTCCAACCACATGGGTCTCCAACAGGCAAATAAACGACAACTCAAACTCCCGAATAAGGTCTTTCATCATGGTGACAAATCCTCGTCTCGCGGTACCCCTGCAATTCCAACAAAAAATATTCATTAGCAACGGGATGAAGGTGTGGGTTGTGACAACCCAGACTGTACAGGTGTAGGGTCAAGGAACATCTTCTCCTGTTCATCATGCTGTATGACATCACTCTCATTGACATGAACTGGCTCCAAACGCTTATTAGGGGGTCTTGTGGTGGACGACCCATCCCAGAACATATCCTCAAAGCCTAGACCCGGATTACTCTTGGTCAAGGCCCGCATACGTTCCAGAATCCTCCTTTCCTCCTGGGCTCTTTCTTCCTTTCCTTCAATAAGGGTTAAAATTGGCCCACTACTTTGCACAGTGGGGGTCGGCTTGTTCGCAGCGGGGGTGAGGCCGCTGTCCAGAGGGGCATCCCTCTTGAGGATGCGGACAAGAGTAGCGTTCGTGGTCACTAGGCTTTTCTGGGCCGTCACCCCTTTCTGGATGGATTTCGGAAGGATCCGTTTGTTTTGCCCAGAATTATTGCTTCGGTTTTCCTTGCCACGTGTGCCCCCTTGGGTGTTCTTCTCGGCAGAAGGATTACAGACACGTATAGTTACGTGTTGTGTCGTGTAGTTTAGGTGCACAGGGACTATAGCGCTATCTTGGATCACGTGGTCATTCAACGGCTCATTATTATTATTAGCCAAGGATCCAAAACGAGATCCACTAGAATTATTCTTTGGCATTGAATTGTCCATATTCTCTGTGCGTAAATCACCGCCCACATTCCTATTATTGGCATTTCTTGATTTTCTCCTATTAATCCTTTTGACAATCATCCATGGGCCATATGGTGATTGATTTTCTTCCCCAAATCTTTCCTTATTCGCACCCTGATTTGTTTCCTCGTTTGGATTAGCCTGGACCCCACCGTTGTTGCTACTTGTGTCAGCCTTGCCATGACCTTCTCCATCGGATGTGGTCCTTTCTCCGCCGCTTCTCTCTTCCACCGGGGCAATTCTTTCTGTGCAGTAATCAATCTTATGCCCAAATCTCCCACAATGAAAGCATATGGAATGGAGTCCCTCATATTCCAAGGGCATGATGTGACCAAGAACTTCTATTTTTCGCTAGATCAATCTCGACGCAAATTTGGGCAAATTGCCCACGAGCTTGGAACGAAGTCAGTTGATCAACTTTGAGCATTCTACCCAATTTGGCCCCAACTCTCCAAAGAAATTTATCAGTGTAGAGCTCAATGGGAAGTCTGGGGATCCTAATCCACACCGCCACCTTTCTAATCACCTCGGCATTCTCTAAAAAGAAGGGTCGCCATCTCTGGATAATCAAATAATGATCCGCCACGAGCCACGACCCTTCAAAGATCGCTCTCTTGTAGTCCTCCAGAGAAGAAAAGTGCACCAGATAATAATCTTGCGGCATGTCAATGATACTGATCTTGCCCACTTTTGCCCAGCTTCGTTGCAACTTGTTTTCCAAAATCTTGAAACCCACTTTTTTGCCTAGCACATTCACAATCAGAGACCTTTTCCAATCCTTACACCACCCCTCATATTCTTCACGGGAAACAGGGATCACCGGGCATGGATCCAAATCTCCCTGATCATGTGGCGTATCATCTTCAACCTCCTTATACCACTTGTCTTCAGGCATGTCTAAGTCATCGGCGTCGTCCAGCCACTCCTCGTCATGGATATCCTCATTTATTGCACGAAGAAGTCGTTCTTTGTACGATGGGGGGGATGGAAGAGACTCCACCATCACGATCTCCTTCCCAGCAGCTTCCCCGCCACCATTACTTTTTGTTTTGACCTTCTTAGTGTTGCGCCTCAGCAGATCTTCCTCTTCGGCGGTTTCCTTCGTTGAAACCCTAGCAGAGCTCATGAGAGAAACGACGTCTTATTTATACATAAAATTTTAGCTGTGACTTATTTCACTTTGAAATCACTGGTGGCGTAGCATTTGTATGGTGTAAGGATGAAAATAGACAGGGTCAAATAAGGTTTTATTTAAATATAATCGATCGTCTTTTTTAAAATATCAAGATCTAAATCTAACATGTTACTTGTGTAGGATTTTTTTAGATTTGGATTGATCTTTTTGAAAGTTTGATTTTGTCTATTAATCTATTTAAAAGCCTTATTACTATCAAGATTTTCAAATAGTTTATCTAACATATTCTTAAATCGGTTATGTATAACAAACTATAAATTATAAAAATTAACCGTTAACAGTTTTCATTTCTCACAATAGACATGAGTTCTTACCTGATACGTTTCCATGTTAGCCATACATCAAAGTTAAACATTTTTTTTTTGAGATGCAAAAGTCAAGCTCAAATATTCATTGTCTATCCCACGAGTTACATGTGCAAATAATCATCTTATTAATTACATACAGTTTCAGATGCTAATACTAATAATTACCATATTAACCCTTGGTATGCAAGCAACATTAGATTACTCAATTCCAGAGGAATGCTAGCAACACACTCTCTAACACACTTTTCTCAATATTTTCTCTATAATTGGTTGAAATACATGTGGGTCTCATATCCTAATATTTACCGAGATTTATTCCCAAAGTGGTGGGACCTATATGTATTTCAACCAATTATAAAAATTGTATTAGAGAGTGTGGTGTTAGCACTCT
Source organism: Glycyrrhiza uralensis (assembly GCA_030159175.1). Taxonomy (NCBI): domain Eukaryota; kingdom Viridiplantae; phylum Streptophyta; class Magnoliopsida; order Fabales; family Fabaceae; genus Glycyrrhiza; species Glycyrrhiza uralensis. Next base: position 57,063,177 of record BRZY01000003.1, on the reverse strand, counting down.
TCTTCCATTCTATTAGTTCTAATGTTCTATGTGTCCACATTAGAAATTTTATAATTAAAGAAGTACCATATTAAAAAAAAAAACACTCATCCGAAAGAGGATTAATAAAATGTTCCATTGTTAGGCCTTGTAGGTAAATATATCGTCAGGCTTAATTCTCCACTGCTTTAGGAGCAATCAGGTTTTGATTGTGAGTGTAACCAATCAGGTTTCGGGGCACACCTAAATTTGGTGCTTTTCTTTCATCGTCTTGTGCTATCAAGGGTTCCCTTTCCATTTTCAGTTCTAAAATAGTGAGCAGACACATCAAAATAATATTTTTTTTTTCAGGACATGCATAACAATTAACAAAACAGATTGTATATAGAATAAGACATTTCATACATCAAAACATATTTTTTTCTCACTCTCATCTCACCTTATCTTATCTCACATCTTATACAACGGGTTTTTCTCTCCATTTCTATTTTTTCTTTTTCTATTTCCCTTATTATTATGTTTTAAGGGAATAAATAGAATAAATGACATTCTCCACTATATATGTATCACATTTATGTTATTTATTTTTTACAAATAGAATGTTATTTATTAAGATCTATACATTGGAGAGTATTTATCTTGAGATGCTTATTAAGCATGAGTGCTTAGTTAATCACTTCTCATAAGCACTCCTCCATTAAATGCATGGTGAGCCATGTATTGCTTTATGGATAAAAATAGTCAAATTATAAAACTAAAAAGTTATTATTAGTGAAATGTAATGATGTGAGGTTATTGGTGGAGTCCATTTAAGATTTTTTTTTAGAGGTGTTGGATTGGAGAGATATAGTACTTATAAAATACTTAAGTTTGAAAAAACAAAAAATAAATAATATGTATTAATGTGACCCATTTAAACACCTAAAAATAAGATGCTCCATTGTGATTCTCTAACCATGAAAACAATTGAATACCTGAAGCCCACGTGGAACAAAACCCATGGGTTTCAGGATGCTGGAGCCTTGAACAAATATACTAGTATTTGGTTGGGTCCCAAAAAGTTAATCAGCCAGAATGGATGAATATGTACAGCAGCGATGGTCGAGTCCAAGAAGCTTAAAATTTCCCATTGATGAATATGCACTGGTATGGTTGAGGCAAAATTTATTTGGCCATGCCTCCATGCACCCACATGAATTGATCGCTACACCCACACTTAGGATTTTTGTAAATTTATAGACAAAAATACCCCCTCTCTCCAAAACCCCTTCTTCCCCAGGAGGCCCTCTACCCCTTCTTCTAACCACCCGTGTTCCCTCTTTTCCCTCCCCCTCTTTTTCTTCTTGTTGAACTCTAAAATTTGGTTGGTTGAATTTTTTGAATTTGGAGGAGTTGTTTCTTGGAGGCAATTTCTACACTTAGTTCGTTCATGTGTACAATGATTTATTAATCTGATATTATTCTCTGAAACAGTAACACGTAAATTGATCTTTTGCTGTTGTGGGCATATAAGCAAGGTGCTGGTTGCCAATTGATGGCATTGTCTTGGTGGAGGCGATACTGGGCGTTGGATTCCATTATATTGAGCAAATGGATACACAAGGAACATGCATGGAGGAGGTGTGAGGCATACAATAAATTGAGAATGTTGCTACAGTACTCGAAGTATGCAGCACAAATACATACATAAGATAGGCAAATGTACAGAGGAGGCATTGCATTATTCATTCATACAAATTAAATTGGATTGGGGGACTCGAACTTTGCAAGGAGTAGATAGATAGCAACAGGTTTCAAGTTCGGAGCAAGCAGTGCATAAAGGCAATATTGCAGGATTCCAAGTTTTCTCAGATTAGCAGTTGTTATTATTTTAATAAAACTCTTTATTTGGCCTTTCAAAAAACATTACAGGCACTAGAATGTCTTGGAAACGTGGATGATAGTGCCAAAACTCACCCCGGAACAACCACTTCCGGTAATGAACTTCTGGGTTCCGGAAGTGGTGCTTCCGGCATTTATATTTTTTAGAAAAATGTATACCGGAAGTACCAATTCCGGAACCCAGAAGTTTTATTACCGGAAGTGGTTGTTCCGGAGGCAAACGAAGATTGTAATGGGGAGCAGACGAGATGCAGACATTGTTCAAAAATTCAGAACGCGCACCCAGAAGTTCAAAACGCGAATTACTATCCTCCACGAAGATGAGATGCCGACAAAGACAGGAGGTGGGATGCCGGAGGATTGGTCGCAGAACGCCGGTGATTTTGACTCACGGTGGACGGCACGACGGGCGGAGGTGTCTTTCTCTGATTGCGTTTCGAGGTGAACAATGGCGGTGTTGTTTCTCTGGTCGTGGACGGCACAGTGGACGTCGCAGGCACTGGTCACTGATGGAGCTCTGCAAAGTGAAGGGGTAATTTTGACTTTTCAAGTTCAAAAAGTAGGGTGTGGGTGCCCAGTGAGCAATGTTTGTGGGTGCAGGGAGCATTGGCCAATTTATTTAACCCAAACCAAGTGTAAAGGCCTGCTCCTAATTATATGCTCTAGTTGACCAAAAATTAATTTACTATGACAAAAATATAAAAATTAATAATTTTTTTAATTAATTATAAATATAATTTTTTAATAGCGCAAAACATTTTTTGAGACTTAAGAGAACGTATAGACAAGTGCCACGGCCGTGAATATATATTTATAATAATTTTTTAAATTATGAAAAGTAGTTATTTTTTAAAATGAAATAATAATAAATAATAATAAATTTATTTTTCAATAAAACAAATTGAAGTAGTCAAAGACTCAAAGCCGTGTGTAAGTAGCATTTCAGTAAATATTCCAATTTCGTGACCTCAACATTGATTCTCCCTTTGAATGGTCCAGGTTCTCTCCCGCTTTATCACACATCCAGCTCAGATTTCAAAACTATGCACCAAAAATGAAAACTTTTCTAAGTACATAGGATTTAATCCTCTGTTTTTTTTTTTACATTTTTGTTACCAAAAAAATCCCATAAAAAATTATTATATCATTAACAGCATGTTTTGTCAATTATTATTTCAGAATTTTTTTTTCGAAAAATATCAAAATAAATAAATATCAATGACTGAAAAACATAAAATTCTTCTTAGATTTTAAGAGAATAAATGCTTGTAAATTTAATTTAATAGTTGTTTATCCATCAACACATTAATTAAATGTTTACAAAAACCCATTTATTTTAATCAAGGCAAAAGTTAGATTTTTGTTACAATATTTCGATTTGGTCACTAACATTATCTTGTGTTGATTTCATTCCCAAAATAATACTACTAACCAAATTTATTTAATACGCCAAAGTCTAAATTGATTTAAACTTAATTTAATTTGTTTTGTACTTGGCAGACATAAAATTTATCCGATCTCGCCTTTTAACCCTGGATTGCTCGAGTGTTTGATATGCTTACTAGATTACAAACTGGCACGATAATCGTGAATAGCGATCGATGTGCTCAGTGAAATTTTGTTTTCATATGGTTCGTTCCAATCACCAAAGTACTGGTAAATTGGTAATCTAGTACAGTGAGTTTGTTTTCAACTTATTGACAAAATGGTGAAATTAGTATACTTGGTAAATTAGAGTCATTACACGAAAATATGAAATATAGGAGGACTTATATTTTGAATTTGTATCTTGAATTCAATTTATTAAAATTAAAATGTGAGTTGTGTATATTCTTTATATATAATGACTTTGACAGCTTCACATTTTTTTTCACAGAATGAAATGTGATTTGTATTAATGTTTTCAAGTCATGGCAATAATAAATATATAGCAAATTTATCAATACATATATATATATATATATAGCAAAATATGCTGGAAATAATGAACAATCATTCACCCATATACAATTATCAACGATCATCCAAGCTGCTGCATAAGCAATACATTAGTAGAGAGGAGGACCCTATGTCTCATATTAGAAGCCATGATTTCGAAGTTGCAGAAAAAAGTACAGTAAAAACAAATAGGAGAGCTAGAATAAGTACACGAATAATTGAGGAAACAGTAAAACAGAACAATGAAAGAGAAACGGGAAAAAAAGAAAAGATGAAGGGGCGTGGCAGAGAGAGAGCAGCAGCATAGGTAGCTGTTAAGCGAGGAAAAGAACAACGATGATTCATCTAAAAAGCCATCTTTCATTGGGTCAGCTTTAATGCTGAAAAGTAACAGAGCTACATGCAGAAGAAGGATGCATTATTATTATTATTATTATTATTATTATTATTATTATTATTATTATTATTATTATTATTATTATTATTATTATTATTATTATTATTATTATTCTGTTTCTTTTAACGAGTCAATCAAGAAGAACCTATTCAAACCCTGTTTGTTTGGTTTCGGGACTTGGAAGCTAAAGAGAGAAGCATTGCAGATGAGAAAATAGAATGAATGCTGCTGGTTCATTCACTGTCTTGGGTAGGAGTTAAAGAGAGCAAAGGAAATAGAAGGAGGTGGAGTAAAACAGTTGCAGAGAGTGCAGAGGAAGAAGTTGATCTGTGATACGGGAAGAAGGAATTGGCTTCACGAGTGTGTCAGACATATTAGGACACTGAGGTATCTTTCTACTTGAGGACACGTCGCTCCCGAAGATGAAGTAACAGGAGGGAAGGGACAGATTAAGATAGAGAGATTTCACTGCGAGCCTCTTCTCTTCCTTTTTCATCTTCTTTTTCTGAGTTTTTGAGGGGTTTCACTTTTGAACCGCTTTTCCTTTCGAGAATTTGATTCTACCAAGGTGAGTTAATTATTTTTACTACAAAACAAATTCATGGGCCACACCGTAATGTAACACTCTCTAATTTTAATTATTATTTTAGTGTTTGTTTGATTTTGCTTTCCATGCCTCCACGCATGTTCCAGAGGCATGTTTTTGTCACGTAATGCAGATTTTCACGAGGCATGTGTTTTTTTTTTCCCTTCCCTCTTGTGTGTCTTAAAAAACTGTGACTGAGTTTTCTATTTTCTTTGTAGGTTTTTAACTTCACTTGACAGTTTCACACTTGCAGAGTAGCCAATGGGATTGGGGAGAGCCACAAGGTGGTTGAAGGGCTTGTTTGGGATAAAGAGAGACAGAGAGCGCAAAGAGAATCCAAATTCCAGAGGGTTGTGTCATAACCCAGCCACCATACCACCCAACATTTCACCCGCAGAGGCTGCTTGGCTTCAATCCTTTTACTCAGAAACCGAGAAGGAGCAGAACAAGCACGCCATTGCGGTGGCTGCTGCCACGGCAGCTGCGGCAGACGCCGCCGTTGCTGCCGCTCAGGCTGCCGTGGCAGTGGTTAGGCTCACCAGCCACGGCAGAGACACCGGGTTTGGTGGTGGACATCACGGTCACAGGTTGGCTGCTGTCAAGATTCAAACCGTGTTTAGGGGATACTTGGTGAGTTTGGTTTTCATTGAAAGACAGCAAAAATATATTTGAATTCAAAGTAATCTACGGTTTCTTTTTTGGCAAAAGTCCTTTTAGATCCAAATGTAATTGTAATTGAAAACCAAACATGTAGCAAATAGTACATACACAAAACACAACCGGTTTTGGCTCAAGTGGAACTAATTCAGATGCAAATTCTAGCCTTTTAATTATTGGCTTCAGTTGTTAGACTAGACTAGATATAAATAAGATGTTCAGATTTCAGAACTTCAGATCAGAAATCTTGGCGCTTTCTACCTGCTTGATGTTCAGTTTTATTGTTTTCCTGTGGCATTTGTGGAATATCAAAATTGACATTTTCTTTTTCTTTCTAAATAGGCAAGGAAGGCACTGAGAGCCTTAAAGGGATTGGTGAAGTTACAGGCACTTGTGAGAGGGTACTTGGTGAGGAAGCAAGCAACAGCAACCCTGCACAGTATGCAGGCTCTAATTAGAGCTCAAGCAACCGTCAGGTCTCACAAATCTCGTGGACTCATCAATGAAGCATCATATAAGCTTCAAACACAAGCACGAAGATCCACGGTAACAGATCTCAGATTCTCAATCACATTCTTTAGCATTCTACAACTATCATCACATGACTTGAATTGAATCAAATGGTGTTTACATTGTTGCCTCAACTCAAATCTTTTTTTTTTTTTGCAGGAGAGGTACGATGAGAGTAGGAGTGAGTACATGACAGCTCCCATTCACATCCACAGCAGAAGGCTTTCATCTTCTTTTGATGCAACGGTGAACAACAACAACAACAACAATAGTGTTGATGGGAGTCCAAAAATAGTGGAAGTGGACACAGGGAGGCCAAAGTCAAGGTCTCGCAGGAGCAACAACACATCAATGTCGGATTTTGGCGACGACCCATCATTCCAGACACACTCCTCTCCACTCCCAATAACCCCTCCTCACTTATCCATACCAGACCACAGGAATTTCCACGACTCAACAGATTGGGGACTAACAGGGGAAGAGTGCAGGTTCTCAACAACAGCGCACAGCACTCCACGCTTCACCAATTCCTGTGGTGGCCGTGGTGGGTTTGTTGCACCCGTGACGCCTAGAACGGTTTGTGCCGATGGCATTTACTTTGGGAAATATGGGAATTTTCCGAATTACATGGCCAACACACAGTCTTTCAAGGCCAAATTGAGGTCTCATAGTGCTCCAAAGCAACGCCCTGAACCGGGTCCAAGGAAGAGGCTTTCCCTCAATGAGATGATGGAGTCTAGGAGTAGTTTGAGTGGGGTTCGGATGCAGAGGTCTTGTTCACAGATTCAGGAAGCTATTAATTTCAAGAATGCTGTCATGAGTAGACTCGACAGGTCCATGGAATTTGGTAGGGAGACAGAAAGAAACTTCTCCGACCAGAGGAGGTGGTGATCACTGATTACTGATTGGTGACCTTAACAGTAGAGGCATTTATGAAAGAGCTAGTTAGTTTTCTTTTTGCATTTTCACATTGTTAGGAAGGAATAGGAGAAGGAATATCTCTATGCGCCCGATGATTGGCAATTTGCAGACATAATAGTGGGTAGGAAACAGGGGAGTCGAGACAAAATAGATGGATGACAATGAAAAATGCGATGGTCCTCATTTGTAACTTGCCAAGAGTTTGGTCATTTGAATTGTCTCCATATATTGTCATTATAGTCAAATGCAAGAGTAATTTAATTTGCACCCTTTTTATTTTTCCTTTCATTGCAACTCTGGTTATTTTCTTTGTTTATTGTAGTTGAACTTGTTTTATTATTACTTGATTTACAATTGTAGGCTTATACAACTTGTAAAAACACCACAAACAAGGTTTATGAACAGAATATACGGATAGAGGAACTTAAAACAACAAGCTACCTATGAAAAAGAGAGGAGATGCATGGGCCTGAAAGAATGATATTAGAAAACAAATGGCTCAAACCAGAATTCTATCTGTCTTATCATCTGAAAACAAAGCATTCCATAGATGTAAACTAAAGCTTTATTTTGTTTGAGTTGCAAGAGGAAGGGTACTATGTAACTCTAAAAAGTTAAGCAATTACTATATTACATAAGGTTTATGGATATCAAATTATATCTTGTCGGCAAATCATTGAGAACACTAATGCCTCACAGCAAAGCTACATTGATTGTTTTCCAACCATTTGAACCACACACAATCAGTGATTACTTATTAGTTCATCCTATTCAAATCCCAACTATGATTTAACAGTGAATGATTGGAACTTTTGGTTTAGTTAAATTGACTGTGGGGGAATCTTTAATGTAAGGGAGCACACTTTCTGTCTTCCTGGTGCATCACGTACTATGATGGGACGTTTACTGTTATCTGTGTCTTCAAGTATTTTTTTTTAATTGTTTTGAATTTTGAATGGGAGGAGGGGTAATTTTAGGGCACGTTTTAGTGTGTTAATTGCTTGTTGAACCTTGATGAATGTCGCTTGGATAATTCCTAAACTTGAACTGTAATTTTCAAGATTTTTTTTCTTGGATAATTTCTTTGGAACCTCTTCGCCGGGACCTTCATTTGCACAGCAGCTAAATTGGATCAAATCAATTTTAATTTAGGCAGCAATGCTAACTTATTTACTAACTGGGGATTGTACATGCATTATTTAGCAACACGGTAACGCCATAAAAATTCCTTCTGAAGCAAAAGCTTTATTTTTTATGGCAGAAAATAATTATGGCGCGAGGCTGGTTGCCTGGTTGTTAAACTTTCTGAACCATTTTACAACCCAAAAAATCCAAATGACGTTTTCCCCCCCTCATTTTTGTTACTTCTAGTTTATTTTGCTCGTCTCATTCAGCTTGAGTGTGACTAGAAAATTTTCTACTCGCCAAAGTATTTATTTATACAAAAAAAAAAGAAAGTTATCCACATAATTTTCTACTAAAAATTTTTTATTCAACAGTATTCAAACAAAATTAGTTATTATAAATTTTTTAGAAAAATTATCAGACATAAAAAATTTAATTAATAATATTAAATAGACTAAAACATTATGGGGGTGGTTTTCTTGGTCAAGATTATTGGGGGTGTTTTATTTTTGGTCGAATATTGGGGGTTTTTTGGTCAAAGAGAATATTGGGGGTGTGTTTTTTCGTCAGGGGGGGGGATTTTTTGGGGGAGGGGGACGGGGATGGGGAGGGTTGGGATCGAACCAAAAAGAATCTTTGGGCCAATAATTCGGGAAAAGGCTTTGTCGGCAATACAGGGGCTTTTCTATTTATACATATATATTTTTTTACTCACACATATCCGATGCGGAACTATTAGTTTCGCACGTTATACTTCAGTGTGGAATTAATAGTTCCATATGTGTTATTTGTAACACACACACATACAAACAGTATGTGCAGAACTAATAATTCCATACGTTGAACTTCATAATGCGGAACTATTAGTTTTGCATCTGTGCAGAACTAATAATTTTATATGTGTTATTTTTATATATGTGCTACAAATAATACATACAAAACTATTAGTTTCGCACTGCTATGTACATGTATGTGCAAATAGAAGCTGCCACAATACGGCTGACGCAACAATAGAATGAATTTTGGAGAAAGAAAACAAGTGTTTTTTTTTGGTTCAAGAAAAGAAGTGTTGTTGAGATATTAGGCTCCTCGTATAAGTGGGCCGAACCACTATCGATTCGAAGCCCATATTGCCCGAGCTTGATCCCACCCAGAAGAAAGAAGAAAGATCCCTTGACCAAAAAGAAAAAAAGAAAGAAGAAAGATCCGACAAACTTCGCTAAAAAATTCGACCAAAAAAAAACTTCGCTCAAAAACAAAGAAAAATTATACCAAAAAAATAAGAAAAAGAACCAGCGAGTCAGAAAATGTTTTTTCACTCCACCTCACTTATTTTATAGAGTTAATTGTCATTTTGGCCCTTAAAACTGTAATACGGTCTCACTTAGGTCCCTGAAACTAACAAAAAAGTAATATAGCCCCTGAAATTATAAAACGTCGGTCAAATTAGTCCCTAAAATTGTAAAACGACGGTCAAGTTAGTCCGTCGTTTTACAATTTTAGGAACTAACTTGACCGACGTTTTACAATTTCAGGGACTAAATTGCCTTTTCGTTAGTTTTAGGGACTTAAGTGAGACTGCTTCACAATTTCAGGGGCTAAAATGACAGTTAACTCTATTTTATGACTCTCTTTTTGGTAAAAAAGATTTTATCATTTTAATTAACTTTTAAGGATATACTGAATTTTTAGGAATTCAGGATATACTGAGTTTATTGCTGATGCTAGCTATGCATGCTAACATTTTTTCCCCCATTGCCTGCCAATAGGGTTGGCAAAGCGGGCCAACCCGACCCGACCCGCCTCAACCCGCCAAAAAAAGTGGGCTGGGGTACCCTAGCCCCGCCCGCCCTGCTGGCGGGTTGGCGGACCAACCCGCCTAACCCGCCAAAAAAATAAAAAAAAAAAAAAGAAAATGAGTGTCAAAGTGGCGGGTTGGCCTGCCTAACCAGCCCAAAAATCTGAAAAAAGCACAAAAAAATAAGAAAAAAAAAATGGGTTGGCGGACCAATCCGCCGGGCTAGCCCGTTTTGAACTCACCTTTAAGCGGGTTAAAACGGATTGTAGGTTGAAAACCCTAACCCGACCCACCCTTTTTTGGCGGATTGGTGGGTTGACCCGTCGGGCCCAACCCACATTGCCACCCCTACCTGCCAAGCATATGTGATGGAAAATTTTCAACCAACAATTGACTTTTATGTAGCTATTCAAAATAAATGCAATAGGATATATATATTCATTAGGCTCCAGGTGTACTCTTTTTACAAATAGCTGAAAAACCCTATGCGAGTCTCTAAATTAAAGTGGGTGGCGTTTAGCCTGGTCCCAAAAATCTTTTTGACCATTGTGGTTCCGCTGGTGCAGATGTGGACCTTCCAGGTGCATTGCACGTGTGCCGGTCAGAAAAGGTTTTTACACAAATTACGAAAGTGTCACATAAGTTTGTATAATTAAATTTTTAGCCCATTGGTAAAAAAGTTACTATTGCAGTGTAGTGGCGTACAGAACAAAAAGGTAGCATTATAAATTTGCATAAAAACACATTTTAAACCTTACACTGTTACAACTTACACACAAAGTAAATCAATATTTACCTATTATTTTTATGATTAATGTACGGCGTAATTTATTTACTCAATAATTAAGGTTAATTATTTTATAATGAACATACTCAATAATTTAATAACGACTAAATTAATTTACATCTTTTGAAAAAATCAAAAATTATTTTACAAACAAAATAAGTTGATAAAATAATTTAAATTCGAACACAAAACAACATTTACAAGTTTACACACAAAATAAATCAGCATCTCTCTATTATTTATTTAATAATTGACATATTTAGTAATTAATTAATGAAAAAATTATTTTACACAAAATATTTTTAAAATGGACCCATGCTGGGGTTTAATGGGGTAAATTTTTTAATTTTTTATTTGAAAACAAAATCACTGGTAATGTGACAAGGTTGATTACCGGTGCTTCAAACGTAAAAACACCTCTACTCAGTCCACGTCTAACAAGAACAAACATCAGTTGGGAGCAGTGCTACCTGTGTGTGTGAGTAAGAAGGAGAAGAATGGGGCGGCTACCCGTGTATATGGGTGTGTCTTGGGAGGAAGTGCCCCTAACATGTATTTAACACTGCTATGGTTTTCTCTTTTCCCACCATGCAGCACTAGTATGCCATATCCAATTTAATTAAAATATATTTAATAAAAGGTCTTAATTAATTAAATTATATTTAATTAATTCTTGTCTAAAGTACGAAATGACAACGAATCTACAGCTAAAATACTGCGAGTTGGTGTGTGCCTTTATACAGATTGCCACGGATGCAAGGACGCGACGGTTACGACAGGCGTGGTTGTCATGCGTGGAGACCAAGTTTTGCATGTTTCCTTGGGTATGGGGCTTTGTGGGTCTTTGGTAGGTCTGGTTCATATTGTCCTTTCAGCGACATTGGACCTATTGGACCAATGTCCTGGCTATTGGGCCAAGTCCTATTATATCAACTAGGGTGTAAATGAGCTGAGTTATTCGTGCTCAATTCGTTAAATTAATGTCAGTTCAAGCTCGTTTGTTTAATTATAAACAAGACAAACTCATGTTTAAAATTAGGCTCGAGAATTTAAATGAGTAAAGCCGAAACCTTATAGGCTCAACATTAATGGCTTGTGAATAATTCGTTTATATATATGTATATATAATAAAAAATTAAAATTATATAGATCCTACATTTTGTATATAAACAGTTTTATATAGCTTTCTAATGAATTTTTTTTATAAAAACTATTTATTATTTGTGAGTTATAATTTATGGTTATAATAGTGTATATATATATTTGTGAATTTTTTTTATTTATTGGGTTATAAAAATGCTATAGTCTAGAATTTTTTAATTTCACATACCACATGTTAAACATATATTTCAATTTATAAATTATCATATAAAATTAAAATACTTATTAAGTGCTAAATCGATAATCACCAGGTTAGGCGCAAGTGATTAATACACTTCATCTAAAGGGACGAGCTTAACTGGTACCTGAGTTCTATCACTTGTGATAGAACAATTCGTGGTCAGATTTTACTTACCTACCAGCTAAACACAAATTAGTCCATCGCCCCATTTCTCCCTGAGATAATGTGGGTGAAAAATCTAAAAAATCGATAAAATTCAAAAATAATTTTAGAGTATAATCTGTGTGAAATTAAGTATTTTTACTTATAATTGAGTCCAGAGAGTTTAATCATTTTTTTTTGCTTATAATTAATAAACGAAGCCCAGAGATTGATGGTTGGTTTTAATCATTTATTTTCCACCTTTTTAACGTAATTAAATCATTTGTAATCCACTTCCTTCGACTAATATGTCTCTAATTTTTAATTTAACAATGTTTTTCTTCAACTATTTCACACAATTAACCAACCCAATAAATGAAAAAGGGAACTTACTTTACAGAGTGTGTGCACCATCCTCGACGATAAAGGTCAAATAAGGGGGGTCCACCTTTCAGCTTTTTGTTTGAGCTGTACCTTTTGTGTTAACTCTCACATGGTGTTAAATTCGAAATTACAACATTACTGAACCCTTCTGTGCAAATATAAATACGTTCAGCAACCTGACAAGCAGCAGGTAGCCTACCCACCCTCACAGCCGCTAATCTATTTACTCAAAATATCAGCGGTCTGACTTTGACGCACGTGGAACGTACATGGAAGGTGCACGCCTGTAGCTTAAGGCACCACAATGGTCACAAAGTTATACAGGACCAGGCTAAATGCCACCAGACGATATTTTTGTTAAATTTCTCAGCAAACATTTATAAAAAAAATTAATAATGATCTTGCAATGATATCAGTTTTGATTCTTTGGAACTCTCACTTTAAATAGTCAAATAAAAGATGTCAATGGATGAGAAAATCAAAAATTGATATTCTAATATACCATCTAACATACATTATTTGTTGAGACATGCACACAATATGCTTATCCAAGAAAAAAAAAGGCACGCACATAATATTAACTATTTACTTATGCCGTCAAAAAAATTATATATTAACTATTTACTTATGAGAAATGGTTATTCATACCAAAAAAAAAATTTATACGGAAGTAGATGAATCAACTGCCACCATATGATCAGGATTGATTTTTTTTTTTTTTAAAAAGTGAAAAACTGAATGCAGTTATCTGTGGCAAATTCGTGCAGAGGTGATTAGTACCGTCTAAAAGTGAAATTGAATAGCTTTGTTGGAGAAAATAAAGCTGTAAGTATATGAATTATGAAGTAATTCTTTGTGTAAGCCTCTATTTAACCTTCAAAATGCAAAGCATGACGCAGGTTTGGTGGTTCCGTAACCAGTAGTAGGATAGGAGGATAAGGGGGGTGCTTCCCCTTAATACCCCTTTCACTCGTTGAAAAAACAGAGGTAGAAAAGAAACGTGAAGCCACTGAGAACTGCCAATTTAAATGAGTTGTGATTCTAACATCAAGCAAGAGAGATTGGGGGAATCAGAAAGGCACTATCAAATTGTGATATATGTATATATTTATTGATTGATTGATATTTATACATCAAAAATTTGTCACCAGATAAATTCAAGCCAATTTTTTTATTCTCTGAAATCAAAAGAAAGAATTGATCCATTCAGACCCATCAATATAGCTAAGTGAAATAAATGGTTTAGCTTCCTCATCGGTGAGCTCCCTTGACCATGCTACTCTCCCTGCAAAGCTTGCTCCTGGTCCTGTGCACTTGTACTGTCCATAGAATACAGTCCTGGTGGTGGTGGTGGTGGACCCCAATAGTGAATAAATACAAAAAAAAAACATGGGAACAGATTAGAAACGCACTCACATGCGCATGCCAATGTTATGTGTCTATAGCTACATATATAGCATATAAAGATATATAGAATAGATATATATATATCAATCAAGCTGTGGGATTAGGTGGCTGAGGACCGAGGCCTCTTTTCAGAACCTATGCGCATGCTGCTCTGCCTTATATATATATATAAGCAAACAGAGACGTTATAGTTTGGTGGCAGGATTCTTCCTCTATTTACTTACTCCTTTCCCTTGGAAGTGCTCCTATTTTCTTATTCTTCACAGAGTTCATTTTTCTAGCACTTTGTGTGTATAAGCATATATAGCACATAGATTTGCACTACACATTAGAGTGGGAATCCATATAAGGTAGGGGTCCCTTCACTTCCTGACTGCACATTGCTTTAGCTAGATAGCCAATGTACCTTTTACTCTATCAATAGAATATACCCATTCATAGTTTTAATATAGTATGATGCAGAGTGATAATAGAGGCTGAGTACTCTAATACTCTTGAGTGGGATCGTATGTCACTTGACATAAAATGATAAAAGCAATGAGGATTGCAGAAGGCAGTTAGTGATTCGTGAAGTGTTAATATTAATATGAACCAAGGGCCAAGGATCATGCTTGTTTACACCGAAGACAGATAAAATGACATTTTGGCGATGCAATTGCATTCACTTAATCTGAACACCTGAAAGGATTAAAAAGAAAGGAGGGAAAGAAGTGATTATGTGTTTCCATGCGGTCCGAAAGATTCCATTTGGGTAAACGAAGATTGCTAGTAACATACTCTCTAATACTTTTTTTTTTCCAACACACTCTTTTGATCGAGTGAAACTCATAGTTTCTATTAAATCATGTGGGTCTCATATCTTTTTTAGTGGAACCCATTCGTAAAATAATAAGACTCATATTCGTTTCAATCAATTATAGAGACTTTATTAGAAAGAATGTATTAGAAATTGTGTACTATTACTGGCATTAGTAGCCTGTTTGGAAAATTTATTTCGGAAGTACTTTTCCATGACAATGTAGAAACTAGAAACGCTGCTTTTTAGTTAGAGTAATTAAATTCAATTAAATTGATTTTAGGTTTGCATAAATTTTAACCAGGCAAGGCACTCAGTTATTGCAATTTCGGCTTTAGAGCCATAGTTTTAATTAACAAAGATGATCATTGGACACCCACATGTTATTCTACCACTTGAGAGAGAGAAAAATAAGAGAGAGAAAAATGATTAATGTAATAAATGAGTGATGTGATAAAAAAAGAGAGATAAAAATAGATAAAAGTGTTAAATAAGTGTTAAAAATAAATAAATGTTTAAATATAATTGTTCTTTAATTAAGAGGACAAGTCATATTATCTATCTTACATACCATTGAAAAAAGAAAGAAAAAAAAAACAACTGTGCCTGCACGTGTATCTATCCTCTATACGTGTCACAATGAGAAAGAGAAAGAGAGATTGGACTTACATTTCACGGTTGGGATCACCCCAGTTATACCAGCCTTTGGGAATGATGATGTTGTCCATGTAGGTGTAGGCAAAGACAACGCGAGAGAAGGGACCCCAAGCTCTTCCAAGGTATAGTGCCCCTGATCCCGTGACCTTACAGTGAACAAAAGAGAAACCCGTGTCCTCTAATAGACTGCCCCTTCCTTGTGCTGTTAGGGCCCCTACATTTTGTGCTATGGCATGCACGTGACACCCCTAACAAACAAACAAACGTGTTACCAAACTTCATTAGAACAAAAGTTAGGATACCCCATCTCTATGATTATCTTATCATTAATCAAAACATTATTTATATCATTATCTTATTTTGTTAATTTGAAAATAACTGAATGGAATGGATAGAGGGAAGAAACAAAGCGTGGGACAATTTAATATTTTTAGAATTAGAATATAGTAGTACAGAACCTGAGAGAGATAATTTAACATCAATCATTGAAGATTACAGCTGTACAATTATGGAGAGGAAATTGTTATCTAACCTCAAAGAGAGAGAGAGCGTTGCCGAATATGAAATCAACAGAGCCTTCAATATAACAATCCTTGTAATAATGCCTACCCACATGATCATACAGTGTGTCCTGTGCTCCTAAGAATTTGCATCCCATGAATATCGCTGTGTCTGCTGAAATTCTCAATGCCACTGCCTGCTTTCCAACTGCTCCCGGTTTTGGAACTGGGGTAGTGTTCTACGTGCACACACAGTAGTGTTTTTTGCTTGTGTGAAAAAACAGAGGTAGTAGTGGCAGAGTAGTAGCTTAAGGAGGAAACAGAGGAAACAGGGGAATGGTGCTTAATTGTTACTTACTTTGAATGTGATGTTCTTGGCAATGAAATAAGGTGAATTCACTGCAAAAGTTGCGGAACCATAGGTTCCCAGTGCCTGGCCTTTTGGCCCAGGTGTTTGAGCAGTGTCACCCCATTGAACAATGGTTTTATCTGCACCTGCTCCTTGTATTGTTATGAAGGATTTGAAAGGAGGAATGTTAACTTTCTCCCTGTACAAAAAGAGCAGCACAAAAGAAA
Source organism: Glycyrrhiza uralensis (assembly GCA_030159175.1). NCBI lineage: Eukaryota > Viridiplantae > Streptophyta > Magnoliopsida > Fabales > Fabaceae > Glycyrrhiza > Glycyrrhiza uralensis. Next base: position 57,046,795 of record BRZY01000003.1, on the reverse strand, counting down.
GGGGCAAATAAGAGATTTTTCAGTTAAAAAAATAAACAGAGAAGAAAATGGTTGCAAGTTGTGGAAAAAGAAAGAGAGGGTACACGGGCAAAAGAAAGGACAGTTAATTAGCTGCAAAATCTTCTCTAGTCAAAGACCAATTATCAAAGCATTCGAATCGGAAGGAAAACGACGCCGTGTTATTATCGCTTTCCAACCAACAAAAACAAAAACAAAAAACATAGTAATAATGAATTATAGACAGGACAAACACCAAAACCCACGTCTCACTCACATGACATGAACAAAGCAAGCGCAATTCGACAAAGGTCATTAACAAAAAAGACACAGAATGTGGCAGAAATTCTAGTAGTAGTGGAATAACAACAACAAATAAATAAATATAACAATAACTTAATAAATAATAGTACTAATACTTACGTGTAAACCCCTGCATGGACCTTAATGACCACTCTCACTAGATTGATGAAGGGAAGGGAATCAATGGCTGCTTGAATCGACGAAAAGCCTCCTTTACCGGGATTCTTTGAAACGTGCAAAGTGTGTGAAGGGAAAAGCTTATTTTTGGCAGTCCTAAAGACAGAGTGTTTGAGTCCACCCACAAATTTCACCCATTTCATGAACTGTTGTTCTGAGTATTGGACTCTGGTCATATTGATCGATACCCCATTCCCCGTATAAGGCCTTGGTCTAATTCCCTTGGTGTGGCATCGTGTTGAACTGGGATTTTGCAGAAGAAGAAGAAGAAGCAACAAAACACAGAAAATGGAATGCAAGTTTGGCAACATTCTCAAAGAGAATGTAGCTAATTAAGAGGTTAATTGGGGAATGTGGTTTGGAATGGAACTAGTAACTACACAAGTGCTGTATAAATTGGATTGTGTCATGGTTTATATATACAGGTAAACTCGGTACTTGTTTTATGGGTGGGACCATTAAAGTGAAAGCATGAATCAGAGAATCAATGACAGAGGGAGAGGTCACGGGTGCATCTACTTGACGACATCCATGTAGAAAGAGAGAGAGATATGAACAATCTAAACCACAGGACAGGTTGAACTTTTTTGCTTATAAAATTGTTCTAGTTATTTTATTTTTTCTTTTTGGGTTATGCCACGTTTCCTTTGTTGTTGTCATTGTTTGTTTGGTTTGGTGCTGCCCGTGAGCCCCTCTCTATCTCTCATTATGAAAATATTCTGTTGAGATAACGGGGCTTCTTTGAAATAACATATATAACATAACAGGCAATTATATATATATATATATATATATATATATATATATATATATATATATATATATATTTTCTCTGTTTGTTAGCTTTTCTGCAGCTGCATGCTGCTGATAGTAAGTACCAAAATTAAATCATGGCCGTCCAATAGTTGGACCCTCGTGTATATATAATTAAATTCTTTGTTGTTTAGTTGATTATTTCTATTTGAACACTTTTAATGGTTGAGGTTGATTCCCAATTCTAAATTTCAAGTAGTTGGTGAATCAGAGAAGCACCTTGGGCTCCCAAGGAAGACTTGGCAGAAGTAACAAGACAATTCTGTGGCCATTAAGTTTATAACCATAGGCCATAGCCACTATTTGTTTGCATTTTGGAGGACTATCAGTATCAATGTGACAATATCCCTCACTCTTGCTTTCTTTTTGTTCTTTTGTTGTAAAGAAGTACTGCTTTTCTTTTTCTTTTTGGTAGATTCTTAGTTTATACTTTATCTTTAATCAATTAATCCCACTATCATCACTTGGGTGCCTTTTACTGCTGGATCATTTTCGGGCTCTTTTTAAAAAAATTATACACTTATAGCGAATCTTATCCAGACACAAATTAAATACTGCAGTAAGAATTCTTCTTTTATGAAAAGATGGCGACTGTTGTATAATTCAAATTCAAGTGTTATTATTTTGTTATTTATGAAACAGAGTCTGGAGATCAAAGAAAACTGTATTAATTATTGTGATCAGAAAAACAAATTCGTATTAGCAGTACCTTCATTCTTCAATCAAGAAACTTGAAAGCTAGTTTCAACTTCTTTAAGAAAAATACAGTGCAAAGGTTATGGAAATTTTCAGAGGCAGGAATTGATCCTTAGCTTTGGGAAAGAAAAAGTAATTAAAGTGTTAATTGAAGGGCCCACTAAGTATTAAGGGACAGCTAATATAATGATCCGTGAATGCATTATGCATGATTCAAACAATTCCAACCACAAATCCAATTGCACCATCTGTACCAGACTATCACGCTGATTTTACCTGTGAACTGAATCCAATTAGCGAATAACAGGGTTGTTAAAACCGGATTTAATGGTGTAAAATTAAACAAATCTAATCCTTTTGTCAAGTTTTTTTTTCTTAAAACCCTTAAGTTTATTTTTTCCAAAAAGTACAATTTGGTTTTTACTCAAGTTATGATTTAGAATGACGCCACATAATCGTCCCACTCGGGCCACCTTTTTGGGTCTATATTGTGAATAATCAAGTCCAACCCATGAATGTACATGGGCAAAATGGGACATTGAGCCATTAGACATTGGACCTGGACCAAAAAAAAAATCCATTAGACATTGGACCCAAATTTGACCAAAAACAAAAGACATTGACCCCATAAAAAAAGGCCATTAGACAACACACAAATGACACAATTGAGTAGAGAAAGCCAAGATTCCTATCACAAATGCGTTTATCCTCATGACCAAAAAAAAAAATGCGTTTATCCTATCAGTAACACATTGAATTGAATTGTTCCAGAGTCTTGTAAAACCGATTCCAGATACAGAGAAAATAAATAATTCCAAAACCATCAGGCATTTTCTGATGTCTTCCCCAATCACAGCCCAGATCTGAACCAGGACTGATGCAAGTTTTCTCATGCATACGTTGCTTTTAGTGCTTAGAAGTTAGAAAACAACTGTGATGGAAGACTGACATAGTTTTGAACAGAAACAAAAGAAAAGCAACAAAATTATGGTGATTATAAATGCAAACTTTGAACTGCTTATGTCTTTTTTTTTTTTTGGTGTAAACCCGAGCATCGAATCTCCAACATCGTGCCTAAAGTATCCGAGTATCTATCACCATGCCACACCTTAATAATTCTTTCTTTATTTCTTTCTTTGTTTATTTTGTTTTCTTTTTGTCTCCACCCTATATCTTCTAGTAATTACCTTCATATATATCTCCTGGACAAGGACCAACCCTCCAATTTTATTGCCATGGGAAAATGTGTATGATGGGATAAAACCTTTTTAAATGCAATCCAATACGTAAAGAAAAAGGAATAAACAGGCGAAACACAAAATAGTCCACATGTGTTGATTTTTAGATCATTGAAGCCAGGTCATAAGATAAGCATAAATGTCTGCTTGGAGTCAAGCAATAACATCTGATAAATAGGAATCTTACTTTATATAAATACGTATCTGAGACGCTGGGTTCGAAGATAAAATTGTAGTATAAGGAGATGTTTGGTATAGAAAAAAATTTAACATTATTATGAGAGGCAAGAAAAATGTTTTTTCGTATTTAGTAGTATAAGAGACAAAAAATATTTCCAACTGCATAAAAGATTTTTTGAGAATATAAATTTGTAAATACTACTCAAAATTTCATTCTCACTTTCATAGGTGGGAATAGAAAATTCCTGTGGGAATAAAATAATTATATGATGTTAATTTTTAATTCGATAGAGAGAAAACATAAATTTTTAAGAAATAATTTTACTCTTTTCAATTTTATCTATTTATTACTCCTTATAGTTCAAATTTTTAGTGGTTTTAGTTTTTAATTTTTGTCTCAAAACTTTAGTTGTTTTAAGATTTCAAGAGATAATTTATTATATTTTTTCAACTATACTTTTAGTATAATTAATAACTTTGAGTGAAAAAATAATTATGATAGTTGATAATGATGAATAATAAATAGAGATCTTTTAGTCTAAAATTTGTCCAATTAATTATTTCTTAACTGTGTGCCAAAAACTTAAACCACCAAAATTTTAAATCGGAGAGAGTATTATTATTATTATTATTATTACTACTACTACTATCTCCAGCTCATATGTGAATTCCACTTAAATATTATTATTATTATTATTATTTCTGTCTCCGGCTCATATGTGAATTCCACTTAATTGATTTTTATCACTTTATTAAATGATATACATCAATTATTAATTATTTTAGTTTTTCTTCTCACTTTACCATTCAACTAAACAAATAGAGAAAATGAATACTTTTTTCTTATCTCGTATTCCAGTTTACACTTGAATAAAGAAGTAACTATATTCAGATGGAAGCAATTTATGGAGCCAGTTGTAATTTTCTGTAGGGATATTTTTTGTTGTTGTTTTGCCACTGATGTCTTAAGAGTACATTGCAGTGCAGGCTCCTCAATGACATGTATCTATCCTTTGATGATGACGCGCGCACCGCTAAGAAACACAAGATAATTGCTGGCATCTATTTGTAGTGCAGTGTACCTGATTATAATTAGTTATATCTGCCTCAATCAAATCCTCTCATATCCTGATCTGATCACGATCACGATTGATCATGATGGACTAATTAAACTAATTTCCCATTTAAATGTCCCACCTCTGTCTTTCTCAATTATCACAATGATAATTCCCTGATGGTCACTCGTATATATGCTAGTTAGCAATCATGGGTTACCACTTACCAATCAACAATAACCAAACACACGGATCCTAGCTACCACCATGGAAAACAAAAGACTAAATGGTACTAATGAATCATGTGTATGTAAGCTTAAGAAATAAATAATATGACTTTATCTCAGGAGCTAAATAAAGGTGAGGGAATCAAAATTTTCCTAATTTTGTGCATGAAACAAGAAATCTCTTTTTTTTACAAGGTTGGATATATTTCAGATGTTTTTGTGTACAGCAATGGAATGTCTAGACCCTCCAAGGAAACTCCCTCTTTTTGTCATTACAGATACAAAAGACCCTCTTGAAGCTTTCTTTGATATTGTAGCTTTTGGAGTGTATGATATTCGGTGGCTATCCAATCCTAAGCCTCCCCCATAGCTCTTGCAAGATTTCATTTTCTTTGATCTGTAAGGTTTGTCTTTCTTAGGAAGATCTTCTATGCTCTGCACCCTTGCTAATGAACTGAAAGACTGTGCCTTCCCTTGATAAAACATAGACAACCCTCTCCTGCAAATGTCATAATAAACTATTTGATTAACTCACAAGAATTAATTAATTGGAACATTTCCAAAGAAAAGGAAATTGTAAAAGTGAAAAAGGGGAATGCATCATGGAGGAAATTCAATTGCTTACTTCAAAGGGAGATGGTTCATGAGTTCTGATAGTTCATATAAAGGGCCATTTGAATTTGATGATGTTGTTGACAAACTAGATGTTGAAGAGGATGATGCATCCTCAGCCAATAACTCCGATGAAGAAGATGAACACACAGAGCCCATTGAAGAATCCTCTGAGATAGACCCAATGGATATTGAATCCCCTGCATCATCATTGATGTTCCCAGCTCCAATATTACCATCCATGATTCCCTTCACATTCATAATTTCTAGAAAGATTTGATTTTCCTTCTCGCCCGCAATGTGTCAACAAGAAGAAGGAGAAGCTGAAAAGAGAAGAAAGAGGAAGCAAAAACGAAAAACTCCCCTCTGTTATGAAATGGAATAGTGGGATCTTATCTGTTTATAAATCCCTCAAATTTGATAATATATGCGAACTGTATGGAGCCGTTATCTATCTATATATAACAGATAAAATATTTATTGGTTGGTCTTATATAGAAGATTACCATGAAGAAATGGATAACGTTGTAGTTTTTATATTGTTGGCTTAGATATATATATTAAATTATAATACTCTATATATCCTAAATTTTTGTCACTGTCAGGTCACGTTATATGGTGTAAACTTAATGCCTTTTTCTCACACTGCTCGGATAGAGGATAAGGACTAAATTTTGAAGACAGCCATATCCTGAGTCACCCCCTCTTAAGTACTTCTCTTTTTGGCGTGTGAAATTAAATCGTGGTCCCCCATCTCGCTAATTTTGCTTCACAAAGCCGTAACAGATAATCAACGTATATTGAAATTCCCACCCCCTAGCTAGCTAATGCATCATTTATTACACCCATGTACAAATTTAAATGTAAAACAAAAATAAAGATAAAGAAATAGACAAAAGGGAAAAGAGTGGGTACTTTAATCTATATAAGGTAAAAAAGTGCATTTATATGATTTTCCTGTCGCATGTCTATTGAACATTTTGTATGGTAAAATAAAAGTATATTCCTCCACCACTTACATTTTTTTTGGGCTTAATTAACCCTGTTCCCCATTTGGATCTTATCAAGAGCATACAAAATTAATTTCATTTTTAAAACTACACTTGCAAATACAAAATGTTTTGACCTTTGGTGCAATGTGTACATGATGATAATAAACATCACTTTTTCCACTTTTTTAGTTTTCGAACAAATTGCTGTGTTGAATTGACAAATTCTTTGAGTTTCTTCTTCCAATTTTTTTTTTGCGGGGGTAGTTCATAGTCATGTGCTGCTTGCTTACTTGACCCCGAAAATTCCTTCTACTCAGTTTTCTTAGCAAAACCATTCAACCCCACGTGTTGTACGACCCATAAAACTCACGGACCATATACGTTGGCAAATTCCAATTGGTCGAACGTTTTCCACATCACCCAAACATTAATCATGCATTAATTTTTGTCTATTAGATTAGATCAGCTCATCACCAGTATTTATGATGTAAATGACCTATTCTTCCTAGGAGTAAAATATTATTTATTTTTTAACAACATATATAAATGAATTTCACTTTTCTAAATACAGCCAAAAGAATTAAATCCTATCCTATTTATAATTATGCATCACAAAAAGAATTCTTTTGCTAATTGCAAGATCCGACATAATTTTTGGATAAAATCCACGTGTCCTCTTATCGGGAGTAATCCTGTTCGAGATCAATTGACAGGGTAATAAAGATAGATTTTCTCTTCAAAAAAATTACTATTTTTCACAAGGAATCGAACTAGGAAACTCCCACTATAGAGCATGCATGTACACTTTTCTCCATTTGCGGACCTAACATGCTTCTATTAGGCCAACCTCATTGGTTAATAAGAATTGGTTAATAAGATCCATATACTTATATACGTATCATTTTACATTTAAACTTTATCATTTAATAAGAATTATTTTTTATGCACTAAAACATTTTATTCGAAATTACGAAAGGTTTGTTAAGAAGCATCTTTCAATTTAGAATGAGCTGGATTGGCACGAGAAGGATATGACATGTGAAGATAAGAAGGTGGACTTGGGTATAGTCATGGTGTGGTGGTGGTATTAATTTGAATGGCAATCAAACTGCCACCACACGCTAATATTGTATATATATTGTATTGTAATATTGGTGCTGACACTGGCAGGTAGGCCTCAACAATATCATTAATTTTTAATCGGGAAATAAATAAAATTATGATTTACAGAATCTTATATCTGTGCCCACCACCGATTGGATTATGACCCTTTTTCTCAGTTTAATTCAATGGTTTGGTTTCAACTATCAAAAGATTCAATGGATGAACCCCTTGTCACTTGTCTTGATGTCTCTCTCGACATCGTTCATTATTGTTCCCTTGTTTCCCAAAACCAACCACGCAAAGCAGACTTAGACAATTCTTTAAACTTAAATATAACTAAACCTATTCCGTGAACAGAAAACACCCCCTTTAGCCTTTAGGATTAAGGGGAGGCAACACCAGAGTAAATATCACCATGGATCCTTTTGGATGCGGTAGTTGAACCAGAAAATGAACTCAAATGCCAAGTTTAACATGATAGGTTCATAAATTACTATTATTTTGGCGAGCAACAAATTGGTCAAATTAATTAACAGCTACTTCATAAGATTAACCAAGTATATATGCAACAGGTACTAAAGCCACACACATATCAGGGTTTAAAATTTCATTTCACAAGAGGTTCAACAACAGTAGTCAATGATTCAAATGTGATATGTTAATTTTTAACTTAAACATTAAAAATTAGGCCCAAGATTTATCACATCACATAGGTGTAGAGAAAGCTAAAAGGGCAAGTGTCAAAACAAAAAGTAGCTTGCAATTCGGACCCACCCGAAACACTTTAGGGTATGTTTGGATATTTTAAAATGAGTGAAACGGAGCGGAGTGGAACGGAATGGAGCGGAACGGACTATATATTCCATTCCACTGTTTGGATATTTTATGATGGAGCATAACAAGATTTCCACTCCATTGTTTGGAAAGTGAATGGAATATAATGAGTTATAATTTTTTAATTCCCCTTTTATCCTTATTTAAGAAAACTATCATGTAAAAATATATATACTAGATTGTAATATAATAAAATAAAAAAATAATAATTAAATATTTACGATAGTCAATAGTAATTATTAATTTATTCTTATATTTAACACTTTCATCAAATTAAAATTACCACTAAATATATACTAAATTTATTTGCCTTGCACATCCAAAAATGAAATATCTCCCATACAAACGAAAACCTTCAACTTCAAACCCCCCTCATTTGAGTCAATGGAGGAGTATCTCTCGTTCTTTCTTGTTTCACGTTTTAAAGCTTTTCTATGTTTTTATCCGGTATTTACACATTCAGCCAAGATTATACTGATGATGTTGCGTTGACAGATCTGTCCCAGAGTTGGCAACCAGCAAAACGGCAACATGAAGGTGTCGTCTTCTTCGTTTTCGTCCTCGAAGGGAAAAGCATCAGAGTGAAAAGCAGCATGTATCGCGAAGAAAAAGAAGAGAGGAACACACCTTGGTATGACACCCAAGTCAGTGGAGAAGAAGTGGACCAGTAAGAAACTCCGATGAGGCAATGATACAACGACGCGTCGAAGAGAAAATAAAAGAAGTTGAAAATGAGATAATAAAATAAGGATAAATCAGTAATTTAATAATTATAAAAATAAATACATAAGCCATTCCATTCCATTCCTCCCAAATTGGAGGGGAAGAAAAATGGAGATAAGTGATGGAATGGGATGAAATAGATGCCATTGAGTTCCACTCCATTCCATCCTTTTATTTGTAATCCAAACAATGGAACATATACTCATTCCATTCCATTCCCTCCCGTTCCATCCCATACCATCAATCCAAACCTAGCCTTAGTGTCATGTTTTAACTGTATAGGAATTGGGGAAAAAATAGCAGGCAAAAATAACACGTATAAGCAATTATCCGGATGCATGACACAAATGAATGAATACCTCTGCAAGTAGACAACACCCTGCAGTACCTGAAATATGGATTCAAATTATATTGCAAGGATTAGTTTATTCCATTTCAACAAGAATTAGAAGTATGGTCCAGCATATCTGCAAAGTAACAGTAAGGTATATGGTTCCAGAAATGTTTTATACTATATCGTGATATCTAGAAACTTAAGATCTAGGAGAAATATCATAGTTCAAATTTCAGAAAACATCATTTTCAAAGAAACTTAAGATCTATTATATCAACAAAAAAAGAAACTTAAGATCTAGAATTCTGAAATCTAATAATTAAAGTACCTGCCGAATCAAGACGGCAAACATCACAACAAGTTGGTTTCGGGAAACCAGCATCACAACAACAAAAACAGAGGTCTTTCCTTTATAAGGTGAGGTCGGCTACTAAAAATATATTGCCAAAAAAAAAGTGATTAGCATCTGGTAGGTGAATTAGAAACGAGATTGATCAGGTATTATATTATTAGTGATAATCCCTCCCCCTTTTCCCAAAAAGAAACACAAACTTTGCCGGTTCTATAAAATTATTGAAGATAAACAAGTATTGTAAAAAGTAACTGGAAAACCATTGCTATGATTTCATTTTCAAGAATTCCAAGACTTCTATGTTGATGAGGAGATCGTCCTCACAGCAAATATTCGGAACAAAGAAAATATAAGAGATGAAAGTTTCACAGGAACAAAGAGAATGATAAAGTTTAGCTTGTGCAATAATTGGTTTTGGTAGGAAATGAAAATGAAATTACATTTTTCTAAGTCATTTTAATATAATTAATATTAATATGATTATCATTCTTGCTACAGAAAATCTAAAGAATGTTAATGATACTCGTCTTCAAGAATAAAATCATTTTAATCGATATATTTCACGTGCTTGCTTATTGGTGGTGCATGATATTTCAATATTGCGAGATAATCTCTCAAACTGTCAAACATGTCAGCTTTACCAATAATAACCTTACTTAAGTTTGAATTTTCGTTTTCTCTCTTTAATTGCTTAGCAAACGCTGATTAATGTTGGTCACGAAAAGTCTAATTAATTGCGAACCAGTAGCGGCGAACATTCTAGTGTCCACCATATCATGCTAACTGATTTTCTAGTAGTGATGTTAAAATGAAGTAAAGTGGATAAATGAACCTAATTAGTTTGATATAAAGCTTGAATTGAGTTTTAAAAATTATAGCTTTGATTTATTTTAGCCTGACAATATGTTGGGCTCATGTGCTAGTAGAATTAATGTTTTTTTTGTTAATTTTTTTTAACAATAGTTTGGACTTAATTAAATGTTAAAGGCCATCACAAGTAGTTTCATGCTTTAAGAGATGAAGTACAGGTATATCTGTTGATTAAGATTGTGATGAAATATATTTACATATAATATAAATTATTATAAAGTTGTTAAATTTCAACTATTAATTTCTTAATCAGTAATTATAATTCTATACTTTATTCACAGAGAAAAAAAATCCTTTTGAAATCTCTCATGTGACTATGTGAGAATCCCTTTCAACTGAAACCGATTTCCAGCGGCCGGCTAAATAGATTGGGCTGCAACCCGTTCAGGCGTTCAGTGTTGGGTTCGAGTTGATCCATTTGGATGTTTAAGAAATAAAATAAAATTTGACCAAAAAAAGAAATAAAATAAAATAAATTTGTGACAAAAAAAAGAAATAAAATAAAAAGAAACAGAAGCAAAAAAGAAAAGGGAAGCAACTGCCACTGGAAGGAAACAGAAAGAAAATTGAATTGTGAGATCGTTCTTCAATAGTGACAAAAAAATGATTTTCCTTAAAAAAAATTTGAGTAAACACTCACTTTGGTCCCTAAGAGTGTCAAGCGGTGTCACTTTGATTCCTGACAGATGCAAAATTCAAAAAAGGTCCTCAACTGGTATACAGTGTTAGTCACTTTAGTCAATGTCGTAAGAAAAGCAATACTTTCAAGGACTAAAATGACAATAAGTAATCACTTTTTAAGGACTAAAATAACATTAAGTAATCACTTTTAGGGACCAAAATGACAAACGGATGACAGTTGATGACCTTTTTTGAATTTTGCATCTGTCAGAAACTAAAGTAACACTGTTTGACACACTCAAGAATTAAAGTCACTGTTTATTCAAAAAAAATTGTTCTTCGACAATTTGTGCCGCGGCGAGCTTAACAAATCACAATGTATGTTTCAAGAGACTCAAATTGGTTGACAAAAAAAAGTGGGCTCAAATTGTAAAATATAAATTAAAGGCTTAGTTTTTTGTCCTCAAATATCACGATTTTACAATTTTTTGAGCGATTTTGGTTATCATGTATTTCAATTATTACAATTAAACTCTTTTATCATTGTGTCGTTTAATTTTTAATTACAAGAATCTACGTGTCACATATGAAACTGATTTGATATTTTAGTAGCTTTAAATTTTTAAATATAAATCCTTATTATCCATAAGTAGTCTTGAAATATTAAGGGTCAATTTGGTTTGAGGGACCATTTTTTGTTTTTGTTTTTTGTTTTTACTTTTAAGAAATTACAAAATTGTTTTGTTGTCTAGCTTATTTCATGTTTAGCTCATGTTGCCAGATCAATCATGCTAGTTTCCTAAAGATCTTAATAGAAAAATGACAACTTTACCATTCTTGGGATGATGTGGTCCTTTTCTTTAGTATGTTTTTAAATAATAAGGCGTGATTTTTTTGGAGAAAAAACAAGTTTGATGTCGTATAAAGATTCGTTGTAATTGATTATAAAATTCCTTAGTTAATTTTAAAAAAAAATCATTTTCTATATGTAATGAGATATATCTTATTATTGTTAAACAGTGAAAGATTCAAATCATATCATTGATGTCTGAAACAGTATAACTGCTCCCAAATTTAATTTAATCTAATTAAACATTACTCGGCAGAAAAAGACATAGCAAATATATAAAGCTAATTTAACATAACCCCATCGTCAATATGCTTCCAAGCTTGCCAAACATGCACACTTATTAGATATTTTTTTTTTCATTTTGTATATAGATATAGACTTTTAATTTAATATGAGTCGAACCAAGTTTAAAATCTGTTTTTTTTTTTCCATTTACTAAACTTAAACCCGAAATCACTTATCATATATTTAAATTAGTCTATTATGTATTAAAAAACTCTATTGTTAAAAGTGTTGTCCTATATATTTTTATCACATATTTAAAAATAAGTTTAAACATTACTTGAAGATATTAAACCTTACAATCAAAATGGAGCTGTGATTCACAACTCATAAGATTCTCTCCACACGAGGGTGCAGGAAATTGGCCGTGGCAAGAAAAGCAAGGAACGGAAAAGAACACAAATGATGTGGATGGGCCCAACTTGATCCAGGTCATGGTCCATAAATAAACAGGGCTTTTGTCCTTTGTGTTTGAAAAGGCAAAGGCAGAATCGTGTTTTTTCACTGTGTTGCACATCATTTACCGAATGGGTAAAAATAAAAAATGAACTATATTGAACAGATCAACTTGGAGTAGGAGACACGGCCCTTCCTGTAAAATTATTCTTTCACGACAAATATATATATAAAAAAATTGGACAAGGAATGAAAAAAGAAGGATGTTCCAAAACATTAGTAAAAGAAATAAATAACCATTCTCAAAATCCCAAGATATCTCAAAGAAAAGGACATAATGTTGATCCGAAATTATTTAGAGTTTGTTTAGTTTCTATTTTTTTTATATTCATTTCCTAATTTTAAATTCAATTACAAAAAATGCAACCTTATTTTTCCATTATTTCATGATTTTAAAAATTTATACAGAAATTGATAAAAACAATAAAAAAATTGTTTTCACTGTTCCATTTATAAAACCTAAAAAATGAGAAATAAAGTGAAAATAAAATGCTATTTTTATAATTAAAATAAAATGAAAAATGAAAAAAAAAATGAAAACATAAACTAAACAGCACTTACTTTCTTTGCTAGCGAGGTAGATGAATCAAGAAATTGTTGTGCCTGAGCGGCTGAGCCATCAAACACAACAGGGCCGTGGGCTTTGGAGAAAGATTTTGATTTGGGAATTTTTATCAACGCATTCATATTTTTTCATCCGCACATGCTTCGATACTGAACTATTAGTCTATATATATATATATATATATATATATTTTAACACATATATGATGTAGAATTAATAATTAGTTCCGCACATTATAAATCAATATGGAATTAATAGTTCTGTAAATATTTTTTTTCCTAAAAATATACATGATGCGGAACTAATAGTTTCATACATTGTAATTCAATGCAGAACTAATAGTTTTGCAAGTATTTTTGATTTATTACGCATGCTTGCGGAACTATTAGTAGTTCTGCATTGAATTACAACGTGTAGAACTATTAGTTCTGTATCATGTATATTTTAAAAAAAAAATACCTGCAGAACTATTAGTTCCACATTGATTTACAACATGCAAAACTATTAGTTTCATATTATGTATGTGTTTGAAAAAATATATACATACGAAACTAATAATTTCGCATTGAAGTATGTGTGGATAAAAAAACATGTATGTAAAGATAAAAAACACCCTTTTAATTTTTGACTTGGCTACCATCAGTGTCCATGACTCCATGGCTTAGATCTGCAATTGATGATCGCATCGCCCTATTACATTCCATGGCATGGCATGGCCAATCTATTATCGGTATATAATAATTAAATTTTTAAATTATTATCCAAATATATCAAAATCGTAAGTCAACTTAACACATGGAATGAAAATATGGAAATCGTAGGAGGCAGGAGGAGGAAAAAAAGGGAACAAACATGCGAAACAGCGGGATCGAGAAAGATGTATAAAATGAATCAAAAATGTTACACAAACATCCATCATACACCCACTATATATCTCATTTCTTTATTTTACACATTGAACTGGGGTGTGGTGTGGGTGTATGGATATCAATGTATCATTACCGAAAATGAAATTGAGAAGTGAAGCCGAGGTCCGAACACTTTGTATGCTGACGTCACCATCCGACGCCGACCAAACCCCAAGCAGCCTTTTGTGTTTGTGTTGCCGCTGCGTTGTTGCGGTCCCTTTTTTTTTATCAATGTTGCGGTCCCTTAATAACCCTTTCTCTCCCTCTCCTGCAAAATACAAACACACAACACATATTAACGATGACAATTGTAATTGTAAATACTAACAAGTGACTTAAAATATTTATAAAACTTTTTTAAAAAAAATATTATATAATTTAAAAAAAACAAATATATCAAATATGACATTTTTATTTGCTACCCGATAAATTGTTTTTCTTTTCCAAACAAAGGCATAAAAAGGAAATCTTATGATTAAACAAAGTGATAAGCTAATTCTCTCTCTCTCTCTCTCTCTCTGTATATATTTCTGTCTGTAACCTCTTTTAACTTGGACAAAAATCAACACTGTACTTGCCACTCTGATGCTCCAAGCTCAAGAGAGAGAGAGAAAACCGGGAAAGAGGGACAAGAGCCGTTACTTTCTCTGAGCATTGGAACGTTAGGTAAGTAAAAGCTCAAGCCCTTGCATACTTGAACAACACTAACAAGAAAAAAAACAGACAAGTCATAGCTGTAGCTTCACTTTCTGTTCATTCTTCTATTCCTGATTTCTGAAATAGGTGGGTGGGAAGAACAGCAATGGCAACTGGGTTCAGTTTCAGCCTCCTCTTTGCGGCTTCACTGTTCCTCATGCTTCTTGGTTCGTTCCTAATCTTGTTCCTTCCCTTCCTTCACTTAGATCACCATTTCCTCAAACCTCTCACCTTTCTCCTCTATTTCTTTCTTTTATTCTGATTGTAGCTTCAATTTTCTAACTTTGCTTGAAATAATGTCAATGTCGGTGCTCCTCTTTTTTCCTTTCTTCTTTTTAAAATATATATATAATTAACAAAAAGAATTGATAATTCATTTAATTTCACTTCTCTAGAGATTCCCTCTTTGGTGCTCTGATATTTAAATGGTTCAATTGTAACTGGATTTATGCATGCAGTTGGTGGAAGAACCTTTATAGAACATTGTACTTGAGGGAGGTCCTGTATTTGAACAAACTAAGTTAGGATTTGGAGGATGAATTGAAATGCTTTGAATTAGAGTAACTTGATAGTTTGGTTAGTGTGATAATAGGGATTGAAAAATTTTAATAATTGATTTGATTGTTTTGACTTGCAGATACAACTAGTAGAGCTAGCATTTTCTTTGAAATCCTTAAATTTTATTTAATTTGTTGAAATTCTGTGTCAGATTGTTGCTCTGGGAGTTTCATTGGGGTCTGCTATGGAAGAAGTGCCGATGACCTCCCTACACCTGACAAGGTGGCACAGTTGGTTAAACTTCATAAAATCAAATATGTCAGGATTTATGATTCTAATGTACAGGTCCTGAGGGCCTTTGCAAACACTGGAGTTGAACTCATGATTGGGATTCCAAATTCAGATTTGCTGCCATTCTCCCAGTTCCAATCTAATGCCGACACTTGGCTGAAAAACAGCATCCTTCCTTACTATCCGGCCACAAAGATCACATACATAACTGTTGGTGCTGAAGTCACAGAAAGTACCAATAATGCCTCTTCACTTGTAGTACCTGCCATGAACAATGTACTTACAGCACTCAAGAAACTTGGGCTGCACAAGAAGATAAAAGTTTCCAGTACCCTTTCCCTCGGTGTTATGTCCCGATCATTTCCACCTTCTGCCGGCGCTTTGAACAGCAGCCATGCACATTTCCTGAAGCCAATGCTAGAATTTCTTGCCGAAAACCAGTCGCCTTTTATGATTGATATATATCCTTATTATGCCTACCGAGATTCCCCAAACAAAGTGTCTTTGGACTATGCCTTGTTTCAGGCATCCTCTGAAGTCATTGATCCAAACACTGGTTTGCTGTACACAAACATGTTTGACGCCCAGATTGATGCCATTTACTTTGCACTGATGGCCCTGAATTTCAGAACAATAAAGGTCATGGTCACCGAAACAGGTTGGCCTTCCAAGGGGTCGCCTAAGGAGACGGCTGCAACTCCTGATAATGCACAAACATATAATACTAATCTCATAAGGCATGTTATCAATAATACCGGTACTCCTGCAAAGCCTGGGGAGGAGCTAGATGTTTACATTTTCTCGCTGTTCAATGAAAATAGGAAGCCTGGTTTAGAGTCTGAGAGGAACTGGGGATTATTTTATCCGGACCAGACAAGTGTGTATAACCTAGATTTCACTGGACGAGGTGCCGTTGATATGACTACACAGGCAAATGTAACCAGGTCGAATGGAACAACTTGGTGCATTGCCTCGAGTAAGGCCTCGCAAATGGACTTGCAGAATGCCATAGATTGGGCCTGTGGTCCTGGAAATGTAGACTGTACTGCTATCCAGCCTAGCCAGCCTTGTTTTGAGCCAGATAATCTAGTTTCCCATGCATCTTACGCCTTTAATAGCTATTACCAGCAAAATGGGGCCTCTGATGTTGCTTGTAGTTTCGGAGGTACAGGTGTAAAAGTTGATAAGGATCCAAGTAAGTTCATTACAAAACTTCACTAATTCTGCTTTTCTTTTTTCTGTCTTTGTTTTTGTCATATGTTGTTTGCTCAGAAACTATAGCATAGATATGTTAGATATGATTTGAAGAAAGCTAGTCAAAATGAAATTCATTTTAGTAGAAGAAAGCATTAGAGTTTGTAGAGGGATGTGTTTTATGTGGAAGTTGCATCAAATGGAAGTTGTCTGATGTTATTGTCTGTCAAATTGGCTGCTGTTATAACTGTTTGTTGAATTATTAATTTTTCTGAAAGTTGTTTCATTAAATTGTATACCATCCGGTCCTTCTTGTTTGTTCTTACCAAAGCATTGCTGTAGACTGTTTTTCTGGTCACTGAAAAACTAGTTGTTTCCAATTCTGCAGGCTATGACAAATGCATCTACATGAGAGCTGGGTAAGTTCAATATAGAACATGATATTTTGTTTGTTCCTTTTATTTTGGATGGCCCTAAATTATATACTTAATTACTACTTATTGAGACCAAATATGACATTTGGGTGTTCTTCCATTGTGTTTTTGCAGCAATAATAAAACTCTGTCAAGTAATACAACAGCAATGACTTCAACTTCATCCTCCTCACAGAAAGAGAATTATTCATCAATGTCTATTTTTCTTCTTGTAACTAGTCTCTTCATTCTATTGAATATTCAATGGTCCTGACAAGTTTGATTGTCGAAAATGCAGCATGATTTTGCTATGTTTAGATATATGCTGCATTTGACATGCAGGGGTAAATTTGAGAGTTTTATAAAAGGTTTAAATAACTTTGTAATCCTTGTAATATATACATCTTTTTTGTTTTAGTCTTGATAATATTTAGGGTTAAATTTGTTTTTGGTTTTTTATTTTTTAGCAATTTTCATTTTTTGTCTCTCAAAAACAAAACACGTCTTTTTAGTCTATTATTTTTGAAAATGTGTCACTTTTAGTCTCTGGGGTTATATTTTAAATTTAAAAAATATTTTTTAAATTTATACTTTGACCCTTTTCAAAATCTGATTCTCAACTTATCCCTTTTTTCCTTCCTGACTCCTTCCCCCTTCAACATCGCGACATCTCCCACCACTACGGTCCTCCCTGTGCAGTCGCGATGGCCGCCGCCTCCTTCTCGTTGTTGTACGCGGCGCCTCCCTTGGCTGCGTGAAGCTTCCCTTCTTGGCCGCACAGAGCTTCTCTCATGACTGTCTCTCTTTTATGGCCTTTGTTTATCGGGGAAGGGGGAGGAGAAGGGAAAAATGGGTTAAGGTAATAATTAGAATTTGGGAGGAGTTAAAATATAAATTTAGAAAATACTTTTCAAATTTAAAATATAGCTCTAGAGACTAAAATTGACACATTTTAAAAAACGAGAGACTAAAAAAATGTATTTTATTTTTTAGAGATTAAAAATAAAAATTACTAAAAAATAAAAGACCGAAAAACAGGTTTAATCCTCGAATTTATTTTACTATTTGGAGAGCGAACACTTCACTGCAAGTCTACAACTCTTTTTTATTAATCATCTTCCTTTTTTTTCTATGAACTCGATCATCTTCCTTTTAGATCTGAAGGAATGGGAAAAAGGCAATTTTCATTCTGTTCATTTCTTTATTATAATTAAATTATTTCAGAAGCTATTAAAAACAGCTTTACATTATAAATAGATTTTTATAGATTTTAATTATTTGAAAAATAGTTATTTTTCAAATTTTTTTGGGGAAAGAATCTGAAACAATCATCCCATGCAGTCTAAATCCAATGACCTGTATTTTTTAATCGACCTTTCTAATTTTTCTTTTAAATAAAATAAATTTTAACGTTTGTGATGTTGCAGTTTGAAATCTTAACTACAGACAATCATGGTAACTGCAAAATTGATATTAATTAATAAAAATTGTGAACTCTTAACTAGTGGTTTTGATTTTTCTTTAAAAAGAATAAAGATTAATAATTATCTGGACTTCATTTTCTACACCTTAAAAATATATGAAGACAACATTTTTTTTTTCCTTTTATTCTCTTAAATGTTGTTATCCATTCCAACAAGATTGGGGTTGCACAGTTGTGCATGTGCCTTGAGATAGCAATAATGTCGCGGATGCTTTGGCCAAACGTGGAGCTTCAGAAGCTCATGCTCTTCGCATTTGGAAGGAGCCTCCTGCAAATGTGCTTAGTCTTTTAGCTATTGACGTTTTTGTGTAGTTTTTGTTCTTTCTTTATTTCCTTTGCACCAAACAAAAAGCTGAAACTTAAACGAAATTCCGGCTTTCACGTAAATATCATCTCAATCGCATCTGTTGGAGACAGTGACTAGCCTATTTTATTCGGATAATTGTAAACGAACCAAGTTATGTCAAGGAACTGATCTTGTATACGTTAATATTTGGACAAGAAGGAATCACCGCTGAAAGCAAAGCAGATCTGGCAACAAATGAAACGGGTTTTCACGTCGCATCATCCTTGCCATACCAAAAGCTCGGACACATCACAGACCACAATCTCCTCAATATTGCAATTGCCATGTTTGGAACAAGTTATCACCGTACTATATCTTCTATGATTAATTAATGAGAAATGGGACTCCTACAACAAGGATACGGGGAAAAATTACCGACAACCTGGCATACAAGACAGTCTAGAAAAATGAGGTCACTTTAATACCTTTCAAACCGAAAGAAAATAATTTGCATAAAGAAAAGAAAAAAGATGATGGAGCATGGAGGTATAAATGTAAAGACTTTCTGCCAGATAGATAAGAATCTGCAAAGATTTCATAAATATGCCAACCATTATACCATAGCATTAAAATTTAAAACCCCTGTAATGTATAGAGGTACCCCACTAAAAAAAAGTACAACGACAGAGATTATAGTCATTTCATTTCTCAAGCACCAAACACTTCTTCGCCACACGCATGACTTTTTGATACCCATAATGTTATTACACTGCAATCAAGCATTCCATTCGAGGTCGACGCAAAAAACTTGTACAGAAGCCAATGAAATGTGCACGATAACAAGACATACGGAGAGGATTAAAGACCCTGTTCAATGAGATAATCACCGAGCCTCTCGACTATCATGTTGCACTGACCCGGGGTCATTGGTTCATCATAAATGCCAATGATCAAGGCCTGATTGGTCTTCTTAACAGTAACACCACCAGGACCCTGGATAATGGGGGGAAATACTAATATTACAACTGTAATGGTCAAAATAATATCTACACAAGTTATTGTGCATGAAACACAACCGATATATGTTTATGTTTCACCATTGAATTTGAATCAAAAAATTTGACAAGAGTTATTAAGATTTAAAAACTGAAGGAAATGTTTTATTCAGACAATCCCAATACAAAGTATTTAATTGTTGTGAGAAGCACGCAGTAATCTGTCCGCTCAAAGATGTCTATGCACATCTGTGTATTTGTTTATAATTCGCTTGACATGCAAACCACAAAGACATGGACAACACATAAGTTTTCCATTAGATGGATTCCAAATACGGGTGAAGGTTTAGAAAAGAGATGCACTCAATTAATCAATTATCAATTATTACTATACAAGAAAAGAAAGTTCTAGCTTCCCCGACACGTGTCACCTCTCCAACTTTTTTTATTTCCAACATATTTTTTTTGTTGGGGATTTGTTACCACTTTTGCTAGGAAATTAGCATATGGACAAGTGACCCCTACAAAGTAAAAACAATTAACAAACAAAACAATTTTAATTGGAAGTAAAAAGTGTTAAGGAGGCGACACGTGTCACAGTAATGGATAATAGAATAGATAGAAGTCACTTTGTACGGTCCGGTCCATAGACTTTGTTTGCTAACAACATCATATGCGAGATATGTTTGCATAACTAAATTACTGCACACATAAGCTCAACCCATTCTCCTATCACTCACAACTTAAAAGGAAATACATTTTAAAAAAAAAAGCTGTAAAACTGTGATCAGACTGTAACACTAGCAATGGTATGGTTGCAAGTCACTTACAATTTTTGTTAGATCATTACACAACATACGAATTGATGCAATCAAAATTGAAGCAGAGATCAATTATAAACAAAAGTGGTTTACCTTCTTCCCTCGGATGACAGCTCCAGGCTCACCTTGGATCACCATATATTTTGTGCCACCGATGTATAATCCAGTTGGAGCAAGTGATCCAGGCTCAGCAAAGTCATTCATGATAGCAGTTATCTCCTCAGGCTTGAACTAAATAAACACCAGATACATTATAAATAAGAATGGATCAACTAAAATGAAAACAGATCTGATATATGTTATGAACCCATCACACATCAAAATGGGGGGCAAATAAAAATAAAATAATGTTCGCACAATGTATAATCAAAACGACTGCGGCTTCTGCTTTTGTTGTTAATTTGTTAATTCTCAGAGAGAATGCAGAGAAAACAGTAACAGTTCTCAAGCCAAGCCAAGTCAAGTCATTTTCTCTTGCTGATTGGATTTCGAATCTGGAACTTTTTCTGCATGCTGGTACTTTTTCAATCTCCACAACAACATTAATCACAGTAAGCTTAATTTACAACCGCAATAGATCGGCGAATCTAGAACCTTCTCTAGGGAGATAAACAAATCAACCCCCAAATTCCCTAACCGATTAATCGATGAAGAAAAAAAAATGTAAAAGGAGTGATAATGATTGGTGATGTAGAGAATGGGAACCTGAGGGAAATTGGCACTCTGAGCCCAAACGCTGCCGTCTTGGCCGAGGATAGCGGCGGAGGTAAGGTGGTTACCTTCGATGTCGCAGAGAAGGTGGTCATCGACATAGGCTTGCCACGACATGTTTGATTGATTAGGTTTTCTCTGGAAACTGGGGTGGATTTTTCTCGGGAAAATCTCGGAGTGTTTGGCTACTCAGAAAATGGGGGTTGGGAGTTGCTCTTACTTCTTTAGCTGCGTTGAAACCACGGAGCTATAAATCGGTCTAAAGATGGTGTCCTGGATTTGAATTACCATAATACCCTTTTCATTACCCTATTTTCGCTGTTTCGGGCTGGCAGATAATGGAAAAAAGAAAAAAAAAGAGATATTATTATTTATTAGTAATTGCGAATAAATAAATAATATCGGGTGGCAACCGTTTCGAAGAAAAAAGAAAAAGTTGTCATTTTCTTTTCTTGAAGGTTCAGCGTCAATTCTAATCTCTTTTTCTCTTTTCATTTTTTTTCTTTTTCGTTTCCTTTCCCTTTCCAATACCATCATTCCATTATCCTGCTAATCTGATTTACAAACACGGATACAAATATTCATGCGTTGCGATTTTTATTTTAATGTTTCTGTTCAAATTGGAAGAGTTATATCTATAGTGACATAATATTTTTTTTTGGTAACATAGTGACATAATGTTTGACTATGAATGCAAAATTTACACTTAAAAATAAAGGGAAACACTTATTATTACAAAAAAAAAATTTAAATGAAACTTCACGAAAAGCTTCACAGTCATTGGATTTTTTTTTTTCCTCCGGTGAATTCTCATATATTTGTCTTATCTCTCATCTCATTGACTGTTTGTGATTTCGTATGATTTCGCAGTGAAAGATTTCGTAAGATTTGACTCTGTACAAAAATAAAACACTACAAACATTAATATATTAAAATTGTTTAATTATTTAATTAGTTTTTCAGACATAATTATTTAATTAGTGGACATAATTATTTAATTAGTTAAGTTACTTAACTTTTTTTTGTTACCATGGCATTGGCGGGAGTATCCACCGGCTACTAACCTTGGCTACATTAAGGTTATCTCTCCCAACACCGTTTTTTTATCAAACCCAAGGCTCGAACACGAGATCTTCAGATGAGGATCAACCGTAGTTGTCAATCGGACCAACGGACGTCGGTAGTTAAGTTACTTAACTTGTTATAGTTAATTATTTTCGATATAGTAGGAGTAATTAAATATAATAACTAACGATGTATTATATAAGATGTGTTTAGATAAAAAAAATTGACTATATTTATTTACTTTTTAAAATTTATTTTTATCTTCTGATAAAAGTATCAAACTGTTTTACTAATTTTTCATTTTTATAAATTTCGTAATTATTCCAGTCAAAAAAATAAATTACGTAATTATTGAATTTTTAGACGACATTTTAAATGATTTTTTTAATAAAAAACTCAAACAAAGATACTCATAATTAATGAATTTGATAAGTATTTGCCATGAATTTGGAATTTTAACAAATTATTAATTATGATAAAATAAATCATTTTAAGAATTAACTAATTCAAAATCTTCCATCTGTCATGAATCATGATCAAGAAAAAAAGGAAGGACCGCTTACTTTGCGTAAGAATATCCGCGAATTCGTTGGCTATGCAGAAATTGTAGCAAAAAGTTGCATCGCGTGCCATTTAAAATTGGATGAGTTTTTTATTAATTGATCACAACAGCCATTTTCTGTAAAAAAAAAATCGATGAGAATTTATTGGGCACAATTATTAATTTATTATTATTATTGAAATTCATAGAAATTTTATTAAATTATATGTATCTCTATTTCTTATATATATAGTGAAAATTACACCTTCTTTAATAGAGATTATGTGAATTTTATTCAAAATAAGGAATATGCTTAAAAAGATGTGTCCCATGATTCCTTTCCATGGTTTTTTAAAAACAAAACATATTAAAAAGTGTGTTTCACTAGACATTTTAATTTTTTTCATTAGTTTATAGTTACTCGTTTAATAAATTATAACTTATAGATAAAAAATAGTTTTATAGCTTTTTTTCTTTTTTTTTTATTACAAGTTTTATAGCTTTCATCCAACGTATATCAACACATAGCCAAACTCTCCCCTAACACATGACATATTGGTTATCTTATTTGTCTTCTTTTAAGAGCTCCTGTATTTGAGCCTCTAGTAGCAATAAACTCATATAAATTATGAATTAACTATATTTAAAGAACCAAATGTAAATTAAGCTTTATTTTATTTAGGATAAGATCACTGAGGATCTACATGGTCAAGTATTGACTTGGTGCTGCTATAAAATGCTTCTATAGAATTTCTTCTTTGGGTTAAATCTGTTTTTAGTTTCTCATTTTTCACTGAGTTCTGTTTTTAATCCCTCAAAAATAAAACACATCTTTTTAGTCCCTTATTTTTTAAAAACTGTCACTTTTAGTCCCTGGGGCTATATTTCAAATTTGAAAAGTATTTTCTAAATTTATACTTTGACCCCTCCTAAAGCCTGATATTCACCTTAACCCGTTTTTCCGTTCTCTTCCCCCTCCACTGATGCACGCCGACCCCCCATCCCCGTGCGGCCAAGGGAGGAGCTCCGTGCGGCCAAGGGGGGTTGCGCATAATGGAGGGAAGGGAGGCACCCACCGCGATCGCACAGGGAGGAGAACGAGAGAGAGGCCGCATCTCATGGCGGCTTTGAGGGAGGACGTTGGAACTACTCCTAGCAAGAATGGGGGGTCGCGGTGTATCAGTGGAGGGGGAGGAGAACCGAAAAACAGGTTAAGATGAAAATCAGGCTTGGGAGGGGTCAAAATATAAATTTATAAATTTAAAAAATACTTTTTAAATTTAAAATATAGTCTCAGGGACTAAAAGTGACAATTTTTCAAAAACAAGGGACTAAACAGATGCGTTTTATTTTTTAGGGACTGAAAACAAAACTCAGTGAAAAATAAGAAACTAAAAACAGATTTAAGCCTTCTTCTTTTGATAATTGCTTCTATTGAATTTTGAACACATATATTGGAGATAATTAAATTCCACTCACACAATTTTTTTAATTTTTTTATCTTTTTATTATAATATAGTTCTTCTAATCGTTTTTAGCTGAAATCTAATCTTAAATGAAGAATTAGACATACATCTTTTAATGGAAATTAACTAACGAGTAACTATAAAAATCTGAATTTAAAAAACAAATACCTACTTAATTGAATTAAATTATTAGGAATTGAAGTGTTAAAGTGGAATATAGGCACCCTTGCTAGTAAACTAGGAGAAAGATAAATTTAATTTGTGTAGTGACCGAATTTAAAAAACAAATACCTACTTAATTTGTAATTTGAACCCTCTTGTATCTATGTTTGTATGTGTGTGTAGACAATAAATACATCTAGACAGACACATGTATGTATGTCTGATAAGCGTAGAGAGGAATTTGAGGAATTTTTGTTAAAGCATTGTGTGAAAGAGGTGTTAATGATGTTCTCCATCATTTTGACTCAATTCCTAACATCCACATGATTATATATAGATTCAGACAAAAATATAAATTTGCCACCCCCAACACCAAATAGGACCCATCATTTAGTGTTGTTAATGTTTCTTATAATCCTAATAAACCCTCCAAACAAGAAAATGGTTTGTTTGCAAGCCATGACCAATAAGATCTGGATTAAAAGAATCCCTTAGTCCCTTGCTTCCCAGAAGGAAGAGATTAACATAAAAAAAAAAAAAAAAAAGAGAAGGCACATGGACGAATCGTTTGGTCAAGCACTCATTTTCTCATCCCGTTCAGAAAAATTACATCCAACAATAACTGATTGGTGGAAACAATTTCTGTCAAGCTCCCTTAGTCTCACCCAAACTCCAGTTTTCATCGTAGAAACATATTATGTTAATGTGTCAGTTCTTAATACACACACAATGTTACTTGATATTTTTAAAACTTTTATGTTGTTATTACGGTTAGTCCAGCCTTAATTTTTGTCCATCGATCAATGTTCTAATTCTGTCACCAACTATAAATGTGATCCAAAAAAAAATGTGCAAGACAAATTTTCTTTTTTTAATTTTCTTTCCCATTGTGGAATGTGCTAATTTTCCATCAACTTAGGCTATGTTTGGATGGGGGTTTTTGGAGGGGAAAGAGGGGAGGGGAAAATTTATAATCTCCAATTACCTTATTTGAGAGTTTTTAAAATTAAAAAAAAGTTTTACATCTTGGTGTCTACTACCTTCTAAAATAATATTTCTTTTGTCTTATTAAAGCTAAACAAGGTAATTAGGAATTATAAGCTTTTTTCTCCACTCCCCTCCCCTCCCTTTCCCTCCAAAAACCCCCATCCAAACATAGCCTTAAGGGAAATATGTTAAGAAAAAGCTGAGTGGGAATTTAGAGGGAGAGTAATGAAGTGAAAGGGAAGGCATCATGAGGATGAGTTTAAACATCCAAACAACAGACAACTGTTTAATTCTCAAATGGTTATTGTCTGCAACAACTCCCAATTTCGGGTTGAAATGTAGTAGATACAAACCAAAAAATAAGAAAAAAATAACAGAAGTATAGTATCCAACAAGAAACGAATGCTCAAATCATCATGGGTCTAGATCTACAGACCCTGATCAATGAGGTAATCTCCCAACCTCTCAACAACCATGTTGCATTGTCCAGGAGTCACAGGTTCCTCATAAACACCAAAAACTAGAGCTTGACCAGTTTTCTTTATGGTGATGCCTCCAGATCCCTACCCCAAATAACAAAAACACATATCAAAGTCAATTCCATTAAAAAAAAAAAACTAGTCATGAGATTAGGTACAAATCAGAAATTACATAAGATTTTGACAATAGAAACTTGGCTCACTAGTTTAAGTATTCCAAGGTAAATGAGGAAAACAGAACAAATATGCATTAATTTTCATGCACATAGGAGTTCAAGTATCAACAGAATACACACACAACCATTAAAATTAGATTAAAATGTTTATAAAATCTAGGACTTGTGTTAAGATTGAATAGTGTTATACCTTCTTCCCACGGATGACAGCTCCAGACTCTCCCTGAATGACCATGTATTTGACTCCACCAAGGTGCAAGCCTGTAGGAGCAAGATGACCCGGTTCATCGAAATCTTTCATGATGTCAGTGATCTCCTGAGACTTAACCTGGAGAGATTATAAATTATAAATAAATAAATCACAACGATTTAAATGTGATAAAAGTAAAATCTAATCTTTAAAATCTTAAAAATAATAAAATAAAAGTGCATGAATTGGTGAATGTTTTTTGTCAGAAAGACAGCATTGAAAGTGAAAGCTAACATGCATCATGCACATTGCATTCTCAGAGACAAAAGATGAAGACATGATATATCTAAGGAAAACAGTAGTATTAAATATATTTTCAATCCCTATAAATTAAACAAGGATTGCTTTTGATTCCTTTTAAAAATTTATTCATTTTGAATCATTGTACTTAATAAAAATAATGTGTTTTTAGTCCTAAATGAAGCTTTACCCAAGACTAAAAATACACACTTTTTTGTATTTTTTTTTAATTAATAAAAATGTATAAATTTTTAATAGAAATAAAAATCAATATTTATGTGGGTAATGCAATGGATTGATGGTAGATCCATGCATGCATGAGGGATCCTGATGATAGATAGAAAAGAATGATGAGATGATATATATACCTGAGGGAAGGTAGAACTCTGAGCCCAGACGGAGCCATCATGGCCAACGATGGCAGAGGCTGAGAGGTGGTGGCCAGTGCCATCGATATCGCACATCAAATGTTCATCGACGTAGGTTTGCCACGACATTTTCCTTTTCCTCTGTTCCCCCTGTTTTCTTGTAGTGCTTGTGTTGTGTGTGTCGTGTGTATTGTGTTTGTGATCAACTTCAGATTTAGTTTTAAATAAGGGTTGGGATGGGATGATGGGTGAGGGGGTGATGCCTCCTCCACCGTCCCTTTTACCTCCATTCAATTGCTGCCACCCTTTCACCTCCCCCTTCATTCTCGGACCCATCTCTCACTCTATTTTCCCTATTCCTGTTCCTATCTGTCCCGAAATAGATTACCTCATCAACGGATCATTACTCTCTCTGTTTTGTTTATTTTTTCTTTTTATTTTTATCACATGAGTGTTACATACATCTGATAAAATATTGTTCATGGTTATAATATTGTTTATAAGTAATTCAAGAAAGAAAAATGCTGCTCGATTGGTACGAAAATGATGTGCCCCATCCTTCATCACTTTTTTGCACATGCAACTACTTTTTAATAAATTAGAGAATGAAGTTATACAAAATTTATTGTTATGTCCCGTGTGGAACAAAGACATGGCATTTTTTCCAAATACATTAATTAATTTCTTATTACGATGCACTCCCTTTGTAAACTTGAGTTCTGACAATTTTATTCTCGACAAATTATTTTGAATTATTTGTTAGGCATAATTATATTTTTGGTCCCTTAAGTATAAGTATATATCAATTGTATGATTTTGGTCATTTAGGTTTCAATTGTACAATTTTGGTTTCTCAGACATCACGATTACGTGATTTTAGTCCTTAGTGTCCAATTGTGAGATTTTGATCCCCGAGGTTTCATGATTGTACGATTTTAGTCTACATGT
Organism: Glycyrrhiza uralensis; assembly: GCA_030159175.1. NCBI lineage: Eukaryota > Viridiplantae > Streptophyta > Magnoliopsida > Fabales > Fabaceae > Glycyrrhiza > Glycyrrhiza uralensis. The sequence goes on along the minus strand of BRZY01000003.1, from coordinate 57,018,536 downwards.
ATCCTAATTGTTACAATCAGGTCCATTTGTCATTGTATTGTTTCTAACACTAAGAACCTACGCAACTTTGACCCAACTCAATGTTAAATCAATCTCACGTGTGTCATGTGTATCGTGTCCATGACCACCTTAATTTAAGGGACTGAAATGATGAGTCTCCCATCGCAATCCTCTCACTCCGGCTAACTAGTGACATCCACTGCCGATTGCAACCTCAACAACAACGGGTTCCAATGTTCCATGCCAGCCCTAACCAAAAAGACTCAATATTTATAATGTTTACTAAAAATTATTTATATATAAGAGCTTAAAAGAGTTTACCCAAAATAAAAGAGCTTAAAAGCCAAAAAAATCAAGCGTATTGAAAGAACAAGAAATGAAAATTGAAGATGATGGAACACATGGTTGAAGACGAATATTATTACTTTCACCACATAGATGAAAATTATAGGTCATTGGGGAAAGTTGTATATATTGTTTGTAATAATATTGGATTAATTGAGGGACAGGACATCCCCATTTGATTCTTTCATCATCAATCTGAAAAGCGATCGATATTTTTATTTTTGGAAAAAGTAGAGATCCATTGGAGATTGCCAGATAGATGGCAAAGTGAAATATATACATCCACCAGTTGTTGGCTTAGCTGTTCCAGGGTCACATTTTAGCCTGACAGAGACAAGCCCTATGCCTCGCGCGTGTGTTTTGGATCATCAAAGATCATCGTCTTCCTTATTACTTGAAACACCATGAAGGTAATCTCTAATTATTAGGATGATACCCGTGGGGATGGCAAACGGGTGACAGTTGCGGGTAATTTTATCATCCCTGGTAGAGAAAAACCCAGTCAAAATTTTATTAGTATGTGGCTATTTGCTATCGGAATAAACTCTGCTTCATTCTCTTGAACAATGAGAGCTTGGATTCTTGGAATGAGTACTAGGCATTGCGATGCAAATTATGGGAACTACCTTTCATACTAAATACAGAAGTGTACATATCTCGTAAGGACAAAAGTGAGATGAATTCAAGATGAACATTTGACAACTAATTCAATTCATAAGCTTTTTCCGACTCTTTCTTACAAGTAATATCTCTGAAGAAAACTCGCTGAAATTATAAGGCTACCTAAAAGAAAGTTTGCTTTTCAATGAACGTTCAAGATTCATAAACTCCTCCCATTCAAATTCCCAACGGATGTTTAGCTCCATTTGTCAGTGGTGTCAACTCACTAACCAATAAGGGAAGATGAAACAACTGGTCAGGAAAATTGACCCCTTTTCACTTACTGCATCTATCCATTAAGTCGATAGGATCTTCCCCTGAAAACTCCTGAGCTCCTCTCTTGCTGAGCGTTATTAACAGGCTGGCCACGACTAATTGGTTGGGCTCCAATTCTCCACCTTGCAACCAATTTATGTCTGGAAAATAACAGTTAAGAAACAACAAAACTAGCTGGTAGCTTTTGGTCAAATTTCGTGTTCTTCGAAGTTAGAAATCATTCACCGAAGAATAAGTGCAAGTTATTGTTTAATCGCATTGGCTGGAAGCCCCGCCCTTACATGCTGCGAAGACAATATGAGGAACAACTATGGGTTTGCTTGGATGGAAGGATTTACAGAGGAGGGAAAAAATTTCATTTTAAGCAAAGATTTCCTCTAATTTTTTTTTTAAAAAAAATGGAGTAAATGGGAAAGAGGGGGTGGGGGGGATAAGGTTCCTTATGATGAGATCAACTTCATAACTATTAGAACCACCACCCCAAAAAAATTAAATTAAATTAAAGCTTCATAGCAGTACAAAAAAAAGGCTTTGAAATGACAACATATGCTTAACACCTTACGGAACAGAAGACAAAAAGGATACACCCACATCGGAGTCTTCAGAACATTTTTTCCACCTGCTAGTGGATGCAACACTGTCAAGAAGTAGTAGAGATGGCCTGCAATGATACCTAACAGATCAGGCATAATAGCTGAACCAAAAATCACATCCAAAGCAAGCATCGCCCATGGAAGATAGAAGGCCTGAAAAATAATTTAACAATCAGTTCCTATATTAGACAAGATATGCTTCATCCAGCTCATGTATAACCCATCCGTAAAAACAAGGATATCTTAGACAATATTGAAACATACCTTGAGTGCAACAAGTCCATATATGTTGATTTGAGCATTTGGAAACTCTCTACTCCAAACATAAAGGAGCATAAAAACAAGTGATATTGCCAAAAATGGGGTCCAAAAAATGGGGATTGCAGACAAAACCTAGATTGCAAAGAAGGAACATTAGGGAAAGGTAAAAAAGGAGACTGTATAGAAATCACCAAGGAGTGGGAATGGAGTTTCTGTAATTTTAGCAACTAAACAGCATTTTATAATCTGGACTTTGTTTCATTAAAATTAACTTTTCCTAAAATATATTCTGAACTTCCCTAATGCCTTTCTCTAATCAACTAAGTTGCTTTGTGTAGAACACTCAACCCTTCATTTGACACCTCCTATCCTACCTAACCAGCAATTATCTTCCTCAAGTCTCCAAAGATCTCCGACCATCAATCACCTCATGTCAAATTCTCAATTGCTAACCATCTTCCACTTACCATTGGCCATTTCCAACAATCAATCAAAGTCATTACTCACTTATTGAAGCCTCGTTGTGCATAGTTTATTTTATCATCATCATAGCCGTCATCATCTATCAACTAACACAACGAGAATTTTCCTACCAACTTTGCATAAATCAATCCCTAAAAAATAATAAAACATAACTTTATCACTAAAGACACATGGCGCATAATAACTTCTACAGGCAGGATGGCTAAATGAGGAAGACAGATAAAAACATAAAAGTAGATCAAGATTCAAGCATAGTTTGTCATCTTATTTTTCATCTCAAAAAAGGCCTGTTGTCTTCTACATGTCCAGAGTCATAAACCAGAGCCACTAGCATAGCTTCAACATAATGAAACTTCCACCATTGTGAAGGAAAAATATCACATAAACAATCATAAGATGAAAAAGATAAGTAGATGATCTCATATACCAATAGTGCAAAGGCTCCAAATATCATCATCCACAAGAAATCAGCAGTCCGTCTGTCAAATGGTCCCTTCTCAAGTTGGACACCATACCTTGCTCTGTAGGTTATGGGAATCAGTTCATGTTAAGTAAAACTGGAAACTGCATGTAATCTTTGAATAACTTACATCATTAAGAGACGAATCCCAAAATTGATGGAGAATGGTCCAAGGAAAAAGAAGTTTGTGAACAGCCTCCAAACCTACAGATGAGGTCATGTTACAGAAGATGTACTAAATAGTTTGGCCGAAAAGGAAAACACTAAAATTATTAGACAAGGTTGTCAATTGCAAGTTAAACTTCAGGAAAGTAATAACTCAAACTTCAGAGTGGTAAAACTCTAATTGACTACTCATTAGCCAAAATATCTCCCCAGACAATTGATAACAATACATTTTTTATGTCCATATCTACAGCCTATGTGCTGCCAAAGGATCAAACTCTTGCAACCTAACGGAAGCCCTGCATCCCTGATGCCTCATCTCTTTCTCCATATGTATCAGAAGATAAATAACATAGCCATGAGGAGCTCAGCTGAGGGATGCTATTGATTACAGAGAAATTTTCTACAACAGACTACAAAGAAGTACAGAACATTTCTATAGAACCCAAACAATTATGAGACAAGCATGAAGCAATTGTACATAACATAAAATGGATTGGTGACATCAGAAGAACTTGTTTATGTAGCAAGTGATATTGATATACAAACAATTCGGTGAAATATAGAATAATCCAGTTGGCGACTGTAGGGTAGTGTTTGGCGGCAAATATGGGTATGCTACCAACAGTTGAGAGGTAAATTCAAGTAAGACTTATGATGTTTCTTCTAATTTGGCTAATAATAAATATAAATATAAAAAAAAAAGATCCTCAATCTGCCCTATGCATATGAATGTATGATAAAAATTCTCCACATCAAAGGCATGCACATGGATAGGGATTCAAAAGGGAAGCTTTAGAATGAATGCAATACTTTGCAAAAGCATAAACAGCAAATTCCTCTTTCTCTGACACTGACACCAATGATCTTATGGAATTCTGACCTGAAAACGATAGAAGACTTGTTGGTATATTAGTGCAATGTGAAGCGGATGATATAATCCAATTTGGTAAGCTACGGTAAAAACCAGGCAAGCGGTGCCATAAGCCTTGCTTATAGGTGGAAGAGAGTTATAAAACCTAAAAGAAGACAAATTTTGACACATTAAACAAAGTGATTGAAACAACCATAAAACTTGCCAATAAAAGAAGAAGAAAATTACATATACATGATATATATAATCATGCAACTGGATTATTATAAATGAAAACTAGTAGACGTAGTAGCATAGCATGATTACTTCTGCTAGTACTAAAGCTGTAATTCCAAATTCGACTGCACGAATAATACAAGAGATTCAACAAATAACTATCAAATTAAACTGCCAACGATTCAGAGACTTACTCGGCGGGAGAAGACATTGCGGAGTGAGTGAGGAAGATGATTGAAACGAAAACTCTAATGCGATTGCTTCAGAATTCAGATCTCCCTTCTCATTTCTGAAACCGTTTCCCCCAGACCCAGAAGCTTCTGCTCCTTTCCGTGCATGTTCCTCGCACGTGCCAACCAAAGCCCGGTAATGGCCCAATTTTATGTGGGCTATTTTCCAATTTTTGGTCAATGTGGGCTATTTTCAAACTACCCTTTGGGCTTTTCTTGGTCTTCACAAGAATGAAAATGAATAAATACAATATGATATTTTTATTATAATTAAAACATATTAACCAAAAATGAAAAATTAAAAAGTACTTCTTTTAGTATTTTTTTAAGAATCCTTCTAATGTAGATAAATTAATTTTTAAAATTAAACAAAAAGCAACGGTAAAAACATGTTACTCTAATATTGTTTGTATGTGTGCACCTTAGGTTGGGGTTGGGTCTAGTCTAACCATGAATAATTGGATCAGATCGGGTTGATCAGGTCCATTTTTAAACGAGGAAAGAAAAATAATCCAATGAGTCCTTGATAAACAAAAACATAAAATTTATAAAAAGCCCAAAAATTTTACCTATCGTCTTTAGTGTATTTTTTTTTTTTTTGATACATAGGAAAGAAAACAACAATAAAAGACTATCTCACAATCCTAACAGAAGAACAACACCTAGCATCCGCCTCAAGAGCCAAACGAATTTGAAATAGTCTAAAAACCTAGACTGGGGAAGAAAGTCAAGGGAAAATCCACTGGGTCAAGCTTCAGTTGAGTTCAATGGACTGAATAGTTGAATTTGAGAACATACAAGACCAAATTGCAAATTACTACCTCCGTCCCTAAATATAAGAACCTTTTAACTAATTTACACCCTTTAAGAAAATTAGTTAAGTTAGTTAATAGCAATAAATTTGTCAATGATTTACTATACTTTTCCAAAACTAGCCCTAACACTTATTACTATCTCTCTTCCCTCCTCTCTCTCTCTCATCACTTAATTAATGCATTGGAAAAGGTAGAGTAGTTGGGTGATCATAAGGGCATTTTAGTCAAAAAATAATTAATGCAACTAATTTTTTGGAAAGGTTCTTATAGAAAGGGACTTTCATTTTTTTGTAAAGGTTCTATATTTAGGGACGGAGGTAGTACTCCACAACTCAAATAGTCTGTCTGCCCACCAACCTCATCATTGCATCAATCTTCCTTCATCCCGGCCCCGGGTAATGGGAATGAGAAAATGTCCTTGTATATGCTATTGCTATGTGTGGCTGTATGGCACCCCACATTGCCATTACCGACACAGGTTTTCATATACCAATCAAACACCGGTAATTAGAGTTCGCACCGAGGTAGTTGCTCGTTCACGAGCGAGAAAGCTTTTAAACGAGAGCATGATTAAAAAAATATGATCAAAGTCAACTTCAATTATTTAATTTAGTATTAATGTTAAGAGTATAAGGTTGTTACAGGTTATATAGTTTTTTTACAGTTTGATGAACGTCCCTGATTTGATATGACTTTCACTATTGATCTGACTTTACTATATTATTTCAGTTAACATAACGGTCATTTATATTGTTATATATTATTTTTCTACTTATATAGTTATATGTTACATACAAGTTTTTTTTGACCAAATATGTTACAAGTTAGAGGTATAAATTTTCCATAAATCACTTTTCTCACGAGGACAATTTGGTCATAAAGGCAAAAGAAATACCTACCCTGATGTGTCCCCGGACGTTAGACTCAGTTTGAACTGGAATAACGAAGTTGGGCTGGGTGAATGTGCATGAGGGGATAATTGTTTTTGGTAGCGTAGAAAGGCAACAAACATTAAAGCACTGAAAATAGAAAAAATAAAGGGCCTAATGGGGTCGCAAAACACGACACATAGATATAGGGATGGCTTACCAACACGCTTGCTCCCCATGCTGCAGGGTGATAGAGGTCCCCACTAGGTTGTAAAAAGAGCTTTGTTGGATCGCCTTCAATTGGGATCCACAAAATACACAGAGGTTTGAAAAGTGCAAGAGTGATAAGAAAGACGGGAACTAGGTTAAATTGCACATATAATTATGCTTAAGTAATGGCATTGGGACCCCCTACTGGTGGTTCAAGTGATTAGAATTTGAGGTGATATGTTTAAGGTGGGGTTCGATCCCCACCCACCCCAATCCTCCCAATGATAAAATAATAATAATAATAATGGCCTGGCAGACGAATCGGATGGGATCTGGAAGCTATGTTACACATAATGATTTTACCGTATAGACTCATAACTTATAACCAATTATAATATATAGTGGAGGATCATAAAATTAAGAAGATCTATATATAACCTATCTTTAACTTATCTTGTCAAAAAAAACCTATCTTTAACTTATATTTTATTTAGTTTATACATTTTTATTCGTAAAGCATAGTTTTTTTCCCCTGTATCGTAGTTTTCCTGTTATACTCCTCAGTTTAAATTATTATCCTTTGTTACATAAATATACTCATTATTTGTAAACAAAATTAATTATCTAGTTATTTTCAATGAATCAGCTGAAAATAATTAGTTCGTGAGATTCACGGTAAAAAGTTAATTTTTAATTATTTCACTGAATAAAAACAAGTGTAATTTTATATTTTTGCGTCCATTATTAAATTATAAAAAAACTGTTTCACATATTAGAGTAAACCGTCACTTTAGTCCTTAAGAGTGTTAGGCAGTGTCACTTTGGTCCCTGACAGATACGAATTAGTCACTTTGGTTATCAATTGTCGGTCATTAGTAACATTGGTCTCTGAAATTAATTACTTACTGTCATTTTAGTCCCTAAAAATGATTACTTAAATGTCACTTTAGTCCCTGAAAATAATTACTTTCTTAATGACAGAAACTAAAGTAACTAATTCACATCTATTAGACTAAAGTGACATCACGTAACACTCTTAAAGACTAAAATGTCTATTTACTTGTTTTCAAATACATGTATTCTCATCGTGTACGTTATGACATTCTTTCTTTCTTTCTTTCATAGCTGGCTAGATATAGAAGGAAATGAGCCGATAACAGCCTGGATCATTGTCACCTGTGGTTCTTGGTTGTTATGTACAAAACTGCGAGATACACAGAATCGACGCAGCAAATTGAACAACGAACAATGAACATTAACAAACACCTACACCCTAAGCTTAACAATTTTTTAGTGGATAAGAAATCAGTTACCATTTTTGAATACTCACTTATTTTTAACACTTGTTGAACACATCTTTTCTTTCTATATTTTTTCTTATGACATCATTCGTCTATTACATTGATCATTTCTTTGATTCTCTCTATTCTATATTCTATTTATATATATCTCTTATTCTGTCAAAAAAAATTATATATCTCTGATTTCTCATTCATTCGTCATAACGAGGTAAAACATTAAAGTTAAAATGGGGTCATCTGAAACGGAATAATGAGAAAGCGGCGTCAAGTCTACTAGTCTCAAGTCACAACTAAACGCAATTTTATGTCTGAGATTTTGTGGAATGAAACTCCAGAACAAGTGAAATTAATGCAGCCAGAGAGGACGTGGCCCTCCCTCCTTTTTTCCCTTCCAGCGACAAATGACAACGTGATGACACCCTCAGCCCAGCTGTTCCGACCCCACGTTGATCACTTTCTTCTTTTACCACAGATTAGTAGTAAAATCACAGCTAATCTTTTTTTTTGATCAAATCACAGCTAATCTAATCTTTTTTTTTGGTAACACAGCTAATCTAATCTAATATAGCTATATTCATTTATTTTTTTAAAGAAAGAACAGGAAACCAATTTTACTCATTTTTTTGGATCTGAATAAAATTTTGGGGAATAAAATTCATATTTAATTTTTAAAACTACATTCCTAACTAGTTAACAGAATTTAAAATAAAAGTAGTTTTTCAATTTAATATCTATAATTAATTTTGTTCAACGTAAAAATTAAAAAAAATTATTTCTATCAAAATCAATTCCACCCACCCCAAATCAATTTTATTTAACACATTTTTGTACCCAAACACATCAAGTTAATCCATAATAGATTTTGATTGGTCAAACATGACTTTGGTGCTCCAAATGTCCGTTTGACTTGATAACCAAACAGCCCTAAATATGAAATGCTTATATATTAATAATGTTTTGTTTGTGTGTCAAGACAATATAGCTTCTGTACCCTAGTCTTACCCAAAGAGATAATACATGAAGGCTGTGATTTTATGATGATGGGATCATGATGAATGAGCAGAGATCCCATGGATGGCAGAGAAACAGAGATCATCCTCCTCCTCGTTTCATTAAAATCATTTATTCCTTGTTCTTAATTTGTTATTTTAATAAAAAAATATATCATTTTAATGATTAGGAGAGAAAAAACATTTGTTTTAAAAATTAATAAAATATCATGTTTTAATTAGAAAATCAAAGAAGAGAAGAGAATAAGAAAAGAAGAGAAAAAACAAAAATCCAGTTGGCATGATATACTCCTAGGTAGGTAGCACACATAACATATTGAATTCCTCACACAGCAAGAAACAAAAACAGCAGCATGCATCATCCTCGTATTCCGATTTAGTTTATTTTTTTTTTTCCCGCGAAAGCAGCCAAAACTGCAAAAGAAAAGAAGATCTGTTTTTTTTTTTTTTTTAGTATTTATTTATTTATTTATTAAGTTTACAGTCCATATTCCGTAAAGATAGATAGGCGTTTCCGAAGCCGTAGCTGCTCTGCCCCTTCAACTCCAACTTGCAGTACTTCCATTCCATTCCACCACTCTCGACCCTCTCTGTGTGTGAGTGTTCTTCATCATTCATAATCATCAATCAATATGGATCCCTGCCCCTTTGTGCGCCTCACGGTAGAATCTCTGGCTCTCAAGCTTCCCTCTCCAACAAAACCAGCTCCCCTTTCCGGCGTTCACCCCTCCGCTACTCCCTGCTTTTGCAAGATTCGGATTAAGAATTTCCCTTCCCACACCCACACTCGCATTGCCCTCCTCCCCCTCTCTTCTTCTAATTCCCCCGACTTCACCACCACCACCTCCGCATTCCACCTTGACTCCGCCGCTCTCCGCCGTCTCTCCGGCAAGCCCCTCACCCTCTCCCTCTCCGTCTACAACGGCCCAATGGGCCGCAACTGTGGCGTCCGCGGGGCCAAGCTACTGGGCCGCGCAATCCTCACCGTCCAATTGCCCCCCGAGGCCCCCTCTCGCCCCAACACCTTCCACAATGGGTGGCTCAAACTCAAACTGGGTGGAAGGAGCACTGGCAGTAGCAGGAACGATGATGAACCGGACGGTAAGCCCTCGCCCCTTCTTCACCTTCTGGTCAAGTCTGAACCCGATCCCCGGTTCGTATTCCAGTTCGGCGGCGAACCGGAGTGCAGCCCCGTCGTTTTCCAGATTCAGGGGAACATCAGCCAACCCGTTTTCAGCTGCAAGTTCTGTGCCGACCGCAACTATAGATCCCCGTGAGTTACTCTAGCCTCTTCCTCCCTCCCACTCTTTCTTGCGCATTTTAATTTTCAATCCCTCTACTACCTGCTAGTGTGAGCCAGGGGTGTATCCCCCATTGTAGGTGAACCCCTGATCCTGAAGCAGCAATGCCTCTAATTGAATTGGCTGTTTCAGTTCTCTTGTTAGTTTAGTTTCTTCTTTTTTAATCAAAAACAATTATCTGAAGAAGGTTTTTTACTTTCCATAAAATTTTACACATATATCTGCGCTTGGATATAGACGAATTAATTTATTGGGAGGTTTTTACAAATATTTTTACTTATATTGGGGTTTCAGTTAAAAAACAACGTATATAGTATTTGGGAATTTATTAGTGGGTCGACTAAATGTGGTGGGGTGTCTGGTCGGGCCTTCACCTTATTCAACTGAATTAATTCATTTTCGTGCTTCTTTTGTTGTTGGCGGACATCATCACTTGCTGTTGTTTCTTTCCTTTTTCTGTTGAAAGAAGCGTGAAATATGGCAGTGACACCATGAAAATTTCATTTCCATGCGTCGTTTTCCATGAGTAAATTCCAGATTAATTTGGAATGGAAAGAGTCATTGACGTTACAGTTTCTACATTCCATATCAGGATACATTACAAGTTTGTGATTTCTACACAAATATTTTTATTTCCACTGTTTTATATATAAGTTTCTGGAAACAGAAAATAAAATTAAAACAGTCATTTTTGTATAACTAAAATTAAAACGAGAAATCACACAGGCCCCACTTCCCTTCACAAGTATCCTGTACCAGTTTCCAAATTTTCATAATTTCAATGCTTCAATTATGTTGTCTTTTAAGGTTTTTTATTTTAATCTTTTCAAAAAGATAATAGGATCGGTTTTAAGGATTAAACCTTTCTGTTTTGCCATTTAATCCATTATTAACTTATGGATTACGAAAAAGACAATCTTAAAAGAGACAATTTAGTGCAGACTAACTGCCTCCTTCCTTTGAAACACCAATATCCCTGATTTTAAGCAGACTCATATTGCCTTTCTTTTTCTTAATTAGCTTCTTAAGTGGTTTTCTTGCAATTCAAGAATCCATTGCTCAAATTTACTTTTACAGCCTTTTTCTTTTCATCACTAATGCTAAAACTTGCCATTCACCTCTCTTTTTACCTGAGAGATTCCATTCCATGTGACAGTAAGGCTGCAATCACAGACTCACAGTATCACGGTGTACCAATTTCATTAAGTTGTTACCATATTTCATGCTTATTAATTAATTCAATAAATTATACGATAATAATTTGCTTTTCCACATTGAAAATTTCATTTCACAGGTCTCTTCCATCAGATTTTACAAACAATTATCCCAGTAGATGGAGAAGATCCTTGTCAACAGGTGACAGAGAACGTAGTCAAGGGAGGGAAAGAAAGGGTTGGATGGTAATGATTCACGATCTCTCTGGTTCACCCGTTGCTGCAGCCTCAATGATCACCCCATTTGTTCCATCCCCTGGCTCAGATCGTGTGTCAAGATCAAACCCAGGTGCCTGGCTCATTCTCCGCCCCAATGGTGCCTCTGTCTCTGTGAGTAGCTGGAAGCCATGGGGTCGTCTCGAGGCATGGCGAGAGAGAGGTTCCTTAGATGGCTTGGGTTACAAGGTTGATCTTTTCTCTGATAATGGACCCGCCAATGGGATACCCATTGCTGAGGGAACCATGAGTGTCAAAAAGGGTGGCCACTTCTGCATTGATTCTGCATCATTGGGTTCTTCAAGGTTACCGGGTGGGGAAGGGTTTGTGATGGGTTCGAGTGTGGGCGGTGAAGGGAAAGTTAGCAAGCCTGTTGTACAAGTTGGGGCACGGCACGTGACATGCATGGCTGATGCTGCTCTCTTCATTGCCCTCTCTGCTGCTATTGACCTTAGCATGGATGCCTGCAGGCTTTTCTCCCGTAAACTTAGAAAAGAGCTGTGCCATGATCAACAAGATTCCCTTTCATGACTTTGCAAGAACCAAGAAATGGTGAATTTGGTTAATATCTTCTTGCAAGTTGCCATATTTCTCTTCCCAATTCTTTAATTTAACCCCGGAATTTGTCTATGGTACATATCTTGGAGATTCTTTTGCGTCATATGGGAGTGCTTGAAGCTTTACCCGCTTTGGTTTTTTGTTCAGGTTTTTAGGCCCTGATATGCAGTGTTCCTTGTAGTCACAGAGTTACTAAAATATATCACACACAGTTGCTGGTTTTGAATTTTATTACCTTCGTCTTGGGTTTTGTAGAGAGGGGAGTGATGATCACAATTCATACAGAGTGTTACTGGATATAAATCTGAATAGCAGATTTGGACTGTATAAAGAGATTAAGTGCAAATGTCTGTTTATAATCTATAAATTAATTAATATTTAAATGCAAATTCTGTTGATAATTTCGTTTCTTTTCCATTTCAAAAATATTTAATGATTACGAATTATATTATGGACATCGTTCGTTATCTTTTGAGATGTGTGAAACCTATTCTTTCATTACCAACATGTGTGAACATGCATTTAACCGTGTTTTTCCATTGGAAAAAAAGCTAAGAGCGACGAGTGACACGAGTCTACATTTAAAACCACTACAAATTGTTTGAGACAGTTTAAATCATTGACTAATTGAACATGAATTTGAGCCAAAAAAAAAATCTTTGACAGTAGAGGTCCGAAAGCTGGTCATATACGGGGAAAACTTCAGCTGAAGAGGGGAAAAAAGACAATTTTCACTATGCCGACGGTAAAAATAACTGTTTTGGAACCGTTGTTGTATCAATCAATGATAAAATAGAATTTTGTTACGTCAGATTATTTTTTTAAGGACTGTAATATTTTAATATTATATTTTAACTTCTAATTAATCTTTTTATTTTATGGCTATTATCTCCTGTTTTTGCATTTCTTTCATTCACACCATTATGGAAAAAAAATGGTTCTAGAAATAACCGGAGGAAGCGTGTTCTTCAAAGGAGAGAATATGTGATATTATAATATGAAATTAGGAAAATGGGTTTCACAATTTAGTTGTTACTATAATTTTAATTTTTAAATAAAATAGTTTTAATGCTAAATGAAAATTATAAAATAAATTTTAAATATCTGGGGGAATGAATTGTTAAATTGTACTAAAAAATCTTATTGATTAAAGACTAATGATATCAAAATCGTTATTTTTACAACAGAACCGTGGAAATCCTCAAAAAAAATCGCTTCTACACTGAATCCGTCAAATAGTTTATCTTAATCCAAAACAGCAGTTTAGGTGAATTTTCTTGGTTAAGTTCATTATGCTTATATCTCTTTTCACTGTTAACAGCCACAATCCACATGTTAAAATATATTTTCTTTACCGAGAGAAGTGGGTATTGGAGGAATGCTACGAAATCAACCTTTCTATTAGCAGGATACCGTAATTGGGGGTTTTTTTTTTTTATCCATAGAAAGCAATAACTAGAAATTTCTTGTTAAATGTCTGACGAAACTGAGGCTCTACGGATCCAAGGGAGCTCTGGATATAATTGGAATAACTTATCAGATTATGAAGTGGCCACAAGGTCTTTGGAACTCCCAGTTCACAAACCAACGTATCAACAGGGAAATGACATTTTCATTTATGAAGATCAATGCCCTCTATTCTTTTTCCTTGACTGCGTGTTGTAACAGCCCTCAAAAACAATTTTTTATGGAAACACCATGCCTAGTATAGAGTGTGTTGGAGAGGGGGGGGGGGGGGGTTTAGGTGTTAGTCAGAATAAGATTTTTGGTGGTATTAATCTGTCACCACTCGTGTTAGAGATAAAACTAGGTCTTAAATTTTAACAAGTTTTCACCCAAAAAAAAAGCCTGAACTATTAGGTTATCTGAATCAACGATACTTCTTCTTTTGAAGTGGAAACCTATTCTTATTTTTATTTGCATTAAGTAATTGCTGTCCAATAATTATCAACTAGTCTTAAAATATTACCTTGTCATAGTGCCTGACCAATTATAGATCGAACCCCGTTTATAAGATTCCATTGGCAATTTGGCAAGCCAACTACTAGCAATTTGGGTAATCTTGTGACTTTAGTTGAGTATCCTGAAGCGTTACAGTGTTAACTCACAAGTCACAAGCAATCAAATAAAGCCTTATCATTATGTGGGAATGAAGCTGAAGGCGCAATCTAATAAGAACCCGTGATACTTGTGTACAGATTAAAAAAAGTAACTAAATCAAACAAGCATGCCACGTGACACAAATTATCCTGTTTGGTAACACCATCTGATCGTAGAATAGAAGTAGTCTCTTGCAAATCTTGTTGCCCGCAAAATCAAGGCATATCTTATCCGTGCGGGGCAAGTATAGTTCAATCATCACTAATATTATGTATACCAAAATCCATAGAAGAACAAAATTAGCAGGGGCATGATTTAAATTGGCAGCATTAATCAATCAATGAAAAAGTCATTAATTACCACCAACCTGTAACGCCATGGTACTATCAATCACTATCAGTTGAGGACACCACAGACAAGTTTTGGGGTAGGGATTCTTAGACAATTCAGGTTACCACCTGGGATAACAGAGCACTCTGGTTGAGGCCTTTGCATATCCTTCCCAGGAATGCAGTTATCTGAGAAATCAAAACCCAAATTGAAAAGCCTCGAGCATTGCTGGCTGAACCCAGAAAAGAAATTGTAAGCAACAGTGAGATTCATCAGGCTCCTCAGGGAACAGATCACATCAGATATATCCCCAGAGAGCTTGTTATGCGCCAGATTAAGAACCTCGATATCTTGCAAACAAGATATCGTGTCTGGCAAATGACCCACGAGTGAATTGAAGCTCACATCAAGAACCTGCATCTCCGTGAAGATCCCTACCCCTTGAGGAATGCAACCAGTTAACTGGTTATTAAGGAAAAGAATCTCCTTCAGTTTAGAACTCACGAACCCAAAACTCGCTGGTATGTTCCCACTCAATTTATTGTTTGCCAAGTTAATTACCGAGGCAGGGGAATTGCCCAAGTTCTGTGGGATTTCACCTTCAAATTGGTTGTTGTTGAGGAAAATTGCATCAAGCCTCTTGTTAAAGAGTTCTTCAGGAAGTGGACCTGAGAAGGAGTTGAACCTGATGTCCAAGTAGATGAGGTTTGGCATGTTTAAAGTAGCTGTTGGGAAAGGACCAGAAAGTAGGTTGTTGCTGAGGTCTAACTCTTCAAGAGAGGTGAGGTCCTTGAATGTATCAGGAACTGTGCCTGAAAATCTGTTACTGTTGAGGTGGAGGAGAGTGAGTTCGGATAGTAAAGAGAGCTCTTTGACAAGGGTTCCTTGGAGATTTGCATGGTTGAGATCTATTCCTGTAACAACCATTCCATTTTCATCCTGAGGATTTGCACAGAAGACTCCGTTATAAGAACACAAATTGGGACCAACCCAAGTATCTAGAATCTTCAATGGGTCATCAGTGATTGCGGATTTCCATGCCTGAAGAGCTGTGTAAGCATTGTTCAGCTTTGGCACTGATGATCCAGAAGGTGCAGGGGTGTTACTACCACCACCATTGCCAATGCCAACACCTATACCTACGCCGCCACCAACACCGACACCGACACTAATGGCAGCTTTTGATGCATTTGGAAGGAGAAGGAGGAGAAAAGTGATCAGAATCCAGGTCTTCTCCATTTTTGAGCTGTAGATAGCAGAATGCTTTATGTGATGATGGTGTATGGTTGTAACTTGCAAGGTTGTGTACTGGTGTTTGAAGACACGGAGTGATGTGCTGATGGGGTCAATTGGTCTTCAACCTGTCTTGGTCTCATTTGTCATCTTCCTTTATGTAATGCGTTTTGAGGCCTTCAACTATTGCTTTGTACAAATTTTTCAGTACTGAGGATGTTGACTTCTTGATTAAAACTTGGAAAGAATAGTTCTTCGATGGGTTAAGATATGATTAATTAATTAAAGGGAATTGCTAATTTATACCTATTATCATTTTGAAAGAATAGATAGTAAATTGCACATTTGAGTATATCCAATAAATTATAAATTGTAACTTACTATACTAATATATTTATTCTAAAAATAAGTGAATGTCACTTAGCAAACTTCTAAAAAATAAAATATGATATAGTAATGAGTTTAATTAGTATACTATGAGAGTATAAAAAAGTTTTACACAAATGTTCAATCATATCTCACCACGTAGGATTTTTATACAGATATTTTTTAAATTATTATTATGAGAGTGATACTATAATAAAATATAACTAGATGTGTATGTAAAATATTTTACACTGTCGATATATAATAATTAAACTCTATCATAATATGCCCTTTTATATATTTTTAAAAAAAACATAGCATTTAATGCTCTCAACCCATGCTTTTAAATAGTATTAATGCGCTTAGTCTTAGAACACTTCAGTGAAAAATTGTATCTCTAGATTTTCTAATTAGTGCTCTCAGCACCATGTTTCTAGATAGTATTAATAATACGATTCTCATTTATAATGATTACTAATTATTAATTACCACCATACGTGCTGGATGTAATTAGCTGCAGTAAAATTAGGAAAAATTTACTGTAATTATATATGGACTATACTTAATTTGCATTAATAAAAAGTAGTTTTATATTTTACTTTTTAGAAGAAAAAAAGTGGGTGAGTAAAGTTGGTGTGTCGCAGAAATAACCCATCAATGTTTCATTTAATGTTACTGCTAAGCTTTTCCATTTAAATTAAAGATAGAAACAGGGATAGTATAGAGACTAACGGGGGAGGGTAAATATCTATGGCAGGGGATAACAGCCTGTGCTGCTTTCTAGTCAGCAGCAATAATATCATGGATAATGGTGAGGGCTACAAGCTACAACTATACATTCATTTTGGTTATTGCAATTAACCACTTTGATTAATTAAAGCTACTAGACGCTGCTTAACTCCAGACAGCAGAAAGGGCGTGGGGGTGGGACCACTAATTGAACGTTAAGGGTCTGTTTGGTTCAAAGAAAGAGA
The DNA here is from genome assembly GCA_030159175.1 of Glycyrrhiza uralensis. Lineage (NCBI taxonomy): Eukaryota > Viridiplantae > Streptophyta > Magnoliopsida > Fabales > Fabaceae > Glycyrrhiza > Glycyrrhiza uralensis. Next base: position 57,001,476 of record BRZY01000003.1, on the reverse strand, counting down.
GGGGAGGGGAGGGATTTTAATGGAGAGGAGGGGAGGGGAGGGGAGGGAAAGGGAGCAGAGAGATTTAAATAGAAATTGTGTTTGGTTGGGAGGAGGGGAGGGGAGGAATTTTAATTGAGAAAATAGACTAATTTACTTTTTAAACCTTTATAAGTTTTTATGTTTAATTTAATTTAAGGTTATTTAAGTAAATATCATTTAAAGTCTTATACTCTCCCTCCAAATCCCCCCAATATTGAAGGGGAGCCAAATCTCTCAATTCCCCTCCCCTTCTCTCCTTAAAAAAATGAACCAAACAAGAAAACTTTAAAATATTCCCTCCCCTCCCCTCCCCTTCCCTCCAATTCCCTCAAACCAAACACTATATAAAAGAAGCATTTCTGTTCGAGTCATCTGACCAATATTAATTGTAATTATTGATTAGAAAAATTTCTCACACACTTCCAATGAGTTGTGAGATGTGTAGGAAACAAAATGAGAGAGAGAAAAAAATTAAACAGAGTGAAAATAAGAGGTGTGATGGATGGGACCCGGATTATCTACAGTTAAAAAATCCCTACAGTCCTGCAGTCGGCGCATATATAACCGTCGGATTAAGATCGGTCGGCTCACGATTTATCCTCGGTTTTATTCAAATTTTAAAATCGGTTTATTCTCGTCCGTCCGATTAAGACTAACGGTCCGGATATACTGCAGATACTGCATACAATCCATTTCCGTGATGGATGTTATTATGACAGTACAAAACAAAAAAAAGGGGAGGGAAAAGATTAGAGTTTTGATGATTAATCTTTTTCTTCACACATGGTTAAACTTGGAAGAGACGCAAAGATTTGTGTGCTTGGACTGCAGCGACAGGGGAACATTACTCTTCTAATTAATTAATCATATCCTTGGTTTGTACTACAACTCAATTTGTGTACGAGCCTATGGCTTAATTAACGCACTGTTAGGTTAAGTTAGGTCCTTTTGAAAACTTCAGCACTTATAAGAGGTCGAATCAATCCTTCGAATTTCCACCCAGCAATATCAGGAGAAAAAAGCAACGACCATATGTAATGTAGCAGCGGAGCTGGTAGAGGGAATTCAAGTTGCGATAAATGGGTGCCAGATGGTAGCTACAACACAAGGCAACGGTTGTGTAAAGTTGTCTCTTAATTTTCTAGCTCTTTGAATGAAATAATGGAAATAGTTTGACTAACATGTGCCCGTGCCTTGAATTAAACATCACAAAAACAAATTAAGGACGTAACGGAATTCGGCCAGTGTTAATTTGTTGCTTCCTAGCAGTTTGGCCTAACTCTCTGATCCGAATTAGTGTAGGAGTCAAAGTAATTTTGTGTGTGTTCGAAGTACTACTAGTTTTGTGGAGTTCAATATGGTGGCTTCAACAAAATGTTAGTGGGACGCAGTGTTGAATTTCGTTGCCTAAATAATGGGAGAAACGGTCAAGATATCAATCATTAGACAGAGTGAGAGAGCTTTTTGGTGTGAAAACAATCGCGAAGAAGAGCGCACGCCATTTTGACTAGTAATGGAAAGCAGCTAGTATTCCAAGTTCCATGGCCATTGGCGGGTTTCATGTGCTATTGTTTCCACTTATGACAAAAAAAAAAAAAACAAAGGAGTAGGACGCCTAGAATGGTCATTTTCTCTGTAATTTTTTTTTATAATTATTTTCTCTGTAATTATTAATGTAGCATGGGTTTGATTTCGGTCCCATCTAATATCTATGCTTGCCAAGGATTTCTTGGGTTAATTAGTTGCAGCATAAATGTGTTTTCTTGCTTGGCCTTTACTCCTAGTCGTCTCTCTTTATATCTCATCCCGGATATTAATTGTGTCCAGCATTGTTGGATTAGGACGTGGGGGAAATGAATGATGCACGGCTATCTCTAGCCTTTTACTTTGACGAGAGAAAAGAAAATTATCACGAGAAAATGAAACATGTTTGATGTCAAGTTTTTTTTTTGAAAAGATGTTAAGCAAAATTTATATTAAACTATCCAGGTACCCGTGCTGTCGCACGGGTTATGTTGGTTAACACATAATTTTTTAATATGAAAATTTTCAAAAATAAAAAAGATAAACTCATAATCAAAACATTTTATTGATCATAAATAAATAAAATTTTTATCAAACAATAAAATAGAACAAAGAAAATTAATTACAAAAACATAGTGATGGTTGCAGAAGAAAAAAAATTATATCTCGTAAAAGTTATTATAACAAATGAATGAGTGAAAAACGTAAGCAGACACAGTTTTGTTGATAGAAAATAAAATTGAAAAAAAAATAAATTAATAGCCCTAGAAAATTATTTGAATAAATAAATGAGTGAAATCTGTAAGCAAATACTGCTTTGGTCGTCAAAAATAAAATCGAAATAGAAATAAATATATTGTCCGTAGAAAGTTATTAGATCAAATAAATGAGTAAAATACCTGTAGTGAAAATAAAAACAAAATAAAAATCAATTTATAGCACGTACAAAGTAATTAGAACAAAAAAATAAGTGAAATTACTGTAAACGATTTACTGCAGTGATTGTTGTATTGAAAAAAATTTGATCTAATAAATCTATAGAAATCAAATAAATGAGTGAATTAACTGTAACGAAAACATTAAAATAAAAATAAATTTATAGCCCAAAAGAAGTTATTAGAACAAATAAATAAGTGAAAATACTGTAGTGATTTACTGTAACGATTGTTGTAGCCAAAATAAAAAAATTGAAAAAATAAATTTATAGCTCGTATAAAGTTATTAGAACAAATAAATGAGTGAAAATTGTTAGCAAACATCATTTTAGTGATCGAAAATAAAATTGAAAGAAAAATAAATTTATAAACCGTAAAAAGTTATTGGAACAAATAAATAAGTGAAACCTGTAACCAAATACTATTTTGGTGATAGAAATTAAAATTGAAATAAAGAGAAATTTATACCCCGTAGGAAGTTATTTGAGCAAATAAATGAGTAAAATCTATAAGCAAATACCATTTTGGTGAATGACAATAAAATCGAAATAAAATTAAATTTATAGCCCCTAAGAAATTATTTGAACAAATAAATGAGCGAAATTACTGTACTGATTGCTTTAGCAAAAATAAAATAGAAAAAAAAGCATAAAATTGTAGCACGTAAAAAATTATTTGAAGAAATAAATGAGTAAAACATGTGAGCAAACACTGTAAGCGAAAATCAATTGAAAAGAAAATAAATTTATAGCTTGCAAAAAATTATTATAACAAATAAATGAGTGAAACTTGTAAGTGAACACCATTTTGGTGATAGAAAATAAATTTAAAAAAATAAATTTTTTGTAGTGATTTTCTGTAGCGAAAATAAAATTGAAAGAAAAATAAATTTCTAGACTGTAGAAAGTTATTGAAACAAATTAATGGGTGAAATTAATGCAGCAATTTACTATAACAAAAGTAAAATCGAAATAAGAAATTATAGCTTGTAGGAAGTTATTGAAACAAATATATGAATAAAATATTGTAGCGATTTACTATAGCAATTGCTGTAGCAAAAATAAAATCAAAATAAAATTAAAATTAAAAGAAAAATAAATTTATAGACCGTAGAAGTTATTAGAACAAATAAATGAGAGAAAATACTGTAGTGATTTTGTGTAGCGATATAAAAAAATTTATAGCCCGTAGTAGGACGTATGAATGAGACAAAACATTGCAGCAAAATTATTGTAGCAAAAAGAAAATCGCAAGAAAAATAAATTTATAACCCGTAGAAAATTATTGAAACAAATAAATAAGTGAAATTACTATAGCAAAAATAAAATCGAAATAAAAAAATTATAGCCCGTAGGAATTTATTTGAACAAATAAATGAGTAAAAATACTGTAGCGATTTGTTGTAGTGCAAATAAAATTGAAAAAAAATAAATTTATACCCTGTAGAATCTTATTGGAACAAATAAATGAGTGAAATTACAGTAGCGAAAATAAAATAATAAAAAAATTATATACCGTAGGAATTTATTGAAACAAACAAATGTGTAAATTACTGTACCAATTTACTGTAGCGGGGGTACTCTAGCGATTGACTTCTTGAAGCACTGTAGCAAAAAGAAAATCACAAGAAAAATAAATTTATACCCCGTAGAAAATTATTGAAACAAATAAATAAGTGAGATTATTGTAGCAAAAGTAAAATCAAAATAAAAAAAATTATAGCCCGTAGAAATTTATTTGAACAAATAAATGAGTGAAATTACTGTAACGATTTATTATAGTGAAAATAAATCAAAAATAAATAAATTTATATCCCGTGAAAAAATATTATAACAAATAAATGAGTGAAATTACAGTAGAGAAAATAAAATCAAAATAAAAAAATTATAAACCGTAGAAATTTATTGAAACAAATAAATGTGTGAAATACTGCAGCAATTTACTATAGCGGGTTACTGTAGCGATTGACTTCACGAAGCATTGTAGTAAAAAGAAAATCGTAAGAAAAATAAATTTATACCCCGTAGAAAATTATTGAAACAAATAAATAAGTGAAATTACTGTAGTAAAAATAAAATTGAACTAAAAAAATTATAGCCCGTAAGAATTTATTTGAACAAATAAATTAGTGAAATTACTGTAGCAATTTATTGTAATGAAAATAAAATAAAAAAAAATAAATTTATATCCCGTAGAAAATTATTAGAACAAATAAATTAGTGAAACTACAGTAGCAAAAATATAATCAAAATAAAAAAATTATAGACCGTAAGAATTTATTGAAATAAATAAATGTGTGAAATACTGTATCGATTTACTGTAACGAAGCACTGTAGTGGGGTTACTGTAGCGTTTGACTTATTGAAGTACTGTAGCAATTTTGACCATTTTGAAACTTGTTGAACAAAAAAGCGTGACACATGTCAAATGGAGAGCAATTTACTGTTTTGGGACTTTTTTCCGTAGATAGTAAATAGATAAGAAAAAAATAAATTTATCGTTCGTAGAAAATTTTTAGAAGAAATAAATGAGTTAAATCTAAAATCAAACATAGTTTCGGTGATCGAAAGTGAAATAGAAAAAAATTAAAATAAAAGAAAATAAAATAAAACCTGTAAGCAAACACCATTTTGGTGATCGTAAATAAAATTGAAAGAAAAATAAATTTATAGCTCGCAGGAAGTTATTGTAAGAAATAATTGAGTAAAGCCTGCAAGCAAACACCATAACAGTGACAGAAAGCAAAATCGAAAGAAAAATAAATTTATAGTTCGCACACAGTTATAGGAAGAAATGAATAAGTGAAACCGTAAGCAAACACCGTTTTGGTGGTAAAAAATAAAATTGAAAGAAAAAAAATTACAGCACGTAGAAACTTATTGGAAGAAATAAATGAGTGAAATCTGTTAGCAAACACTATTTTGCCGTTTTGGTGATCGAAAATAAAGTTAAAAGAAAAATAAATTTATAGGTCATAGAAAGTTTTTGAAAGAAATAAATGAGTGAAAGTTGTAAGCAAACACCGTTTTTGTTATTGGAAATAAAATCGAAAGAAAAATAAATTTATAGCTCGTAGAAATTATTGAAAGAAATAAATAAGTGAAACCTGCAATAAATAAATGAGTAAAATCTGTAAACAAACATTGTTTTAGCGATTGAAATTAAAATCGAAAAAAAAAATTTTATAGCCTGTAGAAAGTTATTGGAAGAAATAAATGAATGAAACCTATAAGTAAACATTGTTTTGGCGATCGAAAATAAAATCGAAAGAAAAATAAATTTGTAGACCATAGAACGTTATTAGAGGAAATAAATGAGTGAAATTTGTAAGCAAACACCGTTTTAGTGATCAAAAATAAAATCTAAATAAAAATAAATATATACCCAATAGAAATTTATTTTTATTTTAAGAAATGAATAAGTGAAACCTGTAAGCAAATACTTTTTTGGTGATCGAAAATAAAAACAAAAAAAATAAATTTATAGCCTGTATTGAGTTATTGGAAGAAATAAATAAGTAAATCTTGTAAGCAAACACTGGTTTTATTATTGTAAATAAAATCGAAAGAAAAATAAATTTATATCCCATAGACAGTTGTTAGAAGAAATAAATGAGTAAAACCTGTAATAAATAAATGGATAAAATCTATAAGCAACACCATTTTGGTGATCAAAAATAAAATCGAAAAAAATAAATTTATAGCCTGTAAACAATTATTGAAATAAATAAATAATTAAAACTTGTAAGCAAACACTAATTTGTTTATTGTAAATAAAATCGAAAGAAAAATAAATTTATAGCATTTAAAAATTTATTAAAAAAAATAAATGAGTAAAATCTACAGCAAATGAATGAATAAAACAAATAAATTAGTAAAATTTCTAAACAAACTCTATTTTAGAGATTAAAATAAAAATAAAAAAATAAATTTATAAACAGTAAAAAACTATTGGTAAAAATAAATGAGTAAAATCTTCAAAAAATAAATGATTAAGATCACTAAACAAAACTATTTTTTTGATTAACATACTGTAGCGATTGACTTTTGCGATGTACTTGAGCAGAGAATTGTGTGATAGTAGCACGTGTTGCACAAAGATCACGGACACATGTTGCACAAAGAGAAATTTACTGTTTTGGGGCACAAGTTTCTTATATAGTAAATAGATGGGACATAGTAGCATAAGTAGTTATTATATAAACTATTATGTATATGCTATATTTATAATCGAAGAGAGAATGTGAATAAACTAATTTCATATAAGTTATAAGCAATTTTGATAAACTATTATAGAGAGTTTAAGAAAATAAATCCAAAATAGCTTATGAATCAACTATTTTTACGAGCTCTCCCAAATACTCTTACAGATATTTATATTATGTCAATAGATAAATTCAAATATATAAGTTTTGTATTTGTATAAACTAATCCAAACACACCCTATGTATTCTAACAACCACGATCATAAATTCTCACTCTCACACGCATTAATGTCGACACTCTTTCATCACTTTTTTTATACAAAAATCATTCATTATAAAATATCAATTCTCAATTATTAATGACTAATTAGTTTCTGCTAACCATGCCATGTTCGCAGTGCAAGGAATAAGAAAAAGAAGGAGAACCTCCCTTCAGACTTCAGTACATTTTTTTTTTGGTCAAGGACTTTTTTTTTTGGTCCAAGGGTCAAGGACTTCAGTACATTTTTTTTTTTGGTCAAAAGGACTTCAGTACATTTAGAGACCAAAGCTTGGACTCAATTCCAGGATTTTTGGCTTGGGCCGTGACTTTCTTTACTAGGCCTGTTGGTCATCCATTTCTTGGGTACATGCATGAGTCCAATGAAAGGATACACGGTTGCATAGATGTATATCCAGTTTTCGACCCAAAAAAATGATGTATATCCAGTTATATATCCACCATCAGCATTGACCGAAACAAAAATCCAGGATCAGCGTTATGCCAACGGACGTTGAGTAGAACGAAGAAACTTTCTCCTTCTCACAAATATACATTGAGCAGCTTACACAGCTACTATTGATATTTTATTTTTCTTTTCTGTTTGCGGTGGTTTCTATTAATTTATAGGTCAAACAGCACATGCTAAATAAGATCAAATAACTGTAATTAAGATCTGCACGAAGTGAAGTGATATATAGGTCTTGTACTTCCTCCGGTTTAATTTATAAGAAACATAGTACTAAAATTACACAGACCAAAAAATACATTAAAATGTGTTATTTTTTATTAATGATGCTATAATTTTAAATTTTTTTCCATGAATGCCCTTGCATTGAATGGAAAATAGGTCAGGTGGTGTGATAATTAATGAAAAAAAAATTAAAAAAAATAATTAATTTTATTAAAAATAAAATATTATTTTTTATAAAATAACTATTTTTTATTTTTTTTATTTCTTATAAATAGGAGTATATTAGATAAGGCCCGTGATCTTACAACAGATGACGCTTTCAACAACATTCACCACCGCATCCTTTGACATATATATAGGAGTAATCCCGAAGCTTCCCACCCAAAGAAACGAAATGTCTCATCGTTTTCAATTTTTCATCGGAGTTACGTCGGTTTCAGCACGTCAAGTTACATTAAATTTAGGGAATGGACCTATATACACCGATTAAAACGGAAATGTTTACAAATAAGCAAAGGGTTTCACTAACAAATGATCTTAATCAATTAGCACACTAATTAAGAAACAGAAAATCTTCATTAAGAAATACAACAACAATTATGGATAATTGTTGTGGATAATTAGGTATTATACGTGTGGTTTACAAAAATATGATAAAGATTGTTGTATTTCTTCTCATTATCATTATAATATGGAAATTTGTGGTTGGAGAATAAATATATTGTTGATTTTGAAGGAAAGCAATTTATTATGGCTTTGGTTCGTCTAACCGTTTAGGTCCAATTAATACAAACTCGTTTGTCTTGAAATCTTTGTCATTTAATTTAATTTTGTATAAAAATTATAACTAATTAATAAAATATTTTTAATTTTAGACAAACTTAATTATTTTTAACTAAATTAATTTTAAATTTATTAATTTTGTTCTCATTTTTTATTAAATTTATCAAAACACAATTTAAAAATAAAAGTAATAAATAAATAATTTAATTTTTTAAGAAAAAAATTATATAGAAATAAGGTGAGTAATTAACATTATTATTGTTATTTAATCAATTTTAGCCATTGATTAATAATCATAAATCACAAATTACTAAAATTACCGAAAAGCACACCCCCGATGTCCTGCTTCACCGCAAGAAAAGGGTATTTTTTGGTGATATAAAAGCCCAATTCAAAGGGTACTTCTGTCTGTTGGGGTTCCTTTCTACTCTCTACTCCTATTATTAACAACACTTCAGCAGTATCGCTCCCAAAATTTCCCGTTTTCTCTTCTCCCATCGATTCCATTTCTTGCTAATTTTCCATTTCGCGTCTTCCTTGATTCCCAAGTCGGCAACAAGGTAAGATTGGTTTTGTTTGTTCATTCATTTGTGTTTTTTTTTTTCAATTTGAATTTGAATTTGAATTTTTAGGGTTTTAATTGATTTTTAGGCATATATGTGATTTGGGATCGCGGCTGTGGCTTTGGGGTTTTTTTCCCCGTTGTAATCTGCTGTGCGCGATGAAGATCGAGGAATTGGAGGATTCAGACTGTAGTAGGGACGAAGAAGAGAAGTGGGAGAGGCAGATTGTGAGTGTTGATGCGAAGAGAGCGTTGGTCGGAGCAGGTGCACGGATCCTGTTTTATCCCACACTTTTGTATAATGTGCTTCGTAACAAGATTGAAGCTGAGTTCAGGTGGTGGGATCAAATTGATGAGGTTTTGCTCTCTCTACATCTTCCTTCATATGATGGTTTTGTTTCTGCAATTTCTCTATAGATTAACCGTGGTTTTGTTGTTTTGAAACTAACTGAAGATGTTCATGAAATATTGCCTTATTTGCTGAGAATGATATTTGAAATTGAAATGTTAGCGTTGGGGTTGGCCATTGTTGTTTTATTTAACACTTGTTTGTTGCTATTTCTAGTTTTTATTACTGGGGGCAGTCCCGTTCGCCAAAGATGTTCCTCAATTGAAGGAGCTTGGTGTGGGTGGTGTAATTACTCTGAATGAGCCTTATGAAACTTTGGTTTCTTCGTCATTATATCATGTAAGTGTTATCCCTTTTTTCTTCTTTTTGGACTGTCTCGTCTTTGCATTTTGTGTGCTGATTATGTGTAATGTAGAAAGCCTACTTGCTATTAGGAAGTTGTGGATGGAATATCTGATGTCCAGTAAAGTGTGTATCTAGTGGTTTTTTGTGTTTAATTAATACAGGAATAATGGATTTTCATGTTAGCACTGTAGTTTCACTATGTTTTTGCTATGTTTGTTTTGATTTAAAACCATTGCTGATAACTATGTTTATTTGCTTGATTTTTTTCAGGCTCATGGGATCGAACATTTGGTAATTCCCACAAGGGATTATCTCTTTGCCCCCTCATTTGCAGATATCAGCCGGGCTGTGCAGTTCATTCATCGTGGGTTTTTTCCTTTTAATTTAATTTTGGAAAGTGGGGTGGGGGTAAATCCTTCATTCAACGTGTTTTTTTTTTGGTGCTGAAATGCAGTTTTTTTGTCTTACTTGTCTATTTTGGTACAGATAAGGCAACTTGCGGTAAAACAACTTATGTTCACTGTAAAGCTGGGCGAGGGAGGAGTACAACAATTGTGCTTTGTTATCTGGTAAATTTATGAACTTTATGATTGAAAGTTGTGGCATCAGATGAAGCTTCAAGATGCTGATTGGTTGTCATGTGGTCTACTTGTGTTTTCCAGGTTGAATACAAGCACATGACACCTGCTGCTGCCCTGGAATATGTGCGGTCTCGTAGACCTAGAGTCCTACTAGCACCGTCACAGTGGGAGGTATACCACAGTTTTTTTTTTTGTATTTTTGCCCTTTTGCCTTCTAAAAGTCTAGAGGCATGATATAATGATTGTCATGCTTTTATGGTAATGATTTCTCTCCTTAGCATTCAGTTTTTGTACAATCTTTGCATGTATTGTAAGCAGGCTGTTCAGAACTATAACAAGCGAACATCTTGTCCTTTACCATACTCTCCCTCTGGGGATGCAGTTCTTATAACCAAAGACGATCTTGAAGGCTACCATAGTACTTGCGATGCTGGTGTGGAGCTGGCCATTGTTCCTAAAGTGCCAAAGGCTAAGCCCATGATAGCAAGACTATCTTGCCTGTTTGCATCCTTAAAAGTATCTGGTAGTAGTGTACCAATGACCAGGCGACTGCCAGTTTCCGAGTCACGTGCTTGCTAAGCCAGCTTGACATGGATATGTCAAGCAGGTGGTCTGTACATAAGATGATCATGAAAATAAGTGAATAATTTCCCAGAAAGTCGGTACAATTGTGTTAACATGAAGAGAGGGTGCATAGAAAGAAAGATAGAGGGAAGATTTATGTTGTGTTACAGGTTAAAGAGGAACATGTAGTTCTCTTGTACATATATTTGTTTTTGCATGTTTGTTAATCCAAGTGAAATCCTTGTGCAAGTTAAAGCATTATTGATGTGAAATCAACAGGATTTGTCTGGTTGTGACGAAACGGCTACTTGTCTTTACTGATGCAATTTCTTTGCACTTGCCTAATCTGTACCAAAGCTCAGCAAGCTGTTGCAGATTGGTGCAGTGTCATCTGCTGTAGTATGTGTTTCCCTAGGAAAAAAACAGCCGAATGGGTGTTTGTAATTTAGACGGAGTGAAGTGCTCCTCACTATAATCAGTCCGACTAAACCAACCGTGTTAAGCAGGGCACAAGTAAGCTAACAAATTTTAATTTTGTTTTGACTGGTTCAATTATATATATTATGTTTATTAAATCAACACTCGATCCCAAGTGACGGTTAAACTGGCTAGTACAGTCTAAAGTACACTCGAGCCTGGAATCAGTGAAGTAATTAAAATTTGTTCATGTTGCCCAATTTGTCAATCGGTCACTATCTCTTGTTTTCCCTCGTCTCTACGTGGAGTTTCATTTCCAAATGAAATGAATCATTTGTCAAAATATTTGAAACTTGTTTAATGTTCTTTTGATGCATGCGCTTTGCTGTAACTTCTCGTGGTACGTTATGAAGGGGCCAGGTCACTTGCGACAATAGGCCACATTTATGTGGAATGGATTCTATGCTATCAGCATCTCCAGACACCAAATATTTCTACATCGAATATTGAAATTTGAAGACCACGTTCCATTTGGATTGGGAGGGAGATTCACGAAAGAAGAATAACTAAGTTCTCAAGAATAAGGGAAAAAATAAGAGGATTTCTTTTTGGTCAACAAATATGAACATTTATATTCTAGAATATTTTTTTGGTCTTTTTATATTCTAGAATTTCTAGGTTTTTTTGGTGTCTTGGCATTCGCACCAAATTATGGGCCAGCCTGTGCTAAATTTGGGCTTATGATAATATTTTTGCTTGACAAACTATACCTGCAGAGTTGACAAAAAAAAACTATACCTGCAGAAAGGTCTGCTCACAAGATGAAGATGCGTTTGATCCAAAAAAAAAAAAAAGATGAAGATGCGCAATTGCTATTTTGTATCCCAAGAGGGGACGACTCAATTAAAGTATCTCAGACTTGAACAATGAGACCAAATGCTATTTTTCCATTGTATAATAACTTGTTCATGTTTTTTTATAAGGAAAAATTTTCTCTACAGTGAGTTTGTTTCTAAAATAAAAAGGATGGTTCTACGTGTAAATTATTTAGTGATTATAATCTTAATAAGTTACTAACATTCCGTGGGCCAGCAAGCCCCATGAAATCATATATGCTACGTAAATCACATGAAGGAGGAGGGTCCTGCTTGCAGGCACCGAAAGCTCGAACAATTGGGAGTGGCCAAAGTTGGCAAGCCAATCAGCGACACCATTTTCCTCTCTAAAAATGTGAGTGATCTTCACCACCCATTTTCCTTGCACACCAATGCTTCCAGAGTTGCACCATTGTCCAGTAGGGACTATTAAGGCTATGTTTGGATGGGGGTTTTTGGAGGGGAAGGGAGGGGAGGGGATTGGAGGAAAGGGCTTATAATTCTTAATTACCTTGTTTAGCTTTAATAGGACAAAGAAAATATTATTTAGAAGGTAGTAGACACCAAGATGTAAAACTTTTTTTTAATTTTAAAAACTCCCAAACAAAGTAATTGGAGATTATAAATTTTCCCCTCCCCTCCCTTCCCCTCCAAAAACCCCCATCCAAACATAGCCTAAGGGTGCGAAGGAGCACACCCCTGAGAGACAACTATAAATGACCTGTTTAAGATAGGCCTTGGAGTAGGCTTACAGCCAGCCGGCGCGGGTCTATGGGGAACACTCTCATCTCACTCATACCTTGTCCATAAAGAGCTTGTCAACTGTACGCTTATACCTATTAATATTATTATACTCGAAATTATTCTATGCTAATAAGTATCTTCTGTGCATTATATATAAAAAATTTTGAAAAAAAATAAGACGAACAGTATATTGTATAATTAGTTTAAATTTAAAAGTTGAAAGAAGAGGTATCATTAATTTTAAATTTGAAAGAAGAGATATAATTAATTTTAATTAAAAAAGAATAGACTAAAACATTAAACAAACTCTAAAGAGAATTGAAGTGTCATTAATTTAATACATAGAGATGAAGTATAATCCAAAGCTAAATAAATTAATCAACGTACTCAGCAGCCACCAAAAGAAAAAAATTAATCAACTCAGCTATGGTGAATAGATCATAATCTACAAATCCATGTAGAGATGCAATTGTTATCTGGTTATCTGCTACACTACTAACAACGCAAGGGGTGGAAACAATTGCTTATAAAATGGCTTAATCAATAGATTTGTTACCCAGTATATGATGAAAACATAATATAGGGAGGGAAATGAAACAGTAAAATATAGGGGTGAGCACGGGGTCCGGGTAACCCGCGAACCCAAACCAGCCCGAACCAAACCAACTCGGTTTTCCTGAATTTTTGGTGATTATCGGGTCCTATCTGAACCGAACCGATAGAACCCGTTCTGGTTTGGTTCGGTTCACGCCGAACCGGTGACGTGGCACACAATAAAATATTATTTTTCCTAACCCTAGCCTTAGTCTTACGCTGCCTGAGAGCGAGAGTGTCTAATACTGTACTTCAGCAGCGCAGGTTCCTAACCCTTCTCCCTTCATCTTCATCGAGTTCATTTCTTCCATTAGTGTTTTTTTATTGTTAAATACTCTATTCAGAGGGGAGAAAAGGGATTTCGGTAGTGATGGACTGATGGCAGAGATATCAGAGGTGGCGGTAGTGGAGTTTTTCAAGTCTTCCAGCGACACCCAAGTTGGGAGGAAGAGCATTTGTGTTTTTTTTATTTTATGTTAAAATATTCTATTTTTTATACCTTTATTGAGGTGAAAGCACTATTCACACTTTTATATAACCGTGAGAGAGATACTCTGTTTGCGAGTTTGTGCTTGATGTGGTTTGTGTACGTGGTGGTGTTCAAAATCTAGTTTATCTTTTTTGGGTGATATGTTCCATTTCTAAGATTGGTGGTGCTGGCTATTTTTTCTGGAAGCTTGTTGATGTTTGAAGCATTTTTTATTTTTGTCTTGTTTCATCCACATTCTGGTATTCTCTTCTCTTCTGGGAGCCGGTTAATGTTTTTGAGTCTGGTTCTGCTTTATTATTTTTGATTTATTTAAAAAGCTTTTTAAAACCTAGACCCGATTGATCCAAACCAACCCGTTCTTGATCGGATTGGTTTGGTTCGGATTTGGTGGAGAAAAAATTATAAATCCGATCCAACTCAATCCGAACCCTTTTGATCGGTTCGGATAACGGATTTGCTTAAATCTGATTCAAACCGGCCGGTGCTTATGCCTAGTAAAATTAGTCTTATAATTTTGAAATAGCGAAACTTTAATTGAAATCAAACCTATTGGCCAAACTAGAAAGACCAGACTATAGTTGAACCATAAAATTAAATCAATGAATTAAATACAAAGTGGGGTCTGTAAAATAGAAGCAGTCACAAAGTTGGGGCCCATGTGGAAGAATCTAAAAAAGGTGGGATAAGCAGAGAGAGGCATGTTATATTCGTCCTTGCACTATCCACCATTCCTCCTGCGACTTCTTTATGGGACCAAATCTCTGGCATACCAAGAAACCCATAAAACTGCTACTACACAAATGCTCTCTCCCTTCAAAAGCATCCAAAATCTATTCCATAAAGTGCAAGAAACTGAATATCACCTTTTTATAGGTCTTCTTTAAATTTTAAAAACAGAATGTGGAAAGGTATATTTTCAATTTCATATTAACCCGTCGTCGACGTCTTTCTATATTGTTTCTATTTAATTTTAATTAGAACATATCAATCTGAGAAATATAGTAGTTCAAAGATTCTCCAAGCATTTGATTGTAAGAGATCCAAAGCTATAGGTACCATATCTTGTTTCACATGGCATTGTACACTATGTGTAAATCTAATGAGCTACATAAAATAGTGGGTTGTCTTTCTTTCTCCTAAGGCATAGGAGTTCAACTATGGTACGCAGTTATTTAAAAAGAGTATACACAGAAGAAATAAAAGAACCTAAAAAGTTTATTCTTGTCTTCTATTTCTCTATTCAGTACCGTCTTTAATTAATATTCCCTTCAGAAACTACTATGAAGTTACCCTCCTCTTCATCTTGATTTTAGCTTTATTGCATGCATGTCCTTTGAAAGAAAAGAAAGCATTAACATATGCACGTTACTCTCTCACTCTCTCTCTCTTTCTGATATATATGGGATAGTTATAAGCACATCTTTACTCTAATAATAGAGTAGGAAAAGCTCGAATCTAATGCAGAATAAAGCAACAAAGATGTGTCTGTCTCCTAGCTAGTATCACTATCTCTTTTCTGAGAAAACAAATAAGAAAATTGAAAGAACCTTGTGGCGTATAAAATGTAACTTGTGTTTGTATTCAAATTAAATTAAAGGTACTGATCAAAATATTCAATTAGAAATTTGAACTCGGTTCCCTCTTTCCTTGAACAAACATGACAGACACAAACACGAGGTTGGACACAAGTGGGTAATATGGTCAATCTAAGGGGACGGACTTGGTTAGTACCCGTGCTCAATCCCCGGTGACGGAACAATCTGTGACCAGACTTTACTTACCTCTCGACCGAACACAGATTAGTCCAGGGCCCCCTTTCTCCTCGGGATACCGTAGATATAAACAAAAAAAACATGACAGACACAAGTGGTAAATGCCTTTAGAGAAGTAAATTGTAGCTAATTCACAAAATTGTTAAACAGAAGTTAGTAATTTAATTTCGAAACGTTCAAAACAAAAAATTAAAGTGTCCGTTTGTGTGTGTTTTTATTATGTGTACGCGCGTTGCGGTTCAAACACATAGAGAGTACTCTTTGCAATGTAGAATTACATAGGGGAGGGGGGACCCATCCAAACTAAAAGATCTTCTTGAAATTCATCATCTCCTAAAGTAAATTTTCTTTTTATCAGGCAAACATCAGCAACAGTAGTAAAAGCTCCAAGGAAGCTGCAATCTACTGCAGATAATTCATGTAGTGGTCGCATGAGTGTACATGCTGAGGAGTGAATGCATGACAACATGGGATAAACCGTTGCATATCCGTCCTCTATTCGAATAAAGTACTTAATATAATGAGTGATTATGATCATAAATGGACATAAAGTGTGTGTTGTGTGTGTTTTGCTATGAATAAGATCGTAATATGATTACTAATTAATTAGTTAGTTTGTTAACACTGAACTGTTTCTGTTAAGTAATCTGTTAGAATTCAGTTGAGAATTAGTTATTGTCTCACTTGCATGTATATATATGTATCATCTCCTCTGTAATCTATACTTGATAACAAACTAACTAACTAACTAGTAATCATAATAATATCCAATGCAAAATCAGCTTTAATTTGAGTTTAATCATTATTTTATAATACACACCCATTTTAGTGAAATATGATGTAACAAGATGATAAAATATATCTTCACCAAAAAAAAAGATGATAATATATATATATATATATATATGATTAGATATCAATGCGTAAAATTTATTTACATTTTCTGTTATCATTATTAAACACAAGGTAAATGATACTTCAAATTTATTTGTTACAACACCACTTTTTTAATGTATAATAATCAATTGACCAAAACTTGATAAGCTTGATTAAAAAATTAAGTTATATATAAACCTGGTGCGAAATCCTGTCATTTGATTTCCCTTTTATGTTGTTATCCTATCATTTCCAGTGTAATAATTTCCCTTTTATGTTGTTATCCTATCATTTCCAGTGTATATAAAATAGAAAAGTTAAAAATATGTTCGGAATCAAACATTTTATATCTTGATAAATTTGATTTATAATTAAATGTTTTCTTTAGCAAGTTATAAATTAATTAAGAATTGATTTGGAGTCATGTCTTCGATAAGCTATTTCAGCTAGCTTACAACTCATCTAATTTGCAAGCTTATGTGACCAAAATATACAAGCTGTTTAGCAAACAATCTTCATGTGTGTTTAGAATCATGTTTGAGAACTTGTCACCGCGCAACCAGCTAGAAGTTCTCTCTCTTAGCTTCTCTCCTTCTCTAAGCTTTTGCGGTCGTTTTTCCTTGGGATACGAGAACGGGGCGTTGCCAAATTAACATGCATTTATTTTACTAGCTCAGTAGTTTTTCCAAATAAGCTTATAACTTATATTTTATTATTTTTTATCATTTTTATTCTTATTATTTTAATAAAATTTATCTTTTATCACCTCTTAAATCAGAAAAATTCTCAAAAACTCTTTTCTCTTTTACCCTTAAAATCTATAAATATAAATGATTATTAGTGAAAAAATTTCACATAAAAAAATTTGATAATTAATTTAACAAATAAGATATATATAATATATTCTAGAAATAATTTGTCTATCTCAATATATATTTAAGATACAAAAATAATAGGTAATATACTTTTGCATACAAAATAAAAATAGAATTCATATAAAAAAATATATAAGCATGTCATTTTATGTTTATCATAAAATCAATTTCATGTAATAAAATAAAAACCAAATTATTCCATCTAAATTTAATGTTTTTAAATATCTAATCTATAAACTTATATTTCAAATATAGTCTTGTAATATATTTTAAATATGTGAGCTTATTTATAAATTAAATAAAATTAAACAAATTTTTATTTTTAATAATTTCTCAAACAACCCTAATGAGCCACGAGTAACCTAACTTCGGTCCTTGGAATTCCTGCAGTGCTTGAGGTTCCACGTGAAGTTCTCGATAATATAAATTCTAAAAGAGAAAGCAAAAGTTATATGATTCCTCTCTAAAGATGTGGAAAGAAGGAGAAAGTGAAGCCCAACGACAAACAATATTACTTACAACACATAATAAAAAGAGAGAAATCATACAAGGAAAATAAAATCAATGTTTTAACGGGTTTACGTCAATGGCTCAAATTAATATTCTTTACGTAAATATCATAAAATGCTTATCATATGAAAAAAATCTTACATTAATATTCTCAAATGCATGAACTTGTTCTCATCTTACCTTGTGCTATAACACAATACCTAACATACGGCACGGGCAACAAGATGATTTACAATAATTAATATGAATATATAATATGCACAAACTCATTGGTATATATAATATTTCTGGTGTGAAGAATACAAGAAAAGAGAAATTAATTATACAAACATAATCTTAAAATAATAAAATAATATGAATAATAATATGCAGTGATGATTTTCATGCCGCAGGATGCATTTAACTTTGGCTCTTTGGTCTTTCTCCCTAACTATATGTATGTGTCAGGGAGAGCAGCTTTGCTTGGGTTTCTTTTCTTTTCTTTTCTTTTTTTTTTCTTTGAATATTATCTTTCTTTTCCCCTTTGTTCTTTGGCCCTTTCTTTCCCAACCAACTTGTTTCCGTTGCACTCAGTTAATTAGTTCCGATGAGAGGCCACCGAAGACCGAATAATAAGCTTATATAAAGAGGCCCCCCACACCCACATTGGAAAAGAAAGAAAAAGAGAGGAAGCAAAAACCATGGATGATTACTTGGCCTTTTTGTTGAAAAAGACACTTCGGGCATTAATGATGTTGTCTTGTTTGTGGTTTTTTTTGTTTATTCTCTCTATTTTTGTTGTCTCCTTATTCTACTGATCACGATGATGGTGAGGGTCTGGCCAGTAAGAAGAGTACTTCAACCATTCAGCTTCTTGTGGGTTTGTAATGGATGACTCCTGCAAATTCAAGATTAGGGTTAGACAACTCTGAGGAAGCACAAGACAAAGCAATGGAAATTGACTGCCCCATCTTTTTTCCACTTCATAGTCAAAATTCAATGATCATCATTATGTAAACTATGATCATCATTTTTTAATAAGTCACAAAATTTAATTACCTGTAATTCATTAATTCTTTTCTATCTTATAAAGAAATTATATTTTATTGTTCAGATATATATACAAACATCGAAGTACACAAAGAGAAGAAATTAAAAAAATGAAGATGGCTAATTTTAGTCTTTAATTTAATTAAAAAAATGTTTGCTTTTATTTCTATTGACTATTACGTAATTATTTATTCTTGACCCACTTTTTCTCTTTCCGTAGTCAGGCACTATGAGAAACAAAGTGCATGCATGTATTTCCGAGTCAACAAGTTGTGTGTGGCTTACCTCTTTGATATCAGTTGAAGTGCACCCCATGATGAGCTCCTCCAAACCAGACGCAGACCTTCCACCTAGTTTATGATGTTGCTGTTGCTGCTGCTGCTGCATGCCATGTGGATACATATCATTCATTCATGCATTTTATATTCTAAAAAAGACAACAATCAAAATTCAAACCCCACCACCACATCTTAATCATCGTGTTTGTTCCAACGACAAACATATCAAAAAGCGAATAGACAGTTTCATGCTTGTAATTTAGCAAGCACTTACAAAAAAGCATGCCCCAGTAAATGAACCTGCCTCGTGCACATTACCATGCAGAATTAATCAGCCCATTTTGGACTTAAATATTGGCCCATTGATTGCCTATCACTTTATTTTCTACTATTTCGGAAAGATTAATGTTACACACACCCCCATGATACACACACCATACACTCCATTCCCTCATTTTACTCATTGGGTTGGGTGTAGTGTGGGTGTTAGACTATCATTGCTCTTTGGGAAAAACCCAAATCTCACCTCGATTAGAGATATAGACTAAAAAAAGTATATAAAACAAGCACATTTCTCACCTACAAGCTGGTTTTGTAAGGATGAGTTAGACCCACTAAATCTAATATTTGTTGCAATATAGGAAGTGACTGACATCCTTTCTAAAATCCTTGCTTAATTCTTCGCCAAATGTCAATTGAATTAACCCACCGACAACACTTTATTTAAAAAAAAATTATGTATCGATTATTTAGTACACACACAGACATCTATATTTAGATCATGAAAATTAAAGTGAAAAAAACTAAAAGAAGCATATTTGAGAAGCGGGATTTGGGTGATGAATTATTTGAATTGTACTATTATATACCTGGAAATGTTCATTTTGGAGCATTATTCTGGAGACATGGTAAGAGTTGTCATCTGGGATGATGGATGTGTGATGGAGGGGAGGTGGAGAGATCATGGTGGAGATTGGATTCGATGGCCTACTCATATGGAACGCTGTGTTTGCAATCTGTTGGTGCGCATGCTGATGTTGATGCTGATGCTGTTGTTGATGATGCTGATGATGCTGTTGTTGTTGTTGTTGTTGTTGTTGTTGATGATGATGATGTGCAACATTATGTACATGCTGTTCATGTACTTGATCTTCACATGAGCCTGATGCTTGCATCTGATCTCTTGCTGTGGAAGCTTCTCCTATTCCAACCTACAATATGGTGACCAATATCATCATCTGATATTCTTGTAAACTATATCATATGCATGCACCCAATTATCTAGGATTCTAGCTAGCTAGTCCATTATTGACCCTTTTCAGTTTTATGGGGTTCTCTATATAATATATATATTATTAGTTCTAAGCTATCTATCAACTTGTTATGACTCGATTTTATTAATATTCAATATATATATACATTAATGTTACCTTTTTAAGGTGGGTAAAATTAAACAAGCGGTTGTTGGCTGACGCTGATTTCTTATCAGGTCAGGTCCATACAATTTCATGAGGTTGCGGTGTTTGCAAGAAAGCAATAACCGGTTATGTCAATCAACATTCAACAGCTTCCTTAACCCTTTCATGCTATTCTTTCAAAAAGCATGCATTTACCAAAAGAAAATGTTGAAATTTTCAGGTAAACTATAAGGCCATTTCTAAGAGAGAATCCATTTTGGGTGCGTAAATAGGCACCATTGGAGTTGCCTTAAGTTAGAAAAAAATTACATGGACACCCAGATACCCATTTAATATATATTATGAGAGAGATATAAATAGAAGAGAAAGTAAAAATAAGAAGAGAGAGATAAGAAAAAATAGAAGTGTTAAATGGGTGTTCAAATATCATACCTTTATAAGTTAATACTATATGAAAAATGATATTTTGAAACCCAATTTACACCCAAAGAGAGATAATGATAGATGTCATAGATGAGCGATGTGATAAGAAAATAGTAGAGATAGAAAAAAATAGAGGAGTCATAAAGGTGTTGATAAAACGTGGGTGTTCAAACTTCAAAAAGAAGAACATAGCTACAAGTGATGAAACATCACGTTCACTGCTCTAGATATTTATCCCAATGAATGTGATGCTATATATAGTGCTATACAGATGAAAGTGAGTTTATTAATGAAGATTATGGTTTTTTATTATATTATGTACCTCATCGAAGCTTTTTCTGAATGGGATGAAGCTGAAATGGTCGGATTTAAGGTGTTGATGAATATTATCCAAGGCAGTGTTGAAGGTAGTGATTGGAGGAGGGACACCACCAACAACATTAACAGTAACAGCAGACATCTCATCTCTGTGACTGTGATGAGTCGTGACATTAATTTCCTTAGAAGAACAGCTCCCACTCCCACTGTCTCTTCTGCTGCAGGTTCCACTGTTATTAGCCTGTTCTCCACTTCCCTCACCACCCGTTGTTGCAGCAGTAACAGCACCACCAATTCTATGATCAGAATTAGACCAATTGCACTGCCTTGGTTGTGTTTGATAGAATATCTTAGACACCACAAGTTCCCCTTCTTTCTCCTCCTCGTACTGTCCCAAATGGTATTGGTGCATCACCCAGTTGGTCTTCTCTGGTTTCCTGTTCTTCCCAAAATTGGTGTACAGAACCAGAATCTTCTTGCACCCCTTTTGTTTCCCATTCACCATCACCGGCCTTGTCTTACCTGTCTTGTGCCACCGGGTTTCCCCTCCTTGCAAGTGGTCACACTCGTTCTGAATCTTCCTCCTCTTTCGTGTCCCTGTTGTGTATGCCTTTGATGGCCTGTGGAAGAAGTGTCTGCTCAACCCATCCCTTGTTACCCCTGAATGAAGAAAATCAAAGTTAGGTCGATTTAGGTGATCAACTATAATAAGACAAAAGTACTCTACATATAAAAACCTAACTGATGAGAATTTATTTATTTAAATAATAATAATAATAATATGGAGAAAACCACAAAAAGAGTTCAATTTTGGTATGATCTCAATTACCAGGAAGTTTCTCAGGATGGGTATAACAAATACCATCTTCTCCTTCAATGGTGAGAATGAACTCATCTATCAGAGGGTGTGATTTCATGTTCTTTGACTCTACTTTGGCTTCAAGGTGTTCTATCAGTTCTTGGTCTGTTGGATCAAACTTCACTCCTGCTGGTAGACCTAGCCAATCCTGTCCATGATCGGTTCCATTGTTGAAATTCAAATTAAAAAACAGAAAGCAAAAGGGAAAAATAAGAAGAATATGAGAAAGAGAGAGAATATAGAAAAGAAAGGATCATGAAAAGTTTAACAAATACTAAAACTTTAGTAATAGCTAGCTAACTAAGGGAGAAAAGGGAAACCGATATAGATATACACCATTAAATTGATTACAGTATAGTCCAATAATGAAACAGCCTTAAGCATGTGAATATGGGGTATGCTTTTTTTCTTTCTCCTATGATTCTTCATCAAAGGCTTGTCTTTGAAGGAAAGAATATTGCTACTACTGGTGAGATAGATATTTGTCCGTACCGGTTTGCCTTCAAACTTGTGTCCACAACCGGGGCACTGTTTGGATCCACACAACTGATGCTCTTCCAGTTTGGCATCTATGAGATCAGAGCTGCTAACAGAACCCAAGTTGCTCATTTGATTCATGGGTCTGTTCTGTCTTCTTTTGAGATGGATGATCGATGCTAATTAAGCTAATGCTATTTCTCTTGATGAAGATGAAACAACTTTATGGTGAGGTACCCTTCTTGAATTGGAATTCTTTTACCATGGATTAGTCCACCACCACCGAGCATATCCGAGTCTATAGAACAGGAAATTAAAATCACCCCAAGAGCGAGCTTGATTGAGATCAGAGCTGAAATTTTCCTATAAGATCAATGAAAGAAATTGGATGATATCAGAAGTTGTTTTGGCAGATAGTTGATTCGATTCAGAAGCTTGAATATAGATACCAACATAAAGGAAAAACAATCCTTGAATAGAGAAAAAGGAAGGAAAAATCAAAACTGGAAACAATTCTCAAGCTTGTGGGTGATTCAGAGAACAAATCAAACCCCATACAATGAATTATGCAGAATAGGGATGAGAGGATGATGCAGTTATCAGGAAAGTGAAAGATACTCTTGAAGGATAAGAAGAGAGAGGAGGAGGAGGAGGAAAAGGAGGAAGCTGATATAGTAGGATTCAACTATCAACCTGCTGCTTTAACCATGGAAAACACCAGATTTCCCTCTACTTTTAGTCTTTAACTGAAACCAGTGAGAAAAATAGTAAAGGAAAAGTTGTGTGCTTCAAACACACATAGCAACTTTAAAACCTATGCTAATTTGTGAGCCGCATGTATGTAGGCGGTTTATGTGGAAAAAAGAAAGAAAAAGAGGGAAAGAGAGAGAGAAACAAACAGCATATAAAAGAAAGAAAACCCGGTTGATTTTTCTAACTAAAGCCTATACCCCATGCTGGCTTCACTCCTCTACTATACTGTTGGCACTTTCCTATAACTTTATTTTTTTAATCATAAATATTAATTAATGTTTCACACCCCATTTCAGGGGCGTGAGAGACAAACCTGACTAAATATATAACTGATTATAAATAAGCAACTTTATAATGCTATTGTTTTTAGCTATGACTACAGTTTAATTAACTTCTCAACTGAAAACTCACTTTCTCATATTTTCGGCTACAGTTTTACACAGTTACACGTAAATACAATGTTTTATCACAAAGCTAAGAATATAGAGTAATAAATAAATAAATAAATAAATACAACATGGACAGAATTATGTACAGTCTCATTATTTTGCACATAACAGATTAGTGTCATATATAATAAAGCCAAAAAATTTCTTGTAGAGAGAGAGGGAGTGAGACACCCGGATGAAAATACGGGAAAAGGGATGATAGAAACTCACATGGGACTTGAGGTGGAGTGCAGATCATGATGCTTTTGCTATGAATGTTTTGCGCACACACGCAGGGACAGAGAGAGAGAGAGAGAGACAGAGAGATTGAGGGGGGGCAGTATTAGTAGGTTGCTTGATAATCAAGGAAAATGAGCAAATGTACTTGATGGACCACCACCTCCTCTTCTAATTACAATAACTTATGCTATCTAAATCACATTTTTAAAACATAAAATCTATGAGACTTGGTCCAGAAGCACCAAATAATTTACTGTTTAACACTGCGGAAAGAAAATAAAAAGCAATGGAGAGCTAGCTACTTATAATTTTTTTGGGGGATAATATATATAATATACTGTTAGGGCCTAACTCATCCCCACAAAACCGGCTTTTAGGGTGAGGACTACCCAGAAGCGTGGTGGGCCCATAACCCACAGGTCCCTGGATCGAAACCAGGCTTTGATACCATGTGTTGAGAAGTCCCACATCGACTAGTGATATGGCTAGTGTAGTGCTTATATAATGTGGGTAGTCCTCACCCTAAAAGCCGGTTTTGTGGGGATGAGTTAGGCCCAAACAGTGGTATCAGAGCCAGGTTCGATCCGAGTCACCCGTGTGGGGTAGTGGGCTCGATCCAGGCCACCCGTGTGGGGTAGTGGACCATCACCCGTGTGGGGTGTTGTCTAGAGTCGATGTGTGAGGGGGTGTGTTGAGAAGTCCCACATCGACTAATGATATGGCTAGTGTAGTGCTTATATAATGTGGGTAGTCCTCACCCTAAAAGCCGGTTTTGTGGGGATGAGTTAGGCCCTAACATATACTATTAATTTTTGCCTTTTGTATCTTTTTTCATCATATTTTCCCCTTGAGTTATTTCCATTCCAGGGTTATCTAAATTATTGGTCAGTATATAAGAACCAAAGAGTAGGCCCTGATCAGCATCATGTGGGGTCCTGCATCAGCATGGAAAATCTTTGGCCCTCATAAAGTATCTTAATCAGATGATGGTTAGGCTTCACGTTTATAACTAATTTGCTTTGGTGCAGTCAAGGGAAAAAAAATGATGGAGGGGCCCTAATGATCGATGTTTCCAGTATATATAAATATAGATGGCTATGATTGCCCCTTTGTCCTTCCAAATTGCAAGCTTTGATTTTATTTTATAGGGAGCTGAAAAATGAGGAAGGGGATCCGAGTTTTCAACTCAAATATCAGGGATTTGGATTCTCTACAGCAGGATCTCTCTACATCTCTCTGCAACCTCTCTATCTCTCTCTAAATTCTCTTCTCTCTCTTCTTTATTTTCTGATTTTTCTTTCCTCTTCTCTCTCCTCTCACTCTCACATTTCCAGCTGCAGAGGCTGCATCGCTGTAGACAATCCTTTTTGAAATATCAAAGATAGTTTTGAGTGAGCATCTCCGACGAGAGTTGTCAGAGTTCTTAAAATTTAATTAATTGATTTTATCATTGGAGTGACACGTTACATGTGGGTAACTCTTATGTTGAGTTTCTTTATATAAACAACTCTCATAAACAATTTAGCATTGGAAATGCTCTATATAGATCCGACTCTTCTAAAGTGAGCAAATCACTTTAGAGCGTAAAGTAATTAATCTCAACTATTGATCAGAAAATCAAGGGTTGATATTATAAGTATATGTATAACAAATCATGGATGTGCATGTTGGAATATCAACTCTTGATTTTCTCATCAATAATTGAGATTAATTACTTTATATTCTAAAGTGATTTGTCCGATTCAGAAGAGCCAAATACTATAATCTTAGGGGTGTATACGAGAGAAACTTGGACCTATCAATTAACAAGGGCACCCAAAAAATTCTACTTGTAAAACATCATTGGACATATTTCTCTTTCTTCCCAAAATTTAAGTAAAAAGAAAAAGAATGAAAATAAGAGAGAATCGGGTTGCTTTAATTATTCATTTAATTTGAGTTGACGAACCAAAACGATGGAGCCCACATATCTTAACAGAGTTCTACATATCTTCTGCGTATTTATCTGCTCCCCCTTCCCGTGTCTGCAATTGCATTGCATAGCCATAAACATTCCACTGTTTATATAATATTTGTTATTTATTAATATTAGATTAGATATGGTTTGTGACACAGTCATCCTACTAGGAATATAATCGGTTATACTAGTTTTTGTTATTATTATACTACAAAAAGTAAGACTTAATTTTATACAAATTCAAATATTCTAAAATACATATCCGTATACAAAACAAATTCCAAAATACTCTTTTTTTTTCCCGCATAATTCATCTTTAAGAATATTTCTTAAAGAGTACAATTCTTGGTACGGTGGCTGTATATTCTAGATTACAATTTTGCAAAAAAGATTAAACTACTAACGCTTCGTAATTTAGTAATTCTTGCACTTGCATCAGTTACATGGGGTTATTTATATAATATCCTTTCAATTGCTGGTCGCTCTACGTAATTTATTCAATTATAAAATGTAACTATTCTCATAACCAATATATATTAAAAAAGTAACTATTCTCATAACCAATATATATTAATTATGATTAATATATAATACCGGACACAAAAAAAATGGCATCATGAGGGCTCTTATCAAATAAGTACATAGTAATAATTTATTATTCGATAATTAGAAATAAGAAAACATTGCATGACAGCAAGCAGGTATTAATACCAATTGGGGACAAATTCATCTGATCATTGCCATCCCAATTCCATAGGCCATATTACACTCATGACTTTCTTTATATTTGGGCAATCAATTCATTCAATTACTATATGAAGAAAAAAAAAATCATGGCCTCCTCTCAGGAGGCGAGGAGGCCATGACACATGTCACTTCCTAAATTGTGTATACATGTCATCTCTCTATTTTGTTTATTTTCAACTAAAATTGTTTTATTTGTTAAGTTTTTATAATTATTTTTGTTTGAAAAAGACTCACACTTGTGCCCTAAACTAGTAAGATATATCAAAGAGTTATATGGTTCCATTTAAGGCATTCTTCTTGTTGTGTTAACTTACGTATGATTTGAATGAATTTTTCAAAATTTCTTACAAAACTGTCCAAAGAGCTAGGTAAGTAGCCAAGTAGTTGAGAAAATCTAATTATTTTGACAAGGAAACAACGTGATCTCATTTCATATATCTATTATTTATAATGTGTGTATGGTTATATATAGTGAGCACAAACGTTGAAAATGGGCAATAAAATTTCTGAAAGGGATACGACTATTACCTATTATTTCATTTTGATAGAGAGGAGGACCGGTAAATTAATAATAATTTGTTCCACTATCGTTTGTCTCCTCTACCGACGTTCCTTGTGAAGTGTAATTCTTTATTGGGTGAAAGGTGCTGAAAACTTGATTTGGGTTTCTCATCCCCACGAAAATGTGACCTAATGAAGTAATCCATGTTCTAATTGAGAATCGGGTACATTTGGGTAAGAACTACCTATGACTATCCAAAAGAATGAAATGGTATTGGTGGTAAGTACAGAAGTGGGTATGACCGCTGATAATGTGGCAAAAAGAATGATGTTGATTGGTTTTATTATATTTATCTGATAATAATAAATAGCTTTTCTTCTATTTTACTCGTCAAAATGTTGTTTTGACCGATTGGACCCAAACTAATCTTCTTGGGCCAGCTGGGGGAGAATAAGTTACAGCAAGAGAAACTTCGAAGAATATCTCAGAGACATGTTGGGCAGGAAACTGCTAGATTATGTTTTCGGTTATAGTATTGATGTTTAATTATGCGTACAAATTTTCGTTTATCCAACATATGTAAGACAATCAATTATCATCAAACCAATATTATATCTATATATTATTACAAGTTCTTTTTGTAGCCGAGATGTCGGGAACTCACTTATACAAATCCAAGTTCATTAATAGTTAATTACTCTAATCATTTCAATGAGTACTTGAATGTAAATGGTTAAATAGTTTTGACAATGTATTAATTTCCATGAGATATGTGAAAGAAATCATATATGCTATATATCATCACTTCCGTCTAATATGACATGATAACCTACACATGCATAGACATCGAAAGGAAAAATATTAAGGTATCAAGTTTATTTATTTTTTTTGATTAAAAGTTATCAAGTTTTTTATGTTTGTAAAGAACAAAATATTTGAACAAACCACATAAAATTCGTACTATTTAAAAGTTACAGTAATTTAAGATGTTATCTAATGGATTGAAAGTGATTATGACGGTAAACCAAAATCATGTGGGCAGTTATGTGGATCAAGTTATTCGGACATCAAAATAAGCTTTTATTAATTAGACATCATAATTACAACTGATGGGAGGAAGGAATCACAGCTCTAATAGTTATAAGATACAAGAATTTAAATACAAAATTATAAATATCAAAATAAAAACATTTATTTACAGTAAATTTATAGATATCTAATAATTTGAAAGTGAATGAGAATTGTAAATATTTGCTACTATCAGGATCACTTTCTTAAAGCCTCTTTATATTAATTAGCACCAAATATTGAGAAGTTTGTAAAAGCATTTTAGCATGGAAAAGCTTTGAGATTTTTTATTTTTATTTTCCTATTTTTATCACCATAAAAGCTGGAAATGTAAGCGAGATAAAATTCATCTAAACAATATATTTATTTAACTCAAAACGAGTTTCTGATCAATCGATTATGACTTGGTATCCCAACAAGGGATTCAATCCAAAAAGAATCCAGCAGTTTAAAGCTCAGCCTAGAAAACATCAATGTGAATAGTCTTCCAGGTCAATGGTTTGTGTACCCAAAAATAATGAGACACGCAGATGTTGCTTGCGCACAATCATTAGACATTAAATTATTGACTACACTACACCAAGGAGATTTAGGAATTCGACTTAATTATACACCTTTCAGCGGTACAAGATTTGATTGCATGTCAAGAAGAATCCATGTGATGGATAAAAGCAATCTCATTTTGAACGGAACTTGCTGCTCACTGATTCATAGTTTGGAACATAAAGAACTGCATAACATGGAGAGGCAAGATTGATTACTACCCAACAAGATATAAAACAATCACGGAGATTTTTATTTTTTTTTCAAAAAATGCAAGGGAAATATACCATCTCCATATGATGCCATTGTGAGAGGGGAAGAAATGAGCTTTTGAGAAATTGAAGCAATATCCTTCAAAGTTACTTCGTCCACTGCCTTTAAGAAATCATCCACAGGTTTCCTGAGTAGGGGTAAGATATCTTTTAGCTACAGATAATATTATACCTTTCAAGCAAGCAACAATTGCGTAACATTTTTTATACTAAAACCAACAGCTTCCCTTTTCTGTTCATTTTATCCACAAAAATCAAAACTAATGTCGTGTCAATCCATGCTCAGCACAGAACTTCCAATTCCAAATGCACACTAACAAGAACAAGCACCAAAGATGGAATCTACAACCTAACAGAATACTCTCACAAATGGCCAGGACTAATTCTTTCTGTAGTTATAAACATGTTCAAGGCTAATTTTATTGTTTCAGCACAGCTGCATCCTTAAACTCGTTGCAGAAATGAATTGCTACACACTTGGGACACTAAACGTCAGAAAATAAAATGCTAAAGAAGAAAAGCGACAGAAAAAAATCAGTAAACAAGCAACAAAACACATATGTACCTGATAAATACATACATCCAGAAACATAAAAATACCAGCAAATTATTATCAACCCAAAATTAACAGCGAATATAGAATGTGGTGTCACCATACCTCTCACCATATGTCAAAACTTGTCTTCCTATATCTTCTGAAACAACCATCTGAAAACACATTAAGTTCAATACTGATCAGATAGTAACAAAGAAAAAGAACCCAAAATAATAATAAAAAGAAAAAGAATTTAAATGAAAAAAAAAATAATTATTTTTTCTCTGTCATAATTTCCAAGTAAAATTTCTATTTGAGATGGATTTACGTACTCTTGATTCCAAATTCATCAAAATTGCAGATTTTGTGGCTTTTTTGGCACGATCCAGCTGTACCTGGTCAACTGCAGACAGAAATCAAAAGAAAATGCATAAGGCTACCAATCTAAAGGTGACAATCAAGAAGCAAAATTAAATACAATTCAGGTGAAGAGCATAAAAGCATACCTTGTCCAGAAGTAGCAACTGCGAGAAGCTCATTAGCTGCTATATCAATGGCTTTTGATACAAAATCCGAACCCTAATACATAAACAAGAACAAGGTCAAAGATGATAGAAAAAAATTAAGGAATACTAATGAAGATTGTGCAGACAGTAATAGTCCAGAGATTTATGCATAGCACTTGTTCTATAATCTATGTGTGTGTGTGTGTGTCTTTAAATACATTGTGTCTTAACACCAAAGTGCACCTCAATTGTGCAAAATCTTTGTTTAGACTAAATAAATCAACCACACACAAACAAGCTGGAGTCTAGCCTAAAAAACACAGCACAGACCTGTTCAAGCATTATTGTAAACCTACCAAGCCCATTTATACACTTAGGCACCAATTTTTGTTCATCATTAATACTTTTGATTTAAGTGGACTTCAAATTATCTCATAGCTCCAAAACACACTGAAATTTCGGTTCTGGTCTCTTGAGGTTTTAATAAAAGCATCCTTAGTTACATTACATATAAACATTAGCTAGCTGCTAACATAAAAATTCCAATATGTCCAGAAAATATGATTTCATACAGGATTCAGAGGGACTTACTGTCGTGACTTGGATGCCAAAAATGCCAGTGTTATTGTAAATATTGTTGAATGCTGAAATTGAATGAACTTGTGGATACTCATTCAAAACACGGAGATCTGCAAATGATAAAAGCAAGAATGTTAAGGTAACAATATTTATAAAAGAATACATATTTTTTCTTAGGGAGGCATAAAATACTTAGATGCAGAAAGATGGTGCAATAGAGAAAAGCAAGTAGAAAAATTATACATCAAATCTAGACCATCACAAATAATATGCCATCACATACAGAAATCTTATATGTAACTGACTAACTGAGCATTGGTAGTTTGAACCGCTGTTCCTAGCTTCAATTACAGAGACAGAAGAGACTGAATACTTCGAGATAACTTACACAGCCGTGAATACATCCCTTTACCAGGTCCACCAGCTGAGAATGATCCACCGCCTCCCAACAGCATCTGCATTAAGTATGACAATAAAATCATATGCTGACTTAACATAATCTACAAAAATCTAAACAAACTTGGAGGAGCCAACTAAACAATGCATTCTTAGACATATTTTTAGCCACCTTAAAAGAAGGAAAAGAAAAAAAATAAAATGCATAATCAACCTGAAGAACAGTCAAAACCATAGCATCCTTCAACTTATGCCAGCCACCAGGAAGTTCAAATGCAAGAGCAAAATGGGTCCTCTGGCCATTCAAGGAATGTTAGACTTGACAGATGCTTGAGCCCAAACAGTAAAAAATAGAGATGTAAACAGCAAACAAAGCAAAGTATATTTTTCCTAATCTATACCCCTGATTCACTTTGACACCGATAATCACCACCGGTATATACTGATTTTGGCTCCTCTGGACGCGGGACACTGGGTAGATCGGACAAAAGAGGTTCTGCAATGGACAATAATTCCTCATGCTCAACACCAAAAGCTGCAAGTACCATCCGAGGTGCAGTATAGTTTTCCTGATGTTTCATAAAATTTGAAGTCTCATAAGAAAGGTAATGAACAGTTAAAAAGAATCTTTAAATTTTAGAGAGACAAGTAAAAATATAATATACATAACATCAATTTAGAAGACTTACAGCAACAAATTCCTCCAGAATTGTACTATTTAGTCTATTTGCTGCTGATTCTGAAGCTAAAAGAGGATTAGCCAAGGCACCAGAAAAGCCAGCAGAATGAATTGCTTCCAATAGCAAGTCTTGAGGGTTTTTGGAAGCTTCACCAATCTCAGCCTTCACTTTCAGAAGCTACATATAATTGTGGTATTAATAACAGCAGAAAATTCAAAATGCCATGACATTAACATAAGCACTAATCAGGTACAAAGAAGATAAGCACTAATCAGGTACAAAGAAGTCACTATAAATCTATCAATTGTCCAAAACATGATTACTCACTCTGAAACACACATCTAGTAAACTAACATTGACAGCCACTTTTTACTATTCTAAAAAGCAGTTAAAATTTAATAGCTAATAGAAAAATGCTATGACAATATAGAGTTTCTAAGTTGATTACCTTACTGCATTCAACTTTTTTTCTGTGAAATAGTAAGTTATTTATAATTTATAAATCTGACCACACAGATATGTCTAAGCCAGTGTAGAACTCGCTCCAGGAACGGTTGTCCAAAAGGCAAGCAAAAAACACAGCCCCAGGCATGATACGTTTGAGGTGCCCACCTTTAAGTTTTTGCAAGATATCCCCATTTAAACCACACACCAGTCATTGGGGTATGTGAACTAAAGGGTAATTTGAGACAGGAACAACATATTTGAAGCCCAAACAAAATCCAACAACAAAAACAGCACATGGACACACAAATAGGACCTGTGATTTAGTTTGACAGTAGACCGTAATGAAGTGGCAGGAGGACCAAAGAAACAAGAAAACACAACACAAGACACACTGGAGGAGATATGGAAGAAATTGCTGACACCTGACAGAACTTTATTTTCAAAAAAAAAAAACTCAGCATAGCAACACACTAGTTTTGTTTACAATTATTTTATTATTTTATTGGCATAATTCAACTTTCGAGTCCCTCATTGGGTTTACTTATCGCACACACACACACACACATCTAGTTTCTTTCAAGGCCTCCTATAGCTCAGTACCGCTAGTTCTGCTTCCCACTTATGTTCATGCTGACTTAAACTAAGGACTATACAATTTTTCTAATATATCTCTTAGAATTACATTTTTTTTATGGAAGACTACTTCCTGCTTTTGATACTTTCACATGCCTAACTTTGCATTCATGTTTATCTGTGCGATGAATTGCACACTTTTTCCTGAAAGAAGTGGGTGTGCCTAATTACACTTTCATGTTCCAACAGTGCTGCTTTGTGCTATGCAGAAAGCAATCCGTAAAAAAAGTTTTATAGAAGCCCCCATAAGGATTCGAGGAAGGTACCTGCTCATTGACCTCCCAATCAAGAAACGCAGGGTTCCTCACACTATCAACAAGCAGCTCCACCATTTCAGGAACATAGGTCTTCAAAGCATCAAAAGTGTAACCCATCTGCTCTCTAGAAGCTGAGGCCTGCACATTGCCACCAATTGCCTCTACCTCACGAACTACTCGAAACTGACTCCTGTTCCTAGTGGTCTTGAAGGCCATTCGTTCAAGCAGATGTGTAGCCCCAAAAGTCAATGGAGTCTCATAGATTGAACCACAATCTACATACAAACCTATTGAGGCAGCAGGAGTCTGAAGAACCAGAATAATACAGTCAATATGTTAGAATTTTAGAACTTTTTGCGAGCATATATATACATATGCACACGCACAGTTCAGATAATATATAACCAACAATTCATTCATACCGCCGATGTTTCAGAGGCCACTTTGACTCCATTTGGGAGTGTTGTAATAATAGTTTTTCCCGGCTCAACATAATCAGGCAATGGAGGGGGAAGTGTAACGCCTGGAAGTGGGAAATCCAGAGGTGGCACGGAACTGGATCGCTCTCCAGTGAGCCAGCTAAATAAACCACCCAAACCAGAAGAGGATTGTTTCGTGGCAACAGAACTTGAACTTGCAAATCTGGCATTGGCAGGTACCCTATTGCACGAACGGGCCTAAACTCAAGGGTTCAATGACAGAGGAGCACAACCACAATCCAAACTATCAGACAATCAACTTGTGCCAAAATTATAAATCGAAAACGTAAACTAAAATAATTTACTCCTAGAAAAAAAAAATTCACTGTAGAATATCTAGTGCCCAAAAGAACGACCAAAGCATTATAATGGGGATTTCGAACACAGAAACAAGTGAATTCGAATCCTAAAGCAGTGATTGGCAAACACGAGTCGGGAAATCCAGGTAAGTTAGTCCTGAATGTGTTTGTGTCGGAACTAATCAAATTAATTGAGTTAAATTAAAAACTGAGTGTTGATTTAGTGGCAATCGAAACCATGAGGGGAGGGGATGATGAGATCTAGGGCATGATAATATAGCATTTGATATTGAAATTGAAAGAAAGGGAGATCAAATCAAAGGGTGGAAAAGGAGAAATATACTGACCCTGAAGGCCCTAAGGCGTGAACCAACATTCCTGTACATGGTGATTTGGTGAATGGAGGGGATGTATTGTATATTGTATTGTATTGTATATCTCAAATCTCAAACAAACAAACAAACGCACAAACGCAGGTTAATGTAAAGCACGAACAGAGCTTTAAGTTGATTTGATTTCCTTAAGCCTTGGGGTGGAGGAGACTATTGGACTACCTGCTGCTAGTGGCTACTCCCACATTCTTTCTCTCAGTCTGCTTTTGTTGGACTATGGGTTTTAGGTGAGCCCATGACCCATTTGTGTTACAGGTTTGGTCTAATAGTCTCCCTCCAACCCAAATAAATCAGTTGACCAAAAAAAAAACCAAATAAATCTTAGGCTTTTGTTGACAAAAAAAAACCCAAAAAATCTTAGACCCAGAAAAAAAAACCCAAAATAAATCATAATTTTTTCCTACTTCATCCACGTTTAATCACGATACAAATTCTCTAATTTATATTATTTTTGTCTTCAAAAAAAATTATATTATATTTATTTCATTATTCATTCATATGTTAAATGGATAACAATACAATTTATTTATCTATCTATATATTTAATGTATAATCTTAATTTAATCCGAGTCAAGTAATAATTCATATAAAACAAAATTTTATTAGAGTCTATTTTCTTCCTTTACAAGAACTTGAAACCAAACTTAGTTGGACCAATTTACGTCATTTATTTACTTTTTTTTTTTGAAAGCACGTCGATTATTTATTAGGATTGAAAATATATTTAAATTAAATAATGATCGTGTCCATTCCCTGGATTTAAAGAAAGGGAAAAAAAAAGATAATGTCCATTCTCTTGTCCAACAGTACAAGCACGATGCTTCTACTGCTACTTCCCACTCTGTATCAAAGCGTGTAGACCAAACCAAACACAATTTTGCGCCACCAGTTTCAATTTAATTTCCTTTTCCTTTCCAACCGTAAAAGGGAAACTTGCTATTTTTTTTTTCCCAAAAGAAAGGCAAGGCAGCCCTGAGTTTTTGGGAACCTTGATTTGATTTGGGGGTTCAGTGGCAGCCGCATGCTCTCTCTGTTTTTCCTATCTCTGATTATTATATCAGTAATGGTCAACCGCGTTTACCATAAATACGACCCCCGTCTCTGATCCACTCGTTATTATACTGTTGAATGAGTTAACACATTTACGCATGCATCCTCTTCTCTCGTGAATTGTAACACAAACACAACAACAATAACAATAACAATACTAAGTTCGTGACTCGCGAATGATCAATGGGTTCCTCTCCGAATTCAAAGCCTAAGATTGTCAGAGGCTCTGCCGGTTATATCCTCGAAGATGTTCCGCATTTGTCCGATTACATTCCCGATCTCCCTGTACGTCGTCCTTCTCCTTCTTCTCTTCCTAGCTGTTCTAAACGTTTCGTTTTACTCTTTCTGCAGCTTTCGGATCATTGTATATGTAATAAACTGAGGGAAAAGAAGAAGATGATGATTTGCTTTGTTTTTTTATTTTAAGGAATCAAAATATGAATGAGTAGTGCCTAATATATATATATATATATATATATATATATATATATATATATATATTTTTTTTTTTTTTTTTTTTTTTTATGATTTCTTTTGTTACTTGGTGTTTCCGCAGACATATTCTAATCCCTTGCAAGACAATCCCGCTTATTCAGTAGTCAAGTAAGTTTGATATCTCCTCTCTTCTTCTTCTTCTTCTTCTTCTTCTTGCAATTTGCTTTCTAGTTTCTTTTGATTTTGACGCGTAGCTTGATTGATGATTTGAATTTACTTTGCGACTTGCCAGGCAGTATTTCGTGCACGTCGATGACAGTGTTCCTCAGAAGGTTGCATTTTATTCTATTTTATTTTACTTTTGGGGGTAAAATTTCGGTTATCTGAAACAATCTTTCCGTCATTGATAACTAGTACCTTGAAACGGTCACCTTGAAGGTCCTCTCAACATAAATGCATTCCTTCTATCCGTTCGAATTCTTAACATAAACAATAAAAATAAATTTATCTAACAAACAAAACAATTTTAACAAGAAATAAAAAGACTCGTGAGATGATGTATGTCTCGGCCACGGAGATATCATATGTCTCAACTAGAAACCTATTTTTCTTAGTTGAAGTCCCACACTACATTTGGACAAAAGCTAAGCTACAAGAGTTGTAGCTTTGTTCAAACATGATTTGGGGACCTCCCCAACCGAAAACCAACCTGAGCTTCTAATTAACACCATGATGCATCTCCAGTGCCAATTATATGGAGAAATTTTGATGTGATATGACAGTACTACACTAACCTAATTAAAATAAAACACATGTTGCAAGAAATTCAAATTTATCCAGCACGTTAATCTTAATGGGTGCTGGAATGCTTGCAACTTAGACATAAGTGCTTTAATTTATGCCATTTATTTCTCCCTTGACAGATAATTTCTAACAAAGATAGTCCAAGAGGGACACATTTTCGGCGAGCCGGACCTCGTCAAAAGGTATGTTTCCATGTGTATGGTGTTTATCTGTTTGTGTACCTTGTTGGGTTTATGACCGCATAAAATTGGATATTCAGGTTTATTTTGCATCAGATGATGTTCAGGCCGCCATTGTGACATGTGGGGGTCTATGCCCTGGGCTCAACACCGTGATTAGGGAGTTAGTATGTGGTTTATACCATATGTATGGCGTGAAGAAAATTTTGGGAATCAACGTAAGTGATTCTTGTGGAGTTTACTTACAATTTTAATTATTTTCTCTGCTGTTGTCTGGACTTCATACAAGCGAGGAAAGAAAGTGAATATAAAATAAAATAATAGTTACAAATTCACACTTTTTTAAAGGCAGATTAATGCCTTATTCTTGCTTTGCTGTAATCCTGCAATTATATACTTCTTGGGCATCACTAAACTAGTAAACTTTTCTTGCTTCAGATTTCCCTCATCTGAAGCAGGGTATATCTTTAATATTGTTATCTACTTGATTTTTAATTTGTCTCCTAAACTAAAATGGATGTTGAAATGTGAAGGGAGGATACAAGGGTTTCTATGCTCACAACACAATCTCTCTATCTCCTAAAAGTGTGAATGATATACATAAGCGTGGCGGAACTATCCTTGGTTCATCACGAGGTGGACATGACACTTCCAAGATAGTTGACAGTATTCAAGATCGGGGAATCAATCAGGTCTATATTGCTTTCTATTTACCTGAACATATAATAATATCTCGTCCTCTGTAGTACAATAGACTTACGTCCCACTCAATTTCAGGTTTATATAATTGGAGGAGATGGAACTCAGAGGGGCGCATCTAGTATTTTTGAGGTACATATATATACATATATTTGATAATTAGAATATTTGACTTTTAGGTTTAAGAATATAAATGAATTCTTCACACGCATAGTTCTTTTGCAATCTGTGAAAGTACTTTCATCAAAATAGCAATTTATTAACAATACATCCTGATTATCCACACAGGAAATTAGAAAGCGTGGTCTCAAGGTTGCAGTTGTAGGAATCCCCAAAACCATAGATAACGACATTCCGGTACATCTTTTTCCCCCTACTTCCATATTGTGGATTCCAACTCAAATAATTTGAACCCATCTATTGCTTACTACCCATTAGCATCGTTAACCTGTAAAATGGTTTTCTGTTGTCTCTGGCTTAATAGGTTATTGATAAGTCCTTCGGCTTTGACACAGCTGTTGAGGAGGCTCAACGTGCTATAAATGCGGCACATGTTGAAGCTGAAAGTGTTGAAAATGGCATAGGTGTTGTCAAGCTGATGGGCCGGTACAGTGGTAAGTTTCCTGATTGTTTGTAATGCCTCCACTCGTTAGCATCGTGTACTTCAACAACGTAATAATATTATATCTTATTTCTTATTAGACTTGATGAAGTATATTAGATGGCAATTAGTCTCTTGGTTTTGGCTAGGGGCAGCAAGAATCCCTTTTACAAAACATGTCTGGTTTCGGTAGAATGTGAATCATTCTGCCATTTAACAGTCTCTAAAAGTAAAAGGCCATCTGGGAGGCAGGGCTAACTCCAACTGACATATAACAATTATTATTTATAAATTGTTAATGATAATACAAACCAGAAAATATTGTCTTAATCAAATCTTTTGTTGATGTAGTTATAAAGCCATACGTTCCTTCATATATGCTTTATTTTGGATGCATGGTGCAGGATTTATTGCAATGTATGCTACTCTTGCGAGTCGGGATGTGGATTGTTGCTTAATTCCAGAGACACCCTTTTTCCTTGAAGGTCCGGGTGGACTTTTTGAGTTTACAGAGAGAAGACTAAAAGAAAATGGCCACATGGTTATTGTGATTGCTGAAGGGGCAGGACAGGAACTTGTTTCTGAGAGCATCCAATCCATGCACAAGCAGGATGCTTCCGGAAACAAACTTCTTCAAGATGTCGGGCTATGGATATCCCAGAAGATGAAGGTGTGGATTATTGTTTGATCTGTGTGCTGGCTATCTCAATGTGATCTTTGATTCTTTGAATCTATTATCCTCTTAATTTCTTTCTTGAATTTATTGTTTGATCTTGCAGGATCATTTTGCTAAAACGAAGACACTGAGCATAACCCTCAAATATATAGGTTGGTAAAGACAAAAACTATATAACCTATTGCCTATTGCCTATGCTTGCTTGTGCGAGTATTGCCCTTTCTCTTTCTATCTGACAGATCCTACCTACATGATCCGAGCTGTTCCAAGCAATGCTTCTGACAACGTCTACTGCACACTCCTTGCTCAAAGTGCCGTTCATGGAGCAATGGCAGGTTATACTGGCTTTACAAGTGGGCTTGTCAATGGAAGACAAACTTATATACCCTTTTATGTGAGTTCGTTTACCATGCTTGATATTTGTTCATTCTGCTCCTGCAGGATACATAGGATTTATTTGTTAAAACTTTGTGAATTTTAACTTTTTCAGTTTAAGATTAGTTTTTGAAGTTATGATAAGATGAGATAACTTGTAATTGTTAGTCTTGTAGTCTTGCTTAATTCTCTCGGATATTGGTTGCTTTGTAATGCAGAGAATCACTGAGGGACAGAACAAAGTAGTGATAACTGATAGAATGTGGGCTAGGCTCTTATCTTCAACAAATCAACCCAGTTTTTTGATTGCCAAGACTGTCGTTGAAGATAAGAAGGAAGAAGAAGCATTCAAGCAGCCGTAGGACAGGCGTTGTTCAAATACCCATTTTTTTAACAAAGTCAGCAGTATTTATCACACACTAGTCTGTACATGTTATTGCCATCATTTTACCCCATATTTTACGTTGTAATTAGTAGTATATATGATGTGTTGATTTTTTGCCTTTCCACGTCCTTAAGATGGCTGTGGAAAGCTCAGCCTTACATGAGGAAGGTATATTCTTTCATTGTGTTTTGTCCCGTATTGCTAATCATTTGATAGAGTTCTGATTTATCTCCAAATGAATTTAGGAATTTTAGTTTCAATTTCTTATCCATGACAGACCTAGTGGAATATATTCAAATTAAGTGAGCCTACCTCAATCCTCACATGTCAAGGTTACGTTTATTCTTGCGTTGATGGCTTCAATATTCAATTGTTTCTCTTTCAAGTTCTGGGACCAACCTAGTTTGGAAAGTAAGCTACTTCTAGAAATTAGAAAACGTGTATTGAAATTAACTACTAATTGCATAGTCACAACTGAGTTAATTGAAAGTAAGTGTAACTAATTGAATCAACAAATTGAGATAAGTAACTCTGCACAAATAAACACATTCAACTAACTAATGAGTAATAAAGGGAGACACAAGAGTAATGAGTTCATGGTGAAATGGTAGTTGCGGTTTTGCTGGTTTATATAGAGAAAGAAGATGATTCTGGAGGACAATGGTCATGGCTTAATTTGAAGGATTTTTTTTTTTCCTGGGTTGTGGAGGAGGAATAAGGTTGGGCTTTCTTGCTCCAACTCCCTTGTCACTTTTTCAACTGTATCATTTTAAATGACCAAAAACAACCATTAGATATATAATTAAAAAATTGAATGGTGGATATAGAAAGTAAACCCTGATGTCCATGGTGAACTTCACCACACTCAATCTCATCTTCCCCAGCTGCAGAGCCACGCACGAACACACCGTGGTTCAGGAGACGCCGTCGTCGTCCACTTCCCTTCTCCACCCCCGCAACCCACCTCTCCCTCTTCGCCACCCTCAACCCGACGCCGACGACGAGGGAGACGAAGACAATACAAAATGCACGATTGAGACATCAATGCAACTTTCCTTCCTTTTTGTTCCATTAGTTTTTCCAAAGGGAAGAAAAGAAAATTGTCATTTGGGTGGGGGGTGATGTGTGACGAAGACCTGAAACTCTTATTCTATTCCAAGGAACCCAGGGAGCCTCACTGTTGATGAATTGTTATGGGTTGTACCTTCACAAGATTGAAACTTTTTGCAAAAACGAGTGGCTCAATCGGTGAAGAAGAACCCCACCACCACCCTCGCTAATCACATCAGCGAAGACAAGGTCATAGAACAGAAAGAGAAAAATAAAGAGACACCCACCAACAACAAGTTCCATTAATGTTTCTCACAGGAGCCACAAAGAGTTTAGCAGGTCCGAGAACAAGGAAGAGAACAAAAAAGGAAGAGGGGATGATTCAGTGTGTGTGTCTTCACCATAGACCCATTCTAATATCCATTGTCCAATTTTTTGATTGAGATCTAACGGTTAGTATATGCTTGCTCACGGTGGGCAACCTATAAGGGTCGCTCACCCTAGAAGGAGCCATAAATCATAACCAGAGCCTCCTGTCCTGTCCTTTCCCCTGTGTCTGTTGGTGTTGGGTGCGTGTGTGTGTGGAGTCCAGGGAGGAGTAGAATCAAATGGGGATCCGATTCGTATTAATGGTGAACAAGCAAGGGCAGACCCGTCTTGCACAGTACTACGAGTACCTCACCATCGATGAAAGGCGTGCCCTTGAAGGCGAAATCGTTCGCAAATGCCTCGCCCGCAACGAGCACCAGGTTCAATTCTTTACATACCCAATTACCATTACATACCCATTTCAACAAAGCTCCATTCTTTTGTCTCAAATTCTGAACTATGTTAGTGGGTCTGGGGGTCTCTCACATCACATTTCAATCTAAAACTCTATGTTTGATTTGAATATCGATGAGTGGAATGAAATGGGAAAGGGATCTCACTATATTTTGTTTTATCCAGTCCTATATGGGTCTAACATCATTATTCAACCCAAGATTTGGTATCTTGGAAAGTGGAATGGGATGGGATGGCATGAAATAAAGTTATCATTCTATTGTTTTTGAGTGTTTTTTACCATAGACGGGAGAAAATGGCTGGTTTCATTCCATACCCCAAATTGGAGGAAGGAAGAGTGAGGTATTACATGTTATGGAATGCATTCCATCATGTTCTATTCCACTCAATTCTACTCTAAACCATTTAAATAATAAAACTTAGTATCATTCCACTTTATTTCATCCCTTTCTATCAATACAAATGTAGCCTATGATATTAGGTTAATGATTAATATCTATGCTTAATTACATCTTCGGTCTATTAGTTTGGCGGATGGGTGATCTTGATCCTTAAATCAAGTCCATGTACTTTTCCAATCAATGAAATTCGGTCCAACCGTTAATACTCCATCCAATTTTCAACATTTGAGCTGATGTTGATGACATTTTGTGACATAGTAGTAGTAGTCGTCCCAGATAACATGGTAGTCCATTGAAAGTAGAAATTCAACCCAACAATTAATGTTTCATCCGATTACTAACGCGGTGAGCTGTCATGGACAACATTTTGTGATGTGGCAACAGCCTCAAATGACATGACAGTCCATTTTGTGGCATTCCATGATGTCATCCACTTTAACTTGCTCTGTTAGTAATTGGAAGGATTCTTAACGGTTGGACCGGATATCATTGATTTGAAAAGTATGGGACTTGATTTAAACAATTAAAACTGGAGGGACCTAAATCATCCATCTGCCATACTATTTGAACCAAAAACGCAATTAAGCCTAATATCTAATACGAGACTTTTTAGCTTTCTCTCACCCATATTAACATGTGTCAGTTTATCCCAATATTGGATTTAGTCATCTTATTGTTGTTTCTGTTCACCGTAATTGATCTGCAATTACATAACTGTAGCTGATGCATTTTCGTTATTGACAGTGTTCATTTGTTGAGCATCGCAACTACAAAATTGTGTATAGACGCTATGCGTCTTTGTTTTTCCTGGTCGGAGTTGATGAAGATGAGGTAAATATTTTTTTCTGTATTTCTCATTCTGAATTGGTTCATACAAAGCCAAGCGGATAATGTAAATGTTATATACTTAATAATTGCGTTCAATAGTCTAGCTTTGATCTTACTGCTCAGTGATCATGGCTTCAAATGTGATCTGCCTCTAAGACAAAAATGAATACTTTGCTTGTCTAAAGAAACAGAGAGGATTTTCTGTTGTAAACTAAGAAACCTGAAGTTATTAGTCTTATTAAACATTAGCGACTGCAGCAAAATCTCCATGTATCCCTTTTATCATAAATAAATATATCATTTGAAAACATGCTTCTACTTGATTGTTCATCCTACCTTCTGTGGATAACTTTGCAGAATGAGCTTGCTATTTTGGAATTCATCCATCTCTTAGTCGAAACGATGGATCGACACTTTGGCAATGTGGTAAGTCCTGCTATTAGAGTTTGTTGAGTTTTGTGTTTGTTAACAGTAATTTGTCTCCCCACATTACTTTCTTAATGCCTATTCTTTTCTTTCTTCCATCTCCTGAACTTAGCTTTCACCAAACACTG
This sequence comes from Glycyrrhiza uralensis, assembly GCA_030159175.1. Classification (NCBI taxonomy): domain Eukaryota; kingdom Viridiplantae; phylum Streptophyta; class Magnoliopsida; order Fabales; family Fabaceae; genus Glycyrrhiza; species Glycyrrhiza uralensis. The sequence continues at coordinate 56,958,167 of BRZY01000003.1, read as the reverse complement.
ATTTTTTTAGTTCTTGTCTGCTGCTTACAATTGCAGTGTGAGCTAGATATCATGTTTCATTTAGAAAAGGTGCATTTTATGTTGGAGGAAATGGTCATGAATGGTTGCATTGTGGAGACGAGCAAAACAAATATTCTTACTCCTATTCAGCTGATGGATAAAGCATCTTAAGAGAGACAAAAGAAGCATTTCCAGTAATTTCTATGTTATTATTAGCTATCACTGTTGTTACTTTATGTGTACAATAAAGTGAATGTAAACTACAGCAGTTAAATCTCCAATTTTCTATATGAACAAAATACGATAATTTTTAATACATTTTTATTTTTTTCCTTCCTCCTTGATTATATTGTATTGATTATTGACTATTTGCTTAAAAAAGTAACAACTTTCATGGTACTTGGTGTGAGCATAATACTCCAGATAGCATATGCAGTAAATCTCTTCAGGCCATGTGAGACTTACACTTGACCTGTTGTGCTGTAACATATGGTTATGTTAATACCAGGCTGATATTTTATGGAATGAATCTCAAAAGGACTTTCCATTAATTAAATAAGAAATGCTCCAACTTGAGGCCTTTGATGCAAATCCCATGATGGTGGGTTGAATTCTTTATTGTATTTTTATTTTATTTTTTGCACGGGAGGGGTGGAGGAAACAAAAGGTGTTGAGGATTTATTGGAAGCCATTGTATTTTTGTTGAAGTTGTAAATACCATACAAGTTTTTGTTGCAGTTCAGCTGGCTATCTCCTATCCTAGCAGAGTTGCCAATCCAGAAGTTGCTTCTGCTAGCTGAAAGTTGGGTGATATTGTTTTCTTTTGTCACCTGTCTAAATATCTTTAATACCGTCAATTTCTTCATAAACCATCTCAGGCAAAAGGGGATTTTTTTTTTTCGTTTAAATTACCATGACAAGTGGACAACAGATGTTCATATGGTATATCCGGATTCTGGAGTGAAAGTAGTGTTTGCCAACTATCATTCGCCAAGTAGTTTTTTTACTTCCTGGCAAAAGATGGGAAAGTCGGGGTGAAAATGGAATGTTATATGCGAATTATTCTTGTGTGGCAGTCCTGAATGCGTGATGCTTGATATTAATAGCTCACGAATAGCTGTTTGCATTACCTAAAATGTAATGATTTTATTTATTACATTCACCTGAAGAATTGCAATCTTATTTATTATATATATATATAGATGGTTAGGATTAAAAGATGTTTAATGATTACATAACTACTTAAAAAAATCACATGAACTTATATTTTAATCTTAGCCTTTCAATATATATTTAACTTCGATTTTCTAGAGTCATTTTAAACAAGTGACCATTAATTTTCTTTACAAAATTTCAACTATTTTTATCGTCAAAGATTTCATCTGAATTTTTTTTTTTTGCCATTGACCGGGAATTCCCACAGGCATAGCCATGGGATTAAATATAAATATGGTTAGGTAAAATCAAGGTTTTTTTTTTCTCCTCTCCAAGAATGTTCTTCATCCAGACACAAGACAAATCAGTGTTTCCAATGACTGAAGACTTGGGTGGCCTAACCTTAACGCAGGAAAGTCCACTTGGTGTGTCAACCATTATTTACAAGTAAAAGGAGATAGTAGTATACAATTTAACGAACTGGAATTATTGTCTCAATACTCAACAGTAAACTATAGAGTAGCTGGTAATCAATAATCATCAAACAGAAATCATGTTATCAACCCACTTCCTTCCCTAACATCATTATCATTATTATTATACAATTTACACAATCCTACCCAATGTGACTGACTGCTCCCACCCAATTAATTAATGAATATACACAAGAGAGAGGGAAAATGCAGAGACAAGTTTTGTAAGTTTAAGAATGCCAGAAGATGTTAGCGTCACTGCTATACAATGAAGGGTCTTGTATTTCCTGGTTAGCCACATGACAATCAACAAGACGCGCTTGAATTATTTTGCATAAGGCCAGACCAGAAGGAAGCATCCACCATTCACTTTCATCCCTGCAGCATTGGCACAAACACACACACACACAGGAGAAAGTTGTCAAATAATGACGGTCAATAAAATCATTGCTGAAGGGCAGGATGGTAAAAGCAACTTACAAACTAAAACTCCAGGGTTGAAAGCTGGGAAGCTTGTGATGTGAATGAGCTGTATAATGAACAAATCCACAAATGAAGGCAACTACCTGTTTCAATTCAAGAGACCCATTTCACTGTTAAGATTAAAACAAACGCTTGGAGCACCTTATATGCAACCGATTGAGAGAAAAAAAAATTGAAATATAATGAAAACTATGTACTGCATCATTCAGTAATGGTTTGCTTGGCATTAAAAAAACTAGTTTAGTTTTAGAACAACTTACAACATTGACTAGGGATGTTAGATTCCACAAAGCATATAGACGAGCAAGCCCGGCTGATTTCCTAGGTCCTTGACTAAACAAAGCACTGACTCCAGATGGAAATGGGAATAACACACCAAGAGGGAGGATAAATAAAACTAAGAAGAAGTTCAGCAGCGACAGTGAGTACATCTGAAGTAAGGTAAGCAACACTAAGATGAAATCTCCCAGGAGTAATATAGAGATAACCAGACCAACTAGATCCTGCAATGATACAAAAGAGTTGGAAAAGTGTTCAAGGAAACAACCAAGAGTTTCCAAGACTAGACATGGTAAAGTTGACAAGGGAAAAAGGTTTTAATACCTGATGACCAACAGGTTTTGTATTATAGATAATAAAAGCAGCAGGATAAGATATAGTTTTCTTCTCTTTAAGTGCTCTTAGGCTCTTGGCATGCAATATCCCACCAGACATCCTTCTTGGCATCATCAGGTGTTCATTGCCTGTCATGTGATGCACTGGATTTCTAGGACTTCTAGGTAAACTGCACATAACATCGTATAGGAAGTCAATCATAAAATTCATAAAATTATCAACAAAACGAAAGATAAGTTTGCATTACCATGACTGCTTTTCAGTTATTCTTGAATCATCATAACCTTCCTGTGATGATGGCATGCTTTCATTCTCGGTAGCATGTACCACAAGTCCAAACTGGCAATATCCAGAAGCTGTGGGCTGAAACCATGCAAGATCAACACGTACCCCATATCTAGCCAATATAGGGTTTGCATATACATCAAGCCAGCTGATAACAGGGCCGAAAGTTAACCTTAGATGTCCACGGCGAACTAAGCGTAGTTGAGCATTAAGACCAGCCACTAATCGATACCATATAGTTGGAGGAATGGACTAGAGAGCAGACAGATATAATAATCATCAGCCAACAAAATAAACATCTGGGAGTATTTGCCAACATTTCACATAAAAGCTAAATTTTAAGTAGAGCAAACCTGACTTATGATGCTAGTAAGAATATTATCACTATGAAGAGAGAAAGGACTCATATAACTTCCATCTCCCCCAAAAATTATAGACATGGGAAATCTTTGATGAAGATGAGGAAGCAGATCAGGTCTTTTCTCATCCCCACCAAGAAAGAAGTCCAGATATGCCAGCATTAGATCAGATGTTGCAGCTACCTGTGACATGATAGATAAAGTAACTATACTTGTGATTTGTGAATACCATCAAATTATCATAATAACTTAGTGTGGCAGGGCAAGAGAATAAAGCAAAAACGACAAAAGAATCAAGAAGTTCCATGTTAAAACAACCATTTTTTAAAAATAAGTCCATTGGAGAAACCAGGTGTTAGCTGCCCCAATTATACAGCGGTAAGTTAGAACCATTAGTCAGTTAGAGAGGGGAAGCAGACCCTAAGTTAGTGAGATTGAACAGTACAAATATAGGAGAAAGATAATAGAGAGGAGTCCTTTGGTTTTGGACTTTGGAATGGAATTTAGGAGGGGGAGTACAGATCTATCAAACTCCTGGAGGAGTTCTGCATTATAGTTTATCTTCATTCTCCGATCATATATCTCACTAATACAGATCCAGGGACAGAAGTTTCTGTCAGTAAACTTTCCATTTCTTTCCTATATTCTGATCCTATTCTATCACCAGGTCACTGAAGTATCAAGGAAGCATATTACATATATTTTCAAATTATATGAAGATATCGATTCACTCCAGCACAGTACTGAATGATTTGAGGCATAAATTTAGTAAGCCAAGAGCCCCAATTAGGGAACAAATTCATATAATTAAATCTGAAGTACCTTCAGCCCTTCATAAAGGGCTCGCGAACGGCAAGAACGCAAGCAACCATGGTCATACTCTGATCGAACAAATTTATGAAGCTTCTGCAATTTGTTTCTCCGACACCTTTGCAACCATGACCAAGCAAGGGGATATGCAGTGATGCAAAGGATACTGTATATAGACCCTTCCCACCAGTGATAAGTAGCTAAACTATTAATGTCATCCACAAATCTATTGAAGGCATCTTCATATCTGCAATATGCAGCAATATACTTAATAGTTAAAAGATCAATTTTAATGCATAACATGAACTAAAAGCATCTTGCACAAAGTGCATAACTAAATATTGTTTACACTAAATGAGGATCCACAATATCTTATAGAGGCATACACAATATCTTTTACATGCTCCGGAGGACAATGAGGGAGATGCCAAGGTTCACTGAATGTATTTGGGCCCTGGAAATACAACCTATGCACATGACTTTGAGATTCCTCACTTCTATTTGTTTCAATAATCTGAAAGATCACAGGAATACAAAGTTAAAATTTGACTGTAATGTTAACCAAGTCCCAAAGGTGGTAAGCATCCATGAAATTCACATGGAAGAAGTTGGTTATGGACCTCATTCAATGATTCCAGAAAAGGGAAGGAGTGGTTCAATCGAGTGTCATTTCGAGCAGGCACAAGGGCTGGTAAATCATCCCCAGCTACATATTTCATCCGCGCAACACTGAGAACTAGAGCAAGCAGGATAAGGAGACCTAAGAGAAGAAGACCGAAAAGCCATGGCCCACCAAAAGTGTATACCAACTCTTCAAAAGCCGTATAACAGTTCGGCATGTGATATCTATCAGATATGCAATCGTATGGACAAGGAGTCTCTGCCACACCACCTTTTCAAAAGGAAATGGGAAACCTAATCAATTAAAAATTATGCAATAATTTTATCATGCTAAAAATAAGATTACACCAGCACTGCCAACGGTTTTAAAGAGTAGGAGACTATTCAGCCTCAGAAAATGTTCCAAGTAAATGCACACATAAAAAAAGCTTGGCCTTTTCTCTTCCTTTTAGGTGCAATGGAAGCAAATTTGGTTATCAAAAATACCTCGAACAGAAATATATTTAGCACGATGTGGAAGCTCATGAGGCGGGCAATCAAGACAAAGGGCTCTATCAGACCCACTGGCGTTTTTGTAAGTACCAACAGGGCATTCCTGTAACACGCAGTTAAAATGCAAGCAAGTCAAAGCAACTGAGAAGTTGATCTTCAAAATTTCTCAGCTATAAATAGAGGAAGTAACACATTATATCTGTAAAAAAATGTGAGTAACAAAAAATGATCACAAAGAACTGAAGTTTGTGATGTCAAGCCACCTAATTTTCTAAATCCTATTCCAATTACACAAATAATTACTGAAAAAATTGTGAATGACGAATTATTGTTCATCTACCTCACAAAAGATACCGTAAAGCCCTCTGGGACAAGCAACTCCACCGATGGATCCATTTTTTCCAGGAAGACCCTGACCTCCACCAAATCCACCTCTGAAATCAGAAATAAAAACTCAACCAAAATAGTCTAGATAGATGAAAGTTTATGCACAAATGTAGACACATGCACACATCTTACAGTAGCTCAACACACAGCTGAAAGGTATGTTCAGAATCTGCTGGATGATATGTGTCAGTTATAAACAGTCAAGTTCCTGTAGAAAATTACTAGCATAGTAGCATTGAATTTAAAAACAAAAAACAAAAGCAATGATCTGCTAGATGGCCCAAACTAACACCAAAGCACATTTTTCAGTTTACAGAAACACAATCATAAACCCTGCAAGTCAATTTAAGAATCAAATACAGACACTGTATAATTATATGATTAAAAATAAATTTCCAACCCAACCCCAAAATTTTTTTAAAAAAAAGTTCATTTGTTACACTATCAATCCACTACTGACAAACAAGTTTAAGGGCCCTATTTTATTTCCTGGTTTCACCTACTGGTAATAAATACAAGTATACATCAATCTATCTAGAAAGAGTAATATTAGTTGGTCTCCAGTTGGAGACCTGTTGGCTTAAACCAAGAAGCCTTAAGCCAAACCAAATCATACCCAATACCTATACCTATACCCAGCAATGTGATTCCCAATATTAACTTAATTGTCATGATTATGAACTTGCTTCTAACTCAAAGAATCAAATAATTCACGAACTGGGGCAATCAAACAATTATTCACTGACAGGCATAAAACAAATGCAGTAGATTACAGTAAGTATACTTTGCTATATACCAACCCAGTAATAATGCTTCCCTCAACACTCGCTAAAGGGACATATTCATCTCCAACTGGAATATTAGACCAATGAAAGTGAACCCTTCCACCACCTCCACCCCCACCACCGCTAGGACTCCCTTGTCCTCCAGCTGTTGATATTACAGAAGAGTCACCAAGAGCCAATGTCTCAACAAACAAAAGAACAGTTCCACCAGAGCCACCACCAGGACCAATGCTTGAAGTGATTCTACCATCCTGTCCTCTTATGTCTTCTCCAAAGGATTCTCCATCAGCTCTAAGTGAACCATTCAAAGTCAAAATTGACAATGAGTGCTCCATTGAACCCATCACTGTCAAAGTCAAGATAATAATTATACAAAATCACCTTTTTCACCTAAGAATGTTAAGTAACAATGTTCTGCCACAACCAAATTCTAATTCAGATCTTACCAATAATGCCACCACCTGCAGTTGCACCAGCTAGGCTATTATTTCCGCTGCCACTACCAAGTTCACATGGTAAGTCAGCATCCCCATATGTGGTCCCGCCCTCAATGAAATTGCCATTGTAATATCCATCCCCACCATATCCTCCATGCCCGCCTCCACCACCAATGCCATTTTCAAAATACCTTCCTTTACCCAACCCCCCAATACAACCTGCAACATGGTCCAAATAACAATTTAATAGAGCATCATTAAAGCATTGAAAACCATCAAGTGATGCATGAAATTCGTAAGGGGGTATTTAGAGGCAATGACAATACCAAGCCCAGACGCACTGACTACTCCAGAATATTGGACATCTACTTCTCTAACCCAGTGAAAGTGCACAACAGAGCCAGTTATGGTGCCTTCAACAATAACATCTTCAACCCGACATATCTGCAGCAGCAGCAACCCAAGACAAAAAATTATTATCCTTGATATGAAGAGATCTGAAGTATAAAGAATAAATTTTAATTGAGCTAATGAAAAACCTGAAGTGTGAAAGCCAATGAAGAATTCACATTACAATCTTCAGGTGGATGAAGCAATTCAACAGGGCAATTTTCAACTTCACAGTACAGGTGTGGCGTCCTTCCATTTTACACAAAAAATGAATACAAGGTAGAAACCAAATAAAAAACTGCATGCTACAGCTTTCTTATTATGCTTTGGATAAACTTACATATTATCATCACCAGCAGCCTCTAAAGGACCTCTTAGAACAGATCCAGGTCCAACCTTTGCATTTCAAAGATGAAAGTAGTTTAATTAGTATAGAAATAATAATAATATAATAATACATTACAGTTAGACATCTCAAAATTCAAGAAATCAATTTTAAAATCCCAAGTCACATAAATGTACATGGAACAAGAAGATAATATATAAGTTATCCATGTCAATTCTAGCAAGAAGGCACTGAATCTTTGCTCGTTTTGGTTCAATTTTTTACTATGTTAAAGAGAAAAGAAGATCGAATTTGATAAATATGTAGGAAGGCCGACCTAACAATCAGAACTTTCTATGTGAGAAAGGCCAACCTTAAACAGAACTTTTGTCTAAAATATTCACTATTCATCTCTTAATGTGCTCCTATAACCTATTCAATACTAACTCAACTTTACATGCTATTCTTTGCAGCACCCAAAAATAGCCCCAGTTTGGTCTTTATCGATTTTATCATGAGTTTGCATATAAAACATCCCACCTTAAACCTTCAATCCACCAAATTTGTAAGTCCTTTTAAATATCACTAAACCCTAACCCATTGCTTATAAATTTCTAATCCTTAAGCCTGGCCTAAATTCATAATACCAAATTTGAATACTATCCCATCTTAAACCTTCAATCCATCTACTTTGTAAACCCTTTCTAACATTATCAAACCCTAACCATTGCTTAAAAATTCACAAGTCTTCAGCTGTCAACCTAAATTCATAATACCAAATACGACAACAAACGGAACTTTTAATATTACCAAAGCTTTTCTACAAGAACTTCCATCAAAGTGACCCATGCGACTGTCTCATGTTTCATGTCAGGTGTGTGTAAATACTATGTCAACATAGAGAATCTTCGATAGTCATTTATATGTTTCTAAAGAAACAGTTAAGCATAAGAACGGCAACATGAGAATTTCAGACTTTGACTTACATTGATACTATAAAATAATGACAAAATCAGATGTTGTGCTTCAATCAAATTTCCAGGTCCAGACAAGTTCAAAAAACCTTGTCCATGAACTCCCAAATTTGCATTAGAATGAATAATAGATGAATCCTGGTCACCAGCCATGTAATAAATGTGTTATACAGAGTAAGCAATAAAAATTAATAAATGAGAAGAATGCAATTATGCAAAGGATAACAACCTTGAGAACTACTAAGTTGGTAGCTTCAAGTACGGACGTTGCAACAATTGAATCACCATTAGCATCAATAAGCATCTTGGAATTCAACATTAGGTGAATCTTGACAGACATTCGAAGAGCTCCATATATCTAGGTCCCAAAAAAAAAAGAACAGTGAAAGAACATGAAAGGGAAGACCGAAGACATAATTAATCTTTAATTTGTAGGGGATATGGTTTCTGATAAAATTTGGAAAAGAACAAGAAACAGTCATTAATTTATGCCTAGCTAGTCAAAAAGGGAAGCAAGCAGCATATGAAAGCAACAGAATCCAAATGAAAAAGTACTATTATTCTATGAAAAAGAAGCCTTCTGGTTCTACTTACCTTGATCACAGAGTCACTCATCAGAAGTTCTTCTGCCATTAACTCAAACTCTGATGTACTATAATGAGCAAGCCCAAAGCTCAGAACAGCTCCAGATGTCAAACGAATTAGTCCACCAACCTGCAAGTTAATGAAAATAAAATTTCTACAATCCTTCAAACCTCAATCGTGATGATATGAAATAAGACATTGAAAGCCATAGTATATAGTCCTCCAAATGAAGTAACATAAACTTCCTTTAAAAGTTCTAATAGTAAGTAAATATATCAAATTTGCTTTGTCTATTGCCTATCAATTCCTGATAATTATTTCAAAATAACAATCGGCCAATAAAAAGGGGTGACATGTACTATGTAGTCTTCCAAATCCAGTAACTTACCTGAACACGGCTCCAGTATAAAGGAAACAATGCCTTGGCCTGATTCTGGACATAAACATTTGTCCAAAGAGGCACCTTAGGAAACTCTAACAGAAGTGTATCAGTTAGAGTAGACAAGTTATGATTGCAAATGGTAAGACTGCGAGGAACAGCATCATAATATGTCCCTGCAGCACCAGCATTGCCAGAACATCCAAGACTAACTCCTCCTACAAGCAACAGAACACTTATGTACTTATTTTCTAAAGTAATTTGTCAGCCACTAGAAGTTTTTTCCCTCTAAAATTAATAACCACTGTATCACAATTCACACCATGAATGAAGAATCTCGTATTGTCATGTCTGCTGAAGACTTTAATTGAAACTCTTCCTCCTCCACCGCCAGCAAACCCGCCACCTCCGGTTGCACTAATTGTGCCAGTTCCGGTCCTGCACTTGGCAGAGGACGTGATTAGTTGCGAACTACTATTCTATTAGCCCAACCAAGCAATCTGAAATCACACAGAGAAATAGAGAATAATTGAAAATCAAGAAAGGAATTCATTGTTCACTGAGTAATATATTTGCCTATTGGACAGCAAACATTCATTTAACATTCCACACCACAAACAATAAAAATGGAAAGCAGTAAAATTCTGCATAATACAGCACCAATGCAAATTACACACTCACTACTAGTCACTAGCAATGATAATTAATAAACTCCAAATAAGAAACAATACACAATCATTGAAATGAAAGCAATTATCACCAAACTCAATTTACAAATGCAATATTAATGAGATGGAAAGGAAGACACATTACATTCTATGAGCTTTAATATAGATGCTGCCACCAGAACCCCCTCCACCCTTGATGCCACCATCACCTCCATTTGCCAAAAGATCCCCTAAGAGTTGTATGGAATCAACCACCTCAAACTTTATCCTGCCACCTCCTTCCCCACCATACTTCTCCTCTTTACTGGTAGTCCCTCCCTTACTCCCATAACTCCAAGGCTTATCAAGCGTGGACCAAGAGTAAGCATCCCCACCCCAAACATCATCGGGGAGCTTGGTGTTGTCGGAGACACACGTGGCACCTCTCCCACCGTGCCCTCCACCGGCACCCTGAGTCCCCGACGGCGTGCCACTGGTCTGAGCCGGTGGGTCACCGGCTAAACCGGTCACATTTATCACCGACCCATCAAGCAAGCTCGCATTTTGAGACGCCACCAAAACCGTCCCAGCAATTATCACCGCACCGTTTTGCAAGCTGAATTCACTGCTCATGTTGATCAGAATCATGCAACCCGAAACGGGGCAACTCAAATTCACGCCGGCGAGTATGTTTAGGCTTCCGTTTCCTTCTATGTACACGTCACCATCGAAGACCAAGCTGGTGTTGAGATCGCAGGCTGTGCTCAGTGACCCACTTCCCTTGAGACCCTCATCGCACGAGAGCGACGGTGGATGAGGCACCGGCGGCGGAGGAGGAGGCGGCGGAGGGTTGTAATCGCTGTAGAACGAATCGAATTCGGAATCGATGATCGAGAATTCATGGTGTAACTGTGAAGCAAAAGTAAAAGCAAAAGTGAAGTATAGTATGAAAAGGGTGGTTAGGGACGGAGTGAAGGAAAGGGTTTTGTAATTGTGAAGAGTGTGAGCCATTAAAAAGGAGCCAAACTCATCACAGAGAGGGATGGATTATGGTTTTGTTAAACAGTGTAGGTATAGGTATATAGGTAAAGGGGTTTTGGGGGAGAAACCGAAAGCAAAATTGGAGAGGGGAAAGAACGGTTTTTGGGGATAAGGGTTGTGTGAAATAGCAAAAGGGGGAAGGAGGGAAAAGGGTTTTGGGAGGAGAGAAATTGAGGAATTGGAAATTTGGAAGGAGAAAACTTAACGCGGAAGAAGAAGGAGTAGGAGGAGAAGGAAATTGTTGTTGTTGTTGTTGCAATAAAACAAAAAAAGTGTAGAGAAATTCTAGAAAAGGGAAGTTGGCGCAGAAAAAAGCAAAGGAGCAGTGAGTGACAGGGAAAGAGAAGAAGGGGAAAGAGGGTGAACAGAACAGGTGGCGGTGGTGGGACAGCACGCTTGACACGTGCACTCACCATTCCATTTCCATCACCTGTTGTTAATGTTGACATTCTTTGTTTTTTCTTCGGTTGAGTTTTTTTTTTTTTTTTGATGATTTTTTTTCTTCGGTTGAGTGTTGACTATATTTTGTTTATGTCGGTTGCTGACTCAGATACTGGGCTTTCTCTTCCTGGCTAGGACCAAACCCACCACTCCGGCCCATCTTCTTTATTTTTTTCTCTAAAATTGTAGAAGTTGATTAGAAAGATTAAACAAAAAAAGTTATATAGATAGTTATAGATAGACTTAAGTAAGCGAATACTAATATTTATTGTCTAGCATTCATTACATGTTGTATCGGTGTCGTGATAAGATAAACTTAATATACCAGAGGACAATGATCTACGCATGCACTGGGTTTGCCTGTTTTAAAAAAAGATATTTAAAAATAGAAAAAACCGTGGAGAATTGGATGGTCAACACTAGGTTAACACATACTCCCTCCGGTCCAAAACAAAGGTAATTTAAGGTTTTGATATATAAATTAAGAAATAATTAAGTGTGTAAATTTTAGACTATATTATCCCTATTTCATTTTTTATAGATTTCTTCTTTTTTTGTAGTATTCAATTATTACTTTAATTGCTCCTTATTAAATTCATTGAAAGGTGATATGAAAATGTGCACTTTTGTATCGAAAAAGAAAAAGGCAAGAGTTACTTGTTGGTAATTGGTGTGATTCATTACCAATACCAATAACAATTAATTGTCCATCATAAATTTTTATTAAAAAAATAATTTCATTAATTTATCTTTGTAATTAATTCTAGGGGTATAGTTGGAAAAAAAAAGATAAATTATACCTTGAAAATCTAAAACAACCAAAGATTTGGGACAGAAAAAAAAAACTAAAACTACTTTTATTTTGGTCCGGAGGGAGTATTATTATTATTATATAGTAAAAAAATCTAGACACAGTTTTGATAATGATAAAGATTGCTCATTAGAAATTTGATTAGGTTTAAATATACAAATCATATAAATACTTCCTTATCATTAACACCTTAAAATATTTTCATTAAAAAAAATCTTAAAATATTGATAGACTTAAAGTAAAAAAAAAAAAAACTCTATAAACCAAAAAAAAGTAAAAAATACTTTTAACAACTTAGTTTGAATTTTTCAATAAAAACTGATTGAGCAAACATATAAAATTAATATTATAAGATTATAATAATAGTATAAACAAATAAATAAAACCGCTAAAAATAACTCAAATAACTCACAACATCCATGAGATGGAGTTTGAATTGAAATTTTGAGATTTTTGATATCTCTTATTCTGTGAAATTAATTACTTGTGGACTGGAAATGAGTACATAAATAAATGCATGACAACAGAATGAATTGCAATTTGAAATCTTATGGGAAAAAATGACAATTGATTTGATCTCTCATAACCGTGCAAATCGCTCCACAGAATAATAAAAAATTAGTCTCCTTCAGACCCTTGACCCCTCGATCCCTAATCTTCACCATCTTCAAGGTTCACCATCGAAGCTTTGTAGGGAAATACTGCAAACACGGCCGAAAAGAAAAATAAGAACCCCATATAGAGGGGAAAAAACAATTTTTTAAAAAAAGAAAAAATCAAATTGACAAAATCATCAAAATTCGACCCCACCTTCTCAATGAGCGACATATAGTATGGCTTAACTTTTTCCACGTCTATTAGAACTTTGCTCTTGCTGTAGAGATCATATTTGCTGTACAAAATTATACCATAGGTTATGTAAGAATCTAGCAGCAAAATATGTGTACAAATTCATAGATCTGTCGAAAATTAAAACAGAAACATACTTAAATATGTGGAGCCACTTCAAATTCTCAACATCTTGTTCATTCATCAAATGAGTATATGCACCTTCCCTATGCAGAGCTGCAAGGTCATAAGTTTTAGTCATTAAATTTTGCTGGACAGAGAATGCCTATAGTCGTAGCACAAAACAGAATGATGAAAATGCTTACGATAGAAAGAGTGATATCTGATAATGAACAATCCTGCAGATGGCAAAGTGGTACCATTTTCCTTAGCAACCTGCATATCCGAGTGCACCATGTATTAGATCTTAAAGTGTTATAGAATATATAAAGAGAAAAATGTATAAATTTTATATGTGAACTCACCATATACATGTAATCATCATGTCCCCATGACATGAGTACATTGTCTAGTCCACATGCTTCAGTATAGACCCCATTTTTAGTGTTGTAGGCAGGATTTTTGCTATCCGGGTTGTCATTAAAATACTGCAGCAGGAACAAAATTCAGTTCATGTTGATAATATAAGATGAAAAAAATATGTCAATGTCATTATCAGGTTTCTTAGAAGAAAAAAAAGCTAATTACTGATTAATTACCTTGTGGTGGACATTTGATTCATCAAAGGCACAGCCTAAAGGAAATGTATCTCCTGAAAATTATGCCAATAACCATTCAGTTAAAATGTTGAATTCAATGTTAAAATCCAAAACTAATTGGAAGTAGGAAAAATTTCTTATACAGATAAGCTTTAAGGAACAGTTCCTCACCAACAACAGCCCATTGAGGAAGCTCACCAAATTTGGGAAGCAGGAGAATCTTTCCAAGATCTGAAGCAAGCCAAGAATCAATTGTTAATCCCCATTGATTTGAAATTTGAAAATATTATTATTTGCATATTGAATGAGACCCAAATGTCAGAGTAGGCAGGGCAGGGGTGACCATACTTGGTCAAATGAGGATATATATATATATATGATTATGCCTTTAAATTTTTAAATGACCTTTTATTTAGCCTATCATATAAAAAATGGAATATTCGAAGAAAAAAAGAACATTCGAAGGGTATGTACCATGGATGAGAGCGGTCAAATGCAACCAATCCTCATCAGGATAGTCTCTTCTGATTGCCTCAGCTGACTGCAGCAAATGTTGAATCTGAGGCTCATCCAAATCAGGATCGCTTTCATCCACCACTTCATTGAGAAGCTCACAGCATTCCCATATGCTCATTTCTGCCTTGTCCAGTTTCTTGTAATCCTCCCTCATTCTCTTGACCTGCATCATTATCATTTAGCAAATTGAATTTTTGGTCAGAATTGCATTTAGCAAATCGAATCGTTTGATGGAAATAAAATAAAAACTCTGCTTGCTTACAAAGTCATATGTCTGGTTGATGTGTTGCAACCTATAGAATTCCTCAACACCTTTCTGCCTTTCGCTTTCTGCATCATAATTTCTGACAAATAGTTCCATTGGCCCGTGTCAGTTTCTTTTGTTTGTTCCAAAAAAAAATCTTTAATGGCTATAAACTACTCATAAAGGTCCATGTAATAAGAAAAAGGCTTGAAGTGAATATGAAACGGAATTGGAACCTGAAGGAATGGCCAAATGAATTGATTTCTGGGGCAATAAACCCATTCTGAGACACATTCTCAGGCAGTGGAAATCCACCATTCAGCACAAGCTCATTGGTGTCTTCACAATGCACCTTTTTGTCTTCAAATTGTGACCCTGAAAGCATGTAATGTGACCTTAGTTATGACGGGACTCTTCTTGGACCCATAAAACAGAAACAACAAAAGGAGAAAAAAGGAATCATTCATACCGAAGTCAGGTTGCTCAATGAGGATGGTCATTTTCTCCTGCACAAAAAGCAGCGTAACAACAGAACAAGCAAAGAAGAGAAAGGGGGAAATATTATAACACTGAGATATTACTATGGAATCAAGGTTTGACAAGAGGGGGTATATATAATCCAGTGCATTGTCCTTTCCAGGGAATTTGGAAGCTTGGAGTCCTAGACAGAAAAAAATCAATCTTTGTGGTCCTAAAAGTTGAAAACCGTGCTTATCGATACCGTCCAAACATGGTACGGTTGTTACTTTTTTTTTTTTTCCTCATCATGAATTGTTACTTACAACTTTGCCGTGTTGGTTAAAGTGTGTACTTTCATCAATTGGTTAATTTGTATTTTCTTAATTTCAGTTGAGATAAAAATTAAACAATAACAGAGAAATTGGATGGTGATTTATAATCATATATTAAATCGTTGTGAATTACTTGAAGTGTCATTATAAGTGGAGAAGAAAAATATTGATAATTTTAACCTTTGTGTGTTCGAATTTTTAAAATTAATACGATATTAGGTTTAACTGTTTAAGTTGAAAAGAAACTACTTCAACAAAAAGATTAAACAATAATCTATAAAAAAAAAAAAGGTGTTGTCTACGGTGCACGGTGCACCCCCAAAAAAGGAAAACTAGACGCTTATCGGCACAGGGGTTGTAAACGAAATATGTGGTTCCTTGAGGAGGGGGTAATTAAATTAATAATAATAATTATTATGAAAGTAGATAAGTGATAAGCATGACTCAGCGTTACGTGGATCTTGGGTTGTTGCGGGGTGTGCACGAGACTCAAAAGCGGACCCCTTCTATCCTGAGTCCGGACTCCTGACGATGCATCTACTCATGGCCAACCAATCTTTTGACTTTCAATTTTAACCGATTAATGTTGACCAAAAAAAATTTAACTAATTAATTGCTAAGTAAAAATATCCAAGCTCGAATGGGAAAAAATGTAATGATTAATAAATAATTTTCCTCCTTTGTTTATATTTTAATTTTTCCAAAGTAAGTTAAAAACCATTTTATACTATTGTTATGAGTGCGTTGACTGATTTGCAAAAACAGGAGTTTTTTTGGATAATGATTTCCTCCTTTGGGACTTTTGCCCCCGCATCTTTATTCGGTTATGCTTGTCGATGCTATAAGCATTCATCATCTTTGCATTTAGTTGGTTCTGTGTTCTTGCTTTATTGTCTTTTTATTTCATTACTTGATAAAAAAAATATAAAGCATATATTTATTGTTGTAATCTAAGTATTAACATATTTTAATGTAAAATTTATCTCTAAACCAAATATAAATATTTATTCATCTGTTTTATATGTTAAAATATTTGTATATTTTTTTATGAAATATATAAATTAATATACCTATCTAGATATTGGTTCTCACTAAAGAATTTGGATATTAAATTTCAAACATCTATAATGTTTACATTTTAAATTTTATTATTTACTATTAAAATAATATATTTTTTAATTAAAATGATTTTTAAAAAATCTTTTAAATTTTATTGTTTATATTTCACAAAAATATATCTCTTTTTTACTAAAACAAAAATATATCTGTAATGCATGAGATGGTTGTTAGTTTAATTTTGTTTTTTCAAAAAAGAAAAATATATTTTACTGTTAAAATATTTCTATCTATTAAATTAATTTTAGACCTAAATACATTTTTTGTCCCAATTATATGGGAGTTTTTGTTTAGGTTTCTTAAAAAATCAAATATTTTTCGTTTCTATAATATATTTTTTTCATTTTAGTCATTATGGGGAATTAACACTGTTAAATAATAAAATAACTAATAGAAATCTATCTCACATTGAATATCACGTCATATTTTTTTCATGCAAACAACATGTGGTATGTGGAGTCTGTTGGTTGCCATCATAAATAGATATCAAAATCTTTTCTTGGTCCTATAGTTATCAGATTCTTAACTCCACACCCACATGTTAAATGAGCTTTAATTTGGGCTCATTTCAGCCTTTAATCAGTTGATTTTTGTTGGAAACGAAACCCTTTTCTCATCCCCACTCCCAAATTACTCCAAAGAAAACTAGTACCTTTTATCATCAGTACTATGGACGTACTTATACTCCACAGACAAATATCACATGCATCCACGTATACAAAAAACATGACACACATTGCTGGTCCCTTTTATTTAATATATTAGTTTATGGATACAGCCGATATAAAGTACAGGTTTTTTCTTAAAAAATATTTTAAAAATACAATAAACAAAATAATTTCAATTTAAAAGTAAAAAAATTGAAAAAGTGATACATGTTACAATGTGAAAGGTGCACGTAAACGTATGTTACAATTTAAAAGGTTAAGATTTATTTTGTTTATATAAATAAATAATAAACAGATAATAAATAATAGAATAGACAGATGTTGGTGGAAATTGTAGTACTGGAATAACATACGCACAACCAAGGCCCATCATAGGGCCCAATTGAAGTAACACCGCTCAGAGGAAAAAACAAATAGTTCAAAAAAAGAATAAGGCATGGCCAAAAAGAGAATAGTTAACCAAGGCTTGTTTGCTGACAATGATAAATGAAATTCATCAATAGATACGCTATCACTGAAACCTGACAAGCAGATTAGGGTTTCTGCACCCACACTCCGTTGCTGAATGAGAAGCTCTTCTCATTGATGCTTCCACGGAATCCTAATCTCTCCTCCACTCAAAAAAAAAAAAACGATAAGCTATCTTCTAGAAAAGGAAGACTCCACAGCCTCTCTAATCTAACTACAAAACCTACCACCAGCTAGAGGTCGTATTCACTATTTTAGCTAGGGATGGAAATAGGTTGGGTTGGACTAGGTTTTGTCTAAATAGGTTTGACTTGTCTAAAAATTTTAAAGTTTAAGTCTGGTCTGTTATCTGTCATAGACTTTTTTTTAGGTCTGACTTTGCTTTTTTAAAAGCTTTTTTAAAAAGCCTGATTTGGCATTTTAGCCTATTTAAAGGCTCGATTCCTAATACGGCATTCAAATAAGTTGTCCGACCTTCGACTGAAAAAAAAAAGTAGTCTGACCTACTCCTAAATAGGCTAATAGGCCAATGAAAAAAATCTCTATATGTATAACAAACTATAAAATATGACAATTAAATTCAGTTTTATTTATAATAGAGACATAGAGGTGAATAAGATTGAAGTAGTTTTGTGATAAGACATCTAAATAAATTACAATTTTATCCTTCAATAAGCTTTATAAGCTTGAGTATCTATATAGGTCAACATGTGTTTAAACATTTAAAAGGTAAATAAGTATATAATTTTAATACATTATAAAAAATCTAATATAATAATAATACTATAAAAAAATTATATATATGTCTACTTAAATAGGCCGGCCTATTAGGCCTAAAAGGCTTTTTAGATGGCCTAAGTCTGACCTTTTTAGCTAAATATGCTTTGCAAAAAGCCTTGACCTGATATGTTTCATAAAAAAACCTGACCTGACCTGGACCTGATGTAAGCTGGGTCGTAGACCCATGTCGAACAATCTGACCTATTTCTATCCCTAATTTTAGCTTATGTACGTGATTGGAATGTTCCTACGACAACCTGGGTAACCCAGTGTTTTTGAGCTGGCCATTTTTGTGGATGAAAAACTCAAGCTCAATCATGTCATGCTTAATGATTGGACCTACTTGATATATATTTTAACAAACTGCAAAATATAGTTCGACATTATGCACAAATAAGATATGAGTAAACAGCTACTTTGGTTTCTGAGAGTGTCGTTTTTGAGAGTGTCAAGCGGTGTCATTTTGGTCCCTGATAGATGCGAAATTCAAAAAAGGTCGTCAACTGGTATCAAGTGTTAGTCACTTTGGTCCCTTCGTAAGAAAAATAATACTTTCAAAGACTAAAATGACAGTAAGTAATCACTTTTCAGGGACTAAAATGACAGTAAGAAATCACTTTTAGGGACCAAAATGACTAACGGATGACACTTGAGGACCTTTTTTAAATTTTGCATTTGCCAATGACCAAAGTGACACACTGACACCGCCTGACACTCTCAAGGAACAAAGTATTCAATAAGATATAGTTAGTACAGCTAGAATTTAAAATATTAGCAGCGAGAGACTAGCATTAATTAAGCTATATTTTAAAGTATAAAGTTTATTGTTTGTCACAATTTATTGAAATATATATCCGTTTTGAAATATTATCTTGACAAAATTATAAATGTAATGACTATATTTATTTGTGTTTCATCACCAGCCCGACTTTCTTTTAATCTGCCTTGGCTAAAATTTCGAAATCATCATTCAAAAGTAACCCGTGCTATATATTAATTATTTGGAATCTTTTTAAAAAAAAATCAGAAATGACTAAAATGTATTTGGTTTTCAATGTTCAATAATAGATGTCATAATTCTTAAAATACATTTATCATATAACAAAATTTTCTCATAGTCATAGAAAAAAATTCCAGATCATATTACCAATTTGTGCACACAACCTTTTGATAAACCATAGATGTATTCGGGATCACTAATTAAGAAAAATACTTTCATTCATCACGATTATATACATTTTTGTAAAAACAGTGTATCAAAATCATGCATATTTCGTATAGAAAGTATAACCAAAAGTAATTAACCAAATTTGCATTCCATAATAAGGCAACTTCAATTCACGATTTCAATAGAAGAAATTATAACTGTGGAAATTTTCATACCCAGTATGTGATAGCGTCAAGTTTAAGCCAAAGATTCGACAGAGGAAATCATAACTGTGGAACAGTTCACACCCTTGGTGTGAAAGCAACAATTTCAATTCAAAGATTTAAGGAAGGAAATCAAAGCTGTGGGAATTTCACACCCAGGGTGTGAAAACGTCAGATTAAATTCGAACAGTCATCATAAGAAATCACAGTTGTGTTAAATTTTACAATAGAGATGTGAAAATGTCAGACTCAATGAGTAATCTCACACCTAACCTAAGGCGTGAACGCATAAGGTTCAATTTGAAGCTTCAAAACAAACCTATATGTGTGTGAGAAATACATGTGTTGGAAATTTTTCAAATTTTTAAAAAATTCAATTTATATTCAATAATTGAAAAATAAGAAAACCAATGACATAAAAAACCATATATTATTAAAAAAAACTAATAACATAAAAGCTCATATAATTTTTTCTTAAAAAAACCCATATAATAGGGAAGTCAAATCACCCTAAAACTATAGAGAAAATTAAATAAAGTTAATTAATTTTTTAATTAGTATAAATTAATTATTTTTACTTGTATATGATTCCGGAGACTTGATCAAAAAAAATATGAGTAAGAATCATAGTAGTATTGTATATATACAAATTAACACAAACGGGTCAACTTGCTATACGTAGACTGACATGACTTTTTATTCCTCAGCCAAGGGTTTGGATCTTCTGCATCCGCTGTAGAGGCTGCAGAAAGATTTCTAGGTCTGTCTCTCTCTTATTCCTTTGTCTCGTGCGGTATGTTTTTTCTTCTCATTTCCCTGTTGCCCCAGCTGCAGAGGATCTAGGCCCTCAACTAATCAAAACGTGTATACTAATTGATGTGTATTGACTTCGTCAAGCATCAGCAAAATTATCACAAGTTCAGTCATAGACTTGCGGATCCAAGATTTCACACGTACGTGTATTAGTGTTTGTCTTATAATAATTGAAAATTTGTCTATATAATTGAAAATAATTATTTTCTAATAAGATTAATTAAACTTTGAGAAATTAAATAATTTCTTTATCTAAATGTTAGAAGCTATCTGAGCTCAATCCTTACTGATAGAATAATCTGTGATAAGACTTTACTTACCTCTCAGTCAAACACAGATTAGTGCAAGACTCATTTTTCCTTAAATACTATGGGTGAAGGGAAAAAAACTAATAAAAATAGCTTTTGTTCTGCTTAATCTTTTCTACTTAAAATGATTCTTCTTGTATCTTAGATGTTTCTAATATATAGTATGTTTAAATCAGTGATGTAGTAATTAAAATACATACCATTAGAAAAAAGAGATGCGTGCTTTAACTAATTGTTTAATTAAATTTGTTATCACGTATGCGTACACTCATGATATGGCTTGAAATCATATGTATGAAAGCATTTTAGGCATGAAATGAGAACGTGAAGACATGCGTACATATACATTGACTTATTACAGTATGATGAGGTTGTTGTGATCCTCATGGTGCAATTAAATGGCGAATGAATATTTTTATGAGTATGCTCTTGGTGTGGCGAAAAATTAAGTAGTGGGGGCCTATGAGTTATTTCACTGTCATTGGGAATTGTACACATAGTGCTAGCAACACACTCTTATTAATTAATTGAAATGTACATGAGTCTTATTAAATCATGTGGGTCTTAAATTTTATTTAGTGAGATTCATTCTCAAAGTGACGGGACCTATATATATTTTAATTAAATGAGAGTGTGTTGAAAAGAGTGCGTTAAAAAATGTGTTGATAGCTATGAAGAATCCCATGGTCACATTCAATGTGTCGTGGCAATTGACCTACCCACGAGTTTATCTTGACAATACACTAGCCAATGTCAGGCGCAGTTGAGAGTGTTGCGGTGAAAGTTTATGTGCAAACGCTCTAGTGAATTTTGAAATTAATTACTTATAGTCTAGATTGCAAATGAGTACATAAATGCATTACAACATAATGAATTGCCTTCTGGAAATAAAATAACGCTTAATTTGATCTCTCATAATTGTGCAAATCGCTCGCCAGAATAATAAAAAAAATAACTTTCCTTCAGACCCTTGATCCCTTGATCCATAATCTTCAGCATCTTCAAGGTTCACCATCGAAGCTTTGAAGGGAAATACTGCAAACACGGTCGAAAAGAAAAATAAGAACCCCATATAGAAAGAAAAAATAAGAATTTTTTTTTAAAAAGAAAAATCAAATTAACAAAATCATCCAAACTCGATCTACCTTCTCAATGAGCGATACATAGTATGGTTTAACTTTTTCCACGTCTATTAGAACTTTGCTCTTGCTGTAGAGATCATATTTGCTGTAAAAAATTATATCATAGGTTAGCAGCAGAAAAATATGTATGCAAATTCATAGATATGCCAAAAATTAAAACAGAAACATACTTAAATATGTGGAGCCACTTCAAATTCTCAACATCTTGTTCATTCATCAAGTGAGTATATGCACCTTCCTTATGCAGAGCTGCAAGGTCATAAGTTTTGGTCATTAAATTTGCTGGACAGAGAATGCAACTAGTCATAGCACAAGTTTTTTCACATAATGATGAAAATGCTTACGATAGAAAGAGTGATATCTGATAATGAACAATCCTGCAGATGGCAAAGTGGTGCCGTTTTCCTTAGCAACCTGCAGATCCGAGTGCACCATGTATTAGATCTTAAATTAAATATAGTGTTATAGAATATATAAATAGAAAAATGTATAAATTTTATATGTAGACTCACCATATACATGTAATCATCATGTCCCCATGACATGAGTACATTGTCTAGTCCACATCCTTCAGTGTAGACCCCATTTTTAGTGTTATAAGCAGGATTTTTACTATCCGGGTTGTCCTTAAAATACTGCAGCAGGAACAAAATTCAGTTCATGTTTATAATTTAAGATGAAAAAAGTATGTCAATGTCATTATCATGTTTCTTTGGGGGAAAAAATAGCTAATTAATTACCTTGTGGTGAACATTTGATTCATCAAAGGCACAACCTAGAGGAAATGTATCTCCTGCAAAATTATGTCATTAATTATTCAGTTAAAATGTTGAATTCAATGTTAAATACCAAAACTAATTGGAAGTAGGAAAAAAAATTCCTGAACAGATAAAGCTTTAAGGAAGAGTTCCTCACCAACAACAGCCCATTGAGGAAGCTCACCAAATTTGGGGAGCAGGAGAATCTTTCCAAGATCTGAAGCAAGCCAAGAATCATTTGTTAATCCCCATTGATTTGAAATTTGAAAATATGTTGAATGAGACCCAAATGTCAGAGTAGGCAGGGCAGGGGTGACCATACTTGGTCAAATGAGGATATATATATATATGATTATGCCTTTAAATTTAAAATGACCTTTTAGTCTAT
This sequence comes from Glycyrrhiza uralensis, assembly GCA_030159175.1. Taxonomy (NCBI): domain Eukaryota; kingdom Viridiplantae; phylum Streptophyta; class Magnoliopsida; order Fabales; family Fabaceae; genus Glycyrrhiza; species Glycyrrhiza uralensis. Next base: position 56,934,762 of record BRZY01000003.1, on the reverse strand, counting down.
CATATAAAAGGAATATCCACAAAAAAAGAAGAACATTCGAAGGGTATGTACCATGGATGAGAGCGGTCAAATGCAACCAATCCTCATCAGGATAGTCTTTTCTGATTGCCTCAGCTGACTGCAGCAAATGTTGAATCTGAGGCTCATCCAAATCAGGATCGCTTTCATCCACCACTTCATTGAGAAGCTCACAACATTCCCATATGCTCATTTCTGCCTTGTCCAGTTTCTTGTAATCTTCCCTCATTCTCTTGACCTGCATGATTAGCATTTGGCAAATTGAATTTTGGTCAGAATTGCATTTCTTTCATATGAAAATAGAGACAGACACGTTTGATGGAAATAAAACAGAAGCTCTGCTTACAAAGTCATATTTCTGGTTGATGTGTTGCAACCTATAGAATTCCTCAACACCTTTCTGCCTTTCGCTTTCTGCATCATAATTTCTGCCAAATAGTTCCATTGCTCCGTGTCAGATTCTTTTTTGTTTCCAAAAACAACTTTTTTTTGCTACAACCATTCATGGAAAAGACTTGAAGTGAATATGAAATGAATTGGAACCTGAAGGAATGGCCAAATGAATTGATTTCTGGGGCAATAAACCCGTTCTGGGACACATGCTCAGGCAGAGGAAATCCACCATCCAACACAAGCTCATTGGTGTCTTCACAATGCACCTTTTTGTCTTCAAATTGTGACCCTGAAAGCATGTAACGTGACCTCAGTTATGATGGGACTCTTCTACGACCCATAAAACAGAAACAACAAAAGAAAAGAAAAAGAAATCAATCATACCAAAGTCAGGTTGCCCAACAAGGATGGTCATTTTCTCCTGCACAAAATGCAGCGTAACAACAGAACAAGCAAAGAAGAGAAAGGGGGAAAATAACACACAGTGAACAAATTACTCTGACATGAAGGTTTGAGAAGAGGGGGTATATATAGTGCAATGCATAGTCCTTTCCGGGGAATTTGGAAGCTTGGAGTCCTCGACAGAAAAAAAATCTTGTGGTCCTAAAAGTTAAAAACCGTGCTTATCCATGTACCTCTCAAACATAGTACGGTTGTTACTTTTTTTTTTTTTCCTCATCCTGAATTGTTACTTACAATAATCTAGAAAAAAGGGTGTTGTCTACGGTGCACCCCCCTCGAAAGAAAAAAAAACTACACGTTTGTCGGCGCAGGGGCAGTAAACGAAATACGTGGTTCCTTGAGGAGGGGGTAATTAAATTAATAATAATAATTATGAAAGGAGATAACTGAAAAGCATGACTCAGCCTTACGTGGATTTTGAGTTGAGGTTGTTGCGGATTGTGCACTTGTTTGACTCAAAACGGAACCCTTTTATCCTGACGAATGACGATGCATCTACTCATGTCATGAGTCATGGACCGGCCAATCTTTAATTTGACTTTCAATTTTAACTAATTAATTAATTAACCAACTAATATATCTAAGCCCGAACGGGAGAAAATGTAATAATTAAATTATAATTTTCCTCTTTTGTCATATTTTAATTTTTCCAAGGTATGTCAAAAATCATTTTATTCTATTTTATTACTGTAATAATTTTTACGCGGCGTTTTTATTCTCATATAAAGCATCTATTTATTGTTGTAATATATGTATTAACATATTTTAATGTAAAATTATCTCTTAACTAAATATAAATATTTATTCATATGGTTTATTTGTTAACCATGGGAGGTTTTGGTGAAATAACACGGGTCTCTCCTAATTTAACTAGAGGTCTAAATGTCACATGGATAAATACATAGATTATAAATTATACTCTTTGACTCTTCCACAAATTTGTTTTGAAAGAAATGAGAGTATAAAGGGGAAAAAAAAGAGAAGAAAAAATGAAGAGAGATAAAAAAATAAGAAATATTTTTAATAAATATAGAATGAGATTAAATAAGATGCTAATATTTGTACCTGTTTTGCAGTCAAAAAAATATTTATACCTTTTTTTAGTATTATATTAATTATATATTTTGATTATTCTTATATTGTAATAAAAATAGTCTATAATCACTAGAATTCAAATAGACTTATACCAAGTATGTTTGAAAAATATACTATATATACATATATTATTCTACACTCTATGCATTGAGTATACATAAATATATGGAGTATAATAAATAAATAAATAACAAAAAAACAATTTAAAAATATTTATTACTCCCTCTATCCCATATTGATTATTGTTTAAAGTTGTGGCACAGTAACTAAGAAATACAATTAATATATCAAAATTCATAAAAATTATTTTGATCTTTTCTAATATGTCATTTGTGACTCTCTCTCTCTCGTAGTAATTGACAATCAATTTCTCTCTCCCTCTCACGTAAGCCCATAAATACTTTAAGGGTATAATAGCAAAAAACATTAAATGCTTAATTGATATTGTAAAATAACAATTAAAATAGGACAAATTTTTTTTGCTAAAACAAACAATATAGGATAAAGGTAATAATAAAGAACATTAATAAATAATAGAATCATCCAATATTATAAAATACTCATATATAGAAAAATTTATACAAACAAACTCCTACAAAGATTACCGTGCTTCCTTAAAAAAAATTCAATCCAAAGTAATGCGGTTTAGATCGGATCAATTTTTGGTTTTTGCGGTTGTAATGTTTTTTAAAAATAAATATCAACTACAATGCTGTTTACGTTTTATTTCTAATATATTATCAAATACCAATCAATGACCTTCGTTTTAATAATTTTTGTTGGGTTACTATTTCTAAAACCAATATTTAAACACACAAAGGTTATTCCTGAAAAAATGGTTATAGAAAATAATACTTTCAAAAGACAATTATTAACTAAATAAGATAAAAAAATGTGAAATAATATTTAACATACACACAAATATCGTTATGAATTAATATTTAACACACATAATACTTGTAAAAGCAAATTTGCACACAAATAATTAATTAATAGCATATATTGGACAACAATTTACAATTAAAAATACATTCAAACAAGTTCAAAAGGAATAATATTATAAATTGCGGTTCGGTTTGGTTCAATTTTGCAAAAAACTCATCCGAAATACATCCAAAAAAGCAATTTTTGTCGGTTTTCGATTTTTTTAGATCAATTTACTGTTAGCTTTTTGGATCGGTTCGATTTTGAACACCTCTACCCCCAACACACACACCAACAAAAACAAACATGTGAGCCAGCCTTCATCCACGTAGCCTGTGGTATATGGACTCTGTTGGTTGGGCCAATTAATTAAATAAGGAAAATTGGTAAATACACCTCAGTTTTTTGCCATACATCCCATATTTATTCAAGAAATTACTATTATACCCTCATTGTTTGGTTTTTTTTTTATTTCGCTTCTTTTCCTGAAACTGGTCATACACCCCCAATTTCCGGAATACATATTTGCATTCCGGAAACTGGAGTTTCTGGATAATGCAAATTTGTATTCCGAAAATTGAATTTTCTTGGAGTTTCCGGAATGTAAATTTTTCCTGGAGTCTCTGGAATGCAAAAATGCATTCCGGAAACTCAACTGTAACAACGCGAAATTGAAAAAAAAAAACCAAATCAATGAGAGTATAATAGTATTTTTCTTTTTAAACGTGGGATATAGGTGGCATTTTGGGTGGTACAGTGTCAAAGTGTACTACGGTAGTACAGTAACCTATAAACTCAGAATAGCCTATAATATATGTATTGTGAAATTGACCACAACTTTTTTAGCTAAATAAATAATAACCCCAAAACTTTTAAATATATAAAAATAACCAAAACTCATTATTTTTATTATTTTATAAGATATATGCATGACATAGAATTGAATTCACAAATTACTCATTTTAAAAAAATGAAAATAGTATATTTCAACACCGACTTACATATTTTTTTATTATAACGACTTACATATTTTTTATTAAAAAAAGTGTAGTATATGTGAATTGTGACGTACTATTTATTTTTTTTAAAAAAAAACTAAAGTTGCATATCAGAGTTGTGACTTCTCTAGTAGTAGGGTAGGATTGTATTTTTTTAAATTATAGTTGAATATTGAAAAATAATTAGTAAACACTCCATAAATATTAAAGATATCAATATTAATGTTTGTGCTAAATAATATCATTACTGCATCAAAAAAATTAATATCACTATGGTTAACAAAAACAACTTGAATAAAATAATACTAATTAGACTATATGTAATCCCTCAAAATACTCTTAATCGAGAACTAAAATAATACATTTTTATATTTATGATAACTTAAATTACGATACTTTGTAAACCAGGTAAGAGGGCAGGATGCCATTAAAATGTTTATTTGTTCTCATTTTTTCTCCAACCGAGTATATCTTACATATTATAATTGAAAATTTTGAATATGAAAAAATTTGAAATTTAAAAAATATTTATCACTTTTTAATTATTATCTTCTTCGGACCCTTATTTGCAATTATTTCTTTACTTAGCATTACAACCTTAGCAGGTTACCCTTCATTCATCTTGGCCCTTTAATATTTTACTAATATATCAATGGATATAAATGTCACTGTACTACCATGGTTCACTTTAACAGTGTACCACCCTTAACGGCACCGTGGGATATATATCTAAAAAAATTAGTATATTTACCAATTTCCTTAAATCAGTTGACATTATAAATAGTTATCAAAATCTTTTGTTTGTCCCTATAGTTATCAAGATTCTTAACTCCATACGTACCCACATGTTAAATGAGCTTTGGGCTTATTTCAGCCTCTAATCATTTGATTTTTGTTGGAAACCAGGGTCAGACCCAGAAATTTTATACTGTGGGGGCAAAACTCATATATAAATTTGCAATATATAAAGTATATTATAATATTTCAAAAAGTATACTTACCTAATGTCTGAGTGGGGGCATTAGGTAGACATTTAATAAAAAAAAAACTCATTGACCATGAATTACTTTTTATTTTTATAAGAATAACTGTTGCTTTTGAAGATTTATCTCAATAAAACACAAATCTATATTTGTATTTAATTTTTTTTTGATATTTTAGTGAGAGCAATTGCACCCACAAGCTCTCAATTGGGGCTGTCCCTGTTGGAAACCAAACCCTTTTCTCATCCCCACTCCCAAATAACTCCAAAAAAAATAGTACCTTTTATCATCAGTACTATGGACGTACTTATACTTCCAGTCTCCACACACCACACACAAATATCACATGCATCCACGTATACGAAAAACATGACACACATTGATGGTCCCCTTTATTTAATACTAGTAATTTAACCGGTGCAATTCACGGAATAAAACGATTTAGAAATAATAAAAATATTATATAAAATTTGAATAAAAAATTTAAAAGAATTTCAATTACGTAAAAAAAATTATAAAATATTTTGGAAAAAATTGAATAAAGACTATTTTCTATATGATATTAGAAAATATCAAACATTGTCATAATATGTGTTTGTAAAATTAAAATTAATTTAATTTTTTGAGTATATGTTGTAGGTTTTGTCGAAATTGTAGTAGTGGAATAACACACAAACAACCAAGGCCCACCATAGGGCCCAATGAAAAACCAAGGCTCGCTTGCTGGCAATGAAAAATGAAATCCAGCAATAGATACGCTATCACTGAAGCCCTGACAAGCTATCTTCTAGAAGAAGATTAAGACTCCACCGCCTCTCCAATCTAAACTACAAAACCTACCACCAGCTAGCTCTAGCTAGCTAGCTAGAGGGAGTTAGAATCTTTTTTATTTTTTTATTTTTTATTATTATATTTTTAAAAAAATAAATAAAATAAATAATACTTATATATCATATTTATGTTATTTATTTCTCTTAAAAGTATAATAATTAAAAAAATAAATAAATAAATAAATAAATAAAATCCTAACCCAGCTAGAGGTTGCATTTACTATTCAGCATATGTTCCTACAACAACTTGTGTGTGTGTTGTTTTAATTCGTCGTACCTAACTGTGTGTTTTGAGCTGGCCGGCCATTTTTGTGGATGAAAAGCTGAGCTCAATCATGTCATATTTAATGATGATTAGACCTACTTGATATTTTACCAAAATGCAAAAAAAAAAATCCAGATTTTGTATAAATAAGTTATAAGTTTACTACTTTGTCTTAAAAGAAGTGTCATTTTAGTAAAATATATTTATTTTAAAATAAATATTATTTTATATTTTTAATAAAGTATTAATTAATTTATTTTAATTTTATCTCTAATAATTATAGTATATCAGTTTTTGAATAATATAAATTAAATCTCACTATTTTAGTTATTACAAAATTAATTTAATAAATTTGTTACCCTCCCTCTTTTAAAATTATAAACTATGGCTATAAATTTCACGCGTAGATTGAAATTTAGTGTTTGTATAAAAAAATCTCCATTGCTTTTGGATACACAAGCTGCAACATCGCCTAGTCTAATCACTAAAGACGGATCTTCATGTTTGGTTTATTTTTTGGTGGAGTCTTCATGTTTGGTTTGGATATTTGAGATAAGTTTTAGAATATGTATAAGGTCATGTATGGCAACAAACAATGATAAGAGCAACCACTGCTCAAATCCATCACATTCCACAACCACTCTTCTTGGCCTTTGTTTCAACCATCGCCATTGATCTAAGTACAGACCAGAATTGGTGCTTTCAAAAACCCAAAAGAATATCATCACTTTATTGTGGAGGTGGGGGAAACCACTAAGAGAAATGCAATAAATGAAGATTTTCGGGGGATGGTTGAAGGATATGCGTGTGTTTGTTGCTCCCCCGAGTCATTCCTCCCACTTTCACACCATCCAAACGAATGTTTTGATTTTTAAAGAGAAATTAACTAGTGGTAGGTAAGGTAACTGATTATCTCAAGTCTGGAAGTAGCCAAGGGAGTCAAAAAAGCGAGATAAGGTTTTCAAGAGTTTTTAATTTTGAACACATTGGAAATAAAAATGGTACTTCAACAAATCAAATTAAACAAAATCGATTTTGGCTATGAGATTTCACCTAAATAAAATCCAACCCAACCTATTATTGTAAATTTGGTATCGGCATGATTTTTCTTTCTCCATACTCAAATCGACCTAACCCCCACTTTACTGGTTGCGTTAGACTAGGAAATTTGCATAGGTTTGTCTAATTCTTTTTCCTTATAGGTTTTCTCAGTGACCAGTCGAGTAAGTGTCCATTTGATCTGCTTGGTGTCAAACATCTTTTTTTGGTCAACACTTGGTGTCAACCTTATATAGTTAATTTATAACTTCACGTAGCTTGCTCACAATGAAATTTGAATCCATGACTATGAATTTGAACACACAAAGGGTTTGTGTATTTTTTTTCCTATTTTAGGTGGTTCTCTTAAAAATTAAAAAAAATTAAAATACACATGTGTATGTAATACTTGAACACGAAGGTGAAATTAATCACAAATTGATGCCAACCTTTTTTTTTGGTCAAATAAATTGATGCCAACCTTACCCGAAGCAACATCTCTCCCGACTTTTTTATACCAATCCGCTAGCTAAAATTTTTCCACCCAAGGCCCAGGCCCAGACTTCAAATCTACGAAATCGGGCTCACACCAGTGATCTAATTGACTCCCACTATGACGGGTCATCATCCTATTGGCGGGGTCCAGCCCATTACCCATAATCTTAGGTAATTAAACTGCATCAACTTTTTTGACCAAAAAAAACTGCTCTCAACTTTTTTGAATTCGGGTCTCCATTACTTTTATAATCGGGAATCGGTAAATACACTCCAAATTTTTAGACATACACCCCATATTAATGCTGAAATTTCAAAAATATCGTCTTTTTTGTATTCCGAAAACTCCAATCAATTTTGTATTCCGGAAACTGAAGTTTCTGGAATATAAAATTGTATTCCGGAAACTCCAGTCTCTATACAATTTATATTCCAAAAACTCCAGTTTTGGAAAATAATGCAAAATTGTAGGGTTTTTTTAGAATTTTCACATTAATGTGGGGTGTATGTCAAAAAGTCTGGGGTATATTTACCAATTCCCTTTATGATCTCACAAATTTGAGTTAAGATCCACTAAATTTTATCCATTTACTTTTATTCTTATTCTTATTCTTATTCATTGAGAGTCTCTCTTCAATGAATGCTTAAATTTTTAATCAATATTAGACATACTGAGGATTTTCAAATTTTTTTTTACCAATTTAGATCAAATTTTGAGGTATTTTTAAATCAGAGTTTCAAACATATGTAATTTTTACATTTTAATTTATTTTACTATTATTGAAATAATGTTAATCGGTTGAATTGCTCCTTTTAAATATTTTCATTTTATCTTTATATCTTACAAAAATGCCATGTGTACTCTATATGTTTCAACATAAAATGGAAAAAAGGAAGTTGAGAGGAAAGAAAAAATAATGCAAGGTCTACATCAATTTTTTCTTCTAAGTGTAGAGAAAACACATCTTTAAAATAAATAATTAATCATTTCCCAATTTTATCCTTGTCTATCTCAACTAATATATATGAAATCTACTTAATTTTTTCTCATTTTATTAAAAGTAAAAAAGATATTATATCAATTATTTATTTTCTTTTATTCTATTTTTTTCTTCAACCAAACAAACGAAGATAAAATTCTTTTTTTTTTCTTTCCTTTTCTGTATATCCAAACAAAATCTACCTATCTTTTCTTTATTGTTTTTCTCTCTATTTTCTTTTCTCTTATTTTTTTCCCACAGCCAATACTCATAATTACGTAATCTTTCTTCCCTTAGCTCATGGATAAGGCTCTAATGCGGTAATGCTCTTTTACTTTTAGAGGTTCATTCTTAAAATACAAGGCAAACCTTAAAAGGATTTAGACACAATGCACACCCACTATGTTACACATGGACTAGTTTAGTGCTGAAGCAATGATATAGAATCGTTTATATATTTTGATCAAAACAAACAAAAGAATCGTTTATATATAATATCACCTGCACGATTACAACGACCCACCTCTACATGCCTTTTCTGTTCCTGAGTTTTTAGGTGAATTTGGGTCCCAACTTTACTTTACTTCATTGCTACCTTACAGTAGGTCACATGTATACCATTTTTTAATTTTTAATAACTATCTCTGGGCTTTTCCTGCGACTATCTGTCCCAAAATCACCCCATAATAATTCAAACAAGGCAGCCTTATCCACGCGTCATCAGAAAGTTTATTTTAGTCTTATTTCTATAAAATTGATTTCATTAAAAATAAGCTTGAAATGAAATAATTATTAGAAGAGTAATTTTGTTTGAATAGTTTTGATTAAAAACACTTTCAAATAAAAGTAGTCAGTCCATATAAATTTTGTACTCTTAAAAAGCTGTTAGATCCGAGAAAAGTTAAAAGCGTCATTCGTCAAAAACAATTTGATTGAATGAAATCAAATGAAATTACGAACTTCATCACAAGAATAACAAATTCTTACTTCTATGCGAGAGTATCGCGTTTGCAAAATACTTACTTAATCCCAATTCTAGACCCATAAACTCCCCTTTATGTGCAAACTAGTTTGCAATTTGCAAACATGCTATCAAGTGTTTGGGGAGAAGAGACGTTATGGGGTGATTTTGTCATTTTCAAGAAAAAGTTTGAGGAGGGGGTGGGAATAGAAAAGTGGGGTGGGAAAAGAAACCCTCCTTTAAAAATCTACAAGAAGAAGAGATTGATTGTCTGAATTAGCCTAAGGTTAAAGTAGCCCAAACTCTTGCTTAAAGTCCATCGGTGAATATATTATATTAGTCTTTATAAAATTAAAAAATTATTGGTTATTGTTTTAACATAATGGTAACTAATATGTGCCTTTATCTTATAAGAATAAGATTCTATTCGTGTAAAAATAAAAATATATTTATTTTTTTTGAGACCCCAAATTTTAATAAAATATTGCATCATCTCAAAATTTGCCTTAAATGTTAAAATATTTTGGACCGCCGTGCTGAGTGGTGATTATTTGAGCTACAAGATAAGAAATTGTATATTTGTATAGGGTTAGGGGTGACATTGTATAGGGTGGGAGTTCGATCCCCACCCCCAAAAATCCCCCTCCCCCAAATGAAAAAAGAAAAGAAAGAAACATGGTACGAGGGGAGAGTTTTCTCAACCTTTTCTAAAAGAATGAATTTAATTTTGTTTCCTTTTGAAAATGGTCTTTAATATTTTCCCCTATGAATGATTTTCTTTATTAACATTGTCGGGTTGACATAACAAGTGTACATTAGAAAAACCTGTCTATAATTGGGCATATGGATTGTTTATCCTTTTTTTGTGTGGCTAATGTAGAATTCTTTCACACAGTTGAAATATTTTTAAAAAACAGAAAAAAAAAATTGAATAGTTTACCACTTTAATTACGCGACCACCACCACCACTCAGATCCTCGTACTACAAAACTTGGACTTGGTTCAATAGTCTAAGGATTAAATCGTCAATTATCAAAGTAGCAAAGTAAAATACATGCATTACTAACAGTGATTTTCTTTAATAGTCATAAATTTGTTTTGGTTCAATCACTTTCGGGTGGACAGGTCAGGAGATTTTCCAAATCCCGCTAATGTTGACAGCCCCATAAGTGCCAAGCAACTTTCCTGTTAGTTTAGTGAACCGTAATATCATCCAAAGGGTCTCCCACTCCCATCCACACCAAGGCCACCAACATTACTTAATTGGGCCATATAGTCTAAAAACACGGTTAGTAACTTGGGTCAAATTGGATATTATGGTTGGTCTTTGGGTCTTCCACCTAAGAGTGGTCGGTCAGTGCTTGATCTGTGAATTTCCGATATGCCATTGGCTCCCTGTCCACTGGTTTGGAGGTGTTTTCTCCCCTCTCAAGTATTTTCTTCACCAAAAAAATATAGTCTAAAACCAAAGTCATGTTTTTTAATAAAAAAAATCATTATTTCATTTTCTTAAAACTAATACCTGTATATGAAATTTCATTTTCGTTGTAAATAATTTGATCAGTCATATACTGGTTTTAAACAATGATTGGCTAAATAATTTAGAATAATCACGCCTAGCGAAACTCTGCGACCTTATATTTATGCCCTTAATCTTCTTCGTCGAAACAATAAATTATTTATCACCTCACCATATATATATAATGGTATCATTTCAAATCTGAGCTTTCGTTTTCAATCATATTCTAAACTCACCCCTCCAGACTTTCGATCAAAATTGATAAGGCCATTATCCTTCTTCATGAATAATTGGACACACATATATAAATATTACCCATAATACCCACTGGTCTTGCAAATTAATAAAATGTTAGAGTGCTGCATCTTTATAACACCTTCCATGGTCGGTAAACAGTGTCCAAATTAATTAGTGGTAGACTGGTAGAGAGGATCCATAGCTTTTGTCTTTCATTGAAGATAAAGATAACCAACTAACCGCGTGCAAGCTAGTGAGCTCATGCTTAACAAAATACACAGTTAAATTATGGCACAGTAAGTCCCTACTATCTAGACTAGACTCATAATAGAAGTTATAGTTTGATAAAATAAATATTGGGTTTATGTTATTTTACTCTCTATCGATGATATTGATATACATACTAATGTTTCAGATATTAGGTTTCTCTGTTTAATTGTTTTGTGAATTTGAATTAACTGATTTTGAAAAGGAAAATTGAGTGATTATTTTTTTATATACCGAAGATTGAGTTATTTGTTTCGATATATTGATTTTTTATATTATTATTTGATATATTTTTAGGACTAATTAATTAAAGACTTTTTTTTTTGACAATAGGACTAATTAAAGACTTGAATGTTAATAGAATAATATTCTTATTATTGATAGATTAATAGGAAATTTCATAAAAAAATTTGATTAATAGGAAATTAGGAAATTGATAATTAATTATTAATTAAAAATTAAATTTAGTAATATAATATAAAATAAATGAAAAGAGTAAAAGAGTATATATATATAATATCGTAGTTTAAATTCTATTCTAGAATTATACTAGTTTATTAGGACGGGTGCTTATTAAACACCTCTAATATTCCCAAAAAAAAAAACACCTCTAATATGGGAGAAAAAGGTTGGTGTTTAATAGGGAGTAATATTTGTATAAACACATTCTCTCTCTTATTTCTTGACAGATTTTATATATATTTGTGAGTTTTAATTAAATGTCGATTATTGGTGAAACTCATTTAATAAATTTTTTAGAATTATTGAATTGAAGGAAGTGTTTATTAAGTACTTGTGTTAAAAAAATAAAAAATAAATGATACGTATAAATAGACCTATTTAGGGGTGTTAGTGGCTCGATTCGATTTGGTTTTGAGGTAAAAAGTCATTCGATCTAAAGTTTAAAATAACATGTGGTTCGGCTCGGTTCAATTTGTTTCCAACAAAATATCCGATCCGAAACAATATGGTTTAGATTGGATCGATTTTCAGTTTTTTGTAGTTATAATTTTTTTTGAAAATAAATATCAATCAAAGTGATTCCACTTCTGCTTCACTTCTAATATATTTCCGAGTACAACTCAATGACATATGTTTTAATTATTCTCGATGAATTATCAATTATAAAGCCAATTTCTAAACACACATATGTTATTTCTAAAAAAATACCTTATAAAAAAATAGTATGTGCAAAATCATATTCTAAACAAATAAAATGAAAAATGTGAAATAATATTTAACACACAAATCATTGTGAATTAATATTTAACACAAATTTTTTTTACCAAAAGTCAATTTTAAAAAAATACATAATGTAATAATTGATTAGTAACCTATATATGTAAGTTTAAAATAAATAATATTATAAGTTGCGATTAGATTTGGCTCGGTTCGATTTTAATAAAGAGATTCAAAATTTGAGCGATTCAGTTCGGTATTCCAAAATAGTCATCCAAAAAATCTAAAAAAAATTAATTTTTGATCAATTTTTAGTTTTTTAATCAAGTTTTTGTTATTTTTTTGAATCGATTCGATTTTTAACACCCCTAAACCTGCTTAAACACACAAAAATGGGTGCTATGGCCTTAGACTCCTATGTATTTTTTTCATTATTCAGTGCAGCAGTCTGCCAGCGGATAATTGATCCCCTATGTCCCCATTAATTAATGCCTTTTTCATGGTGACGATAATATCAAGGAAGTCAGCAAATTATATTTTTTTTAAAGAAAAAAATGAAATAATGAAAGATTTTTTTAAACAGTTTGGCTGCTTTTTTTGGCAATAAAAACAGTAATCACGCGAATCTCGAGAGCGATGAAGAAGAAGAAGAAGATGCCACGTGGCAAGAGTGAGAGGACAGATGGTGCGAGTGGGGGGAAAGGACAGGGCACACGTGTATGGTCAAAGGAAGACGCGTGGAGGATAGGGTATGAAGAATCCGTACATCTGTCGCAGTCAATATTTTAGTTGCTGGTACGGAGAGGCTGTGTTTTTGTTGGAGAGTGAAGGGCCTCCATTCATCCTTCTTAAAGGATACCTGTCCCTTCCGTGTCACCTCCTCACGTGACTTGTTTCGTCTTTTTCATAGTAGAGAAACAAACAAATAATACTATCTCCGTCTCTAAATATAATTTTTTTTTAATTAATTTATATCTTTTAAAAAAAATAGTTAAATTAGTTAATAGCAATAAATTTATCAATAATTTATTATATTTTTTTAAAATTAGCCCTAATACTATTACTATCTCTCTTCCCCTCTCTCTTTCTCATTACTTAATTAATGGATTCGAAAAGATAGAGTGGTTGGGTGATTTGTTTCTATTCATCAATCTTTATAAGAGAAAGAAATAATATAAAATAAATATATAACATTTATGGTTTATTGAGTAAACAAAATTATACAATAAATAAGGATATTTTAGTCAAAAAATAATTAATGCAACTGATGTTTTAGAAATATTCTTATATAAAGGGATTTTTATTTTTTTTAAAGGTTTATATATTTAAGGACGGAGGTAGTAATTCTTTACACTTTGTTTGGTTGTGATATGAAAGTGGAAGGAAAGAAAATGAAGAGAAAAATAGTATAAAAAAAAGAAAGCAAAAAGTAAAATGATTATTTAGTTGTTTGGTTCGAGTGAAAGTGAAAGAAAAAATAAAATAAAAATATTTCTCTTTCCTTACTTTAATTGGATAGAAAATGAGAGTAAAAAAAGAGATATATTTATAAAATAACAAAAATGACCTTATATAAAAAATAAATAAATATAATAAATTAAAATCATTCATAAATTACTTTAATAACTTAAAATAAATTGAAAATTTATAAAGTGAGTAAGACAAATAAAAAGATTGAAAATTAAAAATAAAAATATTCATTTCACTCTTAAATATGAAATAAAAATTTGAGTGAGATAAATTAAAAAAAGATTTTAATATGTTTTGGGTCCCTCTAAATATTCGCGGTTTGAATTTAGTCTCTCTATAAAAAATTAAAGTTTTTTGGTCCCTTAAGAAATAAAATTTTTGATTTAAGTCCCTAATTTGAGTTGACCGTTGACATGACATACTGAGATCCCTGTAAAAATCTTGCGTGACTTACATACATTGCCAAGTCAGCTGACACGTCATTTACCCAACACATCTGATTCATAGTAATTTTTGTAGGGACTAGATCCAAAACATTATATATTTGTAGGGACTACATGGTCTGCTTGTATGATTATTTATAGGGACTAAAATCAAATCTAATATATTTAGAAAGACCATGTGACATCAATCAAATCACGATGTGACCCCTCCCTCCTCCCCTCTCCTCCACCACCACCATCCTCTCTTCTCATGGCTTCCACCCCCACCTTCCCATTCTTCTGAAACAAAAAATCTTCTTGGAAGCCATGAGAGGCATTGAGAAGCACTAGTTCATTCGATGAAGGGAATTCATCGAAGAAGAAATTGATGACCGTCGACGCCATCGGTAACACACCTTTGATTCGAATCAACATCCTCTTCAACGCTACTGGCTGCGAATAAGTAACCTCCTCTTTTTCACTTCCATTCCATTCTCGTAGGAGCAAATAGTATTAAGGCCGGAGAGGAGAGGGGCGGTGGAGGTGGGAAGCCATGAGAGGAGGGGTAGAAGGAGGGGGTGGTGGTGGGTGGAAGGAGGAGGAGGAGGAGGAGGAGGATGAAGAGACTAAATTCAAAACGCGAATATTTAGAGAGACAAAAAATATTTAAATTTATTTTCATTCCTCTAAAAATGGTCTTGTATATAAAATGGAATAAATAAAACGTGTAGCAAAAGGGGCAATATTGTCTTTAGAAAGAAACATTGTGCCTTCTTACAGTTTTCCATCCGATTTGGAGAAATGCATTTTAAGGGTGGGGTCCACAATAATTAACCATTCCTTCCCTTTTTATTTCAGAACCAAACGGTGGAAGGTGATACTTTTCGTTTGTTGTCCTTTCCCTCCTTTTCTTTCCTCTACTTTTACACTTAACCAAACGCAGTGTAAGAATTCATTTTCTATAAAAAAAAGATAAAGCCCGAAATTGGAAAATCATTTATTTTCACCCTTAACTTAGTGTCCGATTGTTTTAGATTTTAATAGAATTGTATTTGATAGAATTATATTTGAATAATTGATTTTAAAAGAATTGCGTTGAAAAAAAATAATTTGTGTTTGGTAATAATATTTTAAAAATGTATTCAGAAGAATTAATTGTGTTTAAATGATAAGGATAGAATCACTTTTAATGTGTAAATATAAAGAATCATATGGGTCCTACACCCAAAATTGATTTTGACAAACTGAAAAACTAATAGGTTTTTATTTTCATTAAAATTAATTCTACCCACCTAAAATCAATTCTAAATTTTTTCATTTGAGTAATCAAACGCATCAAAATTTTGCCAAAATTGTGTTTGACTTTTCAAACACAATTTTAGCCCTCTAACGAAAGTTGGAGAATCTGAAACAAACAGGGGCTTAATGTATTTTTCTTTTCGCTGAATTCGAATATTTCTATAAAAAATTGCATATTGGCAAGTGGGAATTGTGATTCTTCCAATATGTTGCATGGAGTTCCTTTTCCCCAAAACTTGCTTTGATTTTTCACAATAGATTCTTGAAAAAGTGTCATCCATATCATTTCGTGTTTAGTTTGAATTCTCCGACATTTTCTATCTAGTATTTGTGCGAGGTCAGGTAATGTGTGTGTATATTCGTACAAAATATTTTGAGTGGTACTGAGTTTAAATTTTTTAAATAAAATCTCAAAATTGAGTTTTGTAAATGGTTTAAAAGGGTAAATTCCACTAAATTTGACCAACTAAATATTTCGATAGAAATTAGTCATCAGCAAAATCAATGGATACTTTACATCAATGACATAGTTAAATATATATATATATATATATATATATATATATATATATATATATATATATATATATAGGGAATATATCAAGTGAGAGGAGTTTTAATATGAGAGGGTAAGAGAATTAAATCTGGACCATCTAACCATACATGGATGGTTGAGATTAAAAGTTAGTTAGTGGTCGCATGATCACTTAAAAAAGTCATGTGACTTTATGTTTTAATCTTGACCATTTATTATTTGATCTTATGGCTATGATTCACTCTTCTCATCCTCTCGTAATAAAAACTCTCTCACTTGATATGCTCCATATATATACAAATAGTTTTCAAAACACATCCTACATATACAATATGCTAATTCACCAAACAGGGATAGATGGGATTGGATCATCTGATCATTTGGTTGGCTATTGGCTTGGAGATGGATTCCAATGGAAAAGGCAACGCCAATTTTTGCAACCAGAATGTAAATTTTTCGAGTGGGAGTGACTTTTCTTGTGCTACCTAAGAGTTTTAAACATTTTTTTTGTATTTTTATTGATTGATAATTACAAAGTATCGCATTTTTTGTATTTAATTTTTAAAAAAATGAATAATGACATGATATTATTATAATAATTGATGAAGTAAAAAATATTTTCTCAAACTCACAAAATAACCAATTCAAAAAATGTACATAAGTGGCCTGTGTACGTTTCTAAGCACATTTTTTTTATTGATTGTTATGTATAATTTTTAAAAGCATGTGTGTGTGTGTAATACCTACTCAACAACTCAAACCGGAAAATTACATGAGTTACAATTATAAGATTTAACACATTTACACCATTAAATAGTTTTTATTACAATTCTAATGAAAATTAAACCCACCATATATTTGATTAAAACTTACTATTATATAAATGATATATATATAAAATTAAACCCATTCAAAATTAATTAGTACACCATTACTGTAGCCTATACATCAAGATTAATTAATATATTTATACATTTGAAACATATGAAATATCCATGTAATCATATTCTCGTTATCATTCTATTTTCTACTCAATATATTTGATTATTGAATATTATTTATGACAATTTTTACAATATTTTAGTCTTAATTACGTGGAGAAACTTAATAACGCGAGGTGAGAAATTTAATGAAATATATTTATTTCATTTCATATCACTTAATTTTTTTTTATTCAATTCATCATATCATACTCTATTTTTTATTATAAATTTAAACTTAATCTTCCTCATGGTGTCAATGTAATCAATTATCACGGGATAAGGACAAAATAAATAGTAGTAAGATACTGATGATAAGGACAAAATGGACGGTATTGAGGTAAATTTAGACGATAAGATCGAGTAGTAGTAAGAGGCTAAAACGACTATTCTCATGAAAGTCAAGAAATGGGCCTGATATGACCTTAGCAAATAGCAAGTACGTATATTTAGGATCAAACTCTAGTGGGCATGTCATTACAAGAATTTCAGTTGAATTCTTATAGAAAAGAATAAAAAAAGAAGAAAATAAAAACAGTGAATTTCGTATATTACTTGGATGAAGGAAAAGATAAGTATTTAATTGAATGAAAAAGTGAGAAAAGATGAATTGAACAAATAATGTGCTGTTTTTTTACTCTTGGTAAAACGAGAAGAATTGAATGGACTTCATAATGATTAAAGAAAGGTAGATTTTACAATGCACAAGTAAATCTTTTTGTGCACATGCACAAATGGTCTAAAAATTATTGATTTTTGTACTTTTACATCTGACGGTCAAGATTAGAGAATGGCAACCTGTTTAAAAGAGTAATGTGGAAGTTTGTTAAAGATATGTTGATTGGTGTCTAGAGAAGGCATTAATTTACCAAAAAAGCTTAAATTTTTTAAAATTAAAATTTTGACCACATCTTTGAAAAAAATCATTTTTTGCCTACATTTTTAAAAAATTATATTTATTGCCAAGGAAATTTCTACTAACTTACTCTATTTATTACCCTAATTAATGCTATTATCGCTCGTGCTCTCTCTCTCCCCCTCTCTCTCTCTTGCTATCTTTCTCACTTCCTCTCTCGCTCCCTCCCTCTCTCGCTCCCGCTCTCCCCTGCTCTCTAAAAACCTCTCCCTCTCCCTCTCCCTCTCTCTGTCAATCTCTTTCATACTTTATGAAAAACCTCTCCCTGTCCCTCCCTCTCCCTCTCTCTTTCTCTCCCTCTCCCACTCTCTTGCTAGTTATGTCGCTCCCTCCCTCTCATTCCCTCTCTAGGGAGAGAGAGAGAGAGAAAGGGAGAGTGAAAGAGAGGGGGAAAGAAAGAGCGATAGAGAGAGGGAGAGAAAGGGGGAGAGAGTGAGAGAGAGGCAGAGAAAGGGAGAGGGGGAGAGAGAAGGAGTGAGAGAGGTGGAGAGAGAGAGCGAGAAAGAGGGAGTGAGAGAGATGGGAAGAAAGGGAGAGAGAGAGAGAAGGGAGAGAGAGGCGTAGGACAGAGGGGGAGAGAGCAAGAGAGAAAGAGTGAGAGAGGGGGAGAGAGTGGAAGTGAGAGAGAGCGGGGGGAGAGAGCAAGAGAGAGGGGGAGAGGGAGGGTGGAGAGTGAGAAAGGGAGAGAGAGCTTGAGAGAAAGGGGGAGAGAGGGGACCGAAATATGAACATTGGAATATTTGGGGAAAACTCTCGTGTTGTTCGTTCTTTGGGGACCAGGGGAAGATTTTAATTTCTATTGTGGGGTCAAAATATTAATGAATGAAAAGTTGGGCCACATAATTAGATTACTAGTTGTTTTGTGGGGGAATATTGAAATATATGGACAACCGGGGTTCTAATATGCGGTCAGAATTAATAAATTAAATATTGGACCAATAAATAGATTATTACTTCTTTTGTGAGTCAAAATTGAAATATATACAAAACCTATCAAACTGCCTATTACCCGTTTTTGGTCCTCTTGTGCACATGCACAAAAAGATTTGTTTGTATATTGTATAATCCACCTTAAAGAAATAGATGGATGAATAAAATTAAAAAAATGGATTAACTTTTTAAATTTAAAATATTTCCTTCACTTGTGAATTTCTTTTCTTCAAATTTCAATAATTAATAATTACTTATTTTATTTTTTGAATGGATTCTCTCACACTAGAAATTTCATACATGTATGTATTATATATAGATATAGATATTTTATATTCAAATAAACTAAAAATATAAATTTAAAAAATATTCAAACTTATAAAAAATATGTTTATTTTTTTAGTAAAATATAAAATATATATTAAAAGGTAAAAAAATAAAATAAAAGAATAAAAATGTGATATCCCTAGTTCATTAATTAATCAACTAAGTTTTGTTATGCGAATATTTCATTTGAAATAATTGATGGATGTATAAAAATGGCTATGGCTATAACAGTGAGAAAAATCTCATGATAGTGAATGAACCAACCAGAAACTTACCGTAAATATAACGCGTGATTAATGATATTTTTTGGGGTCAACGATTAATGATATTTTTATATCTTCTCTGTCACAATTTCTTTTATATTTCTTTTTTTTCCTATCATTTTATTTATTATATACTAGTATTTTTCACCTCTTACTTTTTTTTATTTTGTCTAATTTTTCTCCACTCAATAGAGTGTCAATCAATTTCTATTCATCTATATATAATATAAAGCAAAATGTTTTAAAAAAAAAAATTTTACACGTGTCAATACTACGTTTAATTTGAGAGAATACTAACTAAGCATTTATTCTAAAGGTTAATGAAAAATGGAAATCAGATGAATCTCTTTCAATTTAAAATGAGATCTGCAAATCATGATTCAAACATTATTGTATTTGAATCAACATTAAATGTAAATTTGAAAATGAAATCAAAAGATTGTTGTGTTTTGTTTTCTTTCACCTGTTCATTTATTTTGTTTTTCTTCCCCAACATTCAATCCATTCATATTTAAATAATTCATTCCGCCAGTGTCTCTACTGATCCTCCTCTCTCTCTCTCTCCCATCATTAGTGATTGTTGGTCTCTTCACTCTGTCATCATTAGTGGCGAACCTCTATTACCTGATCAGAAAAGGAAAAACCCAACATTTGTACTTCCTTCCTCTCCTTGGGCTGAAGTTGTTCATCTCAATCCAAGTATTGGGTTTAATTTTAGTAATTTTGTTTTTAAATATGGTTGTCCTATTTTACCTCCTCCTGAAATGCTCATGATTATCGTTTTCGTTTAACAAAATTTATGTGAACATTTTGCGACATGTGATTAGCACCGACTTTTGTTCCTTTATTGACATTAATTTAGAGTTTTATTTGACTTTGGTTTTCATGTAAATAAATTCAAATGTAATTTTGAATGACTTATTTGAAATGATTAAGTTTGATTGTTTGGTCCATTATAGAGTTTAACGTATTATTTTGGTCATTCAATTTTATTTATTTATTTGTTCAAATCTGCAGATTTATACAAAAGAAGTTGTAGGAACCGAGGAAGTGAAGAAGAAAGATCCTCAAAAGGGTAAAGTCTTTGCTTACAAACAATTATGAATTCAACAATGAATAGAACTTCAAGAAATAAGGTCCATGAAGATCTCAAACTATTTAGGTTCCTTTGCTCGCATGTCTTTTTTCTCCTTTTTTGTGGTTGCTTTGGTCTTGAGGATTCTTAATTTTGGGTTGGTTTTTGGTTCAACTGTTTGCAAACTCCTTTGCTTTCAATATAATTTGAAATTCCTGTAACAACAGCAGTTGCATAATCAATTGTATTCAGAAAATAAGATAAAATATATTATTTTTTTTATTTGATTGTATAATGATCACATTGATAGATATTAATTATTTGTCTTTTATTTTTCTTATATAGAAATCATAATAATTCTTTTAATTTTGTGTATTCGAGTTTAGATGGTAAAAAAATCTTAGCTGAGTTTGAATTTTGATCTTTATAGAATATGGAAAAAATTAAAAATTTAAAAAGATTTAATTTTAACGTTTAAGATTAGATAAACAAATAAAAAGTCTTTTTCCATATTTTTTCCCTAAAAATATCTCTTCCAAATTGATTTGAATTTGATTTCTAAATTAGGTAATAATCTTATTTGATATTAATTTGAATTTGAATTTTATTTGAATTTTGATTTTTCTCAAGATTATATAATAAATAATAGAATTTAATTTTATGTTGATTCAAATTTAATCTGTTCATGATTAGTATGAATTTAATTTAATTTTTATATTTAGGAACAACTAATCAATAATATATTCTTAAAAGTAATAAATTTCTTCATCTTAACCAATCAAAAAAGTTGTGTCTTTATCATGGTGTCAAATAATTTACTTAAAATCTGATCGACATGTAAATTATTTAAAGAATTGAACTTTTAATATATTATTTAAATAATTTTTTATTTTATTTTATGATAATTTATTGTAAATATATTTTTATTATTTTTTATTCTATCCCTAACTAATTTATTGGATACTTTCTCTAAGCTAAAAAAATTTAATTTTTTTGCATATTAGTATCTATATATAAATATGCAAAATGATTAATAAGAAATTATTGATAATATATAACAACGAGATGAACAAATTCATGAAAGTATATATAAACAAATTAAAGTTAATACCTGAGAATGAATATTTTATGTTAAACCACATTTTACGGGTTCAAATAGGTATCACGAATTTAGGTTTTTGTAATGCCTACTTATAACAGCTATTTAAATTATTTTACAACTTCAACTATAATTATACAATTTTTTCGTTATACTCTACTTTAAAATCGTGAATTAATTTATGAAGTGATTCATACACCTCATGCATGGCACGAGTCACCTACGTCAGTAATTCATAACGCATGATAATACAACTCCAAGTCTGATCATAGCAATAGCCAATTGGCCATGCGTTACTTTCGAAGGAATCAAGCGACGAAATGAAATTCAATAACATGCCTACCCACATTAATCTTGTAGTATGACTTTATGGGGCATTAAATTAAACTGCACTTTTCTTTGCCCACCGGATTTTATTTCAGTTCGCTCCCCTCCACGCCACCACACTCTGCGGGCTTCCCAGGGCAGTTACTACTATTCGACTATTCCCCCCTTGCTTTCGGAAAAAAACACTAGATCAAAACTATGTCCAGTTCTTTCTGTCAAAAAAAAAACTATGTTCAGTTTATTACTATGGTTTTTTTTTTTTTTAGTAAATATTATTATTCTCTTTGGTCTAAAATATAAATAATAAAGACACTTTTTTTTGTCCAAAATATAAATAATATTTACTAATTTTAAATAAATTAAATGCTAATTTTTTAATTATATCATTAATTTAATATAATATTTATATTTACAAAAGACACCAAAAAATATATTTTTAAAAAAATAATTAAAATTAATAAATATTAATTAAAATTATGATATTTTCGAGACATTTTTTAATTTATATATTTTTATACTATATTACTTATATTTTAAAATTAAGATAGTATTATCAACTGCCTATAACAATAATTATTAGTTATTATTTTGCAGTAAAGATAGATGATAGATCCTGTTTATGACTATGGGTGCCACTTAGCATGGACCACTCTCTAGGTGGTCCATGAAGGATCAGTACGGAGATGACCCCCTATCAGGGGTGGCACCTGTTTTGTGACTAATTACAAAATTTTTCCATAAATTTATCAAATGACAAATATAACTTTAGGTAATTCCAAGATTTGCCTAATAGTTTTAAATTTTTAAAAACTAACCCACTAAAATAACCTAGATCCGGAAACCCCTCCCTATCCCACACCACCACCACTTGAACAGATCCGCCCAACACCATCATCCATCCCAGGAGTAAAAAAAAAATTCCAAAGAAAAAAAAACCAGATCTGAGGCCACACACATGGTGGTTGGCGTTCGATCAAGAGTAGTTTAGATCCGTGTTTGTTTTTGTGCTTGTACGAGGCTGTTCTTCCTATTCACCTTCTTTTCTATTATCCTTCTTCTCTTCTTCCTCTATTTTCAACTCACAGTGGCCACCACAACGGTGATGATAGCGACTCTTCCGGCGGCGACGATACTCCGGACCTATGTGCGAGGCCATTGGTAGAACAACACACGGCAACGGCGGTGCAACCCCCCCAACCCACCTGCAACCCAGACCAGAAGCCAGAGAAAACAATCCAGAAAAAAACCAAATCTGCAAAAAAAACAGAAAAACCCAATGCCTCGTTCTTCGTTTTCGATTTGCTTGTTCCTTTTTTTCATTTTCACGTAAAGCATCAGGGTATTTGGCACAAATTTGGTATTTTGTCAAGGACGATTTGGAGGCACGGTGATGTTTTTATTGGATAAGCTTAGGATTAGCTCTGTTATGTTATTCCTATTAATTTGCATCGGTTCCTATTTTGTGTATTTATCAGATTGTAACTATTTGTATCAGTAGCTATCCTATATATTGTGATATTATCATATTGTAACAAACTCTCGGCTGAGTTGCAACAGACTTGTCTATATGCCATGTATTTGATTATTTCCATCAATGATAACAAAATCACATTCATTCAAGACCCATGTTTGAAACTGAAGTTGAGAGAAAGTGTGAAAATGAGTTGGGTTTTCTTAAAGATGCAAACTTTGTTTGTTAAATGTGGTGTCTCAAATTGGGTATTGGTCAGATCTTGCCGGCGGGGCATGGGTCAGATCTGAGTTGGGTTTTCAAATTTTTTGGTTCGTATTTAATTTTTTACTTTCTTGGGCAATTTTTGTAATTACTAAATGTATAAATGGCACTATAGCAATTAAGTTTAGATTTTAAACGTAACTTCTAGTCTAGGTCACCCTTCTTTAATCCTGACCATTGCATTATTTTATTATTATATCAACAGATGTTAGACTCATTGGTCCTGGGTGGTCCATGCTAAGTGTCACCAGGCATAGTATCTTATCTATGGCGTGTCATACGCTCCACCGCTTTGGGAAGACCAGGGGCGTTCATTAAGTAGTAAGTAAACAAAAAGCGGTCATTTTGTGTGTGTGACAATCCAATCGTCTGAGGCTACAGTTTCACTAACAGCAACAGCTGTTCACTACGTGGCAAACGCATACACAACCCGTGAGTCTGTGACCATAGATCCCAAGACGAGCGCGGTAACGGAATACTCCCCCCACACACTTTTAACCGCAGCGGAGGATAAAATGGAGTTGGTGGGTCCGTTCATTGATTTTAAACCGAACCATGGTTAGATAAAACCGAACCACGGTTAAATAGTTGGTTTATAAAGGGATTTCTAACCATGCCGTAGTTGGTGTAGGCAAATCCAAATATATCCAAAACAAAACATAATATCCATCACCATGTCCATGCTGCTAGGGGAACCCCCGCCCCACCGTGCAAATCCAACCGTACACGTGCCACCGTGGTCGATGGTGTGTGATTCCACGCCGGAGGAGATGTTCTCCCCTTTAACCGCTGCCAATGCCGATTACTCTCCGTACTACTTGCATGACGCGCTGAGCGCGCTTCAGCACTATGTTGTTCCCTTAAACGACAACGACGATGCCGATTCCGACTCGGAGGTCGTTCCGGGTGGCGAGTCGGTGGACGCGTACTCGGGTGACCATTTCCGCATGTTCGAGTTCAAGGTACGGAGGTGCGCACGTGGCAGGTCACATGACTGGACGGAGTGCCCTTACGCTCACCCCGGAGAGAAGGCTCGCCGCCGTGACCCGAGGAAGTACCACTATTCCGGCACCGCATGTCCCGATTTCCGTAAGGGGAGTTGCAAGAAAGGTGACGCGTGCGAGTACGCGCATGGAGTGTTTGAGTGCTGGCTCCACCCCGCGCGTTACCGGACTCAGCCCTGTAAGGACGGTACCAGTTGCCGCCGGCGTGTCTGTTTCTTCGCTCACACGGCGGAGCAACTCAGGGTTCTGCCACAGCAGAGTCCCCGGAGTGTTGCCAACTCCGCTGATTCCTACGATGGTTCTCCTCTCAGGCTCGTGATTGAGTCCTCCTGTGCCAAGACCCTCCCCTTCCTGTCTTCTCCGGGTTCTGTTTCCCCGCCAGTGACTCCTCCGGTGGAGTCTCCTCCGATGTCTCCGATGGCGCGGTCGCTGAGCCGGTCTCTGGGTTCGAGCTCGGTGAGTGTTAACGAGATGGTGGCTTCTCTGCGTAACTTGCAACTGGGTAAGATGAACTCGTTGCCCTCTTCCTGGAACGTTCCGATGGGGTCTCCTGGATTCGGATCCCCGAGGGGACCCGTGATCCGACCCGGATTCTGTAGCCTGCCCACGACGCCTACTACTACGCAGGCTGCCCCGGGGCGTGGGGGTGGTAACTATTTTGATCTGTGGGATCAGAGGTGTGAGGAGGAGCCAGTGATGGAGAGGGTGGAGTCTGGAAGGGACATACGGGCGAAGATGTTTGAGAAATTGAGCAAAGAGAACTCTCTTGGTAGTTCGGGTTCGGGTTCAGTGGGTGGAGCCCCGGATGTTGGGTGGGTCTCGGAGATATTGAGCCCGTTCTGGGGTTGATTGTGATTCTGGCTATGGCTGATTTATTTCTTTTTGTCATCCATTTTGGCTTC
This sequence comes from Glycyrrhiza uralensis, assembly GCA_030159175.1. NCBI lineage: Eukaryota > Viridiplantae > Streptophyta > Magnoliopsida > Fabales > Fabaceae > Glycyrrhiza > Glycyrrhiza uralensis. The sequence goes on along the minus strand of BRZY01000003.1, from coordinate 56,908,834 downwards.
TTTTGTTCCACTTCCCTGCTTTCTCATCTCTCAGTGTGTATAGCATGTGAGGAAGCAGGGTGAAGAAGAGTATCAGTGCCAGATTTATTTTGGAAGCAACAAGTTGTATTTCTGTAAATATCTTATTCTCAATCAAGATCAAGGTTGTGGGTGAAGTGAAGTGAAGAGTATGATCTCTTTTTTTGGGGGTTTTCTTGGAGAATCAAGACGATCAAGAATTGATTTGTAAGGTGAAAACTGAAAATTATCCTAAGTTTAGCTTTAATGTATAGGTTAGTAAGTAAATGATGGATTATTGTAGTATTATTCTCATGTTTATGACTACGGTGTTTATTTCACTCTTTCCTAACTATCATGTGCATATTTGAAATTTCTGATATGTTTTGTAGGATCCAAACTCATGTACCCAATTATTAATGTTAATGTTATGTACATTTTATTATAATTTTGGATTTGCTTCTGTTCTCTCCATCTAACTAATCACTATTATAGTCACCGTCGGTGCTCTGCTCTGCTCTGCTCAGCTCACACTTTTTCCCTTGCTGTGAATAAGAGATGATTTCGTGCATATGGTAGCTAACTATACTACTACTGCTGCTAAACTCTTAGTGGAGTTAACCTTTAATTAATTATATCTGCTTTGATTATAAAATGCCTTTTATGGAGAGGCCATTTTCGATATATGATCTGATTTTCGCATCGACGAGTTCAGCACGCATCAAAATAAAACTTTTTTTTTTAATATTATATTGCATGTTGTTAATAATGTATCGTGTATATACGATGAAACTCTCAATCTTGCACTCTTGTTTGTACGGAAGCAATTAAATATAATACAAGAATCTTTCTTTGAAATGGATCGAGATGAAAATTGAAATACAATGTGGAAATTTGTGCGCAAGTGGCGAGGCAAAATCCAGATGTCCACAATCCTGACATACAGCATGTTGTTTATTGCAATAGTGGCTTGGAGCCTGCACTAGTGTTAGGTATAGATGCCAAATTGCACAGCAGCAGAGATCCATTGTATTTGCTTTCTAAATCACGGAGCAGAATCTAACATCCTATATTGTTGTTCATACTTCCCAGAAAAATTTGTTGTTTAATTTAATGCAAGTATTATGATCTCGTGATGATATAAACTACGCTGTGTTATTATCTAGTAATACCAGCAATGCTATTGAATGTATGTGTGTGTATTGTGAGCTAGGTTTAAAATTGCTTTCAAAGAAGTTATTTATGTTACATCTAATCAATCATAATTGTTGAATCTCAAATAATCAGAATCATTTGTTTAATTACAATTGTGTTATTAAAAACAAGCGTATCAAAAGAAATTTTTTTTTACCCATAATATCCCTGGATTATGTTGCTTTCCTGGTTGTCGAACAGGTGACAATCTACTGGACGTGGGAAAGAGTCTATACTTGAACGGGTCACACAATCTAGATTAAATATCACGGGTTAAAGTGACACTATATTTAGTTTTGTCATTTCCATTCACGTTATTTAACGTGAAGAACTAGTTTTAAATAATACACAATAAATGAGAGAAAAGACAATCCAGGTTGGGGTTGTTAACATGTTTGTTTTTCCGTTTTCTCCCATTCAAAGGTAGTTTTCAGGGGTTGTTAACAGCAACAGCTTGTTTGTTTTTCCATTTTCTCCCACTCAAACATAACATAGTTTGCAAATGAAATGATAATGTTACTTCGCCGTTAGGAGAAATAGGTAGAGTGAAAAACAGAATGAGGAGAAAATTATTTAGTGGATTTTGTATATTTTATGGATGGATGGATGTAAAGAAAATGGAGAGTAATTAGATGAATTAATTTTTCTCTCTGTTGGTTTGGTTGGACCCGGATGAAAAAGTGGAAAACAATTCTTGTGATAACATTTTACCCTTAATAAAATCATAATTGGAATGATAACTTTTTGTCCGTAGTAAAATGATAATTATTAAGTGATTCCCCATGAAAGAGACAAATAAATAGGTAAAATAGAAAGAAAAAAAACTGAATTTTATAGTCAAACAACAGAAAATTGTGTGTAGTTCAATTCTTACAATACAATGTAAATTCACTCCCCTTCACGAGAAAAAAAAAGAAGAAGAGGTAGTTCGTAGATAACTATCTAATCTACTTCCTGAATCTTGAGATCAAGCTATGTCTAATCTTATCTTAAAAGATAGTCTTTAGAAGGACGGCTAGACATGGCTGGTTAATCAAAATCATGCTGTTGTTTTTAACTTTGGCCCAGCTTTAGTTTTCGTGAAAAACGTTGTTAACTTTTAATATTAAAAATAAACAAGTCACCTGTATACATAAAATTAAAATTTACTTTTCGAAAGTGATTAAATATCTTAATGTATCAAGTGCATGTATGGATAGGACTTTAAAATGTCGTTGCGCTGTTGAAAATCAATTTGGTATAAAGTTATAATGCTTGTATAAAAATATGGTGAAAAATCAATTTTGGAATGAGTATAATTGATTTGATACATATTTTAAATTGGGATTCAAATACAATCTTTACTTCAAAACAAGTTTAGAGAAATAACAATTTATTTGATTTTTTTGTCTCCTTGTTGAATACATATTCAAATTGGGAGTAAAAAATACAATCATTACTTCAAAACAAGTTTGGAGAGAATAGTTTGAGTCTCAGAAACTTTTTTTTTTGTCATACACACACATGCCACTAGGGATTGGGGAAAGGGGGGCTTGAGTCTCAGAAACTTAAGGTAAATGTTATTTAACCTTGTTCCAAGATAGACTATTGGGATAACATGGCGACCCACAAAAAGATATACTATTGGGAAAAAAACCCAATACTCAATAAATATTATAAGGATCTCATTAAGGAACACTGACTATGAATTACAAAAATTATTTAAAATCACATTATTTAATATATTAAAGTTTTTTATATAAATAAATTTAGATTAGGGACCATGCAAAGCTAGAGAGAACAACTAACTGCATGAAATTTACGTATCGCTTACTAACGAGAGAATTCAAAATTTGAACCCAAATTACAACTAGTGCAAACGCAAGGTCCGACCATCTATACCAACCTCCATGACAACACTCAGACAATATTTTAATTTTTTTTAACCAATGCTTGGGACACCAATTAAAATTTATTATATTATTATGATCCATCATTTGAAAATGGAAGCATGGAGGAGTCGCCATCAGAGGGAGTTAAACTCAAAGGAACAACTTGGAGGCATCCCCCGGGTTGAGGGAAGACTGTTGGTTCCGTGCCAACAGGTTTTGCCTTTGAAATGGAAAAAGATATTTGTTTGAAATGAATTATTAAATACCACTTCCATAGTCCACAACAACAGACAGGATCACGCGGGTTGTTGTACATTGGAGATAAGATGTTGATGGAATTGACTAATAAAATAAAGTCTACTTTAACTAAAGTCCATCACACACAACTTATTGAAACTTGAAAGAGAATATTAATTTCCTTGACATTATCCTAAAGACAGAATCCCACCAAGAGCATAAAATTAAACCACTTTCCTGTGTTTTGGATTAGATTGATCCCTTCCTTCATTGAGATTTGCTTAACAGGCCATTACTCTCTTCTTTTTTTTTCCATTTAAGGATGTGAACGAATTCATGTAGAAATCTTAAATCTACCAGAATATCAACCTGCTATATGGAAGTTGTCAACTTTGGTAATGCCCTGTAAATTACTCATTTGGCTCTTTTTAACATAATCTAATATCGTTTTATCTTACGGATTCTCTTTTTTGGCTATTTCAGAATTTGTAGTCCTTGATTTATAGCTTAAGATAAGAAGAAGATAAGATGAGCATAAGAACAAATAAGGCCATACAACCACGTTCCCCTATAAGATTCTTCTCTGTGTTTGTCTTTTTTTTTTCCCAAGAAAGGAAGTAGTTGGCTTTAGCTTCCCCTATGGATTTGGAAAAGGGGGATAGATTCGGAGCATTCGGTTTCTAAATATGTAAAAATTCAGTGTATCCAAGTGTCCACCTATTTTGAAAAAGCAGTGATAGGAGTGTAGGACCTCCTTCCTTCTTCCGATTCTTGTTGCCAGTAGCTAATAAATCAATTATATTGTGAAAATTATTAATTTTAATTAACAGTCAATTATTCGACGATCTTGATAAAGTTGTCTTTCTTCTTTTGAATAATGAATAATTATCTCAAGTAGTGGGCATAATGTTGTCTCTATTTTTTAGTCATTATCATTTGTTGTTTTTATGGCTGGAATCACGGGCTAATGAGGAGAAAGAACATTTTTTTTGGTCGAAGGAGAAATAACTTTTTTTTTTTAGTCGAAAAGGAGAAAGAGCTTCATAATCTTCTTTATGTCGTTGTTGGGCCTGGGCTTTATGTCTACCATTATTATTAGACCTAAATTGAGGGAAATAATGTGTAGATAACTGCTCTCGACCAAAAAACAAACGTAGGTAATTGCTAGATACACCTCTTTTTCACTTCCCACACCTTTTTCTTTGTTTATTTTTTATTTTTGGTACAAGTTTATTTTATTTTTAGTTGCCCAAAAATACTGCTTTTGTTTTTAAATTTTTAAAAAATAATTTTAGAAACATAAAATATGGTTTAACATAAAATATCTATTCTCATGTATTAACTTTAATTTCTCCTATATGTTTTTATGTATTTGTTCATCCCCATGTGTTATTTATGATTTTCTACCGTACAAATCTTTTGTGCATAAAATATTTATCTAAACCGAAGTATGATTTAAATATTTAACATTTCAAATGATACAAACTTGTATCTATAAGGATCAGGTTAAAATTCATAAAAGGAGTGTCTTTATTATAAAAACAATTTAAAATCCTACATGGAAAACTTGTATATTTGTAATAGGGTAAAATCCTACATGGAAAACTTGTATCTTTGTAATAGGGACCAATTTTATAAATATCTATGATAGAAATCATTATAAATTTTTCAAATTTCAAATGATACAAATCGTAAATAAAAAAAGTGTATCTTTGTGATATGAACCGGTTTTCTAAATCTCTATTATATGAATGATTATAAATTTTTCAAATTTTAGTTTTGCACATATTACATCTATAGGGACCAAGTTGAAATTCATAAAAGAAGTATGTTTATAATAAAAACCAATTTAAAATCGTAGATTAAAAATTGTATATTTATGATAGGAATTGATTTTAAAAATCTTTATAATAGAAATCATTATACATTTTTCAAATTTAAAATAATACAAATTATATTTTTAGAGAGACTTAAATATGTTTTTAGTCATGTTTTTATAGAGTCTTATATTTCAAGAATATTATTTTAGTCTCTAATGTTTTGAAAATGTGTTACAATTAGTCCCTCACATTGATATTTTAGTCCTTAATATTTTAAAAATGTATCACAATTAGTCCCTCATATTTCAAGAAAAATGACTAATTGTGGCACATTTTCAAAACATTAGGGACTAAAATAATATTCTTGAAATATGAGGGACGAAAAATAAACATGATTAAAGCATGAGGGATAAAAACATATTTAAGCCTTTTAGAGATTATGTTTAAATTCATAAAAAATGTATAAATTAATTCAAAATGGTAGTTAAAAAAAATTATATTTTTATGATAGAAACCGTTTTTATAAATCTAGGAATCATTATAAATTAAAAAAGAGTGAAGGGTCATTTTGATCCCTGAGAGATTTGGGTGGTGTCACATTAGTCCCTGAGAGATAGGAAATTAAAAAATAGTCCCTGAGAGAGCCAAACGTTTGTCACTTTCGTCCCTGACGTTAACTCTTCTGTTAGTTGTGCTGATGTGGCACTGTTAAACGACACATAGGCTTACATATGGAAGCCACGTGTCTCTCTCTCTCCTCTCCCACACTCTCTCTCTTCCCCTTCCCTTTTCCCCCTCTCTCTTTCGTCCGCCCCTGCCCATTGTCCTCCTCTCTCTTCGCCCCTTCCCCCCCTCTCTGCCCCCCTCTCCTATCCAACAGACAAACACACCACTCAATTATTTATGTCCATTCCTTCTTCCCATGTTGTTCTTGTGTGTGTGTGTGTGAAAACGCTCTTTTCACTGTTTTACACCTTTCTCTGGTTCACCCTCTACTGGTTCACCTTCTACTGGTTCATAAAAGGGAAGAAGCTGAGTGAGACGTGGAATGGATTTTCAACCCCACCACTAACATCTACATGATCCAGAAACAAGCAAAAGGTAAAAAAAAAATATATAAAAATTAGAGTGAGAATCAACTTACAGGGCGAAGAGGGGGGGAGGGGACGAAGAGAGAGGGGGAGAATGGGGGGCAGACAGAAGGAAAAGGGATCCTCTGCAGCAGAAGGCTTTCTGTAGCTCGCTCCAACACAAATGTCAACCGTTGGATTAATCCAACGGCTGAGAGATTAACCAGGAAAAACAAACTCATGATAGTCATGTGCACTAGCACCCACAAGATTATCATCACCTCCATCTCTATTTCTCTACTTCGCTGATCTGCTACTGCTACAATCAGGCAGCATCATCGAAGCCCACGCTCCGGCCGCACCCATTCTCTCCGACCTTCCGATTCCCACGCAGCAGACCCCATCGAAGCCCATGGGGATCAAACCTGAATAATAAATTGTTCTTCTTCCCCTTCTCTCTCTCTTGTTGAAGGATTGTTTTCAACAGAAACCATGGTAGTGAAAGTTTACGGCCCCCATTGTGCTGCAACCAAACAAGTGTTGGTTTGTCTGGTTGAGAAGGAAATCGAGTTTGAGGTTGTCCCTCTTAATGTTCTTAATGGGGAACATAAGGATCCTGAGTACCTCAAATTACAGGTCCACCTTTTCTATTTTCCTTTCATCTTTGTAAAATATATATGCTATAAGGGTATATACATATATTCAAGATTATTTGAAATTGATTCTTTATCTTTTGGCTCACATGTCCTTTGTTCATAATCTGCACAGCCCTTTGGAGTTGTTCCTGTCATTAAAGATGGGGCGAAGAGAGAGGAGGAGAATGGCCAGGGGGCGGACGGAAGAGAGAGGGGGAAAAGGGGAGGGGAAGAGAGAGAGTGTGGGAGAGGAGAGAGAGAGACACGTGGCTTCCATATGTAAGCCTATGTGTCGTTTAACAGTGCCACATCAGCACAACTAACGGAAGAGTTAACGTCAGGGACGAAAGTGGCAAACGTTTGGCTCTCCCAGAGACTATTTTTTAATTTCCTATCTCTCAGAAACTAATTTGACACCGCCCAAATCTTTGAGGGACCAAAATGACTCTTCACTCGTTAAAAAATGGTCCGGCAGAAGAATCGTATCTTTAATTGTCCAATTAACACTATCGTGGGTGTTACTTTCACTATAGGGCGGATACAGTTACAGTAGCGTTTCAAATACCTTACACGCGCAACACACGCAGCACGTACCCGATTGTGATACTCCTCTTTTTTAGGGTTTTGAGGTGTGGCAGCGATTGCCGCCGCTACAACAACAATGTCAGAATCTCCTCCGACGGACCAATTGGCCGCCGCCACCATCGCCGACGAGGTTCCCAGGGCGAAATTCTCCGACCGCGTCCTGATCAAATCCATAATCCGCCGTGAAGACGGCGGCTCGGGTCTCGCGGGTCGGAAGGCTCGGGTCGGCGGGTGGGTGAAGACGGGAAGGAAGGCCGATAAGGACGCGTTCGCCTTTTTGGAACTGAACGACGGTTCCTGCGCCGGCAACCTTCAAGTGATCGTGGACCTTCAAGTGATCGCGGAGGCCTCGCTCGCCGACCTCGGACAGATCGTCGCTACCGGAACATGCGTCGTCGTCGACGGCCACCTGAAGTTACCACCTTCCGGCGCCAAGCAGAAGATCGAGCTTCGCGCCGATAAGGTCCTCCATGTGGGTCACGTCGATCCAACTAAGTACCCTTTGCCCAAAACGAGACTCACTCTCGAGTTCCTTCGAGATTACGTTCATCTTCGTCCCAGAACCAACACTGTATGTACCCTTCTCTTCTCTTCTTTTCTTCTTACATTTTATTTTATTTTATTGTATTTTACTCATTTTTTTGGTGCCAATTGTAATATAAGATAGCACATTAGTTTTTGACAGTTATTTCAAATTTGAAAAGTGATTTATATTATTTATGCTTCTGAAGCTAGTGAATTTATTGACTGTGCAGATCTCTGCGGTTGCTCGAATTAGGAATGAACTTGCTTATGCTACGCATACTTTTTTCCATGAGGAAGGGTTTCTTTATGTGCACACGCCAATTATCACCACGAGTGATTGTGAGGGTGCGGGTGAGATGTTTCAAGTGACAACTCTGATCAATGAAGCAGAAAGGCTGGAGAAGGAGCTGAAGCAGAACCCTCCTCCTACGGAAGCTGATGTGGAAGCTGCTGGGCTTCTTGTTCAGGAGAAGGGGGAGATTGTTTCGCGGTTGAAGTCTGCGAAAGAGGATAAGAAGGAAATTGGGGCTTCTGTGAATGAACTTAAGAAAGCGAAGGAGAGTCTCTCCAAGGTGGAGGAGAGATCTAAGCTTAAGCCTGGTGTTCCTCAAAAGGATGGAAAGGTGGACTACACTAGAGATTTCTTTGCCCGTCAAGCGTTTCTCACTGTCTCGGGCCAGCTTCAAGTTGAGTCTTATGCATGTGCTCTTAGTAGTGTATATACCTTTGGCCCAACGTTTCGTGCGGAGAATTCTCACACTTCCAGGCATTTGGCAGAATTTTGGATGGTAGAACCTGAAATTGCGTTTGCAGACTTGGAGGTATATATACAACTTGAAATCACTCTCAATCGTATTATGGTTACTTATTATCAGTGAACAATTATTTGTTGGTGTTGTTGGTGGAATACTTATCAGCTGCTTGTCAACTCAAATATTTGATTTTTAATGCAAAACCTGCTAATTATCTAGTGCAATGTTGAACTGCCAAGTGCCAACTACACCGTTACTCTTATGATTGGTTCTTTTGCTTTTGTTGTGGCAGCAATATTAATTTGCACTGTTGTGTAGGATGATATGAACTGCGCCGAGGAGTATGTGAAATTTTTGTGTCAGTGGTTATTGGACAACTGCCAAGAAGATATGGAATTCATGGCTGACAAGTTTGATAAAGGTTGCATTGATCGTTTGAAAATGGTTGCTTCCACCCCATTTATTCGACTTACATATACAGAAGCTGTGAAAGTACTAGAGGAAGCTGTGAAGAATGGTAAGAAATTTGAGAATGAAGTAAAATGGGGGATCGACTTAGCATCTGAGCATGAAAGGTACTTCAAAATTTGTTTTTTTTTCATGTTCTTGTTCTTATTGACTTTTGTTGTGTGATACGTTTGGGGTGTGATATGCAGATACCTAACAGAGGTAAAGTTTCAGAAGCCTGTCATTGTCTATAACTATCCAAAAGAAATCAAAGCATTCTACATGCGCCTCAACGATGACTTAAAGACAGTGGCTGCCATGGATGTTCTTGTCCCAAAGGTATGTATCATGCGTATTTTATTTTTAACATGTCTCATGTCTATGATGCTTTGGAGAAAAACTATAGAAGCCCTTGTAAGGAGAGTAGATAAGATTCAGAGGTAGAGAGATAAAAAAAGGCTACAGGTCAAATTATTAAGAAGGATTTAGATTTAAATGGGTTGTTATCTGTAGGACCTTATGACACAGTTATGCCTTGACATAATAGAAACATGTACATGTAATTTCAGGTTGGAGAGTTAATTGGTGGAAGCCAAAGGGAAGAGCGTAACGTTGTCATTCAGGAAAGGTAATGTTTATATGTGCTCTTTTTAATTTGTCTTTTCTTAGTGGATGCTTGTTTTCACATTGGAATTACGGTGGGAGGTATCTTCACTGCAAAAGCTATCTCTAGTAGCTTCAGCATTGATGCGCCTTTGAAAAGGAGCCACCGTGGTTCCAAACACACTATTAGTCTCTTTCCTATTGTAAAGAATATTGCTGTCCATGGAAGATATTTTGTTTTATTTTTCCTTGTTTGCATTGTTTTAATGTTGTTGCAGAATAAAGGAGATGGGACTGCCTCCGGAGCCATATGAGTGGTACCTTGATCTGAGGCGGTATGGAACGGTGAAACATTCTGGATTTGGTCTTGGCTTTGAAAGGATGATTCTTTTTGCCACCGGCCTGGAAAACATTAGAGATGTGATTCCCTTCCCACGATATCCTGGCAGAGCAGATCTATGATTATTTATTACCGATTAGAAATGGCTACTACAATTCTCTTGCTTTTAGTAGTTGCGTTGGACAACGGAAAAATAGTTTTCAAATGTAGCATAAGCATTACTCTTGTGGTGGTTAAATCAAATTTTTTATCTCCGCTTTTATGTTGAATTTCATTCATTACTTTAGTCATTACATAGGATTTTTTTTTTGGTCAAGTCATTACATAGGATTGAAACAACTCTTCTGCAAGCCAAATTCTATTTTACTTGTCAGACACACGATTGATCCAATATGGATTATATTAATCAGGATTATGCATCTTGCACCACCTTTAGTATCCAAAGTTGTTACGTGTGCTTTATATCGAATTTCGAATTCTATTTCCATATAAATTTGGATCTGACTTGCCGATTGTAAAATCATGACTTTTGTTGAAATGTCAGAGGTTTTAAGTTGAGATTAATACGGTAACCATGCATTTGCGTTGTTCATGCTAGTTCGGGACTTCGGGGGTTCCTCGCTCTGTAACATATCACAGATTTAGTTATAGATTACCCATTTAACATTTTATCACGTAATCACGTATGAAAATCAATTTTCCTTCTTTAGTTTATATATCTTAATTATTTCACCAATAACCTTCCTCAAAACTATGCTTCCAGTTCCACGAGTGCTAAAAGCCTGAGATTGAGGTTCTTTTTTGGGTTAAAAAACTCAGCTTCTAATTCATGGATAAACTAGTTTTGCTTTGCTTTTTTTTTTCTCATGTTTGTTTTTTTTTTGGGTCAAATCTCATGTTTGTTTTTAAGTGTAATGTTATGGAAAAGAGGACAAGTGATTAAACAATCATTCTTAAAAAAGATAAGTGCTTATAGAAAAATTAAATGAGATTTTTGTAAAAATTAAAGTGTAGAAGTTGATTTCAACTTATATGAGAAATTATCGGTTAGAAAATTCACTTTTATAAATGCTTGGAGAAAAACTTATGAGTATCCACTTGCAAAAAGGAAAAATTATTAAAAATACCATGAACAAGGAAGAGTCACCATGGCAAACGGCACTTGATTATATGCTTGAAAATCGCTTAAAATTTGATCTTTCGATACTCCTTAGGCCTTTTTCTTAATGCTCAATGATTTTGGGAAACTATTTCCTTCCCAGTCCCCCCAACTGGTAGGAATACCTTCAACTGCTAGGCAAGCCCTCAAGGGATGTGACATGTAGAACGGCTAACTGATTAAATCATTTTATGGTTTTCTTCTGAATTCATTAATTCAATTTAAGAATTAGTTAACAGAAAATGTGACCCTACCATGGGGTAAGATAATGCTAATTGCTACCCAGAAGTTTAAGCAGCAGATTTTACCTTGTATGCATTAAAGTGAAACTGAAATGACTTCAATTACACTTGTAACACGACCCATAATTCAAGTACTTAACTTTTATTTTACACAAAAATCTCTACAAAACAAATATCCTTTTCATACAGATTCAAAATCACTTTTTTTGTAAAACAAATGGTCCCTTACCCGTTCAGTAGGTATTCAATACAAGAGTCTCCCTTCACATCGAAATCAAAGCTGAGGCCATCCCTATTAAGTTCTTGCCGAGATTTTCTATAATTAATTCACTGTCAAGTGTCAATTGTTTTCATTTTCTTATTATCCATATGACCATATCCAATGGGTTGCCAAAAAAATGGTACAAGGAACAATAAGAGGGGTCATATTTCATCTTTCTAACGCAAACAAAACAGAGGAAGGCAATGAATGTTATCAAACTACATATCCCCAATGTCTCAACAAAATCAAATGTAAATGTAAAAACCACATTAACTAACCAAATAGATATATCAATCTTCATCGTCAATAACCTTGGTGCCCAAACCTTTGAGCTCTTCTTTGGGGATTTCAACGACAGTGACAAGGGAGTATAGCTCCTCCTTTGCATCCTCATCATCGTTCCTCTTGCGAGCAATGCGTACCCTTATCCTCCTCGGGACACTTCGGATCCCCTGACTCCACACATACTTGTTCAGCTTCACATCCACCCTCACATCATTGGTCCCCATGGCTTTCTGTGCAAACTTCCTTATCTCCTTAATTGCTTTAGGAGCTTTCTTCTTAAATGCACTGCAAATGTTTTGCATCATAAGAACATGGAGGAAAACAATAACTACCATAAGATATCTCATAATGTTATCACAGATAAACAATATGAATCACTTATCATGTTTTACATTATCTCCTAAATATGAATCGCATATAGTGCTGACATGTTTTGTATCACAGGAAACTTCCTATTGTTCAATGACCATATTAAACTGAGAAACATAATGACAAGGCATGAAGACTTTGAAAGTCACGTATCCCTCTCATGGGGTTAACAATGAATCATCAAAATGCGAAGTATAAGGGGGTTTCAAATACGCATTATAATTCCCAATTTACCAATTAAGCATAGTGAGCATAGCATTAAAAGGAAAATAGAAAAGAGACTCACCAGCCATGGAGGCGTTTGTGGAGGTTGACGGTGTACTCTCGCGTAACCACCTCTTCCTTCCTACCTGTGCTCTTCTCCACCATTTTCGCTTACCACCTATATATTTAATTTAATATAAACCAACCCCACTCATCAATGACTCTGGAATTTACTTCAAAATTAAAACTCATAGATAAAAACAAAGACCTCATTTTCCAAACTAAACAGAAAACAAACCTTTCGATTCCACAGAGGAGAGGATGGGTCGGACGGGGAGGCGAAAGGGTGAAACGGAAAAGACGAGGGGTTCTTTTTTTTTGGTCAATGGAAGACGAGGGGTTCAAATAAAACAAGGGAAATTGGTAAATACACCCCACACTTTTTATCCATACACCTCACATTAATGCTGAAATTTTAAAAATACCCTTAAATTTCCCTTGTATTCCGGAAACTCCAGTCAAATTTGCATTCTGGAAACTGGAGTTTCCGGAATATAATTTTGACTGGAGTTTCCGGAATACAAATTTGCATTCTAGAAACTAGTTTTTCCGGAATACAAATGTGGGGTGCAAAAATTACATTCTGGAATACGTAAAATTGAAGGATATTTTTGAAATTTTCACATTAATGTGGGGTGTATAGCTAAAAACTTGGGGTGTATTTACCAATTTCCTAAAACCAAAAACCCTAATGGGCCTGCTGTGCAGCGTAAAGGGGTACAGTCTACGACTACAACCCTCGAGCTTTATTTTTCTCTAACCCCCCAGGCCCCAAATGCAAAAGGCCTTTTCGTCTTGTTTTTTATTTTTTTATTTTTTACATCAAATATAAATCTAAATGAAAAAGAAACTATTTTATATAAGTTAATTGAGAGACAAATATTTAATTGCATATAAAATAATTTAAAATTTAATATTAAGTTAATAGGTCTAAAATGTTAACAGTTTTTAAGAATGGTATTTGTTGATATGTGTTGGCAATCAGCGGATAAGGAGGGAGGAGGGAAAAAGAAACTTGAGAGCAAACATGGTACTCTGTCAAGAAGCTTGGAGCAACTAGTGTCATCATGACTCAGTTCTGGGATATCCTATCTATCAGCCTTGAACAGTGCTTGGCGAAAACGCCTTGTCAAAATCTGTATAACGAAGGATGTTTGTAATTTCATCCCAGTACACCGCTTATATCGATCGTAGTGCAAAGATCAAGCTCGTTTCTCCGTCTTCATGGCCTGAATATTGCGTTTCCATTTCTGGATTTAATCACTTTTTCCCCATTCAACGGAGCTTGAGTATTTATTCCCCACTAAACTAACACACGATTTAATTACTCACAACCTAGCTCCAACCAACATCGCCCATTTTTTATTCATTAATTCTTCGTTTTAGCGTACACACACGGTATACATTGATGTGATAAATACTGTTTAAACTCGACAAGGTTTCCGGAAGGAAAAAAAAACCACATGCATCAATATTTCACAAGAAAGCACAAGTGTAAGGTGCGGTTTTCAACTTTCTGAAAAACGCGACTTCTAAAAGACATTCAGACAAACAACCCAGGCAAAATAAGTTTTGGAAGGGCTGTTCAATTTTTATATATACATCCTTTGTCTGTTAAATAATTTCACGAAAAAAAAAAAATAAGCGAGCATGAGATGGGGCAGAATTCTCCATGTCACTGTGGTTTCCAAATCTTTATAGAGACCGCGTATCATGCACATCAATGCCTGCAAGATTCTGGCTTAATCAAAGCCAATAGCAAAATTGTTAAGAACTGCATAAAATAAGACAGTCAAACATTTTTTTGACACGACTTAAAGCAATTCATTTCAATATTTTGATCATGCAAGTAAACTCCACTGTGCAAAGCTGGATATAAAACATGAAACTGGTGCATACACAAACCATTGAACTGCTACGATAGTTGCAATACTAATCAAACTAAAACAGATTAAGGCATACATAGCATAAATAGTGTGGCAGCTGACAAAGGGGACCTGCTCAAAGTGCCATCTCAGCCTGCAAAGCTGCCAATTCATCTTCCTCAGGAGTAGGCTTTGCATTCACAGGATGAGTAGGTTGCCGCCCAGCTGGGACATGCACTGGGGCTGCTGGAGCTGTAGTTGCAGGCTGAAGAAGCTGTTCTTCCAACTCAGCACCCTCTAGCTCTTCAAGTTCTGCTTCCAATTCGTCCTGAAATAGCAAACAAATTCAGAATGCTGCCTGGATATATATCACATGATACACACACACACACATCAATGCCCAATAACAATTCAATCTATCGTCTGCATAGAGTACAAATAAAATTAACATTTGAAAAGATGACCTCATCAAAGTCAGCAGCTGCACCAATTGGAGCTGACAATGCTTCCTGAATCTGTTTCATGTTCTCTGTCTGTTCATTGATCTCATCCATGGTCTTGTCAACATCATCAATATTCCTGGGGAAAAAAAAATTTGCAACTCAACAATGTCACAAACAGCAACCCATTAAGTAAGAAGTACAAGAGAATAAAACAATACCAGCTACATGTGTGAAGAAAATTTAACAGGTCACAAATATAAAGTAAACTTTTCAGGTTTTAAAACGAGCATAATAGAGAGGTAAAATTCGGAAAAGTATATGTGAAAAAACAAAATTTTATAAAGTGAATAGTGCTACACACGTTGCTTTTTGCATAGCCTTCATAGCAGATGCTCCAGTTCTCAATGCGTCGACTGTTTCTGTAGTTGCCTTGGCACCCTCCAACATTATCATCTGTAACACAAATTACCAGCATAAGATATAAATGATACTTAAACTTATTCATGTTGTACCCATAGTTGTAATTGTAAGAACTAAACTGGACCAGCCGGTTCGACTGGGAAAACTAGTAACTGGTCCTCCAACTGGTCCAATCAACCCTCAAAAACTGGTAGAAGAATGGAAAATCTGGTCATGAAATATGGATCAATCATGGTTCAAATGATTGAACTGGTGCTTTTCTTCAAAAAAAATTCTTGAAAAACTAGTGACAATGGTTATTTGGTTCCCAATTTATATAACCAAAACCCAGGTATCTCTTTTTAAATTTTTTCCAATGTGAGACAAATACATATTTGTATTACAGAAAGAGTTTGGCTACTATTTAGTATAAAAAATTTTACTTCTTCCTTCCACTTCTACTTTTTAAAACCGACCGAACTTTGCAACCTTAAGGCTATGTTTGGATTAATGAAAAAGGATGGAACCAAGTAGAATCATAATAGGTTATTGTGTGGATTGTTTAAAATATGATGGAATGAAACATGATGGATTGCATTCCACTCCATTTCATCCAATACCCCACTTTATCTTCCTCTCCAATTTGGGGAGAATGGGATGGGACAAGTTTTTTTTCTCCATTCTATCATTAATATATCCAAACAATGGTATGGAATGGGCACTTCACTCCATCTCATTCCATTCCATTCTCCATCAGATATCCAAAACATAGTCTAAACCTTTCTTTTTAAGGGATCAATAGTTGGTTCGGTTTTGAAAACATTTGTTGCAACTACTAAATACATAGACGCATTCATACCTGGTCATGAATACGCAACTGGAAGTTTCCAAGCTGTTCTATTTGCTGTTCATATAGCCTCTTCCTCTTCAAACATTGTATTGCCGCTGCATGAAGCAGAAATTCAAAAACATTGTCACAATAGATTAATATATCACTGACTCATGAACCAGCTCCGGTAATAATGGATTCCTTAAGATGACAGTGCGTGTGTGTGTGTTGATATTTTTGTCTTTTTTCCTTTTTGAATAAAATGTGTGCGGGTAAAACTTATCCATAGAAATTCAGTTAAAAGTGCATCATAAATGGCAAGAGGAAAGGGGTTTAAACTATGCTGCATCTAGGAATTTATATTCCATCACTGTATTTGGCACAACAACTTAGAAAAAGGAATAGAATGAAAATAAACTGTTTCATGACAGCAGTAGGTGTGACGACAGTGGCAACATCGGCAAAAGTAGTAAAGGATAATATTGTTATTTCAAGAAAATACACTGAGTACACTAAAAAGATGATTGCACTGAATCTTGAGGTAATGGAATAGCCATTTCCTCCAAAGGAAGTCCCATTCAATTTCGAAGGGACTGTACAATCATTTAATGGAATGGCCTTTCACATTCCAATGTAACCACAAAACGAACTTTTAGCTCATTCCAACTCCCATTTCAACAGACTGAATGAGACCCAAGTCTTGTTGAAAAACTTGACACATTATTCTTGATGACACTATCACAATGCAAAATTTTGACCAAAGCATAATTCATAATGTCCACAGAAACAGAAACATAAGTGAAAGTAGGAGGGAGGAGGCATTGTATGTCCCAATGATATTCTCTAGAACAAGCATCCATGAGTTTTGCCACATACCCCTTTTGTTCTTTGCCCTGGTGAATTCTTTGGCTTTTTCAACTTCTGCCCCAGCCTTTTTAAGGAGCACTTTCTCCTTTTTCTCTAGCATTTCAAGCGTCTACATGATTCAAGGAACAAAACATTCAAAATGAGAAAAAAAATTTCCCTCAAACTGAAAATTACTGCTAGAAACAACCAGTAAAACTTTACACGCATCCATCGTTACATGATCAAACACCATTTAGAAAAACTAAACAAATAATATAAAAAGTTACAGAATAAAACATAGGATTTAGTAAGGAAAAATTTGATGATAAAACCACCAGTTTGCTACTGAGGCCGTGTCTCAGATCATGATGTGAATAATTTAGTTTATTAGTCTAACGTAAGATGAAGATCAATCATTTTCATAACGCTAATAGAAGAAAACCTTAACAAAGGGGGCATCAGGAAGATAAAAACATGCCTTATGCTCCTTCAGATAGTAAAATGTAGTATCCATAATGTTGTAAAACAAACTACAAAATGAAACTAAAGGCTTAATTGAGACATGGAACAACGTCCACAATACAAAGGAAACTAAAAACGATAACGTTTATGGATTAACAAAAAAATGTAAAATTCTACTCCGAATTACAATACAAATATAATATGAGTGACGTGTAATTTGAAGACTGAACCGTTCTATTTATCAATTATGCAAAATTCAGAAGGCAATATCAAGCTGGATAAACGAACAATTTGGCGGTTCGAGAAAAGGCATCGAAAGCCAAATCCGAGTTACCTCATTTAACTTGTCCAACGTCGATAGAGCATTGGCTTCCTGCTTAGGTTTGCCGAAAATCCGGGTAAACATGGTGGTGGATTATGAGATTTTTGAAACACCGATCCCTTAGTGCGTCGAGGAGTAAAATTGGGACCCGAATTTGTGACCCCGATCTCCCTGGAACATCAAAAGAATTCCATCAAAATCGAAGATCTGAAATTGTAAAAAAGGAATGATGGTGTGGAAGAAGGTGGAGTGAACGAACCCCTGATTGATAATTAGGGTTTGGAGTAAGAGAGAAAAAGGATTGATAAAAAGGTTTTGAGACGAGACGGGGAGAGATACGCGAAGCGCAAAGGGAAAGAAAAGAAGAAACGCGTACCTAGAAAAATCAATTAAAATTAACAGAACTTGCTTCGCCCCTTCTTGCCTCCTCCACGACCACGTGGCGCTTAACTGATCCATTTGGAAACTGTGGGTCCTCTAATCATGAACCATTAATCAACAATAATCAATATACACAACACCCAATTACACTTCATTCATAATCGAAACCAAAAAAAAAAAACAATAATCAATATAATAATCATTATTTCATGAAAATATAATAAAAAAATAAATTTTTTAAAATTTTTTTGCAGTATTTCATGTTACTGTTATTTTTTTTTAATTCACACAGGATTTTTAAGACGCTGATTGGAATTACCCGGATTTATTGGCAACTGAAACTATTGAGTTTGACTACCTGAATTTATTTTTCAATTACGAGTTAACTCAATTCATTTTAAACGGTAAAATTGAGGTTTCCATCTAAGTGAAACTGGCAATTTAATTTAATTCCTAAATTGAATTACATGCGGTTTTATATTAATGTTTTGAAGGTTTTTATTTAAAATTGATTTTTTAATATAAAACCGCATGTAATTCAATTTAAGAATGATTGGATTGAGTGATATTTTGTTCATTGTTCATAAATCAATTCGATCTAATAAATAAAAAAAAACCAAAGTATCAAAAAGTAAACAAAAATGATTGGATTGAATCGAATTTTAAATTTGATTTTGAAAATTAATCCAATCTAATTTAGATTAAACTTGTAAAAGGAGAGAAAAACACACATACTTGTTCTCCCCATGCCTGTAACACACATAATTGTTTTACCTCAAGAATAACACTGAAAATTTTTCATGCAGTTTGTTAGAAAGAAAAAGGACATTGAAAAAAATTATTGATGTCATTTACAGTCGAGTGTTTGGGAATTAAGACTTCTTCATTTGATCTGGGTACATGAAAATCACAGTTTTTAATATCTGAATTATACAAATTATATTCATAAATAATTATGAATATGACATTTGTATGTTTGAATATTTCTGCCTTACTTGTGTTAAAGCACTGCTGTTATCAAAACTTAGGTTGTAAAATCTATAATTCTCCATCATTGATAGTCGGTTTCTCCCATTAATGAATCTTACTTTGCAAATTGGATACACGTAATTTTTTCACTTATACTGCACACAATAATGAAACTGAATATTACTATTTATCATACAGCACCAGTAAATGCTAAACTATTCTTAAATATAGGATCCAAAATTGTTACTAGCTCATTCTCATGAAAACAATGCCCTTTCCTTCAACTACGAAAAAGAACAGCTGAATCCACACAAGATAGTCATCTTTGTTCCGTGCTGTTGGCTGATAAGGGTATCAGACTCAATCCATACTATAAGATTGAAAATACTTTTTAGTTTATCTGGTCATTTTGCTCCAGAATGCTTCTCATTCTCATGTTCATTCATTCCTCCATCACCCGGTTAGAGCATCAATTCTAGCTTGCTTTGTAGGAATACATGTACCCGCGAAGCTTTCTTACCTCTTCCGATGACTCGCTCAGTAAATGATCCACGTAGAGGCAGATTGCAGATCCACTGCAGCAGAGTAACCAATCGAGCAATGATGTACTTGTTTAGTTAATGCTTACAAAAACAAACATAGACAGACTGGGAATCATGGCTTACCTAAGAGGACCAAATGGTAGCCAGATAACATCCCAATGGAACTTTGACAACCTACCAAAAAAATTGTTATCATCAAACAGTTAAAGATGAGAAGCACCTGAAATAGGGGATACAAACAGAAGAAAACACAACTGAAGTATGAGCCACATATGACTGGAGTAGAATTTTTACATTCTTCTCTTATCCTTTTTCTGTTTAATTTGGGCCCAATATGTGCCATATATCTCTTGCACTTTAATTTTTCGTCTTGCATACAAATCGTGCTTCCCATATACCACTTACAAAATTAAACTTTTTTAACATTGGGTAGAAGTCATATTTCTCATGTACAACTTACACCATTTGGGTAAATATTTTTTCGCTTGTAGCAATCTAAAAATTTCGGGAAAGAATTACACCATCCCGGTAAAAAGGCCCCTCTTGCTTTACTTCTACTTAGACAAAAGCCATGTGCTTCCGAGGCTTGCCTCTGCGTCTCTAACTTTCCATTTATTTCTTCTCTCAACTCTCCAACTAAGACTATATCATCTGCAAAAATACGTCATAGCAACATCTGCTGCATATGTTCACTAAGCACGTCTAGAACCAAGATAAAATGAATATATTTCATATTAGAAGTTTATAACTGGTTTACTAATATATTGAATCCCATATGGAGTATATAACATGCATCAGTTAGTGCTTATCTACGAACATTACCTCAACATGTAATATAACCAGAACATTGCCAGAACAATGCCAGTATATATTGAGTACTGGATCCATCTCCTGTGATCCATTGACTCACGACGCAGTCCTAAGATGGCAAATGAGCATGATAAAACAGCCACCCAATCTGTAGAAGTTACTCAGTTAACCAAGTTTACAGTCATAGCCCTCAAAATTTGATAAGTGAATAGCATATCATATGTTACCCTCAACTGCAAATACGTACAAGCAGATAAGGATGCCAAAGGGTGCAAACTGAATATAAAGGGAGTAAAATCCACGATTACATACTAAAAGGACAATACAATAAGAACCAAGGAAATAGGTCATGATATAAAATAGGAAGCTGAAGTATATGTATACTATTCCTGACAAAAAGAGAGGTGAACCTGCGGATATAATCATCCATGAGTAGATCTCCTCCATGAAGTAAGCATGAAACCGCTGTTTATCAAAGAACAAAGAAAGGCAACAACATATTGAGTAGAAAAAAAACAACCATGAAATTCAGAAAATGAAAAAACAAAAATCATGCCATAAAGACTTCAATGTTATAAATTTGGAAAAAGAAGAGTATGAGTACATAGCCTTTCCACGTGTGTCATATTTTTATATAATCCACTTCTAGTTCTAGAGGAATAGGATAATATAAGTACTGCCTAACAACCTATTTTCTTCAAAATACACAATACACATAAATTATTATTACTTTATCGTGAGAAGAAGTTTGTTTGTTACAAAAAAAAACTAGAATGCTTATCAAATCTCGTTAGACTCACATTCTGATAATAAAATAGAAGAATTGCACAAAGACATCAGATATTCAACAACACCCTGAAGTAGTATTAAAAATGTTGATATTCTCATATCACATGCAACCTTGAGAGACAATTTGTTACAAGATAAACCTCCGTTGATATAAACAGTCTATTTCTAGGTTTCAATCATTCCACTAGCTGACACTGGTCAGGTTTTTGTGCATAATATAGATATAGCTAAAAGTCTTGAAGCATACCAGTTCCCATGGCGATGAAGCCTGGTGGTAGATGGAGTACAAAAGAAACAGGATGTAACACAAGAGTAGAGTCGCAAATACACTCTATTCAACAGAAAATTTAAAAAAAAAATAAAAAAATCAGGTGAGGCTGAGCCCAATATAGAATAGATTTCAATCAATTTAAGTGTAAAAAGAAAAAGGTGGCATTGCATTGTATATATATAAATAAATAAATATAAATATATATGTACCCTCCACAAGCGACTCTGCTGAGCTTGACTACTTTCTAAGGAACGAACCAACTCTTCTTGCTCTGTACATCAAAATTTAAATCATCATTAACAAGAATTGCAGCATGACCCAGTTCAAAATTGAGAAACAAAATGAAATATTTCAAATTTTTCTGTAATCCAAAACAGTTGGGGAAACATCGTTTCGCTTAAATTGTGAAATTTTAGATCCGACGGAGTTAGAAGAGGAATTGGAAAACCTTGAGAGTCCAAGGGACGAGAGTCTTCGTCGTGAATAGGGAGAGAGAGCTTGTCATCTTCTGAATTCCGCAACTTTCTCGCGAGCTTCTTCATTTGCTCTAATTTTCTTACGCCTTTCCCTTGCCCACAATACTTTTCCAAACGTTTCTGGGAAAATAATCTTCTCGTTGAACGATTCTCCAGTCAGTGCCATCATTTTTTTTTAAAAAATGACAAAATTATAAAATAATTTTTATTTTTATTCTTACTGTTTATGGATTTTATTACTATTAATTATTAAGTTGAAATATTTTATTAAAATTTCATATCAATATGAAATTTATCAAGATTAATGCCCTATACACAATTACTCAATATAATGAATAATGAATTATTATAATTTTACAATTTCATCAACAAAAGTCATATTATTTCTAAAGTTTAGTGGTGTAATAATACTTAATGGAAACCTTTCTCATTGGATATACCCTATATAGGGTAAGAGTATTTATCAACAGATGCAATCCAATCCAAGATAAACTATAATCACCCAACCGAATAATTGAAGATTGGACAACTCAAAAAACTTAAAATCGAACGAACCAAAACTTTTGATTTAAACTATAATTTTATTGTGAAAATCAATTCAATCTAAATCGATCTCTTATATATATGTATTTTTATTTTCAAAATTACACTACTAACTGTGTTTTGATTTTTATCTAAGAGATGTTAAGTCAATTTATATTTTATGACAATATATTCTATAATGTAATATGTGATTCTATAATTGTTGATTATTAATGCTCTTAGTAATACTGATAAATCTACTATAAAAAAAAGTAATAAGAATAAACCTATTTATTTTTTTTACCTCCATATATTACTATCTTTCAAAATCATGATAAAATTACCATTACCATATATATTGCGTTCTTGATTACTAATGAAATGACTTAATTTTTCTTTTTGTCAAAAAAGATTTGAGTAAAAATATAATTTTAATAAATTCAATTGTTTATTTTAAAAATATTTTATTTTTCTTTAAAAAAATGAAGAAACCACTCTAGTTCAACGACTAAATAATTCAACCGTCTTCTTAGCAAAAAATAAAAATAAAAAATCAACCGTCTAGTAATCAAACTGGGTTTTTCTCAATAATGCTACTGATGATATGATATACATGAGTCATTTTTTTTATTTCACGGAATTTCATGCCTTGGAACTCATCAACACAAAGCTGCAAGGCATCATTATTGTTGAAAGCGAATCCTAGTAGTAGTACTTTTATTTGTTCAGTACAGATTCAATACAACGTTTTCACGTTTGATGTTTCCCTTTACAAACCTCAAACCCAGAGCCCAAACATTCCCATCCCCTTCTTCATTTTACCAAGATTATTGTTATATATCCTGTTCGTAGTCAACTGTGTTCATATTTTCAATATACCCTATGATACGTGAAAAATAGAAGGGTTTGGTACCCTTTTCTCATGTGATTCAATAAAAACTCAACAACTTTATTGGTCAACATATAAATTCAACACATTGTTGATTTTTTATTGGTCCATGCAAAGAAAGGTACTCAAACCCTTTTATTTTCTTGGCTACCATACCCACACATAAAAGAGGGTCAGAACTCAAAAAGCATTGATGATGTTTTCATCTTTCCAACACAAACAAACAAGAGGAAAGAAATCAATGTTATCAATTGCCATACTACATAACCCCGATGTCTCAACAAAATCAGAAGTAAATGTAAAAACCACATTAACTAACCAAATAGATATTATATCAATCCTCATCGTCAATTACTTTGGTGCCCAAACCTTTGAGCTCTTCTTTGGGGATTTCAACGACAGTAACAAGGGAGTATAGCTCCTCCTTCGCGTCCTCATCATCGTTTCTCTTGCGAGCAATGCGCACCCTTATCCTCCTCGGGACACTCCGGATCCCCTGGCTCCACACATACTTGTTCAGCTTAACATCCACTCTCACATCATTGGTCCCCATGGCTTTCTGGGCAAACTTCCTTATCTCCTTAACTGCTTTAGGGGCTTTCTTCTTGAATGTGCTGTTTTGCACGACAACATGGAAAACATTAACTACTAAATATCTTATAATGTTATTACATATAAACAATGTGAACCAGATATCGGTTTAACCTTTATTCACGGAGATGTCATTTCACACTGATAAACCACAAAATAAAACGAGATGAATGCAAAAGTAATGGTGAAATTATACACCAATGTCAAATGATCGATACACAATATTAGTCAAGGTTGTCAAACTTGAGTCCACGTAAACTTGTGGAAGATCCATAAACTCAAGTGATAAACTTGTTATGTTGGAAGCTATGGGGTTGAGACTTGATTACAGAATTGTTCCACTCCTTCGCAAATGGGTTCACATGGGAATGATGGGATGTTAGATGCATATGCATCTGTGGAGTTGAGTGCTACAACTGTGAGGTTGATGGTCTTTTGTGCACCAGGTCCATGGAGCCTTACCATTCAGCTGTTACATTTTGGGTTTTTTCCTTAAAAAAAACACTGAACCACTGCCATTTTGGGCATGTATGGGGAAATATAATCATTATGTTGTAGACTCATTCAATCCCCTTCAGACTCGCAATTCTATGTGAGTCTATACAAGTCTATATGAGTATACCACAAATGTGAGTTAACTCGATTTTGATACTTACTCGTATGATTTCATGAGTTAGTTTCAAAGCTTGACAACCATGATAGTAGTGTGCAATAGCAGATATGTATCCCCAATTGCCACAAGGAACATGCTATTGCAACAACTTCACAACATTGCATCACATTGGAGAAGCCCAAGTCATTATCCATAAAAGCATTCATTTTATAGCCAAAGGAAACTTCCTTTAGCTCCATATATGACCACATTAAAGTGAAAAAACATATTGCCATGACATAAAAACTACGGGAAAACCCACTAGCAAAAAAGACCCGTAGCCTCTCACACAGTTTAACAATAGCGTTTAGGAATCATCAAAATGCAAAGCACAGAAACAGCGAGTATGAGTTAGGGTAGCACTAAAGGAAAGCTAAGGAGGGAATAGGAGATTTTACCAGCCATGGAGACGTTTGTGGAGATTAATGGTGTACTCTCGCGTAACCACCTCCTCCTTTCTACCTGTACTCTTCTCCACCATTTTCGCGTACCACCTATATCATATATCATATTATACATTACAACAACAATCACATAGATGTTAAAAACTCACCCAAAAAAAAAACATAGATGTTAAAACCCAACCTCCATTTATCAATGATTCCCAATTTCATTTGAATAATAATAAAACGCATAAACACAGAGAATATCCAATCCGAAGCAGAAAAGAGAGCAGAGACCTTTCGATTTGGAAGACGCGGCGATCCACAGACGACAGCAAGGAGCTGCGGCAGAAGGGTGAGGGGGAGAGACGAGAAGACTTTCAAAATATAAAACCAAAAACCCTAATGGGCCTCTCAGCGCATTACATTTACGGGTACGATCGATGCTTTTTTTTTTTGAAACACGATCGATGTTTTCTTAAAAAAAAACAAATAATGCAATTCACTCGCTGATTTGGTAAAAAAAAAAGTGATGAATTTAATCGATAATATATGTTATATTTTTAATGATAATTTGATATGAAATTATAAGAAATAAAATAAATAAAATAAGATTTTAAATTAAGATAAAATTATATTATGTGGATTATAAAATAAAAAATAACAATTTAAAAACGACCCTCATACATATTATATATATAGTTAATATTTAATATTTAAATAAATATAAATAATTTAAAAATTAATTTAATATTACCCATAAGACAACATGTCGAAAATGTTACACTTAAAAAAAACTCAAGGGAGTTAGGTTTTTTTATTTCAAAGATCTATAAATGGGCTATTAATAGGTATTTACATGCAAGAGTTTGGAGTCATAAGATTGTTTAGATAGAAAAAACATAGGGGTTGGAATAAAAAAGTCACAAGTTTAAATTTTTTACTAACATAACATACTAATTATTAATATTTATCTTAAAAAAGTGCAAATTTGACATAATAGCCTTTTTCTCTATATTTTCCATCGCACTAATTGAAGATTCATTTATTTAGTATAAAATAATTTAATCACACAATTTTTTAGAAACCTTTTAGAAGTTATTTTTTCACTTTAGAAAATAAAAATAATAGTAGTAATAGTAATAGTATATTAGTAAGATATAAAATAATAAAAGGCGCAAAGATGCAGCGCCAAGTGCTACGCATCCCCAGCACTCTTAATTCTGCGTGGATACCTGTCCATAAACGGTCTACCTGAACTAATAATTTATGGAAGACTAGAAAATAGCCAGTCACGAATACAATACAATGTTGCACCAACATCCGTTTTACCGTTCATTTTGTAAAACTGCAAGTGAAGCTGCATGATACAATTCTGTGCAGCACAAATCAATGTACAGATGTTTCATTTCAAGCCCTCAGTGGGGCAACCCGCAACATATAATCAACACCTAATTTGCCTCCTAAGTCATAACTGGCCTGTGTTTTACATAATCTACCCTTTCAATGTTGGTATGTACGTTCTGTCTTTAGTGAAATAAAGAATCAACACGTGTTGGAGAACTTCTAATTCGTGGCTCTGCCAAGCAAATGTCTGCTACTATTTTGGGCATTCCGTGAATGTCTCCACAAACTAAGTGCCAAAACTGCCACGCCAGCAATTCCCGCTAAAATCTGCCACAGAATAAAAGGCTGTAATGTGATTAAGGTTGTTTATTATATAATATAATCCGGGCATAAATCTCCCCACAAGAGGCCTATACAGAACATACCTTTGCTTCTCTGCCATAGTTTGTTCGAGTAGATTGGAATATTGACTTCAGTAATTTAAAAGGAGAAGACTTGGGCATTAGAATCACTACAGTATACTGTTTCTTACAAGGATAAGGCAGTACTCTTTGTAGTGCCAACTGTGCAGTTGATGGTGTAAGGGATGATCTAACTTTTGACCGCCCTTCATCTTGCATCTGTAGCAGGATATTTGCAAAATGAATAACTTTTCATTTTTATTTTTTTGAAAAGGAATAAATATGATTCCATGATCATAACCTATGCTGCCATCATAATTTGCAACACACGAACAGATAATATAATAGGGGAAAAAGCTTACGTCAGGACTCGGGACGCATGAATATAATCTTCACTTTCTAATAAAATTATGAATGAAAAAATGAATGGTTATTTGCTTTAGATCATAACTTGCAAGCAACATCTCAATGCCACATTCAATTGTCCAATCAAAATTGATTGTTAGAATATAAGAAAAATATCTTATAATATTTTCAATATATCTTATAGAGTAACTTAGTTTATCTCTTAGGATTAATTTCCATATTTCCTTATACATCATGGATTGGTTCCTTATTTAATTAGGATTAAAATTTTAGTATTCGTGTAAATAAAGATTAGTGCTTTGTCTTCTGTAATAACATCCATCAAACGATTCAAACCATTCACATTAGATATCAATATAATTATATTATTTTGAGTATTCGGTTTCTCCGAATACGCAAAATACTATCCCTATAATGTGAACATCAACATCAATTAAAATAGAAAGATATTCTACATTTATTTAAACTTCATTTCAAACTAAATTCTGGCCATAAAGTAACAGTACTGGAATTAGAAGTTAAAATTCATTCCTTTCTGATGGTTGAGGAAAACAAAATTGCATATATTAATCCACATGACAGATGGTATCTTAATTTATTGAAATGGAAAATACAAACAAAAAGACAGAGTAATAGACACTAACCTCAAAAGAAGTGCCAACATCACCAGAATAGACTCTTGATTGATAGCTATGTAAAATCCTGTCCAGCCAGTAATAATTTTCCTGGAAGAGCATGAGACAATAAGAAAAAGGAAAATGGGAGGGTAATGTTCCTTCCATGATCCATCCCTTTCATCCAGAAATCTGAATGCCCTAGTAGATAAAAGAGATGCGAGAAGGATGAGCTTTTGACTATTATCATTGTTTACAGTTGAGATGGTGGATATAATAAGAATTTGTATGTCTGGGTGTATCTACTTTGTTCCATTGACAGGGTAGAAAAGGCTATGATGCTAATAAAACAAACTTTGAGGCCAAATTAACCTGCAGTCCATTCTCATGTGCTCTTTGCTCAATTTCAAGTATGGTTGAAACATCCTGTTCTGTAGGTCCTTCCTCTTGAAGATGCAACATTTCATCCAAAGCAAGATCTACCTGTAAATGATTTACAAGACAGTGATTTTCACCAAGCAACAGCATAAAAGTTCATTTATTTTACATATGCAGGAGACTTGCCAGCTTGGAAGATATCTCTGGATCACATGAGAAATTTATGCTAATGTCTCCACGAACATCACCTACTCTTGAGGGTTTATTACCACCAAGGAACACCGAAACACCTACAGAGTATATCTGGTGCACAGAGGTGAAACCTTGGAATTAGTGTACCATATAAGACAAGTAAAGGAAAATGCTGGTAACACATATACACCTGTCCATGCTTGAAACGGAGAACCTGCATTATTTTTGTTTCCAGAAGCTTGCTCAGGAACCCAACAAAGTGAATCTCTTCCACCTGCAAGGTCATGCCCCCCAACAGGACCAAACACAGATTACACAAGTTATCCATAAGATTTAGTAAATACAAAGTTCTTATATAATTGCATAAATTCAGCAACTACAAAAGAAAAGAGCACAAACCATGGTCCCATTCTTCAGCTCCACAGGAAAGCATATCTGCACCAAACATTGTGCTTCCACCATGGGACTTCGGACCACTTCTCTACAATCAAAGAGTATGGTTTATTTGAAAGATACATTCACTGAATCCCTAAAAAGTGTCTCAGTATCCATGCACACTTGATAATGTAGAAATATGGCCGTAACATCCAGATTGTCAAAAAGATGCAACAGAGAAGTAACAATATGCAGTCCTTTGGAGATGATGTCAAAACCTCCGATATAATTCCTCTGATATAACTAGTGTGATTTTGGTCCCCTATTTGAGTGAATTCAATCCTTTATTTTTTTAATTGTAACAATTAAATCCATCTATCACTCCTATTTAAAACTCTTGAATTCTCAATTTTTTACTCAAAATCTTCACAAATTGAATCAATAAAATCATTTTAAATCTTCTTTCACCCAAAACTAATCAACTAAAACATCAAATGTCACTCAAAATAAAAAATCTCAAGTTTTCCCCTCTTCAAACCCTAATCTCAGTCCTACAAAATCCTTGAAATTTTGTCAACTTTCCACTAAATTTCTGACTTCTAAAGGGATTTGATTGGCTTAGAAAAAATTGAGGGACCAAAATCTTACATGATCCAAACTAGAGCGATCATAAGTCAATAAAGCCAAAAAAACTTATATAGTATTTGAGAGCCTAACAACATTTTCACATTTGTGCCTGTAAGTACAAATCTACACAACAATTATTATAACACCAACACCTTTTGTTTGCAAATCAATGCATTGATGTACCTATATGTGGCTGTTGGAAAAGTGAAAGGCAATCCTTTCAGCTCATCGCGGTTAAAATGCATAATAGGTTCAGGAGGCTTTGGTATGCCACCCTGCATGGAAAGAAATCAATTGGTATAGAACAATTCAAGGCTCCTGGCTTTTGGTAAATGGATTCATACTCACTAGGTACTGCCTTATTAAGGGCAGTGCAATAGTAGGATCAATATTCCCAACAATCACAACAGTAAAAGTTGAAGGATCTCTGAAACATTTGCTGAAGTATTCACAAGCCTTCAGTGGATCAACCTTTTGTAGGTCACTTTTTTTAATAGGCTGCATAACAAATAATATGTTGAAAGTCAAGAGTGTCAGGAGTAGTTTATTCAGTCAATGATTTAATTGACACCAGAATATAGTTATACCCTGAAAAAATAGGAGTTTCCATAGTTAAGCTCCTTCACACGGTTTGTAAAAGCGGTATATGGATCCCTATCTTGAGCACAGACTGCTTCTTCAGCCATTTGCATCACTATTTTGACATCTTCTTCATCTGGTGTTAAATTCGTTGTAAACAGCTGATAGACAAGCTGGAAAATAAATGAATAAATAAATGAATGCCGTCAGAATAAGTAGAAGAGAAGCACACATTGAAAAGTAGAACTGATGTCTGTGTGTGAGTGTGCAAGTCATAACCACAGGAATCTTTATGAAAATTCCAACAAGAGAACACTTGTGTATTGTGATGAATATGATACTAAACACATAAATTGTCACAGATCTAACTATAAATATCATGGGTTCATGATTAATATGTAACTAATGCAGGACACTAGGTCAACCTAGGTTTCGCTAAACAGCACAAATTACACAATAAACTGACCTGTGCATCAAAAGTATGATGCATTCAGGAATGAGGAAATCAAAATATACTTTCGGGAAAAGCTAGGACCAAGCAAGCACACAAATATTATACTTTGGATGCTGCTCAGAGACTGAGTGGCTGAAAGCACTCAGAGAAAAAATGAATACCATCACAAGCACTCTAACAAAAACACACCTGTTGCTGAATAGATTAAGATGCATGCACTCTCAAATGTGTAAGGATGAAAGGGAGAAAATATGGAAGATAGAAGCAGTTGAACTTCGAATAATTTCAAACTGAACCTACTGCAAGGATCAGAAGATTTTAGGGCATTGAAACAAACACCTGTATGTAACATAAGTCTTGGAGAATTGTATAGCTACCAACAGAATCAAAAGCAGAAAAGCCAAAATTACAATGAAAAGTTTTGATGGATTACACAGTATTAAAGTATCTCTTAAAGTCACAGTAACACCAAAAATTACCTTATAACTTAATATAGATGGTATTGATATATTCAAGCAATGTCCAGAAAATATACATAAAAAAATGGAGAAATATTATTAGGCATTCAGAAAAAAGATTACTGATACATACTAAAATAAAGGTAAAAAATAAAAAAACTTTCTTCCTACTTTAAAAAATAAACATGTAGTAGTATAATTTAACAATGGTTTTTAATGTGCTCACTTGGTAGTGAGCAACAGCACACTATTCTATGTTGTAATCATATGACTCGAATCAATAAAGGAGCAACATGATTTTCCTAATTAAACTAAATATACCTGCAAGGCAGTTTCCAGGTCTGAAGGTGAACAGTCTCCATAAAAGGTTCTCATATATGCACCAATCTTGGTACCGACTTCAGCTCTCTTGCCAGCAAGCATATCCATTAGAACAGATGGTCTATAACCAAACACACCAATTTCCCCAGCAATGGTTGGTCCCATTGAGCAAGAGAAATACTCGCTCTCTGGGAGTTCAGACAAGCCCCCATATGAATACCCTGTGAAGATAACCTGTTGTAACACATCTTTAGATTAGAACTGATATAATTTTCATGCTAAAATTTTAACACCACTAAAAATATTGAAGCACTACTAAATTATTTGAAAATTTAAAGTTAGTAAAAGGGTTACAACATCAGTTTTCCCCCCAAATAAAACAGCAATGGTATTCTTAATCTTAATCCCAATATGTCAATTGTTTCCATACTTCTCACACTACTAAATAAATTTCAAAACTACCAAAATTATATCTTAAAAGAGTTCCAAGTGTCCAACTTTGATTATTCTAATTGATTCTTGCTGCTGCAGATTGGATCATTAGAGCTAGAGCTGGCAAAACGGGCTACCCGGCCCACATCGGGCTCGGGCTTTATCGGGCCAGGCCAAAAAGTCCCAGATTGAAAACGGACTCAAATTTAGTTGTCCAAGCCCGGCCCGCATAGGGCCAATCCACACCGGGTTCGGGCTTTAGCATTGCATTTTTTTGGGGCCGGCCCAGTTGGGTCTGACCGAATCATGCTCGGGGTTTATCGGGTCAAGCCAAAAAGGCCCAGATTGAAAACGGGCTCAAATTTGTGTGTCCAAACCCTCTGTTTTTTCAGGCGGGCCGGCCCATTTTGCCAGCTCTAATTAGAGCGTTCAAATGACTTCCCTCATCCTCACATAGGTCACTTGTACTTTGAAACAAACACCCTTATTACCTTAATTTTCTTCAATCTTGACTTACTACTCACTGATCTAAAATTGGTTGAAGTAGATTTATTCATGGATTGGTTTGGATTAGACCATTTTTGAAAACGAAAGTCATATGCTACAATCCCATTGTTTTTTTTTCTATCATTCAATTAGTATGGTTCTAAATTCAATTTTGATCCAATCCAATCTAAAATGATTCGGATTGTATCATTTTTTGGTTATTCTTTTTGGAAGACAGTAAACAAATCATGAAATGCACAATAAATATAATAAAAACAAATTTGAAGTATAAAAATCTCATCCCATAAATCATAGAATAGTAGTATTGATTGCCAAATTCATCAAAATACATAAATCATAGGTTTAAATTATAAATTTAGTCAAAACTCAAAAACAATATTAAATTTTTTATGTAAGGTAATTTAATAAAAAATAAAGCAATACACAAAGCCATGCATGCATGCATGTAAATTCGGTATTTCAGTTTGTTTTGATTGGACCGATATTCAAATTTGTTACCAAAAAAACAAACAAATCCAACCAAAGAATTTGGTTTTGTACTTTTTTTTTCTTCCAGTTTGTCAGTTCTGCGATTTGCACTGGGTTGATTCGGTTTATGAACACCCCTAGGTTTAAGTAACTTGACTAAACTCTATTAGGATTAGGGATCAATCATATCATATAATTTAATAAAATTCAAAATAAGTTGTCAATCAATACTGCAACCAGATTGGTACAGTTGTTCAATGTCTGTTTAAGAAATGTGTATGAACTATGATAAACTTGACAAGCAATGCCTACAAGAATTGAAACCTGATCATTAAGAAAGTCTGTACGCTTATAGCAGATCCGCATCCCATTTGACAGAATTAGTTCAGTAGCTCCAATATTTGAGTATTCCAATTCCTTTAGAATATGCCTAATTTGAAGAGAAATAAGATTAGAATGGTATTTCCTAGACATAAATTTAACTGGAAGAACATGATCTAACTAAACCAGATAGATAATAATAATCACTGTACAGGTCACATTCCAGAACGATGGCAACTTTACCCATATAATAGTTTAATTTTAATAACTGGTATATTAAACCCTTCATTGCATATCAAATACTATCTGATTAAACCTATAATATTGGCATCTTACTGCCTGGAATAATCAACATTTTAATGAAACAGAGCCTAATGGCAAAGTAAATGAAAATAGCTAAAAGCATAAACAATTTCCTGCCCTCCCCAGACCTCACATGGTAGGAGCCTCATGCATTGGGCCACCCTTTTTGTTCTAAAACTCAATTTGAATTCTTGTTATTATAACAAGATGTGCAGAGAGGATTGGACTGAAGGAAAAGTATGCCCAAACAACTATAGTAATTACCTACCATGGAAAAGGAACTTCCTTTATTTTCATTAGATACAGTTGCAAAAGAACCATTACAGCTTCATGCTTACTAATTAGAAAGATCTCATGGTAATCACTATCCAGTAAAACTGAATGTTAGCTCATAGGAAGAACAGGAAGAAACATGTCAGGTTGATTATATGATTAAGTTTCAAAGCATAAAACAGCTACCCAGAAGCTGCTAATAACAGCAGAGCCACAGAGGAGGGACTTGATTATATGAATTACCAACAATGATTACAAGGATATATGCACGTGTTAATTACACTTTGGAGTTGGACTGATTTATATGAGGTGGGCCAGATATCAGAGAGGAAAAAACTAAGTGTCCAAGTAGGCAAATGAAAGTGTAATGTACCAGATAGAGAAAGTCCCCTTTGAACTCACCCCATATTTGGCTTTGTAGTGACAATTTCTTCAGGAACGTGTTCATCATCCCAACAAGAAATTCTACCCTCTTCCTCCAGAAGATTGACTTTCTTAACAACATTTTTCAGATCATCAAGCACAGCAAATGCTTGGGGCTCAATAGTCTTTATGACACAGCTACAAGATGTCCGTAATTTCTCAGAACACTTAGAGACCTCCAATGCCGATATATCTAAGGGGTATAAATAACTAACATGAGCTCAATTTATCCAGAAATTTTACATAAGAATACAAAAGCACATGATATATCAACTCACGTGGTAGAAGAGTCTTTTGGAGTTGAGCTTCATACTCAATCCCAATAATAGGTTCATTGTGGAGAAAATGCTGCATGAACAAAGAAAATATTATCTCCAAAATCACCCACAGTTTGTTATTATCCATTTTAATGCGAAAAAAGAAATATACTATAATATACTTGTAAATATTCATCTCTCAAGCTGGTAGATTGAACTTGATCTCGCTCCAAATAGGCAGATTCAATCTCTGACATCAGAAGTGAACGAACTATGGATATTTCTCGGTCTGAAAAGCCATGAAGTCGCACCCTTGCAACCTAAACTATAGCTGTCAAAAACTTGGAAGGAAAAACTGGAGAAAAGAAGGAAAATGGGAGAACAATTTTTTTTTTTAAAAAGGGAAGAAAAAAAAAAGAAAAGAAAATGCAGCCTTCACAGATCAAGATGAGAGCACCTCTATTAACATTGATTCCAGGGCCTCAAGAGTTCCTTTTCCTTTACAAGATGAAGTCATTATATTGGCCTTCAATGGACGAACTAGAACATCCACAGAAGCTGAGCATGAGAAATAGGGTGGATCCTTCCTACGCGATATTTTAAAGAATCTCTGGTTTAATGCATAGAGGAACATGGACTCTGCAAGTAAATCTCTGTAGTCTTTTACTGTTTTAAGCTCATCCGCTGGCATCTTATAGCTAATCATCACTGCAGACTGTCATTAGGCAAAACCAGAGCAACATGTTAATCTCCATGCAAAACAAATTCACGAACAAAAACCCTGGAAAACTGCACTAAAAGTTAATGATTCGTTACTTACTTACCCCAGCAGCTTCAGATTCAACAAAACAAGAAAATCTTGGCTCATCGTGTGATGGAACCTGGAATGTTGGTATAGGTGGAGGATCAGGTGCTGGAATTTTGTGGCCAAAATGATCCTTTATTAACTCAACCACACTCTGAAATTGTAAGAGGGAAAGAGGTTAGTAGAAATAATGACCAAACCAAACAACACAGTCATCATGAGTCATAACATAGAAAGAGATAAATAACAAAAGAACCTGTGTATCAGAAAAATCTCCAACTGCTATGACAGCCATATTGCACAAATGATACCACTTCTTGTAAAAGTGCTTCACAGTCTCAGGAGAAACTGTCCGAATCACTCTCTCTAGTCCAATTGGTAACCTTTCAGCATACTGCAATCAATTATATGAAATAACATACATCGATAAAAATTCCAAAAAAATCACATTAAGGTCTAATCTACAACACCATTTTAAGTAACATTGACTAATAGGAAATTAGGAATAGCAACAAGTGTTGGATACAGTTAGTTGTTTACCTTAGAACCTTCCATCATCAAAATCCAATGAGCATCCTGCAGCCTCCCCGTGGCATTTCTGCTTCCCCTGTACTCTTCCATGACAGCTCCTCTTTCCTTCTCCAAGTCATCCTTCGAGACTCGAATCTGCACACAACAATCTAATCCAATTACAACAAATAAAATCTAGAAAAAGAAAGTTCCAGAATCATTCGTCGTTGTTGATGATTGATGATGATACCTCTGAACTGAATTCTGCCAAAACCGAAATGGCCCGAGACAACAGCTCCGGCTTGTCGACGGGAACCAAGAGCTCATAGACGGTGTCGTCGGCGGAGGTAACGGCATTCTGACAGGCGCCGAATTCGGCTCCGATGCTCTCAAGGAACTTAATGATGTCATGGTTAGTGTACCTCTGCGTGGCACTGAAAGCAAGGTGCTCAACAATGTGAGCAACTCCGCGTTCATCCTCTTCCTCCAGAACTGATCTGTCATGAGTACCAATTTTGCAATCGATTCAGCGAGAGAATTTGACTTTGAATCAATTCACGGTTAGAAGAAAAGAAAATAATGAATTAGGTTAGGTAAGGTTAGGGTTATACCCAGCCCTGACGGCAAGAGCGAGAGCAGCTCTCATGCGAGGCTTGGAATTGCAGCGAACGTAGTAGCGGAGGCCGTTGTCGAGAGTGCCGAAGTCGACGCCGACGGGTTTCTCAGGGAGGAGTTGGTCCATGTCGGCGTTCACCAGTTTCAGGGATCGGAACCCTTGTTTCTTCGAGATCGGAGCTGCTGCTCCTCCCGGAAGTAATTCCATCCTTCTTCGCTCTCAAGTCTCAACCCACTGTACAGTACACTCAAATGAATTATTCAGCCACACTTAACCACCCTGTGCCTGTGCCAGTGACGTTGCTGCCACTCTTGCATCTATTTTCTTTTCTGTTTTATTTTCTCTTTTTTGATGTAATAATTCCTTTTTTTATGTAATAATTTTTTTTTGTCAACATGTAATAATAATTTCTTTTTCTTTGTCAAGATGAAACAGGTTCATATTAGGGGTAACTCTCAGTCATACGACATCTACAGCAAGAAAAATAGCATATGTAGAGTCACAAAAAATACAACAATCTAAAACAAGACACGCTGCTGTAACAAACTCCAGGTTGTACATCAAACAAGGAAAACAAATAACTAAACACCCAAACTACCAAAGCACACAAAAACACCGATAAAACAACAACCTAACACACCAAAAGGATATCAAAAAGGATATAGATATGTAAAAAACTATGAGGGGAGTTGGGACAAACCCATTTGGGACACCTATAAACCTTTTATCTCCACAAAAACCCACACGTCACTTTTCGGATGTCTCTTTTTGGAAATCCCATCAGGTGAACTAAGCTGTGCACCAGCATTTCAGAGATCACCCAGGCAGCTTGGGCTAAACCACAACCGACGGTTCCGGCGACGGCAAACCAGAGAAGATAAAAACCAACCAACGAACAGCGCGAAGACTATAACCAAAGCAACACATAGCCTGCGAACCAGCACAAAACAACAACAAACCCACGATCAACGCACCTGAGCATCTAAGCTGTAGGGAGACAAACAACCCAACCCTAATGAGGAAGGCTCACGTCCACACCACCATCGATTGCGAAGTCTCCACACCCCAGCTAAAGGAAGTCAGCACAGCATCGAGCCCCCAAAACCACCCTGGCTGGATCGCGCCTCACATCGCTGCCAGAGCCAAAATCGAGCACGACGTCATCCTCCTCTCTTCATCCAACTCTGCATACAACAGGCCACTCCTCCACCGCCTCTGCAGTGCGATCCTCCGGAGCGCCGCCGCGCCCAAGCTCCCTCGCGCATCCACAATTCACGAGCCGGAGACATGGACGACCAAGTGACGAACGAAGGCATCGATGGAGCAAAGGAGGGGAAGGGAGGCAAGGCATGGGTTTGGATTGGACGGGTAAGGACCCCTGTGGCAGCTGCAATAACTTTTAGCAGCTATGAATGTGCAGGATAAATTATTTGGTAAAGATCTCCATCCCATAAACATGGTCATCGTCACTGCTTACTTTTTGGATATCTTTTGTATAATAATTATTTTTGGAAACCACTTTTTTAATTTTAAGTTGAAAAAAATTTACAAACGAAATTACTTGTTTTTTGGTCAATATAAACGAAATTACGAAAATCAAATTTTTGTCAAAAATCATCTGATTAAGAAGCCAAGGCCAAAAGGCAACACAACAAAAATGGGCCTAGAAGGGTTGTAGATCTATGCAACAGAATCACAGCTTAAACGAGGTATGGGTATTGACCCAAAAAAAAATGTATGGGCTTAAGAGCTGGGGACATATGTAAGAGGGGATTTTTTTAAGGGTTTTTCTATCTACACATACATAATTTTTTATCCACACACAGGAACGGAACTAGGTGTTCCTTGAGGGGGGCAATCGCACCCCCTCCCCAAGCAAAAAGTATAACCCGTCCCAATTAATGTTTAGTATTTGCCCCTCATATGTATAAGAATAATATAATATTACTTTGCCCAATTTCTAGGCTAATAATTTTAAAATAATTAAAACAACCTAATCACCTAATCGACCAACCTAAAAAACATAATTGATATATGGTATTTAATTTTGTATTAGACTAAATTTTGGAATATATGATATTTAATTTTTTATTAAACTGAATTTAAGACAATTATTAATAGTAGAAATTAGTCACTATTGATTTTGTTTAATCTATAATAATATATATAAAGACGAACCCTCTCGAGACCAATTTTTACACGTGTCACTTTGAGAGCATTTCAAGGCTCAATTTGACTGATTGGATTTGAATAGGTTTATTGATTAATTTGTATTAATTGTATTAGATATGATATTTATTGTATTGAATGAATTTTAACCCTAATATAATTTAATATTGCATTCAGATTTATCGATTAAAATTTGATTTTTTGCATATTTATTGTTAAAATGATTTGAATAGGATTTCAATTAATTTATTACTGATTCAAATCAAATGTTTCGAAATACGATTTAAAATAAAATTGTTATTAAAATGATATTTGCAAAAAATAAAAAATGTTAAGTTACTATGCATTGTTCTCATAAAAAAATCAACAATTATTTGAATCTTCAAGGCTCGTCCATATGTAAAAATAATAGTGTAGCTACTATGTTTTTGTTAATCCATTTTTTGAATCTACTATGCTTTTTCTCATTTCTTATGATCAAAATTAAAATTTGATTTTTTGTGCATTTATTGTTAAAGTGATTTGAATAGGATTTGAAATAATTTATTATTGATTCAAATCAACTTTTTTGAAATACGATTTAAAATAACACTAATAATAATTAATAATAATAATAATAAATAACATAATATTTCAATATCACCATCGAAAAAGATTATATCCATTTTTACACCCGTTTCAATAATTAATAAATTAATAAAATCCTGATTCTTCTTTTCCTTTTTTATTGCATCGATTCAAATAATTTGAAGTACGATTTGATTTGAATATATCATAATTTAAATAATATTATTAACCTT
Organism: Glycyrrhiza uralensis; assembly: GCA_030159175.1. Lineage (NCBI taxonomy): Eukaryota > Viridiplantae > Streptophyta > Magnoliopsida > Fabales > Fabaceae > Glycyrrhiza > Glycyrrhiza uralensis. The sequence continues at coordinate 56,869,740 of BRZY01000003.1, read as the reverse complement.
AAATAATTTATTATTGATTCAAATCAAATTAAAATGGGATTTTAATATCACCATAGAAAAGGGATTACACCCATTTTTACATCATTTCAATAATTAATAAATTAATAAAATCTTGATTGTTTTTTTCCTCTTTTATTGCATCGATTCAAATAATTTGAAATATAAAATCAACCTATTTAAAATACAATTTTAAATAATTTATAATCAATTCAAATCAACTTATTTGAAATACGAATTAAAATAACAATAATAATAATAAAAAAAATCAAATGAGATTTCAACATCACCATAGAAAAAGGATTACACCCATTTTTTCACCCATTTCAATAATTTCAATAATTAATAAAATCATGATTCTTCCTTCCTCTTTTAAACGATGATTCTCTCTTTATTTTACCCCTTTGCAATTTTTTCTTTTTCAATCAAACCATTGTGATTACATCCATTTTTACTTCTACAAAAAAAACCTAATTCTTCATTTTCTCTTTTATTCTAGTGATTGTCCTCAACCAACTGAAATTTTGGATTCTATCAAAAAATAACTCGCACCCTATGTCAACATCTATAAATCATGGCGGCAGGAAGGATTCTTATAAGGTCGTGGTTCTATTTCTGATATTACTCCTAACACCGACTCCTGGACGTTGTTGGTTAGGATTGTCCGGCTATGGAGCGTACCGAGTTTTGGAAAAGTCAAGTTGCCCTACTCCCAAGAGATGATCTTTATGGACGACAAGGTATTGTTAACTCTTTTAATTTGTTTGAGTGTAGTAACCTAAATAATACTTTTTTTTGTTTCTTTGAAAAGGGTGACAAGATCCATGCGACTATGAAGTGGGAATTAATATATAAGCTTGGCAAGAGTTTGAATGAAAATTTTGTCAATGTTATGTCCACTTTTAAAGTGGATGTGAATGATGGGCGCTATCGAACAACACGTCATTTGTATAAGCTACATTTTCCCATTCCACGATAAAATTGGTGACTACTGCTGTCATTTGAGGGAATGAATTGTCTTTTACTGAACCAGTTGATTTTTTGAAAAGGGAGTATGATTGTGATTACTTGGTTGGTGAGTGTGGCTTCGATTTATTTTAATTTTTTATTTTGTCTTTTTAATCTTAGATCTTAATATATATACATGTATTGATACTTTTTATTTGTTCATTTTGTTTTATCATTTGTATTATTGTCATTCCTATGTTTATCAACACTTTCTCATCTAACATGACTTCATAATTATTGCTATTTTTTTCTATTTTACTATTAATCATTTTTACCTATTACTTTTTAGTATTTATTCATTTTCTTGATCATGTTGTTAGGTTTTTGTTTTATTTTTTCGAAAACCATCATTGATCTTCTATATATTCGTCAAACCAAACTTCTCCTGTAAGGCGAGTATATTTTATATTAATAATTTTTAGTTATGGATTATTTTTTAGAATTAATGTTTCTATATTTTGCGCTATTAAGTTTTTTTTATTTTTCATTTTCTTTTGTAATTAATTTTTTTTGTTTTTTGCATATACATTATTCTTCTTTATCAAATAAGGAAAAACATCATAGATCGCAAAAATTTAGTTATTTATTTTTTAATATTTTTCAAAAAATTATGTACGGGATAACAATAATTATAATTTATATATATTACTATGATTATTTTAGAAAATATGTGTAATACTTTATTAGTTGTTTTAATTACCAATATATATAAATTATTTAAATTTTCCGTTTAATGTTTCTATTTTAGTAAGTTTAGTTTTATATAAATTGTATGTTCTTAATTTGTAATTGTAAATCAAGCAAATCATTTGTAATAGTAAATCAAATAAAACAACATTGTAACAAGCAAATTAAAAAAGGAAAGAAATTTAATTTATAGAAACATAGAATGTGAAATACAAAATAATGGCTATGTCATAAGCGATGAATATATTGAAAATGGAAATGAAAATTTACAAAGAGAAATATGAAAGAAAAAAGGGCAATAGAGGAATAGATAATTAGAATGATTTGCTTAAATTCGAAAGTGAATTGTGCGATTAGAATCACATGCAATTAAACACATTAATTGATTAATTTCTTTTATCGATTTTATTAGGCTTGCAATGAATATTTTGAAGAATCATAAATGATTGATTTCCTTTATTGGTTTTATTAGACATACAATGAATATTTGGAAATAAAAAATAGAATGTAGATTAAACACATTAATTGATTAATTGATTCCTTTCTGTTTTTGGTTTGTTTATTCTATTTTCGATTTTGTTAGGCATGTAATGAATATTTTGAAATGAAAATAAATATGTAAATTAAACACATTAGTTGATTAATTGATTCCTTTCTTGATGTTGAGGTTGCTGAACAAGTGAGAATGTGATAGGTATTAAAAAAATGGACAGGCATGAATTACATGATGATACATAGGTCTATGCTCTAAAGGCGACACCAGTAATGAGTTTTTTATAGGGTAAAAAAACATTTGATGAGTTCAAATTTGATCATTTTAGGATTAAAAAATTTAAAAAGATTTGATTTTTAACGTTTATAGTTATATAATAATCTTAAGATATCAAAAAAGGTTTAAGATTTGATTTTAGGATGTGAAAAAATGTTTACAATTATATAAATAATCAAAATGATCTCTTCAATCTTGATTTGATTTTGATTTAAAAATTTTGAAATTAATTTTATTTTATCTTCATTTGAATTTCATTTTTGTCAAGATTATATCATTTCATAAATAAAAAAATGTGGTGGATATTTTTTTGATACAATGTGGTGGATACTTTGCACTAATACGGTCGCAAAAAAATTATCTCTTCAAAATTAGTATGAATTTTAAATTTTTATTTTTATTTTGATATTTAGGAACAACTAATAAAAAATATAAAAAATATTTTTTTCATCTTATTCAATATTATAATCATTGTTTCTTTCAGTAAAAAAAATTATTATTTCTTTTTTATTTAGCATTTTTACCAAATAAATTCATTAAATATTCTCTTTTGGCCAAATATAATTGAATTTTCTCCCATTAATGTCTAAAAATAAATTGATAAAATAAAAAGTACGAATAAAATACAAAAAATGAGAATAGATATTTCTTGATTTATTTTTATATTACCATCTAACTAATTTATTGATCATTTTATATTTTTGAGAAAATTTGGTATTTTTATAAATTAATATCTGTAAATTGATTAATGTAACAATTAAAAATAAAATATAACATGCGTGATAAATATTTTACGTGAAATCTCATTGACATGTGAACCACTTAAATAATTAAACTGTATAATATAATTTAAATATTTTTCTATTTTACTTTATGATAATTTTAATACAAATACATTTTTATTATTTTTTATTTTATCATCAACTAAATTATTAAATACTTTCTTAATGTAAGAAAATTTAAATTTTATTTTGCGCAAAAATATCTATATTTATGGGACGGAGGGAGTACATTTGTATCCAAAATATATTGTGTTTTTCTTTATTAATTATTAATTCATATGCAATAAATTTTTTATTATTAAGGTTAATGTGATTCTGATTATTACTTCATATGAAAACATCTTATTCATTTCTCATTCACGTACAAAAGAAAATATCTAACCCGTGAACGCATGGGTCACATATGCTAGTATGTATTAAAGTTTTGCCCCCCTTAATAATTTTTTTTGGTTTCATCCATATCCACACATACATGATGCGGAACTATTAGTTCTGCATGTATATTTTTTTCGAACACATACATGATGCGGAACTAATAGTTCCGCACGTTGTAATTCAATGTGGAACTAATAATTCCACCGGAATTTTTTTTTGAAAACATACATAATGCGGAACTATTAGTTTCGCACGTTGTATTTAAATGCGAAACAATTAGTTCTGCAAGCATGCATAATGAACCAAAAATGCTTGCAAAACTAATAGTTTCGCATTAAATTACAAGGTGCAGAACTAATAGTTCCACATTATGTATGTTTTTAAAAAAAATAATCCTGCAGAACTATTAGTTTTGCATCACGTATGTGTTAAAAAAAAATACATGCGAAACTAATAGTTAGTTCCGCATCATGTATGTGTAGATAGAAAACTATGTATGTGTAGATAGAAATTGTCTTTTTTTAAACACATACATATATTTCTAAATACACATACTTAAATTTTAAAAAACCAAAATATCCTCAAATATTCACATACAAAAAAAATGTATGGGCTTAAGAGCTGGGGACATATGTAAGAGGGGATTTTTTAAACACATACATATATTTCTAAATACACATACTTAAATTTTAAAAAACCAAAATATCCTCAAATATTCACACACACTGTTCACGCGCACACACATGTTTACACATAAAAAAAATTACATTGCAGAACTTGCGTCCGCATGCAATGTAATTTTTTTATAACATAAATTTACATTGCGGAACTAAAATTTACATTACAAAAAAAATTACATTGCAAAACTATTAGTTCCACAATGAAAATTTACATTGCATTATATTGCAGAACTAATAGTTCTGCAATATAATTTTTTTATGCGTTAGTTTGTGTGTGTGTGTGAAAATTTGAGAGTCTTTTAGTCTTTTTATATTTAAGTGTATGTGTATTTAGAAGTGTATGTATGTGTGTTTAGAAATTGCCTTTAAAAGATAGACTCAATATTTGCCCAAAAGGTTGACTAAAATTTTTTGACCAAAAGTCAACCAGTTGGCTATAGTTCAGCATGTTGGCCCAGTTTTGATTTGAAAGTTATCAGACTGGCCCACTTTCAACCAAAAAAGTTTATTCCAGAAATATCAATGAAGTTGACCAAAAATATAAAAACGAAGAAACTAGCCTGATTCCCCTAGGCGCCATTCGTTAATACTGACCTTTCATGTGCAGTATGTTTACCGGTAAAAAAAAATCTATTTACTTTGGAAGTAACTCTAGTTAGAATTATTTCACTTAATAACTTATCATAGATATTAAATTTTATCAATTCAATCGTCCAATTAAAATTTCTTATCGAATATATTAAGTCTGTAAATTTTCATAAAATTTAAACAATCCTTGATACTTCTTTCATTCATATTTCTTTATTCCTATAAATTTTTAAGTGGTAAAAAGTTTTTTGTTTGATTTTCTTTCTGATCAACAAAATTGTATTTGCTTACAAATTTTATTAATTTTTCTTTATTCTTGCAACTTTTAAAATTGTAAATATTATTTTTCTTTCGACTTTATTTCTCGTCAATTAAATAATATTTACTCGTAAATTTCTTTTGCTTTCCTTTGTTTAGGTAAATTTTGAAGTGGCAAAATTATTTTTTGTTTGATTTTATTTCTGATTAATAAAATAGTATTTATTCACGAGTTTCGTTCATTTTTCTTTATTCTTATAAATTTTCAAGTTGCAAGAATTGTTTTTCTTTTAACTTTATTTCTCATCAATAAAATAGTAGTTGCTCATGAAATTCATTTATCTTTCATTATTTCTATAAATTTTTGAGTAGTAAAATTGTTTTTCTTTTTATTATTCCTGATTAATAAAATAATGCTTATTCACGAGTCTCATTTATATTTACTTGTTCATGTAAATTTTTAAATTGTAAAATTATATTTCTTTTGATTTTATCTTTTATCAATAATAAAATATTATTTTTTTTACGGATTCTATTCATCTATTTTTGTTTCTATAAATTTTCCAGGATGCAATTTTTTTTAAAATTTTATATCAAATTAATAAAATAATATTTGCTTACGAGTTTCATTTATCTTTCTTTGTTTTTGAAAATTTTCATGTAATAAATTATTGTTCTTTTGATTTTATTTCTAATCAATAAAATAATATTTGTTTACATGTTTCATTCATCTTTCATTGTCCATTTAAATTTTTCAGGTTGCAAATTTTTTATTTTGTTTCTGATCAATAAAATCGTATTTTTTTTTTGGATAAAGGATGCTAAACAAAAGAGAAAAAACAAAAGACAATGACACTAAGAGCCCATAAGCCCAAAACACAGCTCAGACCTATCTCATCCGCTGATAGTGAACACGCCACGCATTAGCTTGGAGAGGAAGACGAAGCTCAACCGGCGGCGCCTCAAGCTGCTGCCAAGGGAGTCGCTGGTGTGATCCCTTCTTTGCTAAGCAGTCCACAGTCTGGTTTCCTTCCCGGAGCGTGTGAGTCAATTCCACCAACCACGGTCTGCTCAAGAGCTCCTTGATGCCAGACACCACCGCGGCGTGCATATGAAAAGGTTGGATCTGGTGCTTAACAAGCTCAATGGCATGAAGAGAATCCGAGTAGCAAGTCACCGCCCTACAGTCCCGTGCCCAAGCCAGGAGAAGACCATGGTGAATGGGCAAAAGTTCAGCGCGAAGATTGTCCGATTTGCCTACGTAGTCGAAGAACCCTTCAATCCAGGTGCCTTGACCACCCCGGAGGACTCCTCCAAACCCAGCATCCACAGAGTGTTGCAAGCAACTGCCATCTATAACACCCTTTCTCCAAAAAAGATATTACACCATAGTAACCAAGAAATTTTGAATAACTTAGAAAAAATTCGGTTTAAAACTCAACATTCCTTCTCTGAAAATGCGTATAAAATTTTTTTCTCCTTTTCTTTAATGATGAGAAGGATGGAGAGTATGTGTTGATTCATTTTCGAAAAGGTTTTTAAGTGCGGAAGCATAAAACAATATTTGTAAGGATAACCTCTCATCTCATATTCATAAGATTATCAGAGTTTTTACAGGGAAGAATTTAAAGTAAGATAGTGAACATCTGAGCCAGTCTAGTCTCTAAACCTCTACCCAAAATAATACAGTAGCCACTTAATCTTCTCGGAACATCCATCAATCTATTCAGCATCCTTCATCAGATCCTCTCCTAAGAGCTAACCCACTTCTTGGGTCAAACATCTACTCTATCATGCATCAACACAACAAAGCAGACAATGGTGAACCTCTAAACAAATTAATAGGAAAAGTATAGGCACACAACAACATACAGCACAAATACTAAAAAATCATACTTAAACAATCAGTATACCAACAGATCAAACAATAAGCACACAACACATTTAAGAACATCTGGTGGGAACATTGCTTTCAACAAAGCATTTAGGAACATCGAGTAGGAACATCAAGTATGAACATCATGGTGGAACATCGAGTATGAATATCATGTAGGAACATCGCCCTTTACCAGGCCTATCTCTTTCACTTCCAACCACTCAGAACCACTTATCTTAAATCACACAGAATCACCAGGTAACACTAAGCCACAACTAATAGATAAGAATACGAATTCACACACTTCAGGAAAAAACGCACAGTCTTACCACCCAGATAGTCATAGAACCATTCAACGTCGTAAACAGAGAATTTTAACACGGTAATATATCTGAAGGAATTATCAAACACACAAGACAATCTACAATTTTGGGACACACCCACGAGAAAGGAACCCGCTGCTCTTGGAGACTTTACTTAATAATTTCGGGACACACCCACGAATAAAGAACCCGCTGCTCCTAGAGACTTTACCACTTATATTCGGGACACACCCACGAGTAAGTCACCCGCTACTCCTGGAGATTTTACCATAGGAATTTCGGCACATAGCCACGAGCATTCAGCCCGCTACTCCTGGAGATTTTACTTAGTAACCACAAACCCCAACTTATGACTTAACTCTCAAATAAACACGGAATCACAAGTACACACAAAATCACATTTCTCAGATAAGAATATCAATCACGTGTCTTAGGTAAACACAGAATCAGGAGTAACTATAGAACCAAAATGTATTCGGAATAGACTAAGTGAAATCAAATTGTTTATTTATGGAAACACTTAAGCACTAATTATTTTCTAGGGAAAAGGCCCGTTGGAAGCCTACCTCACTAATTTCCACTGTCATAAACGTTGGAAATTAAACTGAGCTAATTGCATACATATACAGATTGGATACCCGCTCTATATTTCCCACTGTTAATATAACAATAAAATTCATCGAGAATCCATTACTGTTATATTAAATTCCGAAAGATGCTATAACAGTAGAATTCACCGAGACTCCATTACTGTTATACTCTTTTATCCAATCCAATCTATTTATATATACGTTATTAAGAAATCACTTCTTTCCCAAATTATCTTAGTCACATATATACTTGGTCCCTAGTGTTAAGATTTTTAAATAGCGTATCAATACAGATCCCAGGCAAGAGAGAGACGGACTAAAAGCCCCTTCAAAGACAGATCCATACTAATAAACTAATCAAATCTTAACTATCACCTTTGAATATATAAATGTTAGATAACTTCAGGGTTTTTACAAAAGAAGAAAACGTATTTTCTTTACGGTAAAATCATATTTACGGTAAGCTAAAATTTGCCATTATAACGGTATGTTTACTAAGCTCAAAAATTAATTCTTGTATCCTCACCTCATTCCCACGAAAATTTAAGGATTTTTGGGCATCACAACACTACAATTAATAATTATCATAAAATAATCATTTTAGAGCAATAAAACAATTTATAAAGCATAAACAACCATTTAAAAACTATAACACCCAAAGCATACAAGTCAAGCATAACCAAAGATCATACATATACATCTCAAATTATTTTGCAAGAGGTTTCCCCTACTTTTGCCAAAATACCTATGAAGAACAAGGCAAAAACTCTAAGAACACCAATAAAGAAATTTAAGACTTAAGAAGAGAAAAGAGAGAAAAGTGTTTGCCTTCTTGATTCCTTGGCTTCTTGGCTTGGTGTGTGTTAAAATTATGAAGGCAAGATTGCTATTTATAGAAGAGGGGGCAGCTAAGGGTTGAGTTTAAAGAAACTATAGTTGGCTTTGGAAAGTAACCATGGTTTGGTATTTAAAATAAATCAAAACAATTAACTAATTCCTAATTGGCCTAAACCACTTCACAAGGATTGAATCCAAGTGAAAAATCATCATCCAAGGGCTCTTGGGGAAGGAGCGGGGCGGCCAAAGAGGAAGGGCAAGGGAGGAAGAGTTTATGCAAGTGATGTAAGTCATGACTATCAAAATGCATCTTTAACTAATTAGTTTCAATCAATCTTTTTCTAATTGGTTTAAGGACTTTCACAAGGATTAAATCCAAGTGAAAAGAATCATCCAAGGCTCAAAAACAGCCCAAGGATGTTGACCAAGATGAGAGCAAAGGGGACCATTGGATTAAAATACCAAAAGCTTTATGTTTTTGTAATTATGATGTAAAATAAATGATTACATAATCTTCATTCCAATCCTTCTTGACTAAGGCTTGTGGCTAAGTCAAAAACACTATTTTAGACTTTATAAAATTATTCCAAGGTCCTTTGAAAATTTCCAGTTCATCTTTCAACCCCTTTTGCTTTCTATACGCTTTTATACGGCAGAAATACCACATAAATAAGCCAAAATAGTAGAAAAATAATATTGTCTAGAAATATTTTTAAAAATCATGAAATAAAGAATAAAAAATAAAATAAAAATTGTTTAGGACCTTTTTCAAAATTTACATATACTGTATAGCAAGTTCTATACGCTATACTGACCAATTTGCGGTATATTTCGGTATTTTTTGAAAATTTTCCAAAAATTTCAGAAAATCAAAAATATTAAAAGAAGAAACTTTTGTGAAAGGAGATAAAATTCTGGGTTGGTTTGACATACTTTCTCTATTTAAAATCTTATCCATTAATAACGGTAGAATACGATTTTCCGTAACAACAAGAAAAAGCGTCTGTTTTGATAAAGTAATTTAATAAGTATTCTAATATCATGATTCTAAGACTAACATAATTTTCTTAGCACTTAGTTCACATAGATTCATTAAAAATAGATAATTGACGGAAAACAACATACAAAAGTCTATATAAGACTTTAACTATCTTACCGTTGTGAACTAGAATATCACCCAACCTTATTATATACAAGATCCTAAAGTCTATACCTTATCTACCTTTCTTTCTCCAATGTCTAACTCATTTCTTATTTACTGAATACAGAGTTTCTCCTAAATGGACCAAAACCGTAATTCCCTTTTATCTCTTCTGCTAAAATTCAAACTTAGTCTCTAAAACCCTTTTGAATATCAAAATAACTTATCCTTTGTCTATAATACTTCTTGGAACCAAATATGAATTTTCCATATTCATTTATCCGCTTGTTCTTACTGTTCAAAATGTCTGTATTTTACTGTTTGACGCTTACGTCAGGTCTAAACTATCTATATTTTATCCGAAGATCCTAAGACTAATTCTAATCCTTCAAAATTAATACTCTGTCTCATAGAGTAAAATTTTGGGATGTTACACCATCAACGTTAACCACTGCTACATCCGCACCAGAGGGGTGCCATTGAACCCAGCAAGGGGAGCAATGGCTATGGCTCTGATTAAGGTAAATCTCTGACTGAAGAAGAGTTGCCATCCATTTAGCCTCTCGGGTGACTCTAAATAGGTCCAGATGCACCTTATTTATTGACTCCTCATTTCTGGTTGTCCAAGCACTCCATAGGGTCACAAGGAAGCCACTTGCTCGGTCCCCCATTCCTTCTCTGTGAATCCAGCTGACAGAATTACCTGCAGTAAAAAACGCCAAATCAGTAAAGTTCATAGCGTACCAAAGTTGTGTTGAGCGAGGACAATCCCAGACACAATGCAGAAGTCTTCAGCCTCATGGCCACAACGATGGCAAGCACCAGAAGGAGCCAACCCGTGACGATGAAGGGTCATAAGAGTAGGGACAGAGTCATGGCATTCAAGCCAAATCAGGAAACGAATCTTCTCTGGGGCATTCTGACGCCAGATCCAGCTCCAATCCTGACTAGCTATAGGATTCACTCTGGTGGTGCGTAGAAGTCACTGGTAACCCCTTTAACTGTGTAAACTCCTGATAACTGCTGGTGCCAAATATAACTGTCAGAAATATTATCATGTAGAAAAAGTTGCATAGATTGAGTACTGAGACGCTGCCATTGCCACTGATTGTTTAGAAATAGGTCATTAATTTTAAGCACTGTATCCTGAATGTCAACTGCAAAAACTTGAGTGCATAGGGAGTCAAACTGGGTCCAGGGGGCGTACCAAAATAGGGATTGGTCATTCCCAACCTTGAATTGGTACCCTCCTTTCAAAACCTCTTTAGCTTTGAAGATGGCATTCCATGTAGGGGATCCATAAGAGTGTTTGCTGTCCAAAAAATCACCCCTCTTAATGTACTTATTGTACATCATGTTCACCCAGATTTTATCAAATTTCTGCTGCAGCTCCCAAACTAACTTCCCTAAAAGAGCTATATTAGAATCCCGAGATATCCGAACACCGAGACCTCCTTCGTTCTTTGGCCTTGTAATCTTCTCCCACCCCACCAAGTGCACACCTCTGTCTAATGCACCTTTCCAGAGGAAACTCTTGGCCAAACGATCAAGCTGAGTGCAAACACTAGAGGGGAGCCAATTTATCTGCATGTAGTAAGTTGGTACAACATTGAGGACAGATTTGACAAGCGTGGTTCGTCCAACCTTATTGATGAGTTTATTCTATCAATAAAATCGTATTTGTTCATGTGTTTCATTCATATTTAATGATTCATCTAAATTTTTAGGTTGAAAATCTTTTTATTTTTTTGATCAATAAAATAGTGTTTACTCACGGGTTCTATTCATATTTTTTTGTTCTTGAAAATTTTCAGATTTTAAAATTATTTTTCTTTTGATTTTATTTCTGATCAATAAAATAATATTTATTTATAGGTTTAATTTATCTTTTTTTGTTCCTATAAATTTTTAGGTTAAATTTTTTTCTTTTGATTATTTGTTATAAATTATAAATAAAATAATATTTACTCACATATTTTATTTATTTTTTGTTTCCAAAATTTGTATACACAAATTCACAAAATCAACTAGTCAACTTGCTAGTTTACAAATAAAAAATGGGTTAAGTGCGGTGTACCCAAAACGTGGGTGTATTTACTATTTACCACCCCCCCTAATTTTTCTGCTGATTCTACTAACCTTTCTTGCGCCGCAAGCCACAAGCCGAACGCAAGCGTGAAGAATATAGTGTGACTCGCAATTCGTGAAGGACTGATATAGAACTTCCTCCCATTCCGCCTTTAGCAATAGAGGGTATGATTCGGACCATTGGTGACGTAAGTGAAAAAGCCCTTAAACCCTTTTCCATTCTCAATTTCTCTGCAAAACCTTAACAAACCACTTGTGTTCCGAAATTTCCACTAAGAGCGACCGCAATGGAGCAACAGAACGAAGCGCCAGACAACAGAGAACTCTACGCACTCTTCAACTTGTCCCCTGAAGCTTCCTATGAAGAAATTCGCAAAGCTTATCGTCAATGGGCACAAGTCTATCACCCTGACAAGTGCCAATCCCCTCACGTATGCCTCTCCTTCTCTCTGTGCTATTTACTCATTTCCTTGTTTGCAATTACTTCACTCGCGTTGTTTTCTTCTATCAGATGAAAGAAACTGCTACGGACAGCTTTCAACGCGTGCGTGAAGCGTATGAGATTTTGTCAGATCCAAAGACAAGGCTAATATATGATATCTACGGCATGGAAGGGTTGACCTCTGATTTGGAATCTGGTTTGGAATTTCGTCCGAGGCTGGATGAAGCCGCCGTGGAGATGAAGACTAAACCAGCTCTGGAAGCAGAGCTGGAGAGGCTGATGAGATTGATGGAAAGGGAAAAGAATATATTGAGGGAAAGGGAAAAGATTGCGGGGCATATTCGATCCTCGGATACAGTTCTGGCCAATATGTCTTTGCCACACTATCTAGATGGTGATGGCCTCTTCAGAGGGTATTTCTCTGTGCATCACAGTTTCATCTTATTAGTTATTTCTATCATTTTTTTAGTTTGGTTGATCAACTACTCTTGCAATTAATGTCTCAATTTGAAATTGAAGCATTTATTTTTTATTTTGTTTTCATTAACTATGTATTGCTATAATCACATACCTTGTTGTGGGAAATGGGAGTGGTTTTAATGATGTTGAGACTTGTTAAATGTAAGCAATGATGGGCAAAAACCGAAATCTACTTGATGATATCGCATCTTTTGTTCTCTAACTTTTGGTATACAAACACGTTCCTTACAGTGAAATATCGGCTGCTTCTCGTTGCGATTTATGTGTTTAGGTACTCGTTTATTATATTTCATCTGAATGTTCATGTTGTGTCTCTGAGCATCAGAATGGCTATGACAACTGAAATCCAGGCTCAGTTATCGAAGCGAAATGCCTTTACAATTGGTGTTGATGGACATGAAGGTGCTGTTTCTGCCGTATTTGGGCATCAAATTTCGGAAGTTTCATCAGTAGAATTTATGGCTTCAGCTGGTTTACGTGCACTAAATCTAATTGGGGTGCAAACGTCTCGGTGGGTAATTTGCTTTCTTCAAATCAATTTGAACAGTGCTCGTTTGCCAGTGCTAGTGATGCTTTATGTGTTTCTTGCGCATCATATTCCAGTAAGCTATCATCACACTCAGCTGCAACAATGGGCTTAGCAATGTCGTTGAAAGATGGTTCATGGAATCTTTCAAATTTATGGACCCGCCAACTGTCAGAAACAGCAGGTGGACATGTATGCTATTCTCTAACTTGAACTTTTCTTTCTAGTCTATGGCGTGATATCTAGTGCACATGGATACAAACTTGGGATGTATTTAGATAATATAGCAAGGAATTGAGATGATCAGATGAATATTTGTACATAGCATGGTGTGGACATGCGTAGACCAGCTAGTCATGTATTAAAATAAGATTCATATAATTATAACTATGAAATTGATTAATTCTAATTTCTAACTAACTGTGGGGTTTCTTGATCTCAATATAGTCAGCCATTGTATCTGACATTCATCCAAAAAAGCAAGATCTACATTGTATAAGCAACTAATCCATCATCATTTGATTTTACTAAACTCAAGGGAACAAATGAGTGGTCTATATATTATTTCCAAGTTCCAACTGGTGTAGACATTTTTTTTTAACTTTTAATATATGAATATAAAAAACTTTGTATTTTTGTGATTTTTAGACACCCAAATCCCTTAAGATGTAATGCTGTGCCAGAATTTGGCCATAATTAACCAAATCACATGGGCTATTTAATTGTTGACCATTTTAAAGTATAAAACTAGTGAGTTGGGTTATGTGGCCTTGAGAATTATGAAACAGTTTTGGTATTTCTTTTATCCGTGATCTCTCCCTTCTCATCTCTATTACAGGTAGAACTTACTTTGGGATGACAATCATCCGTAGCTGTAGGGTGGCAAAAAAAGGATGAGAGCAGGTCTGCCTCTGGAGATGTGAAGGTACATATATGTTTTCTGCATAATCAAGTCATTTCATTTGAACTGCAAATTTCATTACCTTAATGATTAAATGTTGTCCAGTATAATCCATCATCTAAAATTCCCCCCAAAAAAAAAAAGAGAAAATGTTAGTGACAGGTTATGTTCTTTCATCTTTTGAATAGTGGTCTTAGATGTTTCTAATATTTATAGAACAATTTAAGTATTCATCTTTTCCTGTACTAAAATCTTTCTCAACTCCTTTAGTTTGGCACAGGTTCTTTTGAGACATCAGTTCATTATACTCATCGTTTTTCTTCTAAATCTCTTGGCTGCATTGCGGGGAAAGTTGGGAGGTATGCAAAATCTGATTAGACATAAATTTAGTTGGGGTGTCTGTTTTCAAGCTTATGTTTTTCATTTTCTTGAGGAAAAAGTATATCTTGCTATCATACTTTTGGATTCGGTCGCAAAGTGCTCACAATGTCATATTGTATTGTTGGCAAAGGTCTTATGTGAGTACTTGATAGCATACTTATTTGAATGTCAAAACTTGACTTAAAATCCATTTGTTTGGTTGATTGTTTCCATTGTTCATTTCTTCTTTGTTTCTTTGTGACTTAAATGGTTTATGCTGTTTTGACATTAAACCATTTAAACTTTAGTTCTTCCCTTGAGATTGAAGTCGGTGGCGAGAGGAAGTTATCCAAATACAGCGGTGTGCGTTGGTTGTATATAATAGGAATTCAGGTAATGCAGTTAATGATTTTTTTAGTATTATTCATGTTTAGAGTCTGTCTTTGTTTCTGTGATTAAATAAGGCAATTAGGCTTAGGATGAAAGCCTGTACTAGCTGCTACTATTTAAAATCAATATACTTTACTATGTCATGAACCAACTAGAAATTTTAAACCTGTAGATAGAGGTATATAAATGGTTTTATACTTCTATAACATCTATAACATGCTTCCTCGTGCAAGAGCCTTCTAGGGTTTAATTGTGGATTATGCATTTCAAGGGAAACAATTTGAAGCCAAACTTTCAAGCCTCTTCCAAGCAACCCAAACCTGCATTTCAATGTGCCAAAAAATTTGTCTACACACAAACACCAAGGACCACTAACACTGAAATAAAAAAACTATCAGTGCTCAACCAGAATTCCTATTTTCCATTTTCATCACTGTATTGTTGTAGCAGCTAAAAGAATGAAACTAAATAACTAAAAACTGGACAGAAAAAAGGCATAAAAAACATGCTCATCCAGTATGGAAATGAGGACTCATTCTGTATATTTGAAGGCAGAAAAAAGAAAAAGAAAAAAAAAAAAGAGAATGGAGAACCTACCTCAGATTTTCCCCTCTGCCTCTTTCTACCCAGTAGCTAAAGAGCATATGAACAGCAAGCCAAAATCCCCCTAAAATTCCTAGCACTCTCTCTTCGCAACATCCATCAGCTCCAAGAACCAAAATCTCTCAGAGACTTACACAAGAAATTGCACCAGGCAACTTGAACACAGCAGCTGCGAAACAAAAACTAAAGAAAATAAAAAAAAACGAAAATGTAATTCTAAACCAAGAAGTTTTCGGTTAGTCAAAGATGAAGATTTTTTTTTTTTTTACAGTTGTAAGATTCAGGCGAAATAAACAAATCAAAGGTGTTAAAGTAGAGGTCTGTTTACCTATAATAATAATAATAATATGAGCTGAGAGAAGTCATGGAAAGTTAAGAAACTATGAAGGTCAAAAAGTGCCCTGGCTTTTTTTTACTCAAACATGAAATTCTACCAGTTGAGTTACGATTTCAATGTCTTTACTCTTTATTTTGGGCGATGAAAATACCCTGTTAAAGTACTGCATGATTTGTTATGTTCTTGATCTATTCATCAGAACAAGTTATATGAGGACATGGTATTTTAGATGGTCTAGAAAACTACTTTCACCCCTCAAATTACCCCCTCTAAATACTGCATCAGGCAATATTACATTTTTATTTTGTAACATTAATGGTTCCTTGGTTCCAGTTTCCACCAATGGAAATTTAAAGATTCCATTGCATGATCCTCCCTGTCCCTTCCCCTCTCTTTAGGATTTCTTGTAATTTGCTAGCAATACGAAGTTCAATGCAAGATGCTGCTTTTTCCTCCATTGTTCTTAATTTGTTGTATAAGCTGTTATACATTTTTTTTAACCGTTTCAGGGTATTTCCTGGAAATTTGAACTCTATTGCGGTGGTCAGAAGTTAATCATTCCTGTAAGGACACTAGGACAGTCTTCTTTACAATTTTAGCCTGATAGATACTAGACAACATTTTGGGCTTGGACCTATATTTAGATGTTTTATGTAAGATGGTTTTTGTGTTTATGTTCTTCTTGATTGTTAAAGTATGCTCTAAAGACCTATCTCTGAATAGAACTATGCCTTCTTAGTCTCTTAGATAAGCAATGTATTATGATGAAGTTTTCTTCCGAGCTGATATAGCTGATTAAAAGAAACAACATAGGTTCTTCTTTAGTTAACAGGCTTATTATTATTATTATTACTATTATTATTATTATTACTACTACTTGGCTTTGATCTTGATTCTCCTGCTTTGTTTAGATTCCTTTGTGAACTTTGGTATTGTAATTAACTTGAGACTGCATGTAATTGCCGACAAACTATTTAGATAATATATACATTTTTAAAAACCACAGATAATATTGCAATTTAAATTTTCTTGTTTGACTTTGTTTCTAACCTGTTATAACTGATAAATGAGCTGTTACTTGCAGATTTTTCTAACGAGGCATTTGAACCCTGTCTTTGCTACTGGAGCATTAGTTGTTCCAGCATCTCTTTACTTTGTTTTAAAGGTGAATTCAAATCATCTTTACATTGATAACCAACTTGTTGAACAGTTCAAGTATCTCAATGCTCTCTGCCAGTTTATTTAGTGATGACCTATAATTTTACACTGAGTTTATTGTTAATAAAATATTTTGTTGTGGTCAATTGCTTTCCTCTGAATAATGATCACTAAGATCCCATAATTTCCCCTTGACTAAAGAGGGTGTGATTCCAATTGAGCTATCATTATACAGCAGGGTGGTATCTGAGTTCTACTAATTTAGTTTTCTAATGAAAGCATGGATAACTATTGCTCTTAACATAATGAACCATTTAACACCATATTTATGACAGTAGTTAATTTGCTGTAAATTGTGGTTATTTAGAGTTTATTTTTGAAAGGAAAAAAAAACTGTATATGGTTGCCGAGGTTCCAAATAAATATGGCTAGTTTTATACCTGCCAATAATTTTCTCTCTAAATTATGAGTGTCCTATTTCTAGTTTACAAGGTTAACTATTTTTGCTGCCGCTTTTATAGTTTGCCCTTTGCTTGGTCATTGCATTGCCATGCATAAAAATTGCAATGTGGACAGGCAATGTCTTGAATGCTGTATTTTCTTTGGGTGATATTTTCTGTTGATTCCTCTTATTTAAACCTTGTCTTTAGCTCCACTTGTAGAGCATGTGGATCAGCAGGATAAAATTTATTGAACACAAAGAATATACTTCTGGAAACTTTTCACTGATGAATTCAATCACGTCAGCTGTACCATTGGTTACAAAGGTCTTGATCAGGATTCACCACTTTTTATTACCAAATATTTCTGCTGCTGAGACACTATAGGAAGAACTAAAATTACTACCTATAGGAAGAACTAAAATAACTACTTATTTTTTTTGCTAACATGACAGATGTGGTTGTTTGGTTTATTTAACAGTTTGATGACATGTCCCTCGTATTTCCTTCTAATATTTATGTGTTTGCAGAAATTTGTTATTAAACCATATTACCTTAAAAGGAATAAGCAGAAGGCTCTAGAGAAGGAAGAGAAAACTTGTTCTCAGGTATGGATGATTAATGTGCCAAAAGGAGTAGTGGCATTGGCTTCTATATTTGTCTATCATTATTGTTTCTGGTTTGTAACCAGTACCCTCCTCATGTCAAACACTCTATATTTTTTGGTTGTGTGATAGCTATTATGATAATTCGAGCCTTGTCGATGTATGGCATGCCTTATGATTGAAACCCCCTCAAAACAAATAAAGAAAATTCTAAGTTCCAGGCAAGGGATGAAACTGTTCAGTCCAGAGGTCTGAAGATTGTTTTGTTTATTTAACCATTCATTTGGAATGTCAAAGTGAATTATTTGTGATTTGTGAATGCCACACGTAATATAGTTCCACTTCATAGAAATAATTTCTCTTAGAAAAGATAAATGCCCATGTCTCTCCTCTGTCAGTGAATATCATTGAGCATCCTAGTTATCACCTCCTCCCCATGGGGCAAATTTGTTGTGCAGGTTCAAGAAGCAAGGGCTGCAGCAGAGAAAGATAAGAAATTACAGAAAAATGTGGCTAATTGGAAAAGAACCAGGCAATTAGAAACAGGCGGACTGGTTATTTTGAGAGCACTATATGGAAATCAAATCAAATAATTTTGAACAACTTATACTCATCAAGTGAAACTAGTTTTGAATCTACTTCAGGAGTCACTGATGTTACAATTACTCTGAATTTTCTAGTTAATGATTCTGGCCAACTGAAGGTGTGGTTTCTTTCTTTTTCTCTCAAAAACATTCTAGACATTTGTTACTTACGAAGCTTTATAATTTTTAACATTTTATTTCTCTGCGTACTTATCCACATGAATGGGAATATTGCGGTAAATATAGGATGAGATAAAGTGCAGTAGACTCCTTTGATCAGGCGTGATGAATTGAAATTGAAATAGAGAGAATGATCGGAGACATTTAATAGAAACTTAAATGTAGGGTAATCTTTTTCTGTTTAACTTCTTGGATTAACACCAAATTTCTGAACCTTGTTTTACATAGAAGAGATTCGGGGTCTAAAGACATGCAGAGTTATGTACTGATTTGATCAATGCAATTACTTTAACTCCGAAATCTTGGACCAGGAATCAACACTGTAGCCTTCATTTGTGAAGCTGCAGAAACCTACTTGAAAAGTCTCTCAAGTGAGAGAATTCATTCGCTACTTAATAATCCTATAATTTGGATTTATATGTATGTAAGCTAAAAGAAGCTACTAATTTATCTATTAAATGTTGAATTGAGCCTTTACTGATCAAGCATAACCCTACTTATTATCATGATCACATAGCAACAGTTTATGCTGTTGGCGTTCTCTAGCAACTTGAGACCGATCTTGTATAGCTTAGATCTTACATAAATTGACATTATATAGTTGAAGCCATATTGTGACTTCAACGAATTTAAGTCTTTGGAATCCACGTCGTTTACTTTTTGAGGCTGCCAATTTTTATTATTAAATAATGAATAATGAATGTCCTATTTGTTGATGTAGGTTCATGAAGGTATAAAAAAATCAAGAATCATGGGATTTTATGATACTTGTCCAGGAGAACCTAAACAGTTGTATGTAGAGTACGCTTATGCTGGTAATCAACACAAGGTATTAACAGTTGCTCTTGTTACAGTTTAAAATTTTCGTATTATAAACCTCGTATCTGGCTGGTTGGTGCATAGGGTAATTAAGATTTTTGAAACAGGTATTGGTTGGTGATTATGAAGAATTACTGATACCCCAGGGCACCCACAGGAATCATGAAATTTTATGATACTTGCAGGTCTCGAACACCAGCTGTGGAATGGGTATGAGAATTCTGTGCATTTAGCTGTTGACCAGTGTCATGATTGTAGCTTAACAACTCCACCAGGTGTTCCAAATCCAAGTCAACGGACCTAAAGACATGAGCAATTTGGGCCATCCATATAGACCAAACTATAGCATACCAGATCACTCGCCACAACTTTTGAAACTGAGATACACTTCAATTTTAAAGGAGTTGAATCCTTACAGATTCCTTCACACTAATCGCTCGCGTGAAGAACAAATTTCAATGATCAAAAGCCATCGAATTGGCCCAAAGCCAATTGAGCTCAGAAAATGTATGGCCCAAATTAAAATTTAAAAGATAGACTCAATATAGGGAATTTTTAAATGCACATACACATTTTTATTCACAGATACGTAATAGTACAGTCTAAAATACCCTCTTTGCATTTCGTATCGTGCGGAACTATTAATTCCGCATTAGTGCGGAATTAATAGTTCTACATGTGTTATTTGTATGTATGTGCTGCAAATAACACGTGCAAAACTATTAATTTCGCACTGATGCAGAATTAATAGTTTCGCACTGATGTGGAATGTGTTATTTGTATGTGTGTGCTGCAAATAACACGTGTGAAAATAATAATTTCGCACACATTTCAGAATACTCACTTCCGCAGCCACACTCTCTCTCTTTCTCTTTCACTCTGTTTTGTTTCATCCCCACACCTCTGCACACACAACTCTGACTTTTTAGTTTTTACAAACTAATATTAAAGGATAATTGTGCATAATCCCTCAGAAAATACGAAGCTTCACAGAGTCTCTCCCTTGCCCTGTTCGTAAAAGGTTGGGTGGTGAACAAGAATAATTTCACATACGGAACTATGTGACCTTGGGTGACTCCGACGACAACAAACTTCGGTACCCCACTGACGACCACCCAGTGCTCCGGCGCGAAGCTTTAAATGAGGGAAAAGAAGAGTATGTGTGTGTGTTACTGCCTTACTGTGTTTTAATGGCTGTGTGTGCAGGGAGAAGAAGAACAGAAATGTGGAAGAGTGAGGAAGAAGAAGGGTCTTTTTGTCTTTTTAACGTTTAAGTGTATGTGTGAAAGGAAATTGTGTATGTGTATTTAGAAAAACCCATGTAAGAGGGTGGAGATGGGTTCTATCCCCACCCAACCCCTTTCCCCAATCCCCCTGTGTGTGTGAGTATTGACAAAAAAAAAAGTTTTGGGTTGTACGTTAGAAGGATTTTGCCAAAAATAAATGGGCTTAGAAGGTTTCTGCGAAAGAAAAAGGCGAGGTATGGGCTGCACGTTACAAGGATTGTGGATCCTTGTTTTGCCTCATAAAACAAGGCTTTTTTTATTCACACATACCTATTTTACTAATAACACATACACATATTTAAAATACCCAAACTACCCCTACAACCTTCTTTTTCTTCCCTCTCTTCTCTTCTTCCTCTGCGCACGTACGTTCTTCTTCCTCCCATCCTTTTCAAATTTTTTCTTCATTATCCCTTCTCTACTCACCCCTATCTCCTCCAACAACAAGCAAATGAGTCTCCCTTGCATTTACAAGCAGCACAACGAACAGAAAACGCACCGTCGTCGGTAAAATTGCGAGTTAAATTTTTCGCGTTTTAAGGACCTCGCGGAACTATTAGTTCCGCGTATATAAAAAACGACACATACGTATTGGTCGCGGAACTATTAGTTCCGCGTAAAAAATGCACTCGCGGAACTAATAGTTCCACGGAGTATTTTTCCTGTGAAAAATACTCCGTGGAACTATTAGTTCTGCGAGTGCATTTTTCTGTGAAAAATACTCCGTGGAACTATTAGTTCCGCGAGTGCATTTTTTACGCGGAACTAATAGTTCTGCATGTGCATTTTTACGTGGAACTAATAGTTCCACATAAAAAATGTACACGCGGAACTAATAGTTCCACGGAGTATTTTTCACTGGAAAAATACTCCGTGGAACTATTAGTTCCGCGTGTGCATTTTTTACGTGGAACTATTAGTTTCGCGTGTGTATTTTTACGCAGAACTATTAGTTCCACGTAAAAATGCACACGCGGAACTAATAGTTTCGCAAAATGCACACGCGGAACTAATAGTTCCGTGAGAGACAATGAATAGTATATGTGTGAAAAAAAAACCTATGAGGGATAGTTTAGTCTTTTTCATTTTTAGTGTATGTGTATTTAACAAATAGTGTATGTGTGAATAAAAAAACCCTAAAACAAACTCCTTCATGTGAATTATGTCTTATATTTGACAAAAAAAAATCATGTCTTATATTGATTTCCTTTTTTTAGAAATTTAAATTAGGGGGACAACTCATGCAAAGCCAGGAAGAGTCACCAATGCATGTCAACCCCCATTGGCCTTATTTTGATTTACTAATTCTACCTTCTTCCTCTACGGCAATAACTACTTATCTTTCCTTTATTTACAATGTACGATTACATTGTGATACGACTAACCATGTGTACGTGCCTCTAAAAAAGTATCTTTCTTTTATTGTTCTGCTCTACTAACGCCAACTCAAGGGTAAAACAGTCTAAAGAGCCTGTTTGGATCTACGTTCGTAGCACCCAAACGCACGTTATCATGGCTAAACGTGATTTGGCACTTTAATACAGGTGTTTGGATATTCAAAGTAAAAGCAATTTTGAGATCCAAACTCAAGTCTAGGTGAAGCCAAGATTTATAGTTTTTACGGTGGTAGTGAATCGATTCTGATATTTATTATTGGTTGATAGATATATTTTTTCCCTCATTCCTTCATTGCCCCTGTTTTTCTTTTGTCATGGTGCCAATTGCTGCTCCGTGGGGCTTCATCTTTTGGAGAGTATGGAGAAGAAACACGGGTAAACTGCGGCTTCTTCTCCTTTTCTCCTGCGGGGGCTGCTTCTTCTTGAGGCTTCTTCTCTCTTTCTTCCGTAATTGTTGGTGCGGCGCACCATTAATCAATTTGGGTGGGTTTTTTGTTTTGTTTTGAGGGTTTGAGCCCTTTTAGAGACAAGAGTGAGTATTTTATATTTTATTTATTTTATTATTTTATTCTAGTTTGGGCTTATGCTTGCCCACTTCACGTATCTCTTCATGTGCGTTTATTTTTTTGAAGCCTTGATGTATAAGTTTTGCTCATTTTTAATTGTTTATTAGTTTTAATTAAACGAGCTAGACCGGAAGGATTATTTATGGACCACACAAAGATTGCTTATCTTAACCAGCCCTGTATTATTTTTGGCTAAATTGTATTTGCAAACTTAAATTTAAGTTTATATAGTTATGAAAAAAATTGGGACTAAAATGAATAATTTAAATAATTATCTAAAATGAAAAAAAACATAGTTTTATATACATACATGGCAGGGCCCATTTTGGTAATTACACATCTAAAAGCAATTTTGATCCAAACTATCCAAACAATCTGAATTGATAAAAATCAATTTCTTATGAATGCATCCAAACATAAATCACGTTACGCTCAACTCACTTTTAATCAAAATCAATTTTGCAGAATCAATTTTGGCAAAATCAATTTTAGCCACCGCAGAACCAAACACACACTAAATCATTGTTTTAGATCCACCAACTAAATTTTATTTACTATATGTAAAACTAGAAATATTTATCAATAACGGTATTAGCTCAATGGTTAGCACACCATGTGTTTGAAATATAAACAAATCATAAATGATTTCACCTTATTTAATAATTTTTTTTTTACAAAATATCATTCATTTAATGCGGATTTCAATTTCAATTGCTCTTTTATTAAGGGCAATTTAGAGAAATTTTTATTTCTTTCTTATATATGAGTCCAAACTAGTACTTGAATTCAATATTCTATTAAAAAAGATAGATAGTACGTGAAACTTCAACCATACATAATAGTACAACATACATAGGAATAGGAAAATGAGAATCAGTGAGGACGCCTGCAGATAGTGAAGCCGTCGGCCTATAGAAGTAAGGGAAATTTCAACACGAGAGTCGTGTGCAATTGCTTTGTTGAAATCTAGTGCAGCTTGCCTCTCTCTTCTTTTGGGTGCTGGAACATCCTCTTCAGCCCATGCAACAGTTCCACCCCACAGGGTGTTATCGTATATAATTAACCCACCAATCTTAACCAGTTTAATTAGCCGCTCCTGGTAATTCCAATAATTATGCTTATCGGCATCAACGAACACAAAGTCAAAAGTTCCCTCATTTGAAGGCTGCAACACAACAACATATATAAAATCTCTACCTAGCTAGTGATACACTTGAAATATTAAACAAAATCATGCTTTATGTAGAAAGAGCATTAAAGAATCATGCTTACATCATCTAAGAGTTTATCAAGAACTGGTAAAGCTGGAGACTCTATGAAGTCAATCTTGTGCTCCACACCAGCCTTTTTTATGAATGGCAGTCCTATTTCATAAGCTTTTCTGTCTGGATCCACGGCTATAATCTATAGATAGCAAGCAAATAATGGGGTAAAATTTACATAAAAGAAATACTAACACATCCCTTAACACACTCTTTCCAACACATTCTCTATGATTGGTTAAAATTCATGTGGGTCTCACTGCTATGGGAATGGGTCCCACCAAATAGGACATAAGACCCACATGATTTAATGAAACACATACGAATTCCACTCGATCAATGAAAGTGTGTTGGGAATAGTGTATTAGAGAATATGTTACTAGCACTTTTTATATACGTATTGTACGGTAAATACACACTGGATAATTGAAGATAAGAAGAAAACCCATACAAACCTTTCCATCCTCAGGAATGGTAAGTGCAGTGAGGAGAAGAGAATATCCCGTAAAAACTCCAACTTCAATTGTTTTTTTAGCATTCAATAGCTTCAAGAGCATGGCCATTAGTTGACCCGCATCAGGCGCTGCACCCATGAAGCCCCTGATGAATGAAAATGGTATTACATCAAACAAAGTGCATTCTAATGTTAGATTTGTCATGAATCAACTACCTCAAAGACAACAAATTTAGATTGTTAGGTGAAGAATGTTAAAGAATTATTTTCATATTACCATCGATCTTTAACAGATTTTTGTGTAGGTCGACACTCTGAGTTAGACTATGTACATATATATTCTTGGGAATGTTCACATATCTTGATTAAATTAGAACTTTGGTAGAAAGATAATTACACAGGGTGGCTTGCATTGGCATTCCTTAGCTCTTTGAGAGTCTCTGGTTCTCGTGGATAAACGCTGGTCTCCAGTATATACTACCACATCATTTTGGGTTAAGCAAAAAGGATTAAGCAATTTGTGAAATTGAAGCTCGGGAAAATGCTAAAAAAAATAGAGAGAGAGGTTTAAACGAACCTTGGTCAAGTTCTCACTCTGCAATATGACTTGATTAGGGGACATTTTATGCTTTGGTAAGTCTTCCATTTCTCTCAATTTTTTTTTTCTTAGCCTCACCCTGGCTCTGGCTCTGGCTCCCCCAGCTTCGTCGGTCCATTTTAAAAAGGAGTTTTGAGAGGGGGTTGTATTGTATGTGGCAAGTGGCAACCTCCACATTCCTTTGTCTCTTCAACAACAACCCCCATACGTTCTCATTATATCATTTCCTGTTCCATAAATATAACGTACACGATGATATGATCATCGTTTCTCAAACCAACCCTGCACCTCTTGTCGTCAAACCATTTTTGCTTAAACACTTTTTGTCACATAGTTCAATGTTAGGTACCTACCCCTCCGTCTGGTTATTTTAGCCACGTTCTCTGCTGAGAAAATTTCACATTCAAAGGGGGGAAATCGTATCTTTAGATGCAAATAATGATAGTGATTATCTCATATCCAAACTGCAATAACAGGAATAATTCGAACTGTTACAAAATTTTGAGTGAAATCCCGTTGTTTAAATAGCTTGCATAAAAAAAGTGTGATAAGTGTATAGGAATAGGAATAACACCCCCTCATTAGGATATGTTTGCTTATATCATTGACACCCTAAATAATAATATCAAACGAACTTGATCATCACCATAAAAAAAAAAAACTGATATTCGCATGTCTCCTGAGCACATATTTCTCATATAACGAGCCTAAATTGCCGATACATTGGTGATAATCGAGCTTTGTTACCAACCGAAAAAAAATGTGATTCGAATGGCACTAAGTAGGCTAAAAATGACGGCCACTTCCAAGCCTTATATCATATGAGGCGCAGCTGTACCATAGGGGGTAAGGATATTAGTAACGAACTCCATCTTTCCAGATTTTTGAACATGTATCTCGTGCAATTTGATAATGCACAATCATACATGGCGTCCACAATATAAGAATCTTTTAGAAATCCCCCTTTTGTTGGAGCAAGGAACTGGTACAAAGAGGTAAAGCTCCTATTAATGTTTTATGTAGAGCAACAAAACATTGATTTCATTTTAAAAAATTACGACAGAATTATTCTAAAAAAATGCACGAGCAGTGTGCTCCATCATTGTCGAGTAGCACTGCTATCTTTCCAACATGATAAGCGAACAACGCAAGGTCCATCCCACTTCAAATACAAGGGGTTATTGAGGCTAATCAAAGTTAACCATTAGTTTCTCAACCTTTTTCTCCCAAAAAAAAAATTAGAGTAACACAAATTGCCATGCGGAATGCCCATAATGCAGTGTATAAAATGACAGAGCAGCTGTCTTTAGGAGTATATAGCTCACTGCAAAAACCTACACTTGCAAGTGGTTACTTTCAGACATAGTAACCGGTGAAAGTAAATCCCCTTCCAACAATCTCGCCAGCACAAAACCATGCAAAGCACTCCAGGCCAAACAAAGCAGCAATACCCGCATCTTCAACCTTTAACTCTTGCCTGTTCTTCCATATTTGCTTGACATAATCAAGTTCCTTCCAGAAGGCCTCTTTACGACCCGGAATACTGCAAAAGACCGATTAGTTATAACTTATGTGCAGTAATAGAAGCAATCAAGAATGAATTATGATTTATGATAGAGTAGAATAGAATAGAATATATTTGCTATATAAACATACAAGAAGCACCAATGAAATGCTGCTAATAGGCACTAGCCATGAATCAGCATATCTATCTATGCATCTATGGCAAACATTTGATGAAATGCCATATCTCATCAAGTGCAAAGTACTAATAAATAACAACTCCAAAATGTGCATGTCTTGCAGGCCACTGCGATGTAGAAAAATAATTAGTTAAGTGAAATAGATATTTTATTTACTCAAGATTCATTGTCCATACTTCATTGTACTCAATTCAAGAACTGATAAACTGTTATGGTTTTGTTTGTGTGTTTGATATAAGTTAATGAAACCTAGACAAGCCCAACTTCATAATTCGAGGTTCAATTAATTATGATGGGGTAGTCCAAAAATCAGCCAATAGTAACTAATTCGGCTCCTTAAGAGTCCAGTCAGTTCTACATTCCATAGGGGTCTATAAATAGTCATTCTCTGTGCACTTCTAAAGCAGTTCAGAACAGTTTTCAGTAAAGGAATGTATTCAGAATATATCTTGCTGCTGTTTCTATTCAACATAGGAATAGGATCAGAATTCCAATTATATCTGAGAGTCCCAGATAGGCTCCTACCACACGAATCCTAATTATTGAAACCGGCTCAACCTATCCCCATATTTCCCTTTCCATCCAACACTGGTTCTTAACAGATTCCTGGACTGCATCATATTATGTTACTAACACTTCAATGCAAAGAGAGGATTAACGTTTCTTTATAATAACTAGCAAATACTAATAGTCTAATACTAATACTATAATACTAGTACTAATACTTATACTAATACTAATACTAATACTAATCTAATACAAAAGAAAGATGCTTCATAAGAAGACTCTGAGTCTCTGACAGTCTACTTTGTATTTCACGTGTAGGTTCCACCCAACATGAATGAACATTAGGTTCAAAACTTGCAACCACACCCTCCAGGGCTCCCTCCCTTGTCTGAAATCAATAGACTATGGCCAACAAGCATATACAATCAGATAATTTTGCACACACAATCCAGCCAGATATGACATTATTTAAGAAAAAAGAACAAAGTTGGAGGAAATATAACCTAGCAAGGCGGGTGTAAAGCAATTGCTTCGAGAGCTGGTTGCATTTCTCTACTGTAGGAGGCTCCTGAATGTATTGCTTGTTCTGCTCCAACAACTGCTTGTAGTAAGCAGTTCCATGCTTGGCTACAAATTGGGATGCTTGACATGCTTTGGACTGCAACTGCTGCAACTTTGACGCCATCAAATCTAACAGTAGAGCAGAAAAAAAAACCCATTACAACAAATTAATCTATCTGAAATAAAAAAATAAAACAAAACTGTTCTGCAAATCGAAGTATTAGTGTACTCAGGACAGGAAACAGCACAGAATCGAGGGGTAAAAAAAAAGTTTCCGAAGAGTTTGTTTCTCCAATCGATACATACTCGGAATAGAAAATTGAGCTGTGGACGCAAAGTCAAAACCCTATATATTCAACAGTTGTGTTATAGCAAAAACGATAACATTGAAAGCATGTATTTCACTTAAAGGGATGAAATGGTGGGGGAGCACAGCATCGTAGAATGAGATCGAATAAAATGAGAGAGATCAGATCTGAGAAGGAATGCAAAAAAGGAGTGGAACGAGGAATAATAATAATAATAATTAACTCCAGAGGAGTGATCACAGATGAAACAAATAATAGGTGAATGAAGAAGGGACATATTACCTTGTTCACTGAAAGAATGCGGTAATCGGGAAACTCGTGGAGATTGGGCTACTTCGCCGCCGCTACCTCGCGACGCTGCAAGTACCAAGGATGGATGCGGCTCTCTCTGCGTGTCTCAACTCTCTTAACCTGGTGCGCCTTTTTTTCAATTTTCTTTTTTCTTTTATCTCTTCACTCTCTTTTTGTCAAGATCTCTTCACTCTCTTGAGCTTTTTTCATTTTTGGTCATGTTCACTTGAGCATTTTGGTTTAAACTGTTTGGGCCATATGAGCCGAAAAAAGGTAGCTAGACTTTCTTTTCCCACCCCCTCGTTTTCTATTCCAATCCCCTCCCCAAATGTTTTATTATAAAAATAAAATGACGACTTTACCCCTGTGACTTCTATATACCTTACAGAAATTTGGTTTCTGTAGTGTATCAAAATCTCAAAATATAATACAGAAGCATAGTTTCTGCATTGGTGTTAAAAAATAAAAATAAAAACCTACACTAGAGGTCACCATGCGACTTGTTCACAGCAGTGAAAAAAGATAAGCATTTGAGAGTGGGAGTATGAGAGAGATGAGAGTGAAAGAAGACAAGCTTAATCCCCCATCTCTCACAATTGTGCAATTTTAGTCTTTCATTTTTAATTATGCAAATTAGATTTGTCATCTTCTCCCCTGTGCCAATTAGGTCCTTCCATCAATTTATTAACATTTTTTGCTTACATGACCAAACAATGCTTGTAGACACAAATATAAACAAATCTTAATTAAATTCACCCTATTTAATTATTTCTTCTGCAAATACCTTTAATTTAATGCAAATTATGATTTCAATGACTTATTCTATTAAAGGTAATTTAGGGAATAAAATTTATTTTTTTATAAGATCAATAAAATTAATAAACTTAATTAATTTTCTTAATTAATATAAATTTAGATGTTTTTGCTTCTATTTAAGTGCAGAGGAAGTATTTTATTTCAAAGGAAGTGGATATCCATTAAGATTGGAGGCTTGGAGCCATCGGTTCAACGAGATAGAATAGCGTCTTACAAGATGATAAAATATGACATGATGAGAGAGAAACAATATGGGAACTCAACAATTTTTATTCACATTTTTAATATTTTATACAAAGCAAAAATGTAAAAACAGTGATATCAATTAAAAATGACAAAAATGATTTAAAAAATTGCAGGAAAATAATTATCGTCGAGTACCGCCACTAGCTTTCCAGCATGGTGATTGATGAGAGAACATCGCATGGTCCATCCCGCTTCAAATACAAGGGGTTATTGAGGCTTATTAACCATTAGTTTCTCGACCTTTTATCTCAAAAAAAATAAAATTAGGACAACACAAATTGCTTGCAGAATGCCCGAAATCCAGAGTGTATATAAATGACAGAACGGCTGGCTTTAGGAGTATATAGCCCCGCTAAAACGTACACTATGAAGTGGTTAGTCTCATCTCAGACATAGTAACCGGTGAAAGTAAATCCCCTTCCAACAATCTCACCAGCCCAAAACCATGCAAAGCACTCCAGGCCAAACAAAACAGCAATACCTGCATCTTCAACCTTTAACTCTTGCCTATTCTTCCAGAAATGCTTGGCATAATCATGTTCCTTCCAGAAGGCTTCATAACGACCTGGAATACTGCAAAATTTTGAAGAGTTATAACTCATGTAGTAACAGAAGCAAGCAAAACTAAATTAGCATAGAATATAATCGATTTGCTATATACAGATAGAATGGGCACCAATGAAACGTTGCTAACAAGCACCAGCCATGAATCAGCATATGCATCTATGGCACAAACATTTGATGCAATGCCATATCTCATCAAGTGCAAAGTACTAACAAATCACAACTCCAAAATATGGATGTCTTGAAGGCCACTGTGATGTAGAAAAAATGATTATTATAGTGAAGTAGACATTTTATTTACTCAAGATTCATTGCTCATTGTTAATAAGCCTAGAAAAGCCCTACGAGTAGTCCAAAAATCAGCCAATAGTAGTTAATTTAGTTCCTTATGAGTCCAGTCAGTTCTAAAGTTCATAGGGGTCTATAGATAGTCATTCTCTGTGTACTGCTAAAGCAGTTCAGAACAATATTCAGTTACGGAATGTATTCAGAATATGTCTTCTTCTGTTTGTACTCAACACAGGATCAGAATTCCAATTTTATCTGAGAGTCCAAGGTAGGCTCCTACCACATGAACCCTGATTATTGAAACTGGCACAACGTATCCCCATATTTCCCTTTAAATCCAATACTGATTCTTAACAGATTCCTGGACTGCATCAAACTAAGTTACTAACACTTCAATGCAAAGAAAGGATTCATGTTTCCCACATGATCCCCTGATCATCTTTCTTTATAATAACTACCAAATACTAATAATATTAATACTAATACTAATACTAATCCAATACAAAAGTAAGGTGCTTCATAGCAAGACTCTAACTCTCTGACTGTCTAATTTGTATTTCAAGTGTAGGTTCCACCCAACATGATTGAGCATTAGGTTCAAAACTTTCAACATCACCATCCAGCGCTCCATCCCTTGTCAGTAAAGAATGGACAGTTAGAAATGACCGGCAACATCGAAATGGAATGAAGAATGTCAAAAACATATATTTGAAATCTTTACACACGAAATCCAGCCAGATATGACATTATTTAAGAAAAAAAAGAACAAACCTAGCAAGGCGGGTGTAAAACAACTGCCTTGCAAGAAGGTTGCATTTCTCTACTGTAGGAGGCTCCTGAATGTATTGCTTGTTCTGCTCCAACACCTGCTTGTAGTAAGAAGTTCCATGCTTGGCTACAAATTGGGATGCTTGACACGCTTTGGACTGCAACTGCTGCAACTTTGATGCCATCAAATCCGCAAGTTAAGCAGAACAAAACCCTAGACAGAAAGAAAAGGGCCAATGAACAATAAGGCGTCAGATGAGCAATATATCCTATCCATGATTATTATTTTAAATGCCCTAAATTATTCTACTCATTGATGATATTCAGAATAATCAATTGGAAAAAGGCATAATCTCCAAGTGATATTCAGAACAATATGGCTTTTAGCATGGATTGTTGTTAACTTGCCCATTTAATTTAATTCTAATTTTAAAAGTTAAAATTGGGGAAAATTCGCTTATCAGGTGATGTTTTATCAGTAAACTAGCAAGAATTTAAGCGTGGGAGCTATTCATTGATTTGAAATGCAAAGAATTTCACCCAAATAAATAAACATGACAATGTTAAAAAAAAAAATGTTCTGGCAATTGAAGTATTAGTGTACTCTGGAAACAGCAGTGGAATAAAAAGAAACACTCAAGCAATGACAGCTCTAGTTTACCAGAGAATTTGTTTCGCTATTCTATACAATACTTTTCAACGGAATTCCGCTGGGTTCTGGGTACTAAGTCAAAACCCTAAATTTTCAACCATTTGGGGTTATAACAAAAACAAAAGCTTGAAGGGGAAAAAGGAAAGAGAACATGTAGTTCAGTTTAGGGAACGAGAATGGAAGGGAGAGAAGGAGATCGGAATAAAGGAGAGAAACGAGATCTGGAGAGGAAATGCAAAAAACGAGAGGAGCAAGGAATGATAACGTCACTAAGAGGAGTGATCACGGGTGAAAGAAAGAAGAAGGGAAAGGGGGCATTACCTTGTCCACTGAAATTGGAAATTGTTGAGATTGGCCTCCGCCCAGTCACACTGCCGCTACCAAGGATGCCGCTTGCTTTGTGTGCCTCTCAACTAAATTCTCTTAACCTTCACTTTCTGCCTTCTTTTCTACTCTCTTTTTTTTTGTAAAATGTGTTTTTAATTCTAAATTTTTTAGTTTATAACTTATCGTTAATTATTTTTTCTCCCATTTTTACATTTATTGATACACACGAGTGCAAACCTATGTGTGTATATATACTTACCAAAAAAACCTATGTGTGTGTATATGGTATATATAAAATGATTAAAAAAAAAAAGAAATCAACTTAAGAATTAAAGCGGTCTATTATAATTAGAATTTAAATGACCCAATTCATAAATGTAGACCCCTTTATATAATCACCATTATACAAATTTGACAAAACAATAAAAAGAAACTCAAAACAATATTGGTCCAATATATATTGGGAGGTTGCCTACTCCCATGCCATGACTTTTTTTCGAAAAAGGGTAATTGTTGATTTGCAGGCTGCAATTTGTGTGCTAGGTAATCATGCATCAACAAGAGTTCTTTTATTTATTATTCTCATGTTTGGTATTCTACCAAGTTTGGGCTTCCCTATACTCATGGCTTGATTGATGAGGATCAAGGAGCATTGGACAAAGGCAAGGAGCAAGAAGAGGATTTGAAGAAGTTTGATGGGCCAATGACAAGGGCCAAGGCAAAGAAGCTTCAAGAAGCTATTCAAAAAGATTTAAATCAAGCTTTGCTAATTAGGCCCAATGAAGACTTGAAGATGATAAATTTGATACAAATTAGTGAAGCTTGTAATTAGGCTTGAAATATTTGTAATTATGATTTTTAATCGTAATTAGGTGTTTTAGACCATGTTTGGGCTTTGGGCTTTGGGCCTTGAACTTTCCTTATTTTACATTAGGACTTTTGTAAGAAGCTTTAGGTATGAGTTTTTGGGCCTTTCATTGGACCACATACCCTAGGGTTTTAGGGACTATTTAAACTTCTTTTGTAAGACTCATTTGACAACTTTGATGAATTTTAGAATTTGACTCAATTTTGAGTGATAGTAGAGCAAAGGCTCCTCTAGGGTTCTTGTGTGGAACCAAACTTGATCTTATCAAAGGCTCATTCCTTTGTGGCGATCCTCATCAAGACTTATCATTGATTTTAACTATTTTTTTCTTATCTGCATGTGGTCAAAATTACTATCTTTATTCTTTAACATGGTAGGTAAAAGAGTAAAAGATATACACTATTTGTGTTTGTTTCCACAATATGAACGTGCATCCATTTGAAGCTTACGAAAGTAGCTTTCACGTTTAACTCATCTCGAGACAATGTTATGTAATTTTGGCATGTTACACTATGATTACTATGGTTAATGGGCAATTGAATTGTGTTTCAACATGTTTTTTTTATTTCATGGGAATCTTTTAGACCGTGGACTTGGGGTTAGAGTAAAGTAGGAGGAGGATATTGTAATTTATTTTATTGGTGCATAAACCATTTATTAAGGTGTGTTAAAAGATTCCTCCGTTGCTAAGCCATATGTAAATTTTACGGTAAACTTTTGTTGAGGTTGTTGGTTCTCTCAGGCCTTGCATAGAGATATATCTCCCTTAATCTAAATTTATTTTTAAGCAAAAAAAAGGTGTGTCAAAAGATTGGATTGTACTCTACTATAATTTTGTCTTGGGTTTGTCTTCTTCACACCAGGTGTGTCAAGTTTTCCACAACTGTGAACTGCTCTGGATTAAGTTTTGCCTATTCGCAATTGGGTCTGACGACTTCACACTGGGGGTGGGAATTTTTCACAGCTGTTAACTTCTCTGGATCGTACTTGCATTTTTGCACTTGGATCTGATAACTTCACACTGAGGGTGGGACTTTTGCTACAATTGTGAACTGCTCTGGATAACACTCTGTATTTTCGTACATGGTTTGTCGTCTCCACATTAGGGGTGGGCTTTCTTTTATAGTTGTGAATGGTTCTGTTTTTATTATTGTGGTTTTGGTAGATTAATGGGGGGGGGGGGTGAAGTTATTAGCTTGTTTTTTGTGGGTATTGTTTTGGAGTGTTGCAAATGATAGATAGAGTCTAGGGTGCCAACTTAGTTGAAATGTCTTTCTCTATAGTGATTTTTTACACGCTAGCTTTATTTAAATAACATAGGCAGTCGATTGTGTACCACAAACAATTTTTGTTGATTTTTAAGTACATAATCCGGGCATATCTTGTACTTTAATTTAGTTATTTTCTTATTAATAATAATTTTTTATTATAAAAAAAGGTGTGTCAAAAAGATGTTGATAATGTTGGTGTCGACCTATCTATGTAGAAGAGTACGTAGAGTATCTCTTAGGGTTTGGTTTGCAAAAAAGAATAAAAGAATTGACAATATAAAAGTAATTGCTCTGTGTTTGATTTGAAAAATATTTTTGAGATTGGAAAAACAGGAGGCAAGGGACAACACAAACAAAAAATCTTGTTACTCAACAAACCATAAAGCAACTTTTTATTCCAAGAACAAATTATTAAAGACAAAAATACCCAATTTAATAACTAATTATCTTTCTCTATATATTAAATAGTATATATATATATAATATTATATATGAAAATTAATATATTACAATATTATGTATATGTTATATATAGTACACTTTATTATGTGTATAATATAAAATAATATATGTAACAAAATGTGGGTGAAGACAAAAAAAATACTAATTTACACCCAAACTTGCTTTTGTAACAATACAACTATATATAAGACAGCAGTACCGCTGCATATGTATAGGCGGTAAAAAGAGCTACCCGCCTACATCGGGTTCGAGCTTTATCCAACCGAATTAAAAAGCCTCAGATTGAAAACGGATTCAAATTTATGTGCTTGAATTCTCTATTTTTTGGGTATACTCGGGCTTTAACGTTATATTTTTTTTTGTCTGACCCGATTTTATCGAACTTTATCGGATCTGACAAAAAAAAAAACTCAAATTAAAAATAAACTCAAATTTGTGTATAAATTCTATGTTTTTTTAGGCTTTATTAAGCCAATCCGGTCGGATTGACCCATTTTACCAGCTCTATGTATATGCATGTAATATGTCATACGATGCTGTAATAAATTGGTCAGCGTTTGCTTAAAGTTTGGCGGTGAGATCATTAATATAATTAATCATCAAGCTTTTTCTGAGTCAATATATAATAACTAGCCTGATCGTGGGATCAGTCTCCATCGGACGGCAGTGGACCATTAATTATTTGTTTTGAACCTCACGCGAGACACTAGAAAGCAAACCACTATATTTTAACACTGAAACATGTAGATCCATCCATCTAATGCCTCTCTCATTTCTTTTTCTCTCTCTTCTTTCATATCATAACATTTATGGTTTTTTTTTGTCAATCATGGACGAGTGCATAAAAAACCATATGACATTTACGGTCAGGAAACCAACATACGCATTGGACAATACTTTTATCTCTTTTTATCACATTACCCATGAATTATATTTATCATTTCTCTCTTATCCGATCTCTCTTGATGTTAATTAGGCCCAATTTGAATAAACTTCTATATAATATTTTCTAGTATGTATTTTTTAACTAACAACTTATCACATAAGTTAAAATTGACTTTTACTCTTCATATTTTTCAAAAGCTATCTTTTTTAACTTCTCCAAAAGCTCCTATCTATTTATAAATATCTATTTAAAACCTTTTTCTCTTGTGCATATATAAGAAAAATAAAATACAAAATAAAACTAACTTCTCTATAAATTAAAAGTATCCCAACATGCTCTTAGCATTTGGGGTCAAAAATCCATTTTGATATCATAACTATCACACTATTTCCCATTCTAGTATCTTTCTCGGGTGCTTAATAAGTGAGTAACACATCGACTTTGAAATGAGAGTTAAATGAGAAGAGTTTCTATTTTCAAATGATTCCAAACCTTGACAAGAAGCTAAAAGCCATATAAGCTTGGTCTCTTGCTAGCTGTTGCGCGCAAACACCCGAGCACACGTGTGTCTATATCCACCTTTGATTCAACAACCATCCAATTAATATAGTAAGAATATTGTGAGTTGTTGTTATAGACTATACATAAATTAAACAGCTTTGAAAAGAACTTAATCTAATAATCCATATAAAAATCAGTATATATTATATATAAATCATAATCATACATAGACGACAATATTTTTCATTAACTTCACTTCACTTTTAGTAATACACAAGGAGCTTCGATTCCAAGGAACTTGCTTAAGTAAAGCAAGCAAACAAGAACTAAGACACACTACTTCAGGTGAATCTGCTTTAAACAGTTTACATCATGCGCTTTTAATTTTCTAATATTACCGACAATGAATTTACCAAAATGGCCAGAACCATTTGAAAAAAAAAACAAAAGTAAACACTAATAATAATAGTAATGAAATTTATCAAATAGCTAGTATTAATTAATTACTGTCTTTTCTTAATTTATATCCTTAATTTCTGTCCTTATTCGTTCCATGAAGTTACGTATTCTTTCCAATGCAACTTCCAGCGTGTGCTCACTCATGTTAGCAAAGCACACCCTGAACCAACCCGGTTCAGAACAATGGCAAGAAGAACCGGGAGAGATATTCAGCTTCACCTCATGCAGAATAGCATTCCACAGCTCCAATTCCCCTTCCTTTGTTGGCTTCTGATCCAACATTAACAGAGGACTCAGATTCATCCAACAGAATAACCCTGCATTCCCTGCCAAACACTCAATCCCAACACTCTTCAACCCTTCAATCATCATTTGGTACCTCTTCCTCAGCCTCTCCCTATTGATCCTAATGTACTTCTCAGTGAACTCCTTATCTGATAACATAGTAGCCAAAAGGTGTTGTGTCTGAGAGGATATCAAGGTGAAACTAGACATCCTTCTAGCTGTTGTCACAACCTTATCATTGTATGAATAAATGGTTCCAACTCTGAAACCAGGAAGACCAAGGTCTTTGGAGAGACTATAAACAATGTGAACCCTTTCTGCAGAATTTTTGTATTGCGGAGTTTCAAGGACTTCTGCTACACTCACAAACTCAGAGGGAGAGAATACTGAGCCTGAGTAGATTTCATCTGAGACAAGGTGGATGTTCTTGCGAGTCACAAAGTCAAGAATCTCCTCAAGAACTGAGCGTTGGATTGTTGCACCTAGAGGGTTTGAGGGGTTTGTGATTAGAACCCCTCTCACTTTAGTGTTCATGGCTTCTGCTTCTTTATAAGCAGCCTCTAATGCTTGAGGGGTAATTTGAAAATTGTTTGAGCTGTCACAATGGATTGGAACTATGTTCACCCCAGTCCTCCACCTTAAATCTCTATCAAACCTGAAAAACACAAGAGAAAAAAAATTGATAAAGATTAATTTTTTATCATACTCAAACGTCCAAATATATCTTACTATATAGATTTTTAGACAGATATTTTAGAAAGTAATGTTACCATGGTGAGATATGATTAGATGTCTGTGTAGAATTTTTTTACACGTGCATAGTTGTTATTAAACTCTCAAAAAAAAAAGGTTTGTGATTTGATTATATAGTGTGGTTGAATAATTCTTACCCTGGATAGTAAGGGGTTGGAACAAGTAGAGCATCTCCAGGGTTTGCAAGGATGAAGGTTAAGAGCTCATTGGCAGCAGTTGCTCCTGCAGTGAGGACTACTCTTTCTGGGTCAAATTTGACTCTCCCACCTCTTATCTGTTCCATGAAGCTTGCCATTGCTGTTCTGAATGATTTAAGCCCATGGTAGTCTTGAAACAATGCATTCTCTCTGAAACCAGGAGCTCCTCCTTTTCCCCAGGTATAATAAGATGCCTCTGAGTGTTCCTCCAAGTACTTCTCCAACAAATCAAATGAAACCTGAACAACATTACAATGTAATAAGAAGATTAATTAATAGTTAGTTCATTAATTGGGACATGGGGTTCTTGTGTTGTATTGTTTTTTCTGGCTATATATTTTGAATTCAAGATATATCTATATAAACATTAATTACTTACTTGATTCTCTGCCAATCCCATTTGTATAACTCCTGAGGGGTTAGTAAACTCATCATAAGGGTTTTCATCATAGGCTTTCCAACCAGCAAAATAGGGGGAATCTTCCCCATGGGTATCGGAAACTGCAATGTTTGAAAGCTGCACAGAATGATGTTGTTGTTCTATCTCAATACCCATAATTAGCTTAATTACTACTCTTGCCCAATGAAATTTATGGGGGAAAACTAAAGAAAGCTTCAATTGCAGGGGCCCCTTATAATTATAGGAAAGCAGAAAAGCTTCTATTAGTAAGAGAAAAAAAGGATGGAAGGGAGTTGATTGAGTTTGTCAAAACCCCTACTCTATATATAGACTTTGAGAGCCTATACAAAAATACACCCATGACCAAAAAACAATTAAAAACCTCAATTATTGATTAACAAATCAGAGAGTTTTAATTTTACCTTGTAGGTAATTTTTTGTAGAGGATTATATAGATAGATTTATCTGACGTGACTTGTGATGACAACTGTACATCCTGCCAGATATTCACACGGAAAATATGTGGTTGTTGTTTGGGGGAGGTGGATATATAAATTTATTTAATTTCATTAATATAGCTGCCCCTTGCTATATATGTCGGTTTAATAGAGTTTGTGTTTATATTATATAATATGATTAATATGTGACCATTTTATAATATGGTTTAATTTCAGTGTTGTTAATTTATTTATTAGAAGTGGTTGATGAGTACTCAAAAGGAATTTTCAGTTCTCAACCTATGACTAATCAAATCTCCCTTTTACAGAACAATAAACACACACCAAAAATTCCTCATAGTGAGAAACCAAATCATTGCAT
The DNA here is from genome assembly GCA_030159175.1 of Glycyrrhiza uralensis. Classification (NCBI taxonomy): domain Eukaryota; kingdom Viridiplantae; phylum Streptophyta; class Magnoliopsida; order Fabales; family Fabaceae; genus Glycyrrhiza; species Glycyrrhiza uralensis. The sequence continues at coordinate 56,830,421 of BRZY01000003.1, read as the reverse complement.
TAAAGATATGCATACGTTTGTGCTTGCTGCGTGTGGGGATTTCAGGGAGAGTAGTGAAGTTAATAATGAGGGGTGACCATAGTGACAAAGATATATCGAGTAACCGAAAAAGATTGAACACGATTTTGATGTGCAAGCCACTTAGCTAAAACAGAAACTCGCTCTTCGGTGATCTTCTATACCCCACACTGGAGCCGCACGCTTTTGACTCCAAGGAAGAAGAAGCCAATAGCAAAGGAACAGAACTTAACGACTTCTTTCAAGTTTTTGAACATCATCCTATATGTCGTTTCAATTTCATTTCATTCAACAGTTTAATTAACAATTAATCTATGCATGTCTTAATTATAACTGATTTGTGTAATGATTGACTGATTTGTAAGGCTAGCTTAATTAATTTCTTTTTGGGTAAGCAAATCGGGAGGCAACTAGCTATTAATTGGTTGCACTACTACTATGCCAGATAAGAAATATATGCTGCATACGTTTTCAAAACAATCTCCACTCATTCATATGAAAAAACTCTCACTTTTAAAACGCATATTTATATTTATTTTTTTGTGAATAATGTTTTTTAAGTACTCATTTAACACCGATGGATTACGGAGGAATTATTCGGCATATGTTTAAATGCTTCTTTGAGACCATATAGGTTACCGAATAAATACTTTTAAAATACTTTTTTTTTAAGATTGACGTATTGAAAGGGAGGCTTTGTATACGTAGGGGGCTGGTCATTTTATGGAGGTTTGGAGTTTTGTTCATGTTCGCTATATTGTACTGATTTTTAGATTGGACATACCTTGTGCTTTCAGTCCTGTTTTAATTCAATTTGGTTTATAATGAAAAACTCTCACAAATATTATAAGTACAGAACAATGAGAGCATGGTGATCCATTAGCTAGAGCATTTGTGAATTGAATTAAATTAGTTTTGCAAAAAATCTGATTCCATTTAATTAGCGCTTTTTCATTTTATCATTCAACTAGTTCAATTTCAAATTTAGATTCGATCTGGTTCAATTGATTAAAAAAATACATAGCTCCAATATATCAAGTCATGCATGATTTTTTCTTTTAATCATGACTCAAATATTTGCACTAATTATTTGAATTTAACTGAGAAAAAATGAGAGAGAATGAAAACTAAATCAAAATTTGAGCTAGCTTATGTGTGGGTTAATCAATATTGTTAGATTAATCATAGCCATTATTTGCGTCAAACTTAATAATTAAGCAAAAATTATCTCATAGCTTAATCCCCAAAAAATAACTCGTCTCAATAAATTAAGTTGAACCTCAACAATATCATTTCTAAAAGAAAATATTTACAAGTAACAAAATCATGTTAAATTATATATCATCAACAGAGAGCTGTACTATGCAATCATGCATTTAAATGATCACTGAGGAAAGAATACTTAGAACTTAGAAGGTAATCTATGGTTGGATTCGTTCAAAACTGTGTGAAAACAAAAATATTATTGAATACCAAAAATTAAGAAACATGTTCCAAAAAACACTAATGATAACCTGAATCAAGAAACACTACTATTGATAACGTAATCCTTACATACTATAAGATCTAATGCCGATGTTAATAATTAAATGATAGAAGCATTGAATGAATAATTGTCATTTGAGTCCATGATTAATCAGTTAAGTATGATTTGACTCAAATTAAATGATTAGGTCCTTGTGATAAATACGCCCACCATATAAACAGTGCATTATCTTTGCTCTACTACTCTCTCTCTCTCTCTCTCTCTCTCTTCATATATATATTTATATACTTGGATCTTCTTGTATATATAATCCAATCCTCAGAAAATATTAATTCTGAGAAGTAGCCATGTATATATATGCATGCACAACAACGTCAAGGAGTTAGGAATTTAAGATATTTGTCGAGATCGTGTTGTTTTTTGTGGATTTCAACTAACTCGAACTAATTATAAGCATCGTTCAAAGATTACGTGGGAAAAAAAATGGAAAGATATGATAGGCATTGATGAGAAGAATATGCTTCCCTATTAACGAGCTACACGGAGCTCGACAAACTGAATCAATATCATGTGCTAGAGAGAAGATCAATTCTAGCTAGATATGCATGTTAATTATATATATGGTGAATCTTAATATTGCAAGAGAAAGATATATTAGCGTGATCGACTACAGGGATCATTATGTATGACGACTATGCGGCGACTTCGGCCTGTAGCTAGGGGTAAATAGACAAGTATCAAACAAAAGAGCTCATAAGATATGGAAATTCAATAGTTTATAATTGTGGGTTTTATAATGTAGTTTTAGTCGTGGACAAGTGCACGTATATTTTCCTTGGCTAGATTCCCTTCTCTCTACCTAGATAAAATAAATTGATCAAGCATTATTGACTGGAAAGCAATTGAAAGTGAGATCTCTTTATAATATGCCCAATAATGATAACCCTTGCCATTGGCTTCGAATAGAGTTATTAAGTTTTGCCCGAATGAGTATGTGTTTTAGATTGAGTGGACTCATTGATTGCACGCCTTAAAGAAAATTGAGTCATTTTGGTTTGGCTCGTTTGGCCCGTTGGGTTAGGCCGAACTCACATTTTATATATTTTTTAATATTTTAAGTTATTTTTTTTAAAATAATTCAGACTCAATTTAATATATTTTAGGCTAAAATAGACAACAAAATATATGACCCAAAAAATATATAGACTGACCTAACTGGCTTGATGGACCAACCTGAGTGGCCCGATTTGATACCTCTAGATTAGAACTTAGAACCTACAAAAAATAAATGACAAAAGCGTTATCTCTGGAGAAGAAAAAGAAGAAGATCTAGATATAGCGAATTTCTGTCTTCATCTCAATATATTGGTTTGAAATTTTGAGATGTGAAAACGACTAGTGGTCTATTGTACCCATGAAGGAAGTTTACAAGACTGCTTCATCTGGGCTTTTCTCCGACACCAAGTACGTTTAAAAAAATAAAATAAAAATTTATAATAAACCGGAAGTCTAGAAAATCAACTAGTAGTACGTGAGATGGGGGATCTTTTCATAATTGTAAACAGCTAAGAGTGTCCACTTAAAGTGAAGGCCCAATGTCCTGTCACTTGATGTCGACGTTATTCAATTTGAACTGATGATATTTTTTTTTTGGTGGGCATTTGAACTGATGATATTGATAACAATGAAAGGGAAATATATATATTATATTGTTTCAAAATAAAATCATGTTGCATGTATTGTCTTTAGACTGCAGTAATAATACCAAATGTTACGCACACAATTTTTTTTAAAAGACTTTACAATTTAATTTAATCATAATGGTTTCTCTCTTGTCTACCTTTCTATTAAATTTAAGGGTCGCTTTAGGGTGGTCAGGGACAAAATTTGTCCACCAAACCCCAATCAATTGTGGATCGTTGATATAATAATATTTAAAGATAGTGGTCAGGATTTGTAGGGGGTAACCGTTGATGTTGGTTTCATAAAATGTTAGATGTAATTGCAGATAGGGGTTTGTAAAATGCAATAATTAAAAGAAGATATTTGCAAAATTACCCACACAATTATATGAAATTTAAATTATACCCAATCAATTCCCATAATTAAAAAATGATCACGAAGTTAAATTTTTGTCCATTTTTTAGAGGGACTAAATTCAAAACTTAAAATTTTTATAGGGACTAAATTCAAAATGTAGATAGGCCACATCAGCGTTTCTGCCATGTAGGCATGCTGACTGAGTCATAATGTGTCACCTAGCACTAAAAAGACCAAAAAATAAATAAATTTAAAGGACTAAAATAGTTTGACTTTTTTTCAATTGACTAAAATCAAAATTCGGATATTTACAGGGACTGAAAACTTATTTAAGCCTTGTTAATATACATTTTTTATAGATAAAAAATTTATTATAAGTAATGATATAGAAAATCTGTGTCTCTTATGATATAGAAAACGTTGGACAAAGTTTTGCAATTTTAGATTTTAATTATGTGTATTTTATATTTTTCAACAAATATTGGTCTTTTCATAATTTCAAAAACATTTGGGCATTTTTTGTAATTATATCAAAATTGGTCTTACCTTCTACGCCAGGTCAAAATCGATTGGGGTTTGGTGGACAAATTTTGTCCCCGACCACCCTAAAGCGACCCTAAATTTAATGACTAGCATGGCTTGTGAGACGACTTTGTATGTTTAGAATTTAAAGAAAATAGGGAATGTTTGGGAAATTTAAAGAAAAAGTTAATAATGAAATGGAATGCAAAAATTTGTGTCAAACTTGATTGATTATTTGATAATGAAAGGGAAAGAATCTCTGGCCAAAAGTTATGTCATTCTCTCCGTGACCCCGAAATTTGAAGGGACAAATTAAATTTGAAGTTCTGAATGGTGAAGAGAAATCTTGGAATATGGGAGGCAATATTTTCTCTTGCATGTATATATTTTGGTGATCCTGGTTTTAAGAATTTACATTAAAGTGGAAGGATTAAAGAAATAAAATATAGAAAATGAGATAATTTTTTAATTGTTTAGTAAGAAAAGTTATATAGAAGGAAAAAAAAATAAAACGTCATCTTGATTGATTAGGTAAAAAAGTGAGAGAAAAGAAAAATATTTATGAAATGACATAAATGTCCGTAAAAAAAGATCTGATAAAGAAAATAAAGATATAAAATCTTTTTTTTTTTGGGTAAGTAAAGATATAAAATCTTTACCAATGAATGAATATAAACATTCAAAATAATTGCATAATTCTTTAACAGCAACAAATCACATTCAAAATATACTCCAATTTGCAGCGGCTTGCATCCCGATCAATTGACAATTAGGAAATGGAGAGGATCCTGATCCGTATTGGATTTAATTAAGTTGTGAATCTTCTTGGAAAATGTGGCTCCAATGGTGACACGCCACGAGGGAATCTTTGTTCTAATCATGATAGGTATTATGTCTAAGCTTAAGAGAGATAAGTATAGAATATTGAGTAGGTCGGACGTTAAATAAATTGACTAAGGTTTGCATATAGGCTAGCTTGTCATATTAATATTTCAAGTTTCTGTTCTTTTTTAATTTCCTCCTCCTACCTTCCGTATCCATTCGTCTTTATTTGCTTACAGACAGTAGCACTTGAATATCCATGACCATTTCCATTAAGCTTAATTTACATGAGTGAACTACAGATTCCTACCCCTGAAAGTCCAAGCATGGCATATAGTAATAATATTGGCATCACAATCTGCACGGACACGCAAACATATGTCTCTGACTAGTACTCCCCTATACGCACGTTGGAATTAAATTCCAATTACGTTTAGTGAGAAGATATATCAAGTTATATTGTTTTTCGTATAATTTCTAAATTTCTAATAGAGTGATAATACATGTCTCAATTTGAAAGGTGATATATATTTTATTTAAAAATATTAAAATTTAATTTTTTTATTTGATAATAGATAAATAATAAATAAATACATAATAAAATAAAATATTCATACTTTGTACAAGTCACATCATACACTAGATTGGATTAAAAATCAAACTATTCTTGTAGTTAATTGACAAGGAATTTTTTTCTTCTTTTTTTGTGGGTTCAAGCAACAAAGAAGGTCCCTGTTACAGTAATGTGGTACAAGTGACAATGCCGGAACTCAACCCCCCGCCCCCTCGGGTCTCTCTCTCTCTCTCTGGCGGTTCAATCTGGGCCCATTTCAAAAGTATTTGCATTTTCGAGGAAGATGGTAAATATTTGATTTTTGTTGTTTTTTATGAGCATTTGTTTTTTATATATTTTATCAAACAATTATTTATAGAATTTAATTACTCCCTTTCGGATTAAAACAAACATAAATTTAGCTTTTATTCTTTATTAAATCTTTGGTTGTTTTAGATTTTTAAGGTATAATTTATCTTTTTTTTCAACTATACTCCTAGTATTAATTACAAAGATAAATTAATGAAATTATTTTTTTAATAAAAAAATTATAATGGACAATTAATTGTTATTGGTATTGTGATTAATGAAATGCACCAATTACCAACAAGTGACTCTTGTCTCTTTCTTGTTCATGTACATACAGTGTACCTTTCTTTTTTCCAATACAATAAAGTGTATATTTCCATATCACATTTCAATGAATTTAATAAGGAGTAATTAAAGCAATAATTGAATACTACAAAAAAAGAAAAAATTTATAAATAAATGAAATAGGGCTAATATAGTCTAAAATTTACACACTTAATTGTTTCTTAATCTGTGTGTCAAAACTTTAAACTACCTTTGTTTTGGACCGGAGGGAGTACTACACATTGGCGGTGTAATATTTTTTTTTACACGTAAATCCAATCATATCTCACTATATAAATATTTGTTCAGATATTTTAAAAAATAATGTTACAAGGTGCCGGTGACACTGTAGTAAAATAAGATATGATTAGATGTATGTGTAAAAAAATTATACTGTTAGTACATAATAATTAAACTCTTATTTATAAATACATTATCCATAGGTGTAGTAATTAAAAATGAATTTAATTTATATGCACTGATAGTGTAAATTTTTTTTAGATAGACATTCAATCATATCTCACAATATAGATCTTTGTATAAATATTTTAGGAATCATCATTGTGAAATGTCACTATGATAAGATACAATTGGTTATCTGTGTAAAATATTTTTACACTATTGGTATATATAAATTAAATTCATTAAAAATAAAATGTATCAAAATATAAATATAAGAGTTAACCGTCATTTTGATCCCTGAAATTATAATGCGGTCTCACTTAAATCTCTGAAACTAACGAAAATACAAATTAGCCTCTGAAATTGTAAAACGTCAATCAAATTAGTCCCTGTCGTTACAATTTTAGGGACTAAACTTGACCGACGTTTTACAATTTTAAGGACTAACTTGACCGTCGTTTTACAATTTCAGGGACTAATTTGTATTTTTGTTAATTTTAGAGACTTAAGTGAGACTGCATTACAGTTTCAATGACCAAAATTACAGTTAACTCATAAATATAAATATTAATAGTTACCCCGAATTATCATCCTTGTGAATCGGGATTTTTTTTTTTGGATGACACTTGTGAATCGGGATATTAGAATTTCATGGATCATTTAAGAGAAAAAACTCCAATGCTTGAGTTGATGTGTAGAACGCGGGATCTGATGTATGGGGTGGTAAACTGGAGTTGGCCTCTGACGGTCGTTGGTGACTTGGTGGGGTTTGTCAAAAGTTCTTCAAAGACAATTGAAAATTTTCAATCTGGACTAAAATATAAATAAGCCAGTGGACTACATTATAAATAAATACTTATTATAATATGCAATATTAAAGGCTATCCACGATACACCCAATATAAAATTGGAAATAGATTTGGTGTGGTCAATTATTCCATACATTTACACATTCAGTAGATTGTAACCATAGGATCGAAATCAGATAATTTACTATCTTAAGAGTAAAATTGGGTTTAAAATACAAATTAAGACTCTGAGTCATTTCATCCTAGTTCAACATTTACTTCGCTGACTGTGTGTAGAGGTGTCAAAATGGCTCGGCCCGTATTTGAAATGGGCAAAAAAACTCATCCCGATCCGTCCCGTGGAGGGCTACGCGGGCTGACGGGCAAACCCGTTTTGACGGGCCAAAAACGGGTTAGCCCGTCAAAATAAAAAATTAAAAAATCAGAAAAAATTATTATTCAATTTAAAAAAAAACAAAAAACTGGCCAACGGGCCAGCCTAGCCCATTTCGGGCCAATCCATTTTTGGCCCTTTTTTTAGGGCCTAAACGGGCCAAGGCCAAAAAATGTCGGCCCGTCCAGACCCGTTTTATGGGTTAAACGGGCCGATCCGTTGGACTGGACCCATATTACCACCGCCCTAACTGTGTGAATTCGTGAAATCGCTAATTGCACCAAATTTGGGTCCAAATTGGACAAATAATAAGAGATGTCCTCGTATTTTTTATTACACAAGCTTATACTTATATCAACATTTAAATGAGTTAAATTCTTCTAGGCTGGTGTGAGAAGTATGCCCTTAAAATTAAAATTTACTTCTAAATTAATCATATGGTTTAACTAAGGAAAAAATATATATCACGGACACATCCAGCGATTCAAATTGCGTTATATATCAAATCAGAAGGCAAATACCTTAATGTAAGAGGAAAATTTCCTACCTATTGATTGTTATTTTTTATTTTCTTTTTGTAAGTTTAATAGTGGAGTTTGAAAGGAGAGGCAGGAACACATAAGGTAAATTTTTTTTAGTCATCTGGTAATTTTTCATTTTAAGTAAATATGTTTTTATTTACTTTACCCACCAATACATTTTTGGTGATCCAAAATGCAATGTAACAAGGCTCTGTCTAGGGTGAATCACTACTGTGGTAAAGTTTGAGTCAAATTAATAGCACTAATTGTGACCATTGGATTGATTAGTCTCACCAGATCTTGTAGTGCATCCTCCACACCAAATCATACTCCAGCCTCACCGAGTTCATTAACAGCCGCAGCCACCGTCGAGGGACATCACCCCAACAATCGCCTCAACTAGTGGCGCCGACGAGGGTTTTGAGGACACCACCTCAACTAGCGGCTTCTTCTTCCTCCCTCCATCACGGCCACTACAGCGCAGCCGCTCCTTCAGCAACAGTGTCAGAATCGCAAAGAACAAGAAGCAGAAGTCAGAAGCAGCACTTACAAAGGAGAAGAGAAAGACGTGTTCCAACAAAGAGGAAGCCAGGGTGGTGCGTCGCTGGCGACCAAGCCACGCTTGCTACGACTCGAACACAGCCTTGGGCGGAGCAGAACGGCGCGACATGGGTTTCTTCTAGAGGTGTCAAAATTGGCCCGGCCCAACGGGCCGGCCGTTTGACCCGTGTTTTAGGCCGAGTCGGGCTCGATAATTATAGGCCCGAAAACACGTGGCCTATTTGGCCCGACCCGATAAATTTTTGCCCTTTTATGATACTTTAGCCTTTTTTTCTTTGTAAAATAATCGGGCTAGACCCGGCCTGACCCGGTGTGTTTTAGGCCAGGCTGGGCCATAAAATATGTGGCCTACCAGGGAAATGGGTTGGCCCAGCCCGGTTTTGCAATTTGGCCCAGTGGGCCAGGCCGAGCGGCCCGAATCGACAACTCTAGTTTCTTCTGTCAGATCTACATGGGGAGGAAGCATCGGTGCTAGATGGGGTTTCAGTTTCATGTCTCTCTCCCTGTTGCGGCGATTGGAGTTGGAGGACCTGAAGGGTGGTTTGCGGAAAGGAGAGAGGAGCAGAGGATTGGGGATAGAGATAGGGGAAGGGTGGTGCATGAGTTGATGTTGGAGGCGTGCAGGGTTAACAGAAAGGAGAAAAGGAGCAGAGGATTGCCGGAGTTAATGGTGGAGGTGTGGTGGTGACCGGTGACGGCACCGGAGAAGAGGGGCAGCACAATGGAGGTGGGGGAGGGGTAGGGTGTGATTGTGTGGAAGAATGTATGTGTGTTCTCTCTTTTTTCTCAATTAATTTGGGTCATTGATTTTTTTATCAATAAATCTAATGGCTATTAAGGTTTTGTAAAAATTTTGCAATTAATGGTCCACCATACACCACCCATAAGTTTTGCAATTAGTGGTCCACCCTAGAATGCACCATGTTACAAAGCCCACCAAAACAAAAGCACGTCGATAACAGAATGCCTCAAATAAGACAAGAGAAACAAGGCATGCAATTATGCATATCCTTGGCTCGCGAGGGAGTCAAAGACAATGGAGATATTCCAATTTCCAACTCATCCATCCATCCATCCGTAAGAATGTGGGCTTCGTAATGGAGAAACAAGACATATTCAAAGTCCAAGATGCGTTTGTACTCTAGCCCAATAATGTTTCTTAGTACATATATATAGGCAATTGATATATGCACATACACAGATTGCTATCCACACATACACTAAACACTAAAAATACCATAATACCCTCAAAACTCTTCATCTCTCTCTCACACACACTTCCGCACACACACTCTTCCACTTCCGCACAGTACACACACTTCTGCACACACACTCTTCCACTTCTGCACAGCACACACTTCCGCACCAAACACACACACACACTCTCTCTCTCTCTCTTCTACAAATCTCTCTCTCTCACAACAACAACAAGAAGCAGCTTTGTGTGGCTTTGAGTCGAGGACCTCGAGGTTCTTGAAAGTGATATCTTGGAAGGGGTGGCTTTGAGTGTTTCTTGGGAAGTCTTATTGCTAGATCTGGAAGTGTTGGCAAAATAAGGAGCAGGGGTGCTGTGGAATAAGAATGAAGAATAATATGAAGAATGAAGAAATAAGGAGCAGGGGCGTTGGCAAAATAATGAAGAATAATATGAAGAGGAAGTGGTGTTGTGGAAAAAGAATGAGATAAATGAAGAAAGCTTGGATTTGTATGAGCTAGTGGTTTTTTTCCTTCGGTGAACTTCCTTTTCTTCGGTGAACTGTATGAGCCAGTGGTGGTGACAGTGGAGGAAGCGAACAGTGAAAGAAGGGGATGGATTTGATTGCGGAATTAATATTTCCACATTTGAAATAAATGCACGGAATTAATAGTTCCGCGGAGTATTTTTCCTGTGAAAAATATTGCGCGGAACTATTAGTTCAACGAGTGCATTTTTTACGCGGATCTAATAATTTCACACTCAATATTTTTTACAGTTATTACGTATGTGTCGTTTTTTATATACGCGGAACTATTAGTTCCGCGGAGCCCTTAAATAAGTAGTGGTAGTTTTGGTATTTTAAATGTGTGTATGTATTATTAGTAAAATAGGTATGTGTGAATATAAAAAGCCTATATATATGGCAACTTGCATGGCCCAAAATAATATCGAAACCCGGATGGCATGACACCAGGCCACTGTCTTCTCCCCTAACACAGTCATATACTATTGACCAAAAAAAAAACACGGTCATATATATAACCATGGGGTGTGTCACTTGTACTCATTATTCATCTGTTAAAATTTTATTGATTAGAATAGAGTTGATATCTAAACAAAAATCAAATTTCACACAACATGATCTTTAAAAGTAATAAAAAAAGTGGCATTTCTATGGTTTCATACATTGGTCTGATTCAAGTTTAACATAATAAAATAGGAACCAATCATATTTAATTCAATTCCTTTAATTTGTTTTATTTTAATTAAATTTCTTCGATAAATTCAAATCAAACTTGTACAATTTGTTGATTGTAAGGGTAGTTAGATTTCCTAACTACAGTTCAGTTATGTTAACTGTAATTAACTAACCGTAGTTAGTTTGTTAGTTTGTTAGCTTTTCGGTTAGTAGGTTGTTAGTTCCTAACCCTGTATATATTTGGGATTAACTTGTAACCTACAACTAACTTTACTCTTTCTGATTACTAATGAAATGAGCATCAATTGCTCTTTATTTCGTGCTTGAGTTTCTCTCTGGTTCGTTATCTCTCTGTTCTTAACATGGTGCGGTGAGCGCATCTTCTTCTCCTTCTGTTGAGTGCATCTTCACATTTCACGATCTCTGATCCATGGCATCGTCGAATACCACGGCGAACTCAGGCCATCAAGCTTCTTCAGGAAGCAATTACCAAACGGATATGCTCGATCCGTACTTCATGCATCCAAGTGATAATCCTGCCAGCGCTTTGGTCTCTCCTCCGTTGATTGGAAGCAAGAATTACCATGCTTGGTCCAGATCAGCGATGGTGTCCTTACGCTCAAAGAACAAGGTTCAGTTTGTTGATGGAACCCTACCTAAACCGAGCAATGACGATCGTCAAGCTCTGGCATGGGATCGCTGCAATACAATGGTACTTTCTTGGATTTACAACTCTCTTGATACTGAAATTGCTGAGAGCGTGATGTGGATGGATACAGCGTGTGAGGTGTGGCTCGACTTGAAGAATCGATATAAACAAGGTGATGTTTTCAGAATTGCTGAACTTCAAGAAGATATCTACATGCTGAAACAAGGTGATAACTCTGTAACTTCCTATTTCACAAAATTAAAGAAATTATGGCAAGAACTTGAAAATCTGAGACCATTACCAAGTTGTGAATGTACTGTGAAATGTGTTTGCTTAATTCCTAAAGTCAAAGAATATATTGAGAGAGACTATGTAATCAGATTCTTGAGAGGTTTGAATGAACAATATACTGCTGTGAGGTCCCAAATTATGCTTATGGATCCACTTCCGGATATAGGAAAGGCTTTTGCCTTACTAACACAACAAGAGAGACAGTTTGCCACTCCTTTAGAGAATTCAGTTGCTGTTGCAAATGCTTTTGATACCACAGGCAGAGGCAGGGGTGGTAATTTTGTTGATAGAGGAAGAGGAAATAGAGGTGGTCGATCCTCAGGCAGAGGAAGAGGCAACAAGATGTGTTCTTTTTGCTATAAGTCTGGTCATGTGGTTGATACATGCTACAAGAAGCATGGTTATCCACCAAACTATTTTGAGAATTTGAGGAAAAATGGTTTGATAAACAATTGCTCGACAGAGGAAGAACAGGAGGATGCCACGGACATTTTTAATGAATCTGTAGAGGAGAAAGACGGTTCTGCAGGCAAACTGATTTTTACACCTGATCAACATAAAGCTTTGTTGGCTCTTCTTCAAGGCTCTGACACAATGCCTTCACATAGCATTAACCACATTAAGACCACTTCCTTTGATTCCCCTTCCGGTACAGGTAACACTCAAATTACCCCAATTGTTTTAAAACCTGTCACATGGATCCTTGACACTGGAGCAACTGATCATGTTAGTTACTCCAAAACTGATTTCCAATGCCTTAAAAGAATCAAACCTATTTCAGTAAAATTACCAAATGGTTCAATCATAGTTGCTCATTTTTCTGGAACAGTTTTCTTCCAAAATGACTTCTATCTTACCAATGTTCTTTACATTCCAGAGTTCACTTTCAAACTGATTTCAGTATCCAAAATTTCTTCTTCCCTTGACTGTGAACTGATTTTTTCTTCTAACAAATGTATGATTCAGGATGCCCTTACCCGGAAGATGATTGGTGCAGCTAGCAAGCAAAATGGACTATACATCCTCACTTCACCCAGTGTACAAAAGTCATCTCAATCTCATACATCTTTTGTTAATAATGTACATGTTAGTTGCAGTACTGATAGCAGTACATCATGTAACATTTGGCATTTGAGATTTGGGCACCCTTCCTTTGAAAAACTTGTTCAAATAAGTAGAGAGTTTTCTTTTGTAAAAGTTCCCAAAACTTTGAGTCCCTGTGATATCTGTTTCTTTGCAAAACAAAAACGTTTACCTTTTCCAAATAGTTACACTGTTTCTGAAAAATGTTTTGAGATAATACACATGGACATTTGGGGTCCATTTTCTGTTCCTTCTATGCTTGGCTATAGATATTTCTTAACTGTAGTGGATGATAAGAGTCGTTTTACTTGGATATTTTTTATGAGACTCAAATCTGAAACTTCAAATCTTATTAAATCATTCTATGCCTATGTTCAGAATCAGTTTAATAGTTCTATAAAATCTATAAGATCTGATAATGGAAGTGAATTTATGCTTAATGATTTTTTCAATGAAAAAGGGATCCTACATCAAACCTCATGTGTAGGCACTCCCCAACAAAATGGGATTGTGGAAAGAAAGCATCAACACCTCCTTGGTGTTGCTAGAGCTTTAATGTTTCAATCAAAATTGCCTAACTGTTTCTGGGCACATGCCATTACACATGCTGTCCACCTTATCAATAGGCTGCCAACTAGATTTTTAGCTCAAAAATCCCCTTTTCAAGTTCTGTTTGGCAAGCTCCCTGATTTTACTATTCTGAAAACTTTTGGCAGCCTTTGTTATGCTTCTACTAGTCAGGCAAACAGAAAAAAATTTGATTCTAGATCTAGAAAATGTATTTTCTTAGGATTCAAAACTGGAATTAAAGGATATGTTTTATTTGATCTACATTCAAGAGAAATTTTTATCTCAAGAGATGTTGTGTTTTTTGAAACTACTTTTCCTTTCCAATCTCTTGAATCTGAAAGGGACCCAACTCAGCATGCCAAACATGTGCATCATCCTATCTTTTCTGACTGTTTTCCTGACTTTGCATCATCTCAACCATCTCACACTTCACCTAATATCCCTACTGTATCTTTTTCTGACACGCCTATTACCAATTCCACCAACACACCTGAAATAGTTTTTCCAACCACCAGAAAATCATCAAGACCAAAAAGAACCCCTGGTTACTTGCATGACTACCATTGTTCCCTAATCACAAATTCAAAAAGTCCACAAGCTGCCCAATCATCCAAAGGTAATAGGTACCCTCTTTCTAACTTTCTCTCTTATGACTCTTTATCACAAAATCACAAAAAATTTTCTTTTAACCTTTCAACTGTGACTGAACCGACTTGCTATGAGGAGGCAATGTGTGATGAGAATTGGACTAAGGCCATTCAAACAGAACTTCATGCTCTGATCAAAACCAACACTTGGGAGTTAGTTCCCCTTCCACCTCACAAGAGACCTATCGGCTGTAAGTGGGTTTTCAAGTTAAAACTGCATGCTGATGGAACCATAGAAAGGTACAAAGCCAGGCTAGTGGCCAAAGGATTCACTCAAACAGCTGGCATTGATTATCTTGAAACCTTCAGCCCTGTAGTCAAGATGACAACTGTTAGGCTCATCCTTGCATTGGCAGCTTCACAAAACTGGCATCTTTACCAACTAGATGTCAACACAGCCTTTCTTCATGGAGATCTTCATGAGGAGGTATACATGAAACCTCCACCTGGCCTTGAACTTCCTTCCTCCAACATGGTCTGCAGACTTAAAAGGTCCCTGTATGGCTTGAAACAAGCCAGCAGACAATGGAACACCAAACTTACTGAAACATTGTTGTCTTCAGGGTACACTCAGTCAAAATCTGATTATTCCCTCTTCACTAAGAGATCATCCTCGGGTTTCACAGCAATCTTAGTATATGTAGATGATCTTGTTCTAACTGGTACTGATTTGACTGAGATTAATCAAGTGAAGTCTCTGCTGGATCATAAATTCAGCATCAAAGATCTAGGCACTCTCAAGTACTTCTTGGGTTTTGAGGTTGCTAGGAGTGAGCAAGGCATTTGCATTAACCAGAGAAAATATGCCTTGGATATGTTACAAGATGCTGGCCTACTTGGGGCTAAGCCATGTTCCACCCCTATGGAGCCTAATACAAAATTACACAAAGATTCTGGTGATTTACTTTCTGATCCCTCCACTTATAGGCGCCTCATTGGGAAATTACTTTACTTGACTCACACTAGACCTGAAATCTCATTTGCCATAAGCAAACTGAGTCAGTACATGGAGGCCCCTACCAATATCCATTTTCAAGCTGCATTGCGGGTTCTAAAGTTCATCAAAAATAATCCTGGTCAAGGTCTGTTGTTTAAAGCTGCTTCTTCCACATCCTTGAAAGGATTTTCAGATTCAGATTGGGGGACATGTCCAGACACACGCAGATCCATTACTGGCTTTTGCTTCTTCCTTGGAGAATCTCTTATTTCATGGAAGAGCAAAAAGCAATCTGTGGTTTCCAGATCTTCATCAGAAGCTGAATATAGGGCTCTTGCTCAAGCTGCATGCGAAGCTCAATGGCTGTTATATCTCCTTCATGACTTGCAGATTCCCCATCCTTCTCCCGTTGTGATCTATTGTGATAACAAGTCAGCCATGCACATTGCAGCCAACCCGGTCTTTCACGAACGAACAAAACACATTGAGATAGACTGTCATGTGGTCAGAGACAAAATCCAAGCTGGTCTGCTTCATCTTCTTCCTATTCCTTCCAAAGACCAGATTGCAGACATTCTCACCAAGCCCCTCCATGCGGGTCCATTCACTTCTTTACATGCCAAGCTTGGAATGTTGGATATCCATTCCAGCTTGAGGGGGGGTGTTGATTGTAAGGGTAGTTAGATTTCCTAACTACAGTTCAGTTATGTTAACTGTAATTAACTAACCGTAGTTAGTTTGTTAGTTTGTTAGCTTTTCGGTTAGTAGGTTGTTAGTTCCTAACCCTGTATATATTTGGGATTAACTTGTAACCTACAACTAACTTTACTCTTTCTGATTACTAATGAAATGAGCATCAATTGCTCTTTATTTCGTGCTTGAGTTTCTCTCTGGTTCGTTATCTCTCTATTCTTAACACAATTAAAAGTTTAGTTGGTTCATCACTCATCAGGCAAAAATAAAAGAAATGATTAACTTCTTATTAAATACTTTGTTTCAAAAAAACTTCTTATTTGAGTACTTATATTAAAAAAACCTTTTTAATTACTTTATAGTTTATGTTTGGTGCTCACATCACATCACATTGTTTTTAAAATAAAAAAACTCAGCACAGTTCGCGAGTTATGGATGGTGGAAGATCAAGTTGAAGCAGCGATCAGCATGGCATCGTCGGTGTCACCTCCAAAAGTGAGGATGGAGGTTCATGTGAGAAACCGAGAGAAGCTCCTCTCATCCCTTCGCCAACACCTCTCCGCCGAGTCTGGTATTCGTCCCCTTCATGGCTTCGTCCTCCTTCAGGGTGGCGATGAGCAAACGCGTTACGACACCGATCACTTAGAGCTCTTCAGGTACCCAATCTCTGCATTGAGATGTTAATCATTATCATCAACACTTCAGTTCACTTTCACATAATCACACTAATTGCAAATCGATGCCTAAATTTCAGGCAGGAGAGTTACTTCGCTTACTTGTTTGGAGTCAAAGAACCCGGCTTCTATGGTGCTATTGTTCGTTCATTTACGCTTGCTTTCAATCTCTTTCAATTGTTTAGTTGTTGTAGGAATTAGCAAATCTAAATTTATTATGCATCATGTAATTGTTTTTGTTTTCGTTTTTAAGGATGTTGCAACTGGGGATTCTATCCTATTTGCTCCCAGGTTGCCTGATGAGTATGCTGTTTGGATGGGAAAGATCAAGCCACTCTCCTATTTCAAGGTGATTTCGTTGAATGATGAAATTTTGATGCATTCGCTTTTCAATAAGTATGTTTAGTAGTGGTTCACATCATGTATGCTAACGATGCATCCATTTTTAATTGCAGGAACACTACATGGTTAGCATGGCATACTTTACAGATGAGATTGCAACTGTTTTGCAACAACATTACCAGGGTCCGGGGAAACCCTTACTGTTTCTTTTGCATGGCCTTAATACCGATAGCAATAATTTCTCAACGCCAGCAGAATTTCAGGTTCTTAATTCTGATCATTTCTTTTCTCCCTCTTCCTAGAAGCATTCTTTTATCAATTTTGGTTAGGACCGTGAATCGTTGGATATTGTGTTATTTCTGACCCAAAACTGTTATTGCATCAAATCTCAGCTGTGCCAATCCTATTGTGTTATTTGTGATGAAATAGCGTTACTTGCTAGCTAGCATCTTCATGGGGAATCTGGTTTCTCAGAATTAGTATTTGACATTTATAATAATTTCAATTGTTTTTTAGGGCATCGATAAGTTTGATAAGGATCTGACGACTTTACATCCTATATTGACTGAATGTCGTGTCATCAAGTCAGAGCTGGAGATTGCTCTTATTCAGTATGCCAATGATATAAGCTCTGAAGCTCATGTTGAGGTAACTGGTCTTAACATGCCAAAGTTTTGCTCTTCTGTTTCTTTTTATTTTTTTAACATCTATGTGAAATGAAATGTTCTTTGGAGGTATGTAGGGAATGGTATAAGAGGAACTCGGATTTATGTATTTTGATAGTTTAGTATTTAGTATCTCTCTAAAACTAAACAGACAGAAAAGAATTCTGATACAAAAAATATTCATTTTTCATATTTCTTCTAATAAATATTCTAAAATGAGTACTACTTTCCTTTACCTTGTTACCTTCCATTTTCTCACTGAAACTTTTGGTGATTTAATTAGTCGAGTTAGGAACATATTTTGAGGGTGGTGGGATTTGGACGGGTACACTATCTACTGGTAAAAAGAACTATGATTTCAATGATGAAGTATGAAACTGTGAATAGCCTTATCCATATGTTTTGTGAAAATGCTTACATGATAGTTGCAATATGTATTACAATGAAACAGGTTATGAGAAAAGCTAAAGTGGGCATGAAGGAGTATCAGCTTGAAAGCATCTTTCTTCACCACACCTACATGTATGGTGGATGTCGGCATTGCTCCTATACGTGTATTTGTGCTACTGGTGATAATAGGTATACATTTCTGATAATGTAACCATATTAATAAATGTGTTTCTCAGGTACTTTTGGTTTAATAAAACTTTACTCAATGCCCATTTGCAAGAATGACTTCTTGGCTCTATTTATGCAAAGAAATTTAGAAACTAATTAGACAAAAAACTCTGCTAGATATGTTGCTGCCCATTCAGACTTGTTTTGGCAGTAGCAACTTCCTCATTAGCGTTTGTTGTTTGTGATATTGTACTACCACCATACCACGTATAAAGTTTTTATAATATTTTTCTTTTCAAATAGTAGCAATCTTTATCTCAGAGTGCCATTTGTAATTTTGTACCACTGCCATGCCATGTATAAAGTTTTTACGGTATTTTCAATTTTCATCACAAAGTGGGCTGGCTAATGCACATGTATTAATGCAGTGCTGTTCTACATTATGGGCATGCAGCAGCTCCTAATGACAAGGTACAGTGTAGAAGTACTTTGTTCCTTTTGAAGGTCATTATCATTACAGCCAGTGTCATATGGTTGATTTGCTATCATAATGTTGCTGAATTCAGTTCCTCCATCTTGCTAGATTGGTGACTTTTCTAAGTTGTTTGGTCCATTTCACTCCTAGAAAAATGAATTAGGCATAAAGGTTTTGTATTAACAGTATACCTATTCATTATTTCCTACATTGAAAATTTATCAATCCCATGTCTAGTCATTAGTACTTTTTTCTTTAGTAGGAAAAAATAGTTCGTTCAGGAATATGGAAAAAAATAACAAAAACAAGGATGAGCAACTCTTGAAAACAGGAAAAAAAAAATCTATGCTATTTGGTGACTTTGGATATGGCCAATCAACTTATTAAGCATTGAAAATGTACTTTATTTCCTTTAGAAAGAGACAAAATAGATGAACTTGTACCCTAAGTTTGATGATCATTGTTTATTTACTTTTAGAGGTGTATAAATAAATGTTAAAAACATGGATCTTTTGTAGACTTTGGAAGATGGAGGCATGGCATTGCTTGATATGGGAGCTGAATACCACTTCTATGGGTCTGACATAACATGTTCTTTCCCTGTGAGTCTTTCCATTAACATTTAATTACCTTTATACTCATCCAGACTTTTCTGTTTCTTTTGTGTCCTCCAGGTATTAGTAGTATATGACTTATCATTTTATCTGCTAACTGGAATAATCATTTTATGCTCAACTTTAAATTTTTTGTGCAGATAAATGGAAAGTTTACAAGTGACCAATCTCTTATATACAGTGTAAGTGCTTTCTATAAAAACATCTTTTATCAAAGGGAGAATAAATTGTTTGCAAGTTCTATACTTAATATGCAAACTGCACCAGTACAAAATCTGCAGTGCAAGTCCCTCACAAACACAGATCATAATTTCCTAGAAGGGCTCAACTAATTCTAGACATTCATGTGCATGTTAGGATGGCCCAGTTAATGTACCTTCATATAGCTCCATGACTTGGTTTTTTATAGCATTTCTTTCAACAGTTCTTTATTTTTACCTTCCATGTTCTGTAGGCTGTCCTTGATGCTCACAATGCTGTTATCTCTGCAATGAAACCTGGAGTATGCTGGGTTGATATGCACATGTATGATTCAGTACTACTGTTGCTTCTTTTAAGTAACTAACATGTTGTCTGCCATTTTTAGTTTCAAATGTTAACAGTTATGGACAATTTCTAACTATATTAGTACTATTCTCCAGAGAAGTTTCCTGACTATATAACTTAGTTGATGGATTGGAATATAACAGAATTGTAGTCTAGGTAATGTGTGCATGTGCAGTCACAAGCTTTTTTTAGCTGTCACAGGGAACCTAAGAGTAAATATTGTCGTCTATAGAGATCATTAGGCTATGCTTGAAGTCAATAACATTGGTGTCTAATATTGTAGCCGAGTTGTTTTTGACTTTTTTCCATGGGAATGAGTGCATAGTATTTGTGATATTATATGCTGATTTGAAGATCAGTTATAGTGAAAACGATAATGAGTTATACAAGAATGATATGAAGTCTGAATGAGTCGACCAAATATCCTTGGGATGAGCGAACTAAATTTTGTATTAAAAAAAAAATCTTTTATTGAAACTTCTACTTTACTTGTGTCAAAGTATTTAGCATAGTTTCTAATCATTTTCTCTCTAAAATTGCAGATTAGCAGAAAAAGTGATTCTGGAGTCGCTAAAGAGGGGATACATTGTTGTGGGGTAACATATATTTTCTGTTTTCTAATTTCCAGTGGCAAACTTGCATCTTGATACAAATTGTATGATCTTTTGATAAATTGCATGATTATGATTTTTGGTGTAGCAATGTTGAAGACATGATGGCTGCACACTTGGGTGCTGTTTTTATGCCACATGGTCTGGGGCATTTCCTTGGTATTGACACACATGACCCTGGAGGCTACTTAAAGGTATTTGGAATTTTTTCCTGCAGTTACATGTTAGACTGCTTCCCCCCCCCCCCCCCCCCCCCAAAAAAAACATCAAGTGGCTTATATAATTGTGTTGGCAAATTCTACTTCATATAATGCCATGGCAATTTTGTCCTGATTTGCAGGGCCTGGAAAAAAGAAAGGAACCTGGATTAAAATCTTTGCGTACAGTCAGAGAGCTTCAAGAAGGAATGGTTAGTAATGACTTTTTCATACCAACTGGTTGGTTTATGTTTTGGTTTGGGATATATACCACGTTAAAAATGGCCCAATCATGATGCACCTAAAACTCCCTGATTTATTTTGATTGGTAATTTTTTCTGATATTGAGCCATCTATTGCAAAATAATTTTGTTCCCTGAAGTCTTCACTGAGTGATATTTATCAACCTTTTCTGCATGGTTTCACTGACAGTTAAAATCAAAATATTGATTATTGTAATTTGTGAACCCTGGTTGCCTTAGTTGGGTTTGGTTCTTTTCCTTCGATCCCTACTATTCAATGCTCTCTTTTGTGATATGGAAACAGAAGTATGAACTTGATGATGAGGTAACTTTTTGTTTTTATGCTTCTAGGTTATCACCGTGGAGCCTGGATGTTACTTTATTGATGCTTTGTTACTTCCGGCTATGAATAATCCAGAAACTTCCAAGTTCTTTAACCAGGAAGTGATTAACAGATTTAATGATTTTGGTGGAGTGCGAATTGAGAGTGACGTGGTATGACACTTGCTGAACCTTATCAAGGAGAACCTAGTTTGTAGTTTATCATTTCTATGTTCTCATTGATGTTGCTAAAGTTGAAATCAAATTTTTTTCCCCCTCGACCTTGTACTATTTTCCCTAGCATACATATTTTCAACCCCACACGCACGGACGCACACACGAACACACAGAACTATTATTGTACTCCTGCTTATTTTTCAGAAAGAGCAAATTAGCATGTTATTGTTTTCTCTTTAAACAACTTAAATTCTGGTACAAAAGTGCTTCGCCATTCTGTATATGAGCTGATCTGTTTATTTATTCTTTTATGATGTATTCAGCTTGTTACTCACACACACAGAGGAACTACTAATATACTCCTATTTATTTTTTAGAAAGAGCAAATTAGCATGTTATAAATTTTCTCTTTGTACAACTTAAATTCTGGTACGAAAGTGCTATTCTGTATATGAGCTTATCTGTTTATTTGTTCCTTTATGATATACTCAGCTTGTTACTGCCTCTGGTTGCTACAATATGACCAAGTGTCCCAGAGAAATTCGGGAGATTGAGGCAGTGATGGCAGGTGCACCATGGCCGGCTAAGAAGACTTCTACTAGTGTTGGAAATGGATTGAAAAGCTAGGTCTGACTTCAAGCGTCCTCAACGTGAACAGCTCTATGTTAGTTTCTTGTTTCTTAATATATGTAAGAAAATAACTCCCCCTCTACCCCACACCTTTTTAATATTTCTTTTGGAACCATATATTCTAAATTTCCAAAAATAAAATAAAATAACCCTTCATATAATCATAGGACCATTTGCTTACATTGAAAAACAAGAATAAGCGCTTTACTGCAAGCTCAATTGTAATGTTTTATTTGACAAATGTTTCTTAGTCGTCGTCGTCGAGGTGCAAGTGCCCCTCAAATTAGAATTCCTGAAATAATGAGATCTGAACTCAATCAACCTATCAATCATGTTATCCTACATTTTATCTTGAACATTAAAAATTAAAAATTACCGGTCCTTTGATGGAACTCAAAACAGACCGGAAAACCGCTTTTAAATAGATGTAACCTTTATACTGTGTTTGGATTGGACGAGAAAATTAAAGAAAAAGAAAATGGAGAGACGAGAACATGTGAAAAAAAAATTATAAGTTGCTGTTTGGTTGAGGAAAAGGAGAAAGAAAAATAGTTTTTTTTTTATTTACTTGGTTCGGTGAAAAAATGAATTAATTAGTAATTATACATACATCCTTGTAAATTTGTGATGTGGATAGAAAGAAGAATGATATAATTACATATTGTTAGAGGGGCAATTTTATCATGGCATAAAATTTGGCATCTTTAATCTATTTCCCCCCTACTTTTGTGCTGATTAAAATGATCGAGTCTTGACAGTTTTTTTTTCCACACGAATTTCTGCACAGTTGCATACGACTAAACGGATAAAATCTTTTTTTTTCTTTTTAATTTTCTTCTCACCCTTTTTAATTTTTTATTCAACCCACCAATTGTGTCACTAAAATACATCCGCCGGTGGAGAATTAGAAATATCATCATTACCTTTTGGCAGAGCAAATCCTTGACTGGAATAATACGAATCAATCTTAAGCGGAGGGACCAGTGTATGATCAACGATCAGGACATGCAGTGTTAATTTATTATGAGGCCTTAAAGTTGTTCTAATTTCCCTGTCGAGGGGCTTCTTTGACGTGAAAACCCCGTTTGTATTTTAGTTTAGTATGTCTTCTTTCCTAACACGTCCCAGAGTTTTCCTGAAACAGTGTGAGAGTGGCAACAAAACTTAAACAAGGAATATGACAAGACTACTAGCGATTAAAACAAAGCCTTCATCAACTTCCGAAGAACGACAAAAAAAACATGGTACCACACTACCTTTTTTTTTGATAATTAAAGAGTTAGCTAAATGTCAGCTATCAAAGTGATCTTTGTATGACTGGAGACTGAAATCATTGCTTATAATTGAATAATTTCTTTGTCGAGAGAAGCTTAGCAACGTGGATCCCAGCTTATTGAAGTGCAAGGTAACAAGTACTACTGCTTCAATTTAAGATCAAGTATTGGGCTTTACTGATAAGTATTTCATGGTTGCTGAAGAGTTAAGTGGATGATCGTGTGTTGGATTAACCTTCTATGAATCATGTCACAGCCACATGCGAGAAGTTAAAAAAGAAAGATTCCATGACTATGTGGAAACATGTGTGTCTCAAAAAAATAAGGGGTC
This sequence comes from Glycyrrhiza uralensis, assembly GCA_030159175.1. Taxonomy (NCBI): domain Eukaryota; kingdom Viridiplantae; phylum Streptophyta; class Magnoliopsida; order Fabales; family Fabaceae; genus Glycyrrhiza; species Glycyrrhiza uralensis. The sequence continues at coordinate 56,806,758 of BRZY01000003.1, read as the reverse complement.
AATGATTGCAAGTGGCCATAAATAAATACAGCTCAATGATTCCTTTATTCAAGACAGACTACAAATGAATCAAGGCAACACCTCCCTATATATTTTAATATATATATATTTTTCACGTATTCTCTCCATTCCCCTTTCTTCCTTCTTCTCTTATCTACAACCCCTCCTTCCAACTCTACCCAACCTCTCTTGTCTATCTCTCTCTCTCAAAACAATAAAAAAATTTGAACAAAAAATTAAAAGGAAGAAGAAGAAGAAAAAATCTGTTTTGAATTACAAAAGTCAAAGTCTTTTCTGCAGATATCAAACTTCCAGGGAAGCACGGGTCTTTATAGGCTTTAGCTTCAATCCCATGCTTTCTGGAGAAAGGAGCTCCGGGGAGATGCAAGATGGGCTAAGAGGGCTCCTTGGGCTGTCACTGAACTGGCATGGCCTATACAACCCATACCCCATTAGAAAGTACTCCATAGGTATCAGCATTGCATGTGGCTGTTCCTCTGTTACCATTGACCCACAAGCCTGCACCTGCAACATCAAAACCAAGAGCCTCAACCTCAACCCTAGTTTTTGCATGCTTATCGATCCCTTGGTTCATATCTGTCTACATATATCTATAATTTATTGTCGCATTTCGAAAACTAAGGAAGATAATCATAAGGACTGCATAATATATTGAGGGGAAGGAAACTATTAAACTCAATCTAAGGAGTCTTTTAGATATGCTTTCATGTCTTTTTTATAGATACATAAGTGCATATTACGTACTGTTCTGTAACTTTAAACATACTCTCTCATGCTACATACCTCAACCAAGGCACTAAATCTCCTATCAAGTTTTGAAGTCATGTGGAGAGCCTCGGAATGGAAAGGAGAACTGTCCCCGACAAAAATAAGCGTGCGGCATTTTAATCTTTTCAATCCTTCCGTAATATCAGGCCTCCTGCAAGTTGGCAAAAAACAAGTTGTAACGCATGGTCTTGCCTACTCACAGACTAATGGGGGACGATACACGTGTGCGCACACAAAATTAAAAATGGTGAAGGAAATACATAGCAGATCTTACTGATTAATTGCGTGAAGAAACCGAAAGACATTTGCACTCTTTCTCTCATCCAGCAGCTGGAAAAGATACATGATAAAGAACCAATGCAAAAGCAATGTGAATACACCGAATAATGTAAGGGTGAAAAAGGAACAAAGATCACATTCCAGCTATAGAGAAGTACAGGGGAAAAAAAAGAAGCTAAATTAGCTTAGCACTGACTTTTCTGCAAGCTTGAACTATCTCTGATTCTGGAACTTCAACATTACCGCGAACTTCCTATTAAAGTTGACTAAGAAAATTCAATATATGAAATATAAGAGGGAATACAGCAGGGCTAAGATCCTCGTATTACAATACCTTGCTGAAGTACCGCTGAAGCAAACACTCCTTCAGCAAGCCACACATGCCGTAGAAATATAACAAATTTGACATCACCTAAAAATGACTAGTGGTTTCAGGTTATGTCATCATATCAAAGAATTCATAAATGGACCATGTGCAAGGATTTGAAAGGAACCTTGTTATAAAGCCATTCAGTCCAAGAAGGTGCTTTGCATAAGGGAGATACAAGTATTAAACCAACAACACGCTCCCTATATTTCATCTGTAAAAACATACCAAAGAAGAACAAATCAATATAAAAGTTGATTTCATATTAAAACTACAAAGCACTATAGCACAGTTTTTTCTTTGTTTTTTTTCCTTCAAAGTTAATCGGGGACCTACCGCAAAAAGAGTAAGGATATAAGCACCAGCCGTTACCCCCATACACATCACTGCACCAAGCCTGGGTGGGAAATATTTCATTCCATTAGTAAATATAGCAAAAACATTGGATCTGCTCAAATATTGGTTGTGTTGAAGTAAAAGAAAGAGTTCCAAACAATATAAATATATTCTAGTTACCCAAAGTAGTTGAGGACCTCAACTATTTGATCTGCCAAGTCTTCAACAGAAGGGACATGATCATCAGAACAAATTGCAGCAGCTCCCAACTGCAAGAACTCTTGTGGAATTTCCAGAGGAGAAACCATGTAAATAATAATATTCTGATCTAAATGCAGTAAAAAATACATTCAAATCGATTGATTTACAAACCTCATGTCCAGGAGGACTGATATGATATATGCAAAAGTTGTGAAGCAGCAAAGAAGCAGCCTCTGGACAGAAAAATAATCCTTGGAAACATGACATATCTGCCCCCAATACATGGAAGTAAAATATTAACTCATATTTCCAGATTAAATCAAAAGAACAGGGTTTTGACATTTTCAACAAGAATAATAAAGAGATAAAAGAAATCAAATAGACTGTACTAACAATTTAGCGCTAAATCCGGATAAGTGATCAGAGCTGGTTTGTCGTGATCCCCGTAGACAATGACAGACACAGAACCACAGCCAGTTTGAATATGATGCTCCTGAAATGGCAATCCAAAATGAATATAGCCTAAACACAGAAAAAAACTACAGAGAGGGAATTAAAAAAAAAAGAATTAAAGTTTGGAGCTTTCAGGAATGAAAAGAACCTTCCCCAAACAAAAGCAAAGGATATTCTCTATTATGAATGTACTCCATTTGGGTAATGTTAAAATTCGTAATTGAAACTTTTTCCAAACTATTTGTTCTCTAACATGGCTCCCCACGTGCCCTTACCCAAACTAACAAGCAAAAGCACATTAACATCACTATCAAAAAACGATAAATGAAATACGTTATTCCAGATTCCAATCATTGTATGCTCCAGAAAGAAAATAAGTTATACTTATACCAATTTGGTTGAAGACAGCTAAAAAGAGGACAGCTTTTTAAAAGGAAGAAGAATGACTTGAACTCATTCAATAAAAACGAATAAAACTTCCTACATCACCCAAATTGCATCGAATAGCACCGAGATAAATTTCACAGAAAAGACAAACAAAAAAGAACTAAATCCATATATTTGACCATTTGCAAAAAAAAAACAGCCAAATGAAAATCCATGAGGATAACGGGAACTAAATTTCACAGTTGGAGGAATGGAAGTGCAAAACAAAATAATATGTGGAAAATAAGGATCGGGCAGATCCGCTATTTCCCTTATTCAAAACTTCAGAAAATAAGGCAAATACATTCCAATAAAGAAAAACAAAAAAGATCAAGGAAAGGGGAAGGGGGCAACCCCTTAATTTTCCAGAGTCAAAACAAGCAAGTAAAATATCTTCTATTTTTTTTTTCTAACTAAATCCCATTGACGTAAATTGTTGATTTCGCCACATATTCCCTTCATTCAGCAATACCATAATCCAAAAACTGAAAATGCAGCATAACAACATCTTCTCAAGAGAGAGGGGGGAAAAACAGTGACAACAATAACTAAAGAAGAAAATTGCAACCCTTTAATCACTAAAAAAAAACCTGAACCCCCTCCCCCAAAAAAAAAAAAGATTCAACCTTTAAACCCAACACCCCCCCCCCCCCCCAAAAAAGATGAAAGAAATAATGAAGCTGGGACCTTTCCACCGAGGTAGATCTTCTCCATATCGACTGAAACAGAATCATTGGAGTCTGCCATGGCTGTAGCTCTGATGTATATGGATATGGAAGCCCCTCTCTGAAACTTCAAAGAAGCCTCCACCCACCACCAATTCCCTCTCTCTCTTTGTTCTCTCTCTCTCTCGTGTGTGTTTTTGTGTTTACGTGTCAGGTTCAAGAAATATAAACCTCTCTTGTGCTGTGGTTTTTGATGGCTTATATACGAAGCCAGTCTCAATTCGATTCTCTCTCTCTCCCTCTCTCCCCACTCTCGTCTTTGTCTTTGTTTCATTTCATGTTTCTTTCTCTTCAATTGTTTTTAACCTGCGGTTAACCACCACCGACGCTTCCCCCTTTCCGTACCAACCCAATTTAACCTGCGACCTCGCTCCCTTTTTCATTTTTTAACCGCGACCCCATCTCCCACGACGTTGTAAATAGCTGGCAAAATGGGCTTAGCCCGTCGGGCCGGCCCGAACCCGCTCGAAAAACACCAGATTTGGGCACACAAATTTGAATCTGTTTTTAATCTGGGCTTTTGGCCCGGCCTGATAAAACTCGAACCCGTAAAAGCCCGAGCCCGAAGCGGACAGCCCGAAAAACATAGACCAAAGCCCGAGTCCAACCCAAAAAATAGAGGGCTTAGACGCACAAATTTGAGCCTGTTTTTAATTTGGGTTTTTTTGGCCCGGCCGGATAAAGCCCGAACCCGATGTGGGCCGGCCGAGCCCGGCCCAAAAGCCCGAATTGCCACCCACCTATCCAAAACGACGTCGTTCTGCTAATAAATACTATAGCATAAAAGATAGAAATATAGATAAATCTAAAGTGCTCGAAATTTGCGAGGTGCATCTGTTTTTTTTTTTCTTTCTTTCTTTCCCTCCCTCTGATCACAACGGGGGAAATTAAACTTGATGACGAAATAGTGGCTGTGGCTGGCCCCATTATTTCTCCTTTGACTCGAGACTCTATCGTGCGTGTACACCTGTTGTTCGATCACTTCGATGCTTTATTCAAATGGCCCCACTTTTTTTCTTTTTTAAAAAAAATATAAAAAATATTTTTATATTTTTATTCCTTTGTGTTTTTTTCGTTCTTGTAATTGCTCACATTTTATTAAATGGACTTGTGTGTGTATCCAGAAGGACCTTAGAAGTTAAAAAATGGTAGGTTGCTTGCCTTTCATTTGACTCCAATCATTAATCATGCTTTCCTAATCATGTTCCCACACATTACTTTCGGCTTTTCCCCCATCTTATGTGTATTATTCATTTGCTTATATTCTCTTTCGTGTCTTTACCAAACCTTAATGAATTGAAAGAAATCAAAAAACTCATGGCGAAATATTTCCATTGCCTTTACAGAATATGTTTCTGGTGTATATTCCATGTGTACGTTTCTTTTTTATAACAGTATGATTCAACTAAGATTATATGTAAATACTATTGTCTAAAATGAAAATATTAAATGTTGCTTTGTTAAAATATATGGATCACGATCAACAGAATCAAACAAGGCGTTCCACGTGGTAAAATATACAAGCATATGGGGGATTTTATAATGGTATCTCTGCTTGGTTAATTAATAGAATACTAGTATTTATTTATATTTAATTTTTAAAATAAAACTAAGCATATGTGATCACATTAAGCCGATTGAGTTCAAATTGAGAAACATGTATGGTGAGAGTACCATTGCATTTAAAGATAAATGAGAAATGCTAGCAAATACTTTTAACACATTATGCTCAATACACTATTTTATTGATGTGTCTTATCGAATAGGATATGAGACTTATATCACATTTTAATTGAATCATGTGAATTTTCTCTAATAATAAAGATTGTATTGAAAAGACAAATTAAAAGAATGTGTTAAGGGTGTATTGATATATAATACTTCTCAAAGATAAATAGAAGATTCAAAATTCAAATATAATATATATAGATTATAGAATTAGTGAAATATCACTCACATATTTTTTCCATACACAATTTCTTTCTCATCAGTTTAATCAATTTTCAATTGATTCAATCTTGATTTCAGTGTTGTTTATATTGAACGACAAGCCAATGTGACTCCATATGTCTTATCTAATAGGAGTATTTTGATGGAAGGTTCTACCTACCATCAAGTTTTCCTTATATTACTTGGACCATTTTTAGTAAAATGTAATGAATTTTCTTCGGTACAAAAGATGTATTTACATTCCGTTGGTTAATTTATGCACAAGACTCTATTAAATGTATAAAAAATAAAATTAGCATATTTCAACCAGAGAAAATTAACTACTCATCCCAGTTTATTTTGAGAAAAATGTGTTTTTTTATTCAATTTTCAGTTTGATGGTTTTTGTCAATCAATGTGACTAATCATTCAAGGAGTCAATTGCTTTTAAAGGTAGACAATTGGCAGTGACATTCTTACTCACCAACATTGTTTTCTATTTTCTATTCTCTAATTCTACCCGTTATAATCATGACACAGTTTATTATTATCAAATTCCTTTTTTTGGGTAAAGCTATTATCATCGATTTAAGCTACTTACCTTTTGCATCTTTTGCACTTTAAAGGGATTGAAAGCAACCTGGAACACGCGAGAGCATTGAACAAGACATTCGTGAATCGTGATGCTCCCTATTTATATGATGAAACAAATTTCATTGAAATTAAAGTGATTGAATTTGAAAGTTTTACGAGAGCAGTGATTGTATTCTTTTAAGAAAAAAACTAGCTTAGAGACCTGGTAAACTTAAATATTGTATGTTAGAATAGTTTGTTTCTTTATATCCTCATTAAAGAATCATACTTTGGTTGACATGACTATATCCATGTGACGTGAATTGATATTTAGATATCGGGAAATCTCTTATATCATTTTTTTAATCACATCTTGTTTGCTTTTCTTATCATTTGATTAAAAATGTGTTGTAAAATAACTAAAAGAAGTGCATAACCAATATAAAGAAGAGGCAAAATTCAACAATATAAAGAAAGTAAATTTTTAGAAAGCAACAAATAGGGAATTAATGTCTTAATAGATTGCTTGATCAAACCTAAGAATTCTATTTATAAAGACTATATTGCTCTTGGTCAATGGTAATTTTACACCTTAATTACGATTTCTCCTTGCACTCAATAGAGGTCCTCATAAATTATAAAACTGTAACGGCCACAAAAACCAAAATGTTGGAGTTCTTCTCAAAGTGCATATTAAGATGGTTGACTCATTCTTTTCATGTCTGTTGAAACTTCATGTTCTCAATATAAGGGAGAAAGGTAGCAGTTGAAGGGGAGCAGAGGAAATTAATTAGCAATATATCTCAACTTCACACATGTTTCAAAAGAAACTTTAACAACAATGATATTAAATATAAATTAATTAATAAATTAAGAATATAAAAAAAAACAGCAATTAACTTTGTTCGCATTATAACTGCCCTGCCCCTACCAACACCAAGTGATGCACCATTGCTTCAAAGATTGCGTCACTAACAACTCATAGTTACATAGTTTGTGGAAGAAGCTCGCGCAAGTCTCATTCCACATTCAACTGGCACTATAAAAGAAAATAGAAAAGGGCATGCTATAAGGTATTGATCATCCTACAAAATTTAATATTCCTATGTGACTATAACCATCAAAAGTGCAAAAAAAACCCAGATAGCCTTTCATCATCCTCATAGACCTATGATAGTTAGCACAAACAATCCTATTATGTAGGCTCCACATATAACTGAAATGGAGGCTCCACACGTGTCAATTGGAAATTTTGGAATGAAAAATCAAATTCAGTCAAAAATAAATAAACAAAAAAGTTCATAACCAACGGATATTATTCATAATTATTGTATATTACTTTAAGTACTAAATTATAGTTTAAACCTTAAATAAAAATTTACAAATTCTTGTGCATCACTTATGAAAATGTAAAATTGGCTAACAAGAGAAATTAAATAGGTGTAATAGAAAGAAATTTAAAAAGTGAAATTGATCAGTTGAAATTAAATTATACATTAACATCTAAACTCAAGTCTATTTTATTTATTTATGTAAAAAAAAGTATATTTTATCTATAACTATAATAAAAGAAATACATCAAATTAACTGCTTTCTGGTGTCATAATTTTTAGGATTATTTTACCCTCTTATTTATATTATTTTTTTATTATCTCACTAGGGTACTTTTGGAAGAAGAAAAAAAGAAAACACTTGCATAAAACCGTTTATGAGAAATATGGTTAGTGGTGGGTCACAGGAGGAACATTTGCAGATTCATATGTGAGGAAAGAATGGTTAGTGGTGGGTCCTATGTGAGGTCTTGCTTGATTTCAAGATTCAATGCTATTATATGGGTGTGTAAAACCTTATATCGGGCACTATCAAGTTTACGGCAAAAGCACCAAAATGGTGCAAATTTGTCCCTTTTTTACCAAAATGGTATAGATCAAAAAGTTATTATCAAATTGGGGTAAGTCACAGGTACTGTTGGCGACTTCTAATTTTTTTTTTTTTTAAAAGTGAAGTCGCCAATGGTAGTGGCGACTTCACTTTTTTTTAATTTTTTTTTAAAAAAAGTGAGGTCGCCACTACCATTGGCGACTTCACTTTTTTTTAAATTAAAAAATAAAAAAATCGTTGATGGTACACAGAGAGTGTCAGACGGTGTTATTTTAGTACCTAACAGATACAAAACTAAAAAAAGATCATCAAATGTCAACCGTTAGTCACTTTGGTCCCTGAAAGTGATTATTTATTGTCATTTTAATTTAACCACAGATACCAAAGTGACACCACTGGACACTCTCAGGGATCAAAATGATTGTTTACTCTCTTAGCATTATTTTTTTTTTCATACCCTCGAATTTAAATTCATACTCAAGTGACTGGACACTCTCAGGGATCAAAATGATTGTTTACTCTCTTAGCATTATTTTTTTTTTCATACCCTCGAATTTAAATTCATACTCAAGTGGTGTCACTTTGGTATCTGTGGTCAAATTAAAATGACAATAAATAATCACTTTCAGGGACCAAAGTAACTAACGACTAACATTTGATGATCTTTTTTTAGTTTTGTATCTGTTAGGTACCAAAATAATACCATCTGACACTCTCTATGTACCATCATCAATTTTTTTTTATTTTTTAATTTAAAAAAAAGTGAAGTCGCCAATGGTAGTGGCGACTTCACTTTTTTTAAAAAAAAAAAGTGAAGTCGCGACTACCATTGGCGACTTCACTTTTTTTAAAAAAAAAAATTAGAAGTCGCCAACAGTACCTGCGACTTACCCCAATTTGGTAATAACTTTTTGATCTACACCATTTTGATAAAAAATAGACGAATTTGCACCATTTTGGTGCTTTTGCCGAAAGTTCACACATCAATATATAATTTTTATATTAAACAAAACATAGAGAAAACAGGCAGACGGATACTATCAAATTTTTATATTAAACAAAAATAAAAAAAACAAATAGATACTATCAAATTTACAAATTAAACAAAAGGAGTAAACCATCACTTTTATCCTCTATTTTGTAACTCGCTGACAATTTTGTCCTTATCTTTAGGAAATAGGCAACATCGTCTCTGATATTTATCACCGTCGGTCAATTTCGTCCCTCCGTTAGTGGGTGTTAACTGACAATATTAACAGTGCTGATGTGGCACGTTAAGTGCCACATTGGCATGAACACGTGGACAAAGACTAAACTGACAGTATTTAGCAAACAATATAGATCCATTGAGGGGCGAAAATGACATTTTATAACATTACCCTCTTCTTCCTTGTCAAATAGATGCTGGAACCCTAACTCCCCCAATTTGTTTCAGAAACGCAGAGCAGAGAAGAAGAAGCACGTGAGAGTTTCGAGCCATAAACCTCTCTCTCCATTGGCGACTAGATTTCCCGTTTAGTGTTTTGGGGGGGTTCTTTTGCTAGATTACTCTACAGCAATTGCCAATTGGGGATAATTCTTTTGGATTTAGTTCATATTTTGGGGCTATTTATTGCCTTATAATAGGAGTTGTATAGGTCTTTTTACACTGTTCTTTTTACAGCTCTCTTCGTAGAATTCACTTGTATTTTTTATGTAACTAAGTTTACGCACTCCATGATTCCCAGAAGTTTCTACTGTTTATGATTTTATATTGTTATGTGACAATATGTAAGTTGTTAATTAAATGGAAGTAAATGTTATCCTTGTGTTTCGTTCTGGTTTGATTATTTGAGCCTTTGTGTGTGTGGAATTATGAGTATTGATTAATTAGTGGAATTATATATTTTGGCTTGGGAGAGAATCCCCCAAAAGAACCCCCCAAAACAGTGAATCGGAAATCTGGTCGCCAATGGAGAGAAGAGGATTAGGGCTCGTTTTACTGTTTGCTAGATACATTCAATTTAGTCCTGCCACGTACCTATGCGAGAGTGGCACTTAACGTGACACATCAACACCGTTAACACCGTCAATTAATACCCATTAACGGAGAGATGAAATTGACAGTCGATAATAAATATCAGAGATAATTTTACCTATTTCCTAAAAATAAAGACAAAATTGGCAACGAGTTATAGAATGAAAGACAAAAATGATGATTTACTCTAACCAAAAATAAAAAAAAACAGACAGGCAGATATGGTAGCGTCGTTTGTCCGCTAGTTTATTCGGTATAGATAAAGACAAGGCACAGAAAAGAGACATTAATATATAATTTTTTAGGACTAAAAAAAGAGATAAAATTATTAAAATTAATTAAAATATGAATACATAATATTTGTCATTCGCAATTGGAGGTGGGAGTCGGAATAATCTGAAAAGAGCAGGAAGTTCTTGAGGCCTTACCCGGTGGTTGAGTAAGTGGTAGATTGGTTGCAAAAAATGGCAGTGGAGGAGGTGGTGGTGGTTTTCGACTTTGATCGGACGATAATCGACGATGACAGCGACAGCTGGGTCATCACCGAAATGGGTCTCACCCACCTTTTCAACCAACTCCGCCCCACCATGCCCTGGACCTCTCTCATGGTACCCCACTCACTACTCCCTACGATTAAGACTATTGAAATTTGATTGATTGTGTTTGTGTGTTGATGATAGGAGAGGATGATGGAGGAGCTCCACTCCCAAGGCCTTACCACCGACCACATTGCACAGTGCCTGAAAAGGGCTTCCCTGCATCCCTCCATCGTCTCCGCCATCAAATCTGCACACGCTCTTGGGTGTGACCTGAGAATAATCAGCGACGCGAATATGTTCTTCATTCACACCATTCTGGAACACCACCGTCTGTTAGGGTGCTTTTCCCAAATCAACACAAACCCAACTTTTGTAGATGATCAGGGACGCCTTCGTATCACACCATTTCACCATTCAACCTTCCCTCCTCATGCTTGTCACCTCTGCCCTCCCAACATGTGCAAGGTATGTATATTATTATTATTATTATTATATCACTCTCTCTTCTTCAACAATGCTAAGACAATTTTTTCTCTATTTCGGTATTCTGATGTGTGTTTGATAAAAGTGATTTTGGATGAACTTGATTTTGTGAAATTGATTTGGTTAAAATTGAGTTTAAAGCCAGTGGAGTGATTTATGTTAGGGTGTTTCTACTTTAAAAGCAAATTTAATATAAAGCTTGTTGTAAATTTTTCAACTTGACGCAAAAACTACTTTTTCTTCTAGTCAAACTGGGATTTGGAAACAAAATCAATTTTGATTCAAATAATCAAACACCTAAATTTTTACTAAAGTCACTTCTAACGAAGGCAAAATCACTTTCAGGCATCTCCACAATGCATCCAAACATGCACTTAGTTTTGCATATTTTGTATCTCAGTACATTAGCTCAAGCAGTTCTACTATTAAATTGGGTCCAGGAAGTATCAAAATTTCCACTTCCCATCCAGTTAGTGAAACTGAAACATCTCCTTCCCCCTTACAAAATCTATTGTTCCATCATGTCATCCTTCCTCCTTTTCTTTCTTTGATTTTGTCTTTCTTTGCAGTAATTTGTTTTGTTAACAGATAGTATTCGTTCTGTTGTACTCTCCATCTTAGGGTTTAGTGATGGACCGAATCCGAGGTTCTTTACCTGAAAGCAAAAGAAGATTCATCTACATTGGAGATGGAATGGGTGATTACTGCCCAGCTCTGAAGCTGGAAGGAAGTGATTTTGTGATGCCAAGGAAGAATTACCCCCTCTGGAACAGGATTTGCAGTGACCCAAAACTAGTTTCTGCAAAAGTTCATGATTGGAACAGTGGAGAGGAGTTGGAGAGCATACTACTGAACCTTATCAACACATTAACTGCATAGCTCAAGAGGTCGCTCTGCAGTCAAAAAATGGTATCATTACTATTACTATTACTATAGTAGACAAATCAGACTAGTTGAATAAAAATAGGTTATAGGATAACTCACATTTCGAGCTCACCATATTGGTTCAAAACATGAACTTAGAATGTGAGCCATTTTATTTTCATCCAATACATCTGATTTATTGACTGCAGTGATTGCAGCAAATCCGAATCAGGTCACGCTCCCCTTCCCCTGAAGGTAGCAGACTAGCAGTGCTAGCACCTTAAACTCCAATGGTTGCTTTGAGAATTGAGAGGGTTCAGTTATCTGAACAAATTGCATTCTCTCGGACAATTCCTTTCCTATTTCCTCTCCAGCATATAGCAATTGTAGGATTGATCAATGTTAGTGGAAGTAGATCAAACATGCATTGTTTCTCATCTATAACTGGTGCTCCGGCTCCATCAGAAAAGAAGCTCTATTTTGGTTTTCAAAACATTTCTCAAATGGAGGTGCTCTTCTAGAAACATGGGATATAGAAAACATTTGCAGTTTTTAAGTACTACAACATGGTCAGTCAAGTTAGTTATTCATTGATGAGTAAGTTTAGTTATTGAGTGTTCCATCACCAATATTAAACTCGGGTACAAGCCAAGTCCGTCCTTTTAGATGGAGCACATTAACCACTTATGTCTAATCTAAAGTATCACTTCTGCACTCCACTTTTTGCAATTAATAAAGATTTCTCTTGTTCTCTGATTCAATACGGTATCAGTAGAAAAAAAAAACCTTCTGCATTGCCTCTGTTTGAAGTTTCCTAAGAAATTCCTAGTTGATGGTGTAATTGATGGTTGGAACAAATCTAGAACAAAATCCATGCTCAATAATAGCGGTACCTATAAAACGAGCAACAAGAATAAGAAAAATTTGATGTAATTTACTGTATTATTTTTAAATGGAAAAGATTATAACCACCAGGATTTGGATGAGATGGCACGAGTTTCTCCTAATTTAATAAAAAGTCTTGGGTTTGAACCTAGGCCATGAGAATGGTCTAGACAAAAAAATGGAAAAGATTATTTAATTACCTTGAAGTTTTGGGCTTTTACACAGAGATACCCCTAAACTTTCATTTAGTCACAATTAATCCTTGAACACTCATAATCGTTAAAATAGATTCTTCCATTAACTTTGTACTAAATTAATAACAGTACATATATCTGGACCATTCATTTCAATTTGTTTATAATTTTCTATTTAAAATATTAAAATAATATGATTAATGTTTCTGAACTGATAAAAAAAACTAAAACAACAGTACCTCCTCACCATCGCTCAGCAGCGTTTTCTCATCTGCAAAGGGTTCAGCTTCAGCCATAGGAGCATTAATTTTGAACTACTTTTTATTAAAAATATCAGAATAAGGACCAACATTACCACCTGCAGAACGTAACGTTTCAAGGATCACTTATGAGTTAGGAATCTAAGTCCATTGCAGCTTTCAGCTGGGTATGATCATGGATGAAAAATACAATTAGACAACTAAAAAACATTGTGGCTAAAAAAGTAGACAATATATCTGCATGTGAACAGTGTTAGACGTTTTATATGCCTATAAGGTGAATGAACACCTTCAAGATGATATCAACCCAGTGTTAACCAAAGTCGATGCTTTTATTTCAGAAGACTCATGGAAAAATTGCTGGTGAATGTGTGAAACTATATATGTTGTTTCCCACTTTCACCCTTGGCCATGAATATGACTCTTGTCAAGCTTGTATTCAATAATTTCAGCATGAATTGCAATCAACAATTCTGGTGAGAAATGCTGAGGAGAAAAGGTTGCTGTTTTAGTTTTTTTTTAATCATTTTAGAAGCATTAACCGTGTTATTTTAACATCTTAAATAGAATAGAAGATAATAAACAACGATTGAGATTTAATTGAAATGAATGGTTTATATGTGCTCACCATCAACAATTTATAGTTAATAAAAAAAAAAAACCATCAACAATTTATACCCCAGTTATTGGAATAACCCATTTTAACAATTATGGGAGTTTAATGATTAATTGGGCGATCCCCCACTAGGCAACTCAGTGGTAGAGCAGCACCGGGATAATATCAACGAAGGTGGGGGTTCGGTCCCCCACCAAACCCCCCCCCCCCCCCCCCCCCCCCCGACCAAAAAAAAAAGATTAATTGGGCGAAGTGAAAGTTCAACTATTTATTTGCAGAAGTCCAAAAATTCAGAAGAACTGTATACTCTTTTTCGCCCTTTTTTAATATTATCTCCATATTTGACGGAAAAAACCCTACAATGTAGCATTCAATCCGGATTATAGCTTCTATCCAGTCAGAGCACTTTTGCCTGCATCAGGAGCCTGTTATTATTATTTGAAAAAGTAATTTAATAAAAACATCTATTTATACCATATTAAATCTGAAAGAATTAAGGTCCATTTGCCATTTCCTGTTGTTATTTTTTTTATTTTTAATTAAATATAAAATTATCATATTGTTTTCAATTTATTTTTTTACTTGGAAACAGTAAAAAAATTTAACAAAGATTTGTACTATTTCATTATGCAAATCTTTAAAATAAAAAAACATATTAAAAACAATATAACAATTGTGTAATTAATTAAAAATAAAATTAAGAAATTGTCTCTCAAAGTAAACTTGCCCTAGTATAGCTTCAATTCCTATTTTATGCGAGGTCATTGATTTCTGCTTTTACATTATAACCGTTTAAAACTTGTGATTGCTATATATCCCGTTGTCTCGTCACGTTTACGTCGTGCACCGTCGTCTACCACTGTGAGTCTGAGGTGAGGTCTCTCTATCTCTCTGTCTCTGATCTTTGTCTTTGTCTCCATATATATATATATATGTTCAATCAAATAAAGCCTGAGATAAGTCTATGACATTTCGTTCTCACCTTTGTTCGGTGTTTAATTTGTTCGTTCGTCTTCGAGATCTTGTTAATATTTGGTATTAGGTAATTTGGGGCTTACTTGAGATTGAAGAGGAAGAAGGGGTAACGGTGGGAAATGCCATGTTCAATTAATGTCATGTGTCAATGTGTGACTAACTTGCAGGCACATTCAATGTTTCTCAATAACAAAAACGATACATCCTAACCACGTCATGCAAGAGGTAATTATATTTACACACCTAGTCCTAAATGAAATTAATAAAGACCGAGCTGAGAGAATATATAAATTTTAGTAATTAATGCTTATTTAATGACGACTCTACTTATAGTAGTACTATTTCTTTTGGCTGCAGATCAGATGTGAAATGTAGTAACACAATCACTGGTTTCGCAAACGGCAACTTGCCATAGATATATTCAACTAGGAAAAATCTTTAGTAAATCTATTCATTTATTTAAGCTTTCTATAGTCTACATATTACCTATAAATTAATTACTATATTTATTTTTATTATTATTTATAAGATTGTATTTGTCTTTTTTAGATTTTTCTTTTAGTTCATTTTTTAATATGACAAATAATATTTTAAAAATATTTAAACCAATGCATCACATGTTACACTTTTGCATCCAGATTATTTAAAAGAAGATTCTCCATTTTCATAAAAAAACATTGTATAGATGACTAGCTGGCGCAAAAATATGTAAGTATATATTTTCAAGACATTGGACCCGCCGCTAATTCCTCAAGAGTTAGTTTTCCTTTTTCTTTTTTTGGGGTTGATTGTCTTTGCACCCCACTTTAATTACAAAAGGGAAAAGAAACCATATTTCCGTTGTTTAAATTGGAAGAATGACGATGGCCATAGTCGATAGAGTTCAGTATCATTAATGAACTCACCGTAAAGCTTCATACGGGAGAACATAGAAAACGACTCATTTGAAAAATAGCTTGTGCCGAGAGAACTTGTGTAGCTTGATAGGCATAAAAACCGCAAATTAAATACATGGTTCATTAAATGTGCATATGCACTGTTCAGGCAATTATGACCCCAATCTTTCACTTTCAGCGATCAATTTCGCGTGCCGCCACCAAATATGTATCTTACGTTGGCTGGCTCATTGCATCAACCAAAACAATCAAATTGGTTAGCATGTAGACGTAGTCAATTGTGGGCTTTGGCCATTCTATTTGTATGCACTAGCCCTCACGCTAATTACATCCAATTGGCACCTTCTACACATGAAAGCCACATTTTTAATTCGGGTCTTATTGTATTTATTACGCCTAGTTCTGCCAAATGTTGAGTGGGGATTGATGTGGGGTGCAATTTCGTGCCGAATTATATAATTATAGGTACGTTATACTACTTCCAAATTAAATAATGTTAATAGTTGGATTTCTAAGAGACTCAATGCGTAGTTACTTGCAATAGAAAGGTACCACCCCACTCGAATAAATAAAATTCACATGTCATGTCATCAATGCCACACTATTTGATACTACTACTTGTGAGAGTGATTTCCAAGTAAAACCTGTGTTGGCACTTGCTTATAACACTATAGTACTTTTAATATCCATTTCCCTCGGTTCAAGCGACATATATTTTACACAGCTCATTCATTACCTTTCTATTTTCTCAATTTCAGGTAACTAAAAACGGCTTAATACTTTTTGTGAGTTCCTAAGAAGGGCTCTAAATTCTGTGGTCGGTTCATGTAATGTGTGATTCTTTTCATTCAATTTTGGGATTAGCGGACAGGACTTGCCATTACACACTCACCTAAAATCTGTCTATTTCTTCGTGTCACCACTTGTTTGAGATAATCCTTTTCATTACTTGATTTTTTTTAAAGACGCTTCTCTTTCCTTTTGTGTCCCAATCATTGTGCATAAACTATTTGAAGAAAATGCTAATAAAAGATGGGGCAGCCCAGCTTGGCTTACCTGAACCAGATTCTGTTTCCATAGCCTCACTCACGCATTCAACATGAAATGGGCATGATCAGTTTGTCATTGTTGTTTATTAATGTCATGTAATGTAACTAGCGCTGTCTTTTCTTCTCTACCTGAATAGCGTGGATTTTCACTTGTGCGTGCTTTAACTGGAAGGTTGTTTATTAAAGTTCCTTGAAGTCTGTGTCGAGTGTCGACTTCTACTTGTTTTTCTTTCTTTCTTTCTTCTCGGTAGCATAAAAGAACCTTGGTCTTCGAGGGGGTTGTCACTGTTCACTGCTGTAAAGTTGAAATTTTGTAGCTGATTTTAATTTTAGCGTTTCAGATGGGAACAATTCAGATGGGTGGTGCTGGTTGGTAACTGATTTTCCGTTGGCAACAAGTTTAGAACTTTGAGATGAGTAGCCAAAAGGGTCATTATGAAGAAGATATGTGTTCCTCTAAGGTGACCGGAAAAGTGGTGGTGGTTGCTGTCAAAGCTTCCAAAGATATTTCAAGGAATGCTTTGGTGTGGGCTTTGACTCATGTTGTTCAACCAGGGGATTGCATTAAGCTATTGGTCGTCATTCCGGCTCTTTCCTCAAGTATTCATTTATTTTCCTTTCAATTTTATCTCCAATTCCTTGTGCTTTTGCAGCATTTGTATCTTTTCTTTACTGCGTCTCTGTCATTATACATAACATTCATGACTTGGTAAAGCTGAGGAAAAAGAGAGAAAAAATAAGAATTAAGAAGTTGTATACAGAAAATGAGGCACCTAGATACACAAAGAGAAAGGTTGAATTGAACAGCTCATTTTACAAAATTGAGTTTTGATTTTTGAACCTTCTAATATGTGAGCTTGATGACCTAGAGTTCCTTGAGATCTGAACAATCCAGAAATCTTTCTAAAACCTGTTCTACTCATTTTGGTAACAATGTTCATTATTGATTATAATCTGTGTATTTACAGGCAAGAAGGTATGGGGTCTTTCAAGATTTACTACTGATTGTGCCACTAGTCACTGGACATCTCGTTTAGGAACTGCTTCAGATCAGAAAGAAGTTATTACAAATTCCTGCTCTCAATTAGTGCTTCAACTCCATGACTTTTATGATCCAGAGAAGGTTGGAACATAACTCTCTAATATATGTTACTTTGTGCTTACTATTCAGCTTTTCTAACCTGTCAGATATTTTTGCACAGATAAAGATCAGAGTAAAGATTCTTTCTGGTTCTTTGTGCGGTATGGTGGCTGCTGAAGCCAAGAAAGTCCAGTCAAGCTGGGTTATATTGGACAAGTAATAAATTTAATAACGAGTACTTTGTATTTTGACATTCTATGTTAGAGGCTATGTTATTGTTTAAGGCATCTGTTTGGTGTGTCTGTTGATATGCAATACAATGTAAAAGATTGTTTCTGCTATAAATTTGCCCAAATTTCTTATGGACTGAAACACAGTTATTCATTCTTCCACAATTACAGAAAACTGAAACATGAAAAGAAATACTGCATGGAGCAGCTGAATTGCAATATTGTAATCATGAAGCGGTCTCACCCAAAGATTCTACGCTTGAATTTGAATAGTTCACCAATTATGGATCTCAGCATAGATTGTCCATTGTCACTGGAGCCAAATACATACACAAGAAACTTAAAAGACAATTCTGAGTATCCAGATATAATTGGAGGTCCAGCAGTTACTCCTGCTAGTAGTCCAGAGCAAGGGTCACCACCATTGACTGCAACTGATATTGGAACGTCATCGATTTCAAGCTCAGATCCTGGGGCTTCACCATTTTTCCACTCTGAAAATTATGAAAGACGAAGGAGAGGTTTTCCCTTTGTTCATGAGGGACTGACAAACCTGGAGGATATTGAATCTGACTCAGAGAGTGAAAAGCTAAGTTTATCATCCAAAAGTTCATATTTTCAGCCATGGATTGCAAATGTGATTTGTGTGGATGGTGAGTTCTCAAAACACGAGGACAATGTGGAAAGATCTAGTGATAAGGCTTTGGTTTCTACCTATGAAGCTTTGCTTCAGAAATTCACAAAGTTGGATCAAGATCCTATCTTAGGAGTGCTTAATTGTAAAATTGATGTGAACTTAAGCAAAAGTGTCAGAGAAGCAATTTCACTAGCCAAAAGTGCACCTCCTGGACCTCCCCCATTGTGCTCCATTTGTCAGCACAAGGCACCTGCATTTGGGAATCCTCCAAGGTGGTTTACATTTGCTGAATTACAACTTGCCACAGGTGGTTTTTCCCAAGCAAACTTCTTGGCTGAAGGTGGTTTTGGTTCTGTACACCGCGGTGTCCTACCTGATGGGCAGGTCATTGCTGTCAAGCAGTATAAATTAGCCAGTACTCAAGGAGATAAAGAATTTTGCTCAGAAGTAGAGGTCTTAAGCTGCGCACAACATCGCAATGTTGTCATGCTAATTGGGTTCTGTGTGGAGGATGGAAGAAGATTGCTAGTTTATGAATACATCTGCAACGGGTCACTGGATTCTCATCTCTACAGTAAATTCCCTTCAATCCTAGTTATTTTAAAACTACATTCATAACAGCTAACGGAGATTACTATATATGCTGCTCTTCCTATTCGCTTCTGGCTTTTTATCTGTATTAGATGATTTAGATCTTAAGCTTTTGGCATACTCATACTAAATGTCTTAGCAGGTGAAATAATTTGAAAAGTTAAATACCACTGTATTCCCTAAGAAAATTCATCTCTCCAATGATCTTTATTCAACCTTGCTCAAGGGATTGTCATCAATCATCATTATCTCAATAAAATGTTTGTTTAGCAGATGATTTATGTAGTCGTCTTTAACCAAAAGAAACTTCAAAACAGATTTTTAAGGTATCATTTGGATTTGCAGGACGAACGCAGAATGTACTGGAATGGTCTGCACGCCAAAAAATTGCAGTTGGAGCAGCTCGTGGTTTGAGATACCTGCATGAAGAATGTAGAGTTGGTTGCATTGTGCACCGTGATTTGCGGCCTAACAATATCCTCCTCACTCATGATTTTGAAGCATTAGTACGTCTTATTTATTTATGTTTACATTATTGGCTTCATATTCTTTTTGCAGCAATCACTGACTTTTGCATGAAGATTGTTTATCTATGAAGCCAGATGTGTATATTATACTTTTAGGTATGTCTTATTAATATATGTCTCAACTAACTGCCACTGATGGATTTTAGGTGGGAGATTTTGGACTTGCTAGGTGGCAGCCAGATGGTGACATGGGTGTGGAAACAAGGGTGATAGGAACATTTGGGTAGTGCCACATGAAAAGCCAAATTCTTTTTCGTCTCATTTTGTCTTGATTAGTTGTAAAATATATGATGATGGGAATCTTGTTATTCCATAGGTATTTGGCGCCAGAATATGCTCAAAGTGGTCAAATTACTGAGAAAGCTGATGTGTACTCATTTGGGATTGTATTACTGGAGCTTGTGACAGGTCGGAAAGCTGTGGATATTAACCGGCCCAGGGGCCAGCAATGCCTCAGTGAATGGGTAAAATTTATTATATAATGATGAGTTTAATTGTAGCTAACTTTTCCTGTATCTGAAAATATTGACTACATATTCATCCCTTTGACTATAATATCTGCCTTTCTTTTCCATTTAAAATGATTTGTTCATCATTCATTGCTTGTGGTTCAAACATTTGGATAGGCACGGCCATTGCTTGAAGAAAATGCCATTCATAAACTAGTAGATCCAAGCATAATGAACTGCTATGTTGATCAAGAGGTTTATCGCATGATGCAATGTTCCTCTTTGTGCATCAGACGGGATCCTCATTTAAGGCCCCGAATGTCTCAGGTTGGAAAATTGATTTACATGTTTATAATTAATAATTGCATGTATGTATTGTCTTGGGATGTCAATTAAATCATTGCACCGGGGCATGGATGGATACTTGATAGTAGTTCTCTACTGAGCATTTTGCCATTCTAATTTTACTTGTGTGTTTAGACGAACGTTTGCTAAAAGTGATTTTGAATAAAATTGATTATGTGAAATTAATTTGGTTAAAATTGAGTTTGAAGTGAAGTGATTTATATTTTGGATTTTTTTACTTTGAAAGCAAGTTTGATGTAAAACTTAGTGTGAATTGTCAACATCATGTAAAACGTACTTTTTATCACTTTCAGTCAAACTGAAGTTTTGAAGCAAAATCAATTTTGTCCGATAGTAACTAAACATCTCTATTTTTATTAAAATCACGTTTGACATGAGGCAAAATCAATTCCGAGACTTCCAACTCTCAAACCAAACACATGTACATTTTTCATGTCAACAAATTTGATCCTGAGTGTATAACAATTCATTGAAACTTATCTCAGGTGTTGTTAAGAAAGACTTCATCCATCCCTCCTTTTTTTTATACTTTCTCATAGGTACTCAAGATGCTGGAAGGGGACATTCTCATGTGATTGCTGATCACTTTTCCATCTCCCGAGTATATCAGTGCAGAAAATAAAGGACAAATCAGAGGCATGTGGATCACCAACACAGCATTATGTCTTGTGAGGAGTAGCAGAGGACATGATGGAGGCTCTTCTTTTTATCAGTGGAGACTGCACAAGTTTCAAAGCTTCTTGCAGATTCTTCTGAATTTTCTTTTGGAAACGGCTTGTAGTTTTTACTCGTAAATTTTTGGACTAGTGCTGTACATAATATAGCATCTTTGATTTCGTGGAGGGGAGAGGAGCATAGTATAGTATAACCAAATTCGAACTCCTATAATTGTACAGAAGAATATTCCAGTTTTGGTTTACCCTGCCCAGTGTAATGAAAATTTCATGAAACAATTACATTCTATTCTATGAAAGTAAACACGCTGTTGTGGAGCCAATAATTGCAGGAATAGGTTTTGCATTCTGTTATTCGTGAATATAGTTGTCGTGATTGAAGAACGGTACCAATTAAAATAAGAGGTTAAGTGCAATTTCTAGTCTCTGGGTACTCATTCTGTCTTATCTCCCTTCCTTAATGCTGTGATTGGTTTGAGAGAAATAGATAAGAGAGAGTTAGAGAAGAGAGAAATAAAAGAGAAATAACAAACTTCTCCCGTTTGGTTTAGGGGAGAAATAGAGAAGAGAGATTAAATTAGGTGGATCCCATCACTTTTTCTTTTCTTCGCTTTACTGAGAGAAAGAGTGAAGAAAGAAGCTTATTTTTGTCTGTTTTCCATTCGCACCCTCTCTCTCTCTCGTTCCCGTGTCTTCCTCTGCGCACCTCACAATGGTATTGCTGTGTGGTTGGGTCTAATAACTCACAAATACTTCTTGATTACCAAAAATTGCCGGTTTGAAATTGTGTGGTAATGCAAGTGAACCACATCATCATATTATTATACTTTTCAAAATTTGAAAATAAGAATTATTAATTTGTGAGCTAAAATCGCTTTTGCTTTTCTATGTAACTAATTGAATTGCTTAATCAAATAAAAATAAAAAATTAAATTAATTTTAAAAGAAAGTGAAATATAAAATTATTTATTGGTTTATTTAGTTGAGGGGTATTTTTGTCTTTTCAAATAAATTATCATTTCTTTCTTCACACTTTCTATCAAACCAAACGAAGGGAGAGAGACAAACAAACTTCTTTCTCTTCTATTTCTTCTTTATTTCTCTTAAACCAAACAATACATTAAATCTACTCTATTTCTCATCTCTTTCTCTCTTCTCATACTCTTTCTTTTCTCTTTCTCTCTTCTCTATTTCTCCTCACAACCAAACATAGGGTAAAGCTCGACCTCCAAAAGAAACAAGCTAACTAAAAGAATTCAGAATTTTTTCAATATTACAATATTCAAATTTTGGAATTTTCAACTCAATATGGTTAGATAGTAGAGATGAAGAAATTTCCAGTACAGTACGTGTTAAATTCAATGGGTTTTGGTAAATACACCCACAATTTAGCCATACACCACCCCACATTAAAAGGATAAATTACTATTATACCCTCATCGACTAATTTTTTTTTCTTCCAATTTCACGTCTTTTCCGAAAACTCCACAAATTTATATTACGGAAACTGAAGTTTCCGGTATACAAATTGTATGGAGACTGGAGTTTCCGGAATACAAATTTGTAGTCCGAAAACTGGTGTTTCCGGAATATAAATCTAGAATATAAATTTGTATTCTGGAAATTAGAGTTTCCGGAATACAAACCGGAATGCAAATTTGCATTCCGGAAACTCCAGTTCCGAAAAAAATAAGAAATAGGAATCTCCAGAAAAAAAAATACGATATTAAATGAGGGTATTTTTTAAATTTTTAAATTAATGTGAGGCATATGGTAAAAAGTATGGGGTGTATTTACCATCTCCTAATTCAATTCTGGTGGAAGCATGAGTTGGTTGGCTATGGACTCAATGTTGGGCTTTTTTTCAATTCCAACGAGTTGGTTGGCTATGGACTCAAGTTATGGTCTTATCCACACATTTGGGCTTATATGTGGCGAATTAGAGGTAAGGTTGGGCTCATGGGTAGGATGAAGACGGCGTTTGTTTCGGGCCTTTATGAACTCGGGTTCAGTGACGTCTTAAAATATGGGTTGTGTTCGGGCTTCCGCGCAGGCTCGTGCCTCGAATACTCCATGATTCATCCAGGAAAATTGGTAAATACACCTTGAGATTTTAGTCATACATTCTATTTTAATGTGAAAATTTCAAAAGTATCCTCCAATTTTGTGTATATTTCAGAAACTTCAGTTTTCGGACTCCAGTCAAATTTGTATTCCCGATATTTCGAAAACTCCACCGGAATACAAATTTGTATTCTGGAAACTCCAATCTCTATACAATTTGTATTCCGAAAATTGGAGTTTTCGGAATGCAATTTTGTTTCTCGGAAACTTCAGTTTTCGGAATACAAAATTGTATTCCGGAAACTTTAGTTTTCGAAATACATGCAAAAATTGAAGATATTTTTTATATTTCAGCATTAATGTAGAGTGTATGGTAAATTTATTGGGATGTATTTACCGATTCCCTTCATCCAGTTGACTCAGAAAATCCTTTGATAAAAAAAAAGGCTTTTGACAAAAAAAAAGGGACTCAAAAAATCCTCACCCGATGACCAAAAAATAAAAAAGAAAATCCTCACCTAAACCAAATCAGACATATGGTCTTTTAAAAAGTTAAAATAATTTTTGTCTGTATTAAATAAGTAATGAATTAATAATGTATTTTTGTCAAATTTTAATATTTGAAATTATGATATACTTTAAATTGAATAATTAATAATGTATTTTTGTCAAATTTTAATATTGGAAATTATGATATACTTTAAATTGAATAATTAATAATGTATTTTTGTCAAATTTTAATATTTGAAATTATGATATACTTTAAATTGAATAAAAATAAATGTTTTATTTGTTTATTTTTAAAGTACTAAATTCATCACTTTAAATGAATTTTATTTGTAGTTTTTTATATACTATTTTATATCGACAATATTTAAGAAAAAGTATAAACTCATTGAATTATGTTATATAGATATAAAAAATTTGATGTGACTGAAATAAATTTAAAAGTAAATCAAATGTTAAAAATATATAAATATTTGTATGCGGAAAAATGTTAGTTATTTAGCATTATTTTTCACCCTGTTAGTTTCAGTAAGTGGCAAACAGGTGGCCAAATTTCGCTCGTTCCTAGTTGACATGTTGCCAACACAAATTAAAGAATGGAAACTTTTCTTGACCAAAAAAAAAAAAAGAATGGAAACTTTGCATGTGGATTGTATGTGATGTTATATTTATTTATTTACTTTATTTGTTTATATTTTTATTATTTTGAGTTTGACAAGTTTATAATAAAATAAATTTACTGATAAAATTTGTTTTTACGATACTCATGTACTTTTTTTTTTGGTCAAGTGATACTCATGTACTTTCACATTTATAATTTATGATACCCAGACATAAACCATAAACCCGTTTTTGTAGTAACTCCCCCCGACCCCCCCCCCCCCCCCCCCTCTATTTCTTCCGTATATAATGATATAATAACCAACGATTTCATCGTCATTTTGCAAACTATTAAGGTCGTGTTTGGTACAAAAGTTTTAGCTTTTAATCTATAGAGAAATTAGTCTTAGTTGCATTTTTATTTTTTTTATATATTAAAGAGAAAAAACTGTTAAATAGTTATTAGAAAATATATAAGTGTTTATAAAGAAGTTAAAATAGATAGCTTTTGAAAAAAATAAAGAGCAAAAATTAATTTTAACTTATATAAAAAGTTATTAATTAAAAAACATATATTAAAAGTGCTTATGAAAAAGTTTATTTAGCCTAAGTCACATAATTATAGTTTTGGTACGGTATATTATTGTGATAAAAGTTAGTAATTAAAAAACATATATTAAAAGTGCTTATGAAAAAATTTATCTAGCCTAAATCACATAATTATAGTTTTGGTACGGTATATTATTGTGATCAAGCTTCACCGATGAGTGCCTAATTTTATTATTTGCGAAAATTATACAATTGCAGGATTATGAATCGGTGATCCGCAAACCAAAAGGGGACCATCTAATGGAGGTGCCACATATGGTGGTCAAGCCATTAAATTTGATCATTATGGTGAAGTGACTCCATGACCATTGATATATTAGTATAATATTCAATGGTTGAGATTTGTTACTGGATACCTGAAGGACAAGTTTAGGTGTAGGTTTAATATATTTGCAGAATAGGCCAATAGTATTTTTTAATTATGAAAATAGCCAAATAATTATCGTATTCAAAAAGTGGGGCAAAACTTTTTCATAATTACACAACGGACTCTTTTTTTCCTATTATGAATATTTTATAATTAATTACTTTTGACATAAATTTTTTTTTATCGTGGTAACGTTGCCTAAATTTATCTTTTTGTTAACTACAATGGTTCTCTTCTTAACAGGAATTAGTACTGGTCGTTCTTCTTTCGGTTAAGGGTAGAAGACGATAATGGTGGAAATTGCCTTAGAGCTTATATATTGCATTATGAAGAATTTTTTGTTGTAATATAAAGAAAGATCGAGAAGGGGAGAGAGAAAGTAAGAGAGGGAGGGAGAGAATGAGAGAGAGATAGGGAGAGAGGTGGAAGAGACAGATGGAGTGGGAGAGAGCGAGAGAGGGAGAGGGAGAGAGGGAGAGAGAACGAGAGAGAGGGGGAGAGCGAGGGTGAGAGAGGTTGGAGAGAGAGAGAGGGAGAGGGGGAGGAAATTTTGGTAATTTTGGTAAAACAAGGATTTCATAGTCAAAGTTACAATTATGTCATCCTCTAGGGAGAAAATTGTAAATATAGAGAAACTGAATAACCTACAATTATAGGTCGTGAGCTCACTTCACCATGATGGTCAAATTTAATGGCTTGACCACCATATATTACACCTCTAATGGAACTATGCACTTCAATCAATCAATAGTATATTATTGATCCCCATCCACACACACACACACATATATATAGGGGACGTATCAAGTGAGAACTCTTGTTTATTATGATAAATGAGAACTCTTAACACCAACCGTTGGATCACAATTAATGACTCAGATTTAACAAAACTCAATTACGCAATCACGTGAATATAATCTCCATCACATTACACCTTCTTCCTTCTCATATTTACAGCTGCCCTATTTCCATCACATATTTGCCGGCCGCCTCCTCCTCCATCGACCCCTCCCCTCCACCCCTCTCCCTCTAGGTTCCTCAATTTCTAGCACCGTGAACTTATACCAAGGCGATTTTTATTTGTCTATATATTTTCAACGGTGGTGAACCTAATTATTCAGTCGATCACAAATCTTAGTGATCTATTGAATTTGATCCCTTGCCGCGTTTGATTCCTTGCAGCGTTGCTTATTTCATGTTCATTGGATACTGTAATTGTGGGTATATAAGCTATGCAATGTGTCCAGTACTCCTCCATTTGCTTCAGATTTTTCTCCATTAATGGCCCAACAACAGACACGTATTGTACCACTGTGATTTTGTTATGTTTTCTTAATGGTAGAAAGTGACAAAACCCCATTGTGCTTTATATTAAAAAATGTAATCCATTAAACAAATTGTATTCATTCCTGTTGTCACGGGAACGATCAAGGAGGAGGTGCCGGAAAATATGTGATGGAAATAGGGCGGCCGTAAATATGAGAAAGAAAAAGAGGTAATGTGAAGGTGATTGTATCCACGTGATTGCGTAATTGAGTTTTGTTAAATCTGAGTCGTTAATTGTGATCTAACGGTTGGTGTTAAGAGTTTTCATTTCTCACAATAAAAAGAAGTTCTTACCTAATACGTCCCTCGGGGATGTATCAAGTGAGAGGAGTTTTAATATAAGAAAGTGAGAGGATTAAATCTAGACCGTATAACCATACATGGATGGTTGAGATTATATGATCACAGACTTTTTACATTAATTACGGAATAAAACTATGTTACACTTAGACAAACACCAAGAAGTAATAAATACGGATCGGGATCTTTTCTTATTGTTCAATTGAGAATCCATAAAATATGGAGCTAACATCTTTTCATATAACCACTACTATCACTTCTTCTACTTCAACATGTTTAGTTTTTTCAATTTTTCAAATGTATATTGTTTTCCAACTCAATATAATGTTAGCTCCACATTAGCGACGATGAAGTCGATGTATGATCGCAAATTATTGCATATGGATTGGCTCGAAAATCAACCAATTGTATGCATACTATTCTTTCTTCCATATCTTTGAAAAAAAAATAACAATTACAAATTAGATTTTTTTTGATATTGTTTACAAATTAGATTTGCTTATAACAAAAGGTGAAAAAAAAAGAAATTAAAGCAATAATTAATATAATATAATTAATGTCATTGTCTTTTCAACAGTTAACTACGGAAGAGAATAAAAGATTTAATTTTCTTATTTCCCAAGCCCAATGATACTGTGTCAATTACAAGAAACCCAACTTGTGATAGATATATTTTTATAATGAAGATAATGAACATATGAGGAAAAAATTGAAAAAGAATTCACTAGCTCTTCCATACTCAAACAGCAAAGTTGGTGCCGGAAAAGGATATTTCATGAAAATGCCCGCATAGTATGTCACAAGGTCGATTGATTCATTCTACAAATGGATTCCAATTGAATTTATTTTTAATTATGTGAAAACCACAACTTAAAATGAACTCCAGAACTAGTTGAGAACAGCTGGAGTTGTGTATTATCTTGAGTTCGCTGGGGTTTATTCACGGATTGGATTGAATTGATTTTAAGAGGGGAAAAATCATCCAATCTAATTTCTTTAATTTTATTCTTTAACCATCCAATCAATTTTATTTTAAAATCTAATCCAATTAATTTTAGTTTGATTTGGGTTGGTTTTTATTTCAAATGAGACTACAAATATTAAAATAAATTATAAAATATATGAATTATTTAATTTAACATCAAACACCATATGTCCATATCTCATATATAACTTAATAATAATATAATTCAAGTTAAAGATAATATTGAAATCTCTCAAAGAATAAATAGATAATAAACATCAAATTCCTATTTCATATATGTAGTTAATTATTGAATAAACTCATACATATCGGAATATAGTCGGTTCGGTTTGGATTGGATATCAATTTTCAACATAGAAATCGAAAACTGATCAAATCCAATGAAAAAATTGATTTTTTATTTTTTTGATTTTCAATTTTTTTGTTATTAATTTTTTAAATTTTTGTGATTTTCATTAGATTGAATCGATTGATGAACAACTCAACTTTTACATATATTTTCAACTTTACTTTAAAAGAAACTCTAGAAAATTTTATGAAAAGCAGTTTTACCTCATTTAAGCAAAAATTGCTTGTGATATACCCAATTATCAGATCATTAGTTAACTCTCAATTCCATTATTTATTCTACCCGGGCACACAAAATGCTAGGCCATTTTAGAAGAAAGCGACACATTGAGTAAGAAAAGAACTGATTTTGATATTAAATTCTTGAAACACGTGGGAATCTTTGGAAAACAACAAACAGATATGGAAACTGAACGTATTCTATGGTTTTGTGTGTTGATTTCACTAGTCAATTCTGCAGAGTCCTTTCCATCTTTCTTTCTAGACTATGTTAATCATCATGATCGATCAGCAGAAAAAT
Source organism: Glycyrrhiza uralensis (assembly GCA_030159175.1). Lineage (NCBI taxonomy): Eukaryota > Viridiplantae > Streptophyta > Magnoliopsida > Fabales > Fabaceae > Glycyrrhiza > Glycyrrhiza uralensis. The sequence continues at coordinate 56,777,840 of BRZY01000003.1, read as the reverse complement.
TGTCAATTTAGCTGTAATTAGTAGAAGTTTGGATATAATATATATATGGGTGGCTTCTAGTCCAATGGTTCACCATGGACCAGTAACATTACCAATAATATATACCATTGGATTTAATAAAAACAAATCAAGGGCTAGATTATTGGAAAATAAAATGAGAACAACTATATTTTGTTCTACACAATCCCTACCCCACCCCTTCCCCTACCTCTCCCTAACTCTTCCTTATTCACAGCATCGCCGGCAAGAAAGTTCTTTGACGAAAACACCACCCGAAACACCGCCACCGTCACAGCCAGCCCACCCCACGACCCATTATCTGTATCATTTCCCTTCCTTCTCCCCAACTTCTCTCTTCCCTTCCAGCCAGCTCCACAAATGCTGGAACCGTCCCAGCTTAATTAGCCGCCCTTCCCCCCCCCCCCCCCTTGAAGAATATATGAGCACCCATAAACCCCATTGTCATTTGTAATTAAAATTTGCAGAAGTATCTCTTTGAAATCGTTAAACGTTCATTCCCTGTGCGCAAGCTTTTATTTTTTATTTTTTCGTTGGAAAGACAAGCTTTTATCTAATTGTTAACCATAGCCTGTGATTCTTTTGTGAAGTCAACTAAAGGTTCATTGGCTGAAGTCTTCGAGGAAGATCGATTCCGGCGTCGGAGACGCCATCTTTTCCGGCGAATCGAAGGAGAGGGTTAGGGTTTGCTATGGTGTTCGGTTGTGCATGACAGATGATGATGATGATGATGATGATGCTGTTGCGATGGATTACAAGTTGGCGGACATGGAAAGGGGGAGAGAGAGGGAAGAAGAGGAAGAAGAAGGTGGTGGAACAAGAGTGAGATGGGGGGAGGAATGAGGTAGAGATTGAGTGTAGAAAGATTATGTTGTTCTCTTTTATTTTTAAATCCATCTGAGCCATTGATTTTTTATCTCTAAATCCAATGGCGGTAAAAGTTTTATAAATATTTTCTTTTTACTTCTCCACGGTGGACCACTTAAAAAGTTGATCCACCCTAGACAGCACCTTATGATAAGGAATGCGGGGAGTACTTGTTAATCATCTACAGTGTGTTCTTCAATCTGTCATTTGCTGTTGTCTATTTTATTTTATCTCATAAGTTGTTTTTGTTTTCCCTTACACATGTTTTTTAATTAAATTGTGTCCTAGCTATAGCTAAAATAAGAAAACTGACTTTCTATAATATTCTTTCGTGTTAATTGTATGTCACTTCATCGATGCAATATGAGTCTTTTTATAAAATTTACCATCATGTTTATTTTATCATTTTTGGTCAATTCAGTTAATTCATGTGATAATATTATTCAATCTTTTCAAATGTAATACATGCAAGAAAAAAAAACATAGAGGGGTACGAATCTCACTGTACATTTAAAGTATTTATCGGTATCTTAGTGATAATTACACGCTTAAAATAAACTATGATATGGGATTCAAGTGGATCAAATTAAATAGTGATTGCTCACTAATAATATAGGCTAAATCATCAATTCAATATATTAAACTATTGAAATGATTGCTACAAGTTGAGAAATTTCCATACATATTGTATGACATATATATGCATAGGAATTTAACCACGAGGTTAGGTAGAAGTGGTTAATACGTTCCGTCTAAGAGACGAGTTTGTCTAGTACTTGAGTTCGACTTTATTTATTTTCTTGCCGAGCATAGATTAGTCCAAAGAATCTATTTCTCCTAAGATACTGTGGGTATAAAAAAAATGCATAGGAATGGACCGTGGAATAGTCCTACAATACCCGGTTTTCCTGATCATCTGCACAATCATTATTGCTTAATTTCTCATGTTTTTGACTTTAAGAAAGCGATTACTCGGGAGAATATACCTCTTTGCGAAATTAGAAAGCCACATGGTTAAGGAATCATGTATAATATTACATAAAGTATATATTTATGGCGATCCTTGGCCTCCACCAAGTGGTGCCTTCAGTTCGTTTTGAGAAAAGCTGTAGTGTACAATGAGTATATCTTATATATGTAGCTGTTGCAATTAAATTCAATGGCGTCGAATTATTTTTTTGGAGAGCAAAGTGCTTGTACATTGGACATTCAGTAAAAAAAACTTTAGTCTAGCTACTACTGCCCTCATTAAAAAAAAAAAAGTCTAGCTACTACTGGATTTTAGTGATGCAATCTATCTTTTCAGCCTAGTTAGTGGCACAGGCTACTATATATAATTTACTCTGATCATATAATATATGATTTGATCATGATCAAAAAGCATATGGAAGACTGATTACCAATGATTTATTTATCATAGTTTTATATCCTTGATTGATTCTGACCCGTGAACTAACCTACCCCGTTCTTTACCTTTCTCACATCCTATGTTTGTGTTAGAGTTGTGCTTACCCAAAGACTAATTATCTGTATCTCGTTGTGACTTATGACCAAGTGTGTGTATATAACCCAATTTGGTAAGAGACATGGGGCGGAGTAGATGTATCCAAAGCAGAACATATAATGGAATTGGATAGTGGTATATATATTATATAATATTTTAACACAAGCTAGATATATGAAATCGCGGTATTGTACTTTCACTAGAATCATATCATATACTATTAATTTGTACTATTGGCAAGTGGATTGTAAAAAGTGCTTTGCATATAAAAAATTGTGAACCAAACACTTCGTTATTGGGTGCAACTCATTCTATAGTGGTGCGCTTTATTATGGCCATATATTTCTCAAATTTGAGATATGCCTTTTGGCTTTTTGAGTGGAAATCGTTAATAGTTATTATTATTAGAGAAATGTTATATCTTCCTACAAATCTTCCTATATATCCTCTTACTATTTTATAAAATAAGAAAGAGAATACAACTACTATCTTGGAAACATAAAAAATATTTAATACTTTCTCCATTTATTAATTATGAAGATTTATAGGAATAAAAAAAAAAGAGAATTTAGAATTATTTTTATTATAATTATTAGATCGTCTAATTATTTGGCACACGCCAAATATGATAGACAAGTACTTTCTAGGGGGGGGGGGTAGTTTCTTTATAGTAACTGGATTCATAGAAGTATATTTTGCATCACGAAAATAGTTAAGTGTTAATAGTGTTTTGGACTTCTGATTAATGTGCTTCGTTTAAGGAACGAGTTCGGTTAGTACCCGAATTCGATCTCTAGTGACGGAACAATTGGCTAGATTTTATTTATCTCTCACCCGAACACAGATTAGTCTAATGACCTATTTCCCCTAAGATACTGTGGTTATAAAACAAAGTGTTAATAGTGTTCAAGGAGATTCATTTCTATGATAATGCCAAATGAGTCTCAGTTAGATGAATGGAATCGGTGTACTGCATCCTCTGCTACAGGAGTTGAAAGACTAAACTATTCCCCAACTTGTATTCCTTTCAAATTGAGTTATAATTATAATAATATATTAATATTAAATTCACTGGCTAAGGTAAGAACTTAGGACAAGAATTAGGTGGATATGTGATAATTATCCAAAATTTCTGTTCTGATATGTGATCATAATCCTTTCTTTATTCAGATTCTAATTATGGCGAAGGGTATCATTTCAAAAGCCATCTGCATGGTTTGTATATTTTTTCTTCTTGTGATATATGTATCCTACCCTTTTTCCTGCAATTTACCATGGATTAAATTTTATATTATGTTATTATGATTAGATTAGATTATGGAGTGGTTAAAGCTAGATGAATGGTTTGGACTGATAATTTTTTTGCTTTGCAGATCTTGTTGGTAAATTACAGTCAGGACTAAAAATTTAACACATAAATTAATCCTAGAACCAATAAAATGAAAACGCTAATTGTAACCCTTCTATCTTGTGAATAAGTTGGTCCTATACTCTTTCGAATGTTAGGCCAAAGAGATAACCCACATATGGTTCGATGCTATCCGGAAAACAAGACTATATAATATATTTATATATCTATATATATATATATATATGTTTTGACTTTGAACAACAAATATTTTTTGAGGAATGTCTATTGACTATAACGGTTAAAATGAGTTGATTATAAACTGTACGTGAGGTTTTAGCTAACAAAATTGAAGAAAAAAAACATAAACAACCCAATTCTAATTTGATCCATCCAGTGTGGGGCTATAAGCCCATTATTTTTTTAATGAGTTAATTAGATAAATGATTCAAAATCAATATTTTTATGCTCTAATTAGATGAAATTGATGAATAGATAAAATAAATACGTGTTAACTAGTCCTGTCGAAGTATATAATCCACAATTCATGAAAAATCAAAGTGGGCCTTATTTTACTCTCTGCTGGCATACCTAAATTCATACACGTTTTCTGACATCACAAATGAATGGAGGAAGAAAAATACCTTTAAGACACTCTTTTATATATTTAATATATATTTTTGTGATTGGTCTATTTTCTCTAAAAAAAGTTGTGAAATAAGTGTGTCGGTATTTAATGAAGAGTTGAATAATTATACGCGGATAATGTAAAAGATTTTATATAAGTATCTAATTATATCATACTATGGTGTCATATCGAAATATTATTTCCTAAAATATTTATACAAAAATTTACATAATGCAGATGTAATTGGATATTTGTGTAAATTTTTTTGCTATAGTAATTAAATTCTTCAATAAATAATTCAATTAGTAATTTGGTGATTCTTTAATCAATATCCTTAATTAAAACACTTGTTGACAATACCCAAAAAGTATATTGTAGACTTTAAAATAATTTGCAGGCAGATGATCCAGATGCACCGTGTATAGGCTCAGAGGACATAATCACCCATGTATATTGGGTGGTGTATGGGTGTATAGGTGTCTATGTATAATCACCCATGCTCTAAGGAAAATGTTACATAGACCACCACTATACACCCATCACACACCTCCACTCTCCATTTTATTCATTGTCATTGGATAATACATAGGTGTATAGGTGTCTATGTATAATCACCCATGCTCTAAATAAGATAAGGTATCTATATCTATATCCGTATGATTTCTTCTTTTGTTTGTTTTTACAAAAGAATTAAAATAAATGAATATATATAATTGCAAAAATATCCAACAATAAACTATGTCCGTCCAATTAACTCCCGCGGGTGTGCGTCCGTTTTCACACACCCCACATCATCAATTCATATATACCACCAAACAAATCCATTTCCTCTGCTCTAACATTTTTTACTCTCTCTCTCTCTCTCTCTCTCTCTCTCTCTCTAATTTCTCACACACACATTATATACACTGTTTGGTTTTTGAGGGAGGGTGTTTGTCGGCTGAGAAAATCTTGAACTTGAAGTGGAAAGAAATTATGGGAAGGAAGTGCTCACATTGTGGGAACATAGGCCATAATTCAAGAACCTGCACATCTTTCAGATCAGGGTCGTCTCTGGTGGGTACTCTTCGCCTCTTTGGCGTGCAACTAGACCTATCAACCTCATCATCATCTAATTGTGTTACCATCAAGAAAAGCTTTAGCATGGATTCCTTAGTACCATCTCCATCTTCCTCCTCATTTTCTTCATCAAGATTAACCATTGATGAAGAAATTATTCCTGACAATAATAAAATCTCTATTGGGTATCTATCAGATTGTCTTATAGGTCGAGCCCAAGAGAGGAAGAAAGGTATATACACATACCCACAATGAGTTTTATCCATATCTATCTATCTATCTATCTATCTATATATGTACCAATTTCTCATTCCTTCTATATCTAATTTTGTCTTGTTCTGTTCCTGTCCCCTCTATTATTATGTTCATCTTTACTTGCTGTTTCAATATATTATATTATATATCCCAGTAAGAACATATAAGAAGATTGAGTTTCCTTATATTTGAAATTGTTGGTTTAATTAGTGTAAGTTGCAGTTCTTTTATATATATTCATCTATATATCTTTCCTGTCTTTGCTGGAAAAGCTCTGATTATAATTATTATTGAAGTGCTTTCTTCATTTTATAAGTATAATATGCCTTTGAATAATCTAACATTGCTATATATATATATATATATATATATGCATTGCACATATACTTAGGAGTTCCATGGACAGAAGAGGAGCACCGAATATTCCTTGTTGGACTAGAGAAGCTGGGAAAAGGTGATTGGAGGGGTATCTCTAGAAACTTCGTGACCACAAGAACCCCAACACAAGTGGCTAGCCATGCTCAGAAGTACTTTCTCAGATTGGCCACCATCAATAAGAAGAAGCGGCGTTCAAGTCTCTTTGACTTGGTATATAATGCATGATGATCAATAATGAATATTGCTTAATGAATAATGATGTTTTTTGTCGAGGGGTATTAGCTCAGTTGGTAGTGCTTTGTATTTGTAGACTCTGACACCTGAGTTCGAATCCCCACTCCTCGTATCAAAAAGAAAAATAATAATGATGCTTTTTCTTCATGCTGAAAATTAAATTAAATTATTATGGCAGGTTGGAAGCAGCAACACCAACACAGAAGGGCAGCCAGCAGGTGATTCTGATCATAAACAGGACGAGTCTAAATGTGAAGTTAATTATAAGAATGATGCGGCCACTTTGTCATTGCTAGGGCGTGTAACATGCTTTCAACAAGAAGAAACAAAATCAGATCATGATATGCAAGAAACTTGTGATGATGATTGCTCTGATCAATTTCAACCTCCTGCAGCTGCTGCTGCAGAGGAGCATCAAGCTGTGCCTATCTGGCTACAATATCCCTCTTCTTCTTCAAATGCAGCAGTGCCTGATGATCTGGAGCTAACTCTTGCAGCCCCTAATAAGGTTAATAAGACCCTGCAGGAACAAAATGAACCATCCCCTGCTGGCCCATCATTCCTTCGACTTGGCCCAATTAGCGTGACTTAATAAACTGTTGAATTTTACAGAATTGTCTTAATTATTCGACAAAAAAAAAAAATTGTCTTAATTAGCAATTAATTTATCATTTAATTTTGTCAAGTGACCTCATGTACAACAAGATCTGACACATTTTTCTTGGTATTAATCAATAGTAGTCATTAACTAGTCCCTACTCTATGCAATAACCAGATCCCTTGAAGATATATACATACATTTTGCCTCTTCTAAAGTGAAAAATTCGTTTTAGATGGTAAAATAAGTAATATTAAAATAAAAAAATTAATGGTTGGTATTTTTTTTTTTTGCATTTAAAATAATAGCCGATGTTAACTGTATATAGGGATGGAAATAGGCTAGGCCTAGTTAGGCTTTACAAGGCCTAAGCCTGGCCTGTCTAAAAATTTCAAGGCCTGAGTCTGGCCTGTTACCTGTCATAGACCTTTTTTTTAGGCCTAGGCTTGGCCTTTGTTGAAGCCTGGTTTGGCATGTTAGCCTATTTAAAGGTCTAATTCATGATAAAACATTCAAGTAGGTGATCTGATCTACTCTTACATAGGCTAATAAGCCAATGAAGAAAATCTCTATTTATAACAAACTATAAACTATGAAGATTAAAATAATTGTTATTTAGGGCATGAGATATGAGGGGGGAGTAAAACTTTATAAGGACAACATTTTACTTATTTGTCTAGTATATTTTTTTAAAAGTCTAATGTAACATTCATGATAATCTAGTTAAAAGTCTATTTTTGCAATAGAGCATATAAATAAGTCACAACTTTATTCTTTAATAAGCTTTATAGGCTTGAGCCTTTATATAGCTAGGTCAACATGTTTAAACATTTAAAAGGTAAGAAAGTATATAATTTTAACACATTATAAAACATATAATATAAAAATAATACTATAAAAAAATTTATTACCTGTGTCTACTTAAATAGGCTGGCCTGTTAGGCTTAAAAGGTTTTTTAGATGGCCTGAAGTCTGACCTTTTTAACTATATAGGCTTTTCAAAAAGCCTTGGTCTGATCTATTTCATGAAAAAACCTGGTCTGGCCTGGGCCTGATATAGGCTAAGCCATAGGCCCCTATCGAGCGGTCTGGCCTATTCCCACCCCTAACTGTATAGACATAACAAATTATACATGTGTTAAAATATCAACCATTAAATTTTTTTATCAAAAAATTCTTATTTTACCTTCTAACGAAAGTGAATTACTCACTTTAACTAAAGTGACTTGCTCACTTTATAGGAGCTTGATATACCTTCTAATAGAACACTGTTTCATACTGCTGTGACGGGAAGAACTCGATAATTTAAACTGAATACTGAATAAATAAAATTAGTTCAAATAAATTTGGACCCCTAATCACTGCAAAGTTATGTTTGTTCAATGTAATTATTTATTATCGACTATAAAATTGCAATTATAGCAAGTCATCCACACCGATACCTACCGAATATTATGTTTTAACATAGTGTATTTAAAGCGTGGTCTAGGCTATCAATAACCTGAACAAACACTTTCCTTATATTGAATAAATTTATAACTTTTTTAAAAGGAATAAATTTATAACTTGGACAAGCACTTTTTAATAAGTTATTTATATGTACACCCTAACTTTAGTTCAAACATTATTCTGTGTATTTGGATTTACTGTAGATAGTGTTAAAATTAAGCATTTAAACGACAATTTGACTATAAATGATGAAATAGCTTTTAAATTAGGTTAAAAAGTACTTATATTTTACATCAAACTTGATTTTGCGAAAATAACAAACACAAATTACTCCATTTCAAAATTAATTCCAATAGAGTTGATTGAGTTTGCTCGGGAATACCCACAGTTAAAAAATTGCTATGGGTTTGATTTGGATAGTTTTTTTTGTCACTACTCACACATACGGAGGTTGAGGAAAAAGGTTGAGCGGAGATCGAACTCCCACTGTCTTACATATCATCCAAACTCTTTAATCACTTGAGCTACATCACAGGGATATTTGGATAGTTAAATAGAAAACCACGGATAATTAAATAAATCGATTCTTTTCTAGCGGCTCATTTATTAATGGGGTAGGGGCAGGTCTTTTTTTTGTGTCAAAGGCAGGGGCAGGTCTTTTTTTTTTGTCAACATGAACAAGTTCATAAAAGGGAAAACTCTCAGCCATACGGCATCTACAGCGCAGGGACAGGTCTTAAAATACCTGTATCTGCATGACCAAAAAAAAAATACCTGTATCCGTGGATATCTGATATATGAAATTACTCAAACACAGACAATTTTTAATAATGTGCTAATTAATGTGTTGATTAATATAAATTATTTAAATAATTGTAATTATTATATATGATTAATATGTTAATTAATGTGTTAATTGAAGCAGTAAATTAAATTTTAGTTTGAGATTTTATTTATATTTTTTATTTTTACATATATCCACAAATACACGTTTACCAAAAAAAAATCTGTTTAAAACTTATATAACATATACACGTGTGGATACGTGGTTGGTACAGAGACAAATATTAATTTCATAGGGTAGGTTGTAGGGGATCACTACTCAGTGAGCCCCCTCACCCCATTGTCATCCCTAGTTAATTAATATTTTTATTTTATTTGACTTAATGGTTTTAATATATATATATATATATATATATATATATATATATATATAACACTCTAGTTATTACTTAGGACTTTTGAAAGCGTCTGGAATTTTTTTACTAACAATGTTCAAGTCCAGGGAAGCATTTTCTGATATTGTTTTTCTTTTTCAACTTCATTTAGTCATCATTCAGAGTATATAAACTAAACTAATTAACAACTTTTTATGTAATATTTAATCAATATCAACCTTTGAGGAGGTAAACCAGAAGGCCGATCCCCTCACCTCATGCATATGTTTAACTGATTCATCTATATGACTAGATCCAATATAATATTGCAGCATTGGGTCCCTCATGCGTTGCCGCCTCACACTGCATATTCAATATTATGTGCAGCAGACCAAGACTGAAGTTTTCAGAAAACAAAAAAAAAAAAAAGCATATGGCCCCCCACATAGTGAACATTGACATTTTTGTCGTCACCTTATAAGCGATGGGATTTTTGCATGAGTGGCACTGGTAATGTATATCCTGCTGGCCGAAAATGAAAACAAAACAAGACAAAAACACAAATAAATCCTAAACACGCCAAATTATGTATTCTGCTTGTTTTTTCGAAGACTATTATCTTGGCTTGAATTTTGATTTTCCTTAACCACAATGCCTGGGTTCGATCCTAATGTCGTGTACACGGAAGAATATTTCTTTAAATGAATTTCACTAACTCGAATGATTAGCTAGTCTCAGCAATTGCACATATAGGGAAGCCAAAAATCACACAGCAGGTAAATGGTAATTAGAATAGATGACATTGGACTGTATCACTGTTAATATATGTATGTGTGACTAGAAAACTGAACAATATAATCTTCCCATGTTGATTATGAGTATGAAGATAAAGAAAGGACGAAAATGAAGCGCGTCCACAAGATTCTGTAGATAATATGCCAATCAAACCCGGCTGGGACTTTTTGTCCGGAAAGTTCCTATCGTTTGTCGCCTATTTTGTAAAAATCCAAGTTGGTGGGGATTACGTGATTTTTCTTTTATATGAAAAAAAGTTTTTGAGATTTTACAATAAAAGTAGGTTTGTTGTTTAGAATTGATTCTATCAAAAATTAAAATGTATAGTTTTTGTATTATGTTAAAAATTTTACACTAAATATTATCTTAAATTTATTTTTAAAATAAAAATATCTAAACATAAATTATTTTTTTTAAATTTAATTTTAACCAAAATATCAATTTTTGTTGTCGCAAAATCAAACACACACAAACACGAGGACCACCATTTTGCTTTGGGAAAAATAAAAGCTGTCACATTCTCTCTACAGAAGCGCACCCGATTTCTTCCTTCTGGTCAATGTCATTTTGAATGTGTTGGTGTTGGGACCTGTTGGTATATATGGTCCTCCCACTTTATTATGTCACTCATGACGCGCGCACAGACACACAAAGTTGATACCACGCAACCACGCTGGGTACAAAATTAGTTCAGTAATCAATACCAATTGGTAAATAATAGCCATCAAGGAAAAGATCAACTGCGCGTTAAAAAAATGAAGCATAAATCTGGGTTAAGTCCAGGTCTTAATTACTTTGATTCTCAAAAAATAATCATATCTGCATATAATTTTTAGAAAAAAGAGTTTAATAACTATCGTAAAAAAAATTACATAGACATTCAATTATATTTCGCTATAATACCATCGATCTCATAATATTTTTTTAAAATATTTGTACAAATATTTTTATAGTAAAATATAATTAGATGTTTGTGTGTAATTTTTTTACACTATCAATGCATAAATTAAATTCTTTTAAAAAATTGTACACTTTTTTATACCAGTTTCTTATGTAAAATTGATCATCGTACACGTGAATAGCAAATAATTAAAAAAACACACTCAAACTTCCGGGATATATATTTTATCAGTTAAATTAGTTCTTATGTCAAATATTTTGAGGATAATGTATATAAGGACTAATTTGATATATTATTATCATTCAGCAACCTTTAACATGATTTTCATTATTCAAGAACTAATAATATATATTCAGAAACCTTTAAAATTCAGAAATAAAAGACAGGGACCATTCCCCTATGATTGGTTTGAGAGAAATAGGAGAGAGAGAGTTAGAGAAGAGAGAAGTAAAAGAGAAATATCCAACTTCTCCCGATTAGTTTGGAGAGAAGTTGTGAAGAGAGAAACAAAACTGGTGGGACCCACACCTTTTTCATTTCTCCCCTCGGCAGCGAAGAAAGAGCGAAGAATTGCCTTCAACTTTTTTACTTGTCCATTATACCTCTGTCCCTGTTACTCTTCACATGGTTCTACTTCTTCCTTTTTTTGATTTTCTTCCTCTTGCCATTTCTCGCTCTCCCTGCACCGTCGTCTTGCATCTCACTGGAGCACAAGCAAATATACATGCTTTATGAAATTTCCTTCATTTTGAGCCACTTATTTCTCTGTTGAAGCTGGACTAATATTTCTTTCATTTTTTTTTTGAAATTATGCACTCTATGATTTTTAAGTTTTGCATTTCAGTTTTATGCCTTCATTGATAATAAGAAATGTGCTGATTTTACTCCTATTTTTTTCCCGTGGTTTTTGTGTGGCTCGGAATTCATTAGCTTGTTTTTTTATTGCTTCTAAATTTAAACAAACTTATCTCTTGCTTTGATTTTTAAGAGATGTTAGAAAATCTCTGAATACTTGTTGCGAACTAATATTGTTGCAAATTGAATATTTTTATTTTATACTAGGGATATTTTTAAAATGCAGTAAAATAAACAATTGAAGTAAAATAAAAACAAAAATATAGTAGGGATATTTTTGTCCATATGTAAAATATTATCATTTCTCTCTTCACACTTTCTACACAACCAATCAAAGAGAAAGAAAACTTTATACTTCTTTCTCTTCTTTCTTTCTCTCATACCAAATAATACAAAAAATTTACTCTATTTCTTATCTCTCTCTTTCTTCTCTCTCTCTTTCTCTCTTCACACTTTCTTCTCTCAACCAAACAGAGGGTTCAGGTATTCAAGTGGGGATATTCACGAACTCCCTTTTGGTTGACGTTGATTTCTGAATCCACAAAAATACACAAATAACCTGCTGAACAGTAATTGAATTTGGCACATATTCGAACGTCAATGGACTCGCCAGGCCACCACTCATCCATCTTGCGCTAAATGCGACAGATGCCACCAGAACATTAAATCAAACCCCTTCTGGCTATGGTAAATTTCTCGCATGTACGTTTTATCATGTCCGTTAAATTTGAACATGCCGTATATAGTCGTTGACCATCATGTTCTCCTGTCCCCGTGTGTATTTATCTGCACGTGCATGGTTGATAAGTGTACGCCTGTAGCCTGCTAAAATTAAAAGGACAGAAAACGGAAAGAAAAGAAGATAGCAGAAACCAAACAAAAAGACGGACCTACTACTAAATACAAGGCATAAACTTAGATTTATTCTGTTTACCTGTATGCATTACTCAGAATATATAAACCGTCAATGAAAATTCAATCATTAATATTCTAATAATTTGTTATACATGTATACATAAAATTAACTTTTTACAAACGATATTATGTAACTTTGAATTTTACCAGGTTAACATTTTTCAAACTCCAAGGAAATGAAGTTCCGTTGCAAATAATAAAACAACCGAGATATGTATAATTTTCAAAGCAAAATAAGGTCAGTACAATAAATGCTAACTTCATTCGAATACCAACAGATAAAAATAATAGTATTAAATTTCAAGAGTGGAACAGAAATTCGACTATGAACATATATTGGCAAATGAAAACTTCTAAACAGCTGCAGCTCATTTTTGCAATTATGCTTTGGCTCAAGAAGAGACAGGATTTGACGGGCAGTGATGGAAAAAAGGAAAGAAAAAGGATTTCTGCTCGGTAGCTGGTGAAGATTACTCAACACATCCCACATCTTCGGTAATCAATTAGAAGTGATGAACCGCAAATCAATTTGCCTTCCGCTATCATTAATCATTTTAATAGTTCATGAGCATGATACATTTGACATTGATGACTGCCTTGGCGTCTAGACTTGTACAGAGACAACTTACACATTCAAAAACCAATCAACACAAAATTTTGGATATAAAATAATTGGGGAGATTGGAAGAGAGAGAAGGGGGGGGGGGGGGGGGGTCTAAAATGAATTACACTACCAACTGCAACTAGACATTACCTTACTTTATACACAAAAATAGGCCATTCAAGTTAATAACAACAGCCTAAGTTACTAGGTTAGTTGATGGATCCGGTTTTAACTCCTGGCCCTCGTGGCCTGCGTTTGCCATTGCATTCACTGTTTCCGGTGCGTGCTCCGAAGATATACAGTTCTTTGCAATATAGAAAATGTATCCATTTAGTCAAACCTTATTTGCACTCTTTGGCACCTGTTCTCCAAAGTAAGAGAAGCCATCAGGTAAATCCCGCAAATTCCTTTCCTGCTTCATAATATATTTTGATATCATGAATCATGAGCGCCTTGAACCATCAAAGTAATACGCTTAGCACTGTCTGCACGAAAGCTGTCCCCTTTAAATGCAACCTGAGAGTACAATCATGTTCAAGATCCTTGAGACAATTGAAATGACAAAAGCTACAAAGATATTTTAAACACCTTGTCAATTAATAAGCTGCAAGTTACCTCAGCCGGACTATCAGGAGGGAACCACCTCAGCAGCGCACCAAGATGCACAACAGCAGGGATTAGCTTGAAAAGCAAAGGTGTAGTCACCTGCACAATTTCCGTCTGAGTAAGTTTCAAAATCTCTACAAATCAACTAGTTAAATACATTTCAAAATTAATATTCAAAATATATCAAAATTACCCACAAAACAGGATATAAGTTACAACATTCAAACCTATACACAATAATTTCACACAGCAAGACCCAATCTTTACTAGTGATACCCTGCTAAAACATCCCTCAAGTTTACTAGTGATACCCTGCTTGTACATGTGTATGCAAACAGCTAAATTAAAGATCGTCAACAAATAAAAACATAATACTATCTACCCAAAAAACATAAAATGGTTCACTCATGCTGGCTAGCCGAATGCCCTGCAAGCATATCACTCGTATTGCACCCTTCAATATGCTTAATATATCATGCTTTTCGTTTTGTCCCATTTTTCTGGAAGTAATATTTCACATCATAAAAACCTCTCAAAAACAAAAATTGAAAAATCAGAGGGAGTAAAAAGACCGTGGTCTGTGGGGCTTGAAGCGATAGTTTGCCATTGAGTAAATACAGCTTGCAAGCAATCCATAGTGGATATAGATAGCCTAATAACCCTAACCCATGTATGAAGAGCATAAAGATGATCTATCAGAATAACAAAATTCAATTGTGGTAACCTTTGTTAAGAGGGTCTCACTCGATACACAGATAAATAGATAGATAATTTCTCCATTTTTTTGGGGGGGGGGGGGGGGGGAGTGGTGGGTGTGGGGAGGAGGATTACATGTCTTAAATATTGTATGAGGATGAAATGGCTCAAGTGATACAAATCACACAACTCTAACAAAGTAACAAGTCATTGCTAATTTGAATTTGAATTCATGACAAATGTGAACTGCACCAGGAGTACTTAAAGAGGCTGCAATTTAAGTGTTTTATGATTATTAAGCAAGCTATAATTCTGCAAAACAGTGTATGCATACCAGACTGAGAGCTGTTGTTCCAAGCAGCAATAAATACAATTTCCCCTGCAGTAAATATTAGACCTTCAGTTTAACTGCATGTACTAAAAAGTAACTGCAGAAACAATGTGATTGCATTCACACTTCAAATGATAAAAGTGCTGCCAGGAAAACTGCACAACTTTTAAGAAAATATATTTCCAATCTTCTTGAGTTGAAACTATTTCCAAAAATATAGGAAGATGAATTTCACTGTCTTCGTAAGCCTAAGCACAAATTAGCAAAAAAGAACATCTCAAAATGAAGCACATACCTCAACTAAATGAAGATTTGAAGCACGACTGAGAAGAACAAAGGCAAATTCCCCAATTTGTGCCAGGGACATCCCAACCTACGCATGTGGAATAACCTAAGGCTCCTCTGTCAATGAAATGTATGATGTAATCAACAAGCAGATGTAATAGCATTAACTGTTGTCAAATCTTACAAGAACTGAAGTCTTGTTGTTGTATCCAAACCCCTTGACAACAGATGCAGCTACAATTGTTTTTATAATGATCACCAATATAACAGCTGCCAGTAAAATGTCAACATGATTCCAAAGGAACTGGACATGTATAAGCATCCCAATGCTGGCCAAGAACAGAGCAGCAAAAAAGTTGCGAATTGGCTCAACCTAAAATCATAAAAATTTGAGAAAGCTCAAAGATGTATTTTAAAACACGGATCATCTAAAAATATGTGTCCTTCAAGAAGGTTCCCTGAAATTCATCTCAGTGGGCAACCCAACTTTACAGGCATCCATGATGGAAATACAAAGCAGTATCAAACAGAATATTTAAACATTTCACTCCCCCTTAAAACACACTTAACATGGCAAAATAAAACCATTGAATATCGATAAAGAAAATAAATAAAATGATAAATATTGGGAAAAATTATACTCAAACCACAGGTTTTTACTGAGAAAAAGGGGAAAAATAAATTAGCTTTAGATTGGAGAGTATGTACAAACTACACATTGGAAAACCTCCAAATCCTGAAAACATAATATAAAGTAAAACTAGCAACTACAAAGAGCATATATCCTAAGGAAAATGTGTTACTTGTTCAAGCGTATGTTGACCAAGATCTGTTGTTGATATCATCACTCCCGCAGCAAAGGATCCTAGTTCAAGGCTTAAACCCAGCTTATCACTACACTGAAATGAAATAACAAATTATTAAAACAATTTGTTAAAGGCACACAAGGTTGTTTGGAATTCATAAATGTATGTATAATGTGTCAGGCATGCACACATTTAAGCAACCACTGAGATGTAGGTAAGTAAATTTCAGTGCATGAACATAAGTCATTACACACCAAGAGGAAACAACCACAGACTTCACCATGACTAAGGGCACTTAACAGTGTAGAAACAAAACAGACTACAATATAATATATTAAGAAGATAACACTCTTGCCAAGTAATGAAAATAAAGAATGGATAGAAGACAAACCCAAGCAACTAGTAGGCAGAATGCCACTGATGCCAATTGATAAAGTTCATTGGTCTGCACAAGAAAAAGACAGTTAAAAACCAACACATGAACAAACATTTAACAACAGAGCAGAAGGTCTATGTTCACCTGAGATGATAAGCTTATCATAAGCTTAAGGAACCACGGTACACAAGTACGAGATACTATTGACAAAACGACCAAAAATGTAATTAAGACTAACAACCTGAAACAATAAAATTAGAAAATTAGAAAGCATAAATGACTGAAACAAGCTTACTACCAAGCAGCAACAAAGTTAATGTCATCAGCATATCAACCAGGCTATGGAGAATATATGTGCAAATATCTATTTAAAGTAGTGCAAGTATTAGAACAACCACCTGAAACAGTTAGTGATGCCACTCTGCCAGGCATAGCAAGCTAAAGAATAAAACAATATCTAGTGAAAGATACTAGTATAGCCATTTTTTTTATTCATCAGAAAACCTATTGTGCATTTCCACCCACTCCACCAAAGAGAACCAAAATATTAGATAACTGACTTCAAGAAATGACTGGATTCCCTTACTATGCCTTTCTTACTTCCAAACAAAACAACCAGAAAATTGAGAATTTTTTTCCATCTTTTACTCCCTAATATATTTCATTTATCCAAGTGCACTTAATTAGTCATTACAACCCCTTAAGGACACAATCAATGGCAAAGATTCATTTTAAAGACCGATGAACAAAAAACCCTAGATGTAACAAAAAAATAAATAAATATAACGAACACACTCATTCTAGACCATGTGGTTGAAAAGATGCGGTATAAACTCAGATTTATAATAGAACATACAAGTAATTTCTGAAAGAAATATAAGAATTGAAGTGGCTTCATTTAGACTATGTACATGGGGTAACATAATTAGAAGGATAATCTGTTGGAGATCTATAGAGCTCACAATAATCTTTAGCCTGGTATGTGATCTGTAGACCTCACCAATGTTTCTCAACTTGCATCTAAACATTCTTAAATCTCTTGACAAGCCAAGAATCAAAACTATGAATAGTATCTTTTCTTGACATCCAGAAAATATAAGGTCAACTGGACACACCGGAAAGACAGGATCAGAATACTAAGTAGTAGTGCTGGGAACTATGGGGTTCAATGTCACATGTTGATGTTATTCATCTTCATACACCATGCTGAGATAGCATAAATAAGGGACAGTCCATCCTGTAATTAACTTACGATTTAGTCATGGATATAACTCCCTGGAGAACACCTGATGTTCCACCCAAGACAGGAAGCAGTGCAAAGAGCAAACCAACAGCACAATCCTGAAAAGAACCAATAATGTTGAATATTGCATTACAAAGTAATGTGAGAGAAAAGATCAAGAAAAAATATCAGGGTATTAATCTCCACTCTTTTTGCACAACCAGTAACAGCAATGTTTCAGTCACACATATGCGTCCAAGAATATAAAAATAACAGTGCATACCTGCAGAATCAGAGTTCCAATTGTAACCTGACCATGAAGGGCATTGACACTATTCTTTTCCATTAAGAATTTCAAGACCTATGGGACAAAGAAGAATAAAAACAAATTATAAGTAGCATAACCTTGATAGGGGAATAAAATATTCAAAGAGAACACTTTGTCTAGGTGTGACAGCAAGGAAGGATAACATCTAGAATAAACTGATCGAAGAAAGAGCTTAGTATTTTAGATTTTTCAAAAACAAGAAAACTTCACTCCAATACACTAAGCCACTGCGGGCATATATGTTTCTCCTTTTCAATCAATAAATAGAACTATATACTTCACCAAATTCTAGCTATAATATTGCATTTCTTTTTTTTTTTTATGCAATAAGAAATCAGACTGTAGAGGAAAGGAAGAAAATACAGCTGAGGGAAGGATAAAATACACTCCTAAATAAAAACAAAAGGAGAAAAGAGAGCCAAAAAGTCTAAAAAAATGTAACAAGTCTATTCACATATCACTAATCAATATTGCTTTAAACAAACTATGAACAAAGCACAATCAAGAAGTCATTAACATGATCCAATACCATAACATATGTAAGGGTAAAAGGACCCTTTGCAAGCATCCCTGTGCAACCAAATACTCCAAAAACAACATATACACCTCACATTCACTCAACTTTTATCACGGAAATTTTTCTCATCAATTCTTGCAAGAGTTGATTTTTTCCTCCTTTTGGTCTTTTGCCCCTTTCAGTGAGATATTACTACCATATGATCAAATAATCTTCTAATCTCTTCCACTGAAGATGTCTATTATGTTCTTCAACTTTTACTTATTTGGTCAGTCAGTTACTAAGCTTATTGCAACTATCACTTTGACCCCAGAAACAGACCACTGCCTTCAAACAAAAATACTTTTATTTTTCATATTTTCCATTGCCCAGTAATTTAATTAACTCTTACTTGGTTGAAACATTGTGATGGCTGTATAGAACATAGAAATATGAATCACCACCAAATCTAATCCAAGTGCGCCCAATAAATGATTGCAATAGTATATCACAATTATTAAATAGCAGGCATTGGATACCTAAAATACTTATAAGCCTGCAGTAAAACAACATTAAAGTGTCATTGACTGACAAAGTTGTACTCATGTACTTCACATGTATAACGTATAAAAATGTGATCAGGAAGTTACCACTGCTGTTGAAGACATGGATAGAAATGCACCAACAAATATTCCTTCAGATGATTTACCACCACATAACTGCAGGTAGGATTTAAGTGCATTCATTAGGATTTCACTGCCACTAAAGTGGAGAATTTTCGTAATAAATAAAATAATAGTACAAACATCATCAATTGTTTCACTCAACTGGAAGCCTCAAAATCAGCGCATGATCTTATAGAACTATTTTAAGAGTTTTAACATGTCTAGAAAATTACAAGCCCCAACCTATATGCCTGTAAATTAAATTTGATAACAGGGTCAACTCACCCACAACACTGTAGACAAACACCAAAGATTCAAACTTACCCTGGTATAAATACTCAGGTGGGAATATGTATATAAACACACACACACACTAAGGAACGAAAAGAGCTGTAACTTTTACAGGTTTTTCTCCTCATCAGTGTGGCTTATTATTAAATAAATGAATATATTTGTAACTAGTGAGTATGAATAATACACTGAAAAAATATATTAGGGCCATATAACAATAATATAGGCAAAGCAGCAAGACAAAAACAACCAAGCCTTATCCAACTTGATCAGAATAAGAATAAAACAATATAACACATATATTGTGGACAGAACAAAATTTACATGTATATTTGTAAAAAATGAAACATGTTAATATCACATTGGTGTATTAACCTAGAAAATTTTACATGCCTCCCCATCTAATTTCAAATCTAGTTTGATCTCATATAGGAAAAATTATGATGGCAGCATACTCTCTTTTTTAGCATAATGAAAAGATGGATTTCTCTCCAATTTCACAATGTTCCCTTAGTCTCTCTGAGATTTTAATTATTTATCTTAAAATTCAGGACGCTCTAATATTCATCCTGCTCCGTACATAAATCAGTAAATATTTTCAGAACTGGAAAAAATCTAAACAAATTGGGTATCACGGATTCATGGTATACTAGATTAGAAGATATTTTGAACAATAAGGGTTACAAAGCTGACAATGAGTATTTATCTGGAGTTAAATTATCTTTGCAATATATTTATAGAAGTGTCAGACATACCGAGGCTGTTATTCCACACAAGAACATAAATAAGAGAATTTGGAGCAGACCTCCAAGAATAGCCACTGCTCGAACAACCCGAAGCTGCAAACATGAAAAGTCAGATTTGCACCATCTATGAATGAGCTAAAAATATACAAGTTTAAGCTAAAAGGAATAAATGAGTATACAAGCCAACCTTTGTTGTGGAAAACTCTAAGCCCAATGCAAAGAGCAAAAAGATAACACCAAATTGAGCAACCGTCTCAACCTGCAAGGAATGGAAGCAGTATGTGAGATTACAAGGAGATAAATTAGATTACTTTGATTATCACTCTATTTCAATATGTCATATACGAAGATATCATACAGGACATCATGATCCCATTCACACAATGTGATTTTATTTCTAGAAATAATGTGACTGGCTAAAAGAAAGATAAAAGAATCATTAGAGTTTATAATGGAAGAACTATAAGGGCAACATACTTGGACCATTTCACTGACAAAACTCAAACCTCCCGGTCCAATGATCGATCCTGCTAGCAGATATCCAGTCATAACCTGCATATTTGATTGTGTGGATGACACAAATTTTAATAGGTTTTTATGGTAGAGATATCAAAAAATTAATGTTTGTGATCAAACCGGTTGTCCAGCACAAGCAAATGCAATGCCACCACAGGTTGCAGAGACAATAACAACCACAAGATCTGATATCAATCTGCAGATATGGAATATCAAAAAGGGTAAGCAGCCTGACTAGTCAGTAGTTGCAGCCACTCACACATGTAATGCCACATTGCCACTTGAAAAAGAAAGAAAAAAAGGACAGGAACCGTAAGTAAACCTCAAGTCTAATTGAAGAATAGGATACTTTGACTTGGGATTGGATATGATAAAGACATTGTCCTGAAGATGAAACAATGAGCAAAATATAAAAAATTAAGTCTACTTTTAGGAAGAGTAATACAAGTATAGTAATACAAGTATATTTTTCATGCATATCATAATGATGTGGTGGTAATTATTGCATTCAATAAGTTTGAAGAACTAAACTTCGAGAGCTTGAATGAGGCATACCTTCCGATCAATTAAAGTTGGCATATCGTCAACCCGATTCTCATTATCCAAATTGAAAACATCATGGAACTGAAATGACCTGATAGAAAACTTACCAAATGTCAAAAATGCTGAAAATAGTTATTAGCATTGCATTAAGTTTTCAAAACTAGGTTTTCTCTTGAAGAAAAACCAACAATCCAATTACTCTAAGAGAAAGAAGTGCATACTTTTCCTCTTTGCTCTCATTTTTCTTGTGCTTAACTCTAGCAACAGTTTCCAAAACAGCCTGATACAATAAAGTATAAACATGTCATGAGAAGGAAGGACATTAGATCATGAGTTTATTCAAGAGCCATTAATAAGTCACACTACACGCATAAAAACCCTCAAAATAATTATTACAAAAAATGGAGGGTTAAGTAACAAGCCACAGGCTCCCACCATAAAATCCATTATCCCAGAGAAAATCTACACATTTTTGACGCATCATAAGCGAAATCTGAATAAGTTATAATCTATAATAACCTCTGTCCTAAGATCATCTCAATGCTCCTCTAATGAGTTATCAATATCATCTACAGACTTAGATTCTAACCAGATTGAACTCTAGCCTAAAGCTAAATACCTATATTACCAAAATTGGGCCGCTAGGGCGCTACGCCCCATTGCCCCCATGGCTGCTTCACATGTAGCAACATCCATAACTTCAGGAGGCAAATATATATATATATATATATATATATATATATATACTAAAGTTCAAAACAAGGAATTGACTACAAACCTGCTGTTCAGCAACACTGTTGTTGAAACCACCAGCATCAGTACCTGCAAAAGAGTCATAGTAACTCACCAAGTGCACTCATTTGAATAAAACTTTCCACAATGCTACACGTGGTTCGTGAAAGATTCAACAAGATCATGACAATGTATCCACATGAAAATATTTGAAAGTCGATAGCATTTCATTGGTTTTCCATCATAAAAGCCAACAGAAAAATGTAGCGAAATTTAGTAATCACGTGTTTTTCTCTATCCATCAGTGCATCAATCTCACAAGGAAAATCAAGAAATTGCAGAGGAGAAGTGGAATGAAACTCCAATTAAACGGCATTTTCGAAGATTCACATTGAATATGCACGCACGCCTTAAAACACGATCAGAGAGTTTCGGCAACCGAATTAAACAAGAAAAATTTCAGAAATGCGCGAACATTAGAAGAGAGACAAAGTGAGAGAGAAGCTAGATCTGCGAACCTTCGTTCTGCTCATTCTCGGGGAACTCCCTTTCGAGAGCCCGATCAATCATGTTGGCGAAACTATCGTCGTCGGATCTCGCGAGCGAGGCATTGCCGAGGGCGGTTGCGTTGGCTTCAGGGAGGAGAAGCTTCGGCTTCGGCTCCGGCTCCGAGTCAGCGGCGAGGAGAGAGAAAGAGAATGAGGGATGACAGAGAAGAAGTAGATCGCAGAGAATGAGAAGGTTGAGAATCGCAGGTAATGATAACCTCATCTCCCAGGCTCAGAGAGAGAGAGAGAGAGCAATGGAGGAGGAGCGTTAAAACGACACCGTTAACAGCACCGTCGTGTTTGGCGCGCGAAATCTCTCTTACGCGCAGAAAGATGCATTGCAGACACACACAGAGATTGCGGGTTAAGCTTGTGTGTGTGAGAGATAGAGAATGGGAGGGAGGTGGAGTGGAAGTGGGAAAGGACGAAATGGTCCTCGATATTAGGTGTAGTGAAAATTGAATAAAGGTGGTTCTGACGCGAGTATGGCCAAGTGCTACGGCAGGAATATGCACAATAGGGCGCGTGTGTGTCGCTGCAAAATCAAAATGCCTACTTGTGTCCTACACTCCTACCTTACGCAAATTAATTGCAAAGCATCTATGAATGTTAGGATTTTAAAGCATCTGTGAATGTTGCCATTAGTTAGTATACTGACGGACACGTCCAAAAATAACACACAAGAACTTTTGCTCACCAAACATCATTTTTGGATTTGCTGGAGGTCGGAATTTTTCGTTTAAAAGTATTTTATATAACTATTTTGTGAATTCTAAGGTACTTTTAAAATTTGCTGTAAAAAAAGGTACCTTTAAAATTTAAAAATATAAAATATATACATAAAGTATAGGAAGACTTTAAAAATGAAAAATAAAGTATATGAATTAAGATAAATCATTACCTATGTTTGTTAATTTTAACATGGTGTGTTAAATTCTAAGTTTATAATTATAGAGAGTTTAATATTGACAATTTAAAAGTTTATGATTAACCGCTGCTCCAAGTGCCAAGAGGACATTCTCGTCGTAAAATTCCAAGCCAAGCCCTGGAAAACGGATCCACACCAAGCCCAATATCAAGTATCATAATTCATAGTAGAAACTACAATATATTCTTGGACCAAAAAAAAACTACAATATATTCTTGCAGTTTTTTTTGGGTATCTTAGATTTCTTCTGGTTTTGTTTTGACACTGCTCACATATTTTAGCAATTTTTTGATATTTTTGGAGGAAATCTTTGCTACTTCTTGGTCTGCTTGGAGTTTTATCTTCTCTGGGTTTTATCTATCTCATGTTTGAGTGGATTTGCGAAGATCATATGTGTGTGCTCCGGTGTTCATCTTGGAATTGCTGGATTATTTGGGTGGTTATGTCCTTGGTCCTTTTGTTTGTTACTTTTTTTCGGTTGATGTTTTTGCTCTTTTCGGTTTATGTTTGCTTTTTTCTTGCCTTTTTGGGTAGCTTTTTATGGTTTGGTGGTGTTTAGTTTAATTTTTCTTGCTGTTTCTGGTAGCTTTTTATGATTTGCTGGTGTTTTTGTTTGGCATTTCTCGCTTCAACTGTGCATTTATACTTAATTGTTATATCGAATTTCATGCTTATAAGCTTATCTCAGCCTACAAGTTTTCTTTGTATTGTTCTTGGGTTTGACTCAATTAATATGATGAATATGATGAAGTAATTTTCAGACAAAAAAAACTACAATATATATTCTTTGTTTAAGCCTAAATAGAAAGATTGACAAAAAAAAAAACCTAAATAGAAAGCGACCACCATGATCCAGGAAGAGGTCCCACCAGTCATTGACAAATTGACAGATCGAGAAGAAGCCATGTACATGAAAAAAGGAAGCCATGTATGCTTCCCACCCACCAACCCCCACCATTGCCAACTCCCCTTTTGGAAATGCATTCGAAAGGCTAAAATAAGTGGAAATAATATTATTTTAAAGATTAAATATGTTACCCTTACTATAAAATTAAAAATATAAATATAAAATTTTATTTTTTAGTCTCTCAAAAAAGAAATTGATAAAGAGTAAGAATATAATATTTTTGCAAAATTCAAGCATAAAAAAATATTTTTTTTATAGAAATCAAAATTAATATATTTTCAATGTTTAGAAGGTTAAAAATATAATTAACCCTTGTTTTAATTTCTGCACTGGGAGAGTGAAATTATCGTCACTGCGTACCTCATTCAAAGTCTGACAACAGAGAAAGAAAGGCATAACTTGCTAATGCGATAAACCAGAATTAAACAAGTTCAATGAATTGCCGTTAAACGAAGTTTGAAGATACTCACAATATAGATCAGCGTTTTTATTCTCAATATCGAAAGCATGTTATTGACTTTTTGTTGCCGTATTCCAAGGTTTTTGTAGACAAAATTAATTAAATAATCTAGTTGCTTGCTGGTAGCTCTGTATGTACGAGCCCCTTTATTAATTTTTTTTCTTTTTTCTTTTGACAATTTATTAAAAAAAATTCTATTGTTTTCATAAATTTAATAACTATATATTGATGTGTGTTACTGATAAATAAAACGATATATATTACATCCATTTGGGCAATATCTGTATTTAGCTATATATTTTACAGTATAGATAAGATATATCCCTGTGGAAATTTGGAAACCTGGTTCTTATAATTTCACATACAATGTGCGCCTACCAAGTTATAGTTATTATATTGACCCTGACAAATTATTTTTTTTGATTCTATATTGACCCTGACAATTGTATCATAAATTTATTTATTTATTTATAACCTACAATATTATGTCATGTCTAGTTATAGTTCTACTTCTATTATATTGACTATAAATTTAGTACAGTCAATAAAATAAAAGCACATGGCATATTGGAGCTTAGGGTGAGTTGCAACAGCGTATCCATCCAAAACCGCACACAGGTTCGATTCCCTCGACCTACATTCTCTTTCTACATTTTACCTGTTTGAATGCAACCCTTTTCTGTGCCACTGCCCCTGGTTTTTGTGATATCAGTTGAATTGTTGATTCACCGGAGAAAGTAGCATATGACCCAGAATGGCTCTTCGTTAAAAATAATAGCAAGTCGAATCAATAGCGACGACCGAAGATGGAGAAAGTTTTGCTTTGTGTACAAGGGAAAATCTAATCTATCTATTATATGACCATTGGAACAAAAGAATAAAAAATTGAGCTTAGATCACATGCATGATAGGAGTGAGATGACTCGTGCATTATTCTAGCCCATTCTCGAGGCTAATAATTAGCTTCTAATTACAACATTGACATATATTTAAATCTTCTCTACCCCTATATATACCCCATCCTGTGAAATGTCTTAACAAAAACAACAAACATTAAGAATCTAATACTCTAGTACAGATCAGATGGAGATCCCTGTGATAGATTTCAGTAAGCTTAATGGAGACAAGAGAGGTGACACAATGGCGCTACTGCACGAGGCTTGTGGGAAATGGGGCTTTTTCATGGTACTATAGAGAGAATGAAATTTGTGTTTTTTTTTTTTCTCTTCATCAATTATCAGTTAAGATTTTTGTATTTAACATTAACACATTTGATTTGATGTGCAGGTTGAGAACCATGGAATTGACACATACTTGATGGAAAGGGTGAAGCGGTTAATCAATACATACTATGAGGAGAACCTGAAGGAAAGCTTCTACCAGTCTGAGATAGCAAAGAGGTTGGAGAAACAACAGGACACCTCTGAAATAGATTGGGAAAGTGCCTTCTTCATTTGGCATCGCCCCACCTCTAACATTAATGAAATCCCAAACCTCTCCCACGAGCTTTGGTAAGTGAAGTCAATCTCATATGATTAAATCATGTTACATTATTTAACCATGAAGTTGGGCGTAAATGGTTAATACCCTCAATCTAAAGGGACGAGTTCGACTGATACCGAGTTCGTTCATTGATGATAGAATAATTCGTGACCAGAATTTACTTATTTCCTGACCGAAAATGATAATATGTATCTTTACTTTTACTGTTTCCACCACTCTCCAAGTCCTTAAGATATACATATATACTGATATTTAACTAAGTATATGCAATTAAAATGCAGCCAAACAATGGATGAGTACATTGCACAACTCCTTCAGGTGGCAGAGGAGTTATCTGAGCTCATGAGTGAAAATCTTGGTTTGGAGAAGGACTACATCAAGGAAGCATTTTCTGGAAGTAATAATAACGGTCCTACTGTGGGAACAAAAGTGGCCAAGTACCCTCAATGTCCACGCCCAGAGCTTGTGAGAGGACTCAGAGAGCACACAGATGCTGGTGGTATCATCCTACTGCTCCACGATGACAAGGTTCCTGGTCTGGATTTTTTCAAAGATGGCAAGTGGGTGGAGATTCCACCCTCCAAGAACAATGCCATATTTGTGAACACGGGTGATCAAGTGGAAGTGTTGAGCAATGGGTTGTATAAGAGTGTTGTGCACAGGGTCATGCCTGACAAGAGTGGAAGCAGAATCTCCATTGCCACCTTCTACAACCCAATTGGGGATGCCATTATTTCCCCAGCTCCTAAACTCTTATACCCAAGCAATTTCCATTTCGGGGACTATTTGAAGCTTTATGGCAGCACTAAGTTTGGTGAAAAGGGTTCACGGTTTGAATCCATGAAGAATATGACCAATGGCTACAAAAATCTTCTGACTTAAAAATCAGAAGACCATATCATTTCATTTCATTTCATTACCCCCTGGGAATGGGAATAGTTAACTTTACAAGTCATATTTTTATAACAATAAATTTATTATCATATATATTATGGTTTATGTCAAATAAATTTTATAATTATGTATCAAAAAAGCCTTGTAATAGTTCGCCACAATTTTTACAGAGATTCAAATACCAAAATCAAGAAAATTTGCAAAATTTAATAAATATGGAGAACGAAGAGAAAGGGCTTAAAATTTAGAAAGTTATAGAAAAGCCTCTAAAATCCTTTTTCGTCTTATTAGATTAAGGAAAAGGAAAAGACGTAGAAACAGAGCAATTAAAAATATGACAATTAATTTTTTTTCCAACCAATGTTTTGCAATTAAGCTTATCATTTTTTTATGGCATCACTTCTTTTCCATTCCCTTATATGATTGGAAAATTAAGTATCAGTCATGTTTTTCTTCAATCTCATGGGAGAATGTTATTTTTAAAAAAACAATACCATATCACCTTATGGATGCAAACTAAATATCGCAGCCAACTTACCAATAAAAAAAACTAATGTCGCAGCCAATTTAACGTGGATATGATTTACCAATCACATATTCACAGATAAGCAAAGTCAAATCTATCAAAATACGACTACAAAAAGTTATCGCTACATTCCTATTGGGCTATGTCTAGGGTGAACCATCAAATAGGTGGTTCACTATAGTAAAGTTTGATTTTAAATAAACAAATAGGTGGTCCACCGTGAACTATTAACATCATTAATAATATATACCGTTAGATTTATTAAAACAAAAATTAAAGGTCCAGATCTTTTGAAAATTAAAATGAGAATAACTACACCTAACCTCACTCAATTAATCCACATTCGATCTCTCATCTCTCCGCTAACCTCAACCCACAACCACCCTCCTCCTCCTTTGCAGGCTGAAAACATCAAGGACGAAGTCCGCCGCCATCATTCCTCCACTGCTGTTGACAGACCGGCGGGTGACACTATTTGGTGAAGCACACCAACATGGCTTCACGTTCCTTCACTTCGGTGGCTTTATCGATTCTGGGTCTATGTGAACGGGATGCATCACCACCATTTTGAATATCATTTCCCTCATCGCCGCCATCGAGTTAACATTCTTCTTCTCCACCATCGATATCTGCCAAAGGCGGTGGTCGAGGGAGGAGGAATACGATACGACGTCGTTTTTGTCTTCTTCGTCTTTGTCGATGTGGTCGTGTTGGTGGAGGAAGGAGAGGGGTTCGTGAAGATGGAGGTCAGTGCAGTGGAGATGAAGGAGTTGATGTCGAGGGTGAAGTCGACTTTCTTGTTGCAGTCGCCGTTGCGGAGAGGTGAGGGACATGGAGATGGAGTCGTGGTGGAGGCAGGTGGTCGAGGCGACGCCGGAGTTGATGGCAGAGGTATGCTGGTGATGGCACCGGAGAAGAAGAGCAGCGTGGAGGTGGGGGGTAAGCGTGTGATTGTGTGAGAGAACATTATGTGTTCTCTCTTTTGTTTCAATTGATTTGGACCATTGATTTTTTCTCATTAAATCTAATGGCTACCAAACTTTTGTAAAAAATTTACACTTTGTGGTTCACCCCGTGAACCACCCACAATGGTTGTCCACGCTAGAACGCACCTTCCTATTGAACCTTCCAATTTACACCTTCTCATGCCTCGAGTAAGAGAAAAACTTATGTGGTCACAGAGTAACACCTCATTTTTAGTTACACCCGATCACAAATTTATATCACAAAATAAAAAATACAACTGTAAATTAATAACAGAGAAAAGGGCGCACATGAAGCGGCATTACCAATGTCTTAATCTCTTCATATTTTTTCTTCTTCCTCTTTCTTTCACTCACAGTAGCTACTATCACCATGACGACGGCAACTCCATAAACCTGTGCGAGAACCTTAAATTTTGTGAAGGTTCCAGAAGTGGAACAAGACGTTCTTAGTTTTGGCAAAGCTTGCTTATTTGCTTTGGCTAGCAACTTTGGCTTCTCATAAATGGTGGCAGCCAAGACAATGGTGGACATAAATACTTCCCTTCATTTGTCCATCTGTCTATGATTTCCCCCCTCCCTCCAACTATTGTATGATTTGAAGTGAAAGTTAATCTAAATACTTGATACATGCATGATTCTAAATACTTGATACGTGATTAAGTCATGACCCATGAGACTAAAAAAGAAAAAAAAAAAGGAATTTGCTCAAACATGAAAATTAAGCAAAAATCGTGGAGAATGCTTGTTATTTCTTTTCTTTATTCACTTGGAATGCAAATTGTGTTGTAGCTTTATAGAAGATGGTGAAGATGTTAACCCTCTTCCTTGGTTCTATAGTTGGTTACAAAAATTGAAGGTGTTTTTATTCAACAATTTGCCTGCATATCATCTGAATTTTGGGTAACAGAGGAAGAGGGGAAATTGGAAATAACAACCTCCTTCAGAATTTGGCAATAAAACTGTCCCATATATGTGTCAGAAAACGCCTTATAAGTGATTTCAGCAAGACCATGACTCAATTTGTTTAACGAGGAAGCACATAGGATCCATTTTTACCATGGCCAAAATTAATGGTAAACTTGGCAAGTCGTCGAAAATCACGATTAGATACAGCTTAGCAAGGATCATTGGTCTCGCATGAAGGTCGTGGAGTCGTCGTCACTGTTTATCGTGGTAGAGGCCACTTAGTCAAAAACTGAGAGGAAATAGAGAAGAAGAATAATAGAGTAGAAGAAGATGGAAGAGAGAGAGAAAGACATTGGGAATACCACTTCATGTGTCCTTTTTTGGTTATTAATTTCCAATTGTGTTTTTTATTTCATGTGATGTAAATTTGTGATTAAGTGCGACTAAATATGAGATGTTAGTCTGTGATCACATAAGTTTTTTTCCTCGAGTAATCTTCTACAATAAATGTTTATTGCTCACAATAATTTGCTACACTTTCTTATTCCCTTTTGCTTTCGTTATTGTCACCGTTTCCGACACCATACCAAGCCATTATTAGGAGCAAGGTAGTCAAATCGGATCGGTGATTGAATCGGTGAGAGCAGAGGTTTAAGGTTTAGAGATTTGACTGAGGTTCAATTGGGATATCATTAAATAATATTATTTTAAACCTTAAATTTTATATCATATTGAACAAAATTAACATAAAAGTCATAACTTTATAAAGAAAAATTAAACTTTATTACTAAATGTCATAATTCATAACATAAAATATTCAAAATTACAAACAATTGTAGAAAGTAATATTTATTTCTTTAAAACAATTGAAAATTTTGATTTTTTTTAAAAAATATTTGAACCAGTCCAACCGGTTTTTACTCGGTTTTATCCGATTTTTGACCAATTTTCTCGGTTGTTGACCGGTTCTTTGGGTCTTCCAGACCAGACAGAAATCCGATTTCCAGTTTGATCAGTTCAATCGACTAGTTCAGTCTAATTTTAACTACACTGATTAGGAGGATGAGGAATGATCGGTATCTTCCAAGGGATTATGAGTTTGTACATTTTCTTCAGTTTCTAACAATTTGAAATTTTACATCGTACGTCTATCTTCCATGCCTTTAGAGAATCCAAATTACTAATTATTGCCCAACATCGATCCAAATTCAGTAACCCCACCGCATGAATAGTGAGTGTATAGCATACACACAAAAAGATCGTAATAAATATAAATATATTCAATAAACTTTAATTACTGATTTTTTAATTACTCCCTCTGTCCCAAAATTAATATCATTTTAGTAAAATATGTTTGTCCCAAAATAATGTTTTATGTTTTCACTGAAGTATTAATTAATCTATTACAATTTTATTCTTAATAATTGTAGTGCATCAGTTTTTAAATAATAAAAATTAATTAAATCTCTTTCTATTATTTATTGCAAGATTAACTTAGTAAATTTGATATTCTTACTTTTTTTTAGTCTATATAAAAAAATCTAAAATAATACCTATATTTTAGAATGAAAAGAGTAATAATTAGAATGAAAGTATCTAAACCTTCTCTTAATAAAAAGTTTCAAAACCAAAAGAAAGAATATAACCTATAAAAGAGTCCAGGGTCCCTTTTCCATTAAATCTCTCACTCAACTGAACTCAAGCCTCAAAGTCAGTTCCTAGTACCTCCTCCAAAGGTCCAAACTCCAATTTTCCTACCATTCCCAAAGTAAAGTGAAACAAAGGAAAGGCAGTAGTGTAGTGAGATGGGGGTAAGCAACAACATCACAGCAGTGCTAAACTTCATAGCCCTGTTGGCATCAATACCCATAATAGCCTCCGGCATATGGTTAGCATCGAAGCCAGACAACGAGTGCATCGCCAACATCCGGTGGCCCATTGTCATAATCGGCATCCTTATCCTCCTCGTCTCCCTCGCCGGTTTCGTCGGTGCCTACTGGAACAAACAGGGTCTCTTGGCACTTTACCTCTTCACCATGGCACTCCTCATCGCTATCCTCCTCGTTATCCTTGTTTTCGCCTTCGTCGTTACAAGACCCGACGGTAGCTACGATGTTCCCGGTAGAGGGTACAGGGAGTACCGGCTTGACGGATTCTCCTCTTGGTTGAGGAACCGCGTCACTGGTTCTGGGAGTTGGCAGAAGATTAGGTCCTGTTTGGCTGAATCTGATGTCTGTCTTAAGCTCACCCAGAATTACATCACCGCCGACCAATTCTTCAACTCCCACATCTCTCCCTTACAGGTAACTAATTCAACTATCTCTCTGTCTCTGCTATTCCCCACTGTTAAAAAGGAGAGAAATTTGCTTCTCTTTCATAATTCACACTGTTTGTGTTGACAAACAAGGATACCCATTTCAGTAAAAATACTCCACAAGTCATTGGAGAATGAAATTTGGTGTCTTTTTTTGTTGTTGTTAGTGTTTCTTCTTTTAATCATTGAGAACCCTGCATTCTGCTACTGGTTTAGGCCATGTACTGGCTCTGCCATGTCAATCACCAGATCCACCCGTCAGTGATTTTATCTTGCTTCTTGGAAACATACAAGATGTAAATTAGTATTGTTTTGTTTCCATAAAGAAACTTATTTTTAAATGCATTTATTTATTGCTCACTTGTCGTAGCTCAGACCCACATCACATGATGTACCATGTTAGCTGTTACTCCACACAATATCCCCAAAGGCTGAATTTGATAATTAATTTGTTAATTTATTATATATAGAAAAAAAAATGGAATTCTAGGTTCTTGAGAGGATAGCTGCCCATGTTCTTGGCACCTCCCAACTCCTGAATATTGATTTTTCTTTTAATTGCTTATACATACATGGCTTTTCATAGGAATGAGATTCCTTAGATCAGTTAACAGTCAGTGAAGCTTGATAGTGGACAGTGTCCCAAAGGGTAATTGTGACTGTGAAGTTATTCGATTGTGGTGGTGGTTGGGAAAGATAGTGCCCGTGACAATTTAAGTGGGACCGATAAGGATTCTAAGTAAACGAAAGAGAAGAAAATGCATTAGTTAAATAAAATCCGTTTGTTGGATCCAAATTTTAAATTGTCAAAACAAATTAGTATTTGTTTTTTTGTTGTTGGTAATGAACTACTTGTCTGACTCATCGTGTAAATTTTCCAACCTTGTTTTCCATCTTATTCTTAACTTGACCCACCACACAGGCCATGGATTAATTCTCTGTTTGAAATTTGAGGTTACACTCAACATGGTCACGCACCCCCCCCCCCCCCCCCACCATAGTGTGACCCACCAGCAGAAAACCCTTTGGTCCTTATAAATCTTGAGAGAACGCATCATTAGTAGAAGACATTAGACACATCCCTTATTACCAGCTTGGCTAACCATTCACTAATGCTATGTGGGACCTTTCCTATATTCTATGGAAAGAATGATTGAGGCCCGGAAAGTTCCATCCATGCGAGATAGCTATTGAACCAATTCTTCACATATATAGAGAGAAACTGTGAAACTTTAGACATGTTAATCAGCGCCAAGAAATGTTAAGCTCGCTGTTTTGTCTTTATTGCACAAGATAAAATGTTATGCTTGCCAGCTCGGCAGCTCGTGACATGGTTGGTAGTTGTCTACTCTACCCCTCTTTTGTGCATCAGTTCTATTTTCTTCTTCTAAAAAAAATAATAAATAAGAAAAAGGCTTTTCTACTACTCATTTCTGCTAAGTGTGCGTGGTTCTTCGGTGATGAAAATTGATTTTGGTTAAAAATGAATTGAATGTAAAGTGATTTATCTTTAAATACATTCACTGAGTTGAACAATAAATTTGAGACTAAAAATCACGTTTGGAGATAAAAACTTTAAATCTCAGTTTCAAGTTAGAATTCATTCTAGAAGAAAAATCAAATCTACTCGAGAACACCCAAACATATAATTTTATGTCTCTAAAATCACTTTTGTCTCTTACAAAATAAATCGAAACATGCACTAAGTACTATTTGTTTGATTGGTTTTTACAGTCAGGGTGTTGCAAACCTCCCACTGCATGCGGGTACAATTATGTGAGTCCCATATTGTGGACAAACCCTGTGAATCCCATGGCTGACCCAGATTGCTACCTGTGGAACAATGACCAGAGCCAGCTATGCTACAATTGTAATGCGTGTAAGGCTGGTCTACTTGGGAACCTCAGAAAAGAATGGAGGAAAGCAAACATCATTCTGATTGTGGCCGTGGTTGTCCTCATTTGGGTCTATGTCATTGCTTGTAGTGCCTTCAAGAATGCCCAAACAGAAGACCTCTTCCGCCGTTACAAACAGGGTTGGGTTTGATCCTCTAATTCCCTCACAACATGCACTTCCAAAAAGTTTTTTTTTGTGTCTTTTGGTTATATTTCTTTCACGTCCCTGTAACTCTGTAGTAGTCTTTGTCTTCAGTGTACATATACTCCTTTTCTGTTTTCTTTTTTGGCGTATGGAGTCACAGGTATTGTAAGTAAGTTCCCAAGTGGTGCAATGCATGCAACAAACAAGTTAATTATACTTGTCTCGTTGCTCAGGGGAAACAGCGAATAGAATATTCCTAATAATTATTTTCCTCTCAGAGCATATGATTAGATTAATTTTATATTATTCAGTTGTTATTATGTTTTTCTTTTGAATAAACATTGGTACTCAATGCTGCTAATTATCTATCCACGATTCTGAAATGCATGCGCGTATGAAGCACTCACTTTTAAGTATTTTAAATCAAATGCTTAATTGGGTAAATATATAATAAAGTAAAACTAATCGGGCACCGACACCACCGATTGCAACAAAGAACTCCAAAATAAATGGATATTTTGTGAGTAGCACTTTTCTATGCATGGTTGTTGCTAGTGGAATACAAGAAACAAGGAGTGTTCAGACTTCAGAGGGTTCAGTTTTTGTGTCAAATGATTGATTTGGGGGAAACAAACACCTACAGTTTCCAAAATCTCTGTACTGGCCGGGTACAGTACAAAAAAAAAAGATGCCACCATGGACAATATAATAACTTGGAGATTTCAAGTACATTGAGTGAAAATGAAGGCCCTCGTGCAAAATAACATGAGCAGTGACGGAGCCACATGGTACTCAGGGTGGGCACGTGACCGCCTTGAAAAAAGTAAAAGATTACTAACTATCTTATATAAAAATATTTGTGACCCCACTCACCCCTTAAAAATAGATGCACGTGAACCCCACTCCACTCACAGACAAAAAGAGTCACAAATAGATAAGGAAGAAAAATTGATTTTCTCTGTCTCTCTTCATCTCTCTCGTACGCGTCCCTGGTGGCTGGTTGGACCAAGATTGGTGCTCGGTGATCAGAAGCAGCTCACTCGGTGGTCAGTGCTCGGTGCTCTGTGCATATTTTGTGTTCAATCTGCACTTCTGCTCTCCTATCTCTCTTTGATTTTTCAGGTTTTTCTATTTTCTCTAAAACCCTATTTCTCCGAATTGATTTTTTCTGATATGTATTTGTTGTTAAATTTTGTTGATGAAATTGATTTTCCCAAATTGATTTCCCTCTTTCTTTGTTTCTGAAATTGATTTTCCCAAATTTATTTCCCTCTTTTTTTGTTGCTAAAATTGATTTCCCTAAATTGATTTGTAATACCCTTGACTAGAAACAGTTTGGTCTGTTCATGATTTATTGTGCTTATTTGTACAGGTGTAGCAAATGGCCAAATGCAATTGACTTAGCTGATCGATTTCTTCCAAGGCTTACTTCATTAAATTGTGAGTAAATCAAGCCAATAAGTTTATATAAGTATTTCCATTTCATTTTGAACTCTTTAAATAGTGTCTAAATCATGTATCTTAATTTATGGTATGTGTTTCAGTTTTGATAATGGAAAAATATTTTAAAAGAAGACTACCGTCAAATGAGCAACAATCACATGGTGAATCAAGTTCACAACATGTTGAACTTAATTTAGATGAGTTGTCTAGTGACTTATATTGAAAGAGATGTATTCAATGACATTGACAAAGAGCTCATTATCCAACGATTTCAAAACATAAAACCACGTAGAGAACAATTATGAGGTACGTAATTTATTTGATTAGATATATTAAAGTTTTATGATTTTAATATTTGGTTCGTTCTAGGGTGGACCACCCTTGTTGGTGGTTCATGGTGAGCCACTGTTTGAAAAACTTGCATGAAACTTTGGTAGCCACTGGATCTGTTGTTAAAAAATTAATAGTCCAGATCAATTGAAAAAAAGAGAGAACAACTTAATCCTTATTCACACAATCCCTAACCCATCCCACTTCTCCCCCCACCTGCCTCCACCACGGCTTCACCTCCATGTCACTCTCCTCCCTACGCGGCCTCCCTCAACCGTCCGCTGCCGCCGCCGTCAGATCATCACCAAAAAGAAAAAAATCAAACCTTGTCTCTCATTCTACCTCCGTTTCCATTCTTTCCTTCTCGCAAGCTCCTCCTCCTTCCCCCTTTGACCCAAAAACCCAGCACTACCATACAAATCACAGAGCAAAGTTGTGCAATAAAAGAAGAACAATTGACGCAAATGGAAGAATTTCATGGTTTAATTGCTTCTTGATTCAAATGGAAATGTTGCTACCCACTGAGAATCAAAATACAAAAGCAATTGAGCCCTAATTTGTACCAAATAAACGAAAATAGAAAGGAAAAAAAGTGAAGAGCAAGGAACAAGAACTGATGGAAGTCGTGGGAAACTGATGCTGAGCTTGAAGTCGTCGGCGAGGGGGAACTTGTCCTTGTTGGGGTCGAGGAGGCGAACGACGGTCTTGAACGTACTGTCGATGGGCGAGGTTGCGGTTGGCGGCGTCGGAGGAGAGTGACTCTGCTTCGATCTCCGACCTCCATGTCTACCTCTACTCAAACATCCTCCGCCGCTCCAAATACTTCTCTGCCCTATTATCCAACCGATGGATCGGCCACGTCCACCCTCATCCACCATCGCCGGAGCACTCCTCCGACCACCACAACCACAACGAACTCTTCCGCCTCAACCTCGGAGTCCAACCCACTCCAGGCTCAATCCAAAACCACCTAACGGTTCTGAAGCTTCTCTACATGAACGACTTCAACACAGCCGTGGAAAGCGCTTCCACGGCGCTGGATCTACTCCCGGTGGTGCTGGAGCTTCTCTTCGAGGATTGCATTCGCTGGTGCGTTCGCTGTCTGGAAGCAGTTCCATGGACGAAAGAGGAAGAGAACAGGGTGGTGAACCTGATCCCATTTTTAAGTGAGGAAGAATCGAAGGAGCTTGTGGCTAGGGTTTCACCGGTTGGGGAAGACGCGTTCGAGGGATCCATCTTCGAGGGAAACGGCGATGAGAGGGTGTTGCAATAATTTGGTTGTGGTGAGGTTAGGTGTTCTCATTTTAATTTTCAAAAGATCTGGACCTTTAATTTTTGTTTTAACAAATCTGACGGTGTATATTACTAATGAGATTAGTAGTCCACGGTGAACCACTTATTTTTCTGTTTATGATCAAACTTCCTCACCGTGAACCACCAATTTGGTGGTTCACCCTAAACAGAGTCTTAATATTTATAATGAGATGTGATCTTAAAATTTTGTGCACCCCCTAACATAGGGTTCTAGATCCGCTATTGAACATGAGTAAATATATACATATACCTCAAAAATATATCCACCTATTCAATACTTTTTATTTCTCTCTATCTTTCTCTAGTTATCACATCACATATCTCACGTTATGCACGAGGAGAGTCCACACAAAAGATTTAGACATATAGGAAACTTACAAGAACTACTTGGTACAGTTTGACTTTGGGCCATGCAGAGACAGCACAATTTGTCCACAACTCCACATAACAATTAAAAACATAAATGTGAATGTTGTAAGGTTGTAGAACAAAAACATGAACGTGACTAAAACACCGGCCCGTTCTTTCATTGATCTTTCGACTTCAAAATTAAATCCGGCAGATTAGAGCTTGAAATTATATGTTTGGGGGGGGGGGGGGGGGGGGGGGGGCAGGTATTAATTTTATTTCATTCGAGAAACCGCAAATTTTACTTTACACTTTTTTTTAAAAAAAAAATCGTTGAAAATTTAAGAAAGCTAACTTTCCGACCACATCCACTCAAATAATAACTTTCCTCGAATTTTTTAATTATTTATTTTCATACACATTAAAAAAAGAGAATATCTTAATAATATTGTGAAAAAATTAACTAGTTCAATTGGTTGTTGGATAGTTGTCGTTTAATAAGTTAACATCATTTTAGTATCATTTTTCTGTTTGAACGTCTAGATCTAAACGGTCCATGTGCTCCTGTTAAAATTAAATGTAGGTCAAACATATAAATTGTTGGTTTTATATTATGAGACCAAGAATGTGAGATCGTGACACAACTATTTTATTACTTTTTTTTTGGTCAAAGGAGATCAGATTCATAGAAAAGGGATAAATCCCGCCAAATGACATCTACAATCAGAGGGCCAAGTGCAAAGGCCAAACACAGCATATATAGAGTCTAAAAATATACAACAAGTCAATCCATGACATGCTGTTATAAATCAAAACACAGCAAAAAGCAAATATAGTCAAATACAAAACTAAACAAACCACAACTATTTCATTACTTTTATACTGGAAAACTCCTACTAGTGGTACTACTGGGCTTTTTTTTTTGGTCCAATGGGTTCAGCTCATCAACCCGTATTCCGATTCATGAAACGCAAATGGGGACATCTTTCGAATTGTCTATAGCCCACAAGGTAAATGGATTGGTTGCGTTTCAGTCAAAACAAAAATGTTGACCAAAAAAAAGTCAAAACAAAAATGGATTGGTTCTACTTCTTTTAATCTGATCTATTTATTTATTTAATTATATAATTTTAGTACATCCCTTTTGGTTCCTTTAATCCGCGTAAAATGAACGTGAACTCAACTCAATTTGCAAGTTAAATGCATGGCAGTGGCGCATAAATTTCTCTGTCACAATTCAATATTTTTGTTTCTTTTTTTTTTATCAGTAGGAAATAAATATATTTTTGTTTCTTATCAGGACATCATATTTCAATACTTTATACCTCAGTTGATTAAAAAAATAAAAATGAAAATAGTTTAATTTTGATCTCGCCGGATGCAAGGTCGCACACATTATTTAAAACATTTGACATTTCAGATAATTAACCACAGTCAAATTATTTTAATAATGCACGTTAAGAAACAGCATCAATGTGAAATAATTACTTTACACAAACGTTGAATAACAAAATCTTGTATGTTTCTTTTTTATATATTTTTTTCTTCTTATTTTAAATTGATCACATGTTTTTTCTATCCACTTCTCTTTTAATTTTGGAGTTTAATAACTATCCATAGACGATATAAAAAGTTTTTATCCAAATATCTAACAATATCTTATCATAGTATTATCTTGATTTGGTTTGGATTGAATTAGTTTTCAACCTAAGAATTAAAAACTGATCTAATCCAATAAAAAATTGATTTTTTTTTAGTTATCAATTCAAGTATTGCAATTTGAATTAGATTGGATATGTTAATAAGCACCCATAACAACAGCAACAACAACATAAAATGCCCATGGTAGCATCTATTTATTGGGGATGGGAATGGCAGTATGTGTGTGTATTCCTCCTCCTTGTCGGTGGTAGCCAATAAATAAGGCACGCTCAGATCCACCAATCCATCGGACCCGGATTGGGTGCAGTCATGCAGTCAGGGCCATCACAGTCGTCGGATCAAAATCGGTCGGCTCAGGATTTTAGTTTGAATTTTAAATTCAGTTTATTGTCGACTGTCCGATCAAAATAGACGGTCCAGATTGGGTGCAGTCGACTGCGTGACTGCACCTAATCCGCGTCCCACACCCATCCATCCACCAAACTCCAAACTCTATTTAAAGAAAAACCCAACGCTCTCTCTCTCTCTCTCTCAGCACCATTCTCCTCGTTCCCATTCAATTCAATTCAAGCAACACAAATGGATCGACCCGGATTCGTAATCGAACCCAGCGAAGCCCAATCCCTGGCGCAAGCCTCGGGTCTTACTGACCCGACCCAACTCCTCCCCTCGCTGGTCAACTCCGCCCAGAGTCTCGCACGCCCACCCATCTCCAACTTCCGGGTCGCCGCAGTCGGGCTCTCACAATCGGGTCGGATCTTCATCGGCGTGAACCTCGAGTTCCCAGGCCTCCCACTCCACCACTCGGTCCACGCCGAACAGTTCCTCCTCACCAACCTCTCCCTCAACGCCGAGCCAACCCTCCACTCATTCGCCGTCTCCTCCGCACCCTGCGGTCACTGCCGCCAGTTCCTCCAAGAACTCCGCAGAGCCCCGGAAATCAAAGTCCTCGTAACCTCCGAACCCGACCCGAAATTCACGCCGCTAACCCTCTTCCTACCCCACAGGTTCGGACCCAACGACCTCCTCCCACAAAAGGCTCCTCTACTCT
Source organism: Glycyrrhiza uralensis (assembly GCA_030159175.1). Classification (NCBI taxonomy): domain Eukaryota; kingdom Viridiplantae; phylum Streptophyta; class Magnoliopsida; order Fabales; family Fabaceae; genus Glycyrrhiza; species Glycyrrhiza uralensis. The sequence continues at coordinate 56,737,476 of BRZY01000003.1, read as the reverse complement.
TAGAGCCCCACAATAACCGCTTAACGCTCCTAACCAATCCCCAACAACAACTACCCAATGGTGTTTGTTGCAACGGCCACCATTACGATGAGGAAGAGAAGTTGAGTGTTGCGGCTTTGGAGGCTGCGAATAACTCCCATGCACCCTACAGCGATTCTCCCTCCGGTGTGGCACTTTTGGATTCCGGTGGCCACGTGTACAGAGGATCCTACGTGGAATCGGCTGCGTTCAATCCTAGCCTTGGACCCCTTCAGGCGGCGCTGGTGGCGTTTGTCGCCGGCGGTGGGGGTGAGTACGGGGACATAGTGGGTGCGGTGTTGGTGGAGAAGGATGGGGCTATGGTGAAACAGGAAGACTCTGTGAGGTTGCTGCTCCATTCCATTTCGCCAAATTGCCACTTCCGCACTTTCCTCTGTTCCTCTCATCAGTCTTTTTCGCCATAAACATAATCGTAACAACAACAGCAAGTCTTATCCCACTAGATGAGATTAACTATATGGATTACTCGATGTCATAATTTTCTTAAAGCAAAATGAAAAAAGGATTGGTATTTGGGTGGTGGAAGCTGGCATTGGTGAGCAATGAATGGTGTATAATCACGATCCCCTTGTTTAAGTCTTTTTTTTTTCTGTCCCTCTTGTGGTTCCAAATTCCAATATTATAATCAGACAGTTTAATCATTTGCATTTTTATATCGGAGTTGGTCTTGCACGCAAGTAAGAATAGAAAGCTTTTCTTTCTCTTTTTTATTATTAATTTTATGTTTTAGTTCAAATTTTTGCTGTGGTGTTGAAGACTTGGAAGTGGATCGGCTTCACGTCTTTCTTCAAGATATTAAACAAAAGCAATAGAGGCAATACATGTAGAGGGATAGAGTGACAAAAACTCCAATAAAAAATAGAGCAAATGAAGAATGGTTAGGGATAGAAAACAAGGAGGAAAATTGTAGTTCAAACTATTGAAACAAATTTGGAGTTAAACGGTGTATATAATAACACTATAACCAGATATATCGTTATGGTTCAAATCATGACAAAGGCATTGATCGATCTAATATAGCTAACTTCACCTAATTGAGAAATGTTTTTTTGTCGTTATTATTGGTGATGTTGCAGACCAGTTGGACACATTACCCATACAACAACAAAGATACCTTCTTTTGTCCTGATACCAATCAATCAATATCATGGTAAAAGTGTTGTTATGATACATACGGTTCAGTAAAATTTGAGCGGGAACAGTTCACACAATGTCATGAGCACTTTAACAACAGTATTAATATTAATCAATGAGATAAATACATTATACATGGTGCAAATGCTCCAATTCAAACCATATCTGAATTCCTTTTTCTACTTGATACCTCACTCATATCAGTGTCCTGTTCGTGTAAATTAAAAGCACGGTGGTATATTTTTTTGCATCAGCATCCAACCAAGGTACTTTTGCCTTCCACTTTGACGGCTTAAAGTGGAGTATGATTTGGTAGAACACCCTCGAACATTAGAACCTTTTCAAGAAAGCGCAAGTTTATTTAAAAAAGTGTCAAAACACGACATCATAGCATAAATTATTTCCTTGAAGTTCCCATAGTTTATTCACATCAAACATCTTTTTTATTTCTACTTAATAATTTACATGCGTTTCTTTTATGGGCTGACTCCGACAACATAATTTAGTTTAAAAGGCAAAGTGAAAAAGTTGACTATCTGTATATTTCTCATAGGGGCAATTTCATTGAGTGGTCCCAACCCCGAACCACAAAACAAGGTTAGGAAATAAAGAGTAATAAAGGAACCCATTTTAATGAATTTTGATCACACTGTGAGGTTGTTATCATCGCAGCTGTATTTTCCTTTATCCTACTCCTCAAAGCATTTAAGCAATTCACTTTGTAAAGAACATTGTTGGCTTATAATCAAACAGGACAAGGTAGCTCTGTGTGTAAATTGAATGGTGGGGCAGCTGAAATGATGAGCTGAATTATTGGTTGGAATCGCTTTTGCTAGTTGCTGTTAGCAGAGTGTGATGCCAAACTTGCACTTAGAATAGGTGAAAGCTTGAAGTTCTTTAACCATGTAAACTACCAGTATGCTACTTTTACATGTGTGGATCACAAGGAAGAGTTGCAAACAAGGTTTAAAATTGCAGTTGCAATCATGTCATGTCATAATAGACAAATGCAATCATAATTACGTTCACGAAAATCTCAAAAACCTTAACGTTGTAATAGCAGTTATGTTTTCTGAATGCAACTTTAAACCATATTTACAAGTAACAATTGTGATGCAATTGTTAGTGTTAGGAAATGTTTTGATCAATCACCACCAAGGCATTTGGATTCTTGTTTTAGCCGCGATAAAGGTAAAGAATATTCACAATTATCCACGGTCAATTATATAAAACAAGTTTTAAAAGCAAGAAAGAAAAAAGTATGCAATTAAGAGACTAGATTCTGGGATTAAGATAGTTATATAGGGGAAAAAAAAATCATATTGGCTAACTAAGAACCAATCAATCAATCAAGAAGCCAAGGGAAGTGACAATAATATCTAGATTGTGACAAAGAAATAGAAGAGGACAAGAGAGATTTGGATTCCTTTTGTTACAATCCCTACTTCTTCAGGACTTCATCCATAGTGGAACAGATCTTTTGTCTGTGATTACAGTATGAACCAGCACAATCATTGGCCCAACACAGATACCCACCGTCACATTTTTTTTTGTGATAAAAAAAACATTATAAGGTTTTTTTTTTGGATGCGTCACATTATAAGTTTTTACTGATTTATGACATGGTATAAAAAATCTTTGACCAAATGATTTTAAAGTTCAATTATTGTTCATCCCATGACAGTTCCTGTCATGTCAGTCTAGAAAAAATGAAATATTTGACTGCTCATTCTACCAGAGATTCAAATTAATCTATCTTTATATATTAAAAAATTAGTCAATAAAAAAATATATATTAAAAAATTAGATTACAATTTCTTGAGAATAACCTAATCTTCTAGTCCACATTCTATTAAAGAATGGTGTATGTTACTCTTAGCTTCTTTTGTTTTAAATTAATTATGCATATTTTACTTATAATTTTAGACATTTTTTCTAAATATTTTTTTCTTTTACTTTTTAAAGTTTCTTTTAACTTTTTTCTTTTAAATTAATTACGCATACCTTATTTTATCATTTATGCATGCTTGGCCTACGCTACGGTGATGAATTCGTGGTGGTGACGGTTCAGCAAGCCATCTTATGAAATCACACAAGCAATATGATATTACATGGATTCGATTCATCCAAAGTGAAACTATCGCCTTATGAAGAAAAATAAAATATCTAAACCATTATACACACACACATATATATATAACAATCTATAATTTCTCAAAATATACTTTTAATTTTTTTATTAATAATTGAGATGGCTTATGTTTCTTTAAAGAGTTAGAAATTAAATCCAATATTTGTCATTTGGGGTCTGGTCACAAGTCTGTACCTTTGGCATCTACACATGTATGCACTTGTGACCACTCGGTTTTGTGGTGCAGATTGTGGAATCAATCAACACTCTCAACAAAATTGAAAGGGACATAACAATATACTAACATTAACTGGGCAGTGCAAGTTAAATGAGAGCACCTGCAATTTGATTTTGATCGTATTGATAGAGGATGATCTCATAGAAGAACGCGATTCATATGTCGAGATTAGACGAGTACGTGAAAACTAGTGCATCTTATGGATGATCTTTTCTCAAGATTTGATTAACATCTCATCCTATAAAAAATCATAATCACGGTTAAAATGTTATTAATAGAGAATTAGCATCTTTAACTAGTAAACAGATGAGGAATATTTGTCTCACACCGCATGGGGTGAAAAAATGGTGCAAGGAAGAATTAACATTTCTTCTTTTGATTGTTCTTGTTTCTTTTATTCTCCATTCATTTAAAATAATTTTTATTTCAACTGTACTAAGTAATATAACACTGTAATCCTATCTGACATGTAATCTTTTGAGAACTGAAATCAAAGTTTTCCACTCATAATGAAAATTCCATAAACACCAGAGGAGTTGAAGTCTTCAGTTGTTCTCTTCTCATTTCTACTAGGTGGTCTGCTGACGCATAAACTAGCACAGAAATTATGTAGAGTTGGAAAACAGCATGGATGAGGCATGGTGGAAACAAACACATGATTCTGTAATCAACTCACACATTCTATATTAGCTATAAGAGCTCTGCTTATTGCAGAAATTTAGAACATGAAATTTATGCAGACATGAGTTATTGAATTTCAAGCTAAAGACAATGGCAGTGATGTGTAACTGAAGGAAGATCAACCAACAAATATGAGAAATAAAAGCAATTTAAACATGGAAACAGTTTTGGGTTCGAATCCATGGAAACATCAAAAATAAGAATGAGAAGTTAGAGATCCAAATGGGGATGGCATGTCATTCTACAGTATTAATAACATCAAAATCCTGTGGTCGTATATTATTTACAGACCCAAAACAAAACATCTTTGAATGAAGCTAAGCTTTCCCTTTGCCATCTACTTATGCAGCTCATAACAAATAATCTCGGAACCAAATAGATGGTGGAAGTACCTTTATTGTTTACGTGTAACTACAGATGACCAATTCAAGGATCGCAGGCATCTGGTCTGAGCATGTCTCACACAGAGAGCACATAATCATGCAGCTCAGCAATCAAATATTCTAGCTACTAGTGTTCCTGTCAACTAACAAAAACTTGCATATTTTTATGCAGCAGATAGAATAACAGATTCTGCAAATGAGGTAGAGCCATTGTTAGGTGCACCCTTTATCTTGAGAATAGAAGTAACCAAATTATAGATCTCAACATTCTCAAACGACGGTATCTTCTTCCCTCTTGCAAATTGAGGACCGTGTCCAATGAAAATGCTCCTCATGGAGAAGAATGCATTGTCATAACCATGTGAGCCACCACATTCCTGGTGCTTTGTTTTCTTCTTCTCAACCTTGAAACCTTCCCCAATCAAACCAATTATCGGTGGAATCCGATCGCTCGATGCATAATGAAGCCTACTAGGTAGATCTTCCTTCAGATACATCCTCAAATTATTCCCATTAACAACTTTCCCCGATCCCAGTCCTTCATTCATCTTAGCAACAACTTCGGATGGCGCATGACCGGAAGACGGACGGATCGCAAGCACCGGAGTATGCGAAATGACCCAATCTTCCGGAACATCTATCCAAGGAGCTAAATCATCAAGAAAGATCAACTTTTTATCACATGTACCAACCATTCCATGGTCACCTACCATAATAATACTAACATCCTCAAACACCCCTCTTTGTTCCAAACCACTAATCAACCTCCCAATCATGCTATCAATCCTAGCAACAGCCTCAGTGATCTCAGGATCATCGGCTCCGACGCGATGACCTTGATGATCAGGGTCCTCAAAATAAAGGGTCATAAAATCAGGAAGTTCATCACTAGGCAAATCAAAATACCTCAAAACAGAATCAACCCTTTCCTCAAAAGGAACAGAACCATTATAATGCCTACAATAATTCACAGGGCAAGTCCAAGGACCTTTATTTACCTCAGAACCAGGCCAAAAATAAGTAGCAGCCTTCAACCCATTGTTGACCACAGTTTCCCACAAGGGTTCCCCAAGCCACCACTTGGGATCATGGCTGCTTCCCATGTAAAAAGCTTCCCCAGAGATTGGATCCAAAAAATGGTTATTGATTATGCCATGGTAAGCAGGGTAGAGGCCAGTTACAATAGAGTAATGGTTTGGGAATGTTAGGGATGGGAAAACCGGAATCAAACCGGTTTCAGCTTCTGTTCCGTTTTCAATCAAACGGGTAATGCTTGGCGTGTGGGTCTTGAATTGGTACCCAAACCGAAACCCATCAGAGGAAATTAACAGCACCACGGGTCGTTTCAGTTTTGTGAGAGGACGAGCCACAAGGGTGTGAGTGTTGTGAGTGGGTGGTGGTGTTGGTGATGATGATGAAGAGAAGAAGAGAAAGGCAAAGGCAAAAGCTGATGAGAGAGAAATGCAGGTGATGAGGATGAGAGAGATGAAGAGGGCTTTTTGGGAAGAAGAAAAAGTGGAAGAAGGGGAAGGGGAAGAAGAATCAGTGTTGAAAGAGAGAAGAGCTAGTGATGAGGGTGAGTCTTGTTGTTCTTCTTGATCTTCTTCTTGGGTCGGGATTGCTGTGGGCTTTGTTGAGGTCAGTGCAGACATGGGATCGGAACCCATGTTGTGTTGCACTGACTAGATTCTTTTTGAGGTCTCTATGTAATGTTGTTGTTAGTTCTTGTTGTTGTTCTTCCGAGGTTGCGGTTATGGATGATCATGGGTTCCAGAGACGTTTGGGTGGGAAAGAGGGAAGCTTGAGTAAGATCGAAGGGTTTCCGATGATGGGTTGGGTGGTTTGTTGGAGGAGGATCGCTGTCAGAGTCAAAAGACAATGTTGGATTACTGATTAGTGGTTGGTTGGTCTTGGTGGACTCTTTTTGAAGATGACGGACAAACAAAGAAAGAAGCACCTTTGCCAAATCATTTTAACGGAGTACTAGAATAAGAAAATTAATTAATTTATCAAATTCATCTTCATTTTTAAGATTTTAATTTTTTAAATCTTTTTTTTTTAATTTTGTGTAAATTATCATGTATACTAATATTTATTAACTCCCATATTCCTGTTTGATAAAGTATTATTATTGCAAAGAATAACTGTTACTTTTTTTTGTCAAAAAAAAACTGTTACTTTTAACAATTAATAAATCTATTATACTAATGTCCAAGTGGCAATCGCAATTTCCCTTAATCAACATCTCATATAGAAAGAACATCGGCTGGGAAGAGTCGGTTGGTCTTTTTTTTTTTGTTACTTTCCCTTTCAGTGTTTATTTTTTTTTATTAAATTCAAGCCTCGAACACGAGACCTTAAAATGAAGATCAACCACAGTTACTGGTCGAACCAACGGACATTGATAGGGTCGGTTGATCCCATTACTTAAAAAATTAGTCTCCATATTTGTGGTAGCAAATAGTCAAATTCACCCAAAAAAAATATTATATTTGAGTTGAAAGGAAAAAATAGATGTTGGAATAACTTTATCTCAGTTTATTGGGGGAAAAAAGGATACACATTGGATGAGAAATCAGGATATTTGGGGGCACCTTGGAATTGGATCTGTTGTGTGAAATTAAAGGGAAGGCCAACTGTTTTCCTACAACCTTGAATCTTCTTCAATATTACCCCCAACCCTGCCCCCTAGGTTGCATCATGCATGGGCTTTCCCCTACCCCAATTTGGTAATATTGCAACGTAATTATTCATCAATCATCGTTCATTTCGGAATAATATACATAATAATAGTTCAGTTGTCAAAAACGCAGGCTTGCCTTCCTTTGTGGTCTATCCCTAAGTTACATCTTAAGGTAACTGCCTGCTTACTGAAAACTGATCCTTTTTTTTTTTTTATGCTTACATGATTCTATTTGGCAATTTCTATCTACACATACATGTTTTTCTATCAACACATTCCACAGGTGCATTTTTTTTCGGACACACACATACCGCGGAACTATTAGTTCCGCGGGTTGTAATTCACCACGGAACTAATAGTTCACCCGCGGAACTAATAGTTCCGCGCGTTGTAATTCAATTCAGACACACACATAACGAATAAAAAATGCTTGCGGAACTATTAGTTCCGCAGTGAATTACAACCCGCGGAACTAATAGTTCCGCGGTATGTGTGTGTCAGAAAAAAAAATACACCTGCGGAACTAATAGTTCCGCAGCATGTATGTGTTGATAGAAAATCATGTATGTGTAGATAGAAATTGCCTTCTATTTTCTCTGGAAAAAATGCTTCATTTGATTTCTGGAGCTATATTAATTTGATTTCTTTGAGTAAGGTGGTATGAAGTGCGTGAAGATGAACGTGCCCATGCTTTGATCACATTTTTTTTTACACTCTATCATCTGTGCTACGCCAAAGCGATCATGCTTTGTTTTGTCTACATTGAATTACTATCATTTGTAACACAAAATCAGCTGCTTGACAGTGCATACAGAATTAGGAGGATTGGCAAAGCTGTCTTAAATTTTAGAATGTCGCCACATTTTTTTTGGTCAACGAATGTCGTCACATTAAAAGTCACAACTTATTTCTCAGTGCTATATATTCTAACGTTTCTCAATTGGAGCTGCATGCAAAGATCGAAATTGTATTTACTTTTTCTCTTGGTAAGGAAAATAACTTGTCCTTCATTATCCAATATTGTATACGGTTTATGAGGAAGAAACCCAGGTTTCAAGGCCTTCTGTTCTCAGTTTTCTGGCAGCAAAGTGTCATTACCTGTGCTTGTAGCAAACCTCCATCATTGTTGATCTTGTGAGCCAATAATTTTTGGGGGTTTGGAAGGTAATTTTCATCACAGCATGGTAATTTCCATCAGTATGTTTGCACAATGACTCTTATTTGGTTTTCAGTTGGAGACATGTATAAATCCAATTTTTGCCATCAAATTCACTTCAGTTCAAAACAAAAGCAAGGGGAGAGTTGCTTTTGTACAAAATGAAGTTGATGCAAACTTAAGTTTGCAAAACTTTAATCCAAACATGCACTTGCTAATTCCCCTCCCCACCCACCACCACCCCCCCCACCACCCAAAAAAAAAAAGCAACTGAAACTCTACCTCAGGCCTTCTTTCTTTTCTCGAGAGGCAGAGATACCATTAATGCTTCAGGGCTTGTGTAAGACTCCTCCAGCCAGCAGAGCGGCTTCCATCACAACACTGATGACTTCAATGATATCATCCACTTCACATGTGTTTCCCTTGAAGGTAGGAGCTCTTGAGTTCTTGAACTTATTCATACAGTTTATGAATGTTTGGCTGCACTCTTGGCTTAGGTAGTCATCTGCATAACCCCATCATTAATTTTGTACTTAATTTCACAAACCACAGCTCTAAAATCCATACACATATGTCCTCCTTTGGCTATAGCATTAATAGAAAAACAACTTTTTTAAAAAGAATTAGGATGCCATTAGGGTCAAAATCTACCCAAACTGATGGCTGGAATTTTAATTTTTTTTATACCATTTTTAGGGAGTCACAGTCACGGGGACTCAAATGACATGTTGTATACTTAATTTAATCAAATTTATTGGATCTCAAAGTTTAATTTGTCTTTAAAAGGCATTATAAATGAACCAGTGAAGCTCTCCTTTATAAAACTTTACATTATTCCAACTTCTCACAGTGTTAGCTGTGATTTCATGACTAGTCATATTCCCGGGGTCATGGTTAATTTCTGTTTATGGCTATATCACCCCACTAATTGGAAAATGGTTTAGTTTGGGGCTGTTATCTATATCAAACAACAAGACATATAAACTAAAAAAGCATTGATCTGAACCGTTGGATGCATCGAATGACTCACATTTATTTGACTGTGTAAATGCAGGATCCCCTGACTGCAAGGAATCTGCATCCCTAAAGCTACGTGCATGCAGCAGAAAAAAGTAACATGGCTTCCCTTAATTCTTTACAGCTGTATATATATATATATATATATATATATATATATATATATATATATATATCCTGTCATTCTGTATCTAACTAAATGGTTTATATGAAAAAGATCAATTAAGAGAGTATAAAAATGAACCAAATGGAAAAGATCTACCCTCTAAAGAAAACTTGACAATTCCTTCCGCCTGATAAATCTGGAATCCAAGCAATGGTATATAAGATGGTTTGAATCAAGAAATTTAATGATGTACAGAACAGAACTCACTGTTTTTGGCTTGCACACAACGGTCATGATTCATGCAACAAGCATCAAGGCCATCACAGGGTCTCTCTCCAGGGCACCCACTGTACAGAAGGCCACAGTACTTGCCATATCTCAATAATGGAGGCACTGTCATTCCAAAATTAGATTTTTTTTTTGTTGTCATGAACAAGTTTAAACCTTAATCCAATCAGCTATGATTTCAAATGTCAAAAAAAAAAAGTGGGAGGAAATTAAACTAGTTAGTACCTGAACAGAAGCTTGACTCACATTTTCTGCTGCACTCTTTGCTCTGCAGATGACGGAGAAAAGAAAAAAGAATAAGCAAATACATTGTTAGCTTAAATAAAGTGTGGATAGATAAAGGAGAAGAAGCGAACCACAGTGACAGTGATTCCGGTGGTTTCAACTCCTATGTTGAGGGCACAGATGGATGATGAGTTGAGGAGAACGGTGAAAGAAAAGAAGAGGAGAACATGCTTGAGTAAATGGGTTGGAATCATTTTTTGGGGGAAGGTAAAGTCTCAAAGAGAAAGTTGAGATTATTTTGAGCTTCTTAAAAGACTGGTTTTGGTTGAAGGCTCTGAGCAGAGACAGTGAGTGAGGGAAAGGTGGTGCAGTGTTGGGGTCCAGAAAGAAAGATTGGAAGGTTTGTTCTGTAGTAGCTCGTGACTGTGATTTCATCACTATTTCAAATATTCTTTTGGTGTATTTCTTGTGTGCCTCGTTCTTGCTATAATTAACCGCATTACGTTTAATAACAAGATAACAGCAACCCCTTCTTTCTTTTTTTTTTTCAAATGACCATGGAGATTGTTTTAGTGGAAGCATACTGCAATTGATATTGATGTTATCATGTTGTAATTGTTATTTTCATGCCGCTAACATACACATAATTGCATTTTTTTTTATAAGCACATTCTTGCATATTTTAATATCGGTAATGGTGGTGGGTGGTGACATTTAGCCATAACATTTGACGGTGGGACTCTGCCTCAACTTGTTCCAATGAATTTGTTTTCGTATGGTGAGATTCATTCACAAAATCAATTACAAAATAATTCGAGAAAGAAATATCTGTTTACAACGTCACAACAGACAGGGAAAGGAGCTACGATAATGATAAGAGTCAACCTTGTGCCATTATGACAAAAAATGAAACTCATGGGACACGAACAAGAATTTATTTAGGCTTATTTTATAACATAGAAGTTTATAAAAATAATTTATGATATGTTTATAGAAATAATTAATACATAGCTTATATAAAATTTAAGCTCATGAACTCTTAAATTATAGAATAAGCTTATGCATCGGTTCTTATACGAAAAACATTTATCAAATAAACTCTTCAGTTATTTATCTAAATACACCATTGATCCAGATATAAGCATTCAACTGAGCTTTACAGAAGACAAAAGTATGGTAGCCTTCGTGTTGATTAGCATTTAGCAACAAACAGAAATTTAACCTCAGTTCAAGATCTCCTGGCTACCTCCGTTTATAACACATTTTATCTTCATTTTATTTTCCTTTTTTCAGTTTAGTATTTTCCATTTTTTATTATTGGTTATTTAAACCTCAAAGCCCACAAAGAGAAAAAAAAAAAAGATAGACACATAAATGAAAAGAATGCAGAAGATTTGATGAACTAGAGTGAGATTAACAGATGCAAAGGTATCTTAAGCAGGATGGACGGGAAGTGACAGTAAAAATGCTGTTCAAATTACACGTGCACAATCACCAGATTCACATATTACAACTGCTGTGTCTCTGCTTATGTGACTAGCTAACTCAGGCTGGACCTTGAGATATTCTCTAGTGACAAATGATGCAGCTTCGGTTGCAAGGTGAGCCTCCACAAGTGCAATACAGCACCCTCTAAACCCAGCACCACTGAATCGTGCTCCCAATACACCAGGAGCCCTCAAGAGGATCTCATACAATTGAATCAGCGGTTCAGAACCTTGGCACACACATCATTTCACATGATCATCAATATTTACTCGAAGAAATCAAGTTATCAAAGGACAACGTGTATGTAAGTTCAAGTCTTGTAAACATAAGGAAATATAACTATTCAGATGTGCTTGATTAAATAATTAAAATTTTCTTGACAATTCTCTAAGAAGCTGCATTTGGTCTTTTGTTTATCAATAAACTCCATATATACTGTTCCTGATAGATAGGACACCACCCTCCCCCCAAAATTATTATTGTTGAGATCAGATAAAAACGGGAGAACCAGATTAGAAAATAAAACAGATTGCTTTGTTGAGAATCTGGACTTTCAATACAAAACACGGCATCATTTACTAGGACTTGGACGAAAGCTTTAGGCAAGAAACAAAGAAAAAGAAAGCTTAGAGGAAAATATAGAACAGTAGAGCAGGAAAGAACAGAAATACCGTGTTTCAAAGTAGTAATGGGAACAAGTTCAAATCCAATACTTATTTTGTGTAAAATGTTAAAAGTGGCTTCTGGACGCATCTTAATTTTGGCATAACTTTTCAGAACTCGATACTTAAAGAAAGAAAAGAAGTGCATCTAGATACTGGAAAGTTGAAAACCATGTAGGAAACATGTTTTTCCACCCCCTATTGATTTCCTGTATTTCAACTCGTTTTCATCTTAAAAAAGGGACAAGAAGATGGAACTTCAGAATATTCTAATAGAGAATTTTGGGGTTTAGGTTATACCACATTCATAATTCTGAATGGAACTCCGACCAGAAGCAGCAATGAGAATTCCAAAATCTTCCAAGTTGCCCAATCCCCAAGCCTCAACTCCTGGATTAAACATTAAATAAATTACATTAAATCCCATAAGCAGAGTAGAATACAAACTTACCTACGAAGTTGAGATTTAACAAAGCAATCCAACAGATTGTACCTTTCATAACACGCATATTCTCTGAAAAATAATGCTCTGCTCTTTTGGCTAGATCAGGTTCTAATTTGCACTGCACAAACAATATGTAGTAGGACTACTTGATTATGCTAAAATTAATTTATGCATATGACACGTATGAAGAAAGCATTAAACACTAGTAAATAACCTGAAATAAGTAAATATATAACATATAACAGATTAAATTAAGGTTTAAATATATTTTTAGTCCCGGTAAATATGTTACTTTTCAGTTTTAATCCTTGTAAAAAAAAATTTTGTTTATCATCCCTGTGAAATAGAAAGTTTTATTTTTAGTCCTCGTTATTTTGTTCTAGTCACTGTAATATTTAGATCATGTTGAATTATATTAGTCGAATTAGTCCCGATAAAATAAAATTGATATTATATTTTAGGGACTAAAAACAAAATTGTCCACATATTATAAGGACTAATTTAGCATGAATCGAATATTTCAGGGACAAAAAAAAATTGCGAGGACTAAAAACAAATCTTTATATTTTATAGGGATGATAAACAAAAAAAAAATTTACAGGGACAAACTGAAAAGTGGTATATTTGCAAGTACTAAAAACATATTTAAACCTTAAATTAATTAACTAGCATAGAAGGAAACTATTGCCAGGAATAACACAATCTTTTTTTTTGTGAATGTCAATGTAAATGAATTATTTTATTGGCATTTTTAACATTCAAAATGGCAAGATTTGAAACTGCGAGTGCCATTGAATTTTGGCATATGGAATCCACCATTTCTAGCTTGGAGAACATGTAAAGCCTGTTTTGAATATGAATGCATGACAGATTGCTCGAGTTAGACTCAAATATTCAAACACATACTACTTCCCAGACAAGTTTGTTGTTATGCTGTTTGTACTCTAAGGCAACTCCAATTTAGTGAGTGATGAATTTCAAATATCCAATCATCACAATTACTTTACAGATCCAACAAGAACTATGTAAAACAGAAATAAATTCAATCACACTAGGACCTTTGATTTCACTTTCAGAAAACCATAATTGCTCTTCATTAGCCCTTAAAAGATATTATTCAAAATCTCACCCCAACCTCAATTGTGAGGGGCTTCAGAAACTGAGTAATTATTCTTTACATGGCCAACAGTTTAGATATCAAGAGTTCAGAATACCAGAAGACATCAATTCTTTATGAAAGTGAGGTGTGCTCAATTTGTTTATAGCATTTATGCATCTCAGTTTCCAATATCATCAAAGGTTTTCCAGAACTTCTGTATCTTTGCATAACATTACGTGATTGATGAATTTGATATCATAGTGCACAAAAAGAAGCAGAAGTACGTATCTTACTTTTCTAGAGTTATACAATAAAAATTGCATTCCTATAAAAAAAGGAACCTACTTAAAAAGTTCATGTCTGTTCACTTAAGGTTGCACAAAATTTAACATCAATGAAGACATCAATTGCGCATTATATCACACAAATTAACCTGTCAATGCTTTGTACCTTGTGAGCCTCATAAATTTCTGGTGCAACTGCTCAGTGGAAAATATAAAGAATAACTTAGACTAGTTAGCCATTTGATAAAAGATGTAATAACTTCGTTCAAACGTGAGGAGTCAAAATACTGACCATTAGATAGGATGGGCTCTGCTTCATAATCTCCAGATGCTCTGCAGAATGAATAAAAAATAACATAAACCTTCTGCACCATTGATTATCCTTCCAAATTCTCTGGAACAGAAATTAAAGGTAAACGCTAGGGTGCACGTGCTTTTGGTAACTTTTCGTATGGTGAACATTTAAGTTTAAAATAGAATGTATTTTCTACAGTTTTTACTAATCTGAAATTTGGTTTTTATAATATTTTTTATGGATTTAATCTCTATATTTTTATTTGTTTGGGTCTTGATCTCTATTACTCAATATTGATCCTTATACTTTTTACTTGTTCGACTTTTAACTCCTATAGTTTCTTTTCGTCAAAAGTCAGTGATTGCCTTTTTTTATGAGGACTAGTAACGACGACTTATTAAGGTATTAGTTTTTAAGGGACTATGAAATCATATGGACCTGTGACTAAGAAAAAAAAGGTAATTTATATCCACACATACATACTTTGCTATCTGCATATACATGTCCACGGAACTATTAGTTCCGTGGGTTTATTTTTTTTCCAACACACACATGCCGTGGAACTATTAGTTCCGCAGGCAGTATGTGTTGAATTACAATGTGCACGGAACTAATAGTTCCACGGCATGTGTGTGTTGGAAAAAAAACCCGCGGAACTAATAGTTCCGCAGACATATATGTGCAGATAGCAAAGTATGTATGTGTGGATATAAATTACCGAAAAAAAATTATAGGGACCTAAACCCAAATACCCAATGAGTAAAACTATAAGAACTAAATTTAAAGCTTAAGTTTGATTGACAACAACAAATAAAATGAAGATGATGTTAAAGCTTGACTCAATTATTTAAACAAGTTAATTTTGAAGCTTGAGCTTAGGAGTATTAATAAATCAATTCAATACAATTTAAAAAAGTGATGCACAACTGAATTAAATAAACTGAAAACAAAAAAATACAAAAAAAAAACTGAATTTTTATATTGGATTTCGTAAGTATATGACCACCTTTATTTAGAGATGTCAAAACGAGCCAGCTCGGCTCACACGAGCTGACTCAGCTCGAGCTGGCAGATAAACGAGTTGAGTCGAGCTAGCTTGGATTTTTCAAGGGCTAGTAAATGGCCAGCTCGGCTCGGCTCTCCCCGAGCTCGCGGGTTACTCGAGCTGGCTCGCGGGCTGAATCAATAAAAAAATATTAAAAATGATTAAAAAAATATTAAAAAACTAAAAAAATATTTAAAATGATTAATTTTTTTTATTTTTTAGTGTGTCTCGCGAGCCAGCTCGGCTCGTGACGAGCTGACCCTCTTCAGCTCGCAGGTTAAATGAGTCGAGCCAAAAAGACCCAGAGTTAAACGAGCCAGCTATTTAGTAACCCTTTTAGCCCACGAGCCGAGCTGGCTCGCGAGCCACAGCTCATTTTGACAGCTCTACCTTTAGTTGACAAATTTTTTTTTTGAAGGATTATATTTGACAATCTTAAAAACTGAATTTTTTATTGGGTTGGGAAAAATATATATATTTATGAAATGACGCAAATGTATCACTAAATGTATAAATATGACAAACTAAAAAAAAAAACAAATTGGGGGCATTTTCGTATTTCAATAAAATTATCCAACTTTTCCACTTATCCGGTTTCCTTGTTTTAATTCCCGTCATTTTCTTTCTTCGAGTTTTATTGTGTATCAAACAAACACAAGAAAATGCTCGGTCCACGATTCATCCCTTCACTGTGTTCAGATCCCAGCTAGAACTTTCCATGCACAGAATCACCCAGAACCCCTGATCTCCCACTCCCATGGTTACATCCCCCCCACCCCTAAAATGTTGCTCCGGCATATAGCGACACGCAGGAGAATCTGCCTCATCGTCCAAAATCACTTGCACGGTGAAATCCCAATCGGTGGTGCTCGCTCTCACCGTCGTCAACCATGGAGCTAGGTCAGTCACTGACATTTTGCTAGGCTTTTTTCGCAGCAGAGAAAGGAGGGAACGTGGTCAGATTTGGAAGTGTGGTAGAAAATTTTCTGTTGTAATCTTGTAGATGAGGCGGGAAAACAAAATGGTGGGTCCAAGTGTACGGTTTTTATCTTCCACCCGTTTTCTACTCTCATCCAAACAGGGGAAAACCCCACCATTTTCCCCTCCCCAATTTCTCTCTTCTTATTTTCATGCCATCCAAACAATGTTAAATAAGCGATCATGCTGTTCTTTAGCATAACCTACATCGTCTCGTTTTTAATTAATGAAAACATTCATCAATTAAGTTCTTTTTGGGATTAAAAGTCACCGCACTCATCGTACAAGAAAATAATTTGATACTAATTTTGACAAATGCAAAAATTGATCATCAGGGAGAGACCCAATTGAGGTTATTGAGGACAAGAAAAGGTATTGTTATCTATTTTAATAATTAACTGCTTCCATCCTTTCGGACTTGAGAAGTGTCTTCAATTTGCATGCAATGCAGGTAAAGCAAACACAAGTTATTGTTAGAAAATATGAATGAAAACAGTAATATATTTACAAGAGAAGAAAAAATAGAAAAACTTACTCGAGAAGAATTCGTGCAGCCTCTTGACACTCTGCAACTCGCTTATTATATCCAGGGTTGTTAGTCAGAGCTTGCTTCAACCCAGAAAGCGCCAACAATATTTTGGTTGCTTTCGGTTGCTCACTCTTTTTGTACTCTTGCACCTTTGGTCGGTGAATAAGCTTATATTCTTTCGTCTGCATATGCCAAACTAACACATGAAACAGAGGAACGACGATGATAGCAGCGATAATGTTGTGTAGTTATAAAATGCATTTATTTTCTTAAACATGAAAACAGTTTATAAACTTGAATTTTCATGACGTATGAATTAACCCGTATTGAAAAGCAATGCAAACATGAAAAAGATCCAGCAGTGAGCACAAAGTTTGTGAAACAAGGAATTCTTTATATTTGTGAGGTAACAACTTATGCTACATGTGTATTAGAGAGGCTCAGCTCTCACAGGTTGTATCGGTAAGACTCTGTAGCTTAGTCTCTATTGCTTAGTTCTTCTGGAATTCCCGGAAGCTATAGCTGTTAGCAGTAACTGTTGGTCAGTTATTCTGTTATTAGTTAGTTCCAACTGGAATAGCTGTTGTTCTGCTATAAATACTGTTGCTATTAGCAGAAAATAGATCATAATAAATTTCCCTCAGTTTCAGAGCAAAGGCACCCTAAATTTTCTCTCGGTTTCTTCAATCTTCTTTCAATTCATCACAAATTAATAACTAGTGATAGAAATTGAGAGTGTTACGGTTGATAATTGCAGTTTCCCTAGCATTTTTCAAGTTCACTGATCTCCCAGAAAATTAAAGGCTTTAGCATTGAGAAACTTAGAGAGAGGAATATATACACATTGCCCCTGAGGATTCAGATGAACGACATCCTCTGCAATTTATTTCTACAAAGGTGGGGATGTGGGCAACTCTGGTCTCCCTTGTGTACTTTAAGCTGACCTTCCCCGTCCGAATGCTTTTCAAACACATATACTCCCCTCAGTAGTACAGTCTTTATAGAGGTGAAAAAGACAAAAAAAGATACATGCATAATACAAGCATACAGACATAATAAGAAGTTAACAAAAGGGCACATGAACAAAATGTCAGATTTCAAATCTGATTATGATGGATATGCTTTAAAAAACAAATGCACGTATTACCTTGCAATTCATGCACATCAAACAACCATGGCTTGAAAGTAATATAGCTGATTGGTCCATTATGCCATTTTTCAGACCCAAATATTCATTCTCAATCAACCTATAATGAGACATGTAACACTTAGGAAGGCTGATCTAGTATCACAAGACAATCTATGAAATAACTTGGTAGTTTATCTGTAACCACAATGACAGAAAGGATGAGACTCTAATTCCTTTTAAATTTTGGTGGAAACGTAAATTTTGAACTTCAATGGTAAGTTGGTAACACTTTAGAAGCTCTTTTTATCATCCAGCATAGTATGACTACTAACTAGCATAAAGAGGTGTAACAAAGTGTATGAACCGAGGTAGTTAAAGGCAAAAGGGTGAAGGGGGGTTTTCACGCCATGAGCTGAAAGCTGCCAAAGCCTTGCTAAAGAAAAGACGTAAACACTAAATTAAAAAAATAAAGCATTTGAATTATTTGATTTCTTGCATTAATATTTCATATTAATTAACTTCCCCGGCATGACATTCATAATAACATAAAAGTTTTTGACAGTAAATTTATAAGGCCATAAGCTACTTGCCACCAGATACCAAAAGTCCAACAACTAGCATATCCTTTTATGATTTTGACTATTTAGCAAGTTAGATGACTGGACTTTTAGATGTTATTTAACTGTTATCCAGAAAGGCGCTTCTAAAATGCCAAGAGGTGCTGAACCCTTCTAATGCCTCACGTTGGCGCCTATGGCTTTCCTTGTGATGCCTTTGACTACACTGATTCATACATATACCCATGATTAAAGAAGAAAGCATTCTGACTGTCTCCAAAGATTTGGATAAAATTACCTATCATATTCAATATTTTCAGTTGGTGATATTACTAAATCATTTGCATGTTCCAAAGCCATGAGGTAAGCTACTCCAACCTGTCAAATGATGAAAGTTGAAATCCCAAAAAACCAATCAGAAAACACAAGCAGTCACAAAAATGTAAGCAATGAGGGATCTGTCATGGTGTTTTCCAAAAGAAACCCAAAATGAGCAGCTTATTAACTAAAAAAATTAAACAAAATTGAGTCTTGCTTAAGAAGCTAAATTAGATCGATCCAAATTCTGATGAACTTCATTCCATTTTTCATTACAAGGCCCTTTGATTCAGACTCTTCATAATTTTAAGGACCAAAGAAAGATAAATAGGCAGGGAGAAATCGCTGCTTACTGCGGCAGAAGAGCTTAAGCCTGAACTGTCCAGTCCTTCAGAACCGCAAATGTATCCTATGATACCCTGTAAATATTGTGACAAGGATGGGTGGGAATACATTTCAAAACAATGGAGATAACTTGCATGCAATGATTTTCATTGCAAGAAAACCAGACAAACACCACAACTAGTTTCTTATTTTCTGGCCATAAGGCTAGAGAAAAGGTATTTACAGTTACACCTGTACCCGTCTAATGCTTGAGAACCGGTGCTAGACAGGATCAAGCTGATATATAATTTCCATGTTTATTTTATAGTAATACATATGGAAATTGATAACAACCTATTGCTACTCAGGTTCATACCAAGATAACATCAAAATATAAATGGATGGATCCTTTTCCCAAAAATATACACAACTTGGAGCTTAGGGATTCCAGGTAAGTATTAAGTATGTCTTTTAGTAAACAATTTTTATAGCCTGAGTAAACTACACTGTAGTGCCAAGATATTCAATTGAAAAATATTTTCTTATTCCACCATTCTCATTATCAAAGAGAAAAGTACAAGTTAAACTAGATTATCATAGGGAGCTGCTATCTACATTTAAAACTAGCTTGGGATAGTCAAGTGATGAACAGAAAGGTGAACCGTCATGGCATTATCTCTAACCTTAGAAAGATTGTGTCCCCTACTCTGTAATGCATATACAGCTCCTCTAGCATAACGCCCCCAAATACATTGTTCCTGTAGCTGTAGCTCAGAGGAATCCTTTGTCGAGTTCTCCTGTTTTGTCTTAGTATTTAGTCTTGGCTGCTGAATCTCATTAACTCTGTCATATACAATCCCTTTATTACTCAATATTGGGCAAATTACATAGTGTTATTTAGGAAGTTCAAAATAACAAAATTATGCAATGAAAATGAGAATAGCCCAAGACCAGAATGGTAGTCGAAATGCAAATGAGCTAGTATCTCGATTGGCAGTATGGCACTGTCCCCAAGTCTTAGAAATTTGGGGGTGATGACGATGTCAGAGGCTTGATCCTTAACCGGGCCATCTATCTCCGCCACCCCCCAACCATCGCTTGCACCTCTAGTGTAAACCCCCTACCCTCCCAAAAAAATGGCAGTTGAAATCATATACCAGTTACTGCTCATAGAACCCATCATTCAGCAATATACGTAATGATAGTCAGTGCAATGTCACTTCATTTGTCAATTAATAAGAGTTAACAATTACATTTCATCGTCACTGACCATTATTCAGCATATCTTGTAATGCTAATGATTTGCCCAAAGGCGGCACACCTCTAAATTAATTCATTTGGCAATTGGCATACTTACATTCACCCAGGATAATATTGAGAAATGTTAGACACACTCTTTAACACACTCCTTTCAATATACTCTTTATTATCAAGTGAAATTCATGTGGGTCCCACCAAATAGGGAGTGGGTCCTTCAAAATAGGGAGTGAGACCACATAGTTAATGCTTTAATGGTACCCACATGAATTTCACCCAATAATAGTGTGTTAAAAAGAGTGTTAGAAAGTGTGTTGTTAATATTCCTTGCATAATTTTATGAGCAATGAAGAGGACTTTCAGGAGAATAAAACATTAGGAAACAGCAAGCCTTATGATCATTGACCACAGACCTGAACTTAACTTCTCCTTGAAACTGTCCTGAACGAATTACAACCTATAAGAAAAGTCCCATGGGTCATTCATCAAACAAATGAAAGTAACATGAAATAAGTGTCTGTGTGCGCTTGTGTGAGGCCAATTTAAACACTAGTGGTACTATTTAATGACATGCTTGGCTGCTAATTGTTGAAAGAAAGCAATTTCCAGATGTTTCTCCTGTTTTTCAAGATTGTAAATTGAGAACATGATCGAATTGTACCTGATCACTTCCAGAAGGAGTAAACCCCAGAAGTATTCCTTTATCGATTGTCATAGCTAAAACAGTCCCACCCTGCAAACACCAAAGGAAATTGCAAAAATAAAAATTCAAATTTCAAGTGCGAGAACATTGCCCAACAGGTGAAATTTATCTGCCCAGATCTAGTGCTCTAGTACGTATTGCCTAATCAAAAGTTTCACCATAAAACTTGCCCAAAATCAATCATCAAGTTTCATTCGCAGTAACATAACAGAGAGATAAATTAAAGTACCTGGTGATCAATGTGTGCCCCCAAAGGACAAATTCGATAGGGAGATACTACAACTCGAACTTCCTCGTGATTCACCTTTGCCATTTCGGAAACTACATCTCTCATTTCATTTAGCTGCAGGTTACATATAGATTAATCACCGAGTATCAAAGACTATTAAATAAGGAAAGGTTGATCAAAAGGAAATGCTTCCTCCACTCCAACTCTTAGTTCAGGTTCTCTTAATATTTTTCAGCTATTTCCACTTCCATTGCAATATTCTATTCCTCAATTTTCAACAGGCACAAAAATCTCAACAATGAGAACCATCGGCGTAGTCGCATTATAAGTTAAAAATAAAAAGTTGATAGAAAAAAAAGCTGAACATGATCCCGAGATCGTGCCACATTAGTGCATTGGAGAGGATTCGACAGATATTCCTTGCTCACGACACGATCAATCAATCTTATTAAAATGCTACAATCCAAAACCCTATAGATTTAGCATTCCTACCAATACAAAGCGTTACAAATGCAAAAATTCTTGCATTCTAGAACAAGCCAACTAAACGATAGCGCAGTTACCGATCTCTATGCAACTAATTAAGCAATATGAAAAAAGAACTGCATGCAAATATCAGTTTCCAATTAAACATGCCAGTTGCAGAACTAACCAATGCAAGATCAAGTAAACAAAAAAAAAACACTAAGGCGGTGAATCAAATCGAAACGACAGCGTCACCACGCGATGCGCAAGTAGTGACTCGAAGCAATCAATAAATTGAGCGAGGGAAAAGCGAAGAGGAATTTGAGCGAGTAGATCGGAATGTATGTAATGTACCTCTTTATCAGAAGGCCAACACAGCCCTGCCATCGCCGCTAGCTACTGCAAGCTTGTGCCGCTACGTGATAGGAGGGAGGAGGACTTAGATAGAAACACGGAGGAGATGAGATCGGAAAAACTCAACACAGTACATTCATAGTGATATGGTATGATGTGATGGGAATGATGCGATGCAGTTGCTTACAGCCTCACATAAAATGAACGAGATGATTGTTTGGTGAAGCGGCAAAGTCGGTTGAAAGGGAGATTCAGACATCCAGTGAATCAGTTTGTGTTAGTGCATGTTTGGATACACGTTAAGTTACTTCGAACCAAAATCAAGTTTGTATTCAAACCTCGATTTTATGTTAAATTCAATTTCAGCTGTATCAATTTTATAAAATTATTGGCCAAACACACTTGGCTTTTTCCACTCCACTCACTCACCTGACCACCACCAACACCCGCAATAGAAATTGCGTTTGTTGGGTATCCACTATCCAATGACACACGGTTTTGACCCTGGTTTGGATTGGCTTGTATTTATCTATTAACAGAGTTTATAAGAACAATTTATGGATGGTTTATAAATTATTTTTAGTTTATTTTTATAAATTATCCAGAATAGCTTATCAAAATAACTTATAATTTATATAAAATTAATTTTACCATATTCTCTCTTTGATTATAAAAATAGCTTATACATAAGCGTTAATAAGCGTTTATGTCATAAATACTTAAATAAGTTATTTATCTAAACATGCCAAAATTATTTATTTTTATCTTTTTATTTTTTCTTGACAAATATTTCTCTTTATAATTATTAGTATTATGTTAGTATGATATTATGATTATTGCCACCAAACCCCGACCTTTTTATTTTATTCTTTTTTTTTACAGAGACCTTTTATTTTATTCTTACTCCATATAGTAAAGTATAAGTTATCGTTTAAGTATAGTAAACGAACTAATAATTAATTTGCATAGCATCATGGTAATCAATTACTGATTGGTGTAAAAGTAATATAAGAAAAAGTGATATGTGAGTATTAATTAATATAAAAAATTACAAGACAAACATTAAAAAAAAATTGAAGATGTTATTGAAGGGACGAAAAATTTTCAACAAAATATAAATTGATTCACACACTAGTTTTTACAGTGCTAATTATTTAAATTAAAAATTCGACTGGATAACTTGTATTAAAAAAGTATAACATAAGGACGCATTATTAAACAATAAAATAAAATAAGTTAGAAAGGTTAAATTACTTAGTGCAATTCACTAAAAGAAATTGTAAAAATGCTTATCCAAAGTTTTTAACGATCTAGATTCATAAACTTTTAAAATGTTTCAAATAAATCCTCACTCGTTAATAACAATCACGTTAACTTTTTATTAAATTGACTGTAATAATCTATTTCAAAATTTAGATAAACTCAAAAGTTCTATAATATATAATTATCTGTGGTAAAATATGAGTATTGACAAATTTATTTTACACAATTTTATATTTTCCATTTCTATTGTAAATTTTTCCCTTCTAAAAACAAAAACTACTGTGAATGGGATTGGCGTATGTGGTTGGATTATCTGCTTGTATCGTGACTTAAATTTGAATTTCTGTGTCTTCTCTACTCTAAATTTTTTTTATATATAAAAAAATGCTACTATCACCGTCAAACCTATTTGTGGAATAGATATTTTTCTCTAATATTGCCTCTCTTTTTTTGGTCAATCGCATTAATATGAAAACGATGTAGGTAATAAGATGAAACACAAGAAGGGGGGTTGAATTGTGTTTCTAAGCTTTTAAAAACTTTTCGCAAATGTTGGACGCTGGCTGTTAAAAACGTTGGACGCACAGCTTAGTTCTGAAATATTGGACGCACAATAGTTTTAAAACATTGGACGCACAGAGTCTTTATAAAAACTGGACGCACAGGTTTTCTAAAGATTGGACGCACAGAATGCTTCCCTTTTAGTTTGAAAAACTTGTTTGAATAAAAACAATTTCAATCCCCTTTGTTAGTAATAAACACAGATATAAAAAGAGATAAGGGAAAGAAGAAATAACACAAGTTTTTATATTGGTTCACCCTTTCCTAAGAGCTACGTCCAGTCCCCTCAAACTAGAGAGCTTTCACTATCAACCTGATAGGTACAAGTATTCTTTGCACACAGCCTCTTCAGGCTAAAACCCAAGTATTCTTTGCACACAGCCTTTCCAGGCTAAATCCCAAGTATTCTTTGAACACAGCCTCTTCAGGCTAAATCTCAAGTATTCTTTGAACACAGCCTCTCCAGGCTAAAACCCAAGTATTCTTTGAACACAGCCTCTTCAGGCTAAACAACTCAGCAGAGTTTTTGATTCAAGTGCTGTCTAACTCACACAAGTGAGGATATGAAATCTAAAGCACTTTGAGAGTTAAGCAAACTCTCTTTTACAAGAAGATAGAAAAAATACAAGACTTTCTATACAGAGTATAACAAATTGCACAGAGATTCAGCTCTTTCTTTTTCTTGTTCAAGTCCCTTGTATTCTTCTTCTTGTTCACGGTATTTATAGGCCTTGATGAAGCTTCAGACTTGTTCTTCGAATAGCTCAGCTTCAGCCTTCATTAATATTACCGTTCTCTAATAGCATTAAATGTTATCTTCCCGTTGCTCTGAGGAGATCTACTTCAGTGAGCATGTTTGCGTTTCTTTCTCCTAAATCAGAAGCAACCTGTACTCAAAGTCTCAATTGTACAGTGATTAATAGTAATATCTTATTGAGACAGAGAGAATACACTGTGTAAAGCAGAAAGATGTGTTCAGAGATATATAGAGTAGTTAAAAGTACATTCTCTCTCTTAGTACACTTTCCACAGTACTTTATGCTTTTCAAAAGTACATTCACTAACGTTGACAAAGGTTGTACAGAAAAGCATTGTATACAGCTATTTATCTCAAATCATTTGCTCAATAAATATGTTCCATATTAAATGCATGAGCAGTAAATAGCAAGTTTATGGATTCTGCGTATTGGACGCAGTATGTAGAAATCATTGGACTTTCAGTCCTTTTAACAAATGGACGCATACCTTTGCTTACCATTTGCATATGATATTCATTCAATCATTGGACGCATCCTGATGCTTATCATTTTGTTCCATTGGATGCAAGGCAGTATTGAACTTATTGCCTCATGCTGATTATTGGACTTATGCTCCATTGGACGCAAAAGCAGTTGATTGTTGTACTTTTGTTCTTCTGCTTTATTGGACGCAGAACATTTGTTTGATGTACCTTTATCAATCTGCTTCATTGGTCGTATGACACTTGATTGTTGTCCTTCTTATTTATTGGACGCAAAACAGTACCTTTGTCACTCTGATTTCATTGGACGCAGAGCAGTTCTTTTGTTTGTTCAGTTTCATTGGACGCAGAGTTGTACTCTTGCTCATGCTGAACATTGGACTTTTATCCTTCATCTGCATTGGACGCTCACTGAATCTGTTCCTTTGAAAATCATTGGACTCTTACTGCAATTCTGCTTCTCATAAAAACATTGGACTATGCCAGTATTGCCTTGTTCTTATCATTGGACTTATGCCAGTCTTGCCTTGTACTTATCTTTGGACGATCAGCATTCTGTACCTTGGTCAAGAACACATCCTGAACATTGGACTTATGACTTATGTTCTGATCATTGGACTTATAAGCATTCTGATCATTGGGCGTATGGTTATTCTTGAACATTTGACTTATAGCTTCAATGCCTTCTCATGAATCATTGGACGTATGAAATTGTCCTTGTGCCTTGTACTGAATTATTGGACGCACAACATTACTTGCCTTTGTGCACAAACATTGGACGCAGAACTCTTCCTTCTGCTCAAACATTGGACGCAGAACTCTTGTGTCCATTTCAGTGCCAACATTGTGATGAGCTAGCTTATTGGACGCAGAACTGCTTTGCCTCTTATATCAGTAACTTCCTTCTGCCAAAATCACTGGACGCAGAACTCTTGGTATTTATGTTTCAGTGCCAACATTGGACGCAAGGCTCACTTTGAATGCCAGCCAATGTCATGAAGAACTGATTGGACGCAGACTGCAATAAGCTTAGTTAGGCAGCATTGTTACACATTGTACAAGCTTAATACATATTGATTATCCTTTGTAAAAACCTTAATACATTTTGTTATCATCAAAACCATAAAATCACTT
Source organism: Glycyrrhiza uralensis (assembly GCA_030159175.1). Classification (NCBI taxonomy): domain Eukaryota; kingdom Viridiplantae; phylum Streptophyta; class Magnoliopsida; order Fabales; family Fabaceae; genus Glycyrrhiza; species Glycyrrhiza uralensis. Next base: position 56,711,036 of record BRZY01000003.1, on the reverse strand, counting down.
AGGGAGTATTTGTATTAAAAATACTTTTAACCAATTTGGTTCCAACAAACGAGCCCAAGACTCGCACGAAGAAACAAATAATAAGGTTTTTTTTGTCTATTGATACATATTTTTCTATTCACACGTACTTTATTGTGAAACTATTAGTTTTGTATGTATTTTTTTTCAAACACATATATAATGTGGAACTAATAGTTCGGCACGTTGTAAATTAATATGAAACTAATAGTTCTACATGTATTTTTTTATGAAAACATATATGATGCGAAACTAATAATTTGACATGTTGTAATTCAATATGGAACTAATAGTTCCAAAAGCATTTTTGATTCGTTATGCATGCTTACGGAACTATTAGTTTTGCATTGAATTACAACGTGTGGAATTATTAATTTCGCATCATGTATGTTTTAAAAAAAATATCTACGGAACTATTAGTTCCACATTGATTTACAACATGTGAAACTATTAGTTCTACATCATGTATGTGTAGATAGAAAAGTATATATGTGTAGATAAAAATTATTATGTTTTTTGGTCATTATAGATAAAAATTTCCAACAAATAAAAGTCCCCATGGGCCAACGCATCTTAGGCGAAGCCCAACGGATACAAACAGACCTCGGGAATCACCCTACCACTCCTCTAAATACAGTACAGTGAACATTGCCTTGTTTGATTATTTTTACTTTTATTATCTGATCTCGTAGATTCACAGTATTGAATTTAGGCCCATTATACATTTCTAATGCAAGACTACTGTTTCTGGGTAGAGTAGTCGACATTTCTTCTTGGCAATTTCTAATAACACATACCTTACCTTCTAACCACATATACATTAAAAGCAAAAAGTCTAAAATACCCTCAATTTTGAAAAAACCCAAAATCCCTTTTTCTTCTCCCTTCTTCCACATTTCCGCAGCCGTAAGAGAAGTTCAGAGGCTCACTTCCGCACTGCAACAGCTCTTCTTCTCCCTCACTTCCGCGTTCCCCCTTCAATTCCGCAGAGGTTCTCTTCTTCTCCCTCACACACGGATCCTTAGAAGCTGCAGAGGTTCTCTTCTTCTCCGCTCGAGCACCGCCGTTCCCTCCACTGCAGCAGATCCTCCTCCACCGTCGCCTCACTTCGCCTTTGCATTGCAACTTCGTCCGAGGTATGTGCCTGTCTGTGTCTCTGTGTCTCTGCGTAATTGTATTTTTTTTCTGGTTTGTGCAACCATGCGGAACTATTATAGTAATAGTTCCACATTGAGCCAAAAATCGCGGAACTAATAGTTCCGCATGTATGTTTTGGATGCAAACATACATGCGGAACTATTAGTTCCACGGGTTTTGGCTCAATGCGGATCTAATAGTTCCGCGGGTTTTGGCTCAATGCGGAACTATTCGCGGAACTAATAGTTCCGCGGGAATGTTTTGCATCCAAAACACAAATTCAGCCACTCACTAATAACACAAATTCAGACAACTCCTCCATACAGTCTGGAAGAAATGAAAGAATGTGCTGTGAAGGATTAAACCAAAAAGAAGATAGGATTGAATCTGGAAATGGAATAGCCCAAGAACAAGAAGAAGAAAAAGAATCAGCATCAAAGGAGGGAAAGAAACCAAACCAGCAATTGCCTAGAAGCTGGAGCAATCTCAAAAGAGTGATACTGCTTAGGAGATTCATCAAGGCATTGGAAAAAGTGAGGAAGTTTAACCCAAGAGGGCCCAGATATCTACCTATAGAGCCTGATCCAGAAGCTGAAAAGGTTAACTTGAGGCATCAAGACATGGCAGAAAGAAAAGGCACAGAAGAATGGATGCTTATGCACTTCGACAGGTTGTTTCCAAACTAACCCCAGCTAGGAAAAGAAAGGTTGAGCTGCTAGTGGAAGCTTTTGAAACAGTCACGCCAACCACAAAAAAACATTGAAATTGGCTAAATAGTGGAATAGCTTTGTATGCAAAATGCGTTCAAGCCAAACAAGCTGAAAGGTAGAGAATTACAACTCCCCAAGTAGAAAGTTTCAGTTTTATTTTTTTTCATTTTCACTCTTCCTCTAGTTTTCTTCTTTGAAGTATTGTTAAGTGAGGGGGGGATTGTTGGCAACATAAAGCTTGTCAAACTGTTTGAAAACCAGAAATGTCTAGGACAAGGGAAATCATATCCAATAAGAAATATTTTGGCACTTATATACTCTTGTCATATGGTCGATTACAGTTGAGACAGCCTAGAAGGAGGAGTTATCTACCAATCATTTACAAAAGCATTGTAGTATTTTAAGAAGTAATAGTCTCGAGTTCAATGCTACTGTCTTGAGGAGTCTGATTCGCTGTTTACTTTAAATGTGCAGGTCAACAAGGAAATCTATTTGATCATAATACTTTGGGATGATTGTGAAGTTTTTTGTTTGTCACAACTTTGCGTGAGACCTCTATATTTCAGTGTGTCCCTTAGGAAGCAACTATAGAGAATATTGAATGTTCTGTATCACAGAGCTTTGCATTCCAATCTTAAAGTATATCATGATGTATATATTTTATTTGGGAACATAGTAAAATAGCCTAATTTGTACTCCCTCCGTTCCTTTTTATCTGTCGGATTTTAAGAAAAAATTTGTTCCTTTTTATCTGTCGTTTTGATAGTTTAAGTTTATGTTTTGACAATTATACCCTTAACTCTATTAATTGTTCTTCACATTTTCCATAAAATTGATTAATGCATAGTTGAGAGTTCAAAGACTAATTACTATTCCCAACAAATAGAGTAGTGAATAAATAAGAGTATAATAGGAAACTTTTTATCAATTAATTGATTTCTTGGTGGTGGTGAAACAACCTTAAAAGACAGATAAAAAAGAACGGAGGGAGTATTACATATATTTCATGTTCTTCTCTCGTGACAGTAAAAATTTATTGTCCTGAATTGAACATTCACAGATAAGGTGAAAAGCCATTACTACTTGATTTCTTTGCTTCTTTTGATTTGCATATTTTTTTTTGGGGACACTGATCATGTCATCAAGTCTGAAAATCCTTGTCCAATATAACTGCTGCCATGCCACATATACTGTGTATTTAAATTCAATGTCATTTTTAATGACGAAACCAATAATCAGAATCAATCCCCTGGTGGCTGCAAAAGATTACAAGAAACTTGCCACAATGCCACTAGCTAAATATCATATTCTTGCCATGAATAATAAAGAATGGCCATATATGATCATTCCGAAAGAAAAAAAAGGATAACGGGTCTAGTGCATTGCCATATTGGCCATATATTGATCCTATTGTCACAGGCCAAATAATCGTTACTACTTACAAGTGACATTACATACCACAAAAGCATGGAGTAGATACATACCACTGCATAATATGTCCTGCATAATATAGTTCTCACACTTTAAAGTTCTCAGTTTTTCATCTTCTTCGTCTAAAATTTCCTGCATAATATATCCAACATATATTAGATCATTGCAACATCAGGGAAAGAAACATGCCAAGTAAGTGCTAACCGCTAAAGACATGATCGACACTTTTTCTGTCAATAGATCTCTAAACAATACCTACAACATGCCATGTTTTGTAACAATAACGAAATGACGATATATTTTTTTCGGGGTTAAAACATATTTGATGTTTTGGTTGGTAAGTTTTTAGTGGAAGGTTTGAAAAGATTCAATCAATTCAATTTATGAATATTTTTTAAAATAAAATGACCACTGCACAGTTCCTAGTAATAAAAATGATAACTTCCACTTGAACACACATAACTATAGAAGTCATTGTACCTTGGCGTTCCCTTCTTTATCACCAGTGCCTCAGATGAACCCTTCGCCCCTCTCTTCTTCCGTGACTTCAAGTTCAAAAATTTTATCGTTGTTCTCTCTGTGTGCCCCGCGTGCGCTGTGCTGCTGCGTCTTCTTCCCCCCTTGCGGAACTATTAGTTCCGCGCATTGTACTTCAAATGCGGAACTAATAGTTCCGCTTCACTGCACAACTGGAAGAAAAAAAACCATACTTCCCTGAACCGATGACGGTGCAACAGCGAAGGGAAGCGACACAGCAAACAGTGCGACGGCAAAGGGGAGAAACAGAGGCGTTTAGAGCAGATCCTCAGAACCCGGTGGTGGTGGTGGTGTTGGGTGCTGGGAGATCGGTGGTCGTGGTGGCAGGGATGGCAACTTTGGTGGTCGGGGCGGCACGAGGGATGGCGGTTATGGCGGAGGGACACTGTACATGTGTGTGTGCAGTGTGCGGAAGTGTGTGTGTTGCGGAAGAGAGTGTGTGTGTTGGGGGTAGTTTAGGTATTTTAAAAAATAGGTATGTGTAGTAACAAATAGATGTATGTGCCTTTAGAAAAATCTTTCTTCTTTGAATTGCAATAGCTGTTTAGATATGCAGTAAAGTTTAAGGCCTATTAGTTTTTGTTTTCACTCTTTATTTTTATTTTTTGTTTTAATTTTAATTACAAAAATACCATCTTATTTGCATTTTATTTATTGATTTCAAAATTTTATATAAGAAACAGTTAAACAATAAAAAAAAGTTTTTCGCTACTCTTATGCAAAACTTTGAAAATAAAAAAAAAAAGTGAAAATAAAATGACATTTTAATAATTAAAAACGAAAAACAGTAAATGAAAATAGAAGCCAAACACACTTCAAGTATTCAAAACTTCCAAGAGATATATATAAAAGTTCTTCAATTATGTCAATATTACAATTTTAAGAGTTTTAGACAGTCAACGGGATTAAAAGGACAAAAACTAATAAAACCACATAGTTAGAGAGATATCAGTTACTATTATAAAATTTTAGACGTGGACTCATAAATTGTAACACGTGACACATGTTGCCTTTTCCAACTATTTGTATTTCAACTAAAATCGTTTTATTTAAAAAAAAACCATATTTTATATAAGTCTGGTATGTCAACTTTTATAAATTATTAAAAGATTGAGATATATTGAGCAAATTAAACAATGGGAATACATTGATAATAAGCGGTTTGACGTAAATGGTTAATATTCTTCATCTAAACGGATGGACTCGACTGGTACACGAGTTTGATTCTTGGTAATAAAATAATTTGTGGCCAAATTTTACTTACCTTTAGGTCGAGCACAAATTAGTCAAAGTGCTTCTTTCTCCTTATGATATCGTGGGCGAAGACAAAAAATATGGCGACTGAGTTTATATAAGTTTTTCTCACATTGAGTTTTATTTTGTTATTTCTGAAATTTTTGTATCAACAATCAAAGAAAAAGATATAATGTATAAAAAAAGAAGAAGATATAATAAATAAATAAATAAAAAGAAATCAAATTATATCAGCGTAATTATTATCAATAATCAATGTTGTCATAAAATGATTTTAATATTTTAATTATATATAAGTAGTTTAACATTTTATTATTAATATAAAGATTCATTAAATACATTAATGATGTTTAGATTTAGGTAATATTAATCAATATTCCATGTATCTTCGAGTAAATTTTACAAATATATACATAGAAGTTTATATAGGAATTAATTAAGACAATATGAAAATTCAAGGTATTTAGCCCTAAAAGATCTTGCTAATTATAATAAAGGATCTTGCTAGATATTTGTTCACCATTAACGTATCCTCAAACTAATGTAAGGTCTACCATAACAATAGTAAGAGCCTTTAAACAGTGTTTCATTTAAATAAAAAAAATTGAAATTATAATTTTTGAAGCAACTTAAACAAAAATTGAAATTGTAATTTAGAATTTATTTAAATTTAATTTAATTATAGTATATTTGAAACTAGTTCGGTGTCATAATTTTGACGTTTGAATTGTGTAAAAAAATTAGAATTTGACTTTCCTAAAGTGATTTCTCTCTCATAGAGTAAATTAAAAAATTATAGAATTCAATTTCAATTCTATTATAGAATGTAAGATATATAATTTTAAAAAACAAAATATTTTAAAAAACTCACATTAAAAATGTATTTAATATTATTAATTAAAAGAATCCTCATCAAATATATAAAATATTATATAAGTGCTAATTAAAGAAAAAAATTTGGATCATACATATTAATTTCCTTAAAAATAAAGTAAGAAATCTCAACATAATTTAATTTCTAAAAATATATGTTCTTGGAATTTTCGGAGAAGTTTCGAATTATAAATATTATAATTTATTGGCATGATCACATGAAACTCTATTAGCATAAGTGGGGGCATGGTTAATTCATTTATCATGCATTTTTCTAGCTATAAATATATTGACTTTTTACAATATTTTACTCGATTATACATTTACACTACACTGTCGTGTGTGTTAGATAATTAAGTACTCCAAATTAAGTCCAATGGCAACCGGTCTCAAACAATTCGTGATGCGGTGGAAACATACGAGTCTTCTCCATCGACGTTCCTTTCACCACTTTTTTACCAGCACCACCCGATACCCTCCCTCTGGCTTTCTTTTTGTCTTCGTTGGACCCGAACGCAAGCGTTTTGTTATTCCCGTGCGCTACCTTAACCTCCACATCTTCCAGTGTCTCCTCGGGGAAGCCGAGGACGAGTTTGGCCTTGTGGGTTACGGTTGTTTGGTTATGCCTTGTGAAATAGCTTTGTTTAAAGAAATCATCAAGCACCTTAAGAAAGATGAACGTAAGTATGGGAAGTTTTCTTTGGAAGAGTTTGCAAATGTGGTTGTCAATTTCAATTCGTACGAGGAAAACATCGTTCCTTTCACCCCTCTCCTTCACAAAGCAACAACATGAGAATTGTGGTCATGCTTTCGTCGAGGGGAAATTCAAGTCTATATTAATTTATAAAAGAATTTAGGAATGTATTTTAGTTAATAATAAATTAATTTATTAATTAAACAACAATAATAATAACTCCTCACTTTTGTTATTTTATTATAGTTTTTTTTAGTATTTTATTCATCCTCAAATCTATTATGTAACAATTTCAATGACCGGATTTCAATGTGATATGTTTTCTAGTTTTATCCTTGAGAGTTTTGCTTTGCTTAGTGGGTTATCTTATACTTTTGTAAGAAATAAAAGTGATTTTATATGACTTAAAATTGATTTTGACGTGTTTAAGTGTTCTCGAGTATAATTAATTTTGTCACTAGAATGGATTATAATTTGAAGTTAAGATTCGTAGATTTTGCCTCCAATTTATCGTTCAATTCACTTTTTATGTGAATGTATCCAAACATAAATTATTTTACACGTGAATATATAATTCCGAATATCCGCGCATTGCATAATCTAGAGATTGTCAATTGCACTAGCTCCTGGAGCTCAGTTTCTCTTTGAATGTATTTAAAAAATACATTCCAAAAACAAAGTTTTCTAATGTATTATTTGAAAAATACAAAGGTTCCGTAAAGTAAAGTGAATGAAAAGAAATACTTGATGTAGTCCAACCGTTGCAGAGCTTCAATGGAGGTGGAGGCAATTGTAATTATAAAATATATATATATATATATATATATATATATATATATATATATATTTTAATTAACAACACACACTGAACTTATAAAAAAGGACTCACGTTCAAATCTCATACAACACATCACACTGATAAATGAATATTATTCTCTTAAATGACTTACTCAGTCATAAAGATTGTATTATCTAGTATCAAAAAAAAGATTGTATTATCTTGTTAGTTACAACTCAAAAACAGAAAAATAACCGCACCAAGAAAACGAAGGAAAGTAGCTACCAGCTATAACTATCTTTTTTTTTTTGCTCAAACAGCTATAACTATCTGGATAAGTATCAAACTTATTGCTAATACATGCTCGTAGTTTTTTTTAAAGAAAAAAGATAAACTAGGGAAAAAAATGGCGTCCGTTTTTTGGGACCGAGAAGGGCATTTAAGTAATTCAATTTAATTTTAATTTTCTCCCTCTCCTTTATCTTCCACTTTCATTTCATTTCTATCACCTCTCATCTCTCTCTCTTTTTTGCCGTTTCATTTTTTAATTTCTGTGTCTTTCATACCCCCGAGTCTGACCCAGTGTGATCCAATATTTAATTATTGGATTAAATATGTTTTGGGTCCCTGTAATATAGAGAGTTTTTGAGTTAGGTCTCTATAAAATAAGTCAAACTCATTTCATTCCTATTTTATTTTATTTTTTTGATTTTAGTCCCTGACAGCGTTGACTACTGATGTGGCACTATGAGGTCTTTATAAAATTCCTACGTGGCATCTCATTAAGCCTACGTGACTTACACGTCACCTAACACATATATATAAAAATATTTATAGGGACTGGATCCAAAACGTAACATATTTATAGGGACTGGATCCAAAACGTAACATTTTTATAAGAACTAGATCCAAAACGTAACATATTTGTAGGGATTAAAGCCAACCACATTTTATCTTCTTCTTCTTCAACCACGTTTTCCCCTATCTTCTTCTTCTTCCTCTGTGTTTGATTATGGTGCTGGGCATGTTTTTGGATGCAATAACTCACTTTCAAAACATGATTACGTTGAAAGTGAGTTACATTACATCACAAAGCCTTATATCATCATCATTTGACTACATAAACAAGTTGCGTGTTGGAACTCTCTATTATGTGGTCAAACGCCTAACCTGAACAATGATTTTATCTGCAAAGTTAAGGAACTTTTAAAGGTGGTTATTTGAATGTGTCTTGTGGCTGAAAATAGAAAGGTCACTAGGTAAACCAAAATTATACTCCTACAAAAAATAATGCAAGAGCAAGGTTATGCATAAACAAAGGGGGCAAATGACAGCAGAGCATTTCATAAACAATGTCTAAGGCTCAAAATGTGCCAAGACATTTTAGCTCGCATATTGGAATGAGTTTCCATCCTCATTAAACACCATCGTACTAGGGCCTTTGATCTTGATGACCGGAATTCGAAAAGAGTGCAAATTTGGTTTCAACACCTTTCACACTTCACAGCTCAACAGAGTTGTTTCCTATTCAAATTTGGCAATCAAATTATTGGTAATTACATGAAAACAACAAAAGTGAAAACGATAGGGGGAGAAGTTCAGAAGTTCAGAAGAAGAAGAAAGGGGGAAACATGGTTGAAGAAGAAGAAGATAAAATGTGGTTGGATTCAGTCTCTATAAATATGTTACATTTTGGATCTAGTTTCTACAAAAATGTTATGTTTTGGATTCAGTCCCTACAAATATGTTACGTTTTGGATCCAATCCCTATAAATATTTTTATATATATGTGTCAGGTAACGTGTAAGTCACATAGGCTTAATGAGGTGCCACGTAGGAATTTTATAGGGACCTCACAGTGCCACATCAGCAATCAACGTTGTCAGGGACTAAAATAAAAAAAAATAAAAGAGGGACGAAAACAATTTGACTTATTTTATAGGGACTTAACTCAAAAACTCTCTATATTACAGGGACCCAAAACATATTTAACCCTAATTATTTATAGGCTTAAATATGAACTTGGTCCCTATAAAAATTCGAGTTTTGAATTTAGTCGCTACATTTAAAGTCAACTTTTTTTAGTCCCTTTAAATTTTGAGTTTTGAATTTAGTCCCTCCTTTGCGTTGATCAGTGCCATGTCACCCTTAAAATGCTGACGTGGCACACTAACCACGTCATTTATTTATAGGGACTAAAATCAAAATATATAATTTTCCAGGGACTAAATTCAAAACATATAATCACCACCACTCCCACCCCTCTCTCTCCTCCACCACCACCACCACCCCTCTCTCTCCTCCACCACCACCCCCACCCCTCTCTTTGGGTAGCAGCGAAGGCAAATCTGAGGAGGCAGCATCGGAGGATAGTGATTTCGTTTACGTATCAGAGATCCTACGCGTGTCACCGGAGGAGGATTTGTTTGGGGTGATATGTGGGGTGTTGAAGAAGGACGTGGCGGAGGAGGTGAGTGGATGGGGTGAATGGCCAGTGGAGATGGGAGATGTCGTTTTGGACATTGAACGTCTCGTCTTCAAAGATCTCATTGGTGGTGGTGGTGGAGGAGGGGGGAGAAAGAGGGGTGGTGGTGGTGGTGGTGGTGGTGGTGGTGAGGGTGGGGGTGATTATATGTTTTGATTTTAATCCCTGAAAAATTATATGTTTTGATTTTAGTCCCTATAAATAAATGATGTGTCAAATGACGTGGCCAGTAGTGTGCCACGTCAGCATTTTAAGGATGACATGACACTGGTCAACGCAAAAGAGAGACTAAATTCAAAATTTAAAATTTAAAGGGACTAAAAAAATTAATTTTAAATATAGGGACTAAATTCAAAACTCAAATTTTTACGGGAATCAAGTTTATATTTAAGCCTTGTTTATATATCCCAAGTGATTTGGTAGACGAAAACACAAATCACTCACTAACTAAACGGAATCAAATTCATTTCATTTTACTTCCTCCGGTCCAAATCTTTGGTAGTTTTAGCTTTTTATTTTTGTCCCAAAACTTTGGTTGTTTTAGGATTTCAAGAGATAATTTGTCACATTTTTCCAACTATACCCTTAATATAATTAATAAGTTTTGAGTGGAGAAATAATTAGGATAGTTGAGAATGATGAATAATAAATAGGGTTATTTTAGTCTAAAATTTGTTCAATTAATTATTTCTTAATTTATGTGTCAAAACCTTAAACAACTAAATATTTGGACCGGAGGTAGTACTATTTAACCCAAACCCCAAAACCAAAACAAAGCACTCTCGCCACGTCCAGAGTCAGAATCGCTCCTTTCTTTTCCCCTCTCTCTGCTCTCTCCGTTGCGCCGCCGTGTACCTTTCCTTTTTTTTTCTCCTCAAATGGCAGGTGCGATGAAGAAGGTAGACAACAAGATTCGGCAAATCGTGCGTCTGAAGCAGCTCATGACACGGTGGAAGCACATGAGCCTCCGAACCTCAGGCTCGGAACCCGAACCTCGAAGACCACCCTCAGGGTTCCTCTTCGTCTACGTGGGACCAGAACGACAGCGTTTCGCCATCCCCGCGAGGTTCCTTAACCTCCCCGTCTTCGCTGGACTCCTCGATGTAACCGAGGAAGAGTTCGGTCTCCGAGGTGACGGCGGTTTGGTCCTCCCCTGCCACGTGGACTTCTTCACCGGCATCGTCAAGCACCTCCACAAAAACGAACACAAGTACGGCAAGCTCTCCCTTGAAGAGTTCGTTAGGATGTTCTCCGAGGTCACTTCTTCGGATTCCTGCAAGGAAAACGTCGTCGTTTTTACTCCTCTGCTGCAGAAAGCAGAGGTTTAGATATTTTTTTTTGCCTGTTTTCAAACCCTTAGAATCTGGATTTGTAAATGAAGGCAGCAAAGTCTTTTTCTTTTTTTGTAATGGGTTTTTGGTTCTAATCATCCTTGAATCCATTCCCTAAATAATTTCAATGGGTGGGTTTCAATGAGATGTTTTTGAACTTGTCCTTTAAGCTCTGCTTAATTCCTAGGTTGGGTTATCTTTTTACTATTTGTTATGATCGATACCCAATCTTATTCTGCTGACAAAGATGATCAAATTTTAGTGATCAATAGAAGAAACTGTACTCTTGATAATAACAGTTCTAGATCTGTGTTTTACTTTCCATTTTTTTTGCATAGTGTTTTTTGTGTGTGTCTCTGATGGACATTTGCTGCATTTACTGTAGATCTTTCTGCAACACTGGGGTTAGCAAATTGTAAACATGTTTTATTTTTCTAATCTAACATGCATTTTGATATTAGTATTTATGTCAGTAGGCAAAAAAAATGCACCTTTTGTCCCGTTAAACGTGAAATTTTGGTCTTCGATTTTCAATTGCACATTCATGATAATTGAAAGACCAAAGTTACAATTAAATCTGAAAAAAATTGTTAAAATTAACTCAAGTGGGAGCCTAACCTATACTCCTTTGGGCAACTAGACCCACCTTGTGTCTTTTATTGCTACACGACCGGACTTCTTGTTCTACTATGCAGTCACATAAAGATTCTATAAATGTTTTCAGGTGTTGAATAAGCAAAAGGAATCTCATCTTTCTGTTACGTTTTCTAATGCTATAGTTGTATTTTTCCCCTTCGGACTATTTAACTTTATCCTCAACCCTTTAGATTCCACATATGTAAACAAAACCACCGGTACTTTCGTTTTTGCTTTTCTTTTTGTTTGTTATGAGAGAAAATGTTGGGCATGGGTCCATCTTTGGCTTGAGAGATTCCGTTGATCTTTCTCGTTTTTAATTAAAGTGATATATGATATGATGCTTTACTCCTCAACTTCAATTGAAACTTTCCCACATGAGTGCAGGTGATGGATTTGATCGGATTCCCATTCTTTTTGTTTGGCTCTTGAATTTTGCTGTTTCTCTTTGCAAAATAGCGGTATCATGGACTGTAATACAATTCTGATTCTGATTCTGATTTGCGTCCCTGAAATTTTCTGTTTCTGTTTGATCAGTGGGACCTTATTATATGATTCTCCTCTATGATTTATGATTAATGATTATTAGTATTAACAAGTTGCAGTTACAGAGCATATACTGTTGGGGAACGGAGAATCACGTACGGGGTCTTATACAATCCGAAAGTGGCTTAAAATCATGCAAATTGCATACTTTTTTTTTATTAAAAATCATTATATTTTTGTTAACTATGATCTTAATAATTATTTTTATTTTAGAGTATTGAACAATAAAGTGTTTAGTATTTACATCATTTTTGTAATTTTTTTTATCCAGTAGAAATAGTAACCACACATACACAAATGCCTTAACTGGGAATCGAACCTTGTCCAACCTAGCATCGCAAGATAGATTTAACTATTTGTGCTAGCTTTACGGATGTCATTTTTGTAATTAAGAAAAGCTTAAAGAGGATGAGTAGAGATAATATTGAATTATTTTTGTTTATTCTTGCTTATTATAGTATGAATTCTTAACAAAAAAAATCATCAACTTTTTTAATACAATCTTATCTAATCTTATAAAAAAAAATCTTATCTAAAACATAATAAAAAAGTTGCATTAAAAAATATATTTAAAAGTAAAAGTAGATTAATAGTATTTCTCTTTTCAAGAATAATTTTCTGATGGACTACGAACGAAAAAATACAATAGATGCCTAACCCAGTAAGTTAGTAACCCCCTTTTGACAGTAACCCCAAAACAAGAAACGCTATCGGTTAGCAGAAGTCGCAAAAATCTCGTCTTGGAAATAGGACTTTCCAACGGATGAATTGCTCACTTCAACACCGTCCATTTACAATTTAAATGGATAAGAATGAATTATCAGTTAAAAATTAATTTTTTATTTGATCAATTTTTTTATTTCAATTTCGTTGTAAAAATTGTTATTATCAATTTTTTTTTTGAGCACTTGACGGCACCCACACACACGGAATATCGTTGTCATCATGGTGACAGTTAATCAAGGCAGACTATATGATAATCTTTCAAGAAATAAAAGATTTAAGACAACTACAGTGACATGATTAATTTTAGATTTAAATACCTTTTTCGTCCTTGTAAAATAACTGAGTTTCATTTTTCGTCTCGGTAAAAAAAATTGTTTATGATCCCTGTAAAATAAAAAAATTTATTTTTAATCCCTATAATATTGTTTTAGTCTTTGTAATATTTAGATCATATTGAATTAGTCTCTGTAGTATTTAGATATTTGTCAAATTAGTCCCTGTAAAATAAAATTGATACTTCCTCTGGTCCTATATATAAGAAACAATTCACTTTTTTGGTTCATTGAATAACTCATGTATCTGGTCTATAATAGGGACTAAAAACAAAATTGTCCACATATTACAAGGACTAATTTATCATGAATTGAATATTACAAGAACTAAAACAATATTGAAAGAACTAAAAACAAAACTTTTTGTTTTACAGGGATCATAAACAAAAAAAATTTTACAGGGAAAAAAAATGAAACTCGATCATTGTGTAAGGACGAAAAAGGTATTTAAGCCTTAATTTTATTAACAAATTGAAATTTAAAGCCTGTAACATGGCATACAGCCATCAAGGACCAATGTAGTATCAACACATTGTTTACTGGGAACTATAATATTTTATTATCATTTGTACATTTATATTTATATTTATATGTATTTATGTTTTGTTAAAATAAAAAGTTAAATATTTAAAATGAATTAGATTATATGATAAAAAATTAAAAATCATTAAAGATGGTAATCAATACGTACGGAGGAATTAAAATATTTAAATATATATAATAAAATATTCGTTATTAATGATAATATTTTGAGTGAATCATTTTGTCATAAAAAATTAATTTAGTCATTCAAATTATATGACACTATCAAATTTTGTTATTGAAATTATTAAAATTTAAATCAGTCCCTAAAAATAAAAATCTTTAATTAAATTAGAACTTATCAAACAATTTTATAGACAAAATTAACTATCCCACAAGAACTAAAGTAATTATAAATTTTTAATTTTAAAAATTAAATTAACGGCGTCTTACAATTTCATAGAAGATTTTGGCCATTCACCCTTTTTCATTATCATGATTGACTTGTGTCGTTTTCTTTTTTTCTTTTTCAAAAAAACTTAGTGGTTCTTGTGCGGAAGAGTTTTTGTTTTTCTGCTATCTTATGCATAGCTGTTTTCTCCTGTCAAAAAAAAATGGATAGCTGTTTTCGTAGTTAGTAAATTATTATTATTTTTGTTACTAAAAGGGCCCGTGACATGCATGTTGCAGGGAGGAAAAAAATGTCAAATTAGTATTATAAAATTATCACTTCAGCAAAAATTGCAAATAGAGTAAATTATTCTTGATCAATACAAGTGTCGTAAACTAAAATTATAAGTTTACAACTACTCATCAGAACTCCATAAAAATTCCACATTAACATTGATTATAATAATGAATATATAGATTAAACCTTTTAAAAAATAAAAAGAAACATCTCATATTCCCATATCATAAAGTTTGTGCAAGGCAAAAGTTCCTGGAATTACAATAATATATAGCGGGTTTTATTTAAATCTTAAATCATTTAAATAATACTAAAACTTATTGGTGGCATTTAGCCTGGTCCTGTATAACTTTGTGACCATTGTGGTGCCTTAATCTACAGGCGTGCACCTTCCATGTACGTTCCACGTGCGTCAAAGTCAGACCGTTGATATTTTGAATAAATGGATTAGCGGCTGTGAGGGTGGGTAGGCTACCTGCTGCTTGTCAGGTTGCTGAACGTATTTATATTTGCACAGAAGGGTTCAGTAATGTTGTAATTTCAAATTTAACACCATGTGAGAGTTAACACAAAAGGTACAACTCAAATAAAAAGTTGAAGGGTGGACCCACCTTTATTTGACCTTTATCATCGAGGATGGTGCACACACTCTGTAAAGTAAGTGCCCTTTTTCATTTATTGGGTTGGTTAATTGTGTGAAATAGTTGAAGAAAAACATTGTTAAATTAAAAATTAGAGACATATTAATCGAAGGAAGTGGATTATAAATGATTTAATTACGTTAAAAATGTGGAAAATAAATGATTAAAACCAACCATCAATCTTTGGGCTTCGTTTATTAATTATAATAAAAAATAAATGATTAAATTCTCTGGATTCAATTATAAGTAAAAATATTTAATTTTATACATATTAAAAAGTTAGTTAAACTCATTTAGATTTCATATGAAATGAACTACATTTACTAAACTGTCCCACAAAAGAGATTATTGGAAATTAAAATTTGAATTAAATGTAAGGGTATTTTGAATTAATAACATTAAATAGGGTAATAAATAGGATAAATTAGTTGAAATTTACTTATATTTGTGTCCACCAAATAGAGACATTTTTTTACTTATATTTAGATCCAGAGGGGTAAGAAGGTTATGGACAACCATGGAAGACCATGGACTTGAAGCAGTGAGGAAGTGAAAGTAAAAAGGTCATAATTTATTTACTTCTAATTGTAAGACAACTGTTGTTTATAAAGCGGCATCGACACTTGTAAAATGTAGAAACCTATATGTAAAGTCATAATGATATTGGACTTAATGGGTTTGCACATCTACTCTGGAATCAAGAAACCACGATTGAACATAACGAGGATGACATATTTTATGTCTCATGTTCAATCGGGATTAAAGAACGAAGAGACTAAGACTTTATGGTTATTATGATTACGAGAGATTAAATCGGATCACCGATCATCTCATAAATTGGGTAGCAATGATGTATTGGTAAATGTCATTCATTCATTATAATATTAGATATTAGTTAATATGTTGATATTAGGAGTGTAAACGAGTCGAGCCGAGCTGAACACTTAAAGCTTGGGCTTGCCTTGTGGGAAAAAAAATTAGTGGCTCAAACTTGACTCATTTATTTAAACGAGCCTAACTAAAAGCTTGAATTTGGCTTGTTAAAAGAAAACTTGAGTTTGGCTTGACTTGGCTTGTTTAGCTCATTTATAACTTATTAATTTTGCATTTATGATTTTACTCTAAAATTATTTTTGAACTTTATCGATTTTTTAGATTTTTCACCCACATTATCTCAGGGAGAAAGGGGGTGATGGACTAATTTGTGTTTAGCTTGTAGGTAAGTAAAATCTGACCACGAATTGTTTCATCACAAGTGATAGAACTCATGTACCAGCTGAGCTCGTCCCTTTAGATAAAGTGCATTAATCACTTGCGCCTAACTTAGTGATTATCGATTTAGTACTTAATAAAGATTTTAATTTTATATGATAATCTACAAATTGAAATATGTGTTCAACATGTGGTATGTGAAATTAAAAATTCTAGACTATAGCATTTTTATAACCCAGTAAATAAAAAATTCATAAATATATACACCATTATAATAATAAATTATAACTCACAAATAATAAATATTTTTTATAAAAAAATTTCATTAGAGAACTATACAAAAGTGTTTCTATACAAAATGTAGGATCTATATAATTTTAATTTTTTATTATATATACATATATATAAACGAGCTATTTACAAGCCATTAATGTTGAGCCTATAAGGCTTGGATTTTACTCATTTAAATTCTCGAGCCTAATTTTAAACTTGAGCTTGTCTTGTTTATAATTAAACAAACGAGCTTGAACAGTCATTAATTTAACGAACTAAGCCCGAATAGTTCACGAGTAGCTCAGCTCATTTACACTCTAGTTGATTTATTTGGGCTTGGCCCAATAGCCAGGACACGGGTCCAATAGGTCCAATGCCACTGAAAGGACGATTTGACCCAGACCCACAAAGCCCCCAACCCAAGGAAACATGCAAAACTTGGTCTCCACGCATGACAACCACGCCTGCCATAACCGCAGCGTCCTTGCATCTGTGGCAATCTGTATCAAGGCACACACCAACTCGCAGAAGAAAATCGTCCTTTTGTATTTTAGCTACGAGAATTAATTAAATATGATTTAATTAATTAAGGCCTTTTATTAAATATATTTTAATTAAATTGGATATGGCATACTAGTGTTGCGTGGTGGGAAAAGAGGAAATTATAGTAGTGTTAAATACATGTTAGGGGCACTTCCTCCCAACGGGTAGCTGCCCCCTTCTCCTCCTTCTTGCTCACACACGCAGGTAGCACAACTCCCAACTGATGTTTGTTCTTGTTAGACGTGGCTGAGTAGAGGTGTTTTTACATTTGAAGCACTGGTGATCAACTTTGTCACATTACTAGTGATTTTGTTTTCAAATAAAAAATTAAAAAATTTATCCCATTAAACCCCAACATGGGTCCATTTTAAAAATATTTTGTGTAAAATAATTTTTTCATTAATTAATTACTAAATATGTCAATTATTAAATAAATAATAGAGACATGCTGATTTATTTTGTGTAAACTTGTAAATGTTGTTTTGTGTTCGTATTTAAATTATTTTATCAACTTATTTTGTTTGTAAAATAATTTTTGATTTTTTCAAAAGATGTAAACTAATTTAGTCATTATTAAATTATTGAGTATGTTCATTATAAAATAATTAACCTTGATTATTGAGTAAATAAATTATGCCGTACATTAATTATAAAAATAATAAGTAAATATTGATTTACTTTGTGTGTAAGTTGTAACAGTGTAAGGTTTAAAATGCGTTTTTATGCAAATTTATATTGCCACCTTTTTGTTCTGTACGCTGCAGAATGCAGTAGTAACTTTTTTACCAATGGGCTAAAAATTTAATTATACAAACTTGTGTGATACTTTTGTAATTTGTGTAAAAACCTTTTGTGACCGGCACACATGCAATGCACATGGAAGGTCCACGTCTGCACCAACGGAACCACGATGGTCAAAAAGATTTTCGGGACCAGGCTAAACGCCTCCAAACTTATTGTCTTTATTTCATTTTATTTCGACATATCTCTTTCTGTTTTCGAATTAAATAAACGTGACTATAGTGTTTAGGCCTCTTTTAAATTCTACCAATATTTCAATTAAAAAAATCATAAAGTTTGTGCAAGGCAAAAGTTCCTGGAACGCCGTAGTACTTTTCCGTATGCATGCGGATACTGAAAAGTGAAAAAGGTAGCCTTCTGAATTCTCTCCTCGTGCCTCACAGTCACATGGATAAAAGGATTCATGGATGGGGGCATTTCTGCATAACGAAATCTGATTTTTTTTTTCCCTCTCTTTTAAATACAAATTGCAAAATTATAACAATTTTATATTATCTTTTTTGAATTTTTATGATATCATTTTTTATAATTTTTTTTATGCAAGAGCATCCGTTATCCTTTTTCTTTTGTTATCCCACCAGTTATCCTAGTCCTATGAACCCCGAGTCATGCTTTTAAGAAGAAGAAAGCGAGTTAAAAATCAAATCCCTATTTGGCAGTAATTAAAGTATTCTGAGTCACTCCACATGGGTTTGATGCGGATTAGTCGCTAACACCAACTTACACAGAGATTGGGACAGTAGACCCGTGATTTCTTGATCCCACTCCTCTCTTAAAAAAAGTAACTTTCCGTTGCTTAAACCTTACTAGTACTTTCCTTTCGCAACTAACGGGTCCGCGGCCGCAAATCACTCTGTTACTCCTTGTTTGTTACTCAGTCTATGCTTCGTAAAAACAAAAACTTAACGATGTAACCAAATTTAATTACACATCGTTTTCTATAACCGAACTGATTTGTTTGACATTTGGAGACATACGGGATAAACGATTGATTTGGATGCTTTTTTTTTTTATTTTCTCTTGCTTTCTTTCATATTATGAGAAAAAAATACAAAATAAACATAATAAATTTTTATTTAAGAAATTTGTTTTTGTTTTTGTGTGTTTTTCCAATTCCCATAACATAAAAAGCCATAAAAAACATTATGTGAATATTCATTTCAGATACACAAATATTTTAACAGGAAAAAAATCCGAATTTAAATTTTAAAGTGAAGATAAAAACTTTTGGTTAATATTTAACCACAACTGTATTAGTAAATTAGTTTTGTAGATGTAGGAAAGATACTATGGTGAAAGTAAAAAATTTAAAAGAATATTTTATTATATAAAGTTAGAGTTTAATTACTATACATTAACGGTGTAAATTTTTTTTACATAGATATCTAATCATATTTAATCACAATGCCAACTATTACTGTTATTTTTTAAAATATTTACACAAATATCTATACAGTGAGATATGATTAGGAATGGCAATGGGTAGGGTACTATAGTACCCGTCTCCATACTCGCAATTTAAAAAAACACCCGTACCCACGTGTGTAGCAACTTTGATCCCCATACCTTTACCCGTTGGGTATCTAAGTACCCGTACCCGTGTCCGTTGACGCATGAAGGAGTTCGCCAGTGATGGACGTGGGAACAAGGCAGAACGGTGTTGGTGAAGGAAGCTCGTCGTAGTCGGTCAAGAAAGCTAGACAATAACAATGCTGGTAAAGGAGGCTCATCGTCACCGGTCAATGATGGTGAAAGGTACGATGAAGCGAGCTCGTTGTTGCCGACAATAATAGTGAAAGGCACAGAAAGCAAATAGTCAAATAAATATGTCTCATGGTGAAGGAAAGTAAAGAAAGAAATATGTCTCACGACTATAGTGTCTTATGCGCAGGTTATTTTAGGATTAGGAGCCCAGATCCAACTCATCTAAAGTGAGCAATTCATTTTAGAGTGTAAAATAAGTCTCAAATCAATGATTGATAGTACAAGCACATGCATAACAAATCATGGATGTGTTGAAATATTAACCATTGATTTTATTATTAGTGGTTAATATTACTTACTTTACTAATTGTTCACTTTAGAGGAACCAAATCCGATCAAAGAACTTGTAGGTTACATTGAGAAATTTATTAAATTTAATATTATATTTACATATATAGATATAAAAATAAAAAAATATGTGTGTATATATATATATGTGTGTGTGGGTCTGGGGCGGGGTGGGTACTAAGGTACAGTACCCGCCCATCCCTATCAAAATTTGCGGGTAATTACCCGTACTCGTACCCATTAAGCGGGTAATTACCCTCCTCATCATGGGTAATTTTGCGGGTACCCAATGGGTATGAGTCCAATTGGCATCCCTAGATATGATATTGGATATTTGTGTAAAACTTTTTTACACATTAGTAATTAAACCTTATAAAGTTATTATGACATTACCATTAGTTATGTATTACTCTCTTCGTTTCAAAACTATAGCAGTTTAAGGTTAATGCACACATATTAAGAAATATTTAATAGAAGTAAAATGTTGTTGTACATAGACTAAAATACCCTCATTTAATGGAAGAATATTAATGATAAATTATCTACAAATATCTATAATATAAATGTCAACTGCTCCCACTACTAGTTATTAAATAAGGGTATAGGTAAAAAAAAAATTAATGACACTTTGAAATTGTAAAACTGTAATAGTTTTGAAACAAAATTAAAAGGATAAAACTGTTATAGTTTGGAAACAGATGAAGTATATTATATGACTATCACATGATTCCTTTTTTAAATTTAATTTATTGATAATAACCCTAAAATGGTTGAATCTCGATTAGCAAGAGGTTTTTTCCCAAATAAATAAATTAGTAATTAATAAAATAATAAATAATTAACAAATGTTGCACTAGTAAAAAAAATTAACAAATGTTGCAATTTTTTTAAAAAAGAAAAAGGTGCCATGGCATGGATAATTAATAATTAACAATTTTTTTAACAAATGTTGCAATGTAGTTCTCAACAGAATAAGCTTGGAGCATGCAGAAAGCAGAGGTTTGTGTCGGGTAAAACATGCAACACGCGTACCTAGTACAGATTCGTTCGGGCCAGTAGATCAAACGTGTCAGAATGTAGAAGCGTCGACCCACACTGGCGTGGACGTGTGTGTTGTACGTGCACGGGAATAGTGGGGCGTTTTCACAACGCGCTTCTATGCGCGTGATGCAAGGGTAGCCGAACAGTAGAGTCAGTGGCCTAGAATGGCGAACCTTGGCGGTTTTTACAGTTTGGTGTACCAGAGGATCGCTTGCACCATGATCGTACGGTAGGAAGGTTGAGGTTGTTGTTCCACCCTCCAGCTCTGTTCCATTTCATTCATTATCATTGTCGCCTAGCTGAATCGATACAAAATCGGACATCATCAATTGAAAAAAAAAACTTTGATTAAATTGTTATTAAGGTGTTGATTAAAGAATTAATAAATAGAATAATTATATTTTTAATAATTCTTTAAAAACTTTTTAACCACTATCTATAAATCACTTGTTAGTATTTATCCATCCGAACTCGATTATAAGCACACAAAAAAACACTAACTCACGCTAATTAAAAAAGTTAGTTAATTATCTCAAAAAAGTTAGTTAATATCATTTAATTTTATTTATTTTAAAAAAAATTATTCTCTAAATCGTCCTTAATAAAAAAATCATTTATAAAAGAAATGAACTATATCACGAGTCGCTTAAATTAAAAATTTCTAGCATATCTATGAAAAATAAAAAAAAACTCGGGTGGCTAATTTAATACTGTCTCATTGTTTCCCAAAAAAAAGTTAAAAAAATCGAGAAAATTAATCATTTAATGATTTAAGTTAATTCATTTTTCAATTTGGTCTCTTTTTCTTTTATAACAAAATAATCCCATGTTTTATTTTATTATTTTTTTATTACCATGTACATGTGTATTACTTATCTTTATTCATGTAGCCTCATTTGTAAGTCCATATATTTCAGCCTATATAAACTTTGATTGTGTTATAAAATGACTATTTAAACTTACTTATAAAATATATATGGCTACTACTTTGTTAAAAAACAATATAAGAAACCAAATTAAAAAATAAAATTAATTTAAGAAATTAAAAGGGTAATTTTGTCAAAAAAAAAGGAGGATAAGTTTGCATGTGTAGTATCTCTAGTTAACCAAAAGAACCGGCCACCGGGAGACGGTAACCTTGGTTAAATAGCCTAATATGAAAAAGTCCAGATTCGAAAGTCACATGGTGAATCATCCAACTTGATCAAATGGGGAGAGGGAGAGGGAGAGGGAGCCCATTTTGCAATGCCACACTTCAAATTTAATTCTTCAAAGCTGGGGTTCTATTTGCGATGTGAACATTAAATAAAATATATTAGAATACGGGTAAGTATTTCTTTATTGCATTTTTATTATTTTACGAGAAATGGACTTGACTTCACTCGTATCTTTCAAAATGAAATAGGAGTATGGTCCTGTTGTAAACAAAAAGACAACTTTTTTTTTTTAACATAACCAATATACCCTCTCTGCAATCAATATGGTCAAAATTCTTCATGTGATTATTGAGACTTTCTTTTTCGATGACACCACATTCTGTTATTAAAAGATAGAAGAGAGTCCAAATTCGCGATAATATTTCATCGAGCAGATTATTATATACTACTGTGTAACAAATGATATGATATATGTATACAAAGTACTAACATGGTGTGACACATGTCGTAGATATTTGGGTCTTTTAAGTATAATGTCAGGGGTTTAATCTTCAATTGTGTGTATGGAAGAACATGTGTTGAAAGAGGTTAACTACTTAAATCGACCTCAGTATCTCGAGGGATTAGATTTAAAAAAAAATGTATACAAAGTACTCCCTCCGATCCAGAATATAAGCAATAAAGACATTTTTTTTTTGTCCAAAATATAAATAACATTCATCAATTATATAAATTAAATTTTAAGTTTTTAATTATACTATTTATTTAATGCAATATTTATATTTATGAAAAACACCAAAGAAAATAATTTAAAAAAAAATTAAAACTAGTGAGTATTAATTAAAATTATCTAATTTTAAAATATTTTTTAATTTATATATTTTTATATTATATTATTTATATTTTAGATTAAAGGGAGTATTTATCCATGTGCAAATGTCAATGCTGAATAATGCACGCAAGTTGCCCCCATAAATACGTCAGAACGGGGCATGCATCAATGCGGGTAGCTTCTGCAGGAGTACTCGTGGGCATGACGTGTCAGTGATAATTAATTGGTGTTATGAAAGTCAATTAGTAGATGACGTGTCAAATTAAGTTCCCACTTCCCAAAACTGAAACCTACCATTCATGATATAAATATCAGTTTATCTATGTAAAAAAAAAAAAAAATCTCTAACAACGGTACGAAATCACTCCGGTTCAAATCTTCCCTTGTTTAAGGTTTTGATATATAAATTAAAAAATAATTAATTGAATAAATTTTAGGTTAAAATGATTCTATTTATTATTTATCATTTTCAATTATTTTAATTATTTTTCCACTCAAAACTTATTAATTATATTAAGGGTATAGTTAAAAAAAATGATAAATTATCTTTTGAAATAAAAAAACAATCAAAATTTTGAGACAAAAATAAAAAATTAAAACTACCAAAGATTTAGACCGGAGGGAATATATAGAAACCAATGAGTACTCATGCTGTTTTTGCAATATTTTCTCAGGTCATTTTTATAAAAAATAAAAGACAAAATCATTAAAATTAAGAAAATACATTAAAATAAGATAATTTTAATTAATGCTGCTATATATAATTTATTTTCAAAAATGTCCTTTGTATTAAATGGATGAAAATGGTCTTTTATGTTCGATTTGTATGAGAAACAAGTGAGTTCCTTGATAATAATAAATAAGGTTAAAATGAAATTGAGCAAATAATATTATTAAAAATAAATTTTTTTAATGCCTTGAAAATAAGGCTTTGTTTATATAATTAGGACAAAAAAATACCCTCATTTTGTTTCTTATGAAAAGGAGAGGAGTATTAATATTTGCGTTGTTTCTTTTCTCTTGTTCTAAAACTAAGTTGAATTAGACCTATCGGCTAACTAAAGCATGGAATTGACTTCTTTGAGTCACTGACAACATGAAAAAACGCATGCACATGCACTTGATCGTCTCATAAAATAATTAATGAATGTTGCTTATCTGGAAGTATCATCTTACGCTCTAATGAAAAAAGGACTAGCACATGTAAGCAAAGATCTTTTTTTTTTGACAAAAGCAAAGATCTTAATTATCCAATGTCGTCGTAATTGGTTTTATAAATGAGTTTATCATTTTAATCAACAAATAAAGCTCTATGCGTATTTGATTTTATATCTGTTCATCCGGGTATCTCCCACTTAATATAGATAATTGATTAATCTTCTGAGACACAGTTAGATGTAAAAGAAGACATCTCTCAATAGTACCATTTCTTCCACATACATAAATTCGAGAATTTAACTCGACATTATTTTTCATACAATGTTTTTCCCTATGCAGTGTATTTTTTTTCCTTTCTAAATATAGATTACGCTTACAATTAAAAAGTATGATAACCCCTCATAGAAAATGTTTAGACCAACCGCACAAAGTGACAAAACACTAATGGAGGAAGCTTGAAAACCTCTCAATAAAATAGGAATTTTTTTTTTCAACCATACAACTACAATAACCAAGGGTGTTTTTTTTTTTGGGTCAAAACCAAGGGTGTTTTTTTTTTTTGGTCAAAGGGGGTGTTTTTCAAAACGAAAGCATCGTTTGCTGAAGACAGGGACTTAATGGGCCTTCTCTCTTGTCCTTGGCTGGGCCTTCTCTCTGTTTACCCAAGGACTCAATGGGCTTGGGTTGCCTTAGAACCCATGTCGACTTGGTTTTGGGCATTTGCCCTCTTTATCTATAGCCCAGACTTGGCAATGACCAATCCAAGCACAACACGCACAAGGATAAATATTAGGGGATTAGTAAATACACCCACCACTATTTGCAATCTACTCCACTTGTCACTATTTAAAAATTTAATACCAAAATACCCTTATCTCTTTCCTTCCCTCTTCTCAGTTCTAGACGTTCCCGCCCATAACTCATTTCGGTTATCCTTTTTAATTTCTCTCTTCTGATGCCAAATTAACATTAACATTGTCTTACAGTATAGACCAACCACTTCGGTTTACAGTTGCACGCATTAAATTAAAATGAAAAGAGATATTGCTTTTACAGGCTGTCGTATTTGGTGAAAGGCGGAAAGCGTGGTTTGATTATTAGCACCAACCCAAGAAGAAAGCGTGGTTTGAAGAACAGAGCTTCATAGTCTGAGTTGATCTCATGAAAAAAAAAGAGTCTACCAATGAAACGATTTTATAAAAAAAATAGAATTAAATAAGTTTTCAGTCCCTGTAAATATTTGAATTTTGATTTTAGTCCATTAAAAAAATGTTAAACTATTTTAGTCATTTAAATTTTTTTTTTTGGTTTTTGTCCTTTTAGTACTAGGTGGCACATTATGACCCAGTCAGCATGCCTACGTGGCAGAAACGCTGACGTGACCTATATACGTTTTGAATTTAGTCCCTATAAAAATTTTAAGTTTTGAATTTAGTCCACTCAAAACTGAGATTTTGATTTTAATCCTCCTTCCTCCGCCACCACCTCCTTCCTTCCTCCTCCACCCCCTCCTTCTCCCACCACCACCACCACCCCGCTCCTTCTCCCCCCCCCCCCTCCACCACCACGTATAATTTTTCCTTCTTCCAAGCTCACCAAAATCCCCCCCCCCCCCTCTCTCTCTGCATGGCCGTAGCCCTCATTCTTCCTATTCAAACACAAATCCAATCAAATTCAAAACCATAACACTAAACTTCGAAAAATCGAACAAAAGATGAGGTTACTTCCTAGAGCATATGGGAAAGAGGGATTCCACAAATTTAATCTGTGAAACACAACTTAATGACATACCGAAAAAAGAAGATATATACTTCAATCATACAAATACAAAAAGCACAAGCATTCTAATCCTCACACCTTGAAAGAGCACTATTATCCCATACGATCTGTACATAAGAAACTTATATTTTGATACCCGTAAAAAAAGTCTGTGAATTTCAATAGAAAAATTCGACCTCTGCAGGTTTGATTGCATTAGGGGGGATTGTGATATTGGTTGATTGTTTTGAGATTATACTTGTGATGGATGACTTCAGCGTAGAAGAGCAGTAAGTTTCTCTCTCTCTAATATTGTTGTGCTATTCTAATGGCCACTAACCATCGAAGAAGGTGGTTACTGGTTAGGGTTTTATAGAGGTGGTTCGAATGAGAAATTGATCGAGGGCTTTAATGGAGGAGGTGATGGGAAGAAGATTAATTGGTTAGGTTTGGTGAAAGGAGGCAACGGTGACCGGATTTTGGCCGGAAAAATTATACGTGGTGGTGGAGCAGGGGGAGAAGGAGGGGGTGGTGGTGGGAGAAGGAGGGGGCGGAGGAGGGAGGAAGGAAGGAGGAGGTGGTGGTGGTGGTGGAGGAGAGAAGGGGATTAAAATCAAAATCTCAGTTTTGAGAAGGACTAAATTCAAAATTTAAAATTTTTATAGGGACTAAATGCAAAACGTATATAGGCCACATCAACGTTTCTGCCACATAGGCATGCTGACTGTGTCATAATGTGCCACCTAGCACTAAAAGGACCAAAACTAATTTTTTTTTAAATGACTAAAATAGTTTGACTTTTTTTTAATGGACTAAAATCAAAATTCAGATATTTACAAGGACTGAAAACTTATTTAAGCCAAAAAAATACTAGCAGGCATTGGCTAACTTGACCCCGAGACATGCGAACAAATAAACAAAACAGCCCTTTTATACTATCGAAAATTTGAATTTTATAACTACTGGAAATTTCAATTTCTAGAAAAATATAAAAATTTCAAAAATTGAGATTTTCGGTAGTTATAAAATTGAATTTTTATACTATCCAAAATTTGAATTTTTGGTAGTCATAAAATTATTCCAATTTTCAGAAAAATATAAAAATTAATTTTGATACTTACCGGAAATTAAAATTTTCAGTAGTTATACAATTAAATTTTTATAACTATCGGAAATTTGAATTTTCGAAAAAAGTATTAAAAATTTAATTTTGATACTTACCAGAAATTGAAATTTTCGGTAGTTATAAAATTAAATTTTTATAATTATCAGAAATTTGAATTTCGAAAAAAATATAAAAATATAATTTTGATACTTACCGAAAATTCGAATTTCGGTAGTTATTAAATTCGAATTTCGGTAGTTATTTTTAATAACTACCGAAATTCGAATTTCCGGTTTAAATAAGAGGTTTTTAAAATTTATAAAATGTAGCTTTACAAAAGAAGATGGAGAAGAAGTTGAAGCGGATCGACGGTGGATTTTTCTGAGTTATTATCCTTTCTCTCTCGTCTTTCACCTCTCTGTTTTGATCTCGACAACTTGTGAGCTCGATCATGGAGGAAAAAGAGAAGCGGGAAGAAGCAGTGGGGTGTATGCTGTGACTATAGCTGGCAAAATGGGTTTAGCCCGCCGGGCCGGCCCGAGGCCACCCGAAAAAACACCGGGCTTGGACACACAAATTCGAGTCCGTTTTTAATTCGGGCTTTTTGGTCCGGCCCAACAAAGCCCGAACTCGTAAAAGCCCGAGCTCGAAGCGGGCAGCCCAAAAAACATAGGCAAAAGTCTGAGCCCGATCCAAAAAAAGCCCAAAAAATAGAAGACTCGGACACACAAATTTGAGTTTGTTTTCAATTAGGGTTTTTTGGCCCGGCCAGATAAAGCCCGAACCCGATGCGGGCCAGCCCGAGCCCTGCCCGAAAGCCCAAATTGCCACCTCTGGCTGTGACTCGCACGAATTGAATAAAAACAAAAAAGGTTATTGCCGTATTTTTACATTGACGTAACATTTAAATAGAGTAGATGACAAATACACGGGGTGTATTTACCGATCTCCTAATGTTAACCCAATTTCCATGGGTCATTATGTTTTTTTTTCTTCCTTTTTTTGTCAAAAAAAATTATGTTATATTTTTTCCATTGTTATTACGTAGTATAATGATAACAAACAAATAACAAATTAACGGTTGCAGAGAAAGGAAGAAAGGAGGGGCCGCGGTGGGCCAAGAAAAAGCGCGAATCTGTTTGTCCGAATTGAAAAGGTGGGAAACATGTGTCATGTTGTACTCTGTAGGAAGAATGTGATGTGATGTGTTTGATTCAAGAAGATATATGATTATGACGACGACGACGACGACGACGACGTCGACGACGATGATATCCCTCACAAGTCAGTACAGTCCACACCTTTGAAATCCGTGCATTCCAACTGTTCGATGAATGAACGATGATGAGCAACAAAGTAATGGCAACGAGCTGCTTCACCCACATTCTCTCTCCTCCAAATCTCACGCGCCTTCCTCACTCTCAGTGCAGAGTTGCTGCTGCTGCTCTGAACCACAAGACCAGCTTCTCCATCATTCGTTCCACGTCGACAAAGACCTTCGCTACTCAGAATGGGATCGGCGTTGAGACTGAGACTGAGACTGCGGTAGTTGACATTGACAAGTCCCGATTCCAAGTTTCCAGGGGCTACCCCTCGCCCTTTGGTGCCACCGCCCGAGACGGCGGGGTCAATTTCGCCATTTACTCCCTCAATGCACACTCCGCCTCTCTCTGTCTCTTTACCCTCTCTGATTTCCACGGCGTGAGTTCCTTCTTTCATTACCTGAAAACCAGTTACTTCGAAGTAGATTCTAGAAACTTTTAGAAATTTTTGCAGATTTTTCCACGTAGTTGATTTTGTTTGTTGCAGAATCAAGTGACGGAGTGCATTCCTCTGGATCCGTTGGTGAATAAGACTGGAGGTGTCTGGCACGTGTTCCTCAAAGGAGATTTCAGAGATATGCTATATGGATACAAACTTGATGGCAAGTTTTCTCCTCCAGAGGGACACTACTATGACTCCTCTCGTACCCTACTCGACCCTTATGCAAAAGTTAGTGCCCTCTTAACTTAACCCTTCCTCATATAAATCAACACTGGTGAAATGTTATATTGCAGTGGAGAGTGGACCCTAATAATAATAATAATATACTACTGATTTGTCTAGGCAGTTATAAGTAGAGGAGAGTTTGGGGCTTTGGGACCTGATGGTAATTGCTGGCCCCAAATGGTTGGCATGGTACCTTCTGGTGATGATGAGGTACTTTATTTGTTTTTATGGTTTTTGTTTAACTAATTTTTTTTTCCAAAACTGTATCTCACTTTTTATTCTTTCTGTGCAACTTGTTTAGTTTGACTGGGAAGGAGACTTGCCTCTACTATATCCACAGAAGGATCTTATTATATATGAAATGCATGTGCGAGGGTTCACAAAGCATGAGTCAAGCAAGACCAAGTTCCCTGGTACATATCTTGGTGTGGTGGAGAAGCTTGACCACTTGAAGGTGGAGTTTCTGATCGTTTTCCATAAAATAACTTTCGAGAGATCCTTGTGACATTTCTACCATTGGCTATTTTATTACGTGAAAACAGTCCAATGCCTTTTTATTTTTGTTGTGTAATCAAAAACATTTTATAAAATGGATTGTACGCTTCAGAATCTAACTGTGATGAAATCCTCAGTGGTAGAATACCTCATGTGACGGAGACATATTTTTTCACCGAGACATCACAATGCATGGATAGTAAATGATCTTCATAATGGAGTTAGAAGGAGACTTTGAGCTGACTCATACTGTGCTGTCAACATGTTTGGAAAATTGAGTCTCCTAGCCTTGGTGCCTTGTGTTATTGTTGGACCAAAATTCTTATGTACCCTGAATTTATGGTCTACAGATATATTCATCATCCGATACAGTTCCCCCATGCTGTCGGATATACAAAAGTGTTTTTCATGAACAGGGGATTGCATTATTTTCCCCCACTGTATTGCATTACTACATAAAGCAGATATGAATGCATAATTAGCTGATTCATAATCAAACTTTTCACTTGGCATTATTCATTTTGCAGGAACTTGGAGTAAATTGTATAGAATTAATGCCATGTCATGAGTTCAATGAGCTGGAATACTTCAGTTACAATTCTGTACAAGGGGACTATAGGTAAGAGAGTCATTTGGCGATGAAATATTATCATTCTTATCATTGACTTCTGGTCATATTATCTTCAAGTCAGATGCTAGTTAGTTTGCCATTTATTTGAATCATTATCATTTTTAGCCCTTGATGCTTTGCATCAACTCATTAACTAATTGAATGGTATTCTACATTTGTGACTCTGTACAATTCTTATTTTGACTTCTCTTTAATTTTATCTCAAGTATATGATGATTCTGTATCATTTTTCTTTTAGGGTCAATTTTTGGGGGTATTCAACCATCAATTACTTTTCACCAATGCTCAGATACTCATCTGCTGGTATACAAAACTGTGGCCGTGATGGGATTAATGAAACTAAGTTCCTAATAAAAGAGGCACACAAGCGAGGAATAGAGGTGACTAGTATTGCATATGATTTCATTTTGTTAATTGTCTATTGTTCTTTTTTCTTTGATTTTTTAAATTAAATTATCCTTTCATTGCTATAATACTGGAGCAGGTTATCATGGATGTTGTTTTCAATCATACAGCTGAAGGGAATGAGAATGGTCCCATTATTTCTTTCAGAGGAGTTGACAACAGTATGTATTACATGGTAGCACCCAAGGTATTATTCCTCAACATTTTTATTCTCTGTTTGAGCTGGTTGGTTGGAAATTTTGAAGCCTTGGAGGAACTCAAATCTTAAAAGAAAAAGGTTGGCAAAATTATAAAAAAGGAATGCTTGGTAAAAATATTTCCAATTAGGAATTCTCAAGTAATTAACTACTAAACTAGGTGATAGTGATCTGTGATCAAATAGTGGCTTGTCTGCAACCACTTATTATCTTAATTAATCACCTGAGTGATTAAGTATTCATAAACTGGAAATACTTACAAAAGTTTCTATTTTGTAATCTTCGAAAAAAGTTTATGATATGTATCATTCATCCGAAATTATTTATACTTAATAGATAAAGTCATAAAGATCCATTTAATATGATTTTTTTTGTATTTCTTCATATCATTCTCATTTGTTTGAATGAAAGCAGAAGTTCTGCTCTAGGAGTGTGAATTCCTGATTTGGATTTTGTTCTTATTTATTGATTAGACATGCTGCTTCTAGATCTGAAAAGTAGGCCAATGCATTAAGCATACAGAAGTAACAGGACACTACAAGATACCAAATCCCAAACTTCAGTGACAAAAGGAAGTTATTAGAGAGGATGCTTAAATCCAATTTTTTGTTTCTTTGTCAAGTTAGTAATTCTACTTTCCAAAATGACAACAGCTCAGGTTCAGTATTAGGTACCATACAGCAAACCAGAAGTCTTTGTTTTTGTTTACAATCTGCATCTTTACTTCTTCAGGCTTGTAGTTATTGTGCTGATTGAGTTTTTATGGCTCTATGACTGTTTTCAAATTTATTTATACTCATATGTTTTGTTTCTTTTAAACAATGGATAATGTCAACTAGACCCACTTCCATGTTTTTAGGGGGAATTCTATAACTATTCAGGATGTGGGAACACATTTAATTGCAACCATCCAGTTGTACGGCAATTTATAGTGGATTGCTTGAGGTATGCTTACAATGATTATCGATGTTATGATTTTATGAAATTTATTTTTCATTGTTTTTTTGAAAATTCATTTTAACCCTCTTTTTATATATTCTTTTTGTCCCCCATGGGCATTTACATGCTTGTATAGATAGTCACACCATAGACATATGTGCATGTTTATATCATAAATCTCAGATGTAGTGGTGCATGTGGGGCAATTCCTTAAAGGCATCAGAGAATATATGAAATCTAAATCCCAGATTAATGATTTAGTTCCTAGTAGCATATCACTTCTAATATAATTTACCTTAGCAATGCTACGTCTTTTAGTACTATATATTTTTAATGTATAATTGTATATTCTTTCAGTTTATTATACTCTGGTCAGATTTGTTTCAATTGTTATATACTAGGAGGTTAGAAGTTGCTACCATGTCAGATTGAAGGTCTTACTCTTTTTCTTTCGTGCAACAGATATTGGGTAACAGAAATGCATGTGGATGGTTTTCGCTTTGATCTTGCTTCTATTATGACCAGGGGTAGCAGGTTATATACCATTTAGTGCACCGTTATTCAAATTTTGCTGGAGACCGATGCATCTCGCTGTTCTTATTTTCACTTTCCTTGTTTGTTACCAGTCTCTGGGATGGAGCTAATGTATTTGGTGCTCCAATAGAAGGTGACTTGCTGACAACTGGAACCCCTCTAGGCAGCCCACCATTGATTGACTTGATCAGCAACGATCCAATACTTCGCGGAGTGAAGGTTTTTCAACTTACATAGTTATTTAAAATCAGTTACAAAGCTTTATTTGTTTTGAGTTTGAGGACGTACATTTTATCCTATTAGGGATAGTTCCACACTTACTAATTGTTTTAGAAGTATATCAAAGTAACTTTTGAAATTAAGGAATCTTTTTATGGTATTTTTCATGAAATAAGCAGATTTCACCAAACCGATGGTGCAAAATTTGTTGGGATTTTCATTAAGTTAACCAGGATTGTATGTATAAATCTGTATATTTATATAGTTTTTCTTTTTACCTGGCAGATTAAAGCATATGAATTGAGATTTCTGCTGATATATAGATGAGGCTAGATTTTGTGGTTTTATGTGGGCTTGCAAATTTGCAAGGTTGGAGTGGCTAGATTGTTTTGATTATTCTCTTATCTAGAAAGAGAGATGAATGCTCACATTTCTGTTGAAAGAAACTAGTGGACAGAAAGAATGGTGTGTATTATTAGCTAACTGGTCATGTATATGGTTTTTACAGTTAAATTGTGTGATTAATGTATTTCGGTGAAACAATGAAAAGAGTTGGCATTGTTAAGGGGCAGTGGACAACACAAGGAATAAGGGTGACTTTAGAGAAAAGAAATATGGGAAACAGAGAATCATTATGTTCCTGAAAAAAAAATCATAAAGTACCCCAAACACTTGGTAAGGAAATGTTCAGAATTTTAAACAATTTAATGTCAATAGTTGTCTTAAAGATTCCATCAATCTAAATAGATGTATATGGCTGATTAAATAATTTAAGAAGATGGGCTAAACTAGATCACAAGTTATTTAGATGATAGAGCTGATATTTGCAATAGGCATTTATTGTTATTGACTATTATTTTACCTTTCCTTTGGAACTTGAATAGTGACAGGTAAAAGATTCTGTTGATCTAAATTGATATATATGGCTGATTGAATAATTTAAAATGATGGGCTAAACTAAGTCACAAGTTATTTGGTGATAGAGCTGTGATTTGCAATAGGCACTTACTGTTAGTGATTATTACATAATCTCACCTTTAAACCTTGAATAGTCATGAATAAAAGGAGGCTTTTCAAGGCAGCGTTTCCTTCTAGGTGTTGTTTATTTTCTTGCCTCACCTAGATTGAGTGCCTAACACAACTAACCAGCTTTGCTTGAACTTCCCTTAAAGTATTTTGATTGATCATTGTATTCATTATCTGCCGTGTATAGATTAGTTTTCAAATCGTTCGGAAGCAGTAAGCTAACATGCAAAGTTTCTTAATTTCCTCTTTTTAGCTTATAGCTGAAGCCTGGGATGCTGGAGGTCTCTACCAAGTCGGCACTTTCCCTCACTGGGGTATTTGGTCAGAATGGAATGGAAAGGTCAGTGCAGATATATGATTGTTGGATTCATAACCCCATTTATTATGCTGTGATGTGACTTGAAAATGAAAGGATGTGATAGCACCGCTTGGATGGAACTCACGAGAGTGTTAGAATTTAGAAAAAGAGCTTCATAACACAACACTGAATACATCACTGAAAAGTCATAATTGCATCACATCATCATATAATATATACCCTGACTAACCTTGTAACATGTTTGCATGAAATTATAATAATTGCATAAGGTTTCATTTTTATTGAAAATAACCCAGTGTTAAATTAGATGGAACTTGTCAACAGTGGAATACAGCTAAACTTTGCATGTATTTTATATTTATCTTCATTATTTCTTACTAGAATTGTAATTTATGATGGAATCTGCTATTTAATGAGTGGGTTACTGTAAACTGGATAGCAATGTCATGACTTCTTCAAATGTCCAATCTTGAAGAAAATTGTTGGACTATCGACTTGGCATAAAAGTAGTCAATTAATTTGTATGACTAAAGTAGAATGAATTTTCTGTCCACAATATGTATAATTATTAGGACAAATTTTATAGACTTTTTACCTTCAGACTACATGTGTTACTTCTTTCCTCTACATGCTCCCTATGTTAGTTCTTTACTTTCCATGTAACACGCATTTTTGGCGATGTGTATAAGCTATTTAATGTGCCGTTCTTGCATTTTTCAGTATAGAGACACGGTGCGCCAGTTTATCAAGGGGACAGATGGCTTTTCTGGAGCATTTGCCGAATGCCTTTGTGGGAGTCCTAATTTATATCAGGTTTATCTGTTGTCGCACATCACACTGCAATTGTAGTTCCTTTTGGATATAAACTCTCACTTCTATTCTTATTATATCATTATTGTTTGAATGGTTTCTGTTTTTTATTTCAAATTTATGCATTTAAACATCCTATTTGGCTGTCTTTAAACTCGCTCATTATATTTTATTCTTAGGGGATTAATATTTATTTCAGCTAAATTTTAAAGCTTTAGGTCTTGTGTTGTTAGTCTTTTCTTCTACCTTATTCTGTTGTGTGCTGGACATTATATCTTTCGCACAGGGAGGCGGAAGAAAACCATGGAATAGTATTAACTTTGTATGTGCTCATGATGGCTTCACTCTAGCTGATTTGGTGACTTATAACAACAAGCATAACATGCCCAACGGAGAAGACAATAATGATGGAGAAAGTCATAATAATAGCTGGAACTGTGGACAGGTAGATGTTTAGAAATCTGCTTTAGAGTTGCATTTAAATTAATTTTTCTTTCTACTTTTCTTTTTTATTGCATGGTGGTACATCATCACAAGATTATTTCACCAACCTGAATATCATTAATTACACTGTTAATGATAAATATCTAAAACCCAATATGTATACTGTTAGTATTGATCAGACATACTAGATTCATGTATCTGGTAGTATGTAAGTCCAAATTGTTCACAAGAAGTGAAGAAGAAAAAAACTGTGGCGCTAATAGAATTCCTTTAATTGTTAGTCATAGATATTCACATTCACTGATACTCGTCTTGTGTACTCCATTATAAAACATGGTCTTTATAATCCTTCCCAAAAATTTTCTTCTTTCCTCTTTCTCCCTCAGTTGTATGCAACGTATGAGTTAGGCCAAACTGCGTTGAGTAAGACAGTATTCTAACTTCCAATCCGTCATCATGTTTTTATATGATTTAGGGTGTGAGTTTGCTGTTATGACAAGTATGATGTGACCAATCTCTGATTCAAAGAAAAGTATAATTTGAAATTGTACACCGGGCATTAGTCTAAGATATAGACATTCACCTCGTTTCCTGCCTGATTACTTGTCATATTTATCATATTCTGTATAATCTTGTATATATTTTCTATTTTCTACTCTGTGTGTGTGTCTGTGCATGCACATATTATGCCTTTCTTGGCTTATTTAATTACTCCTTAATAGTACCACACCACAGTTTCTGAATCCCTAAAATAATGTTCTTTAAAGTATAGAATCTTAATCAATGTACATTAAGTTAAATTTGTTAATATAACCTTTGTATTTTTTTTTGGTCATGTATAACCTTTGTATTAAATGTTAATTTTATTTCTTGAACTAAACTAGGAGGGGGAGTTTGCCCGTGCCTCAGTAAAAAAATTGAGGAAAAGACAAATGCGGAATTTCTTTCTCTCTCTCATGGTTTCCCAGGTAAAGCCAAATCAACAGCACAATGAAAAGTATTTATTGGATGTAGCTTTTAAGTTTATCAATGCATTAAATGTTGCATTTTCCAATACGTACTTTCCATTTCTTAATTTCTTAACCAGTTCCCTAAAGGTACTCAATAGCAAGACCCTTAGTCTAATGTTGTCTTGTATCGAAGGTGGTGTTAAATTCATCAAAATATTCTTATTTATATGTAGATGATGTTGTTGACGAACAACTTCTGTTTACTGACTTTTAGTTTATCTTACCAGGGAGTTCCAATGATATATATGGGCGACGAATACGGACATACAAAAGGGGGAAATAACAATACCTATTGTCATGATAATTATGTGATCCCGCTATCTTCTAGAATATTTCAATGCACATCCACCATATTGTTAACTCTATTAACTTATCTTCACCCGTTTTGCAGCTTAATTACTTCCGATGGGATATAAGGGAGGAATCATCACCAGACTTCTTCAGATTTTGCCGCCTTATGACTAAGTTCCGCCAGTAAGTACTTTTTGCTTTCTTGTTGAACTCTAGCATTTTTCTCATATTCTAACGCTGTAATCCTTCAGGGAATGCGAGTCACTGGGCTTAGATGACTTCCCAACATCAGAAAGGCTGCAATGGCACGGTCATTTTCCTGGAAGGCCAGACTGGTCTAAAGCTAGCCGTTTTGTGGCTTTTACCCTGGTACGATACTTTTGTTGCCCATATTCAATGCCACAGGGATATAAGAATTCTGTTACTGGTAAAAAAGCCATGGGAATCACATCTTAGGATCTATTTCTTGTAATCTTTACCTAAAATGTAGAATTAGGACATGTTTCGAGCCTACATGCTTGACAGCAAGTCAGTTTGGATAAACTTTTCAACTACCACTTGTAGGAAAAGAAAAGATAAAATAATCGTGCAATGACGTTGAGTTTTCTACATGAGCTGAAATTAGTTTCTGCACCTCAACTTTTTTAGAAGTCCTCTCATCTAACTTCTCCACGAACACTTATAAACTTATTGTAAAGACTTTTTTGAGTTAGAAACCAAATACTTATTTCAGTTGAGAAGCTCTTACAAGTTAGAAGATAATACAAACAGCCAAAGCAACTCTGCATCTGGCAACAGTAAAATGAGTGCCTTTCTTGAGATAGTATGTGCATGCCTAGCTAGGATGAGAGTCCCCTGGGCATCATATAAGATTGGCAGAAGATGTATGCTGATTTGAGAGAAGTTAGATCTCCTATTGTGACTGTTTGCTATGTCTCCAATTCCAACACATGTAAAAAGAAGCATTTTTATTCTCAGCCTGGGTTTTGAAGGGCCAAATGTTTATGTTGTCCCGTGGTATGAAATATAGGACATATACCCAGGTTAGCCTTTCAGTAGAAGTAGAACTGTTGACCTCTCAGTAGCTTCTTTGAGACTCTTGTCTTAAAAAGAATGTTCAATCCCATACGTTTAAGTTCTTATGGTATACTGAAGCTGCTATGCTCTGAACTTATTTGTCCTCTCACATAACCTTTGCTTGGATACTCCATAAGTGACTAACTTTTCCCCCTTATTTGGCATGAACGTGAGCCCAGGTGGACTCAGTGAAGGGAGAGATTTACATTGCTTTCAATACGAGTCATTTACCCTTCACAGTTACCTTGCCAGAGCGTCCCGGATACCGATGGGAACCCCTCGCGGACACCAGCAAGTCTGCACCATATGATTTTCTCACACCTGACGTTCCTGGAAGAGATATTGCAATACAGCAGTATGCTCAGTTTCTTGACGCCAATATGTATCCAATGCTTAGTTACTCTTCCATCATCCTCTTGCGTACGCCAGATGAAAATGCCTAGCTTGGAGAATCCTGCTGCCCTGTAGATATACTATACTGCAACATATAGTATGGTGGAACCTTAATTGAATAGTTGGATCAGTAATTAAAGCATAGAGAATGCATTGAAAATTTTCCTTTCCCGAAACATCAGAAGAAAAAAGCTGTATTAGTGATGGAATGATGTGATGATGGAAAAGTGGACGAGTTGCATTTGCTTCAATTT
Organism: Glycyrrhiza uralensis; assembly: GCA_030159175.1. Classification (NCBI taxonomy): domain Eukaryota; kingdom Viridiplantae; phylum Streptophyta; class Magnoliopsida; order Fabales; family Fabaceae; genus Glycyrrhiza; species Glycyrrhiza uralensis. Next base: position 56,672,732 of record BRZY01000003.1, on the reverse strand, counting down.
AGATATGTCCTGCCACGTTTTGTAATGCCTTTCTCGTGGTGGCTTTCTGTTTGAGTTCGTGTGTGTGGAGGGTTTGAGTTCGTGGGTATTGAAAATAACTTTTTTTAGATTTGCTAGAATAAAAGGGGATTGGTAAATACACCCCCTCTTTTTTGCCATCTACCTCACTTAAAAGTCAAATCAATGTAAAAATACAAAAATACTTTTTTTTTTTTTGTATTTTCCCGCATACACCCCACTGCTACCGGAAACTCGAGTTTCCAGTAGTTCAAAATTTGAAATTTTATACTATCGGAAACTCGAATTTCTAATAGTTCAAAAATTTAAATTTGTGCCGGAAATTCGAGTTTCCGGTAGTGTAAAATTTCATCAAACTACCGGAAACTAGAATTTTCGGTAGTGCAAATTTTCAAGTTTGAACTACCGGAAATTCGAGTTTCCAGTAGTTCAAAATTTCAAATTTTGAACTACCGGAAACTCGAATTTCCGGTAGCACAAAATTTTAATTTTTATAACTACTGAAAATTTGAATTTCTAAAAAAATATTAAAAATTTACTGGAAATTCGAATTTCTGGTAGTTCTAAAATTCAATACCGGAAAGTCAAATTTTCGGTAGTATAAAAGGGTATTTTGGTATTAAAATTTTTAAATAGTGACAAGTGAGGTGAATGGAAAAAAATGGTGGGTGTATTTACCAATTGCCGAATAAAAAACTATATTATTATTATTTTTGCGTCGGATCGGGTCACCTGAGTTCATGAATATTTAGTGTTGAAATAATATAGAAAAAGTGTCACACCAAGAAGTTGGATAATAGAATTTGCTGATTCAAAATCTAAAATTAATTATCCAAATTTTTGTAAAAAAAAAAACTAATTATCCTAAATATCTGTGTCTGCATCCACGTCATGTGCTTCCTGCATTCACATTCTTTTTTCTTATCATTCTCTCGTGCCTGGTCTCTCTTCCTCTTTTTTTTTTGACATTTTGTTATAATATTACATGATAAAGTAGTTATTAGTAAATTATAGAGTAGTTATTTCTAAATTTAAATTTAAATTTAAATTTTTAAGGGCAATAATGGAAAGTAAAATAGAACACCAAAATGGAAGTTAAAATAGAGTGTTTTCTTTATATATAGGTATAGATTACAATTTTTCAAAAGATAAATATTATATAATTTTGAGTAAATTTAAAATCAACTTTTTAGTTAAAAATGGCGATTACCAATTTTGAATTTAATTAAGGGCATTTTTGTCCACGAAAAAAACTACACCAAAAGGTAATTATTCTTTGGTATTCCTTTTATATATATGGATGTGCCCGTCTATCCATTTTTTTATTATTGTTTAATATGAAAATCATAAATTAATGTATAAATTTGATCTTCTATTATTATATATTCATTCATATTAATATGTTAATAATAATATACCGTGCATAACATAAAATTACATATTGGTGTGTAAGTTTAATTGTAATTTGCACACACATATCAATATATCAATTATATTGTACATAAATGTAAACATATATAATATAATATGCAGAATTAAACACAAATAAAATCAAAATATGATTTATTTACATGTCAATAATATTATTGCTTTGACAAATTTTTTCAAAAAAAAAAAAAATTGCTTTGACACATACCCAAAACAATTATAACATTTAAGGATAACGATAAAGCAAAAAAAGATATATGAAAAATTTGCATACCAAAGTCAGAAGATTTAGAAGATGCACGACACCCTCCCTTTTCCTTCTGAATCAATGTTGCCCAAGAAAAAGAAACAGTGCGCCTATTTTTTCAAAGAAAAGAGAAGATATTAACACGTTAAAAAAATGCTGATGCCCCATGGCGAATACCGACTCATGCACAGCTTTGCATATATTAGCGGTTTTATTTAGGGGCAAATTAGTCTTAAAAATTGTGTACACCAAAAAAAGATATCCTTTTTATAATAGTTAAGATGTAATATAGATATATAGATTAAACCAGCTTGAGTTTGTTTGGATCATGTACATAAATTACTATCGACAGATATATATCAGTGCGGTTGCCCTGTGAAGTTCGACGTGCTAAATTAATAGTTTTACATGTATTATTTGTATGTGTGTGTGTTACAAATAATACATACAGAACTATTAGTTCCGCATTGAAGTATAACTGCGGAACTATTAGTTCCGTATCATGTATATATTTAGAAAAAAATATATGTGAAACTATTAGTTCTATATCAGGTATGTGTAGATAGAAAAGTATGTATGTGTAGATAAAAAAGCCAATTTTTAATTTTAAAAAAAAAATAGAAACTAAAAAATAATTGTTCTTTTGCTTAAAAAGCCCTTCTCGCGGTGTGGGACATCCCTCGGTTGCGTATGACCCTTCCTTTTTTTTTTTTAATGTATGTATGTTTCAGTCTTTTTTTTGGACAAAATGTATGTTTCAGTCTTAACAATTTCTAAATATAAAACCCATCTATTAATTTTTTATAATCATTTTATTCAGAAAGTAATTTGATAACAAGATATCAAAATTTAATGAAAAAAAAAATCAAATTTGAATTTCTGTTTCTGTATACCGACATTCAAACAAAGTCACACATACTGTAGCTACATATTTTACAACAAAAAAACGAATTTTGTTAAAAATTGATTGTTTCTTAATAATCTGAAATTTTTTGATTAATTTTGGAGTAAACATTAATTTTTAAAAATGATAATAGAAATCCAAAAAATATATATAATATCTTTTATTCAAGGAATATGGAGGTTTTATTAAATAGATTACAGTATGAAAATGTCAAATGTCAAAAAGGAGTAATAATTAATTAATTTAATAATCAATCAATCAATCAATACCTATATACGAAAGCAAAGATATCGGAGACGACGAGGAGAAGGGCGAGGTTGGAGAGAGAGGGAGGCAATGAGAGAGATATGTAGGTAGGAGGATATTTAAACGTCGTTACACATGATGGCGTAAACCCTATCAGAAAGTTTTGAAGGACATATTTACTTGGAAACGGTAGCATTTACTTCCATAACCGCCACCGCCACCGCCAAGGAATCCGCCATGTCCGTCCAAGTTGCTGCAGCGCCTAACAGAGTTCCCCTTTCGTCCATTATTGGGTCAGGGTTGAGATGCTTCATTATTGCACATCAGCCCCGGTAAGCACTTTCCTCACCACTAACTATTTCTCTTTCCCTGACTGATTCCATAGCATAGTCAAGGTTTTAAATTTAAATTGCGGATTTGGAGACTCTAAAAACCTTGATATTACCAGAAATAGCGTGACTTCGCGGCGCTATCCCACTGTGCCGCCGTGATTATGATTTACCACCCCATCATTACCAGCGACTGCATGGAGAACCCAACCCAACATTTAGCTACGGATTTAAGAAATATAGTGATGGATTTTGTCCATCACTAGAAGTCAAAGTAATTTTTTTTAAAAAATGACACCAACGGAACTATTAGTTCCGATATGCACATCATTCATTATTGGAGTCATATTTAAAAGTAATGCCCCAATTGCCACAGGAATGCACAGACTTCATCTTCTTGAAAATATTTGATTTGCTGAACAAGCATGTATCTAACAAAAAAAATTAAATAATTTCTTTCTTCATTAAGGTTTATATGATGGACAGGAGCAGAGGAATCAAGGAAACCCGGTAATAAATTGTCACCATCTTCTGTATCAAAATTAAATCCTGCACATGTAATATAAGGTATAATGAGAAAAGGATCATGATATATTACCAAAATAAAAAATCTGCTTTCACTTATCAGTTAACTATCATCTTTCAAGCACATCACCAGATCTTTAGTTTCAGCCGAAGGAATACTTTTAATATTTGATTCATCTTGATCAATGGTTGTTGCAGAGATGTCAAGGACAGCAACATCACCAACCTGTTAAACAGGAAAATGTATCTTGTAGCAGCCAGCTAATTTTGGGTAGACTAGTTGTTATCAATCAATACAAATATTAATCATCAAGATAATATTAAATACATAAAAAAGGAAATGGTATTCATACTTTCATAGGACAATCATATTAAAAATGAAAAAAAAAAGTGTATGTTAGTTGACTAGTACAAATTAATTTCAATCACCTGTAGCCCTCTGTCAGTGACAACTTTCAGTGCACCAACAAATTTGTAACGCCTTCTGAATTCTTTTTCAGATGCTATGTGAGCATCTACATCGCTGTCTATCTCAACAACAATCTTTAAATTTTTGTATGCATCATCAGAAATCCATTTGATTTCTGGTGCAACATCAACAATGACATCTTAACTGGAGAAGTGAAATCAGTGAGAATAATTGATATAATCTGCCTGTAGAATCACTGGCTGAAAATGTGAGCATTCTACATGACAAACTTCCTTTTCTCTATCTTATGATAGAAGATAGTTGTGGTATAACAGATTCAGCAAAGGAAGAAAAAATGAACAGTAACATATATATTACCTAATAGCTTCTGCATTTTGATGAGTGGCCCTAAAAAAAAGGCTGTCATCAGCAAAGAAAAGGTGGTTAAATATTGGAGCTCCTCTAGCAATTTGAATGCCATGAATAGCTCTCCTTTCCAAAGCTTGGGTCAAGAGACCTGAAAATACTTCAGCACAAATAATGAATTAGTACAGTGAGAGTGGATCTCCCTGTCTAAGGTCTCTGAGGAGCAAATTGTTGACCTATTTAAGAGGACGGAAAAAGAGACTGAAGAAACACAATTATTAATAAGTTGAGTCCATTTAGGGGAAAAACCCATGGAATTCAAAACAGAGTCAAGGAAATTCCATTCAATTCGATCATAGGCTTTTGACATATCTAATTTAAGACTCACATAGCCATTCCTAGTGCTGGTTCTGTTCCCTGTTTCTGCTGGTTCTCTAGTGCTTCCTATTTGTATTTTGGGTTCTTTACTAGCTTAAGTTGTTTTGTGACTTATGAATTATGAAATGTATATGACTTTATTTAATTACTTTCTTATGCTTATGAGTTTAAGTTTAATTATTTCAAGTGTGATTTAAAGGTTTTTTCCTCTTATTTATGCTATTTTATAAGCATATATATGAATTTATATATATATATATATGACTTGTGTAGAATCTTACATCTTGTGTTATGGATTTATGATTCTGTCTCCCCTTCCCGTTTCTTGAGTAGAATCTCGAGTTTGACTACCTTGGCTGCATCAGCCAATAGATCACCAAGTGATAACCATGGCAAAATGAATTATGCATATGCTGGTCCCAAGATGGATTTTTCGGTTAGTATACCAGAGTTTAAACAATACGACATCTGCTTTCATGGAAAAAGAAATTCTGCTCCAATAGGAGATACATTGCTTGAAGAAAACAAAGAAAGAAGCTGCATTGAGATGCGGGAGGGAGGAACAAAAGAAGGGATACTGAGGCCCGGGATGGTTCTCTTGAAATATTTCATAGCCCACAGTGAACAGGTACTTATATAATTTTCTCTTGCTTTAGTAGGCATGCTACTATTTCTCTCTGATCTTTCAGAATGCAATTTATAATGCCAAAGTAGAAATTGCAATTTGTGATGTATGGGGTAAAGAACAGAACATTAGGAGGAGACGTATTTCAGAATTAGCCTACACTAATAAGATGATACATAGGATGCAAGCAATTTTTTCTTCTCCTGCCTATTCTTGGAATTTCTCTAACTTGTGGTAATGCATTCCATTCATATAAGCTTGCCCCCATGTTCCTGAATGATGCACCATAACTTTTTGTATACTTGATTCTAATATTTATTGAGTGAATCACCAAAATTGTGCAAGGAATTGTAAGGCGTTGTCAACTTAGTCCATGAAATTATTAATATTTCAAATTAATCCTTGAAATTGGAATTTCTCGATCATATTAGTCCTTTTAGATCGGTCAATTCAGTCCCTAAAATTATCCGACAGGAACTAATGTGATCGAAAGTTTTTAATTTCAGGGACTAAGTTGACAATGTTTTTCAATTTTAGGGACAATTGTTGATTTACTCATTATTTCATATCTGGTAGGTTTAATTCTTTGTTTTTTTTCCTAATAATTTTAGGTGGAAATAGTGAAAAATTGTCGTGACCTTGGTATGGGTTATGGAGGATTCTATCAACCAGCTTTTGCAAACGGTGCCAAACTTCGATTGAAGATGATGTGTCTTGGTATGGACTGGGATCATCAAACCGGAAAATATGGATATAAACGGGTAATTGATGGTAGCAAGCCACCTAGTATTCCCCGTTACTTCAGTAAGTTGGTTATAAGAGCAATGCAAGAAGCACATAATCTAATTAATAAGGAACATGGAATAAGGCATGTTGATGTGGAGGACATACTCCCTTCGCTGACTCCTGATATATGCATTGTCAATTTTTATTCAACCAGTGGAAAGCTTGGTCTTCATCAGGTCACCTCCTTTACTAGTTACACTACCTTGCTTTTCGGCATTTTTTATGTAAGAACTCAAGAAATATTTGGATGTTGTCGATTTGTTCCCAGAAAAATCGAAAATAAAATAATAACAAAAGAGAACAGGAGCTGGAGAGAAAAGGGAGAAAATTCGGAAAGAGGAATTTTGTAACGGATTTAGGACCAAGTATTTAATGATAATAAGCATAGAGAATCCAATATTTAGGACCAAGTATTTAATTTAGGACATTTGTTGAAAAATTTGGTTGGAATCTTAACATATAGTTTTGGTGGTTGTAGTAAGATTGTGGTATTCATGTTGCTAGCCAATATTGTTTGATTGATAACAAGATATGATAGACAAACTTATTTTGCTTCCATCTTGAAAACTACTTGATGGCAGGATCGTGATGAAAGCAGAGAAAGTCTGCGAAAAGGGTTGCCTGTTGTATCCTTCTCTATTGGTGATTCAGCAGAATTTGTTTATGGGGATCAAAGGGATGTTAAGAAGGCAAAGAATGTAGTCCTAGAATCAGGGGATGTGTTGATATTCGGTGGCAAATCGCGACATGTGTTCCACGGTGTGTCATCTATCATACCCAATTCAGCCCCAAAGGGATTGCTGCAAGATACTTGCCTTCGTCCTGGCCGCCTCAATCTTACATTCAGACAGTATTAATGCACTCTCAAGATCAACAATGCTTGCTATTGATGTTCTTGTAGTTGACGCATTTTATAATTTAAAATTTTGTCCCAGGGAACTTTGCATAAACAGATTGTTGTTTAAACATGTCTGTCAATTGTGTTGGTAACTAGCCGGCCCTTTTGTGTCTACATTGAAAGTTACCTGATTCAATTTGGTTCTTAGTTTTAAGGTTTTGAGCTTTTTTTTTTTTTTTATATTTTCATGTCATATTTGGTTAGTTACATGTTTTTGTCCTTTGTGTCCATATTAATGGTCCCTTTTTATAACATTGAACTTTAGCTAGTTGAATTTAGTTCTTTGTTTGCAGTGGTGGTTGTCTGGTTGAGCCATTTTCAATTTCCATGTTATATTTGGTTAGTTACATGTATCTGTCCCTTGTGTTCATAACTGTCCCTTCTCATAGTCTACATTGAGATTTAGTTGATTGAGTTTAGTTCTTAACTTGGAAGTTTATGAGCACCTTGAATGTTACATTGTTTTTAATTATCGATAACTAATTAAAAGTCTCTATCTTTTTAATTTATAAAAAGAATTTAGTATGATATACTTTGTTTTAAAATTCAAATATTTAATTGGCCAATCGTAGAGAACATTATTCAAATGAGCTATTGTTACCGTAATTTTTTTAAAAATAAATAAAACGGAACAAATGTTAAAAGATAAACTATCATCGGAAATTAAATATTCTTTTGATAATTATTAGGATAGAATGGGAAAAGAGAAAAACCAACCCAAATTGTGGGGATCATATTTGGACGATTCAAGTCATCACCATTAGTGGGTGAGAGAGAGAAAGGGGTGGGTAAAATTTGTCAAAAAATGAGGGATCAAAAATAGATTTAATTTAATTTTTAATTTGAAAAAAATTAGAAACTAAAAATAATTTTTCGTTTGCTAAAAAAATGCCCTTCTCATGGTGCGGGACTTCCCTCGGTTGCGCACGGCCTCTTTTTTTTCATGTATATCTATATCAATATCTTAATAATTCCTGAATATAAAACCCATCTTTCAATTTTTTATAATCATTTTATTTAATCCAATAACAAGAAATCAAATTTGAACTTCTGTTGTTGTATATCGACATTCAAACAAAGTTAGTTATTTTTTCTATTTCATTAAATTCAGTTATTCACACATAATGTAGGCTGTAGATTCATATTTTACAACATAAAGTCGAATATAAAAAAAATTGATATTATTTGTTTCTTAGTAATCTGACAAAAAATTGATTAATCTTGGAATGAACATTTTTTTTTAAAAAATGATAGCCATATTTTCAGAAGGGGATTAAAATTAAAGTTTTTTTTTTACAAAATAATAAATATTTTTTTATTTTCTTTTTGATAATGACACTTCTTACAAGACCAAAGAGAACCATTAACCTCAAAAATGACTTACAATTGATTTTACATATAGTCTTTATTATTTATCATTTTTAATTAATGAATTATGAATAATAAATAAATTATTTTAATTAATTAATGTATATATATGTATACTACACCCGTTAACGGAATATCTTTCTCGACCTTTAGGCTAAGATAAAAATAAATAGTAACAGAGTTGTTGTTGTTTTCCGAGAGAAAAAAATAATAACAGAGTTTTTTGAGAAGGAATAAAAGATATAGGATGGTTTCTAGCAAAAAAAAACAAAAGAAAGATATAGGATGGGATAGTGACACGTGGAAAAAATGGTGGAAGGTTTGGGAAAGGAGAAGAAGTTCCAGAGAAGTCTAGACACACACAGGGCATTCATCACCATCATATCCATTGCCTCCAAATATATTATTATTGGCACAATGCTTCCTCCTTCCATTCTTCTCTGCCGAACCCACACAAACCAACCACAACGCCATTACTCTGTACTCTGCACCTTCCTGCAGCCATCAATAATCATCGCTAACTAGTAATAATCTAATAATAATAATTGTTGTTGTTGATATCAGCAATTATTAATTCCATGGCGGCACACAGGTTGTTGAAGAGGAAAGGTGGCGTCGATGACATTAGCGACGATTTCTCCGATTTCTCTCTTTCCTCTCCTGCTACAAAAATTCGACGCCTGGTAGTACACTATCACTACTCTCTCTCTCTCTCTCTCTCTTCAATTTATTCATAATATTCGTGTTACTGACCATAAACTGTTGTTGGTTTGTTAGGATGCTGAGCTGCCTCCGATTGTGGAAGAAGAGGAACCGGCTCTACCTGTAACTGTTCCTAACGAGGAGAGGGCTCTTGTGCTCTTCAAGCCCATCCCTCACTCTCTCTCTCTCACCCTCAATTCTGACCTCCTATCTCAAATCAAGAGTATGTGCTTCTGTTATTTCTTTTCCTTAATTAAATTATTCTATAATATCAGCTGCTTATTCTTATTTTTATTTCTTAATTATTGATAAAGGATTCCATTTATTTACTTTTTTATTTTTATTTTTAATTGCAGATCGACTTCCTTGGTCAAACCAACGTGATTCTGATTGGGACCGCCTAATAGGGTCACACGAAGAGGAGGAGGAGGAGGAGGAACAGGACAAGAACAATCATCGTTTGGCTCTTGTGCCGTGGGTACCCCAACCCTCTTCCCACTGTTCCACTTCTGACAGCAACGCCAACACACAAGAGGTTATGGAAGAAGCTGATGAAATGGGAGAAGCAGAAGGAGATGCATCATCCATGATGATGATGGATGTAGAGGAACAAGACACTACTAGCACCACTTCCACATCAACCGTTTACCATCCAACACCGCTAAATGTACAACACCAAGGAATAACAGCTACGGCGCCAGAGGGATTCCAGCACCAGCAGCACTGTCTGCTACCTCAGTTCCCTCAAAACACCTCAACTCCCATCACCTGGACCCGTTGAACATCTTCATTATTGGGTTGTGTGATTGCGCAAGCTTTTCTCTTCTTTAGATTAGACTTGGATTATTGTATAAGACTAGGCAATAGATTGCAGTTTTGCTTTTGCGTCACCGAGGGATGGGACGGGATGGGAAGAAGCAGCAATTGGGGGGGAAGTTGGTCAATGTCTCTATAATCGTGACCATCATGGGATGTCAATCCTTCTATTCAAGTAATTAACAAAGAAATTCACGTGTATTTTCCTTGTTTTGTTTTGTCTTTTACTTGATTCATGATGAGGCATTATGATCACCCACATTGTGATGTGATGATCTTATGGCATTATGATAGTCTATGTAGTAGCTTATGCCACTTGTGTTGGTGGAAAAAGTGATGATTTTCCCCTTCTGTTGAGTGCTTTCTCTTGACTTTCGTTTTATTGCCAAGATACAACATTGATAAAGACGGCAGGGCAGAGCCTTGGAAAGAAACGGCACTGCACTGAAAGGAAGCACTCTGTTATATAACATTTATGGTGCAAATGCCTCTCTTTTATTATCAGTCAGTGTTAACTATATATAGATCAAATAATATAATATTACGTGTGTAATGTCTCTACTGGTTTTAAAGAATTGGCCAAATAACCTTACTTTGGAACCCTGCTGTAATGAGATGATATAGAAATAAGCTCCTTCCAATTTTATTTTTTTAATTTACTCATCTTTAATGAGAAACGATCGAACAAGTGTTTCACGATCCAAATCAAATAATTCTATTAAGTTTAAATAAATAACAGCAGAATGTATAATGCGTGTAACTTCTGACAGTTATTACACCATCAGGGTTCCTAATAGGAGGAGTACACTACATAGGGCAAAATCACATCAAAATCCAAATGCCATAAAACCGGTGGGCAAACTACATGGGGAGCCTGCCTTCCGGATGACAAGAAAAATGTCAGGACACTGCCAGTACATTGGTATTCCCAAGTAGTAATCTACAATAATTATTCTATGTCATACTCTGTACTAGTTGTCCATCACAAAGTGTGTATGAATGAATTCCTGCTATATTCCAGCATCTCCGTGACAGGGTTGAGTCTGTAGAGCAATATCAAACTAAGCCTGCATCATGATTCTATACATGCTAGTCTCCAGAGACATATTTCTTCTCTTCATAGTATCTCTTCTCACTCTTAGCCTTCTTAGCATTGCGTTTCTGCGTCAGACAACAGAAAAGGGAAAAGCAGAAAAACCATGTCATCAGTACTTTAATTGAAACATCTGCTTAATAACCAGTTAATCATATATATGAATACAAATCTCGAAGGGTGGTTAATAACAATGAAATTACCACGTAAGCTTCATGATTAGCCATTATCCTTTGGGCTACTGAGGTAGTAGTGATATCCTTTGGGCTTTCAAGCAAGTGGAATATTCCCATGCTCTTTGGAACCTCATATGGATCCATTTCACTCTGCACAATACAACTTGTTCACTAATACGCCAAAAAGAAAATATGATAATGTATCACACATGAATTGTAAAACAATGGGCGAGCTTACCTGTAATGACTTCTCGGCAACAGTACCGTGCACAACTAGTGAGATATTGAAAGTCGTGATCTGTTTGATTCCAAAAAAATAAACCTCATAATGACGAAAATATCCAATAGACTCAAATTATGTTCAAGAACATTTGATATGCTCGCTCTCTCTCTCAAGTAGATGAAATGTATGTGCACGAGAAGTTACAATTTTGTTCATTTCAAGAATAAAACAAGGAAATGGAGATGAAGTTGCACGAAACGAGAAAAAGGTAGCAACACATTATTTGACACTCTTTTCAACACTATATATATTATTAGGTGAAATATTGGAGCATCAAGGTGTATGCTGCTAAAACTACGATGCATAATAAGAAACAAATCCTTCACTTGAGTACACCAAAAAGAAACAGTGAGTATAAGTCAATGCCCCAATAACAATTTCAAATAAAATGGTAAAGTGATAGCTACTTAAATGAAATACGGATAATGTAGAATCAGAGTCATACCATGTCCTTTGTAATTTCCCAAGGTGCACCAATAATGACTTCATCAACATAACGGCAAGCTAGCACACTAAGGCTACGTTCGTGAAGATGCATAATTGGATAGTGATTTCCTCGATGTTCACTGCAGGAAATTTGTTAGTTTCTATAGGAGTATATGTATTACTCGGGTAACAACCCATGTGATGGAATTAGTAAAACTGATTATGTTTGTTAATAGTTAGTTAGAAGGTTAAGAGTTAGTTAGGCTTAGCTAGCTCACAGTGTTACTATAAATATCAAAACCATATGTTATGTAACTTGGGAGTTTCATTATCAATACAATCAGAGTTTGGTTTCTCGTTTCTCTCTCTTTCCACTTCTCTCTGAAAATGAACATGGTATCTAGAGCTTCCATTTTGGGGGCCTAGCTTCGCTGTGCTTTCCTCTCTGATTCGCTGTGCTTTCTGCGTGTTCTTCTGCAACGTGTGTTGTTGCTGCCATGGCTGATTCGATTTCCCCTGTTCAACCGTCTTCTCCAGCGCCTCACTCCTTCACTCATTCGCTCTCGTTGAAGCTGGATGACAAGAATTTCTTGCTCTGGAACCAGCAGGTGGAGGCGGTGATTGCTGCGCATAAACTTCATCGGTTCGTTGTGAACCCTAACATTCCATTGCGGTATGCAAATGAGATGGATCGAACCCTAGACATTGAGACTGAGGAGTACCAGCGCTGGTTTGTGCAAGATCAGATGCTGTTCACGTGGCTCCTCTCCTCTTTGTCAGATTCAATCCTCCCTCGTGTAATTGGCTGTAAGCACTCTTGGCAGGTGTGGGACAAGGTGCATAAACACTTTTACACACAGCTGAAGGCGAAGGTGAGGTCTCTCAGATCTGAGTTAAAGACCACAAAAAAAGGCACAAGATCTATTAGTGAGTATGTTTTACGAATCAAAGCAATTTCTGATTCCTTAATTGCTATTGGTGAACCGATCTCTGAGCAAGATCAAGTGGATGCGATTCTGGATGGTTTGCCTGAGGATTATGGTCCTTTTATCATGATGATGTATGGTAGAAGTGATTGTCCTTCTGTTGCTGATGTTGAGAGCTTACTGCTTGTGCAAGAGCACAGTTTGAAAAGTACAAAAGTGAGTTGTCTACAGGTTCTGTTTCCATCAATGTTGCTCAAGGACCTGGTAACCGTGAGTCTGCTGATGAACAGAATTTCAATTCAAATAGAGGTGGTGGTAGAAACAATAGAGGTGGTGGTAGAAATGGCAGAGGAAGAGGTGGACGATATGGCAATGGTCCACGTCCAACCTGTCAAATTTGTTTTCGATATGGCCACGATGCTTTTAGATGCTGGAACAGATTTGATCAGGATTATGTACAACCAGATCCACCACCTGAAATTGCTCAAAATCTGAATCAGAATCAGTCTCAAGGATCAAACCAGCAGGCTAATCAGCAAGCAAATTCACAGAGTCAAGCACCTCGTGTGTATGCTGCCACTACTCAAGAAGTGCAAGTTCCTCGCATGTTTGACTCTCAAGTCTGGTATCCAGACTCTGGTGCTTCACACCATGTGACAGCAGATTCACAACACCTCACTCAAAGTGTGCCATTCAATGGATCAGACCAAGTGCTCATGGGAAACGGACAAGGTTTAACTATTTCTTCTATTGGCTCATCTAGTTTTACTTCACCTCTCCACCCACATATCACCTTGTCATTAAATAATTTGTTGCATGTTCCTAATATTACCAAAAACCTTGTTTCTGTGTCAAAGTTTGCTCAAGATAATCATGTATATTTTGAATTTCATCCTAAGTGTTGCTTTGTTAAATCTCAGGTGTCCAATAAAGTACTTCTTCAAGGTACTTTAGGTCCAGATGGTCTGTACTGTTTCCAGCCACTGAAATTCCTTCAAGGTTCATCATGTGGTGCTCAGTTTCGATCTCAGTCAAGTCCTATAGTTGCTACTACTACTGTGTCATCTGATACTTTGTCAAATAATACTAGTTTGTCACACTCTTGTAATTCATTGTCAAATTCTTGTAATTCTCTTTCCACATTTTCGGTTTGGCATAGACGCCTTGGTCATGCTCATAGTGAAGCTGTAAAAACTATACTCAGTTTATGCAATATTGGATATCAAAATAAAAGTGTATCAGATTTTTGTAATTCTTGTTGCTTGGCAAAGGCACATCGCCTATATGCACCCCCTTCCAAAACTGAGTATCATGCGCCTTTTGAATTAATTTTTAGTGATCTTTGGGGGCCTGCACCCTACCAATCTACTGGTGGTTTTTCATACTATGTTACTTTTGTTGATGCCTTCACACGGTTTACTTGGATTTATTTTCTCAAAAACAAGTCTGACACATTCACAGCTTTTAAACAATTTCATGCTCTTATAACTACTCAATTTCAAGCTAATCTTAAAGCTGTACAAACAGACTGGGGGGGTGAATACCGTGTGTTCACAAAGCACCTAACTGAAAAAGGAATTATTCACAGGTTAACCTGTCCACACACTTCCCACCAAAATGGTACTGTTGAAAGGAAACACCGTCAGATTGTAGAAATGGGACTAGCTTTGTTGAGTCAAGCCCAGCTTCCTTACACCTACTGGGACCATAGTTTCACCACCTCTGTCCATTTAATAAATCGCCTACCTACTACTGCTTTAAAGAATTTCACCTCACCTTATCATGCTTTATATAATAGACTTCCAGATTACCACAGTTTAAGGACCTTTGGGTGCTCATGCTTTCCTTTTCTTCGCCCTTATAATAGACACAAGATGGAATATAGGTCCAGTGAATGTGTGTACCTTGGCTTGTCCCCACATCACAAAGGCCATAAATGTTTAGCAGTTGATGGAAGAGTGTATATCTCAAAAGATGTGCAATTCAATGAAACACGTTTCCCTTATGAGCATCTCTTTTTGTCCAATGTATCAAGTCCAAGTACTGTTGCTCAATACCCCTCGGTTATTCCTCTCACTTCTCAGTTGTTGGACTCTAGTAATGTAGCAAGTCCTTTGTCTGATGCTTCAAGTCAGTCCTCGGGTCCTACCACCTCAAATCAAAGTCTCAATGTGTCTTCAAGTCCTACACCCACTACTAGTCCTTCACCAAATCCCACTAATTCCTCCTCGGGTTCCTCATGTCCTTTCTTGGGTCCTATTAATTCAAATCAAGGTCCCAATGTATCTTCAGACCCTGTTGAGTCAAGTCCCACTACCACTCCTCCATCTCAAACTTCCTCACTTGAATCTGCACATGAACATGTCCCACCCGAACCTGCACATGTCCCTCTCATTCCACCCTCTACTAATACTCACCCAATGGTTACTCGGGCTAAAACTGGCAGTCTCAAGCCCAGAATATTACTTGCCCATTGTGAGCCTCACACTGTTAAGCAGGCTCTTGCTAGTCCAGAATGGCTAGCTGCTATGAAGGATGAGTATGATGCCTTGATGAAGAATCAGACTTGGTCGCTGGTGGAACTTCCTACCAACAGAAAAGCGATAGGATGCAAGTGGGTTTATCGCATAAAAGAGAATCCTGATGGCTCCATTAACAAGTACAAAGCTCGTTTGGTAGCCAAAGGTTTTCATCAACAGCAGGGGTTTGATTTCAATGAAACTTTCTCACCAGTGGTAAAGCCTGTGACAATCCGGTTGATTCTGACTCTTGCTCTTACTTATAGATGGCATATTCAGCAGATTGATGTGAATAATGCCTTCTTGAATGGTCTGCTAAGTGAAGAAATTTATATGCAACAACCACCTGGGTTTGAAGCTTCCAACAAAAAGCTTGTTTGCAAGTTACAACGTGCTCTCTATGGCCTGAAACAGGCGCCTCGTGCATGGTATGAACGACTCACTTCAGTTCTGATTCAGTTTGGATTTAAGGCTAGTAGGTGTGACCCCTCCCTGTTTACGTTTACTCACGGCAGCTCACACTTGTATGTCTTAATCTATGTTGATGACATCATTGTCACTGGTTCTTCTTCTGCTTTGATCTCAAGTCTAATAACGAAGCTGAATGCAAAGTTTGCTCTTAAGCAACTAGGGGACCTGGATTATTTCCTAGGTATTGAGGTAAAAAGAACCATCACGGGATCACTACTACTCTCTCAAGGGAAGTATATTCGTGAACTACTAGCCAAGGCCAATCTGTCAGATGCAAATCCTATCAACTCCCCTATGATGAGCAGCTGTAAACTCTCAAAGTTTGGCACTGATGCTCTCTCAGACCCTCAGCTCTACAGGTCAGTGGTCGGTGCCTTGCAATATGCAACCATCACTAGACCAGAAATTGCCTACAGTGTAAATAAAGTGTGCCAGTTCATGGCTCATCCCCTTGACACTCATTGGAAGGTGGTCAAACGCATCTTAAGGTATCTTAAGGGTACCATTACTCATGGTTTGGAGCTGAAACCTGCAGACAAGGTTACCTCTAGTTTCCCCCTTACTGCATATTGTGATGCGGATTGGGCTAGTGATCCGGATGACCGTCGTTCTACTTCCGGTTACTGCATATTTTTTGGGCCCAACTTAGTTTCATGGTGTTCAAAGAAGCAAGCTCTTGTGGCACGGTCCACCGCTGAGGCGGAGTATCGTAGCATGGCACATGCCACCTCTGAGTTGTTATGGATCCAATCATTGTTAAGTGAGCTGAATGTTCCCTTTTCTCAGCCATGTTTGTATTGTGACAATCTAAGTGCTGTGTTGCTTTCCCACAATCCCATCTTGCATGCTAGAACAAAGCATATGGAGCTAGACATTCACTTTGTTAGGGAGAAGGTGGTCTCCAATACTCTATCTGTTGTACATGTGCCTGCTTCCAGTCAGATAGCTGATGTGCTAACCAAACCGCTCTCATCTTCTCAGTTTAGCATCATGCGTGACAAGCTCAATGTGCGGTCCTCTTCTCCCCCACCTTGATCTTGCAAGGGGGCTATAGGAGTATATGTATTACTCGGGTAACAACCCATGTGATGGAATTAGTAAAACTGATTATGTTTGTTAATAGTTAGTTAGAAGGTTAAGAGTTAGTTAGGCTTAGCTAGCTCACAGTGTTACTATAAATATCAAAACCATGTGTTATGTAACTTGGGAGTTTCATTATCAATACAATCAGAGTTTGGTTTCTCGTTTCTCTCTCTTTCCACTTCTCTCTGAAAAGTCTAATCTATGGATGGCATGAATAACAGAATAATACCCATAAAGTCAACTTTGCATGATAAAAAATTTTATACCTCACTGTCTCGTCTGAGTGTATACCAACTAAAAGAAAATCTCCATGCTCCCTAGCCCTCTTGAGTATCTGATAGAACATGGAATAATGAATGAAACACAATCATACCAAAATAATTAGATCAAATGGTGCCTGCCTGTTATATAATGAACTTAAGCATTTGACTGAGGATAATAAATTAAACACTATATGAAACCTATATGTACCTCAACATGCCCTGCATGGAAGAGATCAAATGCCCCATCAATGTATACAATATGAGCATTCGGTCCAGGACCCTAAAATAAGATTAACAATGGATTATCAAACAAAAATGTTTGGCAGACTATAATGAAGAAAACAAATTGCCAACCACTGATTGTCACATAAATTTCAAATCAGTATTGGTTGCACCAAGTCCATACAAATATTGATGTGGCATAGCATAGCTTTTAAAGAAACAGCAGAAATATATCAACTAAAAATTCACCTAGTGAAACCCAAATTGGTTTGTAGAATTATGAACCAAATATACACTATATCTTTGAAAGAGTAGATGACACAACCAACCAAATACCTTGCCATTTGAAAACTGGACAATACGTCTGGAAGTTGGTAGGAATTGGGATATGTGAGAAACCGTTGGCTGGCTTTCTTCTTGAGGTCTTACATTGGTACCATTGTGATCTTCACAAAGTTTTGGATCTTTTAAAGAAGACATTATTCTTCCTGTATTGAAGCATGGTTAGATCAAATACATGTGGTCATTTTAACAATGATTTATTGAAATTAGTTGAGGAGCATATCAAGCCCCACACATTAGATTAGAGAGGTCCAGGTATATTTTTCATCTTAGGAAGACTAACTGCACACACACACATGTTACACAAGAATTTCCCTGCAGGACAATTTTTCCCCCAGCAAAACACTTGGAACCCCCCCCCCCCCCCCAAATCCATCAACCAAAAGATGTGGATCATGATCCACAGAACCCCTGGCTTTCTTCTGATGTAAATATAGAAACTCAGTACCTACGATATCCGTACTGGAAACTCCTTCAGTACGTTTAATTTGCTTGTAACGGCCAGCTTTCTTTGCTGCAGCATAAGCATCTGTTCCATCTGGAAGCAGGCAAGGATCATCACCATGTATGACATAGTCAATTTTGTATTCATGAAAGAGACGGTTCAAGAATTGGTCAGTAATTGCATAAGGAGCATCAGTTATGACCTCGTCCACCCACTTCAATCCACTGACAAGGGCCAACCTGGAAGACACATACATTTTCAAATAAAAAGTTCACTTCCAAGATTCAGTTTTCAAAATCACCAATACAGGAGAAGAGGCAACCATTTTCCGCTTTAGCATTAATAAAGCTATATGGTATCAAATTTCCGGAATTGATTACATGATGTTCCTATAAGCTTCTACCATATTCCTCTAGAATTTTAAATTTTAATTCTTTTTACAAGCTCTGCCGGTGCTTTAGTCATTCAAGCAAACCCAAGTTTTCCTCATTGACATGTAACTTCTATTCTTACAGTTAACAAAGTGGTGGTTTCATCTAAGAGGCAAAAAAAAAAGGAAAAAGAAGAAAAAGGAGCATCCAACAGAGTACAAGATTTCAAAACATGCTATGCATTTTATATTTTTAGAAGAAGAAAAAAAGAGACAACTATTTATACCTCTCCTCCATGGACAAAACGGGAGGCCCTTTATTGGCCACAATCTCCTCATCACTGACAAGGCCTACAACCAATTCATCTCCTAGAGCTTTTGCCTGTCTGAGTGCATTGGCATGGCCATAATGCATCAGATCAAAACAACCATCCATGTAAACCCGAATGCGCCTCTTCCCAGTTTTCTTCTTGTGGAAAATCCCCAAATTAGACAAGGAGCATGGCAGTGGCAAATGAACCCCAATCCCACCAAAGTAGCTGGTTGACAAGCCAAGCAAGGCTGCTGTAACCATTAGGCCCCCAAACACATGCGGGTAGTAGTATACCCCCTCCCAAATCCAACTATTACTTTCATAATCCATGTCGTCCTTTTTATTTTTGATCTCAGAAACTAGCTAATTATATAAGAGGAGGCACAGACCTGTAAACAAACCGTCATGGCAAAAGGGAATCAAATGCATTTCATTTTCACCAAAATCTACATCTACATAAATATACCATTACTGTCAAGTTCAATTCAAACAAACAATTACTAAGAAACTAGATGAAGAAAATAATGCTTCACATTTTATTGGGGTGGGGAGTTGCTGAATAGCTAGGCCCCACGAGGAAATTAAACAACCATTGCATGTAAAATCCAGATAGAAAACATTGTTTTCACTCTTTCCTGCACAAATCTAAAAGACAAAAAAACAGATTGAAAACAATATGAGAGTTTTATATTTAATTTAATTAAAAGTAAAGACATAAAATGAAAGTAGGAAACGTTTTCAAAGTAAACTGTCTTAAGAATTGGGGTATTGTATTCACATGTTCCCGATCTAGCTAATAATAATAACAATAAAATGCAGCTTTGTTGGAACAAAATTAGAACGAATCTTCGTTGAGATGAATGAAGTGAAGTATGCAGATTCAAGAGGGAAGAATTTGTGTCCAACCAACGAGAGAGAAAACGAAAACCAACCTGAGATCGTGAAGAGGAAAACGAGAATTGACGAGTAGCTAGCAGGTGTGGAAATGAAAGATGCTAAGAATAATTGAGAAATGAGTTTGATGATGGGATGCAATTAATTGCAGAAATAAACAAAAAAGGGAATATGAATTGGAGAAAGGAGAGATCGAATCTGAACCTTATTTTGGGTTTCTCCTTTTGTGTCTGTGTCCCCTCTCTCTCTCTCTCTCTTCTCTTCTCTCTCTTCTTTCTCCCTTTTGGATTCTTACGCAGGAATGCTCTTCCTTGTTTTTGCAACAATCCTTCGTCTGAATGAAATAATATGCGTCGCTTTTTAGAAAAGAAACATAAGAAAATATTATAATAGCTAGAATGAACAAATCATAATCTTACTAGTCAATTGTCAAAGTAAAATATCTCCTTTTCAACTATTATTATTAGTTCTAGAATGCAAATGAAATGTTACCAATATGTGAAATTTGCTTGGTGTTTATTCCCCCGCGAAATGGGCCTCTGGAATTTGGCTCCCTACGTGGCATAAACGTTGTGTCCTGGTGGCTCCCAGTAGATGTGTTATAACAAAGGGGCACAATATGTCGACCACAGAGAAAAGGGAGTAAACCACGGTGTTAGACATAAATGATTAATATATTTTATTTAAAGGAATAAGTTTAGTTAGTACTCGATTTTGATTTTGGTAATGAAATTTACCTCTCAGCTGAATACAAATCAGTCTAAGAGAGTACATAAGTTTTATTAATTAATAATAATTTCAAAAAAAATGTAATTTTCAATATAGAGAAAATAGAGAGAATAAAAAATAGAGATTATATTTTTCCTTTCTTGTTATCATTTATTGAATAAATAAAAATATAAAATACAAACATTAAAAAATTGTAAAAATCTAAAAAATTAGTTTAGATAGTATAAAAATATTTTAGTAAACATTTATAAGTATTTTATTATATTTAATGTTCGGAAATATTTAGATATTAATTAAAAATTTAAAAAAAAAATTATTTTATTTTATTTTAAAGTTTGGCATGAAAAAGACACGTGACTTCTTAAAAAAAGTATATAAAATAGTATTATGAAAATAAAAATGAGAATTTAAAATTAATATATGTAAATGATTTTTGTGCTTACAATATGAGAAAAAAATTAAAAAATAAATGCATTATATATATATATTTTTTTTATACAATAAATGCATTATATTTATAAGTATATCATTAGACATAGCATATTAGCATTGAGTAAATTAGTATGATATTTGATAACCGAGTTGCTTGTTTGGGTGAATATCCTGAGATTGAGAACAAGATCAACAAAAAACCGACGTCATGAAATCTCGGACAACATCGTGGCATGGGATTCACGCATGCATCAATCAAATTCAAACCTAACATCACGATTTCATATTTTCTAAACCACCTTGGAGTCAGTCTTGATGATGACTGCAGTTGAGCGTACAAATCCTTTTACTCATGTAAATTGTCCTCCTTCCGGACTTTATTTTTTTTTAAGAAAAAAATATTCAAATATAATGGTTCAAAATATAAGTAAATTATTATTAATTATTAATAATTATATTTTATTTAATAATTTTCTTTACATAATACATTTTATTTACTATAGATTTTAATTTTAATGACTCTTTTATTAAAAATAATTTAAAAAACAAATTTTATTTTTTAATAAGAACAATCAAATTAAATGATATTAATTAATTTTTTTAATTAACGTGAGTCTTTTTGTTTATATGTAAATTCAGAGTATCACTTTTTTAATCTTATTTTTATCTTTTACAGAAAGGATCTTATTTCTATATTTGATTTTTTATCAGGTATTTCTATATTTAATTTAATTTAAAGAGGGTAAAATATGAATTTGATTAAAATAGTAGGAGTAAAAAAATGAGAGAGCAAAAACTATAAGTGATTGAGATGAATATATTTACCAAACACATCTATTTTGGTTAAATAAATTTGTAAGCTAGTTAAATTAAAGTGTAGGGTAGCTTATTAGCCTGATCAAATAAACTTTAAATGTTATCAAGGCCCTGTTTGGATAACAAGCTTATCTACTGCTTATGGCATAAGCTGTATAAGTTACTTTTATAATCGAAAAAAAATTATAGTGAAACTTATTTTATATAAGTCATAAACTGTTTTGATAAGCTATCCGAGTAGCTTATGAAAAATAAGTCCAAAACAGCTTATAAATCAGTCATAAGCTGTGTTCATAAGCTCTGCATAAGCCAATCCAACACAGGCCCCAAATATGTTTGACCAGTGTTGTGTTGGTTATGAATACAATTATATTGAGAAAATCATCAATTTCGTCCATAAAATTATATAACGTTGTCAATTTAGTTTTTAAAAATTAAAATTATCTATTTCTATTTAAAAAAATCAGGCCCTACTATTGGATATGTGTCAGGACTTTAGAAAATCATTTTTAGTTGAACACGTGTCACACTCATACGCTGTAGATGCAATGAGCACATCACACACACTTCATTTTTTAGGACACACGGTAGTTGATGGAAAGGGATAAAGTCATAAAGCGCGTGAAGGGACTTGAAGAGAGATGGAAACAATGAAAATAAACGGAGACGAGGGAGCAGCATACATACGCTTTTGAGCACAATTTTTTTGATACATGAGCACACAAAATTTAATTTAATTTAACATATATTAACATATATTACCCCATTATTATGTCATTGTAAAAAATTTATTTTTCCTGTTAAAATATTTTTCTGCAATTTTTAAATGTTTATGTTATGAATACTTTTTTGTAATTTATTTTACACAATTTACATTTTTTAAATTATAAAATATCATGTTAGAATATTTGTTTTTAATGAATAAATCAATAGAATTACTACCTTGTTTCAGATTTAGTGTTATTTTACTTTTTCAATGCAATATTAATTTTTCTCAAATTTGTCTATGGATAATGTAACATTTGGAAATATAAGGTTAATAGTTGACCATAGATTCATTGATAAATTATAAGAACAATTTAGTCAAATTATTTTATTTGTTAACTCATTTATTACTTTTCTTAATCTTTATGAAAAACCTCAATGGACACCTAATTAAAAACGAAATGAGCATATGATAAAAAAAAAGTTTACAAAAATAATAGTTTAAAAAATACATAAAACCAACGTCGTTCGTGCAACCACTTGCATGGGTAACATGCTAGTCTATCTATTTCTATTATAGAAAATTAACCCCCAAACGAAAATTTAATCATGTTAAATTAACTCCCACCGAAAATTAATCCTGCTCAAGACACGTGGATATGTTCTTCTAGTGACAAGCGGAGCCCCAAATGGTTATTGGACAACTGCTATGCACGCGGCTCGAGGATAGCATGAGTAGAGCTAGCAAAATGGGTCGGGTCAAAAAAATCCAAAAAATATAGGACTCTGACACACAAATTTGAACCCGTTTTTAATCCAGGCATTTTTGGCCCGGCCCGACAAAGCCCGAACCCGGTGAAGCCCGAGTCCAAAGCGGGCCACCCGCAAAATATAGCCTAAAGCCCGAGTCCGAGCCTGAAAAGTGGAGGGCTCGGACACACAAATTCGAGTCCGTTTTCAATTCGGACTTTTTTGGCCTGGCCCGACAAAGTCCGAGCCCGACCCGAAAGCCCGTTTTGGCAGCTCTAAGCATGAGTAACCATGCGTACTTCTCACGCGTTAAGCCACACAGGTGGGGGTGAGCACAGGCCCGGGTCACCCGCGAGCCCGACCCGGACCAAACTGGCCCAATTTGAAAATTTGTGTTTTGTTTTGTGTTGTTCGGGTAGAACCCGATCCGGTCACAACCCGCAGCGGTTTGGTTCGGCCCACGGGTTTCATTTTCAAAATCCGTCAAACCGGTGACGTGGCATAATTAATTATTATTTTTACCCCCAGTCAGTAGTCTTCCCCAGCATTCGTGACACTGTCTCACTCAAAGTCTCCATGTATCCCAAAATAGCAAGCTCTCTTTCTCTGCTAGGGTTTAACCCTCACCACCGCACCTTCCATCTAGAGACCAAAGGCACCACCGCACTCCCATCCAGAGCCACCGCGAGCCAACGCTTGACCGTGATTCTTCATCCCACCGCGTCACGAGTCCTGAACACAGCCACGGGGTCGCGAGTCCAGAAACACAACCACTGCATTGCGAGTCCATAAACGCCACCTCCGCGTCGTGCGACCATAAATGCAGCCGTCGCGTCGTGAGTCCTTAAATGCAACCGCCGCGTCACGAATCCTGAAAAGCAGCCACCGCGTCGCAAGTCCAGAAACGCAGCTACCGGATGTTGCAAATCTGCGTTGTGGATGCTTCTCACAGCCACCACGTCGCTGCATATCCGCGTCGTGAGGCACGACAGTAAGAGGGTGGCCATGGCGGCTGCCCAATCCTTTGTTCTGTTGGTGATATTTTGATACTAGGGTTCCACTTGCAACCCTTTCCCGTTTTTTAGTTCATTTTTTTGTCAACAGTTTTTGTTATTTTTATTTTTTTGGTCCAATTTTGTTATTTTTGTTTAGTTTATTTTTTTAGTTATTTGGTTGGGCTGAAACCCATTTGTTCTTTTTTCCCCTTCTTCTATGCGTTTGGGTTGGGCCCAATTTCTTTTCTTTTTTCTGTTTTTTTTTTAATTTAGAACAACTGACCCGATTAATCCGACCCAAATCAACTCGTTCTTGATCGGGTTGGTTCGGTTAAGATTTGATGAACAAAAAACACAAAATTCGATCCAATCCAACCCGTCCTATTTTGGTCGATTCAGATAACGGATTTAGGCAAATCCGATCCAAACCGGCCCATGCTCACCCCCTACACACAGGCACAGCGTCAAAGGAGTGGAACTATGGAAATCTATAATCTATAATATATATAAAGACGAACCCTCTCAAGACCAAGTTTTACACGTGTCGCTTTGGGAGCATTTCTCAGCACCTCTCCATTAATTCATTTCATTTCAATTGAATTGATGATTTGATTTGTATTGTATTGATTTTGTTCGATATTGTATTTAATTTTTTTAAATGTATATCAAATCAAATCGATATTGTATCAAATGGATTCCAAATTTAAATGGATTTACAAATTGATATCATTCAATATTGTATTTAATTAGTGTTTTCTTTTGATACATTTTTTGGCTTTGATCTTTTTAAGACGCAGAGTTGATTTCTGCGACCAATGCCTCTCTCCCCCTCTCCTCCTAGCCCTCACCTTCTTCTTCCTCGAGATCTCAGTTGAGTTTACCAATTTCTCTTTGCGATTTTGCCTCAGATTTTCGATCTCTTTTACAAAAGACCTTGGCTACTGTGGTTCACGCGACAATGGACGATTCTCAATAGCCGTGGATGGAGTGTGGCGCTCAATTGAGACTATAGAAGATCCTCTTTTTTATTTTTGTTTATATATCTACTTGCTTTGCTCTCTGTATTTGTTCTTTTAGTCCTGTATATTGTTGGGAAGTATTGCATTACATTGGTTGGTCATATGATTGTATTTTTTTTAGCAAGATAACATACTTATTGGTCCAATGATGACATACCTATTAGGAAAACACTATTTCTTACGAAAGTACATTGAACGAACAATAAGAAGAAATATCCTAACCGTTTACGTTAAGCGTGTATCCCCGCAATGTATGGTAAGTGGTTGTGATTCATTTTTCAAACTTTCGTGCATCATTCTTATTTGATAATTTCGTAAAATGTAGCACTGCTCTACCTATTAATATTATGGATTAATATTGCATTGAGCAAGATAACATACCTACTGGTACAATGATGAGCGCATGTTCAAATTCTGATGAGGTGTGATTTTTTTTTTCAGCTTTTCTTATTTATTCTTTAATTCTAATTATAAAGAATTATGCTTTTGTGCTCTGGTATAATTGTGTTTTTTCTATCAATGATTTTTTCCAATAAGATTATTGGACTATATTTGATGATAGACATGTTTCTATCTAAATAGAATTCTAGAAGTACTTATATTTCTTTAAGCACTATCTTGCTGGAAAACTAGATCCATTGTTCTGAATATTCTATTAATTGTCATTTTGGTAGAGATGAAATGAAAGGTAAAGGCCCTGACCCAACAGGGAGATTGGGGGACCACAAACTAATGAGATTGGTCACTTGGCTATTCTTTATTATCATAATTTATGTTAATAATAATCAGTTAAACGCATGATTTCACTAAAAGGTTATTTAAACTCTCAATTGGTAGTTGTTGTTTATATGTTTTTTTCTTATATTATTAATTATTAATTGTGGTTAATGTAACTGAGGAAATGGTGAACAAATCTTTGTTGAGTTTGAGTTTATTTTTTTTAGAATTAGGAAAAAATTCAAAATTTAAGAAGGTTTCAATTTAACATTTTAGACTTTAAAAAAAATAAAAGATCTCTTCCATTTTTTTTAAAGAAGATTTATCCCATCTTGATTTGAATTTGATTCAAATTTGGGTAATAATTTTGTTTGATCTTAATTTAAAATTGATTTTTCTCAAGATTATGTTGTATCAAATTTGATATCTTTAGCATTATTATGATTACATTAATGATTGATTTGCCATATTTTAAATTGATTACATTAATTGCAAGATATAGTTTCCCACTACAGTATAATAATAAATTGATATGGGTTTTAATTCCCAATTTGTTCATTGATAGAATCAGTTTAAATTGGGATCATAGGTTATGGATTAATATATATAGATATGAGTAAATGGTGAAGAAATCTTTGATGAGTTTGAATATGATTTTTTAGAATTAGGACAAAATTCAAAATGTAAATTGATTTCAATTTAATGTTTTAGACTTGATAAAAAATATAAAAGATCTCTCCAAATCAAAAAAATATAAAAGATTTCTTACATCTTGATTTGAATTTGATTTTTAAACTTGGGTAATAATTTTATTTTATCCTAATTTAAGCTTGATTTTTTTCAAGATTATTTTGATTCAAATTTGATCTCTTTAGGATGATTGATTTGCCACATTTTAAATTGATTACATTGGACGCTATGATTTTCCATTACGGTAATAATAATAATAATAATAATAATAATAATAATAATAATAATAATAATAATAATAATATTGGTTTCGATTCTCCAATTTGTTCATTGATAGAATTAGTTTGAATTGGGACTGTAGGTTATGAATTAATATAGATTTTTCTAATTACATATTTTGAATCACTACTTAATATTTGACAAGATATTGCTTTTGCCACCACAATAATGATTGATTTGCAATATTTTACATTTTAAATTGATTACACGGGTTATAGATTAATATATATTTCCATAATTACACATTTTAAATGACTATATAACATTATACAAGATATTATTTTTGCCACCACAATAATGATTGATTTACAATATTTTAAATTTTAAATTGATTACATTTCACGATATAGTTTTTCACTACGATAATAATACTAAAAAATTAACATTGGCTTTAAGGTCTCCTTTCAAACAAAAAATAAATTAATTAATATTGGTATCTTTTTCCCAATTTGTTAATTAATAGAATCAAATTAAATTGGGTCCACAAGTTATGGATTAATATAGATTTCCTTAATTACACATTTTAATTTATACTATTTAGACATTTGACAATAAATATTGTTTTTCCCAATATTTGATATATTATACCATTTGTCACATTGCTAATCAACATTTATCCATCTTCATTACATATATACAAATATAAATCAATACTAAGCCAAATCAGTTAGCAGTATCTTTATAATTAATTTATAATTTATAAAATATAATTTCTTTTAAATATTAATTTCTATTCGTAAAGTGACTAATATAAAAAATACTAAATATTTACACATAAAAAAGTAAATATTTATATTGGCAAAGTATTATTTAATGGGGACAAAACTATATAAGATATTTTTTTAAGAAAGATATAAGAACACATTTTTATATGGGTAAAAATATAGAGTAAAGGAGTTAAAATTATACAGTAACATGTGCAATGCATGAGATAAAATTTAATCTCTCTATATATATATACATGCACACACATAGAAGTTAAAAGATAACACATTAGGATGCACAATATTTTATACTTGAAAGCTCATTAATATCTACATTAAAATATTTCTTCATAAAAAATATCTGATTAAAATATATTAATATTTAAAATACATATTAACAAATACAACACGGGAAGCACCATATATTACATTATCTCTAAAATATCAAGTTAAGGGGAGAAGTAGTATTTTCTAAAACTGTTAAAG
This sequence comes from Glycyrrhiza uralensis, assembly GCA_030159175.1. Taxonomy (NCBI): domain Eukaryota; kingdom Viridiplantae; phylum Streptophyta; class Magnoliopsida; order Fabales; family Fabaceae; genus Glycyrrhiza; species Glycyrrhiza uralensis. The sequence continues at coordinate 56,644,539 of BRZY01000003.1, read as the reverse complement.
AAAAAGGACTTGAATACCTCATGTTCCCGAAAAAATCTCCACAACGATTTTCCTCTTAATAGATATATTTAACAGACAAATCAAGTGGAAACCCTTCTCTATGTGGCAGGGTTTGAACAAATTGGTTTAAAGCTTGACCCATAATAACCCAATAAGAAACAATTTGAGAATCAAACTCAACAATAGTTTCCGAGAAGTGAAAACTTTATAACTAACCTAGAACGAAAATCAAGACCCATCATTTTCAGGGGTGAGTACAACATCCCTATCAATGTCTATGTCTTTGAAAAACAGAATAATCGAAACTCGATCCAAACCCATCAAAGTTGAGGGTGTTCAGACGAGCACCCACATATTTTAGTTTTTGACATGCCTATTTATATCAACTATTTAAACTATCATACTACTTCAACCATGATTCATTCATTTTTTCATCCTACTCTACATTAAAGTTGAAAATTAATCAAATAATAAATACTTATTATGTATCACGTGCATTGTACATGTTAACCTAGAGTCGTAAAGGTGTAGTAAAATTGTATTTTTTTAATAGTTGAGTAGAAATTGTTAGCTTATAATTCATTTAGCATAAACATATCTACACATAATTTATATATTTTGTTAAAGTTATATAAATTATTAATTATATATATATATATATACTTTATACAAAATATTTATCTTGTGCATTGTACGGGTCACTATACTAGTTGAAGAAATTTGAGAGAAGCCTGTAGAGGGGATCGAACCCAATTTTTTGGAGTTTTTTCTTAAAACAAAATTACCATGGTGTCCAGCGATGATAAAGCAGGACAAATATATTTTATATATCTTTTTTATACTATGGAATTTATAAAATTAAATATATTGAATATAATATATATACTACTCTATATTCAAATATAAGCAAAAAATAATTTAGTCACTAATTAAGAATATTGATTAATTTTGTTTAAGTTTTGACATGTGTAATATTTCAAAAAAATTATTTTGGTTGTTTGATTTTTTTATTAATTTTATTAAAAAAAGACCCATACTTTATATAGGTCGGGTCCATGACTAATCTCTTTCTATTTATCTCTTCTCTTTCTATTTATGAAAATGAAAATTAAGCCCTGACTTTGACACGTGGCAACATCTAAACAATCATTTACCAAATGAGCCACATGTCAGCAACACATGCTCTAAGACGAAAGGCAACGACCGCTTGAGCTCTAGAAGTTTTTATGAACTCTTTTGATCTTTTATTCCTTTTTTGTGTGCAACAGAGACACCAATAAATGCAAAAAAAAAAGAAAACAAACGCAAACCTGTCACCAAATGGCATGGAGAACACACATGAAAGGAAAGTGCAGATGCACAGCAACTTTTCACGGTTTGACGTTTTGTTACTTTTTTTTTTTGACGAAGACATTTTTTTTATCAATATATCCATCTGTTTTTTATCAATATTTTGACGACGACATTTCGTTACGTTAATTATAGTTTAATGTTCATAAATTGTTTTTTAGGCATATTTTAATCTTAATAAATTGTTACAACACAAAAAAAAATATTTTATGAAAATATATTAACATATTCTATATAAATTAAATTTTAATCTTAATAAACTCTTAAAACAAAAAAAAAATCTTATGTTTTGAAAATATATTAACATGTTTTATATAACATTTTATATTTTATGAAAATATTTTATTTTAAAAATTTTAAAATACTATGTCAATATATTTACTCTTCTAGTAATAAATTTATCAAAAATATGATTTAAAAAATATGTAAAAATCAATGCGATCGTGCAACTGTAACGCTCCTTTTTCCCTCAAGGAGCGTCACGTGAAAAACTAAAAATTAAAAAAAAAAAATGTTTTTCATAAATTAAAATTACTAAAATTGATGACTAATTTTTTTTTAAAAGAATCTTATACAATGTTACAGCAACCGCTCGGGTGCTATCCTAGTCTATCTATTACTTACTATTCTTAAAAGTATGTTTTTTTGGTAACGATCCAAAAAAACTCAAGACACGTGTCAAAAAATGGTCTTCACAATTACCCAATTACCCGCTCAAAAACATCAAATCTGCTACAGTAACCAAAAAAATTCCTCTTTCCCCTCTACGCGTGACATACTAAACAAAATAAATCTCTCTCTCCTCCGCACGTGACATACTCTCTCAATCATTTAATTTCTTAACCCAAAAATATTACATCTATCATCTATGTGACTATCTCAATTTACTCTATTTATTTTCTTTATACATAAAATTAATTTAATTATAGACTTTTTTTATTTTATTTTTTATCAATAAAACAATATTTGTTTACGAGTTTTATTCATTTTTTTGGTTATTTAAATTTTCCATTTGCAAAATTATTTTTTTTAAATCAAAAGAAAACTATTTTTATTTCTGATCAATAAAATGGTGTTTGCTTACGGGTTCGATTCATCTTTCTTTTGATTTAATTTATGATCAATAAAAATAATATTTACTTACAAGTTCTATCTTTCTTTCTCTATTTTATAAACATTCAAGTTGCAAAATTATTTTCCTTTTGATCTTATTTCTGACCAATAAAATAGTGATTGTTTACAAATAATCTTTTTTATTCATTTTTCTTTTGATTTTATTTCTGATCAATAGAATGATATTTTCTTACGAGGTCTATTCCTATAAATTTTCATGTTATAAAATTATTTTCTTTTTTGAATTTTTCTAAACAATAAAATAATAATTGTTTATGGTTTCCATTCATCTTTCTCTGTTCCTATAAATAAAACAATGTTTGCTTATGGGTTTTATCAATTTTTTTTGTTCTTTTAAATTTTCGGTTTGCAAAATTATATTTCTTTAAAATCATAAGAAAAATTGTTTTATTCATGATCAAGAAAATGATATTTGCTTATGGGTTCTATTCATTTTTCTTTTGATTTTACTTACAATCAATAAAATAATATTTGCTTACGAGTTCTATTGTTCTTACTGTATTCTTGTGAACATTGAATTTGCAAAATTATTTTTCTTTTAATTTTATTTCTGTCCAATAAATTAGTGATTGTTTATGGGTCATTTTTTTCATTTAATTTTTGTTTGATTTTATTTATGATTATTAAAATAATATTTACTTACCGGTTCTATTTTTCCTTTCTATTCCTATAAATTTTCATGTTCTAAAATTATTTTCTTTTTTGATTTTTTCTGATCAATAAAATAGTGATTGCTTATGGTTTTCATTCATCTTTCTTTGCTCTAAGTCAAAAACTTATTTTTATTTTGATTTTAATTCTGATCAAGAAAATAATGTTTACTTACAAGTTTCATTCATCATTTTTTGTTCATTTAAACTTTCATTATAAAAAAATTAGAATTTTATTCCAGATCAATAAAATGGTATTTGTTACGAGTTCTATTCATCTTTCTTTTGATTTAACTTATGATTAATAAAATAATATTTATTTACGAGTTATATTCTTCTTTATCAATTCTTTTAACATTCAAGTTGCAAAATTATTTTCTTTATGATTTTATTTCATACAAATAAATAGTTAATGTTTACGAGTCATCCATTCTATTCATCTTTCTTTGGATTATATTTCTGATTACTAAAATAATATTTTCTTACGGTTCTATTGCTTTTTCATTTTTTCTAAACAATAAAATAGTGATTGCTTTACGATTTGTATAAATCTTTTTTTGTTTGTGTAAATTTTCAAGTTAAAAAAAAACTACTTTTTTCTAAATTTTATTTCTGATCAATAAATCAATATTTGCTTATGGGTTTCATTCATTTTTATTTGTTCTTTTTTATTTTCAATTTGCCAAAAATGTTATCTTTAAAATCAAAAGAAAAATAAATTTATTTTTTATAAATAAAATGATGTTTGATTACGGGTTCTATTCATCATTCATTTTATTTTATTTATGATCAATAATTTTTCTTAAAAATCAAAAGAAAAGTAATTTTATTTCTGATTAATAAAATGGTATTTGCTAATGGGTTCTATTCATCTTTCAGTTGATTTTATTTATGATCAATAAAATAGTATTTATTTATGAGTTCTATTATTCTTTCTCTATTCTTATTAGCATTCATGTTGCAAAATTAATTTTTTTTATTTTATATCAGAGCAATAAAATAGTGATTGTTTACGAGTCATGTTTTCCATTCATTTTTATTTTATTTTTTATTAATAAAATAATATTTGCTTACGAGTTCTATTTATACTTCCTATTCTTATAAATTTTTATGTTACACAGTTATTTTTCTTTTTGATTTTTTTTGAGCAATAAAATAGTGATTGTTTACGACTTTCATTTATCTTTCTTTGTTCCAGTAAATTTTTAAGTTTAACAATTATTTTTCTTTTGATTTTATTTCTGATCAATAAAACAATGCTTGATTGCGGGTTTTGTTCATTTATATTTTTAATTTGCAAAATTATTATTTTTGAAATCAAAAGAAAGATAATTTTATTCTATATCAATAAAATTGTGTTTGCTTACGAGTTCTATTCATTTTTTTAAATTTTATTTATGATCAATAAAATAATATTTCTTACGAATTCTATTGTTCTTACTCTATTCTTATGAACATTCAATTTGCAAAATTATTTTTCCTTTGATTTTATTTCTGACCAGTAAATTAGCGATTGTTTACGGGTCATCTTTTTCACTCATATTTTCATTTTATTTTATGTCTAATCAATGTAATAATATTTGCTTACGAGTTTTATTTCTCCTTTCTATTCCTATAAATTTTTATTTTTCAAAATTATTTTCCTTTTTGGTTTTTTCTGAACAACAAAATAGTGATTACCTACGGTTTTTATTCATCTTTCTTTGTGTCTATAAATTTTTATGTTAAAAAATAACTTTCATTTTGATTTTATTTCTGATTAATAAAACAATATTTACTTATGTGTTTCTTTCATCTGTCATTGTCCTTTTAAATTTTCAGTTTGCAATATTATTTTTCTTTAAAAATCAAAAGAAAAACAATTTTATTCGTTGTCAATAAAAATGGTGTTTGCTTACGGGTTCTATTCATCTTTCTTTTGATTTTATTTATGATTAATAAAATAATATTTACTTACGAGTTCTGCTCTTTTTTCTCTATTTTTTTATTAACATTTAGGATGCAAGAATATTTTTCTTTTGATTTTATTTCTTTCCAATAAAATAGTCATTGTTTACGAGTCATCTTTTCTATTCATCTTTCTTTTGATTATATTTCTGATCAATAAAATAATATTTGCTTACGGATTCTATTCCTCTTTTCTATTCCTTTAAGTTTTCATGTTGCAAAACTATTTTTCTATTCTTGTAAATTTTTCTATTCCATTTATCTTTCTTTGTTCTTGTAAATTTTTAAGTTACAAAACTATTTTTTTTTAAATTCTATTTATGATCAATAAACCAATAGTTGCTTACGAGTTTCATTCATCTTTCTTTATTCTTTTAAATTTTCAATTTGCAAAATTATTTTCCTTTAAAACCAAAAGAAAAACAATTTTATTTCTGATCAATAAAATGGTGTTTGCATACGGTTTATATTCATCTTTCATTTGATTTTATTTATGATCAATAAAATAGTATTTACTTACGAGTTTTATTATTCTTTTTCTATTTTTATGAACATTCAGGTTGTAAAATTATTTTACTTTTAATTTTATTTTAGACCAGTGAAATAGTGGTTGTTTATAGGCCATCTTTCTATTTACAAAATTATTTTTCCTTAGATTTTATTTTTATTAATAAAATAATATTTATTTACGGGATCCATTCATATTTTTTTATTACACTTCATTAATCTTTATTTGTTCTTGCAAATGTTCTGGTTGTAACGTTATTTTTCTTTTGATTAATTAAGCAGTATTTGCTTACATGTTTCATCCATATTTTTGTAAATTTTCATGAACATTATCACAAAATTAGCACTATTATAAATTTAAAGTATATCATATATCAATTTAGTACTATATTGTGTAGAAACAATCGGCCGGACCTGTGCATCGCACGGGTCAACTGGTTAGTTAAATTAAAAAATTATGCCCTGATTGATCGGACACGTGTCAGCATTTCAGAGATCATCTCAACACTTGTCAGCATATGGCTTCTCAGCTTCACCTGCTCAAGAGGGACATCGCACAGTAGCATATATTGTGATCTCCGTTTCAGATCAGATTTGCAACACTCGTGGCATTACATCCATTGAAAACGCACCAAGTGGCATGCAAGCAGGACTTCATTTTTTGGATTTAGCGAGCTGGTCGCGTGGCTCATGCGTTCTTTGTTAAAGACTATATTGAAAATTTTATATCCAAAACATGCTATATCTTTTCTTTGACTAATAAAAATAAAAATATGCTACATTATATTGAAACTTGATTTTTCTATGTTAAAATATGATACATTAAAAATTCTATAAACATGAAATATACCGGGTAGCAATATATCAAATATATATATATATATATAGGGCATATCAAGTGAGAGGAGTGTGTTATTGTGAGAGGTGAGAGCATTAAATAACAATTATTAGATTAAAATAAACGGTTCTGATCAACCCTCTCATTAAAATGGCACGTGCTTCCGTATTATTCCACCCCACGCGCATTAATCCTCTCTCTTCATTCGCTTATAGCGCCGCTTCGTATTTCCTTCTGTAATTGAAATCTTTTTCTTTCCTCCCAGAATCGGTGATGACAGGTCCACACAAGAGCAAACAAACTCAAAGTTTGTTTCTTTTAGTAGTGGTAATCCTCTGGCTCCTGGTGGGTTATGTGATTTGTAGTGCTTGATTGTTTAGTTAAATATAATAATATATATTATACCCGTTAGATTATCTACATCACCTAGCTAATACCTTCATCGGCAATTTGCAAATGGATTGTAAGCCATTATCTGTTTTGGTGCCTTTTTAATTTGCGGCAGAACTGGGAGTACATAATACATCACAAATCGCTACTTTGTGTGGCTTCGTCATAATTTTTTTAGAGCCTTTCTCCTTCACAAAAGAAAAATATGGAAAATAAGCCTACATAAAATAGCTTGACCAAAAAAAACCACATAACAGTGTGGACAAATCGGCATCGATTCTGGCATTAGGGATAAAAAAGTCTAGCAGTGAAATCGATTTTGCAAAAAGGTTTCTGCTGGGAAGGCAGTGACCTGGGAAATCTGTACCGTGTAGGACTCTTGGAGAAGATGATAGCACATAGCCATGGGCGCAAGTGAGTAGGGACGAAGCAGAAGGAAGCGCGTGGGGTGGAATGATACGGAAGCACGTGCCATTTTAATGAGAGGGTTGATCAGAACCGTTTGTTTTAATCCAGTGGTTGTTATTTAATGCTCTCACCTCTCACAATAACACACTCCTATCGCTTGATATGCCCCATATATATATATACCGGGTAGCAGCTCCTAGGGGTTTTTTCGGGTCTTTTTGGTTTTTTTGTTCTCGAAAGATACGTAGATTGATAAGCCCGAAGGCAAGGCCAACAAGCCAATAGTACAATAGCCACAAAGGCCAACATCAGCTATGCAGCATCGCACAGATACAGAAACTAAGCCTCATCGACACGCACTGATGAAATATCAACAAACTTACAACATAGACAACCAACTAAACAACGCACATTAAACACCCAAAAACACACCCCAACAGGAAAAAACTAATACAAACAGAAAAATCAAGTACAACAACCATCCAAGCACACAAGCCGAGCACGCACGACATGAATGATACCCTTGAGATATCCTTTAGTGGGTTGAGTTTGGCCTATCTTGGGCACTCAGATCCTTCTGGCTTTACCAATATTAGCTCACATGTCAATTTTGCAAACCCAATATGCATCAATCAACCAGGGCCTGGCCCATTCGGAACCGGCAGCGGCGAAACAGGAAAGATGCGACTAGATGCATGGCGGCGCAACAGAACAACATAGGAACAACACAAACACAGGAACAACTGCAAACCAGCAAACAAAACGAAACAACACAAACAAGAACAACACAGGAAACAAAGCACAACACACCAAACACAGTCAAGAACAAAAACTACCTCCAGCAAATATGGAAAAGAGGCAACCACTCAACCTCCACAACTTCGACGGCATCGTTTACCACCCCACTCGGACTCACCACGGCGGAGGAAGACGAACTCACAGTCCAACAGAGGGAGGATCTCGTCCAACCCATCTCTGATTGCGGCGTTTCCAAACATAGCAGAGAACCACGAGATTGTAGCAGCGACCACACACTCGAAAGTAAGGCGGTGGCGTTCCTCACAAACCCGAAACCATTTGGATTGACAGGGAGAAAGACGGCGGCGGCGGATCCTGCACCTCAACCACGCCCAACACCACGATCCTCCACGAGCTCACCGCAAAGGAGACCACGAAGGAGCCAGAGCTCCACGAAGCTCCAAGCCTCGGGGCGAAGGAGGCTGGATTGCATAAGCGAAAGAGGCACAAAGAGCAGCTTCCGCCTCTGCTCCTCGAGCTTCCTCAAGTGCCTCTGCGCCATCACGTCGAAGCTCCCTCGCGCTGCCATGGTTGCGAACCAACAGAGACAAACGAAGGAGACAACAAAAGTGGCTGAGCCGAGAGAAAGAAAAAGGCCACGACGGAGTTTTGGAAGGGGAAGAGGTGCAAGGTGTATTTTGGATTGGACGGGCAAAGGAAAGGACCTTGGCGGCGGCTTCTTCGTTGTCCACAAGAGCGAGGGCGTTTTTTAGGGCCTCTTTTTTTGTTTTTGCTCCTTTTTTTTTTATTTTCTCTCCTCTGTTTGGGCTTTGTCCCAACTTCTACCAAAAAAATATTAAAATAATTTATTAGAAAAAAAAGAAATATATTAAAATATTTTACAGTTTAATATTAATAAATTGTTAGAACATGAGAATTTTATATTTTAAGAAAATGAATTAAAATATATTAGCACAATATTATATCATTTTAAAATCTAATCAAAATCATGTACAAATTAATATCATTGTTGTATTGATTGGGACATATATTATCTCCTAAGTTGAGACATGTACCATCTCTCATGTCTTTTATTTTCTGCTAAAATTATTTTGTTTATTAAACTTTTTTTATGTTTATTAATTTATGTTAGAAACATTTTTTTGCAATTTATTTTCCTCATAACTTATATACTTTTATAAATTAAAATATTTTAGTTTTTGAATTTTATTATATCGCATAAGAATATTTACTTTTTCATAGACAAATAAATGGAGTTATATGATAACAAAAGTTTATAAAAATTATAATTTTAAAAAATACATAAAAACCAACACAATCCGTGCAATGGCACGGATACCTTGCTAGTTAATGTTCTAAATTAGTCTTTGAAATTAAAAAATTTCAATCACAATAGTCTTAATAATGTGATTGAACATTTTCAATTTCAACACCTACAATTTGAGAGATGATTTTGGTCATTCACTCCAATCATATCATAAGAATTTATTTGATTTTGTTTTCAAGTATTTTTTATTTAACGAATTAAATTGCACGAAGTTTTGCTCAATAAATAGCTGAAATTCCCTATAATAAAAAATAGCTGAAATTCCCTTTTTAACTTTTATCGAGAAGAAAAAAAACTAGAATTAGGCCCTGTTTGGATAACTAGCTTATCTACTGCTTATGACATAAGCTGCATAAGCTACTTTTATAATCGAAGAAAAATTATAGTGAAACTTATTTTATATAAGCCATAAGCTGTTTTGATAAGCTATCCTGGGTAGCTTATGAAAAATAAGCCCAAAACAGCTTATGAATCAGTCATAAGCTGTGTTCATAAGCTCTGCATAAGCCAATCCAAACAGGCCCTTACTAGGTTAGTACCAAAATTTGACTTAATAAAAACAATGTTAATCAGAAAAAACTTGATAGATATAAAAAAAAGGAGGAAGTAATCAGGGAAGGGAAGTAGCTAGAGAAGAAAAAAAGAGGCGCAGAAGCACTAACTAGTTTTATCTTCTTTGCTTTGCGCTGTTGCGAAACGAAGTGATGATGGCGGTGGTATCATTGCCACTTCAATTCCGTTATTCTCCCACCACTCTCCGATCACCGCCGAAGTCAACTCTATCCACGCTCCGGCGCGTGAGCCACCGCACGTGCGTGGCGAGCGGCGAGAGACCCCTGCTCCAAGTGAACGACCTGAGGGCTAAGATCGTGGAATCAAACGTGGAGATTCTGCACGGCGTTAACCTCACCGTCAACCGAGGAGAGGTTCATGCCATCATGGGAAAAAACGGTTCTGGAAAGAGCACTTTCGCCAAGGTAGGTAGCTAAACCCCCCATTTCTCTCTAAAATTCTAAATTGAAAATGCTCAATTATTATTATTATCATCAATTTTTTTTTGATAAATTTATTATCATCAATTGAAAGTTTGTTTTTTTTCTTCTTTTGTGTGTGTGGGTAGGTGTTGGTGGGGCACCCGGATTATGAGGTAACAGGAGGGAGCGTGGTGTTCAAAGGGGAGAATCTGCTGGAAATGGAACCGGAGGAAAGGTCGCTTGCGGGTCTGTTCATGAGTTTCCAATCCCCTGTTGAGATCCCTGGTGTTTCCAATGATGAGTTTCTGGTCATGGCCTACAATGCTCGGAGAAAAAAACTTGGCCTCCCTGAGCTTGGACCCCTCGAGGTCACACTTTCATTCTTATTTACACCCGCTTTTGTTAAATTGTTCAATAACCAGTCATCTTTCAATAACAATGTGTCTTCTAAATAATAGCATAGCTTTCCACTTAAGTTAACGTGTATTTGGTTTCACAGTGAGAAATGTTAGAAATGATTTTACCTCGAGTCTTGCCAAACGTGATTTTAGTTAAAATGCATATGTTTGGTAACTGTCGGACGAATTTGATCTTGCCTCCAAACTTTGGTTTGGTTAGAAGTGATAAAAAGCAGCTTTTGCTTTAGATTGAAGCATTTACACTAAGTTTACATCAAACTTGCATTCAGACTAAAAACATTCATACACAAATCACTTCATTTCTAACCCAATTTTAACCGAATCAATTTTACAAAATCAAGTTCATTCAAAATCACTTTCGGTAAATGCTCACCCAAACACACTTATAATTAGGTTGTGCTCCTCAGCTTTCTTCAATATCTCCTCCATTAAGTCCAGAAAACTTATAAGGTTTTTTTTTTTTGTAAGTTAGAAGTGAAATACTGATCTCAATTGAGAAACTCTTATCAATTAAAAGCTAATCCAAGTTAGGTCTCATTTCTTATTTCTCATGTGCTGATTCTGTTTTGCAGTGTTTTTCTTACCTCATGGAGAAGCTCCAGCTTGTTAACATGAAGCCTGACTTTCTCAATAGGAATGTCAATGAAGGATTTAGTGGCGGTGAACGCAAACGCAATGAAATCCTGCAGCTTGCGGTATCCTTCAGCTTATGTTTCAGTTCCATACTTCTATTATATCTGTCATGTCATGACTTTTATTTTTTTGACCTTCATCCTCCTCCATGCCCAGGTTTTGGGGGCAGACATGGCTATTCTGGATGAAATTGATTCGGGATTGGATGTTGATGCGCTCAGGGATGTAGCCAGTGCAGTCAATAAGATTCTGACCCCAGAAAATTCTCTGTTGATGATAACTCATTATCGGCGAATTCTGGATCTTTTGAACCCTACCCATGTCCATGTTATGGTAAGTTACAAGTGATCTTCGATATTATTGCATATCATAATTGTATAACACGTGAGTTTTAATAATTGAAGTTAGAATGCTAGTCTTATCGCATTCTTTCTCCAATTTTCAATCTCCTGCACCTCTTTCAAATGTTCATCGGGATACTACGAAGAAAATTTGGTGGGGAGATTTTGGTAGTTTAGAGCATGTCATTAAATATTTGAGTTCTTTGAGTTTACAAGTTGGGGAAAAAACAGACTTTGGATGCTGTCCTGTCACATGATTTTCAAGATTACGGTGTATAATTTTCAATTTACTGCATGTTCATTTGTGGTATTGGCTGTCCCCTGTCACATAGCACACGTGCACACACACACACACATCATAGTCATTCGATATTTTTCCCGAATCATTTCTAATTTAAAGGTTTAGGTGCTGAATTGGCAAATTGTAACAGAATTGGGGCCCATAGATTCTCTGCTAGCTAGGTTTAGTTTTTCATTTTTCCTTTTTGAAGAAAAAAGGTATCTTTTGAATTAAACATATATCTTTGTGATTAATGTTCCATTTGACCATTTTATGTGAATACATCTCAATCATGTATTTTTTAAAAGACAAATCAATGATGTAAATTTAAAATTATAGGTTAGTGAGTAGTTTTTTCAACCATGTATTTTTTTTTCTCTAAACACAACCATTGTTTGGTTTTAGATAACTACCCACTAACTTGCAATGTCAATTCTACACCATTGATTTGTCTTGAAAAAATACATGGTTGAGATACAATCACGTGATATAGTCGTATTGAAATGACACGAGAGGATCCTGATCCCATTTATAGACAGTGTATGAAAAATTAAATGCATAATGTCTGTACTGTGAAATGACATGAATGAACCTTTGTTTTTCTTAAAAAATATCAGGACAAAGGCAAAATTACAAGGACAGGTGACATATCTATGGTAGAAGCAATTGAGGCTAAGGGATATGAAACAGCCTCTGCTTTAAATTAATACAGCTAGCACCGGTATTCTTTCTGACTTTGGTGTGAAGTTGCTGGGTTTGTTTCAGTTTAAATTCAATTCCATGCTGTAAATACTTGCACGAGTTAATTGCGGATGAGTGTCTCCCTTTCAAGATCATAATTGAGAATAGACAGTATATAATTAGGTGGGGCGATGATCAAAACTTTCTTAGAAGGTACCCATGATAAGATGTATTCATGTTGGGGATCATAGCTATTTTTGTTTTCATTTTAATTTGAAATCTTCATTCTGGATTGATACTGCTGTTCTTGCTCCAAAACCCAGACGACAGTACTGCGCTGGGCTGTTGTTCAGTAGTTGCATCTTATGGAACTTTCTTCTGTAAGGATGAATTTGGGAAATTGGTTGTTTCATTGCTGGAAGATGTAGTTGAATATTATAATTGGGAAATTGGATACAGTTGCAGTTTAATTATTTAACCTACATGTTGGCTTGTTTCTGTGCACTCAACATTTTGTAATTTTTTCTATACCAAGAATAGCAGTTACTGACTCTGGGCATATAAATGTGGTGGTAATTAGTAATTACCATTAGTGAAGTCGTGCTTGGTGTCCATGGAATGTTTCAGTATAAAGCATGCGATGTTAAGAATATGCAGGCTAAAAACCAAATATTCTTTTATTTGTATTTGCCTAATGTTTTGTAGATTTAAACTGGAGTTGCCTACAGATGCCTTTTCTGTAGCAATATGCTGAAAGATAAGAAAACCTTTAAACGTTGAATCTCAGTTCATCAACATTAGTCACAATATCATCACCACAGATAATGGGTAGAAAAAATATTTTCAACATAGATCTTTGGGTTCGGGTGCTGTGGTGCACTTCCAAGTAAATTTCATTCACGTCTAATTTTAAAAAGGTCTGCTCCAAAGTCTGAGTATTGCATTTAATCAGTTTATCATAGAATTTTCAAACCATTTAAGTTTTTTTAATTGCTGAATATTTTATGTTTACTATGGTATGGGTAAAATATATTTGACTAAAGCTAAATGATGAGTAATAGCTTAGTGAGTTAAACATTGATTGACCTTATGTCTCAAGTTTGGCTGAATCATTTGTTAGAGAAAAGTTCTCATATTGTTAGTCTCAATTTTCTTTAGGACTATTGAAATTATAGGGGAAGGAATTGAGACTGAATAATTTGAAATGGATATTGATTTGATGTGATGCGCTGCGATACAGAAGACAAACAATTAATCCTTATTTATACTTGTATTAGACCTTACTATTGATAAAATAAGGATATAAATCATGAAATATGTGATACGTGGTAATCAATCCTAAGAGGTCACTTAAGATGCTCTAAAATATTCTAATGTGCAATATTGTATTGAAACATTTTTCATATATTGACGAACTTTCCCCTCCCGTTATAGGCGTTTTTCATTGTGTACACATTGTACTGGGCTTAACCACCAAGTCTGACGTGAACATCATCCATAACATGGTTTGAGAGCATTAATAACAAATCGCTAAATCAAGTGAAAGAAAATAACTTTAGGAAAGGAAACGGGGAATGCTGGTAGTGGTAGATATATTTTTGTAAGCATAAATTGTGTAACGTCTGGCTAAAGGGGAAAAACAAAAGACAATTCGGATTTTTTCCCTATATTTTCTACATTTATTTTACAACCTTTATCTATCTTCTTTTTTTATCATATTATTTATCACATTTACTATTTTTTATCTCTCTTTTTCCTTTAGAGGCATATACAGCCCAAGAGTGTGAAAAAAACATTTTTTTTTTACCAAAAAAACATTTAAAAAAATACCACCACCCAACCATCCAAAAGGTACAAAATCTAATAGATTGCTCAATTTTAGGGTCTTTTTGAAGCAATGCAAGAGGTATGCATTGTTATTTTTCTTTAATAAATGGCTCGAGACTCAATAATGCTCCATACAAATCATTATTCGATCAGTGCGACATTATTATGCAAGATACAACGACAAAATTGATTTCTCGAATGAGAAGACCAGAAACACCACGAAGAAAACACGGGTGACCTTGTACAAACAAGGTGTGGTTACGCAACAAAAAACTCTAGTCACCCAGTATTCTTCTAATCTAAAGCTATACATTGGACCGACAATATTGCCTATATACATCAATTTTTTTTTGGGGTGGGGTGGGAGGGGTTGAAAAGGGACCATGCCATTGATATGCACAGTTTTGCCTTTACCAAATTGTTGTTATTGAAAATTCAGAACCAAGTGAAGCCGAAACATGTACCCCTGACCAAGTAAAAATAAAACCATCGGGGCGTCAAGGACCGGAATAGGTAGTTCCTTCGATTCAATTCCAATAATGTGCATGTATTTTTCACTTGTATCACCAAAGACCGTGCTTACCTGAAACAGAGACCATACATATCTAAGGTTGCTACAATATTATTTCTTGTTATGTAGAAAGTCTTTAACTCTTACTGGTTCCCTGCTTCTTCTGAGGATGGGCTCTGTCCAGGTAAGGAGCAATTATGGCATCTAACTTCACCAACCACAGTGCAAGAGCAGACGATGTACGTGGCATTGATGCAAAAGATGCAATGATTTCTTCAACCATACCATCCGGAAATTTGCATTGAAACAACCAGTTCTTATTGATAGCAGCAACAAAATCAGCAAGAACCTATAAAAATAACAAATTCAACGGAAAATAGATGTAGTTAAAAGCAATAAAATTTCAGGCACGAGGAAATTCAATCAAACATGGAGTTAAAACAATAAACCTGCAAAAGCTCCACTAAAGTTGAGGTGCGTCTGAGCCTCTTGATCCATAGTTTATGAGCAGACTTCCTCCAAGCACCAACCAGGGCGTCTTCGGGCATAACAGACTGCACAGTGTGGGAGTTCACTTAAAAATACTCATGCTTAAAAACATACATGTAAACCAATACAAGTTCTCCAAAAATTTGGAGAAGCAGATAAATTTATAGGGATACAGGGTAACATTTGAAGCACGAATGCAGCATCATGCTTATCTTGGATCAGAGTAATATAAGAAACAAACTATCCGACATATTTTCCAAAATAGAACTACCCTGTCCAAACGCAAGAAAAATGAATTTTCCCAGACAAACTGCCCACCCCACCAATATAAACATCCTTTTCTTTCTTTCTTTCTGGATAAAACACTGGCAGACCCTGCATTTGTCCCCTAAAGTGATCAAGGCATCAATGCTAGCATGCAATGAATGATGAAAACTGATGCAGATGAATGGTAACTCACCTCAATTGCATAAATTGCAGCTTTCAGTGATTGAATCTGTGATGACAAGACTTTATGATTTGGAAATGTATTGCAGTCTTCTTTCTCCCTGCATGTGGCTATGTGGATTGCATATCTTTCTTCAAGGTCAATATCAAGCTCAAATGTCATATGGCAAATTTTACAGTGTCTCTCATCTCTCCAGTATAGATCGTGACAACTCCTACATCTGGCAAGAGAGTCGAGATAAGACCTTCTGCCATATTTTACAACATTGAGATCTAAATAAAAGGAATTCCAAATCCAAGAATCGTATTCTTGAACACGGATCCATTTTTGCACTTGTTTCTCTACTTTCTTTCCAGCTTCAATTACCACAGCCCCAGCTGATGGCATAGAGTCTCTAGCAGTGTCAGTCAGGTTCAGGTTGTCTACATCAGATACAGGAGAACAACTGTCTTCTGTAAACTCAGATTGATCAGAATGTGACATACACCCCATTCCAGTATTGTTAACCTTAATCCTGGACATAGATCTGCACAGAGATGTTTGTCGTCTCTCCAATGATTCAATAAGAAGAGCCTCCCGTTTCCCTCTATCATCCAGAACTGACAACAAGGCACACAGGGCCTGCACACAGGTTAACAATATTCAAAGATTTATTAGTACCAAAGTAATAAGGCATACAACAGATACAAAAACATATAAACTTTTCATAAAATCTTACTAATATCTAAATTATAAGGGTAAATATTCACATCACAAATGGTTATAAACTTTACATTAAAACATATTAGTTGATAGCTGTTAATAAGAACATATTAGTTAATAAATATATGCAAGTTTAGTTGTTTACTGTTCCATGTTTCCCATGTAACTAAAATATCTAATGTACCAGAAAATAAATTTCAATATTTGAACAGAGCTTACACATAAAAAGAAAACCTTAGAAATTCACCTCTTCAGTATCAATCACCTTCCAGTGACCATCTTCAGAAGATTCAAAGTAAACCCTCCTGTGGCCAGGATCATCTGCATTACAAGGGCCCAAGAAAAGCCAGTATCTATTGTACCGACGATCAGATCCCAAAAACACTGATTGAATGGGGTGTGAATCGGTTGAACATTTTCTCTTCTCAAAGGATGCCTCATGACTATGGAATTTTGAGACTAATGATGAGGAATCTACTGGACAGGGATGAGAATTCAAGTGCACTTCTTTAACATGTTGCATTTGCCCAATTGGGTTAAAAAATGGTCCAGGCTTCTTTACTACTGATCTCTTGATTTTTGCTCCAGAACCACGTAATTGGATGCTAGAATTACAATCAGGTGTAACTTTCATTGGATCCTGTAAAAAAGATAATTCAGAACTTCATAGGCTAAGAGCAGTTTACAAAATCATGTATTAGGGTAGGTTTGGGAGTTGGGAGATGATTGGAAGGGGAGATAGTCCAGCTCCTGTCATTTTAGCTTTTCCATTAAATTTATACTTCAACTTGAGAGAGGGGAAGATAATCCAAGGCCTAAATATAACATTTGCAGAAATTTTAGTATTTTACCTTCGTCTTGATGCTGGATCCAGATGAAAGAAGATCTGTTAGAGCTGCCAGTGCATTCAATTTTTCTTCAATATTCAAATCTGAATATTCACTATCCATCAGTCCTAATAACCACACTTCTCCTGTATGGCTCTCATCAATTTCAGTGTATACTTTCAGCTTATTATTTTTATTTTTATGACTGTTTGCGCGCTTGAATTTTTCTTATATTAGAATTTATTGAGTCGCTTTCGAAATCATCACCACTGCTACACGTATCAGTGTCGTTAAGTTCATCATCAACACTCCCAGAGTCCTCCATATCTGACTGGGAATCATCATTGTCCTTCGTAACAGTGCTCATACGCAATCGATATGCAGATGATGAAATCTTTTCAAATAAAGTAATATCACTGGAAAGTGCGGAACATATTAGAGACTCCAGTTCCTCTGTTGTGCTAGCAAGGTTTAATTCAGCGATCTACATAGTATCAAAATAAATGTTGAAATTCAGCAATATATATAGAAATAGTATTGTCAAAAACAAAAATTAGTTTACCTGCATCGACTTTGCCAGATCAGATACTTTGCATCCATTGTTTTCCCTCGCTCTGACAAGATTTTAAACAACTCACCCTTCAAGGTGCCAGGGCATAGACCATAATTTAACAAGAAGATTCAATTCCTATAAAAAAGAAAAAGCACACGACCATACCTTAAAAATCCAAAACATGCACTTAATAAAAACTTCGAGCGACACCTAAAAAAACCTATTGAAAGTGGAAACAAACCAAACAAATAATAAATAAAACCTACTCCAAGCATCTCTGGCCATTTAACATTGGATTTTACACACTAGAAAATGATGACTACTTTATTCTCATTCCTGCTGCTGATAAACTACATCTGAATACATGAATGCAAATTTATTTTGGATAAAGATACATGCCTGCATTTTTTAATTTCCTATGCAAACTGGCTCACATTACAACAGTTTTTTAAAACATGGGGCACTAAATGTTTCATTGATAGTGTAAAACCTTTTACACTGCCAATGTATTAGAATTAAATCTAAAGAAAGAAATATGGTAATTATAGCTACATCAATTGAAAATGTTCTCAGGCACATATCTTGAAACGGAAAAACACAGTGGTTTAATGCTTAACAGCTTCTTGACCACTTCCTGACAAAGGTTACAGCATGTACTATTATGGGTGTGGATAGTGAATTACAGAAGAGAATACTTATTTTCTTTTTTTGTGGGGGGGGGGGGGGGGGGGGGGGGGGCTTGCTTTTAAACCAAAGAGACATACTCCCCTTCCTCACTTATAGCCTTCTGTGACGTGGAATATAAGATTCGAAAAAAATATTTTACCAAGAAATTTGCTAAAGTAGATGACAGACAACAAAACAGATGTGTTCCATCTAGGACATGACTCTAGAGTGTTTGATTTTATGTAAATACAGCAAGACACACACATAAACATATTCAACTCAAGTCATATCTAAAATGGGCCTCTTTGGAATACCTTGCCAAGGGCCTCTCTTCGTAAGGCACCTTGCTTTGAACCAAATCCAGCAGCAACCAGCACTTGACGCAGTACTTCAATCCAGGTAAGAGGATTCAGAGATCTTCTCCAAAAGTCAAGGGAATATTCTTGACTCTCAACCTTCCAAATAGACAAAAGTTATATTGTTAATCATTTTGTATAAACATAACAGACAAAAAGAACACAGAAACTTAACCTCTGGTAATGAGGTAAAGAAACTCACCGAGTGAAGCAATGCAAGAAAGTTGCATGACTTATTTAAATGAGGCCAAGACCCAATAGAAAGCTCCACTTCAATGTCAGATAGAAGAAGTGTCAGAAGGGCCACATGAATCTTTCCCAGTAACATTGAGTCCTGGAAGGCACATGCAGTGAAGTGAGAGGCATTTTGGATGTGACTTACAATTTAATACCACTCTAATAAGATTTAAAATAAATAAGAAACTATGCTTCCAAAATGAAAACACAACCAGAGTCAGTGATGAGATATTACCTTATCATGAAATGCCTGAACAAGCTCATCAAGAGTGAAGGGACAAATATCAACAACTATAGCATAAGTATAAATGAAATGGAAAACCTGCCAAAATAGAGTTAGCTCTGCGTCAAATTAAAGTTGCTTCCATTTTATTTTTTTTTAAAAAGTTTCAAAACAATAAAAAATGAAGCAAGATAGTAACTTCAGTAAAGCATGACAATGATTAAGCAGGCTAATCTAACTAATAACTTCTTTCTGTCTCGTAACAAATAATTCCAACACAGTAACTAATAGAATCCAACCTTTAGTAATTCATCCATTTTGGATATATTTTTTCTAAGAGAAAAAGTCTTGAGCAAGACTTTCATTGTGCAGCACTTGCCAGCTACTGATCAAGTGGCTGACCTGCTAACAAAACCCCTCGCAGCAAACAGATTTCTGTCCTTAAAGCAGCAGCTTCGAGTTGTGGACAAGGCTACAACACTGTCAGCCTCCCAGCCGATTTAGGGGGAAATGTTAGAATAGTAGTATTACTTATGTCTTTAGCTTATGTTTTCTGTTTAGTTTAACTAACTGCTGAGTCAGCAGAACAGCTCTTAGTATAAGTGCAGTTTCTGTTATTGTTGTAAACAGATTTTCAGTTAATCAAATTCAGAGAAAACATTTCTCTCTCATTCTCTCTCTTCTCTTCTCTCTGTTCTATGAATTCTCTCTGGTTTCTATAATTCTTTCATAATGGTTTGTCCCACAATGAGCTAGAATCAGGAATAATTTCCTTTATACTATAGCCTATTATATTCATCCCATGTTCTAATTCCAACAAACACGCATGCATTTCAAGAAATCAGATCTTATAAGTCACAACTGATTGATCATATGCACCTTAAATAATTTCTTCACAAGTTCTGGGGAAGATTCCCAAGGTTGCAAATGTATAGGTTTCTTCATCTTGACAGTATCTGGGGGGAACTTAACTAGTACATCTGTAAAAGCTGCAAGCAATCAGTGACTGGGAATGATAAGAACATTCCAACAACCATTAGAACATACCACATAATACTAGGCAATGCTTGTTCCTTCCAAAATTACCTGGGCAAAGTGAGGAGCCAAGCATTCCACTGGCAGCAAGATGATCTGAACAAATAGGCAGATTGGTTTTTTCTTGTAACTCTCTCAGCTCTAGCTCTTCATCATCAATTAACATTGAAATTCGATCAACCCCCTCCTCGGATATTGCACTATCCAGAACAAGTTCACATTTTTGCTTGGGTGATAGGTCCTGATTCACATATTGGTTCGATTCCCCCTGCCAGATAAGAGCAAGTTGTGAAATTGCTACACCATCCAATATAACCACAAAAAAATGCATTTCTGAGCTTTTAATTACCATTCTTCTTTGCACAAAAAGTTTCCTCTTATCCTGCATACTTCTATTCTGCAATTTATTTTTTGGCATTCCCTGTTCAGAGGGGGGAGGGCATCATCAAAATCTATTATTATTAACCAAAATTTACATGCTAATACATGCATTATATGAGGAAACAAAGTGAACAAAATATTATGGTTATAGATAACTTACATTCATGGTCACTGTTTTCTGTGACCTGTTTTTCTCACGGACCAATTTCTGTGTTTTAGACTTAGATGTTAGATAAACTTCTCGGTCAGCGAAACCAAAACCGATTGGAAGGTCTCCAACATCAGGATTTGTTGCCCTCCAGACTGTCATCAGACCTTTGCCAATACCATGTTTCTTCACAGGTGCTTTCATATTACAATCAGGGTGATTTTGAATTGCACTATTGGAAGCCTGAAGAAAACAGACCCAACACAAATGTACTGGAGTGTAAACAGGAACATAAACAAAAAATTCTCGGGATACCAAAAGTTACCTTCCTCCTTTTGGCAGGCCCTTGGTCCTCTTGACAAGCAGAAGTGTAATTTTTGGGTCCTGGGCAATCAAAGACAAAATTGACAAAATAAGGCAAGTTATAAAAATTTAAAACGGTGAGCTGCATAAGAAAATTGAAGGTATACTTAGAAGAACAGAAATGGACAAATGGAAAAGGTAAAAATCAATGCATATTTGCTCGGTACAAGAGCATGATGGAAGGAAATGGAATGCCCTAGTTTGGCTTTATATTATTTATAGATTATTTTATAGATATTATGCACAAGTATGATGCAGGAATAATGAGTATTAAAATAATTCTAGCTGTGCTCCATCTTCACTCCAATCAAGAAATGGGGTGAAGTTAATTGCATAATAAGAGTTAATTCATCTAATACAGAGTTCTTAATAGAAAGAGTTACGGTCCATCTTATTAGAGTATAGCTATTCGGCTGCTAATAGCTTACTGTACACTACTGTATTAGATCTTTTCTCTTAGAGTCAGTTAGGTTAGGCTGTTGCTGTTTGTAACTGTAACTAACTGAAGAGTCATCAGTTAGTTACAGCAGCCTGTGCACCTATATATTCTTAGACTCACACTCTTGTACTCTGTTTTTACATCCATTCAATATATATAGATCAAATTCAAATATATCAGTTTTCTCTGAAATCTATTACATCTACACCTTATTGTTCTTACATAGATTGTTTCCTATGTTATGATTATTACTCCCTCCATCTCATAATATTTGTCATGTTTAGAATATTTACTTGTGTCAAATTATTTATCACTTTAGAATATAAAAAAAGTATTAATTTTTTCCAATAATACCCTTATTGATTGATATCTGAACTAACCACACATTAATTACTCATCCTTGTCTACAACTAAACTGTTAACAGCTTTAACAAGGGCATTTTAGTTAAAAAGGTTATTTTATCATAGTAATTACTGTAATTAATAATTTTTTAGGATGTGTGCATTACCATAAACGATAAATAATATTAGACTGAGGGAATATATTCTATTTGAACTCTCAATAAGTAAAACTATACATAATATGATTTCAATAAGTAAAACTAATGATTTCGTAAAGAAACTTGAGAGTAATTTAAGATAATCCCCCTAAGTTTTATGAAACCTAAGCTCCCTCTAGTTCTATCTATTACCAATACCATGATTCTATAACTAATACAACAACAAAAAAAAGAGGATGAAATATCGAGTAGTATGAAGTATGAACCATTACCGTTACAAAAGAGAGACGCACCTGAAGGAACATGATCAAATTCCTGACCGAGAGGAGGGCCATCCTTCCGTAACACGTTGTTCACAATGTAGTCTGTTGTAAACAACTCCTGAAGACACTTCCGTTTTTGCTTCTTCTTACCGTTCCCGGTCACAGCCATGTCGTTTACCTTTCTACCAGTGGCGTGAGAACGAAATTCCTCGCGCGATGTCACAATCACTCCGTTTCCTCCCTTATCCCTCTCTGTTCTGTAACAACCTTCCATAACGCTCAGTGTTCTGCGCTTCTCATCTGCACCACAAACAAAATACACAAAAAAATTAATTAGAGTTAGTTCAGAGCAGACACCGAAATGCATCACAGAAGAGAAATGAAATGTTATGGCGATCAAATACTGAAATTCGGTTATAGATGTAATAGTTGAGTGCTGTGGCGGTTCTTGTGAAGCAGGAAAAGGAAACGAAAACGGTTAGAGAGTGTGATTGGGAGAGGTGCGAGAAATCAAACTCACTCACTCACTGAATTACACCGTCGCCACTATCCATCATTAGTCTGGGAAATGAAATGAACAGTGCCAGTCAGGAACTAACTTGGACAATTGAAGCAGAGGATAATATAACACAGAGTCACAAGTAGGGTTTTGGGTTTTGTGGAGACAAACAGAAATATCTCTCTCCTTTTACCAAATAAAACCCACACACACCCGAAAATATCAAAAGACGCAATCCTTCTTTTGGGAATTGGTAAATACACCTCAGTTTTTTGTCATACACCCCACATTTATTCAAGAAATTACTATTATACCCTCATTGTTTGGGTTTTTTTTTTTTTTCTGATTTTGCTTCTTTTCCGGAAACTGGCCATACACCCCCAGTTTCCGGAATACAGATTTGCATTCCGGAAACTCCAGTTTCCGGAATGTAAATTTTTTCTGGAGTTTCCGGAATACAAATTTACATTCCGGAAACTGGAGTTTCCGGAATGTAAATTTTTCCTGGAGTTTCCGGAATGCAAAAATACATTCCGGAAACTGGATTTTCCTGGAATTTCCGGAATGTAAATTTTTCTAGAGTTTCCGGAATACAAATTTACATTCCGGAAACTGGAGTTTCCGGAATGTAAATTTTTCCTGGAGTTTCCGGAATGCAAAAATACATTCCGGAAACTAAGTTTCCGGTAACAACGCGAAATTGAAAAAAAAATAAATAAATCAACGATGGTATAATGGTATTTTCCTTTTTAAATGTGGGGTGTATGTCCAAAAATATTGGTGTATTTACCAATTCCCCTTCTTTTAGACCTTTGCAATGCATTGGGCTCGATCTCAGGCTCAGCCCATGGTTCCTATAATTCATATATTTTTCCATTTCTCATAATCATTTTAGTTGTGATAATATTGTGTCTAATTGTTTCAGCAAAAAAAAATAAAAAACTGTGTCTAATTGTCACGACCCAAAACCCCTTGTCATGACCAACACACAGACCGGTATTCCTTGTATGACAAGTCTAACAATTAAATTTGATAAATAATAATAATTTTTAACTAACTTTTATTTTCATAATTTCTATTGAAATTTGGACAAAGTCTTGTCTGTATTTTCAATATTTCCAAATATTAGAAATCTTGTTACCAATATGTATCACCAACCAGAGTTTCTAGAATGACATAGTAAATCTCTATATAGAGTTAAACATGAGGTTCAAAAAAGTTATCGTTAGACTCCATACAACTGCATAATATACATATAACAAAATATCAGAAAACAAAGGTCACCCATCAAGGAGACCTACCAAAAATGTGACAATGTTAAATACTTTGAACCTTTTAAGTGTTAACAGCCTGCTATTCAGCTATCTAAATATCTGGATGAACAAAAAGGGTAAGGTCTTGAAGACTTACAAATTTGGATGAAAAAAATAAGAGGAACGGGTAAGGCCTTAAAGACTTAGTGAGGAAACAACGACAACCATGAACTATAAGGGAAACACACAATATACAAATAACCATGAACAACCATGAAATTTCCCAAATATATGCTCTAAACTCCAAATTTAATCTATACTCAGAGCTATAACACACCAAATATGCATTTTTTAAGTTATGAGTTGTGGATATACCTCAAACATTCCGAATGAGCAACTTTCAAATGGTGGATATCACTCTCTTCACTAAGAGCACTAACCCTAATCCCATAATTCTACCCAATAGCACTTATAAAAACAATGGGAAGCTTTGTTTAGAAATACATGATTTATCTCAAAAATGTATGGATTATGGGTGAGATTTGGTAATTTGGAGTGAAAAAAGGAAGATGAATGGAAGGGTTAGGGTTCAGGGGAAGAATAAGAGAGAAAGGTAGTGAAAGAATATAGATGAAATGAGGGAGGGGGAGGGGTGTCAACCATGGATTTATTAAAATATAACCCATTAAATGTGAGTCTTTTTTTTTTCTTGCTCATTTAGGATGGGCTTACTTTTTTTAGCCAATGGAGCATATGTGAAATTGAGTTTGTTTATCTTCGTGAATTGGGTTGATCTGATCTGTAAATATTATAGGACAGTGTAGTACTAGCTTATATGGGTCGACCCAATCCTTGTATACACAATTTTGTATACAGTATAAATGAAAAATACATTTTTATTTAAATAATACATGTTCACAATGTTTAGAATAAATAAATATAAAAGTTCTTTTAGATGCATAGAAGAAAAAAACTAGAACGATTTTTTAATGTGGTGTTTGGTTCAAAATTGAGTTTGAGATGAATTTATATTTTCAATGAGTTACTTTTTGAATTTAATTTGAGTTGGTCAGAGTAGGATTTACATTGGGATTATTTAATATCCAGACAAAATATGTAAATTGAAACATTGTGCATAACATTTTAAAAGTAGAGAATTAAAATTAAGGGATGTTTTTATATTTTATATATTTCAAAATAATTCATGTCAATGCCACCCTACTTAATTTATAAATAACACCAATAAGATTTACCATATAATAAAATAATAATATCAACGAGTTAATATCTTTAAAAAATTATCCAATTAATTTAGTAATATAAAATAACATATTATAGCAAAAATCAATTACAATATAGTTTACAAAACTAGAAAAAAATAAAGTTATGTGAGCTATTTTATGTGTTTCCTATGCTGAAACGACAAAATGACTGTTGTCGTATGTAGCTAACAAAAATGAAGGGTTAAAAAAAAAAGGTCCAGAATCAAACCGACAACATCGTGCAACCTAGACGACACAGCCACTATAATTAGGGTTTATGGCGTATGAGGCATTAGACCAATTTTGCGGGTGAGAGAGAAAGAGAGAGACAAAAGGAAAAAAAGGAAGAGGAATAATGGCGTCGAGGGTTTCATTGAAGGCGAAAGGGAAGAGCTCGAAGGGGTCGAAGGGTTCGGAGGAGCGAACAACGGGTGAGTGCGTGAAGGAGTGGACGAATTGGGCCATGAAAAAAGCAAAGGTCATCACCCACTACGGCTTCATCCCTTTGATCATCGTCATCGGTATGAACTCTGACCCCAAACCCCAATTTTCCCAGCTTCTCAGCCCCGTTTGATTCGCTCCTTCTCTCTCCAACGATTATCACATCAACCACCCCTTCCATTTTTCCTTTTTTTTTTCTTCGTGTTTTTAAGTTTGTCGAACAATTTTCATTTGCACAACATATCCGATGTGATGTGACGGGATTTGAGTGGATTATATGTAGCTTGTTTGATTTGAGTTAATTCCCGAAGACGTATTAGAAGAATAATTAGCTTATTATTATTATTAATTATTAGTTTATTACAATTTCCAAATGTTGTCTATGTGCCTTATTTTGCTTTTATCGACGAATTATAATTCTATGGAATTTGGCTCAGCTCCTCTAAAGCGAACTCTTGCTTTAGAAAGTAAATAAGATATTTCAACTGATATCAACAGTTGATTTTCTAATAATGGTTGAGATGTTTTACCCTTTAGAGGAGTCAAATCCAATTTTATGGTAGTGGTTTGACAAATGAAATATGATTTTGGGTTGCTTTCAGTTTTTGACTCAAGTGCTGTATATAACTATATCGTGTTTATGCTTGGTTGAGCTGTTGGAAAGTGATTGTGTTCCAATGCTTTTCAATGCATCGGCAGAGATTGTTCCATCGTGCATTGTGACATTGTCTGTATATCATTTTCATTTTCATTTCATTCTAACCGTATTTATAGTTTAATAATTTTCCATAGATAGACTAATGGTTGGAGTCTTGTGACATTGATGATGGCAGTGGTCAGAGTTTATCTAGTGTTTAGTTTTGTTCCAGTTTTTTACTTGGTGTATGAGGATTGAGCTTCGAATCCTACGTAGATAGATCACCCACCTATTGCAAAGTGAGCAACCTCCCGGCCAAAGGCCTCATTGCAGTCCAATACTCCAATGATTTATGTCTGCTTCTTCACCTCTGTAGTTACTAGTTGTACACCGGCTTTCTGACATCTGAGCTAAATGTGTTGATCTTTATTGGACCTATATTCGAATCGAGGCATAATATTGAATTCCCTTCTTAAAGGCATACTACCTTCTATGAGATGACATATGCACAAGTATGCACTCTAGAATAGGATCTTCTTCAACTTCTCTCTCTCTATGACAAGTCCTTGATGGGAAGAGAGTGTAGTCAAAGTGTCAAGGGTAGAGATGGGATCCTAGCCATATAATATAACAGGAGTACTAGTTTCCATGCTTGAGTCCTAGCTTACTTTGCCATAACCATAAGCAACACACTAACTGGGCTTAGACTCTAAAAATATGTACATGGTGATTTCCAACCCATTAATGGATCACTTAGGCCCTGTTTGGACCATAAGGAGTTCTAACATGTGTTTTTTAACTAACAATTTCTCACATAAGTTAAAATTAACTTTTGCTCTTCACTTTTTTCAAAGCTATCTTTTTTAACTTCTGCAGAAGCACTTATCTATTTATTAATGACTATTTAAAAGTTTTTCCTCTTTTCATGTGAGAAAAATAAAAATGCAAAATCCATAAGTTTTTTTTTGGTCAAGGATAATATCATAGATTGGGTAAACCCAGCCGAACGGCATCTACAACAGAGAGCCAAACAAAGTGGCCAATACAAACAGCATATGCAGAGTCGCAAGAGCATACAACAATACAAATCAAGACACGCTGCCGTGGACAATATCAAACACAAACAACACTAAAAGTTAACTCCTAAAAAACCAACCAACATAAACAACCACAAATCTAAAGAGCTCTTAATCCAGAAGCCCAACTCTGACCAAAACTATCGTCTTCACTACCAAGCCTCGTTGTTACTTTGAACATTGTTTCTTTGAAACACCATGTCTAACATGCAGCCTCAAAAGCTGGGACATAGGAGCCGGCAGGACAAGACTTAACACAAACAAAATCCATAAGTTTAAAGCTATAGCTTTTGGATGGCTTTTGCATCCAAACAAGACCTTAATGATATGGGCTTTTTGATCAAAAAAATAATATGGGCTTTTTCTTTTTTGGGGGGGGGGGGGGAGCATTAAGTTAACCTAAAATTTTGGACCAAAAAAAAAAGTTAACCTAAAATTAAATACACCAATCAATCCAAACCCGAAAATTCTAACAAAGTATGCCTAAATCCCCTCTCTCATGATTGATATGGCTGCCAGAGTCTTCCAATTTGGTTTGAAAAATTTTAAGCAGGAAACTGCGAACAATATTATTAGTCCTTAGATTGTGTCTGTTCATTCCCCAAAAAAAAGATTGTCTGTTTTCCTGAAAAAATGTCGTGAAACTCAGTTTTCAAAATTCATTTGATTTGATAGCATGTTGGTTTCTTATTAAGATCATTGAGAATCAGTTATTGTAGTTATCAAGTCATTTGAATTTGTGATTGTAAGATTTCTTCTGTGGGAGTGCCATTGTTGGAAACACGTCACTCTCAACTTACGTCTTTGAGAAGAATTACGAGAAATACCTAAGTTACTGAATTGCGTTGTAGCATATAATCAAATGTAAATATAAATTTTTAGTATGAATCATATTTTTTTTTATTTTAAGTTCAAGGAGGACATTATCGTTATTATTTTTTCTCATACTATATATTGAGTAATAAAGCTCAAGGTGGTACATACTTTAAATCTTAATAGTTGGTGGTTTTCAGTCTTTTAGTTGAGTTTTCCTCAAGAGCTCAAGTTATAATATTCTCTTCTTGAAGTCCGTTTTTGGGGCTAACTCATAAGCATTGTTGATCAGCTAGCTATGAAAATTTTTGCACCTTAAATTATGACATTTCATGGTTTTGGACATGATTTTCAACAAATTTGAAAAATTGACTGCGTCATTATTCTGAGAAGTCCAGCACTACCCGTTTCAAGTTTAGGCCTCCAGAACTCCCAAAAAAAAAAAGAGAGGCACACAAGCACCTCCAACAGTTTCCCACCCGTTTGGATATTGTTATTTTTTTGGTCAAATCCTTTTTGGATATTAAACGGAGAACTTTGTAGTATAAAACGTGGTTATCTTTTAGCAATTCTGTTTTCCGGTTTTATCGATGGTAAACGGACGGTGACACTTAGCATGGACCACCCCTAGGTGGTGGGTGGTCCATGAAGGAAGGACCAGTGAGTCTAATATTCGCTGATATAATAATAAAATAATACAATGATTAGGATTAAAGAAGGGTGACCTGGATTAGAGGTGGCATTTAAAATCTAAACTTAATTGCTATAGTGCTATTTATAAATTTGGTAATTACAAAATTTGCCCAAAAAAGTAAAAAATTAAATACAAACCAAAAAATTTGAAAATTTTGGTAAAATCTCCATTTGGCCGGTGACGTGGATTATTTAGGAGGTTAGTGTTTTTTGATTTTTTTGGTAACAAAGCTTAGTAATTAACGGTAGTCAATAGCAGTAAAAAAATTTCCATGATGTGTTGGTTATATTATTTAGGAGGTTAGTGTTTTTTGATTTTTTTGGTCCAAAGGTATGTATTTTTCAGTTTTAAAAAAAAACATGTTATAAAGTTGTTATTTTTTTCTGAAGTGGAGAAACTTGGTTTCAGTATTTTTTTGAATTATTATTTGCTAATTTAATTTTCTTTCAGAAGTGTTTGGGCTTGGGTTGTACAAAAAATAAAAATTGTGCCAAGCTAATTTTTTGTTGGTCTTAGAGCATCTTCAATTGGGTTGTTTAATTTTTGTTGCTTAAGTTATTTAAATGGGCTCTACAATACCACATAGACTTTAAGTAACACCTACTTGTTTTCACTCCAATAGGAGTTGCTTAAGTTATGTTAGTGGGTCCCACAATGGATCGCACATATTTATATTTTAATTTTAAAAATATTTTTAATTCAAATTAAAATATTAATTCATATATATTCTGATTTTAAAAAATAAAAATTGAAAAATAAATAAATATTACAAATTTAATTTATTTATCACAAAATATTAAAATGATAAGAAATACATAATTACTCTAAGATTGAAAATTAAAGTAGGATTCATTGATAATGTAAGAAAGATGAAAAATAAAGGCAAAATTATATTTTGTCTTTTAAGTTAATTTTTTTTAATTTGGTCTTTTATCTTGTTTTTATAACAAAATAGTTCCTTGTGATTTAAAAGCAAGTTTAAGTAGTCATTTTGTAACACAATTAAGCGTGCATATGAGCTGAAATAGACCAACAAAATGACAAATAGATCAAAATAAATCAGGATTAGGCTATGTAGAGAAAGATAGAGACAATATGCATGTCTTTGACAATAAAAAAGAAAGTAAAAAAATAAAAAAAAATTATTAAAAAAAAATAAGAGACTAAAGTGGAAAAAAAATTAAGGGACCAAATAGTAAGTTTGCAAAAAAAATAAAATTGTAAGAGTTATTTAAGAAGACCCTAAGGCACGTCAGTGCAATTTCCCTTAAAAAAAATTGTAATCGTCGGTGATGTGTGAAGGGAGACTTATTTGTTCAATGAAATAGAAATTATTGTATATTGTAAGTAAACGACTAATGTTGAAAGAAGATACTAATTATATTAAGATGGATGTGAAACCAAATACAAATACGTTGTTCTTAAATTAAAAGGAGACTAGTTGCATTACATTTATTTGAAATACACAAAAATAAAGAAGGTGACTAAGGCGAAGACAGTGTAATTCAGCAGCCTAATGTAGGGGTGTTCACGGGTTCGGGTAACCCGCGAACCCGAACCGACCCAAACCGGATCAACCTACATTTTTGAGTTTTTTTGTTTGTTGTTGCATAGTTTGGATTGAACTCGATCCGACCCGTTCAAAACGTTGTGGTTTGGTTCAGATTGCGGGTTTCATTTTCTGAACCCGCGAGCCCAACCCGTTGACATGGCATTTTTTTATTTTATATTTTTATTATGTTATTTGTTTAACATTAAATCAAAACAAAACCCTAGATAGTTCCATCTCAGCGCCGCTGAAGCTTCCACATCTCATCTCCATCTTTGCTTACCTTCTCCCTCCCTCTGCCACCCGCAACTGGCCTACCTCTTCCTTGTGCCGCCGCTTACGCCATCCCCTCCGCCGCATACCGATCGTGAATACATGATCGCACATTCGCACTGAGCCACTCTCCCTCCTCGACTCCTCACCCAGGATCAGCAGAGCGGCAGAACCACCGTCTGGCTCTCTGTTCAGCAACAGTGGCGCAGTAAAAAGAGGCAACATCAACCTTGTACACCAAAACGACGACAACACCAGATCGCGCTTCTTCCTCTTCTACACCAAAACGACAACACCACTGGTGACAGCAAACCATCGTGGTCCACTGTCTCTTCCGTCGAGCAACCGTGCGAACTGAGAACTGAGAAAGAGGGAAGACTCGACGAGAACGACATAGAGCTCGGTGATGACGCAGAGCATTAGAAGATGACAACAGCGCAGAGGAGGAGGAGGACGTAGATCTCGTGAACTGGATCTGCCGCTGTGATACTAGTCTCTTGTTGGGGTCTCTCTTGGCCTTGCCTTCAAACCCCTATGGCCTTTAGGTGTGCGCAGTGCGGCAGCCACAACTTTTGTTTAGGAAATAAGGGTTTCAATTGTTTGAATTTTGAAAATAGGATTCCAGATCAACCCCTTTTTTTATTTTGGTTATATTTAGTTTTTTTTATCCCAAAGTTATATTTTGTTTAGTTATGCTTTTGGGCTGAAACCCATTTAACTGTTTTTTTTCATCTTCTGGTGGGCCTATATCATTTATTTTCCTTCTCAAATCCATAAAAAAATAAACATTTTTTTCTCTCAATTTTTAGATTTTTTTTAAAAAAAAGCATGGATCCGCATGTCCAAATTGATCCAACCCGTTCATGTACGGGTTGGTTCGGTTCGGATTTGGAAAATAAAAAATGAAAAATTCAACCCAACCCGTAGTGTTTTGATCGGTTCGGATAACGGATTTGGCCAAATTCGATCCAAACCGGTCTGCTCCCGTGAACAACCCTAGCCTAATGTTGAGTTCCATAGCTTTGACTTGGCCTTTCATGGCGATGTGTTCTCTCTCAATGGCAACAGAAAACCGTTGGGTAGTCCTTTTTAGTTATTTTTTTTTATTGGTATGGGCTGATAAGAAATTGGGTCACACCAATCGAAATCGTCGCACATCCCGGTCTTACAAACGTAGAACAATCTACGTGGATTTCACTCAGAAAATTAATTCCTCTGTGTACGTTTTCTTCCCCATAAGTGTCGTCCTCAGCTGCTCCAGCTTCATCTACATTTTCTTCGCCTGCAGTCTCCTCATGTGGCCCATTTGCCTCATTTAAACAGATATCCTCCAACCCCTATAACAAACCCAACCAATGAATGTCCATGAACTACGATTTTTTTTCAATTTATGTGTTATTATGTTGTGTATTTAGACAAACCTGGGTCGCTTCCCGTTCGTTCATCGTCAACATTAGCGTATACAGATCTGGAAATGAGTCATTTACACACAGATTTTCGACTCCATCACCAAAATTGAAAATACAGATCTGATACACATTGATTTCGTAACCATAAACGAACTGAAACAACTTACCAGGGTCTGCACCTTCACAGATCGAAAAATGGTTGCAGCGACTGGACAACAGAAAGATTCTTCCAAATCGAAAGCAAACCTTTCAAGCAGTTCTTTGAAATGTGCTTCAAAATATGTTTCAAATGAAAAAACGTGGTTGCACCTCATTAATGTGGGGTAGATGAAGCTCATTAATGGATGTAGATACCAGTACCCTACTTTTAAAATTTAACAACTATTGGGCAAATCTTGGAATTACCTAAAGTTATATTTGTCATTTGATAAATTTATGGGAAAATTTTGTAATTAGTCACAAAACAGGTGCCACCCCTAATAGGAGGTCATTTCCGTACTGGTCCTTCATGGACCACTGAAGGACCACCTAGGGGGTGGTCCATGCTAAGTGACACCTAAACGGACGTTTGGTGAGAAACAATAATTTTCTTACTTCTCACAAAATGTAGTATTGAAACGTGTAGTCAAATGAATAAACGGGAGTAATATCACTTTTTTTTTGGTCAAAGGAGTATCACTTGATATACACGCTATTGTACTCGTATAAGTCAAAATAACTAATTTAATGAGGCCGACTATATAGTTGAATATGAAATTCACAAGGGAGTTTAGGGTTTTTTTGTCAAAAATTAAATTCTAGTTCTTACCCGGCTTGCGGACCAGTCTACTTACCCGTAAATTGAGGATTCATTTTCAAGCCCATTTAAATGTAGATGTACTAATTCCATCTGTCCACTCTGCAGGTAAAATAGGTCTGTGTTTGCTAATTCATGTATCAATAGGCTAAGAATTTACTTAAATTTTGTTTTATAGCTGACTTTTTACCCATGGCATGTTTGACTTTCAGTTAGAAACATTTATAAACCCAATTTTTGCATTCAAACTTAGTTTAAAATTGAAACAAGGGGATGCGATGCAAACTTATAGTAGTACTCCATCTGGTCTTAAATATAAGCAAAAAAAAGTATTTGTAAACTATTTGTAAACTTTTTTTGCTTATATTTAAGACGGGGGAGTATTTGTAAACTTTAATTTAAACATGCACTAAATTCTAATGCCAGTGACCAATGACCGATGGCCAATAGAGACCTCGGTAGCTCAGCTCAAATGGCAAACATAGTCCAAGCGATTAAAAAAACTAGAAAAAAGTTACTTCGTGTATATTGTGTAAACTGCAATTCTTTAACCATTTTTTTTTAAAAAAAAATCTGAAACTGCAAATTTTCTTTAGAGAAAAAAATGTAGAAATACAAGGTTATCGGAAGATCCCAGCAGCACCGTATGGGCAATACGACAATGCCCACGAATTTGTGGCCCGGGTGCTTGGTGGATTGGTTCGTTTACTTACATCTATCATTGGTTAATAATACTAGTAATAAGCGTCATTTTAGGGGGGGGGGGGGGGGTGTCGCTTTCTGCGACAATTAATTGGAAGCTTGTAAGAGTCAAAGCGTTCTACTTCAAGGAGCTGGCCTAGCCTGTCTCTATGGTTTTGTGGGATCTATACACGATGGTTGGGAGGTTAGAACAAATGCAATTGCATGTCTATTTACAATGCACCATGTGCCTTGTCTTTAATGCATTTCGTCTTCTCTCTTCGCCCTGTTGCTCAATGTAATTCCTGTGGCCTTTTCTTGTTCTTGTTCTTGTCCCTCCCTGTCCATCAAAACAAACTTGTCCTTGTTCATGCCACAGCATGAAACACGCTTTTTCTAAAAAAAAAAATTTAAAAATAGAGAAATATTCTATCATCATTTTTGCTACTTTTGTTAGTGCATTCTCATTGACAGGTTTAGGACCTGTTTGGATTGGTTTATGTAGAGCTTATAAACACAGCTTATGACTGATTCATAAGTTGTTTTGGGCTTATTTTTCATAAGCTACCCAGGATAACTTATCAAAACAGTTTATGACTTATATAAAATAAGTTTCACTATAATTTTTCTTCGATTATAAAAGTAGCTTATACAACTTATGTCATAAGCAGTAGATAAGTTTGTTATCCAAACATCCTTAATCTCGTATTCCCTATTGAAAATTTCTGGGTTTTGGTACCCTTTTTATTTTGCCCAATACCTGAATGAGTTTCTTATGTAATTAAGCCACGTCATACCATTTAAAAAGAGAATAAAAACTTTCGATAATTGCACTTCAATCCCTGGTCTTCAAATGAGTTTAAGATCAAATACAAGATGTCTAGAAGACAGATAAAAACAGAGTTCCAGCAAATATGAAATGCCATATGCCCCGCCGTGAAATGCCATACACGGGTATTAAGAATCCCAGTTTGGATAATCCAAGGGTGAAAGATATTAGATTTGATTCTTTAGTTCTCTTTTCTTTTCTTCTTCTGTTCGCAAGTTCTTAAACCTTATTTAAAAAAAATTAAATTGGACGTGTTGTCATTTGTGTTTTTGGCAATTTCTACGGTCCGGTGTGAAAGTAACGGTTTCGGTACCGTTAGTTTTATAACTAAGATTTTTGTAAAAATATTTTACAATTAAGTCCATAAATATTTGAATTTTATCTTCAAATTTTCATTTAAAATTATAATTATCTTATTTAAAATTATGGATAACGAAGAGCGTCCAGTTTCAATACAAAGTATGAAACGTCTTGGTAGCCTATGTTTGCTAAATGAAGTAAAACAATGCAAAAACGGGAAGAAGTAGTCATAAAATGAAAGAGATTAAGGACTACGATGTAATATAAAAAAATTACAATCCTTAAAAAAAATAATCTAACATGACAAAACTCTATTTTATCATTGGTTAATAAAACAACAGTTTCAAAACTGTTGTTTTATCAACGACACCATAGAAGTCTCATTGTTTTTTATACATGATTACCTAATGAAAAATGTTTGATAGACACCAAATAGGTATATACACCACAAAGAGAAATAAATAGAATAGAGATAAGAGATAAATATGACAGGTACTATGATATGACAAGATAAAAAAGATAGAAAGAGACGAGATATGTTATATGAATAGTGACACTGTTAGGACGTTTGTGTATCATACTATCATTACTCTTACTTTTTTTGGGTGAATCTGGGTATCTTCTACGCACACTAATCCCTCGAGGTACTGAGATCCATTTTAGGGGTTGGTCTCTTCCAAGTTCCAACATATGCTCTTCCATACACACGACTGGGGATCGAATCCCGACATTATGCTTGAGCTATGGACGAGAAAATGATGATGATGTGTTGTATTCACGTATTAGTTGCAAGATCGAATTTGTCTTTATTTGTCCCATTTATTTTTTGAGTGCAACATATTCTCAGGCGTGTGAAATTAGATTCTACTATGGGTGGGTGTGCAAACTGCTTAGCACAATGACTGTAGACAACACTTCAATCAATTCCTTGGCTTACTATCCACCAATAAAGAAAAGACGGTTGTGTGGTTCGCAGCTATGTATAGTATTTAGCCAAGCCGGAATAATTTGATTTTTAATCAGAAAGAGGTTATCATATCAGATTTAGTTGATCAAATAAAGATAAAAGCTTGGACTTGGATCAAAGGAAAAGTTCCTGGTTTCTCTTATTCATTGTCAGTGTGGTTTGGTAATCCATTATCATGTTTGGGTGTAGTTTGAATATTATGATGCAGCTTATTTGGGCTTGGCAGGGTATTGGGTGTGCGGTTCAATTACATCGGGGGTGAGAATTTCACCACAGTTGTGATATGTTACTCTGCAAATTCGTATTTGGTATTCTCAACTTCACACCGGGGGTGTCATGTTTTTCACAGCTGTTGACTTCTCTGGATTCTACTCTGTATTGTCGCATTTGGGTCTGACGCTTTCACGCTGGGGGTGGGAAATTTTCCACAACTGTGAGATGTTCGAGTTTATATTTGAATTCTGGGTTTGAAGATTTCACACCGGGGGCGTCACGCTTTTCACAGCTGTGGACTGCTCTGGTTTCTTTTCTGCACTTTCGCATTTGGGTCTTTCGATTTCACACCGGGAGTGTCACGTTTTTCATAGCTGTGGACTGCTCTGGTTTCTTCTTTGGACTTTCGTATTTGGGTTTGACGATTTCACGTCGGGAGTGGGATTTTCTCTACCATTGTGAGCTGCTCTGGATTATATTTGCATTTGGGTCTCACGATTTCACAACACGGGTGAGAATTTATCCACAATTGTGATCCGATTTGGACTGTTCTATGTAATCTCGTACTTGTTTGTTTGTCCTCACACCACGGATGGGGTTTCTCCCACAGGTGTGAATGGTTCTGATCTTCCATGATGTAGTTTTGATAGGTTGGGGGTGATTTTATTAGCTTCTTATGTGGTTTTGGCGTGCTATAGATAGGGTCTGAGGGTGTTAACTTAATTGTGATACATTTCTATGTAGTGATGTTTTTACATGTTACCTCTATTGTATTAAT
Organism: Glycyrrhiza uralensis; assembly: GCA_030159175.1. Taxonomy (NCBI): domain Eukaryota; kingdom Viridiplantae; phylum Streptophyta; class Magnoliopsida; order Fabales; family Fabaceae; genus Glycyrrhiza; species Glycyrrhiza uralensis. The sequence continues at coordinate 56,607,463 of BRZY01000003.1, read as the reverse complement.
GACACGAGATCAGACGTCTTTGTACTGATAACAATCTTATTTTTTTCATGTAGCTAAATCTGGGCATATCTTATACTCTAGTTTAGTTATTTTCTTCTTAATAAAATTTTTGCTTATAAAAAAAAATCTCAAACGCACATTCAAGCACTCGAATGTAATTTCATATATAAATCTATAAATATTGTGTTTGATTAATTTGTTTTAAGATTAAGTTTTATACAAGTAAAGATATTGATATTGAAAATTTGGACTGAATAGTTTTATATCAAGTGTTATTCACGTATTATGTTATTCTGACATTATCTTTAATTAAGACTAATTTTATAAAATTCAAATTATTCGCTTGAATATACACTGGGTGACTTTTAAAAATAGAAACAGATATGGGAGACAACGATGGAACATAATAGGAACAAATGGGGCCGCGTAATGGACCATTGTTGTCTGGGGCAGGCAAATGAATCTTGGCAAGGAAAATGAAGCACTTTGTTTGACTCAGTCTTCAAGTTTCTGTTTTGGCCAAAAAAAAAAATCCTCAAGCTTTTGTTGACATAAAAAAAAAACCTCCAGTTTCTCGAGTAAACTTAGAGGAAAGTGTATAACTCGAATTATTTATATATTATTTAGATTTAATTTGTTAATTGTTAGAGAATGCTATACATAATTACACGTGTTAAATTTTTCCTTTAGAGTACATCTTAAATATAGATAGATATTTTTTGATGAATAATATAGATAGATATTTAAATTGAATTCAAAATAAATTTTCAATTCAAATATTATCCAGAAAACAACAATAGAAAAATATATAAAGATTTAGATTAAGTTTGTTTAAATTTCAATTGGAATTTAGATTGAACTAACTACACATTAATGGTAATGATAGCACATAATTTAAATTGAAATTCATATTGGAAAAACTTCACATTATCCTAGAGATAGCTCAAATTTTAATTTGTATTGAATTTTGGATAGCATAATAACAAACAAAATAATTTTGAAAAAAAATAAAAAAAAAGTCTAAGAGATAACACGTCTCTCAGTTATAACCTATTTTTATTACATAGCTTAAATCGAATTTTAAATAGAATATTAATAAATAAAATAGTTTTGACAATAAATAGAAAGATATAAGAGGTGACATGTGTTCAAATTAAAATGTAACACATGTGTTAACCATGAACTTATTTTTCTTATATAACAATTGATTGATTGTGTTGAAATTATAGGGTTTCAGATAAAGAGAAAAGAGACAGAATGAACTCTAAAATATGATGGATAATATTTGATAATAGCTTGATAGCTTGATAACAAATGACTGACCACTAACCCCTATATATAGAGATACAAGAATCCTAATCCTAACTAAATAGAGAAACTAATCATGATAAGATAACTAACTAATCCTAATCCTATGAGATCAAATAAAGTAACTAACTAATCCTAATCCTATGAGATAAACTAGGATAATATTAAGATAATTCCTTATACTCTAATAGATTGATTACAAATTTTATAAAGCTACTTTGTGATTCAAAATCAATTTATGATGTCTATATCTATAAATTTGAAGTAAAAAATAAAACTATATCTAGAAGTTTGTTTTAGATTTACTTCACTTTATTTATCTACTCCTAGTTTATGTAAATATTTTTTTTTACAAGTAATGCAATCTTATCTTATCTTATCTTATATTTCATTAGAATTTAAATTTGAAACTTTCTTTTATGGTACAAAGGGCTATATATTGGGGCTTTAGCCCCTCCTTAGTGCAAAAAAAAAATGCTCTATATATTGGATTCCATTAAGCTTTCTGTCTTGTTACTGTAATGGGTTACATCAACGTGATTGTGGTGGGTTTGATCCTCAAATAAATTTTACAATACTTTCTTCAACTCCACTTGGTTATTTATAGATGATTCATCGTCTATACCAAAAAGAAGAGAGAAGGTTCATCATAAATGAGTCTTTAAAATTTCTTTGAGGCTTCAAATCCACCACGATCACAGTGATGTTATGAGTATTTCTTTTGTAAAGAGGACAGTTTGACGGGTACAACAGTATTCCCTCTCTCCATCCCGAAGGTAGTTTCCAGGTCAATATTATTTGTGTTAGAGAAGTTATGAAGCTTTTGTTAGTGACACATATAACAAAATATGTGATTTGGATGGATAATATTGAACTTGGTTAACAATAAATTTTTCAATTTCAACATATCACAATCTAGATTGATTTAAAATGTCTGAGAATGATATGTTGACTCAGGGGAGAAGTATTTTTTTGATATCTACTCAGGGGAGAAGTAGAGACTTAAAGGATGGATTAATTTCTATTTTTATTGCCAATTAGATTAAACGCCCAGTGAAATGAAAAGTATTATTGTGAAGATTGATTTCAGGAAGTCATTTTCATTTCAAATAGAACGAGTAACTAATACTATAGCTGGCCCCTAATGCAAATTCCATGTTGGACACAATTTGCCAACTTAGCCATTGTTTAGGGAGAAATAGACATGTAATATTCCCTCAAATTGAACTTAGTGATAACACTTGTTAAGTTTTCTATCTTGAAACATTTTTTTATTGCATATAATACATATAGATTTGCTGATACCACGGGGTGAATTTTGTTAAGGGCTAGTTTGTGTGTGTTTTCTTGTTTTTTTTCTTTATTTTTTTTCCCTTTTTCTCCTTTGTTACAAAAAAAATACAGATAGATTGCATCCCTATAAACACAATCAATCAAGTATTTTAAATAGATACATTGACTTAGAAACCAAAACTTATGTTGATATTATTTTAAAATTTTCTAAAACCTTTCATTGGTTATATTGGTTATATGTACATATAAATTAATGCTCACAATTTTACCAAGTATCCTCTGCAATGCACACCCGTTCTTGTAAGACATAAAAAATAATCTTTAAATAATTAATTTAATTAATAAAAACATTTTAATAGTAATAAAACTAAATTAAATGTGGAATATAGATATTTATTCAAGAAATGAGGTGGATTAACGAAGTGCAAGAAAGAGAAAGTGAATTATGAACATTTTATTTTGAAAACAAAATTTATGTAATAATAATTAGAATATTACTCCGTAACGGGACCCATGGTGGAAATGGGTGTTGGTTGGGGGTAGTGGATATGGTGCGGTGACTAATAATTAAGGACAAGAATGGTGCTCATTGCTTATTGGTGTCGTTAAGAAAAAAAGAAAAAAGAAAAGAACAAATGAAGCAGTGGTCAACCATATTACAAGTTACAAGAAGCAGAAGCAGAAGGAACTAGGAAGGAAGTGTCTGATATATTTGCCTAGTAAGTAGTAGTAATACGCGAGAGATAGAGAAAGATAGAAAGAGAGGGAGAAAGGGGTGACTGAAAAAGTGAGTGGTACTTTTGAAGAGGAAAGGAACCGAATGTCGCAACCAATCACCATTTTGTTTTCCCTCTCTCTCTCTAACTTGGACGGAAAGTGACAACCCTTCCCTCTATCCTCGCCGGCGACAACCGGAGTTCACTCCTTTTCCGGCAATATTCGCCGTCGCCCCTGAGCTCACTCGACTCCATTCCTTAACTTGACCTCACAATCTATGTACGATTCTCTAAACTCTTCATCGCCAAAGATTCTACCAATCCAACCTCACTTATTGTTCTTCCTTTTCGTCTACCATTTTTGAATAATTTATTTGTTTTTTTTGGTTTTCACTCACTCATCCCTATCTACTCTCGGTAAAGCTGCTGCACATTCCTCTCTTCAGATATAGTGCTTAACCCGTTTCATCTGCAATTCTCTCTCTCTCTCTCTCTCTCTCTCTCTCTCTCTGTGTGTGTGTAAATTCGATTAATAATCAGCACAGAGATGAATCGCTGAAACCACGCCAACAGATTGACCAAAGCAATGACGACACAGGAAGAAGGTGCCGCCGCCGCAGCACCACCCAACCCCTGCGAAGGTCACCACTCTCTCTCTCTCTCTCTCTCTCTCTCTACAGTTCTCATTTCTACAACTTTGGTTTCTTCTTCCTAAACGCTACATGAATGTGACTTTGTTTGTCTGTTTGTTTAATTTTATCATTAACTTATCATTTTTTGGAATTAATTTGCTTTCCAATTCCATTGCTGTTTTGTTTCTCTTTCTAGTTTCTATGTTTGCTTGCCTTGTTTTTCTCCCATCCGAGAAACAAGGAAATACTATACAATAAATATAACATAATAATAATTAATAATGGTAAATACGAGGATGGGTTGTTGTGAGTTGATGGAATGACACGTGGTGGTGCAGAGGGAGTAGGAGTAGGAGTAGGAGGAGAAGAGAAGAAGAACGGCATAAACGAGGAGCTATGGCAAGCTTGTGCAGGGCCACTTGTCAACCTGCCTTTGGCTGGGACTCACGTCGTTTACTTCCCTCAAGGCCACAGCGAACAGGTCTCCTCAATGATTCTCAATTCACTTCTCATTCACCTTGTTCTGCTATTTGATGATTCACTTTTTCTAATTTTCTATTTATTGTACTTCATAAACTATAACTATTCCTAATGACTTGGCAAAAGCTAAACACAAGCTTGAAGCATAGTATACTTGTAATTATAATTCGTAGCTCACACATTCCATTTTGACTCGAGTGATCCCCTTGTTTCAGGTTGCAGCATCTTTGAAGAAAGATGTGGATGCCCAAATCCCAAACTATCCCAATCTTCCCTCCAAGTTGCCGTGTCTCCTTCACAATGTCACTTTGCATGTATGGTGGATTTTCTTTTTAAATTGTCTGCCTAGGAAGGGTTTTTGTGTGTTCTAATTTTGTCCATTTATTGTGGTTGTCATTTCAGGCAGACCCAGAAACAGATGAAGTATATGCCCAGATGACACTTCAGCCAGTGTTTTCTGTAAGCACCATATACAATACTATATATTATTGTTTTAATCCATATGGCATCCCAAACATCGAATTGAAGTATAGTTTTAAGTGTGTCCTACTTGCAAAGATAAAGGCTGGTACAATTCTTCTTAGTTCCTAGACATTTGGAAAACATATTTCTGCATGTCCATTCCCAAATTTTCCAAATTCACCTGATCTGTTGACATTATGTATGCAGTTTGACATGGATGCCTTATTAAGATCAGATATTTCTCTCAAGTCGAGCAAGCCACAACCTGAGTTTTTCTGTAAACAACTGACAGCGAGTGATACAAGTACTCATGGAGGTTTCTCTGTACCCCGCCGTGCAGCAGAGAAGATTTTCCCTCCTCTCGTATGCTACACTTCCTATTTCAATTCCTCAACCAGAACTTTGGAGGTTAATCTGGTTACTGTTTCTATATAGGATTACTCTGCGCAACCTCCTGCTCAAGAAATTGTGGCCAGGGATTTGCATGATAATGTTTGGAAGTTCCGCCACATATTTCGTGGTATGTTCACATACATCCATTTATGAGTTGAAACTGTTGTACCATCAGAAACTTATCCTGTCTGTAATCTGTTGACATTTTGTCAAGCCCACTTCTGAAAATCTCTTGCCTATTCTTGATCTCCCTAACTAGGAAAACCAAAACGTCACTTGCTTACAACTGGATGGAGTCTATTTATCAGTGGAAAGAGGCTTTTAGCTGGAGACTCTGTTTTATTTATACGGTAAGAGTACTAATTGATATTGATGCCTTTTATTCTGTTGATGTTGGTGTTCGTGGTTTACAAAGTTATCTTTCAATATATTGATGCTTCACAATCAAACTTCACATTTTGGCTCAACTCATTTAAGCTTACAACTTACAATTCTCTAGATTTCCTGATTCTGATTGCTTCTTGGCAGAGATGAAAAGCAGCAGCTTCTACTGGGTATCAGACGAGCTAACAGGCAACCCACAAATTTATCATCCTCAGTACTATCAAGTGATAGTATGCACATTGGAATTCTGGCTGCAGCAGCTCATGCTGCTGCAAACAATAGTCCCTTCACTGTGTTTTATAATCCCAGGTCAATATTTGTCGTTGACTCTATTCTAACAGTACTAGTGCATAATATCTTTGACTATCAGTTTTCTTTCCTGTCTGTTAAATCAGATTGCAATGGGATATGAATTTGTATCTTCATTACCAAAAGTTTCAAACTCACATCCTTCCTTTGTGTGCAGGGCTAGTCCCTCAGAATTTGTTATTCCTTTAGCCAAGTACTACAGGGCAATATCCAGCCACCAAATATCACCTGGCATGCGCTTTCGAATGATGTTTGAAACAGAAGACTCGGGAACAAGAAGGTGCCTCACTTTGTGACCATGTGTCATAGGAGTAGTTTTGTGAAAAATGCTAAGTTGAAAAAATGCCTTGATGAAGAGAACTCGGGAGGTTGAATATTATAATTGGAGGATGTAAATACCTTAGCTTGCAAGTTCGTTGTTGACTGAAACAATACTTGATTTCTGAATTTAGTTTACTTAGAAATAACATTTAATATAGTATTCCTGTGATAAGAGATTATTGTCAGGGAATTGATATTTACCTTGGAAATAATTTTGATAAGAAATGTTACTTTCATTTTGTTGCAGATATATGGGTACAGTTATAGGTGTCAGTGATCTGGATTCTGTGCGATGGAAAAACTCGCAATGGCGTAATTTGCAGGTACAATTTGTGTCATCTTTTAGCAATTTAACGAGGTAAAATTTACCACCCATAAGTAGATAAACCCTGGATCACTTGTACTTTAAAAAAGAAGTTTTTTTGTAAATTACACATAAATGTTCAGGTTGGTTGGGATGAGTCGACTGCTGGGGAAAGGCGAAGTAGGGTCTCAATCTGGGAAATTGAACCGGTTACTGCTCCATTTTTCATCTGCCCACCTCCATTCTTCAGATCCAAGAGACCAAGACAACCTGGAATGCATGGTAAATAATTCTTTGATACACAACTTGTAGGTGCAAAATGAAGTAAATTTGATTTCTCTGTGGCAACCTCTGTTAGATTCATTCATTCTTGACCTTTGCACTTGTTTCGCCTAAACTTTTGTTATTTAGTTATTATGTTGCTGACTTGCTGTAGTATTTTGTTTTTACTTTTTGCAGATGACGAGCCATCCGATTTCAGCAACCTTTTCAAGAGTTCAATGCCTTGGCTTGGTGATGATATCTGTATAAAGGATTCCCAGGCTTTCCCCGGCTTGAGCTTAGTTCAATGGATGAACATACGGCAGAATCCTGCTATGGCCAGCTCATTGCAACCAAATCATGTGCCTTCCATGCCTGGATCTGTTCTACAAAATCTTCCTGGTGCTGCTGATATTGCCCATCAGCTGGGATTTTCTACTCCACAAATCTCTCGGTCAAACAATGTAGCCTTCAATGCTTCGAGGATACTTCAGACTCCCCAGCAACTTGATCACCTTCAGAAGCTCCCATCCACATCTAGAGGATTGGGAACAGTCACACAGCCAGAGCAACAGTTCAGTGATATCAATCAACAACCTAAGCAGAACTTGGCAAATCAAACTATACCACAGAGTCAAGTTCAGACCACCCAATTTCTTAATCCTGAGAGTCTTGTCCAAAAAAACAATATTCTTCAACAGCAACAACCATCCATTCAAAACCACCAACTCCATAGAAGTCTCGCTCAGAACCCACCGCAACAGTATCAACAGACTATAATGGGTCAGAACCAACAGCAAAATATGATTCAATCCCCTATGCCAGATCATATTAATCAACAGTTACAGATGTCTGATAATCAGGTTCGGCTTCAGTTGTTACAGAAGCTTCAGCAATCTGCATTGCCACAGCCTGCTCAACTTATTCAAATCCAAGACCAGCAGAGGCAGCCTTTAGATGTAACACACAACTCTAGGGCCCTAACTCCCAGTCAAGCGTTGGAAATTCCTCCTACACTTCAAAACTCAGTCCCTGAAGCTAATTCTATCACAACTCCTAGTAGCCAGAACAATATTCAATTCTCTCATCTATCCCAGCAACCAAAGCTTCAGCATCAACAACAGCAACAGCGACCTGGCTCGCTGTCTGAAATGTCTGGTCATGTTGGACTTCACTCTACAACTGCAACTAATCAGCTGTATGCTTCTAGTTGCAGTATACTGACTGTAGCAACTGGAACAGGGCAATCAGTAATTACTGATGATGTTCCATCCTGTTCCACTTCACCTTCCACAAACAACGGTATCACTGCGGTTCCTCCGTTGACAAGTTCCCAGATCCATAGGAGCACTATAGGGGATGACATGGCTCAGTCTGCTGTGTCAATCTTGAGTCAAAGTGCCTTAGAAACCATGTCATCTAATGCAAACATGGTAAAAAATGTACAGCCAAAGTATGAAGTCAAGCCTTCTTTAAACGTTTCCAAAAATCAGAATCAAGGGAATTTTTACCCCCAGACATACTTAAATGGTGCTGCTGTCCAGACAGATTGTTTGGATACATCATCTTCTACAACTTCAGTTTGCCTTTCTCAGAGTGATACCCATTTGCATCAGAATAACAACCCATTATCTTACATTCCACAGTCGATGATTTGTAAAGACAACATTCAAAATGTGGAAGTTCAGGTTGATGCTAGGAACAATGTTCCATATGACAATAATGACATGAATGGGCAAATGGGAATGCCACTGAATCTAGATTCTCTTTTGACCAAAGGCACAGTGGGGTTGGTGAAGAATTTGTCAAATAATTTCTGTTCAGGAGGCTTGCATGGGGGCTATGAAAATAACATAGATGCCCAACCAGAAATTTCATCTCCTATGGTTTCACAGACATTTGGAGTCCCTGATATGACCTTTAATTCAATTGATTCCACCATAAATGATAGTAGTTTCTTGAATGGGGGTCCATGGGCTCCGCCACCGCCACTGCCACCACATCAGTTTCAGCGGATGAGAACATATACCAAGGTTAGTATTGTTATTGTTGTTGTTTTAATAATAAAAATGTATCGACGATGGGCATGCTTTCTTGATTAGCATGTCTGTTTATAATTATTTCATTGTTCTAAAGCCTTTTGTCTTTTTAGGTATATAAACGTGGAGCTGTGGGAAGGTCCATAGACATAACAAGATATTCAGGTTACGGGGAACTTAAACAGGATCTGGCTCGTAGGTTTGGTATTGAGGGACAGCTGGAGGACCAACAAAGGATTGGCTGGAAACTTGTTTATGTAGATCATGAGAATGATGTTCTGCTAGTGGGAGATGACCCATGGGAGTAAGTTCTACTGCTTTTTTTCTCATTAGATTTACCTTTGTTCACGTGCATACTCCTCACATGCAAGACAATAACGTTTCTGAACTCAAAGTGGCCTACCTGCTGGAAAATTTCCAGAGTTGATGTATATGTATATCCCCCACTTTTTCTTTGGAAAATGAAGACAAATAAATTCACTCTTCAAGTTGTTTGGCTTGATGTTTCCCATTTGTCTGCTTGTGTATCATCTAATTTCACCGTGAGACACGTGATTAAGCCAGATGATTGTGGATGACTAACTATTCAACTTTCATAATTCAACAAATTTTTTCAAGGTTTTGTATGATGTAAAATATCATAGCAAAAAATAACTGAATAATGTGCATCATGTACAAGGTGTGATTCCTGAATTAGGAGTGTGTAGTGGTTGCCGATGTGTTTGAATTAGACTAATTCCAAAACCCTGTTTTTTTTTACAATTAGTTAATTTGATATGTTAATTGTTTGTTATATGGATATTTCAGGGAGTTTGTTAATTGTGTCCGCTGCATTAAAATACTTTCTCCTCAAGAAGTTCAACAGATGAGCTTGGATGGAAATTTTGGCAATGGTGGTCTTTCTGATGGTGGGAATACTTAAATGGAGACCAGGAATTTGCTAACTATTCTTCTATGCTGGTAGCTTAAATTGTTCTTTAGGAGACATGCATTATAAAGTATTGTTGTCCCAAAGGTATTTGTTATGCCTTTGTGTGTGTGTGTGTGTGTGGGGGGGGGGGGGGGGGGGTATGGACGTTTTTGTTCTGCTCCAGCAGCTGGACTATCAAAGTAATCTTTTGCAATTAAAAGGGGAAATTTTGGCACTGCTCTCAGTGTTCTGCACTGGCGAATTTGAAGAGCCAAAAAAAAATGGAAATGGTGGAGAAAACTTGCTGCCGCCAAGCACTACAACTTCCATCAAGGTGTTAAACCTGTTAATGAATCAAATGCTTGGAGCACACCCACACCCCAACAAAGCTAGATGTATATTAAGCCATGCATATGATGGTGTTGTAAAGTTAAACAAAATTTCTGTTGGTAGAGTTTGAAATATCACGGCATAGTTCAGTGTATCTGCCTTTGATAGGAATCCTTGACATTGAATTGAAAGATGGCTTCTTTGGTCGGGCCTTTTTGTAAACAAACACTAGGCAGCTAGATTGTGACTATTGATTAAAAAAGATTCCGACAAAACTTCCAGTCTTCCACTAGTCCTAATACTGTAAGCATGATCAAATGTTTTTTGACAATGCAATTTTTTTTGAAAAAAAAATTGAAAATAAAAAGAAGGAAGACTTACTGAATTTCCTTTCCCATTGATAAAAAAGGAAGCTACTGACTCTGGCTTTCGTTTTTCATTTCTTTCCATGTTCAAATCAACGGATTATTCTTAGTTCAAAAAACCAACGGATTATTCTTCACGTGGTGGGTTCTCAATATCATCATTCTAATTCTTGATCAAGATTTTTTTTTTGGCTGTAACTTGACCAAGAATCTTTGGCGTCCTTCATGATCAAGATTCTCATCATTATGTAAACGAAAATTATTATAATATAATAATAATAATAATAATAATAATAATAATAATAATAATAATAATAATAATAATAATAATAATAATAACAATAATAATGATGATTGATGATGCTGTTTTTGACCCGGTGAATTCATGGTGTGGTTCTTTTTATTTTTGGTCAAGATGGTGTGGTTCCATACTTCCATTTCTTTTTTTTTGGTCAAACCATACTTCCATTTCCATCCATTCAAAATGGGAAATTGGTATATACGCCACTAAAATTAGCCATACACCCCACATTAACCCTTTTTTGAACAGACATTTACCATCCTACCCTCATCCCTTCCCCTTCCCTCTTGCGTTTTTAAAACAAAACTGCCACACACCCCCCCTTTCCAGCATTATGTTTCAGGTAGAGTAACAGTAATAGAGTCCACGAAAGAACAGAGAAAGAGGGAGAGAGGAAGAAGGAAGAACGACGAAGGAAGAAGGAAGAAGGAAGAAGGAAGAAGGAAGAAGGAGCAAACGACAGAGACAGAGAGGCCACCCAGAGAAGAGGAACAGTCCCCCCCCCCCGCCAGTGCCACGGTCGTCTTCTCCGTCGATAATGACTCAGGCTTCATCGTTTTGGTTCTCGGAAACTTGGGTTTCCGATTTATATAAAAACCAGGTTTTTATACATACTGGAAACTCCAGTTTCCGGTATATATAAAAACCAGATTTTTATATAAAAATATGGTTTTTATATATACTGGAAACCCGAGTTTCCGGTTTATATAAAAACCAAGTTTTTTCTATATTTTTGTTTACTTTTGTTATATATTGTAATTTTTATATATTTCCTAATATTTATATATTTATATAAAAACAATTATTATATGTTCTTTAATTTAATTTGCTGTTGAAAAATTAAAATTATTTTTAAATGTCTAAGATAAAATAAATAAATTGTAATTGTTTATATATGTAGATGTAGATATATATAAAAACCATTTTTTTATATTTTTTTTACTTTTGTTGTCCCGTAATTTTTATATATTTCCTAATATTTATATAAAAACAATTTTTATATGTTTTTTAATTTAATTTACTGTTGAAAAATCAAAATTATTCTTAAATGTTTAAAATAAAATAAATAAATTGTAATATCTTTATATATGTCGATGTAGATATATATAAAAACCATGTTTTTATATATTTTTTTACTTTTGTTATATCCTATAATTTTTATATATTGGATATTTATATAAAAATAATTTTATATGTTCTTCGTAAAATCAGTAAACTGGTCCCTTATTTTTTTTCTTCATTTTAGTCCCTTATTAAATTTTTTCAACAACAAGATCTTTTATGTTTATATATTTTTTCAATTTGGTCCTTTTGTTCATTTGTTGATGATGTGTCCATTTTTGATTGGTCTCGGTTTACTGTATACCATCACCTGATACCAATCAATAACTGACACGTCATCAAAAGGACTAAATTGAAAATGTAAATAAACATAAAAGACCTTGTTGTTGAAAAAAATTTAATAAGGGACCAATTTGAACAAAAATAAAGATAAGGGATAATTTTACCTATGTTTCTTTAATTTAATTTACTGTTGAAAAATAAAAATTATTTTCAAATGTCTAAAATAAATTGTAATTGTTTAAATATGCAGATATATATATGGCTAGGACTAGAGGTTCATCTCTTGCTCCCCGAGATGGTCGCAGACGACCAATAGCTTCAGTACGTAGAGAACGTGCTCGTCCAGAAGCACACGAGGATGCACATGAGGACGCACATGAGGAGGTACCTCAGGATGCATCCGTACCTGTTGGAGCCCCGCTTCCGCCATTTCTTGGTGGGCCCGTGGATACCTCACTTTTGAGGTCTTATGGTAGCCACGTTGCGTGTAATATATGGAGAGGAGTGGTAAGTCACTAAGACTGGTTTTCCTTATTTAATTATTTTGCAATAACATAAATCTAAAAATTGTCATTTTCTTATCACAGGATCGTGGAGAGCTGAAAGTGGTTAACCATTTTCGGACCATATCAGAGTTGAAGATTGAGCATGCTGAGGTGATGACACTAGTAGAGGCCAGCGGGTTATCCACACTCAGCAAGTCTACCCTGAAGATGGCAGACAAGGGGCTTTTGTCTGCGTTTGCGGAGCGATGGCACAAGGAGACTAGCTCATTCCACATGCCATTCGGGGAGATGACGATCACACTGGATGATGTGTCGTCGCTTCTGCACTTGCCGATTTCGGGCGCATTGTGGACGCAACCCGGGCTAGATAGAGAGGGTTGTTGCATGCTCCTCGTTGAGTTGCTTGGCGTGACCCCATCACAGGCATATCTTGCCATGCAGGAGACCCGAGGTTTACACAGTTCTCGGACAGCGGAGGAAGCCTGGGAGGCTGTAACGTCCGTAATTTATGATTCTGTTTTAATTTTATTTTAGGTATGTGATGTGTGCTTATGCATGTTAGATATATTTTAGTAAGAATAAATTCATAGACAAAGTTTTTCTGACGTTAGAAAGTAGTGGTTTAAGTTGGACGTTTAGAAACAGACAGAGTTCTGTTTACCGTAAATAGACAGAGTGAGGACTTTATGAGGTAGAAACCCTAGATTTAGGTTAAGAATGAGATTTGAAGGTATAAATAGTGATTTTATAATATTCGAGGATTTTAAAAATTTATTCGAGAATTTTCTAAAGAACGCATAAAAATGCTACTGTTTTGGTCCCTATAGTTTGACTGGGTTGGACTGTGAGTGGATATGGAGACCAGGACATATCTAGAAATATTTTTGGGGATGCCAAATGATGTTTCCTAATATTTTAGAATTTTAGAAATTATTTTGGGAATTTTTGGAATGACTGATAAAGAATTGCGGTTTTGGTCCCTGTAGAACGAGAACAGGATAGCAGGGAGAGCAGGTGAATGCCAGAGGCTTAGGAAATGATCCAAAATCAACCAAAAGAGTACCCAATGGTGTTTTTACAATATTTATGATTTTTGGAAATTTTCTAAGAATTTTCTGAGAAAGTCAATTTTTACCCTAGGTTACGGGTTACGGTAAAAACCGAAAAGTTACCGTAGTGCTTCTAAGCTTGATCTTTTTGAACCAAGGCTTTTGTGACATCTTATTTACATGGCTTAGGACTTATTATAAGGTTCATGAGAATTTTTACCCCAATAGGTTAGGTTTGGATAATTTTTACTATGAAATACAAAAGTTACCACACTTAATTACCCTTGGGGAGTTACCATTTACCATGATTAAGGTGAGAAAAATTATTTACCCCCTTGGTCAGCTGGTCATGCGCTGAAGAGAAGAGGAAGAGAGTGGATTTCTCTTGAAGCCATGACTCATGAGTGAGGGCCAATAGGATTAGGGCAAGTGACTTAAGCAATTATGAGAAGGAAAAAATCAAAGAGGATAGGAAGAGAAAGAGAGAGGGAGCTGTGTAGTGGAGAGGAAGAAGGAGAAGAAGAACTTCATGCTCTTGAGCTCATCTAACCAACTCCATAGCCAAACCTTGAGTGATTTTTCCATAATCCTTGTCCAAATAAGCTAGTTTGCAAGTCTTGATTCATAAAATTAGTGGACCATAAGCTAATAAGGAGCAAGCAAGGAAGAGAAAGGAAGGAAGAAGAAGAAGCTTGGGGTTAAGGTTTCTACAAGCTTGGTAAGGGGAAAACTCTTCTTACATGATTATGTAAAGCTTGGTAGACATAATTAGAGCTTTGATTGTATGGTTTTGATTGTGGTGATGTTAATTTTGTTCTAGGGTTCATGAAGTTGATAACCTATGTGGTCATGTATTTTTATGAATATGATTGTGTTTTGAGATGTGCATATGTTTGGTATGAACCTTGTTAATGGATTGAATGGATTGGAGAAGAGTTTGGTGTTGTTTAGGGTTGATTTTGAATATGTTTGTGCTCTTGGTATGAAGATTGATATGCTCTTGTTGATGAGTGATGTTCATGGCTTGAATATGGCATGAGATTGTTGTGAAAATAATGAACTTCATTTATTTGGATCCAATTGAACTTAACCATGCAAAGAAGAGGTTGTTTGCATCATTTTTGTGAAAATTGTAAGCCTGGTACGCCCTCGGTGTGGCTGTTTTCGTGGCTGGGAAATTCTGGAAAACAGGGGACAACTCTGTTCATACCGCAGGTGTGAAAAACCCTCGCGCCTGTGAACAGTTCTGGACCCAGCATTCTTGAAAATTAATGTTTTTGCGAAAAATCAGTTTTTCCAAATTATTTTCATAAAAAAATGCTTAAGACAAAATAATATTTTTAAATATGAAGATTGGTATGTGATTTGGTTAATTAATTTTAGAACTTAAACAATGTTTTGGAAAATGCATTGGGTTAAAAGAGGAACCATTAATGAAAGTGTGTAAAGTGAAAGAGGAAAAGCCATGTGATGGAGAATTATGCACAAAGAGATGTGAATTATCATAAGTGATGATAATGTGATAACCAAGAGTGAAGGTTATATGTGATTGTGCAAGTAATAACCTAGAGAAAGGTTAAAGTGATTACAAGACAAACCAAAGCTTAAAATGCTTGAGAATGGTGATTTTGTATGCTTAATGTGATATGCCATGTTGCATAAAGAGAAAGAGAATTTGGCAAGCGGCCAACGTGATGAGCATTACAACCCGGATGGGGTTGAGAATAGGGATAGTCTGGCCACAGTAGCCTAAAGGGATTATCCAGGTTGCGAAACCCCTCAGATGGCCAGGTAGGAGATATCCCCTGAGCCGAGGCAAGTCACATAACCCGGCTTGGATAAATCTGACGGACTTGACTATTCATGATATGGTGAGACGTAGCTTATCCGAATGATTACTATGAAGTCTGGTGGGACTCTCTGGTAAGTCTGGTAAGTCTGCTACGGCCAATCGCTCAATGGTGTTGGAGGTAGGGAAGTCTCCTTGGAGCACTACGAGGGTGATGTGAGGGGAAATAGAAGTGACATGCATTGTATTATATATGAGCTGATGATAAGTTGATTGACGCTGAGATTTGCGTTATGATTGTGAATATTTTATTGTGCTGAGATTGATGCTGTGACTGTGATTATTTAATTGTGCCTATGAGAACATATTGTTTTTCAGGTAAATGTTATACTTCTGAATCAAGAAAGGGTGAGTAGTAGATAATTAATATTGCTATTATGTCTGATAAGTTTGGTAGAATTTGTATTGATTGTCTCTATGCTTTATTATTTATGTACGATGATTTTTCACCCTTGCCTATATGTTTTGTGCTCTTGTTTTTGAACATGATTCATATAGATGGGAGATCCTCCGGAAGGACTGACCAGAGTCCGTAGGCTTAGTTTTTGGCCCAGAGGGGCGGATGGAGAAGGATGGATAATAAACCCCGGGACGCAGTGGGGTACTTATTTAGGATATGTTACATCTCTAGAGACGTCTGTAGAAGGTCCACATAGATGGACAGTAGAAAATATTATATTAGATGTAAAGATGCGTATAGTTGAGTTATGGGATGCTTGGAAGGAAAGGGAGAGACAGAGGCAATAGGTGCCTCAATCGGAGCCTGCCCAACGTCATGAGCCAATGCAGCAAGAGACTCCAAGGCCAGATCCACTGTCACAGAGGACCAGGACTCCTCCTTGTAAGAGATTTTACGGAAAATGGAGACAAACGGCGCGTAAGAGTACCGTGCGCCGTGCACAGCCACTGAAGATCACTCCATCAGAGAAGAGGCCAATGGAGAGGACACCTACCCCTCAGCCTGATAGCAAGGGAAAGGGGAAGCAGATAGTGGAAGAGGAGAGTGATCCTTCAGAGGAGTCGGTGGGTAGTGTGTAGGAGTGGTGAGGACACAGTCTGTTGAGTGACCTTGTTTTGTTTTGTTTATGTAGTAGCTGACTCTATACCGGTGTGGGCTTATGCTTAGAGTATTTTGGATGACTGTACCTTATACTATATGACTTTACCAGTTGACCAGTGATGTATATGTACACTTGGGATCAGTAGTGTATTTGATGTATATTATTTTAGTAGTTATTTTCGCTTGTGTTTCATTTCTTTAATTATACGTTACGTCATGAAAGAGTTTTCGGAATCGAAACAGCGTAAGTGAGAGTTTCAAGTTAAGATAGTTTTCAGTAATAAAAGAAAAAAAAATTTATGCTTATTTTCGAAAGATCAACTTAGGATAATTAAAAGAAGAATTTTCTTAAAATGCAAATCAATATGACGTATTTTAGATAAATCAGGTTACTTATGTTGTAATATCCTTTTATGAGAAAAGGTGTTGCAGAGGCGGCTGCGAGGGCATACCTACTTCACTTGGTAGGATGCACTATTTTTGCTGGCAAGAGCTCTACTTATGTGGACATAGTCTTTTTGGATCTATTCCGCGACCTTGGCACCTGCTCTAGATATGCATGGGGTGTAGCCGCCCTTACATGTATGTATGATCAGCTTGGGGCTGCTAGTGTTGCTAAGATGAAGCAGATTGCTGGTTACCTTACGCTGATGCAGGTAAATATCTCTACCTTTTACTTGTTATATCTTACATTTATTTACGTTACTTTATTACTAACCACATGTATACACTTATTTATGTACAGACATGGATTTACGAGCGCATCCACAGTGTTGGGTTACGCATGCTTATCAGAGGTTACAATGAGCAGAATCCTCGTGCCCAGCGCTGGATGCCAGTCAGAGGTCACGGATTGGTACTCCCTTACCGCAGGGACATAGATGCACTGACTGATGACGACGTGACATGGGAGCCATACGAGAGTCATCGGCGAGTACGACCAGTCCACGACATATCATTATTTTCTGGATATCTTAGTTGGGGTGATTTGATGTACCTTCATCTGCCTGAGAGAGTTTTGCGCCAGTTTGGCCATATGCAGGGGATTCCTTGTAGCCCGGTGGTGATTACTGAGGAGGCTACGACTACAGAGCAGATGGTACAGAGGTGGACGCATTATGTTAATCACGTGCTGGATGTGGCAACGAGGGGTCCGGCAGTGAGGCATCCATACCAGACCACTCCAGATTATATGACGTGGTATAGACATATATCTCACCCACTGCTCATACCACCCACAGAGGAGCCGGTCCAGATGCCTGAGGAGGCGGTCCAGATACCTCAGGAGCATGTGCAGATGCCTTCTTCCATCTCCAGTAGCATGTCTCATTCAGCTACGGTATGTTTATAAAATAAATTGCGTATTTATAAACGTCACTATTTAATTATGCTAATGTTTTTTTCTTGTTAATTGTAGGCGACATTTGTTAGAATTGTAGAGATATGTGATGGAGCACTGGAGGAACATCGCTACACTGAATTGGAAGGGCTTAGGCAGATACGCGAAATTGCAGCTGCTGTCCGGTTTGAGCATACATATGAGAGGAGGAGGACGAGGCCTAGATCCAGCCAATGATATTATATAGATTTTACATTTGTCACTGTTTATGACATGGACATGTTACACATGTTATGGATGTTTTTATTCTATGTATCTTGTTTAACTTTCTTGCATGTTATAAAAATCGTTTAGGATGTTATTAATATTTGTATTGTCATATAAGTATGTGCATACCTATTAGTTGATGTGTTCCCCATGTGCATCACCTTATCAGTCCATGCGGAGACAAACTTCTCTTTGTGAGGATTCAACCTTGTATCTTTGACATAGTCACAAAAAATTGGCCAAATTGAACAAATCCCTTCAAAAGTGCCCACACGCTCAACATAGGCATCCTCGGTAGGAGACTGACAAACGAAGTCCCATGCTTCCCTAACTGATGACCATACATCCGAAGGATGAACATACATCTTTACTCTCGCCTCTACATTTTTTTTCACATGCCATCAACATAGTAATTGAGTTGAAGATGGAAACACCTCATGCACTGCATTCATTAATGTTACATCTCTATCAGTTACAATGACCTGGGGTACCAAGTCAATTCTCACAAAAAGACCTCTTAACTTGTGTAGTACCCATGTAAAGTTATTTTCCCGCTCACTGTCCAAATAAGCAAATGCCACAGAGAACGTGAGATTCGTTGAAGTGACACCAACAACCTCAAGTAGTGGAAGGCGATACTTGTTCGTTTTATACGTGCTATCCATTATCAGCACAATGTGGAAGGAATTCAGAAGCTTAATGGAATCGGGATGTGCCCAAAAAATATCTCTCATAACATCTGTTTCCCCATGTGTCCTAAACCAATACACATACCGATCACGTTCCAATAGGCTTAGTAGTTGCTGTATTTTTGTCCTTGAACCTTTTTGGGACCTTCTCCACCTTTTTCGCTCATTATAAATATGAGTGATAGTACTCAAGTTTTCAACATTGTTATCTTTTACTGCTAGCAATATATTCCTCGGTTTTACCATGTTTTTTGTCAAACTGTCAACTAAAGAGCTCTCTTCAACTGTTAGGCGACCCACAAACAAGTGACCCACCAATGTATCTGCACGCTCGTGGTTGTGATGTCCCCTTACCACATTAAGTCCCCACCCTTGTCTATTTCTGGAAGGCCTTGCTCTTAGTCTAAACGGACATTCACATTTTTTGGTGGCTGTCAGCTTTTTGGGTAACTTGTTCTTGTATGGTCTGTATTTTCCACTCCTACTACAAGCCAACACAACAACAGACTTTCTTCCTACTCCGTTATCTTCTTCGTCTGATCTTGTTATGACAAGAACAAAGCCACACCGCATTGCAAGTTGTCTTGCCCATATCAATAGAGCATCTTTAGTGGGGAACACCTGAAAATGAGACATGAAAAACTATTGATAAAACACTCTACACTACCTTAAAATTTAACAAGAAATATATACCTCTGTAGTCGTGAACTCATCAGTACAATCAAATTTTTTTATCGGAAGAGGGAATACATTAACACCTTCCGTTGGTATTTCCCCGTTGCTTGATATTTCATCTCCATCACACACATCCTCATCCATTTGTATGTACTGAAAAACACAATTGTTTCTACCATAGTTTAAATTAAAAAAATATAAAAATTATTTCTATTTTCTTTCATGATGATTCCAAAAAAAAAATTTGTTTTTATATATACTGGAAACTGGAGTTTCCGGGAATACCTACGTTTTGGAAAAAAAATAAAACTGAGCTCATAGAAGAACGGAGAAGATGGTGGTTACCTCCTTCTTCTCCTTCTCTCACGGTGGTGACCTCCTTCTTCTCCTTCTTTCACTGTTTTTTTCCTTCCTTCTCTCCCTTCTTTCCTTCTCTTCCTGATTTTCCTCTTCTCTGTCGTCTGTGTGTGTGTTCCTCGTGTGGGGTGTATTAGTTTTGGGAGGGAAGAGGAATTAACAAAGAAAAAGGGCAGGATAGTAAATTTCAGTCCAAAAATTCTAAAAGTGGGGTGGATGGATAAAAAGACAGGGTGTATATACCAATTTCCTTCAAAATGAAGTTTAAAGTTTTGGGCCTGTCAGGCCCACACAGAAGCTCCAGCGGAAACACCAACAAAAGCGCAGATTGACCAAAAAGAGTAAAAGAAAAATGGCGGCAGCACAAAGAAACTAAAAATTAGGGTTTCGGCCTCAAAACAAAATCAAATCTAATTGCAATTTTGCGCTCTCTTTGACTCTGTTACTTTCAAACAAACGTAGAAGAGGGTTTTTCGGGGGACTCTGGAATCCGTGTAGGAGGAGACAGGAGAAAGGAGAAAATGGAGATGGAGAAGGAACCAGCAGCAACACTTGGAAAGCGAAGAGAGCCCGAAGTCAGTGACAGTTCAAAGCCAAAGAAACCACGCAGTACAGAACGCACATGCGTGCACGAGGTAGCAGTTCCAAGCGGTTACCTCTCAACGAAAGATGAACCACTCCACGGCACACTCTCGAACCCTCTCTACACCGGTCCAATGGCAAAGTCCTACTCCTTCACACTCGACCCGTTCCAGCAAGTCTCCATCGCGTGCCTCGAACGAAACGAGTCCGTTTTGGTCTCCGCACACACCTCAGCTGGCAAAACGGCAGTGGCAGAGTACGCAATCGCAATGTCGTTTCGCGACAAGCAGAGGGTCATCTACACTTCGCCGCTCAAAGCGCTTAGCAACCAGAAGTACAGAGAACTCAGCCAGGAGTTCCAAGACGTAGGGCTGATGACCGGTGACGTCACTCTCTCCCCTAACGCCACGTGTCTCGTCATGACCACTGAGATTCTACGTGGAATGCTTTACCGTGGTTCTGAGGTTTTGAAGGAAGTAGCTTGGGTTATATTCGATGAGATTCATTACATGAAGGATCGTGAGAGAGGTGTTGTTTGGGAAGAGAGTATAATATTCTTGCCACCTGCTATTAAGATGGTGTTCCTTTCGGCTACGATGTCGAATGCAACAGAGTTTGCGGAGTGGATTTGTAATATACACAAGCAGCCATGTCATGTTGTGTACACTGATTTTCGACCTACGCCTTTGCAGCACTATGTTTTCCCAATGGGTGGGAGTGGATTGTATTTGGTGGTTGATGAGAATGAGCAGTTCAGGGAGGATAATTTTATGAAGCTGCAGGATACTTTCTCTAAGCAGAAACTGGGTGGTGATGGTGGCAACAGGGGTGCTAAGTCCAATGGCAGGATTGGGAAAGGTGGCTCGGGTTCTGGTGGTGGTGGTTCTGACATATACAAGATTGTTAAGGTCGGTTCAGTCACCCCTTCCCTTGACCTTTGTGTTGTTAGAGTCATCAAAACATGTCAATAGTACCACTGCAAATGACTATGCTTTAAATCTAGGAATTCCTATCTTGTGTTTTCGTTATTTTTCTTTATTTTATTTATCTGTTATCAACTTCTGTGAAATCATTGTGATGGAAAACAAGCTTACTTGATATCCTATATTGTCTGGAGCCACGGGGTTTCTGTTTGTGAGTGTTGTGATATGTTGGAAGATTCTTGAGATAATAATATCTTAAGTGGTGTGGTAGCCTCGTAGTGCTTGTAGTTGAATGTTACTTGGGAATTTTGGGCAAAATAATTTTTTTCATCTGCTCTGGCTTGTGTTGAAAATCAACATCGGCATTATATACATATATAATATATATAAGGAATCAAGTTTTATTAGGAAAGTTTTGTTAGTTTAATTTTTTTTGGGGTACAAAATGTGGTAATTCATATAATTTTATACTTATCTGTTTGGAGAAGACAAAATATGTGTTAAAGCGGCCACTGATTTTAACAACTTCTTTTCTTTTATTGTTCTGCTACTACTGCTTTATGGAATTCTTTGGTCTTTTTTGAGAATGTTGTGTCCGAAGTCCTTGGACCAGTTTTTCTTGTTCTGGAAGAAGTAAAGAAGCCAAAGCTGTGGCACTGTGCAATATTTGCTATACTTTGGCGCATTTGAGTGGGGTGTAATTCTTGCATTTTTGAGGATATCTACGGATAAGCAGTTGCTTTCAGATAAGGTTAGGCATTTGGCTTCCATATGCTGTAAAGCCCATGGCCTTTTTAAGAGTGTTCTTTACACATGACGAATTGGGTAGCTTTACTACATTGATGTCTATTATCCCTCAATGTATACTTCTCTCTATTTTATGAACGATTTCTTATCCTCCTTTCCCTCTACTATAGTTTTTTATTGCTCCTTATTTGAGTTGGAAATGTTTCTTGATTTTCAGATGATCATGGAGAGGAAATTCCAACCTGTTATCATCTTTAGCTTCAGTAGAAGAGAGTGTGAGCAGCATGCAATGTCCATGTCTAAGCTTGACTTCAATACCGAAGAGGAAAAGGATACAGTGGAACAAGTTTTTCGTAATGCAGTGCTCTGTTTGAATGAAGAAGACAGGAGCTTACCTGCTATTGAGCTGATGTTGCCACTTCTTCAGCGAGGGATTGCTGTCCATCATTCTGGCCTTCTTCCTGTTATCAAAGAATTGGTTGAGCTTCTTTTCCAAGAAGGTCTTGTAAAGGCCCTCTTTGCTACTGAGACAGTAAGATTTTGTCCAGCTTCTGATTTATTTCTTTGTATATTCTTTTCTGATACTATTGGAAGGAGTCTTAGACGTGCTTTTCTACAGTTCGCAATGGGTTTAAATATGCCGGCAAAAACTGTTGTATTCACTGCTGTTAAGAAATGGGATGGTGATAGTCACCGTTATATTGGATCTGGTGAATATATACAGGTGAGTGATGATGGTTGATGACTTATTCATTCTATCAAGGCATTACCATGCCCACTTTACTATTAATGATATGATATGCCTTTAGATGAGTGGAAGGGCCGGGCGTCGTGGCAAAGATGAGCGTGGAATTTGTATCATAATGATTGATGAGCAGGTGATTGTACTGTTAGCCAATTTTGTTTCGGGGTGCCTCAATTTGTGAACTTTCTGTCTTATTAAATTCTGCATTTGATCCTCTATCTTTTCATCGACCTTATGAATGCTTCATTCTTATTATCTGTATGTCAAAGACTTTTGTTTAATTTTGGACAGGAAACTTCAAACTAAATGGTTTTGCATTAATTAACTCAATAATTATCTGATTATTTTTTGTAGATGGAAATGAATAACCTCAAAGACATGGTTCTGGGCAAACCTGCTCCTTTAGTTAGTACATTTAGGCTTAGCTACTACTCAATTTTAAATTTGATGAGCCGTGCAGAAGGCCAATTCACTGCTGAACACGTAATAAGAAATTCGTTTCATCAATTTCAATATGAAAAGGTTTCTACTGAACCATTTCCTTTGAAATCTTATTAGCATTTGTTGCACTACAATGTTTAACTTATACTCCTTGATTCCTTGTTCAAGGCCTTACCTGATATGGGAAAAAGGGTGTCAATGCTGGAGCAGGAAGTAGCATTGCTCGATGCTTCAGGGGAGGTGATCTTTGTTCCTGGGCCATCAATTTCGTTTTGTTAATTACATCTTCTGTGCTGTTTTAATATATTGAAATTTGATTTAGTATAATTCATAATTTGTGTAGGCTGAAGTATCTGAATATCATAAGCTAAAACTGGAAATAGCACAGCTTGAGAAGAAGATGATGTCCCATATAATAAGGCCTGAAATGGTTCTTTATTTTCTTGTCCCTGGTCGATTGGTAAGTGATAATTAGCATCAACACGGAAATGAATTTGGATTTTTTTCTTCTCTAGTTAATCCTGAGCATCAGCATGTACATGAGTTTATGATATCACTAATGCATCTATACACGTACATACATAGGTAAACATAGATGTTTCCTTCAATATTCTTGTGTACAGTTGTACATCTCTATTTTTCGGTTCTTCTGTGCTTAATTTGTCTTCTGCTGCTTATTCTTTGTATCACACTTTACTGAGATAGATTGAGTTCTTAACCTTACAGATTAAAGTAAGAGAAGGCGGGACTGATTGGGGCTGGGGAGTAGTAGTCAATGTTGTTAAGAAACCATCTGGTGGTGGTTATATAGTTGATACCTTACTTCATTGTTCACCTAGTTCAACTGAAAACAGTTCACGGCCAAAACCATGTCCACCCCGCCCTGGAGAGAAGGGTGAAATGCATGTGGTAAGCTGACATTTTTGAACAGTCATGCTAATTTTTCATGGCTCTCTGTTGTTACTCGCTGTACGTCTCTGAAAAACTGTTACTTTCTCTTGACTGCTTTCTTTTGCAATAGGTCCCTGTTCAATTACCATTGATCTCTGCCCTTAGTAAACTGAGGATATTTATACCTCCTGATCTTCGGCCCTTGGAGGCAAGGCAGAGTATACTACTTGCTGTACAGGAGCTGGGCAATCGTTTCCCTCAAGGTCTTCCAAAGCTTAACCCTGTGAAGGTAATTGTTTTCCATTATCGGATGTGTTTTAGTATTTGCATTGCATAGTAAAAAAAAACCTTGAATTACCTTTCTCTATCATATTTTTTCCTCATCATTGTTGTTTATCTTATCATTTCTCTATCTCATTTTTAGTGAGAAAGATTCTTTTAACACATGCTCATATAGTCATATTGAGTTTGAGTGATCTATAACAGAATCGCACCATTACTTATGTATTGTATTTTCTAAATAAATTTCCAGGACATGGATGTACGAGATTCAGAGATAGTTGAACTTGTCAATCAAATAGAGGAACTTGAGAAAAAGTTGTTTGCTCATCCTATGCATAAGGTTTGCTAAAATGAACTCTATGGTCGCTATTCTGTATGTATGAATTTGATGTTGCTTGGTCTTTGGTTTGAATGTTTCCTTAATATTTTGCTGCAAATTAGCATCAAAACGTGGATCAAATTAAATGCTTTGAGAGGAAAGCAGAAGTGAATCATGAAATCCAGCAATTGAAGACAAAAATGCGGGATTCCCAGGTATTGACTTTGCTGAGGCTTATTTATTTACCACATTTAATTAATAAGCTGTATCACGTGTTAAAAGTTTGGATCTGAATGGGAGTCAAGACAGTAACTGCTATGCGCTATATTTATGCCCATGTGAATAATTAAAAATTTAACAGTTGATGGGATGTTAATGTGACAATTTTATTGATGACAACTTTTGAGTGCACTATTGTGGAATTTGGACAGTGGTTAACTGTACTCCTTTATTTTATTTTCTAAACTCTGTTGCATGATTTCTTAGTTGTTTTGATGGATTCACTAGTTAATGGAAAAAATATTAAATTTTCAGCTACAAAAATTTCGTGAAGAACTGAGAAATCGCTCACGAGTCTTAAAGAAGCTTGGTCATATTGATGCTGATGGTGTAGTTCAGTTGAAAGGAAGGGCAGCCTGCTTGATTGACACGGGCGATGAACTCCTTGTCACCGAATTAATGTTTAATGGTGAATCAATTTGCATTTATCCATAGTTTTTCTTTATAGTCTGCAGTTTATGTTACATAATCTGATTTTTTTTTTCTTTTCTTCATTTTCTCTTCCCCATTAGGCACTTTTAATGATCTTGACCATCATCAAGTTGCTGCCCTAGCAAGTTGTTTTATACCAGGAGATAAATCAAGTGAGCAGATACAACTGAGAACAGAGCTTGCGAGACCTCTACAACAGCTTCAAGACAGCGCAAGAAGGATAGCAGAGGTGTTCTATCATTTAACTTAATATTTCTTGAGAATTTGTGAATTAAATTTTAAATGCGATCAATCTATGGTTACAGATACAACACGAATGCAAATTGGATATAAATGTGAATGAGTATGTGGAATCAACAGTAAGGCCATATTTGATGGATGTGATATACTCTTGGTCAAAGGTTAGTTATATCATATACTCAATATGAATGTCTTGTCTAATTTTAAGTCATTTGCTTGAATTCTACTATAAAGTGGAGAAATAACAATAGTTAAAATGGACTCATCTGTGTAGAATGTGGTACTAAAATTCATTTTAAATTGCATTCTAAGACATGCATTGACATCTTAGCTGCAGCGAGACTTGTGGGTATGCATCCTCCAATGAGTGGGGGAAAAGAAAAGGCGTGATTTATGGTTTTTAAGTTTATATTAACTTCTCGAATTTTTCTCTAGGGTGCAAGTTTTGCAGATGTTATACAAATGACTGACATCTTTGAGGGGAGTATCATTAGGAGTGCTAGAAGGCTTGACGAGTTTTTGAATCAGGTATACTAATGTCCACCCTATAGCAAATAACCATGTGGTTTCATTTTTGAAGTTTGATTTGCTTAAAACTTTCGTCTCTCAAATTGGCCCTTCTATTCAATAAAAAGTGGAAAAGAGCAAGTAAATGTCCCTGGCTTTGGTTGCTTGGCTGGGTGGTTTGGTGGAACATGACTCATTAAGTGTGCTATTCTGGGCAGTTACATTTTCAGTTAGATTTTTTTTTTTTTTAACTTCCATGCATATGGAATATTTGATATATGATTGAAGTTTGGGGTTTTCAATTGTCATTTGCCAACACCAAAAGCACATGGGTTTTTGCCAGAGTCAAAGTAGACATGGTTTACTTGTATTTTGGCAATTGATTTTATTATTGGAAAATTCTTTCATTCTTCCCACAAGTTAAATGCTAGCAGTTTTAAAAAAGTCATTTACCATAGATAATCTGTGTTGATATAACAGATAACAGATTTGTGACAAATTGAAAGTCATAGTGCCCCAGCTCAGTTCTTCAAGTGTTGCGAAATATTCAGATTTTACCTTTAGAGGCTTATATACAATAAATTAATATGCTTGACTCTTTTCTAAGTTAACTCTGTAACACATTTTTGGTGTAATTCAATGTTTGGAAACCAAAAGTAAATAATTCAGTGACATGATGAGTTTTTAGAGTTCTGATTGTCTTGCCTCTTTCCAGTTGCGCGCTGCTGCCAATGCAGTTGGAGAGGTTGACTTGGAGAAGAAATTTACAGCAGCAAGTGAAAGCCTTCGACGGGGTATTATGTTTGCAAATTCTCTATATCTATGACTTGTTACCCTGCAGGCCATTCGAAATATTCATGGTTGTTCTGGCTGGCAGAAAGCTTGTACTTTCACATCCCACCTTTTCTGGGTGCGCTCAATTCCTTCCCTTAAGCTTTCTCTTGTAAATATTTTTTGTACCATTTTAGTGCACGTTGTATACAGTCACTAACAGTAAAGGGAGTGGATGTAGTGTGATAGAAAAATCCAGTCAATAGAAGGCCAAGTGTGGTAGGATTATTGGATCCATCTAGGTCAGAGTGGAGCATATTTCTCCTGTACGTCTACCTTCAGAACCCCGTGTCTGCATTGGGGCTTGGGGAGTGGAGTTGCAAAGAAATTACTGTAAAACGAAGTAATTGATTTGCAGATGAGTCATTCTGGCCTGTAAAATTTTTCAAAGCAAATTTTGGTTGACAGTTATTTGTTTTAGTGATCATTTGAAAAATTGGATTGGGTTGAACTGTGAAGTCATTCCTTGTTATATATTTGTTTTCATTTGAATTTGCATGGCTGGTATTGGATGTGGCTGTCGTGTAATTGTGCAAGCTGTTTAGTAAATCACATCCAAAAGTAAAACCATACAAGTTGCATTGATGCTGTCCACTAGGCAATTATCCATGATTACATCTGTGTTCTGTTCAATTATAACTGGCATGATTCCATCTCGTACAGTTCAAGCTGGCATGAAAAATTTCATAAAGAGCTATGCTATCTTCTCTCCAATATTTACACAAGTCAGCCTCTAAAAACATTGCAAAAATCAACATCCTTAAAGTCAGTCCACATTTCAATCACTGGGCTGACTATGGTAAAACCTTATTATAGTAAAGGAGATCCGTTACTTAACCCGTTGATATCTATCTGTTTATTTCAACAAAGAGTGTTGTCAAACTGTTGGTTATCCTTGTGTTGTAAGACATTCAAAGTTGAGTTTAATTTTACTAAAGCATTCTTTTAATCATAGAGATAGGATCAATTGAGTCCATGGCTTATTATTTACTACGTGAAAAGTTCAAGTGTCTAGTTTTTACTTTCTACTCATTTTTTTTGACTGAATGCTTTCTACTCATTTATTGTGCTTAAGGCCATGGTTGAATTAATAAAGATGTGTGGACTAGAGTAGAATGAAATAGAATGACGTTCATTTTTATTGTTTGAATTGTTTAAATTGAAATCGGATATAATAAAACTTGATTAAATGCATTACAATTTGTTCAATATGTTTATTTTTCTCTCAACTTGGAGGTACAGGAGGAACTGTAATGAAATTTACTTATTATTCATTAGTTTCCTTACTATTCTATTTTCTTTTTGAAATAGTAGAATTGCCATTTTTTTCTATATTAAAAATAAAAATATTTAAACAATAGTATGATGTTTTGACTTTTGATTTTATTTCCTTCCATGCTATTTTATTCTGGACATTAATCTTTTAATGTTTGGGAGGGTATTTGTTTTACTTCAATTGCTTCCGAAGGATCACGAGATACAATATGGTATCATAACACCAGTTTTCATCGACGAAACATGTCTCAATTTGAGTACATTTGTCATGGTATCTTTAAATTTAATTTAACTTTCAGAGTCTGAAAAAATTAAATAGAAGTAACTCCTTTTAAGGATAAATCATTGAAAACGATCTTCTGATTGAGTCGAGAGTAAATAGAGTGTATTTCTCTCCTGATGATTTTAAGTTATGATTAAGGATTAAGTTGGTCTTTTAAAAAACTAATAGCCATCAAGAGTTTCTTGAAAAATATTATTTTTTTGTCTTTTAAAATAATATTTTCAAGAAACTCTGATAGCTATTAGTTTTTGATAGAAGCTATTAATTAATTTGATGAAAGAGGCAGGCTATATAATGATATAAGGATAATTAGTTAGATTCATTATATTTTTGGGTCAAAATTAGATTCATTTGATAATTTTTTCTTTTATCAAGATTCATATTTTTTGGTCAACTATCAAGATTCATTTTTTTTTTCTTTGGGGTCAAAACTATGGAGATTCATTTGATAAGTGAAGAACTGTAATGAGATGAGTGAAAGAAACAGGCTTGAAGGTGGAAAGAAGCCCAATTGTGGTGGGCCCACTTTGCTTGGGCGATAAAGGCAGGGTATTTTCTAATAGCACATACGGACCCTTCTTTGTGCACATACACTTAATATTGAAATGTCCATCCTACCCTTAAATTCAAAAAAAAAGCTAAAACCCTTCTTCTCCCTCACTTCCCATTCACTTCCGCACAACTACAGTTACCACCGTGCACAGTACCGCGAGCCACCCTCTTCCTCAGTTCTGCAGCTCCAAGCCACCCTCTTCCTCAGTTCTGCAAGTTCAGGCGCGTGTGACCCTCAAGTTCTTCGTCTCCCACACCATAGTCTTCCTCAATCTCTGTCCTTGAAGAGCAGTGAAGGTTCGATCCTTGGTGGTTGAAGTTTTCCACAGCTCAGTTGCACATCTTTGTCTTCCAAGCTTCACTTCGCCGTCGTCGCCGTCGCAAGCCTCTTCTTCTTCCTTCAGGTAACTGCTGTGCTGTTGGAGTTGTTTGCGTGATTTTTTTTTCTTCTGGTTTTTGATTGAATGTGGAACTATAAGTTCTGCGTGTTGTATCTTGATGCGGAAGTTATAGTTCCGCGTGTATGTTATGATTTTCTAACATACATGCGGAACTATAACTTCCGCAGCGATATACAACACGCGGGACTTATAGTTCTGCAGGTATGTTTGCCAACCAAAGTACGCTGTGGAACTATTAGTTCCGCATGGGCATTTGACTAGTTCCGCAATGACCCTTTCTATGCGTTTTGAGTTCTGTTTGTATGTGTGGTTTTTTATTTAGTGTGGAACTATTAGTTCCGCATGGCTGTGGAACTAATAGTTCCGCAGAGTCCTGAAATCCCGAAAAAAATTAGCATCGCGATTTTACCTGACGACCTCGACGTTTCTACTCCGATTGATCGCTTGTAGATGTCCTAAATATCCTTTCTTTGCTGTTGGAGGGAAGAGAGGAGAGTGGAGAAGGGAGAATGGAGGACAAATTGCAAAAGGAGAGGAAGGGGAAGAGGGGACCTGTTTTCAGCGTGGAGGAAAAAATGAAGGGGAAGAAGAAGAATGGGGGGAAAAGGAAATGAGTGGGGGGTAATTTTGGTATTTTGAAAACAAATTTAGATGTGTATGTGTAGAGTGAAATTAATGTATGTGTTATTAGAAAAAACCTAAAGGCAGAACGAAGGGCTGCGATGCGATGAAAGAAGAGCGAGCTGCTCCATCACCTATTCACCTAGCAACAGCCAAAGTCCAAAGTAATAATAATTAAAGTCATTTTAGATATATAGATTTAGGCGGAGGTTTCAATTTAGCACCATCCTCGTTTCCATCGACACCCTCATCACTTGAAAAGCCACTCCGACACCAACAAGTACAACCACATTGCACCTTCACTTCTTCTCTCAACGGCCTAACTAACCCCCCCACCTTTCCTCTCTCTCACACACAACACAACGACATACCCAGACGGAGGGCGGCCACATAGGTAAAAGTATATCATCCATCATTCACATTCAATCAATAATCCCTCCCAGCAATTAATCAAGCATTCTGTATATTGCGCTCACTTTGTTGGTTTCTTTGTTCCTTCCTTCCTTTGTTATAGGAAAATGGAGGCCACAATGTCTGCGTGCAAGTCCGTTTGCTCACCTCCCGTTCCCGTTACAGTAAGCACCCACTCCTCTTCTGTTCTAGTTACCATGCTCGCAATTGCAAATCACAATTACTGATCGATCTAATGATATTAATTAATTAATTCATACAATTATTGCATTATTATTTTAATTCTCAATCTGATCTCATAATATGAAAAACCCAAGGGTTTATTTTCGGGGAGAGGAGGGATGAGGAGTTCCCACTCTCAATGCAGTTTCTTAGCGGGAACGAACAAGGTGAGGTTTCCCAGGCAAGTGACTCAGCCTTGTGACGCTCGCAAACACCGCCAAACGCGTCACTGCGGGGCTCTCCGCGCCACGTGTCGCGCCGATAAGATCCTGATCGCCAACAGAGGCGAGATTGCCGTTCGTGTTATTCGCACAGCCCATGAATTGGGGATACCGTGTGTGGCTGTGTACTCCACCATAGACAAGGATGCACTTCATGTCAAATTGGCCGATGAAGCCGTTTGCATTGGTGAAGCTCCCAGCAGCCAATCGTAAACTCACTCTCTCTCTCTTTTTCTTTCAATCATTTCCACTTCCTATTCCTATTCCTACAGATACATCTATGTACATGTTACTACTTATTCGTCCTAGAAGCTAATAAAACAGCAATGTTATTTAATGCCAGAAGATTACTCACTTGTATTCTGTCAATTACATTCATTCATGCGGCTTTTAAGAGAAAAAAAAAAACTTTCCATATGAAAAAGCAATTTCCTAATACAAAGCTTTTTTTTTTCTTTTTTCTGTGCAGCTACTTACTGATCCCAAATGTTCTGGCTGCTGCTATTAGCCGCAAATGCACAATGTTGCATCCTGGATATGGTTTTCTTGCTGAGAATGCAGTGTTTGTTGAAATGTGCAGAGAACATGGAATCAATTTTATTGGGCCAAATGTGAGTAGACCCCACAGTTTGTAGAATGCCCACTTTCTTTGCTTCTTGTCGCATGACTGCCTTAGATTTAAGCTTTACTGTTGAGTTTATAATACGGCATTCACTTTCAAAGCTTCACGTTGGTTGAACAAGACTTATTCTCAAACTCTCCCATTAAATCTTAACACTGGCTTCTGTTTAAATCATCTTGAACCACAATTTAATTGCCAGTCAATATTACTACAGTAAGTTATCGATGCATCAAACTGGTATTAATTTGTGGAAATGGTGATATTGAATGATGAGGGTTACTGTTTATCCGCAATGACCACATAAAGTACTCTTAGCAAGTAAGCAAGTGCTTGTGGTGTGTGGCATGACTAAAAGGACAGTATTGTTATCCCATATGCAGAAAATATGCTTGCAAAGTTATGTTTGATATTATGTTGTTTGTCTGTTTAATATTGAAAATTGTTGGTATGCAAGTGAAGGTCAGCTTATATGCAATTTTCTAGTATATGCCTAGCTAAATGTGACTTCAAAGTTATCTGTTATCCCCAAAGTTTATTTAATTTTAATGTTTTAGAGTTAATATTTAATGTTTTCATGTCAATATATACTTTAATTCATAAAGCATCTAATATTTCCCCTTCATATTATTTGGTAAAACTTACTGAATATTTGGTCACAATTTTCAGCCTGACAGTATTCGGGTTATGGGGGACAAATCAACTGCCAGAGACACAATGAAGAAAGCAAATGTCCCTACTGTTCCAGGAAGTGATGGGCTTTTACAGGTATTATATTAGACAATGTTGTATAAATAGCTTCAGATAACGTCGATGTAAAAGTTGGAAGTCAATTTCAGATTCTATGACCTCCATTTATGATAAGATTAATGTAACAGAGCACAGAAGAAGCTATCAGGCTGGCACACGAAATTGGTTTCCCTGTGATGATCAAGGTATATTGCCTTATTATTCTGTATCTGCAACCATGTGCCCATTTGAAGCGAATTTTAACTTTTCTTGTTGACATGGAGCATTCCACGCGATGGTGCATTGAAAGAAATATTTATTAGTTCCTCTTCATAGTCTTGTTTTGCCAATTTGTCGGAACTGACAAACATCTGGTGTTTCTCAGGCAACTGCAGGTGGTGGAGGACGTGGCATGCGTCTAGCTAAAGAACCTGATGAGTTTGTGAAGTTGTTGCAGGTACTTTTGCCTCAATGGAAGTTCTTGTTATGTTGCCAATATGATAAATTGTAGTTTTTATTTTCTTATCTGTTGTAAATTGTAATAGCCATAGGCTGAAGGATGAAGCTAAAAGGGGTAACCTGAAACTCAAATTAACATAAGTATAGAAGTCATAGCAATCAAATTTACCTATAATCAGATTAAAGCAAAAATCTGAAGGAAGCATGAAATACTTGTGGCTTCATTACATTTTTTATCATTTCTATTTAAAGTTCTTAGTAATTTACTTGGGCCAATAGGTAGAACAAGCCTTCCTGCAATTTCTATGTTCCAATAATTGCTATGACATGAAAACATATCTGTAGAGATTATGAGCCTGCTTGTTTCGGATTATTTGATGAAAAACTCATTTTTTTAAAGAAATAATCATTTTTAAGGATTTTCTATTAAAACAAAAAGCTATTTGAAGTAGCTTTTGAGAAATAATTTGATTTTAATGAGGTGGGAGATAAGAGAGAAAATAAAAAGAAATAATTTTTATCATTGTAAACAAACACAAATTAGCTTCTAAAAAATCATCACTAAATTATTTATGTAAAAATAAAAATCACTTCTTTTTTAATCTTAAACAAACAGGCCCTATGTTATTCTGATTATAAATAGTTGTAGAGTTTATCCAATTGATGAGGAATAGATATAGATATGTGCTTTTTTAGTAAATATTTTCAATTTGATTTCTTTACAGCAAGCAAAGAGTGAGGCAGCTGCTGCATTTGGAAATGATGGGGTTTATTTGGAGAAGTACATTCAAAACCCAAGGCACATTGAGTTCCAGGTAATGTTATCCTTTTTTTCTTATTGAAATCTATAGCTTGACTGTGGCCTTGGGATTAGGAGGTAATTTTATCAATGAAGAATGTGAATCTGAAGAAAACATTCAAATAGGGGATTGCTCAAAAAGGTCAACCTTGAACTTCTGCATTTGGGCAGTACAATAATTGTTTGCTTGCATCAAATACAAATGTCCTTGTTGTCTCAGGCTCTGAAAGCAATTTAAATTGGTGTTCACTCAAAGAATAATCCGTTTAAATTCCATATTCTGTATTCATGCCAATTTCATGCTTCACATTTCATTAATTTTTCAACCATGTAATTTGGCTCATTGATGACATTATTCAATTTGATTAACTAAATCTAATTAATAATGTAAAAGCTATAATTTCAATCCCCAAATTTTTCCACACTGCAATTTAAATTGGTTTTCACTAAAAAAACCAAAATCTATTTAAATTCCATATTCTTTATTCATGCCAATTTCACGCTTCACATTTGGTTAAATTTTTAACCATTCAATTTGGCTCATTGATGACATTATTCAATTTGGTTAACTAAATCTAATCAATAATGACAAAGTTATAATTTCAAACCCCAAATTTTTCCACACTGCTGTTTAAATTGGTGGTCACTCAAAAAAATAAAATCTGTTTAAATTCCATATTCTATATTCATGCCAATTTCATGCTTCACATTTGGTTAATTTTTTAACCATGTAGAAGCACCTCACTGGCTTCTTTTCTATTGGACAAATTCTTGGTTCGGTTGCTTTTGTTTGAGTCCAAGACCTGTATGATTAGAAAAACAGAATAAGAATTTAACTTATTATTATGATTGAATACCTGAGTCTTATTGCTTGCATTTATTAACGATCATATTGTGTGTTTAATTCATCTATTCTTTTGTTTCATGGCTTACAGGTTCTCGCAGATAAATACGGTAATGTTGTTCACTTTGGAGAACGTGATTGCAGTATCCAGGTACTGTGACCTAAATTCCTCAATATCTTATCTGTTTGTATCCGTATTTTGTTTTCAAATTAGTAATTTATATTA
The DNA here is from genome assembly GCA_030159175.1 of Glycyrrhiza uralensis. Lineage (NCBI taxonomy): Eukaryota > Viridiplantae > Streptophyta > Magnoliopsida > Fabales > Fabaceae > Glycyrrhiza > Glycyrrhiza uralensis. The sequence goes on along the minus strand of BRZY01000003.1, from coordinate 56,572,639 downwards.
AGCATAATAATATTAATACCCATCTTGATTATATTAAAATGACAATTAACAAAACAGTCAAAACTCAATTTAATCTGCTTTATATAAACATGTAATTTCTGACCGTAGTTAATTCAAGATCAAAAACTGAGTATAAACTATTTAGCATATGAATGAGAGGCCTGTTTTTTACTAGAGTATAATTTTTTAATAACTCTTTCATTATAAAAGAGTAAAGTAATGTTTTCGGGTGTAATTTAGATGATTGCATTGTCATCAAAATGATTAATTGATAGAGTTTTCAATTCTATTTTAGTTCCCTATGGAGTCTCACAAGTATAACTAGTGCTGATGTTGCTGGAATAAGTAACAGAGATACATATATGATAAACTACAGACAATAAAATAAAAAAATCTTGAACTTATCGTCTGATTTGAATGTCATTAAACAAGTTTTATAGTAACAGAGAAAGATCAAAAGGTGTTCTGATTATTTACTTTCCCTTTTTGTAATAATGGTTCAAGAGATCCTATCTGAAGTAATTAGTTGTGTTACTGTTGACTGTGACTTTTCATACAGAGGCGTAATCAGAAACTGCTGGAAGAAGCACCATCTCCTGCATTGACCCCAGAGTTGCGGAAGGCAATGGGAGATGCAGCAGTTGCAGCCGCTGCATCTATTGGTTACATAGGTGTTGGAACAGTCGAGTTCCTTTTGGATGAAAGGGGTTCTTTTTACTTCATGGAAATGAACACTCGTATCCAGGTTGAAACTGATTTCTATTATACTTGTCTAGAGATGACAATTGTAGATAAACCTAATAGGTACCCGCAAAATTTTTACTAATTAAATGACTCTGCAGTTGGGACCAGGTTAATTACTCACAAAAATTTGTGGGTATTGGTGTGGATTTGGCTAGATAGTACCCGACCTGCCCTTTACCCACCCAATATTTTTTTTAATATTTTATAATTAGGATTTGAAAGATTTTTAGATATTTTTTAATTGAATTTAATGTTGCATATTTAATCAATGTTCTTTTTTGTTGAATTTTAATAGTTAATTTTAGTTGTAAAAGAACATTTGTTTTACTAGTATATGAAAAACACATTAAAGAGAGCGCATATTCCATTTAACTAATATGCGGGTAATTGGTCTAGGTCTGGGTATATAGGAACCCAACAGGTATGGGCATAAGCATTAAAGTTGGGGGCAAGTATGGGATTGGGGACAAGTTTTTTTCTTAAATTTGGGTATGGGCATGGATACTCTAGTATGGTAATACCTTACCTAGATCCTGCTCATTGCCATCCTTATGCATGTCTAATTTGATCCCTGGACAATAATTTCTGATACATAAAGGTGTTCAATTGTTTGAGTTGTGCTGAATAATTTCCATTATTTTACTTACTTTTTTTTGGGTGGGTGGGTGTTGGTTGGTTGGGATCAGGTTGAACATCCTGTGACAGAAATGATTTCCTCTGTGGATTTGATAGAAGAGCAAATTCGTGTAGCAATGGGAGAAAAACTTCGATACAAACAGGTACAAAGGAGATATTTTACTTGTGATTCTTTAGAATCTTGCTCATACTGTTTTTCCTACAGGAGGATATTGTTCTCAGAGGACATTCTATTGAATGCCGTATCAATGCAGAAGATGCTTTTAAGGGATTTAGACCGGGGCCAGGTATCTTGATGTATCGGAGGTGTATTTCTGCAAAAAATGTATTAAAAGATAAAAATAGTTGCATTCTAATACCAGCTTTGTCAGCTGTAATATTTGCTTAATAAACAATAGAATATATACATTTGTTGGTCAATTAGCATATTTCTCTCATTTGAAAATGTTATGCCAAGTTTTTGCATTATATGGTTTTGTTTTATCTTTTATTTGAAATTTTCTAATCCATGGAATTTTTGCCCCTTAAACAACAGGTAGAATTACAGCATACTTGCCATCTGGAGGTCCATTTGTCAGAATGGATAGCCATGTTTATCCTGATTATGTGGTTCCTCCAAGCTATGATTCACTTCTTGGAAAGGTGTTCCTATGTGTTCTCTTTTATAACATTGACTTGTCATCCTTAATTCTCATATGAGTTGCTATACTGCATAATGTATCTCTTTATGTTTCATATGAAAGAGCAAATGCATGTAAACTCTATATATATGCATCTTAGTTATTCACTTCAATAAAATCAATATTTTATGCAAATATATACTAATCCTTTTGTCACTCGCTCAATTACTTTTGATGTTTGTGTGTCTTCTTGATGCTTGGGCTTTGGGATTTAAGCAATGATAGGTTATAAATATGGATACCAATAAGGTGATGACTTGTTTCACTTGTGAGTTTAACATTAGCTGATGTACAAGGCAATGGCTTGTTTACTTTGTATGGGGCTATTTTCAATCTGATTGAATTTTGTAAGCTAGGAATGCAAATGGATACTGTGACTGTTAGAAAGGAAAATGATGTATTGGCTACTGGTATATGATTTGCAATTGGTCGTCTATAAAGCAAGTGTCACCACCTCTCCAAAGATTAGGCTTACTGTAGTAGTTGTTCCCGAGTGATGACAAGTTTCAACATTATATTTATCAGATTTCATAGTCTCTGTTTCCCTACACAAGACAATTGAGAAGAATGAATGGATGAAAAGAGAATAAAATAAAGGGTTCAATTCGAAGTATTTAATGAACAGGATCTAATATATTCCACATGTGACTTTCACTCTGTATTTAAATTGAACAGGATCTATTATATACTTCTGTGCCCCGCGATAATATATATTGTGGTGAGAAGGACTTGGTTGCAATAAACCAAACTACACATGAAGTGCTCTTTTTATTTGAAACCCTTACACATGTCATGACTTTGTTAACATTTTGCAGCTGATTGTATGGGCTCCTACTAGGGAAAAAGCAATCGAACGCATGAAAAGGGCACTTGATGACACTATTATCACAGGTAAAACAATTTTATTTTTATGATTGTGATTATTCCGTTAGATACTTGTACTTGGTGTAAGTCAATTGCATGCCTCTAGCCAGAAAGAATTGAAAAGAATCAAAAACTTTTTCCTTTGCACCTTGGTCATGCAGTTTGCAAAAAGAACAAAGTAGTTTGTTTAAAGAACTGAATCCCCTGCAGTTTTAAACAAATTGCAGGAGGTACAGTTTTCTGATCTCAGGGTTCAAATTCATTGAATTATCTTTGCCATAGTGTTTTATAAATTTTAAAGGGTTTGCAGTTTGGAATCCTTCAGTTTTGAAAAGAACTACAGAATACAGATGATCATGATCCTTGTTTTAAACCCTTCATTTTCGATGATACAATTAACAATTACAATTTTTGTTACAGGAGTTCCTACCACAATTGATTATCATAAACTTATCCTTGACATAGAGGTAGGTGCACATTTGATGTACTTTTGGTGACATGTATCCTTTAACAATATTTTCTGTTAGTCAGAACTCAGAAGTAAAACGACTAAGAAGTACAATATTTTCATTGTATTACAGGATTTCAGAAATGGCAAGGTTGATACCGCTTTTATTCCAAAGCATGAGGAGGAGTTGGCAATGGTAAGAACTAAGAACCTAATGTAGCCCTGATAATATATATGCCCCTAGCGATGGGTTAAAAAATTACATCTCCCTGTTGTAGCTGCTTCAGAAAAGTTGTTAGGAAAGATTCAAACGAACTTGCCTTTAGAACCTTGGATCCTTCAATACTATCATGTTTCATGGTTGTGTATTGAAACGAGGGTTGATATCTCCAGTTCTAGCTGAAATGCCTAATTCAAAATTTTCAGAAAATTTGTCGGAAGCTGCTTCTGGATTTTTTTTTCTACTTTACCATCCTTGCTATGTGTTCTGGGTGTTTCTAACCCTAAACGTTAACAAAAGAAGAGGTTTTCTTAATTTTTCTATAATAATAGTTTTTGTTGACAATTCTTTTATTTTGTTTGATTTGGTAAATTATATGTTATCCTCTTCAAATGCAGCCGCCGCAGAAGATGGTACTAGTTAACCGGGTGACAGAACTAGCTGGCTCAACTGCCTGATGGATATGATTATGTGATGTCACCCTTATAAAGAACTTTCTTTGTTGTAATCATTATGTCGTCCGTTCGTGCTTGTGAAAGTTCTAATGAAATTTTGATAATTAGTCTCCCACAATTCTCTTTGTTCAATAATTATATTGTAAAATCAATTAATTTTATGTTTGATTTCATCCCGCATATCAGTGCAAGGAGATATGGGAATGCCTCCTTCCTCCTCGCATTATTTTCCAGGTCATAGTTGTCACAATGGTTTTTTAGAGGATCTTTGTCCTTTGCTTTGTTTGTAATTCTTGTATCAAGAACTCAATTTTAGATACAGTAATAAACCAAACCTTATCGTAGCAAGTTGGGTTTGCGGCATGGTTCAATTTTTTTAAGATTGTGTTTTAATACGCTTCATATTTATTACTTGTTTTTCAACGTAAAGTGAGATATTACATGTAGTCTGTCTTCTCTATGGACCTTGTAAGAAATTGGCAGAAAGAAGATGAAGAGAAGAATAATATGAGATGGTTTTACATATTATTTGGAGAGTAAAAAATGAAAGTGAAAGTATCTCTTATTTGGTTGTATTAATAAATAGAGAAAAGCAAATATATTTATGTTAAATAGCTTTTCTATATTTTTATATAATAGTAACTACCTGTATATATGAATAAATTTGTAATTTTAATAATTTTTTAATTTACTTTTTTCTCATGAGGAGAGAAAAAAAAAACGTGACTCATTTTTTTTAGCGAGATAAGATGATATGTTTTTTATTTGTTTTCTGTATGGTGAGGGTTATGACACAGACATTGGTAATAGAAGTATAGAACAATGAATGAGCTTGAAAATCGATGAATATTTTCTTTCTTTTTTTTAGCAAAAAAAATAAATAGATTCTGTTCATCAATAAGTTTGGTGGGTTTTGCAATTTAGGGAGTAAAGTATAGACATCATTTATTTGTTCATTCTGTTTAAAACCAGCAAGTTCTGTCAAAAAGATTTGACCATAAGCATATGCACGAAGATGAAGTAACACCATAAAGAACTTAAGCTTCTCTTGCATTAGGTAATAAAGTTTTAAGCTACTTATACCCAGCTGTGGATTTTGTTAAATGAAAAAAAAAATTGCCAAATACATTTGAACAGTTACAGTTTTGCCTGGGATATATTATTGAGTGTCAATGACAAATTAACCTAAAACTTGAGTTTGAACTGAAGTGGATGCCTGTTGTAATGTTATCATGCAGCTTTGATGCTTGCTGCCTGCCTCCTCGTCTTAACTTGCAGAGTTTCAACACATTTTTATGCATCACAGTGTCGAAAGGAAAGGTAAAGAAGCATTAATATAGACATCAGAATTTACATTTTTCCCGTTGAGGATGTGCTTGAACGGCTTTCATATCCTGACAATCCAGACAGCGACTGGGACTCACTCATAGAATCCTACAAGAAAAGGAAAAAAAAAAAAACATGTGATGTGATTGTGATGTATAATTATGCAATGCTAATGACTATATTAAAAAAAATATATAATATCAACATAAAAAACCAGGTGACTCACTTCAACTGATGAGGAAAATCTGGAGGGTGAGTAAGAGTTGTTGTTGTTGTTGTTTCTTGGTTTGAACCCTGCACTGGCACCAAACATCATCATCATCATGGGCATGTTCTCTTCAGCAAAATCTCTGAGCTTGTTGAGCTCAGGCAACACAACTTTCCCAAGATCAGGCCTATCTTTCCTTCTCATCTCAGCACACTGCAGGCCAAGCTTGGCAAAATGCAAGGCATGTTCTATTGGCCAGTCCTCAACAGCTGGGTCAAGCATCTCACCAAAAGTACCCTTCTCAATAGCTCTTGCAACATGGTGAGTCAAACCCATTGGGGGCTTCGCTGTTATTATCTGTAGCAGCATGATCCCAAATGAGTATATATCAGACTTGACCCCAAGCATCCCGGTTTGCTGGTACTCCGGGTCAATGTAACAGAAAGTTCCAGCTGTTGATGTCATGCGGTACTGTGTCACGGTGTCTGCAACTGAAGGAGGGACAAGCCTTGCCAACCCCACATCACTGATCTTGCTCACAAAGTTACGGTCAAGCAATATGTTCCCGGGTTTCAAGTCACGGTGCACCAATGGTTCTGGTTTTGTCTGGTGAAGGAAAAGGAGGCCAGTGGCAATCTCTGCAGCAATTCTGAACCTTAGCTGCCAGGGAAGAGCTTCTAACTTACTGTTTCTCCGGAAGAGACAATCATCCAAGCTTCCACTGGACATGTACTCATACACTAGGCAACCATACTCTGGGCATGCTCCTAGGAGGAGAACCATGTTTGGATGTCTTATGCTACTTAGCACTTCAACCTGCATCAATCAAATGCCAAATTAATTCCATTAATTGGTGATTTACTTTTAGCAGCTATACTAGTCCATGGACCCGACCCATAAAAAGTATAAGTCTTTTCCTAAACTCAACAAACAACACAATTTTAGTTAGAAATAAAATAAAAAAGAGTTGGATGTGACACATGTCACTTTGGGAGACAGTACCTGCTTTTCTTATATAGTAATTGATAATTTATTGATATGATATGATATATGATATATGATATATGATATATGATGATGCTAGATTAAATCATGTAGATATGTGTTGAATTCTTCTTTATATTGCCATTTTTCCATACCTCTTGCTGAAACTGTGCCCTTCCTTGAGCTGCATCTGGTTTCAACACTTTTATTGCAACTGGTGTATGATCTAGTTCAGCCCTGTAGACCGGCCCGTAACCTCCTTCTCCGATCTTCAGAGAGTGGGAAAATAAATTTGTTGCTTCTTCTATTTCCTCAATGGAATATCTTCTGTACCTTGCAGGGCCGTGCAAAAAGCCATCACCCATCTTCTTCTTTTGTTGCTCAGGTTCTGTTTGGGATTTCATTTCTGCACTCATTCTCTTCTGTGCTTCCAATTCTGCATACTTTCGAGATGCTTCCGCTGCGTCCATGGCAATTTTGCACTTTGCTCTCTCTTTCTCGGCTGTTTCCATTGCTGATTCTTCGGCCATTCGCGCATCTTCCGATTTCCTTTGTTCTTCCTGTTTCCAACGCTGAAGTTCCAGTGCCTGTAGGAGAATATTTTTAGTTATGCATTTTGTAGATTGCATTTGCACTTGACTTTTATTCATGGCATGCCAATGATAGTAACATTTTTATAGCTTGTATGTTTAATTTTTTTTGGACTAAATTAGACCTTTTGCTTTGCTGTCAGAGCTTCCTTGCAAGCTGAACTGTACATTTCCATTGTTTGCTTCAGTTCTAACCTCAATCTCCTCATTTCAGCTTCCACTTCATCCTATAATTTCAAAACACACATTTGTTAAATCCTATCCTGCTAGCCACACGAGAGTACTACTACTACTACTACATGGTAGATACATCAATCACCTTCACAATGTTGATTATATATAGTTTATCTTAGACAGACTGAGCTTACCGAATTTGATATCCTTGATGATGATGACATGGAGTGTCCACTGTCTTGCGAACTGAACGAGTAGTCAGCGTGATCAACTGACTTAGCATTTGAGTAAGATGAACCAAAGCTTTTGAGATCATAATCTGAGCTCGATGAAAGGCGAGAGGATATTCCGGAGTCCATTTCTTCATACAATGAAGGGAACATCCTATCAACACTTGGCCTTCCACTGCTCACAAATGAAATATCAGAGTCAGGGATTGAGGACTCAAATGATCTGTGGATTGGTCTTCCAGGTCTTGTGAATGGTGATCTGTTTCATAGGAAAAAAATCATCATCATATCAAGTTAGATTAGTCCTCTTCCTCTCAGTATCAGTAAGCCATTTCCAATTAATTAGCATTCAAATAATATGTTTTATGCATTGGCAATGATGCATTTTGTTAAGTTTAGTTAACATGTGCTATTTGTGTTATCATTGTTTACATTGGCTTTATATGGCTCCAACTAAGGATTCATAAACTACTTACTTGAAATCCTCTTCATCTGGTAGCTGGCGTGTAACATGTGCCGGTTTCTCTGTTGAGGCTATAATAGATACAAAAACAAATAAAAAAATCAGTGTTTAATGAGCAACATTACCAAAAGAAAAAAATGTTATTATGAAGATGAAATGGGCCAAATGTTAAAAGAGAAATAAATTAGCATATATACATCTTGGTGGAACATGGTTGCGTGTTAGTTGTGCATCCATTCTCTCAAGACTTTGTTGTACAGGCTGTGGCTGCAACAATGCATTGTTACGAGGTGTGGGTTTAGCAGTTAGGGGAGCAGAAGCAGTTTTCACAGATGAGATTTTCCCTTTGGAAATGATGTACACAGTGCAGAATGGGGGTGCCCCTTTAGACACAAGGCTTGGAACATCTGTTGTCCTAAATCTTCTGTCGTGAATAAGAGTTCACAAAAAACTAGGATTAAGATACGATCTAACAGAATAAAACAACATGGTTCATGTTTTACTCACAAGGAATAATAGATCAATTACCTCACAATGCCACTCCTTGATGGTGCCCCAAGTACCAGAAGTTCAATGGAATACGAAGAAATACCTTCTATGATTGCCTTGGATATATCCATATCATCCAACAAGATTTCTTTGCATTGTATCTGTTATAAATAAATATAGGGAAAAAATCATTGAAAATATGAGACACATATTTAAAAGCATGTACAAATTTAACTGCTCATTTTTTTTTAATTAATGTCTTACTTCTCTCTTTAATTTTATTGTTGAAAGATGGAAAAGAAGACAAGGGGTGCACATAGTTAATGTGTTAAAACTTACACTCTTTCGATTGCAGAAGACACGAAATGAAGAGAAAAGCTCTTTGGATTCGTTGTCCATTTGTTGCATGTATGCTCTAGCCACATCATCATTGACATCAACCGATACATGGTTTCCCACTGCATCATTCATGATCATTCGAGTCAGTAATCAGTAATGGTGTGCATGGTTTTGTGTGTCACAAAAGTTATTTAAAGGGCCAAAGAAAAATTTACAAGTGGTAAAGTAACATTAAAATTAAAATTAAAATACATATATAATTAAAGGAAAAATGCTTCTATGCATGTATATAAACAACAAATTTGTGAAATAGGTTAAAGGGGTGCTAGCTCAGTTGGTAGAGCTTAACCCCAGGTACCCGTGTTGGAATCCCCCACTCCCCCTATAAAAAAAGAAAACTTTGTGAAATAGGCCTTTTGGGGGGTTTGAGAATTACTTGGTGTAGGAATTGAAGAGGCTTTTTGTCTAACATGGACTAATAAGAGATGTTGGTCTTTGGGAAGAAGATTGTCAACTGCCCATTTGGCTGCATATTGGCTTGTTTTGTTGTTCTCAATTGCCACTGCCACCACACGTCCTGCACCTAGCTTCTTCTCTGGAATAGACCTTGACATATTTTATTATATTATTAATCACTTTCTGAATTGGTTGTGTTTGAGAAAATCAAGTAGCTGCAGCTTTTTAATTTTCGTGTTTGTATTGTTTGTTTTGAGACAGAGACAAGAGGCCTTATATGAAGACACAATTTGGAAAATGTACGTGTGAGTGCAGAAATAACCATAACGGTCCTCACTGTCATTGACTCTATTTTAAGCAGTTTTTTGGCCAAGCCTTTATTAGTTTGCACTTAGGTATTATAGCTTCCAAATTTAGTGAACATTCACACGTACAACATCTTGACAAGACGATTAATCATCGCTGTAATCTAGGAAAGTTAACATCAACGACAGCCATATTTAGTTTAGGAAAATATACACATACTTGTGCCCCTTTTCCTTATGCAACAGCAATAAATTCAACCATTAAATTACGAGATATTAAGGTAAATGTTATACTAATTTTAGATAAATTAGATTTTTTTTTGACGGAAGATAAATTAGATATTCATATGTATATTATATGTTAAAAATGAAGTTGTCTAATGAAATATTGAAATATCAATCGCTTTTTAAATTTTAATACATTTAATTTGCTTTATTGGAACTTTCAGTTCATCTCTTATACTTATTGAATTTATATTCTACAAAAAGTTATTAACAAATAGGCTTAATAGTATTTTTGGTCCCCCTAGTATAGTGGTTGGGCAATTTTTGTCTATAAGTTTTTAATTACTCGATTTTGGTCCCCATACTTTCAAAATGTGCAATTTCACCCATATGTTAACTTGACATTCAAAATTTAACGAAACAGCTGACGTGGAGTTTTAGAAAATAAAAAAAATGTTAATTCTAAGACTTGAATCCATGACCACATAGATACAAATAAACAATAGTGCCACTACACTTGTCATATTTTGGAATTATATGACAAAACCTTTATATCTAGAGTTCTTAAAAGAGTTTTTGGAATACATAACAAGTAGAGTGTAAACAATAATAAACTACAAAAAAAATCCAAAAATTAGAAAATAATTTTCCCTATCTTGATAGAAACTTGTAAATTTTTTTTAAAAATTTTATTAATATGAATAAAAGAATAAAGATAAAAATGGAAAATAAATTATTTTAGATTAATTGATGAAAATAAAAGGATAAAATAAAAAAATTGAATAAATTTTATTTAGTTAAAATAATTTTTAATATTATTTGAAGATTTTATACTAGTATATAATTCTAGTATTATTAAAATATGAGCGTTAATTATATTTTATACTATAATTCTAGTATTATTTAAAATATGAGTGTTAATATTAGTATTATTTTTTAATTAATTATTGAATTTATTTTTCTATTTTTTAATTTATTTAAACAATACTTGAGATATTTTCAAATGATATTGAATATAAAATTATCTATTAATTATTTATTTTTAAATTATTTCTAATTTGTAAAAACATTCATAAATTATCTTTTTTAATTTATTTTTTCATTTTTATCTTTGGTTTCTCATTCACATTAATCCTATTTTAAAATTTCAATCAAGATAAATAATAAATCATTTTTATTTTTTGGGATTAATTGTGTAATTTATTATTGTTCACATTCTAATAGCTATGTACTCTCTCTCAAAAAAATAGTTGTGTAAACTCCTTTGAGAACTATATAGTCTTTTTTTTTGACAAAGAACTCTATAGTCGTGGTTTTGTCATATATATACCAAATGAGTCATATTGTGTAGTGACTTTGTTATTTATTTGTGTCTATGTGGTCATAGGTTCAAGTCTCACGTCAACGTACAATGTCAGCACTATGTCGCCATATCAACATTTCTATTAAATTTTAGATGCCAAGTTAATGGATAGACCAAAATTACACATTTTGAAAATATGAGAACCAGAATTGAGCAATTAAAAATTAAGGAACCAAAGTTGCCCAACAACTATACTAGAGGGACCAAAAATACAATTAAGCCTAAAAAATAATTACTCCTCAAATAAGTAAATCTCTACCAATATGTATGTACAACTCTCTGAGTCAGAATTCGTTAATATCATGTATCAAAATTGATATAATTACATCTTCAATAATATTTTAAAAAATGTGAATTTATATAATTCAATCGTTCAATCATATTATATTATTTTAGAAATGTATCATTTGGAGTCTATATGGTCATTTTTAAAATTTAAAAATATTTTTAAAAAAATTATTTTCACTCCTCCTAATTCTCAAATTCCAATAGTTTCACTTGATCCTCCTTTTCCCTTTCCTAACCCACCTTTACTAACACCGAATAATCGACACGGAAATAGACAATCGCAATTCTTGTTTATGATTTTAAAGGTAAGAACGGAGGGATGGGAGGTGTTTGTTTTGTTTCTTTTAATTCTTCTGCTTCAAAAATAAGGTTAGAGTGAAGAAATCACTAAGATTCTTGGCGTCCTCGTTTGGGTCACCTCTCACGGTGAACTTTCCATCAGATAAATCGAAAATGATATTTATAAAAAATCAAAACAAAATAAAATAAACGAGAAAAAAAAAAGGTTTACATGGTTTTTGTCTGAGTTGTGTTCAATGACCGAGTATATATGATCCAAGACCCTACCCTGTATAGTTTTTTTTTTTTGATACATAGACCCTACCCCGTATAGTTAAATTACACTCTTTTGACCCTATCTAATCAAAATGCCTGAATCAATCTGAAAATTTTGGTTTCATTCGAGTTCGTGAATCTACCTTGGATATATGATCACCCTTAGACTGCTGATTGCTAATAGTTACTAATGGGGCAATCTTCAATTTTTAAAAATTTAGTGCTAAGTAATCACTTTTATTTTGATCAAACAATTATTTTTCCATACACTGGGACAAAGTTTTATTAATCAAAATTAAAGGATAAAATATAAATTCTTTACTTATTAAGTTGAAATAATATTAACAGCCCATATGCTTATAGTGGAAAAAATCAATGATAATAGTACATAATGTTAAAAGAAAGTGTATGGCTAACACTCCTCTTCCCATAATTTGGAATAGCATGCAAATTTTAGACATCTTTGTTGTGCGAGAAGTAAAGAACAGTAAAAGCTAGCCTTTGTTAGACCCATGTCATTATTGAGAGAGAGATTACAATCAATTCCAAAACAGATGTTAATCAAAACTAACAAAAATAAGACAACCCTTGTTGATTCAATTTTAACCTCAAGCCCATGTCATGTTCTTTCCATTTCATCATTTTTTTTCAATTCTTGTATCCTGCATGACATGATTACATCATGATAGATTTAGGAGAGAAGAAAATGTACCAGGTAAATTAATGAATCCACCTCTCTCAACATTCATGTGTCGCAGTGTTTTTAAAAGGGATAGAATAGAAATCCCACCCCAAGTAATCAATCAATAACTAAGGTAGTCTCTCAATATTCAACTTGAAGACTTAATTTCTGCATCGCTAGCATAAGAAGTATAAAAATCCTCATCCTGATTATTATCCCTCTCCTTCACTTGTTGGATTTTCTCTACTGCTTCTTTCAAATCCCATCTCTTGTCCACATCCCCTTCACAACAGCTCAAGGCAATCTTCAAAAGCTTTGCCATTTCTCCCTCACTGTTCTGGGTAGCCCCCATTTCTTGATCAAACACAGCATTAGTCCACTCTTCTGGGACAACTGAATGCACCCAACTTGCCAAACTCACCTCACTCCCTTTACCCTGTTGCAAAAAGGTAGCAGGCAACTTGCCAGTTAGAATCTCCAAAATTAGTATTCCAAGACTCCACACATCAGTCTTCTTTGTGATTCTTCCATGCTGCAAAAACTCAGGAGACTTGTAGGTCACCATGATGTCTTGAGCATTGTCCTGGTTTATCACTGGGACTAATCCATAGTCGGTGAGGAGGGGCTCGAAAGTTTGAGTCAGAAGAACATTAGAGGACTTGAGATTTCCATGGGGTGCTATTAGGCTCGGCATATCCTTGTATAGATATTCAAGACCTTTTGCTATGCCCTTCACAATCTTCAACCGGATTGGCCAATCAAGGCTTGGTTCCCCAAGAGCTTGGTGTCCTGAAACAAAGAAGTAACCATGCATAACTATACCATAAGCAAAGATATTATATAGTGAACACTGAACAGAACAACACATACACAACTAGTTAACTCAAATCTAGCTCCAATTCATTAATGAAAAACTAATCAAACCTTCTGTATTTAGTATGTCTTTAAAAAAATTGAAAAATGTGTTCATAATACATACCATGAAGGCGAACAGCTAGGCTGCCATTCTGAACAAAGTCGGTAACCAAGAGCTTCTCCTCCTTTCTATAATAGTAAGCCACAAGAGGAAGCAGATTAGGATGATTCAACCTTCCTATCCTCCTCATGTGCTCTTGAAACTCTTCCTTGCCCACATTGTTCATTTGCTTGAACCTCTTCACCACTATCTTTGGGCCATTCGGCAAAGAAGCCTTGTAGGAAGAACTGAAACAACCACTGCCCAAAATCTCAGCCGAGGCTCTCAGCAATTCTTGCAAATCAAACCTCTCCCTGTCATCTTTGATAAAACACAGCTTCATGTGGTCCCCTCTTCTGCTGTGATTGGAGCTCATTGATCTCGATGACCTGTGGCTCTCATCACCACCTACATCCCTCGCACGTCCTTTGTGGTTGACGCCAGACGGTGGATTCTCCACTGAACTTTTTTGCCCTCGTGTGCATCTCCGATGAAGGATGAATACCACTGCAGCTCCAATCACAATCAATGCCACAGCAACAACCACAACAACCACCACAATGCTGACAATTGAAGGCTTCTTGGAATTACATTCATCCAATGGGGCTCCACATAACCCTTCATTACCTGCTCATCATTTGAGATGAGATGTATATACACTAGTTAAGATTGATGCTATACTTTAATCAGTGTCAACACACAGAAAACCAAAAACATATTGTATCATTAGATTTACTTTATTACATCTGAATTTTCATACACCCACCTGCATTTATTTATTCTTTTTTTCATATATTCACATGAAATTCAATGACCCTCTCGTGTGAATTTGTGCTTACTTGTCCTCCCAACTACTTTTGTTAACTTGGCTTTGCGCTCTAGAGTACTCACCTCAATTACTCCAACATTAGTTATTATATATAGTCATTATTTATGCAAAAATGATTTTTAGACACCCAAGTCCCAATATATAGATGATATATGCATGTTATGTATATAACTGTATATATGTATTAATTAATTGGATAGGGGGAAATGAAATTTGTGTCTCACCAGAAAAGGAAGAAATGGGCAATTTACTAAGGGTGGCTGGTATTTCTCCCTGCAACTGGTTATTAGCCACGCTAAATGATTTCATTAAGTGTTTAAGGTGAGGAATGGGGCCAGTGAATTTGTTCCCTTCCAACCTCAACTCCACAAGCCTCGGCAAATATACCAGCGAAGGTGGAATAGCACCGGTGAATTGGTTGTTTGAGAGATGGATTTTTTTGAGCCACTGCAAGCCCTCAAAAGTTTGAGGAGGAATCTCCCCAGAGAACTTGTTATTCGAAAGGTAAATGGACTTTAGACCAATCAACTTGTTAATCTCAGGCCAGGTACCATCAAAATTGTTATTCATGAAGCTAACGGTTCTAAGATAAGGTAACTCCCTAAGGGAATCCACATCAATGACCCCTTTGAGCCCCATGTTCTCAAGCTTCAAGCCCCAAACTTTCCCTTGGTAGCAGAGAACCCCACGCCAATTGGAACGGTCACCGGAACAAGGAGAGGTAGAGGAGTTCCACGAGGACAATGCATCATTGTGTAGAAGGTTACCCTTCACCTTGAGGAGCAATTCAGGGTCAGAAGCCCCATGAGAGGGAACAACACGTAAAAGGAAGGTGAATGTGATGGTGAATAGGATCCAACAGAGCCTACCAGTGAGTGCCATTGTAGTGGGTAAGGCACACACGCACTAGGGGCGGCGTGCGCGCCCTCAGGAAGGGCCTGCGTCGCAAATGTAGAAAAAAAGAGGGAGCTAGCTACGTACTATAGCTAAGGGTGAAGAAGGAAAAGGGTTGGAGGGTGGAGAAGTTTTGATGGCATTGAAGGAAGGAAGAGAAAGAGAGAGAGAGAGAAGGGAAAAGGAGAGCCAAGAATAGAAGACAGAGAAAGATGTTTTACGAGGGAAGATTTGAGAGTGAGAGGTTACAGAGGTTGACAAAGTCCTCTGTTTCTTGGTTTGGTTGCAACTTCAAGACGAGAACTACCCGGCCAGCCTTTGAAGTTCTTCAAGATACCACTTTTTGCATGCCTTTTTTTTAGGCTTCTGCTGCTGACTCTGCCTTGACCACAGAAAGTAAAATTCTTCAACAGCCACTCCACTGCATCGTCTCTATCTACAAAAAAAACGGGTATAATACATTGCAAGCTTCATCATCTCATCTCTCTGCATTAACTCCTCCACTTAACCCTCTCAAGTGAATCTCAACGACAAAACCAACTTCCACTCCAGGACCAGAGGATAGGTGCACAAACAATTTCCTATTTTTTCCCTGTTCGTTATTTTCTTCTATGTGTATTTCTTCTCTTTCTTTCTTTCTTTCTTTCTTTCTTTTCTTTTAAACCTTAGGAACTCGCATGGGAAAACATAAGAAAATTATATCTCGTAAAAAAAAAAGATTCTCATAAAAAAAAATATCTTTAGAGAGAGAGAGAGTTATGAGCCAGAACACCCCCCTCCCCTCCCCTCCCCCATCACCACCAAAAAAAGGAGAGAATTGCCATTGCCAACATGAACCTGTCTGACTCGGACCTCAATATAAACCAAGTTATGATATTTTTTGTTTAAATATGTTTGATTTTTTCAAAAATAGTTTCTATTTAATTTTTTTTCATTTTCATTTGTATATTTATCAAAAATGGTATGTTTTTACTTTTTAGTTCATGATCAAAACTAACATTATTTTTATTGGAGACTAAAAAACTAATAAAAACTAATAAAAAGACTTTTTAAAAAACTAAATATATTCAAAGTTGAAAGGACACTAAAATGGGTGATCACGGAATCAAAAACATCAGAGCAGCGTTATACCTAATACAAATGTTTTTTTAGGGAATTTCTAATCACACATACATCGTTTTCTATATGCACATACATATTCGCGGAACTAATACTATTAGTTCCGCGAGTTTATTTTTTTCCAACACACACATGTCTGTGGAACTATTAGTTCTGCGAGTTGTAATTCTCCGTGAAACTATTAGTTCCGCGGGTTTATTTTTTTTCCAACACACACATGTCCGTGGAACTATTAGTTCTGCGAAGAATTATAACCCGCGGAACTAATAGTTCCGCGGAGATGTATGTGCACATAGAAAACCATGTATGTATTATTAGAAATTCCCTTTTTTTATGCTAATCTATTACTAATGCTTTAGACACACTGCAACTTATTTTAAAATCATCTAACTTATATGTATAGATTTTTAGTTATAGGTTTTCCTTAAAACCAAACAAATGAACAACAGTAAGGATGCGAATCTACTTCAATAGTGTTTTTGTTGGATAACACATTAAGAAATAATAAGAGAAATGTATCATTATTATCTCATTATGGGAAAAAAGAAGGAAAGCAAATTAATATAATACCCAACCCATATTAGGATTTTCTCTCCTCAAGTAAAAAAAAATATATTAGTAAACAGACAATTCCACTATTTATAATTTTATCCATCTATTTGTTTCTCATCTAGTGTAGAAAGTAGAATCCACTTTTTTTCGATACCAGAAAGTAGACTCCACTTTGTTTTTCATATATCAATTTTATTCATATTCTTTAGTTAACCAAATAAGTGAAGAAAACTTTTTTCCTTCTCTACTTTTTCTCCATCCAAACAATATATATAATCTACTTATTTTCATTTCATTTTCTCTTTTCTTCTTTTCTTTTCTATTCTCTCAACCTCCCATTTTATCTCTTCATTTCTAAATGATAAAGTCAAATTGTATGGAAGAAATTAATTAGTAACAAGTAACTAATCAAATTATATAAACTGTTAACCACTCACCAAATATGCGACCAAAGTCAGACCCTCTCCCTTCCACTTCTCCCTGCAGTAAGGCGAGTTAAGAGCCATGTGGTTTTAGTTTTTTTCCTTTTTTTTTTCCAAGTACAGTTTTAGTTTTTCACATGTGTTTGCTTTCACTTTGCTCCCTCTCTGTTTTCTCTTTTAACATCGATCCCTTACAGTCATTTAAAAAAAATGATCCCTTAATAGATATTCACTTCTGTAGGACCTGTAAACAAGGCTCTACTCTTTCCGGATGAAGCATTTTTCGGGGTCAAATTCTGCATACCCTACATCAACTAGACATAGGCCATCAGGGGGTGCTGGAGGAGCAGTGGCACGTCTACATGTGGCATCCATGAGCTTTAGCAAGGCATCATCTTCAGCACCAGCAGCAGCTTCTCTAATTGAGGTTGCCACAAGCACTCGAACCATCTACAAAAATGTGATTAACTTCAACCAAGTCAGTAAGTGAAAAATAAATAAAATAAATACACACGCCATCAGGAGCAGCGAGTTTTAGCCCAAATCTAGCACGCCAAGATTTTAGAGGAAAACATAAGAGACTGCATGAAAAGACTATTAGACACAGTCTATGCTACTATGCACCAGAATGCAGGCCCGTAGCATTTCCACAATCAGGGAATCAGAAAAACCTCTGTAGGTAGAAACCTCAATTACAAGTGGATAAAATATCAATAACAATATAAAGTTTGTGTCCTTTAAATTGAACCATTAGTTTTTGAAGCATCAACATGTTAATATTTAGAATGATAATAGCCCTAGCCATGTTAACACATCAAATATTCATATTAAAGGTTATGATGCTTTA
This sequence comes from Glycyrrhiza uralensis, assembly GCA_030159175.1. NCBI lineage: Eukaryota > Viridiplantae > Streptophyta > Magnoliopsida > Fabales > Fabaceae > Glycyrrhiza > Glycyrrhiza uralensis. The sequence goes on along the minus strand of BRZY01000003.1, from coordinate 56,554,297 downwards.
CTGTCCGTGTTTACATCAGCTAATTTCATTATATTTTGGTAATGGAGAGAAGCGAAAACCTTCAATGAATAAGTTTCCTCCAAGGAAAGCAAAAACATTCAACAGTTACCTTGCGTAAAAAGCGATTAGCTACCAATTCAACGCACATAACCCTTGTTTCTTCTCCATAATCCTAGAAATGTCACAAGCGAAATGAAACATCAATACAGCTTCTCTCTCAATAACAAAGAACTCGGTAAAACCAAGGATCTGATCTGAGTTAAAGCATATCTAGAAATTAAGTAGGCAAAACGAAATTGCCAATTTGGGGCAAGCCACGTCAGCAACACATACCAAGAGTCACACAAACTCAAATAGTTCCAAACTTAGAACAATAAGTCAATAACAAAAAGGGGGGGGGATAAAGTAAAAAAAAGGTTACAAGGTATGCAAATATTAAAAATTAACAAGTCACTGACAGTTATAGGCAATTTGACTTCCATAGCTCGAGCGTGATAAACAAAACACTCTGTTGGTGGACCACTGAAACAGAATGACAGTCATAAGTCAACCCAGTGCAGATCAATGAGAGAATGGAGTTGAGATAGAAATTCAAGTATTAATTTCTTACTCATTTCTTGAAGCTTTTGTATCACGGGCAAACATCTTGTAGGATAGCAATTTTCCTTCTAATTTTTGCAAAAGTCGGTTTACCTTGCTTACACTGAACACATAAGATTTCTTTTCATTTACTAACTCATCCTTACTGGCAGAATCATGAATTTCATTATATCTATAACTGTCACAAATCTCCCCATTGCCACTGTTTTCGTCCTTGTACCCTCCATCAGTGAGTGGGAAAATATAAAGGTAATGCCTCCATTTGGCAGAGAAATTCGGGTGAAAGACACGTGATACCTACAAAAGTCACATTTATTATTGTTATCACTTGTCACATTTATTAATGTGAGACCCTTTTACATGTATTATGTAAAAAGGACATTACCTCATACACTGATATGACCTTTAGTTTTCCCGGTGCCGCATTATTTACTGCATCCTCAATATCTCTTGGTTTAACATCCTTCTTCCAAGTGTCTGTGCATAACGAATCCTGGATTAGGGGGAAAAAGGTTTGACCAAATCCAACAGAAATCGAAAAATGACCCCTCCATACCTCCAAAAACAAGCTAATTATGTAACTTCTGAACATTTCCTTTCCTTTCAAGGCATACCAACAATTTACAACGATGAAAAATATAGCCCTGCATGATTGGAGCTATTTCCTACAAGACTATAAAGCTTGTGTTCATGTACGAAAGTTTTAAGACACGTGATTCCATACAGAAAAAACATTGGCATAATACTGAAGAATTGAAGGAAGCATTTCTTTCAAAACCTGGTAACTGGCTTAAGTTAGCATTCCATACGTTGTAAATGACTTGTACCAAAAGTTATTATAGTCCTAGTCTAACTTTTGACTTGGTGGTGCAGCTGGTAAACTTTTTCTTCTATTTAATTATGCTTCTGATGCAGTTGGACTTGCCTCTATAAGTCTGGTATTCATCAAAAGAGCCTAATTATTAAATCTGAAGTAACCTATAAGGAACTATCCAAATGGAAGACAACAGACTTAAAGGGATGACATCAAGCAAGAAGCTTTCTCCCTTAGTCCCACTTGGCAAAAAAAAATTTAAATCTTCCAATAAAAAAAAAAGAACAAAAAGAGTATCTCTAGCTTCATTCATTATTTCTTGTGTCTATAGAAGACAAAGTAACTGAACTATCCAAGTTTTGATATAGACCCAATGTAACAAAATGAATTATTTACGGAAAAAGGAACAACTGTGCAACAATTTTAACCCCCCCCCCCTAAGAAAAAAATTAATTTCCTTTCCTTTTTTATAAATACTAATTTATCCATAACAATTTTACCATCACATTAAGTTAAAAATTACTAAATATAATTGTTAATTTGTTATACATATTAACAAAAAAATTACCACCAAATAACCATACAGTGTTTAGTGATAGTGATATTAAAAATTCAACAATTTCATGTTGCAATAAACTATGGTATAATTACAAAATTTGTAAGGGATACTTTTCAAAATTCAAAATTAGATGTCTGTTATTGCTAAATGCAAGTAAACAAAGACATCATACATGTTTAGGCATCGAAGATATCATACCAAATGATGTTGGACATTGGCACATTTCAAGTCAGAAATTTCTAAATAACAATCAAAAGATTAACTGTTGATCGCATAACTTTAAGCGCATAACATAAGGTCAAAGAATGCTAAACATCTCTGTCACAAAAACTGGTGCTTATAAGAGAGACTTTGGCTCCAGTTTTGTCTTCTTTCATGTTGAGTGTGTGGCAATTCATTTATCGAAAGGTTTGGAAATAGCAAAAGCATTACTACGAATAGGGAAATGGCTTACAGAAAGAACAAACTTGTTGAAGGGCTGTAACTCCTTTGTCTGTGCGACCAGCAACAGCAGCACAACCTTCAATAGGCAAACCTTTGTCCTTGAGCAGTTGAGTTTTCTGGTCATCAACAAATTTACCAAGCGACCCTTCTACTATGCTGCATCAAGAAATTAGTTTAGTACAAGAGCAAGAAGCAGAATGATCATCCGGTAAAAAGATAATTCATTTTAACATACTTATTTGTTTTGTTTGCCATATTAGTATTGTAAAAAAAAAAGCCAGGCATGTTGAATCCAGGAGGGGGACATGGAGCAGCAAAGGAAGATACAAGAGAAACAGTTGTATCATGGTTTTGTCAAATACATTTATATTTATATGTAACATGTAATTTAAAGCACAATTAATAGGTTGTGGATTTTTTACATACATCACATCACAATAGAGTACAACAAAGAGAGCTAATTTGCAGAGGCATGTGATGTGACTAAAACCACAATGTACTCATTTCTTAATTCTGTAATAAGAAAAAGCACCTCATACAACCAATTCGTAACAGTCCTGGACAAATAACTGTTGCTTATGAAGGTATGCAGTTTTCAGTATGCTCAAGACTACAGAAGTTGTAAGAAGAAGAACTTGCCTTTGGACAGTATTCAAGCCTGGCTGCTTTTGCCACCCATCAAAAGAACCCCCATGATATGAAAGAACAATTTTGAAAGTTAACCTTGCCCACCTCCCACTGCGATCTTTGGATTTAACACTTTCCAACTCAGTCTTATCAGAAAGTGCTGGAATTCCGGAATCGTCATGATCAATAAGGGTCTGCTAGAAAGTCAAGTATTAAGAATTAAGAATGATAAACACACAAATACTTGAAGGTAATACACCTACCTACTCATGCACAATTTTCAAGTAGACTGTGATATCATGGTCTTCAAAGGATACTATCCTACTAATGCTGACAGTGTAAAAGGAAGTTATTAAGCATTGAAATATTTATCTTTCATTTATATTTTTATATGACTAATTTGCAAAGCACAAGGAATATCAAATCAAAGGCTAAAGCAGCAATTTATGAGACTCGAGTGGAATCAGAAATTAGGGCTAAAATAGCAAAAATCATAGAGATAAGGTGTACGGTGCACCTCAGCTCGAAAGAGAAGTGGCAAAGACAAGTTCCCACGGACAACATTCGAATAAAATTCATTGACTCGTTGCCAAGGCCTTGCGTACATGAATTGGAAGCTCTCCCTGACAAACCCGTTATTAACATGAACATTATTATCATTAAATGAAAGGGAAGAGATGTTAGTGAAATATTAAAAATGAAATGAAATCGAAATGAAACCTACCTAGCGGTCCATCTTGCGTATTTGGAGGGATCAGTGTGGTTGTAATGCACATGAGTTTCACTTTCGCGTCGGTTTTCCATCGAAGAAAAGAGTAACCGCCGTAAGCGATGTTGTTGGAGCAGGGAAGGGTGTTTGAAATCGGCGAAAGGGGAACCAATGAGTGTGTGTTTGGCAATAATGGGAATAGACATATACTGATATATTACAGAGTATAAATAAGCACTGAGAATCCGTTGAAATCTGTGTGTGCTTCTTCGAAATTATCTCTATGGCATGATCCAAGTACTCACTCACCTCACAGTTCACACGCTCTTCCCTCACTCCTCCAATAAGTATAACCAATTAATTACCACCACACTGCTACTTCGCCGAATGTTAATTTCATGCCGGGAGAACTCCGTGTTCAAATGCAATGAACTTTAACTTTCAATAATAAGAGCAACAATGGAAAGAAAAAAAAAGGGATCCGGGCCGTTCGGACAACTTTATTTCCTCTGATTTTTTTTTTTTGATGAACACTTTATTTCCTCTGATTCCACAGCAAAGTAAAAACATTTCAAAATAATTATTATTGGCTTAAATATGTTTTAGGTCCTTCCAAATTGACTCGTTTTGATTTTAGTCTCTAATAATTTTTGTCAAACTTTTTTAGTCCAATAAAAAAAAATTTGTTTGATTTGAGTCCTTTTAGTGATTTTGGGCTGAGGTGGCATGGACACATCACTTCATTAATCTAATGTGTCATATTTAAGTGCCACATAAGCACGCCACGTACGTAGGGTCAAATTTGAAGTGACTAAAATCAAAACAGGCCAAATTTGTAGGGACTAAAATCAAAACAGACCAAATTTTTTTCTTCCCTCCACCACCACCACTACCACCCCCACCCACTCTCTCTCTCTCTCTCCTCCCTTTTCTCTCTCTCCTCACTCCCACTCCCACCACCACCACCACCTTCTTCCTCCTCCCTCCACCCCCACCACCTTCTTTCTCCTTCCTCCTTCCTCCTCCCTCCTCCCTCCACCCACCACCACCCCCACCCCCACCCCTCATTCTCGCAGGAAATCTGAGAAAATGAAGAAGAAAGAAAAAACCCACCCCCTGCAAAAAGAATAAAAAAAATGAGAGAGAGAAGAAGGAAGGAGAAAATGAGAATCCCGATTTTGGATTAGCCACACACTCTGTGAGCATCGCCATCATCGGTTTTTGCTTTCTTTCTCCTTCCCTCTTCTCCTATTTTGGGTCTTCAACTCCTCACCCAACTCCTCCCCTTTTTCTCCCTACAAAAAATTTCCAGGGCGGTTGCCCTTTCTTCTCTCTCCATCTCCTTTTTTCTGTTTGCTGTTACTCTCTTCCTTCTTTCTTTCTGTTTGTTTTTTTTTTGCAGGTGGTGGGGGTGGAGGGAGGGTGGTGGTGGTGAGAGAGAGAGAGAAAACGAGAGAGAGAGAGAGAGAGTGTGTGTTTGGATGGTGGTGGTGGAGATAGAGGGAAGAAAAAAATTTGGTTTGATTTGATTTGATTTTAGTCCCTGCAAATTTGGTCTGTTTTGATTTTAGTCCCTACAAATTTGAGCCTACATACGTTGTATGCTTACGTGGCACTTGAATATGACACGTATGATTAATGAGGTGACGTGTCCATGTCACCTCAGCCCTAAATCACTAAAAGGACTAAAATCAAACAAATTTTTTTATTGGACTAAAAAAGTTTGACCAAAATTATTAGGGACTAAAATCAAAACGAGTCAATTTAGAAGGACCTAAAACATATTTAAGCCATTATTATTTTATATATTTTTAATGAAATATTAATTATTTTTTTAATTTTATCCAAAATAATGCTTTTCAATTGGTTTTTGAACAATTTAAATAATAAAGTTAATTTGGTAAAATTATTATTCATTTTTCAATTTATGTAAAAAAATATTAAAAAACTATTATTATGAGATTGAGGAAGTATATTAGAATTTTAAACAAATAAAACCTACTTTTATTTAGTTTTTTATTTAAAATATATATTACTTCTTAAAAAATTGTTACCTATATGTGAAGACTATTGGAGACATAATTAGGATCTGTTTGTTTTAGACTCCAACTATTTTAATCGAGTCAAATGAATCCATTTAAAGAGACAAATTTCTCTCGATGTTCATTTTTTCATTCATAAGACTTAAACTCAAAATTCTGCATAAAGGAATCACACTTCTCACTATCTGGATCAATAAACATTAGTAATACTAAATTTTTTATTTATATATGTGTGTATGTAGTGCACATGACTTAGATTTGTAGTCCATTAAAATTAAAATGTCTTTTAAGTTTTTTATATCTGAGATTCTAAAAGAAAAAGTCTTATAATTGAGAATAATTAAATATGTGTTTAGTTTGTGAATTATGTATTCATTTATTTGTATCATAAGTGTTGAATGAAGTTTATTTTGTAAAAAATATTGTTTATTCACTCATGGGGAAAAAATGTCAAATATGGTATAAAAAATTATACCATTTTTAGCTGTCATTTTTAATTAGATAATATTTTATTATTCAATTATTTTGTATAATAGAGAGGTCGAGATCTCAAAAACAACAGCAACTTAGCGACCACACTGGTACACATGAAAAGTAGAGTTGTCAATTCGGGTCGGCCCGGCTCATTTGGGCCAGTCCACTATGGGTCAATACATTTTTGGGCCGAGTCGGGCCAGCTAAAATAAATGTGGGCTACTAATATGCCAGCCCAGCCCAGTCCTCCACGGGCTGCGGGCCAAACGGGCTGACCCATGGGCTCATTTATTTATTTTAAAAAAAATATTTTAATAGAAAACTGATGCATTCACACCTGTGAAATTAATTACACCCTAGGTATGAAACGCACCGTAAGCTAGTTTAGCACAAAAAATAAGACAACTGCATAAGCCTGACGCTTTCACACCTGTGAATTTATTCACACCGGTGGTGTGAAACGATCTGTGAGGCTAGTTTAGTACCGAGAAAAGATAGTCCAAAATATCTGACGTTTCTACACCTGTGTAATTATTCATACCCCTGGTGTGAAACAGTCTGCACACAATTTTAGCAAATTATAGTTGGGCCAGCGGGTCAGCCCAGCCCACCACGGGCTAGCCCACTTCTGGCCAATGAATTTTTGGGCCGGGCCGGGTTGGGCCAAAATATTTTCGGGCCTAGATTTTACTAGCCCAGCCCATATTTTTATCGAGCTAGCCCATTTTGACAGCTCTAAATTGAAAAGATAAGATAGAGAAGAGCAGGTCAGAGATAAAGGAGGGCATAACTTCAAAGCACTCGATACTAAAATTCGACAAGATGCCATGATTTGCTAAATCATTTGTTACCACGTCTCCTCCCTGAAACACACGGCCCTACGTGATGTTGTCACTGTGGTGAACATGGGTGGGATTCACTAAAACTAGACAGAAACAAGAGTATTGCAAAGATAAACAACCATCGTCCAAGAGTTTTATCAACATTTGAGAAGGGGGTTCAATATTTACCTAATGGGAGTCATGTTGCCGAACTAACTCGAGCCCATGTAAAATCACCAGTAACTCCATTTGCATACTTGAATAGTTACTCAGGCTACACGAGAAATCAATGAGAAAGGAGCACAAGTGATCTCTCGAAGCACTGATACAACTGCATTTTGACCACAGGAGATGAAAGCCCTACCACAATTAACCTTAATCCAACTAAATTGTGCCATAGGTTACCATCTAATATATGCAAAATTTTGCAATTGAATGTTGTTGATTTCATCACATTTTATATGAATTTTGCGTGTGCTCGATATCTATTAATTTAGATATTAATCTTAGGTTTTTTAAAATACAAACTTGTAGTCGGATGTCCATATAGTTCATAAACGTTCAGTTACATCGTATCAATTATAAAATCTAAAAGATTATATGGAGATTTATGCATTTCTAATGTTTAATTTTCAATTACAAATATATGTTTAAGTTCTGAAAATATGTTTATCTTAAATAAATTTCATCATGCCTTAGAGCATTTCCATTCGAGTACCCATTTTTGGGTACTTAAGTGTACCTCATTTATACACATCATTCATTTTTATTTTTTTTAATTCAAGTATCTAATAAGTACTCAACCTCTCCAACCCAATAACTCTAAAAAATTTACTAAATGGGTCCCACCAATAGCTCCACATCCAATTATAACCTACAAAAATACGTGAGACCCACGATGAGAGAGGAGAGAGAAGGTGTTTGTATAAACACCTCTCCCCAATAGGTATCCAAATTTCTTTTACTCTAATAAAAATACCTAATAGGTATCCATTAAATACTATTCAAGTACCCTCCAACGAAAATGCTCTTCGGATCTAATTTTACTTTAGCAAATTTTCAACCGAAAACCAAATCTAAGAAGAAAGAAGATGCAATTTAATGGAGGGATAACAAGGGATTAAACTAAAACAAATAAAGCGGATGTCAGTTCGGTAGTTTTACCGAAGATGAAGGTCAAAGAGATAAGGGCAGCGAGGCAGGCCCGCTGCTAGAGAACAGTGGAAAATAAATTAAAAGGAACCCTCAATTTCTCTCTCTATGTGCTGTGCATGTGCTCGCTCCTTCTTCTGTAATTTTCTTCCGTGGCGTTGAGCTGAGTGAGTGGCGCCAATATCCAATAAGCAATTGTAAGTTCATATTTCTTCCTCTAGGGTTTTGTTGGGGCCTTGCTCCTTTTTTCCCCTTTTGAAATTTTATTGAACTGATTACTATCGCTGCTGAAAAAGTAGTGTGGATTTGTTGCGTCGTCTAGAATGTATCTCTAATTTTTAATTTATTTATATTATTTTGTGTTATTGATGCTATGTAGCTCTTTTTGCAATTCACTGGAGCTATGAGTTCGTCTTCTATCGACGCTTTTCCAGCAATTCAGGTAATAACGTCTTTGTATTTTACTTTCCTTTTCGCTGTTTCTGTTTACTGAAGAACAATTTCAGATAATAACATAAACGGTTTCTCTATGTTGAGTCAAACACGAGTATACTACTATCTGGGTTTTTGTTAGAAAGCTTATGGTTGTGCTTTGCTAGACAGTTTGTTGCATGAAGGATCCAAATTGCCTCTAGATGATTATGTGTGCCTGTCATGGTTGCAATGTGTGGTTTACCGTTGTGATCTGAAGTTAAAGGTTAATACTTAATAGTGTGTTCGGATTTGTGTTTGGAATGACTCAAATGTATGTTTGAGCCAATTCATCTCTCTTGGTGGATTCACTCAAACATAGGTTTGAGTCTGCCAAACTGAAATCCAATCATGCACTAAATTTGTTGGGGAGATCTGTGATGGAAGTGTTAATGTATCTGTATTGTTTATTTTTTCTCTCTCCCTGTTTTCAATGGTTTGGTCTCTTTGTTTTTCTTTGGATGAAATGCCTATTGGCATTTGGCAGGAAATTATGCTGGAGTTCCGTGCTGGCAAAATGTTTTTCGAGGGAAAAAGAGTTGTTCCTGATACACGGAAAGGACTTGTTCGTATTGCTAGGGTATGTTTTTCTTGAATATCATTTGATTATTTCCTTGGTTTAAATATCCTTTTGGATCTGCATGTCTGAAGTTTGAACATTATTCTTCATTATTTCACCCATGACTGCCACTGGTTTTTTATAGTGATTGCTTTTGTCTCAGGGTGAGGAGGGACTAGTTCATTTTCAGTGGCTTGATCGCACACAAAATGTTGTTGAAGATGTATCCTTTGTTCTCCCCAATTATGTGTAATTGGTGATCATTTAAGTGATGCACTATTATGTTCATTCTTTTTGGTGTGTTTCATAGTCTCCAGTTTCTTTATTTTGTTTTTATTGTTCTCTTCAAGTGAATATTTTTCAGTTTCTTGTGAGGCTGATGGTGCAAGTGTTATGTTACGGAATATATGATAAGGTTCAGGCCTCAGGGGCTGAATTATTCTGTTCTTTCCTGACCATTATTCCGTTGATTGTCATTCTTTTTATACTGTATTTTATGACAATGACAATTGAAACATTATGTTGCTTCCTGCTGGATTTATCTTGATGCTTCTTAACCTAAGCCAACACAGGATCAGATAATATTTCCCAATGAGGCTGTTTTTGAGAAGGTTCTACCACTTTGCTGTCAATATTTTGGTTAAGTTTTATTTGATGGGTCTAAGTTTTCTGACTGCTCTAGTTCTTGGTTGCTTAGGTTAATCAAACAGCTGGAAGGGTTTACATATTGAAGTTTAACAGTGATGACAGAAAGTTCTTCTTTTGGATGCAGGTTGGTCTTATTACTGAATCCACTTGTCTTGCTAAGTGCTTTGCCTTTATGCTTAGTTCTTATATTTCTATGATCCTTCATTGTGTCTAGGAATCAAATGCTGACAATGACTCGCAACTGTGTAGCTCAGTGAATGATTACATTAACAGGCCACTAGGTAACCACCTCTCCTTTTGCTTTGAATTGTAAAATATCGAGCTTCCTTTTTGGTAGCTTAAGCCTCAATGCCCCTAGACATTCCTGCAACTCTGCTTACTTGAGAAAGGTTTAGAGAATTTTAGAGAAGAAATTTTCTGAGTTTCTCAGCAAGTTTGATATTAATATAACAGAAAGCATTTCTTCATTGGTTCTTTTTGATTGTTTCATCTTGTTGATTATGGTGGTGGCGTGGTGCAATATTTTCTCTTGTTATTGGAGTTATATTATTACAAGAGCTAGTAGTCTGAGATGACTCCATACAATCTTAGACAGTTTGAAGAATCTTAAATTTCATTAACCACTGCCTAGTAGGTGAATCAAAGTACCATGATTATATAAATAGAAGTGTTCGGAAGTCGGAACATTACAGAAAATTTTTCAAGTTTGCAACCTTTTGTTTGATTTTAACTCCTGCATATTGTTTTGAATAAGTTCGATAATTATTTCAAAGCGACATAGGCAAATAGCCAAATGTATACTATAATGTGAGTGAAACTTCTTCCATCCCTAGAAATAAAGGGCAACTATTTACTCATTAACAGAGTTCCTTGGTGAAGAAGAACCTGATGGGTCCCTTCCGCTTCAAGTTTCTGAAGATATGGCTGAGGATGACATTTCATCGAGGTACTGATTCTGGGTATTCAAATGTTTGCAGATGCCAGAACTTGCAAAATGAATGAGCTTTGTTTCTTGGTTTTTTTTTCTTGTAATTGGTGGAAGTGGTTTACATTTATTGTCATAGATACTGTTTTATATCTGCTTAAATTCTGGCAAATTTACAACCAAAGTGGAAAATAATGCATGCTCATGCGTCTTCTGTGTTTTCTTGATCTTTAGGCCTTCTCAGTTCTCGCCCTGTACCATCTATTTTCTATACCTCCCATTTTTTACCCATTTGCTAGATACCTCCATTCTGTTAGAGATGGTGCATCGGCCAATAGATCTGGTGTGGATAAAATATATGCTACTTTTATAGGAAATATTTCTTTAAAGAATAAAATGGAAGTAAAGGGCCTGAATGTCATGTTTAAACTACCTAACTATTTGCACGACCAATTGTCTCATCTTGGCTGGCGAATGTATTAAACTCGGAATGGCACATGACTTCATGTCTGCTCTAAATATCTTATTTTCCCCCCTCCTAAGCATCAAATGGTGTTATTTGAGGTCGTAATTAGTCATTCTTCCTTAGCCTGATTTGCCTACTTAGAATTTGTCATTTTTTGAAAAAGAATGTTTGTATTTTACATCTTCTTCAGTGTAGATAAAATTGAACAAAAATACAACCGAAGCTGTGATGTGATCATTTATTTAGTATGGTAATTTAATTTCCAAAGAATATCCAGCCCTTGTTATTGCATGTTATTTAGCCAACTGGATACTGAATGTGTTGGATTTTGTTGTTGTTGAAAAGAGCTGCAAACTTAGTTGTCCCTAACTTGGGTGTGGAAGCAACTAGTGATGTAACATCTTCTGGTCCGGTTAAATTGGAAGATCTCCAAAGAATATTGAGTAACCTTGGGCCTGCAGGTAATAAGTTTCATTGAGAGATGTTATTTTATGCACTTACAACTGTTTTGAGACCTAACCTTTTTTTTTGTTGAGATGTTTGCAGATAGTATTGTTGATCCTGATGGAGGTAATCATTTGATATTCCTTTCCTGGCTTTCTATTTAGACAAGAGATATCATTGCAGTTGCATGCTATTATATTCAAAGTTCAAACTATAAGACTGTACAGGATGTACACTGTACATCCTGTACTGAAGTACATTTTTCACAATGATGATGAGTAGGAAAATATATATCAACTAAAAAGGATATAAGATGTTATTTGCATAGTTATGAGTAACAAAGTTTGGTTCACCACTGGATGGTGTTGTTAAATGGTGACCATGGCAGAAATTTCACAAGATGCCATATGGGTATGAAGGTTATTGCGTGGCAGATTTCATATGGTGGGTCGTGGCAGTCACCATTCACATGGCACTGCCGGCGAAAACTTAAGCTGGTGTCATGCATTTTGATTTGTTATGATGTCCAAAGCATCATGTTTCTTGCTAGTTATTGTTGTTGGTGTCATGCATTTTGATTTGGAATTTACAACTTTATACGTACTCTGTGAAAACTTAAGCTGTCAACATACTCTTCAAAACTGTATTTCATGATGAGGTGGATTAGTATGAAGGTTTAGGTTTTTTTACACCGTTTTCTTTTATTTTGGCAAAATGCTGTACTTTGACAGTTTTCTTGCTTTTAATTAGGCTTGGGACTTGGTGATATATTGAAGCCTGATCTGATAATGCCATTAATGGAGACGTTATCTTTGGAGCAGCGCTTAGCTCCCTATTTACCTGAGGTATATAACAATATAGTGATCGACTTTTACTATTCCTTTGCTCACCGATTCATGTAATATTCTTTGATGTAGGGTAACTGGTCTCCAGAAGAGATATTGGAGTTGTTGCAGAGCCCACCTTTCCGTCAGCAAGTAGATTCATTTACTTATGTAAGACTGCAGTACCTCACTTTTCTTGTTTTACATTTCATTTCAAAAGATACTTGAATGTGTTTATATATTTATTGCTACAGGTACTTCGAACAGGACAGATAGATTTGTCTCAGTTTGGAATTGATCCAAGTAAATGTAAGCGTGTAGTACTTTCCTACTCTTTAGCCTTGCCTTAAGTATTATTGATTTCTATGCATACGTTTTTAATGCCAGCTGTAGTTGTTTCTTCTCCAATCTAGCGTGTTGTAGGACATGCAAGGTTTGTTTAGCATGCTGTATTAGGTTTGATAGAATAAGCCTGTACAATATACAGTGTAAGTGTGTAACTTTATTAGTTGTGAGATTGCTTAGTCAGAGTCATCCTTGGGGAGTGGGATTAGGCTTGATTAGGTTCTGATATACAAGCTCTTATAAAAAATTTCTCATTGCAACGTTAAAAAATTCATATATTTTAAGTAAATAACTAATTTTAAATTTTTTAATACAAATTAATGCTCGTATGAGACCCCTTTAAATCTGTCACTAGATGTTAGATATAGATTTTTATTGGAATTTTATTAATTTTTGTACGCAAACCTGATCGTTTCTCTCTATTTGAATGTACATAGTGGTCATGAGTTTTTTTAGGACTCATGTTTTTTTTTATTTCTCTAAAAATTAGTATAACATAACAAATTTATATTAATATATAGTATCTTTTAAAGAAAGGCTATTTTTGTAAAAAAATATATATAATTTAATATAACATAATATTAAAATTAGACCTTATACTATCTGGTCTTATGTCATCATGCCTTAGCATGCGCACCAAATGGATCCGCAAAGTGGGTAGTGACGGACTTGTCAGGCTCTATATTCCATTTTCTTTTTGGTATGGTAAGAGGTTTTTTTTTTGGTCAACTCACACACACGGGGGGTATGGGGGAAATGGGCTGGGTGGGGATTGAACCCCTACCCTCTTACCTGCATCCCAGCTCTTAACCACTTGAGCTAGACATTGGGTGCAGTATGGTATGGTAGAGGTTTCAATATCACAAATTTACTTTTTTAAGTTTGGAGTGGCAGTTTAAGGAAATTGCTACTGAACACAACACTTAGATTGTCGTCATTTCTTTCAAACTTCCGTGTCTCCTAGGGTTCAGATGTGTAGGAAGTTGGTATTTCATGTGTTTTTGAAAAGATAACAAAGTGAGAAGGAAAAAAAAAAGATACTAGGAAACCATTATCTGGTTATTGACTTGATTATTTAATATTGCTGATTCAGTGATTCTTCTTTTTTTCCCTTTGCAGACAAGTTCACAGTTTTGTCTTTTCTTGAGGCTCTTGAGGATTCTGTTAACAAGTCGTTGGAGCATGAGGAATCCAGGCAAGATGATCAGGATTTAAGATCTCAATCTTGTAACCGTCAGGACCCAATGGATGAATCTCACTAGCGTGGCTCTTTCGGTATCTTTTTATATAGATACAAGAAACCTCTGTTTTTTTGGCAAACATTTCTGCTTGAAATAGAAAAATTAAAAGATGCTAATTTAATTGGGATCTTTTAAGGTTATAGAGTGAATTAAACGATTAATAAAATTCAAACCCGTCATTTTTTTTCTTGGACAAAAAAAACCCGTCAATTTCGTACTTCATTTATTATAACCAGTGTCTATCAGAAGGTTATGGGCTCTGAAGCGCATCATTGCGACAATAGAGTTACGATGCATTTTGGTGTCTTGGACCTGCAAGTGTTTTCGTCACGTCTGAATTATTTGCAAGTAAAGAAGTGATTAAATTTTGACAAAAAAAGAAGTGATTAATCAATAATCATAATGGTTTGTTAAAAAGTCAACCATTGATTTAATCAACTGTTATCGTTGTTTTGCCCACCAAAAAAACTGTTAACTTTCGTCCACTTACTAGTATTCTGTGGATTTTTTTGCCTTGTTGAGTCTAAACGTGTCTTACCTCCGTCTTGTATCTTTGGTGATTTTTGTTTTTTTTTGTCCTAGAATTTTGATTGTTATAGAATTTTAAGATATAATTTACCACTTTTTTTCTAAATGTACTCTTAGTTTTTAACTGAGTCTTGTTAACTGATAAGTATTTGGTTTTTAATTTACATATAAGTTTTATAAGATTATCGGGATTTATGGAGAAGTTAAATTGTTATTGAAAGAGTTTATCTGGGGTTTTTTAAATCTTGAGGAAGATTAAAAAATTGTATCATCAGCGCAACCAGTGCCTTGGCATTGGTATATTAGCAAATGACATCCGACTCCTGGTTTCTGCAGAATTTTATCATGAGCAGGGTTTGTTAAGGGAAGTAAAATAAATAATCACTTTCAAGGATGACTCTTAAAATCATCACTCCATGAGACATCCAGATCACGCCCAAAGCTAAGCAGACTAGCAGAGCACTCTACAGATTCCTATATAGTAGTGAGGCGTTAGTAAAACGGCCAGCTCCATCACAAATTCCCCACAAAGGTTCCTTTATCCAACAAGGAGGTTAGTAGGACCAGCTAAAATATTACATAGATTCGCCCCATTTTCTAAATTAGGACCCTCGTAGTCGTTTGTTCGCCAGGGTCTAATAAAATTCTCGAAATATTACCTATTGTAGCAAAGCCACTGGCGCCTAAGTACCTAACAGTAACCACTAATTTGTCAGCGCAGTCATTCTCATTAAGGCCGAAGTTAGATGAAGATCAAATCAAATAACAATCAACGCAAATAACCTCTCAAATTACTCGTGATCTCATCTCTGTTGGTTTTTTTTATCCATTGTAACAGGGCTATTGATTTGACGCACATGCTTCAGTGAGTACATTTAGTGAGCAGAACAGCAGAGGAAATAATTAAGAAAGAAATGTTTGACAAAACTTTGAAATATTCCAATTAATAACAACCTGGTGATTCAAAATTGGAAGGGAGAATAATAGAAGAGACAATTGCCTTCGCCAAATTCTGCTCAAAGCAGACAAACATCTAGAAACACCAACCAGGATCCACCTGCTAACACTTCGAACAAATCTTAATTGCTATCCATACGATGAAACTTTAACTTCTAGAAGCTGACCTATCATGGATCGCAAAATCTGGGGGAGAACATAACATTTGTAGGCAGGCTTCTGTTTTTTTTTTTTTTATGTCTTGCGTTGCTCTTATAAACCTCTTCAAGTTTAGTTTTGTTAGCCCTAAGTTGGAGTGTCATTGCTGCCCTTTGGAACCTCATAAATGGTTATACTGCTACCACCACTATAAAGCAGTTGATCTTCCTCAGTTTCCCCCTTTGACTGAAAGTTTTCAAGAATTTCAACAACCTGGCTCATAAGAGGTCTGCCTTTCGGGTTTTGGCTAAGGCATTGGTATGCTAGATGGGCCACTTTTATCGCACTTTTACTAGAATATTGCCCTTCTATTTTCGGGTCTAAAATTTTTAGTAGTTTTTTATTATGATTCAATAGCGGGCGTGCCCACTCAACCAAGTTGTGCTCTCGGCTGGGCCTGCTCTTGTCTAATGCTCTCCTACCAATAAGCATTTCAAGTAGCACCACCCCAAAACCATACACATCACTTCGAGCTGTCAAATGCCCTGTTCATATTGACAAACAGGTTAGATAACAGATGTAAATCCCAACTCATCTATGATAACGGAAGCACGTTTTAAAATAGCGGCTTGATCATCACTTTAGATTTAATTTGAAGGACTATCAACATGAAAGAAAAAACATTGTTTCCCCACTCAAAGGAAGGGAAGGAAAGTGTTTTTTTAAATCTTTCTCGTTTGGTTCAATACTTTGGAGAGGAGGGAGGGGAATGGAGGGACCAAAATCCCTCCTCACTCAATTTTAGACTACGGCCAATATTGGGGGGATTTCGAGGGGAGGGGAGATAGGTTCAAAATAATTTAAATTCATTAGCTAAAATATCTTTACTGACTATACCCATAAAATATAGCATAAAAGGTTATAAGAGTTTAAAACCCTCCCCTCCCCTCCCCTTGTGAACCAAACAAGGAGAGCGTTATTTCTCCCCTACTTCCCTCCTTTGAACTAAACATTGTATTAATAATATATACTGAATGTTAGAAATACAGCACTAAAATAGCACCACACTGATCTATGTTAATGGCATGCAGGCTTTCATTTCCAACAACAAAGTGCACAAAAAGGCCAGGACATGCCGACATGTCTTGTAATAGTTATGTATATCAACATAAAATTGTGCAAATTGCGTAAATAGTTATTGTCAAATTATTGAACACCATGCTGAGACTCAGTTCTATCAAGAAGTTTTACTGATGTGATATAAACTTTTCCTTATGTGGGATATTACCCCAATCACAATCAAATTAATCATTTTTTTTTAGACAAATGAAGATAAGTGACAAAATAATACAGCATAAATAGATTCAAATAACTCACCAGTCATGACATACTCAGGAGCAGCATATCCATATGTGCCCATTACTCTTGTTGAAACATGTGTTTGGTCCCCCATTGGCCCATCCTTTGCAAGGCCAAAGTCTGAAAGCTTTGCGTTGAAATCCTGCAGGTTTATGCCGTAGTATTAGATAGTGGAAACTTAGACAAAATTTACTTGTTTTCTAGTGGCATACAAAACATTTTCAAAAAAATGATGACTTATGGTGAGATTGAGTAGGACAGTCTTCTTTTTTATTCTTCTATAACCTATTTGACAAATTAATATGTTTTACTGGAGAAGGGAAGTAGAGAAATACAGTTACTGACGATAAGAATCCTCCAATAATAAAGGTCAAGAAAACATCAACTACATGACAGTACTAGAAAGACATAATAACTAAGCAAAGCTCACCATTCTCTCTGTAATCTGTCAGGAAATCTCTCTGAAGAAACCGTTAGCTGAGAACCATAAAGATGCTAAAATAAAACTTTATCCCAAATCTTTTCAAATTCAAGTGTCCAGTAAGTCAGGTTGAATAATTAGGAATGATATTTATGGATAATGTAAACAATTTTATTTTTCCTTTCAAATTTTGCAGAAGCCAAAAATATTTAATGTTAAAAAGAAGCTAAAAATAGTTTTGAGAAGGCTAAAAATCTAGCTTCTAGAAAAAAAAAGTTGGCAACAAAACGTATTCCAGATTCTACACAAACACACACACACTAGAAGATGACAAAGACAAACCGCATCTAGCAAGATATTTGATGTCTTGAAGTCACGATATATGATAGGCCTTTCTGCACCATGAAGAAAAGCAAGCCCTTTTGCAGCATGTAAAGCAATCTTCATTCTTTTTGACCAAGTCAATGTTGAGCCCGCTCCTACCATCAATAAACAATGGGATGGTTAGGACTGTAAGAGGCAGTTTCCTTATCAATTTTTTCCTTAATATTCCATCACATTGATTTATGCAATGCAATTAAGGAATTGAATGGTAAGAATCATGAGATATATTCAAGACCGCCACACCAAAAGGAGTTGTGGAAAAAATGGGAAGATATATACACGAATTGATGATAAGACCAGAAGCTTTGGGCTCGTTTGTTTAAGCTTTTTAAAAAGGTGAATTTAAGGTTGTATTAAAAAATGATTTATTTTTTAGAGATTTTACGTAATGCAGGAGTTATTTTTCATTTGGTTATAATTATGAAAAGCACTTTTTATTTACCTGGTACAAATCCAGTCCAATTACAAGCAATATATTAACTATGTGAATAATTCAGTCTCAGTACACAAGCCTAATCCGATTCAAAAATAGGATGTGTGAAGCTTACTGCGAAAAAGATGTTTCTCCAAGCTCCCACTTGCCATGTATTCATAGACCAACAACCGGTGTTCATCCTCGCAGCAATATCCAATGAGCTTCACAAGATTTGGGTGACTGAATTGACCTAAATAGTTAACTTCAGCCTGCAAAATGAACAAAATCAGACCGTTTAAGTTTGGTCCTGTCCACGGCTTACTTGCATTGCATCAAATCATTCTGTCCACTCTAACTATCAACTCTCATTGTTTAACCACAAAATTAAATTCAATTATGAGCAATACTCAGCAACAAATAGTCCATTGCTTTCTCTTCTCACAAGTTCCTCAACTCCTAACGCTAACCCTAACCCTAAATCAATGTACCACTCATTTTTTTGTGCAGTAAGGAAAACGTGAATTGAAAAGGAAAAAAATAAAAGGAAACAGTTAAAAAATTAAAGGAGAAGAAGTGAGTGACGCACGAGCCATTCCCTATCGCCTTGGAATCCTTCGCGATTGAGTTCCTTGATGGCGACTTCAATGGATTTGTAACCCGCCCTGACACTATCATCTATGACTCCTTTATATACAACACCAAATCCACCTTCTCCGAGAATGAAGTCGGGGCGAAAGTGCTTGGTGGCGAGCCTCAACTCCTCGTAGGTGAAAATGTCGACGTTGCTGTATCCAGCACTGTGGCGAAGATCTTTGATATTCATGGAACCTAATGGAGTCTTCGATGCACCGCTTTCATTTCCTACTGATCCTACGCCAATGTGCGTGTGCGCGTGTGTGTCAGTATCGCCGATTTTCACATTTGATCAATCAACAGAGAGAAAACAAACGGATCGGAATGGAATGGAATAATCGAATTGAAAATGAATAGTCACCTGCGGATTTTGGCTTTGTATTTGAATCAGAGACGGAGAGGTGGTTTTGTTCTTCAATGCTGAAGCAAATCCCCATGAATCTCGATCTAAATCGAAACCGAACAACACCGCGCGTGCGCTCACACACATTCACATTTCATGGTTCCCTTGGTCGAAAATGGAAACCAACAACTCACGAGGAATTGGAATTGGAATTTGAAGTTTGAATGAAGAGTTAGGTTAGAGAGAGAGAGAGAAAATGAGAGAGCCAAGGGTTTGACAGAAACGGAGCGAGTGAAGAATGATTCAAACCTCAATTCAATTCAATCGCATTGCTCCACCGATGGGCGTCGAAAGCGCCAAACTAAACGCTCCCAATCTTCTCTCCCTCTTCTCAATCTTACTTTTTGAATAAACAGTCACTTTGGTCCCTGAGAGTGTCAGGCGGTGTCACTTTGGTCCCTGACAGATGCAAAATTCAAAAAAGGTCCTCAACTGTCATCCATTAGTCATTTTGGTCCCTAAAAGTGATTACTTACTGTCATTTTAGTCCCTAAAAAGTGATTACTTACTGTCATTTTAGTCCTTGAAAGTATTACTTAGGGACCAAACTGAAAAACGTTTGTCTCTCTCAGGGACGAAATTTTAATTTCTTATCTCTCAGGGACTAATATGACACCGCCTATATCTCTCAGGGACTAAAATGACCCTTTACTCCTTACTTTTTTGTTTTGTTTTTGTTACAAGTTACAACTCACCGGAGAGAAAAGGTGGATTGTAATGACGCATTTGGATTGAGAGACTATTACATTACATGTTTTTATTTTTTATTAATTATAAAATTGTTATATTATTTTTAATCTATTTTCTGTTTTTAAAAATTTATACAAAAAATAATAAAAATAATCATTGAGATTATGACAAAACACATGTGTATACAAAAAAAAATGTAAAGTTATTAAAATTTAAAGTTATTAACTTTTTAATCAATAATTACAATTTCATGTTTTATCTTTTGAAGAAGAAAAAAAGTCGCTTATCTGAGAGTAGATATTTTCTCGAATCATAATCCATATTATAAATTTGTGTTTATTGTTTCTCTCATATAAAGATATTAAAAGGGTAAGGCCTTAATGTTTGTGAATATTTATAGAGATAAATAAACACAAAATTATAATTTGATAATTGGAAAAAGCGATCTATTCTCATTGCTTTTGTTCAATGAATCAAAATGTAAAATGATTGAGATTGACTTAAGCATGAATTAGTACTGTGGATTATTTGTTTTTATGCTCTTTAAGTGTTTGTCCTTGCACCCCATGTGAAGGCTCCTGTATACACCAATATTCCCTAAAAATAGTAACACTGAATAGTAAATAGTCGTGACTTGCGAGAGGTTAATGTTATAATAGTATATTTTTTAAAATCTCGATTTAATAATCGTTAAAATACTTACTTCAAAAAAGGTACTGGATGAAAAGTAAACAGAATTAATATCTCAAGAACATAAAAAGTATTAAATTTATATTTTAATTTAATAATTAAGTTGATTAAGAGAGTGTTCGGTTAGATAAATTAAACCTGATGGCCTAAAAATTTCCAGGCCTTGCTTAATTAGAACGTACGGCAGGTGCATTCAGCATTAATTCCTCCTTGGGTAGAGATTTTTTTTTTGGGTCAAGCCTTGGCTAGGGATTTGAGGGACTGCTCCTTCTTGAATTGGGCCTTTAATTTCCAGAAGAATAGGCCTGCTCCAATTGGAAAGCCTTGAATTTCGAGCCCATGTTTTCAAAATAAGAGCATAGCATATGTTGAATATTCAGACCAAAAAAAAAAGCATATGTTGAACACTTCACAACTTTAATTATATAATTATCTACAATGTTTTTATCCCAAAATGGTATTATAAATTTATCAAATGAAAAATAACCACAATGTAGACTAGTTATTAAGATTTAAATTCGTTGTGCTTTTTTTTTCCTCCAGCTTTGACATACTCCTAAATTATGATAAATTCTTGCAATGGTAGCTCAATTGATAGCTGAAAAATTTACTCGATTAGTTACTATATAGCTTATGTAATTTTGGGTTTTAAGTCCCTTTTTATTTAAAAAAGTACGATAAATTAACTATTAGCAAATCACTTAATGAGAATTTATATTTTGCTAAATGTTCTTTATTTATTAAAGCCCTAGTTTAAAACTAAAATAATACTCCCTCTATTTTAGATTAACTGTCAATTTATTTTTTTTGCTTTTATGCCTTATAATTTTACTAAATTTTCACAAACCGCTGCAACAAACTCTAAAAGGCGTAAATAAAAGTAAAATTGAAAAAAAAAATTAATGCTACATTTAAAATACAAAGTGACACTTAATATAATTTTTTTTATTTTTCAAATAGAACAATTAATTTGAAACGGATGGAGTATATTATATGAAAATAGCATCCCCACTTTACAAAACCTATTTTCAAAACCTTTTTGCTGGAGCAGATGGCGTGTATGATCCCATTATTTCTCTTATAGAGCCTCGAGTTACACCGAATGATAATCATAACCTTGAACACCCCTTCACCATTGAGGAGTTCAAGGATGCTCTTTTCCAGATGCACCCCGATAAAGCTCCTGGACCTGATGGGTTTAATCCTGCTTTCTACCAGCATACCTGGCATATGTGTGGCTAGGATATTTTTCATATGGCTTGTAAATGGTTAGAACAAGGTATGTTTCCCAGTTCCCTCACTGAGACTAATGTGGTGTTAATCCCCAAGTGTGAAAACCCTGAGGATATGAGAGATCTTCGTCCTATCTCCCTTTGCAATGTTATCTACAAGATTATTGCTAAGGTGCTTGCCAATAAATTGAAATGCGTCCTTCCTAATTTAATTTCTATTGAACAATCTACTTTTATTGAGGGGCGGTCTATTCTGGATAATGCAATGATTGCCACTGAGATTATTCATTACATGCGGTGTAAGACGAGGGGTAAGACAGGTGATGTCGCTCTGAAAATTGATATTAGTAAAGCCTATGATAGAGTTGATTGGCGGTACTTGGAGCTTATTATGTTGAGGGTGGGTTTTTCGTTGACTTGGGTTAGATGGATAATGATGTGTGTTAAATATGTGCATTATTCTATCCTGGTTAACCTAACCATGATCATGTTGGTCATATTGACCCTTCTAGGGGACTCCGGCAAGGGGACCCACTATCACCTTACTTGTTTCTCCTTTGTGCTGAGGGTCTTTCATCTCTTATTAAAAATGAGGAGCGTAAGGGGACCATTCACGGTGTTAAAATTTGTAGGGGTGCTCCTATTATTACTCATCTGCTGTTTGCTGACGATTATTTCCTATTTTTTCTGGTAGATGAGAATGAGGTGGGGACCATGAAATGGATCTCAGAGACGCATGCGGCAGCCTCAAGTCAACTTATCAATATGAATAAGTCTGAGGTGTTCTTTAGCAGGAATGTTCAGGAGCCTGAGATCTTGGCTGGAATTTTAGATGTTCAGCATGTTCTTGGCATAGGCAAATACTTGGGCCTTCCTTCTATGATTGGCCGAAACAAAAAGGCAGTTTTTGGTTTTATCAAGGACCGTGTTTGGCATCGGTTGAATAGCTGGAGTGCTAAGAAATTATCCCGAGCAGGGAGGGAGGTGATGCAACACCCTTTTCTCCAAAAAGGACATTACACCATCGTAACAAGTATTTTCGTAATAATTTTTCTAAGAATCTTTGATTTAAAACAAGTTAAGTTCCCAAAAATGCGGATAAAATTTTTGCCTTTTTTAAAAGATGAGAAGAATGGGGAGTCCATACTTCCCTTTTCTATTGCGTGGTAAAATAAGAACAGTGTTAGAAGAAATACTGAAGTAAAAACAACCTCCTCAAGTATATATATAGTCAAAAGCTTGCATCAGTACAAGCAAGGAGTTTTCTGAAACTACTATACATCAAAAAGTAGTAAAAACTCTAAGCAGACTGAAAAGACTGAAATAAAAAGCTACTAAGTAATATAAAAGCCAGGTTCAATCTCTAACAACTACCCGGATCATAATAAGATATAAACGGTGCATCAAGGGCTAGTGCATCGTTCTCTCTGGCCTCGTCCCTCGCCTGCTGGACCATCTCCCTGACCCATTGCAAAGATAGTGTGTAATCCAAAATCCTACGTACTGTCCATAAGTCGGGTTCATTGACCCTATGCTCCGTGACCAGTATATATCCATTAAAGGTAGCACACTGCACCTGAGAATCTATCTTCCAGCCCATCCCCTCTATCTCCATAGGTTGGACGCTAAAACGTCGTCCCGGACCCAGAACACTCCTCGAATCAATCATCTACTCAACCATATACAAAAAAACATGGAAAGTAGGCAGGGTGAAAAACTTGCACAAGTTAAGAATGATAGTAAAAGTATTCATACAATACTTATACAGTATATTTTCAAAACCTTACAAACACAGATCACACCTGCGAATCAAACATTGTAAACCAAGAAATAGTCGAGATTAGATCATCAATCCCAAAGCAATGTCAATCACAGATAAAACATCAATCACAGATATATTATCAGTCACATCTAGATCATCAATCACAGATATATTTATGCATGACACTTCAATCACTTTGACAATACACCGGTGTGCTGCTCCAAGGAGACTTTTCCCACCAAACTCCATTGAGCGATAGACCTGCGACAAGACTTAACAGAACAACCAGGTAATCCCCCTCAGATCCCCTGGCAGACATTCAGAAATGCGCATTCATATCCATATCATAAAATAGGTCCGCCAGTCAGATTTATCCAAGCCGGGTATACGACTCGTCTTAGCTCAAGGGTATTCACCATGCAAGGCTATTGAGACTTTCGAAACCTGGATAATCCCAAAAGGCAATTGTAGCCCAATGCAACTCTATTCTCAACCCTCTCTGGGTTGTACTGCTCAAAAACCTTTATGTAAATGATCACTCAAACATTGCATAAAATCACTTTGGTTTCTCTTGTAAAACATTCTCTGTTTTACTGTATTAAATCTCTTAATACAAAACCACATAGAATACACTTAATCTATCACCACAGAAATACTCTTGAAAACTTAACCATTTATTTCTCTCTTTTCGGCTGTACTCATTTATTTTAATAATAATTACACTGTGACAGAGTCAAACGCGGTAACGAACTTAATCCGAATAATATTAACGTGAATTATTTACTTAAGTTAATTCTTTTTGGGAAAGCCCTTTGGAAGCTAGTCAAGTAATCTTCGCCACGTATATACATACTTATTAAGATAGGAAAAATAGTGCATCGGTATGGCTCCCAGGAAAGATCTTGGTGAGCTTTTGGGCTCCTTCAAAGACCTTTGTGTAGGTAACAAGATGAAACACAAGAAGGGGGGTTGAATTGTGTTTCTAAGCTTTTAAAACTTTTCGCAAATGTTGGACGCTGGCTGTTAAAAACGTTGGACGCACAGCTTAGTTCAAATATTGGACGCACAGTGTTTTCTGAAATATTGGACGCACAGAGTGCTAAAACACTGGACGCACAGAATTGTGAAATATTGGACGCACGAAAGATTGGACGCTGAGGCTTCCCTCTTAGTTTAAAAACTTGTTTTCTTTGTGCGATTTAAGGTGTATGAAAAACTTGTTTAAACAAAATCAATTCAATCCCCTTGGTTAGTAATAAACACAGATATAAAAGGAGTTAAGGGAAAGAATAAATAACACAAGTTTTTATACTGGTTCACCCTTTCCTAAGAGCTACGTCCAGTCCCCTCAAACTAGAGAGCTTTCACTATCAACCTGATAGGTACAAGTATTCTTTGCACACAGCCTCTCCAGGCTAAATCTCAAGTATTCTTTGAACACAGCCTCTTCAGGCTAAATCTCAAGTATTCTTTGAACACAGCCTCTCCAGGCTAAAAACCAAGTATTCTTTGAACACAGCCTCTCCAGGCTAAAACCCAAGTATTCTTTGAACACAGCCTCTTCAGGCTAAACAACTCAGCAGAGTTTTTGATTCAAGTGCTGTCTAACTCACACAAGTGAGGATATGAAATCTAAAGCACTTTGAGAGTTAAGCAAACTCTCTTTTACAAGAAGATAGAAAAATACAAGACTTTCTATACAGAGTATAACAAATTGCACAGCAGTTCAGCTCTTTCTTTTTCGTTTTCAGTCTCTTGTATTCTTCTTCTTGTTTCTCGGTATTTATAAGAGTAGTGAAGCTTCAGACTTGTTCTTCAGTTGCTCAACTTCAGCTCTCATAAAAGTTACCGTTTTCTAATAGCATTAAATGCTATTTTCCCGTTGCTCTGAGGAGATCTACTTCATGGTGTATGTCTGCGTTTCTTTCTCCTAAATCAGAAGCAACCTGTACTCAAAGTCTCAATTGTACAGTGGTTAATAATAATATCTTATTGAGACAGAGAGAATACACTGTGTAAAGCAGAAAGATGTGTTCAGAGATATATAGAGATTTAAAAGTACATTCTCTCTCTTAGTACACTTTCCACAGTACTTTATGCTTTTCAAAAGTACATTCACAAACGTTGACAAAGTTGTACAGAAAAGCATTGTATACAGCTATTTATCTCAAATCATTTGCTCAATAAATATGTTCCATATTAAATGCATGAGCAGTAAATAGCAAGTTTATGGATTCTGCGTATTGGACGCAGCATGTAGAAATCATTGGACTTTCAGTCCTTTTAACAAATGGACGCATACCTTTGCTTACCATTTGCATATGATATTCATTCAATCATTGGACGCATCCTGATGCTTATCATTTTGTTCCATTGGATGCAAGGCAGTATTGAACTTATTGCCTCATGCTGATTATTGGACTTATGCTCCATTTGACGCAGAAGCAGTTGATTGTTGTACTTTTGTTCTTCTGCTTCATTGGACGTATGACACTTGATTGTTGTCCTGATGCTTTCAATTGCACTTTGTTATGCTGCTTTATTGGACGATGAAAAGTAGACTGAGAACTTGTCCTACTTTGCTTCATTCATCGTGTAACACTTTGTTCTTGTTCTTCTTATTTATTGGACGCAGAACAGTGCTTGAGTAACTCTGACTTCATTGGACGCAGAGCAGTTCTTTTGTTTGTTCAGTTTCATTGGACGCAGAGTTGTACTCTTGCTCACACTGAACATTGGACTTTTATCCTTCATCTGCATTGGACGCTCACTGAATCTGTTCCTTTGAAAATCATTGGACTCTTACTGCAATTCTGCTTCTCATAAAAACATTGGACTTATACCAGTATTGCCTTGTACTTATCATTGGACGATCAGCATTCTTTACCTTGGTCAAGAACACATCCTGAACATTGGACTTATGACTTATGTTCTGATCATTGGACTTATAAGCATTCTTGAACATTGGACTTATGTCTTCAATGCCTTCTCATGAATCATTGGACGTATGAAATTGTCCTTGTGCCTTGTACTGAATTATTGGACGCACAACATTACTTGCCTTTGCTCAAACATTGGACGCAGAATTCTTCCTTCTGCTAAAACATTGGACGCAGAACTCTTCCTTCTGGTCAAACATTGGACGCAGAACTCTTGTGTCCATTTCAGTGCCAACATTGTGATGAGCTAGCTTATTGGACGCAGAACTGCTTTGCCTCTTATATCAGTAACTTCCTTCTGCCAAAATCACTGGACGCAGAACTCTTGGTATTTATGTTTCAGTGCCAGCATTGGACGCAAGACTCACTTTGAATGCCAGCCAATGTCATGAAGAACTGATTGGACGCAGACTGCAATAAGCTTAGTTAGGCAGCATTGTTACACATTGTACAAGCTCAATACATATTGTTTATCCTTTGTAAAAACCTTAATACATTTTGTTATCATCAAAATCATAAAAACACATAGGGAGTTTTTGTATTAAAAACACTTTTAACCAATTTGGTTCCAACACTTTGTCTTTCCTAGACAGGTCCATACAAATGAACTACCTTAACCCATCATCAGTCTGTATATAAATAGTAAAAATCACAAGTTTTATATATTTTTGAAAAGAACGTGGAAATGGAAGAAAAACACCAGTTTAGGAATTTTAGCGTATTTTAGTCACTTGCTCACGTCCCAATGGCGTAATAGAGATACGGCCCCTGAGCCCGACCGTATGAGTACACCGAAGATGTATTCTTACGCCTGACCAAAGCACCCCATCCACTACTCGTCAAAAGAACTACAGAGGTTCAATTTTACAAATTCTTAGATTTGTTAATCACGGAGGCATAGCCCACTCCGTGATCAAGCCTTTATAGATAAAATTTCGCCAGCGTAACGGTACAATTTTTAAACTTTATAATTAAATTGGGCATTATAACTTTACTATTTGAAAAATCATATTTTAAATAAAAATAAAGCATAGTATAATTTTTAAAACCATTTTACAAATAAAAACAATTATTTAACACACAAACACCCAAAACACATTTATCCATCACAACAAAGATCAAACTAACTTGGAAAGGATTTCCCCATACCTTAGCCTTATGAAGATGGAAGAACAAGCTAAGAACAACAAGAACAACACACAAGAAAACTTGATTAGTAACAAAGAAAGCTTAAAGGAAAAACAAAGGAAAGAAAAGGATTTATGAGTGGATTTCTCTTCAAGTGAATTGTGAAGAATTAGAAGAGCACCCCCTCCCTATTTATAGGGAGAGGTCCACGGCTGAATGAGGGCAAGAGGAGAAAAGATCTTTATTTTTTTCATTTTAGGAAAAATAATAAATCCTAATTACATAATAAATATCTATAAATATCTAAAAAATATCTAAGCTCCTAGAACACTTGAGAAGCTTCAAGGCTCCCCTAGGGCTTGTGGAGGTCGGCCAGAAAAGAGCTGGGAAGGAGAGAATGTGAAATTCCAAAAATACCCCTAGGGCTTGGATGAAAAAGAGTGAAAAACAAGGGTATTTTGGTCTTTTTATAAATCAAAAATTGAAATAATTAGTTAAAAATGATGAGAACCAATGAGAATGCTAGAAAATGCCATAAGAAGTCTAAATAATTTCGTGGCATTATTTTTGAAATTTATAGATAGCGCAAACTCTTTGGTTTTCATCGTTTCGCAGGTAAAACCCCCAAAAAATGTAGAAAAATAGGGTTTTCAAAACTTACACAGAAATAATTTTAAAAATTATGAAATAAATAATTAAAAATAAAATTTAAATTGGTTATGGACCTTTGTCACAAAAATTATACTTGTTAAACAAGGTTTTTGCGTTAAAAGCCCCCGGGTAGCGTAGTTTTCAGTATTTTTTGAAAGTTTTTCAAAAATTATAGAAAAATTTCAGAAAATCTAAAATAATAAAAGAATCAACTTTTGTGAAGGAAGTTTATTTATTGGATTTTTCAAATATTTTTAAGCTATTTAAAACTCTTCCGTCAGTTAGACGTAAACCGTTTTCTGTGAAAAGACTCGATATTGATTGAAAAACCACCGTTTCAGAAGTATTTCGGAATAAGTGTATTTTATTACTAATTTTAAGCCAAAAATAAATCACACAATATTTATCGAACAAAAATTCATATAAAACAGAAAAAGGACAGAAAACGCAAAGAAACGGATGTTGTAATTAGACCTAATAGAAGCTATAAATCAACCACTTTCAGAAGTATTCTTAAACATGTATATTTAACTACTATTTTTAAGCTAAAAATTAATCTCAAAATAATTATATCGCAAAAATTCATATAAGACAAAAAATAAACAGTTTAGTCAAAACAACGAATGTTACAGGTGATGCTTAAATCGGTGGCTCAAGCAATCCCAACTTACTGCATGAGTATATATCTCATGCCTCACTCTCTTACAGAGGAGCTCGAGAGGATGATGAACTCTTTTTGGTGGGGTTCCGGTGTCGAACAACGTAAAGGCATTAAATGGCTTTCTTGGGATAGAATGACCACAAGAAAGGAGGATATGGTGGCCTTGGATTCCGAGACCTATATGGCTTCAATCTATCGTTATTGGGGAAACAAGGTTGGAAGTTTATATCCAACCCGGAAGCTCTTGTTACACGAGTCTTCAAAGCTAAATACTTCCCACGTGGGGATTTTCTACAATCAGACCTGGGCCATAACCCAAGTCATTGCTGGAGGAGCATCTGGAGTTCCCGAGTAATTCTGAATGAAGGGTATAGGTGGAGGATAGGGGACGGGTCCTCTATTGATGTCATTGGCCAACCTTGGTTGTGTGGTGAGGGGGAGTCGTACATTCCACCACAAGCGTTACCTGTAGATGTGGTCCTTTTGGTCAAGGATTTGTTCTACCCCACGACTCGAACTTGGAATTATGAGTTGGTGCATACGTTATTTCCTCAACACATTGCCCGGGGAATCATGCAGACACCGGTTTTTCAAGGGAGTGATGGTGACATGCGGCTTTGGTGGTACATTAGGGATGGAGCTTATACTGTTAAGTCTGGATACAGACTCTACTGCGAGGAAGTGTCTAGCAAAGATCATCTCAAGGTGCCTGGAAAATGGTCCATAATATGGAACCTGCATATCCCTCCCAAAGTACGCTCTTTTCTTTGGAGAGCTCTTCGCGGTTGCCTTCCCACATGCATGAATCTGCGATCTCGCCATGTCGACGTCGATGGTGTCTGTTCATATTGTGCGAGGGGCCTGGAAAATGCGTGGCACCTTTTCTTTGGGTGCTCATTTAATTTGCGGAGGCTTGTTGGAGGCAATCTCGGCTGTGACACTATATTGCGCAGACTCTCTATGATACGTCATCTTTTTCAGAGCTGGTCTTCACTGTTATGGACAGATTGGATGATCACCAACGAGCGCGGTTTGTTATGCTACTGTGGAGTATGTGGAATGCAAGGAATGGGAAGCTATGGGAGCAAAAGCATACATGGCCAGCACAGATCATTCATGGAGCTCACACATGCTTGCATGAGTGGACCACGTGTAATAGGCTACCCCAGCAAGTTCAGGCCACATAGAATTTACCCACGACACCCATTACCTGGAAGAAACCTCCGGTTGGGTTCCTAAAAGCGAACGTTGATGCAGCACTAAACCATGATTCAGGGAAAGTGGGTTTTGGGTGGGTCATTCGGGATGATCAAGGAGCTTTTGTCATGGCAAGACAAGTCCCCTCTTGGTATCGCTGGTCACCTATGGAAGCAGAGGCTTTGGGACTGCTGGACGCAATGCACTGGGCATCTTCTCTTGATATCACACATGCTATCTTTGAGACAGACTGTAAAGGAGTTGTGGACAAGGTTGGTGGTGTGCAGCAAGCTAACACGGAGCTGGACAATATTCTTCTTCACATCCAACGTCTTTTGAGTTCTAATTTAAGTTTTTCTGTCAGTTTTATTCCTAGGCAAGCTAATTTTGCTTCTCATATTTTAGCAACTAAGTGTCTCCTTCTTGATGCTTGTATGGACCTCTTTCATGCCCCGCCTTGTATTGGGGAGGTGCTCTTTAATGAAATGGCATAAGTTTTCTTGTTTCAAAAAAAAAGCATCCCCACTTTACATAGTACTCTTGACTATTACTATTTCCAATAGGGTCTAATTAACGGTAGAAAGAAAAATATAGAAAAGGATTTGGATTATGAATTGCATACAAGTATACTGTAATTAGTAAATTTCGTTTTTATTCAATGAGTACTCAGTTGACGATACATGCTGAGCTTATGGGGGATTCGGGTTCGAATCCCGTATAAACACACAATTTTGGAGAGGGGTGATGAGTTTTGAGTTTGATACTACCTCCGGTCCCTATTACAAGAGAAAATAAGATTATTTTTTTGGTCCAAATTATAAGAAACATAGACTCATTATTAAATGTCTTGCTTGTTAGAATTCTTTTTATATCTTTATTATTTTATTATGGTACCAACTTTCCATGCAAGTGGGTGCTACTATTAACCATTTAATAGCAAGGATAATATTGGAATAATATTTAAATTAATTAAAATTAACTAACTCAACTACATTTTCTTGGTCTTGATAAATTAGTTATTTGTCTCTTATGTAAACCGATCTATAGAGAAATGGAGTACTAATAACTAATTAATTAGTTATTTGCATCCCAACTATAGAGAAAGGCATCACTATAGTGGGTGGTTTTTTCCCCACAATTGTGAACCGATCAGGATAGTCTTATGTAAACTCGTTTCCAGTCTGTGTTGTCTTCACACCATGGGTGGGGTTTATAGCACAGTTGTGAATTTTTCTGCCCTTCCTTGGTGTGTTTTTATAAGTTGGGGGTGACCTTTTAGCTTCTCATATGAGTTTGGCGTGCTGCAAATGATAGATAGGGTCTGGGGTACCAACTTAGTTGGGATGTCTTTCTCTATAGTGATGTTTTTATACGTTATCTCCTTTGTATTATCGGTAAGATATCAGTCGTGTATGTACTGATAACATTATGTTTTCTCTTCATTCAGCTAAATTATGGCATATCTTGTGTTCTGGTTTAGCTGATTTATTTTTAATAAAATTTGTCTTTTAAAAAAAAGTTATTTATCTCTTATAATAGAGATCAGAGGTATTATTTAAACCCCAAACTGGGAATTAGTCTCATATACCCAACTCAAAGACTCGAAGTTTGTATCGGACATAACTGGGGAGGCAAGGCCCTAATTAATCACAGTGACGTTCTAATATGTTTCAAATAATCAGGACATGTTCGAAATTAGATTCTACTATTAGCATCAGTAACTGAATTAATTCTTACATATATATATATGTAAATAAAGTAATAAAATTTTGAAAAAAGATTTATGATAAAGAGACGAAACATAAAAAAATATATATACAATCTTATTATATTAAGACATCACACATATGTACAAGGTTATTAGGTTAGGCTACAACACATAATAGAAGACGTGGACGCAATAATGAATTTATTTTGTAATGAAGCTAACTCTCCAATTAAGTAATAGCTAGCTCTTACTAACTTGTGCAATTGATATAGACAGCAATCCAGAGGTAAATTGGAGTAGTTTGTTTCTTGTATGATTAAATATTGGCTTAAATCTGTTTTTAGTCTTTTATTTTTTACTGAGGTTTGTTTTTAGTCCCTCATTTTTAAAATGGGTCTTTTTAGTCCCTTATTTTTGAAAAATAGTTTCTTTTAGTTCCTCGGGCCATATTTTAAATTCAAAAAGTATCTTTTAAATTTATACTTTGACCTCTCCCAATCCTGATGCTCACTTTAACCCATTTTTTTCATTCTCCTCCCCCTCCACTGATGCACCGCGCCCCCATCCTCGCACGGCAAAGGGAGGAGCTCCGCGCGGCCAAGGGAGGTTGTGCACAATGGTGAGAAGGGAGGCGGCCACTGCGATTGCACAGGGAGGAGAACGAGAGAGAGGCCGCATCTCATGGTGGCTTCGAGGGAGGACGTTGGAACTACTCCCAGAGGGGATGGGGGGCCACGGTGCATCAGTGGAGGGGGAGAAGAACGAAAAAACAGGTTAAGGTGAGCATCAGGCTTGGGAGGGGTCAAAGTATAAATTTAAAAGATACTTTTCGAACTTAAAATATGGCCCAATGGACTAAAAGAGACTATTTTTAAAAAATGAGGGACTAAAAAGATACATTTTAAAAATGAGAGACTAAAAACGGACTTCAATAAAAAATGAGAGACTAAAAATAGATTTAAGTCTTAAATATTTATCATCGTTTTCATTTATTTAGAAAAAAAAATATAATGCCTTATTTAAAATAGAAAATAATGCATGTCATTCTGTCTTTGTAAATGACTTTGACATTCTAATGGCAAGGCTTCGTCTTCGAATGCCCTGCTCAAAGGCCTTCGAAAATGAATAATACTTAATATTACATAGGTTGGTTGGTATGTAGACCATAATTTTTTCAACAAATATACCAGAGATGAGATCATACATATATATGCAAGAATATAATATATTTGGGTACGTTGAGCGTTCCTAATGTAAACACGAATACATTATCACGCAAATCCAATCAAATCAGCCTGAAGACAAAAAAAAATCGACTTAGTTTAATGAGGAAAAAAATAAATCTGACTTAAATTGGCTCTGATCTGATGTACAAAAATAAAATAAAAAATAAAAAATGTCCTGATATATATTTTTTCTCTGATTTTTATTTATATATTCTTTTAAAATAAAAACTTTTTAAATATAAAGATATCATAACCCGATGATTCAACTGGAACAAATTTATATGATTTGATTAGTTCACGTTGATCAGTTGCCCATTTTTTTTACCAATTATTAATCAATTCAACTTGAAGTACATTAATATTGATGTCATGAACATATTTTATCCCCAAACCCTACCACACCAGTGTATACCCCCTACACGTATTTCTAAAGTAATGTTCAATTTGTGACGCCAATGTCAAACACACATATAATTCCGTCAAACTAGAAGGTTCACATGCATGACTGTTTATGTATATAGAGCAACTGACATTGGAGCACATCTAATATTGGCTTTTAGATATGTACATGATTTTTTTTTGGTCAAAGATATGTACCTGATTTTGAATGTATAGAGAAAATATATAGGGCCTGTTTGGATACACAGCTTATTTAAGAGCTTATGACATAAGAGCTTATCGCATGAGAGCTTATGTCATAAGAGCTTATGACATAAGAGTATTTGTGTTTGGATATGCACATTTACAAGTACTTATACAAAAATTGAGCTGTTTGGATGCATAATTCTATAAGCACTTATAAGATGTTACAATTTTTTAAAATTAAAATATATTAAAAATTAACTATGTCACCAATGACCATAGCACAAAATTATTATTTTAAAAGAAAATGATAAAAAATTATTATTTTAAAAAATTTAAGAGTAAAAAACTAAAAATTAGTATTATCATAAATCATGATTAAAATTAAAAAATTCATCATTCCTTTGTTCTTAATTTTTGTAACATTAATAATAAAAACATGACTAAATATGTAATTGTAATTTAGTGCACAATTTTAAAACAACATACAAATAATGAAAAATAATTATATACCCAATCATTTTGGTGACAAGTTTAATTTTTCTTTGTACTTCAGGTTTTTAAAACAAAATGCTGTTTACAAAATGGTAACAAATCAAGCCCCAAGATTTTCGGATGATTTGGAAAGCTTATTGTATAATAGAGCCTAAGCACTTGTTCATGGTGTATAACCTACAAGCGAAATGGTACTCTGAAACACTATCATTGATTCCTTTTCTTAAAAAACAATGTTCAAGGCAAGCAAAAGCAAAAATTGGCACCAAAAATAATCTAACTGGAAGAAATGACATCAATCCACTAACATGAGTCCTCAAAATAAACATTTCTAGGAAGTCACCACTCAATGATACTCAAAAACTCATATAACCACCAATGTGTACTAATTGAAGGAAATTCATAACAAAACTTGAAAATTGCAGATTAAATCAAGTCTCTAAGATGCGGTCTTCTTCAGCTTAGCAAGCTCTTGCCTACAACAGCTGCCCTCTGCACAAGTTATAAATGCAATAACATTAATACAATATAGAAAGGATCCTATCTATAATACAATAGGCATGTATATTTGAAACTAACCTTGATCTTTGCCAACATTATCTTGAACCTATCAAAGTCATTGAGGGCTGCCCTTCTCTTCTGAACAATCAGTTTTCTTCCCCATGAGCTCTTCTCCCACTTGTTCTTAACATCTGTTTAAGGAGAACACAAATTCATGAATGAACAAAAAGGAATGATTTCAGAAGAAAAAAAGGGCAATTTTTTAATGGAAATTTGCACCAACTAGCAGCCTCTTGAAATTCATCTGGGACCTCACCATATCAGGTGCATCAACAAGAGCCTGTCAACATATGGTACAAAGATTAAGCCATTCAGTTTCAACATCAAAATACTTCAAAGCTGTAAGAAGCACTTCCAACTTTTTCAATGAAATTTTAATTAACAACACACCAAATTGATACCTAGACCCCCCAAGTTGCTCAAAACTTCATTCAAGTCTGCTGCCTATTGTTTGGCACAAAGATGATGCAATGGTCAGGGTACTAAATAATAATAATACAGACCAAGTTGTTAATTTATTTATAATTATAAAGAAAGACAAATTGATTGCAAGAGGACAAATCAATCAAAATGATCACTTTGTAAAAAGGAAAGACATTCCAAAATTCATTTCAGCAACCCATTATTCAGAGGAGAAAGTTGGCTTAATTAATTAACAACTTTGGATTTCAGCAAATAATGTGAAATCGCTTAATAGAGTTTAACTTGATCAGAAATCCCAGTTGACCAATGACCAAATAGAATACCCCAAAACAAGGTCGGCAAGCAAAGTTTATCAACATAACCAAAATTGATTGCCACTAATACTACAATGGGTCAAGCACCAAAATTGATGCTTACACACATAACACAACCCCATTCGCAGGGATTCAATAATCCCATATATATGCCACAATTTACACACATAACACATAACCTTTATTATCAAATGCTTAACCCATTGAAGGTGGACTTGTGCAGATCACACGCCTACTACCACAAGACTCTTACGAACAAACCTCTTAATTAACAGATATACATATGACATTAGAGATAAAAGAAACCATGCATAATTTATTTACATAGAAAATAACATAACATAGGACATACATGAGCTTGCACATTTCATTCATAATAATAATTAATTAATAGTAACTACTTCTGGGCCTGGGTTCAATAATGTGAGCATCGATGCCTTTGAGGACCTCAACAGACAAATGGAACAAGGATACGCAGAGGCAAAGAAGAACAGAAAGGAACCACACGCAAAGAACAAGAAGAGTGAAGATTGAGAGAGCAATCGAAATCGAAGCAGAAGGCTTACCTCGAATTGCAACAGAAGAACCTTAATGGAAGCAGAGAAGAGCGCTCGAAGGAGAAGAAGAAGAAGAAGAAGAAGCTTCGACGCAGAGAAGAGCGATCGAAGGAGAAGAAGAAGCTTATCGAACACGAGAAGAGCAATCGAGGCAGAGACGATGAATCGAGCAGAGAGATTGGGAACGAGGGACGAGGGTCTTTGGATTTGCAGAGAGATTGGGAATGATGGTTTTCTGATTTGGGAACAAGGGCTTTCTGATTTGGGGACGAAGCACCAGTGAGAGAAGAGAGAGACCGCGTGAAAAAAAAGAAAAAAAATGCAAAGAAAAGAAAACGGGGGAAGCAGGACTCGACCACGGGATCAAAGGGCTGCTAAGGTTTAAGGGAGCCATAAGCTCCGCATAAGCCAGACCCATAAGCTTGGAAAGGGAGCTTATGAAAATTTGTTATAGGGCCTGTTTGGATACACATAATTTCAGCTTATGGGAGCTTCTCTTATACCATAAGCTCTTATGGAAGTGTTTGGGTCAATTTTTTTAAAGAGCTTGTTGGATTTTCATAAGAGCTTATAACAAATTTTCATAAGCTCCCTTTCCAAGCTTATGGGTCTGGCTTATGCGGAGCTTATGGCTCCCTTAAACCTTAGCAGCCCTTTGATCCCGTGGTCGAGTCCTGCTTCCCCCGTTTTCTTTTCTTTGCATTTTTTTTCTTTTTTTTCACGCGGTCTCTCTCTTCTCTCACTGGTGCTTCGTCCCCAAATCAGAAAGCCCTTGTTCCCAAATCAGAAAACCATCATTCCCAATCTCTCTGCAAATCCAAAGACCCTCGTCCCTCGTTCCCAATCTCTCTGCTCGATTCATCGTCTCTGCCTCGATTGCTCTTCTCGTGTTCGATAAGCTTCTTCTTCTCCTTCGATCGCTCTTCTCTGCGTCGAAGCTTCTTCTTCTTCTTCTTCTTCTCCTTCGAGCGCTCTTCTCTGCTTCCATTAAGGTTCTTCTGTTGCAATTCGAGGTAAGCCTTCTGCTTCGATTTCGATTGCTCTCTCAATCTTCACTCTTCTTGTTCTTTGCGTGTGGTTCCTTTCTGTTCTTCTTTGCCTCTGCGTATCCTTGTTCCATTTGTCTGTTGAGGTCCTCAAAGGCATCGATGCTCACATTATTGAACCCAGGCCCAGAAGTAGTTACTATTAATTAATTATTATTATGAATGAAATGTGCAAGCTCATGTATGTCCTATGTTATGTTATTTTCTATGTAAATAAATTATGCATGGTTTCTTTTATCTCTAATGTCATATGTATATCTGTTAATTAAGAGGTTTGTTCGTAAGAGTCTTGTGGTAGTAGGCGTGTGATCTGCACAAGTCCACCTTCAATGGGTTAAGCATTTGATAATAAAGGTTATGTGTTATGTGTGTAAATTGTGGCATATATATGGGATTATTGAATCCCTGCGAATGGGGTTGTGTTATGTGTGTAAGCATCAATTTTGGTGCTTGACCCATTGTAGTATTAGTGGCAATCAATTTTGGTTATGTTGATAAACTTTGCTTGCCGACCTTGTTTTGGGGTATTCTATTTGGTCATTGGTCAACTGGGATTTCTGATCAAGTTAAACTCTATTAAGCGATTTCACATTATTTGCTGAAATCCAAAGTTGTTAATTAATTAAGCCAACTTTCTCCTCTGAATAATGGGTTGCTGAAATGAATTTTGGAATGTCTTTCCTTTTTACAAAGTGATCATTTTGATTGATTTGTCCTCTTGCAATCAATTTGTCTTTCTTTATAATTATAAATAAATTAACAACTTGGTCTGTATTATTATTATTTAGTACCCTGACCATTGCATCATCTTTGTGCCAAACAATAGGCAGCAGACTTGAATGAAGTTTTGAGCAACTTGGGGGGTCTAGGTATCAATTTGGTGTGTTGTTAATTAAAATTTCATTGAAAAAGTTGGAAGTGCTTCTTACAGCTTTGAAGTATTTTGATGTTGAAACTGAATGGCTTAATCTTTGTACCATATGTTGACAGGCTCTTGTTGATGCACCTGATATGGTGAGGTCCCAGATGAATTTCAAGAGGCTGCTAGTTGGTGCAAATTTCCATTAAAAAATTGCCCTTTTTTTCTTCTGAAATCATTCCTTTTTGTTCATTCATGAATTTGTGTTCTCCTTAAACAGATGTTAAGAACAAGTGGGAGAAGAGCTCATGGGGAAGAAAACTGATTGTTCAGAAGAGAAGGGCAGCCCTCAATGACTTTGATAGGTTCAAGATAATGTTGGCAAAGATCAAGGTTAGTTTCAAATATACATGCCTATTGTATTATAGATAGGATCCTTTCTATATTGTATTAATGTTATTGCATTTATAACTTGTGCAGAGGGCAGCTGTTGTAGGCAAGAGCTTGCTAAGCTGAAGAAGACCGCATCTTAGAGACTTGATTTAATCTGCAATTTTCAAGTTTTGTTATGAATTTCCTTCAATTAGTACACATTGGTGGTTATATGAGTTTTTGAGTATCATTGAGTGGTGACTTCCTAGAAATGTTTATTTTGAGGACTCATGTTAGTGGATTGATGTCATTTCTTCCAGTTAGATTATTTTTGGTGCCAATTTTTGCTTTTGCTTGCCTTGAACATTGTTTTTTAAGAAAAGGAATCAATGATAGTGTTTCAGAGTACCATTTCGCTTGTAGGTTATACACCATGAACAAGTGCTTAGGCTCTATTATACAATAAGCTTTCCAAATCATCCGAAAATCTTGGGGCTTGATTTGTTACCATTTTGTAAACAGCATTTTGTTTTAAAAACCTGAAGTACAAAGAAAAATTAAACTTGTCACCAAAATGATTGGGTATATAATTATTTTTCATTATTTGTATGTTGTTTTAAAATTGTGCACTAAATTACAATTACATATTTAGTCATGTTTTTATTATTAATGTTACAAAAATTAAGAACAAAGGAATGATGAATTTTTTAATTTTAATCATGATTTATGATAATACTAATTTTTAGTTTTTTACTCTTAAATTTTTTAAAATAATAATTTTTTATCATTTTCTTTTAAAATAATAATTTTGTGCTATGGTCATTGGTGACATAGTTAATTTTTAATATATTTTAATTTTAAAAAATTGTAACATCTTATAAGTGCTTATAGAATTATGCATCCAAACAGCTCAATTTTTGTATAAGTACTTGTAAATGTGCATATCCAAACACAAATACTCTTATGTCATAAGCTCTTATGACATAAGCTCTCATGCGATAAGCTCTTATGTCATAAGCTCTTAAATAAGCTGTGTATCCAAACAGGCCCATAAGCTCTTATGAAAATCCAACAAGCTCTTTAAAAAAATTGACCCAAACACTTCCATAAGAGCTTATGGTATAAGAGAAGCTCCCATAAGCTGAAATTATGTGTATCCAAACATGCCCATAGTTTGAAATTGGGCCCTTCTTAAGAGATAAGTTCTTTTTTTTTGTCAAATTAAGAGATAAGTTCCAGAAACGTACGTAAGAAGCAAGCTGGATATAAAAAAGTGTACTTGATTTTCCATTCTGCGTTTACAACGGGGAAGGCTTTATCCTTCCCTGTTGTGAGGAAGTGGGACCCAGTGGGTCCATGTGGGCCATTAACCTACAATAGACTGTAAATCTATTTTTAGGCAAATCATAGATAGACCCAGTAAGTTATGCTAAATTACGATATATGCCCACAAGTTTTGAGATTTATATTTTTGATACACATTTTCAAAATTGTTTTTTAATTAAAGATTAATTGGTTAAATATATTTTTAGCCCCTATAAAATACTTTTTTTGTTTGTCTTAGTCCTTACTTAATTTTTCTCCAAACTTTAGTCTCTGGTTTATTTCACGTTATCACAATGAGTCACAGCCATTAGTTTGATGCCGTTATTTGGTGACGTGGTAGATGGAACTCTAACTCAGTATTTGCCACATAGAATTTTTTAATGACATGGCATCCATGTGGCAAATGACTCATTTTTTATTTTTAAAATTTTAAATCACAAATAATTAAATGATAAATCAATAATCAATTTTTAATAATTAATAAAAATAACCTCTCTAAAAAAAATAACTAAAAAGTCGACCCTAACCCCCCTAATTCCATTATCGCCAACTTGATGAATCTGGATACAAGATTCTAAGTTCTAACTCCATCCCTCCATCTTATCAAGCAAAAGTTTGATTTTTATCCCACTTTTTGTGGCTATAATGGCAACCTCTGGGCATTAACATCCCTCCTTTAGCCATAAACACATCACCATAACACCCGCGTCTTCTCTGCTTTGGCACATTAACATCCCTCGTTCAGCCATAAACCCCACCTTCAAGCTTCCACCATCCACACCACGTCACTCACAGCCTTCACCAACACTTGCGCTAAAATTTAACAATCACAACTTGTTTTGAAGCATTTCGAGGTACCATGTTCCTCTACCACCGACGACGGCGACAGCGGAGCCTCGTCTTGTTCACGAGTTCAGGAAAAGGATGATGGCGTCTCGCGGCAGCGACGACAAGGTCTTTCCGTTTCGAGAGAGCTTCCAATGGGGTTTTCGTGAACGACGTCGTGATTAGAAAGGGAACGATGGTGGAGTTATCAGAGGGAAGATATGATTTCACTGGTTTGCGAAAATGGTTCATGTGCGATTCGTAGTCGGTTTGGGCTTGCTGCTACTGGAAAAAAATGCCATTGAATAGGGTGGGAGGATGGAGGTTTGGGGAAGGAGAATGGTCAGCAACAGAGGAGATTCAGAATTTCAGATGCGAGAAAGGAATTTGAAGGGGGGTTTAGGGTTATTTAATTATTTTTTTATTAATTATTAAAAATTGATTATTTATTATCATTTAATTATTTGTGATTTAAAATTTTAAAAATGAAAAATAGTCATTTGCCTCGTGGATGTCACGTCATTAAAAAATTTCATGTGACAGATGCTAAGTTAGAGCTCTGTCTGCCACGTCATCAGATAACGGCACCAAACTAATGACAGGGACCAATTGTACAAACGCGGGACAAACCATGAACTAAAGTTAGGAGAAAAATTAAGTAGGGACTATAACAAAAAAAGTGATATTTTATAGGGATTAAAAACATATTTAATCATTTAATTAATTATATTTGTACACTGTTTAAAAATTGTTTATTTAAATAAATCTTTTTCCTAAAAAAATTTGAAAGAAAAGTGACCCCATACCACGTTTTCTTTATTAAAACACGGACCACCATCGTTTTTGAATAGGGGCATCGACATTATGTGTAAAGCACAAAGTGGTTGTGTTAGCCGATTGTATAGATTAGAGGTATTTGTAGCAGTGTAAAGAAATCATATCAATGTAAAACGGCCAATATTATTGAAATTGAAATATCCTACATATCAGATAAATAAATACTTATTACACCCTCCAATTCATTTTTTTCAACAAATTTTTTTCCACATGGTGGCCAATATTTATATTCCTACAAATTCATGGCAACTATTCCAATTCTTTAGCAATACAGGACCTAAAATGTAAATAAATTTTAAAACTACTAAAACCTTCTAGGCAGGTCACCATCAACAAATCCCTACCATTCAATTATTTAATGTTATATCATTGGTTGATATTGTTTTGGGTCCCACTTCCTCACAGTAGAGAAGGATAAAGCCTTCCCCGTTGTAAACGCCACCTTCCAAAAATTGTGGTTGTTTTATTTGTCGCATTCTTTGATCGTTTCTATATTTGGATCGATCCAGAAAAATTGTGCAATACATACGCTGCTTCTATATTTTTTTTTGTCGTGGCTAAACTTAGTTTAGAGTTAGTGTGTTGCATGCAAGAGGAATGTGTTGCGCGAGAGCTGAATTAATTAGAGTG
This sequence comes from Glycyrrhiza uralensis, assembly GCA_030159175.1. Taxonomy (NCBI): domain Eukaryota; kingdom Viridiplantae; phylum Streptophyta; class Magnoliopsida; order Fabales; family Fabaceae; genus Glycyrrhiza; species Glycyrrhiza uralensis. The sequence continues at coordinate 56,512,183 of BRZY01000003.1, read as the reverse complement.
CTGATCGTGAAAGTAAAGAAAAATTAAAAATCCGCGGTAGGTTTGGCCTTTGACTTGACTTTCGTCCACGAGTGAAAGGAGATTCAGTTTCATTATATTAATTAATACTGAAATCAATGTATTACAATGTTGGCTTAAATATGTTTTTGATCTCTTATATTTGACTTAAGTTCGTTTTTAGTCTTTCAAATATCAAGAATATTATTTTAGTCCCTAATCTTTTGAAAATCAGTCACTTTCGGTCCCTCACATTGATATTTTAGTCTTTAATATTTTAAAAATGTGTCACAATTAGTCCCTCATATTTCAAGGAAAAAGACTACTAATTGTGGCACATTTTCAAAACATTCGGGACTAAAATAATATTCTTAATATTTGAGAGACTAAAAATAAATTTAAACCAAACATGAGAGACCAAAAACACATTTAAGTCTGCAATGTTTTATGATTCACTTCCTTTTTTAATAAAGCCAAGAGTGACTCTTCCACATAACTTGACATACAAGTTTTATAGGTTTGTCAAAAAAAAAAAAGTTTTATAGGGTCACCGGCATCTTCCATATGGGCGTACATAATAAAATTTTTACATAATAAAAAGTTATAACCATAACGTTTGTCAAAATAATATGCTCACATAATCTCTCATGCAGAGACGTAATAATGAGAGCAATCGTAAGTTTTAAGACTAGCTAATTAATCCTAGATACCATTATTGAAGAATGTATGACTAACAACCTAACGTTTGCTGCTATTTTCTTTTTAAAATTAATTAAGCTTGTCAAATGCAACGGGGAGATAGATTAAATAATTAAGACTAAAATGCGCTCGATATTTCCACCAAAAATAAATTGCAATAAACTCTATCTAATTATAGGCTACTTTTTTAAAAAAAAACTTTAAATTCAATAATTCAACTCCTTCTATTTAACAAATCATGCAATTAGCTAGCTCCTTTTAAGATATTTTCTGTACATGCATATTTATGAAACAATCTTAATTACATTAATTACGTTACACGATATAATAAGTTTATGAAATAAAGTAATCACGGATTTTTTTTTTTAAAACTGACTATATAATTGAAGAGGGTTTCCTATATTTTAACCATTAATTATAACAAACATATTTGGATGTCGTCTACACTTTCATGCAATATATTAAGTCAGATATTGATGCTCATGTCATGTGTGAGGGCAAGGGAGTCTAGTTTTAAACAACTAATTTTATTTTAATTTTTTAAAGTAAACGGTTATTTACGTTGAGATCTACTTTTCGCGAATAGTACTTTTCGTCGCTTAGAAATCTTGTTAAAGAGATGTTTTAACTCGGCATAAATTTTGGACCGCCATATTGGTACTTAGTAGAATGTATTTGTCTAGCATTTATGTTGACATCAAGTTCAGCGGTATGGTTCGGCTGTATTATTCAATTCCCATCGTGTTGTCACAGAAATGAGAAAAATACGGTAGACAGAACCATTGTAGTGACTTGTGTACATGTGAGTATTTTCCGGATCAGTAAACTTAATTCTACGAAGAGCACTACGAACAAATTCTCTAACACATTATTTTCAATACACCATTTTTAATTGGTCGAAATACATGTGGATAACATTAAATCATGTGGGTTCCTGTCTCATTTAGTAGGACTCATTCCTAAAGTGGTGAGGTCTACATGCATTTCGACCAATCAAGGAGGTGTATTGGAAAGAGCGTTGGTGTACTCCTCTGGTTCTATTTGTACTTGTGTTTCTTGGTGTGTAGGGTGGCATATGTGGTACTGGTTACAAAATGACTAATTTGTCTCATAGCCCGTCTGAAGGGTTGAAGTAGTGGAAATACCTTAGGATCAATGCTATTGGGGACAAATGCCTTAACTATGGTGGTTGCACACTGGTGGATCGGATCGGGTTTAGAGGCAAAAAAATGGATCCAAATTGAATTGAGATTTTAAAAGACTATTTTGTCATAAAAAAATCTTGTAGATTTTTTAGATTTTAAAAGACTACGTAGGAATGTAATAATTTATCAGACTTTTTTTAAAAGTCTTGTGGATTTTAAATAACTTTTATATCATAAGAATTTATAAAATTTGAAAGGATTTTATGGATTTATAAAGGACCTCAGGGTTTTTTAGCAAACTTTCAAAGTTATAAGAGTTAATAAAAATGAAAATAAAGAAATTGGTTGTGTCTTATCTCCTCCTAAGTAATAATTCTCCACATAAGTCATACTAGAATTGGTAATACTGATGGCAACATTGAAGGTGAATATTCGTCTGCTGGCTCAAAATTATAGTTTTCATTAACTGATAATACCGAAGGTGAAGATTCGTCTGCTGGCTCAATTAAAAATTCATCAGAACTACATTTTTTGCGAAGAAAGTTATGTAATGCTGCTATGCTAACACAAATTCTTCTTGTGTTAAGCATACTATATAATATAATATATATACATATAAATGAAATAGTTTTTCGGTCTATAGTAATAATAAAATTATAAGAATAAATGAGAAACTAGTAAAAAAATACTTTTTATTTATCAATAATAAAATTAAAAAAATAATTTTATATTCTAAAATTATAGAAATAAAAAAATGAATGAAACATGCTAAGAAATGTTACTATATTTATCAAAAAAAAATTTTTAAAAATTATAGCCTGAAAATTTATAGAAATAAAAAATATGAATAAAACCTGTTAATTAGAAAACTATTATATTTATAAAAATAAAAAAGAGGGTAACGAATGAAAAAATAATTGTAATTTGAATAGCGTTTGGGGAGGTAAAGTATATAAAGAATGTACACACACATATTTACAGTATTGTCATCTAAGTATATATAACGCATAAAGAATGCAGGAAGAAAACAATCTGGAAAAGGAAAAAAGAAGAACAACAAAGGAGAATTACTTGGTGAGTCTGTCACTGCTGCAATGGCAGAAAAAAAGTCTGAGAGAATAGGAAAAATATTGAGGGTTCGGGTGAGATTGTTGGATAGGTCTGATCTTTATAGTTTACACTAAAAAATCTAACGAAATCCACCCTGCAAAAATAATCCTTTAAAATCTGTATATTTTTTAATATCAGGAGACTTTTTTTAAGTTGTAAAAAATCTCAACTGAGTACCACCGAATTTCATTACTCTCTTTAAAAAATCATAATAGTCCTAATTAAATACCATTAGATTTCATTGCTCTCTTTAAAAAGTTATAATAGTATCCCTCATTTATTAGTCCAATTTGAATAGCACCAGAGTATTATATATAAGGTTAAATATATTTTTTATCTCTTATTTTTAATAATTTTTATTTTTAATCTCTCATATTTAAATCATAACTTTTTAATTCTATTTTTAGAAATATACCACGTTTAATCCATATGACTGAAATAGCTAGCTAACAGGTCTACACCCTTATATATATTACTCCCTAGTCAATTTGACGTACAGTAATTGATAATGGCACAAACATTAATGAAAGAAATTGTTTTTTGTCTTCAATATTTCTCTAGCTTGCGCACTGCGCAGCCCTGTGCCTATAAATTGAGGCACAAAACACACGCCAACTGCCACTGCACCAATGCCAGTTAGCTAAGTTAAATTGATTAGTATAAGAAAGTACTTTGCGATTCTTCTTAACAAATTTGCGCACTCACAAGAAAAGCGTGATCGATAATATGGAGCATTTCTACATGTCCCTTCTCCTTCTCTTTGTGACCCTGGTGTCTCTCTCCCTCTTCTTCCTCATCTTCTACTACAACAAGCACAACATGAACAACAACAACAACCTGCCACCGGGAAAGATGGGTTACCCGGTAATCGGTGAGAGCCTTGAGTTCCTATCCACGGGGTGGAAGGGACACCCGGAGAAGTTCATATTCGACCGGATGGTCCGGTACTCCTCGGAACTCATAAAGACATCGATACTGGGAGTGCCCACGGTAATCTTCTGTGGACCCGCATGTAACAAGTTTTTGTTCTCGAACGAGAACAAGCTGGTGACGGGGTGGTGGCCCGACAGCGTGAACAAGATATTCCCAACAACCTCGAACTCGAAGGAGGAGTCGAAGAAGATGAGGAAGTTGCTCCCTCAGTTCCTCAAACCCGAAGCACTCCAACGCTACGTTGGTATCATGGACACCTTGGCACAGAAACACTTCGCTTCCCTTTGGGAGGAAAAGACGCATGTCACCGTCTACCCCTTGGCCAAGAGGTCATTTATTCAATGCTATAGCTCGATCTCATTAATACATACATACATACATACATACATACTCATCACATTCACTTCCACCATTAATATTCCACAACATAAAATGAATAAAAATCATCACCTTAGCACATAAGGTGTCCATGATTAATCATTTTTCTTAGGCTTAATTGCATTTTTGACCCCTCAATTTTCACATTTACGCGAATTAGGTCCTCCAGTTTTTAATTGCGCGAATTGGGTCCCCCAGTTTCATTAACTGTTGCAATTGGGTCCCTCCAGTGAACTGACGGAGCACTGACGGAGGGACCCAATTGCAACAGTTAATGAAACTGGGGGACCTAATTCGCGCAATTAAAAACTGAGGGACCTAATTCGCACAAATATAAAAATTGAGGGGCCAAAAATGCAATTAAGCCTTTTTCTTAACACCATTGAATAAAGATCTAATGACTCATACTATCAAAAAATCATTTTTGGACATCCAATATGCTATTGAGCGGTGGTATACTAACACCCCATCTCAATGAGTAAAATGAGGGAATGGGGTGTGTCATGAGTGTGTCATGGATGTGTGTGTATCATTAAGTATGTTATTATACACATTGAGAGAGATAAAAATAAAAAAGAAAGATGAATGATAAATGCGATATACATGTGATGTAATATGAAGAGAGAAATAGAAATAAGTAGAGATGTTAAATAGATGTTAAAAATATATGAATGTTCAAAAATCATTGTTTATCGGTGTGTGTTAAATTGGATTAGCTAAGGTAAAAAATATATGAGTTATGACATCATGACCAAATTAATATTGTAGCTAGATCCATATATATGCGTGTGTGTGTAGCTTTCGTAAATTAATAAGGTGCATGCATGGGTTGATTGTTTGTATTTGATATGATCAAATTTATATACTTACGTACGTGTGTTTAATTACTTTGTGTCAATATAGGTATACCTTTATGTTGGCTTGTCGTTTGTTCATGAGTGTGGAGGATGAGAACCATGTGGCGAAATTCAGGGAGCCATTTCATTTGTTGGCATCAGGGATCATATCCGTGCCCATTGATTTGCCATGGACACCCTTCAACAGGGGCATAAAGGCCTCCAATTTCATAAGGAAGGAGTTGTTGAAGATCATAAGGCAGAGGAAGGTGGATTTGGCACAAGGGGTTGCATCACCAACACAAGACATATTGTCACACATGTTGTTGACGTGCGATGATGAGAATGGGGAGTTTATGACTGAACTCAATATTGCAGATAAGATTCTAGGACTCTTGATTGGAGGCCATGACACCGCTAGTGCCGCATGCACTTTCATTGTCAAATACCTTGCTGAGCTCCCTCACATTTATGATAGAGTCTATCAGGGTGAGTACTCCATTTATTAATTAATTATTAGTTATTAATCTCTCCCTCGTCTATTATATCCATTTCCAATTATCTCTATATGTCAATATCAATATCACTATACATCACACTCAATCTTTAACAATAGCTGCTGCTTCTTATATTATACTGTACGTATTATATACTTTAGCTCAGAGTAAGGTAGACTTTTTTTTTTTAGTTAAACATATAGTAACAATTATATTAATAGTTTTTAAAATGTTATCAATAAGCTTAGTTAGTGGTGGTTTTATAGGTACTTTTTTTTCCTTACACACACACGTATATTAGAACGACTTTAGAAATAGATACCATTTAATTCTTCTCTAAATTTTGACACATGAGTATTATATTCAAATCAAAGCTGAGTTGGTAGAAAAGTTGGAAAGAAAGAAAAGAAATGTTCATGAAAATGAAAAGCTGTGTTCTTTTCGTGCTACGTAGAGTCCCTTATTCCAAGGATTTTCATTTTTCAAGTTACACATAACTAACAAAGTAAGATAGTATGATATTTTTATGGTTAGTTCAAGCTTTTAGATTTTTTTTCCCTTTTTTTTGCATTTTAATTATCAAGGATTGACATTTTAAATTATTTTTTAATTTTATTCTCATCGATGAATTAGTATATACTTAATTTTTCATGACAGGATAATATATGTTATATATCTTCCATTCCAACTTCTTTTTCTCATCATTTAAATTTTGGAAATATTTCTAAAAATATTAAATATCAATGAAATATGTTTAAAATTTATTTGAAAATAATATTTCTAATGATAATGTTTCTAAATATATATATATATATATATATATATATATATCATTCTTAAAATCGCATTCATATATTTAAAGCCAACTCTACAAGTCAAAATCTTCACTATCCCATCCATGCCTCTTAATTTACGTACGTCAATCTCACCGCATTTCACATGATTCGGTTGACGTTGGAATTACGAGCAGCCTCCAAAATATAATTTTCAAAGCTGACCTCATTATTTATGTGGATGTTTGTGGGTCTAATTTCGTGCTGTTCTTGTCAAAATTTGGAAGAATCCCACTTCTTGCGACTGACTGCTTAATTATTATTTTATTAAAGTAATTATATTTTAATCGAAAAGCTTTTGCATGTAGAGTAAAATTTTCTTTTAGACACTTCCTCAAGAAACAATTCTTTTAGGAAACTTCATCTTGAAATAAACATTCTACTCAATTTGTTTGCAATAGTACAAATTTTTATTTTACGTGTACCTTAGTTAACATTTTATTATGATTATTTTGTCCTCAATTACAGACTATTTGTGTCCCTCAAGGCTTATTGCTGGCTTTTGCCACTCCATCAAGTCTTGATTAAGAACTAAGGCTAGTTTGATTTTATTTTTGAATCTTGGCTTGAATAAAAACTGAATAACTGAGCCAACCCCATTGGTAGATCCAGAAATTTTAAGTTGTGGGGGCAATATTTGTAAATATAAATTAGTAACATTAAAAATATAACATATCATATCATTTTCAAAAATATAAAATACATCATGGTTACGGATTTTCATATTCTACAAACGTTTCTCATAAAAAAAATATTCGACAAACATTGAATGATTTTTTCATTTTTAATATTATCAAAAAATTAAATATTTTTAATGAGATATTTAATTATTTTAATTATTTTAAAATTGTAAGAGTGAGATAAAAAAAATTAATGATATTAAAGGTAATTTTATGAAATATAGAGGTTGTGGGCAACCAAATATAATATATATATAGTATTGTTAGAAAAATTGAGAAGATAGTGGGGGCAGCTGCCCCTAACATCTATAACGTAGATCCGCCCCTGGCCAACCCCAATGCCAGAGTTTGAAATTTTATAATTTTCAAATTAAAATTTCAAACAATTTAAAAAGAAAAGTTAAGATTCTTTTTACATAAAAATATATCAATAAATCTAATTGATTTTAAACACTGATGTCTCAAAACTAAAAGAGAATATTTTGTATACATAAACTCATAAATATGAATAAAAGCTAATATATATTTTATGTTGATATAGGTCAAGAAGCATATATATATTTACATTTAATTTGTTGGGTCAATCCGTTTGACTAATTCTTTTTGACGAGTTAGATTACATGTATTAGCTCACCAACTTGCATAACCCATCTAGTATAACTCATGACTTTGGAGGTAGAATAGGATGGGAATCAATTGGATTAATTTTTTTTATTTCTTAATTCCAAAATTCTAAGGCTCGAACTCAAATATAATTCTCATTGTCCTCCAATATTATACCCATGTTCAATTCACCAAAAAAAATTTATACCCATGTTCCCGTTCACTTCTATACCTTTCATCTTATTCACTTTTTAATTTCTATTATTTAGGCAGGATAATTGTTAGGGCCTAACTCATTCCCACAAAACCGGCTTGTAGGGTGAAGACTACCCACATTATATAAGCACTACACTAGCCATATCACTAGTCGATGTGGGACTTCTCAACACACTCTCTCACACATCGACTCTCGACAACACCCCACACGGGTGATGGCCCACTACCCCACACGGGTGGCCTGGATCGAGCCCACTACCCCACACGGGTGACTCGGATCGAACACTGGCTGTGATACCACTGTTAGGGCCTAACTCATCTCCATAAAATCGGCTTGTAGGGTGAGGACTACCCACATTATATAAGCACTACACTAGCCATATCACTAGTCGATGTGGGACTTCTCAACAATAATCACATAAAAATGGGATGAATTAACTTTTCCAACCCAAATTTCCAAAATCAAATCGACTCATGTCATGTTTTAGGTGAATTATTGATTATTGATTATTGATACGGCAGGGCAAGAGCTTAATTACCGACACTAACTTATATTTGTTTATCAATACACACAGACACACGTAACGTAAACTCTTTAATTTGTGTTTCTTTTGTGCAATGTGTTTTAGAGCAAATGGAGATTGCAAATTCGAAATCCCCAGGAGAGTTGTTGAATTGGGATGACATCAACAAGATGAGATACTCTTGGAACGTGGCTAGTGAAGTAATGAGAGTTGCCCCTCCACTCCAAGGAGGTTTCAGGGAAGCCATCAATGACTTTGTGTTCAATGGGTTCTCAATTCCCAAGGGATGGAAGGTAATTGAAATATATAAGGATTTTCTTTAAATTTTTACTGAATCAGGTATATTATATTGTACACTAGCTGTGCTCACCCTACGAAAATACGGGTCTAAAAAATTGTGAAACACATGCAAAATTGGTGCACGAAATGAAAGTGTGTTTTAGTGCGTAGGGAAAAAAATTAACTGAAGCTTGACACATATCCATACTGGGCCATTCTTTTGACATGTGTCCACAAAAGGGTCAATTTTTTAGTATAGTAAATAAATAAATAAATAGATAGATTAGATGAAAATGCTATTCAATTACGTGGGATTGTTCATTATTGTACAATTGTAGAAGAAGACATGAGTACTGCTATACATTTGGATGTCATCTAATTCATTTTTATTTTATTTTTGCTATGGGTATATATGTGTGTGTAGTTGTATTGGAGTGCAAATTCAACACATAAGAACCCGGAATACTTCCCCGCGCCTGAGAAATTTGACCCAACTAGATTTGAAGGAAATGGGCCAGCTCCTTACACTTTTGTGCCATTTGGTGGAGGACCAAGGATGTGCCCTGGAAAAGAGTATGCCCGATTGGAAATACTAGTTTTCATGCACAACTTAGTGAAGCGGTTCAAGTGGGAGATGTTAATTCCAGAGGAGAAGATTGTCGTTGATCCCTTGCCCATGCCTGCGAATGACCTCCCGATTCGCCTTTATCCTCACAATACCTGAAAAAGAAAGAAATTCAATTTGGACCAACATATATAAACTCTTGTACGAGTCATTGGGTACTATTGTTATTATACATATAATAAGTACATGTGTATTCCGAATATTTCTCTCCCTTTATTTGTTTTTTGTTTTTACTACTTTGTAATTTTTCTTGTGTTTAAAGACATAAAAATAAAATAGTCGCACCAGGTCCCGAGATGTCTTTGAAGACCAGGTTTAAATATGTGACTTGCAGAAAAATTGTATGCATATGAATTATGACTCATGTATCTCATATTGAATGATTATTTTACAGTTCAAACTAAATTTTCGTAATTATTATTTTTTCTCCTAATTTTCCTTTTGAGTTTTTTTCACTCTGCTGTTTGTGTGGGGTTTTTATAAAAGGGTTAAAATATCCCTTATGCTCATGTTTAATAAAACTATGCATAACTTTTTTTACGATCTTACATATTTTTTTTATCTTAATATTTATTTAATTTTTAAGATTTTACATAAATTATTATGTGCATTATTTTAAATATTTTTACTTAATCTATTATTTTAATCTTTATTTGAATTTGAAAATAGCCAATAAATACATGTAATACTTGCTAGTCACTTCAATTCATAAAGATATTATTTCATTGTTGCTGTTCGGAATTTCTTGTCACAAAAATATTTTGGATAAATACATCACGCTTTTAAGGTTACAGAATTCAACAATTTCCGTTCATAAAAAAGAATTCAACAATTTCTATATTTTAGAATAAGATAAAGGAAAATGCTAAGAGTACAATTATGCATATTTTGACAACTTTGCAAAATGTGTGTTCACTCTTTATTTTGGTATTGATGTTGCTCGAAATAATAGTGCTTGTTGAATCACGTTTCTAACGACAATTTATGTGTTGGATTAGCGAAAGTTTACATGATTGTTGTATAATCATACTATATATAGAAAAGAAATGTCTGAAATAGAAAAAATTTGACAAGTGTCATTCTCTCAATGAATAGTTTCTTAGATACTCTTTGGACATTTTTTCTAAAGATAGAAAAATAGATGATTAGAAATATAATTAATAAATTAATTAAATCTATACAGGTGTGCTGGTGTGAGTTATGTTTTGTGTGTATCAAAATATAAATATAAATATAAACAATTAAGCTGTTATTAAATAAAAAGAGGCTGGACACCAAAAACCCAAATAAAAAACGGCTGGACACCTACAACTACAACCAAGAAAAATTAAAAGAGGAATGGCATTGGAAAAGGGGGAACGAAAACAAGTCCTCTGTTCATTTTTTCATTCTACATCTATAGCAATTACCAGCTCATAATATTTTTTGAATTCAAATTCAAATGTGAGAAATAAATTTCAGAACCCATTCCCAGCAGGTCACCTACCGTTAACCTTTCTTATCCCATTCTCACCCTTTATTTGTTTTAAGTCATTGTTGTCCTTCTCTCTCTTCAAATTCTATCTTCCATTCCATCTGTGTTTCTTCTTTGGCTGATGCATCGTGTCTCAACCGGGGGTGAGAACAGGAGAGGGCTACGACGGCCACCGGAGGCCGCATCCCCGCGGCGGTAGAGGGTTTGTTCCTTCCTTCTTTTTTATTGCCTTTTCCTCTTCTTTTCTATTTTTTCAACTTTGCTGCTCTCTAATTTCTACTTCTTCTACCTTATTTTCTCACTATGATTTTGATTTGGTGGTAGGATGACTGTGAAGTGAAGGGAGGATCTCCAACAAATGACGGTTTGGCTGCGGGGTAACACAGGAAGCTGAATGGTTAAATAGAGAAACGCCGTCACACAGGGTGGAAGCTCCAAGAGCTTATTCACATTCGTTTTTACATGACACTGAACCAAGCAGGTTGAAGAGGTCCAACGTCGATGATGTCGTCGACTCCAGGTTTAATTTGAGAACTCACCTCCTATACTATTTTAAGATTATTATGCAGGTGAGACCCGATTTTTTTTCCTTTTTTTTTTTTGCCCTCAATCACAGTTAAGTGTTAATCAATATGAAATCTAAAACAAATGTTTATTAACAGGGCAAGGATGACAGTGCCTTCTTGGATGCGGTCATACCAAAATAGGAGGAGGAGGTAAGAAAAATACAGTACGATTGAAATGGGTTTGGGGGATGAGATAGGAAAAATAAAAAATACTAAGTGAAGGGGAAGAGTCTGTGGTGCAATTTTGAAGCAATGATTTGATGCAACTTTAATTAATTTAACTATTTCATATGATACTATTGATCATTGAGGCAATGTATGTATACTGAACTGTTGGAAAATGACCTGAAATTGTTTATGCAATGCATGTTTGTGATATCTAGATTTTTTATCATGCAACTTCAATATATTGATTTTGATTTCTAATTACATTTCACAACAATGGGTTACCAAATTCTATATGATATTAGAGGTCGTGCTTAGAACTTGCACCAATTTTTAAAAAACCAGTTATAGTATAATTTATATCATCAATTTGCTTCTTCTATAGCTCAGTTCCAAAGATAGATCTCCCCTATTATTCACATCAAATTAATGTTTTTCACAGGCATGCTTATGTTTTGATTGTTTAGTTGCTGGGAAAAGTGAAGGACTTGAGAAGAAGAAAAAGCAGCAACTTTTTACTCTATGTGGTTAGTCGTTGTCGAAGTTAACTTCAGAATCTTTAGTTTCATTGTTACCTCTTTGTGCTTCGCAGGTTACCAATCTTTGATGTGTGTTTGTTTGTGTCACTCACGTAATAACAATTTTGCTTTCTTTATTTTAATCAGAATTAGACAAAAGTACAGTGAAAAGGACCAATCTCTTGCAGTTTATGGGTTCAGTGTTTAAGCCTATCAAATTTGTTTTGTTTTGCAAAAAGGGAAAGCAATATAATCGTTGTAGACTAAATAGTTGATGGACAAAAATATACATTAAAGGAGGACCTTTAAGTATTAAAGGAAAAACAATTACCTATATGCTTTGGTTGCATGCATTGGTTTGGAATGTTGAATCGGATTAGTATATTGTACAGTTCTATTTAAATTGTTACTGTCTATCTCTTTGCAGGCTTACACTCTTGGTCTTGGTCATGATGGCAAAGAGGAACCCATTGTCCTATGGTTTAAGAGGTGAAAGATGAGTATTTATTTCGCAATTGAAAGCAATTTCAGTTGCTTTTTTTTTTTGAGCTTTATCTCTTTTTGTCTGATGCCTATGCAACTTGCTGGTGCGAAATATATTATTCACCTTACAGGAGAAATTTGTTTGCAAGTCATATGACTAACCAACTACTTGGCTCAATTTAAGGGGTAATTTAGGTAACTCATTTGACTTCTCTGTAAAATATGTTTACCAAACCCATTTTATTAATTGTATCTTATGCGGAGCAATGTCATGCAATGTTTGATTTTTCCTTTTTTTTTTTTTTAATTTTTTCTGATTATTTTTCTATTTTTATCATTGTTTTGTAAATGCATTATTTACTGATATAGATTATTTTGTAAATGCATTATTTACTAAAAAAAAGCACTTCTCAAGACACGCAAAAATTAAAGTGTAGTGCCTTGGTACCAATGAACTAATATTGATACATTCTGATGAAATATGTGGAATATTCGTACTCTATTTAGTGTTTGACTAGCTCGATTTAGACTAACTGTTGATTTTTGTTGTCTTTTTCTACTGATCAATTATCATATTGCTACAAGGACTTTTCACATCATTTATCTCCATTTTGAAGGATGGTTTGCGAACATCGTTTTCTTTGCATCTTTTTATCATGGAAGTTTCTGTTAATATGACATGAAGTGGAGATATTTTTCTTTTGATTTCTCTTTGTTTCTTGCTTTATGATTTTGTATTGAAGCTTAAGCTTATGGAGAAATATTATGATGTCTTTATATTTTTGAAAAAGAAATGGGTATGAAAGAATTTCAGATACATCGAGAGCCATATGAAGGTATGCTACTTGAAATCATGATTGAATTCATTGATGATAATTTTACCACCGAGTTCAAGAGCCTATAAAAGTATATTTAGTTTTCAAGCTTGAAGGTTATTTACCAAAACAGTTTGTTAAAAAAGACTAACAACTAGGGAAAATTTTACCTGTAGCATCGATTGATTTAGTGGGTATTGTTTGCTATTTTTATGGTTTTGCATAATTATATGGAAAATTCTACATTGAATGGAATAATATCTTTCATGTCTTGATGCTTCATAGGGAGAGAACATTCAGCAGAGATGGCTTTCAAAGGGAGGTTTAATTGTTATGTTTTTTATTGGAAGATGGTGCCGATGAGATTTTTGCCTGATTATGCATCATATATTATTATTAGTTGTTGACTTTGGTAGAGAAGGAATTATTTTTTCTGTTGTACAAGGCAATTAACATGGTGGCTCATTCATTAGTAGAGTTTTTGTATCTTTTATTTCCAATTGGGTTTTCTGCTATGTACCTCATTACATTGAGGCAACTTTTGTTAAGGAATTGATATGATTTGTATTGATACCGTTTTTACTGAATTACCTTACACTGGGATTTAATTAGTCCTTGAATATTAGATTAGATGTACCTATTCTCATGCCTGCTAACATAAAAAGTTCTTTAACAAATCTTTCTTATCGGTCTTAGTTTCTTTCTGATGAATTTTTTTAAAAAGAGTTGACATTTTCTATTGAAGAATGAATTTAAAAAGGATTTATACACATGGGTTTCCTCTGGTGATTTTCGAAAAATATTATAGTTTTTAACATCTTTATTAGTATGATTTTTGCAGTGTAACGAGAACAAAAGGAAAAACACAAAATTAGTCTGATTTTATTGTTTATAAATTCTCAAAAATCATAAATATTAATAAATTCTAATTGAAATTAAGCATGCATAGATTTTTTAATTGATATCCATGCGTAGCATGAACTTACATATTATATAATCTATTTTGAACATTTTACATATAGTAATATTATCTAACTTTTTATGAGTGAATGTTTCAATAGAAATTTGCATATTATTATAATTTTTAAATACAAAATTAAATTTTTAAATATTTATTGTGTGTAACATAAGTTCACATAGTTTTCTTTTATATTCTCATTCATATTTTCCAATGGAGTAGATTCTAGAAAAAATTATATCTACATTTTAGATCATTGAATATATTTGATGAGTTTTCATAATAATTACTTACTTTAATATAGTGTTTTGGAAGTTTGAGCCATTTATTTGCAGTTCTACGACATTTACAAACTATCGTTGTTAGTTTTCTAAAATTTTATTTTTATTATATTTACTTTTATTAGTAATCTTTCTATTCTCATGCGCTCTCCCGTTTGTCCCGTGCTTGGCACGGGTCAACACACTAGTACTTATTGAAACTTCAGTTTTCAGATATTATTATTATTATTGTAGGCATTTTTTGTGATATAACATTAAATATTAGCATATTTTTGGGTCATGTCAAACCAATTATGTTTTATGGTATTTACGCAATAATTTTTTTTGTCAACTTACATAAATATGTTAATTCTCAATCAACATCCTAAGTAACTAATACGGCCCACGCCGCCACGCATGATTCTCTTGTCTCACATTCCATATTTTACTATGTCCCCTTAGGGGTGTAAATTGGTCTGAATTGACCCGACGAACCAAACCAAACCAATCAAATTGGTTCGGTTTTTTTTGTTCAGGTTCAACCCGAACTAAACCAATAAAACCCGAGCTTAATTGATTTGGTCATCGGGTTCATGAGTTTGAAACCCGATGAACCGAGGACCTGAACCAAACAATCATTTTCCTGAAGTTAAACACGCCTTGTACTTTAGAGACTTAACTGAGAGACACAAAAATAGCTAGGGTAAGTTGTTTTTCACTTTCCCCCTTTCCTCTTCATAGTTCGTTCTGCATAGCTTCCACTGAGAGACACAAAATGGCTTCCACCGTCATCGAATCAAGCTTCCATCTTCCTCAAGCTTTCTGCAGTTCGGTCCTTCCATCTTCGTTTCCTTCTTCCTCGTCGTTCAATCTTCGTTTCGCATTCCTCTTCATAGTTCGGTCACCATCTTTGCAATTCGGTCTTCCATCTCCGTTGTTCCCGAAGCTGTCGTCCGCCATGCCTAAAGTCGTCGTCTGCCATGCCTAAAGTGCTCGCTGTGACACTGGTCTTTCGTGCTCCGATCTGCTCACTGCTCTTTCGTGCTCGTAGTCATCGTGCTCACAGTCATCATGCTCACCATGGTCCGTCGTGCTCACTGCTCTTTTGTGCTCCAATCTGACAGCATCGCACCTCACAGGTTCCCTTTGATTTGCTATTTTCGTTGTATGAATCTATAACTGTAACCGAGATTGGAGCACGAAATCTGCTCGCTACTAAAATTGTGTAAATCTGCTCTTCCTTAGACCCAATGAAGTGAACCAACCCGTACTTCATCGGATTGGTTTGGTTCGGGGGTTGCGCAAAGAAATTCTAAAAATCCAAACCGAACTAAGTTAATTTGATTGAATCGGTTCTCGGATTCGGCTAAAACCGAACCAAACCAAACCGATTACATCCCTAGTTCCCTGGCAAATGAGTCTCTCCAACAAGCGGTATGAGTAAAGTATGATTTTCTCCCATGTTGATGTTTGTAATCTCATTTTGGACTAATAAAAAATAGCAAGAAAA
This sequence comes from Glycyrrhiza uralensis, assembly GCA_030159175.1. Lineage (NCBI taxonomy): Eukaryota > Viridiplantae > Streptophyta > Magnoliopsida > Fabales > Fabaceae > Glycyrrhiza > Glycyrrhiza uralensis. Next base: position 56,496,079 of record BRZY01000003.1, on the reverse strand, counting down.
AACGGTGTTCACCGGAAAAATTGTAAACGAAGCTGGAGGGGATGCTAGGAAGACTCGGATGTCAAAAGATTATCATAATTATCAATATTGTTTGGAAAAATTACACACATAAAAGATCAAATATGTAAAAACACACATAACACCCCACAAAAATAATAGTGGAAGATTATAACTGCTGGCCTGGAAAACTTGAAACTTCCATTTGATATATTGAATTCCCCGTATAAGAGCAAATATACTCATTCAAGTAATTCGAAATAGATGGTGCTCTCAATGTTTGGTACATTGAAATCCCTAGTGTGAATGACTAGACACTCGCAAGCAATTAGCATGGAAAATGATACACAACTCGACAACTTGGGGACCAGGATACATGATATACTGGTAAAAATTTTAGAGGAAAACATCCAAGACGGTATATGACAGGAGCATAGTGAACCTATGGAATGGAAGCAATGCTGAATATAAGATGATCAAACGGCCATTTGCACCATGACTCGGAAGTTACAAGACATTTACGTACAAGATTTAAGATTGATTAACATACAAAACAGGGACAAGTCCAGCCATCTTGCCATCCCTGCCAGGGCGTTTCTTCTTAACCTGCAGCAAGAAGTAGGAAATCAACAACTTATTTTCCCAATTATGCTTAAAAATAAGAGGAATCCAGGCAAATTGTAGATCTAGTTACACAAATCTCGACTTCAGACAAGATACAAAGAGATGTCTCCTCAAAGACTTACATAAAACCAGCCATCTACTTCGTACTCAATCTCTACTTCTTCTCCAGCGGTTAAACTCAACTGCCAGGAAAACAATGAAATTAATCATCTCCATGTTTGCATCAGGAAAATCAATCCTACGTCTAAATAAGACATCAACAAAAGTGGACACAGCAGGCCAAAAAGCCCAGTTAAAAAATATATGCATCAATATGAGTCTTATAGAAGTAAAACCAACGTTAACTTTAAAATTTAAATTGACTTACTTCATCATCTCCTCCTGCCGTGAAGTCATAAAGTGCACTTCCAAATTGTGGATTTCCAGATGAAACTCGTTCGTCATCTTGAGACCCAAAACTTTGAGATTCACTCCCTGCTAGGGGGTTCTCAAATGATTCATATCTTTGCATGACAGAGGATGAGTATGATGGAGGCTCCTCCTCTCTTATCTGAATAGATTTTGAGATTTAATATCAAAACTAAGTTTAGAAGAATAAAATGTTACTAGAAAGGGAAAAGGATCTCACCGGAGAGCCAAGGCCCTCATATGTAGAGGGACCACTACCTCGGCCAGCCTTGTCCTGCCATGGATGATTCAGATTTCCATAAGTAATTCGAAATACAAAAATGAAGTTGCCAATGAGAGTCTATGACTCAATAAAATATGAATGAATCTGTGATATTACAATATTCAAAGATGGGATTATTAAATTAAAAACTCATGATGCAAAATTATTGTAAGAATATTTAACAAAATGTATTAGCAGGAGAGAATGATGCACAATAGATTAGGGTAATATTTGGTACCGTAGTTTGTGATGCTCCATATGTGGATGGCCGTGAACTAAATAGTGAAGGGTAGCTCATTCCACCAAAATGGGATGATATTGAAGTTTCAACCGATCCTGTTGAATCTGGAGATGATGATCCCAATGACTTTGCATCATCTTCCTGTTATTGCAAGGAATGGATTTCAGTTATACAAACCATAAAGTTCAAGACCCAATGCATCTTATGTCTGAAAAAGGATGTGGCTTAATCTTTACCTCTAGTTCTGAAGATTCTAGAAGTGTTTTTGCCCACATGTCATCGTAGCTAACAGAAGGCCTGGAGATAATATTCTCTTCATCAACTTCTGGGGCATCAGTTCCCGCACCCGCCAGAAATTCATTTACCTGATGCCAAAAATACGAGAGCATTTTCAATTTAAAGTCAACTAAGTTTCAAATAACAAGGAATGTCAGCATTTATTTTTGTAGAAAGTAGCATACTCTCTCCAGACTCAAATATAAACAAAAATACCTAAATTCACACGGATTAAGGATATTAGTTAAGTTCATTTAATTTCTTGATCTTATCAAAAAATAAACTTCATTCCCTAAATTGCCCTTAATAAAAAGGGTCATTGAAATTAAAATTTGCATTAAATAAAGGACATTTTGTACTTTGTAGAAAAAATAATTAAATAGGGTGAAATCAATTAATATTTGCTTACACTACACTTTGAGTTATTTTTTGCTTATATTTGTGTCAAGAGGGAGTACTTTGCTACTCAACTAAATATTAATAAAATGATTTCTCTTATCAAATTGAAGACAAGGAAATCAAAAGATATAAAAAGGCAATAAATTAAATAACTCATACCCTGTTCATTGCTGGTGCATTGTTTCCCCACAAGCCATCATCACCGAGGTTTGCCGCCCAAGCATTTACTAGGTCATCATCAAGGGTATCCGGCTCAGCAGCAGGTGGTGGTTTGGATTCATAGATGAGGTCAGATATACCAGTGGCAACAGCTGGATCACTCAGACCAGTTGATGCACTAATATTGTGGCGCGTGCGATAGATGTCAATGAGTTTGGCACTGTCAAATTTTAGAGGAAAACCATATTTAAAAATGATTGTTACAAAGTGAAATATGTCCGTATATAAATGGAAAACGAGATATAGAAAAACAAACTGACAGCACATAGTTATCAAGCAAAACCAACAGGTTGAGTGAAATTAGAAACCCATAAAGATCAGATTTACTTTTGAAACAGGCCAAGGCTAATGACTAAGCTACATATACATTTAAGGTTTTAGGGGATAATTGGAAGAGCTTATGTGGGCTTATTTCATAATATAAGCACTTATATTAGTATTTGGATACACTTGAAAAAATAACTTATGACATATCCATGAGCTATTTTCGACTTATTTCAAAAAAAATCCCCAGAAAAGCTTAAGAACAAGCAGTTAATTGAGCTCTCTAGAATAACTTATAATAAGCGCTTAATTAAGCTATTTACCCAAGCGCACCCTTAATTCTACATATGCATGATAAACTCAAGGATACAGAGTTTAAAACGATCTAAAGTCTGAACTACAAAAAATATAAACAAAGTTACTCGGCCTATCTTGAAGAGCTATTCCCACTTCTGATGCACTCCATTGTATGCAGAAGAGAAGAGCCTACTAGTTTCTTTATACAGCATGAGTAATTTGGATGATTAACCCAAATACAGAATGCACTTTAATAATTTAGTACCTTATTGGTCCCAAAGGTAGATACTTTGCTCTTGGAACATAACAAAACAATGAAACAAGGTCTAGCAGCCTTTCATGGGTTTCATATAGTTTCTTCAGTTCTTCATCAGTCCATTCTTTCTTGGCATTGTCATGAGTACGTATTTCCCTATTTATAAGCAAAAGCTCATGAGCATTAGTAATCGGGATCAGCAAATTTGAAGCAAGCATGATATAAGAATGTGGCTCTCACTTGATCAAATCATCTTGTGCTTTATACATCTCATCCAGAACCTTTATCATAGGACTTAATAAAACTCCAAGGCCTGTACCACTAGCTCCTTGATCTTCTCCATTACTAAGATGCATATCTGAGAACTGTGACTGCAGACCACCTTGTGCCAAAGTGTGCAGAAACTCATAAATCTGTAACCTGAAAGGTTCACCAGATCTAATTGCCATTGTTGTAAGAGCCTGAGCAGCAATAATTCGAATCTGTACGTCCATTCGACAGAGAATATTTAAGTTAAACAGCAAAAACAAATAACAATTAGTAAATATATGCACAAATACCCATCGGTTGAATCAGAGTAAAACTTTGGGAAAACCAACTAATATCACACAATCATTATAAAACACCATTGATCATATAAATATAGTGTAATCCCACTTAACAAATCACTTCAAATTTTGAGATAAGGGTAATAAACAGGTAAATAAAGGGAAATGACTCAGTGAGTAATATATACCTCCCAGCTTCCACTGAATGCACACCTCTGGAGCCTGGTCAAAGCACCAGCTAGAGTAGGATTACGAGAACTAGCAGCAGCTACCATTTTATCAGCATCTAACATCATCAATGCAGTACCAGGAGGGGTAGCAGACTCCCAAGCATATTCAGATGCAGCATAATTTGCATTCTCTCCAAGAAACCATACCTAAAAGCATAATTTGTCAGTATAAAGAGATATTTAATTTGACATATTATTGGGTTGCAGATGCTGAAGAACAGGCAAGGTCTTATGAACAAATAACAATGCTTACAGCAGCTTGGACTAGTCTTTGTAACGCAAGAGCAGACTTTGGATCAGATGCAGACACTCTGTCCACTGAAGTCAGACCAAACATTGATCCTGGTTGTGGAGGTGGTAGATCAAGAACAATGGTGACTGCTTCTAAAGCTTTATGTTTCCCATCAGGACCAGCTCCAACAAGACAAGTCTGGAAACAGATTATTCATTTAGTGAATCATTCATCAAAATCATCAAGGAAACTTAGAATTGTTTATATGAACATGGTATTGTGAATGCGTGTATCTATATGTGTACAGAACTACAGATGTGTTGCTTCAGAATGGTTTGCATTTATCTCTACTTATCACTTCACCACTCCATTATAAACACATGCATGTCAAACAGATGACGAATTCAAAAAGCTGTCAAAGTAAAAAGTACACAAACATACTTTCCAAAGTAGTTGTAGCACATCAGCATCAACCTTTCCTGGAACTTTAGTAGCAAATATTCTTGCAATTTCAAGAAGAGTAACAGCCATATCTGGAGAAGCCTTCAAAGCCAAATTGAAATAAATGTTAGGGAAAATTCATGCTTTCCTTATGCATGAATACAAAACCACATGTACACAATGCTTGCATGAAGATGTAAAATGTTTACAAGGAAGAATGATAACATAACAATGTTATATCACTTAAATTCAACTAACTAATCTCCTCTTACACTAACTACCTAACTGTCCCTAACCAATTTTCCTTCTGATAGGCCCATAGAGAATGTTAATTCGGGTGTGGTGAGTAGGCCCAAGGTTTGGAGGGTGTATGTGAGGAAAAATAGAAAATCTGATGAGAGGGCTGAGGTGGCAGAGAGAGGAAAGGGAGAGTGAGTGGAATTGCATTTTCGGGTATTTAGGGTACAGGAGGAGAGAGAAATAATTATGTAAGGATCATTTTGGTTGTGAGCAGAGAATCTCCATTTTCTCTGTAGGAGCATTGCTCTGCGGGTGGTCAGGCTTATTGCCTACTGCATTTTATCCTTTTAGTATCAATACAACAGTCTGTTCTTTCCTCCATTTTATTGTCTTTTATCCATATCTCTGTGTGTGCGCTTTCTGGTTTGCAACACCTTCTCTCCTATCCTCATAGACTGGCCTTTAACAGTCAGCAAATTAATCTATGATGTTAGCAAAAATATTGCTAAAATTCAATGATAGATTGGTTGCTTGAAGAATCCACAACATCTCATCATTTCCATTTTTCCATGGAGAATTCCTAATCCTATTATTATATCTGACTCCACCACCACCACTCCTTCAAGTAATGTTTTGTTGAACAAACCTTGAGGGTGCTCAAGAGTGATATGTCATTGATAAGAGATAGTCCAGTTACCTTAAAACGAGCATGTAGAGTGAGTAGTACATCATTCAATAGAGCTGCTGGCCAAGCTGGATCAGAAAGTTCTGACGCAATAATAGATTCTAGTTCATCAAATGAGTCAATTGGGCCTTGCATCCAGATTAATGCCTTGATCACCATTGCTCGTACATAAACACATTCACAGGCAACTGTTGTCCGTACCACTTCCATTAATGAAGCCAACATACCCGCAATGGTATCTCTGCCAGCATTTCCATTAGATACTGAAGAAGTTCTTCGGATACCTACGTCAAAGTTACCGATTATGTAATTAGATAATAGTTCAGCATACATGGTGAGACAACCCATTTATCTTCTCTATGCACCAACCAGATCATTATGTAACACTACAGATTATACACATGCAGGAGGATACAAAACTAACTGACATCAGCAGCATACATCATAATGTTGCTGTTAGAATATCTGAAAAACATCTTAATCTATATCTAATTATCTATAATCTATCTATAATACCTATATCTATAATTCTATAATAATAATAATAACAACAAAGACCAAAAAACCTTGTTCACAATGCTATGCAAGCATGCACCACCACCATTAAACAAAGAAAATAAACATTACTTTCAGGATGTGTACTTTCATCTGAATCATTCAAATCTGCAGCCTCGGCAAATGTATTGACATGTGCTCCCTCGTCAACATCCAGTATACCCAAAGCAAAAGCAGCGGCCCGACTTTTCCCCATTTCCTGCACAACTCTAGCTGCTGCATGAAGCACAGGTCTAGAAAAGCTACGGAAAGAACTCTCTAACCTGAAGAGCAGTAAATAGTAAACAATGTGCATAAATATTAGACCATTCCAATTTCACCCAAGCTTGATGACTTGAGAATTCAATGAAAAAAATAGACATGCAGAAAAAAAAATGAATTGAGTTTTTGAACCTTCTCATTACAAGTTTTATAAGAGGCTGTGGCCGTTTTATCTTCTGTGATTTATCTTTAGAACTTCCCTTGGATGGTGCATCTGGTAACTTGAGAATCTCCCTGGTCAAACGATACCACCCAGCAGCACGCTCCTCGGTCCTACAAAGTATAAACATAATAGGATTACAGCCCATGCAATCAAAAGACGGTTAAAACTTTCACAGAATTTATAACCTGGCCAATCAAAGATTTATGGTAACAGGAGAGAATAGAGGCTATCATTATATGACATAAATCACACCTCTCAGTGTTATCATATTTTCCAAGTACACACAAAATTGCCTCAAAACAGACTCTTTCACTGGGATCCAACAGAAGTTGATAGAGCACTGAATTGAACTGAGATCTAATATCTGGTCTCTCTGTAACATGCAAGTAAAACAGAAATGTAATCATCACAAACTTCCCAGGGATCAATTTTCATTAAACAACACAAGTTTTTAAACACACCAACCATCTAAAGCTCTAGCTCTCGATATTGCACAGCATAACCTCGCTAGAGAAACTCTAGCAAGAACGTCGTGCAAATGGAGAACATCCTGTAAAGCCCCTGCAATATACAACAAAAATCCATGACCAAACAATCTAATTCGGTGCAAAAACATAGACATAGTAGTCAAAATCCACAAAGCCTTATTCCTTACTATGAAAGTGTGAAGTTAGAGCAGAAAAACTCAGCAGTTAAGTACACAAACATTTTCCATGTGTATTTTGATTTTATGGTTTATTAAATACCTGAAGTAATGTGGAGTTCCTCTCCACATACACACATAAATCACGAGACAAATCTTACGTCATACAGGTTTTTTGACGTATTTTATCAACAGAAAACTGGTTCTTAGTCCTTAACTACTGGTTTTTACTGAATAAAGAAGACATCACATTCAAACTTTCAAAGTCATAATCAAACAAACAAAAGAAATGAAGGAAGCAAGAGATGATGAAGATCCAATAAGCATACCTCCGGGTTGTGCATGCTTTCCTGCAGAATGATATCCAGGAAGCATTAGATTCAGGGAAGTAGACTATGAAGAAATTAGTTTCTAACATATAATTGTGGAAGAATATGCAATGGATCACCATTTAAATGGAAAATCATTATGAGGATGTGTATTGTTACCTAAGGCCATTGCAACAGCATAAGGGTCCCTTGCAGCTATTTCAGAAACAATTTCCAGTGCATGTCTCACAGCAACCGGATCAGCAGATGAAATCCTGAAGTCAACTCAACTCCATTTAGTTCTGAGAACTATAAACCAGAAACAAGGAAAGGAAGAATGCAAAAGCTAATAAACCATGCAAAGTTAATGCCAGCTCCAAAATAAAAGAAAAGCAAGAAGCAAAAAATAGCTCAAACAAAGAGAGGCATGAATGATCCTACTCCTCTAAGCTCTAGTTCTTGAAATTTCCAGAATCCAGTGTTCCTCTCAGTCAAAAGATACCAAAATGTTGCAAATAAAACATATCCCCATAAACAGAAGAAAACTCATGCATGTGATATGCCGAAGAAAACTCATCTGCATGTTGCAAAGACAAGTGATAAGCACCTAGGCACTTGGGGAACCCTCCCTTGAAAAGCTAGCTATCAAAGGGGAAGAACCAAGTTACTTAAGTACTCCACCAAGCATCCAATAATATTCGATGTGGGACTTCGGCACCCCATAATACCCAAGTCCCTATCAACAAGCTCCAGGCAATAATTAGTAAATGATAGATATATGAGTAACTTACCCTAGTACCGCATAATGCAAAAATGCTGGATTTCCAGGATCTAGAGGGAGTCTTCTCAGAGCACTCAAGGCAGCATATTGTAGATTGTTTCGGATGATAGACTACATGATCAAGCATATAACAAAACATAAATAGGACTACTGACTAAATCAATATGCATTTCTATTTGAAAATTTAAAATGTATAAATGTTTGCAAATTATGATTATGATTAATCTAGGTATAAATTACATCACGAGAAATTAAAAGTACAAAGATCTCCGATAGGATATCATGCTAGAAATAAAATCAAACTCCAAAAATGAACATCAGCTCTAAAAAGTAAATTAGACTCTTTAAGATAGTGGTTCAGTTCAGATACAGCATTTTCATTACCACATATTAAGAAATTTGGGGGCCCTGTATTTCCTCCTTTTTGCAAGATTAGTTTCACTTACAGATTTTAGACTTGCCATTTGGATTTTAGAAAGTCTCATTTCTCATATCGTTTTCCCCTTTGATTGGCTTTTTACATACATTATCTCTTAATTTAGGATTTTATACATGCATCATTTCTGCCTTTTTTTTAGGGGGTTACATATATTTAGGAACTTCTATGTGAGGAAACATCATTATAATTTTTATATGATACAATATAAAGACTCGTACAATGTCAAGATCTGTTGTTTTCCCCCTATAAAAGAACAATATATCATCAGGAAGAAAGAAAGAGGAGTCAAAATTTGTTGTAATAGCTTGCTCTCACTACATTATCTATAAGAGCCTAGAATTCTACAGCACTTTGAATGGCAAGGTGCAACAGTTCCATAAGAGTTTGAAAAGGATTCACTTGAAGTTAAAAATAAAAAAAAATACAAATATATCAGGATAAAAGAAAGAATAGTTCAAAGCAATGATCTTTACTTCTTTATCACCGCCTTTAGCTCCAAGTATGCCTTTCTTTCGCTTTTGCGAAGTATCACCAACCTGAAAATTGAAATCAAGGGAACTTTTTGAAAATTGTGGAACATCACCAAGCTGGAAAACTGAAGAAAGTTCAAGTACCATAATTTCACAACTCTTCTGATAAAGAAATAACTTAACTTTTAAAAAGAGAAATTGAGAAAAGAAAGAATAAGATATCGCCCAAACACAAAAACTACATTGAAAAGGCAGAAATACAAAATGACATCCAAATGATGAAGCTCTCCAATCATATCAGCAAATAGAACTCTTTGGAAGAAGCCATACGCTGAACACCTACCATAAAGAGGCTTTCAAATTGTTTTTTCCCCAAATCAAGTATCGGGACAAAGATTTTTGTTTAACGATACATTCATTTTGGTCCCCCTTTCTGACAAAAGACCCAAATCTTAATTAAAAGAAAAACTCCAAACTCTGACGGCATACCCAAGATTCACGAAACACATCAACTGTTCCAAACAACTTATTCCAGATAGAGGTGGCTACAGGAATATTTAAAAATAGATGAAAGGTCAATATCTTATATGCATAAAGAAGATAATAGGAAAGCACAAACCTTCTCTAGTATGCCAAATACAATTTCATACAATCTGGACAAAACATCAGAGTTAGCTGAAGGAGCATATGTAAGCGCCTTCAAGGATTGCAGTCTTCGAGCATGAACTTCAAAATACAAGTTGAATAGGAATCAATACATTATCTCAAAATGGAAGACATACTTCAACAACCTATGTTTAACAACAGTATGGCCAATTTAATTTTCTAATAGGTCCAACTCATGTTTAACCCAATCCGTCTACAAAATTACAGTGATGTAATCTGGAGGTGTATATAATTGTATTACCTTGGGAAGTCATGTACCATTGTACTGTATTACTGCATTTTCAACAGTATCACCACATGGGCATATACATTGAGATTCAAAATCCAAAATATTGATTGCAATTACAGCTAAGGAAGCTTCAGTAAAAAAAATTGTAGTCAATTCAGAGGCATGAAAGAAATGTCCTTCTCAAGATAAACTATAATTTCCACTAATTCTCATGCAGGATTAATCATTCATCATATCCAAATAAATAATAAAATTGTTGACTGCAAATTAGATATCATTATACAATCACATAAGAGAAAACTCAAACTCTATTTTTTCTCTCCTTTCTTTCATGGAATAGAGGTTATTTTACTATAGGATGCCCTAATTCAAATGTGATATCAAGGATAGCCAGGCTCCACATTTAAAACATAAAGGAGTGCATCCATCATGCCAATTTAGTTCTCATGTCCAGTTTAATTAGTCAGGGCATAATATCAACCAATGTCTTCATTTTGTTCATTTGTTATTTCCAGACATTCCCTTCTGAACAGAAAATTACATATCTCTGAATTTTCCTCCCTCTAATATACCAATCTCACTTTATGCTTTGAGTCTCAATAACAATATATCCAAAACTCTACATCTCCTTGAACCTATAATTTCCCATCTCTCCTAACTTTTGTTCCCTTCACAAATGTAATTTATGTAAAGGACACCAGACAAGAAAGAACAAATTCCTTGTCAATATATAATATGCCAAAGCTTATTGATTAAAATTTCTTAACATCTTCAGGTAAAATCCATTTACAAAATTACAGCAACAAATAAGGAATTTAGCACTCCATATGAGTTCAATGTAATTTGTTTACATAGAATGAAATTCAAATCAACAACCCAAGAGCAACAATAGCTATTCCTGAAATCAAGGGATAAAATATTTGTGCGCATGCAAGTATGCACAAAGGTTTAAAACCATCGACAACAAAAGTGATTAACACTCACATTCTACATCAGCATTTGTGGATGCTGCACTAAGCTGTTCTATTATTCGCGGCACAACATCAGCTCGAGTAACACCTCCTACTGCATCAATGTCAGCCAGAGCATCCCAGTTAGGGGTGGGTATCCCACCACCTGTGCTCAAACCTTGGGAACCATTGTCGGACAAAATTCTGGCCAGGTAGTAATAAACGTACCGTAGGACACTTCTATCTTCACACTGCTGATTAAGCTACAGAGCATAGACAGAGATATATGATTTTCCCAACATGCTAAGCAAGGGTAAACAAAATCCATAAGGAAAATGCAGTATGCTATTATTATCATTATCAGTATATTGTACATTGCTACATTTCATAGAACATGCAATTCAGCAGTAGATCCATCGAGTAAAAACGTGAATTGCCACTAGTATGCCATAGGCATAGAAAGAAGCACCTAGCGGCTAAAGAGGTTTTAATCTGACATGTAAAAAGAATAACAAAGGCTACCTAGGGTTTAAAAAAAAAAAAACAAAGAAGACCACAAACGAGTTCACGTTTCTTAGAAAGTATTCAAGTTGGAGGGAACTGGAGCATACCATGAGAAGAGATGGGGCCAACGAAGGATCCACAGAATTATACACAGCGAGTTTTGGAAATACATGATTCACTAATTGCCGCTGAGAACTTTTCTGAAACCACGTTACAAAAAAAAAAACACACGACATGAGCGAGTTTCCGCTTTCTAGTCCAAAACACGAGAGCACAATCTAGCAAAAGAAAGTTGCAACACTTACCTGATCAGAAGTGGCAGCTAGTTCATGGATACTTCTCGCAAGTTGTGAATACGAAACTGGCTGCATAACCAAACGTGCACAAAGATCAAACGCACAGAACTATACATTATCAATATTATCAACTAAACTCCGGTCGATAATAACACAAAGTTTTCAAGTACATGTACAGAACCAGTGTTGTTGAACTCAAAACTAACTGATCCAGGACGCACAACCAATTTAATTATCAAATTTTAGTCACAGGATGATAAGAGAGGAGAAAAGGAATTGCGGAACCTTTTTCTTTTGCTTTTGCGGCATGATATTGGTTCGGACTGGATGTAAAGCAGCTTTGGCAGCAGAAATGGTATCGTTCTGGATCTGCATCAATGTGGCTCTCTTCGATTTCTTCTCCGTAGGGGGTTTACCCAACGCCGAGGGAAGAGATGCCGGTGGAGCTGCTGCTGTAGATGCGGCCGAACTCGATGCCGACGATGACGTCGGCGCCGGAGTAGGGTCCGCCGTTATCAGATCCATGAGTGTCGTTCCCGACGAGTCCTGCATAAATCTCCAAAGTTGGTTAGGAACGTGAAGTTCGAATTTCGAAGGGAATGTGGTGTGATTTGAGAAACTAAGCAGGTTTCGAGGAATTACCGCCATTCCTTTTGTGTTGTGTGTTGTGTGTTGCGAATTGTGATCGCCCTGTTCTGTTCCTTCTATTCTGTTCTCCGTCTGTGACTGCTGCTTCGTCACCGTGGGGGTCGCCAACCGTGAAAATAGACGACTTCCGCCATCGTTTTATTCATTTCTCTCTCTTTTTTTTCAAAAAAGAAAAAAAAAAGAAAAAAATTCTCGTCACCCTTTATGCATTTCTTTTTTATTTTTTAAATACAACAATGATACATGTACATTTACTTTTTTTTAACACCCATCCAACACTTATTTTTGTTTCTATTTCTCTCTTCTTATTACATCATTTATCTATCACATCTATCACTTATCTCCCTTTTATTTCTTTTTCTCTCTGGATGTTAAATAGGTATTGGGTGTCTATGAATCATTTTTCTTTTAAATATTGAATGTGTTTTTGCTATTGTTGGTAGTTGTGATTTATGGATATTAATGGTTTGAGAAAAATAATTAGTGAAGATTTATTACTTTTTTTTCAAATATCTATTGTTTATGTTCTTATGTACTTTTTTGTCAAAAAAAATGTTCTTATGTACTTTTTTTAGTGTTTTTGTGGTTTTCTTTGGGACTTTTAGCTCTCCTTTCTTATATCAAATTTTTTATCAAAATTTTTATGATAAAAATTTTGCATTTGATAGTTTTACTTTATTATACATAAAATAAAATTGATATGTTATTATTTTTGGTTTATTTATTAATTAATAAATGTTAAGGGATGCATCTTAATATACTGAAGTAAATCTAATACAAATCAGGAAGTGTTTTGTAAAAAAAAATTTGATAAAATTTTGTTTTGAAATTTAGATAGCTCACTTTTAGTGAGGAAACAATCCATCGCTATATGACCAAAACCCATTAGAGAGTTTTTTTTTTCCATTAGAAGTAAAATCTCTACAAAAATACCTCCATTGCAAAAACTAATTTCTGGAATTCATAAAATAAAAAATATTTTGAACATTTCATGACTCATATAGTTGTGTTCCTGATTATTTTTGGAAAGAAAAAATGGAGAAAAAAATAGTGCATTAAAAAAGGGAAATGGGTAAAAATAATATTTTGTTTAAAAAAAATGGAGGGGCTATATCAATAAAAAAAAGGTGTACATAGCATGGCCTTATGAGTGATTCAATATGGTTCTTTTACTTGAAAAAAAATATCCTTAATCTGTGGATAGAAGAATTCGAGTCATTTGATTTGTACTTTTTTACTTACTACTTGTACTTATTTGTCCATTAAACTCTTAATAAAAAATAAAAATTAGATTAATGTTTTTTTTTTTGACGAAAAAAATTAGATGAATGTTACTATTCAAATAAAATTCAAAAATTGAAATTATTTTACATTGAAATTTTCAGAATACTGAAATTAGATGAATGCTAAAATTCAAATAACATTTGGATAAGTTTAAAAATAAAATATTAATATTTTTGGTATTGATTATATAATTTTGAATTTTTAAGTCAGTTTTATTGTGTTGAGTCAAATCAAGTTCAACTAATTAAGTTGGTTCAATTTTTTTTCTTTCAATTTTATTGTCCTTGTTTGCACATTTTGTCCATTTTTTTCTATATTATTAGCCTAGTGGGAACAATCAACTTTTTTTATAATGGTCATGAGAATTTTTTTTTTTTTGGTCCAAATGGTCATGAGAATTGAGAACAATCAATTTAACATCTTTAGGGATATGACCAGCGACCGATGTAAGGGGGGCAATGGTGGGCCCAGGCCCCTCCCTCATCCTTAATATTATTGAATGTAGATATATATATGAGTTGTTACCAAAAAAAATTCTAGAATATTGGCGAAGGAGAGTCTCGATTTCAAGGCACAATAGGAGACACAGTGAACAACCACTTAGCTGTCATTATGTTTTGATGGTAATCCCTCAACTTTCATTTTTTTGCTAATAAATCCCTCAAATTCTTTTTTTTTATTCAAATATCTCTCAATTTCAATATGTATTTACATGCAGTTTGATTAAAAATTTCAATGTAAATCTAAACTGCCACTAAATTATTGGGATTACATTAATTTAATTAAAAAAATAAAACATAAAAGATAAAAATCTACAATAATAACAATTATCCTTCAAACAAATACTCTATCTAAAACTTATTGAAAAATCAAGCATGAAAGAAGATGATTTTTTAGCTGATTGCTTGATTACTTACATTAAGAGAAGAATTATTGAAAAAATTTGATAGAGATTATATTATTGTTGAATTTTATTATATAAAAGAACAACACGCACAACTTAGATAAACAGTATGATGTATTTAACTATTATGATTTATTGATTAATTAAAATTTATCAATAAAATTTTTTGGCCCCTCCTTAGATGGATTTTTGGATATGTTCCTGGATATAACTGTATTATACAAATGAAAGGTTAAAATTGTGTTATGTTAGTAGATTAGTGATAATAGCTAAATAAAATTACTATTTAAAAAATGCAGTCATGATTAATGACAAAAAGTAGTTAAATTCTAAGGATTGAATAATTTTTTATAAAAAATATTATATAAATTTTCAAAATACCAAACCTGATAGTGTTTACATACACTCGTACTTATGCATAACCCTTTTCTTTCATTTGAACGATTCTCGAAATGAATCATACTCATTGGGTTAGCCTAAATGTCCTAAATGTTGATTTACATTATTTGAAACATGCACTTTATTAGCATAAATTAATTCGGGTTGGTCCCAAATCTATACTAACCTAGTTAAATTAAGTAAACTTTTCTGACCCAATCCATTGTGCATGCCAAAATTAACTCGCATAGCAATAACAAGTTGGTCCAGTAGGATAGGTAATATTGTAGTTCCAATAAAAGAGTATTTTTGGTTATTTTTTTATTTTGAAAGTACTTTGGAAGATTTCTAAAATGGCCAAAAAAATCTATGCATATTTCAGACTTTAAATAAATTATTTTGAATAACTTTTGAAAAGAGTGATATATAACTATAATAACTTCTTAATGTAACTATAATTATCAATATTTGTATGTGTAGGCTAATATGCCAAACTCGAGATGTTCATGTGACTTAAAACCAACCCTTTTTGGCTAAGCAAACCTTTAAAAGATTTTAGTTTGATTTGTCCAGCTAGTAAATAGATCTGGTTTGGTCTACACCTAATGAGTTAATTTGTAAGTCTCAAAGGGTCACTTCATCTATTATTGCCTTTAATGACAATAGTATTATGACGGTAGCATATATTGTATTATTATTTTTTAAGGCTTTGTCTAAGGTGCACAATTGTGCACCATACACAAGGGACAAATAGTCCTTATTGTGAAAATTGTGTACCATACACAAGTAAAAAATAATTGCAGAAAAGTCCTTGTGTAATACTCTTTCTCTAAAAAGGATATTACACTATAGTTACTAAGAATTTTAAAATCATTTAGAAAATATTTAATGAAAGCTCAACATTTCTTTTCCGAAAATTTAAAAAATTTATTTCGATTGTATTTGTTTCAACAACTTTCTAAGGTGTATAAATTTACTTTTTTTCGATTTTATTTTCGCTGCAGCAATCGCTATAGTATTTCACTTATTTATTTGTTCAAATAACTTCCTATGGACTATAAAAAATTTTATTTCGATTTTATTTTTGCTACAGTAAATCGCTACAGTATTTTCACTCATTTATTTGTCCAACACTTTTCTACGATATATAAATTTATTTTTCTTTTCATTTTATTTTCGCTATAGCAATTTCTACAGTATTTCACTCATTTATTTATTCCAATAACTTCCTATGGGCTATAATTTTTTTTTTATAAAATAAATCGCTACAGTATTTTTACTTATTTATTTATTCTAATAACTTTCTACTGTGCATAAATTTATTTTTCTTTCAATTTTTTTGCTACAGTAATTTCTCTCATTTATTTGTGCCAATAAATTCCCACTGGCTATAAAAGAATTTATTTCGATTTTTTTTGCTACAGTAATTTCACTTCTTTATTTGTTCTAATAAGTTTCTACGGTGTATAAATTTATTTTTCTTTCAGTTTTATTTTTGCTACAGTAAATCACCACAGTAATTTCTCTCATTTATTTTTTCCAATAACTTCCTACGGGTTATAAAAAAAATTTATTTCGATTTTATTTTTGCTACAGTACATCGCTTTAATTTTTTCACTCATTTATTTGTTCCAATGACTTTCTACGATCTATAAATTTATTTATTTTTTGATTTTATTTTCGCTTCAGCAATCGCTACAGTAAAGCACAAAAATAATTTCTCTCATTTATTTGTTCTAATAACATACTACAGGCTATAAAAAATTTTAATTTCTATTTTTTTGCTACACTACTTTCACTCATTTATTTGTTCCAATAACTTTCTACAGTTTATAAATTTATTTTTCTTTCGATTTTATTTTCGCTATAGTAATTTCTCTCTTTTATTTGTTCCAATAATTTGCTACAGGCTATAAATTTTTTTATTTCGATTTTATTTTTGTTGCAGTATTTTCACACATTTATTTGTTCCATAACTTTCTACGGACTATATATTTTTTATTTCAATTTTAATTTCGCCACAGTATTTCCACTAATTTATTTGTTCCAATGACTTTCTATGGTCTATAAATTTATTTTTCTTCTTTCGATTTTATTTTCGCTACAGTAATTTCTCTCATTTATTTGTTCCAATAACTTCCTACAGGCTATAATTTTTTTTATTTTGATTTTATTTTTGCTACAATAATTTCACTCATTTATTTGTTACAATAACTTTCTACGATCTAAAATTTATTTTTCTTTTTGATTTTATTCGCTACAACAATCGCTACAGTAGATCGCTACAATAATTTTACTCATTTATTTGTTGCAATAATTTCCTACGGGATATAAATTTATTTATTTTTTGATTTTTTGGTCACCAAAACGGTGACAAAAGTTATATAATATAATATCAATTTGAAATACTTTCTCAAAAGTTAAATACAATATCGAATACAATCAATAATTTCAGATAACAATTAAGCGCACTAAATTTGAATCATAGAATAATCAATCAACAAAACTATTCAAATCAATTCAATTAGACCTTGAAATACTCCTATAGCAACACGTGTAAAAGTTGGTATTGAGAGAGTTCGTCTTTATATATATATACTAGCCAGGTACCCGTGCGTGCTCGTGCTGTCGCACGGGTTCTGTTAGTTGACACACAATTTTTTAACATAAAAAATTTTAAAAATAAAGAAAGATAAATAGAACTCATAAGCAAATATTATTTTATTGATTATAAATAAATAAATTTTTTATCAAACAATAAAATAGAACAACGAAAAGTAATTATAAAAATATAGTGGTGGTTGCGGAAGAAAAAAGAAAGAAAGAAAAATAAATAAATTTATAGCCCGTAGAAGTAATTGGAACAAATAAATGAGTGAAACACGTAAGGAAAAACTATTTTGTTGATCGAAAATAAAATTGAAAGAAAAATAAATTTATAGCTGGTAGAAAGTTATTGAAATAAATAAATGAGTGAAACATGTATGCAAATACCGCTTTGGTCAACGAAAATAAAATCAAAATAAAAATAAATGTATAGCCCGTAGAAAGTTGTTGGAATAAATAAATGAGTGAAATTACTGCAACAAAAATAAAATCAAAACAAAAATAAATTTATAGCCTGTAGGAAGTTATTGTAACAAATAAATAATTGAAATTACTATAACAATTTGCTGTAGCGATTGCTGTTCGAAAAAAATTGTTCTAATACATAAATAAATGAAACTACTGTAATGAAAATAACATAAAAAAACTAATTTGCGGCACGTAGAAAGTTATTGGAATAAATAAATAAATTAAATTACTGTAGCGAAAATAAAATTGGAAAAAATAAATTTATTGACTATAGAAAGTTATTAGAACAAATAAATGAGGAAAACATGAAAGGAAACAACGTTTTGGTGATCAAAAATAAATTTATAACTTGTAAAAAATTATTAGAACAAATAAATGAGTGCAACTTGTAACCAAATACCGCTTTGGTGATAAAAAATAAAATCAAAATAAAAATAAATTGAAAGCCCATAGGAAGTTATTTGAACAAATAAATAAGTAAAATTAGTAAGCAAACACCGTTTTGGTGATCGAAAATAAAATCGAAATAAAAATAAATTTATAGCACGTAGGAAGTTATTTGAACAAATGAATGAGTGAAACTCGTAAGCGAACGCCGTTTTGGTGGCAAAAAAATCAAAAAATAAATAAATTTATTTCCCATAGAAAATTATTGGAACAAATACATGAGTGAAATTATTGTAGCGATTTATTGTAGCGAAAATAAATTAAAAAAATAAATAAAGATAGTAGAAAGTTATTAGAACAAATAAATGAATGAAATTATTGTAGCGAAAATAAAATCAAAATAAAAAAAATTATAGCTCGTATAAAGTTATTGGAATAAATAAATGAGAGAAATACTGTAGAGATTGTTGTAGTAAAAATAAAATGGAAAGAAAAATAAATTTATGCACCGTAGAAAATTATTGGACAAATAAATGAGGGAAAATACTGTAGCGATTTACTGTAGCAAAAATAAAATCGAAATAAAAAGTTTTATAGTCCATAAGAAGTTATTTGAACAAATAAATAAGTGAAATACTGTAGCGACTGCAGATAGAAATACCAAATCACACAAATAGAAATACTGTAGCGACTGAACAAATAAATTATTGGACAAAACCACATTTCTCCGATAGGAATACCAAATCACACATCTTAGAAAAAACACAAAATTTTACCACACAATTAGTGTATTAAAAGGACTAGTTAGCAATTAATTTTAACTTGTGTATGATACACAACCTTGATCAAGGTTGTGCACCATAGATGCCGCCATTTTTTAAAGGGAAATCTAAAAGAAAACTATATGCCCTGAAAGTAATTATTTTACAAGAAAGTAAATATAATGATAGAATTGAAAATTTACTCCTCACCATGAGATTGGATGTATTCTTTTGTTGGAATCCATGACGATGAAGTTTGTGTACAGTAAACTAGAAGTAGCCGAGTCGACAACACAACTGAAAGCAACTAAAACAACAAACACGACACAGAGAAAAAGTAAGGACTCATGTGTACCACCCTAATTGCATAAAAAAAAACAAAAAAACAATGGGCTTAACTCAACAAGACAGAATTGCAACGATGTTAATTAGAATATCATCCGCAGTTATTTCTTTTTTTGCCGATCAATCTGCACAAGTATTATTTTTTCAGAGAATAGTCCCGCGTGTGACGATGTTGGTGAGGTGAAAGTGGAAACGAATGAAGTTAGAAATTTTGAAAAATGATTAAAATTGGATTACTCAAGAACAAAAATCAAAATTTGAATTTTATTGAGAGAAAAGCCAAAAATTTAAATTTTTTCAAAGGCAAAAAACATAATTAAAATAACGCAAACAACACCTATTATGTGACATGTGACGTGACAATTAAGAGAAGTCAAATGTGTTTCATTAAACAAGGAAAAAAAACTCATATATTTTATTAAATTGCACATAAATTTAATTTAATAATTAAAAATACATTAGAAAAAGTGTGTTTGAACATATATACTAAAAAATTGCATATTTCATGGATGGAATGGACGTTTATTTGAGCTTTTATAATACCATGGTAAAAGAAAGAGCAGATTAACGATGACGATAGGCCAGGATAGGTTGTCAAAAAAAAAAACGTAAAAATGCACAGCGTAGAAAGCGGGGACGCAAATAAAGCGTGAGTTGAGTACGCGTACTCTACTATCCTCTCCGGTTCTACTAAACCCAACCCAAGCAAAGTATGTCGTGAAGAGAGCTCAAAATAAAATAAAATAAAAAAATATAAATAAAAGATATTAGAAAAAGGAGTGAAGAAAAACAAGCAATGACAGAGAAGTCGAAGAAGAAAAAGGCAATGTTTGGATAACAAACTTATTTACTGTTTATGACATAAATTGTATAAGTTATTTTTATAATTGAAGAAAAATTATAGCAAAATTTATTTTATATAAGTCATAAGCTGTTTTGATAAGTTATCATGGGTAGCTTATGAAAAATAAGTCCAAAACAGCTTATAAATTAATCATAAACTGTGTTCATAAACTCTGCATAAGCCAATCCAAACAGACCCAAAGACTACTGCTACTATGGGCAGAAAATAAATAAATAAATTAAAAAAATGGGTTAAATAATAAACTGAATAAAAACCAAAAAAAGGAGAAGTCACCCCATCCCATCCGTTTTTCATTTGTTTTCTTTTTTCCTCTGCTCTTCTTCTGGTCTCTCTCTGTGCTTCTTCGGTACGGGAAGAACTCAATCTTGTCCATTTCCCCCTTTCCCTTTCCTTCTCTTCGATCTCTCTTCACTTTTCCCTCTCAACGACTCTATCATCGGAGCTTCCAATAGTTAAGTCAAAGCCCTCTTCGTTTGAGGTACGCGTCTTCTTACGCGTGTTTGATTTTACCGTTTTCAGATTTTAGGGTTCGCCGAGTTTTTTCACTGTTTTTCTCTCTTTTTCTGTAAGATCAGTAAGGGGTTCTTCAATTTACGGTTGGGATTTGATTAATAAGCTCTTCTCAGTTCTCACGGCTTTCAATTTTTCTCTCTCTTTTTTTAATTGTGGAGTTCATTTATGTCTTGGTCGGTGTTTCGCTCACTCTTCCTTCCGTGTTAATTTGGTAAATTCTCTTTCAATTTTGCTTGCTTTTGCATTTGATATGAGCGATGTGTAGCTGGTGGAGCTTATGGTCTCTAATCAGTGATTTTACCTTAGTTTTTTATTTACTTGTTCCCCTGAGAAGTCTTATTATGCGTTGATTTGCATATGGGCATGCTTTTAAATCTGGTCTTTGAGGGTTTAATTTAGCAAGTTTTGTTTTTGTTTTTATAGAAAGTTGTGTTGGTTTAACTGTTTTTCCTCATTTTTTCTCAACACCGTGCGTCATATGCATTTGATTCCCAGTTTGATGTTGGATAATAATAGAAGCTGTTTTTATTGGTGATGTTCACTAGATTCTAGACCAGCTATTGTGTGTGTCTTTTGTCGTAAACCCAGAGATTGATTGTAGTTGGAACTTGGAAGCTCTCAAGTTTCTATTTTTGTTAGGTGTTTGCCCGAATGTCCAACTGATCATGGGTGAAATGCAAACATGTTGATTACCTTTGTTGCTGTGATTGAAATTTATGAATTGAAATGCTAAAAACTTTTGTGGGTTTGTTTTGGTTCTAGGGTTTTCTGCAGGTGGATTAATTTACAGTTTCTGATGCTGAAGAAATAGCAAAGTTTGAAGGCTTTGCTCTTCTGTGTGAAAAATGTTGGAAGGCGGTGCTAAATTCCCGGGAATTATAGATCTCAACAAGCATAACAACAACTATTATGATTTCTCCCAGGGCTTTTACCATAAGCTTGGTGAGGGTACCAATATGTCGATTGACAGCGTAGGGAGCCTGCAAACAAGTAATGGCGGAGGATCTGTTGCAATGTCTGTTGATAATAGCAGTGTTGGGTCCAATGATTCCCATACCCGGATGTTGGACCACCAAGGGTTGAAGAGGCGCGCCAATGATAACTATTCTGTTGCACATAGTGTCAATCGTCGGGGAAGAGTCACACATGCATTGAGTGATGATGCTTTAGCTCAGGCCCTAATGGACAATAGTTCTCCGACTGAGGGGCTTGACAATTTTGATGAGTGGACAATTGATTTGAGGAAACTTAATATGGGTGAGGCTTTTGCTCAAGGAGCTTTTGGGAAACTCTACAGAGGTACTTACAATGGTGAAGATGTTGCTATCAAAATCTTGGAGAGGCCTGAAAATGATCCAGCAAAGGCTCAGTTGATGGAACAACAGTTTCAGCAGGAGGTTATGATGCTGGCTACACTAAAGCACCCTAACATAGTCCGTTTCATCGGTGCATGCCGTAAGCCTATGGTATGGTGCATCGTGACTGAGTATGCTAAAGGTGGATCAGTTCGACAGTTTTTAACTAAGCGTCAAAACCGATCAGTTCCCCTCAAATTGGCTGTCAAACAAGCTCTGGATGTCGCAAGAGGCATGGCATATGTTCATGGCCTTGGATTGATCCATAGGGACTTGAAATCTGATAATCTTTTGATTTTTGGTGACAAGTCGATTAAAATTGCTGACTTTGGAGTTGCCCGGATTGAGGTGCAAACTGAAGGAATGACCCCTGAGACTGGAACATACCGTTGGATGGCTCCGTAAGATTATTTAGTTTTCTTTTTCCGTTTGATATTAATTTAACATGTACTTTGGCTTCATGTTTCTGAAATTATGTTTTGGACAGGTTCTTTATGATCATTAACTTTCTCAACTAAAAAAATATTTATTGAAGGAAAGATAGCTAAAATTTTAAATGCTGCTAACAAACAATTGATCCTTTTTTCCCTGGGGTCAACATCATGTTTTCTTTTATTCATAAATAAATCTTGTGCTCCCACTTCTCTGTGATTTGATATATATTGTAGATGTGTTATTTTCTCTTTATTCTTTTTTGGTTTGCTGATTGCTGTCCAAATAGACCTGATTAACATGATTTCACTCTACATATATCTGTGATGCAATTGTCGTGTACAGACCTTTAAGGTTGCTGCCTTGTGATCTGGTGGTCATGAGATCTAGTCTTGGAGATATCCTCTCCAATTATAGGTATATGGCTAAACACATTGGACCCTCCCCAGACCTCACGATGGTGGAGTGGAGGCTTCATGCATTGACCAACGACTGCCCATTTTATTATATAGCCACATGCATACTTCATGCCTTGGGTAGAAGCCCCAGAGCCTGCAATATCATATTAGCATTATAAAATGTGAAAACCCTGTTTGATTATGGGAATATCCTATTACATGTCTGCATTTTCACATGCATATTGTGTTGCAGATGCTATCTAGCCTTGATGAGGTCAAACAGTTGGGTTCTGTCACTATTCGAAGTTTAATTTGTTGTAGTGTTTTACTCTAACCACTGTGTTTTCTGGTTTGAGCTAGATCCCAGTAATTGTTTTTTAGTTTGAACCTTTGTGTTTTAATAGAGGTTTGATATTGATTGCATGTCTGTTATATATAATGGTAATATTTAATTACATGGATCTTAGAGCTTGTATTATTACACAGTTTTATTTGTTGATTTAACTGTAATATGCAATATGATTTAGTCTTGTTTCAGAAATGGCAACATGGAATTCCCTTGTTACTTGCTAGACATTGCGATAATACACAACCCTTAATCCTAAGAGTTTGGAAGTCAGCCACAAGAAACCATCATGTTAATGCTCCTTGGTTTTAATTCTTTTGTTTTTTTTGCCTTCTATTTTGGGCTTTCTTCTATTGATGTCTTTACCATTTTTTTTATCCATCTTTCTTATTTCATTCTAGTACAATTCTTCTATTGAATGAAAGATGTTGGCCTTCTAGAACTAGCTAGCACTCAATAACTGTGGATATTCACGCAATTAATTGATAACCCATTATTAGAAGATGTATGGACAGCTCATTTTATTAGTTGTGTATATGATATAAATCTAATCTTGTCTGCATCAGAATCTAATCTTGTCTGCATCAGAATCTAATCTTGTCTGCACCAGAGCCAGCGTGTTTCTTCTATCACTGAAATCCAGTTGATGATTTATCACATATTGGCTAATAAGATCCTACTTTTTGAAATGCTGAAATGCATAACTGATTTTAACTGATTTGTGTTTTTATTTAAAAGATTATTAAAGATTTTTACTGATCTGCTGCAGGGAGATGATCCAACATAGGCCTTACACACAAAAAGTGGATGTATATAGCTTTGGGATTGTCCTTTGGGAACTCATCACCGGTATGCTTCCATTTCAGAACATGACAGCAGTACAGGCAGCATTTGCAGTTGTCAACAGAAATGTTCGCCCAATCTTGCCCAATGATTGCTTGCCTGTTCTCCGTGAGATCATGACAAGATGCTGGGATCCCAACCCTGATGTTAGGCCACCATTTACTGAAATTGTAGGAATGCTTGAGAATGCAGAGACTGAGATCATGACAACAGTTCGGAAGGCCCGGTTCAGGTGTTGCATGACTCAACCAATGACTGCTGACTGATCCTGGGAAAGCAATTGGAAAAAAAGAAGTCATAAAAACATAGACTGAACAATGTGGGGGCGAGATGAGAGACTCCAGTAGTTAAGGGTGACTATATAATAGCTTTGTGTATCTGTGTGTTTTATTTCTTTCTTCTGAAGGGAAAAAAATGAAAATATTATTATCTGGAGACCTTTTGTTTATTCGGTTTCTGTTTACTGAATATCTGTTCTGAATTAGTAAAGAGATGGTGTATGTAATACATGCATGCATTACAGTTATGTATAGCTTCTGAAGGCAAGGCAAGATGGAATGACATCATGGTCGGTTTCTTTTACATGCATGCTGTGTATGAAAGGTTGCACCACCCCGGGGGAGTTGGGTCAATGTGGGACTTAAATTCAGATAGTAAAAGAAATTTCCGAGTTTTCAAATTTTGATTACAGCCCCGAAATTAACAAAAGAAAATTCTGATCTGAAGTCTTAAACTACAGGGTATTATTGGGCAGAAAGGTGTGGTGATTGGTACGTAATGATGTTTGGTAAAAATGTTGACTATATTTAATATCATATTTTGGATTTTATGTACAAGTAGATCTCGTTGTAGAATTGCTTCAAGATGTTCGGCTCTTGATATCAATCAATCTATATATATGCGTCCTCAATTGGATTTTGTTGGTCCCTTGGACTTAAAAAAGAACATGTCATCCGTTAGGCAAACTCAGATGTTAACTGCCTAGGCAGTATTACTATTAGTATCATCTTACGGTGCTTCAAGACAATGCTCTAAGTTTTCTATTATGTACGTGAACTTTCACCAAATAAATCCTTTCCTTTTTACTCAAGGAACACAAGCATTATGACCAATGTTTGGAAATGGGATCGGTGTGAAGTTGAACATTGTGATCGGAATTCTCGAATTAGTATTGACTGAGAATTGATTTGGCAATTTATATTCGCACATACATACTTTACTATCTGCATATACATGTCTGCGGAACTAATAATTCCGCGGGTGTATTTTTTTTTTAACACACATACTCCACGGAACTATTAGTTTTGCAGGTTATAATTTTCCGTAGAACTATTAGTTCCGCGAACTCCGTAGAACTATTAGTTCCGCGGGTTGTAATTCTTCGCAGAACTATTAGTTCTGCAGGTTGTAATTTAACACATACATGCTTGCGGAACTAATAGTTCCGCGGAGAATTACAACCCGCGGAACTTCCACAGAGTGTGTGCTGAAAAAAATATAACCCGCGGAACTAATAGTTCCGCAGAGTGTGTTGAAAAAAAAATACGCCCGCAGACATGTATGTGCAGATAGTAAAGTATATATGTACAGATATAAATTCCCATTGATTTTCTGACTGACTGCACATTCCTTTTTATATACATTTTAATTTTAATGTATAACATTTTTTTTAAATATAAATAAATAAATATGACTACATGATTACATGCTTTATGAATGTCTAATTTATTTAAAGTTAGCATATATGATTATCATGTTATATCATATAATTGAACAATGTTAGTGAAAGGTAAGCGAGATTAGTTCCAACCGAATACATATTAGTCTAGGGGTCTCTTTCCTCTGGGATACTATGGATATAAACCAAAAAATAAATAAAATTGCTCTCAATGGGAGTAAGAACCTCCAAACAAGATGCATGTGTGGAGCTCCTGTTCCAGAACCTCCAAATAGAATAATTTGCACCTTCCACAAGTGTCTCCATAGCAAGCTTGCAGCTCCTGTTCCAGAATTATCCTGTTCCTCACACTGCCTGATGAATCGATAGGCTGACCAAATTCTTATATTCAAATGATAAAATGTACATAAAGAAAAAGATAAGGTCGTGCATTCTCTGTAGGTAAATACCATTACCACGTCACATTCCCACTTCTTTTCAGTATGAGATAGTTGTTGTTGTTGTTGGTGTTGACTTTATTCTCCTTCTTGTTTGTGTTGTATATTATTAACATTACCACTGTGATTATTAATCAATTTTTCTTTCTTGTGTTATTGAGGTCCAGCTTTGTTTTCTTTGTTTTGGCTAATTTGTATATTCATTTATCTTTTGGTGGGGCTGAGACTACTTATTTAACATTTTCATTTGTCTCTGTTGACTAAGATTTATATAATTACTCCTCGCTTTTATTGACAGAAAGGAACCATTTACACAATTAAGAAAGCATATCAGAATTATCAGCTCTTGCATGTTTTGTGAACCTTATTAATATTTTGTGATGAAACACAAGTTTACTCGCTCTTCAGGTCTCTCCTATATATATTAGGCCAGGCTTATGATAACAGCCTTCAATCAATGATTTTACCCTTTATTAGAGAAGTTTCCTTACTCTACAGACTAGTATCCTTAATATCTTTTCACTGTTGTCTATTGCCCTACCACCCCCCCCCCCCCTTTTTTCTGTATGGAACTGACAGCGTAATTTTTCTGAGAAATACTTTTCATATTCTGATACAGAACATTATGTTCAATACAATTAAAACTTGCCCACCAAAAAAAAAAATACAATTAAAACTTTAGCATGCATAGAATTTTTCATATATACTAAGGCCATGTCTAAATAGGTGGTTCACCGTGAAAAAGTTTTAAAAAATTTTAACAAATTTAATTATAGTCATCCGATTTATTAAGTAAAAAGTAAAGGTCCAGATGGATTGATAACAAAAATGAGAACATGTACACTTTCTCTCACAGAATCTCTCTCCCATCTCTCCTTCATCGTACCAAAGCGAGAAGAAACTAGCGAAGGAAGGCCACGCCATGGGGATGATGAACAGATTCATCAACGGCTAGTGCGGTTGCCGGTGACGGGGGACGCATAGCTGTTCTCGGCGGAAAGTAATAAGACAATATGTTTTTTCTTTCTATTCCATGATACACTGTGTGGATCTAAGAGCTCCATTGCAGTGAGGGATTTCGATTTGTTATTGGAGGAGAAAGTGGGGCACCACCACCACCGCACAAGCAGTGTGGGTAGGAATGGAAATTGCAACATTTAAATTAGGATAAATCTAATGATTATTAAAATTTTGTATAAATTTTATAATTAGTGGTCCATGGTAGCACGAACCATATACTAAACTATCAATGGGCATAAAAGATTTTCAACGATGTTACTATGACTGATGTGACATCAATCACGTGAGAGAGAAAAGTAATAGCTGAAGAGAATAGAGGTAGTGGAAGAAAAGCTCCTTGCATAGCTTTGGTATGATATTTCTGAATTTCTATGTTGTGAGTTGTGACATTGCATTCTAAAATATCTCTAACTTTTTCATTCACATAATAGTTAAGTATATTAAAGACGAAGAACAATTAAATGTAATTTACAATCAACTAATTATAGTATTTTGTTATGTGAGTAATAAAATTAACATTGTTTCATCGTTAATGCATTAATAAAGTCCTTGCCTTTAAAGTACAGAATTAGCCAGTTCGGTAATAATATAAGACGATAATTTTGTGGTTTTAATTAATGCATTTTAATTAGGGAATAAAAATAAGAAGAATATGACAAGATGGAAATGTGAAGTTAAACAAACATCTGATTAAAATTTAATTTTTACAGGGGAAAACAAAAAAGTTTTAAGTAGAAGAACAAATTAAGTTGTGATATTAACAAAACCCTATCTATATATATTAGGTGTGATTGTCTTTGGCTTCACCAGTCCAGTAAGTTTTTTCCGCAACAAGAATCTTTTCTGGGTTAAAGGGTCCACTTTCATGATCCATTATGTTGCTTCTCCATTTCATTGCATCAGTAATGCCTTTAATCTTCACAAGAATCTCTACAGTATCTCTGAATATGACAGTACCTTCTGGCCTCAAGATTCTGTCCATCTCCAGCAGTATAACAGTAATGTTGCACCTTCCACACACATAACAATTCATCCAGTCAAAAAACATATAATACAATAAAACATAATATACCATGGTGACATAAATAACTTGAGCTGAACAGTTAGATATTAATGTCCAAATGTTTTTACCTACCTATCCTGATATATGCTAAATACATTAGCAGCATGGATGAGATCATATGTTCTTGGGTAAGTTGAGAAGGCTTCACACCAATCATGGTAAGTCCCTATAAAACCTCTTTCATAAATTGCACCTAGAGTGTCATGGTCTGAATTTGGTGGAACAACATTCATAACCCACACTGGAAATTTCACCAAGGCTGTTGCAAATCCACCAAGATAAGCATTCATGTCAATAATGTTCCTATATCTTCCTTGGGCAAGAGGAATGATGTGCTTGTAATGTGCTATCCTATCTTTCCATAGTTCATTGTCCTTTTGGAATTTCTCTGTAGTGATGCTTGGCAGTGAACCACTACTAATTCGAGGAGGGATGGCAAATGCACGCTTAGGCCATCTTTCTAGTTCCCCTCCAGCTACTTTGTCTGAGCTGCTAACTTCTGGCAATGGAGTTATGCACTTTTCCATATTTTGGTACCTTTTGATATGCAGTGAAACAAAGGAAAATTATGGTAAAAAAAAAGAAAAAGAAAACCAGAGTTTAATCATTTGGGCCATTTTGGATTGACTTTTGTAGAACTTATCTACTGACATAAGCACTTGTGTCAGTGTTTGACAGAGCTTATGAAAACAGCGCATGACTGGCTCGTAAGCTATTTTGGGCTTATTTTCATAAGTTCTTCAAAATAACTTATCAAAACAGCTTACAACTTATAGAATAAGCGCTTATGCCATAAGTGCTTAAATAAGTTGTTTATCCAAACAGGCCCAAAGTGATCTTACCAATTGTAGAAATGGCCTAAAGAATTACCAAGCCATGTCAGGATTGTCAGACTGGCATATATGTGGTGTTTTAACAACTCGTTTAGTTTGTATACATTCAATGTGATTTTTAGGCTTCTGCCAGATGGAGAGGTCATCCTTCTCAATAACTTTCTTCCAACATATGCTCTTGGCTACTTCCTCAATAGCATCTTGCTCTTGCTTCAAATCCTCTTGGGTCCTTTCCCACCCCCTCCAGTATTTCTTCCATCTAATAGGTGGACCAGAAAGAATCCAATAGCCACCTGGCCTCAGGACTCTATCCACTTCAATCAAATACATACCATCTGTGGCATGGAAATTAGAGACTTAATAACTAGTCAAAATGCACACCTTTTAACATTAGTTTGTTACTTATGATAATCATACAGATTAAATTAGATTTTTTTTCTCTTTTAGGTAAGAAAATGGGAGGATTACAATTATGAATTCCAAGCAAAAATGTTTCCATTTTCGGCTAACAATGTTGATCTACTTGTATGATTAATTGTCTCTTCCTTAATTTCAAAATACTTTTGTTAGAGACTTCCAAATTGTATAGTCAATTAAATCAAAATGTAAGAAGTGTCAATACCATATTTTTGCCAGGGTATCAGGCAGCGAGAACAATGAGCCATATCAAATGCCCTTGCTGGGTATGGAAGCCTCTGTGAAGCCATGATGCCAATCATGGCAGGAACTCCTCTCTCCAGTGCAAACTGGACCTGAGCTTCATGTGTATCTCTTGGTGCAAAGGACATTGCTATGATGTCCCTTTTCAAAAGGTAAGCACCCCAACTTGCTACCTTTATAATTAGATGCACATGAAGGTTATAAAGTGTTAGTAACACAAATATAATCCTAACATTTAATTTGAATTTGAGATGTACACTACTGGGGAAAGCATAAAATAAATCACCAATTAAACACTACTCCTAATTTAAGCATTTATTATGATTCATGCTTTGTTTTGTCCTGCAAGTTCCAAATACAAGGTTACAATAAATAGAAACAAACCAACTTCAATTAAAACAGAAAATAGATAGATATGGATTTAACTTACACCACATCCTGTATCAATTGCAGTTCTGATATTTCCATTGGTAAGGGGAATAAGCTCATTAATGTCATCAATGTATGCATCAGCTCCACGCGGAAACATCGTACCTCCTCCGGGGAATCTGAACCGGTCACCCTCAACTTGAATCCAGTTTTGAACAGCTTTCTCAATACTAAGCTCCTTGTGTGGGATATTGTCATACCAAGCATAGTCTCTACTTTGAGGCCACTTGAAAGGTGTCTTGTATTTTGGTGGGGCAGGTATAAGACATGAGAGGAGTTCATCCTTTGTGGGGCAATGCCTCTCCCTATACTTCAACATGTTCCTGTCAAATTTCCTACCTCTTGCTGGATCCTGGCATGGTGTGTATTCACTATATGTCATGTCACATGGTGGGAACTCTTGCACCCCACCAGAACTATTGATCTCAACATAATGATGGCTTTGAAAATCTAGAGTTGTAGAGGATGATGATTGAATTGCTGAAGAGGAGCCTGTTCCTGATGGAGTTGACCCAGCATTACAGTCTACTTTTGAGTAAACATCTGATTGGGGTGAGGGAGTGCTCTTCCATGCACCCATTATGTAAGACAAGATACATAGCCCACTGACACCTAAAATCCATGTTAGACGATTTCTCTTGGTTTCAAGCTGGTTGTAATGCTTTGGTGATCCATTGTAATCCTTGGGCATTTTCTCTCTGTTTTGTGCTCTGAGAACAAATTTATTTCAGATAAACAAATTAGACAATAGTTTGTGTTCACTATTTTGAGATTAGATATTGGAGCTGCTACAACAACAGTTGAGTGATATACTAAGCATATACCTGCTATTGTATTAACAGAACATAACTAGTTTATTATTGTCATTCTTCTTCTACACACAACACAAGTATTTGGTATAATGATGACAATAAATCTTAACCATATTGTGCTACCTACTTAAGAAACTATTTAAAAGTTTGATATTAGTGAAAGACCATAGTTACTACATTTGATGGTAATGTAAAATGTTTCTCACTAGTAACGAATGAAATTTTATCTTAAAAAGGGAACAAAAGGGCATACCCTAGTTTTTAAGTGAAATTTAAAGTAGATATTCTCTACTCTTTGAATGCAATATATCTTTCTCAAATAACCGAGGGTACTATTGTTCAATTATGTTCGAAATAAAATCCATGCATGATAATATATATGTGTGTGTGTGTGTGTGTGTGTGTGTTTTAGAATCATAGGAACATAGATACGAAGAGAAGAGCAAAGATTGAAAAATGTGATGACAATAGACAAAGATCAAAGGAAGGTGAATGTTGTTGACATACCAAAGGGTGGTAAGTGTATATTGGGCGAAGTGGAAGAAGAATGTGAGAATTTATGAAGACGATGTTGATTAAGAACAAAAAGGGATAAGAAGAACATAGGAAGACCGTAGGTAGACAGAAAAGGAAGGTGTGGTTTGTTTGTTTTGCGTCTTCCTTTTGTTCCCTAACTTCAAGTTCATCCAGAGACACGATGGATGTTAAAGTTTGATTTAGTCAAATGATCAACCTATTTGTTGTAAATATGGAAAACAATGATCCTATGATAGGAGACATCGTAGCCTCTAATTTCTTTCTCCTATTCTGAAAAGAATGTGTGTCCCTCCCAAAGGGTGTGACATTGCCTCTTCCCGGAATAATAGATAATCTTATAAGCAATACAAAATCTATGTACATATAATATATAAAAGACTACACTCAAATTCATATCGTTGAGAATCCCATATTTATTAAAGATACGGTTAATGTGGTCATTAATACATTAACAATTCTAACCTTATAAGTCGGTTTCATAAAACCAAATATGATACTACCTCCGGTCCTAAATATAAGAAACAAGTTACTTTTTTGGTTCATTGAATAACTCGTGTATTTGTTCTATATTATAGACCAAATATAGACCAGATACATGAGTTATTCAATGAACTAAAAAAATAATATTCTCTTATAATAAAGACCAGAGGTAGTATAATTAATGAAATGAAATAACATTCTCATTTCTCATGGTTAACTTTCTTTATCTTTTGCATTTTTTTATTGCACGATCATTCATTTGCTGCATTAATCAACTGCTATTCCAGCAATTAATTAATCAAAGATTATTGTTTTTCCTCCTTTCAATTGCAATTTCTTTATGACTTGTTGTATTTCATAATTGCATTTCGTTCTATTAAAGAACTCATTTCTACAGAAAATCTATTGCATGATCTATTGGAATATTTATTTTATTGTGAGGTCTTACGATTATTGCATTAATCAACGTTATTCCAGCTAGTGAAAAGTACGTTTTTTCTCTTTTAAACATTTAGATTTCCTCATAGAAAATCTAATTATGTGTAATTATATTTTATTCTGAATTCTGTATGAAAAATCTATTTCTATAAAATTTTATAATTTAATTAATATTTTTTTTGTATAATCTAGTTAATAATTATCATTTATCATTTATCAATTTTTTTTATTTTTATATACCATTGATATGCTGATAATCCACTCATGTCCCTCATCTATGTACATGTATATTTATTTATACTCCTCTCACAGCTCTCACTTGAAATAGGTCTTCTAGCACATTCCCCCAACGCACATATATACAATATTTTAACCTAACCAGATCCAGTGAAATTTTGTACAGAAAAAAAAAACTTTCCTTTTATTTTATTTTATGAAGAATAATACAATATATTTTAGAAATTTATTTAATATATTTTGCTCACAAATATTTCACCTTAGTCATCTATGTGTTTTACTGGTGGTAGGCTGGTTAGGAAAGCCTGGTAGGAAAGAGTGGTATGAAAAGGCGGTCTTTTTCGTTTATTTTATTATCAATTTGTACAAATTTATGTTCTTTTGGAGAGAAAATTAAGGCATGTTTTCTACGTACTTGCCATATGCACTGCCTTACTTTCTTACAATCGTAGCCCTCTTTGAAGGCCATGAACATTTGAATATTCTTTGTATCATTCAACCAGACAGTGCAAACATATGTCGGATCTTTAATCAATCCACTACAGAAGCTAAAAGAAGCTTCTGGATTTGGAGAAACTGTCGTGTATTCGTATCCAAATGTGGCACACATGACTTTCATCTTATTTGTAGTCATATCATATGTTGGATGGTCTTCGGCCAATCGGTTTTGAAAGGTAAGTGTATACACTGTTCCCAAACAATTCGAATTCCACATATCCTTCCAATTCCAATTCCAAGGCCAATTCCATGCATTTGTTACTTGAGAAAATCATATTATTTGTGGTAAAATGATCTACACTACAATGTTTAAGGAAATGTTAGCAATGATTCTGCCAACTGATCTTTCTTTCATTGGTGCCATGGATATGGGAACTCTAGGCATGGTCATGCATGTGTTCACATTATGACACTTAAATAGCTATAGATCCAAGCCGTTATACACATGTAATTAGAAAAAGAAAACTCATTAGATGAACTTCTTTTGTTTCCCCAAGTATCTTTCATCCTAGATTTGTCACGTTGTGAGGGGACTCAACCCGTTGATAACTCTTTAATTAGATGAACTTTAATTTGTCTTACGTTAAACAAACTGCATTAACTGAAGTTTGAAACCACACTAAAAGGAAAACACATGGAAAAAATTCAATTAAATGAGAAATTTTAAGTTATATACTATAATTTAAGAAAAGAAGTCACCTCAAACATATGATGTTAGTCATGGTCTAGTGTTACGGTTAGAAAACTGTTTTGCTGATATATAGTTTGGATATAATTAATCACTCAATTTGTTCAAAATAGGTATAATGCATAATTTAATTAGACACAAAATTAATTTAAACACTACAAGAAATTTTGCAATTAGCTACGACGAGTTTAGTAGCTGATTCGTAGCTAATTTCTAGCAAAATAATCGGTTTATGGGGTTTCTACTGTATGAGAACAACTCAAATTGACTCAAAATTGGTGACAGCCAATTAAAATTAGTAGCAATGGAAGCTGTTTTGAACTGTTCAGTATTTTATTTTCATTTTTTATTATGTCATTAGTCAACTGCTATTCCAGCAATTAATTAATGAAAGATATTGTTTTTCCTTTCAATTGCAATTCCTTTATGACTTGTTGTAATTCATAATTACATTTAGTTCTATTAAAAAACACATTTCTACATAAAATCTATTGCATGATCTATTGGAATATTTATTTTATTGTGAGGTCTTACAATTATTGCATTAATCAACGTTATTTCAGCTAGCTAGTGAAAAGTACGTTTTTCCACCTTTAAACATTTAGATTTCCTCATAGAGCGTGGTATTTCATAATTATGTGTAATTATATTTTATTTTGAATTCTGTATGAAAAAACTATTTCTATATGATTTTATAATTTAATTATTTTTTTTTGTATAAACAAGTTAAAATGACCATTTATCATTTATCAAATTTTTTATTTTTATATACCATTGATATGCTGATAATCCACTCATGTCCCCCATCTATGTACATGTATATTTATACTCTCTCACATGAATAGGTCTTCCATTTTACTTTTGTTTACTCTATTATCAATTTGTACAAATTTATGTTCTTTTGGAGAGAAAATTAAGGCATAATTTCTACGTACTTGCCATATGCACTGCCTTACTTTCTTACATTCGTAGCCTATATCGAAAGCTATGAACTCTTGAATCTTTGTATCATTCAAACGGACAGTGCAAATATATACCGGATCTTGAATCAATCCACCACAGAACCTAAAAGAAGCTTATGGATTTGGATAAACTGTCATGGTATCGTAATATGGAGAACCTGAGGTGACGGTACATGTGACTTTCATCTTATTGGTATTTATATCATAT
Organism: Glycyrrhiza uralensis; assembly: GCA_030159175.1. Classification (NCBI taxonomy): domain Eukaryota; kingdom Viridiplantae; phylum Streptophyta; class Magnoliopsida; order Fabales; family Fabaceae; genus Glycyrrhiza; species Glycyrrhiza uralensis. Next base: position 56,460,681 of record BRZY01000003.1, on the reverse strand, counting down.
GTTGGATCGTCATCGGCCAATCGGTTTTGAAAGGTAAGTGTATGCTCTGTTGCCGGCCAACACTTCCAATTCACTGCATTTGTTACTTGAGAAAATAATAATACTATTAGTGGTAAAATATTGGTCATTTGCGCTACAATGTTCAAGCGAATGTTAACAATGATTCTGCCAACCGACCTTTCTTTCATTGGTACCATGGATATGAATATGGGAACTCTAGGCTTGGTTATATGCACGTGTTCACATTATGACACTTTAATGGCTAACGATCCAAGCCGTTATACACTTGTAATTAAGAAAAAGAAAACTCTTTAGATGAACTTTTTTTTCCCCACAAGTATCTTTCATCGGAGGTTTGCCATGTTGTGGGGAGATTAATCATTTATGCTAGACTCAATCCCCCTTAGTAACTCTTTAGATGAACTTTAATTTGTCTTACGTTAAACAAGTTGCATTAATGATATATAAAATCAGGGACAGAACTAGGTTAATTGACAAAGGGGCCGTCACACCCTTTAAAAAAGTCTGATTTCTAATGATATATGTTTGTCTCTATACACAAAGTTTGATTAATTGATATATTTGGTTAAGAAAAAAGGGAAGCTTTTGGGCTTACAATTTTAAAAGCCAAAACAATAGAAATAGAGTAATTTGTCTTGTATTGATTCTTACAATTTTAATTGCTTCCATATAACGTTTTTTCGACATGAAATTATGAAAACAATGCTTTTGCAATAAAATGGAATATAATTTTCTTGCGGTTACTTTAACTATTTATTTTGAAAAGAGTATTGCAAATATATTCACTATAGAAGAAATTATATATGGAACAGTTTTATCAAATCAAGAATCGAAGAATCATGATCTTCATGGCTAAAAAGAAATGCATCATATTTGCATATGTTTATTTTATATTAGAAGTTGTTGAATTAACTTTGTAGGATATATAATGTTTATTTTCCATTAAACTAAGTTTTAGACAATTATTAACAGTAAAAGTCCGTCTTTATTAATTTTGGTTACCATGTGTTAAATTTTTGCACCCCTAACCTTTTGTTTCTGGTTCCGTCCCTGTATAAAATTGAAGTATGAAATCACACCAAAGTGAGTAAAAATTAAATATTTTGAAAAAAGAAAACACATGGAAAAATTTCAATATATTAAATGAAATTCTTTAAGTTATATACTATAATTTAAGAAAAGATCACTCAATTTGTTCAAATTATGTATAATGCATAATTTAATTAGACACAATTAATTTAGACACTACAAGAAATTCTACAATTAGCTACGACGAGTTTAGTAGCTGATTCATAGCTAATTTCTAGCAAAATAATTTAGCTACAGATAAAATACAATTTAACTACAAAAGTAGTCATTAAAAAAATTAGGCGGCAAATTATATAGAAAAAATTTTCCTAAATAATTAGTCGTTAATCTTTAAAATATCCTAGCCATTTTGTAGATAATTCATAGTAGAAAATTGTTTAATATTATTTTTCTAGCTATATAGCTAGGATGTCGTGACAATTTTGTAGGTAATCTACGGCTAAAATTTCATAGAGACTTTGTAGTCAATTCCTAGCTAATTAATTCATTTTTTCTGTTTATCTATTTTATTTTCATTTATCAATGAATCATGATTTGATTTTACTTTTTATTAATTTTTTAAAGAAACTAAAGTAATCATATCATATCACATCACATAGTTTATAAATTATAATGATTTTTAAAGAGAATAAAACAATCTACGCTTGAAATGCGAGAAAAAAACCTTAGTAATTTTCAAAGCACCGGCAATGAGTTAAAACAAGTTTAGCCGACAAAGGAAATTCAAACAAGGCGGCTTCTAAGGTGAGAGACCACCCCATTTCTCTCACCATGAGATGAGAGAGTCCTTTTTAGCAAAAAGTAATTATTGTATACAATCCCTTAATTATTTCAAATTTTAAAATAGTGACCCACTAGAAAAACCGACTCCCCTAAAACCCCTTCCCCACCGCACCTCTCCCCTCCCAATCAAGAGAAAATCAGCAACCATAATGGCGAAGTGGCTCGATCAGGCTCCAAGCTGAGAAAACCATATGGCAATGGAGCGATGCTGCAATGTCAAGATCTAGCGGTGAGGGAGGACATTCATGTAATTCTAAATAGCCGGCGGTTATTTTGATATGGATTAGATATGGATCTGGTTAAATTTATTATTATAAGTACCGGATTTTTGGAACAGGTTTAGGGAGATAGGACGGAGGTGGTACAAAACTATTTTCTTTTAGAGAAAAAATTAAGGCATGGTTTCGACGTATTTGCCATGTGCAATGATTCACTTTCTTACAATCGTAGCCAAAAGAGAAGGCAAGGAAATCGAATTCTTCATTCTTTGTACCATTCAACCAGACATAGCAATCAATCAGCGGATCTAGAGCCCATCCACCACAGAAGCTAAAAGAATCTTCAGGATTTGGATAAACTTCCCTATAACGTCCCCCCCAACGTCCAACAGTAATAATTCTTTTCCAATCAGTAATATCGATACATACAATTTTCATCTTATTTTTATTCATATCATAGGTTGGATCGTCATCGGCCAAATGGTTTTGAAAAGTAAGTTTATACTTTGGTGCTCCCAAACAACCCCATCCATTTGTTACTTGAGAAAATAATATTAGTGGCAAAATAAATATTTGCACTACAATATTTATGGAAATGATAGCAATCACTTTGCCAGCTGATCTTTCTTTCAATCTTGGTGCCATGCATGGATGGGAACTCTAGGCTTGGTATGTTGACATTATGACACTCTTTTTTTTTTTTTGACTGAGACATTATATATGACACTCTTATAAATAGCTAAAGATTGAATGTCGTTACTCTATAGTTGGTAAAAGAAAACTCTTTAGATGAACTTTAATTTGTCTTGCGTTAAACATGCTCGCAATATTAATTATTTATACGGTGCAAGTTTGAAGGTTAAAAAGTGAATTTCTCTTGGGTGTGTTTTTTGCACCGGAATTTCACCAAGGAGTCATTGGGATATTCTTAGAACGTTTCACACCTGGGGCGCCAATTTTTTCACAGGTGTGGACGCTTCAGACGTGGAAGGGGTTAATGCAGTATTCACAAACAGTTCATTTCAGATTGGGGGTGTGGAATTTGTAATAGCTGTGAAAAAGTTAACATCTTTGGGGCGCATTTGGGCCATTTTTTGGGCATACTTGGTGTAATTCTCTCCTTTTGGATGCACTTTGTAAATTGCTTGGATGTGTACTTCTTGTGCTCTTGCCATGATCTTATTGCTTTTTTCAATAAATCTGTTTTGCCTTTCAAAAAAAAAAGTGAACCTAGGAATAAAAATGAAATATTTTTAAAAAAGAGAACACATGGAACAATATTAATTAAATGAAAAGTTCTTTTTTTTTGTCCAATTAAATGAAAGTTCTAAGTTATACCATAATTTAATAAAAAAAGTCATCTCAAACCTATAATGTAAGTTATGGTCAGTAAGGGTAGAAAACTGTTTTGCTGATCACTCAATTTGTTCAAAATAGGTATAATGTATTTTAATTAACAAGTTTATTTTATCTTGATAATTTTACTTTGTTAGCCTTAGAATAAATAAAATGCCTACACCAATAAGGATAAAATAAACAATTTAAATATTGAAACTAAAATAAAATCAAAATTACTTAATTAAACTAAATATCAATTAACTTTCTTCTAATTTGAAACTCTGACTAAATTTACATGCACCTCAGTAAAATCAAAAGGATTTCAAAATCAAGTTAATTATTATATTATAGTTTCTTTCAAATTAAATTAATTTTCAAACATTACTTTCCTTCTGGATTCTCAATATTTTCTTAATTGAACGCGTTGATGAACTGTCCATGGACCCCAGTGGTCCTTTGATCAACTATGAGTATTTCCGTTGGAGTATCCACTTTTGGGTATTTAAATGGGTTCTATTTGTACATATTATTTATTTTTATTTTTTTTAATTCAAGTACTTAATAGGTATTCAATTTCTCTAACCCAGCAATTCTAAAAAATTTACTAAATGAGTCTCATTAATAACTCTACATTCAATTATAACCCACAAAAATATATAAAACCTACTATAAAAGAGAAGAGAGAGAGTACTTATATAAACACCCATCTTCATTAAATACCCAAAATTATTTTCCTCCGTTAAAAATATCTAATAAGTACCCACCAATAGTGACGCTAGTCAAATAAAGAATATGTATACGTCAAAATCAAAGTATTAGCTAACTTTTTCTGACCTGGAAAAAGCAGCCCTCACGGCTCACACAGGAAAATCCGCTTACTTTTCAAAACCTATGATATGCCAAAAATAAAAAACCTGCAACGTGTTTGAGGTATCAGGACGAGACCTTACTGATATTTATAATTATTTTTTTTTACGGGGATTGAAACTCAATTGTTAGATGTTATAAATGTTAAATTCTACCAATTGATTTTTTTATAAATAAATATTAATAAATTAATATATTATATTAGTAAGAGATATTTAAATGTATGAATTCTTTATCACTAAAACCCTTATATTTATTTTCCAAATCACTAAACCATTGTATGACTTCCACCCCACCAACCGAGCCAACCCCTTTACTATAATTAAATGCATATTACAGAAGCCTAAATTTGTCTTTTTATATATGGACGATTCTAAAAAAAAAGGGTAGGGAATAAAATTTGGAGCCTTAGATTTAAGCTATTGGCCGGAATAAGCATCTCTCATTCTTTGAAGCTTCCCTTGGACAGCTGTTTGCAAAGATTGAAAACAAATCTTTGTATATTTTGAAGAACCAGTTCACAAATCACATTCTTGAAAATTCCATCCACTGATGAATTCTTTTGGTACATCTCTAGAGAGAGATACTCTTCTCTTCCCACAACCTTCAGTTGAGTCCAATTTCCAATTTCTTCCTCATACTGATGGGGTTCTCTTGTAATTAACTGCAGGTAAAGAAACTGCAAACATGGAGCAGAAGAAAGCAACAAACAGAAAAAGCAGCAATTTTGCATGTAGGATTCATGAACACGGTAAGTCATCTTTTGAAAAGGTCTCCCTGGACCCTGACACAGTAGAAGAGAAGTGATATTCTGTTGAATAGTTAGATTCATTCACAATATATGGTTATGTGGGATATTGCAGTAAAATTGGGTCCTAAACTGTCTGAGACTCTGAAGGGTAAGTTGAGTTTGGGTGCCAGGATAATACAAGAAGGTGGGAGAGGGAACATTTTCAAACACATTTTTGGGGTGCAAGAAGGAGAGCAACTCTTGAAGGCTTCACAATGCTATTTATATACAACAGCTGGCCCTATTGCTGGAGTTCTCTTTATCTCCACCAAAAAGGTTGCATTTTGCAGTGAAAGACCAACAACCTTCTCTTCTGTAACTGGAGAGTTGGTCAAGGCACCTTACAAGGTAATAATCTTCATTGATTGAGCACATCTTTAACATCAAACTAGTGGATGGATCTGACCTATATAAAATATGGGGTAAAAAAAGAATTGGAGAGGTGACACGTGTCACAGTTTTGGAGGTGGCACGTGTCACAACCTGACCTTTTAAGAGGTGACATATGTCACGGCCTAGGAGGCCATAACTTAATTTTCTTATATAGTAATAGAATAAATTAGCATTAGTTTTTCATATCTCATTTATAGTATTGTTCTGATATCAAGGTGTGTGTGCTATTATGCAGGTTTTGATACCAATAGGAAAGATAAAAGAAGTCAATGAAGGGCAGAATGTGAACCAGGCAGAACAAAAGTATGTAGAAATAGTTACTCGTGACGATTCTGAATTTTGGTTTATGGGGTTTCTACGGTATGAGAAAGCTTTCAGGAATCTTCAGAAAGCCATTTCTATGTCCATTCAACTACAAAAAGATACAAATGAACATTGTTTCTCTGATGTTTGAGATGTACATAGTTGTTTGACAAAAGGGGAAGTTCTGTTTTTTCTTTTTTTATAGGCAAATGTTAGTGATTAGTATGTTATGTCAGTGAGGGGATTTGAACTCATGAGATCCTTATGACTCCAATGTAAATGGGATTTCAAGCATTGACAGTCAAGTTAATAGAATTGTAGTTGTCTGTAGTGCATTGTTGCTTCATCCCTTATCCCTTGCCTTGTTGATTAAGAACTTGAGCAATTAAAAGAAATCTTCATCCAATTCTTAATGTAGGAATTCCAATGTAGTACTTAGGAACCAAAACCAAAATTTATTCATGTTACCCCATTTGATAGAGAACAAAGAATTATTATGTAAAGCAGGAATGTCAGTTAGTATAGCAGACTGCTTTAGCAGATGTTTGGGATTTTCTTCTATTTTAATTTTACAAAGAAACTTTTGGGACTGTGAATGTTTGAAAACCCTTGCTTTATTCATTAGCATTAGTCACACATATAAAGGATAAGGATTACAAACAAAATTGTTCATAACAGAGTTTAATCCTAGCAGAATAGCTACATAATAGATATCCTTATCAAACAGTTAATTAACAACACTTGATAGGTCTTAGAAAAGTAATGTTGTCTGGATCCTACAATTCCCTGGATTTCTCAGCATATGTGGAAAGCCTAGTTCTTAGATGTTAGAGAAAGGAATACAGTATGTATTGAAAATGCCTCTTCTCTCAATAATACTAATGAACACATGCAGTCTTATTAATTGATTTTGTTGCTTCCCAATGAGGTTTCAGTTCATCAGAATCCGGGTTTCAGACAGTCCCTGTGAACTGAATGCTTCAAATTTGATAACAGATACAATATGTTATCACATGGAAAAAGATAAGCACTGGATATTATCACATCAAGATTTAACAAATAACAGGAAAATATGGCCACCCACATCTTTCCACGTAAATAGTTTTGTCATGTGGTATAAAAATGTGCCAGAGCCCAAAATGGATGAGAAAAAGGGAAAATCTAGATGACAGTTATTAGTTATTGGTGGAATCAATGAACTTTTGTGCTCATGAATACCCAAATAATTAGGCCTATAATTCATCTTCTTCATGTCTTGTACACGAAAAAGAAAATAATTTAAATTAATATTAGAGAGGAAAACTGGTGATGGATATATAACAAATAAAAAAATATTAAGTGAAAACACTCTGACTTATAAACTTGTGTTCTGTCTGTCCCAAACTATGCACATTTTGCAAGGTTTTGTGCAAGAACCTTGAGTGATGTGCCATATTTAACAGAGACCTGAACCTTTGTTAAATAGAGAATCAATCAATGCTTAAAGAGAATGGGTCTTTATCAATACGTATATATAATATCATTACTTCCAAGGTGTGAAAGGCTTTTAGGTTTTTTTTTTTTTTTGGGTGAGTATGAAAGGCTTTTAGGTGAGAACACTATATTTGACTCGAATATGAAGTGTTTTTTACACCTCCAAAGCTACCATGGATGTTTCAGAATGATTTAGTTGGAACAAAGCTTATACCTCCCTTCCTCTTATCTCAATTTCCCTCTCCCTCATTTTCCCCCGATCATAATGGTCAACAATGTTTTAATTTTTTTTGGTTAAATATGTTTTTGGTCCTTCATATTTGGAAAATGTTCGGTTTTGGTCCTTTTACTTTAAAATTGATCTTTTTAATCCCTCATTTTTGGAAATGTACCATTTATAGTCCTTGATGCCATTTTATAAATTCAAAAAATATTTTTTAATATTCTATTTTCACCTCTCCTAATTTCTAATTTTCACTAAGCCCCACCCACCATTTTAGTGCAGAGAAGGACCGTCGCGGGCGACTCACCGCCGTCTCCACCATCTCAATTGCTATGGTGAGGGGGAACGGATCGATCGAGGGGGCTAGGGGAAGGAAGCTTCACGGTTGGGGGCTAGGGGACGGTGGGGCATCGTGGTGGAGGCAACCAAGACGGTGGAGATGGCGATGAGTCACGCGCGGCGGTCTTTCTCTGCGGAAAATGGTGGATCGGGGCTTAGTGAAAATTAGATATTAGGAGGGGGTGGAAATAGAATATTAAAAAATATTTTTTGAATTTATAAAATGGCCCTAAGGACTATAAATGGTACATTTCCAAAAACAAAGGACTAAAAAGATCAATTTAAAAAAAAGATCAAAACTGAACATTTTCCAAATATGAAGGACCAAAAACATATTTAACATTTTTTTTCTTCTTTCTAACCCATGTAATTAGGAGTTTTGACTCACCCGGTGAATGCCTGGTATATATCCCCACAAGCTTCAACAATGTTTGATTTTGCTTCAACAAGGGATTTGTGAATTGTGGAAGTGACTATGTAAAAAGAAGTTGATTGATGACGATTGACGAAACTTGATTTACTATGGAGAATCTTTTTTTAGGAATGCATATTACACAATTTTTAAGCATTTGAGAACGAGTAATTCAATTATTATTACACAAACAACCTACTATATATGTGTATAGCTTTCATATGAAATTACCCCATAAGAAATAAATTGGTATAAATAGAAATTAAATCATTTGTCTCGATGAACTTTAATTTGTCTCAATATTGTTAAACATGCGCGCATTAATTATTTATAGAACCAGTCGAAGCCTGAAATCACGCAAGTTTGAAGGTTAAAAGGTGAATTTCTCTTGGGTGTGTTTTTGCATCGGAATTTCACCAAGGAGTCATAGGGATATTCTCAGAACGTTTCACACCTGGGGCGCCAACTTTTTCACATAACTAAAAGTCTAAAACACCAATGCATAATTTGACAATTATTAGAGTGTGATGTATTATTTTTAGTTGTTGTCTTGTTTTGTTTTAATACTGAACAAAGTGACTCCAAAATATGTATTATTATTGTGTCATATATTAATTCTCACACTCATATTTTTCATTTTGTAGCTTTATTTGTTTTTGTTTGTTTTTATTTAATTGAACAATTATTGCTATAACAATTGAGTTAAAATTATAATTATTGGTATAATTTAGTCTTATTAATATGATGTTCATTATGACAAATATTGTGTAGAAAAAATTTATTTTAATAGATTTTTTTTAAATTTTTTTAATATCCATGGATATCCGCGGATACTCGCGGATTTCACGGGTATCCGCTAAAACCTAGATAATATGTACTCGCACATGTATGGGACAGATACGGGTAGCAGATATATCAAACAGGGAGGGGCGAGTAGCGGATCCCTCTGTTTTGGGCTTATTTTTCATAACCAACCCATGATACCTTATCAAAACAGCTTATGGTTTATATGAAATAAGTTTTACCATATTTTTTCTTCGATTATAAAAATAGCTTATACAGCTTATGCCATAAACTGTATAATAAATTGTTATGTGAAACACGGCCTAATTAAATAATGAATAGAGTGAAACAAGAGATAAGATCACCCCCAAACCACCACCACCCCGGCAAAAAACGGAAAATAAAGAAAAAGAAAATAGTTTGTTTTCAAATTTTTAAAATGAGTGAATTATTAAATCGGTTATTGAAATTATAGGATATTATCAATTTAGTCTCTTAAATTATTAAAATATAAAATTAGTTTTTAAATTTGATTTTTTTATTAAATTAGTCTCTATGGGACAATTTTAGATAATGAATTAACTGACTCAAAATGACTAATGTGATCGAAGATTATTTTATTTTGGAAATCCCTTCTCTAATTTTTTAATCTTTTCAAATTAAAAATCTTTTAAATTAATTAGATACAATTTTATAATTTTAAACATTTTTTATTTTCTAATATATTTTCAAAATTTAACATAAATTAAGTACATATATTTATAAATTTAAATTCTTTATATTAATTTATATTTTCAACGCTTAAATTTAAAATACCCATAGCTTTCAAGGAAAATAATTTAAAATACCCATACAAAACCAAAAAAAAAAAATAGAAAAGAAAACTTGGTAGTTAGCCTAACTTTATTATTAGCTCACGTTAATGGAGAAACGTACTCACGTACACCTAGCACTAATCAAAATGTAATGACAAAATAGAATTGCCAACTTCGGATATAAGAATAATAATGGTAACTAGGAATAATATAATATAATAAAAAAACAACATAGGACGGTTAAAATTAAATGAAGAAGCAAGCATGTATCAAAAAAAAAAAATGAAGAAGCAAGCTGCAAGCAATGGGAGCCGATGAAGGTGGAGAAAGAGTTTAAAGCAAAGGATCTGAATCTGATTCGTGGAAAATTGGTGTTAACACGGAAAGACCGAGACCACCAACAAAGAGAGTAGACCCTGCTAGTCGTAGGTGGCGTTTAGGGTGGTCATTGGTCAAGCATATTTGTTGACCACCATAGAGAAGTGGAGGTTTTGACCGTTGATATAATAATAAAACAATTCAATGGTCAGGATGAAGGAAGGGCAACTGATAGAAACGGTTTAGAGGATATTAATAGTTGTAGCTTTATAGTAATCAAGAAAAACAACAACATTTATGGTAATTATTAGCGTGCCTATAATTAAAGGGTATTTACTCCTTGACCCTAGTTGAGCTTTTTGTTATGATGAACTTATCAGGAATTAAATAATGAAAAGAAGTATAAAGCTTTTTGAGTATGAAGTACAATATTTTTAAGTTTGAATTTTTTTCACTCGTTTTCTTGAGAAAATGATTCTAATTATTGTTTTTACCATCAACGAAATGTCATGTGATTAAGTTTTTATTGAATCTTCACCTTGATAATTTTAAAGTAATTACCTTTGTTTTAAATATTTCAAAAGATTGTAACTAAAAAAGTATATTTGAAAAGATAGCTTGTTTTGTTGTTTATTTTATTATTTTCTTATATATAGTATTTAATTTTATTCTAAATTTTTGTCATTTAAATATTTAATTACTTTAAATTAATTTTAACTGTAATAAAGAGATTCATGTAACATAAGAGGATTCATGTAAGATTTAAAAAATGGATAGAATTTTGTGTAATCTATATCTATAATCTATAATATATATAAAGACGAACCCTCTATAGGCACATTTTTACAGGTGTCACTTTGAGAGCATTTCAATGATCAAATTGATTGAATTGATTTGATAAGATTTTATTGATTAATGATTTCATGATTCATATTTAATGTGTCTTATTTGAAATTGTATTGATTGTATTCGAAACAATCAATTTAAAATCGTATTTTCAATTGTCTATTTATTAGAGAATATTTGTATGTCTTATATCTTTAATTATTTATTTTGCGTCTACAAACATTCATGTTTCTTCGGTCTTTTCATTCTTTGATATGATTTTTCTATCATCTCTCTTTTTGTTAATCTTCTCTCATTTCATATACATTTTCTTCTCATTATTCTCATCTATTGCGGTTACTAACACTTGAGACTTCAATTAAATGTTAGTTTTTGTTTTCTTTTTCATGGTTAATCCCTTATATGTTTCAATTTTTGGATTTGTAATCTTAAATCTTAATATCTGCATGTATTGATAAAATTTATTTGTTTATTTTGTTTTAGCCTTTGTATTATTGTTATTCCTTTGTTTATCAACACTAAATTCTCATCTAAGGTGAGTTCGTATTATTGCTATTTTTCTATTAATCATTTTTACTTATTATATTTTAGTGTTTATTAATATTCTAATAGTCTCCAAACTATCGATGTTGTTTGATTTTTGTTGTTCTCCTCTTAGGCAAACTTCTACTCTAAGGCAAATATTTTTTCTAATTTTTGATTAATTCATTTTTATTTATCAATTGTTTTTTATAATTAATACTTCTCTATTTTGCATTGTTAAGTTTTTTATTTTTTATTTTCATTTGTGATTAGTTTTTTTATTCTATCCAGATACAATATTGTTCTCTCTCAAACAAGAAGTATCATATATCACAAGAATTTAGTTGTTATTTTTTCAATATTTTCCAAGAAATTATGTATGAAATTTCAATAATTATATATATACTGCGGTTTTTCGTATCTTTTAGGATATATTTATTTTAGAAAATATATGTAATAGTTTATTAGTTGTTTTAATTTAAAAATACATATAAATTATTTAATTTCCCAATTCAAATTTCCTATTGTGGAAAATTTGGTTTGATATAAATGTTATGCCCTTATATTTTTTGGAATGTCTTAAATTAATTTTTTTTGAAAATGTATTTATATTTTTATACTATTTAAGTTTTGGTGAAATATTTAGGTATTAGTAAAAGTATATGAAAAAAATTATACAGATTTTATAAATCTCTATGATAGAAATAATTATAAAGTTTATGTATCAAAAAAATTAATTATAAAACTTTCAATTTGCAAATGAGACAAATTATATTTCTAGGGATTAAGTTGAAATTCAAAAAAGGAGCATGTTTATTATAGGAATCAATTTAAAATCGTAATTGAAAGAAATTATATCTTTGTAATAGGGACCAGTTTTAAAAATCTCTATGATAGGAATAGTTATAAATTTTTCAAATTTGAAATGATACAAAATGCATCTCTAGAGATTACGTTGAAATTCATAAAATGAGTGTATTTATTATAGGAATCAATTTAAAATCGTAGAAAAAAATATATATTTGTATGATAGAAACCAGTTTTCTAAATCTATATGGTAGAAATTATGGTAGAAATTATTATGAATTTTTTAAATTTTAGTTTTCTACAAATTGTATCGCTAGGGATCAGGTTGAAATTCGTAAAATGAGTGTTTATTATATGAATCAATTTAAAATGGTAAATGAAAAAAATTATATATTTGTGATAGGGATTGATTTAAAAATCTCTATGATAGAAATCGTTATAAATTTTTTAAATTTAGAAAGATGCAAAATATATGTATAGAGATCATGTCGAAATTCATAAAAGGTTTTTTTTATCGTTGAAATCAATTTAAAATCGTAATTGAAAAAAATTGATAGGGACCAGTTTCATAAATTTCTCTGATAGGAATCATATTAAATGTTTCAATTTTCAAATAATACAAATTGTATCATTAGAGATCATGTTGAAATTCATAAAAGATATATTTTAATTGTAGAAATTAATTTAAAATTGTAGTTAAAAACATTGTATCTTTGCGATAGTGACTGCTTTTAAAACGCAAAAACTTAAATGGTAATGAAAAATATTTTCTTTCATCTTAATTGATATACGTTGTAATCATTATTTTTTTCTCATTTAACATTTTTTACTTAATTAATTTATTAGATATTTTCTTTTGTCCAACCAAATTTGAATTTTTCAATATTAATGTCTATAAATAAACTAATTAAAATAAATAGTGTGGATAAAACATAACAAATGAAAATAGATATTTTTTTCTTTATTATTACATTATCATCTAACTAATTTATTGCACATGTTATGTTTTTTTGAGAAAATTAAGAGATTTTATACATTATTATATAAATATAAATTGGTTAATGTAAAAATTATAAATAAAATAAAACACAGCACATGAGATATACATATTACATTAAAGTATACAAGAAAAAATTGCACATATAAGATTGTGCCAAATATTTTACGTGAAATATCTTCGACATGTGAATTACTTAAAGAATTAAACTTTAATATATAATTTAAATACTCTTCTATTTTACTTTGTGATAATTTTAATATAAATATGTTTTATTTTATTTTTATTCACCAACTAATTTAAAGAATTTTTTTTCTTCAAATTAGTATGTGTGTGTCTATATATATATATATATCAATTGATTAATTGAAAATAATAGATACTATATAACATACGTTGATAAAGAAATATGTATATATGGAGAAATTATATATAAAAAAAATTATAGAGAGAACTTAAAGTTAATACATGAGAATGAACATTTTATGTTAAATCATATTAACATACGAATTATAAAGGAAAAATTGCACTTTATCACAATTTTAATATTTTTTCGAGAACACAATTTTAATATTTTTAAATTCATTGTTATTACAATTTTAATGTAAACATATTTATTTCTTAATTTGCTATTATTTTTCACTTAAATATTTTGTTGAAAATTTTTCTTGATATGAGCAAATTTGATTTTTTTTGGCACCGTTATCTATAAAATAAAAAACATGAATGTTTCAATTAATAGTTTACAGCTAGTGAGTGATTTTGGTAGTAATAAAAATGAATTATTTATGGTTCTACATGAGAAAATAGATTATGAAATAAGTTTCTATTAGTTGAATATGCACGACAATTTGGCATGTACTTGATAGGTGTAATTGATACAAGTACATAAAGATAATTTATGATATAGATTTATAGATAATTGCAGTTGATGGGTTGTGCCTTCAAAAATTGTCGGGACGAGATCAAGTGGGTACTACAATTTCAGGTTTTTTATCATGTCTACTCACAACAACTATTTAAACTATTTTAATGTTTCAACCGTAATTTGTACTTTTTTTTTGGTTGTATTCAACTTTTATGTTGTGAATTAATCAAATAATTAACTAACTATTTTCAATAGATAACGATAATTTATAATTTATTATATAATTTTAAAAACATAATTTAAAAATACTCAAATCTTTTATTTCAAATATATTTTTTCATAAATTTTTATAAAGTGCATCATATATCTCGTGCGTTGCACGGGTCACTACGCTAGTATATAATAAAGCAAAATGTTTTCAAAAAAGAAATTTTACACGTGTCAATACTGCGTTCAATTTGAGAAAATTTTACTCAGTATTTATTCTAAAGACTAACAAAAATAGAAACCAAATGATTCTCTTTTCAATTCAAAATAGAATATGCAAATTATATTTAATCAAATAATATTGTGTCTGAATCAGTATTAAATGTAAATTTTAAAACAAAATCAGAAGATTATTCTGTTTTGCTTTCTCTAACATGTCTATTTATTTGATTTTCTTTCCAATTATTTTATCCCCTTCATTTTCAAAAAATGCATCAAGCGTCTCTAGCGACCCATCCTCCCACTCTGTCATCATTCATGGATGGTTCTCTCTTTGGGTTGAAGTAGCTCACCTTGATTCAGATATTTGGATTAATTTTAGTAATTTTGTTTTTAAATATAATTGTCCTATTTTAACTCCTCCTAAAATGCCCATGATCAACAATTTTATTTAACAAAATTTATATGAACATTATGCAGCATTTGATTAGCATCTATAGCATGCACAATAGCCTCGAAGTCATAGCGAAGCACTTCTGGCCTTTCTCGCCTCCAAATTTTTATGTCTCTTCAACTATTCATTCTCTGTTATGATTTTTTTTCTCTCTTTTTTGTTTTTTCTTTTTATATATATTTTCTCCTTCATTCTACTCTTTCATTGTGATGCTATCACCTAAGACTTTCGATTAACGGTTAGTTTTTGTTTTCTTTTTAGTCCTTTCTCTCTCTTGATTACATGTTAGTTTTTGTATTTTTAATCTTACATCTTAATAATTTCATGTATTGATATATTTTATTCATTCATTTTATTTTATTATTTGTATCGTTGTTATTCTTCTAATTATCAACATTGACTTTCATCTAAGGTTAGTTTTTTATTTTATAATTAATCATTTTTAATTGTTATTTCTTCAATTTTTGAAATCTCCGTATTTTGATCATTTCTCATAGTCTCCAAATTATTGATATTGTTTAATTTTTGTTTTGATTCTATCGAAGATCGTCACTACTTTTCTATTCATTATCCTAATCATTTCTCATAGTCTCCAAATTATTGATATTGTTTAATTTTTGTTTTGATTCTATCGAAGATTATCACTACTTTTCTATTCATTATTCTAAACTTCTTTTTTAAAGCGAGTCTTTTTTTTATTAATCACTTTTAGTTATTTAAAATTAATGTTTTTATACTTTATGTTGGTAAGATTTTCGTTCTTTATTTCTAATTTGTGATTACTTTTTTAATTCTAAACAGATACATTATTTTTGCCTTATAAATAAGATGCATCATGAACGAAACAAAATTTAGTAGTTTATTTTTCTCGATATTTCTAATTTTTTATTATTTTTTGATTTTATGCAGATACATTATTTTTGCCTCTCAAACAAGAAGTATCATGAATGACACAAAATTTAGTAGCGTAACTTTCTAAATATTTTTCAAGAAATTGTGTATGGAATAATAGAAAAAATATTAAAAATATTATTTTATTTGATTTGATTGCATAATGATACTAGTAGACATGTGTTGTCTTTTATTTTTCGTTTATTTATATAAGATGTCATACTAATTTTTAAATTTGGGGATTTTAGTTTATGTGGCAAAATTTTTTGATGAATTTGATTTTGATCTTTTTTAGGCTTTGGAAAAATTGTTAAAATTTTAAATTATTTATTATAACGGTTAATATTAGATGAAATAAATAAAAAGATATTTTTTATCTTTTTTTGAAAGGAATAACTCTTTAATCTTGATTTCTTTAATCTTGATTTGAAATTGATGTTCAAATTTAGGAAATAATTTTATTTGCTATTAATTTGAAATTGATTTTTCTAAAGATTACATAATAAATAAAATATTTTATTATGTTAACTCAAATTTGATATCATCGGTATTAGTATGAATTTTAATTTTTTTTATATTTAGGAACATGTAATAAAAAATATTTATTTTATAGTAATCGCTATAGTTATCATTATTTATTTCTCACTTAGTGTTTTTACCTAGCTAATTTATTCATTAAATATTTTTTTTATGCTAGAAAATTTGATTATTTTCTCCTTAATGCCTATAAATAAATTGATTATTATTAAAAATATAGATAAAACACTATAAATGAGAATAAATAATTTTTAATCAATATTTTCACAATCATATAATCTCACATATCAACGAACTCAATTAGTATCAGATTCTCATAATATTAATGATTAATATATCACATTTCAAATTTTAAATTAATTACATTGCACGATATGATTTTTCTCTACTGTAGTAATAATCAATTAATATTGGTTTTCTTTTTCCAATTTATTAATTATCAAAATTGCATTAAATTGAGTTTGCAGGTTAATATTGGTTTCCAACTATGGTAATAATAATAATAAATTATTTAAATTGATTACATTGTATGATGTCGTTTCTCGCTATGGTGATAGTAATAAATTAATATTTTTTTTCCCAATTTGTTAATTAACAAAAAATTATTCAAATTGGGTTCATGGGTTAATATTGGTTTCTCAATATGGTAATAATAACAAATTAATATCACAATCCCATTATGAAATACATTTTTCAAGTATAGATCTTTAGTTTAATGGTAATTATATCACTGGAATAGTAGAATTCACAATTGACATAACAGGAGAATAAAACAGAATAACATCCAACCTACTTCTATTATAACACCAATAAGATAATATCTATGAAAGGATAATAACCAAGTATTTAACTATTTGTAAAAAAAAATCAAGTATCTAACTAAATTATCTATTCAACAATAAAAAGTGGAAAAACTAAACATTTAAGAAAGACACAAACTTCAGCACCACTAAACAAAGTAGCAAAATGATAGTTTATGTAAAATTGTATCCAAAAAAAGTTTATGTAAAAATAATTTATGCAAAGTTATTATTATTATGTTATATTGGTTTTAAAAACAAGTGGTTCATTATTACGGCTAGTAAATTGAAATTTGTTTTAAATATCAATCTATACAGGTAAAGAGACTAATAAAAATATCTTTCAAAAAAGTATAGATTTAATTAACATTTTATTTACTATCAACAAACTTAATAAAAATATATGTAAGTAAATTAGAATTTTCTTTTGAATGTTAATATCATACGTAAAGTGATTAGTAAAAAAATATAAAAATATAAAAATATAATACATAGATAAAATTTAGATTTAGTTTCTATCCTATTTTTTTATTTTTTCACTTAATTTATTATGGATTTTATTTTATATAAACAAATTAGAAATTTTTTAAACACTAATATATATACGTATAGTCACTAATATCAAAATACTAAATATTTATATTAGTAGTATTATCTCATGGGGATTGAAACTACAAATATAAGAAAAAAAATTTGATACAAATATATATAAGAAAACATTATTATATGAGTACAAATATAGAGCAACTAAGATACACAAGGAATTAAAGATAAAAATATGACAAATATTTCATGGATAAAATATAATACACTTAGATGAATATTTTATATGAAAACTTACCTATATCTACATTAAAATAATCGTTACACTGATACTCTTCCTTTCTGTGAGCATGTTACGTCTTATGATTAGACTGTGTTTGAAACAATTTAAAAATCAAGCTCAACAATAATTTCTCAACTGTGCAAACTTCTATAACTAACCTAAAACCATAAACCAAGTCCCAGAATTCTATTATTTTTAAATTAATATTATATACTTCAGGGTGAATTCGAGGGCAATTCAATATCCTTGCCAATGTTTGACTTTGAAAAACAGTAACAACCCAAACTCGACCACTAAACCCGTCAAAGCAAGTTGTCCCCGTCAAGTTTGGGTGAATTCATGTTCATTTGTGTTTTTGACATGTTTACTCACAATAGCTATTTAAATTATTTTACTATTTCATGCATAATTAATATATTTTTTACATTGTAATCTACTTTAAAATTGAGAACTAATCAAATAATTAATACAAATTATATATCTCGTGCATAACACGGGTGAATATACTAGTTCACCAAAAATTGGTGAAAAATATTATGAATGAACATGGACCAACAACTCTGTGAAGTGTCACGTAAAAAATTGTATAATATTTATAAACTATGAACAGTTTTATGCATGCTTTAAAAATAGGAAAGATTTTGTTAGGATTTCATATAACAAAGAAGAAATAAATGAGATATCAGAATAATTTAATCAATTAATTAATTTGAGTTTTTTTTTTAAACATAATTTGAGTTTGTTTAGAAATCATAAAAATGTATTTTTCAATGGGAAGTCATTTACATAAAGAAGAAATAAATATATTATGATATTATTGTGTACTATTTTTTTTAGGGAACAAAACTTATTGCATTTCATCAAATATAACGTCAGCAGTACAAATAATTTGTTTTATTATATAAAGAGTGGACAAATATCTATTATTGACTTATTGTTATTTAACCGTATGTACGTTCTTTAAAACTGAATGATGTTGTGCGTAAATAATTACTATTGTAGATCATAATTTGCAACCTTTGCTAATTACTATTATCAGGACAAAAAACAAATATCTTTATCTTAGTCATCAACCTGTACTGAATCTACAGTTGCAAAAAATTACATGCCAAATGCCAAATAATTACAGAACAATTGAGCTTTGAACTGGTGGTTCCCTCTATAAAATCATTTTCTATCCAAGCAATAGCATAGTTTTTTTTTGGTCCAAAAGCAATGGCATAGCTGAAATATGAAACTAAAAGAAAAGCATGGGAACCTTTGATTAGAATATTTAACAACACACGAGGAACATTCCTCTCAATAAAGACGACGGGAACGGGAGTGATGCCCCTTTTACTCAGCTTATAATACTTGAAAATATACAAAATAATGAAGATGTGATGTAGTTACGACTCAAGATATTGGGAAGAGTGAATAGTGAAAATAACCCCCGAAATTGTAGGGCGTTTTCAATTTAGCACCTAAAATTAATGAAAACTCAAAATAGTCCCTCAATTTGTAAACCGTTACTCAATTTAGTCAATCCGTTAATCTCAGTTAGTTGACGTCGTTAGTGAGTATGACGTGTCACGTTAAGTGACATGATGACTCCCACGTGGCCCACACGTGTCCAGGGACCAATTTGACAGTCGGTAACAGAGACTATTTTGAGAGTAGTGAATGTCAAAATGACCCCCAAAATTGTAAAATGCTCTCAAATTAGCCCCTGAAATTAACGAAAACTCAAAATAGTCCCTCATATTTTATCTAATTGCACTTGTCCTCTGCATGACATTAATGAACGTTGGTATTATGATAATACCAAATGAGCTCCAACATTACAAACACTTTTGGATGAGCAAAAAATGGTAGTTGATGCAAAAGTGATTGTCACGTTGGAGTTCATTTGGTATTATCATGATATCAACATTCATTAATATCATGCAGAGGACAAGTGCAATTAGACAAAATATGAGAGACTATTTTGAGTTTTCGTTAATTGTAGGGGCTAATTTGAGAGCATTCTACAATTTTGGGGGTCATTTTGACATTCACTACTCTCAAAATAGTCCCTGTTACCAACTGTCAAATTGGTCTCTGGACACGTGTGCGCCACGTGGGAGCCAGCATGTCACTTAACGTGACACGTCATACTAACGGCGTCAACTAACTAAGGTTAACGAAGGGACTAAATTGAGTAACGGTTTGCAAATTGAGGGACTATTTTGAGTTTTCGTTAATTTCAGGTGCTAAATTGAGAGCGCCATACAATTTCAAGGGCCATTTTGACTATTTACTCTATTGGAAAATAACGGAAATCTTGGAAATTTATATGAAGATCTGAGCAACATGGGAATACACAACTTTCTACACATGAGACATGACGGGACCACAAACTTACAATAAGGGTTTCAACAAAATCACAAGTACAAAATAAGGGTTTCATCAAAATGGTCACTCGCCCAAATCGCAAACAACAAACACACGGTGTTGAACACAGGTCTCGTGCCGTCGGTGACAAATAGAAACTGGAAAAGCGATGTTAGTCGGGAATGCTTACAACGGTCTTTTGCAGATTGTGATATTCAACAAGAACTTCACGCGATGATGGATTTCAGGTCCTTGCAGATATTCGGTTTCCCACATCGACGACGACGATGGCGTCTCCCCACCTACTATGCTTCAATTATGTTTATGGTGGCGTGTTCCTACCAAAGACCTAAGCACTGCAAAACTCCGATAGTGACATTGAAAGACTTTTTTGGTTATTGCAGATTGCAGATACCCAAAATTTGGGAACAAAACTCTAATTTTTCCAGTTTTGGTCCAAACGGTATTTAATTTAATTATTTATACAATTTAGGGAACAAAAGAAATTTCTGTAAATTTGTAGGTTGAAAATATATTTATAGGAAGTCAATGGAAAAAATCGTATTTCATGAAAACCAGGATTATCTGTAGCTATCGGTAAAGGCCCCATTTCTCTATAGTGGTCAACAAATATGCTTGCCCTGAACGGCACCACAACCTACTATATATGTGTATATAGCTTTCATATGAAATTACCCCATAAGAAAGAAATTGGTATAAATAGAAATTAAGTCATTTGTCTCGAACACATTTTAATCAAGATGGTCAAATTTGACCAATGTATTTATTTAATTTGATTGTTTTTCCTTTGACTTGAAGGGTAGGAATATATTATGTCGTTAATATTTTGGTTAGTCAGTATTGCCTTTCCGTTGGTTTTTTTTCAAACAAAAGTTTTAAGACAAATTATCGATCTCAACATAATTTATGAATAAATGTTTTTCTTTCTATTTTATTTAATTAATTCAGTCTAATTTATAAATTATAGTATATTTTCGTGAGAGTAATTTAATCTTTTGATTTATAACATCTTAAAATGCATGTTATTCTTAAATTTTGCTATTGTAAATTTTAATATTTTTGAAAAATTATACTATATTTTTTAATGATTTCGAGATTTTTTGTGTACATTTTAAAATTCTAACCAGAACTAATTAGACACATTTCTCTTTTAACTCATATTTTACTTAAATTTTAAAATACTCTTGCAGTATGCAAAATACCTAGCCATCAGGACAGCTTCAATTCTTTGGTACCGTTTAGAATAAGACAACCTAAAAACGCCCCACCAATGGGAAAGCCCAACTTTACCTTTGATAGGCTGTCTCCCTGTTTCATCTTAATTGTGTTTCCCTCCTTAGTACTTTTTAAAATATAATAATCGACTGAAGAACAAATGGCCCCTCGTGTTAGTGGCACTCTTGTCCCTCTCAACCGTCACAGTCTTCTTCATCCGAACCACTTTCGATTCTTGCAACGCCGCCCCTCAGTTTCAGGCTTAGGTACGGTCATCGTCGCAATCGAGTCCTCTAGAGTTCATGAAGTCGAAGCTGGTTAATTCTGATGGTCTCGCACGAGCTCTCTCAGCTCTCTGGTGGACCCCTCCTCCTCATGGAGTTGGACTTTCTCTTGTGGGGCGTCAGCTCCGACGTCGTTTGGGTCACCAATCAGAAACCTCCGCAACTCAAAACATGATCGACCCCCCTCCCAACAAAGTGACAAACTCAAGTGTTCGAGGAGAAAATCACAACAGGGAGAAGGAAGGAACAAAGCAACAGGCATAACGACGAAGGAAACAACCCATGCCTGAAGAAAAATTGCAACAAAGCTAAATACAGTGATGATGAATAACACTTCCATAATTAGCCCATAACTCCCCTTCCATAAAGGTTGCTAAAGTTATGCCACAGTGATAATGAATAACACTTTGATTTGCCTTGAAGTACAATTTGTCCCCATGCCCCCCATTTTTATTTATGCTAATTTAATTACTTTCCAAACTGCATAGTGCGGTGCTATCGCCTATCGTGCAGTTGATAATATAAAATAACACTAGTACGTAACATCGATCTCTCTGTCCAGGACGCTTAATTGTCGAATAAAATTACTACTTAAGCTGCAATTCCTTTATGGGTTAATTAGTTGTCCTTTGAAAATGTTAATTTTCTATATACATAATTATGCAGCACCATCTTTCCATTTGTATAAAAAAATAATGATAATGCAGCACCCAAGCACATGCAAGCGAAGAAGAATTAATATCTTATCGGTTTAAGATGGCCATTGGCCGTTATCTAAGTGCCAAGTGGGAGACAATAACATATACAAAGCAAGGCCTCTAAAAATGCCAGGACCACGGTGAAGTCTAAATCACCAAACGAGTTCATACCTTTCGAGCTACATATTGGCTGTGACAAACAGCACCGGGAATTCACCCGATATTCTATAGACCCATCTTTGCAAATAGTGAGAATTCACAATGTAATCCATCAATCAGGTAGTGGGTAACAAATCTACACCATTCAATTTTTTATGCATATATCTGTGGTGAAAATGGGCTTTCCCATTGGTGGGACTTTTTTAGGTTGTCCTATTCTAAACGGCACCCAATTCTCTAATTATATTCAAGTTTGACTTAATCCTCAGTTTGCTTTTCTTATTTGAGCAAAAGATTTTTTGTTTTTATTAGTGGAAATTACTAGTAAAATCTTGTTGAGCTGCCCGATTTCTCATCCCTGTCCTCTTCTTAAAGTAAAAGGATCAACAGCGTTGGCATTGCTATCCATCCCATGGTAGACTTTGACCGCCGCTAACCACACTGCAAGCTTTTGATAATTTACATTTTGCAATCGAATTTATAATTTTATAATTACTTAGATCGAGCATAAATACTAAATAATGAATAGAGTGAAACAAGGGATAAGATCACCCCTAAATCACCACCACCACTCCGGCAAAAAACGGAAAATAAAGAAGAAGAAAAACATTAATAGTTACACGTACTAAAAATGAAAATAATTTGTTTTCTATTTTTTAAAATGAGTGAATCATCAAATTCGTCGTTGAAATTATAGGATACTATCAACTTATAGTTCTTGAAATTACTAAAATTCAAAATTAATCCTTAAAATTGAATTTTTTTGTTTCAATTAGTCCTTATCAGACAATTTTAGGAAATTGAATTGATTGACTCAAAATGATTAATGTGATCGAAAATTATTTTATTTTGACAATCCCTTCTCTCATTTTTTATCTTTTCAAATAAAAATTCTTTTTAATTAATTAGACACATTTTTTATAATTTTAAACATTTTTTATTTCTAATATATTTTCGAATATTAACATAAATTAAGTACATATATTTATAAATTTAAATTCTATATTAATTTATATTTTCAACTCTTGAATTCAAAATACCCATAGCTTTCAAAAAATATAATAATTAAAATACCCATACAAAACAAAAAAAAATGGAAAAGAAAACTTGGTAGTTAGCCTAACTTTATTAGTTACCTCACGTGAATGGAGAAACGCGTACTCATGTACACCTAGAACTATTCAAAATGTAATGACAAAATAGAATTGTCAACTTCGGATGTAATAATAATAATAATAATAATAATAATAACATAAGACGGTTAAAATTAAAAGAAGAAGCAAGCAAACAATGGGAGCCGATGAAGGTGGAGAGAAAGTTTAAAGCAAAGGATCTGATTCGTGGGTGATGAAAGTAATGTTGTTGGTGTTAACACGGAAAGACCGAGACCAGCAACAAAGAGAGTAGACTCTGTTCTGTTAGTCGTAAATGGACAAAACCAAACCAAAAATCCAACAACACCAACTAAATTTTATTCAATTCACAGCCACGCCCATAACGAGGCAATGTTTTCTTCCATGGTACTAATAATAACAATAATATTATTATTTTATTTTATTTTACTAATTGAATTGATAAGTCTTTTTTTTATTTGCTTTTTTGCTGCTTTATTTTTAAGATTAACCTTGTCTACCGTACCAGAAGTGGGTGTGGGTAGGTATTCCTGTGGATGCACAGTTCAGACTGAACAAACAGAACACAAGGCGAAGATCCCTATGAAATTGTTTGGATTTCTGCATCAAGGTCGAAACTTGAAGATGACCCAGGTCAGCTAACACCATCTATTTTGGTTTCCCTCGCTTCTGCTTCTCCATTTCCCACACTTCCCTCATCCAAATCCATGATGTTTCCTTTTAATAAGTCTCATATTAACTGTTTCCTGATTCATGGGTTTTCATCCTTGTTTGCAGCTGCTGTTTCAGATACCCTTTTCCCCCAAAATAAAGTAAAAAAAAATCCATTTTGTTTTGTTGTGAAGAAAAGAATCTGTGTGATATTAGAGGATACGGTGGGAATTGGGAAAAGGGTTGGGAGAGGATATGGGAGAGGATGAGGATCAATTCTATGACACCCGTGAGGAGTTGTGTTCTGTCTCTGATGGGGGTGATTGTTCTGAATCGGATGAATCTTGTTCTGGTGGTAATAATAATGAATATGTAACTAGGCACCAGGTTTGGACTAACAACCTTCAAAGTGTTCACCTACGACGCCTCAATTTCATAAGATGGATGGGTTTAGAGTCTGATACTGATGCCAATTCAATTGAGGGAGAGGGGTTGGGAGATCCATCTTGTGGGGTTGACCGAGTCACCACAACCAGTGGGGCTGTGCTGAGAAATTCGGTTGCTGCAGAGGGTATTCCCTTAACCTCAGACCAGATTGTGTTGGATTCCTTGTCAAATGAGGCTTCTAGTTCGCTACAAAATCGCGGTGATAGGGAGAATTTGGCGTGTATGATAAGGAATTTGGATGATGGAACACAGTATGTTGTGGATAAATTGGATCAAGATGGAGAGCTTAGCACCCTGCGTGTTCTGGGTTCCGACCAATTGATTAGCTTGGAAGAGTTTCATAGAAATATTGGGCCGTCACCGTTGGTTCGCAGACGTTTGCAGAGGGATGCTGAGAACACGAGATTCTTGGCTGTCGTTAAAAAGAAGATGAAGAGAGGTTGGCTAAGGAAACTGGATTCTGTGGCTTGTTTTTCTCATAGTCAAGGGCTTGC
This sequence comes from Glycyrrhiza uralensis, assembly GCA_030159175.1. Lineage (NCBI taxonomy): Eukaryota > Viridiplantae > Streptophyta > Magnoliopsida > Fabales > Fabaceae > Glycyrrhiza > Glycyrrhiza uralensis. The sequence continues at coordinate 56,435,088 of BRZY01000003.1, read as the reverse complement.
TGAAACTTACTGCAAAGACTTTGATTCAGTGGATGGAAGTGGGATGCAAAGAGTTCGAGTTCATCCACATAGGAAGCAATTTAAGGAGCTTTCCTCTCTTTATGCTGAACAGAAGTTTAAAGCACACAAGGGTATCATTTTGACAATGAAGTTCAGTCTTGATGGAAAGTATCTGGCTAGTGGTGGTGAAGATGGCATTGTACGTGTGTGGAAGGTGGTTGAGGATGAAAGATCAAATGAACTGGACATTCGGGACAGTGATCCATCAAATATATATTTCAAAATGAATAAATTTTCAAGTGTATCTCCCCTCGGTGTAGATAAAGAGAAATTAGTTAAAAGAGAGAAGTTGAGGAGATCGTCTGCTTCAACTTGTGTGGTTATCCCACCAAAGACCTTCCGCATATTGGGGAAACCTTTGCATGAATTCCACGGGCATAGTGGTGACATTTTAGACCTTGCATGGTCCAAAAGAGGGGTTAGTTTCCAAGAGAAGCAAAGCTACTCTTATCTGTCTTTTATATCTTGCACTATCTTTAAGTTCGCTTATCATTTAGTTTTTTATAAATGGAACTTACTGTTGTTTACATTCTCTTGTTTGTTGCAGTTTCTACTGTCATCCTCTGCTGACAAGACAGTGCGCCTATGGCAAGTAGGGATTGAAAAATGTCTTAGAGTTTTCTCCCACAATAATTATGGTGAGCCTCTATTATCTTATGTTAGATATATGTATGTCAAGTGATTTGGATAGTATTGGTTGTTCTGTAACTGTATTGCTCTGTATTGTTCTTATCCTATATTGTGTTGTTTTGCTGAATAATACTTTGTTACTTATGCCTTTGATGCAGTGACGTGTGTCAATTTCAATCCTGTCAATGATAATTTTTTCATCAGTGGTTCAATTGACGGAAAAGTGCGCATCTGGGAAGTTCTTTACTGTCGGGTTGTCGATTACATTGATATTAGAGAGATAGTCACGGCTGTTTGCTTCCGCCCTGATGGAAAGGTTTGTTTCATTATAACATTTAAATGTAAGAACATTGTGGCAGGAAAATATCTTTTTGTTTTGTTTCTAAAATTTTACTCATTCTTTCAGGGCACAATTGTGGGTACCATGGCAGGCAATTGCCGTTTCTATGATATTCGAGGTATGCACATATTTGGCTCTGTATATGTTGGAATTGCTGTTACAATTTGAAAGCCTTTCAGAACCATACAATACTTGATGTTCTATTATTGGAAATAACGTGTATGGGTTTTGTTAATAGAAATTTAGCAATTTAATTTGAGCATATACTAGACGGTTTCCACCTTTATTTGGGATCCCAATTTGGAGGTGGAGGCTTCGTTGCAGTCAGCAAAGTACTTGCCGGACACATTCAAGAGCCTTGGATGGGTTGCCACATAACATGTCGTTGCAGCTGCCTATAGTAAATCAGATCACAAGATCATAAGAGGCTCAACAATAAATTAAGTGAAAAATATATATAATGCAAATTACAAAATAAATAGAAATATCAAAGATCTCTAGTTTAATTATGTAGGAGTGTAGGACATATATGGGTTCCATTGGATAAATAGCTTAATTAAGTGTTTATTGAATAATAAGCACTCGTATATAAGCTATTTTTAAATGATCGAAGAGAAAATATGATTAAACTATTTTCATATAATATTGTAAGCAGTTTTTGGTAAGTTATTACGGAGACCCAAAACAACTTAATTATGAGCGGATCATAAATTACTTTCATAATCTCTCAAACTCTCTCATTGTAGGTGCTGATCTTCAAATTCATTAAATTAAAAGGTTTTTAGTTGTGTTCATTGGCTACTCAAAAGGAAAAACTTAAATGGCTGTGCAGAAGTATATTTAGTTAACTGGTTTTGTTGATTCATATCTATGTATAATGTGTAGTGACTAGTGATTATATATTGCTGTTGGACTGTTGGTTCTGTATCTATACAGGCCTTGCTCTTGTGGGTTGGATTTAAGTTTAACTGCTGGTCAGTATGTAGGGCAGGGCAATATTACTTTGAGTAAAGCCCATGATATGTTGAGGGATTGGGTAGCTTTACTGCATTGATGCATATTATCCCTCAATGTATACTTATTCTTTTCTCTTTTTTTAAGGAGGATTTTTTATCCTCCTTTGTACTAGGAGGTAGATGTGCATACAGTCAAACAATGGACTACTGCTGATTGTTTTGATGTTCTCTTGTGCTTGTGACATATAAGAGTTTCTTAATTAATTATTGATCCCAAAAATGATTATTAAGTAGTAGTTTGTGACAATAATTTTTATCTTTTACCTTCACTTGTTTAGGTAGTCATCTGCAATTGGATGCTCAGTTTTCTTTACAAGGCAAAAAGAAGACATCAGGGAAAAGGATCACCGGCTTTCAGGTTGGTTATTTCTGCCACTCTCTTTTTCTGGTTTCTAACCTTCCTTTTCTCTTCCACCCTATATAAAATTATTGACCAGTGATTATTAATCTTATATGATATGATTATTTCTTCAGTTTTCACCTAGTGACCCAAGCAAATTGCTGGTCGCTTCTGCTGATTCACATGTCTGTATACTCTCTGGAGTTGGTGTCATCTACAAATTCAAAGGTAGGTTCTTCATATATGTTTTTGCATATATACCTAATTTTTGTACAAATGTGTCCATTTAGGTAATAAAATACATTAATAGTTATTTATACCTCTTCCTTTTCCTTGCCTTTCAGGCCTAAGAAGTGCAGGTCAGATGCATGCTTCCTTCACCTCTGACGGGAAACATATCGTCTCAGTTAGTGAGGGTTCAAATGTTTGTATCTGGAATCACACTGGCCAGGATAGGAATACCTCCAAAGCAAAGAAGGTTTGGTCTTCTGAGAGTTTCCTATCCCACAATGCAGCAATTGCCATACCTTGGTGCGGCATCGAGTCAACGCCGCTGTCCCCTTCACTGGGAGAAGGTCTGATTCACAGGTCATCCTTGTCTCCTCCTGATTGTTTCTTCCTGAGCCGTGGATTTCTGTCGGAGTTAGTCCCAAAGGTATCCGCAACATGGCCAGAGGAGGCACTCGTGGACTCGGTCTCAGGTCAAGCCGTTGTTTCTCCTACAATGGGTAAATCAGAGTACAGGTTCTTGAGAAGTGCTTGCAAGGGAATGTCTAATTCTCACTTGTGGGGCCAAGTAATTGTAACAGCAGGATGGGATGGATGCATAAGAGTGTACCAAAATTACGGGTTACCGGTTCGTGTTTGAAACACAAGCTTGGGTTCGTTTTTCGGGGCATTCGAAAAGTAAGTTACCATGCTCATATAGCAGCATTAAAGGGTTCTTGGATGCAGAGGAATTTGCTATATTACAAAGCTTCATCGTATAGCAGCCAGGAAAATTCTTCAGTTGCAATGTTACCTGCTTTGGTAACGGGGGAATTAATGCCCTCACGTATAATATTCTTTACACAAAGTCAAATGTAATACCAATTATATGATTCTTTTAATTTTTAAGGGCTGTCGGTTGAGAGGATGTAAGTCTCAGTTTTGCTGATGGTCCTAGTCAAATGTAATTCTTGATCATGTATAGTATATAGAAGAATTTTTTTTTTGTTTTTCAATTTTAATTTATACAGGAAATTTTTGTTTGCACTTCCTGAATGAGAGAGGAAGTGCATAAATGCATAATGACTATAGTGTCTAATGCACATTTTGTATGTTCACACTTTGCATAAAATTTCTGTGTTATAATCAATCTCCTATATATATTATATGCGATATTTGATAATCATCAGAGGAGAAAAATGGGTTACATAAAGTAGATAGATTTTAGGCAGACATGGAATATGTGGTTAGAGAAGTTTGACTTATACATGAAGTAATGGATGGCATAACATTGTTATAGGCCACTCATTTTACTTTCTCTTGAGGTATGTGTCGTGTGGAAAAGATATTTGTGTATGATATCATTTCTTTAGTCTAGAAGTTCATGGTTTATCCTATCTGTGATGCCGATCGATGACTTGGAAACTATATAGTGGTAGTCTTCGTTTCTCACAAGTCACAACGATTATCAGAGAGAGTTGGGGCAACCAATGATTGATCTGTTTCCTTGGGAAGGTTTTCGCTGTAAGTCCACTTTTATCCCAACTAATCCGTCTTCCAAACTACGGATATATATTTCCTTATACTGTAGGGTACGAAAATGTTACACGGACCGCCATTGTACACCCACTACACACCTCCAATTCCCATCTCATTCATTGTCATCGAGTGTTGTGCAAGTGTGTGGGTATCCACGTATAAGGGCTCATTACGTAAATAAGCCCGTCTTCCAATTCGAACAAAAAAATAATACGCATTCCTTAATATGATCCAATGATGCATTCCATAATTGCATTATTTAACAATTTAGTTTTAATATAATACTGTGATTGCAAAGCTTCTTTTCTATATCATCAAATCATTTGTTGGGACATACACTGATAATGCAAATCAAATGTTTTATACGCATAAATAAATAATTTGATGATAACGAAAAAATATATTAATCAACATTAAATTTATTACTTAACTAGGTTTTAATTTTTAAATAACGCAAGACTTTTTAAATAATGTGATAAGATATTATTGGATGATCTTTATTTGTTCAATAGTATGACCGTCAATAGATTTGATTTCTTCTTCTTTTTTTTTTTAAAAAAAAACTCTTGAAAAATATATATTTTTCTTTAAAAGCAGGCTCTCTCCTCCGAGGGGCGCATGTTAGTAGGTCCCATGCAAAAACACCATGAGAAAGATACTCTTCGCGCGAATAACCACCACCACATGGGGGAGCCCGACCCCATGTTCTTGTTGTCCACTTAATTAATTTTTTTTTATTTAAAGAGGTATATTTTGTCCATTTTAATAACTCCAAAGGAACTTTCTCGTTTATATTTTGTATCGTTCCCATATATACAAGTACAATTACATCCCAGAAACAGAATAATAAAACAAAAATAATAGTACAACTAAAGTTTTCCAGGCATTTTCCCTTCTAATCTAAGACCCGTGTTAACATAACCCAAAGCTCCATATAATCATTGTATCATCATAGCAATCCAATCTAACTAGCATCTAAAACAATTATATTATTTTAGACTCGAAACAATATAAAAATAAAAAGCAACAAGTTTCCCAACGTTTACCCTTAGGCTATGTTTGGATGGGGGTTTTTGGAGGGGAAGGGAGGGGAGGGGAAAATTTATAATCTCCAATTTCCTTGCTTAGGAGTTTTTAAAATTAAAAAAAAGTTTTACATCTTGGTGTCTGCTACCTTTTAAAATAATATTTCATTTGTCCTATTAAAGCTAAACAAGGTAATTAGGAATTATAAGTCCTCTCCTCCACTCCCCTCCCCTCCCTTCCCCTCCAAAAACCCCATCCAAACATAGCATAAGTAATCAAAACAGATATACATTGACATGGTTGGTTATACCCTAGATAAGATCATAAAGACTGGGCAAAGCTAGCTAACTCGTCCTATTATTGTATATATCTCGACTTTAGCTTCTTAATCTATTAAGATCAATCCAAGAGAGAACAAAACAATATTTATGCGTGTTGCTCTCTGGGGTCTCCATCTACAGTACCAAGCTATCTAGCTATCTTTTCCATAAAATTTATATACATATATATGTTTTTTTTTCTTCCTTTTGCAGTGTCCCAAGAAACTTCAAAATTCAAGGTGATTGAATAGGTCAAAAGCAGCTTTTGGAGTACCCCTAGAAACCATGAATTCGGAAACGGCCCATAACCTTGCTGCTTCAATAGAGTTGGATCCCAATTTGGAGGTGGAGGCTTCGTTGCAGTCAGCAAAGTACTTGCCGGACACATTCAAGAGCCTTGGATGGGTTGCCACATAACATGTCGTTGCAGCTGCCTATAGTAAATCAGATCACAAGATCAGAAGAGACTCAACAATAAATTAAGTGAAAAATATAATACAAATTACAAAATAAATTGAAATTGTCAAAGATCTCTAGTTTAATTGTGTAGGACATATATGTGTAAGATTGGGTAAATAAATTAAGCGTTTATGAAATGATACGCACGTGTATATAAGTTGTTTTTATAATGTGATTAATCTATTTTCATATAAATTGTAAACAGTTTTGGTAAGTTATTATGAACTCAAAACAACTTATGAGCGGAACATAATCTATTTTCATAATCTCTCATCTTAAATTCTCTAACAAGTCCTTATGTGACTAGATAAATCCGAATAAGTTCTCTATAAGTCAATCCAATCGCACCTAGAAAATTAGAGCACAACACATACCTAACCCTATATATTTTGAAATTAATTAGTATTTACCTGGGGAATCGACTTTAAGAGCATGGAAGCCAAAAAGAACACTAAATCTGCAAAATTTGTTTAGAACACAAAAGGAAATATCCCAAAATCAATGGCTGCAATGCAATCATAAAAAAAGGAAACTGAAACTATCACTAAAAAGGAAACCAAGACTACAATAGGTTGGCATGTTTGGAATTCCAACCTGTAAGGAAGCCTTCACGCTCTCTAGTGAGTCTGGTTCTCACGATCCCCGGGTGAACGCAGTTCACAGTCACGTTGGCCTCCATTTGCTGCAAAAAATTAACACCTCTTCTTAGAATCAGTGGATCTAAATAATTCTCACAAAACCGACTTGTAAAATGAGGATATCATTGTTTTATATACTCTTTTATAGTCTTATCTCTCGTTGATATAAGACTTAGATTTTTTCCAATACACCCGTCTAATTAATTTATTTATTTATTAATATATGTGAATAAAATATGATAAACTAGTAACTAGTGGCAAGAACGGGCCGGCCGGGTGGGTTAATCCAATCCAAGTCCTGGGGAAACATGAGAAGCTATTGATTACTGACTAGCCAGGGAAACAAACAAAATTCACTTTCTGATATGGATAGGATCTCATCTGGGTATCATAATCTGGGTATCATATATAGTTGATAGATGGATATCATTGCATAATGTTAGTTATTTAAATATATTAAATTAATAAGAGGAATGAGTGAGTGTGAGAGTGTGTTTGTTGTTTACCTTGAGCCTGCGGGCAAGCTCGTTGGTGTGGAAAACGTTGGCGAGCTTGGAAAGAGCATAGGCACGTGTGGCGTCGTAATGGCTGCTGCTGGGGGTGGGGGACAGGACACGGGAGGGACAAATTTCAGTCCAAAGAAGTGTGTTGTGTTTGGCAAACATATCACATCATTCATCATTTTGTTCATTTAAAAAACTAGTAGTAACTTGGAATTAGAAACATTTCATTTTTTAAATCCAAACAGGACAGTAAAAATGATTCTCACAACACAATAATATCAGAAGAATCACAAAATTCTTAGGTGGTGTTGTGTAGTGTAGTGACTAGTGTGGTGGTTGTTGTCACCTTTTGTTGCGGCTTATGAGAGCCAGGTACGAGAACAGATCTCCGGAAAACCACCCGTGTATGCTGGACGACACGTTCACGATCCGCCCTTGTACCCCTGTCTTCTTTGCCGTTTCAACCATCGTGTTCAGCAACAGCTTTGTTAACAGAAAATGACCTGAATAACAATAATATATATAAATTAAATTCCCTCATTATATATAAATCTCCCTCCCTCCCTAACTAGAATATTCTTACAACATAAAATATAATTCTGATTTGTGCTTATTATTATTAGTAGGAAAATAATAAAAAAAACAAAAGAAAAAAAATTAAAAAGAAATTGTTTCTTACCGGTGGCATATTTTCTTACCTAGATAATTAGTGGCGAAGGTCATTTCAACACCATCCTCGGAGATTGCATGCTCATGTGCAAACTTTCCAGCGTTGTTTCTAACATCAATTAATCATTCAAATTCATAGTCAAAACAATGGACAAGATATCAACTAGATTAGAGGTTATTTCTTTCTTTTTTTCTTTTTTGTTTTTCTTTGTATTTTGAGATTGATTAATTAGATTGTTAGATTGAAATGAAATAGAGTAATGATACATAGACACCCCAACAGTATCACCACCCATCCAACACCTCTTATTTCTTTCTATCTCTCTCTTATTGTCACATCATACTACCTATCACATCTATCACTTCTCTTTCTTCTATCTCTTTCTCTCTCTGGGTGTATACACCCATTGAGGTGTCCATGAAACATTTTCCAATGAAATACTACTAAAGTATTGCTGCATTGCAGTGAGTGGAAGTAGTAGTACAGTACAAACATATATACATGAGGAGATGGAGAGGGAAACGGAGGGAGTGAAACTGAACAACGAAGTTTCTAACGGAATTGAGAGAGCTGAGATCGAGAGGCATAACAATAATCTCCGAGTGAGGGCACTCCGACACTATGCGAGCCTTCGCTTCCTCCGCGGCCTTCATGCTACGCGCCGGCAGAACCAGCCTCGCCCCACGCTTCGCCAACACACGCGCCGTTTCAGCCCCGATTCCAGACGTAGCACCTGTCACAATCACAATCACAGTAGTAATTAGTTCACCACTGATAACTAACTAAATACCACTGTTCTCTATCTAATATTATTATTATTATCATCACATACAAATATAATAATATTTTATTTAACTAATTGGTTATTTACCGGTAATGATGGCGGTGATGGAGCGGAGATCGCCGCAGCTTTCCGTGGCCTGTTCGGCGGTGGATTTCGACCCGAAGCCGCTGGGACCCGCCGACCCGATCAGGTACTTAACCGTTTCCAGCATCTTATAATTAGTTAGATGGGGTTGTTAATTTGTGGGTTTGGCGTGGAATAACGAACGTTACTCCAATCAACAATAACTAATTGGCCAGGGGTGGAATGGAAATTCCCTTGTGCTTGATCCGATGGATGTGTGTGATCGAGAAAGTGACGGGTTTGGTTTTGGGGGTTTGGTTATAAAAAAGGTGGTTCTCTTTTTTCACTGTCAGGTTTTGCAGCAGCGAGCTAGGTAGATAGCTAGATGCTAATGCTATGATACAAAAGCAATGCAATACGGCTCTGCATTAAACCTCAAACACAGGGTGCAGAACAAAGAAAGGAAATGAGGGCCGGTAATTGAAGAAAGTGGTCAGATAGAAAGAAGGAAAAGGAGGGCTATAGAAATGAAAAGTGATGTAGCTATCCTCACTGTTTATATATTTTCTATAAGTGCCTATTTAATTTAATTTAATTAATTAACAATAATAAATGAATAATGGTCCTTCCTCACTGACTAGTGCTGTCAATTGCTGGGGAAGGGTGGACTGCACAAAGATATTAATTAAGAATCAACTATAACAAGAAAAGGAGGGTAGTAGTGTACAACCTATATATTTGTCACGCATACTAGATGGTAACAATATGCAATGTACCAACAAAAAAAAATTGAATGTACGAGACTTCCATCACGTAAGATTTGTATACGATAAATACATACAATTTTATCCCTACAAGTAGAGAGATTATTTTTTAAACCAGTGACCCTAAAATCACAAGAGAGAATAATTTTATTGTTGCGTCAAAGCTCACTCTCTGTATAAAAGAAATGTTTGATTGCATGACCGAGACTGTGCTTTCTTTTCTCTCTTTCTTTTGGAGTATTTATTTATTTATCCCAATTGTTTATTACTTGTTAATTATTATCCGATGGATGCTTCATCTCTGATCAAGTACTTCCACTTTTTCAGATTATGCCTTTCCTTTTTTTTTTTTTCCCCTTGCCTTTCCTCTGTATATATCTGTGTGCCAGGGAAAGACACGAAAGAGATCATACTGCTTTTATTTCTTGGCACTACTCTATTGATTGGTTATCTGGTTCTGATACGCAATTAGTTGTTAATTTATGAAATAATTAAATGTTAAAGAAAAAATAGTAGTACTCCATACCATAGACCGTTAATTTTAATTTTTTTTCCACTACCAATGAATTACATGTGTGGAGTTGAGAGATTGGACAGTGTGTAATTATCAGGTTGACTTTTGGATATGAGTACATAATTAACGTGGACAATGCATGTTAAATCAAATCCCATCTCCTTTTTTACACTATCATTCATTGTTCTTCTTTAATCAATCAATGGGTTTACAGTTGGACGTCGCTTGTCCTTTTCCCGGGTAGACGTGAAATCCATGGTAATGGTGGTTGAGAATTAATTCATCTTCAAATCATCTTTAAATTAACGATGATCAAGATGTAACTCTAATTACTCTTTCAGTTTTTTCTAGAATGTTAGTTTAAAAAGAAATTTTATTTATTTTTTAAAAACCGTATATTATTTTTTATTTTCTATTTTTACCTAATCAATTAATAAAACGGATAATTTAAAAAAGATATTATATAAGAAATAAAAAATATATTATCAAAGTACTACTAAAAGATAATTTTAATATGCCTTTATGTATTTATTTGATCAGAATGTTTTAAAATCTTAAATTAATTTGTCGTTAAATTTTTTAAGTTAATTGTATATGATTTTTTTAGGGTTGTTATGAGAAAGTCCTAACATGAGTTTATGCACCAATACATGTCTAATCCCACGCCTCAAGGCATGAGCTATCATCTTGACATATGAAGGAGTTTAAGTTAACGGATCGATAAGTTTATACTAATGCAATACATTGCTTTACACTAAAAACTAATTTCACCTGTATAGCAAAAAAAAACTAATTTCACACCTAATACAACATGCGAAATGAATCCTTATAAAGAACGAGAATACTGGTAAAGAAAAAACTGTAAAGGTTTTATCGCTAATTTTTATATTTTTAGAGTCATTAAAAAAGCTATACACTCAACGAAATCATATTGGAAAAAACTTGAAATTTCTATATACACAGACAAATAAAAATAGAAAATATTAAAATTAAATCCATTCTCGTTGTATAATTTTATAAAAGTCTTCTAAAATCAGATTTAAAGAATGTTAAATTAATTCTCTTTAAAACATTTCTAATTTTCTAAAGGAAAATGATTTGATAATAAGGAGTCTTATAATTTAAATTTGAAAATCTTAAAACTTTCCCATTTCTCTCCATGTAATCTTAAAACTTTAAATGTAGTTATTTTTTAATGAAATTTTGACTAAAATAAAGTTTAAATATATTTTTAGTCTCTGTAAATATATTTCTTTTATTTTAGTCCCTGCAAAAGAAATTTTTCTTTTAATCCTCATTATTTTTATTTCAATTTGGCAGTCTCTATAATATTTAGATCAAGTTGAATTAATTCTTGTATAATTTTTCAATTGCAATTAATATATTCTATTAAATAAGTACAGGATTATATAGTTTCCTCATAAAAAAAATTTCTTAAAAATCCGAAGGTGCTTTCTTAATTATCTTAAGCGATTGAGATGATTCATCATCTAAACTCGGTTATTATGGATTTTTACAGACTAATAGAAACAAACAAAGTTGGCAGAAAGAATATTTAGATGACAGAAGGAAATTATCTCAGAAAAAAATACATATGCTGAATTATAAAACTTAACTGTATAAAAAATTCCATACTAAAAAAATACGTAAATGCAAAATTCGGTTGATTAATCTTGAGGAGAAAATGCAAAAAGAGCAAAAAAAAAAAAGAACTATAGAAAAGAGGAGTAATAGGTTTTGTCGGTTGATTGATCAAATCCAAATAAATGCGAGGGGATTGGGAAGAGGGTCAAGCACGAGTATCGACGCATGTGAAGTTTATGAATTGTCAAAGGAGAGGAATCACCCCGCACGTGAGGATTGAGGATTCATCAGTGCTGTGTTGTTCACTTGTTTGTGGCACAATATTGGTCAATCCTCGAATCTAGCATAGCATATTCTTGGGATGCATAATTTGCCTGGTCAATCATTCTTGTTCTAAACGCTAAAAATTTATTTACAATTAGGATTTCTATGTTTTAAACTGCTTTTCAAAGTAACGTCTTTTGTGTATGTTATAAGAAACAAATCACTAATTTATTAAGACGAAAAAGAGATAATTAAGTTAGTTAATTTTAATTAATTTAAATTTTATTTAAAAAATACTCTTATTAAATGGTTAAAATGGTTGTATCCACTTGCATAGGGAATATAAATCTTATAATAAAATAGGGGTATAAAAGAAACTTTAACAATTAATGCATTTAAAAATGAGTCTATGTTTTTTATATTTTAGACTAAGAAAATAACCTAATATTCTATTATAATAGAGACCGGAGGTAGTAATTTTTTATTTTTTACTATTTAAAAATTTATTTTGCATAATTAACATCATGTGTAATCGAACAATATTATATCCTCTTATGTATATATCATCCTATTACCTTATAAAATAAGTATTAGAATAAGTATAATGCATTGGAAACAAAAAATATATAATATTTTTTAATTTAATAATTAAGAGGGTTAATAGAAATAAAAAATATGAAAATTTGTAATTATTACTCTCTAAATCACATGGGCTCATGTATTATTTGGTGGATTTAAAAGAACAAATCTGGAGCTTCAACGCTTTAGAAGGCTCATTCGACAGTGGATATAGATTTCAGCCACACCAAGGATGGACTCGTGTTGCTTACCATGATTGTGTGTGCATTGAGTAACATATATAAGACCTTCGGCTAATACAACATGGAAGACTCATGTGATCATTAATAATTGTGAGCTAAGGGTCCATTATATGATTATAGCCAGGAATAACTAGGCTATATATGCATGTAACTTGTAATGTCTAGAATTAATTAATTATGAAACCTTAAATTCTTAGGTATAATTTTTCAATAACAGAGCTAACAGAGCTAGTTATCTCGATCTTCATCAATGATTCTATAGCCAATAGGTAAAGAATTGCTTGTATAAAAAACGCTTAATGGGATAAGGACCAATGTACTTCATCAGCTAGAGCATTGTACCTAAAAGTTGCTTTAATTCTCTTTGATTTGTCTCCTGCATATAAACACAACCCATGCTATCAAGACCTAGATTTTGTATGCATTTTTTAATAGCCAAAATCATCAATCGTATCTTCCCGTTTATGCAATGCTTTTGGGTCATTACTTGATTTGCTATAGCCACCTTTATTTGACTGATCGGTTGTGGAACTCGAGTCAAGAGAGATCAAGCAAATTCCATTAACCAAAAATTGCATATTAAATTGTATGTGTTGCCATTACTTCCCACTCACTCATTCTAGGGTGGCTATATGCACATATAATAAACACCCATAAGCACATTTCGCTTGTTTTCATTATTGAGTGGCGTCATTTGAATGCGAGAATTCTTCAATGATTGCCACTCTTTTTATGCGTTAGATCGAATCTTGGAGGACCCGCATCCTTGGTTTTAGGATTAAAGCTTGTTCTAGTTAGTTTCTTAATCAATAATCTACACATCATAAACTATAAAAATGGTTTAGTGATACTAATCATATATCCACCGTTTTAATTTATCTTATTTCTTCCATTGAATATCAAATAATAGATGACATGTGTTGATTGGTAAGGCAAGGTGGGTAAATCTCCACCAATATATGCCAAAAAAGAAAGGCAAAAAGTAAAGAGAATGGGATGTGGGGGAAGGACGGAATATGGTTGGTGACACATGCATCCAGAGACGCAGGTGAAGTTTTCTGACTTGTGAACCAAAATGGAGAGTTTATAACGGACACATTAAAAGGAATGCAATTAGATATAACAAATAACGTTATTTTAGATTTCATTTCATGGATGTCCTACACGTTGTAGTATCTTGGAGGAGGAATAAAAAAAAAAAAAGCGAGCCTAGCTAGTGCCCAGGTGGGTCACAGTTTACAATAACGAATCTAGTTGATTCCAGCATATTCAATCTGTATATCATTGCTTGCATCAACAGGGAGGATAAAAAAACCTAAGCATTATAATATTTTTAATTAAAATATAAAATACCACCTGAGTCCTCACAACTCCTATCGCCAGAGGGCCTAATGGCACTATGGATAGAGATGGATGAAAGGTTTCTCCAACTTCTTGATTTTATTTTTATTGATTTATTTATTTATTACATCTGAAAATTTTGTATTAAGAAGTTTACATTTTTTAGTATAACAGTGGCAATTATATTTGAATTTAAGACCTGATGTAAATTATTCCAATTCTAGTAGGTTAACATATTCTACTCGGGGTGGGATTATGACCATTTTACTATTTATTGTGCAACGATATCAAGCCCAGTACATCTGTTGCCCAGGCGTTAATGTAGGCCCAATATTTCGACATGAGTTCTAACCCAACACTTTGCTTTTGACCAAAAAAAACACCCAACACTTGCACCTTTGGATCGTATTTGATTTCTCCAGACGCCATTATCATAAAAAATCAACAATGTTAACTTCCATCAATTTCTTTGACCAAAAAAAAAACTTCCATCAATTTGACCAAAAAAAAACTTAAATCAAATAGTCCATTTAATGCCATTATATACCTTGGTAGTCTCTTTTAGAGATGATATTTTAAAAGAATTTTTTTTTTAAAATGTACTTTTTTACTGAAAAAGTACTTATATTTACATTTAATGTGTAAATATAAGTTTTTTTTGAAGGAAAATATAAGTATGTTTTTAAAAAAATTATAAGTTTCATATTTAAAAATCAATTCTTGTCAACAAAAAAGCATCGATATGTGATGTCACCCATCACTTTCGATATTCTCCAAATGTAAAGAAACATCAAAATCAAATATTGGAAATGGCAATTAAGCTCTTGTTTATCTCTGCTTTATTAGCTTTAACAACGATTAGCTTTTCCACGTATTTTTACTCACAGGTTTTTCTTCAACCACTCACGCAGATTGCTTTAATGCTGCATGCCAAACTTATTCCGTCTTTCATTTTCTGACTTGTGAGCACATCAATCAGCATTCTATATTACGATCTTGAGGCCATCCAAACTCCTCCAAGAATGCCAACACAACTCCATTCGACCACCCAAAACCAGTCTGCATATTCATGTCCAACAAGCACATAGCAGAGATGTCATTTATTCTTTTTCTCCCTTTGAAATAAGAGGACTACCAATAAATCTATTAAAAATATACCAGGCAATTTTCTTCCAGTCACAAGACCAAGAATCACAATGAAAGAGTATAGTCATAGTCATAGTCATAGTCATAGTCATACCTGGGGTACATATTCACCCCCACCTCCAAATTCTCCGCAATGCTCCACGTCAAACTTTTCATGTATTACACCCGTTTTCTTGTAGACAATATAATTGGTTGTGATCCATCTGGTGGCAATTTCTTCAGCTAATGACCTTGCTTCTTCCAACCCTGATTTTAACAGACCTTCAACTAGCATGTGTTGAAGCGGGGCCCAACCATTCGGAAAGTCCCTATTGCAAAAGTTTCATTCATCAGAGTCACTAACAAAGAAGGCTGACTGAGTGAAATACGTGGGAAAAGTTTTCCCAGTAGACTATCCCTAATCCCGAATTGCTTAATACTTACCACTGTTGTCCAGAATCACTCAAAGAAGTTGCAACTCCAGCAGCTCGAAGCAGGCCAGAAGTTTTGAGACTTTCAAGAACACTACCCACAAGTGAAGTATCTTGAAAAATATAAAACATATTAATCATTAACTCAAAACACAGGAAATTCTTTTTCAAAAATCGGAGAGAAAGGTAAAGTCATTACACATTATTTGTAATCAATATCTTTTTGTGGTGTATGTTTGATATCAAGTGAAAATGTATTAAAAGCATCCTCTATGTGCATTCAACAGAAATTCCTTCTTTGTATAAATTAATAAATGACATCAATGAAAAATAAATTAATATTACGCCATTGTATAGGAAATTACTCATATTTTCTATCCAATAACTAACATGTATAACATTTAGAAATGTTCTAGATTAGATTAGATTAGATATGCATGTAGAATGTGCATATCTAATAAACGATTTAATCTAGAACAAAGTTTTCTATTAAGTAATTTATATAGCCCTAAGGAAATTACTGACATTTCTACATGCTAATCTAGAATTGTTTGACAATCTATACGTATGTTTAAAGACCACTGGTCGAGCTAATTACTCCCTCTGGACCTAAATATAAGCAAAAAAGTGCCTCTATTTGATGGACCTAAATATAAGCAAATTTTAACTAACCTACCCTATTTATTACC
This sequence comes from Glycyrrhiza uralensis, assembly GCA_030159175.1. NCBI lineage: Eukaryota > Viridiplantae > Streptophyta > Magnoliopsida > Fabales > Fabaceae > Glycyrrhiza > Glycyrrhiza uralensis. Next base: position 56,418,960 of record BRZY01000003.1, on the reverse strand, counting down.
CTATTCAATGTTATTATGTCAAATATACATTTACATTAATTCAACTTTTGTGAGACATTTACAATAAATAAGATTAAGGGTAGTTTAGTAAATGTAGTTCATTTTTCATATGAAATCAAGAAAATTAAATGAGTTTAACTAACTTTCTTAATCTGTGTGAAATTAGTTATTTTTGCTTATAATTGAGTCCAGAGAGAGTAAGTGCTTAATAATCTACAGTTAAATTTAAAATTTGGCATGCAAGATCAATATTGCAACTAGTTAAAGGCGTTCAAGGCAACCTCATGTTAATGAAGTTCAGGCTTGCTAATTAGAAAAATAACATGGCTTGAACCCAATGCTAATTTGATACCACAATGATAGCCACAACCAGTCATGCACTTGATTTTATTGCTACTACAGTTGATGTGGATACAATATCAAAAATACCTGAGTAAAATGGCTTCATCCACAAAGGGACAAAATTGGAAGCAAATACATTTTGATTCTGGTGCAGGGATTCCCAAACTTGAACCTTCTAGAAGTATCAAAAAGACAGTCAGCAGAACTGCAAAGGCTAAGACAGCTCCCCATATGGTAGATTTATACAGGTAAGCACTTGAAAATACCTCACATGTGCTATTGCTGAGCCAGCAATCAAGCCATTGTTTCATGCTTGCATTCCAGAAAACAGAGTTTATTGCCTTCTTTCGAACATCAGAAATTTCCAGGAAGTGTTTGGCAGTGCTATTATCTCCAGTAACTTTTGCAAAGAAGGCAATATTAAGTTCCATCTAAGTCAATGGGCATCACAGAATTAATCAGGTTACAGACACTGATTTGAGGTGGTCTTTTAGTCATCGGTCTAAGACATACCCCAAGTAGAAATGCATTTAAATCAACAGGTAGTACTGATGTTGTAGACAATGTCGTGAAATCGGGAGGGTGTCTGCATCAAAACATGATTTGATTTCATAAATTGTAAGTGTTGTTGACTACTTAGAAAAAAGGCAACATGTTAGAAATAAGCTAACGTGTGTTCTTCAAAGAGAAAAAAGCATTTTGATTAAAAACACCTGGCTTAGGCTAGGGAGCCTAATAAACAAACTGAGTTGCCACAACACAACTGCATTTTCAGTGCCCAGGCAAACATTCAGATGACTTTCATGATTATTCTTTTTTGAGTAAAAACTCTTAGTTGTATATAAAGTAGTACCTCATCCATCTTGTGCTGAAATCCCATCCTGATTCAGCAGCTGACGCCAGTTCACGGTAAAAATGTTGTTTTTCTGAAACAGTAAAGAACTTGGAAGCAGATTCCTTGTCCTATGACATGGAATTACCCAAAGTTATAGATTAAATGCCATTTCGTTAATATCACAGTTGTTAACAGACCACACACACCATTATGGACGATTCTGGCCTGGGTTTGTCCCACATTGCATAATAGCGATTTAAGGTGTGAGTGCAACCTTGAGCATCCAAAATGGTCACTTTATGTATATCTATAATAAGAAAATAAAAGATAAAACCATTAACTCAGGCAACCTAAGAGGTATATATTCAAGTATCATCGGACAAAAAATAATAAACTCTTGAGTGATTTACGCAAAAAATTTGGTGTAATACCTGAATTCCAAAACTCATACTCTTTCACCAGTGCAGGTAGAGATCTTTTAACCAATTCTACATCACCAGTGCTAGAGTATATCTCATAAATCATAGCGCTTAAAAGGGGAGGCTGGCTGTAAAATCACCGTTAAGCTTATTGTCATCTTTTCTGTTCATAAGAGCAACAATTATGATAATCATTTCTTTTTATTTCAAAAGGTGCAGTATAAATACAATATGAGAGTAACATGATATCCTTTTGAAACTTATTCGTCAAGTTACTCTAAGATTAGAAGATTAGCTTATGCATCTCAACTTTTTTGGAAGTTCTTCATTTAACTTCTCCATAAACATCTATAAGCTTATAAGGATTTTTTTTCTGTAAGTGAACAGCCATAATTTTAATTGAGAAGCTCCCACAGGTTAGAAAAAAAATGATGATTTTGATAGTACAACAATCACTGTTTTGAAGCTATTTCATACAACAGCACATTAATTTCACATCAGCAGTAAGTATTCAAGACATATTTACATAATTGTTGAGAGATGACAGAAGTTATGCAATGAGTTCAAAATGAAACAGCAACAAGAGCGAAAGGAAAAGCGGGGTACCTCCTGTTAGTGTAGTATGCTCTAGCACCATTAAGCACAAACCCATATTCCTCAATGAAGGAAACGAGATTGGTGACAATAGCTTTAGCAGTCTTATACATTTTACTCACCAGCAACCCCCTGAAGCAGAAAAAACATCATCACTGTTCACGGTGGCAAAAACAGCAACGAATCAGAAAGAAAAAGAAGAAAAAAAAAACCTAATGACCCAGTAGGAATCCCAGTAATAGACCTCGCGAAAGCGTGAACCGGGAATAACAACAGAACCCGGGAGAGGAAGCAGGGTATGCAACTCTCGGTGGGTCGTCACCGCACTGGATACTTTCCTGCTGAGGTTTCTCCAAAGAGAGTGAACCCGAAGCGCCCACGCCCTCACCTCGGGGTTTTTCACCTTGGGCAAGAAACCCTCCGGCTCGGGGACGAAATCCTCTGGGTCAAGGTACACCAGATCATCCCCTGCATCCTCGAAGTGCGATTCTATGAAACGCTTCAGGTCATCGACGGGAACGGAGCCGTTGGGGGTCCTTGGAAGGTTCTGGAAGGCGTGGTCGATGACGTGGAGGGGAAACTTGAGGGGAAGGTCCACGTAGGTTTTGGGGTCAAAGTTGTTGGATTGGTTTCCGAAGGTTGTGAAAGCGGTTTCTTGGAGAAGTTCGAGGAATGAGACTAAAGGGGTTGAGGGCTTCACGGTTTCCATGTGTTGTTGTTGTGGTGGTGATCCTGTTACAGTGAGCAGCGTTAGTGAGAGTGAGAGATAGAGTACGGGGAGGTGCAGCTTGTTAGCGTGGGATGAAAACAACTCCTCCGCCATTGTTCTTCCGTACGGAGAACAAAGTTGAAGGTGGTGATATTGTTGATTTTGTGAATATGGTGAACATGATCGTGATGATGATTAGTAATTGCTGAATCAATCAATATAAGACAAAAACAAAGGAAAATGACGAAGAAGAATAGTACAAGAGAATGAAGCAGGCTTGGAGAGTGAATTGGGAAGCCGGCGATTGACGCAAGGTAGGGTACCATATTGGATTTGGAAAGTGACTTTCAGTCTCCACTCTCTTCCCGCTATTCCAAGGCCTTGTTTGGTATAAGAGTTTATTCTACATCTTATGACATAAGTTGTATAAATTATTTTTATAATCGAAAAAAAAATATAGTAAAATTTATTTCATATAAGTTATAAATTATTTTGATAAGATATCCTGGATAGTTTATAAAAAATAAACTCAAAATAACTTATAAATCAATCATAAACTATGTATAAGTCAATCCAAATAGTCCAAAATTTGACTAATCATTATTAGTACTTTCTATTTTATTTCTACTAATTAATTTAGAAATGATTTTTGGACACCACATTTATTTTTAATATTTATCTAATATTTTTTTATTTTTATCTCTTTTCTTATATCATTTACTTATCATATCTATTATTATTTTTTCTTCTATTTTAATCTCTCTTCGAGTGTATATTAATATATATATATATATATATATATATATATATATTAGGTGTCCAATAATCATTCATTTTTGTAACTTTTAAAACCATTAACACCAATTGACCAAAAAAACCATTAACACCATGACAGCTTTGGTATAAAATAACAAAAATATCGAACTGGTATCTTTCAAAACACTATTTTCTTGTTATTTTCACAATATAAATGATTATGGATTTTCTACAAATGGTTGAGATCAACAAAAAAAGTGAATATAAAAAAAATAACTATACAATTATCAAAATAAGTATAGCAATTATTTCACATGAGAGTTTGCTACAGTAAAAGTATTTACACAAACAAGATTTCATTCACAATATTAATTAACTATGATAATGTTGACATGTTCTATTAGCTAACATTTTTTATATATATACGTTTAAGAAAGGGATGGACTTGATGTATCGAGCATCTTAAAACAATACCCTCTACCAAGCATACTTTTAAATGAGGACACGAATCAGATTCTTGCTAATACACATTATTTTGTTAAATTATTTTATTTCACTTCATCGTTACTTTATTTTTACTTATAGGAAATTGGTTCAATTACAAATCAAAATAAGATTGATCATTGATTTATTTCTGTCATTTCTGTTTGCAACAAGAAAAATTTGTCATCAATACTAAGCATGATTATATGGGAATCACCGAAATTCTCATACCGCAATTTTTTTTGTCATGCAAATTTTTTTTTTTGGTCAAGTTTGTCATGCAAATTTGTTCATGGTAATAGGGCAGTATCTCAGACTATCCGGTTTGGCCCTCCACCTAGCCCATGCCCAATCCCTGGGTTTGGTTGACCCAAAAAAAAAAGGATGACTGAAGAAAAAATTTATCGATCAGTTTGTTATTCAATTTTTTTTCTTTTACATTCACTTGCAAATTAATAAAATTAGTATCGGCTCCCATTGAGGTCTAAGACTCTTACATAGTGTTTGGTTTGAGGGAATTGGAGGGAAGGGAAGGGGAATTGAGGGATTTGGCTCCCCTTCAATATTGGAGGGATTTGGAGGGAGAGTAGAAGGCTTTAAATGATATTTACTTAAATAACCTTAAATTAAATTAAACATCAAAACTTACAAAGGTCTAAAAAGTAAATTAGTCTATTCTCTCAATTAAAATCCCTCCCCTCCCCTCCTCTCAACCAAACACAATTTCTATTTAAATCTCTCTCCTCCCTTTCCCTCCCCTCCCCTCCCCTCCATTAAAATCCCTCCCTTCCCCTTCTTTGAACCAAACAGACTATTAAGTAAGTTAGAATTTTATGTTCCTCTAAAATAAGAGCTCATTTTAGAGGGTGAACTAACTAATCTACAATTGTCGATAAAAAAATCAATGATTGATATTCTAAAACATATAAGATTTGTTATGTATATACACCTAATATCATACATTGATTTATTCATCAACACTTGAGATTACTTTATCTTTTAAATTGAATTACTCATTTTAGAGAAGTTAAATCCATTCCCATCAAACCTCTCACAATTTTCAAAAATAATATGTACAATTGCATGCCTAAAAATGGTAAATTAAAAAAGAAAACCAGGATGGTGATTCTGTTGGCACACTCACACTTTGTTTAAAAATATAACAGTAAATCTTTTTAATATTTTTGACAGATGAGAATCTCACAAGAGTCCGAGTGCAAGGTTCCATAAAGTATCTGGATACTTCTCTTTCAAATTTGACAGTTTTATGTTGAGGATAAACCCAGCCAAGTCAGTCAGTCAATCTTAACTCTTAAGCATTTATATTGTTCTAATAAAAGTTAATATATGGCTTAGATGCTAAGCGGTTTATTTGTCTTTAGGCAGTAAATAGAGAAGCAGAGGAGCACAGAACAGAAGACAGCAGTCCTGGGATTCCGGACGTTAGACCACAGAAGCCCAAGACCGCGACTGAAAGCAGAAAATCAGCTCTATACTTTGACCGCAGAAAGCTAACTTGAATTAACTATTTGCCTTTACTTTCACCTTCACCATTTTTTATTGACTTCGAATTCAAAGCAAAAAAACTGAACCATAATTTGAGTAACTCCTACAAAACACACAGATTCCTACCGTGAGAAGAAATTCCTCGTACTCTTGACGCAAGGAAGAATCCTAACAGGGAATAAGGAAACAAGATCATGGAACCTTCTACTACATCTTCAGAAAAGCAGGCCAAAATTCAGGCACCGAAAGGTAGAGTTTTGAAGGAGAAGAGAGCAAAGTTTTACATAATTCGACGATGCATAGTCATGCTTCTGTGTTGGAAGGAGAAGGGAGACTAGTAACACTGGTAAAACACTCACCTAAAGACCATTGAGTTTGACTGTAATGTTCATATTATTGTATTATTCTAAGGTAAATAAAATGGGTTATAATATTGCAGCAGTTCTGCTTGAAGAATCAGCAGGTGGGGATTACATCTTCCAGAGAAGCGCTGCATGATGAGTGATGACCTGTGTCAAAAGCAACATATGAAGAAGGCTTTTTCACCTACCCAGTGAAAGTGACGCTGTTGATCTACTATGATTCTTTTTTTTCTTTCTTTCAGTAAGTTATGATTTTCGACTACAAAAGCAATACACCTGTAATAGGAGCTAATCTATAAAGAGTGAATCAGTGAGTGATTAACCCACACACAAGCACAGACAAAAAGACAATAAGGTAGAAGTGAAGGATGAAACCTAGAACGAAAAGGAAACAGAGACCTCAGCTTAAGCTCAAATTAGTCTCACATTGCATGCTTTATACATATAACATATTGCGTTATACCTCTCCGTTAGAGATACTCATTACCCATATTTAGCATCCCCCCCACCCCCAATAATCAAACGTAACGGGCACTCCACCAGAACAACCTTTTCCTAGGCTTAGAATCAGTATGAGCATCATCTCTCACAAAAATTAAACGTGAAGAAAATCTTAGGCTATGTTTGAATACACATTGCGGATGGAAATCACTTTTTCTGAAGCACAAATTTGTGTCTCGGAGAAAGTGATTTCCGTTTATAACGTGTAGCCAAACATACGCTTAACCTCCGAGCATATTTAAAACTATATCTACTTCTGAAATCGATGCTATAATTCTACTACTCCCATAGCAGAAATTCTTGTATAGACTTCATAAGTTGTGCAGACTAAATCAACAAAAATTTAACACATCATCGTTTTATATTAAATAGTAATAACATAAATTTCTGTTCCACAAAATAATTTTACATTTTGATGATGTGTCAATTGTTGATGGGTTTAGTCCACACACAAGTCTCTCTCCTAATGTTAATAGCAAATCTCGAGGACTAAATAGAATTTGGAATTTGCTACGCTAAGATTATGACAGAGAAATTGAAAATCAGAGTTTGGAGGTATAACACAAAATCCCTCGTAAATCCCCACTGTTAAATAATTCTCCATAAGAGCTGCTATATATACCCCTTTCAATTTTGTTATCTTTCATCCTATCAAACTATTGCAGCCATTATAAAATTTACAAAGTACCATGAAAAAGAAAATAAAATCACCTTTCTAGACTATATTATAAAAATCAATAAAGCTCCATCATAAGGGTTTTCCAAGTGTTGAGTATGCAAATTCCCTTGGAGCACATCAGATCTAGGGTAAAAAACTAAAGCAATCATTTGACACCCCAATGAATTGGAAAACTAGGACTTGCGATCAGCTAATTAGACAGGCATCAAGGGCATTATGTCCTCCACCACCTGCTGTAAAATAACTAAACTAAACTGTTACCCTAACCTTGATTGCTATTACTTAGTGTTCACAGATTTATTATATTGTAAAAATGGAAGCAGTTGGCAATGGTGCATTATCTTTCATTCTCTCTTCATCACTTCATCTTTCCCTACCCACAGCAAAACAAATTATTTCAGTGAACATCATCACATTGCATCTCATTTCCTTAAAATTAAAACCACTCCAGAGGACAAACTTTTCTAATCTGTGCGTTGTTCTTAGCAATGTCAAGGCCCAAACCATGATGGACTATACTGGCTTCCTTCCTAATAAATAAATCAGGTCCTAGGCATGGCTAGTAAACTCATAAACAGAGTTATGAAATTGAATTATAAACATCTGATTGCATCGCTTGTGCCTTAGGATTTAGATCCATATCATTAAACAACATCTGATCCACATCGCTTGTGCATGACACGGGTTGAAGTTATAAGAAGGTCATGGATTCAAATGAATCAAATCCCCCACTAACATGACACACTAATTACTAACATTTGCCTATCTAAAGAAAATATGAAAGTTTTCATCGACTCGCTAATCAAAATCAAATCAATGGACAAGACGGAAGAAAGCATCTAGCGTATAGCTCAAACAAAACCAAAGGATCATTCATGAACCAAACAAATTGAAATAGTAACAATGATGAAAAAACATAGCCATAAAAACACGATGATATAATTAATTAATAAAATATATATAATAGGCACATGATATATGTAGAAGATGCACAAAATGGAATCACATGCTCATCAACAGTACAGTTCCGCATAAGATATATGTAGAAAATTGAAAACCAGGATCCCTTACTTATTATTATATTTGAAATAACAAGAGGAGGAAAAGGAAAAAGTGTCTATACAGCGCCGCAGCAGCAGCAACAACGACGTCGTATTCATTTAAACGGGGAGATTGGCGACGTCGTTTGTGTTATGGCCGTTGACATTAACGGCGGGATTGTGATCGGTGGTGACGGTGGCGTTGTTGGTAGTGTCGGTGGTGGTGGAGTAGTAGTCGTCGTCGTCGTCGTCGTTGTCGGGGTCAGAGGTGGAGACGTTGACGCAGGAAAAGCGTTCCAAGGAGGAGAAGAAAGCGGAAGAGACGGTGGACCCCACCCAGGTCGCCATCTGATCGATAAGGCTGCCGTTGTTCTCCATCGCCGACGCCCTATCCTATCATTCAGATCCAATACTGCTTCCTACAACCGAAACGGTCTTTCTTTTTGTCAGAGATTGAGGAGGAAAAAAAATATCCGTGAAATTACCGCCTTGCCCCCCTTTTTTTCTTCCTTTTCCCGAATTGTTAAGTTAATGGTTACCGCTAATTTATTCTCATGGGCATTGCCGAATTCTGAAGGCTTAATTACCTTCCAGAAACTTTAGTTTGGACTGTAATTTATTTTCCAGTCAATTAATTTCTTCTATTTTTTAAATATTAATCGAGTATAGACCCTCATCAATTTTTTTAATATACTTAAATTCCTATTTTTTTTATCAAAATATTTAAGGGTTTTTGATCAATTTGATATATAAAATAATTTTAAATACCAAAAAATAAAATAAAAAATTAGTGTAATTTCGATAAAATTTGAAGAATTTTGTAAGATATGAAATTAAGGTTTTGAAGATAGAGAAAATTGATATTTCTTATTTTGAGTGAAATTTGATATTTTAATTGATAAGATTTGAGTAGAAAAGGGTTTGAAACAATTTAATCGATTCAATTTGTGAAAACTTTGGATAAATTATGAGAATCATGAGAATTTTAAGTTAATGATGGACTTAAATTTAACAACTAAAATAATAATAAAAAATTCGCTCAAAAAATTACTGAAAACCCAAAATTGCACATTAACTATAGCAAAGGAACTAAAAGTCAACCAAATTTAAATTACAACTAGTATTTGTTTTTTCTGTTTTTTTCTTTTATTGGTATATTTTTATTAAAACTTATAAAAATATTAATTAATTTTCTTTCCGTCGCAAACTTTTTTTTTATATACATTTCCTTCGCAAACTTTAAAAACATGAAACTAAAAATGATATAATAAAAAAACACTACTGTGTATGAAAATTGTTTTTTAAATTTGATATTTGCAAGTTTAGTTTATTATAGCAAATAGCAAACGTACAATACCACCTGGAGTCCTGGACTGCCATATGGAATATATAGGTTATTGCCGTACTCGCATCTGTATAACGTGCTAGTAGTAGTGTACCTGAAAGCGGCAACCCATAAATCAACCAACCTTCTAACGGATGTACTACCAACTCCCAACGGTAATCCCCACATCTCAGACGCACGGGAAAGTCACAAGACAATAGCATGCACGAATGTAGAGCATGAAGGCAAAAATCAAGCACAGAAAGCTGAAGAAGAAGAAGAAGTATTGTCATTAAACTAGCCAAAAAACGGGGGAAATACAACTGATTTATCTATGAAGTATCCTCGCAGCCAAAAATTACAAGTGTGGGGGTAATTCTTCTCAACTCCCCCATTATCATAAAAACTTAAATTTTAACCAACTAAGACTCCGCTTAACCTACTCCTTCTCATCATTTCTTGCTCCTGCTTTAGAAGCACGAGCCAAATTTGAGGAAACATCTCTCTATAGCTCGTCACGAGAGTCATCCTCGTCCTCCCCTGATGCACCATCTGGAGCTCCCCCAGACCTCTGATAGACAGCAGTGATAATTGGGTTACAAACGGCTTCGACCTCTTTGAGTTTCTCCTCGTATTCTTCTTTCTCCACACTCTGGTTGTCATCCAGCCATTCAAGTGCTTCCTTCACTGCGGTTTCAATTTTCTCCTTCTCATCTGACTCCAACTTGTCGGCCAGCTTGTCCTTGTCACTGACCTGGTTTTTCATGTTGTAGACGTAGGTTTCCAGGGTATTGCGAGCATCGATTCTCTCCTTGACTTTTTTGTCTTCCTCGGCAAACTCTTCTGCTTCCCGAACCATTCGCTCAATTTCCTCCTGGCTCAGGCGTCCCTTCTCATTTGTAATGGTGATCTTTTCTGATTTACCAGTGCCCTTGTCTTCTGCCTTGACATTTAGGATGCCATTTGCATCAACTTCAAAGGTCACTTCAATTTGAGGGGTACCTCTGTTCAATTATCATACAAAATACCGATACCAATAAATTACAATGCACAAATCAATTAAGAAAAATTCAGAGGACATTGTGAAAGCAAGAAACGAACCTTGGAGCTGGTGGAATTCCAGACAGATCAAACTTCCCAAGAAGCCGGCAATCCTTTGTGAGACTCCTCTCACCTTCAAATACCTATTAGTGAAAAAGCATCACAATTGAGGTCAAACCCTTTCAAGTGTCCATTACCAAGTCAAGCATTATATCTGCAGTTGAATTATGGACAATACCTGAATGGAAACGGTAGTCTGCTGATCCTGGTAGGTTGTGAAAACCTGAGATTTCTTGGTCGGGATAACAGTATTTCTGGGAATCAACTTTGTCATCACCCCACCAACAGTTTCAATTCCAAGAGTGAGGGGAGCCACATCCAGGAGAAGGATATCTGGATCGAGAGAGCCACACAGTGATGAGAAAGTGTAACGGCAATCTACTTGCGTTGATAAAATTTGTTTTATGGCACAGTAATTAAGAAACTAGAGTATAGACTATGGTACCTTTGGTTTCTTCACCGCCCTCTCCACTCAGAATGCTTCCTTGCACTGCAGCACCATAGGCAACTGCCTCATCAGGATTGACACCCTTGTTTGGCTCCTTTCCATCAAAGTAATCCTTCAAAAGCTGTTGTACCTTTGGAATCCTTGTGCTTCCACCAACAAGAACAATCTCGTCAATCTGATTCTTTTGTAATCCAGCATCTTCCATTGCCTTCTTCACGGGCCCCATTGTCTTGCGGAACAAGTCATTGTTCAACTCCTCAAAACGAGCTCGGGTAAGTGGCTCCGAGAAATCAGTGCCATCAAAAAGTGATTCGATTTCCACGCGGACCTGGTGCTGGCTGCTGAGAGCTCTCTTGGCACGCTCAGCCTCTCTCCTCAGCTTGCCAAGTGCTCTGTTGTCCTTGCTAATATCCTTTCCGTGCTTTTTCTTGATCAACTTAATGAAGTACTCCATTATTCTCTGATCAAAGTCCTCACCTAATAAAGGGAAGGAGAAATAGCAGACATTAACAGAAGAAGGAAAATTTTTATACAAAGTATAATTTTCCTTGATTTAATCATATTCTGTCTGTGTGTGCGTAAAAAAAGTACTCACCTCCAAGATGAGTATCTCCATTTGTAGCAAGAACCTCGAAAACACCATTATCAATTGTCAAGATACTGACATCAAAAGTTCCACCCCCAAGATCGAAGACAAGAATGTTTTTCTCTCCACCTTTCTTGTCCAATCCATATGCAATGGCAGCAGCGGTGGGTTCATTAATAATTCTAGCAACATTTAGACCAGCAATGATACCGGCATCCTTGGTCGCCTGCCTCTGAGCATCATTGAAGTAAGCTGTACATTTGAATGAAAAATGTGAGTAGAAAGAACAACGACAAAAGGAGGAAGAAAACATTCAAGATTGCTGGAGAAATGAGTTGTAACTTGCAAATCCTTACCCGGGACAGTGACCACAGCATCATTAATTTTCTTGCCGAGGAATGCTTCAGCAGTTTCCTTCATCTTCGTCAGAATCATGGCACTGATTTCCTCAGGGCTGAACACCTTGGTCTCACCATCCTTGATTTTTACTTGTATGTAAGGTTTTCCATCCTTGTTGACAATCTTATAAGGAACAAGCTTCATATCTCTTTGGACTTCCTTATCTTCAAACCTGCAAAAAGATACGTGTTGGTGTCAGTGACCTTTATTCCCATCAAGTCAAAATGTTTTACATCAACAACTTGAGGGTGCCTTACTTTCGTCCGATGAGTCTCTTGACATCAAAGATGGTCCTTTCTGGGTTGACAGCTGCCAGATTCTTTGCAGCCTCCCCGATCAGTCTCTCACTGTCGGTGAAAGCAACCCATGATGGAGTGATACGGTTACCTTGGTCGTTGGCTATGATTTCAACATGACCATTCTTGTAAACACCAACACACGAATAGGTTGTTCCAAGGTCTATCCCAATGACTGTCCCCAACTTGGTGGCTTCCTCTTTGGCAATAGAAATTGCAAATAGACATCCTGCGATGAACTTTCTCAATGTTAATTACAATTTACAACAAAAGCTCGAAGGTGTCAAGTCAAATCATGTAATTGCATATTCGCATCCCACAAAGACATTATTCCAAAACAACAGAAATCAATCATTTGGAGGCATAACGAAGATAAACATAAGGAGCATCACAAAAGACCACGAGTAAGGTGTAACCAACGAGTAGGAATATTAAATAGCTGTTTCCATTTGAAGCCAATAATTAATACGCATGTAATTAACTTAACAGTTATACTTGAAAAATGACAATCCAAACAAAGGAAAAGGTTTGTTTGGCATGAGTTCGTCGGAGATTAGGGATATCGCAAACAATATGACAACAACAAAGATCTTTTTCCTACAGATAACAATGATGCCAAATCCATTAACAACATTACTATAGAGTTGGAATGCGTATCGATATTCGCGCTTTGCTTGATACTATTTTCAATTTCTAATGTCGTCTTCATCCTAACACACTCAATATCACAAATAAATGGCTCGGGTTAACAACGCATATGTATATGAAAATCAATAAATAACACTCAGGCAAGACGCAAAGCAGAACAATAACTAATCACTGTTGATGAGTTTCTTAGATGCAGAGAGAGGCATGTTAATATTTAATATTCAATATTAGGAGTAATACTCACTGGCACTAACTACTTAGTAATGATGAGAATGTGAAGCAATTAGGGCTAAGATCTCATCAGATCCATAAAAACAAACAAACAAACAAGCACGAAAAAGGTTGAATGAGATCTGGCTACATTTAGGAATAGACAGATAAAAAAGGATAAAGGTGGTGGTGAGATCTAATTACCGAAGGAAACGATGGCGAGAATAACCAGAGACCCGCGTGAACACGAGCCAGCCATGGTGTACTGTTACGCTGTTGCTTCCACGATGAATGACGAGTTTTGCAGCAAATGGAGTTATATTGCGAGTGTCGCCCTGCGCATTTTATAGCGCTCACTCGAAAGTTCGAACATGTCATTCCTGATGACGTGGACCAATCGCAAGTCGACCAAGGATTGTTTCGGCCAATAATATTGCCCCTTCCGTTTGGGAACACCTCACAACTTTCCCCTTCTTCACTAATTCGATTTAATTTGATGATTCATGCCTTTTCTTAGACTTCAATTTTTTATTGAATCCTCTAGACTCTAGAGTAACTGTTGTTGTAATTAACATTTTTTATTATTTAAATAACATGTAATTTATTTTTTGTGTTTATTAAATAACCTTTTTTTCCCCGGGCCACACTTATCCACCGTTTGGTTTGCTAATAAAAGGTAAAGGAAAGATTAGTTTTGGTGCGGGCCACAAAGATTCTTTCCTCTCCCTTGTGCGAAGAAAGCCAAAAGAATGCGTAAAATGTAGCTATAAAAATACAAAAATGCCCTTTTGCTTATTTATTTTTTTCAAAGTGAAATGCTATTATGGTACTAATAGCCAGGTGCCTATTGCTAGCTATACACAGTGTGCATCTGATTTGCATTTCTTATTTTTCGTAAATGATATTTTTTCTTGTTATTACACAAAATTATTTTTTACAATAGTTTTCCACTAAACATTATTATATTAATATATATAGTAATTTTGCATTTAAAAATATTAAATTTATTAATATTTTTCAATTTATATTTAATATGACTTAATATTTATTTTCTTTTATTTTTGCATTGCTGAAAAAATATACAACTTTTTAAGTCTCTTTATAACATTATATTTTTTGTGTATTTATGTCATTTAAAAGATATTTTTTTCACTTTCTAAACAATCAAAATAAGAGAAAAAATTTATCTTTCTTTCCTTCAATAATTTAGATTTATTTTCCAGTAATATAATTTTATCTACATCATTGAATATATATGTACATTTTATTCTCTTTATTATATTCATTTTTTACTTAAGGTCATTTTTGTCATTTTACAAAAATACATTTTTCTTTTCTCTCACTTTCTATCTAATCAAACAAGGGAAGAGAAAGATTTTACCTTTCTTTCCTTCCACCTTCACTCAAACCAAACAACTAAATAATTCTCTCACTTTCCACTCTTTTTCTTTTCTTTATACAATCTTTCCTTCTACTTTTTTTTCCTTTCACTTTCCTTTCACAACCAAACAAAGTGTTAATGTAGGGGTTTTACATGATAAGTGTATTTCTTATCTTGATTATTGAAATAGTAAGCCAACATGTGGAAAAAATAAATAAAAAGGGTCCAGCAAATTAACTTTTAATCTTTGTCTTTGTTCACAAATATTTATGTAATTTAATATTTATTTATTTTTAAAAACTCCAATATTCTTTGTTTCCTCTTTCTTACTCTCAACTCAAAATTATTAGGAATCTAATCGAGTTGGATTGGATTTGGACTTGAGAGAAAACGGATCTAAATCAATTTAAACTCTTTAGTTTGAATTGGTTTGAGTTCAACGGTTCAGGGGACTTGAAACAACTCAACTTTGGTTGTATTGATTCAAGTTGAGTTTTAATTTGTTTTAGAAATATTAAAGTTTATTGCTAATATATAAAAAAATGTTAAAAAAAACATGGATAGGAAAAAATAAAGTTTATTTGGGTCACGAAGTTAATTGAATTTCAATTTTTCTTGGCCTAATACTTGAATAGGCTTAAATCAAGTTTGATCATTTCCTATCCAAGTTGTCTAAATGACCTTATTCAAAACCTTTTTATTTTACTTTGGGATTGATCGAGTTTATAAGTTGGGTTTGACCACTACATCCTTACTAGCTAATCGCATATCCGAGAAAGGCCTTGACCATGGAGGATCTAACATTTGCTCATCTCAAGTCATAAGACAAAATGACCCCAAAAAAAAAATAATGGTATCGTAGATCCATTGGCTCCATGATTATTTAAGTGCCACCAATTTCAACATCAACACGAAACTTGATTTTTCTCGTGAAAATTAATCCTTGGTTTACATAATTGTGCTTTCAAAAAGAATGCCTTGAGAAACTATGCTTGCAATTGTTATGGAAGTGACAAAGTATCCCAATTCACTGCATGCATAAGCAAATGACCCACTTGCTGCCTAGGGAAGCCATGATAACAAAGAGCATAAGAGGAGTAGTGTAAAGAGGAATTGGAACAGGCGATTCAAAGAGCGTTAAGGGAGAACATGACCAAAGAAAAACACCACTGATGACCAAGAATGCGACGCCAATGATAAAGGTGATGCACAAACTATCATTAACTAAGGTTAAGATAAAAATTGTAAATATGACATATGGAGAATTACTAGTTACTAGAATGAAAAAAAGACCATGACCTGGTTAAGGGGATAAATAGTCTTTAAAAGCTTTAGTATGACATGTTTTTCATAAAAAAAAATTAGATTAGGCTATAAGTTCCTATTGAGCGGTCTCACCTATTTTTATCCGGTCAAAGCATAGAACTAGACACGCGTCAATTGATGAGGTTGCCCGTGGAATGACTAATTCTTGACAGTTGACAAGCCTGTTCCGGGTTGAAAGTCCAATAACAATATAACCCGTCCAAGGGTCCGGGAGTGAGTGAATTGAATTGTAAGTGCCTCTCGGGTGGGTATCTCCTTTGCTTTTTCAGTCTTCAATTTCATCGTAGAATCAAAGCCAAACACCATAGTTAGTCCATACGAATACCATATATAAAAAGGCTCCCCTCGCATCGCAATTTTCACTACACCAACAACAAACAATCCTTGTAACTCACGAAATTGGCATTCCATTTCAAAAAAAATCCCTCTTTCTGTTTGTGTTTGCGTCGTGGTACGATGAGGCTGTTGAAAGTGGCTACTTGCAATCTGAACCAATGGGCTATGGACTTCGATTGCAACGCAAAGCAAATCAAAGAATCCATAGCCAAGGCCAAACATGCCGGCGCCGTCATCAGGCTCGGTCCCGAGCTCGAGATTCCCGGTTATGGCTGCGAAGATCACTTCCTAGAGCTCGACACTGTTTCCCATTCGTACGTTTCTCTTCTTCTTCTTCTTCTCCTGTTTCACTTAAGAAAACGTGTTACAGCCTGGGAGGTAACATGTGTCATAGTTTGGAGATTAGGACTTACTTTTCTTATATAGTAATTGATTGATTGACGTGGAACTGGTTTCATTGCAGGTGGGAGTGTTTGAAAGACCTGTTGCTTGGTGATTGGACGGATGGCATAGTGTGCAGCTTTGGCATGCCTGTTATCAAAGGCTCCGAGAGGTACAATTGTCAGGTTATGTGTCTCAATCGAAGGATCATTATGATACGGCCAAAGATGTGGCTTGCAAACGATGGCAATTATAGAGAACTTCGATGGTTCACTGCCTGGAAGCAAAGGGATCAACTTGTGGATTTTCAGCTTCCCAGTGGAATATCTGAGGCATTGGGACAAAAATCAGTTCCCTTTGGTTATGGCTTCATCAAGTTTCATGACACGTAAGTTAAAAATAAAAAAACACAATTTATGTTATGTAGCCTTTGATGTATAGGTTAAAATAAGATACAATGGAGCTATGGTCTGTGTTTGATGCATGTTAAAAGTAGAACACAACATGACATAAGTTAATTAAAATGGTATATATCGGTTCCACTAAAAAGGGTGAAATCTTGTGATTGACATACCTGCCCATTCTTTGATACACCTAAGAATTAGTATGTTGATGTTCCAACTACAATGCACGCATGCATGTTTTATTTATATTTTGGGGGGCTTCCTACTTTTTGTCAGATGTTTATCTGGTGCTGAATATAAAGCATTTTCCCCTTCTTAGAGCTATTGCGGCTGAAGTTTGTGAAGAGCTTTTTACCCCATCACCCCCTCATTCTGAGCTTGCATTGAATGGGGTTGAAGTGTTTATGAATGCAAGTGGAAGTCACCACCAACTTAGGAAGCTTGATGTTCGTCTTCGTGCTTTTATAGGTGCCACTCATACCCGTGGAGGGGTTTACATGTATAGCAATCTCCAAGGCTGCGATGGCGGTCGCCTTTACTATGGTAGAAAACATTTCTCTTAATAGAATGGTATCCATGTTTTTCACATTTGTGTGTCCATTGCCTATTTTGGAGAGTGAAATAAAGTCAACATTCTGGAAGTTGGTATAAGGACATTTTAGCTTCCATTTACCTTGTTTAAATGTCATTTATGTGAACTTTTTTCATTTGTCTAAACATTTATCTCGTTTTTCATTTCATTTGTAACAGATGGCTGTGCCAGTGTTGTGGTAAATGGAGATCTTGTTGCTCAGGGTTCCCAATTTTCTTTAAAGGATGTTGAGGTTGTCGTTGCTCAGATAGATCTAGATGTGGTATGCATGAGTTTCCATATATAAATGTATGCAAGGGCATTTTGACTATCAATGATTGACATCGGAAGCTACATTTATATAAAAGAATGCCCTTGCATACATTTATAGCCTTAGATGTGGTATGCATGAGTTTCCATATATTATTGGTAGGTTCCTTTACTGATCTTGTTTATTGGTAGGTTGCAAGCCTTAGAGGATCTTTAAGTAGCTTCCAAGAGCAAGCAAGTTGTAAAACCAAGGTTCCTTCAGTGGAAGTACCATACAGTCTCTGTCTTCCTTTTAACCTTAAAATACGCCTTTCTGTACCACTTAAGGTCAGTTTATTGTCAATATGAATTATAATTTTCAGATAGCTCATAATTAGTTTTATAGGTGCACATAGATTGATAACTCCTTGAGTTTTGGTTTCACTTAAAGAGTATCTGGAATCTAGCTTTTTTTTTCATGCCAAATTCTGGACCCTTCTATGATATTGATTTCACAACAATAACATTGCTGCCAAAATTAATCAGGCATCCAAGTTGCTAAGTTGAACGTGATTATATATTACAGATAAAATATCACTCTCCTGAGGAGGAAATAGCATTTGGACCTGGTTGCTGGTTATGGGACTATTTGAGAAGAAGTGGAGCATCTGGTTTTCTGCTTCCTCTTTCTGGTGGAGCAGACAGTTCCTCTGTTGCTGCAATTGTTGGGTGCATGTGCCAGCTGGTTGTGAAAGGTGAGTTCAAATGCAATGACGAGTGCTGTTAGATTCTGGTTTACCTTTAGAGTTTCTATCTCCGATCAACCTGTGACAGATTTTGAAGCTACATTATAGTGTGTACTATCATAGGACTGCTTATTTAGGATTAGGAATAAATAAGTGATTCCAGTGACCACTAATCTAGCTTCTGTTTAAGTATCAGCTGTATAAAGATCTCAGAGAAAAGTAGAAAAGAGGTCATATATAATTGACTGACAGCCAAATTAATTGGAAAAGTGGACCCGAATCTTCATATTTTCTGTCTCAAAAGTCTTGCAAAATTGCTTGAATATAGAGTGTAGTGTCCTTTTTATTAGTTCAGAGTGTTTAACTTCTTGAAAGAAACTCAATTGTCAAATCATGGTAGGTAGTAAAATTATGACAGACTATTGATCTCTCTTTCTCTTTCATTTTCATTTCTCAATGTTGCAGAGGTGGAATAAACAGCACTATTTGACCTTACAAATCCAAACCTTGTAGTTCTGTTATCATTGACTAGGGATTCATATTTTCCTGCAGAAATTGCAAATGGGGATGAACAAGTTAAAGCTGATGCAATACGAATCGGAAACTATAAAGATGGACAGTATCCTACAGACAGCAAAGAATTTGCTAAACGAATATTTTATACTGTGTTCATGGGAACTGAAAACAGGTAAGTGATAATTTTCACGTTCTAGAGTTCTACAATCCTTGGCTGTGTCTCTCTAAGTTTCTATCTGCTATATTCCACCAATACTTCATCAATATTTTTATGAGAGGTTCCCTCATTTACGTTTTTTCTTTGGCCATTATGTATGGTTTTGACTTTGATACTGATTTCTTTTACTCATTTTGCTTTTTAATGCCCCCCAATTAAATTTATATGAGGGTGGCACTGAACAAAGCTGAAACACATTAATGATATTGCAGATATTTGATCTGTATGCTTATGGATTTCTTTTCTAAAACTACTATCTTGAAATGTTTGTGGTTTCTGTGATCCCGGATACCTTGTCTAATGCTAATATATATCAACTTGAGAGGGTACTTTTTGGAACTTCTAACAATCAGAATAGTTATACTATTGTATAGTGTAAAGGGTAGTTACTTGAAGACTGAAGACATCAAAAGAATCCCATCCTTGAATGCTAGGCTTTGTTTTTCTATGTTCAGAAATTTTTTAAGTGTGTCATCAGTTTAAGTTCAAGCAGAATAACACATTCAAATATATCACTTGAATTCAACTAAAATAAATACTCCTCTCAGATGTTCATGTTATGGGGTACTAAAATATTTGTCCTTGCAGTTCGGAAATGACAAGGTCACGAGCCAAGGTGCTGGCTGATGAAATTGGTTCATGGCACCTTGATGTTAGCATCGACGGAGTTATATCTGCTCTTTTGTCATTGTTCCAAACACTTACCGGAAAGAGACCACGCTATAAGGTAAATGAAGCATGGACTTGTGAATTATTCAATCATAAATGACAAGTACTACAACTGTGTAATCTATGATGTTGTCACTTGTCACACACTTGGTTTTTCCACAGGAATATGTTGATATTGTAACAAAGAATAGTATTTTGAATTTGATTATAAAACAAGTCAAGCATAGATTTCCATCTCAGGACGTCAGATTAGTAAAATAACTCTGTAGTTTCTTTGTGGGGAATCTCACTTTTTTCCAGACTAAAAGATTAGGAGCATGTTATATAGTTTATATTTCTATTATATTGTAACCTCAAATGATTCTTTTGTATGGTTTTGTTAATGCAGGTAGATGGTGGATCTAATGTTGAGAATTTAAGCTTGCAGAACATTCAAGCTCGAATCAGAATGGTGCTAGCTTTCATGTTAGCATCACTCTTGCCTTGGGTTCACAGCAAACCTGGGTTTTATCTTGTCTTGGGGAGCTCCAATGTGGATGAAGGGTTACGTGGTTACTTGACGAAGGTATATCTGTATTGCTTTAGATTATGCCCTTTCTTTAGGTCCCACATGGTTTAAGAATTTTTTTATATTTTCTGTTTTCACTAATAATTACAAAAAATGTCACATTGTTTTAACTTTGTTTTCCTTTTACAAATATCCACACAAGAAATGGTGAGAGCGGTTAAATTTGTGAAAACAGGAGACAAAGTGAAAATTAGGTGACATTTTTGTAATTATTTGTGAAAACAGGAAATAGAAACAAAAACTTTTTCTTCTTCTTAAAACAGGCCCTTAGTTTCTCATTTATTTCTCTAGTTTCTTATGTTTGTGGTCCATTACACCCTAGTTATCGAAGTTTATCTCTTCTTACAGTATGATTGCAGCTCAGCAGATATAAATCCTATTGGTAGTATAAGTAAGCAGGACCTCCGGGCATTCCTGCGATGGGCAGCCATCCATCTTGGTTACTCATCTTTGGCAGATGTTGAAGCAGCTCCACCAACAGCTGAACTGGAGCCTATACGTTCTGACTACAGTCAGGTAATATTATGTTCTGTTACACCTTTCAGTACTGGTCTTGAAATCTCTTGATGAATTGATTTAGTTGTGTTATTTTAGTTGCAATGTGTATGATTATAGTGACCAACTCTTAAACAGAAACAACAGAAATTTTAGTGACCAACTCTTAATCCAATCACAACTAAAGATCCATGGTAACCAGGGAAAAACAAGAGAAGATGAAAGTCAAAGAGGAACTGGTCTTCTGGAAATGTGATCGTGTACAAGGATAAGAAACACCCTTAAAAAGTTTGTGTGTGAGAAACCCTGGCAAGGCATAATACTTGGGAAACATCCTTAATAACTATTTTTACCTGCCCCGATCTGGATGGAATTGGGCAGGTTAAATTATCAACTTTTGCCATTTTCTTTTGCTACTAAACTTCTATTATCCAGACACTTGCAGGCAATCTGTTATCTGGGCGTGCACAGTTAACATTATTATATGTTTGTTTGCGTAGTTAGATGGTCTAGGTGAAATCTAGGAACTGGTATATTCATTTCTTCTCCCTTTAGCTGTGCTCTATTAGTTTTTGCTTGTTGGGTATTTGACTTTTCTGTGCCCTTTTTCTTCTGCACTAGGTATTTTCTGTATCCATTAGTAATTGTTTATAATCAAGTTTTGAAGATATATAATCCAATACCCCCCATTCATTGTTGAACAGCTTGATGAAGTTGATATGGGAATGACTTACGAGGAACTATCAGTTTATGGAAGACTACGGAAAATTTTCCGTTGTGGTCCAGTTTCCATGTTCCAGGTATATCCCATGTTTCTCCACCCTGTCTGATTTATGTCTTCTTTAATCTTTCACTTGTTTTTCATTTTTCTATTTTTCAACTTATAATGGTTGAAGGGATAGTGAAAACACGAGGTAATCTGATACATGACCATCTCATAGTGTAATTATTTGTCGGGCCAGAAATAATGAAGAGTAATGCAAACCCGAGAAAAGTTAAACCCTATAGGCTATAGAGGCCTATAGCTAATTTACTTGCAAGTCGTTTACAGGTCTCTGAAAGTGGTTTTATTGTTCTGTAACTTCTGTAAGACCAAAATAATATCATGATGAGAAACTTCTTGACTCGGATATTTCCCTTAAGAAGGGAAGAAACTAACTTTTGGTGTCTTACTAAAACTGTCTGTACTTGCATCAAAGCAAAATACCAGATTTTTGTCTTTATTTAAAAGCCTGACATATCAGACATCCAGATACAAAACCTCATTTACATTTTTTAAGATCATAGAGGAGTTCTTTGTGTGAGCTTTTATTTGCAAAAGCTATCTATCCACAAAAAAAGGTTAAAAGATAGCATGTGTTAGAATTAGGAGGCCAGCTAACGAATGAACAAAACAATGCACAATATGCAAGTGAAGCATCGCCAAAAGAAATCCATACCATGTATCTCAATTCTCAATAGATTGATTTCAAAACTAACATGTTTCCAACTCTGATATGGAGAGCTTGGCAGAATGAATAATTGCTCTACTTGGCATGATCGACTCACTTTTGACATCAGTAGTTAGCAGTGTGAATAGAAGCTTGTAATTTAATGTGGTTCATTTTGTAGTTCAGCCATAACCTGGTTTTTTTTTTTTGTGATTTTCTGTCTCAGAATCTATGCTACAGATGGGGTGCAAGATTGACTCCATCACAAGTAGCTGAAAAAGTAAAATACTTCTTCAAGTATTATTCTATCAATCGTCACAAAATGACTGTCATGACACCTTCCTATCATGCTGAGGTATGTACTCATTATGATGTGAAGTTAGTTGAATTTTGCTAGATAGCTCTTGATGCCCCTAAGATTTTGGCTGCTTATATTTTTATTGGCTAATGAAAGTGTACAATCTTTCACTCAACTTGCAGAGTTATTCACCAGAAGATAATAGGTTTGATCTTCGCCAGTTTCTGTATAATGCAAGATGGCCATATCAATTTAGGAAAATTGATGAACTCGTAGATGAGCTGGATGTCAAAGATGTTCAAGAATCAGGAAACCATGAGACAGTGGCAGCTGCATCAGATGGTGTTGGTGGGATGGGAGTTGCTGCAGCAGGTTCAGGCAATCCAAATGTTGGATTCTAATTGAAATTAACCTCCCATAATAAAACAAGAAAAATAAATTATGAATTATAGGTGTACATTTGTAGGACTGCAAATGTGGTCCAGACAAAGACATAGATTCCATCTTTTTATAGCATTTACGTGAATAATGAAATTCATTCAACCTTTCATCATCCTAGCTCTTACTGCTTATGTCAGTATAAAAACGTTATTTTAAATTATCAGGCTATGTTTTGCCGCATTAGAAAGGGTAAGATGATGGTGCCATATGTGAGAGGAAAACTTCAGAACTGAAAATGAGACAACAAAAAATAACAAGAATTATTAAAGGAAAACTAAAAAAGAAAAAGATTACGTTCTTGTTCATATAGATCGTATGTGACAACAGTAATTAACAAAAACACAACTGAGAAGACCGAAAATTGAAAAGAAAAATGTGACAAGTTGCCGTACATTTCAATTACATTACAATAAATTTTGTACTTAATTGTTTTTTTTTAGTCTCTTATTATGGTAAATGTGTGATTTTGGTTCCCCAATAATTTTTTTAGTGATTTCAATGCCACAATGTTTTTGAGTTTTAAAATTAAGTTTCACATCACTTTTAATTTATCCAAGACTTTCAAATTCTTATAATTTACTTAAAATCTATTATCTATCTAAGAATAGAAATTGTTCTGGAAAAGACATCAAACTCCTTCTTAGCTAACTGACACGTGTACAAATAAGGGCTTTTTGGTAAACTTGGCAAATTTCAATTTACACACACCGGTTAACTCTTTCAAATTTCACATTTCAAATTTCAAAACTTTCCCAAATGGCTTTCGTTTGCGGCGTACACAGGCTTTCCCAATGCTAGCTGCACACTCAAAAGCTAGATCCAATAAGAGCTTCCTTCCCAAAAAAAATCTCATCGTTGGCTCGAAGATGCAGCCAACAATGCAGCCATGGATGTACGCGGGTGACAGAGATGAAGCTTGGAGGAGCTGGGACTCACCGCCGCTTGACCTTCAACGGCTGCTGCATTTGGACGCCATGGGTGTACGATTTCGGTGAGGAGCAACTCTGTAAGCAAAATGTTGTGTCTTGCTGTGTTTTAGGTCCCTCTGTTTTTGGTTTATCTCTCTTTTGTTTTTCCCCCCTCTTTTAGCAGAACACTACAAAAAAAAAAGAGGAGTAACTACATTTGAAAGAAGATGCGGGTGAGCCAGGCTTCAATGGTGGAAGGATAATGGGTTTCTTATCCCTCTTCTCTCTTCTTCTATTCTTTGCTTTTTCCAAGTTTTACAGAAATTGGTCACTTGGGTTTCCATTGTCCTCTTTTTTCAACCATTTTTTCTAATTTTATTCATTTTATTGCATTGTTTTTCCTTATTCCTTATTCTTGCTCTCAGTTTAATTTGGGAAGGAGTAAATGTTGGTCAGTTTATTTTTGCTCTCAGTTTAATTTGGAATAGGAGTAAATAAATGTTCCTTGGCTTTGTTCACTCTATTTAATTTGCTTTTTCTTTTCTGTTAACTGAAAATTTTGTAAATTTTTTACGATGGTTATCTTAGCTGCAATTTTTCTTCTTTCTTTTGGGTTGTAAGTTCTGCATATTCAAGTGATTACACTCTTCAAGGGGTTTTGTTTGTTTTGTGATCCCTCAAAAGATAGATTGAAGAAATTGGTAATACTGTTTTATACCTGTTGGTGATGCATTTTATAGAGTACAACAAATGTTGATTTCAATAGAGATAATTTGCCATTTCTGCATGTTGATCCCTCAGGGATTGGACGCAGGGACTGGACTCGGGGAATGGACTCAGGGACTGGACTCAGGGATTGCAAGGATAGAAATTGCCCCACTTGGAAGAAGCTTCACCTGTTGAAGACGGACAAAATTAAATAAGAAGACAACAAAACTAGGAGCTAAGGGGAGGGAATTCAGTATTGCTAAGAAACTTCAACTTGGACTTCAGCTCAGTTTTCTCTTCATCAACACTGACATTGTCAACTTAGACTATGTAGATTTTGTTTAATACTACATAAGCTTCCAGCATGAATAACCTTCAACCAAAGCTGCTGCTGTTTTGTTTTGTATTTTGGATATCTAATACTATTAGCAATATCTAATCATGCTTATCGTGTTTGTGTTTAGGTTGACTCTTATTAATGTTTTGTTAAATACTTTTGTCAAATATTTGGGTTAGTAATGCAACATTTTGGTGTCTTTTGGTTTAACAATAGCCTTATATATTCACAGGAAGACATCAATTGATCTTTGCCTTCCCTACAAAGAAAAATGACTCTCATTAACTTTTTTTACACTAACTTTGAATAGTTTTTCCCATACAATTCATGTAGTAGTGTTGTGTTATCCTTTAAACTTTTTGCGGAAAACATTGGACGCAGGGACTGGACTCAGGGACTAGACTCAGGGATTGGACGCAGGGACTGGACTCAGGGAATGGACTAATACAGTTGAGGAGACAATGAAGACAGAAACGCCAGAACCTAAGACACCTTTGGAAGAAACAGTGAAATTGGAGTATGAATCTGAGAAAGCTTCAGAGGAAAATAAAGAAAGAAGCGAGCCACTTTAAAGAAGCATGCAGAGAGGCCAAGGAGAGCAGTATGAAAAGCCAAGTGATGGGAGTTTTTTAGAATTATTTCTGTTATGATTTATGTCATTGGTTTGAACTTTGAAAATAGTGTGTATAGTTTGAGCAAAAAGGTTGGGAGTTTTAGTTTAAAGATAGATTTTTGTTGGTTATGATTTATCAATGGTTAGTTTTCTTATTCCTGTTGTGAAGTGATGATAGAACATATGTAACTCCCTACAGTTCAAATAGTTGTGGGTGTATTAAATTTATTTATGAAGTATTTTATTCTACTATTCTTGCAAACTTGAAGCCATTGCTTTTGCTGGATTTTTAATATAAATTACATGGATGCATTTTCTCATGTTTATGCACATACACAAAGAATCATATTCATGAATCATATTCAATATATTTCATTTCCACTGGAGAGCACATCTTGTAATTTGATCATTGGACTCAGGGACTGGAAAGAAACAATATGAGACCATGCGTCCAATGTTTCTCTGCGTCCAATAAACAATATGAGGCAATGATGTTCTGCGTCCAATAATCAGTATGAGGCAATGAGTCCAAAGAAGCAGAACCTATAAGTATCCAAGTCATGGAGACATGCTACTCATGGAGGAGAATGGCAAACATCCAATAATAAGCTTGAGGCAATATGTACAACACTGCCTGCGTCCAATGTATCAGAAGGACAAAAGTCCAATGATCAGCATAAGGCAAAATGTACAACACTGCCTGCGTCCAATGTAACTGAAGGACAAAAGTCCAATAATCAGTTTGAGGCAATATGTACAACACTGCCTGCGTCCAATGTGACAAATGGACAAAAGTCCAATAAATCAGCATAAGGCAATACGTACAACAGTCTGCGTCCAATGAAGCAGAATGGGACAAGCACAACAATCAACTGTTCTGCGTCCAATGAAGCAGAATGGGACAAGTTCAATAATCAACTGTTCTGCGTCCAATGAAGCAGAATGGGACAAGTACAACAATCAACTGTTCTACGTCCAATGGAACAGAATTGGAAAAGGCCAACAATCAACTGCTCTGCGTCCAATGGAACAGAATGGGAAAAATCCAACAGTCAACTGTTCTGCGTCCAATGAAGCAGAATTGACAAAAGTCCAACGTTTTAGCACTCTGTGTGTCCAATATTTCAAAAAACACTGTGAGTCCAATATTTGAAATAAGTTGTGCGTCCAACGTTTTTCACAAGCCAGCGTCCAACATTGCGAAAAGTTTTTAAAAGCTTAGAAACACAATTCAACCCCCCATTCTTGTGTTTCATCCTGTTAACTACAGTTTTATTCCTTCAAATGCTTATAGGTTTCAGAGCAATAAAGTGATTTAGTGGAACCAAAATCATAAGCCAAGAAATCTTCGGAGCAAAATCAGAGCATTAATACAGTTGAGGAGACAATGAAGACAGAAACGCCAGAACCTAAGACACCTTTGGAAGAAACAGTGAAATTGGAGTATGAATCTGAGAAAGCTTTAGAGGAAAATAAAGAAAGAAGCGAGCCACTTTAAAGAAGCATGCAGAGAGGCCAAGGAGAGCAGTATGAAAAGCCAAGTGATGGGAGTTTTTTAGAATTATTTCTGTTATGATTTATGTCATTGGTTTAAACTTTGAAAATAGTGTGTATAGTTTGAGCAAAAAGGTTGGGAGTTTTAGTTTAAAGATATATTTTTGTTGGTTATGATTTATCAATGGTTAGTTTTCTTATTTCTGTTGTGAAGTGAATGATAGAACATATGTAACTTCCTACAGTTCAAATAGTTGTGGGTGTATTAAATTTATTTATGAAGTATTTTATTCTACTATTCTTGCAAACTTGAAGCCATTGCTTTTGCTGGATTTTTAATATAAATTACATGGATGCATTTTCTCATGTTTATGCACATACACAAAGAATCATATTCAATATACTTCATTTCCACTGGAGAGCACATCCTGTAATTTGATCATTGGACTCAGGGACTGGACGCAGGGATTGGACTCAGGGACTGGACTCAGGAACTGGACTCAGGGATTGGACTCAGGGATTGGACGCAGGGAATGGACTCAGGGACTGGACGCAGGGACTAGACGCAGAAAACAAAAAATTTGGTTAAAAAAAAATGGGCCATCAGTTCAGAAAAAAAAAGTTTTTTTTTTCTTTTTCTTTTTTAAAAAACAAACAATAGAAAACGTTAGGCCCAAGAGGCCCATTTTGACATTTTCCTTTCTCAACGGGCCAAAAACAAACAATGGGTCAAATTCCAATTTTAGGAAAATACAAGAAAACCGGACAAAATTTAGTGTTTACAATTTGTTTGAGTGTGGTTTAAAAAAATAACATATTCAACGTTAACGAATTCAGCTATCAAATAATTCAACCTCCTTTATATCGATACTATATAGTTCACACCCGTGCGAATACACGGGTAAAGTACTAGTTTTTATAAATTGTAATGATTTTGACTCGAAAAAAAAAACTTGAAAGATCAAAATAGCATAATCCAAACTAAAGGGACTAAAAATATAATTAAGTTATATTTTTTATGTACTCTTGGAAGATTGACATAATAATATTTTTGGGACAGACATTACTAAAAATATAACATGTGGTGCTACATAATCATATAAGCCGTTAGATTAAAAATGAAACATTATTAAATCAAATATTTTTCGTCAACATTATTAAATCAAATCTTTTTTTTGGTCAAAATTATTATTAAATCAAATCTTCTTTTTTTTTTGGTCTGATATTAAATCAAATCTAAGCTGATATAAAATTGCTCTGGATATATGGATTTCTTTTGGGCTTAGGGCCCGTTGTAATCCAAAAATAATATGTTGTGACAACTATAGCCGTATTAGACAAAAAAAAAACTATAGCCGTTAGTTTTTCTTAATTAAGAAATATAGTTTCACTTTTTCCCCTATTATTATTGCTTTACCTTAGAGAAATAAACCAAATTAAAATTTAACCAACCAATCATTTTATTAGTTTCAGCCAAGTCTTTGCCTTTGCAAAGACATGATATCAACGGAACATTTTCTTTTTTGGTGAATGCTATGAACGGAACATGGAAACTGGACCACATGGAAGAACAACGGAAGCTACCGCGGTCATGCCTTCGGTACTTTTTTGAATGATAGCCAAATTTTGGAAGTCCCAACCGTACTCTCCACTTCTAAGATAGTAGAAGCTAATAACGCAGACAATCACGGAGAGACACCCACGCCGTGAACACAAAAATGAGATACTAGAAATGCAAATCAGGCTCGTACAGCAGAAAATTTTTCTCGTAAAACTAGCAAAAAAAAAAAAAGAAGAGAAGTACAAGTAATTATGCGAAGTATGTTCGCCACCAAAAAGCAAGCGCAGGGGAAATCTTTAACTCCCCCACCTATCAGAAAAATTAACAGACTCCACCTAACCTACTGCTTCTCATGATCATATATAGCTCCTGGTTCGCAACACACGTAAAATCTGAGAGCAAACATCTCTAGAGCTCATCGTGAGAATCATCCTCGTCCTCCCCTGATGCACCACCACCTGGGGCACCACCTGATCTCTGATACACGGCGGTGATAATTGGATTACAAACAGCTTCCACTTCTTTAAGCTTCTCTTCATATTCTTCTTTCTCCACACTCTGGTTGTCATCCAACCATTCCAATGCTTCCTTCACTGCGGTCTCAATCTTCTCCTTCTCATCTGACTCCAGCTTGTCCGCCAGCTTGTCCTTGTCACTGACCTGGTTTTTCATGTTGTAAATGTAGGTTTCCAGAGCATTACGAGCATCGATCCTCTCCTTGACTTTTTTGTCTTCCTCTGCAAACTCTTCTGCTTCGCGAACCATCCGGTCGATTTCCTCCTGGCTCAGGCGTCCCTTTTCATTTGTAATGGTGATCTTTTCTGATTTGCCAGTGCCCTTGTCTTCTGCCTTGACATTTAGGATGCCATTTGCATCGACTTCAAAGGTCACTTCAATTTGAGGGGTACCTCTGTTCAATTACAACACGAAATACTAATGAGTCACAAACATTAATCGAGTATCATTTAGAGAGGACTCAATGAAAGTGGGAAACAAACCTTGGAGCTGGTGGAATTCCAGACAGATCAAATTTCCCAAGAAGCCGGCAATCCTTTGTGAGACTCCTCTCACCTTCAAACACCTATGTATTAAAAAAATGTTATCCAATTTAGTTCAACCCATCAAAGTGCATATCGAAGTAAAGCATCTAGAAGGAAAATGTCCGAGCATCATGCACCATAGTGCAGTCGAATATGGGACAGTACCTGAATGGAGACAGTAGTCTGTTGATCCTGGTAGGTGGTAAAAACCTGAGATTTCTTGGTAGGGATGACAGTATTTCTAGGAATCAACTTTGTCATCACCCCACCAACAGTTTCAATTCCAAGGGTAAGTGGAGCCACGTCCAGGAGAAGGATATCTGGATCAAGAGTGTCACATAACAATGAGAAAGTGTAATGCTTGGGAATTTATTTGCATTATTAACATATAACATCTGGTCAATGTAATCTTCGTCAAAAAAGAAATCTGGTCAATGTAATTAAAAAGCTAGAGTATAGCGTACGGTACCTTTGGTTTCTTCACCGCCCTCTCCACTCAGAATACTTCCTTGCACTGCAGCACCATAGGCAACTGCCTCGTCAGGGTTGACACCCTTGTTTGGCTCCTTTCCATCAAAATAATCCTTCAAAAGCTGTTGTACCTTTGGAATCCTTGTGCTTCCACCAACAAGAACAATCTCATCAATTTGATTCTTCTGTAATCCAGCATCTTCCATTGCCTTCTTCACGGGCCCCATTGTCTTACGGAACAAGTCATTGTTCAACTCCTCAAAACGAGCTCGTGTAAGTGGCTCCGAGAAATCAGTGCCATCAAAAAGTGATTCGATTTCCACGCGGACCTGGTGCTGGCTGCTGAGAGCTCTCTTGGCACGCTCAGCCTCTCTCCTCAGCTTGCCAAGTGCTCTGTTGTCCTTGCTAATATCCTTTCCGTGCTTTTTCTTGATCAACTTAATGAAGTACTCCATTATTCTCTGATCAAAGTCCTCACCTAATAAAGGGAAAGATAAATAGCAGACATTAACATTAGAAGGAAAATTTTATGCAAAGTATAATTTTCCTTGATTTAATCTTATTCTGTCTCTGCGTGTGTAAAAAGTTCTCACCTCCAAGATGAGTATCTCCATTTGTAGCAAGAACCTCAAAAACACCATTATCAATTGTCAAGATACTGACATCAAAAGTTCCACCCCCAAGATCAAACACAAGAATGTTCTTCTCTCCACCTTTCTTGTCCAATCCATATGCAATGGCAGCAGCAGTGGGTTCATTAATAATTCTAGCAACATTAAGACCAGCAATGACGCCGGCATCCTTGGTGGCCTGCCTCTGAGCATCATTGAAGTAAGCTGTACATTCGAAAGGAAAATGAGAGAAATTAGAATAATGACAAAAGCAGGGGGAAAGCAATCAAAAGTGCTGGGTAAATAAATTGTAATTTGCCCACTTACCGGGGACAGTAACCACGGCATCACGAATTTTCTTGCCGAGGAATGCTTCTGCAGTTTCCTTCATCTTGGTCAGTACCATGGCACTGATTTCCTCAGGGCTGAACACCTTGGTCTCACCATCCTTAATTTTTACCTGTATGTAAGGTTTTCCATCCTTGTTGACAATCTTGTAAGGGACAAGCTTCATGTCCCTTTGAACTTCCTTATCTTCGAACCTGGAAAAAGATTTGTGTCAGTCACCTTTATTCCCATCAAGTCAAATTGTTTACATCAACAAATTGAGGGTGCCTTACTTCCGTCCGATGAGTCTCTTGACATCAAATATGGTCCTTTCTGGGTTGACAGCTGCCTGATTCTTTGCAGCCTCCCCGATCAGTCTCTCACTATCAGTGAAAGCCACCCATGACGGGGTGATACGGTTACCTTGGTCGTTGGCTATGATTTCAACATGGCCGTTCTTGTAAACACCAACACACGAATAGGTTGTTCCAAGGTCTATGCCAATGACTGTCCCCAACTTGGTTGCTTCCTCTTTGGCAATGGAAATTGCAAATAAACATCCTGTGGCAAACTCTCTAAATGTTAGTCACATTATTACAATACTAGAACTCACAGCAACATAATTAATTTTTGTATTTGCACGTGGTTTGTTCTTGACAAATGACAGGCCGACAAAGTAAGAGATTGTCTAAGAATATAATTCCCCCAAATTAGGAAAAACAAGGGTACTATAATTACATGAAACCCATCAACACAGTTACCATATTGGTGCTGCTTCACTTAATACTATTTTATTTCTAATGTACTCATTTATCTGCCGGGCGAAAACTTCACGATGCCATATTCAAATCGCAAACATGCAAACGCCAATTCGTTGCACTCATGCAATGACAGTGAAAATATTAAGCAACAAAGCAGACTAGTGGCTAATACTAATCACTTGGCTTAACAGTGAACATCTTTATTAACAATCCTAGAAAGCAACAACAAAACCAACATAACGCCCCCTACATAATAACGAGAACTAATCAATGTTGACGAATTCCTCAGATTCAGATAACGGCATGTTAATCGCATCTATAAGATCCTGGTTTTAAGGACTTCGCAAATAACGTCACTGAAATGGCGAACCAACCTAGTATTATTTTTTATAAATCCTAAACAACTATGTCTAAGATCTCACTGATCTGCAACACAACCAATCACACACAATTCACCAAAACCAGATCCAAAAAGGTTCCAGAAAAAGCGAGATCTGTTTGCAATGCATTTCACGCTTCCGCATTAAAAAAGACAAAAGGAAAAAAAAAAGTAATAGCTAGAAAACACGATCAGATCTAATAGGCCGAGGAAAATTACCGAATGAAATGATGGCGAGAACAATCAGAGAGCCGCGTTTCCACGAGCCAGCCATAGCTGTCTCTCCCTGCGTATTTCTCTTTCGCTTCTTCTTCTTCTTGTTGTTTTAGGTAGCGTCGACGAATACGATTACGATTCGAATGGTGAAGTTGGAAGCGCGATGATGGTGCAACTGATTTTGCGTTTTTGGTTTTTTTGGATGACGCGGGGCGCTGAGCCGTTTTTATAGTGTGGTTCAGTGGTGACGAACGTACCCGGTCTCCGACTCTACCGAAACAAGGTCGCTTTAGTCAACCGAAAGCTTTACGTTCGGACATGTCACTCATGATGACGTGGACCAATAGCAATTAGGCTAACGCTTGTTCCAGCCAATCGCATTCGTTCCGGTGTTGGGAACATCTCTGCCGTCCATCCTGAATACCTCAACGTAACAAACAATCAATTTATTTTTTTATTTTATTTATTTTTTATTTTATTTTTTTTTTTTATTTTTTTTTACCAACTTGTGGCGAGCAGGTAGCTCAAGTGGCACTCTTAGTAGTGCTTAAGGGCCGTTCACCTGGACTCAAAGGTCTGGGATTCGAGCCACATTAAGGGAGAAAGTGGGGAACCACTATTGATCCCCTGTAATAAAGAATTCATAATTTATTGATAAAAAAAAAGACTCTATTTTGCAACGGTTTTAAAGGTTCATTAGTAGTAGAGCAGTGACAATAATGCAATCTCTAATATTCATATCTTATCTAGTAGGAATTACGTGAATTTCATCTAATTATCAATAAAAAAATGTATTAAAAATTAAAAGTATACCTCCACAATAAATTACATTGGTTTGTTTTGGGTTGAGCCCAATATCCATATTTTGGATCCGGTCGACCCGACCCATGACATACACTATTTTCCCCACATGAATTGCAGCGGGTATAGTATGGGGCATTGGATCGTGGATAGCTCTGAGGTATGACCCATATCTAAACTCTTTGAACTCATCTTCATTGTCTGCCTTTAATAGGAGGTAAGCATGCCTCCCAGACCCTATGATCCTCCTCTTTCCTCCAACATGCTTCAAACTTTTTGTTGAAGTCCCACATTGGATAGTCAGTAGCCTGTGCTAGTGCTTATATAGTTAAGGTCATATCATCCCCTCAAGACGCTTATATAGCAGCATTATCCACACCACTGAGAGGCATAGACTCTGATACCATGTACGACCCTAGCTATATAAACACTAGCACATGCCCCTGACTATTCAATATGGGACTTCAACACTTCTTCCCACCCAACAGGGGTGGTTGGTCTCCCACGACGAGGACCCTATATTACCTGATTTATCAGATATGCATTATATTCATACATCCCTAATCAAATTGTAATTGACTTGGGCGTCATTTGAGAGCTTCTGCAATGGCCCATTTCGAATCAACAGCATGATGTCGCTACATCATCTGAAGTGAAGACTTCATGTGCAACCTATATCTCAAATCATACATTTGGCACCATGTGTGGGAAATTTCCTCTTGTCTAAGCATCCAAGATGGTTCTTACTCGCTCTCGTACGTTTCTATCATCCCCACACCTCCTATGCGAGTTGCCATGCCTTGAATGCGGAGTACTAGTAATATAATACCAACATATAAATACGCCCTTCTTGTATCTTGAGAGTCTATAAACACATTTAAGCATTTAATAAAGTATTATATCACTTATTGAAATTATTGACCATTTCACTAACTTATGATAATAATTCTCTTTGCCTACTTTTATTTCCAATATCATCTACATGAAATGAAATAAGCCTATTGCTGTAAGAAAAGAAACCTTATGATAATAATTGAACAATGGGCTCGATAACGGATATATTTGACTTTTCCAATTAATTAGAACAATTGAAATTGTTAAAAAATCATTAAAAACAAAACCGCATGTTAATTGTAATATATACTATACTATACTATATACTATATACTAAAACCCGTTCCAAATGCTATAGTAAACTGCTATATTTTTACCTATAAAATTCACTTGTAACTAAAATAACGAGAAATATTGAGAAAGGGATAAAGAGAAGAGAGTGAGTCGTAATCTTCCTTTACACCGAAAACAAACTATTAATATACATGCCGTGTTTGTATTTTAGTTGAAGAGTATTAACAGCCCACTTTCTTACACATTCTTTCTAACATATTTACAGTTTATTTAAACATTTATGATATAAGCGTTTATACGATAAGTATTAATATATAAACTATTTTTATAATAAAAAAAATATGATAAAATTGATTTTATATAAGTCGTAAGCTATTTTCATAAGTTATCATGAAGAGCTTATGAAATTAAACCCAAAAAACTTGTGAACCAATCATAAATTATTTTTATAAATTATACCAAATATGCTGACAAATATTTATGTTATTAGATAAACACAAATAAACTAATACTGGGCCCAAATTACATGGTCTCATACCTTATTAAATGCATTCACCATTGGGAGATGGTAAATACACCCCACATTAATCCAAAAATACCCTCATTTAATATCGTGTTTTTCTTCTTGAGATTCCGATTTTGCATTTTTTCGGGAAACGAGAGTTTCGGGAATGCATATTGTATTATGAAAACTCCAGTTTCTGGAAAATACGTGAAATTGAAAAAAAAAAACAATCAATAAAGCTATAATAATAATTTACTTTTTTAATGTGAGATGTATGACTAAATTGTGTGATGTATTTACCAAATCCCTTCCCCATTTCAGCCTCATGGTCTCATAGATCACTTTTAGGGCCAAAGCCCAAACCCCAAACCCATTGATTTTCCGACGTACCAGAGGACCAGCACATTCACTCCTATATTTACGGTACAAGTCCCCCCTGCCCCTTTGACCCAAAAAAAAAAGTCCCCCCTACCACCTCTCGTTTCTTTTCTCTTCTTTTGCCATTTTATTCAATGGGGCTTCCTTTCTTTCTCCGAAGTCGCGAATCCACTTTTGATTATTAGCTTTTGGACCTTTCTTGCAGACACTTTTCATCGCCGCTAAGCTGCTAGTCCCCGCCGAATCCAAACTGCCTGCCGTTTTGGGAGACGCCACCTCTCTGGTTAGGAGTGTGGTGGCTACTGCACTCACGGTCTTCATGGCAGGGGTGGAGGTGCCGTTTGCAGCATCGGGTTGGGCGAGATCCACCAGTGTTTGGTGGGC
Source organism: Glycyrrhiza uralensis (assembly GCA_030159175.1). NCBI lineage: Eukaryota > Viridiplantae > Streptophyta > Magnoliopsida > Fabales > Fabaceae > Glycyrrhiza > Glycyrrhiza uralensis. The sequence goes on along the minus strand of BRZY01000003.1, from coordinate 56,383,072 downwards.
GTTGTCGCCTCTGCCGTGCGTGGAGGCTACCGTGGAGGTTGCTTTGGCCGCCAACGCTGCTGGGGGGATTGTGCGATCGATCCTTCTCCAGATCTGCTGGAGCTTGTTTCTTGTTTGTTAGTGTTGTGTCTCTCCAGATCTGTTGAGAGTGGTAGCTACCGTGTTTGTTGGTGTTTTGTGTGTTTGTTGGTGTTGTTGTGATGTCTTCTCCTCTGTTTTTCTTCTTTGTGCCTCTGTTTCCGACGCTGTTGTGCATCTTGGTGTGCAACACCACCCTCTCTCCGCTTCCATCTTTCCTGCGCCGCCTATGACTGTGGGCTGTTGAGCCGCCAGTGATGGTTGGGGTTGACATGTGAGCAAATGTGTTGAGGCCGAAGGTTTTGGGTGCCCCAAATGGGCCAAACCCATCCCTCTCAAGAATATCCTTTTTCATATCTGTGGTGTGCTGAGCTGGTGTGTTAGGATGTGTCTCTTTTGTTCTCTTTCTGTTTGTTGTTGTTTGTTTTTATTCGTTGTTGTTCCTTTACTGTTAGTTGGGAGCTGTTTAGGCTCATTCAGAGCATAGCTTGGTTTTATTGTTTATGGGTTAGCTATAGCATATCTGTTCTGGGTCTATGTATGTAGGGTCCCTTCTGTAATGTTTGGGCTTCGCCCTTTTTTCAATATATCTCTCCTTGACTAAAAAAAAAAGTCGCGAAGAAATTTTTATTTTTTGATAACAAGAAATTTATTAGTTTACAGGGAGTTAAGAACAACAATTCAGGTGTCAATTATTAAATGGTTCAATGATGAAAAGAAATTGGGTTTGACGGCTACTATTTTTCATTTGCTAATATAATTTTAAAAGTACAACTAAGTAATATATTTCTTTTAAAAAGTAAATATATTACTTTTTAAAAGTAAATGAGAAAATATTTGCAGTCTACATATATATTTTTAATTTTTAATTTGTAATCTATAATTTATAACTATTATAAAGGAAATATATACTTTTGGTGTACACATTTCTAGGGACAATTATGCCCAGGGACGGATCTAGAACTATAATAAGGGAGGGGCCAACAAATTATTGAGATAAAATTTTGTTATCAATTTATTAAAAAATTCACATTGAATAATCTGTACAGAGTTTTTAGATCTAAAAATGAACAAAATGTAAGCAAATTTATTATATTTTTACAAAATTTATTATTAATTAAGCTTGTGTATCTAAATATCAAGTGTACCAATGAATAAATTAATATAATAATAGCATTTATAAGATGATATAATATGTGTATGTGTTTATAATATAATATTATAAAAAAAATATGTGTATATAAATTAGATGTATGTCAACAAATTTAAGTTGAGGGGAGGGAGGGGCCAAGCCCCCCTTGCCCCCCTTCCCTCTGTCCCTTATTATGCCCCTATAACTTCTATTTTAAATTATAATCTATAACTTTCACTTTATCCATTATATCCCTATAACTTCTATTTTAAACTATAATCTATAACTTCTACTTTATTCATACTTTACCAAACTTATATATCACTATATAATTTTGTATTTTATTAAAAAAAACAGACAGAAATGTCTGTCTGTTCGCTAGTTACAGTAATGACAATAAAGTTTAAATTTATGTAAATTTTTTCAATATAAGAAAAAACTTAATCTCAATTTCAGTATAAAAAAAAACTTAATCTCAGTGATTTTTGTGCAGTACACATACATATTACAGAATTTGGCACTCATTCTTACTATGTGTTTCCTTATTGTGTTCTATTGTTTCATTTAATTATCAGGCTAATTTACTGAAATATTGTAAACAGAAGATTTTTCTCAGTGCTAATTTACACTTGAGTCTAATAAATGAAAAAAATAAAAATATATATATCAGAAGAATTTTGCCTTGTTAAATATATCATCTGACTCGATTTAAATTAATCGATTGAAATCTAATAACTCTTCTGTTTTTTTTACAAAAAATCCAATAACTCTTCTAAATATTGACACAATGTTTAGTTGGAAGGAAATGGAGGGGGAGAGGAGGAAGTATTTTAATTTTTTTTTATTTGATTCAATTTTTTAAAGAGGAAAAAGGAGGGGAGTGAAATGGAGAGATTAGACTCTCCTCCAATATTTGAGAATTTGGAGAGAGAGAAGTAGACTTTAAATGACATTTAGTTAAATAATCTTACATTAAATTAAATTTAAAGCTCGCAAGGGTTTAAAAAGTACTATCCTGGACTCGTATATAAGCAAAAAATAATTAATTTATGCAGATTAAGAATGTTAGTTAACTGTATTTAATTTTTTTGATTCCATCAAAAATTAAATTTCACTCCCTAAAATAGCCTTAATAAAAGATATCATTGAAATTAAAACTTACATTAAATGAAAGATATTTTGTAGATGAACTCATTAAATGATGTAACAGTAGTTAACATTTGCTTATATTTTGGACCACCACATTCAAGATTTTTTTTCCTTATAATTCAGTCCAAAGGATGTAAATTAATCTATTCACTCTATTAAATTCCTTCCTCCCCCTCCTCTCAATCAAACACAATTTCCAATTAAATCTCTCTTCTTCTTTTCTCTCCCCTCCCCTCCTCATCTTTGAACTAAACAAACCTTTGGTATTGGAAAAAACATGGCCTTCTGCCCTCTTTTGTTACCAAAAAGAAAAGATAAAGAGTATTGGAGAAAAACAATATTATATCCAAAGATAACAAAGTTTATTTTTTGACAGCATAATAAAGTTCAAACTTGTGACACCACTAGTTCAGTTCTAAAACTAACTACTTATATCCAATTAGTTGCAAGTATATATATTTTTTTGATAATCAAGTTGCTAGTATATTAAACAGGTGTTTGAATTTAATTATAGTAAGAGAGTTTCGAAAACATCTGGAATAATTAAACAAACCTAAAATGTTGTAAAGAATTTTTTCCACGTTTATAAGATTAATGAATATTATCTCAAATTTTGAAGTCAATATTTAATACTTTTTATGTTCTTTTTTAATTGTCTATTTTTAAAAAAAATTGTTCATATTTATCTGTCGTTTTGATAGTTTAAGATTATAATTTTTCAATTATATCTTTATTATTATTAATTATTTTACATATTTTTTATATCTTTAATATAAAAAGAGAATAAATTGATATATTGAGATAGTAAAAAGACGAAGGTATAATAAAAAAAAGGAGAAATTGCACTGACCTCCCCTGAGGTTTTCTCAAATAACACTCATATCCCCTCTAGTTTTTAAACAAACACTGACCTCCCTTAGTTGGTTAATCAACTGACACATACACCCCTTTTAACTTAACAGTGTTAAGGACCTACACCCTTCTTCCTTAACTCTTCAGTCATCCCTCACAAATCCAAAAAAGCTAGAAGTAGTTTTACATTGTAGAAGAAGCATAAGCAGCTATTGTGTGCTCTATACAATAGCCTTTTTTATAGTGCTTCTTTGCTTTCCCTTTCCGTAGCAACTACACCTCTGCTCCCTTGTCAATGGTTTTTTTTTTGTTGTGATTTTTTGGGAATTGGGGGTGGTATTTGGGCATCTTCACTCGTCTTCTTCCTCGCCATCTTCACCAACACCAACCTCCTCCGCCACGCCAACATTGACACCTCATCGTCATCAGATCCCTCACCCCTCCTCATTGCCATCGCCAATACCGCCGACATCGTCATTATCCACGTCGGCGCAATGGGCTACGTCACCACCGCGTGATGCAGATTGCAGTGGCGTCTAAAATCAAATATATATTTTTTTGAAACCAAACTGAGAACATCAGCGATTATACAAGAAGAAATGCAAGGAGGAGTGGTTTAGAGCAGCCTGACAGTACACTTCCAAGATAGGAGTGGTTCAGTTTGTTTCTCGTTAGTAGCATCATGGAGACATGGAATGAGCCCTGTAGCAGCTGCCATAACATTGCCTTCCCCATCTCTGACAATAGCATCGATTCCCCATCTCCATTGTTCAGAAGTAGCGGCATCAACATTTAGCTTGTATTGACTTGAGGGTGGTGGGTTCCACTTGCTAGGAGCTTTTTCAACTAGGGGTTCCTGGGTTTGCGATTTGGCTAGGTGTTTGACCGACGTTTCGGTTTTTTTTTTCTTCTGCTCAAACAATTTGTAAACGGCGTTAATCTACAGGGGAGGTGAGTGTTTTTTAAAAACTAGAATGGGTGTATGTGTTATTTGAGAAGACATTAGGGGAGGTCGGTGCAATTTCCCCTAAAAAAAATTATCAATTAAATAATTTATTAATTAATATAAAACAACTTTAAAAATAGATATTAAGAAATGGACCGAGTAAAATATAAAATATAAAACAAAATTTATTTTTCCACTACAAACATATACTTAAAATTCAATTATTTTTAAGAGAGAAAATTAAAATATATTGCCGCCGGCTATAGAGGAGATTGCATATATTTTAATTAAATTATTAAAGACAAAATAAAAATATATTGCCAGCTATAATAGAGGTGATTGTATTTATTTTAATTTTAATTTTAATTAAATTATTATTATTAATAAAATAAAATAAAATTGTAATGATAGCGGTTATTAACCAGATCACTATAAAGTATTCACTGTAATCACTGTAAAGTACTATAAAAGCGGCACCACTGCCACTGGCACTGGCACGGCGCGTAGAGAAAAATAAACCAAGAATAAAATTTTCCATTCCATATTATAGGGCATTCATTTGAACCCCGCCACACCGCTCACACGCGCAGGAAATGCCGCGTGGTACCACCTGACACCGCTCGCACAGGTAGATGAAAAATTGAAAAATCAAGATCAAGCTAACATTTCAAAATGGAGCCGTTGATGAGTCGAACGGAGGGCGTAGATCAATCCTATTTGAATCAACGGCTGATATTGGTTGGCGTTGCCCATGTCGTATCGTACAGCGAATATAAAATAGAGACACTGAAGAAACAAAAATTTTAACATTGGCGTCTCTGCTTTTTCCCACACTCTGCTAGGGTTTCAGAGTCGCCGCGCTTCTTTGAGTTTCTCTTTGCTTCGACTCGCTCCTCACTCACTCACTCTTCACTCCATCGCCGATTCCATTCCTTAACTCGCCGTGAGTTCTCCTTTCATTGATTTGCTCTACTTATAATCGCTAATCACAAGCTTTGCTTTGTATTTTTTTTTTCATTACTGCTTCCGCCGCTGATCCGAGGTAGTTATCGAGGGTTCATATTGTCAGTTCCTTTAACTAATATTTTTTTTTTCATTTCTGATCAGAATCAGTTTAGCTCGTAAACTTACTTTCCTGGTTTTGTTCGTTGGCATTTCTATTTGAAATCGATTTTGTTCAAATCGACAGTGCTTATAATTATCGATGTGCAATGTTTGTTTGCCTGCTGAGGAAATGTAGAAAAATGGATGCGAACCTAACCCCTGGCATTTTCGATCTGTTGGGACAACTGCAAACAGTCGTCAAGTTGGATAAACCATTTTTTTTAGGAATGCGATGCACTCTATTTCAATAATTCGGTTATATTTTGTTGCTTTGTTTGTGGTTTTTCTCCCATTTCCTTTGCTTCATGATACTATACATTTATTATGGCTCCGCAGCCTATGCTCTCTTTACACGGTGACATGGGGTTCATAGGAGGGGTTGGTCTAATTCTCATAAGTAGAACACACTTTGTACCTACGATGCCTATTGGAATGGTCTTGTGTGTTTGTGCGTGTATGAGTGTATCAATTGTTGAGATTTTGAGAACTTACATGATTCATCTCATATTGTTTACAGTTTATAATATAACTTGTGCAATTTATCTATCTCATCGAAATCCATCTGTTTAAAATTTGCTGCACATAGAAGCACTTTATGTTTTTGTTGTTAATCCCGTCCGTTTTGAAAATGTTCTTTTGTGTTTTTCAACCTGGGCTATTATCAAGTATTTATATTATATGATATTAAGCTGATGAATTTGATTGTTGAACTTCCATTTTTTTGCTCATTTAATTTTATAATTTGTTATTATGTTGTTAAGACTTCAATTCTATTCATCCATTAAGTTTGTAGCAACTTTATAGCCTACCTGATGAGTTATGGTTGCTAGTTTGTTTCAGTGGATCATTTTTTTCATTCCCCTTATTTATGTGATTATACCTATATATTCCAGGTTCAGATGGCTATGGAGGTTACTCAAATTCTTTTAAATGCGCAAGCAGTGGATGGTGCTGTAAGAAAACAAGCTGAAGAAAGCCTGAAACAGTTTCAGGAACAGAACCTTCCAAGTTTCTTGTTTTCTCTTGCTGGGGAATTGGCAAATGATGAAAAGCCTGCAGAGAGTAGGAAGCTTGCAGGTTTGATTCTCAAGAATGCTCTGGATGCAAAAGAACAGCACAGAAAGATAGAATTTGTTCAAAGATGGCTGTCATTGGATCCAACTTTGAAAGCCCAGATTAAAGCATTCCTGTTGAGGACCCTTTCTTCTCCTTCAATTGATGCTCGATCGACTGTATCACAAGTTATTGCAAAAGTTGCTGGTATTGAGTTGCCTCACAAGCAATGGCCGGAATTGATAGGATCCCTCTTGTCAAACATTCACCAGCTTCCTGCCCCAACAAGGCAGGCAACTCTTGAGACCCTTGGGTACATTTGTGAAGAAGTATCCCCAGATGTGGTAGAGCAGGATCATGTAAATAAGATACTCACTGCAGTTGTTCAGGGAATGAATTCTACAGAAGAAAACAATGATGTTAGGCTTGCTGCAATACGGGCATTGTACAATGCATTGGGTTTTGCTCAGGCAAATTTTTCTAATGATATGGAGCGGGATTACATAATGCGAATTGTCTGTGAAGCAACCCTTTCTCCTGAACTGAAGATTCGTCGAGCTGCTTTTGAGTGTTTGGTAGCTATTTCTTCTACATACTATGAAAAGTTGGCTCCTTATATCCAAGATATCTTCAACATCACTGCTAAAGCAGTGAGGGAAGATGAGGAGCCTGTCGCACTTCAGGCAATTGAGTTCTGGAGTTCAATATGTGATGAAGAAATTGATATATTAGAAGAGTATGGAGGTGATTTTAGTGGGGATTCAGATATTCCTTGTTTTTACTTTATCAAGCAGGCACTTTCATTTCTTGTTCCTATGTTATTGGAGACGCTGCTGAAGCAAGAAGAGGATCAAGATCAGGATGAGGGAGCTTGGAACATTGCAATGGCTGGAGGTACATGCTTGGGATTGGTTGCACGAACAGTTGGTGATGATATTGTGCCTTTGGTTATGCCATTTATTGAAGAGAACATAACTAAACCAGATTGGAGGCAACGAGAAGCTGCAACTTATGCGTTTGGCTCCATTCTGGAAGGACCATCCCCTGACAAACTTGTGCCACTTGTAAATATGGCTTTGAACTTCATGCTCACTGCACTGATGAAGGATCCAAATAATCACGTGAAGGACACTACAGCATGGACTCTTGGACGAATGTTTGAGTTTTTGCATGGGTCAGCTTTGGATACTCCCATCATCACTCAGGCAAACTGCCAGCAGATTATTACTGTGCTTCTTCAGAGCATGAAAGATGTTCCAAATGTTGCTGAGAAGGCATGTGGTGCTCTTTATTTTCTTGCCCAAGGTTATGAGGATGCTGGATCTGCGTCCTCTCCATTAACCCCCTTCTTTCAAGAAATTGTTCATGCTCTTCTCACTGCAACACATAGAGAGGATGCTGGAGAATCCCGCCTTAGAACAGCAGCCTATGAAGCCTTAAATGAAGTAGTGAGGTGTTCTAATGATGAAACGGCTCCGATGGTGGTACAACTTGTTCCTCTGATCATGATGGAGCTCCACCAGACTCTTGAAAATCAGAAGGTCTCATCAGATGAGAGGCAGAATGAGTTACAAGGTCTTCTCTGTGGTTGCTTGCAAGTCATCATACAGAAGCTAGGATCATCTGAACCAACGAAATATCATTTCATGCAGTATGCTGACCAAATTATGAGTTTATTCTTAAGAGTGTTTGCTTCTCGAAGTGCAACAGCTCATGAGGAGGCTATGCTTGCCATCGGAGCTTTGGCCTATGCAGCTGGTGCTGATTTTGCTAAATACATGCCAGAATTTTACAAGTATATGGAGATGGGTCTCCAAAATTTTGAGGACTACCAGGTATGTGCCATCACAGTTGGTGTGGTTGGTGATGTATGCAGGGCTTTAGAGGAGAAAATACTACCTTATTGTGATGGGATAATGACCCAACTTCTTAAGGATTTGTCAAGCAATCAGTTGCATAGGTCCGTCAAGCCTCCGATTTTTTCATGTTTTGGTGACATTGCCTTGGCAATTGGAGAAAACTTTGAAAAGTACTTGTTATATGCCATGCCGATGCTTCAAAGTGCTGCTGAGCTCTCGGCTCATACTGCTGGTGCTGATGACGACATGACAGAGTACACAAATTCTTTGAGAAATGGAATCCTTGAGGCATACTCAGGGATCTTCCAAGGATTCAAAGGTTCCCCAAAGACCCAGCTCCTGATGCCTTATGCTCCTCATGTACTGCAATTCTTGGACAGTTTGTACATGGAGAAGGACATGTAAGTAAATTTCTGTATTTTCTAATCTTGTCTGTGAATTTTGCCTCTACAATTTTTGTATTTTAATTTGATGGGGTCTCTTGTTCTTTTAGGGATGATGTTGTGACTAAGACAGCAATTGGTGTGCTTGGAGATTTAGCTGATACTTTGGGTAGTAATGCTGGCCCCTTGATTCAGCAATCTGTGTCCAGCAAAGACTTCCTCAAAGAGTGTTTATCATCTGATGATCATTTGGTCAAGGAATCTGCCGAATGGGCCAAGTTGGCAATCAGTCGAGCAATTTCATTTTGAGGCTATTGCTATTTCAATGGGTCCTAGTTCTTGCATACATCTGCATTGTTGCGTGGGGGTCTCAAGTGCATACCATGAGTCGGGTCATCACCATTTTTGGGCACAGGTGTTTCGGTCCTTTGGCTGTCTGCATTTCATGTCAGCAATATGGAGTCTGTTTTTTCCATTTTTTTTTAAAATTTGTTGTTCTGCATTGCTATGGAGGAAGTCGGTGGGTGATGACCAATCTACCTGCTAACTTGGCAGAAAAGATGCGGTTTTTTCATACAGAAGGAGAAACAGGGTTTAAATTGGGGTAGGAGAGGAGTAGAAAAAGGAGATATCCCATGATATCTGCCAATACCGTCTCTATTGAGCTTGCATGAGTTATTATTTGAATGTTTGGAGTCTATGGTGGTCCAGAATATGACATTATGTCCTTTTCTTTCTTTCTTTTCCCTTTTAACTATTGGCTGTAGAGTGAAACAATCATCTTTAGTCCGTCCATGTGTTTGAAACACAGGTAATGCAACATATTTTAGCCGTTCCTTGCAATTACTCAAACAACTGCGTTTTCCCGTATCAAAATTTATTATTATTAAGTTTTGTATGGATTTTTGTGTTTCACGGGACGTGTTATCATGTTTTCTGGGTAGTTCGTATGAGTGTCAGCAGGTGGGGGGGTGTAACGCGTTTTTTCCGCTGTTAAAGTAAAAGACCTTTTGTGGTGGCAGGCGGAGGTTTTTACGTGGTCGTTATTTGTTTGAAATTTCGTGGCCACAAGAAGCAAATTGTCGGTTCGCACGCGGGTATGGAATTTGAAGCTGATCCAGTTCCAATCCGATTAAATAATAGGGTTTTGTTTGTACTATTTTTCTTTTACGTTTTTCTTTAGCTTACCTTTGTCAAAAAAAAAATTAAATATTTTCATGTACAAGAATTCTTTAAATTGAATGAATTTTTCAATTGTCCAGCTCAGCAATTGTTTGAATCTTTTAATTTTAAAGGAAATTAAGAAAATGTATGAAAGCTGTTCACAGTTCACTGTGATGTTTTCTCAAGGATTCTGGACAATTATCTAGGCTGCTCTACGACATTGTTGTAACAGGACTTTGGAATTTCGAGAAGAAAAAAAAAGAATAAACAGTCACTTTGGTCCCTGAGAGTGTCAGGTGGTGTCACTTTGGTCTCTGACAGATGTAAAATTCAAAAAATGTCTTTAACTGTCATCCGTTAGTCATTTTGGTCCCTAAAAGTGATTATTTACTGTCATTTTGGTCCCTGAAAAGTGATTACTTACTGTCATTTTAGTCCTTAAAAGTATTACTTAGGGACCAAACTGAAAAACGTTTGTCTCTCTCAGGGACGAAATTTTAATTTCCTATCTCTTAGGGACTAATATGACACCGCTTATATCTCTCAGGGACTAAAATGACAATTTACTACAAAAAAACAGGACTTTGGTTTCGATCTTAAATTTGCAATTTGGATAAGAAAAACAATATTTATAACGGATTGTATTGATAAATTGATAAAATAAATTAACATTTCTATAATGTCTCTCCAGTCTTGTATTATAAATAAACATGATTAACTCGAAACTTTTTTATATTTGAAAATTTGGTTTGATAAAAAAATCATTTGAAATCATTTTTGTAATTTCAAAAAGGGAGAAACACATGAAGATATCCTCCTCTACATATAAGTTAAACACCTCACTTTTTTTTGGTCAAGAGATCATAATAAGTTAAACACCTTACTTAAGGGATTGATTCATCGCATACAACAATCTGAAATCGGCCAGTTGGCCCTAACTTTAGCATTACGATGTTATTTTCCATGACGCAAACCCTTATCTTTTTGACAAAAAAAAAACCTTATCTTTAAAATAAAAAATTAATGGTGTCTTAATTTTGGATTACATTATTTTGTAAAAATAAAATCTTGACCAAGTCTCAATTCAATATAGACTTGCGTACGACCTTTTTTATTTTTGGTTGAAGACTTATCTACGATGTATGTTGAGAATCTTTCACAAACTACGTATCTGATACAAAATCACATTAATTTATATTTAAACATAATTTTTTAATTTTAAATCATAATTGGAGTAAAAATAAAAAACTCTAGCATTCGATCAAATCATAATTTATAAAATTATAATCCAAATATACTCTATGCGATGCGGAAGTATTAAAACTAAAAATCAGTACCAGATTAAAAAAAAAACTTGGAATCATCCTGTAAATAAGCATAAAGGAACATTAATAAGAAAGTCAAAAAGGTTTTACTTTTTTTTTAAAGAAAAAAATAGTAAAAGTGAAAAATGGTACATAATCTCTCCTCCACACCCTGGAAGGTGTGCAGTGTAGCTGTATGCATTCAGCACTGCTTCACCACACTCTCATCACTCTACTGTTACTACAAATTATGTGACATTTTCTTCTTGTCTGTTTTCGTAGTGCAGAAATTGAAACCCTAACTCTGCAATTTCCCAATCAATGGCGATCCCTTCTCACTCCACCGCAAGCTTCTCCCCATCCTTCATCTCCAATCGGAACGATTTGACTCATCTAACTCGCCTCCCCTGCCGCGTCACCTTCACTCAGCTCCGCAGAAACCAATCCCGTCGACCCGCCATCTCTTCGCGTCTCAACTCGTCCAAATCCTCCGATGCCGGTGGCTTCGTTTACCCGGACAACGGCGACGCCCCCTACGAGCTCCACCACGATCTCTCGCCGCAGCGCCGGAGGCGCGGATCGCCGGTGTTTGTCACGCTCCCCGTGGATTCCGTCGGCGTGGAGGGGAAGATTCGGAGGCCCAAAACCATGATGATGTCGCTCAGGGCGCTCGCCGCGGCGGGGGTAGAAGGCGTGGCGGTGGAGATTTGGTGGGGTTTGGTTGAGAGGAATGAGCCTAGGGTGTATGATTGGAGAGGGTATCGTGAACTCTTCGTGATGGCTTGCATGTGTGGCCTCAAGGTTCGAGCTGTTCTTGCGTTCCATCAACAAGGCACAGGCCCTGATGACCCTAATTGGTATGTTATGTGGTAATTGAATTCTCATCAATTGCCATTTTCGTTTTCGTTTTCGTTTTTATGTAGGTGTTTAGTGGGTTTGGGATAGTTTTAATTGAGATTTCCTATTCAGAAGGTTTAGAATATTTGATAGATTGATATAATTAACTTTCGAGTGATTTTATTTGCTCTTTTTTTTTTAATTGGAATTCGATAATTGTGGTTCTGGGAGAGTGGGTTGGTTTCTTAGCTTACTCTGTGAATGGTAGGGGACCTTGATCTGATAAGTGATGAAGCATGTTTATGGCATGTTTGGATAAACAACTTATTTAAGCGCTTATAGCATATAAGCTATTTTTATAATCTAAGAGGGAATGCGATTAAACTGATTTTATATAAGCTGTAAACTTTTTGATAAGTTATTCTGGAGTGCTTATGAAAATATTAAGTAAAAAACAACTTATGAGCAAGTCATAAGTTATTTTCTTAAGCTTTCTCGAACACTCTCACAAGTGTTTATGTCAGCAGATAAGCCCAAATAAGCTCTGCATAAACCAATTCAAACACATTCTTTGTCCTCTTGCATTTTATTTGCAGTTTAGATGAGCAATGCAATGCTAAATTCTTCTGTTTCAGTCGTAACACAGTACAGTACAAGTATATGTTTTTATCCTTTTAGGTGCTGTTTCTTGCCAATCGTTTAACCTATGCTGTGGCCTGCGGTTAATTTTACTCTTTCCTTCTGTAAATATAACACAATAAAATGAATTGCAAGTAGGTAGGTATCGAAGGTTCGTGGTTTCAAAATAGAAGGGTTGTTTTGGGCAGTTGGTGATCAACATAAAACTTTTTCATGTCTTTTAGTCGAATGGCATCGTTTGATTCACGTAGTTTGTCTTACCGTATTGTGATTGAAATTTTAGATGCTTGATGGTTGCTTGTCTTTCACATGGACAGAATCTATTGAAACATATAGAGTAGATTCTCCAATATTATATTTTAATAGTGTGTGGGAAAATGAGAGTTCTAGCCTGTAATTTTTTATTCAATATTGTGTGGGCATTTAACCTGGGTAATGTTGGTCTGAGTATAGTTGATTTGGTTTACCTTGAATTATTACTATTTTGTAGGTAGCTATTTTTTTTTTCTTGTCATAAGCCTCAGACTCTAGAAGGTTGTCCCCCCTTGTGTAGGATACCACTTCCTCTATGGGTGCTTGATGAGATACGTAAAGATCCAGAGTTAGCATATTCTGACAGGTTTGGAAGAAGAAATATTGAATACATTTCCCTTGGATGTGATACTCTTCCTGTGCTATGTGGACGTTCTCCCATTCAAGTATATGCAGATTTTATGAGGGACTTCAGGGACACTTTCAGGACTTTACTTGGTGTTATCATTACAGTAAGGTTCTATGATGATTTTGGAATGTTACTGTCCAATGAAGATCCAAATTTCCAGCTATTGTTATCAGATGTTTATTGTAGTTTGTGTAACCCTGTTCATTTTTGCAGGGAGTACAGATTGGCATGGGTCCTGGTGGTGAACTAAGATATCCTTCATTCTCTTTCAAAAAGCCAAATTTGGCTTGGCCTCATGAACTTGGAGAGTTTCAGTGCTATGATAAGGTAGGTTGAAAATTCAGCTTTATCTATTAGCTTGTAGGTTTGTAGATTATTTCTCTGTGTTCTGGGAGACTACATGTTGTTCTATGATTAGTACCATATCAACTTTCCTCTTCTCTTGTTTGCCACCTGCCAGTATATGCTTGCTTCTCTAAATGCCGCTGCAAGAAAAATTGGAAAGCGTGAATGGGGAAATGGTGGTCCATTTGGTACTGGAAGTTTGATGCAAAATCCCGACGATACTGAATTCTTTAGAAATGAGGGTGGCTCTTGGAACACACCATACGGTAAATTTTTCCTCAAATGGTACTCAGATATGCTGCTACTGCATGGAGAGAGAATATGTAGGGAAGCTGAAACTATATTTAGGGGTACGGAAGTCCATATATCAGCAAAATTGGCTGCCATTCACTGGCACTATGTCACACAATCCCATCCATCGGAGTTAACAGCAGGCTATTATAATACTTTTTACAGGGACGGATACTTGCCAATTGCGCGCATCTTTAGCAAATATGGATTCTCGATGTGCTGCTCTTGTTTTGAAATGCAAGATGCAGTTATGAAGAAGATGAATCCAGATGGCAGCCCTGAAGGTTTTCTTAGACAGCTTTTGCTGGCTGCTAGGCTCTGTGACATATCACTTGAAGGTCAAAATTTTTCAACTGATTTAGATGATGATGCATTCACCCAGGTGTTGAAGATGTCAAAATTTTACTCGAACGGGATTGAGAAGCGCCCCTTCTCATTCAACTTTGTAAGAATGGACAAAAAAATGTTTGAATCAAGAAATTGGGATCGTTTTACTCGATTCGTGAGGCAAATGTCTGGTGGAAACATTTTTCGAGCCAGATTAAATTCTGTGGGTGAGATACGATTGAAGACTAGACGAGTGGCTGCAGAAGTGGGACTGTTGTACCAGCTATACCAGCACTCTTGAAACTAGTTTCAGCCTCTGTTTTAGAAGGCATAAATATATTTTAATATTATCACCATCACTGCATGAAGTCCACTGTTGTGAAATGTGTAGCAACTGCTGATTCTTGGCATGATTCTTTTATTGCTTTTCGGCAACTAGTTACTTCTTCAAAGCACCACATTACATTGCCTTCCAGATTTTTTTATACGGGTGGCATGTAATCCACTTGTGCCTATATATTTCGAATAGACCCAGATACAATCTTGAAACCAGATAGATGCTGTTGGGATGTTAGTTCTTCACGGCCGTCCCTTTTAATCTTCTGTTATATAACTTTATGGTGTATATCTTTGAGCAGATTGTCTGTTTGGATTTCAAACGAGTGTACATTTACCATCGATCTTATTATATTACGTTTTGGTGTTGTAACCTTTGTTTAAAAAGCCATTGGCCTCTGTGCCTTACACGTTATTTTTGTAACCTAGGGAATTGAGGGGATTTGCTTATCTCATTTGGGATTTACTTGCAAAATCGTTGCTTATATCAGATGAGTTGAGGCCTTGACTAATAAATTAGTTGAAAAGAAGTGGAAATATGTTGCAATTAGAGAATTGAAACTGCACTCTCGGGGTTTAGTGCTTTTAGCTAAATGACAGGAAGCCAGAACACAACATTATTAAATAAATAAAGCGATCTTATCTTAAATTATTGCTTGATGCTGTAGCCAGAAGCCTATTTCTCCATGTAATCAAGCTGATTAAAATTGGATTGTTGTTTTTAGATCTACTGGATCCCGTGGTTGGACTTCAGCCAGCCAGTCTGCTCCATAACTCTTATTATGTAATTAACCTTAATGTCGTTCTGTTGCTATGATTAGGGAATTTAATATGAGTTATTTCTCTAGAAGAGGCTAATCTTATAAATTTAAGGCTGGGTTGATTTGCTTAGAAACAAAAGAAGATAAATTATCAAAAAGGGAGACACAAGAAGATGTCACCAAAAAAAATTTAAAGAAGATAAACTATCAATAACTCTTTAAGAAAGATCTTTGCATGATTTAACTTTTATTTTTGTGTTCAGCAAATTTAATGAAACAATTGAAGTTTATTGATTGTTTAAACTTTAAACAGCAAGAATCTGTTTTAACCACGCACTTGACCGTTGTCTTAATGAATTTCATGACGTCCACTATACGTATTATTTCAGTAACCAGAAAAGTACCAAAGAAACGAAAGGAATTTGTTAATCCATCAGTGTTGATTTGGATTTTCAGCCAACTTATTTCAACACAGCAATTATGCTCTGTTTGAAACTAAAAAGCATCATTTTTTATCTCAATAATAATAATAATATTGCATGATATAGGTTTGCAAGAAGAAAACGTTATTATATCTGGTAAGTTTCGGCCACAGATGGAATTGTCAGAGTCACACATGTATAGTCACCTATCTTTTTTCTTAGACGTATCAATTGAACGGATTTAGTCATTTAGATATATCTCCATCCAATATATATGGCTCGTGGTGGTGTAGTGGCCTGTGGATACTAATTGGTGCGTGACACCGCATTTGGAGCATGAAAATCATTTATTACATTACAGCTAGTCGCTACAAGACACGTTTTAGTTGACGTACCAAATAGACATTTCTCCTTTCAAGCTTATCGATCATTCGTTTCTTTCTTGTGTAGCATGATTGATAAATAGGTAAAATTGATGGTGTCAATTGCTTGCACGGGTACTTGTCTTGAGCTACAAAATTCAGATCAAATATATACCTCTATGTTGTTTGTATCTCTTATGGGAAATGTTGCACAATTAGTATTCTTTCTGCATAATTAGCATGTTAAACTAACCAAGTCGAAATACTAGGAGTAGGAGGTAGGAGAAACATATTGCTTGCTATAGCCATGCTTATTCAAATTAGGCCTTAACCCTTAAACTCGTGTTAAAACTTCAACCGAGATATTAAATTTAGAACTTAATTAAAATGGCTCTATCTACTTAACAGAAAAGCTAGCATGAAAAAAATACACATCATAGTTTATCATAAAATCATAACCACACTGATATCCTTTGGTTGACTATCTTCGAATGTGATTACTTATGATCAGTAACTAAACTTTAGAATCAGACATGACGGTTTAAGGTAGCTAGTTAGTGTAACACACATGTCAAGTGCTAATTTGTGAGTTGCTTTTGGTAACAAGTGGTTTTGTTTTTTACTTTTTATAGGTTCAAATGCAACTAAAAGTTAATTAGTAGAGTTGACTTTTCACATGCCAATAACCATCACAGTATATCTTTTCATAATCATTCTAGTTGAATACATCATAACACGCCACATCCCACATATGAGAATTAACTTCTATTCATTAATTTTCAGGATGCATATACAGGGCCAATTTTCCCATTCTAAGCCCCTTTAACCTCTCCCTTAAAAAGAAAAATAGAAAAGGAAATAAAAAAAGAAAGAAAGAAAAAAAGGAAAAAGGGCCCATAAATCATTCTCAATGCTATATGCCCATATGTACTATAAAAGCATACTCCCCTGCCCCTCAATTTCGGTCATCTTTAAAACTGGCTACATTCAACTTTATGGATCCGAAGCTTAGAGTTTCTATTATGATCTTCCTTTTGCTCTTTGTTGAACTGTATCCAGGTAAGCAAGGTTCTTCAGATATATATTTTAAATAAAGTATGCTGCTACCAGAAATGACAACTATACTAAACCAAGTTATTTTATGTGGATATTAATTTCTTGTAGCTAGATCAGTCAACAGCTTGGGGAATATTAGAGTGGATGTAGTAAAAGTAAAACCACCAACGACTGAGGTAAAGTTTTGCATATATCTATGCACAAGCTTAGAAATGCATGCTTAATTAAATTATCATCATATATACTCCAATTTAATTATCCTCTATTCTATTTCTAGTTTGTTGCTAAATGTTGTGCTTAATAATTAATTATCTCAAAAGTACACGAGGTGGCTCAGATATTACAAATTAAATGACAGTTTCACGGAGTTTATAATTTGCTAATAGGGGTGTGTATACATACATGGTAACATGCATGTGTATAACATTACTCTAAATTAAACAACTTAGCTTGTTTAATTTTGTTTTGAAGGACTCTTTTTTTCAGATGAAGGGAAGACGAATTATGAAAGTTGATACCGACGACTACAAAGAATATGACTCTAATCATCGCAATGATCAAGGGAAAGGGAAATCGCACGGTTGAACTTAACCTGCATGTTATGCTAGCTGCGTTGCTTATAATATTATTAATATACATATTTTAATGGAATAAATAATTCAAGCCAGCTCGCTGCTTACGACCAAAGATTTCCTTCTACGACGATGAGTTTTATATTTCTGTAATATTTTATGTTACAATCAAGTGCTGAACTGAAGATTTGTATTTTACCAAGTAGAGCTTAAACAAGTTTTTGTATTAATTAAGAGAATTTTATGAAATTATAGATTGTTATTTCTCCCTCTTCCTTAGTTTCCTGTTCAATCATTGTTTGCTGATCAATACCTTCGTATTTGGCATCAAAGCGTCATATATACTGCACCAACACTAATAAAAGGGATTTGTTTTTGAATAAATTCTTTGGTAAGCCGTGAGCTCAATTCAATGACTATAATTGTCTTTTCTTGATAAATTAAATGTTAATAGGTGTGTTATGTGTACAATTGGCAAAGATAGGAAGTCAACTTCATGGTAAGTGCCATGGTTTCAATGATGTGACCCTCAACAATATTCCCTACATTTCAATTCTGTGCTTTGTGCATTATGTGTATATATACATTCACGATTTTCACCACAAATCGATACGGAGTATATATTAAGATATTAACGAGAAAGTAAATTTCAATTGTAACTAGACTATATGTATCCGGGATCTGATACATTCATATTTGTATGTGTTTTTGGTCTTTGAGATTCTGAGACCGAGGAATCTTTATAAGGCGTGGGATTAACTCACATGGTAAAGTAAGCAATGGTCTTTCAATTTACAAAACAAAAAATGGTGGGTATGAAGTAATCCACTTATTTTGATTTCAAGAGTAACTCTAGTATGAACACGAGTGTTTATATAGATCACATAACTAATCAAAAGCTCAATCTAATGATTGTAAAAAAAAAACTTCAGCATAGGTTTAAATATATTTTTTAGTATTACTTTCATATATATTAGTGGGAAGCAGCCATTCCATGCCCATTTCGATATTGTGCCTCCTGTATTTATATCTTTTTTTTATTGTTAATTGTAGTTTTTTTAAAGATAATTATTGCATAATTTTGAGTAAATTTAAATTTTCAATTATTAAAGGGTAAAAATAGAAATAAAATAGCAGTTACCAACTTGCATATTGACTTCTATTAGCCGTTAATAGAAGTTGAAGGATATTTTTGGTAAAAAAAAAGGCTACACCAAACCTTGGTATCACCATTATAATAGGTATAGATTATGAACTTTTGATTGATTCTTTGTATAATGTACTCACACAAAAAATTGCTTTGATTTTGGAGTGAATACGACACTTTTGCTATTACTCAATCACTGCTAGTATGTTACACTATATATGACACAAACCCAGCAATAAACAGTATTGATACATTGCAATCCAAGTGAAAGCTCAGAATGTGCTGTTTTCTCTGGCTGCATAAACCATATGCAATGTTTGCAAATGAGAGTGTGATATAACACTTCTAACCTGACAGGGATTTTACAGGTCTTCCAAATGTTCAAGATATTTTTGTTGCTAATAGAAACTACTATGGTTTAAGCTTCTTAATTTATAGCAGAATACTCCAACACACTGAAATGATAATTAATTCTTGCTTCTCCCCAGTTTTCAATAATATATAATATACTAGTAGAGATATATCTGAGTTGACAGTCCAACCTAAAGATTTCATCTGGCTATGATATCATTAGTTGAATGACAATAATAATTGCTGTTTCTTTTCCTTTTAAATTTTAATATGCTGTTGATTACTGTGTTTAAGGATCAGTCGCACTAATTAAAGCAGGATGTTAATCATAAAGTCAAGGCCGGTTGATGCCTAACATGTCTGAAATGGTCCCTCTGTACTGAAGGGAGACAAAAGAAAGAAAAAATTAATAAAAAGCAAAATATTTGAGATGGTAGACAAATTCCAATAACTAACTGCCACCAAATAATGTGCATATAACCACCCTAGTTTTATTTAGTTAGTCAACCGATAGGAGGACAGAGTGACAGGTATTTATGGTAGAAACTAAAAATCAAGCAAACTAAACATAATCTTGTTCAGTTTGATTTTGAGAACAAATGCAAAAGTGGAGATAATGGTTAGCATTATATATCCTAATCAATCTCCCAAATGGCTTTTGAGAAGAAACTGATCACGACAAGCCCTTGTGATTCTGCTCCACTAAAAGTGTGAAACACAGAATTATGAACAAGACATGCACTAGTGAAGGTTCTGTCTTTCCTAGTGGATCCACCAACACAAGGCAGAGGGGGCAAGCAATAAATGAGAATTAATAGTTTCACCTCTATATGTTTATGTAATTTGTCAGACCATAAAAGTCCCGGGGGACCTTTGCAAAATTCTATTTATTGTACTACTGCGGTGCGGCTACTTCTTCTACCAGCTAGCTACCACAATTACCAATTGCTGAGTGAATGTAGCAATTTTACTATTTCATCATATTTTATGTTATGCCAGCCAAAAACAGATAAAAACAGATAATGTTTAGGAGGGTTCACATATCTCATACGCTAGGTGAAGGAAGCATGGTGGCCGATTGGATTCACATCTCATTCCTCAAAGTTGGGATTGTATTTTATTACATTTTCCCCCACCAGAAAGAAATTTTGGCCTTCGGCAAGATATAGTTGGTGTTGGTTTTATATTGTCTTAGCTTAGTATATGGTGTTCTATTGGCAAATGTACCAAATAGTAAATAAAATGTCGTTTCTCAAGGATTGTATTTGTCAATTGTTAGTTCACTAGTTCGATTGCATTTGAGCAACTCGACAATTGAATTATTTGTAGCAAATTAAAAAAATTAGTTGACTTTTGAAACACTAAGTTAGTGTGTGTTTGGAAGCCGTCGATTATTGCGTCTCGAGACAAAGTCATCGCAGAAACTATCTCTACAAACTTCAAGTTTGTCCCACCATAGAAGAAATCTGGATGCGATTCTAAAATCCTTTTACTTGTTGCTCAATCTCTTAAATCAACAATTCTTATAAAAAAAATATTTCTCAATTTCTTGATAAAACAAAATTTAACAAGAGCATTTACTCACCCAAAACTCAATCCTATCCCTAAGAAACAAGTACCAGTTCCTTGTTTCAATCTACAAATTCCTAACCTTGGTTTTTCAATTAAAATTTTAAGACTGAATTTTACCTGTAAATTTTCCATATAAGTAGAGAATAAAATCCAAAGTAGGGATTTGAAATTGGAATACAAAATGCCATGGGTAGTTAGTTCAATCTACCTCTCTAACAAGAAGAAGAAATTAACAAAGCATACTAAAATAAAAGAAAATCCGAATAACTTTATAACATCTTAATAGAAATAAATGTCTCGTCGTTATTTTTTTTTTTTTGATACAATTGTCTCGTCGTTATTTTGTTAAAAAAGAACTGATCAAAAAAATTTTGTTGAAAAAAAAAATAAAACTTATTCTTAGAGAGAGAGAGACAGAGGAGAAAAGAAAAAGGTATTAATAAACTGTTTTTCAGTTAATCCTGATTCCCTGAGAAGCTGAAGGAGGAGAGTAGTGGAATTACTGTACTAACCCAACCTGACAGGTAGGAGAAGAAGAAGAAACCACCACACACAACACAAACAAGTGAGAGTGAAAACTGAAAACTCCATCACAGCTTCCTTCCACTTTGATAGCATAATCACAGAACAGACATCTGATCTGCAACCTCCAATCCATCCATAAACTCTCCAAACCTTCCCCACCCTTCAATTTTGGTTGAGAGTGGTGCCCAGTTATTATCCCTCTTCCCCCCTTTCCCCTTTACAAATTTCTTTCACCCTCCCAACACCCACACCACACCCCTATCAACAATAATCACTAACCCCTTCAATTCATTCTCTCTTCCACATCAGATTCACCACCATGCCGGGCCTCGTGAAGACTCCATCGGAAACCCCACCGCCCCGAATCACCCTACCCGAAACCCCCACCCAGAGATCCGAACCCGGAAGCGCCAAAACCCCATCCCCATCGCCACTCCCCAAGAAACCCCCTTCCCCTTCCCCTTCCTCACGCTCCAAGCCCAGGAAGATTACCCCCGAGACCCCAACAACCGCCGCCAACAACACGCTCCTCTCTGAGGCCTCCCTCGACAACCCAGATCTGGGCCCATTCCTTCTCAAGGTGGCCCGCGACACCATCGCCTCTGGCGAAGGCCCATCCAAGGCCCTCGACTACGCCATCCGGGCCTCCAAGTCATTCGAGCGCTGCGCCGTCGACGGCGAGCCCAGCCTCGACCTTGCCATGAGCCTCCACGTCCTCGCCGCCATCTACTGCAGCCTCGGCCGCTTCGACGACGCCGTACCCGTCCTCGAACGCGCCATTCAGGTCCCCGACGTCTCCCGCGGCGCCGACCACGCCCTCGCAGCATTCTCCGGCCACATGCAGTTGGGCGACACGTTCTCCATGCTCGGCCACGTCGACAGATCCATCTCCTGCTACGACCAGGGCCTCCAGATCCAGATCCAAACCCTAGGCGAAACCGATCCACGCGTCGGCGAAACCTGCCGGTACCTTGCGGAGGCCAATGTTCAGGCGATGCAATTCGATAGAGCCGAGGAGCTATGCAAGAAAACCCTAGAGATTCACCGTGCTCACAGCGAACCCGCGTCGCTCGAAGAAGCCGCCGATCGGAGACTCATGGCTCTCATTTGCGAGGCCAAGGGAGATTACGAATCGGCGCTTGAGCACCTCGTTCTTGCGAGCATGGCCATGATCGCCAACGGACAGGACAACGAGGTTGCCTCCATTGACGTCAGCATCGGAAACATCTACATGTCGTTGTGCCGATTCGACGAGGCAATCTTCTCCTATCAGAAGGCGCTCACAGTGTTCAAATCCTCCAAGGGCGAAAACCACCCTTCCGTTGCGTCGGTATTCGTGCGCCTCGCCGATTTGTATCACAGGACAGGGAAGCTTCGGGAGTCCAAGTCGTATTGCGAGAATGCGTTGAGGATATACTCCAAGCCGGTGCCGGGGACCACCGCGGAGGAGATCGCGGGCGGGCTGACGGAGGTATCGGCGATATTTGAGTCAGTGGATGAGCCGGAGGAGGCGCTGAAGCTGTTGCAGCGGGCGATGAAACTGTTGGAGGACAAGCCTGGGCAGCAGAGCACGATCGCCGGGATAGAGGCACGGATGGGGGTGATGCATTACATGGTTGGGAGGTATGATGAATCGAGAAGTGCATTCGAGAGCGCGGTGGCGAAGCTCAGGGCCAGCGGGGAGAGGAAGTCCGCGTTCTTTGGGGTGGTTTTGAACCAGATGGGGTTGGCGTGTGTGCAGCTGTTCAAGATAGATGAGGCTGCTGAGTTGTTTGAGGAAGCCAGGGGAATTCTTGAACAGGAGTGTGGCCCTTGTCACCAGGACACTCTCGGAGTATACAGTAATCTTGCAGCTACTTATGATGCCATGGGAAGGTAAAATTCAATTCCTTTTCTTTCTGGTTTTTAGTTCTGTTTCTGTAGTGTAATGCCTGTCTGTAGCAACAGTTTTATGTTTGAAGCAAAATTGTGGGCTTGTTTGGATAAACAACTTATGAGTGCCTTACTGAATTAAGTGCTTATCATATAAGCACTTGTGTATATATGTATAAGTTATAAGTTGTTTTGATAAGCTATTTTCATAAGTACTTCCAAACATTGTCACAATAGTAGATAAGCCCAAATAAACTCTTCATGAGCCAATCCAAACACACCCTATATATATATTCTTTGATTGTTGAACTTTTGAGGTCGTTAGTTTTAAACCCTTTGTGTTATGACGGCATGTGCTTCAGAGTTGGAGATGCAATTGAAATCTTGGAATATGTCCTTAAGTTGAGGGAAGAAAAGCTTGGAATAGCAAATCCTGATTTTGAAGATGAGAAGCGGCGGTTGGCTGAGCTCCTCAAAGAAGCAGGCAAGACACGGGACAGAAAAGCAAAGTCTCTGGAAAACCTGATTGATCCCAGCTCTAAGAGGACAAAGAAGGAGGGCACAAAGAGGTGGCCTGGTTTGGGGTTTAGAATTTAACCGTATTTTTTTTTCCACTTCTCGCCTATTATATATATACATGTTGAATGCACATTCTGTAACATAGGATATCTTGTATAGCGTTGAATATGTAATTTGGGAGCTTCCTTGTTTTCCTCATATTTGTTTCTGCATCTGTTTTTCTTGGTTACTTGTTTCATCAATTGTGTTGTGACCTTTTTTAGCTGTACCACAAAATTCCATCCTTTTTCTGGAAAATGTTGAGAGCAATTTTTTTATTCGAGTGAATAAATTTTGGTGAGATTGTGTTTTATTCATCACATGTGTAAGCCAGCTTGCAAATTTGTGTTCTCAAAATTTTGTTTTGTCCCCGAATTGTGCAAATATTTAGTGCATGATGATCTAAATGGGTGAAAGAAAGCCATCGTGAATTCGTGTGCTTTTTTTATGGCTTAAATCTGTTTTTAGTCTTTCATTTTTTATTGAGTTCCGTTTTTAGTCTCTCAAAAATAAAACTCATCTTTTTAGTCTCTCATTTTTGAAAAATGGTCACTTTTAGTCTCTCGGTGTCATATTTTAAATTCAAAAAGTATTTTTAAAATTTATACTTTGACCTCTCCCAAGCCTGATGTTCACCGTAATTCGTTTTTTCGTTCTCCTCCCCCTCTATTGATGCACCGCGGCCTCCATCTCCGCTAGGAGTAGTTCCAATGTCCTCCCTCGAAGCCGTTATGAGATGTGGCCTCTCGCTCGTTCTCCTCCCTGTGCGATTGCGGTGGTCGCCTCCCTTCTCGCCATTGTGCACAGCCTCCCTTGGCAGCGCGGAGCTCCTCCCTTGGCAGCGTGGGAATGGGGGGCCGTGATGCATTAGTAGAGGGGGAGGAGAACGAAAAAACGGGTTAAGGTGAACATCAGGCTTGGGAGGAGTCAAAGTATAAATTTTAAAAATACTTTTCAAATTTAAAATATGGCCCCATGGACTAAAAGTGACCATTTTTCAAAAATGAGAGACTAAAAATGTGTGTTTTATTTTTTAGGGACTAAAAATGAAACTCAGTGAAAAATGAGGAACTAAAAATAGATTTAAGCCTTTTTTTATTTACGGGAAATATGGAATACACTATCATGTGAAAGACCACAGAAATGAACTCTGATTCGGGTCTCTAGCTTCTTGAAATTTCTGTTGCTGCCCATAAAGATACATTTAACTCCTTTAGTACTGTTCCAGGAAACCTGGAATTGTAGTATTCTACATATCGGTTGTCTACAGACATTTTATTTTTTACAATAAATTTCTGTGGTAAATAATTCCTTACGTACTTATATGTATACTGTATGTATGCATCATAAAAATTTAGAAACTTCAACTAACCCAAAATGGTATGGCTTGAGTTTTTGTTGAAGCCCTTAATGCTTAGAAAACTTGGAATTGTAGCATTCTATATATTGATTGTCAAACTATTGTAGGAGGAATTGTATTCTTGACAATAAATTTTCCCCAATTTTTAATGTGGCAAATAACTCCTTGTTGCATGTGGGGTGGGGAGTTGTATGTATTGTGGGGAGGAGATATAGAGAGTGAGTTCATTGACACCGTTAAACTTTATACTTCTACGCTAAAAATTATCCATCCATATTATAATTTAAGGTTGAGACTAGATCATTCATTAAACCAGTCACACAACTCCCTTGGCAGGGGCAATAAGACATGCTTTTTTTTTTGGTCAATAATCAGACATGAAATGAAAGCGTACACAATGGAAAGCAGATGCCGTGATTTCAAAGCGTAGATTAATACTCCTGTTTCAAAACTATAGCTGTTTTAGGTTAACGCACACAGATTAAAAACATTCAATTGAAGTAAAATATAGTTGTAAATACACTAAAATATTCTTATTTAATGGAAGAGTATTTATGACAAATTATCTATAAATTTCTATATTATTAATGGCAACTACTCCTATTAGTAGTTATTAAATAAGGGTATGGGTGGAAAAAAAATAATTAATGATACTTTGGAATTGTAAAACTGTAATAGTTTTGAAACAAAAATAAAAGACTAAAACAGCTATAGTTTTGAAACGGAGGGAGTAGAATTTGTATGAATCAAGACTGTAATTGAGTCTGTTTGACTAACTACTGTGAAATTGCTGAAATAAAGAGTTCGAAAGTTTGGTATTTTTCAAGCAAAACCAGGTACTTTGACTGAGCATATTTGGGGTGCTGCTACAAGTTTGGTTTTTTTTTTGTAATGATTTTATCAGGTATATGTATTCCATTTACAAGAGTTGGACTTGGTCTTTACTTAAAAGAAAAAGCAAACTCATTATGATTATTTTTTTGGTCAAAAGGTGAGATTGATATTGATAATGGGTCAAGTCCAGTAAATATATAGAAGAAACTCTGAATATATATAGGCCTTGAACAGATATGCTATAGCTACCCGATAAATATTAAACCTTATACTATACTCTGACAAATTTATTCAGCTCTCATCTACCTAACTAAACAACAACAAAAAAAACAACCAACAACAAAAACAAAAACAACAACAGCAATTAACATAGATTGTGTCGGTTGATATCCATGTTAATGGGCTGTTTCTCTTATGGCCTGTCTAAGTCTGTAAAGTCTGTTTGACTAACTAATGGGCTACGAGTTGACCAAAAAACTAATGGGCTGCGAGATTATATTTATTAATGCTTTTATTTATTCTTGGCTAAGATCAGTACTGCATTACATTTTATCGCAAAACACATGTTCATGACTCTATGAATAAATTCTGAGAGTCATATATGATTTTTTTTTTGTTACAGTCATATTTTTTTGTGTGACAATTACAGAATCATATATCATATATGATATACAGTTATACCATTTTATTTTATTTTTAAAAAAAGCAAAATTTATGTGCAGAAGATTCGAAAGAGTTAAAGACTAGTCGCTGTACACGGAAATGGAGCAGCGAACAATGAGAACATAGAAGGATGGAACCAAATCCACCATTAGTAATCAAACTACAATAAATCTTCTAGGTAAACTTTTTTTCTTTTTCTTTCTAGGTAAACCTTGTAATATATTCCCTTTATGTACTACTCTTCTAACATTGCATGTTTTATATTCCTTCTTGTTGAGATGAAATAAAAGGGTTGGATTAGATTCTTCTGTATGTGTGATGCGTGTTGTTAGCCCCTCATTAACTGCCCAAGGCTGAGGTTCGCAGTAGATTGTGGAAGCTTCTACAGAACATATGTTGCATCACACATTCTTTTCTTTTCTTAATTTTCTTTTTTCCTGTCCGTTGTAAATCGCAATCACGGTCTTCTCATTGAATGTTTGTCTTGTTTTTTTTGGCCGACAATCTCACCAAACGTTATCTCATCTTTTTATTCATATGTTACCAAACTAGGAATCATTATCGAATTACTCTCATTTATTTGGATTTCATTTCTTGTTTGGAAGCTGTTCTTGTTTTTATTTTCTATTTTAATGTTTAATTACAGGCTAATTCAGTTAATAGAGTTTAGCATTTGTAATCCCTAATATCCGGTTTCAAATCTTTCTCCTCTAGAAGAAAATTACAGAATTGCCACTTTTTTTGAATTTGTTTTGTTTTGTCATTCTTCATTTTTTTCCCTTTTTAATTCTATTTTTTTCTTAAATATTCTCCTTTTTACATTTTGTTTAAATTTAAAAATATCTATACAATATAGATGTATTTAATAGTTTATAATTTATTGATTAATATGTACATAAACTCATAAAGAGCACGTTATGAATGCCTTAAACTTACTTTACAGGTGGTATATATAATAAAACTTTATTGATAATCCTGGCTAATCCGAGTTCAACCGGTTAAGACTTTCAGGTATAAAATGCCAAAGTGTTAGAACTCTTTTTGACAAACGGTGCAACTAATTTCTAATCAAGATACAATGAATATATAATTTATGTAGTCGGCTTCAATTTTTTTGTAACCTTACAAAATTACAAACATAAAAATCGTTGTCAAACTCAAATTTATTCAAATTAAATTTTTATAATAAATTCTAAAGATTTAATTTCTAAACCAACGGCTTAAGTCATTTCTAATTTTTAATGAGCCCAAACGGAATAATATATAAGAATTCCTGTAATGGATATAAATTAGTAAATTATACTAAGGCTATGTTTGGTAAGTTTCCACTAGCGATCGGTGGATTTGACTAGCGTATTTGACTAGTGGATAACAGATTATAAAAAGTAGACCTATTTGGTAACAGGTAGCTTCTAATATTTTTCCAGTAGCGCATAACGTTTTTTGAAACCACACTTCAAGTGACATTTGAGCTTATAGCTTATAGCGTATAATTTTTTCTCTCATTTTTACCCTCATTATTTTTATTAAATTTCTTTTCTATCCTCTATGAAATAAAATAAAATTTTATATATTATATTAATAATAATAAATAAATAAACAAACAAATAAACAAAATAAATAAATTATTTTAACCAATAAATAAATTATTTCAATGATAATAAATAAACAAGTAAATAAATACAACTATAAATAAAATAAAATAAAATAAAAATATAATATAATATTTTTAACCAATAATTTTTTTTAATGAGGTCACAACAGGTAATAAGTAAATAAATAATATCATCAAAATATAAATTTTAAAATGTTAACTTCTAAATATCATAATAATTAGTTTATTATTTATAAAAATCTTACCATATTTAATATCGATTAAAGAAATATAAACAATAATTAAATATATCATTTTATGTAATTTTACATTTATCAGTTAGTTTAACCGCTAATTTTACCAAATATTTTAAATTCAATTTGGTAGTTTATCCGCTATAAGCTTATCTGCTATACGCTACTTGATCCGCTATAATCTATCCATTATCCGCTATTTTTTTGCCAAAACAGAGCCTAAACCTGAATCTCCAAATACTAACTTAAAAAAATTTGGAAATTAGTTCATTTTTATTTTCCTTTTAAAACAGACTGGATTTTCTTTTCTACACTGCGGAAAAAAATATATTTACTTATCAGTATCGTGGATAAAAACAAAATAAAAGAGACGTCAATAAACGTGTGTACTGTAGGTGATAGGTCCTAGTGAAAGAAAGTTAGGTCCTTTAAACGAATAATCTTAAATATAATCCAAAATATTCATGCATGATAAGTAGATACTATATTTTTTTTTTGGTGAAATGATAAGTACATACTATAAAAATAAATAAATAAATAAACATAAGAGGCATTCTCTCTTACTTTAATTTATGCCCACATAATAAAGGAGAAGGGACATCGAATGTGCCAAGCTAGTAGATAGGTGCTTGAACCTGGAAATTAATTCAATTCTTTCCCACTAATCTACGTAATACTCCTCTCTTTTGAATTTCTGGAAAATGCATATATAATACACCATGAAATTGTGACATTTTTGGTTGATTATGATGTAGTCATCCATTCGACTATGAGAGATCATTTGGATAAATTTCTTAAAAAGTGTCTGTAAACAAATATTTAAAAAATGCTATAATCCTATAAATCAAAAGCAAATTAATTCGAACTAAATTCACGTTATTATTATACTAATCCTTTCGACCATTAAAATTATAGAAATAAATAAAAATAGTTAGGGTAATGGTCCATGCTATAGTTGCATCATCGTGTTGATATTTCAATTTGTTACTATTATTATTATTATTGACTAATCTCAGTTAAAAACTTTCTTTTTATTAATCATGGATGTGAAAATAAAGAAAAATAATGTTATTCCTCGTCGTAAAAAAATGATACAAACAAAAAAGAAAATTTTAAATACTCAAGTATTATTTATTAGTCACAAAAAAAAAACTCAAGTATTAAATGCACATGTCTTTTTGTTGCATCTTATTCAATTAAGAGGACTATTGATTATTTTTTTTCAAATCAAAGTTTGAATTCATAATTACATACAAATTATTGATGTAAGTAACTCAATTCTTCGGACTTATTTATTACATTGACATTTTAAGAAAAGTTAACATTCTTAAAATGACTTAAATGCATGGACTAATTACATACACATATACTTATATAATTCTAAAAATAATAATATACTAATAGCTAATTTAGTTAACTCGGAAGGGAAGAACTAAAATGGATACATACATTAATTACTTTGACTGTTATAAAATTGTTTTTTGGGATACTAGATTCCTTTTTTTTTTTTGAACGGTTCTACATCATCTTTTAATTTCTAAAATATATTAGGCGGATATTCTATGAAGATAAATGAACATATATATGCATATGAAAAAGTCATAAATCACATAGTAACTTTTTTTTTTGGATAGAAAAATCACATAGTAACCTTAATTAAGTAAACGATAGGATTGTTTTGGTACTCGCATTTCTTTGGTATTGGCAAATTAGTTTTTCTTTAAATACAAATGATACTCCATCCGTCTCATATCTTTGGTGGTTTTAGTTTTTTTCAAAATTTTTAATTATTTTAGGATTTCAAGTTTTAATTTACTACTATTTTTTAACTATACCTTTAATATAATTAATAAATTATGAGTGGTATAATAATATTTAGAATAGTTGAAAATAATAAAAAACATTAAAGAGGGGGTAAATGGTAATTAGGGGTCAGAGGTTGGAATAAGGTTTTGCTTAAATAGATTTGACTTGTTTAAAATTTTTGAAGCCTAAGCATGTCCTTTTTTAAAATCTAACTTTGACCGATTAGCCTACTTATGTTAAGATATTCAAATAGTTCATTTGACATATTCATAAACATGTCAATAGGCTAGCTAATAAGCCAATTAAGAAAAACTTTATGCAAAATTAACAAACTATATACAAACTATGAAAAATTAAAATGACTACTACTCGGGGGCATACAAGGACTCTAATAGCCCATAACTTTATCCTTAAAGAACTATATATAGGTATTGGTCTTTATGGCCAACATATTTAAGTATTTAAAAAGATAAATAAATATATACTTTTTTTGCATTATAAAAAGTCTAATATATATAATAATAATACCAAAAAAATATTACTTGTTTTTATTTAAATAGGTCAGCCCTTTTTAAATGACTTAAAACTTGACTTTTTTAGCTTTGACATAATTTACTTCATAAAAAAGTTTGGGTTATAGGCTATTGTGGGATGGCCTGATCTCTTCTCATCCTTATTGGTAATATAAAATATCAATTAAAAGATTATAAGCAAAAAGTATAGTATTTCATAATTTTTTATTTATTGATTTTCAATAAAAAAAAGTAAGTATTTGTTGATCTTTTTAACTACATGAGTACCCTTCTGAAAAACATTCTTAAAACGACTTGAATTCATGGAATTTAGTCGCTTTGTGATGACATGAGCGGTTGCTGAGTAGGGTCTTAGCATCTCACTACAGGCAGTGACAAATTAATTATTAAGGAGCATACTCTCTTTCTTGTGCTCTATTTAAGAAGCACTGGCGCACACAATATTCACAATATCACAGGTGTACAGCAACCAGTTTGCACAACCCAATACATGTCATGCAGATGTTCAACCAGATTCAGATAACACCAAACTGCATTTAGCTTCATTTATTTCCAAACGCATACTCACTCTCCTTCAGTTCTGTTCACCACCGACTCCTCTTTCTTGCATTTCACTTATTCATACGCCCCCTCTCTTTCTCTCTCGCGGCTTATTGGAACCATGACTGCAGCTGCAGCAGCAGATATTGCTCGAACAGTAGTCGGTATCATAGGTGGGGTCAAATTCCTTTCTAAACTTTATGTATGTGTGTGTGTCTACATATATTATAACTCTCTAAATTTTCGTTCTTATCGATCTCTGTCTTCACAATTTCCTTAATATCACACTTCAGGAAACATCATCTCGGGCTTCTTGTTCTTGTCCCCGGTGTAAGCATCTTTTTTCTCAACTTTTTTCATTCAAGAGTTGTTTGGTTTTTTAGGTAAACAAATCTTAGTAATTAGTATGTCATATTAGTCGAGAGATTTGAACTCAAGATCTATTTATACTCTAACTCTTATGTTTCTTCCTTAACCACCGAATCACTTGTGACTCCATCCGATAGTTGTGTAATATAAATGGAGGATAGTTCAAGTCCTTACGTTTTGTCCCCACCCCTCTCTCCCCAAAAAAAAAAAACAGCTGGAATAAATGAAAAACTATACATCACTAATTTTTGGTCAAAAGTTGTCTACTTATTACTGTCTAATATTGCAAAACACAGGTGAGATTAGTGTCATGTGGATTTGCCTATTTTAATTAACCTCAATCAAGTACAGTCCATTAACCAATTTCCCCCTAATTAATTAAAGCGTTATACAAACACGGTAATTAGAAATATGACAAAACGGGTTTGATTAATTGGGTCAATTCACCTAACCCGCACGTTGTGGCATGTTGACTTGGTTGGTTAATTTCTTATTTTGTATTTTTACATTTGTAAAGATTTAAATTCTAACTTAATTCCTATTATACTCTAATTTCTCTCTCTCATTTATATATTTTTCTCTCTCTCTCTCTCTCTTACCATTTACTTTTTGAAAAATGTCTATTTCATTTAATTTTTCCTTAATTTCTTTTTATGATCTAAGTGAGCCAATACCCGTCAATATATATCACATTTTACCAACTAATTTTAAAAAATGGACCAATTATGTTTTTTTTTGGTCCAAGGACCAATTATGTTTAGACGTGCGAATTGGAGCAGGTGTACCCCGCTTTACCATTTGTGAGAGGACAATTGTTTGACTAAACATTCTTGTATGATCAGGACATTAATGTCTGTAGGCACAAGCTATATATGAAAAATTGAAAATTTGAGACAATAATACGATTTAAATATTAATTTAAACACAATTTTAATCTTTTATTAATATATCTCAGATTCTTTTACTGATTGTGCCCTGCAATACAATAATGTTGATGCAAGAATTACCCTTTTTCAGGGTCAAATTAAGAAGGATTGTTGTTGTTTGATTTGTATAAATGAAAAATATACATACAGGCCAACATTTATCGAGATATGGAAGAAAGGCTCAGTGGAGCAATTCTCGCCAGCACCATACCTAGCGACACTGGTGAACTGCATGGTTTGGACCCTGTACGGTCTCCCCATGGTGCACCCAAACAGCCTGCTGGTGGTGACCATCAACGGCTCAGGCTGCGTGATTGAGATCATCTACGTGACGCTCTTCTTGATTTACTCTGACCGTGGCAAGAGGCTCAAGGTCCTCCTCTGGCTCCTCGTCGAACTCGTTTTCATCGCTGCCCTCACCTTCGTCACGCTAACTTTCCTCCACACCGTCAAGAAACGCTCTGCTGTTGTTGGAGCCACTTGCATTGTCTTCAACATTATGATGTATGCTTCACCTCTAGCTATCATGGTCAGTATAATCAATCATCCGTCTCCGTACAATGTTTTAAATTGCGGTTACGGTTTTGAAATATTGATATCGTGGAAAATTGTAGACAAATACAACAGATGTAGTCGCAATTACTGTCGTGATGTGGTTTCAGAAACTACGACAATCTTGATATTGTAGCCACAATCACGGTTGCGGACTGCAATTTAAAACTTTGATGCCAATTGCCTTTTATATTTTGTTAAGGTAATCACATTAATTAATTAATTATATACATTCATTATTTGTGACGCAGAAATTGGTGATCATGACCAAAAGCATTGAGTACATGCCACTCTCAATATCTCTTGCCTCCTTTGCAAATGGCGTGGCTTGGACCACTTATGCTCTCATCCGTTTCGATCCATTCATTACTGTGAGATTTTTAAGAATAATTTCAAAATCCTTCATTTTTATTTATTTTCTCTGATCCCCCTCAGAATTGATGGAATTAAAGTGAATGAATGACCTCATATGGTGTGTTGTGTGCTTAATTTGTCATCAGATACCAAATGGGCTTGGGACCTTGTTTGCGGTGGCGCAGCTGATTCTATATGCCACCTTCTACAAATCAACAAAGCGGCAGATAGCGGCAAGAAAAGCTGCTAGTATGGAGGTGGACCTGTCACAGGTGGCGGTTGACAATAGTGACCAACGATCCAAGCCAAATTAATGATCATGATGGATTATGGATGGTTGCGACACACTCGTCTAACCTCTCATCTCGTGATTTTTATATTTAAGCTCCCCTGTTGGTCTCTGTAGTTCATTACCTCTCTTACATCTGGGCTAAATGTAACCAGATCACATCAAATTAAACCATTAGAATTTAAACTTCTTAATATTTTTCTTAATTAATTTCGCAGTATTAATTATTGTTATTTACAAACTTTCGTAACATTTTTTTTTGAAAGGGTACAAACTTTCGTAACATTGATTATTAGCACACCTATAAACATTTTCTATTACGGTCCTACGGAGAATTTGCCAGTGAGTCCAACCCTTTCTAGCTTTTTCCTTCACCGTGCCAAGTAGCAGCACATTACTAGGGAACCTAAAAAAGGGGAATACGCACCTAGGCCTGCTGTGTGTGTAAAACCTTTTTTTTGTTGTTGTTGATATTATGTGTGTAAAACCTTATATGTAGAATTGAGTAACTATAAAAATTAATAATAACAAGGAAAAATAACAAATACACATTTTTTCAGACCAATCAAACCTAATATTTCTGCTGGTTGAAATCTTGTTAAAAAAGCCTGAAACTTTCCCTATATTATGTCATTTTTTTTCCGTTTTATATATTATGTCACATTTTTTAATCGCTAAAAAACAAAAAATGGAGATAATATATATAGTTTCATTTATCATCAATGGGAGGATGTGCATTGTGCAGTTCAGTTGGAAAAAAGTATTCCATATCACAATCTCACTTGAATAGTTTATTTTGCATTTTAAAAACATTTCAGCTAAAATTAACACTATAATAATAAAATTATTTTAAAATTAAAAATTAATTCAGATATACTAAGTATGTGTTAGAGTTAGTCTATTTTAAAGTTAAAATAACTTCAAACGAGAAGTTTCTTACTAAAACAAAAATCATTTTTTAAAAATAAATATTTTCCAAACATGCGGAAGTACTTGTTCAAATAAAAAGTTAATTCAGTAAAACGAAATTTTTCAGGAAAAAAATACCGCAATTTTGCTTTGAATTCGAAAGCAGACTAGCAGAGCTGTTAAACGACATTCGTTTCATCTTCCCACGACCAGTGCGACGATATCCTCCCCCTTCCCGCGCTCGCTCACCTTGCAAATTTTGGCGATGAAAGATTCGAAAGGTTAGGGGAAGTGAACTAACATTTTAGTTTGTGTGTGTGAGATCACACTGACAATGGGGGACTCGAAACGATGGACGGTGACATATACAAAACACATCAAACAGAAACGCAAGGTCTACCAAGATGGATTCCTAGAGCTCCACGTTTCCACCAGCAAGGTATTCTCTCTAAATTACCGTAAATGTTCGAAATCAATCGTTGTTTCGGATCGGAATTTGACATCGATATTCGATATTGCTCAATTGCAAAATCTCACAAAGTGCAGTCGTGGAAGTCGATTACAGACATAGTAACTTCTTCATTCGCTCAATCGCTGTGTAGGTGGCGCTGTACGACGAATGCGAGAAACTGTTGGTGTGTAGGGTCTTGAAGAAAGACGAAACTGTTACCTCTGGCGAGACTTTGGTGTTTGGTTGTTACCTTGTTGACATCGGTGGTCTCGAGGGAGATAACAAGCCTGAATCTGATTCGAATGTTGACAGAAAACATAAGAATAATTCGAGATTCAGGACTCCGTCTGGTACGAACTTTTTGATAGTCTCTTTAAGTTCACACACGCCCATGCTCACACCACTTAATAATTTTCCTAATGATATAAAATTAACCAATCTAACAATTGAATTAAAAGGTTTTATGATGTAGAGCAAGTTTATAAAATTTTTAAAAAAAATAAAAAACTAGATGATACTTCATATTATTTAAAATATAAGTAAATGGGTACTATTGGATGACATATCTAAGAATGTCCAAATTTTCTGAAATTTGATATACATAATCATGAAGACAATATACATGATTCAACAGTTGCATCAGTTAATTTTTATCAAGGAGAAAATTATTAAGCATTGCAGGTGTATAAGTTTGACAGCTAATGCCAATTGATTATGTCCTTATATATATAATTCTTTTGCTAGAAATCTGGATTTCAAGTCCTTAACCCTTATGTCTTTCTGGTTTAGGTGATGATGCAGAAGATATCAAAATGAATGCAAAGCAGAATACTGCACGGGCACAGAAGCCTCTCAGTCCGTCACAAAAAATTATCAAAGGTTGACATGGGCATCATTATTTTCAGAATTTGGCTCCTAAAGCTTTGTGGAAGTATGTTTGTGCTCTTAGAATATCCTTGCCAAGTGTTTTAGAGTTCGAACTATCATGATTCATGACTTAATGTGTATGTTCAAAGTACTAAAAGAAGATCAGTATGTCCCTCGTTTCCTTGTAAATGTGTGTATTTTTGCTGCTACTGGTTGTATGTAGATGTTTCTTATCAACTCATTCCTTATACAGTGCCGTGCCATTGCTCTACAATGCTACTAGTAACGAGGATAGTTGATTAGTCATAGTTACTTGTATGATTTGCAGTGCAATATAGTTGTATAAACAGTATAGTTGTGACACTGCAGAATTTAAGAAGAGAGAACTGCTTAAGTATGGGTCACCAAAGATCAGTCAGGAAACACCAAAACCTAGCAGTAGCACAACAGGTTAGTGTCATATTGGTCTCACCGTGCTTTGCTTTCTTTTTCAAATTTTCATTCTGGTGCAAAAATGGCAATGCAGCATTTATTCTGCCTAGTTACTCTCTTGTGTTCAAAGTCAAGATACATGGTGAAACTGAAAGTTAATTGTAGGATATTATGCTTTTGTGTAAGAAATTTCCATTTTTTGTCATTCTTTTGTATATTCTAACTATCCAAAATCTTTCTATGTCTAATTAGAGTGGCAAGTTCTTTACACCAATCAAGTGACTCAGAAGGCAAAGAAGTACCATGATGGTTTTTTACGACTTGTTATTTCTGGATCTCGGGGGGCACAGGTTAACTTTCAAGTGTATATTTTTTTTATCAAAAAGTCAATATAAGTTCTAATGATTTCAGGATATGATTGGTGAGGCCATTTTAATAAATACACCCTTAACCCAATTCATTTGTTATCCTTCTGGTATTGTGATTAGTAGCATGCTTGGATTAGCTTAAATATTAGGAACAAAATAGTTCCCCCCAAAATCTCACTCAGTATTAGTTTCATTACAAGCTATTTTGAACTCAAAATATGCTAATTCAAACAGACACTAAATGTCCTTACAAGTTTTCATATATTAGTTGCAGTCAGGATTAGATGAAGGGCTCAACAAATTGTCACTCTCCCCATTTTATGTCTATATTTCATGTTATGCTGTTTGATTCAAGCAGGAAACTCTTAGCAGTAATATTTTGATTACAAGCATTTTTGAAACAAAATATGCTAATCCAAACAGACCCTAAATGTTAAAATGTCCTTACAAATAGTCAGCTATTAGTTGCAGTCAGGATTAGATGAAGGGCTCAATAAATGGTCATTCTCCCTTTTTCTGTCTATATTTCAGGTTTTGCTGTTTGATGCAAGCAGGAAACTCTTAGATAGCAGGTTCCTTAAGAAAGATGACACAATAAAACCTGGTGAATCGGTTGCATTTGATTCATATTTGGTTGACATTGCTGAGGATCAAGGAACTCATATACCAGATTCCAGTGTTCAAGGAGACAATTGTACTAATGTAGAAACAATGGAGAAGACAGACAGACAGAAAACTTCTCTTGACACCGATACCTGTGTAACTGTTGGAAAATGTGGTTAGTTGACAGTTATTGTGATTTGAAAAATTGTTAAATTTGGCCAGATGTTTAGTTGCATCAGTTCTTTTTCCATTTCTAATATTTTTTTATTAGGATGCTTATAGATATTATTTGCATTTTATAATTTATATCTCCAATCAATTCTTAGTTATACAATAGCTTTTTTTTTTTTCTTGTTGCCCGATTCTGTTATTATAGCTGTTCTAAAATTGAAGAAAGAAGTGTTATAAAAAAAAAATTGAAGAAAGAAGAGTAAAAGAAGAAGAGGGAAAAATTGTAGAGTCTACATATGCCAGTCACTAACATGATTTCGTTTAACGAGCTGAATATCATTTACAACTCATAATGATGAATGTAGCTATTTTATTTAATTGACGGCGTTAATATAATATATTGGATCTAAAATACAAAAGTTATGCTTTTAATAAAAGAACACTTGTTATGCCTGATCCGACATTTTAACGGTGATTAACTTCCCATTAAGTATTTTTAGTGATTTAACACCATATTAACTGAGTTTCAAATGGTCAATTTACAAGGTTTTAAATTTTAAATCGAACAACCAGTTGCAAGAATTAGAAACCTCTGATGTACAGCATGCCATCAACATGTGCATCGTTGGCAATTATTTACAACTTTATCATCAATCAACCGAAACCAATAAGTGAATCAGTGGACCTCGTTCTTTCTTTTATATGGTGTCTTCTGGCTTGTTTATGGTCAGTTTCTTTTTCAGTCCATTATGTCACTGGGTGCATTTGTTTTCTGCTTTGACTGTCTTCAGTTTTTTCATCTTCATTTAGTGGTCACTTATATACCTCCTTCCTTTTCAATTTAGAATGGCAGGTCCTATACACAACACAATTAACTCAAAAAGCAAAGAAGTATCACGATGGCTTTTTACAACTAGAATTTTGTGGATCCCTCGGGCGGCAGGTTAATTTTCTGTCCTGTTTGTATCTTCATATGTGTCTTTTATCTGTCATCAATTTGTTTGAATTTCTGTTTGTTTTGAAACTGATTCCTTGGAAATGAATTCTTCAACTTTGTCAGTTATTGTACTTGATAACTGTAGATTTGATACACACACACACATTATTAGTTTGGCATAGTATTAAACTTATTAGTTAGTCTACCTTTAATGTTTTCTTTCAGGTTGTTCTGTTTGATTTGAGCAAAAGACCTTTAGAACGTAGGTTTCTAAAGAAACATGAAGTCATAAGAGCTGGTGAATCAGTATATTTTGATGGACATTTAGTTGATGTTGGAGAACCCGAGGGAAGTCATCAATCTCCAGTGAAGTTGAATGAACGAGGGACTGGTGATAATGTTGCTGAGAGGAGACAACTAAGACATGGACAGAATGGCTGTCACAAGGTCTATTCATCTGTTGGTAAAGGTTAGTCCTTGAGTTATTCAAAAGTTTCTTTTAGTCATCGTATTTTTGTATATTTCTGTGTTTGTCATTTGATTGTTTTGAATTTATTATCATCCCTTGCTTTGTACACCCTTTGGTCTCATTAAGATAGCATATATTCTCTCTAGTATTTCACCAATTAATGACATCCATCTATGTCAGAAATTGAGTGCAAAAAAAATAAACATTAAATAATAATCATTTGGGAGCAGAGAAGAAACATAGTTCTTAGAATGTCACAATTCACTATTCGGAACACATAATTTGACATGAGTCAACAAACTAGCATTTATATCATGTGATGAATTACAAATGAATTTGAATCCTACAATACACGCAGGAACCAATGCCATTAGTATCACCAATTTGAATCACATGATTCAATGATTTTCTCTCTCTTTAATATACCGACTTTCTTAAAAAATAAAAAAATACATTGAAAAGTCAAATAAACCTAAATTGTTAAATGATAAGAAACTAAATGAGCACTATTAAATGCACCCAGGTTAATTAGTTTATCATTGTTTTCATTCTTCTGAAATAGGGGCTTGAGCTTCACACAACTACTCTTTTTTTTTTTGATAGGCCAATGTTAGTTGTTAATTAAATGTTAGTATTGTTAGTTTTTAGGGTGAGGGGGAATCGAACCCACCACCTTATCTCTCCACTCCTTACCTCCTCTCACCCAACCACCAGGCCATCCTTATCTCTCCACAACTATTCATTTAATCACCTGCTCACATAGGGGCCTAATACATTTATATGCTCAATCACTGTATGTACACCTTGTTTGGCTATACCTTTGCTCTGTCTTTATTTTCACTTGTTGGATTTTATTCCCTTAGTCTTATGGTTAAGTTATTTTGTCAATTCCTAGTTTAAAATTATCACATCAAGCAGTCAAGCACCATACATCATTTATATGATATACTTGAACTATTTTTTATTGTGATTTTGAATTTAAGGTTTGATACAATTTACTATTCATGCTTCAAAAGTTAGCTTGGCTATCCACCATTTGAATCGCAATCTGATAACTATGATCCAGAAACATATCTGGAATGAGCTGTCAACAGGTTTCAATTTCACTCCTAATTGTTTATGGCTATACCATGCAGGACAACCTCCGAGTAAGCCTTGTCCTGGGCAAGGTGCAGGCTTTAACTCTCAATTTGCCGAGATTGAAGAGATAAAATCAAACAAAACAGTCCCACTAGTCAAGCCTTTACGTGACGGTTCGTACTTAGTAATTGCCTGCAGCCTTGACTCTCATCTTTCTTTTCTCGTTTGCATTACTTTTTCCTCCCTCCCTCAATAGGAAGTTACGGTATCACATTTATTTATCGGCATGCATGCATTTTCTAGGTTTATAATTTTCTTCGTAAATGCTAAATACGAATATCCCACTTTAGAATAAAGTTGATTTGTGATTTCTAATTCAAACTATTGCTTTCAAACATAATTTGATTGAAGTTCCATAATCATATACTGGCATTGACATTTCTACTCTTAACTTTAGATAATGAGGGAAAATATCAAAATATAACTTGGTGATGCTATTATGTTAACTGTGACATAAGATAAATTAGGAGATCCCATTGACATAGATAAAATAGGATAAGGCTGATAATTCGGCGACAAAGAGACACAGTTATAACATGCCTGCGATGTGACATGGGGGTACTTTATCAACATAGCGATCAACTTTGCTAATCTTAATATATTACTTCACTATTTGTACATGTGGCTGATTTTTGGTATTTTGTGCAGCCAATCAAATATTGTCCATTTTACAAGACCCTAAGTCTCATGAAAGTTATGTCACAGGTTAGAAGCATAACCTAACTAGATATCAAGCTCCCTTTAAGCCTGATAATGTAATTATGTTGGATTTGTATAGGTGGCCAATTGCCCAGTGGGCCATGTCAAAATATTATGGATAAGGAATCGACCGAGACTATGAAATCCCTCGATATTGCATCTACCAAAGGCAAGACATGATGGATTTGTTGGATTTCTAGCTCTTTTATTTTATTTTTATTTTTGGACAGTCTTTGTAGCTGTTCTTTGTTTTGATTTTTGAGATGTTAGTAGCTCTGTTAACACTGCTTAAAGTGGGTTCTGCAGCAGCTTGTGGTGGTGGTAGTTTCCAGTTTAAGGAGAATTCCAAAATGTCCCACCAGGTCTCCTCTCTCTCTGCATTTTCTCTGGGTGCCGTTTTATTTCATTATTACTTTGTGCTGTGGATCATCAAGTAGATAAAGACAAGTGTTAACCAGTGTCTGAGAATATTTGTTGAGGTTTTTTAAAAAATTAGTATGAAAAAAATATAAGGCTTTTTAAGTTACTGATGTATTTAATGCTGTGCTTTTTGATAATCAATTTCAATTTTTTAATATTTTTCTAAGGAAACTAGACTAGTTAGTAGGACCGTGTAGATAATAGTGGCAGTTAGAATGCAGAATTTTAATGTGATTTCTGAGGCATTAGTTTCATATTGTTGAGTACTTTTCTCAGGCATTGTTTGGCACATGGAGAAAAAGGTTTTGGTTCGAAGAATTTTGCATTTATATGTAGTCCTACTTAGCTGTCTCAAATTTATATCTTTGATTTTGAAATTGTGTATGTAGTCCTACTCAGACAAGGAAGCTCAGACAAATCTGAGGGAGGCAAATTTTGGCTTATCAATATCAAGTTCGGGTGGTCATTCTTCTTGCTTGATTTCAAATGACGGAAAGAGTGCTGAGGATTTCTCGCGTCAAATAGAAACGATCCCAAGCTTTGACCTTGGATTTTAATAGGTAATGCATCTTAAACGGATGCGTATATTATTTTCCTGACTACTTTTGGAAAGTCGCCATCCTAGGCATTTTTTATAATTTATACTCCTACTGCAACCTTCTGGTATATTGGCACATG
Source organism: Glycyrrhiza uralensis (assembly GCA_030159175.1). NCBI lineage: Eukaryota > Viridiplantae > Streptophyta > Magnoliopsida > Fabales > Fabaceae > Glycyrrhiza > Glycyrrhiza uralensis. The sequence goes on along the minus strand of BRZY01000003.1, from coordinate 56,341,196 downwards.
CCTTAGTTATATTACATAATACATAATAATCATTTAAAATTTTAATACATGAACTGATGCTTGTATTTGTTCTATGTTGTTTTGTGGAGGCCAGTGTTTCGACAGTCTGGTACATTTGTTCTACTATTATTCTATATTTCTATTTCTATATTAGAACTTACGAAAAGAAAACTAAAGCTTGGATGTAGTGTTCAACAACAATAACAGCCTTTTACCCACTGAGGTAAACTGTATGGGTCAATGACAATCAATGCCATAAAACCTTGTTATGTATTCGTTTAAAGACAGACCATTTACATCTAAATTTCTCTCAAAGCTTTGATAATAGTGTTAATGAATATATTACTATATGCATCGGTACTTCTGATTATAAAAGGTTATTACCTAAATTGAAAATTAATCGATTAAAAACTATGATTCAAATATTGAACTTCCCAGCAAAATTAAAAAAATATTGAACTTTCTCAATAGGATTTTGACATGGAACTAATACTTTATTCAGTTAAAAGTGGAAAACTGTCATTTACCTGCAAGCAGAAACAATGTGTTGTTGTAAGTTATCCAACAATGGTATGTTTTGTTTAGTTGTGAATTGTAATTCCTGTTTGATCAATTTGCCTCGATGCAGTTTGAATTACATTAAAAATTAAAAATAAATACCCCATTGTTCAGTTACAAATCACTTTAAAATCAAATTTGGGCACACTTATCATTCCACTAATTCGCACGTCACTTTTACATGTATGCAGGTTTTGCATTGAAAAGAATGGTCCGTAAAAACCACTTGGAGTCTTGTATTAAGAAATTTTAGGCTCAAATTTTTAAAGGAGTTGTATTTGGTCCATCTTTAGATAAGTTTAGTGATCCAAATGTTAAAATAATATATCGACCAAAAAAAATAATGTTAAAATAATATTGATGATTAAGAATTGACTTAAATATGTTCACAAAAAAAAGAATTGACTTAAATATTTCGTCGGGAAGAATTGACTTAAATATATTTTTAGTCTACTAAAATATGTTTTTTTATTTTTAGTAAAATAATAGTATTTTGTTACTAATAAGTAATAAGCCTTGCTCGTGGTTTTTTTTTTGTCAAAGGCCTTGCTCGTGTTTGACAGTAGAATATTTGGCAACGAATATAGTAACAAAATACTATTAGGTGGCCTATTAGTTTTAGCTTCCTCCCAAAAATAATTCAAGTAAAAATAAGAAAAACTTATTTTAACAAAAAGTGACTTGGAAAATACAATTTTCTCATTTGCACTCAAAATAATCTTACCAAACTGAGTCTGAGCTCTAATTAGCTATCCAATTAGTGCAAGCATTGTCCATTGTCCAATGCCCATATACATAGTGTGCTTTAAAGGAGTCAAAAACAGAACTGAAGTACCTGAGTTTACAGAATGGTAATAAATAAGTAGTATTTACCTCCCACACAGTTTGTTGAGTCTTTTTTTTTTTTAACCTAAAAAATCACACCATTGCGAAAGTTCTATGTTCGCGGAGATCCTGCATTTGCAGAGGCGTGCCTCTTCTTCTCTGGTCACGGTGCTTTGATTTTTTTTTTTGGGTACAAGACTTTTTTTTGTACAATCACGGTGCTTTGATTTGAAACATGGAAAACTTGAAACAAAAAAATTGAAAATAATGATCTTTTAGCTCCAAAAAATGCTTTGATTTATGCCTGAATAGTGTATCTGAAATTGGTTTAATTCTTGCTTGATTTATTTAGTTACATTTTAGATTTTTAATGAAGCATTTTTTTTTAATTTTATTCCAAATAAATGTGATAGATCTGGAGCACTACCTAATAGTGAATTTATAAAAATTAAGAAAGAGAATAAGGATAATTTAATAAAATTATTTCACACATTCAGTTATTTATTTTTTTTCTTAACTTCGCTACAAAAACTTTAACCAACACTTATTTTAAAATGAAAAGAAGTAATGATTTTAATTTTTAGAGTGTTTTCGTCTGTTAATTTACTAAAAATAGGTCAAATAACCTATATAAAAGTTATTATAAATAGGCATCAAACCTAAAACAAAATGTGACTTGAACATTTAAAATATATCAAATTTATTTAAACAAAATCTTAATTAATTTAACCCATGCTTTCATATCTCGCCTCCGAATGATTGGGATAATAATTATAATAACATGATTATTCATGCTCTTAATTAAATACCCGAAAAATAAAAAAACATAGCTTTGCAGCACCAAATTATTTTTTTATATTTAGTCTGGTGGATTGATCAAAAAAATATCTAGTCTCGTGGTATTTTTTATTTATAATTCTAGATTATACATATGTTGAACTTTTATGAAAATTTATAGTGCATTTTTTTCAAAAAGAGACCGTGTGAAATTTTTTTATTAGATTTGTCTAGACTTCTTTATCTTAAAACAAATTGAAAATAAGGACTTTGAAAAAAGAAAAACTAGTACGGAGTGTCCCAAAAGAAAAATACCAAAAAAAAAGTTACATAAAACTTTGCTCTAAGATATATATCGATGCAAAACAGAGGGGCCATATAATCATATTATTCATTGTATCAAAAAAATATATAATCATATCTATATATAATTAAAGGGATATTTCTTTTTGATATACATATTTTTTTCTATTTTATTCCTAAAACTCCTAATAATTATCCATTTATATTTAATTCTCTCCCCTTTAACCGTTTTTTTTTTGAAATAACCCCCACTGAGCATGTGTGTATTTTTTTGGGAATTAAGCATGTGTGTATTTGCTTTTTCCTTACATTTTAATTGTAATATCTTCTATTGTAAGTAATGTATTTGCTTAAGTAATGTGTGCGTCTATCCGCTAGATATTATTCATAAAAAAAAAACCAGATACGCTACAGTATCCATTACATCTTGTTCTGCCTCTTTCAACTTGAGAACCTCCGCAAGACGCTGTCACTGCACCGCAGCAGGCAAGGATTTCTCTCCAACTTCCTTTTCCACATAGAGCTATCCCTCATTTTTCCTTAGCAACCCCAGAACTGAAAATTTATTTCTCTCTCTTTTTATTAATCTTCAACACAAAAGGGCTTACCTGCATGCGTGCTTATCTCTTTAGGATGTATGTGTAAATTCTCTTTCTCCTCTGCTATTGCTTTTTTGGAATTTTTTTATCTTATGTTTCTGGGTGGGTTTTCTGCAATTTTGGATTTGCTCTTTGTCTTTTATGCGTGCTTATCTCTCTGGTTTTTTTTTTTCACGTTATTATATTTGGGTTTGTTTTGTTTTACTTCTCATCGATGCTCCCATAGAATCCCATTCTCTCATTCATCCCCAAGAAAAAAGAACAACAACAAAAACGATAATACCCATCTTTCTCTCTTGTCGCAAAGAGGTCGTGACGATGATGGCTTTGGAATGTGGATGGAACAAATGGGTCGGTCGCCGTCGAGAAATGTCTGCCGGTGGCGTGGCATCTTGATCGGAGGGCTTCTTGGTTGAATCGACAATAATGTCCCATTCCGGAGTTAGGGTCTGTATATGTCTCGACGGTGGATTTTGAGTCTAGTTGCAGCCGTCCATGGTGGCGTTTCTTGTCGACGATCGATCCCGTTTCCGTGCCAAAACCGAGCCTCACAGTAGCTGAATCCAAAACCAAATCACTTTCCTTGAGTGGCGCTATGCTATGTTTGGTAGAGGCCTATGGAGCGAGAGATTGGAAAGCCTTTTTCCGATTCCGTCATTGAACTTTCTCTCTCTCGTTCCATATGTCGTCCAACGAACATATATTAACACGGTACTGTCCTTGTCCCTGTCGCTGTTATAAAATCTGTCTTGCATCATATATCCGTCGAAGCTGAATTTTCTGATGCCTCAATTTATATCGGATGTCGGTGGGTAAATTTGATTGCAAATTATCCGGTTTCCAAAAATCAATTATGGTTATTATGTATCAAACTTGGTTGATCAAGCTGTGCTGTGACAATAGATGGGTTAGTTGGCTTCAGAATTAATAAGCTATATGAGCTTGTATACAAACCATAAATAGATGGTATGGTTGCCTTCGGAATTAATAAGTTATTTTGGTTTGTATACAAGCCAGAAATAGATGGGACGGTTGCCTTCGGAATTAATAAGCTATGTTGTATACAAGCCAACAATGGCTGAGTTGGTTGCCTTCGGAATTTATAAGCTATTTGGTGTTGTATACAAATAGCTGAGTCAGTTGTCCTCGAAATTAATGTATACAAGTCAGCAATGGCTGAGTCGGTTGCCTTCGGAATTTATAAACTATCTAGTGTTGTATACAATCCAGGAATGGCTGGGTCGGTTGCCTTCGGAATTAATAAGCTATCTTGTATTGTATACAAGCCATAGCTGAGTCGGTTGCCTTCGGAATTAATGTATACAAGCCAGCAACGGCTGAGTCGGTTGTCTTCGAAATTAATGTATACAAGCCAGCAATGGCTGAGTCGGTTGCCTTCGGAATTTATAAGCTATATGGTGTTGTATACAAGCCAACAATGGTTGAGTCGGTTGCCTTCGAAATTAATAAGCTTTCTAGGCTTGTATACAAGCTAGCAATAGCTGAGTCGATTGCCTTCGGAATTAATGTATACAAGCCAGCAATGGCTGAGTCGGTTGCCTGAATTTATAAGCTATCTGGAGTTGTATACAATCCCACAATTGCCGAGTCGGTTGCTTTCGGAACTAATAAGCTATCTGGTATTGTATACAAGCCAGCAATAGCTGAGTCGGTTGCCTTCAGAATTAATGTATACAAGCCAGCAATGGCTGAGTTGGTTGCCTTCGGAATTAATAAGCCATCTGGGCTTGTATTCAAGCCAACAATAGCCGAGTCGATTACCTTCAGAATGAATGTATACAAGCCAACAACAGCTGAGTCAGTTGCCTTTGGAATTTATAAGCTATCTGGTGCTGTATACAATCCAGCAATGGCTGTGTCGGTTGCCTTCGGAATTAATAAGCTATCTGGTATTGTATACATGCCAGCAATACCGGAGTCGGTTGCCTTCAGAATGAATGTGTACAAGCCAACAATGGCCGAGTCGGTTGCCTTCGGAATTTACAAGTTATCTAGTGTTGTATACAATCCAGTAATGACTTAGTCAGTTGCCTTCGGAATTAATGTATACAAGTCAGCAATGACTGATCGTTGCCTTCGGAATTAATGCATATAAGTCAGTAATAGCTAAGTCAGTTGCCTTTGGAATTAATAAGCTATCTGGTGTTGTATACAAGTCAGCAATGGCGGAATCGGTTGCCTTCAAAATTAATAAGCTATTTGGTGCTGTATACAAGCCAACAATAGCTAAATCGGTTGCCTTCGGAATTAATGTATACAAGCCAGTAATAGCTGAGTCGGTTGCCTTCAGAATTAATAAGCTATCTGGTGGTGTATACAAGTCAGCAATAGCCGAGTCGGATGCCTTCGAAGGTATTAATGGGTTATAGTCTACATTCATTAGAGTCTCCAAAGGAATATCGAAGGCAACATGTTCAGATATGTTATATAAACCTTGCTATCAAGTTTATGATTATTGATTTGTAGTAGTGATTATTCACTCCATGTGGTTGATTACAATTTTATGACTATTGATTTTGTAGGTATGTTTAAGTAATTTTCTTATTTTTTCCTTGCAATTCATTAATTACTATTATTTTCTATGTAATATAGATCAATATCGAAACTGCAATGTGGTCATTGGAAATGCTTTCAATGGTTATTCTATTACATGCACTTTGATATTACACTTGATCAGCCAAAAGGTAGAGAAAGGTATGCATACACTTTGATATCACCTTTCATTCTAACCGTAGATAATGCACATGGGTTTTCAAGAAATCATCTGAAACCATTATCTATTGGTATTGACATTGTTCAATTGTTTGTTTGTGTAATTAACTAATAATCATGACTTCATTTTTTCCATATTTTGTATTTTTTTTTTTAAAAATGTCTTCCTTTCAGAATCATGTAGACCTGAGAATAATCTTTGCAAGAGCTAATATTTGGAGAATTCTTTAACCAGAAATAAAATCATGTTAGTACATTTGGTTAGAGGAAACTTTACCTTGCTTACGGGTTCATGCTCACAATTGTTTCAAAGGGGTTTCTCGGTTAGACATACACAAAATTACAGAGGAATTGTAGGGCTCTCTTGAGTATGTTGTTTCCTGCATTAAAACTCAGCAAGAAGAAACCACTGCAAACCAGGTAAACTGCCTCTCTTGAGTATGCCCTGTTTTGTTTTGATCAATTCGTACTGCATTGCCCATGGCTTGGTTGAAACCACTGCAAACCAGGTAAACTGCCCCTCTTCCACTTCCACCTCCAACAACCCTCCCTCTTTTCCCATGCTGCCAAGAGGCAACCTAGACCAGCTATAGCACATTTTAAAAAAAAAGATAGTAAATGAAAGTTGTCTCTATATTTCGTTTTGGATACCAATGCTGGCTTTTTTTTGGGCTAATTTTGTATTTCTGTTCTGTCTTATTTAATACCATTCAAGACCCTTTTACCATATATTGTTATTACCAATAGTCTATATCAATTACATTAAATCAATGAGATTCACCAGTCCTGATGACAGTGTGTTCTCTTTCCAGCTATGGTTGACAATCTTATCAACAAAACTCTAGCCTGGGGAGATGAAAAGACTCATTTTCTATATGATGGGGTGAGCTTTGAAGTGGTGTAAATATTTCTGGTTGTGGTCTCCTTCGTGTAAAGTTCTTTTTAACATGTAAATCTGACTCTGAATATTATGTGTAGGTACGTTTGGTGTCAATATTGAAGGATTATATACTGACCAGACAACAGAAAGAAAAAGAGAAGAGACGACATAGGGTGATTTTACTTGTTTGTCCACAGTTGCTATGATCATTTACTTGTCCACAAATTGATATTTGAATATAATACTTGGTAAGTTTAATTTAATAAAATACATAAGTGGGTTATTTAAATTTTATTGCTATGAGAAATACTGTTACATGTTTCCACAATTTATGGTTCATTGGTGCATATTTTCTTGAATCTCACAGGACCAAAAAAGGTGCAAGATTTACTCCTAAACCAAAAGGAAGCCATTTATGGGTCTAAACCTAGTCCAAGAAAAAGTAACAACAGGTAGGTTAAATCTTTGCATTTGTGTATTGAGAAAGTAAAATATTCATGGAAATTATTTTGTTGAAGGGAGCTCTAGGATTGAGGGGTAATCCAATGTCTTGATAGTTTTCCGAATAATGTGATTTAATCTTAGTAAATTTATTGAACATTGATTGTTGTGTTGGCTTTCACCAAACACAACAATTGGTGCTAGGTGCTTGTGAAATTCAAAACATGGCACCATTAAAAAACAGTAACAGATTAATATAGGGATCAATTAATCTACATTATCTGCTATGTGTGCAGGCCATTGCTCAAGTTTGAACTGTTTACTGTTATGTTGGTGAGAGTAAGGCACTGAATTCTTATTCCGATGCAATACAAAACACACTGAAGGTTGCATACATGGCAGGGATGGCTAAAGGTTTGGGCTAGGATATGCACATATGGGATAGCTTGCATGTCATGGGTGCTAGTTTTCTGGTATGCTGGAGTTTTTATTAGGAATGGACAAACGGATAGCGAGGCAATCTAGGAAACAACAGGTAGGTAAATCTTTGCATGTGTATTGAGAATGTAAAACCATAATATTCATGGATAAAGGTGGAAGCATTCTGACCTTGAGTACACAAACATGGGAAAGGTTACGAGTTTATAACATTTCAAGTGCTAAGCCTAACAGTCCCTATGAAATCAGTTTTATTCATTATATCAGATAAAGTTTGTTGCATGATACATATTCAGTAATCAGTAATCTGTATTTTTTCCTAGTACTTACCATGGCATTCTCATCTTTGTTTAAAGATTTTAGAGATTAAAAATTTTTAGAGACGTATTTAGAAATTTATTTTATGCAGATTTTGTCCAAGACAGCTAACAATGTGGTAATGGGAACAGTTAGCTGTCATTTTTTTAATTGCTGTTGCAGGGGAAAAGGCTAGCTGTTTGCTCTACAGCAACTAAAAGCTCAGTTGTTGTCTATGTTGAAAACCTTATTGGAATTGTAAGCTCATTTTTTAACGCCATGTATGAGAAATACCCAGCAGATTATGCACAAACAGGTTGCTTGTTCTAACAATCACAAATGGTACCTATTAGACCATTTTCTTGCACACCGGTGGAATCCTTTGGAATAACCACAATGTTCAATAATCTATACCATTCTTGCACTTGAATTGATGGAACTATGAAGGTTGCTGGATTAGCCAATGTAAAGGTGAGTATGATTAGGGGTGTGCAAAATTTATGGTTACCCAGACCACGTGTTAAACTGAATCTCACTATACATGTTCTACAGGCAAGGTATTGGAGAAATGAATAGACTCGAGGTAGATTATATGACAAGATTTTCATTTATTCATCCATATAATATAATTTTTTAGAAAAGTTATCTCAGTACATTTACTGTCATTTTTACTTGAATTGAATGGTAATAGCTAAAATGAGGATGAATTCATGAAAAATAAGGAACCAACCTAAAGTTGTGCTTGCAAAAATGGTGAAAGCGTAGGCTAGAGTTTTAAGAAAAATTATTCAAATATTAGAAATGTCAATTTTCTCTATTTGCAATGGTCTATTTTTTGTGATATAGCTCTGGTATTTAAACTTGTCTTATTTTGCAGGCAGCAGTTTATTTCTTCTTGCAATTGGTGCTTTTGTTAACTTGATTGCCTTTGTTGTCACGAGACGTCGCTACTTTCTATACCTAGCAATTGCATTCATTGTTTCCGTTGGAGCATATTTGGGATTGTTCCGCACACTTATCAGAAAGAAATTCAACATCAAGGTGAGTATTACTATTTTCTTTAATTTCTTGTAAAGACTTAGTTATGTGGTTGATTGGTTTACCTTTTATGTACTTTTCTCTAATGATGCGAATACATGCATGAAAAACAAAAAGCACACAAGTATGAGCAGCTGCTATAGCGTTTGTGGTTTGCAGGCAAATAATGCTATTTGTTGAATATGTCATTTCAAGTAATGCATGCATTGGGAGCGCCAGTTCCCATTGATTTGGTGGACCATGATGCATTTAATGAAGCTCTGGATATAGTGAGACTTGCTCGATATAGAAATGTGCAGATACTGTATACAAAAGACTTTTCTTCAATTTGATAACTTGGGTTGTGCTATTTAGTCAATAAAGTAATGTTTGACAAGTACAATAAACTAGTTTATAGTTTATTTAACTAGCTTATAAACTCCAAAGTAGAGGTATTCGGTAATTGAGCTTATTTAAACTTTTTAAGAAAAACTATTTCAATTAGTTTATAACTTATAGTTTTTCTTCTCATTTTTATACTCATTTTTTATTCTTATTCCCCTTTTACCCTCTTTTAGTTTTTTTTTTTAGAAAAAATCTTTGACCACTCCTCCTATATAATAATAATGTTTTTTAAAAATGTTTGTCTTTGATTATAAAAAAGTTTACATGTGTATATTTACAGATAAATTTTAAAATTAATTTTATTTATATTATTTCATTTTATTTAATAAAAGTATTTAAAAACATAAAATTAAAAAATAAATTTTAATTTTATGATGATAATATATCTTTTATAATAATATATCATCATAAAATTAAAATTAAAATTTATTTTTAATTTTAATTTTAATTTTAATTTTTAATATTTTATTTAATAAAGTGAAATAATATAAACAATTATTTTTAACATTTTTTTATGTAAAGGCCCACACATGAAAAAGGCCCACAGGGCCAAAAGCCCCATGGGTTAGGGCCAGCCCATGGGCCTTAAGTTTTAAAAAAATTTAGTTTTATTAAATTAATTGGCCAAGCCCTTTCTATGGGCTAGTTGGCAAAAAATCTCTCTCTCTCTCTCTACAGTTGCAATATTTCAGTCAACCACTTTGGGTTTACATCATTGTCGTGCATATGAATTGGTTATTGTGTAAAACTCACATAAAATTTGAATAAACATATTCCTTTTAGTTTTTTTTTATAAAAATATTCCTTTCAGTTTTTTATACGAACAGAATCACACCATTCATCATCCCTTCGGTTTATAATATGAATAGGATCACACCATTCTATATTTTATTTTTAGTTTCTTTAATTAAATAAATCGCACCATTCCATAACATAAAAGCATGATATTTAATTTAATTAGAAACATATATAATTACTGGCAGCATGTACCGTCACTGGCTCCCTGCCTTCATTGATGCAATGCGACGAAATCAGAGGCACGTGGCCGAAAACATATATAATTCCTTCATGCGATGCGAGGATTGCGCAAGAGAACGTAGCAAAAAAAACAAACATAGGCACGTAGAAAGTTGTGTGGGCTGGCCCCTTCCAGCCCTGTCCCCAGCCCCCCTAATTTGTGGGATGTGTGGGTTGGGGGCGTAAAAGCCCCACTTCTAAGTGGGTTAGAAAATCGACCAAAAAAAAAAAGTGGGTTAGAAAAAACAGGGCTATTTTTGTTATCGCAGGTTTTGTGGCGTGTTTGGTTGGCTGTGTTTGCACTGTTCGATGGTCTCCTTTTCGTTATCTGCTAATGTCGGGTTCACTGGGTTGCAGTTTGTCCAAGCTGCTTTGATCTTTAGACTGCTGGTGCTAAGCCGTTTTCACCTTCTCTAGATCTGATGAGAGTGACATGTGGGTCATATTCGTGGAGGCAGAAGGTTGGGCCCCAAATGGACTTTTCACAACCCACCTCAATTCTTTTGTAGCATGTCTCTATCCTTTTTTGGTGGATTTGGTTTGGTTTTTCTGTTTTCTTTAGGTCTCTAGCAGTTTGGTCGTGTGTTTTGTTTTCCTTGTCTTTTCGGTAAGTGTTTCAGCAGCGTGTCTTAGTTTGTATTGCTTTATGTGTTGTGACTCTGCTTATGCTGGTTTCCTTACTGTAGATGTCTTACGGCGGGGTTTTTTACCCAATTATCAACCTTTTATTGACAAAAAAAAAGTACATTTTTATTATGAATAAGTTTGTAAAGTACTCAACTTTTCCATAAAAGACATACTATTAAATTTAGTTATTAATGAGTCTCAGTATTCACACACATATACTAAGGCCCTGTTTGGATAACAAACTTATCTACTGCTTATGGCATAAGCTGTATAAGTTACTTTTATAATCGAAGAAAAATTATAGTGAAACTTATTTTATATAAGTCATAAACTGTTTTGATAAGCTATCCTAAGTAGTTTATGAAAAATAAGCCCAAAACAGCTTATGAATTAGTCATAAGTTGTATTCATAAGCTCTACATAAGTCAATCCAAACAAGCCCTAAAGGGATCACATGGGGGTGAAGTTTACGAGTTTTTGTAGGGGCGTTTAATTTCAACCAAAATTTTCTATGCCTTTGCTGCTGTTTCAAGTGAAAATTGCAAATTATTATGCTCCGTGAGGTAGGCAAAGGAAGTGACTTCATTTCATTTAAAAATATTAGATATTTTTTGGTGAAATTAAAAATATTGAAATTTAATTAATTAATTATTTGTATTCTAATTTGGTCGCAATTGAAAAAAGATTCTCTTCATTTTTTTTCTCTTTACTTTGTCCATTATTATTATTTATTCGAAAAATAAATATCTAATTATAATGTAAAAAAAGTTTTACATAAATATCTAATTATATCTCATAATGTAGATATTTGTGCATGTACTTTAGAAAGTAACGTTAAGAATTGGTACGATGGTGAGATATGATTAAGTATGTTTGTAAAAAAAAAATTACACTGTCAATACATTGACATAATAATTAAACTCATATTATATTATCTCTATTTTATTTATTTTTTCAAAAGCATATAAAAAAGTTTAACTTATTTGCATCATCAATGTAAACACACTTTTGCACTATCATCAAATAAGATTTTAGCTTCTTGCCACATCATATATTCAAATAATTTAATAGAATCAAAATAGAAAAACTAAAAGAAATCCTATTTCTCCCTGTGTCTCTCTTGTTCTCCCTCTCGTCGATTGTTCTCTATTCGTCGTTGCTCGCCATTTTAATCAACTTTCCCCGATAACCTCCATTAGATGCACTACATTTCATCTCTCTTCATTTCACCCTTCCCAATCAATTGTTGATCATATCGTGAATGAGTCAAATGAGGGCATTAAGTTTCCAATCTAAATTTACAAATGCAATAACACCAATTGATAAATTAAAAACATTGAAAAGGCTTGATTTTGTCTTTTCATATAAAAGTCCTTACCAAATGAGAGGGACGGATCCAGAAATACGTCAAGGGAGGGGCCAAAAAATGATTAAGATAAAAATTTGTTATCAATTTATAAATTTGATCACATTAAATAATCTGTACAGAGTTTTTAGATCTAAAATTAAATAAAATGTAAATAAATTTATTATATTTTTACAAAATCTATTACTAATTAAGCTTGTGTATCTCAATATATATCAAGTATAACAATAAACAAATTAATATGACAATAATATTTATAGCATGATATAATATGTATATGTGTTTATAATATAAAATTAATGTGTGTATATAAATTAGATGTATATAAACCAATAAAATTAAGGGGAGGGAGGGGCCAAGCCCCCCTTGCCCCCCTCTCCCTCCGTATTTTAATGATGGTCACCCAACTAATTTAGTTACCATATGTTTTAAATTATGTACTTTTGTTTCATCGGTTAATTTAATATTTGATAATTAACAACAATTTTGATGTGGCCATAGATCGTTGACGTGGTGATATACATGAAGCTGACATGTGTAGATACATATAGGGACTATAGATGATTAAAATTAAAACACAAAAGTCATGATATTTTTCAAAATTGTGACTTTTTAAAATTGAGTAATTTATATATAATTTAAGATTTATTCATCTCACCCATATGAAAAAGTCCTCTCCCTTATATGCCCTGTATATATAAACAAATCTTAATATTAAAATATAAACAAATATATTGATGTTTCTGTGATAAAAAAAATATAAACAAATCTCGATCTTAAGGTGAGTTTTTTGGGAAATGATTGTTGGCAAGACAAAATTTGTGCACGAATTGTACGAAATATCTTGTATCCGTTTGATTGTGATGGTTTGCTACTTTAATAAAAACTGAATTCAATCACCTACATAGTGACACGCGTAATAGATATTTGGGTCTCTTAAACATGATACTAGGGAATCAATCCTTTAAATGAATCTCAGTATCTCGAAGGATTAATCTTAGAGCTCAATTTTTTTGATCTTTCCTCCCCAATTACGTTTTCTACATCTAAAAGACTCAAACTTTTCTATATCCAAAAGACTCAAACTCACGACAATATTTAAGGAATCCGAGCACACTTTCACTTGTAACAATGGTATGTCAAGCTGAGTATAATCTTGGTTGAATTGATTTTTCCTGGAATTTAAAAAAAAAAAAAAAAAACTCAACTCAAGTGATAGAATGATCTCGTATTTTTACCCCACGAAAATAAAGTGCGCTGTGTGCACTGAGTTCGCCTTATCTGTATCCTCCTCTATGTTTCGGTAACACTGCTATCTGTCCCATAACGTAACCCTCTCTGTATCTCAGCCACCACCAGCAGTGGCATCAATGGCATCGTCTTCACTCGTTTCAATTCCCCTCTCATCTTCTTCTCTCAGCGTCCCTCACTGTTGCTCCATACCTTCTTCATCCACTATTCTATCTTCTCCTACCCGCGCATTCTCTTGCAGCCTCAGACCCCTGTTTGCTGAATTAAAATCCCAATTCCACCAAAAGCGGAACGGTTCTTGCTTTCCCGTCAAGGCCCAAACCCTAGACTTCTCCGGTTCGTTCTTCGAAGGTGGACTCGGGTCGGAAGACGACCCGATTACTCCCGGACCCGGGTTTACGGCTGTGGAGGAGAAAGAGGAACCGCAATGCCCGCCTGGACTCAGACCGTACGAAACGATGGTCGTTTTGAGGCCCGACATGTCTGAGGACGAGCGACTTGCACTCACGCAGAAGTACGAGGAGGTCGAATTCTAATAACCCCTTTAACTTTCATATTTATTTCTTATACACAAAATGTAGTAAGTTAATCAAAATTGGAGTTATATATTCTAGCTAGTAGCTAGACCTACTACAATTTGCTTTTGTTTCTGGATATACTTAACGGAAAAACTACGTTGTGTGATTTGTGACTGCTGACTGTTTTATCTTTTCGTTGGGAAATTAAACTGCAACTATTCTCTCTGTATTAGCCGGTCACTTTTTATGAATATATTTGTGATCTTTTGCGATCTCTAGTGCTTTAGGTTCAAGGGGATACACTGCCTTGTGGCTTCATTTGCTTAATTTGAAGGATAAACGAGTTGTTCCATGATGAATTTTAAGCTTGATACGTAGGTTGTATTTATGTGTGTGGTCTTGGAGGTGATCGTATTTGTTAGAATTGTGCAATTTATGATTCTAATCACATGAATTGATTCAGTTAGGCAAACACTAGTTATTCATATCATGTGATGAATTTAAAAACTATGAAGCACAGACACGGACACCGGACACGACACGGACACGGACACATGGACACCGGTTATGTCCAAACTATAGGACACCGACACGGATATATATATATATATATAATATTTAATTTCAATATTTAATATTTAATGTATGTAATATTTAATCCCAAAGTTATTATTTAACTATTAAATAATAGTTAAACAAAAAAGGCACCGAAAAAAGTAGCACCAGCCACCGAAAGCCATGTTGATGGAACCTGTTCAAGAATAAAAAAGGAAGAGGAAACCTGAAAATTAAGAGAAGAGGAAGTCATCAAACCAACCAACATTGACGAAGATGATCTAGGAAGAGGAGGAACCAAGAAGAGGAGAGTGAAAAACGAAGAGGAACCACGAAACATGTTGTCGAAGCGGGAAGCTCGTCGGCGGCGCAGGAAGCATGTCGACGGTGGGCGATTGCATGTTGGAGAAGGAGAAATAGGAAAAAGTGAAGTTGGAGGGAGTATTAAAGGGTTTTAAAAAATAAAAAAAATTAAGTATCGAGCCCATGATTTTACTTCAAGCTCGCTCCTCGGTGTGTCCGGGCAGTGTCCGCGCGGTGTCGCCGCCGTGTCAGAGCCAAAAAATATTATTTAAAAAATCGGACACCTATATGGAGTGTCCGACGTGTGTCGTCCGGGTGTCGTACGCGTGTTGGACACCCGGACACTTCTTAATCCTGAGGTGTCGGTGCTTCATAGTTTAAAAATGGCTTTGGATCATGTGATATATGCATGAATCGGTGCAATTCTGTATCACCAATACGAACCACGTGATTTAGCAATTATTTATTTCTTTGCTTTTCTTTCACCAATTCTTGTCAAACAAATTGAAAAGTCGGAGAAGCTTAAATTGATAGATGAAAAGAAACTGAAGAAACACTACTGAATGCGCACTGTATTTGGTTATTGCATTGTTCTTTTTTTCTGTCTTCCAAAATAGGGGCTTCACACAGTCACTTATTTACACTATGCCCCCTATTTGGTTGTTTCATTGCTTTGTTTTGATTCTTTTAGAACAGAGATTTCAACAGTCACTCGGGGTACTCTGTGCAGCCTTATCTGACTAGCCCTATCTGACTATATCATTGCTCTGTGTTGTTCTTCTGAAACATCGGCTTCATGCAATCACTTCATGTATTTCCCAAGACAAAGAAGGGGAAGACTGATGTTATGTCCACAAACAATGTGTGGTATAAGCTCTAGGGATGAATTACCATTTTATCAAGACTCATAAGCTTTTACTTATTAACTTTTATATTAGTTGATAATTGATAGTAAGAGTCAATTATGAATTGAGATTTTGTTTTGTGAAACTTATGGTTAAGTTGTTTCTGTCAATTCCTAGTTTAATGTTGTTTCCGTCAATTCCTAGTTTAATATTATTGCATTGAGCACCCTACTCATTTATATGATATTTATATGATAATTCCAAGCCATTTTACATTATGCCTCTGAATCTTATGATTTGATACAATTTATGATTCAAAAGTTAGCTTGAGAATTCAAGATTGCAATTGTTAAGGAAATTGAATTGTGATTTAATAACCTTGGAAGTGAGAGTCTCATTACATTACATTTTAAGTAGTAATAGTTAAGTTTCGACCTACTCAAACTGCATTATGTGCTGCAGTGCTGATGAATTTGTTTGCTACTGAATCGTGTGAACTAAATTTTCACACCATTCTATTCTCATTGAAAACACACTCTATTCCTATGATTTTCCTTCGTGCAGCTGCTTGTTGCTGGGGGTGGCATGTATGTAGAGGTTTTTAACAGAGGAGTTATTCCACTAGCATATAGCATCAAGAAGAAAAACAAGGCAGGTGAGGCCAACACTTATTTGGATGGCATCTACCTCCTATTCACCTACTTCACGAAGCCTGAGTCCATATCCGCCCTGGAGGAGACACTGTTGACGGATGATGATGTTATCCGATCAACGACCTTCAAAATCAGGAAAAGGAAATATTAGTTTGTTTTGATATCTTGAGTAGCTCTGAAAAAAAGATGGATAGAAAAATGAATGTTACATTTCGATTTGTCATTGTGGTATGTTTTTTTCGTTTTCATTTGGATTCAAGTATTATTGTAACAGGGTTGAATTTAATTAAGAGAGAGATGTAGGTGCTATTATTGCAGTCTGCAGAGTTATAATGCCCGGTGCAAATAATTCATCGTAGGCTTGATTTGACTTGCTAGTTTGACTTATTTTCACAACCTTGTTACAAAGTACCTGCAGGCCTTTAGTAGGTCATCCATCCATTGATTTTTATGCACTTTTTCCCCTTTACAGAGACTTTGTCTGAGTTCTTTAGTTGACAGTTATTTTTATTGTATAAAAGGTGAATTTGTCATTTACTACTTTATATATCTGTTTCTTTCTACTCTTTCAAACAAATGGAGAGAAATTTCAATATCTTTTCTATTTCTACTATAATCTATCCATCCAAGCAATGCGTTTTTTACTCAATTTCTTTCTTATTTCTCTTCTCTTCTATTTTTTTTCTTTTTAATTTCAATCTTTCCTATTTCTTTCCCATCCAAACAAAGTGTAAGTGGTTTGCTTGACATTGGGGTCAATATCTTAAAGAAGGATCATGGCTTTCTCTTTCTACTTAAAAACAAATGCACACCAGTGTCATCATCATCATCATCATCATAAGTTCATAACAAGTATGATTGTATTTTGCTAAATTGCTTATTGCGCGCTACACCTCCAACTTTATTAATCAATATCAATATAAATAAACAATTTTCAATATATGATAAATATCTTTCTTTCCCTTTTTGACATTCTAAAGAGACATTTTTTAATTTTTTCTCCTTGTCTCTCTCTCCCACCCAAACAGAGAAAAGAACCAAAGAAACCCGATTCTCTTGGAATAGCAAACAAGCAATCCTCCAATAGATCATCACAAGCTCAACTAAAGCCATTGCCGGTCCCTGTTTAACACTTTCAACTCTCTCTGTCTAATCTTATTCAGCACAAAAACTTTTTCTTTCTAATAATATGTTCCATATACTTGCTTTTGTATTGTACATATCACAGTGGCAGGAGGTTTGTCTGTGTCAGAAGACTTAAGGTGGTGATGGGGGTTCCACTTCCAGAAACTCCAACCCCCTCCCCTCATCTGTATTCCCAGGAACTTCAGCTTAAACTTTACCAGGCTTTCATATTCTCAATCCCTATACTCTTTTCCATCATTCTCATTCTCTTGTTCTACTTGTTCTACCTCAAGAGGAGGGCTTCTTCTCTCTCATCTCCTCTCCACATACTTCCCACGACGATTACCAATCCTCAAACTTCATATCCTTATCCTTCCTCAGTAAGTAATTAAGATTCTTCTTCTCCCTCTCTTTCTTTGTGATCTGAAATCGTAATTGCACAACACACAGTAGTATCAGTGATTGAATAAACTAACATTACCCCTTTTCTGTTATTAATACCACAGCCTTGCCGTTTAGATCTGACAGTGCAACTTCTGGACAAGCTTCCAAGAATTTTATTTGATGAGGATTTGAGAACAAGGGATTCAGTGTAAGGCTTTTCTTTATTATGTCTATGTTTGTGTATTATCTTTGAAAGAGATTTAGGGTGTGTAGTTATTATTGGTTTTTCATCTCTATCTATTACACAAGGTTACAGTAGTAGTACGTGTATTTTTTGGTCCGATACTGTTGTACTGTAATTTTATCTCTACTACCTTGCCTTTGTGATCCTTAAAATTATTCTCACTGATGGTTGTTTTTCCGAAAGCTTGGAATTTTTGTTAGCAGAATATTCTATTTCTAAAGTTTTTAGAACCCTTCATGACATCCATTATTTTCATAAAAAGTGATATGGGACAGGAAGTCAAAGATAATGAAGAATATTCGAAAAATGGCTTTTTTTTTCATGCGTAGCTGACACATCTGAAGGTGACTCACCCGGAATAAAGTCATAAAAATTAATAAATAAATCCTGCACGTGTCACCCAAGTGGGTAGTAAGATAATAAATACAAGTTAACAGTCTCCTGGGAATTTCTGGTGGGAGAGTGATGGGTTGCACTTTGGAAGCTCGTAATTGGATTTCTTGTGCTGGTCCCCTGTTTTCCCTTTTCCCCACTAGCCAAACTCTTGTCTTTTATTGATTTGATTCAGTAGTGTATTGTTGAACCTCAATATTTCAAAATTTCGATGATGGGACCAATAGCATGGTACCAATTAATGCATGCTTGAAATGAAGCTAAAAGGTTGTTTAGAATTTTTGTGCACAGATGTTGTGTTTGTCTGGGAGAATTTGAGCTGAAAGAAGAGCTGCTACACATTCCTTATTGCAAGCATGTGTTTCACATGGACTGCATACATAACTGGCTGCAATCAAACTACACGTGTCCACTTTGTAGATGTTCCATCATCCCCACAGCCAAGTTCCTTAATCCAGCACCACCTATTGCACCAGATGCACCCCAACAAGGTGGTAGTTCAGGCTCTCCCTCACACATCATATCATTGCCTCCTCATCTAGAAGATGAACCTGGGGCTTCCTCAAATACTAATTTTTCAAGGGAATGATGTATTAGTTAGTTAAATAATAATACCTTCTGAATTGAAAGGAGGGATTCAAGTCAACTGGCCCTAAATGAGTCCCTAATTCTGTATATTCAAAATTAACCAATAAGTCATGAAATAAAGTTTAATGAAATGATGCATTAAAAAGTCTTTTAACTTGGTCCACTTCTCTTTTATGGTGAGATCTAAATTTACATAAGCAATTGGTAGGGTGTCTGTGTTCACTTGAAGATCACACAAGCAAAAGACAAAAAAGACTTTTACCGAACTGAATTATCATTCTCAATATAAGTTTAGAAAAAGAACAGCCTTCGAAATTATTACTGAAAATAACATGTTCCTAATTTCATGAATACTCAGCTGTCCACTAGACAAAGGCAATTCCAAGAAGAGAAACAGATCAGATGTGTAGTTTATTGACTTTAGAGATCATCACATTATAGCACACAAACCAGGTCTTGATCATGTATCTTCTTTATCATTTCAAATTCAATCATCATTTCAATACATATAAAGCAACTATTTTCCGTACATAATCCATATGAATTAATGTCTCAAAATCATTGGTTTTCATAGTGTGACAATAGAACCCCACAAAAAAATCAGCTGGAGCTTGAATTCTACTTAGGGCTTGAATGGGGCGAAGACAACTACTGAATTGTGTCCACCGAACCCAAATGAGTTGGAGATAGCTGCAGAAAGTGCAGTAAAGATCAGAAACATTGGTTTTTACATTTTTGCCACTACTCACACACCAAGACAGAGTACAATACGTACCAACATTAACTTCATGCTGCTTCTTAACATTAGGGACGGTGTCAATTGTAACTTCAGCCTCCAAGTTCTGTGGAAAAAGGGAGAAAATTAGACATATTATTCATCAAGATTCTGTGAGAATCAACAAAGTGTAACAAACATATTGTATTATTAGTAGGATGAATTTCTGGTCCAGGAACAGTACATCTTGGTTAATGGTTGGATGCAACCAGCCAGTTGTTATTGCTTTGATAGTTGCTATAGCTTCCAGACCACCAGAAGCACCAAGACCATGACCAATCATTGACTGAAACATGGAAGAAAAATATTGTGATGATAAGGTTCAAGGCCAACAAGAGGATGATGTGTTGCTGCTGTTGGGGTTCTGAAAATATTTAAAAAGTAAATAAATCTCTTACCTTAGTGGCATTCATTTTCAATTCTGATGTGTCCTTAAAAACCTTCTTGATTGCATTAACCTCAGCCAAGTCACCAGCTAGTGTTGAGGTGGCGTGAGCATTCACATAGTTCACCTGTACAGTTTAGAAATTAGCCAATCAGGATTCACCAATTTTACATGAACATGAGAATCAGAACTGGTTTAAGGACATGAACTAGCTAATGGATACATACTTTTTCTAATATAAATAGTAAAAAAATCTAACATAACAAAATAATTGGTGGAAAATAAAAAGATATGAGAAATGACATGTGTTCCAATTGGGACGTGACACGTGTCCCAACCCACGACCTACTATTCTTATATAGTAATTGATATGCCAGATTTTTTTTATACCGGTTTTGCTCTCTATTCCTTACCTCTTCAGGAGAAACCCCGGCATCTTCTAAACTCTTGCTTATACAAGATGAAACTCCAAGTCCATCAGACCTTGGATCTGTCATGTGATGAGCATCACAAGTTATGGCACCTCCCAAATATTCCGCTATTATTCTGGCTCCCCTTTTTGTTGCACTCTCCAAGCTCTCCATTATCTTTTCTCAAAGTTGGCAGCATTGGAATTGCATTAGGCAAACAAAAAAACTTGTAAGCCAAATTGCACAGCATTGCTAGTTAAAGAGATAAGTAAAAGAGAATTTTTTATTTTTTTTTTTATTTTAGGTTGTACCAGCACGCCAGAGCCTTCACCAATGACAAAACCATCACGATCTTTGTCCCATGGTCTTGAAGCCTTCTTTGGGTCTTCATTCCTCTGAGACAAAGCCCTGCAAGCAATGAATCCTCCAACACCAACAGGCATGATTGCAGCTTCAGTGCCACCAACCACCATTATATCTGCTTCCCCTCTTCTGATGTGACTGGCAGCTGAATAGAAGCAGTAATTTGCTGTTGCACAAGCAGTGGAAATGGAATAATTGGGACCCATTAGTCCAGTGTCTATAGCCAACAAAGCAGAACCCATGTTGGTGATGGAGTAGGGAATGAAGAATGGAGTAATCTTCCTATGTCCCTTCTGAACGAGGGCTTCCACACCAGTGCTGAAAGCAGTTAAACCTCCCATTCCTGATCCCACTAGAACTCCCATTCTTGTTTTGTCCATCTGCTACATAGTTTTGTTATCAATCCTAATTCCCAAGTTAGGCAACTACATATTGCAACTTCTTCAAAAAAAAAAGATTAAATATGTTTTCATTCATCTGAGTAGAGAAATGTTTGCACTTGGTCCCCCAATTTTAAAACGTCTCATTTTAGTGCTCATTTTCTGAAATATGCTACATGTAGTCCATTGATAGGGCACATGTAATCCTTAGGCCTCATTCTAAAAGATGTTACATGTAATCCCTCGATAGGCCACATGTAATCCCTCAAAATACTCTTAATAGGGATTATATGTAGCCTATTTCACAAAATGAATGATGACATTTTAAATTTGGGAGACTAAAAGCAAACATTTTCTTAATTTAAAAAGACTAAAAACATATTTAACCCAACAAAATACTTAGGCTTACATTGTTAAGGACTTGAGATCCAAGGTTGGCATCATCAAGGGCCCTCTTGCCTGCAACCAAGCAATACCTCCAGCAATCATCGAGGCGCCGATCATTCTTGCCATCAATGTAGCCTTCTGAAGTGAAATCACGTATCTGGCCACCAAAACGGACAGGGAAGCTTGACACATCAAACCTATCTATTAGGCTTATCCCACTTTCTCCCTCAAGAAGCTTGTTGTAAAATGTATCAATGTCATTGCCAAAGACTGACACAAGACCCATTCCTGTTATTACTACTCGCTTCTTTGGATCTTTCTCTCTTTTAGGAGCTGCTACAGTTGGAGAAGCCACGGCCTTTATTGTTCTGCATTTCGGGGCTGCAATGCATACATAATAAAGTGTTAATATATTAAAAGGAGTATAATCACTCTATATACACATAGTGCAAGGAGGTTTTATATAAAGGTTTAATCATATTTCATCGTTTTGCCATATGATAATATTATTTCTTAAATCCTATTTATACTATGATGAGACAGTAAAATATGATTGGATATATCTAATATTGGCATATATAAGTTAGTTTTAACTACTATAAACAAAATAAAATACTCAAGTATGCTATTTCTATTGATATGAAAACTTGAAAAATATTTGAAAAAATATAAATGGGAATTATCTCGAAATTTCCAAAAAATAATCCACAGAATTATCAGATACCATAGAAATACCGATATAACCACTATGTACAGAGACAGGGCATGAGCTGACAACATGGGCAAGTTGCTAAGCTAATCTGGGATATCTATTTCAAGTTCAACTCCTATATTTGTGCTGAAATTCAAAAGCAGAAAAGGAAAAAGTAAAAGAGATATCTAAACCTTATAAACAGGCTGTGGATAATGAAATAATAACATCACTAGTCTCAATCAAGACATGCTGTGTGTGTCAACCTATCCAGCAAAAAGGGGGGAAACACACACACACACACACACACACACACATATATTTTGTTAAGCTAAGTGAAGCTATTTTCCTGACTCACAATCTTAAACTTGAGAATCTAATTCATTGGCAAACAGAACTTACTAATTTTAACAATCAATATTGAAATTAGATACCCAACAAGGATGTTAAACCTGGGATATCACTAATCTATTTTCCATTTATAGTTGAGCTGAAATACAACAAGGATCAAAGGTCTCTTACCTGAAGCTAAAAGGTACCCATTTGGCATGCTTGCAGCTGAAGGCATTTGCATCCTCTGTGCCAATCTAAGCCCATCATACTGAACCATAGATACCCCATTGCTTTCTAAGACTCTGCTTGTGAGCAATGCTCCTAAGGGACACGTGCCACCAATACTCGCCATGTATCTGTCTATGTTTCTGTGGTTCTCTCTCTCAAGAGGGAGTGATTTGTTATTGATTTTAAAGCAAAAGGAGGGAACTTTGGATTGTCAGTGGAAGAGAATGAGCTAATATAAAAATGAAGAAGAAAAAAAAAGGAATTTAAAACAAAGGGAAGCTTTGTTTAGAGTTTGGTTTGGGAAGTCCGTCAGTGTTTTTGTTGTCCTGAATTGTAAGTAAACAATGGCTTTGTTGGCGGATAAAACACAGTTCTGTTCTGAGTTTTTTTCCCCTTTGCATTTCATTTTCTTTTAAACGCTTACCTACCTAAACAACCCCCCCATCCAACCCTTTTATTTAATAATGAAAGAAAGAAAAGGCGTCCATGGAACATTTATTGGAGCACAGTACTGCTTCATCATATTGCTGAAAAATGTGATACTCACTTCCGTATAGTCATATTGGTCGAGTGCATCACCAATTTTGTGCAAAAGATTGTAAGGTTTTATCAATTTAGTCTATAAAATTATTATTTTAAATTGGTGTTTGGAATTAAAAATTATTGATCACATTAGTTTATGTTGGATAATTTTAAAGATTGAATTGCTCAATCTAAAAATATTAGTATGATAAAAGATTTTTAATTTTAGAGACTATTTAAAATATTAATAATTTCAAAAATTAAATTGATGTCTTGCGATATCAGAGATGATTGTGTTGATTCACTAGATATTTGTCCTTGGATTAAAAATAAAATCAGTATTAAATCATTTATTTTTACTTCTAACTGAAAGGACCTTTTTACTAATGCTTGTTAGTTTAAAAGAGAAGATATTTTTTATTATTATTATTTTTTAATCTTAATTACAAACGAATTTTCCTACTTTAAATATTTGTACAGAAAAAATGAAAATAGTAAAAAAGTATTTTCACTGTTTTCCATAAAGCAAAATAATATTTTTATCTTAGAAAATTAAAATAAGAAAGAGAACATTTTCTCATATTAAAGAGGTCATTGCCCTTTATTTTTCCTCGATAGACTAGGGATGACAAAAAAATTTGTGTTCACAGATAAAACCCATTATAGATACGGGGAGAAGTACCTTAATGGATAGTATGTACGGGTAAATTAAATGGATATTTGAGATACCCGCCAATAAATAAAGATTGAGGTGAGTAGTGAAGCACCCGTACCCACAGGTACCTGTATCCATTAGTAAAATTACAAAAAAAATACCTTTTTATTTATATACATACTTAAAAGTCTAAAACACCGATGTATAATTTGACAAGTATTAAAGTGTGATGCATTAATTTTAGTTGTTGTCTTGTTTTGTTTTAATATTGAACAAAATGACTCCAAAATATGAATTATTGTTGCCATGTATTAATTTTCACATTCATATTTTTCATTTTATGGCTTTATTTATTTTTACTTAATTGAACAATTATTGATATAAAAGTTGAGTTAAAATTATAATGATTGATATAATTAGTCTTATTAATATGATCTTCATTATGATCAATGTTGTGCGGAAATAATTTTTTTAATAAAATTTTTATTGAATTTTTTTAATTTTTAATATCGATAGATATTCCACTAAAACCTAAATAACGGATACTCGTGCAAATATAGAACGAGTATGAGTAACGAATATATCTAATGAAACGGATAGCGGATAGGTACTACTCGTCCGTCCCATTTATATTCCTACGATAGACTGATAGAGTAATGGATACGTATGAGAACTATCCTGAAGGGGTTATATATAAGGTGACGCATATGGTGGTCAATGCAATAAACTTCACCATATGGTGAAGTTACCATATGGTGAAGTTATGTCATTGCCAACAGTTCAGATCTATGACTGTATACCTGTAGTATAGGTTTATGTCCATGTTTAATGTATTTGTAGAAGAGGGCACATAGTATTCATTATTTATGAAAATATCCAAAATTTTATATGATTCACAAAATCGGCCAAATGTTTGTAATAACTACATAAAAGACCCTATTTTGTCCATTTGTGAATATTTTATAAATAATATTTACATCTTCGACAAAATTCGTGATTGTCAGTATTTGGAATAATATTCCCTTGAAAATTATTTTTTTGTTGGGAACAAAATTTCACGTGATTTAACCAAAAAAAATCAATGAATCATAGCATTGATAAGGCAATACCAGTCAGTTTCATATTGTCGTTTTGGTTAGGTTAGCGGTACAAGACGATAATCGGTGAAAATTGTTCCCGTAAACTTGGCATCACATTCTTTATATAAAAAGACCTTACTATTCCATTATCATAGGATCAACTAAACAATTTTTTTTTCACTGTTGGGTTTGAAATCAAATGCCTAACTAGTTAACTTTATGCTCTGCAAGTTTAGAAGTGAGACACATCACACATATATAGATCTCAACTAAGAAAATGACATTATAAGTCTATTAATAAGAAAACAATTGAAAAATTAATTAAAAAAAAAGCTTACACATCATCAAAAGCCCTTTTAGAAAAGGTTTGGAGATGAAAAGTAAAGCATGTGAGCTTTGTTTAGTGGCTACACA
Source organism: Glycyrrhiza uralensis (assembly GCA_030159175.1). Lineage (NCBI taxonomy): Eukaryota > Viridiplantae > Streptophyta > Magnoliopsida > Fabales > Fabaceae > Glycyrrhiza > Glycyrrhiza uralensis. Next base: position 56,315,432 of record BRZY01000003.1, on the reverse strand, counting down.
AGATGTAACCGAGAGCCTCTTTCTTCGACATAAAAAGTTTACGGGCATGACTCCTCTAAAGTGAATAATTTATTTTAGAGCATAAAGTAATTAATTTCAATCATTGATAAAAAAATCAAGTGTTGATATTATAAGTACGTGTATAACAAATCATAGATATGTTGGAATATCATCTCTTGATTTTTTCATTAATAATTAAAATTACTTACTTTACACTTTACTCACTTTAAAAGAGTCAAATTCAAAGTTAGATTTGGCTTCTCTAAAGTGAGCGCATTCTCACTGAGGATAAAGTGACTCCATCCCCGCTATTAATCAAATTTGATGGTCCTGATCAATTTACAGACTATATTTTTTAATAAAAAATTCAGAAAATAAAAAATACACGCCTCCATTCAGGGGCAGAGGGAGGGGGGCTGGGGGGACCATGGCACCACCCAAGCCAATGATTTTTTTTTCTTTCATATATATATATATATTGTATAGGCACCACCTGATATATATGACGTTTGGTTAAACAAGGCAAATGATTTGCTGAAAGATTAAGAATTGAATACCATAATCATCAAGAGTCTTGCAATAATGCATTATCATATTTAAATTGTTCTATCTTAAATGAAAATGTTACCATTCCTTGGTGAATGTTGAGTGATGTAGATTGCTATTTCATGCTATATGCTTGGGTCATGTATCATGTGTGGGATTGTAAGTGAGATATTATATTATGCTCGTATGTAAAATCACAGTAGCTATGAATACTCTGCTTCCATTTGGGTCCCAGATTGAGCTAATTGCTTTGCCAAACGATTGAACCCGAAGGGGGTCAGTGTTTTTAGAAAAATAAAAGAGATGTCTATGTTATTTTAACAGATTTCAAGGGAATCGAGTGCAATTTTCTCTAAATTTTTTTTCTTATATTAGGCACGTAAAAATTTAAAAAATTTAAATTTTTTACTGAGTCATGTATTTTGGTATCGGCACCCCGTGTAACTTTTCTGGCTCCGCCCCTGCCTCCATTGCCGTAAAACTCTACAAACCCCACGCCATTCTTCTGTAAAAAATTGAAAACACATACGGTGTGCCTTCAAATGGAATCCTCTGTGACTTCATCATCTTCTATTAATCCTTTCTCCATGTAAATCACTGGTTTTGTTGCCAGTGTGGTGACGCTCTTTACCTTTTGTTGATGTGATCTTGTCTAGTGGATCTGATATTATAACAAATGAATATAAAAAAAATGACCAAGGTGGAGGTTGGGGGATTTTCGAATCTCGATGGTGAAGAGGAAAAAAAATGATGAAAAAAGGGTTTTCTATTTTATTTTATTATTATTATTGTTGAATCCAAGTTTGAAGAAAAAAAAAGAAGGATGATGAGCGTTTGTTGAAGGATTTTCTCTCTTTCTCACGTTCCAAAACCTTTTCTTCTTCAACTAAGCTATTACTGGTAGATGCAAGTCACTGGTCCTCATTTTCCAGAACCTATCATGGGAGCCCTTCCCCAAAGATCGACGGCGGTTATTGGCGGTGGTTTCTGAAATTTTTGAAACTTTTCACACTAAATTATATCGGAAACTCATGAGAAATTTCAAATTTTGAAACAGTTCACTCTAATTTTGCTAATTCATGGATTTCAGGGTAAAAGTTACAATTACACCATCCTATGGACGAAACTATAAATATGGTCTAACCTGATTACTTAGAATTGCCGGTAGTGGACCCACTTCACCATCATGGTGAAGTTTATTGCCTTGACCACCATATGTGTCACCTATAAATAAATGTGATGGTGGACCAGGATACACATGCATCAATGGCCCTATTATGCATCAGTTATAAATTGTCTCACCAGTGGAACGTCACAAAATATTAATTGTTATATTAAATGTCATAGGTAGCTCCTGACTTCTTTTTACTTTTACAGTTTGCTTACGTGATCACCCCAATCTTCTACCCCCAAAAAAAAATCAAGCTAGAATAAATATTGTGCATATTTTTCCTACTCAGCAAAAATTGTTGTTTTTAATTTCAAAAACAAAAAAATTGTTGTTTTTCTTTGGGTCACCTTGTGCATTTTTTTTTGACAAAGAGATTTGGATTGTATTAGAAAAGGGTCAGGCCCAAGGAACCAATACAAAGACAAAGGCCACACTGGCCTGTATAGCCTAAGCAGATTAAGATATTTTTTCTCTACACATACATACTTTTCTATCCACATATACTTGATACGAAACTAATAATTTCGCATGTATATTTTTTTTGAAAACATACATGATGCTGAATTAATAATTTCGCATGTTATACTTCAGTGTGGTACCAACAGTTCTATATGTATTTTTTTTAAAACATGCGGAACTAATAGTTCTGCATGTTGTAATTCAATACAGAACTAACAGTTCCGCAAACATTTTTGATTCGTTATGCATGCTTGAGGAACTATTAGTTCTGCATTGAATTATAACATGCAGAACTAATAGTTTCGCATCAGATATGTGTGGATAGAAAAGTATATATGTGTAGATTGAAAAGCCCAATGATTAACTTGTCATATAATCAACCTCAGGCCCACAAACTAAGACAAAATTTCAAATTGGCTTAATAAAAATTTTCATCCCTGCAAAAAAAAAATTTAGTTATTCATCCCTGCAACGTCGTGATTGTCTCTTTTTGGTCTTCGCCGTCAGTTGCCGTTACAAAAAAACTGACGTGGCAGACGGAATGCCAGTTGGCATTGCCACACTGGACAAGTGAGCACAGCTGGCATGTGCTGACATGTATATTTGTGCTGACTCAATAATTAACCATTTTAACACATATTAACATTTAACCCAATTTTTTTAAAAACAAAAAAAATTAAAATCTGCAATTAAGACATGTGATGAAGACGCAGACCCCAATCTGAAACCCTAGCCAACCCAATTTGCAGAGTCACAAGATACCGCTGCCTCCTCATCCCCAGACCCCTGGTTCTCCACCCAGTTCCAGTACCAAACTCCCTCCCGTTGGTGTGCATCGTCTTCATTGCTCACCGTCATCTTCTTCGGCGTTCACCATCGGTGTGCCACCCGCACCGTCTTCGTAGCTCACCGTCATCTTCCTTGACGTCTCTGTCTCTGTGGGTGGAAAGAGTGGGGGTGAGGGAACGATTTGCAGTTTAGTAGCTTTTGTTTTACTTTTGTGGGTGGTGGGTTTCTCCATTTGTATATTTGCAGTTTCCCTATTTTTTAACCCCCCCTTTTCCCCCACTTGTCTGTTCTTAGATATTTTGATGAAGATGGGGATGGTCGGTTGGGGCCAAGATGTTGTGTTGTGGTTTGTTTTTTGTAGGATGAAGCTTGGGGTGTTGGGAAATTGTGACATTGGAGGCTTGCCTTCTCCTTCTCCTTCAAGTGCTTTCCTTTGAAACCCATCGAATTCTTGTGGTGTTGGGAAATCCACTGATTTAGTTTTTCTTCTCCTTCAAGTGCTTGCCTTTGAAACCCATCGAATTCTTGTGGTGTTGGGAAATCCACTGATTTAGTTTTTCTTCTCCTTCAAGTGCTTGCCTTTGAAACCCCACATTCTTGAAATTAAATGGGTTTAGATTCGAAGAGAAGCATCATAGAGAGAGGGTAGGCTTTGTGTGTGTGAGAGAGAGAATCACATGAAGAATTTTTCCAATCTTCTTCTCACCATTTTCTGGGTTAAGAGAGGGGGAAATCTGATTTCTTGTCTTTGACTGAAAAATACTTGCTTGATTGAAACATGAGAGAGAGACATCCTTTGGTTTGCTTAAAAGATTTTGTGAGCAATTTGAGTTTCTACAAACAAAGAGCAAAAGGAAAGAAGCATTATGTTCGGATCTGGAATGGGAGAAACCACTGTTTTGTTCTTCTTGCGTAAGGTTATCTTTCTCCATTGACTAGTGTGTTCTTTTGTTCCCTGCATCCATCCATCGTGTTCATGTTTTACAATCCCAAAGATCTTAATCCTAATCCCATAAACCCTAATCCCAAATTATTATAATACATTTAAATTACTACAAAAATCTAAAACTCACATTTAATTCAAAATAATTAAAGATTTAATTTAAAAAAATTAATGGAAATTGATGAGTCTGCAATTTGCCCAGTCAACACATGCCACGTGGCTCACTTATACAGCGTGACACTGCCAAATAGATCTCCGTCTGCCACGTCAGTTTTTTTGTAACGGCAACTGACGGCGAGGACAAAAAAGAGACAATCACGACATTACAGGGATGAATAACTAATTTTTTTTTTTGCAGTGACGAAAAACAAAAACTGATATATTTACAGGGACAAAAAATTCTATTAAGTCTTTCAAATTTGTATTGGTTTTCGGTTCTCAGGCTTCTGACCCATTCGCTCCGTGACAATACTGAGTCCCTTTGCCCAACTCAATTTGCCCTGGAACTGGTGTGCCTAATTGATTACGTCGTGGTTGGCTCGATCAAAATAAAACTGAGAAAAAAAATACTATATTCAAAGATTATTGTGTTAATTTTTGTTGGTCTATCTAGACCCCATTATTTAGGAATTACATTAGATCCAACTAATCCAAATTCTTATTTGAGAGGAACTAAACTTCAGCTATTCGGAAGAGCAGACGTTGGTAGAACAAAGGAATTAGACGTTATTTTGAGACTTGTGATGAAGCAATCACATGAATTGATTATCTCTGTCTTTATTTATTTAATTAACTAATAGAGAGATTCTGTCAAAAAAATCAACTAATAGAGAGATAATAATTATAGCAAGACAACAAATCAAAGTGATAAAAGACATGTTAAAGATTTTCCAAAAAAATAAAGACAAGTTAAAAAATTTAAATGAGAAAATTAATTACATTTTTTAATCTGTGTAATATTATCCCAAACAGTACTTAAAACAATTGATAAAAAAAACAATACTTAAAATAAAAACAGAAAAAAAAGTATATGTATGAAAAACCTATAATATCTATGGAAGCGGATATAACGGCCGAAAGAAAAATGGAATTGACTTCGTTTCAAGACATGATTAGCATGCAACTGGGGGAGGGTGAAGTAAAGATAAATACTGCAGTGTACTAATCAAACCATTAGGATAATGTAATAATAACTAATAAATGTACGATTTCGTTAAATAATTTGAATTTTGCGAAGGAAAAAAAGGGGCAATGACAGTGAGCATTAGAAAGCGCCACCAAACAGGGGGAAGTTAATGAAGATCCACTGAACATGCCATAAACCGACGTGCCCGTTGGTCACGGAACACATAAAAAAAATCTGGCACAGTGTCATACACGCTTCACAGTCTCCACAGTGTTTGCTTACGCGTCCAAACTTCCATGTCTAATGTCTTTGCAACTAAGGAAGTTCAATCCTCTTTATTAAAAACACAAAGAAATCGAGCTAAAATGAAAAAAAAAAGCAAATTATTCATTAAAAAATTAATATTTTACATATTAATAATATTAAATGTTATATTTTTAAACTCTTTTATTGCAATATTTCTAAACTCATAATAATCAGTATTCCAATAACATTAGCAACATTTGCTACAAAAAATATAATGAATAAAAGTATATTAATGTTTTTAACATTTCCTGCACATAATTCATTTTAAAGTTTTTAATTAATTTAACTGATTTTGAAATTGATATTAAAATAATTCAATTTATTGTGATATAACTAAGACTATTATTGGATAAATTTATTTTAATAAATGATGGATAATAATTTTAAAATATTAATTAAGAAACTAAAAAACAATTAACAGAAAATTAATTATATTAAAAATATAAGAACTATTAATAAAATAAAATATCTTTAAGATATTCATTCATCGGTTATTTTTTATATGAAGTTTCATAACTTGTTGGCTGTTTCGTATTTTAAATTGGGGTGAAGTGTAGGGTGGAAATATTTTCATGTGATGTACCATGAAATTATTTTGTAAACTTTAGGAATAGTTTTGTCTATAGTTTTTATAGTCATTGAATTTAATGAATGACTCAGATTAATTGAAAAAAACATGAGAATAAGATAATCCTGCCTCACCGAATTCCTACCCACCCCCACCTTCCCCATACACCCACAGCGAGAGTAAGGAGAGCCACCCACCAGCCCAACCTTCGAGCGCCATGGCCTCCGTCGTCACCACTTGCGGCGGACCACAAAGTCGATCGTTGACAGGATGACACAAACCACCGCGAAGATCCTCCTTAGCGATGACGTCACCGTTTGTCACCTTCTCCTTCCTGAGCGCCTTGATCATCTTTGCCGCGAGGTCGTACACCGTCTCCATCTCTATCGTCTTCAGCGTAAGCTTCTCGGTCTTTGCGGGTGCTCCGGCAGTCGTGGGACGGTCGATCTGGACTTCGACGACCTCGCCCTCGACGACCTCCGTCTCCTCCTTGATGCGGACGCCGATGGCCAGTGTGAGTGCTTCGGTCTTCGACATCTCGAGGGAGAAGAGCTCGCTCGTGATTTCTTTGTTGGGTTTTGTGATGTAGGCTTTGGAGGTTGTTGAGATTCGTTCCAGGTCTGGGATTAGTGTCTTCTGGAACTTCACAGGTAGATCTTTGAAATCTGAAACGAAATCGCCACCGTCCTCGTCTTCGAACCACCAATAACTATTGGTTGGTGGTGATTGTTTCTTCTTCTTGCTGTTTTTGTCGTTATTGCTCTGTTTGTTTGGCTTCTCTAACTTTGTTTGGCTTCTTGTTGTTGTTATTACTGGATTTGATGGTTGATTTGAACAAAATTCGATGGCGCCGTCGAGGTGTTTCCACCACCGGAGAATCAATTCTACGGCGCTGCTAACAACAACAACACACGCAGTAGCACTAGTACTATGCAACTTGCAGATTTAATCGATAATAATAACCCACCTATGCCTTGGTCTTCATCATTTATACCATCCACCACAAATACATTCTCCTTCGCTAACAATAACAACCACCCAATGCTTGATCAAGAAAACCAAAAACAGTTACAAACCCAGAACAATTCGATGGCGGCGATGAGGGAGATGATATTCAGAATAGTGGGGATGCAGCCAATAAACATAGACCCTGAGTCAGTGAAGCCACCGAAGAGGAGGAACGTGAAGATTTTGAAGGACCCACAGACCGTGGCGGCTAGGCACCGGAGAGGGAGGCGATGGCGGAGGAAAAATCGAAAGAGAGAGAATGTGAGAGGTGGGTGGGGTCGGGGATAAGGGTTGTATGGGGGCAAATGCGGTGTTTTCATATTTTTTTCTAGCTAATTTGGACTATTGATATTTTTATCACAAAACCTAATAGTTACTAAACTTTGTTACTAAATTTTAAGAAATATTTTCACCATACATCAAATGAAAACTATTCCACTACTTTACTCTCTTGATGTGAACTCAGTCTTTAAGGCAGTCACGAAGCACAGCTCTAACACATTCTAGAAAGTGGTACACAAAATCAAACCCAACTGCCCCCTTCCACTCTCTCTCTCTCCTCCACCTCGTCACATGTACGCGGTTTTGGCATCATCATCACTTCATCCCTCACTAATCACCACCCCCCACCTAATTAAATCAAAATAAAATGACAACACCACCAAAAACAAATTTCATTTCAACATATGACAATCACGCACGCAACCCCCCAAGCCTTAACCCAATAGCTTGCCGCGAAGCTTCATTTCATCTCATTTCCTATATTATTATTATTTTTATTATTATTTTCTTACACAAAAAAAATAAATCCACCCTTCCCCATCTTTATACACTTGTCACCCACCCTTGTTGTCAATTTCTCTCATTCCACTTTATAACAACAACATTTGCTCTGCCTCTCTCAGTACCCACTGAGCAAGACAACATTTTTATTACATATATACAGTCATAGACATTGGATTCTCAAAGCCTATTATCAATATTTATCATTCAGCTTTGAAGTCCATCATAACTTGGAAGAAGAAGAAGAAGAAGAAGAAAATCGGTTTTTTTCTTTTTGGGGGTGTTGTGAAGATGGAGAACAATCAGCAATCGTTTTGGCATTTCAGTGACCAGCTTCGTGTACACACATCAAATCTGGCGAACCTCTCTCTGAACGATTCGATTTGGAGCAACAACAGTTACATGTCCAAGAGGCCTGATGAAAGAAGGAATTTTGACATCAAAGTGGGTGGTGAAATCAACACTACCCTCGGTGGCACTGGCAAAGCACCTGTTTCTGATAATTACAATGATGGGTGGAAGCAGATGATGATGAGTACCAATAACAACAACAACAACACTACTGAAGGATCTCTCTTTTCCTTGCCCCACAACAACATTCTGGGTGTCGGTGGAGTAGGTCTCAATGGGGGTTTCAACAAGGGGATTTACTCCAAGCCCTCTTCCTATTCCTATGCCAATGTCAACCTGAATAATAACAATAACAACATCAATTTCAAGGGACACAAGGCTGGTGGTGAAGATAATGAGCTTCTTCAGTTTCACCCACCCAAAACTTCTTCCAAGAAGAACACCAACCCCAACAAAAAGCACGGGGACAACAACAACAACAACAATAATGATAGCAACAAGAATAACAAGGATGCCAAGGCGGCTGCCGACAAGAGATTCAAAACACTGCCACCATCGGAGTCTCTTCCTAGGAATGAAACTATTGGGGGATATATCTTTGTTTGCAACAATGATACCATGGCTGAGAACCTCAAAAGACAACTCTTTGGTATGTTCCCTTCCCTCTCTATCTCTTCCTTGTTTCTCAATTTTGCAGTTCTTACTGTTTTCTATGATTATGAGTTTTGGTTTAGATTTAGGATGTTGTCTGGTTCTATATATCTGTAGCTTTATTTCGCTTTCCTTGTTTGGGTGATTTTACTGTACTTGTTAGTGAGCTAGTTTTTAGTTACGTATATTTATGGAGCCTGAGATTTTGCCGTAATTGTTGGGATGATCTATTCTTCAGTACTGTTAATTGAATCCTTTGATGTGTTGAATTACAGTAACCCTCATCAGTATCAATTATCTTAAAAAGTCTTCATTTTTATCCCTATTGTTTTAATAAGATAAAATCAGATGCTTATACAAAGAATTTCATCCCCTTGTTAACAAATAATTAACACCTTTTTCCTAACTTCATACACAATTTTCTGTTTGATTTGTATGCTAAATTCGTTTTTCTCGGGTAAATGTTTGTGCTTTTAGGTCTGCCTCCACGATACAGAGATTCAGTTCGGGCCATCACTCCCGGCTTGCCCCTTTTTCTCTACAATTATACCACTCACCAACTCCATGGAATCTTTGAGGTATGTTAAAAAAAATTTATCTTCTTTATCACCTAATTAATTTAATGATTAGGCATCACAATAATTATAATTAATTTAACACATAACATGTGGTGTGGGGTTTGTTCAGGCTGCGAGTTTTGGAGGATCCAATATTGATCCAACAGCTTGGGAGGACAAGAAGTGCCCTGGTGAATCTCGTTTCCCTGCTCAGGTAATTAATTAACATCTTTAATTACTCCAATCCAATTATATGTGTCATTGTGGAAGCTTAGGACGGTTCATAAATGGTGGTGATGCATTTTATTACAGGTACGAGTGATTACTAGGAAAACTTGTGAGCCACTGGAAGAAGATTCCTTCAGGCCAATTCTTCATCACTATGATGGCCCCAAATTCCGTCTTGAGCTGAACGTGCCCGAGGTATTTAATCTATGTAACTTGTTGCTGAATATTGTTGAATTGATCCCTTTTGAATGTAGTTCAGGTTTGTTTGTTTCCCTGGTTAATTAAAGTACTGTGGCCCCCCTTTTGTAGGCATTGTCTCTGCTGGATATTTTTGCAGATCAACAAGACACTTTCCAAGACACTTTCAAGGGTATAGCAGCGTGAAATGGATGGCAATAACAGAGAATACAAGAACAACACTTTTACAAAAAAGACAATAGATAACTAGAGATTTGGGTTTGTTTTTAAAAGCTATGGACTTACAAAGAGAGTCCTAAGATAAATATATATAGCGGAGGACGCTTGGGTATTCAGCCTGTATATCTTGTGTTTACTTGTGTTTTTGTATATAGAGGCTGCTATGCCTGGTTGTCCATTTTTCTTTTTTCTTTTTGGTATGTATACACTACTATCATCATATGAATGAAAGAGAATACAATAAGATAAATATATGAACTATTTTGCTTATGGGTTCTTGTACAAATTGACGACGAGTGGAAGACATATATGCCTCATTACAGGGGTATTAATTAATAGATGATAATTAAATCTGTGGTTGAAAGTTAATATGCTTTCAACTTCTGCAAATCGATCCCAACTCAAATCCTAATAGTTCGTGTATGGCTCAATAGATGGATTATCTTATCTAGTGCAGGAGGAGTTAGTTTTAATTCCTGATCATACCACAATTACATTTGTCATGGTCATTTGATGTGTTTTCTTTGTCTTGAAATCAACAATAGAACAATCCAAAATTGACTGGGGAGAAATCGCCATTTCATCAAGCCATTAATTAAAATGGTAGAAAATGTAACAAAAGATTATTATTTCAAGAGAATTTGGTGATCTAACATTTCATGAAGAAAAAAAAGACTTAGGTGATGAATGGTTGTGGCGTGTTCAGAGCAAGAATATGCTTCACTTCTGAACAATGTGCGCTATGGTTTGGTAATCAGAATTCCTAACCAAAGGCCAATACGAAAAAGCAACAGTATTTGCTTGGTTGTCTGTTAGGTGATAGAAATGGATAAACTTAAAAGGTACGTTGATCCATAAAAAATAAAATTAAATAGCTTTTCTTTTGTTTCTTTTTTGTGGTCTGGATGAATTGAAGGAGTAAAATTCTTTCGTTTCAACGAATAGCTAATCATCAATCAATTAGATAACATTTTACCCTTTTTTTTTTACTACCATGTAATTTCTAGTGGTAGGCCAGAAATTGTCAATGACCATACTGATGGACTGAATCGTCATAATGGACGGAGTCATTTCCACTAATGGACTATTGTATAGTCAATTACACATTTCAATTTTTTTGCTTATATATTTTAGTCAATTTATTCGTCCATTTTGCTGTTGGTGTGTCACGACTAGCTGGCCACAGCTGTTACTTGGGAGGAGGTGCTTTCTTATGGTATAAGTAGAGAGAAATAGACACCAATTGCCAACAATTTTTTATCTATCTTATGTTTTTAATGTTTAGAATGTGAACAAACGAGATATTACAATTATAATATTAAGGATATAGTCGAAAAATAGTAGTGAGTTATATCTCTGCTCTCCGTGTCCCTCTCCAGTGGCTATATCCTTGATCTCTCTTTTGGATTTTCTTTCCCCTTTTCCCTTAAATTATGTTTAAAGCAAACTAGAATAAAATCTAGTGAATCTTTACTGCAACGTTTGGAGGTCATTTAATTTGGAAAAACCGAAATTTTTTCCGGCAATGGAAAAATTGACTATTACCTATTAGTGACAGTAAACCTGTAATTCAGTATTTATATTTTCTTCCACAGTAAAATATATAAATTACTTTTCTCCACGTCGGAATCCATAAATTACATTTTGGATTTTTATAAATAAAAAAGGCTTAGGCAAGTCTCTCCTCCCCCACTCTCTCTCTCCTCCCTCCTCCCCCAGCTTCCCCCTCCCCTATGACCACGCCCTCCTCCCTCTACCTTCCTCCAACATCCTCCCTCCACCCCACCACCACCCCCTCCACCGAACTCCAATATCGAGCCCAAGCAGATCAAGGTTTGGTTCCAGACCGAAGGTACTTACCTATGCTTCCAGAACCGAAGGTATACACACGCACACACATGCCTACTGAAAGTAATAATAATTAATTGAGTTCATTTGACAAAAGGGTTGCTTGATTTGTGTAAATCTGGCTCTCATAACTCTTTTTGTTTTCTTTCTTCTATTTCTCGTGATCTTTTCTCAACCAATGTTTTATTTTCTAATTTTAAATTTTCCGTGAATCACCTACCGAAAAGTTCCCGTTTTTCTCGTTTATTTTTTCTTTTCTCATCATGTTGGTCTTGGTTTTGTTTTTATATCATAAATCATAAATAAATTTCTTTTCTCATGTTGGTCTTGGTCTTATTTTTATATAAAATCATAATTCCCAGTTTGCAGCGGTGGGATGCAGTATTTGAGGCCTTTAAATTTTGGCAAATATTCCACTGCTAATTATGGTCTGTTTTGTATATGTTTGTTCCATAGACATGGTGTGGCAGGTGTATAGAGAAGCAACGGATATAAGCGTCACGGCTGCAAGCAGTGAAGTGTGAACAGGAAGCTAACAGCAATGAATAAACTATTGATGGAGGAAAACGACAGATTGCAGAAACAGGTATCACAGCTCGTGTATGAGAACAGCCACAGGGAGGAGGAAGGAGGTGATGGGGGTGGAGGAAGGAGGTTGGGGGAAGGTGGAGGGAGGAGGGGTGGTCTAGGGGGAAATATATCTGTTTAATCAAATATATAATAAATATCAAAATTTTAATATTAAATTAACAATTTTTTAATAAGTGGGTATATTTTAAATTTTGTTATTTCTTTGACACCTTTTAGCAAATAATATAAAATATGTATAAAATTTGTTGATCAAGTTACCGGTAATGCATCTCAGCCGTTGATGTAAAAGTTACATATATCTACGGTTAAAAGGTCATTTTCCCATTGCTGAAATTTTTTTTAACTTTCTCAAATTAAATGGACCCACGTTTGGAAACTTTTAACTTGCGGTTTGGATAAAAAAGATTATCGCTTGAAACTTATACTCAATCCATAATTGGGAAGTTTCAAACACCAAACTAATTAAACAAACTATTAGTTAATAGCCAGCATATGGTTGTTTATATACAAGGAAGATTGGATTTCACTTTTAATTTGGGCTAGCAGTTGCAATAATGTGGACATGAAAAAGGTATCATAGTGGAAAATTTTGAAGGAAAGTCTCATGGTGGATTTAGAATGAGAGAAAGGAATCTCCAATTAAAACTATGATCCTTTCTTACATCTTCTCCTTTCGCCCTCACTTGCTAGGTGTAGTGGAACTGGAGAGAGTGGAGGTAAGATAGTGCGTAAGAAAATTATGTTTATTAAAATATAATGTAAACTAACGCGCATAAACAATCATCGAGTCCATAGCTCAGTGGTAGAGCATTTGACTGCAGATCAAGAGGTCACCGGTTCGAACCCGGTTGGGCCCTTTTTAAGTTCATCATGTTCTTTTTGTTTTCATTTTTGTCCACAATTCTATAGAATCGTTTCCCACCTGCCTACCCGGAGGACTGCGACCACCGATTACCGAACAGCCCCAGCTGCCAGTTAAATAGAAGAAGATTACTGTATGACTCACAAATCAGAAACGTAGCTAATATTTTACACAAATACAAATATTATCCATATACTTTATTTCCCCCCCTCAAAGAAGGCAATGGTCCTAATGGACAAAGGAATGAAAAAGAAACTGGGAAATGTAATATTTTATCAAAAAAATTGTAAAAGTTTTAACTTTTAAGTTAGGAAACAGAAAACTATTAAAGAAGTAATGGGCAAACCTAGAAGCCCAAGATTTGGATCCTTAAGAAAATTATGTTTCTTCCATTGTACATAGAGGAAGCCGCTAATTGACCAAAAAAAAAAGAGGAAGCCGCTAGAATTCAGTCAGTAATGAATCATTAGAATTAAACTAATCATGAGGGATTTGAATGATTTATATGAAATTATAGGTTAAAATATCATTATTATTATTTTACAAAAAAGGAGAGGAATAAAACTTTTATTTATATATTTTTAATTTGTTTCTTCCCTTCTCTCATATTATTTTTCTAACTTAATTTTTTTCAATCTCTTTTTTCACTACATCATTTATTACTTCTTTCATTTTCCCCTTTTTTCTTTTTTTTTCTTCACTTTTGTCGTCTTTATTCCCAACACAAGTATTAAAAAAGAGAACAGATATTTGGACACCCATATCACCCCTCATACACCTGCTTTTTGGTAACATTAATAGCTCAAATGGTTGAGAAAAAAGTGTGGGAGATGTGTCCAGGGTAACATTTCTTGTTTGAAAATCCCAATTCATTTTCTTACAGTAAGATTAAAGAACAAGGTCTGAAGTATGAGTAGAAACCATAATAGTGTGAAAATATAACAATTCCATTTTTATTAACTGATCACTTCGCTTTTCTCATTTTTTTTGTTTTTTTTTTAATTTTTTTCTTTCTTTTGTTCATTCTCACAAAACACGAATCTTATATCTTATCTCACGCATTTTCTCTCTTTTTATTTTTCTCTTGATTGATAATATTTATGAACATCCAACAAATGCATCCATCCATTCAAATATCTCTCATCTTTTTTTAATTATAAGATCGATCACAAATTTCATCGTTTTATTATGATCTTTCCCTAATCTCACTCTAATGGTAATGTCCAACAAACTTTTTTTTTCTTTCCTTTTATCGTTACCTCTTAACACACCGAAGAAGTCTATAGCTAAGACAATTTTCTATCCATATTCCATATATATAATGATAGATAGAGACGATAATTCCTTGTCAAATAGCGTTGAGATGATTGGGGTCGATCGCGCCACCATTCCACATGTACATACGTGTTATATGATGATCGATGTCCATATATATAGCTAGGGCGGGAATGGATATAATCCATAATCCCAATTAAGATACAGTACTTTCACAATCTCGTTAGACAGTAAATAACAATAATAACTATATATGGTGACATGTTCATCACATCTCAGAGTACGTAGAATTTTTTGAATAAAACAGTAATAGTATGAGTATCCTTATGGAGGAAGGGAATGAGGACAACACATGCATACACAATTGCAGTGAGAAACTGATCAAGTAGTACTACTTCAAATACAAGCAAGCGGGGCAATGCACTAGCCCATTCTCGTTACACTTGGGGCACCTCTGTAATTTGTCAGGCGCGTCAGCGAGGACCACCTTGCAGCTACCACCACAATCCAAACAGGGCACGAACCTGGCCCCACCACACCCACCACACCCGAGCCTGCCAGCCCCTCTCACCACACGGGTCGCATTCAGCATCCTCCCGAGTCGACCCGTCTCGTTGAGTTCCACCAGCTCCTCCAACCCGCCCAGGTACCTCCCCTTCACGAACACCCTCGGCAGCGCCACCTCCCCAACCAACTCCTTGATCTCCTTCAGGAACTCCCCGTGCAGCGCCACGTCACGCTCGTCGAACACCACCCTGTGTCCCTCCAAAATGTCCCTCGCCCTGTTGCACTCCTCGAACGTCTTCCTCACTCCCCCCAACGACGTCGTGTATATCACCACCGCCTCTCCTCCCCCCGGCGGGCACCTCTCCGGGTAGTGGCTGAGTGGGTCCCTCTCCCACCTCACCCTCTTCTCGTAGTTCGCCTCCGTCTCTCCCTTTTGCCTCTCCATCCTGTCTCTCACTATGAATATGTTCTCCTTCACCGGCTTTATTATTCTCCCCACTCCTCCTCCTGCCACGTCATCATCTTCCATTGGTTGTATTGGTGGTGGTGGTGGTTGTTGTTGGGACTTAATAATATTCCTGTTGGTCTTATTAGGGGCTGGAGAATTGGGCTTGGGGGAGGTTAATTTGGCATCTAACTCTTCGAGTGTGTGGAAGGATGCAACCTTGCGTGGAGGTTGTGGTTGTGGTTGTTGTTGTTGTTGTTGTTGTGGTGGGGGTGGTGAAGTACTGGATGGTGGTGGTTGTTGTTGTTGAACTATGGGTTTGAGGTCTTGGAGAGCCTTGCTGACCTCGTCCCAGGATTGAGGGGCTTCGGTGGCGTCAAGCATGTTGTTGAGCTTGTGGAGAATTGGGGGAGGTAGCTGCGTGGGTTGTTTGGTGTCTTCGACAATTGTGGTGTTGTTGAGGTGTTTGAGCCATGGCTCCTCTATGGCGTTGATGTCAAACACCGCGAAGCTCGTCGGTGGTGGTTGGTATACGGCTGTAGTGGTCGCCTCTATACGCTTCGACGACGCACACCCCATTCTCAATTCCCCCTTTTTAATTTTCCAATTCTGCAGTGACTCTCTCTCACAATAGGCTGCACTATATATGGCATCCACCACAATACATATAGGACTAACTACGGGTAATTTAATTTATCATGTACCACATACATATAGAAACTAGTCACGTTAAATTAAAGAAAGAGTACACAGTGTAAAAATAAAGGGAAACAGCAGCAACTGAGTGATTTTACATCTATTTATTTACTAGTTGTTTGTTTATACACTCCAGTCCAGAGACGGCATATATTGTGAGGATAGGAGCAAGCTAATCTAGTGATAATGAGATGATTCTATTGGAATGCATAAGATTGATACACGAGTGGTGCTGTGGGACGCAATATTTATGTGGCTTTGGTAGGGGATTGTTATCCGTCTGGTTTAGTTTATAATTCGCGCGCGCGACAGATATTGTTGTGGTCAGTGAGAGTGAGTGAGTACTGAAGGAAAAGATGCAGGCCTTACAATAAATGTGTGGCGATTGGGTTGTATACGTGGACCAGCAACAGCAAGGCATTAATGGCAGCACCTCCAATGAGAGTGAGATCAGAATATCAATCAATTTTGGTCCCATTGTGGGTTTGTTCTTGGAAAATGGCAGTCTGCGCGCCTCAGCCAGCCAGTGACACTCGTGGTTGTGCGGAATCCGTTGGACTCATGGTTTTGATTTTAGGCCAAGCCTTATCTATCTATATATACATTTTAGGTAGAATAATCGTAAATCCTCTTGTCTTTTATTTCTATAAATTTTTCTACTCCCTCCGTCCCTAATTATAAAAGGTTTTTTGCAAGTTTGTTTGTCCCTTTTTATAAGAGATTTTTGAAAATGTGCCATGCATTAATTAATTTTTACCAAAACTACCCTTATTTATTGAAAGAGAGAGGTAGAAATGCATTAATTAAATGAGAGATAGAAAGTGAGAAGAGAGAAGTATTATTATTAAGGACAATTTTGAAAACATAATGTAAATTATTGACATATTTAATGCTATAAACTATATTAACTAACTTCCTTGGTGGAAGAGAATTAGGTAAAAACCTCTTATAATTAGGGACGGAGGGAGTAATTACTAAATAAAAAAATATTAAATATTTTTTATATTTTTAAGATATTAGTTATATTTTTTTATTTTATAAAATAGTAAAAATATTTTCTCTTTTAAGTAGGAGTACATACTCCAAGTTAATTGTTCCCTGGATCGATGAGCAGACGTGAGTTGCCATATGTTGGTAAGTTGATTTGTAAAATTAAGAAGATACAAAAATTTAAAAATATTTTAAGTTATATGTTATTTTAGTTTAGACACATTACTTTTCATTAGGCATCATTTCAAATTAATCCTTAAAATTATATTTATCTCTAAAAAACTGTTTATGAATATTTTTAAATTAGTTATTATGTTTATTAGTCAAATCTTGAAATGCTTTCTAGAGAGTTACGGTGGACCAAAATGACCGATAGTTTATGATTTGAGGGATGTTTTCATTAATTTCTTAATTTCAAAGGCTAACCTGGTAACCTGGTAATATATCTAGTTAGTTATTTTCACTACGTATTCTTCATTCCATAACATGTAATAAAAAATTTTATGCTTCCTTTTTTATCAAAGTATTTATAAAAATATTTTATTAAACATAAAATTTTAAAACTATTAAATAAATTTAATATCATCTTTTAAATTATTATTTTTTAACTTTAAAGAAGTTTTTAAGCTTAAATATATTTTTAGTCCCCCAAGTTTAGGAAAATGTTTCTTCTAGACTCCTATTTTCAAAACGCAACTTTTTAGTCATTTATTTTTAAAATATGTCACTTTTAGTCCATGGGGCTATTTTTTAATTTGAAAAAATATTTTTTAAATTTATATTTTGACCCCTCCTAAATTCTGATTCTCACTTTATGTCCTATTCTAAGGATTTTTTAAATTTATATTTTGACCCGTTCTAAATTTAGAAAATACTTTTAAAAATGAGAGACTAAAAATGAGGGACTAAATTTTGACACACTTTAAAAAATGAGGGACTAAAAAATTATATTTTAAAAATGAAAGACTAAAAATAATAATTTCCTAAACTTGAGAGACTAAAAACATATTTAAACGAAGTTTTTAAACTCAAAACGCATCAAATCCTACATATCTTTTTTTGATCAGTGGCCTCTTTTTTTGATCAGTATCCTACATATCTATACCTATGCAAAGTTTTTTTTGGTAGAACCTATCTTTTTTTGGGGTCAATTGGTATAACCTATCTTTTTTTTTGGGTCCAAATTGGTATAACCTATCTAAACTCCTTAATCTGCTCTTTTTTTTTGGTCCACTTAATCTGCTCTCGAAGGTATCGAAATTGCAGGCGTGCAGCCCAATGCAAAGCCCATAGATACAACAATGTCGGCCGTACTTGGATTTACTTATCAATATGACCGGGAAAAAAACCTGAAATTGCTTATCATTATTTTATTTTTGGCACCTTGGTCTCATGACATATTTGTGCAAGATAAAAGCTAAGGTTAAACATGTTAAGGGAATAAGGGATGTTAGCTTAGTTGGTAATGCTTAGTATATAAGCTCATTTTTAATTCAGTTTTTTAGTTTATACTCACAATATCCTAGGAAAAAGGTAGCCGAGTCTGTTTTCTTAAATGAAGCACATTAACCACTTGTGCCCAACCTCATGGTTCATTTTTAACTTAGTTTATATCCAAAAAATGTTTTTCCAACCAATTTATATACAACAAATAGTTTTTCATCTACTTCCCATTGTTTATAACAACTATAATACTCTCTTCGGTTCAAATTTTTAGTGATTTTAGTTTTTTATTTTTATATCAAAACTTTGGTTGTTTTAGGATTTCAAGAGATAATTTATCACATTTTTTCAACTATACCCTTAGTATAATTAATGATTTTGAGTGGAGAAATAATTAGTATAGTTGAGAATGATGAATAATAAATAGGGACATTTTTGTCTAAAATTTGTCCAATTAATTATTTTTTAATCTGCGTGTCAAAACCTTAGGCTATCTCCAATGGAGCACCCACTTTTGGGTGTTTAACTGGGTCCCATGTGTACACATCACTCATTTTTATCTTTTCCAATACAATCACCTAATAAACACCCAAACCCTTCAACCCAACAACTCCAAAAAATTTACTAAATAGGTCCCACCAATAACTTCACATCCAATTAAAACTCACAAATATATGTAAGACCCACCAAGAGAGAGGAGAGAAAGGGTGCTTGTGCAAGCACTACTCCCTATTAAGCACCCATATTTTTTCACCTACAATAAAATGCTTAATAAACACTCAATAAACACTAATTAAACACCCCCATTGGAGTTGCCTTTAAACCACCAAAGTTTTGATGCTGAAGGAGTAGTATCATTTATTCTTTTTACGTGATTAAAGGATTATGACGTGATGCTTTGTTTTCAATTCAGTCCTTATATGAAAAAAAAAAACTTAAATCATTCCCTATAATAGGAGCCTAATCTCAATATTTATAAAAAAACTTCGATGGGTTAATGCTTAAACTCGCACCTTTTAAGGGTCCGTTTGTTTTAGATTTGGGTAGAATTGTGTTTGATAGAATTGTGTTTGAAGAATTGATTTTAAAAAAATTGTGTTGAGAAGAATTGATTTGTGTTTGGTAATAATATTTTAAAAGTGTGTTGAGAAGAATTGATTGTGTTTGGATGATAAAGGTAGAATAACGTTTAATGTGTAAATATAAAAAATTATGTGGGTCCCATATCTAGAATTGATTTTGTTCAATGGAAAAGCTAGTAGATTCTTACTTCCATCAAAATCAATTCTATCTACTCAAAATCAATTCCTACCTACCACGTTGAGTTCCCAAACGCCTCACTTTTTTGCCAAAATCAAATTTTACCAAGTCAAACTCAATTTTGGCCCCCAACGACACTTTGAAAATCTCAAAAAATCTCAAACAAACATGGGCTTAATCTAAGTGTTATGATCCCGATGCCCTTTTTTGGGGCTATAGATCCCAATGGGGAATTTATATCTGCACATACATACTTTACTATTTGCACATACATGTCCGCGGAACTATTAGTTCCACGCGTGTATTTTTTTTTCAACAGACACACTCCGCGGAACTATTAGTTCCGCGGGTTATAGTTCTCCGTGGAACTATTAGTTCCGCAGGTTGTATTTTTTTCAACACACACACTCCGTGGAACTATTAGTTCCGCGGGTTGTAATTCTCCGCGGAACTATTAGTTCCACAGGCATGTATGTGTTAAAGTACAACTTGCGGAACTAATAGTTCCGCGGAGAATTACAACCCGCGGAACTAATAGTTCCACGGAGTTCGCGGAACTAATAGTTCCATGGAGAATTATAACCCGCGGAACTAATAGTTCCGCAGAGTGTGTGTGTTGAAAAAAAAAATACACCCGCGGAACTAATAGTTCCGCGGACATGTATGTGCAGATAGTAAAGTATGTATGTGCGAATATAAATTGTCATCCCAATGCCATGCCATTGACAATTTGACATGCTTTTTTTTTTGGTCAACACAATTTGACATGCTTGAAAATTCTTGCATATTGGACACGGGAGTGTCACGGGCCGAATAGACAAAAAGAAGATCCGTGTAGTAACCCTACTCCATGATGCCCATACATCGAACCTACGACCTAAGATAATTCAGATTTCGGAACAATCTTTTGCCTCCTTATCCAAAAGGTGCTCCAAGACAATAAAAAGATAATTTTCTTTAGTTTAAGGTTTAAGAAAACAGAGAATGTAGTCATCATTCAATTATCCTAGTTGTTTAAGATTTGAATGTGATGTTAAAGTAAAAAAGATTTGCAGTACTCTTATATAACTTTAAAAAAAAGCGTCACAAACGGTGGTTTTGACTAGTAACATGGTAGATTGGGGGATAATGAAAGTGATGGTTTTGCAGATTTTTTTTCCATCGCTTCAATTCTCACAAAAAAATAATGATGGCAACTATTATATAAGAACTAATCATATATTAAAAAAAATAAACGAGTAGAGTTAGCAATACACTCTCTGGCATAATTTTTCAACATATTTTCCTATTAAATGAAATTCATGTAGATGTCACAAAAATAAGTAGAAATCACCTGAATTTCGACTGAAAAAAAATGTGTTGCTAAGAAGTAAAGTAAAATTTAAGTGTGCTATAGATGTCCAAAAAAAAGTGTGCTATAGAACAAATGTTACTTAAGGTGTGATAATTATTTAGTATGCCTTCTTTTTATATATTTTTGGAGTATATGGGGGGAACCTCCAGGCAGTTCAAATGCAATTAAACAATTGCACCAAGAGAAACAAAAAAAAAATGAAAAGAAAAGCACTGCAACAAAAAAAAACGAGGGAGGAGTGGAGGAATATTTGAAATGTGTTGAATTGAAGAGGCGAGGACAGAGCAGGATGCGGATGCAGAGCCTCTGGCGCGGGTATTTGAAACGGGCCTCTGTTTCTCTCTCAAGTGTGTGTTAATATTAAATTGGAGAATCTACCTCTCATTCTGTTGTTTTCCCTTTGGATCAGTTCAGTTATGACAAAAACCCAACATTTGTCAAAACAATTCCCCCAACGGTCCAATTTCACATATCACATGGGCGCCGCTAAGGTAAACTAACTACACACAAATAAAAATAAACAAAGTCTAAGGAAGGACAGTAACGTGCCATGACACTATGAGGACAAGTTTGTTTTGCCACACAAGCAAAACAGAGATTTGAAGATTTCAAACTTAGAATATATAAGCTTGCTTGGAGTTGGAGTAGAGAATCAGGGGAAAACACTGAACCCATCCATCGCTGAAGTTGAAATCTAGCAGTCAAAATGGGGAATTGCTCTTTCAAGGGTACCACCACTGGAGAATGCCACCACTCTATCCGGGTTCTGTGTGACAGTGGTTCCATTTTACAGTTCAAGGGTCCCAAAACAGTTGGACAAGTGCTGCAGCATTACCCTGGCTATGGTGTTTTCCGCCAGGGTCATGCCTCATCACCGTTGCCAGACCAAGAGAGCTTAGGCTATGGTGTTCTCTATTATCTTCTTCCCCTGAAGCCTAATGGTGTTTCAGTTTCAGAACAGGTTCTGCTTCAAAGATCATCAGAGGCAGGAGAAGGGTGGAAGGGTAATGAGAAGAAGAGTGATGATGAGAGAGCACCAAAGTCAAACAGGTCAGTGCGTGTTGCGGCATGTGATTACGTGGAGAGTTTGTCAAATGGGTCCTCAGCTCTTGAAGTGCTTCCATCGGCTAAGAATGGAGTGTGGAGAGTGAAGCTGGTGATTGAGACGAGACAGCTGGTGGAGATTCTGTCGGAGCAGGGGAACACTGAAGCGCTGATTGAGAAGATGAGGATGGCTGCGACTGCATGTTCTACAAGTAGCCCTACAAGGAGCCAAACCATGATGAGGAAAGTGGGGTGGAAGCCTACACTCTTCAATGCTAAAACCACTGCTGCTGCTGCTTCTGCTGATGCTTCAGGGTCAAATTTGGATTTGGGTTCTTGTTAAGGAGAGGCTTCCTCCTAGTAGCTAATAATACTCTTGAGAATGTTGTTAGGATTTCCCTAACAACAATGTCCATGAACATGACTTTAACTAATGTTGTTTAGAAATTCTAGGTACGTCTGAGCTCGCTGCTACTAGTACTTTTTAGGGTCTCTTGGTTTGTGAGGAATATTAAACACTTATATTTCAGCGTGATGGTAATTCTTGATTTCTGTTTTTTTGATTCTTATCCACACGAATGGCTCATACTGATAATACTAAATTGACTAATCATCGGCAGCCTTAGGAATCGCTAAAATGGATTTGGGATGAGAGAGTTGTGTTGAGAGTTTTGAGAAATCAGTTGCCTTGGATTACACAAAAAATTGGAAACAGTAAGCATTAGTGGCTGCATAAACAACAAGAAATACTCGTCCATATGACTGAGAACAAGCTAGGCTGCAACCCGTTGGTTGGGACTTGGGAGTTTATCTAAGTTTATATTTTGATATACTTTTTGACAAATATTTGTAAGAAAAGAAGAATTGAAATGATCTTGTACTATGAATATTTTAAATAATAACTTCTTACTTAAAATTAAATTAGTTTTTTGTAACTCAATTCTTTTAATAATTCCTTCATCTAACTTCTTTGCAGCACAAAACGTACAAGGGTACAAGACACCGAAGAATTCCCATAAACCAGTTGTATTTCAAGTTGTCAGCATCCGGGAGAAGGAAAATTGGATCCTTTCACTAAGTTTTGTGTTTTTTGCAGCCACTCATCGTTACATAACCACAGCAAATAACTAACGCTATAGCAAAACCTGACATAAGAAAAGAAACTACGAAACATAATGGTGAAGGAAATACAGATTACTGTATTAGATTTTACCTAGCATTCATTTTAGAATGCTCCAGACTCCAGAGACTTCCTAAACTAGCTCTATGTACTTAAGTTGCAATAAAATAACAGAACAGGATTCACAGTGATTTCAAGTCCTAAACAAATTGGTCCAGTATCTAAATGACACCATTATGCAGGATATTCGCATAAAAATTAGCAAAGCCACATCATTTAAAGAGTTGAGATGTCAACTTAGTATCTCCATGAGAAGTGTGGTTTGACCCGACCATCAGATAATGATATGATGGATACTTTAATCTGCAGATGGATATCCTCACATCCTTATGCAATGCGTGACTCCATTTTCTTAATGGCTTGTTCTATGGCAGGCACATTTTTCCTAAAGGCTGACCACTGCTCCTCTGTCAAACTTATTCCTGAAACACAGAAAAATTAGAATTCAGAAACAACCCTCAATTACCGAACAGCATCATGTGTTGTATAAGGAAACGAAAATTACAAATTGATACATTTGAGCAGTACACTAGGTCAACAACAATCAAAGTTTTTCCTCACTAGGTGGAGTTGGCTATGTAAACCAAACAACACCATAATGTCCTGTCATGAATCAAGTCCACTGACACACCATTTTTTAAATCTAAATTGAACCACCCAAAACGAAACACTCATCTTTTCTATAATAGGAGCTATCCCAACTTTCTCTTTAATGATTTCATTTCTGATCTGATCTTATCTTATGTAAACACTTATCCATCATGTCTTGCATGAGCAGTCCACAAGGTCAAACTGCTGTTATCAGCATGACTTGGCTGCAGCAGTAACAGCAAAACTTTCTTCACTTCAATAGTTCTAGATAAGAAAAGAACAACTTTATCAAGAAGAAAGAACATATGCTCGTCCAGGCACACAGATACAGATTTTTCCTTTCCTTTATAATACAGGAGCTTCTGTATTTATTGGTAAAAAGACCTGTTTGTTGAATCACATATGAGCATGACAGCCAGCAAAGCATCAATTTGACAAAATCAAACACAGCACAGTACTAATCATATTATAGGGGAAGGGCTTCACATTACACAGGAACACAGCACTAAACAAGCTCCAATGTGCATAAACATTTTAATGCACACCTAAAATTGAAGTTCTCAACTGGATGATTTTTTCAGTGCTAATTGCAACGCCTAGGCTTCTAACTAGTCAAATTGGCAATATATATGGCATGCCACGGATAGGTGTGCTCCAATGAAAACTGAAACCACTCTGAAATATAAGACAGGTAGTTTCAATCATGAGACTTCAATGATCAGTGCAAAGAATATATAGACCAGTCCTATTAACATACTTAAGTAATGTTGGGAGTGAGAACCCCGACCCATCTTTGATCCTATTGTTTCTTAGATACCAAATGGAGCACAACAAGTGCTATAAAGGCTCAACTTAATCCATGCCTAAATCTCCAAAGTCCAAACTTTTCAAAGTTTGATGTGCCCAGCTAACATCCATGAGAAATGCTAAAGTGGAACTGAAACTTAAGGCATTTGAAACAGAACTGCAGCTGTAAACTAACGCCATGGCAAATGCCTTTGATTTTGAATGCATTGTATACGGAAGGCATGCATAAAAATTATTTATAGAACAATAAATCAACATACTTAACACAAACAGTCCCATAAAATGCCTACAGTGCAATGAGCTTCTACACCTTAATCATTAAGGCAGAATGAGTACAGAAACCACTAAACATCAGAAAGAATCGCTTTTTCGTGTCCCCCTTTATGCTAATTAGCTTAAATTTAATGACAAAGCTTGGTATATGGTTAAACCCTAGAACAAAACTCCCCGTCCTATCCCTACCACGAAAAAAACTCAAAACTCAGATACCCACTGTCCAAGACTAATTTCCCTCTACAAATAGAATGAGAAGAAGTGAAAACAACCTTATAGGAAAAGCACAATGCAAGTAAAGTAAGTACCTTTAGAAGTAGGAAGCTCCTTGCCTTTGCCTTCCTTCTTAAAATACTCCCGAATGGAGACCAATGTTTTCCCTTTGAAATCCTGAATAGTCACCTTTCTCTTATCTGAAAGCTGAAATCCAAAAAAAAAAAAAAAAGGAATAAAAAATAAGAATTTTCCAGAGCAACCCTTCTCTCATTGTTTCATCAGGGGTATCACTAAATGCATGTTTAGTTTAAAAACACAAACAAAGGAAAGAGACCTTGCAGATGATGAGATCGCCTCCATCATCGAACTCCTTGACCTTGGAAGCTCCCTCTTCTTCTTTTTCTTCCTCTTGTTGTGGTTGTTGCTGCCCTTGCAGAAAAGCTTCCACGACCTGCTTCACGAGGGCTTTGAAGTGGGGCTGAGACAGGTCGAGGCCCAATTCGTTGGAGGCCTGCTTTCGAATCTTGGACTCCGTAACCTCGTCCATGTTTGACTCTTGCAAAATCCTCCGAACTGCTTCCTCGATTCTTCCTTTGGTCTCAGCATCCTCCATTGTTTCCCACTCTCTCACTGATTCCTTCTCTGACACCCAAAACACTATCTATCTATGTATCTATGGGATAACATTTAAAAATATAGATTTGAGAGAAGGTTCGGATGATCTCGCGTCAAAATTTCTAATGTAAAATTTTGGGTGTATCTCTCTTAATTCTTACATTAAATTAAATAAATAAATATGTCATCACCAACCTTAATTAATATTTAGAAAAATAAAAATTAAATACAGAGAAAAACAGCTAGACGCTCTCACTCACGCTTTTTTATTTACGTTAGGTCAATAGGTCATGCCAAAAAAGTATTTAATACTTTCTATTAAATATTTTTAATTCTTTTTAAAACATAAATATTAAATAAATTTTATCTCTGTAATTGTCGGATGCGAACTATGTGTGTATGCATGTCCCCTCGTGTATAAATAAAACGAGTATGGTGGCCTTACATTCACATGAATTAGATTAATTTTGTTATAAAATGATTAAATATTTATTTTAAAATAAATATTACTAATAAAAATCTATATTTTTTTAAAAAAAATTGAGAGGTTTTGATGAAAAATAAAATTATTCTAAAAGTGGTAAATATTTTTAAAGACACTATTTTGTTATATGGTAAATAAAATAAAAATAGAAGATTAACCCTCATCATCATTTTACAATTTTTCCTGATTATATTCTTCTACCCGCTCTCCACTTTTTGCCTACCGGGTTCCAAAATCAAAAGAAAAGAAAAGGAAACCGGGGAACAGAGAAACCTGTACCGTAGCATAGCTAGCGAGTTGCTGGGTGAAAAGGTTTGTGTTGTGTTTGTGTGTGAGGAAGTGGAATGATAATGGTAGGAGTAGGATTGGATGTGCCCCGACCTTTTCTATCACCGGTTTGCAAGTTGGGTCCTTACCCACTTGATCTCATCGCCTCCGCCGCGTGCATCCACTCCGGCCACCTTCTCCGCCTCGGGGTTCTTCTTCGCTCCTGTTTCAAGGTCTCTGTTTTATTTATCCACTTTACTTAATTTTCCTACAACTTGCAAAAAATATGGAGTTGGGTTTGATTGAAAATCTCAAATTATTTATCTTTTCCTCATTTAGAAGATTATAGGAACAGTTATCATAGAATTTCGTTTATAAATAATCATGGGGTCCTAGTTGATCATACTGTTAGTAACTGGTTTCATGCTACTGTCAATGCTGAATATTGCTGATGATGGAAATGAGAAAAGGAAACAGACCACAGTGGTTATGATGTATACTCTACCAAATAATAAACCCTTCTGGTGGCTGCTTCCAGGATTCTAGAAGAAGCTTTCTCTCGTGGCTTCTCATTCTTCTTCTTCTTCCTTTTTTTTTTTGTGTACTGTTGGTGTCTGTGAATTTGGCCAGTTGAGTGTCTCTTTTTGAATGTATTCCCTGACTCCCATGTCCCTCTTATTGAACAGAAACTCGCTCCTTTAAATCACGTGTATAGATTGTTGAAGGAAAAATGGTGTCAAAGATGCCTTCAACTCGAAGGATTGAATTATCTTCAACTGTCAAGTGATGATTTGACTTCCACATGTTCAACTAGTTTCTCTTTCTTCAATGGGGGAAGGCATGAAGCTCATTTTGGAAATGCTGGGATGCCTGACCCCAAGATGTCCGGCAAAGATCCATTCAATAGAAGAAAGTGGACAAATATTCTCCTTGCTGCCAATGTTTTGTGAGTACTAGCATATTCCTTTCATCAGCATTTTAAGTTTATGACTTCAAAGTGTGCATATTGCTGTAAGTCTGTAAGTTCTAACAGTGTGTACTCTCATTTTTCATTCTTTATATTGCTGTTGCTAGATTATACTGTTTTTGCAAATTTACATACCACTTGGTGAGATGGCTTGTTAATTATTATTTGCTAATTATTTGTGTAGATTTTATATTGGACAACTTGCAACCCAAGGAAAGCTTTTATTGTGGGGAGCGAAGGTAAGGTTGCAATCAAGAATCTGAACATGTCTCAAATGTTGTGGAGTCTTGACACGTGAGTTGTGTATGTTACTAGATAAACAGTCTCATTGACAAAGGACAACTTTGGAGACTTGCCACTTCTTCCTTTTTGCATGCAAACATTGGACACCTTATGGTAGGGTTTGAATTTAATTGTTGGAATTTTTTTTTTCCTGTTATGCCTTGTTTTATTTTGGTCTTAAAGTTACTACAAATTTTCTGCAGGTTAATTGTTATTCCTTAAATTCAGTTGGTCCTACTGTGGAGAGCTTCAGTGGTCCTCAAAGATATCTTGCAGTTTACTTTGTCTCTGCAATTGCAAGTAACTGCTTATGTTCTCCCTACAATAGCCAATGAAATTTCTTACCTCCAAATATTCTAATTCTATAATTTCTAGAAAATCAGGTTCAGCTATGAGTTATTGGTTCTGCAGAATGCCTGCAGTAGGTGCATCAGGAGCAATTTTTGGACTAGTAAGTTCTTTTAATATTTTACTTATGACAAATTTGCTTCATCATCTGCCTCGTGTTTTTTTTCTTCCCGTTTGTGGCTTATCAAGGAAGCCTCTGCTTCCCGAAGTCAATTATGCCTCCTAATTTTAATTTTTTTGGATTGCCGGGAAGGTAGAATTGATATGTTAATTATTCGTTGTGTTTAATTTCTAATGAGCTATAATGATTCAGGTTGGATCAGTTGCTGTGTTTGTCTTAAGGCACAAAAACCTTGTAGGAGGTGGTAAAGGAGATTTGCTGCACATAGCACATGTAATTGCCCTCAATATGGTAAGTGTCTTCATTCCCTGTGTTAGTAGTGCTGAAAGCTTTCTAGTGTCCAAACTAGGAGATTGAGCCAGTTCTGAGTTGAATGATGCCATTCCTTCTAAAGCCCATTGGATTGATTTATCACTCATCATTTAGGATTTTTTTTTCTCTCATTTACTTGGTGAAGATGCTCTGTCACTTCTGATTCTGCTAAGTTTGTTGCTTTTACATTGATACCTGCTTCTGATTAGCCAGGAGGAAATTAGAGTGTTTTTGCAATAATTTTCTGTATGAGTATATATTAATATGTTATATACCTTTATGCTTCGTTAGGAAATGTTTGTCAGGGAGAAGTTTGCTGTTTCATGCAATGTTATGTTACCTACTTTCCTTGATTTTGTGTTCTTATTTGGTAACGAGTATTTCTCATGCAGGTTATTGGGCTATTATCCAATGGCATTGACAATTGGGGACATGTAAGTAGAACATTGCTTTATTTCTCCCATTTTCTGATTTTTTCTTCAATCAAGAGACAATCATTTGCAAGTTAATGAGTGTTTGGTCAATGGATTTTTTTTAGTGCCCTTATATTTTATTTTCGTAGTTCCCTTCTGTAGTAACAGATGTTGGCTATTCAATCGTAGCCTATTTCATGTTTGTTATTCTATTCACCTTTTCGAAGTTGGCATAATCAGGAACGGCTCTAAATTTTGGTGAATAACTCACTACACTAACTCCTACTAAAACTTTGTGCATATGGATATAGTATTAAAAAATAATCCATCAGTTTTGTATTCTGTGTCTAACTAACCGGTGTCTAGTCTCTTTCCTATTGCTAGTGATTCCTTTAACATATACTACTATTACAGTTAGGAGGCTTGATTGGTGGAGTTGCTGCATCATGGCTTATTGGACCAGCATGGAAATATGAATCCACATCTAGGGATGGAAAAAGACTTTTCATTGACAGTGCACCAATGTATAATATCTTCAAGATTAGAAGAGTACCTAAGCAATGGAAATAGAAATATTTCATTGGCATTTGGCGTGTGGATTGGAACCTGTAAAAGCAGAGAGCAACGATTTGTATAATGATTCACTGTTGTAAGCTCTCCTTAATAAAAAAATTTAGATTCTGTGTAGTAAACAAGTTAATAGGAATTCGATTCTGTGTGCGTCCAGTACTCTTGATACTTAAAAGAGAAAGAGGGCATTCTCCGCATTGAGCCTATGTTTGGTTTCACATTGAGTAGCACTGGACGCATGTTTAGAATGGTCAAACGTGGTTTTGACCGAAAAGAAGATGTTTGGCTCCCCTGTTGCAGACGCAATTCGTTATCCAAAATTGATTCAAACATGAAGGTGGGAGGACTAGCATCCACGTTCAGCAGAAAATCGATTCACAAAGATTTATTGGAATTCTCAGCTTTGCCCTTCACCAACCTGGAATCAATTTTACAGAATCAATTTACTCAAAATCAATTTTCGTCACCGCAGAACCAATCACACACTGAATCTTATAGTTTACACCTTATATTTCTGTCATTGCGTATGATGAATTTAAGACACTTAAACTTGAAAATTTATGGTATAATATATTCTCTGATTTTCACCTATGAACTAGAATTGTTATGCCTCTAATTTTAACTTAAAAATGAAAATAAAAAAAAACCATACTAGAAGTCCGAAAATTAATAAATATATTTTATGGTCCATAATAACATTAATTAACTCGACGCATTGTATTATTTATTTATATTTATGGGTTAGTTTGACCCGGTTTAAATGTGTACAAATTATAAATCAAATCACGCCACATTCACTGTTGCTTCAATTTCAAAATTATAGTTTATTGCCACCTCAAATACTGATGGCAAGGAACTGGTCATAAATGGGGGAAAACTGTCGAGATTTAAATACTCTCGTTTGCATGATGACATTACATTGTCCTATTTCCCTACTGCATTGACAAGACGTACACATGTCCAGAATCCTTAGAATATTGACCAGAAATCACCAACATTTTCTTTACCCCCTCCTCCTTAATCTTTTATGTCGCCTCAACAAAGCAATGGCAGCTATATTTCTTCCAAACATTTACCTCTTATATTTCTCCGGACCTTCCTTTTTGTTACTGCAAAATTTGGCACCAGGATACTCCGCTAATTAGAAGCTAAAGGGTACATGAAAGATAAAAAAAATTATGATAAACACAACTCAGATTATCAGATAAACAGAAATTCACCACAACAAAAATTCATAAATACACGAGTTTTAACAGTAACTTGGCTAATTCAGATACTCCAATTTCTCTTGAAGAATATTAATTTTCCTTCATCTATAAAATGGAAACAAAGCAAGGACACTTGCGCTGACAGAAATAGTTGATCGCAAGCATTTTAATTATCTGTATAAACTTCAAAGAAGGTACAACAACCAGGAAATTATTGTTTTAATGAAGTTTTAAACAGAGATTTAGATTATGTGCTTTTCCCTGAAATCAAAGCAGTATGCAGGTGTAATACATTCACAACATCACAAAACAATTCTACTCAATTAAGCGAAGCACCACTAACCAGACATAGAGCCTGTTTGGATGTAGAAGCTCTAACTTTTGACTT
This sequence comes from Glycyrrhiza uralensis, assembly GCA_030159175.1. Taxonomy (NCBI): domain Eukaryota; kingdom Viridiplantae; phylum Streptophyta; class Magnoliopsida; order Fabales; family Fabaceae; genus Glycyrrhiza; species Glycyrrhiza uralensis. The sequence continues at coordinate 56,284,172 of BRZY01000003.1, read as the reverse complement.
ATAGAGAAGTTAGTTTTATTTTATATCATATTTTTCTCATATATGCACAAGAATAAAAGTTGTTAAATAATCATTTATAAATAGATAGGTGTTTTTGTAGAAGTTAAAAAAGATAACTTTTGAAAAATGTGAAGAACAAAAGTTAATTTCAACTTATGTAAGAAGTTGTTAGTTAAAAAATACATGCTAAAAGTGCTTATGGAGAAGTTTATCCAAACTGGGCCTATGCCAATTCAATAATCGAACTAAAAGCCAAGCCTGCATCAAAACCTGCTTGTTATTTTCTCTTCACCAGATACTCCTGAGAAGGGTCAACCTTGAGCCCTTATTTTTTTTAACCTTGGTTTTGGACATTCTTACTCAACGTATCTAAGAGCTAGTGCCTCAAAGCATGTTTTCCACAGATGATATAATTCTTGTGCAAAAGTTGAGAGAGGAAATTAATGGTAAACTAGAGTTGTGGAGAGAAGCTTTGTAATCACACCATTTCCATTTAAGAAGCAAAACGGAAAATATGGAATGCAAATTCAGTAAGATGTGATCTAGCATCGGTTTGGAGGAGACAATTGGAGATCATGCCATACCATATGTCACACAGTTTAGGTATCTTAGATCTCTCATACGAAGTAATGGAGAAATAAAGTGAGATGTAAATCATAGTTCAAGCTCTGTAGATGAAATAGAGGAACACTTAAGGCGTTATTTGTGATAGAAAGGTGTTTCTTAAGCTACAAAGGAAAGTCTAGTGCATAGTTATAAGACCAATAGTGCTTTATGGTATTAAATGTTTCTTAAGCTACAAAGGAAAGTCTGCACAGCCGAGAATGTTGTGTTCAATGAGTGGTCATACAAGAAAAGATAAGATCCAAGAGAGAATGCATTTGAGAGGAAGTGGGAATAGCACCTATTGAGAAAACCATGGTAAAGGTGCGTGGTGCGCCTAAGATGGGACATATAAGAAGACTACTAGAAGCTCCAAGCTAAAAGAATTTATCAGATGGAGGGTAGCCCATTAAACTAAGAAAGACTCTGAAGCAAACTATTTAAAATGTTTTCGAATTAAATGGCTTCTCTAAAGAATTGGTCTCAACAAAACACAATGGTGTCATTTGATCATGCAATCAACCTTATCTAGTAGGAAAAGGCTTTGGTTGTAGTTTTTTATACTCTTCTGAAAAAGTGATATTTGAATCCCCAGTAGGTAAAGTATTGTCTTTAACTTGGGTGATGAATGCAGAAATAACTTTTTAAAACATATTAAAGTCTTGTTGCAGAGGTTTGATGAATGATAAGTTGTATGTAAGATTGAGATCTATGATGGGAGATTGGATAGTCCATATATCAGAAACAGACCATACATAACACACATAGACTAATATTTGACAACAAAATTAAAAAGCCTATGAAAATAGAAAAAGAAAGGAACAATACCTTGGGTCCGAGTCAGCAGTGGGAGTTGCTAGAGAGGGTGTTCTACCACGTCCAGAGGCAACCTCGTCCATGCTTTGTCCTTGTCGCCTGTACCTACCACCAGAAGCCACAAATCCAGGGCAGGGCCTGTAAGCCTTTATGGGCCACCAGCCAAAGCCCGGCACCGTTGCAATCCCACCCTGAATCCTTCCTTCACCATTGCACCCTTTCTCCATTTCTTCTCTTCCACATGCCTTACATCCCCCACTGCCAAAAACACTGTCATCGATGCAGCAAGAGACAAGACAAAAACAAGCAATGAGTGAGTGAGAAACTTCTAAAAACAGAAAGAACTACAGTGTGTAATGATTATAGCAGTTATTAATAACTGAAAAAAAGTTTCAACAAATATCTATAAATAAATAGGAAATTGATGGAACCTCTGTTTGGCGGCGGATTCAGATTGATCAGGAACGGCAAGTTCATCTGATGAAGGAGGAATAACAGAAGTTGAAGAAGAAGAAGAAGAAGAAGGAGAGCACAGAGGAACAATTATCTTAGTGTTAGGAGAACAAGGGTAAGTGGGAGCTGGACATGCCCTTTTTGGCTTGTGCAAGAACAACTGAGGCTGAGGCGTCGGAACTGAGAAAAATGCTATTGCCATTCTTTCTCTCTCTCCTCAACCTCGCGCTATCGGTCTCAGGGATGAGTAACGTGCACCACTCTTTTAATTTAACTTAATTCTATTCTATCGAATGTGAGGCTGCCAACAAGGTGTAGCCATTATGCATTTTTCACCAGCAGCTATATCCAAAGTCCAAACCCATTTTGACTGGGCAGCTCCGTGCAGTATTATTCATTAATTAATGTTTAGGAGAAAAATTTCTGTATTCAAAATCTTAGCAAGGAAAATTTTAAATCTGGAAAAAATAATCGTAGACAGACTCAAGATATACAACCAATTCAATTAGTATTTAGACTAAACATTAACTACTCTTTTAAATTAAGCACATCGAACAAGTTAACATTCCAACAAAATTTCTTAAATCGTGATTTTCTTCTTCGGACTGATTTTCTTTCTGCACATTCTCAAAGTTATACATTAACGACAATATTGTTGGAGGTTTCAGTAAAAGCAGCACTCATCAGACCACCAATTCTTGATCTCTAATAATCACGCTTTACAATAAAATCATCATTTGTTAGCATAAGTTTCAAAATTTAACTCAGCAAAAAATGCACGACAAAATCGGAGAATGCTTGTGCATTTGCTCCCGCGACTGCTCAGCCTTGATCATTCACATGTAATCCTTTCCACTCCACCCATCTTTTTGTGTTTACTTTAATCCAAATTACTGTACTTATAACTCTTTTCTGGCACCATTGCGACTTTCCTGTCTTATATACAGTATGAAAATCAAAATGCGATTTTGGAAACTAAAAAAAGGATCTTCTTCCAAAGAAATTACGAAAATTTCAAGCATCTTGCTTTCTGCAAATAAAAGCCCTTTTGGAACCAGTATCAGACATAACAATGTATCATCATCTCTCACTATTATCCATGCACAATATGATGATCCACCTCCCCATTCATCACAGAACTGTGATGATGAACCATATACCACCGTCCATTATGGAACTCAAAGACATTGGTCACATTGAATGGTCCTGTATCCATGTCAACATATGTTTTCATGGTAACCCAAGCCATGTCTGTCAACACCCGAGCTCGTACATCCCGAACCTGAAAGTTCAATCCTTGCTCCCAGTTGAATACGAGTTGCCAACTCTGCATTACATCATTAAACCTGCATCATGGATTGTTGCGTTACTGAACTGTATTTGTTCACTGGGATGGCAGAAATTGTATTTGAAGTTAAAAAAAAAATTGTCAATATAATTTCACAAGCTTGCAAGAATTTTTAAAAAAGAATTATTTATGGAATAAACAGGATCTTTTCCAATAATGAAAATATACATTCTATCATATGTTCAAACTGCTTGTATCTCGAGTATCAATCAAGCTCCAAAGTAACCAAAAACCAGTTTTATACTTTTATTGACCTGAAACTAGTATACTAGAGAGTTCCGCCAAAATATCCAAGCTAAAAGAACACTAATAGGAATTTTGGACTACCATATTTCTAGCATTCTTGATGAGATGTCTTCAGCACTAGGAACACACTCTGTCTTAACAGAATAAAAGAGAAAGGGGGTGGATACCTACTGGGAACCAAATAATAAGATGCTTTTCCTATCTAAGTCAATCTGATATACGTGGGACCTAATAACCAATCCCTTCAAGTATCACAGCATATATCATGCAAGCCATAACAAAAAACCAAAATGAACCACATGTTGATATTCTGTCTATGCAAAATGGATGATTTTAACATAGAAAAGCAGACCAATTACTCGTGAAACAAGAAGTCATACCCCGAAAAAAGTTCTCCTGAGGCATGAATGCACTTCACGTAATCTGCATTTAGCCAAAAACGACTCATTGCCGGAATGGACTTATCTCTTATAACATTGAAGAATTCTGTATTAATATTCACAATTGCTCTTGTTGCGGCATAGTAAGCCTTCCACCCATTAATCGGTGTAATACCATCTTGTTCCAATGTGAAGTCCTACAAACGGAATTTCAAAAAGGTTATTACCGAATATACACAGGACAAAAATGAGGACGATGAAACTCATCTAAAGAATCCAATCAAAGTAATCACCCAAATTCTCAGTATGGGGACAAATTAGAGGATATTTATTGTTCAAGTCAATTTGCTCTATGCCTTTATCCTAGAACACAATCACTTCGCCAGTATTATTTCATCATTCCCGTTCTCCTACACATTAAAACTTGCAGGTCAAGGAACAGAAGAGACAGAATACTTAAATGGATGTTTGAAGGGGTTTATCCACAAGGAAAGGAATGACGTCAGAGACAAACCCACTTGTTTCTCCACCTAAACCCCCCACCCCACCATTTTAAGGGCAATAATTGTCAATAACCACTGCGCCCCTTCATGAAGGGTTTTCTTCATACTTTCAAACATGCTTTCAGTAGCACCCACATTAGACATTCTTAGAAAAACTAGTACTTCAAATGATTTTTTTTTTACCATCAGCAATTGTTCCAAACAAAACCTTAGTAGAGCCAAACATGATAAACCTATGAATTTAAAACAGTAAAAAAAAGGGAAGGGATGAGAATTGAATTCACCTTGTGATAAAGGGCTTTCCACGCATTATCGTCATTGGCAGCCTTTCGCATCAACGAATTGGTCATTGAAAGGCGACACAAACTCGGATAATCCAAATAACTGAGCGCGTGAGTCGTAATCTCCGGAACCAGTTCCTCCATCATCGACGAACCCGTGCGCCGATCGGCCAAAACCACCGGTGCCGGTGCCGGAGAAGGTGTCGGAGTCGGAGCGGGACTTGCCTCCAGCATTTCGTCGACGGCGACGCCGACGTTCAAGTAGGGGATGGCAGTGGCGGAATCGGAATTGGGAAGGGAAGAAGAAGAGGCGCAATTGCAGTGCTTGGTGGGTTTGTGGAGGGAAGAGGGAAGCGATAATGGTCGGAGGAGAGAGAAGAACGCCAACACGAAACAGAGGGCGGTTACGGTAACGGCGACGAGGAATGGTTCCGACAAGACAGAGAATATCTCCATTCATAAGACATCAAAACCTGGCATTCCCAGAACATCAAAACCCTAATTTAATAATATCTATTTTCTGTTAATAAATATATATATATATGTTTGTGTGTGTCTCTCTCTCACTCTCGATTCGCACTGGTAGGTAGTGTCGTTCCCTCTTCTTCTTCTTCTTCTTCCCGTCCAAACCCTAAATTTGTTTATTTTTTTGAAGAGGGATTGAAGGGGGAAACAGAAGACGGGGTAAGTGACAAAAAGCAGAAACAAAGGTTGAAGAATGAAATTGGTTCGATACTTGGTTTGGATTCAAATCAAATTGAAACCCAACCCAACCCAACCCAACTCGTGAGGGGGATGGATATTGGATAGTGGGTTGTGACTTGTGACTTGTGCTGCTCACTGCCAATCTGACAGACTCACTCACTGAAACTAACGACGCGAACCTGTGCTGTGTGTGTTCTCCCTGCTGCCTTCTGGCTGGGTCAATATTATACAAGACAATATGTTCCAAATTAACAGAATATACTATCAATTTATTATTAGTTATTAATTATTCTCATCACCAGTATTTTAAGGATATTAATTAAGAAATTAACAAATAAAATTATTTTTAAAGATACAGTATTTAATATATTAATGATTTTTAAGGAGTTATTATTTTTATAATTTTTTTCTATTTTGAATTTTTTCTAATCTCTGGATATTTAAAAGATTACCTTATTTGGTGCTCTAATATTTGTCTTATTTGATTTAGATTTTAAAGATAAATTATCCATTATGACTATGTTTCAATTATTTGTTCACGTAAAAACCTTTGCATCACATTTTATAAGGCTGTGTTCACGTATGTTGTATGTATTAGTTTTTTTTAACACATCGGCATTAATCACGAGGATGATTCCTAATCCAGTTGATGATAATGCCAAATAATGTATTTTTGAATAAATCATCTTTATTTTTTACACCGTCGTCACTGCCCTCTGAATCTCTGATAAATGACTCGTTCTCTACCACTGAAATTTGGTTGATGGCTTTCGGGGAAGAGACAATGAAGCAACGATAAACTGTCTTATTTAACACTGTTTAAACTAGTCGTTGTTAAAATATTAGTAACACACCAGGTTAAACTTGCTTAAAGAGAGAGATGATGATGTAATTGATCTCAATTTTTTTTTTCAAAATACTTGGTAATAAAAGTTTTCTTTATTTCCTTTGCAAATCTTTAAAAAAAACAAATTAAAAATAAAGTAACAATTTAATCATTAAAAATGAATAAAAATAAAATATTTTTTCAAAATAAACACCCAATATTTTAGCAATCTTTTTTGGATTTAATGTTTTATTTTTAACTTTTATAAATTATTATTCTTGTACAAAAAACAATTAAGTGTTTTTGCTTTAAAGCGTGTATAATATAAAGGCCATATACATATTACCCTTCATCATTTCGACGTTTGTCAAAATTATAACAATTTTTATTTTTTTTTGGCCATTACTCTTTAAAATTAAAAAATGAAACATTAATCCTTCTCTCACTTCATCTCCAGACTCCTCCAGCCAAACACAGCATTTTATGCCAATTAGCTTAAAATAAAGCATTCAAATTTTCTTTGGAAATAGAACTAAAAAACCTAAAAAACGTTATACAAGAAAACACAGCTTAATACAAATGGCATGGACAAAATTTATAGCCGAACAAAATACATATACTTAAGTTCGCGTTGAAAATATAAGCGTTGAATGTAGCCCTTCATGCATAATCCTTGAAGGAATCTTGCCCAAGTGCAACTCCCAAATCTGAAACACTGATTGGCCAGGAACCCAGTAACAAAATCTTGGTTTTAGAAGAGGATTGGGAAATAACTCACATGGTTTCTTCCTTTGATTGAGTTTGCATGGCATACTCCAAACCGTGCACTTGTTCTTTGATGAAAGGAAAATTGCCAGGATTTTCCTCCTCCAAAAGATGTAAAGGTGTTTGGGGAGGGTATTTGTTCACAATGAAGTTTAATTCCTCACCATTGATTTCCTTCTGATCGAGAAGAACCTACAGTGCCAATTTATAAGCTGTCAAAGTGATCAAGCGCCACAGAACTTATAAAAGAAAAGGAGCACAAAATGCTAGTTGGATCATTTTAAAGCCCTTTTATTATTTATGGTTAGAGATCTCATTTATAAAGTTTTAACAATTTACAAATAACACAACTATGATCTCACTCCAAATTACCTGTATAGTTTTAAGCAAAGCTGCATGGTGCCTCCTAAGGAGAGAGACCGTCTTTCCGTACGTGTCACGTATCAACTCTTCAGTCCTTTGTGCAACTTGATCATCCAGCTTAAAATTTAGTGGAGGCTCAATCAATTTGTAGTGAGAATAAAGAGACCCTTCAAAATCCAGCCTTGGTCCAACAAATTTAACTGACTTCCTCCAAGGGGGTGGTTCTCCATGTATGGCCATTGGATTCTCCAAATTCCAACTGCAAGTAGAGAGGGGGAAAAGGAGCTTATATGGCAGAACAAAATGAGCACAAATTTAAATACAAAAAATACAAGCACTTATGCCGACATGGTTAGTATTTTGCGAGCAAGCCAGGATGCATCTGCAAGGTATTCAACTGAGGCTCTTGATGTGTCACGTCCATAGATGACCTCTTCAGCAGCTCTACCTCCAAGCAGAACCTGTATACCAAGACAGAGTCGACCGAAACAAATCATTTAAACGGAAAAAAGAAAGAAAGAAAAAAGCGACTTCATATACTCAAGAGTACATTTACATGCCTGAAGGCGATGCAGCAATTGAGGTAGACGTTCAAACTTGTATGATTCATCATCAAGCCGGTGAAATACCAATTGAGATAATGTCTGCCAAATGGTAGCCTTTTTTGTAAGTAAAAATCATGGAAATAAATAGCCTAATGTAGATAGTTACTTTTAAGTAACAACCAACCAATAGGGAACTGTAAAGCATGCATAATAGATGGAAGCCTTGTGTATATAGAAATCAAACAGCCTTTACTAGGGTATGTTTAAGATAGGCTCCAAACGGATTTTACTTCCTCTTTATTTCTACGCAGAGCTACATTTTCTACTAACACTTTGATTGTCACACATTTTCAATATAATTTCTAACTCTACACACCATTCCTGCTCTTTTCTCTCCTTTCTAATTCACGTGCTTGAATTATCATACTAGATTCTTCCATGTTACAGTAATGAAACCGTGTTGCAGGAGGTGTATCAGATATCCTTTATTAATTTCCCAAAGGGATATTTGGCAATATCCCAAACACGGGAGTAAGAAAGATTGACAAAATACTTCAAGGAGATAGTTGAGGATAATATATAGTGAAGGAAGCTGAACAAGGACCTGACCACGAGGTACTATTGAGATGCGATCACAGCATTCGACTTTTGCATTCTCATATTGCTGGAGCAGATGAGAAGTTAACGCAACTCCCACCTCAGTAGTAGCTCTACGACACTGTCCTTGATAACCTAATTCTATTCCCAAACGTTTAGGTCCTACTGTAAGTCTGTCTACTGCATCATCCATATCTGACTGAAGAATTGAGTTATGTCGCTTCCTGACAGCAACAAGAGCAGCCTCTTGGACCAATTGTGCCAATCTAGCTCCAGTCCATCCTGAAAATAAGATGCTTGTTCAGAGATTAAAAAAGAAAATTTTAATAAGCAACAAAGCAGTCTGTACTACCAGGTAGGTTCTGTGCATAGCTGGACAAATCAACAGACTCAGACATTTTTACTTTGCTAGCATGGATTTTCAAAATATCATGTCTTCCTTTGGCACTTGGAGGGCGAATCCGGATCTACAGGAGAAAAATTCAACAACCATTAACAGCAATTACCATTGAGAGAACTACATATAGCACATGAAAAATAATCAAGCAAACTAATGACAGTGGCTGACAGGTAAGTCACTTTGCATTTAATAGGACAACTAAAGAAGATTCTCTCGCCATTTGCCATTATCTTAACGAAACAAAATAATTTACCCTGAACCCACTGAAGTCCAAAAGTGAGAAAGAAATCCACTAACTCAGCCACAGAAACAAACCTTTCTATCAAAGCGACCTGGACGAAGAAGTGCAGGATCCAACAAATCCCTACGATTTGTGGCAGCTAGAAATATGATGCCCTTTCCAGTATCAAAACCATCAAGCTCTATCAACAATTGGTTCAGTGTAGTTTCTCTTTCCTGGGTGGCTGCGTTATGCAGGTGATCTGTCGACTCCTTGAAAGTACCTTGACGCCTGATCATGCACAAAGTTCACAATCAGGTAGGTTGGATGCTTAGGAGACTCGGCAAGTAAATTGACAGCGGATGTAAACCATGCAACATCACTAGCTTGGCAATGGTTTTGATAGTTTTAGTTCCACTTGATGAAATCCATTATTCAAGAACTGAAGCAAAACAATCAACTACTATGGACTAAAGTGGACTTCCCAGAAGTATCCCATGCTCATCAATATTATATATAGTAAACTCTGTGAGCCTGTACTTACAAAATATTTTTACAAAACAAACCTAATGCCACATCCCCCTATCCATTTTCATTAAAACAGCATGTGAGAACTGAACCAATACCTAGAATAGACCAACCAATTGATTAACATTCCAAGTAATGTAGTGGCCCATACGACTACTTTATATATTTTAATGACTAGTGGGTGAAACATAAAGTTGGATGTTCTGCTTCTGCTAGGATTCTATGCATGCTAAGTTACTCATTTGTCACTTCATTTGGCTTAAGGTCAAATAATGTGGACATAATAAATTCATTCTCTCCACTAAACATGTGAACATGCCTGGACAGACAAACAATCCACAATGTTCAACAATCTGTCATAAGTCATAACATAAACTCATACAGCCATACCTACTTGCCAGTGCATCAATTTCATCTATGAATACAACTGATGGTTTGTTTACCTGCAAAGAGAAACAAACATTTGAGTACCTGTTAGGATAAAGAATAAAGGGGAGTTAAAGTAGTTAAGGTAGTTGGTTAATTAGAAGGGATATCAATTAGATAAATAGGAGAAAATAAGGATAGAAGGATTCATCAGGAAAAAATTGATAGTTTTATGTCAAAGGAAAAATCCTTTATGGAGGGGAAACCCTTGGAGGAAAGATCTCCCTCCTATTCTCAATCATTCATTGAATAAAACTGTTTTTTCTTTTGATTCTTCCTATCAATTTTCCATTTCAATTTCTCTGGGTTCCTAACAGTGTCCACCAATGACTAGCTCTCCAAAGCATACAAATCCGAAACACTACAATCTACACCATTTTAAAACATTTAATCAGTAGAAAGAAGCTCTGTACTCAGTCATATCTTATGTTGAGCACTATCTTGCGTCCACATGAGTCATGACATAAACCATCAATCATTTCTTTACAACAAGCAAAGCAGAGGTAATGAATGTACCAAAATAAAAAATAAAAAAAGAAGAAGAAGAAAGAGACAAAGAAGCAAACTTAATGAATATCCTTCTTAACATTATCTCTACTTCTACAGAGCGAGGAACTGAAATGCATAAAAGCTGACTAATTTTCATTAAGTTATTGTTATTCTAATCAAACAAATGAACAATACCTAAAGGCACAAGCAGTTGAAAATTGTCATATGAATCCAAGGTTCTTGACAATGTTCAATAGATTTGATTAGACAAAGCAAAAAGCATGAATATATAATGTTTCTTCAAGTGATCAATACCCTTAACTGGTCACCTCATCATTCACATAAACTGAGGACTATGTGATCAGATCAATGAGTAGCATGCAATGCTTTTTAAGTTAATTACGCATCAAGTGGAGGAACAAGAAAGCAGGACTCAAGAACCTGACCACATTAGCACTTCAGCAGCAATACATTGTTTAAAATAAACCAAAAAAAAATGAAAGTAGAATCACCTTGGCTCTTTTAAACAAATCCCTAATACGTGCAGAACCAACACCAACTAAGAATTCCACAAATTCTGATCCAGCCATTTGGTAAAATGGAACGCCAGCTTCACCAGCTATAGCCTTGGCTACCAAGGTCTGCAAAAGCATGACAAAACTTAAAGATACACCAGACAACACACACTCTTACATCCAACATAACTGGAGAACAGCTATCTGACCTTGCCACATCCAGGAGGGCCCTCCAGAAGAACACCATGTGGAGGTTTGATCCCCATTTTATCAAATAGCTCAGGATTTTTTAGGTACCTCACCAACTAAAGAGAATCATAAATAACCTTCATAAGTTTTCATCCATTACAATAAACAGTAAGCAGAGACTACTAAAACGAGACATAAAGCAGAGAGCAGAAAAAAATTAAAAAAGAACTAGGTCAAAATTAGAAAAAAAAAATTAAAAAAAAATGGAATGCTTTAACTGAAACATGTCTGCACCCCAAAAGTGAATGAAGTGATCAAGTTCAAGAGGTCAAGAAACCTCTACTTCATGGAAAAAGGCTTCAATTCATAATAGGTGTAAACAGTGATAAAAGATGTCTATCACAGAGATCAAGGGGAAAAATTGCCAAAGTTTCCTTAAAAAAGTTCCTCTTTTTCTATTGTTGAGTCACAGCAAATGGCCTCACCTTCTGCCCTTTTTTAAAGAGGGACATGGCACCAGCAGACATGAAACTTGTTGGCACACTCATTATTAAAATCAGCAATGTATAAAAGAATTACCTCTTGAAGTTCCTCTACAGCCTCATCAATTCCAGCCACGTCACTGAACTTTACTCCAGTTGAACCCTGAAAGGTTGTTATTCCAAAGCTAGAAACTAAGTGTAGCATTAAAAGAATTTAAGCCTAGAAAACTAAGAATAAAATTAAAATATTTTAAGAATAGAGATTATTGTGAAGCTAGGTGTTAACACACATCAACACGAGCTTCAGCTTTTGATAGTGAGAAGTTCATTCCCTGCCATAAATCCTGTATATTAAAGAAAAATCTCTTAGAGGGTACTTATCAAGCAAATCCATTGAACAAAATTGGCTAAAAAATCCATGCATAACTTTATGATTGAATCACATGGTCCCTTACCCACTTCCTGAAGTTTTTAGGTCTCCTTGAAAGAGTGAAGCGAACAAGAAGGACCATAGTCACAGTTATAAGCAAAACTGGTGCCAGTATCTGAATGCTGGCAGATACACCACCAAAAGTGTAAAACTCATAAATCTTAGAGAAAACGCCACCATCACTGAAAAAGTCAACCATATTATCCCAAATCCTCTCCAAAATCGCTAAAACAACTCCAAGAAAAAACTTGAGAAAAGGTTTGGCTATAGGCCATGCGACATAGACGGTTGTCACAAATATAAAACTGGTAACAGCAAATACTGCTGCTGCAAGGAAGCCACCAACTAGAACTGCTGCTAAACCCACTAATAGTGTCACCACCCCAAGCTCAGCCATCATTCTGCTAGATATGGAAGATGCAACTGGATGAGGGTACTCTGGCATTTTTCCCACCCAAGACTGCAACAAAATAATTTCAGAGTCAAAAGAACAATTACATTAATGTATGATCACCCACAAAAGGATCTCACCCATTCACTACACGGAATGACTTAAACTCTGAGTCTCTGACTACAAACTATGCAAGAAAATATACTGTAACTTAGAAAAGGAAAACGAAACGTAAAAGAGCAAAGAAGCTAATTGATTTTCCCCTATTGGCACGAAGAATGCCTCATATATAATTAAAATTATTCAAGTATGACAGAGATGAAGATTAACAACCGTAATATTCCTCCTCTCTATCTCATATCGTGGTCCAGTATATTCCTCCAAAATTGCTTGAGCTTCACTGTTATCCACCCTGAGAACCCTACAAAATGGCACATATAATCTATCAGGACACCACAATGCCCAGAGAACAAGGTGTAGTGTAGAAAACCAGATAAATAATAAACAAAAATATCATTTTATTTTATTTTATTTTTTACCATTTGGTTGTGTGCAATCTCTTATCACCAGGGATTTCCTTCAACTCCACAATGAAATCCCTATAACCACTCCCATAAGAAAGGCCTCCATCTCCCTTTGAAGTAATCAACTTGATCTTGTCTTTACTCATCGCTTTCCTGAACTCCTCAACGCTCATTTTCGGCAACGACTTCAAGTTCTCATCAAACTCTTCCTCTTCCGACAACCTTGTACCAAAAACATGTTCCGGAACATAGAGTTTCCCTTTGTACTCCTTAAGCAGGTCGTTCAAGTACACAGAATCTCTCTCCCCCGAAACCTCACCAACACTCTCACTCTCCCTCTGTGGCTTCTTCTTCAAGCTCAACCTCTTCGACAACACATCAAAAATACCCACATTCGATTTTTTACCCAAATTCTCTTTTTCTTTCAAAGTATAGAACTTGTCGCCAATTAGATACTTGGGTTGCACTTGGCTTGGGTTCTCCTCCAACACCCGCCTCACGAAATCATCGGAGCTGGGTTCACCGCCTGAAGAAGAGGACTTGCACAGCACTGTGAATGGCCTCCGAAGAAGAAATTGCGTCCTGTTACGAATGGAATGGATTTGCAACGGTGTTCCATGGCGGTGGGTGTGATGGGACTTGTGGATGTGAAACTGGGGATAGCAGAGAGTGTTCATCGTTGTCACCAATTCATGAGTGAGTGAATTAAGATGTTGCAAGGAAAGGCTTTATCGAGTTGGGGAAATTGCAAACGCGCGGAGACGAACAGGAAATTGCAAAATGCTTATCTGCAACTACTTCCCCCCAAATTCTGATAAACCTTGCATGGTTTTTCAAGCCGGGCCGGGTACCGCTTAACTTATCGAATGACCCATTTTTTCGTGGAGAGAGAGGGAGGGAGTAGAAAATAGAAATAATCGAGTGATGAAAAAAAGGAGTAAACTACCAAAATGGTCCCTATCTGTGTTACTCGGTGTCAATCTAGTTCCTGAGAGAAAGGAAATTATCAAAACGTCCCCAACTGTTGTTTTCTGTTATCCAATCCAGTCCCTACCTTTAGAAGCACTGTTTGACTGCTGAATTGTCCCATTAATGGCCACGTAGGACCCCTAAGTGGTAGTCCACGTTTGAATGGAGGGCAATTTGACTTCTACTGACGGACCAAAACAGTCACTAAATGTTAAAAAACCGTAGGTAAAAGTGAAGGTTTAATTTCTTCTCCTTCTTCTTCAGCCGCATCAGCCACCGTAGTCCCAGATCGAAAACCAGTCCCAAAATCTCACATTCACCCTCTCCAGAATCCTTGAATCCACCGACCCCAACTTCCCCGGAGATGGAGCACTGCGCGGCGTGAGGAGAGCTCAGAGGTGGCGCCGTCGAAGAAGAGGATGCAACACAGTCAATGACACAGTCTCAACCTTCTCTTCCTCAAACCCTACCCACTCCCCAAACCGAACCCAACTTCGTCAGCGATGTCGTTAACAGAGGCGATTCCGACTTAGAAAACAATGGGTTCGTCAGCGGTGAAGAGGAATCTGAGCCCACCAAACCCGTTCTCGTCTACCCGGACGCGAAACCCACCGTTGACGAACCCTTGGACTCCGAGGACGACTCTATGAGGCCTATTGCCAAGGTAACTGCGGATGATGACCAAGACAACGATGATGGTGAGGGGTCTGTTACTGTTGACGACGTCGTTTTGGAGAGAGGCGGTGGTGTTGAGAAAGGGGAATTGGTCGAAGAAGTGGCGAAGGAGGAGGGTGATTTTAGCGATAGTCACGAGGTTATTGTGGAGGCTAATGATAAGGGGTTTGAGAGCAGTAGAGATTTTGATGCTGAGACAGTCAAAGAGGAAGAAGAGAGCAATGAGATTTTACAAGGAGAGGAAGATAAGGATGAGGCTGAAACCGGGTGAGACTAAGAGTGAGCCTAAGTCTGGTGTTGTTGAGGATGAGCTTGAGCCTGAGTCTGTGGTTGTTGCTGAGCCTGAGCCTGTTGAAATTGTTGACAGGGGAGTTGTTGGAGTTGATGATGATGCTAGGCATGAACAAGAGAGTGACATTGCTCCTCTTGAGAAGGATGAGAGTTTAGAGGTTGCAAGTGAGAGTCTGAAGGCTGAGGCTGAGAAAGATGGGATAAACATTGAGGGGCATGATGCTGTTGAGGGTGAAACTGGGAGCCATGTTAAGGCCTCTGGCGAGAGTGATGAGGAAGTTGATCATCTTGATGACAAGGAGATTGAGGTTGATCAGGAAGTTGATCGTATTGTTGACAAGGAGATTGAGGGTGATGAGGAAGTCGACCTATACCTACGGAATATTTACTTTTAGTGACAGAATTTTCTGTCGGTACAAATCAAATTTTTTGTTGTAATTTTCAAAGGAAATTGGTTATTTTGGTCCTTTTGACTACTAATCTAACGTGGACTGCCACATAGGGGTCCTACGTGGCCATTAATGGGACAACTCAGCAGTCAAACGGTGCTTCTAACGGTAGGGACTGGATTGGATAACGGAAAACAGCAGTTGGGGACGTTTTGATAATTTCTCTTCTCTCAGGGACTAGATTGACACCGAGTGACACAGTCATGGACCATTTTGGTAGTTTACTCTGAAAAAAATGTACTCCTAAAAGATTAGTGAATAATTGAATGCAAGTGTAAAAATTGCTTGAATTAATAATTTGATAATTGGTTTAAATAAGTTTTCGGTCCTTCCAAATTTACACGTTTTGAAATTAGTTCCTATAAAAAAAAATCAAATTTTTTTGGTTTTATAATTTTTTTTATTTTAGTCTTTTTAATGATTTGACAATATTTTGAAGTGATGTGGCAGCTGACATGTCATTTTAAAATTTGTAAGGACCAACAGGTGGATATATTTTTTTTCTTTTCCTTTTCCTTCTTCCCCCTTCCCCACTTTCCCTTTCTCAGCTGCTCGACTCCCCTTCCCTCTTCTTCTTCGACCCCATAGCCAAGCAGCTGAGAAATCAGCCCCCATAGCCAAATCGACCCCCACCAAATCGACCCCCATAGCCAAATCGACCCCCACCAAATCGACCCCCATAGCCAAGCAGCTGAGAAATCGACCCCCACCTCCCTTTCTCAGTCGTTCTGGTTTGATTTCGGAGCGGTGGTGTTATCCTCCTCCCTCACTTTCAGGGTGTGAAGACGACATCGTTTTCGGTGGTGGTGGTGGTGTTGGTGGTGTCATTCTGGTTCGATTTTGGGGTGCGAAGACGACGTCGTTTTCGGTGGTGGTGGTGGTGTCGTTCTGGTTCGATTCGGGGTGTGAAGACAATGTCGTTTCGGTGGTGGTGGCGATGTTGTCGTTTCGGGGTGGGGAGTTGGAGGGGGACGGTGGTGGTGGTGGAGGGTTCCGATGTCGTTTTGGTGCTGTTGTTGTTGTTCTTCTGCCTCTGCTCGGTGCTGTTGTTGTTGTTGTTGTTGTTGTCGTTTACGTTCTGGGCATTGTTCCAATATTTATGTCTCCTCCTCCCTCACTTTCACTGATGCCCACCAAGTGTTTGCTGAAATTCCTCAACCGAATGTCGTTTCTTGGAACACTTTGATTTCTGGGTATGTGCACGCTGGTCTGTTTCGAAAAGCATTGTTGAATCTGATATTAGATGGTGGTGGAGAGGGATAGGTGGTTGGGTGGTGGTGGTGGCGGCGGCAGAGGAGGAGGGGGGGAAGGATGGAGGTGGCGGTGGCGGTGGGGGAAAGGGAAAGAGGAAAAGGGAAAGAAAAAAAGTAGGCCACGTGTCAGTCCCTACAAATTTTTAAATGATGTGTCAGCTGCCATGTAGGATTAATGACATGACGTCACCATGCCACGTCGCCCCAAAACATTGCCAAATCACCAAAAGGACTAAAACAAAAACAAAAATATTTGTAGGACTAAAAAAATTTGACTTTTTTTTGTAGGGACTAATTTCAAAACGCGTAAATTTGAAAAAATTAAAAACTTATTTAAGCCTTGATAATTTGATTTCACCATATGTATAATTAATTTATATGCTCTGTCAGTGTAAAAGATCTTTACCTTGACATCCAATAGAATTTGTTTAATTTGCCATGTCATTAAAAAATAGTAATTGAAATTAAAAACACCAAAAACCTAAAAAAATTAGTCGCACGTCATAACTGCTACACCCATGTTCTGGGTGCAGTTACGTGGTGCCCTTCCGCGGCCGTAGAAGTGTTTATTGTTTCTGCAAATTTTGTTATAGATTATTGAATCCCTGTTTTGGGTGTTGCACTGAAGAGTTTATCCAGCATCAATGGTCCAATAGGTATATATCCACTAATGGGAGTCATAGTAAGTAATATTGGTTTTCCAATAAAGTGGCCAAATTAAGAGTGGTCTTTCTTCTCTACTGTTAAAGAATTAATGCTATATATAAAATAATTTGCAGAAATGAACAAGAAGAAGAAACTTTTATGAAATTGAAGACAAATTATTTTGACAATTAAAAGAGGACGAATACAAACTTCTCCTTCTACAGTTATGAACGGCGTGAGAGAGGAAGAACGACATAAATGGAGCAGAAGATCTATAATTGTCTTTTATTCAATTCAATTGAACTACTATAATATGACACTGCCACGACCAGGTGTTGTTGGCACCACCACTGGTTTCTGAGAAGAGGAGAAGGGCCGAAACGTAAAAAGGGTGAGAAGGGGATTAGTTTTTTATACGGAAAAGGTGAAAACCGATAGCGGAGAAACGTGGGGGCGGCGGCGGAGATGTGGAAAAGGGGAAAAGGAGGGGAGGGCATGACCAATGTTGTGTCTACCATTGAATATAAATATATTTTGATGATGTGGCAAAATGAACAAATTCTATTGGATGTCAGTGTAAAAGTTTTTTACACTTACAGAGTATATAAATTAAACTCTTAAAAGTTTCTCTAAAAATAATGTTATATTTTAGATAAAAAAACGTGTTTGATTAAAAAAATTAAGGAGGGGGATTTTAATAAATTTATAATTTATTGTAGATACATACGTATTTTATAAAAAAATTTACTATTAGTTTTTTAAAATTTACAGTTGTAGATTTTTTTTATTTTACCAAATGAATTGTTTATTTTAGAGACTACAAATTTAGAACATATTTTTCACAAACTTAGATAAAAAAGAATTTTGCTGATGTAAAATTGTGTTTCTTGCTTTAACTTGTGTATATAATAATTTAAATTCACATATCAAAATTTAACTTGTTTTATAAATTATTTTAAGTATAATACTTTTAACTGTAGTCCCCAGCGTCCATCTAAAAAATTTTCCATTTTTTTGGGTGGGGTGGGAATACGGATAGTGAAATTAAGGAGCAGGAAAATTCGAAGTAGTCGGTAGATGAAAATGGAGCAGAGAATAATAATCCATTTCCGATAATACATTGAATGTGGAGAACCGAACTCCCATTAATAATCAAATTCTTACATTCATTTGACTAATCACGTGAAAATTTGACATTTTAACCCGCTCCTCAGGTTCTCCCAGTTCTGAATCAATCCCCATTGTGTGCTCCATTTTCACATATTGCTGATGAGCCGTGGCGAAATCTATCCACATCAGCCCAATAAAGCAAGTTTCTAAAACGGTGAGCAACATAACACCCAAAAAATAGTGAACAACTAACAATAACTCGAGAAAACTTGTTGAGGATGAAATGATGCTACGGGAATCAATTTTTTCTATTCTGTTGGGCTGTTTCAGCATACTGCTCCGCGAGTTTCTTTACTTTCTCACCTTCCTTTATGAGGAAATTAGCATTCTTTGATTTGCCATGATACTTCATAACCTTATCAGTTGTTTTTGCAACAGCCCACCTGTATTGTTCAGCCGTGATCACACCACTCTTGCACAATGGCCTGATATGCTCCTTGATGTACGCTTCTACCTGTACAAAGTCCAACACTATTACTGAAATATCAAATATGGGAATCATAAAGATAAATATGAAAATTGAAGAGAAAAAAATATTACAGTATAAAACATTGCATATTTAAAATTTAAAATAAAATGTTAAATCAATGAAAATGAAAGACAAGGGAAAAGTAATTTTCTAATACCTTCCTTGCTACATGATTTACATTGTTGGACTGCTGAGCAGGGATGTCAGATTTCTCCTCCTTCCTTTGGAAATTTTCATCAGTCTCAGATTTCCCGGATTCAGAAGCATCTATTGCTTTGTCTAAGACATGTTTTTCGTCCTTATGACAATCATTAGCCTCAATTTGGGTTTCTGTCTTGTCCTCTTCACGTAATGGTCTTGATTCACCATCTGGAAATTTTTTTATAAGTGGTTCTTTATCAGGGCCGTATAATTCTTCAACTTCTGAATCGACTGGCTCAACAGCACCCTCACATGGTAGGAGCTCGGAAGAAACAGAAGGCTGGTCAATCTCTGCATCAATTGTAGAATCCTTGTGGACTGCATCATTGTGACAGCTTGGTGAGCAAGAGGCATCTCCTGGCACTACATTGTTTTCAGACCCCTTAGGGTCTGCACAATCCAAAGTATTATTTGTTTTCTTCATGTTCATGGTGGAGAAAACAAGTTTCACTTTTGATTCACTTTGCTCCTGTTTTGGGTTTGAGACCTTTGTAATGCTAGAACCAATGTAATCTTCATCTCCCAAATCATACTCAAAATCACCATAAATATCCAGCTCGGAATGAGAATCCAGTTCAAGTATATTATCAGGCCCTGACATATCTTCATTCGGTGTCTCTTCTTTCTTATGTGGACTGCTAGGCGGAGAATCAGACAATAGACCAGCATCTTTCAAGGCTATTTGAACTGCAGGGTCAGTTGAAAGATCACCAGTATTTAGTTCTGATTGATCAGTATGCACTGATGATGAGGCTGGTGGACTTGTATCTGTGGATACATTGGATTTTGTGTTATTTGTGCGATGTGAGAGCTCTTGTGAACAAAGGTTCAGATACACAAGCTTGCTGTTTGATCTGTCAGCAACCTCCCTTTCAATATTAACTGCATCTGCAACAGCCAATTCTGTATTCGCAGTTCTGCGAATGACCGGCAGATTTGTGTTCCTCAATAAACGTTCTGTCAGGCGGTAAAGCTGTGTCTGTACAACACATTAAAAGTGCATTGCTTATTTGCTTTTTTCATCTCAAGTTTTCCTCTTCAATCTAACGCATATGCCTTAAAAAGGTGGAAACAGAAGGTACAACATACCTGCCTCGCTGATACAGGAATTTTATTGTGGCGACAAGGTGCCAACACTGGTCTCATATCAGTTGGTAATTGGGCCTACTCACAATAACAGAAAGAAATAAAAGTGAGCAGTCATAAATTTCCGACACCAACGTCAAAGGTAATAAACTAATTACATAAAAAATTAATCAGATCAATTACATACAAGCAAAGGATAATTTCCTTTAAAAATTGCATTGTCTTCTTGACTTTCATTTGCTGAGTTCCTGTTTGCAGCAGCTGTTTTCCTCGCAAGAACTTCCATGGCCCATTTTCTTTTATCAGTCTTCACAGAATCAGATTTAAGGCCTGACTTCTTTGTGCCAACTTTGGCACGAGCTGAAGAAGAAACTGATGTCCCATCTGAGTGACTGCTTAAATGTGCTTTACCGGAAGCTGAATTATCACAAACTGGACCATGTACAATCTTCTTATCTACATTTTTTTCAGATGAACAAACTCTGGTCTTTGATAAAAGATTATCTACCTCTGTTGTTTTAGTAGTATCGTTATCAAGAGATAGATTTGGTCCTTTTCCTGATGGGTTATTTTGTTTAGTATGCTCTGAACTAGCAATGGTTTTAAGCACAGAGAGAGGTTTGACATCGTTTTTCCGTGGGAAAACAGATGTATCTGCTAAATACAATCTGGAAAGAATCGGATTTTTGGCCTGACATTCAGGAGCTTGCTCTGATTCTGGGCTCTCTGAACTTTTTCTTAGTAGATCAAGAACTGATTTTAAAGTTTCAATCTTTTCAGGCTTTGTAGCTCTCATGCAACGATATTTCCAAAACTCAATTTCACAGTCCCTATCCCATGCACGCTTTCTTCTTCCATTGGAAGTCCCAAAAATTTTCTTTGTTAGATTTTCACGTACTTTTCCTCTCTGCATCATTGACTTCTTTGCCTTTACAGCTGAAGGGGATAACTTATTTACAGGTTCAGTTTTAGGCCCTGTTATAGCAGCCCTAAATGCCTCAAGAAGCTTCTTATCAAAATGGTTTTCGTCAAAGTTTATAGAGGATTTGTTACGGACAGCTTCTCTAATTTCCTTCCTAAGATTTTGGACCACCAAGGATGATTCTCCATCATCAGAAGCTCTCTTCATAATCTTTTTAACCCTTAATCCAGCCATATTTTCTTTCTTTTCAGCTAACTTTTCAAGAGCATTAGTGTCAGCAAGTCCCTTGGAAAGCCTACGGTTCGTCCCTTTAACTATATTCATTATATCTGATGCCACAATCTCCTTTGTAGGAGAACATTTTAAAGCAGGGCTTATTTTAGCATTGTCAGAAAGATAAGCATCGACTGAGTCATTAGAACAAATCATTTGACTACCAGCTGCTCTAATTTTCTTTTGTGAAACTTCAACCAAAAGTTCAGACTTGCCATCTCCATCATCAGCTTTTATATGACCTTGCTCGTGACTATAACATCAAGTAAGAAATTGAAAAGGGGGGGGGGGGGGGACAATTAAAAGAAAGTCAGGATTTGAACATAAAACAAGTAACAATCAACAAATTTATTTCATCAGAATATGCATTTAAAGATCTTAAACAATCAATGCAAGTTTGAGAGGGGTAACAAAAGTATTTCAGTTTTAACAATACAAGTATGAAGAATATCTAGGCATCGGTTCCTTTTTCCCTTTGACTTGTGAGTTTTAAGAAAAACCAAGATTCGAAGTTCTCTGATTTATTATTTTGTATTCGCAGCCAGCAGCACAACTTTTATGATGATATTTTATGCCAATAACAGAATAACCACATACTTCTAAAGGTGAGCATAAAGCAAAAAAAACAGCCCCTATATATTAGAATTAGGTTTAGGTCTCATAGGTCTAGCACAATATGTAAATTTCTATGTGGAACAGTAACCACTGCACACATCATTAGCAACATCACTAAGGGAAACCATGTTAGTCTGTCACCCCTTTGAGGACCCAAAATCCAAATGTCATTGAAGATTTTTCTTCACAAACAAAAAAAGACGGGGGCATTTCAAAATGACCATAATTACAACCACAGTGTAGGTTGACTCGCATTATTCAGACACAAAAGGATGAGTTACCAATCAAAGAAGATCATTTGTATCCACCCAATCCCCCTCCCCCAACCTAAAGTAAGTAAACAGATGCAAGTAGTGATGAGAAACTGATATTACTTGATATTGGTAACTGCATAGAATAGGAAGTACTAATGAAAATCTTATGGGTTAAGGAAGCATTGATTCTTAAAATCAAGCGTGATTAACTGGGGGCTTGATGCCAAGTAACTGATTCCTGTTAATTAGGAGTTGATAGCAGGGTGATTGATTGATAACTGTACAATTGTATACACTTTCATCCAGTATAAAAAAAGGTTACGACTACAACAAAGTGTGCTTCATCCTACATTCTTTTGGGCATTCCAATGCTAGACCACGTGGGAATTATAAATAGGGACAAAAGAGAGATTTGGGGTTGTAATAACCTTGCCTACATGGGTAGGAAGGAAGGGAAAATCATTAGAAGCAGAGATAAAAGAGGGGAGGGAAAGATGGGGAGAGGGTATCCTATGAATGAGTGAGTTTTTAGGTCTTTTGAGCAGGGAGGTTTGCAGACCCTCATAATTCTGCAGTGTTCTATCTTTTATTTTCTTGTTTTGCAATCGATTATGAAATCTGACGTTGGGGTTCCATCAATTTCTCTCTCTCTCCCCCCTCCCCCAAACCTTTCAACAGTCACAACTCACAATGACTAAGGAGCACTATTCATCTTAAATGATATAGATTTAAATGAATTATTACCAGTAATCAACATGCTTCCTCTTTTCACCTGTCACTCTGGCATTGTCCTTACAAGCAGTGGCTTCAATTTCATCTCCTGGGAAAACATTTTATTAATGACATTATAAGATTTAAAAAATAATTCAAATGCTTCTATGCCAGCAATATGATCCACCAGTTATTCTCACAGTCCAAGAGTGGCCCAAAATAATGAAAGCAAAATGAATCATATTTCTAAGAATGGTACAGTACCTTTCAAAAGAAATTCTTCGGG
Organism: Glycyrrhiza uralensis; assembly: GCA_030159175.1. Taxonomy (NCBI): domain Eukaryota; kingdom Viridiplantae; phylum Streptophyta; class Magnoliopsida; order Fabales; family Fabaceae; genus Glycyrrhiza; species Glycyrrhiza uralensis. The sequence continues at coordinate 56,260,878 of BRZY01000003.1, read as the reverse complement.
AGTCAAGTGTAGGACACCAGTTACTTGATCTTTTGTCTCACTCTCGTCCGCATTATCAACTAGAAGTACATTAAGACCATGACAATCAGACTATGAGCACACAAAAAAAACACTCTTAATGATATACTTTTCGTGCTAACAAAAAGCTAGTGATAAGTTATGTAATATAGTTTACCTGTTAAAAAAGAACCCACCGACAAACCAAGATGAAGACCCATATCAGATTCAATTTTGGACGGACTAGTTTTAACATGGGACTCATCAAATAACTTGGTTCCATCAAAGCTACATGGTTCACTTCTTGCTCCATTATCACTTTTCTTTAAATCATTATGTACCAATGATTTAGAAGTTAGATTACAGGACATATCATGTGATAAGGACAGCTCCAGTTCTTCTCCCTCCATGACTGGTGACATAGTCGTCTTCTCTGTCCCCGGCAGCTGATTATTTGTGTCAGACATTAAATTGCATGATTCAGTCAGCAGATCCCCATCAACTTCAACAGGCAATAGGCCTTTCTCGCTTTTTGCTGGAACCCATTTATTTCTGTCAACCATTGAGATAACAACAGCTGTCTCTCCAGTATCAGCAATGGACACAGACACTTTTCCTGAAAAGGAATCCTTAGCATGACATTCACTATTACTACTATCTGGACTACATTCCACAGCTGCCTTCTCTATTGAATTGGTAGCTGTTCCTTTAGAAACTTCCTCAACCACACATCTAAAACAAAAACCTGAATTAGAATATTATTATAGGATAAACAAAAAAACAGAGAGATTACATACTGTCATATAATTCATATGCTTGTGTTTCAAGCAAAAAGAAGTTTACCTGGGAATTTTTGTAGGTGACAATAATTAGATACAAGCTCAGCAATATGTTTAGCATGACACTTCAGATAACTAAGAAAAAAATTTCTTTCTTTTGATAGTTAACCACATCTTAAATAGTTTCTAATTTACTGTTTAGAAATAGATTATCAATTATCTAACCAAGTTTTTTATCACAGGGAACCATACAGAAAAGAAGACTTCAAATTAGCAGCTTGAACTTATCCTATGTCATGTTATTTATATGCCAGTAGCTAATATGTACTATGATGTTAACAAATAGGACATGAGTAGATATTTGATATTAAAGATAAATAATAAAACAGAAATAATAAATAGTACAAACCGAATTCCATACTTATTAATTATTATCATGTCATTTTTTTATTAGTGAATGCCTTGTTACTTTTTGTTACCGGTGTATGATATAAATGCTGTGAGTGATTGATCTCAATTCTCAAATTTGTCAGAATTCATGCATAAAATGTTCGTACACAATAGTAATGCTCATCATAGAAAAAAAGTAATTAAAAGCACAAAAATACCCAATAGAATAACTGGAAATTTCAATTTACCTTGGGCATAGCCATGTACTGTCAGATGTACCTTCAGTATCAAATCCCACACAGAAGGCATGATACCTGTCACAATGCAGTTCAAGCAACAATCAGGGGGTAGTTCTCAAAAAAATCTTATAATGATATATGGATAAACTGATTTCCTTACCCACCTAGAAAAAGTGGGTGACAAAAACACTTGTACTACAAGCTCTTTTATATTATTTTACTAACACCATCTCTCTTATAATCAAGATCTACCATGTATTTAGATTTTAGAATGGGTTGGTCATTCATGCCCATACTTTTATAGGGTCAGGGTCATCGTAACTGTATAAAATATAACAAGACAAGCAATCCAGAATATGTTCTGAAAGCAAATACGTGCCTGACTGTATCAATGATTCCTATCAAACTTCTAATCCACCTTTCAGACTTAACTATCCATCTATTAGTGTTTGTTACGAACTTATGAGCAAGGCAATCTGCAAATTTTGTGATACGCTGAGAAATGCAAAAAAATTCTGGCACATGGCTTGTGGATGAGCTCTAAGCCTTGGCAAATATGTAATTACAGATGTAACCAATCCAACAACAACAACATCATAGTCATATAAGACAATAACCTATAGAAATTTTACTCACTCAGTAACATATTGAACCAAAAAATAATAATTTTAAACTGCATATATGAAACTTACTAACCTAATCCATTGACTTGAGCTTACCATATATCACATGAATCACAAGCAATTGATGTATCAAGATCAGAATCTCCTTCAATACTTGATGATCCATTTCGAACTTTGCAGCCATCACCATCCAAGCAAACAACTGCCTACAAAATGATGAAATACGTAAGGATTAGTGTTACACATTAATTTTCAAAAAGACAAATCAGAATGTTGACCTAAACACCACCAAGTTCTGCAACGATTTTGTTATTTAAAAAATGTTGAGGAATTTAGAGAAGTATCAAGTAACTGGGTTAAAGAATTAGGAAAAATAGTTCCTTGTAGTGCATCCAAAGTAAAGGGTACATGTCAACATGTAGTTATAATATCAGTACAAATAATGGTTTATGGGTCAGTACTATACAATGAAAGATTTTCAGTCAGTATATTTGTGTTCTTTAATTTTCTATCTACCTTTTAACTCTCATCAGTCTCCCCATTGTCTCTTACCATGAAAATAAACTAGGACAAGATATATATATATATATATATATATATATAATATTAAATAAAACCGTATAACTATTACACGAGTGTTTTTGTGCATGAGATTCATGTTTGTTGCTTGGCCAGAGTAAGTATTGCACACAACTATAAATTTCCTGCACATATGTAACCACTGACCAGCCAGGCAACGCAGTGCTAAGGATCTAAATGCCAAAATTTGTATGTGAAGGATGACACAGGAAAGAGTATTGACATTTAGAAAACACTAGAAATCAACTTATGATAAGAATCAAAAGATCTTTGCAAATAACTGAATAAGATATGTGCTCATCCAAAAACACAAGAAATGCTAGAAGCAAGGTTGCCATCAATCTGAACTAACCAGAGGTCAAGATTTTTTTACTAGTACACTAAAATTGTATTTAATGGAGGAAAACAAATTACATTTTCATCAATGTAGTAAGAGGGAAATGATAGGGTGCTGTTCTTCTCTTCAATGGACCAGTCATCATCTCTGCAATCATGAAAGAAAACAGGTTAAAGATTATACAATTTTTTTACTGCAGAAACATGACAAAACTGTAAAGCATTTATTCAAAATCTAAGTCATAAAAATCTAAAGTGTTTACTTCAAAATGAGCAATAGTGATATAGGCTAGAAAAAACAACGCAAAATTCTTAAATTCACGAATCACGACTTTCACCTTAAAAACCAATTCTGAATATCCCAAGCTTAGTATATGTGGATATAAATGAATACTAAAAATTAGGTTGTTGATCATACAAACGCAATGGAGGGAAACTTACCTGAAGGATAAGTCATCCTCAACTTTATTGCTTCCTATGGTATCATATACCTTCACAATCACGAGTTTCATACATTTAGCCATGCACCAAATTTTAATAGTATTTTCAAGATAATAGAGCATTAATAACATAAAATTTTCATAATAATAATAATAAACAAAATGAATGGTCCAACACAGAATAAATAAGGCGAGCAAATTCAATTGTAACCTGAAGAGTTACATTAAAGCAATGAAGATAAAGCAGCATTCCGCAAATTTATATCACTCACTGGAACACAAGTGATCAACTGAAACTCATTCTGGCAAAGTGGGCAGAGATTAGTGATGGTAGCCCAGTTGTCTATGCATACAAAGCAGAACCTGTGAAACAAATGAACCATGCTCAAAATATCATATTCATATTTCAACATGCATACTGAAAATTGAAGGAAAGAAAATCAACATTTAATGGGAACTAACTAGTAGAGGTAAATAATGAACAATTTAACATAACATACTCAGTATGCAAACAAATAGAGTCCCTTATACAGGCACAAAGGAAATCCCCCTAAACCTACAGCAAAAATTCTTCTTCTTCAAGGTCGTATAACGATTACACTAAATAATTTGAAGGGGCTAACATTCTAACAATAGTAACCTTAATGCCTTTGCTAAGAGAGTATACTACCAATGGACAAATACATTATACATGAGAATTAGAAGCTCAAATTTACACGGATGAAAAATGATTAAAAAAAGAAAGAAAGTAGGATAGAAAAGCGGAAAACAATATCTTCATCTACTGGATAGATAAGATGAATGCCCTTGTATCTACAATATCCCTTTCGTAGGAGAACTCGTGTCAGTGAGGAATCTCTATGCTACAATACCATTTTTGGGTAAACCTCCCCTACGAAGCAGAAAATCCATCACAGCAAGAAAAACACAATCACAGGGAGCATAAACAAATTAACATAGTTCCATCAACATTACCTGGATTCATCTTTCAACAAAAATAATAAACTGTTCAAATTGGAAAATACAACCACTTAACCTCTCAACATATTCTCATACACGTGCCATAGTACACCCAAATCTCTTACAAATAAATCATCTAACACACCAGCACCACATTTTACCCGGGGTGTTACACCTAAACTTACTGAAGGGCACAGCCCACCATGCACACCTCAGATCACCTTTTTTCTTCCCAGTTATTGGTAACTTGTTCACTCTCTTCCACACACGGGGAGACCCTTACTTTCTCCAATATATTTTATAACTCCCTGCACTTCTTCTTCTTTCTTTGCTTTCACACTTCATAATCAATATCTTTTTTCTTTTTTCTCTTTCTCAACATAAAAAATTACTCACGTTGTAACATAAAATTTGATTGGCCTTACAATTCAATCAAAACCAAGTCCAACAATGACTTGCACCCATATATTGTCTTTTACCCTGACACGGTTAGATTTTGCCAGCACATTTCATCAATAATTGTACTTACCCATGCAAGTCTTGGGTCTATTATTTTTGCATATAAAGACATAGGGCACAATCCATAAAGTGAAATGACACTTTCAAAACAACAAGATCAAGATGAAAATAAAAGATCGAAAACGTATATTTTAAGCTTTCAATATTGAAGAAGAAGGGGGGAAGATAAATACCAGTGCTGACAGCAATCCAGAACTCCCCGGTCAATAACAATGTCCATGCATATTCCACACCTTTCCCCTTCAATATCTACATTATCCTGTTAATTCACACACATTAATGGTTCAGGTGAAATAAATACCATAAATGACCAACCAGTCACGAACACACGACTCTTTATCTTATGTATGCTTGTAAATTATTCAAATATCATCGATATAATGAAGTTATCAAATTTTCAATGCGTTATTTGAACAAGCTATATGAATAGCAAACCCTTTTTTTATAATTGTACTGAGTGGCATTGATGAAGCTATAGTTAAAGTGTGCTCGACTAAACATTAAATAAGCATAAGTGAGGGTTTAAGTTGTAGCATGGTTTATCCAAAGTGAAAACTGCAAATTCCACGCTCAATAATAGGGTGCAGGCAGCGTATAAGAACTGAGAGCTAACATCTATTAAGCAAGAGAGAGCGATGAGCTTACAGTATCGTTGGCATCAAATGGATCCTCCGTGAATGTGAGCATACCATCCGTCGCGAAATCCGCTTCCATTGAGAAGCTAATTCGAAGCCAGAATCTAATCTAATGTACACGATATCACTGTAAGCAATGCTTCAATTCGAGAAACGGCTACGAAATTTTGGAACCAGTCCTTATCTTGGTTCAATTTTTGTGAAAACTGGCAGGATTTTGATGAAACCAGAAATATAATTGAGACACGGAAATTCGGAGGGCAAAGAAGCAGGGAAAAGCGATGAGGACAATCAGACACGTTAGAAATGCTTTTTAAATTATCACCTGATTAATTAATTTACCTAACTCTAATTTTTTTTTAAGAATAAAATGGTACTACGAACTGGAATCGGATGAAGAGAAAGCGAGAAACCGCGGTTTCCAACTTCTATTTGGGATTTTGGGTAAAAGCCGGGCCCCGAAACGTTTCGTTGTCAGTGCCCCGAAACGTTTCCCTGTGGAAGAACGGCGTCTACTTTTTCTTTCTTTCCTTTTTGTCCAGTTTTCTTGTTTTTTTTTTAAGCGCTCGCACAGATTTACACTATTTGTTTTTCGTTCGTGGGCCGTTTAACAAGCTGGGTTAACCTTAGACCCAACTGAGAGCCCAATGCATTATTTCTTTTGGGTTGCTTTTAACACCCCGTCTTTTCTGACAAAAAAAACCCTTCTTTTAATAATTTTATTTATTCTCAAAATATTTCTTTCTCCACCAGAATACACACCTATTCTTTTTAGTTTTCGAAAAGTTAGGGTCATTTACTTAGAAAAAATATTTTCTATTTTTGTTTTTAATTACAAAATTAACACTTTATTTTCGATCTATTTTTTGTTTCCAATTGAGGTACATTAATTATTAATTATAGGTTTAAATCTGTTTTTAATCTCTCTTATTTTTCACTGAAGTCCGTTTTTTGTCCCTTATTTTTAAAATGCGTCTTTTTAGTCCCTCATTTTTGAAAAATGGTCTCTTTTAATCACTAGGGCCACATTTTAAATTCGAAAAGTATCTTTTAAATTTATACTTTGACCCCACCCAAGCCTGATGTTCACTTTAACCCATTTTTTTCGTTCTCCTCCCCCTCCACTGATGCACCGCGCCCCCATCCCCGCGCGGCCAAGGGAGGAGCTCCGCATGGCCAAGGGAGGCTACGCACAATGGCGAGAAGGGAGGCGGCCACCACGATTGCACAGGGAGGAGAACGAGAGATAGGGCGCATCTCATGGTGGCTTCGAGAGAGGACGTTGGAATTACTCCTAGAGGGGATGGGGGGCCACGGTGCATTAGTGGAGGGGGAGGAGAACGAAAAAACGAGTTAAGGTGAGCATCAGACTTGGGAGGGGTCAAAGTATAAATTTAAAATATACTTTTTGAATTTAAAATATGGCCCGAGGGACTAAAAGAGATAATTTTTCAAAAATAAAAGACTAAAAAAATACATTTTGAAAATAAGAGACTAAAAACCGACCTCAATAAAAAATGAGAAACTAAAAACGGATTTAAGCCTGTTATAATATTGAAAGCAAGGTGCAACTATTTATCGTGGGTAAAGACACCACCATCACCATCTCTTATATGATAACCACATTCCCTGAGAAGAAAATGGCTACTGTTGGAGCTTTGACCAGCCACCACCAGTAAATTCTGCTTTTATAAGGCCACCCCGACTCTACCATTATCGCATGGGTATGGGATTTGAAACAAAGAAAGATCAAGACATGTATGTTGGTTTTTCCTTCATACTTTACTTGGATATTTTGTCAATGTATTCTTGTATTAAAGATTTTCAAGATTTGTCTCAGGGAATCCAAGTTGAGAGAGATAATTAAATTGAACATTGGTATGTACTATTAAACCTAGATTGGGTTTACACATGCCCTTTCTTGGGACATATTTTTAGACAAGAACAAGAACTATAGTTTTTCCTCTTCTCAAATGATAAATGTTTCCGGGGATATGGACTGTGAATCAAACCCATGCTTAGAATTGAAATTAAGACAGGATACAAGTTTTTCCCTTGTGAATACTCTATTTAAATACAAAGAAACAGTAAATCGATATCTTCACTGTTGGAAGATGGATTTGGTTCTGGAAACATTGAGAGGGGTAGGGGGGAGAGGGGGGTTTGACAGGAAATATTATTATTATTATTATTATTATTATTTTATATAACAGAAAAGTACAAATATTATACAACAAGGTACCATTATAATGGAATGAGCCATAGGCCATGAGGTGGTCGGGGGGCATGGCATTGTACTTTAGAAAGCGGGGTTTTCGCTTGAGGTGGCTTTGGATTGGTCACCACTATCATAGGACAAAATGAAGGAAATTAAAAAATTGACATATTTAAAAATATACAATAATGGAAAGTTTTGGATGTGGTAAGTCGTGTTTCTTTCGTCAGTTTTATGAAAAAAATGAATACTTTCGTATTAAAATTTGAAGTGACTTCATTATTTGAAATTTTTTATTTGAATGGATACAATATTTTACGAGAGAGCTAGAGAGGGACGTTGAATGAATACCATGAACATAGATGTAAATGTAAGTGGACGCAGTCACACAGCACATGATCAATCAATTAATAAAGAGGAAACTAACTGAACCTGTCCTATTACATCTCCCCGTGACTGTGAAGATCTCTCTGTACCTTTATAGGACACACGAGTGCCATCATATCGTCTTCTTCTGGTTTCTGTAAGTCGCTTTTACATATAAGTTACTGTCCATGTTTTTATCAACTAACAATAACATGTTTATTTTTGCACAATTTATTCTTCAATATCTGAGGACAGTTATAACAAATACAGGGATCATCTTATCATATCATATATCAGAGGTTCATTCCTCCGAGTTGACTTTTTTTTTTCCAAACATTCATTCTTTAGCATTCACAAATACCAACAGGAGAAAAAAATAATTGAATGAAAAGACGGTCTCCTTCTTCGATGGGATTGTGGTTTCTCAGTCTCATCTCTGTTAGTAAATCACTTTGTCACTGAAGACAAATAGTTAAAAAAAAAAAATGCCAATTTCTAGAATTTTCTTTTCTTCTTGTTTTTCCTGGTTGCGGTTTGGTTCTGAAAAATTACCTTATATTCAGACCTTGCTTATTTACATCATCATGCTGAACCATGGTGAAGGTCTCGTCAATGAGTTGAACTAATTCCTCTATTAACCCCATCTCTAGTTTTTATGCTCCAAGGGGATATTTTTGGATTTCTTACCTGTCAAGATCCCCTTTCTTGTTATTCCTTACTGCCTTTGATTTTTAAAAGAGACTCAGTTTTAACTTTTAAGACTACTCACTGATATGGTTTTATAGAAACCAACAATTGTCTAAGGTGGGAAAAATCCTTGGCCAAGGATGTAGTGTTACATCGAGCGTTGACCATCGGGTCAAAAAGACTTATGGTAATTTATATTATCACCATCGGCCTGTTAGAGATTAGAAAGTGAGGAAGACTGAGAGGGAATGTGCTGGGATCTAATTGGAACTGGTCAAATATAATTCACATAATAGTATTTTCAGGCTCCTTTGTATTTGGAAGATTTCAGAAGTGAGGATTTCACACAGTTTTGTTTACGTTTGATGTAACTTTAGCAAGCATTATTATATGGTTGAATCAATGCATGATATATTCTCTTTGGTGTGGCAGGTCCCTCTGTTTAACAGTACTGGGGTTAAGTAGCAATCTTTGAACTGACTTTATGTCTATTTCAATGAGCTGTTTTTGCTTGACGAAAGCCAGACCTAAACCTAAGAAAAAACAATCCGCCGTTCTTGCTTTGGAGACATCCTGTAAGTAGAAAAATCTACATCTTCCTAATTTGTTATTTTGAACTCATATTCAATCCTACTTCTTGGGTTTTTCTCGAAATGTACCATGACTTTGGATGTTGTTGTAGTTTTTGGTATGCCACTTGCTATTGTAAAGGAGTGGGAACTGTCATAATCAGTCTTAGTCAAATGATAAGGGGAAAAAAAATCATTATATTTATTATGCTTCGGTTGGTAAGTAAAGGAACTGATATGAAAGTGTTCTTCATTAATTTATACAAAGTACATGATATATATACAGATACATTGATCAGGGCCGGTTGCTAATTAAGAGATAAATATCAGCAGCTGTTTCTAATTAGAGATAAATACATCAGCAATTTGAATTTCAAATTTAAATGAACAGAATAATAAACAATCTAAAGTAATCTGATTCTCAGCTATTTAGGATAAGGTTGCTATCTAGTTAGGAAGTCCTACAGTCAGTGCCGCATGTTGTCTAATTGTCACTAGAGTCCCACATCGATAACACAGAGAAAGATTTAGTTGTTTATAGCTATGCACATGACCCCAAGTGGTGTCCCTTCGGGGACATCCGATAAAATTGGAACGATACAGAGAAGATTAGCATGGCCCCTGCGCAAGGATGACACGCACAAATCGAGAAATGGTCCAAATTTTTTTTTTTCATTCCATCTTCTTCTATCTTCCACCAGCTTCTCTGCTCTGCCTTCCTCAATTCTTTTCCGCAATATTCAGGCAACTGGTCATATCAATTATCAAAGGTTCCCCTCCCTTTCTAGTCAATATATGCTAATGTGGTCTTTGTAGTTAGTTAATATGCTGTTAGCATCGTGGTCCACCTTGTTGCCTCACACTATAAGCACAGGGCTCCAGTGAGTTGTTAGTTTTGTTTTGCAAGTTGTCACTCTTGCAACATCATTCCAAGCTGCTAGTTGACAGAAAATGATCTTGGGCAGATGTGTTGTGTAGTCACTAGTTATGCCTGCATTTTATATGATTATTACTGCCATTATGGCTGTACATGTGAGATTTCTTGTGGCTTTGATTTAATTCTGAAATGTCCTTTAACATTTGACAGTTACTGTAAATGAGGTTGAGGCTTTATTTGACTTGTTTAAGAAACTAAGCAGTGCAATTATTGATGATGGCTTCATTCACAAGGTACTATTTCCATTTAAGTTAGCTGTTTATATTACTGAATGTCAGCATAACTTCGTCGTACTTTTTATAAAACATTAGTTATAAGTGCTAAATTCTTCAGCACTTCTATCTGCAGGAGGAGTTCCATCTAGCACTTTTTAGAAAGAGTAGCAAGCAGAATCTACTTGCAAACAGGGTACGTACTCAAGCACTAAAGTTGTTTATTTGCATTCAGCAGATGAACGCTTATACAAATGTAATAGTGGATAAAAAGATCAACAAAACTATGAAATGATCGCCAAATCTCTGTAAAGTTAATTTGTGTATCAAAGTAACCATGTGTGCTGTGATTCCGGACATTTTAAATGAAGACATGACCCTGCAACTTGACAAAAAATCATGGTTTTAAATGGACATTTTATTGTGGAATTTTATTTCCTGATAAATGTTATGCCAATATCTTCTTTTAGTATACATGATGATGATGTTGCACCCTATGAAAACTGAATGCAGGTTTTCGCGATGTTTGATATTAAGCATAATGGAGTAATTGACTTTGGAGAATTTGTTCACTCGCTAAGCATCTTTCACCCGAATGCATCTCAAGAGAAGAAAATTGAATGTATGAAATTAGTTGTGCATCAGAGAAAAAAAAAACAGTTCCTTCATTTGTGTGAGATTTTTGTTATATGTCATTATGGGTTGAATCAAGAGTAAGCTTAATTTGTGTGAGGGCTTGACTGTGCCAATGTTTTCTTACAGTTGCATTTGAATTGTTTGACCTTCGGCAGACTGGATACATTGAACATAGTGAGGCGAGTTCATTTTCTCTTTAGGATTGACATTGACATTGACAATTTTTTTTTTTTTTGTGTATGTGAGTGCTTCCTTCATATATATGCATCTCTAGTAGGTATAGGAGTACTATAGGCTATAGTTACATTTATGCATTTTATTATTCTTCCTTTTTACGCATCTTACGACCCTTTTTGTACATAATGTTAAACTTGAAGTTGAAGGAAATGGTCTTGGCTACTTTGACTGAATCAGAAATTACAGTTCCAGATGATATTGTCGAATCCATTGTGGAAAAGGTTCTTAACCATGCAACCATACATTTGTCCTCCTTCAATTATTTCTCTATTTTCCTCATTCTAATTCTCTTCTGTCATTTTCTTGGCTAAATCTTTTTCAGACAATGAAGGACGTTGATTCAAAAGGAGATGGGAAGATTGATAAGGAAGAGTGGAAGGAGTATGCAGCAAAAAATCCCTCTCTTCTGAAGATCATGACTTTACCATATCTAAAGTGGGTCTCTCTTCTAATCAATGAAACTTAATCTTTCTCTTGACTCTATTTAAATAATCAAAACTCTAATGATTCTGCTTGTCACCAGGGATATAACTCTGGCATTTCCCAGCTTTGTTTTGCACACCGAAATGGAAGACTAGCTACTAATAATTGGCGATCATTGCATCACCAGAAAGATTGCAGCTGTAGAACAGAATTACGACCCCTTCATGATGAAAGCACCATCAACCACTTTAATGTTCCCTTAGGCAATTATGGGTTGCCTAACTAACTTTAATGGATAAACATATTCCGTGCATGTAATGAACTTAGTTAAGCGTTAATAACTGTTTAATTGAAGGTCAACTGGAAGGGTAGATTAGTAGATATGCCAACGGATGATCAAAGAAACCATACAAATAAGTGTAATTTCTAAAGAAAAATATATGTTTGGAAGTTGATGCTTAAATTAAATGGAAAGATGTGTGAATTCTTTTGAGGATCAATTTTTGCATTATAGAAAATTATGCTTTATGGGCAGCTTTTGCTTATGGGCATTTCGGTGATGTGGGTAAATTTAGTTTATGGAAAAGGAAAATTTGTTGAAAAATCCTTAGACATGTAATTCATCAGTGGATTTAAAACAGAGTTGCTTAGCATTAACAGTGTTGTTCAACTTCAAAGTTAAATGTCACGTGACTAATATCTTAAAAACTTTTTCTCCGAGATAGGGGGGATTTTGATTTGTGGAGAGATCAATTTTGATGTTTTAGAATTGGTTAAATTAAGTTCTTGGGACAGGGAATTATCTTGATATTACTCAGCATCCTATATATAGCACTTTATGTTAGGTAAGGGGTATTTACTATTTAGGTGAGAACTGATAAACGAATTTCCTTTTTAGGAATTCAAACGAGGCTTTACTTTACCCTTTTGAAATTGTTTTTGTTTTGTTTTATATATTTATATTTATCTATTTTCACTATATATAGTCAACTCTGAAATCATGCTTAGAGAACACAAACTCTTCATCAGTCATACCCTTTAAGCATCTATTTTCTTTGCATCTGCATAGAATGATTTGGTTGGTAATGGTACGTAAGAATTGGAATTAGATACCCCCCGTCCAAATGTACGAGGTGGAAATAGGGGGGGTGTGAAAAACCAAACAATGATACCGTTTCAACGGAACTTGAGGGCACATCACCAGTCTTGGACCTGGGAATTTCTATCTGTTGTTGCATGTGCATCGAACAAATTCCAGAGCAAATTAGTGTCCGAAACAAATAGAGCATATATTGAACAACAACTTGTGGGGACACTTGCTTCACCACCAGCTACATATGGCATATATTCCTCTGGTGGTCAAATCGCCTCATTGGTGCGCTACTTGTCTTATCTTAGAGTTCCATGAAGTATAAGTAATGTATACTACTATATATAGATTGTGTTCATCATCCCCAAAGTTTGTGAGAAATATAAAACAAAGTCTTTTTGATTTGATGGGGTGTTCTTGCACCAAACAGCAAATTCGGCATGAAGATCCAGCAGTTCTTGCTGCACAAACCCATTGTAAGCTTTTGTTTTCATTAATATAATTAATCACATCCATGCACATCCTTAGTTTGTATTATCTGATGGGCCAATTAATGTAGCTGTTTAGTTTTTAATCAACTTCTTTCTCTTTTGCTGTCTATATTATTGCAGTTAATATTTCAGAAATTGAAGCATTATATGATCTGTTCAAGAAATTAAGTAGCTCCATGGTTGATGATGGGCTAATCAGCAAAGTAAGCAGCTCTATTATAGAGTTAGCTCAGCCCCGATACATACTAATGTTAAATTATTGTGCATATGGACTCAATTATCAACATGTGTAGGAAGAGCTTCAGCTTGCCTTATTTGGAAGCAGCAAGAAACGGAGCTTCTTTGCTGACAGGGTCAGCTTATTAATTCCTCGATCGTGTTTTTTAACTCATGAGTTATGACACACCATGTTAATTATTGTAATAGATTATTTGTCCACAGGTTTTCCATTTATTTGACTCAAAAAGTGATGGGGTGATAGAATTTGGAGAGTTTGTTCGAGCTCTCAGCGTCTTCCATCCAGCAACGCCCCAAGCACAAAAAGCAGCTTGTAAGAGTTCCTCTGATCAAGAGAGTGTGCGTGTGCAAAATGCCATTCCCAAATTTGTAATATTGAAATGAAACCAACTTGATAATATCTGATGTGGACTGGCAGTTGCATTTCGACTCTATGATATACGGCAAAGAGGCTTTATTGAACGTGACGAGGTAAACCATGAAGTTTAATTAGAATGATTCTTATATAAATTAGGTGTAGTGTTTACAGCACAGTCAATAAATTAAAACTCAACATGATATTAAAATAATTCTAACACCCCAAGTTTTAATATTATTTTAATTTATCTTAAGGCTTTGTGAGGCTGATATACCAAACAATAACATGCTTATTATCCTATTCAGTATAAAATGAGTTGTAAACCCCGCATAAAAAGTAACACCGATGAATATTCTATTTACCATTTACAACCAATCGTGAAGTAACTATTTTATTTTTAAAAATTTGTGATGAAAGGTGAGAGAGATGATACTGGCATTCCTAAGAGAGTCTGATTTGGTTCTTTCTCATGACATAATTGAGGTCATAATTGATAAGGTATCCTTTTCTTTAATTTCTTTTATTCTCTGTCTTAATCTTTCCAGCTTCCCCCTCAGGGTTAATAATTATAATTATATGCTTTCAACATGAAAATGACGCAGAATAATCTAGCTTCTGCTAGGATTTTTCTGGTAATTAAATATCTAGCTAGCCTCTCTGACTCTGTTACTGCACAGGCTTTTAAAGAAGCAGATTTAAAAGGAGATGGAAGGATTGATCCAGAGGAGTGGGAAGAATTTGTAGCTCGAAATCCATCCTTACTGAGGAATATGACAATCCCATATTTAGAGTAAATTAATATCCACTTTTCCTTTCATTATTCATAGCTTTCCTCGTATAATATGTTCCGGAAGCGCAATTGTGAATTCTTTTTTTTTCACTGCCGTTTAATTTGAGGCTCCTTAGCAATAAACAGAATCTTTGCAACATGTAAAATTTTTTATAACATGTATATTCTTTTCTATTTTTATAAAACAATAATCATCCTTAGCAAAATAATAATCCTCCATGTCTATTCAATTCTATTTTTATAACATGTATTAAAAATAAAACAAAATCCATATAAAATGCTTTGTCGTGTTCTTGATTTGTTATTCAAACACATGATAGAGTGGCAACACAGTAAAGTATTACTCCTAAAAACTAAATTAAAATTTAGTGTCATTATACCGACCAAATTTTTATTTTGGGATTAATATACCGACCAAAATTAATCCTATACATTAAACAATCAATTTCAATTTAGTCATTATATAATATAGTTGATAAGATTTTATGCTGATTTCACGGGCTATAACAGTAACAAATTGTGGGGATGTTTGGCAAAAGAAAACAAACAGTGGGGACGACATTAAAAAAATACACATGTAAAACTAATTTATTTTTTCAAATAATTTTTAAAAAATACGTAGAGGAATTAAAAACATACATATTTTGACCTTAATCTTGGAGAATCATAATTCATACACTTTGTTTTTTATTGTAATTGTAATGTCATTCCTCTACGTGGTTTGTGTCCACCTTTTCATTTGATCTCAGGTAAAGAACGAATTGGAGTGTCTTTTTTGTTTAGAATATACACGGAGACAATAAAAAAAATCTAAGCTTCCTCTTTTAATTAATTTTGTGACAGATACTAACACTTGTTGGAATTTAATGCAGGGATCTTAATATACAGTTTCCTAGTTTTGAACTGATATCAGAAATTGATGATGATACATTAAGCAGCGTCTCGTGAGAGAGACGGCACCGGCTCCTTTAGAAGAAGAACAATTTCTGTGCGTGTCGATCGACATTAATATTATAACATGGACAATGATACACATACACTTCATCACTTATTCCACACCTCCTCCTAATAAAATAATAATTGTGGGAGGGGTGTGGGATAGGAGTCCATCTCTCGTTTCCATTATAATATTTGCACAAATAAAAAGGATAAGTACAGTTAGAGGACATTACACAATCCCAACCAGCAATTGATGCCAGCCGGTTAACTAAGTAATTACCAATTAAGTACTATTTGGTTGAGATTTTTCTTAATGCAAACGGGAAAATTATGTTTCTTGAGACACTTTATATCAACGTAAATTTTTCTGGTTCTTACTGTAATCGCTTTTGAGACCTTGCAAAAGGTAAATAAAATGGGCTTATATGAATTTGATTCGCCACTTGTGACTCACTAATTTTGATGAGTTAGGTTTCTTTACTCAGTTCACCAACTTGTTTTTTTTTTCCTTCTTCTAATGAACTTACAGTCCACTTTGACCTATTCATTTTAACATGTATATTGTGCAAATTGATAGCAAGGTGGATGACTTTTTCGAGTCATAATTTTTTTATTTTTTTATTTTTCTATTTTTAATTGTTTTTTGGCATGTCTAAAATCTGATCCAATCCAAAAATAATAATTTTTTTTTATTTTTAAGTTTTTTTTATTTTCAATTTATTCAGTCCTCAGTTATTTGATTCGATTACCGCGATTTATATTGAATTTGATCAATTATGAACATCCATAGTTTGAGTCACTAGAATAAAAAAACCTCCTTACTATCGAGTATGTCAAAAAGACTCGTGATACTAGAAAGTATGCTAAATTAAAATTAAAATTATCCAAATAAAATTGAATTATATATGTAGGAGCAAATAAAATACATCCACTTTTTTTTCCCATTACTAGGCTGCATTATTATTAGTGATAATGCAGGTCTCAGAGTCATGGGACACCCTGAAGATACCAGTTTGCTTCTTTCAAAACTTAAACCCATATTCTATTCTATAATTAAAAGCAATTGAAGGCATTAATTCAATGAATATGATCCTTACGGAACAAAAAACAAACCAATATGAGTACATTGGAAATCTAGCTTCGGGAGACAAAATATAGCAAGTATCTACATATGTTCAGTGCTTTTGTGAATCTGAAGGTATCTACATGATGTACTAGAGTTAACTAATATGGTGTCATGCAGTTTTTTGAAAATAAACAGAAAATCAAAAGATAAAATCATAATAAATTATAAATTATATATGATATATCACTCAGAAATTCTCGCATTAGGCATCATAGACTCAACTCCTCTGTGATATTACAAATATATTGAATTTAAAACCACCTTCCAATTAACCTGTTCCAACTGCAAAGTGAGATTAAATTGAATAAGATTAAATTATGCCGATTTTTTTTTAAATGTTGTTAGCTAAATTTATATACAGAATTATCAAGTTATTCACACTGTATTTTTTATAAAAAAATCAGCCTGACATCTCAAAAAGAAAAATGATCTCTTTTTTTTTTTTGACTGGATAAAAAAATGATTTCTTAGAGAATATCAAAAATAATTTTTAAATATTTATTTTTAATGGTATTAAGTTTTTTTGTCTTGGTTATGAAGTGTTATTTTTTTTTTTAGAAGGATCTATTTATTTGTATATCTTAAATATTCGCCAACGGCCCACAACCGTTATGCGCGTTCGTTGACAAGGAAGCACTACCATGCCCTTGAAATTCGTCACGAATCAGACCGATTCTCGGGCTTCGCTTCAGTGGCTTTTCCCAACCCAGAGGTAATCATCCCAACCCTCCCTCACATCACATGCGTTTTGTTGAGATCCAAAGGACTCATCGTTAATGAAGACGATTCTGCTGCAAGCCAATAAATAAATCGTTTTAAAGAGTTCTCTCTAGCTCAACACGTCACCGACCATTCTGATGCTTCTTGCACCATCTACCCATGCTGCCATGTCTGCGCAACGGCATTGTTAATGTTATGTACCTGCGTGAACAAAATACTACACTATGCTATACTATTTCCAAGTTCCCACTCAATATCCCTTTTTATTTTGAATTTGATTAGTATCTACCGAGAATGTAAAAATGTTTTGTATAGAGTTTTAATTATATCCCATCATGTTTATATAAAAAAAATTATATTTTATCATGTAGATATTTATACAAATATTTTAGAAATAATTGTTATAAAATAACATTATAATAGATATGATTGAATATTTATGTAAAATATTTTTACCAAAATTGTATATTAACATTACCTCACATTTAAATTTTAAACAGTTGTATGGAAATTTTTTAGCATATGCTAGTAAGTATTTTAAAATTATTGGTTAAGAAATTATAAGTAATGCTTTTACTAGAAAATGTAATTTTTAAGATTATTAATGTATTCCACATTGTTTCCAGTTACATTCACTTTTGATTTTTAAAACACTTGTGTCATACACACACACACAAAATAATTGGTATGGTTTTTAATTTTTAATTATATTTTTTTTTCTATATATGTGTGTATCATGTATGGGAACTGTTAAGTGTGCATAAAACCTTCTCCCTTCACATTTCTTTTAGATAAAAAAAATCACCGCACAGTTAATTAGCGTGTTTAAATCAGTAGAAAAGTGACAAAAACCAATTAATAACTAGGTAACCATACAAAATGAAATTAACAATCATTCATGGGTGAAGTTAAATTTAAGTATGACACCCATGATTTGTTTACGATCGTGTTACGCCCATTTCCCTTTGCTCTTCCTCAAGAAGTACATATATCTAAACTGTCGGAAGCTGTCAATGTACTTAATTACTCATTTTGCTTAAACACAATAAGATAAGATTATTAAATTAAACATTTTTTTCAGACAAACCGCTGTTAAGGATGACGACGACAGGTGTTAAGAGAAGGGACACGACAACGCAAGGGCCTCCTTTTGAATCAACACAAGAAGAAGACTAGAAGCAATGTTCCCGTTATAAGAGGAGTTCGGGGAAGAAGAGGGGTCAAAACTTTATAAAAAGCCAACGGCTACAATTCAATACTACTACCGTTCTTTCTCTGTTCATTCTTTGCAATTAATTAATTGTCTCCTACTCTCTCTTCTTCAGCATCAACACACGTTTATCGGAACAGAGAAAAATTCGGCCCCTCACTGGTTGTTGGTGTGGCAATGGCCAACACAGACATCATTATCGGAAAATGCTACGATCTGAATCGCCCCAAATTCATCGCCATTTATAAGTCCTTGTCGCTCCCACATTCCCCTTTGGTTCTTTCCATTCGGTAAGAATCCCCTCTCGCTCGCTTCCACTCGCTCCACCATTCTTTCGAGAGACACATTATTGCACCTCCCATCATAATTTTCAGACCGCATATTCATCAAAAAAATTCCTACCCCAAAACAAAAACAATACAACGCAATCCAATTACTACTAGGTAGCACCTAACAATCCCTTTCTGGGTAGTTCAGCTTCTCGTCAAAATCATTTCTTTTTCATTTCTTATTCTCCATTAGATTAGATTTCATTTTTGGGTCTTCTCACTTTTTGTTAATGCATTATTTCTTCCTGTGACAGTAATTAATTTCATGTAAGGCAATCAAGTAGGCCTTTCTGTTGTTACCCCAAAAAAAAAAAGAGAAAAAATTAGTGATTGGACATTGAAAGATGTCGGTTGCTGATTTTGCTTTGAGTTCGATTTGCAAAGAGACGGTATATTGGGAGGGTCAACCGGGACATTGCTCCGGCGAGCCAATCCTTATTTACCTCACCGTGGATGGTGCTGCGGTGACACCAATGCGTGTGTTGGAATCAGATTCCATTGCTTCTGTCAAACTCAGGATTCAGCAATGCAAAGGCTTCGTGGTGAAGAACCAGAAGCTTGTTTTTGGTGGCAGGGAACTTGCTCGCAATGACACACTCATCAAGGAGTATGGTGTCACCGATGGCAATGTTCTTCACCTTGTTCTTCGCCTCTCCGATCTTCTCTTCATCGTCGTGAGAACCGTTAGTGGGAAGGAATTCGAGTTCCACATTGATAGGCATAGAAATGTGGGGTACCTAAAGCAAAGGATTAGAAAAAAGAAAGAAGAAGGTTTCATTGACCTTGAGGATCAAGAGCTTTTCTGCAATGATGAGAAGCTTGATGACCAGAGACTCTTCCATGACATATGCAAGGGTGATGCTGATGTGATTCATTTGATCATTAAGAAATCAGTTAAGGTTAGGGCCACACCTATTCTCAAGGATTTGACGCTTTCTGTTGAGGCATCAATACCAAGTGAGAGCAGTGCTCAAAGAGTACAACAAGAAGTAGGAAGAGAGAATAATAATAGGAGTACGAGTACTACCAAACAGATTCAGATAGCAAAGGTACCACCTGGGTTAGGTTTCTGGTTGGAACCAATTGTAGTGAATCCCAAGGTTAATTTTTTTCCTTTCCTTTGGGACATGATGAATTCCACACATGAGGGTTTGAAGAGAGGAAATGTTCCTATTAGGTCCTCTGAAGGGACAGGAGGGACTTACTTCATGCAGGATTCAAAGGGTCAGGAGCACGTTTCAGTTTTCAAGCCCATGGATGAGGAACCAATGGCTGTGAACAACCCAAGAGGCCTACCAAGTTCATCTAACGGTGAAGGCTTAAAGAGAGGTACAAGGGTGGGAGAAGGAGCTTTGAGGGAAGTAGCAGCATATGTGTTAGATCATCCAATGAGTGGGCCACGTTTGGTTTCAGGTGAAGCGATTGGCTTTTCTGGTGTTCCACCTACTGTTATGGTGCAGTGCGTACATGGAGAGTTTCACCACCCAAAAGGGTATGCTTGCTCATCAAAACATGTCAAGATTGGGTCACTACAGAAGTTCATGAAGAATGATGGTAGCTGTGAGGACATTGGACCTGGAGCCTTTCCTGTGGAGGAGGTGCATAAGATTACTGTGCTTGATATCAGATTGGCTAATGCAGACAGACATGCTGGGAATATATTGATCAGAAAGATGACAGGTGGCCAGATTAAGCTCATTCCTATTGATCATGGCTATTGTCTACCAGATAAAGTAAGCACTTCTCCTTCTTCTTTCCATAGATGCTTTTTTGTTCCATACAATTTTGTGTGTGCTTGGTTTGAAGTATCAGAATTTATTTTGCCTCGTGTCAAACGTGATTTTAGTAAAAATAGAGATGTTTGGTTATTCTCTGGTAAAATTGATTTTACCTCCAAACCTCGGTTTGATCTCAAAGTAAACTTCACTTCAAACTTTTTAACCAAATCAATTTCACAAAAGCAAGTTCATTCAAAATCATTTTTAGCAAACACTAGTCCAAACACACACTTCATTTTCCCGTATAATTTTCTATTCTTATTATTTGTTTTTTTTTTCTTTGTTTGGTGTCTTAAGAGCAGATTGAATATGAGAATGTGTTGTTCAAGAAGAACTTTTGTGGTTCTAATAAATCATTTTACAAAGAAATTATTTGCATTTTCTGACCTGATTAATCCATCTAAAACTATTTGATGAACATGTATTGCAAGTTGCAGCTTAATTTTTTTTTATGCTGGCAATGTATATGTATACTTTTTGGGTGTTGCATTGATCCATAGGCCATAGTAGTCCACATTCTACATATTGATTGATTGAATATGGACTCATGTAGTTGGTTTTTTCTGCAGTTTGAAGATTGCACATTTGATTGGCTTTACTGGCCGCAAACACGTCAGCCTTACTCTCCCGAGACAGTTGAATATATCAATTCTCTGGATGCTGAAAAAGACATACAACTTTTGAGATACTATGGATGGGATATTCCACTTGAGTGTGCAAGAACACTTCGCATTTCCACCATGCTGCTGAAGAAAGGGGTTAAGAGAGGTCTCACTCCCTATGCAATTGGAAGCATCATGTGTCGAGAAAATTTGAACAAGGAATCTGTAATTGAGGAGATTATAAGTGAGGCCCAAAACTCCTTGCTTCCTGGCATGGAGGAATCAGCATTTCTTGAATCCGTATCCCAAATCATGGATTCCCACCTTGATAAGCTTGCAAAATAGACTCTTCTTGTGTTCTTTTTTCTGATTTAATATAGGTGATATTTGTATGTAATGTAATGTAATTCAGTGAGTGACTATAGTCCATTTTTGGATGGACTGCAGGTTGCACAATATGTGATGATGGCTTGATGTGATTCTGGACATAGGCCGGAAGCTCTTGTTTATTTCTGGCTTCTCTGAACTGTTTTTTAAGGATTGTATTGCCATGTTGAACAGATATTAAAAGGTCTGAATAAGATGTCTTATACTGAGGTTCCATGTATCATACAATTGTAATTTGTAAGTGGCTTGACTAAGAAACTGGATCTGTCATTTGTACATAATAATTAATAAATGTGATGTGTTAGGTTTTCACCCCAACAAAATGTAATATGTTGGGTTTTCACCTGCAATAGAAATTATCAGCCAAAAGTGGAAAAGATATAGCAGCCATGTGGTCTGATTATGGTTTAGTTTTGATAAACTTCTCTGTAAGTACTTATGGCATGTGTATTTTTTAACTAACAATTTCTCATAAAAGTTAAAAGGGTTAAATATGTTTTGGGTCCCTGTAATATAGGGAGTTTTTGAGTTAGGTCCCAGTAAAATAAGTCAAACTGTTTTAGTCCCTCATTTATTTTTTTTTATTTTAGTCTCTGACAGCGTTGACCGCTGATGTGGCACTGTGAGGTCCCTATAATATTCCTACGTGGCACCTCATTAAGCCTACGTGGCTTACACGTCACTTGACACATTTTTAATTTAGTCCCTATAAAAAAACGTATTTTGAATTTAGTCCCTGTTCTTCTCCACCACCACCCCCACCCCCACCTCCTTCTCCCCCCACCTCCACCACCCCCACCTCCACCTCCACCACCACCCCTCCTCCTTCCCTCTGCACCACATTCACCACCTTACTCTTACCCCTGTTTCCCACGAACCCATTCATAGCCACCACCTACAAACACATCCAAACCAATACCCATACTCAACACGCCGGAAGCTGATTTTGGATCCGATCGGGCTCTCTCCTTTTGGGCACCAATCTTGCTAGGCATGATGGGCAATCCACGTACTGAGGCGAATAGAGCTTGATGATGACGATGATAATAGTAATCGTGATGATGATGACAGTGGTGATGCAAGTGCGCGGTGAGCGTAGTAGCCCCCTCGGGCATGCTCTTTGTACAACCAAGCGAAGAGCTAGTGAGGGCCGGAATGGAATATCGTATGTAGTGTAGAATCGGATCTGAAGCTCTTTACTAGGATTGGAACAAGCGAGGAACGAGTGACCACAAGCTCCGCTTAAGCGCTTGACATGCAGTTAGCTTAAAACATGTTCATCATGTGCAAAGAAAGAGGAAAGGGGCGAAGCGCACCTGCGTGAAGCAGCCTAGCATCACTTTAGATAGGAGCAGAATGGATGACTTACAACTGAAAGTCAGTTCTTGCACTCACTCCCGTTACGAGAATGAAATGACGCCCCAGCTCGACTCGAGACCAAGACTCCTTCCTTACAACTCGCACCAATAGCGGCACTGAGCGGCCGGAGATTGATTGAAAAGGCAGCCGCCCCTCCCCCCTTGCCGCCTACCTACTCGTGCTCGTAGCTCGATCGGAGGTTAAGAGTGTGGTCCGGCGAAAAAACAGAAGTCGTCCGTATCAAGTGATACGTTAATTGCTCAGTAGTGCTTCGCCACTACCGTAGCTGGCGGAAATAGCTTAATGGTAGAGCATAGCCTTGCCAAGGCTGAGGTTGAGGGTTTGAGGCCGAGGGAAGGATATTATTTTAAGGGGGTTGCTGTTGTTGTTGGTGGTGGAGGTGAAAAAATGGGGGAAAACGTGGTTGAAGAAGAAGAAGAAGATAAAACGTGGTTGGATCCAGTCCCTATAAATATATAAATGTTTTGGATTCAGTCTCTACAAATATGTTACGTTTTGGATCCAGTCCCTACAAATATATTACGTTTTGGATCCAGTCCCTATAATTATTTTTATGTGTATGTGTCAGGTGACGTGTAAACCACGTAGGCTTAATAAGGTGCCACGTAGGAATTTTATAGGGACCTCACAGTGCCGCATCAGCAGTCAACGCTATCAGGGACTAAAATAAAAAAAATAAAATAAAAGAGAGACTAAAACAGTTTGACTTATTTTATAGGGACCTAAATCAAAAACCCCCTATATTACAGGGACCCAAAACATATTTAACCCAAGTTAAAATTAACTTTTGTTCTTCGTATTTTTTAAAAGCCATATTTTTTAACTTATCCAAAAACATCTATCTATCTATTAATGACTATTTAACATTTTCTTTTTTGCATATATGAGAAAAATAAGAAGTAAAATAAGACTAATTTTTTCATAAGTCTTTTTTTTTGTCCAACTTTTTTTTTTATAAATCAAAAGCTAAAGTTTTTACATCCAAACAGGACCTATGACTACAGCGGCCCAATATCAGCTTCCGCCTCCACTAACAAGGTTTTTTTTTTATCAAATGGTGACTAACAAGTAAAACGGGAGACATACGCCACACTCGTTCTTTTTGGGTTGTGGGCTGTGTCGACCCAAATGTGACAGTCCAATTTTTGGCTTTTGATATTCACACATACATTCATTGTTAATCACACACACACTAAACCCTAAAATTACCCCAATACCCTCAAAATCCTTCACACACTTCCGTAGGCAGCACACACAATTCCGCAGCACACACACACTCTCTCTTCCTTTTGCAGAAGCACAGCAATGGAAACAACAACAACAAGGAGAAACAACAAGAAGCCCAAGGAAAGGTCCAGGAGCACGAGGAGGAAGAGGTAGAAGAGAAACAACAACAACAAGAAGCTAAAGGTGGCGACGGATCTCAGATTGGAAGACGACTGGACCTTCTCCGGCGGCGGCGCTGCTGCTCCTCCAGGCCGACAACATCCTCCCAGTCGCCGGAGATGGTTGCTAGAGATGTTCGCCGGAAGGCCGAGATCTATGGCTCTGATGGATGTGCAGAGATGTGTGTGTGTTGTTCTGGTGCGGAATTGTGTGTGTGTGAGCTGAAGTCTGTGCATGAGGGGGAGATGAAGAGTGGTGGTTAGGGATTGAACTGGTGCTCTGCGGAAGTGTTTTTTTTGTGTGTGTGAACTTATGTGCTTTGCGGAAGTGATGTGCTATGCGGAAGTGTGTTTTTTTGTGTGTGTGTGCTGTTAAAAAAATAACACCCGCGGAATTAATAGTTCCGCGGTAGTTCCGCGGAACTATTAGTTCCGCGGTAGTTCCGCGGAACTATTAGTTCCGCACGTATTATTTGTGTGCGCATTAGAAATAACACCCGCGGAAGTAATAGTTCCGCGATACTGCAGAATTAATAGTTCCGCATGATACAAAATAGCAAGAGGGTATTTTAGGGTTTGCACTGTTTATGTATGTGTAAATAGTAATGTGTGTATGTGTATTTAAAAACTCCCCCAATTTTTTTACTCTATTCGACCATAAAAAACGTGATAACAATTTTTTGATATTGGATAAGGGTCTTGGTAAATACACCCCCAAGAATTTGCCATCCACCTCCTTTAAAATTTTTAACACCATTTTGCCCTTCGGAAATTGGTATTTCTGGGAAGTTTAAAAAATATAATTTTCCAAAAATTCAAATTTTCGGTAAATAAAAAAATTAAATTTTTAACCAAAAATGTGAATTTTCGGAGAAAAATAGATTTATATCTTACCGAAAATTTGAATTTTCGGTAGTACAAAAAGTGAAATTTTGTACTACCGAAAATTCAAATTTTCGGTAGTACAAAGTGGAAAATTCAAAAATTCGAATTTCTGGTAGTACAAAATTTTCACTTTGTACTACCGGAAATTCGAATTTTCGGTAAGATATAAATCTATTTTTTACCAAAAATTTGTATTTTCGATTAAAAATTTAATTTTTTTATTTATTGAAATTTCCGGTAGTTTAAAAATTAAATTTTATAACTACCGAAAATTTCAATTTCTGAAAAAAATAAATTTTTAAACTTTTCAGAAATTTCAATTTTCGGTAGTTATAAAAACGCTGTGGGGTGTATGCGGAAAATAAAAAAACAAAAAATGATATTTTTATATTTTTACCCTTTAAGTGGAGTGGATGGCAAAAATCTAGGGGTGTATTTACCAATTCATGCAACATTTTTCCTTAAATAATTTTTTTGTCATTTCGCACGAATAGGAGCGGTGGCGCAAAAAAATGACACATCACGAAAAATAAGGTGCAATAACTTTTTTTTTTTGATATAATAAATAATGCGCAATAGTAGTAACTTGTTTTTTTTTTTTTGATAAACCGCAATAGTAGTAACTTTCAATCACGGGACTTGAATTGTTTTTACTAGTCCTCAATTGTCAAACCAATCTCTGACACCCCAAATATTATTGTCCTCCTCCGAGGGCTAGGATAGGATATGATGTTGGCGCCGCGCATTGTCGAAAGATGGTCACATGAAAATATATAGTCACATTCTTCAAGTGCTTATGAATTTATTTTTCATAGGTCTCAGTCATACCTGAGTTCAATCCCCAAAAATGGAAGAATATATGATCAAACAAAACAAAAAAAAAAGATTGTAACCTGTTGTTTGATTTAAGGAGTAGAAATGTAACAGCACTTTCCTTACACTCCAGTGCTGTTTGGCAATGGGACAACCGCTATCCCTCCATTGAGTTAGTCCACACCACACTCCCTCCCCTCCCTCTCACTCCTTCCCGCTCCCCAGACGACAGTGGATAGTCGGGCCCACTTCCAAGACAAAAAAAAGTCCACAGTTTCGGTAAATAAAAACAAATATAATTATCTATACATTTTTTATAGCAAAACACAAAAAAAAAAAATCAATTTTAAAACATCCTTTCTCTTCTTTATTTTTCTCAATAAAAAAAGAAATGTAACAATAGTATGGAAATACGGGTGTTTCCCATAACACCACACCAGGGAATAAAAAAAAGAAAGAAAAAACAAACAATGAAGGACCCATCCCATCCCATGGTCCTCTACCCATCATTCCCAATTCACACCAGTGCCTGCACTTTGCAGTTTCTTTCTTTCTTTCTTTTATTATTTACAGCATGCGGGTTTTAATTTTTTTTTTTGGTCAAAGCGGGTTTTAATTTTTGCCTCATCCCTTTATATTATTATTATTATGCGCATCCCACATTCACATACATACACATCCTCTGGTCTCAACATAAATAAACCCACATAACATAATAATTAAGATCCACTCCACCACCACCGGAGGCCATGGCGGATGGACCCACCATCCCCACCACCACCGCCACCACCAGGCCAAAGCGGCCACGGCCACCATCGGGTCGCACCAACCTGGCCTCGTGTGTGGTGGCCACAATCTTCTTAATCTTCATCATCATCGTCATCCTCATAGTCTACTACACGGTGTTTAAGCCTCAAGACCCCAAGATCGCCGTCAGCGCCGTCCAGCTTCCGTCATTCTCTGTCGCAAACGGCACCGTCAACTTCACGTTTTCCCAATACGCCTCCGTCAGGAACCCTAACCGCGCCGCGTTCTCTCACTACGACAGTTCCCTCCAGCTCCTCTACTCCGGCAGCCAGGTCGGGTTCATGTTCATCCCCGCCGGTCAGATCGACGCCGGAAGGACACAGTACATGGCCGCCACCTTCTCCGTTCAGTCGTTCCCGTTGTCGGCGCCGGCGAGCATGGGACCCACGCTTGCCAATGGTGACGGCGTCGGTTTCAACTATGGGTTGAGGGTGCAACCCACCTTGGAGATCGAGTCACAGTTGGAGATGGCGGGGCGCGTGAGGGTGTTGCACTTCTTCACCCACCGCGTTCAGGCCAGAGCAGGTTGCAGGGTCGCCATTGCCGTCACTGATGGCGCTGTCTTAGGTTTTCACTGCTAATAATTAATTCTTGTTTTCTTTTTCTTTTCTTTTTCCCGTTTCCCTTTTTGTTTTGCAACTGTAGACTTTAGTTAGTAGTAACTAGTAACATACTAATATTATTACTGTAATTGTTAGTAATGCTGAGTAACGTAACGAAGGGATCGAAATCAAAATTGTAAAGATGATTTTTCGTTTGTCCTTTTTTTTTGAATGCAGAGTTTGGTTCGTCATTGTTTGTTCTTGGACCAATTCAATTCAGACTTTCTGCCTGGAACCAGAGATTTGTAAAATATTGAATTTCATTTATTTTTATTTAATTAATTTTATGAATGTAAGTGTATTATGGGTGGGAGAGTGGGGACAAAGGAACTGAGGAGTGTGATTCATTGTGTTGTTGCTTTATTGATGGAAGTTAAAGGGGTTAAGTAAAGGTTTGTGAGGGGAAGCAGAAAGTGGATATAGGAATGATGGGTATGATTGTATTATGAAAAGGAAAGTGGAGGGAGGAGTAAGGAGGGAAGCATTTTATTTTTGTTTTATTTTTTTAACCTTTTGGGGTGTTAATTAATTGTAGGTTAAGCAAAGTGGGATGCCATGCTTGATAGTGATACTAATTGACCAAATCAAAAACATCCACTTTTGTGCATCAGAGGTTGGAATTGGAAGAAACAGAGTGAAGAGAGAGGAAAAAGAGGGCAGAGCCTTGCTTTGGAATGGGTTAGTAGGGGCAGGTGGGGAGTATGGACCGGCTGTTCCTTAAAAGATCGTGAAATGCGGCTCTCTTTGGGGAAGTTGATTTTGTATTATCTTTTCTGGTTGGATGCATTGCAATTGCAAGGTTTCCTTTTCTATCGATGCAATGGCATCTTGAACAACCAACTTAACATAGAACTGGAATCGTACATCTAACCTAACCTACTGATGTATTATTGGCCGGCATTACAATTTACAACTGGTTTATCAGTTAATATAATCAGATTATGTGAAATTGTGAGAATTTTTGAAATATGAAAACGGGTCGGACACAATTCAATCCTAATAAAATATACGAGTTAAGTTGATCAATAAAAATTAAAACACAGATCTTCACAGACATATTTTATAGGGAAAGCTTGCTCTGATCTGGTTTAAATTCACACAAATTGACTTGTACTGAGTTGGGTTGAAATTATAGGATTAAGTATTAACTCTCCAGCCGCTTGCCCTGATATTGACTTAAATCTATGCAAATTGACTTGTAGCGTTTTGGGTTGATATATAAATTTAAAAATATATTATAACTAATTATTAATTATATAATTATTAAATTTCATATCGAAGTTTATTTAAATGATATTTTTAAATAAATATTTATTTTTTTTAAGTAATAATTATATCTTTGTTCTTTGCTGCAAATCAATACAGCTTTTTAATATAAATTATCAAAAATCAATATTTTAAATTATCATATAAATGAGTAAAAAAAATTAGACTAAGGGCCTGTTTGGATTAGCTTATGCAGAGCTTATGAACACAGCTTATGACTGATTCATAAGCTGTTTTGAGCTTATTTTTCATAAGCTACCCAGGATAGCTTATCAAAACAGCTTATGACTTATGTAAAATAAGTTTCACTATAATTTTTCTTCGATTATAAAAGTAGCTTATACAGCTTATGTCATAAGTAGCAAATAAGTTTGTTATCCAAACAGGGCCTAAGGATAACTCAAAACCAGGGTGGACAATAATTTATCAATTTACATTTTACATCATACTTGAGCTGTTGTAAATCAGCTTGTACAAACGAAATAAATGTATACTACTGTTTTGTTTCGTACAATAACATCTTTTCTTTTCCTTCTTTCTTTTGGGAACACAGAAGTTCAAGCAGGGAAAGCTTCCTCATTCCAAAATTAAGACAGATGTCAAAGTTAAAATGAATTTTGTCAGTCTTCACATGAAAACCAGAATCAGCAACATAACCACAGGAAGGAACTATTTGTAATTGTAGAGCTTGTGTTCGAGGCGCAAGTCAGGTTTCCACCACTGGTGAATCCCATGGGCTTCTTTGAAATCAAGTGCAGGAGTAACATTAACTGTCAGAGAAGCTGAAGGAATGAGATGCAAGGGTTCAGATTCCTTCCCAAACAGTAGGCCCCCAAGTGAGTTCTGAGTTGCCAACCTTTCAATGACCCCTGCTCCAATCTCCTCCATTTTTCCCCTGTGTTCAAAGTATCCAAGATACTCTGAGCAGATATGGTCAGATGGATTCACAAATAAACATGGGACCCATGCAGACAAAGCAGCAAATGGATCAAAAGATACATCCTTTTGCTGCTGCTTGGCTTTCATGGCGAGGGAGAGTCCGGCTGTTATCACGCTGCCGGCAAATCGAATCCCATGTTTCACTCTCTCATCCTTAATCCTCTCAATTGGAGCAGATACAAATGGGGGGTTAAAAAGAAAAGATTCAATCAACATGTCATTCTTGGCCATGGATTTCCCGGTAAGCATCGCCATTGCTGATCCCAGGGAGTGTCCGGCCAACCAAACATTTGAATCACCTACAGTTGCTACCATGTTTCTAACAGCTTGAATAGCTATGTCAGAGCGAGAAGTTTGATGAAGTCCTTGTCGGATGAAGTGGATATCCAACTCAATATCGCGTGAAACTGAGTGTGATTTGGTTAGAGTCCCTCGAAAGGCAATGACATAACGTGGGCTTCTATATAGAGTGTCATTGTCATTACACAGAGATGATGGAGGCTTGAACTCATAGATTGCACCAAAGATGGAAGAATCAACATCATCTACAAGTGGACGAAGCAGCTGAAAGTGGAAGAATGTCCACCAAGGCGGTGCAAGAGCCTCTGAACCTTGCCGATTTTCTTGCCGGTCCCTTTCTATAATGTAAACACCTTGGACCAAACTAGCAGCAACTGACATTCGATGATATGGATTATCCCTGAATTCAATGGTAATTATCTTTTATTAGCTAAATCCTTCTAATAGGTGAAAAATAAAGCACGCAAATCGTCAGATACAACAACTAGGATCCAAAATGATCTCAAAGCAAATCAACTAAGAATTTCCAACATTGATGCTCTATGAAAAAAAGAATATCCTATAGGTATTAGGTTTTTGATATATTGATGTGAACGCAAGAAAAGCACGTGATATTAGGTTCATCATACTATCCTCAATATATACTGTTATGTACAAGCAGGGCAACTGTTACTCGCATCAGAAATCAGACATGGTGGAGAAGAAACATTACATTTCGAGTACACAAGGCATAGTAAAAAAAATACTTATTATCTAACTACACAAATAAAGAGGAGAAAATTTTAAAGTTGAAGATTTGTTTGATAGATCTTACCATAAGACATATGTTAAATGCAAAGGTCCTGAGAGGTCAAAACTTTCCCTCTCAGAGGCCATGACCCTATGCACCCTCCTCGCCTTCCTTCTGAGTAACTTCAGAAATTGTCAAACAATTCAAAAAGGAAAGAAAATGGATCAGTACTCAGACAATCGGATTGTCAGCGTGCTTATGCATAGATAGACTATGAAATCTCTCACTAAACATGATAAACTGTTTCATGTGAACAGGAAAAAAAAAGGAGTAGGAAAAAAGCTCAAGACCATTTCTGTTGTTAACAACATATGTTAGCAACTCAACAGCCATTGCCCTGCATGATATACAGTCAAATCCACAGCACGTTTGGCAAATATGAGCTGTGTGAAATTAATCAAGTAGATGAAAAACAACAACGATAACCCAAAAGTATAAAAACAGAACTCCCCGATATTCACATGGCAGCAAGGAAACACTCAGAAAGATCTGGCGGAAACCAGATTTGCTGCAATAAGAAAAAAAACAGTGCAGTAAGTTCAGTAAGAAAATTGGAGCCACTGAAAGAAAATCTGACAGCTTTATATTCCGAGTTCATATTTTGAATCCGATTTGCTGAGGTAAAGCTGTCCAATTTTCATCCAACTCCTCCAATTCCTATACCATTTTTTAACTACAGTGAACCCGAATATCTAGATTTGTCACTAAAAAATCATTAATGCTCATGTCAATTTTATCTTTTAGCATCTAGCAAGAACTGGGATAGGAAGACACCTAAAAAACAATAATTAAAAATAAGCGTTATTTAAAATTTGATTTTTAAGGTATCGGATTCCAGAACACATTTTTCGTCGTCTTAAAACAATTTTCCTTTTCTTAATTAATTAAAAAAAAAAACTCAACTTCACCGTCACATCCAATCCAATCCAATAGACAGTCAACCAATCATCGTTCTATCAACGACGACATAAATAATAATAGTTATAATAATATTCCTAGAATATTCCCAGAATGAAAATGAGGGAAAAGGAAAAAAAAACAAAACATTCTGAGAAAGAAAGGCGCATCTAACATTGGAGATCCTACGATTGAGCTAACAGGGCAAATGAAATGCTACCTCACCTGCAATGTGAGATTTACATCGTATTTGTATAAGCATAAAATAAAAAGAGAAGGGTGTTATATTAATTAATATAGAATATAAATAAATGGAAAGAAGGATGATGAGAGAAAAGGTCGGAAGCAAAATCGCATGCAGCAGTGAAAATGGAGATCGAAAGGAAAGGGAATGGATTCTTACGTTAGAATCGGAGTGGGGTGGTGGCTTGCTACCGGAAAGGCGAAACAAACCAAAACTAATGCAATTTTATTGCGCAGAGAGAGAGAGAAAGACGTTCGTTTTGGATTTGTGACGACGTCGTATGCCCTACTGCATCTTCTCCTTTTTTTTTTTGGTCCAACTGCATCTTCTCCTTACGCTGTGGTTTTTCACAGGAGCCCACAGCAAATCACTTTTTTTTTTTATGACACCACAGCAAATCATTTTTTTTTTGATATAACCACAGCATATCACTTTGGTTCAACGCTATCAATCATGTTATATATTGATCAAAAATGATTTATAGATACTTCTATTTTTATTTTTTTATTGTGTGAATGATTTATAGATACCTAAATACGAGTAGATAGAAATACAAGAGAGAAAGAGTTATAAGAGAAATAAATAATAATTGATAAATATAGTAGACAAAATGATGAGGTAAAAAGAATTAAATAGATATTAAGAATTATTGAATATCCAAATATCAATATACTATATTAATTGAAAACATAAAGACTGGTAAAAAAAATTTATCAAAATAATAATAATAATAATAAAGACTGGTAAAATTTGGGGTTTTTTTTAACCCATGTATTTTCTACACGTAATTGTGGAGACTAAACTCTCAAAGTACTAAGATTCATTTAAGAAATTGACATTTCCCAATATATGCTCTTTCATACACACAGTTGGCAAACTGCTAACATCATACTTAAGGGACTAGGTATCTACCACTCGTATCCCATCATATTGGTATTTGGTTGTTTAAAGTTACTATACAATATTCCCTGCAAAAAGAAAAAGTTACTATAATACTACCTCCAGTCTTATATATTAGAGACAAATACCTAATTCATAAAGACCAATAAAAATATAGTTAGTTGAGTTAGTTGTAATTTATATAATTTTTATTCCAAGATTACTCCTCATAGTAAATAATTAAAATAGTGGTTTATACATTTAATGATATTAAATTACTCTTAATTCTCAAATATATTATTCTCTCTCCAATAGGTATAAAAAAATTTTTATACAATTGATGTATTTAAAATAGGTCTATATTTATTATAATTTAAAAAAATAACTCTAAATTCATTTATATGAGATCGGATGTAGTAATGCACAATCGATTTTTGTGTATATCTCATAACTTTTATTTTACTCCCACTCTTAACTCTCATTCTCAGATGCTACAAGTGAGTTGACGTCACATTTTAATTTTATAATAATTTTATAGATTTTTAATTGTTTTTAAATATATTATTATTTAAATTTAATAAATTATATTTTTTATCTTTTTTTATGTTAATTAAAACATTCCATGATAACTACATTACATAAATATTTGTGTAGGAATTTATGAAAATAATTTATAGTAGATCTATTATTCTATAAGCTATTTTTAATTTATTTCAGCTTACTTATACATATTCCTATAGCATTTTTGTTATTGTTTCAGATTCCTCAGACATTCGTTTGGATGACGAATTGATTTTAGATATTTTTTATGTTTTGATGAAAAAGTGCGGTAAATAAAATCAATTTTAGAGTAGATAAAATTAATTTTTAAAAAAGTAATAATTTCAAACTTTTTGGTTGAATAAAATTAATTCTAAATTCTAGATATAAAATCCATAAAATTCTTTATATTTATTTACTTTATCATTCAAACGAAATCAATTCTTCTAAACTTATTTTAAAATTTTAAAATATCATTACCAAACACAAATTAATTATTTTAACTTCTATTTTATAAATTAATTCTACTAAAATCTAAATCAAACTGATAATATTTTGACTGACATATGTAAACAACTGAAATGGGCAAAAACTCGGAACCATTTTTGAAACTATCACCGGCATAAACTCTACATTAGACGTTACATAAAATTTTACACTCCTTTGTTCGCAACTAGTTTGAAATTTGAGGGGGGGAAAAAAAGATTGGGCAGTTGGTATTTGGAAGAACCGAAAAATGAAAGATCTAAATAGGGGGTGAAAGACACTCAATTATCTTACCCAAAAAATCATTTTTTTTCCTTTGTCAGAATCAGACATCAGACATTTAGTAAAGATGACAATACAAATTCTAGTTCTAGATAGTTGCAATACGAAAAATGAGTATAAAGAATGAACATGAAATGGTAATACTACTGCCTCGTATAAACGTGATCCATATCCGCATCTACTTAGACCAAGCAACTGCATCTATTTCAGCTTGTGCACTTCGGTATAGCTCCAGTCTCTTTGCGAGGGCACCACGACGTTCCGCAATTGCAGGGTCCTCATTCAGTAATGAGGACAAGCGCTTGGTCTGCAAAGAGAATATGCAGGCAGTCAATGCTTAATTACTTCAACTATTGAAACCAAATGAAAAAACAGCTTAATAGTAGTTTTTTTGTTGTTTTTAAATAAGTTCTTTGAGTAAATGAAAAGCATAAACAGAACACTTGGAAAGGCTGATTTATTCTCACATCCATTTTGCCTAGCTCAGTGAAAAAGTGATCAAGTAGGCTTCGTTTTGCCTCCCGCACTTGACAATAGACGATGGACTTGGGAATTGAATGTCGCAGAGTAGAGCAGACCATATTGACGTAAGACAAAATTGTGGTTCCTGTTTATACAGAGAGTGAAGGGTCAGTGTGTAATGCCATTTTGAACATATCGATGAAGGCTGTGTGATATTTGTTGAGCCATATCACTAGTCGATGTGAGATTTCTCAACACACCCCCTCACACATCGACTCTCGACAACACCCCACACGGGTGATGGCCCACTACCCCACACGGGTGGGGTGGATCTAACCTTGGCTTTGATACCACTGTTAGGGCCTAACTCATCCCCACAAAACCGGCTTATAGGGTAAGGACTGCCCACACTATATAAACACTACACGAGCCATATCACTAGTCGATGTGGGACTTCTCAACAATATTAAACTTGAGAACAACGTTGTATTATCAGTCCAAGCTTGAGACTGCGTTTTGTAAAACTTACCGATTCGCCTTAGATAAGAATCATTATATCTATCAAAAATTGAATGCGTGGGGTTGCCACCCTTGTCAACATCTTGAGGAAGCTTTCGAAAGAAATCAACTGTCAAATAGCCACACTCCATATCAACTAGCAGCAGTGTTGCTTTTTTGCTTTCGTCCCTCATTCTTTCTAGTGAATCGACAGCTGCAGCCCCAACCTCAGCCCGGAGACCAGGATATTGCTTCAAGTCCTGTGAATCAACCAAACCAACGCCTTAGTATTAGCTGGGAAAATTGTGAATATGATCCACTCCAATCAAGATCAATTTCGATTTAATTGTTTTTTAGTTTCTCAGTTTTAATTTTCGTTTTCAGGACATAATATATAATAAATAAACATTAAAACTTACAATAAAAATAATAGAAATTAATTCACAATATTAAATACCTCGTCCCAAAAGTAATAACAATTGATACTAGTAAAATTCATTTTAGATCAAACTCATTTTATTTTTTTTCCGGTTTTCATTGGATATTTTTGGTTTATGAACACCCTAACCCATACAGAATCCATCTAATAAGAAAAGGCAGGTTCCTTTTTATAAAGAAACTAGGACCATATGTCAAATCGCTTTTTTGTTTTTCAAAATTTATGTCTACGCATTTAGGAGCCTTTTTCTCAAACAATTCTAGAATTCGCAAATACAGAGGATTAGGTATTAATGTTCAACATCATCTAAATCACACATATCTTAATACTCGACCAAAGAAAACCCCAAAACTCAGCATATTTTGAATTCTAAAATTGAAGCCATTTAAATGATATTGCAAAATGAACCTTGTCACTAGAATACCGTGACAAAATCAGAGCATTAAAAAGAATAAAACTTATAAGCACAAATGTAGCACTAAGAAATACAGCAGAAACATTAGATAAGTACTTCCAGGAACATACCAGAGTCTCACTAACAGCTTTGTGAACCAGGTCCTTTAATAGAGAATGAACCTGGAAGTATTCAATTCAAAATGACACTTCAATGAACATGAGCAGTGAGATAAGCAAAAGATTTAAGTAGAATGCATAGATAATTCAACTATAACAAAAACACATAATACATTAAAAATATCAAATTTGTAACATTCACCAATTTACAGGCTTTTAAGTTGAGGTTAAGGTTCTTTATATTTCTTATCAATAAAGACACTAAGTCATCATCAACTCAGAACTATAAGAAAAAAGTGCTCTTTAATCAAGTATTTTATTTCACCGCATGCTTTCCACCACCACCACCACATAAGATCACAGAAAAAGTTTTTGGGCACAAATAAATTTGCATCGAGAGGAGTGACTATCAGTGGTGAAATTCCAATTGCTGTTGATGATTCTATTATGAAATTGAAAATCATACCGCATCAACAGATGCCTCGGCAGGGCCCCTGATAGTAATTAGAGTAGATTCAATGAGACGACGGTATCCTTGTTCTGGAGCTATCAGATGAGGTTGGTACCCATCAGCTTCTGTAATAAGTTTCCTTATATTTTCCATTGAAAGCTGTTTATCAAACTGCAACCTTTTCAAAGCAGCAGGGAGCTGATTGTCAAAGACATTATAAATTTTATCACCTCCAGGCCGCCTGTAGGAGATTGGCACATTATTGAAGTTAGTTTGTGTAAGAATACAACACAAAGATGATTTTGAAACAAAGGAATTGCACACTAAATTGTTAACATAGATCACAAAAGTATAACACATACACGCCATCAAGATGGTCTTTAAATATTTGATCAAATGAGCGGCATATCTCCATGATTGCATATAACTTTCCCTGCATGTGATGGGAAATCAGCCATTAGACAATACAAAACACTAAATTAAGATCCCTGAAAATGAAGCACCATATTATTATCTATTTATAACCACCGCTACCATAAATGAGTTCAGTTTATCAAAATCAATGGCCATAGTGTGGGAATAGATGTTCGTATAAACGCACACAATGGCAAAAGTTCGGAGGGAAAGACAAGGACTTTTGAGCAATGGACTTATATAAAAAACCAAAGATTTTGGAACTAATAATTTAAACTGGTAGGGCAAAGAAGAGAAAACTTACCCCAGCATCAGCTGCAACAGGCTTTCCTAAACGAGTCTGTTCAGCTTCAAGTTCAGTAATTGTTTTGCTAATAAGAGATTGAATGCCTGGAATTTTGGACTTGATTACTGTCTCCAAATGCTGAGATATAAAGCATTATGACTTTAGTCATTGGAAGCCAATAAAACCAGAATTACATAAAAATGAAAATTTAACATTTTAGTCAAATGATGCTACAAGTTGTTTCTGATGTACCTTTGAGAGCATCTTCGCCAGATGCTCAGACCCCATTCTATTAGCAAGGTGTTTATATTCAGGAGTACTAGAAAAGTACTCGCGTTCTCTACGCCTTGCAGCAATCATGTCAACATTCTTGTTTATGTCTGCTTGTGATCTATTCACAACACCAATCCAGGGAAACTTTAACCTATATGCTCTCCCTTCCAACATCTGAGCAAGAAAAAGTATATATCACAGATCAGTGTTGAATCAAGTGTTTATCTTTGACCTTGTAATGAATTATCACGATGTCAATAAAAAATTATTGGACTTACATCAACAGCATCAGTACCCTTGTCCATAAGATCAATCTTCGTCAAAACTCCAATGGTCCTGTCCCCTAAAAGTTGAAATCAATAAACCAATAATTAGAACACCTTCTTTAAGCTTCAATTAAATCACCTTATTCTTAAAAAATCAATAATGCAA
Source organism: Glycyrrhiza uralensis (assembly GCA_030159175.1). Classification (NCBI taxonomy): domain Eukaryota; kingdom Viridiplantae; phylum Streptophyta; class Magnoliopsida; order Fabales; family Fabaceae; genus Glycyrrhiza; species Glycyrrhiza uralensis. The sequence continues at coordinate 56,222,779 of BRZY01000003.1, read as the reverse complement.
AAATTTAGAATACAGTGAAATTTGCAATGTAAATGTAAATACATAACATTAAGATTCTCTAAAAACAATGAAAAACTTCATTAAATGCATGCAAAATGAGGAATATTCAAAGCCAAAGAAAAAGAAATATTGAAATTACCAGTAGGATCCACTTCACGGGAAATTTTAATTGCGTCAGATGTTGCAAGATCTTGATTAGCCGGTGAAATAGCCAAAATTATACAGTTTGGCTGCAAAAATAACATCAAATTCAACATACAACATTTTCCTACATGGACATAATTTTTTTCAAAATATTCTATCAAATGCTTCCTCAGTTGTTGGAAAAAAACGAAGTTCATTAAAATTAAACAATGCTAGTTTTTTAACAAATCAGCAAACTTGGCAAGATAAATTTTCTAGCAATGTAGATTATGATTTTAAAAATTATATCATCCAATTTGTGGCAGAGAGGTAAAAGGTTATATGTCCAAAGTTTGTTCCTTCAACATGTTATTTCCCATTAGAAGCTTTAGCACTTGAAGGAACACTACCTTCTCAATGTAGGAGCGAACCATATTCTCAATGTCATGCACAATACTGTCCGGTTGACCCTCTGTAATTATGCAAAAAAAAAAAATCCATTAGCATCTTGTACATCATGAAAATCTAAGAATTCCCAATGAACAGTCTTAAAAGTTAAAACCATGGACAAGAAAGACATGTCAATTTGTTGCGTACCTACAGCTACCTTTGTGAGCCCAGGAAGATCAACGAGCGTCAAGTTAACAACTGCAAGAGTCCAACAAGGTCACCCATGGTTAAACACTTGAATAAAAGGAACAAACAAATAGATCCCTAGATAATGCTACTGAGTTGTCGCAGACAGATCTACGCATTATATGACAGATAGAAATGTGGGATGCAACAAACAGAAATAGTAATAAAGAAAAAAAGGCTGAAATTCAATCCGAACCATTAGGAGAATATATGCTAAGATGAATTGGGACACTTGAAATTTGTTTGGTCCGTCCAGTCTCTCTATCAGTTTCATCTTGAATCTCCTTCCTCACAGCAGCTACACAAAATTAGATCGCCATTAACAACCATACAAATTCAAAACCGGTCAATAACATTCAAATCAGCAAAAACAACCTTGGCGAGAGGCACACAAACATAACTATTTACTTACGGCTACGAGCAGCAATGATAGGAAAAAAACGAGAAGCTGAGAGACAGTGAGAAGAGAAAAACTAACCAAAATCAGTGAACCTTTTCCTCGGAAGGTGTAGGAACTCCGCATACTCTCTGCTTCCCTCCTCAATCTTGTGAAGCTGCAACACGAGCGGTCGCCGAGTAACGATCCCTGCAAAACGTTTTGCACACGCATCAATCGCCAATAACCTTCCAATCACAAACAAGCACCGATCTCAATGCATAAAGCAATGATTACCTGATCCACGAGGTAAGAAATCTTTGCCGACAACGCTCTCCAAGACGGAGGACTTTCCAGAGCTCTGAAGGAAACAACAAAAACAACAATATAATATTCGTTTTATGAGAAGAAGAAGAGAAGAGAGGGATCGGAAGGAAGAGGTGACGGACCTGGCCACCAACGACGGCGATAGAAGGAAGGGAGTCCCAGAGAGTTGGGAGTGCACTAGCTTCGCCGTGGTCACCTAAGGCGGTGCAAGCTCTCTGGATTTTGTTCACCAAAGATATCAGGTTCTCCATTCCGATTTTCTCAGATCAGATCTGTTTGTCGGATCGCGTCCGGTTGAGGTTATCGCCGCGATCTGCTCGATCGCCGGCGACGGTTACAGAGAGAGCGAAAGCAAAAGAGCTTGTGTTTGGTGCTGTGTGTCGATTGTGGTGGTGAGACAGAGAGGGGGATTTTTGGAGCTAAAGCGCGTAGTATTTGTTTGGAGTGTGTGGACTTTGTTTTGAAATGGTCGATATGCTAGTTCAAGCAACCCCCACCCAACGGAACAGCCGCTTTTTAAAGTAAAAAATGTAATGTAATAATGTAAAATGCAATTACTGTCTCTATACCGCTAGATTTTCGTTTCGTTGTCATTTCTTTAATGGAAAAATACTTTCTTTTGTTTTTTTAGGAGACTGATTTTCAATATTATTTTTACGAAATGCCGAAAAATGAGTCAAGCAATATTAGAAGATAAACTTCAATTTTCTTATCTAGGATAAACCCAAAAAGTCAAAATTGATAAGATATGTTAGGCTAAGAGTTGACTCATTTGAGATTCTATTTGGTAAAAACGAATTGAAAGTCGATAAGTTAACTAATAACGACTTATAGTCGATAGTAGATAAGAAAGTTGATAGAAAATGAATTTAAAGTTAATAAAAACTAAGCTAGTTGATAGCAGATAAACTTATATTTTATAGCTAACAATGGATAAGGTAGTTTATTAAATTTAGAATATTTGATAAAATTAGTATAGTTGAACCAAATGTTAAATATAAATGACATGTTTATATACATTTTTATATAAATTCCATCTATATATATATATATATATTTTATTTTAAAATAGTTATCATTTTTAATACTTTAATTTATTTTAAATTATTTATCATCTTAAAAATTAAAATAATATTTTCTCTGTTATCCCCATTTAATTTTTTTTATTACCCCATTTTAAAATATTTTCATTGAATAAAATGAGATGATAGAAATAAAATAACATATTCATATGATTTTTATATAAGTTTTACTTTTTATAGACAAAAATATATTCTCTTTTATTTTTTATTCTAAATATATACATAAAATTACGCAAGGTGTGAGAGGAATTAAGGATTAAACAATAGCTTCTTGTATATATAAGTTAAATTTAGTTTCATGCATCTCAATTTTTTCATAAATTCTCTAATTTCCCCCCATAAATTCTCTAATTTAATTTCTTTTATAAACGTCTATTCTATAACCTTATAAACCAAAACCCATTTCGTTTTTCACCATTGTTAGCTTGCTTTTAAATATCCCCTATCAAGTAATGCAATTTACAATTTAATTACAAAGAAACACTACGTTGCCTCACATTTCCAAGAATATTGCGGAGAGAGCAAATAAACGATGGGTGAAAGTCATGACTCTCTGCAATCTGGTCTTTTTAAAGTTCTGGGGATAGGATACTCTTAAAGTGAATCTCATCATCTTGAGGAGTGGAAGAGTTTCTCCTTTCTAGAGTTCTAATGCTGATTTTGCCTTTCACAACCAGAGCTCCCGAGTCCTACAAGGATATCCCAAACTAATAAAGCATCTTCAAATAATTTTGACAGATTAAAAGATTGAAGTCCATGCATGATTTGGCACGGGTAACACTAGCCACCCGAAAATAGTCATTCGTAATTGGTTTTAGTAGTGTCTGATTGTTCTTTCAAAAATAGCATGATGCTTGTTCAAATGATAAGATCCTTCTAGTCATTATATGTGATCTTTAGTTTCTTTGCAAGACTGCAACTAGAAATGAAGTACGAATCTCACTCAATCATAGCATATATGTAATTTATTTCTACGCATAGCTCGTTTGGGGCTCTAGGGAATTAAATTCTTTCTGGATTCATATTCAAAGTCTCTGTTTGTCAAAATTTATAGACATAAAGAAAGAAACAAAGAATACAAATTTTTCATCTAAAATGACCATGTGAAAATTTCACATTTCTGTGATTCATTTGTATCGATCGTTATTGAATTTTAAAAGTGATGAATGACAAATGGCCAATGGTTATACTTCTATGATGGTGCGCGTAAAAGCCATGAAAATGTTGCCAAACACTTTGACGCCATGGCTTTCTCATCCAAAGCAGAATTAAAAATAAGAGAAAAGAATTCAAAGAGGAAAAAAACAAAACACATAATGAGGTAAGGTAAAATTATACCTGTTAGTCATCATACTCTAAAATGTGTGGTTTACATTTACAAAACAGGATGCAGCCATGTTCTTGAAGAACATGAAAGAATCCACATTCAATAAATAACCTGTATGCCGGAACCTAAAGAACCATTGAATTAAAGTAAACCACTACTTATTTACCACGTAATTAAAACTTCATAATTACAAAAGTTCTTTCAACCTTGCTAAGAATCGCTAAAGAAAAACTAAATTTGTAGTGGCCTGTGGTGTGACAGGGTTTAAAAGACCCCAAAAGATAAATTATACTATACACTAATTCAATAATGATCAACGTCAATTGGATTTGGAGGACTCTTCAGATCCACCATATCCATATGGGTTTTTGCTAGCCCAATTCCATTGATCACGGCACATATCATCGATGCCATATTTAGCCCTGCAAGGTAAAAAAAAATTGTGAGGAAAAAAGTGGGGAAACAAGAATTCAAGAAAACTTGCCCAAATTTCTTATCAAAAGACAAAAAAAAAAATACTATCACGGCCACGCCAGGCAAAAAATAATCATAAATGATCAGTTAAACGCCGTGAAATTATTCACTTTAAAGCAAATTAACACTTACTGCCAGTTAAGTTCTTTTTGTGCTTTCTCTGTTGATGCATAAACAACTTCAGCATCTCCAGGTCTCCGACCAGCCATTACAAGTGGAATTTCCTGAACAGTAAAAGAATTGTAAAAATTAATTAGTCATGTACTGAAGAATAGCTTAGGCGGAATACAATATAAATGAGTTGGTTCAAGATGTGTTCCAGGTTTCAGGTATTTGAACAACCTAAACATGAAACTGAACAATCAGTTGCATAGGAAGTGCAGATGTTTGTTTACTAATAACATTGTTACGCTGTCAAATTCAAAAACCCGGGGAAAAATGATACGGAATGAAAGTGAGCACCAAATGGCTTATTTATAAATGACCAAAAAAAAATTTGACAACAAGGGATGGCAAAAGATACAACACCAGAAACAGAATCATCAGTATTTTACCTTTCCAGAGGCCTTTTCAAAAGCTTTAACCATCTCAAAGACTGATGTTCCCTTTCCTGTTCCCAAGTTATAAACCGCGCAATCTGTATCGACAAAACATGAAATTTTACCAAAATAAACAACATTACATAAAAAGAAAATCCAAAAACAGGCCAAACGAAAGAAAAAATTGTCATTGGCTTATGGGAATCAAACATCAGTTCACAACCACTTACTGGAAGAAAATGATGAATTTGGAATAATACCTATTTTAGGATCATCTAGTTTACGCAATGCAGCAATGTGCCCATCTGCTAAATCAACAACATGGATGTAATCACGAATCTGAGAAAAAAGATAAGATCCATCCTGTAAGATCCTCGTAAGAAATGGGAATAGATACTTTCACAAAGAACACATCCAATGAGGGGAAAGGGGATTGATGGGGGACTTGTGCATGTAAGAATGGACTAAGTGTGATTGTTGTAGCTCAGGATGTCACATACATTATCATCAAAATATTCCTAACCAAAGGGAAAAAAGTTCAGTAAAACAAGTCAGAAACAATGAGAACATACTCCGGTGCCATCGCTTGTGTTATAATCTGTTCCGAAAACTGTCAATGCAGGGCGTCTGCCAACCGCTACTTGCTGAACAAACGGCATGAGGTTGTTAGGAATTCCACGAGGATCCTCACCAATATGCCCACTAGGGTGTGCACCAACTGGGTTGAAGTATCTCAACAGTATTATTTTCCATTCTGGTTCTGCACGGCTGATATCACGACAAATTTCTTCGATGATAAGCTGAAGAAAAGAAAATTCTCATTAGATATCATTGCTAGATTCATCAGTAATATTCAAGAAATTATAAAGATGTTTTGTGCCAGACCCAAATCCTCATTTCCAAAGCAATAAAATTAGACTCAAAACTGATTCTTTCTCCAAGCAGCCATCATCTCCAATTTCATTTTCCAATATCCAACAAGTAACCTAAACAGTTTCCCAGACATACCTTGGTTCGTCCGTATGGGTTTGCTGCTGACAAAGGGAACTCTTCAGTGCAGGGGAATTCCTTTGGCCAACCATATACAGTGGCTGAAGAAGAGAACACAAGCTGAAATCATTCAAAAAAAATATAGAATTGTGTTAAATAACCATATTGCAGCATCAAGAGAATACAATGCAGTAATGCACAACCAATCTCACAAGATAAGGTAGTATTATTATCAGGGTACTAGAAGAAGAAATATCTAGACTTCAGCTTAAGATGAAGCTTCTATTGAATCTTTTCAACAACAAAAAAAAGTTACCTTCTTGCATCCATGGGCAGCCATGACTTCAAATAGAACGATTGTCCCAATCAAGTTGTTGTCATAGTAGAGTAGTGGTTTCTGCACACTTTCACCCACTGCTTTCAGTCCAGCAAAATGTATGACAGCATCAAACCTAGAGGAAAAGATACATAATTTTTTTTGATCAATAAAGATACAGATATAAGAAGCACCGACAAATGTGCAATCATTTTTGTTTAACAAAATTACAGAAACTTCTGCATAATCCTTACTTTGTGGAAGAAAAAATTTGCTCCAGTCCTTTTCTGTCCCGGAGGTCTAACTGCAAGGGGAAAAATAAAATGAAAAATTGTCGGTCATCACCATAATAAAATAATTGCATAAATTTTCAACTTCACCTAGGTAACAAATTGAAAAATTATTTAAGGTGCAGTACTCTATCAATGTCTACCGCTGCTATAATCTTTGTAACTGTGACATGCACACTAGATAAGAAATGAAACTTGATTTTTTTTTCCTATTACCTTTTTCTTACACCATAAGGGAATCTCTCTCGTTAAGGGGTATGGGTTAAAAAAGTATTAGTGTGAATTAAACATTTTAAATACGAAATAGCCCATACTAAGCCAACTACAACTCATTAAATAAATTGGCTTAAACACAGAATCATGAGGGGAGAGGATAAAATAAATCAAACCATACATCACAGAAAGCTAAAGAGCAAGATTGGATCCAATAACAGAAAAAAACTAAAAGCACATCACATCAAAAAGTACGTTATGTACTTGTCGGGGCCCAAGTGAGAAACAGACTGAGCTCCAAATTGTTATGAAACACACATATTTCGAAACCGCCACCGTCTGTTTATTTACCACGGCACGGGAATAAAGCACAAAACTTTTGCTTTTACCCATGATTGGGCCCACCGCAATTTACATGGTGGAAAGATCCCACCATAAAAAATACACATAAATTACTACAAATGACCGTAAGTTAGAGCAATTGTTAAATCCAAATCAACAGACAACAATCCAAAAACCAAAATCAGAAGGACAGTGCAACCAATCCAATTTAATTTTTCTATAAAAAAACAAATAATGAAAACGCTTGAGCAACGAGAAAATGCGCCGCGCACCTTGTGAAAGGAAAGGTTACCGGCGAATTCTCCGGCGAGTTCCTTGACTCTATGAATAGCGATTTCGGAAGAATTGTCGAGGTTGTCGACGACGACGGCCTTGAAACCGCCGAGCAGAAGCTGAAGGACGGTGTGGCTACCGATGTAACCGGCTCCGCCGGTGACCAGAACGGTTTGGTTTTGCATAATTGAGGCTTACGTTTTCGCGAGAGAGAAAAGTGAGGAAGATGATGACGAGTGAATGCGTAAAAACGGTAACGATAGCTTCGAAATCGCAACTGAAGAAGAGAAAAGGAGGGGTGAGTTTCTTTTATAGGTGTCAGTGGAAAAAGCGAGAGTTTGTTACGCGCCAGGTTCGGAGAAAGCGAGAATTTTGTGACACGTTCACAAAGTCATATGTTACTGCTCTATACCTTGTTTTGTTTTGCAGAATTTAATGTTTTTATTTGTTTTTCTTTTTCAGGAATATTTATGGTTGAATGCTCCAGATCACCCACGTGGATTTCCAGTGGGTCTGGTTCTGATTTCGTCTTTTGCTTTCCTTATTCTTTTGACAACAGTCACCGCAAATTCTATTTTTCTAATGATTTTCTCTTATTTTTGTGTGGGCATGATTGGTTGATTTTTTTAAGGGCACATTTTTTCGATTAATGATTGGTTTAATTAAAAAAAGTTGATGACAGTTATACTCTCTAGTTGGAGTTTTTGTTTGTTACCTGAGTGGTTTCCTGTTATAGAATTTAAAGGGCGTGAGCTGTTACACTTTTCATTAATTAATTGCCTTTGTTACTACTACTATTTTGCTGATCATATTATTTGTATTCTTGAATTATTCTTTCAAACACTATCCTTTATATGGAATAATAGCCTATGTCATTTAAAAGGTGTGATTATTTCTCTTTAGTAGTAAAAAAAGAATCTTATTAATTAAATGACATTAATTGGTAATAAAATATAGAATAATTCTTTGTTGTAAAGTGACACTTACCATTTAAATAAGATTTATTATTAGCCAATTTGAAGTATAAAAATTGTCATAATTGTTCATTAGTAGAATATACCTTTCTAAAATAGTTTTTCTTTCTAGACAATTTTCCTACGGGAACTAATGGTATAGCTAGGTTAATGTATTATTTGAGGATATATTATATACGAGAGCAGTGATCAAATTTGTTAGTGAAATCTGTCAACGAATGAGACTTGTCAAACAGAAACTAAAGTAAATTTAAAAAAGTTTCTATAATCTCATGATCCAGTGTGGATTATAATTCACTTTGCAATTGCACTGCTCCGCTATCTGTAGTCTATAGTCTCCTTATATACCGGACTTCAACTCGTTTGCCGTTTGCGTTTCAAGTTAATATGAATTTTTGGCAAATGGCAAAAGCCTAAAGATGCGCTTACGGAATCCACACTTGAGCAAACCAAACAATCACTTAATTGTAACGATTAGTATTGGAACGTGCTTTTGTGCGTGGAAGAAGATTGCACGCGATGGTTTCGTGAATGTTCAGGAATTTCTAATAAGATTTTATATATACATCGCGTGTTATCATAATATATAGGTACTTTTTAAACACTAATAAAGGAATTTTTAGTGTATATATATATTGACTGTGAATTTATTATCTTGAATGTGTAATTTTTTTATTTTTTAAAAATAGTGATTGTGACTATTTTTTCATTTGAATTTTAGTTTTATTTTTTAATGTATACTACTATATGATAATTTTTCATATCTTTTAGACATATAGCTTTATTTTGTATACAAATTAATTATATATTTTTTATAATATTGAAATGTTTATATTATATTTTTATTATTTTATAAAAATTCAAATTATTCATATTATCAAGAAATATCTATTAATTATAATCAAAACATTTATTTAATTTGTTAGGAGAATAGTGGGAGAATAGTGAAGAGAGAGATGTCGACCAAGTTAAATTTCAACAAAAAATAAGTTTTTTTATTTAAAATTTAGTTTTTGAGGCCGATGACTAATCTCTATCAGAGAATTTGGTTGAAGCTCTAACATGAGATTTTATTAAAGGATCCGAGTTCAGTTCCACTTGAACTATAATGTAACGTGGATTATTTAAAATTTATTTGAAAACTTTTTTTTGAGTCTAGGAAATTCATTTGAAATCTTTAATTTGTGCATGTGGCTTCTTTTCTGTTAATTTTAATTCGTGTATATATATCATTGCTCTTTAATTAACTTTTAATAAACACCCCGCTTTGACCCCGAATAACGACTTTGTAAGCTTCATCCATCAAAGTCAACAAGCTTTTGTGCTCAAATAAAACAAGAACATCCTCCCACCGTCCAAACCCTTGATTTTGGGATTTCGTATTCATTGTTCCTAAACTTAAATATGTCTGAAAGAACTTTTATTTTTTATTTTCTCCTTTCCTTCCTCGTTATATAATCTTAGATTATATGGATAAATTTATCTAAAAATTATACATATTTTATGTAGTAATATACAATTGACCTGATCTCTCATAAAGCAACACATTAAATCTATGAACACATCATTTAATTTTTTTTATCATTTTCTCAATTAAATATAATGCATATTGCAATCCTTTCTGATCATTTCATGTTTTGCCATAAAGATAAGACATGTGACGTCTCTCGCTCCTTGGAGGTTCACTCAAGTCTATTAATCACCATAAACCATCGCTCCTATGGAGATGGTCTAAGAACTCAAATACGGTTCTTAGAATGGTTTGTATTGGAGATGCTCTTAGCACCCGTGTTAGACAAGGTTGAGAATTTTAACTTTATTGTTGTATAGGACCTTCTCTGTTTCGAATCATACTAGAACATGGAATCAGAATATGAGGTGTTAGCTAGGTACTCGCTCAATCTATTATCTATCCTTGAGAACAAAACAAAATTACAAACACGGACAGCCAGAAAGGGAATCAATCAAGAGGAAGAACCAATGATTATATATGAAGACTAATAATAATCATGGAATCATCTAAACAATCATTGCATGAAAATTTGACCAAGCCCGACAACGGTGGTAAATCCAAAAAATTCAAATTTGGTGGAATAATTGCTACGATATGAGATTTTTGAACACAAAGTTGAACGGCAACAATTTAAGTTCACGTACGATGGTGATGGCTACTTGCAAGACATTCTAATATTTAAGTTAGAATTTGCATTAAAAAGTATGAAAATTGTTGAATGGATATGTACCTTTCCAGTAGCTACCTCTTCTTATATAAGAACCTGAGCGCTAACCTATCCAAGTTTTTTTTTTGGTAAAAGAGATGGTTATGGTAGTTCTAACTGCCCAATGGTCATCTCTTTCCTTCTCCCGTGTCACTTTTTGGGCTTAGAACACCTATCCTAACCTAACGACCAAAAAAAAAACACCTATCCTAACCTCAAGTTGTGGGATACCATAATTGATGTGAAATGTGTAGCATAATTAATAATTAATTGTATTAATTTGACAAATATTTAATTTTAGTTGGTAGGTTAATATAGTTTATGATTAATGCAAATTAACAAGTGGTTAATAAAAAAAAAGTAATTAAGGGACCGGTAGTGAGACCCTTTATTTGGTATGTCTAGTTTTCCTTAACTTTGATTTCGACACATAAGTGTAGTTTAGACATGCAAAAAGAAAAATAAAAGAATAACCAGTGTGTTAATGGTATTTCAACAAAAAGGTCTATTAATGAAAGTCATAATTTTGAGAATTTTTTTTTAAATTCATGATATCAATTCACAGGAAGATTAAAACCTACGATAGTTATATAACCTTTCTTTCTAAAAAAATATATATTAGTGATCAGTGATTGATTTGTAGTATGTAGAGCTTCCAAGACACCTAACCCACCGACATTATAAAATTCAAAATAAGCATGTTATATAATTTATTTTCAAGCAAATGCGTGTCGTTCTATCACACCCATTTGCGAGGAAATAAACGATGTGGTCCAAATTGATTGTAAATTATTTATTGCATAAATGGATAATTTAAGGGATCCGGGTCCTCTCCAGCACAATGCCTGTGCATCTCCCTCCATCACAACTCTCAGCCGTTAGATTAATCTAACGGCTGGCTGGGAGATAGAAAACAAAAAAAAAAAAGACACCCAGCTACTGCGAAGCAATGAAACACGCAGTGCCCGCAATGTCTTCATCGCTCTTCATCCTGCTCTCCCACACTGACCCTACAAGTCTGCAACCGCACTGCATCTAATCCCAACTCTTCTCCTACTCACATCCATCTCCAAATATATCTTCTTTCTCTCTACCCAGCAATCAGTACTGTAATGGAGCATAGGTGCTTGATGGATAAGAAAGAGGCTGAAGAAATGGCGGTTGGTGGGGTGCAACATTGGGATCCCTTTGTAAAGCAATGTGATTATGATTTATGAGAGAAAGAACTAGGGGATTATATGTGTGGATGAAGAAACAATAGTTGCTCTTTTTTTTTCTTCCCCTTCTACCTCTTTGTTTATGGTCTCTGGTGTTACGCAGAAAGGGAATAGTGAGGGTTGGTAAATTTAGTCGTGGTGTTGAATGATTAGTGTGTTAAGGACGAACCCTTTTGTGCATAAATTCCTTGTCGGCTCTCGGCATCCTAAAACTGGCGCACCCTGGTGGCTTTGTAGAACTATACACATCGACCCAATCATGGCGTCTGAAGTCACGAAGAAGAACCCCAATAACCGCGTGTTTCACTGCTTCGCAATAGCTGGGTGTCTTTCTTTGTTTTTTATCTCTCATCCGTTAGATTAATCTAACAGCTAAGAGTTGTGGCTGGAGAGAGATGCACAAAAATTGTGCTGGAGAGGATCCGGTTTGCCATATTTGGCTGGGGACTAACGAGGTTAATTTTCACGGGAGTTAAATCTTAGGTATCTGTTAATCTGTGTCCGTTTGGTAGTTAACTGAAAAAGCACCAAAAGGTATCCAAAGAGTACGAACAACGTCCTTTTAGAAGTGCCGGTGCTCCCAATCAAGACTTGGGACCATTATGGACAAAATTAGCAATTACAATAACAATGATAATAATAATAATAATAATGCTTTGATAAAATATACGTACAAGAAAATCTAACCACATACCTAGACCAATTCTCATATAGATACAGAATTATTACAATATGATTCACCTCAATCAATCTACAAAAAGTTAGAATTTGTGCATCTGGCACAAATGACTATTTTATCTTAGCGTTCCTGAGAGTCATGAAAGAAACAGCTTTAGAGAATTGAAGAATGTAAGAGAGAACTACCCTCAATTTGATGAGGGTGCATTTGGTGTGTGAATTGCCTGAGAAAGTAGTTTTATAACTTATCAGATGAAAGTAATGACCTTTCAACCAGCATCAAAGGGAATAGCCAATTTCATCATAGGCCACTCACATCAAAAAGTCTAATACAATTACCATTAATAGTCAAGTGCTATACTTGAATGATTTCCATAATTAATTAATATATTAACAATTTAAAAAAATGCATTTTGAATAATTGATTAATGTTAATTCACATTATTTAAATAAATAATTTAACAATATGTTCATTAATAAAACAGTACCAAGATGATTAACAGCAAATGTGCTGTTATCTGCCTCTGACTTTGAGAGCCACGAGAATGCATTAGATGCCATGCCACACACTCCCATGACTATGATCATATACAACGCAGTTCTTCTCGAGACACAATGGTCATTGTTCTAAGATACCAAAATCGCAGAGGTGACTGCTCAGTCAAGAACAGATCATTGAGCTGGGAAGTGAGGCTTCAACTAATGATGCAGCGGTACGAACTAAATGCATCCATAAATCTTCAAACTTCGTCAGAAGGCATGGGCTGGGAGCTAAGAAGTCTTTCAGCCTCATCATTGGCTTCTGCTTGCATTTTCCATCTCTGCATAGAATAGAAAAGTAAACGAATATATTTTCTGTTACAGCACAAAGCAAAGGCCTCCTATGTTATATAGATTAAATTGTTTCTATCATATTAAACGTCCTCGTAAAGACAAGCCCTGTGTTAAGCTGGATTAGATTGTCACTTTAAAAAGGAAAATTATTCATCTACCATAGCAGGTCAACATGTCTGAGGAGAAACTGCAATCATTTAATCAGGTCTATTAAGGAGGGATATCTTAATTTATTATCTGGACATTTAGATCAAACGGAAAAATCTAGAATAGAAATGGTTTCATTGTTGGAATTAGGGTTGGTTGCCTAAGAAATTTATTATACTTTTGGGAGGAATTATTCTGTAAGATTTGACGTGGAAAGAAAGTAATTGCCATGTTCACAACTACAATGCCAGATAATAGGCTTGCATTTTAGGAGAATATACCTCCTCCAAATTTTCAAGCTCCATGATTTGCTCTATCTGTTCTGTGATACTATCCTGCAAAACAAGGACCCTCAGCTAAGTAATTAAACATCTATAGCAAGATATCATGACCCAAAAGAAATATATGATTAAGTGGTTTACCACATTACTAGCAGTTTCAGCAGCAAGAACATCAGTTTCCATCTCCACTTCGATTTCAATCATTGAGGAAATCTGACCAAAAAGCATTACCCACACGCATTTATTGATTTAAATATTGTATTTCTAAGGAGGAGAAAAGATTTTATTCACACATTTAAAGAAAACATACCCTAGCATAGCTGGCAATCAATTCAATTCGTCCCTGGAGGGAGTTTTGCAGGCTCTCTCGGACCCTTTTGACTTTACTTCTCCGAGTCCTACATATAAATAAAATGATAAATGGCATCTTCAAACTAGGCCAAAGTAAGAGGAGTAAAGACAAAAAAAAAACGAAAGTTGAGGACATCACCATAAATGGTCATAGGAGAAAAAATGATTATTGCATTTCATCAATTGTACTAGAAAAGAGATGTATGATGTTATAGCAATTCACCGATAAGAAGGTTCTCCAACAGCTGTAATTTTATTCTCAAGTTGGCACATTCGAGCTAACATCCAAACCTACGAAAAAATCAGATTTATGTAACTCAAGCTGCAGGTATGTTTTAACAGAAGGAGAGGAAAGAAACTATTATCTTCTAAAATGAGTTTCATACAATCTTGCTCTCTCACCCTGAGAAATGAGATATAAAACTTAAGAACTTTGCTCAAAATAATTTCCAAAGGATACTATTGACATTTTAAAAGTATTTTCTAACAGCAACTAATAGTTAGGTTGATATATACAATTTAAATAATTCATTTCCATTACAAACTTATTCCGCATTCATTTCAATCAGGCTGATTTTTATATAAAGTAGCATTATGCATGAGGCTTTTATACAAACAAGATTTATATGTAGTATAGATTAGACCCAAGCACTTCTTCCTTAATGAGCTTGTGAGTTTCTCCAAAAGAATATATTATTGTATGTGAAATTAGGGCAGATAAACTTGTAAAATGTTACGAATGAGATGTAACCACTCCCCTCCCCAAAAGTAAATACATGTCAATGTGATCATGCTAATTAAAAATCATGCAAAAAGCACACCTCTTTCTCAGCAGCTTCTTTAAGGTCATTGATGCGAGACTGAAGCATGTCATATTGAGATAAAAGTCGTTGTTTGATAGCAATTGCTTCTACTGATCCTTGCGGAAGCTGTAATCATAAATAAATGTATATGAACTTATTATGTCTTTTTTGGGAGCATTCACAATTGATTAATGTATGAGCAGTGAATAAAGGGGCAAGCCAGTCATAATTGAATTGGATTTATAAGAAACACTTTCTTTTTTTAATTTATGCATTCAAGTATGTGCAGTAATGAAACAAAGCACAAACCCTTCTCTTTTGTGAATAGGAAGTGTAAATCATTGAAAGTGATAACAGAAGAAACAACTATCTCTTCAAAGTTAATATTTGATAGGTAAAAAAATAATTACAAGGCATTGTCAACAGAAGATTGCTTCTTTTGAGAAATAAAGTTAGTTGGATGAAGAGAAGACAAATGAGCATCCCTCAATGGGAGAAGAACTGATGAATCAACTACAGTACCTGATTAAACTGGGGCAAAACAAAGGAGTTCAATGCTGATCCAACAGCAAGAGATGAAACAGCAACAACTGATAGGAATTGAGGCAGGCTGGGGTCAATAAGTCCAGAGGCAGCATCCCCGGTGGCCAACAAAGCAAGAAGTGGAAAGAGGAAGGAGGGTTTAAGTAATGATGAATTTTCATCGTTTCTTGGGGCTCTTAAAAGAAGTGATTCACGCCCATCTTTGTGGTTTGTTATGCACATAGCCTCACCAGGATAGAAATCCGGGGCCCTTGGACTGAATTTAAAAGGGCCCACCTTTCTATATACATTTGACGGAGCTGCCACCGCAACAGTTACCCTTTCACCTTCCTGTGCTGGCAGGTCAACTGTCTCAGTTGCAAATCTGTGAGTACGAGCCATACCAGAAGGGGTCTGCACCTAAATGCCAGGAGAAAAAAGGAAAGATGTAAAGAGGTAATGAAAGTGAGATGTTAGAAGGATATAAGCAACTGACACGAGGTTATTTCAGTAACAATTAATCCAAATAAAAACTAATAAATGAAGCACTAGTTTGTCAAATCTCAGTGCCCATTTCCAAATTGATAAAAAAAATGCCAACACATATTTACTCACGGAGCAAAATGCCAAATAGAAAGGATCAATAAAGGTGGGAACTGGGAATCATACAAAAGAAAGCAAGATTATACACAAATCATATATAGGTCCTCAATTACTACTCTTGCATGATTATATAATCAGAAGATGACCTCAAAAATCAGATGTCAAAGATGAGTGGAGTGTATCTACCACAATAGAGTGAACAGCAGAAGGAATGCTTTGCTTCATCAGTTTCAGGAATCTTAACCCCCTATCCCATGCTGTAACGTCCATGCTGCGTTCGGCAGGAGGAGATCCTTAGAAAAAGCGAATACTCCATGATCAACACCATACACGTAAATATTATTAGATAAACTCATTAACATAAAGACAAACATTGGTGACACTATATAGAAGGGGGAAGGACAAATATGGAACACAAATTATGTGCCCACAGCAACTATAGGATTCATAGAATAGTGGAAACTTAAAATTGCGTTAACATTTAACATATCACCCTAATTAAAAGAAAAAAACATAGAAAAACCATACTAGCCATGCCAATCAAACTTATATTAAGTTTGGGATTTTTTGGTCAACTGGCTAGATGAAATAAAATCGTAGAATGATATGACTAACCAACCTGATTTCTTCTGATTGAATACTGACTATGTCCCCCGAAACAAGTTCGTATTGGTAGCGGCACTTTGCACAAGATACTATCTGCAGCAAAAATGGACATGTCCTCCTCATGTATCTCAACAAAGGAACCATAGCAGAAAATTACTTCACGCTTAACAAAAACAACTTATTCCTAGCTCTGTAAATACTGATGAATAATCCTCATTGACAACATCCCATCAAGGAATTTCGTTCCCGATACAAAAACTGTGAATAATATTCAAGTAGTCAAGTATAAGTTGAGGAATAAAGCCCTATGAGCTTACGGGAAACAAATATAAAGCCTATTTTTTCATTATCACTCTCCAAAACATTAAATTTGTCTTCTACCGAAGGTGTTCTCATCACGAGTTTGGACCAAATGTTGGCATGCCTAGAATGGAATGGAAGCCTGGCAAGGTCATAGTAGTTAAATTGTCCTTTTTATCTAGGCCCAACAGGAGGGGAAGGGATACACAATTTGATTTTGCACTGAATGGATATTGAAGGACAAGCTTTACCCATTCTCAATTTATCCCAAGATTCAGGGTTATTAAATTACAGAATATCAAGATCTCAACAGAAATAAAGATTGGCAAATTACATACTAAAATCAAAGCAATAGAATTAATGTTTGATGTAGGCAAGGGAATACCTGAATACCTTGCTGTGGCTGTGCAACAGCAACAGCAATCTGACAACTAGGACATCTTACTATCTTCCCAAAGGGTACCTGCAACACGACTCAAAAAACTGTTGACATTAGGGGTGAGAAACAAGTCCAATTTTCGCAAAACCCTAGCCAATATGATATCATATTACAAGTTTACTACCTATAAGCATAGTGATTCAATGCAGTGCCATAACCATACATACCTCCTCACTAGGAGACACGCCCACCTCACAGATATATCTAACGACGGTAAGAGCGTCCGAAACCCTCAACGATGCCGCCAAACCCTGAATCAACGACGTATAAACACGTGCATTTGGCCTCGACCACTTCCATCTCTCAACTAAAGGACCATTCTCCCCAACTGCTCACAGTACACAAACAAACACATTCGTTATCAACTTGTAACCTAATGTTACAACAACAACACAATGAAGATGTTACCAATCAGTAATTAGTATGTTGGGTAATAGGTTAGTGAGGACCTCTTTATCACTCCAACTTCGAGGATCTCTTTATCACTCCAACTTCTATGTCGCTCTCTCACGCCACCACACATAAATAAATAAATAATTGTTTAGAAAAATAACCTTGAGGATGAAAAGTGGAGCGCATGGCATAGAAAACGGACAAAGCAAGTTGGGGATTATTCCGGTCAAGCGCGGCGGATATGATGGAGCAAGAATCGGAGGCGGAAACGACGCCTCCGTTTGTGGCGGAGTGATCGGCGATCATCTGTAATGCCTCGTCGGCGTCTTTGGCGGTGGCGGCAACTCGGAGCAGAAGCTGTGGGTCCAATAGGGTGGTGTCGGAGGTTTCATTTTGGCTCTCGCTGACGGAAGCTTTGGCGTTGAGGAACCTCGATGTCGACGAGGAATTGGGGAACAAGAGAAGGGGATAAGGAGCATTGGAGTTGTGGTGGTTGGAACAGTTGTAACAGAATTTAAGGAGAACAGAAGAAGAAGGGCGAGGAAGTAGGCGAGGGAAGGAAGGAGTGGACAAGTTTAGAGCCATAGCAGAAAATGCAACGTAAAAAAAAAAAAAAAAGAGAGTCAAGCTAGATTGATTCTTGATTGATCCTATCTTCTCTTCTCTATGGCGCTGTGCTGATATTATTACATTGCATCGTGGTTCGTTCGATGGGTAGTTTGGGGGAGAAGAAGGATAAAGCAATCAAAGTTGAGTGTTCAGTCAGTGTTGTGTGCTCACTGTGCTGCCTTTGTGGATAATGTAAAAATTCCCAGCCCTTCATTTGCCTCCCAAATTGGTGACAGGATAAATAAATAAATAAACGATTATTTATATTCGATTCATAAAAAGGCCGCATATAAAAAAAAAAAATGGAGGTGCGGGGAATCGAACCCCGTGCCTCTCGCATGCGAAGCGAGCGCTCTACCATATGAGCTACACCCCCGTTGGTATTATCTTGTAAACGATAACATTTCTAGCACTAACGGTTTGATATACCATTCACTAAACTAATTAGTATCTATGAAGTAAAACCTTTTTATAACGCGTCAAACACACTTCAAAACTCATGCTCTTGTGGATGGTAATGCAAAACACAGTACCACCATTTTGTCCCTCGTGTATTGGTTTGGTACGGTATAATTCACCCTCTCCCTATAATATTAAAAAAAAAACTCAAAGGCATAACAAGGGTTTGTTTGAATAAAGTTTATTTAAGCTCTGCCAATCCAAACAAGCCCCAAATCATAATGTTAAATTTGGTGATTATACTCATCCTATAGTTTCTTAAACGGACAATGTATGGTTTTCTCTATGAAAAGTTTTCAAGTATTGTGAGATTTTAGGCTTTTAGCATTATTAGTTTATTAACCTCTGCTTTTATGTAAGTTTCATTAAGTGAATGAATTTAATTCATTTTTTGAACTTTTTTCTCCATTGCAATACGTTTAATGATATATACTACCTTATTTTGTCTTTATATAGTCAATTTGGTTCATTTCGTTCATATGTTAAAACAACAACATCCTCATTTATTATCTTTTTAAAAAAAAAAAAAAAGTTTCCAACAGTATACAAGACCTACACCAAGACTATTGTCTATATATACTACATCAAATATATATGTTGTGTGAACTATTTATTGTGAAGAGGACAATGAGGAAGTGGGGGATAATGAAGAAAAAGAAGGGGTAACCGTGGAAGATGCCGGTGAATTCCTGCATACAGGGCATGTTCCATTCATTTTGAGCCACTCATCTATACAGTCCGCATGAAAATAATGGTTGCATTCGGGAATGCTCCTCAACGTCTCTTTGGGTTCATATTCAGAGAGGCATATTGCACAGGTATTGTCATTGGGCTTCAATAAACGCCCACTCTCCCCAAGAAGAGTCTTGGGGTACTTCTCAATTGTGGCACCATCAAGCCCCATTACAAATGGGATCGGTTCTAGGGAAATTGTGCTCGGAATATGTGTGTTCCATCCACGATGTCTCATCATCTTGATCTTACCGCAGATGAAGCAAGAAAACCCGATCAGACACAAGAGTCCAGGTATTCCCACTGCTATAGCTATGCCGTATTTGACACTTCTTGATAGACCTGTATGATAATTGAAAGTTCTATCTGAAAATTAAGTGAAATTATAGAGAATTACATAATTCAATTTTTAAGAAAAGTTTATACCAAAAGAATTTGATTAGAAAACATTAGATAAGAATAAATGTATCCTAACTAACACTCTGCTAATCATGATCAATCCCTGAGAATTTACTTTTTTTTTTTTTGTAGTGAGTCCCTGAGAATTTACTAATAATATTTTTTAACTGAAAAGGGTTGCATGCCTCACACCTTTAAAGAAGCTAACACACCTCCATGCCTTCTTGTTGTTTGTCATATTGTCCCAACTTTTCATGAATCATGCTTCCATTATTCAATTACTATACCTCAGTAGGTGCCAAATGTCCTAAAATGTTAAAACTAAAATTGATGTATTTTTCTTCCTGTTTTTTGTTTCATACATCTGTCCTTTTTTGGGGTATAACATAAGAAATTATAGCATCAGAGAATTTTTGTTGGATTTAAGTGTGTCCCTCGTGGTGTTTGCCATTGTTGGACCAAACTTTTTTCCCTTTTTAAATCGTGTTTCTATCCCCTTTTCATACAATTGGAGGATCGCTGCATTTTTTTTTTCCAAAATGAAGAAACTCACGAGTCACGACCAAACACACAACTCCAGTAAATGCTTTCATATAAATGCTCCACTTTGATGAAATCATGAAATCGATCTTCTCAAGTCTCACTCTCAGAATGATAAATTTTAAATAACTCTCAATTGCTTCCTCCAAAAAGGCAAAAACTAGGTTTTTTATTAAAAAAATCAGCAAATTATTTATTTAAATATTATCTTATTATTAGTTTCTCAATAATATACAAGTTATTAGTAAATTTCTCTCTTTTTCAATATCTTAGTCCTTGTGTAAACGAAATTTGAGACAAATGTTTATTTTTGAGACAAGCACACTGAATAATTCTTCAAAAAATTAATATGATGACACTATAACTTTTTGGAGACTAATTTGATAAAAAAAATTTAATATGCTGATATGATAACATTCCATTTCTAATTTCTAATACAGTTTCTATTTTATAGTCATTTCATCCTAATGATCAGCTGCGTGTCCCTGGAATTAAAAATGCCTATTTGGTTCCCCTGTCCTGACCCTCACCTAACTACTATGCCCGTCTTTGGATGGATGGCCGAATACCTCAAGGCTCAAATTCAGCCCATGTTGGACTAACCCTACCTAATATAAAATTGAAAATTTAATATTAAATTTGACTTCAAATTTATTTTTAAAATTCAATTCAATTAATCTTATAAAATTAAGACCATGTAACATTACGTTCGTTTGTATTTTCATTCCCCCGAACACACTTTTTTTTTGACAAACCCGAACACAAACTTAGACAACCTTAACCACCCAAACTGACGAGAAAAACATTAACGTCACTATGTTGTTAGGAATTAATGGCAGCCATAGAATGAGAAACTGAAAAGGAAAGTAGCGGGGGCCAATGTGGACAAAGAAAGAACATATACCTTTGGAGGAGGAGGGACTAGGGAAACACCCAACACGAAGAAGGCCTTTTTCATCCTTATCAGAGAACCCACAAACTTGACCACTAAGTGCACAATCCCCACACCTTGGTTCGGTCCACACCAACCCAACATCACTGTTAAGATCGGGCCAGAAGGGCCACATAGGCATGTCCATGGACGGCAGCGGAACAAGGTGCGAGGAAATCACCTCGCATGTTTGAGACGACAACGTTGACGACACAATAGGCCGTACCCATGAAACTATCACAGAGGAGGAGTTGGAGTTGTTATTATTGGAGGAGCTCGAGTTTCCGTTATTATCGCTGAGGCAAGGAATTGGTTCCAACGGCAATCGAAACGACTCGGTGACGTTAGAGGGGCAACGGAGGAAAGTGAGGTTAAAATGGGTATAAATAACGGGGTTTGGTTTGAAAGGTGACCCTGAAAGGTTCCAGTCACGCATGTAGCGTTTTGGGAGGCACCCATCGGGGTCGTTGACTTGGATGGTTTGGGTTTCGTAATCGATGCTTTTCACCACTAAGCCACCGGAATTTGGGAGGCTTAGAATCGCTCTGCTTTGATTGTCGCACGAGAGTTGGAAGCTGGGATTGGGGTAATAGCTGCAGCTACGGTCTTGATTACTTTCTTTCAACCCGAAAGGAAACTGGATATCGATATCGCCGCATGCTTGGCTTTTGCAGATTTGTTTGCCCCTAATAGTGCTTTGGAGGTGGAAAACAGAGACATAGAATACATAAATTAGAGCTAAGGAAGCCATTAATTAATGAATTTGAGAGGGAAAGGGGGGGAAGGGTTTGGGGTCATGAGGAGGGTTTCTTTAATTGTTTCCATCGATCGAGTAGCTAAGTAAGAAAGAAAAGTAGAAATGAAAGTTTGGAACACGAGTCAATACGTAAATCAAATGTATGTGTTTGTCAAACATAGTCAATTGAGAGAATAGAATAGAAGAGCTAGCGTGATTGACCAACTAGCACAAGACAATACAAATGGACAAAAAAATTAAACATAATGCTCAAGTCACTTCTGACATCAAAGTTGCAGTGGTATTTCCGGAACACTGCTTGGAAAACTTTCTTTTTGCAAATTTTCAGAGTCTTTCCACGAACCTTCAACTTAATTAGTCCGGGAAAATTCATTTTATGTCTCCTTATAGAGAAAAATTGAACTCTAAACAAGTTTAATAAATTTTGTGATAAGCAGATAATTTGTTTTGAGAAATGCCATTTTTAAAAAAATAATCTCAATATCTTACAGAAAATTAAAAAAGATAACTTTTTAAAATTTAAAAATTGTTTTATCATAAATATCTTTTTTTTTCTTTCAAAACTTATCCAAATATATCTTCACAAATAAATGACAGAATTAATCTGCCAAAACAAAATTAATCCCCTTCTCACCCAGAACTGACACTTCACCTAATCATATGTTGATCCTTTTGATTTGTAAAAGTACGTTTGTTAAGGGAATAAACTCTCTGATCATATTCCAACCTTGATTAATAGGTTTTCCCCTCTTGATGTAGTTTTTTTGTTTTGTTTTTTTTTTTTTGGTCAAAGATGTAGTTTTTTTGTTTAAATATACAAAACGAGTCTGACATTCCTTAAAATTTACTAGATAAATAAAATAAAATAAAAAACTCGCCTGCTTCCATCGTATAAGTTAAATTTGTATTGAACTTCTGATAATTTGTAATACATAGTGTAGTTACATGGACAATTATTATTATTAAGAAGTTGGAGATAAAGGTAAAGTGGAAGGAAAGGACGTGGATCTCTCTGGCAAATTTCGACACAAAGGACACGTAGCATTCATCTTGAGCCATCCATCTATACAATTTGCGTGAAAATAGTGATTGCACTCTGGGATTGTCCTCAACGTCTCCTTGGGCTGATACTCACAGAGACATATAGAGCAAATGTTGTCATTGGGCCTAGGCAATCGTCCACTTTCACCAAGCTGGGTTTTAGGATATTTTTCTATTGACGCCCCATCAAGGCCCATGAATACAACCGGAGGGTGCGGCAAAGTTAGTGTCAGGGTAGAAAATTCAGTGCTGGTTTGCCTCTGTTGATCACTCCTCCTGTTCTTCTTGGTGCATAAAACACACGTAAGCACAGTGATGCCTAGGAGTCCAGGTATTCCCAGGCCTAAACTTATACCATACTTGGCTTTCCTCGAAAGACCTACACAGGGGCCGCAAAAGAATAGAGGAAAAACATAAAATATTAAGAAGCTATGAAAAATAATAAAGGATCCATGGCAACTATGGTGCAGATTTTGAAGTCAACTTCAATTTCCTTATATTTAACTATTGAGTGGGGCAAAATTGACAAAGTTGAGTTGGGAAAAAGATCAGTTGCCACTTTTCCCATATGCTATAATGACATATACATGTGAACCACCAGTCCAGGAGATATCATTTTGAAGGAGCAAGTAAGAAAATATCAAAATATCAACCGCACAGTTAAAATGTCTTAGTCTGAGTCAAATCCAAATAATTCAATGTAAACTTTACGAAGACATGAACTTTCTTTTTTCTAATTTTGACATGTTTATTTTAACAATTTTTTATGTTCATGTTTTTAAACATAAAAACAATAAAATTATCAATTTTATTATTTTTTATACAAACAATTAAACAATCTAGATTCATACAAAGTAAGAGTTTTTTTAATATAAATAGTAAAAAATTTAATAAATAAAATAATTTAATGCTTACTACGGTATCCAAGTAAATCTTATGGGTATAGGTACTCAACCTATAGTAAAAGAGTGAAGGGTCATTTTGGTCCCTGATAGATTTGGGCGGTGTCACATTAGTCCCTAAGAAATAGAAAATTAAAAAATAGTCCCTGAGAGAGCTAAACGTTTGCCACTTTGGTCCCTGACGTCAACTCCGCCGTTAGTTGTACTGATGTGGCACTGTTAAACGACACATAGGCTCACGTATGGCAGCCATGTGTCTCTCTCTCTCCTCTCCCACACTCTCTCTCTTCCCCTCCCCTTTCTCCCCCTCTCTCTCTCTTCTTCGCAATGGCCTCCGTCCTCTCCAACCCCAACCTCACCTAACCCTGATACAATCCAAATTCCAAACTCAAATCAAAACCCAACAACATACCCCCAAATTAAAATCTTTATCTTCTGCTAAAATAGCAGCAACCTCTTTTCCAGTGAGGATTTCCAACAACAGTACCCCAAATGCATACACATCAAGCTTTGTGGATACAATACCGTTTTCCAAATACCCAGGAGCCATGTAACCTCTTGTTCCAACAATATGCCTCGTAGCAAGAAATTGATCAACATCATCATCGACTCCTTCCACACACCTCGCAAGTCCCAAGTTTGCAACTTTTGCCCTGAAGTCACTGTCAAGAAGAATGTTACTACTCTTTAGATCCTTGTGGATATGTGGAGGAGAAGTGAAGCTCCCTCATAATCCTCTCAATCTCATTCACTCTACCAAACATAGACCAACCACCAGCAACAACATTATATGTAGTAACATTATATGTGATTTCTTATTCTTTTAATGGACTGTTTATGAACAACCAGTACACAAATTCAGAGGTAAAAAATGAGAACCACAATGACAAACGCGAAACCAGAAACCGAAACCAAAACCAGAACAGGATAGGGTCCAGAGCATCATCGAGTTTCAACTGAGCTAATCACAAGCGCGTGAATATGAAGTAACCCACCTCGATTTGGGCTTCAGAACGAAATTTTTTGAGGGTCTTAGAGAAGCCACAACGCTCCAAGTAATGGGCAATTGATTGGTGAAGGAGAAGCTTCTGCTGCTCTTGTTTCGAGTCGTCAACGCCGTGCTTCATGGTTTGGTTGCTTAATAACAGAACTTGGCGAGGGGTGAAAGAGAAGAGGGTTGAACTTCCTTTGTTACTTGATGGTGGAGTTGCAGGCACCAAAGCCAGTGGAAGGAGAGGGGCCGAGAGGGGGGAGGGGCCGAAGAGAGAACAGGAGAATGGGGAGGGGGCAGACGGAAGAGAGAGAGAGGGGAGAGAGGGGAGAAAGGGGAGAAAGGGGAGAGGAAGAGAGAGAGTGAGGGAGAGGAGAGAGAGAGAGACACGTGGCTACCACATCAACACAACTAACGACAGAGTTGACGTCAAGGACGAAAGTGGCAAACGTTTGGCTCTCTCAGGGACTATTTTTTAATTTTCTATCTATCAGGGACTAATGTGACACCGTCCAAATCTCTCAGGGACCAAAATGACCCTTCACTCATAGTAAAATATCATATGTACTTGCTTAACCATGTCATCTTGTTATTTTTATTTTTATTTTTATTTATTTGCAAATAAACTTCTTTATTTTTATTTATTTGCAAGTACATCTCTTTTATCATTTTTGAAATCCAAAGAGAACCAGTTCTCTGAAGAGATGCCATTGTAGTCCGCTCTAATCATTTTCATCATTGCAGATTCCTAGGTCTGGCGTTCGAAAACCAATCATGTTTTTTTATCCATTCGTTCCTGCTGCATGCATTGAAGGAATTCTCCATCTTTTTCTTTGGCCATAAATGGGGGAGACGGGAACTATATATGCCAATCCCAAATCACCAACAGAGAGAAACTTAACTTGACTAAAGTAGTCAATCGATCAGCAAGACATGAAATAGGCAGCCAGGGCGTTGCAAATAGGCGGCCAGAAATATCCCCAAAGGTCTTTTTTATCATTCAAGCTCCAATTTGACTCGATTTGATGCAATTATTTTGTGGGTTTTTAGTCGGAATCATGTTTGTAACTATTATAGCGTAAAAACTCCAATTTATAACAATTAAATTATGAAAAATCAAACTTCAAATTTGGCATACATGAACCCTAATCTCTCACTGTTTTCTTTGAAATTCTCTCTCTACAATCAACGAAAATTCACGAAATCAATGTCAATAGATTCGTATTATCTTCATCTACAAAAATCCTAAGGTTTGAATTTTCGATTTCAAGAAAATCATTATTTAAAAATTTTATCCATAAATAAAAAAGAAAATAAATTTGGAAATTGAAAACCAATTATATACAAATGAAATAGGATAAAATCAATCAACAATCAAGATATAAAGGGTGAAATCAATCAACAATTAAGATATAAAGGGTTTCTCACACGAGAGAAAAGGATTCACGGCTTTGTAACAAGTGATATGAAAATTTTTATTAAATTTTGAGTATTTGATTAAAAGTCTATGGAGATATAAAGATAAATAATAGAAATATAATTTAAATTTAAGTAAATGTTTATTTAGCACTTGTATATTTAAATTTTTTTCACTTATCATATTTCTATTGGACCACCTTATCAAGGTACCCAAACACTTAAATTTCTCTGAATACCATAGAATTTATCAAATAATTTTAGTAAGAAATAAAAGAATTAAGAAATGATATATACTTCAGCATGAGAAGTGACACGTGTCTCAGTCTAAAACTTATTTTTTATATAGAAAATAGAAATTACCGATTATTATGAGTATGAAATTTTTTAGTTAAAAGTTCTCATAATCCTAGATTATAACGAAATGTAATAATTAAATAAAATGAATCGATAGAGATAAGTTGACCTTGGGTGGGGAGATCGTAACAAGCAACATGAAAAGCAGGGTCCCCAAGGAAGCCACATCGTCCTCCACGTGATTCACAGGTTGCGCAATCGGGGTTGTCCCACTGCAACGGGATGTCGGAGTAGTAATCGGTCCAGAACAGCGAAGGCATGTCTTGTACCGGGATTGAAGCCGACGAAATTAAGCGGCACGACGAGTTCCACGGCGTCGGAAAGGGAGGATCCGACATCATAACCACCACCGAATAATCGCCGTCGCCAGAGCTGAAGTTTAAACAGCTTATGGGGCGTACGAGAGCGAAGTTGGTTAAATTGGAGGGGCAATTTAGGAAGTTGAAATCAACGAGCATATAATAATCGCTTATTCGGAACGGTGAGCCTTTGAGGTTGAAGCCATGGTCACGCATGAGGCGTTTTGGGAGGCACTCGTCGGGGTCATTGACCCAAACCCTTTGGTTCTCAAGAGAGATTTGTTTCACAACCAAGTCTCCGGATTCTGGTAGAGTGAGTAACGGTTCGCTGATGACGAGGCTTGTTGTGGTTGTTTTGCTGATGCTACAGGTGAGTTCGAACCCTGGGTAACCGCACAGATGGCTCTGATTCGCTTCCCTTAGCGAAAACGGGAACCGGATGGAAACTCCACCGCTTTCGCTGCAGGACGTGCTGTCACAGATGAACTCTGCGCTTGTAGTTATTATTGTTGTGTGCTGCGCTGCTACGAAGACAAGGAATATGAAAATGAAAGATGGAGAAGTGGCCATTTTATTGGATATGCAGAATTTCCATGTGATCGCTATCAAATCAAATGGCGGTTTCCCCATGCGAGCGGGAGAGGAAAGCGAACTGTGCTGCCCAAACCCCAATGGACACACTATAACTACTAACTACTGTGCCTAAAAACACAAAAGAAAACAAATACGGCACCCACATATTTGACTCATTCTATAAGGCTTTAATATTAATTTAGTCCCTATAATATCACTGATTTTGAATTTAGTCTCTATAAAAATAGTCAAACTTTTTTTGTCCTCCTTTTATTTTATTTTTTGATTTTAGTCCTTTGAGTGAGTTGACCGCTTACGTGGCAAAAACTGCTGATGTGGCCTTGCTGACGTGGCTTGTATAAATGGCACATTACCTGATACATCCCTATAAACATATTACATTTTGAATTTAGTCCCTCTAAAAAAACGTTTTGAATATAGTTCCTTAAAATTTATATTTGATTTTAGTCCTTCTCTTTCCCCTTTCCCTTTCCCACCCTTCTCTCTCCTCGGGCCACCACCACTACAACCTCCTCCTCCTCCTCCATCCTTCATCCTCCACCCTCCTCCTCCATACAACAACAACAACCCCTCTCTCTCCCCTTTCCCTTCCCCACCTTCCCCCTCACTTCCACTGTCCCCCCCCCCCCCCATTCACTTCACTCTCACCCCCCATCTTCTCTCCTCATTCGCCTCACTCCCGTCCCCCCCACACCTTCCCCCTCACTTCCGCAGCCACTGGTCCAAAAATATCTTTCATTTCTGGCCTCTCTCACTATCAATAACATGTATAAAACAGATCGAAATCGAAAATAGATCCCCAATTTCGAAATCGAAAACATATCCCCATTTCGTTGTTGTTGTTGCTCTACGATTTTTGTTGTTGATGTTCTTGTTATTGTTGTATCTGCAGATCTTCGTTGTTGTTGTTGTATCTGCAGATTTTTATTGTTGTTGTTGTTTCCATTTGGTGGTGAGGGTGGAGAAGGAGGTGGTGGACGTGGTGGGGGTGGTGGAAGAGGGTTGGTGGTGGAGGTAGGGGTGGGGGTGGGGGTGGTGGTGGAGGAGGGAGGAGAAGGAGGTGGGGGTAGTGGTGGAGGAGGGAGGAGAAGGAGGTGGGGTGATGGAGGTGGGGATGGGCGTGGTGGTGGTGGTGGAGAAGGGGGAGAAGGAGGTGGAGGTGGTGGAGAAGAAGATGGATTAAATTCAAAACGCGTATTTTTTACGGGGACTAAATTCAAAACACGTATTTTTTATAAGGACTAAATACAAAACACATATTTTTTATAGGGACTAAATTCAAAACCCAATATTTGTATAAGTATGTGTCAGGTGACGTGTAAGCCACGCTGGTGCCACGTAGGAATTTTATAGGGACCTCCTAGTGCCACATCAGCGGTCAACGCTAGTGAGGGACTAAATTCAAAAAAAAAATAAAACGAAGACTAAATTCAAAAAAATAAATAAAATAAGGACGAAAAAAGTTTGACCTTTTTTATAGGGACCTAAATCAAAAACCTCCTATATTACAGGGACCAAATTAATATTAAAGCCCATTCTATAATTTCTTTTTTCCCCACTAATATATTCTCCCTCCGTTTCAAAATTATAATTTTTTAAAATTAACGTACACAAATTAAGAAATATTTAATAGAAATAAAATATAATTATAAATAGACTAAAATACTCTTATTTAATGAAAGAATATTTATGACAAATTATCTACAAATCTTTATGTTATTAATGTCAACTACTCCCACTAATAGTTATTAAATAAGGGTATAGGTGGAAGAAAATAATTAATAATATTTTGAAATTGTAAAATTGCAATAGTTTTAAAATAAAAATAAAAGACTAAAAGAGCTATAGTTTTGAAACAGAGGAGTAGTACTACTACTTAAATTAATTCAACGGTCAAATATTTGAAGGTTGATATTTTATTTAAAAAAATGTCATTTACCTAACATGTGTGTTTTAGTTAACAACACATGTTCAGTTTATAGGTAGATCAAATTTAACATTCGATTCTCACAAAATATACTCATAGAGAAGGATGAAAAATTTAAATGTGACTAAGTAAAGCCTAACGGTTTTTAATGCAAAAAAATGCTGTCTTTAATCAATTTCAATATTTTTTATTACATAAACAAAAATATACTAAACGTTTTTAGTTCTGCTAATTATTTTATTAAATATTAAGAAAATATTTTAGGGGAATATAACAAAACACTGGATTATAATTACATTTTCATTCAGAGAAATATGTACTTGAAAAGGTGAAAAATAGGATATTAATGTATAAATAAGTTTCGATTTTCAAAATAAAATTTCAGCGTGGACAACTTTAATATTAATAATTAATAATAATATATACAAAATGTTACAAATTTTATAAACGTGTTTTTCACGTTACCGTGTAATAATCTCACATCAATTCAACTTTCGTCCGTAAAGCCTAACACAAATGGTTAAATCCATCTTGCGTTGTTAGGTTGGACGTGGTTGGATCTCTGGTTTGGGCACTTGTGTGTGTATTTACCATTTCTACTGGATAAAAAAACATCAATTCAACTTCCTCTCTCTTTAATTAATACAGTATGTGAATAAGAGTGTTCATCCCAAATAATTTTCAGGATGCACTAATTCAGAATAACCTTCGTATAATTAGCACAGAAGGTATTTGGTCCTTAATTTATTTTTATTTTTTTGATATAAATATTCGGTCCTTAGTGAGCTGTGTGTTTTGTGTGTGTATGAATTGACAATAGACTAATTATTATAAAATAAATTATAATAGACTAATAGTATTACCTACCAGTGGACAAGGACAGGCTTGGAATGGGGGGTTGTGTTAGCAAACATTAGGGAAAAATTAATTAATGTATTATTGTTCCAATGAAAGGAGCCCCGTCCTAGTTATAATATCTGTCATTGAAAGAGGGGTGGGCGTGTGGCTAGGATAACTTGTCCAAGGGGAAGGTTCCAATAAGTAATAAGTAATTAGTGGCTTATTCATTTGGGGGCAGATCTTTTAAGTAACAGGGAGGGTTATTGCCTCCCCAAGTTTTTTTTTTAAATCATACATGTATAATATAAGAAAAATTGACTTTTAATGACAAACAAAATTTATCACTGAAAAACTATTCCGTAGCTAAATGCCAAAATGCCAATTTCACATTGGCATCAATTGGTTTTCCGTCTACATGATGTACAACAGTGGGCAACGGGAGTATCAATCGTCACGACAAGTTATTTATTTGTATTTACAGTTTCAAAGTTTTACTTCTATCTATATATAGTCATTATTGTCACTAAAAACTATCACTATTTATTATTATAAATTCATTAATTTTTATTGCAATTATGAATTCTAATAAAAACAACTAATTTCACAAACATTTAAAATAAAAAATAATTAATTATAAATACATCCTAAATATTATTTTAGTCCCTCAAATATTTGATCGAAGTTCCACCACGTGGCGGGAAACTCATGAGTGATGAATTTTAGGTTGCTTTGCAATTGGTAAATGTGCTTTTAGTGAGAAACATGAGTTTGAATTCTAAATAAGCTATTTACATAAAAGACTTAATTATATTGCTCTACATTTTAAAAAATTAATCTTACAATGAAAATGAAAAGGTAAACGGATTAAGTGGAATGAACTTAGTAGATTGAGAATGAGAATGCGCAAATCGGAGAGATCAAGAGGAGTGGAATGGAAATGTATGTTTGGTTTAATATTAAAAAACAACAAAAATCAACAAAGTAGTATTTGCAATTTTGCATTGCTTTCCTTGGGTCTGATTCCTTCACATCTGTGGTGTGAATTTATTCACAAGTGTGAATTGTCTGGATTGGAAGTGGTTGGGTATGTCGACTTCACACCGATGATGCGAACTTATTCACAACTATGATCTGCATTTTCGCAAATGGGAGTTGAGTCGTCACGCTTGGGTGTGAATTTTCTAACAACTGTGAACTGCTCTGGATTGGATGTCGGCACTTTCATACTTGGGTCTAACGTCTTCATGCCGCGGGTGAGAATTTTTTCACAACTGTGAATAGCGCTGGTTTGAAAGTCTACATCTTCGTAGTTGAGTCTGATGACTTGACACCGCGAGTGTGAGTATTTTTCACAGCTTTCAACAGCACCAGGTTGGAAGTCTGCATTTTTGTGTTGGTTCTGACAACTTCACAGACTGGGTGTGAAATTATTCACATCTGTGAACCGTTCAAAGTTGTGAAGTCTTGTATCTATAGATTGGGGCCGTGAATTAAATAAGTTTTTTTTCCTTATTTGTGGGTATTATTTTTTTAGGATTTGGGCTATTTATAGGTTTTAATTTCAGTGTAGTCAGAACTTGGCCAAATCAGCCGGTTGAACTGGGGATTGGACCCGTCTCCGGTCCAGATGACCCCTAAAATTAGGCCAGCAAAGAACTGATCAAGAACCGAAAAATCGGTCAAAAATCAGAAAAACCAGACAAAAACTTGTTTGAATCGGTTCAGTGTTTCTTTTTTATTTTTTTAAAAATAAAATTGCCAATTTTTTTTTTAAAAAAACAAATATCACTTTCTTCAATTATTTATAATTTTGAATGTTTTATGTCATGAATTATGACATTTTGTATCGAAGTTTAATTTTTCTTTATAAAGTTGTGAATCTTATGTTAATTTTTACTCAATATTGTGTTACTTATTATATTAAAAATTAAATAATGTTATTTAATTATAACCCAGTTGAACCCCGGTTGAAGTCCAGTCGAATATGTGAACCTTGAACCCCTACCCTCATCAGTTCAATGACCGATCTGGTTCTGATTTGTTTAATTCCTATTTGTACAGCAAATAAACATTGATATTTTTTCAGAATAACTAAATTTAGACATTAATTATGTTCTAATTTAGTTATTATCTTTTCAATAATATTTTTATCTTATAAAAGAAAACAAAAACAAGATGACTTCGGAGCAAATCTATAGTTTTTTTAGCCTTAGGAATAGATACATGTTTAAAGAGTATTTCAACCAGACATAAAAGAACACCGTACTGCAACCATTCCTGACCAAACATCACAGTAACCACTACGACAAAACCATGCCTATCTTCATCTCAAAACTAAGCAATTGTGACTTGTGAGTGCCTCTGCCATTATTATTTTTTTTGGTCAAACCTCTGCCAATCGTTTGGTTAGCCCAAATATCCAACTGATGCGTCTCCGACAGCCCAAATATTAGCACAGGGAAAACGTTACTTAGGTCTCCAACAGCCGTTGACCAAAAAAAAAGTCTCCAACAGCCAACCGTTGTTTTTCTTGCCAAACCTTTTTAACATGTTTTTTTGGATGCAGGGAGACTTGTGGCTAATTTTAATGTTGTGAATACCCAATTTTGTCATACTATTTTTCTTTGGGTCTGAATTTTGTCATACTAATTTAAATGATCCATTTTTTTTTGGTCATGAAGGTTGTCCATTAGACAAAGCCCGAATACAAGGCCAAAAGGCCCAGATACAGTAGCTATCACAAGGCCAACTAATACAACGATAAAATTCACTAAGCCTGCAGCTGTCAGCAAATAACTAAAAAAACTAACACATTACCAAGACCCCAAGAGACATAATCCACCTAGTGCAGACCAGTAATACAAAAAACGGGTGAGACAATTAACAAAACCAATCAGTCAACACCAAACCATCATCCACCACATTAAATACACATCAGCACCACCAACTACCCTAAAGGAGAATAGGAGGCACAAAGAGGAACTCCTACCGCCGCTCAAGAGTTCAGAAAAAGAACACCCACCTTACGGCTCTCCTCTCCACAGGGCCACACAAAACAGGCCAGCAACACCCAAATGCCTAAAAACCGAGCACATGGCCAAAGCACAGTCTAGCAATAACAAAACCAAACGCAAACACACAGGAGGGTGTTGAAGTCCATATCCAAAACAGCTATTGGACTTCAAAATCCGCCTAAGGATCACTGGGCATGATTCTTGCTTTGTCAAGATGTAGACATCTCTGCAGAGCAGGGGGTTGGTTCCACCTCCAATGCAAAGGATATGTAATAAAGAGGATATGTAAAGCTATAAAAAATGAGAATTGGTAGATCCACCCCACCTTTTTTTGCCATCCACCCCGTATTAATGTTAAAATTTTAAAAATATCCTCTAATTTCGTTTCAATTCTAGAAACTGGAGTTTCTGGAAACCAAATTTGTATAGTTTTCGGAATACAAATTTTATGAAGTTTGAAGTTTCCAGAATACAATTTTACACGAAATTGAATTTTTTTTTTTTAAAATTTCAACATTAATGTAAAGTGTATGACAAATTTGAATGGGGTGAATTTACTAATTCCCTAAAAAAATACACCAAATAATATATTTGGGCCTCTGACCCGATTCCCACTTATCCTAAAATAAAAACAATCTCTCTCTGCTGCTCTCTTCTGCTTTTGAATGCCTCTTCTTCTCTAATTTGCTCCAACATGGCTCATCTGACTTGCATGATGGCATCCAAACATTTCTCTTGCACACAATCTGCTACTGTGACCCCTATAAAATCCACTCTAACATCAGAACTAGCAATTGGCCCGTAGTAATAATTCAAACAATATCAAAGAGACAGAAAATTGGAGGCTATGCGCTCAAATAAGACAGCAAGAGGAACTTTTCTTTTTAGAGAAGAGTGTTCAAAAAAATTCAAACGGACTGAATGGATGAATACTCCTTTTGTTCGTCAATTCTTTGAGTGAAAAAAACAAACACTAACATAGTGTTTGGTTGGAAGGAAATGGTGGGAAGGGAGGAATTTGGTTCATCTCTAATATTTGGGGGATTTAAAGGGGAGAGAATAATGCTTTAAATATTTGAAACACATTTATTTAAATAACCTTACATATTTGAAACACATTTATTTAAACAACCTTACATTAAATTCAACATAAATGTCTACAAGGATCCAAAAAGTAAATTAGTATATTTCCTTCATTGAAATCCCTCATCTCTCCTCTCATTCTTTGAACCAAACAGACCCTAAGGATTGTTTGGGAGAGGGTTGTTGGAGGAGAAGGGAGGAGAGGGAAGAACTTATACCAATATTTTTCATAAAAGAAAATTATGTGAAAAATATTTTAAAAAACCCTTAAAAACCGTCTATAGTCTCCCCTTTACATATATAGTTTATATAAAGTTAACGTATTTTCAATATTTTTGAGTCTAAAACTTAATAACAATATTATTTAATGTTATGCATGTTAATGATTACATGAAATATTAAACTAATTAAAATGATATGATAATACATAATTTACAAGTTCAAAAAAAAAGCATCAAACTAAATTGAGAAAATACATACATTTAACAGACTTACAAGTATAGAGTCAATCAAATATCCGTGAACCGCAAATTTCTTTGAACAAAAAAGAAATATAGACATATCAAGTACTGAAGTAATTATTCTATAGTGAGTCGTGAGTCATGACTAATGGAATGGCGACTTCATGGAAGAACATTCAAATTCATATGAATAGAACTTAATATCACTGTTAGGCTATTGACCTATTGCTAGTATTGTATAATTAATATTATTAATTAATATGTTTATAAAAAAAAGTATTGTATAATTAATATTCACAAACGAACTGTTCTGCTTCCCAATTTCGTTGCTAGCTCCTCCTGTTTGATTTGGCTGGTGTGCTTCTTGTTAATTCTTGGGCATTAATTAACATTATGAAAAGAAAAAGTACCTCGTAATAAATAAATTAAATCATTTTTTTTATTTACAGCGAAAATAAATTAATTGTAATAATCATTCTACGATATAATCAAGTGAAAATGAAGCTACAAAATAATATTGTCTGTGCAAGTGGACATCACAAAATGGTAACTCGGTTCACTGGGATGGACACAAGCTCGCGAGCAACATCCTTGAATTCAAGAACACCTCCATTGCATCTTGATAGGAACCGAGACGCTTCTTCCCTTGTCATCTTCACCTTCACTCTGATCCCTTCTTTATCTCCGAATTCATTACCAACACAGCTTCTTTTCTGATCAAACTCGTTTTCGCAACTGTCTTCTGATCCCAAAATGGTAGGTTCTGAATCTGCAAACCTGACTCTTTTCTTCACTACCGCTTTCGCCTTGCTTATAATTGGCGCTTGCTTTTTCGTTAAATCGTCTCTGTATACAGCTTTTGTTTCTTTGAGTTGTTCTACTTCAACTCTTCTTTTATGTGGTGATTTCCCTTTAAGGTAGGAAAACATGGTGCCAATCATTTTTTTTAAGCTAGAAAGAGTTATGAGAGTTTTTATCAATTGGAAACTGGGGAAGGAGGGGTGAGCGTTGTTGATGCAAAATGGACAGTCCAAGAGTGAATTTATAGGGATATTTGGTTGAACAGAGAAGCGTGAAGTGTCAAATGGGGCACACCAAAAAATAATAGTAATAATAGTGTAATAACAATGGATGGCTCTGATTAAATTATCAGGGAAATTTTGTTAGCCAATGAGTGTTATGAAAAACTGGGAAATTAGTCAGGTCAATGGAATTATTAGTCAAGCTTAACTGATTGGCCGTCAATTTACCATACAAGCAAGTTCCCTACAAATGTCCTTAAGATACCAATTGAATTGAAGAAATAAAAATAAAAAAAAATTAAGAAAAAATAATTACATTTGTTATATTAAAAAATATAAAAATTATTTGAGCTCTATTTTTTAAGTAATTAATAGTGTTTAATGAGGGATTTTTAAATCCTTCTTTAACAACCATACCCTTGTTTTCGTTTAACCTTAAAATTTAAAAACATGAAATGTATAGAGATATATTAAAAAACACTGTAGACTCATTTATGAAGGGGTCAATTTCCTTGCGGGTTGAGGGCTTTTTATTGGTCATCTCATCACGTGATATGATAATATATCACCTGGGCTGCCTCTCTGAAGTTTGGCCAGTTCAAGATAGTGACCCATGTCCATTAAATCCAAACATACACTGCGATTCTAATGCATAAACACAGTGAACAGTGTGAAGTTTTAGGAGTGAATCACCATTTTGATTATCTACTACAATTTCATGACAGCGAGGTGATATCTTTTACGTCATCTTTTGCTAGTTGCTTGATCATTTATTGTGGAGGACTCGCTCAATTTAATTTACATTGATGGCATCAGTGACGCTGACAACTGAGTTACCGAATTAACATGCTTACTGCTGAGTAATGGTCAATGTAATTTGGGAGACTACTCGAGGGAATATCCGTTTTGACATGTACAGGTAACAAAATACACACACAAAACATAGCTGAAACACCTAAGCTATAATTGTGGAGAGAGATAATATGCCCGTCGATTGGTTGAAATTAAGGTATACTCATGGGTAT
This sequence comes from Glycyrrhiza uralensis, assembly GCA_030159175.1. Lineage (NCBI taxonomy): Eukaryota > Viridiplantae > Streptophyta > Magnoliopsida > Fabales > Fabaceae > Glycyrrhiza > Glycyrrhiza uralensis. Next base: position 56,185,705 of record BRZY01000003.1, on the reverse strand, counting down.
CCAATAAAAGCTTAAATCATCCAATATATGTGGTTCAGTTGGCAACATATGTTGAGTTTATAGTGAAAAAACCAATGTTTGATTACACAAAACATAAAAGAATAGAGAGTTTTAAATATGATTAAACCCCAAAGAGGTTAAAGGCCCTCACGGTAGTTAAAAAATAAGAGCTTAGATCCCCCACTCTTTTTGGAGATGCAAGAACGTACGTAATTAATGGCAGCTGATTGTACTTGGAAGTTGGAACTATAGCATTCTTGACTCCCGAAACACACACAGTGGAAGACGGTCAAACAATTCACTCAAGCGCGTGTTGAAAATCAAGACGTATTAATTAATTCATTTACCTCTATATGGGGTTAAGTTCTGTTTTTTAACTAAAAAAATGTCACCACATTGACTAGTTTTCCGTTGCTTTCTTCCCTGTCTCTGTGGAAGATCAAATCACGGCACCTTAGAAAGTGATGCGAATTAGAATGGGTCGTAGTGAAATTATAGAACGCGGTTTGCATGGAAATTGGGCTAAGCTGAGACTAGGTCAATATGATTATGTTTTGAAACCATGGTTAGTTTTTGTTACCCATGAATTATTTTATTGCTATGAATTAATTTGGGTTTAGCACGATCTTATACAGTATACACGACAAAATATTTACTTTTATTTAAAAATTTAAATTAAATTATATATAGCTATGAGCACATTGTCAGGTTTTGTCCCAGATTTGCTGATTTAGTATATATATATATATAAATTACTTTAAAGTTTTGCATCATTATTTATATGATTAAAAGGTTATTTAAATCCTATTAAATATTTTAAAAATCTTATTAACAAAAACGTGCATCTGGATTGAGTATGAATTTATTATCTTAAAATCAATGGATATATGTTGGTTGATATTGGGAATTATCAATTGAAATTTTCAAATAGTTAAAATGTGAGATTCCAATGCATAGTAAAATGTTATGTTCTTGGAATTATTGATTTGACTATGGAGAAACAACCATTCAACATTGGAAGAAGGAGTGAGTATTTTCAATGGCATGAAAAATGTGAGAGCCATTAATATCCACTATCTCACTCTTGGAAGAAGGCACATCTCTTCCACTATAAAAATGGGTCTTGTGAAGAGTTCAAGTAATCCAAGTTCAAGAGAGTGAACAAGTGTAGAGATCACTTGTAGTGAGAGTCTCTTGTGAGTGGTTGTTATCATTCTTGTAACTCTTGAGTGAGGGGTTTGAGTTTGTAGAGTGATACACTACTTGTAATCTTGTTTGAGATAGTGAATACTTTGTTGAGGTGTTTCCGTGGACGTAGGCAAGAGTTGCCGAACCATGTAAATTCTTGTGTTCTCTTACGCTTCCTTTTGTGTGTGCTCTCATCTTCGATCCTTGGTGTGTGCGGGTTTTACCCAACAGTTGAAGACTACAAGATTGGGTTAAGAAAATGAACAAAATGACATAACATAAAAAATCTGCTTAATATATAATAATCCAAAAATAGTGTTTTTTTTTGTCATTTGGGGGAGGGAGATTTTTGGGGGCGGGGGGGTAGCGGAGGGTGGGGGTTTGACCAATGTCACCCCTATCTCTATCCACTAAGCTATCCAATGGGGGGGGGGGGCTACGGAGTTTCGTCGGCGGTAGTCAGTTCGCACTTCGCAGCAGGTAGGGAGGAGAATATGGATTGTCTTAAGGCTTTGGCTACGGTGGGAGACCACCTCATGTCTCCCACGTGAGCAACTTTTAAATAGCTGTTAAGATCTGCAAAAAGTGAATCAACGGTGAGATAAAGATAGGGTGTACATAATATCTACCTCACCAGACCCCTTCCCTAGCACATCCCCTCCTCCTTCCTTGCTTCCAACAAGGACAGCGCACACCTTTCCATCACTGCACTCAACGGCGATGGCGATGGCGATGTTGGTGCGGGCACCGCAAGGAGTCTCGGCTAGGGATACGCCAGAAAATGAAACGTCCTACGTAGTTTTTTTTTACAGGGGGTAGGGATGGCAAAAAACTCCATACCCACGGGTACCCGTGGATAAAATCCGCTACGGGTATGGGGTGGGTACCTTAACGGGTACCCGCGGATAAAGTAAACGGGTATTTGAAGTACCCGTTAATAAATGGAGATGGGTGGTGAGGTACCCATACCCGCTAACTACCCTTATTTTATATATATATATTCCTAAAGTGGTCAATATAAGTGTTGTAGAGTGATGTAATTTTTAGTTGTTGTCTTGGTTTGTTTTAGTATTAAATAAGTGGCTACTAAATATGTATTATTGATGTATTTGTATTAATTCTCATGTTGTACTTGTAATGACTTTTATTATATGATTTTTATTATGGACAATGTTGTATGGAAAACAATTTTTTTTAGTTTTTTTAAAATATCTGTGGATACCCGCAGATATCACGGGTACCTGTTAAAGCCTAGATAATTGATACCCACACAGATATAGAGTAGATAACGGGGGACAGGGATACCTAACGAGATGGGTAGCGGGTAGCTACTATCCGTGCCTACCCGCCCTGCCCCATTTACATCCCTGGCGGACAAATAATTTTTTTTTTGGTCAAAGGACAAATAATATTTGTAATTGTTAATACTTTTTTTTTTGCATATTGTGAATCTGCAGCCCAATCTATGCATGGGTGGGCTTCGATTTCTAATACCCACGGTCAACACAATAATTTAGCCCAAATTGCTATAATGCCCGAAGAAACTCAGGAGTATATTTTGACCAAAAATAAAACTCGGGAGTGTAATATTACCCCAAAAAAAAAAACTCAGGAGTGTGTGTAACGAATAACGATGGACGTTGACAAAAGAAAAAAGAACGAATAACGATGGACGGTTGTTATGCTTTACTTGTGTGGCGTCATAAACACTTAAAAAAACAGGGGAATTAGGAAATATACTCCAGATTTTTAGATATACACTCCGTTTTAAAAATAGCCTTTAATTTTGTGTTATTTCTAGAAATTGAAGTTTCTAGAATACAAAATTGCATTCTAAAAACTCCAGAATACAAATTGTATAAAGATTGGAATTTTCGGAATACAAATTTGACTGGAGTTTCCAGAATACAAATTTATATTTCGGAAACTGATTTTCCAGAATATAAATCGATTTGCATTTTCAAAATACAAATTTATATTTTAGAAATTGGAGTTTTTAAAATAAATAAAAAATATTTTTAAAATTTCAGTATTAATGTGAGATATATGTCTAATTCTTGGGCTGTATTTACCGATTCCCAAAAAACAGCGGCTATGTGATTGGGGCTTGGACATTTGTGAGAGTTGTCGGATTCTGAAATCGGAGGGTTTGTTTGTTTCAGCGATGGGTGGAGCTGCTCAGGGTCAGGCTTTGAAAAGAATCCCTCGCATCAAGTTCCCCAAGAGGCACCCCAATTCCTCTGGTTGGCACCTCTTTCATATTATTCCCTTTCATTTCTTTTGTCTAATTTCTGTTTTCTGGGAGGGCTTTTAGCCCCCCGCCCCAGATATCCATGTAGTTTTCCTTCAGAATCATTTATTTGAGCGTAATATTTTTGCGATGCCGTGTTGTTACATACTGATTCTAAACAAGCTTTGTAGTTTAAGTTTGTTCTAGAAATCCTTTCTATCAATGTTTTCAACCCCACGTGTATTTAACCCAATAATAGAAAGTTAACTGGAAAGAGTGTATAGTGTATGGACAATTGATCATGGATAATTTATTTATTTTTCATTTTGGATCTCTCTCTAATCTTGGTTTCCATTTTTGATTATGTTGTTATTGATGAAGTATCAAATGAATTTGCTGAAATTTTGGTTTTTCATAGAGCCTTAATAACATTGGTTGATCCATGTAGCCAATCCACCTAATGAGATAAGGCTTGGAAGTTGTTGCTGTTGTTGTGATTAATAATAGTTATCTTTGAGATGAGTGACTGAGTGTTTCCTTAATTAGTTCCGGGTTGACTCTTGGTAAATTTTCCAATTCTTAATATTTTGTTGCAGGTTCTGCCTCTGAGACCCAAGTTTCGTCTTCAGCAAGTGATGCCAATTTATCTTTCTTTTCAAGTTCAAAAGCTTCGGCAACATTGGGAGGGAAGGCCTCTCTTCAGCCTAAAAGAACTCCCGTGTCCAAAGAGGAGATTGAGGCAGTTTTGGTATGTAAAATCTCCTTGTTAGTGCTAGGTCATTCACATTTTTCTTATTACACTTGTTACTTTTTTGCTCATAAATAATACATTCATGAACTGACAAAAGGCCTGGATGCCAATTGCATGAGCTACTATTGAATTTTGCTACTAGTTAGGTTTCTTGAGAATTTCCTAACACTCACCCTTGGATGTACATGGTTCCCACATTGGGACCTCCAAACCCATACAATACAATCCATGAATATATTCTCACGGAGAAAGAACAATTCTTCCTCCAGGAGTATCTACAAGTATTTCTCAGGCTTCTTGGGTTTCATGTTTCTTTTCTGTTGTTTACTTCCTTATTATTATTATTATTATTTTTTACTTTGGTTCAGTATTTGCTCAAATAATTTATCAGTGGTACCTTTTGTGATAACTGGGGAATCAATTCATATTGCATCAGGAAAATTGATCTTTTCTATTACTAATTGAAACTTCTGGGCTTTTGGCAGTTGGGTGGCTGCTTCTGATCGAGTGTTCTGAACAACGAACTGTATGAACTTCTTTTCTGTGGCTCTGATTCATCAAAGTTTATCAACGATTGTTCCTTTTTCTTTTTGTTGCTTGAATGTTATGTTAAAACAGTTTACTCATTACTGATTCAAATTGTCAATGATGAAATAGGAATAGGATTGAAATTGAAAACCATATTATCTATGTTATCACTTCTCTTAGTAACAGTATAAAACAGCTAATTAATAAGCGAAAAAATGTATCAATTTGGATTTAGGTTTCTATCCCGAAACATATTTTCATAACATTTGGAATAAGGTTCCAAATGCCCCCAAAAATTATATCTTGTTAGAGTGAGTTGCTCTAATCTAACCTCAGTTTTTAGTTTAAGGGAGGGGAGGAGAGGGGAATAGAGAAAACAACTTTTATTTTCCCTCTTCTTATTAAGTTTGCTAGGGGAGCAGAGGGAAAATAAAAATAATTTTTATTGAAGGTTGAGGAAAGGAAGTCAAGAGAAACTTTGACTGATGACTTGAATTTATATGAAAAAGCTTTTGGCCCTGTGTGGATAACAAACTTATCTACTGTTTATGGTATAAGTTGTATAAGCTACTTTTATAATCGAAGAAAAATTATAGTGAAACTTATTTTATATAAGTCATAAGCTGTTTTGATAAGCTATCATGGGTAGCTTATGAAAAATAAACCTAAAACAGCTTATGAATCAATCATAAACTGTGTTCATAAGTTCTGTATAAGCCAATCCAAACAGCCCCTTTATACAACATGAAAGAGAATAAGCTTGAAGCAGTTGGTAACAGAGGATTGTTAGAATAATATATATATATATATGCAAATGCAAGGACAATTTTTAGTTTTGAAAAATAATTAACTAATGATAGTTTTGTTAGTACAGTTAACTAATCTTAAGTCATTTCCCCCTCTTTTTTCACATCCTCTTAGTTTTGCATTGGAGGCAAAAGTTGAAGTGTGGAGATTTTCATCCCTTCATTTTCCTTTTTTGACAAATATAAAATAATGTATTTTTAGTCTCTAAAAGCATACTGATGATGGATTAAAAATACACTATTTTATTAAATATAAGGACTAAAAATAAAAAATAAAGAGAGACTAATTGAAAAAGGCCATATTTTTAAGGATAAAAATATATTTATATAATTTATTTGCCACCTCTCAATAGTGAAACAAATTACGGGACATTGGACAACACTTAGAAGAAGTGTATACTTACTAATATATGCTGTTTATTTTTTTTTTGAAGAGAATGTATGCTGTTAGATATTACTCCTACGAAGTTAAAGTAACCTGTGGAGGAGAGAATTCGATCTCTTACACGATCTTGAGTTGCTTTGAGATTCTCTATGTATGAAAAAAAAAAAACTTATTAAGATAGTCTTTTTCTTAGGTATTTCTCCATATTCCAGGGGATCATTTTTTTTTACTTATAGATATTTGAATATTACTAAGACCAAACAAAAATCTATGCTCTTCGTTACTATCACTCATGTACCCACTAACAATTGGATTCATAAATGTTCCAGTTAAGTTATATAAAAGGTGGTCTCATAGATTAGACGCTAGGAACATATGATTTTTCTAAAATAATGAGAGTTTAATTTGTAACCTTTTAGAAATTACTCGAATACCTCTCTATCATCTCAATTCTAACGGAGGAATTTATGTGATAGGGAGTAAAGTGCAATATTAAATAATAGGTTTAAATATTTTTTTCGTCCCTGCAAAACGATCGAGTTTCATTTTTCGTCCCTGTAAAAAATTTTGTTTGTTTGTGATCCCTGTAAATCAAAAAGTTTTATTTTTAGTCCCTGCAAAATTGTTTTAGTTCCTGTTAAATTTAGATCATGTTAAATTAGTCCCTGTAATATTTAGATAATTGCCAAAGTAGTCCTTGTAAAATAAATTTAATAGGGACTAAAAACAAAATTGTTCATATATTACAGGGACTAATTCAACATGATCTAAATTTTACAAGGACTAAAACAATTTTGCAGTGACTAAAAATAAAACTTTTTGTTTTACAGGGATCACAAACAAAAATTTTTACAAGGACAAAAAATGAAACTCAGTCATTTTGCAGGGACGAAAAAAGTATTTAAACCTAAATAATATTATTCCTAAATCATGATATAGAAATAACTATCGATTTTTAAAATTTATTATTACAAGCAAGTTTAAAAAATAAAAAAAATTAAGAGGTAAGGTATTCAATACTATAAAGAAATAAAGAATATATATATGTCATGAAAAAAAAATTAAATTGTGAAGATCTTATAAAAATAAATTATGCAAATTAAGATACTTTATCATTTGTATCTATTAATTTGATATATGTCAGACTTAAATTTATAAACTTTAAATTATAATTATAATTACGATACATACAAAACTTTAAATTTTATATAATATGACACACACACACGACTTATATATATGTTAAAAATAAATTAAAAATCATCACATTTAAGAGTGAAAATTTAAATTTAATAAAAATTTATAAAACATAGTATTAAGTAAATAATATATAATTTAATATTTATCTAAAATTAAATAAAATAATAATAAAAAAAAATTATTATGAAATCTAATACCGTATTCTCTTCTTCATTCTTTCTCATAAATATTATAAACTCTTTTAATTTAAAAGTAAAATTTTAAAATTATTTTTTCTAAGCACACATGTAATAAAATACTTAAATATATTTTTTACTAAAATATAAAATAGTGAAGAGTGAAGACATAAAATAATTTTTATATCTTCAATATAATAAAAAAAATTAATTAAACTTTTTCTAATTTTATTTTCAAGCAGCGGCGTTAACATTTGGCACTTGTTAACGTCAAAAAAAATAAAAACATTTGGCACTTGTTGTCTTGCAGACATGCAATTTTGGTTCGGTTCAAAACGACAACCAGTGGAGAAGTCAACGACATGAATGTAGGTGTTTAAAAACAAAAAAACAAAAAAAACCAAAATTGCGGGCGGGGAAGAGGATGAGGATGATGAATCTGGAAGGGTAAAAGGGTCGTTTCGCGATAACCGCAACAGCAAACTGAACTGTGCTATACCGAACACAAGCGTCTTGGGCTTCGGGCACTTTCCATTTGCGCAAAGGAAAGGAAAGTGTCCAACTGTCCATCACCTTACCTTCTGAAAGCCCTCTCCTCGCACGGCCACGGGTATGCTATGCATCTCTCTCTCTCTCTCTCTCTCTCTCTCATCTTTGTCTTTATCTCTATTCTTAAATTTCGCTTATATTATTATATGTTCACTTCCAACAATTCTTCGTTGGCACTCCGCACTTGGTAGTTGTAACTTACAAGCTGTAGCTATTGCACCCCATGTTCAATTTAATTGACCTATAATTTTTTTGTTGTTATTATTATTATTAGTGAAAAAGAAAAGTTTAAACTTTCCCATTTTTTTTTTTCCGTTTCGGCGCTAAATGGTGATTTTATTTTACGATTGTTGCTCACCCTGGAGAACTGGGGTTGGTAAATCAGCAAATATGTGTGTTGATCTAGTTTAATAGCAATGACTCTGAGTTACACTTTCGATTTTCACTGTTTGAGGTTTTTAATATTGTTTTGTGTTTCCAGATGTTTCTGTTTCAGAATGAGCATCTGAATGGATTCTGAATGCATCTGAGCTTTTTCTTCATACTATTTAGGTTGAGCATCGGAATGTTTATGAGCTTTTTGGGATAATCGGTTTTTGCTTTTGAGGGAAAAAAATAATAATTGAAGTTTTCAATGGTTTCTTGGAGTGATATGTAACTAAGTAAGTTGAAATTTAAGTTGTGGATGTTATCTCAGTATGCTTTATAATTTGATCTTTATAGAAGAGCTGTTTCTTTTACCCTGAAAGGGAAAAGGGGAAAAAAAAATAGATGGTGTCTTCTTTTGAGTGATCAGTCAATTTGATGTTATCTCTAGAAATTTCACTTGGATTTTGGTCCCGTGGGATCAGCAGTCAGCAAGTTCTTTATGATCTTTCCGAATGCATTGGTATATTCAACATCAGACTGCTGTTAACTCAATGGAACAGGCTTTTTGTCTTCAAGATTTTTGGGACTTATGGTTTTGGCTGGTCTAATAATTTGCTTTTCTTGCTAGCTTGCGTTAGTCCAGAATCCTTGGATGGGAAGGAGTGGATGTTATGACAGATTATTTTTCGTTTAATTTGAAAAGAATGCAGTCCTGTTTACTTATATGTTGGTGAATAAACCTTCTACATTTATGGGTTGGCAGCCATGTCATATTACCATGGTTTGCTGAAATGACCTTGGGCTGCAGATTAGCAAAACTGGTTAGCAACTGATAACTTAGTTATGGGAATTGAGGCCAATGACGCTGTTCTAACTTCTTGGTGATGTTACTGTTTCAGGATAAGTCATCCTTCACACTTATCATTAGTTTCATCATCCAATATAGGCTTGCCCTTCCTCTTCAAAGAAGTTCAATTTCATGGATGACAGTCCTGCGAAATTAAAAATCATCCCTGGTCACTTTCAAGTTCCAACATCAAGTATAGAGTCTCCTGAGAGCAGAACATCGTCTATTCCAGAACCTGGAACTGATCGGCCTTCGAGGTATTGTTTCCTGGTTAAAAGAGGAATAGAAGAAAGCAATAATAAAAACATTATTAAGAGACTTTATGTTCGTTTGAACTTTGAAATAAGTAACTCAATTTAGCTTTGTTTAGGTCCTCGCGCCATCTGTGGATTCGAAGAAAGTTCAGGACAACTTTCAGGTTAAACTTGTTTACTCTACGGGGGCTGCCATGGGGGTCCGATACTGGAGGTCAGGAAAAGGTTTGATTTTAGCAACATCTGTGCTTTGGATCTTTTGTCATTGTTGGAGGCTCTGTTATATCCTACCATACAAACTTATATTCTGTAGGTTGAGCTAACAGCTGCAGAAGTAGAGTCACTTCGACAGGAGCTTGCTGATTTAGAGGAGAGGGAAGCTCACTTGAAAGCTCGGTGAGTGATCTGCAATTTTGAACTATTAAGGGTTTTGGTGTCATAATGTAATATAAGTGATCTTCAATTGGCAGTTTTCTTTAGGTTACTTTTCTTCTTGTGTTTGTCTATCTCTCTAGTGTACTGTAGTTGTTAATAAATGAAGCGAAGATAGGAGTGAGATGTTAGCATTAGATTTGAAGTATAGACATGTGTGACTGTTTGAGTAATAAGAATAAAATGAGTTTTAATTTTTTTTTTTTTTTGCGTTGTTCTCCGCTTCACTCCTTACTAGTGATTCTTCCTGGTGCGTTAGACATACACTTTAGTTTTATTTGGAGTTGAAATTGCTACATTAAGAAAGAAGGGAAATTTACTGTTTAATATCTAACCAACCGTCTCCTATCGGAAGGGAATTCAATACACCAATGTGGTTTTCCTAAAATAATTTTGTTTTACACAGGTTGGAACATATTGATGAAGTTTTGCGGTCAGCTCGTCTTTCTGGCTATTTATACATTAGAACTGTACTGACTGTCCAGCCCTGCATTAATTCATGCTTCATTGATTTGTGCTTCATTATTTTAGTTTACCAAACAAGTTGGCATTAATTTGCTTTTGATCTTTCTCTATAGAGATGGGCCACGCTTCCGGGAGAACCTCCACATATAGATGATACTGAAGTAGATGACTGGCTTCCTCGCTTTGTTGTTCTCCATGGAGCATGTATATTCTTATATTTGTCGTGTACAGGTAATTTAATTAGCTGTGTTCATTCTCTCTCCCTCCATTTCCTCTTCTTCTCCTACGAGTCTTAGTTGCCATTTTTACACTACTACTTTGTTTTGATAATAATGTATTCAAATCATGATCTCTGTTCTTTGTTTTATGTTCTTCTTCCACACCTCTCGATTCATTGAATACATACTGGACTCTATTTGTGTATCTGTTTTCAGTAAAAACCTTTTAATGCTAGTGCTAGAATGCATGTAAGAAAATTCAAAGACAAGCTGTAGAATGAAGCAATTTTCTGTTCATCACTCTATTTGACATAAGTCACATGAAAGATCTGCTAAACATGCAGTACTCCAAATGTTTTTGTCAGGATAACTCTTGTGAATTGACATATTTTCATATTTGTTTGTTAATGAGTAACTTAGTGCAGATACAAGAATAAGCTCAATGTTGAAAAGATGAGAATTTTACGATGGTTGAGTGGACACAAAGGGCAACATATTGCTAGAAATGAATGCATCAGAGAGAAAATCAGGGTAGCACCCATTGTCAGAAAAATATTGTTTTTAATTAAGTATCTTTAAAAAGAAATTGCAGATGGTTAGCTCAATCAAATGTATTTTATTTCTCAAGCTTTCAGATGATTGGCTTTCGTTTACAAGGCATCAATGCTTCTTTGCTGATAAAGGGATTTTTTTTTTTGCAGATATAAGCGCTCAGGACTCGACCCTTCTATCTGATATTGTTGAAGTAGGGAGATTGCCATGTTTTAAGCGTGAAGAAGATGATATTCATTATGCCTTTTATATTTTAACTCGTCATGGGTTACGCTATGAGTGCTCAAGCAATTCTATGATACAGGTGTGTTCGAGTTAAGTTATCATTATTATATTTCAGTTTGACAGTATGGACAGATTCTAAGTGACTTGCATCCTCATTTCTATTTTGAGAACTTCTCACTATAATAGTAGTATACTAGTATGTCTTCCATTACATGTCATCGTGTCGAATCATGTAATTTCCCTGCATTTTTCTTCTTTCAGGTGGACTCTTGGTTATCAGCTTTACAAAATTGGTGCAAATTAGAATCTGATACATCAGTTCCTAATGGTTCGATTGAGACGTAACACAATTACACCTTGTTTGGTGAGTTAAGTTGCTTGAAATCTAAACTATGTAAATATGACTCCAGTGTCTTGAAATGTTTTCAGTAATTGAATAAAGAGTGATGCTTGAATGGTGGTAGTTATACTTCTTTTCCCCCCTGGAGATGGCGTTTGTGTCAATGTATATGAATACATTTTTGTAGTGCATCGCCCTGAGAGATCTAATGTTGAGGGTAAAATGATATTTTTGGTATTTCAAAAAGGTCGTCTTCTCATTTTCTTCGCAAGGGAGCAAAGAAAAGTTGATTTCACCTGGGGTCCATGGAGAATTTTTTTCTTTCTTTCTTTGCTCTTTTCACCTGTCCTCCAAAATGATTGGAAAGACAAAGAGCATTGTTGCAGTTTCTCTCCTCCCAAATTATATTGAAACAAACAATGTGTATAGAATCTTTCTAGCTTGTGTTAAACAATGTGTATAGAATCTTTCTAGCTTGTGTTTCACGTACCAAACTTGTTCTTTCCTCTTTTAGTTCTGTTAAGGGATGAAGATACTTGACAGTTAGAAAAGGTGATCAGCAGTTATTTTATACAGTTGAGATCTGGCACTCATTGTAATTATTATGCATATAATATTCATGTGAAGTCACACAAGCGATGCGACTTGAACTTGATCACGCTTTTCCTTTTCGCTGGGTCATTAATCATTATCAGAGGCTCCCCTCGGAACTTTTCTCCATTTTCCCGTTCATTTTAACATTTTCTTTTTGCATTCTATCAACTGTTCTTCCACCAATTGTGAAAAAGGTATTTCCATAAGGAGAGGAAATGGGATTTATTCTTTTCGTCCAAATCAAGCATTGCCACGTAAAGTATTTGACAAGAGAAGTTTCGTAAATCTTTTTCCATGACAGAAGAAACAACAAAGAGAATTGTTCCGATCGGTGTCTCTTTCCCTATCTAACCAATTATTGATATATATATTTTTCACACTTTTTTATATTTTTATTTTTCTTCTTTTTCACATTACTTATTATTACATCTCTTTCCTTTATTACTTTTTTTACGTAGTTTTTTTTTCTTCTCTTTTCTTTCTCTTCTCTTCATCTTTCTCTTTCACTACACCCCACACTCCATTAGAGATGATGCAAATACAAAAAAAAAAATGCCAAAAAAATCATGACTAATTGAGTCTTGTTAGGGGAAGCATCTATATAAGAGTCTTGTTATTGGAAATTTGAATGAGTTTAGAGTCTCGCGTTACTTAAGAATGAATTCACTATTGAATTTATGTTCACTTTCAAGTAAGAAAGGAGTGTTGAGTTGATAGAGACGACAATGGGCAATGTGAAGATCTGAGTCGGGTACTACGGTACCTGTTACCATACTTTTTTTTTATTTTTTGAAAAATACTTAGACTCACCCGTACCTACGTGGAAGCAACTTTAATATTCATATTCTTATGAGTTCATTTTTATGATAAAAAATAATAAAAAAGTACCAGTGCTTGTACTTATATCAGTTATCCGCATTTTAATTAGTTATGAAAATCAATAAATAAAAAAATATTCACTAAAAATGTACATCTGTAACTCAATTAAAAAGAATATTCAAAGATGTTTCAAATCTAATTATTACAAAAAAGCATTTAACTAAAATAAAACAAAATATATATAAAGATTATTAAATACAATACATTATATCATGTTTAAATATTGAATTAAGATCAATAATTACTATTTTAAAGCTCAATTTAGATTAATTTAATTTTTTAATCTAATATTATAATTATAAAAAAAGGTAAGTTTCTTTTTTGACTGGATGCAAAAGATGAGTTAAATATTAGAGTACCCACGTATGCACTCATCTTCTATTAAATTTTGCAAAAAATTATCCATATTTGTATCCAGGCTTGTTAAACACATGGTTATTCTACTTATCGCGAACACCAATCCAGTCTGTCACCATTGTCATCTTTAGTTGAGCATGTACAATGAGCTAAGTAACTAACCGCATATCAATTGAGACTTGAGACTAGTTTTTTCATTAAAAAAAAGAAATCTATTGAGAGTAGCAGAGCTGCATCTGATTCCTATCACGTGGACACCTTCAGTTTGGGACTGGGTAAGGTTTGACTAGAGCAGTAACGTCAGTTAGTTACCCCTAACTAACCTCTCGCCTGCCCACACAAAAGGGCTTTTTAACTATTTCGATTTTTCTTAAATTACCTATTTATATAATATTTTAAAAAATATATTGAAATGAAGCGTAAAAGGGTTATCGAAAAAAGAAATGAAGCCTAAAAGGTGTTTAGCCTATTTGACGATTTAGAAAGAGTCACGTAAAATGGAATCATATTTATTGTTTTTAAAAATTCACGTGCATAAGTCACATCAAAAAAAAGTTTTCATTAATTGTAATATATTACTTATACTATATTTTTTTAAATAATATACGTTAATGTAATACTACGAATTAATATATTTTACAATAAATGGTCATCTTTGTAACGTTTTTCATGATAGTAACGAGTGATTATAGATTTCAGTAAAACGTAAATTTGACCAGTCAAACTTCAATTAAACATAAAATCTTAAACTGATTCGAATATTTGAATAAAACCAGGTCAAAATAACTGTAACTATTATTATTATTATTATTATTATTATTATTATCATCATCATTATTATATTTTAACTTTTTTGACGGCTTATTTTAACTTTTATAATGCAAAATGGGGTCAAAATAAGAATATAATGCATAATCCATATTTTCTTTGATAAATGTTATTTTTAAAAAATAAAAAATATATACAAACTCAATTAAACAAACTTGATTTAATTCATCCCCAATTTAGTTAATTGATTTGAACATTTTTCCCGATAAAAACCACACATTTAGTCATATTATAATTATAATTTTACATGATTTGTCACGTGTCGTGATGACTCATGTTCACATTTTTTTAATGAAATAAAACAATGAATGGTGTCCACTCATGTAAATCGAGGTGAACTAATGTCGTGTCGTGTACACGCCACACTAAATACTAGTAACTCATGTTGGTAATTTTTTTTTAAATATTTAGATAAAATTAGTGTTTTAGTCTCATACTAGCTTAATTGCAAACGTTTCTAAAATATATATATTTTTTTGACCAATTTGAGAGCATATTTTAAAATTTTAAAATAGTTAAAAAGTGACACATTTCCAAATTACACCATAGTTACCGAAGGAAGGAGGGAATTGCAAAAGGGAAAATGAATAAGAAGAAGGCCCATTAGGCAAAGGGAGAGAGAACCAATCCTTCACCGTCACATTTTTCTCTTGTGTAATCTAATCTACTGCGAGCGAGCGAGCGACTGAGCAGAGCAACCTCAATCTGTAGGTATAGCCGATACAGATGGCCTCACAGGTTTGCAAATCCGCTTCCAGAGCCGCGAGGTCCCTTCTCTCTGCTTCCAAGTCCTCTCGTTTTTACTCTCGTGAGTCCTAACTACCTTCTATCCCATCCCATTCTTTTCTTGTGTCTCTCTCTCTATGTGTTTAATCCAAATTCAAATCCAATAAGAATGTCTTGGTGGTAAAGCTGAATCTCGATTATTTTTATATTTTATTTTTTGGATATCCATCTGAATCATTATCTGGACACAACTTTGATTTGTTTCGGCCTCAAGCTTAAAAAATTGCTACTCTCTCACTTATTCTTTTCTGAGGGTGATGAGTAACTAATTGTAAATGTGCAAGTTAAATTTGAAATTTAGATTTCGTGTACCTGAGATGCCTGTGTTCATGAATCATCGTCACTTTTTTTTTTAACAGAAGGACGCGCAGTTGCGGCTGCTGCAGCTGTTTCATCCACCAAAAAAGTGCCTTTTTTCGCTTCCAATTATGGGAGGACCGGTTCTGGAAGTGGATCAACTACATGGATTTCAGGAGCTCTTGCTCTTCCTGCTGCAGGTTTGGTCACAATAATAACTCTTTAAATAATTCCATTTTCTGTTTTTCACTTTTTGGCTATTGTTTCTGGGTTCATCAAGACAAATTACTTTGAGAAAACTTTTTTTTTTAAATTTTATGTTTTTATTTTTAATTACAAGATTGCCACATTTTTTACAATTTGTTTACTGTTTACTTTTTTTTTATTTATTGTATAAATCTTTGAAAATAGTAAACAAATTGAAAATAAAGTGATAGTTTTCTAACTAAAAGTGAAAATAGGAAAATAGTAAACATTGAAAACAATAAACAAATTGAAAACATTCTTTTAAAGTAAACAGTCCCTAAATACTTCCTATACCACTTTGTAAGAGAAGATGCTGATAAGGGTGTGAAGATGACATAGGTAATGTCAAATGTGTGTTTTGTTAGAAATGGAAGAGGAGCCTTGTACCTTGCTTGATTGTAGCACCGTAGCTTCCGAGACCTCTTCTACATCAATTGCACTTTACTCCAGCACTGGGGATGAAATTGAAGTTTTGGAAGCAGTATAGAGTCTATAGACTTTATTAATCATTACTTCCTATTAATATCCCCTACATCGTGAACCCATTTTTAAACCTCAATCAAGCTTCTAGATTAATCAATCCAAGGGTATTCCATTTTTAATTAATTTTTTAACCCGTTCGTGTTAGTACTTCTTTTTGACATATTCCCTTATTCCTCAACATCCATCATGAGTTGTGTAACAATCTGACAGATAAATCACCTGACAAATTTATGAATTAACGTTTACCATTTTCTTATTCTGTTTGCCATGTATATTAATCCTCCTTCAAGTTTGCATTAACTTTTTGTACTTTTCCTCTTTCCCTTTCTCCACAGTGCTGTCAATTATTAGTTTGTCAAAGTAGTTCGCACTAGTTAACTATAAAGTTTGAACAAAGTTCAACGGTTTGCTTTATCACTTTGTGCTATGAATTGGTTGGTGGGTTCTCAATCTTGCACAATAATGTGCTTCCTTTAACCGGATATTAAACTGCTAACTTATTTTATTATTTTTTTCTGCATGTCTTGTAGCTTACATGCTCCAAGATCAGGAGGTGCATGCTGCTGAGGTACGCATAACATTTACTCCTATCGTTGCTTGTTTTCTTTCTTTCTTTCTCAGTATGATTAAAATGTGCAAATCACGTGTTCACTTTTTCCTACTCAGTTGGAGCGCACTTTCATTGCCATTAAGCCTGATGGAGTGCAAAGAGGGCTGGTAAAGTGAAATTACATTTCTTGCACTTCTTGATGATTTCTTGCACTTCTTCATGATTTGTTTCTGAGAGTTTTTATTTTTCAGATTTCAGAGATTATATCTCGTTTTGAGAGGAAAGGGTACAAGCTTGTTGGAATCAAAGTGGTGATTCCTACGAAGGAATTTGCAGAAAAGCATTATCACGACCTGAAAGAGAGACCCTTCTTCAATGGGCTGTGTGATTTCCTGAGCTCTGGCCCTGTTGTTGCAATGGTTAGAAAATGACTCAATCTGTGGTCTTGGGAATCAAACAAACAAGCCAGTGTTTCTAATCTGTGTTTTTTTTTTTTGTCATGTCATAGGTGTGGGAAGGACAGGGAGTAATTACCTACGGCCGAAAACTAATTGGAGCCACAGATCCACAGAAATCAGAGCCTGGAACCATCCGCGGTGATCTGGCTGTTGTTGTTGGAAGGTAGTACTATTTTGCGAAGAAACATGCTAGTTTCTCTCTTTCCTCGTATATATGTCTTAGATTCGGTAGATTTAATTCATCCTCACAAAACTAGCTTGTCAAGATGAGGGGTGCGGGGTATCCATGATTTATATTATCTATTTAAACCTTATCTGTAGTCAACGTGGAACTTGGGTTTTTTCCAATAATTTGCATGCATTGTCCATTATTTGGTCATCATCACAATCTTATTATTGCGTGTGCCTGCAGAAATATCATCCATGGGAGCGATGGTCCAGAGACTGCCAAGGACGAGATTAACTTGTGGTTTAAGCCAGAGGAATTGGTTAGTTTCACAAGCAATGCAGAGAAGTGGGTTTATGGTGTCAACTGATTGTGTTCCTCATCCCTTTTTCGGAATAAATTATTATTCGTCAAATAATAAGCGGCAATACTGAACTCTAGAGAAGCCACGAATAAGCGGGGTTGAGTATAGTAACGTTAGCACTAGTATATGTCACCCTACTAGGAATTGCATTATAGTATTTCATGTCATCAGGCTTCTTCAGTTGGGTGAAGACAAACTATGACAATTTATTTGTTTGATGTTACCAATAAGTCAAAAGCCAAGACATGTCAGGTATCTTTTTTTTTCTGAAAAGAAATAATATGATTTTTATCAAAAAGAAAAAAAGAAATAATATGATCATGCGTTTATTTTTATCCTATAAAAGAAAAGAGAAGTGAGAATCAGCGATGACGCGTTGATGCACCAAAAATAAAAATAAAAATGCCAAACCTCACAAAATTCATTTTATTAAGCTTCACATTAATCAAGGCATGATGATCACCACTGTGGTTTTTTTAAACAAAAATAAATTTACAAAATTAAAATCATTTAAAATCAATCTTGAAAACCCGAAAAATTGAACTAAACTGATGTTTTCATATTACATTTTCGCTCTCTCTCGGGTACATATAAATCGATTTGAAATTTTTCACATGTTTAAATCTAACCCAGACCAAATCAATAAAACTCAAACTCAATTAGTAATCTAATCTAATATAATTGTACATATTGAATGAATTATACTAATTTTTATGGTATTTTATATATCATATTCAATAAATAGTATTTACTATTTAATATTTAATCTTCAGGTTAATTTTTATGTATAATATGTAGATGTAGATATAAGCTCTGTTCGGCAAAAATAGCTGATAAGTTAGCTTATAGCTGATGAGGAAATTGATAGCTGATAAGCTAGCTTATAGCTGATGGCTGATAGCTTATAGTTGAAAAGCTAACTGATTGAATTTAAAGTGTTCGGTAAAATTAGCTATTCAACTAGCTGATAAATGTAAAATGACATAAAAAGACATAGAGTATGATGTATATATATATATAATTTTAGAATAGTTATTACTTTATCTTGAATTATTTCAAATTATTTATCATGTTAAAATTTAAGATATTAAATTTTTATCTTTTTTTATTAATTATTTATATGAAATGAAATAATAAAATAAATAACATGTTTATATGTTTCTTAATATACTTTTTTTTATAGATAAAAAGTATATTATAAGAAATGATACAAAAAATTGGTGTATTTTATGATATAGAAAACTTAATCAGGCAAAATAAACAAATAAAGTGAAAAGGTAAAAATAGTATAATATTTAAAATAAAAACTTAAGATCTTTTATTAATTTAAAATCTTTTAATTTAAAAAAAGGGTAATGCATGATAAGATTAAAGTAATGAGGGTAAAAATGAAATAAAAAACAATAAGCTATAAGCTTCATGAGATGACTTCTCAAAAAAAGCTATAAGCTAATGACATAAGCTTATTTATCGAACACTTGCCAGCCTGTTTTTTTTTTTTAAATTTTTTTGTGTGTTTTTCTTAGGATTTTTGGGCGGGTTAGACGGGTCAACCCGCCACTTTTACATGTTTTTTCTATTTTTTTTTTATTTTTGGGCAAGTTAGGCTGGCCAACCCGCCACTTCTACATTTTTTTTTTGGGCGGGTTAGGCGGGGCGGCTAGGATACCCCAACCCATTTTTTTGGCGGGTTGCTGGCGGGGCGGGCCGGCCCGCTTTGCCAACCCTACTTGTGCGGGACTTCTATAAGATAGTTTTTTTATTTTCCCTCCAATCTACCAAAAGATTATGGCAAATTCTATGGTACCTTAGAAATTTAGTGGGTACCGATACCTGACCAATAATATTTTCCCATGTGTATTCTATTAGCCATGTCACTTTATCATTTTTATTTCTATTTATTTGCAAATATATCCCTTTATCATTTTTGGAAAACACTAAATTTTCTTCTTTAATTGCTGTTGATTCTGTCTTTGCAAACAAGTTCGGTTGGATTGATTCATCATTGTTGTTAATTCTTTCTTTAATATTTCGATTATTACATGAATATTTCATGGTGTTGAGTTTTGATCGATGGGAAAAATTAAAGATCCTTTTTTCAATGCCGCTAAAGAAGTTCGTGTTAATATATAGACAGATAGGTGCCTATTATCTCTCATTACAACCATAGTTATTTTCTTTCAATTAGGTTTTGTTTTTCCCCTTTTGTTTTTATTTAATTTAATTTCTAATTTGTTTTTTTTTCATAGGAAAACATAGGGATAGAGTAGAATCTTTCCAATTATAATTAATTAACTCCATTGCACCTGCCAAATTCTACCCCTTTATTTATTTTCAGTTGAATTCAAACATTTAGATTTTGAAGTTCATTTCCAATTTCTCTTTATTGATTAGGTATCATTGTATTTTTGAAGGATGGAATCGACATATAGAACATGGATTCACGCAATGAAAGATGCGTCCAACCCTTGGAACTCCGATGAACTCTGCCGAGATCTTCATACTGCACCCTTGGCACCCTTGGCACTGCTACATAGCAAATAATTCATCTCTGCACATTTCACAACAAATACACATTGTGCTCCCTTTCTACAAAAATTTTGACAATAATGAATTTGGGTGGGACGAATTCCACCGAGCAGTCAGATCAAGATATAGTAAATATATCACTTTGCAATTTTTTTAGTGTTTTTATTAAAAAATAATAAAGTGATACGGTTAGAGGAGTACATATGGAAGAATACTATTGGTCACGTACTGAAACCCATAAATTTGTCTGGGTACCATAGCAATGACCAAAGATTATTGAGGTTAGGTTAAGTTTTGCACATAGTTTTCGCCTCTTAAAAATAACAATAATAAAATTAAAAACAGAAACACAAAAACTTAAATGAAGAAATAATATATTTCCTCAAAAAAAAAATATCGAAATTAGTAACTAACTAGCTATAGCTACTAGCTATGGGTACATGATCTGAAATTGTGGACCATTTGAACCCGTCTCTCACGTAACAAGTTTTAGCGTTACCAACCTCATCAGAAACACGAGACAAGTAGTAGTACCATTCCGTGTTGTTCACCTATTCCCTGCAGGCTGCAGTTATTGAGGCAGAGGGAGAAATTAAGAAGAAGGAGCTAGGCATGGCGGAACAGAGTAAGAGATTCATCGTTGAGGTGGAGAAAGCGAGGGATGGCACAGAAGGAAGGCCATCCATGGGTCCCGTGTATCGTAGCCTCTTCACTCAGGATCCTCTTCCTCGTCCCATCCAAGGTCTTCATACCTGTTGGGATGTTTTCAGGTTTCATCCACATTCACATTTGCCAATCTACTCTACTCTTCTCTTCTTATTTTATTTTTCCTCTACTCTCACGATACTAGCTAATGTACATTAGAACGGACTAATACAAGTTGAATCGAGTAGATCTATTTGTTGAGAAAGTCTCGTATTGATTAATGTAATCCTTATAAGATATAGACGGTCTTCAAATTAAAAGTCAGTTTTATAAGAATGAATTAGGCTCCTAAATCATATAACGTACACAAAATCTAAGACTATTTAAGGGCTAAAATTAAGCTCTAACTGCACCTACTTGTTGCATTCACAAAACTCAAATCCAGATAACTTGCTTAAAGAAGATCAAACTCTTCGTTATTTGGACATACAAACCATTTGTCTTTTCTTATTTTGACAATTGATATCTACACAACACATGATTCCATTCATCATATGTTTGGCTGGACTTGATGGAATGAATATGACAATCACGATAAACCGTCATAGTGAATGCAACATCCGTGTTCACTGGCAAATTTTAACAATTAAAAGACGAGTATAATAAAACGTATAAAATTAATAAAAAAAATAGTATATAAATATTGTATCAGTTAGTTAAGTCACGTGGTAGTTATGAGATTGTTATCGAGTCTACTCTGTTCGAAGTTTGTTAGCACTGACTAGAGTGTAAAAGCTTGTATCCAATGTTGCAACAATAGAATGAAATCATTTTCAGTGTCCACAATGAAAACCGAGCACACTCTCTCTATCTTTTCTCTCTGTTTACAAATCAATATTCTAAGAGTTAACATGAGTGTAATTCTAATATAATTATTACGATATTTCTGTCATATCATTATTTATGTAGTTATTATGATGATATTCTCATACATTACATGTATTAGATTAAAAATTTAGAAAAATGATGAAAACAATTGTGAAATACAACTAGAAAAGTTCTTGAAATGTCTGACACAAATACTAATGTGTCAAAGTAGTGCTAATTCCTAGGGTAACAATGGTTAGAATTGATATTCTTTTCAAAAAAATAAGACAGAATATAAAAAATTGTACGAACACACACAGAGAAGGTCACGTGAAATGGTCTTTTCTGTTATACAGGATGGCTGTTGAGAAGTGGCCAACGAATACAATGCTTGGTCGCCGTGAAATCGTGAATGGGAATGTAAGCTATCTTTTCTCTTTCTCTCACTTTGGTAGTTCATTCTGCAAATGTGTGGCCGCTTTTTGAATTTTGTGACACTCATTTTTTGTAGCCTGGCAAGTACAAGTGGCAAACTTACAAGGAAGTGTACGACTTGGTGGTCAAAGTTGGAAATTCCATCCGAGCTTGTGGTTATGGGGAAGTAAGTCACATGTACTTATGATTATGAAACCATGTTTTGCTTTTAAGTACTTGTTTAAATATGATATATTGCTCCAATTCTTGGATTCTCACTACATAATGTGTTGTTCACTTGTTCTGTTTTTTGTGATCAACATTGATATGTACTGTTTCGTACCAAAGACAAATTTGAAATCCTCCTAATTTATGTTTCCTTTTGAAAATATGTTCACTTTGATATCTTCATGAATAGCTCGGTCATGAAGCACTATGAGATATATGTGTGTGTGTGTGTTTATCGGATCAATATCTTTTCTGGCAGTGTGTGTATTTATTAAGGTTAATTCATATATTGCCGGTTTCAGGGAGCAAAATGCGGCATTTATGGTGCCAATTGCCCAGAATGGATTATGAGCATGGAGGTACATTTTATTTTGAAATTCTTTTCTTTTATGTTGTCTTTTTTCCATATAATTTTTCTTAATACTCTGTTTTTTGGTGGTTTTTGTTGTATCTATGTGTCGATCTTTGCCGTATCAATGTGCTTTACATTTATTATTTATATTTTTAATATATTGTTAATGTAATAATGCGATTGCTAATCGTTTTTTTTTGGTGGAATGCGATTGTTAATCTGTAGAAACTTTATTTCATCTATTGAATATCTGCTTTCTACATAAAGTTTGGTTTCTATTATTTGGTGCTCTATTGGATATCCTTTGTCACCTAGTTATGGCCATTTTTAGTGTTGCTAAACTAGCTTCTATCCTCTCAACTCAATATTTTCTGACATATTTTAACAAAATTGCAGGCCTGCAATGCTCATGGACTTTTCTGTGTTCCTTTATATGATACCTTAGGTATGAATGAGCAAACCTTCTATAGCATGTATCTAGCTATATCATGGTGATGGATTGATTAAATCACAACTGAAATATGTTTTCCAACTATTGCACGAGATTCATTACTGTCAAGCATATCAAAAACTTAAATCATTAGGTGGAGTCACATGAAGTGTCTCCACACCCCATTGCACACATATTGGTAATCCGTCACAAGTTACAACTGAAGTTTCTCATATTTTTTAGCTCTTAACCTGGAATATAAGTCATCCTAATATTTTAATATTTAATTTTCAAATGTTAATTATAATGGGATTTGACACTCATATATATGACTCAGGTGCCGGGGCCGTGGAATATATTATATGCCACGCAGAGATCTCAATTGCATTTTCCGAAGAAAAGAAGATACCTGAGGTTCACCTATTGAAATAATCTGTGTTTAGAAAGTGTGTTCTACAATTTTCTGCAAATAGTCAGTCTTATCCATATATTTGTTTCTGATACTTTTCAGCTAATGAAGACATTTCCAAATGCAACAGAGCATCTCAAAAGTAAGTTTCATTGGATCTCTCCGTTCCTTTCCTAAAATGAAAGAAGCAACTACCTTTATTTATGTATTTATTTTATTTATTTTTGTAGCACTTGTGAGCTTTGGAAAGGTTACTCCTGAACAAAAGCAAGAAGTTGAGAAGTTTGGGTTGACAATGTATTCATGGGAGGAATTTTTAGAAGTGGTGGGTTATCTATCTGTCGTATTATTACTCTTTTTCCTACCATTTGTTGTAAATTTGACATGAAAGAAGTTATGTGTTTTGATTGTTTTATGGATATTTTGTGGTTGTATTCCTCATTCGAGTTTTTTATATCTGTCACAGGGTCAAAATCAGAGTTTTGATCTTCCTGTGAAAAAGAAAAGTGACATCTGTACAATAATGTATACGAGTGGAACTACTGGTGATCCCAAGGGAGTAATGATATCAAATGAGAGCATTATTACAGTCTTAGCTGCGATGACAGATGTGCTAGGGAGTTGCAATGAAACAGTAAGTAGTTTTATATCTTTTACCACTTCTCTTTCTTGCAATTATACGAAATGTACAGGGGAATCCTAAAATGCTACTACTCCTTTCCATTTTAGTTACATATTGGTTTTCTAATTTGAATGCTCTAGAAATATTTTTCAGTTTTCGGATAATGAATGTTCATCTATGATCTATCCTATCTTTGACTTTCCTACTATCCCTCCTTTTTTTCCTACTTGCAGTTGGATGAGAAAGATGTTTACCTATCATACCTTCCACTCGCACACATCTTTGACAGGATCGTGGAGGAGGCAATGATATGGCATGGTGCTTCAATAGGTTTCTGGCGTGGGGTAAGTATATCTTTCATTACTAAATGAAGGCTTGATGTGAATATAGTACTTTGGATTTGGTTTGATCTCAAGAAAAGTCAATCTTTGTGTTTGATGATAATACGAACACTATTTATGCAATGGCTGCAGGATGTCAAATTGTTAATGGAAGACCTTGGGGAGCTAAAACCAACTATTTTCGTTGCTGTTCCTCGTGTGCTTGATAGAGTGTACACAGGTAGTAGGCTTTTTTGTCGTTGTTGGCAGTTCAGTGATGTTGATGATCATCATATTTTGATTTCAGGGAGAACAAAACTACTAATTAAGTTATTTCTGAGTCATTGAAGTGGCCGTTTTCTTAAATTCCTTTTCTCTTATCCATTTCTCAGAATAGTTTCTCCTCTCCTCACCAATAACAACAACATCAATTATCATAATGCATTAATTAAAAAATCTCAATCTCCATCTGATACACAGGTTTGACACAAAAGGTTTCTTCGGGGGGCTTCGTAAAACAGACGATGTTCAATTTTGCCTACTCATAGTAAGTATCCTATGATTCTATATTACTTGAGTCATGACCAGGTCCTGATAATAATATATGGAAATTATTGTCGTCCCTTAGTAGTAAGCATTGGAATATTCTGATAATAATAAGTTAATAACTACGAAATATTTTGCAGCAAGTTGCATAACTTGGAGAGAGGGCAAAAACATGAAGCGGCATCTCCATTATTTGACAGAGTTGTATTCAATAAGGTGGTGTAACACACACACACACATATATATGTTATATTAATTCACTAGTGCCTTGGCATGAACAGCTACTGTAACAAAATTGCTGTACTAATAATATTTTTTGCAACTTGATCAGGTAAAACAAGCTTTCGGGGGTAGAGTACGTATTATTTTGTCTGGAGCAGCGCCTCTATCTAGACATGTGGAAGGTTTCCTGCGGGTCGTGTCTTGTGCTCATATCCTACAAGGATATGGTATGCTCTTGTTAAGATTTGAACAATCCCATTCACACCTTGCCATCATTTTCTTTATTGGTTTTAAATCATTTTTTTTCATAAAAGAAGAAATTCCGCGTATACTGTAATAATACGTACATGTAACCATAAGAATTTGTGTTATATTTATGTGCATTAAATCCGCATATGTTGCTTTTAGAATATTAACTTGATTTTGGCCGTTGTAATAATGGTACTATAATATGGACTTGGCTTTTGTTCAAGGTCTGACTGAAACCTGTGCGGGAACCTTTGTCTCATTACCAAACGAAATGAATATGCTTGGTACAGTGGGTCCTCCTGTTCCATATGTGGATGTGTGCCTGGAATCTGTTCCTGAAATGGGATATGATGCCCTTGCAAGCACGCCAAGAGGAGAAATCTGTGTAAAGGGAAGCACCGTATTTTCAGGGTACTACAAACGTGAAGACCTCACAAAAGAGGTTATGATTGATGGATGGTTCCACACAGGTTCTTTCACTTATGCGTTCCAGAGTTTGAAGTTTAGATAATCGGTGTTTTTATATTGGTTGCATATATGGTCACATTTTATTCATACCTGGCCTATTAATTAAACAGGAGATATTGGAGAGTGGCAACCTAATGGAACCATGAAAATCATTGATCGGAAGAAGAATATATTTAAGCTTTCACAAGGAGAATATGTTGCTGTTGAAAACCTGGAGAATATTTATGTTCAACCTGCTGCGATTGATTCTGTAAGTCTTGTGAACCCTTTTAAAAGTTTTGAAACCCTATCTTGTAATGAATTTATTTTCCCTTAAGGTGTTGGAAAGATATGTCGAAGAATGAAGATGATCTGTTTTTTTTCTTCATATAAATGGGGGGAAACAGTTATTGGTAAAAGTGTTACTCAAACTACTTGAGCTCAGTGTTTCATACTCAAACTGTTCCCTTAGCTTAAGAGTTAAGACAGCTGAAGTCAATTGCATCTTGATTTGTGCATACTCCTATTGAACTTTTTCCTTGCAGTCCTAAACATATCGAAATTGCATTGATGTTACTTGTTGTGCATATATTTTATTTCTAGAAACTTTTACCATCATAATGTCCACCTATATGCTGACCGTAGTCCTATACTCTCATGTGCCAAGCTACAGGTGCACATGTTGGTATACTGATTTATTGTCCGGAATTTGTATCTCGTACGATCATTATCCTAGTGAAGAGTTAAGACTATACAGTCTATACTTGTGGTGTGTATCTGTACTATTTTTGTTGTTACATGCAGATTTATGAATGATAGCAGAAATTTTAGTTTAGTGCAAATATAGTAATAAAGGTTTTAGTTTCAGCTTCTTTTAATGAGAAGACAATGTTTTGAGACACGTTTATATTACCATTTTTCGTCCTTTGTTCCAGATATGGATCTATGGAAACAGTTTTGAGTACTTCCTTGTTGCTGTTGTTAACCCCAGCAAGCAAAAAGTTGAAAATTGGGCAGAAGAAAATGGGATAAAGATGGACTTCGATTCTCTCTGTGAAGATTCTAGGACGAAAACTTACATACTTGGAGAGCTCACAAAGATTGCGAAGGATAAGAAGGTCCTATTTAGTTTTAGTCCCTGAACATTTCTCTAATTTGTTAGATTATACAGTATATATTTAACTTGATGACTTTGATAATTTCTCCAAAAATTCATTGTAGCATTGAAAGTTTCCACTATACACATCGTGTTGGTAAAATTTCACATTAATCTGAAATTCTATGCACCATCAAAATTATTTTTAAATTAACATACAACGCATGCTTTTTAAGCAATAGAAACTATCAACCATTTGATCACTTGTTTAATTTAAACAAAAATTAAAATTATGGGATCCTGATTATTATTGTTCTTTTGGCAGCTGAAAGGTTTTGAGTTTATCAAAGCTGTTCATCTTGACCCGGTTCCATTTGACATGGAACGTGACCTTATCACTCCAACATTTAAGAAGAAGAGACCCCAGTTGCTTAAGTACTACCAGGTATAAATTGTCAAATTCTCTGGATTTTGTTATGCTTCATATGAATAGAAATGGTGGTTAAGTGGAATCACCTTTCTGGAAGGATGGTCGTTCTCTTTTCCTTCAGTAATTTTCGATATGCCAAGCAACAAATAAAGGTTGAAAAGGTCAATCAATTCCCTTTGTATTGATCAAGTTGACTAATCTCTGTGAATATAGACCAGTATGGTACTCTGGTTGTATATTGTGCACTAGCAGAGAGTTACTACGAACACATGAAATTGGACAATGGACACGGTAATTGAATTCTAAGCAATTATGAATGTCAGACGTGACAACTTAAATACACATGCAAGTACATATAGGAGATACATGCATGGTAGTGGCATATATTCTGCAGAAATAAGAGGTTACTTGCTTGAATAAATATCTTTCTGATTCTACTCCACTTTGCAATTTGTCATGAGTTTGCCCATTCAAAGCAATTTTCTTTTGTCTTTTCTTCATTTATTGTACAAACTCGAGCACCATTTTGGTCTATGGGTTTCAGAACTAAGACGTCCACGTTATTGTTTCAGTACTGACTGCTGCAATATTTTCTGTTCACAGGATGTCGTTGACAACATGTACAAGACAGGAACTAATAAACCCAATGCCTGAGAGATGCTTTGGGAGAAAAATTTATTGTATGCATGTGATAGGGATTACCTGATTCCTTTTGTTGACTGTATAGATGATTATTGATAGATGGCAAATAATATGCCGTGGGTAGCTGGCTCAGCTGCAGAGGCAATAATCCTTTTCCCTGTCGCACCATTTTGAGCAGATTTTCAACGTGGAAATTTTCCATGTCGGCCCCTTTAGGTTACATCTCAATTTACCTCAGGTTCAATCTCTTTTTGAGTATCCCTGCCTGATTTCTGCGATTTGGTACGAGGCTTGAAAATGTCAACAAATTTGTTGGACTTCTCTCGTGGATCACTTCTAGTATATCCCCTCGAGGAGATTTTGAACATCTTTTAACTTTCACAAAACGAGAAAACAAAAGTAATCATATATTTGTCAGTATTGAAATAAATTTATACATTTATTATTTTTTTGACTGGATTCATAAAAAGGTAATTCCGTTGCCGGGACTTGAACCCGGGTCTCTCGGGTGAGAGCCGAGTATCCTAACCACCTAGACTACAACGGAGAGCTGTTTATCTTTTGGAGCGTATAATATTTTCACTATTTTTGTGATATACCAAAATCTTTTCTTAAAAGAGGAAAGGAAAAAGGAGAAGCAAAACCATGATTATATAATTAATTATTCACTCTAATTTGAGCTTTCGCGCAATTTACTAGTACAAATGTTTTTTACTAGCATTATTCTAATCGAATTTTTTTACAATATCAGAATAAGAAATTTGTTTTTGATACAGTTATACTGTTTAGTTTATGTAACTAACCCTATCAAATGAGAAAAAGCTTTTTTGTTACTTGTTCTTGTTTGAGCGTTAATTTTTTTCCACTAATAATTAATAATTACTAAACTCAAAAAGATAATTATTAATAAGAAATTACTACTCCAAACTCAAATATAAACAAAAAAATAATTAAATATAGTGGATTATAAACAAATCTTAACTAATTGTACTCTATTCAGTGATAATATCACGATTAATGCAAATTTTAAAATCACACCTTTTTATTAAAGACAGTTTACGGAACAAAAGTCATTTTTTTATAAGAACAAAAAAATTAAATGAACTTAACAAACATCATTTAGCAATGTGAAATTAGATATTTTTATTTATATTGAAATCCAAAAAGAGTATGTACAAATACGTCGACAATCTGCGGGTTTGGGTTTGTACCGCCGGATTGACCAACGGCGTTTATTCGTCTGAAATTTATGTCAAGCTAGTGATGGCTAACAAAACTACGGAAATTGAATGTTCAACAAGCAATCATGATAAAATAATCTTTCAACACCGTAAAAAAAGATACGGCTTGCTGAGGTCGCCTTTGGTGTAGCTTATGCATGTAATTGTTTGCCCTCCGTTCGCCGGGGAACTGCAATTCTCCTATGATAACTGTGAAATTGCAATAGATGCAGTTAATTCTCCGTTGTCTTTGGTGTAGCAGTTTTATGAGTTCCAGCTGCTAAATGCTACATCCATAAGTCCCAACGTAAAATAAGGAGCAAATTCAAAATAGAAACAAGACAAACAGTTCCTCTTTCATTTCCCGATAATACTGCACAGAAGCTGGACCTTTTACAGGTACCCCAAGATGGGGTAACATGATTTCCCAGTTCAAGTCGAGCTATGGTGTCACTGTCACAAGCGTGAAGGTAGCGTGCTGCCCTCCACAATTGCACTTCTTCAGAAACATTGCTACGCTAACGCATAAAATCTTGTCACAACACAAACTATATACTGGTGTATTATGATTAGTCGAGTACGATTCCCACTATCCATCCCTTCTAGCTCTGGCTAACCCACCATAATATTTCTCTTATCCGAATACCCAACCTAGAAAGAATGGACACTAGCAGAAAAGAATTTGATGCGTCTACACATTTGAATATCACGTGTTTGACACACTTTCTAGAATGTCAAACAAGGACATTGACCTTTAAAAATAGTTCAGGCTTAATCAATCATAAGTAATACAAACCCTCAAAAAAGAAAAACTGTTACCAAGTACTACAGTTGATGTGCAAACTCAAATGCCTTCCCCTCCAAGACCACCCTGTTGACTGCAATGTTGTAAATTTAGAAACTTCCAAAAACTAGGCAGAAACAATCTCTCACATCCCATGTGTCAACTATTGCACCCCTCCCCCCCCCCCCCCCCCCCAAAAAAAAAAAATCACCTCTTGTTTCACATTGCATATCTCCATGTATGCAAATACCAAGTTGGACCCAAGGGTATCACATTCAATTTCTCCATCAGAAACATGATTCAGCTTTCATCTCAAGTATCTCAAGCAGACGAGTTGCACCTACATTTTGGTGAAAAGTTACACTTACGAAACATTGAACTACATCAGACTTGGGCTATTATCCTGAGTCCGCCTCTATTCATAACATATGTCCCCTTGCTCCATTCAATCCAGTTGCTTCTCAAATACTGAATTGTCTCTCTCACTAGTGGATGCAAGAGGTGAAGACATAAACTGCAATGCAAGTAACTCATCTCTGCTATACTTCAGTCTTTGATCTAAGTCAAAATAAATGAAAAATTAATATTAGATAAATCATAAAAAACTAGCAACCAGAAGATTAGAAAGGTAATTGCCAATTACCTACAAAATATGGAGATACAAACACTTGCTCTTTCTTCCTAGCTGCTTGCATAGTCCTTGGAGTTATTCGGGACGGAGAGGAATAATGAAGTCCATTTTCATCATTAGGAAGTACAGTAACAAGTTCATGCCTTACTTCAATTTGTGGATGATTTCTACAGAATTTCAAGATACTGTCTTCAGTTAAGAGCCAACAACCTCTGAGGTCAATCAGTTTCAGAGTTTCAGGAGCCTTAAACATATCAAGCCCAGAATTTGTCAACACCGCATCACGGATACTGAGATTTGTCAATTTAGGAACTGGTGATAAATAGTAAAGTGAGATGTCTGCAAGTGAAACACTTTTAAGAGATAAATATCTCAGCTCTTGGAAGCTTGACAAGGGATCTAAAGCTTCATCCCTAATTTGAGTGTGCTCTAAATTCAGCCTTTCTAATTGTTTAAGATTTTGTAGCGCTGTTAGAGAGAGCGGTGAGTCCAAGTGAGTCACTCCCTGGTGCAAAAAACCTGAGTCCAAAGTACAGATGGGAAGGTTAAAGAATAAGTACTAAAACTACATGCAGCAAATGCAATTACACCAGAAAAACTGAGAGTAATGCAGTCAATGAAATTAGTTCAACAACAAACGCATAAGAAAATAACAATTTAATAAATTGAAATAATCCCCTTCAATAAAATGCTGGATAAGTCAGATCTGCATTGAGCGTTAGAAACGAAGTGACCATATATTTAATTCATTAACCAAGATGAGAAATTAGAAATTCATGTGGAATAATTATGAGGGAGGTTTTATCCAAATAGTAATCACTTCCTTGCAAAAGCTAACAGCACCAAACCCACATTTATAGATCCAATACAGGTATTCCATGATTTGGCATGACATAAGAATATGGGGTACAAATCCACCATCAAATAAGTTAAACATTAAGATTTATTAATATGGAATACATGCTTGTCACTAGTGTGACAGTCTCGCTAATCTGCAATTCTTGATTTGTAGGACTGAAAAGAGGCTATTTAAATCTATAGTGCAAACACCCAACAAAAGTCACTTGATTCCACAAGGTAACTACAAGATACAATGTACACAAATGAGCTGTCATCTCCTGACACGTCGATGCAGGACATACAGAAAAAGTTGAACATCTGGTCTAATTAAAGATAAGGTTTACTATTTGGTAAAATTAAACAGGGTTCTAAAGTAAACTTCTAATGAATAAAATCAATGTTAATTTAAAAAAAAAAAATAACATAAGGAGGAGGAATTTTTTAGCCTCAAATGAGAATGTTCGTGTTGTGAGCACAGATGCCATGTTCTTCCTCAAAAATGTGAAAAAGGAAAAAATATGCCAAATACAGACAGGTTTAAAGCAGTCTAGCATAAAAACTTCCTAGTGAGGAGCTGTTCAGTTGTACAGTAAAAAGGCTCAATTAATGGCCACATAAATAGTATGATTTAACCAGACTAGTACCTATATCAGTCAGTGCAGGTACTGCACATCAATTTATACATCACAGTAGTACCAACTATGTCAAGTATTCAAATACCTTTAATGTTTGTATTGCTCAGATCAACATCCTTTAATGAAGGCATCACGCTGATAAATAAGATGGCAGTATCATCCACTGATGTTTGAGATAGTGACAAAATTTCAAGATTGGGAACATGTCCAGCTAAAATCCCTAATGCAGCAGAGCTAACCCTAGTACCACTCAGATTCAGACTTCTCAACTTTGCACCAACACATGCAACAATCTCAATCGAATCATCCCCCATCATACATGAGCTGAGATTGAGATGTTCTATTACTTTCATTCGACTTAAGAAGAAGAATCTGTGAAGGCCAGAATGGGCCAAGTCCAGAAAGGACAGGAAATTTGTATTTGCATATAATAAGGCTTCAGCTTCATTCAGGAATGTAGCCCCAGAGAGAATAAGCTTTGCCAAAGGAGCCTTATCATCTTCAATTATAGAGTCAACAGTACAATTGCTCATGTCGAGGCATTCAAGAGATGATAAATTAGGCAATTTTGTGACACTGGTCCAAGCAAGATTTAGATGGGTTAACTTCGGGAATATATTAAGAACAGCAGCACCTTTGTTTGATATTTTACTTCCCCAGAGATCAATGTGCTGTAGCTTTTTCAGTACCTAAGAAGAGGCGTTTAAAAGGAGAGGATAAAGGACAACAAAAAGATATCAACATTACTACAACTCGAGAACTGGCAACACAGACTCGTATGGGGAAAACAAGCCAAGTAACCAACAACTCAGATACATAGACACACTCTGACAACAAAACAGATTGGCCACCTAGCTGAAACAAACAATAAAGTCTGATAGTGGATTAAGGCCAGTCATTCAAGAAAAAATGTGTTTCTTTCCATGAATGTGAGGTGAAATGGATCGCTGCCTAATTGCAGTCCGACAACTTGGAAACCAGCGCTAAACCAAACCCAATTAACTAACCGGCAATGAAAGAAGGCAATAAATAATGATTTTGCCAGGATGTTATTTTGAGTTAAAATGCAGAACATGATGTGCACAAAAAGTATAAAGTATAAACCCAATCACAAAAAGGGTAAAGATCCATTGACAACAGCGTGAAAGATGACACAATTAAACCATTTAATAACTTTCCGCAGAAAATAAATTTAACCAATCCGGATGTCGAATTGTTTTGTACCTAATATAATGTCCATCTTGCATAACAAATTTCATAAAAAATTATACACCTACCAGAGTGTGATCAAGAGGAAAGCGATCAAGAGGAAAGCACTTTCATCTATTGACAAGCATACAATAATTTTAACTAAATTGATGGAGAAGTCAATGGTTGGTACTTGTTATAATAGTAATACTCATCATCACCTAAACTAGTGTGAACAGCAAACAAAATCAAATACCTGCAATGAAGTAAATGACACGTCATCAACAGGCAAACCACCAAGGTCAAGAAGAGACAAGTTTTTAAGAGAGGCGAGAAGCTTGACTCCTTTGGCGGTCACGCCGGTTTCCGAAATGTGTAACTTCTCCAAACTCGGAATGGAAAGGATGTGATTAATTGCAGCGTCATTTACCTTGAAGATTCTGGAGAGATCCAACTCTTGAAGGCTATTCATTCCTAAAACCAACCAATTAAGCATCATCATTCATCACCACGCAGATTATAAATGAGTGAAGTGGCAAAGTGTAAGAGTAATAAGAATAAGTTAACGAAACGGTTATGTGAGTAGTCCACTCCAGTGTACCTGTAATAGGCCAAAGAGCTGAAGAGTTGATTCGATGACAATCGGCGAGGTTCAAGTAGCGCAAGTGGCGAAATGCTCCCAAATATGCCATCCACTCCGCATCCACAGAATTGACGCCACTCACATCAACCTCTTCCGCATTGTATTTGAAAACCCTAACCGGAACCATAAATAACATGTCAATAGAATGGAAATGGAATAGAACGAACAAATTAGCTCACTGAAAATGAAAATTGAAGACAAAACAAAAGGCATGTGTGTGTGTGTGTGTGTGTGTGTGTGTATAGAGAGAGTGTGTACTACTCACTCGAGGAGGGAAGGGTGGAGGAGACGACGGGAGATGAGGCGGCGGAGGAGAGCGTCGGCCAGAGGAGAAGGCAAGCGATCGAGAGAGCGCCTCTGCATGCGCCATTTGTCCACGCTTTCTCTGCTCTCACACGCAGCCTCTATGCAAAGCCCAACCAATTCGATGTCGCTCTTCGTCATCTTCCGCTTTCAAAATTCAAGCCTCTCTCACTCTCTTATTCTGATTTCTGAAATCGGAGGCAGAGACAAAATCAAAATGAAATGAAATGAAATGAAAATACAGGTAAGCGGTGCGTCTGTCTTGACTTTGATTCGGTTAATTAGAATCGGATCGGGATTTCAGGAGGAACCTTCCTTTCCTTCTTCTCTACTAAAAACAGCTCAACATGGGCTTCGCCATGACCAAAAAAAAAATACTTATGTTGACCCCAAAAAAAATGTTGACCAAAAATATATATATTTTTCTAGTTATTATATTAATGGACATGTTCAGTTATTATAATAATATTGCAAGAAAATTAACGGACAACTCTTTCTAAAGTGGAGTATATTTTCTCCTGCAGTCTGCCGGCAATAGGAAAAAAAAAACAAGTAATTTAATTTACCCATTTGGAGTCACATATATACACTTTTGCTCTCAAGTTTTGTAAAATATATAACATGATTCCAAATTATTTTTTTTAAATATGTGTTTGTTATTCATTCAATCTAATTTCATTATATTAAACATCATTAAAGTTGTCACACTCAGATGATGTGCTTAATTTTTGTACCCATTTTTTGGATGAAAACAATCAAATCATCTTGAATTTAAGTCGTTTGAGACTTAAGTGATAATTTGTGATTTTGTGTCAGAATGTGAGAAAAAAAAATAAAGGAACGAAAATGTACATGTCAAAAAGTTTAGAGATCAAGTTTAGTTATACTCGTCCCTTCTTCTTGTCAGTTGATGAATCCAACAATATCTCAATAAACATTTTTCTGATTTAATAACTAGTTGTTATTACTGTAAAAAAAAACTAGTTATTATTTTTTTTTTGTCAATATTTTTTTGTCTTTAGTTGTTGTTATTGTTTTCAACCCTACCCAAAAAGTTTACATGCAATATCTTCAATGTGTGAATCCCAAAAGGACGACGGATAATAAAAGATTGTCCATCACAGGAAGGCGCAGGGATAAGGTTGCTATCGATTCATTTTTGTAAGTTTGTGCACCATGTTGCAAGTTTTCATATAAGTTTATGTTTTCAAATTCATAATTCGCCTTTAACGAATCTTCGTTTGAAATAGACTGCTTTCTCTCTCGAGTGATTTTCTAGGGGCTCCAACCGCTTGTGGTGAAAATATTTCAGCGTACTAATAAAATATTATTTCAGAATATGAAAAAATAAAAATCAAAGATATTATATTGACTAGGGGGAGCCAGGTTCCTGACTGGCATATTGGTCTCTTTTCTTTTATTTTTTAGATATTATTGTATAATTAAATTAAATGATAAAGTAGTTTTTTTTTTATAAAAGATAATAAAATAGTTGTGATTATGAAGTAGTTATTGATATATTGTGGGTAGTTATAAAAATAACAAAATTGGAATAGAAAAAGGTTCTACCAAAAGTTGGTATTGTCATTATATATAGTTATAGAATAGATTAGATATTGTTGTATAATTAGATTAGATGATAGAGTAATTTTTTTTTATAAAAGATAATAAAGTAGTTGTGATTATGGAGTAGTTATTGATATATTGTGGGTAGTTATAAAAAAAACAAAATTAAAATAAAAAAATACTCTACCAAAAGTTGATATTGCCATTATATATAGTTATAAATACCGTTATTTTTTTCCCTATGTTGGAGATGACACTAATATATTCTAACCACGGGATATAATGGCTAGAGAATAACAAATTCTTCCTGTGATAGAATATAACAAATTACTAATTAGTGACTTTTTTTTTGGTGAACAACAAATTGGTGACTAAAAAAGTTTCGCAGGCTTTTATACACAGACCAATAATTCTAGGCCACTCATTTTGCTGGCTATGTGAGATTGTGGCACTTGTATCTAACATTACTCTTCTGAATAGAATAATGTTAGAAATGTTAGAACTGAGATTGTAATATCACAGTCTGCATTAGACCTCACATATGCCTCAAGTTGGAATTCGTCAAATAGCTACATTCGCAAATTCACATATACCACAACATAAATTCGCAAATTAGCATCACACAGCACAAAGACATAATACTATTGCACAAGCTGTTATCTATAGTAGAAATACAAAATGCTGCAAAGTTTACAACACCACCAACACAGAAAAGACATCCAAAGCTTTTAAAAAATACAAGTGATGACTCTTCTCTGACATGTTGAGAAGTTCATTTTTCTTTTCTGAACTTCTCAACCATCGCTCTCTCGCTGTCTGTCTTGTATCACTCACTGTATATAAGTTGTAAAGCGGAGAAGAAAGAGGATGAGCACTCTCTTATTGTCTCTTCACTCCTTTCTGCTCCGGTCCTTCCATCTTATATAATCTATCTATTTTGATCTAACCTAATGAAATGCAAAATACACAAGAGAAAATGATTTGACACCAAAATAGAAAAGGAAAAGGAAAATGAAAAGAACCTCTCCCCACTAAACATTTCGTATGGGCTACACAGTCTTGCACACCAAAGCAGTAAACCATTTCCATCTGACTTTTAAACCAAATTGTTTATTGTTCATTCTCAGGCCAATAAGTAGTTCGCAACCGAGACATCTGCTGGAGAGGCAGAATGGATGTAGACAAATTCAAGGCTTTTACCAGCTGATAATGAGCTGAGCCATGATGGGAATGTGTATGAATCACCAGACTTTGTGAGTCCCCAGACTGGACCAAAAAGCTTGGATATTGAAAGGTTGAGAGACTTGAGATTCTTGGTAGATTTGTTAGTCACCACTGTTGAGTATCTATAATAAGTTTTCCCATTGGCAACCCATGAGGTGGTCATTTTCTGTTCAATGGAAATTGGGCCTGACCATGAAGCTGAAAAGAGAAATACCCCAGTTAGACTTTTATCTCAACATCTCTTTCTAGTTTCCAATTAAGTATTTCTCAGGCAATTAATCAAACCATATACAATCTGCAACTGAAGTGACTAGTCAAACAGTACCTGGGGATGGAGGAGTTATCTTGGACTTGGGGGATGGTTGGGGCTTGATAAAAACAGGCTTAGGAGCTGGAACAACTGCAAGGAAAAAATTATACCCAGATTACTTTACTATAGCTATAAGATTTATAGCAGGAGATGGGCAGAAAGTGAGGATAATGTAATGATGACAATACCTGGAAGGAGCTGGTTATAGCCACCATGACCTCCACTGAGTCGTGCTAGAATACCTATAAGAGGAGCATTGTTGTAGGTTGCTGGTTCAGTTTGCTCATAGTTATCTCTTTCATCAGCAAAGTCATCATATGCATCAGGTCCACCAACAATTGCACCGGTGAGTAGATTGGGGTCACTCTTTTTGCTGCTAAACCAAGTAGCATAACCTCCACGGCAGCTGACAAATGAAGGGTTATGCTTGATGGAAACAATGGATGAACCTCTGTGGTGAACTCTCTGAGGGAAATTGCTTCCATAGCCCACCATGTAACTTGTGGCTCTTGGGTTGTCCCCAAGAATGTAGTCCACCTGAAAGATTAAACATGGAAAGTGTTGAGCTTCCATTGGAACATCAAAGATCAATTGAATGTATCAAATTAGTGAATGTATGAGATGGAATTAATTACCTGAGACTTTGCAAGGGAAAGAAGCGCAGCAGGAGGGACATTGCCGGAAGCGCATCTCAAGTTTCTACCAGAAGAAGCAAGGTAGTCAGAATAGACAGTGGCCAAAAAGGAGGCACTTGTCACAAACTGCAAGTTGTTCCATCTCTGGCGGAAGATGAGGCCACCAGGGGTCTTCTGAACATTGCGAGTACCCTTTCCAAGGCATGAACACATGAAATACTCAGCCTTCTGCTGAAACTTCTCAAACACTGGTGCATGATGGCCAGCTTTGCCTTGCATTAGGAACTAAAAATCAAGAAACAGAGGTAAGCACCTGCTTAGCCACAAATGTTTATTGGCATTACATACTCCTAATAAGTCCTATCAAAGAAGCTAACCAATGTTTGTTTTTCACTTATTAATAGGATTATAGATTAAAAAAAAAATGGGTGTTACCTTGGCAACTAATGTCTGAACCCCAGCATACTTGACGTCCCAACCAAATTCAGTCATGGACCAACCAGTTCCACCCATGGAGTCACCATTTCTACCAAGGTAATCCAAGTAATACTGATTGTTAGATGCTTGATACAACCACGCCGCAGCCCAGAGCAACTCGTCCTGTGCGTTCAATTACCGACACTCGATCAATATTCACAAGCAATAATTGCACAGGCACATTAATCTTTTCAAACAAATTATCAAATAGGAAGTTTTTTGCATTGCTTCAGATTTAATCGTAAACTTACGTTGTAGCCACTGATGGATCTGTAGTACTTCTGTGCAACCGTAATGCTGCTGTCATATTTGCCTCTGTATTTATCCGCAAAATCAAATAACTGAAATTGATCAAACCCATGGAGAATTAGTTGAGCAGTTCAGGGTGGAAATGGGATGGAGTCAATGAAGTTCCATTGTTTTCTTTTTTAATTAAATGAATCAATTAACCTTAAGCTCTATTGGTTATTCATTAATCAACCTAGTAGTAGTATTGGTATCCTCATTTATTAGGTGCAACTAAAATACCCGATAACAGAAGAGTCAGATTCAAATCTAGGACGACAGTATTTACTTCATGAGACGGAATTTCAGAAGGATCTTTATTAGTCACTCCAAGTCTCTAACTCTGATAAATGAATAATTAAATGCAACATGTTCTTCACCTATCAGGAACAGTTACAGAAACAGGAACGGGATCGAGAGGCCCAGTCAAGTAGTAAAGTAGTAAAAGGTAGTAATGGTAGGGGCATATAGGGCAGCGGAAAAAGAGGTCCAATGTTACTGTAATCCTAGCAGTAACCCTATTCACATTGATGGTTGGGGAATGGCCCATTGTGCTCGTAAACTTAACTGAATTACATACCAAACAACTGAAGAGTGCAATTTCACCCAAAAAAGGAAAAAAGAGGGTCCGATAGCACCGACAGTGTGCCCACGTGACAGGACATAATGGCAATAACGAAGTTTCATTGTTATCTGGTGTGAATCCCTTCAAGGGGAAGGTTAGGATCTGGTTCCACACAAAAGATCAATTTGTACTGTCAAAAGGGTCTACCTCTACCGTGACAAAAGGGTAAAAGTACCCCTTCGCATACCATGAAAGACGTGAAGGGTCTTTCTTCTTCTCTATGTTCATTTAGAAATAAAAAACCAAATTTATTTTTTTGGAATGGACCACAGTCATTATTATTAACGGCGAGAAAAATAAAAGAGAAAGGGGAAAAAAAGGATTTAGCTCCTTTGGACTTGTTTAGCCGTTGTAAGAAAAAAATTAAATTGAGTGAACTCTTACTCTATAAAGAAAGGCAAAAGGAGACAAAAGAAAAAGTGGAAAAGAAAAGTTCAAGAAGTGTGCAAAACGTATTTTTAGGGTCCCAAAAAATATTGAGATATTATCTCCATTCTATTGCTTTTTTTAGTGAGCACACAAGTATTAGGTATAGTTGGAGAGATTTTTATGTTCAATTTATTGCAAAATAAAAAAGAACAAGTTAAAAAATATATTTAATTTTGTTAAATTAAAAAAAAAATCGTTTGCATTCAATGGATCAATTATATCCACATCTACTACAATAAAAAGGATAACGTTTTATTTGTATCTCTATTTTTTCATTTATATTTATTTTATTATCTCTTGACACGATAAAGTTTCCTTTCTTCAATTGCATAAATGCCGCTCTACCGACCCATGCGGCCCAATTTGCTCGCAATAACGACTCTGACAAAAGAACCATAATAGTGTAACTGCCTAATAACTCCAACCGTTTCACCCACATAGGCCACTCAGAGTAACAACTAACAACTCATGCGCACCATGCTTCAGCGTCTGTTCACACTATCTATAATGCGCCAATTTTTACTGATTCTAAGTTTTCACATTGCATTGTCACATAAATGAGATGAATGCAGCTTTATATGGTTATTTGTTATAGTAAAAAATTAAATAATAAACCATAAAAATTAAAAATTAAAGAAAAGAGCAGTGTTGAACGGTGTGAAACCTGATAGGCATGGCGGAGGAGTTCGCTGGAATAGGCAGGGTTAGAGTGGCGGAAGACAATGGAGGCTGCGGCCATGGCGGCGGCAGTTTCTCCGGCGAGATCCGACCCGGGATTGCTCGGGTCAATCCTGTAAGCGTGACGGTCAGTAGTCATGTCCTCCGGCCTTTGCCAACAGTAGTGGTCAGTGTTCCCGTCTCCTACCTAAATGTCAAAAAGCCACAACAACAACATTCTTTATTCATAATTAATTAACACCCAAAATTCAACTTCAACTCTCTGGACAATAAAAAGACACTAATGAGTATGACTAACCTATGAATAATATATTTTTTTAAGAAAACGAAAAGTAATGGAAAAAAAATAGTAGTAAAATGAAAAAACAGGGGAAGAAGCGAAGGTACCTCCCCGTAGAGAACATTGGGCTGAGGATGGGCTTTGATGAAGTAATCAGTACCCCATTTCACGGCTTCCATGGCATGACCAAGCTCACCGCTAGCAGCCAATTGCTTACCGTACTCTATGATGCTCCATGACATCATCGTAACGGTGAATGCCATGGGTAACCCGAACTTCACATTGTCCCCTGCATCATAGTACCCTCCCACTAGATCTACCTGCAATTTTTCAGGTTTCGACAAAAATTGAGAAAAAAATGAAAATGTGCAGAGGATTTATGTAGTAGCTGAAGGAAACTTACCCCGCTTGCTTTACCGTCTTGAAGACCAGAATGAGATCTCCATGTCACTCTCTGGTTATGTGGAAGATAACCAGATCTCTGAGCTTCAAAGAAGAGAATGCTCTTGCTCAGAGCTTGGCCGTAGTCATGGCCAGCGAATGCAAATGATGGGAGCAGAAGCAGAAGCAGAGGAAACATGCAAATGAGTTTCGCGAGCTTTTCCATGGCAATGCCGATGAGTTTGAGAAGCTGAAACTTCGGATAATCCCACCAAAGTAGGAGGGAATCCTTGCGGAAATAGAGAAGTTTCAGAAAAGGAGTGTGTGTGTGTGTGTGAGAGAGAGAGAGTGAGAAGAGGAGTACGGGGATTGGAAACTGAGGAGCTCGAGGCTCTATATATTATGGAGAGGAGGAAAAAGGGAAGGTATCGAGAACCCTGAAATCGACAGTCATTCAATTAAAAAATTGCAATTGCAATTCTAATAATTTGTTTCTATTATTTTTATTGTTTTGTTTTTGTTTTTGGATTTTGAAGTGGCTATAAACGTTTCTGATGGGAAAGGAACAATGTCATGTGGCCTTACAGAATGTAGTCGGTGAGGTCTTAAAGTATTTTTGGTAGAAATAGAAATAAAATTACTGTTCGCGGTTAAATTAATAAATGAAGAAAAAAAATAATTTGGCTTATGGAATGTGTGATTGTGAATTTGTGACTATGGCAATTATTTTAGCCTCAAGATGGACGGTTTTGACTTTTTCGGGGCCTTTTAGAGGCTTTCAGCATTATTTCATTTTTTAAAACAAAAATCTCAAAATTTACGACAATACACAGCTTTTATTAATTTAGCATTACAAATCTTCACATTTGCCCCTTGCAATGGGCCTCACAAAAATTTGGTCCATTCATTTTTTATTAAAGTATCTTATTCAAAAACAATTTTTTTTAATGACAAAAAAAAAAACAATTATCTTTCAAATTTAATTTTGACTTGATCCATTTAAAAAAACTTACCTGATTTTCATAGACACACTTACCAAATTTTTTGTTCTCGCATTCTTCCCTAACATTAATAGTGGAACATTATTATCCCCCATCATAAAAACTTTTATCCATCATCAATTCTATGAAAAAAACAACTTTCCTCTCTCATTTTTTTCTCTTTTCCTTTTTTTACGTGCTTCTACTTTTTCTCCTGTTCTGCCTAATTTTCTGGGTTGACGATTTTAATTCTACTTCTATTATATGATTTGAGTGAAAACTCAAAATAAAATATGAGAAATGTTATATTTTTTCTACAAATACTCTTACATATCCTCATACTACTTTATAAAGTAAGAAAAAGAATATAACTAATATCTTAAAAACATAAAAAATATTTAATATTTTCTCTATTTAGTAATTAGGAAGATTTGTATGAATAAAAAGTAGGAGAATTTATAATTATTCATAAAATATTCTTTAATCTTGAGGAGTTTTTGCAACACGCACAATTTTTTCTTTTAGAAAAAAAGTGTCAAGAAGCACATTTCAAGCTAATCATTTACTAATTACTACGGTGTGAACAACACCAAATACAAGCAATTTTTTCTAGTAGAAAATACAAACACTTTCACATAACCATATGTCAATGTGTAATTATGCAAGGGAAGATGTGCTGAAAGGAATAACCTTATAGCCATGGGCATGGGAGAAACGGGGGCGGACCGTTGTTAAAAGAGGAGATCGCTAATTAAAATCATATTTGTAATTGTAACTTGTAAGGTGTTTTTTTTACCAAATGTGATTGTAAGGTGTTGAAAACTTAATTAATGCCTAAATTTTTTTATAATCTAAACTAGTTCCCAAAATTTATAATTTTTTATCACACTAGTTATTTTGAGTCAGTCAATTTAATTTATGGAATTATTCAATAGAGACTTATAATATGATCAAAGATTTTCGGTTTTAACAATTTCAATAACTAAATTGCCAATATCATCCAACTTCAGTGATTAAATTGGTAATTCAGTACTATTCTTAAAATCTTAAACAAACACATTCTGTTATAATATTTCACAGGCAGTACTTAAATTACTATTCCAAGTATTTAAAATATTTCTAATTTGTAATATTTTTAAATTTTTAATTCGTTGTGTCTATATGTGAATTGGCCCCAGGTTATCTTTAAAATGGTCCAGAGGCACATGAAATTACAAGTTACGTGGGGAATGCCCAATGCTCATTGGTTCGCTTACTGCAAAAGTGTCAATAATGTTTGACCAGAAACAATTTTCAGCGTTATTAACTTCTTGCCTAATGGAACCCCCCCATGTTCTTTCCGATTTGATTGTTCCTTGCTCTTAAGCAGATGAAAAGAGAGCTTCCGTAATTTACGTGCTGTAGTCCAGACCCCATGCCATCACGTTTAATGATTAGGCCCGCGTGTAACTTTGTTTATTGGTAAACTTAGGACTTAGGAGGGGCTTGTAAAATCTTTTTTATGTAGTACTACTTGTCTTATCTGCAGTACTTACAAAAATAAACCATCACATGTTGAGATAAGTGAGTTGTTAAGTTTTTAATTAACCTATTTATCTAAGACGTTCTTAGAACAAAATGATGTTGCCTCAAATCTTGTTAGAAATTGGAAGGAAATATTGGGTTTGTTTTATGTTGATTTTAAATAAAATCACTGAAATGTTTTTGTAAGAGATAATCTTAACTTTAGAATTATTTGAGGACGAGCATGTTTGGGCTATTTGAGAATTGCGATTTTTTGAATAAATAAACGTTGTACGCATGGGTTGCATCACCACATGTGAAAAAGGGAGCATCATGACACAGATCCTTCCGAACTAGGATTATTCATTACACATGCATATGCTAATTATTATTTTTCATAAGGTGATTGCTACGGTATCCAAGTGAATTTTATGGATATTGGTATTTTATTTATAGTAAGATGTTATGTGTATTTTTTTTGCCATGTCATCTTGTTATTTTTAT
This sequence comes from Glycyrrhiza uralensis, assembly GCA_030159175.1. Classification (NCBI taxonomy): domain Eukaryota; kingdom Viridiplantae; phylum Streptophyta; class Magnoliopsida; order Fabales; family Fabaceae; genus Glycyrrhiza; species Glycyrrhiza uralensis. The sequence goes on along the minus strand of BRZY01000003.1, from coordinate 56,141,613 downwards.
TTTTATTTATTTATACATACATCCTTTAATTTTTATTTATTTACAAATACATACCTTTTATCATTTTTGATTTCTTTTTGAAAAACTAATGCTTGTAATCTCGTCTTTGCGTTTTGACTTTTGAACTCTCGTCTTCGCGTTTTGACTTTCAAACTCTCGTCAGCGCAATTTTTGCACCATTCAAGCTTCGATTCGACTCAATTTGATGTAGTTATTTTGTGGGTTTTATTTAAAATCATGTTTATAATTATTATAACACGAAAAATAATTGTATCCAAACAAGTTAATTTTTTAAAAAAAATGATTTTTATTATTATAAACAAACATAAATTAGCTTCTATGTTTCTTGAAAATCTCTAAAAAATTATCACTAAGTATCCAAACAGGTTAAAAATAATTTTTAAAAAAAGTGCTTTTTATTATTATAAACAAACATAAATTGCTTATGCATTTCGATCTTGAAAATCTCTAAAACATAATCACTAAGAGCCCGTATGTTACAGTTTTTTTTATATAAAAATATTTTTTTTAAATACTTTTAAGAGTTTTTTGAGTGTTTGTTACATATTTTAAAAATAATCAGAAGCCGAAAAAAATCTAAAAAATGATTAAAATGAGAAGCTATTTGGAGTAATTTTTAAGAAATAATCTGGTTTTAATGGGGTGAGAAATGAGAAAGAAAATTAAATTTTTTTTTTAATAATTGTAAACAAACACAAATTAGATTATGAGTTGTTATAACTTTTTTTTTAAATAAAATCATTTTATTAAAAAGCTAGAACCCGTATGTTACGGATTATTTTATAAAAAATCACTTATTTTTTAAAAAATCATTTTTAATGATTTTCTATCTGTTTGTTTTAGATTTTGAAAATAATCAGAATCTAAAAATAATTTGAAGTTTAAAATGAGAAGCTATTTAAATGCGTTTGTTGCAGATTATTATATTAAAAAATGAATTAAAAAATCACCTTTAATGATTTAATGAGGTGGGGGATAAAAGAGAAGATTAAAAAAGTGATTTTTAGAATCGCAAACAAACACAAATTAATTAGATTATGATCCAGAACAAAATCTCTAAAAGATAATCACTAAATATATTACATGAAAATCATTTATTTTTTAATCCGTAAACAATTAAAAGTGATTATTTCGTTAAAAATGATTTTTTTATGAAATAATCCATCACTAGCTTTTGAGAAATAATTTGATTTTAATGAGGTGAGAGATGAGAGATAATATTAAAAAAAGTGATTTTTAGGATTACAAACAAACACAAATTAGATTCTTGTTTTACAACAAAATTTCTAAAAAATAATCTCGAAATTATTTTACATGAAAATCACTTATTTTTAATCTGTAACAAATGGGAATCATTTTATCTCAAAATTGCTTATTTTTTAAACCCGTAACAAATAGATCCTAAATCATTATTCAGAAATTTCATCCATAAATAAAAAAAGCAAAATAAGTCAAAAATTAAAAATCAATTATATACAAATAAAATTGTAACAAGTGATATGAAAATTTTTATTTGATTTTGAGTATTTGATTAAAACTTCTTAGGGATATAAAAATAAATAATACAAATATAATGAAGTTTTTCGTAAATGTTGAGTCAGCATTTTTATATTTAATTTTTTTCTTACTTGTCGTGTTTCTATTGGACCATCTCGTTAAGATACTCAAACCCTTAAATTTCTCCCAGTATTATAGAATTCACCTTTTCATAATCAATTATTCCACTTTTGTGTGTAAAATAAAAAAAAATCACAGAAGAACAGACGCTTGACTCACAGGTAACTAACTAGGTAAGGTAGTAATGGCCAACACAAGGATATCGAAGGAAGTAGTTGTACAACCAACGGTAAAGGAAATGATTGGTATGCACAGCGGTGTGGCTTCACCTGGGTTCTTAATATGGTGCCTCCTGGAACATCATCGCAGAGGATGGAACCTGTATCCAGGAATACGAAACCCGACAACCCGACACCGACACTCATCACCATATAAATCTGACGCCTCAAATTAATTCTCTATTATTTGCCACCGACAGCATCCCCCGTTAAAATACTACGTACGCTTAAAATTGTGAAAATGATTCCTGTACACTCTGGTCAAAATTGTCTCATTCTTATGGAAATTTTATTTATTTACTCATTTAAATGCAGTAATATTTCATTTTCCTTCTATCATGTCGTTTTAGAAGGAACATGATATATTTCTTGCAAATGTTAAGGATGCATTTCTCAATCAAGTCATTTTCAATTTCAAAGAATAATATACTTTTAACCTAGTTTACCGCTATGGGTATAGCTGAATCACATGGCACTCAAGTTGTAAGGCCTGAAAAAAAAAACAGAATTTTTCAATCATATGAAATGACTAACACGAAAACGTTACGATGTGATAATTTACCCTTAAAATCAAAACTACTCAGGTGTATGATAATAAATTTCTCTTTGTATTATTAGTCCATATCAGACTGGTAGTTATTTTTCGTAGCTTTTTCACGAGTTAATTCGCATTAAATAGTTGTACTTGAAAAAAAAAACATGTTGCTTTTACCTAATCAATTTTTTTTTAAATTTGATTCTTTTTACATTTTTTAAATAAAATTAACATATCAAAAAGAAGTAAAAGTTGTTTCTACTAATTTTATTTTATTTATTTTTTGGGTACGGTTACTAATTTTATTTATTAAAACAATAAAGAAAATAAAAATAATTAACAATGGGGACAAAGGAAGATGTGGTCAAAATACAAAAAGCGCTGTCCCCTATGTCAGAGCGCTTTATTCTCCCAACCGCAATCAACGGCCTCCGCCGAAAATGAGATAAAATCTCTCTTTCACATACAATACTCCCTCCGGTCCAAAATAAAGGTAGTTTAAGGTTTTGGCACACAAATTAAGAAATAATTAAGTGTGTAAATTTTAGATTATATTACCCCTATTTCATTTTTTATAGATTTTTTCTTTTTTTGTAGTATTCAATTATTACTTTAATTGCTCCTTATTAAATTCATTGAAAGGTGATATGGAAATATGCACTCTTGTATCGAAAAAGAAAAAAGCAAGAGTTACTTGTTGGTAATTGGTGTATTTCATTAATCACAATACCAATTCCAATAACAATTAATTGTCCATCATAAATTTTTTATTAAAAAGATAATTTCATTAATTTATCTTTGTAATTAATTCTAGGGGTATAGTTGGAAAAAAAAAGATAAATTATACCTTAAAAATCTAAAACAACCAAAGATTTAGAACAGAAAAAAAAAACTAAAATTACCTTTGTTTTGGTCTGGAGGGAGTACCCCCTTCTCTTCTCTACATCACTTTTTGTTCTTTATTTTTTAGTATAGTATTTTTTACTATTTTCTAAAAGGTTGGAACTTAATAAAAAATAGACAAATAAAAGAATTTGACACGTCATACGTAAGTCAAGGAGGCAAATTTCCGGATTGACTGATTAGCGCCGGTTCTGTGACGGTCACCAGCAGCAACATTTCCCACTGTTGAGTACCCGTTGTCCAACGTTCAATAATGTTCAATAATGCATCGCATAAAATTGCTTGCCACTTGCATTCTCAAGGCGCGCGAGTGAGTGAAACAAGTTTGAATCAACAATGAAAGGTTCATACATCAGAAATTTGACAAAGAGATCCTTCCTTGTTTTGTTCGTGGAAAATTCATTGTTGGTCATGCCTCCTAAAATAAGTCTGGACTCTTTTTAATTTCTTAATTTCCTTTTGTGTTAAGTGCGTTAGGTCACCTTTTGGAAATTTTGGCACTCTCTCCTTGAGACTTTGCACTAAACGATGGATGCAACATCTTATTTTTAAAGTACGGGTGCCTTCCACGTACCCAAATTTCTTCACACTGACTTTTATTATTTGCAAGCTAGCTTACAGAAGTTAGAGCTCGTCAACAATTCAAATTAAACTTCAAATTGCTTATTAACTTAATGTTCATCAAAGTGAAAAAGCCGTAAAAAGCGTTAATATTGCACTTGGTGATCAATTGTCTGATCGTTTCCAAGTGAAATTTGATTTTGCAAATAACTTCAATTTAATTATTGGCAGATATGATGCCAAACATCATGTATAAATTGGACTCTTCGAAGAGATGTATTGACCGCGTAATTAACAATGTGACCATTACAAGGTGTGTCTCAACAAGAGTGCCGAACTGGCAATTTGTTGAATTCGATTCCTATACAAACATGGTTATCGTGATGTACATGAACATGTCAATGGAACCTAGCCAAAATTTTATAATTCTTTGCAAGGATCATCATGTGTGGCAGTGGTATCATTTTGTGCAACCTTAACGGAAAGTTCCGAAATCGTACGGACCGTGCAACTAAGAGATTAGTTGGCAAATGCCGAGGAAAACGTGGGCCAAAACAGAGTATGGCTTCTTCTTGTCTTCTCTGTTTTCAAATTAACACACCAGTTTGTCTTATAACAGGGCCGGAGTTAAAGGGAACAGTAGGTGTATCTGCATATATAAGTGAAATGTGAAAACTGTATGTGTAACGAACTAACAATATGCTACCAAATAATTTGGGGGGGGGGGGGGGGGGTGTGGAACAGAGATCTTCTTACACAGGCCGGATAGCAAAGACAGGGATAAAAAGATTTGATTATTTTACAATTTTAATATATAATTCAGTAGTATTTGTTTCCAATTATACACGTAGATTTAATTAAGATGATTAATAATCTGAATTGTTAAAAATAACAATAGAGATATTTTAGTTTAAATTTAACTCAATTAAAATATTTTTTAATCTATATGTCAAAATCTTAGACCATCCAGATTTTGTAACTGATGGAGTAACAATTTGGATCCGCACAACTTAATTATATTGAAGCCCTTTGGTCCCACTAAAGATATTAAAATCTTGTGAAGAGATATTAAAACGTTATCCAGACTATAATGATAGAAGATGGATGCTTTAATGGGGGATAGGGGGGCCATTTATCCCCTCACCTCCCAAACAACGAAATAACATCCATTCAATTTCTGTAGTTTGCCCCAGAGATATTGGGAAAGGTAATACTCCATCCATCCGTCCCATAATAATAGGGTTTTAAATTTTTTTTCATATAAATTAAGAAATGCAACAAATTAATAAGTGTAAATAACAATTTTATCAAATTAAACTTATTATTTATATTGCTCAAAACCTAATACGACACTCTAAAAAGTATTATTAGGGATAAAGTTGAAAAAAAGTAATTAATATTTTATTGAAAAAATAAAATAATAATTATTTTGAGACTTTTTATTTTTCTAAAACGACTATTATTACGAGATAGAGGGAGTATGTTATAACATTATTTTAAATATTTTTTCAAGATTTTCCGTTATACACCCCTCTTAAATTGATGTGAAAATGATATACACACAAACCATCATTTATGTGTTATATATACAAACACAATAATTAACTATTATGATTCCCTTCCTTTAAAAAAACTATTATGATTCAATGTAATTAATATTTATTATTAAAAATATTTGAGCCCCTTGTAATAAATTTTTAGATCCATCCTTGACTGTTTGGGCATATAGGTCTTGACTGTCGTGGGCTACGAGTCACTTTTTTAAACACTTTATTGATTGTGCGCTCCTCTCTGCTAGGGTAGATAGAGAGCACCGCCACCTCATATTTTTGGAACCTTAACCTTAAGCACTGCGCTCTCCTCTTCTAGGGTAGTGTAGCGCCACCACCTCGCGGAACTGCCGTTGTTCATCTCGCGATCCAGCTGCACCTTCGACGTCGTTCTACTCCAGATTTGTTGGAGCCCATCATCTTCTCCTTCATTACTGTCGTCGTTCTCTTTGTTGTTTGTCCTTCTCCGACTCCGACTCCACCACTGTCCCCCACCCCAGCCTCCTCTGTTTCTCTCGTTCTTCTGTTGTCATTGATGTGTGGTCTTGATAGGGTCACTCTGTCATTGCTAGACCTGTGACTTTGAAATAGAGACTTGTGGGTTAAAAATGTTGAGGCAGAAGGATTTGGGTGCCTCAAATGGGTTAAACCCAACTCCCTCAAAGAAAGTTTCATTTTACAAGTTTGTTTCTTTGTATTTATAGTGTGGTGTGTTTAAGCGGCGAATCTAATCTTCTTTGTATTATTTGAGATTCTACATATGTTTGTATGTATTGGGTTTTATCCCCTCCTTTTAGGCCTTTGCCCGGTTATCAATGAACTATTGACCAAAAAAAAACACTTTATTGATCAATAATTCATTCTTTACAAACTTAACATATTTTCTCAAAATAATTTTATTTATAAGATAATTACGTTGACTTTTTTAAAATTAAATCAATTATAAAAAGTGTTAAAAATGTGTTAGTGTATTCTTACAGTATTCTCTTTTTAATTGAATAGTATTCCTGTTTTAAGTGTGTGTGTGTGCCTTCAAAAAACAAAAAGTGTGTGTACATGTGTGTGTGTGTGTGTGTGTGATGAGCAATTCATTCTCGTGTGCATGATAATTTGTCTCAATCATATGTCATCGCCAATTGGTTGAGTGTCAATATTGTGTTAGAATCAATTTTATCAGGATAAAATACTAGCAATTCTTGAGCATGTCTTATAGGTAACTCTACTATACCGGCGGCGGCAAAACCAGTCCAGTACTCTCGAGCCTACCATACATTTATATATGATGTCGAGTTTAATGCCTTGATCATAATTCATAACCCTTTGGATAGCCTAACAATGGAAATATCAAACCCTAACATGTGATTTAATTTGTTTAATGTCTAATCACGGTTAGGAAGGCCAAGTACCTATATAAGCATGCATCAAGAGGTATTTTATGTATGTTCATCCTTTAATGTTGCCTAATTTCATTTTGCCTCTGGAACTTACTCAAGCGTTAAAGTCATCTTTGCAATTGCAAATACTCTACTCATCTTCACTCGGTGGACCACCACTGGATCTCCATTGCTTATACACTAGATGTTCTCTTGCGTGATCGAGTTGTTCCCATACCATCCTTTGTTCCTTCATGTCATTAGACCACATTGGGTACTGGACCGAATACAGATAGTTTTACCTCTGTTTCATTAATTTACTGGTAAAAAAAATTGTAACAAGCACCAATCATAATTATTAATCACTTTGGGTTGTTGAGACTTTAACGGGAATTTGGGCAAGAGAACAATTAAGTTCAATTCCTTATAACTTTAATTAAAAATTGAACATAATTACATAACACGACTCTGCCCATTGAAAACGACCTCTACTACGTTATTATACTTTGCACACATTACCTCTCCTATGAAAATGATTTCCTTATGATTTACTAAATCGACTTTCATCTATTGACTGATTAATCCGTTAGTATTCAACTTCAAACAATAGCTATATAATATATATTGACCGCGTGATTGATGAGCGTAAAATTTTTTGGCCTGCTATGGTACCAAATTGCTAATTCCATTCAAAAGTATGGAATGGAATCTTCCATATTCCTCCTCTAACCGGATTAATAATAATCTAATTAGACCCCGGATTTTTAGTTTGTTGGTGCTTTCTTCTTTAGTGAGCAAATATATATTATTATTGAGCAATCAAGCTTTAACAAATTGAAAACGCAATAAAGAAATAAATTAAAAGAAAGTTAGATACGGTAGGATTACGATCCTCTGAGATGTTCCAAATTTGTTATATGGAGGAAGTGGGCACTGGGCAACTTGCTAGAATGGAACTGAATCTCCAAAAGCCGACACCAAAATCCTAACGTCCCAAAGGTCCCCACTAACCGCAATGAATTTCAGGCTTTCCATCTTTTCTGTAATCGACCTCCAACTCTGCCCCGGATTTCCTGCAACTATGTACTAATATGTATAGACACCCGAATACTATTTAACACGAAATAGAATAAAGAGATACAATAAATGAGTATTGTGATAAATAGAGAAATACAAAAAGAAATAGAGGTATTAAATTTGTGTTGAAAGTCGATAAATATTTGAAAATCAGGATTGTATACTACTTTTCATATGTTTAATAACACTAATAGTTTACAATCCAGCTATTCTCAAGTGAGTAAATCATTTTAGAGTATAAAATAATTAATCTCAATTATTGATGAGAAAATTAATGAAAAATATTATAAGTACATATATAATAAATCATAAATATGTTGAAATATTATCTCTTAATTTTCTCATTAACGATTAAAATTACTTAGTATTTTACATTTTATTTATTTTAAAGGAGCCAAATCCAATAGCTTACCGGTTGACCCTCTTCTTTAACAAATCCCGTTTTCTAAGTGGCTACTTCCAACTTTCCAAGGATGATGGTTAGGAGCGTCCTCTTATTATTATATTGTTTTTATATTCTATGTCAACCATAATTTGCGTAAAAAAATATAAAATCTAACAGGACAAAGTAGTTATTAATGTTGTGAAATTATTATTTATTTATTTTAAAGTCAGATTTATTATTATTATGATTATTTATTACCTTTGACTTGATCTTGTAATTATCCTTTTACTCTCCCAAGTTTCCCAAGTTTGTTACTGAACGGGTGAACTTATCCCTATTTTGGTGCCTTTTGCTCCTTAAAAAATGGAACAGAGGATAGTAATTTTATAAAATTGACCTTGAGACACTATTCATGAGCGACACTTCTTTTACTACCACAAAACCAATCAATTTTCGATGTTTTACAACCAAGCTTCATTTTTGTTGCTATTCACGGTGGAACAATGTGTGTCCTATTTGGTGAAACTTAGACAAGAGCTTTACGGGTCTATCAAAATAAATTTGGGGAAGCTTTCTCTCTTCATTTATTTTTCTTCTCTAAGAAGTGGGTGTTTTATTCTGGGTTATTCATCGTCTGATAATTTTGTTCTTGCTGTTCTAATATCTCGGTTATTACCGGGATGGGCCTGTTGTACCTTGGGGGATTTGCGTCTATGGGCGGATAAATCCTTAAGGGCAGTCTAACCGACGCCTCAGGTCTTTTATTTTTGCTCACCGTTAATTGTTTTGCAGGTTTGATGATTGATCGTTGTAGATGATGCAATGCTATTTTGCAATTATATACAACAATTAATTAATTATAATGGGGTATTGCCTTTCAAAAAAATCATAATGGGGTATTAATTATTTTATCAACAAGCTTTTTGTAACACCCAAAGTTTACAAGGGTTAGCGTAATCCATAGTTTTGAGAGACATGAATAAGAAATGACTCAATAAATATGATAGAAAAAAGTGTGAAAAGTTTTCTCTTTTTATTTGGTTGGATGAAAATATTAAAATCAATATTTCTTTATTAAATAATTTTTATATTATTTTAGTTTAGTAATTGGAAAGTAAACGAAAATAGATAACTTCATTATTTTATAAGATGTTATGAGAGGTGTTCTCCCCATGCGGATTGTTAGTTTTGAATTGGTTCCCCCTTTATATAAAAAAACGTAGAATCTACTTTATTTGTCACATCAATTAAATTATAATAGCTGTATAGATTTTATCTTTAAATTATTATTAGTATTATTATACCCTTTCATTAAGAAAATTAATGATTACTAGTATTATTAACGGGAACATATAACATCAATAATTAAAATATAGTCCATCCAATCATTATAGTTTTTTTTTCCACACACTTTACAAAAAACAATGTGATTTTTTTTACTCCATATAATGTGATTAAAACTGGATTTGAAAGTTTAGACCGTATTTATGTTACTTCTTACAAAAATAGGACAAAGTATGTATCGAAAAAAATTAGGACAAAATAGAACGGTAGAAGAAAAATATTTGAACAAACAAAAAAGTAGAAGTAAAATATTTCCTTCGGTTCAAAATATAAGCAATAAGTTATTTTTTGGTTCATTGAATAACTCATGTATTTGGTCTAATTTTTAGACCAAAAATTAAACCAGATACATGAGTTATTCAATGAATCAAAAAATAAATTGCTGCTTATATTTTGGACTAGAGGGAGTACTACGGTAAGAAAGTCTCATCATGATCATGTTGATGGTAGCGAATCCTAGCCGTCAGTTCAACCGCAATTAACGTAGAAGGTGTGGGCCCGAAGGTGACAAGCGACGGGTGTCTGAACGTGATCAACGGTGATTTCCATGGGCGCGATTAAAGGGAACATGATAAATCGTGGCCCTATCATAGACAGCCATTTACCACATCGTCATGTGAGTGCTCGTGCGCTCCTGCCAATGTCCTGTGGGCCCCGCCACGTTATGCGTCACTTCCTTGCCACCTCACTCCCTCGCCATGCACGTGCTCCCTCATCCCCATGCTCCGTCCTTCTTCATGTGACACGTTACCACGACGGTAGCTAACTCTTCTCTACACAGAACACACTGCCGCAGCAAGCATGCCCCAAAATTGATATTGCCTTTTTTTTTTTAAAGGAATATAAAAAATATTGTTAAAATTTTCATTTTAGTAACAAAGTATAAGTATGAATTAATATGAATATCCAATTATATCTTATATCTACATATTTATATAAATAGTTTAAGAAATAATATTATGAAGTAACACTATAATAATACAATTAAATGTCGCTATATAATTTTTTTATACCGTCACTGTATAATTATTAAACTCATTAATATATATTATTTCTTTCACATAAATTTGTGGATACGATTGAAAGCACTAGAGTTAGAGGAATCTGAACAGATAATACATTTCGTTTGCTATATATGATCTGTGATTTTGTTTAGATATCAGTTTAATGTTTTTTGAACGACATGATGGAATATTTTTATTTAAATAAATAGTAGAGGAATTTTGTTTTTGTTGATTAAAACTCGGAGAAGAAGAAAAATTAATACTGTAACATGGCCAATGTACTACCAATGCAATCATTAACATTTAGAATTTTTTTTTAAGTAGATGATACGGTTTATACAGAACATTGGTAAACAAAATGATGAATTTAAAGTCCGAAGAGAGTTGGAATCTCAAAACAGGTAAATGTCTATCTACGATTTTAATCACCAACGAACAAACTTCGCCCAAATTTGTCAAAAAAAAGAAAGAATTTTGCTTTGTTTTTTTTGTAAAATAAAAGAATATTTTCGCTTAAAGAAAAAATTGAATTTTTTTTGTCCATAAATTGCAAAATGTTATTATGTTTTTTTTTTTCAGTAAAAGCGATATCATTAGGTCAGTCAAATGTTATTATGTTAAGCTGCCGCTTTTTAAGAAAGAAAAAAAAACGAGGTAACCACTAACCATGAGTCCAGGATATCATAAATATAAATATGAGTTGTGATTTTTTCTATTTATTTTTATTTTTATTTATTTTATTATTATATTTTTGAAAAAATAATTGATATAAATGTGATACATGGGTATTATTTATTTCATTTATTTTCTTAAAAATATAATAATAGAAGAAATAGAGACAAAAATAAATAGATAGTATCCTAACTCCATAAATATTGGGCTCAGTGATCTAGCAGCCCACTTCTTGCACAAGAAAGAGACCCCAAAAATGAATGTGCAAAAAGAAAAAGAAACCACTAACCAAGTGTCCAGGAGTTGACCAAAAAAAACCCAGGAGTCCAGGACACTATTTTCAGCAATATAACAAAGGTGACAAGACGAGCCCCCTCTTCTCCCAAAGGGGGTTTGAAAAGTTAATAAAATCCCTGCAGCTCCCATTCTGCCTTTAGTTAATTGAATTCCTATTTGCATAGTACTAGCATAATAATTAATATACCACTAAATTATTTCTAGTAAATATGTAACTAGCATTTTTTATGCTGCGCTTATAGTTGCAAGGATTAAAAAATGAAAAATTGCAGTATGGTAAAAGATAATTGAAAATAATTAATCTGACTGGTCGGATTTGAGTTAACTGTCATTTTAGTCTCTGAAATTGTAAAACAGACTCACTTAGGTCCCTGAAACTAACGAAAAGACAATTTAGTCCCTGAAATTGTAAAACGTTGGTCAAGTTAGTCCCTAAAAGTATAAAACGATGGACTAACTTGACTGTCGTTTTACAAATTTAGGGACTAATTTGACCAACATTTTACAATTTCAAGGGCTAAATTGCCTTTTCGTTAATTTCAAGGACCTAAATGAGACCATATTACAATTTCAGGGACCAAAATGACAGTTAACTCGGTCAAATTTAGTTCAAGTTTCAGTTAAAGACTAGGCTAAGTTTGGTTGCCCTAAATGGACGCCTTTATCCGATATAGATGTATTAGGTTGCTTAAGCTCCTTGATCCGTTGTCTAGCAACTCTGTAAATTAGGTGAATATCGTTTGGTTTCTTTTTCTTTGGTCCAAAAGTGCAAAGGCGTTCTTCTGTTTGTTTGTGAAGATGAGAAGGTTTTTTTTTTGGTCAATGAAGATGAGAAGGTTTAACTCATCCCTGATTGAGGCGGGCCTGGGCTGCACGCCTTATGCCATGAAGGCCCATTCTGGCCTGCCCGTTCGGCCCATTGTATGATACAAATTTTTACAAGAAAAAAATACTGCGGTATGGGGGTGCGCCAAGTGTACAATTATAACTTCCACAGTATCTATTGACAAAAAAAAAACTACCACAGTATCGATAAAAAAAAAAAGTTAGAACAACAAATAGAAAGCGAAGTGTACAATTATAACTTACAAGAGTAGAAATTATAAATGACCAAAATAAGGCCCTGTTTGGATAACAAGCTTATTTACTACTTATGACATAAGCTGTATAAGCTATTTTTATAATCAAAGAAAAATTATAGTGAAACTTATTTTATATAAACCATAAGCTGTTTTGATAAGCTATCATGGGTAGCTTATGAAAAATAAGCCCAAAATAGCTTATGAATCAGTCATAAACTGTGTTCATAAGCTCTGCATAAGTCAATCTAAACAGACCCTAAAAAGAGTAGTAATTATACTAACACAAATTCACACACATTCATGGGATGTTCAAACGCAAGCTACTAAACAACTCACTATGCCAAAATTGATTTTTTGTAGCATTTTTTTTTTACTTTTTGTAGCGTTTTTGAAGCATTAGCGTTTTTAAAAACAACTTTTCTTATATACTTAATATAAATTGTGCAAACATCTTTTTCCGAATTATTATTATGTGCAAATCGCTGTTTTGTGTAGCATGAAAACTAGAAAGTGATTTAAAAGTCGCGTATATATATAGCTCTTAATGAACCCAGTATATGATTTTTTTTCACATGTGATGATGGTATTATCAGGTCCATGGTTATCAAAGTTTTTGATCACAACAAGTGGAAGATAGAATTGACCAAACAGCAGCAGGCAATGGGGAAAAACCACGTGACTGGAGCCAAATACTCTGCTAAGTGCTAACCGGTACGGTGATACTGGACCTGGTTCTGCTATTATCTTTTATGGATTCACACTGCTAGCTGCAACAACTTTGAAGCAGTCAACACTTCAAATATATACGTGTTGCGGTTTCACATTATAATTAAGGGATATTCACTTCAAATATCAACGTGAGAAACATATAAATTAATTCCGTAAAAGCCCGTTTATACTTCATTATGTTGGGGACACTCTTAGAAGTAACCGATATTAATTAATTAATAAAAAAAATATTAATTAATTAATAAAAGAAGTATGCTTGGACTTTCATGCACAACGCACGTGAGAGATTTTTTTTTTCTTTGACTTTTACTTGTACTCTAGATTGTACAAGGAACAATAGTGTTTCGTTCATTATTCTGCACGTATTAAGAATTAATTGACTTGCTATTCAATTACAATTTACAGCTAGCTCGAAATTTCAATTATAATTTATATGTAGTCGGTCCAAATTATAAATATATCCCTTCGCAGTGGGTGTAACGGAAATAGTACTTTCCCTCTGCCTCTTAGTTTTTGTGTAAACAAAAATGATTTTTAGACACCCATATCCTAGCTATTTGTTACCTTGAGAGAGATAGAAACAAAAGATAGGGAAATGACAAATGTTAATATACGATCGATGAAATATGTGATAAGAAGAGAAAGATAGAAACAGACAAAAAAAAAAAAGGGTTGAATAGGGGTTAGAAATAAATGGATTTTCAATGTGGGGCCTTCTCATTCTTCTCTATTATTGTTGGCGTGCGTTTGGAAGTCATTCAACCTTTTCTCGTATAAATAGGCAGCGAGTGGTGCAGAAGACACAGCCATTATATTGCAAATATCCTTTCCAATCAAATTAAGAAGAAATTGAAAAGGAGACATTCATAATGGGGAGCACAAAAAGTGAGTCCTACTTTGTCTTTATGAGCTATGATCCAGAATACGAGCGTCTTCGAACTAATGGGTCTGTTAACTCACTTCTCATTATTTGTTCGATCATTAGTAAGAATATGCGGTTATTTTACACCGTTTAATGTTACTCATTTAAATATTTATGGTTTTGTTTTTGTTAATTAGAACTAAGAGAGGGGCATATGAGCTTGATTTATACCTTAGTAGAAAGCATGATGAGCTCTTAGCAAGCACTCTACAGCCAGGAAGCTACAAGAAGACATCCTCTATGGTCATTGTTGATGGGTTTACAGTGGAAATCACCGAGGATCAAGTAATATAACTATAACCCTTCAAATATTCTTTGTTTCTTATGATATTTACACATTGGCATATGATATTTTCCTTTATTTGTTTTCTGTGTCTTAATTTAATTTTGCTATCACTTTCAAACAGGCCAATGTGCTCAGATCTGCAAAAGGAGTAAGAATTGTGGAGAAAAATGAAGAAATAGTTTAGTGCGTACCATAGGAGATCAGTGTTTTGAGGAGAAAAACCAAATGGTTAATTATTGTTTGATTAATTTCCCAGCTGCTGAAGTTTCTCAAGTGTTTAATTTGTTATAAAGATGTGAATTCTCTAGGTGAGGTGGTAGGGGAACCAAGGTACGTAGATCTGTGCCCGTTATCGTATTTTTTTTTGTTTTTTAAAATTGCTTTAGGTATAATGACGCAGATGACTTTGGTGATTATCATACACGTCTGAATCATTAATGATTATAGATTATTTAGATGCATGCATCCTATTTGAGAACACTCTCTTGCGCACGCATCCAATTTAATAGTGATGAGCTGATGGAAGACCTTCTTAGTAAATAAGCTTACTTATAGTTAACTAGTTTATAGCATTTTTTAATTAAGATGCTATTTTAAATAGTATTTAAACTTATAACTTATATATATCTTGTTATTTTCTCTCTCAGGTTTATGCTTAATTATTACTTTAATCAAATTATATTTAAGGACTAATTTAATAAAAAATATTTTCTTAATATTTAAGGATTCTTTCAAAAAATATTATATTTAAGGACTAACTTAATAAAAAAAAATTAAAAAACAATTTCACTATTTAAATATATATTTAGAATAAAAATAGATAATATAATTTTTCTATGAAACAAAAATAAATTTTCTAAAAAGGTTAAATTAACATATCATTTTATTTATATTATCTCATTTCCTTTAATAAAATTTAAACAATTAATATTCTAGTTTTTGAGATAATAAATCATTTGAAATAAATTAAAATGTTGAGAGTGTTAATTATTCTAAAATAAATAAATTAAATTAAATGATATATACAAAACTATCGAATTTCGTGACTAAAGAAAGGTAGCATCTTGGCTGTTTAGAGTATACAGAGCGAATTAGTCTTTGATTCATATTTCGGACCTTGCTTGCTTCAAATATTTTTCCTGGGACTATGAATCTTTGAAGATGCAATGGAAATATGCGGTTTCTATTCCTCCACTTTCATATGCAAGCTGAATTCAACAGCATCGACATCGATCATTCCCATCTGGAAATTAAATCCTGTAGTATATACAAACAAATGGGAACGGGGAAGGTGACAGACAGATATAGTGCACACGAGTAGTAACGTTGGTTATTCGGGGCTTTCTTGTCTTTTTAATCAAAAATATTTATTGATCTCTCGATCCCCTGCTTTCCCTCCGATAGAGAGCAGAAAGAATTTTGATGTGGATGCTGCTTTCTTTCTTTCACCTTTTTCTGGTGTTCCAAACAATGGAAGCTCAGTACTCCTTCCACCCTCTTTCCCTCCACTCACATTCTTTCCTTCTCTTTTCTTCACAACCAAACAAACATAGTGTTAGTGTAGAGAGAGAGAATTCTTTTTGGGTAAAAGAAAGAAAGAAAGAAGCAAAGAGACTGAGAGACAACACAAAGAAACCCAATGCAAGAAAAAGGAAAATAACAGCGTTGCGTTATGCTCACAGAACTTATGAATTTTATTTTAATTGATTTTATGTGTTCTTTAACTCTCACAGTATAGCAATCTAATGTTAATAATGTAATGTAACAAAATTTTAGTTTACCTTTTTTGGTGAACACCAGGGGGCGAACCCCCAAATTTTAGTTTATCTGTATCCACGGTATTGAAAGGACTAATTTTTTAATTTAAAAAATAATTTAGAAGTTGGCAAAGAATATTAAAAAATAATAGGGATATTTTTATCTTTTGCAAAATAATAACCAAATAAAAGGAGCGAATTTAACACTTCTTTCTCTTATTTTTTTTCCTCTTTCTCTTATCCCAAAACAATATACTAAATTTATTGTATTTTCTTCTGTCTTTCTCTCTTCTCATCATACTCTTTCTCACCTCTGTCTCTCTTCTCAATTTCTTTTTACAACCAAACATAGGATCTGAGACACGGGATGTGGAGTTAAAAAAAATTTCCATCAGTACTATAGTGGACACAAGTAAGAAAAACCAGCCATTCATTTGGTATGCAAACTCCGAGTCTCAACCAAGCAAGATTGTTAGTTAAGGAAACAAAGGACTAGGGCCTATAGTCACTTACTTGCAGTTTTTGACGAACAAAGGCTGGAGTATGGGTCAGATGATTCACATGCATGCAGTGCAGGCATCATAAGCTATTTCTTTCTCAGCCTTGAATTTCAATCCCAGTACTGACAATATTGCCCTACCAGTCTACCACACAAAAGAGTTTAGGTTCAGGCCCTCGTTGAATCCTCCACCACAGCATAGCAGTATGCACAAGTGCTTACAATTTTCCTTTTCTTTTCTATGGCTAATAAACACACAAGTCATGAGGCATGGTAGGGGGCCCCTTTTATTGATAGTGCTGCTTCTTCAAATTATTTTGTATCTATCTATACTATGAATTTATTCATAACACCAAAATATTCATTATATAAATTTATGAATAATGTATTTCTTGAAGACCACTCTTGTATCAAATTGATTAGCCTTGCAGAAGGAGTATCTACAACTCCTCTACTGTTTATCGGATGGAACAATGGGTAGTCACAAAATTGGAGTCAAGTGGAAATTTTGTCCTTTTTAAGTAGAATAAAAAATCAGGCCTTACAAAATAATTTAACACACTTGACTATTGAGCTTAAGTGCCCAATATCTACATATATAGTAATTCCCAAATGTAAAAATAAAATGGGATTACACTGACCCATTTTAATAAGAAAAACAAATTAACACCAGCTTTCTCCCAGCAATTCTTTCCTTGACCAAAAAAAAAAGCACAATTCTTTCTTTATTTTATGTTGCCCGTGATTTTTTTTTTTGGTTCAATGTTGCCCGTGAATTCAAACGGCCTCTGTTTGGAAAAGGGGTGACTTGGTGTGGTAAGGGTTTAAAAAAGACAAACGCTTTCTCTGCTTTCCCCTACAAATATGATTATGAATGATCGTCGAGCTTGAAAGTTTTAATTAAGATCGCATATACTGACTTTTCTAAATACAAGCAGATTTGGTTACATGCACGATGGAATAACAAAGCCAACCTATGAAGCACAAGCGAAATTTATGGAACCTCAATACAAGCATATCGCATGGACTTTCTAAATGCAAACAGATTGATTATATACATGACCTGATAAGATAACAAAGCCAACCTACAAAGGACGAAGGCAATTTAAAGAAATAACCTTAAATAAGCTAAGTGAGTAACACAGAAACAACTTCAAAATTCAAATATTAACGAACAACAGAATGTGTTTCCATTTACTAATATGTCATATTGTATCATTTTCTTTTAAGGATGGCAACTCTTTTTTATTGCACTAATTATATAGTGTATTTAAATTCTTTTCGCGATACCAACGTCCATTGGTCCGACTGGCAACTGCGGTTGGTCCTCATCCCAATGTCTCATGTTCGAGCCTAAAAAATTCTTTTCGCAATAATCAATCAGAATTTCTAAATTATATATTTATTTTCAAAATAATAATAAGATTTTATTTTATAAATATAAATATAAATAATTTTAATATTAAATAAAAAGGAGAAAATAAAACATAAATATTTAATGACTAAACTACAATTAATAAAAGTTTTTTTGAAAAAAATAAATGGTATGAGTTAGGTGGAATACCATTATCTTATTAGTTAGAAAACCAACTGGACAAAAACCGTTAGGTTTCTCAATAAATTAAAAAAATAATTTTATTTTTCATCAATAAAATGATATTTGCTTACGTGTTTCATTCATTTATTTTATTTTATTTATGATTAACAAAATAATGTTTATTTAGGGGTTCTATTCCTCTTTCTCTATTCCAATCCATTCATCTTTCTTTTGATTTTATTTATAATCAATAAAATTATGTTTACTTACGAGTTCTATTCCTCTTTCTCTATTCCAATGAGCATCTAGGTTACAAAATTATTTGCCATTTTTTATTTTATTTTTGATCAATAAAATAGCGATTGCTTACCGGTTCCATTTATCTTTCTTTGTTCTTGTAAATTTTCAGGATGCAATATTATTTTTTTATCAATAAAATAGTATTTACTTACATGTTCTATTCATATTTATTCCTGATCAGTAATATAGTATTTGCTATTTTAGGTGTGCTGCAAATGATTGATGGAGTATGGGATGCCAACGTTGTTGAGATGCATTTTCTTATAGGAATGCTTTTGCACGCAAACTTTTTTAAAGTAGTACTTGCTTACGGGTTCCCCCATCTTTCGTTCTTCTTTTTGTTTTACAAAATTATTTTATTCAAAGAAAAAATAATTTCATTTCTAATCAATAAAATTGTATTTGTTTACGAGTTGTATTCGTCTTTCTTTTGATTTTATTTATGATCAACAAAATGTAGTAGTATTTTTGCTTACGGGATCTATTTCTCCTTCCCTAACTCAAACTTTCAAGTTATAATAATATTTTCTCTTTGATTTTATTTTTGTTCAATAAAATAGTACCGATGACTTATGGGTTCCATTCATATTTTTTTATTGCTGTAAATTTTTATATTATGAAATGATTTTTATTTTATTTCTGATTAGTAAAATAGTGTTTGCTTATAGATTTCATTTATATTTCTTTGTTCTCGTAAATTTTCAGATTGCACTATTATTTTTCTTTTAATCAACAAAATAGTGTTTCTTTACAAGTTCCATTTATCTTTCTTTGTTCCTGTAAACTTTTAATTTGCAACATTATTTTTCTTTTTACCAATAAAATAGTATTTGTTTATATGTTCTATTTATATTTATTTATTCCTATAAATCTTAAGGTGCAAATTTTTTTAATTTTTGATCAATAAAACGATGTTTGCTTAAGGATTCTATTCCTCTTTCTTTTGATTTTGTTTTTTTATCAATAAAATAGTGTTTGCTTACGGGTTCTATTACTCTTTTTTTATTCCTATAAATTTTTACGTTGCAAAATTATTTTTCTTTTGATTTTATCTCTAATCAATAAATTAGTGATTGGCTTATGCATTTCATCCATCTTTCACTTTTTACTCACATGTTTCATTAATCTTTCTTTATTCCTGTTAATTTTCAGGTGGCAAATTTTTTTTTTTGGTTTGATTTTATTTTTTATCAATAAAATAGTATTTGCACACGTGTTTCATTTATCTTTCTTCATTCTTGCAAATTTTCAAGTTGCAAAATTGTCTCTTTTGATTTTATTTTTCATCAATAAAATAATATTTACCCACAGATTTCATTCATCTTTCTTTATTTTTGTAAATTTTTAAGTTGTAAAATTATTTTTTATTTGATTATTTCTTATCAATAAAACAGTGTTTATTCACATGTTTCGTTCATCTTTCTTTATTCTTGAAAACTTTGAGGTTGCAAAATTATACTTCTTTTGATTTTATTTCTAATCAATAAAATAATATTTGCTCACGGGTTTCATTAATTTATTTTTGTTCTTATAAATTTTCAAGCTGCAATTTTTTTTTGATTAATAGAATAAAATTTACTTACAAATTTCATTTATTTTTCTTTTTAATATATCATATATCAATTTATTACTATATAAATAATCTATTTTAAATTATGTATAAAAACTAGCGTATCCGTGCACCGGGTCAACTGGCCAGTTATTAAGAAAAAAGATGTTTAATTTTTTTTTTCCCGAAACAGGGAGATCATTGCCGCTTTCTCGCTCCTTACATTTGGCGCGAAAATTAGAAGTAGGGGCAGCGTGACTGCGTGAGTGAGTACTGCTGAGTGGGATAGGGTTACAAACACAATGGTTTTGTTTGGGGGATTTTTCCTATTCCGAAACCAAGACATGGATTCATCGCCTACTGCAAAGCGACGTCGTCAGAACAAAGACGACGACGAGATTGAAGCATCAACGCTTCAAAAGTTGTCCCCGGTGGTGATCTTCGCTCACGGTGCTGGTGCTCCTTCCTCTTCTGATTGGATGCTAAGGTTACGTTTTTTTTATTTAAAAAAAAAAGATTTTTTAGAACTCCAGTTTCTTTATATTAATTTTAAAATTATAAAATGGGTAGAATCTTGTTATAGGTTTTCTTTTGAAAGTTCTGTCTCTATTTTTTGTGATAGATGGAAGACTATGTTGAAGGAGGCGTTGCACGCTGCTGATGTTGTCACTTTTGACTACCCTTGTGAGTTAGTTTTCAACTCATTTCCTTGCGTAACTTAAAAAGCATCCAATTTTGATATTTTTATCATTGCTTTTTTTTTTCATTATCTAGATTTTGTATTTATTTATTTAAGCAAAAAAAAAGCATGATCTCTAGTTGAGTGAACCTCGAGATAGTTGTGTTGTCTGGGGTAACTCTTAGCTCTTAAGCGAATCTAATGGGTTTGTCATTGGCTAGACATGTCTGGTGGGAAAAAGAGGGCTCCTCCTAAGGCAGAAAAACTGGTGGAGTTTCACTCAAATATTGTGAAGGAAACTGCAACTAAGTACCCTGGTCATCCCCTCATTCTGGCTGGCAAATCAATGGGTTCAAGGTGTGTTGTAATTTTTTGTTTTTATTTGGGCTTATATGTTGGCATGAGGAAGTTCCAACTTAGATGATTGGCAGCAAGATATTATCTTGTATTTATTTTATTGTAGAGTTGGATGCATGGTGGCTGGCATGGAAGACATTAATGTTTCTGCTGTAGTATGCTTGGGCTACCCATTAAAGGTTTGATTTTCATTTTGATAATTTCATGCCAATCTTCTCCCTACAGAATATACAGAATAAACTGGTTGCATGTTTTTTTGGCCCCTTTTACTTTTGGGTAGGTGTACTGAAGAATTTTTCAAACCATTTGTTTATATTTTGGGTATAGTCTTTGCCCCATTTGTGATTTCCTTGAAAATTCAACATCCACTTATCCCTTTGTTGATGATTATAGTTTAGTCATGAATCTCTATTCCTTTAAATTGTTGCGCTTTTTTCTAGCATTTCACTTCATGAGTCGGTTTTGCCTTGCGCTAGCTATCTTAATTTGCCCACTCGGTCGATGAAGTTGTCTTCCTTGGAACATGTATGTGGAACTCTAAAAACAATAATATTTACTAGGCTACTTCTTTGAATATTTTCCTTTTCATTTCTTCCTGGCTTGCTATATCATTTGTACTTGTGATACTTTCAGTTTTCTGCTTGAGCAATTGTTGGCACTTGGCATGCTACACTTGAGCCATTATGGTTTGGTGCATTGGTTTTCTGGGGGAGTTTTGGTAAAACAGAGATTGTCATTACCACTGAAATACATATTTTAAATAATATAACCAAGAATTACATCAATTTCATTGCCGATGTTCCAGGGAATGAATGGTGCAGTTAGAGATGAAACGCTGTTACAGCTAACAGTTCCTACAATGTTTGTACAGGTAGTTTTTCTGTTTCTAATTTTTCATTGTAGTATGGCATAGTCCTGTGGTCACAATTCTCCAGTTTCATGCCCTGTTGGTCTATTGAATGAACCGTGAATTTTTATTTTTTCAATTTCTATTAGTATGATATTCTTTAATGCACACATAAATTGTTTGTATTATGCTAATATCTATTCTAATGCTAGTCTTGTGTGTGTCTTGCGCAGGGCAGCAAGGATGGTCTCTGTCCACTTGAGAAGTTAGAAGCCACTCGGCAGAAGATGAAAGCGCTAAACGAGCTGCATGTCATTGATGGTGGTGATCACTCTTTTAAGATTGCCAAGAAGCATCTGCAAGCAAACGGTTCCACCCAGCATGAAGCTGAAGATGTTGCTGTGCAGACTGTTGCCGCTTTCATTTCCAGGTCTCTCGAAGGATGATGAATGCCCCAACATCTGTTGATTCTGTAGTGTATCAAGGTTTGTATATACACTTTGTTGTATCTAGCTTGGTAGTAATCTAGGTCCTGTTCGCAAGTGGGCTGTAATTATACTTCTGTTGATTTGGTTGGGTTTTTCCTTGTTAGCAGAATAGACATGAATTCGTTGGCTTCGTTGCTAACAGAATTAGAAACCTACTTGGTGAGGACGGTGTTGGTTTAACTAAATGCAATTTTATATATCCGTGTTAGACTGGGTTAAAAGGCACTGTAAGATCCTACCGTAAAACATAGTAAAAGTAGGCAAAGTTCAACATCTATTATTCATCATAAGGTACACGCGATCAAGTGAAATATTGGCATTTATTTACCCCAATTATTTTGGGTACAAGAATGGCATTATCAAATCATAAAGGCACTGCTTATTTATGACGTTTCTTCTTTCCTTTCTTTAAACAAGCTTTGTTCAGTTGCATCCCGTTTGCAGCTGCTGGTTCCATCAATTCTGCAGACACAATCAAGAACAAAGAAATCAAAAGACTCATCAATGAAACAAATTAAATCTTGGTCTAATCCAACGTGCATGCATTTAATGTGACAGATTTTCGTTTCCATGTAATTATTCAGGATGGACTTGAGAACTCTTGTGCATTTAACTATTTAAGTGCTCTTGCCTTTGTCTTTGGACACTTCTTCTCATCGTCAACCTTTGTCTTTGGACCCTTCTTCTCATCATCACTTTCGCTTTCACTGCTGCTGCTGTTTCCTTCACTGCCATGGCGGGATATTCCGTTCTTGATCCTTCGGAACAGATTCGTTTCCTTCTTATTGTTGAGCTCTCTGTTCTTCTTGGGATGAGTCCCAAAGCATGTTGTAGTGGTACCATAAGGAGAAGGGTCCTCGGTGGTTTGGGTGATTTGGGCTTGGACCACACAAACTGTGATCTGGGTCTGTGTTTTGGAGACGCCATGCTTCTTGTCGTGTTGGGTCTGAGTCTGGCCATAGTGGTGAGTAGCTGTTTTGGCGCCATTTTGGCCGTGTGACTCAACCTGACCTTGGCTGTAGCATTGAACCTGATTCTGGCTACTACTGCCATTGCGGGCATGGTGTCCTTTGAAAGCCTTGTTAGTTATCTCAGAAATTTTTTGGCCAAACGAACTGTGTTGGTTTTTTGGTTGGCAGACTTCAATGGCAGTAGAGGGTTTCTGAGGCTGAACAGAAGCCATTAGAATAGTTTATGTTGCTCACTTGTGATTTATTTCTTTGCAGTTGCAGGGTAGCGCATTAAGGGCCTTTTATTGACACAATGAGAGTGAGGCTCCTCCCTTTTCCCTCTGTAGTGGAGAAATAAAATAACCATTCAGTTATGCTTATTCGAAATATGGCCTCAATAAAAGTAGCCTTATCATTTTATCAGCAAAATTCAAAACAGAACTTATTCTATGAGTCATTTCAGAACGTATCCAAAAATAAATTATCAGGTGAGAGAATCTAATTTCGTGGCATTAGTATCGTAGATCACTCACGCAGACATCTTGAATAAGTTCCCACTCAATTTGTGGACCGAGAATTTTAGAACAGAAAAGTTAATATGCATTTTTGCTTTTGGTTAACAACTCATGGCACATTTTCTATTGAAATTTTTGGATCCTTTTCTTCTCAATCAATTACGCGGTATCTTAAAAATTGTTCAAAAATATTTTTATCAAACATTAAAAATTATAAACTCTGTAATTAGAACTTTACCTAAGTCCATGTTTTTTTTTTGCTCAGTACCTAAGTCCATGGTTTGAAAATGACTCTAAATTTTATGATTTGTATAATTAGAATCATGATTTCAACTATTAATTCGAAGCAGTTAAACAAATATTTTAAACATCTAAAAACTTCAACATTGAAAGTAAGCCTCTTATTTGCTTCGTCCTTATATCTTGAGGTGAGGTGACCATGAAGTCGAAAATTTTCTAAATTTAAAAAAAAAAGGATTTGTTGATTGTTCATGATAATAACTCATTAAATTTACTTTCAAAAAAATAACTCATCAAATGAGCTTAACTGTATTGACATTTAACAACCATGAGATATCAAAATTATTTAACAATATGATAATTCATGGGATGAGATCAATTAGCATTTTATGTCAAACTTTACTTCATGTCAATCCATTTGTTGGATTGAATTCGAAGTTATGCAATAGATCAAATTTATAAAATTTCATATAAATTAAAAAATTAACTGTTACTTCATTGCAACTGGATTGTGAAGTTTGCATTTTTTTAGAATTGAGTCTGACGGTTTCACACCCGGGGTGTGAATTTTTCCCAGGTGTGAACAGTCCTGGATTGATAAATCTGCATTTTCATAAATTGGGTCTGACGGTCTCGCGTCTGGGGTGCGAATTTTCCCCAGGCGTGAACGGCTCTGGATTGAAATCTGTATTTTTGTGGATTGGGTCTAATGGTTTCACATCCGGTGTGTGAATTTGTTCCCGTGAAAAGCTCTGAATTGGGAAATCTGTATTTTCATTGACTAGGTATGATGCTTTCACACCTGGGGTGTGAATTTTTCCCAGATATGAATAACAGTGAATTGGAAGCATGCAGTTTTGTGGGTAGGGTATGACAATTTTACACCTAAGGTGCGAGATTTCCCATGATGTGATTTGTTCAAAGATTGGGACAACTTATTTAAGATAGTCATGGCCAGAGAGTATGCTTAACGGTTCTTTATGTATTTTGTTATATGTTTGGATTGTCTCTTTTGTTTTATACAACTATTATTTAGTATATTTTGGTTTTTGTTGTACTTTATGGGGACTAGTATTGGGCACTTTTTATGTTTGCACTTAGCTTTCTCTAGTTCAATTAATAATTTTTTTGACTTATCTAAATTTTTTGTCTATTATTAGATAATATTTCTACTAATGTTTAAATTAGCTAAATTTTAATATAAATAATTATGATTATAATATCAAATGATTCAATAATTGGATTGATTGTTTCACATTTTTCAAAAAATTCTTAAATGATATAATTATATACATTTGACACTTATTTTCAATTAATCCTGTTTGATAATACACAATTGAATGTTAATTTGTTTATACTCACAAATCATATAATTTAAATTCAATACTATATCAGTTTTTAATTATATATGCGCTCTTAACGTTGTCTTTTAAGATTAATTTGTGTACGAGCGGTAACAAAATATATTTTACCAAATCATGCATTGAGCATTTGTTAAATAGCATTTTAATTTTCTTGCAAGGTACTGTACCTGGCGAGATCTATGAATGAAAACATAGCACAATTACAGAACTTTAAATTTCAGGGGCTTTTATAAAACCACTTTCAATTATCTTCGTTTTTTTTTTTGTTGTTGACAGAATCTTCATTTTTTCCTTGAATATGCGAAACTGGGGCATCTATGCAGAGGCATAAAGTATGAATTAACGGTTTAGGTGAATATATCCGAGAAATGAGAGCCAGATTGCTGATAAATTGGAAAGGATATATATATATATATAGACATTACAAATAAAAAGATAACAAAAAAGAAGAAGCACGAATTGAATTTAACACCAAAGAGTAATTTATTCATAATAATAGGAATATCAATCTTATATCACAGTACAATACATGCATTTGTTTTTGGTAGGTCTCAAACTCAGACTTGCACAGTACACTGGCTTATTTAATTTTCATCAAATTACATTGTACGTTTATTTATTTATTTTGAAGGTACTTTTATTTAGTTTTTTTTTTCCTTCTATAATTCTTTACTTTACTGTAGCTTGTTTATTCATACTAGGAAGCAATCACCAGATTCACCACACCACACATTAGATACATCATACATTGGACTCTGAGTTGCAAACTCTGATCCTGGAACTCCAATTTAATTATTAGTACAGCTGCTCCTCTATTCAGTTCTGCATATATATACATAAAAATCAAATTCTGTGAGGAGTGCCAGATTGAGCACAATAATATACATGAGAAATTAAAATTAATGAACACTGCAATATTGAATATATGATTTATGGAAGTTACTTGCCTTCGGCCTGTTTGGGCAATTTTCATTGTCGCTGTCACTCTCACTGCTGCTGTCACTGCTGTGACCAGATAAGCCATCCTTGATCTTCTGGAACAGGTTTCTCTTGTGCTGCCTCCTACTTGTCCCTTGAGTTTGGGTGCATTGGGTGGTTTCAGTTTTGGCGACTAAATGCCCTGATGACTGGGAAAGCACCTCTGTTTGGGTATAGCATTGGGCGGTGGTGTGGGTTTGGGTTCCCTCATTGGAGTGGCGATGGTGGTTCCCTTTGAACAACTCAGATACCTTCTGCCCCAATGACTCGTGCTGCCTTTTCTGTTGTTGGCAGCTTTCTTCACAGGTTTTGTGGCACTGAACAGAGGCCATCTTAATAGAAGGGTGCTGCTGTTTGTTGCTAATTAGTTTTGTTGTGATGGGTTGTGGTTTGCTTGCTGGTTGCTGCTATATATATATATATAACTAGGAAAGCATTGATCCCGTAACTGTTACATCAATCAAAATGAACGAGCTTGGAATCTCTTTTTTTTTTTCATACGTTATTTTCATATTATATTCTTTTTTTTAAAACAAAGGTATCCTCCACGCATAATTGCAAATACTAATACCTTGAGATCCATTCAAGAAATTAATCTCTCTCAACAGATGTCTTTCCATACACATGATCTACTTGAGGGACCCGGTATCTACCACCTATGTCACACGATCTTGATGTCTTTGTATTATATTCTATACCATGTCACCACACCTCTTTTTTTTTTAAATCTTTTTTGCCCACCGAATATATACCAAATTAGTTTTGTTCATATTTTTTTTTTTTGGAAAAAAATGGTTGAGATCATGAGAATTGAGAATCCAATATATATTTGTAGCCCTGTTTGGGATTGGTCAATTGGGAGTCCCTTGCTAGCCCACTTCACACTTGCTATTCTACAGCCTTCCGTTTCAGAAAAAAGAAGTCATAGTTATTGATTGAAGAAGATTCCTTTTGAGAAACTCCCAATAGAATAGCGTATCGAACCATCTTGATTCATCCATATTACTTAGCCACGGATATTGATGGTGTGATGTATGTCAAAATAAGCAAGAGATTTGATTAAATTAGTTGTTTGGACAAGTCAATTTTTATTAGTCATCCATATTTGTTTACGCTCTAAATACCTAATCCTTCCACAAAAAAACCTAGCTAATCCTAAGTGTGAAAATGTGTTATTATTGGATTACTCGCATTTGTCTATACTTCAAATGTCCAATCCTAGTAATTTGAGCGAGATATGTTTTGATGTTGCTACCTTTCTTCCACTTATTTAGTTATTTTAATAGGTGCCATTTAGCATAGACCCATGATAAATTAGGTCCATGGTGCACCCATACACATTAAGTCATCGATTTATTTAGTTAAAAAAAAATTAAATGGTTGAGATGAAATAATGGAAAAGAAGGGAATATTGTTTGAGTTAGTTGATAGAAAAGTTTTAAGATTTACAAAGTGGTGTCTGTGAAAACAATATTTTAGAAATTGACCCAGTCCAAAAAATAGAAAACATATAATTGTAACTATTTTTTAATTACATAATCTTTTTTTTATAAATATTAATGAAATTAAAAACACAGAAAAATTGTATATATATATTGATTACAAAGGAAATAAAGCAAACAAAAGAACAACTAATTAAGCACCCCAACGAGGGAGGCTACTCCCCATAGCATCTTCCATAAGAGCCAGTTGCAGAAACGGAGGAGGCTTATCCAGCACCGTCCAAGAGAATTCCGAGTTGTGTCCACGCCTCGCCAAAGCGTCGGCACAACGGTTTTATATATTCTTGCTTATATGAGGCTACATATATATAATCTTTGGTATTAGAAATTACACACACACACACACACACACACAATTAGTTTACTAGTTTTAGACCAACTCAGGTTGACGTAAGTAGTTAAGGCCTCTCACCTCTTAACCAAGGTCTCGGGTTCGAGCTTTGGGTATGGAAAAAATCACAGCTGGGAGGGATGCCACCCATTAGAGGTGCCGAACAAACTCCCACAGAAGATTAGTCCCCGTTGTATAGGCGATGGGATACTCCTCGAAGTAGAAGAAAAAAAAAGTTTACTAGTTTTAGTCACGTCAGAGAAGGTCAAATGAGAAGATTTATATAGAGAAGTTAATATCATCAAATTACACACACAATATAGAGTATTGTATATTTTGTGTGTTTGTGTGTGTGTGTGTGTATATATATATAAGTTATATTGAAAGTATTTTAACTACACTATTTAAAATTCATCAAAAAAAATTACACTAGTTAAAAAGCCAAGAAAATAAAAAAAATTTATCGACCAATATGCATTAAATGTTACAACTTTTAATAAATTTTTATTTTTAATTCCTTAATCAGTATTTTTAAGATATTCATTAACATTTATCTATAAAAGAAATGGAATTCTTGTCAGTTAATTATAGTGTGAAAAGAAAAATTAAGAGGGTAGCTCAAATACGAATATAAAAAAGTATGGGAAGAAACATGTAAAATATATTAACTTTCAGTAACAGTAAAACTCATGGATGCACTATCATAAATCCATGCTAAATGTCACCATACTAGGCTACTTGCAAGGATGCATCTACGGCAACATATAAGAAGGTGGGGGGGTGCAAAGTCTGGTAGCCGAAAACATCTAGCTCCTTTTATTCAAAGACAATAGCAAAGAAGCATCCTAATGTTGACTTTAAGAAACACAAAAGATATAAGGTAATTGGTAGGAAAATAGCAAGCTTTTAAAAATGCATGATTTTTCTATATAAACTAAAAACCTAAAAGTAATTTTAACAATTAAACTAAAAAACATTCGCAGCAAAGGGTAACCAAATAACGGAAACGGTTGAATTGAAATATGGTATTGGTGGGGAAATAGCAAATTTCTATAAAAACCACATTTTTTATTTGAACGAAAAACTAAAAGTGTGATTTAACAATAAAATTAAATGACGAAAGAACATTTGAAACAAACTAAGACTGAAATTATCCGTTTCTTTTTTCTACTCTCCCAATGGAAATACATCATTTTAACAAAAAAACCTCTTTGAAATTAACATTCTTTCTTAATTGTTAATTTTTTTATTGTGGTATTATGTATTTATCGGGGGATGGAATTGGAAAGAAGGGACTTATGATTTCAATCGAACCAAATGATGGAGTCCTTTGAGCTGAAATTTATGCTAATCAAATCAAAGGCATTGCTAGGACAATTAAACATGGACTCATTGGATACTCGCAATAAGATATGTGTTTATTTAATTTAGTAATTAATTTTTTTAAATATCTTTTGAACTTTTTTTTTTTTATTTACAGACATACTCGTGCATTGCACAATACTATGCAGCCAAAATATACTAGCCAGTATATAAAAACAATAGAACCTTCCTCAGACATGAAGAATGCAAAATGGTGAGCACAGAACACAGCAGAGTGTATTATATTATATTTTTTCATCAAAAAAAAAAGTGTATTATATTTTATGTTGACTTCAATGATGAGTGAGGCATATAAAGTATCAACCAAGAAAATTGGTAGATGGCAACAACCATAAGTCATGTAAGCAGTCTTGTTTAACTGTATAAGTGAAGTAATGATACTAAAAGGGACCAAAAAGCGACCACGCGGAATGATATTTGAAAATTCTCATCTCAAGCCCCCCTCCTCTCTTCAATATTGACATTCTTAATCGTCTATATAATTATGCGTTGGAAGAACATGGGCCTATCATTAGCCAATAATAACTTATCGAGGTGAAGTGGACTCGGTCAGGCATTCTATTTGTCACTGTTCACTGACTCGATCCTAGTCTTAGCTGAAAAACTCGCTTTCTCAGTCAAACTTGGACTTTGAACCCTCCAATACTCCTCTCCTTCGCTCCCTTATTTGCCACTCAAAACCCCCAAAGTGTGTGCGTACCCTTTAAATACAAAGGCCTCTCATTCCTTCACCCAGCAAAAAAATTCAAAAAACTTAGCTCTCACTAAAATTTGCTCCTTCAGCCTCACTCCCTCTCTCTTCTGTCTTCTCCAACAGCAAACCATTCAACCGAAAAAGAAAATCCAATTTGAAATTTCAAATCTTGTTCTGGGTACGTCCATGCTCATAGCTTACTATACTTCATCAGGGTCTCCTAAAGTAGAAGTGATGCTCTTGGGCATGAAATAGATATCAAGCATCAACATCCTTAATAATTACTAAGGTGATAGACAATACAAAATGGAGAATGAATGGAGCTGGGAGCACAGCACACTCATCAATGAGCTAATTCAGGGAATGGAGGTGGCAAGAAGATTGAAGGAAGATTTGAGGACACCATATCCTGCTGACACAAGGGATTTGCAGGTGCAGATGATACTATCTTCTTATGAAAAGGCTCTACAAATTCTAAAATGGAATGAATCAACTTCCAAGTTGCAGACCATGAACCGAGCGGTAACCTTGTTACCAGAGTCCCCTCCACTGAGCGACGACGTTGATGGGGGCATCCAAGATCACCAGGAGATTAAACACGATTCAAAGAAAAGGTGAGTTTTAGTAGACAGACTTGGTATCAGTTTTCTGCCACAGAAATACCAGCTATGCCTGGTTATCCTCCTAAAGCTCCTAATAACAACAATATGTTTGTCTGAAATTGGTTTCAGAAAGATTGTGCCTAAATGGACGGATCAGGTAAGAGTGGGCTTTGAGAGTGGCCTTGAAGGATCACATGACGATGGCTACAACTGGAGAAAATATGGTCAGAAAGACATCCTCGGTGCGAAATATCCTAGGTGAGAGGACTCCACCACTATCCTGCAGTAGAAAAGAATCACAAGAATTCTTAAGTGTAAAAAATTGCCTTTACCTGTGTGGGCATCTCACTAACAACCCATTTTGACATTTGCAGAAGTTACTATAGATGCACCTTCCGGAACACACAGAACTGCTGGGCCACGAAGCAAGTACAGAGATCAGATGAAGATCCCACAATATTTGACATAACTTACAAAGGAAAGCATACCTGTTCTCAGGGAAGCAATGCTGTTCTGCCACTTAAGTCACCGGGCAAACAAGAGAAACCGGACCGTCATAATAATGATATTCGCCATGCACAACCGTCACAAGAAAGCTTTACAAAGTTCAGAAACACCTTGACTGTCAGAGCGGATAATCTGGGAAATGAAGAAATGGCATGTCCTTTCACTTTCCCTTCCACTTCATTTGGATGCACGACGACACAAGAAAACAACAGCTTGATTCCTTCAGCCTTCGAGAATGATTCCTTCTTGAGCAGCCTTTTCCAAACACAATATGTATCTCCAACAACGCCAGAATCAAACTATTTCTCATCTCCAACTTTCCACATGAATGGGTTTGATGGGATCTATAACAAGCCTCGTTCGGAATCTGATATTACTGAGATAATTTCCACCAACACATCAGCCACCAATTCTCCAATTCCGGAATTCAATTTCTCACTTGATCCAGTGGAAATTGATCCGAATTTCCCTTTCAATACTCCAGGCTTTTTCTCCTAAGTGTACTTAAGAATAAATGGAATATTAGGAGTATAAACAACATCATCAACAACTGAAGCCTTTTTCAGTGAGTAAGGTAGGCTACATGGATCAAATAACATGGAAAATCATGTTTGAATATTATGTGTATGAAGTTATACTAAAATAGGACAACTTCAGAAAGTAGCAGAATTGTAGAACAACGAATCAGCAATGATAGCTTAGTGCTATTTATAAACGTCCTTGTAGTTAATATTAGAATTACAATTTTAGCACTGTTTAGCAGTATTTACTTTCAAATAAGAAGGTGCCCCAAATTTGCATTGGTAAAGCCTATATGACTTACATTTTTAGTATAAGAGGATGCCAGTCATAATAATGAGAGCAATTAACCAAAGAGAATTAAGTTACATAATTTAACTACATCATCCAAAAAAGGATCAATATTAAAAGATAGCTTTTATATCATTATTGAAGGGCAAGTCGTTATTCATGTAACATGTAATGGAACAGACCAAAAATTGCGATCAAAATTGGATATACTAACCAAAGCTTTGTAAGATTTCATTCCAATTAATGATAAATTACACAAAATCCAACATTTATATCCATCTTATTTACAAAATATCCCACAGGCTGCAACGATTAGTTAGAGATTTTTAAGGCAATGATTATAAATCCCAGCCAAAATTTGGAGCAACATCTGAGCCGAACCGATAGAGCAAATGATAATACCACACTGCTAAATGGTAATAGTAAGAATGACTCCAAATATCAAACCTTCATCCCACGTTTCTTCTCCTCCTTCGAACCCGGGTTTGGAGTGGGTGCGTTTTTCTCTGAATTTCCAGATTTTCTGAGTCCCTCTCTCAGACCCAGCACAATGAACAGATTGGTGAGAGTGAGAAGGGACTCAGCCCCGCCATGTAACCAGTCCACGTTGGACAAAGAAGTTCCATAATGCAACTTTGCTGTCAAACCATGCAACAAAAACATAAGTAAGAATATACCCATGGCCATTTGGTGGTGGCTTATGCCTTATGACCTATCTAATTGAACTTCAATTCATTTTCAGCAAGTGAACTTCACTCACCATAAATTCCAGCCGGTACTACACAAATGTGCGGTTCAAAATAAAGCAAAAAAAAAAAACCCGGTAAGAGAATTATAGCAAAAAATAAGGACGAGAAATGAGAGATAAGAGAGAGAAACTGACTTGTGGCCCCAACAAAGGCGAGCAAAAAGTAGAAGCCAAAGAGGGTGAGGTTGGGGGAAGTCTTGGACTTGGTAATGAAGTACAAGAAACCGATGTAGGGAAACAAGGAAAGCGCAAATAGCTGGGGAGCGACACTCTGGGAGTCAATGGTGGGTGCCCATGGATCGACGCCCAATGGCAACCCACACACGATCACTGCTCTCTTTCTCTTTCTGCTGTAGTAACTCTTCAATTCGCTGCTTCCTCTGACGCTGCCCGCATAATCGCGTTGCAAAAAGCTTGTTGAAGGGTTGTTAACATAGTTGGGGGATTTACAGAGGGACAGAAGGGGCAAATTAATGGTAGTAGCTGCCATTCTATTTCTGCAAATTCATTCGCCACTTCTATGATTCTATCTCATCTCTTGACGCCGCATTGGAACCGTTCATCAATTTCTCAATCTATTCACGAAGCGGGCTGGGATGGGCCAGTAGAGCCCAATTACCAACTAGCTTAAAATCAGTCTTGTTGGGCTCGCCATCGGTTAACACAATGACACGACGATCACTGTCCTAGTGAGATTTTTTTGGAAATTGGTAAATACACCTTGAGATTATAGACATACACCCCATTTAAATAGAGAAATTTTAAAAATACCCTCCAAGGAATGCAATTTTGTATTCTGGAAACTGGAGTTTCTGAAATGCACGCGAATTTTGAGGGTATTTTTGAAATTTCAGCATTAAGTGGGGTGTATGTCTAAAAAGTGTGGGGTGTATTTACCAAATTCCTCTTTTTTACTCATTTTTTGTGCAATTAACTAATTAAAGTTTTCAGACCAAAAAAAAAACTAATTAAAGTTAAAAGTTGAGTCACGTAATAATTATTCTATATTGAGCCATTAATAGGTTTATTAAATTGTCAAGTTCTTACATGAATAGAATTTTTTTTTTGATATACTACATGAATAGCTTTTGTAGGAACAGTAATCTAGAATTATTCTATGTACACGGCTCATGTCTGGTTTAATTTGTAGAATGAGTGCACCACCTGATTTATTTGATTCATTTAAAACCATGTGTTGTTTGAATTAGTGGTTAGAAGAGAGGAGAGGGGGTTCGAAATTCACTACTTTAACTTACACCACTTTATGTTCTTTTGGTTCAACTAAGTGAATCACTTACGTGGAACATTAAGCGTTTTTCTATTTTAGATTTTACTCACTCTGTCTCAAAATAAGTGTCGATTTAAGTTTTGTCATATAGATTAAGACAATAATTAAAGGAGTAAGAATAACAAATTTACCAAATAAACCTTGTAATAAACAGGGGGCTGAGATTTAATTTTTATTATTAAAAAATTGATACACTATAGTTATTAAGAATAAAATTGAAATAAATTAATTAATACTTCGTTAAAAACATAAAACAATACTTATAAGTATTGTTTTATGTTTTTTCTTACCAAAAACATAAAACAATACTTATTTTAGAATAAATACATTTTACTTATTGGGGAGGGGGAGGGGGAGTAATTGACTGATCCCCATTTCAACAGAACTCAGTCTTTTTATTTGATACAAAACTCAGTTTTTTTAAATGAAATATCGAATTTGAATTTTATAAATGGTAAAAATAAATACTAGAAAATATCCTTAAAAAATCTCCCGACTCATGCTAACATTAGAATTAGAAAAGTCTCCTCGGTCGCATTTAATCCAACTGCAGCGAACCAATGACGTTGACTTAGTGGTAGAACACTAAGACACTTGGGGGATTGACCTGTTGGTAGTAGGATTGATTCTATCCAGAGATAAAAACAACACTTTGGCCAGTCCAAGCCTCTACGGACGAGCACAAATTAGTCTTTTGTTGAAAGCGTTAGGAACTGCGTGGGTAGCCAGCGATAGTCCTAAATCAAAAAAAAAAAACCCAACTACAGCGAAATTGATACGGAATGGACTCGCCTAGTTTGGCGCACCTTATCATTCTTCATACGGTTGACTTGTAGATATGTAGTTTTTTTTTTTTCTCAATAAAAGCAGGTTCATATCATAGGTAAAAATCCAGTCAAATGGTATTTACAGAAAAAAAAACAGCATAGGCAAGAGTCAATACTCATTTAAGGGGTTCCGTCGGCAAAGGCCAGTACTTGCACATTGACGCCCATATTTCATTATTAATGACATTTATTCACGAAGATATGAAAATCATTCTAATTATTCTGATCGAAATAAATATTCACACCTCCATGATCAGCATTCCACGCTCAAAGATAACATATTCCATATCACAAAGTCACTGGCCAAAGACTGGAAATCACAAATTGCATAAACAATGGAACCTCGAGTGTTTGCACATCAACATTAGAGTATTAGACATTTTCCACTCACAAATTAAATTACAAATATTCTCACCGTGTGTTTTTGCTAAAGCAAGGAAAGATTCAGGGCTAGCTCTAGAGTGAATTTTGAGTTAAGACTTTTTTAAAGTTAATAATAATATTTTAGTAAAAAATTAGAAGTCATAAAAAATATAGTTTTTGCTCTTTACAAGAATTGAGCCTCATTTTCCGAGATAAAAATACACTAATTATCGTTATGTTATGCTAACTACCGATAAATTTGTTTACTTTTATAAATACTAATTGTATCTTTTTATAGCTTTTTTATAATACATATCTATTACATCTATCACCCTTTTCTTTTCTATTTTTATTTCTCGAGGTGTTTATAAAATATGGGGTGTCCATTAGTATTAATAAAACAGGTCACATAATCGTCCAAGTCGGAGATTCATAGACTAACAAAAATTCAACGCTATCTCGTAAAATAAAATTTAAAAATCGCATCGTGAATCATTACAACATATAAAAAAGACATAAATCTGCCACCCGCTATACACATGTTAATAGCATGCTACATAATAGTAATAACTAGTATATAATATTATTGCTACTATCAATTTATCATTACATTATTATTATTATTATTATTATTATTATTACTATCTAAAGACTGAGGCATTAATTTGTGTTAAGCACACGAAATACCAATAGCGTTGGCCGTAAACCTCTCCGAAGCAGACTTTCGGACCAAGGCAGTGATCTCCGGTGAAAGCCCACCGATCTCAAAATCTGGAAGTTCCGGAATGGTGGAGAGAACCGTAGGTTCATCACACTTATCATAAACCACGTAGAAACGGTCCTTTGGATATTTCTCCTCCGCCACTTGGTGGAAATTAGTACTATTATTATTGCTACTACGGCTGCTAGAAATCCCGGATTTATTATTGTTGGTCTTGAAAACAAAGCGAAGAAGCTTCTGGAAGGTGCGAGAGATCTTGAAAGATTTGTTGATGCGAGACGACTGAGGCGGTTGCTGCTGAGACGGCTGTTGTTGAAGTGATGAGAGACGGCGTTCGGGCAAATGAGGCATGGAAAGTGTTCTTGGGGAATTCGCTATCGCGGAGTCAAGTTGGCGTTTGAAGGAGTTGAGCTCATACAAGTCATATAGTGTGCTCCCACAATCCCAACAAACGTTTCTACCTTTACTCGACCAAGAGGGACCTGCACCCTTTGCCTTTGAATATTGGCTTTGCTTTTCTTCTCCGGATTTAATCTCCATGATATATATAGACTATAGACTATAGACTATAGACTATAGTCTATATATATGTAGTTTGTTGTGAAAGTTTTATAGAAGAGAAGAGAGTTAGAGTGGGTGGGGGCGTTTGAATATTTGATCACATATAATAAATCCCTTTTTGAAATGGCTGGTGAGGGATGTTAACGCGTTAGTGTGGTTACTTGTGACTTGAAAAGGGTACTTCCTCTTATAAGCGTTTCACACGTCCCCGCGGATATTGACTATGACCCCATTACCATTTAAGCATTAAATCCGTGGGGGAACTTTTCATTTTTATATCCAATATAATATTTGCTTTGTTGCAGCTGCTAGCTCCATATTGGGCAAATGTGTACATACATAAAGAAATGAATAAACTAACTTCTCGAACGAGCAATTAACTGAAAACAAATAAAAATATAGAGATAATGCAACTGAAAAGTGGGAAGAGGCCGGTGGAACGTGGAATAAAGTGGCCCAAGTATCATGGCATATATATATATGACTAATTAAGGGTTAGTGCATGCGAAGATAAACAACAGGAATTGATGGTATATACATATGATTTAACTTTATTCCCCAGATTATCATATCAAATAAAAATCATGTGGATGTGGGTACTATGCGGTGGCCTTCCTAAACTATATAACCTCGACACATTTAAAATGTTATATCTTCCTAAAAATCTTTCTATATATCCTCTTACTACTTTATAAAGTAAGAAAAATAATACAATTAATATTGTAAAAACATAAAAAATATTTAATACTTTCTTCATTTAATAATTAGGAGGATTTGTAGGAATAAAAAGTAGAAAGATTTAGAATTATTGTTAAATATTTGGATGTTTATTGTTGTGCAAGTTTATAAGTGCTTCTCCATGAAGGCAATTAGAAATCACTTAAACCATATATACTATTATTTTCTCTAACTTATATAGCACGCAATATATGCTTATGTAGCGTGGTCAATATATGCTTATATAGCGTGGTTGCATTATTTCAACTATTCACTCATTTCCTCTCATAATTCTTTAGTAATTGATAAATGCGGATCATAAGCAAATTATTTTTTATTTTGTTCATTATTTTGAAACTCAAACTGTTCTACTTGTATGTGATATGCCATATATTTGTTGGAACTAAGTTTGATTGAAGAGCAATTCTTCCATAGATACAACTGAGAGATCACTTTTTTTTTTGACATACCATATGACTCTTATGCTATGTTTGGTTGAGAGATGAAATGGAGAAGAGAGAAAGAGGTGAGAAAGAGTATAAGAAGAGAGAAAGAGGTGAGAAATATAGTAGATTTGGGGTATTGTTTAGTATAAGAG
The DNA here is from genome assembly GCA_030159175.1 of Glycyrrhiza uralensis. Taxonomy (NCBI): domain Eukaryota; kingdom Viridiplantae; phylum Streptophyta; class Magnoliopsida; order Fabales; family Fabaceae; genus Glycyrrhiza; species Glycyrrhiza uralensis. Next base: position 56,103,325 of record BRZY01000003.1, on the reverse strand, counting down.
AAAGAGACAAGAAATAGAAGAGAAAGAATTGTGTTTATCTCTCTTCCTTCGTTTGATTTGATAGAAAGTGAGAAGAGAGAAATGATATATTTTTTTGAAAGGACAAAAATATCCTTAAACTTTATATTTTTTTTGAGTTTCATTTTCTTTCAAAAAAAAAATATTTTTTATTTTTATCTACTTAACAAAAATATGTATGAAATATTAATATAATATTTTTATTTTTATACATGAATTTATAATATTCTTTTGTTTTTTTCTATTTATCCCAATCTTCGTTCAAATATCAATATCATACCAATATAACATAATCTCCAACCACAAAGTCATGTTCTTCATTCCTACAAGATGCCACTGTAGTTAGACTCCAATGAACAGATCGAGTGCTGGTGGGTGGCATGGTGCAGAGGAGGAAACAAAAGTGTTGATAATATCAAACAAACCAATAAAAAGAAAATGACAGGGGCAACAATGGAAACGGAATAAAAAGAAGGAGCTCCCCCGTCTTTCTTTGATCTTTCTTCGCTAATGTGCGAAGACTAGAAAAAGGTGTGGGTCCCACAGGTAAAACTTCTCTCTGCTCTATTTCTCTGTTAAACCAAACGAAGGAAGTGTTCTATTTCTCTGCTCTTTCTCTCTTCGTTGTTTCTTTCTTCTCTAAATCACCTCTACCAAACATAAGGTTAAACACAGCCAATCAAACTATTACAACATATTAAAATATATTAAAATGACAATAATTTTTTTTATTTTAAAAAAGACACGTGATCACTGATCACTTCTTCCTTCCTCTCCAACCTTTTCTCTCTCTTCTCTACGTTGTTTTCACACAGCCATGATGAAATCTTCTTCCCCTCAATTTTAGTTAATTTCTCACCCAATATTCCCGATGACTATTTCTCATTTTTCTCTACCGTAAGCTACATCTGAGTTTGCCACGAGTCAATCCCTCCCTCGATTCTCTCCTCCAAAGAAAGTAAGGGGAAGATTTAGTCTAGTTACTGACTCATTAAAAAAATTAAATCCTTATCTTAATTGTGACACATATGATCTCTTAAATAATGATCGCATCATATGAGATATCTATAACTTTTTTTATTATTTTTAAATAAATTTATTTTATTCCTTAAATTTTGACTTAATTGTATTTTTGATCTCTCAATTATCGTAATTGTGCGATTTGGGTCCCTAAGTTATCCCAAATGTTGCAATCGGGCCCTGCTATCGTTATTTCATCCAATTTTTAACACTAAGAGCTTATATGACACACGTGGGACGTATTTGACACTAAATTATGTTACCTTGGCACGATGAGGGTTGTCAGAAATTTTTTCAAAGCAAGTCCATAACACACGTGATACATACATGTTTAATTTTTTTTTTACGTGTGCGCTATTTTGTCATGGTATCAATGCCAAGATAGTCTCACTGTCAAGGTGACTTGATTTATTGTCAAATCTGTTCCACACGTGCCATGTAGGTTCTAGAAGTTAAAAATTGGACAAAGTAGTGATTGAGGGACCTGATAGCAATAATTGTGATAACTAAATGATCCAATTTGCTTAATTAAAAACTAAAAGACTCAAATCACACAATTATAATAACTGAAAAACCAATAGTGTAATTAAGCTTTAAACTTTGTCTACTATTTTTATTAGTAAAATGCCTATAATTTTTCCTATGAGCTCTTTGCAAGGGCTAGATGCATAGACTAGTTAGGAGGAAAGCAACATTCCATTTCTGCCAACTTCTTTTGCCCCTTCCCCAAGCTTCTAGTTCACCACAGCCCCATTGTGTTCAATTTTACCTTCTATGGCATTGGCAACGAGAAGAACTCCGACGCTAACCAAATCCGTCTTTGGCGCCGTAACTGCGTCGAGAACTTTCTTTCCCTCTGGCTCCGCTCCACTGTTCGCCGGCTTCCCTCGCCATGCTTGGGAGAAAGCGAGAAACCCCTATAATCCCCGGCCTCAGATTATGGACACACTCGCAGTCGCAGGCACCAATGTCGCCTCCGCCAAGTTCCTCTCCTACTCTTTCATTCGCAACTTCCACGCCTCTAACTTCTCTTCTGGAACCTCTCAGGTATCAATTCGGAACGAGTTTATGTTGTTAGGCATTTATGGTTGATGAATGAGCAAGTTGGATTGGAGTTTGAATTTTAATCTGTTCAAGTCTTTCTACAACTGATCGTGTTGAAATTTTTAGTAAACTAAAGAAAAATAGTAAATAATTGGTATTTTTTGTTTTTTGTTCAGGCGTGCTGCATTCTTTTTAATCTTTCTTCCCTTCTCAATTATCGTGGAAACTAAATTATTTTATTATAACTCCTATTTCTATATCGCATTCAATTTTTTTTTTTGTCATATACTCACATTTTATTCTGTTTGGCTAATGACCTTGTGTCAACATAGCGATCCTTTAGGCCCTCTAGCTAGAAGAGACAAAAAAAGGAAATTGATTTTAGGTTGCAGAACATCAGGTTAAAATGTGTTTTTCATTCTGGTTTACCGATGTATTCTTTATATTTAACTACACAACGCAGACAGAGTTCACAGAAATGGCATGGGAGGGCATTCTTGGTGCTGTTGATTATGCGCGAGCTAATAAACAACAAATTGTGGAATCTGAGCATTTAATGAAAGCCCTCTTGGAGCAAAAGGATGGTTTGGCTCGAAGGATATTTACTAAGGCAGGATTGGACAACACGTCTGTTCTGCAGGCTACTGATAACTTTATGGCCCAGCAACCTAAGGTTTGTTTCCTGGTGATAGACTTCTATTGGTATTGGTATTTTAGAAAATTCTCACCCCGCTGTTTTATTTGGCAGGTTACGGGTGAAATTTCTAGTCCTTTAATGGGTTCACATCTTAGCACCCTCTTGGACAATTCTCGAAAGCACAAGAAAGAAATGGGTGATGAATGTGTATCTGTGGAGCACCTTTTGCTAGCATTTCATTCAGATAAGAGGTTTGGGCAACAATCATTTAAGAATCTTCAGCTTAGCGAGAGGACTTTGAAGGATGCCATACAGGCTATTCGTGGAAGTCAAAGAGAAACCGATCAAGGTATAGATTTACATTTTAAGGTTTCTTATTTTTGCAACTAAGATGGGAGGACATGATTGGTTCAGTCTTATTACAGTAAAGCTGAAAATTGTTAAAATATAGAAATAAGCACGGAACCAAATTGTAGCAAACGTGTAAGAATAAATTGAGTTTGACGGACTGAAAATAAAAAGAATAATGGTAAGTCACAATTCTTATAAGCTGTGGTATAAATGCAACAAACCTTGGTAGTGACTTATAAACTGGTGTCATATTTGATATGTAAGGAACCTGTTGTTTCAATCAGCTTCTGTGTGAGTGTAGATCACAATGATTGTCCTTGCATTTGGCCTGCTCTGTTATTATAATGGATTGTTTCAAGTTACTATTCTTGTAAAGGAAAAAAAATATTTAAAACTCTCCAGAATCTAAATGAAAGCCAAAATGGTGAAAGGAAATTGGAGCTTGAGGACGAACAAGCTCGGCTTCCTTTACATATTCCTCATATGCATCTTCTTCTTCCTTGCTGGATTCTTCGGTTCTGCTCTCTTCTCTCACTCTCAGGTCTTCCTTCTAAATCTCTTAATTACGTTCTTCCAGATTCTGAGCAATTTCTTCTTTAATTTAGTTTTATTTTTCTGGAGAACATAGAAGTAACCGATCGAGGAGTCTTCACAGGAAGATGGACATGGCCTGAGCCCTAGACCAAGGCTGCTTGAATCAGTGAAGGAGGCGAAGTACAATTTGATGTCTGCAGGAGAGTCTGATGATGATTCAATTACATCGATTCCTTTTCAGGTGCGCGATTTTGTTTCATTAACCGCTCTCAAAACTTTTGTTGGAATGTTGTTGCGATTGTGAATGAAGCTAGCTTAGTTGGAATCTCATGGGTTGCGATTATCGGTATTTTCTTATTTATTCATTGTCTGTTTAGATTTCTGTTCTGGATGGTGCAGACGTGCAGTATTTCTCCAAATTAGGTGAATTTACGTTCATAATTTAGCAGTGCTAGCTTATTTGAAATCAGAGTTTCATCAGTTGAGACTATCGTTGTAACTTATGTATGACGTCTTTCCTCAGTTCCTGTTATATTTTATGCTTTAAATATTTCAATATTTATGAATTTAGTTTGTAGAATCTCTGTTGCAAGTGAACTTGGGTTAATTTGGATTTCATAGACGTCAATTTGAATTAGAGGAATTCAGGAATTTGTTATTTGACTAAAGATCAGTGTCATGCATTTGATTCTAATGGTGGATTGATTTTAAATTTACTCTGGTCAATGATGAAGTGGTAGAAACATATTCTTAGCCTTCAACCGTCTTCAAATGGAAATAGTTCTTGTGCGTTGACTCTTGAATGAAAATATCTGTTGGTTGTGTTTTTAGGTTTTGAGCTGGAAGCCTCGAGCTCTGTATTTTCCCAATTTTGCAACTGCTGAACAATGTGAAAGCATAGTTGGTATGGCTAAGGCAGGTGGCCTCAAACCATCACGTTTGGGGGTTCCCAAGGGAGAAACTGAGGAGAATTACAAGGGATATAGAACAAGGTATTGTGTATGAGTTAACTGGACTTAGTAGAATAGTTAACTGTACGGCTTTATCACAGAGTCGACAAAATAGAATGGTTAACTCTATTTCTTGATCACAAACTTGACTAAAATGTTTCTACGACTTGTTCAAGTCAAAAGTTACTAGAAAGAATTTAATATTGGAATGACAAGGTAGCAAACTTATATAAGATGCATGATAGGCTAACCCAGTCGAAAGATTCTTAGTTTGTGTAAAATTTATGATATATTCTGTTGGGATTATGGTGAATCTGGCTGAGATTTTCATCATCTCAGAAATTAATGTGCAATCATTTTGATTCCCTTATACTGGCTCATCTATTTGTTGCCTCTAACTTGGACCATGACCTTTTTGATCAAGATATTAACACGTGATATTTTATATGCTTTTGTATAGTGCAAGTGACAAATGATTTGACCAATGGGAAAATAGGTGATTTGGGTTATGGTGACCTTCCACTAAAATCCTAGACGGACATTATGTCACATTTCCTAAATTTTATTGTAACTTGGTGATTTCTCTTTTGTTTAAACAGCTATGGTGTGTTTATTAGTGCTTCTGAGGATAAAACAGGGATTTTAGATGTCATTGAGGAGAAAATTGCAAGAGCAACTATGATTCCTAGGAGTCATGGAGAGGTAACATCCATATTAGGTACCCTGAGCTTTATGTTATCTGCATCTAAGATGCCTTATGATTTTGTTGAATTTGTAAACCTCTCTCATTTCAGGGTGATTTTAGTTTGTCTAAGGAATCACCATGTTTCAGGCATTTAATATCCTTCGCTATGAGGTTGGTCAAAGATTTAGTCCTCATTATGATACGATAGATCCTGCTGAATATGGACCACAGAAGAGCCAAAGGGTATATCTGAACTAAATCTCATACATTCTGATTTTGCAAGTCATTTTAGTGATGAAAATTATGGTTAGTTGTAATGAAGATGGAGTCTAGCGTTGAGGGCTTGTTATTTTAAAGATTGATATTCATCTAGACGCTACATGATGAGGCTTGGATGAAATAGAATATATGCTGTAGTTGAGTGAAGCAGAGAATTTTTTGTTATACTTAAAAAGTGTAGGATTCTATTGCAGGTGATCTAAAAATCTGTATCAGTATACTGTAGGGTTCTACAGAAGAGGAGCGGAAAGGTGTTGTCATGTGGGTCTGGGTCCAATTAAACTTTATATGGGTCTATTTAAAACATTGACATTACTGTGCGTGTAATGAATGGTTGATAACTTGATATGCATAGCTGGTGAGCAGTGGAGGAACATTTGCATTCTCAAAAGATTAAACACCAAAGAGTTTAACTTGTGTACTTGAAATGTGGCATAATACTGTCTCTATCACTGCCCTAATTCATATTGAATTGCTTGTGCTTATTTCATTATCGTATTTTATTGTTCCTAGTAGATTGCTTTATTTACATTTTTAGCTCTTGAACCTGGGCGGTTTATTTGTTTTAGAATAAATGATTTTGGTTCTCTAATATGTTTGGATTGATGGAAAAGGATAGAGTGAAATGGAATGGAATGATATTATTTTCATGTTTGGATTGTTTAAAATAAGATGGAATGGAATGGAATGATGGGATGGAACAAGTCTTTTCATAAAAACATCCAAACAATGGATTGATAACTTTGTTCCATTTCGCTTCTTTTTGTTACACTTACATCCCATTACATTCCATTCCACTTACCATTAGATATTCAAAACTCAAGATACAATTGGACTTAAAAATGCCATCAAATTGGTCCTTAAAATAATTAAATCGATGGCCTTACTTGTCACTGAATGACCGTTTTGATGCGGGGAAACATCAATGATCAATTTCATGTCGCTTATAAGTAAAGGGCTAGTGTAATGCCAGATATATTTATTGAAGACCAAAATAAACATTTAACTTTTGTTTTAGGTAACTTGTCTCATAGCCCAGCCCCTTTGGTTTTACTTAATTTTTATACAAAAACAACTTTTACTATAAAAAACATTTTCTGTAGCATTTTGATCGTAAACAGTTTTGAACACAATAACACAATTCCAAACACATTTAATGAGTTCGATTCTTAACTTCAGTTTTGGTTGAGAACGCAGGTGGCTTCATTTTTGCTGTATTTAACTGATGTCGAGGAAGGTGGCGAGACTAATTTTCCATGTGAGGTAAAATCAAGTTTGTCGCTGTATCTTGTTTCACACACTCCTTACAGATTTCCTGGGTAGTTAGTGCATTATTATTCTGCAGAATGGAGACTGCATTGGTTTAAAAGTAAGGCCACGACAGGGGGATGGACTCCTATTTTATTCATTGCTCCCCAACGGTACAATTGATCCGGTTAGTATTGTTCTCATCATTATTGTTCTCACCGTTTTTTTAACTTTCTGGTTATATTCTGGGTAGAATTTGGTCTTCTAAAATGATGGGTGTACTTTAGAGTATAAAGTGCTGAGTTATTATCATTGATTCAACAACTGAGATTATGATAAAATACATGTACATATGTGAAATTATTAGAATCTCAACCATTAAATTTTATCATCTAAAGTGCCCTCACAACGTTAGAGGAGAATCCTTATGGGTAAGGTAAGGCTTAACAACCTCAAAATGTGAAGACCGGCATCTCGTCCCTTAATGCAGAGATGGAATGCTGTTACTTATATAGTTAGAAAATTAATTATTGTAATTTAATATAAGAAGCTAGTGAAAGGCGACACTGAGAACTGCACGAGGTGCAGTTCATTTAGAACTCTAGCAGAAACGTGTGAGTATACTTTGTGCCAGTTACTTATTTAGTTGGTAGGGTTGTGTTGGTGCAATTTGCAAACTGAATTCTGGTTGTTTGACTTATCGTATGTATTCTTTGGCAGACATCACTCCATGAGGGCTGCCCTGTGATAGAAGGGGAGAAGTGGGTGGCTACGAAGTGGATAGGGGATCAAGAACAAGACGATTAGACAATTGGAACCTGCAATTGGGATTATGTCTCTTTTATAGGGTCTTTATCTGCCGAACAGTGTAATTTATGGTCAGATGAATAACTAAGGGAAAAAATTCATAAGATGCTCAAACTGTATAACAAAAGTGCAAATTTTGGTAGTATACTATGCAGGGACTAATTATAGCTGGCAATTAAATTGAGTGTCCCCATTGGCCCCCACCCCCACTACCTTTTATTTTATTTTTTCAAAAAAAACCCCGCTAATTTACTTAATAATCCACCTCTATATAAATTTGAATCCTATTCTTAATTTTGATAGTGACATTTCATATATTCTCTCCATTTGCTACTTGCTATGGAATTCATAGATTAAAAGCTCTCATGAGATGAACTTGGTGTTAGTACAGCACCAATGTTTACAAGTCGAAATATCCTATGAGCTGTGGAATTCCATATTAACGATATCCTTGTATGATTTGTGCCGGCATTTGCTTAATTAATCCACAACATCACTGCCAAATAGCTTGAATTGGTTGGCATCTAGAACCAATTTCCTTATGGAAGAGAATGCACCCCCATGAATACCACCATAATTGAGGTGTTGATCGAATATGTCAAGGATGACTTTGGTCAGTAGAGAGTACATTATTTAACATTGTGTTTATGAGCTTACCAGGCCAATTGCAAAAAGCTGAAGAAGAACAAAGATGACCGCAAGTCCATTGACCCATGTTGGAGCCAAAGAAGGCCCTTTATCTGGCAACAGACTCTTGAAAATGTTTGAGCTGGACTTGTTTCTTTGACCAAAAAAAAAAGATGGACTTGTTTCCAAATTCCCAATACCCAGAAACCGCAGCACAGTAGAAAATCACCAAAATCACAACATAACACATGGATGGTAAGGCCTTTTACCATCTTTCGATTCTTTCCAGTGGCAGGAGGCGCTAGAGTTGCCTGCATAATTTCATAATGACATGGTCAATCTGAGTTCAAGAATCATTTTTTTAGGTAACTTCGAAATTAAAGTCTCTTTAATGTGAGAAAATATGTTTTATGTTCACTTTAATTTACAAAACTATCACCTTGTTTTTAATTTATTTTTTGTTTTTAAAGAGTTATACAAAAAAGGGAAAAACAATTATTGATGTTTTTACTGTTTCCTCCTATACAAATTTTTTAAAACAGAAAATAAATTGAAAACAAAGTAATAATTTTTTAAACAAAAGTGAAAATTGGAAATCACAAAATGGCCTTTCAAATTAGAAAGAGGAAACAATGGGTACTTGTATCTTAGGTAATATGCCATTCCCAAATATTGCTGCAAGTATAGAGATGGAGGTGAAGGCACTGAAGGCCCTTGCGGACTTCTTAGGTTCTAAGGAATAGTCCCTTGGAGGGGCGTTTTCTGACGTGCCTGCAAAATTATCGGAGCTTCATTAAGTCATGGAAACATTTCCTTGTAATTAATACAAGTACTATACCTGCACGATTTAATTCGTAACATTGTATAGTGTAAATTTAATTAAGGGGGTAATGATTTGGTAATATACCAGCATGAATACAGGCACCAACTACCAGGATGGTGTAGCCTAGGCTGAGAAGCAGTGGGCACAAGTTGCCGTGTCTCAGGGAATGGAAAGAGGGAAGCTGAGATAAAACTATCATTACCACGGTCACCATTGCTATAAACTCGTACAGTTTCAGGGATCCATGAGGTGAAATATTGGAGCACATGATCTTCCATAACATAAAGAATTACAACATAGATACACCTAACAGATCACTCACTTTTTTTTACAGACCAGATCACTCTTAAACACAGCCAATCAAACTATTACAACATATATACATATATATATATATATATTAAAGGTGATTTCTACGGTACCCAATAATATTTATGGGTATCGGTATCCCACCACTAATATTTTATTACAAAAGGTATTTGCTTGTTGATTGATTAAAAAAATGATAAAAATGTTCAAGAATGTATTTATTAAAACAAATCATCATGCCAAGACACAAGAAACGATTGTAAAGCAAAAAAAAAACCTCCAATCAAGTTAACCAAAAAATAAAATTAAAGGTTTTTATTTTATTTTTAAGGATTTTTAAAATATTTTTTGTTTTATTATCGATTCCTTCTTTGTTACTGGGGTCAACCCCAAAGGTATAACGTCTCTTTGTTTTTGTATTTTTAAGGGTAAGAAGGTTCTTTAATTAGTGTAGGCCAGTACCTTTACATAACCTTAAACATCGGTTCCAAGGACCGGGGCTATCTGTCTGTAGATGGACATGTGTAAATTTTGTCAATGCAATAAAAATTTAACACATTACTGATACTAATTAGAGTGGGCTAATTGAAATTCAGAGAACCACCGTGTAAATTTTAAATTTTAATTGGATTTTACTTTTCTAAAGTAAACAATTCACTTTAGAGAGTGAAATAATCTCAATTTTTGATGAATTAACCAATGATTGATGTTCTGTGTACATGCATAACAAACTATGGATATGTTAGAATATCAATTATTGATTTTCTCATCAACGGCTGAAATGTCTTACTTTACCCCCTCTAAAGTGAGATCTTACTTTAGAGGAGCCAAATTTAAATTTTTAATATTTGGAATGGTAAGTTTGTTACTCAAGGTTGGTTAGAAATTTTAGGGTCTATGATATCTAATGCCAATGTAGTTTGCCTTAGTTTTACATTTTATACATTCAGATCTTCAATGCTCACTTGCCAAGAATGCTTGCCACTGGCACAAGATTGTACCTTTATTCGTGTGTGACCCAACAAAGTAATAGTCCTCATGTTGCTGGTGATTCGGTGAATCCAGATAAAGTTATGTAGGCTGTCTTCCATATTTCCAGGACCGAAACTACAAATGACATTGATGTGGCAAGAATAAGGTCACTGATGCCAAAAGATAACGTCACCTGAATTGATTTTTTGAAATTTTTAATATTTGAAATTTCTTTCAATAAGTGCAATCTAAACTTCTGAAGGTGAGCCTTGGCACACAACTGTTTGCTCCATGCAACTACAAGGTCCCAACTTTGAGTCATGTAATCAGTCTCTTGCAAATGTAAGGTAAGGCTTCCTTCAGCAATAGATCCGAGGACCCCGGCAATGGCATGGCAGGAGTTTTATGATACTAAGTTTCCCTTTAAGGCCAATCTAAACTTTTCTCTAGGCTAAAAAGTATTGTCTGAAACTGTTGTCTTCATCTTTAATTTACCATAATCATATATTTTTAAACAGAAGAAAGGGGAAAACAAGTCTAATCACATTTAAGACCAATGTTTTGTACGCATAAACTATTGACTATATTAGGTTCCCTGAGCTTTATGTTATCTGCATCTAAGATGCTTTATGATTTTGTTGAATTTGTAAAACTATCTCATTTTCAGAGTGATTTTAGATTGTCTAAGGAATACCATGTTTCAGGCATTTAATATCATTCGATATGAGGTTGGTTAAAGATATCGCCCTCATTATGATGCTGCAGATCCTGCTGTACATGGCCCACAAAAGAGCCAAAGGGTACGTCTGCACTAAATCTCATACATTCTGATTTGCAAGTCATTTTAGTGATGAAAATTATGGTTAGTTGTAATGAAGATGGAGTCTAGCGTTGAGGGCTTGTCATTTTAAAGATTGATATTCATCTAGACGCTACATGATGAGGCTTGGATGAAATAGAATATATGTTGTAGTTGAGTGAACTGTGAAGCAGAGAATTTTTTTTATACTTAAAAAAGTGTAGGATCCTGTTGCAGATGATTCAGTATACTGTAGGGTTCTACAGAAGAGGAGCGGAAAGGTGTTATCATGTGGGTCTGGGTCCAATTAAACTTTATATGGATCTATTTAAAACATTGACATTACTGTGCGTGTAATGAATGGTTGATAACTTGATATGCATATCTTGTGAGCAGTGGAGGAACGTTTGCAATCTCAAAAGATTAAAAACCAATGAGTTTAGGTAACTTGTCTTATAGCCCAGCCACTTTGGTTTTTCTTAATTTTTATAGGAAAACAACTTTTACAATCAAAAGCACTTTCAGTAGCATCTTGATCGTAACAGTTTTGAGCACAATAACACAATTCCAAACACATTTAATGAGTTCATTTCTTAACCTTCAGTTTTAGTTGAGAATGCAGGTGGCTTCATTTTTGCTGTATTTAACTGATGTCGAGGAAGGTGGCGAGACTAATTTTCCATGTGAGGTAAAATCAAGTGTGTTGCTGTATCTTGTTTCACACACTCCTTATTGATTTCCTGGGTAGTTAGTGCATTATTATTCTGCAGAATGGCTTGAACTTGGAAGATAGCTATGCATACATAGACTGCATTGGTTTAAAAGTAAGGCCACGACAGGGGGATGGACTCCTATTCTATTCATTGCTCCCCAACGGTACATTTGATCAGGTTAGTATTGTTCTCATCATTAACTATCGTTCTCATCGTTTTTTTAACTTTTCTGGTTATCTTCTGGGTAGAATTTGGCTCTTCAAAAATGATGGGGGGTGTACTTTAGAGTATAAAATGCTGAGTTATTATCATTGATTCAACAACTGAGATTATGATAAAATACATGTACATATGTGAAATTATTAGAATCTCAACCATGAAATTTTATCGCCTCGTCCCTCAATGCAGAGATGGATTCTAAACTCATCACAGGCAAAGATAAAGTCCAAATACTATAATATATACACGACCTGTTTGGATAATTTTTTGTATAAGCACTTATAATATGAGTTTTTGAACTAATAGCTTTTCATATAAGTTGAAATCAACTTTTACACTTCAATTTTGTCAAAAGCTCTCTTTTTTAACTTATCCATAAGCATGTACTAACTATTTAACAGTTTTTTCTCTCTTCCATATATGACAAAAACAAAAATGCAATACAAAACTAACTTCTTCGTAAGTTAGAAGTTGAGTTTCTGCACCCAAACAGGACAGTTATATCCCCCAGGAGTGATGCTGCTGTTACTTACGTCAGGAAAAGCCTTCCACAAATCTCATAAACATTGAAATGCGTGGCTGACATTTTTTTCAATCTTTTTCTTTATACACAATCCAAAATTTTCTCATCTGGGTATCAATGTTTCTTTAGTACTGTGACAGAAAGCTTTTGTACAACTAACTTTTACCCTACGTACAATATATATAGAGGAAGATCATTTAACAAACCATATTTGGACCAAATTCCTAATTGGATTTCTAAATGTGCTTTTGTTAAGAAGTTAATTTATGGTTTATTAGACTGTGATATGTCTCAAATTAATTTGTAGATATGTTGAGATGGAGGAAAAAAATAGAAATTGATATTTCAAAATGATTATAAGTTTTTGGTGCGTAAATTAATTTTTGTTTTCTTGGGTGAATTGTTGTGAGTTAACATATGAATTAATCATCCTTATCTTTTGGATGAGCTGTGCAGAAACGGATTGATATCGTCTGCAGTTTTACAAAAACTGTAGACCATCTCGAACCTTAAAAACAATTGGCTCTATAGTTAAAAAATTAATTATTGTAATTTAATATAAGAAGCTAGTGAAAGGCGAGACTGAGAACTCACGAGGTGCGGTTCATTTAGAACTCTAGAGGATCTTAATCCATGCAGAAGCGAGTGAGTATACTTTGTGTCAGTTACTCATTTAGTTTGTAGGCTTGTGTTTAGTGCAATTTGCAAACTGAATTCTGGTTGTTTTGACTTATCGTATGTTTTCTTTGGCAGACATCACTCCATGAGAGCTGCCCTGTGATAAAAGGGGAGAAGTGGGTGGCTACGAAGTGGATTAGGGATCAAGAACAGGATGATTAGACAATTGGAACCTGGAATTGAGATTGTCTCTTTTATAGGGTCTTTATCTGCCCAACAGTGTAATTTATGGTCAGATGAATAATCAAGGGAAAACAATTCATAAGATGCTCAAACTTTATAACAAGAGTGCAAATTTTGGTAGTAGACTATGCAGGAACTAATTATAGCTGGCAATTAAATTGAGTGGCCCCATTGGCCCCAGCCCCCACTTTTAGACCTTTTTTTTTTTTTCAAAATTAAAAACAAAGCCGCTAATTTACTTAATAATCCACCTCTATATGAATTTGAATCCTATTCTTAATTTTGATAATGATATTTCATATTCTCTCCATTTGCTACTTGCTATGAAAATAGACTAAAAGCTCTCACCATGAGCTGAGCTTGGTGTTAGTACAGCACCAATGTTTACAAATTGAAATAACCCATGCGCTGTGGTATTCCTTATTAACGATATACTTGTATGCTTGCAAGTGGCAATCTCATGATTTGTGTGGCCATTTGCTCAATTAATCCACAACATCACTGCCAAATAGCTTGAATTGGTTGGCATCAAGAATCAATTTCCTTATGGAAGAGAATGCACCCATGATTCCTGCACCCGTGAATACCACCATAATTGAGGTGTTGATCCAATAAGTCAAGGACGACTTTGGAGGCTTGTGTGTTATGTTGTATAGAAGCATAGGCAGGACGAAATCCAGAGGGATGAAGCCAATGGCACCAACCACACCATTGATGTCTCCAAAAAATGGCAACATGGCTGCCAAAAACCCACAGAACATCATGTAAATTGTTCGAAGAATTAGGCGAGGAACAAGATTTCTCTTGGAAAACATCCCCTGCTTCACATCAGCTGATTTCTTCTCCATTATCTCATAAGCAACTTGAGAATAAACCTGTGATATGGCATTATGGTGGTACAACAATCATAATCAAATGGAACTTCTCCCATGACAAAACTTTACACTCTTTCAACGGCCCTTTCCACTGAGAGAGTACATTATTTAACATTGTGTTTATGAGCTTACCAGGCCAATTGCAAAGAGCTGAAGAAGAACAAAGATGACCGCAAGTCCAATGACCCATGTTGGAGCCAAAGAAGGGCCATTATCTGGCAACAGGCTCTTGAAAATGTTTGAGCTGGACTTGTTTCCAAATACCCAATACCCAGAAACTGCAGCAGAGTAGAAAGTCACCAAAATCACAGCATAACACATGGTAAGGCCTTTTACCATCTTTCCAGTGGCAGGAGGCGCTAGAGTAGCCTGCATAATTTCATAACGACACGGTAAATCTGAGTTCAAGTAGCATTTTTGAAGTAACTTCAAAATTGATTATTTCAAATTATTAGAAAGAGGAAACAGTGGGTACTTGGATCTCAGGTAATATGCCATTCCCAAATATTGCTGCAAGTATAGAGATGGAGGCGAAGGCACTGAAGGCCCTTGCGGACTTCTTAGGTTCTAAGGAATACTCCCTTGGAGGGGCGTTTTCTGATGTGCCTGCAAAATTATCGGAGCTTCATTAAGTCATGGAAACATTTCCTTTTAAGTAATACAAGTACTATACCTGCATTATTTAATTTGTAACATTGTATAGTGTAAATTTAATTAAGGGGGTAATGATTTGGTAATATACCTGCATGAATACAGGCACCAACTACCAGGATGGTGTAGCCTAGGCTGAGAAGCAGTGAACACAAGTTGATGTGTCTCAGGGAATGGAAGGAGGGAAGCTGAGATAAAACTATCATTACCACCGTCACCATTGCTATAAACTCGTACAGTTTCAGGGATCCATGAGGTGAAATATTGGAGTACATGATCTTCCATAACATAAAGAAAAAGCAAAAAGGAAAAAAGATATTAGAAAAAATAAGAAAGGAAAATTTGAAACCAAGACCATTTACTTGACACAAATATTTAATATTCTAAATCATTATTATATTATTAAAACAGTTATGCAGCAAAACATAAATGTCTGATATTTGTACAGCACAATTTTTTTTTTTGATTAATTTTGTACAGCACAAATGGTCCAAAGGTCTCCTAAGTCCTAATCACTTGGTTTAATAAATTTATTAGTTTAGAATTAAAGTCAGTCATATATCATTTCCTTACTATTTCAACCAGTATGGCATGATCAAACCAGTGAGGTCTAATAAATCAGCAAGTTCATCATTGTAAGGATGAGCAAAGGTGCCCTTTTTCTATATAAAATATGATTATCCTATCAAGGTGTTTAGTGAGTCTTGGAGTTTCCCTTTTCTATATAAAAATATGATTATTCTATCAAAGTATTTAGTTTTGTTGAGTTTATAAATAAACAATCAGTGCTATATAAATATATATTTGATAAACTTTTAATCTATAATAATAAAGTGTTGAAATTTTATTTTTGTACGCATTTAGTAAAACCTAGTGAGAAAAGAACTATGTTCAAAAGGATTCCATTACTATGACCCCAAAAAAAAAAGGATTCAATTACTCCCCCGACAAAAAGATACACGTAAAAGCATTGATGACCAAAATTTCAACAAGTAGAACGCGTGACCCAATTAACAACCTCAAATAATAATTTTTTATGAGTAAATGGTCATTTTAGTCCCTGAGAGATATAGACAATGTCATATTGGTCTCTGAGAGATAGGAAATTAAAATTTTGTCCCTGAGAGAGACAAACGTTTTTCAGTTTGGTCCCTAAGTAATATTTTCAAAGACTAAAATGACAGTAAGTAATCACTTTTCAAGAACCAAAATGACAGTAAGTAATCACTTTTAGGGACCAAAATGACTAACGGATGACAGTTGAGGACCTTTTTTGAATTTTGCATCTGTAAAATACCAAAGTGACACCGTCTAACACTCTCAAGGTCCAAAACGAATGTTTATTCAATTTTTTATTGAATGCGGAAGGAACCTGTCATTTTCGCATTGACTGTAGCCATTTTCAGTTTGTCATTACTCACTAGCTAGAACTCTTCTTCAGTTTGGGTAAATATCCAACCATGGTAGAGTTTAACATTTTGTGTACGTCTAAAGATGGTTATAAATAAATTCTACTGAGTAACTGAGTGGGAACTTCCATTTATTTAGGAAATATAACAATATTACTTTAGAAAGTATGGATAATAAAAAACTATTTTTTGTCCAAAAAAAGCATAACTAAATATATGACTAGAATCACAACCAGTTGCTTTCCTTGATGTCGCTATAATGCGAAGTCTATATATTTTCTTGTATATCTAGATTTTAGTGAGCCCTTATTTTTATGGGTATCGTTCATAGAGTAATTTTAGGCTTACGTGACATTCTAAATTTGTTTTTTTCTATTTTTTAAATTACAATAATAGTACACTAATTAGCCAATAACAAAGTTTATCTTTCTGTTTTAATTTTTAAAAAAATAAAATTTGTGTTGGGAGACACTCTCCTTAATTATCGATAACTAATTAATATTTTCTATTATTTTTAATTTAATTTTTTTAAAAATCTAAAATGAGATTAGAGTAGTTTTGATTTGATCTTATAGGTTTGTTATACACTACTTTCTCTATTATGTTTAAATTTTAAAATGATCTAATATATCTAAGCTTCACACATAGAACAAAGAGGAAGCACAAGCAGAGAAGGGACACCATTATCTTCATCATCTTTTTCTCATCACACTCCCACTCTCACCTATATCAAACACCACCACGTGTTGCATACGGTCACGCACAGTCAAAAATTGGATCCGATTCCAAAATTCACTAATTCTAATTTTTTTAACATGTGATTTTTTTTGTGTGCATCAATTATGGGCTCTATTTGGCTGCAAAATCACTATTAGAATTCTATTTTTGGTATCATTGTTTTCTCTGTCATGAGCAAGAATCCCAATTTATTTATTATAAAAAATTGTAATTGTAATTGTCATGATTTTGGTGCACCGAATATGAGTTCTGTTTCGCTGCAAATTCACTTCTTTGCTATTGTAATTCAGGAATTTTAAACTCTTATATGAGAATAAAATTCAACAAATCAACATTAAAGCAAAAGACCCAGACTCACATGATTCAGGTATCAATCTTGGCATTACAGTGGAGTTGGTTTCTTTATGAATATGTGTTCTTCCATTTTCTCCAATATTATTGTTTGCTTCTCTCAATGAAATTTCACTTCTATCATTGTATTTTTAATTTTAAATCTTAATAACTTCATGTATTAATATATTTTATTTATTCATTTTATTTTATTATTAGTATCTTTTCTATTTTTCTCATCATCAACACTGAGTTCTCATCAAAGGTGAGTTTTTTTACTATTAATTATTTTTAGTTTTTTTTAGTGCTGAGGTCTCTATATTTTGATTCTCTTTATTCATTTTCTCATATTCTCCAAATTATTGATGTTTGGTTTTTGTATTAGTATATCGAAAATCATTGCTACTTTTTTGTTCACCAACAAAAACTTCTTCTTTAAGACGGGTCTATTTTTTTTAATCATTTTTAGATATTGATTATTTAATATTTTCATATTTTATGTTAGTAAGGTTTTCATTTTGTAATTGCAATTTATGATTTTTTTCTTCTATACAGATACATTATTTTTGTCTTTCGAACAAGAAGAAACATTCTAAATTACACGAAAGTTGACATTTTCTTCTCTATGTGTCATGGTATAATTTTTTCAGGTTCTTTTTTTCCATATATTGCATTATTCTTTACAATCGAAAATTAATTAACATTCAATTTAATTTTTAAATTTTGAATTTCAAGTTTTCTAATCACTCTTATCACTCCCTAAAAAAAATACCCTTATCACAATTAACTACTATAGTACTATTGAATTTGCAATTCTGAATTCAAACTCTCCAGCTTATCGTGTATTAATTAGTTAGGATTATTTGTAATATGATAATTTAAATCCTACCATGTACTTCTTTTACATGTGTCATCTTAAGAGGGTTTCTTGGTCTATGTGTTATTCTGCGATGCTTTTGTACCTTTTTTACACGTCTCACATTCTCCTTTATTATTAGCCGTTAATTAGTATTTAATTTAATTTTTAATTTCAAGTTTTCTATTATCTTTTATCGTAATTAACTATTATTCAATTTTGCAGATCTGAATTCAAACTATTCAGCTTATCGAGTATCAATTAGGATTATTTGTGATATAATTAGTTTAAATCTTATCATGTACTTTATTATATTAGTGAACTCTTCTTTTGTGTGTCCTTAAGAAATTTTCTTAATCTGTCTCATTTTCTATTTTCTATGGTGCTTTTCTGCCTTTTTTTTTACACATATAGCATTCTCTTTTACTATCGGTGATTAATTATAATTAATTTTCAATTTAATTTTTAAATTTTGAATTTTGACTATCACAATTAACTATTATTCAATTTGTAAATGTGAATTCAATTTCTCCAGGCTTATCGTGTATCAATTAGGATTATTTATGATATGATTAGTTTAAATCCTATAATGTACTTTACCTATATTTTGAATTCCCAACTCATATTGAATTCAAATGTTTGTTACCAATAAATCTATAATTTGAATACATTTAATTTGGATACCTATTATCATATTGATAATATAATATCAATAAAACTAACAATCTGTACAACGCACTGCAACCATGATATCATGAAAATTTTATGTATTAGTTTTTTTTACTCCTTCCTAAAGTGAAAAGTCATCTAATTTGAAATATGAATTTAAATTTTTTAATTGATTTTTGATGTATCAAAAAATCTATTTTAAATAAAAAACAATTATTTTATTTATTGATTTAGTATGTTTCTATTCGAAATATAACATGCGATTTCAAACTAAATCATTATTATAAATAAAATTTATATGATACTTATACAAAATAAAAATATATTGTAAATAGGTTTGAAACTGTAAATTAATAAAGAACATTATTATCTAAATTAGTATGAATGAAAATTTTAGTAAAATTAAATTACAGATTAATATATAAATTTTAAATTATATTTTTTTAATGTAAGTCGTGCGTTGTACAAACCTCCATATTATTATATACTTTAGTTTGAACAATTTACATGTGAAATAACATTATTGTTTAATTTACTATAGGTGAATCTTTAAAAAAACTTACTATGAGTGAAATATATATTAGTAGAAATGAATCACTAATATAAACTTTTAAATATAAAATTTAATTTTTTTAATATATAATGTATCATATTGATCTATATATTATATAATTTATTTTGTTTTTAACATTTTATATAAAGTAATAATAATTTTTAAAATATATAAACTTCTATATATCCCGTGTATAGCACAGGTGACTGGCCACTACGCTAGTGACATAAAATTAATCTACATTAATGAATTTAAAAAAGACTAAGGAATTGATAGATAGCAGTAATGTATAATACGTAATAAATTAATAGATACGGATATTAAATATATAAATGTGGAGCAAACCTCAAGGCATTCGCCTGCAAGCAAGATTGCCCCTACGCTAACTCCAGTGTTGATTGCCGTTTGGATAAAGATTACAAAATAGAACATCCATCCCGACCCTGTCATCAAATCAAATCAAATGAAAACAACAAAGTGGTGCTACAGTAAATTAAAACTACAATTGATAAAAAAAATAAAAAATGAAAACAACAAAGCACAGCCACAACTTACATATTAAAAAAAAAAGCTTAAATGCACTTTAAGTCCTTCAGGTTTTATGTTTGTGCAATTTTCGTTCCCCAGCTTTAAATTTAGCAATTTTAGTCCCTAACGTTTTACTAACGGTGTAATTTTCGTCCGATTTTGCCGTTGGATGGCAGCTTGACGGAGGGACGAAAATTACACCGTTAATAAAACGTTAGGGACTAAAATTGCTAAATTTAAAGCTGGGGGACGAAAATTGCACAAACATAAAACCTGAGGGACTGAAAGTGCATTTAAGCCAAAAAAAAATCATAGTTGAAGTAAAAAAAATAATACGAAATTTTGTTTTTACAGTAACACAATCACCTAAAAAATTATATAAGTTTCATTTTTTATTTTATGGGAAATTGAGTTAAAATAAAAAATTTATCACAGTAAGATAGTAATTATGGAAATCCGCGCTATAAAAAGTAAGATTGTGTAATATAAATATCTCATGTATTATAGTTACATATATTTTTAGTCTATATAAATAAATAAAAATATTTATTTTTTAGTTTCTTATTTTAAAATATTTTGATTCAGTTTTTATTTTTTGAAATATAGGACTTTTCAACTGATTTTAGAAAAAAAAACACCAAAATTGAACATTTTAAGAATAAAAAATTAAAAATAAATATTTCTCTAAACTAAATATATATTTAAGCCTCTATATAGTAAAAGTTTAAAGCTGGAGGAAGCATAATAAGACAGATATAAAACACAGATACGAAACAATATTGATACATGAGAAATAGAATCACAATTTCAAAAAATTATAAAATGGGATATGACCAAAATACAACAGATAAAACTAATATAAATATCTAATATAAAAATACAAATCTTAAATTAAAACAACCACATTAATTTTTCTCAGTCTATTTTATTTATTGTAAATATAATAAAGTATTACCGTATGTTGCATTATAATATAATATTCTACTTGGGGAAAGGAACAACCCCTTAAATCCTAGCTAGTAGACTACCTAAATGGGAGGAAACATTGAATTGACTTATCTTGTATTTAGAATATTTTATTATTTAAAATTTTTTAAAATTAATTTTTTTTTCCTTTTTTGACAAAGTTTTAGTTTTTTTCCATAAAAATAGAGATAATCAAAATCAAATATAGGCAAGATTGACAATTTATTTATAGAAATAAAAATATTAAAGAAAAAAACAGAAAAGGTTTTATCCGAAGGGAAGGAACATCAAAACCAACGACAAACATGCCTTTTATACGGTATACTCACACCAACCATGGTTGCATTAATAGTAATCACCTAAGACGTCGGCGGCGAGTTCCCGGAAACGGATGTGGCGGCGACCGGAGTTTTCGCAGTGTTCAAGCACCTTCGACATAAGGCAGTAAGAGTAGAAAGTGACGACACCCATCACAGTGAGGCAAAACACCCCAAGAGCCCATCCCATTCCTCTGAACGCGTACGGCAGCGTCAGTATCGTTGGCCCTACGATCGCCGTCGTTAAGTGAAAACCCGCGTGCCACCATTCACCTATATTCAATTAAAATGAAACACGACATTATTATTAGTCATGAGCTAGCGAAGCAGGTGTATACTTCACTTCACATCAATACAATTCAAGATGAGGCCATCATTTGATTAGAGAGAACAAAAAATTGTTCTGTTCACACTATATATATGAATAATGATGTGAGTGGGTTAGTGAATTTGCCTTTGGACTCGAGGACGAAAGCAGCTCCGGCGTCATCCTCGTCGCGGCGATTCTCCGGGAAGCGGTCTCCTTTAGGTGTGTTTGCAGCTGCCATGGATGACTAGCGGAGAAGGAAAATAAATTTCGATTCGACATTCATTCGATCGATGTACATCTATTTATGGAAAGAAAAAGTTAGTACTAGCACTAGGTGTGTAACGAACTGATTCATAAAAAAAAAAAAGTTGTGTAACGAACTACTGTTTGGCCTCCGAAAGGCGAAAACGCAAGGAGGGGAGGAGAGACCGAAGAAGCGTGTGGCCGGTGGGAACGGAATTTTTCTACGATTGAGCCGTATAAAACAATGTACCCGACTTGTGTTTTTTTTTTGGATAATGTTACATGGACCACCATGCAACACCCATGCAACACTCAAATTTTGAGTTTTACTCATACCACATGAGTGTTGCATGGTGGGATAGGTGTTAGCCTATCATTGTTCTTTTTTTTTTTTTACTAATATGGAATATGGAATATGGAATCGTGACACCGTACTTTTTTTATTTGTTCCTGGGTAAAAAAAAAAGACATTGCATAAATTTCAAAAGTTAAAAATTATGGTATATTTTGTAATAAATAATAATTAAAATTATTCTACATTCTGTACAATATAAATGTTTATCTTGTTATTCGAATATTGATCTACTTGTCTGAAGAAAAATTTATATGATGTAAATATTTATTTTTGTGATTTAAATATTATTATTTTGTAATAAATATTATTATTTTTGCGATATAAATATTCCCCTATAACTTACAAAAATCATGTTTAAATGTTCAATATATTTAATTATACAATAAAAATATATTTAAAACAACACTTAACTTTAATTTTTTAGTAATACATTATCTACATTAATTATACAATATTTACTTGCCAAGTGTTCGTGCCATTGATATAAGATTCTTATCTTAGTAAGTGTTACATAACTATTTAATATAATTAAACTTTAAACTTAAATATTTCACCTAAACAAAATATGCTAAAATAGCTTTTTACTCTGTTCTTTTGGCATTAGTAAGTTTAAAGTTATAATTTTACAGCGATTCAAAGTGAGAAAAAGTCTTAATTGCTTGAAAGATGATATCATAATTAAACCTGTTTGGCTTGTTTTTTATGTTAAATTACAACAGTTAAAATAAAATAGCTTATCATTATAGAATTGTTCTAAAACTATTCTTTTGGCATTAGTAAGTTTAAAGTTATAATTTTACAGCGATTCAAAGTGAGAAAAAGTCTTAATTGCTTGAAAGATTTGCTTGAAAGATGATATCATAATTAAACCTGTTTGGCTTGTTTTTTATGTTAAATTACAACAGTTAAAATAAAATAGCTTATCATTATAGAATTGTTCTAGAACTAGGAGATCACATTCACATTGAATATTCTGCGGTTGTGTTCAATATAGATTTGAACATGCCGACGCTAGAAAATCAAAGCATTGACGACACTAGGAGTCGAAACTGTAATAGTAGTCGAAAACAATTTCTAAATTAAAAATTAACTAGAAGATTACACATTCTAATTGCTTGAAAGATTTGCTTGAAAGATGATATCATAATTAAACCTGTTTGGCTTGTTTTTTATGTTAAATTACAACAGTTAAAATAAAATAGCTTATCATTATAGAATTGTTCTAAAACTAGGAGATCACATTCACATTGAATATTCTGCGGTTGTGTTCAATATAGATTTGAACATGCCGACGCTAGAAAATCAAAGCATTGACGACACTAGGAGTCGAAACTGTAATAGTAGTCGAAAACAATTTCTAAATTAAAAATTAACTAGAAGATTACACATTCTAATTTGCAATTCTAAAACTAGGAGATCACATTCACATTGAAGTGAATATTATTACAGCTAGAAAATCAAAGCATGACGACACTACTACAACTAAGTAAGCAAATGTTCAATATAGATTTGAACATGCCGAAGCTAAATCCAAGGTGGGGTTGGGTTGTTTACATTTTTTTTCATTATTCTTCGGTTCTGTGCTCCTCCTCCTGGCTTGCAATTGCAGCAATGCATTTGTTGTATTCCTCCAATTCCTTCTTGTATGCATCCATTGCTTCAGATGCTTTGCCATTCCACAATTGTCTCTCTTCCTCGCTCAGTTCCTTCCACTTCAACGAAACAAGTGCATTCAGGGTGCTGCTACTGATCCCTTGTCTTTCCTCCTGTATACTTTTCCTTGCTTCTTTGCTGAACAGAATGAATGAGGATGGAGGCCTCTTGGGCCTGTTTGGATCAGAATTCTTATCTTCCTTGCTTTGTTTCTTCTTCTGTCGATTCAGTTTTGTTTTCTGCACGATGCATGCTTAGGAGGATTAGCCACAAAGAAATTGTGAATTAGGAAAGTCAAATAAAGACAAAACAAAAAAGAAAGAAAGAAAACCTTGATGATATTTTCAGTTTTCTCCTTCTTCTTCAGAAGTTGCAAGGCTTCCTGTTTCTGCAGTTTCATATGCTCCTCTTCTTCCTTCATGAGATTGGCAGTCTCCTCACTCTTCTTCTGTTTGTAAGCCTCCATTTCTAGGACATATTTCTCCTTGTTCTTCTTTGCCATCTGTGAGAGTTTCAAAACAAGTAGATAGTAGTAAGAAACCAAGCCACACTAAATAACTAAAAGAAAACGAAGCCCATAATTAATCAAATGATGAATGAAACCAAAGGTTGCATCCTACCTCTTCATAGGGCCTCCTTTGTTCTTCCGTCATGTTTTTCCACTCTTCGGCTGTGACCTTGGAAACCTGAAAGTGAAAGACACACACACCCCGTAAGATAAATGTTCTTCAATCATGATATTAAATTACTCAAACAACATAATTCAAGAAGAACAAAGATGAATTCGCTCAATTACCTCCAAGACACTCTTGTTCTCTGCAAGAATTGCTGCACGCCTATCATTAGTGAACAAGAAATAAGCTGACATAGGTTGTTTTGGTTTCAATGGATCCTTCTCTTTCCTGTGGAAATACACAAGTAATAGGCAACAACGCATCAATAACAGAATTATGAAATAAGAAGAGATTACAAACGCATCATCATTGATATAACAGAAATTAAGGAGCATGTATATGATTTTACTTGTTCTTCTTGCTCTCTTTTTCTGTCTCTTGCTTGAAATGGATATACTGTTCGAGCAATTCCATGGCAGTCTTCTGCTTCTGCTCCTCTTCCAACAGCTTCATTGCCTCACTCTCACGTTTTTCCTTTGCAATCACCTGCAGATAAGCCTCTTTCTCTGCATGGTATTTCTCCTCATAAGGCTTCTTCTCTTCTGCACTAACCGTCTTCCATTTAGCCCCCAGCATGTTCGAAATGTCCTTGAATTCTGCCTCTGGGTTCTCCTTCTTAATCTGCATCAATTGAATCCATCAATACATAAAAAACCATAAACAAAAAAGGGAGAGAAAATTGAAAACCAATTATCCTAAATAGATTTGTTGCTGTACCTCATTCCATTGGTCTTTGCACCACAAAATGTAAGGGGGAGAAGGCCTTTTCTTCTCCGGGCACCCGTTTTTCTTCTTGTCCTTCTTTTCTTGTTCCTTTTCTTTCAGCATAGGCAAATTCTGTATACATTGTGCAAGAATACACAAAAAGACAAGATCCCACATAAATAAAAAGAAACAAGTTCAAGAATTGAAAAAAAGAAGATAAGGATCGATATGAATTGAAGTAACTAATTAGTAAACTAACCATGGTGGGTTTGAACTCCTTCAACTTCTGCAATTTTTTAAGTTCAATTTGAAGCTTCTCCTGCACCTTGCCACGGTTTTCGAGTTCTTCCTCCTTCTGCTTGAGGATCTCGTCTTTGGCCTTCAAGAGCTCTTCGGTCTTTTCCTTCTCGAGACGCAATTGTTGCAGTTTTTCCTGCATCTCAAGCAAGTCTTTCTCGAAAGATTGCTGCTGCTTTGACTGTTGTTGTTTCTTTGAGGCAGCAGCTTTTTCCTTCTTCTTGGGCTGAGAAAGGTTCTCAGATTGGGCCGAGATTGGTGTGTCAGAGGATGACTCGGAAATCTTCCCAGCGATTATGTTTGCCTCATTTGTTGATGGGTTTGTCTCCTTCAGGGCCTTTCTGTTTCCCCTTGATCTTCTCTTTGTGGGTATTTCAGCAACTATGTCAGCCATCGATGACTTTGAGCGAGAGAGAGAAATGAAATTCAGAAATTCGGAATTTGAGAAATGAATGAAAGAAAAGAAAACGGCGTAATGGTAGTGAGAGAAGACTGAAGAGCGGGGTCTTTTATAGGAGGAGATTTGTTGCAACGGTCAGATTTTTCAAATTTGAAAGAGAGATTGGGATTGGGTTGGAAGTTGCAATTGGATTTGGGAGTGACGCTGTGGCGGTGTGGCCTCTCTTTATTATTTGACCGTTGGTGCAAACGAACAGAGAAACACACCAATTACTTACCATAGACAGTCTTACCAAAAGGGCATTACTACTATATTCGGGGTAATTTTGAATTTTTGTGATCCCTAGATCTCAATCCATTCAGACGAGTGATAGTTGAGATTCTCTCTATTTTTTTTCTTGCTATTTCTTCCATTATTATACTTTTAAGAGAATAAATGGAATAAATAACACTCATGTATCACATTTATGTCATTTACTTCTTCCAAAAACATAATAATAGAAAAAATAAAAAAAATAAAAATAAAAAGTATCTTAACTCGAGGAGTGAACCATTAACAGTTATCAGTATATACTTGGATTAACTCAGAATCCAAATACACTATTCATACACTTCTTGGTTGAATACTTGAACGTTTCTTCTTAACAAAAGAAAAATGTCTTGTACAAAAAAAACGTATAAATGGAAAGTGCATAACTGTTTCGGTTTTAAAAGGAAATGGACGTTGAGGACAATAAAGCCAATTTCTTTTGTACAGAAATTAACAGTCAGTCAAACACAAAATTCAGCTAAGCTTACGTTTATTAATCAAAAAAATGCTAAGCTTACGTTTTGAGCACAAGGACTTCTGGGTGAATTTCAAAGCTATACCATTCGCCAACATAAAGTTCAGCCAATTTCGAGCTACATCTGGTAGATAACCTAACATATTTAGTTAATTATAAAAAATTAAACAATCTAGTAACATTTTATCCTATCATAAAGATGGTTGCTACTTGCTAGTAGCATCGGAAGACACAGAAGATCGAAATGTAATCGTCTCAAATAACCTTGGATGGTACCTTCACAAAAAAAATAAATAGAAATAAAATTAGAAAACAAATTTTAATTTTAATTTTAATGCCATACATTTCCGACTCTCAATTTTCTGCTACAACCAATTTGTTTGCCTCCAATCCCCATCGTACTTCTGTATGAATATTAAGAATCATAGTATACAGAGTGTATCAATTCACTCATATTCACAACTGTAAGGGACATTTAACTGATTTTTCTTATCCATTGACAACCATCTCCATGATTATGTCATTCCAAGAGTCTATTGGCCCAGGTAAGCACCAGTGCAAACAATCATTCTGAACTTTAGCATTTTTGTCCTTGTTGGCAAATGGATGGAACTCCCTGTATGGACCAGGATGCCCATCAGGTCTCAAAAGCGAAAGCGGTGCAAAATCAACAAGCTTAAAATTCACCCCATTTCTTGAAGCTTCAGAAGCTGCCTTTTTAAACTCCTCTAACTCAATGTCATACAGAACCCTGCTCAATTCCTTCATTTCCATCTCACCTTCTTTAATTGGTGCTGTTCTGTTGCATGTTCCACCACTAAACCACTCCCCATTTTCAAAATGATCCGGTGTGGATGTCCTGAAAAAAATCATGCCTTTGTGATTGGAAGACACTATGAAGTTCATGACAAATTTCAAGGCTTTGCGGTAAGCGAAGCCGAACCCCAGTTCTGTCAAGTTCTTAGAACAGGAGTGGCAGCCCATTATGGTGTCATTCTCATGGTAGATTGCTGATTTGACAAACCATTTCCCTGTTGAAATAATGATGTAATCAAAGTTCAGGTACTGATCCGTCCATTTACTATCCAGTTTGTCAAGATATAGCTGAACCTCAGAACTTGAAACGCCATTTATGTCTTCAAATATAGCGGCCTCCACGAGGAATGGTGACCAAATAACCGACACGCTGAAGTTGTGTGAGGGAAAGTGCCAGCTTTTGGACTTGTATTCCTCATCGTGGTAGACTAAGGCAGGTTGTTCCACCTGAAGGACAAAATTAAATTAGTTCCAGTCAATAATCACTCACTTCCCTTCCAATGGTCCCCAAGAGTAACAACCCTATATAGGCCATCATAATTTCTAAAATAAATTGTCCTCCAAAATGTTATGATAAGATTCTGTAGTAGTGACAGTTAATTTTTCTAAAAAGCAAATCAAGCAACAAACACAATCGTACCATGGAATAGAGAAAATAGAGAAAAGGACACGGCTTGATCTCTGGGTTTCAGTACGTATACTGTGAATTTTACTTCTTACTAGTTACTACTACATGAGGCAGGCAGAGTTTGCCAGACTCCATGAAAGTTTGTTATATGATTAATTTCATAATAAACCATGCTTCGATTGACAGTCCAAACAGGTGGTCACAAAGTCCAGCTTCCATAAATTAACAAAATGCAGTAAATGAATTATAGAAAGTGAATTTACTACTATATGGGATGTACAATTTCTATTTTAGACACAAAATGGTGAGGAAATGCGTTTAATAAAGAACAAGAAGAAGAAAGGAGAGGGGGAGAGAGATCACCGAGAAAACTACATCACATAAGTCATGAATTTAAAACAAGTGTATAACTCTGTGTTAAGAAAGTTGAAACAGAAGTCAGATGGGACTCCATAATGACTTTGGGCCTGAAGGAGGCTGGTTACAACTATATGTGTATGGACTTCCAACTGGCTCCAGCTTGTTCATGCCATTAGCCTTCATACTCATTTTCCATTTTAAATCTGCTACTGAGTTGAGAACCTCTCTAGTTTTGCTAGTCTATTCTTTTTCATTTTTTGGAGTTATCTACAAGTATGTACGACAAGCTTTTTCACTACAAATTGAATAATCATTCCAATCAAAGTTCAAATTATTATCTATCAATTTACCATCAGATCTTGTAAATTAAGATATTACAACGCCTTAAAATCCCCAAGTTCTGTTTTATCTAAATCACTGTGCCTCAGAGGCTCAGATATATAAGCCAATGCTAGATTCTGATGCAATTAGAGCAAGCACAAAGTTAAGAAATAAAAACAAAGACTTTACCTAACTCTCCACTCTTTACATCCTAGGTTGATTAAATACTTGAAACATATATAACCACCCAAGTATTTAGGCCTATTCTATCATGGTTTATGCAAACAAATGAAGCTAAACAAAAACTTCCTCACACACAGCAACAGATTCCTGACTTATTGTCTGGTCTGGAGTCAATAAACTTCCCAGGTTTAACATTGGAACCGAAAACAAGATCTGGTCCAATGCATAATGAGAAGGGGGGAAATGTACAAAAGGCAGTTGTCTGATTCTCATAGAAACATTCAAAAAAGATCAGACAAAAAGGAAAACAACATTTGGGCCTAATGATTGGCTTTGTCCATTCTATTTATTATTTGGCCAGTATAACTAACTTCTCATCACAGGAGTGGCAGAACTACTGAGGTCAGTGAAGGCAAATAACTTACATTACATTAAAGAAAAATGTATAACATAGCGCACAAGAATTGAGTCAGTTTCCAAAATCTCTAAGCTACACTCCCCTACTTCGTACTTTGATACTTCTTCACTTCAACCCAAAATATCAACTTCAATATCATGGATATCATCAAAATTAATCAACAGATGCAATAAAGTCAAACAAATACTCTATCACTCTAGAGTTTATACAAGTCTCAGGCTTTTGAGAATTTGAATTTGTCCATATGTGCCCATCCTAGGCTCAGTGTCAAACTGTGGTGTTCCAAAATTCTCCAAGTCAGTTAGTCAAGTATTAGTGTATTACCTTTGAAAGCATGCAGAGCAAGGACTGTACATGGTTGCGGGATATGGAATCACCAATGAGTGCCCACACCTTATTACGCATCATGTTGAGAAACCTCCGTGGATCAAACTGAGGCAACTCACACTCTCTGGGAACCCACTTCCAATACAGAAACTCCCTGTCGGGCCTCCCATTCTTCAAGCAATTCTGATGAGATTCAATGAGGTCACAGCTTTCATTGGTGTAAACCGGACCCAACGGGTTCGGCACCCAATCCCCACTCAAATAATCACATTTCCCTTTCCCTGCATTGCAAAAAAAGAAAGACAGAGAGAAAAAAAAAACTCTTAAGTCTTTTTGTCTTCACCCATCGGTAATTTGTATTTGGTCGAGAGATAAGTAAAGTCTTATCACGGATTATTCCATTACCAGATATCAAACTCTCCGGTGGTTTAAAAAAAAAATAAAGCTCCGAGTTGAAAAGTCATGTATTCACATTCATTCCTAAGCTACTAACTTATGATCAGAAACAAAACCCACTACAGATCTAAACGTGTTTGGAACAGACAGAGGCAGAACCTGTTAAGTCACCCGTGTCGGTAGGAGACAACACTTGATCTTCTTCATTTTCAGGAAGGTGTTCTGGAACCGATGGGGTTTCGGGTTCGGGTGGGTTTTCGGGTTGTTCTGGTGCCACGGTGGATTTGTCGGGGAAAGGGGATTCCACGAGAGGGGAAATGTGAGGGGGGAGAGAGTGGAAGAAGAGGAGTCGAAAAGCGAGGCCGAAGAAGAACACGGTGAGCAACAACTTGAGGAGGAAGCTTTTGTTGCTTAAGGGGAAATTGTGCTTCAAATAATCGATCCTCATCTTTTGAAGCAGAAACTTAAGACTTGGACAAACACGGCAATCTTATCGAGTTTGAGCCCAACAACCTCTTCTGTTGTGTTTTTTCCTTTCCTCTTCTTCTTCTTCTTCTTCTTTTTGTTGCTGCTCAGTGCTCAGTGTGACCAGCGTGGAATACGGATTATTGGGTCATTTTGAGTAAAACAATCAATACGACTTTGCCGAAACTGGGAAGGAGTAGAGTATTGGTTTCCTAGATCCATGTGACAGCCTCATCCTTATTTGATTACTAGTTTCTACCGCAGGACAAGATTTTCTGTTCTGCCTACTCCTTTTTTCGCGGTTAATTAAAACCAAATTTCATTTTTTTTTCTTCTCAACTAGTCGGTGAACCGTGCGTTGCACAGACAAGTAATTGTGGGTTATAAAATTTCAAATATTCATATAAAAAAATTGAGGTTAATGATTTAGAATGCAAAGTAAAAAACAATTAATTGCATTAATGAAACAAAATACAAAAGTTGTCAATGAGCTAATATGGATAAAAAGTAGTTTATTGAATGAAATTTTAAACGAGAAAATAGGGTGAAACTAAATTTGCTGCAACTTTGATAAATTTGAATTGGACCAAAATCTATAAGAGAAAAAGAAAAGCAATAGTTAGGCATAACAGATGTTTTATCTCGTAGTTAAAGTAATTTGAAACAAGACTCGTAATACAAAGTGAAAGGAAATAGTTAGCCGTAATACAAATGCGTAATTAAAATGTATAATACAAAATGTATTACCAACATGCTTAAAAAAATGCATTATCAACAGAAAATCGCATGAATGTTTTAATTGAAAAAGATAAAAATAATTAGATGCATAATAACACAATACAATTAATATATGTCTAATTGATTTCTATTGAGACTTTTAGATAATTGAATTTTGAGAAAAATAAGATACAAATGAAGTGGGATTAAATGTTGACATTAGATACATATATCCCATAATCATACAAAATAAATATCATTTTATTTTATAATGAATCATCAATTATTTTATTTCAATTTTACCCTAATTGTAACAAAAAATTACTTAAAAGTGTATTTATAAAAATTGAAAAGGAGAACCACACACACATAGATATATATATATATAATTTGGTAAAATTGTTATTCTTTTTTATTCATTTATTTTTTTAATGTGTTGAGAAAAATACAATAGAAAGCAATGTACACACTAAAGTATCAATACAGACAATTAGTATCATGGTAATCAATTTAATATACTTTATAATATTTTACCAATATCTCTTAAAAGCTTTTTGTTAATTTGTTTCTTCAAATACTTTTTTTTGTCCAAAACTAAACCGCTGAGATTTTATCCGAGACTACTATGCATGATTATACCATGTATATGTTACTCTAATTAAATATATCCTAATTTTGAGAAGAAAAAAAATAACTCCATTGATTGATACTTTAGAACATTAGTTAAACTTTTCAAATTACTTGCTTTGCATTGCAGGCATTGAAGATATTATTGCTTTTAATATCTGCTTTGTGGAAGAAAAATGTAATTTCTTCAATCTTTCTTTATTGAAAGGCTTATTTTTCTTATAGTCTCTTGCTATGTAGTTGGTTGCCAATACCAATTGCAGCATATATTTAAATGCACCTTTTGATTTCTAGTTTCCCATGTTAGAGAAAAAAAATTAATTTATTTTGGTATCTGTCATTTACTAAATTATGTAAAAAACCTTGTCACAACTTATGGCTATATTCGTGATTAATTCCATCGTGTACAGGCTGAACTATTTGGAATTGATTTTTTCTTTCTGCAGCCACATCATTATATCCAATATCAATAAAACCGGATCAATACAACAACTCCTAAATCAAGATAATAGAACCCAAATTACACATCCCAAAACCAACAATACCAACCAATTACAAAAACATATCAGCCCCCCATGACACCAGCAATTGACTGTCCCTATCTAAAACACACCACATCAATACTGATTAAAATTGCCAATATAAATGCATTATCAAGAACTACTTCAAATTTAGATTGAAAACTCCTATATCAGGCAACAACAAACTTGCCCCCTATCAAACAACATCATAAGAACAAATTAGGACCCTCCATTAACAGCACCAAACTTCAGCATATATCAGACCTTAGATGACAAACTAAACTCAGCATATAGCATACTCAAGATGACAATTCCTCTGCCTCAATATGATACGATCAGCTCTCTCCATCTGATAAATTGAACATCTGCTGCATAAACTCTTGCTAAACAAAGAGTCCCCAAAAGAATGAGTCACAACCTTCAATTAGATTTTAGGCCACACCACATCCTTCAATTCCTCTACCTAGACAGTTCCAAATGCACTATTTGGAATTGGATTGAAAGTATAATTTCAAACTATGAATTTCTTTTTACAATCATTCTTTTGTTTTATCTAGGGAAATGCCACTAATTGATTTTGACACCTGAAGAAAAAAATCTAGAGAAACAAATTAAAAATATATTGAATTATAGGTAAACATCAACTACTCAATGACTTTTCTATAGATCTAAATTGCATAGATAAATACGCAACAGAAAAGAATACTAGTGTTAATATCCGGCAGAAAAGTTCATAAACAAATGCTAATCTTTAATCACGTTTATTCTCTAAAGGAGCAACTATCTGCACATTGAACAAATAAAAATGAATCATTTGCAGCAACAAATGAACACACAGATTTGTGAACAATAAACATATGCAGAAACAAGCTAAGAATATAACACAACCAATTTACTCCCTCTACATCCCCATATTTTATACGATTTTAACTGGAAACACAAAAAAATGGGAACAAAAAAAGAAACAATGAAAGAGAACTCACAGGGTGTCAAAAAAATTAAAGAATGAAGAAGACTGCAGACAGGAAAATTAATGAAGAAATAATTAAGGATAATAACTTAGGGTGTGAAGAAAAATGCCCAAAAATCTGGTTTGGTCCCATGGTTGCATCCCCACTTTTATCATTATCTTCAATTTCCTTTCTCCCTAACTGAATGTTTTAATTCTATCTTGCCAATCTTGATTTATCCCTATATGAGCAGGCCTCCACTTTATATGATTCAATTTAATGTGACGCATTGCAACCCTATTACAAAAATCAATTTCGTAATTCGATTTTCAAAATAGAGTGAATAGAAAAATTATCAAGGCTTTTCAAAATAGATTCCATAACCATTAATCTGTACTTGACATATACATAATCTTTGACAGTTTGTCTCACAACCCCTTGAGAAAGACTGCATAGCTAACAAACATGTCCTAAGATATCAAGGCTTACTGAGAAGTAGACTGGGTTTCTGACTAAGATATTCACTATCTTAATTAAGAAAGCAAAGTTAAGCTCAAGGAAAAGATAAGATGAAAAGGAAGAGAAACAAAAATGCAGAAGACATTTTAAATAAAAGATTGATTCCACCACAAAAAAATAAATAACATTGCAAAGTGCATAATGATCTTCAAGTGATTTGAAACCCACAACACAACTGCAAACTTGCTCATAACATCATAATGCCAACTAAGTAATGTGAAAACAAATGCTAGAAATCTCACATTAGTTCAACAATACAAAGAAGATGCAACTCAGAAATCATTTACCAAATGCAGAATGCACTTGGCCATACACAATTTCATTTCAAAACTAATTGTCCAAGCTAAGTTTTGCATAAAACAGTTTAAAGAAATTAAATAAATTCTTACATGTATTTGTTGAAGCAATTTGTAGAACCATGTCGTGTCCCTATAAAAGAAATGAAAGGACATGATTTTATAGAGTACCCCAACCTGACCTATTGCAGTCTTGGAAGCAATACAGGAAGTCGTAATGCCAAAGATAATGCAGATCTCAACTTCCAATGTCAGTACAATAAAATGAAGAGAATCAAGTAAAATAAAATGTCAGTACAATAAAATGAAGATAATACAGAACCTTGAGGCAAGTAGTATAAACGGGCAAAGAGGGTACCAAAGGAATATACCTTGAAGAAAAATTAAATATTCCAAGATACAATCTCTATCCATTCAAAGCTAATATGCTCCTTGTTTCGCAGCCCCACTTTTTCTTCTTCTTTTCATACGTGCTTAAAAGGCATGTTGTACAAAAAAAAAACTGTTAACATTTAAAACCATGTAACTATTGAAGGGAAAGAAAACCCATGAAGTATAGAGTTGAAAGACTTAAGAAGAATAAATTTAACTCTGAATGCTTCATAATTCAAAAATAACTTCTAACCTAAGGGAGTCATACAAAACAGAAGGCAATGTGAGGAACACCAAGAAGAACAACACCATATGTCTATAGAATGCTAGAAACAAAAAACTAAAAGCAAATAGAAAGGATATATCTGCAAAAACCTTTAATTACATCCAAAGCAATTCATGTGTTTGCAGATAATGCACAAATTACCCAGATTAATGCAGAAATTATTAAAGACATACTCCCACGAACAGAAAATCTCACCTTTAATATATTTATTCAACACATAAACAATTATCTGCAAACACAACATGAATAAGTGTGAGGGAGATAAAAGCAATTAACAGGAAAAAAATTAAACATTAAATGGAATTGTGATTTTGGGATCTTGGGTAGAAACGGGCGATATTTTAGTGGGTAAATTAACGCCTCAAATGGCGAAAGAATCCTCGTATGCCCCGGAAGATAGATTATTACGAGCTATACTTGGGATTCAAGTATCCACCTCAAAGGAAACTTGTCTAAAACTACCTATAGGCGGTAGGGGCCGAGTTACCAATGCAAACCTTCATCTCAACGGATTTTACATACAGTATTTGTTTGTATCCACACCTCCCAGATGATGAAAATTGTAAACACCCGCAAAAACATCATATTAAATACCCCAAAAAAGTGTTCATCAACAACAAAATAGAAAAAACCATATTTACGCGCAATAACTATATGCAAAACAGTAACTGTGAAGAACTATACGCGCAATAACTATATACAAAACAGTAACTGTGAAGAACTACTCCCCCTTGTTGTTGTCTCATGTTTTAACTTATTCTCTGCAAAATGTCCAGAAAAAAGAAATGAAGGTAAAAAAAAAGACAATGAAGAATAAGTTAATTACCTTGGTAGAACACATGGAAGAACATGAGGGGGATAGGATCACAAAATAGACACCGCATCCCTGAACCCCAATTCTGAACAAACACAGAATGAAAACTAAAAGATGAAACACAACACAGAATGAACAGACATCATTGCTTAGGATAACTTGGAATTCTTAACATGAAATTGAATAAGCATAACAACTAATGAAAGAGTTCATAGCTTATGAAATATCTTGTACCTTCCTAATCTACTAATGGTAAACATAACCATGAACACTTAAAAATGATAGAAAGTTAAAAAGAACAGAAAAACTATACTATCTTTTGCCTGTATTTTCTTATTATAGTTAAGATGGTCCAAGTTGCTTGTCGGTTGTAAATCTAATTGTCTTAAAACAGTGTTTGTGTCGTCATCTTTTTCTAGTCATATCGTATGCTTTACAAATAATACATCAAAACAGTAACTTAAGTAGTAATAATAGATCAAGGCATAGATACCAAGTAGCTTAGGTAGCAGACCAGTTGGGCACTATATACCTTCATGTTTTGACATCGATTTTTTTTAATTGTAATTAGAAGCAAAGGCATACAGTGATCAATATCATGTTGATGCAAAGTAGTCATGTTCTAAATGTCCTTTTAATGTCATAAAAGGACATGAATCTAAATAAATGAAGCTAGACATATGCCATGAGAAAACAAAAGGAAAGTTAAAACCATAGGCACAAACAAAAGGACATGCATCACAGAGGAGATGTTACCTTTAATCAATATATATTGAGCACACTAAAACTTCTATCTGCAATACCGAACACGCATAAGTGAGAGGGAGAAAAACTTAATTTCATAAGCCAACAAAAAAGAAAGAATAAAAGATAGTGTTTTTCTTTTAGAGCTCCAAACCGAAAATACAACAGTAAAATAGAGGTGAAGCCAATATTTAAAATCATAAGCACAAAACAGGTAAAAAAAATTAAAATACAATGCTTTCTTTTTCATTTTCAGACCCAACATGCACCACCAGTAAAATAGAGATGAAGGCAATACTCAGAGTCATAAGCAAAAAATAGTGTTCCTGTTTTCAGCTTCAAACAGAAAATGCAATATTAAAATAGAGATGAAGGCAATACGCACAATCATATAGGCACAAAACAGAAAAATAAATACAATGCATTTGTTTTTTCATTTTCAAACCAACATGCATCACACAGCTCTGCATCCATGAGAACTAAGAAGACTCTGAAAAGAACAAAATGAATATTTGAGTAATTGTGTGAAGAAAGAAACCACCTTTCATTGACATAAAGCAGCAGCACAAACCTCTAAATGGGTTGCAGAACGTTCTCCTCTCTGCAAACGCAACCGGTCATATGTGCTTCTGCCTTGTAGTCACCCATTTCGTTCTATCACACGTCCTAGCGACTTCCTCGTCAAAGACAGCCACCTCTCTCCCTCCATCGTCTTCGACAGCCCGAAGCCACCGCATAACCACGTTCCTCCTTAATCCACAACAACCATCGACGACATCTCCGTGGCCAAGCCAGGTGTTCTTCTCTGTTTCTCTCTACGAAGCACCGCCTGCCTGGGTTGTTTCCGGTTTTTGGGGCTTCATCCCTTGCATGCGTAAGTAGTGCTTCCTTTTTTTTCTTTCTTTCTTTCTGAATTCTAACCTTTTGAATGCCAACCGACCGGATGAGCACCTCTGCCATTTACGCTTTGTTTGGTTGTGCAGAAAAGAAAAGGAAAGAAAGCGAATGGAGAGAAAGATGATGGAAAGAAGGAGGTTCCATCGTTTGGAACAACTGAAAAAAGGGAAGGAAAGAAAAATATAAGTGGGTACCACATGAAAATTCTTTCCTCGCTCAACTGGACGGAAAGAAGCAAGAAGCCCAATATTTTGGCCAAAAGGACAAAAAGGTCCCTAATTTTATAACTTTTGATCCCACGATTCTCTCTCCTCGATCAGCTACAGCGTAGAATTCATCCACTTCCAGGGTGTTATCATAATTCATATTCATATGAGCATCAGTTTTTAATTGACCACAATTTTTCTTGGCTTCGCCCCTTTTATTTTATCTTGTAAGATATTATATATATAGTATTAAGGATAGAGAAATAGATGGCTTTTCATAACGTAGGAAACATCATTATACATATTCTGATTCTGATGATCGATGGAATTTTGGTAAAAAATGATACCAATTAGAATTATTATGTTACTACCGTTTGTGTAAGAAAGAAAAATTTGTCCATTTATTTTGTAGTTATCTAATTTAAAAATTCTAACAAAAATATATTAAATATATAATATAAAATTTTAAAAAGCGATATTTGAAAAAATATTATTAATTTGATTTAATTGAAAAATAAAAAATCTTGTTTAAATGTAATAAAAAATATTAATGAATTAAATGAGGTTATTTTTGTCATTTTACAAAAATAGTTCTTTCTTTCCTCTAACTTTTTATCCAACCAAACAAGAGAAGAGATAGATTTTACATTTCTTTCATTCCACTTTTACTCAAACCAAACAACTAAATAATCATCTCATTTTTCACTCTCTTTCTTTTCTGTATACTATCTTTTCTTTTACTTTCTTTCCTTTCACTTTCATTTTATAACCAAACAAAGTGTTAATTTTTTTTTATGCGTAAGCGACACTCAATTGCTGCACCATGTGTCAGCTTTTTTTTTAAATCCAACCTTTTGATATCCACCGCCATTTTCATTTCAGTTTTATTTACAAAATTTGCCATTGGATCAGGCGACAAAATGACATCAGACTACATTTGCATTCTATATATGAAGATTCTCAATTCTCAATAGGCTTAGAAGGAATTTTAGAACCTATAAATATATTTATTTTTTATTTTTGGTCTTGTAAAATTTTTTTTATGTTTTTATTTTTGTAAATTTTGTCGTCTTTATTTTTGGTCATCGACTTCAAGTTCTATTACAAAAAAGTTGACGTGAGTGACGGAGGCTGAGTTGGCACTGCCACACTGGCTGACAGAAGCCACATGTCAGTAGATGATGTGGCTCACTTGCTGACTCAGCATTATTAACATTTTTAACAGGGACGAAAAGCAAAAAATAGTATATTTGCAGGGACGAAAAATTAAAAACTATATAATTGCAGGGACCAAAAATGTTAATGATATTTTTCTTCTCTCCCACGATCTTAGAACTACACCACCACCATTTTCTTCTTCTTCTTCTTCTTCTTCTTCTTCTTCTCTCCCACCACCCTAAGCTGAGCTCAGAACCGCACCACCACCACCATTTTTCTTCTTCTCCTTTCCTACATAGCCCTCACCACAACACAACCAAATCTAAACCCAACATCCCCAAAGAAATGTATCCCAGCAGCATCATCAAACGTTAATCAGTGTGGAAACCAAAATACCCAACCAAAACTGACCCCCCTCCCCTCCTCCTCTCCCCCCTCCCGCCACTACCCCAAGCTCGACCAAGAGACCAACAATGGTGACTCAAACCTTTGTCTTCTTCGTTCTTCTTCAAGCATCTGAAATGGGGCCACACTCCAAATAGGGTTTCAAATTGGGGGAACAAAAACCTTTTTGTCTTCTTTGATTGTGATTTTGCAAATCTGCTTGTTGTTGTTGCTGCTTGTTGTTGTTGTTGCAAATCTGATGGTGGTGGGGATCTCTGCTTGGAGATGATGGTGGTGCGGTGGGAGAGGGGTGGCGGCTGGGAGGGGAGAGAAAGGGGGAAGAACATGAACCCTAATTTCAAACTGTAAACCATTTAAGGCTTAAAAATATTTTTGGTCCCTGCAATTATACAGTTTTTTGTTTTTCGTCCTCGCAAATATACCATTTTTTGTTTTTCGTCCCTGTTAAAAATGTTAATAACGCTGAGTCAGCAAGTGAGCCACGTCATCTACTGACATGTGGCTTTTGTCAGCCAGCGTGGCAGTGCCAGCTCAGCCTCCGTCAGCCACGTCAGCTTTTTTGCAACGGAACATGACGTCGAGGACAAAAAACGGAGACGGCAAAATTTGCAGGGCTGAAAAAGTAAAAAAAAAATTGCAGGGACAAAAATCGAAAATGGATATATTTACATGGACCAAATTTCTTTTTAAGCCTTCTCAATATTATTATTTACACATTTTTAAAATCCAGTATCTCCATCCCGAATATCTCCACACGTAACTATAGA
The DNA here is from genome assembly GCA_030159175.1 of Glycyrrhiza uralensis. Classification (NCBI taxonomy): domain Eukaryota; kingdom Viridiplantae; phylum Streptophyta; class Magnoliopsida; order Fabales; family Fabaceae; genus Glycyrrhiza; species Glycyrrhiza uralensis. The sequence continues at coordinate 56,063,400 of BRZY01000003.1, read as the reverse complement.
AACTAATTCTTAATACATTAACATTCATTCAATTAAGGGATTGATATCTTTCAACAAATCCTCTTCCTTACACATGTGGTCTAAATCTTGACATCGTGCTTAAGAGACTCAAATATCTATCATTCAGTTATCTACCCCAACATCTTGGTTTTTTTTGTCACATTTTTCTTAATACTTCCTTTTATTTCTTTTTTCCTTTCTTGATTTCCTATCTTTCTATTTCCTCCAAGGACGTGAAAAAAAATAATCTTCTTGACCATTTTTTTATCAGCCTCCTCCTGGATTGGACCTCCACTTGATGGCGGATAGATTACGGGTGGCCTTCACCCGAGGACAGTAGTTGTCGATCTCTTTGTTTAGTGTTTCTTTTCTTTATCTTTCGTTACCAATAAAAGACAAATCTTTTTCTAGAGAGACATCACGTACTTGAAAGTTTGTTACCGGTATTCAGTTGCAAGGAGGGCTTCATGAACCTAACTTAGAGTCCCACATCGGGTGTCATGAGCCTGGTGTGAGAGCTTATAAGGCTTGGACAAACCTTCCCTTATGACCATGGTATTCAAAGTTAGAACTCCAATTAGGTTTTTCACTTATCTAGTTTGAATCCAAGAAAACCGATTTTTTTTGCCACGACAATGCACTTTTCGATTAAAAAAAACTTTAATAATTGAGAGGGGAAAAAAGAGAACCTATATACAATATCAAATTCTTGATAATGGATACAAGTTAAACAAAAATCTATTTTTAGTTGTGCCTTCTTTGTGTCCCTAAACAAATTAGAAACAATTGCGAATTTTCTTTCTTTATTCTAATTTCAATAATAAAAAAATCATCTTTTATATTAAATTTGAGTTGTTTTTTTTACTAATAAATTTGAGTTGTTATTCTTTTAATAAAACCAAGTCATTTTATATTTTCTTTCTCATAAATCTTTCTCAAATAAAATTTCTCTAAAAAGGAAGTTTGTCACTCGGTTTGGTTTTCTACTGTAAACGTACATTTAAATCTAAAAGTACATTTGTACAGAAGCAACTTTTGTAAACATAAAGTGCAGTCTTTTAACTAAAAACCAAACATGCACAACTATCATAATTATTAAATTTAAAAATCTTATTTTAGAGTATTTAGATATGTACGAATAAGACATGTAGAAACAACAAAAAGGAAAATAGATCAAATGAAAGGTAATCTAATTGTTAGGGACATGGAAATGCTAATAAGCACGGAATGAAATTCATACCACTACTTTTGTATATTTTGATTGGTGGTTTGTTTTCTTTTTTTACTCTCTTCTGTCAACATGTAACAAAACAAATTTCCAATTGGTGAAATTCAAATTTCGTACAAAATAGCAACACCCTTATAAATTTTAAAAAAGACAAAAAAACGCATAAATTAAACCATTAAGAGAGATTTAGAAGTAAGTAGTTCATCTTTGAACCTAATATATTATGGGACTTTGTGACATTGATTGATCCATATAATTGACCCCACTTAATGAAAAAGTTGTGGTGATTATTGTAATTGTAAAAATTTCCAAACAATAAAATCTTAATTTTATTTCATTCCTTCTCATTTTTTGTTTCCCATTTTATTTTATTCCATTCTCCACTAAATATGCAAACATAATACAAAAGACACTGGTCTAAAAAAAAGAAATCTTTTTCATATAGTATTTTAATATTTTTCATATAATAAATCTTTGTCATTTTATCAAGTACTCTGATTACAGACATTCCTTATCATTGACCATCGTCCCTTGAGTTTCCAAGAAATCTGATATTTGGTTGATGGTGCGGAAACAGCAAAACAAGAAGACAGAAAACCTACGTGGATCCAAAAACAACAAGAAAGAAATTCGATAGGGAGACTTGTTTATCCACATTTTTATACTGAACAACAAAATTTAAAATAAAAATGACTACATTATTCAATTCAAATTCGAGGGATGAACAGAACTAACTCTGCTCCTGATACGGGACAAATCAAATTATGAACACGCACATGTTTATGAAAAACAAAAAACAAAAGAATTAATTCACATGAACAAAAAATGAGCTAATCATGTAAATCAAATCACGATACCATACCTAATTGGACAAGCTGCATATAAAATCTATCAGGATTTACGCTGCTCTCTGGCCACTGCGAGTCTTTGATATAATCATGTCCCTGAGAGAGTCATAACGACTGCGGTGATAATCAATCCACAAACATAGCTGCCTAATGGCCTCTCTCTTTTCCTCCCCCAAGTCCAGCATACCTTCCTCTTTCTCTTTCATCACTTTCTCTAGTTCTCCAACTGTCTTCTTAAGTTGAACAACAGTTGTTGTCAGATTCATCTTCTCTGATTCCTCCTTTCTTGTCTTTGCCTCCAGCTTCTCAACGTTGTCCCTCAGAGTCAATTCCTGTTCATTTTTACCCTGCAGCTCCTCCAACAAACGGTTTTTCTCTTTCTTTAACTGCTCTTTTTCCCTATTCATCTCCCTAACACAGTCTTTTGCAACCTGAAGCTCATGTGAGATGTTTGAGATGCAATTCTCATAGTTTTTACAATCGTCAGAAAATTTCCAGCTTACAGTATCTATGCCAGCTATCACACTTTCCACACACACTTTAATATTTGTGATAATTTCATGAAAAGCTTCATTGTTAGCAGTAATTGTTGCCGACAAAGTAGCAATCCTGTCTTCAAGTGTTTTCTGATCTTGCTGAAACTTTTCTTCTGTCTTTCTGAAGCTCTCTTCCTTCTCACTTAGCAATTGTTCTGTGACCCGGAGCTTTTGGTTTGACAGACGAAGCTTTACCTCAATGTTCCGGACATTCTCAAGCAAAGTACTGATTTCATCTCCTTTCTCTTCCAGGTCTCTTTTCAGGTCTTCTACTGTATGCTCCAAATCAGCTACCATCTGATCTTTCGACCCAATGCCTTCATGAAACTCTTCTGCCATTTCTTCAATCTTCTTCTCTGCAACTTCAAGTTTGACCTTGCATTCCTTAAACCAACTATCAATTTGTTTATATTCTTCATTCAACTTCTGATATGCATCTTCTCGTTCTTCCAATGTTCTCTGAAGATCCATATTTTTGTTGGCTAATTCATTCTTTTCTTTGTCAACCATTATAAGGCTCTCTGCATGTTCTCCTCTGGTTTTTTCAGAGTGAAGCTCCAATTCTTCTTTCGTTTTCTGCAAGGAAAGCAAGTCTTCTTGCAGATTATCAACTTGGGCCGTGAGGGCAATTATTTTCCCTGAAGCTTCATTCTCTTTTTCATGAAGCTTTTCCTGTAAAGTGGATAACTCTGCCTCTTTCTCAGCTAATGTTTTCTCCAGCGCAGTAATTGTTCCCTGAAATCCCAAAATTTCCTCTCTCAGCTCATTATTCTCGTGATCTTTAACTCTTATTTGCTCTTCAACTTCACTCTTCTGGCTCTGTATGGAATCCACCTCCAACTTCAGCTTTTCACCCTGCTGTGCTAATTCCTGTTTCTCATTCTGCAGGGAAACCAAATCATGTTGAAGATTCTTAATTTGCTCACTGAAGGCCAATATTTGAGCTGAACCCTCTTCCTCTGCCTTACTAAGTTTATCCTGGAGAACAGAGAACTCCGATTCCCTCTCTGCTGATCTTTTCCCCAATTCTGCTATTTTCTCACATAGCTCCAACCTCTCATCTGAGAGATGACTGACCTCAAGGCTGTGGGCCCTTATATGCTCTTCAAGTTCACTCTTCTGGCTGTGTATGGAATCCAACTCCAACTTCAGCTTTTCACACTGCTGTGCTAATTCCTGTTTCTCATTCTGCAGGGAAACCAAATCATGTTGAAGATTATTAATTTTCTCACTGAAGGCCAATGTTTGAGCTGAACCCTTTTCCTCTGCCTTACTAAGTTTATCCTGGAGAACAGAGAACTCCGATTCTCTCTCTGCTGATCTTTTCTCCAATTCTGCTATTTTCTCATATAGCTCCAACCTCTCATGTGAGAGATGACTGACCTCAAGGCTGTGGGCCCTTATATGCTCTTCAAGTTCACTCTTCTGGCTGTGTATGAAATCCACCTCCAACTTCAGCTTTTCGCACTGCTGTGCTAATTTCTGTTTCTCATTCTGCAGGGAAACCAAATCATGTTGAAGATTCTTAATTTGCTCACTGAAGGCCAATATTTGAGCTGAGCTCTCTTCCTCTGCCTTATTAAGTTTATCCTGGAGAACAGAGAACTCTGATTCTCTCTCTGCTGATCTTTTCTCTAATTCTTCTATTTTGTCACATAGCTCCAACTTCTCCTGTGCCAGATGACTGATCTCATGGCTGTTAGCCTTTATTAGCTCTTCATCTTCACTCTTTCTGCTCTTTATAGTGCTCATCTCTAATTCTAGATTCCTTATCTGCATGGTTAGATTTTCTCTGTCTTCCAGAAGTCTCTCATGTTCTAGGGTTTTTCTGTCAACCTCCTCTTTCAGAGTTTGAATTTGAATCATACACTCAGAATTTTCTCGGACTTTTTCCACAAGCTGAACTTCCAAGTCAGATTTCTGGTGTTGTAGGGACTCCACTTCCTGCTGCAACACATTCACCTCATTTGTAATGCTTTCAACTTGAGTTGATGCTTCATTACTTTTAAAAATTATCTGCTCTTCCAGTTCATTTTTCTGAGCACGTAATATGCCTATATCAGCCAGCAGATTGTTCATCTGAGATGTCAAATCTGATATTTTAGAAGATGAGTCATTCTCATTTTCTTTTAGTTTCTTCATGATATCAGATAGTTCCTCTTCTCTTTCTTTGGACTTCATTTCAAGTTCTGAAATTTGGTTTCGCAGCCCTAAATTGTGTTCTCCCAGTTCCCTTGCTTCAGTGGTGTGGCTTGTAATTTGCTCCGCCATGTCTCTTTTCCGGTTTTGCAGTGATTCTAATTCCAGCTCCAGGTTTGTGATTTGTGCCTCCAGTTCCCTGATTTGATTTGAAGACTCATTCTGATACCCTTCATGCGTCTGAGTGAGGGTTGAAACTTCCCTTTCTCTCTCATCAAGTTTCTCCTTTAGCTGACTTGATTCAGCTACAAACTCTTGCATTCTGTTCTGAGCCAGCTGAACCTCATTTGAAACCTTTGAAAGTTCCGCTTTTAATGATTCATTTTCTTCCTTGGTGACTTTCAGACTGTGGCTGATATTTGTTATTTGCTGTTCTGCATGTTGCAACTGCTGCTTCAGAATGAAAAGTTCATCTGTAACTCCTTGTAATTCTTTCCCAAGCACTAATTTCTCATCTTTCAATTGATCAGTGAGGGTTCTCAGACCATCTGTAATCTTCTTTTCCTCGTCAATCTGTTGTAGAGCTGTCTCTTTCTCCATGGTCAAACTATCTTTTTCTGACTTCAAATCTTCTAGTCTTTGACTCAGTTCAGCTTCTATTTTACCAGTAATGTCCAGTTGCTTGCTTAGTTCAGCATTCTCAACCAAAAGTTTTGATCCTTGAATGCCTAATGCTTCAGCATCAGTTTTCAAATCCATGTTAATTTTGTCTGCTTCTTGTATCTTGCTCAGTGCTGCTAGATATTTTGAATTTATATCCTCCTTCTCTTCATGTGTAATTGTCAACTTCCGATTTAATTCAGCAACTTCCATATGCGCCATTTCAAGCTCTTGCTTTAATCCATCAATTATATTTTGAAATTCATTGTCCAGATTTCCATTTTTGCTGTCTTTTCCCTTTGAAGAGTAATCCGAATCTGAGTCAGAGCTGGATGAAGAACTTCCCTTTTCTCGCTTGCCCTTGATCTTTTTCTTTAACTCGCCTGTTAGATGATCATATCGTGCATAAAGCGATTGGTATTGATTGTGGAAATCCTCAATCAATTCAACAAGTGGTTCCTTCTTCGAAAGTTCTACTGGGGTATCATCCTCCTCAAGGTTGTCATCTTTAATAAGTTTCAATATCCTTTTCACTTTGTCTTCAATTTCTGTAGGAACAGCAGAAGAACTCCAAATCATTTGTTTGATCATCGTAAGTTGATATACACAAATCATAGCATATTTTTCATCGTGATCTTCCATGATATCACATTCCAGCTGTCATGGTGACAGGTGAGTGTAATCTTGGATAGAGTTTGTACCTGTTTTAGCTTGCTGGAGCTGCTCTTCTTCATCAGGGTCAATGTGACTACCAAACAACGATTTCATAGACTCTCTCAAGCGATGTTTCACCATCTTCTCTACTGATCTTCAATTTCTTAGCAGTATCAGGTCAAAGATAATTTGTTCCCCATGTTGATTCCAGGAATTCAAGAGCTGAAAATTTCAACACAAATAATATTTGAGCACTGAGGTGCATGCAGTTTTCTACATGTTTAATTTTGAAGAACCTGTTTTTGAGAAATTTCTAAAAACGTCTCTCTAATGAGAACAACACAATATGCAATCAAATTTTTATTTATATTCGTCAAACTTGACAAACAAAAAACAAATTATGGTAAAACAACTGAAATATGTAGAAATAACTTCTTGTAAAAAATGTGGTCTAGTATGGTAGTCATCACAGAAAGAGTACAATTACAAGGGTTTTTTCGTTTTTATAGCATAAGATGATGTCGCCATTCTTTCCGCATGAACACTTTGCCATAAAGGACATTTAGTTCACATAGTTTTTATGTCACCAATCACCATAAGATTTTTTTTTTATTCTACCAATCACCATAAGATGGTGGGGTGCAATACTAGATGTACCAACAAAAATATTTTAAGCTAAATGTTTTTTTTATGATATCGCAATCAAAAGATGTTGCAGGAAATCTGTCGCAAACACTCGTTGCAGGGAAAACAAAAATATTGAAATATAGGGGAAGACTCTACAAGTATTCGGGGTTCATTCAAACAATCGACTAATAATGTTTCGTAGAACTTAGCTCAATGCAGCGCCAACATGAACCGTTGGAAGTCCCACATTGGATGGTCAGGGGTCTATGCGGTGTTTATATAGTTGGGGGAGTCTCCACCTTTCAAGTTGATTTTGAGGGATGAATGTGAGTCTCAGCCGAATTTTAAGATGATATTAGAGCCCGGATTCTTCCTGATGGTGTGGATAATCCATCTATTAGATGGTCAGGGGGAGTCCCCACGCTCACATCCGAATTTTAAGATGAGCATTCCGTTCCACGAACCCAGACGCCCATGACCTCATGTTTTAGTGGTTTTATTCCACTTTTGTAAGGTGGAAACTGGGGTTTAGTTACGGATAGGGATTAACTGGGCGCATAAACGAGAAAAATAGAGGGCGAAAGAAAAGTCGAATGTGTAATTGTTTGGGTCCTCCGTTCACTGTGAAAAAGATGCGACTGCCATCATCACTGAACCAAAATTTGATTCGCTCGGCTTCTCAGTTTCTGGTCCCAAACTCCTAGTCCTAACCTAAAAGCTTGTAATTAACGTACCGCTAGTCCAAATTTTACGCTATTAGGATTTAATACAATTCTATTTTTCAGAACGGAATAATAAAAATGAGATTAGATTATCGATTTTAAAACAAATTAAATAAAAAAGAAGAGAAAGAAACAGAGTCACTAATATGCGCCAACAACTCAACTACAATCTGGCGCCACGTCAAAAAATGAAAAAAAAATGGAGAAAACAGACAACAATCACTAATATCGATGTTCAATTTTGTTATCACCGTGACGGTTTTGGTAAATCCGAATATATACCTGAGGCTGAGATATAACAGTTTCAGTTTTCCTTCAACTCTTCTCTTCTGAATCTGTTGAGTTCCAAGAACAAAATAGCAGCTGCCTATAAAGAAAAGGAGAAAATTATAAAAGACACAGCAAATTCAAGGCAAGAAACAAGATGAGCGAGCTTCAAGTTCAACCTATGTAGTTGCTGATAATAAAAACACCAAAGGCAAATAGCAATACACTGATTTTGAATAACACCAAGAGTTTTCTTTCTCGGTTAGTAATAGCTGCTAAGATAGTAAGTCTAATTTATTAATTTTTCGCCTTAAAATCCAAAGTAAAGTAAAGAGTGAATCGTCAACGATCGTTATCTTTTACAAGATTAATAGCACGATAGATTATTCCGATTAAGGATCAGATACAAGAAGACCTTCCAAATCAAAACCATGTGCAACTCGCAGAGCATACAAAAAATGGAATCAAAGCAGAAACTGAGATAATTAAATTGAAGCATGCGCAATTTCAGTTTCAAAAACAGGTAAAGTTGATCTGATCGAATCCAAAGAGCTGAAACTAACCATTCGAGAAAACCAAAGGAGCTTCAACTAAGAGAGGCTCGAGAATTGAACTCAGTCCGAAACGGAACGCAAGAAGAAAACAAACGAAATTCACGGTTACCTGTGAGACTAGGAAAGAAGATCGTGGAGGTGGAAGCAGAGGATCGAAACTCGGAGAATATAAAAAAAAACCAGGAAGAAAGAGAGGTAGGATTAGGAGGAGCTCTTCAGTTAATGCAAGAGAGACACAGAGCCTTGGTTTAAGCTTACAAAAATAAATTTTATTAAATAATAATGATATGAAAAAGTGGCTTTGTTCGGATTAGAGCGCTCTCTCAGCATTTTGCACCTTCAAATTTCAGGAATGGAATCTTTGGATGACTTTCCAAATGTGTGCCCCCTCCTTTCTATATTAATTACCATAATACCACAATTTGATTTTTGTTTCTTAATTTCTCGCGCGGGGACCTCTGACGACTGATAATAATAATTATTGTTTTTTTGACCGGATGCAACAATCTGCTGGAGAATTCTTAATTTCTCCCTCGTCTTTGTTTTTAATAATTTTTTTAATTATTAAATTAAGAAAATATCAAAATTTTTTTATGTTTATAGGATACTAAATATGTTTATTTTTTTATTTAAAACTTTTTTATAAAATAGAATTCTTATAAAGTAGTAGTATTTTTATAAAAGTGTTCGAGAAGGTACAACATTACTCAAAACTGATAGGATGTTTAGCAAATATTGTGAGATTTATAAATTAATTATATTTTATATAATACATACTATACTTAATTGTAATTTTAATTTTAATTTTTTTTGCATTTTATTATTTTTAATATGTAATTTTAATCTCTTAATAATATTTTGTATTCTAAATTTAATTGAGTTAAGTTTAGACTTAATTATCTTTATTTATTAATTTTTATTATTTTCAACCACTCTCATTATTATTCAATTGTTTTAATTAAATCAAAGAGTATAATTAGAACCAAATACTTTATTATATTTTAAAATTCTAAAACTACAAAATATTTTGAGATAAAGAGAGTATTACGAAATATATCTATAAACAAAAAAAATTATAGGTGGCCACCATATAATTTTTCCAATTTTAAAAGTTAAACTTTAGAACTTATTTTAACTTATTATTATAAGGCCATTTCCACCCTTTTGGTGCTCGAAGTCATCTCATCCAATCCAATCACTAACGTGTTTCCCTAGTACATTACTACCTAGTCTCCCTGGTCCTGCTACAAAGCCACCCCCACCCTTAAAACTTCCCTACTACACTACTCCCTAGCTGGTCCTCTGACTCCTTAATGCATCTTCTCAAGGCAAAAACGCAAAAGAGTTTTTGGTTGCAATTGTGTGTTTGATTCGGCGGTGACTAAAATTGATTTTGATTGAATTGATTTTTTAAAATTGATTTTAGTTAAAATAAGTTTAATGTAACGTGATTTATGTTTGAATAAATTCACAAAAAAATGAATTTTATCAATTTATATTGTTTGGATAGTTTTGATCAAAATTAATTTTAAGTGTAAAATTATCATAAAATCTTAAAGATATATTATCAAAAATTCAGAATTGATTTCAAACTACTGTAAAAACTACAATTTCTGGCTTCACCTTGGAATTGATTTTAACTCAAAAACAATTCAAAATAAAATGATTTAAACACTTTAAAATTGATTTTCATATGCTTTACTGTGCTTTTATTTACCTCCACCGGGTTTCCGAACACTCACTTAGAGCATCTCTATTGGAGTACTCACTTTTGGGTACTTAAGTGGGTCTTACTTGTACACATTACTCATTTTTATTTTTTTTAATTCAAGTACTTAATAGGTACCCAATCCCTCCAACCCAACAACTCTAAAAAATTTACTAAATTGGTCCTATCAATAACTTTACATCTAATTATAACCCACAAAAACACATGAGACCCACAATGAAAGAGGAGAGAGAGGGTATTTGTATAAGCACTCATCCCCATTAAATACTCAAAATTATTCTCTTCTATTAAAAATACCTAATAGATACCCATTAAATACCCATAAGTACCCACTAATGGTGATGCTATTAGTGTGTAGCCCACTCTCACAGGTCCCAACAGCAATATGTTACAGTTACGTTACTTCAAATGCAACACACAGAGTGGGGCTTGGCCCCTCTATACCCACCAAAAAAAAAATTGCAACACACAGTCACACGAACTATTCACCTTGACTTTCTCTTTGGTTTTCCTTTCTCTGTGCAAGTTTAGATATAGATGGAGATACTTAAAAATAATTTTGTTTTTATCAAAGGCAATTTTAGTAAAAATTTAATGGTTTAATTGTACTTTTAATCTCTTAAATATTGTTAATATACGATTTTAGTCTTTTATGTTTTAATTATGTCAATTGAGTCCTTCAAGTTTTTCAATTGTTATAATTGGATCGCTCTCTCAATTTTTCATCTAATTTTTAACAATATTGTCCTACGTGACAAATGGTTCGATAACATAGCAGTAACTTGATCAAACGTGGTGAATTTTGCGTGACTCAGCAGATTCTTTTATTTTTTATTTTTACAACTCAATCCTCCCTCTACTCACTCTCTCTCTCTCTCCTCACACCCAAAAACCGCCACTGTCCTTCCAATGGAGCCCTCCGCCGTCCCCTCACCTTCCCCTTCCTTCTTCCGATGGCCACCCCTCGCCTACCCTTCTCTCTCCTCTCCCAGCCATAGATAGCACTACTTTCCTCGTTGATGAGATTGAGACTTGTTTTTGGGTTGTAGTAAATCCCATCAAAAGTTAGAGACAGAGCGACGTTCATGACGGCATCGCTTCTCTTCATCTTCGGTGTAACGGGCGGATGGTGTTCCGAGTGAGAGAGTGCAATCCACGGAAGAGGAAGGGGGATTGTACGAATACATGTCCGATTCATCATATTGATCATAGGGTTTGTGGTTGGGCATAGAGAACAGCATTGAGAAATTGTTTTGGCCATGATGCATACCACACAAATAGAGTCCCATCACATGCCCCTGTGAGCCACTGCAAGAGCAATGCATCATTGCCTTCTTCAAAATATTGAATATTACTACTATTTCGCTTATCCAAAAAAACTACTGTTTCGCTTTGATCGATCCTCGGAATAATGAATTCCAAGCTGTATGCAGAAATTAAACGGTTTCTTCCAATTGAAGAGATGAGATCACAAAGAAAGAAGGGTAGGGTGGTGAGTGAGAGAGAAGGAAGATGATGTGGCGGATTTTGGGGTGAGGAGAGAGAGAGTTAGTGGAGGGAGGGCTGAGCTATAAAAAATAAAAATAAAAAAATTGCTGAGTCATGCAAAATTCGTCACGATCATTTGTGTCAGCTCGGTCAAGTTACTGTCATGTCACTGAACCGTTTGTCACGTAGAACAACGCCATTAAAAATTAGATGAAAAATTGAAAAAAGAATCCAATTGCAATAATTGAGAAACCTGGAGGATCCAATTGACACAATTGAAACGTAGAGGACTAAAATTACACATTAACAATACTTGAGCAATTAAAAGTACAATTTTTAAAGAGAAAATAATTTTGTTATCCAAAGTCGATTCTACCTAAAACAAATATTTATAGTTTTGCGTTAAAATTCTATACTAATTTTTTTTTCCCAAACTCATTTTAAGAGTAAAAACATTTAACATAAATCACGTTACTTAAAAATAATTTTAACTAAATTAATTTTAAAAAATAAAATTAAATCACAATTATTTTTAACAAACATTTCTCTAATCACATTTTATCCTGCAAATGCAATGCAAAGTCCAAACTTCAACAGAAAAAAGGTCGTTCAACAAAATTCTTTGACTTGCAAAGAAAAAAGTATCTTAAAGACGGCGTGCGGCACATTCCAGCTCTTTCTGCTGCCTGCTGGTCTATTGTTGATAGAGCTTCTCCAAAGTTAGCATTAATCCTTAGAGAGATGGTTTGGGTACTGTTTATCCCATGTGATTTGTTAGTCATTTGTTTGTTTTCCCTTTATAAAAAAAAAATGAACTCTCACATATTATATCTGATATATACTCCATTTCTTGTGATGTACAATATGTGACTTTTTTTGCATGATATTTCAATTTTTATTATTTTTTTTATATATATCTTTGTTCATCTTAAATACTATTTTTAAATCTAGTCAATTACATAAATATTTGGTTATCAATGCATATACATTTAGTGTTTATAAATTTCAATTTTAAAACTACACATGAAATTGATAAATACAAATAATATTGTGTTTTGATTTATTTTAATTTATTTTCATAATCTTTTGTATAATTTAAAACACTTAATTTCCACAATTTGTACTTACTTTATTTTATAATTTTAAAATTATTTATGAACTTTTAAAAAATACCGTATTATACATTACATACTAATTAAATACTATATTTTTGAGCTCAGAATGTTCTGTGTCTCTGGTAGGAGAGAATTTCATTCGCTGTGAGTCTGACAAAACAGCATGATTAAAAATGCTGACATAATAATGGAATTAAAAAATTATGATTAGGGACAAAATTGCCAGAAAGGAGCACGATACGATGCCACGAAGATCCCTTTTAGCATGTTGATGATGATCTGTCTCCAGTTGCGGCACGTAGGCCCAATTATCGTTACGGACCTTTCAGGTTCTGTAACGCAAGTCACATGCCCAATTGGCAATTATTGTGACCTTTTGCAGCTTCGTAATGTTTTTGTTTTTGTCAATGTCTTTTGAGCCCTTCACAGAGTATATTCAACGTTTTCGGTGTATTTTCCTTTTCATTTTGGATGAATCTAAATATTCTCTATGTATAATTATGAAAACTAATTATTCAAGATATTAAAATTCATTTAAGGGATGGACTATTTTCTTTTTCATTTTTGTTACAACGTTTTCGCGGTATTTTCATTGCATCAAATGAGGTCCTTTTAGATTCTTTTGGATTTACGTAAAGAAATAAGATGGGATGGGATTTTTTTATTAACACAAAGTAAGTGAAATTAAACAGAATAGGAATAGGATAGGACCAACCTAAGACCCGATCAAGTAAAGTCATTGTATTCGGTCCTAAAAATTCTAAAAGAAAACTATATATCAAAACAAAAAAATTCTAAAAGAAAACTACTAATCAATTAATAAGTAATGTTAGGAGAAAAAAATTTCTTCTTAATAGGCGTCACCTCTCTTTACCTCACAATTAGTAATTATCTTAATCATCATTAGACGACTTTTTCTATTCTATTAATTTTAATTAAAATTCATATTTGTAATGTTTACTATTATAAATGTTGAAATATAATAAAGTCACCAAGTATCTATTAAATACTAACGTTAACTATGATTTTCATATTCTATCTTTGTTATTTTTAAATTCCAATGCAGATCAATCTCTTTTTGACTGACATACAATAATTAAGTAATTAGTAAATATCTTGTACACTGGATGAGATTTTTAAAAGTTTTGAGAGGGTAAAGTTTCAAAAGTTTTAAAAATTGTTTTTTGTCGTACAATTTATTTATTTGTTTTAATTTGGTCATATAATATTTTTTGTATTTGATTCCTTAACTTCGTGAGTATTTGATGATGATTTTTAGTGTACATATCTCTCTGTGTGCTTATTGAGATGTTGTGTTCTTTATTTCATATGAAAGTAGACAAAAAATATTTCAATTTAGGCTTTGGAATGACCTAATTTAAACATGTATTGGATTAGAAATTGTTCTCTCAATTGAAATACTTTTTATCTACTTTTATACGAAACAAAGAACACAACATTTCAATAAGCAAACAAAGAGATGTGTACAATAAAAATCATCGTCAAACACTTGCGAAGTTAAGGGATCAACTTGACAAAAAAAAAGTTATAGGACCAAATTGAAACAAATAAATAAGTTATAGGACCAAAAGAGCAATTTTGCCTAATTAATATTATAGATATGCATAAATTGTAGAAATAAAACATTTTAAATTGTACAGAAAAATATAAACATGAATTGTGTAAATGAAGACATACCACTATTTATGTCTATTAATTTGACGTAATGCATCAAAATTTAAATTTGAGTTTTTATTTATAGCTATGAGAAATTCAACATTAATAACTATTTTAATTATCATTTGGAAATTTATTTGAAGTGTGTGTGTGTGTGTGTGTGTTAAACGGCCCTTCAACAAGAATTGAGAGGGTAAAGTGTAAAAAATAAAAGAATGAAACAATTTTCGTTTTACAACTGCGGACTATTGGTGTCCAGTAACCTCCATGTACAACAAAATGCGGAAAGATTAAAAAAAAAAAAAAGTGTTCTCCTTTCTAGCTATCTCTCATTCAAAGCTTCATCATGTCCTCTTGTTGTTGACCCTCATATTTGTGACCAAATTCATTAGATAGTTACAACGGTCGCGATGATAATCAACAACTAAACAGAGTTGCCTTATTGCTTCTCTCTTTTTCTCCCCAAGACTAACCAAGTCCTCCTCCTTCTCCTTCAGTTTCTTCTCCAACTTCGCCACTTTCTTCTCAAGCTGGCTCACTGCTTTGGTTAAGTTCAGCTTCTCTCCTCCTCCTTTGCTCACATTTGCTTCTAATTCCCACACCTTCTCTCTCAGCAACAACTCCTGCTCTTGTTTTTCACTCAGTGACGCCTCAAGGCAATCCACATTGTCTTGCAGTTGTTTCATCTCCCCATTCATTTTCTTTATCCAATCCTTCGCAAACTGAACCTCACACAGCATTCCAGAGACACGGTTCAGGACATACTCTCTGTGTTCCTCAACATTTGTAACTGCTACATCTAATAATCCATTCAGAGCAGTCAATTCAATTTCAAACCACTGTGGATCATAGGGTGTGGCAGCAGCAGCACCGTCACCCTCTTTAAGGGTCCTTAGTTCCTCTTCATAATAAGCAACTTTCTCTCCGAGGATCTTGTTCTCTTGCTCATACCTTTGCTTTGTAATCTTGCAACTGTTTTTGTTCTCATTGTTCAGCTGTTCTGCCACGTGGATCCTCTGGTGCAACAAGCGGATATTGTCTTCCATTTTCTTCCGGAACTTTTCTGCCAATTCTTCCATCTTCCTTTCTGCCAATCGCTGATTCAATAACAACTTATTCGACATGATTGTGGCTTGTTTTTGCTCCGCACTTATTCGTTCAATGGTTGCAGCCTGATCAGCTATCTGGGTAGCCAACTTGGTGTTCAAATTTTCCATCTTTGATAGGCTCTCTTCATATTCCTTCTGGTTTCGGTCGTTTTGGAGCTCCAACTTGGTTTTCTGTTCATGCAAAGTGTCCAACTCTAGCCTCATGACATTAACTTCTGCTTTTAAAGCCATCGCCTCCATAGAAGCTCCATTTTTCTGGTTGCTCTCGTGTTCCCTCAAAAAGTCAGAGATCTCTTCCCCTTTCTCTGTCATCGCTGCTTTCAGTTCATGGTTTCTGTCCTGCAGGGCCTTGTTTTCACTCACCAGCTGTTTATTCTCATAACCTGTATCTCTCAAGTGCTCCTCCAACTCGTTTTTCTGGTTGCTTCGAGTTTCCAATTCTAGTTCCAGGTCCTTTATCCTCGCAAGAAAACCCTCTTTCTCTTCCATCATAGTCTGTTCAGTTGATCTCTTTTCAGCTAAACTCTCCTTCAGATTTTCTATCTGAATCACGTATTGGGATATTTCTTCCCTCTTTCCTTCCATCTGAGCTTCTAGTTCTTTGTTCTGATTCCCCAGAGAATCCAACTTTTGCTGCATAACGTTGAGCTGCTGCTCCATCAAGTCCTCTCTTTGGGTCGAGGCTTCATTTTTATCACAGATTACTTTTCCTTCCATCTCATCTTTCTGGGTCCGCAGAGATTTGGCCTCCCGTTCAAGCTCATTGATTTGTGCCATCAATTTTACAACATCGGAATTTGCCTGATCCTCATTGTTACTGAGTTTCTCCTCCAGATTAGATACCAGACCTTGTATCTCTTTCAACAACGATTCAAGCCTCGTGACTTGGTCTTGCAGCTCAGTATTCTTTACGCTTAGTTGTTTAACCTCATTTGCTTGGCTTTCAACTTGAAGTTCTAGATTCCTTTTCTGCTGGCTCAAGCTCTCCATCTCTTTCATTAGTGAATTTAATTGTCCCTCAGACTCTGTTGCCTCAGCTGATGCTTCTATCACCTCTGTATTATCACCTCTATCAGGTTCCTGCTTAAGGGTATCAGATATATTTTGATGTTCTTTCTCTGACCTTCTCTTATTACCATCTACTTCCTCTGAGGAAAAGTACTCTGAGTCTGAGGAAGACACTGAGGCCCTACTATTTCTTCTGCGAGAAACTACTTTCCCAATAGCACGATCATACACTGCATAAAGTGACTCGTACTGCTTGTTCAAGTCCTCAATGAGTCCGACAAGTTCTGTTTCTTTTATAGAACGTTTGGGGTTCCCATCTTTTTTGCTTTGGTTTCCGTTGTTAATAAGCTTCAGGATTTTTGTGATGTTGTTTTCAATATCTGCAAAGAATGGGAAATCATGATATATTTACTTACATTAATGACTAGATCCTGCAAAGACTACATTTTAAGTGTTACTGTGTTAAGGTTTCCCTAACTGGCACTGCAACAATATTAGTTACAACTCGATTGGCTAGTATGAAACCAAGTTTTTAAGCAATCAATCCTTTTCTCGGGCAAAGCAATTGGTCTCTTGGTAATCTTATAGGCCAATGGGGTATTCCAAGATTCATGTGTGGCTCATGTATGTGTACTTATAAGAGAGAATCTGCACCTGTTTTGGTCCCTTTGAGTTCTTCAGCATTTTCGGAATCAATTAGACTTTCAAAGGTCTTGATTGGTTCCCCTGACTGGTTATTTATCATCTTTTACAATGGGACTACAAGCAAATATTACATTTAGAAGGAAATGCCGATCAAGGAACTCTCTGTTGTCTCCACAAATGACTAGGAATCCTGAAATTGAGAATTGAAGATAGATACGACAAACTGAAGGCCACTTTGAAATGATGTATGCACTCAACTGAGTAATTGATTATCATGCTATAACAACTAGACTCACATTCACTTAGTCTATAGATTCAGTGGAGAAGAAAAAGACAAACAAAAAAAAACAGTTATTAGTGTTAGAATATATTATAAAATAGTAATAACACACTCTTTTTGACATATTCTTTATTATTAAAAATCTCATGTGACTCCTATTAAATAAAAAGCGAGACTTGCACAATTCAGTCTGCATGAATTTTAAAATATATTAAAAATGTGTTAATATCATTATCTGAACTTATTGTTCCCATTTTTTAAATTTAACTCCCTACAAAATTTCAATATACACAATTTGATAAGTTCATATAATTGGGGGATGAATTTTGAACCCCACAAAACTTTATAATTTCACCAATAATCCATTGCATTAAAGCCTAGTTTATATTACTGTAAACGGACCGTATTCCATTTCTCTTATTTATTTCAATAGTTTACTCATTCAATAACATAGATTTTGACTTTAACATGTTCATATAATTCCATTGGTGCTCTGTGGGTACTGCGATGTTTACAAGGGTAGCATCATGCTCTGACCCACTGCATGCAAGCAGTTTGTTTACCCACGAAACGATTTTAGATGATATGACAGATGATAGATGTGTCTGGCTTAGGTTTGGGCACATGTCAACTTCCCACATAAATGTGTAAAACAACAATGCCATGTTCACTCCCTTATCATCTGTTGTTTTCCTGATTTATTGAACAAACCATGGCTGTTTTACAAACCAAAAAGGACCTTAACATTTCCTTCAAAATTCACTGCTGAGCATGATTAAGTACCAAAAAAGCAAATATTATATACCAAGCAGGCCAAGCTGACAACGCCCATTTATTTATATTTATATATATAATAAGGATAAGGACAGGACATGAATGAAAGTCCACAAAGTAGTGGATAAGCAAGCTTACATTTCTTAATCACTAACAAACCTAAGACTATATATACTTGTTTATCTTCGTTCTGGCATCAATTTTTAATTTTTAAAATGAAAAATGTTAATCAATTAGATTCAATTCAACCCGACGCTTAATTTCTGGAATATATATGCATCAAGAATTGAGACAACTAGAGGAAGGGCATATTAGAAACTCTAGAAAGGCTTGACCAAACTTGATACAGGGCATGAATTTAGCAATTTCAACTTCGATTTTTTTAAAGATAAAACAGCTTGTAGAAAGAGGAAAAAGAAGCAACGAAAACAGAGAAATAGCAATATAAAATTTCAGTTTCAATAACAGCACAATCAAATCTAGAGGTTACGTGCACAAATTCTATGCACGTGGAGGTGGAGTACGCAAACATAGCGCTCCTAATCGTTCATCCTGAGAAAATAAATAAATTCCAATGAAATGATAATTTTAATATATGATTATTAATCTTAGTCAATCTGAATTAATTAGGCATCTTCGTTCAGCATTTTATGTCATCAGATTCTTGTTACATTGATCATTCCAATTTAAATAACAATTAGTTTCATCCTTTGAGAAAGATTGTGCACTGCAGATCAAAAGACGCGTTTTCTTCAACAAATGTCAAATGTAAATAGCGCAAATCAATTAATAAAAATAGATCTGATGGCATTTCTGTTTCTACCTGATAATAAAGAAATATGAAAGGAGGACAGTTAGTACCTGAGAATGGAACTTGACATCTACCAAACCAATTTGATTAAGAAACACTGAAAGAAAAAAAAAACAGAAATTAAAAAGTGAAAAAATATAATGAGAAAGGATAAAATAAAGAATTTTCAAATGAATCTGAAACAATAATTAGTATATTATTATTATTATTGTCGTGCCTGTACTTCTCTCTTGAGTGCGACGAGGTGTTCTTGGCACTTCCTCGGGATAAAATGCCCTTGAAGATTAGAATTGTTACGGCTGAGAATCCCTTGAATATCATCTCGCGAACAACGATAAATGAGATTCAAAACGACGCGATACAAAATCATCTCAAATGTCCCTCGACTCGGATAAATTGTTGGCATCACCGCGGGAGGAAAACGACGGTATTATCCCCGCGCGCTCCATTTGTTTTTCACTTTTTCTTTTCCCCACACACATAAGAAACATGACGCCTAAAGAGGATCAATTGACACTCTGAGGTTTGTATATTTTATTATTATTATTTTTACCACTTAATAATTTTTTTATAATATAAAATTGATCATTCTGTGTAATTTTTCGTTTTATTTTCCTTTTCCTTTCTTTTCATATTACTCTACAAAATAAATCATATATTAACCGGAATTTTTAAATTTTAGAAACTAATTTGAAGTAATAATAATTTTAAGGACTAAACTAATAGCATTTTATAATTTTAGAGGTTAAATTAGTGATTCACTCGTATTATTTACTACAAAATGTGAAATAATATTGTGTGTTTGCACTTGGATATGCACTAAAACATAAGATATTGATTTAGGATAGTTTTTTCTTGTTGCCGATTTAGGATAGTTTGATTTATTAAAAAATGAGGGAATAGATTGTTTGTATGACCGGTCAGTTGATTTACTAAGAAGTGAGGGAGTAGCCTGGACAAAAAATATCAATCCAAGTTTTTTCTTCTCTAGAATGACTATGAAACAGGACAAATATGGAGGTACAAAACAAAACTCTAAATTCTTGTTACTCATAAACACCATCGGACAACTATTTAAAATGACAACAATAACATTCTCTCTTATTAATTATGTTCTCTCTCTATCTAGGTGTTAATTGGTTTTTGGTGTGTATGAAAATCATTTTTTACATAATATTAAAGCATATAATAACATATTTTATTCTGTATTATATAATAATAATATGGATTTAATTAATATGCACAATCAGTGTAGAAAGATTTTACACATGTATTCAATCATATTTTACCATATAAATATTTGTGCAGATGTTTTAGGAAAGGATGTTATTAGGTGGCACCATGTTGAGATATGATTGAATGTATATGTCAAATCTTATTATTATAAAGTACAAAAGTTGTTCAAGCAAATTTCAAATCATTAATGAATTTTGAAAATTGACATTCTTCCTTTTCGGTCTCTAAATACATTTTTGTAAAAAAAAAAATTAGTTAAATATATCTACAAGCCGTTTAGTCCTTTAATTATGGGCTTCAGAAACGAGTTATACACTAATATATAGGCTCCCAAGAACAATAGCGTAAGATAGAAAGGCTGGGAGGAGGAGCAGTGGGAAACTAAAAAGTTGATACCAAAAGAACAGACAGTTAAAATGGAGGGAAGAGAGTAACGAATTGGATAGTTGGCAGACACTGAGTGGAGAGGGGGATAAGAAGATTCTGGACACATGCAATTAGGAGTAGGGGGAGGGGAGGGAGGAAGCATGGAAATTGAGGACCAAGAGGAGGGGAATCTTGGGCTAAGAATTTTCTAACAGGTCAAATTTTTGTTATTTTAAGGAGGTTGGTTCCATTTTCTTGTCAGTTCAAGTTCTATATCTATCACATACTGTTATATTGCATAACAGGGAGACCCTACAATCTGACGTGATTAATGGAATGCAACTTGCAAGAGGTCTACAGTGAGGAATTATCATCAAGTCTTGACCAAGATGGTGCAGAATTGGGATTGTTATTGCATTTCCTCATCTCACTAGAAGAGCAGAAGCACAAGGATGCCTACAAATTGATAGAAGAAATCAAATGCTTGGAATCAGATATACAAGTGGTGGAGAGGAGACATGAATTAAGAAAGTGTTTGCTTCCCTCTAACTTGCAGAATGGCTCCTCTTGTCAAAAGGAGAGTGCCTTCTAATGAAGAACCTTCAATTTCAGAAACATTAGTGCCTGTATCCACAATTTTTATTGAAAATGAACTGAGATTGACAAATATGTGCCAGCTTGAAAGTGCTTATGTTTCCCTGAGATCCAAAATTAAGCTTCCTGAAACAGATTATACAACTCACCGAGGTAAAGATATACTGAAAAATCGTGAGAACTGGTTTATGGCCCAAAAGGACACAAAACAACATAAAACGACAGATATTTTAGGCGCTTTCTTTAACTGTACACAAGACAACATAAAACGACAGAGTGTGATTGATGTTCTTAGACTCTGTAGTGATGAAAACATGTTCACACTGTCCTGATTTCCTTTGCTCAAAATCATCTTGTTAATTTCTGTATTGTGAAACTCCTAAGGCTGCATGTCATAAATTTGAACTGTTGTTGTCACTAAGCTGACCTACTTATATTTATGTTTACTTGATTTAGTTAGTTTAAATCTTCCACCTATTGCTTTGACTGTGGGTTTATCAACTGCTGATGGATATATTGCATGTGGTTGAGAAACAAATGAGGTATATATTACTTTCCATTATAACATTTGTTAGATTGGCTCTTACTACCAAAATGTTAAATCAGTTAGTGATTCAGCCATTTATGTTATTTTAATCAGCCATTTACGCCAATCTCATTAATTTGCTCCCACTAGTGTATCTGAAATTCTTTCAACGTCTTGAGCTCTGCCTTATAATCTGATGTTGATGAGATTGGGTTTCACAAGCATATTTTGATGAAGAAACATGATGAGGAAGCTAAGGCTTTAGACCAGAATTTCAAGATGTCAATCTTAGAAAAGACCTGTTTATACATGAAGTCTCGAGGGTCAATCTGAAATATCAGGGAAGGAGATTTAATATGAAAAGGCTTTAACACTTCAGAATGGACATGGCAGGAGTTTCTACTAACTTCAAGGATATACCCAGTATCCCTGTAATGTATGTGTGAGCCAACGTTATAAACTGTTCTCCATCAAAATACCCAAATTGCGCACTTGTAACTAGAGTTGTTTGTTACTTAAAACATATAGCACCTTCGGTAACGCCTTGAAAGGAAAGCGTCTTGAAAGCCTTCCTTTGCAATTTTCTAATTGAATTGGCATTACAGCCTGACGAGGTATTTTTTGTTGCCATATTAAATGGCATCCAATTGCAATGATGTTGCGCACGGATTTATTGGAGTTTTGAGGCTTAATGACTCGAATTCATCAATGAATCTCAAATGCAGCACATAAATTTCGTAGTTATCTGCATTAAATAATATTTACAATGAACTCCAGCTCATCCATTTTGATCTTTTTGTAGAGTAAGATAATTTTAACACGAACTTCATGTCATATATGACGTGTCTTTTTTATTATTTTAAGTTTTTAATACTAAAACTAATTAATATTATTTTTTCTCAAGTAATTATTTTGTTAAAAAGAATTGTTTATTTAATTTCTTTACTATCGCATATCACTAAAAAAGTAATTTTGTATGAATTAAATTAATTTTATTAAAGTATTTTTATTAAATTTTATAAAAAAAATATTACAAGAGACGTTGCTGCTAAAAAAAAAACTATGATTTATGAACACTCCATAAATTTCTCCACCTCTCTAACATCTCTTATCTCTTTTTATCTCTCTTTTCTTATCACATCATATCACCTGTCACATTTATCACTTCTCTCTCCTCTATTTCTTTTTCTCTTTAGATGTATACACCTTCATGGGTGTACAAGAAACATTTTTAAAAAAAAACTTGTGTTGGGATTCGGGAAGAAAAAGGTTGGCGGGGGAGGCATGAGAGGCAGGATGCATATGGCGCCAAAGGCGTGGCAGAGTGTGATTCAGAAATGGGAGAATCCAATTTCATTTATTTGAAAACCAATCAATGGGAAATCACCTCACATGGGTTACCGAAACATACGGCTGGATAGTGGACCCCACACCACCGCAAGAAAATGGCATTTTTCGTTACCGGCTTCACCGGTTGCCTCTCTTCTCTTTTGTCTCTCCCACGCACACCCCTAACTGACAACTGTAACCACCTTTTAAACCTCTCTCCGTCGCTCCTCCCTCACCCTCACCACTGCGCATTCCTTCCTTCCTTTCCTTCCTCTCATACACTCTCTGCGCGCCTCTTCCGCACTCGAGAGAGAGAGAGAGAGAGAGAGACGCTGCAGAGGGAAATACTACCTACCAAACGTTTTTACGTTCTAACATAATGGCGGGTATCAAACATTCCTTCGGAATCGGAGTCGTGGCCATGCTTGCTGCTCTCATTTTTGCTCTGTCCATGCCCGCTGCTGTTCACGCTCAATCTCCATCCCCTGCACCTGCCCCTACCAGCGACGGTAATAACTACTAAATTTCCTCTGTTTTTCTTCGCAGATCTGAGATGAACTCGCTCACGTCATGCCAGATTCATTTTCGTGGATCTGGATACATGTGTATATACATACAATTTCCAATATTATGTTTCTTACCTCTTATTTAAAGGGAAAAAAAAACTTCAACATTATGTAATTGCATTACTTTTATTTTTGATGATTCATCCTATAATTTCTTTTTAAAAAATAAATATAATATTATATTAATTAATTTTTTAAATTAATTTTTGTGTTGTGTTATTCAGGGTCGTCTGTTGATCAAGGAATAGCTTATCTGTTGATGTTGCTGGCTCTGGTGCTCACGTACCTCATCCACTCGCCCGACATTTCCTCCACCTTCTGAATAGCAGCATTGTCGGTGCCTGAGAGAGGGTGTTATGTTTGTTAGGACGTGTGATTAACATGTTCGTGCACTAGGGAGAAGAAGGGGGAAAATGTAATAATGATATGAAATTTGATAGATTGAGAGGTGTTATGTTTGTTTTTCCTAGAAAAGAAAGTGATCTGTGCCATTTAGTGGCTTGTGGTTGGTACCAATGTCATTTTCCTTCAAGTGATGGACCTAGTTGTTCTCGTAATCTCGTCTGTGATTTTTCTCTTAGTGATATAATGATGATCATGTTTTTCGCATTATGGGTGCATGACCAGATGAATTAACTATCAGGAATGAACTATTCCGAGTAAAACCAGAAATCTATATATTAGAATGCTAAAAGTTCTATTCATGGTTAACTTAGAAGCACATATTGTAACCGGTCACAAATTTCATTCCATTTTGCAAAAAGGGTTCTGAATGTTAAAGCAGAACAAGGTAAACTGGAAATCTTTTGCTTTAATCCTAGGCCACCGAGTGATTAAGGTGGGTGAGAAGGTCAAACATCTGGCATAACATCTAACATGCTGAAATATGCATGCCATTGGTTTCACCTTCCATTCGACTTTACACTCGAAACCAAAAAATTATCAAAATCATAATTATTTGTGGATACATGCAAGTGAACAGCTTCTGCACATCAAAACAGTGATAAAATGGTAAGAATGGAGAAGAGTAATGGGAGGGGATGATACATGAAGCTATGAACTAAAAAGGTCGTGGAAAGCAGTGATACCAATACATAATTAAGCTTTCTTGCTGCTCGGTTTAGTTTCCTGTTGCTCCTGTTCAGCTAGAGAAAATGTCTTCACCTTCTGTTTAGGCAGAAAACAAAACCAACTTAAATAAAACAGAAAAAAAGCACAAAAAGGACACGACTATGTTCAAACATCTGCATGCATGAACTCAAATATATCCAGTGATCAAGTTGGAACTCAAAGGAAAAAACCATAAACAATCAACTCAGCATAATTGTAAGGCATCCAGTGAGGTCAACGACACCAAATATGCATTCTGATTAACAGCCTGTTAAAGTATTTTCATATTATGTTTATATGCCAGATCAAATGCAATTCCCATAATGCCATTCTGTACTGCTTTCATAATCTATTGCACCTAACTTACTATAGAAGGGTGAGGTCCAAATAAGGCCAATCCAGTACTTAATCAAACTTCCATTGCTAAAATCATCTCAAAGGAACCATCAACTTCTTGAAATGAAGGATTTTTAGGGCACTGGTTTAGGAGTCAAACTAAAAAGTTTTTACTGAACTGTACCTTTTGAAATTACTAATGTATTGAATGTTATGATTTCTAATAAAAAAAATCTATTGAGTGATTCCTTAACAGCCTAACAGGAACCAGTTAGCAAGACCCTATTGAAGAAAATAAAAGGATAAAAAACTGATTATCCCCTGCTCTTTAGTTAAACAACTTCAACAGCTCCTTAAAAGAAGTGTTCTCAACATACCAACCGTGTACAATTTACTTCCCTCGTCAACATTGAGAAAATATTCTTGGGAAAAACCAACATTAATTACCATGAGCCAAGCGAGAACAGTATGCAGGCAAGAGAAATGTCTTGAATTGCATGCGATAGTTTAAAATTTTGAAAAATTAAAGAAAATATTAGAAGCATGAATGCAAGTATGCAACAATGGGGTTTCATAACGATAAAATGCAGATAGCAACAAAGGAATTGAGAGAGTATACAAATAAACTGACTCTTCTCAAAAGGATCTCAGGCAAATCTTTTTATAACTGAATATAGAACCAACCAGTTGGGGGAAGCGTAACCCTATCCAAACTCATTGACACTACTGAAGGCTATCTATTCCTTTTACCATTCATTCCAAAACCTCCCTTACTATTTTCTCGACCAAACAGAACAATCCCCTTTAACTGAACCTCATGAATTACAAAGACGACAAAAAAAATGCCTGGAGCTATACAAAATCAATCAGCGAGTGGTAATATTCATTTAGACAAAGTGCAAAAAGTTAATGATATTGCAATCAAAACTCCGTTTTATTCTCGCGGGGGATATCTTAAGAAATTGAGACAATGCTTGGAAATTTCCTTAACAAATTCAGAACTAGCTAGTATTAATTGAGAAACAATGGACCGATTGGGTGCGATACGAGATTCAGGACTGCATATGAAAGCAGAAGAAACGTAAGGAAGTGAAGGAGGAGTACCTTGGCGAGTACGCAGTTGCGCAACGATTGCAAGAGGCCGAGGCATTTGTCTTGATCGAACGGAGATTGAGTTACGCAATTCAGCAGATCGAGGGCTTCTTGTGCACACACCGGTTTAGCACCGCCTTCATCCATCCTCCACTCTTTAGGGTTTGGGGGTAAAATGCGAAGCTTCAATTAAAACCCTTCGTCAGGAATCAAGCAATTGCCAATTGAGACTGGGTACCGTACACCCATTTCGCTAAACCACGGCCATTTTTTTATTTAATTTAATTACATTATTACTTACTCCTCCTGTGTGCTCCCGTTGTTTCTGACCACCACTTTCTTTTTCCTAAAACCCTTTGAATGCTGTGTTTTCAAAAATGTAAGCATGGGTTTTCCGTCAAAAAAAACAAATGTAAGCATGGGGATTTTTTAGACTTCTTTCTCATTTTATTTATATGCGTTCAAAGCAATTGATACTGTAACCAAAAAAAATTGGTAGATTAAAGCTTGTAAAAGTAAATTTAGGGTAAATTTATTTTGCAAGTTTGAATAAAAATAAGTTTATTTTAATATGATTTATGTTTGGATTAAAAAAATGTACAGAAAACGATAAAAAATCTATAGTTGCCTCTCTCTCTCTCACTCTCTCAATCTTTTTTCTATTTCTCACTTTCTCATCCACCATATGGGAGTAGTTTTGGGTCATTTTTTGGTCTAAAATCTCTCTTTTATATTTTTTTTTTCTCTTTTTATCTAAATAAGTGATTTTTTCTAAGATAGTTAAAACCGGACCGATTATTAAACTAGTGAAGGCAGGGGTTCAAAGGTTCAACCGGGGTTCAATCGGTTATAATTAAATAATATTATTTTAATTTTTAATAATATAATATATTATATATATTTATAATATTGCTTTTAATATATTATATATATAAATATAATATGGCTTTTTGGATATAAAATATTCGTCTCTCCTTCCAAGTTTTAATTTTTTACCTCACTATTCGGTCTATTCTAGAACATTCTGCCTCCCCATCCAACTACCCCCCACTCCTCTTTTCACAATTTCTGAATTTCAATTAGTTTTTCGTCTCTCGTTCCCTCTCCTCTCTCATTCTCTGCCACCTCGTACATTTTCGTCTCTCATTCCCTCTCCTCTCTTCCACTCCCACATCACACCCTCTGCCCCTTCCCCTTCCCCTCTCTCTCACCCCCACCCCCACGCCTCATCCCCTCCCCCTCCATCTCCCATTGACTCACGCCCCACGATCCCTTATAGTACTACTTTCCTCTCGGCCTCGTCTTAATCCATCTCGTGTGTCGACAAAGATGGGATTTTTTGACCCCCCCAACCCTCTCCCTCGGCCCCCATCTCCCTCAGCCCACAACCATCCCTCTTCAAACAGCCATGCAGTAACCAAGTTAGAGAGCTTGGAACGCACAACGTACAACAAAGACGGTGCAATTGAACACTGGACGCCCAGATTGTCCTGGTTTTTTCGGGAAAAAATATAAAAAAATTGGCCCCAAACACGAACCGCTCTGAACCGCTTAACCGCCGGTTTTCGCCGGTTTTGGCTGTTTTCAACCGGTTCTCTGGTTTTTGGACCGGTTTTGTGCAAGTCCGGTTTCAGGGTTGTTCTGGACCGGACAGGGGTCTGGTTCGACTGGCCGTTCCGGTCCGGTTTTAACTACCTTGGTTTTTCCACACAAATCTAGTTTTTTCTTTCGTGTTTTCGTCGTCTGCGTGCGGCAGTGTTTTGTTCGTCGTCTTTGTGTGGCATTGTTTGGTTTCCCGTCTTGTTGCGGTGTTCGTTTGATTCAAATTGGCAGATAAGTTTTGATCCATTACAAATTCAATCAAGACTTGAGCGTCAACGTAATAGATCCAGAGACATAGGTATTCCAGTCATTTTGATTTTGTCACATTTGTAGGCATTTTACTATGTTATGCTATTAATCTGAGTGCTGTGAGTTTGTTCGCAGATTCATTTTTTTTGGTTTTTAACGATGTTGAATTTGTGTTATTTTTTATGTATTTTACCAATTTAAATGAATGAATAACTCTTTTAGTAAAAAAAATTACAGAAAACAAAAAAATCTACTTTAGTTTTCTCTAGATTAGGTGAAAAATTGAGAAAAGTGATAATTTTAGGCTAGTTGAAAAAACTATAAGAAAAAAAATCATAGAAAGTTTTTTACTTCACTCTGATTTATTTGTAGTTTTCTATACATTAAAAATATAAATATATTTCTGGATCCTATATGATGTTTCTTGGAATTAGTCCATTTTAAATATATATATATATATATATATATATATATTTGCAGAACATACAGTAAATTTTACAAGTTATTTATCAATTATAAAGTAGGTGTCATTTAATATGGGACAACTTAAAAACGTCCCATCAATGGGAAACCCCTTTTTCACCATAAGTTTATTATATAAAATATTGAATGGTTGAGATCTATTACCTACTACCTATTTGATGCATAACATTGGAAATTCTGACTATTTGCAAATATGGGTCTATATTATTTTCCTAATTTGTATATCTCTCTAATCTTATCGATCTTTTTCAATTAAATAAACTAGAATTCAACAGGCAAACAACATTCATTAAGAGAAAATTCTAATACTAAATTGATCAAGCCCAGCCCCTGAGCTATGAATATTTGAGATTGATTTCTATCACAACATTAATTTGATGAATCAACACTTTGCATATAAAAAAAACATTGGGTTTGTCTTGATTCATCATTCTTCCACCGGCACTGGGTTTGCCGCGGCACAAAGTTTTGGGGTTCAAGAATGATGAATAGAAACAAAAATAAACAGGATAAAATTTAAAGTTTTTGTGATCCCAATCTATTGCTGAATCCAAAATGTAAACAAACCAACTGAAACACCCGATTCTGTTTAAAAGCAATAAAGAGTAACAGAAGTAAAAAAGAAAAAGAGAAGAAAGAAGGTCACCCGTTGCTGTGTCGGCGGCCGGGCTTCGCCATGAGGCCACTATCCTCACTGCCGCTGCACAGCCATGTTGTGCCAAGCCTCCCTAGCTAAGTCACCACCACGCGAGGCACACGACTTGCGCGGCTGCGCCACCGCCGCAAGCGACGTCTGTATGTCGCATAGTCACCGCAATGTGCTGCCTTTTTCTCCTCTCTACCGCCGTGCACGGCCTTCACCGTACCAAATGGCCTCTGCTCGTACCGCTATGCCAACAGTCCCTCGACCTAGCCGCGTTTTTCCTCCCGTCGCTCGAGGCCATCACCGACCTCTAGGCTCAACCGCCACTGTGCTCCCTTTCTCCCTCTGATAAGTGCAATAGTACCACTCAGTCATTGTTTTCTTTGTTCTTTCATTCATTTTAATTAGATCAGATTAAAGTAACATCAAATCAAATTAACTAAAAATTAGAGAAACACAGTTGGTCTATTTTAATATTTTAAAAGATATTGGGGAGGAAATTACAATTACATTAAAACTGAGAGACATCCTATTACAAGTAAAAATCGACTTTCCCATTGGTGGGACATTTTCAGGTTATCCCAAATTAAACGGCACCTATAAAGTATACCAAGATGCTCAGAATTAAACATGGCACATATGGGTAAGACCATTGAAATATTACAAAACGGAGTTAAGCAACGTCTCATTTTGTTTGTTTTGTGTGTTGTGGGTCGTACACAAAGCACTCCCATCCCTTAAACTCGACCAGAATATAGGTACCATCCTCATTTTAGGACTTGAAACCGAGCCATTCTCGTTTCCAAACAATGTCTTGACTTGGTCAAGTAAAGCAAGTTTCCTAGTAAACCCATAAAACTGAAAGGGAAAAAATGCCAATTTTAGCGAGCACTATTAATTAAAAGGGTCACTTAAATTCAATACC
Source organism: Glycyrrhiza uralensis (assembly GCA_030159175.1). Lineage (NCBI taxonomy): Eukaryota > Viridiplantae > Streptophyta > Magnoliopsida > Fabales > Fabaceae > Glycyrrhiza > Glycyrrhiza uralensis. The sequence continues at coordinate 56,033,472 of BRZY01000003.1, read as the reverse complement.
GCCTATTAGTTGGTTCAACCTGATCTCATCACAAGTTAATGAATATTGATCAGCAAGGCAATAAAAACACAAGCTGGGGAAGAAAATGGCCGAGAAAATGCACCTTCGTTTCCTCATCTTTGCCATGATTGGCTGCATTGTATTGGTATCTGTGAGTTCAACAACAACGCACATTGTGGGAGACAATGTGGGTTGGAATGTGCCCAATTACCCGGGCTTCTTTGATGACTGGGCCAAGAAGAGAACCTTCGCTGTTGGGGACATACTTCGTATGTATTATCCCTTGAATTCTCCTACGGCTCCTACTTCCTTTAATTGTTCCTGCTTTATCTTCAATAAATTGATGTGGATATTTTTATTTTTATAAGCTATCAGATCAATGTAAGTCAAGTCAAGTGGATCCATATAAGGAAACAAAAATCTTTTCGCTCATTTTTTAGGCAACCACATAAACTAGCAATTACTTTTGTGGCTATATTAACTTATTTTAATTACGAGTCTTGCTAAAAAATGTTTTAAAAAACTATTGAATAAATTAAAAATGAAAAATGTTTTATTAAATCGGTGACATTTGATTTGATATATTAATAATTTAAATACTCATAATTTTAATAAATTTTTTATTTTTTTGCATAATAAATAGCTTTGCCTTTAATTATTTGCAAAATGATGAGGTACATCCAAACATTGCATTGCAGTTTTCCAGTACAATCCGGGGCTGAATACGGTGGTTCAGGTACCCAAGGAGGACTACACTGGCTGCTCTACCAAAAATACTATCCACACCTACTTCAAAGGGAACTCCAGTGTTCCTTTGGACAAGCCTGGGGACTATTTTTTCTTCTCTTCCGTTGGCAAGCATTGCGAGGCAGGCCAAAAGCTTATGGTTACTGTAAAGTGAAACCAACCCTCTCATAATTAATTTGTCCAAAAACTTGCAGCATACTAACAGTACTTGGCCTATGTACTGTATATATGAGTAGATTGTGATTGTGGGCACAAGATTTCCCATTAATTTGTTTATGTTTTGTACCATATGTAGTTTGTGTTATGTGACGTTTTGAATTCGTCCCTATTGTTTATTCTGAATTCTGAATCGTTCTTGATGTATTTTCCATTGTCCTTATTGTCATTTATTCGTTAGCAAAATTAATTGTATGGCCAAAAACTAGGAAAAGTAACGTCTGTACGTTTTCCTGTAATTATACATTGAGGATAAAAAATCTAAACCAGTTTTTTTTTCTTTTGTCCATAGTATCAATTATTTTTATTTTATTATTTCGATCCAGTATAGTGTCAATTATTGAAGGGTGCTAGTAAATATACCCCACAAAATTTGTCATCCACCCCACTTTAACATAAAAATTTCAAAATTACTCCATTTTAAAGTTGGATGGATGGCAAAAAAAAATAGAGGGTATTTACCAACACCCTTATTGAATCGTGAAAAATCATGTAAAGTCTAACAATCGTTGTTTTTTTTTTTGGTCAATTAACGATCGTTGTCAGTTTCGCTCTGTTAACCAAGTTTTGGGCAAAAACCTATGTCTTGGCCCAATAGCTACCCAATATGGCCGTAGCAACTTCCAAGAAGAAATTGGGGTATTTAATACGGGAGAATTTCTAATAACACATATATAGTTTTCTATGTGTACATACACATTTGTGGAACTATTAGTTCTATAGGTTTATTTTTTTTTAACACACACATGTCCGCAGAACTAACAGCGGAACTAATAGTTCCGCGGAGAATTACAACTCGCAGAACTAATAGTTCCACGGACATGTGTGTATTGGAAAAAAATAAACCCGCAAAATTAATAATTTCACAGACATATATATGCATATAGAAAACCATGTATGTATTATTAGAAATTCCCTTAATACGGTTGTACCCACCCTCCCCACTGGGGGGGCCGGCTCAGCTGTGGGTTGGCCCAAAAATTGATATGGCCGCTCATTAGAAAAGAGGCACAAATTATCTGAGTTGTAAACAAAATGCATGACTTGTCCAACAAAAAAAGCATGATAAATTAATCTATAATATATACGTGATACTCTTATATAAAATTCAATTGCCCCAAGAAAATTTACATGCTTAAGTTTTGGGATCAATGGTCTAAGGAAAAAGCTTTAATTTTTTAAGTGAAGTTGTTATTTTTTTTAAAAAGAAAGACTTAATTCATTAGCTTTAAAATAATATCATACCATTATTTACTCTAAATTTAAAAGCACTTTTAATCTTTTTCTGGTGCGAATTGACCATTTTACAAACTTAAGTAGTTAAACGCATGAATGTGATTCAATTAAAAGCAGGCAATAACTTTTTCGTGATTATTAATTATGGAATACACACACGAGTATATATGCGGAAGGTCTTTAATTTGGCATTTTCCGAGGACAAATTCAGTTTTTCTCGTTTGCATGTCCAGAAAAAAATGTTTTGATGTTTATGAGAGTGTAGCTGGGGTAGACGTGTGCCTTGTGTTGCTTGAAAGAGCAAACTAATTAATCGATCAAAAGGAAGTAACCTACCCGCGACAAAGTTCTGTGTAGTGTATTTATTGCATATATATATGAAACAATGATGATGTTAAATGCAAACATGCAAAATGCGATAGGCACGTACCTAATTGCTATAATGAAATTACAATATCATGGGGTGGGGGTGGGGGACCAAATCTGCTTGAGAGAAGATGCCATACGCACTGCCTCAGCCCTCAAGCGCCAAGTGGGACAGCAGAGCTGTGTTCGAAAAATCCCATCCAGTTTTGATTACGACACTCCAATTCCATGCGAGCCAAGCCCTTTTTCCTGAATTTATGAAACCTGCAATCCTTGAAGGCTTGATCTACCAAACAGTGACACCCTTTTCTCACATAACGTCTCCTCGCAATCCACACATACGCATCCTTCCAACTTCCAATTGATCTTTTTTGTCATATACAACTCGGATGAATCAAGTGAGTAAAATGTTTGTATGAGAGAGTGAGATGATTAAATCTAGATATAGATGATTGGGACATGACTACTTAAAAATATCATAAGGTTTTATGTGTTTGATTTTAACTATTCATTGTTTGATCTTACGGCCATCATTTACTCCTCTAATTCTCTCTAATAAAAATCAGCTCACTTGGTATATTCTCTATAACCCGGTACATTAATTAAAGTATTTATTTATGTATAAAACCAGAGAGGAGATCATACGAGTTATATATATCCAATGAAAGCTTGAATGGGTCGCTGTGACACGTCAAACAGAGAAAGTGATGTACGTCAAGTCAGAAGAGCATGCTCTTCATTTTGATTGTTAAGCCATAGTTTTTTTTTATATACATGTTTCCGCACAGTATATATATATGAATGGATCATCAATCATGGAGGAGGCATAAGCTTTTCTGGCTTCATCATGGTAGGGCTACACTTGGAGGATAAAACATCCAAGAATGTGTGTGTTCGTGGCATTTTACCATCGCGTACCACATCTTACTTACGATGGCATACACACGAGGAATATTGTGTATATCTCTATATACATCTGATTAGATAATAAAGTGAAAATAATAAATCTTTATTGAAATTAAATAATTTTATAATTTATTATACACGTCTTTATATTCTTTCATAATTTCAATAATTAATTTTTAAATCAACGTGCGTTTACAATTTAGCATTTTTCTTAAAATAATTTGCCATTCAGTTTAAAATCTTTTTAAATGTGTGTTTTGAATATGCATCATTCATAGAAGATAATTAGGCCCTGTTTGGTATAACAACTTATTCTATAGCTTATGGTATAAGTTGTATAAGTTATTTTTATAATCGAAGAAAAAAATATGGTGAAACTTATTTCATATAAGCTATAAGCTGTTTTGATAAGCTATCATGGGTAGCTTCTGAAAAATAAGCCCAAAATAACTTATAAATCAGTTATAAGTTGTTTTCATAAGCTTTACATAAGCCAATTCAAATAGACCATTAATCTTATTCGAGACACGATCAGGTATCAAATATGGACAACTCATCCAACAATAACTGTGACTTGTCACTATGTGCGGGATTAATATCTTCCACTAGACCCAACTCCATTAATAAAAGTATACTTGCATTTTGGGATAAATACTGTTGACGATCCAGATCCAAGCTTATAGAATCCATTTCTGCTTTTCCATCCAACTAGACGGTTGACCCGCGCATCGCACGGGTCTGTCGGTTGGTTTTTATATATAATATAAAATGATTAATTTATATAGTGATAAATTGATATGTGATATATTATAAATCTCTAATAATATTAATTTTGTGACATTAAGCACGAAAATTTATATGAACTAAGAAACACAAATAGAACCATAAGCAAATACTATTTTATTGATCAGAAATAAAACTAAAAGAAAAATAATTTGAAAATTTAAAGAAATAAATAAAAATGAATAAAACAACAGTAGACCAGTGCGAGTTGGTTTCTACATATGACATGAAACGATTATGGCACAGTTTTGCTGATCGAAAATAAATGAGTGAAACTTGTAAGTAAACATCATTTTGCTGATCGAAAATAATATTGAAAGAAAAATAAATATATAGCCTGTAGAAAATTATTAGAACGAATAAATGAGTGAAATATGTAAGCAAATACTGTTTTGTTGGTGAAAAATAAAATCGAAAAAAAATAAATTTATAGCCCGTAGAAAGTTATTGGAATAAATAAATAAGTGAAACAGGTAAGCAAATGCCGTTTTGCTGATCGAAAATAAAATCGAAAGAAAAATAAATTTATAACCAGTAGAAAGTTATTGAAACAAATGAATAAGTGAAACCGGTAAACAAACGTCATTTTGCTAATCGAAAATAAAATCGAAAAAAATAAATTTATAGCCCTTAAAAAGTTATTAGAACAAATAAATAAGTGAAACCTGTAAACAAACACCGTTTTGCTGGTGGAAAATAAAATCGAAGAAAAAATAAATTTATAGCCCGTAGAGAGTTGTTGGAAAAAATAAATGAGTAAAACCTATAAGCAAACACCGTTTTGCTGATCGAAAATAAAATCGAAAGAAAAATAAATTTATAGCCTATATAAAGTTTTTGAAAGAAATAAATGAGGGAAATATGTAGGCAAATACCGTTTTGCTGATCGAAAATAAAATCAATAGAAAATAAATGAGTGAAATCTGTAAGCAAACACTATTTTGTTGATCGAAAATAAAATCGAAAGAAAAATAAATTTATTGCTCGTAGAAAATTATAAGAATAAATAAGTGAAAACTGTAAGCAAACATCGTTTTGCTGATCGAAAATAAAATTGAAAAAAAATAAATTTATAGCCCGTAGAAAATTATTGGAACAAATAAATTAGTAAAACATGTAAGCAAACACCGTTTTGGCCAATGAAAAATAAAATTGTAAAAAATAAATTTATTATTTGATATATGATATACTCTAAATTTATAATAGTGCTACTTCTGTGATATTTTGTATCTTAGGTAAATATACAAACTCCCAGAAAGTGTGTTCCATTATTGTGGAATGACTTCTCAAGTGTTTTGTATACCCGCAAAGTGTTAATATAATTGTTCTAAGGACCTCCATTTAATAAAAAAAAATATATGCAAACTCTATGTTAAAAGTCATCAACAATTGTTCATATTGATAAAAATGAAATCCAAATCAGATGAATAAAATAAATTAAAATAATTTTCTGCTCCATAGTAATAAAACATAAATAAAATCTGTAAGCAATATTATTTTATTTATTAAAACAAAATTAAAAAATATAGCTTGAAATTTGTAGAAACAAAATTAAAAGAGATAAATATATAGATAATAGAAAATTAATTAATTAATTAAAAAAGTATTAAAACTCAAAGATTTGCCGCGCATGAACTAATAACCGGTTTATATCTAGGGATTGACAAATTAAACAAAATTGTGACACGTGTATGGTTCAACAGTGGAGAATTGTGCAGATTTATATATACTAACTAATCGGTTTATATCTAGGAATTGACAAATTAAACAAAATTATAACACATGTATGGTTCAACAGTGGAGAATTGTGCAGATTTATATATACTATTAGATTAGATTAAGGGTAGTGCCATGAATTGAAAAGCGTCCACGTATCATGCCACTTGCTAGTTGCTACTCCTCTTTTTTTTTTTGTCAACCACTTAGTACTCCTCTTGAGTCAGAAAGCAGATTCGATGGGCCAAACGCAAGGTGGAACTTAGCTTGGTGAAGTGCTTTGGTTTACTATAGTGGTGAAGTAGATGTTTTAGCCGTTGATATAATAATATAAATAATGGAAGGTTAGGATTCGTCGTGGGCTATTTGGCCTAAAGGTTTTGTCAAATGTAAAAGATATTTGCAGATTGGTCCATATATTGTATGATAATTATGAAGATTCCATATTCTTAATAATTAGTAAATAGCCCAAATTATGTCGTAATATTCAAATTTCCCAATTTTGATAATAAGAAAATATCCAATTATTGGATCGTAAGTAGCGCATGGTTCAGAAGTAACGATAAAGCAATGTGTAATTAATGAGTGACGTGTAATATATATGTTATGTAATAAATAAATACAAAAAACTCAGAAAAATTAATTATATATGCTAAAATTAATATAGTAAGAAATGAAACAGTTTGGTCAAATATTGGTTAAAAAATATTGACTTTAAATTTAGTAGTGATTGAATAAAAATATAATAATAAGAGCAGAAGCAAATAGTATGAATAAATTTATTGAGTAAGAAAAGTCCCATATACAATTTGGGGGTGCAGTTGTAAGTTGAATATGAGAATATGTTAGAAATTGTGTTAATAAGTTTATAATTTGTGTAGGGTATAGTTTTATTTTTACAATAGTTAAAAATGTTCAGTTGGTTAAAGTAGTTTTTAAATATAAAGTAATTTAACTAGATTTTAAATACTATATAGGTAAATAAGTAACAGTGAACAAAATATTTCTATCTTCTCTTTGTTCATATTACGCCACCTAGCTAAGCCAACAGGTGCGCCAATTCACAAAACAATGAAGTTCTAAAACTCCGTGTAGGCTACAGCCAAGTCGCGAAATGCGATTATTGTCATAATAATATAGTAAGCACGTGTATGGTGACATTGTTTGTGGGGTTATAGATCTGAAGGAATTGGGGTTTTTAGTTAAGCATATGGAAGGAATGGTGAGGAAAATGGATAGGTATGTTAGTTCCACCGGGATAGGAATGGCAATGGGTAGGGTATGGGTAGGGTACTATAGTACCCGTCCCCATACTCACAGTTTGAAAAAATACCCGTACTCGGCCCCATACCCGCGTGGGTAGCAACTTTGATCCCCGTACCCTTACCCTCTGGGTATCTCGGTACCCGTACCCGCACCCGTTATCCGCACTTTCACGATGAAAAATGAAAAAATTAATTTCTCAAAGGTAACACATAATATTATATATAGCAAAAATTAAGTACATATTATAATGCATAATAAGGTTCTGAAATACAATACATAAAATCAAACCGGACATTAAATAAATTATACAATAAACTTCGAAAATAATAAATTCATGAACTTGCAGGTGTTGAGGCTGAGCTAATACTATCCAAAATCTATTTAAAAATAATGTATTACATTAATTAGTTTGAGTTATAAAATCAACATTAATAACAAAAATTATTAGACTATATATTTTACCTCCTCTTCAGAATCTGAGTCTTGGAATGATTGCAAATGTTTATCTTTCACATGTAGATATTGTTTGGGTCCAGTAATACCAATAGAAACTATAACATTAAAATAAAATTAGTTAATAAACTAAACACAAATTTATTGAATAAATATATTAGTGCAACATATATTACCTTCCTTTTCATGCTTCAACCAGCTTTGTGCACACATAAGCACCTCAAAATTATCTTCATAAAGCCTGGAATGATGAGGACTCAATAATCTACCTCCTGTGCTAAAAGTAGATTCTAAAGCAACGGTTGAAATTGGGATGGCCAAAATATCCTTGGCAATTTTTTTTCAATGTTGGATACTTGATCCCATTTGTTTTCCACCATCCAAGAATATCAAATGTGACACTCCTAGGCAATACCTTCTCTTCCAAGTAGAAATCCAATTCAGACTTTGATTGTGTCTCATTTGTATCATTGACAAATGAATCATAACCGCTAAGAAAATTGTTCATACTAATATTTGAATCCAACTCCTTGTCATTATGTTTTTCAGCTAAATTATCAAGTATCCTATTGGACTTAGCTTGATAATCTTTGAACAATGAATAGCATATTTAATTTTTTTGGATGCTAATAGTAAAGAGCAAACACGCAAAAAGGAAAAAACAAAACAACAGAGGATACATATATATAAATAATTATACATAATATATATATATATATATATATATATATATATATATATATATAGTGCGGGTATGGGGCGGGGTGGGTACTAAGGTACCCGTACCCGCACCCATCCCCATTAAAATTTGCGGGTAATTACCCATACCCATACCCATTAAACGGGTAATTACCCTCCCCATTGTGGGTAAATTTTGAGGGTACCCATCGGGTCCGGGTCCAATTGCCATCCCTACACCGGGAGTTTGTACAGTGAAATGGAGGTGTTGAATGAGTTGGAGCAAGCAGTGAAGAAGTTTCAGAATAAGCAATTGGGGAATTTTGCAGTGCCATCCCTGATTCGAATTTTTTTTTGTGATTTACAACGTCCTCAACCATCTTTTTACAAAGTTTTGGGGTTTTTATTAAAACCTACAAGAAATATTTTTATAACTTCTGGGGAGAATTTATAAATATATCTAAAACTGACAAAATAGCCTATTCCAGGTCAAAAGTGGGGTTCACCACCATGCTAAACCAAAGTGGTTCACCAAGCTAAGTTTTACCCAAACGCAATATCATGTTCCCTGTATTAGAAATTATCAGTTCTCTTCGGAGAAAAGTTTCCGTTCCTCTATACTATTTTTTTATTTTATTTTTTAAATTTTTTATCACAAATATATATTAAAAATATATGAGAAAAAAACGCTTATGATAACGAATATGATTTATTTATTTATTTGACGAAATAACGAATATGATGAAGGTAGTATAAATCTAGAGATACAGAGGGGGTGAAATACAAGCTTAGTATTTCCCTGCCACTTGGCATCTTAAAGATCATGTCTGATTCTTTTCTTTTGCTTTTATTGGGAAGTTGGGAACAAGCCTCAAGTTGGCCAACACAAAAATTGTAAAGGGAAAAGAAGCTCGTTAGCATGCTCAATTTGGCTTTTTGGAAAAGGGGGGGGGGGGGGGGGGGAATCTAGTATTTTTCTTTTAATTGCTTTTAGTATCGGAAAAACCTAAAGTGGCATAAACACAAGTAGGAGAGTAGCTTTCTGGAGTTGACTAGCTAGTTGCGAATGATTTATGACCAAACTATTTTTTCTTTGCATTTAGCTATAAGATCAAGAACCTACCAAAAAAAAAAGCAATAAGATCAAGATGAGTTAAAATTTTAGGAGCATAATGAAAATTTGTTTCCAGTTTACGCTTTATTCGGATGATGAACAAATCAAAAGAAAAAAAATTAGGAGAATGAAACATAAGAGATTGAATGTAGATTATGTATTGAAATTTCGTTCATTTCAAATACCAAATTGTTCTATCCTTATAATTTTAGGGGCCGATTACGATTCACTTAATAAATATTATAATTTCTCTCTGCTTATTTGAAAATATAGAAAATTGAATAAAATAAAGACCAGGGTAAAAAATTACTCTTATGATGTGAAAACAAGGGTAAAAAACAATAAATTATATTTTTTTTCTTGATTTCTCTCCAAATATAGGGTAAATTTTTTTTTGTTATTTGTTAATTTCGCACAGAAAAGTTCATTCTCCTCTAATTTCTTTAAACATCCACACAAAAGAGAAGTACCCCATTAATTAATTTATCTCCTATTTCTCTGTTTATTTTTTTTTATCCCAAAATCCAAACACTGTTAATCGAATCCTGAGCAGGGATGGCCCATGTCGGCACAGATAACCAAGGACTAAACCAAACCATCCCCTAGCAAATTTTTCTGTTAAGGAAGTCGTTCGCAAGGTTTGAATATCTGGTAGGCATTAACTTCACCCGAACAAACTCAACAAAAATTAAATACGGTAAAAAGATTCCTGGGCATGCTCTTGTACACTGTGTTTGGTTTTGAAGAAAGGAGAAGGAAAGATTGTGAGAGGAGAGAAAGAAGGTGAAAAGAGTACCTTTCCATCGTTTGGAACAGCTGAAAAAAGAGAAAGAAAGAAGATTGAAGCTGGGGCCCACACCAAAATACTTTCTGCGCTCAACCGAACGGAAAGGGGAAAGGACACCAATATTTTTGTTAAATGGACAAAAAAGCCCCTAATCTCTTGACTGAATTAACTATTTTTATGATGCATGGTCTTCTCGGGCCTTGAGTTTTTTTTTGTTGGATTTTATTAAAACCACAATAGCTAGCTCTGATGATGTTGTGAAGCAGCACCCTTTGGTCTTTCTTTCTCTGAGCGTGTTAACCCTGACCCATGTCATTTGCTAGTGTAGTGGTTTGCTTTGTAAGGTATAATAATATAATATATATATATATATATATGTCCAACCCCATTCTTCTTTTTCTTATGATTTCTTTAGTGCCGTGGAGGTGCTACTCTTTGTGCACTGTGACCTTTCAATTTTTTTATTTGTAAATGTTTTTACAAATACCCAAATATATTAAAAAAATAGTTTTTTCAATAATTAAATTTGTTTTATTTGCAAATAATATTTTTTAATTCACCTTAGTAATTTTATTTTTATTTTATATCTACAGGTAAAATAAATATTTTTGAATTTTTAATGTTTTTGATTTATCAAAGTTTTATGATTATTTACTCTTTCGTATTGATAACCGATAAGAGTATATTTTGCATTTTATATCATTTTATTTTTATATAAGGGTATTTATGTCATTTATCATATATATCTTTCTTTCCTCTCACTTTCTATCCAAACAAACAAAGGAAGAAAACAATTTTATCTTTTTTTCCTTTCACTTTCACTCAAACCAAACAACTAAATAATCATTTCACTTTTCACCCCTTTTCTTTTCTTTATACTATCTTTCCTTCTATTTTCTTTCCTTCTACTTTTTTTCCTTCCATTTTCTTTTTATAACTAAACATAGTGGTAAGGAATACATTTTGCTTTTTACAGTAACTCTCATTAAAATAAATAAATAAAACATCTCAATCGCACTATTAACATTTTAACACGTTTATAATTTGCTTTGGTGGAAAAAAAAAACACGTTTATAATTTGCTATTAATAGTTAAGATTATTTACTTTTTAACTTATTATCTGTCAAATTCATCTCGCATGGGCAAGACTATTGTAAAAGTAATGCACGCAGCCATTAAGCTCATTAGGAATGTGTAGTGCTGCTACTGCCGTTTATTCAGTTCAAATTGCTTTCATCTTCAATATGTTGTGTATAAATTGGGCGGGGGGGGTGGGGGGGAATTTTATAAATGACTGGTCCCTGTTTAGAAATTTTACTATGGAATATAGTTACTTACTCATTGATACATCAACATTAATGGATACAACAACGTCAATGCTAAATACACATACTCAATTAACAAACAGAGACTAGAACAAAAATTCTTCTCATTACATATACTACCATAATAATAGTAATAATGAAAACAAAAATAAAATAGAAATAGAAATAATTAAAAAATAAAACTAATTGCAACCCTTAATTAATCCCGCCGTTACAAAACTTGCCCATTTTGGCTGGCAATACAGAGACGAGAACCTTGCTCCAACCAAACCATCAATCAAAAGATCTCAAAGAGCGATAAGAGGATCCAAAACAAACAAATCCCCGATATCTTGGAAATCATCGTAATCTCTGTTCCAATTCGTGAAATCGAAATCGAAGCTCTGAGGGACACTGTCGGGGAAGGAAATGCTTTCAAACTCTGTCCCATTAACAGTGTTGCCAAACACATCCTCTGACGGGAAAGTGCTTTGGAACTCAAATAACATATCACTGGGAAATGGAAACATTGACTCAGATTTTAACTTGTCTTTCGAAACTTTATTATCATCAGAGAAATTTCCCGACACGCATGGAATTTCTTCTTCAAGAGACTCACCCATTGGATATGAAACATCGTCTTTGGCAGTTACAGACTCAGCTTCCTCGGAAGAGGAACAACAGTGAAGAACCGAAGTTGGAGAAAGCAAGTCGTTGCTACGACACTCCTCGCCGGAACTGTAACCAACAGCTGGCGGTTGAATGAAGTTGGTGAGTGCGTCGGCACCACGAAGCTCAATGGCGGCTTTGTCGTACTGAACGGCAGCTTCCTCCGCGGTGGCATAGGTTCCCAGCCACCGCCGCACGCGCCGCCACGGGTCCCTTATCTCCGCCGCCCATTTCCCCCACGGCCTCTGCCTCACTCCCCGGAACTTCTTCCCGGGGCAAACCCCCAGCCTCCACCGATTCGCCGGAGCTACGGTCTTCCCGCCGGCGCCGGCACACTTGGCCCTGCCGGCGCTGCTCCTCTTCTTCGAAACCCCATCTTTCTCGGCAATGCTCGAGTCAACAACGCTAATCTCGTTGATGAATGTTTTAACTCGCCGGCGCGTGAAACACTCTGGAGCCGCTTTTTCTTCTTCTTCTTCTTCTTCGTCGCTAGAGGAGTCCGTTGCGTCGCCATCGGCTACACGTATTCGTATGACTCTTGGATGAGGATGAGGATGCTTCATTGGGTGTTCTTGTGTGGGTGTATTGGTGACCAATTTGGTGTGGTTGAAGTGATGAGTAGTGTGCTTAATGGAAGGCGTAGGCATAGCCATATGAAGCTTTTTATGTTGTATGAGAGTGTTTGTTGTTGGGAACAGAGAGCATTGAAGGCCAGATGGTGGAGTGGGTGAGTGAGAAAGGGACGGAAAAAGGGGAGAAGAGGAGAATCGTTGGAGAGTGGACACGGGTGGGGAGAGGAGAGGAATAAAGAAGGGGAAAGGGAAAGCAGAGAGAACAGAACAGGTCAGGGGTCAGAGAGAAGGTTGAAAGGGAGAGAAATGGAGAAGCATGACAACATGGATTAAATACACTTACACTTGTGCTTTTTCTATTCTAAAGTCAAGAGCTATTAAATAAAGAAGGAGATATTTCAAGGAAAGTGACGTACAAAAAGGAAGGGATAAGTTAACAGCGTGCAATTTCACTTCCTCTGCATACCCTTTGTTGATGAGCGTGGAACCAAAAAGAGAAATGAAATGGGGAATGGGGAATGGGGAGTTAAATAAAATAACGTGCGTACTTGGTGATGGAATAGAACATTAGAACTCACTCTGTGATTTCTGGCTGATGTTATTAAGGGAAATGGTAAAGAGCAGTGTACTGGGAAGGAGGAAGGAGTATAAAGAGCTGAGTAGGAGATGAGTTATTATGAGTAGAAGTCAAGAGTTAGAAGGGGGGAAGGAGAGATTCGCCAGCAGAAGAGGAGTTTCTGTTTTCTTTGTTACGTTGTTACCTGAAATTAAAACCTATTTTATAGGATCCAACAAAAACCCCTTCGAAAATTCAGATTTAAATGCCAGAGCCAGTTCACCTCTTTATTCTCTGAAATTTTAGTTGTTTCCCTTACCATTTATCCCGGCTTATACTAAATTCTACAACTTCTTTTCATTTTTCTTGAGTCAAAAAACACTTTTTTTTCCCTTTCAAAAATAGTTAATTTTCTGGATAAATTGTACTCTTCTCTTTCGAGAAAGCTTAAATTACACACATTTTTTATGTTAAAATATATACTTTGCTTAGAAGTAAATATATATATTTTAATGCTTCACCATAGGCCACCACCATATTTTATCGTGATTCTTTTTATAAGTGTATCTTATGCGAGTAACCACGCAAGTGTCAAAAAAGAGTAATAATAATAATAATTAAGTAATTAATTTAATAATCAATCAATACCAAAGATATCGGAGAGAGGGGGAAAGAGATAAGAATGAATCAAATAGATGGCGCCGAATTCGTTGGAGCCTGGAATATAAACGGAGGTAGGATATTTAGACGTCGTTATACGCCAAACCCTATCAGAAAGTTTTGAAGGGCATATTTACTTGGAAGGCTTGTTACTTCCATAACCACCACCGCCAAGGAATCTGCCATGTCCGTCCAAGTTGCTGCAGCGCCTAAGAGAGTTCCCCTTTCGTCCATAAGGTTAGGGTTGAGATGCTCCATTATTGCACAACAGCCCCGGTAAGCACTTAATTTCCTCACCACTAACTAAGGGGGTGGTATTGGATTGGGATTGTAAAGGATTTTGATAGATTTTTTTGTGATGAAAATTTTTTGTGGTATTCAATAAAGACTTTTTAATATTATAAAAAAAAATTTGTGGTATTTAATTAGAACTATCATGACTTTTTAGAGAGTGCAATGAAATCCAATGGTATTCAATTAGGATTATCATAACTTTTTAAAGAGGCAAATGAAATCCGGTGGTATTTAATTGAGATTTTTTACAACTTAAAAAAAGTCTATTGATATTCAAAAATATACAGATTTTAAAGGATTATTTTGCATGGTAGATTTCGTAGGACTTTTTAGTGTAAAATATAAAAATCAGACCTATCCAACAATCTCACCCAAACCCTCAAGACTTCACAGACTTTTTTTTTTCTGCCATTGCAATAGTGCCATACTCACCAAGTAATTTTTTTCCCTTTTGTCGATTATTTTTCTTCATACATTCTTTCTAAGTTAAATATACTTAGATGACAACATTGTAAATGTGTGTATACATTTTTTTGTACTTTACCTCCCCAAACATTATAATAACCAAATTTGATCTTTCCATCTTTTTATTTCATAATCCTCCATGACAATTTCTGGTCAAATGTGATCTTTTCATTTTTTTTACAAACTCTTTGTATTTACTAATTTAATTAATATAATAAATTTATCTTTTTTTCAAATTTCAATTATTTTTTTATTCGTTACTCTCTTTTTTATTTTATAAATCTAATAGTTTTCTTAACGAGTTTCATTTATATTTTTTGTTTTTATAATTTTTCAGGCTGTAAATTTTTTAATTTTATTTTTGATAAATATAATAAAATTTCTTAACAAGTTTCATTCATATTTTTTGTTTCTATAATTTTAGGATATAAAATTTCTTAACAAGTTTCATTCATCTTTATTTAAATTTTGATAAATAAAAAATATTTTTTACTGTTTCTCATTTATTTTTATAATTTTATTATTACGATAAACCAAAAAACTATTTATATATATATATATATATATATATATATATATATATATATATATATTATGTGGTGTCCTTAACACAATAAGTATTTGTGTTATCATGTGTAACATTACATAATTTTCTTCGCAAAAAATGTCATTCTGATGAATTTCTAATTGAATCAGTAGATGAATTTTTACCTTCGGAATACTATAATTTTGAGCCAGCAGACGAATCTTCACCTTCAATATTTCCTTTAGTATTACCAGGTAGTATGACTTATGTGGAAAATTATTACTTAAAAGGAGATAAGATACAACCAATTTCTTTATTTTCGTTTTTATTGACTCTTATAACTTTGAAAGTTTGTTAAAAATCCATGAGATTCTTTATAAATTCATAAAGTCATTTCAAATCTTATAAATTCTTATGATATAAAAATCATTTAAAATCCACAAGACTTTTAAAAAAAATCTGATAAATTATTACTTTCCTACGAAGTCTTTTAAAATCTACAAAATCTGCAAAAAAAAATTATGACAAAATAGTCTTTTAAAATCTCAATCCAATACGTTAAACCAAAAAACTAATCTTTTACGTTCTGATGCTTATGAGTTTAAGTTTAATTATTTCAAGTGTGATTTTACGTCTTGTGTTATGGATTTATGATTCTTTTTCCTCTTCCCGTTTCTGAGTAGAATCTCGAGTTTGACTGCCTTGGTTGCATCAGCCAATAGATCACCAAGTGATGGCAAAATGAATTATACATCTTCTGGTTCCAAGATGGATTTTTCGGTTAGTACACCAGACTTTAAACAATACGACATCTGCTTTCATGGAAAAATAAATTCTCCTCCAATAAGAGATACATTTCTTGAAGAAAACAAAGAAAGAAGCTGCATTGAGATGCAGAAGGGAGGGATACTGAGGCCCGGGATGGTTCTCTTGAAACATTTCATAACCCACAGTGAACAGGTACTTATATAATTTTCTCTTGCTTTAGCAGGCATGCAACTATTTCTCTCTAATCTTTCATAATGCAATTTATGATGTATGGGGTAAAGAACAGGACATTAGGATGAGACATATTTCAGAATTAGCCTACACTAATAGGATGATACATAGGATGCAAGCAATTTTTTCTTCTCCTAACTATTCTTGGAATTTCTCTAACTTATAGTAATGCATTCCATTTATATAAGCTTGCCCCCATGTTCCTGAATGATGCACCATAACTTTTTGTATACTTGATTTAACTTAGTCCATGAAATTATTAATATTTCAAATTAATCTCTGAAATTGGAATTTCTCGATTATATTAGTCCTTTTGAATCAGTCAATTCAGTCCCTGAAATTGTCTAACAGGAACTAATGTGATCGAAAGTTTTTAATTTTAGGGACTAAGTTGACAATGTTTTTCAATTTCTGGGACAATTGGTGATTTACTCTATTTCATATATGGTAGGTTTAATTTTTTGTTCTTTTCCTAATAATTTTAGGTGGAAATAGTGAAAAATTGTCGTGAGCTTGGTATGGGTTATGGAGGATTCTATCAACCAGGTTTTGCAAATGGTGCCAAACTTCGATTGAAGATGATGTGTCTTGGTATGGACTGGGATCATCAAACCGGAAAATATGGATATAAACGCGTAATTGATGGTAGCAAGCCACCTAGTATTCCCCGTTACTTCAGTAAGTTGGTTATAAGAGCAATGCAAGAAGCACATACTCTAATTAATAAGGAACATGGAATACGGCATGTGGAGGACATACTCCCTTCACTGACTCCTGATATATGCATTGCCAATTTTTATTCAACCAGTGGAAAGCTTGGTCTTCATCAGGTCAGCTCCTTTACTTGTTACACTACCTTGCTTTTGCTTTTTGGCATTTTTTAGGTAAGAACTCAAGAAATATTTGGATGTTGTCGACTTGTTCACAGATAATCGAAAATAAAATAATAACAAAAGAGAACAGGATCTGGAGAGAAAAGGGAGAAAATTCGGAAAGAGGAGTTTTGTAATGGATTTAGGACCAAGTATTTAATGATAAATAAGCATAGAGAATCACAGGTGTTTGTCTAATTAGTCAAATCTTTTCTTACAACATATTAGCTATACAGTAGTGTAATGTTATCAGTAACCCATCATGCATGTAACACTTTACCTATTCATATAGGTTCTCTAATAGATGTACATATAGGGTTTTCTAGAATCAATTGGTTTACTGACTCGGATTCCGTTTGTTAGTTACAGCAGAATCTAACTCCTTGAGACATGCTTACACTAAAAATATATGTACCCTGTATATTGTTAGATCAATGAATCGTGATATTAATTGCACTTTATCAGAAAGTCTCGCTCTCAGAAACACTCTCATCAGTCATCACTCTCTCTAAACGCTCTCTTACACAAAATTCTTATTTTTCACCCATGATTTCTTCATTTATACTCAGTTTATTGGACTTTTGTTGAAAATTTTGGTTGGAATCTTAACATATAGTTTTGGAGGTTTTACTGTTTTAGTAAGATTGTGGTATTCATGTTGCTGGCTAATATTGGTTGATTGATAACAAGATATGATAGACAAACTTATTTTGCTTCCATCTTGAAAACTGCTTGATGGCAGGATCGTGATGAAAGCAGAGAAAGTCTGCGAAAAGGGTTGCCCGTTGTATCCTTCTCTATTGGTGATTCAGCAGAATTTCTTTATGGGGATCAAAGGGATGTTAAGAAGGCAACGAATGTACTCCTAGAATCAGGAGATGTGTTGATATTTGGTGGCAAATCGCGACATGTGTTCCACGGTGTGTCATCTATCATACCCAATTCAGCCCCAAAGGGATTGCTGCAAGATACTTGCCTTCGTCCTGGCCGCCTCAATCTTACATTCAGACAATATTAATGCACTCCATACCTGAGATCAACAATGCTATTGATGTTCTTGTAGTTGACGCATTTTATTTTATAATTTAAAATATTGTCCCAGTGAACTTTGCATAAACAGATTGTTGTTTAAATATGTCTGTCTATTGTGTTGGTAACTAGCCTTTTTTTGTCTACATTGAAAGTTGGCTGATTGAATTTGGTTCTTCGTTTTAAGGTTTTGAGCTATTTTTTTCTTTTTATTTTCATGTCATATTTGGTTAATTACATGTTTTTGTCCTTTGTGTCCATAATGGTCCCTTTTTATAACATTGAACTTTATCTAGTTGAATTTAGTTCTTAGTTTGCAGTAGTTATCTGATTGAGCCATTTTCAATTTCCATGTTATATTTGGTCAGTTACATGTATCTGTCCCTTGTGTTCATAACTGTCCCTTCTCATAGTCTACATTGAAATTTAGTTGATTTAGGGTATGTTTGGCCCAGCTTTTTTATAGCTTCTCTTTTCCTTTTAAGGAGAAGCTGGGCCAAACAGGGTTCAATTAAAAGCTCTTGAGAAAAAAAGTGACTTTTTTTTAAAGAACAAATTGAAGAAATAAGGAGCTTCTTAAAAAGCTCACATGAGGAGCTTTTCCACCACTTATACGGAGCTTTTAGTGAGTGGTTCTCTCATCGAATCCCGCTCCTTGCGTTTTTATTTCTTTCTCTTTTTCCATGTTTTCTATTTACCCTACCCTATACCCACTTTTTTCTTCCCGCTTTTTCTGTTGTTCATTCTCTGTTTCTGCCGCGCAGTACTCTTGTTCTTCTCGTGTCTTTTGTTTTCTCTGGTGCGATCTCTTTCTCTTTCTCTGCCTATTCTGTTGCAACTGTGAGTAGCCTTGCTTTTCTTTTTGTCTTTTGTTTACTTTTGTGTTTCCTAATACTGTTGTTTCTGTGGAATAGTCTCTCACCCCACGTGCTTGAAATCTGTTGCTACACGATAACTATTCTAGGAGTTGCAATGTAATCCTTTTTGTTGTTGTCTTCGTTCATGTATTTTGGTTTCTTTTCATTATTTCAGTGCAGCCCACCTCCCCATTATATGTTGGTACCATTTTTTGGGTGGGTTGCTGTGGTGCGTTACATTGGTAGCAGGTGTTGGACTTGTTGTAAAGTGCATGTCTAATTGCCTATAATTTGTACTCATAAAAAAAATTGCCCATAATTTGCTTATGTTAAAAAAAATTGAAAGAAATATAAGTGAGTAGAATTAAGTTAAAAATAGAAACGTAAACACAGTAAATTTCCCCAGTCTCTGATTGAGATAAAATTGAGCACCCAATTTTCATTCTCGCCATGTTTGAAAACAACGGGTTCTTGACAGGGGTTGCAATTTCTTTCTTAAAAAATCTAATTTCTACAATTAGCCCAAAAATTCACCATTTCACTTACTTGACAGACACACTTTGATTAAAAAACATAAATTCATTGAAAGAGTTGTATTCCTTCTATTGTCCAATGTTTTTTAGAAATTAGATTAATTAAACACTGATATTTCTAAGATTATTTTCTTTTATGTTTTTTCTGATGTTCTTTTATTTTTCTTTTAATTCTGAGAGTTAAGGAGTTATTGATTATAACTTCACTACTTTTTTTTTCTTGATTATTATATACACATATCTTATGATTTTTCAACACACTGCAGCTTATGGCTAGCAAAGAAAACCTTCTGAATAATTGTGATAATTTTGGCAAAGCAAAATGGGATCCAATTAGTACCAAAATTTTGCTTGATATTTGCATGGATGAGATTCGTAAAAGTGGAAAACCAAGAATTGCGTTTAGGAATAAAAAATGGGAAGAAATACGTGAAGAATTCTATAAACGTGCTAATAAAAACTATACCCAAAAGCAATTGAAGAATAGGTTGGATAATTTGAGGGTTGATTGGACAATATGGAAACAATTGATGGGTAAAGAAACAGGTCTGGGATATAACCACAAGACAGGAACTATTGATGCCGATGCTACATGGTGGGATGCTAAGATAAAGGTGAGTATTATGAATATTTTAATTTTGTATCAATTGAAAGTTAACTGTTGTGATTTGATTTATTGAATTTGATTTTATTTTTTTATGTAGGAGAATGCAAAATATGCAAAATTTCGATTTCAAGGATTGGAATTCCATGATGAATTGGATTTCATATTTGGGGAGATCGTGGCAACAAGTCAAAAAGTATGGACACCGGCTATAGGTGTGCCAAATGAATCCAATGGCAAAAATATTGCTCCAGATGTGCCACAGCAAATTATTGAATTTGATGATGATGGAATCAATCTTGATGATGACTTTAGCCCTGTACAAAACACTCAACCTACAAAGAAAAGAAAGGTGTCACCCGATATGAGTGAGAAAGTGGCAAAGGGTAAGGGAAAAGTTGGGAGTGCAACAGCTATGAGAAGAACTTTAGAACGATTAGTTGATGCAGCAGAAGGTCATAATGAAGCTGAAAAGGATGAAAATGTAGCAACATCTCATGTTCATGGACAATACTCCATTCCAAATTGCATTGAAGTCTTAAAAAAAATAAAGGAGGAAGGACGTTTGAGTGATCGACAATTTAGTTATGCTTTAAAATTGCTTAAAGATAGTGAAAATAGAGTTATAATCATGTCCTTAAAAGATTCAATAGATGCATTGGTGAATTTTATTGTGTATAATTCTGATTGATAGGAAACCTCTAGTATTTAGGTTAAGATTTTATTTTAGTATGTTTTGACTTTATCTTTTAGGATTTGTCTTTATCTTTGTTGTTCACATATTAAACATTCAAATTACTTTTATGAATATGCTTTTATATTTGGTGATGTTGTTTCTGTCAAATTGTCCTACAGATGGCTCTTAATCATACCATTGAACATTCAAGAAAAGTTAAAAAAGGAAATGCGCGAAGTTTTACAAAATGTGTTACACTGCTGCAGCAATTGCATGTGTATACCACATGAAGTATTGTTTGAAACAAGGTAATAGATTTCTTTATTCTCATGGATGGAATTGGGTTCGAGAAACTCTTAACACTCCAGGTGAAAGTTATAACATGTTTAGGTTGTTCACATTTGTTGTTGTTGGTTGGCCTGGTACTGCACATGACACGCGTATTCTTTCATCTGTGATTGAGGAAATGAAGAAAGTGTTCCCCCACCCTCCTGAAGGTACATGTAATCTTATTTTTTTTTAAATAATCTTTTTCATTTTTATATTATTGAAATTAAATTTCTCATGGAAACTAATAATAAAAATATTCTAACATTATAGGAAAATATTATCTAGTGGATGCTGGATATCCAAACATGAAAGGATATCTATCACCATACAAGGGTGAAAGGTATCATATTCCTGATTTTAGAGAAGGCAGTCAAGCAGAAGGTTTACAGGAAGTATTCAACCATGCACATTCTTCACTGAGAAATGTTATTGAAAGAACAATTGGGGTTTGGAAAAAAAGGTGGCATATCTTATGCGATATGAGACCTTTTCCAGTTATCAAACAAGAGAAGATCATAGTTGCAACAACAGTACTCCATAACTTCATTCGGATATGTGGTGTTGAAGATGAGGAGTTTAACAGATGTGATCATACTCCTGGATACATGACTGACTGCGAAGAAGAAAGGAATACTAATGAAGAAACAAATTCATATAATCCTAGAAGAGTACTAGATGGTGGCTACATGGATGGAGTTCGAAATCAAATTGCAACTGCATTGATGGAAACTACAAATCGTTGATTTACAAATTATATAATATTTTATATTTTCTTTAATATGGTTTTATGTGAATTTTTAGTTTATTTGTACAATAGAAATTTAATTAGAAATTTAAACAAATTATGATAATTTTAAATAAATTAAATCAAAGATTTTATAATGATATTTTGTCACTTTCTTTAATATAATTGTATGTAAACTTTTATTTATATAACATTCTTTAATATAAGTTTGCAATTAGATACTCTTTATGGTAATTTTAAATAAAATTAGATATTTTATAAAAATATTTTACCAAACAACTTTTAGCTTAAAAGTAACTTTAAAGGTAAAAAAAAAAGTAAAATTACCAAACAACTTTAGCATAACTTTTAAAGCTCTTTTTTTACACTTTAGCTTAAAACTAGCTTTTAAGCTCAAAAAAAACTGGGCCAAACATAACCTTAGTTTAGTTCTTAACTTGAAGTTTATGAGCGCCTTCTTAATTAGAATATGACACTGTCTTTAATTATGGATAACTAATTAAAAGTCTCTTGTCTTTTTAATTTATAAAAAGAATTTAGTATGATATACTTTGTTTTAAAATTCAAATATTTAATTGGCTAATTGTAGAAAACATTATTCAAATGAGCTACTGTTACCAAATTTTTAAAAAAATAAAACATAACAAATGTTAAAAGATAAACTATAATCGGTAATCAAATATTCTTTTGATAATTATTGGCTCCGTCTAATGTGAATGAGTGCACAAGTGATCCACTCGTGAACTAGCTAGAGAGAACCGTTGGATAAAATCAATGATTCAGATGAGTTCAAAACAAAAATAAGAACAAATATATCAACCCACACACAATCCTTGTCCAACCTTCCCCCACCTCTCACTCTTTCGACTGTCGGCACCGTTGTCTTGCACCGAGATTGATTGCTGGACAACAGTGGTAGAAAGTAACGGTCACTGGAAGTGTTGTGAGACCCTTATGAGGAAGTTGGCCAAAGCTGGGAAACACGCTGAGATTTGGCTGGAGGATCTAAAAAGCTCCGGCAAGGCGAAGAACAAGAATAAGAACGAACCAAAACAAACACAAAGTTTGCACTAGCAGCTAAAACACTAGCACCCACACATGTCAAAACCATCACTTGAGCAACATAACATAGACTTAATTAATCAAACTAGGGTTCAATCCCCAATCCCTAGAACCCTAAATATCTAATTGCTTCAGTATAGCTATACAATTGATGCAAATGGGGGCAACCAATATTGGAGAAATTGAAGCTAAGCAGAGGCCAGACTGAGAAGTGCACCGACGATATGCTAGAGAGCCATCATCATGAGTTCGAATGATGTGAAGAAGCAGCTCACGGTGGGCTGGGTTTGAAGCGATGGGTTGCAGATGACTTAGGGTGGTCTCTCGCGGTGGACCTCTTGCAGATGGGTTTGCAGAGGTAATTTGGTGGGTCAAAGGGATAAGGGTGAATGATAAGGGTGACACGGCTGGCTTCACGGTGGTAGGCCTTCTCGGATTCATGCAGCCAACCATCCTCCGACCACCGCTTTGCTTGGGCGGCCTTCTCCACGCACCGCCACACCGTATAACATGCTCTTTTCTTTTTTGAAATATATAACAACATAGCATGCTTTGATGCTCTGTTGCGCGCATATTGCATGCTTGATGCTGAGAGAGGAAGAAGGGGGCGAGGGAGAGATTAAGTGGGGCTAAGTGTTGATGTTCTCATTTTTTTCTTATTTCATCTGGACCTTTGATTTTTCTTTACTAAATCCAATGGTGAGAAAAAATGCTCCACCAGTGATCCATATGTCACTATTCTCCACGCTAGCCGTCACCATAATTATTATCAGTACTAGGGTGCACAACAATAAAACATTGCATTGCTG
Source organism: Glycyrrhiza uralensis (assembly GCA_030159175.1). Taxonomy (NCBI): domain Eukaryota; kingdom Viridiplantae; phylum Streptophyta; class Magnoliopsida; order Fabales; family Fabaceae; genus Glycyrrhiza; species Glycyrrhiza uralensis. Next base: position 56,009,642 of record BRZY01000003.1, on the reverse strand, counting down.
GGTCAACTTAGTATGGACCACCGTCCATGTTCACCACTGTGGTGAACCGTCCTTTTGACCTGTTATTGTCTGTTTATCCAGTTTTCGTGTTATTATAATTTCACCCCTAATATTTGTGAGAATAAGTATTGTGTACAACCAAAAAAAGTCTCAAAAGTTTTGAAAATTACTTTTGTTCCCAATTATTTTCCCCCCAAATCTTTTAATATTCTCTTCCCCTTCCCTCTTCCTAAGCACCACTGTGAATGACTGACAACCCAAACAGACCCACCGCCCTCATGAACCACATCTAGACCCATCCCCTTTCCAACCGCATCGAGCCACCGAAAGCTTACCTGCGTTGCCATCGGCTCGCCTTTTCCATCATAGTTGTCATTAGGGTGACTGCAAGGCCTTCAATCTCCCTCCTGCAGCAGAACCAGCGCCATACGACGCAGTCCACGGGGCAGCCATTGCTCACGCGAGGCGTTCCGTGAGGGTAGGGATTCGGAGGGGTTACTCCATGGGGTTCTGTGTTGGCAACTTCCGGAGATCTCAAGGATGAAGGCTATCTGTTTGTCCCTTTCAAATTCTTTTCTATTCTCTTCAAAATTCCCCAAACCCAAACACAAAATAAAATAATATTATTGACTTTTGTCAGCTTTTGTTTCGGGAATCAAGATTTGATTATTCAGTTCAAGAGTGTGTCTATTCTTCTATTTTTTTTTATTATTTCTTCATATAATTTTCCATTGCGCCTTTTCTATTCCTCTGTCTCCGGAAAAATGCAATTCAGGAGTTGAAATGAAACTCTGGTTTTGATTCAAATAAGTTGCAACAGTCCAACAAATATAGATAGTTCTTCTCTCTAGTTACTGCGTTTATAAAAAAAATAGAGTTATAAGCAAGAATCTCCAAATCCAAGAAACAACTCGGCCATGATATTTCAGTGAGGGAATGGAATTTTAGATGGTTGTTTAAAGGTATTTGTTTATGTTGGAGTGAAGTGCAGAGGTGTAACCCTTATGGTAGGAAGAGAGGAAGGGTGTGGTGCTCTTCAATTTCTGCAGTTTCCCCCATGGTAGGAAGAGGGGAAGGGGGTCAGTGGGATGGGGTAGGTCAGGGAAAAGTGGCAGTGGGCATAAATTTTGGTAGTGCAATTAACTTATAATGTTAGGGTTCATTTCTTATTTGAATTTTTTTGCCTTGTTCTTGATTATGTTAAGTGTCCAGCAAATATTATTAATACAACACATTATGTGACCCTTTTTGCAATAACGTCAAATTGTATGGAAAACACACACCCCAGAAAACGGGTAAGAGATCCTATCCATTCAATTTTTATATTAATATATCAATGGCTAAAAGTAGCACTTCACCACCATGGTGAACATGGACAGTGATCCATACCAAGTGGACCCTGCACTGCTACAACACCGAGGATAGAATGGGAAAAGAAAAAAACCAACCCAAATTGTGGGGATCAGATTTGGACGATTCAAATCATCACCCTAAGATAATTGTTCATCTTTGCTCTTCTTCTTCTTCTTCTTCTGTTATTTCTCCTTCATCAGATGAACTTGCCGTTCCTGATCAATCTGAATCCGCTGCCAAACAGAGGTGCCATCATTTTCCCATTTACTTATAGATACTTGTTGAAACTCCTTTTCAGTTATCAATAACTGCTATAATCATTACACACACTGTAATCTGTAGCTCTTTCTGTTTTAGTAGTTTCTCACTCACTCGTTGCATGTTTTTGTCTTGTCTCTTGCTGCATCGATGATAGTGTTTATGGCAGTGGGTATAAGGCATGTGGAAGAGAAGAAATGGAGAAAGGGTGCAATGGAGAAGGAAGGATTCAGGGTAGGATTGCAACGGTGCCGGGCTTTGGCTGGTGGCCCATAAAGGCTTCCAGGCCATGCCCTGGATTTGTGGCTTCTGGTGGTAGGTACAGGTGACAAGGACAAAGCATGGACGAGGTTGCCTCTGGACGTGGTAGAACACCCTCTCTAGCGACTCCTACTGCTGACTCAGACCCAAGGAATGTTCCTTTCTTTTCTATTTTCATAGGGCTTTTTATTGTCTAATATTGGTCTATGTATGCTATGTATGGTCTGTTTCTGATAAATGGACTATCCAATCTACCATTATAGATCCCAGTCTTACATACAACTTCTCATTCATCAAACCTGCAACAAGACTTCAAAAGACAATATTTTACCTACTGGGGATTCAAGTATCACTTTTTCAAAATGAGTATCAACAACCACAACCAAAGCTTGGTCTTGGGGGTGATCCCCCTTGCACCCACCAAAAAAAAAAAACCATAACCAAAGCCTTTTCCTAGATAAGGTTGATTCCATGATCAAATGACACCATTGTGTTTTGTTCAGAACAATTCTTTAGAGAAGCCATTTAGTTCAAAATCATTTTAAATAATTTGCTTCAGTGTCTTTCTTAGTTTACCTCTACCTTCAGTTAGTGGGGGCTACCCTCCATCTGATAAATTCTTTTCACTTGGAACTTCTATTAGTCTTCTTATATGCCCCATCTTAGGCGCACATTTTACCATGATTTTCTTAATAGGTGCTAATATTCCCACTTCCTCTCAATTACATTCACTCTTGATCTTATCTTTTCTTGTATGATCCAGTGTTATTAATCCCGGATAGCGGCGCGTAGTGGCCGACCCCAAAAATGCTATAGCGGCATAGCGCATAGCGGGATGACCGCTATTCTGAATTTTTTATATGTATTAAATTAAATAATTAATGCTATATACATAAGTGCTTACATTAAAAAAATACTCAAAGTTCATGAGGATAGACAAGATGAGATGGTATAAGAGAGAGAGAAGGGCCGAGACCAGAAAGCTCACCCTTTTTGCTGCTGTTTCCCCCCCTCCCCCCCCCCACATAATGCCCCCAAAAAGTATCCCTAACATAAAAAAGAGGACTTTTTTTTGGCAATTCAATGGTGCGGCAGGATAGCGGCCGCTATTCCCGCTTCCGCTACATTGAAACGCTCCGCTATGGGACGCACTATAGCGGCTAGGTGCCGCTCTGCACCGCTACGGCGCTATAGCACTCTATTTAAATCACTGATATGATCACTCATTGAACACAATATTCTCGGATGTGCAGCCCTTATCTTATATTCTTGCTGAGCTTTTATGACCTAAGTTTAATACCATAAAGCACTATTGGCCATATATGTGTTCTATCAAAAATAACACCTAAAGTGTTCCTCTACTTTATCTACAGAGCTTGAACTATGATTTACATCTGACTCTATTTCTCCATTACCTTGTATGATAGATCTAAGATACCTAAACTGTGTGACTTATGGTATGGTATGATCTCCAATTGTCTCCTCCAACCCAATGCTAGAGCACATCTTGCTGAATTTGCATCCATATTTTCCATTTTAATTCGTAAATGAAATGGTGTGATTTCAAAGCTTCTGTCCATAACTCTAGTTTACCAAATAATTTCCTCTCTCAACTTTTGCACTAGAATTATATCATCTGCAGAAAACATGCTTTGAGGCACTAGCTCTTAAGATACGTTGAGTAAGAATGTCCAAAACCAAGGTTAAAAATAGAAAAAGAAAAAGGGCTCAAGGTTGACCCTTTTGAGGAGTATCTGGTGAAGAAAATAACAAGCGGGTTTTGATGCAGGCTTGGCTTTTAGTTCGATTATTGAATTTGCATTTGTCTGGTTAGTGGTGCTTGGCTTAATTGAGTAGAATTGTTTTGTGATATTGTGAATGTATTAGACCTGAATAATGCATTGATTTCAGGGAAAAGCACATAATCTAAATCTCTGTTTAAAGCTTCATTAAAACAATAATTTCCTGCTTGTTGTACCTTCTTTGAAGTTTATACAGATAAAATGGCCTACGTACTGTAGATATGAGTAGATTGTGATTGTGGGCACAAGATTTCCCATTAATTTGTTTATGTTTTGTACCATATGTAGTTTGTGTTATGTGACGTTTTGAATTCGTCCCTATTGTGTATTCTGAATTCTGAATCGTTCTTGATGTATTTTCCATTGTCCTTATTGTCATTTATTCGTCACCAAAATTAATTGTATGGCCAAAAACTAGGAAAAGTAACTGTACGTTTTCCTGTAATTATACATTGAGGATAAAAAATCTAAACCATTTTTTTTTCTTTTGTCCATAGTGTCAATTATTTTTATTTTTATTTTTTGGTCCAGTATAGTGTCAATTATTGAATCGTGAAAAATCATGTAAGGTCTAACAATCGTTGTTAGTTTTGCTCTGTTAATCAAGTTTTGGGCAAAAACTTATGTCTTGGCCCAATAGCTACCCAATATGGTCATAGCAACTTGGCCCTGCCGGCGCTGCTCCTCTTCTTCGAAACCCCATCTTTCTCGGCAATGCTCGAGTCAACAACGGTAATCTCGTTGATGAATGTTTTCACTCGCCGGCGCGTGAAACACTCTGGAGCCGCTTTTTCTTCTTCTTCTTCTTCGTCGCTAGATGAGTCCGTGGCATCTCCGTCGGCTATACGTATTCGTATGACTCTGGGATAAGGATGAGGATTATGATGAGGATGCTTCATTGGGTGTTCTTGTGTGGGTGTATTAGTGACCAATTTGGTGTGGTTGAAGTGGTGAGTAGTGTGCTTAATGGAAGGCGTAGTAGTAGTAGCCATGAAGCTTTTTATGTTGTATGAGAGTGTTTGTTGTTGGGAACAGAGAGCATTGAAGGCCAGAATGGTGAAGTGGGTGAGTGAGAAAGGGACGGAAAAAGGGGAGAAGAGGAGAATCGTTAGAGAGTGGACACGGGTGGGGAGAGGAGAGGAATAAAGAAGGGGAAAGGGAAAGCAGAGAGAACAGAACACACGTCAGGGGTCAGAGAGAAGGTTGAAAGGGAGAGAAATGGAGAAGCATGACAACATGGATTAAATACACTTACACTTGTGCTTTTTCTATTCTAAAGTTAAGAGCTATTAAATAAAGAAGGAGATATTTCAAGGAAAGTGACGTTCAAAAAGGAAGGGATAAGTTAACAGCGTGCAGTTTCACTTGCTCTGCATAATACCCTTTGATGAGCATGGAACCAAAAAGAGAAATGAAATGGGGAATGGGGAATTAAATAAAATAACGTGCGTACTTGGTGATGGAATAGAACATTAGAACTCACTCTGTGATTTCTGGCTGATGTTATTAAGGGAAATGGTAAAGGGGCAGTGTACTGGGAGGGACGAAGAAGTATAAAGAGCTGAGTAGGAGATGAGTTATTATGAGTAGAAGTCAGCGTTAGAATAGAAGGGGGGAGGGTACTAAAAGGAGAGATTCGCCAGCAGAAGAGGAGTTTCTGTTTTCTTTGTTACGGTGTTACCTGAAATTAAAACCTATTTTATAGGATCCAACAACAACCCCTTCGAAAATTCATATTTAAATGCCAGAGCCAGTTCACCTCTTTATTCTCTGAAATTTTAGTTGTTTCCCTTACCATTTATCCCGGCTTATATATTCTAGAACTCTTTTTTTCCTTTCAAAAATAGTTAATTTTCTGGGTAAATTGTACTCTTCTCTTTCGAGAAAGCTTAAATTACACTCATTTTTTATATGTTAAAATATATACTTTGCTTAGAAGTAAATATATATTACCTTAAGTATATTTTAACATAAACACACATTTTAATAGTGAAAAAACAACTTGATTATTGCATGTTTTTTTCTTTACACGTTTTAATAGTGACAAACCAATTTTGATTGATCATTACATTATTTTTTTCCTTTACAACTTTCAATATTGCAAGTAACTAATTTTGAATACTTTATCATTTAATGTTCATGCTTTTTTTTTTGGTCAACATTTAATGTTCATGCTATGACTCTAAAAGATACAACAAAATTTTGAATACTCTTTTTATCTCTCTAAAACCAACATTGAGTTTGGTTTCTGTTGAACAAAATCTCAAGTTTTAGTTGGACTATATAATCGAGTTCTATCATGACTTTTAAATATACAAAATTTAAATGAAAAAAATCATCAAATTTTGATTTTTTTTTTACCCAAAAAGATAAAACTTTTATGCAAACCATACCTCAATTTGTTTTCCTTTTTTCTCCTATAATTAAATTAAAAAAAATCCTTTTTTCTTTTAAATACAAAATATATAGAGTTAAAACTTTTAATATATTTTTATAAAAATAATGCATGTCATTTTTTTATTTTTAGAGTTTTGAGTTCAAATTATTTAATTTATTATATTTATCTATAATTTCAAATACTTTCTGTTGTAATATTCATTTTGTATATTTCATTTAATTTTAACAATATTTAACAATTTTCCAAGTACTTTACAAAAGTTAAATACAATAATATATATTAATAATATATGGAGTATATATTTTTCTGACCCTTTGGTGAGGTGACATAAAGACACGAGACGCAAACGAAATGCCGCAGTTGGAAGGCAAACAATAAAACGACACGTGAGTGGACAGAAGGTATACCAATCACGTGAGGTGAGACACTTCGGATCAGACCAGTCCTCCTTTTGACTGAAAAGGAACACTTACCTCGACTTTCATTGAACTAATTAAAATTGAACGCCTGTTGGACTTTGATTAAGAAGAAGAAAAACTCAAAAGTGGTGATTTAAAATATAAATAAATTATAAATAATTTTATTTTATTTAATAAATTATTTTCTATAAATTATTTTTTATTTAATGTGTATTTTAATTTTAATAACTTTTTTATTAAGAACAAAATCTCGGTAAGACCAAATCATTAAAATCAAGGAAGTATATTAAAATTAATTAATTATAATTAATGATGTTATAATTGTAATTTTTTCTATGTAGATTAGTGTTTTTTCATATTATTTTTGTGAAAAATATGTGAGTTCCTTGTTAAGTGGTTTAATAATAAATAAAGACAAAATTAAAAATAAGTAATTAATATTATTAAAAATAAAACATTATTTCTTATAAAAAACTATTAAAATTGACTATTTTATTTTTTATAAAAGAGAATGGAGGAGGTATTATTTGTATTTGTATTTATATTATATATATATATATATATTATGAAGTACCATTTTGTCTTGCAAGTTTTGGTCATTGTATTATTTTCTTTTTTAAAATAGTTTATTATTGTTAATTCTGGTCACTATTATAAGAAATAAATAACTAATTTATCATTAATAAAAAAAAGTTGAGTTAGTTAATTTAAATTAATTTAAATTTTATTTCAAAAATAATATTACTATTAAATGGTTAAAATAGTTACACTCACTTGCATGCAAAATTAGTCTCATAATAAAATAAGAATGTAAAAAGAATTCTAACAATTAAGATACTCCCTCTGGTCCAAAATATAAGCAACAAAGACATTTTTTCTTTCAAAATATAAGCAACATTCATCAATTTTCATATAAATTAAATGTTAGTTTTCCAATTATACCATTCATTTAATGCAATATTTATATTTACAAGACATACTAAAGAGGGTAATTTTGGAAAAAAAATTGAAACTAGTGAGTACACCATTTGGACTGAATTATAAGCAAAAAAATCTTGAATGTGGTGATCCAAAATATAAGCAAATGTTAATTACTTTTACATCATTTAATGAGTTTATTTACAAAATATTTTTCATTTAATGAAAATTTTAATTTCAATGACCCCTTTTATTAAGGACATTTTAGGAAACAAAGTTTAATTTTTGATGAGATCAAAAAAATTAAATATTGTTAATTAACATTCTTAATATGCATGAATTAGTTATTTTTTGCTTATATATAAGTCCAGAGTAATATTAATTAAAATTATTCAATTTTAAAACATTCTTTTTTTTAATCAAATTTCAAAGCATTATTTAGTTTGTGTTTTTTTGTTCTATATTGTTTATAGTATGGATCGGATAGAATATTTAAAAAGAGAAATGTTATATCCTTTTACAAATTTTTCTACATATTTTTTTCCTATTTTATAAATTAAGAAAGAGAATAAAATTAATATTTTGAAAATATAAAAAATATTTAATATTTTTTCTATTTAATAATTAAGAGGACTTATAGAAACAAAATGTACAAAAATTTAAAATTATTCATTTAATAATGAATCTATATTTATTATAAGAGAAATGCTATATCAGTAAGAGGATATAAAATTATTTTTATTATAATGAGACACTGATGATATATATAGGCTTAATTGCAGTTTTAGTCTCTCATCTTTCGTGATTGTGCAATTTTAGTCCTCTATCTTTTAATTATGCCAATTGGGTCCCCTATCTTTCAAATGTGCGCAATTTTGGTCCAACCGTCAATTTTCTAACAGAGTTTGCTGACTTGGACAAATGGTGCTGACGTGGCAATGACAACATGGAGCTTAAGAGTCTGTTTGGATGCAAAAGTCCTAACTTTTGACTTATAAAGTAGTTAGTTTTATTTTGTATATTATTTTTCTCATATATGGACAAGAGAAAAAATGTTAAATAGTCATTTATAAATACATAAATGCTTTTGGAGAAGTCAAAAGCTAGAACTTTTACATCCAAATAGGCTCTTAAGCTCCATGTTATCATTGTCACGTCAGCATCGTTGTCAAAGTCAGCAAACTCTATTAGGAAATTGACGGTTGGACCAAAATTGCACACATTTGAAAGATAGGGGACCCAATTGGCGCAATTAAAAGATAGGGGACTAAAATTGCACAATCGCAAAAGATGAAGGACTAAAACTGCAATTAAGCCTATATATTTTGATGACCAAAGACGCTGATCATATTATAGTGGTTGGTCGGACTGTAATTATTAATTGGCTTAATTATGTTTTTAGTCTTTTAAAAATTGTCAGATTTAAGTTAGGTTTTTTAAAAAAAAATCAAACTTTTTTAGTCCTTTAAAAAAAATTTGTTTGATTTAGGTCCTTTAAATGAGTTGACTTGTTAGGTGGCACATTTTGACCTAGTCATCATGCCTACATGGTACGAAACGCTGACGTGGCAATATTAACTTTTGAATTTAGTCCCTCTAAAAATTGAGTTTTGATTTTAGTCCCTCTAAAAATTGATGAGTTTTAATTTTAGTCTTTCTGGTTTTTTTTCTCTCTCTCACCCCCACCACCGCTACTCTCTCTCTCTCCGCCCCCACCACCGCTACTCTCTCTCTCTCCGCCCCCACCACTGCCTCTCTCTCTCTCTCTCTCTCTCTCTCTCTATCTCGTTTCTCTCTCGTTTCTTCATCCTTTTGTACTTGCAACAAGCTCAATGAATATTTTTGTTTGTTGTGGAAACTTTCATAGGGCTATGTACTTTTGATGCTCTTTCATGTTCTTTTGGTGGTGGTGGGGGTGGTGGGGGTGAGAGAAGAGAGAGAGTGGTAGTGGTGGTGGTGGTGGTGAAAGAGAGAGTGGTGGTGGTGGTGGGGGTGAGAGAGAGAGGAAAACCAGAGGGACTAAAATCAAAACTCAATTTTTTTAGAGGGACTAAAATCAAAACTCAATTTTTAGAGGAATTAAATTCAAAAGTTAATATTGCCACGTCAGTGTTTCGTGCCATGTAGACATGATGACTGGGTCAAAATGTGCCACCTAGCAAGTCAACTCACTTAAAGGACCTAAATCAAATAATTTTTTTTAAAAAACTAAAAAAATTTAACTTTTTTTTAAAGAACCTAATTCAAATCTGATAATTTTTAAAGAACTAAAAATATAATTAACCCTTATTAATCAGTGTTAAGAAATTGAATTACGGTGTCCGTTGGCTTAGGAGTCTGAGACAACATGACCATGTGGATGAGCAAAAAATTTGTATTTGATTTAATTTATCTGCAGCTTTCTCGAACACCGTTCATTAACGTGAGAATTAAGTTACTTGTCTTTTCACAATTTCTAATCAAAAAATATTTAAATAATAATAATAAGAAGAAGAAGAAGATGATGATGAAACATAAGTAATTAATTATTTGAAAAACAATTTTTTATATAAAAAATCATGTATAAGATTGACAAATCACTAATTGAAATCCATCCATATAACATGAAATTATCATAGAAGATTATTAAGTTAAAATAATTAATTTTGAAAGAATGATTTCAAAGTTAAAAAATTATATGTTAAAAGTGAATTTAGAAAATATTTTATTTAAATAACACGTGCTAGGCATTCGGAAGAAACTCCCCTTGGTTGCTCTGTACCAGCTAGCGTTAGATAGTCTGAATTAGTTCTTTGTTGCTTTTGTTTATTTTCTTTTATTAGTAAAAAACACACTCTTTAGAACTAACATGATCTGTTACGAGTCGTAAATACTCATGTCCTTTAACCATAATATCGGAGATTTGATTCCTAAGATACCAGAGTTAAAAAAAAAAACACTTTTAGAATGTAAATACAATTATATTTTAAAAAAATTGTACCGATACTATTCTCAAAATTAGCTTTATATAGTTTGCCAAACGTGGTTCCGACTTCCGTGCAGCCTCGTCTTAAAGAACGGAACCGGGATTACGAAACCATGTACTTGCAAGTTGCAAGCATGCCTTGAGCCACGAAAGAGAAAGAAGCTTCGATGCTTGCTACCAATTTTTTTAAATTAACCGCACTCATTTATATGTTCATTGTTGATGTTGAGGTCAATGGGCACGTACATTACAGCTGTGACCAATATGTGCTCAGGCGCTTTGTTTCGAGTGTTGTTAACACTTAACGGGTTTATTATCAGTACATTATCATGATGTCTGATGCAGCAGAGAAAGAATAAATAGGCAATTTGGTCATCTATTTTGTAAGTTGTTTAGGAATTAGTCCCTCACTTTAAAAAATAAGCAAATTGGTTCTTCAATTTGTAAAACGTTGATCACGTTAGTCTCTCCGTTATCTTAGTCAACAAACGGCGTCAGAGACAATGATGCGTCACGTTAAATGTATAGCTGACACCCACGTGACAACTCAGTCATAGGGACCAAAATGACAGAGACTAAAATGACATGTTCCCAAACCTCTTTCTTCCGTGTTCTCCTTCTTCTTCCAATCACACCCTTTACCTTCCCTCACCTCCATATCCTTCTCTGGCGGCGCTGCACTTCTTCTCCGCCACTGTCACCACCACATCTCCACCGTCAACTCCGGTGCCACCTCAAACCCCTTTGCCCACCTCTACCGTCACAGCCAACCGCTGCTCCTCTGCCTCAACACATCCACGGTGGCGTCTTCTACATCTGCCCCACTTCAAGCACTCCCCCTTCCCTTTTTTTCTCTTTGCCTTGTTCTTCACCTTAGTCAGTGGCTTTTTGCTATTCCATTTTTTCCCTTCATGGAAAGACGCCACCTTTTTGCTACATCTGCCCCACTGTCACCATCGATATGTTACACACATCCCACAAAATAAGACCCAACCAGATTTCAATACCAAATCTTGCAAAATTTCTAAGCTAATATTGAATTACAAGGAACGCAAAAAAAAAAAATACTAAGGACAAAAGACTTGGAAACAAACAATGAATTAATTTTCTGATAAAAAACAATGAATTAATAAAATAAAGAAATAAATCTCAGGGAATATTTTTTTTATGGTGGGTTTGCTTTGAGGATGAGGGATCAAGGCACAGGACGACTTTCCCCTGTTCTTCACCTTCCCCACTTTTCTCTTTGCGTTGTTGTTAACCACTTAACCAACCTTAGTCAGTTAGTTGGGATCTGATGCAAGGAAGGTTCATAATCTCTCTCTCTCATTTTAATATCTTGAAAATTGCATAACTCGAAACTGATTTTTGAGATGCAAGAAGTGCACTTTCTTTCTCCGGTGAAATTTTTGCCATCGTCTCATCCCCAAGAGGCAAAGGATGATAAACAAGGTGGAGATAGTGAGAACCATGTCGATGAAGAAGACAAAGTCAACGAACCACTGTCATAAGCCACCCCAAGGGAGGAAGGTGAGAAGAACGCCGGAGGAGACAATGAGAACCATGCTGGAGGAGGAAGAAGTTGCAGAAGTTTGACAATTTTGTCCCTAACCAACATGTCATTTTAGTCCCTGTCATTTTGGTCCCTATGACTGGGTTGCCACGTGTGGGTCCACGTGGATGCCAGCTATGTATTTAACGTGACACATCACTGTCTCTAACGCCGTTTGTTGACTAAGATAACGGAGGGACTAACGTGATCGATGTTTTACAAATTGAAAGACCAATTTGCCTATTTTTTAAAGTGAGAGACCAATTCCCGAGCGACTTACAAAATGAAGGACCAAATTGCCTATTTACTCACAGAGAAAATAGGGAACTTTTTAGTTTATTGAAAGAGAAATGCTATATCCTCCTACAAATCCTCTTATATATTCTCTTATTACTTTATAAAGTAAGAAAGAGAAGACAACTAATATATTAAAACATAAAAAATATTTAATACTTTTTTCATTTAATAATTAGAAAAATTTGTAGGAATAAAAAGTAAAAAGATTTAGAATTATTCTTATTAAAAAAATGGCAAAGAAACTAGAAAGATAGTAGTATTTTCATTTCTCATTCCACATACGGTACGACGATAGAAACCATGAATTTTATTAATACTTTAAATTAAAATTATACAACTGGGCCAACTCCTATGAACAAAGAGTAAGGATGTATGATTCATCATTTCATCCCAGACATGGGGGAAAAAATCACCGTGCAAAGACAGAGGTCCGCATTATGACAAATTAGCATTGAATCTTTCAATAGAGAAGTTCTTTTAATTGTTTGGAGTGAAATTAATAAGATGAGATTTTGCATCTAATTAATCAAACACAGTGAGCTAGCTAAATACGAATTTCTCTACAATTGAGTACATATAAGCTTTTACCCACCTTTTTATATCTATGATGATGTATATGTGGCGTATAACTTGGAGAGCCATACATTTGAATAGCCTTAAAACTAGCCAACTATACAGGGGGAACAAGAATCAACCATGGGAATGTCTGCTGCACCTAAACATCTTGTACATACCAATTAATTACCAAGCTTATCTAACAATGTCCATCAGAGGATTATGGGTTAGGTTCATCTCCAATAAACGTATAAGCATAATTAAAATACATACAATTCCTTGTATTGCCAAACGATACTTGTTCTCGCCGGAATTTGACCTCAGGTCAAACCTAGTTCGTCAGTGAGAGTCCATAGAATTAGTCTCAGGCCACACCAGTGGTTTTTGCAACATACTCTGACTAGGGTTAGGCCACTCCTATTTATAAGGGGGGGGTCATTCATTAATGACCTGAGCCAAATTAAGAAACTCCTGATTGCCTGGGCGTGATTTGGGGGATCCCCTTAACGAAGGAAGATCTGATGCATGATTTCAGGGATCAAACCTTGGTTCTCTAGTCATCTTGGTCGTAGGACACCTCGGTACGGCATTCAAGTCGGCGTTAGGGAGTACGTCGGCTCTGGGCTGATTTGTCGATGCATGTCTCGGCTAGGCCATGCCAGGTCGGCAGTGAGGGAAATGTCACCATCTGATCAGTCATGGAAGAGCTAAGACTATGTCAGGTCGCACGTAACTCGGCCGGATGGTACAATACTGAAGATGCTTTGTTGTGTCGACAACGGTTATGAGATGCACTTCACGGAAGAAGGATACCACAGACGGCTTATTATTGGTTGTGGTCACCACTGGCACTGGGCACCAGAGGGAAAGTAAATCAAAGAAATGGATGTAACATATACATGTCCCAAGAAAGTTTATGATAAGCCAATGATTGTAAAAAAACGTAAATGAAATTAACTTATTATGTTACAAAGAATTACGAAATCGCGTTTACAGCTTCCTCTCATCCCCTTAATCATTAGTCCGTTTTTGTAAGTACTATTTGATTAGTCATCAGTGTCAGAACAGTCTGCAGACTGATCCTCACTCTGTCTCAATTTTTTTTTGGGTGGAATCACTCTGTCTCAATTTAGTGACAATAATTCAGGTGCTTTTATTTAATTTAAAGTCGATGATTAAATTATGTAATTGGAGATTGGGAGGCCTGATTTTTTAGGTATCTGTTGTGCAGTACTGTTCTTATGCCAGAGGTCGGTGGGAAAGATACAGGAGTACGCATTAATGTATAGATTAATAATGTTAATAGCAATTTTATGCTGAGTGCTGAATATATAGTCCAAGTACGATGTTGTTGGCCATATAAGATGACACAAAGCAAGGATCGCCATTCTCCACGCATTACATGTATTTTTTTTTAGAATAATAAATTTAGATTTAGAGAGACACACCCATGTAAAGTCAAGAAAAATCACTAATCTCTAAGAGAGTTCAGCTAGTGTGAGTAAAGAATCCGACCATCTATATTAACCTCTGTTGGAGCTTTATCCGTTTCCTTGGAACAACCCCTGGGGCATGAATACTTAATACAGACTTGTGCTGCAGAGAAAGATTCGGTGGACCAGCATAAGCTCTCCATAAAGTGGTTTTCTGCGGAACCATGTGAGCGAACAGCACTATCTGCCATCTGGGACGATACCAGCCTAGCAAGCACATCAAATTGCAACATCATCTGATAATTGTTCACCTCAGGCTTCTTATTATGTACCTAATTGCATTATTTAAGATATATGGACAACATGTTTAGTGTCATTTTGAAGGGTCGCTGATTGAGCAGCAACCGAAACATGTTTTTTTATCAATGCATATTTTTAATTTTTCTCATTTCTACTGGAATTACTTTTAAAATCTTACAAAAAATATAAACCAATGAGACCAATATTTTCATTAGTCTCGTCAAAGTAGCTAGGAAATAGAATTTGCCGAACTGTATATTAAGCCCAAAAAGGAAGTTGGAACTACTACCGTCCACAGTGTACCTAACTTTTATGGAACCTTCCTAATTTGCATAGTCAGTTTATTCATAATTAATTTCTTTACCTGTCATAGATTTTCGAGGATGTTTTAAGTGGCAACCCATCGTCAAACTGGCCATATGCTGCAACCAAATTTTGTGCTGAGATGTCTCTTCGAGTTTTCTATTTATTAAGAGTTTTCATATTCACATAATTATTTTCTTACATCTCTTTTTTTTTTCAACTTTTTCCATCGTATCATTGACTACATTTTTTACTTTCTTTTTTTGATACAAAAAAGGCTTTTTTTACTTTCATTTTTCACCAAATTTGGGCTACGCTCACTGGGTCGTTGGGTGGTCCATAGTCCATACATGATTGCTGCCTCTTTCAATTGTTTTTGGTCAACTTGCCTCTTTCAATTTTAACTTTAATGTTTGACTTTGAGTCTTGACCAAAAACAATAACTTAATGTTTGACAAAAAAAAACTGGCCATGAAATTGGACCACTGGCCATGGGCCATGGGTTGTGATTTATCTCATTTGAGATGGCACGAGCAGAAATTGGATCATGGGCTTTAAAAACCAAAACAACAAGAGCCTAACATAGTCCAGCTTTGAAAGACCAAAAAAAACGGTACAGCTTTGCAATATATCTTCTGTGACATAAAAATATTAGGATATATTACACATTAGAGATATTTAACTTACATTTTGTCTTATTATTTCTAAAAATTGTTTTTATGAGATGAAATATGTCATATTTTCATTTATTTGATATAAATAAACCTCTTAAAAGTTAATAGTGATGGATATATTTATTTTATTTTTGAATTCTTAATTGTAGTAACTAATTCTCAATACTTCATTATCAATTTTAAAATTTTAAATGAAAGTTTTGAATACCCGTATTATATTACCTTTGAAATTTCACTTAAAACTCACATGTTATTTTCTAAAGTCTCAAAGTCGATCTATGAGTTTGGAATTATTTATCAACAACACTGAAAGTATTAAAAAATAAAAATTATTCCAAATAGACTAATTCACATGCATCTGCAACCAGAGACAAATATTTCGAACAGCAGTAAAAAAAACTGGTCCCATGAGGACATTAAAGCATTTCTGCCACCTTCTGACGTCAAAAAGACCGTTGTGGAACTGTAGCTCAATGTTTCATTTGAAATGGTATAATTCCATAATTATTCACATTCCCTTATGAATCCAGATTGGTTGATCAGCAGCTAAAACAAGCTACAAATAATGGTCACTAGCTTAAATAATTTTGTTACCCTTGTGCCTAACAATAATGTCCATGAGATTGTCACTGTCTATTATTTAGGTGAGCTTCTAAACACACCAAAGGCAAACAGATAACACTACCACTATGTTTGGAATAGCAGAAAGGGAAAGGAAAGAAAGGGAAGGGAAAGAAAAGAATGAGAAAAGAGACCTTTCCCTCGTTTGGTTGTCTTCCAAAAAGTGAAGGAATAGAAAAATAGAGTGGGTCCCACACCAAAAAGTTTTCCGCCCAGTATTGGGAAGAAAACGAGAGGGAGCTCCATATTTTAGGTCAAAAGGACATTAATGCCCCTATTTTTATTGCTCTTTGATTAATCCACCTTCTCATCTCGTCCGTTCTCCTACGGGTGCCTTGTAAAATATAAGTTTTCTGAAACACCACACTCAGTCCCTGCCAGTGTGAATTGTAGGTAGTCAACGTTGAAAAGTAAAAATATATCTTTTATTTGTTTTTTTTCCTAAACATAATTTATATAAAAATAGTATATGAATTTTGTAAAAATTATCTTATAAAAAATAATTAAGTTGCCCCAGATTAAATTTTAATAATTTATTTATTTTACTGTAAATGATTTTTTTTAATTTGTTTTATTCATTTTTAACACAAGGTCACTTTTGTCATTTTATAAAAAAATACCTTTCTTTCATTTCACTTTCTTTCCAAACAAACAAGGGAAGAGAAAGATTTTATCTTTCTTTCCTTTTACTTTCCCTCAAACCAAACAACTAAATAATCATCTTACTTTCCACTCTCTTTCTTTCCTTTATACTATCTTTCCTTTCACTTTCTTTCCTTCCACTTTCTTTTTCCAACCAAACATAGTGTACATCTCTCTCTGCGCAGTCTCTTTCACTTACAACATGTTCAAGATATGATCGGATAATCTGAAAGAAAATGAACGGTCACAGGAAATAGTTCAGATGTGTGCCCATAATTGTCGCTTGCCAATGAAACATGTCTGTAGCAACTGGGCCTACGAAATAAATGTCGAAATAAGAAAAAAATACAAACAATATGTAACTCTATAATTGTCCATTTCTGGAGTTTTCTACTGGCAAACAAGATCGAGAGCAATGAGGGACAGGGAAAGGTTTAAACACACGAATTCATTTGGCAGTATAAGAAGTAGAATCATTAGCAATTTGTGTGACCTAAAATAGAAGGTAAACTGAAATTTCAGATCACAATACTTCAACTAAGATGTAAACTTGAAATATTTAATGAAGATAAATGTTACGGTTCCTTGGGAAGCAATTAATTAAAGGGTAGTTGATAATCAAATTCAATAAGCTCTTGTAATCTAAAGGTTTATTAATTTAACAAAAAAAACTATTTTTGAAAACAATAATCAATTAGGCATTCCATTTTCTGATTATCGCTTTCAAGAATCTAGAGAACAAGCTTAGCAATTGGAAAGCTCACCGCACATTGTTTGGCCTCCACCAAGGGAAAAAGCAAAAGGTGCATTTTCTTGGGTAAAAAATGCTACACACAAAAAGAAATGATTCACAATGTAACCACCTGACTGTTGCACCAAGATGGTGCTAATTCAGGCAACTTAAATATGAAAAATAATAATGATAACAATGATAATTTTCATGCTCTTGTTCAGAACTTGGAGCAAAAACATTGACAGATACACTCAAAATGAAATAAAAAGTCAAGGGCTTTCCTTTCTTTCACTTCCTTTTGGGAAGGGGGGTGGAGTGGAAGGGGATGAGTTATCATCATTCTCACGTTGAGATGATTTAACCTCTGCTTGGTTCTCAGATGATGGCTGAGTCTCTTTATCAAATTGCCTGACATTTTCTATCATCTTTGCGACTTCGGACATCTTAGGTCTCTGATCAGGCATCCTTACCACACATGACATGGCAATCTGTAACATTTCAACCATCTCTTCTTCTATATTTGGATATCGCATGAGCTCTAAGTCAAACACTTCAGCTGTCCATTCCTCTCTCACAACTGAATGAACCCACCTCACTAGGTGGATGATCTCATCACCACCAGTTGTGTGGATAGGGGATTTCCCAGTCAGAAGCTCTAGCAACACCACACCAAAGCTGTAAACATCTGAAGGCTGTGCTGCTTTCCTCGTGTCCGTCACTTCGGGTGCTCGGTAACCGGCGGCTCGCAAGATTGGAAGGGCGAGCGAGCTCGATAAGGTTGCCAGGCCAAGATCAGATACACAACCATACTGTTTGCTATTGAGAAAGATGTTTGAGGACTTTATGTTTCCGTGTACAAGTTTGCAACCATTCTCAACATGGATTCGAGCAATGCCTCTTGCAGCACCTAGAGCTATTCTCAGCCGAGTATCCCAATCTAAAGCCACCCTCTCCTCTCCTCTTTTGCCTGAAATTCTCAGAAAAGCAGAATGACTTTTACTTACACTCAAGGACAGTATACAGATGTAGTTGTGTAATAATGTGTAGAATGTAATGCACTAAAATAACATTTTCAAGACAAATTGTTTTTAGTTGACTATTTATTGGCAAAAATTGAATCTTGACTTCTCTAGCAAAACAAAAAATGTAGTGTATCATGTAATGTACCCTGGGCAATAGTGTGGAATTCCGAGATGTTTATAATCATGGAGGCATTAAAGTTGTACAAGAAATCAGAAATTGAAACATCAGCAATTAGATGATCCACACAAACAGAACCATATCATAACTCATAAGTGTTTATAGAAAAATTTATCCAAACTGGCTCTAAGTAAAAACCATATACATGAGATTGCAATGGGCTAAAACAATGGGACATACCATGCAACATAGAAGAGACGCTCCCCTGACTGAAGTAATCATATACCATCAGTTTCTCATCTTTGGAATAGTAATATGCCTTCAGCTCAACTACATTCTCATGTTTAAGACTCCCCACAATCTCCATGTATTGCTCAAAATCCTTCTTCCCAACAGCCACCTCCTTTAACCTCTTCACAACAACCGTGGTTGCGTCCTCTAGTATTGCCTTGTACGCAGTACCAAATGTTCCCTTTCCCAGCACCTCAGCAGAAGCCCTCAACAAATCCTCCAAATCAAATGCATAATTACACCCCTCAAAGAAAACAAGCTTATTATTTGCATCCATGTTCCTCGATACCGCCTTTTCCGGAGACATCTCTCCCTTCCTCAATTTCCCACCAAAGGCGGCATCATCCTCATATTCTTCACCCCTTCTTCTTGTGCAGCAGCACAAAAACAACAAGAAACCAAATGCCACAAGGCCTAGAACACTACCGGCAACAACAATCCCCATCAGTGCCGTTTCACTGAGCCTCCCACGTTTCTCAGATGTTGTTGAAGATGGCTCATAAACCGGTGGAGGCACCGGAGGAACAACAACAGCAGGAGAACTTGAACTTGAATTTGAACTTGCAATAGATATGTTTTTGTTCCCAGAGAATGCTGAATAAGGAAACCTCTGGAGGGATTTAGGCACAGTCCCCTGCAAGTTGTTGTTGGACAAATTCAGCAGCTGCAACCTGGGAAAGTTGAGATCAGGAATCTCACCAGAGAGAGAGTTGTTTGCAAGGTTCAAACCAGTAAGCTGAGTGAGATTGGAAAGGGACACAGAAATGCTGCCACTGAAATTATTATTGGACAAATTGACAACAGTGAGGTTCTTCCAAGCTGAGAAATCTGGCAATGGACCCGACAAGTTGTTGAACTGAAGATAGAGGAAAGACAGGTTTTTTAGACTGGGGAAATCAGAAGGGAAATGCCCAGTTATCACGTTGGATCTGAGGCTCAGAGTTTGTAGCGCTGAGAGGCGGCTAATGGTGTTGGGTGGGATTGTTCCGTGAAATCCTACACCTGGTAATCGAATGGCTATTACACGAGACTCATCTTCATTGCAAGTCACTCCAGTCCAAGTAGCACAAACTGAAAAGCTCTCGTTCCAATTCAGAGGCCGTGAAGGAGGAAACTTGTTCACAAACTCAAGCAATGCCTCCTTGTCTTCAACTGGTTCGCAATTCCCTTGTTGTTGCCATAGAAACAAACCCAAACCCAATAATAGGTAAATGGAAGATAAAATGCGTGCAAATTCCATGTTTTCCACTTCCACTAGCAGCAGCAGCAGCAGCAGGGAACGAGTATTTTTTTTCTGCCACCTTATTAACAAGCCTATACTACTGCATAGATTCAAATGAAACACAAGAATGTTAGTGCAAACAGGGAAAAAAAGGATATAAAATTTCCCGCTTTGCCAAACCGAAATGAAAGGAGGAAAAAAGAGAAAGAGCTTGAGACAAAGGGGAAAACCGAAAAAGAGGTAAAAGGGTCTGATTCCTAGAAGGTTGTCGATGAAAGTAGAAGCGGACACTGAGAAACTTGTGCATAAAAGAATGAGCTTCCAGGTTGTGTTTTCAAGTTTAGTTTTCAAATTTTTTTCTCTCAAGAAAAAAAGAAAGAATTAAAAAGAGACATTGCTGTTTTTGTTTAATCTGTAAATAAAAGTATAAAAGCAGCGTCAGCGTGTTTCAATTGTACTATCTTTTTGATCTTTATTCTGCAGTGACTTTTCAGTGGAGATGGCAAAATCGACAAAATTCAAAATTTATTGGAAGAAAAAACGGAGTTCAAAGCGAAAGGGCTACTCACTTGGCTCCAAGCCAATTTTCTTCTTTGTTGCAGATCTGAACAAACTACAAAGAATGTCCTCTTGTCCCGTAACACCCTTTAACCTGCTCTTTTACCTGCTCCTACGCTATAAACTAAGGTAATAATACAAATATAGCACTTATTATATTAGAAAAAAAGAGAAAAATGGGTTGTGTTCTCGTACTGGTTATTGTGAAACCAGGAGTAATGCTAGACTACTAGCTAAAAGGAGCATCCAATGCAAAAATCAAACAGTGGGTAGCACTAGCAGCGATGAGAGCAAGATGTGATTTTGTTATGAGGGTTGGAGTTGGAGAAGAGAGAATGTGAGAGTGGAAAAATAAACATTGGAGGGGGAACGCAGGGAGGATTTTCAACGACCATTCCCAACGGCTCTATTTGTTACTTGCGGTGGGTGTAACGGTGTTGCGACAGAATTGCTGAATTGGAACGTCTCTCACAGGCACACATGTACTACTATCTTAATCTTAATTAATGGCAGCGCCACTACCAGTGGGGTGAGTGAATGCATGCGAGTGTGTGTGAGAGAGAGTATCGGTGAACGTTGGAACGGAAAAACAACTTTTCATTAGGAATTTAGTACATCATAGACGTGGTCGTATTACCTCTTCACATGTGGGTCCTCTTGTTATTTGTTTGGCTTATAGAGATTAGCATGGTCAAAATCTCAATTTTGGCTTTGATCGTTGATTTAATTTCTGCATATTATATTTAGTGACATATTAAAAAAATTAAGCTAAAAACTACAGTAGGACAATAGCATTTGATAAACGTGTTAAAACAAGACAAAAGAATAGAATATTCGATTTTATATTTAAAATGTATTTTGAAAATGAAATAGATCAACAAGGCTAGCTTGAAGTCAAAAATAATACTCCTACAGTCTAGCTTTACCAATAAATTAAATAAGGATGAAATTAAGAAAAAGAGAATAAACAACATCATTTCATTGCGTTGTATCCGTGCATATATATCATACTACTATTATTTAAAATATGGATAAAGACTTTGAAGTAGATTTATTAATCATTTTTATAAATTTTAATTATAAATTAGGTGTGTGTTTTATCATTAATAACTCGAGTGTATAATCGTGAAATTAAATGGATATAGGCATTGAATTGGATCTATCCATTATTAATCAACAATTTTTGGACAATGCTATTTGGAAGGTGGCAGCAATGAGTAGCTGGTATAAGTGGCCAGTGAGTGGTGAAACGATCATAGCCCTTTTCTAATAACGACAAGCGGTCAATGTTTTCAATGGTCCAACACCAAAAAGGGGATTTGTACAACAACTGCCCAAAAAATCCAGTCATGAATTTTATTGATAACTAATTATTAAAATTACACATAATACATTTATTCATATCTGTTACTCTGTATTTATATATCTTTTAAATTGTCAATCTAAACATTCTACCATAATTTATTTTCTCATTATCAAAACACTTTCTTTATTGAAGGATCTAAGGATCATTTGACAAAAAAAAAAAGAATATTCGCAAGCTTATTTGATGAAAATCGTCACAGCATTGAAGGAAAATCGTAAGATTCATTAGTTATCGTTTGATCATATGTGTGTTCAAAACAAAAACAAAACAAACACTCCACCCACTTGTTAGTCTTACTCTTAATTCGGAAAATAATGTCAATGATAAACGATCAATTAGCAAAAGTAATGTGGATCATGTGATAGTTTCTCCGACTCCCGTCATATAATTTCCCGAATAATTCGATCCGCTACTATTGATAACATAATGATATATAGGTTATGATTGAACTGGTCAAAATTAATAGTTTAAGGGGAAATTGTAATTGTGATGATGAATCAGAATAAGTAAGTGCGTTTTTTTTTGTTTTTTTAATATAAAAGTTTGTATGGAATCGTACAAGATCATATAAAAAGTGAAAATCAACTGGTTTATTAGATCCCCAATATGCAGGGAGCCAATTTTATATGATAGGATAATATTTCAATCTTCAACCAATCCCTAAGGGATGATTTTTTTTTTTGTTGGGAAACTGTAAATCCAGGCAAGTTACTGCTGAGGGAGTAAGACGACGGAAGCCATGATAGATGTATAATGGCAAAACGTGTCCTGCAACAAGTGTTACCGTACGTGAAGAAAAAGGAGAGAAAAGGAAAGATGTCACATAGAAAAATAACTTGTATTACCCCATCTTTTTTATCAGCAAGCAGGCCTCAATATATAGAAACAACATGTCATACTGTTAGAAAGGAGAACACAAATTCAAATATTTGAGAATTCAAAAAAAAAATCCAAAATCAAGCGACAAGCAATAAAAACACATAAAAGAAAAGGATTTCTAATTTAAAATATGCAGAGTATGTGAGGAAACTTAAAAGCAGTATTAAACTCGGACCGGACCGTCCGGTCCGACCGCTTCAACCGACAACCAGACACATGACCGGTCCGGTTAAGTTATTCGATCGGATATGCAATTGACTCGGACATGACGTCATCAACTCGGTATAAACTCGGTTGACTCGGTGAAAATTGGCTAATAACTCGGCTCCGTGATGCTGTCTGATGCGTGTCCACACACTGTCCAAGGCTGGACCCACCTGCTTGCACGTTCTCCAAAGGCTCTGCACCTCCCTGTCACACGTTATCAGCTACTCTGCTCCCACGCTCCAAGGAATCAAGGATGCTACGCGCTTGTAATACCTTGGAAAATTTCAATAAATGCATTCAAAATTACCTTGGGGGAGAGTTGTACACGGGTCCTCCTTGCAACAATAGGGAATCTTACCACTAAGGCCACGGCAATGTAGTCATATTGTACAACAAATAAAATATATATATGTTTTTCAATATAAAATTGATTAATAAATTAATAAATTTAATATATACCGGTTCATACGGTTCAACCAGTGACTCACCAGTTCGACCAGTGACCCAGTATCCTGACCGAGTCGATGACTGGTCCAAATTTAATAACATTGCTCAAAAGGTTACCAATGAGTTGTGATTTGAAGTGGGGGTGGGAGAGGAACAGGATAAGGCCGGAGGAATTATGGAGTCTGCTTCTTATGCATGTCTTTTTCCCTCAACAGCCAACGTTAAAGTCTAAACTACCTCTGTCCTCTTCGATGGCCATCATAACAAAGCCTTAATACACATGTCATTATCTACAGAGGGAATGTGGATCAAGTTCCTCGTTAGGGTTGTGCTATGCAAAAGCGATGACACGGAATATGCTATGACACTAGCTATACCTGGCAGAATATGTAGCCCTCGCTTTCTGAAAATTCATTTTTCATGGCTTGGAGTCAATTTTGGATAATAGGTTGTGTATTGAAAAAACCCAAAGTCCTAAATGCAATCCATTGATTATTCAGGTTACGAAATCTTTTTTTTTTTGCTGTAAAACAAATTTAGATTAGGGGAGGCACACCCCATGTAATATCACAGAGAACCACTAGTTTTAGTGAGGATTTACGTATAGCTTATTAATGAGCTGGGATTCAGGATTCGAACTCAAATCACAGTTAGTGTGAGTGGAGGGTCCGACCATCCGTACTAATACCATTGACTTTGGACCAAATCTTTCATATTAATTAAATAATAATAATAATAATAATAATATCTGTGTTGTTAATTTGCAAGTTTCTTTCGATTTCTGATTTTCTGTCATGGTATGAGCATCTCCACCTTGCTATAAAGTTGCCTTCTTGTAGTGAATTTGTTGGGATCTCTAATATCGCAAAATTCACTCAATTCTTGGGAAATGCTTTTAATAATTTGACTGCTTTTGGATGCTGAATTATGTCTGCAGTGTCTGAGACTATACTGTTTGTAAGTTTGTTTTGGTTACAGGAGAGCCAGAAGTTATCCTGTGGTGTGGCTCGTGTGGGGAAGACATGTAGGGATGACTTGTTCATATGCCAGTGGAATTTCAGTATTAGGACATCGATCCTTCTGATCAATTGATTGTTTGATGTGTCATTTTAGTTGGGGAATGTTGAAGTATGCTGGGCTACCGGTACCGCTACCTCAGGCATGAGGCAACCTGTGGTGAATGCATGCACCTACTTTCTGGGCACTAAGATTTTGGTATAGGTCTGCACGTTTTTGTTTTTCAACTTACATAAATTTCTATTTTTGAAACATAACTCTTGTTTATATATGCAATAGTTATTGCTTTGTTTTTAAAGGGATATAATTGGCCATTCACATTTTTAAAGTCTCATAATTTTCCTACTTTTTATCCTCTAATTTAAAGAATTTATGATTTTTATTATCTACTTTTTTTTTCAATCAAGCCTCTTTATTTTTTAAATTAATTAAATCTAGTTCTGTCATCATTTTTTTCTATTTAAAACTCTTTATTCTCGTTTCTATCTAAATATTTCATGAGTTATATATGATGGATTTGGAAAATAAAATAATTTTAAAAAGTGGAGTGAGTTCTAAAAAATTTTAAGAGTTTAAAAATTATGCCCCGATATTGTAAAAATATTTTATATAAACATCTAATCATGTTATATCATGGTGTTGTCTCGTAATATTATTTTTTTAAATAATAGAAAGAAACAGTTTAGAAGAATTTTAATTAGATATTTAGTTTAAAGAAGAGGAGAAAAGTGCCATCATTATATATTCTACTTGGTTGAGAGGAACAGAGAAAAATAATATTTCTCTTCCAGAATATTGAATAAACAATAAATTTTTATATAAAAAATTCACTCTCTATTTTGTCAAACCAAAGACTATGCATCGAAATTAATTGGCTGTCAATTCGGATCAAATGGGCCATATTTTTTGGAAATTGATAAATATACTCCTAAGAAATTGTCATCTATTTCACTTTACATTGTTTAAAATTTTTAATACGATTTTGCCCTCTTAAAAATTGAAATTTTTGGAAAGTTTAAAAATTTAATTTTTCAAAAATTGGAATTTCCTGTAGTTATAAAATTAAATTTTTAAACTATCGGAAATTGAAATTTCCGGTAAATAAAAAAATTAAATTTTTAACCAAAAATTAGGATTTTCGATTTATATCTTATCGAAAATTTAAATTTCCAGTAGTACAAAAAGTGAAAATTTTGTACTACTGAAAATTCAAAATTTTCAGTAGTACAAAGTGAAAAATCGAAAATCGAATTTTCGGTAGTATAAATTTTACACTGTGTGTTACCGGAAATTCAAATTTTCGGTAGTACAAAATTTTCATTTTTTATCTTACCGAAAATTCGAATTTTCGGTAGTACACAGTACTCACTGTGTACTACCAGAAATTTGAATTTTTAGTAGTACAAAATTTTCACTTTTTGTACTACTAGAAATTCGAATTTCCGGTAAGATAAAAATCTATTTTTTTTCCAGGAACTTCGGATTTCTGGTTAAAAATTTAATTTTTATATTTATCGGAAATCTAAATTTTTGGTAGTTTAAAAATTAAATTTTATAACTACCGTAAATTCTAATTTCTGAAAAATTAAATTTTTAAACTTCCCGAAAACTTCAATTTCTAGTAGTTATAAAAATCCAGTGGGGTGTATGCGGGAAATGAAAAAAAACAAAAAAGGATATTTTTGTATTTTTACGTTGACAAGACCTTTAAGTGGAGTGAATGTCAAAAAATGGGGGTGTATTTACCGATTCTCTTTCGGTCAATCAAATGGGCGTTGTTTAAGTTAGCCCGTTACCGGCAAACCCAAATTCGGGCAGAGATACTTTCTTATCGGGGGCCTTTGAAGACGAATTGGGGGTCGACCAACAAAAAAAGAATCGGGAGAAAGGTGATTTTGATTTTTAAGATTTTTCTTTTAAAAAATAAACTAAAAGTTTGATATATATATTTTTTTACATTCTTATTCTGTCTAAATATTTCCAATAATCTAAAAGTAAGATTGATATATGTTTTTTTTACATTCTTAGTTCTAGTACAATGAATCCATAGATGTAGATAATTTTGTTGAGCTTTATTTAATTAGTCAGTACAATAAACATTTTCTAAGTATTAAAAACAATGAACACTATCATATTTATTTTATTAAATATATATATGCACAATAAATTTTCTTTATAAATTAATTTACAAAATATGGTACATACATTAGTGTTATACAATGATTTTTCATGTAAGTAAATTTAAATTCATTGAATAGAAAAAAATTAAATTGATAAATTATTAATTTATTTGTTAATTAATACCTCTGTAAATTAATAAAATCTAATGAACCTGACATTGTTAATTTATAGATGTTTAATCATCATTTAATAGACACAAGGATAAAGTTAAAAGCAATTACATGTATAGAGATTAGATTATTTTTTTATATACAGAAACCAAATTAAAAAGGATAATACTAACATATGTCCTTGTTAAAAAGACTAATATAGAAAATATTTAATGAAAATGAAGATATTTAATATATTAACAATGTTAAAACAATATAATATATATTTTTATAAGTAAGATATATTAATTATTTTTAAAATTTACAAAGTATTTAAGTAAAAAGTAATTTTAAAAAATTAAACAAACACGTGACATACGAAGAGAAGTGCTATCAAGATTTTTTTTTCTAATACTCTTTTTATTACCAAATGAAATTCATCTAATTCCTATATATTAAGTCTAGTGTATCTCATTTCCTATTTGAATAAACACGTGTTAAAAAACGAGCATCAGAAAATATGTTACATATAGAGAAGAGCTATACATATTAAAAGAAAATAGTGAATTTAATTTGGTCTATAAAATTGTAAGATGCTACCAAATTTGTCAATAAAATTAAAAAATTGACAAAAATAGCTTTAAAGTTATAAATTATCTGTTATTTTAGTTTGTTACTAGCATTTTAAGATTTAGATAATATATTTTTTTATGTAAAAAGGATTGCAAGTATTTAGATTTAGATAATATATCGCAACAAAGATTTAGATAATATATATTAAAAAAATAATTTGACATTTATAAGTATTTTATAGAGATGATGTCAAAACAAATATTTTATAGAGATCAATTTGATATTAATATTCAAATTTAAGTGATTGTTTTGAAATATTTATTAATATTTATACTAAAATAATTGATAATTTGAAAGGCATTTTTATCCATTTTTTAATTTTAGAGATCCAAGTTCGGCATTCACTTCTTAAAAGAAAAGTTGCCTATAGCATGCATATAAAACAGATTAACTGGGCTGGGATGTGGTAAACTTGTACTCTGATAGTGATACGTATCAACAACTTCGATCAATCATTTGCGAAGCAGTTTCCGGCGGATCTTCTCTCCGAAAATGAACGACGCAGATGTCTCCAAGCAAATCGAGCAGATGGTGAGGTTTATCCGCCAGGAAGCCGAGGAAAAAGCCAGCGAGATCTCTGTCTCCGCCGAAGAAGTAACTCCCATTCCTTTCGCCATTTCTCATATCAATCTCTTTTTCTATCGCTCCGAACTCGATCGCCATTGTATTCATGCTCTCTGCAGGAATTCAATATCGAGAAGCTGCAGTTGGTCGAAGCCGAGAAGAAGAAGATCAGGCAAGAATACGAGCGCAAGGAGCGCCAAGTTGAAATTCGAAAGAAGATGTAACTTACTCTATATCACTCTATACTCTCTCTTTTTCGTTGTTTTTGTCAATGTGAATTCGAAATTCCCATGGCTTGTTCGTCCGTTGAGATTTATTTGTGGAATTGGTTGAAATTGAATTCTGGCGATTATTTCCACTCCTAATCTCAATTTTATATGTTCAGACATTCGTATATAGCTCTTCTCTCTTGATCCTTGCGTGTGATAGTGACACACTGCGAAAGCTTGATTTCTGGTCACAATGCAGTGGATCCTTGTCGTACTGTTCGGTAAAATTAATAATTAATGTTAGCTCCATTGAACCTTCGCAGGATGCAGCTTGGTTTTTTGGTTTTGAATTAGCGTGGTTTAATGTTCAACTACTTTCAAACTATTGGCATCTGTGACTAATTACTTGAATTTAAGGTTATTGTCATGATCCGTGGAAACTTTTTATTTGACTTTGTTACAAAATACAATGTGTTAGATTGATGTTTTCTGGAGTGAAATACTGTGCATTGCGATTGCCATTCTAACTTGCAAAATTAGTGCTAGTTGATATAGTTTTAAGTCTTGTGGCACGGCTGTTTGTTGCAGCGAGTACTCAATGCAGCTGAATGCTTCTCGGATTAAAGTTCTTCAAGCTCAAGATGACATGATTAATTCCATGAAAGAATCTGCATCCAAGGAACTTTTGAATGCTAGCCATCATCATCATGTGTACAGAAACCTTCTAAAAGATCTCATTGTTCAGGTCAGTTAAAATTAGAATGTCGTACACCTGATTATGGTTTGATCTTGCATTTTTGCTAGTGTTGCTGTTATTTGTTTTGCTGTGTCCTAATTTTATATAATTTGTGATGATGGCATTGTAGCTATAACTAGTATGTTCATGGAAAATTGCAATTGCCGGTGACCTCAATGAATCATTCTCATTGATTGTCTCAAATCATCTCAATGAACCATTCTCATTGATTGTTTCAAATCATCTCAATGAACTATTCTTATTGATTGTTTCAAATCATCTCAATGAACCATTCTCATTGATTGTTTCAAATCATTAACTATATGCTGACATGGGAAATAACCTTAGTTTTTAAGGTGGCATGTTTAATGTCATGGGTTTAATCCCTGTCCTATCCCTTTACCCTTCCCTCTATCACAGGTCTACATGACCTCATTCAGTCCTTTGTAATCCTATTTTCTGATATTATTTTATGGACCACCTTCTTTGTGTAAGTATATGGATTTGGAATATAATATAAGGTTTGTACATTACAGAGTTTGCTAAGACTGAATGAACCTTCTGTCTTGTTGAGATGTCGGAAACATGACCTGCACTTGGTAGAGCATGTGCTGGATTCAGCTGCACAGGAGTATGCTGAAAAGGCAAATGTTGATCCACCGGAGATCATTGTTGACAAAAATGTCTATCTTCCACCTGCACCCAGCCATCACAATGCTCATGATCCCTACTGGTAACGTTTTTGTTATAATTAAATATTAAGTAACTGTCTGGCTCTGTTAATCAGAGCCTTGCTTCTTATCCATGCTGTACCTTCTCTGCAATGATTAGTTACACTATGCTCAGGTAAAAAAGAATCAAGAATTTCAAATCTAAATGTTAACCTGCTTTTGGTGTTTTTAGTCTATTGAGGATGCTTCCTAAAATTGTAGTAGCTGTCTAGCTGCTTTAATATTTAGATATCAGTTTCAGCATACCTGATTATATTTGTTGATGTTCAGCTCTGGTGGGGTGGTGTTGGCTTCTCGTGATGGAAAGATTGTGTGTGAAAATACTCTTGATGCACGACTGGATGTAGTGTTCCGTAAAAAGCTTCCAGAGGTTAATTTTTTGTGCATAGCAATTGTCTTGTTCTGTGACTTGCATTCTCTGTTAGACATTTGCTGCATAATTGTTTGTATTGTTGACTTTCATGTTATTTTCAAATTTCAACAAAAAAGGTAGTTATTTTTAAGATATTTGAAATGTGAAATTGAAATAAAACACTTGAGCTTAATCGTGCACACTTTGGTATAGACAACGAGGACAATTAACTGAAATGAATGTTTGTATGAAGGGGGAGGGAGCCCGGGAGGGATTTTAGGATTAAGGTTAGATATGGAACAGGGAAAAGAGACAAAATTCTTCAAACAAAACTCTGTGAACTAGCAACTACTGCTTACTCTCAGATAACTTCTAGCATTTATGATTAACTCTCCTTTCTCAAGATATGTATTATTTTTTCTTGGGTAGTGCTGTGCACTTCATTCCTCAACATCATAGGCTTCTGAGAGTGAGATTGTTTCCCCTCTTTCTATCTGTGCCTTGTTATGCTGGACCAAAATTTGGTGTTTTTTTGGAGTGTCATGTGTCTTAATGAGGATTGCGTAATTTTTCTTATTTGACTTATTGGTCTTAGGCTATTTCGTCTCAGCATTAAACTACATATGTTGGCAGTCGGGCGTGGCTCAAATGGGGGATTTGGGTATAGGTCATTGATTAAGTTGAAGTTGTATTGTAGTGGTCACATTTTTTTTTTTAGCGGATGGGTGGAGTGGTTAAAACTGATGAACTGGTCAGCCTAATGAAGTTTCTCGTTCATTCTTGCAGATCCGAAAGCAGCTCTTCGGACAAGTTGCTGCTTGAAGACTTCCATTGTATTGTTCGTTGCCCCTGGAATATTTATATCCCGAAACAAAAGCTTATCTTTGACCTGAATATCTATCGTTCCATTGCTTATGTAAACTCGTCCTTGAAATAACTCCAATTTAAAAGTCCAGTTGTTTCCAATCCCATAACGTGTGCGATGGGGGCATGCGGCGTTCTGAATTTTGTTTGCTCCGCCTCAGTGCAGCTTTAAGTTCCGGTGGTAATCAAGTAGCAAATAATAATAATATATTGAACATTGCTATGAATGTTGTGATGGAATTATAACTGTTCTCCAATGAGTGAATTTGGGTTCATGTTTTGAAGTAAATTACGATGTCCGAATTATTTTATTTTCTTATTTAGTTTTAAAAATAATGCTATACTCTTTTGAAAAAATGAAATGAGTCACACATGACACATCAATCGATTTTAATGTAAAAAAATCTCTTCGAGGTGATAAGCATCTATTGACTATTAGCAAGTTTCTTAATGGTAATTTTCCTCATTTTAAACAATTTATAAAGCAATTCAGTTAGAAATTGAGTTTGAAACCATGGCTGGTTACCCCCTTGTCTCTCTTTGTTTCTCAGCTCTCACTCAGACACCTATGCCCCACCCTCTTCTTCATGCCTCTATCTATCATCAGCCATCATCATCACATTGCCCGTAGAGTCACCACTATCCTGCTACTCCTGATCTTCCTTAGCTTCACAATTCACATCATCACATGTCTCCTAATATCATCGTCGTTTTCTTCATCCTCAAGGCTACTTGACTCTTCATTTATTTCCTTTACGATTGACGGTATTCAAGACGGTATCAATAAGCTTGCGTAGTCCTCGTCCACATGTTCGTTCTCACTTTAGTGTTGCCTCAACATTTTTGTCTATCCTTTCTTAAAAAAAAAAACGTTTTTTTCTATCTTCTCATCATGGTCCAATTGGTGTCGGCACACACTGCCGTAAGAAACATTCATAATTTGTTCGTGGATGAAGTTATTTCCTTCACTCCTCCTGGTTCTCCTTCGCTCCTCCACGTTGTTACTTAATTCTAATCTCCTTCGCTCCTCCACGTTGCCCACAAATTTTTTTTGTTTTCGATTTTTTATTTGGAATTTTGGATGTGTTCTTATTGAGCTTGAAACTAGTGAATTGTTTATTTGGATTTGTATTCTGTGGTTACTTTTTTATGTTTTTTGATGTTTTCTATACCTTTCTATATTTTTTATTTACATTTTAAAAAAATGTTAGTCAATCCAGTTAACTCATCAAATGCAGAGTAAGTCGAGTTGGATTGTGTTTTTTTTACTCACCAAGAAAGTGAGTTGGGTTGGATTAGTCCACCTTTTGACCTAGGGTCATGCTCCCTGCACCCACATGAATTGGTTCCTACACCGACACTTAGACTTTTTGTAAATTTAAAGACAAAAGTACCCCCTCTCTCCAAATCCCCTTCTTCCACCTTCTTCTCCATTCTTCCCAAGTGACAGTCCCTCTCCCCCTTCTTCATGTAGCTATTAAGGATCCCAATTGCATGGAGGATATGCTCCTAATGTGATGGTTGGTGGTGGAGCACAGCATAGTGTGCTTGGCTCATGTCTTATCATCACGTTTTAGTGTCTTATGGGAATGCGAAAGACAACAACTTGTCTGCAGGTGACATAGTTGATGCAACGATGGCTGCTCAATCACAACCAAACCACAACGATTCAAAATTATGAAACAGAGAGATTATTTTTTTGCATCGAGTGCAATTTTACAATCCGAAATAAAAAATCTAGCAATCCTCGCCAACGAAGAGCACAAAGCTGGCTAAAATTTCTCAAAATCAAATCCCCAAACAACGAACACAAACACAATAATATAGTTTTAGGGAAATTGCCGAATGAAACTCAAGTAAGACATCACTGCACTTCGTAGCCCCCTATCCCATCCCATTACATTACACCAGGAGTCCCACTTCCGATATTGGATTTCTGGGTTTCGGAAGTGGTACTTCCGAGCGGTATGTTTTTTTCATTGTAAAAAAACATACTGGGAGTACCAATTCCTAAACCCAAAAATTCAATACCGGAAGTGGTACTTCCAAAAGGACTCAAATTTCAGGAAAAAAAAGTTACAATCGTGAGTTGCAGACTTAGCGGTAGAGACGAAGACGAGGTGGGATGCCAGAGCTTTGGTTGCAGAGATGTCTTCTTTTTCTACTCTTTCTTTGGCGGTGGACGACGCGATGGACCTCGGTACTGGGCCACGCATCGAACAACGGTAGTGGGCGACGCCACTGTGCACTGGACACCGGTGGTCACTGAACTTGTGCTCTGTTAGCATTTGGGGAGAAAGAAAGTGAAGGAGTATTAACTGTGTGGGTCTATTTATATAAGGTTAATTTTGACTTTTCAAGTTCAAAATTTGGAGTGTGGGTATGCAGTGAGCAATTCATGTGAGTGCAGGGAGCGATGGCCTTTGACCAACCTATAGTGAGCTAATCTAGGTGAATTAAGTCAGCCCACTTTAAAACTTCTAACCATCAAGATTGACTCAATGCATATTTAAACTTAAAATGATTGTGGCAAAAAAAAAAGACTTAAAATGATTCTTTAAAAGAGAAAAAAGACTTAAAATGATTACTAATATGAGACATTTTTAAATTAATAAAAAATATTTAATTTAATTAAAATTTATCTTTTACAATTTTTAAAATGAAAAATTACTTATTGAATTGTTGTAATTAGTTTTGTCTAAAATTCATTTTTAAATCGATAATAAGGCCAATCCATTTAATATTTATTCAAACATTGATCTTAAGTAAGGGTTTATTAATTTTAGGTTTGAAAAATTCATTTATGCTAAAGCAACATTTAATGAAATTGGTAACTGTATTATGTAGGCATTATATGCATCTAGTAAAGAATTAAGTCTTCTTGTGTGATTGTGTCAAAATTGACGTGTTACTTTATACCTGCATAATTCTTTTAAAACTTAATTTTTTTTTGAAGCAATCATTATATTTTAAGCAAAAACCTTAAATTTTTTTATTTAAATAAATTAAAACATAAAACATAAAATATTTTACTGGATTCATAAAAAAATTACTGGATTAAATTTTTAACCATGCTTAGGTGACCGCTGAAAAAAAACAAAGGAGTAGAGGCAAATATTGCTGCTGCCTGCTGACTGCTGAGTGCTGACGTTGGGCCTGGGGTAAAAAAAAAAAATCGGGGGTTGACTGATCTGGGGAGCCTCGAAACGCAGTCGTTTGATCAGGAGTGTGCCCCCAAAATGAGGACGTCTTGGAGGCAACGACGTTTACGGTAGCTCCTCGTTGGTGGTTACGTCACTGTCCCTTCGCAGCCTCGACGAGTCCGTCACCTACCAACCCCAAACTAAAAACACTGCACTCCTTCCCCTCTCACTCCCCAGTCCCCAATGCCTAAACACAACAACACCAAATAACAACAACAATAATAATAATAAGAGTACATCTCCCATTGGACAATAATAATAATAATAATTATAGATTAATTAGATTTATAGCCTCACTTTAGCTTCACCCCGCCCTCAGACTCAAATCACCGACCAACCAACCAACCAACCCAACCCTCCCTTTCATTTCCCTTCCCTTCCCTCTATCTCTCTCTAATCTTATCTCAGAGATGGAGTCTTGTGCAGCTGTGTCCCGCATAGGCCTAGCGGGCCTGGCCGTGATGGGCCAAAACCTGGCCCTCAACATCGCTGAGAAAGGCTTCCCTATCTCCGTCTACAACCGCACAACCTCGAAGGTCGACGAGACCGTAGATCGGGCCCACCGCGAGGGCTCCCTCCCACTGGTGGGCCAGTACAACCCTCGCGACTTCGTCCTCTCCCTCCAGAGGCCCAGATCGGTCATCATCCTCGTCAAGGCCGGCGCACCCGTGGACCAGACCATCGCCGCCCTCTGCGACCACCTCGAGCCCGGTGACTGCATCATCGACGGCGGCAACGAGTGGTACGAGAACACCGAGCGCCGAATCCAGCACGTCTCCGAACGGGGAATCCTCTACCTCGGCATGGGAGTCTCCGGCGGCGAAGAGGGAGCCCGCAACGGGCCCTCCCTCATGCCCGGTGGGTCCCACCAGGCCTACACCAACATCCAGGACATCCTCACTAAGGTCGCGGCCCAAGTCGAGGACGGACCCTGCGTCACTTACATCGGTGAAGGAGGTTCTGGAAACTTCGTCAAGATGGTCCACAACGGCATCGAATACGGTGATATGCAGCTTATTTCAGAAGCCTACGATGTTTTGAAACACGTTGGGGGTTTATCGAATTCCGAACTCGCCGATATCTTCGCCGAGTGGAACAGTGGTGAACTCGAGAGCTTCCTCATAGAGATTACCGCTGATATTTTCAAGGTGAAAGACGAGGAAGGCGGTGATGGGTATTTGGTGGATAAGATTTTGGATAAGACCGGTATGAAGGGTACTGGAAAGTGGACGGTTCAACAGGCGGCGGAGCTTTCCGTGGCGGCGCCA
Organism: Glycyrrhiza uralensis; assembly: GCA_030159175.1. Lineage (NCBI taxonomy): Eukaryota > Viridiplantae > Streptophyta > Magnoliopsida > Fabales > Fabaceae > Glycyrrhiza > Glycyrrhiza uralensis. Next base: position 55,974,201 of record BRZY01000003.1, on the reverse strand, counting down.
ACCATCGCCGCCTCGTTGGATTGCAGGTACCTGAGCGGGTTGAAGGAGGAGAGGGAGAACGCCGCCACCGTGTTGAAGGAGGCAGGGTTGAGTGAGGAATTGGGGTTGGGGAGGAATAGTGGGGTCGATAAGAAGCGTTTGATTGATGATGTGAGGCAGGCTTTGTATGCCTCCAAGATTTGTAGCTATGCTCAGGGGATGAATCTTTTGAGGGCAAAGAGTGATGAGAAAGGGTGGAACTTGAATTTGGGAGAATTGGCTAGGATTTGGAAAGGTGGGTGTATCATAAGAGCGGTGTTCTTGGACAGGATCAAGAAGGCTTATCAGAGGAACCCTAACTTGGCAAGTTTGATAGTTGACCCTGAATTTGCAAGGGAAATGGTGCAGAGGCAAGCAGCGTGGAGAAGGGTTGTTGGGTTGGCTATTTCAGCTGGGATTAGCACTCCTGGGATGTGTGCTAGTCTTGCTTACTTTGATACCTATAGGAGGGCTAGGCTTCCTGCTAACCTTGTTCAGGCTCAGAGGGACTTGTTTGGGGCTCACACCTATGAACGGGTTGATCGCCCTGGCGCTTTTCACACCGAGTGGACCAAACTTGCTCGCCAGAGTGGTGCTGGTGTTGGTGCTCTCAATTGATTGATCATCATCATTGATTGATGTCTTTTGTGTGGTTAGTCTGTGTTTGTTTGAGCTGGAATTTGTATCTTCCTTTGTTTGAGGATATACTTGGTTAGGCAGAGTAAACTATTGTTTTACTCATTGTAGCTGTTTTTACTCTTCTTTAATAAAAGAAAGGCTTGTCATTTGAATTCTTCAACAGTCTTTTACTTGTTTCAACTTTGCTTCGTTAAGTAAGTAGACTTTAGATTGTTGTTTGTCTCGTAGACCATGTTCCCAATTACAAACATCCTTGCAACCGGTGTTCAAGATCTATGCATCAGCAATGACAGAAAGACCCATTCAAGCTTAAATTAAATATATTTTGGTTTCCTTAGCCTTACTTTACAGGTGATCTTGGTGTTTGTCCTGAAAGATTTCCCCTTTTTCCTCCCTTTCTAACTTCAATATGTAACCAGTTTTGTTTTGCATTCTTCATCCACATGCTCGTGCACTTTGTAAGCTTTCAAATTAGGTGTGTGTGATTCCTTGCTAGCCAAGTTTTTGTTTTTACTTTTTGGTGCATGCTTTGTAGATTGTTTGTTATTTTGGCTGCTTTTTCTTTGGGCTTCTGGAATCTGGAATCAGGACTCAGGAATGCTTTTCTAATATTGTTTTCTAGTCTGGAGTTTGTTGGAGTCTACGCTCCTTTTTTTGTCCCTTCAGATAATTAAAGCTAATTGTTTACACTTTACAGTTGTGTTTGAGACTAATTATCAAATGCAAATTGCTTCATGCGATTGAGAAAGATGATTATGTGCTAATCGTGGCAATTCATCGCCCTGGTAGAACATATTCCAAGCGGCTAGGTGAGTACAAGAGAATTAAGAGACGAATATTCAAGGCACATTTGTGAGTTCTTCATTTATGATCTCAGGTCAAAATACAAATGTTTTCTTCATTGCACAGCATGGACAAACCTTGTTATATATGCACTGATAAAATAAATAAAAGACTAACATCAAAGTGACAAGGGTAATTGGGCAAAAGATTACATACAAGAAACAAGAAAATGGAATGATTTACGGAACACCGCTCTCAAGAACTGGCTGAGTTCTTGTCACAGCTGCGGAGGGCATTTTACTATTGCCAACCCATCTGCTTTCAAGAACCAGATCTTCATTGGCTTGTTTTTCCATGGCTCGAACCCTTTTGGTCTTGAGAACTCTCATGGATGAAAACCCAGCATATCCCACTGTTATCAACCCAAAAAACCCAAACACGCATCCAATCACCCACAGATACCACCTTTGCCGCTTCTTCTCCAACGGGAGAACAACAGAAAAATGACCCTGCTCTCTTGTGCAACACACGCCAGGGGAGCTCATCTCAGTAAGGTGAAATGTTCCATGGCCATTGAAAGCCACACATCTCGCCCTTGAGCTGATGCCATTGCCACCCATAAATGTAACATTTGGGAATTGAATAGATATAGGCTGCCCCATTGTGTTGAGGGTGAGGTTTCTGACACTTGTATCAGTCACATTTGAAGCATCAAAAACCATGAAGCCAACAACAGAAGAGACGAGCGAGTAACCTGGCAAATTGTAGTAGTGGGTAGACCAGTTGCCCAGGTTTTGGTACACAATAGCCAACCTTCTAACGTGGGGGATAGACACGGTTCTAGGTGGGATCTTAAAGTAGCTAAAGTTGGCACCTTTGTTCCAGAGCCTTCTGCTTCTGAGACGTACCACTGAAACATCCATACCTGAGAGGTTCCGTGGAAGAAAAGCATCGTAGAGAGCACCGGTTTGAGGCCGGTGTTTCACCATTGACCTGAAAGCAAAATCCTGAACCAGGGAATTCAATGATTCACTTGCGGTGTTGTCCAAGCCGTGCACCAAGGAACAGCAACACAAGGTGAAAACCAACACCCAGATGAAATCGCAGCTCATGTTGGAATCTTGGATGCCACTATTACTAACACTGCAGCCACTTAACAGAAAAAACCAATGCGGCGATCTGTTTTAGGTCTTGTTGCTTTCTTTTCTTTTGTATAGGAGCTGATTGTAGATGTAAAAATACAGCACCAAGACCAATGATGGTTACTTTTTTCACAAAGAACAAGCATGCTCAAGTTTTGGGTCCCAATCAAGGACTCCAGAGAGAAGAAAGACTCAAAAAGTCGCAATTGACTTGGGGCATTCTGATTCCATGATCTGATGACTTAAAGGGCTATGTGGTTGCTTAGTGCTGGTGAATGTGTGAGAGAGAGAGTGAGAGAATCTTTGTTCACTACAAGGCGAGAAGCAGCTTTAGCATGCGTTGATTGCTCATTTTCTCTCCGCAATGGGAGGCAAATTTAGCGAATGGAATTTTGAGTTCCAATCAGCAATTAGAAAATCATGGAAGCAATATAATGCCCAAATTTGGCCCATAAGGAGCACGACAACATTAAGGCCCAAATACGTACGCGCAAGTCCAATATCATTGGGAGCGTAAACATATGGTGCATGGATATGTTTTTGGGAAAAAAAAAAAGAAACCTTTTACGATATATATGTTTTTTTTTGTTAGAATCACTTGTTTAGCTTCTCAAAAAAATATCATCTTTTTATGAATTTCAGCTGATTTTTAAAAAAGTTACGGTCTTAAACTTTTTTAAACATATTTTTCAGTTTAAAATTGATTTTGATGAAAAATACAAACGAATAGGCCTTAATGTTTCATGGTTAAATTACTTATTTGGTTCCTATAATTTCACTTCAAATTTAATTTAGTCTCAATTTAAATTTCCTTTTATAAAGTTTTTGTAATTTTCAAATTCCACAAAATCATTCCTACTAAGTTCTTACAATTTCGCTCAAAATAAGGAATCAACCCAGTTAAAGATAATACGAACTATTGAAACTTTTTACAATGTTTTTACTATAAAGTCATATTTCTTTTTTTTTTGGTCAAAATAAAGTCATATTTCCTATGTAGTTTGTTTTGTGTTTGTGCCCAGTTGTTTCAAAATAAAACAAAAATTAGAACATGAGAAAGCCCGTTAAATAGCGTTTTGCTGGCTTCGCACACAAGAAAATTTGAGTCCTGAAAAGGCCCAGCCCGTCCAACTCTTTCTGCGACTGCAAGCCTTGGCGCTAACGTTGGAGTCTTGATGGGCCTGTGCACTATTAGGAATGGGTCAGTAGATATTTTAAGTTAGTTAAAAAAAAATGGAATCAAGGCTAGTTTATTTAAGGTTAAAAAATTTGTTCCCTGCCATATCCAAATCTAGGGTGCTTCTGGGGGCGAACCTAGGAGGTTCAAAGTCGCATCGTCTTGGGAGGAACGCGTGGCTTCCCTTGTTCGGATTGCAAGTCGTCTTCCTCGTCAAGCTTGGAGATCGCTGTGGGTTGTGCTCCTAGGGTTCGCGTCGTCCAGAGCCCGGTTAGTGCCTTGTCAGATGGATGTAAGGTTGTTGGTTTGTTTTGTTCTTTTTCGTTGCTCTGGTTTGTGGGTTTTCTTAGTTGTTCTGGTTTCGTTTAGTTGTTCTGGTTTCGTTTAGTTGTTCTTAGTGGTTCTTTGTTGTTGGTTTAGTTGTTACTCTGGGTTCATTTTTTTTCTTTTTGTTGTTGTTGTTCTGTTTTGTTGCTTTTTGTTGATGTCTGGTTTGTTGGTCTTCTGGGTCACTAATGGAACACCATTCTCATCTGCTCTAGAGCGGTCCCGACCTCCTTTTCGTCCTCCCTGTTCTGGCTGGGAGAAGTGGTGGGAGAAGTGGAGGTTTGGGTCCGAGAAGAAGAAGAAGAAGAAGAAGAAGAAGAAGAAGAAGAGAAGAAAAGAAAAAGGAAAAAAAAGAAGGAAAAAAAGAAAAAAAGGATTTGTAGACATATGTAAGCTGAATTGGTTAAGGCTGAAAGGTTTGGGTGCCCCAAATGGGCCAAACCCAACCTACTCTTGAAATTTTTATCATGTTTGTTGGGTGCTTGGGTGTTGTTCTGTTAGTAGTCCGTTCTGTTAGTGTTCTTTTAGTGGTCTTTGAGTGTTGTTTATCTGCTTTGTTTTAGGTTGTTGTTGGTCTTCTGTGTTTAGTTTCTGTGTGCTATGCCAGGTGTTTGTCCTTGATTTGTAACGCGTATACTTTGAGACAAAACTTAAGCTTGACTCCGGCCATAGGCCGTTTGTACTGCTCTTTGGGCTGCGGGCTTTGTCCGTTTTCTAATGAATTTTAATTCGACCAAAAAAAAAGGTTAAAAAATTGTGATTTTATTATGAAGTTTTTTTTTTGAAGGTTTTTAATCTTTTCAATAAATGTACATGAGTTTTATAAAAAATTCAAGGCATCTTGCAATTAAAAAATATATATATACTTTTGCTTAAAAATTACCAACAATCCGGGCCGTAAATTTTGATCAAATAATAAGGGAGAAATACTTTTAAAGTATAAATATATAGATTTTTAAAAAAAATATGAATTCTGCACTTAAAATAATCTTCCTGTCGTAGAGTACGTGCGACTCCTAAGAAATAAATTATTAGAAAGAGATAGACAGACAAACTGGTGAATTGCCTGGTGTCTTCATGGGACAACCCCATTTGTGCATCTATATCTATATAAAGGAAAAGCGGAAAAAAAGGGACAAAAGGTTTATATTTCAAATTAACTTTAACTATTATTAATTATAAACGAAACGGTTATGATTCTATCAAGGGAGAAATTTAGATAATTTAAATAAAAAATATTTTATATTTATTTATTTATTAGAATGAGCTATAATTAGGTCTACTCTTCCTATATCTCATATGATGAGAGTCTCATACACTGAATCGTCCTGAACTACTTATTTATATATATAAATTAACAAGATTGGGGAGCCTTGGCAGTTTGTATGATTATTTAAAAAATAATAATTAAAGTGTTATCTATAAAATGTGTTGTCTGTAAAATTCAAAAATGAATGACTGAAATTTTCCCTGCTGTGTATAAAATAATAATTAAAACTTTTTTAGCTACTTATTAAAAAAATTTGTGGCTTTTGTGAAATGGTGTTAACACTTAACACACATAAATAGAATTTCACAGAAATGTTTAAAATGTATAATTTATTTGATAAATAATGTAAATAAGCTCCTGCTATTTTATTCCTTTAAATGGTATACAATATAAAATTCTTTAAAATCATAAACTTTTTAATTTGGAAAATTAATCCAACAAATTAAAGCAACTTATAAAACAAATTATAAAACAAATGATGGACTTGAGGCCAATAAGGGTGACCATGTACTACCCGTAGAGCAAAGTTTTGAGCTAAAAACCAAAACACACGGTAGAAGTTTCTTTTTATGTAGGCTTAATTATTTAAATTTTTGGATGTATGAGAGTTTTTATCATATTATCGTGTCAAATGTGTTATACACATGCCATGCAGGTTTCTAGTATTACATGACATAACGATAGAGATATCTCAAACTAATGAGAATATTTTAGATCCAATTGGTGCAATTGAAGCTTGTGCATAAAAAGTGAAATTAAGCCTACTTTAAAATCTGGACATCACATGGAATTGCTCAAATCTTTACTTAAATTAGAAAATAATTCAACTAAAATAAAACAATTTATCTTCTTTTTCTATAGCATGGTGTTTTGTTAGCAAAAAATAGAGAAGATAGAAAAGAAATAAAGTATTAAATTATTTTAATAGCTACTGGTGGTGCATGTGACTTATGGTATGACCCTAAGAAATTTATGGTGTAACACTTTAACAAACTCCATGATAATTGTCTAAAAGATATTAGAGTCAGAAGGGGTTAATACTAACACTAATTCATCAATCACTCGTGATTACTGGTTTTTTTTTTGATATAAGTGATTACTGGTTAACTGTGATAATTTTCTACCATCACATTTTCTTCCAAGAAACAGAGGTTCCACCGCTTCGAGTGCGAATTTATCGATGCCAACGCCAAAATTTGTTATCTCAGCAACTACAACTTTTCTTCATCCTTTATTTCTGCATTTCATTTTTTTATTTTTATTTTCTTCTCCTTCTCATCTCATGAGAATTGATTTCTAAGCTTCTTTTTTTTCATCATCAAGTCTAGATTCAACAACTAATAATTAAAACCTCTCTCTCAAGTCTCAGCCGTGTCACTTCTGCAGAGGGGCAAAAAGGTTAGTACAATTTGCACTTCTTTTCTTTTCAGTCTTTCCCGCTTTTTCTCTCGGTTTTCTCTTCTGTGAAAGTGAGTCAATCGACACGAGTAGAGAGAAAAGTGAATCGAGTCAAATTAACTCACTTTCTTGGCAAATTAGAAAATGCACAATCCAACTTAACCAACTTTGAATTGGTGGATTACACGAGATAGCTCACTTGCATAAAGTGAACAAGCTCACCAAATTATTAGTAAAATTTGAAGGAAAAAAGTGAGTTTTATCAATTTTTATTTTTAAAAAAATTGGTTGATCTTGTCCAAATCTGTTCAAATCCGTGGATTAAATGAGCCAAATCAAAATAACTCAAAATAACTCAGATAAAAGTGAATATATTTTTTGGTAATTCATTCCATTGGAAAATGGGGTTGGCTAATTATTTTATCTCTTTCGATATTCTCTCTTTTATCTTATTTTATTTTATTTTATTTTTCTCTTGTTTATATCAAACGATGGTGGTGAATATCTTTTTTCTTTGCTCTCATTTTTGGTGGCGTTTAAGGTGGTGAAGTAATAAAATTTCACCACCATGGTGAAGTGCGGCCAAAAATAACAACGGCCTTTGATTTAATAATTTTATATTTATACGAATAGGATCAATTACTGGATAATTGAATAACAGGTAAAGACCCAAGATTAATGTAATTGTAATAAAGGTCAAAATGTATTACTTATTTAGACTATTGACACACGCTTTTGTAAAATGAGAGTTACTAGCCAAAATTTTAATTTTAATTAATTACAAATTTTCCCATAAAAAATTATAATTGCTCGGCATCTCTTTCCTTCTCTCTCGATCTCTTGCTCTCTCCCCCCCCCTCTCTCTCTCTCGTTCTCCCCCATCTCCCTCTATCTCACTTTCTCTATCTCCATCCTCTCTCTTATTTTCTCCCATTCTCCCTCCTTCACTCTTTATCTCTCTGGCTCTCTCTCCCGATCTCTCGCTCTTTCTTGTTCTCCCTCTCCCTCTCATTCTCTCCCTCCCTTCTTTCTGTCGCACATTTTGATCTCTCTCCTCCTTCATCGTGTTCTCCCCCTCTCTCTCGCTCTCGCTCTCTCCCCCTCTAGCTCCCCCGCTCCCTCTCTCTCCGCCACTCCCCCTCTCTCACTCTCTCTCCCCCTCTCTTGCTATTGCTCTATCTCTCTCTCACCAGAGAAAGGAGCGAGAAGGAGGGAGAGAGAGGGGGAGAGAGCGAGAGAGGAGGAAGAGATAGAGAGTGAGAGGGAGGGAGGGAGGGATAGTGAGAGAGAGCAAGGGAGGGATACTGAGCGAGAGAGAGGGGGAGAGAGATAGATCGAGAATGAGAGAGAGCGAGAGGGAGAGCAAGTGAAAGAGAGGGAGGGAGGGAGAGGGGGAGAGAGATATACAGAGTGAGAGAGGAGGAGAGTGGGAGAGCGAGTTAGAGGGAGAGATTTTTTTGAGAGAGAAGGTGGAGAGAGGGGAGAGCGAGACAGAGATAGCTAGGGCGAGAGGGAGCGAGAGAGAGAGAGAAGAGGGGGAGAGAGAGCGAGAGGGAGAGGGAGAGGGAAAGAGGGGAAGAGAGGGAGGGAGATGTGGGAGAGCGAGTTAGTGGGAGAGATTTTTCTAAGAGAGAGAGAGAGAGGGCGTGGAGAGAGGGGAGAGCGAGAGAGAGAAAGAGCTAGAGCGAGAAGGAGCGAGAGAGAGAGGGGGGAGTATAAAAACAAAAGGTTTGAACATTGCAGGGATTATAAAAACTATTACTCAAAAATTAAAATGATGTTTTATTTGTAAAAATAAAATTAAAAAAAAAGACCATTTGTAATTTTCATAATATGTCATGTTAATTTTTATAATTGATGAAATTCTAGACATATTAACCTATTATAACAATTTATGGAGAGAAAATTCTAATATAAATAAAAATTAAATTACCTATTATAACAAGTGATAGACCCACTTCACCATAATAGTAAAGTTTTATTAGTTCACCGCTCTTTCCCCTTGTATCAAACAATGGTAATGAATATCGATCCAAATCATGTAAGTATATTTTGCTTTTCGAAAGATAGCAAAAGTTCATTTCAAAAATAAACTTCGTATTCTTTTTTAATTTTTTAATATTCAATGTAGAACATTTAATATAAAATAAAACTTCAGAAAAAAATTAAGAACTTCATCTTTTAACAAATAATATAAATAAATTTTAAATAATTTTCTATATAAATAAATAAATTCATATATTTAATATGATATATTTCAATTAATGCAAGCGGTGTTTCAGAGAAAAGATTGGATGGATGGATGGACAGGTCACCAGTGATGCGTAAGGAAAGTGTGATTGGACAAATCGAAGTGAAATGCTAATGAGAAGGGCAAGGGCCGAAAGGAGAGTATAAGAGGGTACCCATTTCTCTTCCTCATTTGGTAGTCAGCTTTTTTCCCCCCTTGATAAGACACCTATTTCTGTAACAGTTCACCCACAATCTGATGTGATGGTATTAGAGACAGGACTTGTCTAACCAGTTCCTACGCAAGGGCATGGTGCTTAATAGGTGGTTATTGAATGTTCATTAAGCACTCTTATATTATAGAAAAAAAATAGGTGTTTAATAGAGAGAGAATTTGTACAAATATTTTCTTTTTTTTTTCTCCTAATGAGTCTTATATATATTTGAATTTTAATTAAATATAGAGTTATTTGTATAATATATTTAGTAATTTTTTTAGAAATACTAGATTGGAGAAATTTAGTGTTTATTGAGTATTTATGTTGAAAAAATAAAAATAAATAATGAGTATATATAGGACCCATTTAAGCACTTAAAAGTGGGTGCTCCATTAGAGATGCTCTTAGAGCATCTACAACCTAGCATCTCATTTTGGGATTCTTAAATGGGTCTCATTTGTATACATCACTTATTTTTTTTTTTAATTTAAGCATTTCATCACTCTAACCCAATATCTCTAAAAAAATTCTTAAATGGATCCCACAAATAACCACATATTACTTATTTTTATTTAAAAAAGCAATTGGACCCACAAAATATTTGTAAGCACCGGTGCTTAACTAAGCAACTCTGCTTATTAAGCACCTGCTTTAAGATCTGCTCCATTGCTAAAAAACGCATAAGCACCCATGCTTGTCAGAAAGGATCTTATTAAGATCCCGGGTTGCAGATGCTCTTAGACCATCTTTACTAAAACACCCATTTTTAGGTACTTAAGTAGATTTTACCTATATATATTACTCATTTTTATTTTTTTAACACAAATATCCAATAAATACCTAACTCATCCTTTCCTTGGATTCAAGTGGATACTGCTTCACTCATGATGCAATAACTGGGTAGTAGTACTCCTGTTCTAGGAAAAGGGAATATGAATAACTTCTTTTCCATTAAAATAAAGAAAAAACTATAATTTACATAAAGTTTATTTTTGGCATAATTCCTTCTTACAATAAGTGGTTAAAACACCTTATTTATTAGGCAGAATTTGTCAATGGCATGTGAAGATAAAAAAAATACCTCTTCTCAATGTTACACTTAGGGTGTTTGGATTGGTTTAGATAAAATTTATTTATTGATATGAATACTTGTGATAGTGTTTAATAAAATCTATAAAAATAATTTGTGAACAGCTCATAAGGTATTTTGGGTTTATTTATATAATATTTTTAAAATAGCTTATCAAAATAACTTATATGAAATCAATTTAATTACATTTTCTTATCGATTATAAAAATAACTTCTACATAAATGTATGTTTATATGATAAACATTTATATCATATGTGCTTAAATAAACTCTTTATCCAAACAGACCTCTAGAGAGATAAGATTAGAAAAAAGATAAATGATAAATACAATAAATGAGTGATATGACAAAAAGAAAGAGATACCATCTCAAATCCTTTTTATGAGCAATAAAACGAGATATTTTGTTGGTCTTAATTGTAAGACATATGGTCTTATTTTCAATAATATTAATTACTCAATTATATTTTTATCCTTATTTATCATGAGATCACTTAATTGTCATTTATTATATATATATATATATATCATTTATCATTTTCAGCCATATTTAATATAAAGGATAATTATGGAAAAAATTAAAATTATAATATCATTAATTAAAACTAATTTATTGTAATGCATTTCATTAATTTTTATGATTTCATTTTTATGAAAATAAAAATGATAAAAAATAGTAAAAAGAAAGAAAAGTATTAGATAGATTTAGTAATCAAGAAATTTTAGAAAAATCATAACTCAAAATAGTATTATATTTTTGTCACACTAAAAAAAGAATGAAAAATACATCTTGTTTTTGTTTTGCTCCTCGATTAATCCTATATTTTATAGTTTTAACCGTGAAGTACAGTTCTTAGGCTTCTCCTTGCTTCTTCTATCCATTTTATGCTTATAAAAAGCCCTTCGATCGTTCGTTCCCTCAAGCTGGTCTTTAAGACATGAGAGATCGATTGCTATGGCATGACCTTCCTCTTAATTTGTCTTCAACACACATGCTCAGCTGTTGTAAGATATTTATTTCAATTTCCTTATAACTACATCCTTATTAGCCTCGATGTGTCTCTTTGTCTGTCTGAGTATAATTAACGATGAGCATCTAATTACACTGTACTTGGTTGATTGATTATATCACACAGATCTATGTATGTTGCTGATGGTTAAAACGAAGTTGATAAGAGTAAGAGAGAGCTTTCTTCAGTCCACTCATGGGTGGCCCGTAAGATTCAATTAGCTGCCGACTCATTCATCCAAATGCTGAGTCAAAACGACGAGTCAGAAAGATGCTATGTATGCTACTCAGTAAATGAGTGAATGATGCGGGAGACAAGTTGAATCTTAAGCTTCCTGTACTTGGACTGAAGGGAGCTCCCTTTCTTTTCTCTCTCTCTCTCTCTCTCTCCCTTTGCTTTGCTTTGATTTGCTTTGTTAATATTCTCTCTATTTTTCATATGTATTATTAATTGGATTAATTGATTAATTTGCACATGACATAACTGATGATCCTAAATAAAGCATCTGCCTCTTACGCTTTTAAGGAAAATATTTAAATAAACTTTACACTGAAGTTGACATGGAAAGCTGCAGGCATGGTGGCCCTAATTGTGCTACCTATAGCTCCAAACCACTTCCCAAATCGTGCTTACAACAAACTGCTTCAGATTATTATTATTATTATTATTATTATTATTTTTTTTGCTTTAAAAGTATTTTATCGTTGTGATATGGGGTTCTCTTGGTGGTGTGGAAGTGGAAGGGATCGATGCCAACTGGTTCGTACTTGATGGGTTTCCAATTAGAGTTAGGTTAAGGTTTGCAGCTTATGTAAAGTCCTCATCCTCAGAACAGAAATGCATGACGACGATGATGAGGGTTTTCTGAACTACTAACATAATTAATATAGTAATGTTATTATTTAGTATACAATTAATTAATTAATTAATTAATTAATGGTATTTGATTGGTCTTTCAATTCAATTTCCAAGTAGTACTAATTAGAGGCAGCGCATGAGAGACACAATAGCTCGAGCCCATCCTCTTCTACCATGGTCACACTCACGGTCACATATATCTCGGGTCTCACCCTTTCTCAGCAACAAGTTCCTAGACGTACGTGTCTCCATCGGCGCCTCTGCAATTACCAACATATCCTCCGTCGCCTGTTTCCACTGATTCTGCAAAATTTTGTAATTATATATCGATATCGATTCAATTTAATACAAATACACTATACAGTACTACTTTAGTTGCCAATTTTTTTTCCTATTTAGTCTTTCTTTTTTAATTTGCAGATCGATAAGATCAAGTACCTGCTATGAGAAAAAAAATACGATGTAATTTCATTTTTCATTTCTTTAAATTTATGTATAAGGTTAGTTCTAGGGTGGACCATTAATTACAAAGCTTATGAGTGGTCCATGGTGGATCAGTAATTGTAAAATTTTACAAAATTTTGGTAGCCATTAGATTTTTTAATAAAAAAATCAATGGCAGAGATCAATTGAGGAAAATAAGAGAACACACATAAGTCCTCCCACGCAATCACACCCCTACCCCTCCCCTATCTCCATTGCGCTGCCCCTCTTCTTCGGTGCCAATCCCAAACCACCACCGACTCCGATTGCCGCAACAGGGAGAGAGACATGAAACTAAAACTTGAAGCTTGAAACCCTCTCAAGCACCGATGCTTCCTCTGCGACGGCAACCATGAGAGAAAAAAAAACTTGCAGGTGAGTCATAATACTCGGTGAAGAACAGTACGGCAAGACCCAAAATCAATTGATAGAAATTTCCTAAAAATGTCTTTACAAGGGAGCAACAAAAACATATCGCAAATTCATGAATCACTCCATGCGCAAGCAAGTAAAAACACAGCTCTTAGAATTCAAATTGGGATTCTGACCCCAACATTTTTCAGCACTTGAAAGAACAAGAGCAAGAAAACGAAATAGAACTCTAACAGAGAAGGTGCCAAGTACAAAAAATAAAAATTAAATTTGTGGCAAAAGGTAAAGCAAAGCCCAGTTGAAGGAGGACGAAGGCGAGGGCGAAGGTTTGGCCGGTGGCCTTCTCACCGTCAAGGTGTGTGTGGGGAAGGAGGAGAGTGATTGGGTGGGAAAAATATTGGTATTCTTACTTTTATCTAAAAAAAATCTGGATCATTCATTGTTTTTTAAATAAATCTAACGGTGAACCGCTTATTTCTATTTTTTAAAACTCAAGTTCACCATGAGGAATCACTTATTTGGTGGTTCACCGTAGCCGAAGCCTATGTATAATGCCTTTATTTCTCTGTACTAGTTAGACTAGCCAGTAGCCTGTTTGGATATTTTGCTTTTTCGTTTCACTTTCACAGAATATTTTGTACTAGGCCTTTGTCTATTTGTGTTTTCCTCTTTTCTTTTCTTTTGTTGTTTTTCTCACTCTTGCCAAAAAATATTTAATAAAATATTATTTTAAACTTAATTGTATTTTTTTTTATTAAAGTTATGCAGGATTTTTGTTCATCGATTTATTTCACCGATCATACGTATTTTAATAAATTAAATAAATTTAGTTCTATTGTGAACTTTTTATTTAAAATATAAATTTTTCTAGTTAAATGTTTGGAAATTTATTTAAATTTGGGTTGGATGTGACATTAATATTTATGTAGAATAAATAAATATTTTTTATTTTGAGTGATTTAAAATTCATGGATATTGAATTTTGGGTATTAAAATCACTTTAACTAAAAATATAATTTTGATTTTAATTTATAATTTAGTTAAAACTTAATTTTTTTAAACTGTTTTAGAAATATTAATTTAACCTTAAATGTAAACTACTTTCCAAAATTAACTTTAGTAAAATCTAAAAAAAATATCATAATCAGTTATATTAAAACTAAAATTTATATCTATATCTATATCTATATTATAAGACAAAGGGATATTTTTTTTTTTTACGGAAAAAAACCCACAATTACATTAATGCACTCTGAACTCAGGCTAATTCAGAAAAGATACAGTTGGGTGTGTCCTCTATCTCGCCGTTGTCGTAAGATTTACTCAAGAATTCTAGGGATAATTATTTTACGAAATTTTTTAAGAAAAAAGGAGTCATTTTTATCATTAAATATTAATGTGTAAATTACATTTCCCTCGTGAGAAAATTTAATTTCACTCTCTTTTTCTCTTATGTTAAAAAAACATTTTCCCTCAAGAATTAAATGCTATATTTGTTTCATATTATTTGTTCACTTCACAAGAATTAAAAAATACAATAGATGTATTTAAAATATTATAATTTTACTAAATTAATTTTATAATTTATTAATAATTACATCGTCTACTGTTATTTTTACATTTTTTAAGGTTGTACTGCAAAATTGTGAAAAAGAAATTATTGTTGTATTGAAAAAGTAAAAATGACAATTAATCTAAAATATTTTTATTTTTCAAACTTGACAATTAATATAAAATAGAGGGAGTATATATTATTCTTTACTCTATTTTAATACAATGAAGGTTCTTTTGCATATATTTTTTTCATAATTAATTTTCAATATTTTTAATTTTTTTTAACCCAGATATATTTCATGTGCAAGTATGGAAACTAATTAATCCCTCGATATACTAAGATCGATTTAAGGGATTGATATCTCCCAATATATATATACCTTTTTATACACTATTCCCTCCATTCTTTTTTATATGTCGTTTTAGGTTATTTTACCATAACTAAGGAATCAATTAATTGGTAAATTTTTTCCTATTATACCTTTATTTAATTAGTCTTTGGGAGTAGATGAATCAATTAATGTATCTCATCATTCTAATAATTTTTAACCTCTTATTCAATTATCTAATTAGTCTTAGATACATTCACATTCACATATGTGTATTAGTAATAAATTTATGTGTTGGAAAGTAAAATAATTTTTGGGAGTAGAGGTATCATATTTAATTAGTCTTTAAACTTCTCAATTACTACATTAATTAATTTATAAAAAATGTGTAAACAATTAATAGAGTTAAGGGTATAATTGTCAAAATATAACCTTAAACTATCAAAATGACAAATAAAAAAGAACAATTTTTTTTTTAAAAATTGACATAAAAAAGAATAGAGGGAGTAACATATAGTTTTGAGACAGACGGAGTAACACATTTTTTCTTAAAAATTGACAATTAAAAAGAAACGTTATGAGTATATCAGTGGCTTATATGCCTCAGCTCCTCAATCTTCGGGTCTTAATTAAAAAACAATTGTTTGATTTGGATTTCTTTTCAAGAATTCTCTCACTAATAAGAGCAAAGGCTTCAATTTATGTCACCAAAAAAAAGGCTTCAATTTATAGTATGACACACATTCTTCTAATTTCTTTGCACTTCGTTCCCAATGTACTTAATTGGACAGGGACGCAGCATGAGGTGTTCTTGTCTGAATCTGAATCATGGCAATCCCTACCATGTAAAGGATGCTATAGCGACCCTTATCACCTCCATGACCCAGAAGACACACCGTTGCTAGATTTGGACACACAATCTTATATGGACAGTCCATTTCCCACTTGTATAGCGAATCTAACAGCTCTTTAACATGCTTTGTTTATATTTGATAATTTCCCCATCTTTAACAAACAGAATAGCCAAAGTTGTTTGTCATTAAATGCAATAAACATATAAAACATCTTAAAATTCTACCTGCCAATCACACAACGGCCCAGTGGCTAAAACTGATTGATGGATTTAAGCATACACATTATATGTATTGACCAAAAAAAAAGTATACACATTATATATATGGTTCTTGAATTGAGATTTGACAATGAATTGCGTTGTGTTAAAATGCAAATTAGATCTCTGTTTGATTTACTGTAAAGTTTTGTGTTCCTTTATTCTCTGGGGCCTATATGTTTCCAACCCACTTGGAAATGTTAAAAACTTAGTGAAGTGGATAGTTTGCTTTGATATCATGCATTAATAAAGCCTTGTCCAGGATCGAACTTAGATATGGAAAAAAATAAATCTTCATATGGGCTAATTTCGAATCTGGCTAGACTCTAGTTAGTCATTGTAAGGACTCTAGTTGCTTTTGGTCACCTTAATTAAGACTCTAGTTGCTTTTTGCGCACCTTAATTAAGAGCTAGGAGGAGAAGGCAGATAAAAATAATAGAGAGAGAGAGAGAGAGCTATGAAGAGAGAAAATGCCTATGGAGATATTGTAATGCTACACGCTAGGAACTTATCTGAATGATGTGACAATAATATTATTGTTATTTTGTTTTCCTTGATAGTGGGGAACAAATGGAAGCTAGTTAAATCATCAAATCAATACACCATGCATATATCTTAATTTGGGGGTATCTAAGTGTTAACTGTCGAATTAATTAGTATTTACTATTAATCAAATTACATTTGGGTATCTTGTATATCAATAATCAAGATGCTTCGATTAATGCAATGATGAAATAAATAGTTGACTCCCTACTTCGTTGTATTGAAAGAAAAGTAGTACTCAGTTCAGCAAAGGTTGTTTTGTTCTTGTTCGAGTCTTCCTTCAAAACGAGGAGCATAAGAAAATAAAAAACTTTCGTTTGGGCCACGTTAGAGTACTAGTGTAGTAGTAATGGTGCTCAAAGCTCAAAGCTCAAACCCCACTTGAGAGTTGAGTGTTTATTTGACCAAAAAAAAAGAGTTGAGTGTTTAGACTCTACATAACAGATATAAACATCTATTGTACTTGACCAAAAAAAAAATCTATTGTACGAAGGACGGGATAAGTTTTTTTTTAAATAAATTAATCTGTTAAGAATAAGGCTTCGGCTACGGTGAACCACCAAATAAGTGGTTCACCGTGGTGAACTTGAGTTTTAAAAAATAGAAATAAGCGGTTCACCGTTAGATTTATTTAAAAAACAATGAATGATCCAGATTTTTTTTAGATAAAAGTAAGAATACCAATATTTTTCCCACCCAATCACTCTCCTCCTTCCCCACACACACCTTGACGGTGAGAAGGCCACCAGCCAAACCTTCGCCCTCGCCTTCGTCCTCCTTCAACTGGGCTTTGCTTTACCTTTTGCCACAAATTTAATTTTTATTTTTTGTACTTGGCACCTTCTCTGTTAGAGTTCTATTTCGTTTTCTTGCTCTTGTTCTTTCAAGTGCTGAAAAATGTTGGGGTCAGAATCCCAATTTGAATTCTAAGAGCTGTGTTTTTACTTGCTTGCGCATGGAGTGGTTCATGAATTTGCGATATGTTTTTGTTGCTCCCTTGTAAAGACATTTTTAGGAAATTTCTATCAATTGATTTTGGGTCTTGCCGTACTGTTCTTCACCGAGTATTATGACTCACCTGCAAGTTTTTTTTTCTCTCATGGTTGCCGTCGCAGAGGAAGCATCGGTGCTTGAGAGGGTTTCAAGCTTCAAGTTTTAGTTTCATGTCTCTCTCCCTGTTGCGGCAATCGGAGTCGGTGGTGGTTTGGGATTGGCACCGAAGAAGAGGGGCAGCGCAATGGAGATAGGGGAGGGGTAGGGGTGTGATTGCGTGGGAGGACTTATGTGTGTTCTCTTATTTTCCTCAATTGATCTCTGCCATTGATTTTTTTATTAAAAAATCTAATGGCTACCAAAATTTTGTAAAATTTTACAATTACTGATCCACCATGGACCACTCATAAGCTTTGTAATTAATGGTCCACCCTAGAACTAACCTAAGAATAAAAGCATAGGTTGATTCTTGTATGAGTCATGTGTTTAATCTCCATCTATTGCTAATTTCAATTTTCTCTCTCATTTTTTTTATTTGTGCTCCATCTAAGGGGACAGAAACAATTAGTGGCCAAACAATATTTACCTCTCGACCGAATACAGATTAGTCCAGATACCTTTTTTTCCTAAGATACTATAAATTTAAACAAAAAAAAATTACAAGCCCCACACAGGAAAACCCTTTCAATCCCTTTTTCTTACATAAAAGAATGATTTTCAAGAACTTGGACCATCCGAAAATTAAATATAAAATCCAAAAAATGATTTACAAGCCCCACACCGGAAAACCCACATTCGTTTAAGCCCTTTTTCTTATATAAAATAATGATTTTCAAGAACTTGGACCATCCGAAAATTAAATATAAAATCCAAACAATTTTAAGTAAAAATTTCTTTTTATCTGTTGGTTTTTAAGAAAAATTTTGTCCTTTTTTATTTATTGTTTTGATAATTTAAGATTATATTTTGATAATTATACCCTTAATTTTATTAATTATTTTACACATTTTTCATAATTTGTTAATGTAGTGGTTGAGAAGTTCAAAAACTAATTACTACTCCTAAAAATTATTTTACTTTCCAACAACATAATTTTATTACTAATATAAAATGAGACTCTAGGAGTCCGTGAAAGATGAGTTTGATAATTGAATAAGGGAATAAAAATAATTAAAATGGTGGTACACATTAATGTAGACTGATAAAATGAAATAGTAAAAAAATAAAGATATAATAAAAAAATTATAAATTAATTGATTCTTTAATAGTGGTAAAACAATATTAAACAACAGATAAAAAGGAAATAAGGAAGTAATTGTTATGCACCGAGATATAGTGTAAAAAAGTTATTTTAAGAAATACTCCGTGTTATCAGCTGTGAGATATAATAGTTATTTTCCGAAGTAGTGTTATTTTAAGAAATACTCTGTATTATAAGCTGTGAGAATAGTTGGATGTCATTTTTACAATAGATAATTCTGAATTACTCCAAAAAGTTCTGCTTTAATTTGTTAGCGCATGCTTGCATTCGTGTTCTTTTAATTTTAGGCAAATTCTATGGTACCCATACAAATTTAAAGGGTATCGGTACCTGACCAGTAGTTCTTTTTCATATGTATTCTTTTTGTCATGTCAATTTATCATTTTATTTTTATTTATTTACAAATATATCCCTTTTATTAAAACTAAAAAAAATTCCATTAATAGCGATAGACGCCAGCTCTTTAATTTTAAGCTGCTTTCATCTCTTGTGATTCTATTAGCCAAGACTCACACCACCCCCATGAATTTGTGTGGCAAAGAATTTAGGTGGAGTACTATTTGAGCTATATTATTTTAAAAATTGGGCTAATTTTAGGTGGAGTATTTGAGCCCAATTTTGAGCAAAACCTCCTCCTGCTCCAACGTTAGGGTTTCTTCATCCTTGAAGTTCCAGTACAGTATCCTCCGTTCCCTTTGATTTTCACGGTGTTGGGTATGCTTGAGATCCAAAACATGGCTACCAATAAGTTTACGCTCACAACAATCTCTAATTTTTTTCTTTTCTAAAATCCTCCTTTTCTCTCCAATCGCCATACTGAGCCGAGACACACACATCCTAATAATATCCAAATCGCAAAGGCAAACAAAGTCGTGGGTATATACATAGGTGAGACAGAGGAGACACCCACTTCCACCTCATTCTCAATTTTTTGCTTTCTGGTGTCTTCCTTTTTCTCATGGATAAAAGGTTCACCAATTTCCATTTTCGATTACCTGTATACCCACGTCGATCTCTCCTCGTCGCCTTTGGACAATTTTTTAGTGTTTTTATTTTAGAATAATAAAATGATATATTTGCAAATAGATAAAAATAAAATGATAAAGTGACATGTCTACGAGAGTACACATGAAAAAATATTATTCGTCAGGTACTGATACCCATAAATTTTCTTAAGTACTATAGCAATCACCTTAATTTTATCTTGCTTATTTTGTTTGTTATTTTATTTGATTATCATTTTAGTTTATTTATTTTTTACTAACTTTTTTTTTGTAAATACATTTAAAATTGACTTAAGATAATAAAATTTTTAGTTTCAGTTTTTTTTTTGATCAAGTGAGACGTGACAGTTATTATTCGCAGAATATTTAATGATTTTCTTAATAGTTAAACAAATTTTCCAATTAGAATTATTTTGAAATGGAAGAAGTATAATTCAAAATTTATATTTTTTCCATCTCATTATCATTTTTATATTTTTTCCATCTCATTATCATTTTTATATATGTTACTTTTAAATTTTTCATTTTCTTTTCTTTTTTATCATATTTTTCATTTTCATTTTCATTTTCTTCTCTTTCCATTTTTCTACTCCCACGACGCCCGTGACCTGGAAGTCAGTTATTCATTTGTCGTGAAGAGGATCAACTTAAATAATGGATATCGGGGAGTAGTTAAGAGGAATAAGGTAATCAAAATTGATGCTCCTTTTGTTCATTGTAGAACTCAGCCAAACAGCCACAGGAAAAAGGAAGCCGTAATGGGAAGCTCCAATACGGAAAGGGAAAGGGTTGAGATGTTCGAAGTTGGACCATGCAAAGATGCTTACGAAATGGGTCTCTTAATTGGCCAAAGGTTCTCCCAAAAGATAAGGAGTCGTGTGGCTAGAGACCTCATTCTTCAAAACCAGCTTCGACCCTTTGCCCATACCCCTCAATCAGAATCACTTCTCAAACCACTCTTTGATAACAATCGAAGGAAATTCCCAAGCTATTGGGATGAACTGCTGGGGACTGCAGCAGGAAGTGGTGTGCCTCTTCTTGATGTAATAATTGCAAATGCTAGTAGCTAGATGCAACATACATATACAACATTCATTAATTAACATTGACATATAGTTTCTTGTTGGTGTGCAGATATTACTTATGAACTTTAGGAAGGAGATTCTGGCATTTATTCCGAAGGAAGGAGATGCTGCTGCCTCACATGACTGCTCCGATGTTCTTGTTGTCGGTGAATCTATGGCCGTTGCGGCGCACAACGAGGATGCAAATGTTGCCCTTGTTGGCCACACGTAAGCTTATTAGTATTAGTAATTCATATCCTTGACCCATTTTCGGAATTAGAATAATTAAAATGGCTTATTTCCATGTGGACTTTATGTATATATGCAATGCAGCTACTTGATCAAAGGAATCTTTCCAAATGGACTCTTCTTCGTTGGTTATACTTATGCCGGGGAGCTTCCAAGCGGTGCATTTGGGTTCAATAGCCATGGACTGGTAAAATTAAAAATTCCTCTTTCACCAAGAATCTTTATATGAATTGTCTCCGTTTGCAGATTCAGCTCTTGTGAATATACACCTGAAAAGGAAAAATAGAGAATCTTATTGATTGATTGAAATATTGTAATAAAGTATACGTATATTATGAATTTTTTTTTTATCAATAATTAGGATTGTTTGTTTCCTTAAAATAAACCTCTCTTTTTACAAGAGTCATGTACAAGTGAATTTTAAGTATTTACCATGTAATAGAAATACAATTTAATGAAGATTCTCAAACGTTCTGTCTAAAGGGGTTTATCTAACAGTCATGTAAAGTAATTCTAGGCTTGATGTTAAAGCCAAACCCTCCTAGTCATATGCAAAAATGTCATGCAATGTAAGTACTAAATTCAAAACTCACTTTATGATCCTCAGGCATTCACTCTGAATGCAGTACCACCGGCTGAAGATGAGATTGTAGCTGGTGGGATTGGGCGGAACTTCATTTCTCGAGACATTCTTGAAGCTACAAGCATAGATGATGCCATCAATGTTAGATTTTGCGGACTTTGCCTTTTCTTCTTTATAAACTCTTGATGAGTTTGATGCTTACTTATTAATTATGCTCTTATTTTATCAGAGGATCCATTCGTCAGAAGTTTCAGTGGGACATTGTTATAACCTGATTGAAACAAATACGCGCCGGATCTTCAATGTTGAAACTGCATCAAGGAAGCGGATTTCAGTTTATGAGGTCGGAAAAACACCTTTCTTCCATGCAAACATGTATCTTCACCTACATATTAATCAGGCAAGTTATAGAAAAGAGTCCTGTTTTGCAGCTGTATGATTAAGACCACCGAGTCACACACACACACGTTCAGTTCAATTGATTGCTGAGAATGCATAAGTCATAACAGACATCTAACCATGTTTTGTGGCATGGTCCACTACAGCAATCAAATATATGAACCGTTAAATTGTGTGTGAAGATGTCATATTAAAGAACTCTTATCAGTTATCAGTTGAACATGCTTGTTTTAGTGACTAAAGCATCCTAGGATTTTTAATTTAAGGTACAAGATGAGAATTCAATAAGCAGGCAGAAAAGGGCAGCTATCTTGACGAAGATATCAAAAGAGGATTTCCTGTCACTCCTAGGAGATACGGATGACAAAAATTATCCCATCTACATGACAGGTAATTTCGAGATGGACCTGGGTTTGCCGCAGTCAGCGATTTCACTTCACATAGTCAGTGGATCCTAACTGTTGGATCGGAATCGGATGGTTCACGATCTCAGTTTATTGTTGGATCGGAATCGGATTGTTCACGATATCAGTTTGTATTTTAAACCTGATTTTATCCCTGAGATCGTGGGCGTTC
The DNA here is from genome assembly GCA_030159175.1 of Glycyrrhiza uralensis. Lineage (NCBI taxonomy): Eukaryota > Viridiplantae > Streptophyta > Magnoliopsida > Fabales > Fabaceae > Glycyrrhiza > Glycyrrhiza uralensis. The sequence goes on along the minus strand of BRZY01000003.1, from coordinate 55,951,521 downwards.
CAATCTCGACTCAACGAGTGTGAATGTGGAAAACAGTTGATCGCAGGAAATCCATTTCCTTTGGAGACATCTGAATCCCTTCTTGTCAATCTTCTCTTGATTATCACTTTTATTTTTATTTCTCTCCCTATTCTCAGGTCCATTACTTCACACGCTCTGTACTGCTGTTATAGATCTGGACGATCAAACACTGTCAATTATTGAAGGCAATCCTAAAAAAGGAGATGTTACACATGTTTTCTCTCTCCCCTCAAACAAGCTCAAAAGTAGCCATTATAATCCCTCTAGAACAGTCTAATGTGATTAGAATTGCAAAAGAACCTGTTACTGAAGTTCCTATTTTATGCTGGTTCACAGAGGCCCGAGATATGCATGCCCATCAATAGATCCCATAGCTGCAACCTGATCATTAGCAAATCAGAAGAGACCTTATCCCCTCAGAAACGTGAAGTTTCAGATGGTAAACGAATCATTGCCTTTCTGTGGATCTCATAATCTTATAGGACCATTTAGTTCAACTCCTAATGCCATTTAGTCACTGTACTTTTGATGTCAGTCACCGCAAATTATAGAAGCAAGGAGAATTCCGTCTGCATGATTGGGTCATTGTGAAACAAATTAGCGGCTAACTTCGCCATACAATATTTGAAGCCAATTAATTGCCTCTTTAAAAATTAGAATACATTTTTATTTTTCTCTGTTAAATATATAATGTCATCACTTTACTTACTCCCTGAAAACTGTGTCAACGACAATTCTTAATTATGTTAAAGTGTTACAAAATTGAGTATAACTGAACCCGAATTTAGGAGTAATGCAATTCAATGACATTTTTACATAATTGAGAAACTAAATTGATAGCATTATGCATTTGTAAGGAACTAAACTGATTTTGAAGATTTTTAGAGTACCAAAGCGATGAGATTTTGCACGGAAGAAAATCTTAGTTGCTGCAGAAGTTAAATACTAGTTTTCTTATCAGATCAATGAGAAACTGACTGATTCATGTCACCGAAGAAAATCACCGATTCATATTGTCCTGCATGCTATAGAAATGACCATCTGGCAGACATGCATCCAACCTTAGAGAAAGATTCACTTGAAAATCATAGTAGTTACATTGGCAAAAATCATGTAAAGCACCAGCTGGAGATGGTTTTGACTTTTGACACCAAAAAGAAAATGTAAGAACAAAACACAGATTTGGCTGAATCTGATGTGAGTTATATTGTTGTCATCGTTAATCTTGGCTAGTAACAAATTGACAAATTATCAAACCATTGGAGGGCATGCAATGATAGAGAGAGGGAAAGTGGGAAAAAAATATCTTGGAGGGCAATTTTTTTTGTCATTGCATGAGGGCAAGGCTGAGAGGGTCAGATTGAAGTTCGGCCCAACCAAGAGTGCACGCATCGTTGGTGAAGCCCAAGCCTTCCGAGTAGAAGCGTTTAGTGTACCACCTAAACGACGGCGACAGAAGATCCTATCTACCAACTGGTCATGGAATCTGCCACCGGTGTTGAATGCAGTCCTTGCAAATGACAAAAGATTACAACAAGTTGATATGAGGGGTAGCAGGGAAGGAAATGGAGAGGTACCTGAACTACCCTTTGGTGTTGTTCACGAAGCTCAACCTCCTGGACTTTAGCTTGGTGATGTTTTCGGCTGAACCTCCTTCTTTGAAGCTGTTTGTCTTGTTTGTTGGTGCTCTTAGTTGTTTTGGTCTCTATAAATCCGATTCACCACAGTTCCTCCTTGAATACCATCCACCGGTTTCCTTTGTGTTTTTTGAAGGTGTGGGCTCTTGCCTCAGTGGATGTTTTTCCAGAGGGTTACTTGTTGGTCAATGTGTGTGCGTTGGGATGTGTTTTTGGCTAGTGTATTGGTTCTTGGTGTGATTAGGAGTGTTCTGCTTTTTTGGAGCCTGACTCTTCTTTTCCATTGGTGGTTCAGCTGAATAGTGTTAATGCATTTACTAACCTTGTTGGTTGACAGCTGCGAAGTAGTTGAGAATTGTTATCTGTTATTTGTCTTCAGCCTATGCTGGTTTGGGCCTGTGTTTCGGGTGCCTGTGTTTGTAGGCTTCGGCCTTTGGCTTTATGCCTTTTAATTTAACTCTTGATCTTTGACCAAAAAAAAAAAAAAAACGACGGCGACACTGACATCACGACTTGGGCCTTTCAGAATTCAGAGATAATAATAGAAAAGGCTTAAATATGAACTAATTCTCGTTAAAAATTTAAGTTTTGAATTTAGTCTTTAAATTTAAAGTCAATAATTTTTAGTCTTTGCAAATTTTAAATTTTAAATTTAGTCCCTTATTTGCGTTGACTCATGCTATATTATCCCAAAAGCGCCTACGTGGCACACTGTTGGCCACATCATTTGACACGTCATTTATTTACAGGGACTAAAATCAAAACATATAATTTTTACAGGAATCTCCATCACCACCCCTCTTTCTTCCCCCATCCCCCTCCTCCTCCTCCTCCTCCTCCACCACCACCACCACCACCCCCTCTCTCTCCTCCACCACCACCCCCTCTTTCTCCCCCCTCCTCCTCCACCACCCATCTCACTTCTTTCCTTTCTTCCCTTTTCGGTTTTCTTTCTCTCTCTTATAGCCATATCCCACACTTGCTTTCAACACCTGTTGTGTGCAGCAGGTCGTTACATGAGGTCACACTTCACAATCTTGCCATGAACTCCTTAGTCGTCTTAGGGTACCTAACAGTGAAATATTCACCATAGCATAATTAATTTTTTCTTTGACACTAGAGAATGGGAGAAAGTGGGGGTGAAAAGGTGTCAATTTTTTTTCCCAACCTAACAAGATCTTATACTTTTTCTGGGTTTAATTTCGTATCATTGATATGATTGGAGACTGAAAATGAAATATATTTTCTTTACTTAAATTTCTTTTTATACCGTGAAAGAGAGTGAAATCATTTGTCAATTTTGATCTTCTTGCGGAGTGGTTGGAGACGTTGGTCGACGAGGTGGGAGGTGGAGGAGACGTTGGAGAGCATGTGGTCGGAGTCGGAGTTGACGATGTCGAGAACCTCGGAGGAGCACTGGAGTTGGAGGAGGTCGAGTTGGAGGAGGGGGAAAGAGGGGGTGGTGATGGAGGAGAGAGGGGGGTGGGGGTGGGGGTGGAGGAGGAGGAGGAGGAGGAGGAGGGGGGAGAAGGAGGGGGTGGTGGTGGAGGTCTCCGTAAAAATTATATGTTTTGATTTTAGTCCCTATAAATAAATGACATGTCAAATGATATGGACAGAGCAACGTGCCACATCAGTATTTTAGGGTGACATGACACTGGTCAACGTAAAATAGGGACTAAATTCAAAACTTAAAATTTGAGAGGACTAAAAACCATCAACTTTAAATATAGAGACTAAATTCAAAACTCAAATTTTTACATGGACTTAATTCATATTAAACCCAATAGAAAACATAGCGCTGTACATTAGTACTGTGTCTTAATAATTTTATTTTATTTTTCCTGAATGGTCCTTTTGTAATTTAAAAAAATCAATCAGTTATTATTTCCTTGATTACTCTATCTATGAACCCGTATCGTTTGGGACAGAGGGAAAAATCAACAAATGGTTCCATTAAATGATCCAAAACAAAAGCCGCTAGAGTTGTTGGGCGTTGGGCATATCACTTGACAAGTGACCCTCCGTCATCAAGTATGGACCCTATAAATCCCAACTATTAATCTCCACTTTAATCAACCATTTCAAGCACAAGTGACTAATTGGACCCAAAAAATAAAAGCACAAGTGAGTAAAAATAAACACCATGAGAAACTTTGGGGAAAAATGTCACATCTTTCTTATTTTTTCCCTACTCCTCCTTCCCTTTCACTCTTCCAAAAAGTTGCTTACACCAAAGCAACCTTGCAAGCGGTTTGTGCTTTATTACCACGACATCCTCTTCGATGGCACAAACGTTGCCAACGCTACATCCGCTAAGGCAACTAATGGGAGTAAACTCGGTAACTCTGATTTCGGGCTGATGGTTATTTTTGATGACCCCGTGACAGAGGACCAACACCTTCTTTCTCCTGCGGTTGCAAAAGCTCAGGGATTCTATTTCTACGACAAGAAAGATTCCTATAGTGCTTGGTTTGCCTACACTTTGGTGTTCAATTCGAGCGAGCACAAAGGTACCCTTAACATAATGGGTGCTGACTTAATGGCAGAGAAGACTAGGGATCTCTCTGTTGTTGGTGGAACTGGTGACTTCTTCATGACTAGGGGGATTGCTACATTGGAGACCGATGCAATGGAGGGTGTCAAGTACTTTCGCCTCAAGATGGATATTAAATTGTATGAGTGTTACTAAGAGTGAGAAAACAAACCACTTGTATTCAGAGTTGTCTTGTATGTTGTCACCTAATAATGTATTTACAAGTGCTTATCCAAAAAAATAAAATAAAATAATGTATTTACAAGTGCCAGTTAGAAAATTAAATCAAGCTTGTTATGTTTTTGTGTCCACCGCCTACTTAATGAAAAAGATGATGACAAATACAAGTTCAATTTGAAAGGGGATGACAAATCCAAATTGAACTTTACCAACCGTAATGCAATAGAAGATTGAAGAAACTTATGGTTAAGAAAGAAGAATGAAAAAGCTTATGATTAAAGAAAGAAAAATGTAGAAACTTCCACCACCTCCTAGTTTTACTTAGCCATGAAGAATGTAGAACTTACTTCTTCCTTCTACCGCCATCTAGTTTTTACTTAGTGTTCACGTATGGAAATGGACCCCCGAGCTCTTGGTGTTGAGACCGAGGACCACCCCGTGTGAGATGTGAACGTGAGTGAGTGAGTTGCCTCTCTTGGTACCATGAATCCCTTTTTATATTGCTCGGTCCATAAATGTGAGGGAGGCAATCGGGGGATTTGGTCTCCTTGATGAGGATGCCATAAATGCTCTTTGCTGGTGTTGACTTAGATCTCGGTAGGCGATGACGTGTATACTCGGTCAGGATCTCTGGATGGTACACAGCCCCACGAGCTCCAAGCCTGAAAGGCGAAGGGGCTCGAATTTGTGATTGCTCGGTCGGGAAGATATTTGGATGGTACACAACCCCACGAACTCCAAGCCTGAAAGGCGAAGGGGCTCGGATATGTGATTGCTTAGTCGGCACTTCTTTGGGATATCTCCGAGCTCCGTGCTCCTTCTTCGGGTTCTACCAGGTCATCCAAGCTTATTCATCTGTCCGCTTTCTCCGTTGGTCGTCCACGCCTCTTTTGTTGGGATCAAGCCCCCTGCTCTCCAACTCCTGTTACGATGATTGCTTTGAAAACTGTGACAAAAACAGTTAATGAATAACTGTGATTGATAAATAACACTAATGTAACAAGTAATAAGTTTAGAATGGTCCCTGGATTGTTATGGCTTCTGACTTTTTCCTTTTCGCCTTCTCATTTATTGCTTGGTTGCTAGAAAATTCTCTAGATTCATCGAACGTGTGATAGACTTGATGTATGAATGGTATGGACTAAGTAAACTTCCTAAAGCATGTAGCTATAATGCGTGAGTGTGATGTTTAACTTGATGCATGAATGCACATGAACTAAATGTACATCCCTATGGTATTATGAAATGTTGACCGGCCGGTTTTGTGATCACCAGACTTACTGCTTGCCCTTTTACCTGCATAACTTAAGGCAATCTACCAGGCATTTTGCTCCTTAACATAGTATATTAATTTCATTATACAAACGTTAGAAAATAATAAGAACAAATAAAGATAGAAACTAAAAGTCCGATCGATCATACATATGTACCTACTTGATAGAATCACTTCCACAATCACAATGGATTATATGACCAAACGCAACCGACTGCTTGCCTTGTCCCAAGTCGTCCTTTGGTTGACTGCTTGCCATTTTTCATTTTTTTTTTTTGATGCCTTGTCGAGGTTCCTCATACGTGGTTTGTAGCCGAGTCCAACGCCCAGCCAAAGCACACTATGCGCTTGGTTTCCACTAACTTGTGATTGGGCCGGAAATATAATTCAATGATCAACTTTTGCTTTCCTTTTGCTCAATCAACTTTCCATTTTCCCGTCTTTTCTTTTCTTTTTTTTTCTTTCTTTTTTCTTTTGAGAGAGCTCTCATCTTTTTTTTTTTATAAATACTTGCAAGCTTGCTTGATGTATGATGTATTGATAATATGTATTTAGGCTAGCCTTTGGTGTGCGGTTGACCGCTTACCGGACCTCTTGTTAGGCCTCTTACTGGGTCAGTTAAGGGGTAACCTCGGCGAAGGTCTTAAAGATACTGTTAATGATATTTACAACTTTTGTTGAACTTGGAACAAGTCTCATACTATTTGTCATTAGCAGCATTGAAGTAAATATCAAAATAATAAATGATATGTACAATGCTAGCAATTTCAAATTTGATTAGAACAAATTATAATGGCAATGAATAAATATAATGATGATTATAATGGTAATAAATTTAAAAATAATAATGGTAATTAGGTAACAAATATGGTACGATAGTGATATCACAAAAAAATTTAGGAAAAATGTGATAAATGTTGAAAAAGAGTTACAAATGAGTAATAAAGTCAAGCAATAAATAGCAAATTTATTGATAATTCTAAAAAACTCAAGCACATTTTCCTCTTAATTAGTAATAAATTGCTAAAAAAAACTATTTGAAAATCATGATGATAACAAATCAATAGTAATAAATTTACATTTAAATTAGACACAAATCACCATTAAAACTAGTAAATCAAGTATATTTTGAAACCAAAATACCAATCAAAAGATTATAACATGCAATCAAATAGTAGAAAACTTCAATCCATGTAACTGGTTTAAAAACGTAAGCAATCAACCATAATGAAAGGTATATTACTATAGCATCAAAAACCGATTTGGCCGTAAATAACAATTCATTCAAATGATATTATAACTATTTTTAAAAAATAAGCAAACAGATGATAAATAATGTACAAACAAATTGCTTTTTGAACAAATGTTAATTAGCATATCTTAAGACGAATCTAAATAAATAAGTAATCAAAATAACATGAAACTAAGACTTGAACGAGGAAAAAATTCGTATCATAAGACATATTTAAAATTCTATAATCGAAAAGTATATGCACGTTACCTTTTTTTTTTAATCTTATAACATAAAGGCATTAAATAATACAATAACCGCATGCACAAAACAGAAATCAATAAACATATTTAAAGCCAAATGACATGATGCGGATTTTGTAACGGAAATGGTGTGATTTGATAATGGTAAATTGATCACACACACTAAAAGACAAAAAGTCATTTAATTAAATTTTGAAAATCAGATTAATTGATAATAAATGTGTACTAACTACTAATTAATGATAACACAATGGACAAATTTATAAATATAAAGCCAAATTCCATCACAAATTAATTAATGACTAAATTACCATAAACTCAAAATTGAAAGCCTTTAATAGCAAAAAAGATTAATCACGGAATTAGGAGAGAAGATGTGTAGTTGATTACTATAAAATAATGATATTATAATCAATCAATGCAATAAATGGAATAAATGAAATCAACCAGCAATGATATGCAAACCATATCTATATATATAGTAATATAGAATACGACTATTAAAAGAATACGACTATTAATTATCAAACAATAATCAAATTTTCAATTTGATGAATTAAAGTTTTTTTTATATATATAAAAGGGATCGGCGTAATCAATATAAATAATGAAAATTTAATGGCATCACCAATCAATGTAATCAATGGAATCATGATAATGAGAATATAAATCCAATCAATGTATATAAAAACGGTAACAAATCAATATCAATATGGAACAAATCAAAATGAAAACAAAAACGTACTAAACAAAATTTTGTAACGTCAAAATCATCCGAGAAATTACTTCTAAAAATAACATGATAATAGTATCATTGGCAATTGATTTTTAAAATATATTTATTTTAATATTTAATATTAAAAACCTCACCTGAAGTCGGATGCATAACAAATAGATCGAATTTACCATTAAGATGCAATGTTGCAGGTTAATATTGTGTGCTGCAAAAACGATTCACCATCGATCTCTTGGTTGAGGGATCTATTGTGCATTTGTCTTATCACCTAACCGAGCTCCTCATCGAACAGCCACGAAAATCTTGTGCTCCTCGGAATGCATCGCCCGTTTCCATTATCTTCTTACTTCCTATTCAAAAAGAACATAGACATACAAATGAATCTTTAATAAATTTAATGTAGGCAAAACTCATGCTAAACAGATCACGTAGATGATGCAAAAAATATAGAAAGGGGATACTAGTAGAAAAACTTATCTTGCAGGCAAAAACAAGATGGTAGCTCCTCCCCCCATTTTGTTGAAATGCCATTGGTTGTGACAGGAGTGATCTTGACATCGGTCACTCGATAGAGCACCATCCTAGCTGCTTGGTAGGGGTCGTGGACTCTTTGTGTGGTGGCCGTCGGGAAGAGTTTTACTGACGCCCCACGGTGGGCGCCATCGTTCACATATGGAAATGGACCCCCGAGCTCACGCCATAAATGCTTTTTGCTGGTGCTGACTCAAATCACGGTAGGCGATGATGTGTATACTCGGTCGGGATCTCCGGATGGTACACTTAGCAATTAGGGAAATATTATAATATTGTAAGATGTTGCCTATATAAGGCACTTGTGTTGTACCATGTTGTAGTTGAAATCAAATTAGATGAATTGAAGCATTGAGTGAAAATCTCTTCCTCTCCCTCCTTATACTTCCGCTGCCCTGTGTGTGTGAGTTTAGTGAGAAATTTAATGGCCCACTGATATCAGTGCCATTACTTTTTTGTTCCTACCAATACCAATACAGTTTTGTCAGATTTTAAAATCATTCTCAAATCATTTTTAACGCAATAGAACGAGAAACATTATATGCATTTGAGATGTTTCTAAATTTGTTCTGAGAATGTATCAAAGACGCAGGGCAGGTTTTGTGAGATCGAACAAAAAATTGATCACACGTCATTTCTTGCTCACTTCGCTTGTTCTAGTCTAACTTAAAGAGTGGCTCAATCCATGCTTCATGCAAGTGGCGGGTTGGATTCACTTAGATCTATTGCATTAATTATTTAACTAGTGTGTTGACCCGTGGACTGCACGGGCTGTGAATATCATTTTGACAATAGAAATGATAATATAAAAAGTTGATTAAAAAATATTTTATATTATATTGTTATATTAAAATTAAAATTGATTATATTGAAATCAATTTAAAATAAAGCAAATTGTATAATATCTAGGCTCGTGCTATGAATGGTATGTGCTAAAATAATAAAATATAATTCTCTAAAGTAATTTAAGTATTAATGTGCTTTCATATAAAACGCTCACTCTCATAACTTAAATGTAGATGTTCACAATGTATTTTCATGAAAAATGTTCATCCCCATGTATTATGTTGTATATAATTTTAATTTTAATAAATGTAATCATGTTAAACTATAATCATAATAAAAAATGATTAAAAATAACTAAAATTATAAATATAATAAAGTACAATTTCATAAAATAATTTCAATATTAATGTGCTTATATAAAATGCTTATTCATGAAAGTTAAATGTAAATGTCCCTAATGTATTTTTATGAAAAATGTTCATCCCCATATGTCAAATTTTATACATATATTTTTATTTTAATAATTTAATTAATTTACATATATAAAATTTATATTAAAGTATCCCCATAGAAAATTGCATAGTAATGTTATTTCACGTAAAATATTTAATTCATTCTCGTGTGGTATATCTAGATCAAAAATTAATTAGAGAAAAAAACATAAAATATATTAATTTTTCTGTCATGTAACTAAATATAAATATAAATTAAATAGGTAGAACAAAATTAAAATATGCACTGATAAAAAATCTTAATAAATGAGTTCGATATGAAATTACAATTATCACAAACACGATTAAAAAGTACTAAATTTATAATTGTAGTGAAGTAAAATTTTTAAAATAATTTAAATATTAATGTGATTAATATAAGACATTCAATCCCAATCCCAATAAGCTAAATGTGTATGTGCCCAATGTATTTTCATGAAAAATGCTCATCCCAATATGTTTTATATATATGATTTTTATTTTAATAAACGTAATCGTGTTCAATAAAATTATAATTATATTAACAAAGGATTAAAAAAGTACTAAAGTTATAATCATAAGTATAATTTCCTACAGTAATTTAAGTATCGGCATGGTTTCATATAAAACGTCACCCCTTTAAATTAAATGTAAATGTTCCCAATGTATTTTCATGAAAAATGCTCACCCCCATGTGTTATGTTGTATATAATTTTTATTTTAATAAATGTAATCATGTTAAATTATAGTCATAATAACAAATAATTAAAAAATAATTAAAATTGTAAATATAATAAAGTATAATTTCCTAAAATAATTTAAATATTCATCTGATTTCATATAAAATGTCCATCTCCATAAGTGAAAAGTAATTTTTCCCAATGCGTTTTCATGAAAAATGTTCATCCCCATGTGTCAGATTTTATACATATATTTTTATTTTAATAATTTAATTAATTTACAAATATAAAATCTATATTAAAATATCCCCATAGCAAATTATATAGTAATGTTATTTCATGTAAAATATTCAATCTCCTATGGTACATCTGTATCAAAAATAAATTAGTTAAAAATACATAAAATATATTTGTTTGTCTCTCATGTAACTAAACATAAATTAATTAGGTAAAAAAAATGAAATTTACACTAATAAAAAATCTTAATAAATGAGTTCCGTATGAAATTATGATTATAACAAACAATGGTTAAGCTAAATGTGTATGTGCCCAATGTATTTTCATGAAAAATGCTCATCCCCATATATTATATTTTATATGTATGATTTTTATTTTAATAAATGTAATCATGTTAAATTATAATAACAAAGGATTAAAAAAAATACTAAAATTATAATTATAAGTATAATTTCCTAAAATAATTTAAATATCAGCGTGGTTTCATATAAAACGCCACCCCCCGTAAGTTAAATGTAAATATTCTCAATGTATTTCCATGAAAAATGCCCATCCCCATGTGTTATGTTGTATATAATAATTTTTGTTTTAATAAATGTAATCATGTTTAATTATAATTATAATAACAAAAGATAAAAAAGTTTCTAAAATTAATATTATAATAAAGTATAATTTCCTAAATAATTTAGATATTAATCTGGTTTCATATAAAATGTCCATCCTGTAAAAAATGATTAACATTTAATCTCTATTAAACTCTTCTATGAGTTTGATAGTAATGTTATTTTCTTGTCCAAAAAAGATATTAATGTTTTTTTTGACCAAAAGATAGTAATGTTATTTAATGTAAAATTTATTTAAATTAAAATTATCATAACAACGAATTAATAAATTTACTTTCCTCCTAGTAATTAAAATATCAATGTAGTTTCATATAAAATGATCACTCCAATGAGTTAAATATAAATGTCACCAATCTACTTTCACAAAACATATTCATTTTTATATTAATAAATCTACATATACATATTGTCTAAAAAAAAGATATTGTCTAAAAAAGATCCGAGTTTATCCAATCTAAAAAAATTCAGTAAATTAGTTAAATGAGAAAATAATAAATAATAAATGAATAACAATTTGCCTACAAAATATTATAATTTTAAACATTAAATTTTCATAGAAAAGATAATACACAAAAATTATAAGGATAATAAAGTATAATCTTCTAAATTAATTTAAAATTTATGTAGCTTCATATAAAACGTTCATCCCAAGTTAAAATATAAATGTCCTTAATTTATTTTCATGAAAAATTTTCATCTCCATGTGTTACATTTATATTTAATTTATATTCTAATAAAAAAATTATATAATTTATATTCTAATAAAAAAATTATATAATTTTTATTTTAATTAATGAAACCATGTGAAATTATGGTTAGGGCTGGGAAAAAAAATCAACCTAAGAACATTAGACCCGAAAAAAATCAACCCAAAATTTCATTAAAAGCTGGAAAAAAATAACCTAAGATCATTAGACCAATCAGGGAATATAGTAGAAATACAGAGTTTCAAATTTCAATACTTTAGAGAATTGACAATTGATTTGTATCAAAAAAAAATGACAGTAGAACCCATATGGTGAGCCCTACTAATATTACATATATTACACATATGCTGAGCCCCCCAAACCAATATCATGACAATTGAATCCATAATTTCCCAATACAAAAGCAAACTGACAAAATAGAAATGAAAAGGCCAAGGGAACCATCACGGCATGCTACTCGTTTGTCAAAATCCCCTGCACCCCCTCTTGCGATTTGGTGCAGCTGCACTGATAACAAAAGGCACTGATAGCGAAAATTGTGAAGTCCTTAAACAAAATCACAGAAAGCATCCACTCAAACACCATAGTGTTCACAAAATCACCCAACAACATCATCCTTGCAAAAAACAAAAATAAACAGAAGCACTCACAGAAAAAGAAACCAAAATAGCCACCAATAAAAGATGCAAAATCACAAAATATTAGAAGACAACACCATTTCCTTAAAATGCAAACATATTGGGTCCTACTTGTACACATCACTCATTTTAATTTTTTTTAATTTAAGTACCTAATAGGTACCCAATCCCTTGAACCCAGCAACTCTAAAAAATTTACTAAATGGGTCTCATCAATAACTCTACATCCAATTATAACCCACAAAAACACATGAGACCCACAATGAGAGAGGAGAGAGAGAGTGTTTGTATAAGCACCCCTCCCCATTAAGTACCCAAAATTATTCTCCCTCATTGGGGGTACCTAATAGGTACCCATTAAGTACCCATAGGTACCCACCAATGGTGATGCTCTTACAGTTTGTCAGATTTTAAAATCATTCTCAAATCATTTTTAACGCAATGGAACGAGAAACATTATATGCATTTGAGATGTTTCTAAATTTGTTCTGAGAATGTATCAAAGAAGCAGGGCAGGTTTTGTGAGATCGAACAAAAAATTGATCACACGTCATTTCTTGCTCACTTCGCTTGTTCTAGTCTAACTTAAAGAGTGGCTCAATCCATGCTTCATGCAAGTGGCGGGTTGGATTCACTTAGATCTATTACATTAATTATTTAATTAATCAATTATATATATTAGCATTAGTTAATTATTTTTTTGAAACAAAGCATTAGTTAATTATTAAAGTATAAAAATTTTAAGACTAAAATATCAATTATGGTCAACCAGTATGTTGCAAGGCATGGTCGATGTATATGCAGGAGTAGCTGATTTTGAAGTGTTGAACTATGGACTCACTAAATGAAGGAGCAATCATTGGAGTGGTATATGTTGTTGAAAATTCCTGACAGTATCACACCCAGGGGATACTGTTTTGCACAGCTGTGAACGTTCCTGCTGCATATTTCAGAAATGAGCTTGAAAATCCCTTACAGTTTCACACCCAGAGGATACTTTTTTTCAAAGCTGTGAATGTTTTTGCTGCATAATTCAAGGAATTTTAAAATCCCTAACAGTTTCACACCCAGGGAAAACTGTTTTTCACAGTTGTGAATGGTTCTGTTGCATATTTACTAAGGAGTAAAAAATCCCTGACATTTTCACACCTGGGGTGTGGAAACTAACATAGTTATGAAATTCTTGGGAAATTTTCAGAACTCATGGGACTTGTAGGAGCATTGTTACATGGTATGGCAGGTTGGATCTTGCATTGTCTGATGTAAATAAAATATGTTGGGTCTGATTTGTACATTTTTAAGATTGGCTTTGATGGAATAGTTCTTGTGCTATGCTTTGCTAATTTTTCCATCGATAAATTGTTTGCTTTTAAAAAAAATCTAGTTGGCAATATTCTTTAAAATAATCGAATACACAATAATATTTGTATTTTAAGTTTTTAATTAACTATAATCAATAAATAGTTAAATACTGTGTTCGTTGAGGAATTACTCCAAATCTATAGTTGAGTTTCTAATTTGGCGGTGCATTAAGTACACCAAATACGGTTGATATTTCAGCCTTTTATTTTACCCGAACAAAATAGGAGCTGATCCTGCTACTTGACAATGGGTCCACTGAAAATAAAATTAACGGCTGAAATTACAACTGTGTGCTAGCATCTCTCACGTGAATTTTAACTTTCAACAGCAATAGGCAATTAGTTATCGAGTAAATCACTAATTTAATATTTAAAATCGTAAGATATTATCAATTTAATTCTTAAAATTATTAATCTTTAAATTAGTTTCTTAAAATGATAAATGTGATGAAGAATTTTTTATTTTAAAAACTAATTTAAAATATTAATAATTTGAGTGAATTGCAATATATGTCTTTTATTATGAACAAGTTTCCAATATCTTACAAGGACGATTTTGGTAATTCACTGTTACAATAACAATACCAATAACGAGACAACGACAGAGGATCTCCATCTTCCTTCTTCTTTCCAATTGCAACCACATTTTGAAAATGCTCCATCTACATCAGTGGACTAAATGACAACGTCGGTTATTAATTCAACCATTCATTTATTCTTGCTGGTATCACTCTTTATTGGCGACCAAAATGTCAATACTTCATCGCCGGGTAAAGTTCATTGAAAACAGAATAATGTTCTTTTTCGTATTTGGTATTGACTTAATTGATGAGATCTAACATTATTATGAAAAAAAATACTCTTTCTTAATAATAAAAAAAAGATACTGACATGCCTTACTCTTTCTTTTTTCCTACTTGCATTTTCATTTTTCCCTCTCAAACCCCAAATCTTATAATGCATTTTATTTGCTTTTTCATTTCTTTGATCCTTACAAAAAAATTACCCAGAATTTAATTGAACTTTGTGTTTTTTCTTTTTCATCTTTGTACTATTTGGTGGATTTTGCACAATGCTTTCACTTTATTGCCCAGAATGCAAAGAGAAAACACTCAGACGTGCGATGAACCGAAGGAAGATGATTGAAAAATGAAAAGGTCGGTGAAGGGGAAACCGTTTTGCAGTCTACTGGCTTTGGGAGCTACTTTTTAATTAAATATCTTTTTAAGGGATTTTTTTTTTTATTTTGAAGTCGGTGGTTTGGTGGAGGGACGGGCAACATAAGAGTTAGTGTGATAAAGAAGTTATCGGTTCAAATTTCTTTATTAAAATAACATAAACATATTAATTTATTAATATTTGTCTATTAAATTTTTTTTTTATTTTCATTTATGTTGGGGATGAAAATGCAATTACTAAAAGACTGGTTTCTAATCATTATACCCGGTCATGACCGGTTTCCCTGTGAGGCAAGATTTTCGATTTTCCCATTCCTAAACGCCACCATGAACACGAGATCCCCCCCTTTTGGCGTGCTGTGGACTTGATATTGAACAACCACTTCTGCTTTTTAACTTCTTACAAAAAAATTGAAATAATTTATTCCATGGTGATATCATGAAATTAAGTTTCTGGCTTTCATTATTTAGATTTATGCTAATGTCCTTGTCGTACATGGGAAGATGAAGATTTAAACATCGAAGTTAAACGAGCAACATTTATAAGGCACTTCAAACTTCAAAATAAAAGCTTCAATTTCCATTTTTACGCTAACTACATTAGTAGAACGAAATTATATTCTTGCTAGTTGGTTAACGACACTCATTAAAGAAAGCGAAGAAAGGACTGGAAAATGAACAGGAAGAAAAAGACAACATAAAAATTATTTACATGCTCAATCATGGATTTTCTCCAGTTTTTGAATGAGTTTAATTTATATGCACCGTCATGCTAAAACCACTTTACACTAACATCCAATTATATTAAATCATTTTGCCATGTCATTTTCCTTATTAAAATTAAAATTCAATAACATAAAAAATATCAATTCAGTATATAAAAAAATAAAAAAATATCAATTCATCTTTCTTCCACCCTATTTCTCTCGTTCATCTCTATCGTCGGAACCGCTGCAAGACACCAGCATCAAGACATCCACGATGGCGGGAGGAGGCTCCCTCTGGTTCTGCGTGTTGTCGATCTGGAACCCGCATAGCAACCGCAGCCAGCCCACAAGGTCCATGTCCGGTTCACACGCCACGAAATAGTGCTTCGACAGGTCCCCCACGGCGCGGAGGGCGACGACAGCACGCAACTCGGGTTACTAGCTAAATCAAACTGTTTTCAAATGCATTTTGTTGCCCATTTAGTTGTGTTTTTTCATTTTCTATCCAATTTCTCGTTTTCATTTTGTTGCCCCGATTTGGGTATTTTGAGTTTCTCACTTTTAGCTATGGCGGAAGGAGAAAGAACGAGGTGCGAGGAAGGAAACGCAGTTGTGCACAAAAAAAAACTAAACCTTTTAATTTCACTGTGCAGCTTTCACACCACGCTCCTATGGTGGTGGTATTCATGGCAGTGTGGGACCCACCCAGTATGATCATTTCAGTTCTTGAAACGGTTTGATTCAATGAAATTACAAGTGTTCCGAATCCAATACAACGACTAAACTTCTATTTCCTGGCACGACGTGATAAACCATTTCCATGGACGTCTCGACGCTGGTGTCCTGCGGCGGTTCTGGCGATTTTCTAATTTGTTTTACATACACTCTCTATGCTATTTTTTATCTTTATTTTCTGAGAGATGGTTTTCTAACATTAATATTTTTTTAAGAGTCTTTTGCATTTAGTTTTTTGTTTTCAAATACATAACGGATCGCTTTGTCAAAAAATAATTACTTTTTAATAATGAAACCAAATTAGACATGATATGAATACATAACTATCCACTGTTATTTCAACTAGTACTCATCATAAAAAATGAATTTTAACAATGTGATTGTAGTACTGCATCATGTGTTTGATTGAAAAACTTTGTATATAATGAATGGAAGCGATAAAGATATTTCATTACAATAAAGGGTCTCTTTAATTTGGGAAAGGAAAAAAATTTCCCAGCAATGGGAAAGTGGTGTGCTTGACGTTGATTCCATTGACTTTTGAATGGACGGTGGAGATCATCGACCGGTTACCTGAACAGTCCTTTTTAAATATAGTTTTCATTTTTTGCAAAAAGGGGTCTGAAGAAAAATATAATTATGTTATTTGCCCTTTTATAAAATATCGTATTTTATACTGTACTTGATACGAATACGTATTAAAATCCATATTTTTTATATATATAATTATTTTGAAGGTTTTATATGTGTATACTTTATTTTGAAGAATTAATCCAATAATTAAAATAATATGTATATACGCAATAGGGTAGAAGTATATGTGCATATTTGATTTTTCAATACATAATGGTGTTCATGTTGCTATTATATTCCATGGGTGTTCCACAAACCCAGTATTTAAATTGGATTTTTTTTGTAAGCATGGTGATTTGAATATGATGTTACAGTTTTTGAGAGTAATAGTTAGAATATTTTATGTTTTAATTTTTTTAGGATATTTTTTTGGTCATTTTTGTTACACTTTGTTAGGCTGATTTTTTTATGTAAAACGCAGAACTAAATTTAAAATTACTCTTTATTAAAATATTGATTTTTTAATATACTTTAATTTGATATTAGACCGTTGCATTTTCCTTAAAAAAAATTTGAAGGATTAATTAAACCCAAATTATATTATGACGTATCTACCTCTGTATGTTTGAAGGATAATATGAAAATTATTTTATTATATGATATTATGTTTGGTATAATTTAGAATGTTTAAAAATGAATGTGCCATTGATTCGAAAATATGAACATTGAATTTTGAATAATAATAAAATTTATTGGAGGAGAGGTAATACAGGGGCCAATATATAAAAGTGCATTAACAAAACTATCAATGCTGATCCAATAGGAATTGCGAAAAGGAAAATTTATTACAAGAGTTTAACGGGGATGCACTAGCAGTGGAAAGCTTGCTTACACATTCATCCAATTAAAATCCAACTTCATGCCACGTCATATTAAAACAATTTCAAAGTTTTGAATTAAAATAAAAAACCTAAAATAATCATAATTCCTCTCTTTCGTCTTCATCCATCGTCACCGCCTCACCGTCTTCTTCCTTCTTCTTCCAACGTGTTTGGTATTCTCATTTTCTTGACACTGGCATATGTGCAAAGGGGTAGTACAAGTTTTCGGTGGCAATGAAAATGCTAATGCAAAGAAGAAGAAAGAGGGATGGAGGCGGTAGTGGTGGCGGCACCTAGCCGGCGGTCACCAAGGATGTGGCGCGTGTCACCAGCGGCGGTGGAGGAGCCTCCGAACGGTGACGTGTACAGCGGACGGAAGGAAGAAATACGTGTGGTGGGTGCATGAGAGGAAGAGGGGATGGATACGGTAGTGGTGGCGGCACCATGTCGGCGGCCACGACGCGGCATGTGTCACTGGCAACGGTGGAGAAGGAGCCTCCAAATAGTGACCTGCACAGCGAGTCGGAGGGGTAAATATGTGTGGTTGGTGCAGACCAAACACGAATGGAAGAAGGGAAAAGTGGTGGCGGTGGGTCACGACCCCTTCCCGGGGTGAAGAACGACATAAGCAGGGATGGAGAACAGTTTTTTTATCAAAATACCTACCGTAATTTCTACAATCTACTGTGGAGAAAAACAAAAATATCCTTTAACCGGTTAACCGACAGTATCAGGTAAAAAATCATTTTCCTATTGCTGGGAAAATGTTAAGTTGTCCCAAATTAAATGGACCCTACAATTAAATTTTAACTCTTTTTATTTAATATACATGCATGCATCATTATACATTCATTACTTTATATTAATTTGACAAAATTTAGATACACTATCATGGATACTATTGGTGCTGTTCTCCAAGTAGAACATAACAAGCGGATTATTTATTCCGTGTCATCCATTACCATTCAGTTACTCTAAAGAAAAAAAGTCCACTTGTTATATTTTGATCAGAGAACAACACCAATATATATATTATATAGTATCATCCCATGGTACAATATCTAAGTTTCATCCTTAATAATAATAACTTGAAATTAAAACAAATGCCACAATTTTTTATAAGAAAACAACAACAACAACAACAATAATAATAATAATAGACGCGCGAGTGAACTCTGTATAAAAATGATTTTAAAAGTAACTATACATTCACACACTCCCTTGTATTTAGTTAATCATATTTATTTATATACTATCTTTTACAAGATATTTTTCAAATTTTACTTGATATAATCCAGCAGATACCACCGTTGGGACAAATAATTGGGGGCCGTGGTATCCATTTTTGTGATGCCGTATTAGACTTGCTAACATAATGGAAATGGACGAGAGATGAAGCCAACTGGGGAAAAATTACTCCCTCCGTCCTTAATTATAAGAGATTTTTTGTAAGTTTTTATGTCCCTTTTTATAAGAGGTTTTTAAAAATGTGTCATGCATTAATTAATTTTTACCCAAACTATTTTTATTTATTAGAAGAGAGAGGTAGTAATACATTAATTAAATGAGAGATAGAAAGTGAGAAGAGAGAGGTACTATTATTAAGGATAATTTTAGAAATATAGTGTAAATTATTGACATATTTAATACTATAAATTATATTAACTAATTTTTTTGGTAAAAGAGAATTAGGCAAAAACTTTTTATAATCAGGGACCGAGGAGTAATTTGAAAGAGAGCATCTGCATCAAGGTTACGTGGTGCTGTGCAATTTTGGAATTTCCAACGGATCATCAAGCACGTCTCACCAAACCCGGATGGCTAAATAGAACAAAAAATTAAATAGATATCTATTTTTTTGCCACTAAAATCTAGACTGCACCTAACACCACCAACCTTGCACCGGAACTGATTGCCAACATATATGACAAAAAAATAAAAATAATAAAGAATATTTCTTCTCTTCTGCCTGCGTTAATTTATATATGGTCTGTTACTTTGTGTAATCGTTTTCAGCCATGCATCCGCATTTGAGATTAAAGATGAATTTTAAAAAATAGTACTTAAGCAAACATATCGTATAGTGCATAAACAATTAGTAATTATAAAAAATATAAATTAAAAAGTATTTAAGAATTACTTATTAATAAAAAAAATAGGTGCGTTGATTTACGCACATATATATATTTAACAAAAGACAAGACATTAGTATTTTTCATTTACATTTAGACTCAATATTATTTTATTAATTTAGATAAATCATGAATGAAACTAAAAAATTTTGAAGCTTTGATTGGCGGAATGCCAGCACTAATTGATTTAGTATTTGTTTGTTTAAAATTAAAATAAAAACTTTTATATGGTAAAAAATTGATTATGTTTTAGAAAATTTTATATAAAATAGAAGCTAATTATTTATGTTTGTTTACAAACATAAAATTACCTTTTTAATATTTTCTCTCATCTATATTGAAAATATTTAAAAGTGAATTTTTAAAAAGGTATTATTTCTTAAAATGATTTGTTGGTTTAAGGTTTCTATTAAGGTTAACGTCAAGTTGATATATAGAAAGCTTTTTTTTTTTGGAATTCGACTTCATAGAAATTTAATTATATCGATAAAGAACTTGGGAAATAATTTACTAACCCCAAAATCCACCCATCACACACCCACTGTCACCATTTCTTTCACCAATCTTGGGTGTATTGTGGGTGTGTGGTGGTCAGCCTATCATCACCCAAAGAACTTATATTGTTTTGTCTATATTATATTATTAAAGAAGATCCAGCGAATCCACGATTTGATGAAGTAAAAAAATAATAACTATATATGTGAATAAATTGATCCATTTATTCACAATAAAAAATTATATTTGTTTGGTACATTGTTGACCTCTTGTATTGTAACTTTTTCTATATTTTATATTTACCATGAGCAAAAGTCTGAAATATTGAAAGTCATCAGGCATAATATTAACTTACGGCCGTACCCGTATGCTATGCATGTACTGTATATAAAATAATAAATTAGACTTTCCTATTTTTCATTTTATTAAATTTCTCCGTAATTAACGATTTTCAAGAAATTACAATCTTGAGTCCTTATAAAAAGGAGTACACTAGCCACTAGCTAGAACCACAAATAAGCGAAACCCAATTCTCGTTTTTCTCTCATATAGCGCCCAGGGATTAAAAGTGAAGTAATAATGGGTGCCAAAGTTCCACTCTTTGTTTTTGTAATGTTGTTTGCTTTATGTTCAGCCTATCCTCCAGTCAAGAGAAAGCAATACACACCATGCAAACACCTAGTCCTCTATTTTCATGACATCATTTACAATGGGATGAATGCAGCTAATGCAACATCCGCAATAGTGGCAGCTCCAGAAGGTGCTAACTTAACCAAATTGGCAGGTCAATTCCACTTTGGAAACTTGGCAGTTTTCGATGACCCCATCACATTGGACAACAACCTTCACTCCAAACCCGTTGGGAGGGCACAGGGCTTCTACATTTATGACACAAAGAACACTTTCACAGCTTGGCTGGGATTCACATTTGTTCTTAATGCCACAAATTACCATCAGGGAACCATCACATTCGCTGGAGCTGACCCCATTTTGAAGAAAAGCAGAGATATCTCTGTCACTGGTGGCACTGGGGACTTCTTTATGCACAGAGGAATTGCCACTGTTATGACTGATGCATTTGAAGGGGAAGTTTATTTCCGCCTTCGTGTTGATATCAAGTTCTTCGAGTGCTGGTAATGAGTGGGAGTTAGGATTTTCTCCATTTATTTTTGTTTTCATTTGTTCCATTATAGTAATGGAAGATAGTAATGGAAGAAATGAAGACAAAAATAAATAGAAAGGATCTCAATCCAGTGAGTGGTGATATAAATTAATGGTACTAGCTAGCAAATAAATTAAGCAATTAATATCCCTTTTAATTAATTAAGTTGAACTTAATTTATAAAGTGTTCTGGATTGGATTTGTGTAGTTTTGAGGTATCATGAAGTATCCCTTTTAGGAGTAATTAAGTTTGTTTTTATAGTCCATTTAAGTATCACCTTGTATTACTTCTTTTCCCCTGTGTGATTAATGAAGATTCCAATGAACTAATTTATCTTCATTATAGCAAATTGTAAGACTCGCTTTCCACTACATTGATGGAGTAAAAAAGAAAGCTTTCCGTTTTATCTCTCGGATAAAATTTATTACGCATTTACAAAGGAAGTGTCTTTTCGTACGAACCAAAATTAATTTGATACTCCTAAGTCTGTTGTAAAATGATTATTTCTGTTGAGGAATAGTAGTAGTATTATTATGATTTAAAACTACTTTGTTGGATTTTCATAAAAGTAACATTAGTGGTGTGTGTCCAAATTAACTACTCCTTCCGTATTTGAATATAAACAAAAATATTTAAACTCCCGTTTATTAAAGAAATTAGTTAACTGCAATTAAGTTTCTTGATCTCATACAAAAAATTAGTGTAGCCTCTAAATTATCCTTAATGATTGTATTGAAAATTATTATTTGAGAACAAACTATGTATTGGAAAATAAAATTTAAATTAACTTAAGGGTATTATAGGAATAATGTTATTAAATGAGATAGAAGTGATTATATTTTGCTTATATTAAATAACAAAATATTTTGGTATTTTTTGCTTATATTCAAAAACTGATGGAGTATCTGTGAACTTTACATTACTCCATATAACTAAATTAAGTCAATAGAATAGTAGTAGTTATAGTTAAAATTAAGTAATTAATAATTAAATTATGCCACGCGCGCCCACTAAAAATGTCTATATTTTAACAAGTGTAATTACAACCAAACAAAACCTGCAAAACAAGAAAAAATACCATTCCCCGGTTACTGTATAATGCCCTCCAATGAGCCCAACTGTTGCATTGAAATCATGCTAAAGTCATAACCAGCCACCAAC
The DNA here is from genome assembly GCA_030159175.1 of Glycyrrhiza uralensis. Taxonomy (NCBI): domain Eukaryota; kingdom Viridiplantae; phylum Streptophyta; class Magnoliopsida; order Fabales; family Fabaceae; genus Glycyrrhiza; species Glycyrrhiza uralensis. The sequence goes on along the minus strand of BRZY01000003.1, from coordinate 55,928,586 downwards.
CCAATTGTGTGCTTCCTGGCAAGCACATGCGAAATGGCATAAAATTGAAGTAATTCCTCATAATCTCATATGTAATCCGCATGCTGATGCTTAAACTGATAGATGCTCGTCGGTGGCATTGAAGAAGAGTACTATCTCTGTCTTAATTATAAGAGATTTTTGACAATTTTTTTGTCTTTTTTATAAGAATTATTTAAAAATGTGTCTTGTATAATTAATTATTTTTTATCTAAATTATTTTTATTTATTATAAACAGTTTTTGTTTTTCTCTCGTATAATGAATAGAGAGGAGAGAGATTATACATTAATTAAGTGGAAGAGAGAAAATAAAAAGAGAGAGACACTACTAAGGGTAATTTTAAGAACACAATATAAATTATTGACAAATTTAATACTTTTAACTAAACTAATTAATTTTTTTGGTAAGTGAGAATTAGGTTAAAACTTCCTATAATTAGGGACGGAGGTAGTACTACCTCCGGTTCTATATATAAGAAACATAGTACTAAAATACCCTCCGATCATATACTTTATTAATGATGTTATAATTTTAAATTTGTTTACACAAATATCCTTGCATTAAATGATTAAAGGTAATGTAGTATAATTTAGTGGTGTGATAATTAATCAGGATAACATTGAAAAGAAAAGATTAATTTTATTGAAAATAAAGTATTGTTTCTTATAAAAAAGATAAAAAAATCACTTTTTGTTGTTTATAAATAGGACTGGAAGTAGTATTCGACAAAATGATCACCCGGTTGAACTGATAGATAGCACTGTGACCCGGTCGAGAAAATTACGAAGCTTCTTTAATAATTAATTAATCATTTTTAAATACTAAATATGGACAACGATATACTCCAAATATGTACGTAGTCGAAAAAAGTTGCCATCGGTTCTTTTTCTTTCATTCTGATGATTGGTTGTCTGTTAAATATATATACCAATCAATATATATACCAAATGGAAACGAAAAGGTTGCCGTCAGTTCCTTTTCTTTTTCTTTCATTCTTATGATTGTTTGTCTCTTCAATTACCAATCGAAAATACAGAGGACGTGACATTTGAACTAATCAGATCATCCAATTTGGGATTAGGAGACTTCGGTTCGTGATTTATTACAACCAATCACTATAATGGAGCGGATATGGCACAACCACTCTATCTACTTGGAATTATGATTTAGCACCAATTAAACTCCAATAGTCAACTCAAAGTTTCTGATTGACTATTAAACATTTTTAAATAAACAGCTTAAATGTGTTACAGTAATGGAGCAATCTGATTGCAATAAATTTGAGATAACCGGAGACCCAATTGGAAATTAAGGACCAAAATGGCATGATTTCAATAGGCAATCAATAGCCCGATACCAAAAGTAAAGTACAATTAAGTCATTTTTCTTTTAAAATTTGAGACTTGGAGATGAATCATATGTTTGCTGGGTGAATCCCAGCCGACAGAGCACCAATGGCAAATTGGTCCTAGTTCTTGTTGCACCAGAAACGCATTTTATCCACTTCCAAGTTCCTGTAGACCCTTTACGTCTAGTGCATATGCATCTAATGATTTCGCTAGTCGTAGACATAAAGCCAAGCCAAAAAGAGCTGTTTACCGGTTGTAATTCCTTTCTTGGGCGATAATAATAATCATAATCATACCTTTAAAGCCAAGACTTAGCTTAAAGTAGAAAATATATGTTGCGCATGAACTTATATCTCGCCTTTGCAGAAGAATAAAAAGTTGCACGTGTCCAACTCAAAAGTGTATGAATATATATTTACTTAATTAAATAATAGCAACTTGCTTTATGCATATACACTGCTTATAAATATCAATTCAACCTTGGTGAGCCAACATGTTTGAGCTTTCCATTATAATTGAACCAAGCAATCGAGAAATTAATAGGAACTCATGAGGCTCGTTTCAGCCCTCTTCCTCTTGCTCCTAATCACGGTGGTGGAATCCTCTGCCGCTACAACCAGATGGAGAAAACGGGTTCACGAGCCGTGCAAGAGGTTGGTGTTTTACTTCCACGACATTATCTACAACGGTCACAACGCCAAGAATGCCACGTCAGCCATTGTAGGAACACCCGCATGGGGAAACAGGACTGTATTGGCAGGGAAGAACCATTTTGGTGATTTGGTTGTTTTTGATGACCCCATCACATTGGACAACAATTTACACTCACCCGCGGTTGGACGTGCTCAAGGGTTCTACATATACGATAAGAAAGAGATTTTCACCGCGTGGCTTGGTTTCTCCTTTGTGTTCAACTCTACCCAACACAAGGGTACCATAAACTTTGCCGGTGCTGACCCTTTGATGAATAAGACCAGGGACATTTCAGTAATTGGAGGGACTGGTGACTTCTTCATGACTAGGGGAGTAGCCACTCTCTCCACGGATGCCTTTGAAGGGGAAGTTTATTTCAGGCTTCGGGCGGATATTAATTTGTATGAATGTTGGTAATTAAATTATAGATAGCTAGAGCAAGAATGCTAGGCTAGCTATGATCTGTTTTGTTTTTTAGTCATTCATCTTATCTTTGTTTCGTTTTAATTACCACATTCTATTTGCATTTGTCATTTATCATATCTTTGTTTCTTTTACCACTTTCTTTGTGTTGGAGGGATAGGATATAATTGGGAGTTTAATTTGTCACCTCAAGTTCATTGTCGTCGCTTATTCCTCCTTATTCAAAATTGAATAATGCTTATCATTAGCACCTTTTTTGTATGAGGTTTTGTTTGGGGAAGATTAATTGCTTGAAATATTTTTTTTCCTCATCATCTCAGTTTTCTTAATGTAAATTAGGAATTAGTTAGGCTCAAAATTAAGTTTAACAGTTAATTAAAATTGTCCTATCTAATGCCTTTTAAATTGTCCTAAAACAAAAACTTTCATTTTTATAATTCACAAAATTTTCGCTTTTACGAAAGAAGTGATTATTTTGTCAAAAAAAAAAGAGAGGAAAGAAGTGATTAAATGAAGTGTTGATTAATTTAGTTTGCAAAACTTCACAAAATAGTTGACATATATATTATCACTTTTAAATATATGAAATAATTGTATGTCAAAATAAAAACTCGTATTATTTGATATAAGATTAATAGGGTGCTGATAAATTATTAATTGATTTAATTAGTTTACAAAACAAACTTTCACAAAAAATGTATACGAGAAATATTACTGAAGCAGAGGAGGGAAGGAAATGGCATTGTGGACAAACGGTGAGAGTGTCTGACCACACAACACAACTACCAGTTGCCAATGCCAACCACTGAGCCAAAGTTTCGATTGGATGCTATGATTGTCTGTTTTTTTTCAAGGTATAATCACGACAGAAAGTGCATGCTATGATTCGGGCAATCGTAGGTTTGAAGCCATCAGGGGAAAAAACATCCAAATTAGCAAACTGGTCCTTCCCTCTTTCTCCCACATGCGCTGTTTCTTTTCCCCTTAATAATTACCATGGCGTGTGGAGTGGAAGGGACAACTTGAGCTCTGGTTTTAGTAAAAATGAAGAATTGACCACAATTAGCTGCCACAAAATACACCCACACATATAGCTCCCACTCGTCACACCTATTAATGTAATGAGCACGCACAAAATTGAAGTCCTTGAAAACGATAATCATCAAACCATGTTCGCTTTGAAACTCAATTGAAATTGAATTCACGGGATAGTAATTAATTAGCTTAAATATGTTTTTAGTCCTTGTAAATATCCGAATTTTGATTTTAGTCCATTAAAAAAAAAGTCAAACAATTTTAGTCATTTAAATTATCTTTTTTGGTTTAGGTCGTTTTAGTGAATTAACTTGCTAGATGACACATTATGACCCAGTCAGCATGCCTACGTGGCACGAAACGCTGATGTGGTCTATCTATGTTATTTACATAAATAACACAGCACCAGACACATCCCTATAAAAATTTTAAATTGTGAATTTAGTCCCTCTCAAAACTGAGATTTTGATTTTAATCCCCCTTTTTCCTTCCTTCCTCCTCAACCCCCTCCTTCTCCCACCACCACCACCACCACCCCCTCCTTCTCCCCCCTCCTCCACCACCACCACCCCCTCCATCTCCCCCCTCCTCCACCACCACCACCACCACCATCCTCTCTCCTCCTTTTCCCTCCTCCAATTACTCTTTCTCCTCCTCTCTCCACAGTCCACACACACAGATCCGAAAGGGTTACTCCAAAATCCACACTCATAAATCACTTCTCTTTGCGCAAATATCGCAGGCACCGTTTTTGCATTTCTAGCTCATTTTCCCCTCTCTTTCTCTCTCTAGAAACGAAGTAAACGGGGGTTTCTTCTCACGACCCAGATTCGCGCTTGCTTCGATTCAAAGGCTTTTGATCAAAAGCTTCATTTTTTGTTGTTGGGGGTATTGACAGTAGAAATCCTGAGTTTTTAAGTGATTCAATACAGCACCGTATTCATGGATCTGAGATGAGATATTTGGAGGGGGAAAAGGAGGAGAGAGGGGGGTGGGGGTGTTGGAGGAGAGAGGAGGAGGGAAAAGGAGGAGAGAGAGGGTGGTGGTGGTGGTGGTGGTGGAGGTGGGAGAAGGAGGGGGTGGAGGAGGAAGGAGGAGGTGGTGGAGGAGAAAGGGAGATTAATTCAGTTTTGAGAGGGATTAAATTCAAAACATAAAATTTTTATAGGGATATGTCTGGTGCTGTGTCATTTATGTAAGTCACATAGATAGGCCACATCAACATTTCGTGCCACATAAGTATGTTGACTGGGTTATAATGTGTCATCTAGTAAGTTAATTCACTAAAAGGACCTAAACTAAATTTTTTTTTCAAAAGACTAAAATTGTTTTACTTTTTTTTAATGGATTAAAATCAAAATTCGGATATTTACAGGGACTAAAAACATATTTAAACCTAATTAATTTTATCATAAATTATTTTTATCCTGTCAAAAAAATCATAAATTATTTTTTATAATTTCTTTAAAATACTTATACAAATATTTATATCACAAAATAAGTCTAAATAAAAGTCAAATATGAACAAGTTCATAAAAGGAAAACCCCAAACTCGCCCTTTAAGAACAATTTTCCGTAGTAACGTAGAAGAGCAATCCACTTTTGTTGGGCCGGCCCGCTGAAGTATTTGAAATATTACCAATGCTTCTTTCAGTTGGAACTGTGGTTTTTTTATGGGCCATGGATAACGAAGCTTAGCCCTCAGATTTCAAATGGGTGGGTTTTGAAGCTGGTATCAGTTTGCTCGCAAACATGTAGGATCAGATCCCTGTCTTCATGACACTGGGTCAGTTGTGGTGTTTGATGGCGCCTGCTTGAGACACCCGTGCCTAGCCTCTGTTTGGTTTGGCAACCCGAAGAGCTCTTGCCTTTGGTTTTTTTCTGGCGTTTAGTGTTCCTGGAAAGAGGGGTAGTGAGGCTAGTGTCTGGGTGTAGTTAATGTTTTCAGATTGTGGGTTTAATGACCTTTAGGATTCCCAGACTTTCTGGTGGATTTGTTAGTACAGCTGCAAAGCTTTCAATGTTTGGTGATTATTTGCATGGGATTTGGTAAATACATCTCACTTTTTGATCATACACCCCATATTAAAATAAGAAATTACCATTATGCCATCATTAGTTTTTTTTTTTTTCAATTTCGTGTTTTTACCGAAAGCTCAGTTTGTATTCCGGAATACAAATTTGTATTCCGGAAACTAGAGTTTCCATAATGTAAAATTCAGTTTTTCACATATATTCCAGAAATTGGAGTTTTCGGAATACAAATTTGTATTCCAAATTGCATTCCAAAAACTGGAGTTTCCATAATGTTGATTTCAGTTTTTCACATATATTCCAGAAACTTGAGTTTCCGGTAACAATATAAAAATACATTCCGGAAGCTTAGTTTTCGGTAAAAATGGGAAATTGGAAGAAGAAAAAACCCAAATCGATGAGGGTATAATAGTAACTTCCTGTTTTAATGTGGGGTATACGGCAAAAAACTATGGTGTATTTACCAATTTCCTATTTGGATTTGCGTATGCTGATCAGGGCCTGTAAGGGTGCCTTCGTTGTAGGCCTTTGGCCTTTTGGGCTTTGCCTTTAATATATGACCCAGTTGACCAAAAAAATGGGTGGGCTTTTAATGGGCTAATCAGAACTCAGAATTATAGCATTAGCCCATGGAAGGCCCACACGGAAATGGCTGGAGATTTTACATGACAGCTTATAGAGATCTGATTCCGACATTAGACCAAAAACAAAAGAGATCTGATTCCAGCAGGATCTGGCTTGGGGAATTCTTCACTTGTGTGTATAATTTTCAGCCAAAGAAACCTAGTATAAAATCTAAATGATTACTACGAGTGCAGTAGCGGCATCATGTTTGACGTTCCTCTAGACTAGGGGCCATTATTATTGGGAAAGAATTGAATATGTTCTTTCAACCAGACAAAATAAGACCGAATGAAATCTCCCCTGGCTAGCCGGGGCAGATAATATATTTTATTTAAAGCATAAGAACATGTTGAAATGTTGATGCTATCTTCTGACCACAGTTTATATTCTGAAGATAGTGCACTATGGGTGAAGCATGAAGAAACTACGTTTGTGTTATATGTCTTGGAATATGCCTTATATGCAGCGATAAGAAAACTATATACGCTCTCATATTATTCCTCTCTGTTGCTTTAATTGAAATTGCGTGTTAGAGGTTAAAACAATTGCAATATAAACTCAAGTGTAACATTGGTATTTTATTGAGAAATATTTTGTCGAACATTTAGGTACTTGATAAAATTGGCTGTAATGAATAGAATCTTTATTCATTTTTTTTTTGGTCAAAGAATCTTTATTCATTAAACGAGTCTTAATTGTCTGAAATTTGGCATTTACCCAGCTCATACAAATATTGGTACAATGTATTTTATTACTCTCTCTGGTCCAAAATATAAGCAACAAATGTACTTTTATTTGGTCCAAAATATAAACAACATTCACCAATTTCAAATAAATTAAATATTAGTTTTTCAATTATACCATTCATTTAATGCAATATTCATATTTATGAGAGACACCAAAGGGGATATTTTTGGAAAAAAAGTTGAAACTAGTGAGTATTAATTAAGATTATCACATTTTCAAAGTATTCCTTGGTCTGTGTGTTTTTGTACTATGTTGCTTATATTTTGGACCAGAGGTAGTATTATATTATTATATTTTATAATTAGAATTTAAGTTTTTTTTTTGGAATTGAATTAAATATTATGTTTTTATGCAATGCTAAAGTATTGTACTTGAGTTTTTGTTTTCTCCTTTTTTGGCATATATAATTTCTCCAACGTATAATATGTTAGGCAATTTCACATCTGAAAATATATTCCAAATTTTCTTCTTCATAAAAAGAGAAACACAAGGTAAAGATATCAGGAAATTCATAGGAAGATTTTTTTTTTCTGATAGAAAAAGAGAACACGTGTGTGAGTGATGCAGGTACAGCCGGGGAAAATTGGCAAAGGGAGACGTGGCAGTGCGTCGCCCTTTGAATCGGAAGGAAGAATCGAAAAGTGGTGAAAGGGACGATTGTGGTTTGTGGAGAATTGGGGATGGACACACATCAATATCATTCTCTCATCCTACCCACCCCATTGGCTTGTTCCTTCCTATGGTCCTACCCCGCATTAAACCTTTACCTCCACTTGTTTTGTTTTTCCACTCTCGTGTTTGTACGGTTCGCCTGTATATTAATATCGCACTTTGTCAAATGCTTAGGAAAATACTCACCAAAACGAAAAGCTTGGCAATATTAAATATTATATTTTTCAAACTTTTTTTTCTTCAAAAGTTGGAATCCATTTATTTGAAAAGTAATTATTATTATTGTTATATTGTTTAATATTGCATTCAATTTTTTAAGTGTACATTTTCAAGAAAAATTTTGTTATTATTTATTTGTCTTTTTTATAGTTTAAGGTTACATATTGTCAATTATACTCTTATTATTATAAATTATTTCACACATTTTTTTATACTTTTTAATGTAGAGAGAATAAATAAATATAATGAAATAATAAAAACGTGAGGGTATAACATGAAAAACTTTGTGAACAAAGCTATTCCTTAGTTAATGTAAACTAACCTTAAAAAACATATATTAAGAAATGGAGAGAGTAACTTTGTTTGGGCATTAAACAGCTTTTTTACTGAACATTAAACGGTTGAATATTGTACTATCATCTTTTTTTATGAAAATATTGTACTATCATCTTAATAATTATGTATATTGAAATTTAAATAAATTAAGTATCTATAGGTGCATAATTTTATAAATATTTATTCATATTTTAAAAAATATATTATATGTTATAATATATTTTGAAAAATATATTTATTTAATCAAGCATAAACTAGTTTTAGATTTTATAAAAAATTACAAACTCTATCTTGTAATAAAAACCATTGATTTAACGGTTTGATTAATAAAATTTAATATTTATAAAAATATTATTAAAATAAGTATGGCAAAAAAGTTAAATGTGGCAACCATATTTAATTATTAGAAGCCATTCTGACCTTCAACACTCGATCTTGTAATGAGAGTTTGATCTTTTACCCAACAGATGGAAAGATATCATGAAAATCAAAAGAAAAATATTACTACTTGCTTTACATAGCTAAAGCAAGTAATTAATGTCTAGTTAAGATATTTTCATACCAAACTGTGTTGAGATAGCTTATGATTGTTTAAAAGCAACCTTTAGTCTCTTTTCAGATGTTGATTACTCCACACATCCAATAAATTTAGCAAGATATATCTAGCAAACTATTTGATTGAAAGCTAAAGCTGAGACTGAGGCAAGTAGCAAGATTCAATGCGAAGATCTTGTGGGACAAAAGGCACATGCTCGAAGTCCAGAATCGAGATCCACGATACACCTTTTCTTGGTGGTTTCTTTTACTTTTTTGGTTATGCTTTTCTTTATGTTTTGCTTGAAAACAACAAGAACATAAATATAGTTAATATTATCTCAATTAAAAAAAATTATTAGGTTGGTGAGTGGTGGCTTGGTGTAAGAGCGATGCCTCATGCTAGAGTTGGCGGGTTTTCTCGGCCCGCATCGGGTTTGAGCTTTATCGGGCAGGGCAAAAAAGTCTAAATTGAAAATGGACTTAAATTTGTGTGTCCAAGTCTTATATTTTTGGGTTTTTTTGGGCCAACCCACTTTGGGCTCGAGCTTTACCAGGTTCGGGTTTCATCGAGCCGGGCCAAAAAAACCCAGATTGAAACGGGTTTAAATTTGTGTCTGAGTCCTCTATTTTTTGGGCTTTTTCGGCCCGGTCCATTTAGTCAGCTCTACTCATGCCTGAAACACGGCACGTGCGATCTAGGAACCGAATATAAAAGGGTATATTCTTCTTGGGGAATGCTAGGGAAGGCAATCCCCATCTTCCCACTTAATTTCACATAGGTTAAATTTTTTTTAAACAATTAAAAGGAATTTTTAAAGCATAGAGATAGAGGACCAACATTAAGGTAGTCCTAGTGAAACTCCAATCGGATCTCTTAATAAATGTCCCGTGTTCAAGTTTTGTAGATAAAAAAGTGATTGAGATAAGAGACTCCACTCAACCTAGCCAGCCAAATTCTCCCCGATGGAGATTAATCATTGGCTAAACTGATGAATACTTAGCACCAACAACGTATTGATAAAAAAAATAAGCATAGAGATAGAGGTCAAATTGAAATATTGCTCTTAGAAGAATCCACACCGTTGAGAGACAAAACAAAAACTTCATTAGTGAAGATCTAACGGTGTAAAAGCTACGGCGGTCTTTCTAATTGCAATGCGAGTTCCCATAGGACGGTGGTTGATTCTCGACGGCTAGCAAACCAGAATCACCTTTTGTTGGTTAATGGTTTTGGCCAAAAAGGTTGGCGACAGATACGATGAGTGATGGTGGGACCATGTGGTAGTGGAGGATCCCATCTAACGGCTGACATCCCACGTCGTGGGATTGCATATAGAGATCGAACGGCTGGGAGATGTAGAGGATAAGGCGAAATATATTCCTTTTACTAACCTCTTTTTTTTTATGGTTATTATTATGTTGTACGATATAAATTAAAGATGAGAATTTTGACGTTTGAGATTTGTCCTAAACGGACCGCCATTCTTTTTCTGCAGGGGCTTATCTGTGCGACTTTGCCTCACTCACTATACTACTAGGCTACTAGCGCACATCCATTACTCTTTTTCCCTCCTGATATTTATTATTCCCCTAATTAGTTAGAACAGACATAATTAGAGAGAAGCGTGAAAATAACCAAAGGGTTGGCACGGCGACGGCCAGCTCCAGATAATATTTTATTTTATTTATTTATTTAAAATGTAAACTCGAGCTTGACCCGTTGACCGTGCGCGTGACTAGACTTTCTATGGTGGAGCGTTCCCTTTTCATATGTAGGGCCTTTGGGAAAAAAAAAAACCCAATTAAAAAAATACGGTACCGTTTTCTACAAAATACCTATATTTAAAAAATTTCAAATATAGGTTCTTTTTTTTATGAATAAATATAGGTTCTCTATCTTATATTTCTTTAGATATTTTAGAGTCTATGTTTGTTCTGAAAAAAATAATAATTAAACGGCGCATTGCTAATGTTTGTATACGGCGAAGAGGCGTGAAGTGACTTGAAAATAATCCCCTTTGGTGATCCAGAGTGTGTCTCTAACTAGGTTTTTTAATTAGATTTTTAAAAGACTTGGAAGTATTTGTTTCATAATAAATTAATCGAACAATTTTTCTCTTAGTCTTTAAAATATAATATCAATTTTATTTTAGAGAGATTAATTCATTATTATCTAAAGGCTTAAATATGTTTTTGGTCCTTCATTTTTTAGCAATTTTTATTTTTAGTCTCTTAAAAATAAAATACATTTTTTTAGTCCATCATTTTTTGAAAATGGGTCACTTTTAGTCCCTAAGGTCATATTTAAAATTTAAAAATTATTTTCTAAATTTATAACTTAACCCCTCCCCATGCCTGATTCTCACCTTAACCTCATTTTCCCTTTTCCTTCCCCTTCTCCGATGAACAGAGGCCATAAAGGAGAGACAGAAATGGGAGGAGCTCCGCCCAGCCAAGAAGGAAAGCTTCACGACCAAGGGAGGCCGCACACAATGGCGGGAAGGGAAGCAACCACTGCAATCACACAGGGAGGAGAACGAGAGAGAGGTCGCATCTCGTGGCGGCTTCGAGAAAGAACGCTGGAACTACTCCTAGCGGGGACGGGGGGCCACGGTGGTCGGAGATGTCGATGGGAATGGGAACAGGGGCAAGGTAAGAATCAAGCATTGGGAGGGGTAAAAGTATAAATTTTAAAAATACTTTTCAAATTTAAAATATGACCCCAGAGATTAAAAGTGACATATTTTCAAAAAATAAGGAACTAAAAAGACACGTTTTATTTTTGAGGGACCAAAAACGAAAATTGTTAAAAAATAAGAGACCAAAAATAGATTTAAACCTTATTTAAATATTACAGAGATTAAAATAAAATAACGAGGACCCACAAAAAATTTATATTTTTTAGAGATAATAAACAAAAAAATTGCAAGAGCCAAAATAAAAAGTAAACATATTTACAATAACTAAAAATATATTTAAAACTTTTTATAATTTAAGAATTGTCTTTTTCCAGTTTTGCCATTTGAATACTCGTCCATATATTGTAGTATCATCCATGTGAAGGTACTGTTCCTTAATATTAAAAAAAGTTTTATAGTAAGTAAAATAGTATAAAATAAATAATAAATAGATATATAAAGATGTCACGTTCATGAATCTTATTTTGAGTTTTAAATATTATATTATTAGAGTAAAAAGTTGTTAAAATTCTTAAATCTTACATGGTATCATAAATTTCACTGAACATAAATCAAGCAACTCAACTTAGATTATACGTAGGAAATGTTCTAAGGTCATTTTGCAAATTCCTTCTTGTGTTGGCTATTGAAAATTAGTATTATTCTCAAAATGGATTTGATTATTTTTCAAAAAGTTATTATTTATTTTTATCAGTTTCTTTATTTTATTATTTAATCATTTTAATTAAAATGTTATATGTAGTTCAGTGTGATCTAATTTACAGAGGTTTAAATTGGTTTTTTATTTTTTTATTATTATTTTCTATAAAAATGTACTAAACAAATTTTAATTATATAAGGCATAATAAAAAACTCAAGGTAACAAATATTTCATCCATAAATCATAAAAAATGTTACATGTACTATTAAAAAGATAATCTGCGCAATTTTACAGCTTTATTTATATTTTGATTGATATTAAATATATTTATACTTTTTCTTTTCTTTTTTTTTGGTCAAATACTATCTTTTTTTTCCTTTGAAAAACAATGTCTGCTTCCTCTGCTGTGTTTTTTTTTTAAATAGTCAGAATCAGATCGGTCATTGAACTGATAAATGCAAGAATGTGAAGTTTAGAGGTTCGACTGGGGTTTAACTGAGATTTACGTTAGATTATAATTAAATAATATTATTTTAATTTTTAATATAATATCTAACACAATATTGAGTAAAATTTAACATAAAATTCATAATTTCATAAAAAAAAATTAAACTTTAATAAAAAATGTCATAATTTATAACATAAAATATTTAAAATTAAAAATAATTAAAAAAAGTTATATCAGTTTCTTTCAACAAAAAAAAATTTGGTAATTTTGATTTTTTAAAAATAAATAAATAAAGACTGAACCGGTTCAAACCGATTTTTGCTCGATTTTTATGGTTTTAGCTGGTTTTTGACCAGTTTTTTACTGGTCCAGTTTTGGGGTTGTCTGGACATGAGGGGTCTAGTTCCCGATCGGACCAACCAGTTCTGACCCCATGCAAGGCCAAAGCCAACCACCAACTTCAAGAGGATTTATAATGGAATTTATAGATCGTCTACTCCAATCCACGCGCAAATTCGCATTAAACAGGTGAAAATCATAGAAAAATAGGGTTCAAACCCCTGTCATAGCTAGTAGGACAGAATACTCTAGCCAACTAGTCAATCCCACGGGACCCTCTTTGAAGTGTTTGTTATAAAAAAAATTTAAAAAGGTATTAAAAAGGTTTGCGTGTATTGGAGCTTCATTTATTAAAAAATATTAACATTTAAATAATAGACAATTACAAAAAATGTTTCTTATTAGAACAGTATTGCAAAATTTGGTTTTACATTATTACATCATTTCTGCCCTTTAAAAATGAATTTAATTTCTTGAAAGTGACCATTTATTTACTTTAAAATATACAACAAGGTATTTCAATTATTGATTAAAAAAACAATAATTAATATACGATTTGTCATACATACATGTACATAATTTATGTGTTGATATATTTTAATTTATTAATTGAATTGCTTAGTTTAGAAAAGTTAAATTCTAAAAAATACTATTTTTTACATATAAAAATTTAAAATAAGAGACATGGATTGAAAATAAGAAAACATCTAGCTAGACTTAAAAGAACTTATAAATTCATATAAAAAAATATAACTTATAAACAATTTGCATTTATCTCAAACTCTCTATGTAAATTATTTATTAAAAGAACATTTTCACAATGGACTAAAATAGATTTTGTGTGGGGTCCAGCAAAGAGCCGTGACAAGACGAGCCGCTACCGTCTTTGGCCTAATAAACTTCAAATCAAGCTGACCTAGAAAAACAAAATGCTGCTACTGTTGCTTTGCCCACGGACCCCAATCTCGTTTCGCCACGCCGCACCATCCTTAACCCTAATTTTTATTTTCACCCTTTCACACTCCCAAACCTCCTCATAACTCCTATAAAAATGAAGAACCTCCTCATAACTCTTGCACGCCCGTTTTTCCATTTTAAATCCCCCCTCCACACGTCAAACATAAAGTATATGAAATGCATCTAGACAATATACAGTCCATATACTTTTTCCAAATGGTTAATTTTTTTTTAATATTCTTGTGTTTTTTAAAACACAGACATATATCCTAACATAGGTGCATCTCATTATTGTGGCAAAATTACGCTTATAAGTTGTAGCATTAGGTGCAAGTTTGTAGTTTCCCTTTGTATAAAAAAAAAGCAAAATTGTCTTTATTTCTTTTATGTGCAGTATCATCTAAACCATGACATGAGTAATCTCTCGAGTTCGTTTTATTTTTAACTAAAATTTTATTTTATCTATTGAACTTTTTTTTTACTATTTTTGTAGTTATAAATATATGTTTAAATTTCACATTTATTTTATTGTATTTTATTAAAATATTTAAAACCAATAATAAGATTAAAAAGAATTTAATATTTCAATTTTAAGAGGATAAATAATATGAAACAAATTAGTGATAGTTGTTTTTAAATAATTAAATTAAATAATACATATAAAAAATAGAATTTATATGAAAAATGCATAAATAATCATTTTATATTTACCAGTTAGTTAAATATCTGATTTTATCGAACATTTTAAATTCAATAAGCTAGCATTTCAGTTATAATTGCTTTCAACTATCAACTATAAGCTAACTTATAAGCTATCAACTATTTTATCAATTATAAGCTAGCTTATTGACTATTTTTGTCAGATGAAGTTTTAAAATTGTAATATAATACTAGTTTCAGGCATCAAATGATCCATTTTACATCAATGTATTTCTTTCCAATTTCCATTGTTGCAATACGAAAGGCCTTTTCCTTCTATTTTTCAAAACTCATAATGCAGAGACAAATCTTCTTCTAGATTATAAAATAATGCATGAAAAGGACAAATCAAATCCTAAAGGCTTAATTACTAGTTGAAATGATGTCATTGAGATTGGCTTTACTGGTAATACACGTTTTGACGTGGCTTACCTGCGATGAAAGACTGAAATCTACAAGTGCGGAGGTTGTAAAGAGTGTGTGCCTAATTGTCTCAAAGTCTACATCCCCTTCAATTTCATAAGGATTCGTTTAAATAAGAAAAAGGATCGAAACCATATCAAGACATATTGAAAGTGATAAGATGGTTTGATAGTTTAATTGATAGACATACGGATTGGAATACGATAAAAACATCATAAGTTCAAATATTAAAGTTTGTTATTTAATTAGGAGTATGACTCGTGTGCTTTAATAGAATTCACATAACATTTTTTTTTGACTTAAGAATTCACATAACATGAATCTTAATTAATATAACAAATACTACATTAGAAATTAAAAACATATATTACAAATGTGTTATTATCACTGTTTTTGAACGGAATATGATCAAATATATAAGATTTTATTAGTTAATATTGTTTTATTTAAATAGAGAGACCAACGTCCGTTGGTCCGACTGATAACTGCGGTTGGTCCTCATCCTAAGGTCTCGTGTTCGAGTATTGAGTTTGATAAAAAAACGGTGCTGGGAGGGATAGCCTAATGCAGTCAAGGTCCCGATGGTACCCAAAAAAAATAGAGTGATGAATGGAAAGATAATTCAAAAAATATGTTGGTAAATAAATCAACCAGTTCATGGGAAAATTCAGGAAACTAGTACTGTCATATTTTTATAACTTTTCACAAAAAGTAAATGAAAAATAAATTGCTATAATAACAAGTAAAAAGAAAAAGGAAATAAAATTGAAGTATCTTTTCTTAGGGTTGATAAGTGGTTAGATTAGGATGAATTTTTTGGGTTCGAAAGACCTAACCCCATCAAAACCGAAGAGAGTCAAATGTATCTCATATCTTGTCGAGCAATTTTATATTTTAATTTTAATAGTTTTTGATATACTTATTCTTTTAAATTTATTTTATCTTATGTCTGCTTTTCAATTTTTTTATCTTATGAGTAATTTAAAATTTAAACACAAAATAAAAATTGTTTATTCTATACAATTTTCCATTTGTAAACAAATGAAATAAAATCTAATAATGATAAATGAGAAATTATTATATCATATGACTTAATAGATATGGTTCGGTTGACAATACAAAATTTGTGATAGGAGGACCAAAGTTTGATTCTCACAAAACACACTCTTTGAAAGGGACAAAGAGTAATATTTTTTAAGTGTGACTAAATCCCGAATCAAGGATAAAAGATCTTAATGGAAGAAAAGTTATATTATATGATAAACTAAAAAGAGGAGATGTTTTCCGTTTGATAAAAAAAAACTAAAAAGAGGAGAGGAAAAAATAAAGAAAAAGAAATTTGAAAAAAAAAACGTAACCCTAGAAAGAACCTGATATTAAAATTAGCTGTAGCGTACGCCCACTGTCTTAAGCCTAACAGTTAACACGCGCCTCTCCATCCTCATTGCTCTCTCACTCTTTCCTCATCGTTCTGTGTCGGCCTTCATCCCTTTTCTCTCTCTCACCGTCCCTTGTTCTTGTCGGATCTCAAAACCCTAGAACCACTTCACCAAATCTCCAAATCCAAATAAAATCAAATTCAATCGAGAGACCAAGGTAAACTCTCCCTTTGATCTCCGATAATTCAATTTCCGTTTTTTTTTTGTTTTTCCAATTCAATTCAATTAAATTTCTCCTTAAACCTCCTCACCTGCAAGCATGTGAATCATTATCTGCGTGCCCTTTCATCTTCCATTTCAATTTCCTTTCATTGTCATCTGGAATTGAACTTCGGAACCAATAAAATGATGCTTTATTCGTGTTTTCATATCTCTATAATAACAGGATTTTGGTTTTGATTGAAAATTCCGGGTTTTCAAGTGTTCAACAAATTTATAACAGTGATAATTGAATTGAAATATCTGTTCCCCCTCCCCTTTCCCCTGCAATTCACAAACGAACAATCTTAGGACCAACTCAGATGATTATTTTTTTACTCCAAACTGTTTCTCCCTTAATTAACCGATATGGGATCAAGTTCAGCATATTTGGATGCAGAGTATTAGTAATAGCTAATTCAACTTCTGTGCTTCTATCTCTCTTTCTGTTACTTTTTATTATACGGATTTCCGATTCTGGGTACATTGAACAAAGTTTTGAAATTCTCCGCAATCTTCCAGTTTTATGAATGTTTTGCTCTATTGCTCTATGATATATTTGAAATATTTTATTAAAAAAATTGGTTAATTTGTTTTCCCAATATATAAAGAAGGTTTTGCAGTATTGAAGTTAACTTTTAGTTGTGTTAGCTCGTCTTCTCCTTTTAGCTGGTTTTAATCAATTTTTCTTACCTCTAATTGTTTGACTAAGTGCTGCATTACGCATACTATATTATCTTATATAAAAAGTTTTATTGATTGTTTCAACTGTTGGTTCACTTGGGGCTCAGCTATCTCTCTGGTTTTTGCTATCCAGTCCAGTGTTTTGAATAAAAATTTCATTTTTTGGTATTGGGGTTGTGATGTCCAAATTTGTGATGATCGTTTTTTTTTTCTTCCTGCTTCCAGGTTTGCGAAAAATAGATTTTGGAAGTGCGGGTATGAAATTCTATTCCTTTCTGTTAGTTATGTAACTATTGACTACAGTTTTTTAGCTGGCTTACGCTGCCCTTACTCATGGAGATTTATGTACCTTGGTTCTTTTATTAATATGCTATTCTCGTATGAATATATTAATCAGTATTCTTTATCTTCTATCCTAATTATCAACTTGTATGGAGAACAATTGTTGAAAACTTTTTGGACAAAGAGCTTTTCTGTTTTAAATTTAGCATTTTTCTTATTTATCTGGTGTTTTGGCAATCATAAGTTCATGGAATTTTTTTGTTGCTTTCTTATACCATACAATACCCATTTTAATTAAATTGATGCTGAATAGTGTCAAAATGTGACTGCAACCACTTTTGTTCTGGCTGAAGTTTCAGTTCTGACCATGGTCTGTTGTGAACAGGATGATTGCTTTCACGATGGGTTTTGGAAGATGTCAGATCTTGTTGGGTTAATTTGCACCTACGACAGCCGATAAACTCAATCTCGTTTTAATCCTTCTATATATTAGATGGATCGACGTGATACTTCAGGATTTGTCAGCGGGGGTGCATTATACTCTTGCAGACACATCTAACCCTAACTTTGTACATATGCATCTCTTTTTTGCACGGAAGTCAGGCAGGCTGTTCTGTTGAAATTCATAAATAGGATTAGATATTTGTTTCTGCAGTTGTTTCATGGATGCAAGGTTCCAGCATTTGGGATTCCCTGTTAATAATTCTGCTAATGCATTCAAAATTTTGAGCAATTCTATGCAAGTTGAAGGAAGTGGAGTTGATTATTATGGTACAGATACCATCTTACGACTTGATTCCCCTGGTTCTTCTTCAATCCCCTCCTTTAAACCTTCCTCTAAGGGAACAAAAAGGAAGTGGGATTTAATTGATCGATGTATGGCTCAGACAGTTGGCTCTCCTTTGTCGCTCGGGCTTGGGCGGTCAACAAGTTCCTCAGACAGCAAGGGAAGTTCAGCCGTTGCTTGCACTGCTGTGTCTTCAGGCAAAGATATTGAGGAGGAATCATCTATGGATATTGAACTTGACTTTTCTCTTTCTCTTGGCTGTGAGAAGGTACAGAGCATGAAGAAACCTGTTACTCCAAATATGAAGACATCGGAGATGCAACCAAAGTTTGATTTGGAGTTGAGCCTTTCCACCGGGCCCTGCGAGTCAGATATTACGAGTGTTCATCTAAGTCAATCACCTCTTCAATTGAATATGGAGATGCCATTAGTATTCAGTGGGACACAAAATACAGATGAGGGATCAACATCATGCGGTTGGAAGCCGGAGATTGTTTTGCCATCTTCAAAGACATCATTAAACACAGGCACTAATTTCCTTTTAAATCAGGCTCCTCCAAAGCAATTTGATCATAGTCCCATTGTTATGGACCTCTCCTCAACCAGACCAAAAAGTTCAGCCACATGCACTTCCGGGCTAACAGAGCAGCAACTGCCACCACATCGCCACAGTAATTCTAAGATATGTCAAGTTGAGGGATGTGGAAAAGGAGCCAGAGGTGCCTCTGGACGATGTATATCTCACGGTGGTGGAAGGAGGTGTCAGAAACCTGGTTGCCACAAAGGAGCCGAGGGCCGCACAGTGTATTGCAAGGCCCATGGAGGAGGCAGGCGATGTGAATACCTTGGTTGCACAAAGAGTGCAGAAGGACGCACAGATTTCTGTATTGCCCATGGTGGTGGCCGGAGATGCAGTCATGAAGGCTGTACCCGAGCTGCCAGAGGGAAATCTGGATTGTGTATTCGGCATGGTGGTGGCAAGAGGTGCCAGAGAGAAAATTGCACCAAGAGTGCAGAAGGCCTATCAGGTCTTTGCATCTCACATGGTGGGGGACGTCGATGCCAAGCTCTTGGATGTACAAAAGGGGCACAGGGGAGCACCATGTTTTGCAAAGCACATGGTGGGGGGAAAAGGTGTACTGCACCAGGTTGCACCAAGGGTGCTGAGGGGAGCACCTCCTTTTGTAAGGGTCATGGTGGAGGGAAACGCTGTACATACCAGGGTGGGGGAATTTGCACAAAAAGTGTCCATGGAGGTACCAACTTCTGTGTGGCACATGGGGGTGGAAAGAGGTGTGCTGAACCAGGTTGCACAAAGAGTGCTCGAGGAAGGACCGATCACTGTGTCCGCCATGGGGGAGGCAAGAGATGCAAGTCTGAAGGGTGTGGAAAGAGTGCACAAGGCAGCACTGACTACTGCAAGGCACATGGTGGAGGCAAGAGATGCTCCTGGGGCCATCCCGGGTCAGAATATGGCATCCAACCGGATGGTCCTTGTAATTCATTTGCAAGGGGGAAAACAGGTCTGTGTGCACTTCATAGTGGACTAGTGCATGATAAGAGGGTTCATGGAGGTGTCTCTTTGGGATCTGTTGTTCAGGATCCTCGTTCAAGCAAGTCAGATGAACTAAAGCAGGTGCTCGTTGACAATGACATGGATATGGCTATGATGAAAATACGGAGTAGCCTAGGCCCTGCTGCTGCTCCGAGAACTCGTTCTGACTTGAAACAAGACGAAGTTGCAAGTGCTCGTGTTTCAGCTGAGGAAGGTGGTCACTTGCCAATGCCGCCAGTTGCTGTTCCTGAAGGTAGGGTGCATGGCGGAAGTCTGATGGCAATGCTGACGGAGAGCTCTGGCCGTGGCTCAAGCAGCGGGAAAGGTCTAGTTAGTGGTGGTCCATCCGAGCCAGTCAAAGGTTATTTCATGCCCCAGAGTTGGATTTAAGTCAAGTTGTCGTGTTTTTTTGTTGTCAGGGTCTCCTTAGATTTAACAAAATTTATCAGCATTTTACTTTGTCACTCCCTTCAACGTTAGATTATTGACGACTAGAGTTATTCTGTGTGTCATCCGTTGAAATTGAGAGAATGAATACCCAAGTCGTTTGACAATCTCACGGAGGGGATATCAAGGTAGGACATTGTACTTTGATTAGGTAGTTGGTGATGTTCTTTTTCCCTTCCCCCTTCTTTTCCTCTGTAAATATTATTACATCTGATGAAACCTCTACCAGGTTGTGAATACGGGTTGCTACCTGTAAGGTCTGTCAGTGTGTCATGTATTCTATTTAATAATAATAAAGCCTTCCTGAATCGTATTTGTTGTTACTATAATAATAATGCTCATGTTGTTTTAGTTCACCAGCTTGACAACCATTCGACAGGCTACCGGACTGAGGTGTCTCCCATTAGGCCATTTCTATTTTCTACTGTTATCGTAGATCGTCATAGGATTGTGTTGTTTATTTTGTATATTCAGTATTTTCTTTTTTATTTCCCTCAAAGATGATAAATTGTTTTGCATAAAAAAAAAGATGATAAATTGTTTGTAGTTTTTTCAATTACCAGGATATTTTATTTGGGCGAGGTGCGCATGGAGAAGGCCTAGGAGGAAAATTGTATGTTATTGTTGATTTTTATAATAATGACAAATATTTTTAGTCATTTTCTACATTTATAAAAACAGTAAAAAGATTATATTTTTCTAGTTATTACCGTCTCTGTCTTTAATTATAAGAGGTTTTTGTCAAGATTTTGTTCTTTTTTATAAAAAGTTTTTGAAAATATACTATATATTAATTATTTTTTACTCAAATTATTTTTATTTATTATGAACATTTTATGTCTCTCTCTCCTATAATGAATGGAGAAGAGAGAGATAATGCATAGTGGGAGAGAATAAGTGGAAAGAGAGAGATACTACTAGAGCAATTTTGGAAATATAATTTAAATTATTGATAAATTTAATGTTATAAACTATATTAACTAACTTTTTTAGTAGAAAAGAATTAGAAAACCTAGGTAGTAATATATAGACAAAATATTTCCCTAAAACCAAACCAAAGAATGATCATGTCTGTGGCTAACCTTATAAAAATTGAATTTATAGTTAAAATAGTAAATAATTTTTTTCATAACTATAAATAATTTTATTTATTGAGTCTAAACTCAATAAATAAAATAAAAAAGTAATTTATTACACGTAACAGATAACACCAAAATGTGTTTCAGTTATTTATTAGTTACTTTCCCTTTAATTAATAGCTGCACGCATCAGGGTCCACTTTAGTCCTTTTTGCCGTAAGGCCCGACACGACACACTTCCTTCTCCGACAACCGTTCACCTCATCATTGACTTCAACCAATGGGCAACTGCAGCAGCGGCGGCAGCAACAACGATGGCGCCGCCACCTTCTCCGGCGATCCTCCTAACCGTAACGGTCCCACCGTCCTCCCTCCAAACTCCATCCCCTCACCCCCGAAACCCGCCCTGTCCTCCTCCGTGGGCCGCGTCCTGGGTCGGCCCATGGAGGACGCTCGCTCCGTCTACATCTTCGGTCGCGAGCTAGGTCGAGGCCAATTCGGCGTCACTTACTTGGTCACACACAAGGTCACGAAGGAGCAATTCGCGTGCAAATCAATCGCCACGCGCAAGCTCATAAACCGCGACGACATCGACGACGTTCGCCGCGAGGTTCAGATCATGCACCACCTCACCGGTCACCGGAACATTGTGGAGCTACGGGGTGCTTACGAGGACCGCCACTCCGTTAACCTCGTCATGGAGCTCTGCGCCGGCGGCGAGCTCTTCGACAGGATCATTGCCAAGGGACACTACTCCGAGCGCGCCGCCGCTAACCTGTGCCGCCAGATCGTGACGCTGGTGCATAACTGTCACACCATGGGTGTCATGCATAGGGACTTGAAGCCTGAGAATTTCTTGTTTCTTGGCAACCACGAGAACTCGCCTCTCAAGGCCACGGATTTCGGTCTCTCCGTGTTCTTTAAGCCAGGTTATTTGCTTGCTCTTGCTTACATTGGTCTTTGTTGCTTGCATTCAACTACTTGTTTGATTGAGGACTCAGTGTTGGAAATTCAAATGTTGGTAACTAAACATTGATTAGTAATGGGTAGGTCTTGTTTGGTTCAAAAGTCCGGCTTTTAGCTTATGGAAAAGTTAGTTTTGCTTTGTATGATTATTTTTCTCATATATAAAAATGAGAAAAAATTCTTAGATAGTCACAGTTAAATAATAGATAGGTGCCTATGGAAATGTTAAAAAGTAGAGCTTTTGAAAAAATTAAAGTGTAAAAGCTGATTTCAACTTACATGAGAAGTTATTAGTTAAAAAAACTCGTATTATAAATGCTTATGGAAAAAATCCAAACATATGTGTAAATGCCCACATATTTGTTGCCTTAAAGGTTATGGGTCAAGATGTGCTGTCAAACCCACTATTGCTTTCTGTTACTTAAGTTATAGTGACCGCCTTTCTTCTGGGCTTCCCCTCATCAACTAACACTGAGGAGTTCTATTTTGATTTTTGAGAACAGGAGATGTGTTTAGAGATCTTGTTGGGAGTGCCTACTATGTTGCTCCTGAGGTACTGCGTAAAAGTTACGGCCCTGAAGCGGATATTTGGAGTGCCGGGATTATATTATACATTCTGCTTTCTGGTGTCCCGCCCTTCTGGGCAGGTAAAAGTCGTTCTTTCCTTTGTATGCAAATATTCAGACCCTGGATTTTATTTTTGAATATTTATAAGATGTATCATGTAGTTGCATGGAATTTAGGATTTTAATGGTTGTAAACCTGTTTGTTGAAGGTTTTAAGCAGTTGGATGAAGGAAAATGAATGCTTGTATACCTTGTGCTTTATTATGTGAGATTTTGTTGGTGCCTTACTATACAAGTTTTCTTTTGTTGTACCTTGGTATACATGCTTTTTGAAACTTTCCAATGTTTTTAACACTGTTCTTATCTTCTATATGAAGAAAATGAACAGGGTATCTTTGATGCTATTCTTCGTGGACATATTGATTTCGCATCAGACCCCTGGCCTTCCATATCAACTAGTGCCAAAGATCTGGTCAAGAAGATGCTACGAGCTGACCCTAAAGAACGGCTCTCAGCAGTTGAAGTGCTTAGTAAGTCAAATTCTTCTAGTTAATTTGTTTTATGCCTCAAGTGGTTTATGTTTTATTTTGGTCATGTTGACACTAAGGAAAAGTCGGGCACTGTTTGCTCTCTTATAGAGATTCTGATCCTGTAGGGTGGATAACACTGATACTATGAGTTTACTCTATGATTAACATTTTGCTTGGATTATCGGTGTTGATCATAGAGTAACACTGATAACACTGTAGTATGCATGAGTTTACTCTATGATAACATTTTGCATTCTAAGTGACTGCCAACTTTTCTCAAGCGCATTTTAAGAGTATTTAAGCTATAACTTTATTGCCATTTAATTCATTTGAATCAACCAGTCATAACAATATGTTATATATATTCCAGATCATCCTTGGATGAGAGTAGATGGAGATGCATCTGATAAGCCTCTTGATATTGCTGTTTTAACTAGAATGAAACAATTCCGGGCAATGAACAAGCTAAAGAAGGTAGCCCTGAAGGTAAATTATTTTTTATAATCATTTTTGTTGCCATGAACCTCATAATCAATCTTTTAGTAAAATATCTAGAATCTACATTACCACTCGAAATAAATAAATAAATAAATAAAAGGGAGAAGGCATTAATAACTGAACTAGATCTAGGAATTGGGTTCTGTTGTTCCTGTTAAACTATTTCAGCTTTGGCTGATAGAGAATCTCTTTCCTTATTGGCCAACCTAACCATTGAAGTGTGTTAAGGAAAGAGAAAACGAGAGACATATGATTAAATCCATGTATCCAAATTACACAGTGGAAACTCTATTATATACACTAAATGTAATAATTAACTAATTATAAGAATCTCCAAATATTCTTTTTACTGCAAGTACAATATATTACTAGCCTATTTACAATATTTACATGCTTTCCAACAGAATGCAATGGAAGCAGTATATTATCTAGTGAAATAAGTTTAATCTGCCTTGAAGGGTTTGGATTCATACAGAGACTCTATCCACTATCCGGAGTAAACGCGTCTCATAAATATTTTATTTTATCACAGGTTATTGCTGAAAATCTTTCTGAAGAAGAAATTATTGGCTTGAAGGAAATGTTCAAATCCATGGATACAGATAACAGTGGAACAATCACCTTTGAAGAGTTGAAAGCTGGTCTCCCTAAACTGGGTACTAAACTTTCTGAGTCTGAAGTAAGGCAGTTGATGGAAGCGGTAAGATAATTGATCTTTACTTCTTTGGTTATACCATAGTTTATTGGTTCTTCCTGAACATGTGGTCTACATTTGTTGATAACTGGTGAGAATGTTCGAAGGTTACATCATATGTTATCCCGTTTCTACATTTTGACCTGAAACACCAAGTGGGGGTTTACAGTTTAGGCACTGCATAGAATTTGGTCATAGAGTAGAAACTTTGTTTGTATGAACTTGTTATCCGATCAGTATGTTCATTTTTGGAGGCAAATGCAATCAAAGCTGTTGGGATATGATCTGACATATTTATTGCCACTTGTGATCTGTTACAGTTTTCAGATTATTGTATTTCTGGGTCCATAGCTTATGTTTGAATATAGATTACACTGAATATTTTAGTTACTTAAAATTAGATTGTTTTTTGAACTTCCCTTCTTCTATAGTATCTTCAAGCTAAATTTAGCAGATCTTACTGGGAAGTTGTACTTTCTTTCGTGGCTAAACTTCTGGAGCTTTGCTTCCCATCTCTCCCCCCACTCTGTGTATACTACTACTCATTCTGTGCAATCTCATTTTTTTTCTTTTTATTTTTTTTTTATTTTTTTATAATTATCTATGTCCAAAACCTAGTTTTGCACTCGCAATGAACTTGATGCTAAACTACTGGAGCTTAGTCTCTGAGTCTCCGTATGTCATATATACGGTTTATCTCATCTTTTGCAAGCTCATCCCCTGTCTTGTTGATAATCATCTGCATCCAAACCTTGTTTCGTGCTTATAAAGAACTTGATGCTCCATGCATCAATGTGCTGCAATTATTGATTCCCTTTATTTTCAAATAAATTCTGTGTGTAAGGATGTTAAGGAGGTAGATGATATCTGTAAAGCTGCATGATACTGCGATTACTGGTTTACTACTTCTCTTGATTTTAATGGGTTTTTCATTATCTCTTAGATCATAATTATTTGGTTTTCAGGCTGATGTAGACGGAAATGGAACCATTGATTATATTGAATTTATAACCGCTACCATGCATATGAATAGAATGGAAAGAGAGGATCACCTATATAAAGCCTTTGAATATTTTGACCAGGATAAGAGCGGGTATTCTCATTTGTTTTTCATTCATAATTTATAGTTTAGCAACATTGTCGCCTTAGATGTTCATTTAACAAGTTTTCTTTTTGTTGCTTCCATTTTCATAGGTACATCACAAAGGAAGAGTTGGAATCTGCCCTTAAGAAGTATAATATGGGTGATGAGAAAACAATAAAGGAGATCATTGCCGAAGTTGATACAGACAATGTATGTTGCTTTCTTTATACCTTTTTTCTTTTGCTCGGGTCTATCTTTATTTTGTTGGAACATAATTACATGTAACGGTAATGACTAATGACATTCATGAAATGCTATGATTATATTGTCGAGTAATGCTGCTTTTTTCTTTCGAAAAAGTAAAGAGGGAAATACTTGCTCCTGTTGGTCTAAGTGACAACTGACAAGAAGTTTGATTCCGCTTAATGGTTTAAGCAAAGTCATGTGAGTTTAGAATACCAAGTGTCTTGACTAAAAAAGTAGAGGGGAATACTATTGGGTAGCGCATATGGATTCTGAATATGATTGCTTTTCTTGGGGGAATTTGCTATACCTGAGACTATAAAAATTTGAACTTCACAAACCGTGTATCAGTGGTGAAAATAGAGCAGGACTCGAATTCTATGCATCATCTCATGTGGCCACATCCTTGTTGTCAGTATTGGTTATTAAAGTGCCAAATTAGACATGTTTATACACTATACAGTGTTGTTTAATTTTCCCTTGCATATGCAGGATGCAAGAATTAACTATGATGAGTTTGTAGCTATGATGAGGAAAGGCAACCCAGACATAACCCACCACAGACGTCGCAAATAAGCTCTGCGTAAACTATCTGCTTTATCGGGTTCAGAGTCTCTACACGTTTTAGTAACACGGACTGTATTGCATTCAGCACAGTTTACTCAGCTGCTGTTTCTAGAGAGCACCTTTTGTAACACGTTTTTCTGCTATTTGCTTGCAGAGATTGGACATTTACAAGTGATATTTGTTGGTCTAACTATATTGGTCTAGTTAGACGAGTGTGTACAAATCTTAGAAAAAACAGATCAACCCCATTTTCCCCAGTGAGGTTAAACGAAAGTAAGAAAGTGATGTTTTATTCAGGCTGGCTCTTGGTTTTTGCCGACTGTTATCTTTGTAATTACATTGGTTGTTCCTTAATCCACTTATATGCCAAACATGACATATAGTGTGAGAGTATGGATTTTCAAATATGATATTTTAGTACCAATGCTTGTTGGTCCAAGTGGCAAGTGGAGATGAGTTAATTCTTCTTGAACAAAGTCCCAGATTAGAGTATTGTAAATGAAAAAAATAAACATGGAGACTTTGAGAGAGTTTTGCCAACAGTTATTGTAATCTAATAAATTCACGATCTGCTTTGTAATGTCCAAGTGTGCCTGGCCCTTTCTGTATTATTTGCGAAGTTATGCAGCTCTGGTGGACTATTCAACAAACAATCTTTGAAAAAGTTAAAGTCAACACTCAACATTTTCACAAAATAGATAATTCTTATTATTGATTGTTAAGGGCGTGGCTCGATTATAGCCCGAACAGCCAATGAACGGGATAGTGTTATGCTCTCAAATTGCAAATCAGCTTCATGCTCAGTTTGCTCACTTTTCTCTTGGCTTAATTCAATTTTAATTTCCTTGTTATATTCTTCCTTTATGCTAAAGTCAATATCATTGGGGTTGAAGCATGAAGGAGTTATTATGTTTTTCCCCCTCTCAAAGTCTCAATAAACAATGATCAATATATAATGGTCATGTTCCACTCCATGTAGCATCAGTTACCGTTTCATTTTGCTTGGTTAACTAGAGTATATGGTATCCGAAATACCAACACGTGGAAAAGGTGCGCCATGCTGTCAGCCACTGCGACAGTGGTACTGTTAGATTCGCATGTCAAAAGTAAACAAATACACTATATATGCATATTCAGCGACAACAATGTTATTAATGCATCTCATATTAATTCCACAGATGGGGTGGATGCTTGCGTGCATCATGATGCAGATAGAATTAATTAACATTATCATCAGAAAAAATAAATGTTAGTAATTCAATAAAAAAAATACAGACCCGCAATATTCGGATAAACCTTTACATAGATTGTACTGTCGATCATACTATTATTTGTGAAGGAAATTATCCAATCTTTCACGTAACAAACTTTCCAAAAAGAATAATTTAGATAATAAAAAATGCAATTATGGAAATATTGCTGAATTTCATTCCATTTGCTAAAATTTTCAACACAAGGCCACCTTGCAATGGGAATGAAAACTGAGTCGATTTTTCCTTTTTCAAATGAAACGAGCACAACGACGTTAAACTGATTCAACGCGCTCTCTCTCTCTCTCTCTCTCTCTCTCTCTCAAAGCCAATAACTCTTGCTCTGTTCTGTTTTGGCTTCGCTATGAGCTCAGGCGATGCGAATAGAGAACGAGGTGCATCGACGATGGTACGTTCCCCTCTCTTATCCATCACTGTCTCTTTTTTTGACACAATTCAAACCCTAACATAACCGCAGAGTTGATTCTAAATGTATTGTGATGCTTTCGGAACTTTCTGCGCTTGTTTTTGGATTCGATTTCCGTGGCTTCGATCCAAACCTAATGAATGAATATCTGATATAGTAACTATTGAATAAGCACCATTTCGTCCAAGTTTTCCACAAAAGGATAATGAGCGAAAAGGAAATGAGATCCGTTGTTTCAAACTCGATCCTCGACGTAAACTTGGATCACTGGCCTGGAAACACGATAGAGTTTTGCTGTGTAATTTGGAAATTTACTAGTCATACAGGCGATCACACTGAGTATATAATATATTTTGCATCAGAAAACCATGAGATGCGAATTTTTGTGCGGTGAACATATGCTATTATGTTAGTAGAAACTTAAAAGATAAAGCTGAAACTGTTCCTGAACATAGCTTCTTCTACCGTAATAAATGTGGTATTCTGCAGTTCTGTGCCTAATACCGTCTTTCATCAAATGAAAAATGAGCAACTTATAGGACTTGTATGTCTGTGCAGAAAAAATAAAGTAAAGTGCAAAAAGTGCAAAAATAAGCATTTGAATACCTCCGCAGTCTATCCTAGTGTTCATGGCTTTACTCTAATTGTTTATTTGGTTTTCCTTTTTGACCTGATGTTTGTTTTATTGAACTTAAAGATGTCATATAAGTCTACAATGTCTTTGTTTTTTTTTCTCCCTTCCATTAACAGGTGGAATGCAAATATCAATGTAAAGCAATTTTGTTTTTGGCATACCAGAGTTTGGGCTTTCTGTTTGGTGACCTCAGCCTCTCCCCTCTTTATGTCTATCAAAGTATATTTTCTGGAAGACTGAAACATGTTCAAAATGAGGATGCAATATTTGGCGCATTTTCTTTGATATTTTGGACCCTCTCTCTTATTTCTTTGTTGAAGTATGCTGTTATCATGTTGAGTGCAGATGATAATGGCGAAGGTAAGAGCTATTATTCATTATTATTCTGAGTCTAGATCACCCCGTCTTTTTAAATTTTTGCCCCTTGTTATAACTCTTAAGTATAGTAGACTAGTAGTGCTAATGCATTCAACTCGTGCAGGGGGAATTGTTGCTTTGTATTCACACCTTTGCAGAAATGCAAAATTTTGTTTGCTTCCTAATCATCAAGGATCTGATGAGGAGCTTTCTACATATCGCAAACCTGGTTGCTCAAATAGAAATATACCGCCCTCATCTTTGAAAAGATTCATTGAGAAACATAAGAGCACAAAAACTGCTTTGCTTATTTTAGTTTTACTTGGTGCTTGCATGATAATTTGCATTGGTGCACTCATGCCTGCCATTTCAGGTAAGGAACCATTTTTCTCCTCACAAATATGTTCGCGTGTCTGGTAGAACTTATTGGATTGATGTTTTGCCACGTACTTTTGTTTACCACGTATTAGCTCTATTAGTATCTCTATTGATCAGAATTCTATCTTGCAGTTCTTTCATCTGTTGAAGGGCTGAGAATTGAAGCAAAGATTACAAGCAATAGTAAGTGAAAAAAATGCTAATCTTCCACCAAACAATTTCTAATACCCAAAGCTTAAATAAGGTAAAAAAGACAAAAAATTGATGTAAAAGGAGGTACCGTAGGTTTTAAGATAAAATCATGGAAGGTAACTCCAGAAAATGTGATCTTCAGTAAGGATGACTTTTGTTAAGGTCCATAACCTAGATGATTTCACCCTTTTATACCCCCAAGGTCACTATGTGGTGCATGGGTTGACTCAGAAAAAAGTCATGTTTTCTTGGGTAGGTTCTGCGTTGTGACTTGAACAGCTGTTTCCAAAAAAATTGAATAAAGCTTGCTTTCCAGTTGTGTTTCTGATACATATAAAATGCAATTTAGGTAGGTTTGCCATCAACCCTTACACATATATCACTATACAGGTACAGTGCCTCTTATTTCTTGTGTTCTACTGGTTGGACTTTTTGTTCTGCAACACCGTGGCTCCCACAAGGTTGCCTTCATGTTTCCTCCCATAATCATCCTATGGTTGCTGTCTATTTTCATGATTGGCATTTACAATGTCATCAAGTGGAATCCAAGAGTATATCGGGCTCTTTCTCCATATTATATATACAAGTTCTTTTGGGTTACAGGAAAAGATGGTTGGAGTAATCTTGGAGGGGTATTTCTATGTGTTACAGGTCTGTGTCTTTTAAATTTCTGGTTCTGCTTAAGCCTTATTCTTGCCAAATTCATTCTGGTTTTATTGCATAATTTCAGGGACGAAAGCTATGTTTTCAGACCTTGGGTACTACAAACAAGCATCTGTAAGGGTATGCGCACTTAATAAGTAGGCTTTCAATTTCATGGTTAACTGGCGATGGTCCGGGTGATGATAATTTCCTTTTGTTATTGTGTATACTTAGTTGTTATGTACTTTTCAGACTTCGACGTAGTAGATGTGCCTATTATATGTGACCGTATATGTTACTGTGGTATGAAACTGTGAAAGAACTAGGACTTAAGATGCAAAGTTACCATAAAAAAGTCAATTTATTTAAGTGAGCAGTTGATTCAGTATTACATACTAATTTGTATTACACAATTATATATTAGTACCATGAAAGTCAAACCTTTATTTTAGTGCACGGGCATTGTAAGGAAAGGAGAAAAGGAATAGTGAGACTGTAGGTAATTGGCATTTAGAAAGAGATTATTGATTTTTTGTCAAGAACTCTCAGGCTAAAGTGGAATATGTGAAATCAAACATGGAGTTGACTTACCAGTGTGAGAATGTGCGATACATAATTCACCTTCATCCATTATCCTTGGCATAACAAATTGAGGCCTTAATGGTGATTCCTCATTTTAAACAGAATGGCTTAACTTTTAGATTGATTTTGTTTTTAAAAATGTTTGTTTTAACTATTAGTATTGTATCCTTGTCACCATGCAGGTTGCATTTTCTTGTGTCATTTACCCATGTCTAATTCTTCAATACATGGGGCAGGCTGCTTTTCTTTCAAAGAATTTATCTGCAGTACCTATAAGCTTTTATGCTTCTATTCCAGGTCAGCTTTTATGTTTTAACAGGAAATTATGATTTCCTGTTTTGAAGAAATGATATCTATCATTTCCTGTTTAAGGTCTTATATCGTTGTAATGATCCATAGATTAGACTGTGTATGACTGAGAGATTTGGAAAATTTAGCCAATATGATCACTATTCTTTTCTAACCAAAACCTAACCTCTCACTTAAATGTAATTGATCTTTGGAAAGGGTTCCAGCTAGTCGCAACATTCTAAGTAATGTCACCTCTATTGTTTAAGATACATGTTCCTGATGAAATACATTTTGTGATAAGAAAACTCTGGAAATATCTTATATTTTGAACATGAAAATTTTAAAATTGTAACATTATTATGTTTAATTTACAGCAATTTTTTGTCAAACAAATGAGTAGACCTGATTATTGCTCCAAATTTTTGATGCATCAAAGACATCGTGGGTTAAGCTTGGACCACCCCAGTTGGTTCACTTGGATAGCCAATGAGTTAGGTGGTGTTGTTTTTATACCTATAATCCCTCCTTGTGCTCTTTCTAGCAATTGTTTTCATGAAAAAAATCACTCAAACAATCCCTATATTTGCTCTTTCTTAGCTCCTCATGCTGGTGTGTGCTATATGCCATCAGTGGAAAATAACATCACCTGTTAGTATTTGGGTCACTAGTATGCAAGAATATTCCTTTAGTAGTAAATGAAGCAAAATAGTTGAGCTGGAAACAACGTCCTGCCATATGTTTTTGATGAGCAGTAATGTTTTTGTTATTTTGTAGATATCCTATTTTGGCCAGTATTCGTGGTGGCTGTCTTGGCGGCAATAGTTGCAAGTCAGGCTGTCATCTCTTCAACATTCTCAATTGTCCAACAATGCCATGCATTTGAATGTTTCCCTCGTATTAAGGCAGTACATTCCAGAAGGTGGATCCATGGACAGACATATATACCGGAGATAAACTGGATTCTTATGATAATCAGCCTGGCTGTGACAGTTGGTTTTGGAGACACAAACCATATAGGATATGCTTATGGTAAGTGGTGTTACAATGGATATAAAATCCCTATTTAAGAGTTCATGGGTCTCCATACTTTTGTTTACCTTTTAGGCTATTTATTTCTATATTACTAAATTTTTTAAGACAGAACTACATGCTCTTATATATTATGTGATTTTGAATATGATTGAATCTTGATCTGCTGATAGTGTAACTCTCAGTGAACCATATCATGCCATCTATTAAGAAATAATAAAAAATCTAGAAGTCAGAATTAGCATAATTTTGATCCACTATCAGGTGAAGACTTTACATTATCATCTAATCATGTGTTACCACGTTATTAAAAGGTACACTAATAGTGGATCAAAATAAAACTGTTTTTAAATGGTTGATTATGTGATATGGATGGTTCGATGATTGTGACAGAAAAGATGCCAATTTTCTGGATAGCTTTATCATTCACTACCATTTTTCAGCAGATGATTGTTAATGTCATCATATTAATTGCAGGGATTGCATGTCTGATTGGGACGTTTGTGACCACATGGTTGACATCACTAGTCATCAGCCTTGTATGGCATCAAAGTCTTATAGTTGCTCTGACATTTCTTTTATTCTTTGGTTCTATAGAGGTTCTCTTCTTTTCATCTTATTGCATGAAAATCCCGAAAGGTGGCTGGGTTCCGATTGTGCTCTCCATAGTCTTCATGGTTGTTATGCATGTGTGGCATTATGGTTCTAGAAAAAAGTATTTATTTGATATGCATAACAAAGTTTCAATGAGGTCGATCCTTACATTGGGTCCCAGTCTTGGGATTGTTAGGGTTCCAGGAATGGGCCTTATCTATACTGAATTGGCTACTGGAGTCCCTGCCAGTTTTACTCATTTCTTGACAAATCTGCCAGCTTTCTACCAAGTGGTTGTTTTTGTTTGTGTTAAGACTGTACCTGTGCCTTGTGTGCCCCATGCAGAACGTTATCTCATTGGCCGAATTGGTCCCAAATCCTATCGGTTGTATCGGTGCATTGTTCGAAATGGCTATAAAGATGTTTATAGCCATGAAAATGATTTTGAAAATGACCTGGTGATGAGCATAGCAGAATTCATTCAATTGGAAGCTGAAGGTTGTTCTGGAAACCTAGATGGTTCTGCAGATGGCCGGATGGCAGTGGTTAGGACGTCTGGGAAGTTTGGGACAAGATTGCGAATGTCAGAACCTGCTGGTTCTGAAGAAAGCAGCGGTACTAGTCTTCCTGGAGCTTTGACTGTTACTGACAGTAAATCTCCAACATTGAAGAAGCTGCAGGCCATGTATGAGCAGGAATCACAGGAATCGCCTGAACTAAACACTAGACGAAGGATTAGGTTTGAGTTGCTAAATACAATATATATAGATCCACGTGTCAAGGAAGAGCTCATGGAACTAGTGGAAGCCAAGCGTGTTGGAGCAGCATATGTAATAGGTCATTCTCACGTAAAGGCCAAGTGGAATTCTTCAGTCATGAAGAGGTTTGCTATCAACCTCTACTCTTTTCTCCGAAAAAATTGCCGGTCCCCGGCTGTTGGGCTAAACATTCCTCAGACTTGTCTGATTAAGGTAGGAATGAATTACCATGTCTAGCATTGCTGACAATATCTGACTGGGGATATAATTTATGCAAGCTACAAAGAATGCCCCGTGGGCTTCCACGACAGGCAATATTATGCTACATTGGTAGATTCTACTTAAATGGATGTCACTCAAGAATCTCCTCTTGGCATGTTCTAAGAAAGAGTTGCATGAAGATTTTTTGATCTGTGATGGCGCTTGCAAGGTATGTAAATTACTAATTTGTTGGATAAGGAGTCATGTTGGGGGTCCTGTACCTGTTTATTGTGTTTGAGCTTCCCAAATTACACTTGAGAGTCACGTCTGTCTTTACGGCTTCGCTCTAGTTTTGTTAAATATTTTGCATGTAAAGCATCTAATGCTGCCTTTGTACTTGTACGGAAAATTCTTTTGGTCGTTTTTGTAATCGTCCTCTTTTTTTTTTTTGATATATTTTGTAATCGTCCTCTGCGAAAGAAGGAAATGATAACGATACATACATGGACTCTAGTCATGTCACGTGTCCCAGCAGCATCCCGATTATGGATTTGAATTTTGGTTCTATTCATTTATTTATTTTAGCAACTGTGAAAATCATCAATCTTGTTAGTATGCTTTGCTGAGTTTACTTCATCTGGCTAATTCTTTTTTGTTGTTTCTTCTAGATTCTGAACTGTCAAAGATCTATTGTCTATTTTTGTATATCATAAATATTAAACTATATTAAATACTATATATTAGAATAAATTAATTATATAAACAAAATAATAAATTAATTTAAAATTAAAA
Organism: Glycyrrhiza uralensis; assembly: GCA_030159175.1. Classification (NCBI taxonomy): domain Eukaryota; kingdom Viridiplantae; phylum Streptophyta; class Magnoliopsida; order Fabales; family Fabaceae; genus Glycyrrhiza; species Glycyrrhiza uralensis. The sequence goes on along the minus strand of BRZY01000003.1, from coordinate 55,893,946 downwards.
TTAAAATAGTTTTTAATAGATTATAATTTAATTAATTAATTATATAATATTTTCATGCAAGGTTTTCGTCCTATAATCAAATATTGATGTTTCTTTACAAAATTATAATCACATGCAATATAAATATTGAAAAATTTAAATGATAAAATAATATTTTTATGTTGATCCTAATATTTTAACCTTTTCAGATATATCATATGTAATATATAATAATAATAATATAATAATTAAATACTTGCAGCTCCCGTCTTTGGCTTTGACCAAAAAGATTGCATTTTGTAAATATGCAGGAAATTTTTAAAAAAAATGCTCCTCTCATTTTCGGTCACTTTCATTTTTTTAAAATAATAAAGGCTTAAATTTGTTTTTAGTCTTTTATTTTTCACTGAATTTCGTTTTTAGTCTTTAAAAAATAAAATGCGTCTTTTTAGTCCCCCATTTTTGAAAAATGATCATTTTTAGTCCTTGGGGCTATATTTTAAATTTGAAAAGTATTTTTTAAATTTATACTTTGACCATTCCCAAACCTGATGCTCACCTTAATCCCTTTTTTTCGTTCTCCTCCCCCTCCACTGATGTATTGCGGCCCCTCATCCCCGTGCGGCCAAGGGAGGAGCTCCGCGCGCCAAGAGAGGCTGCGCACAATGGTAGGAAGGGAGACGGCCACCGCGATCACACAGCGAGGAGAACGAGAGAGAGGCCGCATCTCATGGCGGCTTCGAGGTGAGATGCGGCTTCGAGGGAGGATGTTGGAATTACTTCTAGCGGGGATGGGGGCTGCAGTGCATCAATGGAGGGAGAGGAGAATGAAAAAACGGGTTAAGGTTATGGATGACAAAATTACCCGTACCCGTGAATACCTACGGATAAAATCCGCGACGGGTACCTTAACGGGTATCCGCGGGTAAGCTAAACGGGTATTTGAAGTACTCGTTAATAAATGGGAACGGGGGCGGGTAGTGAGATACCTGTACCTGCTAATATTAGTAAATTACAAAACTAACCTTATTTATATATATATATACCTAAAAGACCTAGATTGATTGAAGATTTTAGCGCCGTCTGAGACCTTTAGTGCACTGGCTTCACTCTTTCTTCCCTCTTCTCTTCTTCTCTGCATTTTTTTTGGCTACTGTAACAACTTTTTCTTTTTCTTAATGCTTGTTTTCCTTCTTTCTTTACTTCTAATTGTGTTGTTTGAGTTGCTCCAATGGGAGGAAATTTTGAGATGTAAATATGTTGATTTCTAAAGCTAGTCGTTGTGTTTAGTGGGGGAAAATTTTGTTCTGCACTTAAAGTTAGTTTTATTATTTTGCACAATATGTTTGATTGTTCTTTACTTAAAGCTAGCCCTCGTATTTGGGGGGGGGGGGCAATTTCCTTGCAATGTTGGGTTTTGTAATTTTGTGAAATAATTCAATCTCTAACAACTTTATAATTTTATTATGGCAAATATAAAATATTGTATGAAAAACAATTTTTTCTATAGGTTTTTAGATTTTTTTGGTTTTTTTAAAAAAATAAATATCTGTGGATATCCATGGATACCCGCGAATATCGCAGGTATCCACTAAAACATAGGTAGCGGGTACCCACGCGGGTATGGGACGGGCACAGGGGGTGGATTTATCCAACGGGGCGGGTAGTTACTACCCGTGCCCACCCCGCCCCATTTACATAATTACATCCCTAGTTAAGGTGAGCATCAGATTTAGGAGATGTCAAAGTATAAATTTTAAAAATATTTTTCAAATTTAAAATATGGCCCGAGGGAATAAAAGTGACAATTTTTAAAAAATGAAGGACTAAAAATATGCATTTTATTTTTTAGAGACTAAAAATAAAACTAAATAAAAAATAAGGGACTAAAAATATATTTAAGCTAATAATAAATTAAAAAAAATAAAGGAGTTAACGTACACACCAGTATCCTCGTTCTGCTCGATAAGTATATAATATAATAGATTTTATATTAGATAGATAGTAGGACATGGCTAATCGTGGAGCAGATTTTCTGGCCAACCTTGGCCATGGGGGGTCTTTTAATTGTGTCATGGTAAGTGTAGTTCCTGCTGCTTTGAATTTGATCCTGTTTGAGGACAGATTGGGTAGTAGTTTGCCCAGAATGGTCCATTAGGGGCCTGCTGGTGTTTCTTGTGTTTTCCTTTATGTATCGAAAAAAAAAGAAATAGATTCCTTTTAATTAATTAATAGTAAGTAATATTTGGTATGGATGAAACAATTCAAAATATTAATTAGAGACGTAGAGAACTTTTTATTTACTCATTACTTAAAAACTTTTCTTAACAATATTATCTCTATGAAGAAATCCTAATCTCATTTTTCCAGTCATTAGAGCCTCTTTAAATATTGATTTATAGATGAGGTTATTAACACTCGTATTTTTTTTTTGATACAACAACACTCGTATTTATCTGTTCAGTATTCACACTACTTAATTCACACCTTTGTTAGAGGAGTTGCTTAAGCCGTGTCTTAAGCCCTAAGCAGCATTGCTTAACTAAAAATACCATTGCGGCAAACTGACGTGGCGTTGCTTATTTTCAGATTTAAGAATCGTTGCATGTATAAGCAACTCTGCAGAACCCACAAGCAACGTTGCTTAACCATTAAAAAATCAATTTTCAGCAACCAACAACAAGTAACAGAAAGATGAAAAAATGAAGGGAGAATAACAGAATGATACATTTCATACCATCACAAATCAACATATCAATTAAATTAAAATTAAAAAAATAAAAAAATCAAGAACAAAAGACCCAAAAAGATAACATCACTAGATCCAGAAAAAAAAATTACAGAAAGAGGATCGAGCTATGTAACACCCTTCGTTACATTAGTAACATCGCGATAAAATATCATTAAGAGATATAATAAAACAAAAATTAAGTAAATTCGAAGGGACTAAAAACAATACCACATTAATAAAAACATTTTTGCTCAATGCCAACGACTACTAACAAGTTCGAAAAATAATTAAATGACAATGTCAAGCACAACGGCTTCTTATTTACAAAAATAAAATACTAACGAAAGCTAAGAAATTAATAAACTAAAGAAAGCCACCAAATCTTCAAGCCTTCTCAATCAGTTTCAGTGACCTCATCCCCGTGCTCTAAAAACAACACTTTTAATGAGATATAATTCTAGTGAACAAAACAAGTTCAAAAAGGTATTGGAAAATAATGTTGTTCTCAACCGGCGCGGTAACCGAAAAACTCAACCATGGTCCGCAAAACATAGAATAAATTCTCTTCTGATTAAACATAAATTATTCAAATCACAAATAACAAAATAACTGTTTTAACGATCCAACATTCACCAAACAGAGTACTCAATCTGACGTCCTTACATCCACTAAACAACTATTCGGTTCCCGGAACCGGTGTGAATCCCAAATTCACTGTGAATCCCAGATTCACTAAGGTCCATGAGCTCATGTCCAAGCAATGGTATCCCACTGCCTTCTCCATCCCGGATGGAGGTCATATCCCATCCCAGATATGGATATGCTCAAGAATATAATATCCCATCCCAGATGTGGATATTTTTAATAATACGATATTCCATCCCGGATGAAGTATCTCTCACCATCATCTCTTCTCGGAAGGTGATGACCGACTCATGCATAATGATAATTTGTTAAGAATTAATCGGATTGAAGCTATAGCATCGTCATTAGCTGGAATCGAAATATCTGCGAGATCCGGGTCACAATTTGTATCGATTAAACAAATCGTTGGAATTCCCAAAGTCATACATTCTCGAAGAGCCTTATATTCTTCTTGCTGATCAACGATTATTACAATATCGGGTAACCTCGACATATATTTAATCCCGCCCAGATATGTTTCCAAGTGAGATAATTGTCTCTTCAACATAGTGGCATCTCTTTTTGGAAGACTGTTGAGTTTACCTGTCATTTGCTCCGTTCTCAAGTCCTTGAACTTACGAAGTCTCGTTTCTGTAGTATGCCAATTCGTTAACATACTGCCGAGCCATTTTTTATTAATATAATGACATCGAGCTCTTAGTGCAGCCCCTTTTACTAAATCGGCTGCTTTTAATTTATATGCTCTGTCAGTGTAAAATCATTTTACACTGGCATCCAATCCTATTGCTTCTTTTTGCCACATCACATATTTTAATTGTTTAATTAAATGAAAACTATCCCTTTGTAACTGCAAACGAGAAAACTGCTCCTTTATGTTCTATGCCTCCAAGCTCCCTGCAATGGCCAAACGTACACAGAACAACAAATTGGCAACCCCGCAAAACACCACCGTGCTCCACATTCGTCTCCCCTATCCAATAGTTCAGCAGCTGGAGTGTGCGGTAGAGGGGTGCATATATAATGCTTTATAGGAAGAAACTTTTGGAGAATCGGTAGAGGGGTATAAATGGAAAACAGAGAAAGCACGAAACAGGAGGGATTTGTTCCCCATTTTGAGTGAATGAATCGGTTCAAGTCTTGAAGGAAAACTGGAAAAGGGCAGAGGAATCCCATTAGGGTGGGTGGTGGTTGGTATGAAGAGAAAGGGCACAAAGCAGAAATTGTTTCTTGTGCCAATGCCCAATTGCCCATCAACTTTTGAACAGCGTGCAAGAATATATATTTCATCTCTTTCCATGTTGCGTTGCGTGAATTGATGAACGAGAGCAGCGGAGGAGATGAATGAGAGAGAGAGAGAGAGTTGGGGAAGAACGGCAGTGGAGACGAATTGTTTTTTTTTTCATATTATTAGTTTGTTTTCACTAATTTAATGACATGGCACAATAGTAACATTTAATTGGATACCAGTGTAAAATAATTTTACACTAACAGAGCATATAAATTAAACTCTTTTCTTCCAGGAGCAACTATGTAGCACTCGAGAAGGAGAAAAACCGTCTCATGTATCGGTAAAACACGTAGTAATGAGAACTAGCATTATCCCTTTTTTTTTTCTTCCAACTTTTAACTTCCTTTAGATAACAGTGAGTGGAACGTAACTCACCCCACTTCTTCCACTTCATTTTGTTTAATTAACTTAGCGGTGGGGCCTACTATATCTTTTATTCATCCAAAAACTTCTTTTAGTTATTGTTTCAAATCTAATGGTCATGACTTTGGCTAAATTAAATCTTACTAATTGCGGTCTCCTTCATTTAATTATTTAACAAATCTAATAAATAGTTATACTAATAATTTGTCACACTATATTTCGTAATAGTTAATCTTTTTACAAAAGAAAATTATATTAAATATTTTAGGATGTTACAAGCTACACCAGATGAAAACAGCCGCTGCTTGTCACCTCTGCCGCCGCCACACTCAGGCCGCCGCTGCTCGTCACCTCCGTCACCACCACGCTCAAGCTCGATTATGTCCTCGCTCTCATCGTCGAGAACTTCCTCGAACGCCGCAGATCTTGTTGAAAAGGTCACAACTTTGTGACCTTTAAGCTCCAATTAGACTCCATGCATAAAAAGGTCACAACTTGATAGAGTATCAGAAGCTGTTCCTAAGGTACAACTTGATGGAGGGGGAGAAGGGGTCTGAGAGAGAGGGGAGAAGGTGGATCCGAGAGTTTCAGACGGAGGGGCTAGCGGTGGGAGGTCTGTGTGAACTGAGAACGAAGAAGAAAGCTTGAAACGAAAGTGAAAAGAAGAAGAGAGGGTGGGGCCGTGTGAGAGAGGAAGGAAGTGGAGTGAAGAAAATGGAGAAAATGGAGCTGTGTGACTGCAAATGGAGAAAAAGAAGAAGAGAAGTGGGGGCGTGTGAGAGAGGAAGGAAGTGGAGTGAAGGAAGTGGAGAAAATGGAGTTGTGTGACCAAAAATGGAGAAAAAGAAGAAGAGAGGGTGGGGACGTGTGAGAGAGGAAGGACGTGGAGTGAAGAAAATGGAGAAAATGAAGTTGTGTGAACCAAGACCGAAAATGGAGAAAAAGAAGAAGAGAGAAAATGAACCATGATGAAGTGATCTGATCCGTGCGTGAATGATGTGATTTGATCCGTGCGTGAAAGGAAAAATTAAATCCATTTCATTGTTAAATTTGAGATTCATTTCTCAGAAAAATGTTACTGTTTTTTCTCAATAAAATGTTACATTGATACAATGAAATATATAATGTATGCGTGTATAATATTGCATAACATGATTGTCGAAGATGAACGGGACACATATACTAGTAATTATGATTATGATCATGGAGAGAATGACATCTTAACATGTGAGGTAACTAACGGTCCCCATCCAGATTTTGCAACATACCTGCAAAGGAAAGCACATCTTCGAGGAAGACAAATTCATCGTCAACTTCAAGCAGACTTGGTGGAACATGTTTGGGAACGTTTCAGTTGTGACAATAATCAAAATTAGTTTTTATATTTATTATTTCTTATGTTTATTTATATTATGTATTTCTCATCATTTTAACTTTTTGTGATAAATAAATTAAATTTGCAATATTTATCTATTTTATGAATTTCTATTTTTCAAAATCAGAATATATATAAATATATATGAATTAATATTTTAATTTGAATTAAAAAGACTTTAAAATTAAAATATAAATATTTGGGGTCCATTGTGGGACCCACTTAAGCAACTCATTTTAAGCAATATCCATTGGAGTAAAAATAAGTGGGTATTACTTAAAGTCTAGGTGGCATTGTAGGGCTCACTTAAGCAACTTAACCCATCAAAATTAAGCAACCCCATTATGGGTGCTCTTATGTAATGAAACAGAATGCTTATTTATCATTTAGAATAAAAATAATTTCTATCATATTATCTTTTTTTAAGACAAATAACTTTATCTTCATTTGAAACTTCTTTATATATTTCAAAAACCGCTAAATTATTAATCACCGTCAAAATTCTCATTTTTTTTGTTAAAATTTCCCCCCGAAATTTCAACCTTTTAAAATAATTATTTTCAACTTTTTCCTTTTAAAATTTATTTTTTATTCGAAATCTTAGTTGGCTATATTATAAATTAATTCCTTTTGAATTTTTTACTTTTACATTCAAATGCTTTTATTTTTTAAAAAATTTACATGAATTTAAAAATACTCATATAATTTATAATATACGAGACATTTACTAATATAATATTTAACATTTTCTTATATTACCTTTTTCATCAAATAAATTGTATATTTTTTCCTTTTCATTCATTTTAAAAAATAGTTATTATATTTCTATAAACGCACACATTTTATAATCAATCAGAAATCATGAAAAAATATCAATTAATTCAGTGAATAAATTGAATTCATTTGCCGTCATAGATAGAAAGAAACATTGACCTCCCTAGCCCTCCCATCCAATGCCTCTACACTTAACCCAACTCTTGGGCTATGTTTGGAGGGGGTTTTGGAGGAAAAGGAAGGGGAGGGGAAGAGAGGAGAGAGTTTATAATTTTTAATTATTTTATTTGGCTTTAATAGGACAAATAAAATATTATTTTAGAAGATAATAGACACCAAAATATAAAAAAATTTCTAATTTTAAAAACTCTCAAACAAATTCATTGAAAATTATAAATCTTCGCCTCCTCTCTCCTCCAAAAACCTCCATCCAAACTAGGGGTGGCAAAACTAGCTGGCCCGTCAAAAAAAGTGAGCTGGGGTACCCTAGCCTGTCCCGCCCCGCGGATGGGTTGGCGGGCCAACCCGCCCAAAAACAAAAAAAAGAAAAAAAGTGTGTAGAAGTGGCGGGTTGACGGATTGACCCGCCTAACCCGCCCAAAAAATCAAAACATGTAAAAAAAAAGGAAAAACGGATTGGCCCGCCAGCCTAGCCCGTTTTGAGCCCACATTTGGGCAGGTCAAAACGGGTTATAGGTTTTTTTTTGGTCAAATAAACGGGTTATGAGTTAAAAACCCCAACCCGACCCACATTTTTTTGGCAGGTTAGCGGACTTACCCACCGGACCCTGCCCACGTTACCACCCCTTATCCAAACATAGTCTTGGGGATTCAGTGCATCGTAATTGGCAGATATTGTTGCTAGAAGAAGAGGACAAGTTGTCCAAATATTTTCCAAAACCTTCCTAAAATTTCTGGGTCAGAAATTGAAATTCAAAGTCTGGGGATATATTATATATATTTAATTTAATATATTTATATTGTAATTGGTAATATCCAGGGAAGAACCAACGTGAGTCGTCCTCATTTCCTCTCTGAATGGAACAAACGAGAAGCGGAAGAAGAAATAGCAATAGCAGCTTCAAATCACATTCTCAATTTGCATAGGCATATCCACCCTAAATCCACCTACCATATCCCAAAATCCCCTATCCCTTTGTTTTTGTTGTTGATGTGAGAAACTAATTTGCAGCGTCTGTGAATAGCGAATAGATTTAATAAATGTTGAGTACCTCTTCTCCTTCTTCTCACTCTCTCTTTGCCCGCCGCTCCTTTCTTCTTCCTATTAAGGGTTTCCCCCGACCCGCCACACTCTCACTGCGCCCTTTTCCAAGGACTCTTCGGATCTTCGATTCTCATCCCAATTCTCCAAACAACGTAAGCATTATATTTATTTATGTGCAACTGCTTCAAGCATTTTTTATTTTATTTTATGTTTCCCTTTTTAATTTATGTTTGTATTGGATATCTCTGATATGGATTTTTTTTTATTTTAAAATTTCCGAGTAAATAGAAAGGGGTTCGAAAAAGTTCTTACTTTTATCCCCAAATGAACCTGAGAATCTGAGACCTATATAATTCCTTGTTTTGTGGAGGGTTTAAATTACTGAAGTTGGGGCATTTTTGGATTTAAGTTCTTTATTAGTTCACTTGAGTGATTTGATTGTCAGTGAAAGTGGTGGCAAGTAAGTATTTTTATGGTGCATACAAATATGCCTGAAGTAATTGGTTGCACCTTTTTAGCTTTGATGTTTTCATTTTTTTTTTCCTGTTTTCCTTGCAGAAATTGAGTATTCTGTGCTTTAGGCATGAACATCATTCTCCGGAAACGCCCAAACCTGAAGCTATAGACCACTTTCTTCATGAAGAATTGGTGCAATCTGAATCCAAGGACATTAATGTCCCCAAAAGAGACTGGAAATCGGTCCTTCAAAAGGTCATGTATTCTCTAGTGATTTGAAATTTTGAATATTGGCATTCATATCAATGAATATATGTGCTACCGAACAAATTTGAAATGTGCATATTTTTATCCCTGTCATCAGGTTTCATGGTGATGAAATTCCAAGCAAAATTCACTTACACTTATTTACAATGGTTTTGCATTGATCTTGTTTCTTCATTGTTGACAAGTAAACGTGTTCTAAAATTTTGAGCTATGTAGTTATTTGGTAACATCTGCTGTATAGTAGGAATTACTTAATATTCTCTTCAGTGGGCCTTGTAGTTTGTATTTGCTTGCCAAAATTCTGAATTTTATGGCTGTAAACCACAAATTAAATGTGCTTAAATTAAATAGCACTGTAGCGGTGCGGAGCGCCGCTATGGTACCCCCCGTAGCAGAGCACTTTGATGTAGCGACTGTTGTGGCTGCTATTGTTGCTAGAATAGCGGGAATAGCGGGTGCTATCTTGCTGCACCACTGAATTGCCAAAAAAAAGTCCTATATTTTGTTAGTGATAATTTTGAGGGGCATTTTTTGGGATTTCTGTTGTTCTCTTCTGTTTTTTTTTTGGTTTGTGCTTTTCTGCCTTGTTTTTTTAAGCATCGCTTTAACAAGTCAATTAAGTGTGTTCTGTTATGAATATTTCATGAATGTTGAGTATATTTTAATTTGTTAGCGTTTATATGTATATAGCATTAATAATTATTTAATATGTATAAAAAATTCGAAATAGCGGCCATGCCGCCATGCCGCTATGTGCTACCCTGCTATAGCATTTTTGGGGTTGGCTGCTACGTACCACTGTCCGGGATTGATAACACTACCACAGACTTAATTCATTTCTTTTATTTAATTTTGATGTTATTTTGATGTAGGATAGAAGTGGAATTTGAGACTTGATAGTTGATAGGTTAGGATTAGGTTTTAGGTGGATTAATTGTAGATTATAGATTGGTTGAAGGCTTGTGTATGAGGCTAAGAGTGATTTGCAGAGAATAACAGGGGGTCTTAGGGTCAGAGTGGTGACTGTGAATGGTACCTGCATTATCAGGGTTTTGATTTTGATTTTAGAGCAAATTGAAGAATGAATTAGGACATTGATGTGGTTAATCTATTATGATCTCCGATGGGGCTGAAGATGAGCAGAGAAGAAGCCTAGGCATTACACAATGTTTAGTTGCATCACATAACCAAGAAGAATGCAAATTTCTGTCTATAATACATACAAATGATATTTAAGAAAAAAGGATTCTGTTCAAAATAGATCTCCTATAACTTTTCCTTTAAGATATAGAAGTAAACCTAAATCTCATAGTCTTTATTCCTAGATCCACAAAGAAAACATGGATATTAAGGCAATGCTTGGTATTTAATGGTAAGTATAAGTATAATGAAAGGGAATGGGATATAACAAAATGGAGTGGAATGAAATGAAATAAAGTTACCATTTGATTGTTTGGATTTTTTTTTTGATGGAATGGAAAAAAAGACTGGTTCCATCCCATACCTCCAAATGAGAAGAAAAATAGGGGTATCGGGTAAAATGCATTCCGTCAGGTTTCATGCCAGCCCATCCTATTTTAATAATCCAAACAATGAATCGAGTATCATTTCAATCCATTCCACTTCATACGATCCCCTTCTATCATTTCAAACATAGCCTAAAACAATAACATAAACTTGAGCTCAAATACCACTCAAGACTTGAAATATAAAAAATTCCCAGATTATCGTAGGATTGAAACAGTGAAATAAATATCCCTAAATGATTGTCCTCTTGTTATGCCATGGAATAATTCAACAAGCACTAAATTTGAAACTGAACTAAAATATTGAGATGATTTGATATCTAAGCTTATGCTTTCTTGATTTTAGTGCATCTGCATCATCTTGTTTCTCAGTTAAAATATATGAAAGTTATAGATTTTCTTTGCATCTTCAAAGATGGAAACATGCATCACTTTGTCAATGGGCGATAGAGTGGTATTATCATACCATATCATTAATCAAATAAAATTTATATTTAAATGTTATCTTGTATGAATCTGTTTACCCAAATACTTGATTTCCTTTCAGGCTGCAAATGAAGTATTCAATGCGATTGGTTATCGATGGGTTGTACCATGGACTGCAATGACCATATTACAAGTAAGTGTTTCCCAAACTTTGAGCAAAATGTAATCTAGTAAACTTTCTCTTTTGTTTATCAATTCCTCACAGTTAAAATTTATGGTACATGTGGTATGAGTGAAATTGAGAGGAATGGAGATAGAATGATAATTGACCCAGTTGGTAGAGTTAAAATTCTGAACAATAAAAGGTCAACACGAGGCTGTAAATTGTGCAACCTTTGGTGCAGGTTATGCTTCTTTGGACAACGGCATTTTGGTTTATAGGATCTTGGATGATTCCTTTTGCAGCCCATATAACTGGCTTTAGCAAGGATTCTTTGACATTTAGAGGGCAGGCACTATTTAGCCTTGTTACTGATGTAACTGAAGGACTTGCTGGAATTGCAATTCTTGTTCGTTGTCTTTCTCGATTTCGTCCCCTTCCACCTGACTGGTTCAAGTTTAGCCTGAAAGGGAACTGGCAATTAGATGTCATCATGGGATGTCTCCTGTTTCCTCTTGTCAATCGACTCTCTCAGTTCAACCTGGACCTACTACCCCTTTTGCCATCTACACCTGTCACCCTTTCAAGTGTCGAACAATCAATAAAAGCAAGGGATCCGGTGGCAATGTTGTTGTATGCAATTGTAGTATCAGTCTGTGCTCCTGTGTGGGAGGAAATAGTTTTCCGTGGTTTTCTACTCCCATCCCTTACCAAATACATGCCTGTGTGGTGTGCAATACTGGTAAGTTCAATTGCCTTTGCGCTTGCACATTTTAATATACAGAGGATGCTGCCACTTATATTTCTTGGGATGGTGATGGGTGTCATATTTACGCGGTCGAGGAACTTATTGCCATCAATGCTATTGCATAGTCTTTGGAATGGCTTTGTCTTCTTAGACTTGATGAAATAGCTTCTTAAAAGCAGGGAGCCTATTTTGTAGATAGCAATGCAGAGATAATGCTTTGGATCGGCATCTTCAGAAGCAATTACATACTAGAACTTCATTGTTATGGTATTACTGACCAAGTGCATAACATGAGCTGATGAGCTCTTGTAATTGTATTGTATATTATGAAAAGCAGGGACCTACTTTGTTCATATCTGATGAAGATGCGGTATTATTGGACAGGGATAATTGAAACGATCCTTTTTGAGTAACTTTTTTTTTTACTATAAAGATTCATTTTGGGTAATGTGATGCTATAGGGAGACTGTACTATATATACCTTTGACCTGATATTCTTACAACCCACAAGCAAAGTTGTGGGATTAATTCTTAGACTGAAGTAGTGGTTAGGTGTGGTTCTCGGTGACTTTAGAATTTGAACATTTGACATCATATATAAATTTTGTTTGATGTCAGTCTATTTCTACAGCAATCAATTACTGCTAGGTGATTATACTGTATGTTCTAATCGAGCTCATCCCCTTTTTGAAAAATAAAAATAATCATAATTATGAAGTTATTGATATGAAAGGGTTTTACAGAACATTGTGCAGAAGATTTAGTTCACGGGCTCCATAGTGTATGCCTTGAATTTTTTTGCTCTTTTTTTATTAATTTGTTTTTGCTCTTTATTGTAGTATTTTGTAGTTACTACATTTTTTGTCAAGTATTTAGGTAATGGCACAGATTAAAAATTACAATTACTCTTGTTTAAAATATTGCTTTTTTTTTCTTGATATTTGAATGTCTTTTATCTCTAATAATTTATGTTTATACAATTTTTTCTTTTTAATTAGGTAACGATAATGGTATAATTAATAAACTAGTAGTTAATATTATTTCAAACTTACCAAATGACAGATAAATAAGAATATTTTTTTATATATAAAATTTATATAATTAGATATAACCACTTGAAAGTAACTTACATGAGTAGATTTTTTTTCTTCTCAAACGTGAATCTTTCCCTTCAGAGAAATCTTCTCGTTATAGAAAATTATACACAGACATCTGTATCAGAAGAATCTGTTTCTGTGTATGTATATATTAGTTCTTTAACATAATCTTATCATTTCGAAATTGATACATGAGAAGAATCTTTTGTATGACAGAGATTCTTGTAAGGTGCATGTGTGATAAACAGCATGCATACACTGAATCACTGATACACTCGACAGCTCGATCGTCTATTTTAATTTCGTAAACATAATCAGCACAGTAGGAAACAAAAATAATATATTGAAGTTTTAAATTGCAATCTGTAACCATATTATGACTGCAATATCAAATTTTTGGTGATCTTCATAACCATTTTGTGACAGCAATGCGCCATTAATTGCATTTATATATCCACAACATCAACGATGTGATGTAACCACAACCACAGTTCAAAACCTTTTCTGTAAAAAAAAAAATGAAACCAATCATGTCAGCTAATCTTCAAAGCCAAAAAAAATGAGAGATCTTTCGGCTGCAAGTGGTATGGGATCAAAATCAAATTGCTGCATGTAACCTGTCCAATGGTAATTGGCAGGGAACGAATGCATCTCGTGGGGTTGGCAGTAGTCATGCTTCTACTTTCCTTCCATGTCACGTGCGATACAAGTGGGTTTGTATCTGCACTGCACCAACCAAAGTAGTATGATTCTGACGTATGTTGCATTTGTGTTTGTGCCACTGCTGTTTTAGTATATAATATAGTAGTCTGATCTGATGCATATCGGAAAGTGTGCCCATATTGAACAATAGCCACTAACGTTACAAGTTACTATGCATTCTTTCCTTGCTTGTGTAAGTATTACTGCATGATGGCTGGCCTGATGCATTCTCCTCCAACTTGCCAATTGGGCCAAGGCACAATTTGGATTACCAGTGCCAAGTGCTCCAGCTTATACATGTATTCATATCAAAATCAAGTAGTATTAAAAATTTTAACACTGTTATAATAATGGCATCTAAAAGTCAGTGAAGTCAGATTAAAAAAAACGTGTTATGACTTATTATTTATTTACACCTACTAAATTGGTCTTTGATCAAATCAAACTTGCAGCTGCAGGCATAAGGAAAGGGTTGATAATTGTTTAATATTACAACTACAATTACTACACAACAGACATAAAGTTTATCTTTATTAAATTAATCCTTTATAAAAGGGTTTTTATGACTCTGATCCCGATCTGTTTTAAGAGTGTAGAGTACAGAACACCAAATTTGAGTCATTTCAACACCAGCATATATGAGAGGTGAGGACATTTGAGTTTACCTTTCTCAAAGAATAATGTTCTTATCTGAAGGATCTGAACAGTATTTTGGCGCATCAGGCACGGTTCTGTTTTCATGACATCGTATATGTGTAAGAGAGGGCGGAAATTTTTTAGGTTCTGTGGAAAGTAGTGATTTAAATATTTTTAACCACTTAATTAAAGAGTTTGTATTGTGCATATACCTAGACTGTCTTAATTCAAATTTTATGTACTCTTAAACACACAGCAACTTTTAATTAACGAAGTACAATTTCCCGATAACTTGATCACATGCGCATTTTGTCTTTAATTACTAACATAAAGATTGAGTTGTAATGTTGAAAGTTAATAAATTAAATTTGAATAAAAAATAACGAAAGAAATCAAAATACACATTAACTAAAATATAAAGAAATAAAAAGTATAGCCTAGTTTTTCAAAACAAAAAAAAAGAACTGCTGAAATGGGAAAAAGAAATTTGGACAGCAATAAGTGATCATAAAGTCGGTTTGATCTTTTAAATATTGAGCAATTGACCTGAGGGCGAAGGAAGGAAAGGATAGAATAAAAAAGGACATCCAAAGTAGAATGAAATAAAGAAAACTGTCAAACCGACAAATAAACCGTCAAAACAGTGACACGAAACAGAGTGCAGATATGAGTCACCAATCTCCCTCTTTAAAAGGCCTCAACTTCCAAACTCGGTAGGCGTAGGCATCACAAAAAGCGGGAACTGATAAACATAAACAAAACACTGATAGAATAATTCACAAGCAGAGGAGCATACATATTTCCATTTCCACCCCTACCCTCCGCCGTTAACCATTACTTTGCAGTTCCTCAAAGAAACAAACACTGCACCCCACACATAAATTACGTTAGAGGAAATAGATAGTTTCTAGTTGTAGAAGAAAGTGAAGTGATGGAACAGAAAAGCATTCTGATATCGGCGCTGAGCGTTGGGGTGGGAGTGGGAGTTGGTATTGGATTGGCTTCTGGCCAAACCGTTGGTAAATGGGGAGCTAATGCCTTCTCATCAAACGCCGTTACTGCTGAGAAGATGGAGCAGGAAATGCTTCGACAAGTTGTTGACGGCAGAGAAAGCACCGTCACTTTTGATAAATTCCCTTATTATCTCAGGCACCCTACAACAAACCCTTTCCTCTTTCTTTTTCTTTTCATAATAATTTCTAGCACGGTCGTGTATTTTATTTTATACTTATGCAAAGTTGCTTCTTTTCCTGAGATCATGGAAATAAAATTAACATGCTTTAATATATATTAATTAATTGGTAAGAACTAACAAATTCTAATATATTATGGAAAATTAACAAGCAAACCAACACGGTTGTGGTTATATGTTTTCCTACATTAGTTCTGCTCTCCTGATTCTAGTATGAGTGTTAGCCTGAACTCTTCACTTTATAAAATCACGATCGAGTTATTTCCCAATTAAATAGGTGGGTAGTGGGCTCTCTCAAAATTTGTGGGGCCTGAGCTCTGTTTAAGCCCTTTGTGTTTTTCTTTCAGAAAATGTTTTGCACCTTAATAGGTCTCTACTACACCCCGAGAGAGAGAGAAAATAGAAGAAAGAGAGAGAGAGAGGTGATAGATCAGATAGGTGAATGATGTGACAAGAGTAGACAAATAGAAAGATATGAGAGGTGTTGAATGGGTAGTGAAAGTATTACAGCTCTTTTCTTTCTTTCCCTACAAAATTACATGTATCATAGAGAGGCTAAGATGATTTTCAAGATTAATGTTACATAATCTTGTGTGTAGCGATAACATGTGTCAAATTTTCTAGTCCATGTGTGAGTTGAGTTTTTCCCAATGGATGTCCACTCGATGGAGGCTTGATTTGACCATCTATATGAATTCTGAAAACAGTGAGCAGACACGGGTTTTGCTGACAAGTGCTGCTTATGTCCATTTAAAGCATGCTGAGGTTTCTAAATATACACGTAATCTTGCTCCTGCAAGCCGGACTATTCTGCTCTCAGGGCCCGCTGGTTAGTTTAGTTTGTTACTTGCCATCTGCTGTTTCATGTTTCTACTGTCACCGTGAAGCTAACTGTTTTGTTTTCCCTCTCCCTCCTTTCATGTCTTAAAGAACTTTACCAACAGATGCTTGCCAAGGCTTTGGCTCATTACTTTGAGGCGAAGTTGCTTCTGCTAGATTTAACTGACTTTTCATTGAAGGTGAGTGTTAGAAGTTTTGAGTCATTATTAAGCTCCTTTCTACTTTCTCCATTTACTTATGTACATAATGATTGGTTTGTCATTGCTGCAGATTCAGAGTAAATATGGTTCTGGCAACAAAGAATCTGTAAGACATTCCTGGTTTATCTTAATCTTTTGTTGCTTTTACTCGTGTATTCTTCCAAAACCCAAAAGTATTCTCTTCAGAATAATGCTGCTTAGTACCATCATGGATAAATATGTTGTTCCTTCTTTGACCTAACTTTTGGCTATCCGTCTTCTTTTCCACTGTTTTCTATTGTAGTCTTTCAAAAGATCCACTTCAGAGTCAACTTTGGAGCGGCTATCTGACCTATTTGGGTCATTTTCAATCTTTCCACAAAGGGAGGAACCTAAAGGTACAACAAATGGATTAACCTCTTCAGACCGATGGCAAAGAGCTAGATTCATAATCAACCAAAAGCTTTGTTAATCTTTAAAACAATTGTTTTGGTTTGAAGAATAAATTTTACATTTTATGCCGAGAAAAGAGATAATAATGATAACTTATAATTGATGAAGAGATGCTGAATGTTTACAAAGTAGGATAGCTACTGGGTTAATTCTCTTTATTTGGACATAAGCAGCTTAAATGCTAGTTTGTATGTAATTGACTATTTTTTAAAAGGGAAAGCCCGTAAAAAAACCACATTACTGACAATGAGCATTTAGTTGCAGGCAAAATGCACAGGCAAAACAGTGGAGTGGACCTACAATCAATGTAAGTAGAGTAGATGAACTATGTTCTGACTTTGAGAACAAATATAACTTTCATGCTATTTTATTTTATGTCATTAGTTATTACATAGTATTTGTCTTCTGATTTGCAGGGGGGCTGAAGCATGTTGTAATCCTCCAAAGCTCCGTAGGAATGCTTCTTCCTCTTCAAATATTAGCAACCTTGCTTTGCAAAGCAATCCTACAAATTCAGGTTACTTAAAAAAATTATGTAAAACAGATTGATTATGACTATTGGTCTTATTCATTTACAAGTTAGGATCTGCTGGGGAATTAATTTTGAGTGGTAGATACTAGATACCTAATCAAGGAGTGCTACAAATACCATAGGCATCAGTTTGAGGGGGAAAAAAACAAAAATGAAGAGAGATACATTCTAGTCATGTTTTCCTGAATCAGCTACAGAACCGAACCCATATTGTTTAGTTATTGTATACATGAATCAAAGTGATGCTTCCTAATTTGGAGTTACAATGTGTCGTTTATGGAATTGGTTTCATGCATTTAATTCAATATCTTTTGGGGTGAGAAATAGTGTGATGTACAGTTAAATCATTTTCACTTTCGTTCTGAGATGTGACTATCAAATACCAATTTGACCATTGTTCTCTCTTTCTCATGATATCTTAAATCTCCCTTCAGCTCCTTTGAAGCGCACAAGCAGCTGGTCTTTTGATGAAAAGCTTCTTATACAATCCCTTTACAAGGTAATGTTTCTTTTAACCGTATAGAGGTTTCAGCATCAGAGAATTCTCGTTTCTCTCAGAACTAAACAAGGCGTTAAGACATATTCCTCCACGAAGATATTGATTTGATAAGTGGAAGTTTTACTTGCAGGTTCTGGTTTTTGTGTCAAAAACCTATCCCATTGTGCTATATCTGAGGGATGTTGATAGGTTGTTGCATAGATCACAAAGGATATATAACTTGTTCCAGCAAATGTTGAAGAAACTGTCTGGACCGATTCTGATTCTTGGTTCAAAAGTTCTAGATTCGGGTAATGACTACGAGGAGGTGGATGAGAGACTTAATTTTCTCTTTCCATACAACATCGAAATCAGGCCCCCAGAAGATGAATCACATCTTGTCAGCTGGAAGTCTCAATTGGAAGAGGATATGAAGATGATACAAGTTAGGGATAACAAGAATCATATCATGGAAGTGCTCGCAGCCAATGATCTTGATTGCGATGACCTGGACTCCATCTGTGTGGCAGACACAATGGTTCTCAGTAACTACATAGAAGAGATTATTGTGTCAGCAATTTCTCATCATTTGATGAAAAACAAAGACCTTGAATACAGAAATGGAAAACTCATTATTTCTTGCAATAGGTGAGGCTTGCAACGTTAATTGCATGATCTACTATCCATATTTGATGTACTTACTAATGTTTGTGAAACAGTTTGTCGCATGCATTGGGTATATTCCAAAAGGGGAAATTCAGTGGAAGAGATACATCAAAATCGGAAGATCAAGCTCTAAAATCTGAGGTGTACACTACTAGTCATGCTTGTACACTAAGTTGACAAAAAAAACCTATTAACTACCTTGTACTAATATGCGTTTATTGTTCTCGCTCTTTCTCTTGGAAATAAAGATCCAAAGTGCAGGAGAAACTGTTATGAAACCAGCAGCAAAGGCTGAAGATGCTGCTCCTGAGAAAAAGTCTGAAGCAGAAAAACCAACTTCGGTGGGAAAGGCAGACGGTGAAAAATCAGTTCCAGCATCCAAAGCGGCTGTAAGCCTTGTTTTTAATCAAAATTTCTTTTTAATAATAATACAAGTATACCTGTTATAGGTTTTACAACTATCCCTGTAGACATAGCTATCTATCCCTCTTGGGTTTCATCTCTAAGCTTAATGGTTTGCTAGATAGGTATTGGTGTTGACTTCATATCTTAGGCCCCTTTGTGTTCTGTTGACTCTCCCTTTTTGTCTGTTCTAGTGTTCTGTAGTGTAAATTTCACTTAAAACATTTACTGTCCATATTCACTTGCAGGAAGTTCCTCCTGATAATGAATTTGAAAAGCGAATAAGGCCTGAGGTTATACTAGCTAATGAGATTGATGTCACATTCTCTGATATTGGTGCCTTAGAAGAGACCAAAGAATCCCTTCAGGAACTAGTAATGCTTCCACTTCGAAGACCAGACCTTTTCACTGGAGGCCTTCTAAAGCCATGTAGAGGAATATTGCTATTTGGTCCTCCCGGCACAGGGAAGACAATGCTGGCAAAGGCCATTGCTAAGGAAGCTGGAGCAAGTTTCATTAATGTGTCCATGTCTACCATCACTTCTAAATGGTTTGGTGAAGATGAGAAGAACGTTCGCGCTTTATTCACACTCGCAGCCAAGGTCTCCCCAACTATTATATTTGTGGATGAGGTCGATAGCATGCTTGGGCAGCGTACCAGAGTTGGGGAGCATGAAGCAATGCGGAAAATAAAGAATGAGTTTATGTCCCATTGGGACGGGCTTATGACAAAACAAGGGGAGCGCATCCTAGTTCTCGCTGCAACCAATCGGCCGTTTGACCTGGATGAAGCTATTATAAGGCGATTCGAAAGGAGGTACCTCAATTAGTTCATGACTTGCTCCATTGTTTATTTTATTTTGCCACTAGATTTCTACTTTGTTTATAGTATACTTCCTCTTTGTTGTGAATTTATGTTGAGGGAAGGGGAAACAGATGAGACTGCAATATAAAAAGCAATGATGGCATATATAGCCTATCTATAATATGTGTATGACAATCTGAATACCCTCAAGTTGAGTGACGTTTTGATCATCTGAATCTATTCTAATGCAGAATTATGGTAGGACTACCATCTGTTGAGAACAGGGAAAAGATTTTAAGGACTCTTTTGGCAAAGGAAAAGGTGGACAAGGAACTTGATTTTAAGGAACTCGCAACTATGACAGAAGGATATACTGGAAGTGATCTAAAGGTTTTTTTTTTTTACTATTTTCTGATGTTGTTTTGAATGGACATAACTATAGTGATACAAGTGCTTTTGATATATTTGGGCTTCTGATTATCTCACTTCTTTACTGTCTCAATGCAGAACTTGTGCACAACTGCTGCTTACCGGCCTGTTAGAGAGTTGATTCAGCAAGAGAGGTTAAAGAATCTGGTAACTTCACAATTTACTTTTAACATCTTGTATGATCCTGATTATGTGTTCACTATGGTGACCTCTGAATGCTGTTTTTGTTTTTTGGTCTTTTGACAGGAGAAAAAGCAGAAAGCTGCCAAAGGACAAAATAAGGATGTCGAAGACAGACAAGAAGAACAATCTGTGGGAGGAAATACCCAAGAAGTAGAAGAGAAAGTTCAACAGGAGAGAGTTATTACCCTTAGGCCATTGAATATGCAGGATTTCAGAGAGGCCAAGAACCAGGTAACTTTTAAAACGTATTTCTTTTTTAAAAGAAATCCAATAGGATTCAAGTTTTCCATCAACATTTATGGATTTACCATGATGTACATTTACATTTGAACTTCCTCACCTATGCTTGGTTTCTTAGCTTAACTCATATAGTGTTATGTATATCCCAAGTTAGATCCAATCAGGTGATACGATAAGATTAGCTTCTTCTTTTTTATTGCTGTAGAATATTTAGTTTTGTTTTGATCTAAATGGACGCTGTTTCAACTACACTTAACATGTTGTGATCCAATCAGGTTGCTGCAAGCTTTGCAGCTGAGGGGGCAGGAATGAGTGAGTTGAAGCAGTGGAACGATCTGTACGGAGAAGGCGGTTCAAGGAAGCAAAAGCAGTTGTCTTACTTCCTATGAAAAACACTGAGGAAGAGAAAGAAAGAAAGAAAACATGGAGATGCCACTAGTGTGGGAAACATTTTCCACTGAAGAGAGACCCATCAGGAAATTAAGAATTTGTTGGTGATTTCTGTGAGATAATATATCTTGCTGCTTCATCCCCTTCGGCTTAGGAAGTTATGAACCAAGCTATACCTTGGTATTTTGCCCACATGACACGAATATAATTAGTTACAAATGTAATTTATGTTATCTATAAATGGTGTTTTTACAGTGTGCTGTCAATCACTAAAAGCAGAAAGTGGCGTTGTTTATTGGCATTATGTATGGTCTTTTATTACATATGTAACATACTCCTATAATAGAAAAGATGCTGTAATCCAACGTCTCAAGGATAGGCGATAAGAATTGTTTATATTTTTTATGAAATATCTTTAATTGTTTAAAATGTTGGTACTGTATTAAGTAATTTCTGTATTTTCAATATAATTAATAATTTTTATTAATTACTTTCAATTTTTATTTTTTCTAGCAACTATCTTTAACCAATGTGTAACAAACAAACTGGGTCTCTCTTCACTCTTCAGTCTTATTCACAGTTCAGTCTTATTCAAGATACGTTACAGACTCTGGGAGGATTGCGATATTTTTCTTCGGTTGATTTCTTTGGTATGAATCAAATTGTTGGTTGAAAACGTCGTGGTGTTCTATCAATCGCACAAAGTCTCAAAATTTGCTCTATTGGTATATGAAATGATGGAAACTTCCATCTGTTACATTTATGTCGTTGAACAAAAAAAAAACATGAGTTATGCCTTTGGATAACAAACATCTAATAGGAGAGATGTGCGTCACGCTGTTTAATACAGCGAGCGACTATGGGCGAGCTAACGGCCAAGTTTAGTTATTTGAATTTACGTTTAATTACTTTGGACTAACCAAAAAACTATTTTTGTGAATTCATGGTTCAAGTGTGGTGCGAATAGTTTGCTTTCGACTGGAATCTATAATATATATAAAGACGAACCATCTCAAGACTAATTTTTACACGTGTCATTTTAGGAGCATTTCAAGGCTCAATTGAACTAATTAGATTTGAATAGGTTTATTGATTATTTATTTCATGATTCAAATTTAATGTGCCTAATTATTATTTGAAATTGTATTTGATATTGTATTTGATTTTTTTGGAAAGTATTTCAAATTGATAATACTTCAAATGGGGTTCAAATTGATATCATCCGATATTATATATATTTTTTTAAGAGACATATTGTATGTGTTTTATTTTAATATATTTTATATATTTTTTGCTTTTTTTGTTACAATACATTTTTTTATTTAACTTAATTTGAAATATACTCAGATTGAATTGATTTGATGGCTGAATCTCATTTAAGTTTAGATTATGTGATGATTCGATATTTTTATGTATCATATTAGTAGTGTCATTTTTCAGTCAAAAAAATCAGTAGCATCATTTTGAATATTCATTCTTTATTTTTAAAATCGATTTCAAATTACATATATATATTGTTTTATTGATTCTTTTGTATTTTAAAATTATTTTATTCACTTTGATTTACAATGTTATTTTTAATGGTTGTTCGTTCAAGTCAATGGTTAAAATGTTTAAAAATTAAATTATTTAAATTCATTTTAAATCTTTTTATTAATGGGTTTTTTTTAATATTAATTGATTGATTAGTTATTTCTTTTTTTATCCTTCAATTATAATTAATGCTATCAATATCAATCACTGTTATTACTGATGAATTGATGAATATTTTAATTGATTCAACATTCAATTTCATGGACAACTAAAAATAGAAATTATTTTACCATTAGTTATTTCATGGTCAACGTTGCGTCTCATCTCTTTCACCGAAAATTTAATTTGTTTGAATGGAATAATAATGTTTATAGCTTTGGGGTAATTTTGTGGGAGCTTGCAACATTGCTCCCATCTGGTGCTGTCTTTTATCTTTTGATTCCCGTTTATCAACCGTTCAAGTATGGTTTTACTATTGATTCGGTTATATATGTGCATCTCATGTGCTATTCTTTTTTAGAGATTTTTTTTTTTATGTTCTTAGTGGTGCTAGGCCCGAGCCATTATGGAGAGATCGCTTAGTAAAATTTGGATTTTGTATACTCTAGAGCTACTTCTTACTGTTCATTTTTTCTTTCTCTATTTTTTTTATTTGGTTCTTTCTGATAGTACTTGGAGATAGATATTTCATATTTGTTAGAAGTAACGTGTTGGTTGTTTGAATGATTAGATAATAGATACTTTGTTTTGGTTGTTTAATCATGTGGTGTCCTTTTTAAAAAAAAAATCATATGGTGTCCATTTTATTTATGCAGGTTGATGTTTTTTTTACAGATACAGGGTGAGTATATGGAATCAGTGAAATAGTTGGGTGTCAAATACAAGGTTATCTGCGTTTAACTATTTTTCCAATGTTTGCTAATCTCTTGATCTACTTGGGTTGAGAGCTGGGGGCCATGTGCAGTTAATCAATGTTCCATCACTTTTACATAATTTGTGTGGATGGTATTCTATTGTCTAGGTTTTCCTTCCCTATATCTGATATTGTAAATAGTTATGGGTTGTGATTTGGCAGGTTAGGCTCATTAGAGATCAATGGGGATTGGAATGGAGCCAAAAAAGAGAAATGTGGATGGATTAAATCGGGTACAAATAGTAAAGTTTAAATTACCTATTGTAGACAGTGAATTTTGAATATATCTAAATTTTTCCATGTGGCCTTTCAATACTGTGGCACCAAATGATGGTAAGTTGGCACAAGATATTGTTGTAGTGTTTAATTCGTTATTTTAATTTGATTTTTTTGCATGTTTTGCAAGAATTTTGTTTCCTCTAAAATGATTGGTGTGTGGTTATTTG
This sequence comes from Glycyrrhiza uralensis, assembly GCA_030159175.1. NCBI lineage: Eukaryota > Viridiplantae > Streptophyta > Magnoliopsida > Fabales > Fabaceae > Glycyrrhiza > Glycyrrhiza uralensis. The sequence goes on along the minus strand of BRZY01000003.1, from coordinate 55,869,867 downwards.
CATATTGCATAATGGCTCTTGGAAGGCTTTTATGGTTTCTTGATAGTTTTTTTACTATGAGACATCTGAAAAATAATGAGGCATATCATCCTCATTATACACCAGAGATACAACAGAATTTTGTATATACATATAAGAAAAAACAATTTAAATTTGTTCATATAAAAAAAAATTGGACACATTTTTTTCTGAACCGACGGGGCTAAAAGTCCAAATATAACAAAAAAGTAAAACTCTATAATACCACAATAGACAAGTCGTTAGACAAAAAAAAAGGACAATTCCGCTATTATGGGAATAAAAATAACACTAGGAGGTGAATGTTAGACACGAGGAGTAACTTTTTACGCGAAAACATTTTAACATAAGAATTTCTATAATTTTAAAAATTTTTAATTCATTGTTGTGATTAGTTCTATAATAACACATTAGAACTTATAAATAAGTTAGACGTCTTCATATACCTGTGAAATTTCTCACAACTGTTATTTACTTTTGTTGAATTTTTTCATTGAACTTGACATTTTAACACCGTATGGGTGTGAAGATTCTCATAGATGTGATTTCGTCTTTTGAAGTTGCGAATTACCCGATGCTTTCTGTCAAATATAACATTTCTAAAACAAAAAATTAGTTATCATGAACTTAAAAAATATCAAATACGTAAAGCACATGTATATTTACCTATAAACACAAATACGAAAACAAATAGTAAAGATACATGTAAGTACCATATAATTTATTAATATCTAAAATTTTATCCGATAACAACTATGGTTATATTCATGAATAATTGTTTGATTGGAAATTTAAATCTTTTTTATTTAATTTCAACATTAAGGTATGAATTAAATTTTAATAAAATTTATAAAAAAATATATTAAACTTTGTTTCCTGTGCACTGCACGGGTCACTATACTACTAAGAAAATAAGACATATGCAATATTGACTTCTCTGAAGAGAAAAAGAAACGCAAAGCTAGAAGATTGTGACTTGTGAGAGGACCAATCTGATTACTTTTCACGCTCGAGTTTTTTTTTAAAAAAAACTATATTTATTACAAAATTAAACCTAAAATAAAACGAAATCGAGGGACCAGGAGCACGACAGCTACCGTACTTGCAACCTAGTACATTTTTTATGTGAATTCGAATTCCTGTCTTTTAATTATTAAAAGTGGGTATCGCCAATCACAGAAATACTTGTTAAGAAAATAAATGTGCTGTAAGTGGCCTCTTTGGACCAGGTAACTATTTTAGAAATTTATTCGTTCGCCCACTGGACTAGACCCTCTTACACAATATTTTTGGTGTTAATGCCTAGGGATGCAATTTGGGTTGCCAGTGGAATTTGAGATGGACAAAGAAATCAAGCAAGCTATGGATATTTTCAACGATCGACCTTAAAAGAATTTAGAATAAAGATTGGTAGACACCCTTTGGGGTGTATACCACTAGAGAGAGATAGAGTGAGATGAGAGAAAAGTAATAAAATGATTTGATATGTGATGTGATAGTTAGAGAGAGATAGAGAAAAATGAGAAATGTTAAATGAGTAAATATATTTTTGGGGTGTATGAGTATCATTACTCAAGAATTTAATAGGTTGTCCAATATTTTACCATCTTGTAATAGTGTAAATAAATTTTTATTTTCAGAAATAAAATCATAATTATAATAAGGGCTATTATACATGTACATCCACTTTTTTTAACACCCATCCAACACCTATTTTTCTATCCCTTTCTTCCTATCACATCATTTATCTATTACATCTATCACTTATCTCTCTTTTATTCCTTTCTCTCTAGGTGTTGAATAGAAATTAAGTGTCCATTAATCATTTTTCTTATAATAAACCAAAATGGCAAAATATAATTAAATATCTATGTCAAAACGTGGATAATTTAGTTATTAAACTCAAGAAAGAACACCTAAATACAAAACTCCCGTAATCTACTCACCAAAAACCAAAGAAATCTGCCCAAGCCTTTAAAAAGACAGAATTATCTCACAGGCTTCAGGTCACGTTTAAATGTAGTAACCTTCAAAACTTTTTCCAAGTAAACCTTGTAAATCAGCCTCTTGAGCCTTGCTTCTCAATCCACTGGCTAACTCAATCTCGCGTTGGTATCATAAAAGGTTTCTGAAAAAGTAGATGAAAACGGACCTTAGACACCGGTTATATACAATTCGCAAGGTAATTGTCCTAGGTTTTCAATGTGTAAACGGGAACTGCAAGTACGGGGAAATGACCAGTGCTCATGTTAGGAACAACAGCTCCTGGCTACAATAGCGACACAACCGTGGAAATTCTCCCCCCCCCCCCCCCCGGCGGGGGAAACAGTGCCCATGTTCGAAATAGAGCAGATACTGGATGGGGAAACCTGTCTTAACAGCTTTGAGATTGAACGAGTTGGGAAACATATATATCACCCACTTCTATGAGAAAGCATTCAAGTGCAGAGTATATTCATGATGTAAATACAACACAACAAGAAGTCATCCATAAGCATATAGGATATTTCGAGGCATACAGGTAAGCAACAAGACATTTCTTCAACAATGTTTACCAAGAGACCCTAAAAAATATAACATGATAGAGTTTTAACTGATGATTAATCCGAGTTTAACAAAACACTGATGAAACCCAACTACAACATATTTGTCACCACTTCAGTCTTTCTTTTTATCTTTCAAAGGTCCTCTGGGAATCTTGCTCAAAACCTTCGCATCAAACACCGCATACTGCTTCTTGATCTCGGCAATTGCCGTCTCACCAAAAGAGTCCACGCGATCTTCGTATTTCTCATAAAGCACGGGAACAGTGTGAAGCAAAACAAAAGCTGTTTCACAAAATTACGGGAACATAGCACGTTACAACACTATATATACAATTCACAATAACAAAATGAACTTTCAAGGTGGCAAATGTCGATGAATAAAGAGGCATTTCATTACCTATATAGAACAATGTCAAGAAGTTGGTCCAACTCCCAACAATAGAGAAAACCCATAATCCAGCAATCACCTAATTAACACAAAACAAAAACCACATTTAATACCAGCTAAAAGGTTAGAAATTGGCACAATAATCTGCAACATTGCAAGACACACAATATGTTCTCCTGCCTCTGTTCACCAGTAGAAATTTCCAGGATATTCTACTGGCCATCAGACCATGTAGCCAACATAAATGTACAAGATATCAATTGAAGTATAAACAACCTGAGATGTGCCAGTAAATCCCCCTTCCTTCATTTAATCACCACCAATTTCTAGGTGGATGGAGCAACAAATGCAACAAATAACAACAAAACAACAATAAAAGGAAATCAACATACTGAGAGAAACTTCTTGAGATCCCTTCCAGATGCAATATCCCTTAATACAGCAAAAGCCCGATTAATCTCAATTCTAAGAGCAGAGGCAATCTGTAAAACAGGTTCCTCGGGAATGTGCACTTGCGGGATCTTTGGTGGAGCCCTAATCACAATCAAAACAAGAAATGTAATCAACTAACAGAAAGGGAAGAATATCAGAAGCCAAAATTGTATCACGGTATAGCACTTTACTTGTTGATAAAAGTGGATGCATTTGACCATAAGAACAATACCGCCAGTACAAGTATGAGTAAGTGGCAAAGTAAAGTCAGGAGGTGGTATTCAAGTAATTCAAACAGGACCCATACAGCTGTCGCAACTCCGAGCACCGTTGCAGATATCTTCTTATTTCTCCACAGAAAAACATCAGCAGCTGTTGCATAACAATTAACAAGCCATTCAATGAAAAGTACAAACACACAAGGCAAACAAAAAGGGAACGCATGCCAAAAAAACTCAAAAGCCTTGATTCGTAATTTGAAGTTCAAATTTAGATCGAGTAAAAATGAGGTAAATTAAGAGCCAATATTATTATCAAGGTGAATCCTCAATGTTAGTCTTGACAACTTAAATAAGGGAAAAATGCAAAATTAATCCAACACACAAAAATCAGCGATTATTCCAGCAAGGAAATTCGATCTTCTATCGCCCCTAATTAATTAGGGAGAGTTTGGAAGAAAACAGGGGATTGCATATCTAAACCCCAAACACTGTGTATATCATTTCGATTTTTTTAAAAGCTGAGCCAAAAACAATTAAAAAGAATCAAGAACCACGTTCAGAACGAACACGATCTCAATTAAACCTCATAAACCCTAGACCCACTTAAAACCACTGAACAGCGAGAAACAAATTTCTCGATTCAGAAGAAGAAAGGAAGAAAATATAATCACATGGGCATAAATTAGGAGCCGGTTACTTTTATATGAGACAGAACAAGAAGTGCTAGAAATGAAAAATAGAGTAGAACAAAAGATCGATTAGAAAAATCAGGGAAAAGGCAATAACATACGTTTTCCACCGCCAAAGACATTGTGAATGGGCCTTTCCCTGCCGAAAAGCCTGAAAACCTTGGCCTTGAGGGTGGAAGGAGAGGAGCTTTTTTTCTCGTTGTCGGAATCCGATGAAGAGGAAGAGTCATGGTCGTGGATCTTCCCGGAAATCTTCTCCAACAGCGATTCACCCTTCGCTTCTTCGTGCTCGTGATGTTCCGCCATGTCTCCTCACACTACGAATCTCGAGTTTTCAATCGCCGATCAACCCAAAAAGAAACCCTAAATCCCCGATTCCAATCGAAGTGTCTGGAAGGAATAAGAAACTCCCCCTAATCAAGTGTGTGCAAAAGTTAAAGTAACCCTTACTACCATTTTTCGTTGTCTAAATAGCGAGCGTGATCACGATGGATGCCATCTTGGCCGTTCAAGTAACTGACCCGAAATATCAACGGTTCGGATCCGGACTCAGAAAAATGACCCACCCGAAAACCCAAATTAAATTATGGTGCACCTCATTCTCTCGTTTCGCATGAGCCAAGGGGCCCAAGCCGTTTAAAATTTTAAAACTTAAATAGTTAATTTAAATGACAGGAATTTGGACGCGTGGCACAAAGACCGTCATCTGTGCTTCAGAATCACACACGCAGTTCAACAAACAAAAAAAATCACCATTTGCGGCACACAGATCTCCAACACGTAGTAGCATTTTCCGGGTTACTAAATTCCCGTGCAAATTAGATTTATAAAAAAAAATAAGATAAGATAACTTAGTAAATTAGATTTATAAAAAAGTAAGATAAGATAACATTGAAATTTAGAATCTATCTATAAAATAAATGAAACTATAAAGTTAGCTGTTAAGAAATATTGAGTGAGCTTACGTTGTGAATTTTAAGAATAAAAATACTAATGCCTAACACAAGCGAAGAGAAGATTCTAGGCTTCTAGATTTTCTTTGCACGTATGAGAGGAAAATAGACGAATGGCAGAATCTTCGCGGAGCATGCGAAGCGAAAGTAGGACCCCGTAACGTGTCCCACTTTTTTTTTTTTTTGATCAATTAACGTGTCCCACTTTGACGTGAATGTGATTGTAATTCATTCATTCATTCATTCATTTCAAGGTAGGACCAGAATTGGGCCTACCATTGTCAATTCCATTAGCCCAGTGGTATTTGGCATCGTCGCATCACCTCGCTTGAGAGTTTAAGTAGCAATGCTGAAATTAACAAGAGATTACATATATGTCAAGACAATAATCAGATGAGCGATGATCTCACATGTTAATGTTGCAGTTGATGGAAAGGGTAAAGATAACAAACCCACCCACCCTGTTTTTATTTAATTTCCACGGCAAAAATTCAACAAACACGTAGTAAAGCTTAGAATTCAATGCCTAAATTGTTTTTCCTCTGTATAATGATGATGATTAATTAATGGAAAAAAAATGTAAAAATGCATAGCTTTTAGCCTTACTTAAGACATACAAACAGTATAATTGAAATTGGTCGGGGCCCATGGGCTATGGCCCTCCATGTAACAAAAAATAAAATTGAAATTGGCGTTATAGCTTTTTATTTTATTTTTCCTTTTATATACCTTTCTTATATTCAAGGCCAATATTTCTCTTGATTCAAATCCAAATATCTTGACCAAAAAAAAATTCAAATATGATTTTGGTTATCAAAAAAAAATCCAAATATGATTTATTGCAAGAGTTGCTATTCAGACCAAAAAAAAATCCAAATATGATAGCAACACATTTTGAATTTTTATTTTTATTTTCATTTAAAAGAATATGGAATAAGCAAAAATATCAGACCCTTGAGACCCAAAGCTCCAACTAATCATGCACGTGCCTACCAAAAAGAAAAACTAATCATACACGTGCAAAATAATGTGAAATACTGAGATTGCCAATCCCACTTACTTAATAAACTTCATATAATCTATGCCTATTTAAAAACTTTTTTATTATATCTCAAACATAAATGCATAATAGGAATAACAATTAACTTGAAAGTATATATAAAATTTTAATTTTCATATAATATACTTGTTAGAATTTATAATTAGTGCCTTTTAATGAATTGGTGTAGACTTGTATTTGATATATTTTAATTAAATTATATTTTGATAAATTTAAATATTAAAAATATAAAACAAAAAAATCAATTTAATTTAAATTAAATTTATATTTTGAACTAAAGCAATATAAAAGAAATCAATTAAATTAGCTCTATTAACTTTTTCTCTCAAAGTCAGACTAATCTAATCTGCCAATACCAGTCATTGGAAACTAGTAGGCCACACAATGAAGGTCCCACAATGAAAGCTGGAAAGGTTAAACCCCCGGTTACTTCTACATCCTCAAACCTGGATCCCAACCTTTACAGACTCTAACCCAAACATAAAGGAATCTATGGCCCCATGGGTTTATGTCTTTATGAGATACCATGCACCCCAAACGAAAAAGATCAAACGAGCACAAGTTACTTCAGAGAAGAAATTAAACCAGCATTGTGAACAAAAAGCAAGACAAAGTGAAGCACCAAAAGCAGAAAACAATCATTTCAAAACTCCAGCAACGAAAATTGAAAAAACTAAATGTTACATATCCAATCAAGTGAGACGATAGTGAGTAAAAAAAAGGAGTCCAAATTAGATTTATAGTTAAAGAGAAATACTAGCTATATTCCTTAACACATTCTTTTCAAAATACTTTCTATTATCGAATAAAGTTCATATGAGTCTCGCTACTTAGCAATTAGTTGATGTTATTTCTTATTAATGGGACTCGATCTTGAAGTGGTAGCATCCACATAATTTTCAACTAATAACACAAAATGTATTACTAGCAATTGCTTTTTGCCATCAAGCAATTGCAGTGGAAACACACAGGTCAAGCATATGAGAAGACGAAAGAAAAGATAACATATACGCCAACTAAAACAGACACATATTAGTAGCTAATGAATGATGAATGATGGCAAGAGACCGGCCAAGAGTACAGAGAAAACAAAAATGTCAAAGTCTTCAATTAATTAGTTGGCCTGTCACTTGGTTAATGTGTAACTCTCAATCCAGTTCACAAACACACAGCTCCAAGAGGAAAAGAAAAAAAAAAACAAACAAACGGGTGCATTTAGTGAGTAGTTGTCTATAGTTTTTTCAGTGGTTGGTGTGTCAAAAATTTGCATTTAACACTTCTTACGTAAAACAAAGAAGACACCCCCTAAGGTGGGTTAATGCGAATTCAGTTATGCAAGTGAAAGAAAGCCACAATATTTGGCTTGGGCGCAATAACAATAACTTCTTCTGTAACAATAAAATATCCAAAGTCTAAAGAACATGACGACAAAAATAGCTACAATTTATTTAAGGTTAAAACTAGTGAGTGAGTCAGAGTGTGTGAGTAATGTGACAAAGGTGCTGGGATTCTATCATTGACTACACTAGCGTGCGTGTGAGTCATGTGGACGAATGTGAGATACAAATGCCTTCCAATTCATCTTTGCGTTCTCATAACTAAGCAATATAGAATATAGAGGCAATCAGGGAAATGCAAAGAAAACAAAACTTTGCAAATCTAGAATGAACAATAACATCCTCTTGATTCTGTGTAATCGTATTCTAAGTTGATATATTATGTTTCTAATTTCTCAGAGCAGCAGAAGGAAAATTGAAATATTTGATTGTCTTAAATTCTAATTGATTCCCATAAATCAGAGCAATAAAGTTGTATTAGCCCGTAAAAAAAAAAGGTAAAATTGCAGGGACTTTAAGGTGAGGTGTAAAGTTCGAGAGAGAAAAGGTGAAGGGATGGTGGGGTATAAGTGGATTACCTTATTTAGTCTCAAACAGATAAACACGAGAGCCAGAGAATGCAGCACGGGCATGAGTGGCGAGAATGGTCGAGTTGCTGAACCATATTATTTTTGGATTTGTATATTGATTTGATTTGTTGTGTGGTCTTTCGCTATAGAGATATGAGCAAACAGAGTGGATCTATTCCTGGACGACGGTGGTGATACTTGTTGTATTTGTGTTGAGTAGCTTGCTTGACACAAATGCCATAAGGATTTGTCTTTGATTTGCAGGTGATTGCTTGAATTGGAGATCGGGTATTGTGGTCATTTAGAGTGAGGGAGATGTTGAATTGGTTAGGTATGAGAAGATTCGTCCATCAATTTCTTTTGAGAGCGAACATTTAACGAATATGCGTTCGCTATACCCTTACCTATTCCACAAGTGGAACTGAACAACACTTGCAGCGCCCCCACGCCAACTTTGAAAGGGAGTTCATATGGACTCGCCTTATTGCAGAGATTCGGCCTGGAGGCCCACACCACAGCCCAACCCATCTCTTTTGTAAACTTGCCCGCGTTCAAAGGCCCAAATTATCATTGACCAAAAAAAGGCCCAAATTACCAAACCGTTGAGATTGGGCCCAAATTACCAAACCATTGAGATTGAGCCTTATTTTAGATGGAGGAGTTTTGAGGCCATATGTACATCTCTTGCATTTGTTGTTTAAGATGTGCGCCTCCTGTTGGAGGTGGTGTTGTTGGGTTGGTTTGTGGTGTTTGGTATTTTGTTTGGTGTTGCTTGTTGTTTGGGTTTTTCTGCTTTCCAAGTTTTTGTGCTTTTTTCATGCCGCCGTGCATCTCGTTGCAGTACCGTCACCCTCTGACATTTGAGCAAATTTGATGAGATTGAAGGTCTTGGGTGCCCCAAATGGGCTAAACCCACCCCCTCTCAAGAATGTCATTTTTATGTCGGTGGTGTGCTAGGCTAGTTTGTTAAGCTGTGTCTATGTATTTTCCTTTTTCTTTTCTGTTTGTTTAGATGTTTTTGTTTGTTGTTTTCCTTCGCTATTAGTTGGGCAGTTGGGAACTGCATAGTCTCATCCAGAGCATAGCTTGGGTTTAATGTGTATAGGTTAGCTATAGCATATCTGTTCTTGACATACATATTCAGTGTTCCTTCTGTGTAATGTTTAAGCTTCGGTCTTTTTCAATATATTTCATCTTTGACAAAAAAAAATGTGCACCTCCTCGTCTGTATGTCATAATATTGGGGAGCATCTATTCCATGGGAGTTGGTATTGGGGCGAGTTATGATCACTCATTGCTTGACATAAATTGAAGTAATCAAATTATGGATGGTTAACAAATATTGCTCACACTAAATAGCCTGGCCTTCTTCTTGTTAATTCACCACAACTAGGACGTGGGTATTTTCTATTCCACAATGTTTCTAAAGCTTCTTTTAGTCATGGAGTTCATGTTAAAGTGGGGGTTTAAGCCACTCCTTGTAACTTAAAAACAAATAATGAAAAATAAAGAAGTGGGGTTTAAGCCACTTCTTTTAGCATATAGGCCGAGAGTAGATCACTGTAGGGCGTTTGACTCGTATTTTGAATGGCCAATTATAATTAATTGAAATTGAAATGGATGGATTAAAAAAGGGATTTGCTTTTGAAATAGTAAGAAGCTTTAGAAAAGTTGGGAGACATGGCATGCAGGACCATCTCCCTTTTCCATATCAATGCCCAATGAAGCTTATTCTTTAAAAAGAACGCATTATGTGGAAATCAATGTAAATATATATTTTTACCTGTTTCGTGCATAAAGAAAATGACATTTTTCTGTACAAATCCCGACTTTCACACGGATCCATAACAAGCTTGATACTTCGTTGGAATGGGAAGTGGTGGTCGTTTATAGTAGTGACAAATCTACTTTTTGCCTTTTTTGGTTTTGTTATTTACCAACCTTTTCTGATATGTAATATGGGACTGCGGGATGAGATTCGGGGGGGGGGGGGGATAAGTATCCGTTCATTTTATGAATCTGCTGGTTATGTTATATTGATATGTGTGTGTATTTATAATTGTATTTGATGCACGTGTAAATTTTTTTTATGTGTATTATCATTCCAATTTAACATCTTTTTATTGTTGAAAATTAAGATTTTCCGTTCATTATCCCAAGGTCTAATTGTTATTAATTTGTCAAAAAAAGTTTGACAAATTATTTTTGTCAAATGTTAATGCATAAAGGAATAACATTATGGACAAATTAATTATATTAATGATGCATTAAATTAAAATTAATTACTATCAAAATCACACGTTTTCAAAATCAAATTATTGTAAAATAGTATACTTTTTGAATAGTTCTGATTAAGACTGAGTTTCAAAATCAAATTTAAATTCAGGCTTATAAAGACATTGATTAAATAAACAAACATATATATTATACTAGGTTGGGTTAAGCACTTTTTTACACATCTATTTGCTTCTTTATTTTTTTTAAGGATCTTTAAGTGACACTATGTCCCTTAGGCCTCATCGGGATCCTCAGACTATTGAGTTGGAGTAATAATATCCTAATTTACCAAATAAATAAAGCCGAAACTAAAATGTTAAAATAAGGAGAATGGTGTAATACAGTATACATGGATAGTTGGTAGCGAATCAAATTGAAATTCACATGAAGCCTACTTGGGTGACCCCATCCTATCATTAACATTAAAGATTGGATGGTGGGTGAGTTGTTTCTCTTCATTAGTTCCCCAAGACAAAAACTATACAATCAGTCCTTTTCATCTTCCATCTGGGGTAATCCATGTCCTATACGTTGGATAAATGTTAAGATTGCACGTTTGCGTTGAAATAAAAAAGTAAAAAACAAAACAAATGTCTTTTTTTGGGTCAAAAAACAAAACAAATGTCAAAGCAAGGAGGTGGACAGAGTAACTTCGTTTGGATAAAGCATTTGGGTTTGCAAGTTGAAGTCTGGTCCAACGCCACCCACCCACCATTCGGCGAGTGATGTCCATTTTCCGTAGTTGAGAAAGGCAAATTCTCTTGTATTCTCAAAATAAAAGGATTTTGTATCAAATTGATATTTGTTGTAATAATAATTCAATATTTATATTTTGTTTTATAATTTATTATTCTACGTTGAAAGATACCCAAAATGACTGATCTTGAAGAAACTACTTGAAAAGCGACCAAGTTATAAATATTTTTTAAATAGATGTTAATTGATGCTTTGATGGAGTAGTTTTTTAGCCAAAATTAATAGAACAATGTCATTAGTTATTTTTTTAGATACAAATAAATTTAAATTAAGAGAGGTATACTTCCATGCAAGGCCAAGAACAATTAGTGTGAGCAAAAAGTCTAACCATCTCTGTCAATTCTCGTTGGCGTCATTAGTTATTTTTCAAGTCAATTTCTATTGAATTGCATTATTTAATCCGACAAATTACACGAATTCGTGAAAGAGAGAAAACTATGAAGATTAAAAAAAATCCATTACTGCTAAAAATTCGCACAATAATTGTCCTGGTTTGCCTCCATTGTCATTGTCTGTGCTTTCTTTTATATGATTGTGAGAATCAAGTCAGTATTGTGTAGAGTCGTATAGCGAATCATATAAACAAGAAAGACTCCCGTTATATGTTGGAAACTGTGCGTAGTGTAGACAAAAACTGCAGTGTAAGAAAATTTCAAAAATAAATAAATACTACTTAATTATTTTTTAAATATATTAAGCAGTGATTAATACTATGTGGATAACGGAATATATAATGGTTGTAAAAATATATAGAATAGCATATGGTATACAGTTTTCAGAAAAGGAATCCTAGATCTGTGACTATTCAGGCAAATTCGTTATGGGTTTTTCAGGAAAGAAAAATGTTCTGTAAGCAACCTAACGAGCATCTTCGCTAAAATAGAAAAATAAATACAATAGAGATAAGTGATACATGTAATATGTAATTATGATATAATAAAATAAAATAAAAGAAGAAAGATATATGACGTCACTAAATGAATGGTGACACCATAGGTGTTTATGTATCGTATGTTCTTTGTATATGCAGGTCGAGTTATACGGGATATAATGGCATCCGCCTTGCTTAGAGCATCTCTATTGGAGAAATCCATTTTTAGGTACTTAAATGGATTCCATCTTTCTACATCACTTATTTTTATTTTTTTAATCTAAGTACCTAATAGGTACTCAACTCCTCCAACCTAGTACTTCTAAAAAAAAACTTAAATGGACTCTACCAATAACCACACATCACTTATTTTTATTTATAAAATACAATTAGACCCACAAAACAGTACCAAACAGTGCAAGCACAGGTACCCATTATTGCTAGGTACCTCACCTGTAAGAAGTCCATCGCTGAAGTTCACTAAAGTGCAGTGCTTGCAGAGCTCCATCTTGGTTAAGCACCAGCGATGGAGATGCACTTAAGCACCGTGGTTTCTGGGCATCATTGAATCTGATTCTCATGGTGTTGCTAGAGTGCTCAATAACAGCTGCTTAGTCTCACACCCTTGTGCATTCCTATAGTTCGATCGAGAATTGAAAGTGAGTGAATAGCTTGCTGGCATCATACATTCCCACGCATGGAAATAGTGTCGCTGATGCGTACGTTAGCCAAGTATGGGTTGTCCCCGGAGGTGGGTTTCAAGCTTTTCTACATCATGCATTCCTTATTTTTTTACCGGTTTCATTTTGATTTTCTTGGCACTGATATATTAATTAGTAGGAATAGGAATATAGGATATAGGATGAAGTGTCGCCAGTTTAGTTAGTTAGTTCTAATCAATGAATTGGAAAAAGACAAACAACACATAAAAAGTAAAAAAACTCGGGGTAAATTTAGTACAGAGAGGGTTAATGCTAATAGCACCGTACTGTACTGTACACTGTATAGTAGAGTACACAAACAATGCAATGGAGTAGTAAATGGAAAACAGACCCCATCCATCCATTAGTAGCAGCACAGCAAGGTAGGTCTGCGCTCGCCACCCTCTCTCTCTCTCCCTCCATCCCTCACCTAACTTTACCTACGGTTACTCAAACCTGCATTGACCACACCAAAACAACCCAACCCTTCCCTTCTCTCCTTCAACTTCTTTTCTTTTCACTCTTTTACCTTCCTCTAAATTATTATTATAACCCACTTCACTTCATAGTTCATATTTTCATATACTGGCTCTCCCAACCATGGAAGCTTTTACCTTGCTCAAATACTGGAAAACCGGTGCTGCACCCACACCAACGCCAACACCTTCCTCCGCCGCCGCCGAAGACACCGCCGCCATCCTCGCCGCAGTTCCTCAAAACGACAACATTGAAACCACCGACGACGACGACGAAGAAGGGCCTTTCATCGATTTAGAGTTCGCGGTACCCGACGAAGAAGAAGCTAACGATGATTCTGAATCTGATGAAGATGCTCATGAAAACCCAAACGAAGACGATAACAATAACAATAATAATGACGAGTCTGAGTCTGAGAGAGAGTTCAAGTTTACGCTTTCTCCTTCAACCAACGAACCTAGCGACGACCCTAGTAAAATTCCCGAGGATCTGTTCTTCAAGGGCAAGCTTGTGCTCAATGACAATTCATCCGAACCTAACTCCAAGCCTCCCCCTCAGTTGTTCACTGCCTCGTTGTTGAAATCCGCCACCAAGTTCCGGGTTTTCATGTCGGGTCTCAAGAAACCCAAATCTAGCGTTTCATCCTCCGACAAAGACTCCAACGCCTCTGACTCTGTTCCTCAGAATCCGAAGCAGCAAGAACCAGAGCCGAAACAGAGGAAGCTCTTCACTGTGAAGCTCAAGGTAGAAGAAGCTCCCATTGTGTCTCTGTTCACCAGAGATAACAGCTCGAAAGGAGGAACAGCTAATAAACCCTCTCAAAAACAGCAGAAACACCAAAACACACAGGAAACACAGTCACTTTCTTCTTCTGAAGAGAAACAACGTTTCTCAAAGGAAGTAATGCAAAAGTATTTGAAAATGGTTAAGCCTCTCTACATTAAGGTTTCTCGAAGGTACGCAGAAAAGCTAAGGCTTTCTGGGCAGCTCAGCATGCCCCCGCTGCCGTTTCCCGAGAAACCTGCTCCTGCGAAAGTGGCGGCTGAGAAGGTTCAGTCGGAAGCAGAAGCTTCTGAGAGTGGGGGAAACAACGTGAAGGGTCAGAAACAGGGGAATCTGCATATGCCCGCTGGGCTACGAGTTGTGTGCAAGCATTTGGGGAAAAGCCGTTCGGCGTCGTCGTCTGCGCCGGCTCCGTCGCCGGCGGCAGCGACAGTGTCTTCGCGGCGGCGAGATGATTCGCTGCTCCAGCAACATGATGGGATTCAGAGTGCCATTTTGCACTGCAAAAAATCATTCAATGCCTCCAGAGGTAAATTAAATTAATGTTTTCCACTTTCTTCATGTAGGGGACCACCATTCTTTTTCTTCTTCCTATTTTTTATTTATTATTTTTTAAACATTTTTTATGGGTAATTAGAATCGGGGTTGTTGATTGTTGAAGAAGTTTAATCCAATTTTATTCATCTGGTTGATACAGAATGCGAGTCTTCTCAGCTTATGCCACGATCTGTGAGCAATCCATTCAAGAAGATATCGCCTGAATCGTCATCAAGAAAATCTACGAATGAGGTTGAAGAGAAGCGCCTTTGAGATGTAGTTTTCAATTTTATTTCGGATGTCTGTCACGTATCCATTGTCGTTTAAGACGCAACAACAAATGAGTTCCGTTTTCAAATGTCCCCATTGCGTGCATTCTGTACAAAGGAAAAAAATGTTACTAGTTACTTTTTAGACTTGTAGGACTAGGAGGATATATATTTTGGAAGGATAGCGGAAAAAAAAAAAGTGCCTAGTGCTAGTGACAATAGCTCTGTTTTATTTAATTTAAGATAAAAAAAAAATGAAGCTCATTTGGCATTTAGCTCTATGTGCGAGTGTGCGACTGTGACTGTGGCTCTTTTTTCCGTGTAATTTATTTATGTGGATGCATCTTGTAATTAAAGCTATTCTTTCCGAGAAAGGGAAAGAAGTTATCACAGGTGGGATACCGTGAACCACCAACCCATGTGATTTATCATTTTATTTTTATTTTATCAGTCCATGTGATTTATCTGTGAATACATATTAGTCTTTATTAGTAAGATAGGGTTTTAATAAAATTCAAACATTGCACCTTATAAAACAAAACCATGTGGATTACATTGATTCTCTCTTGATAATTTTGCACCCAAAGTCCTACCTCCCATGTGTTCCGTCCTATACCCAAGTTGGTTTCCAAACTACTTGGTCATGCCAAAGAGCATCCGCGTAATCCACCAGAATCAGATCCTTCCGTGTGTTTGGGTAGCACCACTTTTGAACCAGCCCATATGTACAAGTTGTTCAGGAGCAATGCTAGTGAATTTGTGTTTCATTAATTCAATATATTAATTTGTTTAAATAATCGGTTTCATCTTGCTCTGGCAATGTGTTTCTGGGATTGCTTCAGTGGTTGTTGATTTAAGGGAGCAAAAAAGAAAACAAAAATATCTGTTTCAATTAACAATGATTGCTGTAGATTTGATAAAGTATGAAACTTTTATAATAATTTGAAGTATCATAGTTACTCGAGACGACGGAAAATGCGGTCAGAGAAGTGGGAAAGATAAGGGACATGAGCAGTGAAAGTAGGATTTTTTTGGGGGTAAAGGAAGCAAAAGTGTATTTGACAAAGACAACAAGTGAGTACTCGTAATTTAAAAGGGGAAAATTTTGTCACACTCTACAGAAAAAAGAGGTATAAAATAAAAAAAATGTACTACAATACGACAAAAAAGATATAAAATAGAACATTATGTATAAAAATACAAGTGAGATCTCTCTTTTCTGTGTGTGCGGTTTGGCTCTCCAGCGTGTCTGATGGCTATCAGTATTGGCGAAGCTGTGTTTGTTTTGATAGCATTTTGACATACCCATCCCCAGATCAACCCTCCATTCCGTTTACCTGTAAATAGCATGTGGCGACAGGTTATGTTATTTTTCATTATGCTA
This sequence comes from Glycyrrhiza uralensis, assembly GCA_030159175.1. NCBI lineage: Eukaryota > Viridiplantae > Streptophyta > Magnoliopsida > Fabales > Fabaceae > Glycyrrhiza > Glycyrrhiza uralensis. Next base: position 55,853,599 of record BRZY01000003.1, on the reverse strand, counting down.
CTATTTTTAGGATAAATTACATTCTTGTTTTTTTTTTAAAATAAATATATTAATGCTACTTTAAAACCATTTTTTTTAGCTTTGGAAACGCTCTGCATTTTTTTCAGAGCATCTTGTATGTGGGTCGTGAAACTACACGGGGTGAGGTATTTGTGCCCTTGTGCCACGTCCCACCCCCAAAAAAACAATAAAATATATCCCTCTATTTGTTCCCATTTTTGCATGATCACGTGACTAATATATTTAGGGCCTGTTTGGATTGGTTTATGCAGAGCTTATGAAGACAGCTTATGACTGATTTAAGCTGTTTTGGGCTTATTTTTCATAAGCTACCCAGGATAGTTTATCAAAACAGTTTATGGCTTATATAAAATAAGTTTCACTATAATTTTTCTTCGATTATAAAAGTAGATTATATAACTTATGCCATAAATAGTAGATAAATTTGTTATCCAAACAGTGCCTTAGAAAAATATAGATGAATAAGGTGATAAGTGTTGAAAATATATGGTGTTTAAAGATTAAGCTTCATATATTTAACGTACCAGTTAAAGAATCAAAAAAACAAAAATAATTTTATTGAAAAGTACAATATCAAATATTTTTATTATTTTTTTGACAAATGTTTTTAAAATACTTATTAATAAAATTTATTTGTCCTTCAAAACCGCACCCTTCTCTAGTCCTCAATGGCCCCTCAATTTTATATTTGTGTAGATTTTCTTGGTTTGGTTTTAAGGGCCCATTCTTGATCGACAAGAAAACTCAGTTGTATGCCCACATTTCTTTCTCCCATGGCTTCCAAGTTATGGATGTAACTGAATTTTGTCTTCAATTTCTATTTGAGTGGGACAACTTAACAACAATCTGGATAAGACTATAATAAATCCAAAGCATGTTACTTTGTTGTGTTTAATAAAACCAAAAGTGCTTTAGCCTATGTGAAATTAGGCAGATGAGTGTATGAAAAAAAAAATTAGGTAGATGACGAAAAACCGGATAAATGTATATGTAATCTGACTTTTGACTTTGCACCGCACCTAAGGTTGTACGGTTACAGTTGCATTATGGGTAACTGGGTAAGTCTTTCCAACATTACTACTACTACTACTAGCAAGAAATTTCTCGACGAAAATATGGACATGGAAAAAAAATAAAATAAAAAATGCAGTAATTCTCTGTAAAATTGTAGCTTCAATGCTTTATAGATAATTTAATTCGAATAAAAAATCTAATTTATTTGGGCTTGGCCTGGAAATTGTGTTCAATCAATTAAATCAAAATCTGTAATTGGCACATCTTTTTCCGGAGTCTGCTAACTCAACGACACGGCACATTAATTTTCAAATTGTTATTGGTGGTGAGTTGAATTTTAGTTAGGATAAGTATAAGTAAGTATTAAAGCATGCGTACGAAATTATGATATTATGACTAGTTCATAAGTTGTTTTGAGTATATTTTCATAAACTCCCCAAGATAGTTTATCAAAACAGTTTATATGAAATCAGTTTTACCATATTTTTTCTTCAATTATAAAAATAAATTATACACAAGTGCTTATATGATAAGTGTTTATGCTATAAATGATTAAATAAGTTGTTTATCCACACAAACCCATAATTAATTCTAGTGTGAAATTTTTTACTAGTGTAGATGATGAAACATTCCCAATTGAGTCAATGAGGGGAAAAGAGAGGGGGTGGGGGGGTGGAGACTACAGAGACCTAGTGCTTTTGCTATATGGTACAAAACATAACAAGTATAAGGTTTCACAAAATATAGTAACAAGAAGTGAACTGAATCCTTAGTTAACTAATGAAACCCAATCCTAATTGATGTTCTAAGTATCAACGTATCCGACGCAATTGTCACCCCGTGTGAGTAAACCAGTGGTGATGTTGTATTGACTAGTGCAATTCAACTCAACCGCAACCTTCCTCTTAAACAGATTGAATATCTTCACGTTGCCATCAATCCTTGTATAGCTGCTAAAATTCACGCTCTGATCCCTGATATCAGTGTTATAGTTTGGGTTATCCATAACCTTCTTCGGCATCACCTCCATCGTCACGTTGAACCTCATCGTCCTTCGTGCCTTGGCCTTACCCGGTGGTGTCGTACCTTCCCCTATTCCCCTGCCTTCATAGTAAACGGTGGTGGTGGTGTTTCCATACCTGAAGGTAAAGGCGTTTGTATTCTTCACGGAGAAATCAACAAGGAGTGTAACGTTGTCAGTAACACCGTTAGCGAAGGTTCCGTTGAGAATTGTAACCCCGTTCATCCTCGCTTTGGGTTCTTTGACATTGTAGACGGTAAATCCCAGGACTAAGATTATGACCCCGAGTAACAGAACAAGGGCAGTGACACATCCACACCACCGTATGAACTTCCTTATGCGAATGATTTGCCGTTCAGATTTCTGTTGTTGGTCTTCTGGGCTTGGGCTTGGGCCTGGGCCTGGGCTTCTGAAGTGAGCGGATGACGGTATGAATGGAGCTAACGGCTTGAACTGCTCCCTCTGACTCTGAGGCGCCATACCTGATTATTTGTGGTGGGTTATAGCTGTGGGGATCGAATTTTAGTGTATATATGGTCTTTTAATTTTGCCACTACAACATTATTATGGTTTATTAGTGATCGTTTTGGGTATAGTTAGAAGTTTAGATGCATTCCCATGTGAGCATGTATTTTTCAAATGGTTGATTCTATGTGATAATGATGCCACAGTGTGTTGACCTTAATTTAACTTAAGTATTTGGGATTAATCATGGAGTCAGTCGTCCATGGTTGATGTATTCCTGTACGCGTTTACGTTTACATCAATGGGCACGGCTGGACCCGTTGACTAAGATGGGTATTGCTTGAATTAATGGGAAGGGAATGATTAAAAATGAAGAAAATACATCATGACAAATGGAATTGGAGGGGTTCAACTTCAAGACATATATAGCCGTGCTGGAAAAGATATATATTACATCCAGCCTTTCTAGATGAAATATGAAATGCAGAATAAGTAAATATAGATCAGTTAAATACTACGTTAGAACAAAATTTGATTTAATTTAATTAGGCCAAGTTCCATTCCATTATCTTATTGAATTTAGCCGGTTGTGGAATCCGACAATTAAATAGACTTTGACTTGGTCATGAAAGACCGACTTTGGCATTTAAAACAAATATTTTTTTTAACTGTATGTCGGAGACGGGAAGAGGAGTTAAAATTCAAGTGAACAAATTCAACCAACAGAACTCTAATGTTAGCATTTAGCAGCTTTGAGTAAAATTAAAGTTACCAGAGACAAGTTGCTGTCTAAAACCATAATCCTGGACTCTGTTTGAACAAAAAATAAACACACTTTATATCCTTCTAAAGAGTGCTTTAAACTAAGTTTGTGTACGTAGAAGTTCATTTTCTATTTGCACGAATTCCAAAGTTGCATTTGCAAGAATGAAGAAATTGCATGTGAGGCTCCAAAATAGGTTTTGGCGACTCCAAAGTGTGTGTTTGAAATTTGGATAGCAATTTAACTTCTGTTGAGACTTTTTCCAAAATTATGTTTGTGAGAATGAATAAATTGATTGTTAATTTGGTTCCACGCTGAGTTTTAATGGCTCATAACGGAAAAACAAACACACACAAAGTCCCTTTTTTAAGTGAATATGTCAAAAAGTCATTTTATATTTTTTAGGAGAAATGTTATATCTTCCTATAAATCCTCTACATATTTATTTACTACTTTATAAAGTAAAAAAGAGAATACAGCTAATATCTTGAAAATATAAAAAACTTGTAACACTTTATTCATTTAGTAATTAAGAAGATTTGTAGGAGTAAAAGGTAAGAAAATTTACAATTATTCATTTTTTAGTGAGTTATTTTTTTAGCTCTGCTAGTGTTTACGAAACGAATAAGTGACGAAAATGGTTTAACCAATCATGGGTGAGTCAAAATAGGAACAGCATGCATAACAATACATTGAGAGTCCCATTAGTGGGACACGTAGCATTCGTTCCTCGTTCGTCTGAAACAATTCGTAAAAATGAGCATTTCCCTTTTTTTTTTTCCATTCAATTCTGAAAACAATGGCAGTACTTCTTCTCGTTTTTGGTCAAACGATGGCAGTACTTCGAGTAGGAATAATAACTCTTGTTTAGGCCCATTGGGCTGAGTTTTATGCTCTACCCGTATATTGGGCTGTTTTCAGCTGCCCGTTTACTTCCATGTACCGGTGATCTTTATCTTGTTGGGCCATTGTTATTCATACCTTCCATTTTATTTGTCCCAGTCTCTCGCTCTTTTATTTTAATTTTAATTAGTTTTACATAAATACATGTACTCTACTCACACACATCCCTCCCATATTTTTTTTGGGTGTTTTAGTTGTTTACGAAAACTTATTTCTGAAACACAGTTGATCTTTAAAATATACTTTTAAAATTTTAAATATTTATTATTTTTTGTACTATAAAAATCACATCGATAATGATCAACCACGTATGCTCTGTTATAACTTCACTTTAGTTGACATTTGACAATCAACAAATCCACCCTCCATTATGCTATGCATTTCGACTATTTTTCCATGCACGTCCTTTTCACGCGGATTCAAATCGTAGTGATTGAGAATATGTTTAAACCTTAGTCAAAGTCTTTGCCTCAAAATTCAAAGTATGAAGGAAAAAGTTATACCCAAATTAATGGATCCTTACGAACAAATTCTCATGTTGCAGATATTTACTGGGGCCTTAATACAAGATATGGAATGATCAGGGGTGGCTCGTGAAAAGCCACTATGAAACCCAATTCTCAGTGTACTGTGATCTGGTTTGTAAACCACGTCCAGATAGTCTAACGTAGGTATTTGACCAGATGAGGACATTAACATTCCATCAACATTTGTTTAATTCGCACCCATCACTATTAACAAGTTTCCCCTAATGTATATGATAAAAAATAAAATAAAAGGATAATACAAGTGGTCACCTTATAAAAAGAAAAAAGAAAACACTATATTAGTCTCATTTACATACATATAGACCTTCCCTGGATAGGAAATCCAAGCAAAAACAGGGATTAGTTGACTTGAAAACCATTCTTTCATGTTTACTTTTGTGTTTTGGAGAGAGAAAGTCATAAAAGCAAGCATAGTGGACTATATAGAAATCATGGTAGATCGTATTATACTTGATTTTGTGTTTTTCTCTCTCCTTCACTTGACATTGAAGATTCCGGGGCGAGTCACCTGTTTCACCCGCATTTTTTATAGAGTTCCTGGAATTTACTCAAGTCCCCTTACCTCCTTTTATCTTTTTTTCCCCAAAACTGTCTATCTCCAATTCACTGCGGATCTATCTGCCAATAATCAATGTATAGCTCCCAATCAGGTCAACTTCTCCAATGTAAACTGTATTGTATTGCACGGTACATAAGCTGCGGTTATCTCTTCTGCTCTGCAGCCACGTGTATGATGAAATGCCAACAATTTTGCTGTCCGGTATGTACAATGCTTCACATTCTGTACAAAAAGGTTTTAGCTTATTGAACATAATCATACAATCTGGTGCCGCCAAGTTGCTAAAATGGGTTTAAGTTGTGATGTGACTGTGTTAACTAAGCACAGATGGGGGAGCTCCGTCCAGATTCCTTAGAAGTGCTCCTTGTGGAACTCAAATTTTGTTGGACCCTTTTCATTGAACTCGAAACAGAGCTTGCTAAGTTCTTTGGCCAAAACTGGTGCGCCACAATAAAATACCCCTAATACGAATTAAGATAGCCATAATGTCAGTACAAGGAAAAAAAAATTCTACCACTACCAAGTACCAACATATGCGTAGTGATGGAGACTGACTGACCTATTCGTCCATTATAGTGCTTGGAACACATTTTAGAGAAAACCTTCTTCCAGTTAGGCCTAGCAAAATGAGTTCGTACCTGATTGTAGAAATTCAAAGAAGCAGTTTTAAATTTACTCACTCCGACTTAGAAATTAAAGTGGCATCAAGGGTAGTGTACAATACATAATGAAAAACAAAAATTGAAGGCTCACCCTAGTCCCAGAAACAATATCAACTCCATTTTTGGCATGGTTAAGTGCTTGAACCATGGTGATGAGGGCAGATCTAGCATCACCTTCCTCGTATACGCTAGTCAAGTAGTTGTGCATCTCAATGACACCCTGAAGTCCATAATTTGACGTTCAAAATTAGCCATTGCAAGTAATCCTTATTCATCTTGCAGCATGGAAAAGGAATACTAATAATTCTTCAGGAGCAAGTATCAATAAGATAAATAAATCTTCTGAGTAACCAAATACCCTTTGATCAAGCTCAGCTACTTCATTCATGACTCCTTTGAACCAATCAAAAGAGCCTTGCTCTCTTGTAACCCAGTAGAAATAAGCATTGGTAGTCTTCAGTGGTTTCTTCCGTTTTGGAGCAATTTTATTAAGAGACGGAGAATCAGTACTCCCAACACTAAGGTCTGAACCTCTACTTGTATCAGAGACTAAATCCTGGATGGAATTAACGTTGATTGTTATTTTAGCCGTAGTAAATTTACATAAAAAATGCTCAAATTATAATCAGTATAACAATTCCTAACATATTATTGTTACTTTTTATATATGAACTTTAACTAACTTCGTAATATGTACGTTTAATACTATCACCAATACTCACCGCCAGCTCCTCCATTTTGATAATGTTGTTGAGCAGATCTTTCAGAATGCTGATGAAAGGTGTTGCTCCTATTCCGAGACCGACGAGTAACAAAACGTCATATTTTCTATAATCTTGTGCTGGTGCACCATAAGGTCCATCTATCTTTAACTTCGGCAAACTGTATCAATGGTTAACAAGAAGTAAGTGGGAATTTCAGTGTAAATTAATTGTCCTGACACCCTGAGGACATAAAAATTAAATGTAAAAAACTATGACAAGTGCAGCGTGTACCTTTTTTTTGTCGTTTCATCAGCCCTGAGAAGCCCACTCTTCCCAGAAACAGGAGGCTCACAGGCCTCAGAGAATACCCTTTTAAGCTCCTGAGTCCAGTCACCCAGTTGCCGAATGTGAACACTCAGATAGTCATCCCCAGGGGCAGAAGTAATAGAAAACGGATGCCTGTCATACATATATTGTCCTATGTTAAGTTTCGCTCTGAAACAAAATTGAGACTTCTCATTGCTCATAAAATGCGATATCACTTCACTTTCCCCTTCTTTCCTTGTTCAATATCCCTGAAGGGCAAAAGTACTGCACCTGCAATCTCTGTTTTACTGATACTCAAATATGCAGAGGGTGGTTAATTATCCCGACTTTATATTGCTTTCTTTCCTTTTCCTTAAAAAGCCCTTGTCTCTTTTACTTCTTTCAATCCACTAAAGACCCAAATATTTTATGAAGCATGATTCAATTATAACACCGCAACATGCAACAACAAAATCACCATAGCTATTGCAAAATCATGTAAAAAAAATTAAAATGCAACTTACCACTCAAACGGAGAAACAGCAGAACATTGTACAAACATGTATTGTCCGCTCTTGTAGCGAAATTGAGGAGGCTTAGACATTTGCAATGTGAGAACGTTTCCAGGATATATAGCAACCTAAATGATTTCCACATTAAAAAGAAAAAATAAGGTTAATATAAGTTCTATTTACAAGATTGTTTAATTTATGAGAAGTGATGAGGTCCTGGTCCTGGTCCTTGCAGTTTTTGCTTTTTAGGACTCTCTGGATATTCATAACGAAGTTGAAAACCATTTTCAAGAACCTATCACTGATAGTTTCACTTTCAACGCTCACCTTTATAAGACGGACTGTATAGAAACCAGAGCGAAACAATCTGAGCGTTCTTTCTGACGCATAAAGTAAAACGGGAACCGCAAGATACATCCATGTCTGAAAACAGAAATCAATGCGTCAAGAAACTAATCTCCGACAAATAGTGCATTTGATAAATATCCTAAATAATTGAAATCTGATACCAAAAATTATATACCGTTTTATAGTACCATTTGTGCACGAGGTAAAGTTTTACCCCGTGGATGATGAGCAGGACATAGACAATGACAAACAGATGGTGTGAATACCAGAAGGCGTTGAAGCCAGTGAGCCTACTAAAAGGTTTAGGCAGCTTAATGAGATTTCTCCTGAACCATTTGGTTGCGAGCGTAAATGCTATTGCCATTAAAACCACCATCAAAATCCCAGTCACACCCTCGACCCCTTTAACTAAGTCCCAATAACTGGGTTTGTGATCACCAAATACACCATTCAAATACTTATCATAATCAGCTTCAGACGAACTTACAAGTCTTGGAAAATCACAAGCAAGATGATCCCCGACATGTAGTATAACACCAATCACGATGGCTCCAGCAATTGTCTGTATGAATCAACAAGTAATAATAGAAATCTTATACTTGACTATTAAGTGTACATGTTTATTTATTGTTTACGTTTCGGTTATCATCTTAACTTTGTGATCGAAAGGATTTTCTTTATGCACTTTAAGTTTATATATTACAGATTTATTATATACCGTCATAATTTTTGTATGATCATTTCGTTCACAAACTAGTAAGAAACTCATGCAGGTATTTATAAACATAGGTAAAATATGATTGATAAAAAACATAGGTAAAATATAAAAAAAGAAAAATAAACAATATTTAAGAAAAGATTGAATTCCTTCAAAAAAAAAAAGATTGATATAATTAATAAAATATAGTTTTATTGATAATACAAGCATAAATAAAAAATTACAAAAGTTTAAAATGTCTAATTTCGAAAATTCTAAAAACTAGTTTAATTGAAAGAATATTACTTTAATATTGATTGAAAATATTTTATTACGTCTAATATTAATTAAAACTTTTAGTGTTGATTAAAGAAAAAGATTAAAAAAGTAAAACTTCATTTTATCAAATAATTAAATGAAGAAAAAATATTAATTTGTTTTAATAAGAAAACATAGAAGACACGTGTCATAAAATAATAAAGATTTATTTAATTGATAAAAGATTTAAGGAAAGATTGATTTATTTGATAAACTATTATTTTAGTATTAGTAAAAGTATAAACTAAAAATAAAAATACAAGATTTTGAAAATTTCAATCATGAAAAATTAATCTAAAAGTTTAATTGATAGAATATTGCTTTAATAGTTATTTGAGAATATTTTATTACATCTAATGCTAATTAAAATTTTTGAAAATTGATTAAATATTTTTTATAAAAAATAAATTTATTTAACTAATAATTAATCAAAGAGGTTAGTTTGATTTAATATACAACACAAAAAATGTGTATAAAATAAAGACAGTTACAAAAAAAAATTACAAAGATTTATCTAATTATTGAGATTGAGAATTTAAATTTATTGTATAAGAATAGATTATTTAAGTTAATAAAAAAATTAAAATAGATAAATATGTTTACATTTGTGATTTATAAATAACATATCAAAATTACCTATTATAAGTAAGTTATTTTTTATTGCTAGAGTGTTTTATCGTTTAATAGAAGGCGATTATAGAAATTTATTTTGCATGCGTATGCTTCATGTTTTATATTATACTTAAACCAATGAGGACAATCCATCAATTTTACTACTGATTACTACATGTTTTAAATTTGCAATGACAAATTAGTCTCATGACTCATGGACGTTTCCGGTAATATTAATACGTACCTTATGAAAGTTGATGTTGTCATCAAAAGGTACAACGTAAGACAGCTTGGTAGACCTGAGCCAAGTTATGATGTTTCTGCAGACGGGCAAGAGTATAAGTGCCATGTTGAACTTTAGAGTCTCAGCCGCACCTTTGGCCGTGAGGAGACAGTAACCCATGATCTGAAAAGCATCCTTTTGCTTGTACTGAATAAACTTCCACATGAACAGCCCGATCATTATGCAAACCCACAATGTTAAAAGCCAAAGTCTCTTCCAATTCTCTTGCAAATAGTAAAGAAATCTGCGGCTTATCCTACGTATAGGACTTTTCTTTCTTAGCCCCTGTAGGTTCTGGCTCAAAGCTTGGCTTGTATAGCTCAGAGCTTGGCTGTAGTTGAGATACGTGTCCTTTTGTAAAAGAAGCGTCTCCAATTGCCATAGCTGCGGTGAAATAATAACCATCCAAAATACCGCAAAACTATCAGAGGTTGAATCGTGTAAAACATACTAGAATTTCAGCATGTCAACTATATGAATTATTAGCATTACACGAGCATCAAAATGCGTACACGTGCATCAATGTTGTTGAGTAAGTGTACGCGTAACTGGCGAAGAAACATAAAGGCCACTTGGGAAATTCAAAGCATTAATATGAAACACCTCAAACACCATTCAGTGGGAATATGAATTCACAATCTCACTAATGCAGTTTGTCCCACTCAACCCATGACATAAACTAACAGCGGCGAATGGTGTTGATTCTTTTTCAATTTACCCCTCATAACACGTTTTCCAGTTCACTATTGAATAGAAAAAATAGAAATTAACTGACGAAGAAACTCCAACTAAAATCAGCATGCAATAACTGCAATTATCCCCCCTGTATTTTTCTGCCACCATAATGTTCACATTTACTTAAGCTCTGAAGTTTAGAGATGCAAAAAACAAAAACACGGAACAAAGTAGTACTATTCAAAAATTAAAACGGATATCCTCCGAAAAAAAGTTGTTTTGGTCAAAGAAATAATGAGGTCACCGTAACAAGAGAAATGTTATATCTTTGTATAAATCTTTCTATATATTTTTTTACTATTTTATAAAAAAAATATAATTAATATTTTAAAAATATAAAAAATATTTAATATTTTTTTCATTTAGTAATTAAGAAAAAAATAAAAAGATTTAGAATTATTTCTGTAACAAATAATAAATAATTTATATTAATCAGCATCGCTGCTCTTGCTTACACAAGGAACTGAATGATTAGAAATACCATCTTAATCATATTACGTACATGATGACAAAGTCGTCCCTAATTGAGTTTATGTTAAATTTGTTGTCGCAGGATAATGATGAAGAAATAATAGTATATTGAGTAGTTACTACTTACTAAAAAGTTAACGTTGTCAGGACATCAAATTATTCGTTAGAGCTGTGATACACAGAACCTACACACCTCTCTAACATCTCATTTCAATAAGTAAAATGAGAGAATAGAATATGTTGTGAGTGTATGATAGATGTGTGTGTATCATTAATGTATTCGTTAAACAAGCCTTTTTTTGGGGTCGAATACAGCTAGCTAGTTTGTAGTAATTTAGGGGATTGGTAAATACACCCCCGGCCATTCACCTCATTTAAAAGTCAGATCAATGTTAAAATACAAAAATACACTTTTTTTGTTTTTCTGTATTTTCCCGCATACACCTCACTGCTACCGAAAACTCGAGTTTTTGGTAGTTCAAAATTTCAAATTTTGTACTATCGAAACTCGAATTTTCGGTAGTTCAAAAGTTCAAATTTGTGTTTGCCGGAAATTAGAGTTTCCGGTAGTACTTTATTTTGTATTACCGGAAACTCTAATTTCCGATAGTGCAAATTTTCAATTTTGAACTACTGAAAATTTGAATTTCCAGTAGTGCAAAACTGAAATTTTGTACCACCGAAAATTTCGAATTTTCGAAAATCTATAATTCTATTTTCTTTCGGAAATTCGAATTTTGGGTTAAAAATGCCAATAACTAGAACGAAATTGATATGCGATCTTTTGCAAACATATGGAACCCGAAAAATTGCAAAAAAAATGCCAAGAACCAGAAAGATGCCAACAATCCAGAAAATAACCAATGTGATTCACCAAAAAAAACAAAGAAAGAAAATAACCAATGAAAAGAAAATATGGAACCGAAAGAAAAAAAAACCTATTATGCGAAAATGGAACCCCTGTGTTGTTCGCAGATCTGCGATGAGAAGAGGGAAGAGGGAAGTGAGGTTTTTCTTTGATTCTGCGGTTTCCTTTGGTCTGCAAATGCAAGTGAGGTGTATGTGTTTTTCAAAAAAAAAAGAGGGAAGAGGAAGGAGAAACGAAGAAGCAGAAACGGGAAAATGGAAAGGGCAGTTTCGTATTAAAATTTATGAACAGTACTAAGTAGAGTAGATGGCAAAAAAGAGAAGGTGTATTTACCCATCTCCATCATTTATCACATAACCCGGTTTTTCTTTCTTTTCTGTTTTTCCTGCACGGTTGAACAACAACATTGGGAATGTTGTGTGATTTGCTCAATCATACAATATTTGGCCCAAGTGTGGACTAAAGAAAGATGCGGTCTTAGTCCAACACTGACTAAATCAAGGTCCGTAAACGGTAAACACCCAAGTAGGACGGCTAAACAAAATTACGGATGGAAATTATATTTCCTTTTTTGTCTAATGGAAATTATATAAAACGATAATATCAACCACGTCTCCGTCAATAAGGTTGTTAATGTACTTAAATGGAGTAGTCGATTTTTTGTCATTCACCACAAATAATACAACTATTCAGCAATTATTTGTATACTGCTTATTAGTACTACTATACGCAGGAAAATTGGTTTTAGTTTTTTTAAAGTAATTAATGTACTTTAGAAAATATAGCGCAGAATTACGACCAAACAATTGAGATTTTAACTTCTCCATAGTTTTTGTCAAAAAAAACTTCTCCATAGTTTGTTACTCATATCAATATATTTTATCACAATATCTATTTTTAATTTTTTTTAATCACGGCACTCTATTATCTAAGGTGTAGGAATCAAATTCAGAAAAATTAATTAATACGAGCACACTATTTTTTTGTAATTTTTTATGATGCTAATGATTGCAGAATTATAATATATATGTATACGTTGACAAATATTATGGATATAGAAAAATTTCCTAACCTCGATGTAGCCAAGTCTTTCGGGGTCTAACTCTTCCATGATCAGAGCTGCATATTCTTCGGCCTGCTCCTTCAATCTGGATAACTTATTTGCAGAAGCGCTTAACATGATGATCTGCAAGGCAGGAGATGCAGCAAGAATTTGGTTAATGAAAAAATTAATTAAAAATCTAACTAAATATTACGTGTTTAAGAAAACATCTTTCGTGGGACAAAAGAAAAGCTTTTATCTTAAAATGACGACCACGCCCCCACCAACTCCACTGAAAACGTCTTCATTATAAATTCCAAGAATTTGGTAAAATCAGAAAAATGAAAGCGCCATCTCTATGACCAAAACAGAAAAAGTAAGGCATAGTTCACTGACTCTTGAATATGTACCAACTAATATATTATGCTCTAGAACACGGAAAATGTTGAGTGGGATGAATATTGGAAGAGCCAAGATGATCTACTCGTATATCTCATCCATTGAATTAATCCAACAGTTTATAGACTGTGGAAGTATTTAATTTTAATATAATCATCAAATAGAAGTTCACCCATTCTAGCCTAACGTTGATTAATTAAACTCTATGGATGCAACGTATTACCTACATAAAATGAGTATTTAAATTACTATGATAAAAAAAATCGAGGTTGAATGTCAAAAAGCAAATATAGTAAACAAATTCGGCTGAATACAAAATGAGAGGTAAAAGTTCGGTTTGGAATATAAAATAGAAGTACCTCTTTCACTTCTTCTTCGGTGATTCTTCCATCTTCGTTCTTGTCCACCCTGTGAAGATGTTCAGAGTATATTTTAAATTTTAAAAAAATAATGCACGCAATGATCATATAATTGAATTACAAGGAAAGAAAGCATCAAAGCCTTGACGGCCATTTAAATATTAAAGCAAATATACGGTGACATTTAATAATGATGCGTTTAATCAATGGCATTAGGTAGTGTGAGCTTATTCAAAGAAAGGAAAACGGAATTTATCACTAATTAAATTGAACTTCAACAATAAACAATAATCACTGAATGATTACATGTCGAAGAAGATCTGGAGCCGCGAATCAAAACTTTGTTCGGTAATTTGCGACCAGAATTCGAAAAGTTCATCCCTGTTGATCTTGTCAACTTTCAATCTACGTTTACGACCCAGAGCATCAAAGAGTTCCAGAGCAAATTCCTTGGAATCTCTCATCCCTTCAGAAAAAGTATAAGACGGTTGAGAGTCAAAAAAAATTTACCAGTAACAAGTGAAAGAGTACGCAAGATCTAAACAATTTCTAGGCCATATATAATAAAATTCACAGACAACGAATCAAACGACTTAAACGAACAATGCAAGAGTAAGATTATTATGAACTGAGATTTGAGAAAAAGAAATGGACCTATGCATTGACCGAAATCGGCGCGATGGAGAAAACCGTCCTTGGCTAGCCTATCGAAGTTGCTCTGCACCTCGTTCCACGCATCAACACCGTTGGATTTGCTGCTGATGAATCTCAAACCACGGAGTGCTTTATGAGCACCGGAGCGAGTACGATCAAGCTGCGCGCGTTGCTTCCTGAGAGCTCTAGCCGCCAAGGCCGTTTCAACTCCGCCGCCGGCACCACCTCCGGTACCATTCTGAGCAGAGGAAGATGAAAGAGTGCGTGAAGCTTGGCCGTGGCTCCACGAGAACCGCCGAAGCTCTGCTTTAAGCTCGTGCGAGAATTGCCTGGCCTTGGCAACCGCCTCGGCTTTCAGTTCCTGCGAGAACTGCCGCAGGCCTCTCGACGAGGTCCTCCGGATCGTCGGCGACCGCGGAACAGAGGCCGGAGTATCGTATCCGCTACCGGCGACGCCATCGTCGACGTTAATAACAGAGGCTGGCTCAACACTCCGGAGAACGATGGTGTCATCTTCTCGAAGATCAAGAGTGACTTCCACAAACTCCTCGGCGGCGGAATTGGACTCAGTTCCCGGCGAAGTTCCGGTGCTGACGGTTGCTTTTCCGGGAACGGAATCGGAGGCCCAGCGGCGCTCGTGCTTCGGAATACCCTTCATTGGTACAAAACACGAGATGTACGGATTGGTTTCTACTCTTTTCTTTCCCTTTTCCACAGTACGACTTTTTCATCCAAAAAAGATAAAGGAATGTGAATTTGTTATGCAATGCTACTCGGCGTGCACATTGCTGACGTGGACGAGTGTCGAGTGGTTGAGCAAGGTTACGATGACGATTAATGGAGAAGAAAGCCCTGATGATTGGATTAGGCCCAGATGATTATGATTTTGGAAGAGGTGAGAGAGAGGGTGGAACGCGTTCATGATCTCTGAGACAAAGACATGAACGCGTAAAGAGCTTGCTCAGAACACAAGGGAGGGGGATTTTAAGTAAGAAAGAATAGGACAATGGTTTTGCTTTTGCAGCAGAGATCAAATGAAGCCAAACCCAAGTGTAGTTGATATTAATAATGAGGGGGGACATATATAATAAGTTATTAAGAGGAAGAACAAAAATTCATGGAATGGTTTTTTAATTATAATAATAGGATTATTATACACAAGAAAATAAAGTGTTTGTTGTTGGGCTTTGTAGTAGTAGTGTGAATTAAAATTAATAAAGGTGAGAGGAGGGATTGGAAAAAGAAAGAAAGTGCATGTGTGACCACTAGAAGATGTTGGTGTTTTAAGTAAAAAAAAAAAAGATGTTGGTGTTTAGTTTTTCTTTCTTTAATTTGTTACATTATGATTATAAGAGATTTTTATCTAATTCTCTTTTATTAAAAAAGTTAGTTAATATAATTTATAATATTAAATATGTCAATAATTTATACTATATTTTTAAAATTATCCTTAATAATAATGTATCTCTTTTCACTTTCTATTTTCTATTTAATTAATACATTACTATCTCTCTTCTAACTGTACGTAATAAATAAAAATAATTTAGATAAAAATTAATTAATACATAATATATTTTTAAAATTTTTTTTATAAAAATAAACAAACAAACTTGTAAATTTTTTTTTTTTATAATTAGAGATGGAGGGAGTATTTGTAATTGTAATTTTGTATACAGTTATGTTCTGTGACATGACGCGGTTGGATTGAAGTGGCTTGGCTTACGACACGAGAAAGAAGTGGTGGAGGCAGAAAGAGAGAGCGATGGAGTATGGCTGTGTGGGAAAAATAAAGGGAATATCTCTATTTTACGCGAGTGGGACCAGTGAGGTGATTCCAGAGTTTCTGAGTCGACGGCAGGGATTGCAACGTCAACTCCACATAATATTGCTCCCGTGGTTTTACCTTTTTTAATAATTTTTTATTTACAAAAATGAGTCTCACATCTCTCATGAGGTGTGGAAATGATAAAAAAACGAATAGATAAAAAAATAAAGAGATGAAAAATGTGATGAGTGATCCGCAGATTAAAAAGATAAAAAAAAGTTTAATTACATTTTTAATCTCTCTAAATTTTGGTCTTGTAATAATTTTTTAGTTAATTTAGTCCCTTATTTTTTGTTGTTATAATTAAATTTTTCAATCACTTTTCTCCTACTTAAAATTCTCAAATTCTTATTTTTGACTCAAATTTTTCACGAATTCAATTGATTAAATCACGTTAAACATTTTTTTTCTCAAAACTCATCAATAAAAAAGGACAAATTTCACACAAAAGAAAAAAATCTCAATTTTTCCTCTTCAAACCCTAATTTTGAGAATATAAATATACCAAAAAAAAACCCTAATTTTGCAACCACCAAAAACTTTCGAATTTTATCTAGTTTATACAAAATTTCTAACTCCTAAACTTTTAAAGTTATTTCACATTTCAAATTCATAATAAAACTCCAAAAATTTGAATGAAAAATGACCATTAAGAGTTTTAGGGGATAAAATGCAAAGAGGAAATTTGCTTAGTTTTGAAAATAAAGTTATTTAATTGGCTCAAAAAAAAACTCGAGGACCATAATCATGAATAATTCAAACTAGAGATATCAAGAGTACAACTAAACCGATATAAAAATAATGTAAAAGAAAATAATCCAGGAAAATAACAACTCTTTTATTAATTATCCCCCTTTCTTTCGTATTTACTACTCTCATTTAACTTAGTTTATTCAGTGGGAATGCATATTAATGTTCAGATCGAAATATTACTTGAACACCCTTTCCACCTCCTTTACACCTTTTTCCAACTATTTCACTCATTATCATTATGTGTTGAAAAATGCTCTTTGGTAAAAAAAAAATCACAAAAGTTCTATCAATAATTGCTATTTTTTTTTTGGAATAAATGATATTGATTGAATATAAATAAGTGGGGGTATATAATCAATTTTAAAATAATTTCACATTAGATCCATTATGAATTATTGTGAATTCTGTTTTAGTGCTCAAATTGGTAACAAATTTTTGCACTAAATATTATCATTGTATGTTATATTAGGAAACACTACTAGAATTTTAGCTATTAGCGTCGGCCAAAAAGCCCACGCTACATAGGCAGCTTTGACGCAAAAGAAGTTCTTTGAGAATTAGCGTCGGCTTAGCCCAGAGAGACTTAATGAAACATTGAGTGACCCCAGAGAAACCTAAGAATATTAATATCTACAATATAATAAATAAATGCGCAATCAAACACCAAGAATATAAAAGTTCCGAAACGATCCCTTACTGAGACGGGTGAGCAGTTAGCTACACATCAATTGGTCAATTGAGCAATAGAATGAAAATGGATTGAGGGATATATGCTTTTATCTCCCAGTTAAACCTTTAGATTGCAACCTGAAATTAAACATTGGGTACAAACTCTTCAAATATGTGACTATTTAAGCTTTGCCATTATACTTTGGCAAGTACAGGGGATAAATGGTTTGTGAGTTCTATATGTGGTTGTGATAGGTACCCGAAATGTGCAATAAAACAGAGTGTATTGTAGTACAGAAATTGAATTCCAACAAGAAAAACCACAGTCTGGGCACAAGTAGGAAAAGCAGAAAACTAAAATATATATAGCCTTGACAGTCAGGAAATAACAAGTGTCTTAGAAAAAAGAGTTGTCAATAAAGGTATAAAAAAATAAGGAGTCCAAAAATGGTAATGAACAAAACAAAAAGCAATATAGAAATGCAGCAATCAGTAATTATATTTTGCTTTATATTAGTGGCCATGGTGCCAATAACAATTAGAATAAGGGAAAGATGAATAAGGACTTGCTTTATAAGTACTCCAATTATACATGGGTCAATTGCAACACTAACAAGACAAACAGCAATGCAAAAATGAGAAGTCCCAGGATAGAAAACTAAACCATTGTCTTGGACAAGTAATGAACTACAATAACTGAAAGCTTGAGACAAACAACAAGGATAAACTTAAAAAGTGGGGGAAGTGTATGGGACTGACAGGGAGAGGCTCTTAGCTTTTTTAGATTCATGTGAATTGTGAAGTGAATTAAGTCTTGACTTTTGACAAAGACAATATATTCAAGTGATTCATAAATGAAAACCATTTTAAATATTAATAAGTTATACACGTCCAGCTTATTTCTTTTTTGTTAATTAGTTTCTCATTGATAGAAACCAAAATGAGTTCTTCCATGTTGTTATATTACTTCTTATATCTTTTTTTTTTTTCTGAAACAGAATGCATATTTAACCAGAACCAGAATTCATACTTAACCAGAAACAGAATGCACAGTAAACCAGAAACAGAATGCACTTAACTAGAACCAAATTGCATATTTAAACAGAACCAAATATCTGATGATAACCAAATCAAATGCGTGCAGACAAGGGAGAAGCATTTTTGCAGTACAAAAGAGGAGCCTATTTCACATTCACAGCATCAACTTACATAGGACTAGGTATTTCAATTCAAATTATATATATATATATATATATTTTACATGAACACTCATATTAAATTGTTTAAAATTCAAGTGTGTTTGAAGTCACATTGATTAAGAATAGCTTAGATATAAAGATAAATATAAAAGAATAAATCCATATATCTATTGTCTAATGCCTTGCACTTTGTTCGGGTAACAAAAGAAATAGCTAGCTAGGGAGAAAATAAATTAAAAAGAAACTGGGGAGAAGAGATGGAAAATTAGAAATTGGTTGGAGAATGTACTTTACTATTAGTTCTCTATTCCATTTTTTTTCTTTCTGTGTTTAATCGCATCGTCCAATTGGATTTTAACTAAAAAGGTTGTACTTTTCTGTTAGTTCTAAGTATATGTTTTCTAATTTGAACAAGAGTAAATATGAAGTATTTGAGTTGCTAAGGAACATCTCATCTAAAAGCTAGAAGTACATAATTAAATAAAAGGAAAGTCAAGCCATGACATAAAAAATACAGGACAAAAAACATAACATAATGTCATCAAAGTAGCTGATGGTAAAAAAAAAAAATTATAGTCCAAATGCTAATTAAGACCCTAGACAAATCAGACTCAATAAGCAATAAAAAAGAAAAAGAAATAGCCACTGCAACTATAACAAGAAGTTCAGGGAGTTAACAGATGCATCTCTTCAATTGAATTTGGGCTATATCATTTCATGTAACTAATCTGTTTAATGGTAATATAAAAATATAACACCAATATCTGGCACTGAACTCTGAAGTGACAGATTAGATAGTACTTTTTTACTTTGGCAACAAGAACATTGGTTGAAAGCTACATTTGACCAATGAATCTTCAGTTCCTAGCCTATCAAATGCAATCATCTTGCATACATAACAGTTTGTCAAACAACAGCTATAATAATAATAATCAAAGCAATAGAAGCTTTGTCAAAGACTTAATTTGACTTGCATAAGAAGGAGATCAAAACTAAATTGGATGTCTTTGACACCACTCTAAAGTTGTTCTAACCAATGTTCTCGTTCAAACTTAGTAATGTTGATTTCAGCTTCTCTTTGAATATCACATAAAAATAAAAATATTTCATCACCTAATCAAACAACCATGTCTTTTCTTCACTCCTATATATAGACACCAACATTTTGTCCCATTCATTCCATCAACACAGTTCAAACTCAAAGTAACAGTTTCAAGATCAACAACCTTTTCAGAAATTCAGAGAGAAACATGGGTGGTGTTTCCCTTCTTTCAAAGTAACAGCTGCACAAATACAGATGCAGCTGAACTAAGCACAATGGCATCCGAAATTTCAGTAATGCTTACATACTACAACAATGGCATCCGAAAAAGAAAATTACCTTCTCTTTCAAACAAGGACGTACGCGACGAGAACAAGGAGTAAGGGATGAGCACAGGGACTGACGGAATACGGGATGAGATTCGCCGTCCTCATCGCAGGAACAGAGACGATACTCGCGCTACAGACACGCCTCGACGCCGTCACCTTGAACCCGCCGCAGATTGCCTCCGTCGCAGGTTGCCGCCGTTGCCTCGCCGGTTCTGGGTTCGCAAACGGTTCGCCATCGCAGGTTGTGGCTTGTGGAAGAGAGAAGATGAGCGATATGAGAAAGTGAGGGCGAAGAGGGTTTGATAAAATTCTGATTTGGTAAAGTTATCTAGCGTCGGTCATTTGCGTCGGCTAGGCCGATGCTACCCTTAAATTTAAATTTTTTCAAAATTTTATTGGACCAGGCCATTTGCGTCGGCCAAACCGACGCTAAAGGCAACGGTAAAATTTATTTTTTGCGTCGGCTAGGCCGACGCTAGCCTTAAATTTACATTTTTTTGAAATTTTATTGGACCAGTTGATTTAGCGTCGGTCAAGCCGACGCTAAAATAAATTAAAATTTTTCGTCACACATTTAGCGTCGGCTAAGCCGACGCTAATTATAAAAAAAACAAAAAAAAAACTTAATGTCAACTTAGAGTCGGTTTGGCCAACGCTAACCCGACGCAATTAGCGTCGGTGTCGGGGCCGACGCTAAAAACTGACGCTACAAGAACACATTCTAGTAGTGAAAGGTTATCAGATCAGAATATTTAAAGTCTAGTTTTTTACGCGAGGACTTGTAAAAAGAATGTTGAGAGAATTTGTTTTGTTAAACAGGTCTATCTAATTTTATTGAGATTAATTGATCAGTTGATCGAATTGACAGAATAACGCGGTTTCCTACTTTCCTTATTCCCAAACGTTCATAGTAAAATATGCGTTTAAAAATTTATGGTAAATATTTGTCAGTTTATTTTGCAAAAGAAATTAATTGACCATTACTAAGTTTTCACTAGATATATTTCCTTTTGACTTCGAATTTATTGTGAAACTTTCTATGTCCAACCAAAACTTGTACCGTAAGGTATCCGCTGCTCTCTTTCAGAAATTCAATGCAGAGCACAAAAACTTGTCATTCACATATGCACATCACAAGAAGGGAAACAAAGACAAAAAGGGAGATGAAAGAAGAAAAAGAAAGCTAATTTGACAAATATCACCCACCAACCACTTTAACAAAGAAAAATTAAAATAATAAAAATGTCCACACCCATTTGCAGCTGTTTGACGCCATAGAGTACACGAGTTTCTTTTTTCTACCATCAGAAGAACTACTACTACATACGTACTTTCACCTAATTATAATTAAATTAAGTAACTACTGACTTTGCCGCTGTAACTATTATGGCATATGTGCCAGTGAATTGAAGTGAAAAAAAAAAAAAGAGTTTAACCATATAATTTGTTATACACGGAATGGAATAGTCCAATCTGGGGTGGGGGAACTAGCACTATCACTTCAGGAAGTTCACCAACCTGCTGAATTTCGTTTCACATTTATTTCTCTAGAGACCAAATAGACAAAGAATACAACTAAACCGAGTCTCATAAGTCTACCCGAATTTAATTAATTAAGATATTTGCTATTGCAAGTTTACGTAGAGGATACAATATTTCTTCATAGGACATTCTTTTCTCCATTTTTCTTTCTTCTCGTTCTATAAAATTTCTTAGTGAAAATATCCTTTTGAGCACCCACCACTTTATTTACGAATTCTTCTCTAAATCCTAACATGACCTTAATATTTTAATTAAAAACAGAAACAACTAAAGTAACCAAGTGAGATGTGGGGTTTGGTGCTATGCGAAATGCGAACTGTGTGGTACGTGTGAAGGGCGTCCTCGCTGGCTTTGTGAATCCGGAAAACATACATTGACTTGGTCTTGCGCTAGCTGAACCTCAACTTAAGGAAGGGGTTGAGATCACTTTCCTATATATAGAACGTCGACTTCAAACTATAGCCCCAAAGTTTGAATTTCCATTGAAATGTGATTCATAGCAAAGCAATGATATTAATATCAATTAAACTGCAGTTTTTTTAACCTTCTAAATAATTTAGTTAGTTTACAAATGTTTCTCTATGATGTGAATTTTAATCGCGAAGCATTTTGGAATGGTCATTTGGTCAATTTCATCAGATATCATTGACTGATCGATCAAACTGTTAATTGTAATGAAAGGGCATTCATATTTGAAGAACGATCAAAACGAATTTTGGCTATGGACTTCAGAACCTGGGCCACGAGTTGGTCAAACAACATAGAGAATTCATAATATAAGTGGAAACGACGAAATTGCATGAAAGAGAAGATACATGCACCGGGGGAAAAAAACTAAGTACGAAAGCGTATTTTCGACCAAATAAATGACACTAACTGTTTGGTTTAATGTGTATTTCAATTTTCAAAGTCCGTTTGAAACGTTTGAGCTCTCGATCTCAACAAATTTCCAAACAGTACACTGATATTATTCCTTTATATTTTAGAATATTGCGAGAATATAGACATACTTTTCAATTTCTAACTCACAAATTGTATGGAAATTAAATTTCATAGTTGGCACTTTACATGCGTGTCTGTTCTGGCTATAGATATGTGTATTATTTTTTTTTGGTCATTATAGATATGTGTATTTTAAGAAACTAAACGCGAGCATGTTGGCCGGATTAATGTGATTTTCACATCACACACCTTAACTACCAAAAACAAAAGCCTTTCACCCCCAGGCCCCAACAGGTTAATCGAGAAGGAAAGGGCCGGGGGGCCAGTACCTTTCAGTATTCGCGTGTATTGTGCTTGTGTGATACTCTCTCTGGTCTCAAATATAAAAAAAAAAGTACATGCATCTGGAGTACATGCATCTGGACCATATATGATCCAGATGCATGTACTTTTTTTCTTATATTTGAGACCGGAGGGAGTACTCTCTCTATTTTTTATTATAAGCAAAAAACACCAAAATATTTTGTTACTAAATATAAACAAAAAATAACTAATTCTATCTCATTTAATAACATTATTTCTATAATACCCTTAAGTTAATTTAAATTTTATTTTCCAATGCATAGTTTGTTTCCAAGTAACAATTTACTATGCAATTATTAAGAGTAATTTAGAGACTACACTAATTTTTTATATGAGATCGAGAAACTTAATTGCAATTAACTAACTTCTTTAATAAACGTGAGTTTAGGTATTTTTGCTTATATTCAAATACAGAGGGAATAACAACCAAAGGACCTTACACTGAATTAAAGAATTTTGACAAAAAAAAACTGAATTAATTAAAGAATATAGTATTTGAAGACTGATTTCATGATTTTTTTCAGCATCCTCAATCAAGCTCAATTTGTATAGAATAATAATAATTATAATTATAATAATACAGGTGCAAAAAAATAAAAATAAAAATAATTATATGGTATTGCCGGCGGCTGGGGAAGAGATGCCTGTATTATTTACATAAATTCATAGATCAACTACAATTGTTTTACTTTACTAAGCTAAAAATACGTCTCCATAATCACAATTCATTAATTCGCAACCCAACACATAATCTATAATATATATAAAGACGAACCCTCTCAAGACCAAGTTTTACACGTGTCGCTTTGGGAGCATTTCTCAGTACCTCTCCATTAATTCATTTCATTTGAATTGAATTGATGATTTGATTTGTATTGTATTGATTTTATTTGATATTGTATTTAATTGTTTTTTAATGTATATCAAATCAAATCGATATTGTATCAAAGGGATTCCAATTTTAAATGGATTTACAAATTGATATCATTCAATATTGTATTTAATTAGTGTTTTCTTTTGATACATTTTTTGGCTTTGATATTTTTAAGACACAAAGTCGATTTCTGTGACCAATGCCTCTCTCCCCCTCTCCTCCTAGCCCTCGCTTTCTTCTTCCTTGAGATCTCAGTTGAGTTTACCAATTTCTCTTTGCGATTTTGCCTCAGGTTTTCGATCTCTTTTACAAAAGATCTTGGCTACTGTGGTTCACGCGACAATGAACGATTCTCAGTAGCCATGGATGGAGTGTGGCGCTCAATTGAGACTATAGGAGATCCTCTTTTTTATTTTTGTTTATGTATCTACTTGCTTTGCTCTCTGTATTTGTTCTTTTAGTCCTATATATTGTTGGGAAGTATTGCATTGCGTTGATTGGTCATATGATTGTATTTTTTTAGCAAGATAACATACCTATTGGTCCAATGATGACATACATATTAATATTATTGATTAATATTGCATTGAGCAAGATAACATACCTATTGGTACAATGATGAGCGCATGTTCAAATTCTGATGAGGTGTGATTTTTTTCAACTTTTTGTATTTATTCTTTAATTCTAATTATAAAGAATTATGCTTTTGTGCTCTGATATAATTGTGTTTTTTCTATCAATTATTTTTCCCAATAAGATTATTGAGCTATATTTGATGATAGACATGTTCCTATGAAACAAAATTCTAGAGGTACTTATATTTTTTTAAGGACTATCTTGCTGGAAAACTAGATCCATTGTTCTGAATATTCCATTAGTTGTCATTTTGGTAGAGATGAAATCAAAAGTGAAGGCACTGACCCAACAGGAGATTGGGGGAACACAAACTAATGAGATTGGTCACTTGGCTATTTTTTATTATCATAATTTATGTTAATAATAATCCGTTCAACGCATATTTCACTAAAAGGTTATTTAAACTCTCAATTGGTAGTTGTTGTTTATATGTTTTTTTTTCTACATTATTAATTATTAATTGTGCTTAATGTAATTAAGAAATGGTGAACAAATTCTATCAAAAAAAAGGAGATGGTGAACAAATTTTCGTTGAGTTTGAGTTTTATTTTTTGTAGAATTAGGAAAAAAATTCAAAATTTAAAAAGGTTTCAATTTAACATTTTAGACTTTAAAAAATATAAAAGATCTCTTCCATTTTTTAAAAAAAGAAGATTTTTTCCATCTTGATTTGAATTTGATTTTCAAACTTGGGTAATAATTTTATTTGATCTTAATTTAAAATTAATTTTTCTCAAGATTATGTTGTATCAAATTTGATATCTTTAGCATTAGTATGATTACATTAATGATTGATTTGCCACATTTTAAATTGATTACATTAATTGCACGATATAATTTCCCACTACGGTATAATAATAAATTAATATGGGTTTCGATTTCCAATTTGTTCATTGATAGAATCGGTTTAAATTGAGATCACAGGTTATGGATTAATATAAATATATATGAGAAAATGGTGAAAAAATCTTTGATGAGTTTGAATATGATTGTTTAGAATTAGGACAAATTAAATTCAAAATTTAAATTGATTTCAATTTAATGTTTTAGACTTGATAAAAAATATAAGAGATCTCCCCAGATCAAAAAATATAAAAGATCTCTTACATCTTGATTTGAATTTAATTTTCAAACTTGGGTAATAATATTATTTGATCTTAATTTAAGATTGATTTTTCTCAAGATTATGTTGATTCAAATTTGATCTCTTTAGGATGATTGATTTGCCACATTTTAAATTGATTACATTGCACGCCATGGTTTTCCACTACGGTAATAATAATAAGAAATTAATATTGGTTTCGATTCTCCAATTTGTTCATTTATAGAATCAGTTTGAATTGGGACTCTAGGTTATGGATTAATATAGATTCCTATAATTACACATTTTGAATCACTACTTAACATTTGACAAGATATTGTTTTTGCTACCACAATAATGATTGATTTGCAACATTTTAAATTTTAAATTTATTACACGGGTTATGGATTAATATATATTTCCATAATTACACATTTTAAATGACTACTTAATATTTGACAAGATATTGCTTTTGCCACCACAATAATGATTGATTTGCAATATTTTAAATTTTAAATTGATTACATTTCACGATATGATTTTCCACTACGGTAATAATACTAAAAAATTAACATTGGCTTTAAGGTCTCCTTTCAAGCAAAAAATAAATAAATTAATATTGGCATTCTTTTCCCAATTTGTTAATTAATAGAATCAAATTAAATTGGATCCACAGGTTATGGATTAATATAGATTTTCTTAATTACACATTTTAATTTATACTATTTAGACATTTGACAATAAATATTGTTTTTCCCAATAATTGATATATTATGCCATTTGTCAAATTGTTAATCAACATTTATCCATGTTCATTACATACATACAAATATAAGTCAATATTAAGCCAAATCAGTTAGCAGTATCTTTATAATTAATTTATAATTTAAAAAATAAAATTTCTTTTAAACATTAATTTCTATACGTAAAGTGACTAATATAAAAAATACTAAATACTTACACATAAAAAAGTAAATATTTATATTGGCAAATATTATTTCATGGGGAGAAAACTATATAGGAAAATTTTTTAAGAAAGATATAAGAGCACATTTTTATATGGGCAAAAATATAGAGTAAAGGAGTTAAAATTATACAGTAACACATGCAATGCATTAGATAAAATTTAACACATTGGGATAAATAATATTTTATACATGAAAGCTCATTAATATCTACATTAAAATATTTCTTCATAAAAAATATCTGCATTAAAATATATTAATATTTAAAATACATATTAACAAATACAACACGGGAAGGCAACACACGTTACATAATCTCTAAAACATCAAGCTAAGGGGAGAAGTAATCTTTTCTAAAATTGTTAAAGAAAAAAGACTTTAATACCTCATGTTCGCGAAAAAATATCTACAACGATTTTTCTCTTGATAGATATGTTTAATAGACAAATCAAGTGGAAACCCTTCTCCATGTGGCAGGGTTTGAACAAATTGGTTTGAAGCTTGACCCATAAGAACTCAATAAGAAACAATTTGAGAATTAAGCTCAACAATAGTTTCTGAGAAATGGAAACTTCTATAACTAACTTAAGAACGAAAATCAAGACTCATCATTTTCAGGGGTGAGTACAACATCCCTACCAATATCTATGTATTTGAAAAAGAGGATAATCGAAACTCGACCCCAAACCCATCAAAGTTGAGGGTGTTCAGATGAGTATCCACATATTTGAGTTTTTAACATGCCTATTTACATCAACTATTTAAACTATCATACTACTTTAACAATAATTTATTCATTTTTTCGTCCTACTCTACATTAAAGTTGAAAATTAATCAAATAGTAAATGCTTATTATGTATCACGTGCATTGTACGTGTTAACACACTAGAGTGATAAAGGTATAGTAGAAATTGTGTTTTTTTTAACAGTTATAGTAGAAATTGTTAGCTTATAATTCATTTAGCATAAAAATATCTACACATAATTTATTTCGTTAAAGTTATATAAATTATTAATTATATATATACTTTTATACGAAATATTTATCCCGTGCATTGTACGGGTCACTATACTAGTTTTCAATATTAAATAACATAATCCAACAATAAAAATTGAAAAACGGAGATCCTCTACAGTCCTTTTTTTTTTGGGAATAATCTACAGTTCTTTTACAAGTGACAACAGGACCGGTACATGGGAAAAGAAGCTAGAGAGAGAGGAACAGGTGGGCTTCTAGAATACCATTACGTATAAGGCCCAGAGAAACCAGGGGCCTACCAAAGCCCCCCAAGTCAAATGCTCACCAACTCCTATCCTTAAAGTAGAGTCGCTTATGGGTAGAAATAAAGAAACTAATGATTTATTAATGTTGTTGATTGTTATTGAAGGTCTCCAATTATATTGCCACTTCCCTTTCTCCCACACGATATATAACTTCCTCGTGTAATCAATTATATATCTATAAATCAATATTCAAAGATTAATGTGCTGTAAAGCTCAAGTGGTTTGCATTTTTTTTTTTTGGATATATCCAGTGGTTTGCATTGACACCCACTTAAACCCGACACATTTTCATGGGCTCTATGTCCATACTCGTCTGTATTCTTTTGGTAGCACGTGCGCAACTAAAACTAGTAATTTGTTCCTTCTAAAAGAAATGGATATATATATATATATATATATATATATATATATATATTTGCTAAACTTTCATAAACTCGTATACTGAATATAAAAATAAGATGATTTTTTAAGCATTTTATAACCGAACTCTTCTTAGAATTTGTAGGTCTAACTCATCCCTACAAAACCAACTTGTAGGGTGAGAGATTCTGATACCATCTTAATTAGAATTAGTGGACCTAACTCATCCTTACAAAATCGACTTGTAGAGTTAGCAGTGCATATATAAGGACCACATTAGCCATGTCAGTAGTTGATGTGGGACTCTCAACAATTGTAAACAAAAATAAAAATAAAAATATTCAATTATATTTCATTATTATGTCATATCATATTAAAATTCAATCAAAGCACAAATAATACTATATCACAGTTCACGTATGGAAATGGACCCCGAGCTCTTGGTGTTGAGACCGAGGACCACCCCGTGAGTTGTGAACGTGGATGAGTGAGTTGTCTCTCTTGGTGCCATGAGTCCCTTTTTATATTGCTCGGTCCATAAATATGAGGGAGGCAATCGGGGGATTTGGTCTCCTTGATGAGCACGCCATAAATGCTCTTTGCTGGTGCTGACTCAGATCTCGGTAGACGATGACGTGTATACTCGGTTGGGATCTCCGGATGGTACACAGCCCCACGAGTTCCAAGCCTGAAAGACGAAGGGGCTCGAATTTGTGATTGCTCGATCGGGAAGATATTTGGATGATACAATCACATATGTTGTACAATGATAACAAGTGATCCCACCATGACGTTACATGATAACTTTTCTCAACATAGTCTCAGTGCAAAACATAATCTCATTATATTAAAAGACATAAAGCACTGCTCTACCATAAACTGAAACCATTAAACAAATTTCAAAATTTCACGTAAATACGGACTTCTCAATCCATAGTCATTCACAATTGATAAAAATTTCACACCTTCACTGTGAAAGCGTCACACCCTATTCACTAAAATGCAAACTTCTCAAGTCAGAATCATTCACAGCTGTGAAAAAATTTACAACCCCAATGTGAAATTGTCAAACCCAATCCACAAATGCAGACTTCTCAATACAGAGACGTTCCCACCTGTGAAAAAACACCCTCATAGTGTGAAAGCGCCAAACCCTATCCACAAAAATGCAAACTTCTCATCTCAAAGCCATTCATGTTTGTGAAAAAATTCACACCCCGGTTGTAGAAGCATCAGAATCACCAAAAACGCAAACTTCTCAGTCTAGAGGCGTTTACACATATGAAAAACGATTCACACCCCTGGTGTGGAAGCGTTTGACCCCTGTGCACACCTGTGTAAAATTTCACAGCCCCGCATAAATAAGCCACAATTTTTTTCATTAAACAAAAAGAACATATGCAAAAGCATCACAATAGAAAAAAAAAATCTTAATTATACTAGTACCTTAGACTCTACCTATCATCTGCAACATTTGAAGAGTATCAACAATGAATTTGCCTAGATCACTACCAGTTTAAATTACAACAATTAAATAATCTTTCAAATGAGGGTAAGGATGATCTCTCACCGACATCAATATTCGAATACGTCAACTTATTCCATCATGGGTTATTCAGAACAAAAGTTCAATACAATATCTATCAATTGGATTAAATGCTATAATAATAAAAAAACCATAATTAATATCTATATCTATAAGAAAACTAGCAAGTTACTCGTAAATTGCATATGATATAAAATAATTTATTTATATAATAATAATTTAATATATGATATACTTTAAATTTATACATTCTAGTATTAATAAGAAAATAATTTCTAAAATTGATCAATATTGTCAATTCACGTCATTGATTGATTAAATAATTAATCTAATAGATCTTTCATTAAGTTATCTATATTTACTAATTCCTCGTCACAATTGCTACCGGAAGGTTCTCTCAATTATTTTCTTCAAAATTTGGTGCTTAGTTCTCTCTCCGGTACTGCAACTCTCTTATCATCATTATACCATGCCCAAACCTTATTGACGATACTTCATACTAGTTTTTTGTGTTTGGATATGAAAAATTAATTGTTCTATTTTGTTTATAAATATTCATAAAGACGAAAATTTTAGTTAGTTGAAAATTAATGGACACATAAATGTTTGAGAACCAGTTAATTCAGTTGTGTTAGATTCCTTGAATCCTTTTGTTAGTTAGTTAGTGTTGAGTGGAGTTTGTTATTGCTGTTAGCATGTGAAGCAACTCCCGCGTGTGTTGAGGCTAAGTACCCGAGCGATGTGGGAC
The DNA here is from genome assembly GCA_030159175.1 of Glycyrrhiza uralensis. Classification (NCBI taxonomy): domain Eukaryota; kingdom Viridiplantae; phylum Streptophyta; class Magnoliopsida; order Fabales; family Fabaceae; genus Glycyrrhiza; species Glycyrrhiza uralensis. The sequence goes on along the minus strand of BRZY01000003.1, from coordinate 55,823,177 downwards.
TAGCTGTGCGAGTGTATATAGTGGTGAACCAAAGTGAAGTAAAATCAGTGTGTGCAGTGTGTGGAAAAGTCCAATTTTTGTAAATTCTCTCTTCTCTCAATTTCTCTATCTTCTTCTTTCTGAGTGTATGTGTTTCCTAAACTGTGAGTGTGTGAGGATTTTCTCCAACAATAAATAAGTCGCATTGCGCTCAAAAGGGAACCATGCAAAGCATTATTAGGGCACCAAAAATTAATCTGCCATGTTAAGAATTAAAATAAGAGAAAAAGGAAGCATAACTAAGGCTTTAATTAAATGTCCAATCTCTTTCCTTTTCATTCAGAAAAGAGAGGCGAAAAAAAGTGGAGGAGCAAATACGCTAAATTTAAAGCAAGATAATGAGGTATATATGAACAATGTATATAGAATCGATCATAGAAGTTTAATTGACCTTGACTGCGGCTGCTAAATGGAGAAAGAAGAAATGTATGTTCGTGTACATACATTACAGAGTAAGTAAGTACTATTTACAACTTGGACAGGTCCTTCTATAATAATCCTAGTCCACGCGTTCATAGTACATGTGTTCTTCGATCCCCTTGTGGTTTCATTCACAGGGCGGGGGGATGAAGGAACCACACATCTTTCCAAGAGAAATAATGAAAAAGATTCCCTATGGAAATCATGCACCAAGACTTTTGTTCATTCATGGGTCTCACAAATGTCAAAGATAATAAAAGCTGAATTTGTCTTTATTCGCCCACGACCAAAGTGTTGTCTTCAGATGGGAACCCCTCCGTGTAAAAAGGCTCCCTCCCAAAGAAAAAGAAATTTGAAATGGCTAAGAACAAAAGAGTCATTGTTTAACGGATTATTTCTTTTTTCAAGGATCTCGTTTTAAATACATTAAAATAAGTATTGTAAAAAGTATGTAAATTCAATAATTATTTGTTATTAGGAGAGCATGGAGAGCAAGAGGGACGAAGTAATTTGGTATTTTTATACTAATTAACAAGTATTCCACGTACACGGTATTTTTAAAATTTATATAATATTGAGAAAAAAATATTTAAAAAATAAAAATGAGATATACATTAATTATAGATATAATACTTTTTATATTATTAGATTATAAAAATAAATCGTGTGAATAAAGATATATACCACTATTTGTGACTGTTGATTTATATGGTGGGTCAAAATTTAAATTTATGAATGAATATAGATTTATAGTTCATATAGGATTTTGATATTATTTGTTATTCAACAATTTATGATTGACTAAATTTAAGAATAGTATTTATAAGCAATAAAAATCTAATATATACAATTGAAGTGCTTGATGTAGATGATGATGTAGATGAGCTCTTACGGCACGTTGAGACTAAAAACAAGATTAAATTAATAAAAAAAAATTCTCATGCTTAAAAGAGAAGATTTCAATTGAATGTGTATATAAGGTTAGATTACATCTTGAAAAACAAAACAGCCATGCTAGTTACTAATTTTACATCATCCAGTCTTTTTTTTTTATCAAGATGAAACAAGTTCATAAATGGGGAAACCCCAGCCATACGGCATCTACAGTAAGGAAAACAGCATATGCAGAGTCACAAGAAATAAACCAATGAAAACCTAGATACGCTGCTAAAACCTATACCAAGCTGTAGCGTACACAGATAAGGAAAACAACAAAATGAACACAGAAAAAAAAAACTACACCTAGTGCACCAAAAAAAGATACCAAAAAGGATACAGACATGAAGGATATTCTTTAGTGTATTGAGTTTGTCCCATTTGAGACACCTAAAACCTTCTCTCATAACAAATAAACTCACATGTCATGGATCCAAACCCAGCACACATCAACCAAACGGCCCATATAGCACACATCAAGTCTTTTAAAATGGTTATGTACTTTTGACCCAAAAAAAATGGTTATGTACTTCGAAGCAAGTCGAGTGAAATTGTCATTTTTTCTTTGAATAAACAGTCACTTTGGTCCCTGAGAGTGTCAGGCGGTGTCACTTTGGTCCCTGACAGATGCAAAATTCAAAAAAGGTCCTCAACTGTCATCCGTTAGTCATTTTGGTCCCTAAAAGTGATTACTTACTGTCATTTTGGTCCCTGAAAAGTGATTACTTACTGTCATTTTAGTCCTTGAAAGTATTACTTAGGGACCAAACTGAAAAACGTTTGTCTCTCTCAGGGACGAAATTTTAATTTCCTATCTCTCAGGGACTAATATGACACCGCCTATATCTCTCAGGGACTAAAATGACCCTTTACTCTTTTTTCTTTTTGGTCAACGAGTGAAATTGTCATTGGAGTCAGATAAATAGAGTAGAAGTGATTGGGCTTTAGCATTAAGGCTGATTTATAACAAGGCCTCTCTACTAGGTATTTTAGCTGGGCATCACGTATGGCTGAACAAAGCCCAACAAGAGGTTGGTTTATAAACCGGGCTTTTGACCCCCCAAACAAATACGGGCTTAAATTCACATACTATGAGGTGTTTTTCACTCTCTTGAATATTACTCCCTCCATTCTATATTATAAGAAATATAGTATTAAATCACATAGATCAAGAAAATACTTTAAAATAAGATAATTTTAATTAATACTCTTAAAGTTTTAATTTTTTTTCCCAAAATACCTCTTCCATGATAAATAAAAGCTAATTAATGACACTAATTTAACTTGCCAACCACTTGCTAATTAATAAAGGTATAATTGGAAGTTAACATTTAATACATTTGAAAATTAGTAAATATTACTTATATTTTCGACAAAATAAAATCTCTTTGTTACATATAATTTGGACTGGAGAGAGTAAATTTGATTTTTTTTTGACATGAAAAATTTGATATGTTTTTTTTTTGTAAAAAAAAAAGTTGATATGTTTAAAGTTTTTTTTTTGGTCAAATGATATGTTTAAAGTTGAGGCCACTACATTGACAAAAAAAAAAGTTTAGGCCACTGGCCCTTGGGCTTTGGCCCTCTTTAATCCAATACACTTTAAAGTTTAAACTCCTTTTTCCTTTGGACCAAAAAAACACTCTTTTTCCCTGGTGTATTGAGGTTTAAATTCATGATCTCTTACAAACTACTCAAAAAATTTAGGCAATTTCTATCTACACATACATGATTTTCTATCAACACATACATGCTGCGGAACTATTAGTTCCGCAGGTGTATTTTTTTTCTGACACACACATACCGCGGAACTATTAGTTCTGCGGGTTGTAATTCACTGCGGAACTAATAGTTCCGCAAGCATTTTTTATTCGTTATGTGTGTGTCCGAATTGAATTACAACGTGCGGAACTATTAGTTCCGCGGTGAATTACAACCCGCGGAACTAATAGTTCCGCGGTATGTGTGTGTCCGAAAAAAAATACACCTGCGGAATTAATAGTTCCGCAGCATGTATGTGTTGATAGAAAAACATGTATGTGTAGATAGAAATTGCCAAAATTTATCACTAACTCAAGCCTAATTTTTGGTTTGTTTGAACTTTGATTATAGACATTAGAAACACACAAATATTTACAAATATTTTCACTTCCATAATTACGTGTGAGCTATTTTGTAATTCATTATAACACACTATCTCTAACATTTTTTTGTTGATAATTTTACACTATGACCATTGTTTATATGACACATAATTATTCTAATTAAGGATTTATTTACATGTCAGTTTAGGCTCTCTATAAAGCCAGATTTTGAGAGGAACTAACAATAAAGCCAGCCATGCCGGACACAAGTACCGAATAAAAACAAAACACAAGTTGCCATTTTTGATAAATATAGCATCTCCTCCTTGTTTCCACTCTCAAGGATTGTATTTTATTTCATTAATAACAAGTATTTAAGAGAAAGATAATTTAATCGACAAAATATTATTACACTGGCAATAAATATATATTTGTATAAAAATAAATATGCTTTATTTTAAAATATTATTTAAAATTAGTTTATGAATCAAATATCACTGGTGATTCTTTTTGGTAACAATATCACTGGTGATTTGTAAATACATCATTATGTATATGTTAATTGAAGAAATATAGATATTAATTAAAAATAAAAACAATAACTTTTAAATAAATAACTAATTAGAGAAAAATATTAATTAAATTTGTATAAAATTCAAAAAAGTATTATAAAAGAAAAATGATATAACCGCGTGAAAAATGCACGTATAGAAATGATTCACTCTTGAGAATAAATACTCGATATAAGTTGCTTTCCCTGTTAAAATTACGGCACAAGGTCTCCACTGCTTTAATTATTTGCAGAATAATATTTCACGTGCAATTTGCAACTGGACCCAATTAATGAAGGCTACACCATTGACTGGTGGTAGTGGTCGGTCACTCCACTATCCTATCTTGAACACATTGCATATGTCCTTTGTTTTGTAAGGTAATGAAATGAAATGAAATTAGTTTGGCAAAAAAAAAAAGGGTTTAGAAAGTTAGAAAATTTCTTTGATTTCACTCTAGTGTTCCACCATCAAGAATATCGATCACTTTGGGGGGTTCCAATCTCTGTCTCTTTCTCAAGATTACATACACTGGTGGATGTAACCCAAGAAACACAAAGCACACCAACCTTTGAAAACAAGAAGAGTGTTTTGGAGTCTATTAGAATAGAATGCCTTGCCGGTCCACGTGTCTCAACGTCAACCAATTGTTTTCTCTTCGAATATATCTCTCCAAATATCTCTTCCCCCCATCTAATCCAGATGTGTGAGTGTGATAATTCTTGGGTTAATCGTATTATAAGATCCACATATTTCCTTTTTTTCCTTTACTTTGTCAAGATTCTCGTCTGCACTCTCATAATTCAACTTGATATTCTTTAGTCCTGATTGAATTGAATACCCATCTTAATTTAGTCTAGATTATGATTATTTTAGAACACTTGTTTTAACTTTCACAACTGACCCCTTCACTACTTAATATATGAATTCCTTACACATCTATAAACCCTATAATAAATGTATGTTCAACTAGCATTATTTTATAAGCACACAAGACATTTAGTATAGTGTTCATACTTCAAATTGTTCCTTAATTAAAGCTCCTTTCCGGTAAAAAAATGTGAAGAATAAAATTAAGAAGTAGTGAAAGAAAGAACAATGCATCTGGTCCGAGACCGTACAACTTTTCATAAAAGACACATCAACATTCTAGTCCTGTTTATATGTTTTCGAAAGATTCTGTGTGCTTAACTGCTATTCGACTCATATTATTATATTATATATATCGCTCTACTCTACGCCTTGTGCTACTAGGAGCATACTTAACTTGTGGACCAACTTACACCATCGCTGGAAAAGTGATGCGTGTCAATTACAAGTGGTGTAAACACGCATACCTTGTTGCTATAAATTACTAAGTATTATTAGCTCTGGTCTAAAATATAAACAATAAAGATATTTTTTTGGTTTAAAATATAAATAATATTTATTAATTTTAAATAAATTAAATATTAATTTTTCAATTATACCATTCATTTAATGCAATATTCATATTTATGAGAGACATCAAAAGGAATATTTTTGGAAAAAAAATTAAAACTAATGAATATTAATTAACATTATCACATTTTCAAAGCATTTCTTGGTCTGTGTGGTTTTTGTACTATATTGTTTATATTTTAGACTAGATAGAGTATTAGATAACCTTGGAAACAGAGTCTAGCTATCCAGCTAGGACAGTGTTGAATAAATATATATATATGTATACAAGATCATAGGAAACGGGATGAAGGGAACTGAAAGAGCAGAGAGATCTATGAGGAGGGTGTTTTCCAGATTCAATTTTCTGTCAAGAGCAGTGCCAGTGCACGAGGAACACGTGGGTGAGCTCCATGTGCATGATGCCGATGTGGAGAGAAACAACAAGTACCCTGTATCTTGTATAACAACAACAGATCAAGCAAGTTTGTGCACATCGCTAACAGTTTGGAAGAAATCCCTTGTAATTAATTGTAAAGGATTCACGGTGATCGACTCATGTGGAAACCTGGTCTACCGGGTTGACAATTACACCCTGCACCCGCACGAACTCGTTCTTATGGACGCTTCTGGAAACTGTGTCCTCACCATGCGCCGTAACAGGGTATCTATCAGTCTCATCCCCCTCATCTTTCTTTCCATGCCTTAATTAGTTTAGTTGATTACTTCTTCTTTTATTATCAAATGCAATGATAGGAAGAAGAAAAAAACAGAGATAAAATAACATAATTTTTAACTGCGAAATCATTCCATCTGAAGGGGAAAAAGTTTTTTTTTTGAAAAAGCACACACACACATTGGGTTGGGAGGCAATAGAGAGATAAGAAGGGAAGAAAGAGAATGTGAGTTATATAATGAGAAAGAAAGATTAAAAAAAAAAATCAAAGTTGGTTAGAAGTACGTATGGGTTACATCCACACTGTTCCATTAATTTGTGGGTGATATTTTATGATCGTATAATATATGGTATGGTTGACGACATGTTGCTTTGATTATTTGATTTTGCAGAAGCTTGGATTAGTAGAGAGCTGGTTTGTGTATGAAGGGGAAACGGGGAATCAGCGTACGAGGAAGAGTAATAAGTCAAGAGAGAATCCAGTTTGTTGCGTGAGGAAGCGTGTGAATATTTTAAACGGCGATCCCAAGGTTCAGGCATACGTGTACCGCGTAGCCTCGGATATAGATAAACGACATGCGGCGTTCACGGTTGAAGGCTCCTATTCGCAAAGGACGTGTAAGGTGTTGGATGAGTGCAAGAGAGCCGTCGCTGAAATCAAGAGAAAGGAGGCCAATAGCAAAGACGTGTCTTTCGGGGTTGAGATTTTTCAGTTAATTGTTCACCCCGGTTTTGATCCTGCCTTTGCCATGGCACTCGTTTTGCTCCTGGATCAAATGTTTTCGTAACTCACTTCTTAGGGTAAAATACATTTCCTTCCGGTTTCTCTATCTCGTATACCAATGTAAATCAGCACGGGAGAGAGGATAAAAATGAAAAAACCAATTGAAACAAACTGCTACTTGATCTCCCAAAGATATCTTCAAGAATTAATTGACAATTGATCCTCGCTGTAAACGCCTTCAAAGCATGAAATGAAAACTGTTTATAATAATTGAATTCAATACGTAACGCATAAATACCACAAGCATTGCCAAGGGTACATATTGCACGAGGAAGGAATTTTATCGTTGTTAACCACATTTCTATGAGCTGCCGTAAATCGCAGCTGCATCTGGCCCCCCAACATAGCACAAGCACTCACTAGCAATTACAGTTGATAAACACACACACACACACACACGGGGGAGAGAACTTCGTCTCGATATTGTGCCCCATGCTCTCCATTAAGCAATGAATTATGCTGTTTTATACACCTGTGTTTTTAATGTTACAACATTTGAATCATGTTTTCCCTTGAACATGAACACTAGCAACAAATTCATTGCAGGCTTGCGGCCACAGCACAATAAATATATACAGAGCATTTTGCTAACCTAACATTTGCTAATCACACAACAGCTGCCAGCTATTGATGTGTGTCTCTACAGTCAATAATGATTTGATCAATCTGACTTGTCCCTTCCCCTTTTCCAATCCATCAATACTAATTTTCCAACTTGCTGCGGACCATCATGAGCCTTGTCCGAATCCCTTGCGGGTGGGGGCATCATACAATGTTGCTTCAGGATGCTCGCATTCGTGCGTTTGATTTCCGCAATCGAGTCCCTGACTTGTTTACTGGGCAATGATCTACCTGATTTTGAAGTAGGCCACGCACAGGGTCCTTTCTTAAGATTATTGGAGTGACCACTATTCTTATTCTCGACTATGGAAAGCCTTGGCTTCTTTGATGGCATTATCTGCTGCATACTTCTGGCCACCGTGTTAGATCCAATCACTGAAATTGACGTTGAAGACATTTCTTCGAGTTTCTCATTTGATTTAAAATGGCAAGCTTTCATGGCCTTATGTGAAGTTTTCCTTTGCCATCTTAAAATTCCATCTGAGCTCTGCCTAGGTGAGTGAGTTGCAATTTCACAGAGAGTTTGTGCAGCAGCTAATACTTTTGGGGAACGATCATCTGTCACAAACAATAATGTTAAGCAAGTGGTCATGATCTAATAGCAACTTCAGTAAATTATTTAGGGAAAAGAAAACACGATGTACAGAAATAGTCAAACAAGTGTACACTTGCAAAAGATGTGTTTTACTCAATAATATCGTACCATTTTCTTTGGTACCAACTTGGACTCCAAATTCTGCATTTTCAGGACAGAGATCTGTCAGATGACTCCACAAGGGAGAAAGTGAGGGGAGAGGGGGAAGGAGAAGACTAAAAAGAAAGGAGTAAACCCTCATTTTCATCCTCAATCTTGGCATGTGTCATCATATTACTTCCGCGATAAAGATATACAAATAAAAGATCTTCACTTATACTTATATTGGTCACATTAGATCTCGACCATACTTCTATTGTACATGTTTAGTCTTCTGCTGGGAGCTAATGTTAGTTGTTACTGATAAAAAATAAGTCGATGACTTTAATTTGTGTTTCTCTAGGGTAGGGACTGATTATGATGGCATGTGCCAAGGTTGGGGGCCAAAATGAGAGTTTAATAATAAAAAAAAAAGTAGAGACAAAGAGGTAACAAATTCAGGTAGCCTAAGAATATTTTTTTTTACCTGTATTAACCTGAGAAGCTTTAGAACATGTTACAGAAGATGAAGAATCCAACTGATGGAAAGGAAGATTCGCAAACAACGATGGCAAATTTTTTTTGTCTGAACTTCCAGATGAAGGAACAAGGTTCTGATCATAACTGAATGAATCAAAGTTTGTGAACGAACTGCGATCAATATCTGTAGAGCTAGCAATGATACCTATCCTTGCCCATTTACCTTGGCACGTGCTTCTACTTGTTGATAACTTAACTGTATCAGAATTAGTTCTACAATGGCCACCAAAAGCATGTGACCATGGGAAGGCTGGCAAGCTTGGTCGACGAGATACCTGCTTGCCTGAACGTAGGTCATTACTATTCTTTGTGGTAATGGCAGGCTTGGAGACATCAATCAGCAAAGACTCCAATTCTCGGAATGGATGGAGTGCAATCCGTTCCAAGACTTCCTTAGGTTGACATAATGGAAAGTCAAGGGGACTAACTGTACTTTCTGTTTCACTACAAGCATCCTGTTATGTAAAGTGCTAGTAAGTACAAAATCACATTAACATTATATGCAGAACAATTATCAGTGAAAGCAAATTAGTATAGGCAAAAATGACCAAGCACAAGCAGTAAGTTTTTTTTAGTGATCAAAGAAGTCAAATATGATGGTGCAGCCTTTATGTAGCATATATGAAGCCATTAAATTCAAATTTTATTTTATTTTATTTTATTACAACAAAAAATGAATGCATACTTGAAACCATTTAATACTAACCTTCTGACATGAAGACATATCTATTGAAGACTGCTCTTTATCCCCATTACCAACACTTTCTACTGCATAAACTGAACTAAATTGGCAGGTGGACAATTTCTTGCTGGAGTAATCCATCTCAGCCATATTTTGAGACTGAACAGGTTTTGGGAACTGAAGGATAGAGCAAGCCTTTCTAACTGAATTCAAAAAACTTTCATTCGTATTCGAAGCTTTCTTCCCTTTATCTTTGCTCATAATGGGGCAGTTGAAAGTGCCCTTAAGGAGATCATCTAACGGGGGCTCATCCATAAGCTTTGTGACATCATGAAAATCATGTTTCAGACCATATAAACCTGGCAACGGTTTCCAAAATCCATTGAAATCAATTTAAGATCCACTCAGTAATCGCAGCTATAAATCATTAAAGAAAACAAAAAACAAAGAGTATATTTATTCCTTGAAATTGTAGATTAATGATAGGGTGACAGATCACAAGACATGTCATTTGCTGATGTACAGCTGCATGTGAGTTGGAGACAAGCTATCAGGTACTGTAGGTAACTGGTACAAAATCATATTACTAAGAAGGCATTATGTTGATATGCTCACATGAAAAGCTGGTTCAGAAATGATATTGTAAATTATAATTAAACAAATAAATGACACTCTAAAGTTAAACAAGAGAAAAGAACTGAATATTAATAAACTGCCTCCAGGGCGGCACAAATACAGTTAAAAATTAAAATGATATTGATTTCAAGATTCAAGTGTAACAATGGAACAATGGAACAAGGTGCAACTTATTGAGAAAACAAGGCATTGTTAAAACATGATGGCGGTTCAAATATATCTGTTAAAAGCAATATAAACACGTTTGGTAGCTTTTAAGCAAGATAAACACATGATAGAAATAGATCTATTTCTAGCTTCAATGTCACTACAAGTCTACAACCATGGTACTAAAAACGAAGCATCAATTGCGTTATGAACTTCACTAGATTTTGAAAAAAGAATGCAGAATGTACAGCCTCAGATGGGTTTGCCCAAATATTAAATGGAATGAGCTGATTGTCAGATAACTTAAATATTTAATGCTACAAACTCAAATCAGGTAACAAACAGGTTAAATGAGCCTGTGGCTATATACTAAATCATTCAATCACAATATGTAAGATGCAAAGTAAACAAATACATGAAGAAAAAGCCTGCGAAGAAAGGGAAACCACGGGATATTTACAAAGAATGAGAACAATCAGCATAATAATTACATTACATACCAAAAAAGTTGTTCCCTCCACAGGCAGAACTGAAGATTGATGTGCCCATTTTCGCAGAGGATGACTCAAATTTAGCCTTCGCAGAAGGCACTTTAAAATTCTTCTTATCACCACGCTTGCTGTTATTGCTCTTTTGCTTTGGTAATTGACTTTTCTCTATACCAAAAGAAAATCAAGGTAAAGCAGGTTAAGAGCACATAGACAGAAAGCCATTGATGGTTTGCTTGGGGAAAATGATAATTAATACCTGGAGATGTACACTTCAAATTATGTGATCCAAGCTTATCAGAAATATCCCTCGACTCCTCAATTCCATTAGGACCCGTAGAATCTTCTGATAGGGACATCCGTGGCCTTTTTGAACATGAACCATTACTCCTGTTAGATTTTGCCGATTTCCGCTGTAATGGTACACCTTCCAGTCTGGAAGCAGTTACAGGACTATTTTTGTTGCCATTGCCACTGGGAATATCTTTTGACGATTCTTCGACTTTAAGATGGGGCAGCTGACCAGAACTCTTACAGAGTTGAGTCTTCAGAAATTCATTACAGGAGGGAAACTCGGCAGAAGTTTTCATATTTGCAACATCTGGAACAACAACATTGACCATATAAAATCATACAATAAAAATCATACCATAGACTTATCGGGTAGCATTGAGGGAATAATTAAGACAGTGAGAGTAACGACTGAGAGAGAGAGAGCATCTCCACCACTAACCAACAAAACTTGGCAGAGTTCTCCCGGCTCCCATTAAGTTCAACCTTTAGCTAATCAAACTGATGGATACTGACAAAAGGGGGAAAAAACACTATTATAGCTGCACTTGGAACACTCGTCAGTAGGTTCATTTTCCGTTATTACGATAATGAAATCATGAAAAACCCGGTCAGAGACAACGCAATAACGCATAAATCATACAAAAAACGGAAAAGTGCAATATTGAAGCCGAATTTATCACAGCAATTAACATTTCCCAGCCTTGAAATTCATTTCATAACGGTAAAGGGCATCGTCAATCAAACAACAGAATAACGCACAGAAAAATCCCAAAACCACAAAGCTATTGACGCAGACTCGTGTAAAAAAAAAAGGTAAGGGTTAAAACAAAGAGGGAAAAAATGAAATGAAACAAGTAAAATTGGGAGAAGGATAATCAGTGACCAACCATTTTGGATTAGAGGGGAGGAGTTGCAGCAGTCAATTGAATTTGAGTGTGTGGGTCTGGCAAAACCCTCCGATCCCATCAATTTGGGTGCGGTTGCCACGTCAACAGGGAAAGTCAATTCGACAGCATCCATAGCCCATGGGACAGAAACATTAAACAGAAACCGAAACCTAAACGCCTTTTTCGGTCACGAGAAGCGAAATCTGGGAGGATAGGGAAAGTGAGTGTGTTTGGTAGAGAGGAGGAGCATCGTTGCGGCTGTTGGAGTGTTTTAGGGCAAATTAAGAGATTGAAAGATCGCTATATATAGTTTTCGGGAAATGGTCTCGTGTCTTCTCATATAGTCCGTCGGTGGGGAATATTCCGGTGAGGGTAATCCCACATTATTTGTCATTTTCATTTTTTTTTATCACACGTTTTCACTCTTCTTCTTTGAGAGTCTTTTTTTTTTCCCGGTTCCTTGACGTGGCATTATCCATTTTGCTCATCGATCAATTCATTAAAGCAACGAATAATGCTAACGCAGGTTTATATAAGCCAGACTATAAAGATTATGAGTTTAATTTGACAGTGTACATTTTTTTATTTTATCATGTTGATACTTGGTAATAATATTTTTTAAAATATTTATATAAATATTTAAAGAATTTAATTACTATATATATATACCGACAATGTAAAATTTATTTTACATAAACATCCAATCATATTTTACCATGATGTCAACTCGTAACGTTATTTCAAAAAATATATGCACAAATATCTACATGATAAAATATGATTAGATGTCTGTGTAAAAAATTTCTACACTGCTAGTGCATAATAATTAAATTTATATCTAAATAATAAGATATAATTAAACGTCTGTGTAAAACTTTTTTACACTGTAATAGCATAGTAATTAAATTCAAAGATTATTACCCTGAGGTCCTATTTTAAGGGAAAAAATATAAAAATGTTAATTTTCATAAAATATTCAAAACCAAACAAATATTATGTATACCAGTTTTATATCCATCCTTTACCTAATATTCAAACAGATTCCAAAAATCAAATGAAAAAAAGAAATAGTCAAAATCTTGTTTATATTTAATCACTTTGAATTGTTTTTCATTTCGTTAATTAATATTTAAAATATAGACTGAAAATAAATTATTAATTATTAATATATTGATTTATTTAAACATTTTTATTGAATAAAATTAAATTATAAACTTAAAAAAAAATTATAATGATCTTCTTAGTCCGGGAGAATGTATCATTTTATAATAAATTTTCACATCATCTTGTATTGTGAAGATTTTATATTCCTTTTTATGATTTTAAATATTTTCAAAATTTAAGAAATTCTATTTATTTAATATTTATAAAAATAAAAAATTTAACACGATGAAATTGTGAAAAAAAAATGAGCATGAGAGAATTTGTTCCAATAATGTTTGTGACTGAACCCACTAATGTTCTCTTTTTTTTTTGCGTTGGTCAAACTTCAAACCTTTTTTTTGCAAATGATCGAATCGAATGGGTAGCGTCACGTGTCGATAGCAGAATCACATATTGTGAACTGTGAAGCACATGTGAACACTAATTGGTCAAATTGTTTTTAACCTAATTCACTGGTCAAACTATATACTTAATCAAACGAATATATATTTATGTACAAAAAACCTGGAATATTTTTTACCTTTTCGATAATAAATATAAATAAATATATATATTTAAAGAAAATGCATAATCAAAATGGTCTTGCTCCATATCACGAAATTATGGATCCCACGAACGCACGAAGGTTTCACCGAGAGAGACGAAAAACAAAAAAAGAAAAGAAACTTGCTAGATTAATTAGCCCTTTGCTATTTTGAAAGAAAAAAAAAAGAATGGAAAACAACATTAAGAAAAGAAAAAAAGTGGACAAAAAAAAATCCTATATGTACACAATGAGAAGGATTTACCGTACGTTAAAAGATATGATGATTAGATTTATGAAATATGAGATCCACGTGTGAACTAAATTGGTCCACCCCAATTAATGGGTTGGTTGAGCATCTTACGAATTTAAATCTTAATGAGTTGAGTTTTTTCTTCTGAATTTAAATCTGACTCTTTCTTGGACCAAAAAAAAATAAAATCTGACTCTTTCTTCTTCCATTTGCACATCCCCTGTTCTTCTTTGCGACATGCCCATGGCCCATGTAGCTCATTTCTCTTTGCTTTCTAACAAAAATAACAATTGACAAAAAACAACAACAAAATAATATATTTTTTAAAATATTTTAGTTTTAGACATTTTTTTCTCCACTTCGATTAATTTTTAAACAAATTCAGGTGAGCCAGCCCACTCCTGCCACCAATCCACGGTGAGCCGAGTCGAGTTGGATTGCATTTTTGTGACTTACCAAAAAAGTGAGTTTTGGCTCGGCTCGCTCACTATTCAATAAAACCATGACAAGCCAACCCAAGAGAACCAAGTTGCTTATCTTGTACATGAAATATGCATGAATGTATACATAACTTGTTTCCATTTGTTTGATTTTAGAATCATATTTCACTTTGAAGATACATATTTAGATGACGTGACAAGTAATTATAGTGACACATTAATAACAGATCAGCAAAACGTCAGATAGATAAGCAAAATTTAATAAATTGGATTAAACTCCCATAATGAAAAAAATAATAGGAACTAAAAATTAAGAAAAAATTAAGTAAATACCAAAACCAAAAATACTTATATTTATAGAGACAAAACATATTTAAGTCATTTTTGACAACTATAAATAAATATAACTATATATTTGATATCTCGAATATAGTAAAGTAAATTAATGAGAGAATCACAACCTTGATAATTACTTGTAAAGTTGATTTAAAAAAGGTTGTAAATTTTCTTTTGATTTTTTAAAGGATTAAATATATTTTTAATCCTAAAAAAAACTTTTTGATTCTTGTTTTTGGAAGGTTTAGTTGCACTTTTGATCCCTCAGTTATCACAAATGTGTGATTTGGGTCCATCAGTTTTTAATTGAGCGAATCGGGTTCTTTTGATTTTTTAAAGGATTAAATATATTTTTAATCCTAAAAAAAACTTTTTGATTCTTGTTTTTGGAAGGTTTAGTTGCACTTTTGATCCCTCAGTTATCATAAATGTGTGATTTGGGTTCATCAGTTTTTAATTGAGCGAATCGGGTCCCTCAGTTATTTCAATTGTTACAATTAGACCTCTCTATTGTTATTTTATCCAATTTTTAATACTAAGAGCCAACGTGAGATGGATTTAACACTAAATCGAGTCACCTTGGTACGACGTAGGTTGCTAGAAATTTTTTTAAAGCAAGTCAGTAACACAAGTAATGCAATATATGTTGTTTAAAATTTCTTACGTGTGCGGGTTTTGTCATGCCATCAATGCCAATGTGATCTAATTTAGTGTCAAATTCGTCCCACATGTGTCACGTAGGCTCCAAGTGTTAAAAATTGGACGAAGTAGAAATAGAGGGACCTGATTGCAATAATTGTGATAATTGGAAACCCAGTTCGCTCAATTGGAAACCGGGAGACCCAAATCGCACAATCAGAATAACTAGGAGACCAAAAGTGCAATTAAATCTTTTTAAAAATGCATCATTTGTAGTCACTGTAAACATATTTTAAATAAAAATTATATTTTTAAATTATATTTTTACCCCTTCTAATTCTAGCTTTTCAAATTCTTACCCACAGAGGCTGATCTTTTAAAAAACAGGGGGTGGCCATGGCCCCCCCCAAACTTTTTTAAAAGCTTATATATATATATATATATATATATATATATATACATATTACATAGTATAATAGTAAGAAAGAATAGTGAAAAAAAGGGATAGATGGTTGATTCTAGTTTTAAGTAAAATAAGAGAAAATTTAGTATGTTAAAACAATTTCCACACATCAACCTTCCCCTCTCTGTACCAGTTTCTTGTTCCGTGAATAGTTTTCGTTCTTTTAATCACCTCTCCAAAAATTTGTCATGCTCACATCTCTTTTTAATTAGTAGTTATTTTTTCAATCTCTTTCCCGTTCCCTTTTTTTTTTTTGTCAGTAAAAGCGATATCATTAAGATGGGTAAAACCCAGTCATACGACATCTACAATAAAGAAAACAGCATATGCAGAATCTGTTTCCCGTTCCCTTGAACCACAACCTTTAATCCCTATTATTTTTTTTCTTCTTTTCAATGTCCCCCCCCCCCCCCCCCCCCAATTCCCCAACGTTTCGCCATCAGCCACTTTTTTGTTTTTGCTTTTTCAATCTCTCCTCATTCCCCAATCTTTTCCCCTCTTTCCATACTTGAAGAAATTCAAAAACAATTTTTCAAAATTTCTAATTGTGATAATATTTGATTTTCATTAAGTCTTGCTCTGCCTCTCCCTAAATTTTGATCCAAGTTCTGCTACTACTTACCCAAACCCTTCTCCTTTCAGCAACCCTCCCCTGAACCTCTTTGATATTGTGCTCGAGCAAGGCCGAGCTAAGAGTAAAACAGCTCAATGCCCTGTGTTAGATCCACTATTAAAATATTTATTTACTATTAATTTTTATATATATAAAATTAAAAACTTTTATCAATAGTTGTTCTAACTTAGTGGTCAATAGCGTGCTTGTTCCAACTTTGTTGCCATGTAATATTCGAGCCATAATCCACTGGTATTAATAAATAGTATTTAAATCAAGCAATATTGTTTAATTTCAGAGTTTCATGTTATTGGACATATTTATGTAGGTGTCAAATTTTATATTGCTGAACAAAAAATGTCACTATATAAAAAAAAGAAAATGCCATTCGTGATGTCAGAATTATTTTATTTTCAATTTTTTCTCTTAACTTGATTCTCAAAGATTACAAGTCAAAATAATGTATATAAAGATTTTAAATTATTATCTTTTGTCAAATTAAAAATAATAACAGAAAGTCATAAAATGCACGTAAAACCTAATTCTGTCCTCATTCAGATGAATGTCAAAGTAATAAAGTGTAATTGCTCATTTTTAATCATATAACAAATATATATGATTGAGAATATAAAAATCATTAAATGTTTTTCCATTTAATAATTACCCAATGAGTTTTTCTTTATTTTCTCATTTCAAAAAAGGATATTCACTAAAAAACAAATCCAGCATTTATTATTATTATTATTATATATAATTTCATTTTTCAATATTCTTAATATATCATAAAAAATGGTCAAGAAGATTTAAAATTATTCACAGATTAAAAATGCAATAACTATGTCTTTTGATACATAACAATAACTGTGTTTCTAATTAAGGGAGTGCAACGTAACTTATATTCAAAATCGTAAAGGTAGATTATTTTTGTAACAAAAAGGTAGATTTTTTTGTTGTTGCAGTGTTTTGACAGTTTGATCTTTTGGGGGTGGGATTTTTTTTTGGTGAGTGGAAAGGGGCATTACGAATTGGAGGTTTCTAAACATTTATCCGATCAAAAATATGTACCCAACGTTAAAATTTTATACACACACATATCTCTCTGTGTGTAAGAGTTGAATACTATTTAATAATTTTTTATTGAATATTATTTTATAAAATTATATCAGAAATAAAGTTATTATAAATAAATTATATATATATATAATTATAATTTTACACCAATAAATCATTATAATATGCCAAAATTAGTGTTTTTTTTTCTGTTTTCGATTGTTTGTTAGCTTTATTTACCAAAAAATTGACATCATATTCATTTTTTTGAAATATATGAGAATAAGAATAATTTGATTATAAATTTATTATCCTTAAGTTTTATAAAATAATATGTCAAAAAAGACAGGAAAAGGTGAAATTAAACTTATATCAATTTCAAATTGTAGTTTCTTTTTGCTTTTTTTTCCCTTTGATAAAAAAAAATTGATCGATGCGAATAAATTATTCAAAATTCTATGAAAAAGACCTTCCCATAGATAAAGCTTGTAAAAATCTTTCTATACAAAGAAAAGTAATAAAAGTGAGCAAAACAAAAACACAGGAAAGAATTCGTTTAAATTTGAAAACGGAGGATGAAGGCCTTTCCCGGTAATTATCATTCATCAACACGATCCCCATCATCATCCTATTATGAATATGATGATGATAGATAATAGAATGCTGTGACTAAAAAACTTGATTCGTGGAGCACTCGTGTGAAATTAAAAAAAAAAAAAGGCAGTATAGGAGTAGGAGATGAGAATGGATGGGAAGCCCTTGGCGACTCATTGCACGTGCGAGGGTGAGGGTCCCACTCCCTATCCCCTTATTAAATTTTCAGATAGGGCTCACACAAGATTCAGGAATATTTTATATATTTTATTTTTATATATATGGGAAGTAAGGAAAGTAAGGTATCATTTATATTTATAGAAAATAGTTATTTATAATTGTTTATGGATTTTGCAAAAATACACAATATGAAGATGTATTTGTCCCTGTCACCAACAACTAGGCTAGGGTTCCCAGTGCCCACACCCTTCTTCCAAGCCAAAAGAGCACAAGGCTACAAAAGTACAACAAGTGTTGTTGATTTCATTTCTTCTCTCTAAACTAAACTCCGCTTGTCATTTGCGTTTTACGAGCGGGAAACGGCGGCCATAGCAAGCAATACTCGCTAGTCGTTTACTTCCTTTCCCCCTTTTCTCTCCCCAAATCCTTCCGTTCCGCGTTTTGGATTAGACCCCTACCCTCTCTCACTTCTTTTTTACCTTAAAGCCGAAGCGAAAACCGTACCGTTCTCTCCCTCTCTCCCTCTCGCTTTCGGATCCCCCATCTGTGCGGTGGGTTTTTGAATTTCTCCTCGAGATGGACGAGAATATGCTCGACGATATCATTCGGAGGCTTGTATCGGCGAAGAACGGTAGAACCACGAAGCAGGTTCATCTTACGGAGACCGAAATCCGACAGCTCTGTGCTTCCGCTAAGGAGATCTTTCTCAGCCAGCCCAATCTTCTCGAGCTCGAAGCTCCTATCAAGATTTGTGGTAAATTTATTGTTCTCTACAATTCCAATTAGTTATAACCGTGTTTGTTTGTGCCGGTAGCTATTCATGCATGGCTGCACTTCGATATGATTATGGCAATTCCTCGTGCTTGTGCTTGCTTGGTTATTTAATTACCGCCCCCTGGTATCGATTGTGGTGAATTTTGATGTGGAAATTATGTTATCGAGTTGAATGGAAAACGGTAAGCAAAGTCGCTTGCATGCAATTCTGTTTATTGGTCATGGTTGTTTACATGGAATATCATTGAAGCTTGTTAAACCTCCTGAATCGCAGACGTATCTAGCGAATGTCTGGGTTTTGGTATAAAAATTAAGCTTTTTGTTATGCCTCTTTTGAAACTTCTTTGGTACCTTGAGTTGAAGAGTTGAATTCGCTCTGAGATTATCAACTACTTGCGCTCAACTATTAAGTCTTCATGTATGCGGAATTGTGTTTTGCTGGATAGACTTAATGGTTTCTACTACTAACTCCAATAGGCACATTACTAGTTGCACAAGACAATTTCAAACAAGTCTCTTGTTTAACTATACGTGTTTTCAAAACTCCGTAAGGCAGTGAGGCTAGATGACAGACAGGGCCAGTGCTTTTCTGTGTTTCAGGCAAGCCCCCCCTCTGTCAGTAACACACTGCCTCATGGTGTCTTTTGGTTCAGGCCAGTCTCTTGCCTCGGTGACATTTGTGTGGTACTCAGTTTACATGAATTTTAATTTTTAGGGCTGCAGCAGCAGCTGCCACATTTATTTTCTTTGTAAAATAGAGTGTAAGTTTGGTTTGACGTTTGGAAAGTCTCAAACCATGGTTTGGGAAAATCTCTTTTAGCTTTTGCCCTAATTGTGGTTTGGGAGTTCCAAATGTCAAACCAAACAGGAAAACACACTATTAGACTTTAGAGCCCATGTTCAATTTACCATGCTTTCTCACATGCCTCAAGGTCTTCTTTGCATTTGTCTGCTGTGTTATCTATAATGTTAAATAGTGGACGACTTCTGTTTTAAACAATTCATTTGCAGGAGATGTCCATGGCCAATTTTCGGATCTTTTAAGGTTGTTTGAATATGGGGGATACCCACCTGAAGCAAATTATTTATTTCTTGGAGATTATGTTGATCGTGGGAAGCAGAGCATAGAGACAATATGCTTACTTCTTGCATACAAAATCAAATACAAGGAGAACTTCTTTCTTCTCAGGGGCAACCATGAATGTGCCTCCATCAATCGTATATATGGTTTCTATGATGAGTGCAAGAGGAGGTTTAATGTTCGCCTCTGGAAGACATTTACTGATTGCTTTAATTGTTTACCGGTTGCTGCTCTAATAGATGAGAAGATCCTTTGCATGCATGGTGGACTATCACCCGAGCTTAAAAACTTAGATCAGATAAGGAATATTGCTCGTCCAATCGATGTGCCAGATCATGGCCTTCTCTGTGACCTTCTTTGGGCTGATCCTGATAAAGATCTTGACGGATGGGGAGAAAATGATCGAGGTGTTTCATTCACATTTGGGGCTGACAAGGTTGTTGAGTTTCTTGAACAACATGATCTTGATCTGATTTGTAGAGCTCACCAGGTAATGAAACCTGTAGTTTGGTTGATTTCAATGAAACCTGTCTTTGCTGATGCATTTGTGTTTTGTATTATACCTTTGTCTGTCTATGCTGATGTATTGGGATTTTGCTTGGCTTACGGGTATCAATTCTTTTTATTTAATCGGTGAGTTTGAATCTGATATGATGCCTTCCTTTTAAAATTTTGGGCTTTGTGTTTTAGGTTGTAGAAGATGGATATGAGTTTTTTGCCAAACGTCAGCTGGTGACTATATTCTCCGCACCAAATTACTGTGGTGAATTTGATAATGCTGGTGCTATGATGAGTGTGGATGACACCTTGACATGCTCTTTCCAGATACTTAAGTCTTCTGAAAAGAAAGGAAAAGTTGGGTTTGTCAACAACACATCGAGACCAGGAACTCCACCTCATAAGGTAAAGAGATAGGAATTATTATTACACATGCACTTGTTCGTTAAAACACATGCATTTCTTTATATATATGTGGGTCTATTGTATTGTATGTTTAAATGCAAGTATGTCACAAACTTGAGTTATAATGAAGAAGTCAAAAGCATCATAACTTCAACTAATATTAGCAAATATAGAGTTTGATCTCTGGTATCACTTAAGTTGTTGAATGATTTTGTGTAGATTTATGTCTATCGTTTTAAGTGACAGACATAATAATGGTAATTTCAAAGTTTAATACTTTAGAGTAACATCATCAGGGAGACCCTATGATTACTGAGTCAATGCCTCAAGACACGGTTAAAACCCATTACGGTGTTCCTGTTAAAGTTAACTATCCAAAAGAGATTCAAACCTCCTGGTCCCTGGGGCTTTATCCATGAACACAATTCACTATTATCTTTGACTCTTGAACCAAATATCCAATTTTCTCGCATGGCTATCCTACTTTGAAATCTTAGAGCAGCAACCTAGAGTGAAGAGCCTGTGTTTGTTTGGGCATGATAGAGAAATGGGTATGCTCTCTGGGGCAATTTCCACCTTCGCGTGGTCAATTTCTGGTGTTTGTTGATATTCAAGTTCAACGAAGTTGTCTACCATTGCCGATTTCCATTTTCCCCACGTAAAGTTCACCTTGGGATAGAGAAACGAATAGAGAATTGTGAAGGGAGAGAAGTCACCCCTTTTGCGTGAGGGTTCACTCAAATTTTTAGGACTCTATTTTATTTTGTAAAATTACTGTAATATCTATTAATTGTGTTTTAAAAAACTTGAGAAAATTTACCTGCTGCCTTCTTTTAATCCAATCATATGCTACATATCTTTTGTGAAATTTAATGAGTTCTGGCCCCTCACCCTTTTGTTTCAGGGTGGGAAGTCTTAATTAACATTCCGGAGCTATGTAACTATAAGGTCAGTGAGCTGGATGGAGGCTTTCATTCACCATATTAGGTTAAAGGCTTATCGTTCTGCTGCCTGGCATGATTCAGTACTGGATATAATTGCATGACGCCTGCCTTCCTTGGCAACGATGACTAAAGACAGTGTGGCAAGGGACAAGGCACTTTTTATTGTGCGACTTCGATTGACCCCCCTTCCCTTCCTCCCTCCCTTATAGTTTTTTTTTTTATTCTTATTGATGTACAATTGGAAATTCAAACTTTATAAGGGCAAATCCTGAATATCTTGTTATGGTGTTGCGAAAATTAATTTATAATTGCACCCCAATTTTATATCGAGCGTGGACAGCCTATAAAGAGGAGGGAAAATTTGACTGAACTTGATGCTCGTCCAAATACTCCCTCTTCTCACCTCACAAGTCACAACACAAAATTATAAAGTGATATAAACATAAAAATAAAGTATAATAAGGATGCACTCAGGTAAGCACTATTTTGAATTAGGTTATTACAGAATAATTCACCCCGTTTCATGCGTTTACGGACTTATGATTTGAAATGTTAGTACTAGTTATTACTTATTAGTGATGGTTTCCACGAGAAAATTGTGAGACCCATATTATTTTCTTGAATTTTTACACGATTTAGTGTATTTGGTAATTCTTTAATTGGTGGGAGTTTTTATTATTTTACTTCATTTAACAATTATCCTTGGATCTAGTTTAACATTATTATTTTATTTCATGTGTTTACTGGAAAAATTCCGTTTGAGAATAATTGGTTGCACAATATTGTTGCATGTTTGCTAAACATATGGATTTTAAAATTAATTTTGAGGAGTAAAATTAATTTTAAAACAATGATTTTTTTGCCGAGTGAAATTAATTTTAAGCATGAAATTTGCAAAACATATTTATTTTTTATTTATGAATTTATTATTAAAACGCAATTAATTTATCAAATTATTAAAAAAAAAAGGGAATCAAATTTTTTTTGGATATATAAAGGGAATCAATTTATGAACACACTTGTGAAATATAGTATTAATCATCTTCATGAATTGACATTCACCAAATATTCATAACACTCTCCCTTGGATGTCTATTAAGGATGTGCCTCATTAAAATTTTACTAAGAAAAAACTCAGTGGGAAAAAATTCTAGTGAAGGAAAAAGAGTACAACATCCTGTGTAATATCTGCCTCATTAAAAACCTTGCCTGGAAAACCCAGTGAGACAAAACCATGGCGAAGGAAAAAAAAGTGCAGAAGCTATTTATTTCTCCCCCTCATGCTGGCAATTATCTCTGAGACGACGAAGACCCATCTGATGTACTAGTTTTTCAAAAGCTTTACTCGGCAGTGACTTTGTAAACATATCTGCTAGATTATCACACGAATGAATTTGTTGAATGCTTATATCACCATTCTTTTGAAGGTCATGAGTGAAAAAGAACTTTGGTGAAATATGTTTTGTTTTATCTCCTTTAATATATCCTTCCTTCAGCTGAGCGATGCATGCAGTATTATCCTCATATAGAGTCATTGCAATCATTTTTTCAAAAGATAAACCACAAGTCTCTCGTATGTGTTGGATTATAGACCTTAACCAAATGCATTCCTGACTTGCCTCATGCAGTGCTAAAATCTCTGCATGATTGGATGATGTGGCTGTTATGGTTTGCTTCACAGACCGCCATGAAATAGCTATGTCACCACATGTAAACAAATAACCCGTTTGTGATCTACCATTGTGAGGATTAGACAGATAACCTTCATCTGCATAACCAATTAAGTCTGACTTGGATTCATTTGAAAAAAATAAACCCATATCCATCATACCCCTAAGGTAACGAAGTATTTGCTTGATTCCATTCCAATGTCTTCGTGTAGGTGAAGAACTATATCTTGATAATAGGTTGACAACAAATAATATATCTGGGCGTGTATAATTAGTAAGATACATTAATGCCCCAATTGCACTAAGGTATGGTACTTCAGGACCAAGTAGTTCTTCATCCTTCTCTCGAGGTCTAAAAGGATCTTTGTTAACATCTAGTGACCTTACTACCATTGGAGTGCACAATAGATGTGATTTGTCCATATAGAATCGTTTTAACACCTTTGCTATATAAGCTTCTTGATGCACAAAGATTCTATTTTTCAAATACTCAATTTGTAATCTCGAACAAAACTTTGTTCTTCTTAAATCTTTCATCTCAAATTCTTTTTTTATGAATGGACGTCCACTAAATATTCATCACAAATGATTTATTTTTGAAAATGACACTTTTTTTAAAGCGTGAATTAGTTCCCGGACATGTTAATTTTTTCACATTTTTATCTTTCATCAATGATCATTCGGCGGCTTCCATAAAAAAAAAATGACCATTCGGCGGCTTTTATGGTGAGAGACTTGAACATGTCCCTCACCGTACATTACTAAAATATACCGTTAGATATATATTTAAATAGTTTGACGGTCAAGATTTATTACAACAAAATTGAATAACACCATGGGTCTTCCTCCATAGGATCCCTCCCCCGACTCCCAAAACATCCAGGCGGCGAGCAATCTGCTTTCACAACGCCACCACATCGCCGTTGACAACCCACGTGCCACCGTCAGACTCGGTTCCGTCATCGGCAGCGGCAGTGGCGACGATGCCAACGACGAAAGGAGGGGGATGGCGACGCTCCAGTCGACGCCGATCTAACAATGCTTGGCATTGAAAACCCACCTCAAGCACAGTTCCTTTTTTTTTTTTGTAAAAAGTTTCAATCTTTCCCGTTACAGTTCATCGAAACCAAAAACCCACCACAAAAGCCATTCATTTTCGCAAAATGTTTCAATCTTTTCCATCGTGTCGAAGGTATGGTTGACAATGGTGCAAGGTCGTTTGTATGGTTGACAATGGCAGAGCGATGAAGGATCCGGTGGGTGGGATGACGGTGGGAGTGGTGGGAGAGAGAGAGAATGGGAGGAATGGACTATGGAGAACACTGTGAGGATCTTTCGATTTTTTGTAAAAAAAAAAAAAAGGTTAACCGGATACTGCCCGTATTTTGTGTCGCGCAGCGTGAGAGACTTCCACGGGTCTCTCACGCTAGAATTAGCCTTTTGGGTAATATATGGTTTAAGGAGGGCTTAAAGTCTAAATCGCTCAACTAAACTAAAATATTACTACGCAAGAACAATAAATCACTCTAACACGCTTGTAAGATCCTGATTGCCGATCAACGACAGAACGGAATGTTATTATGTTTACATAAGCAACAGTGAATAGTAACACTTGTGAGGGCTGAGTCCGAATCCAATCCAGTGTCCTAAGGCAGCTCTTGGATTGGATTGGATTGGATTTCAAACCGAAACACATCAATCCCAATTTGAAGACACGAAATGCAATGCAGGGCGAGGAGGGATTGAGGTGACAGAACCGGTTATTATTAATTATCAATGAAGTGCAGATCCGTGGCGTGTATATGGTCAGGCACGCCCTTCCCTCACGCACACAGGGTAACCGCCGTTGCCGCTTTCACCGAACCACCAACTCCCTCCTTTTACACCGCCGGATCCGATGGCTCCATCATCTGGTTCACCCTTTCCACTTCCACTTCCACTTCCTCTCCGGTATTATTCCCGCTTTCAATTTTCATTACTATTACTCTCTTGTTTCCAATTAATTTTATTTTATTTTTATCATGATTTCTCTTCAATTGTTCATTACGCTTGTTCAATATATATCGTGAGCTCAAGAGCGGGGATGTTGATTTTTTGCAGCAAGTTAAAGCGGTGGGCGTGTTGTGTGGTCACGCAGCACCAATCACTGATCTTGCTCTTTGCCGCCCCATAGCCTCGGAAGAAAACTGTTACGTTTCAAGTAGAAGTAATTTCAGTGCGTTGATAAGTGCTTGTTGTGATGGTTTCTTGTGTGTGTGGAGCAAAAGCAGTGGACACTGCCGTTGCAGAAGGAAATTGCCCCCTTGGGTAGGTACTCCACGCGTGATTCGAACTCTGCCTTCAACACCGAGATATGTGTGTATAGCTTGCTCTTTTGTGGATGGGAATGAAGACATAGGGGATAGAGAAACTCGGCATAGGAAGCCCCCTAAATGTACTATTCTCATTGTGGATACGTATTCGCTTTCCATCACCCAGACTGTTTTTCATGGAAACCTATCCATTGATCCCATCAAGTTTATGGCACTAGTCTTTGTTGATGATGATGATGGGAAGAGGCATTCGGTGTTCGTGGCTGATTCTTCTGGGAAGCAACAGGTGGTTTCAATATCGGGGGACCCTCATGATCGCGGGGAAAGCTTGACAAGTCCACACAAAGATAAGTTTCAGTTGGAGAGTTCTTTTTGCGCCGAGGGATTCGGTGGTGTGGATCAAGTTGTTTCGGTTGCAACCTTTGGGAACATTGTTGCTTTTATGTTGAAAAGTAAATGCATTTTTAGGTCATTGTCTGGTGATACTACGATTGGAGAGGTTTCTTTTGTGGACAATCTCTTCTGTTCGGATGGGCATTCCACTCAAGCACATGCCATTGATGGCATTTTTCTTCAGAGTGATGATGTGGGGAATATGCCTGATACCTGTGAATGCGATGACAACTTGATTCCAGTACATTTTGTTGTGTGGAATAGTAGAGGTTATGCAATTATCTATAAAATATCGTATCAGAATGATGTTTTTCAATGTGAGCCGCATTCTGAGATTCCTGCTAGTCATTATCAGCCGGATACAAGATTATCTATTTTTTTCCTACAAGTAAATCAATATCTTGTGTGCATCAAGTCAGTTTGCTTTCATCACGAGGAACCTTTACTATGGAGACCGCATATCACAATCTGGTCATTGCATCATTTTGATGAAAAACCTGGTAAATTGTGCCGTCAATGTAGAATGATCAGTGATGGTGTATCTTCCACTGACTGCTTTGAGAAGTCTACTCAGCTTGAGAGACCGGATGATCTAGAGACAAAATCAACTTTTGGTGCAAGTCCAAGTTCTGATGATATAGGCAACAAACATGAGGATAGCATAAGAAATTATTATGCTTACAAGGGGCAGATAGTTTCTTCTTCCATGATTATCTCTGAGAACCTCTTTACTCCGCATGCTGTTGTATATGGTTTTTTGAGTGGAGAAATAGAGGTTGTAAGATTTGAACTGTTTCAAGGGATTCGCTTGGGTGATGCAAGTTCCAATCCTGATGAAAAGTCAACTGCATACAAACAGAATTTCTCAGGACATACAGGTGCTGTACTTTGTTTGGCAGCACACCAAACGATGGGCAGTGCCAAAAGCTACACGCCTAAACGGGTTTTGGTATCTGGAAGTACAGATTGCACAATTCGTGTATGGGATCTTGACACAGGCAGTCTTATTAAGGTAATGCATCATCATGTGGCTGCAGTGCATCAAATTATTCTTCCACCATCTTTGACTGGGCATCCTTGGAGTGATTGCTTCCTTTCAGTTGGAGAGGATGCATGTGTTGCTCTTGTCTCTCTTGAGACTCTGCAAGTGGAGAGAATGTTTCCTGGACACATAAACTATCCTTCAAAAGTTTTATGGGATGGAACAAGAGGTTATATTGTCTGTCTCTGTCAAACACATCACGGAAATTGTGATGGTGATGTATTATACATTTGGGATGTAAAGGCAGGTTCCCGTGAACGAGTCCTACGCGGAACAGCTGCACATTCAATGCTTGATCATTTTTGTAAAAGTATCAGCATGAACTCTGCATCAGGCTCAGTGCTGAATGGGAATACATCAGTCTCTTCATTACTTCTTCCAATAGTTGATGATGCAAGGTTCTCTAACTCCGCCTTAAGTCTGTCCGAGAACTTGCTTACTTCATCAAATTCATCACCAAGTATTTCAAGCATGACTGAGCTGAATTCTTCCAAAACAAATGCAGGTAAAGGAAATTCAGCAAAGCCAAATCCGTCCTCTACATTTGGTCTCTTGAGCAACAACCTTCCTATCAAATGCTCTTGCCCATTCCCTGGTATTGTGTCTCTGAGTTTTGATCTTGCATCATTGATGTTCTCTTTTCAAAAGAATGAGTCCATGGAAAATGGTGATGGTAAGCCAGTGAGTATCAATTTGAAGCAGAAGGTAGTTCAGGAGCAAAATCCCAGCCACCATAATCCAGAAACTTTAGAGGGGCACGACTGGGTTAGCCTGTTTGAAGAATACTTGATTCGATACAGCTTGTCATTTTTACATTTGTGGAGTGTAGACAGTGAGCTTGATAATTTGCTGATAAATGATATGAAACTGAGGAGACCAGAAAATTTTATAGTAGCTTCAGGTCTGCAGGGGGATAAAGGCTCATTGACATTGTTATTTCCTTGTCAGAGTGCTACTCTTGAGGTAATTTGGATTGTATGTTGGGACCTATTTTCTTTTGTCTCATTTCAATAGTTCCTGAGACATTAAAAACCATATTTCAGCTCTGGAAATCATCATCTGAGTTTTGTGCCATGAGGTCGTTGACAATGGTATCCCTTGCTCAACGTTTGATTAGCTTGTCTCACCCCGGTTCAGCAGCCAGCAGGTATAGTGGCAATTACATAAATAGAAGAATAAAAAACCTGCACAAACAAATATACTTTTCTTTTTTAATGAAAAACTTCTAATCACATCTTGCTTTGAGTTTTTCTTTCCATGGAGGAAACTTTTTCTTTAACTACACTTATCTGGGAAATATACTTAAAAAATGAGATATTTTTGAATTGCTACAAAGTTTCAAATCCTATTTGAGGTTCTTCACAACTGGAATAGCCATTCCTTTTTCTTATATAGTTCCTGGTGTTGTGGATCTAGTGCTCATTTTCTTTTATGTTTTACAGGTGGGTCTTGGTATTCTTTGAAATCTAGTTGAGTCTTGGAAGTTTTTCTTGCAACATATAAATATTCTTTCATAAATAAAAAAACAATGAAGATAGATGAAAAAAACGACCAGATTAGCTTGGCTTCCTAGTTATTTTGGATCCTGCATTCGCTTGTCCATCTAGTTAATAAGACATTTAAGTCAGACGTTTTGGTAGATCTGCTGAATATAAAATATTTAGTACATGCAGGCCAGATATAGAGTAGGTTTTCCACGTATGCTTCTCATGATGCTTGCAAAGATTCTCTCTTGTTTTTTCACTGTTATCTTATGGATTTTTCTTTTCTTGCTAATTTGACTTTGACTGCTTGGGTACTGGAGTTTCTATGTGGTTTCCCAATGTGTATTTCCCTCTTCTCCTTTAATTATGAATTCTATAACTTACAAATCAATTCCTTTTACTTCTTTTTTTTTTTCTCCACAAAATGCACTCATTCAATTAGAAAAGATGTGCTGATGATTAGTATCATTATTGTATGCAGTGCTTTAGCAGCATTCTATACCCGGAATTTCATGGAAAAATTTCCAGATATGAAGCCCCCTTCATTACAGGTTGTAATCTGTAAAGATGCTTTTGGAGTAACAATTTAATCTTGATTTTACACGTCCTATGTTATTTGTGAGCTTGTGGGGAATATATGATATGCTGGGATGCATCATACCAATTCTGACTTCTATTGTTCTGAACTTGATTTCAACCAACCAAACTGAGTTCACAGATTTTTTTGTATGACTAGTCATATTATGTTTTCTCTTTCTCATGATATGTAATTATGCATGATAATTATGCATTAGTTTATTTGATTTGACATAATAGCTGTTCTTTAGTCTGATTGACATCCATGCTGTTGCTTGGGTTTACATACATTATTTCACTTAATTAGAGACATAGTTGTTTCTTGATTAGGGACCTTAGTGTAAGTACACGCACATTTTGAATTAAACCAGTGGAGGATTCATCTTTAATTTCTCGCATCAAGACAAACTCACTTTAGAAGAGCTTTGTTTGTGTTTTTTGAGTGTCTGAAATAGCTTAAAATCTGGCAGTCTAGTCCATAGTCTTTGTTGGAGCATAACATTTTATTAAGCATTTTTTTATTTTATTGTTCCATAAGATGATATTACCTGAATGGTCAATTACAATGCTGGATTAGTATTGTTGTTTGTTGTTTGTTATATTATGGGTGGTTGACAATGTTTATGAATTGTGTGTTATCAAAACATTTGCCAGTTGCTTGATATCAAGTGCTGAAGGCTATCCCCTTTTTACAGCTCTTGGTGGCTTTTTGGCAAGATGAAAGTGAACATGTACGTATGGCTGCGCGCTCTATATTTCACTGTGCTGCCTCTCATGCTATTCCTCTACCTCTATGCAATTCAAAACCTAATGAGTCAGCTAATACGAGCTCCCAAACTGGAAGTAAAGACAAACATCTGGAAGATATGATAGTAGAAAGCATATCTCCTAAGTCAGAAAAACAACGAATTTCCCAAGATGAGGAATCTAAGATACTTGCTTGGCTAGAATCATTTGAAGTGCAAGATTGGATTTCTTGTGTTGGTGGAACAAGTCAAGATGCAATGACCTCTCACATTATTGTTGCTGCTGCATTGGCTATCTGGTACCCTAGTCTTGTAAAGCCAAGTCTTGCGATGTTAGTTGTTCATCCATTAATGAAGTTGGCTATGGCCATGAATGAGAAGTACAGCTCTACTGCTGCCGAGCTCCTTGCAGAGGGCATGGAGAGTACGTGGAAAGAATGCATTGTTTCTGAGATTCCTCGTCTAATTGGGGATATTTTTTTCCAAGTGGAGTTGAGTGGCCCATCTTCCAAGTCAGTGACAGAAATTCCAGCTGCATCCTTTTCTATTAAAAAAACTTTGGTGGAGGTTCTCCTTCCAAGTTTAGCTATGGCTGATATACCAGGTTTTTTGACAGTTATAGAAAGCCAAATTTGGTCTACTGCATCTGACTCTCCTGTTCACTTGGTGTCTTTGTTGACTCTTATAAGGATTATGCGCGGTTCTCCAAGAAATTTGGCTCAGTACCTTGACAAGGTTTGTAAAGCACTTGTTACTACTAGGACTGACTTATATATATATATATATTTTTTTTATTTTCGTTTTTTTTCAGTTACCATCCATTAGATGGAATCCTTGAAATTGAACATATTGGCATTTCTAATTCTGGACTCCTTTAGATGAATGATCTTTATTTGGAGAGAATTATTTCGGAAGAACAATTGGAAAGAGAGAAATGTTGATGCTTTGTTGTTTGAAATATGACTTTATTATTTCTTTTGAGAAAAATTTAAATATGTGAGATATTTTATCTTTTGATCTCAGATGTTGATTTGTGATATACTAATGTTGACAGCTAGAACTAGTTAGTATTCATACCTTGCAAACTGAATCATTTCTGTATTTCTTTATCAGTTCTTCATTTTAGATCAAAGTGTGTTTTTGTATGGGTTTGTGTACTTTCTTATAAAGAAATTCCCATTCTTGGTTATCTCTTTCATCAATTATTGCTGTTAGTTTCTATTTCTGGTGTTGGGAGCAGAGTGTTTCTCTATTGTGAGGGACTATCTTGTTTTTGTTCTGAATCATACACACATAGGATCTGTTAGTAGTTTTCTCGCCCCTTAAGTTTTAAATTTCATACTACTTAATAGTTTTGAAACATGAAAGCATGAATTTTTGTGACAGAGGGTCATAAAAGCATGAATCATACACACATAGGATCTGTTAGTTGTTTTCTCGCCCCTTAAGTTTTAAATTTCATACTACTTAATAGTTTTGAAACATGAAAGCATGAATTTTTGTGACAGTGGGTCAGATCTGCAGGTTGTCAACTTCATTTTACAGACTATAGATCCTAGCAACTCAGTTATGCGGAAGGCATGCTTCCAGAGTTCAATGACAACTTTCAAAGAAGTTGTACGTGTATATCCCATGGTTGCTGTCAATGAGTCATGGACCAGACTAGCAGTTGGAGATGTGATTGGAGAAATTAACAACGCAGGCATTAGGGTTTATGATATGCAAAGGTATCGGGATTAGGAGAAATTTAGTTGTCTCACACGTGTACTTGAGAGAAGTGCACTTGATTTTGTGTCACATGCAGGGTGGAAAAGCAAAAGAAATAAAAATCATGGGTTGGAACTGGAATTAAATTTTGAAGGGGAAAAATAACCACAGTATTTTTAAGGAAAAAATGAGGCTTTGATGGTCCTATACTTACTAGTTAATTCACCCCGGATTGTATCTTAAATAGCCGAATGAGCATTTTCTTTGTTGATAATCAATTTGGCTCCTCTAATTCATTTTAGAGGGAAAAGGAAGAAATCTCAATAATTTTTTAAAATGTCAACTATTGATATTACGTGCACATGGATAACAAATTATGGATTTGTTAAAACCTACTCCATTGATTTTCTCATTAATAGTTGAATGTCTTGCTTTTCTCTGAAAGTGAATTCATTACTTCAGAGGAAGTAAATACATTGATAATTATATTCTTCAAGGTCATACCATCAAATCATGTTCAAAAAATGATGGAGAAAATTACTGGATCAAATAGACCCGGAGACATTTGTAAATCATAACTCTCTTAAATTCCATTTTCAGATCATTTGTGACTAAAATGTATATGAAATACCATGGGTAGGCCATGGATGATATAGATCAGTTTTATTTAGAACCTTGGGATTGGATGAAAAGAATTAAGAATTTATTGTGGACCTGGCCTACTTTCCCAGTTCATATGATAATGGAATTTATAACTTGTTTCTGCTCCCCTCCAATCCTTTTATGCTTCCCTTTTAAAAATTATGAATTCTGAATTCTGATTCAGATTGTTGTCTGCTTGTTTATTCACTCTGTGATTTCTAAAGAGATAATTTCCTAAAATGGAGAGCCTTCGTTTTCATGCAGTGTGACAATGATAAAGGTTTTGGATGCAAGTGGGCCTCCTGGACTTCCAAGTTTGCTTACAGCAGCAGCTTCAGGAACAATGTTAACTACTGCAATTTCAGCGCTAAGCTTTTCGCCGGATGGAGAGGTACCAATGAATTGTTGATAAATATCTTGACTTCTTGCTGTTTCTTTATATGATGTAGTTGATAGGTTTTAGATTGGCCAACCAAATAATGATGTATAAAAATCTGGTCTTATTCAGAATCTTAATTATATCAGGCAAGCTATACTGATATATCTATGACATAAATAAAGGGATGTTGCTGCTTCAGACCTTACTTTACTGATTACCGTGCTGTTATTGACAATGATAATGTGAGTAATAAAATCAGTTTTGAGAAAAACTTAGCTAGTAGCTACTCAATGTAGGGAGAGTAAATGGGGAATCCTCACGACATACTTCCTGACAACCTTATGGCTTCCACACGTTCTTATTCACCATATTTTGTATGATTTGACCAAGTTTTCCATATTGGTTCATCATGCTTGATTGGACCAATT
This sequence comes from Glycyrrhiza uralensis, assembly GCA_030159175.1. Classification (NCBI taxonomy): domain Eukaryota; kingdom Viridiplantae; phylum Streptophyta; class Magnoliopsida; order Fabales; family Fabaceae; genus Glycyrrhiza; species Glycyrrhiza uralensis. The sequence continues at coordinate 55,789,964 of BRZY01000003.1, read as the reverse complement.
TAAACCAGATGAAAAGTTTCATTTCACATATCTTGAACTTTTTCCAAAATCTTTCTGAGTGCTGCTTCTTTTCTTTTTCCTCATTTCAGAACTATTATGTGAACCAGATGGACCACTCTTTCCTAAATTGTACTCTCCCTTCCCAATAATTCCCCTTTGTAAGAAATTGGTTCAGTGTGTTGTTTGGTGAAAATCAGTCATCTTTCTCTCAGTACGCTAACGTATTTGCCATTTCCATTTAATGTTTTGGTTATAGGTTTAATTTCCGGTTGCGACTCATAATAATTGTAATGACAAAACTCCCTAAAGTTCTGTGCATTTCCCCATTTTATGCCAAACATTTTCTCTTTACTGTGAAAATATATGCCTCAGGATTGATGCTTTCTACAAGTATTTCAAACTGTTAATTCATTCCCTCCTACACCTTTAACATTCTTCTCTGATAGGGGCTGATTGCTTTTTCGGAACACGGGCTAATGATTAGATGGTGGTCACTGGGATCTTTCTGGTGGGAGAAACTGAGCCGGAACTTTGTTCCTGTCCAGTGCACCAAACTAATCTTTGTTCCTCCTTGGGAAGGATTCTCACCTAATTCATCCAGGTCAAGCATAATAGCCAACATTTCGGAAACTGACAGGCAGTTGAATTTTCAGGTAATTTTCCTTTAATATCTTCTTTTAAGTCTTTTATCAGACATAAAACTGATTTCTAGCTAGTGAAACTAGAACTTGGCCTTGAGCAGATACTGATGCCTGAGGGGATGATGCAATGAGTTGTATAAATCAGTCTTTAGCAGGAAAATTCAGTTGCTAAGTTGGAAGCTCCTTATTAGTTTAAACTCAGTAGTCAGTACATGATGAGAGTCTAATAGAAAGTTAATCGAAAGCATGCAAAAATACATTGAATTGGTTGAACTTGAAATGCACGGACATAAATAAAATCACCTGCCACCTAGTCTAAATAGCTTGAGATGAATGCTTGACTCCTTTTCACCATCTTTCATTACGGGTCATCAAGTCATCTACCATTACCATAGATCTATTTATATATCCTTTTGCGTGATACCGCCAATATTACATTTTGTAGGACAATGAGAGGGATTCAAATCACGGGGATAGTTTGAAACAATTGCTTCATAATCTGGACCTCTCTTACCGATTAGAATGGGTTGGTGAACGGAAAGTACTTCTTACCAGGCATGGTCATGAATTGGGCACTTTTCAGTTATAAGCATCAACAAGTACCAATTCTATAAAATTCTTACTGGGAATTTCAGTGATTTCACAACTTTACTTGTGACTTTACTGTGAAACGACCCTTTAGCACGTATAGCAGCTCAAACTAGCATACTATTTGAGGAGATATTCATTGGAGTGCTTACATTTCAACACAGCCTTTATGAGGATTGATTGAGATCAGCAAAGACGGATTCAAATCCACCAGTGATGGTGGTTTTTAAGTGATGCTCCTCAGGAAGTCCTTCAAAAAGGAATGTTTTAGGCTGTACCAAGAGCCAGTTGGACGGTCTTAGTGCCATGCGAATTAAATTTGGCTATCTTTTTGAAGAAACACTGAGAAAAGGAAGAAGGGAGCCTTTAGAATATCGGAACTGTTAGCAACTTATTCATGGTTAGGAACCAAATAATCACAAAATTGTTCAAAATGTGTAACCACTCTGACTATTTGGTCGCTACATATGAATTAGTTAAATAGTTTCTGAAGTCCCCAAAGAATAACGGGGAAATGTTAGTCTTGAGTTAATAGTTTGTAAGCAGAGAGGCAGAGGCTTGTGCAGTTCTTTTTTGTTTTCTTCAATATATCATTAGAGAAAAATATGTTGATCTCTACTGAATTTTACAGAAGTCATTCAATATATTTTTTTCCCTAAAATTTGTACAGACCTTCGTCAAGGTTGATATAAATTCGTGTTTTATTTCATCAAGTAACTAGTTTTGTTTTACATGACTGTATAAGAAAATTAATCCCGTTTTTCATGTTGTAACACGTGTTACTTTTCAGGTTATGACACGTGTCACTCTATATTTTTTTTATTTTTAAGTAATATTATTTTATTTATGAGGTATTTTTTTACTATTTTTGTTAAAAAAATATCCGTGTTTTGTACGGGTCGGGACTATAAACCAGTTAAAACTTAAAACTCTGTCCTCTTTGTTTAGAACACGCTTTCATATCAAATCTATCTAATTATTATATAAAAAAATTAAACTCTAGTCTTTCATGATGTGATGTGATATATGTACTTTCTCAAAAAAAAATTATTTTTAGCTAAAATTATTTTATTCATTAATTTTTTACTCGTGATCTAGGCTAGTTAAAAGATAAAAAAACATAAACATATTTACACATAACTCTCATCATTAATCATCTATTTCTTTTTCTCTCTCTCTTTGTTATGTCTTGTATAAAATGGATACTTTCTGGTTTTGAATAATATTCTTCTCACATACTCAGATACACTACACACACCTTATTTATGATTAAAAAGTATGAGTTTTTTTATATAAAAAATGTGGAAAAAAAATAAGTGTTGTTTGCCTTTTTTTTTTGGGTCAACTGTTGTTTGCTTTTTTAATTTAGTCAACTAGTCGTTTTCTTTACAGTTGGGAAGGGCCGGCAGCTGAGCTGGACAGTCGGTGAATTGATGCCCCACTTGTATGTACAAAACTCTAAACAGAAACTCCAGTTGTCCCCTTGGAAGGAAATAAACATTTGGCTTAAATATATTTTTAGTCTTTCATATTTGGTTTAAGTTTATTTTTAGTCTTTCAAATATTAAAAATATTATTTTAATCCCTAATTTTTTGAAAATCAGTCATTTTTGATCTCTGGGGTCATATTTTAAATTTGAAAAGTATTTTTTAAATTTATACTTTGACCCCTCCTAAAGCCTGATGTTCTCCTTAACCCGTTTTTCCATTCTCCTCCCCCTCCACTGATGCATCGCGACCCCCATCCCTGCTAGGAGTAGTTCCAATATCCTCTCTCGAAGCCGCCATGAGATGCGACCTCTCTCTCGTTCTCCTCCTTGTGCGATCGCGGTGGCCCCCTCCCTTCCCGCCATTGTGCGCAACCTCCCTTGTCCGCACGGAGCTCCTCCATTGGCCTCGCGGGGATGGGGGGCGCAGTGCATCACTGGAGGGAGAGGAGAACGGAAAAACGGGTTAAGGTGAACATCAGGCTTTATGAGGGGTCAAAGTATAAATTTAGAAAATACTTTTCAAATTTAAAATATGGCCCAAGGGACCAAAAGTGATTGATTTTCAAAAGATTAAGGACTAAAATAATATTCTTAGTATTTGAGGAACTAAAAACGAACTTAAGCCAAACATGAGGGATCAAAAATATATTTAAGCCTAAAAATTTAGTAAAAAACTTTGGGTGGCATAGTTTAAAATAGACACTCTAATTGGAATATGATGTATATGATCTCTTGTAATTTATAAGAGCATTTAAGAATTTCTCTTTTTAGAGATAAATGTATTTTTTTTTCTCTTTATACAAAATATATTTATATTTCTTATTAATACTATGACTGAAACACATTCCTATGTAGTCTGAATTGGTACAAATCCAAGAGTTTTTTTTTGTCTAGACCAGGGTTTCTCCCGTGCGTGTGGGGAAGGGTTTGAACCCAGGATCTTTAATTAAACTGGAAAAGATCTTTGCTATTTCATCCAAACCCCCGGTGGTACAAATCCGAGAGTTTATGTAAGTTAAATATTTTTAATTGAAAGTTAATAATTAAAATATCTTTTATATGCACACCCATATACAGAGAGAAGGGGGGCGAGGATCTATTGAAATCAAAGGATGTATTGATATTTATACTTTTAATAAATAAATTTTTACAAAATTTAAAGTTAAATCGTGTAAATAATATTGTAATACACACACATCAAATTTTAGATTATTTAGATATATATTCAATTATTCATAAGTATGTAATCTAATCGTGAATAGATATTTATATAATCTGAATAATATATTATAACATAAACTAAGGTGATAAAAGATTAGAAATTTTGTGAAATGAATTATATACTTGTGCAAATTGAGTTTGAACACTCCTAGACGTTTCTTTTGAATAATATAAAATTAGTTTTGGAATAAAAGTCAAGTAACTTACACATGGTTAGTCAAGTAACAAGTGATTAATCGTACAGTGATGAGGGATTTTGTTATGTTGAGAACATTGTGATAGGTTCGAAAACTTCAATTTATCAATTATTGCTAACTAAAAGAAATTTGATTGCAGTACTACAAGAAATCCGGGTTCAAACTTCAATTAATCAAAGCTTTTTATGGCTTTGTTAGTAGTATGCTGCATTGCTGTGATTTGGTGCATTAGATTCATTAAGATTATTTTGGATATTTAATGCTGAGCGAAATTAATGGATATCTGAATAAAAACTTTTTACCTAATTAATATCATTTCATTATATTACATTTCATCCTTTTCAACAAAACCATTATCCATGAAACCGTTATCATATATCTACAAGCTGTTGCTGCTTAAGACCTATGAATTAGAAAAAGTAAAATTACTGAGACGAGAATTAAAAACAGAAAAAATATATATCTAATAATTTTATCATTTCTAACACTTAGAGACGCACATAGATTAATTTCATTTTTTCTCCGTTTTTAATTTCTGTCGATAATTCAGCTTTTTCTAATAGTTAATGAATTCCTCTAGCTCTTTGCTTGGGATGCAACCATCACATAATTGAGCACCATCAAGATCCAACCACTCAAGAGAATCTTCCTCTTTCTCCACGTCCTTATTACCTTGTTGCACACTTGTTATTGTCATCACCATCTCATCATCAAATTCATTAATGTTGGATGATGCCACCACCAAAGGTGTCTTTGGAGAGTGATGATCAGTTACTGCTGAGGAATGATTTGAAGAGTCACGAGATGTTGTTGGAGGTACCTTAATGTCCAAGGAATTTTCATTATTGTTGTTCTTCCGGGTGGTACCTGCTAATGAGTTTCTGCGGGTTGGTTGAGGATGGTTGTGTTCTGAATTAGTGTAGGTAACCAAAAACACTCTCGGATCCAAATGGCTCCTTTCAACCTGTTTCCTGGCCAAGCATCCTTTGGAACTGCTGCACCTATAATAGCTTCGAGGATAGCTCGAACCCTTTATTGGTTTTTGTCCATATTTACGCCATGCCCATGCATCACAAACACTACCTTCCACTGCTGTCACCTTCACCACACTCTTGTTCTGCCTTTTCTTGCTAAAAATTCACAACATATATGGATACATATAATTAAATTTGCAGTATTAATTACACCACCTTGCAAAATTTATGATATATATTTTGTTTTAAGTTACAAACCACATCAATTAATTAATGCAACCACAATATGCAACTTCCACAAGTGCATTACGTTGTAACGATGGTGCGTTTGAAAATGAGAGACAAATTTTAGGATAGTACTATCTCCTTAAAGAAAAAAAATCATGTTAAGAGTCATTTTATTTTTAAATGCAGCATTAATTAGTTTCCACAATTTTGTCCATAGATAGTGTAACTTCAGAAAATGTTAATAGTAGATTATGCAATTATTAATAAATAACAAAGATAATTTAATAAAATTATTCTACTTTTTAACTCGTTTATTTTTTATCTTAATTCTTATGGAAAAATCTTAATGGACAATTAATCTGAGACAGAGGGAGTAATAAACTCGATGTAATTGCAAATAAGTAAATTTTAGGGTTCCCTCAAAAAAAAAATTAGGGTGTGGGATTTAAAAGGGGTGCAATCATGTAAACAATAAAACAAATTTAGGCTGCAAATTGTAATCTCAATATGTACACATCGCAATCTTAGTAATTGCAAACTGCGAAACCATTAATATAAATATACTTTGGAAAGTTTTGCTTAACGCGATTACTTACTGTAAATCAAATTAAAGTTTTGAATTTGAGCTGACGAAACAATTGACCTACCTTTTTTTATATTTAGAAACTGCTGTGCTGGGAGCTTGCAAATCTTGAGAAGCTACTTTCTCTGATGATGCTTTGAGTTCTTCGGGTTCTTTGGGGATAGTAAGGGAACTAGTTGTACCGGTAACGATATTGGTACTGTGCGATGAAAGAGAAGGGTGCAAAACTGGGTAGAAAGGTTTGTAAAGCTCTTCCAATTCATCGAAGACATTAGTGGTTTCTGAGAATTCCGGGAAACTAGCAAATAGCTCATCACCAATATCGATATCCTGTAATTCAGAAAAGAAATGAGAAAAATTAGGAATATGTGGTGGGTCGCCGATGATGGTAGCAGTAGGTGGTGCTTCACCACCGGTGTATGTGTATCCTCTCACAATAGCTTCCAAATCCCAATCCATCAAGCACGCAACCTCATCCATCAACAACTTGCACAACTGATCTAGCTAGAGATTTTAATTTGTTTGTAATATATTATAATATTTAAGGAGGGTTTTGAAGTTAAATGTCAACCAATATGTTTGGCTATATATATAGAATGGTAACCATTGCATTGCGTGGTGTTTTAAATATCTATATATATTATATGCTTCAAAGTTCAAAGTTCAAACTGGCTATATAGTACGTGTTTCAATTGAGTTGACTATCTGAAAAGTCAAAAGTACTATGGGTGCAAGTGGGAGTGGGGAACCGATATGTGTTTTCAGCAATTCGGTGCTGAGATGAGATCCCATTCATTTTTCGTTTTTTTGGGGGAATTGTATTTGTAGGCGACATTAATACTGGATGTAATTAAGACAATTGAATCAGTCTTGCAGTTGAAACAATACAATACGATTGGTTGGATTGGATTGGAGGATCTCACACGTAAGGAGCCAATAATTTGGAATCAATCTACTGTTATTAATTATTAATAGATATAGATTTATTGAGGCCCTCACTTGGTTGCTTGGCCTTTTGCTCTCATTGCTGACAAATTGTGCAACCTACAAAGTAAAATCTTGGACGATCATGTTACGTCATGTATGTGTAATGTGACTTAGTTAGAATTTTCTCTAAAATAATTTTTGGGTTTTTGTAATTTGGTATTAGACCTTTTTTTGATTAAAAATATTCTTTATTACATTAAAAAATAAAAATTGATTGCCACGAATTATTTCTTTACAATCAGTTTTTAATTGGTTTTGAACTGATTCTCTATTAATTTCCAATGAATTTAATATTAACTGATCTTTCAAATTGAATAGTCTAAACATTTGATTGATTCGTTGTTTTTTTTTTTATCATACTAATCAATGTGCTCTAGTTTTTCTATCGATGCAGTAGTAGCTTCTACGGTGAGGACTCATTACATGTGATCCTGTAGTCCACCTATGAGATATGGAAATGACTTTTACTTAACATTAACAATATTCACAGAAAATTATATGGAAAAGTACATTTAAAAGTTAATTACACTTTTCATCTCTCAACTATCTATAGTGTATGCGTTGATCCCCCATAACTTTTTGCTCGAATTTAGTCACTTAATTTTTCAAAGAATCATGCTATTTATTACGAAACATGGAGTACGAAATCATCAAGAAAGTGTTTTTAACAGCTTTGATTTAATGAAAATTTGATAATCAGTTAGCAAAACAAAAACAAACCGCAATCTAAGGGCTATAACAGCTTTCGTATATTTCGTGTTCGTAAAAACAATCATTTCCCTTTTTCAAAATGATTGGATAAAAATAGACATGTCACTCGTATTCGTGCCTCGTTCGTACAGAAACATCTCGGAATAAACAACGTTTGTTACTCAAAAGGAAGGATGAGTCAATCTCACTTGCCAAGGGGTGGGAATAGGCTAGATCAGACTTTGTAAGGTCTAAACCTGACCTACTTTGAAATCTTAAAGCCTAAACTTGACTTACTAGCATGATATATACCAATTTTTAAGGCCTGACCTATTTTAAAGCCTGGTCTGGCCTAGCATATAAACCTGTTTAAAAGCCTACATTTCAATAAGGCTTTTAAATAGACCTCCACCTATTAGATCTTTACTTGTAAATAGGTTTGTAGGTCTCTAATGATAAAAAAGTCAATAGGCCTCTAATGATAAAAAAAGTCAATAGACCTCTGCCAATAAATAGACCTCTAGGTCTTCACAAATAAATAAACAAGTAAGTCTATTTTTCATTATATTTTATTTTTATTATATTATATTATATATATATATATATAGGTCGACATGTTAGACCTAATAGACTTTTTTTATAGTTCTAAACCTAATCTATTTAACTAAATAAACTTTTTAAAAAGTCTAAATCTAGCTTTTTTAATAAATAGGCCGGGCCTTAAATAAGCCAGGCCATAGGCCCCTACTAGACGGCCTAGCCTATTCCCACCCCGTTGCCGGTCTCACTACCACAAGCTTTCCAATATATTCCGTGGCACGTTTGGTCAGTGGGAGAAGCGTTCATATCTATGTTTTCCTATACAAAAGGATTTTATATGAATGTTGCTATTTGGTACGAAATCCTTCACATGAAATATCAATCAACCAATCACTAAGAGAGATGGAATTTGCAAACACATCCACATAATCCAGAAACAAGGATCAAACGGTTTCGTACTATCTATCCATTCCGTTGGTATAAAGCATCACAGTAAGATATAAGAAATTTTCAAGTGCTAAAATAAAGATACCCTGTTGGCATAGACATTTAAACTCATGCATCATGCACACTCCATTATTCCAATGAGTACAGAGATAATTTCAATACCAATCCAGTGGACACCCGCACTTAGCAGAATTTTAACTTGCAACAAAAAATATAAACCAAATTTCATAAAATGCTATTATAACTTTCAACAAATTACTACAACATTCGTTGAGAAAGCTATAAGCAATGAATTTACCCACACTAACTCGAACCTATGCAATCTGCACTTCGCACAGGTATCTCAAATCCCAACCCCCCTCTCCCCCCGGTTTTCTCCCCCAAAATATAATGAATAAGCAAAGCCGCAACAAAATGATGTATCAAAATTTCAACCTCTCTTGGATGCCAATCGCACTCTTTTCCCTTCAATACAAAACTTCCGACTACCTGTCAGCTGAAGTCAAGGACCAAACCATGTCACAATTTGGTAGATGATACTTGAAATGATAAGTCAAGCAACATACCTTTCGCTTCAAGTAAGAAACAGCCTCTCTTTTTGAAGAAAAGCCAGAAAAGATTGAAGATGAATGTTCTTCAATAAGAACTTTGAGTTGTTTCAGTTTCAATGATTCTCCAGGCACCTGTACTCAAGTGAGGAATCAATCATGATTTCACCATCAAGGAGAAAAAACTACACAAGAAATAGATCTCACCTGGTGTAAAATCTGTTTACACAATTTCTTCAGCTTCACTTTAGATTCAACAACCTTTTCCACTTCATCATGTGTTTCTTTTTCCAGAGAATCTCTGTCAGCTGAATCTTCATCATCACTATGATCAAACGATGTCTTTTTACCCTGAAAATAGCATCCAGCTACTTTCTTGGTCCTGTCCTTGATGCCTAGTCCTTGCTTTCCCGTTGTGGATTTATCCTGGCATAGCAATCAACAATACAATTATTTATTACACCCTTCAGGCTTGACTATGAAATTAATTAATATCACAACATGGCACTAAAATCCACGATGTTAGTTGAGCATCACCAGCAACCATCCTTCATTTAATTGAACATCATATGTGAACATAATACAGCTATCATTTGATAAAATAATATACAGCATAGACCAAGTTCTCAAGGCGACAGATCACATACTTGGACTAGCTTGTAGAGGTTTTCTTGATCTTCTTCATAAAATGCAGTTCTCTCCATCCCATTTTTAGCACTTCCAGATATTGAGGACTTTTTCTTCTTCAATTCTGCTCCCAGAAATCCACCAGACACAAACCCGTACTTATAGCCCCACCACTCTGGATGGATATCGGGATATTTGCTTCCTGTACCAATGCAATATAAACGGATTAAGGAGACTAGCGTTATATTATATATATATATATATATATATATATATATATATATATATATATATATATATATGTGTGTGTGTGTGTGCAGAAAAATAATCTCAGAAATATACCTTCATCTTGAAAATTTTGAGTTTCAGATGTCTTTGACAAATCCAGTTCATCATCAGAATTGTCAGTGCTCCCAGATATGTCACCTTTTTTAACCTATCACCAACATCATAGAGGTAAACAACCAGTGACAACCTTGTATCAATTTAAAATGAAATATTAATACACATTCAAGAAGCTTGATTATAGAAAATGCTAATAGCATAGACAGAACACCATTAGCCTGATAATCTGATTCTGATATTCACATTTTAAAATTTAAGTAATGGCATTTTTTTTTCAAATAAAAGAAACACGAGGTCAATGGAGCCTTGGCATAACAGTTAGAATTGCTACTGGGTGACAAGGTCACGGGTTTGAATCATAAAATCAGCCCCATGTAAATGCATGATAAGGTTGCCTACAATAGACCTGCAATAGGTCCGACCTTTTCACGGATCCTAGCATGGTGGGAATTTTGTACGGGTCGGGACTATTTTGTTAAAAAAATATCCGTATTTTGTACGGGTCGGGACTATAGACCAGCTAAAACTTAAAACTTTGTCCTCTTTGTTTAGAACACGGTTTCATATCAAATCTATCTACTTATTATTATATAAAAAAATTAAACTCTAGTCTTTCATGATGTGATGTGATATATGTACTTTCTCAAAAAAAAATTATTTTTGGCTAAAATTATTTTATTCATTAATTTTTTCTATTTTTATTAAAAAAAGACTCGTGATCATTAGCCATTAGGCTAGTTAAAAGATAAAAAAGCATAAACATATTTACACATAACTCTCATCATTAATCATCTATTTCTTTTTCTCTTTCTCTTTGTTATGTCTTGTATAAAATGGATACTTTCTGGTTTTGAATAATATTCTTCTCACATACTCAGATACACTACACACACCTTATTTATGATTAAAAAAGTATGAGTTTTTTTATATAAAAAATGTGAAAAAAAAAGTGTGGTTTGCCTTTTTTTTTGGGTCAACTGTTGTTTGCTTTTTTAATTTAGTCAACTAGTCGTTTTCTTTACAGTTGGGAAGGGCCGGCAGCTGAGCTGGACAGTCGGTGAATTGATGCCCCACTTGTATGTACAAAACTCTAAACAGAAACTCCAGTTGTCCCCTTGGAGGGAATAAAAATTTAGTAAAAAACTTTGGGTGGCATAGTTTAAAATAGACACTCTAATTGGAATATGATGTATATGATCTCTTGTAATTTATAAGAGCATTTAAGAATTTCTCTCTTTAGAGATAAATGTATTTTTTTTCTCTTTATACAAAATATATTTATATTTTTTATTAATACTATAGCAGAAACACATTCCTATGTAGTCTGAATTGGTACAAATCCAAGAGTTTTTTTTTTTGTCTAGACCAGGGTTTCTCCAGTGCGTGTGGGGAAGGGTTCGAACCCAGGATCTTTGATTAAACTGGAAAAGATCCTTGCTATTTCATCCAAGCCCCCGGTGGTACAAATCTGAGAGTTTATGTAAGTTAAATATTTTTAATTGAAAGTTAATAATTAAAATATCTTTTATATGCACACCCATATACAGAGAGAAGGTGGGCGAGGATCTATTGAAATCAAAGGGTGTATTGATATTTATACTTTTAATAAATAAATTTTTACAAAATTTAAAGTTAAATCGTGTAAATAATATTGTAATACACACACATCAAATTTTAGATTATTTAGATATATATTCAATTATTCATTATAAGTATGTAATCTAATCGTGAATAGATATTTATATAATCTGAATAATATATTATAACATAAACTAAGGTGATAAAAGATTAGAAATTTTGTGAAATGAATTATATACTTGTGCAAATTGAGTTTGAACACTCCTAGACGTTTCTTTTGAATAATATAAAATTAGTTTTGGAATAAAAGTCAAGTAACTTACACATGGTTAGTCAAGTAACAAGTGATTAATCGTACAGTGATGAGGGATTTGTTATGTTGAGAACATTGTGATAGGTTCGAAAACTTCAATTTATCAATTATTGCCAACTAAAAGAAATTTGATTGCAGTACTACAAGAAATCCGGGTTCAAACTTCAATTAATCAAAGCTTTTTATGGCTTTGTTATTAGTATGCTGCATTGCTGACAACTTGTGCAACCTACAAAGTAAAATCTTGGACGATCATGTTACGTCATGTATGTGTAATGTGACTTAGTTAGAATTTTCTCTAAAATAATTTTTGGGTTTTTGTAATTTGGTATTAGACCTTTTTTTGATTAAAAATATTCTTTATTACATTAAAAAATAAAAATTGATTGCCACGAATTATTTCTTTACAATCAGTTTTTAATTGGTTTTGAACTGATTCTCTATTAATTGCCAATGAATTTAATATTAACTGATCTTTCAAATTGAATAGTCTAAACATTTGATTGATTCGTTGTTTTTTTTTTATCATACTAATTAATGTGCTCTAGTTTTTCTATCGATGCAGTAGTAGCTTCTACGGTGAGGACTCGTTACATGTGATCCTGTAGTCCACCTATGAGATATGGAAATGACTTTTACTTAACATTAACAATATTCACAGAAAATTATATGGAAAAGTACATTTAAAAGTTAATTACACTTTTCATCTCTCAACTATCTATAGTGTATGCGTTGATCCCCCATAACTTTTTGCTCGAATTTAGTCACTTATTTTTTCAAAGAATCATGCTATTTATTACGAAACATGGAGTACGAAATCATCAAGAAAGTGTTTTTAACAGCTTTGATTTAATGAAAATTTGATAATCAGTTAGCAAAACAAAAACAAACCGCAATCTAAGGGCTATAACAACTTTCGTATATTTCGTGTTCGTAAAAACAATCATTTCCCTTTTTCAAAATGATTGGATAAAAATAGACATGCCACTCGTATTTGTGCCTCGTTCGTATCGAAACATCTTGGAATAAACAACGTTTGTTACTCAAAAGGAAGGAGGAGTCAATCTCACTTGCCAAGGGGTGGGAATAGATCAGATCAGACTTTGTAAGGTCTAAACCTGACCTACTTTGAAATCTTAAGACCTAAACTTGACTTACTAGCCTGATATAGACCAATTTTTAAGGCCTGACCTATTTTAAAATCTGGTCTGGCCTGGCATATAAACCTGTTTAAAGGCCTACATTTCAATAAAGTTTTTAAATAGGCTTCCACCTATTAGATATTTACTTGTAAATAGGCTTATAGGCCTCTAATGATAAAAAAGTCAATAGGCCTATGTCAATAAATAGACCTCTAGGCCTTCACAAATAAATAAACAAGTAGGTCTATTTTTTATTTTTTGACTGAAAGGTCTATTTTTCATTATATTTTATTTTTATTATATTATATTTCTATATTTTTATTATATATATATATATATAGGTCGACCTGCTAGGCCTAATAGACTTTTTTTATAGCCCCAAACCTAACCTATTTAACTAAATAGGCTTTTTAAAAAGCCTAAGTCTAGCTTTTTTAATAAATAGGTCTGGCCTTAAATAAGTCAGGCCATAGGCCTCTATTGGACGACCTAGCCTATTCCCACCCCGTTGCCAGTCTCACTACCACAAGCTTTCCAATATTTTTTTTTTTTTATGCTTAGGAACAGACAGAAAAAGCAAAGAAAAACCAGCTAGGAAATCCTAAGTCTCGCTAGTCCCATAGCATCGGATAGCAAAACCGATGACAACTCAAGAGGAGCTCTATCCCATTCCACAAATTCAGCATCTGAAGAGGAACCTTTTTTTGCAAGCCAATCTGCAACTGCGTTAGCTTCTCGCAAAGTATGAACAAACTGAACTTCCGAGTGTTTATCCTTGAGCTCCTGAATGCGGTATATCAGAGAGAAGCACGGATGAAATAAATCTGCACCTGCATGGATCAAATCTAGAGCCACCTGCGAGTCTGATTCGCAAACCACATGTCTATAGCCAGCATTCCAAGCCACAAAAAGACCCATGCAGATAGCCCGAAGCTCGGCCTTCAAGTTCGTGTCAATCCCACAGAAGCCAGAGAAACCATACAACCATTCTCCACTAGAATTCCGGATCACACCACCAAATCCCGATCTCCCTGGGTTACCCAAAGAACTACCATCTACATTGACCTTCACAAACTGATCAACAGGAGGGATCCAACTCACCAATCTTTCATGTTTCTTTTTTACCCTGCTCCCAAAGGCCCTATTGATGACATCCCTTAAACACTGAATCTGGTGGATAGTGTACCAAAGACTCCATTTATTGTCCTCAAAAACTGAAGCATTACGTGCTCTCCATATATGCCAACATATCACCGCAAAGAGAGAGCCCAAAGGTCCAGTGATGTGATCCTTAAACCAATCAATACCTGTGACGGAATAAAAGGCATGTGTATGATCCATTCCCATATATTGCCAAATGACCCGCGCCTCATGACAGCCCCTCAAAGTGTGAATTAAAGTCTCCTCAGAGGCACCACATCTCTGACAGGATGGGTCCATTGTGACATGGCGCTTAAGGCGGAAATAATTGGTGGGTAGGCTTTCATGCAAGACAAGCCAAAGGAAGAATTTGACATTTTGTGGGAGCTGCATTTTCCAAAGCAAAGTCCAAGGTGCCGCTGGAATATCTGTTGGATGAGCGTTCTGTGGCACGTTTGGTCAGTGGGAGAAGCGTTCATATCTATGTTTTCCTATACAAAAGGATTTTATATGAATGTTGCTATTTGGTACGAAATCCTTCACATGAAATATCAATCAACCAATCACTAAGAGAGATGGAATTTGCAAACACATCCACATAATCCAGAAACAAGGATCAAACGGTTTCGTACTATCTATCCATTCCGTTGGTATAAAGCATCACAGTAAAATATAAGAAATTTTTAAGTGCTAAAATAAAGGTACCCTGTTGGCATAGACATTTAAACTCATGCATCATGCACACTCCATTATTCCAATGAGTACAGAGATAATTTCAATACCAATCCAGTGGACACCCGCACTTAGCAGAATTTTAACTTACAACAAAAAATATAAACCAAATTTCATAAAATGCTATTATAACTTTCAACAAATTACTACAACATTCGTTGAGAAAGCTATAAGCAATGAATTTACCTACACTAACTCGAACCTATGCAATCTGCACTTCGCACAGGTATCTCAAATCCCAACCCCCCTCTCCCCCCGGTTTTCTCCCCCAAAATATAATGAATAAGCAAAGCCGCAACAAAATGATGTATCAAAATTTCAACCTCTCTTGGATGCCAATCGCACTCTTTTCCCTTCAATACAAAACTTCCGACTACCTGTCAGCTGAAGTCAAGGACCAAACCATGTCACAATTTGGTAGATGATACTTGAAATGATAAGTCAAGCAACATACCTTTCGCTTCAAGTAAGAAACAGCCTCTCTTTTTGAAGAAAAGCCAGAAAAGATTGAAGATGAATGTTCTTCAATAAGAACTTTGAGTTGTTTCAGTTTCAATGATTCTCCAGGCACCTGTACTCAAGTGAGGAATCAATCATGATTTCACCATCAAGGAGAAAAAACTACACAAGAAATAGATCTCACCTGGTGTAAAATCTGTTTACACAATTTCTTCAGCTTCACTTTAGATTCAACAACCTTTTCCACTTCATCATGTGTTTCTTTTTCCAGAGAATCTCTGTCAGCTGAATCTTCATCATCACTATGATCAAACGATGTCTTTTTACCCTGAAAATAGCATCCAGCTACTTTCTTGGTCCTGTCCTTGATGCCTAGTCCTTGCTTTCCCGTTGTGGATTTATCCTGGCATAGCAATCAACAATACAATTATTTATTACACCCTTCAGGCTTGACTATGAAATTAATTAATATCACAACATGGCACTAAAATCCACGATGTTAGTTGAGCATCACCAGCAGCCATCCTTCATTTAATTGTCATATGTGAACATAATACAGCTATCATTTGATAAAATAATATACAGCATAGACCAAGTTCTCAAGGCAACAGATCACATACTTGGACTAGCTTGTAGAGGTTTTCTTGATCTTCTTCATAAAATGCAGTTCTCTCCATCCCATTTTTAGCACTTCCAGATATTGAGGACTTTTTCTTCTTCAATTCTGCTCCCAGAAATCCACCAGACACAAACCCGTACTTATAGCCCCACCACTCTGGATGGATATCGGGATATTTGCTTCCTGTACCAATGCAATATAAACGGATTAAGGAGACTAGCTTTATATTATATATATATATATATATATATATGTGCAGAAAAATAATCTCAGAAATATACCTTCATCTTGAAAATTTTGAGTTTCAGATGTCTTTGACAAATCCAGTTCATCATCAGAATTGTCAGTGTTCCCAGATATGTCACCTTTTTTAACCTATCACCAACATCATAGAGGTAAACAACCAGTGACAACCTTGTATCAATTTAAAATGAAATATTAATACACATTCAAGAAGCTTGATTATAGAAAATGCTAATAGCATAGACAGAACACCATTAGCTTGATATTCTGATTCTGATATTCACATTTTAAAATTTAAGTAATGGCATTTTTTTTTTCAAATAAAAGAAACACGAGGTAAATGGAGCCTTGGCATAACAGTTAGAATTGCTACTGGGTGACAAGGTCACGGGTTTGAATCATAAAATCAGCCCCATATAAATGCATGATAAGGTTGCCTACAATAGACCTGCAATAGGTCTGACCTTTTCACGGATCCTAGCATGGTGGGAATTTTACTAATAAAGATATTATTCAGGTTCTCTAAGATGTGCGGTAAATGTTGTATCTGAAGTTGGAACTTACAAGAATGCCTTCAAGATCCTTTAAGGAATATTCAGAGACGAGCTTTCCTCTCTCTCTTCTCTTGTATCTGAAAACAAAACAAGTCAAAAATCATCTATATATAGTTAAATTAAATAAATAATACACAACACCATGAACCGAAAGAATCCAGACCTTCCTTGTGGTCTAGTAGCTTTGGATACAGAATCCTGTTGATCAACAGGAGCAGCAGCCTCAGTTTCTACCTTAGCCGTGTTACTCTCTGGGAATGTCACAGTATATATACAAACACGACCCTCACAATATATTCACATGGGAAGAAGAGAGGACAAACACTTATTGGAAATCAGAGAGAGGGTGAGGTTATACCTATGTCATTGGATTCCGGCGCTTGCTGCCCAACACAGAGAAATGAAAGAAAATAAGATTTCAGTGAAGAGAAACATGAGATAATAATGAGGTGAGGAATGATTAGAGAGAAACATACAACTTTCAATCTCTTGAGGATATTATCAAATTGCGTGGTGTCGAATGCCCAGTTGTTTGGCTTCTCTAAGCCAATACCTATATTATAAAAAAAATGAATTTAACAAACTAAGCATAGTATAGCATAGCGTGATAGCATGATCCTTGCATGAGCACGTGTATCATGTATGGTGGGGGGCACAACACCTAATTTAACTAAACTAATTGTGCTCAATAAACACTGTGCTGATACAAGAAGGAAGGAAGAGAGAGGGCGAAGAAGAAACAAACCAATAGTGTCCTGCTTGTTACGGACTCGAACATGTCCCTTGATCCCCTGCTTCTCTTTGCCAAGGCCTTCTCCTTCTTCCCATCCCTAAATGAATCACACACCGTAATTGAGTTCAATGCACAATCAATTATTATAATTATAACAAAAAGACAGTAACGAGGGAGAGAGATGATGATGGAGACCATTTGCTTCATGAGACGAAAAGCAGCGGATTGCCTGGCGACACCGACGTAACAAAGAGGGGTTTCAGGCGCCGCCATGGCTCCGCCAACTGCACTGCCGCTGCTGCTTTTTCCTTTCTCTTGTTATTGTGCGCAGCCACCGCCGTTTCTCTTCGATTGTGATTTAAAACGCAGGCAGTGGCAGTGCTCCACAACTGTCACCGTTAGGGCTTTTACTCTGTTGGTCCATCGTTTGGCATCAGATCCGAAAACAATACTGGGCTACGAGTTGGGTCGGATCGAAGATAAACCGGTCCGGCCATAATGGGCTAGATAAAGCCCTACATCCAAGGCCGGCTCAACCATAATAAGGCCACTGAAGTCTTTGCTATTGAACAAAAAGGCCACTGAACTTGTTCACGTTTGACCAAAAATATATCTTTGCTGATGGAAAAAAAATAAAAGTCTTTGCTTAAACCTCCCATAATATTTGGGGAATTTATATCCGCACATACATATTTTGCTATCTGCACATACATGTCGCGGGTTTATTTTTTTTCCAATACATACATGCTATGAAACTATTAGTTTCGCGGGTTGTAATTCTCCGCGGAACTATTAGTTCCGTGGGCATGTATGTGTTGAATTACAACGTGCGGAACTAATAGTTCCACAGAGAATTACAACCCGCGGAACTAATAGTTCCACAGCATGTGTGTTGGAAAAAAAAATAAACTCGCGGAACTAATAGTTCCGCAGAAAATTATAACCCGCGGAACTAATAGTTCCACAGCATGTGTGTGTTGGAAAAAAAATAAACTCGCGGAACTAATAGTTCCACAGCATGTGTGTGTTGCAAAAAAAATAAACCAACAGAACTAATAGTTCCGTAGACATGTATGTATAAATAGCAAAGTATGTATGTGCGGATATAAAATTACCTAATATTTGACCCAAAAAAACCTCCCATAATATCAGGACCAAAACAAAAAACCTCCCATAATATAGATATCTCTTTACTTTGACCAAAAAAAAAAGACATCTCTTTACGGTTTTGTGTTTTTTTTTTAAAGTTCAAGCTAATCCAAATTCGAGCGACCAAAAAAAAAAGCTAATCCAAATTCTATTCGAAAACCTGTTTTATAGTAAACAAACATGCCCTAAATCACGGTTTTTGTAAGAAATTGAACAATTCTGATTTCGTATTCAAATTTCTTGTGCATCGATCTTTTCATAAAAAATAGTATTTCCCTATTAATATAATAAGTAATCCTTCATCTGAAAAACCGCAACTATAAATCTCAAATAAAATTACACTGATTTTACTAAATTATTTTGATCAAAAAGACTTTATCTTAGAGTACAGTACAGTCGATCCTAAGTCCTAACTAGATCAAAACTAAAAGAGTGATGGGTCTACAATGGAGTTGTTAGCAGTACTTAGCAAGGCCTGTGAGTCATGACTTGTGGCGACACGACACCGGCCTCCGCCTCTCTTCTCTCATGTGTTTTTTTTTTTAAAGCATCATGTGTTTTATTTTTATTTTTTTGATTAATTATTATTTTTCTTTAAATCATACTAATCGTAATCTTTAAAAATAATTTGTCTCTTTTCCTCTCAATATATAAAAATATAACACTTCATATATTTTTTTTTAAAATAACATTTTGCTAAAATTTTATAGGTTTAAATACTTTTTTCGTCCCTGCAAAATGACTGAGTTTCATTTTTCGTCCCTGTAAAAATTTTTGTTTGTTTGTGATCCCTGTAAAACAAAAAGTTTTATTTTTAGCCCCTGCAAAATTGTTTTAGTCCTTGTAAAATTTAGATCATGTTGAATTAGTCCCTGTAATATGTGAACAATTTTGTTTTTAGTCCCTATTAAATTTATTTTACAAGGACTACTTTGGCAATTATCTAAATATTACAGGGACTAATTCAACATGATC
The DNA here is from genome assembly GCA_030159175.1 of Glycyrrhiza uralensis. NCBI lineage: Eukaryota > Viridiplantae > Streptophyta > Magnoliopsida > Fabales > Fabaceae > Glycyrrhiza > Glycyrrhiza uralensis. The sequence continues at coordinate 55,770,221 of BRZY01000003.1, read as the reverse complement.
TAAATTTTACAGGGACTAAAACAATTTTGCAGGGACTAAAAATAAAACTTTTTGATTTACAGGGATCACAAACAAACAAAAATTTTTACAGGGACGAAAAATGAAACTCGGTCATTTTACAGGGACGAAAAAGATATTTAAACCAATTTTATATTATATTTTACTGGAAGTATAGGAAATGAGATAGATGAATATTTCAATTCCTTTCACGAGGTAAATATTATTAAAGTATGAAAAAGTTGACTGCCTCAGACAAAATTAGAGGCCGGTATAGCGGCTCACACATTAGTTCTTCCATTGAGAAAGTAAGGGAGCTAGGGGCTGGAAATTTTGTTAAAACGAAAGAATATTAATGCTTCTGAAAAAATTGCTGTGAAGTTTTAGATAAAATTAAAACCACGTTTTACCATCGTTTCTCTACTATTTATAATTATCCAATAGCTGGCTCCCCCGGCTGCTATGCATTTGGTTTGATCAGTGACTTATTCTTTCTCATGAGATGGCAGGTTTGACCGTGAGGTTTTAGTCAATGAATTTGATCAAATTGACCACATCCACATCAGTGGATTAATAACTTAATTTACTTTTAGCAAGTAGTCACATGTTAAGAATTTGTTGGCTGCGGTCTTAGCTTTTAATTATTAACTATTGAGTGGACTCCTGTATTGCGGCGACAAAAAGTTCATTGAAAAGTCGTAGATTTTTTTTTTAAGGGTTAACATATTGTGAGGAATATGAGGATACAGTATTCCTAGTCTAGGTTTATATTTGGGTTTTGGATTTTGGAACTCAAACATGCATGGCCAAGCATTCCGTGATTACTGAAATGGTTAATTGATCCATCTTCATCAAATGTGAATGTGATAGTTTCATATCGAACACCTTTTTTCTCACTCCTGACAACTGTTTGTCATCAAATTGTCAAAGGCAAACGCAATGTTCTATGTCTACGGTGAAGTAACAAATAGAGTGAAACCCACAGTAGGTAAAACTAATTGAGAAGATTTCCGAATCCCTAGCCTGGGTATAATCTGAACAGAAGTTTATGATATAGGTTTGGTGGAGTTGTCATCGTTGAAATTTATTCTTCGTAACAGCCATTTATTAATTTTGAATTTAAGTCTTTAATAGTGAGGCTAAAAAATATCTCAGTATAACCTTATTTGATGAATACTTGATTGGACGGAATATGTTTTACCCATTCAACTTAAGAATTATAAGTTGACTTTGAAAGTTTGAATGATGATATATTGAGTCATACAAAAAGGAGAGAAGTTTTGGAGATCAAGTAATCTAATCATTCTAACATAAAATATATGTAATTTATATTAATAAATAATTACATTATTTCTTAATTATATGTCGTTGAATTAGATAAATAAATAAGTGATGAATTTATTTCGACAATTAATTCGTTTTATATATAAATAATAAACTGGAACATAGATTCAATACTTATGTAAATATTAAGAGCAAAAAAATTCTTACGTAATTAATACTCTGACAATTGAGTGTATGATTGGATTAAAGTTTGTAAAAGTAAGTTTGAAGTAAATTTATTTTGTAAATTAAGTTCGGTTAAAAATGAGTTTATTCTAATATGATTTATGTTTGAGTGATATTAATTAAAAACACTTCTGAATGTGTAATTACTGCCCAAATGGAAAAGGAAAAAGAAGAAGTAATCTCATTATCTCTTTTATTTTAAACTGAGTTTGAGGTCATACTGAGTTTTGAAAAGACTTTGGGAGAGTATTTGAACTATATTCTCGCCATGAGGTACAGGTCCATTTTTGATTTTATAAATCACTATCACTATTTTCTACACTAACAAATTAAAACAAATAGTTGGGGGGTGGCTGCGAACTTACGGTATTGTTACTGTTATTCTGAGGAACGTTTTGAGCCCAACACGCAGCCCATTAAGCTTGACGTCCTGGCCGAGGATCAACTTCACTATCACGTATTTACTCATTTGTCCGTGGCAATTTGCTATGCACCCACCCACGAAAGGTAAACACGTAGGGGGCGTTTGTTTCCAGTTCTGAAAATTCATTTTCAGGAATAATATTTCTGAGGAATATAATAATGGAAATCCTATTATTGGGTATTTTAAAAAAAGTGTTTGACAAACAATTGTAACATTCTTGGGTATAGTCGTATAGAGATAGTTATAGGAATTAAAAAAAATTATATATTTCATTTTAATCTCGTGAAAATCTTATTCTTAACACTTCTCTTGAAAATAAAACAATGAAAAATTAGAAGTTATAAGATACTTGAAAATCTTTTATACTCAAAAATAAATTGTCTAACCTTACATAACAAACATGGTAATACATATTCCCTACTCAAATATTTCCAAAAATGTATTTAGATTACTTGAAACAAACACAGCCATAATGGGAACAAACATCACTGTCGATACTTAATATACATTTGTGTTCCTTTTCCCGTTGACAAAGGCAAGTAATCGCCCTTGATCACCTCTAAGATTGGAATTAATATCAACCCTAATGCAATATCAAGTATGAGATCAAATCCAATTATCATATCATCTCTACGCTCGTACTGATATTAGTATTATTATTATTATATTATTATTATGGCTTAAATAGGTTTTTAGTCCCCCAAGTTTAGAAAATTGTTGTTTTTAGTCTCTTATTTTTAGAAGTATGTCACTTTTAGTCATTGGGGCCATATTTTAAATTTAAAAAGTATTTTTTTAAATTTGAAAGTGGTTAAAATATAAATTTAAAAAATCCTTAGAAGTTAAGGAAAATGGGATAAAGTGAGAATCAGGATTTGGGAGGGGTCAAAATATAAATTTAAAAATACTTTTCAAATTGAAAAATGATCTCAGAGACTAAAAGTGACATATTTTAAAAATGAAGGACTAAAAGATTGTGTTTTAGTGGCCGTTTGTTTAAGATTCTGAAACGTCCGTTTGCCACCAAAATCGAGTTTGACTTGGTCAAATTTGATTTTGACAAAAATCTGAACCGTTTGGTAACTCAACGGGAAAATTAGAATCAATTCTGGGTGGGTAGAATTGATTTTGATGGAAGTAAGAACCTATTCGTTTTTCCGTTTGCCAAAATCAATTTTGGGTGTATGACCCATACAATTCTTTATATTTATACATCAAAAGTGATTCTACCATTATCATCCAAACACAATCAATTCTTTTGAACACACTTTTAAAATATTATTACCAAACACAAATCAATTATTTTCAACACAATTTTTTTAAAATCAATTCTACAAATACAATTCTATCAAACACAATTCTACCAAAATCTAAAACAATCGGACCCTTAATAATTGGAAACTAAAAGCAATAATTTCCTAAACTTGAGGACTAAAAATATATTTAAGCTTATTATTATTACTGTTATTATTATTATTATCATGATTGGCTCCGTCTACGGTGCGCGAGCCAGATAGGTTGCGCATCGTACGCGAGCTAATATTTTTTTTTTGCAAATTTGTTTTTGCATGAGCTGATTATTACCGTTAGAGCTGTCAAAATGAGTTGTGGCTCGCGAGCCAGCTCGGCTCGTGGGCTAAAAGGGTTACTAAATAGCTGACTCGTTTAACTCCTGGTCTTTTTGTAGGGTTGGCAAAGCGAGCCGACCCACCCCGCCCCCGCCTCAACCCGCCAAAAAACGGGATAGGGCGGGCCAGCCCGCCAAAAAAGTGGGCTGGGGTACCCCCAGCCGGGCCTGCTGGTGGGTTGGCGGGCCAACCCGCCAAAAAAACAAAAAAGAAAAAAGAAAATGAGTGTAAAAGCGGCGGGTTGGCCCACCTAGTCCGCCCAAAAATCTGAAAAAAGCACAAAAAAAATAAGAAAAAAAACGGGTTGGCGGACCAACCCGCCTGGCTAGCCCGTTTTGAACCCACATTTGGGCGGGCTAAAACGGGTTGCGGGATGAAAACCCCAACCCTGCCCGCCGTGCCCAACCCACATTGCCACCCTTATCTTTTTGGCTCAGCTCATTTAACCCGCGAGCTGAAAAGGGCTAGCTTGTCACGAGCCGAGCTGGCTCGCGAGCCACACTAAAAAAAAAATAAAAAAAAATCATTTTAAATATTTTTTTAGTTTTTTTAAATATTTTTTAATATTTTTTTAATCATTTTTAAATATTTTTTAATCATTTTTAATATTTTTTTTATTGATTCAGCCTGCGAGCCAGCTTGCGAGCTAGCTCGAGTAACCCGCGAGCTCGGGAAGAACCGAGCCGAGCTGGCCATTTTCTAGCCTGTGAAAAATCCGAGCCAGCTCGTCTCGGCTCGTTTATCTGCCAGCTCGTGTGAGCCGAGCTGGCTCGTTTTGACAGCTCTAATTACCCTAGGATATTTCGTTTAAAAAATCAACGGTTCAGATGTGTTGGTGTTTGTTGGGAGACGACTACACTGAATCACTCCCACCCCACTCTCGTCTTCTTCCTCTCGCCCCGTCGACGCCAGCAAGACTGCAACCGGCAGTAGGACTGCAATGTAACCGCCGGCGGCAGGACTGTACCACCTTCCTCTCAATCCATGGTCACCTGCAAGGCCACACCACCGCCCCCAAGTCGGTCTTCATCAAGTTGCAAGAAAACGAAAAGTTCCAAGAAAACGAAGAAGACTCCACGTCGACGGCGAGATCGAGCTCCTTCTCCGACGAGAAACGACAACATCAACAATAGCACAAACGATGGTTCTGATGTACACACCTGGAAGCTCCCTCAGTTCGCAAGTCCGTCGTCGTCAACTCCGTCTTCGAGGCCCCAGGACCGCCACACCAAGGTGGAGCGTGGCTCCCGTTTCGTGTCGCCGCCGCAACAGCTAGCCTTCGATGACGGAGCGCGGAGCTCTTCCATCACCGCTTGCGGTGGGTTCTCTCTATTCTACCCTTTGGTGGGAAACCAAAATCAAGGATCCAATACACAAACTAATCCTCATCCCCAAACACCTTATTCCACCAACCCCATCGCTCCAAATTCCATCCATTACCACTATAGAATGTTTTCATTTTCTTGTAGAATGGATTGATTTTTCCCAAAAATTAAATTCTCTTCTTTAATATGCACCATGGAGACCCAATTAAAATAGGATGGGTTTTTTAGCCGTTGAAATTAAGGTTTTGGAGCAATGGGTTTTTTTTAATGACTTAGAGCGACGAGGTTGTACCGTTGTAGTGAAGATATGGGCACAAAAGGATTTCGTGGGCAAAGAAATGGATGATAATATTGTCAAGTTTTGGTTGATTTTGCACCAGTGTCAGCGATTGTCCATTTCATGAACAAGGCGTTGGAGTAGAGCGCAGAGTTCTTCGCAATGGCCGCGAGGTGATTGGATTTGAGGAAACTAATTCAGTGCATGCTTGTCCACAATAAAATATTTGGCCAAAAAAAAAAACTCGCGTACGGTGTCATCTTTCTTTTTCGGCAGATATTGTTGTGGGGGTGAAAAATTGAACTCATGTAGTCGTATTTGTTTCAAACTGAAAACATTATCTTCCAACGGTGGATTTTACAATGCACAAACAACTAGTTTTGTGCATGTGCACAAATAGGTCCAAACTGGTAGTAGACAGTTTTAACTGTCTTTCCATAATTTTGATATTCCCCCTACATGTTACCCTTAATGTCATTGTATGCCCCAATTGTTTCGTCATTTCAGTTTTGACCCAAATGCCACGCTACACAGCAGCCATCCATTCCATTCCCAAATGCCAAATGGTGGTTCAATTTCATTCATAGTCAAACGCACACATCCCACATCATAGTTGTATCAAATGTAATCAAAACCTTTTTCTTTTATCAATCAAAACCCAACATCAACAATTTGGTCAAGTTCCCTTCACCCTTAGGAACAATACGTTGCTGCTGGGTTCAAATGCGGAATCCACCAAAATCAAACTCAACATATAACCTGTAAAACAGTAAAAGAGAGAAGAAGAAACAACAACAGCAGCACCCAGACAAAATAGAAGAAACAAAGACAGGGTTAAAGGGGGCGGACGTTTCCGGCGCCGCGCCGGCCACCCATCGCCGCCGTGCGCGGCCTCCCATGCTTCCCCACCGTCGCAACTTCGCGGTTCTTCCCCTCACAAGCCATCGCGGGACGCGGCCTCCTTCTCTCCCCCTTCCTCACGTGCAGCCGGCTATGGCCGCCACCTTCCCTGTGCCGCCTCTGCGCTGTTCTTCCTCCTCCGCGTCCGGTCCCTCTTAGCCAAGAAAAGCTCTCCTTCTTTCATGGGCGCGGTTCCTGTCTCCATCTCCCTCTGGAGCGCTGCAGGAAGGGGCTCCTCTTGCCCTCTCATTTTGTGCATCTGGGCAAGAAGATGGAGATTTTAAGGGATGGAGAAAGCAAAGACGAAAGGGATAGAGTTTTTAAGGAGCATATAAGAAAGGGGACCGGCCATTTTCTGTTGCACGAAAAAGTGGGAGATCTGAAAAATTGAAAATTTCTTCTTTGAATCACAGCAGAGAGGAAGGGGGAAGAGGCTGGGCTGGGGTGAAGGAGAAGGGAAACCCTAATTAGTTAATTAATTTTTTTTAATTAAAATTTTAAAAAAATTTAAAAAAATTGATGAGTCAGCAAACAGACATAGTCAGCATAGGATAACTTGTCTAGCATGTCATCGCCACCTAGGACTCCGTCTATCACGTGCGTTTTTTTTTATGGCAAGTGATAGCAGGGATAAAAACTGGAGGATTTGAACTTCGCAAGGATGAAAGAAAAAAAAATTACAGGGACAAAAAACAAAAGATTTCCTATTTACAAGGATGAAAAAGATATTTAAGCTAAATGAAATATACTTGTGTTAAGTTTATTAAAAAAAATATATACTTGTGTTAATAATTTCTATCCATTTGATCAATAAAATAATATTTGCTTATGAGTTTCATTTATCTTTCTTTATTTGTGAAAATTTCCACATACAAAATAATTTTTCTTTTGATTTTATTTACGATTAATAAAATAATATCTGCTTACGAGTTTCATTCATCTTTCTTTGTTCGTGAAAATTTCCACAGTACAAATTAATTTTTCTTTTGATTTTATTCCTGATCAATAAAATTATATTTGCTTACGGATTTTATTAATCTTTCTTTGTCCTTGTAAATTTTTCAAGTTGCAATTTTTCTATTTTATTTTTTATTAATAAGATAATGTTTGCTCACAGGTTTTATTCATCTTCCTTTATTCCTGTAAATTTCCAGTTTGCAAAATGATTATTTTATTTCTAATCAATAAAATATGATTTGCTCACGGGTTCTATTCATCTTTCTTTTTTCTTGAGAATTGTCATGTTGCAAAAAAATTCTTCGTTTGGTTTAATTTCTAATTATTAAAATAGTGTTTGCTTAGGTATTCCATTAATCTTTTTTTGTTCCCGTAAATTTCTAGGTGTGAAAATTTTTCTTTTAAATTTTATTTTATAAATAACATAGTATTTGCTCACGAATTTCTTTTTTTTGTGTTCCCAAAATTTGTATGCACAATGTCACAAAATCAAAATTGTTATAAATTTTAAATATATCATATATCAATTTATTACTATATGAATAATTTGTTTTAAATTATGTATAAAAACCAACGGACCTGTGCGGTGCACGGGTCAACTGGCTAGTGTATTATAAAAAAGAAATATACTTGTGTTAAGTTTATAAAAAAAATATATACTTGTGTTAATAATTTGTATCCATCTAACTTAATATGATTCAGAGTTCTCACTTATGCGATTAAAACAATTTTAATCACAATGTTTTATTAGTTAAATAATTTATTTATTTTTTCATTTATTATTAATATATGAGTAAACAACCATTTTGGTCCCTGAGAGTGTTAGACTGTGTCACTTTAGTCCCTGACAAATACGAAATAAAAAATAGGTCTTTAACTGTCAGCCGTTAGACACTCTCAGAGGCTAAAGTCGTTGTTTAATCTTAATTATATCTTAAGTTTTTTTGGACTATGTCCAGGATTTCAACAATTTAATGGTCAATTTAAAAAATGAAACTTCTGGGCAAAAAATGTAATTTCACAAAAGTATTGGGTTTTTTTATGATTACAAGAATCTGTAGGAACCAATTAGCAAAATTTTAAACAAATCCTATATTACTTTCTCAACAGGTAGCCCTTCTTAAATCTTGGCCATTGATTTGAAAAGTACAATAATCAATGGTTTAGAAGTCCATTTGTGCACATATACAAAACTAGTTGCTTGTGCATTGTAAAATCCACCTCTTCCAACAACACTAAATCTTTTTAAGAAAAAAATAGTAGTGTTTGACTCTGTAAACTCCACGTGGACTAATAAATTCAATCCCAGAATTTTTGACCAAAACCCTGTTTGAAACAAGAGAGACGGGATACCCTGTTACGGAGCTCCGAGAGTTGGTGGCATTTAGGGTGGTCAAGGTGTTAGATTTGATCACAATGGCCAAGTTGGTTTTTAACCGTTGATTTATTACTTTTAAATGTGAGCGGCCAGGATGTTGTACGGGTTACCTGGAAGGTAGGTTTTAGTTTTTATAAAAATTATTTGCAAAAGAGGGATTATTGTGTTTCTCAATTACATTAGTTCCACGAATTTATTGAAAATAATATTTTACCTAAAAGTTATAAAAATTACCTAGGTTCAATTGTTATTTAATTATTATAATATTATATTTTTGGATCCCACCTCACTTGATATCGTAGTTGTTTAAATTATTATTATTCGAGTTTTGCTTTAGATTTTTTAAAACAAAAAAGGTACTCTGGTCAATTTTTATTTTGTCACTGGTTTAGATGAATTTTTTGCCATACTGACATAGTGACCCGTGTCATATATGAAACTTAATGAACATTAATTATTTGATTAATTTTCAAATTTAAAGTAGTATACAACAACAAAAATATATAAATTATGGTTGAAGTAGTAAAATAGTTTAAGTAGTTGTTGTGAATAGACATGTCAAAAACTCAAATTCATGGGTACTCACCCAAACCCATCCCAACTTTGATGGGACACTCCGCTTTGACGAGATTTGAGGTCGAGTTTGAGTTTTTCCCGTCTTTTAAAGGTGGAGACATTGGCAGGAATATAGCACTCATATTCAAACCAACCCAATTATAATCATATCGGTTATCGAATTTTTTCTTTTAACTCAAACCAACCCAATCACCTGGCCAATTTTCATCGAGGAATAAACCTTTTTTTACTTATAATTATTGAGGAATAAACCTTTTTACTTGTTGTGAAAAATTCAAAATTTTATATAGAAAAGAAGATAACATCTATAACTATAATAAATGGGATATATTTGTCAAAATAAATAAATAAATAGGATATTCCTTTTTGGTGTACACATTTTTTCTTATTTTGCTCCTATATATAACTGTTAATATAACTGCTAATCCATTTGATTTTTTCCTTTTTAACTTTTAATCCATGTAAAATTTATGCATAAAAAAACTGTTTGTATTAAAAAACTGCCTGTGCCTACTCCCCACTAGTATAAATAAAAAATTTTAGAAATAGAATTTTTAGTTTAACCTGATTGATGACCTGAACAAAATCAACCCAATCTTAAATGGTTTGATTTAGTTCAGATTTGAAAGGAAAAAAAAAAGCCAATCCAATTAAATATGATTGATTCAAATTTTGTTTTACCCCAAACCTAAACCAAACTAACTAGCATATTTTCACCCTTACTCGTATTGCCCCTTCGGTTTTACTACTCCACTTCCTCCTTACACAACTCCTCGAGAATAACTATTTAATTACTGGGCATAAAACACCGTATGTGAAAAGATGTCACTTTCTGCACTTTGTTCACTGCTCTCGTACCCATGGTGGGTAGAAATGAAGACAAAAATAGGGAAAGAACCAACAGAGCAGGGATTAAAAAATAAATTGAACGTGAAGCTCAATGGCTCAATGGCTCAATGGAGGTGATTGGAAAAGGAATAGGAAATTGAAAAAAATATAGAAATGAAAAGGAATTTAGTCACAGTGAGAGAGAGAACAACGAGGGCTACGAAAGCTCCAGAAATATAGAGAAAATGGAGAGGAGAGGGAGAGGGAACACGAATCTGATCCAAATACCAGAATATGAGAATTCATCATTCAAGATTTTTGCGACCTCAATGTCTACAGGGCCAAAATGCAATCACAAGGAATTTGGGGTACAGTCAAAATTTGTCTATAGTACAGAGGAGGAATGTCTTATTTGCTATAAACCTGGACAACTTACAATAGTGGGTAAAGGGCTCACTTGACCACTGTGATCAAATATATGCATTTGACCACCCTAAAAGCCACCCCGAGAGTTGGCCATTTCGCACTAATTGGCAAAGGATGTCTGGGAGGAAGAACCAAATCAAAACACACACAAACGCTTAAAGCTTGACCAAACATCTCAAATTCCCACAATTGACATAGTCTTGGCCCCTCATTCATAATCATAACTCTCAACGGTATATTCAGGCCACCCATGTGCAAATTAAATTAGACCAAGGTACACACCACGGAATCGCTGACATGTCTTTTCAACTCGGACACAGTTTACGTTATTTGAGCACGAGAAAAAAATATGGTAGAAAATATATTCTTCAGTGTGGATATATTGAACGACAGTAGCCACGCGTACTTGTTACAAGTATAGGTGAAAACTACTATTTATGTCAAGTATATAGTATTTTTTGTGTATTTTAAATCTGAAAACTTAATTTTTTGAATAATTAATTAGCTAGTGTTTCGAAATACGTAATTAGCTCATTTTTTAAGTAAATAGTCAAAATTAATAATAAAGTTAGTTTGTGCATTATTTACATTTTAACCTTAACACTTTGTTTGTTTGAGAGAAAAATTAGAAAAAAGAATTCAATGGGAGGGAAAGCATATGAAAAAAGGGTAAATTTGATCTCATTTTTGTGCCAAAAAAATAAGAAAGATGGATAAAAAACGACTGTGTTTTACCAAAAAACTTTCTTCTCGTCTCACAAGAAAAAAATTGTGTGCCAATTAATTAGAAGAGGAAGAAGAAAAAGACAAAATTACCCTTTCCTTTTTATTACTTAAGTATAACTCATTCAAGGACTCCCTCACATGTCATCTCATGCAAGGAACATAAAATTCATTTCTTTTCATATTTTCATTCAATCAAAATTAGATCGAGAAGAGAAGGTTTTATCTTTTTCTTTTCAATTTTTTATCCAAATAAATATAAAATTTCTTATTTTTTCATTCATATTATATTTTTTATTCTCTATCTATCTATATCTATCTATCTATCTATATTTAAACAAGAGCAGAACAGGCATGTATGTATAAATCCGTACAAAAATGAATCACAGATTGAGATTATTGAGTTCAGTTACTTACGCGTGGACTGTGGTCTCTCTCCAGTCTCCACTGTGCACCCTTGCAATTGCATTACCGACCAGAGCAGCGTATGCCTGGCGCCCAACAACACGGCATTAGTTCCATTAGGGAGTACTCCCTCCGGTCTTAATTATAAGTAAAAAAAATTAATTTTATATTGATTAAGAAAATCAATTAATTAGATTAATTGTTTTTGATTTTAACTAAAAAATAAAATTTATTCTAAAATTACCTAATATGACTAGTGACTATCAATTAAAACTATTCATTCTACTTCTCTTACATTGAAAATATAATTTGAATTAAATAAAAATATTTTTAAAATTGACTCATTAAAATAGATAAAAAATAATTAAATTTATTTATAATTAAAACTATAAAACATAATTTTTTTTTATTTATAATTGAAACCCAAGGAAATAGATCAGCTGCAATGATCTTGGTTAGGTTGCTGCTCTCTTTTCATGGGACACACAATAATAATGTTAGTCTGAAATGCCACTTGGGTTTTTCATTTAATGCTGCTGACAAAGATGTTGTCCAAACAAGGGGACCCAAAATTTCGCACTCTCTCCCTTAGCCGTGTGTAATAAATGTTTTTGAAACCGTGACCGAACTGATAGAGAGTACTCTATCTCTTTCTAATCTAGTTTTTTTTAAAAAAAAATAAAAATCTATTGTTATTTTACATTTCCAAAGTCCTTTTTTTCCCCATCTATACATTTATTTAACTACTATTACAATAATTATTTTAAATAAAATTAAAATATAATTGATTGAAATCATGATATTTTAGTCTATATATAATAATGTGTTATTTTCATTAAATATTTTTTGATATGTATGCATTAACCTTAATCTGTAATAAATCATAAATAGAATATGATTCAATGATTTAATTGAAGTTGATTTTTGGTGGAATCCTATCTTTAATTCAACTAGTTTTTACTTATTATTATTGTTATATAAAGTATGAGTCTTTTTTAATGTAAATAATAAATAAAAACTAGTTAAAAATAATAAAAGGAACCGGAGGGATTACCCTTGATCCTTAATAATGCAGTACCTTGATCCTCTCCAAGCTAATAATGACAAAAAAAAACTCCAAGCCAATAATTCTTGTGCATCTCTATGACTCACATCCACTCACACCAACATAATATGATAAAATCAGTATGTAAAAACACAACGTATACATAACTTTATTCCAATTGTAAAAACATAACATAAGCAGGTGAAACTAATTACAATTGTATGATAAAAAAAAAATCTATGTCCAAGAACGTATACAACTTTCAAACTTTTTAGTACCAAGCGTATCGCAAAGTCTATTATTTTCCTCGCACTGTGTAGACAAAATATAACAAGTGGGCCGGTGGCATCTTGCTAGCTCCCAAAACCAACGCCAATTATTATTATTATTATTAGAGTAATGATACACAAATACTTCCAAAAGTATCATTACATATTCAATATCTCTTATTTTTTTCTATTTATTTATTTTTGTCATATCATATTATTTATTATATTTTGTTTTCCGATTGATAAAAAAAAAATATTATTTATTATATTTGTCAATTTTTTTTTGATCTGTTTCTTTATCTCTCGTTGAGGTGTCTATCAAATATTTTCCTTAATAGTAATAATAATATAATAATGTTGGGTCTTGTCTGCCGACCGACCACCTAATTTTCAACCGAAGATGCTTTCATTCATCATAGCTGATGCCAGAGTCTCCTCTCTTCGCAGGAAGCTTCGCTGTATACGTGGAATGGTCGTAGGAGATTCTTGTCTCCGAAAATCAATGTACACCTGTCCGTAACATGCTATAAGTACCCCCTTCTTGGAGTTGTAGTAGTTCATGCTAATAAACACTGCTCTGTAAATTCTTCATTCTTTATAGCATATAGCAGTTCAAACTTCAAACTTCCGACCGCCAAAAAAGGCTTTGACGCAGCCTTCACTTCTCCCTCGGACTAATTAGATTTCATCAATTTCAATACTTTGCTATCTGCCACACTACATTTCGAAGGATAAACAACAAAAGAAAAAGACTATATTATTATGGGGCTGATGACCGTGGTGGACCAACCTCAATTGTTGTCTAAGATTGCCACTGGCGATGGACACGGTGAAACATCCCCTTACTTCGATGGATGGAAGGCTTATGATGAAGACCCTTTTCACCCTACCCAAAATCCTAATGGGGTTATCCAAATGGGTCTTGCAGAGAATCAGGTATAAAGCAGTTCAAGTCCAATCTCATTATTATCACTCACTATTGCTGCATAAAGGGATTTAGATCACATGCAATAGTATATTCTAAATATTCAATTATCTGAAATTTTTGCAGCTTGCTTCTGACTTGGTTCAGAATTGGATAATGAGTAACCCAGAAGCCTCAATTTGCACTCTAGAAGGAGTCCACAATTTCAAGGCCATGGCTAATTTTCAGGATTATCATGGGCTGCCCGAGTTCAGAAATGTAAGTGACAATATACACAATGGGAAATTTTGGTATCCACAAATTAATTAACAAGTATTGCTTGATTATTATTGATATTTGAAACTAACATAACTTTAATAACTGAACTTGCACAGGCTGTGGCTAAATTCATGGGTAGAACGAGAGGAAACAGAGTCAGTTTCGACCCTGACCGTATTGTGATGAGCGGTGGAGCAACCGGAGCACACGAGGTCACTGCCTTCTGTTTGGCAGATCCCGGTGATGCTTTTTTGGTGCCCACTCCCTATTATCCAGGGTAATTACATTCAATTCAATTTCATCCTCCTTTCTTCTTCCTTCTGTAACTTTAAAAAAACAAATTATAAATTTTCTAATTATTATTTTGCGCACTAATTTAGGAGATAATAAAATGAAGAGTAGCTTACGTGTGTAATGATGTTCTTCAATTAAAATAGAATTAATCTCCACTAAACTGCCCTCCCATTACTTTAAGCCTGTGTTTGGTTGGATTGAAAATGGGTGGAAAGATAAGTAGTAAATGGAAAATACGCTATACGAAATATTTTCTTTCGTTTGGTTGAAAGAGATTATGGAGAGAAAGGAAAAAAGAGTGTGGGTCCCACCCAAAAATCTATTCCTTCCAATTTGGACGGAAAGTGGGAGAAGAGATGGGATTTTAGGTCAAATTACCATAATACCCTTATTTTATTGATTTGTTGTATTTATTAAATAAATATTTTTAAAAAATGAAATAAATATTTCTAAGTTTACTAATATTTTTTATTTAATTTAAGTTTTGAATAAATATTTATTTACTTATTTTATATAAGTGAAAATATATTTTTACTATTTTATTCTATTTATCATATCTTATTTTCAAATAGAGTATTTAGGTCATTTCACGAATATATCTTTTTCTTTTCTCTCACTTTCTATCCAATCAAACAAGAGAAGAGAAAATTTATACTTTTATTCTTTCCACTTTCTCTCCTACCAAATAACTAAAAAATCATCTCATTTTCCTTTCTCTTCTTTTCCTTTCTCTTCCTTTCCTTTCACTTTCTTTCCTTCTATTTTCTTTGACAAACCAAACATAGGGTAATATTCTACTAGGGAATAGACTCTGCCATTTCAACTTCAATGTCATGTTTGGCCGTAGTCAACCATCATATTCAAGCCGCCACTACGAGTAAATTATCAATTTAGTTTTTAAAATTGTAGAACATTATTCTAAAATTAATAACATTTCAAGTTAATTATTAAAATTAGAAATTCTCGATTACATTAGTCCTTGTATGAGAATTTTAAAGACTAAAATTGACTGACTTAAAAGGATTAATATATTCAAGAATTTTCAATTTTAAAGATTAATTTAAAATAATAATAATTTAAAAAACATTTGTGTTAATCGCATAATATTCAAACAATACAATATATGAACCTTTATTGACATGTACGTTGACTTAATTAGTTTCTAATAAATAAGCATTTGGATTTTCCTTAATGCAGTTTTGATCGGGATTTGAGGTGGAGAACAGGAGTCAAACTTGTTCCAGTCATCTGTGAAAGCTCCAACAATTTCAAATTGACAAGGCAAGCATTGGAATTTGCCTTTGAGGAAGCCAAAGCAGATAACATCAGGGTAAAGGGGTTGCTCATCACCAACCCATCAAACCCACTGGGCACAGTCATGGACAGAGAGACACTGAGAACCGCGGTGAGCTTCATCAACGAGAAGCGAATCCACCTAGTATGTGACGAAATCTATGCTGCCACGGTTTTCAGCGACCCAGGTTTCATAAGCATAGCTGAGATAATAGAGGAAGAAAAAGACATCGAATGTGACAACAACCTCATTCACATTGTTTATAGTCTTTCAAAGGACATGGGGTTCCCTGGTTTCAGAGTTGGCATCATATACTCTTACAATGATGCAGTGGTCAATTGTGCACGCAAAATGTCAAGCTTTGGGTTGGTGTCAACACAGACACAGTATCTTATGGCAGCAATGCTATCTGATGATGAGTTTGTGGAGAGGTTCCTTGTAGAGAGTGCAAAGAGGTTAGCACAGAGGTACAGAGTTTTCACTGGTGGGTTAACCCGAGTTGGAATAAAGTGCTTGCAGAGTAATGGGGGTCTCTTTGTTTGGATGGATCTGCGTTGTCTTCTTAAAAAACCAACCTTTGAATCAGAAATGGAACTCTGGAGAGTGATCATTCATGAAGTGAAGATCAATGTCTCACCTGGGTCTTCTTTCCATTGCTCTGAGCCAGGGTGGTTTAGAGTGTGTTATGCAAATATGGATGATGGGGCTGTGCGAGTTTCTTTGCAGAGAATTCGCACCTTTGTTCTTCAGAACAATAAGGAGGCCATGGTGTCTGAGAAGAAGCCTTGTTGGCACAGTAACTTGAGGCTAAGCTTCAAGACCAGAAGGCTTGATGATATCATGATGTCACCTCACTCCCCTATGCCTCACTCACCTCTAGTTAAAGCCACTACTTGAATTGATCAATTGGCATATTAATTTCTGAAGAAATTACCGATAGAAAGATTTTTTGGTTCGTTGATTTGTTATTTTGGCAAGGTACATAAGTGCTGGATTTGTTCTTTTCACAACAATAACAGGGAATTATCCTGATATTTTTTTGTATCCTATGTCACAGTCTCTCTAGTGGATATATACCTGGTGTCACAGAACTTGTGCTGCTGGGGTGTATGCATCATGCCCCCTTCAATCTTGGGGGCATTTTTTCTTTTTTCACTTACCCCAAATCATGGGTTTATGGTGAAAGAAGTTTATAGAATTTGTAAGGTGGTTATTGGTTTGGAAGAGTCCAGAAAATATCTGTATTCTGTTACTGAAATTTGTAATAAGGCCAGTGATCAAAGAATAAAAAGCTCAATGAAATTCTTAGAAAGCCTCTTGAAAAGTATCCTATCCCTAGATCCAGTCCATGCATATCATGGTGATTAAATCAAGAAACAGCATTTGACCAGAAAAAAATATATCAAGAAACAGCATTTGACCAAAAAAAATAATCAAGAAACAGCATGGCAGGTAGATAAATCGTATATCAGTTTTTTAATTGAAAGCATAATCATCAAATCAATTTATGAGAATCCACTTAAACAAAAGCATTAAGAATCGAAATAATCTTTTGTCAAAAAAAAAAAAGAATCGAAATAATCACTCAATTAATGAAAAACGGATTGGATTTAAAGTTAGATTTAAATCACAATTACCATTGCGCCCTAACAAAAAGGGGTTTAATGAAAAGAAAACACAAAAAGGCGAAGAACTTCCATACTCCATTAGCTGGTTAACATGAAATGGAGGAAGAATGCTATAAATCCCTTTGTTGCTTCTATCTCCTTTCCAATACAGAGCTTTCATGTTTCTTTTCTGGAAGGTTGCTATGAATTCCTAATTAGTGTTCCTTTTCTCAATTCCACGAGTTTTTTCTCCTCCTAAATTCCATCAATAGATTAACTACTCACATTAAATCAAAAGAGAACTTCAAAATTGAA
Organism: Glycyrrhiza uralensis; assembly: GCA_030159175.1. Taxonomy (NCBI): domain Eukaryota; kingdom Viridiplantae; phylum Streptophyta; class Magnoliopsida; order Fabales; family Fabaceae; genus Glycyrrhiza; species Glycyrrhiza uralensis. Next base: position 55,752,861 of record BRZY01000003.1, on the reverse strand, counting down.
AGAGTTAACTGTCATTCGATCTGTCCCTGAAATTGTAATGCAGTCTCACTTAGGTATCTGGAACTAACGAAAATACAATTTAGCCCCTGAAATTATATACCGTTGGTCAATTTAGTCTCTATCATTACATTCGTTTTCTAACTCCGTTTGATGTGATGAGCTAGCACGTTAAGTGTCGCCCAGCATCCAAGCTGGCTTGACACGCGTTGCCCATTCAACAGGGACTAAATTGAAGGATTTTTTTTTTAAGGGAGGACACTATATTTAATTCTTTAATTTCGTCCCTGGAACCCTAAAGTCAAAATCTTTCCCATTTCCACCATTGTTGTGCTCTTTCAGAGTCAGAAAACAGGGAGGATGAAAATGCAATCCAGCTGTGCCACGAAATTGTTGTAATACTGCATCTCTGGTGAATTTTTAACTTGACTTGAACTGGTTATAGTAGTGTAATTATTAAAACTACCCTTTTGCTATATTCATTACTGAATTTGTGAGAGAACCAAATTCCTGATTCAACATGATGATAGAAAACCCATTTTATGATTTTTATATACTAATTCAAATGCATCTGTGTATTTCTTCTAGTTTAGGAGGACTTTGAAATGTATATCCTTATTGGTTTCTATGTGAAATTTAGGTTCCATTTTCATTTAACATGATTTTCCTTTTTTGTAGAAAACCATGAACCGAATTCATGTCTTCTGCAAACATAGCAAATAAAAGAAAAAATGAGCATCCCTTTCCATTTCTCTACCCTATGATGTGATTTACTGACACAGTTCAAGATCCTAATTTTTTATTGCTTTTTTTTTTTTTTGGTACAAGTGGAAAGACAGAAACAGAAAAAACAAGAAACTAAGGAGGGTCCATCAAAATGTCACAGTGCAGTAAGGAAACCAACTGAACAGGGGGCTCCAACCAGTCCTTCCAATCGGCTTGCACCTGGTAACCAGCTTTGGCCAAAAGGTCAGCACAATTATTAGCTTCCCGCATAATATGCATAAACTGAACTCTCCAAGGTCGATTAGCAGCTTGAGCGGTATCATGCAAAAGAGCTCCATACACATGAAAGGAATAGTCACCCTCCAGTTGTACAAGAGATATAGCCTCTGAAGAATCAGATTCACAGATGATATTCCGAGCTCCTTTGTTCCACGCATGAACAAGTCCATTTTTAATAGCCAGAAGTTCTGCTAGCAGTGAGTCACCAACACCAACTCCCTCCCTGGATGTAAAACCCGATTGCCATTCCCCTTGGTCTGAGTGGATAAGGCCACCAGTGAACATGGCACTAGATGTGAGTTTGCAACTCCCATCTACATTTAATTTAAGAACACCGGCGGGAGGCCGTTTCCATTTGTAAACGGGTAACCCAGCAGCATCCAGACTTTTCCGTGGGTTAATAAACTGAGCATAGTCATGAGCAGAAAGCAATACTTCACTAATGACCTGCCTAACTTCCCAATCATCATCTCCCATAACAGTTTGGTTTCTCCAGCACCATAACCACCACACACCAGCAAGAAACAAACATTCCATATCACTTTGGATGTTCTCTAATACCCACTGGGCAGGGGATTGGTGAGTAAAGAAGGATGAAGCAAAAGTCATACCACTGCTATACCAAACCTCTCTTGCATGTGGGCAATCACGTAAAACATGAAGGATATCCTCCACACTACAAGAACACCGCTGGCAACTCGAAGATGACGCAAGACCTCTTTTATGTCGTAAGTCATTTGTAGGCAAGGCTTCATGAGCAATGAGCCAGAGTAGAAACTGGACTTTGGCAGGGGCACTAGTTTTCCAAATCCACTTCCAATTTTGCTGATTACTAAGGTTTCTCTGGGAGTGTAGCAACCATAAATAACCACTAGCCACTGTGTATTGGCCTCCATGATGGCCTGTCCACACCCATCTATCCTCCATGTCGTGGTGGAACAGGGGAGGTCCTGTAATACCATTAATTCGAGCAATCAACTCTTGAGGCAGAACAGTAGAGAACCACTCAAGAGCCCATCTCCCATTAACCCAAACCTGATTAAGCCTTAGCTCCGAATCTGAAATGTGCACAAAATCCACCCAATCGCAAAGACGACCCTGGCCAGTCCAATAATTTTTTATTGCTTTGATTTCATGGCAACTAATTTTGTTAAAACAGAAAATAATCTCAAGGCAACAGGCTTCTTTTGTAGTCTTCATACATGCAATTAATATGTTATCTGGCTTAAGTTCCTCTGAGCTAAGAATTTGATTTTGCAGCATTGAGATCATATGCTCTATGGACAGGAGATGAAGAATAAAGTAAACCAGGAGATGAAGAATTCAAGAAAGCCTGGGCGAAGGAGATGGATGAAGATAACACTCTATGGACAGGAAGCAAGGATGAAAGCGATGAAGAGAAGGATTCAAAGAGTCATCTTCATAAAGAGATTAGGAAAGCAAGACAGCAAGCTAAGGACGATTCTGGTTTCTCACTGTTTTCTCACTCTCAAATAGCACAACAATGGTGGAAATGGGAAATATTCTGGCACGAAATTGAAGAATTAAATATAGTGTCCTCCCTCCAAAGAAAAATCCTTCAATTTATTCTCCGTTGACCGAGCAACGCGTGTCAGGTCAGCTTTTAGAAAACGGATGTAACGACAAGGACTAAATTGACTAACGGTATACAATTTCAGGGGTTAAATTGCATTTTCGTTAGTTCAGGTACGTAAGTGAGACCGCATTACAATTTCAGGGGCCGAAATGACAGTTAACTCAAATTGAAATGTAACAAGACATCCAATAATATAATATCCTAACTCTATCCAAAAACATTCAAAACATAAAAGAACATTATTTAGATGCAATAGACAAAATACACCATGAAATTTGAAAATTCAAATTCCCAATCAGACAGCGGATGTGCTTACAGCGGATAAGCTATCAAATTGAATTTAAAATGTTTGGTAAAATTAGCGGTTAAACTAACTGATAAATATAAAATGACATGAAATGATATATTTAATTATTGCTTATATTTCTTTAATCAATATTAAATATAATATTAAATATGGTAAAATATTTATAAATAATAAACTAATTGTTATGATATTTAGAAGTTAAAATTTTAAAATTTATATTTTAATGATATTATTTATGTATTTATTTATTTACTTATTATCTGCTTAGACCTCATTAAAATAATTTTTATTGTTTAAAAACATTATATTTTAAATTTATTTTATTTTATTTATAGTTGTATTTATTTACTTGTTTATTTATTATTACTAAAATAATTTATTTATTTATTTATTTGTTTAATTATTATTATTATTATTATTATTATAATCTTTTATTTTATTTAAGAGAGGATAGAGAATGAATTTAATAAAAATAACAAGGGTAAAAATAAGAAAAAAAATCATACGCTATTCGCTTAAGCTCAAACGCTACTTCAAGTAGTGTATAAAAAAACGCTAAATGCTATTGGAAAAACATTAAATGCTACCTGTTATCAAACACCTCTATTTTTTTAAATCCACTATCTGCTAATCAAATCCGCTAACAGCTAGCGGATAGGACAGGCCAAACAGAGCCTTAATAATATTATATAAAGGATTTGTTACGAAAATAAGTACTGCAATACGAAATGTATAACTAATACATGGTAGGTCCTATATAAAAATTGTTTAAAAAGTAATTACCTACTCTCTCTAGTGTGTACTCAACCAAGGACAATTATTGATATAATTTATTTATTTTTTTTAAAAATTGTACCAATGAGCATTTGCAAAGGCACATGCAATTGGTATGGAGTAAACACAGACGTATTACAAAACAAAAATTCAGATTTCAGAGTCAAATGTTTACTGTTTATTAGTATTACGCTTGTTGTTTCTTTTTCTTTATTGGCTAACCGTGGGTTTCTGAAGAATGTAATATCTGTTTCTAAACAATGTTAATTTTGTAATTGTTTATAATTATGCTTGCACTTTTGGGGCAGCAATTGAGCAAAGTGTAGATTTTATCAAATCAAGGATGTTCGAAGGTAATATTTTATCAGAGATGTAGCAATGTGGTAGCTAGCTGGTGAGCCTTTTTTTTTGTTATCTTGGTCATCTCAATATTATGACGTTTAATTGATAACTAGTCACTGTCTTTCATATAACACAAACTCACGGGATAAGATTAGTTACAAATGACATCACTCTGTATCCATGGGAGGTTTGGGGAATTAGTGGAGGAAAATCAAGGCATTCTAATTCGTATTAGAACTAATTAAGAATTAGTGGAGGTTTTGTTATAACTTTTTGAGAGAGCTTTTAAAGGGGGAAAAACAACAACTATTAATTCCAAATTTAATGGGTAACCAAACATATTCGCTAAATCTGATATGAGGGATGACCTAAGCTAATTTGCATTTAGAAGGTTGTCAATTCTCAATATGATATTTGGGTTAACAAATCAAATCACCACTGAATATTATTATATGGATGGCATATTTGGGGAGGGATTACATCACAGATGACTACTGTATCATCTCAATAAAAAAAACGGCTTTAGTTACAAGACACAATTCTATTTCTAGTCCTAAAGGATGTTAATTTGTTTAGGTGGCATTTAGAATGGACCAGTGCATTAATTGGTCCACCAAACCCCAATCAATTTTTACTTGAGATAGGAGGTAAACCCGGTTTTTCAGTATTTGCAAAAATTCCCATAAGAATTGTATAATTATAAACTGATATTTACGAAATAGACCACAAAACAATATAAAATTACAAAACTTTACCAACTTTTGAAATAATTAAAAAGATGGCAACACAAGTTTATTATATTATTATTATTATTATCATTATTATTAAATTAATTTATTTCTTGCTCTCCCTCTCTCCCCCTATATCTCTCGCTCTCTCTCCCCCGCTCTCTTCCTTTTTCTCTCTCCCCCTCTCCCTCTCCCCTCTCCCTCTCCCCTCTCTCGGTCTCTCCTCCCTATCTCTCTCGTTCCCTCTCCCACTCTCGCTCTCTCTCCCCTGCTCCCTCTCTCTCTCTCTCTCCCTCTCTTCTCCCTATCTCTCTCGCTCACTCACGCCCTCTTCTCTCTCTCCCTTTCTCTCTCGCTCACTCTCCCTCTCCCTCTCTCTCTCTCTTTCTCCCCCGCGCTCTCTCTCTCTCTATCTCTCTCTCGGTCTCTCCTCCCTATCTCTGTCGCTCACTCACGTCCCCTTTCTCTCTCGCTCACTCTCTCGCTATCTCCTTCCCCCTCTCTCCCTTGTTCTCTCCCCCTTTCTTCGCTCTCTATTAAATATAACAATCAATTGTTAATAACTATTTGTAGTGGAAAAGTTATTTTTGTACCTATATATGCTTGTGTTAATGCTCACTCGCCTTTTTATTCATTTTTTTGGGTTTTCTCAGATGTAAAGTTTTCATCTTTTATTTGATTTATTTCTAGGTAGTAGTAGGACTCCAAGGACGTGCATCTAGGGTGTGGGTGGTGGGGGAGGGAAGAGATTGGTTGAAGTTGGAGAAGGAGGAGGGAGGTGGATGTGGGGACGAGGGAGGAGAGAGAGAGGGGAGGAGAAAGGGGGTTGACATGACATCCTACGTCGCAATATTTTTAGTCACAAGTGTTGACTAGGTTCAAAAAGTGATACATCAACAGTCAACTCATTTAAATGACTAAAATAAAAAATATATAATAGGGACCAAAAAAGTTTTACTGAATTTTTAATGAGTAAAAATAAAACATCCTTATATTATAGGGACAAAAAACATATTTAAACCAAAAAAATTATCATCAATTTCGTTTTTTAATTATGGGATTTATTTGGGCAAAAGTGTAATTTCATATAATTATGTGGGTTATTTCTCAATTATTGTTTTTATTTACTATATTATATAGACCCCTTTCTGCAATTACATCTAACATTTAAAATTACCTACCTACCAGGTAACCTCCCAGAAATCCTGACCGTGCCATTTAAATATTATTATATCAATGGATCACATTTCATTGGGGTTTGGTGGACCAATGAATTACTGGTCCATTCTAAATGGCACCATTTGTTTATTGTAAACTAGTCATGGACCCGTGCAACGCACGGGTCATGTTGGTTTTAGTCAATGATGCAAAAATGGCCTAATTACATGGTAATAAGTTGTTGACAAAAAAAAAACATGGTAATAAGTTGATTATGTAATATTTGAATTACCAACAATTTAGATTTTTTTTAAAAAGACCCATGCTAAATACGAATCTTAAAATATGTACAGCTATGTACCTTAAAATATGTACCTAAGATATACAATTTGCCAAAATATTTTTTACTTGCGTAGCACAAACCTTTCCTTAAAGTCATTTTTTATTTTCGATAATCTAAACCAAAATATACGATTTATAACAATGATTTAACATGAATTGAGTTGCTCTAGATATATTCATCAGGCACAAAAACTTATAACACTGATATATTATGTTTGTCAAAAAACCGAACACTGATATATTATGAAAAGCACATTAATGGTATATCAAATATACTCGTATAAAAAAATTAACACAAAATTAACAAAGCAATATCTGACACAAAATTAACATACCAATATCTACGTATTAAGAGGATGTGTCTACTTTGTTCAATATAGCTCCGGGCAAGGCTATTGGTGTAGATGATTGCAATTTTAGCATTCCCACCTAATGACAATTGTAATATGCAGGTTAGCTTTAAATATCTAAAAGCAACTAAACTCTTTTTTTTACAGCTAAACTAAACTCATCCTCTTAACATGTCAAACATCAATTATATTGAATTATTCATCAAGCTTTTTCTTTGAAAAAATTTAGTATTAATTAAATATATTTATCTGCTTATGATGTCCGATAAAGTAAAATATAGAGACAGGCGCCAATGTGATTTGCTAAATGTGAATTCATTGCAATAGAATGAAAGCATGATAAAGGACTGTATTGATTTTGAATATTTTTTAGGATGCTTAAATTGATTTATCGATTGTGGAATTAGAAGAATAGTTCAAGTTACATGTTCAAGTATATTATATGTCGCTTTTTAACTTCCCGTTTAGTTTTATGGAGAAAGATGCTAAACATGTAATTTATTCTATTTGCATAATGAAGTTGAAAATTATATATATTAAAGTATTTCTTTATATATATATTGAAATAAGGAATGACTGATTTTGATGTTATATAAACTTGTGAGCTGATCAACATCTAGAATAATGCCAAAACCCACAAACACTATACATATGCTCATGGGGAAGTCATGACACAGTAGTCTTTGAGCATACTTGTTTTTAGGTTCAGTTTGGATAAATTTCTACATAAGCACTTTTAATACGTATTTTTTAACTAACAACTTCTCACATAAGTTGAAATTAACTTTTGCTATTTACATTTTTCAAAAGCTATCTTTTTTAACTTCTCCAAAAACACCTATCTATTTATAAATGACCATTTAACAATTTTTCCTCTTGTACATGTATGAAAAAAATAAGATGCAAAATACAACTAACTTCTCTATAAGTCAAAAGCTAGAGTTTTTGCATTCAAACAGTCTATTAGTATCTTTTATAAATATCAGTATCATAGTTAGTATCTATGTCTTATCTCGCTTTAATGGAATCTTGCCTCACTTTTCTCTATTCTTGATCTAAATTTGGTATCAATGCCATTTTTTCAGTATAAAAACATGAAAAAACAACACCCTTGCAAGCAGCAATCATCCCATCAACATTGCTACACCAAAAATAATTAAAAAACATGTAATTTACCAAAATATCATACAACTTGTATCAAGATGGAAGTTTGCCATTGCAAATGAAAAAACAAAAAATATATGTATACCCCTCAATAATTTTCCCCGCTTTAGTGACTCTGGAATCTGCAATTTCAAAGAGGAAATGACCAAAAACTATGCTAAATAACTTGACACAAGAGTAACGTATATGTAGAAGTTTCAATGACTTTTTTAATACAAAAAATCAGTGGGTCCATCCTAAGAATATTGGGTTGACTCATTCAAACTTCATATCATCCATGTATAACTCATTATCATTTTCACTATAACTGAACTTTAACATCATACATTAGCACAAAAACTCATGCATTCATATGAATAAATAACTCAGCTACAATATTTGACATGAATGCTATTGACTTCAAACATAGAATATTGATCTGTAATGTATTGATAACTTTATTTACTCTTACATTCCTCATCTACATAAGATAATGACTGTAATTTCTCAATCAAGTTGTGATTACTAAAAAAAGGCTTGTGATTTCACATGCACAAATTACCTAGGATATAATTCTGTTATATTCTAACCATCAAACTAAGTTATATAGTCAAGAAACTTCTCTGGAGTAAAGTCTTAATTTAGTTAGAAAGTATAATGGTACTCATAATCATACATGTGCATATCAATCCAGCTTACTCTAGGTTTCATTGCAGAGATAACAGCATCATGAACATCAATGACAGCCTACAGAACAGGGAAAGTAAAAACAAATTAAGAACTGTTGAAAGAAATGCTATAAAAACCAAATCATTGAGCTATACGAAAGGTACATTAACTGGATCATCCTAACATGCACATGAATGTCTAGAATCAGTTGAGCCCTTGTAGGAAAAAGGTTGAAAGAAAATGTTCAAGCTTAATATTAATATGAAGCCAATCTTCCTTGTACTCAAATTTCCTTATCACAAATCTTCTTCCAAGTAAACAGTGTGTAGAATGAAAAATGGTAGTGTTAGATAAAATAGCTTTACAAAGTAAAGTAATAAGAAAATTTAAAAATTATAAACGATAATAGTGCCCACAACACACACATAATATATATACATATAACTGCAAAAGATTAAATAATCAAGAATCAGAACTAATAAGATATATACAGGCCAAGGGATATATTAGGAGTCAAACAGAATAGGATCTCAATTCTAAAACAGGGAGCTGTAATTGAAAGTTGTAAAATGGTAAACCAAATCCCATGGCTGAATTACACACTTTCCTTCTAGTTCTGTCATAATAAATGGTAATATAATGTGAATCAAGCATATGGAGAGATGCTGTCATGTAACCATCCTTCATTATGGCTGACTTGCATTCCGAATTCACAAGCATGGCATTATACATGCCTCTTTACAGGTGAAATATGTTTTCTAGGGATTATTGTTATCTAAGTGTATTTATTAATACAAACATAGTTTCAATGTCAAGATTGATCATTATCATGAAGCTCAACATACAATTTATAACCTACAAATTTGAGATTTTCAATCAGCATGAAAATGATATATTTCAACTTAGCAACAATGGGTCCAATAGCTGTAGATTTCAAGAAGTAATGCTTTTTTTTTTTTTTTTTCTATTTGTGTGCAATGTCTTTTGCTGCCTACACCCAAGCATGCTAAATATGACCATACAATTATTGCTCATGTCAGCGACAAACAGATTAGCAAATAAACAAAGCCATTGAAAGGTTAATGACTCGGGCCAATAAATGCAGTAAACACAACACGCAGTAAACCAAGGAAAAATGTAAAAATAAAAAAAAATAAAAAACAGACTGCCTAATCTGAAATGCAAAAACAACGTACGAACAAATCCAGTGAGTGGAAAAAATTGATTTCGGAAAATAACTCACCTAATAAGTGAAGAACTTGGTCAAAGAAGACAAACACCAGCAATGAAGATATGTGGAAAGATGAGTTGGTGACCGTTGACCTGAGAAGCACAAAGAAGCTTCAGGAGGAGAATATGAAATGGTAAGAAAAAAGAGGAAGTAGAATCACCGGTTCATAGCTCACTACAGATCTTGGCAAGGGTGCAGAAATGGATGAGACCATGAAAGGGTTTGGTATTATTGCGCCTGTGGAGCAAATGCAACCTAAAGAGAAAACATTAAAAAATCAAAGGAGAAATAATAGCAAGACAAAAACATCGAAATATCAAGCCATGTAAGAGAAGAGAACATGTTTAAGCAAGGGAGAAATAACAGTCCAAACAAAGATATAACAATTGACTGATAGAGCACCAAGTAAGACATGTATGAGCGGGAAAAATTTCTTTTCATGTCACCTGTGTATAGGAATCTTCTAGAACAGAGAAAATGATTAAATTTTTAATTTTCGAAAGTTGCCGTGTCACTGCAGCGAGCGATAAATTGTTTGAGCGAGAATTGAGTGGGAAAATAAAACAATAGACGTGCGTGAGATTAAAAAAACAATAAAAAGTGAAATGTTTGGGAAAAAAATCTTTGTGACAAAATGGTTAATGTATGACACGTGTGCAAAAACAGTGGACATTGTACAGATTTAATTATACTATTGATTACCAAGAGGCGGTGGTTTGTCTACATCAAGTATATATCAAGACAGACCAAAAAAATTAGAAGGGAACTTTTCAGTTTTCACCATTAGATATATTTTGAAGAGTCACATTAATGCAATATTATTAAACCTTGTTGTATATCATCTTAGCTCCTAATGCAACGGAAGAGTCACTAGCTTAAGTAACCATGAATTCTGAACAGATAATGAGTCAAAAAAATTTCACGGAGAGAAATTTTATTAAGGGAAATGTTACACACACACCTCACCCACAACCACCACACATCCACATTTCCTATTTCACTCATTAGCATTGGGTGGAGTGTGGGTGTGTGGTGGTCTATGTATCAAAGTCCTTTTATTAACTATTAAATCTGCAGGTAAAGGATTTAAAGTCTGTAGTTGGAAGTTGAAGTAGGAGACAGTTATGTAACCAGTGCTTTTCTGGTCTCGGCCGTTTGTCTTGGCCCTCCTATGTACCGTTTGGGCTTGGCCCTTTTAATGAATATTCACCTTTGAACAACAAAAAAAAAAGCAAAAAACAAAAGTGGTGACCAAAAAAAAAAAGCAGCGCAATATATAATGTGTAAATTATATACCTAATGTAACAAAATAAAAATAAAAATAGGCTTAAATATATTTTTAGTCCCTCATTTTTTACTGAGTTCTGTTTTTAGTCTTTTGTTTTTAAAACGCGTCTTTTTAGTCTCTCATTTTTTAAAAATGGTCTCTTTTAGTCACTCGGGTCATATTTTAAATTAAAAAAGTATCTTTTAAATTTATACTTTGACCCCTCTCAAGCCTGATGCTCACTTTAACCCGTTTTTTTCGTTCTCCTCTCCCTCTGCTGATGCACCGCGCCTCCCATCCCCGCACGGCCAAGGGAGGAGCTCCGCACGGCCAAGGGAGGCTGCGCACAATGGCGAGAAGGGAGGCGGCCACCGCGATCGCACAGGGAGGAGAACGAGAGAGAGGCCGCATCTCATGGTGGCTTCGAGGGAGGACATTGAAACTACTCCTAGAGGGGATGGGGGGCCGCGGTACATCAGTGGAGGGGGAGAAGAACGAAAAAACGGGTAAAGGTAAGCATCTGGTTTGGGAGGGGTCAAAGTATAAATTTAAAAGATATTTTTTGAATTTAAAATATGACCCGAGGGACTAAAAGAGACTATTTTTCAAAAATAAGGGACTAAAAAATGTGTTTTAAAAACGAGGGACTAAAAACGGATCTCAGTGAAAAATAAAAGACTAAAAATAGATTTAAACCATAAAAATATATATATATATATATACACTTAATGCTCCATGAACTCCACCACAGGGGCATGATTTGAACTATAAGCTTTTTTTAATGTACAGCGATAAAAATGAAATTCAAATGTATAGTTTCATATAAGATTATAAGATTACTTGTCAAAGAAAAAAAATGACTTAAATAAGTTTTTGGTCCTTCCAAATTTTGGACTTTTGATTTTAATTCCTGCAAAAAAAAGTCAAACTTTTTTAGTCCAATAAATATTTTTTTTTTGACTTTAGTCCTTTAAGTCATTTTCGGGTGATGTGGCACCTACGTGGCATCCCACTTAGCTGACATGTCATATAATGGTCTTATGTCAGCCTGCCACATAATATAATTTTTGGAGGGATCTGCCACGTCATCATCTTCTTCCTCTCCTCTCCTCCTTCCTCCACCACCCCCATCCTCTCTCTCTCTCCACCCGCCACCACTCGCTCCCCCCTCTCTCTCTCCTCCCTTTTCTCTCTCTCTCCTCTCCTCCCACCCCACCACCGCCACCACCCCACCCACCGCCACCCCCCACCACCCCACTGTCACATAAGACATATTTAGGGACTGGATCCAAAAATTCATATATTTGTAGGGACTAAATCCAAAACGTAACATATTTGTAGGGACTAGATCCAACTATGTTTTATGTTCTGCAATCTTCTTTTTTTTGGTTTTCTGCATTTTTTCACCATCACCAACAAAAAGAGACCGAAACTAACACGCCATTTTATTAGGATTGATCTGCAAGGTTGAAAATTTGTTGAAATCAAATCACCGATCAGTTTGGCCAATGGTAAATGAATTCCCATAACCCTGTTTGTCCATTTAAGCCATAGATGCCTTCAGCCGCCACCAGCCAAGAACATCCAGTACTGCCACATCGTACGTGGTCCCTGCCAAAGAAATATGCATCAAAATGATACTCTTGAACGCTCTCCCATCCCAAATCACAGAAAAACAACGTAGTCCCAACAACATCGTCATTGAAGTCCCACCCAAATTCATCCCCATCTGCCATGTTGTGCTCGCCCAGATCATTGTCTTTGGATTGGCATTGGCAATGTAGGGTCATGTTCTTCCCAGATCCTAGTTTGTTCTTGATGCTCACGTGTTTGGTGCCTGCAACGAGGGTACACAATCCTATTACCAACAATAGGGTCATGAGATGTGTTATCTTAGAAAAACATAAACCTCCCATGTGTGCTTCCATTTAGGCTACCTTGTGTTGTGGCCCTCAACAGGATTTTGAATCCAAAACGTAGACACTCGAACAAGGGGCCACAAAACTTGTCCTATAGTATATATGAAATTAATTAATTTTCTATTTGACAACGTTCTGGCTTTGGATTTGATGTGCACGGGAAGTAGGTGTATGTCGTATTAGCATTGTGGATTAATGGGTGGTGGGGGTGGGGGTGGGAGGAGAGGAGAGAGAGAGAGAGAAAAGGGAGGAGAGAGAGAGGGGGGGGAGGGAGTGGTGGCGAGTGGAGAGAGAGAGAGGGTGGGGGTGGTGGAGGAAGGAGGAGAGGAGAGGAAGAAGATGATGACGTGGCAGGTCCCTCCAAAAATTATATTACGTGGCAAACTGACATAAGACCATTATATGACACGTCAGCTAAGTGGGATGCCACGTAGGTGCCACATCACCTGAAAATGACTTAAAGGACCAAACTAAAAAAAAAATATTTATTGGACTAAAAAAGTTTGACTTTTTTTTGCATGGACTAAAATCAAAAGTCCAAAATTTAGAAGGGTTTTTAAGCCAAAAAAAATTATAAGATTATTACTCAAATCTCTTACCAGCGACTGGCTTTCAAGCTACAAAAGCCCCCCTTGAGACATTACTGTCTACTAGGCCAATGGTTTTTAAAGGTCGCCATCGGCACCGGGTTTTTTGCTAACAAATTTAAAATCACGAGCTAATATTTTAATCTTCCTGATGTAAATGACTAATGATCCTTAACATTGCCCTTCTGTCTTGATTCATGATCTAATCCCGTTTACAACAATTCAATCTTATCCCAAGAAAGACGCCAGCGACATTATATAAAGGAATCATCTTATTAATCAGTATCCTAATTAAGGAATCAGTCTACAAATTTTTGTATTAGTCACAACATTTTAATACATTGATGATTTTAAAAATTATAATTTTAAATGAAATTTTTCTAATTTTAATTTTTTAAATCAGTATTCTTTAAGCACCCGTTAACATTTACCATCATAAAATAGAACTCAGTTTCTCATTAGGAATACATTTCAAAACCACCCAGTTGACAAGGATAACACGATTTTAAATGGGAACAAGAAATAGGTAACACATCAACTCACTCATTCAAAACCCTTTTAAGATACACCATTAATTCTCTGGACGTCTCAATCTAATAATCTATCCACCCAATTTATATTTATAATAATTTACACGGAAGCATTCCTGACTTTTGTTCATGTCTGGTAGTGGTGCCATATAGAGTTTCAGTTCACCAATAAACACCAATTCTCTTCTAAAAGCATCATAGAGTCAACAAATAGCACAAGCATTTGGGTTCTCTTCTGCACTCTGAACATAGTAGTGTGTAGTCATGTGGGGATTGTACCCTCTATATAGCTTAATAAGCTCTGCAATTTGTTCATTTTCATCTTTCTTCTTGTCACCATCTTTCTTCTTATCATCATCTTTTTTACCCTCATCTTTCTTGCCTTCATCTTTCTTCTTCTCTGGCTCTTTTGCTGGCCCAACTGTTAAAATTTCTGTGTGCCAAGTTTTTCTTAATTTGCTCACCACATGGACAGGGTCTATATCACCCACTACGGTCAACTTCTTCTCCTTCATGTCCATGGCGATAGAATCAACGCCTGCATTTTAATAACTAAATAAATTATCCTACTTGCTCACTTAAATCGGAGCATATGACCAAATAATATTTAAATAAATCAATATCTGCATGGCCGTCCATTTTTAATAACTATAGGTTCATTACTATATAGCAATAAAATAAAACGTCCATTCTTGTGGTCTAATATAATTGTACAATACTCACTCAAGAAAACGAAATTATAATTTTGTTCATTAAAAGTCAGTCTCATACAAATTGATGGGTAGAAAGAATCATTCCAAATCATTTTTTTTCCCTTATCAAATTGAATTCTTCTCCTTTGGGGGAAATACTAAAGACAACTTAATTTTTTTTTTTCTGACTGTTGCCAGAATATAAATTCCTAAAATTTGATGTCTACATACAAATTGAGAGTAAATAATTTTAGTGGAAAATAAAAAGATAGACTAATTTACTAGATTAATCAAACTAAGGCTTTCCCAGGGTAGCCTAATCAGTACCTGGAAGGCTGGAAACCGATTTCATGGCCTTCTGCTTTGCTTTGTCATCGTGTAAATCCAACTTCACCACCACTTTCTGCAACAAAACAAAAGGATCACAAGACATTAAATTAAATTATAAGAAAAACAAAATCAGAGACTTTAATCAGGGATCTGCCCAACAAAGCAGGGCACCGAGAAAAACGACAGAATCAGTCTTGAAATAACAATCAGCAATTAAGATTTAAACTTCTATTGAAACTGTGTTTAGCTAGCTATGATTAGTTTCTTCTTGTGATGTGTTCAGTTCCTTTTGAAAATAAGGAGGAGCTTGGGGAAGAAGAGGTGTCAAATTATAATGTAACCGAGATATAATTACCATAATCTGTTGCATCAACTATCATGGTTTAATTAATGAAACAAGTAAGAAAATGGGGGCCAGAGAGAGAGGGGCATAAACACCTCAAAGAGACTAAAAAGAAAACTGAGTAGGGTGGTGAATATAAAATTATAAATATCGAAATCTACTAAAACATATATAAAAGAAACACTGAACAATTGAACTGGTCCTTCTTGTTTGAACTTAAATAAAACAAACAGGAAATTGAAAGGAAGAATGAGGCATAAATTTTATCAAAGGAAAAAAAATAAAAACAGAGAAAACAGAGCATCATCAGAAATTGACATGTCACTACTCACTGAGAGAAGGAAATCTCACCTTCATTTTCACTTGGGTCCTAAGTTTTGACGATCAGTTAGGATTGTTGTTGATATTTTATTTTAGGAGAGAGGGAGAGTATGAACAGGAAGAGGAAGGAGGTATTGCAGAAGGAGCAGAGAAAGAGGCAATGCAACTTCGCAAGGGGGCGAGATGTGGAGAAAGAGGAGGGTCACAACGACTCTTAATATAACTCCAAAACAAGTCAAACAAGTGCTTTCTTAGATAATTACTATTACTACTACTTGTTATGAGCGTGCACAAGAAGGAACCACCCTTGGGCCTTGGCCAAGCATTTTATTTTTCAACACCCCCCTCTTCTTCTCCTGTACTAAACAAAGGGAAAGCGTTGACAAAGTCACACGTCTTTGGTATGACAAATGCGTCATGCAGCATGCATTATATCTCCTGGCCACTGAGGAAGGTCAAAAAGTAATTTAAGAATTGTATCAAAAAAAAAAAGTAATTTAAGAAGATAACTTGTATCCTGCTTATAATTCTAATTCGAGGAAGTCTCACACAGACACTTCTCTCTTAAGCATGCTGTTTTACATTTGATCCTAATTAAGATAACTTATACCATGTTTATAATTCTTTGGAAAATTACACTCATTTCTTCTTAGGTATGTTTAAATCACACATACGCACTCTTTATTCACTAGAAAACATCAATTTTCCTTCAACTGCACACACTTTCCCTCTATTAAACAGAGCGGGTATATGGGTCATTTAAAATAGATATGAAGGGAGAGCAATTTTTTCAACAAATAAAGATGGTATTTATTAAAAAATATAGGAGACGTGTGTATATCATTTAAGCATATCTATTGGGATATGAATGCAATTTCACCTAATTGTAATGAGGGAAATTTTACAAATATGTAAAAAAAATGCATTCTTAAAAACATTGTCTGTTTCATTTTTGTGAAAGCTTTTATTTGTTTGATGTAATGAAACTAATAGCCTAGTCTTGATAATTTTGTTAGAAGAAAATATAAGGAAGAGTCATTTTATTTTATGATTGCAATATTTCACCAAATTTAACACAAACTTGTAAGATAACAACATCCTGATAAAGGATTATCAACAGGGTTCGAAAAGTTTTTTTTTTTGAGGTCATTCAAGTGTAAAATTATATGACTGAGACAAGTTTCGTCTATTCGAGGGGACTAGTTTAAACTACTGTTGTGTGTATTTGTGTGAATTCAGGGGAAAATTTGAAAGGAACGTCATTTTAGTCTCTAAAAAAAGATAGTCCATTAAAATTTTAAATAGTTCTTAAAACACAAATTATTCATTTAGTCACTAAAAGATGATTCCATGATTCCATCAGTCAATTTATTCCTTGCAATAAAAGGAGTCTGTAAGGTTTACAAAAGAGGTTCGTGGAACACGCCAAGTCCCATGTAAATTTCAGAAGTGCAAAACTTGTCCACATTATCACACTTATGACTATGAACATGCAGCATGCACTTTATCTCCTGGTCCTGAAACATAAAAATTGCTCCTCCAGTGCCTGAAAGATGATTCTGTTGGTCTAACAAGCATAATTTGATGAGAGACATCCATCAACAAGAACAGAAATCACATGGACAATAAATGTAACATATATAAATACAAAGGGTAACATTAAATTATTAAGGAATTGCATAGACGCCATATGGCGCTAGATCAAATCCATATTAGATATTCCCCTTGAAAACCATTTCATAATGCCGCGTGACAAAGATGATAACACCACGAAAATTATTCTCTCTAAGGGGAATTATACTCGGTTGATGACAGATAGTCACTGGTAATCTAGCCGTAAAAGATAAATTACAGGACGATGTCACCAAAATCTGTACTAGACAGCGGCTTGCAAGGATCCCCGAGCAATGTCTAGGGCCTCCTCCACTGAAGTTGCGTTTTTAAGTTTGGCTTTGTCAACCAGAGGCTGACTTCTGGCAAGTTTAGGCAGAAGCTGAAATTCCTGAGATATATATATTAAAAAAAAAACACTCAGCATTAAGTCAGTACATGACTAAAATGAGTACGCATTAACACTTAACCTGTTAACTATAATAACTATAAGTGCTGACATACTGACGAACAATGTTATCGTGCTCCACTCATTGCATTTGAAGATACCAATAAAACTAAAGGAACTTTGCCAATTTTCCATAAACATGTCACTATGTTACAACAAACAACTTCAAACGTATATATCTAATTCTAATATCTACTACACTGTTAAATGTTGAAAAATAGTGGCAAGTACCTCAGGGCTTCCACTTTCAAGAAGAACACCTTTCAGCTTACCTGTGAGGCATCAAGTATCACATTATTAGTAATCAAGATCAAACAAGCACATGCATGGTGCAGGCACTCACAAATACACATGAATGCATGCATGCAAGCATCCCCCCCCCCCCGCCCCCCACACACACACACACACGCTCAGAGATAATCCAACATCTACACACAGAGGGAGGGACAGTAAAAAAATCCATTACCAGATTCAATCCAAAAGGTAGCTATTTTAGGATCAAAATTTCCAACTTCAACCGTTTCTCCAACTGTCCAAAGAAAAATTAACAGTAAGAGCAACAGGAGATGAAAAAAATTTAAAAAAAAAGGAAAAGAAAGAAAAGGTCGGGAAATGATATTTTGAACTAATATTTACCATTGTCTCCAAAGAACTGCCACCATACTTTTCTAGGGCTTCCTTCATATTCAAAAACCCTTGAGTAGAAGTATGGGAGATAATCATACCTGAAAATCATCAACAAAATTCAGCAAAGTCAGCAGGGACAAAAAAAAGGAATCCCAATAAGTTAAATTGCAGGAAATATGTTCCAATATACGTGTCAGTTTGAGCACTGAGTAATGCTTTCACACAGTGCTGTGCTGATCGACGAGCATGATCTACATGTTCCACTCGAGCAATACGATTATAGATCTGTCCAGTTTTCCAGAAACACGAATGTCTGATCAAGAATGAATAGAGAAAACTCAATCACTCAACTCAACAGAAAGTTAACAGTGTACCTTTAATGGGAAAGCAGCTACATCTCCAACAGCAAATATTCCAGGAATGTTTGTCCTGAACTGACCATCGACCTGAAATGCATGATACTGATACATTAAGACAAAGTCCTTCAACATATTATTTTGGTCACCCTCTAAATTTCAACTGGAAGTGTGGGTAGCTCTAACAAAGAGAACATGGACCCCAAAAATTGATGATAACGTGTTCAAACATAATTCTTCACAAAAAAGAAAGAGGCAGATAGAGGAATGCAGGGGGGGAAATCATAACAAAAGACCCTTAATTGCTGCTGATATTTTAAAAACTCAAATGCAATTTCTAATCATGGACATTGATAAAAATATTTTGTTATCCATTGGCCTCACCTGTATACCACCAACATCTGTATTCAGACCCACCCTCTCAAAGGGACTCACAGCAGGTTTTGCTCCAATGCCGATAATTACCTGCAAAGCAGAAAGAAAGATCAATTTTTATCCATTGAATTTCTCCTTCCTGTCTAGTGTAGACGTAATACCTCTATGCTTTATCTATTAATCCATGTATTATTAAAGTAAATTTTCAACAAGAAAGTAGTTACAATACAACCACATATCAAAGA
Source organism: Glycyrrhiza uralensis (assembly GCA_030159175.1). Taxonomy (NCBI): domain Eukaryota; kingdom Viridiplantae; phylum Streptophyta; class Magnoliopsida; order Fabales; family Fabaceae; genus Glycyrrhiza; species Glycyrrhiza uralensis. The sequence goes on along the minus strand of BRZY01000003.1, from coordinate 55,733,567 downwards.
AAATGGAAAAAAAATTTACCGTATCTGCTTCTACAATAGATCCATCTCCAAGTTTCACACCAGCTACATGGCCATTACCGTTAGAACCAGCTTCCAAATTTTTTATGGAGGCACCCTGATGAATATAAGATTTAAAAGAAATAGAGAAAAAGGCGGAAAAAGTAGAGAAAATAGATGGTCACACAATATCAAACATATCTATTGCTACTTACTATTTACAATAATGGGAAAAAAGAGAGAACAGGGAAGGAAGAAATACCTTCAAGATTTTCACTCCATTCTTTTGGTAGAGTTCTTCATATCTCCGGGCAAGAGAAGGAGTAAACAGTCTTTGTAAAAGGTGATCTTCTGGAAATATGATCTATTTTTTTTATGGGAACACAAGTATTTCTGAGTCAGTAGGTCAAAAACTTCACAAAATGACCAGACAATATGAGTATGGAATATGGATTCTCAGAGTATCCATGCATAAATCTTAACTCCCCTGTCACTTGCTTATCAAGGATTGCTATAAATTAGAGGAAATGAGGCTAAAAGCGGTAGAGAAACGTCAACAGGCACAAACAGCTAATGCAAGTCATTTTGTCATGCTATGCCCTAACGTAGTGCAGGCAATTCAACAAAATCAGTGACTAGACTCTTAACGGATGTACTTATCAGTCGCTGGCATTCCTTGGTGAAAGAAAGATATAGGAAAAACACATACTGTTGTATCAAGTTTCCAACCAACAGCTGCAGCAGCAACCTCCATTCCTATATAACCACCACCAACAACTACAACCTTTTTTGCTTTTTCCTGGAAATTGAAAACAAAAGGAAAAATCACGAGGAACAAAATTTATGTCTGACTTAATTTTTGGCTGTAAACATATAGAACAATGTGCTTCTTGGAAGTAACCTAAGCAGGAAATATACAGAATTTGCATCTTTTCTCAATTTGCATGAAAGGATGCTTGACCAGGATCATGACATAACAAAATACCCATAGGGAAAGCATTGTAGAATAAATACTAAAAAAAAGTATAACTAATGGCCATATATCAAATGATTATAAGGAGTGCATGAGGTTCCCCGTCTTAAATGTAAAAATCAATCAAATCATTGGAATAATAGGTATGAGAGGGTGTGAGAGATTACCAATGATGAAACCAGTGCATCAGCATCTGCAACATCCCGAATATAGTGAACACCAGGTAGGTTTCCCCCAATTTTCTCTGGAAACCTAATAGCAGGATAGCAAATAAATTGGATTATCTGCACCAATTTTTATGAAAACAACACAAGGTGAACTGACTAAATAGATTGATACCTTGAGGCCGTACATCCTGTAGCAACAATAAGTGATCCATATTTAAGAAGTTTCCCAGAACTTGTTGTCAAAGTTTGCTTTTCAATATCAATGTTTTCTACTGGATCTTCATACAACATCTGCACAGGAAAACAAATAGTGTGGAATCTAGCATTTCGATAACTTCAATAGATAAGAATACTAGTGTTTTCACCATTCCATTTCAAGCAATCCTATGGTATGACCATTGTATCACACCACACGTACACTTAACAGCAGCAAGAGCACTCTTAAGAAAAATTTCCACTCCTGTTTTTTTTTTTCTAACAGAGGAAATCTGTGAGCAAATGATTCAAACGGCACAAAATAGAGTACCTCTATCCCGTGCTCTTTATACCACTCCGGAGTTTGCCTTTCTCCACCAGATCCAACACAAGTGTGAAACCCCTAAAGAGGGCATATAAGAAGCATTACTGACAAGACATGATACGGCGACGTAAAGCTAGTAAATAACACACAATTGATTGCAGAACAGTTGAATAACTGAGAAAAAATTCATTTGCACACACACTAGTCAAGGTTAAAAAAAAAAAAGGAGTATATATTCTTACAGGAAGGCGTGCCGGTTTCTTATCCGGCGGGAACAAGTAGGCTTTCGTCAGAGCGGGACGCTCGTAAGGTGCATATGCCTGTTTTCGTGAATTCAGTTGAAAAATTCACAAATATTAAATGCCAATAGAAATTGAATAGAGATCATGCTCTTGCTGAAGAGAGAAAAAGCAGCTCACCTCTTTGGTCACAATACAAAGGCGACCATCGGCCATGCCGTGCTCCACGAAAGTGCGAGCAGCATACCCCGCGGAGTTTCCGCCGCCAACAATCACATACTCGCGATTCTCATTGGCGTAAGAGGCGTAACATCTGCGGAAGGTTCTGAATGCGAGGGGAGTGGAAGAAGGACGAGCTCGACTCGGAGTCAGGAACGTTGTTTGGGGACACCCAAGGGAAAGGCCATGCTTCAGTGACAAGGAGTTAGTTATCGCTGCCATTGTGAGTCTGCGAACTGTTGCACACAATCACAGAACAGAAATCCGTTACGGAAAAATGACACAGCAATCAAATACTCCCTGGTCCTATACTAGATGATGAACGAACCTGAAGAAGGCATGGATTGATGCGTTTACAAGTAAAACTTGATTATAATATTATTATAATAATAATAATTTAATTTAATTATTGAAGAGAGACAGTCACAGTGTTAGGGTGGCTCTGGAAGAGGTCGAAGGGACAATGAAGACTCAAATCCAGTTTCCAAAATGCAATTGGAGATCATGTATTTGTTGCGTTTTCTCCATTGGAGAAGGCTAGTCATGTTTTCTGACCCGACGTGTCCTCGCTTTGCCCAACAAAGAGTTGCACGACGTCGTTGTAGAGACGATAGTATTTCGTTTTGCCATTTAATTTGGGCCCTTGCAAAAGCCAGCACAGAAAGACCCGGCCCAAATTTGCCATGAATAGTCGATCTGCAGTGACCTTGATGGTCCACAATACACAGCTCCATGCCCATTGAGGAATTTGAAAATCAAGATTTATTATTAATTGGAAAATCTTAGAAAAACCCAAAAATGGTCTGCGAAAGAAATTTAAGGTTCGGGAGTCTATTACGGGTAAAGAAGGTATTAGCACCCTACGTCATCCGTTGAAAACGGTTACCTTTAATTAAATGTGCAAATTATATTAACTTTAAAAATTTATTTTACCCTCATTATCAGATTAAAAAAAAGTATTTTTGTTTGTTTTTTGGGAATTTGATTTTTAAAGAGAAAATGTTGAGAAATTATTTTTGGGCTTGACAGAATTAATACCTACTCCTATGTATCCTCGAGTGTAATGAGGAATTCAAAGCTCACGTAGTTCTAGGTTCAAATGATTTTTAGAAATATCTTTGGTGGAGCTTGTCAAGTCGTCATGTCTCAGGCAAAGCTCTAAAACAGGTAGAGTTAAGTAGTGCGTCTTACTCAAACTAACTCTAGTTTCAAAAACAGTGGGAATTACTAAACTTTCGTAACTCAAGCGCTTCCCAAAAAATCATAGGATTAATAATGCGCTATGCTTCAATTGATCCTAATTTTATAAATTTTACTGGTGGAAATTACTAAGTTTTTATCACTCAAGCGATTCCCAAAATATAGGATTAGTAGTGCGTCATGCTCAAACTAAACCCAAGTTTTAATATTAACCCACGGTATAGAAGTTAAAAACTATGCAAATTTAAATCAAATATTGCAGATGGCGTCAAACATTGAGTTTTATAACCAATAATCAACCTCCATTCTTGTATTTATCTCTTATTTATCTATCTAATTTAATTTAACTAAACAAACAAACACAAATCAGGAGGCACATGTAAAGACAAATGCAATTAGAGGAAACCATTTCAAACCAAAAGGAAAAGGACAAAACGCATCACCAGGGGTCCACCATATTTCATTTTTCTAAAGTATGAGACCACTGTATACATAAAAAAAAAAGAACAAGATAGAGCCGCAGCGGAACAAAACAGGGGCGAGCATCTCCCTCCCTCCTTTTATTGCTTTTTCATATTAAGACCAAATACAACATTTCCTTTGGAGTCTACTTACAATTTGGTTACAGAATATGCCATCGATGCTTATATTACAACCAAATATACCATCAATTCATGGAAGAATAAGCTTAGGACTTACCTCTTGGCAGCGATGGGGAGCAACTCCTCCCCTGATTCTGGTTTTCTTTTCCACGTGAATCCTCTACCCTTCTTCGCACTTCTCCTACTCTCTTTTCCTTTCACTCTCTGATAACTGATGAATAAAAATGGTATCCACCAATTGATTGTATTTCTCTCCTCTCAAGAACTCTTATCCCTTTTTCTCTATGCGCTCTCTCTGCTTCTTAGCCCAAAAAAGGCCCTCTCACACACTGTGTTTTTTCCTTTCCCAATGATAGCTCAAGTGATAAAAAGTTAAGGGTGATATGTTGTAGGGAATGCGTTTAATTCCCACTCCACCCCCTTCCCCCGTCCCCCAAGTGTGTGTGTGTGTAATTGACCAAAATAAAAAATAAAAAAAATCATACTGTCCAGCATCACCACACATTAACAACCAAAAAAAAAAGCATCACCATGCATTCATTAGCTCATAAAAATCAGACCAAAAAAAATTAGCTCATAAAAAAAAACAGTTGACCAAAAAAAAACCATGCATTCATTCGACCAAAAATATTTGAAAAAAACCACCACCCAACGCCCACCGGCGACCGAGTGTAGTAGTGTACATTGTCTAAAGCTGAAATAATGCATGTGGTCCAATTAAATCTGGTTTCATGTCTGCCCCTTTTTTACATATTTTGTAGCATCAGATATTAAATTTTTTTTATCATTTTCCGTATTTTACTGATGCGTTCATTAGTATTCACTATTTAATCGCATTCTTACTTCTTATTATTCAATCGTGGATAAACAAGTTTCGTTCTTGTTTTTCTGAGTTAATTAAATATGGACCGCGATTTTTTCAAAAACTAATAATAATGAAATAGTAGACAGGTAATGACTTGCACGTCTAGCCTTGCTGGCGTAAATAAAAAAATAAACTACTCTGGTCTTTATAGACATGGTATCCTTATATGAGAGTTGTTGGGATGGATAAACCAGTGCGTAGAGTTAAAACCAATCTTAACTCACAAATACCAATTCAATCTACGGTCAAATCTTCGTGGGGATAAATCCCCGTGAAGCTATAATTAAGTGAAAAATAAGTCCACTGTACTGTATCATAACACAATAGTTAAAGAAAAAGACACTTGGAAAAATTATGGTGATTACTCTTGTACTTTAAATTGGAGTACATAATTCACAACTGGGGAAAACTGGGGAAAGAAATAGAAAATCCAGAAACAAGAGTTAATATATTGAATTAAACAACTTTGGCCAGTCATCACCATAAATTAGTGAGTGCAGTCATCCATTCCTGGTTCACCCCAAAGCAAATAAAGTAGTAAATTAAAACCTATACTGATGTACATTGTAGGCTAAGGTATAGCCATATATATATTGGTTAATGAGGACAAACCCATTAACAAATTATCAAGCTTAGGTAGCTGCTAGTAGGCTTACTATATAACTCAGAAAAAGAATATAAAAATTAACCCCCCGAAAAGGTCCAAAACCTTCAGCTTCAAGATCTAGCTGGCCAAGAGCCATTCCGAAACAGGGTAAAAAAAAGGGCAAAAGAGAAAAAGAGAGAGAGAGGTGTATTTTTTTTTCAAGTTTACACAGTGGGTGTGGAGATTTTCCCAGCTTGGTCCAACACATGGAGAAACTCAGTCCTGCTCCTGACAAGCCTGTGAAACACCTCCCTAATCTGCAGCTGCAAGGGTTCCACACCTTCCTCCATCTTCCTGCAAATCTCCGCCAACTCCTCCACCTGTGCCTTCACCTCATCCAAACGCTCCGTGTCAGCTGGGAACTGAAACGACTCAGCAAACTCAATGAGTGACTGACCCAACTTCTCCATCTTCTGCATCTCCTCCAGAAGCCCAACGGTCCCTTTCTTCTCCTTCTTCTTCCACTCCTCCGCGATCTTCTCCTGAAGCCCAATCATGGGCTGGGCCCAGCCCAATTGCCTCTGCAAAGGAAAATGAGTCCCAAGCCCATTCCTCTCCTGGCACGGAACCGCCGCAACAAGGGTCCACATAACGAACACCAACACGGTGCCCATGATGTAAAGCGGCATGGCCAGCCCAGTGGACTCGCCGCCACGTGGCGCTTGGAGATTAGATGACATGGTGTGGATTTGCTTCGCCGCTGACCAGTTCCTCGCCATGGTCCACGACAGCGACCGGAAGGTTCCAGAACCTCGGTCCTTGTTGTTGCTGCCGCCGCTTCTCCTCCCGAAGGACCTGCTCCTCTCGGTGCCCTTGGTGTTTCCGCAGTCCCTGTCCTCGTGAACCATTGCCGTGACGAGGGAGTTAAGGGCCTTCTTTGCTCGCCGGACCTGGCCGTCGCCGATGGGTCTAACCTCGAGTGTGGCGACGGCGATCTCGGCGAGCCTCTGGAGGTTCTTGACGGCGTCGAGGCCGAGTGCGACGGCATTGCAGACGTCGAGGGATTTCACGACGCGGTCGAGGAGCTCAGGGAGGAGCTTGTCGAGGGGTGGCTTTGAGATCTGGGAAGGGTCGCGACCCATCATCACCACGGCTTTGAATTCGGCTTCGCAGCAGAGGAGCTCGTCGAGGAGCTTCCGGAGCCAACCGATTGAGAGAAGGGCGTCGCCGGAGGGATCCTCCGTCGTGGAGGAGAGTAGATCGGAGAAACGGTCACCGACGTGCCTCTGGAAAAGTTCAAGGTCTTCTAGCTCTTGGTCATGGCTACCGTCCATTGACATCACTTGGTTTCTTCGAATGCTTATTCGGCCCAAAAAAGAGCCTTGATTATTCTCTGTTGTTGCAGGCATTTTTTTTCTTTTTCTTCTGTTTTCTTTCTTTCTGAGGGGGTTGAGGGTGGGTCAGAGAAAGATTGTGATGATGATGATGATGAGAAAAATGGGAAGGGAAAAGGTGGGGAAGAAAAAGAGAGAAGAAAGAAAGAAAGGGTCTGAGAGACAAAGGAAAGGTGTAAAAGATAAAGCGTCCGTTTTGGAAGTTATTTATGCGCGAGTTTTAAGGCCAAGGGTTGTCTCGGACCAGACCGTTTCTCTCCTTTTTCTTTTTTTGTATTTCTTTTCTTTTTTTGGGTCTACGTTGATTCGGTATTATCTGTTCTTTTTACCATCTTGCCCCTCCCCTGTTGCACAATTACGTGACCACAACTTTCATAATCAACCAATCACCCGCCATTTCTGTTTCCGCTAAAAAGCAATGGAAAATGCTATTTATTTCGTACCGAAATCTTTTTGGTAAAATTATAAAATGAACATGCTAGCTGAAGTTTTGGCAATATTTTATTCGTATATAAAAGAAAAGAAATATCTAAATCAATGTTTGTTTAAGAGAAAGGGTATTCTTAATCTTAAGTCTCCAACGGAAAGCTTTACCTTCTGTTTGTTTCAACCGAAAATATATAAGAGGTGAAAAGTTAATTGAAGAGAAATATAACACTTGTTTAAAATAAAACAGAAAACAAAAAAACTTGATGTAGTTTTTCAGAATAACTATTTTTTTGATCAATTTATTTGATTTAATATGTAAGCTTTAGATATGTGTCATATAAATAAAAATGACACATGACTTTATCAGGACGAGAGAATATGAGATGGTTTCACAAGATTCAAAAATGACACTCAAAATTAATATATGGGGTGGGTTCTCTGTTGATTGCTTAATTACTTATTTATTTTTTGTTTATCTGATCAAACATCAATTTTTCATAGATTTAATTTCTAATATATCAAATATTTTCAATCAATTCGTTTCTCTATATTAAATTACGGCAAACTCTTTTAATAATGGCTTAGTCTTTTTCTCGTCAAAAAAAGCTTAGTCTTTTAGTTCATTCTCACTTAAAAAAACAGTTTTATATTCAAAATATTTTGAATAAATTACAAATATTTTATAATTTTAAACATATTTTAGTTTAAAATTTTATTTATATTTAGTATACATGTTACTTTTACGATTTTTTGGCAGTTTTTTTATTTTCCTTAAATATTTTTTTTCAGAGGGAAAAGCTCCTTAAATATAAATAATAGAACATTTGCCATGTTATCAAAAAAGTGATGTGATCCTCTAGCCTCCTTCGTAAAAAAGAAAAATGTGATCCTCTAGCCGGCCAAGTTTGCGAGGGGACGTTTGGAAGTTAAAGTAGTTTGGGTGGTTTGTGTTCCTTGGGCATCATGATGAGTGGCATATCCTCCGTAGTAGAGATATGAGTGGCACATAACCGTTAATTGTGGCATGAAAGGTGGGGTTAGTAAAATCAAGTTATCCATAACAGATGCAGTTTTCTGTTTTATAATGATTCACTCCTGAGGTTGAGAATCTAGCCTTTGGTTGGGTAACGTGGAGGAGAAAGAATGCACACTTCACAAATTTATTTTATTTTTTAGATGAATATATAGTGCACTTCACAATTGTTTTTTTTTGGTAAAAAACGGAAGTGCACTTCACAATTTGAATCACCAACCTTTCTCAACATATATAATAAAAAACATTTTTTTTGATAAAAAAATAAAAAACATTACTGCTTAATATTTTCCCCTTTTTTTTTATCTTGTATGGGAAACAGCACTGAGAGATACTGAGAAGGCAACGATGATAAAATTGGAAGCCAAAAATAATGAGCTTACCAAATTAAAGAAAAAAAATGTATTTTTAAAATTAAAATTGTCAAATAAGTAAATTAATAAAATATAATTAATTTTTTTATTGACGTGGAAGAAGTGATGACATGTCATCTTAGGTGTTCACGGTGACATCTATAATATATATAAAGACGAACCCTCTATAGACACATTTTTATAAGTGTCGCTTTGAGAGTATTTCAATGATCAAATGGATTGAATTGATTTGAAAAGATTTTATTGATTAATGATTTCACGATTCATATTTAATGTGCCTTATTTAAAATTGTAATGATTGTATTTGAAACAGTCAATTTAAAATCGTATTTTCAATTGCCTATTTATTAGAGAATATTTGTATGTCTTATATCTTTAACTATTTATTTTGCGTCTGGAAACATTCGTGTTTCTTCGGCCTTTTCATTCTCTGGTATGATTTTTCTAACATATCTTTTTTTGTTAATCTTCTCTCATTTCATATACATTTTCTTCTCATTATTCTCATTCATTGCGGTTACTAACACTTGAGACTTTCGATTAAAGGTTAGTTATTGTTTTCTTTTTCATGGTTAATCTTTTATATGTTTCAGTCTTTGGATTTTTAATTTTAAATCTTAATATCTGCATGTATTGATAAAATTTATTTGTTTATTTTGTTTTAGGTGTTATTCCTTTGTTTGTCAACACTAAATTTTCATCTAAGGTGAGTTCGTAATATTGCTATTTTTCTATTTTACTGTTAATCATTTTTACTTATTATTTTTTAGTGTTTATTAATATTCTAATAGCCTCCAAACTATCGATATTGTTTGATTTTTGTTCTTTTTCTTTTAGGCAAACTTCTCCTCTAAGACAAATATTTCTTCTAATTGTTGATTAATTTTTTTTATTTATCAATTATTTTTTGAAATTAATGCTTATCTATTTTACATTATTAAGTTTTTTATTTTTGATTTCCATTTGTGATTAGCTATGCAGATACAATATTATTCTCTCTCAAACAAGAAGAAGTATCATATATCACAAGAGTTGCTTATTACTTTTTTAATATTTTTCAATAAATTATGTATGGAATTTCAATAATTATATATATTACTGTGATTTTTTGTATCTTTTAGAATATATTTATTTTAGAAAATATATGTAGTTTATTAGTTGTTTTTATTTAAAAATACATATAAATTATTTAATTCCCGAATTCAAAATTTGTATTGTGAAAATTTTGGTTTGATATAAATGTTATGCTCTTAAATTTTTTGGAATGTCTTAAATTAATTTGATTTTTTTGAAAATGTATATATATTTTTATTTTTATACTATTGTAGTTTTTGTGAAATATTTAGGTATTAGTAAAAGTATTTGAAAACAAGTATATAGATTTTATAAATCTCTATGATAGAAATAATTATAAAATTTATGTATAAAAAAGTTAATTATAAAACTTTCAATTTACAAATGAGACAAATTATATTTATAGAGATTAAGTTGAAATTCAAAAAAGGAGCATGTTTATCATAGGAATCAATTTAAAACCGTAATTGAAAGAAATTATATATTTGTGATTGGAACCGGTTTTATAAATCTCTATGATAGGAATTAATTTAAAATCATAGAAAAAAATTGGATTTGTATGATAGAAACCAGTTTTCTAAATTTATATGGTAGAAATCATTATAAATTTTTCAAATTTTAGTTTTATTAAAATTGTATCTATAAGGATCAAGTTGAAATTCATTAAAGGAGTGTTTATTATAGGAATCAATTTAAAATAGTAAATGGAAAAAACTATATCTTTGTGATAGAGATCGATTTTAAAATCTCTATAATAGGAATAGTTATAAATTTTTTAAATCTCAAAAGATGAAAATTATATATATAGAGATCATGTCAAAATTCATAAAAGATATTTTTTATTGCTGTAACCAATTTAAAATCGTAGTTGAAAAAATTAATAGGGACCGTTTTCATAAATTTCTATGATAGAAATCATATTAAATGTTTCAATTTTCAAATAATACAAATTGTACATTTATGGATTATGTTGAAATTCATAAAAGGTATATGTTAATTGTAGAAATTAATTTAAATTGTACATTACATTATCATCTAACTAATTTATTGGACATGTTTTTTTTTTTTGAGAAAATTAGGAGATTTTATACATTAATATATAGGTGTAAATTGGTTAATGTAAAAATTATAAATAAAACATAACACATGAGATATACATTTTACATTAAAGTATACAAGAAAATATTGCACATATAACATTATGCCAAATATTTTACGTGAAATCTTATCGATATGTGAATTATTTAAAGAATTAAATTTTAATATATAATCTTAATAATCTTCTATTTCACTTTATGATAACTTAACTAATTTGTTGAAGTTTTTTTTTATATAAGCAAATTTGAATTTTTTTGGGCAGTATTATCTATAAAATAAAAAACATAAATGATTCAATTAATAGTTTACAAATAGTGAGTGATTTTGGTAGTAATAAAAATAAATTATTTATATTGCTACATGAGAAAATAGATTGTGAAATAAGTTTCTACTAATTGAATATACACGACAATTGGACATGTACTTTATAGGTATAGGTATAATTGATACAAGTACATAAAAATAATTTATGATATAGGTTTATAGATAATTGCAGTTGATGGGTTGCCCCATCAAAGTAGATACGAGATCAAGTGGGTACTGTAATTTTAAATTTTTTGTCATGTCCACTCACAATAACTATTTAAACTATTTTATTGCTTCAACTATAATTTGTGCTATTTTTTTGTTGTATTCAACTTTTAAGGTGTGAACTAATCAAATAATTAACCAACTATTTTCAATAGACAACTATAATTTATAATTTATTATATGATTTAAAAAATATAATTTAAAAAACCTCAAATCCTTTATAATTGTTCAAATATATTTTCTCATAAATTTTTATAAAGTATGTTATAGGTCCCGTGCGTTGCACGGGTCACTACACTAGTGTCATCATAGAGTATCAGACTTTGATTAATTTGAATTGAGTACAAAATGTGAATGAATTTAGATTTTGTAACATTAATTTGGTTAAAATTGAGTTTGTAATTAAATAATTTATACTTAGATATTTTTACTCTAAGAGCAAATTTGATGTAATATTCAGTCTAAATTTATATATCAACTTAATCAAAAGTTATTTTTTTATATGACTTTTAGTAAAAGGAGGTTTGAAAAGAGGCAAAATCAATTTTAATTTAAAACAATCAAATATATATTTTTTATACACAGAACCATATTTTCTTTTATCAAACTTTGTTTTTCAAAATTGCCAATGGTTTTCTAAACATATTAAGAGGGTAAAGTCCTCTCAACACCTTTTTTTATTCACAACAACACTTAAACCTGAAAACTTATAGTTAAACAAAATTAACAGTTAGACTCACGTACGTGAGTGGAAATGGTTTGAGTTTTGACACCATACGAGCAACATTGTGTTTGTTATGCCTCTCTCAGTCTCACATTGCAAATGCCATCCACATGCATGTCTGTTAATATTAATATTAATTAATTGGCAACAATCGAGCTCACAAGCCACAAGCAATGGTCAGTGAGTCAGTACACAATATTCCTAAAGGGGATGGAGAATTGGAAATTGGAAAGGAAAAAAAAATGACAAATTAAAAACATTCATATTCATAAACTACAATCAACTATAAATAAACACAAGATAGAGTGCAGTTGGAAGCAACTTAGCTACTCATTTGCCATGTGTCACCTGAAGCGTGGGTATATTATATATCGGTTGAATGAAGAAAATCACAATCTCAAAACAGAATACAAATACTCTGCACTCACAACCAATCTTTCATGATTGTGTCATAATTCATATAGTCGTCTGTTGAACAATTGAATTCATAATATTATTGAAATAAAATTAGATGAAACAGAATACCAACAACAATAATGGAAAACGATTGTTAGCATAAAAGGCGACCTAGTCAGACGCGGTTTTGAAGAAAAAAAACACAGTCACGTGAACTAGGACGAAAAGAAGCCACTACTAGCTAGTATTATAGGATTCGTTAATCCAAGTCTCGATAAAAAACATAACTGGGTCATAGGATCATATGGTCTTGTTGAATATCGGATAAATGTGATTGGCTAATTAAATATATAGCTTCGTCACTCGTCAGTATTGAGTTTGCTGGGGGTTGGAAAGGACAAGCTGACAATAACACTTCGGTTGTCTTTTTCATAAGGCTATGTTTGGATGGGAGTTTTTGGAGGAGAAGGAAGGGAAGGGGAGTGGAGGAGAGAGCTTATAATTCCTAATTACTTTGTTTAGCTTTAATAGGACAAAGGAAATATTATTTTAGAAGATAGCAGACACCAAGATGTAAAACTTTTTTTTAATTTTAAAAACTCCCAAGTAAGAAAATTAGAGATTATAAATTTTTCCCTCCCCTCCCTTTCCCTCCAAAAACTCTCATCCAAACATAGCCTAAGTCATAAGTAGCAGGGGACCATTACCATACGTTCACACGGGATAATATTCCATCGCCTCGCGACCTGTGACGTCACTCTCTTGAGTTGCTTCATATAATTATAATTAGGGGTTATAATAGGATTTGTCGAACAAGATTTCACCTAAATAGGTTTAGTTTGTTTAAAATTTCGAAGGTGAATGTATTTCTGTTAAGACCTTCAAATAGGTATGAAAATTAAAATCACTGCTACTCAGAATAATGAGACATAGAATTGGGTTAAACTTTATAAAGATGCACACACAAATCAATGGGAAGGATAGTTTTTCTGTTATGATAAGTAAGGCTACTCAACAAATGGAGAAGCTAGGCAGACAGACAACCATCATCAGAAAGACTCTCAAAGAATTGATCAACTTCTTCCACACCATTTTAGTCACCATCATCGCCTCATATAATTACCCACCCAAAGTGAACCACCATTCACCATTCTTCAGTATTAACACATTCCATGGCCTATATTCTCACCTCACAAACAGAACATCCATAGACCATAATCTCAACCCAAATAATATTCTCAACCCATATCAGTCAGCCTCTTCAATCCATAGACAACCCCAAATTACCAAGCCTCTTCAATCCATTGTTTCACTTCAAATCACCCAAAATTCATACAAATTGATCATGACAACTCAGACATAAAAACCACCTTGCAATTGCGAACACCATGTAACTTGCAGCAACCTTCAATGCCATAACCAGATACCCAGCAAATCCTCAGCACCACCATCTTCTTGTCAAACCAGAGTACGACATGACACCACAACACCCATTCAAGCAGCGGTAGATAAGACGCGGTGTTGTGCCCTGTGTCATCTCCCCTGCAGCCGCACAAATGCTCTATATGTTGTGCCCTGTTTCATTATTTTTTGCCCTCTCTTTTCTTTTCTCTTACGTTTTTACTTGTTTTTTTTTAGTCATTGGGGGAGGGGGATTTGGGGGAGGGGGAAGGGGGTGGGTGGGGATCGAACCCCCACCCTAAAGCATCACCCCAGCACTTTTAACCACATGTGCTACATTGGGGGATTACGTTTTTACTTGTTTTTGTTCTGGATTGTTAGGATGCTGTTTGGGTTGGTGAGAGTTCTTTAGCCCACTTTTCATTCATGTCTCACTTTTGTTTGGGCTTCGGCCTTTTTTATGACAGAATCTGTTTACCAAAAAAAACTGATCTCATGGAACAAAAAAAACTGATCTTTCAACAAAATGCCGACCAAAAAAAAGGCCAAATATAATAACAAATTGGATAAAATAAAACTTGGTTACATAAGTTGAAAAATTAAAAATATTATAAATAACACTTTACATTTAAAAATCAAAGACTAAAAACTCGCAACCACCTGGTTGAAAATTAATTTATTTTCATTTTAGCCAAATATTTTTTTGTTTTAAAATTTATATTTAAAATAGAAAAGAACTATAAATTCACAACCGGTGAAAGCCTTACCTTGTTTTTTCTGTTATCAGAGAAGAAGGGGATTGAATGATGGGTGTGGATAAAAAATAAGCAAAGAATAGACAAGTTCATATGCTCATTTGTGAGAATAAAACTACAGAACATGGTAGGAGTAACAACATTCTGGCAGACAAATTAAAAAATATAATGATATCCAAGTTTTCTCGACTAAACTAGCAATCTGATATATCAACAAATATAATTGATGTTGAGAGTTACTACCATATTGTTAAAATAACTTTTTTCATGCTTGGCTTGTAAAATGTGTCCCTTTTTCGTAATCCAATAATTGTAGATCTCTTCATATATCTGCATCAAGTTTAGAACTTGAGCTCTCCGTCCATGCCAATTGAAGATCCAAGCACATTAATAGTTAAGTAAGCATTGTAGACAAATTGCAAGCACTGTCTCCAAGCACAAACGCTCAGAAAATATCCTGAATTTAGAAAACAATGCCAGGTTTTGAAAAATATACCCAAGAAAATTAACATTTAATCACTACTCACAAAGTGTAGCTTCTCTCTTCATAAATTGTGATAGTAATAAACAGAGTAGAGAAATTGGGGTGTGCTAATCAAGTTTAAAGTGCTGATGTACTAGGAAACTTAGTGATATTGCATGCTGCAAGATTGAAGCCCAATGACCAACAGGGTGTCAAAGATTTTGAAGGAATAGTGACGCTGATCTGTCATGGCCAACATTCTCGACCCTACCAAGCACTGCCACAATTCCAAATTTGACGTCCAAATCAAACTATTGGCTTTAATTGATTTCTGTTTTATTGTTTCCTCATCTGTATGAAAGGTACCATTTCCATTTTTTTTATAACAACATTAGTTGAATGATCATAGGTTAACTAAAAAGAATATTAGATCCGCCCAAAGAAAATGTTGAAGAGTAACTTAAAGGAAATGCTCAAATGAAGCAGTGAAGTTAACAAAAGTGATGGATTTCTGAACATACTCCTTCCTTCAGTCATGTATAGGCTCAACTAAGCAATTTGATTGAGAATGGAGGAATTTAATCTTATCTCATGCCGCTTCATCTTATTCTTGAAGCTCTTAATAGTTAATACTACCATTTAGAATCATCTGATAAAAGGAATAAAAGAAAAAATCAAGAACCAAAGATAATAGAAAGAAAGGCTGTCATTTTTTAAAAAAGACAAAAATGTTGAGAATGTGGCAGCTTGGAAGATGAACCTCTGGATTCATGTCTATCACCAAAATCAATCTCAGATATAGTATTCCTTTTGCACAGTTTAAAGTCTTGGTTTTTTTTTTGGGGTTAGGAGCCTGCACTGGAAACCCAACCTAGGAACACTGTCGGAAACAAGCATACATACTCATTGAAATTAATCTTACAGCGTGTGACAACAATGGCGTCAAAGACAGAAGATAGAAAGCTACCCTCACATAATCGCATTCTACATACCCAATTTGTGGGGTTCCCTTCTTGCTTACTAGTTATTGCTTCCTTCATCTTCTTTTTTTTTTTTGTAAATAATTTATGAAACAGTTTTCATGGTCCGCACGCTGCCATGAATTTCCCACACGATTTCTTTTGGGGATATACGGCCACATTCTTCGCCAGAGACGACAGATGCCTCGCTTCCATGAGTCGCACGCTGCCATGAATCACTCTCTTTTCAGCGCCAGGGCCAGGGGGTGTCGGTTGAAATTAAAGAAGAAAACATCCCTTTCTACGCCCCATTTCTTCGCAAACACAAATGATTCTTGGTGGAACTCGTTTATATGTGGTCCCTGTGTTGACATTCGCACATCTGGCCTTATTTAAAGCACACACCTCATCCAACATCTTTATCAGAACAAATATCAAATTCAGTTACAAGAGCATTCCAAAAACCCAGAACTAGCGTTCCAAATGCCCCTACTCCTCTTAACACTATGTTCCTTTTTCTTTTCTTTTTTTTTCCTTTCTTTCAGATTCCTCACTATTTTTTTTTTTATCAACGATTCCTCACTATTTTATCTCTTCTTCGGTGGTACAAAAATAAAAGTTTCCATTTTTAAATATTAATGTAATTAATAAAAAATATTTTTATTGCATATTTTATTTATGTCAAATACTTTTTTTAACATTTATTTCTATTTTTTTTTCTTTTTTGCTTTAGTACTTTTCTCTCAATTGTTGAAAAAACTCTATTCCCAAATTGTTATGTTTTCGTTGAAAAACAAGAAAGGAGAATGGTGGTTAATCTGTGTGCATATAGGGTTCAATTTTTTATTTGTGTATGAAAATTTACCATTTAGAAGAATTAACTCTTAAGTGTACTTTAGATTTTGAAAAAGATTAATCTCCAAAATTGCACATGGAGGATACTAAAAAACCAAAAAATCTGTGTGTGTGTAGGTGTTTAAATTTAAGAATTTTTTTTATGCACAATATACCATAGCTAATAGCCAGATATGAGCTAACAATCAGAATGGTTAAAAATTATATTTTATATATAAAAATAACTTTTAAAACATTATACTACCTCTTGTCCCTATTATAAGAGACAAGTCACTAATTCATCAAGACCAAGGAGAAATAATTAAATTAGTTAATTTTAATTAATTTAAATTTTACTCCAAAATTATCCTTATTAAATGGTTAAAATAGTTATACCCACTTATATGGAGAATATAAATCTCATAATAAAGTAAGAATATAAAAAAAAAATTAACAATTAATGTATTTAAAAATAAATCTATATTTTGTCAAAAAAAAATATTTTAGACTAAAAAAATAATTTAATATTCTTTATTATAGAGACCAGAGCAGTAGTATTCTTTCAGTTGAGAATGAAATGGAGGCGGACCACATCTATGTACGATAGGCAATGGTAGAGACATTTCATCCATGAGCATGACTTGTTGAACGTACCCCAATTAAATATGCCTGTGAAATGTGAAGGGCATGCAAATGCATGTCCTTTTAATTTTCACCGCTAATCACTAGTTGGAAATCGAAGTGGCAGGGATTCATTGCTCCTCCTTAAAGCTAAGTATAATCATTTTCCCTTTAATTTCCATTCCCCGGAAAGGTCTCTTTTAAAAATCATTTAAATATTACTCTCAAAGTTTTAGCTTGCGATTCATCCAAGCAAATGTCACTTTCCCCTCTTTCCCATCATCAATTTGGTGGTTCATTCGCATCAATCACCTCCTCCTCCTCCTCACTAGCACTCCCGGTTCTAGCTACATATATGATCAATATAAAACAAAAACGTTTTGAAATGCCATATTAAACAAATATGCCCAGAATAAATATATAAATATATATGTATATGTATATAAAACAGCTAGCGACATACCGTCATATCGATCCAATCATTTTCAGGCCGAGATACCATCTTCAAATTCACTAATTTATATGTAAAATCTGGATGATGATATCTATAATATATATATTTGTGAACTTTTATTTTTATAGGTATTGTTTATAGAGCAAATCAGGAGAAAGGAGGAAAGAAGTTATTCTACCAAGTGGGTAAATATTATATCTGATTTTAAAATTCACTAATTTTGATTTTTTTTACATGTGATTTTTTTTTACATCAATTATAGGCTCTATCCGACAACAAAATCACTATCAAGAAATTCTATTTTCGGTACCACTATTTTCTCTGTCATGAGAAAAATTCAAATTTACTTATCATACAAATTTGTAATTGATTTCAGTGCATCAAATATGAGTTCTGTTTTGCTACAGATTCACTACATTGCTATTGTAATTCAAGAATTTTAAACTCTCATCTGAGAATGAAATTCAACGAATCAGCATTAAAGCAACAAATCCATATTCATATGATTCAGGTATCAATCTTGACATTATAATGTAGTTCGTTTCTTTATGTATGTGTTCTTCTATTTCTTTCACTATTATTGCTTACTTCTCCCAATGAAATTTCACTTCTATCTTTTTATTTTTTAATTTTAAATCTTAATAGTTTTATGTATTGATATATTTTATTTATTTATTTTGTTCTATTATTCGTATATTTTCTATTCTTCTGATCATCAACATTGAATTCTCATCAAAGGTGAGTTTTTTTACTATTAATATTTTTTATTTTTTCAATGTTGAGATCTCTATATTTTGATTCTTTTTATTCATTTTCTTATATTCTCCAAATTATTAATGTTTGGTTTTTGTATTATTATATCAAAGACCATTGCTATTTTTTTGTTCATCAACCCAAACTTCTTTTCTAAGACGAGTATCTTTTTTTTGTTAATCATTTTTAGATATCGATTATTTAGTATTTTTCATATTTTGTGTTGGTAAGTTTTTCATTTTGTAATTTCAATTTGTGATTATTTTTTTCGTCTATGCAGATAATTATTTTTGTCTCTCTCGAAGAAGCATCATAAATGGCACGAAAGTTGGCATCTTCTTCTCTATGTGTCATGCTAATAGTTTTTTCTGGTTTTTTTTTGCACATGTCGTATTCTTCTTTACTATCGAAAATTAATTAACATTCAATTTAATTTTTAAATTTCGAGTTTCAAGTTTTCTAATCACTCTTATTACAATTAACTACTATTCGATTTGCAAATTTGAATTCAAACTTTCTAGCTTATCGTGTATTAATTAGTTATGATTATTTGTGATATGGTAATTTAAATACTATCATGTACTTCTTTTACATGTGTCATTTTAAGAGGGTTTTTCTTGGTCTATGTGTCATTCTGTGGTGCTTTTGCACTTTTTTAGACGTCTCACATTCTCCTTTGTTATTAGCAGTTAATTAATATTTAATTTAATTATTAAATTTTTAATTTTAAGTTTTCTAATATCTTTTATCGTAATTAACTACTATTCAATTTGCAAATCTGAATTCAAACTATTTGGTTTATCGTGTATCAGTTAGGATTATTTGTGATATAATTGATTCAAATTATATCATGTACTTTATTATATTAGCGAACCCTTCTTTTATGTGTCTTTAAGAGGTTTTCTTGGTCTGTCTCATTTACTATTTGGTTTATCGTGTATCAGTTAGGATTATTTGTGATATAATTGATTCAAATTATATCATGTACTTTATTATATTAGCGAACCCTTCTTTTATGTATCTTTAAGAAGTTTTCTTGGTCTGTCTCATTTTCTATGGTATTTTTTTTACACATGTCGCATTCTCTTTGACTATCGCTGATTAATTCTAATTAATATTTGATTTAATTTTTAAATTTTGAATTTTTAGAATCACAATTAACTATTATTCAGTTTACAATGTGAATTCAATCTCTTCAGCTTATCGTATATCAATTATGAGTATTTATGATATGATTAGTTTAAATCTTATTACTTTCCTATATTTTGAATTCCCTATTTATATTGAATTCAAATGTTTATTACGGGTAAGTCTAAAATTTGAATACCTTTAATTTTGACACCTATTATTAGATTGATAAATACAATATCAATAAAACTAACAATCTGTGCAATGTACTGTAACCATTATATCATGAAAATTTTATCTATTTGTTGTTTACTCTTTCCTAAAGTGAAAAGTCATCATGCCAATTATTATTTTAAAATTAATATAATATTTTAAATAACAAGTAGGTTCAAGGGCATGTGCAACATTCCTGCCAATGTCTTTGCATTTGAAAAGGGAAAAAAACCCAAACCCAAACTTAACCTCAAATCCCGTCAAAGCGAGTTATCCCCGTCAAAATAGGGGCGAGTTCGGGTGAACACGTGTGAATTTGAGTTTTTAATATATCTATTAATATCAACTATTTAACTTATTTTACTATTTCAACTATAATTTATATATTTTTTGATTGTATTTTATTTTAAAATTAAATCAAATAATTAATTGTCACTCCGTGCACGGCACGAGTAACTATACTAGTTATATATCATCAAGGCGAGTAGGGAAGTTCATTGCATTTGCGTGGAACTGCTTTGTATAATTAAGAGGCAATGTCATTGTGTAATAGCAACATGATCTCACCTCCATAACTAACAGGGCCTTTCGACGGATGCATCAAATGGAACACGATTAATTTCATACTCTTTCTGGTCTTAAATGTAAGCAAAAAAATACATGTATTTAGATTATATTTAGTTTAAATATATATACTTTTTTTACTTATATTTAAAACTAAAGAGAGTATATATCAGGCCGCTTTAGGCAAAACCGACCGCGCATCTTTCCTAAACTTAATTACCTCTGGCCCTTGGTAACTTCACCCTGCTACCTTTCTCTTAACCACAGGTTCTTTAATAATTTTTAATTTAATACGAAATTGTTATTAATAATAAACATTAATCCATCAAGGCATCAACCAAAAAAATCTGCAGGAAAGTAAGGAAAACCACTTTTCACCTTTTATGAAATATACGCGATTGTCTGTCAAAAAAAGAAAGAAAGAAATATACATATGATTTAAGTGTGCGGGTGTGTGTGGTTGTATGTGATATAAGTGGACCTGGCAATAAAGTACTTGTACATCTAGCTAATTATCCAAATCATAGTCATCAATACACCCCCCCCCCCCCCCCCCCCCAATTCCACTTTAAGTCACTAGTTGTCTGTTCTAGTGGTCCACAAGGTCCGGGCAACATGAGTGCTGGGCTTATTAGAGTTGAAATTGTTGCAAAGTGATCGATATCAATAATGATTATAGCTTTTGTGGGATATATATATTATTAAATGTAAGCCCCATATTTGTGAAATAATAGAAAAATTAAATAATTAAATTAGCTCGTAAAAATATATAGTATTAGCCATATTCTTTTATTAAAAAATAAAAAATCATTATATGTTTATGAAACACACGCTACTAGAAAAAAGTAAATACTATATATATATATATATATATGAAATTCGTTGGTTAATTAAATCTTAAGTTAATAATGTTAACAACTAATTTAACTTATAAATATTTTAAAAACTTATGTGATATTTTTTATTTTTAAATATTAATATGATTGATAAATATAAATATACAAACCGAAATTATATTGACGATTCACGGCTATTAATTACTATAATTGACGTCAGTGTGTTCCTTATAGACGTTAATTATTGTCACAGATCAATAAATTATTGTTCCTTCTTAATTAAATCAAGAAACAAACAATCAAGTCAAAATAAGTGAGTGGGCTTGCTTAAATGACCATAAAGCAACGAACTTAATTTTCTATCTTTCTTGTCATACGTGTATAGTATATATTGCCTATAAGAATTCTCCTGGAAGCCATGAAATGAAGAATTAAAATATCGAATGCTTTCTGAATGTATGAAATATATGTTGGCCAAGGTTTGTAATATAATAACCACGATAAGTTAGCATCAAGCAAAATATATCTGATTTGAAGCTTTCATTTTCAAGTATGTAATATAATACTCCCTCCGGTCCAAATCTTTGGTTGTTTAAGGTTTTGGCACACAGATTAATAAATAATTAATTGAACAAATTTTAGACTAAAATGACCATATTTATTATTCATCATTCTCAACTATACTCCCTCCGGTCCAAATCTTTGGTAGTTTTAGCTTTTTATTTTTGTTCCAAAACTTTGGTTGTTTTAGAATTTCAAGAGATAATTTATTACCTTTTTCCAACTATACCCTTAATATAATTAATAAGTTTTGGGGGGAGAAACTTAATATTGCCGTACAAGTATCTCTTTCTTCATCGTGGAAAATTAATACCTACATACATTTTCTTTTAATTAATTACACCATCTATATGCAAATGAAGAATATTGATATTTTAAAGAATTTATTTATAAAGTGAATAGTTATATATATAATGTAAAATATATCGTGATGCTAATTCATTAAATAATTTAATTAAAAATAAATACATTTTTATTTCCTCTTCCAAAACAAGTTTACTGTTTAGAAACTTTTTCTTAAAATGATCACTATTCTTTTTAACTCACAGTTATATTTTTTGGTAATCAACAATTAATCATCTGTTCAATGTGATTAAACATGAACTAAATACGAGTGGCGTCCAGATAATATGGTACTGCTGTTTTGTTTTATTCAACTGCCACAATTAAAGATAAATTTTAACTTATGGTTGTTGAAAATGAATTTATTAAAATTAATTACAAGCACAATCAATTATGCCCATTTGAAGAATTTTAAACTTTATATACTATATTACAAGTTTTTTTAAATATCATTATCTCAATTTAGCTCATGTCAGTACGAGTCAAGACGTAGGTTATAGTCACAGCTGGCTAATTATATCCTAATTAGAACGATGGTTTTCTCAAATTACATTAGATTAAAAAATGTCATAGTCAATATTAATATTTAGTCACATAATTTTGCAAATATTCCTGCTTTTAAATTTCAGACTTTTGACCAAAAATCTCTTGCCTCAAGTATAACCATTTTTTTCATTTTGGCCAATAATGAAATGATCGTCATTTCCTTTTGCGTTTCATGTGAAAATTAAGGTTCGAGCACAGTACTACCTTTATCTTACCTCATTTTCTTTTAATAAGGTTCGAGTTATGTGCAAGACCTGTGAACTAATTCCTATGCAAAAAATTGATGGGATAAATTGATAAATATACAAAACTTAGGACTTATAATAAAGACCATGTTGGAAAAAAATTGTGATAAATTAAAAACCCTTCATCCCGGGTTCTTTTTTTTGACAACAAAGATATTCATTCATTCAAATTGACAAAATACATCGATAACAACACAAATTTAACACCGCTAAAAATTAAAAGGGTAAATCTGCGAACAAACTCATAGCACCCAGGTTAATAGCAAAATACGGCAAAATGCTTACAGCAGCAAAACATGGCAAAATGCCTATAAAAGTGATAAAATCATAATGGCCGGAGTACCAATGTCTCCGGGTCTGTAACGTTGACGCCCAAATCATAGGTGAATCTATACTGGAACGAAGCAGATCAACCACTCTGAAACAAACGAACACCACACCAAGACGGGAAAACACACGCCGCACGAATACGGGAAACACCGCCTCATGCAGACGACGAAAACTCTGAAAAAACACAAAAGAAAAACTAGATCTATGTGGAAGAACTACTTATTTAAATAAAAAAAGCTAAAAAAACGAAGTAGAGGGGTGGTTCTAGACCAAAAAATGGTCCAAAACCACCCCTTCAGACGGAGGAAGAAGGAAAATGAAAGAAAGAAAGTAGAGAGAGATCCGCCCTCTCTCTAAAGTGTCGGCTAGGTTAATTCATCCCGGGTTCTTAATTACGGTGATTTCCCAATTTTAGTGACGAAAACAAAACTAGTTATTTTTTCTTCTTTTTATTTTTATATAATAAATGAAACTAACACCCAATGGGTGTGACTCTTGGTAGTAGAACCAATGTTGGATCCCCAGCCCACAAAAACACACTAAAAAAAATGAAACTATATATTGTGATGAAGAACTTGGTGATAGTGTCCAAAATAATCCTCCCCGGCTTGTCGTTTTCGGGAAGAGAATCCACTTGCTCCTGATGTCATAATTAACGATGCTGAATAGTTGCAGACAGTGGGAAGAAGGTGCATGAACAACACCGGCAATATTCTCTCTCGCTCTTTCCCTTTCTTTCTTTTTATTCTGCCCCCTCTTCTTTATTTACTAGCTAGGGAGCGAGGACTTTGAGGATATATATATATATGTGAACAAGTTTAATTCGATCGGTTACGCAATATACCAAACATATGTTGTAACTTGTACGTAGAAAATGGTTAATTTTACAATAATCAATAGAATATATAGCTACTATAGCTAGAGGGAGCCAGAGTTAAGTTTGATGGAATGTCATTTTAGGGTTAGATGGAGATCTGGGTCCCTTCCATGGACCCCATGATCAGTTTCTGAATATTGTATATGTTAGGGCTTTGTAGTACTTGCCTCGCTTTTTAAAGGAGGAGAGGAAGAGAGAGGGACTCATTAACTATTCTATTAAGCTCACACAACACAAATATCCATTATTCCACACTTGAACCTGCTGCAGGCATTACACGCCCACTTTGGGGACAACACTACTAAAAGAAAGGCGACAGACATAGCTAGCTAGGAATTAATAAAATGGGTCACCATTCATGCTGCAATCAACAGAAGGTTAAGAGAGGGCTTTGGTCCCCTGAGGAAGACGAGAAACTCATCAGATACATTACCACTCATGGCTATGGCTGTTGGAGTGAAGTCCCTGACAAAGCTGGTCCTTTTTTTCTTTTTCTCTTCTCCTTTTGTTCTTTAATAATAATAAAAAAGTTATTTTTTTTATCACTTAATCATCAGCTTCTCTTTCTTTCTTTCTTGCTGAGATGATAATAGAAGAACACTGCCCTCAATTTCTGAGATTAATTAACCAACTTCTATTGTTGTATATGCGTGGTGGCTTTTAATTCAGGGCTTCAAAGGTGTGGCAAGAGTTGTCGGTTGAGATGGATTAATTATTTGAGACCTGATATTAGAAGAGGAAGGTTTACACCTGAGGAGGAGAAGCTCATTATAAGCCTTCACGGGGTCGTAGGCAACAGGTAATTTGAATTATTAATTACACTGCCTGTAGTGACCCGCAGTTCCAAGTTTATTACACAAATATGAATTTAATTTGGGAAGTATGAAATTGTTTTATGAGTTTTACTTGGAATAAATATCGGCCGTATACATATGTGACTAATATTCTGTACAGATTGAATGGAATCATATCATATCGATCGCGCGAACAACAACAGCACATAAACTACATATAAAGACAGCATTGGACTTCATCAAGTCTTCATGAGTTCTGGCCAACTAACTATATTTGTCAAAACAAATCATAAGTAGCTATACAAAGCTGATTAGATAATCAGTTAGAAAAAGGCAATTTCTAATTAAAGGCTATATGAAGGAGCTATATATGGATAAGCAGGCAATTCTGTCAGTTGAAATCTTTTAACTGTGTTCTGCGCACCTAGCCTCACCTTCACTGTCTTAACTCTTAATATATACACAACTGTGTTTGAAATTTGTTTAAGCAACTAAAATTTTATCTAGTTCTTTAATATTTTCTTGTCATGTATTTTATGTAAATTAAATATACATATGAAAATTCCTCTGCTAAGCATTTGAACTAAGAAGTTAGGTTTTTCTTGATATAAAATTATGGGCTTTATACCTTTGATTATATATTTTCTTATTGAATATGGGAAATGCAGATGGGCTCACATTGCAAGCCACTTGCCTGGTAGGACTGACAATGAAATAAAGAACTATTGGAATTCTTGGATCAAAAAGAAAATAAGAAAGTCTTCAGGGTCTTCATCCTCCATTGCACAAAATGCCAATCATTCCCAGTTCAATTATAATTATAATTCTAGTAATAAACTAGATCAGTACTTTGCCAAGCAAGAGAATAATGTAACAGCAGCAAAGCCACCGGTTCAAGAAACCTTATTTTCTTCCACATGCCCTCTGTTTATGTTTGAGCCTAGTTCACTAGATGGAACAACAACAACAACACCAACATACTGTAACAATGTAGTGCGAGCAGAACACTTCCAAGACCAAGATCCTCTGGGTTTGAGCTCTGAAACATGGAACTTGAGCAACCATCAAGTCCAGGCACTACCTCCTCCAATATCAACAATGTCTGTAGGCTTTGACACCGCGAATAATTATCTGCCACCATTGATAGAGAATGTGGAAAACATGGTGCCACTTCATGAAGTAGTACAGTCTTGTAGGATGGAGGAGGAAGGAGATATAGCACTAGAGTGCTTGCAGAGGCAAGAGTTTCATGAATGGGTAGAGACCCAGCAACAACAATGTCCTAACTTTATTTTCTGGGACAATAATGTTGAAGGACAGCTTGGTGGGGAAGAAATAGCACCTAATTCATCAAATATGGGAACAACAAACGCACTTTCTCCTTTTCCTTCCAATTCATCTTTGTGAGATGATCAATGATTGTGGAAACTGTCCCCACTCTTAATTTCTCTCTTTCCCCTTCTTTTGACACTCTCTAGCTAACTAGGAATACATTTTCATCAATGGTCCAGGCCAGGCCAGGCTTTCTGAAACATGCAGAGATTCTCCCTTTTCTTTTGATTTTTGCTCCCTTTTGATTGCTGATTTTTGTAAAGATTGTAAAAAAGTGAGTGAAGGTAAGATACACACCTATCATGTATAGCCATGCGTGAACTGTGAAGTATATATATTGGGTACTGTTCTGACGCGGAAGAGGGGAAAAAAATAAAGGTGATGATGGCTACTGGTAGCCGAGTTTGATTTTGAAGATACATATAGCATCTTCATCAAACAATTACTAAATCTTTGACGGCAAATGTGGTGGATTTTGAATGATAATAATAATGTGTGGGTTTTTCCCCTTTACATTTCCATGTGTTTTTATAGCTTTTGGTTTTGAAGATGCTTTAAATTTGCTGCTAAATTTGACTTTTGCATGTGGTGAATATGAATGATAAGAATGGGTTTTCGCCCTTTATATTTCCATGTCCTTTTTATACAACCAACCTGTCTTGTGGAAAAGACCAAAAAAGGAAAAAGCAATGAATTATGAGATGCTTGTCCCCCAATATTAACTACCAAGTCCCAAAAACACCAAATGCGAAACCGAGGGAAAGAGATTCTGGCTAAGGCTGGGGGCACACACTACTGGAAACTATTAATTAAATTTTATAAAAATCTTATTTAACGAGGTACATAAAATTTACTTAAAATTAAAAAAAAAATATAGAAATAAAGAAATTTAACATCAACTAAGTCACCTGTATGCCACACAACACTAGCTAGCTAGGACTATATTCGATAGTCTATGCCTTGTTACATAATTTGTTTACTTCTCTTCCTATTACTTCTGCATGTGACAGCAACTTATAATGGTACATGTGGATGGCAATTACCTATTCAGCTATTCTATACTGCATCATTGGGTCTCGCTAAAGCAATTCGGATTCTCTGCAGTCACGCAATTACGCAGTCAAGCGATTTGAGCCGTTTGATTGAGATCGGACGGCTAGTGATTTTCGAAAGTAGAACTCGGCTTAAAATAAAATAAAAATCTCCGACCGTCCGATCTCGATCGAACGGCCCAGATCGCCTGACCGCGTGAATGCGTGAATTTGTTGACTGCAGGCAATCCGGATTCCTCGCTAAAGTGTGAACACTGGTGTTTTTGTTTTTACTAACACAATAGATTACAGTCTACACCTCATGAATTACACGCTTACACATGAGTGCAATCAGTAGTTCAAAGTAATGAAATTGAAAACATGTCGTCATTGCTAAAAGACAGTCTTAGTTATGCCACAAATTAGGTTTGATATGCACACACGAATTAGGAGCAATCAGGCAACAAGCTGTGTTAATTAGCAGGCCTATCCTGATTCACTTACACAATAACTGTCTCACTTGCACAATGTATTCCTCTATTCTGATTCAACATAACATTTAAACTAATGGATCATTCACCTAAATAACATTTCAATCAAATAGACACATATATTTGGTTTCAATGATAAGGTAATTGAGTCACAGAATATTCAATGAAGTAAGAAGGGGCATAAATAAAAAATTAATTAACGAAGGATATGTTCCATGTTATATCACATCTCTGTTGCTTACAAAATGATACCAACTTAGCATCCATTCGGCATGCCAAACAGAAATATAAAGCACGTGCATGTCTAGATATTGGTTTAAATTAGTACTATTGAGCAGAGCATGTCCTAAACAAGTCCAGACTGACAAACTAGAATCACGGGTGTGCCAGCCATGACTTCATCCGAATGTTTTCTCTCCAATCAAACCGGTTGACCCCAACCAAGGGCAAAGTGAGCCAAGCTTTACCCGGAGTGGCTACATCGAATCAAACATAGTTTTGGATTGGTCGATCCCGGCTTTCGCCAATTGTCAAAAACACTATCTGATCCAATAACGCGTCCTACACTATTTCAACCCCAAATGTTGGTCCGAGAAAGGTGGACCCAATTGCTACCTACATCACCCTTGATTACTAACCACACCCGTCCTTCCTTTTTCTAACTAAATAAACACCCATTAATAATACCTTTATTTTCCACGTGATATTTTTACGCTGTCTCAGTTCTTTCCAGAAATTAGTTTACGAAATTCAAAAAATACATTGTGGAAACTAATTTTTGAAACACATAAGTATCTACAAATTTATGATTCAGAAACTAGTTTTTGGAAATAAAAAAGAATTTTGAAAATTAATTTTCAGAAATTACAAAATTATAATTTTCACCTCTGGAAATTAATTTCTGGAACACAAAAATTTGTGTTCCAATTAATTTCTGAGACAGAGTATTTAGGGGGGAAATTACAAAAAAAATTAAAGGGCTTAGGGAAGTGCTGATGGTATTGTTTTTTGGTCTGAGTGCTGGTAGTAATTTGAGGAGGTATAGGTAGCAATTGCCTATTGTAAGTGAGGCTGTGGCCCATGTTCCACTGGCGCCCATGGCTAGGCCCATTAAGGAAAGGACAAAAAAACAAACCAGAAATGTGAAACGTGTTATAAAAAAACACGAGCAAGTGATTTTAGGGTTTAGTGCAAACTAAGGGATAATACTGTGGGAGAGCTTTGTTTCGTCGCCTCCATCGCCTGTGCCTCCACCTCGCCACCATGGTACGTTCTCAAACGCTTAATCGTTTCGGATTTTGCTGTGTCTTGTGCAATTGACTCAGATTTGTTTATCTGTTCAGATCATTCCAGAGAAGAACCGTAAAGAGATCTGCAAATACCTGTTCCAAGGTCTCTTATTCACATGCCATCTACTACTCTTATCACGAATAATCTCAGTTCGTTACTCTTACGTGGCGCGTGATCTCACTCGTGGTTTTGTTTTTGTTTTGTGGAGTGCAGAGGGAGTATGCTATGCAAAGAAGGACTACAATTTGGCAAAGCACCCAGAGATTGATGTACCGAACCTGCAGGTGATTAAGCTGATGCAGAGCTTCAAATCGAGGGAGTACGTGAGGGAGACCTTTGCTTGGATGCACTATTACTGGTTCCTCACTAACGATGGCATTGAGTTCCTCAGGACTTACCTCAACCTTCCTTCCGAAATTGTCCCTGCTACTTTGAAGAAACAGGCCAAGCCCCCTGGCAGACCATTTGGTGGCCCACCCGGTGATCGCCCTAGGTAATTTTAATTTTTGCCCTTTCTCTGATTGTGTTGTATTGTGTTTTGTTTTCTGATTCTGTGGCTGATTGAGATTTGGCAAAATTTGAACAGGGGTCCACCACGCTTTGATGGGGAACGTAGATTCGGTGGTGACCGCGATGGGTATCGTGGAGGTCCCCGAGGTGGAGGTGACTTTGGAGGAGACAAGGGAGGAGCTCCTGCCGACTACAGACCCTCTTTTGGGGTAATCTTTTATTTTCACTGCTCTTTCTCTATTGTCCTTTGATGTTTACTGTAATTGTGCCTGCGATTTGTTTGTGGCCTTGTTATGTGTATCTTTGGTTTCTATTTTCATTATTGATTAGATGAGGTTAGTAACTTGGTTTGTTATTTACTTAGAGGATCCCCTCGTTGCCTTGTTGGGGTAAGAAATGATTTTTACTTTGTCTAGTTGCTCAAAATTTGCAATGATGCGTGACTTGAATTTATTGATAACCGGGTCCAGTGTGAGGAAGTCATGGTATCACTTAGTTTTGTATCTAATGTTGCATTCTTTTAACTGCTAGTTTTGGACTTCCCTGCGATTTAGGCATGTTCTGTGTCAATTTTCAATTCCAATTGATGTTGCAAGTTTACTTGGAGTGGTTTGCATAATGCAATTGTAGTATTTTACTCCATTAGCTATGTCTAAATTGGCTTTTTGAAAACTTATTTTTGACCAAACATAATGGCGTGGATTGATTCTTTGATCAAGGTAGTTGACTTCTCCTGGTGGGAAAAGACTTTTGTTGTTATAATAGCTGTGCTGTCCTCCTAGTTGTTCATAACTATGTTTGCATGTGCATTTAACATTTTGGTAGAAACTGATTTCCTGTATACAGTAGTGTTTCTCTATTTTGGACATAGTCCCGCTCTTTTCTTTTCTTTTTTTTAAAGTTTTCCTCAATTTATTGGTTTGCCATATTTTGCAGGGTGCTGGTGGAAGGCCTGGCTTTGGTCGTGGATCTGGTGGTTTTGGGGCACCAACCAGCTCAGACCTTGCCTAAGTATAATGATTTCTGCTTTAGTATTTACTTAGTTATTTTTGACAAACTGTCTTGTAGTTGGAGTCAATGATAGATTCCCTTCTCCCAGTAACTGTTTGATCGACGTGTTATTTTACTCTATCCGTTTATCATTCAATGAAGATTTTGAATTGAGTGTTTTTGCTAACTCGTGGCTCATCTAGTGCTCAGTCTTTTTATTCTCTTTTTTCTCCATTTTTTGTTCTGACTAATGCCGAACCTCAAATGCTTGCAGTTCCTCCCAATTTTGCAAAATATAGGCTTAAATTTTGTTACGATTTTGTCTATTTTGGACGTATTTCACAAAATTTGTCGTGCATGAAGCAGGACAAAATCATCAAATGCAAAATATGCCTTGTGGAAATCCCTAATCAATAAAAAGGCATAGGATTCCGTGGTTAGTGTAACCTTTTAACATTTAACACTAAACCCAGTATCCTCATGTATCTCATATATCTCATGGATGCAAAGCAAAGCAGCTAACGTCCCTCCGTGTGTGACGAGGGTGTACTTATGGCAAGAAAATGAAAATGTTGATGTAAAAAGAAGAGAAAGAAAAAGAAAATGAGAACCGTGATAAATGATCTAATGATAGAAAAGAAAGAAATAAAATAATACTATTGAGAAAATAGTTATTGAGATTGCACAGTTCTCTGTCACAGCAAGGTGCAGTTCATGGGGTAACTTGAAAATATCCGCTTTTATTACTATAGAGTATAGATCCTTTTTAGTTTTTACAAATAACACCAGTATGGTAGATCTTAAAAAGACACAAACCAAAACCTCAAACAGGCACAACCACCCCTCGAACTACGAACAGTATCTACGCACCCTACGAAGACATCTGGCACACCAAAGAACCATGTCTTTTCTGTCCAGTAGTGGCAGCATGCTTTCCCTCCGTTCAGTCAACTTCTTCCATCTTGCTTTCCTGGTTTCCTTCCTCTTCTAGAGATGGCATGTCAGCATCTTCACCAGCAGCCTCGTCCTCATCGATGTTCAAACCCAACTTCAGCATCCTGTGGATCCTTGCCGCAAATGTGTTAGGATCATCAAGACTGAAACCAGATGTCAACAGCGCAGTTTCATAGAGCAGCAAAACCAAATCCTTAACTGACTTGTCATTCTTGTCAACCTCAGCCCTCTTCCTCAACTCCTCCATGATGCCATTCTCAGGGTTAATTTCCATGGTCTTCTTGCTCAACATGTAACAGCCCATGCTGCTGTCCCTCAGAGCCTGGGCTTTCATAATCCTCTCCATGTTTGCTGTCCACCCATACTCCCCAGTGACCAAGCAACATGGGGAGTCAACAACTCTGTCAGAGACCACAACTTTCTCCACCTTGTCCCCAAGTATCTCCTTGATAGTCTTGCAGAGATTCTCAAATGACTTCTTCTTTTCTTCCTTTTTCTTCTTCTCTTCCTCTGATTCGTCATCCAGCTTGAGCCCTTCCTTGGTTGCAGACACGAGTTTTTTCCCATCATACTCCTTCAGCTGAGTAACAGCATATTCATCAATTGCATCCACCATGAAAAGCACTTCATAACCTTTCTTCTTGAGCCTTTCAAGAAATGGCGAGTTCTCCACTGCCTTCTTGCTTTCTCCGGTAATGTAGTATATGTCTTTCTGCCCTTCCTTCATCCTGGTCACATAGTCTTTCAGACTGGTCATTTCATCACCACTCTTGGTCGAGTGATACCTAAGCAGGTCCGCTAGTTTGGACCTGTTCTGGCTATCCTCATGAATACCCAACTTAATGTTTTTGGAGAATGCATCATAGAATTTGTTATAGTCCTCCTTGTTCTCTGCAATCTCGGAAAACATCTCGATGCATTTCTTCACCAGATTCTTCCTGATCACCTTTAGAATCTTGTTCTGCTGCAACGTCTCTCGAGAGATGTTGAGTGGAAGGTCATCAGAGTCCACGACACCCTTCACAAACCCAAGATACTCCGGAATCAACTCCTCGCAGTTGTCCATGATGAACACCCTCCGCACGTACAACTTAATGTTGTTCAGCTTTTTCCTAGTGTCGAAGAGATCAAAGGGTGCTCTTCTTGGAACAAAAAGAATGGCCTTGAATTCAAGTTGCCCTTCCACGGAGAAGTGCTTCACTGCTAGATGGTCCTCCCAGTCATTGGTGAGGCTCTTGTAGAAAGCAGCATACTCCTCCTTGCTCACTTCCTCTGGCTTTCGGAGCCAAATGGGTCTCTGCTTGTTGATTTGCTGCCATTCATGGCTCACTTCCTTCACCTTCTTCTTCTTTTTAGACTTGCTATCTTTTTCCTCATCAACATCCTCCACATCACCCTCCTCTTCCTTCTTGCTACCTTCCCCTTCTTCTTCTTCATCACTCACCTCCTTCTCTGTTGTCTTCTCGGTCCACAAGTAGATGGGGTAGCTGATAAATTCAGAGTGCTTCTTCACGAGATCCTTTATTCTCCTCTCCTCCAAGTATTCTAACTGCAAAGCACAGAAAATTAATATTAATACGTTATGCAACAACAAACAACGACCAAAGCGTTTATTTTATTAGTGCTGATATGAATGAATGCAATAAATTTTTTAAATCCAATTTTCTTTTGTGCTACCACCAATAACAATATTATATTCGTAAAATAGTATCACACTCTGCCAGTTGCCACCAACTAATATGCTAAAGATTTATAGTTTAATTCTATTAATAGGCTAAAGAATCAAGAATCAGTGTTGAAGAAAAAAGAAAGTCTGAGAGTGAATAGTTATGGAAAAATTGGGAGTTGGTTAAACGGACCTGATCATCTTTGAGGAAGAGTGTTATTTTGGTTCCTCTACCCAAGGGTTCTCCGTGGACATCTCTTGTAACGGTGAAGGAGCCACCGGCCTGAGACTCCCAAACATATTGTTCATCGTCGTTGTGTTTGGTGGTGACAACAACCTTCTCGGCGACAAGGTAAGCGGAGTAAAAGCCAACACCGAACTGGCCAATCATGCTGACGTCAGCACCGGCCTGCAGTGCCTCCATGAACTCCTTCGTCCCAGACCTCGCGATTGTCCCCAGATTATTCACCATATCTATTCGTAGTTACAGAACACAGTGATTA
Organism: Glycyrrhiza uralensis; assembly: GCA_030159175.1. Taxonomy (NCBI): domain Eukaryota; kingdom Viridiplantae; phylum Streptophyta; class Magnoliopsida; order Fabales; family Fabaceae; genus Glycyrrhiza; species Glycyrrhiza uralensis. The sequence continues at coordinate 55,699,703 of BRZY01000003.1, read as the reverse complement.
TTATTATAAGATTAAGACTCGATTAAAACATGACTCGTTGAAAAATAAAAACAGAACAACAAATAGTGAATGAATATTATATAGTTAGTTGCCACATACATACCAGCTTTGGTCATGCCAATTCCACTGTCTATGATGGAGAGGGTCTTATTGGTCTTGTCGGGAACAATCCTGATGAAAAGTTCTGGCTGGGCATCAAGTTTGGACTTGTCCGTGAGGCTCTCAAACCGAATTTTGTCCAGTGCCTGTATTATATAAGTGAAGTTACATATGATTAATCAAAATCATAATGTATAAATGTATAAATTAATGAATGAATATATATATATATATATAGAGAGAGAGAGAGAGAGAGAGAGAGAGAGAATTGAAGGATGAAATAATGATGTAAGAGAGGTTATTGAATTGATTAATTACATCAGAGGCATTGCTGATGAGCTCACGAAGGAAGATCTCCTTGTTGCTGTAGAAGGTGTTGATGATCAAACTGAGGAGTTGGTTGATCTCTGCTTGGAAGGCGAAGGTCTCTGAGTCTGCCATCTTAACGTCCGCCATCAAACTCACACGATCAATATGAAATTATTATTAGAGTCGGAAGGACAAATCAAAGAGTGAAAGACAATTAGAGATACGTACGAATGCTGCAGATATCTGATTGATTGGTGAAGACTGAACATGCGGTGCAAAGCGTGCGGGTTGCTGTTTTATAGAGAGGATGATCTGGACAAGGTTGTTTCTGGTTGCTTCTTCATTTTTCCCATGGCGGGAAAGGAAAACCCAACTTGGCAGCTTCTCGACGTTTCTCCATTCTCCTGCTTTCATTTCTCTTTTGTTGCCACGCTGTCCTCTTTCATCCAGAATTTTCTTTGTTATTATTATTATTATTATCAGTAGAAAAAAATATATTATTTTGAACCAAAATTAACTTTGAATCTGCATTTTTTAAATATATTTTCTTATCAATCGAAATAATATATATATATATAATATAAGAAAAACATATGATTTCTTTTTTTAATAAAATACACTTTTCTAATTCTGTAACACCGTGTTTGGTAGAGAAAGAAATAGAAGAGAGAAAAAAAAAGATAATAGCTTGTTTAATTCAAAAAAAAAAAAAGAAAAAAAAAAAGAAAAATGATGAAACTCAACTAGCCATATTCCAACAACAAAATAGACCCCTGTATACTACCGAAGCGGATGTTTGGGGTATGTTGACAGAATGGAATGTGATTGATCCTTGTCGTATTCGATGTTATGAATTCCTATGCACCAATGACCAAAAGAAGCATCAGATTTTGGTGTGCCTCCCCCACATGGGACTATAAGCTCTTGTTCAAATGATGAATAAGGCGCCCTCAATAGTGCTTGGTTAGTTATTATTAGCATGCATATAAACTATTTTGTGAAATGTCTAATTGCCTATTTTGTGGAGGATTCGAGAGTCCATCGAAGTAGAACCTTAGTTGGTTGTCCATGTGTAAGTAGCAATGAGATTTGAAGAGTCAATTTTGTATCATTTATTTATATTTATTTATTGTAACTAATTTTACGGAAACTAATTCATATGTATGTGCACTCAATTGACATTTATTCCTTGTTTATGCCATGATTTATGCAATGTATATTTTTAACCCCAATTATTGAATTACACATTTTAATTTTATTATAAACTAACCAATCTTTGATTTTTTTTTTTAGTGAGATGTTAAGTCATTACGAAAAGTAGCGAACTCTTGTAACATGTAAATTTTGTTGATGAAAATTTGGTGTAAACATGTAGGTTCAATTCAAAACTTCAATAAAGAAAATTACAGCTGTGGAAATTTTCACACCCAAAGTGCAAATGCGCCATGTTCAATTTGAAGTTTCAATGGAGGAAATAGAAGCTGTGAAAATTTTCACACCTGAGGTGTAAAAGCTTCATGTTCAATACGAAATTTCAATGCAGAAAATAGCAAATGCGAAAATTTTCACACCAAGGGTGTGAAAGAGTTGGATTCACTTAAAAAAATTCACAGCTATGAATTTTTTCACACACAAAATGTGAAGAAGTCATGTTCAATTGTGTCAAGCCAGGTCAACACAAACCGACATTGAAAAATCACCTCATATTGGTTTGTGGAGCTAATATTATTGGTAACACTTGATCCGTATTATAAATATTTGATGAAGAACACTTGATAATTTTACTATATTAGTAGTGCCAACTTAACATAATTCAATGTCAAATTACATTCACATTTGCCACGTAGGCTTTCAATGCTAAAAATTGGATGACACAATAGAGGGATATATTTGTAACAATTAAGATACCTAGAGAACTCAATTGACGCAATTGGGATACTTGAAATCCAATTGATTGATATAATTAAAATCGGAATGCCCAAAATCATATAAATGTTGAAAGATAAAAAATACATAAGCCCAAATAAAATGAATGGTTGAGATTTGCTACCGTCGCCTAGTTATGTAGGTTAGTATGGGTGGCAAAATAGGTTGGACCCGTCGGGTCAACCTGTCTTTTTTGGGGGGGCGAGGTGGGGTTCCCAACCCACCAACCCTTTCGACCCACCTCGCATAACTCGTCAAAAAAACACAACGGGGCAAGGGCGGGCGGGGCGGGTTGACCCGTCGGGCTGGTTTAAAAAAACAAAAAATTAGTATATGTTTTTAATCTTTGCATTATTTTTTTCATTAATTGTATGATTTATAGTCCTCCAACGTTGTGATTCATTGTGTCCCTCTACTCCTGTTGTTATTTTGTTAGGAAAATGCTCCGTTCAGTCCATTGCCATTGGTGTATTGTTAGTGTCAATGAAGGGTTTTATCGATCTGAATTACATCTTTGATCAAAGAGACCAAGACTACAAGAGCCCCTATAAGAAGGAATTACCAATTTTATAAAAATTCTTTTAGTTTTGTCTATTTTGTTAAAAAAATTAGTAAGTCAACTCGCAAACCCGCTATCCATCAAGTATTTTTTTTCCCTATTTGGCGGGTCAACCCGTCAAGCCACCACAGGGCGGGGCGGGGCGGGGCATGGTTTCCAACCCACCTCCAGAATTCAACCCACCCCACCCCGTTTTAGGCGGGTTGATGGTGGAGCAGGGCGGGTTGACCCGCTTTGCCATCCCTGCAGGTTAGTAGAAAATTTGCTAAGTAGTCCCAGATAGTTGTATTAATAGTATGACAAATTGCAAAGGAAATCATTGATGAAATCCCACCACTTGTACCCTCGCTGTCTTGCTCATTGCTGAACATGGGCATTGGAGATTTCTGTCATGTTTCAAGTCTAGCGAGTCCATCTAGTTGAATGGGCCTTTAGACTAATTTAGGTTTCATCACTGGGGATTGAACACGAGTCTTGGCCGTGGCTGTCCCATAACCCATTAGATGGAGCACATTAACCAATTGTGTCAAACTTCGTGGTTAGTTGCTATTACTTTATTAGAGTAGTTACATATATTACTATCATCCAATATTATGATGAATTTACCTTATGTATTACATTCATTATCATTATTAATGAAATGGTTTAGAATACAATGAATGGTTTAGATTTGCTACCGCCACCTAGTAATGCAGGTTGGTAGAGAATTTGCTAAGTAGCCCAGATATTCTGTATTAAAAGTTTGACAAATTGCAAATGAAATTATTGATGAAATTCCACCACTCGTACCCTCGCTGTCCTGCTCATCGCCGAACAATGCCCAAAATTCCAACACCTCTCCGACCTCTCCCTTTACATTATCACCGTCCACGGTATCTGTCCCTCCCGCAGCGGCGCAGACTTTTCTCAACGGAGGAGGAATTTCAGGTCCTACCAGCTAGCCCTAGTTATCAGTGCTACTGCTTCCAATTCAGATTTCCATGATGATCCCCGAGAAGAAATCATCAAATCCATGCGCCAACGCTGCCGAGTTTGAAAGGCCATCAAATCGATTTAAAATCCTCTGTCTAGGCTGTTGTGGGTAAGTTTGGTCGATTATTACACTTCCGGCAATTTTGGTCTTTCATCATAATTAATTAAGTTATGAAGTACAAGGTTTATGCAGAATATTTTTGTTCTAGACTTTCCTTTCTTTTTTTTGCTCTACACGTACAGGACGATGTCGCTAAGCGAAGCACAAAATGTGAGCAAATGGATATCTGGTCTCTTTTGCAATTTGTCAATTTTTGTAACACTGTCCTTGTTAGACCTAATTATTATTATTATACTTTTACCACCGAAATGACCTATCATTGTCGGTCATTTGATTGACCCCTCACCTTAGATGCCACCTGTTAATTATACTCCACCTCTATTCTTCATTGTAATAGCTTAACGTTGATCCATTTTATAACTCACTTTTCTCATCTTCCACTGAATAAAGATTGGCCGTGATCTGATTTAAACGCAGTGCTTCTGTGTTTGCTGGCCATGTTTCCAGCAATTCCTTGCTCCTATTTTTCTACGAACAAAAAGATACATTAGTGTATTCACATTTCAAACACGTATTGAGACACAAAGCCTGCACTATGAGTCGATGATCTAAATCCTCTCATCAAACACCACAGACCGCACCACAGTCACAGTTACCAAAAACAATTTCACATAAAAGAAGAGTTGATTTCAAATAGCTAGCTAGAGAAGAAAAATAAAATATCTTCAGACTCAGAAGAATACGTGTCGATACTTTATTGTGTTGGCCTAAGGCACCGAAGGGTGACTTGATCACCATACCCTAATAGAAACACAAAACAGCTCTAAGAAATTCGTGAGCAGTAGTAGTTTCGAGGATGACTTTATAACTAATCTCTTTCGTTTCATGTTCAGTTTATCCATATTTTTTTCTTTTCCCTTTTAATGTCATAAAGTGCAATACGTGGTGAACTGTCAACCACACTACACGTTTTTGTATTGCAAAGTGATCATAGGCAATTCGTGAACCCAGAATAGAACGTGGTTTTAGGTGAACACCAACCTAAAAAAGAGAAAGAAGCGTGGCTTTTAGAGGTTTAAAAGTGTTTAACCATTCTGGAATGCAGAGCAAACATCTCGTGACTAATCCAAAAAGCAATTAAAGCAGTTCTTTTCTTTTCCACCATGTAGTGCCTTTAGAGATCACGTTATAGTGTTGGCTTTTACAGGTAGAATGATCAATAGCCAAGTACAATGCTCATGATCAGGAAAACTCCATTTCAGTTTGTCATTAAAAATTTTCATTAAATCAGACTTATCCTACAACTACTTTATTTCCCTTTCTTTTTAAATTGTTCTAAGATCAGGTTGCCCTTTACATCTTCTAAAGTCACTTTTTTTATCTGTCTCTGTATGTGTCAAAATTAGCTTCCAACAAATTGTTTCAAGAACATAAGTATCTTTGTTTTTTTATACTAATTGGATAGCTTTCCATGATCTAGTCATGAAATTTGTTGAGTAGGTGCTTACCTAAAATGACAATTACATTAAAACTTGCTATATAGTCAATATATAGCAAAGGTAGAAGAAAGGGAAAGTTGGTGGTATAGCTGTGCAGGCATTAACTCTTTTACCTGCCTGGCATCATTTCCATAGTCAACTAATAAACTCAATGCAGTGAAAAATGCTGTTTGCTGTTTGAGCTAATTAGCTAGGCGCAAACTCTAACTCTGATTCTGCTTCAATTCACCATTTGTTTTTGTATTGGAAAGGTGAAGACCCTTTGTTCAAGTTTCAACACCAAACATGGCCACAAAAGAGTCAAGCTCTTCTGCTTCTGCTTCGGCTTCGGCTTCAGGGGACACTAAAATTAAAAGGGTTCTCACCCATGGTGGTAGATATGCACATTACAATGTGTATGGGAACTTGTTTGAGGTGTCCTCTAAGTATGTGCCTCCCATTCGCCCAATTGGTAGAGGCGCTTATGGCATCGTCTGGTAAGTGTTTTGTTTTCTTTCTTCTTGAACTTCTGGCCTTGGCTTTCCACTGAGGTAATTCATGGGACCCCAAATTCATGATTTTGATATTTGTTTGCTGGAAATGATTTTACGTTCACTTGAACAATGTTTCTTTTTAGTGCTGCTGTTAATTCCGATACACATGAACAAGTTGCTATCAAGAAGATCGGTAATGCATTTGACAATATAATTGATGCTAAAAGGACATTGAGAGAAATCAAGCTCCTTCGTCACATGGACCATCAAAATGTAAGTGCTCATCTTTTGTTTCGTTCATTTTTCCCTCCCTGATCCACCCCTGAAAAGTGAGGACTTGGTTTACAAATATATCATGTTCCTAGTAACCATCATGCAATTGTTTTCAGATCGACTCTAGCGCGAGCCACCACTTCATATGGTCTACAGTGTATCATGAATTTAGTTACAAACTAGTTACAAATTATTTAGTTACATATCAGTTACTAAATTTTGCCGGCTAATTAGCTCTAATCCATAGCTAATTTCATAGTCTACCATAAACTACGTGAATTGGTAGTACATGCTAGAGTCCAACTTTTTTATGAATTGATAATCCTTTATATATTTGTTGCGTTCCTCCATTGCTAATCTGTCACAACAAATTTCGGTATTTCAAGGAATGAGTTGAAATTAATGGCTGCAACAATTTCTTGAGATTTTCCTAATCCTTACCAGCACTACTGCTGAGTGTTGAGTGAGAAACTTCCTAATGTTTTATAGTTCAATTGGCAAAAGCTAATTTCCATGCAACACAATTTTTATGTTTTTAAAAAATTGTGTGTTTGTGTGCGAGAGAGAGAGAGAGAGTTTGTCTAATTTATTTTCACTTTAATTTTGATCTACTATTGTCCTCGACTCCTCATCTATATTTCTGGATCTTGTTCCCCTTTATATTACATTTCTATTTAAATACTTAAAATTGCTTTTATCTTCCACAGATCATTGCCATCAAGGATATCATACGACCCCCCAAAAAGGAGACCTTTAATGATGTATACATTGTTTACGAATTGATGGACACTGATCTCCATCACATAATTCATTCTGACCAACCTCTTCGTGAAGAACATTGTCAGGTTTGGTTCTAATTGGATCTTAACTACATGTCAACTTCATTTTTTTTTTCTAGAGTAAGTCTTTCTTGATTATATTTGCTGTCATAATAATATCTACCTCCAAGTACAAAACAAATATAGATATAACGCTTCTACTCTTCTTGGAATTTGGCAGTTTTTGGCTAACAGATTTAAATTAAGAACGTGCCTTAATGTTGGATTAAGATCATAAACTCTAGGTTGAGCATATGTGGGTTAAGCATTCATATTTTATACAGAACATATATGAAAGTCGAAGGTGTATATTGAGAAAATATTTGAAGTAATGAAAATGCTTTCTTTATATTCCACTACAGAGAGACAGATATTTGTCTGCACCAACTAGCCACCCAACTTAAAGAACTGCTCTAGGTTAAGAAGAAAAAAATATTCTTAAATACAAAACTCTATTCTTTGGTGTGATAAGAGACAAGAGTTTCCCACAAACTCTCCTCCAGAAGTGTTGAATTTTGATTTGTGCTTTTCAATTGAGTTGGAAATTAAGCACTGAATTGATATTTCATGAAACTTGTGCAGTACTTTTTATACCAGCTGTTACGGGGATTGAAATATGTGCACTCAGCTAATGTTTTGCACCGTGATCTTAAGCCCAGCAATTTATTAATGAATGCAAACTGTGACCTTAAAATTGGGGACTTTGGTTTGGCAAGGACAACATCTGAAACGGATTTCATGACTGAGTATGTTGTCACACGATGGTACCGAGCTCCAGAATTGCTCCTTAATTGTTCTGAGTACACCTCTGCAATTGATGTTTGGTCCGTTGGTTGCATATTCGGTGAAATTATGACTAGAGAACCATTGTTTCCCGGGAAAGACTATGTTCATCAACTAAGGCTTATAACAGAGGTATGGTTTCGGTGCTTCCATTTCAAGTTATGGTCAGCTGAAGGATGCTAATTTTCTAACCAATGTATTGCATTTGAAGCTATGGTAGCTGCCTTGTAATATCCTAACACAGCGCAATAATATCATGCTCCATCTTGATTGTTGTTATTTGTCAAAGGAATTTAAGGAATGCATGTAAGCTGGATTTTTAAGTCCAGTTATAAACTGATGGCTACAAGTTGTAACACACCTCACATACATTTTGTTTTCCTTGTGCATAAAAAGTTAATAGGTTCACCTGATGAAGCTAGCCTTGGATTTCTCCGAAGTGATAATGCCAGGAGATATATTAGGCAGTTTCAACAATACCGGAAGCAAAAGTTCTCAGCTAGATTCCCAAACATGTTGCCTGAGGCGCTGGATCTGTTAGAAAAGATGCTAATCTTTGATCCAAACAAACGCATTACAGGTATGTATTCTTCTAGAACTTGAATTTCAAGGGCAGATTTATAGCTTGCTTATTGAATATAATTTCTTTCATTTGCTTCATATTTATGTGGTATTTTAATTTATTCGCAGTCGATGAGGCACTGAGTCACCCATATCTTTCCTCACTTCATAACATCAATGAGGAGCCAGTGTGTCCCAGGCCATTTACTTTTGATTTTGATCAGCCATCATGCACTGAAGAGCACATCAAGGAGCTCATCTGGAAGGAATCCGTCAAGTTCAATCCAGATCCACCCTGTCAGTAATCCCTTTCTTATTTGTATAAATGTAACAAGATAAACCTCTTTCACCTTAAAATGTATTGCGATGATCTGGTAAGGACAGAAGTTCTCTTCCTTGTAATCTAGTCCTAAACCAACTAGGATATGGAAAGAAACTTCTCTTGGAAAATGGGTAATCTTTAGAAATCCAGTTGGATGTTACACGCATTTATACAAGTAATAAAAAAGCTGGTGTACTTGCATTGTGCTGAAGTTTGCTGTAGAGGGATTGGGTGTCATGGCCTCAGCAGAACAAACATGATAGCAAAATTGTGGGTCTGTCATGGAGATTCTTTCATAGCACCTGATAGTTATCTTTAAATGCCGTTTTCAAGTTTCAATTATAGATCTGGGCACCATTTGTTACACCTATGATGATTCATGGTTGAACTGGTTGACTGTGGCAAAGTGATATGTTTAACACTTTTGAGAGTAGCATTAGTAATAAGTCTGTAATAAGTCTGCATGATGAAACGATTACATGCATTCTGAATGCAGCATTTGCGATAAAAAAAAAAGTGTCTACTCGTCACTTTTACCTATTTATGTATTTTGCAAGGTTGACATAAAAAACTCAACAAATTTCACAAGCAGATGGCGTAAATGTATTTATTATTGACTTGGTCTTGTTTCCATGTTGAGGTTGCCCTTTGTTCAGAGTTTTCATAATTCTCCAACAGTCTAATGTTTTGAATACAAACAGTTTTTGAAAGTATTGTGCTGTAAGTTTGGATTGTCCTCTTGATTTGAACCATTCCTTCTATACTATCATAAATTCCTTCTGTAAGTACATGTTTGAACCTTGACATCTTCGATGGGCAAATTGTCTTCTGGGAAGGTACATGCCCCATTCTTCTCTACTCCCTGGTCTGGCAACAGTTCACATGGCGCAGGAGTCACACCACTTGAAATCCCAGCAACATCAGTGCAAGTCCATGGAACTTTTTTAACCTTCTTTGCTAGTTCAATGGTTACATTGGATATGCATATTCCAGTAAATGGGGCATTAGATAAACCCTCCAACCTTGCTGCCATGGTCACATTTTCAGCAACCATATCACGATAATTAATATTCTGAATCACGGGAAGTGCATTAGGATCATACTTGTCATCAGCATGAGACCCATAATTTCCTGTCATCCAAAATGCCCACTTCATGGTTTTCATGGTCATCCTCCTAACATATATGTCCTTGACATAGCCTCCTCTTCCTACAGCAGTTTTGATCCTAACTCCTGATTCTGAATTGATGGCTACAATGTCCTCAGCCCTCACATCTTGAATCCCACCAGACATCTCACTCCCTAAAGCAATCACAGCACTGAATGGAGAAATACAAGTGAGTCTTCTGATTACCAGTTGCTTCGTTGGCATTCCATAAGCTATACCATACTCATCCCAACCACTCTTCACGGCCACACAGTCATCCCCGGACACAATATAACAGTCCTCAATTCTCGTGTTTGTGCAAGAGTCTGCATCAGAACCATAAACCTTAATCAGTTGGGGGAAGATGTACTAGACCATATATTATAGCATCTTGGAAAAACATGTGGAGATGTTCACTGACTTACCAGGGTTGATCCCATCTGTATTTGGCGATGTCACAGGAGCAAGAATTGTGATGCCTTGAACAATAATGTTGCTGCATTCAATTTCTTATATTAAGAAACTAGAAACAATGTAGTAAATTTCCCCAGATGACTAAAGGGAAGTGTGATGGGGTGCATTTTCAGCAAGGGAATTTTGCAGTGCCAATGATAAAAGATCGATAATAGACATGGGAAAGAAAAAAAGATGAACCTGCTGTAAACAGGATGGACATTCCATGATGGAGAATTAACCAAAGTGAGATTGGATATCTGAACATTATCTGAGTACATGATTTCAATCAAGTAAGGCCGGGTATAACTAAGCTGCCCCTTGTGGAACTTTTGCCACCACAGGTCACCTTGTCCATCTAGTGTACCATTGTCCCCTGGAAATAAATTTGGATTCAATAAATTCAATAATTAAAAGAAGCAAATTTTAGTTTATCCAAAAAAAATAAAGAAGCAAATTTTAGTTGGACTAGATTTGTAGTCCAGAAGTGTTCAGTACCAGTTATGACTACATCTGTGAGGTTGGTTCCAAAAATTAGACTGCTAAACCTTCCACCTTGGGTGTCCCTCCCTCGGCCATAAGATGGCAGAGGATCAAGCACTGGCCAGTCACTTTCATCCTAATACCATTGTTTTTAACACAAACATAATATCAACACACTTAAAATTACATCTAAGTGAAGAATAACATTTGCATATTGACCTGCAGAAAGTTAAGCTATCAGACCTGAGAGCCAAGAATTACAGCATCCTTATGTAGGAATAAAGTGAAATGGCTTGTGAGATTGAAGCTTCCAGTCAACCATCTTCCTGGGGGAACATAAAGTTGAGACCCACCATTTGATGCGTACTGGTTCAGATGATCTATAGCTGTCTGAAAGGCTTGTGTGTTCAAAGTTTTTCCATCACCAACCCCTCCAAATTCTGTCAGTGAGGCACTGTAAGCTCTGCAGCTCACAGCACAGTACTCAAAATAATCCAGAACTGGAGTTCTGCGGCTCTCTACTACATTCAGGCTTGGCAAAGCAACCACCACCAGAGCTAGTAATAAGGATAACACCACATCCATGACCTGTCAAATTTCACACATGTCAAATAATTTGTATGTGACCAAGTTTTCCCAGGATTCATTCCATAGTAGACCACAAAAAAAAAAAAAAACATTGAAAAATGCAGGTATGCCACTAGTCTACTTCTTGATGCTAGGAAAGAAAGATGGGAATATAGCAAAGTTGTTCTTGTACCTGAGTTCGTTTGGGAAGAGAACAGAAGTGGAATTGAGCTATTGGTATGTTTACAGAGAAAGACATTGTAGGTATATATACTAGTATTGAGCATTATTTTTTGCTTTCATTTGTGCCCTCCCCCTTCCCCTCCACCCAACCGTCCACAACACAAATAACATTCCTTATTGGTCACGTGAGTTTTAAGTTGCGGCTTGCGAAATTTAGTCGATCTAGTTTCTTTTGATTTCATTAGATAGTAAGTGAAAAAGAAGAGATAAAGTTTAAACAGAATTTACTGGATCCAATTATTGCACTTTAGTTGTAATTTGTTTAGTTGGTTGAGTCTAAAGCTCAAATAGTTGTCAAGAATGCATTTCTCTACATTAGGTTTCAGTCCTTGTGTGAGCTTAAATTACATAAATTAGACCTAAGAAGGTAAAAAAAAAATTAAGTGTTTGCATTATTGAGTTCGAAAACTAAGGAGTCTGACTCAGCATCTGATTCTGTGGTATTGCTGAGGATTGACGGAAATTAATGAATTGGCATGTGGAGTTTGAAAAGATACTATCAACTGAAAACAGATTTGAAGACATGAATCCATGATTACAGTGTATAGCGCACTGCGAGTATGCATAATGTGCTATGCACGGTTCTCCTTCCCTAGCCCCCACTTACATGCACTGACAAATATCACGCATGTTGCTTCGAAGTTTTAAGTGGGTCACTATCGGTTCTATGTTAAGCCTTAGCAGAAAGTGGCCGCATGGGCAATACACTATGCTATGTTGTGCACCAATTGGTGCCTTATCTTCCACCAAATAAATAAAAGTATATATACTATATTTGTGTGCCTCTATTCTTCACCATATACATTTCATTGGTGGGCAATGGGCATGACCTCTGACACCACCCATTTATCCTTAATTTCTTAATTAGGGAATAAAAGTAAATTGAGCGCAAAGATGGTGTTGATGATGATGCACTAATGAGTATTTCCTGTGCTAGGCTTGCATAATGTTAGTAGTTTCCCTTGTATGATTATATGGTTATTTGGTGGATGTTGGGGCCGGGGGAGTGGGGTCCATATTGTCACGGAACTTTGTCTAACGTGTCTATGTTACCTACCAATCTATAATTTGCCATCCCGTGAATATTTCAGTCCCGGATTCTTTGCCGTAGAGAATAACACTGTTGTTGCTGTTGATGCATCGAGACCGTTTCGGACGGTTCGTGTTTTTATATATTAAATAAAACAGATTAAAAATATATACTTAAAATATGAACCGTCCAATCTTAATCTAATAGTCTCGATTTCTCAACTACATCAACAACATCATTTCCCTACAGTAGGGAATCCATTTCCGAATATTTCTAATCACGGAAACAAGACACAACGCAGACACCCCCATGATGCCAATGTCTACACGACAACTCTTCACGGGCTCCAAATTTCATTTTCTTGAGAGCAAAAATTGCTGTCCACTTTCCCAAATTAATTAAATATTGTTTCTTTGGTCCAATTAAATATTGTTTTAAACACTGCTTAAGAGTTCAGTATATATCTCCTCTGTTTAAATTCATCTTCTATTAATGCCAAATAATAATCCAACTAAGACAATAATAATCCAACTAAGACTATATTTTTGAAAATGAAATCAGGACATGAGAAAGATTCACTATATATTACCAGAAATGTGACAGACAGGAAAAACTGATGATCAGAGCAAATTAGTGAATGAAGGAGGAACGCTTCAAGGAGTTCTTGGTTGGTTATGAGAGAAGTTTTTAATGACTTACACGATCTTCACCAATCACCATAAAAGAAAAGTCAAAATATTTAATCAAACTAGCAAATTACGAACGTTTTTGTGTAAAAAAAGTGACTGAGAATTACAAAAGCAAGAAAAAAAAACTGAAAAAAAGTCAAAACCGATGAAAGAGTAAGAAAAAACGTTATTGAATCAAAGGCATAAATTACATGGTTAATATGTTTGGAGGTGTTAAATGTAGTTGAAAAAACATTAACCCGTATTGTGAGAATCTTGAAATTTTATTGTGAGAAAAGACGTTATTGAATCAAATGCATAAATTACATGGTTAAAACGTTTGGAGGTGTGAAAAGTTTAAATATGATACTGTGGAAAAAAACACTACTGACTCGAATGGTGGGAATCTGACTTCTCAGCAAAAGAAAAAATGAGTTAAATAATTGATGTGTATGTTTCTACGTTTAATCAAGCGTCAGAATTTATATTCAAACCAGCGAGTTGACCCGAGCATTTTATTGATTTCTACACATGATATGAAATGACTTATTTATATAGTAATAAATTGATATATGATATACTCTCAATTTATAATAGCACTGATTTTGTGAGATTGTTCATGAAAATTTATATAAAAAAAAAAAGATAAATAGAATCTATAAGCAAATGTTATTTTACTGATAAAAATAAAATCAAAAGAAAAATAATTTTGTAATATGAATGTTTATAAGAATAGAGAAGGAAGAATAGAACTCGTAAGTAAAAATTATTTTACTGGAGCGATAAGGTGGTTTGGTGGTCGTGGGAGAGGCATAGATGTTGGAATGATAAGGAGGTCATAAGTTCAAATCTTCACACTAATATAACATACTAATACTAATTACTAATATTTGTCTAAAAATAATAATATTTTATTGATCACAAATGAAATCAAAAGAAAGATGATTAGAACCCGTAAGCAAACAATATTTTATTAATCAGAAATAATTTTTTTTTCCTTTTGATTTTAAAGAAAAATAATTTTGCAAACTGAAAATTTAAAAGAACAAAAAAAGATAAGTGGAACTCGTATACAAACAGTTTTATTAATTAGAAATAAAATAAAATAAAAATAATTTTTTGACCTAAAAATTTATAATAACAAAGAAAAATGAATGAAACCCGTAAACAACCACTATTTTTTTGGTAATATAGCTAAAAAAGAAAAAGGAAGCAAAAAACACTAAAAATAACTATTTTATTGATCATAATAAAATCAAAAGGAAAATAATTTTGCAACACCAAATTTTATATGAATACAAAAAGAGGAATAGAACCCGTGAGCAAATACTATTTTACTGATAAAAAATAAAATCAAAGAAAGATGGATGAAACCCATAAGCAAACACTATTTTATTGATCTGAAATAAAATTATTTTCTTTTTAATTTTAAAGAAAAATAATTTTACAAATTGAAAATTTAAAGGAGCAAAAAAATATGAATGAAACTCGTTAGCAAATACTATTTTATTGATCGAAAAATAATTTTGCAACTTGATAATTTAAAGGAACGAAAAAAGGTTGAATGAAACTTGTAAGCAAATACTATTTTATTGTTAGAGAATAAAATCAAAACAAAAAATAATATTGTACGTGATAATTTATAGGAACAAATAAATATAAATAGAACGTATAAGCAAACACTATTTGATTGATCAAAAGAAAAATAATATTGCAATCTGAAAATTTTCAGGAACAAAGAAAGATAAACAGAAACCATAAGTAAACACTATTTTATTTATCAAAATAAAAAGAACAAATAAATATTATTAAATAATATATTATAATTATCATGTAGAAAAAAATAATATAAAGATTATGTAAAAGAATTTAGAAAAAAATTAAGTAAAATAAAATTTTGTCGTGGTATGCTATTAACTTGGGTGTTGTAAATTTGTTCACATATTCATCCTTTTCAGTTTTTAGCGATGTTAAATTTGTGTTGTTATCGATGTATTTTACTAATTTGAATGAATGAACATCTTTTTTAGTAAAAAAAAGCATTTTTAGGAATATTTTTCATAATTAAAAATGAGATAAAAAGTGAGAATGCCTTAATGTTTATAATATAATATCCACTTCTATCTCATGTGAAAGATTATATACCTCTCTTCACAAAAATATAGATGGGTAAAACATGAGTGTGTTATTTTTTCTAAAAATAATAATATTTAAAAATATGTTTCTAAAATTTTAATCAAACATGATAAAGTGATGTTTTTTCAAATTTACTTTTCTATTGATAATTAAAGCATTAAACACACTCTGAGGTCAAAACTAGTGTGACCTCAGTCAATTGGGCTTAGCCCCACCAACGACATGGGAATTTCTATTCACACATATAATCACTTCTATTCACATATATACATTTTAATTTTTTTTCAAAATCCCAAAACTACCCCTATCTATTTCTTCTTCCCCCCCTCCACTATTCCTCTTTCATCTTCATTTCTTCTTCTTTAGCGCGCCAAACCAGAGCTCCCTCTCTCCCATCTTTTTGAAATTTTTTCTCCATTCTCACTTCTCCACTATCCCCTCTCCCCTCCAACTGCAAGGAAACGCCATTTACAACATCTAGAAGCAAGCTATCGAACCAAAAACGTGGACATCGTCAGGTATAATCGCGACGTAATTTTTTTTGCGATTTCCTGACACCGCGGAACTAATGGAACTATTAGTTCCGCGAGAATGCGAAACTAATAGTTCCGCGAAAGAACACATACATAATAATTAAAGGGCGTAAAACGTACACGCGGAACTATTAGCTTCGCGAAGACCAAATAGTCTCGCGGAACTAATACTTCTGCGGAGGGACTTTCACTATCAAAGTCTCCTCGCGGAACTAATAGTTCCTCGGAGAAGTGTCAAACAGAGTTCACAATGCAGATTTAAAGTTATTTTTGGAAGTGGAGAAGGGGATGGTAAAATGTGTATTATGGAAGTTGTATACTCTTTTAATAACTTGAAATATTAACATCCAAACACAATCATATTGAAAATCTATATTGTTGTGCAACTGTTAACAGGTTTTTTGAAAGAACATATGTTAACATGCTTGCGGAACTGTAATTTCAGCGGAATAACACTAACTTGCCGAACTAATAGTTCCGCGTGTATGTTTTGAAACCGAAACTCACACGCGGAACTAGTAGTTTCGTGAGTTAGTGTTATTCTGCGGAAGTTACAGTTCCGCAACCAATACCAAGACAGCCAACAACACATACCATACCCGATGCGGATTTTGTACTTCCGCGCCTTATTCTTCATTTGCGGAACTATTATATCCGCAGACTAATATTATACGCGGAACTAATAGTTCCGCGGACAACCAAAGACCAGAAAAAAAATATAAAACTAGCACATACCTGAAAGAAGACGAAGCTTGCTTGAGTCCTCCGTCGATGAAGAGTGAGGGAGACGGTGGAAGTGGTTGGCAAGGGAGAAGAAGAAGCCTCCGCCGCAGAGGTGAGGTGTGGAGTAGAAGCTTTAACAGTAACACACGGATTAGAGGCTGAGGGAGAAGAATCTTGAACGCGAAAGTGATGGAGAAGAAGAAGGAAGAGAGGAACGCGGAACTGATGGAGAAGAGGGAGAAGGGAGAAGAAGCTCACGCGGAAGTGAAGATGGCTACGCGGATCTGAGAAAGAAGAAGAGAGAGAAAGGGTTTTAGGTTTTTTTTTTAAATTTAGGGGTAGTATGGACAATTCAAGTTTTAGTGTATATGTACAAAGAAAGCCGTGTATTTGTGATCAGAAAATCCCCAACAACATTTTCTTCAGTGTGACAACAAATTTATTTTTTCACCAAGAAAAAAGCTGCTATTTATTTTGTGTGCTGATTTTTAACCCTCCAATTGGTCAAGTGCCCTTTCCTTTCGGCTGATCTTTTTTTTTTTTCCTTTCGGCTGATCGAATACGTCTCTACTACACAATGCGATCAAACTACCGTCTAAAGAATACCTAGGCCCAGAAGGCCCAAAAATAAATAATGATGGCCATTTCCTGGTGTACTTATTGTGGTGTTGATTTCAATTTTCACTTGCCCAGCCCAGAAACATATGCAGAAGAAAGTCATAAAAAAAAAAAGTCAATCGTAATTGTATCATTTCATCATAACAAAGAACCTTGACCAAAAGTTCCTACTCCCCGTGTGACTTTGGTGTAATCTTTCTGGCTTAGGCCTCTTTTGTTCAAAAAAAAAAAGAACCTTGACCAAAAAAAAAATCATAACAAAGAACCTCCCTCATTTTTATAAGAAGTTAAACTCGAAGAATGTTCGTAATTTGTTACAAAACTCGATAGAAACCATGGAAGAGAGAAAGATACACAAACCGGAAATAAAAATTGTATTGATTGTAATGAGAAAAGGTGAGTACAAAGTGATAATATCAAGCCTTTATATAGGTTAACAAACTAACTATTATGCCTACTAATCTCTATCTCCAATATAATTATTAACTAGTACTCTTGGCAACGCTGAAGAGCTAGCCAGAAACCAATTCCGAACGAAACTCGATGAAATGATGGCACGCATTAGAACGTCTGATGAGAACATCTAGTGTTGTATACCACCAACCGGAAGAAAATGAAAACAATGATTTGGAATACTAGATCTGAAAACAATGATTTTAGGAAACTTGACAGCAGAAAAATTTACAAGACAGGTCATAAACAATTGAACCTTTACTACTAATCTCAGTTGAGTTGTGGGTGAATCTTCAAGGAAACAAAATTCTCCTGGTGCCTATTCTACAAATGTGAAACCAAACTTGTCAATTAGACTCAGAATTACAATTTTAAACCGTAGTTTTAATCTAATTATGATTAGTTTAAACTTCAAATCAATAGTCGCAAGAATAGTACTGGTTAATCGGTATAGTATTGGGTTAAGCTCGCTAACAAAAATCCTATTAAGAAAAATGGATATTGTCAAGATTTCGATTCATGTGATTATGTCAAATTCTTTTGTCTATTGAGAGCATCCATTCACTAGGGAACCATTACAAAAGATTGTTATATATAGGTGCATATTGGCACATATTTTATCTTTAAAAAATCTATGTGCATGAATATAACGGATTCAACATTTTTTCTGATGCTCGTGAAACTGAGACACTTGTAGCACATTGTTTCTCTACGTGCCTAATGACAAAGCACACAGTGTCAAGCTGAATCTGATTGCTCCAACTTCAAATAATTTTTTTTGAAAATAGTTCAAGTTGGTTTAGCGTCGGGTTAATTAAGCTCGCCAACAAAACCCTGTGGGTCTATGGTTTAATTTAACTTTTAAGCATCAAATAGGTAGGGACTAGGGATATAGGGTGAGCTGGTTTCCTGGTTTCTACTTTCCGGCTTATAATGGTTTTCGGGTACAGGAAACAGGGGAAATCAAATGGATATTTGAGAATTTGACTCATCTAATTAAAATGAGCTCTTATTCTATAGGATAAAGTAAGAAATATAAACTGGTGAGAAAATAAATAGTTAATATTTTAATATATCTATAATTTGTTATACATATATAGTTAATATTAACTCTCAATTTTAGGCATTCAGATATCATTTTTTTACCCGCTAAGTAAATTGCCCATTTCAGGAGAACTCTAACATTTTTTTGGAGAGAGAACTAGTTTTAAGTATCACATTTATTTGGTCTAACCACTCTCTATATGATTCAAAATCGATGTGGTGGGGTGTAACTTGTATATAAGGAATATTTTTCTCCTGACATGCATATAGCATGGTCACAGTCATAGAATCATCAATCGATCATTCATTGCGTGCATCAGTTCAGTTAAATCCTGAAAATCATGTTATTGGCAACTAAATTGGGTCAACCAAAGGCCGAACAGACAAACCATGACAGAACAGAAGCGCTAATCCAACGTATGCATCATTATTCAAAAACTGTGAAGAAAGTTTATATATTTTACTGCATGGTTAATTTGTGTCTAAAGAGGTAAAATAAAATGAAGGGATTTACCGCTACTGTGTTTGTATTTGATTGAGTTGATTCCCTTCCTGTGCGAAATCATCATCATCACATGTATATAATATAGGATTTCGTACATAGACATTAGGTGTATTTCTTGATCCTTAGGCTCTCTAGATCTCTACTGTGTTAGTGTGTGTGCATGCCTATACACACATATATAAACAAGTTGATCCCCGGGTCCCACCCACCCAACTGCCACTGGTAAATGAAAAATATAAACAAAAGCATCGGTTCCATCCCAAGAAAAAAAACAGAGAGAAAAAACTAATGGCCAAGTCTCGTTACCGGAAACCAGCACCAAGTTCTAAAGACAGCCTCAAGATGCCACTTTCCCTCTCACGCGTTCATTCACAGTGGCAGAGGCTGAAAAGGGTACTACATCTGAAGCTATACATGCGTATGGAGATTTTTTTTTTTTAAAAGAAAAAAAAGGAGACTCTGGCAATCAAATCTATGGATTGGGAGGTCAACTTGTGTCTTGCGTTGATCGGTCAAAGACTCAAAGTTCATAAATGATATAGAAACTTTCCTTTTCTCCATCCATCCAATATTAGCTCTTGCTGGTAGAGCTTTATTATTGCATACAGCTCATACTTATTTTGATGTACCACTGTGTATTGCCGAAATTATTTTTTAATTAATGAAATGTAATGACTAATGAATACGATTCAGTAAAAAAAAATGTCTTTTATAATTAAGTTGACATTAATTCTTAAGTGATAAAGTCAAACACTTGATATCTCGATTAGTTAGTTATTGAAATAGTAACGTCTTTAAATAATACTTCACACTTAAATCTGCCATCGGTATAGCCCACAGGCCTTACCCTGGTATTCCAATATTCTGATAATGATTAAGATAATTTAAGGATCTATATAAACTCCCAGCCCAGACCTTACGCTCCTCTCATCCCCATTTTTGTAACACACGCTGCCTGCTAAAGGTATCAAATTAAGTATCAACTATATCCACTTCCATCAGCTCGCTTAATTAGCAGAATGAATAACACTAGTGTCCAACATGTTCCATCTTCAGAAATTGCCAACAGGAACAAGTTGAGAGGGTCAAGGCCACTTCCGAAAAGAGGGCAGATAAAATCAAAGATAGTAGCCGATGCTTTTCATTCCATCGCCTCTGTAATTCACAGAGCCTCATCAGCTGGCCTGCATTATTCTCCAAGGAAAAACTAGTCACTTGAAGCTAGCTAGCTAGCACGCGCTGCATAATGCATAAGGATATTTTATTTGTCTGTGTACTGTATCTAGCTACATATATATCATCTATTTTTTACATCATCCTTGTAACTTTTATTAATGTATTATGTATATAGGACTTCATGCTTTCCCCTCTTCAGTTATTAGTTAGCTATCCAAAAACCAGTTTCAGAGCTATCCAACCCACCTTTTTTTATGAGCAAAGATTCATTAAAAATAAAAGAGATGAGCATAAGAATTGCACACCAAAATTACAAGAGTCATACACCAGTATTGTCCATTTGTTCACACCAGTCCTACCCATACATAAATGCCTATGTAGGCCCAGTGGTAAGTAAACTCATTTCCAAAAACAAAACGCCCAAATTACATACCCAATATGAAAACAGACGCTGTCCCACCGTATCAAACTTGATCTGCAGAATTCTGCAGAGTTTACATCCAGTAACGGAACCCAACACGTGGTGTCCTTGAGCATACGCAGGAACGATCGCACAGGGGCCCCATAGAGGGCACCAATATATAGTAAAACTTTATTTATTATAGAGCAATTTTTAGGGGTCTTATTTGTTTTTCTAATGTATACATAACTTATAGAATAATATTAACTATCATTATTATTGTTGCATCTGAGAGAAGATTTTTTAAATTGAAATTGTTAAAATCTTATTTGTGATCTATTATGTCACAGGATAAATTTAATAGTCTTGCTTTGATTCAAAAATAATTTTTAAAAAACCTTAACTATGAATTGATTATTTATGATTTTGTAGCAACAAATGTTAAGATAACAATATTCAAATGACATCATTATAATTATAAAGATATCATTTTTTAAGTTCACACAGGGTTTCCAAAATCTCAGAGCCGACCCTGATTCCAACTATGAAAATATACATACCATGGGTGGGAACCCTACTGACTTTGCCTGTCACTAAATTCTCCTCCTGTCACTAAAAACAAACACACACTTACTTTGTTAGTGTACGTCTTTTTCTAGAGTTTTTTTTTTATTCTGGAGGTTTTATCAACCGTAGACTTGGACCGATTCGGATCCTCTCTCGCGGTTAGTTTATGCATCCCCTCTTGCGGTGCTTTTAGCCGTTGTAAATTAGCCGTGGAGAGGATCCGAATCCATACTCGGACACTATCTCCTTAATTACGTTGAATTTTTTTAATAAAATATATATTGAACAAAAAGTTAATGCTGTCGAGTAACATGCCTGTAGGCTGTAGCAAGTATTACTAGCAAATTGAACCACAGACCCCAATGATGTATTATGTGTTTTTCACAGAAAATGAAATCGTAAAAAAGTGACAAGTGATTTCAATATGTTGGAAATAAATTTGCAAAAATGGAAACTTGCATAGAAAACTGAGAGAAAAAATTAAAGATGAAAAATTACTTATTATTCATAAAAGAGAATGTCTATTAAATAGGCTTATATCTAATTTGAAACTTTCAAAAATATCTAAACTACTATATGATTTATTAGAATTGCAACAACTTAACTGAAGATAAAACCTAAGGTACTAACAAAATCAAATCTACAAGGATAACTAAAACTCTATCTAAAATTATTCAAAACTTAAATTTCAAATGAGGCAAAATCTCGTTAGATCTAACACTTCTCCTTGAGATTTGCCATGAACATGCCAAACTTTAGCTTCATGAACTCCATATCGCGAAAGCGCTTTAGTCATTATCAAAATAGTCATTTAGCTTAACTCCTCCTGTCTTTAAATACCATATGCCATGATTTGTCATCTCAAATTCATCTTCCATGGATTTTATGGACTTCAAGTTGATGTGACCAAATCTTTTGTGCCAAATAACACTCTTATCAATCTTGGAAGCAAAATCATGATCTTCAACCAAATCAAACTTCAAATAAAAGCTGTTTTCAATCATTTCAATCTTTGCTACCTCATTTCCATATTCATCAATGATAAAGCAATAATCTTTTTTGAAAAAGACCACATATCCATTTCTTAGCATTTGTGCAATACTAAGAAAATTCTGATCTAATTCTGGAATATAAAGAACATCTTTGACAATTATCATACCTTTCTTAGTTGACATAGAAATTGTCCCTTTTCCTTTGGCTTGCACAATTTCACTATTACCTAGCTTAACTTTTGGTTGAACTGATAAATCAATGGAGGTAAAAAATGATAAACATTTGGTCATGTGTGCAGGTGCAGCCATTGTCAATGAGCCAAGTATTCAATTCATGTGAATTGAGTTCTTGTGATGTCATAAATAAATACTCTTCTTCATTGTTGTCTTCTTTAATCACATTTGCCTTTTGTTCTGGTTGCTGTTGAACATGTTTATTCTTGATTCCGCAATACTTTTCACTGTGACCATGTTTATTGCAAAAATTACAATGAAAAATAGGTTTATCTTTGTACCAACAATCTTCTTCAGCATAGTTGGTTCTTTGGCAATGAGAACAAGGCTTAAAATTTCCTTTTCTTGAAAAACCTTCAGATTTTCCTTTGTTGTTATTGAAAGATTGTGGCTTTTCAGAATAACTTACCTTATGTTTTGCTCGAAAGGCACCTTCAATTGCTTCATCACTTCTCATTAAGACTCTTTGCTCTTGTGCATGAAGCTTGCTGGTTATCTTTGTAATTGTGAGACTTTGCAAATCACAAGACTCTTCAATTGCAGATATCTTGGCTTCGAATTTTTCAGGCACATAAACCATAATTTTTTCTACAACCTTTTGATCAGTAAATACCTCGCCAAGAAGCCGCATTTGATTTACAACATCCATTAACCTGCCAGAATAATCTTTGACAGATTCATTGTCCTTCATCTTCATCAATTCAAATTCTCTCTTCAATGTGAGGAGCTTAACAGATTTGACTCTGTCACTGCCCTCAAATTCATCTTGGATCTTGTCCCACACCTGTTTAGGTGTTTCCAAGTCCATGATTTTTGTAAAAATGTGATCAGCAAGTCCTGAATGCAAGCAAGTGATGGCTTTGTCTTTCTTGAGCTTCTCCTCCTCATGAGCTTTAATTTGAGCAATGGTAGGATTATCCCTCAATGGAGGTGGATCAGCTTCAGAGATCACAACGTTCCATAAACCTTGAGACCTTAAATAATACTTCATCTTGACGGCCCAAATGTAATAGTTTTCACCATTAAACATTGGAATTATTGGTAAAGAAATACTGGAAGTAGACATAATTCTCACAACCCATGGGAATTTGAGCTCTGATACCAATTGTTAAAAATAAATTTGGAAAAATGGAAACTTGCAGAGAAATTGAGAGAAAACATTGAAGATGAAAAATTGTTTATTATTCATAAAAGAGAATGCCTATTAAATAAGTTTACATTTAATTTAAAACTTCCTAAAATATCTAAACTATCATATGATTTATTAGGATTGCAACAACTTAACTGAAGAAAAAACCTAAGCTACTAACAAAATCAAATCTACAAGGATAACTAAAACACTATCTAAAATTATTCAAAATTTAAATTTCAAATGAAACAAAATCTCATTAGATCTAACACAATATTAAAAAAAGAATCAAATTATGTCTGAATGCTCAATATATTACAGAAGGATTTCAATGTGTCTAGGCACACGGGAGGCAGCCCTGTATCACCCGCATAATATACAACCGGGTCAAGAAACACCGCGCAGACAACCACTACAGAAGGACTAATTCAACACGCATCAACCAGCAGCAGACCAGAAAGAAACAGGGCATCAGCCACAAACTGCGAAGTACCCATCTATGCAGGGTTTATATTAATAGGATAAATTCTTGTATGCACACAATGCTACATGTTAGATATAAATTAAATAATTCACGAATATGTCTTCACACTTAATCATTTAAGATTGATGATTGTTAATTCTTGACATTGCATCAAACACTCAATAATTACGTGATTTGGAATCCAGACACAAAATTAAAAAAGTGTGTTTCTGTCTCCGATTTACTTTCACTAAGAAACAAGCTTAATTATTCACCAGCTAATGCTATACGGCATCAGCTGTATCTAATCTTATCTAATAGTGTATATATATATTGGATATTGGATAAGTCGCAGGCATTCTAGTACGTACGTGTGTATATATATCTATATTTTTTTTATAGGCATATGATTGTAAGAAGTATTCTTGGTAGCTGACCGAGACTAATCTCCTTCAGGGTGA
The DNA here is from genome assembly GCA_030159175.1 of Glycyrrhiza uralensis. Lineage (NCBI taxonomy): Eukaryota > Viridiplantae > Streptophyta > Magnoliopsida > Fabales > Fabaceae > Glycyrrhiza > Glycyrrhiza uralensis. The sequence goes on along the minus strand of BRZY01000003.1, from coordinate 55,675,023 downwards.
AGGCACCATAGGTGAAATGTCCCTCTCAAGCAGATTTTTTCCATACACAAGAGTCAAGATTCGAATTTCTAATCACTTGCTCAAGGGACCCAGACCCATCGACACTCGTATGTACCAACCACTTGTTGGACGTATTATTCATGTATGGCTTTAATATTAATTTGGTCCCTGTAATATAGGAGATTTTTGATTTAGGTCCCTATAAAAAAAGTCAAACTTTTTTCGTCCTTGTTTTATTTATTTTTTTGAATTTAGTCCTCGTTTTTTTTTTTTGAATTTAGTCTCTCACTAGCGTTGACCGCTGATATGGCACTAGGAGGTCCCTATAAAATTCCTACGTGGCACCAGCGTGGCTTACACGTCACCTGACACATACTTATACAAATATTAGGTTTTGAATTTAGTCCTTATAAAAAATATGTGTTTTGAATTTAGTTCTTATAAAAAATACGTGTTTTGAATTTAGTCCCCATAAAAAATACGCATTTTGAATTTAGTCCATCTTCTTCTCCACCACCTCCACCTCCTTCTCCCCCTTCTCCACCACCACCCCCATCCCCACCTCCATCACCCCTACCTCCTTCTCCTCCCTCCTCCACCACCACCCCCACCCCTACCTCCACCACCACCCCTCTTCCACCACCCCCACGTCCACCACCTCCTTCTCCACCCTCACCACCAAATGGAAACAACAACAACAATAAAAATCTGCAGATACAACAACAACAACAAAGATCTGCAGATACAACAACATCATCAACAACAACAACAAGAACATCAACAACGAAAATCGTAGAGCAACAACAACAACGAAATGGGGATATGTTTTTGATTTCGAAATTGGGGATCTATTGGGGGGACGGGAGAGAAGGTGGGGGGGGCGAGAGTGAGGTGAATGGGGGGGACAGTGGAGGTGAGGGAGAAGGTGGGGAAGGGAAAGGGGAGAGAGAGGGGTTGTTGTTGTTGTTGTATGGAGGAGGAGGGTGGAGGATGAAGGATGGAGGAGGAGGTTGTAGTGGTGGTGGCCCGAGGAGAGAGAAGGGTGGGGAAGGGAAAGGGGAAAGAGAAGGACTAAAATCAAAATATAAATTTTAAGGGACTATATTCAAAACGTTTTTTTTAGAGGGACTAAATTCAAAATGTAATATGTTTATAGGGATGTATCTGGTAATGTGCCATTTATACAAGCCACGTCAGCAAGGCCACGTCAGCAGTTTTTGCCACGTAAGCGGTCAACTCACTACAGGAACTAAAATCAAAAAATAAAATAAAAGAAGGACCAAAAAAGTTTGACTATTTTTATAGGGACTAAATTCAAAATCAGTAATATTATAGGGACTAAATTAATATTAAAGCCTTCATATATATATATATAGCAAGCTGGCCCTCATTTTTCCCTAAAAACGATGACAATGATAAAAGAATACACCCTGTTCCCTGAATCCCATCAAACTGGTATATTGAAATGAAATACTAACAAAAGTATCTGTCCCAAAGAGAAGAACAAAATGACTAATGTGATCACAATACCAGAAACCAGCACCAAAGGTACACAAGACATCGTCGAGATACCCCTTTCATCCCACCGTGTTAAATCTATGCATTGGAGCCCAACTTGTCCGCATGCTGAAAGAAATCTTGTAAAGTACTCAAAATTCGCTGGCATACATGCTACCTAACCCCCACAAGTGAGACAGAACCTTCCAATATTAAATATGCAATCAGTGTTATAGCCCACAGGCATTACCCTGGTATTCCTATTCTGTTAGAAAGACAATTCATACTTTCATAGATCTATATAAACTCGTAGACCTTAATTATGATCATTCATCGTATCCCCGTTTTCGAAAGACACTACCACATACGAAAGGTGCAAACTTATTTCACCCTCGCCAAGCACTAAGCACTTTAAGCAGAATGGATAACAGAGTCCGTTATGTTTCAGCTGCAGAAGTTGCCAATGCCAGCAGCAGCAACAGGTTCATGAGAGCTTCAAAACCTCTTCCGAGAAGGGGGCAGATAAAATCCAAGATAGCAGCCAATGCTTTTCATTCCATCGTCTCTGTAATTTCTAAAGCCTCATCAGCTGGCCTGCATTCTCCAAGTAAAAAGTACTAGTCACTTGAAGCAGGGCCTAATAAGGCTCTATTATTGTATCTACATGAGCTAGTTTCTACGCTTCCTTTTCCTTTTGTGATGTCGAATCTATTATTGTATATATATTATAAGGCTCCAATCTCCATGCTTTTTCCCAGCCATATCAAGAAAGAGCCTCTTCAGTAAACTTTCTCTCTGTATTTATTTCTTATTTTTATTTTTAATTACACAACTCTCTCTCTCCAATTTATTTTTTGATTTCGCCGGTTTTATAACTAAAAATAAAAACAAGAGATAAGAATGAAAAACATTTCTTAAAACCAAAAATAATATTTCATAGTAAAAGAGGGAACTTTTCTTAAACCAAACAGTACTACATTTTGTGGCTAACATAGTAATACCTTATCTTATTCTAGTAATGATACAATAATTGACAAGTGATTTTTATCTTTTTAAAGGGGCACCATTTAATTATATGAATTTTTTTCACTAGAAGTTTCGAATTTTAAGGATAAATTAAAACAGAATCATCAATATTAATATACATGAGGACGGATGTACCTAGTAGCAAATTAAGCATTTTCTATTCACCTAAGAAGTGTGCAGAAGGGTTAGGTCAACGTGCAGCAGCATGCCAACATCACCCAGAAACTGCAAAGGATCCGGGGGTTTATAACAATAGAACAAATAGCTCATGATTCAAGATATAATATTAGTCTATGTGACCGTATGGTGATCTACAGTTCGATCTTTATAAAAAAGTAAATTAATATTTGTATTGCCCACAGACACCCCACACTTCAAAATTGAACTTTGAAGTATTGTGGTACGCGAGGAACAGAGGAAGTGTGTTCGGTATAAATCCAATATTCCTATGCTTTCACTCCAAGAATTAAAGAAAATGCCAAGATTAAAGCCGACTAGAACAAGAAAAAGAAAGAAAATGCCAAGATTAGCAAAAAAAGAAAGAAAGAAAGAAAATGCCAAGATTTGGACCAAGAAAAAAGAAAAGAAAATGCCAAGATGTGTAAATCAAGGAGAGGCAAAATAAAATGCAGTGTGTTTCTGTCTCTGATTTCCTTACCAACTTTGAAACAAGCTTAATATTCTTGAGAGGCAGGCTTTCTAGTTTATGTGTGTGTCTATTTAGTATTTACTTAGATATATGTCGCAAGCTAGCCTTTTCAATATTTTCCCCTGAAACGGTGACAAGTGACAAGAATAAACAATTAATACACCCTGTTCAGATCCCTGTATGTATCCCACCAAACTGGTACTACATAGTATATGAAACACTAACAAACGTATATGTATCGGTCCCAAAGAAAAGAACAAATGACTCATCTGATTACCAGAAACAAGAACCAAGGTCTACAAGATTGCCTCAAGATACCACACTTTCATATATACGTACGTACGTGTTATAAATCTATGCATCGGAGCCAAACTTGTCCTGCGTTAAGGCCAAAGAAATCTTCTAAAGTAATTGAAATTCGCTGGCATGCTACCTAACCTAACCCCCACAAGTGAGACACAAATTCTCCCACCATTCCAATATTAAATATGCAATCAGTATAGTGTAGCCCACAGGCCTCACCCTGGTTTTCCAATTTTTTAGTAAGATAATTCAAAATTCATGGGTCTATATAAACTTCTACCTAGTTCTATACGCCTTACAATCAAATCAATCATCTTATCCTCATTTTCGAAAAACACATATTTCAGCTCGCCAAGCACTAATTAAGCAGAATGAATAACCGAGTCCGTTATGTTCCAGCTGCAGAAGTTGTAAGCAGTGACAGGTTCAGAGGCACAAAACCTCTTCCCAAAAGAGGGCAAATAAAATCCAAGATAGCGACCAATGCATTTCATTCCATCGTCTCTGCAATTTCCAGAGCCTCCTCATCAGCTGGCCTGCATTCGCCAAGGAAAAAGTACTAGTCACTTGAAGCAGGGTTGAATTGAACTATTCACGAGGAATGTGTAGTTTGTATATTGCATCTACATAGTCTAATATTTTTCCTTTCTTTTCCTTGTGTAACTTCCGTTCAATTTTGCATAAGGATCTATTTTTTCCCCTCTTCTCTCCAGCTCGGCGGTTAGATATATCCAGTTTTTGAAGTTAATTTATCGGACATGCTATGAGTGGCGCTGCTTAGGCGCGTTTCTTCAAGAAATCAGCAGCATAGCATTAGCAGCACAGAAACAAGAAAATCACTTGGATCCAACTGGGGTCATATATTTTTAATAGGAAAAATGAATTTATTAAAAAAAAAACAATGCGAAACTTTAAGCACAAGCTGTGCAGCTGTGCTAAAGTATAGCTACAAAGAAATAGTCCTTATACAAGTATAGACCACCAAAAACCAGAAGAAAGAAACAGAACGCAAAAGCGGATTTACAACCCTGCAAACATCTCACAAAAAGGCCTAGAAACAGTTTTATGAGCTCAGAATGGTTTCTTAAGATATATGTTAAGAAATTGACCAAAAAAAAAGATATATGTTAAGAAATATAAATACTACCTCCGGTCTTATTTATAAGAAATTAAAAGTAATTTTTTTTATCTTTTTTATAAAAAATAATGTTTTGTTTTCAAACAAATTAATTATTTCTTTTCAATTTTATATTTATTAATTATCACACCACTTAATTATACCATGTCACTTTTAGCCATTTAATGCAAGGATATATGTGTAAAAAAATTAAAATTATAACATTATTAATAAAAAATAACATATTTCAATGCATCTCGTGTGATTTTAATACTATATTTCTTATATATAGGATTGGAGGTAGTAATATTTATTACTTTTGACAAAAAGAAAACATTTATTACTTGTGCTCATGTGTTAACAAAAGCTCCGGTGTTAATTTACATCGTATCCTAAAGTTCCGGTGTTAAACTATGTATAAACATTAAACAATAGTACAAATAAGTTTTAGCAAAAATCTTGTGTTAAATTATGTATAAATGATGGCAAAAAACAAGTTTTGGACGAATAGAAATTGACTGTTTTCTATTTTTCTTTGCCCCAAATCCCCCCCCCCCCCCTCCCCGCCCCCCCAAATCCGCCTAATGACCAAAAAAAAATTTATATGGGGGGAGCTCAAATTTGCAGAGAAAATGTCATATAGTTTCTGGGGAAATTGGGAAAAGTCTCTCTCTTAGGAAAAGTTGTATTTGCCCAAAAACGCGGGAGCCTAGGCTCTAGAAACCTGAGAGCCCAAAATAAAGCCCATGTTCTCAAACTGGGTTGGTCGATGTTATCTCAACCCAAATGGACTTCTAATGAAAATGTGACCCGGTTGCTGAAGTTACGGGGCCTATACCATCAGTACCATGGGCTCGTATTGGGCATATACAACTGTTCCACGGATCAGTTTTTGTTTTTGTTGGATTTGATTCCTTTACAAATACAAATATTGCTTACAGTGTTGACCAAAAAAAAAGAACAATTGCTTACAGAATAATGTCAATAATTCCACTACCTATTGCTTCAAGAAAATGAGTGTTTTATAACTAAAATTATTAAAAAAATTATTATAAAACCTAATAAAATATTATCTAATAAAATCAATATTATCTTAATGAAGATTAAATAATTTGACTTTATTATCAATTGATAAAATATTTAATGAAATTAATTATACTGGTTTAATAAATAATTCTTCATCGTTATGAAAATAATAATTCTTCATCTCTAAAAGTCACCTATAAATATAGGTAATATCATTAAAATTATTATTCACACAAATACAATTCAAATGCTGATTTTTAAAATACAATCCAAATATTTAAATATAGTACCTCGTCTATTCTTATGCTTGTAGTTGTACAGTTGTACGTAGCCTTGTCTACATGGGAAGAGAGAATATTTGTCACCCACTCACCCGGCAGAGTAAAAACCATAATTGAAAGGGGGGAAAAAGAGCGAGAGGGCATTTGTTGTTACCAGTTAGTACCACCTCCGTAATCCTATACTCCCTCCGTAGTTGAATATAAGCAAAAATATTTAAACTTGTGCTTATTAAGAAAATTAGTTAACTGTAATTAAGTTTTTTGATCTCATACAAAAAATTAGTGTAGTTTCTAAATTACTCTTAATGATTATATTGGAAATTGTTATTTGGGAACAAATTATGCATTGAAAAACAAAATTTAAATTAACTTAAGGGTATTATAGAAATAATGTTATTAAATGAGATAAAAGTGGTTATTTTTGCTTATATTTAGTAACAAAATATTTTAATATTTTTTGTTTATATTCAAAAACAGAGGGAGTACCTACCTGTCCCGTTCATAAACCATTTTTCCATTGGATTCGCTAAATTGATTGCCCGACTCTGATCTGCATCTCCCGTACAAAATGGCCCGACAATAATCCAACATCTAGGAGTGTTCGTGGCTCGATTCGATTTGATTTTGAGATAAAAAGTCATCTGATTCAAAGTTTAAAATAATATGCTATTTGACTCGGTTCGGTTTGTTTTCAAAAAAATATCCGATCTGAAACAATGCAGTTTAGATTGGATCGGTTTTTTATTTTTGTGGTTATAATTTTTTTTAAATAAATATCAACCAAAGTGATTCTGCTTCCATTTCACTTCTAATATGTTTCCGAGTACAACTAAATGACATATGTTTTAATAATTCTCGATGGATTATCAATTATAAAACTAATTTCTAATCACACATATGTCATTTTTAAAAAAAAAAGTTTTATAGAAACATAGAATAATATATACACAATCATATTCTAAATAAATGAAATGAAATATGTGAAATAATATTTAACACACACAAGTCATTGCGAATTAATATTTAACACAAAGACTACTTACAAAAGTCAATTCTAAAAAAAATACACAATGTAACAATTGATTAATAACCTATATATGTAAGTTCAAAAGGAATAATATTATAAGTTGCGGTTCGGTTCGGTTTGGCTCAGTTCAATTTTAGTGAAGAGATCCGAAATCCAATCGATTCAGTTCGGTCCTCCAAACTAGTCATCCAAAAAAATTGATTTTTGATTTTTTAAATCAATTTTCGATTATTTTTTTGGATCGGTTCATTTTTTAACACCCCTACCAACACCCACCATTGCAATTTGCAAATCTCGGGGTTGTACTCACTACTCAGGGATGACATTCATCCACATTATTACAAAGTTAATTGAAAAATATAACACTCAAATTTATTTTTTTTGAAAAATATGTTATCTTTATGATGATTTATATCATGAGTTACATTTTATATTGATTTTGTTTTTCTTTGTCTTTCAAATTTGAAATTAAACCAAAAAAATATCCCCTGTATTGCACATCTATTTGTGTGAATTATAAAAACCTAAACTAACATATATTTTACAAAATCTACTTAATTAATAAAAAGTAATTTAAAACAAATGAGTGAAGAACAATTTGCAATTTTTGATTTGGGAAACTTTAAAAATATTTTAACGATTTTTTTTACTACTTTTGTTAAAAGTATGTTCAATTGGGATTCTTAAATGAGTTCTTGAAGTTGACAACCGTTCGTAATTGAGACTTATCATTGGAGTAGAATGATGTGGACGCTACATGTGAGAAACGTTTTTATATAAAAACTTATTTTTAAGCATTAAAAAAATTGTAAAATAACTTGTGAGACACATTTTAATAAAAATATGAAAATGTGAAATAATTTGTGTGATCTATTTTAAGTTCTCAAAGTGTTGTACTATTAGAGTGAAAAATTGCTAAATTCTTAAAATTGATGCAACATTGTAGGATATGCCAAAAGTGAGTTAAAGAACTCCACTTTGGATTCACCATCAGAGATGCTCTAACATTTGTTTATTTTATCTTTCTCTTTGAATTTTAAAATTAAAACAAACAAGTAATAAGCATCTCATGCTCTAGAATTAATGTGAAATGTAAAAATAATTAAAAAAATTTAAAAAACTTAATAGATAGATTATTATTTTAATAAGAATATTTAAAATATTAAAATACACATATATGAATTTTTTATGTTTGATTTGTGATTTTTTACATCCATTTTTATTTTATTATTTCTTTCTTTTCAATTTTATAATTAAACTAGTAAGTATTATGTTTTGTACGGTTGTTTTGTTAAATAGTACAAAATTTAAAATTTGAATATAGGGAAATTCAGGTATTTAAAAAAATATTTTTAGAAATTTAGAATTACTTTAATCGGTAAAAATTGTGAGTGATAACTCGTGTCACATACTTTTTCTAACGTTTTTTTATGCAATAGGAACTGATGTATAAGATGCTGGATATAATTCTTACATGAATTCTTTCTTTCCCATTGATAAAAAAAAAGGGACTTGTTTCTTTCCCTTGACAGCTAACTTTTAAAGGAGAATTTCCCTTTTTTTTTTTAATGTAGGGAGAGTCTCCAAGTGTTGGTCTATTTATCAATAACTTGTTTAATGACAAATTAAGCTTCTCAGCACTTCGACTAACAAATGTCTGCACATTATCTATATGTGTGTGTACCTAATTTTGTAAAATTTCATAAATATGGTAGATCTTTTAGTACTTAAAAAATAGATAAATACTAGTAAGTGTAACAAAATAGAATTAAATAAATCATTAGTGTACCATGTCCTATATGGATCCATTTTACTCGATTCAAACTAAATTGAGGATTTATAAACAATAAATAAATCATTAGTACAAGAAATAAAGATATTAATTTCTGTAACAATTTCATTACATCGTACGTGGTGAAAATATGGTATAATGTTTGAATTGTTTGTAGAATTAGAAATTGTACATTGCCCATATAACTTTTGGCTCTGTCTAGGGTGAACCACCAAATAGGTAATTTACTGTGAGGAAGTTAGATTTTGAAAAAAAAAAGGTGGTTTACGGTGGACTACTAATCTCATTAATAATGTACACCGTTAGATTTGTTAAAACAAAAATTGAAGGTCTAGATCGTTTGAAAATTAAAATGAGAATAACTACTCCTAACTACACCCCCACTCTTTCTCTCCTAATCACTCCCTTTCTCGGACCTCCAGCCTTCTCCCCCCCTCCCTCTCTCTCGCGCTCTCTCTCTGCCTCCACCGCGTCATCCCAAACTTCATGTGCTAGGACAGTGACTTCACCGCCACCAACAGCGCCGCTGGCGAGTCCATCTACGACGCCAAGTTCGCCAACGAGAACTTCATCAAGAAGCACATCAGACCTGGAATCTTGTCAATGACGATGACGAAGTGGCTCAACACCGGCGGCATCCACCCCAAACTCCGGCATCCACCAACAATAAAAACGGGTCACATGAGCCTTAGTATGGAGAATCTGGGTTCTTAGTGTACATTGCCACCATGATGTTCCCTCTCTCCGTCAAAACTTTCAACACGTCGATGTTCTCCCTCGTCGCCGATTCCGCCATCACCATCTTCGCAGTCGCCCCCTCCTCATCAACCACCATGTATGATGGCGATCCGGCGGGAAGAACGCGAACTTCGCCGCCATCGACGACGTCACCGCCCCCATTCCACCAACCAACAAAACAAAAAATAATAAAAATAAAAAATAAAAAAGCTAATGAGAAATTCAGTGCGTTCTGCGTTTTGGTTTTAGAGTTTTCAACTTTTCTTTGTTATTTTTTTGTTTTCTGGAGGTTATTTTTTTGTTTTCTGGATTTTTGTTGTTGAATTGGTTGAGCTGTGTACAGTGTTTGGAGTGTGGTGTGTGGGGTCTTGGATGGAGAAAGTGAAGAGATGGTGGACACGGAAGCGGGGAGAGTGAAGAAGGAGTATTGGTGGTGGGGGCGAGAAGTCTCCGCCGCTGGCAACAGAGAAGAGGAAGGAGGAAGAAGAAGGTGGCGGTGGCGGAGAATCCAGTAATGGGTGGTGGTGGTGGTGGTGTCACTTTCTTCTACAACCACCCTCTCAGTAGGAGCAAACATAGAAAGAAAAAAATCAAAGGAGTGGGGGTGGTAATGATCTAACGGCGGCGGCGGGGATGGTGGTGGACGGTGGAGGGAGGCCGCGTAGGGAGGAGAGTGGGGATGGGTGGGGAGCTATGGTGGAGGCACGTGGGGGACGCACTGCTGAGCGCAATGTTGGACGCACTGCTGCGTCCAATATTCCAATTTGCTTGTGCGTCCAATATTCCAATTTGCTTGTGCGTCCAATATTTCAATACCCTGTGTGTCCAACTTTTCACAGCCAGCGTCCAATGGACTCTGATACTTGACCTCGGGTAAGTATTGTCCAATGGACTCTCAGAGCAATGCGTGTAGGTAACAGGATGAAACACAAGAAGGGGGGTTGAATTGTGTTTCTAAGCTTTTAAAAACTTTTCGCAAATGTTGTACGCTGGCTGTAAAAGCGTTGGACGCACAGCGTATTGAAATATTGGACTCACAGAGTTTTGAAATATCGGACGCACAACGTTTTGAAATATTGGACGCACAGAGTTTTGAAACACTGGACGCACAACGTTTTGAAATATTGGACGCAGCGTTTTGAAACACTGGACGCACAACGTGTTAAAATATTGGACGCACAATAAAATTGAAACACTGGACGCACAAGAAAATTGGACACAGAGCAGTTGATTGTTAGACTTTTGTCATTTTGCTTCATTGGACGCAGAGCAGTTGATTATTAGACTTTTGTCATTCTGCATCATTGGACGTAGGGCAGTGTTGTACGTATTGCCTTATGCTGATTATTGGACTTTTGTCCTTCTGTTACATTGGACGCAGAGTGTAGCATGTCTCCATGAGTGATTACTTGTACTTCTGCAATTCTGCTTCTTTGGACGCAGAGCATCTTTGGACACATTGCCTCATACTGTTTATTGGACGCAGAGCATCATTGGACGCAGAGCTCTCAGAGTCCGTTGGATAATACTTACCCGAGGTCAAGTATCAATGTCATTGGACGCATCACTCTTGGACTGTACATATATGTGCCAATGTTATACTGGACAATGAACTTATCATTGGACGCAAAGCTCTCAGACTGTGTGTATATTTGCCAATGTCATATTGGACAATGAACTTATCATTGTTGTACCTACAAGAGCTTGTCAGCAGACTTTGTAAAAACCTTAATAAACTTTGTTATCATCAAAACCATAAAACCACTTAGGGAATTTTTGCATTAGAAATGCTTTTAACCAATTTGGTTCCAACAATGCGTCCAATGATAAGTCCATCGTCCAATGTGACATTGGCACATATACTTTTGCGTCCAATTTACTTGTGCGTCCAATATTCCAATTTGCTTGTGCGTCCAATATTTCAATACGCTGTGCGTCCAACGTTTTCACAGTCAGCGTCCAACGTTTTCTATCTGCATCTGTTTTTTTTTTTCTGGATCTGGTCTGGGTGTTGGTTGGGGTTGCAGAGGGAGCCATACAAGCTCTCATGGTGGTTCGGAGGGTAGCTTTTCCTTCAATGTCGGCGGTGAGTTCCTTTTACGGTGAGCCTTCAACCTTGACTGTGGGCGAAGAGTGGTTGCGAAGAAGAGGGTGGTGGCGGTGGTGTGGGGTAGGGGAGGGGTGGTGGCGGTTGCAGTGGGGTGGAGAAGAGATAACCATCGCCACCGTGGATGAGGGAAGAGAGGGAGAGGAGAGAGAGAACACGATTGGGGGTGGTAGCAGAGGGTGGGGGTAGAGATTGTGTGGGGAAAGGGACTGTATTCTCATTTTTTGTTCTCAACTCATCTGGGTCATTGATTATTAAATTAATATATTTAATGACTACTAAAATTTTATAAAAATTTTACAATTAGTGATCCACCATGCACCACTCATATATTTGGATTTTTTAAATGGTTCATAGTGAACCATTTAATTTGATAGCCTACCCTAAAACTAACCATAACTTTTATGTATAAAAATAAATTAATAAATTTATACATAAGTTGCACGATTTACATCACTAAATTTACATCACTAAATTTTTATTCATTCATACGAGTACGACTGCCCCACCCTAATCACTCTCAGGCTTTTCTGCTCTCGTCTAATCGGTCCCCACCAAAGAAAAATTGAATACCCCTCCCGTCTCAAATATAAAAAAGAAATACATACATCTGGATTATAATAATGAATATATAACATATTTATCTGTTCATTCAGTTGCATTCCACCACCAGGGGGTGTAGCCTACCCCATTGCGTTTACCCCCTCCTCTCTGCTCTGCAACGCGCTAAACCCCTCCCTTCTGTTCTTCTCTTCTACATTATTTCATTCCATTCCACGCCTCCCCCTCCCCCTCCCCCAGCGCCTTTTGTTTTTTCCCACATTCATCTCTTCCAAGTCTCACAGTGTTTATTCTAGAAGATCTGGTTCCTTTCAACTCAATTCAGGGCTTCTAAGCCCTGATTTCTCCCTCCCTCTCTCTCTCTCTGCAATCGCACCTCAAGAGGAAAAAAAAAATAAAGACTTTGGAAAATGAAAGAATCAGAGAAGCTCATTTGGGAACAGATGAGGAGCCCCACATCTGGCACCCCCATTGCCGGAGCTGTAGCAGCACAATCCTCCCGAACCCTCCACAAGCTCCTCGTACTCCTCATCCTCTTCGTTTCCGTCACCTACGTCGTTTACACTCTCAAGCTCGTCTCCACCTCACGCGCCTGCCACGACGCCCCATTCTCCACCGACACCACTCTCTCTTCCAAATCAACAACAATCCCCGTCTTCATCAATGCCACCGCCTCTCCGCATAACGCCACCGCCATCCTCCGTCGCTCCTCTCGTGAGACCCACGACGACGGAGGCCAGACGGAGCTCCGGCACGTGGTGTTCGGAATCGCGGCGTCGGCGAAGCTCTGGGAGCAGAGGAAGAACTACATCAAGCTATGGTACAGGTCCAACGAGATGCGCGGCGTGGTGTGGCTCGACGACAAGGTGAGGGCGTCGAACGGCGAGGGTCTCCCTCCGGTGAGAATCTCCGGCGACACTTCGAGGTTCTCGTACACGAACCGGCAGGGTCACCGGTCGGCGATAAGGATCTCGAGGATCGTATCGGAGACGCTGAGGCTTGGGCTGAAGGACGTGCGGTGGTTCGTGATGGGTGACGACGACACCGTTTTCGTGACGGAGAACCTCGTGAGGATTCTGAGGAAGTACGATCACAACCAGTTCTATTACATTGGGAGCTTATCGGAGAGCCACTTGCAGAACATATTCTTCTCCTACGGCATGGCCTACGGTGGAGGAGGATTCGCCATTAGCTACCCTTTGGCCAAAGCACTTCACAAAATGCAGGACCGTTGCATTCAGAGGTACCCGGGACTCTACGGCTCCGACGATAGAATGCAGGCCTGTATGGCCGAACTCGGTGTCCCACTCACCAAAGAAACCGGTTTTCACCAGGTCCGTCCGTTCCCAACTCACTCACTCGGCTTCTCTCTCTCTGTCTGTTCCTGTAGTAATTGATTGTTTGCAATCACTGTGTTTTTACTGTCACTGTCATCATCATGATACGTGTTTTATTTTGCGGCCCCATGGGATGGGACGGTGTTTTGTCGGCATTGTTTTGGTTTGGTGGGAGTGGGACTGCTTTTTTTCCTTTGCCATGTTTCTATGTTTTTTTAACTGTTTCCTAATAATTCCAGTGCAAGCAAGCTGTTCTGTGGTTGGACTCTGTGGGTGGGATGAGTAACCGTGGGGATAACCGGGTTTAGTTTAGTCACTAACCAAGTGCTATTTTTAGTACTACTCCAAAACTTTTCGTGTCACCAAAATAGCATTGCTGAAGCGGCAAGTTTCCATTTTCACTTACCGGTATTTTGGCACCCGTAGTGCTTTCGGTGTCTGTCGGTGTCGTATTCTGCATTGAATTCTTTTTCCGTTCTGCTTTCTTGGCGGATTCTGAATTCCGCATTTAATTTCTGGGCAGTGGAATTTAATTGTCTCCTTTGGCTTGCGGGTGTTTTACGATTCCTGATTAAAAAAAAATATATTATTGGAGAAATTCGGGTGATATTGTTTTACTTAAAATGGATACTTACACGTATTCGCATAGTTTCATACAAATGTTGGATAGAACGCTGTTCTTTATTTTATTTTTAGTTTGCAAACAGAAATGTGAGTGCGGAATTGGGTGCACTTACAACTGGGACCATTAGAGTGCAAGCATTAAGAAAATTAAAAAGGACTTAAGTAAGGGTTTGGAAATTGAAAGGATGTACAATTTTAGAAATTATTAACAGCTTTGTCAGTGCAGACATCCGTAACTATAGAAAGCATGTTTAGGACTTAGGGTAATCTATTTTAAAGGGTGGGTAGCCGACCACTTGGTGTTTCTGGATGCCGTTTTGGTTTCTAGATTTGACTTTTTATGCTACCATTGTGATTGCATGAGCTCCATGCGGGGGTAGTGTGTTAGGCATTTCAGATTTTGACTCTAGAGTCTAAACGATTTTAGTTTTGAGTAGTTGCCTGGTCTAAGGACCAAAGTTGAGAGGCAACTATGCAACATTGATACAGGGCTTTTTTTTCCCGACTTCATATTGTACTTTGATATAGCAGAGGCATTGTTATAAACATTTAATATTAGATATAATTACTTTCTAAATTTTCAAAAATATTAATTGTTTTCACCATTCACAACAGAATTGTATTTCATTTTGTTGAACAAAACTGTGAAGTCATGCTAATTGTGTTAGACAAGGAATGTAGTCATGCATTCTATTCTGTTGACTTCTTTCATACTGACAGCCACTGGTTTATTGGAACAGTATGATGTGTATGGGAACCTGTTTGGTCTTCTTGCATCTCATCCTGTGACTCCGTTGGTGTCACTGCACCACCTTGATGTGGTTGAGCCAATCTTCCCCAACGCGACTCGGGTAGAAGCCCTCCAACGCCTCACCATACCAATGAAGCTTGACTCAGCAGGGCTCATGCAGCAATCCATCTGCTACGACAGATCAAAGAGGTGGACCGTTTCCGTTTCATGGGGTTTTGCTGTCCAGATATTCCGCGGTATATTTTCGCCCCGCGAGATGGAAATGCCTTCAAGGACATTCTTGAACTGGTATAGACGAGCAGATTACACCGCATATGCATTCAACACGCGTCCGGTTAGCCGACATCCATGCCAGAAGCCTTTTGTATTTTACTTCTCAAAGGCAAAACACAATGCTACAATGCAACAGATAGTGACTGAATATGAGAGGCACCGTGTCCCTAACCCAGAATGCCGGTGGAAGATGGCTGATCCTTCTTCTCTTGACAAAGTGGAGGTACATAAGAAACCAGATCCGCATCTATGGGATAGAGTAAGTACTTGTCACAGTCTCTCTACTCAAGTTAATATTATACTAGTATACTGTATACTACAGATGTCATTAGCAAGTCTACATATATACCTGCTAATTAACCTGTTTTGAATGTTTCTAATTTCAAGTTAAAGTTTTAACTTGCAAAATTGACTGGTTTGGTGGCACTGGTATCTGTTGTTTGGAAATTGATGATTTGGGTTTCATTTGATGTGTGGGTATATATATATTTGGCAGGCTCCAAGGAGAAACTGTTGCAGAATGATGAAGTCAAAGGGGAAAGGAACCATGGTGATAGATGTGGGTATGTGTAAAGATGGTGAGGTAAGCGAAACATAGTTTTGACATGTCAGTACTGATAAAGTATATTAAGGAGGAGGATTCTTGTGCATCATCTTCTCTTGGAGTTCATTATTAAAAATTTCTTTATTTGTTGGGTGGCTCACTCACTTCCACGATGTGAGATTTTGTAATTCTTCCCTGGGGTTCACTGAAATGAGGTGAGAGTTGGGGAAAGGTCCATGTACAAAGAAATTTGTAGTTTAAACAATTTAGTTGGGACGTTGTAATTTATTATTGCTCAAGAGAATCTTTATTCCATGCTTAATCAATATCCCCGTCTACTAGTTTCACCTACTTTAATTATGCTATCTTCTCGTAACGGAAAAAGCTCTCCTCTTTTGGATCTGCTGATCTTGTAGTAAGTTATAACTAATTTGTTATTACTTAGATTGAGTTTAAATTACGTTGTTGCTTACGAGAACTGAGATACAGTTTTTTTTTTTTACAAATTTATAAATGCTTACAGAAAAGTTACAACGGGAGTTTCTAAAAAAAATGAGTTTTTTTGTCAATAAAAAAAATTAAAAAAAATTGAGGTTTAGAAATTCATTTCATCTAATGAAAAAGTTAGATTTAGATTTTAAAACGCCTACGGTTGACGAAAAGTATTTTTTTGTACCCCCAAACTAGAGGTTAGCGTAAAGAAGCAATTCACTTTTTAAATTTTAGTAGATATATTATATAGGGTTAATTATGTTTTTAGTCCTTTAAAAATTGTCAGATTTGAGTTAGGTCTTTTAAAAAAGAGTTAAATTTTGTTAGTCCTTTAAAAAAAATTTGTTTGATTTAGGTCCTTTAAGTGAGTTGACTTGCTATGTGGCACATTTTGACCCAGTTATCATGCCTACGTGGCACGAAACGCTGACGTGACAATATTAACATTTTAATTTAGTCCCTCTAAATATTGAGTTTTGATTTTAGTCCCTCTAAAAATTGATGAGTTTTGATTTTAGTCCCTCTAATTTTTATCTCTCTCTCACCCCCACCACCGCCACTCTCTCTCTCGTTCTCTCTCTCTCTCTCTCTCACCCCCACCACCACCACTCTCTCTCTCTCTCTCGTTTTCTCGCTCTCTCTCACCCCCACCACCACCACTCTCTCACTCTCTCGTTCTCTCTCTCTCTCTCTCTCTCTCTCGTTTTCTCGCTCTCTCTCACCCCCACCACCACCAATCTCTCACTCTCTCGTTTTCTCTCTCTCTCTCTCTCTCTCTCTCTCTCTCTCTCTCTCTCCCCCACCACCACCACTCTCTCTCTCACCCCCACCACCACCATTGATTTGTTATTGATTTATCAATGTTCACAATTTATGTAACAAATCATGAGAGAGAGAGAAAACGAGAGAGAGAAAACGAGAGAGAGTGGTGGTGGTGGTGGGGGTGAGAGAGTGTCGTGGTGGTGGTGGTGGTGGCGAGAGAGAGTGTGGTGGTGGCGATGGTGGGGGTGAGAGAGAGAGGAAAAAAAAACCAGAGGGACTAAAATCAAAACTCATCGATTTTTAGAGGAACTAAATTCAAAAGTTAATATTGCCGCGTCAGCATTTCGTGCCACGTAGGCACGATGACTTGGTCAAAATGTTGCCACCTAGCAAGTCAACTCACTTCAAGGACCTAAATCAAACAAATTTTTGTTTAAAGGACTAAAAAAGTTTGACTTTTTGTTAAAGGACCTAACTCAAATCTGACAATTTTTAAAAGACTAAAAACATAATTAAGCCTGTTATATATTATACCAAAACTAATTTTACATGTTATTGAATGTTATTTTATTTTCATTTCACTTTCTTTCCAATCTGTTAAGAAAAATTTCGAAATAAGAAAATGTTTTTATCATGTTGTTCACAACGACTTGAACAAAAGAAACGAAATAAAAAGAGCGGTGGATTTTACAATGCACAAGCAATTAGATTTGTGCATGTGCACAAATGGACTCTAAAACCATTGATCATTGTACTTTTAAATTTGATGGCCAAGATTTAAGAAGGGCTACTTGTTGAGAAAGTAATGTAGAATTTGTTTAAAATTTTGCTAATTGGTTCCTTCAGTTCCTCGAAATCATCATAAAACCCAATATTTTAGAAAATTTATAATTTTTGCCCAAAACTATCCATTTTTTTTAAATTGACTATTAAATTGTTGAAATCCTAAAAATAGTCCCAAAAACTTAAGTAAGACATAATTAAGTGTAAACAATCATGGTCACAATTTTTTTTTTATCTAATAGAAATGGTAAACACACATACACAAGTGCCCTAACCAGGGATCGAACCACGTTCAATCTAGCAACGCAAGATGGATTTAACCATTTGTACTAGGTTTTACGGACAGATGGACACAATTATTAACACAAGTATATTTCTTTGTTAAAAAAACAAGTATATTTCTTGGCAAACATATAATCCGAAGAAGATATTAATGTTAAATTTTTTGTTTTTGCAAACGCTAAACAGAAGTATATTAATATTAATAGGCAACTGTCTACATTTCATTAATGGCAATTTTTTCTTAGATATTAATAGGCAATTGTCAATATTTTATTTTTGATAAATATAATAGTATTTCTTAATAGATTTCA
The DNA here is from genome assembly GCA_030159175.1 of Glycyrrhiza uralensis. NCBI lineage: Eukaryota > Viridiplantae > Streptophyta > Magnoliopsida > Fabales > Fabaceae > Glycyrrhiza > Glycyrrhiza uralensis. The sequence goes on along the minus strand of BRZY01000003.1, from coordinate 55,656,740 downwards.
TTCATATTTTTTGTTTTTATAATTTTTAGGATATAAAATTCTTTTTTGATTTTATTTTTAATAAATAAAAAGTTTTTTTTACTGATTTCTCATTTTTTTTAAATTTTATTATTACTATAGACCGATATATATATATATATATATATATATATATATATATATATATATATATATATATCTTTGGTGTGTTTAACACAAGAAAAACTTGTGTTAGCATGTGTAGCACTATATAACTTTCTTCGCAAAGAATGTTGTTATGATGAATTTCCAATTGAGTCAGCAAACGAATCTTCACCTTCGGTGTTACCAATTAATGAATACTATAATTTTGAGTCATCAGATAAATCTTCACCTTTAGTATTACTAGCTAGTGTGACTTATATGGAGAAATATTACTTAGGAGGAGATCAAGATACAACCAATTTCTTTATTATCGTTTTTATTGACTCTTATAACTTTGAAAGTTTGCTAAAAATCCATGAGATCCTTTATAAATCCATAAAGTTCTTTCAAATCTTATAAATTTGTATGATATAAAAGTCATTTAAAACCCACAAGACTTTTCAAAAAAAATCTGATAAGTTATTACATTCCTACGTGGTCTTTTAAATTCTACAAAATTTACAAGACTTTTTATGCCAAAATAGTCTTTTAATAAAATTTCAATCCAATACACCCTTATAAGACCATCTCCAATGGTACAACCCAATTTGAGTTGCTTAACTCATTTTTGGTGGACTATATAATGTCGCTTAGGATTTAAGAACTTTTACCATTTTTTGCTTCAATAGTAAAATCTAACTTGAGTTTCTTAACTTATTTTTAATAGGTCTCACAATTGAACCCAATATTTACATTTAACTTTAAATTTATTTTTCATTTCAAATTAAAATATTAAGTTATATGTAATTTAATTTTGAAAAATATATATGCACAAAGTTAAAAATATTAAAAATGTTACAATTTACAAACTTATTTTATTTACCACAAAATGTAAATTAAAATTCCATCCTGCGATCTAAAGTTAAAATAAAGTTAAATTCATTTTATTTGATTATATTTTTCAATCCAGTTAAATTAAGAGTCCAGTTTTTTAACAAAAACAAAAAATAAGAGTCCAAATGTCTAATTACAGAACTTTCACGGTTTTATTTCTATCCAAAATAAAGAGTCCAACTAAAAAGATTTGAGTTTCCTTCCAGAACCTTCATAGCTCCATCACCCCCCATCAATCCCGTCTCTCACCCATGGCCATAACACGCCCCAGATCTATCAATGTCTCTCTGTCTCATTTTCCCCCCATGCACTGGCTATGGAAGATCGGATCTCGGTTCTAAGTTTTATTTTTTACCTCTCCCTCGCCTCATTCTCCCCCTTCATCCCTGAGTTCTTTCCGAAGATGCAGCAGCCATGGATGACTAGATCCATGGTTGCTGCTATTGAGTCCCGTTGGTACTGTGTTGCCTCGGTTGACCTTGACGGCAGCGCCGATGGAGCCGCCAGAGGAGGAGGAGTCCGTCGAAGACGGGCTAGTCCTCGCCGACGTTGAAGTGCTAGAGCTGGTGGGAGTGGAAGTGGCCCAGAAGCCCCAGATCTGTGCGAAAATGATAACATATAACACTCCAGATCTTGATATAGGTGAAGAGACCCAAATAACAATTGATGAAATAGTGGGCAAAAATCTGGTCATTCTGCGTTTTTTTGTGTGGATGGAAAGCAATTTAATTTGTGTTTGGGTCAAAACTAAAATCAGGAAACCGTGGGGCATACAATGACATTAAGGGTAACATGTAGGGGGAATATTGAAATTATCCAAAGACAGTTAAAACTGTCTACTGCCAGTTTGGACATTGTTTGTGCACATGCACAAAACTAATTGTTTGTGCACATGCACAAAACTAATTGTTTGTGCATTGTAAAATCCACCTAAAAAGAGCACGCTTATTTAAACTTTTTTTCATAAAAAAACTTATATTTAAAAAAACCATTAAAAAATAAAAATGTTAAGTTAGTGTTTAAATTTTTTAAAAACATTAACATATGAAAAAAAAATAGATTCTTTTAATTGTTATGAGAAGTTACTTTTGGATTCTAGAAACATCCTGAAATTGTAACTAGCTTTCAAAATAAAGGTTTTTTTTTATATAATTATAGTTAAATAAAGTTTATACTCTAAATGATTTTTTTTAAATAAATACATTTTTACACAAATTTAAACAAACACGCCCAGTCAATTTATCCCGCTTTCATTAGCATACATACAATACAGTTTATTTTCTTGGTATTTGAAAAATGAATTTATCACCTTTACATTGAATTTTTATTTTAAAGAATAAAACAAGACTTTTTTTTACAGCAAAGAATAAAACAAGACATTTCAATTATTAATAAGAAAATTAATGAAATATAATTTAGTACATTCATAATTTATTATGTATGTTTATTTAATAACAACCATTATTTTTTTATTAAAGTCAAAATGTCTTTTTTTTCCTGAAGTGAATTTCTTACTCTTTAAAAAATGTATTTCACACAGGAAATGGAAGTTATTATTATCTGGAAATACCTCCTATGTTAAAATCTTCATTTCCACTTGTTTTTTTATCTGTGTAACTGTAAGCAAATGACAGTTTGAAGCTTCGTTGAATTTTCAAACTAGTAAATTTTTTTTTTTTTGCTTTAATTATATTATAGATTCCTTTTTTTTTCCTCTCTAGAACTTGTAATATGAGAGCATCCATTTCTGTAATACTACAGCATTGAATCCGGATTACCCAGTAATGACCATTAAGACGCTACCAATTCTACTTGCCTTGCACACTACGGTGTGTTGTCTTCTAAAAGTATCAGTTGATTCACATGATGAATCAAACACTATTATAATAATAGGAATATTAACAAGTTGGGACCTTTCTTTCATAATTGAGAAACTGACATGCAATCAAATAACTTTTTATATTTAAAGAACGATTAAAAGGAGATGGGGCTCAACAAGTTGCTCTCCACCAAAATTTATGGAATACAAAAAATGCCACAAGAATCCTCAAGATTAAAATAATGAATCCAATGGACTCAGAGATTGCGCTGTGAGCTGTTTCTATGTCTTTTGGTTTTTGGTTTTTTTTCTTTGTTTCTTTTTCTCACGTGACAAAAAAAAAACGACTGAAACGAGTCCACGGCCGTTGTCTCCGATATTCTGAATTCGATTAATATCTCTGCTAGTTTTTCTTCTTCTTCTTCTTCTTCTTACTGACGAAATTCCCTCACCCCGCACTTAACCCCAAACAAATTGTAACCGGAAAAAATGGGAGGTAGGTAGACAAGTCGGTAGAATCATGGGGGATTGTTATAAATTTGCCACTATCCAATGCAACTAACCGGAGAAATAGTTAGATGGAAAAGCTAATTAATGATCAAGCTAGATATTGGCAGACTTACGATTATAAAGAAAAAGAATTTTATTTTATTTCATCCATGTGTGTTCTGTTAATGAGGCAGTTTCCACAACAAAAAGAAAATGATATGCTTATAAACCTATAGTCATATCCTTGATTAATTCTGGTGCAGTGGTGCCTTTTTTATGGATTCGGCTCTTTCACTTTAGAGTATAAAATAATTAATCTTAATCATTGATAAAAAAATTAAGGGTTGATATTATAAGTACATATATAACAAATCATGGATATGGTTGAGTATCATCCCTTGATTTTTTCATTAATGCTTAAAATTACTTTATACTCTACTCACTTTAGAGAAGCCAAATCCCCTTTTTGATAGTCACTAACCAAATTTCTCTAACTAATTTTCCTATAACAAATTAATGCTCCCTAATCCTTGATCAGAAACATGCTCTTTCTTTCTTTCTTTCTTTCTTTCTTTTGTCAAAGAAAACGCTCTTGCAAACCGAAATTTTAAGCCTATTGGGAATTCGGCTCACACTACAAATTAGGGTCTGTTGCAGTGTTGCATATTGAGGCCCAGAAGATCTGGGCTTAAGGCGGCCTTATATCGTTATTTAAAAGCCTATCCACAACCCACTCCCACTGTTATTTAAAAGCCTATCTTTTGGACCAAAAAAAAAAGCCTATCTTATCTTGACCGAAAATGAAAGCCTATCTACCTCTGCCATCAATTAAAGATTGCTATTCTATTTGGACCAAAAAAAAAAGATTGCTATTCTATGACTGACCAAAAAAAGAAAGATTGCTATTCTATATATGACAGTTATTCTATCACTTAGCAGCGATCAATGCTTTGAAAAATAATTTCCCTTTGCAAGAAGTGTTATCTGCAGCTCAAGTTTGGCTGTAACAATCTTCCTTTTCCGTCCTTTGCGGTTGCGGTGGACAGGGACTGGTTGGAGGCTAGCTATTTTGTTGCCCACCATGATCTGAGAGATCAGAAGCTGGAAATGCTACTAAAGATTTAATATGCTTCCCGCATTCCATCCACCTTATAATTGTGTAGTACTGTAGTTATTATTGCCATTCATTATGCACCGATCGATCTTCTCATATCTTTTTGAGAAAATTATATTCATCTTCCGTGATAAAAACACCCATTTGAGACTGATGAGTTACTGGGGTATATCTTGGCATTAGTCTAGAACCCTTTGAGACCATGTAAGTTCTTGGGTTTTACTTTATAAATTCAGTTCACATTAGTCTTCAGTGTGCAGAAGTGAATCTATATAAGGAGAGTGGAGTTTTTTCATTTTGTGAAGGATGATCAACTGATTATGAACACTCTCTATATTATTTGGATTGGGCACTACTTGTGTAACAACCCTCTTCCCCAAAAAGGACATTACATTTAGTAACCAACCCAAATGCGAAAATAAATTTATTTAATTAATGAATTTCTTTCAGAAAATACTGTCAAAGTTATTTAAGTTTTCACAAATGATTTTTTATAGTTAATTTTTTTTAAAAGATAATATGTCAACCTATTACTCCGAGAAAATCAACTTAGGAAATATAAAACATTCATCAATGTAAATATGTCCAATACAATAAAATATAGTTTTTCCTCAAACTAATTTAATACAGACTCCCTATACTGGTCAAGCACTAAAAATTCTATAAGGACTCAAATGAGAAAACCTAACTCTTAATCTAAAAATGCGCACATCCATCCTCTGTGTCGACGTACCGCCTTTCCTTGACTCCTCCTGAACTCCACTTTAATCTCCGGCGTAGCAACTTAAGAAAACATATTTGCATACAAGAAAACAATACATTGCAAGGGTGAAAATCTCATTCGCAGTTATATCGCCACAGTTACACAAGCAACACACAACAAATATATTACATACAGCAAATATATTGCACACACAGTGCTATACTCGTTCTCAAAAGAAATCACATCCAAGAATCACTTCAATTTCACACAGAAATATATGCATGACACTTCTAAGAGCTCTGTAAGAACATTCTTTCTCAATGCTCCATGGAGACTTATCCCAATAACGTTTGAGTGATAGGCACAGCTAAATACTTATCATAATTGCACAATCATTTCTCTTCGGGTCTGCTCTCACAACCATTCTATAAAATGCCACACTCACCTTATCCTAAAAAGACCGGTCAGTCAGGTTTATCCAAGTCGGGTGTACGATTTTTCCCGGCTTAAGGATGCAAACTCTTGGCCATTGGTGGAAGTTCAAAACTCAGATAACACCAGTAGGCAATTGTAGCTCAACTGTAGCAATTCCCAACCACGTATAACGTGAATTGTAACTCATATGGCACACAGCCGGGTGGAACAGCACACAACCAATCTTTCTTCACTCACATTAATTCATCTTTATTCAATATAACTAAGTCACACAGACTTTTCACACCGATATTTACTCATATATTTTAGGAACATCATTTTCACTACTTTGGACACTCAATTCCAATGTAATTTCCACACCCCGGACACTCAGTCCACAAATATCTCATCGTTGCAGACATTCAGTACACGGCCTCACATATCATTGTTTTAAACGCTAGGTCCATTCTCTTTTGGTACATCAAACTTATACTACCACCCCTTCAACTTTTAAGAATTCAATCGGGAACTTTACTTTGAAAAAACTCAATCAATTTTGCTTTGACCTTTTTTGAGAAAACTTTTTTGATAATACTCTCTCTCACTTGACTTTATTAATAATGTTAATTTTAAAACCACATTGTTCATCACTTTAGTAAAAATATCTCTTTATTTTAATTAATTACTACCTCCGGTCCAAATCTTTGGTTGTTTAAGGTTTTTGCACATAGATTAAGAAATAATTAATTGAACAAATTTTAGACTAAAATGACCCTATTTATTATTCATCATTCTCAACTATCCTAATTATTTCTCCACTCAAAACTTATTAATTATATTAAGGGTATAGTTGGAAAAAGGTGATAAATTATCTCTTGAAATCCTAAAACAATCAAAGTTTTGGGACAAAAATAAAAAGTTAAAACTACCAAAGATTTGGACTGGATGGAGTATCTAAAATGCCAATTTTCTTCAAAATTTACATTTTAGTCCTCTAACTATCCAAATTATATTTTTAGTCCATCCAAGTATCCAAATTATCATTTCAGTCCCTGTACTTTAAAATTACACTTTCAGTCCCTGAATTTTCAAAAATTATAGTTTTGGCCCTTATACTTTAAAAATCGCATTTCTGGCAGGCAGAAGAGATCACAGCTGTGAAAATTGTCACACTCTAGGTGTGAACAGTTCTGGAAAGATTACAAAAAAATTCGAAATTACTTTTCTTAGCTTATTTCCAACCTTTTTAAACATAAAAATCAGATTTACCTTTTATGAAATTTGGTTCATTAATGTTGAATTTCAAAGGTTAATTAAATAGTCCTTTGGAGATTAAATTTCTTGGAAACATGATTGGATTAAAAAGTCCTATACAAAGTTTGGGACTTTGTTTTCTAAGTTAATTCTTTTCAAAACAATCACTTTATTTCCATGTCCTCTACACCATCTCCAATATGCTTGGGTCACTTTTCAATTATCATGTTAATCCCTCAACTTCTCTAATCATCATTCACCGATCTTAACCACATGAGAATATCTTCACATAAGAAATCAATTCATCACAACGTAAGAAATCCATCACCAACACAAGAGAAATCATTTACCATCACACAAGAAAATCTTCTCACAAAGAACATAAGAAAATACTTTCACAAAGAACATAAGAAATCTTCACCAAAACATAAGAATTCACATACAACACACAAACTTATGTAACCATGATAACTAGAGAATTTTCCCCTTACCTTAAATCTTTCTCCTTCTCTTTTCCCTCTTTAACAAGTTGATAACCAAGTCCACAAAATTAATCACCTTAAAAATATCACAAACAAAGAAGCACAACCACAACAAACATAAGCCTATTCTTTTCATAAAACCACCTCTAATCCCATAAGAAACTAAAGGAGACTGATTTTATAGACAAACCTCTTTGGAAAAAATGAATCAAATGACTGATCAAAGATTTGGCTCCAAGAACATAACCTAGAGCAAAATAAGAGTTTCTCCAAAAACTTTGAAGAAACACATGATTTAGTAAAGATGATGATGAGGATCGTGAATAGAAAATAAGGATTTATGGATTGGAAACACAAACCAACCTTGTTTGCTTGAAGGTTCAAGGCCAAAAGCACAAGAACACTTGAAGAACAACTTGATGATTCCAAGCATGATGGAGACTAAGTGTTTAAAAGATGTATAAAATGGATTCTCTACACTTGATGCTTGTGTAAAGGATCAAAAGTATGAAGGAAGAAGATGGAAAGCTTCCATGGAAATGGAAGAAAAAGCTTAGAGGAAGAAGATGGACTTAGAGAGAAGCTAGAGAAAAATGGAGTTTTAGAGAGATAAGTTGTCTTGGAATGAAAAAAATGACTTTTCCTAAGTCTTCCTTCCTTGCATAGACCACCCCTTTACCCAACCAAGGAGAAACCATGGTTGTTTCATTAATCGTGGTTAAATGCAAGCAAAGCATGTGACAACACTTGTCATAATCCTATGAATGGATTTCAAATTAATTCCAATTGAGTTATGAAAATAAAATATCTTCCTTGCCTTCCATAAGCACTTGGGTGCCCAACAGCTGTAGGAAGAAGGGGATACGCTTAAAAATTTAATCACTTAAGTGAAAATGGTAAAAAGTAACTTTTGTGTGATAATTTTGATCCCAAATGGCTTAAAATCTACTTCTATGGCTTGTTTAAATGAATGGCTTGCATGGTTCACTCAAATTAACCATGGTCACGAAATTTATGAGCCAAAGTGGTCTAGGGCTCAAGAAAAATCAAACTTAGGCTCAAGACAGACTTTTACCGATCACCCGTAACACGTAAACTAGTGTAAAATTGACTTTTCCCTAAAAATTCCCAAAGAATTTCTTAAAATCACAAATCTTATATAAACACTGTTGGCTACTCTTACATTTTAATTTTGATCATGTCTTAATTTTCTGGTATTCATTTACGCTCCAATTTACCCCCGTTCTTAATTCTACAGGGACCAAAACAGCAATTCTTAATCTGTTACTCTAAAAATTTCCAAAATAATTTTTAAAATTCTAAAATAATGTAAAAACATTATTTGGCTCATAAAAATATTTTTCTAACTTGTTCTGATCTTCAAACCCACTCGCAATTCAACCTGGTCATACTACAGGAACCAAAACGGTACTATTTCTGCTCCGTTTCTTAGAAAATTCTCAAATAAATTTCTAAAATTCTCAAATAATATAAAATCACTATTGGTATCCTCAAATATCTTTTCTGACTCCAAATTAGGGTTTCTATATCATTATGTTCCTATTCTGACAGTCAAAACATCTACAGAGTTTTCGTTTGACTTTCTACATCAGTTTTAAACCATTGTTTATCTCATCGAAATCCTAATATTAATAATAATTTACCCTTATTAACACTATGTCTCTTAGAGTGAAAATTTGGGGCATTACAACTTGTGCTTTTAATCCCTTTTTAATGTATATTTTGGCTTTTCAAAAAAATAATAAAAAAATTTCCTTGAGACAAACTTGAGTTACACTTCGCTTCTTATTTTAAATTAATCTACAATCCTGAAAAATTGTTATGTATTAATGCATTTCAATTTATCTAATTGGTTGACACTTGGAAGGGTTTGTCATTTGCATTACAGATGATTACCACTTCTCCTTTGGTGCATCATAAGACTGTTACTTTCTTCAACAGTGTGCATGCAGTTCCTTAATTTTTGGATATGAATGTTGTTTGCACGATTAGTTGCGCAGCTTGAGCTGAGATACTTCAAATCATGTATGACTCTTACATAAAAAAAAAAAGTCATAATTTACATATGGCATAGAAGGTAAAAGACAAAAATTAATGTGGAACTCCCTATGTAGAAGGTAATTTAATTACATATGGTCTTCTTTGTTTTTGTTCTTTTTTTTAACAAAAACGTCGTTTTTAGTACTTACACTACTTGTTATAATACAAATTATAATTTTAATAACAAGTTGCATCTAGCTATTAGATACAACTTGAGTATAAATTAATCAAAAACTAAGAAATAGTATATGAAAGATACAATTTGCTATATTTTATTATCTCATACTCAACAATTATGACTTTACTTTATAGTTTGCACACTGCATGTACGACTTGTATTAATTTAGTAAACATATAATTATATATATTTTTCTAAGTGGGATCAATACTAGAATTTCAGTATCAAATTACATCACGTTGGTAAAAGAGCCACATATATATGTCATAATTAATATGAACCAATAAGGTTTTGATACTTTATTAACTTGACATAAATTAATTTTATATAACAAATTTTATGTAGTATAATTATTAGTTGCAAGGTTAACCTTATCATTTCAGGACTTCTAGCTATTTACTTTTCCCTTGTTAACAACAGAAATTAATTCAACATACACGAGCAAATTATAGTTGTTTCTATTTATATTAATAAATTCTCTATTGCCTTTCAAAAACAAAGAGCGAATTATGGCACAGGATAAATCTTTAAAGAAGTACTAAAATAAGAACAAGAATGCACAAATATATCTATCAACACACACACGACAACGGAGGGATGTAAAATACGTATCGATACCGCTCGTGGGTGCGATTCTGTTCATCCATCTTTTAACACAAGTTGCATTCATGATTAAAGAGCATGCATCTCATCTTAAAACCCTAGTGCCTCCAACACTAAACTTATTGAAAATAAACCATTTTTCAATAGCAAAAAAAGAAGGGCACCGGTGGACCAATCATAAGACCGACATATCATAAAGCAACCAATTGTAATTGGCACGAGAAGTTGTCTTCATGAGGAGAATAAGGGACCACAATCACCAAATTATCTTTGATATTTTTTCCCCATTCTTTTTTTAGCATCCAATCAAAACTGTACAGCCAAATGAATTATCGTCCTTCTTAAAATATTCTTTTCATTTCACCAATAAACTACAAATAAATTCAATCCTAAAAATGGAATTTTGATTTCCACTTGTGCTGTTAGCTCAATTGTGAATGGAAGCCCCGTCAGCAGATCATGCATGTAGCTTTATAATTAAAGAAGGTACTAGCTTAGCCAGTAAAATAAAAATTAACTTTAGACAATTAATTAGGATAACAAGGAACAATACAAAAAATCTGTATAATCTTGCAACAATCAGTTCAAAATTCAAATTCCAAAATAGAGGCATAAATACATACTTGTCCAAGGTATATTGTCTAAGTATAGCTTTATCTATATGGAAGCATATATAATGAAATATACATATATATATATATCTATATACTAAGCTAGTTAAAGTTCAAAATTATAATATTTCTAAGGCTTATAACCGTATTAAATTGTTAACCATGTACTCGTGTGATATCTCAATTAAGTACGCACCTTCATGATTCATATCTGACTGATCGAAGCTTCATATTATTAATTAATTCAATACCCTTAATTTGCCTTTCATATAGCCATTTGAATTTGAATATATTCTATATATCATGCCAAGTCATGAAGCAACGGTGTCCCCATCAGATTCCTGTACTGCATGTTTTGTCCTCCTTCGCCGTCCAAAAGAGAGTACTGAACCACCGGTTGACACTCTTCCATCTGGTCCCTTGTTGTGTAGAACACTGGGTTCTGTGTTGGTGCTGATGGGAACGCTAAGCTCACCCCGCTTCCACCGTGTTGCTGCAACCCTAGCGTCAGTGACACCCCACTTCCACCACCACCGTGGAAACCCTGATGTGCACACGTGTAAGATGAGAAATCAAGATCAACGGATCCAAACGTGTCCGTGGTGGCTCGCCCTGAACCACATTGTTCTAATTGGGGGTTCAAATTACTCCTTGTGTCGTTTTTGAGATCTGGGTTGTTGTTGTTATTGATGATGGACGACACACAATCGGCGTCAATTGCGTGTGTTGGCTTCTGATCCTCAAGTCTCGTTGGAGATGGGTTTTCAACATTGTTGCGGCTAACATCATATTCCTCTTCATGATTATTGGTTCCTCCCTCCGAGGATGCCGTGTTTTTCTGTCGCTCCTTCTCCTTCTCCTCCTCCAAGTACATTTCCTCCACCATTGGCTTCCATAGCCTCACCCGTGCATTAATAAACCAATTTGAAACCTGCTTTCATTTCACACGCACGTGTCACCAAGACGGGATTAATTTTCAACTTTGCGTGCACACAATAACAATTATATAGTAGTATTTTAATTTATTATCTATTATCTAGTAATTAATAAGACTTAGTCTTTAGAATGATATATTTTTTAGTTGTAGTAAAATGGGGACGAAATTCTGAGAAGACTGTAATTAGTCTATTTATTTTAATTGATAGGAAATTGAATGAGAGTGTATAAAATGAAGGAAAATATCAACGTGCCTGGCTTCTGGAGAGACCAGCTTGGCGAGCTAAAATATGTTTATCAACATCGCTTGGGTACCTGCAAAAGTTTTCACCAAAAAATAAAATTAAGAATATGACCTTCTGGGGCACGTAGGAATTATTACTAATTTATTAATTAATTAATTAGAGATAAGTATATAGTGGACAACCGGCCCTACGACGAAGAATTAAGCCCACAAAAAAGTAGTAGTAGTTGAGAGAGAGAAGCAAACAAATCGGTTTATAAATATCAAGAGAGAGATGATGGAGAAATGATTGAAAATAATATGACAAAATATGAAAAAGATGGAATCTGAATGGTGATGCACAGAAACTAACAAAAAAAGTGCGTAGGAAGGATGGTTTTTTTTTTCTCAACTCTCAAACATAAATGATTAATTGAGATTCTCCAATGAGAAACTCACGATATACCCTCATCAACTGCCAATGGTTGTTCTCATTTTTCGATTTGGAGAGAACATTGATTCTTTAGAAAAATACATTTTGTAGCTTACTCATATTAGAATTTCATTGTAGTAGGTAGCTAGCATGAGTTATGATCCTTTCTATTTATTTTTTTTTTATTTCTTTTATTATTATGTTTTTGGGGGAATAAATGAAATAAATAATACTCATGTATCACATTTATGTCATTTATTTCCCCTAAAAATATAGTAATTAAAAAATAAAGAGAAAAAAAATAGAAAAAATCTCAACTCAGCTAACATTAACAATCAAAGAATCACACAGAAAAAGTAATAATGTAAGGGAAGGGACATAATTATAGTCATAAAAGTTTATTAGTTTGACTCAGTAACACAGCATACTAATACTAATTAATAACACATGTTAATGAAAAAGAGAGATATATTAAGGCAAATAAGTGATTAATTACGTACGGGTGGAGAAAGTGTTCGAAAAGCCAAGCCCTTAGAACGGAAACGGCTCGCTCGGGAAGGCCACGTTGGGGTCTCCATGGATGTGTTTCCATCATGTTGATTTGTTGGAATGCCCTCTGTTGTCTCAGTGCTTGGTCAAGGACTCTGAGCCTTGGTGTTTCTCCCCTTGTTGTGCCTGGTGCTGCAACCGTGTTTTTCTCTCCCATGGCCTTTCTTGTGGCCTGAATCTGATCCAAAATCCCATCTTTCAAACACCTGAAATGCCTTGACATGGCTTTCAATGCCAACACGGAGTACACCGTGGCAGCACCATTCCCAGCTACTGCTTCAAACGAAGACACCACCGCCTTCATCTGATTACAATAGTGTCTGTATCTTCTATCAACCTTGACAACAATTACAAGACACACATACAAATTAAAGTGAAAGAAAAAGTAATAATAATATATTTATATAAATTTAATTTCAGTTTGAAAGTTACGGCCACCATAGAATTCAAGATTATATTTAAAACAGTTGGAGTAATTAAAAATGGAAACAAATTTGCTAAGAAAGGGGGGCATGGGATGATAAAAAGGGTGAATTGTCACGAGGCGGGGGGCATTATTAATGAAAAGACCCGCACTCGCTGCTTAATTAGTTCAAAAATTCAAAGTGGAAAGACCCCAATTAATCCCATCAACCACGCCAACGAAAAGTTAAGAACCTGGATTGTGACAGGGAATTCACTTGAATTACTAAAGGCATGAGACATAGTCATAGTAGTAGTTAATTTTTACTCCTGCTTAACACCTTTTTCCATATTATGCGGAACAATCGATAAAAAGATGTAGTACAAATATTTACTTGGGAAATTAAACTCTTAAATGAAGTGAAATGAAATTTGAGACATAGATACAGACATACCTCTTCTAGCATCGAGAGCAGCTTTGTCTTTCTCTTCTGTAATTCAACCAACTCTATTGAGCTAAGAGAGTGCTTTATTATTAATGAGGAGGAACAGCCACCGACAGCGTTGTTGTCCTCTTCCCACTGCTTGTTGTTCTTTTGAGACTTTTGCTTTGGTACTGCAACAACAACATCACTTTGCCTTGTCCCTAGACTACAAATCTCCTTGAGAAGGTCCTGTGCAGGTACCAAGAACTTGGAGTTCTTGAGCAGGAAATGTCCCTGATAAACATTTGCAGCTTTAGTAGAATTCATTGAATAATACCCATTGTCCTGCTGCAACAGTACTTGTTGTTGGTGCTGGTGATTATGGCCAGTAGGACTAGTGTGTCTCAGCTCAAAAGATTGCAACCCAATAGTGGAAGGGTTGGTTGAACTGAGAGAGAGGGAAAGGCCTTGACTTGGCCTTTCTTGACCTTCGCAAGGGAACACGCACCTCAGTGAAGAATCATCAACTAGCATCGTCCTGTTCTCTTGCCACGGGGCAGAGATTTCAGAAACCCCTGCTGCGAAATCTTGTTTGTTAATATACTCATGCTGATGGTGGTGGTGATAGAAATTGGGACTACAAGACTCGTTCATCGTTTTGGAAGAAGAGGAAGAAGGACCTTCGTGTTGACCCGGTTTATTGCCTAAGAAACTTTTCCACATGACAGCGTTGTTGCTGTCAGTACTCTGTTGCTGAAGATTATTGTGCTTGGAAAACCCTATCATCTCCATGCCTGTGGTGAGGTTGAACATCTCTGGGTCGGTCACAAAGCCTTGGATATGGTTAACCAGATGGGTTTGAATCGGAATCGTTTGGTTATTACCGGATGATGGCACATCTGAGTAGCAGAATCCATTTGACGATGAACCCATGTCGACCCTGCTGGATTTGTCTTCACACAGCTGTCGAACCATGAAATTAAACTAACCTCAATTGCTTCAGTTCTTGTTATAATTAATCTGTGCTCCCAATAAACTATGCTGCTCTCGCCTTTGGTTTCGTATGTTGCAAGGGATGTGCTTTCATCTATTGGGATTGAGTCTCTCCCACAATAGAACTCAGAAAAATTGAAGAAAGGAAGAAAATTGAAGAATTTGTGTATATGTCTCTGACTTATGAGGATCCTTAATTTGTTGCTCATATATATATGTCCAAGTGAAGTGATTGAAGGGTGAAATAGGTAGGTGGAATATGGGTATTGGATCAAAGTGGTGGTGAAAGTGGTGATTGAGGGTGCAGCTCCATGGAGGCTAGCTACTTGATGAAGTGGGAGCTACTTGTTTGTTTATTTTTTAAAGTATTGTGCTGTTAATAAGCCAACATGAGGGTACCATGAGAAAAACCAACCTAGGAAGAAAGAGGAGATATACTTGCTCAGAAATAGAAGATCAGATAGGGGGTGATGATGACCTCCATGCTAGCATCATATATGCCTGCCCACTTCTTCTTCCTCTCTCTCTCTTCCTTAGGAAAGTGAGTCAATGAACCAAGATTTATAAATACAACCGAAATAGTCTTCCTACAACAAAGAAAATAAATAAATAAGGAAATTTCCTCAATTATTTCTGACCTCGTATTAGATTAGATAACTCTTACAATATCAGGAAAAATAAATAATTTGTAGAAATATCAATAATTTTGAATTGAATACTAGATATAATTCGCCATATGAGGTTAATTTCAATAGTATTTATTGATGTACATATTGTTCAATAAATTTAATTAGTCACGTGGTATAAAAATTATTAAATACTTCCTTCGGTCCAAAATATAAACAACAAAAATACTTTTTTTTGTCCAAAATATAAACATTCACCAATTTCAAATAAATTAAATACTAGTTTTCCAATTATACTAATGCAATATTCATATTTAAGAGAGACACAAAATGGGGTATTTTTGAAAAAAAAATTTAAAACTAGTGAGTATTAATTAAAATTATCACATTTTTAAGACATTCCTTGATCTATATATTTTTGTACTATGTTGTTTATATTTTGAATCAGAGGTAGAGGCTGTAAGGTATCTAAAAATATTTTGTTTTTTATTTACAAAAGAACTAACCTTCCCCTGCAAAGTACTTGCGATGGACCAGCAACAACATAAAGTAATGATCGTCCTTTTGCCTGGTACATAAACTACAAGCCGCCACTTGAGTTGTTTTCTGAGGGATTAATGTTATTTACGGTTTATTTTAAACTTGCACTTGAAATTATTTTCTAAAGTTAAAATTTAGATCAGGGGAAAACACACAACTCATACAAAGAAAAACCATTGATCTAAGCGAGAATATATAGTAAAATTTAGGTATAATATAAGGTTTAACCATATGTGTCAATCTCAGTTGGTTGAAAATTAAATAAAATTAAATTAATATATAAAAAAATGTTAAGATCGTTAGATTTAAAATGCACACCATGTAATTCAATAAAAGCGCTACAGGTAATGTAGTTTTTTTTTATCAGCTGAGCTAGGTAATGTAGTTGTAATTTACTATGGTGAGGATTTTTTCATAATAAATAATATTAACGGGCAAAATTTTTGAAATCTCCTGATATTTTGTTACAAACATTTTTTCATACTATTTTTTCTTCTTCATTATTAAATATTAATTCACCAGTTTTGCTATATAGTGCGAAAGCCAATCCACATGAATTGCTATAATGAATACATATGGTCCTTGGATTTAGTTTTTTTTTTTTTTAAATCAAAACAAATTAAAATCAAACATAATTAAACGATTGACGTGAATTTGTTCAATTTTTGTGCCTTCCGCCTTCATAACATGCAGTGTTTTCCTTAATTCATATGTGGTATGTGACACGGTGAATTTTGCCAGTATTACCGTTCACAAATTCTCCTTTTATTAGCTCCTCAAATCTGAAACAACAATAATGCTAGTATGCTACTAGTTGATCCGTTTGTTTCAAATTTTAATAGGATTGACTTCGATAAAATTTATATTAAAAAAATTGATTTTGAAAAAATTGATTTGTGTTTGGTAATAATATTTTAAAAATTAATTTATAAAAATTAATTTTGTTTAGATGATAATTATATAATCATTTTTATATGTAAATATAAAAAAATTGTGAATCTGACGTCTAAATTTTTTTTGTCTCAGACTTAATTCTACCTATCATAAAATCTAAAACAAACACACACTATTGTTAAAATTGTATATGATTTGTAATTTGTAATTGCGCGTGGGGGCTTCCTTCCGGGTTCCGGCAGAATCCAAAGGTAGGAATTATTTAATTCCTTTCGCAATCCAAATTTGCATGAACTAAAAATTTTTTTTAAAAAATTGGAAAAGGAATAGGGAGATCTTTGTAGGGGGCGCGAATCCCAGGATTGAAGTCATTCCCAGGTAAAGTCTTTTAGAGGCTTTTTCAGATGGGTTTCAGTGAGAAAGTTTTCTGCTCGGGATGAGGGTTTTTTTATAACAGTATCACTTTTGAAAAAAATTAATTTGTCATCCATCACTATTTTTTTTAATTAGATTTATACTATTATTTTTATTTTAAGTGAGAAATTCTATCTTCAAAATAGGATTTTTGAACACATTTTTTTTATTTTTTCCAATTTTTTGTTTAATTTAGACGGTTTAGGGTTTAGTTAATGTGGTTTATAGTGTTAGGTGGTTTGTGGTTTTAGGGTTTAAGTGGTTTTAGGATTTTGGGGTTATTTAAATTAATTAATTTATTTTGTTTATTAATTCAATTTATTATTTAATAATTACTACAATTAAGTTAATTTAGGACTTAATAGTAAATAATAATACAATAAAATGAATGGCGAGGTGGGTCGAAGTGTTGTTGCGACAGAGTGAAAGCAACAGGGGGCTGAGTTGTCGGCGTGTAGTACGTCGTGGACGTCGTTGTGTGGGCATACTAGGTCCAACATCTGGAGGGTTCTGTACATAACTGTGAGGGTCTTGCAGTTGTGGTGGAGTAGATAGGTACAATATGTGCCTCCTGTGTACAAGTTGGAAAACATCTTCAACGTTTACCACGAAGAGTTCAGTGTGTTGCCCAACGAAGAATATTGGCCAGAATATACTGGACCTCAAGTGTACCACGATCCACAAATGCGGAGGCTACCACAGGGTCATCCACAATCTACCCGCATTCGCACTGACATGGATCAGGTAGAAAGGCGTCGTCACCCTAAAAGGTGTGGATTGTGTCGAAATGAGGGTTATAGTAGGAATAAATGTCCTAATTACAATCCTAAACATTCTACACAGGAGTAAGAAATGTGGATCGTTGTACCCCTTTTATAATTTTAATGTAATTATTTTATTGTATTATTATTTACTATTAAGTCATAAACTAACTTAATTGTAGTAATTATTAAATAATAAATTGAATTAATAAACAAAATAAATAAATAAATTTGAATAACCCCAAAATCTTAAAACCACTTAAACCCTAAAACCACAAACCACCTAACACTATAAACCACCTTAATTAAACCCTAAACTGTCAAAATTAAACAAAAAATTGAAAAAAAATAAAAAAAAAATGTGTTCAGAAGTCCTGTTTAGGGGATAGAACTTATCATAGGTATTTTTGAAAAAAATAAATAAAAATATAGTGAGAAGTCCGATTTTGGAAATAAAACTTCTCACTTAAAACAAAAACAGTGGTAGAAACCTAATTAAAAATAATAATAATAATAAATGGCAAATTAATTTTTTCAAAAGTGGTACTGTTAACAAAAAAAAAAACCCGGGATGAGTTGGTGGGTCCTCCGTCCTCGTCCTGCTTCTCTCTGTTGTCTCCGAACCACATAGGCTAGTTAATTCTCTTCTGATTTGTTTTCAGTCACACACGATATACTAGGTAGAGTGGACTAGTAATGTTATTCAACGGACTATACTACCAAGTGCCAACAATGATACGGGATATGTATAGGTAAAGGATATATCAAACATCTCTCGATTATTAAAATTGTTATAAATTTTTTAATTTTATTATATCAAGTAATGAGTATTTATTCATATAAAAAAAGTAATGAGTATTTTTTTTATATAACAAGTAACGAGTATTTATTAGGATATATATTTTATTATATATATATATATTATATCATAATTTTTAACAAAGTTGACAGAGTGTAAGAGATGTAAAAAAAAGAGAAAATTAAACAAAATAAAGAAAAAATGTGACGAATAATGTATAACATTAGTTGAGATTTCAATAACCACAAAATGAAAGAAAAAATGAGTTATCAGGTGATTTTTATAAAAGAAGAAAAAAAATTATTCCTTAGTCAAAAGAGTGCTTGGGAAATACACAAACAACCAATATGGTGTGATATGTGTGATAGATACACGGTCTTTTAAGTATAATATTGGAGGTTTGATTCTAGCCACCGTGTGTATGAAATATCATCTATTAGGAGAGGTCAACCCCATAAATAGATCTCAATATCTTTTGAGGGATTAGTCTCTATATTTACACATAAAATATACTCGAGTTCTTAGCCAAAAGAAAAATAAAAAATAAACAAACTCATATATAATGGAGAAGAGAGAGGAAAATAAAAAGGAATAATGAATGTAGAAAAATAATGCATATAAAAGAGTCTAAAAAAATAAGAATTGCCTTTAACAACTAACCTTACATATTAATTAGTAGTAATTACATGTGAAAAAGTTATCTATTTACTTTACTATATATTAAAAGAATAAACCTTCACTTCCACGTGTAAGTTTCTTACAAAAAATTTTCCCGCTCTGCTCTGGTGCTACTACTCCCTCCCGCTCAACTAAAAAAATTACTATTTATTTATTTTAGAAAAAATTAATCCCTTTTGCTACGTACATACTCGTGTTCAATCACTTTTTACATATTTGCTCTTTTAACTCCGCGTAGTTGCTTTTTACTAATTGGGAAAGTTGTTGGGAAAGTATCTCTCCCCTATGGTTAGTGCAAATTGGTGATAGCAAACTATAAATGCTTATAAGTTTCACTCATTTATTTATTTGTATAGATACAAATTTTTATGATATAAAATTATTTTGATTTTAATTTTATTTTTAATAAACAAAATAATATTTACTTACAGGTTTAACTCATTTATTTAATTTATGGGATATAAATTTATTTTTCTCTCGATTTTATATTCGATCAATAAAATAGTATCTGCTTAGATGTTTCACTCATTTATTCTAATAACTTTTTATGGACTATAAATTTATTTTATTTAAATTTTAAATTTTATTTTCGATCAACAAAATACAAAATGGTGTCTGCTTATATGTTTCATTCATATATTTGTTCTAATAACTTTCTACGAGTTATAAATTTATTCTCTTTTCGATTTTATTTTTTGATCTGCAAAATGGTATATGCTTACTTGTTTCACTCATTTATTTGTTTTAGCAACTTTTTACATGCTATAAATTTATTTTTCGTTCGATTTTATTTTTGTTACAGCAATCGTTATAGTTAATCGCTGCAGTAATCACTACAATAACTTTACTCATTTATTATCAATTACCAAAACGGTATTTGCTTACCGATTTCATTCATTTATTTGTTTCACTAATTTATTTATCATAGGTTTCACTCATTTATTCCTTCCAATAAATGTCTACGGGTTATAAATTTATTTTTCATTTGATTTTATTTTCGATCACTAAAGCGGTGCTTGTTTATATATTTTGCTCATTTATTTCTTACAATAACTGTATATGGGCTATAAATTGATTTTTCTTTCTATTTTGTTTCTGATCACCAAACAGTATTTGATACATGTTCCACTCATTTATTTTTCCAATAACTGTCTACGGGCTATAAATTTATTTTTCGTTCAATTTTATTTTTGATCACCAAAATGGTGTTTGCTTACAAGTTTCACTCATTTATTTCTCCTAATATATTTCTACGGGCTCTAAATTTACTTTTTTTATTTTATTTTCGATCACTAAACTAATGTTTGGTTACTAATTCACTCATTTATTTCTCCCAATATGTTTCTACGGAATATAAATTGATTTTTTTCTTTTATTTTCGATAACCAAAACATTGTTTGCTTATAGATTTCACTGATTTATTTCTTCCAATAATTGTCTATGGGCTTTAAATTTATTTATTTTTCTATTTTATTTTTGACCACCAAAAAGGTGCTTGCTTACAGGTTTCACTCATTTATTTCTTCCAAAAATTAGCTACAGGCTATAAAGTTATTTTTCTTTCGATTTTATTTTCGATAACCAAAACGGTATTTGCTTACAAGTTTCACTCATTTATTTCTTCCAATAACTGTCTACGGGATATAATTTTTTTTTTTCGATTTTAGTTCTAATCATCAAATGGTGTTTGCTTATAAGTTCTACTCATTTATTTGTTCTAATAACTTTCTATGGGCTACAAATTTATTTTTTTTAATTTTATTTTCGATAACCAAAATAGTGTTTGCTTGCAGGTTTCACTTATTTAGTTCTTCTAATAACTTTTTACAAGCTATAAATTTATTTTTATTTCATTTTATTTCCAATCACCAAAATGGTATTTGTTTACAGGTTCCACTCATTTATTTCTTCCAATAACTTTTTACAAGCTATAAATTTATTTTTCTTTCAATGTTATTTTCGATCACCAAAACGGTGTTTGCTTACAGGTTCCACATATTTATTTCTTCCAATAACTGTCTACGGGTTATAAATTTATTTTTCTTTTGATTTTATTTTCGATCACCAAACCGGTATTTGCTTACATGTTTCACTTATTTATTTCTTACAATAACTGTCTATGGGCTTTAAATTTATTTTTCTTTCTATTTTATTTTTGATCACTAAACGGTGTTTGTTTACTGGTTTCACTCATTTATTTCTTACAATAACTGTCTACGCACTATAAATTTATTTTTTTTTCTATTTTATTTCTGATCACCAAATGAAAATTGCTTACAGAATTCACTCATTTATTTGTTCCAATAACTTTCTATAGACTATAAATTTATTTTTCTTTCAATTTCATTTCCTATCACTAAAACAGTGTTTGCTTAAATATTTCATTCACTTATTTGTTCTAATAACTTTTTACAAGTTATAAATTTATTTTTCAATCTGCAAAATGGTGTATGCTTACCTGTTTCACTCATTTATTTGTTTTAGCAACTTTTTACATACTATAAATTTATTTATTTATTTTTCTTTTGATTTTATTTTTGTTACAGCAATCGCTATAGTTAATCGTTGTAGCAATCATTACAATAACTTTACTCATTTTCAATCACCAAAATAGTGTTTGCTTATAGATTTCATTAATTTGTTTGTCTTACTAATTTACTTATTGTTAGTTTCACTTATTTTTTTCTTTTAATAACTATCTACGAGTTATAAATTTATTTTTCTTTTGATTTTATTTTCAATCACTAAAGTGGTGTCTGATTACATATTTTTCTCATTTATTTCTTACAATAACTGTCTATGGGCTATAAAATTATTTTTTTTTCTATTTTATTTCTGATCACCAAATGGTATTTGCTTATAGGTTCATCTCATTTATTTATTCCAATAACTGTCTACGGGTTATAAATTTATTTTTCGTTTGATTTTATTTTTGACCACCAAAACGGTATTTGCTTGCAAGTTTCACTCATTTATTACTCCCAATATATTTCTACGGGCTATAAATTTATTTTTTTATTTTAGTTTTGATCACCAAAACAATGTTTGGTTATTGATTTCACTCATTTATTTCTCCTAATATGTTTCTACGGACTATAAATTTTTTTATTTTATTTTCGATAACCAAAACATTGTTTGCTTACAGATTTCACTCATTTATTTCTTCCAATAACTGTCTACGGGTTTTAAATTTATTTTTCTTTTAATTTTGTTTCCTATCACCAAAACGGTAATTGCTTACAGGTTTTACTCATTTATTTCTTCCAATAACTTTCTACGGTCTATAAAATTTATTTTTCTTTCGATTTTATTTTCGATCACCAAAAGTAGCGGTGCTTCCTTGCAAGTTTCACTCATTTATTTCTTCCAATAACTTTATACGGGCTATAAATTTATTTTTATTTCGTTTTATTTCCGATCATCAAAATAGTTTTTGTTTATAGATTTCACTCATTTATTTCTTTCAATATCTTTCTATAGGCTATAAATTTATTTTTCTTTCGATTTTATTTCTGATCACCAAAACGGTGTTTGCTTACAGGTTCCACTAATTTATTTCTTCCAATAACTGTCTACGGATTATAAATTTATTTTTCTTTCAATTTTGTTTTCGATCATCAAAACGGTGTTTGCTTACATGTTTCACTCATTTATTTCTTACGATAATTGTATATGGGCTCTAAATTTATTATTCTTTCTATTTTATTTCTGATCACCAAACGGTTTTTACTTACAGGTTCCACTCATTCATTTATTCCAATAACTGTCTACGGGTTATAAATTTATTTTTCTTTCTATTTTATTTCTGATCACCAAATGGCGTTTGCTTACAGATTCCATTCATTTATTTGATCCAATAACTTTTATGGGTTAGAAATTTTTATTTTATTTTATTTTATTTCTGATCACTAAAACGGTGTTTACTTACAGATTTGATTCATTTTTTTGTTTCAGCAACTTTCTCCTGTCTATAAATTTATTTATTTTTTGATTTTATTTTTGATCACCAAATGGTGTTTGTTTACAGGTTTCACTCATTTATTTATTTCAATAATTTTCTATAGGCTATAAATTTATTTATTTTTCAATTTTATTTCTGATCAATATGATAGTATTTGCTTATAGATTATATTTTTCTTTCTTAGTTTCTGCAAGATTTCATGTTTAATGTCACAAAATAACACTATTAGTCTATTATAAATTTAGAATATTTCACATATCAATTTATTACTATATAAATTAATCATTTTATGTCATATATAAAAACAACCGTCAGACCCGTGCATCGCACGGGTCAACTTGCTAGTTGAGAACTAAATAATTACATGCAGAGATGGATCTTAAAAGGAGAAATGGAAAATGATACTCAGAGAGTCAGAGGTGTATGAAAGGGAAGAGTAAAAATAGAAGAGAAAAAAAGTTAAAAAATGAAAGAAAAAGACAATAATTTTATCAAAAAAAATGGGGAAAATGAGAAAAATTGTAAACATGGAGTATAAGATAAGATTTCATTCACCGCAGAAAAAATTTAATTAATACGATTGATAGTATAAAATAATTATACAAAAATTTAATCATATTTCATCAAATAAATTTGTATAAATATTATTAGACAATATTGTGGTAAAATATAATTAGATATATATATATATATATAAATTTACAATATCAATTCATAACTACTATTTTTGGTCCCATATTTAAGAGGCAAATATCTAATTCACAAAGACTAATAAAAGGTAGTTAAATGAGTTAGTTGTAATTAATATAAACTTTATTTTGAGATTACCCCTTATAGTAAATGATTAAAATTGTAGTTTATACATTTAATGACATTAAATCACTCCTAATTCTCAAGTATATTATTTTCTCTCTAATGGGTATAAAAGAAATTTTATACAATTGATGTATTTAAAATGAATCTATATTTCTTATAATTTAGATAAAAAAATAATTCTAAATTCTCTTATATATGAAATCGAAGGTAGTATTAAGCTCAATAAATAATAAATGCACTTGGGTTTGTGTAAAATGTTACTAAAAGAGGGCTGTGGGTCAGATGAGATAATCAGATGAGGTGGTCCTTTCCTTGCCCATCTAATTCTTATTAATTGGTGTGTTAAAGTACTCCACCCATCCATCCTCCTCTCTCTATCTCTCCATTTTGCATGGGAGGGGGACCGCGTCTTTTTCTATGTACTAGTATTCATCTTTTTCTATATATGGCATTCATCATCCAGATAACATATGCCGTTCCACGCGCATGTCCTTTCACAATTACTCTACCGAAAGTCCGAAATGCCAATACGGTACCAAACAATTATTAATCCTTTCAACCGTATTTTTTCGATAAAATCATTTCCAACCGTTTGATTATTCAGATGCAAATTACGGAGAGTAATTGTGAGCGACGCAAATTACAATATTTCAACCGTATAATTGTGGATTAAAATCATCTGATAAAAATATAAAATCATTTCAACCGTGTAATTTGCATCTCTTAGACCATTTTTAATGGAGAGAATTTAATGAGTTCTTAAATTTAAGAAACTGTTTCTTACATAGTTTATTATTGAAATTCAATAACATGACATCTAAATTTAAGCTCTGTTGTTTATATAAGTTTCGGCTCTTAAACAATAAAAAATTATTTTTTATGTTGTCAACTAATGAAAATAAAGATATGATATCGTTTGTGTGTCTCATTTTGAATTCTTAAAATTTTTATTATTAGAGTAAAAAATGGTTAAAGTTATTAAAATATAATGTGATATGATAGGACTCACAAAAATAGATTAACCAACCCTACTTGGATTCCACCGTTGGATATGCTCTTATGAGTGATTAAGGAGAGAGATGATGCGCCAGAGGTGAGAGTTGGAGTGTGAGCGAAGGTGACAACTTTAAATTTTGTCTATTAGGCCATTTCTAATGGAATATTCACTTTTAGGTGCTTAAATGAGTCTCACATGTATACATTATTTATTTTTATCTTTTCCAACACAAACACCGATAAGCACTCAATCCCTCTAACCTAACAACTCTAAAAAAATTTACTCAATGGATTCCACCAATGACTCCAGAGGCGGAGCTTCTTAGTGGCGGGTGGGGGCCACGGCTCCCCCAGGAGAAAAAAAAACACTTATTTTAGAATACATTTTGTTTTTTGGTCACCCCCAGGAACAAAGATTGATTGTGTTTGTGTGTGTGAGAGAGAGAGAATTTGGGGATGAAGTAGGAGTACGGGAAACAAGTTGGGTGTGTGTGTGGAACTCTTGTGAGAATGAGGGCCTTTGGAGGAAGTTATTACTTTTGCATTAATATATTGATCTGCTGCCCTCTAAACGTTCAATTATTTGTGTTTGGTATACAGTGCTCTTGTTGGTTGCTATATAGATGTTTTGTTTTATCCCATCTTTGGTTTCATCTTGCTATGATGCGGGCACTCTCAGTGATGGCTAAAAACACTACATCGCTGTCCAATAGCTGGAGCATGGATATAGTGCATGTTACTCTTTATATGTATTTAGTATTCCTAATATTCTATCTAATACATCTTTTGGCTTATAAAAAATCTAATACATCTTCATGAGTTTTGATTACATTATTTTAATTATTTTAAGGCTTAAATCTATTTTTAGTCCCTCATTTTTCATTGAGGTCCATTTTTAGTCCTTCATTTTTAAAACGCGTCTTTTTAGTCCATTCGAAAAGTATCTTTTAAAATTATACTTTGACCCCTCCTAAGTCTGATGCTCACTTTAACCCGTTTTTTTCGCTCTCCTATCTCTATTGATGCACCGCGGCCCCCCATCCCCGCTAGGAGTAGTTCCAACGTCCTCCCTCGAAGCCGCCATGAGATACAGCCTCTCTCTCGTTCTCCTCGCTGTGTGATCGCGGTGGCCGTCTCCTTTCTCGCCATTGTGCCCAACCTCCCTTGATTGAGCGGAGCTCCTCCCTTGACCACGCGGGGATGGGGGAGCGCGGTGCATCAGTGGAGGGGAAAAAAATGAAAAAACAGGTTAAGATGAGCATCAGGCTTAGGAGGGGTCAAAGTATAATTTTAAAAGATACTTTTTGAATTTAAAACATGACCCGATGGACTAAAAGAGATCATTTTTAAAAAATGAGAAACTAAAAAGATGTGTTTTAAAAATGAGGAACTAAAAACGGACCTCAGTGAAAAATGAGGGACTAAAAACATATTTAAGCCTTATTTTAATTACTAGCTAGTTTGTGGCTCCCCCCAAAATTTTAGTCAAGCTCCGCCACTGAATGACTCCACGTTCAATTAAAACCCACAAATACATATGAAATCTCCTAAAAAAGAAAAGAAAGAGAAAAAAAAAATACTTATACAAACACCTCTCCTTATTAAACATCTTCTTTTTTTACCCTACAATAAAAATATTTAATAAACACTTATTAAACACCTCGTTATAGTTGCCCTTTAAAAAGCTAGTGGTCTTATGAGTGGGAGGAGCAGCTTTTCTCCGCCGCTTGCCAAATTTCTCTTTTCTCAGCCCTACCCAACCATGACGTCACTTCCCTCTTACCAACTTTCTCTCTGAATCTGATGGTGCTTTTGGGCTTTGTGCACTACGCCCCTCCGCTCCCGTTTTCTGCACCCAGATACCGGAAAATGTAAGCATTTAAAATTGTAGATATAAATAAAAGAAGTCATTAGATAATACTTCATCCAATTCAAATTTTGTGTGGTTTTAGTTTTTAATTTTATTTTTTAAAATTTTGGTTATTTTAATATTTTAAGAGATAATTTACTATTTTTTTAATTATTTTTTCCATTTTTTTATCTGTCATTTTAGGTTATTTTACCATAACCAAAGAATCAATTAATTGGTAAATTTTTTTCTATCATACCCTTATTTAATTAGTCTTTAGGAATGGATAAATCAATTAATGTGTCTTTCATTCTAATCATTTTTAACCCCTTATTTAATTATTCAATTAGTCTTAGATACATTCACATGTGTGTATTAGTAATTAGTAATAAATTTATGTTGTTAGAAAGTAAAATAATTTTTGGGAGTAGATGTATCGTATTCAATTAGTCTTTGAACTTCTCAATTACTACATTAATCAATTTATGAAAAATGTGTAAATAATTAATAGGGTTAAGGGTATAATTGTCAAAATATAACCTTAAATTATCAAAACAACAAATAAAAAAGAACAAAATTTTTCTTAAAAACTGACAGATAAAAAGGAACGGAGAGAGTATATCTTAATATAATTAATAATTTTGAGTAGAGAAATAATTAAAATTGTTGACAATGACGAATAATAAATAGAGATATTTTAATCTAAAATTTGTCCAATTAATTATTTTTTAATCTGTGTACTAAAATCTTAATCCACCAAAGTTTTGAATCATATGGAGTATAAATGTAAGAAAAATATCAATTTATTTGATTATATTATTTTGTTTATAATTTTTTTATTTTACTCAATAAAGATATACTAAAAATACAAATAGAAACAAAAATGAAAAATAATTGAACTCAACTTAAACTTTGTTTGGAAACGTGTTGATTCTGGATGTTTATTAGACAAACTGAATTTGAGGTAAAGGTTTTGTTTGGCATCAATAAACTAATTTATAGTTTATTTAACAAGCTAATAATCTTGTTTGACCAAAATAAAAATATTAAATAAACAAAATTATTTCACTAGTTTATAGTTTTTTTTTCTCATTTTTATTCTCACTATTTTATTCTTATTTCTCTTTTTTCCTCTTAGATTTTCTTTAAGAAATTTCTTAATCACTCTTCCTGTTTTTTTAAAAAAAAATTATACTATCAGTATATAGTATAATTAAACTCATAATAATAATAATAATAATAATAAAGATATTAGACGTGAACAAAATTTAAGGACCAGGAAGGGTCAAGTGGGAACCCCATAAATGGCGGGGGGACAAACTGGGCGCGAGTAAAAGACCCTGTTCGTTCAGCCCCGAGACATCATTTGTGCCACATTTTCTAACAGGTCTGAAACGAGTAACTACGTGCCAGACAACCAGGCTAGCCGTTGTAGCTAGCGTGGTCCATCTTCATATTTCTTTATGTATATAAAAAATAAAATAACTTCTTTTTGTTTGTACGCATTAGTATATTTGTGGTTATTGGTTAGGACCATCCTAATCCTACGCTAGGTTCACTGGTAATGCTGATGTTGGTAAGGCACACGCACCACAGAGAAAACTGTGCAGCTCTCTTATTAATTAGAGGATCAACGTAATGTCTGAAATTGAGAAAACGGAGGAGTACTTAATGATACCAAATCACCTTTTTTTCTCTGTTCTTAATTTTTAATTAAAAATATGATATCTCAATAAAAGTTTAATATCTAAAAGAAAAATATAGTTATTTTATAAAGGCGAAATTTTTTAATAGTTTCAATTAAAAACAAGAGAAAAAATCATTATTAAAAACTTTATCATTTATCTTTTTTCTATTGAAAAACGACACATTACTAAAATCATTAAAAAGAGTCTATTGGCCCAATCCTATGCTCCTAGCTATCGTTCGATAATATAGACAATAATATTATTAACATTATATTGTCGCCATAGGAAAGTCTCCAATTAATAAACTTTAGGTCCATGCTCTCGCTTAATTAAGAACATGTTTGAATTAACCCACCACTTGATAGATTGACTCAAACATATGTTTGAGTTTTCTTTAATAGTACAATGAATGGTATGTCTATTTCACATTTGTGGTTTCTATTTTCTAAATAAGTAAATATAAGACTCACTCTTTTCTATATCAAGGATTTCATTTTTTTTATTCTCTGAAATATTATTATAATTAAATTTAGTTAAACATAAAGTTTCTAACTATTAATATCAAAACATCTCATAATTAACCATAATTTTAAATTTAAATTTATGTATATCTCTTTCGTAATGCTAAACAGTTAATTTTACTTATATTTTTAAAATTTAAAAAAATGTGTATTATATGAGCCATTAGCTAGTTATAGTAATAATAACGTGAAACTGCTTGATTCAACCGATCTTTTGCTAATTATTATTACAAAAAACAAATTATCCATGAGTTTTGTGTGGTGTCTGGGTACGTGACTATATTCGATAATTCCTCACACGCACCAAACATGCGAGTCTTATTCACCGACGCGATTTTTTTCTTGCTCAATTACACACACACACTTGGGGGATGGGGAAAGGGGGTGAAGTGGGAATTGAACCCACTCCCTACAACATATCACCCTTAGCTTCTTACCACTTGAGCTATTATTGGGGGATCACCGACACGATTGAAGTCAGTAGAAATGATAAAACATTAAACATCCCCCCCCAAAAAAATATTTTCCTTTCTTTGTCTCCACTCTCCACTTTCATCAGTCATGTACCCCTCAATTCATTTTAATTAGTTAGGGTCTGTTACTCTGTTTATTTTAGATTTAGATAGAATTAATTCCGATAGAATTGATGTTAAAAGAGTTGATTATAAAAAAATAAGTTTACAAATTTGATTTGTGTTTGATAATGATATTTTAAAAATGGGTTTATAAGAATTAATTTTGTTTGAATAATAAAAATAGAATAACTTTTAGTATGTAATATAAATAATTTTTTGAGTCCCACACTTAGAATTGATTTTATTCAACACAAAAGCTATGAATATTTCTTACTTATATCATAATCAATTTTGCATACTCCATAATTAAGTTTATCCACGCGGTTTTACCATTCTAACACAAGAACATTAACTTTCATTTCAATTAACCTTATTTAATTTTGCTCTTAAAATTGATTCTAGACGATCCAAAATCAAATAGGCATTTAATCTGTTTCTCACCGTTGTTGGCCAGACTCGAAGCGCACATTTAATGACAATTAATGAATATAGCTCAATAATAAAAATAATAATATTTCTAAGTCCTCCTATATTTGATTCCTACAAATTCTCCCACTTACTAATTTGAGAAAAAATTAAATATTTTTTATGTTTTCAAGATATTAAATGCATTCACTTTTTCACTTAATACTTAATTTATAAAGTAATAGGATGATAAGTAGAAAGATTTATAGGAGGATTTAGTATTACTCTAAAAATAATTATATGTGAGCTGAATCAATAGATACTCTATGTTATTTGAATTTATTTAAAATATTTTTTATTGATTAAATTAATTTAGTTTCTAAAATCAGTTTTTTTATTATGCATAAAATATATGTATAACATATTATATATATACCATACTTGTTAATTTGTCATAATCGCAAATCTAAAAAATAGGAGGAAAAAATCTTAAATTGTGGTTCGTGAAAACCACTGGACAAGCCGATGTTGCGAAAGATATGGACCCGGTCCACAACACGTACTAGTTTTCCAAGTCCATAGCCCAAAAAGACCGTCAATATAAAATAGGATCCGCAAGTCAAGTCATCTAATGGACCCAAAAAAAAGAATAAAAAAGGAATCCGAAAATAATTAATAAAATAAGAAATAATAGTCTAGTTTTTTTTTTGGTAATATAGTATAGTTTTCTAATGTCTTATGCTCAAAAACATTCCAGTCATTTGGCTCAAGCGCTAATGTAAAAAATAAAATAAAACATGCCATATTCAAAAATCTATAATTATTAAAAATTATAAAATAAAATAACTTAAAGGTTATTTTATCATTATCTATAACATCTATAACATTATATAAAGGGAATATAAGATTTTTGTGTAGCCTTTTAACAGACAAAATTGCCCTCAAACTAAAAAATGGTAACTGCTACATTTAATAACTGACTAAGTTAAATTCAAATTTTACTCAAAATTATGTAATAACTATCTTTAAAATTTAACAGTAAAAAAAGGAATATGAATGTAGGAAGCATAGAATATGGATGTTCCGTGCTTGCTCCCCAATAATTTTATAATAAGGATTCAGGTCACTTGATTTTTCGCGTGAAAAGTTTTGTAATATAATATAAACATGAAAAAATTTGTAAGCTTTACACACAAAATCAATTTCACTAAAAAAAAGGTTAAAATTTTCTAATTGTCTCAATTTTTTTTGGATTAGTCTCAACACTCAAGACTATTATTTTTCTGGTCTCAGATTTACCAAATACTATCCATTTACTATCAAATTTACACAATTTATTTTAAAAAAATAAAGTCATACTCACACAGCACTACCTCCGGATAACATTTTTGCAAGCATGATTACCTGATTAGTCATATATTGGCATCTTTTCGTTTCCATGTAAACGGCGTCAACCCATTTTGTTGCACTGTCAGATTAATCATCACGTACATGTTTCTTGGTCGTTTGACTAGTATTTGATGGAAACTTCAACATTGCAAGACCCAAGAGCTGTTCTTTTTACGTCTTCTCCTTGATCGATTGAAAAGGCTGTTTTTTTTTTTCTTTGTTGAAAATAATGGATGATTAAAGTGTATGACTGTGTGAGTATTTTTACATTTACAACTGTTCATACATAAATTCTCCGCACAATACCAACGGAGTTCAATTCCTTATTTAAGCAAGATACAAAACCCCAGATGATAGAGGTTTCGGATCTCTCAAACTGTTGTTGAAAAGCAAGAAATAGAAGAAAGATTCCATGATCCTTAATAAAGAAACAAATAATATTCCCGCAGCTGAACCTCCTTCGAAGCTATTCGTATCAATAATCAACATAAATTAACTTGCGAGAAAGATATTTAAGTATATTCGTCGTGATCATGGCCTACCTTGCGTCCAAAGCTATTCGATGCTATACATCATAAAGGAAATTAGCCCCGTAATGAACCCTTCCATGAACAACTCAATGGATCAACTTAACCTGTCACGAGCTGCTGAATTTGTTAAATTTAACACATCTTAGGACCCATTGATCATTGAAGGGCAAATTCAATTACCTTGAACTCTTGTCCAGGAGTTTACATTGAACGATAGGAAACTTTTATTTCACCAATGAAACTACAAAAGGAAGATAACGCTAATATTGACTTCTTTTCCAGGGGTAAATATATTTTGATAAAACAATTTAAGTTTGGCAGCAACAAAGAGTTCTCCTGGAAGAAAACACACTTTCTGGGGAATAAATTTATCTAGTAATCAAGCAGGCCCTGACAAATATATGGTGAATAATAGTAGTATACTTAGAATAAGCCAATCCCTGGACCAAAAAAAAAAAAAAGAATAAGCCAATCCAATGCCCATATATGACAATGAGTGTAATGATCAATGGAACCAACTCAACTCAAACAACGAGGGCATGGTATGGCTGCATAAGAGAATAATGCAGCAACGTGACAAAGGGAAGAGAACCCTATTAGCCCAATTATGGGATGGCAGTATTAGCCGGCGAGTTCAGAGACAGAAACTTCCAATCAACAAATAAAACTAAAGAATTCCATATTTTATTTAAGAAAGTTGAAGAAGGTTGATTTCACAGATCAGAAATCAAACATCTAAAATCATTACAGAGCCACCTACAAAAGATAATAGGCGGTTTGCGGTAACCGTCACTGACAAGTGAACAATATGTATTAAACATCCTGCCATTCGATATAGATTTGACTATACAGTATCACAAGAAAATTTAGTGCTTAGTCAACCAAATGAATTTTGGTTTTATAACATTTTAGTTTCACTCTGGCAATTAAATATGTCTATGAAGCTCAAGTTGTCTTGCTACAACATGCATGGGGAAGATGGAGCAGTCTCATTGATAAAACAACAGATTGATTTGTCTTAGGTATCTCATAATCACTTTTATCTGTTCCTTCTTCTCAGAGTGCCATCCATTCAACGGACAACAGAGTGAAAAATTATGATTCAGCCTAGGTGTAAATCACACAACAGATATGGAGTGGAGAAAAGAAAAACGGTTCCAAGTACCCAGTCAAACTATAAAACCAATATCTCTCTGGTTATTTCCAACAAAATAGGAGGTGACAATACAATAGAGTGTCATCTTCTTCCAGGCAAAGCATGAAGATATCGAGCCTAACTAACATGTTTCACACAATCATTTGAGGGCAAACCACCAGGGTTTGACAGAAGATTTAAATACTGAAAATCGTGGAGGAATCAGATAGAGATGGTCGTTAGAAGGTTAACAGGTGACACACCCCAAATATGATGGTGCTGCCATTTCCTCCACACTGGAACAGTCTGTATTCAAGGGTTCTCGATTGATGCAGATGTAATTCGTAATTGTCTTGTCCGATCTTGCCCTTCATTCCTCTTCCAGAAAGCCCTTCTCCACCAAACTTCAAACCCTCTTTGAATATTCGGGCAATCTTCACCGGAATTCAAGAAACGATTAAACCAAGCAAGCAAAATTTCCTGTTGCCAGGAGAGTGGTAGCGTGAGAATCGTGTTACTAAGACCATCCTCAATTAGGTGCCTATCAAGGCCCTTGGATGCTCTCCTCATCCAACCGAAATCGTCATAAAAGGGCACCAGCCATGTTTTTAGAAGCAAACACCTAGCATCTTTAGAAGCCAATAATTGTCCTTTCCCGATCCCAACAAACAACCTTGCTGTAACTCTGCTAACCTCAAACCTGTGAACTGCAGGCACTTTAGAATGTGCCTCAGATAATTCTGATTGAGATGCCCATGTTTTTAGGAAATCCTCAGCAATCTGTCTATCAATCAAAATATCCAAAATCCAATGCAAATTATCTGCTTGTCGTGCAATTTGACTCACGTCCTGCAGGTCCGAAGCCGCAGCCCGCAAAAAGTGGTGACAGAGTAACTGCAGACAATCATCGCATGCCGAGTATAGCGACTCCTTCCGAAGATCATTCTGAGAAGAATTTTCGTGGAGCATCTTTGACACCAACCCTTTCATCTCCCTTCTGGCTTTCTCATCTTTGCCTTCAAGAACCACACGAATAAGTTTAAGCAGAACTTCCTCATTGTCATTCCCATCTTCATTCCCATTGGCAACTTCAGTCGAAACCCTCTTCAAAACATCCCCAGCTCCAACAGATTCAAGACGAAGCTCGGAAAGGAGCGAGGCCACCTTCTCTTCTTCATCCTCCGCCCACGGGGCTGCTTCCAAGTACTCCAAACAAGACAAAACCCCAGCATCAAATCCAATTGCGGCTGAAACCTAAGATAACACAAAAACCAGCCACTCGCTCAGTCCCATAAAAGAATCATTAACCGGGCAAAAAATCCAAATAAGCACAAAACCAAACTAGAAATGAGAAATGGCTTCCACTGTTGCACAACAAGTAAGTAATGTAATAAACTAATATCTTGACAACAGAAAGTTTCCATAAACAGTTGAAACCCCAAATTCAAACTTGCTATAGTATCAACCTAATCCTACAGTTTACATTATCCATCTAATAAAACAGAACAAAACATGAAACCAAAAACAACAAAAATAACAAACCCCAGAACAAAACAATTAGGGAAAAGGCGTTACCTTTAAGATACCCAGAACTCTGGAGACATCCTCCCTCATGAGCTTCTTCCTTATATCCTTACAGTACATCAACCTCAACGTCTCCACGTAGACCTCCACGTCATCGCAATCGGCAATCTCAACAAGGTACGGCGACGCCGAGCGCTGCTGCTGCTGCGTCCACCGGTCAGAGAGCTTCACGGAGAAGAACCTGCTGTGCGCAACTAGAATCTGGCGGTGCACGTTCATGGAGACGCTGAATCCATCCTTGGAGCTAAGCGTGAGCTTGATATCACTGGAAACAGGATCGTTGAACTGGTTTCCGGGGCTACGAGATGCAAGCAACTCCGAAATTCGG
This sequence comes from Glycyrrhiza uralensis, assembly GCA_030159175.1. Classification (NCBI taxonomy): domain Eukaryota; kingdom Viridiplantae; phylum Streptophyta; class Magnoliopsida; order Fabales; family Fabaceae; genus Glycyrrhiza; species Glycyrrhiza uralensis. The sequence goes on along the minus strand of BRZY01000003.1, from coordinate 55,621,566 downwards.
TGCATCATTAGGGTTTCCCGATCCTGAACCACAATTTGGGGTTTCTGCAACGACGACGTAGCAATGTTGCTGTTGTTGGGTGGAATCTGTGTCGTTGTTCTCTGGTGGATATCGGGTTCGTTAACCATCATCTCGAAGAGGGTGGGGCTGGATCGGGTCTTGTCGGGTGGCGGCGACATTGGGTTGAGGAGACCCGCGGTGAGTGCGGAGTTGAATTTGGAGAAGCTCGAAGGGAACGGGTCATGCTGCTGACCCGAATGCCCGTTGGAGATCGGCGAGGACTGCGTTGTGGTGAAGTCCATGATTGGGGAAAACCTACCGGGCGAGAACCGAACCGTGTAAGTGGAGGGCGAATCGGGGAATTGCGGGTCGGGTTCGGGTTCCTGAACCCGGGTCGTGCATAAAGGGGTCTCTTGAGAAGTTCGGCGTGGGGCGGGGGAAGAGTGTGTATGTGTGTGAGTGTCGTCGTTGGCGTTGGGAGAGGGAGAGGGAGAAGAAGCGGAAGCGGAGATGGTCGTTTCGCGAAACTTGCGTCGTTTGGGCTTGCTGGGTTGTTGTTGTTGGTTTTGAACTTTGAGGAAAGTTGTTGTTGTTGTAGTTGTCGCTGCTGCTGCCATCTAATGTTGTTCTACTACTAAGGTGTTTTTGCGGTTGTTGTCATTTAGCGCTTCACAGAAACAGAGAAAGAGAGAGAGTGTATAGTATCATATGTGATGTGTGAGCTGTGAGGGACGCAGGGATTAATAAATGGCGGTAGAAACGAGACGTGTGTGTTGTGTGGGTGTCATGAGTCAGAGAGACTCAAAAAAAAAAAAAAAAGGACATAGAAACTGCCAAGTGTGATCTTGAAAGAGAAAATAAATGCTTAAAATATTATTATGCTTTTTCTCTCCAACAACTGGAGGATATACCTTGAGTTTTTTGGGGTTTTTGTTGAGGAATCGTGCAACGGATTGAAGATATCGGGTTTGTGCTATTTTGGGTTGGGTAATTCGCCTGTCTTTGTCTTTGCTTTGAGTGTGTCCGCCATGCCTAGATAAGAAGTCACATGCACAACAAACATCAAAACAAGAAAAAAGAAAGGTGATTTAATTAATTAATAAACGTGAACAGGGTAGAAAGTGATACGTCTCATCCTGACTTTCACTTCCCTTGTATTATTAGCCTTTTAATAATCCCAGTTGTATTACATTATGTCTGGCATTTTATCATTTTCTGGGTTAAAGTTCGGTTCAGTACATTGGCTGTATTGTTTCAGTTTTTTGTCGGGGAAAAAACTAATACTCCTTCCGGTCCAAATCTTTGGTTGTTTAAGGATTTAACACATAGATTAAGAAATAATTAATTAAACAAATTTTAGACTAAAATAACCCTATTTATTATTCATCATTTTCAACTATCATAATTACTTCTCCACTCAAAACTTATTAATTATATTAAGGGTGTAGTTGGAAAAATGTGATAAATTATCTCTTAAAATCCTAAAACAACCAAAGTTTTGAGACAAAAATAAAAAGCTAAAACCACTAAAGATTTGGACCGGAGGTAGTATGCTCTTAGCATTTTAATTGATCCAAATTAATACAAAATTGAGAATTTACTTGGTATTTAGCCCGATGGACTGTGTGCATGTATACTAATCATGGTGTCGATAGTTGACAGAGAGCTAATAACTTCTTTTTTCTTTGATGCACAGCCTTTTCTTTTCGTAAAAGGAAAACAAAATAAGAAGTTATTATTTTTCATCATCACGAACTATCATTCTAATTCCGCAAATAATTTGTGTTTTTTTCTTCTTCTAGTTTTGAAGGCACGTTGAATGATAGGTGTGCCTGTAGTGGGAGAGGATATCATCTCTCGTGTCACAATACTATTGATATTCTGAGTCAAATTATAAAACACTTGACCCTTTGTTTAAAATTGAAAATTATTTATGAATCTTTATTTAAAGGTTTGAATTTTCAGAATAATTAATTTTTAGAGTTTTTACAATCTTCCTACGACGTCTTATTAATAATCTTCGTTATTGAATAAAAAATATTCAAAATATTAAATATATTTATTTCTTTCGTGAAATACTTTTTAATAAAGTATTAGGAAGATGTCGTAAGAGTATATCGCATTGTTTTAATTTTTAATACGAAGTCCTTTTTAATATAAGAATATTGGAATATTATTTATCAATTAATTATGAATTAACAACTTTTTTTTTTGTCAATAGAATATCAAGATACAATAACAACTGAAAAAATCTTTTGAAGCCTAGACATGGGCTTTATTTCCTTCATTATTGGGCCGCCCAGCTAATGTGAATCATTGCATAGGGCCGAAGCTCTTCTCTCATCCGCTCTTCATTTTTTGTTAGTCAAAGGTTTCTAACGAGGTTGTGTTACACTTACACCCAAAAAAATAAAGTGTTAGGATTAATTGTACTTTCAGTCATTTTATTATAATTATTGTGTGATCTTGATTTTCAAGTGAATTTAGTTGTTCTTCTTTTTCTCATGCCCATATGGGGTAACCAACTCGCAAAATCACAATCTAATTTTTATGGAGGAAAGTTGTCTTCGTCTGTGGACCAACAAAATTGGGTCCATCTCCTGGTACTAGGAATAGAGAAGAGTCAGAAGACAGGTCAATTTTTCTCATTCTTGGGGTCCTCTTTTTCTCATTCAAAATGTAGACCGATGAATAATGGGCCCTGGCCCACGTGGTAGTAATATTGCTGGGCCAATAATTCACCTGGCAGCACTCAATTTTTTTCTTTACAATTATACATTTGTGTTAAGTCTTCCCTTGTCGGCTCCCATGTCTCAGCTTTTGAGACTGTGTGTTAGATATGGTGTTTCTAACAGCGAGACTTGGTGGGACAGACGATTGGTGTTTGGTCAGATTGGGGCTCCTGAATTTGTTTTAAGGGCTTGTTAGATTTGAGGTTGCTTAGGTTGGTTGGTTTTTTAGGTTTTCTACTTGTTTAGTTGTTAGAGTAGGCTATGTTTGTTGTTGTCCACAGCAGCGTGTCTTGATTTGTATCGTTGTATGTTTTTGCGACTCTGCTTATGCTGTTTGCTTTGGTCAATTTGTTTGGCTTTTCTGTTGTAAATGTCGTACGACTGGGTTTACTCAATCTATGGATTTCACCTTGACAAAAAAAAGGAGAGCCAAGCAGCATATTGTTCTCTCTTCTTTTTCTTTTAGATATTGTTGTATAATTAGATGATAGAATAGTTGTAATTATAGGGTAATTATTAATATATTATATGTAGTTATTCAAAGGACAAAATTAGAATAGAAAAAGGCTCTACCAAAAATTAATATTCTCATTGTGTATAGTTATAAATACAGTAGAGACTAGAAACTGATCCAAAAGTTTTCATCAACTACTAGTGCCTTTCCTTCCCTTCCCTGCCTCTCCTTTCCAATTGTACTTTCACTTTTTAACTCTGCTGATGTACAGGTAGAGGAAATTTTTTTTTTCACAAAACTTAAATCAAGTTTCTAAGTTTCTTATACTTAGTCGTCAATGTTCTAAAGTTCATTATGCTATTGAATTTTTTAGTTCAGCAATACATTTTTATGAAGATTGTTTAATATTAGGAAAAAATATCGAACTGTTATTATTTGATTTAACAATTTAATAAAAAAAACCTGGCTCGCAATGATATCTCATTATCTTGTACTGAATTAGTCAATAGCGTACATAAGTACAGTAATTGGCAAAGTTTTGTGATAGCGTTTCCTTTGCATATCGCCAGCGGATCCAAGCAAATTAATATTGCACTTTATTTACCTCTTAAAATATTTTCTATTTAGAGAACTTACTGCTTTTCTTCGATGTTGAGTTGTTGACAGTCACTATGAGTATTTGGATTAGAGTTTCACTCCTCCGAGATGAGGAGTTAAATTTGTTAGTTAGAAAATTAAGAAAATAAATTTCAGTATTTTTTTATGAATATAAATTTCAGTAATTTAATAATTCATAGTACATATACATATATTTTATTATAATTTTGGTCATCAGTTTTTTTATACTTGATCACCGATTTTTAAATTAATAACTATATCCCTTTATTTACCTTTTTTTTCTTCTTTTTTCGGTCACCCTTTTTCGGATGAAGAAAAATTCCCCTAGAGCCAGATGTATTGATTTAAGGGTTGCGCTTGGATTTGCACTCCCTTTTCCTGGTATAATTGGGCCCATCCACTAGAGTGAGTCGAGTGACCCATCTAATGGGCCTGAATAAGAATGGGTAGAAAAATTAGGATGATGAAATTGATAATTCTTTGACCAAAAAAAATTGATAATTTAAACCAAATATTAAATTGGTTCAAAGTGATTTTTCAGTTTATTTTATTTTAAATTCGAACCAAACTCATTATAATTGGTTGGATTTTTAGGTTTATCATTTTTAACTCGATATAATCCAATCATGCAGTCAGTTTTTTATTTTTATTTTTAACATGTTTGAACTGCTTAGATACTTCTCTATCAATTCTACATTTTCTTTTTTTTTTGGTCGGATCAATTTAACATTTTCACCTAGTATTACCCAGTGCTTTACTGTTATAGACTTATAGCCATCAATAGTTATAACTTTTTTTTTTGAAACAAATAGTAACAACTGCAAAGATCAATGAGATCATTCGTTTTCATTTCTCATTGTTTATAAGATCCTAGCACTTGCTGGGTGGTGGATACCAACTCATAAAAACACAAATTAAACCACGGGCATTGCACTTGCCACATCCCCATATTCCTAATTTTCTTTCTTTCTCTGGTCCTTATTTATATATCTGCTTATGTACTTTCTTCGTTGAAAACTTGTCAAAAATAAATGTCATCATGATTCAAATGTGTGCGTTATATATGAAGAAATAAAGTCAAGAGAAAGAAGCATCAATTAAACAACCGAAGGCATAAATTATTCATCAAATAATTATTAGATCAGAGGGTGAGCAAAGACACAAAGTGTCTCTAGCTATATGGCTGCTGGAAGGATATGTGTTGGAAAGAAAACAGTTTACATTAAACAATACTATTAATTAATATCTCTCATCCATTTGATATTTGATTAATTAGATCTGGTCTAGCTAGCTAGCTAGCTCTCAGGAAAAGATTCCACTTAATCTTCACAGGTTCAGTCCCTCAAACAAAACGTGCGGACACAGTAACAGTATTCTGTGCTGCTTGATGAAAAAGTGATTCACAGAGGCAAAGCCAGCCCAGAGATTCTACAACGGTACAAGCACTTAATCTGTTGCAAAGCTACCCATATGAAACAGCCTCTTTCTATTTCCACATGCCACATTCTACATACCCTGTCTAGTGTCTACATTCAATAAATTGTACTCTCTCCATTTCAAAACTATAGCGATTTTAGCCTTTCGTTTTTGTTTCAAAATTATAATTTATCATAAATACTCTTCCATTAAATGAGAACATTTTAGTCTAAGTACCACAATACTTTACTTCTACTCCCTCCGGTCTTTTTTATAAAAAAAACAAAATGAGTCATTTTCATGATCCTTTTTATAAGAATCAATGTCTTATTTTTACCAATATTAATTGTTTATTTCTTACTTTACCCTTATTTATTACGAGATCCACAAAAAGAATATGAAAAGTCATCAATCTCAAAAAGGATACTTTTAGAAAATTATAGCATCATTAATGATAATTAATCTATTCCAATACACTTCCTTAGTCTTGATGATTTTGTACTATATGTTTCTTATAAAAAGAACCGGATAGAGTATTAAATATTTCTTAATCTATATGCACTAACTTTAAACTGATTTTTTTTTATCAATGGGAAAAAAACCTGAAAGAAACTACAATCTAACACATTCAATCCCCATGGCATCTGCCAAAAGGGTTGAAGAGAGAGCAGGTGGGCAACTGGTCCACAAGATGAGTCCTTCTGTCATGCTGCCACCATATTTAGCCAGTCAATCGACGCACATGTTTCCTTCTCGCAGAGAGTAAATAAAGGAGAGGTCTCAATCATTCTTCATGTAACGGCGAATATGGTCCACGATCGGTGCATAAGGATGGGTAGGTGGAACGCCTTCCTTGAGCATTTGCAACGTGGTTTGTGAATCTGACTTGTAAAGAATCGTACGATGTTGCCATGCAAGCCGTAAGCCATATACAATAGCCTGCAGTTCAGCGTTGATAAAGAGAGGGACTATACTAGTAAAACACCACAGTACGGAATATTATCGGGAATTTTAAACTCTACTACTATGGTACGGCACAGATCATGTCTTCACTTTAATCCAATTGAATATGTATCTTCCGCAAGTTGTATTATAATAAAGATAATAACAGCATTTAGCTCTTGTTAATTTCTAGCTAGCCCTTCGGCTTGTGTTGTGTAGCCATGCCACTGTCAGTAGTTCAAGTCCCTTGCTTTTAATTTATTTATTTAGTGTTTTGTGCGTGTCGTTGGAGAGAAAGAGAGAGTACTAGTACCATATATATATAGATATATATAGAGCATATAGGAAAGGACTTTTTAGGTTAGGTGGTTAATTTAATTACAATCCATCATGAATTATATGTGGGCTTCAATTTTATTGCTTCTTTGCCATAATATTAATAATGCAACAAGTATGACGGCTCCAGTTGCAGTGAATTAAATTTAAAACGCTATTAGAAAGATAACAGAACAATGATTAGTGTTGCAATATCCCAAAAATAGAAAAGGAGGACACACAGAAGGAAGAAAGTGCATATGCAAGGCCATTTTCTGCCTTCTACCCGATGACCCCTTCCCTGTCTTTTATTTTTTCTCATTCTGTTCATGATTAAATTTATAAATATTTTGTTATGTCAACATCACCAATCATCAACGTGCTCTCACATGAGTTCTCGGAAAGATAATAGTGACAATGCAAAGCTAATTTGCACATGCACATATCTGCAACTTGTTGCTCAATTGTCTCGTAAACCTTTCTTTCTTTTTTTTGGTAGCCTTTGTCAATATTGTCATGAGGCAGAGACAGTATCTGACAAAGCACATTGCAATGCACTCTGGTTGTGCTACTGCTCCAGTTTTAATTACGTTTTACTTAATTTGAACTTAATGGCAGGCAACTTCTGGTGCTTAGATTAAAGGTAATTTGGAACCAATAGCGACAAGGCCCTTTAACGTGGGAATGGCCAAATTGACTTAACAATATTCTTCTTCAGTAGTGAGAGCCTAATCAAATGATGGTAATAATAACGCAAGTGGGAAGCAGAGGACTAAACATTGTTATTTGGGTCCTAATTAAAGCAAAGTCGTCATGGCTGGATTTGGCTGGCCTAATGACCTGTTAATCTTATCCCGTTAATTGCCATAGATGGCATGACAGGATAAAAGTTTTTTTTGGAAGGGGGATCCTTTTGATTATCAACATCCCTGATTAATTAATTAATTAATTAATTGAACTACTATACAACGGAATTTGGAAAAATTAACAACCAACCAAGTAACTAACTGTTAATTAGAATCCAATAGAATAGAAATGATAACGTAATAAAATTGTCGTTCAAGAAAAATGAAAAAGAGAGAGATAAGAAAGAGAGAGAAGGGAGAAATTAATTGTAAGAGTGTTATGGTTTGGATAGGAAGATTTGGATTGGCTGCGGTTACTATTTTGGTGTAGTAAGATGATTGAGACCGTTGGATTAGAATTGAACAGCTCACAATCTCGGTTTATATTTTAAATTTGACTCATCTTTAAAATTCTCACTCGTCTAATCTCAATCAACAGAGTTTAAATCATTCCGAATCCATTTCCTTCACTGGGAAGTTAGGGACTCCATCGAGTGATGGATGGTATAGACAAAGAATGAGACAAAGGGGAGATAAGGGTGATGGGTGAAGTGGTGGAGGTATATAGGAAATTGTGAAAAGTGGATTATGAATAATTTAGTGAGTACTACTTGAGGAAGGGTGGAAGTGGACCAATAGTTGTCTTGGCCGCATTCAGACACCTTGTCAGAGACTCAGAACAGAATAGCAATTGAGGCTTTGGCACAGCTGGATCCTGAATTCCTGGTAGGTGCTGCATAGTAGTAGTACCTGGTTATAGAACCGCGCGCCCTCCACGCCAGTGTGGCCGACCTCTGCTTTTTGTCCTGGTTCAGAAATTTTTGGCCCATGAAGCATTGCCCATTCCCCCATCTCATTGCACCCCCACCCTCCTTTGGTCTTCTCTCTAGTCTCTGCCCATGTTATAGTTAAATCAACCTGGGATTGTTGGAATGATAAGAAACAGATTAATTGATCAATTCTTAATTATGACTCTGTTATGGACATAGCCATTTTTTTAATTAATTAGAATACTAGTATACTAAATATAGTTTAGTATCGAAACAAATTGATTAAAAAATTTCTATATCTCGCATCGAGCAGCCTACTTACCAACACTCATGGTATGTTTAGAAATGTATATATGAGTCAATTCTATCTAGTGAGTTTTTAGAAAAAGTGCCCCCCAAGACTTGTTTTTCTTTCACTTTTAGGGTGACTAGAATCTTAATCAAATCTCTTAATAGATTGGATAACATACTTCGTTTTTGTAGGTAATAAATTTTTTTACTTAAATTGAAATGAGACTGTGGATAAACATTTCCCTGCAATTTCCAAGACACGTAGGCATCGCTCTATTTTGTTTTGATTACAAATTACAAAATTCAGCCTCGCAAAAACACTATATATTTATGACCTCATATTATGACTATATTAGATAAAATTACTATCTCTTAATTGAGAGAATATATTTTATTTTATATATCATCTAATAGTATATATAAATCTGCACAATTCTCCACTGTTGAACCATACATGTGTCACAATTTTGTTTAATTTGCCAATTCCTAGATATAAACCGATTAGTTAGTATATATAAATCTGCACAATTCTCCACTGTTGAACCATACACGTGTCACAATTTTGTTTAATTTGTCAATTCCTAGATATAAACCGGTTATTAGTTCATGCGCGGCAAATCTTTGAGTTTTAATACTTTTTTAATTAATTAATTAATTTTCTATTATCTATATATTTATCTCTTTTAATTTTGTTTCTACAAATTTCAAGCTATATTTTTTAATTTTGTTTTAATAAATAAAATAATATTGCTTACAGATTTTATTTATGTTTTATTACTATGGAGCAGAAAATTATTTTAATTTATTTTATTCATCTGATTTGGATTTCATTTTTATCGATATGAACAATTGTTGACGACTTTTAACATAGAGTTTGCATATATTTTTTTTTTATCAAATGGAGGTCCTTAGAACAATTATATTAACACTTTGCGGGTATACAAAACACTTGAGAAGTCATTCCACAATAATGGAACACACTTTCTGGGAGTTTGCATATTTACCTAAGATACAAAATATCACAGAAGTAGCACTATTATAAATTTAGAGTATATCGTATATCAAATAATAAATTTATTTTTTACAATTTTATTTTCCACCGGCCAAAACGGTGTTTGCTTACATGTTTTACTAATTTATTTGTTCCAATAATTTTCTACGGGCTATAAATTTATTTATTTTCAATTTTATTTTCGATCAGCAAAACGATGTTTGCTTACAGTTTTCACTTATTTATTCTTATAATTTTCTACGAGCAATAAATTTATTTTTCTTTCGATTTTATTTTCGATCAACAAAATGGTGTTTGCTTACAGATTTCACTCATTTATTTTCTATTGATTTTATTTTCGATCAGCAAAACGGTATTTGCCTACATGTTTCCCTCATTTATTTCTTTCAAAAACTTTATATAGGCTATAAATTTATTTTTCTTTCGATTTTATTTTCGATCAGCAAAACGGTGTTTGCTTATAGGTTTTACTCATTTATTTTTTCCAACAACTCTCTACGGGCTATAAATTTATTTTTTCTTCGATTTTATTTTCCACCAGCAAAACGGTGTTTGTTTACAGGTTTCACTTATTTATTTGTTCTAATAACTTTTTAAGGGCTATAAATTTATTTTTTTCGATTTTATTTTAGATTAGCAAAATGATGTTTGTTTACCGGTTTCACTTATTCATTTGTTTCAATAACTTTCTACTGGTTATAAATTTATTTTTCTTTCGATTTTATTTTCGATCAGCAAAACGGCATTTGCTTACCTGTTTCACTTATTTATTTATTCCAATAACTTTCTACGGGCTATAAATTTATTTTTTTTTCGATTTTATTTTTCACCAACAAAACAGTATTTGCTTATATATTTCACTCATTTATTCGTTCTAATAATTTTCTACAGGCTATAAATTTATTTTTCTTTCAATATTATTTTCGATCAGCAAAATGATGTTTACTTACAGGTTTCACTCATTTATTTTCGATCAGCAACACTGTGCCATAATCGTTTCATGTCATATGTAGAAACCAACTCGCACTGGTCTACTGTTGTTTTATTCATTTTTATTTATTTCTTTAAATTTTCAAATTTTCAAATTATTTTTCTTTTAGTTTTATTTCTGATCAATAAAATAGTATTTGCTTATGGTACTATTTGTGTTTCTTAGTTCATATAAATTTTCGTGCTTAATGTCACAAAATTAATATTATTAGAGATTTATAATATATCACATATCAATTTATCATTATATAAATTAATCATTTTATATTATATATAAAAACCAACCGACAGACCCGTGTGATGCGCGGGTCAACCCTCTGGTTTGAAAAAAAAAGAAGAAGATATCACTTATTTTTTTAAATTCTATTCACTTATCTTTAATCTTATCCCGTTAATTGCCATACTATTAAACTCTTTTTTGTCTTTTAATTGTAATCTTTAATTCGGAGCCTCCACTTATGACGTACTGTGGATATTAACCCTGATGGCTGATAGTGATAATTAGATAAAATTATCTCTACAGTGACAGGACATTACGGGGAAAATTTATGTATGAACCACAGTTCATTTTCACCGCAATTAATAACCATTTTGGCCTGGGTTGTAACAGCTCCTTGCCAGCCATACATCAATGCTTTTGTGCCTCCATTTCAACGCTATCTGCGATTTTGAAACATCTTTTAACGCTATGGAAATGAAAGTGTGAAACATCAACAGTGGTGGACCCCATGCTGAGCTAGCTAGCTTGCTTGCTTGCTTTAATTATTGAATGCTATTTATTGATGAGTTCGTTAAGCCGGCATGCTCCTCCCAGCTCCCAGTTAACCCATTTCGTCAAAGGAAAAAAAATTGCTACTTCCATATTGATATTTTGACACTCACCTTCTATCCCAGAAATTTAAATTATATTTTTCTCATTTTAACACAAGAGAAAAGGGAGTATATTTCAAACTTTTCTCAGGAGAGGAGAAGGTAATTTATCCTTACTTTAATTTAAAAAATATAAGAATGCAAGTAAACAAATAACAATATATCATCTTATTTTTTTGGTACCAACATGGTGTGATATAGGTTATAGATACCCGAGTTCTTTAAATACGATATTGGGAGTTTGATTGTCATTTCGTGTCTATGGAATAACATCTATTAAAAAATATCAACCAATTTAAATGGATTTTAGCATCTTAGTCACTACAGTTGCAAATATATTCATTGGTTCACCCAAAAAAATCTTCTTTCTTTTTGGGCAAATATATCATCTTATTTTATTATTAAAGAATGAATAATGAGTGAATAATGTATAAAAAGTAATGAGTGAATAAATAACATTAACAATTTCTTCTTAGCATTATATGTTATCAAACTAGTTACACGCAGTAATCTCCTATGATCCGTAATGCTTCAACCCTTTGAACTCGATATGAAATTCAAGATTCAGTCGCATTCAAATCTCATCACCTCTCCATAACTAAGAGATTTAGGATTCAATTAAAGTTTATTACTTTTCCCCCAAAATGTATACTACACGAGGATTCAAACCTAAATCATTCTTCATAAATTCAACGTGTTATAACTGAGTCACGTTAGTTATATACTATTTGGGATTCGATCTCCTCCATCAAAACCTAATAAAATCTCCCACAGTATCATGGTATCTAAAGTTGACAGTGCAAGAAAAGGACAAAGTGGTTGGGGACAGTATTCTTTTTATTTTTACTTTTTTCTGTCTCGTCATATAAATGTGTCGTCCGGAGAGAGAAAGAAAAGGATAAAAAATCTGTCAAAAAAGAAAAGGATAAAAAATCTGTCAAAAAAGAAAAGGATAAAATTCTTGAAAAACATGATCTGAAATTAGGTTTTTTTTTTCTCAAGCACTAATAATTTTTTTATTTACCAAATTAGTATTTTTTTTATATACCAAAGTAGTATTTTTTTGAATAAAATATTTTTTTAATATTTTTTTAATGAATTAAATATTAATAATTAGTTTAAGATTGTAATTAAGTTATTAATTAAATTAATATTTAATTGTTAAGTATTTATTAATCCAATTTGACAACTAATTGATAATATAATTATAGAAAATAACTTAAATTGATTCAAAATTTAAAAATATAAATACATAAGTGATACATTGATACCTTTATCTCTTGTGACTAGAGCTCTCAAAACGAGCCAGCTCGACCCGCACGAGTTGGCTCGCCACGAGCTGAGAGATAAACGAGCCGAGCTGGCTCGAATTTTTCAAGAGCCAGAAAATGCACAGCTTGGCTCAGCCCATCACGGGTTTGCGGGTTACGCTGGTTGACTCACGGGTTACGCGGGCTGGCTTACTAAAAAATTATTTAAAATAATTAAAAAAATATTTAAATAAAACTAAAAAATATTTAAAATGCTAGAAAATTAAAAAAAAACTAAAAGAATATTTAAAATGCTAGAAAATAAAAAAAACTAAAAAAATATTTAAAATGATTATTTTTTATTTTTTTATTTTTTAGCGTGGCTCGCGAGCCAGCTCAGCTCGTGGCGAGCTGATCCTCTTCAGCTCGCGGGTTAAATGAGCCGAGCCAAATCGACCCGGGGTTAAACGAGTCAGCTATTTAGTAACCCTTTTAGCCCACGAACCGAGCTGACTCGCGAGCCACAACTCATTTTGACAGCTCTTTGTGACAGCAAAACGAGTGGAGGGGATTGTTTCGATCAGTGTGCAGAGACAGAGACATTGATATTTAATTAACAACTTAATCACAATCTTAAACCAACTATTAATATTTAATTAATTAAAAAATAATTAAATAAATATTTTATTCAAAATAGTGTTACTTTGATACATAAAAAAAAGTGCTAATTTGATAAATAAAAAAATTAATAGTGCTAGAGAAAAAAAAACCCCGAAATTAAGCTAACCTGAAATATATGTTGGTGTGATGCGCACCAATCGAGATGGGACACGACTCCGTGAACGGCGATTTGTTAAAAAAAATAATTCTAAATTCTCGTATTATTTATTTTTATAAATTTTTTTAATTATTAAATAGATAAAATATTAAATATTTTTTATGTTTTTAAAATATTAGTTATATATTTTTTTTATTTTATAACGTAATAAAAGAATCGTAAGAAAATTTATAGAAGGATATAATATTTCTTAAAAAAAGACACCACCATATCTTTGGTTTGTTGCCGCTTCATCAGTGCCGGTGTGTAGCTTCCTTAGTGGGCTCCAATGGGGATGGTTGTTGGCACCACTTATCCTCCCTTTCATGTATAGGAATTGGGACATTTCAACACCATCACCACCCTATGAATTCTTGACCCAGTTACTCGATGATGATTGATACTTTTGGGTCTTAATTTTGCATCTAATTATTCAAAAATAAGTATAAGAGCTTCACAAATAACAAAGGAAAAAGTTGTAGAAAAGATAAAGAAATGGAAAAAGAAAAAGAAATTACTAGTGCAACGACAGTACGATACAACTAATACCAAAGCGACCAAAGAAACAATCTAAGCCGTTGCTTTCAATGGATGAACCTGTTGAAATGTGTCACTCCAACAGAGCAAATACTCATTATACAAAATGGAACACCTTGCCTAATTCAATCGGCAGTTTTATTATGAATCATAATTATAGCTCACATGGTATGTGTGATTATGTGAGTTTGCTTTGTCGATTTCACTGTGGTTTTACCAAGCTAAGATTCATCGCATTCGTACGGGTTTTAAACAATACTAATTGGGATGAATCAAGTGCCTGCAAGGTTAATTTCCCAAAGAAAATCTCCCCTTCATCATGAACCAGCTGGTTATGTGCATTTTCTTCCCATTATTGAAAGCGGTAAATGCGCTAATCGTCTCTATCACTTGAGTTCCAGCTAATTATCTGTAAATGCTAAACTGTAATATGGGCATTATTAAATAATCTAATTACATTAAATTTATTATTGATTACTTCCTTCGGTCTCAAATATATGAAAAAAAATACATGTATCTGGACCAACCATATGGTCCAGATACATGTACTTTTTTTCATATATTTGAGACCAAAGAGAGTAATAATAAACGAGCAAAGACCGGATATTGATACAGGAGTTACACCTTTGAATAACATAACCGTGTTTTTTGAATCTGGACAAAACTATATATATATATATCTTCTAATTGTAACAATGTTAAAGATATTAGTGTCTTGCATTGTACTAGTATTTTTTAAATTTATGTAAAATTTGAAAATAATAAACTAAAGAAAATTTGTCAAAACAAAATATAATAATTTAATAATAATTTCATTTGTCTTAAAAAATATAATAGGATATTACCTCGTTATTTAAAAATGAAGACTTTTGTTATTTTATAAAGGGTGGAGGATATCTCTCAATTAAAAACTAAATAATTAACATGTGTTGAGCTATTTATAAATTATTTAAATTGATCTGTTAGATGTTTGATCAAACTGATTTGCATTACTAAACAGATCAAGAAACTCAAGTTAGTATTTTGCAAACTTAACTCAAACTCGAAGGACTCGGAGTGGGTGATCCAAAATAAGACAACTTAGCAGTTAAAGGGAATATAAAGAAAATCTGCGAGGACCAGGAAAAAAAACAAAGAACAATAAAAAAGAACAATCTACGGGCATTTTTCTTTTTCTTTTCTAAATGATTAATTAACTAATTTTATATTTTTATATTGGCTTAATTGCACTTTTGGTCCCTCTACTATAGTGATTATGCAATTTTGGTCCTCTAACTTTAAATTGCTTGATTTTGGTCCCTATGTTTTTCAAATCGTGCAATTTTGGTTCATCCGTTAAGTTGACATCCAATAATTAACGGAGGTGCTGACGTGGCCGTTAAGTGATGACATGGATGGATACACATGGAGCTGACGTGGAAATATTAAATTCTAAAAATGCAAAAATTCAAATTCTTGGATTTAAACACCAGACCATCAACATGAATTTGCACCAAGAATACTTCCGCTGTACCACTTACATATTCAGTTCGGTTGTGGGAACACGGTTATATATAGAGAAATTAGGGGCTTAATCACCAACTCCATTATCCCGTATATCCACCATCCTTTTTCAACCTTCATATAATTTCCATTGCCATCCTCATCATTGTGTTCCTAGTTCTTCCACTATGTCGCACCTTAAACCCATGAACCCACTCACACTTCATTGTCGCTTGAAGATTTTTTTTTTTGGAAAAACAAAACACAATTTATTGCTGATAAAACCCATATCTGATAGCATTGCAAACAAATACCCACACGGGCCACACCTTAGAGACGGAAAATCTAAATAGATTGAAAACCCCTCTACCTGCTCGTAATAGAAATTAACTAAAAAGCTTAGAAACCACCAATTCTCCACAATATAGGGGACAGGGCGTACCGATGCAGTAGATACCACCATTGAAGTACGTTAATGTGCATCGTGAAAACTCTTCATCGAATATTTTTCCGTGAAATAATGTCAAATCTGTGAAGCAGCACGGTGGTGATTTTGTTGTTTAAAATTCCTTTGCTGTAGTACTGGTCGTCGAATCCCAGGTTTACAATTTTTGGATTTTTATAATCTATATTTCCACGCCCATGTCAGCATTCCACATGTGCATAGCCACATCAGCTCCATGTGCACCCATCCATGTCATCACTTAATGGCCATATCAGCACCTCTGTTAATTATTGGATGTTAACTTAACGGATGAACCAAAATTGCACGATATGAAAAATATGAGGACCAAAATCAAGCAATTAAAAGTTTGGGAACTAAAATTGCACAACAACTATAATAGGAGGACTAAAAGTGCAATTAAGTCTTTTATATTTGAACAGTCCCATGTCCAATTGCGGGAGAGTGGTGTCTTTAGATCTCCACAAAGGGCAAAGCCCATTGTTGACATTTCCACACCAAACACTCCACTCTATATAACACATATGGGTGCTGCTTCCTCTTCCGCTTTCCCTCCCTCCCTCTCTCTATATAGTATCTATTCACAAACACACACACACACACAGAGAAAGAAAAGAAGAAAGGTAGAGATAGAGAGCAATATTACTAAACAGTAGCAGCAATTAACAGGAGTACTCACTCACTCATTGTGCCATGGGATTTCCAGTGGGTTACACAGAGCTTCTCTTCCCAAAGCTGGTTCTTCACATCCTCTCTGTGTTCGGTTTCATTAGGAAACTCATCTACGCCCTGTTTCGCTATCTGGGTCTCCACGATTTCCTCGAACCCGACATTGCCTGGCCCGACGGTTCGACCCGGATACCCGAATTCGAGTCGGCGTCGGCGCTCCTAATCCGGGAGATCCTGCCGGTGGTGAAGTTCCGGGAACTGGTGGACCCGCCCGAAAGCTGCGCCGTGTGTCTCAGCGAGTTCGAGGAAAACGATGAGATCAGACGGCTCGCAAACTGTCGCCACATCTTCCACCGAGGCTGTCTTGACCGTTGGATGGGGTACGATCAGAGGACGTGCCCACTTTGCCGAACACCCTTCATACCCGACGATATGCAAGGTGCCTTCAATGAGAGACTCTGGGCTGCTTCTGGAATCCCTGAATTTCACCCTGATGTTGCTGCTTTGTAGCTTTATACACCTTAATCATTGTCTGGGAAAAATGAAGAGGATGTGAAGGGCGTGTTTGGTTTTGGTGGTTTTTATGTTTTTTTTTTTCTCATTTTTTTTTTGTGTGTATGTGTATATATACAGAACTCATGAAAAGCGCTGAGATCGACTTCAGTTGTATATTGATTTTCTCTCTAGATGAATTTTTGTAGATTTGGGATCTGGGTGTTGTTCTTGTTTAGATCAGTTTTAATTTTTTGGTTTGGTCTTTTAATTACTACTACTAGTTAGTGTTTACCAATTCCAGATGAATAACCCAAATTCTAATTAGGAATATAATCAGTTATGTGCGGAAGTTCGTGAATGACATAATGCACGCGGTTGGTTACTTGATTTGAACCGTTACGACAATGGCTTAACGTGTTGGTAGGATTTGTCATATTTTATTCCGGATTTGCAAGCAATCTTTTTTGTTCATTGGTGTTATTTGAATGCGGTGGGTTCAGAGGGTATTTAGTGAATTAACTTTGCTTGTAATTTTGTTCATAGGCTTTTGTTTGGCATTTTGGTGGTTGGATTGGGATGGGGAAATGATGGAGTTGAGCGCGTCGGGGTTGGGGGGGCGTCACAGATTCGACAAATGATGGGGTCATAAAAGGGCAAGAGAAGTTTATTTGTTTTATTTTGAACGTTTCCGTGCGGAGGTAACGTGGGAGAATGGCAATGGTAGGCTGGGTACGAAGACCAGAGAAAAGATTAGAGTGACGTTGGTGAGAGTAATTAATGCTTTACTTTGCCGTGGTGATTATGATGCAGAGTAAATAGTGATTTTAGTTTTTGAGAGTATTAGACAGTGTTATTTTAATTTCTAATAGATAGAAAATTATTAAAAAGTCTTTAACTGTCGGTCGTTAGTCATTTTGGTCTCTGAAAGTGATTACTTACTGTCATTTGAGTTCCTAAAAGTGATTACTTAACTGTTATTTTGGTCCTTATAAGTGATTACATTCTAAACGATAGGGACCAAAGTGACCAATGAAAAACATGAGTTGAAGACTTTTTAATAATTTTTTATCTGTTAAGGACTAAAGTGACACCGTCTAATACTCTTAGGGACCAAAATCACTGTTTATTCTTGTGATGCGTGAGAAGACGAACATATGGAAAGGTGGGCCGGGGAGTTTCTTTCGTCGTTTGTTTAAGAAATGTTTCACCTGTGTGTATGTTTATTTATTTATTTATTTGGCTTAAATATCTTTGTGGTCTTTATAATATATGAGTATTTTGCTTTTAGTTTTTACAAAAAAAGTTAAATGTTTTTAGTTTTTGTAATAGTTTTTTTTTATTTTTAGTCTTTTAAGTGAGTTGACTACTGATGTGTCATATTTTAAGCCTAATCAGTATGCCCACGTGGCCAAAACAGTGACACGCGAGACAACACGTCAGCCCCCTCTCCCTCCTCCCCCTTTCTCTCTCCTCCCCCCACCATCCCCCTCCATCCACCACCCTCCTCCTTCCCCACCATCCCCCAACCTCCTCCCTCCTTCCTCAACCCCCACCACCCCCTCCTTCCTCCCCCTTCCTCCTACCTGAACATGCGATTCCCTTCTTGCTTCATCAACCTCGCCAAAACCCATTTTTCCTCCAACTTTTCCTTGGACATTAGCTTCTCCTTATTCTTCCTACCCACCTTGAAATCCAATGTTTCAATATTTTACCACGATTATGTTCCAAAAGGAGGACCTTTTGTGATGGTGTCACCCACGTTTGAGTACTTATCTCCAAGGCTTCTGAGTTCAATCAAATCAACAAGGTAAGAAGCAGCAATATCAAAAACTCTGTAATTGGTAGCAGCTAATCGCTGGAAACTCAATGGATTATTAGGATTAGTCTTTTTTATGATTTACATGATATCTGGACCTTTGGATAAAATTTCCCCCAATTTATATGAACCCTATTTCTGAATTTTTGGGGCTTTTGAATGTTTTAAAATTTGGGACTTTGTAGATAATATACATTTATGATCGATTCAGATTCTTTGACATTGATGATCGAAAGTGCTTCTGTGCGATCAATATTGTTTAACTATGCCCCAATTGTTTCACGTTGAGACATATTCTGTTTATTTTTCCAGCTTCGATTTCGAATATTGTAATCTAAGGAGGGGGTGGTGGGGTTGGGGGTTGAGGGAGGAGGTTCGGGGAAGGTGGGGAAGGAGGAGGGTGGTGGACGGAGGAGAGAGAAAGGGGGAGGAGGGAGAGGGGGCTGACGTGTCGTCTCGCTTGTCATTGTTTTGGCCACATAGGCGTGTTGACTGAGCTTAAAATAGGACACATCAACGGTCAACTCACTTAAAAGACTAAAAGCAAAAAAAAATATTACAAAAACTAAAAGCGTTTGACTTTTTTTATAGGGACTAAATACAAAACACTCCTATATATTATATGGACCATAAATATATTTAAGTCTATTTATTTTTAATAATAAACAAGTGATATGCTACTATTCTCAAATGTTTTTTGATTTTGTGTTCTCGCGATTTTTTTCTCACGAATTTTGAAACAGGTAAAGCAGTAAACAAAAATGTTTCTTGGACCACTACATG
This sequence comes from Glycyrrhiza uralensis, assembly GCA_030159175.1. Taxonomy (NCBI): domain Eukaryota; kingdom Viridiplantae; phylum Streptophyta; class Magnoliopsida; order Fabales; family Fabaceae; genus Glycyrrhiza; species Glycyrrhiza uralensis. Next base: position 55,601,999 of record BRZY01000003.1, on the reverse strand, counting down.
CCATTTAACACAGAGAGATAAAAATAAAAGAGTAAAAAATGATAGATGTGATTGATAAATTATGTGGTAAAAATATAAAAAGAGAAAAAAAAGTGTTAAAAATAAAAGAATGTTCAAATATTATTGTTGAACAATAAAACCTCAAAAAGCTTTCCACAACATATTTTTTTTTTGGGTGGGTGTAGAGGGGCCAAACCCCACCTTTCCACAACATATGATATGTTTGTTTCAAGGTGCCGGTTAGGGTGGACTGCAAATTTATACATTGGCCCACCCTAAAAATCACCTTATTTCAACGTATGTAAAGCCTTTCTACATCATACGTTAGAGAATATAATATTTGTACATTTGGTACAAGTTTTATAAAAACAATTTTAATTATTATTGATTTTCAAGAAAATAATTTGGCTATATTTTTCATACTTTTATTTATATAGTGAAGAATGAGAATATTATATTTCTATAGAAATGGAAAATTATTTTCAAATTCACACAATTATTACTTTTCACTGATATTTTGACTTTCACAAATATATTGTTGCGGGGAATACTTACAAAATATATGCATTTTTTAATTACTCTTTATCATTATAAGGCTCACTTTATTACATACTAGCGGACAAACGGGCACGATAGCTATTATGGTCTAATAATATTGAAATCATGTATTGATGTGTAAATTTAATTGATTATTATATGCTAATTAATATCAATATGTTAATAATAATATATAATATATGATACAAAACTTAACTAATATGTAGCACACCCTTCGCAGTCACACCTGTGAGGAAAACGCCACCCCGGGTGTGAACCGTTCAGTCAGAAATTATAGCACGCGGTTATTGAATGACAGTTTTTTTTTTTTTTTTACAAAGGTTATCCAATGGCAGTTCAAAGGGTAGAATGGGTATCCAAAATGTGTACACCAAAAAGGGATATTCCCTTTATATATAGTTATAGATATTCCCTTTATATATAGTTATAGATAACTATAAGAGAGGACAAGAAAAACTAAAGTAAGTCTTGAGAGACAATGGGAGGAGATAATATATTGATGGAGGGGCAAAGGATGGCAATGGTTGCACTTGCAACCCCTTCCATGTTACTTTTTAAATTTTTTGATAAATATTTAAAAATATTTGTTAACAAATAATAATATCAGTGTGTACCCAAAAAAAAATATCAGATGAGGAATTTGCAAAGAGAGCCAGCAGCTTCGGCCTTCCGAGGCCGGTACCGTAAGCTGTCAGCGAGTATTGCGCTTCAACGCCCACAAAATGTTCCAGATATTTATTTAGTTATTAGATATTAGTTATTACTGTAATTTGCCCGGGTTTGAGGGTTTTGGATGATATAGTATAATACTACTATATCTCTGCAAAAAGGATATATTTAATTCCGAACGGTGATCACCAAAATAATATATCTCTGCAAAATTATTTAATTCATTACAAGTCATTTCCTGTCTTACTGCTTCATCATAGATTCAGACAATGAGTGAATGACTCCACTTTCCTTTAGGTGTTATTTGATTTGTATAACGAAACGAAATAAAATATAATGAGGTAAAATGAAGTTGAATGTAATTAATGAACTAAATTTATTACTTTATTGTTTAGATATTTTTTTATAATAAAATAGAAGAAAATGTTGATCTCATTTCATATATCAAGTTAGAATTAGAGAATAAAAAAACTCTCTCGTTGGACCGGACTGCTATGCTACATTCAACATCAACCATGTTTGTAAATTGGAACAGACAATCTATTCATTGTATGTTTGGTGGAGCATTTGAGCTCTTCCTCATGCAGCCGCTTTCATTAATGTTTTTTATCAACATATCCTGATTAACATTTTTTGTTTGTTTACATTTACTTTTTATTCTAACATTTTAGTCCTTCAAATTATCAATTACATGTAATATCATCCGTATGATAATTTTTTATACAAAAGAAATCTATGATCTTATATCAAAAGAAATCTAGCCTGACACAACACATCGCGCATTTTTATCAAACGATTCCGTCAGAGATTTCATGCGTTACTGGGCTAACAGCCCAAATGGCCAACATTACAAACAGAAGTTACGGGTTTATTGACCCAAAAAATAAATACGGGTTTTGTAATATTTGGAAGTTGGAACGGTGCATTACACCACAAATTGCGCATAACAAACGAAACATGAGAACACTATAATATAAACACCAATGAGACCAATATACAAATAGAAGTCGAAGTATCAAAATGAACAACGCGATAGGAATTCATAATCACAATTCAGAAATCAAAACTTGGCGGGAAAATTTTCACCACACGTATGGCTGCTTGACATAGCCGCGATTGTACGAACATGAAGAAAACACTGACTACTGAACCAATCAATTGGCTCTGTAGACCAACACAAAGCATGCTAAATGAATCACCTAGAGTAGCCAGAAGGGGGATATCCCTGTGGAGGAGGATAAGCCTGTGGAGGAGGATAAGCAGCAGGGGGGTAACCAGTGGCAGGATAGCCCTGAGCAGGTGGAGGTGGTGGCGGGGCGGGTGGATAACCATAGGGCTGTCCATATGCTGGTTGTGCATACCCAACCGAAGGAGGAACTGGCTGATCAATGCGTGACATCTGCTGAACAGGGGGAACTGCCATTACTGGTTGGGGTCCAAACTTCCCATCACGCTTGTCCATTTCAATCTTGTGCTGAGTCTGCAAATAAAATTAGTTTGAGTAATCATTACATATCATGTAAACGACATAGTGATTAACCATTTGCGAGGAATGATCAACAAACTTACCTGCATGCATGCGCACACCCTACAAATAAAAAGACACATAAATTTAGTACAACACCTTCCACTATAAAGTGCACAATTGATTATGAGACTCGAGAGAGAGGAAGCCTCACGTGCAGTACACAAAGTCAGCCAAACAAGATAGCAACTGAGAAGCCTCTTGAATTTCATCACTTCCCACAATTAAGGCAACAATAGAGAATATGCACGCGATTTGTTGAAGGCAAAACATGAAACCCTAAACAAAAATAAAGTGCATATAATTTAACATAATGTCATTAGAAAATATTAGCATGTGTATCTGTTTATGAATATGTGTGTGTGTGAGAAAGAGAGAGAGAGAGGAGTGGGAAGGGAAGAAAGAGTACAATGATGCAATTATCACATTGCGTAGTTTGAATGTTAAATTCATCTTGCAACAGAAAGCGAGTTGAGGCCACTGAATTTCCAAAGCAGAGGAAAACCTGAAACAACAATGCATAGTAATAAATTTGATGATGCTGTCTGAAATAACTGCAGAAAATTCAAGTGAAACAAAAAAAACAGCTTCAAAGGAATCCTGCGGCTGCGTGATAACACCCGACAATCAAATAAAGAGACATTTTCACATTAACTTTCAACTATGAGATAACACAACAATCTAAACTGAAAAGAAATGTTAAATATATAAATGAATCGTGCCATAATAAATGAAATCAACAACTTGGTGAAAGGGTATTTCTATTCCTAAGTCCTTATTTGACCATGAAAACTGGTGAAAGACACCCTTGGATCCATATTCTCCATCTTGAACAAATGGCATCTCTATCTAAAACCTTGTTCAGAAATCCCCAATTGAATTGATAATAAGCTCTCTCAAAATCATACAACGGCTAAGGCATCATTAGCCCCAAACTAACTCGAAGAGAGGGATGATCTACTTCAGAAAACACCCATAACAACATGTACCAATATCAGGTATATGAAAAAAGGAAAGAAAACAAGTACAACTTTTTATACCTCAGTGCAAAGGCAGAATTCAGGACATTTACTTTCTCCACACCTACCACTGCAGGGCATGTAACCAGCACAACATGTGTATCTGGAACAAACAAGACAAAGGGTCAAACATTTATCAAACAGACCATGCAAGTCATTTTGGAAGTTTGGAAAAACAGAAACAGTATCAATTACCTTGACATGTCATCATAAAGTGCTCGTTTGCGAAGCAAGTATGACACACATGGCGCACTATAATGAGACAATAAAATATTAGATTACTACTCTGGAAAATACATTTGAGAAATACATTATAAAGCCCACAAGCTCTTTGACTGTGGAACTGGCTCATAAGCTCTTTAATTAAGTTGTTTATCTAAACACATCCAAAAACATTTTTCTTGATTTTTGATCCAGTTTCTATCACAGGCACATCAGATCCTCAAAAGATCACAGCAAGATGTTTCCTTAGTGATTCATATTAGTTTCCAACAATTCGCAACCAAAATAAAGTCCTCAATATTTATTGTTCAAGATGATATTAAGAACTTCCCACATCAATTTGCAGAACGTGGTCAGTGGTCACACTAACAAAGTTTTTTTCTCTAGCCAGAACATTGTTAGTTTGTTACAATTATTGAAGTCTCATAAAAGCCTCACCATTTGATGTTTGTCTTATAAGGATACAGACACAATGACCAGATTCCCTCAACATCAGTCACCTACCTTCCAAGGTACTGTAACTAAAGACACAGACCTTAAAAACATTGTTTGTCATTTTCCATTTACTAAGTCGGTGGAATCTTAAACCACCAGGAAGAAACATTGTTTGTCATTGTCCCACAATATTCATGTTTTTCACCTTTTCTACCTCAGATCTACAGACCTTAAAAACACATATTGAACAAATAATAACACCGATCAATTTGAACAGAGAGCGGAAACTCAATTAAGCAATATATTAAGTTATATCATTAGTCAATGCAAGTCAACGTATATCCGAGATCTAAAACCCGATAAACAGCAGAAAAAGAAAATTAAAAAAAAAAACAATTCTCTTCGAATCAGAAAAATTACAGAGTGGAAAAAAAAAACTATGATAATCATGGATCAGATCTACGGAACCAGAATAGATGAAACAGCGCTACAGTGAGAGAAAAGTAGCAGATGACATACCACCACAACGAGAAGCAGCAATCTGCGCACAATTCAGTTTGACAAAGACGATGTCAGTAATTATTCAGAAATTGGAGGACATAAATGCAAAATCATGAGTGCGGAGAGTGTGACACTTACAAGGAGTATCGACCTGAATGGTTCTCATGAGATCGGTGTGCCAGAGATTCCGGTAATTCTGGCGGAGTTGCATCTTTTCGAGGTGTTCCTGCGACGCCATCACCACTCGTGTCGTGTGTTTCTTCTTCTTCAAAGGACTGGACTAACAACAACCCTAGATCCGATTATTTCAGTAACGAGGATAGGGGCGAAATCAATCTTCCTTGTTTTATTTCAAAATCAAATCCGCGTCGAATTTGAACAAGGCAAATAATTAGTCTTATTAGCCGGCGTTTCGTATTTATTATCACACCCTGTACCCGTTAGTTGGTCCCGTAGCTGACCCGTAGAAACAAAGAAAGGTTACACATGGGTTTGGAAAAGTTTAGGGTTCTCGAAGAGTCGAAGTGTTCATATTTACAATTTACAATTTATTTATCTCATCTAAGCATGTGTATCAGATATAATAAAAGTATGTCAAGCGGTCCATTCGAGTTGGATCCCTCTTATCAAACCAAAATAAATAAATATAAAATATGTTTTTTTTGGGTCAATAATATAAAATATGTTTATTAAAAATAAACCTTAAGTACGATGTCTACCCATTGTGTAGAGGAGACCTCAGTTGACCCAAAATATCCTATACGACTTACGAACCATAATTCTAATTCTTCTTAACAATTGAAAGTTTTTGCCCTTGGGCAACAAATGCCGCTAAAAGGATATTTTACTGAAATAACCATTTTGTTTCAGATGTTATATGCTTAAAGATGATTTTTTTGTAGTTTTGTTTAGTTTTAGTATTTCTATTTAATAAAAAATATGTTATCTCAGTTTTCATTATATTTTTTAGAAATAAAAATATACTATTTTTTTATTAAATTTACATATTAAAAATGAAAAAAAATAATTTAAAGAATAATCAAATCTTTTTGAGGGAGAAGAATAATCAAATTTTAAAGAGTAGAAACATGTTTAAATTATGTCACCTCTACACCTATTCTTTTAATAAAAGGGAATGAGTAACTCTTCTATATTCATTTTTTTGTTTGTTATAAATCCTCGATTTTAATGCGAGTCAAACTAGGTGAATCCATATAAGGGTTAAGTATTTGCTTTTGCATTTGATAAGGAGAAGTTAATTTATTTTGTTTGAACTTTTGGCACTAGTCAACTTGGAATTTATTTCATATATGTATGTTCTAATAGTACATTTTTAGAATTAAAGGGGATATGATTAGTGATTATTCTAAAAAGTTTGTGGAGACGATGAAACGTATTGCATATCTATTAGCGTATTTGCCTTTTTAACATTAGTTTTGATAATACCAGTGACAATTACAATAGTTGAAAGAGCTTTTTCTGCTATGAAAATCATCAAGAATCAAATGTAAAATCATATGGAAGATAAATGGTTGAATGATTAGTTAGTTATTATATATAGAGAAATTTTTTATAATATTAAAAATAAAAAAACATTCAATGTTTCAACAATTACATGTTATATTTTGAATGTTACAAAATTTATATATGACCCTTTGTCTTGAGAAAGAAGGCAATGCTCATATATATTTAGAAGTGTTTCTTTAGCGATAAAATCAAACTTGACCCTTTGTCGCTTAAGTTCTGTTCTTTTAGTAGATGCTTTAATTAGGTGTGCCTAGATTGAGGCCTTAGCTTTGTGTTTTTTTTCCTTCTGATAAAAAAAAAACTTGACCCTTTGTCTTTTTTTAAGTCTAAACTATTAATTTTATATTTTTTCTATCTAAAATAATCATATCATGAATTTCTTAACTTGTTTAATCAAATAAAAAACAAAACCTAAGATTATCCCAAGTTTTCTCTTGTTATTTTGTAAATCTAATAAAATAAAAAATAATTATATAATTTATAAAATTAAAAAGTAGTACAAAATAATGTTTATGCTTCAATAAAAATGGAAGATGAAGATTTGTTTAGTAATTAACCCAGAATCAATAGAAGACCCATTAAAACAATACTTAAAAGTTCAAGTTTCATCGGGAAATATGAAGGTGGTGCTAATTTACAAAAGTAATAAAATATAAGGTGACTTTGTATAAAAAAAATAAAAGTAAAATATAAGGTGACTATATACATTTTTCTTTAATTTAAATAGGGCCCACCAGGCGACTTTGAAGAATATATATAAAAAATTGAAAGGGACAGAATGGCAAATATGCAAAGATGATTTTCTTATAAATCATAGCGAAGCATCCAAGCTGGGATGGACTCGTCTCATTGTCTCAACTCTCACCCAAAGTCTCAATCTGTTGTTGGTTTTGGCAACGTCATCAAAGAGAGAGACAGACACAGAACAGAAAGGTACGAGTCTGTCTCTATTTGTCTTGTTGTTCAAGGAGTTACAACCAGGCCTTACCATTACATCATTCAGAGCCCAAAGTGTAGTATAGTTTCAGAAACACAAAATTAATACATAGACCCCCCAAACAGAAAACTAAGTTCGTTATTACTATTCTATCAGCTGTCACAACAAAACAGTTTAGTTTCCTTCAGGGGTTTCGATTCAATCGAGTTCTGTTTCTAATGTCTTCTGATCTTTACTCTCTTGGCACCAATTTCCACACACATTCAACCTCTGATGGAGTTGGAGATCTTCCCTTTTTCTCCGACCCTTTCCCTTTCTTCAACACTTCTTCATCTCACACTACTGATGTAGCTCAACAGAGTTCAAACCCCTTTGATGAATCTCTTCCTTTTTCTCTCGACCCATTTCCCCCTTCTTTTTTCTCTTTCTCCCCTCCAAGTTCCCACTTGGAAAGCCTCAACCTTTACCAAGGTAACAACCACACCACCACAGTGCAGACTCTGTCTTCTAATGGCCCAACAAATTCAGCAGCAAGTGAATTCGGAAGCTTCTCAGCTTTTGATGGGTCAGAAGTGAAGAGCGAGGAGTCCCAAATGGGTCTTGATTATGCCTACAACAATCAGCAATTCCTTCCTCACAGTTACGGTGGTACTGAAAGTGTGTCTAAGTACATGCGAAGAAGCTTCAGTAGTAACTCTTTCGAAGGAAAACCCGGTTTTTTATTTCAAACTCGCCATGAAACTCTCGTGGATTCCCCAAATTTTCAAAGGAATGATATAAGCTCTCCTGAAAACAGTGCCTTCTCTGGACAAATGAGAAGGGTGTGTAGTACAGGAGATTTGCAGGTAAAAAACAACATTAACACTTTGATTCAACTATGATTCATTCTCTGTTATTATCCCTTCTTTGTGTTTTATTCAAGTGTGATTTTATTGAAGTTTGTTTTACTTCCTGAACAGAACATGAAAGCAAATCACATGTCTTCAACGGAGGGGCAGTTGTTGGAGGAACCAAACTTTAAAGTAGGGCGATACAGTGCAGAAGAAAGAAAAGAAAGAATTTCCAAATACAGAGCCAAGAGAACACAGAGGAACTTCAACAAGACCATTAAGGTAATAAACAAAAAAATGGCACTGATGACACACTGTTTCTTTTGTACAAATAATTGAAGAGGGAGAGTAGTAGATTACTACTAATGTCTACTGCGTTGAATGATGATGTATTAGTTTATACAAAAATGTCAATTTTATAAATAAAAAATGAAAGTTTTTCATTTTTTCTTTCTTTTTGGCATGTGTAAAATAAAAGTGTAGATCGAGTGAGCCGTATAGTTGATATGGACCATATGGTAATATTATAGTATATAAAAGGCCTCAAAGATTTAATTTTTTTTTCAAGTGCATATACATGAATAAGTTTGATTAGGAAGAAGATCGAGAAGGGGAAAAAGAAGGGTCTGAACTCTGAATGTGTCTGTGTTGTTGTTGTTTCGTGTGGTAGCAGTATGCATGCAGAAAGACACTAGCGGACAATCGACCCCGCGTACGTGGCAGGTTCGCACGCAACGATGAGGCCAGCGAGATTCCTAAGGCTCCGTGTTCAACCGGAGATGAAGACGAAGTCGATTTCTGGGTAAATATTAATTTTGTTGTTTTCTCAATTTTCAACCTTTAAATATATTTCACATAAATAGTATTAAGGTGACATTAGGGAGCACATTGCTAAGAAAAATAATTAATGGACACCTAATTTCCATTCAATACCCAGAGAGAGAAAGGAATAAAAGAGAGATAAGTGGTAGATGTGATAGATAAATGATGTGATAGGAAGAGAGAGATAGAAACAAAAATAGGTATTAGATGGGTGTTAAAAAAAAATAAGTGTACATGTATAATAACCCCATTGCTAATTACTACTTAGATGAAAGTGGGTTGATATTTATTTATGTGGCTTTTATATAGATTGCGGAATTGCGGTTGCATGAAGAGCGAGACGATGTAACAGTGGGAGGAGCAGAACAATATGTGAAGAGTTACGGAACAAGTCAGTTTCAGTACTGTGGCTTTTGAGAGTTAGTTAGGAAACGGGACAGGCAGCATCTTTAGGCTCGCTCGCGGCACTTGATCAAGCGGAAGCCTTTTGCAAGCCATATTGCAGATTTTTTTTCTTCCTTTCTTCTTCTTTATTTAATTAATTAGATTAGATTAGATGCTTTTATAAAATAAAATATATCAATAAGTCGATCACCCTTACATGGAATCTGAGATGCTCCTGAGGTCAATGTGGAAGTGGGTTGTTGAAGGCTGCCCCAGATAGCCAGTTATAGTTGCACAATATTCCTCTTTTTATTTTTATTTTATTCCAGGCTATGATTTGTCAATTGTTTAGTGTGTGTGTGTGCGTGTATATGATCAAATTCCATAATCATGAGTAATTATACTTTTATATATTTCTTTCTCGGTAAATATGCTTTTATACATTAATTCAACCTGTTTGGAGTGAGAGGAATAAAAGTATACGAGATGTAATAATTAAGTATTTGACCAAACTTCTATTCATGATTAGGACTTAGTAGTAATCCGACAACAGAAATTTATTAACTTGGACATGTTTAGTTCCTGTTCAATTTTTTATCGTTATTTTTAATAATTTAATTTGTTTGCACTAATAGCATAAATCTTTTACACAAATATTTAATCATATCTTATCATGTAAATATTTTAGAAATTAATGTCATAAGGTGAAACAATGGTAGATATAATTGGGTGTATGCATAATTTTTTTACAGTATTAGTGTCTTAATTTTAAACTCTTTTTGCCATTTGCTTAAAAGTATATTTTTAATTATATTTTATTTTATTTTATTATTGGAGTAAAATGAAAAGACTAGAAATCCAATTAAATTTCATCAATTCACAAGAGTTAAAAATAAACCAATATTACATTGGTTCGAGTTGCACTGAGCTCAGGTCACTTAAGCAATGTCTCAGGTTCGAGTCTTGCACGTGAATGAAAAAAACATGCTTAGGAGAGGAGACCCCGCTAAAAATAACCATAGCCAAGTTTTTCAACAGATATTAGTCATCGACAAAGCCAATAAATACTTCACACATTAAAAAAAATAAAAACAAGAATTGATCCAAACCAGTAAAAGAATTGTAAATAATATTTTATGCAAAAAGTCTATACTTAAAGCATATTTATGGAATCCTTTTAGTAGACTATTTTTTTATTTCGTCCTTGAAGAATGAGAGAATCGAATAATAAAATTATAGTAGACCGAGCAAAAAGTCAAAATTGACCCGAAAATTATCGATCGTATTTGCAGATATATATATATATATATATATATATATATGCATCATTCAGGCATTCAGCTGATGTTTAAATAATAACTAAATAAATGAGTTTAGAATCTATTGCTACATCTTTAATAAATGTAAAATGACTTTAATATTAATTTGGTCCCCGTAATATTTCTAATTTTGAATTTTATTTTTATAATAAAAGTTAAACTTTTTTCGTTTTTGTTTTATTTTATGTTTTTGATTTTAATTTTTGTGTAGAGTTGACTGCTGATGTGACATATTTTAGTTCTTGTTATCACTCCTACGTGGCACAAAATACTTATGTGGCCTTCCAAACGTCAGCTTATTAAACCTACTTGGCGCCAACTCAGCTGACACATCAGCATCACACTCTCTCTCTCCCCTTTCCCTTCCCCACCCTTCTCTCTCCTCGGTCCTCACCCACCACCACCACCACCACCACCTCCTCCTCCTCCTCCTCCATCCTCCACCCACACCACCTCCTCCCTCACCACCAAAAGGAAATTGCAGATACAACAACAACAATCGCAGACCCTGATTGAAACATGCTGAGGGAGCTAAGATTGTTCATCTTTTTTCTTTCCCTGGTTTAGTCACAAAGTGGAAGCACCAGACTTCAAATAAATACAACCGAGAGAACATAGAAGCGTGAGATTGGGGGAGCTATGGCCTGCTGTGAGGGAAGAAGGAACAAATCTTATTAATCGTTGTGTTTGGGACCGTGTGTTCTTTCTCTAGTTTTCTTGCTAATTTGCTTAATCCACATCACCCATTTGTGAAAATGCTATACATTACAAACCCCTGTTAAAGATTATTCCTTCTGCCCCGTAACACTCAGCCAATGAAATGAAATTTTATACATTGAATTTTTGAAAAATATTCCGGAAAAGGGGAGAAGGGGTGGTGGTGGAGGTGGGGGTAGGGGTGGTGGAGATGGGGGAAAAGGGGGAAAAAGAGATGGACTAAATTTAAAACACGTTTTTTTACCGGGATTAAATTAAAAACTTAATATTTTTATATATATGTGTCAGGTGATGTGTAAACTACGTAGGTTTAATGAGGTGCCACGTATGAATTTTACAAAGACCTCACATGGCCACATCAGCTGTCAACACTAGTGAGCGACTAAATTCAAAAAAAATTTAAAAGAAGGATGAAAAAAGTTTGACTTTTTTATAAAGACCTAATTCAAAAACCTTCTATATTACGGAACCAAATTAATACTAAAGCCATGTAAAATTAACCAATTCAACTATCAAAATCAAAATTTTCATTATATAAATCAAGTCTGTAAATTATATACAATACAAAATCTATTTAATATTTAATCGTTCCCTTAAGCAATTAATCCAAGTCCAAAAGCAATTATATTGAGAGTGTAGACCAAAATTAAGTTTCACCTTAATTAATACAAGATGTTAACTCAATCAATCCAAAAATTAACTTAGATTCAGGGATATACTAGAACCAGTGCTCCCATTAAATGTGAAAACTAGAGTGAAAGACTAAATTGCAGTCCATTATACTAAAAGCTTTTGTGGTTATCATCTCTAGCATATTAATTAAAGGTATAAAACTGCTCTCGTTCATCTTAAAGAACAAGAAAATTAAGCAAAGATAGCAAGAAATTGGAATTGGACGAAGAGTACTCTGTCAAATTGGCTACTTCTCAACCATGTGAAGTCTAGTAGACAGTAGTATAGACTAGTAGCTCCCGAGCTTTATTATGAAGAACAAATGTCTCCGCTATTTGATCATTCAATTTATATAAATAGCCATAGCCATTCACCAACTTGGTTTAGCCAGCATTAGCAAAGATTGTTCAATTTCTGTGAGTGGAGCATATTAGGCTTATAGGTGGCTACCACCACTCTGTAGTTAGTTTAAATCGCCAACTTGATTTACTAGATGACAAGCACGTGTATGTGTGTATACATACCAATTTGGCTGAGAAGACAAAGCATCAAACATGGCATAAAACTCCACAATTTGACTGCAAAACACATGAAGCAACCAGGAATGGTAAAAACTTTGCCCCAGTTAAGTTTTGGGTGGACAAATAAACAAAAAGAAGCATCAATATAAAAAAGGAAAGTTATTATTCTTTTCTGATTATTGGGAGGGGATAAATGTAGTACTGTTTAGTTAATTAAATTTATCAATCTTGTGTACAAGTGGACTTCTATCTTCCAATTAAACAGCAGTCAAATAAATTCCAAGGATAAAAAGGATGTTAATTAATATATAGTTTATGTTTTCACACTTTAAGTGCTGTCAAATCTTTGCTCAGAATGATGACTAAGCACACAACAAACTCTGTGGAGTTGAGGAATGACTTGTTTCTGTTAGAATATATGTAAATATATTTTGTATCTAGTCATAATGTTAGTGATCTTGCGTATAATTAGAATAATGTTAGTGATCTTGTGTATAATCTGGTGTATAATTAGTTTCCTTAATTATAGTCTAGGATCTCTTTTGTAATTATACACAAGATCACTAACATTATGACTAGATACAAAATATATTTACATATATTCTAACAGTTTCAACTTTCAAACTCAACCTTTCCAGTTTTGTTGATCTACGTTGTCAATTAGTAGTCTAACTATCCTACTGAAAGTGAAAGTGTTTTTTGTTTTAATTAAAATGTAAACCAACTGTGAATGGAAAAATTAACAGGGCAAAGGTAATTTTCTCTCTGTTCTTTCTTTTTTTTCCCTTTCTCTATCAAAAGCTATATTTAATTTTGGTGTTTTTTTAAATTAACTGAAGTTTAGTAATTAATTATTGAATTGAAAGATACAATAAAGGTGTCAGTTTGTCATTTATTTCTTTTGTTATGAATTTCAAAAGCATAAAGAGTTGCATACTTTTGCTCTTGATCAGGGCATAAAGACACAAATTGATTGCCAACTAAAAAAGCCTAAATTATTATGCTGTGATTATATACTATCAAAGACTGGCATAAAGTGGGGTAACATGTGTTGAGGTGCCATTTTGGCAGCAATACTCCCAAACATAGACACAACAACATATATGTGAAAAATGGAGGAAAGCTCCAATATGACTGGATGCCATCACAGTATCACTTTACATTGAGAATAGGAAAGAACATTGAGATGTGAAGACAGAACTGCACAGTGAGGACACACACAGGAATGCCTTTGATAGATTCTCTTAAATAATGGTATTCATTTATAATATAGTGCCAGAAATAAAGAAGAGATGCTTCTGAATTCTGATTGATTATAAAGCTTAGATGTTCCTTTTAAAAACTATATATCCATTGATTGTCATAACTCAACCTTCATCAAGCTTTGCAACTTTTCTTATACCATTTTCATGAAATGATCACCATTTCCTTAAAAATGGAAAATTCCCAAAATAAATGACAGCCTAGGTAGTAATTAATTATATATACATCCAATCAATCAAAAAGTTAAAAAAAAAAAGGGTGAACCAAGCCAAATTAAAGAAGCAGAGACCATCTAACAAAATAAATTGAAAGGGACTAAAGACCGCATCTCCTTAGTCCCTAGTTGTTTTTTGAATGTGGTCCCTTAATCTCTCTCTCAGTTATTATATAAACATAAAACTTATAACTGGTTTCTTATTACGATAAGATTGTGATATAAGATAGAGGGAGACAACGCCCTTAATGGAGAGAGCAGTGTGCTTATATAAAATTTATCTTAAGCACCCAAATGATTCCAAACCCCAACTTTTGACCAGCACTAGATGGCAAGAAATGGATATTAAAAAAATCACTTCAACATCCTATATAATTGCAATGCTATATAGATTATAAGATGATTAGCTAGCTAGCCCCTTGTTGTTGTTCCCTTAGGCTAGGCTAGGCTAGGCTAGGCTAGGCTAGGCTAGAGAATTTTCTTCATGGGGATGATGGGGTGCCTGGGAAATTTGACCAACTGGGCCTGACCCTTATTGTTTAATCCAGCAAAAGGCCTTTGATTGGTACATCGAAGGTTCCATTGTTCGATCCTTGTCCTTTGGAATATTTTTCTAGTGATTTGATTGACAATAATAAAAACAAAAGAAAGTAACTAGCAGTTTAGTTTTATTGTTTTGCTTTGCACACGAATGATCCTTTATTATTATTTTTTAATCATGTTATTGGTATAAAATATCCACTGGTTTTATCGATAACTAATCTCCATGGGAAACCTAACTGACTATTTTTAGCGGGGACTCTCCTTCCGATCACGTTTTTTTTCATCCACAAAACTTGAATCTGAGACTTTGTTTAAGAGATCTGAGCTCAATACCACTGATACCAACTTGGTACGAATGATCCTTTATTAGACAAGGCCAAGTTTTTATAGAAAAAATAATTATCTATGTGATACGGCAGACAAGAAAAGAGGCCATGTTATTGATGATGGAACTTTTGTCTGGGGTAAGACTGGAAAAACCGAAAACTTTGAGGACCCTTTTTAGCTTGAGTGGAGAATCCATCAAGAGGGTCATCAGAAAAGCTTGATATGTAACACTATCTTATGTCCAACAAGGACAAGGGCAATGCTCATTTCACGATCTAGACCGAATTCAGGGACATGACAAAGGTTCAAAGTTAAAGTTTGCAAATTGTTGTGGTAACCTGTTTTTTGAGGAAAACATATCCTGATGTGAACTAAAAGCGACTTGAATACACTGAGACAATGACTTATATAACTATATAAGTATACCATGTATATATGCTACGTACATATATATTCTTTTTCCTACCTAACTTATTTTGGGGACATTGGCGAAGATACGAAATCGTTCGAGTAATAAAGTGGATGGGTTTACAATTAATTTTTTTGTGAGAAGTATGATTAATTATTAACTACTCCTATTAGCCTTAGTTTTATTTAGAACAAATTGGGATATAAAACAAAAACTGAATACAAAAAGGCTAGAGAGAAAATAAGAAACTCCTTTAAAAAAAGAAAATATTAAAAAAAATCAACGACCACAAACTAATGAGTGTAACATACAATCTTGAAGATATTAATTGGGGTTGAGAATTTGATTTTGCTTATTTTTTAATTAATTATTTAAAATTTTGACTTAAGTTTAATCTAATCAATTACTTGATAGAGATTATCAATATTACATTGGTCCGAGTGAAACTAGTTTAAATTCCTTAAATACGGTAGAAAAATATAATCAATTGATGGAGATCAAAGAGACTTTTTATATTAATTAATAATTAATTTCTTGACGTATCAATCTTCTTTATTTCCTAAAATTCAGTTAAAATAAAATAAAAATCTCAATATTTAAAGCTTTACGATGTGTGTAATTTTGCAATACATCGCGACCTGAGGCGAGACTATCTTTGATGAGAATCAAGAATTAATCATTAATCTTATACAACATTTTATACCCACTGATCTAAGAATGGGATTTATGAAATGATTTAAAAATTGCTAGCTCATGAAGCACGATCGTTTGGATAATTTCCTTTTTATTTCTTCACCTATTTCTCGTTGTTTGCCTTCTGATAGAAATTATTAAATTAAGACTGGTTTGTGGTGACAATTTTTTCTTACTTTGCTTACCCTCATTTTCCTCCTCTCTTTTGTTTCGTGTGTGCGTAAACGACTAGTCGTTTTGTAATAGTGCAGATACATAGCCCTTGAAGGCTTGACATAATGAAATCAATGATGCAACGGTTAGAAAAAAAAAAAGAAAGAAAGAAATGTTTCAACTAATGCTGAGGAAGGTTTGTCCTCCCTTTTGCATAGGTTTAATGAGTGCTTTTGTTTGGAATGGGATTCATATTCAAGTAATCAACTACATTAATTAATATGCCTAAGTGAGAGGTAAAAGCAAAGAGAATGTCCCAAAAAAGTAGTCAAATGCTAGATAGATCTCCTTAATTAGGTCTTCACAACTCACTCGCAAATACAAGAGATTCCTTCACCTACGTCTAAAGTCTCCACAAAAGGCAACCATCAACTCAAAAGCGTGCGGGTGGGGCTCTCACCAAATATCACATAGCGACACAATTAGTGATGTTTTACTGCGCTTGTGCCCCCACCTCTTTTCAATTCAACTCCACTATCGATTGGTACAAAGAAAGAAAAAATGAAAGAAGACATATCCAAAAATCTATTAAGGGAGGGATCAAAAAATTATTCAGATAAAATTTTATTGTTAATTCATAAATTTTTTCACATTGAATAATCTGTACATATTTTTTAGATCTAAAGTTGAACAAAAAGTAAATAAATTTATCATATTTTTACAAAATTTACTACTAATTAAGCTTGTGTATCTAAATACCAAGTGTAACAATGAACAAATTAGTTATGACAATAGCATTTAACTATACGATAATATAATATTAATATAATCACGAGGTTAGGTGCAAGTGGTCAATGCACTCTATCTAAGGGACGGATTCGGACAATCTTTGGTAAGACATTACTTACTTATTGGCCGAGCAAGATTAGTCCAAATATTCCTTTTTTTATAAGATATTGTGGGTATAAAAAAAATAACATAATATTAATATATATATTTATGAAACAATTTAATTGAGGGGAGGGAGGGGCACAAGCCCCTGCTTCTCCCCCTCCGTCCCTGAAAACACATGCATCATATTTTAATTACTATATGTGAAAATTAATACAACTGCACAGCAGCTGTTGCGTATGTTTGATTTTAGTTATAATATTGCAAAAAAAATATTTGAATATAAAGTAATTATATAATTTTTTATGTACAAACATACTTATTCAAGCATACATTTGTAATTGAAAGCCAAACATGACAGTAAAGAGGGCACTAATGAATTGGTTTTTGCTCCAAATATCATGTGGGCATACATGTCTGATTGTTACTTCAATTTCCCATTCTCAGGTCCTTCGCTTCACTTACCAGTAATATGAGGATTGATTAACTTACTGGTAATGTGTGTAATTCAAAATTTGAGGAATCATTTTCAAAACGAACGTGCCTGAAAATACACTCCTGCCCTGTTTTAAGGGTAAAAAATAATTTAAAAATAAAATAATGTATTTAATTTTTTTTAAAAGAAAAATTTGGCCCGGCGGGCCGGCCCGGCGACGGTTGCAGGCTAAAAAAATATCCCAACCCTCCAAAAAATGACAGACTGGCCCACTTTGATACCCCTACATTTAACACGTCATTTTTTATACATCTTTTGTTTATATTTTGTAATTTGAGAAATAAAAGAAAAAGAATGTGTGTATTGGGAAATATGTTTCTTTTGTTTTATTGTCTTTGTGAAAATAATGTAAAAAAAAAGTGACATAAAGATGACTATGTTTAATCTTGTTTCTTAACCTAAGGATTTCATATCGACCAAACATTAAATAAGTACTTGAGAGAGAAGCTAATTTTTATATTGAATGAAAAGTTAATCTTTATTTTGCCCTCTAAGAATGTTAAGTGATATCATTGATTCTTGACAGATTTTTATATTCAACTTAATCCCTCGGTAATGCAAAGTGGTCTTTCAAATAAATTTTACATCAATTAATCCTTCAATAATACCAAAGAAAAGAATATCTGAGTCTTCATTTTAGTCTTTCAATTGTACAAAATATCATTAACTTCAAAGTGGTCTTTCAAATAATTTTTACATCAATTAATCCTTCAATAATGCCAAAGAAAAGAATATCTGAGTCTTCATTTTAGCCTTTCAATTGTACAGAATATCATTAACTTAGTCTCGACATCCGGAAATTTTACACAATTTTCCTTAAAAAAATCAATTTAATTACAATTGACATAATTGAGGTATTATCATGATGATAGATAATTTTTAAAAACAACAATAACGTTTTTTTAAAAAAAAAGATTATCATGAAATATTGAAATAATATCCCTCCTCTACCACATTCATTCATAAATACTACAGGTAGCTAAATTGTCTTATATGTTGGATATTCACTTCTAAAACTTGTTTAAAATCCGAAAAACAAAGAGATATCTTTAGGACATGAACATCAACCCGCATACTTGTATGCAGAATGCAAAACCTTCAAAAAGGAGGTCACCCGGATATATTTGAGTACAAGATTGGCACTATCCATAAGTTAAAAGTAATTATGTAACTATGTTGAGGTTGTATAAAATTGTAAATCCTGCATTATTGATCATTGTCACATAGTACATTACAAAAAGACACCACTGCGCAGCTCGTTTCTATTCCCAAATGGGGTTTTAGGTAGGGCCATATCGTCTTTTAAATAAGAAGTGTCTCTTTGCTGGATCTTTCGGTTTGCTCTTGATCTGTCCTTGACCTTTGTGACGCCCAGTACTGAATAGGGAAGAAAGCAATCACCATCAAAGATCTATAGTTTGTATCTAGTTAACAGATCAAGGTTCTTAAGAACTCAAAAGGGAAACCCAACAGCTTGAGATAAATTAGCACATGGCACACTTTTGTTGTATAAGGCAAATAAAAAGGGTAACACACCTGTACTCCATATAAACCATTCCTTTTGCACCCGACATTGCACTCATGGATGCTTGAGAACGACGGGCACTGTGAAGAGCTATTTCATCCGTGTCTTCTTCTAGTTGCTCTAATCCAACTGCATCATCACCAGCATTCAATACCTGATAGGTACACGTCAGTTATTTCCCAATCAAGTTCAACAATTCAATTCAAAGTCAAAAGGGAATGAGGATGGAAACCTGCGCAAGAAGTGCCAATTGATCCTCAAGATGATAATAGCTCAAACGAGGTCCTTCATCAGATGGAGGCAAGCTTGTAATTACCTGTCAAGTATCATAAAAAACTAAGCATATATAGACTGAGACCTTGACAAGACAGTTTTAGTGGCCAACATACACTACAAATTATCAAGCTTGGCGTTGGGACTACAGTCACAGCAGGTCCTCTAAACCGTTGAGCTCAAAAAAATTGAGGCAATTATGCATTAATTCATGCAACATTTGGTAAGTGTGTTTGGAAAAGAGAAAAAAAGTGACCCCTATTTAGACTTAGGGTTGAGTCCAAATATATTAGATAGTTTCTTTCTTTCTCTTCCATTTCCTTCTCACCAAACATAACTTTCTGGAGTACTTTAATTGAACAAACAAGCGACCTGGTTATAGCAAACATCACTTGCACCATGGAAAAGCTTAGAATCATTCAAGGGTGCTTACAACTTGCTTTCCAGTATAATTCAAGCGTGTTACACTTTTGAAAAAGCAAAGAGCATCATACCAAAGCAGCAACTAGTTGAAGTTGTTTTACTATGTTTATTACAACTTATTATTATTCTAAATAAGACAAAAAATCACTCTTTCCCATCTAAGTGATCTAACACATTGACAACTTCAAATACAGTAAAGCATTTCCAATTCACGTGTCTCTTTGAGGAAAATTACCAGAAGCGCAACAGGAGGTGAACCTAAAATTGAAAGAAAATACCTTAAAGCTGTAACCCTGATCAATTAAAAATTGCTGCCTCTTAGTTGAGTAATACATCTCCTGCAAACAAAAGGAGCACAAAATGCATATTACAGCATAAATTTCTTGTATGACAGTTTAAGCTTTATTTTGCAATGATGGCATGATCCATTAATTCAACAATATACGACTTGGCATAAAATAAATGTATACCTGGGTATCAGTTGAGACAAGGGAATAAAAAAATGCATTATACTCCTCTTTACCCCCTGCCATCCTATCCTGAAGCTTTCCCTGCCATTTAATTCATTAATTTAAATCAGCCAGCCAACCCATTGACATAATGCATTATTGACAGACAACATAATATATAGGCAGAAAAGAACTTCCACTTTCCACAACCATCATTCGAAGTTTAGAATTCAATCTGTAGGGTGGGTTTGATATACAACAATGATAAGTAGCACTACCTAAGAAGTAATAAAATTATAAAAGTAGTAATTATCAAAACCTACTACTCAGAAATAATAACACGTGAGAAGTTCAGAAACTGACCTTTGCCCTAAGAATACGACCCAGACGTTGAGCTTCTTGACGCCTTGAACCAGCATGGGAAGAGATCTGAATTATCACATTTGCTTCAGGAATATCAATTGAGTTATCACCCACCTGAGAATAAAAGAGACGGTGCTAAGGATTAGATATCAACTGTTACATTCTTTATTATAATGTTAACAGGGAATAGCCCACAATATCAATAGTACGAACAGGGAGCATGGATATAGACAGCTATAGGGGTCTGTTTGGAAAAATAGCTTATTTAAGCACTTATGGCATAAGCGCTTATGTATAAGCTATTTTTATAATCGAAGAAAGAATGTGGTGAAACTGATTTCATATAAGCTGTAAGTTGTTTTGATAAGCTATCCTGGGTAGTTTATGAAAATAAGCCAAAAACAACTTATGACTATGAACCAGTCATAAGCTGTTTTCATAAGCTCTGTCAAACACACTAACAAGAGCTTATGGGCTAGCCCGGCGGGTTGGCCCGCCAGCCCATTTTTCCTTTTTTAAATTTTTTTTGTGTTTTTCTTCGGATTTTTGGGCGGGCCTAACCCGCCACTCCTACAACACATTTTGTTTTTGTTTTTTTGTTTTTTGGGTGGGTTAGGTTGGCCGGGCTAGTATACCTTGACTCACTTTTTTTTGGCAGGCTGACCCGCTTTGTCAACCCTACTTATGTCAGTGGATAAGCTCTGCATAAATCAATCCAAACAGGCCCTAGAACATACTAGTAATACACATTACAAAACATTATCTGACATCGTGAAACTCATGATATTCATTCAAACTTAAATTCATGAACGTCAAGATGCTACACCAGTATGTGCTTTAACATATACATGAAAAAGAGAAAAGTAAAGCAAATAAGCCTCAAAATAGAACTAAAGAAAACAGGAAAGGATACCTTGGAAAGAAAAACAGTATTTACGTCTTTGCTAGTTTTGAATGCTTGCAGAATTTTTGTCCTCTCAGCATGGCTGCACATAAGGCATATCAGAATATAACGTGCAGAACAGACGAAACTCAACAACTTCAAAAAAGGTCAACATATGTCCACAGCACCTTGTAGCACCATATATCATTGGTTTGCGGAGTTTCATGGCATACTCGGTGAGAGCAAAAAGATTATCAGCAAACACTATAATTTTATCACCACGAGCCCTTTCATGGTAATTTATGAGAAACTCACATGCTCGGAATTTATTTGGATTCATCACATAGAGGGCCTGCACATGTAATGATCATCAATAAAGATGAGTAAATTCAAGCAAGTAGAAATCATCACAAAGATAAAGGGCCTACATATGTAAAGATCATCAATTAAGATGAGTGAATTCAAGCAAGTAAACTAGGGAAAAAATTTGAGCAATTAAAAGTTTTCATAGAAGATTTTTCAATCCTTTTAATAATCAAAACAACCTAAACAGAAAAAAAAAAAACCTAGATTCCATAACCACTCCTTATAATTACAGTGTTCCAAGAGGCATCACCTGTCTCTTCTTGGAGTTCTCTTTCTTCAAATACTCAGCAAAAAACTCTTTTGTCATTGGACACCATACTTCAGCACACTGTACATTTGCAATAAATCCACCTTTTACAAGATCTAACCAATTTGCCTCGTACAGCTTGGGACCAATAAGGAAGTTCAGATCTGTAATCCTTTCGTCCTCTCTCACAAGTGTGGCTGCAAATTTAACAGTTATCTCACTCACAGCAGAAGAGGCTTAGGTCATAGTCAGGGTGACATTAAACCAATGCATAATGGCATACCTGTGAGCCCAAGTTTGCAGTGGGATTTAGTGAGACTAATGACTTTTCGAAACATATGGGCCGGAACCACATGCACCTGTTTATCATGCCATGATATTATGCAGCATAAGGGAACAGTCTTAAGATTTCAGGCAAGAAGCATATAACCATAAATTTTCATAATTACCTCATCCATAAGAAGCAATCCCCATTCTCTGTTTCTTATTTCTTCAATGATCTTTTCAGATTCTTCAGACCGTTTACCACCAAAAGCAACCATGTTATATGTTGTCACAACAACTCCGGCATTACCACGGAATCTCTCTTTGCTATCAGATGTGAAACGACATATTTGTTCATCTCGGATAGTTGACCATAGTTTAAATTGAAAAGCCCACTGATCTACAGAGACAGCATTTGTTGCCAAACAAAGGCAGCTCTTTTTTATCCGGCAAGCTGCCGAAACACCAACTAGGGACTTTCCAGCACCACAGGGTAGAACTATGATACCAGATCTCGCTCTACCTGAGGGGTGTAGACAATAAAATTGCAATCAGAAGTAATTCATGCTTCAATGTGCAATTACATGATGTAGACATTAATGTTGCTGAAGTCATTAAGAAAGGCTTAAAGCTTAACTATACAAGAGATCAATTATGCTAATCCAAATCTCATTAACATGATATTTTAAACATAACTTACAGTAATAACACATAAATTCCAAAGTTATAACAAAAAAACTAAGGAGATGTTTCTTTAGTAATGGAAGTTTAAACGTAAGTCCTCCAGCAATCACCACTAGCCCATTCCTAGTGAATGTAAAAGACTAGTGTTCCAACACTTGCATGATGCATTCTTCTAAAACATGTTCCAAGTCTGTATTTTTCTTTTACTAAAACTTCAATTTTCCTTCATATTACATGGTATAATAGTGAGGCTAAAAACTAGTATTGGAATGTGCAAAACAGGAGCATGCATTTTAGATTTCAAGTTAAACATTTCAAGAAGTAAAATTCAATCAATTTAAAACAAAAGTTGACACATGCCCTCACAAAAGCTGACAGCCTTACCATTTCCAAACATTTTACTAAGGCTCTTCTCTTGATATGGCCGTGGTTGTGCTTGAGGCTTTAGTTCCATGTCGAGGTCTGGGTTCACCTGCAGCATTAGAAGAGTAATACTGCATGAGTAACGGACAAACGGTTTAAACTTCATGACCATAAAATTGAAAGATGATACCAACAGTAAGTATATTGATTATAATCCTCAAATATTTTTAGCAGCAACAAGTATATAAAGCATTACTCACTGTATCGTTTCTGAAGTCATACTCCTCCAACATGGGATAATTTAATGCATTTGGCAAGCAACGTTGCTTTACATTTTCAACCTGTATATAACTCCCAGAAAAATTTAAATAGAAAATTCAATGAAGCAATCTCAACTACACTATTCTGATTTCCGATAACAATCTAGTCTACTCTATGAAACTCTTATCAGATTTTCCCAAAACAAAGATTTAATTTTCTTAGAAGATTTTAGTAGTGACCCCTGAAATGACCCAAATTTGACCCCAAAAAAATCAGAGGGGAATTCTATCATTTTGGTGACAAATGATAGTTGAAACAGGGATTTAGCTTAGAGGCTACCTAGATATTTAAACTTATCACTCTGGGAATTAAAAGCACATAGAATAACACTAGAGCTGCAGCACAGAGAAGAATGTATCATCATTCAAATTATGTAGCTAGTTTCTGATAAATGTATATATTCAATATTTCAATTTCAATTTTTGCTTTACTAAAGTCAATAAATTAACTCATCCATTTTCTTTTTCTGAGACGTGAATTGCCTAATCCAGCATCGTTTTTTCATCACAGATGACATTGATTCTATTTTGTGGTCTATGACTCAATAAAATGACTCAAAATCGACAACAAAGAGATTAAGGGCATTGGAGTAAAATATACTGCAATCCCCCCCCCCCCCCAAAAAAAATCAAAGCTCAAACCTAGATTACCTGAGCAGGATCAATTTCAAATGCATGAGCTTCTTTTTCTTCTGCGGCCGCTGCCACTTCTGCTTCATTTAGCAACTCATCATGAGTGCCTTCAATTTCACCTGCTGCTTTGCTGATTGTAAATCCATCTGCATTTGTACCCTAAACAAAAAGCAACATTAGGGACTGAGTTGCATTTTATATTGGAAAGAGTAGCAATATGAATGCAAACTGCAAAACAAAATACAATATTCATGGTAGTGTTAGCGAATGCAATTCACAGCAATAACTATAAATTTTTAGTGGTAAGGGATAAGACCTATGAGAAACCAATTCAATACAACATGGTAGCATTTTAGAATAATAAAGGAGGCCAGTCCAATCATGCCCCACCCCCACATAAATCCACTCACAGGGAAATACTAGAATTGTAATTACAGATAGGGCATCAGCCAAGAATATCTAAGGATCGTGCACAGGGGACATCAATATCTCTCACCCATCAGCAAGGTCTATAGTAATAAATCCAGTTATATTTATCTGGACATAAAAAAGACATCAGGAAAAAGGGTTAACCTAAGCCACCCAAACATGTTGAATAGCGCCCCACAAACAAAGGATGCGATCACAAACCTCAGAAGTAATCCTTGCTCGAGATATTGTGTCATCCCTGAGCAGTGTCTTCAATACCTGCAAAATTTGTTATGAGAACCGCATGAAATCTTGCAAAAGAATCAGCAGTGATTGAATAAGGAAAACACGTGGAGATAGAGGGAGCATCATTTGCATACCTCTGGAAATGGAGATTCAATAAAGTAGCGGTTCTTCTTAAGAACGAGTTTCACTTTGCCGTAATTTGCAGTAGAATCATGGATAAATTTAATCATCTCTTTAGGAAGCTTGGTCTTGGATAACTTGTTCAAAACTGCTATGATTGTTTCAGTTTCTAAACCAACCGAAACCGCAGCATACAGCGAGTGCGGAGTAAGATTGTATTCATGCATCGACTCCGGCCTATCCATCAACACCATCATCACACACATCAAACACACAAGCACCAATCTAATCTAATAATTTGGTAAACATGCCACTGCACGTGCTTTAACTTTCTCATAATGATGGTTTCTACCTGCA
Source organism: Glycyrrhiza uralensis (assembly GCA_030159175.1). Taxonomy (NCBI): domain Eukaryota; kingdom Viridiplantae; phylum Streptophyta; class Magnoliopsida; order Fabales; family Fabaceae; genus Glycyrrhiza; species Glycyrrhiza uralensis. The sequence continues at coordinate 55,576,428 of BRZY01000003.1, read as the reverse complement.
AACAGGCTCGGCGATGGCAATAAGAAAATCGTAGGCTTGCTTGTACAAAGGAGAGAAGGTCTCGAGGAATATGCGGCCATTGCCACAAGCCCACAGAGGGCGATTGGGGTGATCCGGTTTCAGCTCTAGTTTGCTAAAATCCTTGGTTTTGGCTTCTGTTTCACGCAAATAAAAAACAATACTCTAATCCTACGGAAGAGGTTAAGTCTTTAAATGAAATGGAAATTGATTGTAAATGAACATTACCGTCATCGTCGTATTGATCTTCGCCGCCATATCCATCGTCATCGCCGGCGAATCCTCTCCGAGTATCTTCCTGCTGCAAACAATGTGAGAAACGCGAAAATCAAAACAGAAAGAAAGTGAGGAAGATCAGCGATGAACTAACGAATTTAGAAGAGGCTTTGAGCTTTTTGAAGGGTCGTCCCTTTTCTCCTGCAAGTATGAAGTTAAAAAGAGCATGATTATTGTCTGTGTTTGTTCTGATAGATGGATTGGGAATACAGAAACGAATGCGAAAGTACCGTGTCCCATGAATCCGATGAATTAGATTAGGGTGTGATATTTTTTGCTTATTTTTTACTTTTATTTTTCTTTCTATCTGAAGTACAATAGCAATCGAGAATGGATAATTTGGGCCTGGGGACAAATCAAAAAAGCGCGACCGAATCCGCTTTTATTTATACACATCCGATCATTCGGTCACTGCTACTAATAATAAGTACCAACTCTGGGAGTGGGAGGGAGAAGACGATGCCGGTGCACGCAGCACACGCATACGCGCAAACGGCAAATGCTCTCACAACTATGGGCCGGCCCAAAACCTTCAATTATTTTTGGGTCTTGATATTCACACATACATTGACTACTATACACACATACACTAAGAGTTAAATGTCTAAATTACCCTTAAATTGAAAAACGCACACAGCACCTCTGAACTTCCGCACAGCACCTCTAAACTTCCGCAACACACAGCTGAGGAAGAGAAGAGTGACACCGTGCTTGACAAGCTCCACCTTGTGGTCCTCGCATACACACACACACCGTGGTCCTCTCACACACACACACACACCGTGGTCCTCTCTCTCTCTCTCTCACACACACACACACACTCACAGTTCCGTGGTGGGTGGACGGGAAAAGCTCACATGCACTGCGGAACTTGCGGAACTAATAGTTCCGCGGAGAAAAATACTTCACTAGTTCTGCATGTGCATTTTTTTACGCAGAACTATTTTTTTACATGCAGAACTATTTTTTTACATGCAGAACTATTAGTTCCTCGTGTGTATTTTTTTATGCGGAATTATTTTTTCCGCACGTGTTATTTGTAGCACACACATACAAATAACAGGTGCGGAATACCGTAAAAATAAACACACACTTCCGCACCGCCAATCTGTTGCTGCTTCTTCATTTCAAGCCCCGATCTGCTTCTTCTTTTTCTCCATCGCCAATCTGCACAAAACCGCCATAACCACCGATCTGCTTTTACATGTGAGCTTCTTCTTCTTCTTCTGCGAAATGTTCAGATATATTTCTTCTCCTATGTCTTTCTCATTACTTCGGTTTGTAAATCTGTGCACTGCTCACATTGCACGCGAGTTCCACCTTCTTCCTTTCGGATCTGGTGCACGATATTTGGTTCTCCCCTCGTGTGAGTCAAGGAGGCGTGGAAGGACAGAGATCAACTGCGCGGAGGCACGATATTCCGACAAGTGAGGGAGAAGGATTCACTGTGAGCGAGGGACAGAGATCGACGGCGCGAAAGTGTGGTTGCGGAACTTGGGCGGCGCGGAAGTTTGTGGAAGTTTGCGGAAGCACTGCGGAAGTGAATAGGGAGAAAAGAGAGTATTTTAGTCTTTTTGCTGACAATGTATGTGTAGATAGTAAGTTGTGTATGTGTGAATATAAATCCCCATTATTTTTTATTTCTTTTTTAGTTTTTACAGTGTGTTCTTTATTTATGTGCAAGCGAGAAACACACGCGACATCACAAGACACGTTGATCTATTGAAAGATTATTTTTTAGATAAGTAGTAATTTCTATGCTACCCCGAAAAATAAATAAAAATTGGCATTTTTTATGTGGACTAATAAAAATTTAACAATTTTATTGGCCAATTTAAAAATCTAAAAATTAAATATAATACATTGTTGAGTTTTATTGGACCATATAAAGAATGGACATTTTTTAAGGTGAACAAAAAAATTTGATATCTCATTTTATAATTTATATTGTTTAAAATAAAATGAAATATGATAGAATATATTTTATTTATTTGATATCTCATTTTCCTTTTAATTAAAAAATGTATGATAAAATCAGTTTTTTATTCGTTATATTGTAAAATGTTTAAATAGTAAAATAATAACTCAATTGTATTATATTTATTTATTATTTATACGTACTTCATTTGTTGTGTTTTATATTGTTTTTTTTTTGTTTTCATTTCGTTGCACTGTTGTATTTATTATCTAAACACACAGCTCTCCGCGGTGTACTCGAGCTCTATTGAGCTACAGTTTATTTCCTGTTTTTCTTATATGGCTGGGAGATAAAAGGTAAACAACCATGATATTGGCAATCCAACATGATCATTTGACCAAGATAAGATTGTTAACCGTTTTTATATATGAAGAGAGTTTCAGCTTGTCCAATTCAGCACAACACCTTGTCTGGAAACGACAAACTTGATCACAATTCACATAGGACAACCCCCATTGCAGATAAGGGCATCGGCATCACTTGCAAATTGAAATGCCATTTTTCTGTCCGATAATAAAAGGCTCTCACCACTTATGATAAAGGCGTCAGGCTGACATGACTTCCAACTAGACTTTTTTATTTATATTGATTGATTGATATTATATGAAATCATATTATTATTCTATAATTGATTAATTTTTAGTAAGTTTAAACGTGTTTTTAATCCTGTTGAATATTTTTGTTTTCAGTTTTGCTATTTTTTTACGAGAAAAAAATATACAAATTTTGTACAAAATGAAATCTGGCCCTTGACAAAAATCAGGTTAGGCATGATTGAAAATTAGACCACTGTTTTTAAAAGAAACCGAACTGTTTTATATTCTTTAAGCAGAGTGTGGTGCAAATTCTTTCTTAAAAAAGTTTGTATTTCTCTTTTGTTTTTAGTGTCTATCTCCTATTTTTTATTGTTTTAATCTATCGTTGTTCCAAAATAGATTTTTGTGAATGGAAAAAACGTAGTTAGAAAAAGAGACCCTATTAAAGGTGGCCAATTTAGTTCCCCGACAGAGATTAGTTATCGACAAAGTATATTTATACATTGCACCAATAACATAGTTACAAAAAAAATGGCTTTAACATGTTTTTAGTCCCTCTAAATATCGGCGTTTTAAATTTAGTCCCTCTAAAAAAAGTCAAAGTTTTTTGGTCCCTCAAGAAATCAATTTTTTGATTTAAGTCCCTCTTTTGCGTTGACCGCTGACATGGCACATTGAAGTCCCTGTAAAAATGCTGCCATGGCTTACATGCAGAGGGACTAAAATCAAAACTTAATATTTAGAGGGACTAAAATCAAAACTTAATATATTTAGAGGGACTAAAATCAAAACTTAATATATTTAGAAGGACCATGTCAGCATTTTTACAAGGATCTCAGTGTGTCACATTAGCAGTCAACGCCAAAGAGGGACCTAAATCAAAAAATTGATTTCTTGAGGGACTAAAAAACTTTGACTTTTTTTAGAGGGACTAAATTCAAAACGCCGATATTTAAAGGGACCAAAAACATGTTAAAGCCAAAAAAAATTTAGTCCTTTTTTGTGTGTGTGTGCATTTTTAGTCCCTTCTGTTATCCATGAGTTGAGTGCTATAATGTGGCTAACAAAATGCCATGTTAGCATTATATTGTCACATGTTTAAACTTATTCCATTCGAATTAAAGTGTGGCAGACTTGTGTATGATATCACAGCGTCTCTTTCTTCTCCACTTAACCTTAATTCCATGTCAAAAAAAAAACACTTAATTCCAACACCTAAAATGAAAGCTTACCATTGTCGTCATCTTGCTGAAAACTAACAAAGTTGCATATATATGGAGACAACTAGTGTAGTGACCCGTTGTTGCACGGGGCATATGACGCACTTTATAAAAAATTATAAAAAATATATTTGAACAATTATAAAATATTTTATTTTTTTTAAATTATATTTTTTAAATTATATAATAAATTATAAATTATCGTTATCTATTGAAAATAGTTGGTTAATTATTTGATTAATTCACAACTTAAAAGTTGAATACAACAAAAAAATAGTACAAATTATGGTTAAAATAGTAAAATAATTTAAATAATTGTTGTGAGTAGACATGACAAAAAACCTAAAGTTGTAGTACCCACTTTATCTCGTCCCGACTTTGATAGGACAACCCATCAACTGCAATTATCTATAAATCTATATCATAAATTATCTTTATGTACTTGTATCAATTATACCTATCAAGTACATGCCAAATTGTCGTGCATATTCAATTAGTAGAAACTTATTGGGTTAAATATGTTTTTGGTCCTTCATATTTGGGAAAAGTTCAGTTTTGGTCTTTTTTCTTTGAAATTGATCTTTTTAGTCTCTCGTTTTTTGAAATGTACCATTTATAGTCCTTGAGGCCATTTTATAAATTCAAAAAATATTTTTTAATATTTTACTTCCACCCCTCCTAATTTCTAATTTTCACTAAGCCCCCACCCACCATTTTGTGCAGAGAAGGACCGCCGCACACGACTCACCGCCGTCTCCACCGTCTCAGTTGCCTCCACCACGACGCCCCACCACTCATGTTTTTATTTTATAGATAACGGTGCCCAAAAAATTCAAATTTGCTCATATCAAGAAAAATCTTCAACAAATTAGTTAAGTGAGAAAATAATAGCAAATTAAGAAATAAATATGTTTATATTAAAATTATAATAACAATGAATTTAAAAATATTAAAATTGTGTTCTCGAAAAATATTATAATTGTGATAAAGTGCAATTTTTGCTTTATAATTTATATGTTAATATGGGTTAACATAAAATGTTTATTCTCATGTATTAACTTTAATTTCTCCCGATAAACTTTTTTTTATATATAATTTCTCCCTATATACCGTTACGTATTTCTTTATCACTATGTGTTATCTATTATTTCCAATTAATCAGTTTATATACACACACACAAACACTAATTTGAAAAAAAAAATAATTTTCTTAGATTAAACAAAGTCTTCGATTATGTTTGAGCAACCTTTTATTTCTTAAAGCCAGTTGCTGCTTGGTGACTTGTTGGGAGTTTATACTCCTCGTGGTATTATCGCGTAGTTTGTTTCTTTGTGCTTCAACCCCGTTCTATTCCAAAAGAAAAATTCTTTGATAAATTATTTGGTGAATAAAAATATATTTATATTAAAATTATCATAAAGTGAAATAGAAGATTATTTAAATTATATATTAAAGTTTAATTCTTTAAGTATTCACTTGTCGATGAGATTTCACGTAAAATATTTGGCACAATGTTATATGTGTAATTTTTTCTTGTATACTTTAATGTAAAATGTATATCCCATGTGTTATGTTTTATTTATAATTTTTACATTAACCAATTTACATCTATATATTAATGTATAAAATCTCCTAATTTTCTCAAAAAAATAACATGTCAAATAAATTAGTTAGATTATAATGTAATAATAAAAGAAATATTTATTTTCATTTGTTATGTTTTATCCATACTATTTATTTTAATTAGTTTATTTATAGACATTAATTATTGAAAAATTCAAATTTGGTTGGAAAAAAAAATTTAATAAATTAATTAAATAAAAAATGCTAAATAAGAAAGAAATAATGAATACAACGTATATCAATTAAGATAAAAGAAAATAGTTTTTTATTACCATTTAAGTTTTTGCGTTTTAATTGCAGTCACTATCGCAAAGATACAATGTTTTTAACTACAATTTTAAATTAATTTCTACAATTAAAATATACCTTTTATGAATTTCAACATGATCCCTAAAGATACAATTTGTATTATTTGAAAATTGAAACATTTAATATGATTCCTATCATAGAAATTTATGAAACCGGTCCCTATCAATTTTTTCAACTACGGTTTTAAATTGATTTCAGCAATAAAAAATACCTTTTATGAATTTCAACACGATCTCTATACATATAATTTGCATCTTTTGAAATTTGAAAAATTTACAACGATTCCTATCATAGAGATGTTTAAAATCGGTCCCTATCATAAAGATATAATTTTTTTATTTACCATTTTAAATTGATTCCTATAATAAACACTCTTTTTATGAATTTCAACTTGACCCTAGAGATACAATTTGTAGAAAAATAAAATGTAAAAAATTTATAATAATTTCTACCCTAGAGAATAAGAAAATTGGTTTCTATCACATAAATACAATTTTTTCTACGATTTTAAATTGATTCCTATAATAAATATACTCCTTTTATGAATTTCAACGTAATCTCTAGAAATGCATTTTGTATCATTTCAAATTTGAAAAATTTATAACTGTAGAGATTGATAAAACTGGTCCCTATCACAAAGATATAATTTCTTTCAATTACGATTTTAAATTGATTCCTATAATAAACATGCTCCTTTTTTGAATTTCAACTTAATCCCTAGAAATATAATTTGTCTCATTTGCAAATTGAAAGTTTTATAAATAATTTTTTTAATACATAAATTTTATAGTTTTTTCTATCATAGAGATTTATAAAATCTATATAATTTTTTTCAAATACTTTTACTAATACCTAAATATTTCACAAAAAGTTAAATAGTATAAAAATATATATACATTTTAAAAAAATAAAATTAATTTAAGGCATTCCAAAAAAATTTCCACAATAGGAAATTTGAATTGGGAAATTAAATATTTTATATGTATTTTTAAATTAAAACAACTAATAAACTATTACATATGTTTTCTAAAATAAATATATCCTAAAAGATACAAAAAAATTACAGTAATATATATAATTATTGAAATTTCATACATAAGTTCTTGGAAAATATTGAAAAAATAATAAGCAACTAAATTCTTGTGATATATGATACTTCTTCTTGTTTGAGAGAGAACAATATTGCTTCTGCATAGAATAAAAAACTAATCACAAATTGAAATCAAAAGTAAAAAACTTAACAATGCAAAATAGAGAGTCATTAATTCCAAAAAATAATCGATAAATAAAAATAAATTAATAAAAAATTAGAAGATTTGCCTTAGAGGAGAAGTTTGCCTAAAATGAGAAGAACAAAAGTCAAACAATATCGATAGTTTGGAGGTTATTAGAATATTAATAAATACTAAAAAATAATAAGTAAAAATGATTAACAGTAAAATAGAAAAATATCAATAATACGAACTCACCTTATATGAGAATTCAATGTTGTTGAACAAAGGAATAACAATAATACAAAGGATAAAACAAAATGAACAAATAAATTTTATCAAAACATGCAGATATTAAGATTTAAGATTAAAAATTCAAAAATTGAAAAATATAAAAGATTAACCATGAAAAAGAAAACAAAAACTAACCTTTAATCGAAAGTCTCAAGTGTTAGTAACCGCAATGGATGAGAATAATGAGAAGAAAATATATATGAAATGAGAGAAGATACAAAAAGATAGATGATAGAAAAATCATACCAGAGAATGAAGAGGCTGAAGAAACACGAATGTTTGTAGACGCAAAATGAATAGTTAAAGATATAAGGCATAAAAATATTCTCTAATAAATAGTCAATTGAAAATACGATTTTAAATTGATTATTTCGAATACAATCAATACAATTTCAAATAAGACACATTAAATATGAATCATGAAATCATTAATCAATAAAATCTTTTCAAATCAATTCAATCTATTTGATCCTTGGAATGCTCTCAAAGCAACACCTATAAAAATATACCTATAGAGGGTTCGTCTTTATATATATTATAGATGACGAATAAGACACAGAAAAATACCCAAAAGAGTTCCGCACTCCAACCATGACATTGGCATCGCTTCCATAGCCATCGCTTTTAAAGTCTATGATCGATTTGAGTATAAAAATAAAAATTTGATACAATCAAAATTTAGGATCATGTAAAAGACAAATATAACTCATTCGAATTTTTTTATTCGAAAAAAAGGCACCCCCCCTGATGACCACGCATCCATCGTGACGTATGCACTAAACATATATTTTATTAACACAAGGAATTAAAACACCTCACTTTAAAATAACTAAGACATAAATTAAAGAAAAAATGAGCATAAACTAATTATATATTTGTTTAAGATTTTGGTAGAATTAAGCCCGTTTGTTATTGATTATTTAAAAAAATATTTTTTTAAAGAAATAATTATTTTTAATAATTTTCTATCTGTTTGTTTTTGCTTTTAAAAATAATCAGAATCTAAAAATAATCAAAAATTCTGATTAAAATAAAAAACTATCTAGAGTTGTTTTTCAGAATTAATCAGATTTTAATGAAGAGAGAGAAGATTAAAAAAATAATTTTTAGAATTATTAACAAACACAAATTAGATTATACTTTATATAAAAATCTCTAAAAAATAATCACTAAATTATTTTATATAAAAATCACTTATTTTTTAATCAATAACAAACTGACCCTTAATTTAAAAAAAATTAAAGTTAAAATAATTGATTTGTATTTGGTAATTATATTCAATAGAAAGCTATAAATTGTCATTTCATTCAAAATTAATTCTACCCATTCTAAAATCGTTTGTTTGGTTACATACCTAAATCACTTCCTAAACCACATCAATGCAAAAGTTACTGAGCCTATGTTTGGAATCGTAGTACAGGTCTTTAAATGGTCTTTGGTGTCCCAAAAGCTAACAATTGGAGCTTCTAATCCACTATATGGTTGCGGCCAATCCACTACTCAAGCAAATATGTACTAAGTGTAGCTTCTCCCGAATCGTGCAGTGGCTGTGGATTCACGGGGAAGCAAACATGCAATTTATTCAACACAGTTTCTATCCAAATAGATTACGCCTATGTTTGGTTTCACGTTGAGTAGCACTGGACGCACGTTTAGAATGGTCAAACGTGGTTTTGACCGAAAAGAAGATGTTTGGCTCCCTTGTTGCAGACGCAGTTCGCTATCCAAAATCGATTCAAACATGAAGCTGGGAGGACTAGCTTCCACATTCAGCAGAAAATCGCTTCACAAAGATTTATTGGAATTCTCAGCTTTGCCCTTCACCAACCTGGAAACATCTCGCCTTCAACCCGATGGAGTGCTGGCGGTGGTGCTGGGGACTGTCGGTGGTCCACCTAATCTCCACTGTCCCAACCAATTTACTTACCTCTCTCTGAAAATCCACAAAGATTGTTAAATTTCTAAAACTAAAAGAAATAATGAACTAATTGTATAATTGTATTTGGTCACGGACGGATCAGGAGTTATGAAAGAGCTGCAGAGTGTAACATCCTACTAGTCCTATTGGCATATTATATTGGAGTAATTAACTTGGTTGGTTTGGTATTGTAATAGGAACAAATTAGTGCTTTCGGGTGTGGCATTTGAGGTTTAAACTATATGTAGTTTTGTCCCACGCTCATCTTATGCAAACTGAAATTCAAGTTTGCTATGCGGTCAGGAGCCCTGATCGCTTGCAACAGTTTTGTATTAATCAATTGAGATGCATATATAGACCCATTTTGGTAATTGCACACATAAAAGTAATTTTGAACCAAACTATCTAAACAATATGAATTGATAAAAATTATTTTTCCATGAATATATCCAAACACGTTACATTCAACTCACTTTTAGTCAAAATCAATTTTATAGAATCAATTCACTCAAAATCAATTTTCGTCGCTGCAGAACCAAACACACACTTAGTTTTGCAGTGGTCAAAATTGATTTTGGCAGAATTAATTTTGTAAAATTGATTTTGTTATAAGTGAGTTGAATGTAATGTGATTTTATGTTTGGATGCATTCACAAAAAATTGATTTTTATCAATTCAGATTGTTTGGATAGTTTGAATCAAAATTGCTTTTGGATGTATAATTACAAAAATGAGTTCTAACATGTATGTATATAAAACTAGATTTTTTTTATTTTAGATTATTAATTAAAACTAACAAACAATAAAAATGAGCAAAACTTAAATAAACACATCAAGATTTCAAAAACATTAAACACTCATCAAGATATACGTGAAGTGGGCTAAGCATAAGCCCAAACTTGAATTGAATAAAATAAATAAAATATAAAATATTCACTCTAGTCTGTAAAAGGGCTGAAACCCTAAGAACAAAAAAAAAATCCAAATTGTTGAATGGTGCGCCACCCCAAGAGAAAAATGGAGAAGCAGCATCAAGGAAGAAACTGTGTCCATAGAAGAAAGGAAGAAGCTAGCCTACTCGCAGTTCTTCAAGAGTGTGCCCACACACTTACAGTTGCTCCTTCACTTGTGTTTCTGCTCATCAGCTCATCACTTCCTTCTCCACACCCTCCAGAAGAAGAAGCCGCACAGAGCAGCGAGTGAACGATGATGAAAGAGAAACAGGGGGCAACGAAGGAATGAAGGAAAAGATATATTTATCAACTAATGATAAACTTTAGAATCGATTTGCTTCCACCGTGGAAGCTACAAATCCTGGTTTCACCAAGAATTGAGTTTGAATCCCAAAATTGCTTTTTCTTTGAATATCCAAACTCCTTCATAAAAGTGTCGAATCACGTTTAGCCATGATAACGTACGTTTGAGGGCTATGAACGCGGATCCAAACAGGAAGTATTGTAGCAAATTAATTTCTGAAGCCCTGGAATCACGTTTGGAGAAAGTTAACTAAACAAGAATAAAACCAAAAACTCGTTTAAATATTATAAACTAAAATAATATTTAATCCATTTTAGAATATTTTCTATTTATTTATTGACTTTAATATTAATTTATTCCAAGTAAAATTTGGATTTTGAATTTAGTCTCTATAAAAAAAGTTTAATTTTTTTGTTCTCATTTTATTTATTTTTTTTATTTTAGTTCTTGGAGGAGTTGACCGCTGATGTGGCACTGTGAGGTCCTATAAAATTTCTACGTGGTGTCTACGTGGCTTACACATCACCTGACACGTACTTATACAAATATTAAGTTTTAAATTTAGTCCCTCTTAAAAAAATGTGTTTTGAATTTAGTCCCTTTCATTTTCTCCCCTTCTCCACCACGCCCTCCACCACCCCTACCTCCTTCTCCCCCTTCTCCACCACCACCCTCATCCCCACCTCCACCACCACTCCTCTTCCTCCACCCCCAACAACAACAACAAAGCACAGAAAATCAGTAACAACAACAACAAAAAATCCCCACCCCTAATTTCTCTCTCTCTCTCTCACTCCCACGGTGCCCTCTTTCTCTCTCCCCCTCACATGTTGATTTTTGTTATTGTTGTTGTTGTATCTGCAGATTTTCATTGTTGTTGTGTGATTTCCATCTAGTGGTGAGGGTGGAGGAGGAGGTCGTGGAGGTGGGTGAGAGGATGGAGTGTTGGTGGAGAAAGGGGAAGCCATGGAGGGGTGGGGGTTGGGGTTGTGGTGTAGGAGGGAGGAGAAGGAGGTGGGGGTGGTGGAGGTGGGGATGGGGGTGGTGGTGGAGAAGGGGGAGAAGGAGGTGGAGGTGGGGGTGGTGGAGAAGGAGAGAGGGAGAGGGACTAAATTCAAAACACATTTTTTTTAAGAGGGACTAAATTCAAAACACATTTTTTAAGAGGGACTAAATTCAAAACTTAATATTTGTATAGGTATGTGTCAGGTGACGTGTAAGCCACGTAAGTGCCACATAGGAATTTTACAGGGACCTCACAGTGTCACATCAGCGGTCAACACTAGTGAGGGACTAAATTCAAAAAAAAAATGAGGACTAAATTCAAAAAAATAAATAAAACAAGGACGAAAAAAGTTTAACTTTTTTTATAGGGATCTAAATCAAAAACCTCCTATATTACAGGAACCAAATTAATATTAAAGCCTTATTTATTTTATCCTGGTCATATTATTAAAGGACCCGGATAAATATAATTGAGTTGGGCCTCTAGCATTGATCGACATGGAATCCGGGTCCATGAGAGGAAATGAACGGCTGAGATGTGATGAAGAATAATGAAAGAGAATGAAGAGAGGTAAGTGGGAGAATTTTCAATATTTCCGTGCTAGTCTTCTTTCTCGTACACGTAAACCCGCACTGAGCCCGCACACACCCCAACACATCATCATGTCAAATACCAACGAAAGCAACTCCTCACGCAGTTTCTCATTCTCATCTTCTTCTCCTCCTCCTGTTGCTGAATTTCAATTTCAATTCTCAGTCTCAAGGTACTATTCTCCATCGCTTATTATCTCGTTTTCTGCCGATTTCGGACTCATCAGTTGCTTCTCATCTTCCTTTCCTTGCTTTGCAGCTCAACTATCCAATCCTATGTCTTTTTTTTTTTTTGATATAACCTATGTCTTCTTTTATTTTCAGTTTTGTATCTAATTTGTCGCTTTTTTTTTCTATCTCCTTTTTTTCCCCTTCTATTGGCTGATGCTTGACGATTATTTTGAGTTGAATTCGGTGAAATTCCGCATAAGATTTGTGTTAGGCTTCTTTGATTGTTAATCACAGTTTTTCAGTTTCAATTCATGGCTTATTTTATTCTGATTGCTTTTGCTTGGGTCTCTTGCTGTAGTATCATCTCTTTTCTCAAATAAGTTGGTAACTGTTCTGATGATTAGGATCGAGTTTTTGGAAAGTCAGATATTATTACTCTCTTTCGGTGGGAGTGGAGTAATTTACACGCACGCACGATCGTGAATTCGTGATGTAACTATATTCTCTCAAGTGATTTTTTAAATAATCCTTTTAATTACTAGTACTTTAATTTATGAACATTAAACAAAATATCAATATCAAATACTTTTATAAATGTATTTAAATGTAATAAATAGAACGGTTAAAAGGATTTAGATTTCTCTCTCTCTTTCGTATGTGCAGCTTAATAGTTATTAATTAATAATCTAAAAGGATTGTGCATTTATATGCTGGTGATGAAGGTGAAACGATGCACCCAATGCCAATAGTTATTTTTGGGTGCTGGAGATAATTTAGGCGTGATGGGCGGTTGCTGCTGTTGTTCTTCCAGGGAGACTGTATTGAGCGCTCCACCTGTGTACTATTATGTCAGTATTCTTTTCATATTTGAATTTCATGCGTTTATTTTCTGCTTTTGCCTTTTTTCAGAAGCATTTTATATTTTTGTTGCTGCGGTACATGCATCGCTTTCCCTGTTTATTCCATCATTTGATTAGGTTAGAAAGCTTTCCAATAATTAATATTCATTGCTTTCTCTTCAACAACCCCAAAAAGGAGGAGAAATTTGTATCCGCAGCTGTAGCCTCTCTGCAGCCTCTGCAGTGAATTCGGATTCCCTGCAGTCGGGAATCCTGCATTCAATCATCGAACGGCTCAAACCGCCCCGACTGCGTGAATGCTGGATTCCCGACTGCAAGGAATCCGAATTCACTGCAGAGGATCCGTTCACAAATTTCTCCAGCTGTCCGATCTCAATCGAACGGCCCAGATCGCTCCGATTGCGTGAATGCGGGATTCCCCGACTGCAGGGAATCCAAATTCCTCTGCAACCGAAAAATGAAAGAGTGAGAGGAGAGAGAAAAGGAAAGAAAAATGGGAGAAAAGGAAAGAGAGAGAATAAAATGAGAGAGACATAGAGAGGAGAGATCTAGAGAGGAGAGATCCCTCTGCAGCCTCTCCAGCGCTGCAGAGGATCCAGGTCCAGGAGAGAGAGAGATAGACAGATAGGTAGATATAGACTTGGAAGAAGTTTGAACTTAGATTAGGTTGCCAGTGCCACCTACTGAGAGAAGGTTTCATAGTGTTCTCAATGAAGCCTGTTCGTGTGAAGAAAGAATTTTAAGAGAAGTGGTTGAGTTTATGGTCCACATTTATTTATTACAAACATCGCCATCCAGTGTTAATTAAATGCTGCAGTTTCGTTTTTTAAGAAATTGATGTCACTCTGAGAATCAATTTGAGTCTACTTCTTGTAACTATGAATTTATGATTACTTTCGGTTTATTACTATCTGATAGTTGTGCAATCAATCCGTGATAACATTACTCCATTTGCTGCATTCTCTCAGCAGTATCCAAGAGCATCAGAGGAGCATGTTCCACTATCATCACACCAGGGTACTGCCTCTGCTTTCTCTGGGCGGCTTTTGGTTGATACTAATCTAGATACTTCAAGTCCTGATACTTATAGGCCACCTCCTGCTCCTATCCCTTTCAATGTTACTTCAGGTGCCACTCAAACTCCACCTGTGGCTCAAGAAATTTGTGGTGACAAGAATAACACATCCTTGCTTTCTACAAATTCTAATTCAATTCAAGAACCAGTTGCTGGAGACAATCACGGGACCTCAGCTAAGTCGGAAGAGCTGAAAGAATCAGAATGCAAAGTTCAGACTGATGTACCACTAGACTTGGCAAAGGATTCTGAAATTGAACTTCCAAAGTTGGGAGAATCTCTAAATATAGTAGAAGAGGAGGATGCATGCCCAATATGTTTAGAAGGTGATGTTGCCACAGCTTCTTTATTCAATATCTATATATAACTAGTTAAGCCAGTTATTAAGTGACATTTATCCTGTTTTTGGTTAAAATGGAGGGTTGTGGATGATGGATATCTTTTTATTGAAGCAGAGTATGATGAAGAGAATCCAAAACTCACAACAAAATGCGACCATCATTTTCACCTTGCATGCATTCTGGAATGGATGGAAAGAAGTGAAACTTGCCCTGTGTGTGATCAGGTTTTCCCACTCATTCCCATCTTCCCATCTTATCTTTATATTTTTGTAAAGATATCGTTATAAATGGGATAATTATAAATTCTTTCTTTCTTTGATGCAGGAAACGGTTTTCAACCCTCCCATTGAATAATACAAATGATTGATATCAACGTGGGAGTTCAATTATACTGTGTGATAGTTTTCGAGAAGCGAGGTTACAAAATCATTAATTAGTATACTATACTGGCAACCTCAGCATATCGCTGTATTTTGTTTGTTTTGTTTTCTGAATTTCACGAGGGTTTATTCCATTTTTCATGCAGAGTCCCATGTGTTGGTTACAGGAAATTAAAGGAAAGTAGAATGTTCTCTTTACATCGTCTTTCAATTAAAATGTTAAAGTGATATCAGGATATGCTACATGTGATGCCTTGCATAGGTTATCATAGAGATATGCTATTGCAAAACAGTGATCAATATGATTTTTCGTTCTTTTCTTTGTTGTGGACTATCAGAATGCCTTCACTTTCCTTGTTTTGCTTTCATCTTTTATATTGAAATTATGTGGATTTGCTTATAAGCATCGGACGTGATGTACATGGAATGTTACTGCTGTGTTTGGCCGAAGACGAATAATAGCTCTTAACCTTTTCCCACTGCCGTTTTTCATGTCTTTGTTTATGGGTTCCCTGACATGACTGCATCCTACCCTCCAACTTGACCTGCTTCTAAATTTTCACAGGAAATTTGATTCTTGAAAGTGAAAATTTGTGGTGTTTTAGATGATGAAAGTGTTAGATACATAAAATTAGTTTATGTATATGTTAACTTATTATAAATTTGTCTTTTTTTCCTTCTAATTTATTTCCTCCGTCAATGTTGTATGTGAAAATGCATGCGTGTAATGTTAAGTGTCACATAAATTGCCTATAAAAGTGTTACCTGTCACCTATGTATTAGAAAGGATGGATTTATAAAGAAATTGACACATGGTGAACTAATTTGTGCACGGTGCACACGAAAACTTCCATTAACCAACATATTATAAGTCACCTTCGAGGATCAGATTGTCCGTTACAATTTTTTTTGTCATGATACAGTGTGACAGCATCATGGGAGCAAGAATAGTCAAAGATAGATTTGAGCTTATCAATATAACATGAAAATTCAGATTGAATTTAATCATAAACTAGAGGCACGAAAGGGAGGACCGGATGGACCGGATCCTCTGTAGCGACATCCCTCTCCAACTTAAATCTTAGCCATTAGATAATCTAACGGAGATTAATATAATGAGTAAATAGACAATTTGGTCCTCCATTTTGTAAGTCGTTCAGGAATTGATTATTCACTTTAAAAAATAGGTAAATTGGTCCTTCAATTTGTAAAACGTCGATCGCGTTAGTCCCTCTGTTATCTTAGTCAACAAACGGCGTCAGAGACAGTGATATGTCACGTTAAATGCATAGCTAGCACCCATGTGGACCCACACGTAGTAACCCAGTCATGGAGACCAAAATGACAGGGACTAAAATGACATGTTGATTAAGGACAAAACTGCCAAACTTCTACAACTTCCTCTTCTTCCTCCTCCAGCACGGTTCTCATTGTCTCCTCTGGCATTCTTCTCACCTTCCTCCCTTGGGGTGGCTTATGACAGTGGTTCGTCGACTTTGTCTTCTTCATTGACATGGTTCTCACTATCTCCACCTCGTTTATCATCCTTTGCCTCTTGGGGATGAGACGATGGCAAAAATTTTGCATCTCAAAAATCAGTTTCGAGTTATGCAATTTTCAAGATATTAAAAGGAGAGAGAGAGATTATGAACCTTCCTTGCATCAGATCCCAACTAACTGACTAAGGTTAAGTGGTTAACAACAACGCAAAGAGAAAAGTGGGGAAGGTGAAGAACAGGGGAAAGCCGTCCTGTGCCTTGATCCCTCATCCCCAAAGCAAACCCACCATAAAAAAATATTCCCTGAGATTTATTTCTTTATTTTATTAATTCATTGTTTTTTATCAGAAAATTAGTTCATTGTTTGTTTCCAAGTCTTTTGTCCTTAGTATTTTGTTTTTGCGTTCCCTGTAATTCAATATTAGCTTAGAAATTTTGCAAGATTTGGTATTGAAATCTAGTTGGGTCTTGTTTTGTGGGATGTGTGTAACATATCGATGGTGACAGTGGGACAGATGTAGCAAAAAGGTGGTGTCTTTCCATGAAGGGAAAAAATGGAATAGCAAAAAGACATTGACTAAGGTGAAGAACAAGGCAAAGAGAAAAAAAATGGAAGGGGGGAGTGCTTGAAGTGGGGCAGATGTAGAAGACACCACCGTGGATGTGTTGAGGCAGAGGAGCAGCGGTTGGCTGTGACGGTAGAGGTGGGCAAAGAGGGTTTGAGGTGGCACCGGAGTTGATGGTGGAGATGTGGTGGTGACAGTGGTGGAGAAGAAGTGCAGCGCCGCCCGGAGAAGGATATGGTTTAGGAATGGAGGTGAGGGAAGGTAAAGGGTGTGATTGGAAGAAGAAGGAGAACACGGAAGGAGGTTTGGGAACATGTCATTTTAGTCCCTGTCATTTTGGTCCCTTGACTAGGTTGCCACGTGTGGGTTCACGTGGGTGCCAGCTATGCATTTAACGTGACACATCAGTGTCTCTAACACCGTTTGTTGACTAAGATGACAGAGGGACTAACGTGATTGACGTTTTTCAAATTGAAGGATCAATTTTCCTATTTTTTAATGTCAGGGACCTATTTATGAGCGCCTTACAATTTGGAGGACCAATTTGACGATTTACTCTTAATATAATGGTTGAGAGATTTAAATAAAAATGTAAAAAATGTTATCATCATGGCTTTGAAACGAGGCAGTGTCTTTGGTGGCACCGTCGTTACCCACAACAGTTGATTGTATAGTCAGCACGAACATGCTTGGAGATGACAACTCCTCGCCGTGCGACGACGGGGATGTTCAGGATCTAATTATTGTTGTCATTGATCAGGGGGTTACTGGTGTGACATGTGGCGGTAGAAATAGTGGTCGCTATGGAAATGGGCATGAGGCAGAAACCCTTCCCCTAAAGGTACTGCATGGTAGAGCCCATGTCCTCTTCCATGCGTTTCACCACCTAATGCTCCATTGTGGTGAGGTTGAAGTTTGAGGTCGACATTGTCGTTTGGTTGTTGTTGGAGTTCCAATTTTTCTTTCTTAAAATTTTTTTTTCTTAAGATTTCTCAGTCATTATATTAATCTAACGACTGAGATTTAAGCTCGAGAGAGATTGAGAGACAAAGGGGCCGGAGAGGATACGATTTCCAAAAGGGATGCCAGTCTTATCTCTCGACTTTATATATGTTAGGAATTTATGATACTAGTAATGCGGATTTGGATTCCCTACATTCACTTATCTCTTTCTCTCTCCGCTTCTATTTTTTTAATTTTTTTGGCAAAATAAATTAATGGTCAGGTTTATAAATTCAACAAAATCAATGGCCTATATTGGACTAACAACAGTGACTGCATGGAGTAGTGACTGCAGACAATCCAGGTCTCTAGTAATGCATATAGCTGACCCCACCCAATAAAAAAAGACCTGATTTATCGCGGATCGAGCTTAAATGGATTGGGCTTAATTGGACCAAGCCCACCCATTAAATAACCCTAGTGATTCATTTTTTGGGAATTTATATCTGCACATACATACTTTACTATCTGCACATACATGTCCGCGGAACTATTAGTTCTGCGGGTGTATTTTTTTTTCAACACACACACTCCGCGGAACTATTAGTTCCGCGGGTTATAATTCTCCGTGGAACTATTAGTTCCGCGGGTTGTATTTTTTTCAACACACACACTCCGTGGAACTATTAGTTCCGCAGGTTGTAATTCTCCGCGGAACTATTAGTTCCGCAGGCATGTATGTGTTAAATTACAACCTGCGGAACTAATAGTTCCGCGGAGAATTACAACCCGCAGAACTAATAGTTCCACGGAGTTCGCGGAACTAATAGTTCCACGGAGAATTATAACCCGCAGAACTAATAGTTTCGCGGACATGTATGTGCAGATAGTAAAGTATGTATGTGCGAATATAAATTGTCCATTTTTTTTATATATATAACCCTAAGTAATTCATTTTATTTTATTTTTGATAAGAACCCTAAGTAATTCATTAGCACTAGAAAGGAACAACAATTGGTATTTTATTGCAAAAATATTTAGGGGGAGGAGCTCCAAGAAGGGGAAGCAAGAGAAATACCCCAAGAGAAGAGGGGGCTTTATTCTGATAATCTCCACCTTAGACCATCATTTTTTGAATGCTATGCCTCGAATCCAGCTAGCTGCTGTTCATTTTTATTCGCAGCATTCAAATCCAGCACCAGTTCGTGCCACCCATCAATGACACAAAAATTCTGAGGTTCCAACCTGGATCTTATTGCATATCCTCTCACCGCCACACATACGCACATCTATTTCCTCGCTGCCTCCGCTACGATTTTCGTCATTTCTCAGTAGCGAGCTAGAGGCCTTGATCATGAGGTAAATCTTCCCCACAGAACCGGCAAATGGTCACACCCCTTTATACCCTTTTGCCAATTCTATTCACTCAAATCACTCTCTCATAAGTCTCTGCAAATGCTCTCTCTTGGCCACCTCTCTCTCTCTTTCTCTCTGTAAATTGTAGTTTGTGTTTGTACTATCAACATTTAGAAGAAATGGCGAGCTAGGACTTTTGTATATATTTTTTTTCTCCCTTGATAATTTTGACTAAAACAACATATCAAGTATCGAACTGGGAATCAAAGTTCATGGCAGGATGGTCAACTCTCTCAAATGGGTCTTCCTTGGATTGCGTTGGAATTGAAACTGTTACTGCATTTAATGGTAACGGTTGTTGCCTTGTAGAAGATCAGGTTCAGGTTGATAGTGCCGACCATGACAAACTGAAACAGAAATGTTTGTTTTATCAGCTCTTTCCCGATTACTTAAAGGAGAATAGTTGTAGAGGCAATGTTCGGCCTGTGCCGGTGTTGCTCGGTGATGGTCATTTGCTAGATTTGTACCAACTGTTCTCCCTTGTGAAGGAAAGAGGTGGGTATGCTGCAGTATCGAGGAAAGGATTGTGGGGTTCTGTGACAAAGGATCTGGGTTTGAGCCTCCGAGTTTTGTCTTCGGTGAAATTGGTATATGATAAGTATCTGAATGATTTTGAAGGATGGGTCAGGAAAACTTTTGAAGAGAAGAATTTCAAAAATGGGAATCATGGGGGTGATCGGGGTTTTAAGTCATTGCCACTGGATCTTGAGAAAGAGTTTAGAGGCCTATTATGCTCAAATCTAAAGGACAAAGATGATGATTTTGTCCAGTTAGAATCGGATAAATTTATGAAGTACATTGATTTGGTTAACCACAAGAGTGATGCTAGTTTATCGGACACCGAAAATCAAAACAACAAATGCGAGGATGTCCAACATGTTGATGGTGATGGTGATCATCATGATGATGATGAAAAATTATGCAATGGTGTCAAGGATGATCTCTCTGCCTCGGTTGCAGAAATTGCTGAGAAAGGATTTAACTCTCGTAAACGCAAACGGGAAGCGTTATCTGGAATGCTAAACTGGATGAAGGATGTTGCAAAGCATCCACTTGATCCTTTAACTCAACCAATACCAAAACTGTCAAAGTTTAAGGAGTATAAAGGCCAGGATGTTGTTGTCCAGGTACTGAGGGCAAGAGACGTTTTATCGCTGAGACAGCATGTAGAACCAAACAGTGGACCATCTTCTTTGCAGGTATAATTTCAACCCTCAAAGATTTTATCCATTGGATTTTTGCATGTCGTTTCATATCCTGAACCAAAATCAGCACATTTCACTTGAATGGGTAGTTATCATTTTATGTATTTATGCTTAGCATTACAACATGGTTAATCATTCCTAGGTAATAAATATATAATTTCAATCCATCATTTTCTTTCCTATATTAATTATACATACAATCCAAAATTTCAGCTCGCTAACCGCTGAAGATCAACAAAAATTAATATAGTTATATTATACCTAAATTGGATGGCATTGGCCCAAAATCCGCCATGCCATAACGCCATGGTGCCGCCATTGCGGAAATTTGACAACACTGCTAGATATATGACAAAAGTAGTCTTTATAAGGCTTGGGTAATCCTCACCTATTGAGCTAGCTTTTGGGGTTGAGTTAGGCCTAAAACCCAAATTCTAATAGTAGCTAACTTTTGTAACCCTAAATTGAACTGCAGCTAACCTGTTTATTTAATCAGGTATAAATGGGTAAAACTATATTGTTTGTTAACCTGTTTAACTTGAACTGGGTAAACCCTAAATTGAACTGCAAGATTTGCTCTTCGCACACTCAGAGAGAGGGAGACTGTTAGAATTTACATTAAAAAGACTATTTTCATGACAAATTACATAATTTAATGAAGAAAGAAGCCTAAACAATAATTTTACCCTTGATATACATTGCCTTTTGAACTTGTTGTCTTAAAGTTTGTTTGCTTTTGCTTTTATGACTATGTTTCTTTTGTAAACCTCCGCCACTGATTATGACTCTGTTGTTTCCTATTTTATGTGATAAATATTTGAACTTGCTATGTTAGTAGTGCTACGTCTGTCCACAGATAACAGATGGTATATTGAAGTTTGACATGCTTATTAAATGAGTTAAATGGCCAACATTATGGTTGGCCTTGTAAATAACTCAGCAGTATCGGGGTTGAGCAAACATGAGTACATGACATGACACAATTTGTAGGTGATGAGTGGAAGAAACATTTTAGTTATGCATTTATAAATTTTATCTTTATCCTTGTAATGTCCCACAGCACATCCGATCAGATACATGCTAGCATAGGGGTTTATGAGTGCAACTGCAAAGTAATTAGCAATGAAGTTAACTGTTGCGATAGCAAAGATTATTCTCATGTATTATTTGCTTGGATGATATAGTAATTTTTTAGTTTGCAGTTTATAGAAGATTTGTGGAAAAATTGGTTTGGGAAGATCAAAATATGCCATGAATTTTTTTTTCCTGCAATTAAGTGACTGACTGCTCTTGTTGTCCTTACCAACTCTTCCCTCATTTTCTTCTCTAACAATTTCTCTCCTCCTATTTGTTTGAGTTTTTAGCATCACCAATGTTCTTTCTTAAGTTTATTGGATTAATGTTATTGTATGTTTTTAAACTAAGACCCGCTGGTTTGAGACCTAACACTGACCTCCCCTGTTCCTTGTCCAAATCCATAAAATTTACAGAACTAATGGTATGGTAACTTGAAATGGCATCATCCTTGTTCTGTTACTTTCGTTATTGCTCTTTTAATTCACATTAATTCCATTCTGGCTGGCTTTGCATGCCATCCTAAGCTTCTATTCTATTAGTTTTGCCACTTCTGTGGATTTTCACAAAGCACAG
Organism: Glycyrrhiza uralensis; assembly: GCA_030159175.1. NCBI lineage: Eukaryota > Viridiplantae > Streptophyta > Magnoliopsida > Fabales > Fabaceae > Glycyrrhiza > Glycyrrhiza uralensis. The sequence goes on along the minus strand of BRZY01000003.1, from coordinate 55,554,086 downwards.
GAGAGGTGAATGATAGTTCTGAAATGCTCTGAGGTCAAACTGTATTTAATCCTTATAATTTTTGTAACCTTGATAATAGATTCTTCAATGAATCACTCCAATTGTTATTACTTTGATATCAAAACATTGGGAAATGCTTCTGCTAGAAGACAGGATCTTAAGATGAAATTTGTTTAACTTAGTGTCATGTCTAAAAATCTATAGAATTTTTTGGAACTGTGTTTTGCAGAAGCCAAAGATATGTCCTGCCATGTATGAGGATCATGTTGCTCTTGGTCATCATGGTACAATGAAATTGAGATGTAGCGAAAGGCTGCCCATCTCTGTGAAAAAATCTCGCTGCTCTTGCTGCAATTCATGTTCTGCCAATGAAAATGGATTGCCAAGTTCAGTCAATACAGAGGCAGAAAAATGTCCTCTGGAGAAAACAACCGCAAAACCAGATGCGGTGACTGAAAAGGTAATATCTGACCCAGCTGGGGATGATGTTCGCGAAAAGCAAGTTTCTATAGGTCCTCTTTTCCAAGCAGAAGTCCCACAATGGACTGGTGTAGTTTCTGAAAGCGACTCTAAATGGTTAGGCACACAAGTATGGCCTGTGAAACATGACTCGAAACCTGCGACCGAGACCAATCTTATTGGGAGAGGAAGACAGGAGAAGTGTGGCTGCCGAGTTCGAGGCTCTGTTGAGTGCATCAGATTTCATATTGCTGAAAATAGGATGAAATTGAAGCTTGAATTGGGTTCTGTATTTTACCATTGGGGATTCGATCAAATGGGTGAGGAAGTTTCACTTCGATGGACACCTGAAGAAGAAAAGAAATTCAAGGATGTGATGAGGTCAAGTATTCCCTCCCAAAACAGGACTTTTTGGAACAACCCATCCAAATACTTTCATAAGAAGACAAGAAAAGACTTGGTGAGCTATTACTTCAATGTATTTCTTATTCAACTAAGAAGGTATCAGAATCGCGTGACTCCAAAGAGCATTGATAGTGATAACGATGAAGCGGAATTTGGATCTGTTGGTGATGGTTTTGGCATGGAAGCTGTCAAGGGTCCAGGTGTTGATATCCTCAAGTGTTCAGAGAACAAGCAATGCACTGATTTGGAGGAGGAGACAAAACTGGAGTGACAATTTTATAAATGCATCTTTGCCATGTTGAGGTTGAGAAAAATATTTTCTTTGGTTGGACTTTTGCACAACACTCTTTCTCCATGACCAGTGAATACATTCCTTCAATAGGAAATTTTGGTATAACATTGAGAGGGAGAGATAGAAAAGAACCCGGTTCTAAGTTTTGAATACCCATAATGAAGAACTTGCAGAAGCTGCTAATAATTTTGTTGAACATCGTTATGCTGGTTGAACAGTTTAACTTAGAGCTTCTTGGGGGGCTGCACTGTTGTTAGTGCTGTAAAACTAGTCGTTTAGTCGGAGAATGTTTTCAGGTTTATGGTTTTAAACTTTTAGTTAGCATTTTGTACATTAAATTTACTAAATTTGTTCGTGGCATGTCTCGACTTTGGAATGGAACAAATTTTTGTTTTTCTTAAACTTTTTTCTACCAGAAGCACCAATTTTAATATGATAAGCTTGGGTAATGAAGTATATGATACTACCATGCTATGTTAAAAAATTTAATTTTAGATTTTTTTTTTGTTTTCTTATATGGTGGTGTAGTTTAAATCGGAAGTATGGTTGTGAATATAAGATAATGCTCAAGTTCATGCATGCAAATGTGTAAAAAAAAAAAACATGTATTTGGGACTTTAATATCATTTCTATTCAATTACTGTTACTTTTTCTAAAAAAAAATTATTTTTTTTAAAAATATCTTTTAATAATAGTGTTTGAATTTTTTTTTTAGAATCTCAAAAACATTATTTGGATAGAAGTTACAATAGAAAAAAAAAATTAATGATATAATATATAGTTGAGTCAAATAGTTCATATAATTTTAGACATTAATAGAGAGCATGATTTAAAAATGATTAAAAACTATGTTGCTATCATTTTTCATAAATAAATTTTGACTCTATGCTTGTACTGAATAAATAAAAACAATTACAACTAATAGATTTTTCATATAATATAAGATGAAAAAAATTAAATCTTTAATTTAAAAACACGAAATAATCTTCATAAAAAATACGTCCGCAACATGGATGTCATAAAATAAAATTGAATTCTCATGAGAAAGTTGTGCAAAATTTTATTAAAACTCTTGAAAATAAAATTAAGTTTGGAAAATATTTTTATGGACAAAGAAATGCACCTATTTTTACTGAAACATTTAAATTATTTTCATAATAAAATATACCTATATATTAAATTTATGTCTAAACATTTTTAAGTATTATTTATTAATATAATTTTTAAAAAATATATCCAAATAAATACATTAACATTGACCATGTTAATTTTTATCTTGACTGATTAGATCAGAATGAATCGATCCCCCATCATAGTAGATAGGTAAGTAATGTCTTGGAGATATCAAAGATTTAGAACAGATAGTTAACCGATGTCAAAAAAAAGAGACCTATAAATATATTGAGAGACATTTCTTAAACATTGCATTATAGTATTAATACTGTAATATAATTAATTTTTTAAGTTCTAATTACTTATTTCAATTTGCTAGGAGACAAGCAAATCAAGCTGCTCACTCTCTTGCAAGGGTAGCAGCTACTACAGCTTGTTCTCATACTACAACTTTTATTCATAATTGTATTTCTTCAATTATCATTAATGAGATGAGCTAAGTTGTTTTTTGTCAAAAAATTACTTATTAGATTATCAATATTTGATCACATTTCATGACCAATTGAAAATACTTACTGTAATTCTATTACTCATGTCACCAAATCATCTTAATTCCTAACAATACCATTTCTTTGTCGCTTGTCTTTCTCACACACATTATTTCTGATGTAATCTTTAATTAATATCCACATGTAATATATTTAAAGAAAGTATAGTGTTTTTTTTAAAGAAAAGGAGAGGCGTGACTCGAGTTTAAAATTATAATTTGGTATCAAATCTTGTAAATGCAGGATTAATTAAATTCATGATTTAAATTCAGCGGAACAAGAGCAATTCATAAGTTCATAATAAATTTTTGCCAATGTCAGTAACTCTTATCTTATCACCTTAGATCAATGAGAAAAATAACTTTTAATAACACGATTATAAAAATAAATGGTCAATAAACATTATTGTAAAAAAAAAATTCAAAACTTGCCTTTAAGGGCCAGAATGATCGAGAATGATGTCATACTCATTCATGCACATAATAAAGTGTTAGTATTGGAATGGCCAAAATTAAAGCACCACTAACCTCAAGCACATGGGAGGGATACATAGATATAAAATATTGTCCTTATTTCTTTACCCTTCTTTTCGAAACGAAAAGTAAAATCAATAGATATTCTCTCTATCTGTTTTTTTTTTTAAATGTAAAGAAGATAATCATCATTCAGTATACATAAGATTTTAAAGAATATCACCGAAAGTGAAAACTTTCTGATTTGGTCACATTACATTCCACGTATCAAACTTACGGCACTGTTACACATTGGTCACAAAATTTTCCCCTTGTTGCTGCTGAACCGGTTTGGGTTTGGGTGTTGCTGTTTGTGGACTGTGAACTATAAGCGTCTCACTCTCTCTTCTATCTCATTCCATTATTCTCTCTGCGAGTTTCTGTGTAACATAGCATAGCACACACAATAGCAAAAAAGAGAAAAAGCGATAGAGAGAGAGAGAGAGAGACAATGTCTTCCCCAAGCAAACGCCGAGACATGGACTTGATGAAGCTGTCTGTAATCTTTTTTTTTTTTTTTCTGATTCTCTTTTTTTGAATTCGATTCCAAACAGAGTTTATTGTCTAAATTTCTTATCTTTTTCTATTTGGGGTGTGTTGGATTGGTATGAATCAGGATGATGAGTGATTACAAGGTGGAGATGATCAACGATGGCATGCAAGAGTTCTTTGTGGAATTCCATGGACCCAAAGACAGTAAATTCCTACATCCCTTGGATCATTATTTTTTGTTTTATTGTCTCCCTCATTTGATGATTGATGTGCAACTTTTTCTGTGTCACACGATTGAAATGTCTTCCTTTAGTATTGACTGTATCTGTTTGAATTCAATGTGGGGTGTTTAGTGTTTGGAATTTGGATCAGCAGTCCACAGCTGCTGCTGACCTCTGGATTGTGGTCTTGTACTTGAACTTGAATGTTGCAGCTTAAGTGTTTGCATTTTTTCCTCAATGAGGATGAATTGCATTAGGATCTATGCCTGGCTAACTTTAAAGGTGGAACTGAACTGGGTTTTTCTTTTTCTCTTTTTTTTTTACTCACTTCTTTTGGGAACCATTGCAGGTCCTTATCAAGAAGGTGTGTGGAAGATAAGGGTGGAGCTACCTGATGCTTATCCTTATAAGTCTCCGTCTATTGGTTTTGTCAACAAAATTTACCATCCTAATGTTGATGAAATGTGAGTTGTTCTCAGCAACTACAGCTTCATTGTTTTGTATCATATTTAAGCAACACCATTGTCCTCCATGGAACCTCTATTGGCTGTTGCACAAATGCATTGCAAAACTCAATAGCTCATCAAAATGGGTTTCTCTGATATTTAGGTCTGGTTCAGTTTGCTTAGATGTTATTAACCAGACTTGGAGTCCTATGTTTGGTAAGCAGTATTAAAAACCTTTACCTTACATATATTGGTGTTAAATAGTTTTATTAAAAGTGCACTTGCTATGCATTTGATTCAACCCTTGTTTGATTATTAGTGCTAATACCTTGGTAAATGGTAATTCATTTTTCTTATTTCCATTCAGACCTTGTTAATGTGTTCGAAGTGTTTCTTCCTCAACTTCTTCTGTACCCCAATGCATCAGATCCACTGAATGGTGATGCTGCTGCCTTGATGATGCGAGATCATGCTGCATATGAACAAAAAGTCAGAGGTAGTAATCCTTATTAAGTTTCTATAGTATAAAACTGCAATGCCTCTTGTATGTTCAGGTAATCTATGTTAAAAGTAAAAAAGTTTCTTCATTATTGTTGACTAAAGCCATTTTTCATCTCAATTAGAGGGAGATATTATCAATTGGTAAATAAGAAGATTTGAAGGCTCAAGTTTGTGCAAAATGATTTATATTTCATATCAAATGCATCAACTCCCACCCAACACCTCCCACATAATACACAAAAAATCATGTTAGACAAAGATTCACTTTTCATTTTCATGAAGACCCCCTTCCGGCTGAAACCACTCCTGAAACCAACAGAATCAGAATGTTCTATGTCCTCACTTGTCAACACACGTATCAGCAGCCACACACTTATTATTCTTTTCTTTTTCGGCTGCAAATCAGAATTTGGATTTCTCACTTTCATGACTTGTGTACCAGCCTATAATTTATGGCTACTAACATGAATTCATTTTTCAGTAAGCAATTAACTGGTTACTGGTAGTGAAGAAAAAACACAACCACCAAGCCTTTTCTCACCAAGCGAAGTCAGCTACATGGATCAATTGTCGCCATGAAGCCATGTCATGTAATGAGCTCAAAATTAGACCATTTACCTCTAAATCTCCCTCAATGATTTGGTCTATAGTTTTCTTCGGTGTCCCTTTATCTCTGACTAATGGACTATCATTCATCTGGTTTACTCTCCTTACCGGTGCTTCCACGTGTCTTATCCATACATTCACAAACCAACCAAGACGAGATTCTACATCTTCTCTACAATGGGGAATACCCCAATTTTATCTTTAGTTATTGTATTTTTAATCCTATCTTGTCTTTTGTAATCACTCATCCAAGATTTTATTGGATCATCTTTTGTTTAGATAAATATCAAAATTGCATGACTTGTTTGCATCACATTCCTTAGGAATTGATCAATCCTACTTTATAATAATAACCATGTACACTCTGTCTCTCAAATGAAGAGCTTTTGAATTTCAATGCTCAAATGATAACATATTCCCCGTGTTACTTATCATGATGTAATGTTGGATATGTTGTTGATAACTGGGCTAATATGAAATGTTTCACAAGTGAATGCAAAACAATTTCTAGGTTCTGAGTTTATGATCAAAGCTAGTCATTTCCAATTTACTATCATATAACTTCTACTCTGCGCCAGTGCTTCATTTGAATCTTAGATCCACATCAGAAAGAGTTCTAGTTTACATAGTAAATGAACATCTTGTTTTATGTTAGCTGGTATGGTCAATATCATTGGCCATGTTTTTATAATTCATTAGAATTTATAGCTTCTAAGTTGGTATCGTGACATTGATATACCAGTGCTATTATTCTCCTCTGCATGGTTTGATCATTGAAGAAAATTTAATGCTTACGCATATAGACTCTATTTGTGTATTGTGTAAATCATGGTCACAGAAACCTAGGTGTTACAGTTTATTTATGCTCAGGAAGTATAGTTCTAGGACACCCTGCATCAAAGTATAGTTCTAGGACACCCTGCATCAAGTGAGACATTAATTGAAAGACTGAAAGGAGAAACATATCAGTCTATTATCATATCTCAATATGTTGTTCTATTCTATGCACCTGCTTTTATCTATATTGATTTTGGGGGGCCAATGGACAGAATATTGTCAAAAATATGCCAAACCAGAAGATATTGGAGCTTCTCAGGAGGAAATTTCTAGTGATGATGAGCCGAGTGAAGATGATTATGCCTCTAGTGATGATGCTATTGCTGGCCAACCTGATCCCTAGATTTTAACATACAATGCCTGCCTTATTTTACAGTCATGCTGTACATGATATGATATTGGGTACTGGAATTGGAAGAGACAAAAATTCTGAAGGTTGAAGGAAAAATCTTCACCTTTCTATCTTTCTATTCCCTGATGGTTTGTGTAAATTGATTTATGATTTAAATGTTTCAGATATTTACTTATGTGACTAGATGGTTCAAATTCTGAAGATTCAAGCTGGTTTTCATATGAAAGCATTTATTTACTTATGTGACTGTATGAAGGCCATTTTCCCCTTTCATGGTTTAGCACAAACAAATCTCATGTAATACCGAGTCTCACTCCCTCAAATTAAAGAGAGCGATTTAATTTACTATTGAATCAATCATTTAGTTGTTTGTTTGAAGAGAAAAAATGGGAGAAAACACAAATTTTGAGGAGAGCATATACTCTTTAGTCTTTAATTTTATTTGTCTGTGTATTTCTTTCATTTAATGTGAGATTCATTTGATTCTTCTCATTTTATTATGAATAAAAGATATTACATCAGTTATTTAATTTTCTTTATATTTTTCTATCTAGCTAAATAAATAGATAGAAAATTTTATTTTCTTTCTATAAAAAGTATATCTGGAAGACCTTATTTACAACTAATTTTGATTTACTTTATGACACGAGTACTTGTGTAAATATTTAGGAAAATTTATGAAAATAGTTTATGATATATCTTTAAACTATTTTTAACTTATTTCAATAAACTCTTCAGCATAGCTTATAAAAACAAATTATAACTTATATAAAAATAGTTTAATTTCATTCACTCTTTGATTATAGAAACAAATTATTTATAAATATTTAATTATTTTTTTTATCCAAATGCATTCAAAATCTACGTATTTTCTCTTTGTTTTCTCTTCTCTCTATTTTCTTCACACATCCAAACAGAGCCAACTGAAATCCAATTTCATACACCCATTATCAAGAAGTGATTCAATAATTTGCTTGAAACTCAAAAGTTGGAATATTTTGGGTAGACCTGGTTGCATGTTTGGTCCTGTGGCAAACTTCTCACACAAATTGTCACTTTTGTAAAATATATATAATATAATTAAAAAAACTTCCGTAAGAATCATTATCAAACTTTTTTAAAAAAAAAGTAATTTAGTCAGTTTGTGTTTGGACAAAAGTTCCAAATACCTGAGGCTCTCCACTCATAAAAATAAATAATAAAAAAAAAGGTTAGGGGAGGAAGGACGCTGTAGTTATTCTATAAGGAAAAAGTTTAGAAACCCATAATCACAAATGGCCCTTATAGCTCAGTGGTAGAGCGTCAGTCTTGTAAACTGAAGGTCCGTAGTTCGATCCTGCGTGAGGGCAAAAGTTTTTTTTTTTCATATTTTCTGATTTGGAATCTCGCCAATAAGGATTGTGGCTGATGAGAGATGTCCATTTCTTGGATGCATTGATGCAGACACGGATGACAGCTCTCTCTCGCTCATCATCTGTAAACTTCTTGATTTGTGAACCCCAAAAAAAATAGTCAACGTTCTGTTTTTAAACTTTCAAGGCGTACACATGCTGAGATTAAAATTTAACTCAATTAGCAGGAATCAAGATAATCAAGAATCAAGATGGTGATAATCAATGCTTCAAAAAAAAAAAGAGGTCATCATCAAGATAATATCATGCAGCTGCAAAGATGACATCAAAACTCTATCATCAGGAAACGGCATAAAAAAAATATGAAGACATACGCATACAGTAGCTAAACACCCCCCAACAACATGGCGGCATCATCCTGATAATTCCTTGAACTACAAGATGGTGCATTGATGCCTCAAAGGCTCAATATAACTAACACACACACACTAAACATGTAAAGATAAGTAACCAAGTCAAGAGTAGATGGAATGCCTTTCTTTTTTTTGAAATGGAAGGTATCTCATATTAGACTTGTAAAATATGCTGTAGAAAGTTCCATGAAGCAGTATACATAACTAGTTTTATTATTATAAATCTTTTTTTGTATGACACTAGAGTTTCTCACAAGATGTGGAATCTAAGCTCAAGAATGAATTTGGAAACTTGCAATTAGTCTATTGAGTTTGCTTAATGTCTCGCGAGCAGATACGGTATCCGGATGATCTTCACCACAAATTGAAGCCCTGATAAAAACAGCTTTCCTGATTAGATCATCCCCTATGTCAAATTGTGCACCTCTTAGCATGAGCTTGGCCCTGGTCTCAAGGACAGTTGCTCTACACAAAGCAAGCTCTTGCCAAAGGCAAGGATTCAACTGAGCATTAGTCTGGATGGACCTCCAGCAAAGTGATTTGTCCAACCACTTATCAACTGGGGTAACTAATGCTTGGTCTGCTGCTTCCAAGGCATTGGTGCTCAGGTGCAGAAGCTCTAGAGCGGTGGCGCATCGGGAGTAGGTGATGAAAGTGTGAATTGCAAGGGGAAGAACCACTTTTTTCACAAGATGCAAGAGCTCGGAAACCTCGAGCTCAACAACCGCGGGGTTGTGGCCAAATTCAAATAGCAGGAAACATGCTGCCCATAAATGCTCCGGATGGTGAGATATTGACCCTTGACTGATAACAGCCTGAACCATTGCCTGCGCAGATCCGGTAACTTCTCTTTTCCGAGCATACAGTTTGATGAGTTCGTTGAATTGGATGCATCCTTGTTTAGTACTGCTCCTTGCAATATTAAACCTTAGCAGCAGGGAAGATGCTTCTAGTTCTGATTTTTTGGTGTGTGAGGATGTGAAACCACGTGTTAAGGATTGCAGTAGTTTTCTCCAGAAACAAGTCCCCTTGTGTTTTTCTGGTATATTGTGGGCAGCGAGTGCCAACAAGGAAACCGGAATTGCGCCGGGTGCAAACCATCCACTTACAAATACCATTCTGGTTGCCAAGCTCCTGGGGCCATCTGCATGATCAAATACTGAGAAACAAACATCAAAGAGTTGCAGAAGGAAAGTGTTCTGCCTGAATGAGTGAGTTTCTTTACTGCTCCATGACATGTCCTTCAAGGGCATTCTGTTTATGGTATCCAAGAGCCTGCTTGGGGTTATCGGTAACTCAGACAAAATTCCACTGACAATAGCAAGGCCCAAAGTTAACCTTCCAAGCTTCTCCTCAATGGTTCTCAGAGCATCAATCTCCGCAACTGGGTAGTCCTTGCCCCTTCCTAACATTAGAGACATTGCTTCAACTCCAGATAAGTATGAAAGCTTCAGAGGTTCCAAGTTCATGACGCGAGGAAGGCACGTTGATATGATGACATGAGTCTCTCCGCCGAAACGAGGGAGAAGATCCATCACAAGTTTGTGATCCCACCAATCATTTTCGCTTTCCAAGTTGTCAATGATCACAAGATATGGAATGTTTCTCATCAGCTCCTTGCGAACTCTAGAAATAGCTGCTTCTTCCTGCTCTTCAAATCCTTTTATCCTGGTTTTCTCCAAACTATGATCAACACTCACATCAACTTCTAAAAAGGACCTGAGGTTTAGGTAGTTTTGCCTTATATACCTGCTCCCCCCTCCTATCCATAACACCATCTTGTATCTCTGGTGAAATCTGTAAGCAAACTCAAGAATAAGTTCTGTTTTTCCAATTCCTGAATCTCCTGATATGCAGGCAATCCCTTTCCCATACAAGATCTTCATTCCTCTTTTCCTCCTAGTATACTTCCCACCCCGTTTGAGCCTCGAACGGTAGTGCCTCTGAGAAAACTCAAAACTTTGCATTTCGATCTCTTTTTCTGACTCCTTCCACAGAACTGGTTCTTTCTCCTCCCTACTTCCATGTCCCATGTGTCTTTCATCTAGCACATTACTCTTGCCCCGACCAATGGTCAAATGCCTTCTCTTGGGCCTCGCCTTAAGTTCAATATAGTCTTGCTTTGAATCTCCAGTAACATCACCAAAAAGCATGAATTCCAATTGAGAAAGCTCTTTCTTTCTACCAATGAAATTCTCGTTGCGAGTGAAAGGTAACTCCTCTTCTTTTACTTTGTCTCTCCATTTTGTCAAATGCTCAGCAACACTTCTTCTCCCTAACCTCATTGCTAACAATGTGACAGTCCTCAGTATGCAATCTCTCCATTTTCCATCCTGAACTTCCAACTTCCATTCTTCAACCCGGGAGAGGGAATGAACAGCATCTTTCCACTCCTGCTCCAACCCTCCATACAAAAGCCAAAGTTCCCCTCCATGTTTTTCCCACAGCTCACCCCTTTTCTCAATTATATCCCTAACTAGGCATTCAGCTGGGCTCAAATCAAAGTATATTGGGACCAAATTCTTCTTGCCGGAGAAAAATTGCAGCTCCTCAATGGTGTATGGGTTCTTGAAAGACTTCCTTGTTATAATCACTATCCCAAAAGAAGCAGCATCCATAGCCTTCTCTGCAATGCCAAGCTTGAAAGAGTTCTTACATGCAGCCCTGTCCGATACAAAGCAACCGATACCTTGAACTTCTAACTCAGCACAAAGCCAATTGGCCAATCTTAGTAGAGTAGGCTTACGACCATGTAATCCTATGAAAACATCACAATTCTTCAGTCTGTAAGAAGAAAGTGATTTGGAACCTGGTGTTGATGATGATCTTTGGTTTTTGCCTTTCTTACTCCGCTTCTCTTTCTGTCCTGAATAACAATCATCATAGGGATGGCAGTAACCAGACATGGTGCTACTAGAGATGCCAACTGAGGAAGATATACGGTCGAGTTTCTGCAAATCACCTGAATTACACGCAGCTGGAGATGCAGCCGCCTCAGGGAAGGCACATCCAACATTTACTAGAGATTTTGGTTCTGGAATCCCTGAACTAGTGCTAGGGGAAGCAGCATCTAGATGGATTCTGTCACTTGGAGCATCAGGTCGCAAAGTCTCTGATAAATGACATGATGATGTTCTTGGAGAGAAGAAGGGTGACTGATTTGCCGAAAAGAAAGCCGAAGATGACGACGACATGTTCCTTGAACTCATTGCTGTCAAGGGTCCAAACTTGGAGTTCTCTTCTTGAACATCCATGCTTGCAGTTGCAGATGATATGTTTCCCAATTAGGGAAGATATCAGATCCCATGCACCAACAATTTATAGGAAGAGGTCCTCTGAAGTTGAGATAATGTCTTCATCAGTCACAAAATGTATATTTCAATCATCCAATATGCTAGAAAGAAGCAAAACTGAATGTTCTATATTGTATGTTTTATGTTGGTACTTAAAATAAGTCATTTAAAGAACAAAGTAAAAAGAAGGGGAAAAAGCCAGACAAAGTGAGTCTTTTAAGAAAAAGTCAATAGTGCAACCATCATCTAAGGTTATATTCTTCTATGGATCTCAAAATTTCCGAAAGGACAAAAAAATTGAAATCCGTCAATTCATAAACAGTAATTACCATTAGTGGGAAGCAACAGAGTCAACTTAAACGGAATATTAACTTTAGAAAAAGATTTTGATACTGAACACACAAGGAAATGTAGCATCAACTTGGGACATTCACTGTTGTTGCACTTGCATCCGCAAAAGACTCCAAAAATCAGAAAGACACAAACTCAACTCACTTGAAAACACAAATCATGGTCAAGCAATTCACCAGCCAAATTCAAAGAAGCAAGGAAAGAAGGCACCATAGGGAACAAAAAACATTAACACTATCTACTTAATTAATTAATAAATTGAATGATAGAGAAAACTACATTTTGTGATTCAGATCTGAATACTTACTAGGCTTTGAAACTGAAACACCAACCCGTACATTCAATGTTTTGTGCCTCCAACCAACCAACCAATCTCTACAAAGGTCAAACGATTAAGCCATTCAAATATCCAAACACTAAAACAGTGACAACAACGAACTCAAGCAAACTACCAACGAAAACAAACAAAACATGTCATTACTAATTTAATGCCAAAATTGTAGCCAAGTTTTTGACAATGAGTGAAGTTAGACATTATTGTCTATTTGTAAGACACCCATTTCAGAAAGAGAAGAGAGAAGGATAAACTGATTGAAAATGAATGCAAAAGTGCCAACCTTTTTCAATGGGGGAGAGAACAAAACAAGTCTTTGTGTGTGCAGAAACTCTAGCTGCTGCTTTTTTTTTTTGGTAAGTGTAAAAGAAGACTGTTTTATCTTTCGCTGTGATTTCTGTGACTGTGGTTTTCACTTCTCAGGCCTTTCTGTATTTTTATTCTGAACCTCAAAATCTTTGGCTACGGTAGCGTTTTTATTATGTCTGCAAGACTCAGAAGAAATGGGGTGTCTAAGGGGGAAGGAAGAAGGCAATGGATCTGACTTGGGTATGGTGGAATGAATCGCAGTAGGCTCCACACCAATTTATACAACTGTTAAATCTTGCAGACAGCCACTATGATTTTGGCATTTGGATTCACATTGTTAAAGCTCTTGGCTTTGTTTTTAATTTTAATTTAATTTTAATTTTTATCTGTGTTTTTCTGTGGGTGCTTAAAAGGTAGCTTTGATTAAGATAGTCCAGAGCAAAACGTGGTGTTTTGTACTTTGCTGGGTATGTGTACAGTGACATAGAGACTGACGTTTTGAGATTCCAAGGCCATCTCCAAGATAACACTTAAAATGGGTGTTTAAATAGGTTTTATATGGTGATATTATTTATTTTTATATTTTTTAACACAAACACTTAATAAGAATTTAATTTTTTTAATTCAATAATTTTAAAAAATTTACTAAATAAATCTCATTAATAATTTTATATCTAATTAAAACTCATAAATATATGTGAAACCCATAAAAAAAATAATTATAGAAACATTACTCTCTATTAAATACTCTCATTTTTTTCTCTCTAATAAAAGTACTTAATAGAAACTATCTGATCACCCCGTAGAAACCCCTTGGAGATGCCTAACCTCTGAGGAATCCTTTTTTTTTTCTTTCTTTTATGGTTTATTTTTCCCTCTCTTTCTCATAAGAGCACTTGAGTTCATTAATGATAATATATATATATATATATATATATATATATATTTGGTAGTAAATAAATTTGTATTAGCATTTTTCTTTTGCAAATTATTATGCAATAATTAAATCTCAGATTTTTTTAATAAAAGAAATTCGTATTGTGAGGGAACTTCGCACAAGTGGATGTACATAATCATTTCATCTGATATTTATCTGATTTTATTTTATTAGCTCCTTTTTTTTGGGGTCATGTTCGGATTCGGATCATCAGCATTTATTTCTTTGGCCATTCTTTTTCCTGTTTTTTTTTGGCAATATTCTAAACTTAATTTTAAATTTGTGCATTTTTCACCTCTTTGTGATGTCTTTATATATATACAATGAGATTTATATTTATAACCACATATAAAATACTTAGGGTATGTTTGGATTGGTGAAATATGATGAAATAGAGTGGAGTGGAATGTAATAGATTTATGTTCCATTGTTTGGTTTATTAAAAAAATAATGGAATGGAATGGAACCAAGTGGTATCTATTCCATCACTTATCTTTATTTTTTTTTTCTCCAATTTGAGTGGAATGAAATGGAACCATTTATGTATTTATTTTTATAATTATAAAATTATGATTTTACTCTCAGATTTCTACTCTCTATCTATTAACTTCTTCAATGTTACGTCCATCTTGTTGGCAACTATCTTCCTTTTTCTCTCTTTTCCTCTCCTAATGATTTATGTGTTTCTAGATTCGTGGCGTGGGTTCCACCCCCTTATGTGTTCCTTCCCTACCTTCTCACTCTGCTTATTTTTGTTCTGATTCTCTATAAGCTTCCTCTCTTTCCCGACTCAACGCCATTTGTCCAGCTTCCATAGTATGCTTAGATTTGTTTCGTTTCCTACCTACTGCTACAGTGCTACTAATAGAGGAATCATTTTTTTTTATAAATACGTAGAGGAACCATAAATATTAAAATTGTTCTATGACTATTTTTTATACTAATTTTTATTATATCACATTTCTGAATTTATAAAATATGTTTTTTTATATAAACTAATATATTTAATTATCAATTTTTTATTTTACTATATTACATTACAATAGTAATATATATTTTAATTCTATATGACAGTGTTTATTTATAAATAAGGGTAAAAAAGGAATAAAAGATTCATAACTTATTTCATTCCGTTTACTTATCAAACGATAGAATGAAAATTTTGTTCCGTTTCATCATAAAATATCCAAACAATGGAATGGAAAGTATGTTACATTCCACTCCGTTCCGCTCCACTCATTTTAAAATATCCAAACATACCCTTAAATCTCTCAATGCTTACTCTCTTTCTTGTGACTAATTTTATTGAGAAGGGATCAAAATACACCGTGTAATATTTTAGTCGATGTTATGCCACTAATAATTTTTATCGAATAATTATATTTTAAAATTTATCATTGGATTAAAAGTTATTATTACATATTATTTTTATAAAATTTCATATCAATGTAAAATTATTTAATATGACATTGAGATATGTTAAGTTTTTGTCAAAATAGGAAATATGTAAAGTTTTATACATTTTAAAATACGTCAATCTTGACGTATATCAGTGACACATCAAATAATTTAAATTTGGTGTAAAATTTTATAGAAATGAACTAAGTGATAATAATTTTCAATCCAATAGTGAGTATTAGAATATAATTATCTGATGAAAAGTTATTAACGATGTGACATTATCAAAATGTTACACCGGTATAATTTAATCTCTTTTCAATTTTATATTCTTATTTTAAGGTTTTGTCCAACAAGAATTTTTTATAAGCAAACATTATATTAATTAATAAAACTTTAATCAAAAGAGGGCGTAAAACTTGCCTTCAATTAGTCAAGCCGAGAAATATAAGAGATGTCAAAAATGCCTAAAAATTAAGTGTCACCTACCAACACATCAACAATGAATATGACAAAAACCTATTTTGAAGACAGATATATACGAGGAAATCAGCAACCAATTAACAGTAAACAGTAAACACCCACCACCACCACCACCCCCCAGCCCCAAATATTGTAGAAGTCCGTAGATGAAGTTTGAGGCAAACTAGCGTTTTCACAGCTGTGAGTTAAATCACAGCAAGGGTGTAACACCACTGGGACTGAAGTTGGATCCGAACCTGGAAAAAATCACACAAATCACACCTATGGGGAAAATAACACCCCGAGTGTAAAACGTTCTGTTGCTCCCTTATTTGTCAGTGCCTCAACGGAGTAAGTGTCAGCGCCTGTTATACCTGTGAGCATTTCCACACCCATCTGGTGATCCAATCTGGCCTTGAGAACCAGGAAACCTTCACCATACTGAGTATTGAGTAATATTGCTGCCTCAGTTCGTTTTCACAGCTGTGAAATACTTTACACCACCTGTTGTGAAGCTTTCTGTTTCAACTCCAGGTCCAGCCACCAAAAATCCATACCTGTGATTTATATTCCACTATAGTTGTGATGCTGTCAGTTTGCACCATTAAATCCTATGACTTGGGTGCCTCAGTATTCAGTTATTCACACATCAAGACACCATAGGTTTGGAAAAGCAAGGGTATCGGCTTTGTGTAGACCGGTTGGGTCCGAGGCGAGCCGGACCTAGGACTGGCTTTGAGCTCTTTTGGACATGTTTCAGAACAAAAATAAACATAAAAATCAAGAACTAAGGCAATGGTTTAAAATCAAGATTTTAAATTATATGATCTGCGATTACAGCCGCATTAATCACATTTATCTGCAATTCTCCACAATATTAAAGATCACAAGCTAACAACATAACCGAGTTCGCAATTTAAATTTTTGGTTAAAATATACATGACAATCATATTTTCTGAAATATTTTTGGAAAAACTCTTATAATCCTATATTATTTGACATTGTCTGCATTTCTTGTACATAAATTACATGTTGTTTATACCTTAACACCCCCTCCCCCACCTCCAACACACATCCATAAGCAGCAGCACAAAAGGACAGTTGGGTTGACTTGCAGAAAACAACATTAGGCCATTTCAACATCAGTCCAAAAGGGTATTTTTAATGTGTGGGGGAACATATGCCCCCATGTGAGACCGGATACGGATTTACGGTCCCGATCTGTTAGCATTAACAAAACCTTGTCCTACCAATGGCTCCGATTGTGACACATTCTACTAAGGCAGGGGATAAAAGAGACAAAAATAGTTTGAATTTACTTGAGTGGAGTCCAAATTGGTAACGATCAAAGACTATGCCCCCACAATCTTTTAGGCCAGAGGGGAAAGGCACCAAGTCATGATTAATGGGCCCAGCTGGTTCAAATAAGAGTAGTGTTTATAAACGAAACCATGTTCAGTTAAGTAAAAACAGATCAATCGGTTTGATTTGGTATAAAATAGTATTGGTTCAATTTAATTTAATTTAATTTAACAATTGTCATGACTCATGATCTTCATTTGGATTTTGCGTTTCTAAACCAAAAAAGTATGTGTTTGGACTCTGTTGACACTCTTTCTAAAACTATGTTTGTGAGAATGAATAAATTGTTGTTTTAATTTTAAATTGAGTTTTGATGGCTCCCAGCAAAAAAGTAAACACACAATAGTTACACATTAAAGTAAATTGAATTACTTAAAAAATATATTTACGCGTGTATTTTGGTATAATTAAAACCACATTTTTCATTGTTGATCAATCTTCAAAATTGTTCCATTTAGGTTATTTATATTGGTTTAGTTTAAAGTAAGTGGTACATTTAAAAAATATATATATAACAATTAAAATTGATTTTGTGAATTTTTTGGTTTTCACCCATAATATTTCAGGAGAAATGAGACCTAGGATATGATTTAAATATAAACATATGTATATGTATAATGAATTATGAAGTTGTTAAAATCTCAATTGTAGATAAATAAATGGTAAAGTTGAAATAAAATGCTAAATTATATTTTGAAATTCTAAAATAACCCAAGTTTTGGGGAAAATGGTTGAAACCACAAAAAATATAAGATGGAGAGTGAAACTTTTTTTATTTTCACTATTTTCTATACAAATATTTAAAACAAAATAAAAAATAAGGTATTAATTTTGTAATTAAAAGTAAAAACAAAAAAAAAACAGAAATAAATAGGTTCTAATACATAATCATTATATTAATATCACATAGTTTAACGGTTAGATTTTTGAGATCCATGTTCTACAAAAAGAAAAGGTTACATTTCTCTATAATTAATTAATTAATTAATGTTTTATAATTTCAAATATGTGAATGTGACAATGTCAATTACATGGGTGGGTTCATTATAAACGGTTTTTTTTATTTATTTTATTTCAAGTGGTCCTGCAGAAGATGATGGTCACCATCATAAGTTGGACTAAACTAATCCACTCAAAAACTACAGGATCTTCTCTAAACATTGGTCCCACGAGCGGCCTAGTCATTGTAGGGGTGTCTGTCTGTCTTCGCTGTATGAGGGCGAGGGAGGGGGCAAAAGACGAGAGCCCCAGTCCCCCACCACATCGCGTCCTTTTCTTCTTCTCTCCTTTTTTCTTCTAATACTCTCTCATTCTCAAAATAATAATTTATTATAGTATTCTTTTATTAAGATTAAAAAAAAAATAATCTAGTTAAAAAGTCAAACAATTGTACTAAATTATCCTAGTAATTGAGGTTACATTGTTAATATAAAGTGACAAATATATAAAATATATTAAAAAAAATTTAATTAATACTACATTAAAAATATAAAATAAACTATTATTTTGAAACAGTTTTATTTTTTAAAATAGACTGAGGAGTATTATTTTCTTTTGTTTGGGATGATTAATTAGAATGCATATGCCTAGTATTCCACACAAAATGTCAAAAAGTGATTCTCCCATTCTCGTCATATGAGAATTTTTGGCATCATTATCGATATATACCCTAGCTTAATGATTCATAATTAATTACAACGTAATTTCAATTTTTTATAATACCTCATAGTTTCATTTTTTTTAATTACGCAATATTATACAATATGATAAACTATAAAGAAATAATATGTTGAGTGTATATTTCAAATAAGCTAGATTGATATAGGAATAAAAAAAAAGGTATGTTTATAATGATGTGATATCATATAAATATTATTCAATAACTTAATATTACATATATATGTGTGTGTGTGTTAAAATAGTTAATTTTAAATACAAAAATATTTATTAAAAATGTATTTAAATTAATCTCGTCAAGTATTAGATGTCAAGTGTTAATTAAATATACTACAATAGAAATTTGAGAAGAAAGGGATAAGTCCTATTTCATGATAACATGTGTTGATAGAGATATTAGGAGTGTGTATTTGGTTATTATAGGTGTTGGGTGGCACAACGGTACTTAGCACTAGCAGGAAAACAACTGGAAAGTGTTGGATATTTGGGTGCATGAGCGGGTGCCCGGCGCACATGACAATAATATTAAATCCCACAACGCACGAGAGAAATTATTTGGCAACATTAGAAATTTCTTCTGTTTCAAAATTTTGGTAATTTTATTTTAGTTTTAATTTTTTTTCTAAATTTTTTTTAATTATATTCTTAGATTTAAATAAGAGGATGAAATAATAATAAGAATAATTGATAATAATAAAAATAATAAATAAAAATATTTTAGTCTAAATATAACTCAATATAATATTTATTAATTTGTGTGTTAAAATCTTAAATCATCAAAGTTTTAGGACAAATGGAATATACACTAATGCAGATATTTAAGTTATTATTTACTCTCATATTATTTATAAATTTAATATTATAGTTGTTAGCATATTATCTGTTAAAATAAAATAACAAAATTAAGTATCAAATACTTCTTATTTGTGTAAAATAATTTGCAAAAATGACTACTACATAAGAACTTTCAATTGACACCATGTGTCTGCAAATTCCTATCCACCTGATCATTAAGATAATGTAATATGATTCAATGGTTAGATTATTAAAATTTCGTTTTATAAAAAAGTTATTGAAGATATATATATAATTATCCTAAGTATGGCATCGGGTGTCAATGGTTCCTAATTAGGGGTGTTCATGGTTTCGGGTACCCCATGAACCCGAACCAAACCAGGCCAACCCGTTTTCCCCTCAAACTTTTCATAGTCCGGATTGAACCCGAACCGACCCGATCCAAACTGGCCCGTGAACAGCCCCATTTCTAACTCTTGCACACAAATATATATGCAATATGATCAATTAACGTCATATAAATTTTTATGGTTTATATCAGTCAATAACTTTTTAGTAGAATGTGAAATTAAACAATCCAACAATTGAATAATGTGCTATTATCTCTATGATCACATAAATCATATCTTAGGTGATTTAGACATTTGTGTTCATGTAATTTAATAATATTTATTTATTTATATTTTACATAGTATACTATACGTTAAAATAAAGTGATGCGATAAATTATCGAATAGTTTATGAACTATTTAATATATTTAATTCAATTTTGCATTTTTTTAGGTGATAAAATGCTTTAGAGAACTTCACTTGCACATTACAAAATTGGCTTGAAAATCCTTTAGTGTGTTTGTCTTTGTGTATTTTAATGTTTTGTCCTTGCTTTATGTATAGCCTGCGCAAGGTAATTGGGTCCTGCAAAATTATGCAGCTTAACATCTATTGTACTTTGTCCGGGTCTGTTTTCATGCACTTCACATAAAACCTTTGTAATTTTTTGTTCTCCTTGGTCACATCTTGTGCCAAAGGGATCCCCGCAAGAGTTGCTCCAGTGGTATGAGCAGGGGGATACTTGTAATAGGTTGGGGGTTCGATCCCCCATCTCACCAAAAAAAAAAAATCTTGTGCCAAAGGGAGGCTTCTTAATGCAATTGCCTGAATTTGTCTTTTAAAAAAAAAAATCAATTTTGCATTTTTAATTTTTTATTGAAAATATAATAAATGGTGACAAACTTGCATGTGTGTGTATGGGGGGTAGCAGCTATATCCCAAATGATAGATGCATCGTTGCACTTAATGTGCAGTTACCACAACTAAAGCAGATAATTTTGTGAATTCGGTTACAATTTCTTTTCTGACAAAAAAATTGAGAATTGCAAATTTTTTTCCCCAAAGGCCAAAGGAATTTAACTCTTCTTTCCAGCAAACGTCCTCATGTGGTGAAAGGCAACCATAAACAGGCTATTAATGGCTACTCTACCAGCTAGTGTATACAAAATAACGTGTAATGCTTGAAGTTTTGATTACCCTCTGTCAAATGTCCAACACCATTATTGGCTCATATGGCATTCCCCTTTGTATATTTTATTATGGTCCCCTCCCCGCTCTTTGCTCAATCCCCAGTTATTTGTAGTAGACCCTCTAAACTTAGGTAGATGTCCTAGAGCTTTCTTTGAATAAAGCAAATCAAGGCCTAAACTCTCTATTCGTCATTCTTTTTTTATTATCCGCTAATAATAGGAA
Organism: Glycyrrhiza uralensis; assembly: GCA_030159175.1. Classification (NCBI taxonomy): domain Eukaryota; kingdom Viridiplantae; phylum Streptophyta; class Magnoliopsida; order Fabales; family Fabaceae; genus Glycyrrhiza; species Glycyrrhiza uralensis. Next base: position 55,532,876 of record BRZY01000003.1, on the reverse strand, counting down.
CATTTTGCATTTTTTGGGCTATAGTTGTTATTGTGTGCATTAATTGACTGACATATGACCCCCTAAATTATAAATAGATAAATTTAAAGCCAATTACACGCACAAAGAGAGAAGGATATATGTAAAATGGAGAGGGGAATGGTGAAAATATTGGATTGAGTTAGCTAGAGTAAGATTTCTCATGTTTAGGGGTGTTCTAGACAGTACCTCGACCTAATAAAAACAATGTATTCAACCTTACTCCTTCTTTAGAAGTATGATGTATTCAACTTTACTCCCGTGAAAAAAAATGTATTCAACTTGACTCTATTTAGTAAAAACATTTTGTAATTAAAAAGTAAATAAAAATAATAAATAAAACAAACAATCAAATCGAACGGTCATTAAGATATGAGTAATGTATATTTTTTGGTCATTTTTTTGTCGTTATTTTTTTGGTCATTAGATATGAGTAATGTTGTACATACATGGATGGATTATACCTGAAGCTGACGAATCTTGGGCCCATCGTAAGCTAAATTTGACCCATTAATTCAACTGGACACGCAACCGGTTTGTTGGAGCCCATTATTAGCCCAATAGTTAATACAACGTTTTCATCTTCTTTGGAGATGGAGAACAGTATTACGGGTAAGTCCAATTTATAATAACTTCTCATTATTAAAACAGAGGAAAATATTTTTTATAAAACTTGATTTGATATATGAGAATAAAGTAACAATTAATTTGTATATTATAAATTATTTTTATAAAGTAACAATTACTTTGTATATTATAAATTATTTTTAAAAATTTAAAAATAATATTTTAAAAAATTCAAAATTATGAAATAAAAAATTATGAATTGAGAAAGAAGAATTTTTAAATTATTAACAAATTATATACATGAATTACGTGAATTAAGATACACCACTATTATTTGTTTATGTGTTAAAATTTAAATTTATAGACTCTAATTATATGGTTATGAGAAGTTTTGATATTGAGAGTAAAAAATTTGTGTTACCGACAGTTTAAGTAATAATACTTAAAAATAAAAAAATGAAGATACTTCCAAACACACTAACTACAAACATCTAGGCTTAAATTAGAGTAACTGTGATTTTTTTTAATGGTTCTATTTTTTTGACAATATTTAATAGTTCTATTTGATGATGATAACCTAAACAATAAATTTCTATTTTAATACTGAAATATTTATTTCCACAATTACACTTAGCAAAATTTAGGAAACACTCGTAATCTTCCGTGATTATTATTCACTGGTAAATTCAAACGGAACTTCAACTACGTGCAAGGTGACATCTTAATATACATCATCAGCACAAAAAGGGGTGCATCCATTATTGTTTTAAATGCGATGGTAAACCAAAATCATAGTCGATTCAGAGTCCAGACTTCGTTATTTTGCTTTCTATGGAGGGTGTATGCTTATCAGCCTAAAGATAGCATCACGACCCTATTTACATATATATATATATATATATGTGTGTGTGTGTATGTGTCAGGGTCGACCCAAGGGTAAGGCGACCCAAGTTCTTGCTTTAGGCCCACTAATAAAATTTTATTTACTAATAATATGTGTAAAACTAAAAACATTTATCTGTAGCGGTCTTGACTCAATGGTCAACACTCAACATGTCCATCTTGATGTACAAAAATGTCTCATTTAAAATTCATTTTAGCTCAGAATTTCAACTACTAAGATACGATGAACTCACTACCACTGCACGGTACAAGAGAAGCTACTCTCAGTAGCTTTTGCACGGATATAGCTTTGGACGCAGTTTTGGACGTTTCCAAACACAAACTAAATTCATCAGACAATGTTTATTCTATTTATTTATAATTTCAATTAATTCTCTTGTTGGTGATGGAGGGTGTATGCTTATCAGCCTAAAGATAGTATCACAGCCCTATTTACATGCATATGTATATATACATGTCTTGTATGTCATCGTTAGACAATGTTTATGCTATTTATTTATTTATAATTTCAATTTATTCTCTTTTAAATTATAAAGTAGACCACTCCAAAGTAATACACCATTAAAAAGTAAAACGATCGAAAGTGAAACCCGGAAAGGATAACCATTTTCCTTATCCCCACTCCATCATGGCATCATCTTATATTCTTAGTTTATAATTATTGATAATTTTCATTAAAAAAAAAACTAAGAAATGTCTTCTGGGAGCAGAGGCTCTATCTATATATTCTTGTTCCATCTTGTCTCTTTCTCCGTTCACTGCACTTAATCGCGGAACCAGGTGAAGCTCAAACATCAATTCTTCGATTTGTCAATTTTTTTTAATTTTATTTTTCTGCATACGATATTATTCAATCAGGTTTATCTTTCCTTTTTCTTCCATTAATATGTTTTGCTGTGAATTTTCACGTCCATAATCCGAAATTACCCCACTTATCCTGATCCACTTATAAGAAAGTGAATTCTCTGTCCTTAACTGATCTAGGGTTTTAAGGTCCCTTTCTGGGTTATTTTTGTTTTTTGTGGAAATCCATAGGTCCTAATTAGGTTATCGGGATAATGGCACGGTTGGTTCTGCCATCGAAGACTCTGGCTTTCTCGAGGAAGAGTCTACTGGGTTTGATCTCCCCTGCTCCTGTGATTATCCATACACACATATTTTCACTTTTTTTTTTCCGATTCTATCTATATCTCTGCCACCATTCCTCAATCTGTAATGCTTGTTTCAGGAATAGTAAAAAGCCTAAGAAAAATGAAGCTTTCTCCACAGAAGCTCATGTATCATTGCTGCTTCTGATATTGCTTTCGTGGGACTGCTATTCTTATATTAATAATTTATAAACCTTTTTAATTACTATACTCGTTGATTGAGATTTGCATTTCTCCTATTTCTGGGGTGAGATGTTGGCCTTTCAAGCCACTTTTTCAAAACTGAGATGAGATGTTGAGAAGTTTCTCAACTTCTTAAGAATTATAGACTAAGCCATGTATTTTTTGTTTTTGCAAAACAATTCAGTAAAATATTTCCAAATTGCTTATACATCTATGGACTGTGACGAATATTTACTTCGTCTCTGCAACTTCAGGTCAATTGCTGCGTTAATTATTTTCACGATACCACAAAAAGTAGCGTCAGATTTAGGCATTTCCTTGTATCAGAGGTTTTTTTTTGTTCCTTTCCTTTTTTTTTTCTGCACTTGCATAGTCCATGCATCACTTTTTTTTTTTAAAAATGATTTTATGATTTGATGTTGTTTTCTGACTGTAGTGAACTGTTGATTGATATGACATTTTCAGGTCATTTTGCGAAAAAAGTGTTGCCCGTTTTATTCTACCTTACCTGTAAGTTTGTATATATTCTGTGTTGGAATTTCAATGTTTAATGTTTATCTAGTCACATTTTTAAAGATATTCTACTTCCCTGTTGTATGTTCACAGACTCATCCAGAGTCCACGGTTATGTACAGTTTTCCTGTTTGATTAGATGATCATTTATGTTCTTGTATCCTGTACCAGAGGGTCAAGCAAGTAAGTAGGAGGCTAATTTGTTCGGTTGCTACAGAGGATTTATCAAAGCAAGTTGAAGAATCTAAAATGGACATGCCAAGAGAAATATTCTTAAAGGATTACAAAAGGCCCGATTACTATTTTGACACTGTAAGTTTACAGGAATTTTTAGATTATGTTTCATTCACATTGTTGGGAATTTTAAAATTTGGTCGTTTCCTTTCTTCATGTGTTGCATGGAACTATTACAGGTGCATCTGAAATTTTCCTTGGGAGAGGAGAGGACAATTGTTAGTTCTAAAATTGCTGTGTTTCCTCGCATTGAAGGTAGACTATTATGGTTCCTTTCTTGATCTTGTAACTTGTTAGATGTTAGATCAGCAGAAATATATGCAGCATCAATATCTAAGTAATTTACCCGTGTTCATATTTATTTTTTCTTATACTTAAAGTTTCTCTGTGTTATGAAACAGGTTCTTCTCCCCCGCTAGTTTTAGATGGACAAGACTTAACTTTAGTTTCAGTTCAGCTTAATGGCAAGGCCTTGAAGGTATATATACTTTTTTTTGAGTTGGGTACTATCCACTTGTAAGCATATTAACTGATGGAATTTCTTTGCCATCTTGCTAGTATATCAAGCGAGGATGTTCAGTTTCTGATAGCTGATTTCAGTATGCTGAATATATTATGAACATAATATTTTTGCTTCCTAGTTGAAACCTTAGGTGTTGTTCACTTCAGAAACACTTTATGTGAGTAGCAATGATGGGTAGTGGGAGTGTTGTGTACTTGTGTAGCATTGTTTTAAAGATATTCTCTTATGTTTATTTATAGGAGGAAGATTATCATTTGGATGCACGCCATCTGACAATCCTATCACCTCCCAGTGGTAAATATGATCTTGAAATTGTTACCGAGATTTTGCCACAGAAAAACACATCATTAGAGGTAAATGAGATTCTTAGGTGTTACAGAGTTTGTTTCTTGTATATATTGCTTCTTTTCTGCTTCTGTCACCCCAATTTGGAGTTTTTTTGGGGGGGTGGGTTTTGCTTACTATGGATATGATTTCCTGTAGGGACTTTATAAATCATCTGGGAATTTCTGTACTCAATGTGAGGCTGAAGGCTTCCGTAAAATTACATTTTATCAGGTTGGCATCTTAGAGCTGCTAATATGCTGATCAAATCTTTATTTTTATAAAAATTAGTTTTCACATCAAATTAATGGATCTTAATCACCTATCGTCCAACAGGATCGGCCTGATATAATGGCAAAATATACAGTTCGCATTGAGGCAGATAAGTCACTGTATCCAGTGTTGTTGTCTAATGGAAACCTGGCTGAACAGGGTGACTTGGAGGTAATCTTTTATAGAAATCCATTGTAATGAAAACTACCTAGATGATTAATTCACTATTCATGGATGTTATTTACATATTTTTGCTTTGATGCAGGATGGCAAACATTATGCTGTTTGGGAGGATCCCTTCAAGAAACCTTGTTATTTGTTTGCCTTGGTCGCTGGGCAATTGCAGAGTAGAAATGACACATTTACTACCCGCTCAGGACGAAAGGTGTCCCTTAGGATATGGACACCTGCAGATGACGTACCTAAGACTGCACATGCTATGTATTCTCTGAAAGCAGCTATGAAGTGGGATGAAGATGTCAGTCTTTATTTAGTTTTAAATTTATTTGATCAGATGAGCTACTCTGATTTCAAATATATGTTGTTTCAAATTCTGAAGAATTTTGTTCCGTTGTCATATGCTTTGCAAACAGGTTTTCGGACTTGAATATGACCTGGATCTCTTCAATGTTGTTGCTGTCCCAGATTTTAATATGTAATTTCTTTCTACCTTTTTTTGTGAAATTTCAATCATGTAACCCTACATATCAACCTTTGTATATTACGAGATGAGACAGCATGAAAGGATTAGGTTACAAAAAGTAATATTGTTTTCTTGTTTTTGTAATGGTCAGGGGAGCCATGGAAAACAAAAGCTTGAATGTACGTCTCCTTCTTGTCAGCTTGTCTTGGTGGGTTTTTTGTTTTCACTTTTGACATTTATACTTTCCTTGCTTGTTTGTAGATTTTCAATTCCAGGCTTGTATTGGCTTCTCCAGAAACTGCTACAGATGCAGATTATGCTGCAATATTGGGAGTTATTGGCCATGAGGTTTGTAACTATAACATATTAGCAATGCTGGAGATCATTAACTTTTATAAAACTCAATTTCCTTGGGTTCTGTTGATTGTGACTAAAACTCATTTCTTGTCTATTATGCAGTATTTCCACAATTGGACTGGCAACAGGTGGTTTTTCTGATGATCTTGCTCTTATTCAATAAACCTGATTTTTCACATTAAAATATCTGACTTCCTGCTCTGAAATTATCCTTTCAACCAAGGCTTATATATGCCCTCATTCCCATTCATATCATTTTATTACTTATTCCTACTCGGTCTATTTTTCATTTCTATTTGAGATTTGAGATATCATAAACCTGACGTTTCACATGAAAATATCTGACATTTGTCAAAAGTTTATGCAGTGCATTTGTTATTTGTGTTACTATATGTTCCTATTGCCATGGATATGTTCAAATTTGAATTAAATATTTCATTTAATAATAATACCAGAGTTACGTGTCGTGACTGGTTCCAACTTAGCCTGAAGGAAGGTCTCACTGTTTTTCGTGATCAGGTACTTCCTCCTGACCTCAGTTACTATGTTTCAATTGTGATGTCAACAATACTTTTATTTCATCAAGTTTTTTAATGTAACCAGCTGCATCAATTACTGGCAGGAATTCTCATCTGACATGGGAGGTCGTACTGTAAAGCGGATTGCTGATGTTTCAAAACTTAGAAATTATCAGTTTCCACAGGTTACTTATCTTTTTCATTTTCCATTTGTGATTATTACTTTGTGCAAGTTCTTCAGTGGTGGATTTTGTGTTCTGACGTTATTGTAACTGGTCCTGTCATTATTACTATAATTCATCTTTTTTTTTATTGTTCTTTTAACTAGAATTAACACACTCATATATTGATTTTCCAGGATGCAGGTCCAATGGCCCATCCAGTGCGACCACACTCTTACATCAAGGTTAGAATTTGAAGATCTTTTCCTCACACCCATTTGTCTCCGAAACTCCCCCCCCGCGGAAATTCTATGAGCTTGTAAGCTTGTATTTATATATTTTTTCCCTCCTTGACAGATGGACAACTTCTACACAGGCAAGCCTCTGTATTTGAAGAATTTCTGATTGAGTCAATATCATATTTGAAATTTTACTCTGCTATAGGATAATTTATTTATTGTTCTCTCTTTCACTGATTTATCTATTATTTTGGCAACCTTCCATGGATTAATTTCTGATGTGGCCCTGTCCTCAATGTCAAAATACAGTTACGGTATGTTTCTTATTTTTTGTTGCAGATTTTAACCAGTTTGTTTCCAAATTTTCTCATTAAGATATTGAATTGTTTTTAATTGAATTCTTTCTTTTTTGCAGGTCTATGAAAAGGTTTGACTTCTACTTCTAAAACTTTCAATCCCTCCATGTCCATTTGTCTCTGGCAGTTTGTTCTTATGATTGTATGTATCAGGGGGCTGAAGTGGTCAGAATGTACAAAACCTTACTGGGAAGTCAAGGGTTCCGAAAAGTAAGAAGAGTGCTTGTTTATCCAATGCCTATGATCTTGCAATGTGATACTGCTAGTAATGTGATATGCTTAATTTAAAATTCAGCGCTTGCAAATTCATTGTATTTCAGGGCATGGATCTTTATTTTAAGAGACATGATGGACAAGCTGTAACATGTGAAGATTTTTTCGCTGCCATGCGAGATGCAAACGATGCTGATTTTGCAAATTTCTTGCTATGGTTTGTAATTTTGGTTTTCTGTTCCAGCGTTTATATGCTAATTGCATACTAACTTGTCAACTGATGTACAGGTACTCTCAAGCAGGGACTCCTGTTGTTAAAGTAAATACTTCTTATAATCCAGAAGCACATACGTTTTCTTTGAAGATTAGGTAAACAAACTTCAACTTTTCTTCTTTTTGATAAGGTAGTTAAGTTTTGGATTTTTTTTGCTATTTGTCTTTGATAATATGTTTGATGAACACATTTCTGCAGTCAAGAAATGCCGCCAACTCCAGGGCAGCCAGTTAAGGAACCCACGTTCATTCCTGTTGCAGTAGGTTTGCTTGACTCGACTGGCAAGGACATTCCTCTTTCGACTATTTATCATGATGGGACTTTGCAATCTGTCTCAAGCAATGATCAATCAGTCTGCAGTACAGTCCTTAGAGTCACTAAGGTTGTTTGGAACTTTTTATTTGAATTTCTAACTCATGTTTTAAGCTGATCTCTTTAGTTATACCTATCAAGCTGATCTCTATTACCAAATTATCGGTTTATCATTTTCTATTACTATAGCAATTTTTCAAAATTTGCCCTTATCATACATAAGGCTTCTTGAATCATTTCCAAGCTAACAAAATTTTCGCAAAAGCTCTAGTCAAATCTGTTAGTGACGCAGAACACCGACATCCTTCCTTCTCGAGTGTAAAGACTCATCTGGCTAGGCATCTACCCTATGTTCCTATGTTTTCTGGGTCCGTCATCACTGTATGTAGTAAAATTATGAATATTTTCTAATTTTGTTGACAGATGTATTACAAAGTAAAATTATAAATTGTCTCATATTACAAAGTATAACCATCTATGTCTATAATTGAAGTGAAGAAAAAAAGAGTAGGAAATTTTAAAACCATGTAGCATGCCCCTTAATTCCCTTGTCAGAGTTGCTTGAAAGAAATAATTGAAATTTTTGTTTATCTATTCAATATTCCCAATTATGGTAGGCATTTGTTGAAATGGCATATATGCAGATCATGGTAACATTTTATTTGTATCCACTGCAGAAAGAAGAAGAGTTTGTGTTCAATGATATATTTGAGAGGCCCGTTCCATCTTTGTTCAGGGGATACAGTGCTCCTGTCCGTCTTGAATCTGATCTCACTGATGATGACCTGTTTTTCCTATTAGCTAATGATTCTGATGAATTTAACCGGTTTGTCTTCTTCGAAGTTGCATTTTATCTCTTTGATTTGATAGTATAATGGGAATTCATTTTGTGCCTTATTTAAATGTTTTAGATGGGAGGCTGGACAAATTTTGGCACGAAAGCTGATGCTCAGCTTGGTGGATGATTTGCAACATTACAAACCATTGGTTCTGAATCCCAATTTTGTTGATGGCTTCAAACGTATACTGTGTGACTCAAGTCTGGACAAAGTATGCTTTGGACAATTTTCCTCAAGATTCAATTTGTGAACCTTTTAATTTTTGTAGTTTTCTCTTGGGGGAGATTTTATCATATGATTGTATTGATGAGAGATTATACTTTTTTATTATCTAGGAGTTTGTGGCAAAGGCAATAACTCTGCCTGGTGAGGGAGAAATAATGGACATGATGAAAGTTGCAGATCCTGATGCTGTTCATACTGTTCGAACTTTCATCAGGAAACAGCTTGCAAGTGAATTGAGATCAGACTTCCTCAGCACAGTATGCCCTTCTGTCTGAAGCTGCCTGGAATTATTAAAAGAAATAGCTTTTATACATCCTTGTATGATTCTCTTTATTAATGCACATGATTATTTACCTTTTTGCAGGTAGAAAATAATAGGAGCTCGGGAGAATATGAGTTCAATCATCCAAGCATGGCCAGGCGTGCTTTGAAAAATATTGCTCTTGGTATGCCTTTTGTTTTATGCAAGATACATTTTCATGCATGTTGGTTGCAGTTCATCTCTAATTTGTGTGTGTGTGATTGGTAGCTTATCTTGCATGCCTTGAGGGTCAAGAATTCACCAACCTTGCACTTCACGAGTATAAAACTGCTACAAATATGACTGAGCAGTTTGCAGCTTTGGCTGCCATAGCCCAGAACCCTGGTAAAACTCGTGATGACGTTCTTGCTGACTTTTATGGCAAGTGGCAACATGATTTCTTGGTAAATCTCCATCCCCATGACTCTGTTTTTGGAAATAAATGTTTTTCTGCTGCTAGGATTATTGTATGATTTATGTAACTGACCTCGGCTGATGGGAAAAGGTTTGGTGGTTGTTATTGTTGGGCATGCTTTCTTATATTCTTTGACAACATATCCATGTTATAAACTGTAACCTCCTATGATGACGGTGAGGCTAGATTAAACTTAAGGTGCACTTTAACAGCAATTTCCCAACCATTATCCATGAAGAGCACCCTCCCCTTCCTTCTTACACATTACTATGAATAGCAGCTCTCGTCCCTTTTGACACATTATCTAGGACGAGCACCATTCCTTCTGACACCTACTCTAGCTTTGTAAAATCATCTTTTATGTTTTGGCTGTCTGACTGCTAGTGCAATCTCGTGTTTGTCTTGCCTACATATGCACATCTGTTCAGTTTTAATGTAAAAGTGCTCCTTCCTACATTTGGATTTATGCTATATTACATGGTGAAAGTTTCTAGATTACTAGTTTATACTTGACCTTCCTTTGCAGGTGGTGAATAAATGGTTTGCTCTTCAAGCAATGTCCGACACTCCTGGTAATGTTGAGAATGTGCAGAAACTGTTGACCCACCCAGCATTTGACATGCGCAATCCCAACAAAGTGTACTCTCTTATTGGAGGTTTCTGTGGGTCTCCAGTGAACTTTCATGCAAAGGATGGGTCAGGCTATGAGTTTTTGGGAGAAATTGTGCTGCAACTCGACAAAATAAATCCTCAGGTCTCTTCACATTAACCATCTTTAAATTACAGATTCTTTCATTCGTGTGTTAGATAAAAAACCATTTATGTGCTTTCACCCAATGGCTTCAAACTTTTGGAATGATTTGATTGGTTCATAACATGGTATTAGAACATCTATGACTATGACCAAGCGGTTTAGAATTCGATCTTTTTTTGCCCCCATTCTTCTAATTAAGTTAAATCCCATTACAAGATTGGGTAGGCCTATTCATTATCCACGCTTCAAGCCCGAAACTCTCTTTGTATGAGGGGGCGTAAATTATATATTAAACCATCCATGTGCTTTCACCTAACAACATATATGACTTGTGTGTATTGTCAGTTACATGGTCCTTATGCAGTAATATTTGTTTTGGTTTTGTTTAATGTAGGTTGCCTCAAGAATGGTGTCTGCTTTCTCAAGATGGAAGCGTTATGATGAGAACAGACAAAAACTAGCAAAGGTAATAAACTTATTATTATTATTATCTTGCCACAATAGCTGCTATTTTTCTTAAATTATTGAATGACACAATCTCACTTTGGCCATCAGCTTTTCTAAAAAAAAATAATTGTTTTGCAGGCTCAGCTGGAGAAGATCATGTCTGCCAATGGACTATCGGAGAATGTGTTTGAAATCGCTTCGAAAAGCTTAGCTTCTTAAAAGTGTTAATGGCTGGTATGAAAAACTACCTGTCTTTCAAACAGTTCTGATGCGTTTTTGGCGAAAACAATTGTTTCCATGATCCCAATATCTTGTACAAGCTTGCCGCCACGTGTAGCTCTTACACACAGCATGTCTCAACTCGGTGTGGTTTCTTCCACCTGATTTCTCTGTCGATCTTCCATGGATGTAGAATAACATTATGCAATAAAACAAAACAAGTTTCTTTTGACAAAAAAAAAGATTCTCTTGATAACCCTAAATGATTCGATGGATTATAGTTCGTTATACCGTTTTTGTTTGTGTTTGGTGTGATGATAATTAGATTTGATACGGAAATATAAAATACCGTTAATTTGGTTAGGGTTTTTTGATGTAAGATGTCATGATTAAGGCTTAGTTTTGTGTTTCTTTTGTCTTGCACTAAAATTTCACGCGATATGTGAATTGGAGTACTTTCCTTTTTCAAATCATAAATTTAAACCAAAACGTGGTATTCAAGAATGTAAATAGATTGAGATTTTTCTTTTTCTAGAGTTCTGATAAGATGTGGTTTTTATGACATGCTAAGATTTGAATATAATACTTATTACTCCTATTAATTAAATGCTTTTATAATTTGGAAATATCAAATGCTGCCACTTTTCACTTTAGAGAACATGTTAATTTTATTTTATATTTTTCTATTTAGGCATTTAAGGTGTTGGGATATTTTATAAACTCGTTCAAGTTCGGTGAAAATATTTCGGCTTTTAAATGCTTTTAACTCGTGGTGTTATATCTCTTTCTGGTACAAATTAAGCCACCTGTTCCTTGAATCTTTTTCTCTTTTAAGCAAAGAGGGGGTTTAATTTGGTTTTGGTCTTACAGGCTTGATTTTATTTCCTCTAGTGCCTACTACCATCCATAACCATAGTCGAGATGGAGATTATTGTTTTTCCATATTTCTGTGGTGTGTCACGTTCACATGTCATTATTGCTGTTTAATAAAGGGCTGCTGCTAACTAGACTCGTGCTTCTCACTCACAGCCAAACCTACCTACCTGCGAGGCTGCGACCCTATCTTATTTTAATGTTCATTCCTCCAAGAGTAAAGGACACTTTGGTCCCTAAGTAATACTTTCAAGTCAGGGATCAAAATGATAGTAAGTAATCACTTTTAGGGAACAAAATGACTAACGGATGACAGTTGAGGACCTTTTTTGAATTTTGCATCTGTCAGGGACCAAAGTGACACCACCTGACACTCTCAGAGACCAAAGTGACTGTTTATTCTTCCTCCAAAAAATTATAATTAGGATGTTTTATGAGATAATGATGAGATTACTTTGGGCTGATTTGAAATGGGTCTCATCTGCTTGATTTATGCTCGTATCAAGGCCTCAAAGTCATATTTTCTAAACTTTTGGTTGCATTCGGAGAAGTCAAACAAAAGTGGTGGGGTCGTATAAAGAAATTGAAGCAGCAAAATCACAATGCCTTGAAAAATTTGGTATTTCACTAGTGACTTACTACTGCCTGTCGATTGATGAAAAAGGTGCCTCGAGTTATCTAACACGGTTGCTATTTAAACCTAAGATTAATTATCGCCTCTAAAGTCACCAATTTAATTGTTAATTCAGTTGCCCCATGATAGAAGCAAGAGGGAACAGAATCCACGACTTTCATTATTATGCTTACTTACCCCACTGATTAGATTAGAAGCTTTCCTGCTCACATTATTATAGAACCAAATATGCAAAAAGGCATCATCTATAACTTGAAGAAAAGAGGGCAAAAAATTTCTCTTAAACTAATCAGTTGATTAATTCTATTAGTCAATACAAAATGCCAATCAGCAATTTTCAAAGCAACACCGGCTTACTAGGCTACATTTTATAGCTTCCCAATTAAACAAAGATCCCTAAAAATATTAATTGATCAAAGAATTGGAATAAAATTTACAATTCACAAATTAGCACATTTACAAACTTTTATTATTTAATTTATATTTTGTTACCTAGTTTATCATTAAAAAAAAACTATGAACTCCCTTAAATAAACCTCGGTTTTCAATTAGCCTTTTGCGGTAAAAAAAGAGTAGGTTTTGAAACGAAGTTTACATTTCTTTTTTAACAATAAACTTAATAATTTTTTTGGAAATTATCTATATTATACCCTAAAAGCAAATTTACATTGTAATCTTTAAATTAATCCTTTTACTATCGGCTTTTATAACACCAACTTTCTCACAGCAAAAAGTAGATTAATGTACCGCGCGCACCAAGAGTGCATTTATACACATGGAGTAATAATTAGAAAACTGGTGGTGAGGCCAAAACAACAATAATCACAGGTATATACTATATCATATCAATCTGGTGACGAACCTAGTGAGCCCATCGTTTCTCAAACAAGTCTAATTGCTCTGAAGTAGATTTATCAAGTCTAAATTGACACATGCTTTGGTAGGTGAGATTTTGCATTTAACCGATTTAAGGCCATGATTGCCTTCTACAGAGTTTAGGTGGACAATTCATTATTCATGAGATGTTTGTTTCTCAAGTTCAACTAACACAAAACGATAAATATATATATTGCCAGCTTGTAGTTTTTGTTTTTCTATTTATTAAGCTGTCACACACACACACACATATATATATAAGATGACAAATTGACAATTTAAAAATAAAACAACTAAGCAAAGCATACCGGGATGTCTCTTGAGTTTGAGTTCCTATTTTCTTTCTTCCATAAGAGACTCTGGTAATTGAGAAGCAAGTCAGGGTAGTCATGATAGGACTAGAAATTAATTACCCTTTTTGTTGGATTTATAATTTATACATGTTTGGCAGGGTTCCAAAATCAGGGAGTTGTTCGATGCTTGGTTTTTTTCAAGTATGTTAGTTCAACTACACAGCAAAATTTCAACCTCGTAGATAACTAAAATATGAATAAATTAAATAAGGGCTTTTGTTAATGTATGCTTTAAAAGTACGAACACTGACAATTAGGAATACATAATTACCTAATGTGAATATATTTAAAATTAGCAATAGATTTTTTTGGAAAAAAAACATTACACATTGTCACGGACAGAACAATGTGACTATACTTACGATGATAATTGTCTGTAAATTATTTGGTTTCTAATAGAGCTACTTATAGGTGGCTTATAGGTTGAAAATGGTGTTTGGAATAGCTTGGTAACAGTTTATTTAGGTTTATTTTATGATATAAGCAATTGCATAAGTATTTAGAAGAGTTTACAAAAATAGCTTATTACATGTCTGTAAATTATTTTTAGTTTATTTCAATAAATTCTCCGAGATAGAAACAACTTATGTAAAATTTATCCTCTCTTTTTATTAGAGAAACAACTTATACATAATGACTTATATAATAGAACTTATTGAATAACCACTTAATTAAGTTATTTATCCAATCCCTCTCTAAATTTGCTCTAAGTTTTCACAATAACAAATGTGTATTTTTTTATATATTAATAACTTTTTTTGTATTTTAATATGTGATTCAAAGACATACTAGCATGTTAACTAATAACTATGCAAAAAGAAAGAGAGAGAATTCCGAGTCATGTTACCAATTCCGAATATGAAAGTACAAATCTACCCCGGATTTAATAATGATTTGGAAAGCTTGATCATGATAAAGAGATTTTGAGTGAGTTTGGGTCCATAATAATCTTTTGGGCATGGGTTTCAGAGAGGAAAGAATTAATAACATTATCCCATAGATGATGAATAATATTATATAATTTGGATTAGGAAAGTGAAGGGTAAGTGATGAGGGAGGGGAGGACCATTCGTGCAAGTTATTATTTGAAAATGAAAAAAAGGGGTGGGTGATGATAAATAAACTAGGAAAAGGGAAGAAGAACTTTGGATGGGTGAGATGATATAGAATAGAATAGAAATAGATGGCGGTGGGTCCCACCCAAAGGGTATTTGTCAGTAGTGGGATGGTGTTGTTGCGCACGAAAGCCGTCCAGAAATGGCTGTGCACACGTGCACTGCCCCGCTAACGTAGACAACCACTCCTCTCCTCTCCTTTCATAGGACCAAACGGATCTGTGTACTGTACCCTTTCCCTCCCTGTCTCTTCTTAAACAAGTCATGGGGTTGGTAATTTATGTAGTAGTATTTAATAACCATTTAAGACTATTGGCATATTTTACTGGAACTCTTTCTTTGTTTCTTTTAGTACTAAATAAACTTTTTTACTTAATTACAACATCAACGCGAGGTAGTATTTTACTCCTAGTCAGCCGACTCAGTGTAAAGTGATTGCATATTTGTCACCATTTTTTGTATAATTTTTTTTTAGTTGAAACGGTTGAACTTTTACGGTGATTGTGTATTTAGTTTGAATATTATTTGAATTTTGATATGAATTTGATCTTCTGTGTGTTAAATTTTCACCTTAAAAGAAAAAAGGTAAAAAAAATAATTAATTAGAAAATTTAAAATTAAGATTAAGATTGTATACATACACATACATACATAGTAAATTACTACTACATAAATTCGTTAAAATCTTCTAGTATTTATCTTTATAAATTCATTATTAAATTTAAGGATTAAGATAGTAAACTTACTTTCTGATTAATTAATTAATTAGAGTGACTAGTCAAAACATGACAAAAGAGGCGGAGGGAAGCATGAAGGCTAGTTGGGTAAATGCGCGACACTTGTAACATCACATGATAATTACATTAATCATAAATAAATAAATAAATAAAACCCCATAAACCTAAGCCCAACCGGGTCTTTTGTAAATCACACGAGGAGCTCAAGTCATTGCCGTGTTTGACCTGTGAACTCAAATCAAAACAGCGTTATACTCTCTCACACGACACAATTGACACGGCACGAGCAGCGAACCTCACGGGGTGAGAAAAGAAGAAGGAGAGAGATTCCAGATACATACGTAGTTACATACATAAATAAAACCTCTGAGATTTGAGTTCTGCAACTTCCTTCCATTTTTTCTCAAAAACTCAAAGAGACTTTTGAACTTACTTGTTCTGCAATCTACTCCCACCCCACGACACGGTTCATTTTTCCCACTTCTTTTATGCTAATCGATCTCCTTACTCTTTTATGATCCATCTTGGGTCTCGATTCTCAACACTTGGAAGAAAACTTTGATCGGTGAAAGAAAGATGAGAAGAGCTAGTTTGAATGATGGCAGAGATGCCAACAGCAACAACAACAACACCTTGGACACTATAAACGCTGCTGCTTTTGCCATAGCCTCAGCCCAGAATCGCGTTTCTCAACCTTCTCTCCAGGTATTATAATAATCCCATAAATTACGATTTTCACACCAGTTTTTTTGGGGGGGGGGGGGGGAGAGAGAAAAAGAAAAAAAGATTATTTTTTGCAGCTCAACAAAGTGTTATTGATTTGCTGTTGTGTGTGTGTTTTTAATTTATGTTTTTGATCGTTTTGTCGATGCCTATAGACCCTTAAGCCTTTTGGTTCTCTGGGTTTTTTTTTTCGTGTGGTGTTGAACGTGACACTGTGTGGTTGAATTTCTATAATTGATCTCTTTTCAGAAAAGGAGAGATCTTTTCGTTTTCTAATCTTAACTCCTTTTTACTTGTATTTGTTTGTGTGCGGTGACATGAACAAATAAAGTACCGGCCTTTTCATTTTTCCAAAAGTTGATTAAGTTAGTGAGAAATTAGTTAAACAATGTTAGGATTCTCCTGTGCTTAGTCTTTGGGTACGTTCATAAAAAGCGAGTAAAGTGGGAACTCTTCACTTCTCGCACTGTTTTTGCTTTTATTTGGTATCAGTCATTTTCTTATGTTACTAGTAATAGAACGGAAATAGGAGAAAAAAAAAATTAATATGTAAATCATCTCTGTGGAGGCAATCACTGCAAGGTGGAAAGCAATTTGTTTGTTGAAAGGAAATTGTCATTCCAGTGAGCTTTCTCAATTTTTTTTGAATTTATTGAATTCTCACTTTCTGATAATCAGATTAATTAATACCAAGATGTAACTAGGAGTAACTACCAAGTGGAAGATTGGATTGGACTCCTCAAACTTTATAGGATCTTTCAAATGTAGAGTCAATATCCAAAGAAGTGATTTCTATCCTATAGCTATGAGTAGTGTGTTTGTCCTGATTCCTGCCATGTGTTACGAATCATTCCTTATTTCACTCTGAAAGCAATCAAAAACTCTTACAAGTGTGGATGTTCTAGGAGTAACTATTGTGTATATTTCTTACTCAATCTGGGGTCTATTTCAATATTAAAATTGAGGTCTGGGTTATATTTCATTTTGTATACAACTAATTATGTCTTCTATGACTGAAACTTAAGTCAGCTACTTGTTCTTGTTGCAGAAGAAAAGATGGGGAAGCTGGTTGAGCATATCCGGGTGTTTCGGATATCACAAAAACAAAAAGCGCATCGGGCATGCTGTTCTTGTTCCAGAAACAACACCTTCGGGAGCAGATGCTGCTGCTGCTGTTAGTTCAGCCCAACAAGCACCTAGTATAACACTCCCCTTCATTGCACCCCCTTCATCTCCTGCATCTTTCTTCCAATCAGAACCTCCTTCAACTGCACAGTCACCGGTCGGTATAGTATCTGTCACTTCTGTGTCCGCCAGCATGTACTCTCCCGGTGGCCCTGCCTCGATCTTCACCATTGGTCCTTATGCCCACGAAACCCAATTGGTCTCGCCGCCTGTTTTCTCGGCATCATCAACTGCTCCTTTCACACCGCCTCCGGAGTCCGTCCACTTGACCACACCTTCATCGCCCGAGGTGCCATTTGCTCAGCTACTTGACCCCAACAATAGAAACGGTGAGACCTATCCGAGGTTCCAAATATCGCACTATGACTTCCAATCCTATCAGTTCCATCCCGGAAGCCCGGTCGGTCAACTCATATCGCCAAGATCCGCCATCTCAGCTTCCGGCACCTCATCTCCTTTCCCTGACTCTGAGTTCACAGCAGACCCCACCAAGCTTCTTAACTTGGATAATAAACTCTCTGCAGCTTATGAAAACCAGAAATCAAACCAAGGTTCTGGCTCTCTAACCCCGGATACTTTAAGGTCTTCTACTCAAGCTGGTTTTCTTCCAAATCACTGGGTTTCTGAGATCAAATTGTCTCCAAAACCAAGCAATAATCGCACGAATGAGATTAGTATAAATCATAGGGTCTCATTTGAATTATCTTCCCAAAAAGTATTGTCATCTTTGGAAAACAAGCCGGCGGCATCAGCATGGACTAAAGTCCTGTCAAAATTGAAAAGTGATACAGCAACAGCAGACAAAGAAGGAAATTCAAGAGAAACTGAGTGTGGTGATGACAAACAAGTTGTTGCCGCTGAAACTCCTCCCATCGATCATGCACCGCAGCAAACCACTACTTCGGGCAGCGATGATGATGCAGCGGTTCCTGAGAAGGATCAGGATCAGTCCTTAACCCTTCCTTCTGCCAAAGAATTCAATTTTGATAATGCAGATGGAGGGGATTCTCATGGTCCCAACATAGTTGCTGATTGGTGGGCTAATGAGAAAGTTGCAGGGAAGGAGGGAGTGGCCTCCAAGAATTGGTCTTTCTTCCCAATGGTTCAACCTAGTGTCAGCTAACCAAGTAAAAAAGGACTTATACAACCATAAGTGGCTTCTGGCTTCTTGTTCACACAGACTTGCCACGCATTGGTTTTTGATTTTGTGCCACCATTCTACTTGGCAGAATTACCCAACAGCACACCCTGCTGAATTGATGAATCTTAGTAAATTTAAGATTGGGAAGTCTTCTAACACAGCGAGTGACGGGGTTCTTTTTTGAACTCAATGGCCCCGGAAAAAACAAATTAGTGAGTTTGCATAATTATATTTTGTGTAGTTGTTTTCTTACCAAGTTAGGGTCAGAAATAGATGTACATTTTTAGTATCTGTACCCTCTGTCGATTTCCATGTGTAATAGACGGCGATTGTTATAATAAATAGCTAATGATCATGATTGTTTTTATCATGTAGTGTTATGTATACGCGCGCACGGATCTTGATCTTGCAAGAGACGTAATAAATGGTGGAAATTGACGAACATAGCAGTATTCTTAGATTTTCGCTTAAGTAATTTCTGTGAAAGCAAAGCACAAATTTGCCATAGTCCAATACGGAACTGATGGATCCCACTCACAGGGAGATGGATTCCCCACGTGTGAAGTTTAATTTGATATATATCTCCAAATAAACTAGTTTACTTTTTTGAAAGTTCAACAATTCATTTATCTTCTATTGAAAAAAACTGGATGATAACTTGAACAATAACATATTTGAACAGGAATTTGTGATAAGTAGAATCACACGTGTTATATTTTTCATTTTTTGGGCTTTTGGAGTGAAGGAAAATTTAGTTGGATGTTTGTGTCAAAAATACCTTTACAAATTTACTTGATTCATTTTTCACATAAATAGCTTTAAACACATTGATTTACTCAAATACACTTTTAATTAAAAATAATCTTATAAAATAAATTCATCTAACAAAAAGCTAATTGTTGCAAAGACACAGCTGGCGTTTGTAACTACTCCATTATTCAACCACCCAACAAATATTTTAACAAAACAAAAAAAACAACTTCTGGTTAGTTGTTCCGTTTAGTTTTTTAGGTATTTTAACAAAACAAAAAACCAACTTTTAATTAGTTGTTCAGTTTTCACCATTTTTCTCGTGCAGAACTATTCAGTAGATGACACACAGAGTAGGAGTAGGTCGTTTTTCACGAAGAACAGAAAAGGCCCAAAATGGGAGCCCTAAAAATCTACTACTTCAGTCTTCAGGTCCAGTCCAACACGACCATCTAGATAACTCCACTTTCCCATTTTCCATAAGAAGGTTCCTTGGATGTTTCCAATTTTTTAGTACATGTGGTGTGCATGCTTGACCATTACATTTTGTATTTAAATTTTATTAAATATTCTCTCAGTAGTCAAGCACACATTTTAACAGACATATCAGTATTAAATTAAATATTTATACTCATCTACTTTGAAAGTGTGATTGGTTCTTCTTTTTAAATTTTTTATGAACAATGATTGGTGGACACCCAAATGCTAATCTATCATTAGAGAGAGAAAGAGAGAGATGAGAGAAAAGTGATAAAATAATGTGATATGTGATGTGATAGTTAGAGAGAGATAGAGAGAAATGAGAGGTGTTGGATGGGTGAATATATTTTTTAGGTGTATGTGTATCATTGCTCATTTTTTATACCAGTTAAGTAAAAAAATATTTATAAAAATATACAAAGTAATATTATAAATTAGATTGACCTACTACTGACAAACCTTTGAAAGTGTTATTTCTTTCTATAGTTTTTATAAATATCCCGGCCGTGAGTTTGTGACACTTGAGGATGCTTGGAAAAGTGTTTTTCTAGTTTGTTGGATTTTTTTTATGATATAAACACTTATATCATAAAATCCTTGGTTTATTAAGCATTTTCAATTAGAAAACGCATTATTTATAGAAAAATTTTAAACATGTATTTTATAAAGAGTCTTGCTAGAGCTTTGGTCAAAGAAATACATAAAACTTTTACTGAAAATCATAATATTCAATGCATTAGTAATTTTAAAAAGTATAGTTTTCAATAAAATCTTTTTAATTTCATTAGTATCTGCCTTTTATAAATTAATATTTAATTTTTTCATATTCCTTTCTCTTTTATTTTATTTTATTTTATTTTACGCCTATTTTTTCCTTTTCTTCTTCTCATATTTCTTTCATCATATTACATATTATCTCTCTCTCTCTCTTTATTTTTTCATCTCTTTTTTCTCTCTCTCTTTACTATGGCACTGTTTGGATAACAAGCTGATCTACTGCTTATGGCATAAGCTGTATAAGCTACTTTTATAATCGAAAAAAAAATTATAGTAAAACTTATTTTATATAAATCATAAGCTATTTTGATAAACTATCATGGATAGCTTATGAAAAATAAACTCAAAACAGCTTATGAATCAGTCATAAACTGTGTTCATAAGCTCTGCATAAGTCAATCTAAACAGACTCTATATCTCTTACACTTCAGTAGAGTGGGGGCGGGAGACAAATGCTATCTTTTATAAATTTATTTAATCTAATTAAACACATCCTTTTCTTTCTTTTTTTGTATATATCCATTGTCTAGTAACGAGGTCAGTGATCTATTTCATTTTATTATTACAAAAACATAATATATAGAGTATAACACAAAAACGTGGGCACCAAATTTGACTTTCAACCATACGATACAATGGCAATCTCCAAAGGAAACAGTCAAAAATATTAATTTAAAAATAAAAACACATGCGACATTACACAAGGACAATAAAAGAGACCCCCGCCGCATTGGTCTAAATATGCCTGCTTTATTATTTTATATATAATATATATATATATATAATGTTTTTTTTTTTGACAAGTACTCCCTCCGTTTCAAAACTATAGCTCTTTTAGCCTTTTATTTTTGTTTCAAAACTATTACAATTTTACAATTCCAAAGTATCATTAATTATTTTTTCCCACCCATACCCTTATTTAATAACTACTAGTGGGAGTAGTTAACATTAATAATATAGAGATTTATAGATAATTTATCATAAATACTCTTTCATTAAATAAGGATATTTTAGTCTATCTATAACTATATTTTACTTCTATTAAATATTTCTTAATCTGTGTGCATTAACCTTAAAAAGCTATAATTTTGAAACGGAGGGAGTATATATATATAAAAAGCATTAGAAAAATGGGTTCTCAAAAGGACAGCTACGCTTTCATCACCCACCAAAATTAATGGTCCAGTCTGGGCGGCCAATATAATTAGCTTCGAAGAAAAAGAGAATAGGAAAAACAAATAAATGAAAAACACGTTGGCAATGACGCTCACATCTAGAACTAGAAGGGCTGGCCTGGACCAACGTTACGTTGACCAAATTATAGACTTTTTTAGCATTGGACCTTCTAGAGTCTCAGATCCCACACACAAATGGCAAAGCCAACTACCCCTCACTTTTTTTCACATATATATATATATATAACCCCCAACTCTTTTCCCATTCATCCCCAACAATTCACATTCATTCACAGCTACCACAACTCCCAACTAATTTCACATTCCCATCTCATCTCACTCAGCTCTCAGAAGAAGAAGAAGAAGAAGAAATCAATCAAATCAAAATTGAAATTGAAATTAACAAGGAAATGCCACCCTTTGAAGGTTCTCATGCGGGTGGTTTTCTTCAATCCCAACACAAACCAGACTCCAACATAGTTTCCATCGACGTGGGTGGCCAAATGTTCCAAACCACGAAACAGACACTAACCTCCGCAGGTCCCAAAACCTTCTTCTCCAGAATCGCAGAGGAAGCGTCTCCACTCTACACCCCTTTCGTTGACAGAGACCCCGAAATCTTCTCCATCCTTCTCTCTCTCCTCAGAACCGGTAACCTTCCTTCAAAGGCCAAATCTTTCGACCTTCAAGACCTAATCATAGAGTCCCAATTCTGCGGCATCGAGAACATCCTCATCAATTCCCTCTCCAACCCTTCCCAATTGGAACCCTTCAATTTGCATAAATCGCTTCTCTTGCCCCTCAACGGAAGAGATTCCCCCTCCACCGTCGCCACCACCCCTTACGGTTCCCTCCACGTGGCACACGGTAGCAAGATCACCTCCTTCGACTGGTCCCTCCGAAGGAAATCTACGATCCTCACACACTTCACCGCCGTCGATTCCCTCCTCGCAATCTCACCGTCGGTTGCCGCCGCCGGCGCCAACGACTTTTCCGGCCTCCAGATCCTCGACCTAGAAAGGGGCCACGTCAGGGAAACCCTAAACTGGGAAAACGTGACCAAGTCAGGGTCCACCGTTCAGGCCATCGGAGCCTCGCCGGAGCAAATGTTCGTCAGCTTCGAGTCATGCCGGAGAAACTCCAACTCCATCGTCGTCTACGACCTCCACAGCCTAAGCCCCGTCGCCGAGATCGGCCATAACGAGATCTTCGGCGCCGACATCGATTCCGCGATTCCGGCGACAAAGTTGCAGTGGGTCCCGGGTTACAATCTCTTGTTAGCGTCTGGGTCCCACAGCGGTCCTTCCGGCGTTTCCGGCAACGTGAGGCTTTGGGACGTTCGATCCGGCAACGTTGTTTGGGAGATGTCGGAGAAGGTGGATTGTTTTGCTGACGTGGCAGTCTCCGATGCGCTTTCGGTTATCTTCAAGGTCGGTGTGAATTCCGGCGAGGCCTTCTACGTTGACTTGCGGAACCTGAGTAGTAACGCTGAGAACAACAACTCCTCGTCGTGGGTGTGTTTGGGTGATAAGAGGAAAGTGCTGAATGGGAAAAAGGAAGGGTTTGGTTGCAAGATTGAGACGCAGGGGAATCAGGTGTTTTGCACTAAGGGTGGTGACGTGGAGCTTTGGTCAGAGGTTGTTATGGGCTCTGCCAATGCCAAGAACAACAATAGGATCTTCAAGAAGAACTTGATGGGGAGGGTGAGGGACATGGGTGGGGCTAGGATTAACAATTTGGCATTTGGTGGGAGCAGGATGTTCTTGACTAGGAAGGATCAACAATGTGTTGAGGTGTGGCAGAGTTCTTCCAGGGAATTTTGATTTCTCCATTTCCACATGATCAGTAGATGAGAGTGGAGGAGGCATTTGTTATTTTTTTTTTATTATTATTCATGAGAAACATAGTGTTACATGATGTAAATGGAGCATTTGTTAATTTATTCAATGATAAAATGGAACATAGAGTTACTTGCTGCAATTGAACCTTGTACATTTTTGTTGTTTGGGGTAATTATCCAAGTTGAAAATGTTGTTCTAATCTTTGTCATAAGAAATGTCATGCGGCAAAGTATGGTCGGTTAGTTTTGTGAGATGAGAGAAGATCGACTTCCCATGTGTTTGGAACCACAGTAGGTTTGTCTGCAATACGCATTAAACTAAAAACTATGAGAGATAGCTTTCTTTTTTTTGTCAAAGGTGAAAGATATATAGAAAAAGGGTCAAGTTCAATAATAATTACACAGAAAAAGACCCTGAATACATAGACTTTAGACCAGGTATGTTATAGTTAACCCATAAATAATAAACTCAAGCTATACTCTGACTGAATCTAATCAGCTCCTAACTGCCCAACTAAAGCAAAGGAAAACACAAAAACAAAACCAACTAAAACAAAAAACAACAGATAAAAAACCAAGAGATACAATCTAACACTACAGCAAAGTACACCACAAACATGAAAAAAGATATATATGAGAGGGATGAGTTTGACCCATTTGGGGCAAACAAAGCCTTCAGTCTCACCAAATTTGCGCACATGTCAAAGTCCAACCATCACACACCTAGAACCCGCCCCAACTGTCCACAGGCAAAGGCGGTGCAGGAGGCAGAAGGTGGTAGTACTGCAACGAGGTGCTCGACCGCGCTCAAGGCGAAGGCAGAAGCTGACAAGAAGAACAAAGGCACCAAAAGCACCTGAAAGGCAGAACAACAGAGGATAGATACAACACAACCAACCGCCAACACACGAACCACCGCGGACCACCACAAAGCAAGGCCAAACCACCACCAAGACAAACCAAAAAACCGCATCGAGGCACCTCCCATCCGAGGAAGAAGGCAAACATACACAACGAACTAGAGCAGAACACGTCCAAACCCCAACCTTTGGCAGCGCCCACCAAACCCCATTAGAGGACCTCACCCGCAACGCCCAAGGAAGACCACAGCAGCAACGTCATCACCATGTCCACTAGAGGCGGCGGCGGAACCCGATGAGGCAGAAACTAAATAGCACAAAGAAGAAGAAGAAAATCGTGAATGGAGGAGAGTGGGGGCTGCTCACACAGTGGCGGAGGTCCGCCGGCGTGGCAGCCCCATCTTTGAGTAGCAAGTTTGTCTGCAAGGTTAGAGAAGGGTGGCGACTCTTCAAACACAAAAAATAGCTTTTAAGATGGAGTTTGTCCCAAAATCTCAAGTTCTTATTGAGAGATAGCTTTTAAGATGGAGTTATCTCAGGACAAAAAAATAATGGCTCTCCAAACACTTGTTTCATCTTTTCGCCCAAACTCTCCTTCTCATATGTATCAATGACAAAATGGGAAATCTAAAGCCTTAAGAATTGGACTATTGATGTACTGATTGAGTAAATGCACCATGGAAAATGGTAAATACACCCCATAAAATTTGTCATCCACCCCGCTTTAACCTAAAAATTTCAAAATTATCACTTTTTAATATCGCGTTTTGCTATTTCAGATCCCGAAATCGCATTTTTTTTTTCAGAAACTGGAGTTTCCAAAATATATAATTTTTTATTCCTGAAATTGGAGTTTCCGGAATATATAATTTTTTATTCCTGAAACTGGAGTTTCCAGAATGTATAAAAATTCAGTTTTTTGCATTTTTTCATAAACTGAAATTTCTGGAATACAAATTTGTATTCCAGAAACTGGAGTTTCCATAATACAATTTTATTTGTAGGAAAAATGCGATTTTGGGATCTCAAGAAGTAAAACGTGATATTAAAAGAGAGCAATTTTAGCATTTTCATGTTAAAGTGGGGTGGATGGCAAATTTTGTGGGATGTATTTTGTAACATCCGTTTTTTTGACTAACTGTTTAATTTCGTCTTATATGAATTTTTGTGATATAATTATTTTGAGTTTTATTTTTAGCTTAAAAATAGGATTTAAATATGCATGTTTAAGAATACTTCTGAAAGTGGTTGATTTATAGCTTCTGTTAGGTCTAGTTTCAACATCTGTTTCTTTGCATTTTCTGTCCCTTTTCTGTTTTATATGAATTTTTGTTCCATAAATTTTTTGTTAGTTATTTTTGGCTTAAAATTAGTAATAAAATACATGTATTCCGAAATACTTCTGAAACGGTGGTTTTTTAATCAACATCGAGCATTTTTACAGAAAACGGTTTACATCTAACTGACGGAAGAGTTTTAAATAGCCTAAAAATGTTTGACAAATCCAATAAATAAACTTCCTTCACAAAAGTTGGTTATTTTATTATTTTATATTTTCCAGAATTTTTTTAGAATTTTTGGAAAACTTCAAAAAAAACCAAAAACTACGTTACCCCGGGGCATTTAAACGCAAAAACCTTGTTTCACAGGTATAATTTCGTGTAAAAGGTCCATAAGCATTTTATATTTTATTTTTAATTATTTATTTCATGATTTTCAAAATTATTTCTATGTAAGTTTTGAAAACCCTATTTTTTTGCTTTTTCGGGGTTATACCTGCGAAACGATGAAAATCGAAGAGTTTGCACTATCTATAAATTTCAAAAATGAGTGCCACAAAATTATTTAGACTTCTTATGGAATTTTCTAGCATTCTCATTGGTTCTCATCAATTTTGTCTAATTATTTCAATTTTTTATTTATGAAAAGTCCAAAATACCCTTGATTTTTACTCTTTTTCATCCAAACCCTAGGGGTATTTTAGGAAATTCACATATCCCTCTTCCCAGCCCTGCTCTGCACGCCTCACCCATGCCCTAGGGGAGTCTTGAAGCTTCTCCATTGTTCTAGAACATAGATATTTATTAGGGTTTTGTTAGATATTTTTAAGAAATTGGATTTTAGCATTTTTGTGAAAAATAGAAAATAAAATATCTCCCCCACTCCCCCACTTGTGCTGGCTGAACCCCTCCCCTATAAATAGGGAGGGGGTGCTCTTCATTTTCACTCATCATCCACTTGAAGATTCACTCACAAATCTCACACCAAAATCCTTTTGTTTTCCTTTGTTTTTCCTTTAAGCTTTCTTTGTTACTAATCAAGTTTTCTTGTGTTGTTCTTGCTTTGCTCTTAGTGTGTTCTTCCTGATTCATAAGGCTAAGGTATGGGAAAATTCTTTCCAAGTTGGTTTGATCTTTGTTTTGATAGATTTTTGTGTTTTGGATGTTTATGCTTTCAATAATTGTTATTTATTTGTAAAATAGTTTTAAAAATTATATTATGTCTTATTTTTATTTAAAATGTGATTTTTCAAATAGTAAAGTTATAATGCCCAATTTAATTATAAAGTTTAAAAATTATACCGTTATGCTGGCGAAATTTTATCTATAAAGGCTTGATCACCCAGTGGGCTATGCCTCCGTGATCAACAAATTTAAGAAATTGTAAAATTGAATCTCTGTAGTTATTTTGACGGATAGTGGATGGGGTGCTTTGGTCAGGTGTAAGAATGCATCTTCGGTGCACTTATACGGTCGGGCTCAGATGCCGTATCTCTATTACGCCTTTAGGACGTGAGCAAGTGACTAAATAAGTTAAAAATTACTAAACCAGAGTTTTTCTTTCATTTTCATGTTCTTTTCGAAAATATATATACACAGGTTGACTGGGTAAAATAATTTAATAGTAATGGGTTCTCAGTGAACTCTACTGTTAAGTTATTTGGTAGAAATTCCTGGTTTGGAGTTCTGTTGTATATAAAAACTTGTGATTTTTACTGTTTATATACAGACTGATGATTGGGTTAAGATAGTTCATTTGTATGGATCTGTCTAGGAAAGACAAAGGTCATTGAATGAGCCCAAAAGCTCACCAAGATCTTTCCTGGGAACCATACCGATGCGCTATTTTTCCTAAACCATACCTCTGGAAGCACCATTCATATCGTTTTATGGAATCCGTAGGAAGCCAGCAGGGAGATCTACTTTTCGTTTTAGAGTAGGAAGGATGCATCTGCTGTTATACTTTCGGATGTGAACAGATAATTCGGGTAGATGTTAGAGATTGAACCTGGCTTTCTTATTACTTAGTAGCTTTTTATTCCAGTCATTTTATTTGCTTAGAGTTTTACTACTTTTTGATGTACAGTAGTTTCAGAAAACTCCTTGCTTGTATTGATGCAAACTTTTGGTTATATATATATATATATATATTTGAGGAGGTTGATTTTACTTCAGCGTTTCTTCTAATACTGTTCTTGTTTTACTGCGCAATAGAAAAGGAAAGAATGGACTCCCCATGCTTCTCATCTTTTAAAAAAGGCAAAAATTTTATCCACATTTTTGGAACCAAACTCGATTTTAATCAAAGGTTATTAAGAAAAATATTGCAAAAATACTTGTTACTATGGTGTAATATTCTTTTTGGAGAAAGGGTGTTGCATATTTACTAAAACCCATGCACCATGTAACACCCTCTTCCAAAAAGGGCATTACATTTAGTAACCAACCAAAAACATGAAATTAACTTTATTTAATTACTTTATTTATTTATTAGGGAAATAATGTCAAAGTTATTTAATTTTCACAAATGAATTTTCGTTGCCAATTTTTTTTTAGAAAAATGCTAAGTGAAGACATGATTAAAATAATACCCAACACACAGGTTCAAAGAAAACAGGCCATGCAACTAAATTCATATATCTATTTACAATTCAATGTTTGAGAATACTATATCATACAAGAAACTTTTCTCCCCTAAAAGAATATTGACTCCCTATGCTGATCAAGCACTGAAAATCCTACAGAGATTAGATGAGAAAACCCAACCCTTAAACTAAGACACGCGCATCCATCTTCCTTATTGAAGCATCACCATTGATCCTCTTGTTCTGGACTTCAGTCAAATCTCCGGCAGAACGACTTAAGAAAACATATTTACATACAAGAAAACAATATATTGCAAGGGTGAAAATCTCATTCCCAGTTATATCGTCATAGTTACACAAACAACACACAGCAGATATAATGCATACAACAATTATAATGCACACAACAAGTATAATGCCCACATAGTGTTATACTCATCCTCAAAAAAATTCATATTCATCACATCTATCCCTCAAAGCAGGACTCTCAATCCACTGTCATTCAGTCCAATGGCACTTAATCCATAGACACCCAGCCCAATGACATTTAGTCATAGACACTCATAGTCCAATGATACTCTATCCATAGACACCCAGTCCAATGACATTCAGACATAGACACTCACAGTCCAATGACTCTCTGTCCATAGACACCCAGTCCAATGACATCCAGTCATAGACACTCACAGTCTAATGGTACTAAATCCATAGACACCCAGTCCAATGACATCCAGTCCTAGACACTCACAGTCCAATGGCACTTTGTCCATAGACACCCACTATCCATAACCTTGGGTCATCGTTGAGGGTATGGTCACCAAAACTTAAAGATTTATCTGCTAGGTCCTCCCCCTTCGGGACACTAGTCTTATGATAACCTCATTTCATTTCATTTAAGAAATCACAGTTCAAATACTAGGTCCACCCCTATTGGAACTCTAGACTTACTTCCACTCTTTCAATTTTAAGAAATCATTTGGGAACCCGTTTGGAATCTCATTTTGGAAAAACCTTGAACTCATTGGGCTTTGGCTCCTTTAAGAAAAATCTTCAATAAAAATCCCTTCACTTTCTCTTTAATTATTAAAACCCATAATTCTTTGATAATACTCTCCCCCACTTGACTAAATATCATTAGGTTTAAAACCAGCTTGTTCTTTACTTTAAATAAATATCCCTTTATTTTAATTAATTATAAAAAATGTCAATTTTCTTCAAAATTTATATTTTGGTCCTCAAAATATCCAGATTTGCATTTCTAGTCCCCAAACTTCAAAAATTACATTCTTGGTCGTCTAAATATGCAAATTACCATTTCAGTTTCTTTATTTTAAAATTTCACTTTTTGTCCCTGAATTTTCAAAAATTTCACTTTTGTCCCTAATCTTTCAAAAATTACATTTTGGCCCTCATACTTTAAAAATCGCATTTCTCGCAGGCAGAAAGATCACAGCTGTGAAAATTGTCACACCCAGGGTGTGAACAGTTCTGGAAAAATAGTCAAAAATCCGAAAATTTATTTTTCTTTTAGAAATTGATTATTTAATCCATTTCCATCGTTTTTAAGCATCAAAAACAAATTTTAGCTTTATGAACTTTGGTTCATTAATTTAGATTTTCAAAAGTTATTTTCATAGTTCTTTGAAATCATTTTTCATAAAATTAACACTTGATATAACTTATGCAAGTTTGGAATCACTTGTTCAATCATCATGATTTAAATTCCTTTAATCTCTTCACTTCTCTAATAACCAAGCACCAATCACAACCACATAAGAAATCTCCATATAAGAAAATCAACCCATCACAACATAAGAAATCACTCTACCACACATGATAATTGATAATATGGCCACACATCAACATAGGAAATCATCCATCATTACATAAGAAATCCATCACCAACACAAAAGAAATCATTTGCCATCACTTAAGAAATCAATCACCAAGAACACATACAAGTCACATAGAACACACACATGTTTATGTAACTATGATAACTAGAGAACTTTCCCCTTACCTCTTGAAGTTCCCTCAAGTTAAGCTCCTCACTAGCTTGAGGTCCAAGATCACTACTATTACTATCACCCCCTTTGTCAACACAAAGCCTAGAACACCAAAAATCCCTCCATGGATTTTAAAAGAGAGATTGGAGTTTAGAAACCATAAGATCACTAAAAAACTATAGAAAATGAATACCTATGGATTAAAAACATAAAACTCACATTGGATGATGAAAATCAAGAATCAAAGATTCAAGAACACTTGATTTACTCTTGATGAACAAACTTGAGGAGTTCTAATATTGATGAAGGCTAAGTGTTTAAAGTGTTGTAAAAATGATCACCCACACTTGATTAGCATGTGGAAGATCAAAAATATGGATCAAAGATTGAAGAACTTGAGGAAAATAATGGAGGAAATCAAAGGAAAAGATGAAGAGTTTAGAGAGAAGTTAGAGAAAATGAAACTAGAGAGATAAAATATCTTGAAAAATGAATGAACTCTCCTCTTCCTCTCCCTTAACTCACGCCCTCTCTTCCTCATTTACTTGGCCAAAAATTGCTTGTGACTTACAAGGGTGAATGACACATCACAACCCTACACTTGTTCAAATCCTATGGATGAATTTCAAACGATTATCAATTAAAGTTTTGTAGAAATAAATATCTCCCTCTTAAGACACAAAATGAACCTAGACCCCATTCAAGCCTAAAGTGGGGCGGTTTTGAGGCTTGGGCAAGAAGGGATAAGATTAAATTAATCAAAGCTAGGTTAAGTTAAGAACCATGGTAAATTGGCTTAGTTAATTAATCCTATCATGGTTTAAAATATCCTAAGCTTAACTTAACCACCAAGCAATAATCAAAGAACCTCCATTAGACACATGGATGCATCTTAAGGGCTGGCTCAAAGGGAAAAGATAAGATCACATTCATTTGGATGGAAAATTACCAAAAAGGACATAGGGTAAAAAGGTATTTTCCATGGTTTTGGTAATTGAAAAGTGAGAACAAGGGTACTTTGATAACTTCCCATGTCAACATAATAAAAGTCAACTATACTATGCTACATGGGTCCCACTTTCCCTACAATCCAATTTCTGGTACCCCGGTCTTTTACCCGTTCTTCGGTTTTTCCCCGCACCAAGGGTATAATAGCTTATCCAAAAATATTTTCTAAAATCCCGAAATAAATAAATAAAAATAAAAATTACCATTTTTGATTTTTATGAATAGTGACATAACTGCTCCAGCTAGGGGTATTTAGGTCATTTGCTAATTACAGTGGCATTTTGGTAATTTTCATAATTTTTCAAAAATTCTAGAAAAATTTCCATAAATCCTAAATAATGTAAAAACACTTTTTGGCTCGTCGAAATAATTTTCTAATGTGTTCTGGTCTCCAAACTCACTCGTAGTTTCATCATAGTCATACTACACGGACCAAAACGGTACTATTTCTGATCCGTTTCTCAGAAAATTTCCCAAATAAATTTCTAAAATTTTCAAATATTATAAAATTATTATTGGTATCCTCGGATATCTTTTCTGACTCCAATTAGGGTTTTTATATCATTAGGTTCCTATTCTGACAGTCAAAACGTCTACAGAATTTTCATTTGACTTTCTACGTCAGTTTTAAACCATTGTTAATCTCAGTAAAATCCTAATATTAACAATAATCCTCCCTTATTAACACTCTATCTCTTAGAGTGAAAATTTGGAGCGTTACACACCATCTCAAGCCTTAAGAACTGGACTATTGACAAACTTTGATTGCTCATGCTGCCAAGCAGCCCAAACCTTTTGCTTTCTCACTAAAATTATTTTGTTTGTGTTGACCAAAAAAAATATTTTGTTTGTTGATTTTTTAAAAATTAATTTGAATCATGAGCTATCCAAAATTCAATTTAAATTTTGAACTATCTCTAGAATAATGTGAAGTTGTTTCAATCTAAATTTCAATTATGTCTTATATTTACTATTAATGTGTAGTTAGTTCAATCTATATTTAAATTTAAATTATGTACTATCTCTTTAGTTAATATGTAGTCAGTTAAATCTAAATCTCAATTGAAATTTAAATGAAATAAATTTAAATATTTGAATATTCTTCTTTTGATATTTGAGGAAAATATCTATCTATTTACTTGTTATAAAAGAACGTTTTTTGGTCGATGGCAAAAAAAAAAAAAGAATTTACATGTGTCAATCTTAGGAAACAAATTTTTCCTCCCAAAAACATCAAATCAAATCATCTACAATACCCTTCTTTTCTCATTTTTTATAATAATAAAATAAAAAATAATAATTAATAAAAATATAAATATAAAATAATTAATAAAAATAATTGAAGATTTTAGCCTCCACAGTTGTGTATAGAGAATACTCAAGTTCAATCAAAACAATATTACAATTACTAGAAAGTGTTTATTTCTTTCGCCAACTTTTTCTATATTATTATTTCTTCATATAACTTATAGTTAATGTAAATTTTCAGCTTGTAAAGATTTTTTGTTTATCTGATTTGATCTTAATTTGTATCCATAAGTAGGAGTAAGTGTTGATTGCTTATAGGTTTCACTCATTTATTTCTTCCAGTAATTTTATACGGGTGATAAATTTATTTTTCTATCGATTTTATTTTCAATCACCAAAACGTTGTTTGCTTAAAGGTTTCACTCATTTATTTCTTCCAATAACTATTTATGGGCTATAATTTTTTTTCGATCACCAAAACGGTATTTGCTTACAAGTTTCACTCATTTATTTCTTTCAATAACTGTCTACGGGATATATTTTTTTTTCCTGATTTTTTTACGATCACCAAAATGTTGTTTGCTTGCAAGTTTCACTCATTTATTTCTTCCAATAACTTTCTACGGGTTATAAATTTATTTTTCTTTCGATTTTATTTTCGATCACCAAAACGGTGTTTACTTACAGGTTTCACTCATTTATTTCTTCCAATAACTTTCTACAGGCTATAAATTTATTTTTCTTTCGATTTTATTTTCGATCACCAAAACAGTGTTTGCTTACAGATTTCACTCATTTATTTGTTACATGTTTTACTTATTTATTTTTTCCAATAACTTTTTATAAGCTATAACTTTATTTTTCTTTCAATCTTATTTTCAATCACCAAAATAGTGTTTGCTTATAGATTTCACTAATTTATTTGTTGTAGGTTTCACTCATTTATTTCTTCCAATAACTTTATATGGACTATAAGTAGGATTTTTCTTTCGATTTTATTTTTTATCACCAAAACAATGTTCGATTATAGATTTCACTAATTTATTTGTTTCACTCAATTATTTGTTATAGGTTTCACTCGTTTATTTCTACCAATAACTTTCTTCAAACTATAAATTTATTTTTCTTTTGAGTTTATTTTTGATCACTAAAACAGTGTTGGCTTATAGATTTCACTCATTTATTTGTTTCACTCATTTATTTATTGGACATTTCATTCATTTATTTCTTTCAACAACTTTTTATCGGCTATAAATTTATTTATTTTTTTGATTTTATTTCTGATCACCGAAATAGTGTTTGCTTATAGATACAGAATTCACTCATTTATTTGTTTCACTCATTTATTTTTTTCAATAACTTTCTACGAGTTATAAATTTATTTTTCTTTCAATTTTATTTTCAATCGTCAAAACAGTTTTTGCTTATAGATTTCACTCATTTATTTGTTGCAAGTTTCACTCATTTATTTCTTCCAATACTTTCTACGGGCTATAAATTTATTTTCAATCACAAAAATAGTGTTTGCTTGCAAGTTCTACTCATTTATTTCTTCCAATAACTTTCTATTGGCTATAAATTTATTTTTCTTTTCATTTTATTTTCAATCACCAATACGGTATTTGCTTGCAAGTTTCACTCATTTATTTCTTCCAATAACTATCTACGGACTATAAAATTATTTTTCTTTCAATTTTATTTCCAATCAGCAAAACATTGTTTGCTTACAGGTTTCACTCATTTATTTCTTCCAATAACTTTCTATGGGCTATAAATTTATTTTTCTTTTGAATTTATTTTTGATCACCAAAATGGTGTTTACTTATAGCTTTCATTCACTTATTTGTTCCAATAATTTTCTATGTGCTATAGATTTATTTTTCTTTGGATTTTGTTTCCGATCACCAAAACAGTGTTTGCTTACAGATTTTACTCATTTATTTGTTCCAATAACTTTCTACGGGCTATAAATTTATTTTTTTCGATTTTATTTTCGATCACTAGACGATGTTTTCTTACAGATTTCACTCATTTATTTGCTCAAAAAACTTTCTACGAGTTTTAAATTTATTTTTCTCCCGATCTTATTGCTGATCAATATGATAGTATTTGCTTTTGGGTTCTATTTTTCTTTTTTAGTTTCTGTAAGCTTTCGTGTTTAATGTCACATAATCAACACGGTTATAAATTTAGGATATATCGCATATTAATTTATTACTATATAAATTATCCGTTTTATGTTTTATGTAGAAATCAATCGATGGACCCGTGCGATGCACGGGTCAACTGACTAGTTTGAATTCAAAACTCGTATTTTTTTTGGTCAAAAATTCAAAACTCGTATAAGAGTAGATAAATTCATAACTCGTATTGGGGTCTTGTGTCGTATGGAACTATAAGGAAGGTTGGGGAACTATAAGGAAGGTTGGGTCAGGGAAACTTCTTTGTCCAATAAAATAGATTAGAGAAGGTCTTGGCCAAATAAAAGGCCACTCATAGCTCGACCTGGGATCTTGGATCGTATGGGACAATAAGGAAGCTTTTTATTTTTGTCAAAGTTGCGGTATATTGAGAAAGAGTAAAACCCAAATATTACACAGAAGGGATCTTGAATACAATAGGCCCAGAACAGATATGTAATAGCTAATCTGTATACAATAAACCCAAGCTATGCTCTGGATAAGCCTAAACAGTTTCTAATTGCCCAACAAACAAAAAGGTAAAACAAAACGAAAAAACAACAAATAGAAGAAGAACAAACAAAGACACAATCTAACCACATATCTAGCACACCTCAGATATAAAAAAAGATATTCTTGATAGAGAAGGGACAATAAGGAAGCTTGGATTAAGCTTTATTGGTTCGACAAAAAAAAATGGAAGTTTGGATTTAAAAAGCTTGTTTTGTCCAATAAAAAAGAACATTTTGTTTTTGAGTTTGACGATTTTTTTTTAGCACCCTGAACAAAAAAAAAAAAGAACATTTTGTTCTTGTATTGTCAAGTGATTGACCCTGTCACCAAATGGATAGCACAAGTGATAGTGCTGGGTGATACCAGTATAAGGGTGGGGTTCCACACCCCCCCCCCCCCCCCCAACCAAAAATCCGCCATGACATAAAAAAAGTCATTGACACTGGTAACGGAAAAAAACAACTTCGACTTCAAAGTTTTACTTTATATATTTTAATTTGTTTCAAATTCTTCAGTATTTTAAAAATCGTCAAAGTATTAGTTATTTTTCAACGTGTTTACTAAATAAGATTTTTTTTTATCAAACAGAAAGGAAAAGAACAACATTAAGGTCTCAATCTAACAATACGTCCATCGCATCTGCTAGAATTAACTTAAGGGCAATAACTTCAAGCAACAAAGGGAAAATGAAGAGATACACCCCTCTTAGCCAACCAATCTACACACTCATTCTCTTCTCTAAGGGTATGATGAAAAACCAAATTCCACTAATACAATCTAAATTTACAAATTTCCGCTATCAAAGGTGCACAATGATGAGTTGGAGGAGCACCAAACTCAATCAACTGCAAGGCTATCATTGAGTCAAACTCACAAATAATGGAACTATAACTTGCTTCCCGTTTACTAAATAAGATGTTAAAATACTAATGAAATGAAAGATAATATAAATAGGTAAACTCATATTTATTTAAAACTAGAATATTAAATATTTTAATTTTCTATATAAAATCTTAAATGATACTAGTAGTTATTTTAAAGCAAAAAATTATTAACTCCACCTAAACTAAACATTGTTGAGACAATAATGTTAACTACTTATATGGCTATGTTTGACTAGGAATTTTTGGTTTTCACCCATGTTATCTAAGGGAAAATAGACTGTTGAACAAATTTGTGGTTGCTTGGCTAGGCTTTCACTCCTTTTAAGAGTAAAGTAAAATAAGTTTGATAATTCAATTCATATAATACATGTATTTATAATATTTATTGATTTATTTATTAATTGAGATTATTTGAGTTGATCACTCTAGAAAAACCACATCCTTCTAGACTATTATACTCAGTATAGTCAGAACTGGACTGGACTGGCCGGTCGGACTGGGAATCGGACCTCCTTCTGATCCGGACGATTCATAAAACTGGACCAGCAAATAACCAGTCAAAATTGGACAAAAACCGATTTGAACCAGTTCAATCTTTTAAAAAAAATCAAAATTGCTATTTTTTTAAAGAAACAGATATCACTTTCTTCAATTATTTGTATTTTTAAATATTTTATGTTATGAATTATGACATTTTGTATTGAAGTTTAATTTTTCTTTATGAAGTTATGAATGTTATGATAATTTTTAATCAATATTGTGTTATATATTATATTAAAAATTAAAATAATATTATTTAATTATAATCTAGTTAAATCTGGGTCGAATCTTTGAACCTTGAAACTCGGTCAAATCTTTGAATCTTGAACTCCTGCCCTCATCAGTTCAATGATCGATTCGATTCTGACTAATTTGATTATACTAATTGTAATTACCGTTCCACCACCACCTCACTGAAAAAGCGTCAACGAGGCTGGCCCCCTTTCACCAAAAGTCTCGCTCACTCCATATCAGGCTACTCTATTAAAACCATCATTCTCGGCTTCCAATTAATGAGCACGACCATTCATCCAATTCGGGGATTTTTATTCACAATTAAGCTGAATGGAGCCCATGGTAACCGTATTTCGGCACCGTCGTTGAATATTAATTATTGCTGTTACTTTTGTCATGCTTAATGTTATTAATTTCGAACTTTATGCACTTTTATATAAGGCAAATTCTAACTAAAATATGCTTTAATATTTTGGTTGAGGAATTAAAATTACAAAAAATTTATCAGAAATTGTAGTTTTTAAAAACAAATTGCTAGATGTCACGAGAGAGTAGTTACACGAAAACTACATGGTTAACTAAATGTCTAAGTGTGTGTTTGGATTGTCATTGGAATTCTATTCACACCTTTTTTAATGTTGGTGAAGGAAAAAGTAACAAAGGGGTTGCTTCTCCAAACTTAGTTTGGAATACATTGGAAAGAGTGTGAATGAATTTGCAAACATGCACTAAATCTTTTCAAAAATTATCCATGGACACCCAGGATCCATTATACACTTAGGGTGTGTTTAAGAGTTTTGTAGAGGAACGGAGGATTTGTGATTAATATTTTACCTATTTGAGTGTTTAAAAAGTATATAAAAACCTTTTAAAATCCTTTAAAGTCACTTATCTAGTATATTTTTTGAGTTCTTCCAAATTGAAGGGGTTTTGAAAATGTATTAAAGGAAAAAACTTTAGAGGGTTTTAAAATGTTTTCTCTATCATTTTCTCCTATTTATATTTTCTCCTATCTATATAACTAAAATATTGAAATAAACTCACTTTTTTTTCCTCCAAAACCTCTCTTCCAAACACACTCTTAAAATAAATAGAAGAGAAAAACCAATAATGTTTTGTGGATATTCCACACACACCCATCCCACACTTCCACCCATTTTACTCATTAGAATTGGGTATGACATAGGTAATTTGGTGTCCAATTATTGGTATTTAAAAAAAATGATAGATGTGATAACCATAGAGAGATAGAAAGAAAAATGAGCGTTGGATGAGGGTTGAGAATAAATGTATGTTCAAAAATCACCTCTCAAATCCTTCACTACCGACGCAAATCACAATCCTACTGGCTCATGATATTAAAATGTAATGTTAATTTAGAGTACTACAGTATTTTTTTAAATTTTTCTTTTACTAATACTTGTAAAAACGAGTCCACACAAACTTTCACATTAGGGAACATGATTTGTTTCGTTTTGCCTTAATACCCCCAACCACCTCCGTGGGCATTGATGAGGGCGGATTCATAAGCCACTCACTCAAGTCTACTCACCACGGGAGAAAACGCAGTTTATATAAATCATTGAAACTCTCAACAACACTATGCATCTCTACTCCTCATTAATTATCCTCCCTTTCTGTTTCCTCCATTCTTTCTTCTATAAAACACTTTTTTGCTCGCTTCCTTTTCCCTCACATACACAGTCACAAGGTGCTCGTTACTCCTCTCTCAAAGTACTACCCCCCCCCCCCCCCCTTTCACAATATTGCTCCTTCTCTTGGCTCTATCGTAATTAATACCCTTCCCCCTCAACCTTTCACATTGTTCACTTTCACCCTGTCTGTACATGCAAGAAATCTCATCTCAATCTCATCAGAACCATCCCCAAATTTTATTTACATCACCGGGCCGGGCGGGTTCTTTTTCTCCATTTTTTTGTTTAGAATTAGCCCCCCCTTCATTACTTGCTAGGGATTTACTCTAAACTCTAATGATAAACCTTTTTTCCCACCGTTAAATTCAGCTTTACACGTTCTTTAATTTTTCCCTGCCCATAGTAACCGCAGCCTCTCCACTGAGAAAGCGTGAGAAGAGGAGTCGGTTTTCCGGTGTGGAGAGGTGCAACTAATAAAGGTGTGTGTACTTGGGCCCCACAGGCACATGGATGCATCAACGGCTTTACTGATTCTATCGGCCATCGCAGCCTATTTAATATGGTTCTCCTTCATCATACGGTCCCTGAGAGGTCCACGTGTCTGGCCCCTACTGGGTAGCTTACCTGGACTCATCCAGCACGCAACCCGCATGCACGACTGGATCGCAGACAATCTCCGCGCGTGCGGCGGCACGTACCAAACGTGCATCTGCGCCCTCCCCTTCCTTGCCAGGAGACAGTGCCTCGTGACGGTCACGTGCGACCCCAAGAACCTGGAGCACATCCTCAAGCTCCGCTTCGACAACTACCCCAAGGGCCCAACGTGGCAGGCCGCGTTCCACGACCTTCTCGGGGAGGGAATCTTCAACTCCGACGGCGACACGTGGCTGTTCCAGCGTAAGACAGCCGCACTGGAATTCACCACCCGAACCCTTCGCCAAGCCATGGGTCGGTGGGTAAACCGAGCCATCAAGAACCGGTTCTGCCCAATCTTAGTCGCGGCTCAGGAAGAAAAGAACCCGGTGGATCTCCAAGACCTCCTTCTAAGGCTCACCTTCGACAACATTTGCGGGTTGGCTTTCGGTCAAGACCCGCAGACGCTATCCGCGGGTCTTCCAGAAAACGGGTTCGCGCTCTCCTTCGACCGCGCCACCGAAGCCACACTCCAACGCTTCATCTTGCCGGAGATCGCGTGGAAGCTGAAGAAGTGGCTCCGCCTCGGAATGGAGGTGAGTCTCACCCGAAGCCTCAAACACATCAACCAATACCTCT
This sequence comes from Glycyrrhiza uralensis, assembly GCA_030159175.1. Taxonomy (NCBI): domain Eukaryota; kingdom Viridiplantae; phylum Streptophyta; class Magnoliopsida; order Fabales; family Fabaceae; genus Glycyrrhiza; species Glycyrrhiza uralensis. The sequence continues at coordinate 55,492,993 of BRZY01000003.1, read as the reverse complement.
CCAACATCATCCAAAATCGCAAGCTGGAGCTCCTCAACAAACAACAACAACAACAGATTAATGACGGTGGCGGCGGTGGCGGTGGGGTCCTCCACGACGACCTGCTTTCCCGATTCATGAAGAAGAAGGAATCCTACTCGGACCAGTTCCTCCAGCAGGTGGCGCTCAACTTCATCCTCGCCGGGAGGGACACATCATCGGTGGCGCTTAGCTGGTTCTTCTGGCTTTGCACAGTGAACCCTTCCGTGGAGGAAAAAATCCTGATCGAGCTCTGCACCGTTCTAATGGAGACACGTGGCGGGGAGGTCTCCACGTGGACGGATGAGCCTCTGGCTTTTGAGGAGGTTGATCGTTTGGTGTACCTCAAGGCCGCGCTATCGGAGACGTTGCGGCTTTACCCCTCCGTGCCGGAGGACTCCAAGCACGTGGTAAACGACGACGTTTTGCCCAACGGTACCTTCGTTCCCGCTGGTTCAATGGTGACCTATTCGATTTACTCCGTCGGGAGGATGAAGTTCATTTGGGGAGAGGATTGCCTCGAGTTCAAGCCGGAGCGGTGGCTAACCGCCGACGGCGACAAAATTCAACTGCAAGACTCTTACAAGTTCGTGTCGTTCAACGCGGGACCAAGGATTTGTTTGGGAAAGGACTTGGCATACCTGCAGATGAAGTCCATCGCCGCTGCGGTGCTGCTCCGCCACCACCTCACGGTGGCGCCGGGACACCGCGTCGAGCAGAAGATGTCGCTGACGCTGTTCATGAAGTACGGGCTGAGGGTGAATGTGCACCCTAGGGACCTCGGGCCGGTGCTGGAAAAGATCACAACCAATAAGGGTGGTGTTGTTGCTTTCCTCTGAAGCGTTTTTGTTACAGAGAGGGAGTCGTCTGCAAAAAGTGGGCAAATTCAACAGATACATCATCAGTTTTATTTAAATAAAAAATAATATATTAATATGCGGGATAAAAATATATTTATTTACTTAATAATATAGAATATAGAATGCTGATGTGTCATTTGTTTTAGTTTAATTTACACGTCTATATATTATTATAGATTATAAGATAGACTAAAATTTATTAAAATGTTACGGACTATATATATTTTCTAGAAACAAAAATGCTGCACTCTATACAGAGAGGATTTAATTATGGTGTAACTGTCACGAGGGGTGCCTTCATAAATCATAGAGTGAATAGTCAAAATGACCCCCGAAATTATAGGACACTCTCAATTTAGTCCCTAAAATTAACGAAAACTCAAAATAGTCCCTCAATTTATAAACCGTTACTCAATTTAGTTCCTCTGTTAACCACAGTTAGTTGACGTCGTTAGTGAGTATGACGTGTCACGTTAAGTGACATGCTGGCTCCCACGTGGCGCACACGTGTCCAGGGACCAATTTGACAGTTGGTAACATTGACTATTTTGAGAGTAGTGAATGTCAAAATGGCCACCAAAATTGTAGAATGCTTTCAAATTAGCCCCTGAAATTAACTAAAACTCAAAATAGTCCCTCATATTTTGTCTAATTGCACTTGTCCTCTGCATGGCATTAATGAACGTTGGTATCATGATAATACCAAATGAGTTTCAACGTTACAATCACTTTTGGATGAGCAAAAAATGGTAAAAACACAAATAAGACTATAATTGGACACCAAAAGATAAGTTCATTTACTGCTGCAGCACCAAAAAGGTGTTCCAAGTACATATTACATTGCAAGACCAAACAAAGAAATAGAGTCCTAATCTGTTCATTAACAACAAGTACAAGTAACAGTAAGCCAAAATAAAAGGGTCATAATATGTTTCTTATTTTGGCAAAAAGAAACATATTATGACCCTCTTATTTTGCAAAAAAAAATAAAATATTATGACTCTCTTATTTTGGCTTATTGTTACTTGTAGTTGTTGTTAATGAACAGATTAAGACCCTATTTTCTTTGTTTAGTCTTGCAATGTAATATGTACTTGGGACACGTGCTGCAGCAGTAAATGAACTTATCTTTTGGTGTCCAATTATAGTCTTATTTGTGTGTTTACCATTTTTTGCTCATCCAAAAGTGATTGTAACGTTGGAGCTCATTTGATATTATCATGATACCAACGTTCATTAATGTCATGCAGAGGACAAGTGCAATTAGACAAAATATGAGGGACTATTTTGAGTTTTCGTTAATTTCAGGGACTAATTTGAGAGCATTCTACAATTTTAGGGGTCATTTTGACATTCACTACTCTCAAAATAGTCCCTGTTACCAACTGTCAAATTGGTCCCTGGACACGTGTGCGCCACGTGGGAGCCAGCATGTCACTTAACGTGACACGTCATACTCACTAACGGCGTCAACTAACTGAGGTTAACAGAGGGACTAAATTGAGTAATGGTTTACAAATTAAGGGACTATTTTGAGTTTTCGTTAATTTCAAGAGCTAAATTGAGAGTGCCCTACAATTTCGAGGGTCATTTTGACTATTCACTCTAAATCATAAGCACTGCCGGCGACTATTTGCTACAGCCTGCAGCCATAAAGGCTTTATTACAGGCTATAGTTTCGCGAAAAACTCTATTTTCATTTTTTTTTTATTTTTGACTTATATTTTGTAAGATTAATATTTTTTTAAAATAATCTATAATTACAAGAAAATAACCTATAATTTTGAAAATATAAAATTTATGCATATAGTAAATTCAAAGTGAGAATAGACGCTTTTCAATTGATTTGGGTCTCTTGTGTATTTGCGGAGGCATATACATATCCCGCGACTCGTGGTGTGTACTTGATAATTAAATCCCGCTAGCAAGTGGCAATGCCAAATTTCCAAACTTGGATTTGTGTATGCTTGCCTTTTATATAAACTAGTGGCCAGACGATACTGCCATTCCTGTCTGTTTGTTTTTTATATTTTTTTAATTAAATATAAAATTAGTTAGTGACATATATAAAGTCAATTGACATAATATAATTGAAGAAGGTTGTGTTAGGAAAAAGATGTAATTGAAGTGGATAATATAAAGAGCAGTTATTTATTGTATAAAAAGACTATGGAGCAATAAATGTGTAAAAAAAATGAGTATGAAGTAAAACAGTTAAAAAATATATTTGTCTAAAGAAAAGACTCTACCAAACTTTCATACTAACATTATGTATTGTTATAGATAAATGAATAAATGAATAGGATTGCACATGATTTATCCACATCAATTCCATAGAAACGCGGTGCATATTGCATTTAGCATTTTTGTTCGCATTTTGTTTTCTTGGACCCCAAAGTGGTGAAGCTTACAATGCACAGACACATAAATTTGTGCATGTGCACAAATGGGCCTCATATTCATTGATTTTTGTACTTTTAAAATCTAGGGTCCAAATCAGAGAAGGGCTACCTGTTGAAAAGGTAACAAGGAAGTTTGATAAAAAAATTGCTGATTGGTGTATGGAGATTGTATTAATTACTAAAAAAACATACATTTATGAAAAATGACAAATTTTGCTAAGGAGTCTCCAGTGGGTTATCGATCTGGCAATCATAAAGCGTGAACTCCACTGTGGCCAAAGAGGAGCTTCAGCTTTTTCATTTCATTATTGTCAATGCAAATCTCCATTTTCACGGGTGTATTAATTCCTACAAATTTATTCATCCCATCAAAACATTTCCTATATATTGCTAATTAATGGGAGTGGCTTGTCCAAACATGTTTACCAGCTAAGTTCCATCAAAACATTTCTCTCTCTAAAACCATTGTCCCGTACTTCTCAGAGCTGCATTTTCTCTCTATCTGTGTGTGTTGGGATCTTAGGAGGAATGAGCATTTGGGTGTGAGGGCGAGTGAGTGGTCTCGGCATTGATTTTAGATCGACTATGGTGGAGTTTTTCGGCAACGGCAACGACTCCGGCGCCGTTGGCGGTTCTGGATCGTTCAAGGAAGGGACGAGCTCGTCGCGAAGGTCGAGAGTTTAATCGGGTCTTCTTCATCTTGATCTTGTTTGGAATCCCTCTTCCCCCCCCCCCCCAGGTCCTTGTTCTTCACCGAATTCAGATTCGAAGCCGGAGCCGGGTTCAAAGTCGAAGTCCATGTTTATGGAGGCATTGGCGAGGGCAGTGAGGGGGAACTTGAAGTCGTAGGCGAGATCGGCCTTTTTGCAGGGATCAAAAATCCTATTAAGCCAATTTAACAATTAATATTGTTCAACCCTTCTTGCGCCGAAAATATGTATTACTGAGCATATATCAAAAAAAAAAAATGTATACTGAGCCAATCGCCCAATCCGCGAATTTCATTTTCATCTCTGGAATGCGATGGGTATCTTGTCCAATAAATTACTCGTCTTTTATTGATCTGCAGTGGGTGCTTCCAATTGCATCATTAACTGACAGTCTGATTCTATAGAGTACATGCTGGCCCAATTAATCTGTAGTTATAACTTGTTTCTGCCAGAGCAAAGCTTTAGCCTCACGTGTATTATGTGCTTGTGCCTTTCTGGTGTATGGGCTCTTTGCAGCCTGGCCTGGTGGCATTTGCAAGTGTTTGGGCCTTGCCCTGTTATCAATCAATATACTTAACACTTTTGACTAAAAAAAAAATATACTCCCTCCGCTTCAAATCTTTAGTTGTTTAAGATTTTGACACATAAATTAAAAAATAATTAATTAAATAAATTTTTGACTAAAATGATCATATTTATTATTTATCATTCTCAACTATCTTAATTATTTATCCACTCAAAACTTATTAATGGTATAGTTGGAAAAAAGGTGATAAATTATCTCTTGAAATTCTAAAAAATCAAAATTTTGAAACAAAAATAAAAAGCTAAAACTACCAAAGATTTGGACCAGATGAAGTAATTTGTAATTTGAGTTGACAAAAAAAAAACCAATTTGTAATTTTTATAACATTTAATGAAACACATTTCTTTCTTCTCACACACTGTAGAACGGATCAAACAGCACAACCCATCTTTGTCTAGTTGAGAATAGGTAAGTACATGAACTCAATCGATTTAATGAAATCTACATGGAGTTAATTATTGACGAAAAATGATTGGTGGACACCCAAATGCTAATCTACCACTAGAGAGAGAAAGAGAGAGATAAGAGAAAAGTGATAAAATAATGTGATATGTGATGTGATAGTTAGAGAGAGATAGAGAGAAATGAGAGGTGTTGGATGGATGGATATATTTTTTGGGTGTATGTGTATCATTGCTCATTATTGACAACTTCTATGATTTGATATGCAGTCATATATAGAGATTTGTGAAACAAGGTTGATATAGTTTTTTTTTTTTTTTGGTCAAAAGGTTGATATAGTTTGAACAAGGTGCAATGAAGGAATAATTAAACGCAACACATTGCAAAAACTTTATGGATGTATATGTTTAGTAGATCAAAATTAATGACTACAAAAGGCAGAAATAAAACTATACCGTAACTAAATGGTTAATGGATGACGATGACTTGGATGTGATTTTGGAGTAGTGTGTTTTTCGAGCTAGTGACACGATGACAATATAAACAATCATTTTCATGCAAAATTTAGTACCGTCAAATTGAGAATATATAACAATCCTGCCAATCCACACAATTAAGCAAACACGGCGTATCATACTATCATGCAAAAGTCTTTATTTAAATCAATAGGTGTAAGTGTTTATATACATGTATGTGTGTATATGTACGTATGTAATTTGAATACATTTCAATAAAAAATCAAAATAGTACAACTAAACATAAAAATATTATTCACAATAGACTAATTTGTGAAGTTTAAATGACATTTTGCATTGCTAATTAAAGGCTGGATTTTTACTTGAGACCCATCTTATATATTAATCTATCAATTAATTTGTTTTTTTTACATAAATAATATAGTATATATTCACATGCACGTCACCATTTTTTATTTCCTTTGCACCAAAAAAAAAAAAAACATGCACGTCACCATTTGGTTTACCTAACAAAACAACCATGCCTCATTTCTGTCTTTTAACTATCCATTAATTGTTTTTTATTTTGCAAAAATATTTTAGTTTTGCACAAATTTTATCGGCAGCTTATAATAACTAATTTACATAACAAAATTGTTACAATTTGAACTCAGGAAAGCTACGATAAAAAAAAAAGTAGTCATTATAATCAGTAAATCATAACCACCATTAGATAAAGTATAGAGATAAGAAGACTTACATTTGGAGTTCTAAATCTTGGATAGTCACAGACTAACACGTAGGATTTAGATTCAGCCAATTAAAAAGTGACATGTCAATAGATTTAAAAATAAAAAAAATAACCAAATACAGCTGTACAATATTGGTAGGAGTCCAGGAGAGGTTTGCCTCGGTGACTACGCAGTGGCTCGGAGAGATGTTGGCAGCAGTTGTTCCAGTGGTGTTGCGATGGTGGTGGAAGCCTCGTGAGAATGGTGGTGCTCGATGGGGCTTGATAGGTAGTAGCAATGATGGAGATGAAGAGGTGTTCAAAACAGGGGGCTAGGTGGCTGTTTCAGGTGTGATGAAGAAGAAAAGGAACTTATTGTGTTCACTGGGTTCTATTGTTTCATATGACGGTGGGGTTGGTGACGGCGGAATGGACGGCATGAGGGAAGAAGATGCGCCTTCGAGATTTGCAGTATTCGAAAATGAATGTGCCTCCTCTGTGTTTCAGGACCAGGTTTATGTATTCGATCGTTGATGTTTGACATGTGTGGAGGAAGAGAGACAGTAGCATCCAAGCAAAAGGGCCAGTTTGTGATGTGGGTGTGTGTCTCTCTTGAGCCTCCGGGGGTTGATTACAACGAACACAAGAACCGCTACAAGTAATTCAACAATGCCAACCACTGTTATTCGTAGGTGTGTATATTTATATATATAGATATATCACTACACACACACACACCCCCCACAAAAACACTTGTAATAATATAATAACAGTAACATTGCGAAAGGAATTTGATGGTGTCTCCATTCTCGATGATGTATAGTACTAGTAATCCATGAGGAAAACTGCCAATGGAGTTTAGTGTTGTGAGGAAGCAACGAAGCTATTTATAAAAAAAAAATTCCTTTTTCCCCTTGTCGTTTAAGTTATTCGGTCCTTCGTCTTCGTCTATGTACGACGCCGAGATTCGCGACCTTTGGAAGATGACGCCGAGATCCGCTGGCCCCCCATCCCGTCGCGAGGCCTTGTCCTCAACCAGCCTCCGTCTGTCGCCAAGGTCGCCGGACACAGGCACGGTGACGACCCTGTCGCCATTTCCAACAGACATTTTGTTACCAGGGCAGCGTAGATGGAGATGTTTGGGAACAGCTGCATTTGGTTATTTTTTTATTATTAAATCTATTGACATGTCACTTTTTAATTGACTGAGTCTAAATCTTACCTGTTAGTCTGTGACTATCCAAGATTTTCTCTGTCTTCAATCTAATTTGTTGATATCAAAATGTGATCAGTCATTTCATTTAACGATTGTGATTTCTGGACTGTAGTGACTGCACTACTCTTTGATCGTAGCAGATCACAAGTTACATATTTATATAATTAATTTAGTTTTGGTATGTACGTCTCATGTTACTCTCAGTTACCGATATTTTAGCCACTGAAATTGTGAAACAATCTCACTTAGGGACTGTTGTTTTACAATTTTAGGGACTAATTTGATCGACGTTTTACGATTTTAGGGGTTAAATTGCCTTTTCGTTAATTTCAAGGACCTAAATAAGACCGTATTACAGTTTCAGGGGCTAAAATGTCAGATAACTCCTCAATTACCTAATAACTAATTTACCTAACAAAACCATAACCGTCTCCATTATTGTTATCATTGTTTCAGAAAATCCTAATTTTTTAATCATTAGTTTTTAATATATAATTCTAATTGTTTAGTATCTATTTTTATATTTAACCTACAAATTAAAATTATATTTTTACACAATTAATTTAGTTGTCGCATGTACGTCTCACATTACTATGGTTAATTTACCTAATAACAAATCTACCTAACCAAATCGTTACGATTTCCATTATTGTTACCAGTATTTCGAAAAATCCTAAATTCGCAATCATTATTTTCAAATAATTTCAATTGTTTAATATCTATTTTTTATATAACATTATTTCGGAAAATCCTAATTTTGTAATCACCAGTTTTTAATAATTCTAATTAAGTATCTATTTTTATATATTTAACCTACAATTTAACTTATATTTTAACACAATTATTTTTTTGATAGAATTTAACACACTTAATTTAGTTGTCGCATGTATGTCTCATATTATTATAATTAATTTAACACATAGATTTTTTTTTGTTACAAAAAAAAACCGTTGCGATTTCCATTATTGTTATCGGTATTTCGACAAACTCTAAATTTTCAATAATTATCTTTGAATAATTCTAATTATTTTATATCTATTTTTTATAATATTTAATCTACAAATTAATTTATACACTCATTACAAAATTAATTTAGTTGTCGCATGTACGTTGTACATACTGATAATCTATTTACCTAATAATAAATTTTTGCCCAGCAAGTTCGGTACAATTTCCATTATTGTTAGCATTATTTTGAAAAATCCTCAATTTGCAATCATTATTTTTGAATAATTCCAATGGTTTAATATCTATTTTTAATTTATGTAATAAATCTGAGCCTCTATTTTTAAAAGTTAATTATTCACATGTATAATTTTCTCTTGTAATCCTTATTTATTCCATTTCATGCATCCTTATTTTATTTTATTTCACTGCATTCTCAAAGTTCATTATAATTTTGTTATATTCTTAAGGCAGAAGTAAAGAATTTTACCCTCATTAAAGTTAGTGTTTCTCTTGGGCCTTGCATATAAATGTGTCTCCCAGTTAATGTAAAAAGGTAAAGAATTTTAAATTAGAAAATTATCTCATATTATCTTATTAACAATAATATGGCTGGTTTAAAACACAATTTATTTCAAAATAAAAAATCACTGTATTTATTGAAAATTTAAAAAAATATTGCATTAAATAAGATATTTCACAATTGCTATAAATATTTCTATAATTTTAACATTCTTTATTTGTTTTTTATGACTATTTTAACATTCTTTATAATAGTAGTATTTTATTTTAATTTTATAAATTTTATTTAAATATGGAAATACTCTTAAATACTTACTCATTTGATTAGAAAAAGAAAAAGATAGAAAGAACGGAAAAAGAAAGTTAAAAAAAAGGAATAAACAAATCTTAAATGGGATAAATGATCATGATAATAATAATGAAAAATATAATGATATATTGATGGTTGAGTATAAGTTGCCGTTAAAGATAAGAAAAATATTCCCTGTTTGAGGATCCACCGAAATACCCAGGTGGCACTCAATCAGCAACCCACCAAGGGAATTATCCATAACACCACATTCTTGCGATACAGGCATATATATCCACGGCTCGTCCATCTAACGGTCAGATCCTGTTCACGAGATAAGTCATGCGTTGCACCGAGTCTTTTTCATTTCTTTTTTTTTTTAATTAATAAATTCCTCACTACACTTAACGCTTATACAAGCACACACACTAAACTGAAGTGTGTTCTGTGCTGCTGGGCATTTTTGCCTATCTCCTCCTCATTCTTCCATCCATTTGCTCCATTTGCCTTTTCAACTTCTCTTCGCTCTGTGCTTTCGTTTCTTCGGCAAAGCGTCGATGTTTTGTGGTTCTGAAGAAACACAGCAGTGAGTATTCGTAGGGTTATCGTTTTTGTGAGTGTGAGTGTGAGTGTGAGTGTGTGTGTGTGTGTGTCTGTGTTTTTTCTTATTCATGGTTTGATTTCTTGTAATGGTTGAACGCTCTTATGTTTTAAAAACCTATCGTCGTCAAGGATCATTTGCATGCTTTGTTTTGTTCCGGAATTCGAACATGTCAAGTTACGGTTACTGATTATTGCATTGGAATTGCAGCTTGTGTATTCGCATTTTCATTTTCTGTTTGCTTTCCTGATTTTGAGTCAAATTCTTCGTAAATCTCGTTGTTCATGTTATCGTTTTAGTTCCAGTGAGTTGGTTAAACAGGTGGATCTGAGTTGAATGTCTCTGCCTATGGTTCTTTATGCTTCTACTGCTGATTTTTATGCTCTTGTGAAATGTTGTTTGTCAGTTGTTCAAATTCAGAGCTAGGTTATAGTATCTGGCTCAAAAACAAAACTGAAAGAGAGAAAATGGAAGAAAGAACTAAGATGATTTTTTTTAATATATATACTGGCAAGTTTGTTCACAAGAAAGATGATTTTTCATTGATTCTAATTTTGTAGGTAAAGTACATTAATGAAGAGGCAGGAAGGATTTTGGCAAATGTATATCACTTTTTGATTGTCACACTTCTGACCGTCATTGGCACAAAACATGATGCTGTGGGGTAAAACAGTCAAATATGCAAAATGCCAAGGTATTTTCTGAATTATCCAACTTTAGGTGTGCTTTTTCCGTGTTGGTATGCGAATCATGCCTAAGTGGACTTTGCCTGATTATAGATTTTGAATAAACTCAGTTCCTAAATTATCTTCATCACTTCTTTGGTAGTGGTTCACTCTTTTGATGTTCTGAATATAAAATGAGTAAGTGTATTCATAGAACAAGTTAGAGCCAATGAGCCATGGTTTCCATGCTCTTAAGGGTCACTTAGTATTAGATGTCTGTGATTAAATTTCTAAATCATTAAAAATAACCGACGGCATGTTTACGTTGTCTTTTGCTTTCTAAAACCATGATATTATCTGCATGGCCTCTAATTTTAAACCAGAGAATTTTCCTGGTTCCTTGGATTTGTGCTTAGTAACCGAAAGCATCTGTAATGTATGCTGTCGTGTAATGGGATCCAATAATTGGCGTAGACTACAGCATAAATCAAAATCTGAACTTTCAACAAATATTGAAGACTTAAATGAACATAAATGATACGCTATCAGTTACTTTCGAAGTACTTTGTACTTTTTGTGTGGATAATTTGTTAATTAAATGTTGATTTTTGGAGAGAACAGACTAACATTAGAACTTTCTGTACAGGTTTTTATGGTGTGAAGGACATCCCATCTATGAATTATATATTATAAGATCAGATTAGTGCTCCTCCGTGGAATTTAGACAGACGCCATCGACTGAATTCACTATTTTACAAACATTTGTGTCATAGATTTTGCTGTAGTGTCAAGAGTGAATTTACACCCATATTTTACTGGTATTTCCTGCCCTCTCTCTTTCTCTGTGCGCTTTTGTGCAAGCTTTTTTGCAAGACATGCGGACATGGTGGGGAAAGCCTTCGTCCAAAGAGGCGAAGAGGAAGACAAACAGGGAAAGTATTTTTGATACAATACAGCGGAAATTAAAGAATGCTTCCGAAGAGAAGCACAACTATAAATCAGGAGGATCTAGGAAACATCGTCATGATGCTATCTCAAAGAAGGGATCTAAATCCTTCGAACCTTCGAGATCACCATCACCCTCTACACATGTGTCCCGCTGTCTAAGTTTTGCAGAAAGCCGTCATTGTCAGCCACTCCCATTGCCGGCCTCGCGCCTTCCTACTGTTACTGATGCAAATTCTGGAATTATTTTAACGCCAAAACCAGAAAGAGCCACTGAAGATCCTACATCTAGACCATCTGTATATTTTCCCCTCCCGGAACCTGGTTACGTATCTAAAAGGCTCCAACTTGCAGATGCGGAAGGAGATTTAGCCACTGCATCTGTTTTCAGTGACAGCTCTATTGATAGTGGTGACTCATCTGATTCGCATCTTGTTAGTCCTCTGGCATCTGACTGTGAAAATGGAAACAGAGCCACCATTAAAAGTTCTTTCAGGTGGGTTTGTTTACATCTAAATACATTTTTTTAAATGCTCTTAATGCATTTCCTTATTTTCTGTTCCTTTAATCACTGAATTTATTTTTACGTTCCTAAAGGGTGGTGCACAAGGATCAATCATTTATTACTATTGAAAGAAAACCAAGAGCATCCTCAAAACCAGCTCATCAATTGTGCAACAAGAAGCTTTTATCTATCTCTCCAAAAGGGGTTCCTTTGCATCTGCAAGTAGCTCGTTCAGGTGGTTTGCGGAGTGCTCCAGATAGTTCAATGTCAAGTCCTTCTAGAAGTCCAATGAGAGCATTTGGTCCAGAGCAAGTGTTGAACTCTGGATTCTGGACAGGAAAACCTCATCCAGATATAGCTTCTGGGCACTGCTCTAGTCCAGGTTCAGGTCATAATTCTAATCATAATTCGATTCGTGGAGATCGGTCAGGACAGGTATTTAGGCCAAACAACAAGTGTAGCGCTGAGTGTTCCCCAATACCTAGTCCCAGAATGGCAAGCCCTGGTCCCAGTTCCAGGATACAGAGTTGTACTGTCACCCCTCTGCATCCTCAAGCTGGAGGTACTGCAGTGGAGTTGACTACAAGACGTCTTGATGTCATGAAACAACAAACTCATCGGTTACCGCTTCCTCCAATAACAGTCACTAAATCTTGTCCATTTTCCCCAACCTATTCTGCATCCACAACTCCTTCAGCCCCTCGTAGTCCTGCCAGAGCAGAAAATCCAACAAGCCCAGGTTCACGCTGGACAAAGGGACAGTTGCTTGGAAGGGGAACATTTGGACATGTATATCTCGGTTTTAACAGGTCTGTATCAAGTGGGTACCAGACACATTTATATTTATTCTGCCGTTGGACCTATGATCACTGTATTGCTGATATTAATATTCATTTCTGTATGCGCGGTTTTGGAATTCTTACCAAGCAGATTGTATTTGAATTTGCGCATGTCTACATTTTACTTGTCCTTTATCTGTTAATGTCAACTCTGGTCTCTGGCTGTCATTCAAAATTGATATTTAGGGTTTTTTCAAATTTTGTGGTGTGGCTTATCTATATGATTTTTTCTGCATTAAGTTTTTTCAACTTTTTAAACTTGACTTAGTTCAACTTCTGATCTATATAGAGAAAGTGGTGAGATGTGTGCAATGAAGGAGGTAACCCTTTTTTCAGATGATGCTAAATCAAGGGAATGCGCACAACAACTTGGCCAAGTAAGCTTGCTAGTATTAAGTATAAGCTAGGTGAAACGCACTTCATTCCTTTTGTGTCTCGCACTCTTGCTTTTCTTTTGGGAATTCCAAATTGCATTTCTCATTTAAAATTAAGAGATAACCCTTTTACTTTCCCCAATTGCCATCACTTTTCCGTGCAAGAAAAACTAGGGATAATTTTGGAGTGTGTGTATAATGATGAATATTCACATATATGGGATGACATTTGCAGGAAATTGCACTGCTAAGTCAGTTGCGGCATCCAAATATAGTCCAGTATTATGGATCTGAGACGGTATTTATTGAATTATTGTCTTCATTCAGTAAATGTTTTCACTTTCAAATTTGGTTGCTTACGATCAAGGTTTTAAAGCTGTTGACAATTTATACTTCAAAATCTGAAGTGTCAATCGCCAAGTTCAGATTGTGTTAACTGCTTTATAAATTCTTTATACCTAACAGGTAGATGACAAACTTTATATATACTTGGAGTATGTCTCTGGTGGGTCAATCTATAAACTGGTTCGAGAATATGGGCAATTAGGTGAAATTGCGATTCGTAATTACACTCGGCAAATTCTATCAGGACTTGCATATTTGCATGCTAAGAACACTGTTCACAGGTGAGTTTGATTAATGATCATATGTTATACTTCTAATAACATATGGTTCAATTAGCATTGCTTGATGTTGTGATTTGTGAACACTTTGTGCTGGTCCGTTTCTGATCAGGGACATTAAAGGAGCAAACATATTGGTGGACCCTAATGGACAGATAAAATTGGCAGATTTTGGGATGGCAAAGCATGTAAGAGCATTTATAAGATGTGTTCATGTGTATACTAGTATGCAGCCTCTTTGGTATTTGATAATTTGACTTGAGGTGAATATATCTCCGTGCTTCAACCAGGCTGTGGCATCTAATATTTTGCCTATCTGGAATAATTTGCAGATAAGCGGGCAGTCTTGTCCATTTTCTTTCAAAGGAAGTCCTTACTGGATGGCACCTGAGGTCAGGATGATTTCAGCATACACTTAACTCTTTTTGTCAGTGATTCATTGCACATAGTATCCTTATCTGAGTCACGACCTTAATTATATAGGTTATAAAAAATTCAGATGGTTGTAATCTTGCTGTTGATATATGGAGTCTGGGCTGCACTGTTTTGGAGATGGCAACATCAAAACCTCCTTGGAGCCAGTATGAGGGGGTAAGTGAATGTTGAAGACAGACTAAAATCATTTTGAATATTGTTACATGTACATTTCAAATCTATTTTCTGACACAAATGTACGAGTCTTAGTTGGAGCACATGGTTTTATAGAAACATCGATTGATTAAGTGTCCATTTGTTTTAGCATTAAGAAGCTCTTAAATTGGAGTTTGATTAACAAGGCTACAATTCTTTTCCTTGATACCACATAAATCTAAACCAAACAGGCAATAACTTGTTTCTTCTGTTTTACACTACATGCTTCAAGGTTGCTGCTATGTTTAAGATTGGGAACAGCAAGGAACTTCCTACAATTCCAGATCATCTATCAGAAGAAGGAAAAGATTTTGTCAGGCTTTGTTTGCGAAGGGAACCACTAGATCGTCCCTCAGCTGCTCAACTTCTAGAGCATCCGTTTGTTAAAAGTGCTTTGCTGGAAAGACACATTCTGACTGCTGATCCTTCAGAAGCACCATCTGCCGTTATAAATGCAGTGAGATCTCTGGTAAAAACAATTGAAGTGTGTTACCACTTGTATATTCAATGCCTTCCTTTATTCAATCATCCTTTGCACAGCTGCATTATTCTTCTTAGGTGGTGCATTTCTGAATTGTGTGGTACATGCTGGATAAATGGAATAAATGAAATTAATAATATATTAGCTATTGGGAATTAGAAAAGTAAGATTGTTGGTTCATGGTAAAGAGTTTGTTTGTCTTCTTTCGTGGTTGGATTTTCACAGATTGCACGAGTTCATTATTTATCACTTCGAATGTTCTTTTAGGCCATTGGACCTGCGAAACATAATGTATGCTTGGACTTGGGAGCAGCTGGTATCTATCCCTCTAGAAGCTTCAGAATTGGTTCTGGATCAAGGTCTCTCTCCCTCCCTCCCTCCCTCTCTCTCTCTCTCTCTCTCTCTCTCTCTCTCTCTCTCTCTCTCTCTCTCTCTCTCTCTCTCTCTCTGTGTCTGTGTGTCTGTGTGTGTGTCTCTGTCTAACTCAAATGCATGCACTTAAGCATGAGATCACATGATAAAGAAATACGATGGTTTTTTAGTGCTCAGTAGTGCCTATGATTATTTAAAAGCTGAGAACCGGCATAATTTTAGCACCCAACTTAGATAAGTAGCTTGATTGTTAAGCTTCTATTTGATAATCTGGAAAAGTGATGATTAAGGCACTAATGTCATGGCCGTGTAGAAAAATTGGTCAATTTGCCTTATGCTACTTTTTGTTTAAATATTAAAAGTACTGAATATCAAAGTGGAGGTACTCAATTTTTTTGGCCCCATGTTTTCAGTGATGCACTTAAACCAAGGAACGTCTCATGTCCCGTTTCTCCGTCTGGGAGCCTACTTTTGGCTTCTAGATCATTGCATGCGAGTGGAAGGATGTCTCCCTCTCCAACATCTAGTCCTCATACTGCATCTGGCCCATCTTCCCCGCTCATCAGTGGTGGTTGTGATGGGGCGATCCCATTTCACCAAGCAAAGCAACCAATATTCTCATATGAAGGTGTGGGTATGATACAGAAGTCTCAGATTGGTTTTCAGTCAAATGGAACTACTGCTCATCACGGGTCAAAGCATGATAAGTTATGGAGAAATACACAAACTAGGCATTACCGGGATATAATTCCATCTGATAATGATGTGCTTGCAATCCATAATAGGAGGGCCGTCGAAGGAGACCCAAATGAATTTCGTGATAGGAAATCATATTTGGCTGATCGAGACCCAAGAGAATATCGTGATAGGAAGTCATATTTGGCTGATCGTGTGCCGCAACAACAGCTGGTGAGGGATTATGCACGGCCAAATGCATACCTAGATCATAAGCCCAGTTCCCCAATGCATGGTGGTCGCATGAATGGCCGATGTGAATTCCCTTAACAATTTTGAAGGATGGCACATTAGAGTAGTGCAATAGCATTTGTTTTATACACAGTGGATGCTCTTGGAGTTGCCAATGCAGCATTCAGTCTTAGTCCTGCGAAAAACATTTTTTTTTTTATAGCATTTTAAGCAAGGTGTACATTGGTGTACATTGCTAATTTTGGTGCTGTCGCTGTTTTGTATTTCATCATTCTAGCTGAAAATGGTGGCCGCACCGATATAGATACAAACATCTACTGTAAAGATGGTCGGAAACTCAATTATAGATGATTTTTTTCTTATAAAGACAATTATAGATGATTTAAACCCTCGAGCTGTAATCACTACAAATTTCTAATTTTCTGAAATGTCTTGATCAATACAAACAGTTTTTTTTCCCCACCCTTTTTCGAAGGTATGAATTTTACTCTGGCTCAGAGTAGCAAGAGTCTAGTCAAACAAACCTCTAAACTACTATTTATTAGTCAAGCTTAAGCTGAATTCCCATAGTTTTTGCGCCAGCTCTGTATCTTTACCTTGAGAGGTTGGGTTTGCCCTATTGCTATCCGTAAAGTACTCACCAGATATTCCCTTGACCTGTGGATGCAATGCCACGTAACATTGAGTTGCAGCTCCCTACGAATATGCCACAACAATTCAATTAGCGAAAATCTGGTTTAGCATGCCAGCAGCAGAAGGCATGCATGCCATGCAACCTTCACACAACTGCTATAGAAAATGTTATTTGTGAGTCTGTGACAAAATACCTGTTGCACATTTTTAAGGAAATACTTGCCCACCATATTAGCAACGACTGCACAAACCAAGTAGTAGATAAAACATACATGGATATAAATCCGAACAACTATGCAAGGAATTCTGTATAAGAATAACTAGCTAGTACAATTCCGTTTAGCTTCTCTTTATGTCCTTTTACAAGATTATACATAGCATGACAAACATTGATATGGATTGTGCCAATGTTAACTACAACGGCATCCTTAATGAACACACTTGGACAGTAACTGAATGGTATAGATACTGACCATTGACATAACCATGGTATCGCAAAATATTTGTAATAATTGAACCAGGGTGAAGGGAGTTAACAGTTATTTCCACTCCTTCTTCCTGTCAAACAAAGGAATATCCAAGGGTTCAACATCAAACTCAACCAATAAGTTCACCATTTAGTCCAAAAAGACCAAAGGGATGAAAAAATTCAATATGGAGCAGGCTATTTACAGATATGAGATCTAAAGATTACACTAAATAAAGTCAAATCATATGACATTCATATAAACAAATTTTCGTGAGTATAATACCTTCAAGCGCCTTGCAAGCTCATTGGCATGCAAAATATTAGCAAGCTTTGATTGTCCATAAGCAAAATAACTACTGTATCTGTAAAGAATCAGACAGGGAAGGAGAAATTATAGAATTTTGGGAACTTAAAACATTGGACATGAAAAGTAAACATATAATGAAATTTTATTGCATGAGCTCAATAACAGATAGAGAAAAGGATAATTATCAATTCATCATTCCAACCAGACCATTACCCTGATTCATCGTTGATCTTGTCGAAACGAATCCCTTCACTATATGCAAATCTGTGAGCTTCTGATGATAGAATAACTATCCTTCCTTCCCGGTTGCATTCCCGTACAGTTTTTTTCATAGTTTCTAATAAAAGGTTTGTCAAGAGAAAATGGCCTACAAAATAGTATTGAGTATTATCTTCAATTTTTGTGCACATCATTAGAAAGAAATAACAACTTTCAGTTATATCATTTAGGAAGATATGTTGCAGAAACACAAGGCCAGATAAATCTCACTCATAAAATGTGAGGGAAACATGTAATATAATACCTAAATGATTGGTAGCAAACTGCAATTCAATGTTGTCTTTGGAAAGCATGAATGGAGTAGCCATCACCCCTGCATTGTTACTTGAAAAGAAAGAAAAAATATTATTTGTTTCAACTTTCAAATGTGCAATCTACACATGAAAACAGATAGGAGTTTCTTTCTGAGCAATATCCTTTGTGCAGTATCATCCCATATATCTCAAACAACTATGGTTAGATTAGAAGTTCTTACATTAAAATATTGAGTGGAAGACCAGACGAATTAAAATCTTCTGCAAACTTCCTTACCGATGCCATAGAGCTAAGATCTAACTCCATGACATCAATTTTGGCTGTGGGAATTTCCTTAAGTATTGTTTCCCTGACATTCTTACCACTCTCCACATTCCTTACTGCCATAACAACATGGACACCGCGCAACGCAAGAACCCTGGTAGTCTCCAGGCCAAGACCACTTGATGCTCCTGAAAATGAACTAAAATAAGTACTGAATTGTGGTAGTTGAAAGAAACCAGTGTGAATTTAAGACCCCCCATCTAAATTAAATAACATATTACAGGAATCTTATTTGTTTGTTAATCAAATTCAGGAAAACTGGTCACCATCAGAATCAAAGGAAGAAAAACAATCTGGGTAGTGTACTGTATACTGCATACCAATATCATGTTATATTGCATCCCTTTAGGGGATCACAAGGAGTGATGGGTCTTTTATGATGCTATTCTCAGTACAAAACCCTGATCAAAACTCATGTCACTGTTGAATAAGCCATGAGGGGTGATGCATCATTAAATTAAATTATAAAACAACCTAAGGAAAATAACTTTGTCAAGCTCTCATTTCACCCCACAAGAGCGTTTCAAGTTCAGTTTATACGATTCCTTCCAAAGATTTTTACTTTTTATTAAAAAAATATATCTACCCCAATTTTGTCAGCACCCAAAAATACATGAGAGTCAGAGAGGTATTTAAAATTGAAAATTAAAAAAAAGGAAAAGAAAAGAAATAGAAACAGAGAAGAGAAGGAACAACCTGTGACGACGGCGGTGAGACCGGTTCCATCAATCCCTTGAGTGACTTGTTCGGCCGTGGAAGAGGCTGAGAATCCCGATGGTCCTTTCCAACCAAGAAACCACATTTTTCCCCCTTCGCACTAAACAATAGTAACACAACACTCAAAACACTGAAACGGGGTGTGTTTGCATAAAAGTAAAAAATACTGACATTATTAAAATTTGCATGATCTGGTATTAAACTATGATGATTACATTTTTGTAGCCTAAGTAGGTAACTTACTATTCCATAGTATTTTTTAATCGTGTGGTTTTGATTTAAAGAATCTGAATTGATGCTCTCGTAATACTTTGACTTTAATTCCAGTAGATGTTGTAAAATTGTGGACTTTTTAGCGTGCATGAAATTAATTGAAAATGGACCGAATTAAATTCCGGAAGATGGCCGGATTAATTGATTGAAAATTGTTTCACTCTATTTTTAAATGACATTTACAAGTCATTTGTAATAAACTGAAAGGTGGTTTATTGAGTTTTAAGACTTTTATTAATATATGAACAAGCTGAAGGGTGGTTTATTGAGTTACTAACATTTACTCTCTTTCTTTACGAAGTTGATATTTTGTTCTCACTATTTTCAAAATTTTACAAATAAAAAGCTAAAACAATTTTTTATTTTTACTATTTCTTATATAATTTCAAAATAGAAAAATAAGTATAAATAAATTATCATTTTTATATTCTAAAATTAAAAAAGAATATAAACAGAAAATCCTCTTGCCATCAACAGACCTAAGTTACTCACATCATCATCCCTTCATTTTTATTGCCTGGATAAAATATTAATGTTCTTTTTATTGCCTGGATAAATAATAATAATAATAATAAGAAAAAATGTAAATCTATTCATAATAAATAATATTCTTTTTTGTTCACGATTGGTTTTTAAAAATGTAAAATATATTTACAATAATACTTTTCCATTATCAAGTCTTTTCAACGATATTTTATTTTATTTTTTAATATAATAAAAAGACTTTGAACTTTTTTTTTGCGCACTTAGAACTAATTTTATACTAGTGTTCTACAAACGCAAATCGGAACACAAATATATTTTTTAACCTGAATTATTTTTAAAAAAAATTACTATTAATTCTGTCAAAATCTAGAATATTATCTCTCTTTTTTTTTTTTACGAAATCTAGAATATTATCTCTTGTTAAAAACTAAAGTTGTCCCTTTTCATTTTCTCTCTGCCTGCTTTAGTGCTTTACCAATCCAAAACGGTAAAGTTTGAATCAAGACCACATGCTTTTTAGTTTTATTTATTTATTGTGCACCTAGAAGATAGTGGAAATATAGAACAACTTTTTTCATTTTGTTGTCTAGTCGTTGATCAAATTCCTAACCATGTAAGCGAAACGTGATGATAACTCTAGTTTAGCGACATCTGCACACCTAGAATTAGAAAGGCAAAACTATAGATGAAACAAATAACAAAGTTAATGGAGCGAAATAAAAAGAATAAGAATCCATATTCCAAGTGTCACAATAAATAAAAGAAACAATTATGTCATACTTTACACTAACACACCCATACGATGGATTAACATAAATAAATAAAAAGATTCACATGAATGTCTGTCTCCCAAAATCACAAGATTACAACATAATACAAAACAAGCATGGATGGAAGGGAAGGGAAGGATATAAGAGCTTCAATCAAGCCCTTGTCTTGAAAGGAATGGCTCGGATGACAATCTGGTGATACACAGCAGCAAGTGCAGCTCCAATGAATGGTCCAACCCAGAAAATCCACTGTAAATTAACCATACAAATTGCAAATGTTAATAATTAATTCATTTCATTTCATTTCATTCTATGAAAATGGAAATACAACAAAATTCAAAAGTCTAAATTTGATCACAATGGAAATAGAAACAACATACATGGTCATCCCATGCAAGGTCCCTGTTGAAGATGATGGCAGCTCCGAGACTCCTAGCTGGGTTAATGCCAGTTCCTGTGATGGGAATTGTGGCCAAGTGGACCAAGAACACAGCAAACCCAATGGGAAGGGGAGCCAAAATCTACAAAAATAAATACCCCAAAAATAAAAATAATAAAAACACATTATTTGGATAAGTGTCAATCAAGCTCACAAAAAGCATATGCAGAATGTTCCTTCAGAATAAATAAAGTTCCAAAATTTTCGAGTTGGTTGGTTCAATAACATGTTATGGTATACAGATCTCGAATATTTTATTTTATTTATTTTCCTAAGGATATCGATTTATGAAAAATTGTTTTGTTTTTTGCTAAACATGAGCACAAATGCCAAATGGAGTGAATATGCATTGCAGTAGAAAACGGGAAGAACACACAACACATACAGGAACATGAGAGTCTCTAGCATTTCTCTTGGCATCAGTGGCAGAGAAAACGGTGTAGACAAGAACAAAGGTACCAACGATCTCAGCACCAAGGCCATCACCCTTGGTGTATCCAGGACTCACAAAATTGGCTCCACCTTTGAACATCTCATACCGAGCATTACCCTCAAATCCCTTCACCACACCAGCACCACATATGGCTCCAAGACACTGCATCACAATATAGAACAGTGCTCTTGTGAGGGACAGCTTCCTTGCCAAAAACAGACCAAAGGTCACTGCTGGGTTGATGTGTCCACCTGTCACAACCAACATAAACACAGATCTGCCTTAGTTTCTTTTTTAACATTATAATATTTTTTAGTCCTTTTATAAAATTGGTAATTAGTGCAATTTAACAAAAATAGTGCATTTTTAATCCCACACCAAGGGACTAAAGTATACCATTTTTGTATTTTTTTTTTTTTTACTAGAAACCTTAGAAACCAAAATCAAAATTGAATCTTTAAGATGAAATGTGAAGCAAAAAAGCCAAATGAGTATATGGGAATTGACAAAAGGGAGGGAGTGAGGAATGATTAGGGGGGTACCTGAAATTCCAGCAGTGCAGTAGACAAGGGCAAAGATCATACCCCCAAAGGACCAGGCAATGCCTTGAATGCCAACAGAGGAACACTTGGAGGGTGACCTGTTGACACCCATGACAGTTAAGATGGTGATGTAGAGGAAGAGGAAGGTTGCCATGAACTCAGCAATCCCAGCTCTGTAGAAAGACCATGACTTTAGCTCCCCTGGCTCAAAAAGTGGAGCTGGTGGTGCCTCCTTGTAGTCCTTGTGGTCACTCTGTGCTGCTGTCCCCAATGGTTGCCTCTCTGTGAACTTGTTTGCTCCAACCTTCACATCTTCCTCCTTCTCCATCCTCACTCTTCTCACAACTCACAACTACAACAATCGCACCCCTCTTTTCTTTGCTCTCAGTCTCTTAGAAATGTATGCAATGAGCAGCTAGATTGAGAAGAGTCTCATTATATAGTGGACTAAGAAATCTGTAAACTGTAAAGGAAAATGGAAAAGAGAGTCCATTATTATTATTATTATTCGACAAATGTCATATCATTTTACAAAAATTTTCGTATATCTTTTTTCTATTTTATAAAGTAAATATTTAATAAAAAAATAAATATATATAATATCTTAAAAACATAAAAAAAATATGTAATACTTTTATTATTTAGTAATTAAAAAAATTTACAGAAATAAAAAATAAAAAAATTTAAAATTATTACATAGAAATAATATTTTAATGTCTACTATAATCTTCTGGGAACAAAAAGGTCAAGTGTGGTTGTTTTTTTGTTTTTAGCAAAGTTGTACTGTACTGCTGTCATGTTATGTTTTGATTTTGATTAGGGCAGTTTAATTTAAGAATTAAAAAAATCAATAAAAGATTGGGATTGAAAAAGTATAGGACATGTTGGTTGCAATGTGTTGTTGTTATCCGCCGCAGCCTTCAGGATGTCATCCACAGTTCTCTCTATTCTGTTGTCCTTTTGATGATTCTTAATTTACATAGAAAAGTTATTGCTGTGAGACGTGGACTACAGAGCAATTATGTATACGTGAATGATCATGTGACTAGGAATTAATTTTTACATACTACTATGCGTAATAATTCTAAAGCTTCAATTTAGAATTTTAATTATATTGATTGATAAAGAATTCGCGGTTAAATTTTACTTACTTTCTCACTAAACACATAATAATCCATGATCCATTTTCACCTCGATAGTGTGGGGAAGAAAAAACACCAATGATATTATTTAGGATGAAAGGTTAAAAAACAAAGTTAATAAGTTGATATATTACTTATATACTCTCTCTGTTTTAAAACTATAGCAGTTTAAGGTTAATACACATATATTAAGAAACATTTAATGGAAGTAAAATGTTGTTATATATAAGACTAAAATATCTTTGTTTAATGAAAGAATATTAATGATAAATTATCTACAAATCTTTATAATATAAATGTCAACTACTCCCACTACTAATTATTAAATAAAGATATAGGTAAAAAAAAGTAATTAATGATACTTTGAAATTGTAAAACTGTAGTAATTTTAAAACAAAATTAAAAGACTAAGGCCCTGTTCGGGGTGGCTTTTAGTTTTATGTTTTGAATTTTTCAAAACCAAATCTAGTTAATTCTGAGTTTTGAGTTTTTGTTCTGAGTTTTGAGTTTAAGTGTTTTTATTTCTTTTTTGAGTTTACTCACTCTCTTTACCTCGCCTCACTATAAATAGTGAAGACACGACAGAGATGGTACTAGAGGTGCAAAGCGGGTTGGGACCGGCGTGCCAATCCTGCCTAACCCTGCTTTTGGCGGGCTGGGTATTTTTCAACCCACGACCCCACTTTGACCCACTGAGTTGATTAATTTATTTTTCAATTTTAAAAATATTTTTAAATAAATTTTTCTTACTTTTTTTTCACGGGCTTGGCCGTGCCAACCCGCCGGCCCACCAACTCGCCCTTAAACGGGACGTATTGTGTTTTTCGGCACACTTTCCTCGGCGGGGTGGGGGGGGGGGAAACGGACAGGGTAGACCGACTGGTTTTGTCATCCCTAGATGTAGAGCTGGCAAAATAGGGCGAGTCGACCCACCCAAAAAAACAGAAGGTTTGGACACACAAATTTGAGTCCGTTTTCAATTCGGGTCTTTTTGACCCAGCCCGATAAAGCCCGACCATGATTCGGCCCGACCCAACCAGGTCGGCCCGAAAAATAATGCAACGCTAAAGCCCGAGCCTGGTGCGGATTGGCCCTATGCGGGCGGGCTTGGACAACTAAATTTGAGCCTGTTTTCAATCCATGCCTTTTTTGCTCGGTTCGATAAATCCCAAGCTCGATGCGAGCTGGGTAGCCTGTTTTGCCAGCTCTACCTAGATGGCACGAGAGGATGGTGAAGGGACACGAGTAAAGCTAGGTAAATGGGTCTTGGCCCGTGGACGACCTGGTTAACCAGCAGCCCGTGCAGGCTACGAGTCACCTAAATATAGGCCCATTTAAATACGAGCTTTTTAGCCCGATTTGTTTAACCCGTGGGCTAGACAGGTTGGCCTGCGGGCCAATTATTTTTTTTTAAATCCAAAATTTTAATTATTTTAAAGTTTTAATGTGTATTTTTTTGTACAAAATGTAATTATTTTTAATTTTTAATTCTTTAGTAGGCTCACGGGTTGGCCCATTTATCCCGTGGACTATACGGGCCAGACGCGACTACAACATATAGACCTATTTATTTTACGGGCAAGCCTGGTTCGTTTATATGCGAGCCAATGCAAACTGGGTTGCCCACATACCCACCTCTAGACATGAGAGAACAGAAGTATTTAGTGTTTAAAACTAAAACAAAAATTACAAAATTTATTTTTATGATTTTGGGATTTAGGTGAAAACTATTTTAAAATTAAATAAAAAACTAATTTAATTCAATTTTATCCGAACAGATTTTTGTTTTCAAATTTAGCATTTAAAATCAAAAAATTAAAACCACCCGAAATATCCCTAAAATTGCTATAGTTTTGAAAGAGATAGATTAGTTAGTTATGTTGAAAATAGTGCACCTGTTATTGAATTTTTGCATCGCGTACGTCAAATTAATGACTTAAAATGCAGAGTAAGGTGATTGGTTAAAGAAAATGATAAATGTAATGTGAGGTGTATGTGTATGTGCATGTATCATAATATGAGACATGGAAGTCCGCTTCAACTTTTTTTCCTGACTTGGAAAGTACAATGTCATCACGTTAACGGTAGGAAAATCACAGCCACACAATTTTATTTTAGAGAGTGCAAGAAACAAATCGAATGGGGTAGAAGAAATGGCCGCTTAGTGACCGTTGGGAAAGTGACAGCCTTTTACCAAGCACATGGACATGGGCAACCAATTTTGTTTTCTGTTGCTCTCTCTATGGTCCCACTCAAACTGTAGTTTGTTTGTAGAGTTACCTAGTTGCAACAGTTTACGTTATTATTGTTGATACACACCAAAGCCATATCTAGCTGCTGGGGTCACTCCTCTCTCTCTCTCTCTATTAATTGGTTCTTTGCCCGTGATTGTTTAATCACAAAGATTATTACTGTGAGCTCTGTTAATTAATTAGGACGCCCCCCCCCCCCCCGGGTGTGCTAAAAGTTACTTTTATATTAATACATCTCCATCATTATAATTGATTGAACACGCCCCGGTTGATTGTCACGTTGACAATATAAAAATGATTCAAACATAAAGCATTTCCTTTTGTAATTGGAGGAGTGTGAATCAAATTTTTGTGTTGAGAAGAATGCATCACAAAATAACTGTTACTTTGATCTCTGAAATTATAATATAATCTCACTTAGGTCTTTGAAATTAACAAAAAATAATTTAGCCTTTAAAATTATAAAATATCGATTAAATTAGTTCCTAAAATTATAAAATGACGGTCAAGTTAGTCCATCATTTTACCATTTTAGAAATTAACTTGATCAATATTTTACAATTTTAAAGACTAAATTATCTTTTCATTAATTTCATAGACTTAAATAAAACTGTTTCACAATTTTAAAAACTAAAATAATAGTTAACTCCGGAATAAATTCCAAACATTACTCACACATCATTATTAAAGTGGGCCTAGTTATCTGTGTCTTTACAGAAAGCGGAATTGCAGCAGGACTTGCCTTTTATGTTGTGCAGGACAGCTCATACTCATGGAATGCCGTGCTTCAGATGTTGCGTTTCACATGTGGATGAAGTCCTGCATTATGTTAGAATTTAGAAATATCATATAGTAGTAAAATCTAAAATTATTTACGTGTGTTTATTCAATATTTTATAATCCAAGGCTGTTCCATTCTGATCCTGAATCGGTTACACATCGTTAGGGTCATTTTATTCAAGGTATTGTTTGTTTTGGCCTTTGTGTGAATTTTCATGGTTTTATTTTTAAAAGGCACCTTGGTGGATTAAGAAAAGATAATATTTATAAACTATTATTGATTTTGACTCTTAAGCAATGTGAGACTTTGGGTACAAGAGTGGCGGAGAACAAAGGCCAAACTCAAATTTTTTTCACTTAAAAGGTATATTAATACTGTGAGGAGTGATCAAATTATACCAATGTAATACTTTTAGTAATATTACACAATTAATAACTTTTTACTGAATAACTATATTATAAAACTTACCATTAGATTTAAAGTTACAATCACATGAATCATTTTTATAAAATTTTACATCACTCTAAAATTATTTGATGCCTCAGTGAGATAAGTTAAAATTCATACACATACACTACTTAAGCTTCTTTTTAATATTACCAAAACAATGAAACAATTAAATAAAAAAAAATAATCACTTGAAGCTCCTCCTCAACCTCGTGGCTCTTCAATTGACAAAAAAGCCACACCGACCAGCCAAACTTTTGCCATGTCATAATTGTAATGTAGGGTACCCCCTCCATGGTTGTTCATTGGTTCCTTCGGAAAGGGGTTGGAATGGTGGCTTCATGTCTTCAACTTATTTTTTTCATTTCATTTTGGTATCTGTTACAGTACCTTGCAACATGATTTTCAACAATATCTTGCAAATAAGGCACGAGATCTTCAACTAAATAATTTCCGCAACTAAATAATTGGCTACACATTATTAACATTAGCATTGTAAGGTTTACATTGATTATCATGATCACATTTCGTCCTCATGCATAAAATAAATTAATATATAAATATAAGGTTCGATTCAAAATTATATATTAAGTTATCGTCAGTTGCTGAATTATATAACAATTCCTAACCGATATGTAATAGACAGAAGTGATCATACCATTTTGTTTGTTTTTCATTAAAAAAACAAAATCAAAGAAAACAATATTCAATCCGTGCGCAAATCCTTAGGCCTGTAAAATTTGTGTACAGAATCCTCATCTACTTTGCGTTTGCGGTAAGAACGGGGATAAGGAACAAATTTTAGACGCTACCAACCTAATCCCGAGACTAGATAAGTTGAAGTTTTCCAATTTCAGAATCCCAATTACTTTTTTTTTTAAATAATAATTAGGGCATGTTTGGATTGACTTATGCAGAACTTATGAACACAGCATATGACTGATTCATAAGTTGTTTTGAGCTTATTTTTCATAAACTACCCAGGATAGCTTATCAAAACAGCTTATGACTTATATAAAATAAGTTTCACTATAATTTTTCTTCGATTATAAAAATAATTTATACAACTTATGCCATAAACAATAGATAAACTTGTTTTCCAAACAGAGCCTTAGTCTACTAGACACTAATTGTACGTTTGGAACTGCAGTGAGAGAAACTCAATCGCACGATCACTCAAAAGCTACAAGACCCAGTTTTCCACAGTGAGGGAAAGAAATGAGGCGCGTTCAGGGTTGGTAACCGCAGTTCCCCATCATGCTATAAGATGATTAGATGAAACAACCTTCCATTCCCCTAATCAATCAATTAAGGAACATAACAACAAAGCATAACTCCTGCCAGAAAGATAATACGGAGAAGGATCACGTATGTGTTCATGGGGATAGTGGGCCAGGCTGGCAGGATTGGCATCACACCAACAACACTCTTTCCGGTGCCAACTGCTAAGCCTCTTGATTGGCAGGATTTGGTCCCCGATTCCAATAAGATCAGCCATATATGTATTACGTTTAAATACAATGAATATATACATCATTTGGTCCTCGGCTAGAACTACTAAGCAAATGGAACAATGTATAGTAACGCTGATTGGCCATGCCCATCCATGAAGATTGATGTACCACACAAAAAACAGAAGTTATGTGTACATGTGCTTAATCGATCAGCCACCTTGTATGATAATCTACAAATGTGATTTTTTATTTATTTATTTATTTCAGTCGCAAAATGTTCGCACAAAAGCGGATGACCAGGAATGGTTTTTTTGGTTCTAAGGTGAGCTGGTCTCCGAGAACACGTTGGTGAAGATGATCTCGCTAGAGCCGTTACCTCATAGGTGAACGTTTGGAGAGAAATTCACGAGCAGACAGAAATAAGGGGCTTTATGTCCTGCCGTTTATTGGGCCACGTCGAATGTAGAAGTTGGTGTATCTTCTATTTGGGCTTTAGTGGACCAGGAAAACTGGGACCAAGTCACGTATGATTATTATACACCAAAAAAGGGCCATGTTTGGTTCTCACAATAGTTTTGGTGCTGCATACGAATGCCAGACTAACGTCTTATCATACCTTGCGTTGGATATCCAGCTTAGTCGGACGAGTTCAATTCAGGACTTCTGTTTAATTATTATATATATTTGCCAAGGAGGAAGCTGGACTATTGCCATTTGCCTCACTCTTCAATCATTTGTTTAAAGGGCATAGAATTACAGTGGAATCAATGGAGGCCGGAAAAAAAAATGGAAAAAAGAAATTATGACGAACCATATAGACAAAAAAAAGGGTTGGATGAAACTGTACTGCGCCCAAGTTGCAATTTTCACCGTTGCCGTTCAAACGGAAAAGCCTGGTTGATTCTCAAGCTCCTCCAAAGAAAGGGCCCTCTAATCACGGAAAGGCCCGTTTCTCTTAACTTGCTTGATTTGTGTAGCAACGGAAACAAGTGTTGCTCTGATCCATTGTTATCACGTTGTTATCACAGCGGCCTTTGGTAATGTATCAGTGGCTCTCTGGTAACCTGCGACAAACAATAAATGCAAGAGAATGAGAATTCTCGTTCTTCTGTGCTTTTCTTTTTCTTTTATTAAGTTAAAGGTGTGTTCTTAGACCAATAATGCCAGTAGCCAGCCATGCCAGTTACAAAAAGACATTAAAAGAATAAAGCATTTGACATTACCGCCATGGGAATTCACTTGTATCTATTCCAGCTTGGTGAAGCTCGTCAACGTACTGCAATGCCTCCCGGCACTCTTCTCGATCATCAAAGAAATCCTTCTTTTCACCTTCTATGTGATATGTTTCATGGCCTTTGCCAGCAATGACCTGCATCATGCATACAGAAATTGTAACCCTTATTTCACAAATCACAATCCACAAATTAGCGATTCCTTCTTCTACTGCTTTCAGTATTTTATTTTGTCATACAGTAACTCCAAAGCTTCGACGACATAGTGAAGGGTAGAATGACAACCAAATGAAGTTTTCTAAAATCCAATAAAGCAAAATAAGTTTGGGCATTCTCTAAGAGGATGCTGTTGCATCAATCACAAGATTTTTAAAAAAGAAAATTGGAAAGGATTAGTTAAGGCTACTCAAATGAGACAAAAAATAGAATTCCTACATTTGAGGGGCACAGGGAAATCAGCTCATCATGGCATCTAAACTGTGACTTAATAGGATTACTAAAATATCAGGAAATTATTATTGTGGATCATGGCCAATAGTTATTCTATGTTTGTTCATTGTGTTTAAATTTAAGCTTCTCCCCAATATGTCTCTTAATCAACCTATTTGAATATAGTTGTTTGTTTCCTTTGCAACCTGTTTAGGAAAATCTCCTCCTTAATTGAAATACCACTTTGATATACGTCTTAATAATTTTTTCAGAAAATAAAAAAAAATTATAAATCCCTTGTTGCAATACTAAGCACCAAAATGTTTTCAATTAAGTGACTTCTACATCATCTCAACTTGGTTCATTACCATATAAGAAGGTGAAATGTAGAAAGGAGCCTCAAAACTTACAATAACATCACCCTCCTCTCCCATTGCAACGGCAGCTCGCACAGCTACCCTCCTAATGTCATGGAGAAAAAGCCTATGACCATTTGGAAGAGGAGGGTAGTAGTCATTCTCTCCATATTTCAGGTACTCCTGCATTGTCCATCCCACCCCAGCCAACATATCATCCAAAATATCCACTGGATAAAAAGTAAAAAAGTACGTCAGAATTAGAATTCTTAAGCCGTTTTGTTGTAAGCATGCCCAAACATTCATGTATTGCTCCGAACAAGACTAATATTCCATGGTCAAAATACATACATGGATCTTCATTCTTGGGATTGTCAGATGTCAGCATGGTCACTTCACTTTTATCTGTTGCTATCTTGGTCATCATGGGTCTCTTCCCCCTTTCGTCCTCACCACAGCAACCGATCACTTCAAAAAGGAAAAAGACATTGTAACATGCAAAATGATGAAAGTAGATTTCAGTCAAACAACATAAATCTTCAAACTCCAGGCATGCGAATAACTATGCGGTTTCAAGTTTTAGTAGAAGAAAATGCTTTACTAAGAAGGAAATCTTCCACAGCAAGCAATTAAGAGAAACACAAAGGTACCAGTTATAATCCTGCGAGGTCCAAGCTCTCTTACAGAATCAAGCAATCTAGACAAGGCATCAGGAGTACGAGCATAGTCCACTATTACCCCAAATGCTTGTTCCTCATCAATTAACTCACACCTCCCAGGAACCGCATCAACCTCTTCAACCCCTCTAACAATGTCCTCTAAGGGTGCCCCAACAGCAATGCCAACAGCCACGGCAGCAAGAATGTTGTAAACATTGTGCCTCCCGAGTAAACCCGAAGAAATCTCTAGTATCCCAGTTGGTGTATTAACCAACACCTGTGTCTCAAACAGGGATAGCTGAAACTTCAAGGGATGAACATCTGCGTCTTTATTCTCCAACGCAAATGTCACAACCGGAACTTCAGGGCTCCCCATCGAAACGAAGGAAGGCGCATTCGGATCATCGATGTTCACAACCTTCCTATGCCTCTCAGGATCCACCATCCTCGAGAAAAGCTTGGCCTTTGCATCTCTATCAGCCTCCTCCCCCTCAACCAAATTAGTAAAAACCGCAATATCGAAATCAACCTCATCATACTTCCCCTTAGCCAGCCCATCAGAAGAAGCCTCTGCGACCACCGCCTCAGTTCCATTGTGTAGCATCTTTGCCATCAAATTCTGGACCAAAACAGCATCCAGCGACGCATACGGCGACTCCAACTGATTATCCCCGTGGATATAAGAAGCAATGGAGTTGAACATCCCGGTGCGCATGCCCATTGCTTCATACATGCTTTTTATCAAATAGGTGGTGGTTGTTTTGCCATAGGTCCCTGCTATCCCAATAACAGCCATGTTTTTGGAAGGGTACCTATAAAAGGAAGCAGCCAATGTGGGAAGAACCGCATTGGTATCTTCCACAATCACCAAAGCCTTACAACCCAATGTATCCTCAATGTCAATCTCTTTACTCGCCACAACGGCAACGGCTCCTCTCTTATCAGCCTCACTCAAGAACATGTGCCCATCGTTTTTTCTCCCAACACAGCACACAAACAAATTCCCAGAAGTGACAAGCCTTGAATCGTGTTGAATTCCAGTGATTTCAACCTCCAAATTACCATACACAGAAACAGGCACCACTTTGCTCTCATCCAAAAGCTCAGCCAAACTCATCTTAAACTTAGGTTCCACTATCCTAGCTTTTCCCTTTCCGTAACTCTCAAAATCCAACTCAAACGGAGACTCCGATTTCAAATCTTCGCCGGGGAAATCCCCCGCCGGCAATTCGTCGGAATCCACGGCGAGTCCCCGGAGCCGTTCGATTTCCTCAACGTCGGCGACCTCGTCGGGTTGAAGCTCGTCGGCGGGGGCGGCGACGACCTCGGCGGTTTCGTGTTTACCGGGATTGGGGTCGAGGAGGCCCTGCTTGACGAACTCCTTGCGCTTGAGTGCGATGGCTATGTCGATCTCGCCGAAGAGATCGTCCTCACCGGCGGCGTCGAGAGAGGGACCGATTTCGGGTGCGTCTTCGACGTCGGCGATGGCGGCTAGGTAAGTGGATTGGTTGTTCTTGAAGTCTTCTTCCTGGAGTTTTCGGGCGCGCTCGGCTTGGAGCTGGATTTGGTGGAACTTGGAGAAGCCGTGGGCGGAATCCTCCGGCGCCTCCGGTGGGTCGTCGTCCGCCGGGTTTGGATAGAACTTGCCATCGGGTCCGATAGCGCCGGGAGGTCGGAGACGAACGAATGGATAAGGTAAGGGACGACAGAAGAAAGGTGCAGTTGCAGAAGGAAGAGCAAGGTGTTGGGGTTTTATTGTTGCAGTGATGGAGTTGGATGTAGTTGTTGTTGTAGTGGGGCAGTTATTACAAAGAAAGCGTGGAAGAGTAACAAATGGCGAAGGCAAAGCCATCCAAGAGATATTGGTGTACTACTACTGGGTGGGTATGAATGCGAGTTGAGTGTGCAAATTGAATGGATTGTGAAAGGAAAGGAAACTAGGAAAGAGGAGCGAGTGTCTGAGTGAGTGAGGGGTTTGTTTGGGGTTTTACAGACTGTATCATTATTATCCACTTCAGAGATTAATTCCTATAAAAAAAAAACCTCCAGAGATTTTTTTTTTGGTCCAACTTCAGAGATTAATTAACAGCCCAACAATCACATCCTCACACCCTATATCCAGTATTCTACTTCTTTTGGGCTCTGCCCAGAAGGAGAAAAAAAACTAACGATTTTTCTAAAGACACATACTACCTTTTCTAACCACACATACACTAAACTTAAAATGCCTTAAAATGCCTAAAATACCCTCATTGTGTCTGTTATTTTTTTCGTTGTTTTGTTATCGTGCGGAACTAATAGTTCTGCACGTGTTATTTATATGTGCATGTGCTACGAATAATACATGCGGAACTAATAGTTCAATATGTGTTATTTCTAGTGCGGAACTATTAGTTCTCCACAATATCGAAACAACGAAAAAAAATAATAGACGCGATGAGGGTATTTTAGACATTTGACATGTTATATATGTGTAGTTAGAAAAGTAATATGTGTATTTAGAAATTGCCAAAAACTAGTCCTAAGAGCATCTCCAATGGGGTTGCTTAAGTTGAGTTGCTTAAATTGCTTAAGTGGGTCCTATAGTGCCACGTAGACTTTAAGCAACACTCACTTGTTTTCACTCCAATGGGGGTTGCTTAAAATAGATTGCTTAAGTTATGTTAGTGGGTCCCACAATGGACTCCACATATTTATATTTTAGTTTTAAAAATATTTTTAATTTAAATTAAAATATTAATTCATATATATTCTTATTTTAAAAAATAAAAAAATAAATAAATACATAACATAATTTCATTAAAATAAATGACATAAATTAATGCATTGCATAATTTAATTAAAATTTCATAAAAAAACGTAATCTAATGAAGCCCATATTGCTCTCTAATCATGTTGCACAACAAAAGATGATCTTGAAGTTGTGACTCAGGCATCTCAGATGTATCCGTGAAGAGAATTTGCAACTGTTGCATCTTCATCTCTTGCTCCTTCAACTGCAATTCTTTTTCCTTTAACCTATTTTTTTCGTTCTTTGCCTTGGTTGCTTCATTCTTTGCCTTAGTTGCTTCATTTGTTGCCTTAGCTTCTTCTTCCTTGAGACGTGCCAATGTTGCCATGAGTGTAAGTTTTTCACTAACCTTGTCATTTATAACTGAATAGTCCATGTTGTTAGCGGAAGTTTCAGCTACTTTTGCTTTGCCCTTTCTTTTTGCTGCCTTTTGTCCCATTGGGCGAACCGAAGGTGATGCTGCGTCATAGCCAACACTTCTTGGCGTATCTGGGTTAGAAGATGATGAGTACGCCCCAGAAGCAGAAATCTTTGTTCTTTTTGAACAACTATCCATTGAGTCAGATGTCCATTTCGGCTCGTCTTTCAACAACCGCCATGCATGCTCAAATTTGAATTTCTCACCTTCATCTTGAGAAAAAATAGCATACGCGTCAGCCATGACATCACTCTCCGAGCTCCCGCTTTTCCTTCTGGAGACAGCCTGTTTGTAACACCCAACAAACTTTTGAACAACATGATTCAGTCGATGCCATCGAGATTTAAGTTGACTTGGCTCTCTTTTTTGCAATTGCTCGCGATATGTGTTGTACCCATCTTTGATTCGTAACCAAAAAGAATCTGCTCTTTGATCAACTCCAACCACTGCATCCTTTGACACGTTGAGCCACGATTGAATAAGAAGTTTATCCTCTTCAACCGAAAATCTGGCTCGTAGTTTTTTTTTACCAATATCACGTCCTCCTTCCTCTAATGAAAACGGTCGAAATTATATCTTCACGAAAACGGTAATATTGACACAATTTGAAATGACATTGAAAGTTGATTTTTTCTTTAAAAAAACGGATCTCAAAATTCACATTAAAATGGAATTCACTTTTGCCTTGGGTACATAGCCTCTGGCTATCTCTTCACACTGAATCACGCAAGGCAACAATCCATTTCAGAATTTTTTTCAACATTTCATTTCAACAGCACCCACCTCCTCACGCCACCCCACTTTCCTTTCACGCCACCCCACTCATTTTCAACTCACCCCCACTTCACACACCAAACCCTCATCTTCCATTCATCATCTCCATAGATCCCCACTTCAAGCCAACCTGAAAATGAAACCACCACCCCTTTCTCAGCCATCAGCATGTTCTTCCTTAATGCCACCCACTACCCCTTCTTCCTCTTCCGCCACTCACGACCTCATCTCCCCTGAAGATCGCCCCCTCCCTCCCTTTCGTGTGCTTTTCAGTGCTTCTAAACAGAGCTCACCGAAGATGAAGACGCGATGGAGTCTGAAGATGTCAACATCAACCCCAACACCATGCCTCACCAGAGCTGACCCTTCCCCTTCACACCGCCATGCAAGATGAATTTGTTCCTCCTTTTTGTTCTGCAGTCTCCATCTTTTTGCTTTTTTTTTTTTTAATTTTTCAGATTTGATTTTTGTTGCTTTGTGATTGTAATTTGTATTTATGATATTTTTTGTTTTTAATTTATGAATCTAGGTTTGATTGTTATGGATTTTGTGAGTTTGATTTCTGGTGAGTTTGTGAGTTTGTTAATCTCCCTCCCTTTTCTGTTGCGGTTTGATCAATCTGAAGGGAAAAAAATAATTTTTAAAGGCTAAGCAACCGTTGCTTGTATAAGCAACGTTGCTTACATGTGGCATTTAAGCAATGCCATGTCATGTTGCTCCAATGGTAAAAACAGTTAAGATGCGTTGCTTAAGTTTAAGGAACAGGCTAAGATGCGGTCGTTGGAGTTGCTCTAACTCTAAGTCCTTGTTGACAAAAAAAAAACTCTTAAGTCTTTTACAAACAAAAAAAAACTCTAAATCCTTTGACCCAAAAAAAAACCTCTAAGTATAACCTTTTAATGGATTGTATGATTGGACCAAAAAAAAAAGGATTGTATGAAATATGAATAGTGTTTGACAAAAAAATATGAATAGTGTTACGGTGTAGCGTCATTGTCTTTCCAATTTTTTTATGACAATTTCTATCTACACATACATAGTTTTCTATCCACACATACATTTCTGCGGAACTATTAATTCTGCAAGTATATATTTTTTTTCACCACATATATTCCGCGGAATTAATAGTTCCACAAGTTATAATTCACTGCGGAACTATTAGTTCTGCAGGCATTTTAGTTCCGCGGAATGTATGTGGTGGAAAAAAAATACCTGCAGAACTAATAGTTCCGCAGAAATGTATGTGTAACTATCAAGGTATATATGTGCAGATAGAAATTGCCTTTTTTTATCTACTAGAGGTTTCAAAGACAAACAAAAAATCTACTAGAGGTTTCATAAAAAAAAACCTTTTTATCTACTAGATGGGATTTGGACAGCATAGCAATGCAATTAATAAAAAAAAAAAGCACAGTACACGACTACACTCACTAGCACATTCTTTCTATATTCTAATACTCTTTTATTAGTTGAAATTGTTCTACTAAATTACCTGAGTCTCATTTTCTATTTGGTGTGATTCCTTTCCAAAATAATAAGACCACATAAATACAACCAATCGAAAATAGTATATTAGAAAGAGAGTGTCATAAAATATATTGTATCATATATAATGTAAGGCATGTGTATTTTGCATTCAAAACGACGTGCACTCTTGACCAACAATATATCGACCACAATGTATATGTACTTCATTGCTGTTCGTGTTATTAATTTCGAAAGAGAGTTTGTGGGATTGATTAAATGTAGCAAAAATATGGAGTTGTGTAGTCACGGTAGCCACATTATAGAATTCCCAGGATAACAGGCAACGCTAACAGAACAGCGATATCAATGTTCATTTGCACATACGTATCGGGCAAAACATCCATAAGAAATTTCCTTCACACGCTACGGTTAATGGTCTACGTATTAAATGACTGCGGGACCCATTTTGATTTAGAACGAAGCCGTGAAAACCAAGGGGCAAGGGGGCCAGGGAGTGTTCCCCGCGCTACATGAATGAAATTAAGGAAGATGTATTGTCATGCAAAAAGGACTCACTCAACGACAAGTTTTAAGAAGATTCCCTGGAAACGACAACGTTTCATGTATTTTGAGGCATCACAGAGCTGGACTGGACTCAACAAATAGTGGGTGGGTCTGACTCAGAAGATAACACAGAATAATAGTAGGCAATAAACAAAGAAGGGTGGATATATTGTTTTGCAGGGGAAGTGGACTGTAGATAGGTAGAGGAAAGCGAAGGAAACCAAGTTGCCTTTAGTTCAAAGCTTTCCCCAACTACAATTTACGTACCAGTCATTGTCATATTGTTAATTGTCCCAATCCAAATCCCATCCCATTGACTATTTAGACAGACTCAGACAAATCCCCCTCCTTGTGTTGTTTCACACTTCCACATAATCAACATCTTCACCAATCCATCATCATGCACTTGTTTAATTAAGCCTTTGAGTTGAAGGAGGCCTTATATTTGGGCATCATTATAATCAAGGTATGTCTCACTCTATATCCACACACACAATTGTTGGCCAAATGCGGTTAGTTAAGAGTCTGTTTGGTTATCGCAGGGGTGCTAAAAATTGGCTAAAAGATCCCAGATAATAGCTTTATCATGGCGAGAAGATCTCCTCCTCTGGTTAACCAAAAATACGACACAGGCTGCACGTGGCGAATGTTTCGAATCTTTAATTTTTGTAGGCATTTGAATACACATGCCACTGGTAAGAGTTCATCCTTTTTTAGCTTCAAAGGACTGGGGGTAATAGAATTTTCATTACATCATTCAGAAAGGTTCTGAATTTCTTGGATGCATATTGCATGCACTAAAAGTCTAAAATGTATATATGCTATAATTTTAAATGAAGATTTTGGGGCCAGACACCTGTGATACCCGTAACCATATTTATACTTAAAGCTGTTACACATTCAGTTAATTTTTAATTTCTGAGGGTCAGGAAACTATATGTATTCTATTTTTCCCCTCTAAAATTTTGAACTTGTAAATATTTCCAAGCTGCAGGAAATGGAAACTCGAGAAGTAGCTCAGATGTGCTTAGCACAATTGATGAAAAGTACCCTCATATTGGTGTAAGTTCTGAATCTTCTGATCAAACATACTTTTATATTTATGGTTGATAATATAAAAGAACCCCTTGCTGTTACTAGTCTAATTCTTGAAATCATGGGCATGCATGATGTTTTTACCCATTTCAAAGCCACATATCCTCCCTCACTTATCATGGTTATTGCCATAATGCCAAAGTTACTCGTGATACAGTTACTAGTTAAGTGTGTAAGCTTTATATCTGTTGTTATTACTTATTTAAGTGTTTGTGTTATTTCATTTTCAAGCTCAAGGAAGCTAGTTAACCATCCCATGGAGATGAATTGAAAGCATTTTCCTTGACATAAACCATCTCTTGTCTTGTATTTTCTTATAACATAGCAGTTAGCACTTTAAAATAAAGACCTCAGAAATTATATTTTGTACTGAACTACTGATTGATGACCAGCAGAGAAACTATAATGAACTCCATCCTATAGGCTATGTTATATATATTTCAAAAATCAGTCACCTTCAGGCTTGGTTTTATTGGTTTATGATGAGGAAGATAGGGTGAGTATTTTATTTCTAACATGAAAATTATCTTCTTCCTTTATTCCTTTATTCTGCAATCTGCATCTTAGACATTAGAATTGTGTGACTATAGGTAAGTTCCAGAAGAAGAAGAGATTATGGCTGTAAGTGTATCAGCGTGGAGAACGATCAGGTAGCAGATTTGGAAAATGAAATAACAAAAATGATCGTTAATCAGAGATTGTTCAACAAAAAATATCAAGGCAAAGATGGACCTCAATTTTTGGATGCTGTACAGATTTTATATTCAAACAAGGAACTTTTCGTAAAACTTCTGCAAGATCCAAACTCATTGTTAGCAAGACAGATACATGACATGCAGAGTTCTCAAGTGAAAGAACCATATCAGGCAAGGCAAAAAAGGATGAATAGACTGAATAAATCTCAAAACAGTAATGCTAGACAGTATGTAAAACATTTGAAAACCTTTGATAAATATAATTTGAGTTCAAATTGTGAGCCTCAGTCCTCAAAAGAAATAGTAGTTTTGAAGCCTGGCACAGTTAATGGGAAATTTCTTGCTGACAGTAGCTTTGGCATTAAGCCTTCACATTTTCCCTTTGGTCGTATAAAGAGAAAGTTGAGACGTGTCATGAGAGTAAGGAGAAAAGAACAGCAGTGGAGGACAAGTGATGCAGTGCCATGTAAATTTCCCTGTAGTAAAAATGTAAAAGAATTGGAAATTTCTGAAGGAAATTCACCAATTAATGTCCATGCTAGTACTGGGAAAAGTTTGAATTCATATCTTGATTTGAAGAAGAGAGACAAGGTTATTATCCAGTTGAAGGATTCTGAGTTATGTATGGGACAGGAAGCTAGTTCATTTGGTGAAAGTAGTGATACTAACAACACAAATAATTCTTCAGTCAACCCTTCTGAGCAAAATACATTGAACATGCATGTTGAAGGTAGGAAAGGTCCATCTCACATGTTAAACTGTGGAACTGAGATGTATAAAAATTGCACAAACTCTATAGAGAGAACAATTCCTCTTCCCAAGCACGGTTCGGTCACGGAAAGGATGAGATATCATATTCATAACAACCATCAAATGGTTCTTTCTGGTGCAGAAATTAATGTCAGAAAGAGCCTTGGCGACCATTTGCATACACATGATGATATTCCTACAGGTATGCTCTATGTAACTAGTTTCTCAACCTTCTCGGAACATAGACATGCATAAATATTTGCCTCATTTATCATCTATGAAAACAATAAACTCTTACAAAAGAAAGAAATTAGATTAATGGATATGTTTTCTAAACCAGATGGGGGATATAATGATAGTCCTACTCAGAACTTGGATATAGATAATACAAGAAGAGGACTTGGATCTTTTCAGGTAAATTGTTTTCTGATAGCTACTCTAAAAGTGACAGAAAAGTACTTCTATTTTTACATTTATCAATTATTCCTATCTTTTTCCCTTTTTATGCTTAATGTGAATAATGGAATTTGGATTTGATTAGGATTGGCATCCAGAGATACAGATGTTGTCCTTTACACCAGACATTGCTTCATCAAGCCCATCATCCTGTGAGATAATAGAAGATACTGTAAACATGAGAAGCAGAGTTGAGCTTGAGCACCCCACCACTGAGTCTGTTATACATGATAAATTTGAAGAGAACCATATTGCAGACCTTATCAGATCCTCTATTTTGGATCCAATGAACAAGTTAACCTCCTCCTCCTCCAAAGACATCTTAAGGGAAATTCTGCAGGCCTTATGCTTGAAATGTGATGAACTAATTATGAAGAGCAATTCATTGAACCAATTGATGGACCCATCCAACTTTGATGAACTGAAGGGATTATTAACTGGCCAACTTTCTGGCAGCAGAGTCTTGCATGACAGTATTATTGAAACTCACATGGAGTTATTATACAAGAACTGTGGTTTCCCTTTCCCACCTCATTTTTCATCAAAAAATCCAAACTTCCAAGCATGTATTGTGAGGAAAGTTCTGGTTAAGGAGATTACAGAACTCGTTGAACTTCACTTTCCCCCTTGTCCATCACCAATAACGTTACAACAGCTTGTTGAAAAGGACTTGGCAAGACGTGGGTCATGGTTGAATGTCCAAGTTGATGCAGAAGACATTGCAATAGAGGTGGAGAAAGATGTTCTGGAAAAACTGTTATTGGAAATAGCCTCTGAGATGGATATCAGAGACATGATGCATTGCAATGAACATATGGCTGCTTAATTACTTGGGGGATGGTAAAGCACTTTGGTAGGATAATTAATCAAGCATTTTTTTCGGAATAAATA
Source organism: Glycyrrhiza uralensis (assembly GCA_030159175.1). Lineage (NCBI taxonomy): Eukaryota > Viridiplantae > Streptophyta > Magnoliopsida > Fabales > Fabaceae > Glycyrrhiza > Glycyrrhiza uralensis. Next base: position 55,452,316 of record BRZY01000003.1, on the reverse strand, counting down.
ATGAGTTTGGTCACCGTGTAGCATGCTTCCTAAGATATTATAATTAAATTAAACTTGCATCAATATAAACATCATTTTATACCTGCAGTATGAAATTGTGAGCACACAATACTAATCAAAAAAAAATTTGTGAGCAAACATTTTTGCTTTGTTATATTTATTTTAAAATCTTTTGACGTGGTATCGATTTATCATCTAGAAACGGCATGTGATTTTAAGGGTCAAGAAGTATGATTTTTCTTAAGCAAATCATTGTATTTAAGTTTTGTGAATGAAAAATATTAAGAAATTCTTTTTTCTTAAATGAGTCAATTAAACTTTACTCGAATTAGAGCCCGTTTGTTATGGATTATTTTATAAAAGATCACTTTTAATGATTTTCTATCTCTTTATTTCACCTTTTGGAAATAATCATAAACTAAAAATAATAAAAAATTTAATTAAAATGAAAAGTTATTTGGAGTAGTTTTTGAGAAATAATCTGATTTTTATAAGATGAGAGATGAAAGAGAAGATTACAAAAGTGATTTTTAGGATTACAAACAAACACAAATTAAATTATGTTTCACAATAAAATCACTAAATTAATTTAAATAAAAAGCACTTATTTTATAGTCCGTAACAAACAAGCCATTAGTTGAGCTTCAAAGTACCTTTTGAATACAAAAAAAAAAATCAAAGATAAAAATTTCAAATTATATCTTGCTATTAATTTTTTTTATGTCAATTACATCTTGCTGTTATAATACTGAATAAAGAAAAATTATCATTAATTTGATTTAATTAAATATTTTTTTGAGAGATGAGTTAATTAAATATTAATACTCAAAATACATGTAACTTTATGAGAAGGAAAGAGATAATTAAAAATAATATAGGATAAAGAGGTGGTTTATTTATTTTTTTCACAAGTGTTAATTTGAAAGAAAATGTTAATATAGGATAAAAATATATATTGTGAGAGGATGCATTTCTATTTAGGACATCTCACTGATCAAGAGTATATGTTTGTCTCCACATTTTTCTATGAAAATATTCACTTTTAAAAATTTAGAGCGTCTGTTTAAATTTTTGATAAAAAATATCAGAATTAAAAAAAGACTTTTAATTATTTTCAGAAGCTATTTAAGTAGCCTTATGAAAAAATAGTAATTATTATAAGTAACATTTTAAAATAAAAATACTTTTTACAATTATAATCAAATAAAAAATAACTTTTCTCTATATAAATTTCTAAAAACTGAATCTCATTTTTACTTAACTTTAAAATCAAAATTTAAAGAAAATTAAATTAAATAAAAGCCTTCGAGACGAATAGGGTCAATTTCGCAGGAGAAAAAATAGCGGAAAAGAAACATGGCGATGGGTTCCCGCCAAACCTAACAATCATAGTTAATGTTAATTAATAGGTAATTAATGGCATCAAGATTTTGTTAATTAATAGGTAATTAATGGCACCAGATTGTCATTTAGTAGTACCACTTTTAGTTTAAAAATTTAAACGTTCACATTTGCATAAACCCTGGCCTGTTACTGTGTGGAATTTTAAGAGCGGCATAAACCCTAGCCGAACTAGGAGGTTGTAGCAGCAGCCGCCGCCAGAGTCAGCCATCACCACCACCACCACCACCACCACTCACATCACTTCACGATGGACGCAAAACGCGTGAAATCAGACCTTGTTCTCATCCTAGACTTCGGTTCCCAATACACTCACCTCATCACTCGCCGCATCCGCAGTCTCTCCGTGTTCTCCCTCTGCATTTCCGGCACCTCTTCCCTCAACTCCATCACCGAACTCAACCCCTCCGTCGTCATCCTCTCCGGCGGCCCCAACTCCGTCCACACCCCTGATTCCCCCTCCTTCCCCGACGGCTTCCTCCAATGGGCTCAGTCCAACGGCGTCCCCGTCCTCGGCATTTGCTACGGCCTCCAGCTCCTCGTCCACCGCCTCGGCGGCGAGGTCCGCGTTGGCCATGAACAAGAGTACGGCCGCATGGAAATTCGCGTCGATAAACCCTCCGCCCTCTTTCCCTCCGACAAAGTCGGCCACAGCCAACTCGTCTGGATGAGCCACGGCGATGAAGCCGCCACGCTTCCCCCCGGTTTCCATGTCGTCGCGCGAAGCCAACAGGGCTCCGTTGCTGCCATAGAGAACCCCTCCACCAAGTTCTATGGACTACAGTATCACCCAGAGGTATACATACAGTTTTAAATTGCAGTCGCAGCAGTTGTGGTTATCTCGCAATTCTTGATATTGCAGAAAATTATGGTTAAATACGGCCGCAATTGCAGTCTCAAGGAGGTTCTGGAGACTCTAAAAACCGTAAGTTGTAGTTGCAATTGTGCTTGCGGACTGCAATTTAAAACTATGCACATATATACCTTTAAATCGCAGTAAATTCTTGTATTGTGGTGGCTGATGCGGCTTCAGTTGCGGTTATGAACAGTAATTTAGACCTGATTGTATTGCAATTGAATCAATTGGTTTTCTCTACTCAGAAAGTGATTGTATAATTTGTATTGGTGTTTTTTTTTGGTAGGTGACTCATACGCCCGAGGGAATGGAAACGCTGCGGCATTTTCTGCTTGATTTTTGTGGAGTTAAAGCCGGGTGGAGGATGGAGGATGTGTTGGAGGAAGAGGTCAAAGTGATCAAAGATAAGGTGGCTCCTGAGGACCATGTCATTTGTGCCTTGTCTGGTGGTGTTGATTCCGCTGTTGCTGCTACCATAGTTCATAAAGCCATTGGAGATAGGCTTCATTGTGTTTTCGTCGACAATGGCTTGCTCAGGTGACCACAAATCTGGTTTCTTCCCTGTAAAAGATATTGGATTTCAACTGGGGAAACTTTTTTATTTTTTTAATTTAATTTTATTATGATTCTTCTTGTGTGTACAGGTATAAGGAGAAGGAACGTGTGATGGAAACATTTGAAAAGGATCTTCATTTACCGGTTGTGTTTGTTGATGCTGCAAATCAATTTCTTACAAAGCTCAAAGGTGTAACGGATCCTGAGACGAAGAGGAAAATCATTGGGAAAGAGTTTATCTGCATCTTTGATGCTTTTGCTCAGGTGCTAGAACAGAAACTGGGAAGAAAACCTTCTTACTTGGTTCAGGGAACCTTGTACCCTGACGTGATTGAGTCCTGCCCACCACCTGGAAGTGGTAGAACCCATTCCCACACCATCAAGAGCCATCATAATGTTGGGGGTCTTCCAAAGGACATGAAATTGAAACTTATTGAACCACTTAAACTGCTATTCAAGGATGAGGTTTTACTTTTGATCTACTAACTTGTTCCCATGTGATTGGAATTGGGATTCTCTGTTTGTATCTATCAATAATCTGTGTTTGTTATGTTATGAATTGATTTTTTTTTTGTTATTTTCATTCCCATGTATGAAGGTTCGTCAATTGGGGAGGATCATGGATGTTCCCGAGGCCTTTCTAAAACGCCATCCATTCCCTGGGCCTGGTCTTGCAGTGAGAGTTTTGGGCGACGTGACTGAAGGAAATGCCTTGGAAATTCTCCGACAGGTACATGGAGCTTTTGTGCCTATGTTTGTCTGCAATATTGATATTGATTTGCCTTCAGTGTTTTTAGTCCAGAAATTATTTTTCTTTCAGGTTGATGAGATTTTCATTCAGTCAATCAAGGATGCGGGCCTTTATGATACAATATGGCAAGCCTTTGCAGTTTTCTTGCCAATACGATCTGTTGGAGTTCAAGGTGATAAACGAACACACTCCCATGTTGTTGCTCTCAGAGCTGTTACTAGTCAAGATGGAATGACAGCAGACTGGTAAGATTTCAAGTTTTCAACTGTAGTATTATGTATGGCTGTGCTGCTGCGTAACCTTATTTTTTTTTTCTTATTTAAATTTAAATACTAGGTGTATTATGCTCGTTAAAAATTAAAAATTTATCAGCTTCAGGGCATTGATGCTGTACTTGTGATACTAGTTCTTTTAAATTTTTGGCTTTGAATGGTCTTTTCACATTTAACCTTTAGAACTTCAAATACTGTTGCTCATCATCTTTTGTGTAGCACTTTGCAGTAACTATATTTTTTGAAATAAATCCCAGGTACTACTTTGAGCACAAGTTCCTCGATGATGTTTCACGCAAAATCTGTAATGGTGTCCGTGGTGTGAATCGCGTTGTACAAGACATTACATCAAAGCCTCCATCAACAATTGAATGGGAATAATATCACATTTAGTAGTTTTCACTTCACAAAAGCAGTGAGGTACTATAAAGTTGTATATGCGCTAAGGTACTGGCTATTTACTTGCTTTATTTTGTTGTGTTTCCATCCTGCTTAGGGCTTGGAGGGGAGGGAAGTGATTGGAGCGGGAATTTATAATGGGATTGTTATGATTCTTGAGATTGGAATAGCTATAATTGAGAGGACTATAACCAAAGTTATTACATTGTAATGATTTTTTCCCCCCTCATGGATCAATTATATCATTGACTTTTGTTCCTAAAAGATCGATAGATAACTTGGCATCTCATGATTTATGGAGTTCTGGTTGGATTAATATTTACCTAGGTGGATTATGTAACCATGAAAGTGGGTTATGTTGCATCATTAATTGCAGCTAAAATAGAGCATTTTGGTGCTCTATGTCCATGGTATTGCAATATTTTGTCTATTTGTCTACGTCTATTTTTAAGATTAAAAAAAAGATAAAGATATTTTATGGTGAGGACGGATAGAGTGGAATATTTACCTGGAGGTAGTTCATATTCATATTGATACAAATCCATGGAGTACGCAAAACGTGACCATAAAAGGTCATTTGCTAAAATCGATTATTGCGGATTTTGTAAATTGAGAAGTGTAAGGACGGGTGGGTAACTATAATTGCTGATTATAAAAATTAATAAAACAAATTTTATTATAACACCAACAATTAATTATAATTCTGTACTTTTTTCTTACTAAAGTAAACCTGTCATTTTAGGAGGGCCGTATGTAATTTCGTTCTTGTGTTCTGTAACATTGAATAATTACGCTCCACACAATGACATTTTTAATCATCTGTAACATCGTTTAGTAATCACATTTTTAAACTTAATGATTTTCTTAGTTGTTATTTAAAATTTTAAAACAAATAGTAGTATTTTGGAGTGAAATTTTTTCCCGTATTTTCTAAATTCAGTCTTAATGCATCAGCCTCTCTTATTTTTGGTCCCAATGCATCATCCTCTTCAAACCCATTACTCGACCGAGAAAGTTAAATGGAGTTGGTTGGGTTAGATTTCTAGGTCACCACTGATGTAGCTCTATTCAGTTGCCGCCCCCCTCCCCTATAATGGAATGGTGTTGAAATTTCTGTTCAAAGTTCAAACTTAAAAAAGTGGAATTCTATCTATAAATGCATCAATGTGTAGCGTTCGAAAGGACAAACCGATGCGCACAGACAGTGAACACCAACTGTACAGGAACCTCGTCAACATGAAAATTGAAAACATCCAAGGGTCTGACATCAGCTGTTATGGACAGGATAAGGTTAGGAGTTAAAATGTTTGAAGATTAGGCATGACCAATGCTTGATGTTAAAGAAGATCACGATAGGCATGAACAATACTTTTGTTAAAATATATTTCATGTATTTTATTATTCATTATTTATTCATCAATTATTGCGATGTTTTATTTTTTTCACTAAAATAAACTTGTATTTTTTAGGAGTCAGGTCTTGATATTTTTTTATTAATCAAAATCTGGTACTAGTCAGCATATAATTTTATCCAATAAATAAAAATATTGAAACATCACTTAAGCCTCAACCGTTAACAAGCAGGATATCTAATGCAGCCAAAAGGTATCTGCATTGAGGACCACAATTATGAAGTTGAATGTATTCGTTCGGATATGCTCTTTTCACTCCCATTGTTAAAACTATTGATTGATGATGGTGTGAACAATGCCTTTACATGCGTTCACTCATGTATTATCTATTATTACTAGTATTATTTTTTGGACATTATCTACTACTAGTATTAAAAAAGGTTTTCCGTTCTTCCTAACAAAAATAGCGGAAAGAGCCACTTTGATATCTGAGAGTGTCAGACGATGTCACTTTGGTCTTTGACAGATAAAAAATTATTATTAAAAGGTCCTCAACTGTCAGCCGTTAGTCGCTTTGGTCCTCGAAAGTGATTGTTTACTGTAATTTTGGTCCCTAAAAGTGATTACTTAATTGTCATTTTGGTCTCTAAAAGTGATTACATTCCTAACGTCAGAGACCAAAGTGACCAACAAAAAACACGAATTGAAAATCTTTTAATAATTTTCTATCTATCAGGGACTAAAATGATACTATTTGACATTCTTAGAGACTAAAATGATTATTTATTCTTAAAAAAAATTGGTACAAGTCTCATGTAATTGTCAACACAATTACCCAATTGTCCCGGCCTAAAATGTCATTTTCAGCTACAGTGTTATATATTTTTTCTTCTGTTCACATTGTTTCTAAACCAAGGGCATTGGCATAGTGGTGGAACACTATGACACTTGGGGGGGTCGACCTATTGGTAGCAGGATCGATTTCACCCGGAGATAAAAACAACACTTTGGCTAGTCTAAGTCTCTACGAATGAGCACAAATTAGTCTTTCATTAAAAGCATTTGGACACCTCATACGTAGCCAACGATAATCCTAAACCAAAAAAATAATCCCCACTCTATTGCCCCCGTATGCCAAAAAACTTATGTTATAGATTGAGAGGAGCTCAAACGGGAAAAGCATGCGTTCCTAGGCACTTTTAGTGAAAGGAAATAAATACACCTCCTTCCATCAAACGGCCATTCTGGAGAGTTTCCCGTTCAACAAAATCTAATCGAACTGGGCAATAAGCTCCTCTCTCGCCCAAGATTCACTTTCTCATCTCCCAAAATAGAAAAATATGTTGACCAAAAAAAAAAAGAAAAATATGAAATACATTTTTTTTTACGGAAAAAAATATGAAATACTTTTAAGTGCTGCTATATAGCATGAAATTATTAGTACGAATAACCCACGAATTCTAAATTAACACAGACTGATAACAATCAACAGTAGATGTGGGTTGAAAAAAAAAAAAAAATTATACTGTTACGTGTTTCGTCGCTTTTTGTACTGTTCAATTCATACCAATAATTTTTTATAGTTTGTCCTTTTGTGACAAAAATAGTTTCGTACTCACTGTTTTTCATTGAAAACATATTGTTGTTAAATTAATTTGACCAGATACTGTCTCTTGATCTCTTCACACCAAATTGAAAGCAACAAGTTTTTTTATTAGTACTCATGACAGCAACAAGTTTGGATTTAATCTTATGGCCGTCTGGGGGCCTGGCCCGGTATTTGATCCGTCAAAAGCCAGCAAAGAACTGCTGTGATCTCTGAATATAAAAAAAAACGAAGAAAGAAGATTATAATACCATATACTTAATTTGACCTTGACTAAGTATTACTAGGGAATCCAGTAAAAAAAAAAGTATTATTAGTGAATCCTTTAATTTGTTGAAAAAATGAATGAAATAGTTGATGGTAATATAACTTGCTTATCATTAAGTTGCACATTTGCACTGATTGTATTATCCCTTTTTGGAGAGTATTCAGAATTAATTACAAAGTGATACTGAAAGTTGTAAAACATATCAATTTTTACTAGAAGAATCATTCAAATTCATTAGCCACTATTAAAAAACTTGTTTATATTAAAATAGACTGAAGTATAATATATTTCAAGAGATGGAAATGTAAATGTTAACGTAAGAGAGGAAGTGTAATTCAAACTTATTCAAGCAAGTGTAATTTTCCCAAATATCATTAATGTCTCAGCAATTCTACCCTCCTCCCTGCTTGTTTTTGTTATAAACTTATAGTAGGACACATGTTGAGCATCTGCACATTCCATTTACTCTGATTGATATCAATATGCATTTCTCGAATTACAGGAATTATATATGCCTGTGATGGATTCGTTGTCAAATCATTGTTCACTTCAGTATAATAGTCCACCCAAATCATCTACGTGGGTTCATTTTCCATGTCCCGTGCAGCTTGAAAAGACTACTGCAATTAATAATGGTATGTCATGTTATCAAAATATAGTCATCGGTCAAGCTGTGTTAGGCTATAGGGGGAAATAACATTACATAAATTCTACTCAACTAAGCCTATATACCAATTTACAAGTTCTTAAATAAAAATCCATGTTTTTGACCAAAAGAAAAATAAGAAAAACAAAAGTCCATGTTACATCACTAAGAGTTATTGCCCAAAGACTATTTTTTGTTTTATTAGAAGTCTTCTAAAAGAATATTCTCCAAGAACTTGCACCTGTAACTCCATCAATATAGTGAACTCTCTATGTCACATGGCAGTGGCAGGAACTAAATTGAACATCTCCAAGGTATTTTTATGGAAATACAAAGACTCAACCCTTCGAAGCCACTTTTTGGAGTGTTTGTTTGATCCTTTTTGCTGTTGCATTAGTTGGTCCTGTGAACTGCAAATAAAAAGCATACCTAAATATAGATGATAAAAGGCTACAGGGTAGCTAGGCGTTCATGGAATCACACTTAAGAATTAGTCATGTTCTGTTGAATACAAAGAAGTATAAAAACCAAAAGGCATATCCAAGTGCTCACCTTAGATTTAATGGTCAGATAAAGATTGCCATCAGTTTCTGTTGATTGAACTGACTTAAAATCTATACTGAGGTTGTTAACTGCTTCCATAATTTCCAACAGCCTTCCTGCTCTTGAAGGGCACTTCATTTCAATCACAACTTCATTGTCACTCATAGTGACAACAACCTCATTAGTAGAACTGCCTTTTAAAACATCTGAATTAATCTCTCTCCCTGACTCCTCCATGTCACAAACTTTCCTCTTTTTTACCACAGGTTTCTTTCCATTGCTAGTTTTGTTAAAATAATGATCGGAAGCCCTCTCCACCATGTCTTGAGGTGATCTTTTAGTTCTAGACTCTATAACTGTTAGCTCCCTGTGAGCTTCCAACTCTCTTATCTTTTTCTCAAGCTTTCTAAGGTATTCAATTGCATCGTCTAGTATCGAAACTTTGTCATCCTGCAGGACTCAGGAGTGAAGCATTTAATTAATTTTAGCAGTGACCATCAAGCAAATGAATGTTATGACTAAAATATAAACATAAATTACCTTACTATTTGAAGGGACCATTGATCTAAGGGTCAAAAACCTTTCATTTAGTTTTGCTCTTCTCCTTCTTTCTGACAAAACATGGTTCATGCCAATTTCATCAGTCTCTAGTCTTGTTCCCTCTTTGTAGTCATTCTCTTCTTGAGACTCCAGCAGCCCATCCAAGTGCATTCGAGGAACTTCAAGCAATACCTTCTTCAATAAGTTTTGTGGGGTTCCTGCTCTTGGCCTTTGGCAATCCACTGGCCCTTCTTGCTTCCAGCTGCAAAAGCTTGATTCCTGATTAAAGTTTTGAAAATGCATCCCGATGATTAACGGGTCCGAGCTTTTCAAAAGGGAAGAAAGAACTCTCTGATAATGCCAATCATCGCTTCGAGCAGCCACTGAGGTCATTTTTTGGTTATTGCACTTTTGAGGGTCTCTGGCAAAAGGGTCAGAAAGGTCTCCGCCCTTTGGAGTAGAAGCAATCTTCTCAGGGCTGGCAAAAGTTTGTGATATGCAGTCACTGGAATTCATGGAGTTATGGACACCGTTGCTCAATTCATCATCCATAACTTGCCAGCTTTGGACTTGATAGGTACCGCGGTTTATCCTTTCAACCATGAATGTTTCATCTGGTGGTTGACTGGCTTGTAATGCATTTGAACTGCCATTAGGAGAGGTTGTTGTGTTGATTATGTCAAACTCAACTTCTGGAATTAATTCAACATTATAAGCATTGTGATCATATGCTACACGAGCAACTTCTTCCCCATTTCTTGATTTCAATGTAGCTCCAACCTTAGTAGGATCACTGACATGCAGAATATCCAAGAAAGAAGTCTTGATCCGTTGAATGAGACTGAGATCTTCTAAGACCTTCACACAAAGGGGGAAGAAGTCAGCAAAATGGTTATGAGAGGTAATATTGATGTCAAAATCAATGGGAAAACTTACCAGATCAGTTGTGCCAAGCTCAATAACCCCTTTCATAAAAGGAAAGCACACCACAGTCTGAAAGTTGAGACGAAGAAAACAAATCACACAATGTATTGATTAGATTTTGGTTACTAAACTTGACACAAGTTAATTTTGATGATCATCAGTCTTAGATTTGGAATATCAGTCCCTTGAGAGTTGAAGAAAACCACAAGTATGGAACAAATCACAGGATTTCAAAGAGTCTTGCCTTGGTTAGATAACAAGCTATCGAACAGAAACTACAGGTTCTTAAATACTAATTAGGATGCATACTATTGAAGTAGTGCTTAGACTAAACACTGTAGAGTGGTTTTCAAAAGCAAGACCTTTCCTAACACAAGTAAACTTCTTTGCATAATACTTAAATAGCACTAAGCTAACTGTTAATAACTATCAGAGTTTATAATACAAGGACGATTAAGAAAAGAAAAATCAGAATGGCACCTGAATAGATGCACTCTGGGCAAGAGAGAAGACCAGTGTCAAAAGCGTGTTCATGGAACAAAACCAAACAAAGAAGACATATATCAGACCTTGTGTCATTTTAAGCATGGTAGACTGCTAGAGTATAACAAAACAATATTTCAATCAGAAGCAGAAGAAAGAACAGGCCAGGTCAAGAAACAAAATCCTACCTTTGCCAGCAGAGAGCGACTAAAAAATTTGCAATCAGTGCAGTGGGCATTGATCAGCCAAATGGGTTGTCCACTCGCCAGGGCTCTTCCTGGTAACCTACCAACATGCACAGATTTGAGGATTAATAAGACTAAACGCACACTTTAGGGCCGTTTGGTTTGAGAAACAGTTTCCAGTATTGTTTTCATTGTTTTCTATACAAATATTTAAAACAGAAATCATATTAAAAACAATATGACAACTTTGTAATTAATTAAAAGCAAAAACAGGAAATGGTTTCTCAAACCAAACAGACCCTTAGATTTCACAACCCCCATTTTCACAAGACAATTCGATGATCCAAAACTTTAAAAACAGAAAACAAATGAGTGGAGATTTATTTACCCTTGGCCTATGTTGAATACGAAGGACATGCAAACCAAATAATACCACTCAGTATCTGTGAGATCTTCAGGGGACAGTGCTGCCGCTGAAGGCTTTTTTGTTTGAGGACTGGTTTCTGCAGTTTTGAGGGACCTGAACAACTCTCTCAGCTGCTCACTCCTCTGCAACCCTATTTGGTCAGAATTGAGTTCCACTCCTTGACTCGTTTTCCTTGTCTTAATATCTCCATTGTAATACCCTTCCCCCCAGCTCAACACCCTGCAAAATGTTCAGGAGCAAAAAAAAAAAAAATTGATTCTGAACATAACAGCTTCTTCCCAACAACCTCATAAGCAGCAAGAAATTAATACCAGCAAATAAATCTATCAGTAGATTCAGAATTTCAAGATTAAAATAAATAGTCAACTACTCGCCCGAGATGAGAAAATACATAGCCAGAAATCAGAATTGTTGATTTATTTATTTATTTATTTATTCTCTTGTATCAATTAATACAAGCAAAAACAGCATTTAGCAAAACACGCATTCTGTAAAGTCATTGGTTCAATCAAATTTGGCATCATATATTGAAGAAGGGGAAAGTACAAACTCAAATAATTCACAACAAAAAGTAGTATGAATGAAACAGTTGGTTAGTATTAGTACCCGGGTTGGTTAGCTGAATCAGACCAGAAGATTGCATAGCTCCACTGAATGCTTCTCAGAGCCGAAGCAAGTTGTTTCTTCATATTTTCAAGCACCATTTTCCCCTGTAGCCACAACCTATCACATAGATCCAAATTTCATAACAAACACAGCCTCTGTGCGTGTGTGTGTGTGAAGGAAGACCCTTGTTTCCTTGATTGCAGAATGTTATGTCAAACAGAAAGAAGGGAAAAAAAAAAACTATAACTATAACCAGGGGTCTTCCTAAACTATTGTAACTCAAAAGTGCGTCTTATTCTTCAATTACTAGATTCGGAATCCAAAACTACTCTAGCTCAAAAAACGTGGTGTAAGTGTTAGCGCTAGATTTGACTTGAGAGGGATGATTTGATTGCAATAAATGCTGGTTTTTTTTTGTACTAAAAGGATGATACAAGTTTGCAGAGATTAATAAATAATAAATAATAAATAAAAAAACTAGGAGCAAAGAGTTGTCACTGAAATAGAAAACGAAGCACCATGTTGAAATTTATTTTTTTTCTCCTCATACGTGTCATACCTACCCACTTTTACCAAAATACATACATGACACTCATTCCGACGACTGCAAGAAGGAAAAAGAATAATGACTTAATTGTGTTTTTAGTATTCCACTTATCATAATCGTATAATTTTAGTCTCTAATTTTTAATTGAACGAATTGAATCTCTCAATTATTTTAATTATTGTAATTAGATTTTTCTATCACTATATCATCTAAAAATTTTAACACACGGAGTCTACTTAAAAGAGATGAGACATATTTGACACTAAATCAAGTCACATTGTCACTGATGACATGACAAACCTCACGGACGATTCAATAAATGTGTAAAGACAAAATAAATAAATTTATTTACTGTTGCGACCAATAAAAAGGCGATTGCTTCCAGAAATGATAACCCGTATTGATTATATCATTAGCCTAATAGATTGAATTTCATTTCATATTTAGTGCAGATTCAACATCACAGTACTTGGAGCTGTCGATGTCTGATTGATCCCTTGGGCTTTTTTGTAAAGACTAACTAATAGGCGAAGAGGACAAGACTTGGGGACTTGCATCAATCTCCTTTCATCCTTAGGGCATCTACAATGGGGGTTTCTATAGAGTACTTAGAGGGTTCCTATTAAGTATTCTTATTAGAGAAGAAAAAATGGAGGTTCCTAATAGGGAGTAGTGCTTCTACAAACACCCTCTCTTTCCTCTCTCCTCTCTCCTGTGGGTTCCGCGCATTAGAATAAAAAAAAATAAAACAGACTTTTACCTACGGTTTGAGCCGTAGGTAAAAGTCTTAAAATATAAAACGACAGCAACTCTCTCTTCTGGGCGTGTGTTGGACAAATGCAACAGACTTTTACCTACGGTTTTGAGCCAGCCGTAGGTAAAAGTCTTGACCATCCAAGGAAAAATTGACAAATGCAACAGACTTTTAAAAGTCTATAGGTAAAAGTCTTAAAATATTAAAAAAAATCTAACTCATTAAAATTGACAATTTTTTTAATTTTTTAATTTTTTTATTATAAAAATTGCAAAAAATAGTATAAATAAATTTCGTATTTTTTATAATTTAATATCTCATATATCGAAATTATTAATAAATAAATTATTGTTGAGATGTAATAATGAGGAGTTATTGGTGGGACCCATTTAGTAAATTTTTTAGAGGTGCTGGATTGGAGGAGTTGAGTTCTTATTGGATGTTTGTGTTGGAAAATGTAAAAGTGAGTGATGTGGCAGCGTAGGGCCCATTTAAGCACCCATTTTGGGTGCGGGGTTGGAGATGGCCTAAGGCTTTGGCAGCTTCGAGGGACTAGTTTATTTCCACAGATTGTCACAAGCTACAGTTCCCAGTAAGTTCGACAAATTCAATTAATTGGTTTTAATTATCATATAGAAGAAGAAAACTATAGTCTATATTTAATTTGCCTAAATTGTACTTTTAATGTTGGATGATTCGTTCCTTTTCTGATCGAGTTATTTTCCCATAGATTTTATAATAATATAGAAGAGACTCGAGGGAGAAACATTTTATTATAAAATAAAATAAATATGCATTCCTTTTGAAAAAAGGGTTATTCAATTTTATATAGAGTTGATTGTGGGTGTTTTTTGTACTGGTACCTTGTGCATGGTCTAGCAGAAGCGGCTTTCTATAGTTTTTTTTTGTGGGGGGGGGGGGGGGGGGGGGGGCGGGTAGTATTTGGTGTTTGTTTGGTTTTGTACGTTCTGGAACATTTGTATACCTTTGTGTTTTTGTGCTTGGACACTTCTTGTTCTTAGGGGCTGTTCTAAATAAATTTGGCTTATAAGAAAAAACAAACTAGTATTCATTTTTTGAATTTGAATAGGTATGGTGTGTTTATAACTGGCCTGCAACATTGAACAACTAGCCAAATTTGCTTGTTGATGCTGCACCTCTCATTATTGGTCTATATTGTCTCGGTATATATGGTGAAGACTTATATCAATGATGTTAGATATTTTTTTTATATTGCATTCATCAAAGGAAAGGTTGAAGAAGAAGAGATTTTATGTCCTTGTACTATATGTTTGCACTGATAATTGGGAGAAAAGAAATCTACATTCTTCTATAACACATGTTCCAAATATTGGAAAGGTAATATATACCCGAGAGATTTATTGTTACTTTCTACATTGTCCAAAACATTTTGGTCTAACACATTTTTTTCCTTATGCAGTAAGGTCTCAATGAAAAGATATTAATGACGAGTTGCAAGATGATGATGCATTTTGATCTCAAGTATGTTCTCTATATACTTGTTTTGGATGCTTTTTTTAGCTAGGCTCATACCTCAAAATATTATATTTGCTGAAAATATGTTATCCATTGCCCACTGTTGATTTTCTGTCATCTGTCATTGGCTGGATGAGATTTATTTTGCAAAGTTTGTTATGGATTACAAACACAAATACTGGCATTTTCACACTAGCGCTGGGAAATTGTTCACACCCGTGGTTCGGGTCTGGAACAGTTTTCATCAAACACAGAGAGATTCACAGTCATGGTGTATTACTGCGGACTGGGTGTGGGGCGGTCTGTAATGGGCTGCAATAATTAAGGTCCTGACAGCAAGTTTCACACCTGTGATGTAAAATTTCTCACAGGGTGTGGTTTTCTCAGATTTGGGGAAAGAGACTCTACAACATGTTTGTCATTTTTGGAGGGTATATCAGTATCAGATTTTATTAGTTGGGTCTGGTTCTTTCAATGTACAGGGCTGGGGCTATCTAAGGGTTACTTTATCTTAACTCTGTATAGCCTTAATATCTACTCTTGTAATCTTTTGATTTGCTAATTTGGGTATTTGTTATGCTCTAATTAGTAATATTTCATTATTAATAATATTTTTGCTTATAAAAAAATATTAACACAACATTTATAAAACGTGACCTTTAGTCATTTAGGTATTTGTCAATTGTACTCAAAATTCGGTTATGGTTATACAGAAAAAAATTGTTGTCTATACTCAGCGACTACATTTCAAAAATATTGCCTAGAACCGTACTTAATTTTGGCAATATGTTAAAAATGTTGCATTAAATTTGTCAGACAACTGTTTCATATTCCTATAGCATAGGCAATAGTTTTTTAAAGTGTGGTCACAAAATATGAAAAATTGTTGCCTTAAACAATAGGTAACACTCGAATAGACAAGATAACTGTGGCAACAATTTTTGACATAGACAAGACAACATTTTTCTTAGTTATGGCTACAGTTTTTTATTGTTCCTATAAAATAAAAATATTGTAGTGCGCCAAGTTTTCAAATAACTCCGCTAGCCAATTTCATTGGGTGCCAAAGGCGGACTTTGTTCCTCATCAATTTAATTCTTGGTTAATGTCACATCAATAGCATTCCCGCCCATTTTATTTTAGCATTTTTTAACATTATTTGCCTATTTAGTAATGAGAGCATCTTTGGTGGAGAATTTCATTTTTGGGTAATTAAGTGAACTCCACTTTTTTATATCACTTATTTTTATTTTTTTAATCTAAGTACCTAATAGATACTCAACTCTTCCAATCCAACACTTCTAAAAAAATTCTTAAATGGACCCCACCAATCAGGGGTGGCCCTGAGCATGCGCGGGGTGAATAACCGTACAGGGCCTATTTTTTTAGGGGCACCAATACTAGGTAAAATTTTACTTATATATATAAATTAATATAATTACTTTTTTAATAATTTTTAAATAGTCTTGCTTTGATATCTATTAAAACAGATTTTTTAAAGAATCTTGATTATGAAAAGATTATTTGTGATTTTGCAGTAAAAAATACTAAAAGAACAAATTTTCAATTATAATGAGGACACCATATTTAAAGTTCACGCGGGGCCCCCAAAATCTGAGGGTCAGTCATGCCATCAATAATCACACATCACTCATTTTTATTTATAAAATGTAACCAGACCCACACAAACAGTGTAAACACGATGCTTACACAAACACTTCTGCTTGTTAGGTACCCACCGTATTAGAGCTCCATCACTAAAATACAGAGTACTTAACAGAAAAGGAGCCAAAGAAGCTTCCGCTTCGGATGCTCTGAGATCACCCAAGTTATCTATTACCGTAAAATTTTACAATCTTTTCCGCTGTTCCCGCCGGTGGCCACCACCAAGAACTTTCCATTTTTTAATGTTTTCATATTTACTTTAATTTACAATGTTTCAAATTTTTACTACATTAAAAATAGATTTAATTTGTATGCTCTGACAGTATAAATTTTGTTTACACAGATATTCAATTTATTTCACTACGTAGATATTTGTATACATATTTTTAAGAAATAATATTACGAGATGACACTATAATGAGATGTGATTGGATGTATAAAACTATTTTATACTATCAATGTATAGTAATTAAACTCTTATAAAATTAGTTCATTACCCAACATGGTATGTCACGAATAGTATATATTTGAGTTTTTTAAGCATGATGTTAAGGGTTCAATTATTATTGTTCCCATAAATATTCAAACTCTAAAATTATTTAAATTTTATTTTATTTTTATAAATAAAAAATTATTTGGTTACGAGTTTCATTCAAAAAAAAATTGTTCCTGTAAATTATTATACTGCAAAACTATTTTTATTTTTGATAAATAAACCAATTAGTGTTTGTTTAAAGGTTTTATTCATATTTTTTGTTCCCATCAATTATCACGCAGCAAAATTATTTTTCTTTTAATTTCATTTTTTATAAATGAAATGGCATTTAATTATAAGTTTGATTCATGTTCCTATAAATTTTAAGAGAATAAAGTTATTATTCTTTTAATTTTATTTTTGATAAATAAAATAGTATTTATTTACGAGTTTCGTTCGTGTTTTTTTGTTTCTCTAAATATTTATGTTACAAAATTATTTTTCTTTTAATCTTATTTTCAATAAATAAAATAGTATTTGCTTGCGAGTTTCATTCATATTTTTATTCTTATAAATTTTCAGGTTACAAAATTATATTCTTTTTAATTTTATTTTCTAGGAATAAAAAAGTTTTTTCTTATGAGTTTCATTTTTTTTGTTCGTATAAATTTGAGTAAATCATCAATTTGGTCCTCCAAATTGTAAGGCGCTTATGAACTAGTTCTTGACATTAAAAAATAGGCAAATTGGTCCCTCAATTTGAAAAAGGTCGATCACGTTAGTCCCTCCGTTATCCTACATTACTTGACACTGTAAGTGATGTTGACATGGCACGTTATGTGTCCAACTGGCTTCTATGTGGGTACACACATGTCATCCCAATCACAAGGACCAATTTAAAAGGTTTTGTGGGTCATCTTCTTCCATCTTCTTCTCCCCTGTGTCAAAAACGTCATGAACCCTAGATTGTGCAGAAATAGAAGATCTGTGTCTGGGTTGCAAAGAAGAAAAAAATCGATTTTGCACCTATTATTTTGAATGTAAACACTTTTAACCGGAGTTGCAATGTTTCTGGGTAGGTGCGCTGCCCCGCGATTTGCATACGAGGGAGGGGTAGTGGAAATGCTAACTTCAGGAATCAATTTTGGGGGACTGGGATAAACAAATACATAGAACCACTGCGTCGCAGAGTACGGTATTTTTATGGTTCCAGGGGCCACAGTGCTCTGTTATTGTGAAACAACCAATTTTTCTTAGATTTTAATGGAAGGTGGCTCCTTTGTCTGTTGTGCAATGCATTATAAGAATCGTGAGAAGGCTGAAGCCGTTTGGCCATAAAGACATGAGGAAGATCTAGGGGCTGTTGCAGTTCATCATCACATAATTTTAAGGGCTACTTTTCTTTGTTCTATTTATGATCCAATAATTTTTAGGGTTGTAATTTGTGTTAACAAACCATCACGCCACTTCTCCCTCCACTTCGATAAAGCTAACAATGATACAAGTAGTACCAAGTCAGCCGTTCATAATCTCTTCAAACATTTTCTTTTTTATTTTGAAAATCCATCTCCAGAAATCTCCTCTAAGCGGTTCTTCCACCACCTCCACCACAGGTCATGGTACATGGCGATGGAAGCTGGGAGTTTTAGATGTGCCAGCAGTAGTTCATATGGGAACCACGCTGGAGTTGCAGAGATCTGATGGAAAACAAGGAGGGGAGAAGATGAAGAGATAGGGTTTTTCACTGTCAAATTGGTCCCTACTGAGTGGGATTGTACATGTGTGCGCCAGGGTGGCACTTAACCTACCACGTCAGCAAATCCGTTAACGTTATCTTACTTAGACTAACGTGAGGACTAATGTGACCAACGTTTTTCAAATTCGGGGACTAATTTGCCAATTATTTAATGTCAGGGACCAATTATTGACCGACTTACAATTTCGAGGACTAAATTGATGATTTACTCTATAAATTTTTATGTTGCAAAACTAATTTTCTTTTAAGTTTACTTTTTATAAACAAAATATTTTTTACTTACAGGTTTCATTTAGGTCTTATCTATGGGCTAGAAAATTATTTTAATTATTTTTTTATTTATTTTGTTCATCTAATTTGGACTTCATTTTAATCGATATTAGCAGTTGTTGACTACTTATAACATAAAGTTTTTATATTCAATTAAGATACAAAATTTCAATGCCACAAAACCAATATTATATTAATATAGAGTATATATCAAGTTATTACTACAAAAATAAGTTATTTTATATCATATATAAAAACTGATACGACCCACCAACTCGTTAGTATTGGTAATGCTTGGTATATGATGGGAGTGGGTGAAGATTATTAATTAAGAAAAAGAAAAAATGGCCGTAATCATCTTATCCAAGTCATACAGCACAATTAATGAGCACATCCACTAGGATACTCTTCCCAGTTTCTTGCTGTTCGTAGAGCATGCTATTACTCTTTAACTGGTTCCCAGTTCGGTGTTAGAACACTTAAATTAAGAAATTTCTTACATGTGATTGGTTCCCACATGTTAGGCAAAATGGATGATAGGTTCACATTATGCTAGGTGGAATTGGATATTGGAAAAAATCTAAGTCCTACATTGACTAAAGATAGGCTTAAAAAGAGAATATCAAACAATGACACCCTTCACTTTACAAGCTGATTTTGTAGTAATGAATTATGCTCAATAAATCTAAAAACCTCCTAAATCTAAGATTGGACCTCACACATTCTAACTCATAGGGAGAAATTGATTGCATCGCCTAAGAATTTGTTGGGGAAATTTTGTAAATTCAAAATGTAAAGCACTTCACAATAATTACCAAATTGCATAAATATCCTAATCTATATATGGTGGACCACCTAGCGTCTATTTGGACAAACAACTTATTTAATCACTTACGTTAAGTGTTTTATTATATTTTTTCATAAGTGCATTTTTATAAGTGCTTATTATTTAAGTGTTTGTATATAAATTATTTTTATAATCGAAGAGAAAATGTCTCTGGCAGACATCGGAGTCAAACCCCAAGCAAACAAACATCTTGGACAGACCAATGGCCGGTCATTGGTCTTAACATCATCGGCAAAAACAAAAATAACCGGTCATTCAGATAGCCGCCTCAATCTAACAGTACTTACTACTCCCTCTCTCTGTTTTTTATTTGTTGTAATTTGTAAATGACCACTTCATTCAAGTCATCAAAATTAAATTAGTGCCCGCGTGAATTTTGTTGTAAATGAGTACCACCTTCATTCAAGTCATCGAAATTAAATTAGTGCCCGCGAATTCACGGAGTTTAAACGGGTTCATGCATTCAAGTCCTATTGTCATATCATCATTTTTTTTTTTTACTAAAAATTACTCATTTGAGCTTTTTTGTTTTGCTGTTATTAGAATTTTTCTTCCCAATCACTGCTCGGTGGTCATCATCCTGATAGATAAACTAGCAAAAGAAAACAAACAAGTTCCAATTGTTGTTGCCTGGTTCAATTCTTCAATCAAATTAAACTAACCCAAACCTAATGGAAGGTGGTTGTTGTGTAAGCAGTCAATATACCTGATTTGGGTAGCCGTGAATTTGATTTTGTCCCACAGTAAAACAAAAACAGTACTCCTCCCGTCTCAAAAATAAGCACTCTCTCTGTTTTTAATATAAGTAAAAAAAATACATATATCTGGACTATATTTGGTCCAGATACATGTATTTTTTTGTTTATATTTAAAAACGGAGGGAGTATCGTTTTACTTTTTCAATTAAATATTACTTAATTTATTCCAATTTTACCCCTAATAATTGTAGTGTATCAGTTTTTGATAATAAAAATTAAATCTCACTTTATTATTTAATGCAAGGTTAATTTGCTAAATTTGTTACTCTCACTTCTTTATTTATTGCAATTCTTAATACTACATTCGGTCCCATATATAAGAGAATTTATGGTTATTTTATTGGTCATGATTATAAGAAACATAAACTCATTTTAAATGCACCAATTATATAAAATTACGTTTATACCACTGGAGAGAGAATAATATGCTTAGGAATTAGGAGTGATTTAATGTCATTAAATGTATAAGTCACCCATAAGGAAGAGCATGATGATGGGTTTGTGCATCCCAATAAGCCTTGGGAAGCCATTTGTTGGTCTGCGCACAATACTCGACTGCGATGGATAGAGAAGTGATGCATCTAGCTCCTAAATCGTAGTAGCTTCATATTAAGTGGCACCCCCACCCGATGGCTGGGGGCGTCTAAACACGGATGGGGCGTGTAAAGGCTTGCATGGCGTGGCGGGTTGTGGTAGTTTGATTAGAGGAAGAGATGGAGAATGGTTGGGTGGTTTCTCCATGCATTTGGGTGCTTGCTCTGCCTTCATAGCGGAGCTATAGGGGGTGTGGCGAGGCTTTTGCAGATGGCATACTCAAAGGGGTGGCATGTTGTGGAGTTGCAGATAATTGACTCCCAAGCAGTGGCCATTGCCATTGAGGGGAAGGAAGCGAGGAGTATGGTGGGTGGTAGCCTGGTGCGCAGGTTTAAAAGGAACTGGGAAGTTAAGGTGGGTCATATTTACCGCGAGACCAATGCGTGTGGGGACGTGTCAGCTAACCTAGGTGTGCTCAGAGTGATCGTTATGTGTTTCATGCAACCCCTCCTGCTGCTGTTAGTCAAGCGCTTTTAAGTGATGTAATGGGAGTTGCTACTCCCCGTTTAGTTTTTGTGTAGCTTTCTGTTGGATTTTCTGCCTCCTTTATTATCAAAAAAAAAATATATAAGCTACTATTTTAGTCATTTATTATTAGGGGTAATATTGAAATAAAATTTATATTAATTACAATTAATTTATTTAATTACCTTTTATTGGTCTTTGTAAATTAAATATTTTTCTCTTATCTATGGACCAGAGATAGTATGTGTAAAGAAACCTAAAATAACACTTATTTTGGGACAAAGGGAGTAACAAAATAGAATTTCATTTATACGATTTGGTATTGGGTTAGGGACATTTTTTTTTTTGAGTTGCAGGTTAGGGACATATTTGGATTAACCTTCAAATTACCTAGTTTAGATCACACGCTTTTAGTTGGTGGTTTTAGCTTTCTTCATCTAGTATTTAAAGTTTAACATCCCTTCTTAATATATACATTTAAATTTTTAAATTGTCACGTCTTTTCATTTATTTGAAGACACATTCCTACTTTGACCAGTTTTTAATTAAACCCAATATCATCGAGTTGTTTTATGTGTAAATTCGGATTTGGATTTAGAATTTTGGCTCGGTCAAAAATTAATGTTGAGTTTGGCACAACCATAATCCTTCTTTTTAATCCCTATGTCAGCACAACACTATACAAAGTATGTCTTGTGCAAACTTGATTCCAATATTTTTTTTTCTAATCGCAAAAATTATTTTCTGAAAATTTATTTTATTCAAACAATCAATTATTGATCAGAGAGGTAATGAGAAACAATATTTAGTCAGAATTTCGTTGATGTTTTCTGTCATAACCCACTCCCAAATTAAAATTACATCCACCACGTTACCTGTCCAACTTCAAAAACAATTCGATAATAAATTCATTCACAATTTGTTTTTCTTCAAATTGATATGACAAAAAAAATAATGTTACTTGTTATAAAAAAAAATTTAATATGTTACTATGTTAGTATAGCATGACTAATTTTTTTTTTTGGTCAAAACATGACTACATTTTTTTTGGTCAATGACATGACTAAATTTTATCGGCTATTCATATTCACACATACATTGACTACCATACACACATACACTAATAGTTAAATGTCTAAACTACCCTTAAATTGAAAAACGCACACAACACTCTTCTTCTTCTTCTTCTTCACTTCCGCCTCTGCCTTCCCCTTCACTTCCGCACTGCACCTCTGAACTTCCGCAACACATAGCCCGACCCTTCACAGTTCCTCAACACACGCATGGTGAGGCACGTGCCGTTGACAGCAATGCTGTCGCCGAGGTTGACGCCGCCGAGGACTGTCTTCGCCGCTACCTTGAGGTCGAAACCGCCATCGGAGTCCGTGCCAAGTAGCTTGACTGTGCCGATTTCTTTGACGATGCCGGTGAAGAGGCACTGAATCGTGCTTCGGGCGGCGTTGTTGCGGCGGTTATTGCGTGTGCGAGGGAGGAAGGCGCGTAGAGGGGAGGGTTTGGTGATGAGGTTGAATCAGAGGTGGGTGATTTGGGAATCATGGAAACTGTGGATTGTTGGAGCATTGGGAATGGAGGTAAGAGAAGATGAACAATGTTTGTATGAAAAAAAATGAAGATTAACGGTGTGTGAAGCGGAACTATTAGTTCCACATTTGAAATAATTGTGTGAAACTAATAGTTACACACACGTTATTTGTATGTGTGCTATAATTAACACGTGCGGAACTAATAATTCCGCATTAGTGTGGAATTAATAGTTCCGCACTGATGCAAAATTATTAGTTTCACACGTGTTATTTGTAGCACACACATAGTTCTGCACAAATAACACAATTTCGCACAAATAACATAGTTGGGGTTGTGCTATGGCGTATGAGCAAAGTCGAGGGCGCATGGTGGGGATGCAGAGCGTTTTAGCTCCTTCTTTCCTTTGGGTGTTGTTACGGTGCGCGCAGGTGCATGGGGACTACGGTGAGGATGCGGAAATCTCCAATCTTGGCTTCCTAGACCGCATTGTGAAACCCTTCTACGTGACGTGCAGGTTGATCATTGTCATTTTCTTCCTTGCGGAACTTAAAGTTCCGCATGAGGAATGATGTCCGCCCAATGTAAATCAAGGCACGCGAAACTGTTAAATCCGCTATGTGCATTTTATATATTTTGAATCACGGAACTGTTAAATTCGCGGGCGAAATTATTAATTCTGCATCAGTGCGGAACTATTAGTTTAATAGTTCCGCACTGATGCAGAATTAATAGTTCTGCATGTGTTATTTGTAGCACACACATACAAATAACACATGCGGAATTATTAATTCCGCACTAATACGGAATTAATAGTTCCGCACGATACAAATACAAAGAGGATATTTTAGGCTTTGTACTGTTACGTATAGCGTGGATAGCATTATTCTTCGTTATTTCCATGAAAATATTTCACTTTGAAATTCTTTTTATTTTTTTATTCATTGGCCAGCTTTATTTTCAAGGTTTTTTTGGGTCAAAGTTGCGATATATTAAGAAAGGGCAAAGCCCAAACATTATACAAAAGAGATCCTGAATACATAAGCTTTAAGGTTGGTGTCGTTTATCATATAATTCAACCTCTTATCTTTATTTTACTGGTCAATCCAGCCTCTTATTTTTCTTTTGTCATTGGGGGGTGGGATATTTTTTTGGGGGGGGGGGGGTTGGGGGAATAGATCCCCACACCTACATCCAGGCTCTTATCTTTTTTTTTTGGTCTACAAGGGAGGGGGTGGGCTGGGGGAGGGGGTGGGGGTTGGGTGGGGGATCGATCCCCTCACCCTTTGGGTGTCCTTCCCTTACATTACCACTTGACTATGCTCATACCATAAACAACGGTCCAGTTTGGCTTCTGGGCTTCATTCATATAGGACTAGGGAATTGGTATATACACCCCAAAAATTATCCATACACCCCACATTAACTCTTTTTTGCAGAGACATTTGCTATCCTACCCTTATCCCTTCCCCGTGCCTCTTGCGTTGTCAAAAAATCAAAACAAAAAACTGCCATACACCCCATTAAGTTTCCGGAAGAGAAAATAAGGCAAGGAAAGAGGAAGAGACAGAGCAAGAAGCAAGGAGGAAGAAGAAGGAAGCAGGAGGAAGAAAAGTACTAGTCCGCCGCCGCGTCGGTCGTCTTCTCCGTCGAGGTAAGAACGCGGTTCAATCGTTTTGGTTCTCGGAAACTCGGGTTTCCGGTTTATATAAAAACCATGTTTTTTATATATTTTTTTACTTTTGTTATATCCCGTAATTTTTATATATTCCCTAATATTTATATATTTATATAAAAACAATTTTTATATATTCTTTAATTTAATTTGTTGTTGAAAAATTAAAATTATTTTCAAATGTCTAAAATAAAATAAATAAATTGTAATTGTTTATATATGTAGATGTAGATATATATAAAAACCACGTTTTTATATTTTTTTTACTTTTGTTATGTCCCGTAATTTTTATCTATTCCCTAATATTTATATAAAAAAAAATTTTATATGTTCTTTAATTTAATTTGCTGTTGAAAAATTAAAATTATTTTCAAATGTTTAAAATAAAATAAATAAATTGTAATTGTTTAAATATGTGATATATATAAAAACCATATTTTTATATATATTTTTTTACTTTTGTTATATCCCGTAATTTTTATATGTTCTTGGTAAAATTAGTAAACTGGTCCCTTATCTTTATTTTTTTTTCAATTTAGTCCCTTATTAAATTTTTTCAACAACAAGGTCTTTTATGTTTATTTATTTTTTTAATTTGGTCTCTTTCTTCATTTGTTAATGATGTGTCCGTTTTTGATTGGTCTCGATTTACTGTATACCATCACTTGAGATCAATCAATAACTGACACGTCATCAAAATGACTAAATTGAAAAAGTAAATAAACATAAAAGACCTTGTTGTTGAAAAATTTAATAATGGACCAATTTGGAAAAAAATAAAGATAAGGAATCAGTTTACTAATTTTGCCTATGTTTCTTTAATTTAATTTGCTGTTGAAAAATAAAATTTATCATGAAATGTCTAAAATAAATTGTAATTGTTTAAATATGTAGATATATATATGGCTAGGACTAGAGGTTCATCTCTTGCTCCCCGAGATGGTCGCAGACGACCAACAACTTCAGTACGTAGAGAACGTGCTCGTCCAGAAGCACATGAGGAGGTACCTCAAGATGCATCCGTACCTGTTGGAGCCCCGCTTTCGCCATTTCCTGGTGGGCCCGTTGATACCTCACTTTTGAGGTCTTATGGTAGTCATGTTGCATGCAATATATGGAGAGGAGTGGTAAGTCACTAAGATTGGTTTACCTTATTTAATTATTTTGCAATAGCATAAATCTAAAAATTGTCATTTTCTTATCACAGGATCGTGGAGAGCTGAAAGTGATTAACCATTTTCGGACCATATCATAATTGAAGATTGAGTATGCTGAGGTGATGGCACTAGTAGAGGCTAGCGGGTTATCCACACTCAGCAAGTGTACCCTGAAGATGGCACAAGTCTCCCATGCTATCCTGGAGCAACCTCTTGAACCTTGCATGAACACCCTCCACCCTAATATCAACATGAAAACATTCAAATCAAAATAATTATAAAAGTGCATTCAATATTTGTATTGTCATATAAGTATGTGCATACCTATTAGTTGATGTGTTCCCAATGTGCATCACCTTATCAGTCCATGCGGAGACAAACTTATCTTTGTGAGGATTCAACCATGTATCTTTGACATAGTCACAAAAAATTGGCCAAACTGAACAAATCCCTTCAAAAGTGCCCACACGCTTAACATAGGCATCCTCGGTAGGAGACTGACAAACGAAGTCCCATGCTTCCCTAACTGACGGCCATACATCCGAAGGATGAACATACATCTTTACTCTCGCCTCTACTTTTTTTTTCACATGCCACCGACATAGTAATTGAGTTGAAGATGGAAACACCTCATGCACTGCATTCATTAATGCTACATCTCTATCAGTGACAATCACCTAGGGTACCAAGTCAGTTCTCACCAAATGGCCTCTTAACTTGTGTAGTACCCATGTAAAGTTATTTTCCCGCTCATTGTCCAAATAAGCAAATGCCACAGAGAACGTGAGATTCGTTGAAGTCACACCAACAAGTAGTGGAAGGCGATACTTGTTCGTTTATACGTGTTATCCATTATCAGCACAATGTGGAAGGAATTCAAAAGCTTAATGGAATCGAGATGTGCCCAAAAAATATCTCTCATAACATCTGTTTCCCATGTCTCCTAAACCAATACACATACCGATTACGTTCCAATAAGCTCAATAGTTGCTATATTTCTGTCCTTGAACCTTTTTGGGACATTTTCCACCTTTTTTGCTCATTATAAATATGAGTGATAGTACTCAAGTTTTCAATGTTATTATCTTTTACTGCTAGTAGTATATTCCTCGGCTTCACCATGTTTTTTGTCAAACTGTCAACTAAAAACCTCTCTTCAGCTGTTAGGTGACCTGCAAACGAGTGATCCACCAATGTATCTGCACGCTCGTGGTTGTGATTTCCCCTTACCACATTAAGTCTCCACCCTTGTCTATTACTGGAAGGCCTTGCTCTTAGTCTGAACGGACATTCACATTTTTTGGTGGCTGTCACATTTTTCGATAACTTGTTCTTGTATGGTCTGTATTTTCCACTCCTACTACAAGCTAACACTACAACGGACTTTCTTCCTACTCCGTTAATTATCTCCTTCGTCTGATCTAGTTATAACAAGAACAAAGCCACACCGCAAGGCAACTTGTCTTGCCTATATCAATAGATCATCTTTTGTGGGGAACACCTGAAAATGAGACATGAAAAACTATTGATAAAGCACTCCACACTACCTAAAAATTTAACAAGAAATATATATCTATGTAGTCGTGAACTCATCAGTACAATCAAATTTTTTTATCGGTAGAGGAAATACATCAACACCTTCCGTGGGTACTTCCCCGTCGCTTGATATTTCATCTCCCTCACACATACCCTCATCCATTTGCATGTACTGAAAAACACAATTGTTTGTACCATAATTTAAATTAAAAAATATATGAAAATTGTTTATGTTTTCTTTCCTGCTGATACAAAAAAAACTCAGTTTTTATATATTCCGAAAACAGGTAAAATCCAGTTTTTATATGTACCGAAATATATAAAAATCTAGTTTTTATATGTACCGGAAACTTCAGTTTCCGGGAAGAACTACGTTTTTGAAAAAAAAATTAACTAACCTGCTTTCACGTTGGTTACCTTCCTCCTCATCCTCCTCCTCCTTCTTCTTCTTCTTCTTCTTCTTCTTCCACGGTTGCTTTCTTTTCCTCTCTCCCTTCCTTCCTAATCCAACTTCTTCTTCTCTCTGATGTGTGTGTAAAGTGGAGGGGGTGTATGGGAGGTTTAACGCAAGAGGGAAGGGGATGGGTAGAGGCAGAGCTGGCAAAACGGGCTACCCGGCCCGCATCGGGCCGGCCCACGTCGGGCTCGGGCTTTATCGGACCGGGCCAAAAAGGCCCGGATAAAAAATGGGCTAGAATTTAGCTGCCCGAGCCCGGTCCTATGCGGGCAGCGGGCTTTTCGGGCCAGCTCGGATAATAAAAAGCGCTTTTCTATCAAGTCCAGTAAGCTATTTTCATTCTCTTGCTGCGAAATTAATATGCTGTGCTCTTTTTTTTTTTTCATCATGCTCATAGTACAATCACACACACACACTCTATTTCCATGAGCTCATCAAAAGCTAATGAACAGAATCACAAAAATGTTTTCCATAATATCAGTCTCAGTTCACAACGCACAGAACAACAAGACAGTGAAATAGAAGCCTAATAATGTAAAGAGCAAATGCAAAAAAAGAAAAGAAATACAAGAGTCAAAAATAGAGTTTCATCTTCGTCAAGCTATCTTCCCTTGTTGTTCCATGGCCCTTAACCTGCAGGAAAAATAAAAAGAACTAGAAACATAAGAAAAACAGAGAAGAGAAGAAAACAAAATCATAAAAAAAGAAAGAAAGACAGAGAAAGGAGAAAGGAATAGAGATGAGGGAGAAGAAGGAGGAGGGGGATCCCCAGGGCCGCCCGCGCACCCCACTCCGTCATGGTCACCATCGCGCCTCCCTCTTCCTTCCTTCGCCGCCGCCTCGAGTGGCTTCGTTTCCTCCCTAACAACGACATCGCGACGAGGAAGATGCAAGGACAAGAGAAACGATGGAAGGACTGCAGAAAGCTCAAAGCTTGAGGAAGATGGAAGGATTGAAGAGAGAGGAATGAAGAGGAAGGTGAGGAAGATGGTAGGATTGAAGAGGAAGATGGAAGGCTAACCCTTGCTGTCTGTCTCAGCGTCTTTACCCTCTCAATCTCTGACTCTCGCTGACTCACTCAATCTATTTATTACTCAATGTACCCGGGCTGGCGGGCTAGCCCGGATCGGACGCGGGTTTTTCGGGCCGGGCCAAAAAGGCCCAACTTCAAAACGGGCCTCTTTTTTTGTGTCCGAGCCCTATGCTTTTCCGGGCTTTATCGGGCCGGCCCGGTCGGGTAGGCCCATTTTGCCAGCTCTAGGTAGAGGGCAATATAGTAAACTCCAGTCCAAACAATGGTTAATGTGGGGTGCATGGATAAATTTGTTGGTGTATATACCAACTCCCTTAGGACTAAAGACTAAAGATGTCCAAACCCCCAAGGCCCTGTCTAGAAATAAAATCGATGTTGACAAAAAAAAAAGAAATAAAATACATGAAAGTTTATTCTCTGTGACTTTGTAAAAGGAGGAGGATAAGATTTGCATGTATCTAATTATTTTGATTTCTCAGGGTATCCTCCTACTGCTGAGATTAATAAGGTATGGATATCCATTTAAGAGATTAATCGCTCTTAACAGATACTCTTTCATACACATATAGAGTAAGCTGTTTGCAAGAGTGAGCTGTTAGATGTGTGACTATACAAAAATTTCTCTTTGGATCGAACCTCAAACACCGTCCATCTGTAATCTTTGAAACCCAAAGTATGAGATGACCAAAGCTATGAGATGTGGACTGTTACATCAATTCCTCCCATCTTCATTTTATGCCACATAAATAATTTGTAGCAATTATGAACTTCTCATCTTCCTTGAGCCATATTAGTTTTATGTTTCACTGCTTTGTTGCTAGACGATTTTTTAAGTTTCGTTCCAGTTTTTCATTTCCCATCTAATCGATCCAATTCTAGTTATATTTATAAACCATGTATACCTATCGAATTTTCTTTTCAAAACTTCGCCTTTGATTATTTACACACATACAATATTCATGTACCGTATTTTTTTTTGAAAAAAAAATCCCATAAAATTCCTATTAATGATTTCGCCCATTATCACGGTCATAGCCCATTTACCATCAAAGAATTTTACATACGAATCCTTTGGGAGCAAACAATGAGTTGTCATTCCTAATCCACGATATAGAAAACGCAGGGTTAGAGCTTTCCAAGTACAAGCATGTTATACGGAAATTTGACCAAGTTGCCTTGAAGCTGGAATTCAAACACTTCATTTTATTCCAGAAAAATAAAATAAAAATCGAAAAGATCAGCTCTTGAAAGTTCCTTTGAGAAAAGCCTTTTTATTCAGCTCTCGTCTGATTAATGTTTTAAAAACCAAATCAATTATTGAATTGGTAAAAACACTTAATCATAATTCACCAATTTTGGGTCAATCAATTCTCACAAGTTCTACTATCAGCAACCATGCTTTCCGTTTACTCTAAAGTGAAACACATGGCATCTAGGTCAAAAGGCCTTGTACATGTCACGCATTACCATCTTTCTTTCGAGTTTTGTCTTTACCTTTTTCCTTTTTTTTCCCTGGGTGTTATCTCCGCAAGATGGACAGCATAGGCTTTCTCAACAAGAAGCATATTATGGTCGGAAATGGACTGTCTGCGGCAAGGTGTCATTGTGCTTTCTCAACCATTATGTTCATATTTATAACACCCATTTCAGATAAAGCATCAAATGATGCTGAAATAAGTAACTTTATTCCCAAGAGTTAGGTATCCAAACAACTATTAACAGCACCAGAGAGACGCAATCATGATGAAGGCGACATAAAATCATCAATATCTAAAACTTCAACCATACTGTCCACTAGAAAAATCATGTAACAACACAATGTAACTTGGGGAACAATATCACCAAACTCTTTATCCTACGTGTTTATTGAAAACATAAAGAAACCACACCAGTTCTCTACCCCCTATATTACCTGCCCAGAGAGGAAAAAGAATTTTCTGTTGCTCTGTTTGCACATCACTATCTCAGCACAATCCATGAAATGACAAATATATACAGATAGATAAATTATTCAACTTGTTCATTTAAGAGCTTGTTATGGGATAGAGAATGCAGCCTTCTACAGGACTGAATCCCAGGTGTCAAGAGACATGAAGGAGCTTGTTAACAGCCGAGTCCAGAGCATCAACATGCCTTCGCAGGATTTTCCTTCATACCATTAAGGATTCAATTGAAAGCTAAAAGATCAAAAAAGGCAGAAATGAAAGATTATCTAAAATTCTGAAGTGTTTCTAAATCCTAATCAAATTTTCAGCAGAATATATAACTATATATAAACCTCCCAGAATAGTAGAAACAGCCCTAGATTAGGAGGAAAAAAAAATACTGTTGTGAAGTGAATCTTTAGCCTTTCAAGACACATGAAGAAAACAAGTCAAACAAATTAGTTAACAAACTGCAAAGTGATCGGATACAGTTGGGACGCTAGACCATCAATGCTCTTCATTTCCTCATTCAATCTGCAACCAAAAACAAAAAGAAAAATCAAAAAACGAAAAACAAAAAACAAAAAAAGGAGTTAGGAACTAGCAACATTAATATTTTTTTTCTTTTCGCTTTCTACCTTCAATACACACACAAGTGCGATTGCTCACATCTGGGAAATTTGAAGGAGAGAAGAACATGAAACCAGAGGAGAAGTAGAACGTACCTGAGACACGAATTTATATACCGATTCCCCTTGGTTGCCGCGTCAAGCACTGTAAGCAAAACCACAAATAAATTAAATACACCGTGATTCTGAGAGAAAAAAAAATATGAATATTTATGAATGTGGTCAAAGCCAAACTAATCACTAATTAGAAGTGTGGTTTTGTCATTACCAGATTCCTGGAGGCGACCGGTGGCATCGGTGAAGCATTGCATGTGGTTGAGAGAGGTAGAAGTGGATTCAGAGAGGGCTAAGCGGAGGGAGGCGAAGAGAGAAGTGAAGCTCTGAGCGATGGCCAGAGAATCTCGCTCCACAACCTCGATCGCTCTGAATATTTCACCCTGGTTGTTGTTGAAGGCGCTGCTGCCATCTGAGTCTGAGATTGTTAGGGTTTCTCTTTCTCGGTTGGGGTCCTCTGAGTCTGAGAAGCCGGCTTCTCCCTCTCTGTCTCCCATTTCTTCTCACAAAAACTGCCCAATTGTTGTAACTTGCCGCCGCGCAGGATCGAACGAAGATTTTGTGGTGCTTTGCGTTGCGTTTCGGGGTGAACCGGTTTGATGATTCAATTCGGCATTGTTTACTTTACTCTCATCCAAATATCTCCTATCACTATCGTGATGGACAACAAGGTAAGCACGTGGAGATCGGAGTTTAATGTAAGAGTATAACCACCGTTTTGTGCTGAAATTATAATGCGTAGTTAGATTAGTCCTTAAAATTAATTAATTAATCAAATTATAATACTCTCGTCCCACAGTTATTTTGCATCTAGACATCGCTCCCCGCACTTAACACAGTTGATAGTGTTATTATGACACATTACGTGTCACACAAGTTCTGACATGCCCTCAGTGTGTCTGCTCGATCATTAGGGACCAAGATGAAAATAATTAGATTAGTTAATTTTACGTTTTATAAAAAGTTATTAATTAATGTAAGTGTAAGAGTTTGACACATAATGTCAATTAATCCTATTCATATATGTATGTATGTATAGGGACAACATTATGTGTCAAATTGTTACACTTCATTGATCATGCCCCATATATATATAATATTATTACAGTTCATGTAATTCAATCAATGATTCGCTAATTTGACTAACAACCCATTAGTCCAATATTCTAATTGAGTCGATAATCGGTCTAAGTCTGAAAAGTGAAAACAATGACAACTCTTCTTGAGCTTGTTGGGTTTTTGGATGTCATTCACTTCCTTGCAGATCAAAGTAGACACCCACAATCACTCTTTGTTGTGTCATTCCATCGCTTGGTTTGATAAGACTACTGGTGGTTGGTGGTGGTGGGTTGTCCTTTTGGATCCCAAATGAAAGGGCAAGTTAGTGGACGCCTTTACTCTCACAATTGTTATTTCCATTGCTTGTTGCTTAAGTCGTTCTCTTGTTTGGTGTTAAACATTAAAGGATCACTACAATCTAGGTTTCTTCACTGTGTGGTGATAAGTGATAACCATTGATTTAGTAGCTGAAATATGAATCTTTTGCAGGTTTGTTTTGGTCAATGGAATAAGGTTGAGTGTAGATAGATGAATACAGAGGAGGGGACCATGGTAAGGGAGGGAGGGAGTTATTGCAATTTTAGAAAGTCAAAATACGTTGTAAGAATTGCATAAATAACATGCCTAATAATCATGTCTTGGTCTCCCTTTGTATAAAAAAAAATATGTCTTGGTATACGAAACTAAATTATTATTAATTTTTTCGGTCCAAATTTTTGGTGGTTTTAATTTTTTATTTTTGTCTCAAAACTTTGGTTGTTTTAGGATTTCAAGAGATAATTTATCATCTTTTTCAACTATACCTTTAATATAATTAATAAATTTTGAGTGGAGAAATAATTAGGATAATTGAGAATGATGAATAATAAATATGATCATTTTAGTCAAAAATTTATTCAATTAATTATTTCTTAATCTATGTGCCAAAACTTTAAACAACTAAAGATTTAGACGTACAAATTAGTATACATGTTTTTGTAATACCATTTATGGATTTATTCATCAATTATTGAGATTTTTATAGTATATTATTTAAAATAAATTACTTGCTTCAGAGAAAATAGGCTCTTAATATTAAACACGATCAAACACAAACAATCATTTGAGTATTTTTATCACAAGAGCTAAAAAATGCACAAACATTAAAATAAATCAATATTTATTGTAAAAAAAATATTTAACTAATTTATTATAATATTCATTTTCTTCATCAGAGGAGTCGTTTATGTTCCACTATTTTACTCACCATATATCGTTTTCGCGTATTTGTTCCTATATTTAATTTAATAGCTATTATTTTTTCTTAATTTTTTCCCGATCCCATTAAATTAAAATAATGCACGTACGCACCTTTGGGCTTTGGCTAATAGCAAGAGCATCACGGGTTAATTGAGAATTAGGACATCCGCATCTGCATCCGTATACTATTAATTTTTCTTGGTTTTTATTAATTAAGAAAGAAAGAAAGGGGGCCGGCGGGAATGGCATTCAAGAATTAGGTCCTGTAAAAATCATAATAAAAAAATTGAATGAATTATTTTATTCATTTTTCTAGCAAAAAGGCAGTTAAAAACTTAAAGATTCAAATTCCTTTATTTGGCTTCTAATCCAATTCGTCCCAACCTTTACTATTTTTTTTTCCAGGTCCCCAACGCAATTTATCGTTTGAAAACAACAACAACATAACAAACAAAGGAGGAAAAACGCAAACGCAAGGGGGTGCCATGCCCATTGTTGCTCATCAGCTCAACCTTCCTTCCACACACTCTCAAATCTCCCACCTAAATTCCCTTCTCCCTTCCCCTTAGACCCAAAAATCTGACAAAAATCTCCTTCAATTCGTTTCGATCCGTAACCCAACCGCGTTGTTCCATTGGCGTTGCAATTTCGAACATCCACATCTTCTTCCGTTTCTCATTGGTTGAATAATTTGATCTCTCCTCCCTCACCTCCTTCCTACATTGCTTCCCCAAGGTAGGTTCGTGCCGATCTGCTTCCATTTCTCTTTGTTTTTCTCTTATTTTTGGTTATTAATTCATAAATAATAATAATAATTCGTTTTAGCTAATAATGTAGCTGCCATTTAGAGTTTAGTTCTTTAATATTTTGTTTTTTTTTGTTCCTCTCCATTTGTTTCCCCCATAACACCTTTTAACCTCGTTCTTCGCGGAAAGCCATGCTAATATTCTTCTAGACTAACAGTGTATTGTTAAATGTAGCTTGTTTCAAATCAATCTCCTTTGCTAATTGCTATTTTACTGAGAAAGTAGCCTATCATTATGGTGATTCTGCTGTTTTTTTTTTTCCGGATAAATAGCTTTTAAGCACCTTTTGGATACTAACTTGTTTGGATTAAGGTTGTGTTTGTTAAGATTTTCTCTGCTGGTGTGACAGTGTAGGCACGGTTAATCAAAGGGGAAAAGAGTAACAAAAACGAGCATGCAGTGGGAACAGGAGGGAGGGGGAAAAGGGGGAACTGACAACTTAAATGTGTTTCCTCGGGGAAGTGTGAACCAAAGAGAAGCTTTTGGAGGCATAATTGAAGGTAACAAAAGTAGTACTACTGGCTTCTGTCTCTTAAGATGGTTTGTTTGATTTTGCATTCCATATCCACCCTTTCTACGATGCTTGATTTTAATATGGTTTCAGGGAGCCGGCTTGCGTCTCTGGTGAAGTGGATAAATGTTGTGCTTCCTAACTTTAATCTGCCTTTAGAAACTTCAGAGGAGGAATTCAGGGCATGCTTGAGGGATGGATCGGTATTATGCAGCATTTTGGACAAGCTGGTTCCGGGTTCACTGGAGGGAGTAGGACTATGTCTTTCGTTGTGTTATATGCTCATATACTCTGCTTCTTTTTTATTCTTTTTTCTGTTTCGTGATTATGTATACATTAATTTCTTTGTTTTTTGTTTTCTATTTGTGCTGAAATTAAGTTAGATTTTGTTGTTGTTGTTTTTATTATTGTCCTATTTCTTCTAAGGATTGCATTTTTTACTTCAGGGAGCTGGTTCTTTGAATGAGCCAGTGGATGTTAAAAGGTTTCTGGTGGCCTTGGATGAATTGGGGTTGTCAGGATTTGAATTGTCAGACCTGGAGCAGGTATAAGAAGTCCTTATGTACAATGTAATTTGAGAACATGTTGAGTTATGTCTTTGGCTGTCCTTGATTGAAGGGTTGGCTAGATAAATACCTCATTTGTCTGTGCATTGGAAATAGATGGTTAGATTCACCTTCTGGCACACAATGGAGGGAGAACCACTGAATAATTTGATTGCAATATTTACTATTTTATGGTTGTGAGGTTAATATTTATTTAAGTTGGATGTCTTTCATCGATGCTGAAACTAGTACTCAGCTTTGTACGAGCTTATGCTGGGTGGACTGTGACTAATAAAAGAATTTGAATGGCACTATCCAAACATGACACTGGAATTCCATATTTTTTTACTACACTTTGTAATTTCTGTTCTAATTATTTAATTATGTGGTCTGAGAATATATGCAGGGATCCATGGTGCCTGTGTTGCATTGCCTTGAGACCCTGAAAACTCATTTTGCTTATAATGCTACGCGAGAGAATCTCCAAAGTTGTTATAGAAAGAGGTGGGACCAGCCAGATCTAACCCTAGCAGAAACTGATGGTTGCCTCAAGGATGCTTCAAAATTCCAACGTGCTGTTGATGGTTCTGCTGTATCAGGTATTTATGATCCTTTGAAAAACACCATGCTCTAAATTGATTTATTGAAAATTTGAATTTTGTTAATCCAATGACGCCATATGATCCATGTATCTGATCCCATCTAATGGGATAAGACTTGGCTGTTGTTGTTTAATTATGCTTTTGCTATTCCTATCCAAACATTTTTATGTTATTTGTTTTATTGTACTTCTGTTTTGTTTATCCAGATGGAATTTCTTCCATAGATCATATTGGATTAAAGTCTAATGAACTGTCCCAGTTGAAGCGAGGATTGCATGTGGATCTTTCAGATGCTAAACTTAATGAATTATTTAAATCAAACAATTTGGATGTAAGTAACGAGATACTTAATTTGTTTGTCTCTGCCAATGCTCCTTTTGTTCTTTCTCTTACCATTCACTTGAGTTCTTGCTGTTAACTCATATATATCCCTAATGTATTAGTTAAATCTTTTTCTGCAGACTGTCTCAACACGATTGCTTTTTAACATAGGAAATAGGATCCTAAGTGATATCTTTGAAAAGAAGAATGGAGAGGTACCTCAAGTAAGTGGACTAAATACTTCTGTAAATAATAATGCATAATACTGCTGCTACTTTGCTTGTTCTAGCAAAATTAAAATTCAATTTGATTGTGGCACTAAGTAGTTGTTCAATTTCCCATTTACTTATATGTTTCTAGGCTCAGCGTGCAACATGCCTGTTGAGGAAAATTCTGCAAGTAATTGAGTTACGCTTTTCAAATCAAGCTGAAAG
The DNA here is from genome assembly GCA_030159175.1 of Glycyrrhiza uralensis. Classification (NCBI taxonomy): domain Eukaryota; kingdom Viridiplantae; phylum Streptophyta; class Magnoliopsida; order Fabales; family Fabaceae; genus Glycyrrhiza; species Glycyrrhiza uralensis. The sequence goes on along the minus strand of BRZY01000003.1, from coordinate 55,415,349 downwards.
CATGAAAAATGTAAGTTCAACATTCTTTATGCATTTTTTCACTAAAGAATGTTAGTTTTCTAGTTGCTATTGAACAATGACCATTTACTATTTTGCATACCTGAAGCAAAACAATCTTTTCAAGGCTCGTGAGGGAAAGTATCAAACAAAATTAAATGCACTTGAAACGCTGGCGGTAGGGACAGCCGAAGAGAATGAGGTATTTCATTTGTTGATGGATCTGGGGGCATGCCTTTCTGTCCTTTTATATTACTATTATCTGCTAATTTAATTTTAAAAAGTTCTCCTCACTTTCTACAGGTTGTGACAAGTTGGGTTCAGCAGTTGAAGGTGCAAACCTATCTCAAGCCCTCTCTTTGAGTTCAAGATAATGGAGCAAATTATCAATATAGATTCTTAGTTCTGTACTTCTGTTAAATTTACTCTTGTTATTTTCATTATAACAGTTGTCATTGCTTAAATTTTTTCAACTCAACTTGACTCATTTATGTTGCATCTCAGAGTAATGTTCTTGATTTGGGTGAATAACTAATAAGCACCACGATTATATAATTTAAACTTTAAAGTGATAAGAAGCCACTTATATTGCAAGGGTACTATGTATGCAGCAAAGGGAGTCCATTGGCACAACACTAGTTTTATGCAATTAAAAACGTTTATATGGGTGATTGTTACCTTTATATATATATATATAATGAAATGCTTATCTGTTAAAGAGGTGTTCCTTTATAACATTGTGGAAAAATTTTAAAAATGATTTTATATTTAAGTGTATTTTTAGATTTTAAAAATTGCAAATAGTTTTTCTGATTTTCAATGTGAATCCTGTTAGCTATTAACTTGCTACAACCAAATGTGTCTTTAGTTTGCTTTGCACCATGAACAAACTAAATTTGAGGAGAAGAAGAAACTTGAAGAGCAGGATTTTTCTCGACTAAAGAAAGACAAAGTTCGCAGTGAAATCGAAATTTCTGCATTGAAGCAAGATTTGGAAATGGCCAACAGAATACATGAAGAACATGTTTCGGAGTTAGAATTGCAAGCTGCTGAGTCTAAAGCTGAATATGATAAAAGGATAGAGGAACTTAAGCGTCATTTGGCTGATGCGAGGAAGCAAATAAAGGAACTGGAGGCATTTTCAGAATCCAGATCATTGAATTGGAAGAATAAAGAGCATACCTATCAAAATTTTGTAAATCACCAATTTGGAGCCTTCCAGGTTTGCTTCTTTGTTTTGCCGTTTGCTTTATGGCTGTCAATTTCTATCGTGTGCTATATACATATAATTTGATGCTTTATAGGAATTGAGAACTTCCATGAAGTCTATCAAAGATGAAGTGAAAAAAACAAAAAGAAGCTACCTAGAGGAATTCAAGTACTTTGGTATGATACAATGTATAAAATTATTCACGATTTATCATCTATTATTTTATTTTATGATGGATGATGTAGTAGTATTTACAAGATTTTCATGTCTAGGAATCAAGCTCAAAGGTCTAGCTGAGGCTGCTGAAAATTATCATGTACTTCTAACAGAAAATAGGAAATTATATAATGAAGTTCAAGATTTGAAAGGTATGCATTGTGTAGATCTCATATTATTGTCATGCTAATTGTGAGCCTTTTCTTGCTTGCCGACCTGATTTATTCTTTCCTTTTGTTCTGAACCATTTGTGAATAGGAAATATCAGGGTATATTGTCGGATTAGACCATTTCTTTCGGGGCAAAGTCAAAGCCATACAACAATTGAGTTTATTGGTGATGATGGAGAACTAATTGTCAGCAATCCTCTTAAACAAGGAAAAGAAAGCCGCAAGCTTTTTAAATTTAATAAGGTTTTTGCTCAAGCAGCAAGTCAAGGTACTGTATCTTTTTTCTTTTCTATATCATGATGAGGATGATTATATTATTATTATTTCATTTTATGAATTGTTGTAATTAACAGTAATGTTCAACTTATGCATCAATATTTTCTTTGTAGAGGAAGTATTCATGGACACTCGACCGCTAATTCGTTCTGTTCTTGATGGGTACAATGTTTGTATATTTGCTTATGGTCAAACTGGCTCAGGAAAGACTTATACCATGGTATACATTTTGGATGTTTAATGCTTTATTTACATTGTGAGTGCATATGTGATTCAAAATGTTTACTCAACAATTGTTTTTCTACTAGAGTGGACCTAGTCTATCGTCAAAGTCAGATTGGGGAGTCAACTATCGGGCACTTCACGATCTTTTCCATATCTCCCAGACTAGGAGAAATTCTATTCTTTATGAAATTGGAGTTCAAATGGTTGAAATTTATAATGAGCAAGTTCGTGATTTGCTATCAAGCAACGGTCCTCAGAAGAGATATCCTTTTCCATTTTTATTCCCAGAGCCCACAATAGTGAGAGCTTTGTGCACTAGACTGCCTTTTTTATTTGAAGTTATGCAACTCTTTATATCCATTCTTAAGCTTGCATTTTTATTCATTTATGTATTGACATGCAACTATGCATATGCACCCACATATATCAGAGACTTGACATACAATATTGTTAATCTATTTGCTTCGTGCTTCTTTATTTGCAATCATGTATGTTCGGATTATTATATTTAGATGCAACATTTTTTACCATTCATTTACTTGTTTGTTTACTTTTCAAGGAAAAATATACGAAATTTTGTTTCTTTGACTTGCACACACTTGGGATTTGGAATACTGCCCAACCAAATGGGTTGGCTGTTCCTGATGCAAGTATGCATTCTGTGAATTCTATGACAGATGTCCTTGAGTTGATGAATATTGGGATGATGAATCGGGCAACTAGTGCCACAGCCTTAAATGAAAGAAGTAGTAGATCACACAGGTTATATTCACAATTTTAAGATTTTCTTTTATGTCATTTTTCCAGTTGTGGAGACACAAAACTCATTTTTATTTTATTTTATAATCATGTTATAGTGTTCTCTCTATTCATGTTCGAGGAACGGAGTTGAAGACCAACGCTCTGTTGCGTGGATGTCTGCATCTTGTAGATCTTGCGGGAAGTGAAAGAGTAGATCGTTCTGAAGCAACTGGAGATAGGCTTAAGGAGGCTCAGCATATAAACAAATCGCTATCTGCGCTTGGAGATGTGATATTTGCTCTAGCACAAAAGAGTTCACATGTACCATACAGAAATAGTAAATTGACTCAACTTCTTCAGAGTTCCTTAGGTAATTGTTGCCATTATTGGAATCAACTTACAGTTTTGTATATTTGGTTTCATTTGTTTGAGATTTAATTTTAGCATATTGTAGTCATGCTTTACTAAATAACAGAAGTTTTATTCCTTGTATTTTATAGGTGGTCAAGCAAAAACCCTTATGTTTGTACAGCTTAATCCTGATGTTGCTTCATATTCCGAAACTATAAGCACCTTGAAGTTTGCTGAGAGGGTTTCTGGTGTTGAGTTGGGTGCTGCTCGTAGCAACAAAGAGGGAAGGGATGTGAGAGAACTTATGGAGCAGGTTATTTCTATTTTTCATTGCATTTTACATGGATATTTTAGTTGATGGAATTGATGTCAATATCATGCTGTCAGCAAAGCACAAGATGTTAGGATTTTGGTCTTTTGCTCATTTTCACACTTATGCCCCATCACTCTTGCAGTAGCTAATGCATCTCTACATATGGCTCATGAAGCAATAAATTCAAACTTGCACTTTGTTTTGATTGGGATGTATGGTGCATGCGTATAGTTTATGAAGCACTATATCTAATTGCTCACTTTTTTAGTTTGTTTGGACTAGGAAGTTTTGTAGGGGAATAAAACTAGAAAAAATTTAAATATCTCTGTTTAATCAGTTTCTTTACTACTTAGGAAGCTGATCGTGGTGATACTGGCTTAACCACATTATATAGTGTTAATGTTCAATAACAAATATTGAATGTTGAGCAGTTAAAAGCCAACAAGAAAATAAGATTAGTGTTGCTGAGATGAGAATGCTATGATGGATGAGTGGTCATACAAGACAATAAGATTAGGAATGATATCATTAGAGAAAAAGTAGGGGTAGCTCCTATTGCAGAAAAGACAGTAGAACTCGTCTTAGGTGGTTTGGGCTGAAGATGCATAGAAGTACCGATAAGGTGGGTAGATAGAATGGAGGATAGCCCAATAGTTAGATGTAGCGAGAGACCAAGGAAAAATATAAATCAAACCATTAAGAAAGATTTAGAGTTAAGTGGTCTATCTTTACATATGATTCATGAAGGCATACCATGATGTCGTTTGATCCATGTAGTTGACTCCATTTAGTGGGAAAAAGTTTTGGTTGTTATTGTTCTTGTCTTGTAGCCAGTTTAATTGTGGTCCAGTTATACATTATACTTTTGAAATGAAAACAGTTGGCTTAAACTGGTATTGCTATATCATTTACACGAGCACACTGACTTCACTTGTGTGTTCTTGCAGGTGGCATCTCTCAAGGATGCAATGGCAAGGAAGGATGAAGAGATTGAGCGATTGCAATCGCACAAGGCTAATCACAATGGTGCAAAGCTTGGTACGATCTCACTAAGGTATGGGTCATCATCTCCAAGGAGACATTCCATAGGGACTCCCCGCCATAGCACGAGACTTTCAGGAACAAGGAGCTTAGGAGCCAATGAAAAAGCAGCTTCTGACGTGGATAACTGCTCAGAGTATAGTGATAAGCATTCGGAAGCTGGTTCTCATCAATCAATGGATGATTTCAGGAACAAGTCCAGTTACCTACGATCGAAATTAGCTAGAGAAGATAGCAATGAAAATTTCAATGAGGACATTGAACTCTTAGGATTTGGAGATGCAGATTCGGAGGAGAGATTAAGTGACATATCTGATGGCGGCCTTTCAATGGGAACAGAAACTGATGGTTCAATCAGCAGTATTGTGGAGTACACTCTTTTCCCTGAACTAGAGAAGGCAGCTGAAACTACACCAGCTAAGGACACAACAGCCAACAACCTTCCAGCCGAGAGCACCGAAAAGTGAGTTCTCTCTTGAAAATAATTTTTTTTTCAAGGCCATTCTATTCTAGCATATAATGAATTGTATTACAGTAATGATTGCTGGTACAATGTATGCTCTTTCATTTCAAATCCTAATTATTTGCACAGGACTTGTTACCAAGCCATCTGTATTGAAACCAGATCTGATATCAATTTGCCGTTTGATTGAATGCAGGTCCATTATGCCATCCAAAATTCCCAAAGCTCCGCAAGTCCAGCCAAAACTGCAGACAAAAACTTCTAGGCTATCATTGAACAGAAGCACCTCGAAGGTTTTGTCAAGTACGTATATCCAATTAACTCTTACCCCCTTTTATTCTGTCATGTCTCCAAGATTTGAATATCTCATTTGTTCTCACTTCTGTTCCTATTTTAAATTGATTTATTACCCAATCTCCCTTGGTTATTCTGTATTTCTTGTCTCATATGCAGGTGTTAGAAAACCCACGGTCGGTAGCTCGTCTTCGGTGAAGCCCCTTAAACGATGGCAATAGTTAGGATGCCACTTGGGTGCTGTAGAGTGCTCATAGAGATAGCTTATAGGAACTTTTTATTCATGTTAGGGTGCTCATTCTATTATACTGTACTCAAGGCTCAAGGGCTATTTGCTTATTTCAGCTTCAATCTGTTATTGAACGAGGCGATTGCAAACTCTAGCTTTGTAACTAGTTTGTATGTAAGCTTAATGGTCTTCTCTGCCATATTATTGAATCTGTTGTATTTACAACTTTCCTTTCAGTAATGTTTTTCTGCGATATTGTATACGTAGCTGAAAAGTGAGAAATATCACACTTCATCAAACATTTTTTTTGCTATCCAATTCATCAAACATTTAAACCTTACATTAGAAACTTGGGATATTATTAATTGAAGGGTTTTAAAGGGAAAAGGAAGTGGAGGTAACATTTTCATTTGAATAAATATTTTTTAGTTTAATAGTTTTTTAGAATGAGAGAAATAAAATGATAAAATATCATATAAAGTTCTTTTTGGTATTAAATATTTTTATTTCTTTAATTGCTTATTCGAGAAATTTTTGTGAGTTCTAGACAGTAGCAAATAAACTTGTAAATAAATTACTCGTCTCCCGTCTTATTTGAGGATTTGAATTATTAGACTCCACACAAAGTAGTTACAAAATGAATATTTATGTAAACTTTGATAAAACCGTCAATTTGGGTACATGTGATATGATCAAATATTTGGGTACACAGTGGAGAGTATCATTTATGTCATTTATTTTCTCTAAAAATATAGTAATGAAAGAAATAAAAAGAAAAATAAATGAAAAAAATCTTGACTCATCCTTATGGTTGTACCATACCAACTTTGACAAGAGAAATACATCAGAAAATAAGAAGTGTTAAAAATTACTAGCATGACTTAATAATGGTAAATTTACGTGCTGACATGATCGACTCCATATTTTATATTTTAGCTTCTTTAGATAAATTCCACCAAAAAAAGGGGAAACTTTGTTCATGCCTCGTAATACAAGTCTGGCTAATTTATGTTATATGATAGGGTTAAGTTTAGGAAGCTATGTCATGAAATCAAATATGAAGGGATTTTGTCTGGTCCGTGAAATAAAATAAAATTTTGAGAACTGCACATGGTTTTTGAAATTGTTGGGGGCAGGCGATGTCAAGATAAAAAAAAGGGGTGCATGGTTTTAGACTTCCAGTGAAACGTACGCATCAGATTATGACGATTATATTAAACAATATTAAATAAGTTATAATCATCCCATACAACATGTCGTCTGGGTGGTGTAGTTGGTTATCACGCTAGTCTCACACACTAGAGGTCCCCGGTTCGAACCCGGGCTCAGACATCATAATTTTTTGACGACGGGCTCAGATATTATATACAAACCGTTGGATCTCAATCAAAAAATTGGATTGAGTGGGTCTACGGTGAAGACACACACACTGAATCATTCTCTATTCTTTCTTTCCGAGGTGACAGAGCCCAGCGAGACCTGGAAGGGTTAAAGTGGTCCACCATGGATTATTGAGTGTTCACAATGGACCAGCGGTTATCAGAACCATAGATATATTAATTTTTAAATCTAATGGTCAAGATTGTTAAAGGGTGTCAATTTCATTAAAAATAAAAAATTAATTACTCTAGTGCCCCTTGTAATTGTGGTATTTACAAAAATGAACAAAACAATAATATATTAAAAAAACTCCCTCTCCGTCTCTCACTCTCTCCCTACCCACCTCTCTTGCTCTATCTCGCTTACTCTCTCCCCCTCTCTCACTCTCTCTCTCTTCAACCTCTCTCACAATCTCCCTCTCTCAATCGCTCTCTCCCTCCCCCTCTCTCCCCACTCTCTCTCTCACTTCCTCTCTCTCCCCATCTCTCATTAATTACCTCTCCCTCCCTTTCTCTCTCTCGCCTACTCTCATTCCCTCTCCCTCCCTTTCTCTCTCGCTCTCTCCCCCTCTCTCTCGCTCTTTCCCTTTCCCATCTCTCTCTCCCTCTCTCTTTCACTCTCCCTTTCTCTCCCCCTCTCTCCCCCTCTCTCGCTAGAGAGGGGAACAAGAGGGAGGGAGTGATAAAACGTGCTAGAGAGAGGGAGAGAAAGAGAGGGGGAGAGAGAGGTTTCTCAGAGAGTGGGACAGAGAGACAGAGGGAGATGGATAGGTTTTTAGAGAGCGGTAAAGAGAGGGGAGAGTGAGAGAGGAAGGGAGGGAGGGAAAGAGAGAGCAAGAGAGAGGGAGGGACATAGAGAGAGAGAGGGAGAGGGAGAGAGCAATCGAGAGCAAGAGGGGGAGAGAGAGAGGGCAAGAGAGAATGGGGGAGAGAGAGAGAGGGAGGGGGTGGGGGAGAGAGAGAGGGAGGAGGTGGGAGACAGTGAGAGAGGGGGAAGAGAGAGAGAGGGAGAGGGAGAGTTTTTTTAATATATTATTTTTTTGTTTATTTTTGTAAATACCACAATTACAAGGGGCACTAGAGCAATTAATTTTTTATTTTTAATGAAATTGGCACCATTTAACAATCTTGACTCTTGGATTTAAAAATTAATATATCTATGATTCTGATAACCGCTAGTCCATCGTAGATACTCAATAATCTATAGTAGACCACTTTAAGAGTGATCCACCGTAAATGGCACCCCCTGCAAGAACTCTTGTACCCCATAAGCGAGGTGAACTAGCCCTCTTTCTTAATCGCTGTTTTCAGCATTACAGGAATCGCGAAAATCACCGTTCACAAACATTCCCAATGTGACAATTTTGTTTTCTTCCCTTTGAAAAACTAACGGGGAAGATGAGATTGAGTGTGGTGAAGTTCACCATAGACCTGAGGGATTTACATTCTTTTTTTTTTTGATACATGAGGGATTTACATTCTATATCCACCATTCAATTTTCTAATTATATATCTAATGGTTGCTTTTAGTAATACACGGACTTGTTAGGGTCTCTCGCCGCCGCCATCATATATTAAGGTTTTTGAGTTTAGGATAATTATTTTTTTGAAAAATAAATTAATCCAATCATAATAATAATATTAAAACAAAAATCAAATAAAATGAAAAGGAGGAAGAGAGGGAGATGGGGTGTGTAAGTGTGTGAAGTGCAACGAATAATAGGGCGCAAGCAAGCACTGCTTCTTAAACCCTCCTCTTGACCTCATCATCGCAACCTCCTTCCTTCCCCCAAAACATGAATTCCAGAGTTTGTCGTCACCTTTCGCTCTCGTCAAGGTTTTAATCAACTTTACCCCTTTTTTTTTTTATCTTCCTTCTTTGGATTGGATATATTCAGTTTTTGACTCTGTCTTCTATTTTTTAGCAGAGGACCTCATTCACTTAGCTCCCACGATGTGGCCAATTTTGATTCGGGTGCCATTCTCTTAACTTCTTCTATATCTCACAAATGAGAAGGATTTAACACGTAATTACTCTCTCTCTCTAGTTCCATGTGTTCATCATATGCTTGATTAACAATGTCCATGTTAGATTTTTTATTTTTGAGAAAAAGAAAAGAACGGGAACGGTTCAGTATGATATATGACTGGTTGATATATTAGGGGAACAGTCCAAAATTCCAACTTGGTTAGTCAATCCTGAGTCATTGGTTCTGAAATTACCATACTAAATACTTATTGTTCATGGTTCTTTCTCGTTGTTGAGAGAGTGCAAGACTAAGAAATTAAGTGTTTATGGAATTGAATGTTAATTGCTCTGCAACTCATGATGCAATCTTTTTCATTTTCAGGACTTCTCTGTCCAGACATTTTCAGGCTATCTTCTTGAAGGAGAATACGGAAAAGATTTGAGAATATGTCTGGATGCAATAAATCACCTAAAAATGATCAAAATTCAATCAAATATAGGTGGATTCAACATGGGGGGTCATCCTTTAAGGCTGATCTTTCTCGTGTAGATTATTCGCCTTCTCTTTCCAATAATGGGAAGAAGCAATGTCATAGAAGTTCTCAACTGAAGTCCCCTGAGATACTGACCACAGCTCAGCTCATCTCTGCAATAGGTCAGATATGTGATTCTGCTAGTCGCCCACTTTCCTTTTTACTCCCGAAGGAAAATGTGAATCGAGATGATAAAGGATTCTCAAAAGAGAAAATTCTGGGTAGCATTGATAAGAAAAAGAATGCTGTGGTTACTTCAAATAACACTAATTACTATCCTGTTAAGATGGGGGCCACTGGTTTCGGTTCACAGATTGTGCAGGAAAAATTGGATTTCCCTAAGGTGACACAGAAGATGTTAATACTCGAATCTTCTAAAGAAAGTCAAGATTATATTCATTCTTTATTCCAGAGATTCTTGCAGTCCAGTGATAAAAATCCAAATGAATATAAAAAAGAAATGGAACTTGGGAGTGAGGAAATCTCATTTAGATCAGGGAATGTACATAGGTTGACGAGTAGGAATACTCCCAAGGAGTTAAACTGCCATCTGAAGGTTACTGAGCCTGAAAACCTGAAAACTGATTCTCTGGTTGCTGAGGGCTGTGTTTCAATGAATACAAGCACCCCGGCATTGGCTAATGAGAGGGATGTATGCAGTCCTGATGTAATCATACATGAAGCTCCACCATTATTTAATGATGATGCAATTCTGAACGCAAAAAAAGTTAGCCCTCTGTGTTCAGACTACTTTCTTCAAGCTGTGCCTGATACTAATGTGGATGTTGGTGCTTGTCAGACCCTATCTTCTAGTATCTATGCAGACTATCATATTGACTCTTTATCAACCTGTGATGGTGCTTCTGTGCAGTGCCAACAGAAGATTGATAGTAATGAATTAATGGAAATCCAAAGAAGACATTTCTTGGATATAACTGATGACGAACCTAGGGTTCAGTTCTTCTCTGAATCCCATCAGAAGCATTGTCATTCCCTAGCCAAGCAAGAACATGCTTTTTCGGGGGCAATGGCTGGAGTATGTGTCAGCCTTTGTCTGCATCCTGTTGACACAATTAAGACAGTCATTCAATCATGCCGTGCAGAACAGAGGTCCATCTTTTACATTGGCAAATCAATTGTTTCTGATAGAGGTTGGTTTTTTAAGAGAAATCACATTCTTGCCAGATGTTTGTGTAACTTATATTCCTTGTTTCATTTAGATTACTTTTCCTCTTGAATTAAATCTTCCACTAGATGGCTTCTACATAGAGTTTGTGGATCGATTTCAGGTTTTCCTGGACTATATCGTGGAATTACTACAAACATTGCATGTTCAGCTCCAATTTCTGCAGTTTATACTTTCACCTATGAATCAGTTAAAGCAGCTTTGCTTCCTTATCTTCCAAAGGTAGCTTGTCTTTCTCTATATCCAACTCGTGTAAATGGAGTCATTCGAAGTTGATTATCCTTGCTGTCTTGTGTTTGTCTTTCCCCCAATTTCTTTATTTCTACATGTGGTATCATGTAGGTGAGAGAAACTATGCATCACTGTCAACATGGTAGCATTAGATACCTATGATTAATTAGCCTGGGTCTTACCATAATTTTAATGTTTATTAGCAAAAATGAGATTTCAACCATCTTTTCGTGCAGGAGTATTATTCTTTTGCCCATTGTGTGGGAGGTGGTTGTGCAAGCATTGCCACGTCTTTCATTTTTACTCCAAGTGAGCGAATAAAGCAGCAGATGCAAGTTGGGTCTCATTATCGCAACTGCTGGTATGCCTCAGTTCTTTGGATCACCGGTACTTGTTATGACATAAAACTGCTTGCTTTAAGTATGCCCTGGATTTATTTGACATGAACTGTATTCCATTATTGTGATTTGTGTTCACTGTTTCTGAAGATCTTGTAATTTTTCAGTATCTCCTTTCTATTAGTAATTTGGTAGTCTCAAATATTTACATCATGTCGAGATATCCTTATTATGTCTGTGTAAGCTCATGGCTTCCAACTTTAATTGGAATGTAGAATGTTTTCCCATGCTAAGACCTGTGTAAATGTATTAATTTTACTTTACCTTGCATCTTTATGAATATATCTGTGCAGGGATGTATTGGTTGGAATTATCAGAAATGGTGGTTTTTCCTCCCTATATGCAGGTTGGAGAGCTGTACTGTGCCGGAATATTCCACATTCAATTATCAAGGTTGGTAGGTGTTTTCAACATTTAATGCATGTTTTCATTGAAATAGCTGATACCAGCAGATTTTTTGCCACAAAGGTGGGAGGGGGGCTGTTTGCATGAGGAATTGCCACTGTATGCCCAAAAGTCCCTCATGCTAAACATTCATTATTTTCCATATTTTCCTCTTGTGATTGTTGATTTTTTCATCCCAAGGCTCCTCTGTTCATATTACTACATATATTCTTCTGTGATTGCTTTCCTAAATTCTTCAGAAACTAAGGTTTTATTTGTGACTATTGTCCATGACCAATTGTAGTTTTACACATATGAAAGCTTGAAGCAAGTGATGCCATCTAGTATTCAATCCCACACGTTTCACACTGTGAGTTAGCGATTGTTCCTTGCTCTTTTTTTTTTTTGATACAAAGTTCCTTGCTCTTTTTGAACTATTATTTTTTGTCTCACCACATTGGATGTGACTAGGATGATTTTGCAAATTTCTGTAGTTAGTGTGTGGAGGATTAGCTGGATCTACTGCTGCTTTATTCACAACTCCATTTGATGTGATCAAGACAAGATTACAGACACAGGTCTGTAATAAACAAGTCCTTCATTTTTATAAGTTCTTATTACTTTAGTTATTACCACTAGTGATGTGGCCATCTAATTCGATGTTGAAGACAACCTTTCTTAACACACTGTTTCTGAAACTGCTCTTTGTAAAAGTATTATGTTTGATATCTGTTACCTTATTAACCTTAATCGTTTTTTAATTTCAATTATAGGTCATTTCAAAATTCCAAATTATATTTAAAAAGAACTATAATACATATGTTGTTTTTTTATTAATTTATATTATTTCAGTCTTACTTTATGCTTCTGATGAAAGTGAGTGCACTGCAGATTCCTGGATCTATAAATCAATACGATAGTGTCCTCCATGCCCTTTACAAAATTAGCAAGAGTGAAGGTTTCAAGGGCCTATACAGGTATTATTTTCTGAGTATAGCCATTATCATTTAGATTAGAAGAAAACATCTGACAACAGAAATAAGAGCGATGCTATAAATTGTCTCGGGAGCTCGATTAAGATGTAATTTGCATGAATGACATTTATTTTTGGATGTGCTTTGTATGTCTGTCTGCAGGGGGTTAACTCCAAGGTTGATTATGTACATGTCTCAAGGATCATTGTTCTTTGCTTCGTATGAATTTTTCAAGAGGGCATTTTCTCTGGAAGCATCACTTCCCTCTGGTTTATAGATACATCCAGGACAATGACAAGAATGTTGAAGACACAGAAAAAACATAGAATTAACAAGTCCATCGTCCAGAATTCCAGCAGCAGCATTGCCAAGTCTTGATAGTTTGCATTCTTGATTAGAGTGTGTGGAAGAAAAGTTTAATGGTGCCACAAGCAGCAAGCAGGTTCATAAACTGTATATTTAGTGTATGTATGATTGGCCCCAGTAGCAGTAGCAAAGCCCCATAGGTTAGAGGGAGCACTAGTGATTAAGTGCCTATTTGGATAGGTTTTTAAAAGTCCGTTTCACTGTTCAAAATCAATTTTGTATATTACTTAACATGTTTGGATAAAAAAACATAGTGAATAAAATCAATTTTGGAGTGAGTAGAATTGATTTTATGAGAAGCAATAATTTCTTTTCCATTGAGTAAAATTGATTCTTGATGTGAGTCACAAAATTCTTTATATTTACACTTCAAAAGGGGAATACTTTATCATTCAAACAAAAATAATTCTTCTAAACTCACTTTTAAAATATCATTACTAAACACACATCAATTATTTTAGCTTCAACTTTTTTAAAATCAATTCTTTTAATATCAATTATATCAAAATCAATTATACTAAAATCTAAAATAAATAACCCTAAATAAACTTGTAAATTTATTAAGAACATCATAACGCGTGTAAAAGAATTTTTTTGGTGTGCATCTAAAGGAAATTCTTGTCTTGTGAAGAATTTTGGTGTGCATCTAAAGGAAATTCTTTTTCTTTTAAGGAATTTATCTATGATTGCATACCTTATTAAAACTCTACGATTGGGATCACATATTACTCCATTATTTTTTATCTGAGAAATTATAATTCTAGCACTTGAAATATTCAAAAAAAAAATTACACTCTATAAGCTAAAATTCTAAACCAGACCATGAGAACATGAACTAGAAGCACTAAAAACTTAATAAGAAAAGTCATTATTTTTTCTCGACAATTATTACTTTTTATAGTTTCAGGAGGAGCCTCTGCTCTTCATCTTCATGTGGCTCGCCGTTAATTGACCCTGTCGGGGGCTTACTGGACTTGAAGTTGCTCAATAGTAGGCAAAATTTGTAATATAAAATAACGTTATTAGTAATATTTATTTTTTAACAAAAATTAGTTGATTAATCGGCCCGAATTAATCCAACTAATAGGAGTTGGCTTAAGTTGATGAAAGAAAAAAAAAATTAAATCTATTTTAATTAAATGTAATAATCGTTCAATTTTTCTGTTTATCTAAATTTAATTCAACCAACTTGCTATTGATTGGTTGAAAGTTTTTTTTTTTTGACAAATAATTGGTTGAGAGTCATTGCATATTCCATGTGTCTGCACATCTTTGATATTTTTTTTTTTGGTCTTGACATCTTTGATATTTTTAAACCGATTAAATAGCACCTTGTTCCAAGGGAATATCGACTTTAACCTATTTTTTTTAGGGAATTCCTATTAACACATACATGGTTTTCTATATGCACATACATCTCCGCGGAACTAATAGTTCCGCGGGTTTATTTTTTTTAGCACACACATGTCCGTGGAACTATTAGTTTCGCGAGTTATAATTCTTCACGGAACTATTAATTCCGCGAAGAATTATAACCCGCGGAACTAATAGTTCCGCGGAGAATTACAACTCGCGGAACTAATAGTTCCACGGACATGTGTGTGTTAGAAAAAAAATAAACCCGCGGAACTACTAGTTCCGCGGAGAATTACAACTCGCGGAACTAATAGTTCCACGGACATGTGTGTGTTGAAAAAAAATAAACTCGCGGAACTAATAGTTCCGCGGATATGTATGTGTATATAGAAAACGATGTATGTGTGATTAGAAATTCCCTTTTTTTTATCAAAGATTGCAAATTCATTGAAACTGGGCCAAGCCCACGAACGTCACGGACGTACAACAGGCCAGGCAAACCATGCCCACAACCAGATAAGCACTAGCAGAAAATACACCAATAGACTAGCTATATCCTTTTGACCAAAAAAAAAAGACTAGCTGTATCCTTGACCAAAAAAAAAAACTAGCTATATCCAAATGCACGGAGCTTGCTACTCTCAACCCTAGCACCGCTAGAGCACGAACATCTGAGATTGCAAACAGGGCTGCCGCGCTGGCGGTCCGCCACACGTGTGGCCCCCAATTCTTCCACCCCCATATCCAAATGCTTCCCCTTCCTCTACTCCGTTTGGTCTCCATCCCACGGCTGTTTCTTCGATCTCAGAGGTGTTCAGTTAGCTAGCGATCCGAGCATGGGAGCTTCGCGGCGGTGGCTCCTCTCCGTGACGTTGTTGTTCCTCGACCTTCGGTGGGTGCTCGGCTAGCTCGCGATCCGAGCACGGGAGCTTCGCAGTGGCGGTACCATGGTGCTTGAGGAGGATCGGTTGCTTAGACCCACGGCGTCCCTCGTGTTCCTGGTTCTTCATTCTCCGTCGTAGCGCTTCTGTGATGGTGGATGGGAGCTTCATTGCGACGACACTTGTGGAGGTCCGGGGATCTGTGCTGGAGGATGGGGTCCCGGGTTGGGCTAGTTGTGGTGTAGAGGAAGGAGCAGAGACAGAGGATCTCGATCTCTCCATGGCGGCGATGTGGCAGCGGTGGTGCAGTGTGGCTGTGGTTGTTGTTGGGGGTACAGCCTGGTTGTAGTCTGGGCCTGTGGTTGGGAGACACCGCTGTTGGCAAGGGTTTGGACGAGATCCCCCCTCGTCAGGATGGTGATGTTGTCTCCCTCAAGCTCGGTTTCAGGTGTGCTATGCGTTGTGGTTGTGTGGTGGTCGCGGGCTCACTGCTATGTCTGGTTGGTGTCGTGTTTGTTTGTTCGGGGGCTCCTCCTCTCTTTTGTGCCGTTTGTGCTGCGCCAGTTTCACCGGGTCATGGTCTATGGTCGGAGTTATTATGCCCGAGCTGCTATGGTCATCTTGGGAATGTAGATGCAAATCTTTTTTCACCATCTCTAGGTCCTCTGATGTGGCATGTGTTTTTTAGTGGAAGCAGAAGGTTTTAGGACGCCCCAAATGGGCCTTTTCCTAACCCACCTCAAAGTTATTTGTTTCATGTCTGGATTGTCTCCTTTGTGGTATCCTTTGTGGTGTGTTGGGTTTTGTTGTTTGTGTTCTTTTGTGTTCTGGCTGCTTGGGTTTTTTAGTTTTTCTTGTCGTTTATAGTTTACAACTTGGTGTTTGATACAGCAGCTTGTCCTGGTTTGTAATGCTGTATTTTTTACTCAGCTTATGTTGTTTTTCTTGCTGTAGATGTTGTATAGCTGGAGTTTACTCTATTATGAACCTGTTTCATCTTGACAAAAAAAAAAGACTAGCTATGCTCTGGCCGAACAACATTAAACGAAGTTGGTAGAAAACCACCAACACCCAACAAACATTAAAACAGCAATAATTACAGCACCAAAAAACAACGAAAGCCAAAGAAACTGAGAAGACACAAGTCCTACACACCGAGCCACAGAGGTAGAGGCTGTGCAGTGCCTTATATTTTCATAGTAACAAATAAAGAAGAAAAAAAATACTGGCAAGCCTTGTCCTTTGCTACGAGTACGACAAAGCTATTTGTCTAATTGTCTCCTCCACTTTGTTATTTATTCCTAAGGTTAGAGTGGTTCATAAGAATTGAGATCTTCTCTCCTGTAAAACAGACAAGGGATTTATTCCAATCCATTTCCCATCATTTTATCATTTCAGAATCTAATCTTATTTTAATAATAGATACAAACAGGAAGAGAGAAAGGATTGCCCCCCTTATGCTATCTCTCCTATGAAGTGTTTAAAGGAATTTTCTCTCTCTCCCCCCCTCCCCCCTCCAACTATCCCATAACAATTACAATATGAACAATTTTGGGTTTCCATCTCATATACTTTCAGTAACTGGAATATGAGAACTTTGTTACAAAGAATGATTCTGACACCTCTAATGACCAATATGCTATCCCTATATGAATGCAGCCCCTTTACATTTTCTCTCCTGATTCCTAGGGTGTTTTACAGCTTCCACAAGCAGGCAATTGTGCAAGCAACAAAACTTATGTCTGGTTTGCAGTTGCAAACTTACGTTTGTCCCAAAAGCACTCTACAATTACTTTAGGTTCATATGCCTGCTTGCACTTTCTCAACTGCAAACCAGACATACACTTTATATTGATGTGAATCCCACCCTCACTAAGATCCTCTTCTATTCACTTGTTACTGAAGTTCCAAGTCACCTCTATGTCTTAGTCAATACTTTATACTCGTGCGATAGGAGAAAAAGGTGGGTTCAGCACATAGGATCGAGGAATTCCTTTCGGAGTCTTGCACGCGGTCTTCTTCTCCGTTGCGATCGATTGGAAAAAACAATCTACTTCCTCCTCAATAAGATTTTTCAATGAACTGCAATGAGATAACTGCTTGTATTTCTCGTGCCCTGTGCCGCTGAAGGCAGAAGTGCCATGCAACATGGCAACACAGATGGAGAATGCTTGCAATGTGGATAATTGTGCGTGAAAATCAACAGCATATTGCCCCTCTTCAACCATTGTCATGCTGAAAGTAGGACTACTTTCTTTTGCTCCCTGTGCACCAAAAGGTCAGATAAGTATTTAGTAAAAACAATAACAATACCATAACTAAGCAAGTTAAACATGCAATACTGAAGATAATAGAGAAAGCTGTAATAAGAAACAATTCAAAAGGCCTATATAGATGCATGTCTCGTGGAATTAATGAATTGTCCAATCCTGCAGTCAATATATATGGTTATTAGAATCTTATGATTGATGACTAGAAATGCATGGTGCGATACGAGTCAATAAGCCAATGGTTCATATCATATGATGAATCACAAATGATCTAGAATCGTGTGATGAATCGGAGTGATTTGTATCACTGATATGAATTGCACGATTCAATGATTTGTTTTTTCTTTTCTTTCTCACTTTTCTATTATCATTCTCATCAAAGATATTAAAAAATCAAATAAGACTAATTTGTTTAATAAAAAGAAACTAAAGGGGTGCAGTGCTATTAAGTACACATACTGAAAAATCATTGCATTATGACATATGGTTTGCTAAATCTGGAACACAACCATCTTCTAATAGTCACAATGTATAGCTCCATAAGAAATTGGAACCCATATCGGAATTGGAATGCAAAAGTGCAGGAAGATTATTTTCTCTCTCCATATTTGTCTCCTAAGTAACTCAAAATTAAAATACTATAGCGTTTCATCAATTTAAGTCCCATCAAGAAACAGTTGCTGTGAAATTCAAGTTGTACCTGAAGGAAAAGTTCCAGTGGTTGATATTCCTCCATAAGTGAGTGGTCTTCAGCAAACTGAATACTAGGATTGCCTAAAAGTATGAGGGGACAGGCCATGTCCCAGCCACCACAGTCACAACCTCCACCGCGTCTCAATCGATCAAGTAATGATGAGGGACCCCAGCATTCAGCATTTGGCAAACCATGGTAGCCATTTGGTATAACCACCTTCACCTGTTCCTGGATTTTGCTGTCATGAAAACTCTTTCTACTGTGATCTACCGCAGAGAGACCGCTTATGTTGGAATATTCTTTCACACTTAGTCTATCCTCTCTCTTGTACTTCAAGCTTTCTCTCTTAGAAAATGGAATTTGCAAGACAATGGCAGCAATTTCAAGGTTTGAATAGGATTCAGTGGACGACAAAGGATAAGAGTTTGAATCATCAAATTCAACATTGCTTGATAGAGGCTTGTCTTGAAGTTTGTTTTTGATTGCAAGGTTCTCTTCGTCCAGCCGAAAAGCTTCTTCCTTCGACCCAACACGGGAAGGTTTTAGAGTTTTAAAAGCATCTTGCTCACAGAAAGACTTTTTTCCAGAAGAAACACTATGTCTTGAGTGTGTAAGATCATATAACACAAATTCTGTCACCATAGAGTTGTCAAATACTCTGTCTTCTAGTTCAGAACATAAATTACTGGAAACTAGCATCTGCGCTACTATTGAGGAATCTTTGTCAAAATCATGGGATTCCAACCCAGTGGCATTGCTCTTCTTTCTATTATCAATGGAGTGAAAGGTATATACCCAATTGAAAGCATTACCTACTCTCCATGTCTTGGCCACAAACACATCCTCAGGGCACTTCACCTTGAACTCAAAAAAAGGCACTCCATGTTTGTTTTCCAGCTTGAGATTACCATGCAGGTGAACTGGTGAAGATGCTATACCTGAATACTGGATTTCTCTGTTGATAAACTCAGAAATAATGTCAGAATGCTTTCCTGTGGTAGATAAGTCATTTAGCAAATATTTCTGATAAGTCCTGTTTCTTGTAACATTTGCTGTCTCTTTTGATTTGACCTCACTGGTTTGCGGAATACGACTCACTGGACTTCTCAAAGATTTCGATTTTGTGAAATGATTCATCCTTTTCTTGACAGAGGAGAATCGAACTTTTGGACTCGCTCTTGAGGAGCAATCGCTTTCCAACGGAGATCGCAAGTGAGAGACTTCCACCTTAGCAGAGAGTGATTTCTGCAAGTAATGCACTTTGTCCTTTTCACGAAGAGAATTGCCATTAATTAGAGAATCGGCAACTTCACCACATCTGGACTTTAAATTTATAGAATCTCTCCCTTCTACTACTGCAGTAGAATTTTTCTTCTTAACATCCAAATGTACACAAACTTCAATAAAGCCATCTGAAGAGTCCGGCCTGGAAACATGCCGCGAAACCAAATCTGAATCCTGCCTGGAACCTTCATCATCTGAACCACATAAAGAATCAACAATGCTACCTGAGAAAGAGGTGTCACTCCTCCTTGAAATTTCTATTTTTTTCCTTCCCCCTACTATGGTGCCCATTTTCTTTATGTGTTTTACTTCCTCTGAACTCTGATACATGGAACACCGCCTTGTTTCTATATTACCTTCCAATCCATGAGGTCTAGAGAGAAGGCTCTTACATGAAGAACTGCGGAAGCGAGAAAATTCAATCTCTGCAAAGTCTCCCTTGAGGGTAAAAAATTCACCTTTCCCTGTGGGTTTTCCCTTTTTAGATCTCTTCTTCACATTCACACAATATTGCTGAGATGGAAGAACAGTATTGGGACTCAGACCTTCTGAAGACTTGTCATTGAGATCCAACTCCAACTCTTGTCCCATTGATGAATCCAAAGGCCTGCAACACCATTAAAACCAAAACAAAAACAAAAAACAAATAAATTAGTTTATGGCAACATGGTAGTTACTATCTAACAAAATTTATATATGATGGTTACAAGTAAAATATTCTAAGAAGTACCCAGATGACAGGGGAAGCCTTCCATTGATGAATTTTTGTTGGACTAAAAACCATAAATTATATCAAAACTTTGGCCCTAATAATCACAATTGATACAGGAAATGATACATCAAAGAAGAAATTGTTGATTGCAAGTAGGAAATGAATCAATGATAACCTGCATTGCAGAACAATTATCTACACTCTCCTCAAACATGTAATTTTGCAATGGCAATTATGACCTTTCAAACAACCATTATTGTAAAGGGAGTCCCACCAGTGCCCACAAAAATTACACGCTGGAGACAGACAGAAAAAATAAAACTTGAAAAGAACAACAATGATTGATTGCGAGCACCGAAAAAGAAATGCTTGTATGATCCATTGGATAAAAAAATTGCAAAAGGAAAAGAAAAAAGGCTGGATAGAATACTGTATGATCTCTATAATACCCAAATGTGATTTGAGTAAAGTGACACCAATGAGTACTAGTATATAAATATTTAATTTAAAAGAAATAACAAAGTACACCATGATTTTGATACCAAACCATAACAGTGGAAAATGCTGAAAAAGAAGAAGAAAATGGAAAAAAGTTAACGGGCATACTGGAGTAGATCTTGGAGAAGTAAACTGAGGAAAGAGAGAACCCAACAACAAGAAGCAGCTTCAATGGCAATGCAAAATCATAAAGCTCCAAGCTTGAGCATAAAGTGTGCAGTAGAACAACTAATGAAACCAACCCATTTGATAAAGAGTCAAGTGCTGGCCCATTTGTGTTGTTGTTGTGTTGTGTTGTTGTAACTCAAAAAATCCCAAAATCCAAAATACTAAGCCACCAACCAAAAGCAGTGTTGTTGTGGGGAGGCCGAAACATAAAGCAAGCTCAGTTCAATCACCACTAGCTAGCACAACAGAAGAAGCAAATGGTGCCAAAAAGCAATGTTAGAAAGAAACAGAAACTGAGTAACAGGGGAGAGAGAGAAGCGAGGACAAGTTTAAGTTGCCACTACTACGCTCATGCACATGATGGCCCTACCAAAACATAGACATGCCATGTTCTTCAAGGCAACATCATATCACGCTGGTTTTCTTTCTTTGCTTTAAAATACTTTTCCTTATTTATTTATTTTTTATATTTTAATATTTAATTTGTGTCTCACTCAGTAGTCAGCATGAAACCAGCGAAGCAAAGCGAGCGAGCGAGCGACCCGAGAAAGAATCGAGTGAAAAAAGAGGCGGTGCCCTTCCTCAAAAGACATATAACACCCTTTGGTCTTGTTTCTCGGGGCACAAACGGAAGGGTAGTTGTGGAATTTGGTTGCGTCATGGTGTACAACAGTAACAGTGCCACTGTGAGTTCTCTTATTTATGTTTCAGTAAAAACCCAAAAAAATAGTGGTTTTGGGGAACAAATCAATTACTCCCTTCGTTTTTTTTTTATTTATCGGTTTTTTAAAAAAAAATTATTATTTTTATTTATTATTTTAATAATTTAAGGTTATATTTTGATAATTATATTTTTAATTTTGTTAATTATTTATATATTTTTTATAAATTGATTAATGTAATAATTGAAAAGTTTAAAGACTAATTAAATATAATATATTTACTCCTAAAAATTATTTTACTTTTCAACAACATAAATTTATTACTAATACACACATGTGAATGTGAATGTATCTAAGACTAATTGGATAATTGAATAAGGGATTAGAAATAATTAAAATAATAAGACATATTAATTGATTCATCTATTCCCAAAGACTAATTAAATAAGAGTATAATAAAAAAAATTATTAATTAATTAATTCCTTAATTATGATAAAATAACCTAAAACATATAAAAAGGAACGGAGAGAGTATCTTATGGCTTCGGGAAGGGCACAGATGACATACATTAACTTAATAAGAACGGAATCCCACAATTAATTGATAATTAATAAACACCATAATCAGTTTTGTCGAATTCGGAATCGGATCTGAATAGTGTTCCATAGGCAAATTTTTATTGACAATTATGCCCTTATAGTATTTCCCGATCGGACAAGACAAGCAAGTAATCTTAGGACTCGGAGTGGGCCAAGAGATGCTTTGACCAAGTCAATTAAGTGTTGTTTTTGGTATTTCAGGAGCAGGGGTGAGTGAAATTGCCTACGGTGAAGAAAGACAAAGAGAGACACCTATCTATTTCGAGTCAAACCGTCAAAGACAACGTTAAAAACGAAGATATTGTATTTGCATGTTGTTGATTGGATTGGCGGGGCAGGGCAGGAACCCAAAATCAGGAGCAAGGTTCCGTCAAAGACCCACGGAACCTTGGACTCACGCCACATTTTTTTTTTTTGAGATTGTCCCAATCTAATTTCATGTTAATGTTAATTGAAGTCCATTAACAAATGACAATGTACTTATGTACCCCGTCCCCGCCCCACCAAACAGAACCATTTGCATAAATCAAATTTAGAAATATATTTACAACGAAATAATATTGTTCCTCTCCTAAATAATAAATCATCAGCTACAAATCAGTATTTAACTCTTTAATTATTATTTAATTAAACAAGATATTTTTACTTTCTTAAATTTATTTAATCAATAATTAAATTTCCTTAATAAAATTAAAATTAATAAAATAATTGTCATAAAATAAGTTTTTATTACTTAATATTTCTTTAAATTTCACAAAAATATATTGAACCTGAAACATCAACACCACCCCAAACACCCATTAACGAGGGAAGCTGCCTGACATCACGGTAGGGGTGTCTGTGGCTCGATTCGGTTCGATTTTGAGGTAAAAAGTCATACAATTCAAAGTTTAAAATAGCATGTAATTCAGTTCAATTTGCTTTCAAAAAAATATCTGATCCGATCCAATCCGAAATAATGTTATTTAGATTGAATCGATTTTTGATTTTTTGCGGTTATAATTTTTTTGAAAAAAAAAAATATCAATCAAAGTGATTCCGTTTCTGTTTCACTTCTAATATATTTTCAAGTACAACTCAATGACATTTGTTTTAACAATTCTCAATACATTATCAATTATAAAGCCAATTTCTGAACACACATATCATTTCTAAAAAAAACCCTTATACAAAAATAATATTTACAAAATCATATTCTAAACAAATAAAATATAAAATATAAAATATAAAATAATATTTAACACACACTAATTGAAAAAACCAATTCTAAAAAAATACATAATATAACATTTGATTTGTAGTCTATATATGCAAGTCTAAAATGAATAATATTATAAATTGCGGTTCAATTCGGCTCGATTCGATTTTCGTGAAAAGATCTGAAATCCGAGCAATTCAATTTGGTCTTCCAAAATACTCATCCAAAAAAATCCAAAAAATTCAATTTTTAATCGGTTCGATTTTAAACACCCTTATATCACGGTAACATTCTAGGTAAGTATATATTGTTGTCAGTTAACATTGTTGTATGCACAAATTCAAACTAGAGGAGAACTAACTATACACAACCTTTTGCTACTCCAACTATCAGTCCAAAAGAAGAAGAAAAAAGATTATCTAAAAAAGGACAGAATATTCCTCCTAGCCAGCATGTCTTGGAGCTTCAACGTTTTCAGCTTTCCTGGGTTTGCCAAATGATTTCTGGGCCTCCAAAACAGGTACATATGCTTCACTTGTTTTCTTAAAGATGTCATTGGTGGACTTGTCAGATTCACGGGGACTCACAAGCTTCTTCTCAACATCTTCAAATTTTGCAGTGGCCCATGGCGCTGTGCCTACATTTCTTTTTGAATCTGATGCGTCTATAGTCAGCACAGACACCTCATCACGGGAGGCAGACCAGGATCTGCCACAGACAACACATTCCAGCTGAACAAGCAGAGCAGCAATCAAACCCGAGTCAGAAAAAGGGCAGGACACGATTTTTGAATTTTAGATATTTATTATCAGTAAAACAATTAAGGTGCAAACCATATATCTGTCAACGCGTCCTGTGTGCATAATATCCCTCAAGCCCACCTTACGCTCCTTGCAAAATTTGCAGCGAGCATCCGTCATCTGTTTCCTCGGTAGAAAAGCTAACAGTCAGTAGGTATGATGATATCTTCACATAATTTAACAGATAAGATTGTGGAAGGGAGTAAAAATGACCTGCATCTGCTGCAACTCATCGGGCTCATTCTTGGATATTTCCTCAGCAGTCAAACCCTCCTGGAGTTCAAATATTTTGTAGATAATAACCACAGAATCAATAACCAGATTACTCGTAACTGATTCAACCCAAGAAAAATGCATCCATGAAAATACAAGAAAAACAAATCAACAAGTCAAATGCAGGGTGGTCATCAGTGCTGAAGAACATAAGGTACGAGTTTTTAGATCTTCCCCTGGAATATAATTGATGTTTAAACAACATGTTTTTATATCCCTCCTAACTCCCCCCAACACACAAGAAAAGGAACGAATGTTCTAACTTAATCCCAACTTTTGCTCAG
This sequence comes from Glycyrrhiza uralensis, assembly GCA_030159175.1. NCBI lineage: Eukaryota > Viridiplantae > Streptophyta > Magnoliopsida > Fabales > Fabaceae > Glycyrrhiza > Glycyrrhiza uralensis. Next base: position 55,390,723 of record BRZY01000003.1, on the reverse strand, counting down.
AACGTATTTAAGAGCCTTAAAAAATAACAGGTTCAGTGATGTCAATAAAATCCAAGCCAAAAGTATATTCCTCTACTTTACTAGCATTCTGAAATGTGTTAAATGGATAAAATACGCTGAAGATCATTGAAAGCTGAACCAATAGTATTGAATGATTAAAAAAAATTCACAAGAAGCTGCTGGTTCAAATCAGAAATTAAATTAATAGCACAAAATCTACAAAACGAATTGATCATATGAGCAGACAACTTCAAATTTCCAAAGTTATATTAATATATACTCCACATAGACTAGAGATAGAGCCAAAGTAGTCCTTCTAAGGCTTAGACAATCCTCACCTCTTGAGCTAGCTAGCTTTTGGGAATGAGTCTAAGCCCAAATTCTAAAAATGCTATCAAAGCCTATCCTATATTTTTGCTATTGGGCCACTCGTATTTGTCCACGCTCTATATGTCTAGTCCTAGGCACAAGGGGGTGTTGTTATTGGGCCACCCACATTTGTCCATGCTCCAAATGTTTAGTCCCAGGCATAAGGGGGTGTGATATGGCAAAAGTAGTCCTTATAAGACTTGGGCAACCTTCACCCATTGAACTAGCTTTTGAGGATGAGTTAGGATTACCCCAAATTCCGAGATGACTACCCTAAATCTGTTATTGGGCTAGGTGTGAGGGGGTGTTGAGATCCCACATCGACTAGAGATGGGGGATTTCAACAAATATATATTAAAAAGATAACATACATCATACCTTCAATTCACTGGATGTCATATTCAATATTTTTGAAGGTTCCAACTCTCCATTTAATAGACGCCGTGTTAGAAATGCATTGCGCTGCAAAAATAAACTCAGAAAAAATAGAATAAAAATATAAGCAACCAGCATTATCACTAATAGAAAAACATGTTCAAAGATATCCACATTAGTTTGTCAAGCCAAAAACAGCAATAGAGCGTTGATAGTGGTGATGGTGATGAACTTAACATAGACATCCATAATTAAGAAAATATCATCATTGTTACAACAAGTCAGTTTTTTTCTTTTTCCATTGTTAGAACAAATGCTGTGCATATTGCATAAATATATTGCATGTCTGTTCATAATATATCCTTTGAATTGAACAACCCATCTTGTTCAATGCACAAATCAACAAAATGTGAGTGAAATTCTTATAAGAGGTGGGTATGAAGGCCAGGCAGGCCCAAACCGCACCGGCCCACATTGGCCCGTGGGTTAAATGGGCCGGTTCACAGACTAGCCCGTTTGTTTTTTCTTGTTAAAAAATTTAATTTTTACTTGTTAAAATATGTTTTTTTGCTTATATTTACCTTTTTTAACTTTAAAATAATTAAAAAATATATTTTAAAAGGATTTTCTATTCCACAAACCCACGGACAAAACTCATTTAACCTGCAGGTTCAAAAAATTTCTAACCCAATTTCACACGGGTCAGCCTGTGGACTGCAGTCCATTTACCCTGCTCTATATAAGAGTTCAGAATACCCAAAACAAATTCACCAGGCATCTACTAGTCTACTCAAAGAAAAGAAGTAATTTGTTAATTTTTGTTCCCTTGATAAATTATTTAACACCCAGTGAAAGAAAGGTATTTTCAAAATTTAACGCAATATATAGCTTTCGAAACAGACTTGACTAAATATTAAAAAAAGCCTTATTTTTAATGTCCCCTGTTCCTCAAGTATCTGCATAAGCATTTAAAACCTATCTTTAGGATAAAATAAAAATGTGTCAACAAGCAGACCATGCTTAATTTAGCAATTAGGTGGCTTGATACATAATCACATATACGAAAACATGTTAATCGCAACAGAAATAGAAAAGAAAGCAGTCCATACAAACTAGCAATTTCAAAATTTAAACCAATAATTCATCAATGGTCACATGATCTATACATGACCCAGTTAAGATTGACAATATTCTATTAGACATCTAATCTCCTGGCCATTAATTTTTAATGTAATATAATAAAATCTATAGTTATATACAACTCAAGAACAAAAAGTCCCACCTTATCCAAAATAAAATGTAGCAGCAACATGTGATTTTAATCTCTCAAGTGTATTGCTTAATAAACATTTGAATTTAGCAATCTATATTAAAAGAGCAACTCCTAACCTTGAGATTAAATAATAATTGCCGTAGCTTTTGGTTGTACTTTTGACAATCTGCTGAAAGAGTATCATGTGCAGCTTTCTCCAGAGCAACTACAGCTGGAATAGCAACATCTGGCCAGACAAAAGACTTGGGACTCTGTAGGGTGAAAAATGTAAATGCTGAATTCATTATAATCCTCAAGGAAAAGAGAAACAAATAAACAAACCCACACAAGAGATCACAAGCACAATTGGATAATTCACCAAGTACCTTCTGAACCTTGTCTTTACATTCATTTGCTAATTCTGAACTTTTGTTATTGCTTCCATTGTTGATTGCATTATAACTGTCATTCCCTTTGTCTTCCTTCTTTATGCTGCCATCAGTATCAAATGTGGATTGAACACTTTCTAGTAACTTCTCCAAAACTTTGTCACGATGGGTATCTCCTGTCAGTGCATTAAAATCCACCAATATGCGATAATACTCTGAGGCATTACTTGCACAACTCCCTGGTGTTTCAGGTTTCAGAAATTGGTCGCTCTTTCGAGATGTTTCCTCCTCCCTTGAAACATCAAGAGGCGAAATGTTTTTTTTCCTTAAGATTCTTTTATTTTTCATCAGATCTTCCTGATCAGCAGATGCTTCATCAGTCTCAATGTCAGGTAGTTCACCCAAACATTGAAGAGTTTTCTGAACAAGCTCATCAATTTCTTGCTGTTTATTGTCCTCATAGTCCTTATCAGTTAGCTTCCATAGTTTCCTTTCTACAGTGTCATACACCTTCTGCACAATAAACCCAGGATGCTGCTTACGATTTGGAAGCTGTTTGTGTATGGGAACAAAATGCACCACACACTTATGCATAACAGACTCTGCAGGAACCTCATCACGGTGGAAACTGTAAAACAGCTCTCTCGTATCACGTGATTGCCAGCTACCACCGCCCTTTTTTTCTGCTTCTTCAGGACGGTAAAACCACTGCCCTGTGACCTTCATGTTACCATTTTGGGATTGTGTAATGTCCTAACAGCAAAACATCTCCAGAAATCAGAAGGTGGAGAGAGAAAGAAGATCTACAACTCTACATTTGGTAGAAGAGGAAAGAATAACACCCTCTCTCCCCCGCACGTGAAGGAGAAAAGAGAAAGGGGGTTACCAAACCCATCATTAAGTCCATAACATCAATGCAGAGCAAGCTGCTTGACAACGTATGTTGCATACAACACGACAAAAATTTGGCGACCTAGTTATCAAAAGTAAATAAAAGGGCAATGCGCCAAGGAATTCCAAGAAGGGAACAAAAACGGAATACTGATTTACAAATATTAAACATGTAAAATTGTGAAATAGATAATCAACAAGGGGAATTTTTTACTTGTACTCCATGTACTTCTGATTGAATTTATTACTTCTTTGCCAATGCATAACAACATACCTCGATGATCACCAAAATCAGGTATATGATATCTAAGCAGATATCAAGAGTCATAAAACTTTTATGTTCCAAGCCAACATATCTTAAAAAATATAGTTAAAATAAGGCAGAATTAAATATTTGTCTATTTGACAAGGATTTCACCTTAATAATTGCCACGTAAGGCTTTTGCTCTTTGTCCTCGGGCACGAGAAGTACAGGATCCTCCTGCATGAACAGTGGCGTCAAGAATAACAGTAAGTTGCATAACCAATTCACAAAAAATGCAACACATTTCCAAGAATAGAAGGTTTTAGCACCCAATTTCACAAAACAACCATCATCCTCACCAACGATGCCCAAGCTGAAACCTCAAAATCACAGGACATGCACCAGTTTTCAGTTGCAGAAAAGCAGTAAGCATGGAGAGATGCAACAAGTAAAAGCATTTACAAAGACTAGGAATTGCATCGCCATTAGATGAAGAATCGAGCATGAACTGCTTTTCTCAGTTGACATGCACCAGCACTACTAAGACTTAGCATTTGATTAACAAACCTAAATCATATGATATTCATTCAGATACTTGTGTAGCATTAGAAGCATCTTTCATTTGTCCATAATTACTGTGTTTCTGTCATTTTATTGATGTTGCAGAAATCTAAAGCCACTGAAACCAACGCAATTATGTGTACGATGCAAGCTCTATCAGCGCAAAAATAAAAAAATCGAAAATCGAAACTCATGCATTCTAGTTCTAACCTCTAGAACTATTTCCTCGAATTCCTACGACGTTTATGCTTAAGGAAATGCGAGAAAAGGCGAGAGTGAGGATGAGATGATATACCAGTGTGTATTCGTTTCCATCGTACTCGAAGGATTCGAAATGCTTCCTTCTGCCTCTCCCTTTTCCAGAAACCCTAACTGGTTCGCCAATGGGTTTAGCGTCTTCCTGTGGCGGTTCGTCTTCTTCGTCGGAAGTTTCCTCGTCCTCTTGCTTCTCCTTGGGCTTCCTCTTCTTTTTCTTTTTCTTTTTCTCTTTCTCCTTCTCCTCCTCTTCTTCGTCCTCTTCCTCTTGGAGCTTCATCCTCTTCCTCTTGCGCAGCGCCTTCGAACGGTTATCTTCGAGTGTGCTTGTGGTTGTACCGGATTGCTGCTTGGAGGGACGAGGCGGTGAATCGTCTTCGTCGTCACTAGTTGCTACCTGAGTGAACCGTCGATTCACCATTTTCGGAGAATGTCCAAATCCCACTCTCTCACTCAAATATTGTGCTCACTGCGGTTTCACCAGAATTTCTCACTCAGGTGATGCGTATGCGTATGCGTATGTATATGATTTTGGATTTTGGATTTGGATTTGGATTTGGATTTGGATTTTGGATTTTTTTTTGTTTATATTATTATACGAGTAGAGTAACACGTCATTTTTTTGTACTGAAAAACTGAACGGAAAGGGTCGGTCACTTTTTTTTAAAGTGAAAAAAAGGTTAAGGTTAATTTCGTCAATATGTTCGGTACGTGGCTAATTTGCAAGACTTGTGCAAATTAATCCCTTCCGTTTACTGGCATGATGAAATAATTGTCACAATAGGGATTAGTGTTTAAGATGATGATGGTCATAAATCAAAGGTACTAGTACAAACAAGTTTTCATAATGGAAGGCATAATTCAAGGTATTGCCAAATTTACAATTTTTAATTGCTGAAAAACAGAAAAAGCAAAATAAGGAACGAGATTTCAGTTAGGTGAGAAGCTCACAAATCACAATTGAATTAAGTGCAGAACAAGACAATAGATATTCATACGTGGCCAACCAAAAAAACATGCGATTGAATGTTTGTCGACTTGGCCACTTGGTTCACCTTAAAATTGGAGGGGAAGAATCTTCGATAGTCTTCGAGAACTTGGACAAAGGGAAGGATCTTCACCATTTCCACGGAAAACCACCCATACTATTTGAATTATATTAGTTATATTACTATGTCTCTAATTATAAGAGATTTTTATGTAATTTTAAAATTATTTTTAATAATAGTATTTTTCTTTTCTCATTTTTTATCTCTAATTTAATTAATGCATTACTACATCTCTCTTCCAATAAATAAAGATAATTTGGGTAAAAATTAATTAATGTTTGACATATTTTCAAAAACCTCTTATAAAAAGAGACAAATAAACTAGCAAAAAATCTTTTATAATTAGGGACGGAGGGAGTAATTATTATTATTAACTATATTAATTAATTAATTATATTAAGTGCTCTCTCTCTCTCTATCTCTCTCTCTCCTGATGGTACTACTATTTACGTCTCTGGATGCCTTTCTTGTAATTGTCCATTTTGAACATTGTATGTGTTCAAATTTCGTACAAATACATCATTTTGTCCATTTTCTACATTTCAAGGGCGATAATATTTGGATATTTAATAATTTTTTATACCCATTTAATATTTTTTATTTTTTTTAATATTTTTTTTTGTCACATCATATCACCTATTATATCTTTTTTTATGCAATATCACCTATTATATTTATCACTTATCTCTCTAGGTGTGTACATTCCTTGGGTGTCTATGTAATATTTTTTTTTTCATTTCTATTATTCCTATTTTTGTATAATATGCTTCATGTCACCCTAGCTAAAAGAGGGACGGTTATCCGAACACCGGGATAGAGGAAATGAGAGAAACGGGCATGACATGAGATTTTCAACTTCGTAATTTTTTATGTACTTTTTTGCATATTTATTTGATTTGATTTGATTATATTTATTCTAATAAATTCAATTCAATTTTTACACAGTAAAAGATAAAAATAAAAAATTATTCGTGTTACAAAAGTTCAGTCCCCTGGTATGTTTTTAACTCTACCTCTGTCTAAAAACCACTAAAGTGAGATTTATGACCCCAAAAAATTATTACAATAATTTTTTTTTGAAACAACAATTAAAATTTTCTGTTAAAAGAAAAATGAAAATGATACTCTTCAATGCCAAAAAAAGAAAATAATACTCTCAATACCCAAAAAAGAAAATGATACTCCTAAAGATTTTTCATTTTTTCGGTTAACAGTATCAAGAGATCATTTTTTTTTATCAAGTATCAAGAGATCATTTAATTGAAACAATCTAATTTCATGCTAGTCATTGGGTATTTTTTAACATTAAAAAATCATTCATTTTCTCTTGCTTTTTAGAGGATTGTTTTTTCGATAGAAAAATATTGGTCTTATGGTCTGTTCATACTTTTAGTGTGTTCTTTTTTATTTTAAAAATTAATCTACAAAATAATTTTATCTTCAAAACAACAAAATCTATTTCGTAATATTAATTGAAAAACAAATTTTCACATGAAAAATACCTGCTTAGTATAATTTTTTTCACTGGCTTACTTTGTAAGTTTGTGTTGAAAACATGTTTTGAATGTGGAAACTGTTAGGCAACAAGATGGAGATAGTGAGTAAGTGGTGACAATGGTGGATGGTGTTAGGCAATGACAATGATAATGGAGTGTGCTAGACAATGTTGACAATGGTGGTGGATATATATCGGGTAGTGGTGGCGACGGTGGCAAAGGTTGGGTGATGATGGAGGGTTTTAAGTTGTGATAGTGATAAAATGTGTCTTGTAGCAATATCAATGGGGAAGAATGTTAGATAGCAATGACAAAAGCGATGATAGAAGATGTCAAGAAGAAGAGATGACGGAAGATGTAGAGTGGTAGTGTAGATATGAAAAATACTAGACAAATAGCGAGACAAACACAGTTTTAGTTTTTTTTTTTAAATAATAACAAGATTAATAAAAAAAGTTAATCACAAAACACCTAATTAAATAAGTATTTATTTTACTATAAAAATAAAAAACACGTTTTATTTGTAGAAGTTATTATCAAACATGTTTACAAAAAATGTACGAGTGAATTATCGATTTAATCGTTGAAATTGTAGTGCGCTAGTATTTTTTAAAAAAAATTATTAATATCTTAAATTAATCCTTAAAATTAAAAAATTTCGATCACATTAGCTTTTGTCAGTCAATTTTAAAGATTAAATTGACTAATTTAAAAATATTAATATAATTGATAATTTTTAATTTCATAATTATTTTAAAATATTAATAGTATTAGAAATTAAATTAATAATGCCGTGATAAGATCACCGGCGGTCACTCAAGATGGAAAAATGATCGGCATTACATTTGGCCAGCTGGTCTGATTAGCTTTACCGACTGTCGTGCGTACGTTCTCTCTCTCTTTCTCTCTTCTTTACCCTATTTTTTTGCATGATTTATAAACCACACTTTTGCCTTAAAAAATCAGAATCAAAATCAGAAACAAAAAATAAATAAAAAAAGAAAAGAAAACGTATAGAAAAAGCTTCTCCGAAAACGTAGCAATAAAGAAGGGAGATTCATCTGTTTTTCCCTCTTCGTGACCGGGAAGTTTCTGATCCTCTTTTCACTCGTTCTCTTTCAGGTTGGTTTCTCTTTCCGATACCTTGGTTGATTCTAGGTGCAAACGCTTCCATAACTTAATTTCTTTGCATTTTTTTTTCGTTTTTAACTTCTCCCTGTTCCCCTTTCCACTGTTGTATGCATTTTATTTTTGGGGGTTTCATTTGCTATTTGGCGATTCGAGTGATGGGTTTTCTTTTCCTGTTTTTTCGTGAAGGGGATTTTTATGGTGGTTCTTGACGATGAAGTTGCGATTTTGCTGTGAAACCCTGCTTGTGTTTGTCGTTTTGCCCCAATGATGGTGTTGTCTACAAGATTATAGTTTCTGTCTAGGAATCTCGGTTCAAGCTCAGGATTGATTCTTTGCTTTGATAGTTTGTGGACTTGATTGTGACCCTTGAAGGGTCTGTGATATCAAAGTCAATTCAACTTGGTTAGAGGTAGAGGTACCTTTCTTTGTAAAAAAATGGTTGATTCAATTGCTGCAACTTCACTCCTTGGCCACCGACCTGTCTGTGGAGGAAATTTGATCAGGGATGTATCTGGGAAGAGGAAATCTTTTAGCAATTGCAGGTTCCCAGCAACTGAGTTTCTTGGTGGAAGGGTTGTTGTTTCTTTACCTTTGCCTAAATCCAAAAGAGATAGCGTCTTTTTGTCATCATCATCAATTAAGGCCCTTGCTGTGGAGCTCACAAGAGAGGCATATTCTTACAGGGAAGACAAATTGCCCAAGAAAGACAATAGCAACAAGATTGATGGTGGCTTTGATTCAAGACCCGGTTTGTGGCCTCCTGCGAATAGAGCAGATAAACCCTCACTTCGAAACCCCTTGCTTCGACATGAGAGGATGGGATGTGGCTGGTTGGGTGTTATATTTGAGTGGGAAGGGGTTCTCATTGAAGACAACCCTGATCTAGAGAAGCGTGCTTGGCTGGCCCTTGCTCAAGAAGAAGGCAAATCCTCCCCTCCCGCCTTTATCCTTAAGAGAATTGAAGGCATGAAGAATGAACAGGCCATTTCTGAAGTGCTGTGCTGGTCCAGGGACCCTGCACAACTGAGAAGAATGGCTAATAGAAAGGAAGAAATCTACCAAGCTTTGCAGGGTGGGATATATGGTCTCATGCCTGGGTCTAAAGAGTTTGTGAGTGTTTTGATGCATTATAAGATACCGATGGCATTGGTTTCCACGCGTCCTAGAAAAGTTATTGAGACTGCTGTGGGGGAAATTGGTATTGAAGACAGTTTCAGTGTTATTGTAGCAGCAGAGGATGTTCACAGGGGGAAGCCTGATCCAGAAATGTTTGTGTATGCGGCCCAGCTTTTGAACTTCATACCTGAGAGGTGCATTGTGTTTGGGAACTCAAATCGAACGGTGGAGGCTGCACATGATGCGCGGATGAAGTGTGTGGCTGTTGCTAGCAAGCATCCTGTGTATGAGCTTGGGGCTGCAGATTTGGTTGTAAAGCGCCTAGATGAGCTTACGGTGGTTGATTTGAAGAATCTTGCAGACATTGAATCAGCTGAATTTGGGTCTGGGGAGCCTGAGGTGGAGCTGGAGTTGGAAAGAGATTCTGATGCATCATCTGTTGATGACAGTTTCTGGTAAATCCTATCCTATAAATGTACAGTTGATTGAACTTCATCTGATTCTTGATGATATTAGCTACAGATTAGTTACTTGTGTATATGGTAAACACTAAACAGAATAAATGAAAAAAAAAATGTTTACGTGGTCTGCGTTGAACAATGATGTTACTACTATTGTACTTTTTGTCTATAATCTATATCTATCTATCTATAATCTATCTAGAATCTAGAATATATACATGCACGGTATTTTCATATTTGATTTACTGGTATTTCTAAGGTAAAATACGACTGCTATGTTTGTTGGGGATTTAAGTATATACTAGGCCCAAACTATTAATCAGAATTCGGGGATAAAGGAGCTTATTGTGATAGGGGAAAAAGGAGGATTGAGAGATCATCTGTTTGCAGTATTAAAACACAGCAACCGATTGTTGCCATGCCTCGGTTTGAATGTAGAGCAGCGGTATACATTTTTCATTGTGCACACACACACACATCCATCACCAACTTTTCTGTTTGCTGCATATAATACAAGTTTAAGGTGTTTTTAGGTTCTCGTTTGCACTATAATTTAATGAGCAAATGGTATTTTATTTTATTAATTTCCATTGGTTATATTAATTTCCATTTGTACTATTAAATTGGTTTGATTATATTGTTTCCTATTGCCGATTCCATCTAAGTGGTGGTTGTTGAATATTGTTTCCTATTAACATTTTTCTCCCCATTCCGAAGTAGGCGTTAGAAATGTTTGTGTTCTGCGCTATATTATCCAAAGAATAGGATGCTTGCAGGGGGCCACTTTTTGTTTGTAGTTTATTGATTTATTGATACTGAAAGTTTGAACACTTAATTGGATATATCATCATTTAACATACCACTTGTATGCTAACATTAACTAACAAGATCTAACACAAGGATTAAATTAATCCATAAAATTCACTTCCAAAGATTTTTTTTTTTTAAATTCTTGTCGGAGGAACTATATATCAGAGCACCATACACTTTCAAAGATAAAATAGTAATTTACTCGGGCTTTGTATGGTAAAAAGTAGTGGATATTTTATAGCAGATGAGCTTATAGTGGATAAGCTACCAAATCGAATTTAAAATATTTGGTAAAATTAGCGATTAAACTAACTGATAAATGTAAAATGACATAAAATGATACTTAAATATGTTTTTAGTCCTTTAAGTTTAAAAAATTGTTGTCTTTAGTCCTTTAAATTTAAAAACGTGTGTTTTTTATCTCTTATTTTTTTAAAAATGTCACTTTTAGTCCTTGAGACTATTTTTTAATTTGAAAGGTATTTTTTAAATTTATATTTTGATCTTTTTCAAATCTTGATTTTTACCTTATCTCTTTTTCCCTAATTTTCAAAGATTTTTTTAAATTTATATTTTGGCCCTATTCAAATTTTGAAAATATTTTTTAAATTTAAAATATGGACCGAAAGACTAAAAGTGACACTTTAAAAAATGAGAGACAAAAAATATATATTTTAAATTTGAGAGACTAAAAATAATTTTCCAAACTTGATGAACTAAAAATATATTTAAGTCTATAGTTAATTATTGTTTATATTTCTTTAATCAATATTAAATATGGTAAAATATTTATAAATAATAAACTAATTATTATGATATTTAGAAGTTAAAATTTCAAAATTTATATCTTAATGATATTATTTATTTGTTTGCTTATTATCTATTGTGACCTCATTAAAATAATTTTTATTAGTTAAAAATATTATATTTAAATTTAAATTTATTTTATTTTATTTATAGTTGTATTTATTTACTTGTTTATTTATTATCATTAAAATAATTTATTCATTGGTTAAAAAATTTATTTATTATTTTTATTATTATTATTATTATTATCATCTTTTATTTTATTTAAGAGATGATAGGGAAGGAGTTTAATAAAAATGATGAGGGTAAAAATGAGAGAAAAGATCATACGCTATTCGCTATAAGCTCAAATGTTATTTCAAGTAGTGTTTGAAAAAACACTAAATACTACTGAAAAAATGCTAAACGCTACTCGTTACTAAACACTTTTATTTTTTCAAATACGCTAGTTAAATCCACTAACAACTAAATGATAGGACTTGCCAAACAGAGTCTCAATTGATATATAATGGCATCACCAATTGGAATCTTATTAGGCATTTTACCAAATAAACATTAGTGCTTATTAATTTTTTGTATTGGAGTACATTTCTGTTGAGACGCTTAAGCATGAGTGCTTAGGTAAACATATCTCTTAAGCACATGGTGGGACATGCCTTGTTTTATAAATAAAAAAAATCAAATTAAAAAAATAAAAAATTATTATTATTGAAACGTAATGATGTGATGTTAATGGTGGGTTCATTTAAATATTTATTTTAGAGGTGTTGGGTTAGACTTATGAAATACTTAAGTTCAAAAAAAATAAAAATAAGTAATATTTATTAATGAGACCCATTTAAATACCTCAAAATGAGATACTGCATTATGGATGATCTAAGAAAATAAAAGCAATTGTACTATTTTAAATGTATTGTCCCAACTCCTAAAAAAAAAAAAAGGTATTGTCCCAACTTTTGTGCACGTGTCTATATAAAGAGCCATTCTTTTTTTGTTGCCGACCTTGAAACGAAACCTTTGAATCAGATCCGCTACAAATTGATTTTGGACACAAACACATGAACACTCAAAAGTGTTGAACATATAATTATTAATTCGTAATAGTGGCAGTCGTAGAAATTTAATTAAATTTTTGACCTCTTTAAAACCATTTTTTTTTCTAAACCATTGTAATTAGAGCTTTTAGCTCCTTAGTGAGCAAACGAGGGTTACAAATTTCAACTCTTTAAATCGATCATGAGACTAATTTCCAATTTAGGGTTTAATCACACTTAAAACTACTCAAAAACTTATATAATAATTTAATAGATCCGCCACGGTTTTGTTGTTTAGTTTTTCCAAACAGAGGACAAAGTCTCAACGGCAACGCAGAAACAGGAATGCGACCCGCGAGAGGAATCCATCCTTATCACTCTGCCAGAGGCAATATAATCCTTATCATATGACGTATGCTTTCCCAATTTGCTACTCTATTTAATTTTAATCGCTCACGTGTTTGTGTCTACATCAATTCGCATTTTTGCAGTGGATCTTATTCCGACTCTTCGTTACAGCCTCAGCAATAAAGAATGCATGGCTCAATCAGACTCAGTTTTAAAACTAGGCACCATGAGTTGGGGACATTAATTTAGCACCAAGCTTTGCAATTTAAAATAATCCAATTGCTATATATTGTCGTAATATTGCCGCCCCTCTACACTCCATCTCCGTTGTTTTCATCCGTCTCTTTTTCTCTATTTTAATCCTCACTTGCTTAACTGCAGCAATAGTGGTGATGAGCATTAGCTTTTAAACATTTTAAAACTTAAAACTCATAGTCAAATCAAACAAGAAGTTAGATTTCAATTTGTAACTTAAACTTTTGAGTCAAACATTCTCACTTTTACGAGGCTGCTGTGAAAAAAAAGTATTGATTGCTATACTATTGTTAAATCAATTCTGATTTTTTTACACACTATGTATTAATTAGAGAGCGTAATGGATGTTTCATGGACTAGCAATACCAATAATTAGTGATTCAGCGCTACTTTGCTGACTATCACTCTGCAAATGGTTAGATTCGATGTTAGTAACAATGTCACACTACTGTTATTATGGTCATGGCTATCATAAGCTCCCCGAAAAAATAAACAATAAAAACACACAGAAAGGACATATATGCTACTGTTCAGTTTTATAAACTATTATATAAAGCCTTTTATCAATTCAAATAATGAAAGAGACTTATTATTATTGAGAGTGAGAGATTGCCACATATCAAACTTTTTTATACTCACATAATTTAACAATTTTATTTAAATATCTAAATTAGCTTATTCAACTATTAAATTATATGATATTATTTTCATGATCATATATATCAAAAGGTACGTTCAAAAGAACTAGACCGATTATAAATATGATTTCAATTCTTTTTTTTTTATTTCTTCTCATCATTTAAATTTTAAAAATATTCTAAATAACATTAAACAATAACTTATCAAGTTTTTGAACCTATTAAACTAAACAAGTGTTCGAGGGTGGGGGAGATTCTACCCTCCTCGTGGTTCTCAGGGGTCATCCATGGTAATTGATTCCCATGTTAGGACTAAGGTTCCCACTTCCTCTAGGTGTTACAGACTCACAGGACCCTAGTTAAAAAAAAATGCCAATTAAAATACAAAAAATAAAAAATAGAGAAAAGAAAGAAAAAAAAAAGGGGTGGCAGAAAATGGAAGAAAAAGAGGAAGTCGTTCGTGGGAGGTGATGAGTGCCGTGACGTTCTCAAAGTGGATCGTAATCGCTTACAACAAAATTAGGAAAAAAAAAATTCTATTTCCCTTTTAATCATTTTTTGGTGAAATATTGCCCTTTTTCACTGAAAACAAATAAATAGTAGTAATATAACAGCAGTTCTTCAGTTGAGTTGAGAGCTGTGACAGCGAGCGAGTGAACACGAGAAAGAGGCAGACCCATTTCCCTCTGTTTTCCTTTCCTTTCCTCTCTCACACTCACACTCACACTCACACTCACAACCCAACCGCCAAATCCTCACCTCAACCCTAACTCAATTCAATTCACTTGTCTTTTAACACAACCTCTCTCACCACCTTACTTTCTGATTTACCTCACGCTTCCTTAATTCTAATCCTGATTTGCGTCTTTGCTTGTTTGTTCCTTCTTCAGTAGAGTAACCAACCAGTTGTAGTACCATGGCCACCACCATCTCCAGAGTCCCTTCCTCTATGCGTCACGAATCAATACGACACAACCACCTCGGTATTAGGAAAACCTCCATTTGTAACAGTTTGTCTTTCTCTTCATGGGATTCGCAGAAGAACAGGATTGGGGGTAGATGTGGTCGTGGGGTGATTGTCGCTGCTAGCCCTCCCACTGAAGATGCTGTGATTGCCACTCAACCGCTCACGAAGCAGGATCTTATCGATTACCTTGCCTCCGGCTGTAAGCCCAAGGAGAAATGGAGGTCCCCTCTTACTTCTCTTTCTTCTAATTCGTTTCCCTTTGTTTATGCTTCGTTTTGTTTTAGGTTGTAATTTAATTACTTATTAATTATATTTAATATTTGACTTGCAATTATCGTTTGTTTTTTAGCAGAATATATCACTCTAGTTTCAACACATGTAGAGATTAGAGAGTAGAGTGTTTTTCCCCTTCTTCTTCATAAAATAAACTAGCGGGGTTCCGTGTATCTGGTCTTGTGTGATTTTCCCTCTTGTTTCTATTTGCAATGATGATTCTGATGATTGGTTTACGGTTTCCTGGATTATCAATCATGCTCGCTCACCTCCTCTTTTATCTGCCACTTTAAAGTACTTGGGCAAGAATTGGCAAAGTAATTAAATAGTCTCAAATCTCAATTATGAACACAAATAGCTGCATTCGATTGAATAATCATTTCATTGAGTTATGAATTGTCTCGGAATATCATTAGGAGAACGGCAATGCTATTTAGTTAATTAATTCAGTACGAAAGATTTAATGCCAAGTTGAGCACAAAAAGAAGAAACGCATGATTATACGTGATGGGTCCCATATGAAAGTTGTTTTATATATAACTACGTATGATTCTCATTTACCTACACAGCCAACCCAACCAATCAGGATATTTGTGCAACTCTTACGAAAAGATTTTCGTCCCAAAGAGCATTTTTCTTATGATATGAAACTGTCTGCACAAGTGAATGTGTGCTTGAGGTTCATACCCGTTGAATGCATGTAAATTCTTGAAGATGTGTGAAAGTTTCATTTCAACAATTTTTTTTGAGAAAAAAAGGGTGCTTTAAACTGCTCAGACTGTCAGCCTCACCATAGCATTCCCAATATTATTATCAGTTATTGTAAACTTCTGTTTCACTTATCAATACTAAGGGTAAAGTTGAAAAAATGATTTGTTGATTTTCTAAAGCAACAAATAAAATGGGTAAAAAATACTTTTCTAAAGTGATAGATGAAAGTGGCGGACAGAGGGAATATCTTAGGGTCTTTTGTTCATTTTTCTTGAGGAGTCCTTTTGTCTTGTTCAGTTTGTACTTTGTATCTTAGGTAAGTTTATGTAGCACCTGATTCTGTTTCTTGGAGGTATAAATTTGAACTGTCTCTTATGTTGTGTCATACCTCGTTTGTCTATAGGCAGTTAATTTATTCATCTTGTCTTGCAGAATAGGTACTGAACATGAAAAGTTTGGTTTTGAGTTTGGAAGCTTGCGCCCTATGAAGTATGAGCAAATAGCAGAATTGCTGAATGGCATTGCTGAGAGATTTGATTGGGATAAAGTAATGGAAGGTGATAAAATTATTGGACTCAAACAGGTAAGCTAGTATCTGTGTGAACAAGAAAATCAAACATTTTGTTTGAGATTCACAATTTAATTTATTTGATAAAATGCTTTCTGATTCAAGCGTTCATTGCAATGCTTTGTTATTGTTGGAGAATTGAAGTGAAATTTTTTCGCACATTATGTGAACCAGGGGAAGCAGAGCATATCATTGGAGCCAGGTGGTCAGTTTGAACTTAGTGGAGCCCCTCTTGAAACCTTGCATCAGACTTGTGCTGAAGTTAATTCACACCTCTATCAAGTTAGTCTTGCATGTTTGTTTTGAAATATATAAAAAAAAAAGTATTGTTTTTTCATTAGAGAAAGAAATTATCTGAATTTTCAGTCATATTCTCTTCAAGTAAATATCTGTCGTCGTCATATTTGTAGTCATTTAATCTTTGTATGTCTTGTTATGTTTGATATTTTGCAATCTGATTAGTGACCTAGGTATTTCTTTTACATCTGTTAATTATTTCCATATACTTCTATTCATAGGTTAAAGCTGTTGCTGAGGAAATGGGAATTGGATTTTTGGGGATTGGTTTCCAGCCTAAGTGGGGACTCAAAGACATACCTATAATGCCAAAGGTAGTTTTTCTTTCTCCCCATTTTGCAAGTCCTTGAACTGGTTCAACAATAAACAGGCTCCAAGTCACGACTGGGGAGGTCTGATAGCAGTCCCTATTCCACTTAGTAACTGAACAATAACAGTGCCTTATTTTTTTACCTTTAGCAGTTCCATTACATGCTATCTGACTCTGTGTTGTGGCTCAGGGAAGATATGAGATCATGAAGAATTACATGCCCAAAGTTGGTTCTCTTGGGCTTGACATGATGTTCAGGACATGCACTGTACAGGTGAGATGTGTGATGATTTGTGAAATGATTATTAACAAAGCCATCCTAATTTAAACATGGTAAAAAGAGCATCTTCTGAGACAAATATATAATCAGATCTCGTAGTGGATAGTGATTTAATTTGACCTTTACTTTTATAGGTCAATCTGGACTTTAGTTCTGAAGCTGACATGATCAGGAAATTTCGTGCTGGCCTAGCTTTACAACCTGTAAGAAACTTTGACATATTTTATTCTTTTTATTAGGGAATTTGTTTAGTGCTGTGGGATGTAATTATTGTTATATTTACAACAGATAGCAACAGCTCTTTTTGCAAATTCACCCTTCACAGAGGGAAAGCCCAATGGTTTTGTCAGTATGAGAAGGTACATGGAAGTTCTCATGCAGTTGTTTCCTTCTAACTTTGCATTATTAAGGTACCTCATCCAGTTTTCATAACTTGAAACAGCCATATTTGGACTGATACTGATAAAGACCGCACAGGCATGCTGCCTTTTGTTTTTGATGATTCCTTCGGGTAAGAGATTATTTTTGAATTGTGAAGCATTAGGACTTAAAACTGTTATTTCAAAGTCTTCTAATTCTAGACTTAAAACTGTTATTTCATGCAATGATTTGGTTAATCTCTTTTCACTTGTTTTTCTTCAAACTTCTTGATTGCAGGTTTGAGCAGTACGTTGATTATGCTCTTGATGTTCCAATGTATTTTGTCTATCGGAAACAGAAATACGTCGACTGTACTGGAATGACCTTCAGGGTTCCCATCTATCTTTAATATTCTTGTAATCTAAGGCCATCTAATGAAGTCCTGCCATACTCTATTGTGAAACTTACTTTCCTTGACCGCAGTATTCATATAGTCCTGATTCGGTATAGAGAATTGATTATTTTTTTCATTGCAGGACTTCTTGGCAGGAAAGCTTCCTTGTATTCCTGGTGAATTACCAACTCTCAACGATTGGGAGAATCATTTGACCACTATATTTCCTGAGGTTTGTCTTTTTTTGGTTCCACAATTTAACTGGATCTGTTGCTTTTGCAATCGTTTTGCAACAATTTTGTAGTTGTGTTAATATAAAACATAAACATTACTCTTTTCAGGTCAGGCTGAAGAGGTATTTGGAGATGAGAGGTGCTGACGGAGGGCCTTGGAGAAGGTTATGTGCTTTACCAGCATTTTGGGTAAGTGGTCTTTTACTTCTTGAGCATGATATTTGTAGTCACACTTTGTCCTTGTGAAAGTCACATAACCTATTATTGGAAACTCTATCTCTATAGCAGTCTAATAGCCATTAGTCTTTAAAAAGCAAAAGGAATGATGTTTTTAATAATAATTTTTTTAAACTCTACTTTTTGTTTTTCTTTTTATGTTCAAGCCCTTTGTCTTTTCATGCTCTTCTATCAACTGCTTCAATTTGGTAACTAAGCTCACCGTAATTTTCCTGATTGTCAGGTAGGGTTATTGTATGATGAGATTTCTTTGCAAAGTATTTTGGATTTGACAGCAGATTGGACTCCAGAAGAAAGACAAATGTTAAGGAATAAGGTAGTATCCTTACTAACAATGTTTTTCATTTGTATTATTCAACCGAGGAGCATAAGTTAGGCACAATCTCAGAAATGGTTTTTCTTTTCAATACCTGCGCACAAACTCCATTTGGGCTTGAAGCATGGTCAGCCTTTCTGTACCTTGCGCTGAAATTTAATTAGGAAAAGAAGGGGATAAGTGACAATTGAACTCTTGTCTTGATCACTTGATCAAAGTGGCTTTGAATCTGCGATAAAACTTAAGTTAGGTGCAAATCTTAAAGAAGGATGAAAGGGAACTATTTCAATTTTTACGTGTTCAATTGTTAGGTTCTTGAATTTCAGAGGGCTAAATATCATTTGAAACCTGGAAAAGGAAACAATTGTTCCTTCTCTGGTTTTTCTCTCTCTGTCTCTCTCTATCACATCACATGCATATACATACACACACATACTGTGATTTTAGATTTGAGATGTTCTTTTTATTTCATCATCCTAGTGGTCATAAGTTAATATTTGACTATATGACAATTTATATTTCAGTGGCAGTCATTATTCACACTAGATTTCTATACTGACAATTATAGTCTCTAACTGGCAGGTTACCGTAACTGGTCTAAAGACACCATTCCGTGACGGGTTGCTGAAGCATGTTGCTGAAGATGTTCTAAAGTTGGCAAAGGTAAGGTGTCATTGTTTTTTGTTATTGCTGTTATCATCAATGTTGCTAAGGACATTGGTGTATCTACAGGATGGCTTGGAAAGAAGAGGCTTTAAGGAATCAGGATTTTTAAATGCAGTAGCTGAAGTGGTTAAAACAGGTAATAGATTTATAGATTATATCCTCATTAATGATGCATGTCCCATAACCGTGCCATGTTAGTACATAGTGTGATAGTGATTGAGACACAAAATTATAATGGGACACCAGACACTTAAACTGTTGCATGGTGGTGTTCTCCTGTCTGTGCATCATATTGAATTTGAAACTACTTGAAATCTTCTGTTTTTCACGTTCTGATTTGTTCCAAGCTTTTCCCCATTCAATACTACGGAGAGTTTTTTTGACATCTATACTTTGACTTGTTCGATCAATTTTAGTCCATAATTTTATGAATAATACTGATTGTGTGGGGGTTTTGTGGTTGATTTGTGGGCCCAAATTATTTTTTGGCTTTTTATCTTTGAGGGTAAAATATATTTTTTTGACCTTATATTTGGCTCGTTTTCAATTTGGTTCTTAGGCAAAAAGTTTTAAATTTAGTTCCTATATGGAATTATGTACATTTGTTTTTAATTTGGTCCTTACCCTCTATTGTCATAACACATTTATTAGAGTTATGACATAGTGTAGGGACCAAATTAAAAATGACTTGTACGTACAGAGACCAAACCGAGATACTATAGTGTAATGGTATTTTAGTCTTTGTATGTTGCACTCATTTTCAATTTAGTCTCTGTGCTTCATAGCAACTCCATAGTCCATACCGATCTCACAGAGTTACAGCAACAAATGACGGGGGCAAATTGAAAATAGATGTACATATGGGGACTAAATTTAAAATGAGTGGATGTTTCTTTATTAAACCATACTCATGGCATGCTGCCTTCCTCAAAGGATTTTTGTTGCTTTTGTCAAAAGTTTTCTCTTTTTCTCTTTGTTATTTGTCTAATATTCTTTGCGGTGGCAGGTGTCACTCCAGCTGAGAGGCTTTTGGAATTGTATCATGGAAAGTGGGAGCAATCTGTAGATCATGTATTTGAGGAATTGCTTTATTGAGGTGTACTCAGCTACTCCCTTCTCTTTCACGTTTCAGTGGGAGGTTAATTGTGTAGACCTTCTTTTTGGGGAGAATTATGTGTAAACCTTTGGTTATAGTTCTGGTTATCTTGCTTGTAAGCTGCTTTTAGATATAGGGAATAATTTACGATGTAATTTTTTTGCCTTGAGGATTCTTATATACTTGGAAACATGATGTGATCAAGATGGCATTTGATTCATGTCATAAGTTTGAAAATCACATCAACTTTATCATCTTAACAGGATTGTCGTGATTAATGGTTTGTGGTAGGTACGCATGTTGCTAGAAAGAATTTTATTTTCCTCTAATTACAGATTCAGACTAACTCACATTTGCATCACAATTTATTCGATTTTTTTGTTGCAATATTACTATTTCCGTTATTGTTCAACTTTTCTCTTAATCTATGCTCAACTAGAAAGATACATCTTAATTAACCAAAATATCAACTTCACTTTTGTAACAACTGATTACAAGTCATCCTGCATATGATGCGTCAGTTGATATTTCAGCTTTAATGCATACTTTTGTAGCATGGAACAAGCATTGCCCTTGAGACCTGAGAGCTTCTGAATGCACCTTGAGAAATTGATTGTGAATATCAACTGATTATAGAATGGAAGGATTAGGGAAAGGTAGGTAGTTGCCGTGAATAGAACATTTTATCTTAAGCCTGATTTTAGTTTGTGAGAGTTGATGGGCTACCTGATTTACTTCATCCAGAGACATGAAAAACCATTTATCCAGGCAAGCATGTATGTCTCAATCACTACGTATTAGCTGAACTTGCTACCACCCTTAACTTTTTCTTCACTTAGCTAACATAAATCAAACTCCAGCAGATGATAGCTGTGTGAAATGATATGATAATATTCTAAAGTTTTTGGTTCGTTTTATTTCACATGTTTGTATCATTAATTTACGTATCAATTGATGTGAGAATAATATTAAGGGTTTTTGCTAATTTGTGTTCTTTAATACACGGGTTAGTACGATGAATAACATTTCTTATTCATCTTTATTTAATAATTTTTATTTTATTATTAAACTTGTGCATTAAAAACATATCAACAAAACTCAATACTTTTCTGTGCAAATTCACATGTGATTGCTTTGCTGTTCATCAAGATTTTCTCATTTGTAAATATAGATATTCTCTTTGGTATATAAACAGAACCCAAAAAAAATGATAAACAATCTTTCCGTCTGTTGCATGAATATTTTCGCCAATGAACAGGCAACATTGTACTGGTTTTTTATTCCTTTACACAGGACTGACTACATGAGAAGGAATATGCTTTTAATTAACTTACTCTAAGGAGATGAAGGATTCCCACACATGTACCTAACTACTGCTTTAGTGGGTATGAACGAATGAATATGGTTGTCTTGAGAAGGCTACAGGTTGCAACCGAAACTCTGATGCCCTTCATAATTGAATTCATATTCTCTGTCAAGATATTCACTATGGCTTCTAAACATATACACAATTTTATCTCAAGTGAATAACTCAGAATTAGTAACTGCTTAACCCACTGAACTCGATATAGTTCAACTCAGCCCGTGTGATTGATTCTATTTTGGTAGGGTATGTATATACGATAACATAAGCCAAAAGCTTGTAAACAAACAACCTCTAGCAGGAAAACCATTAAACGCAGTTTTGTTAACATTGTGAGCAAAGGAGGTGAAAATTCGTTGTCAAATTACTGTGGAAAAGCATGGTGACCAAACTGGGAAATGGACAAATTTGGAATCATATTGACAGATGGGATATCAAGTGGTAGGAAGGACTGATAATTCAGATTCAGATAGCACAAGGCCATGAGAGCAATCAATCATGCAACTTCTTGTCACCTTCCATATCCAGCTCATTAGTCCTCTTGGGAGTTTGACATGCCCCCTTCCCAACAAACCCACATGAACTTATTAATTGAACAACCCCCTACTAAAATTTAATTAATTTTCTCTATTTGACAGAAAGGGAAATACCAATTTTATCAATCTTATCACCACCCTATCCCTTCTTTGCATTGCATTGTACCTACAACTACAAAAGGCTATCCAATCCACCCCTTACATTCATTCCAATTCCATCCTTAGGGGACCAGGACCCTCTTCCCCTCTCAACTTGTACTTGATCTGATCTGATTCAAATTTACAATTCTAAAGCTTTTGGCTTTCCTTTAGTTTTCTCAAAAAAATCATCAAGGGCACTCATTTACTTGTTCATTCATAATGAGAGAGATCCTTCACGTTCAAGCAGGTCAATGTGGGAATCAAATTGGAGGCAAGTTTTGGGAGGTTATGTGTGATGAGCATGGGATAGATGCCACAGGAAGTTACGTAGGAAACTCCCACCTTCAAATTGAGAGGGTTAATGTGTACTACAATGAAGCAAGTGGTGGACGCTATGTTCCTAGAGCTGTGCTGATGGACCTTGAACCAGGCACCATGGACAGCTTGCGTTCTGGTCCTTATGGGAAGATATTTAGGCCTGATAACTTTGTGTTTGGACAGAATGGAGCTGGAAACAACTGGGCTAAAGGGCATTACACTGAAGGAGCAGAGCTTATTGATTCTGTTCTTGATGTCGTTCGTAAAGAAGCTGAGAACTGTGACTGCTTGCAAGGTAAGTTATCAAATTGAATGTCCATATTGTTTTTATATCATGATTTTATGGCTTTATGTATATGCAAACTAGCTGATAGATCTGACCCGTGATATGTTTTGGTAGAAAATAAAAAGACATGAGAGATGACACGTGTCTCGGTCAAAACATAAAAAAAAAGGCCTGAAGCTGACACACGTCTAATGAAGACATACTTTTCTTATATAGTAATTGAATGATTTGATTTTTTTTATGATGACAGGGTTCCAAATTTGTCATTCACTGGGAGGTGGCACTGGGTCTGGAATGGGTACACTGCTCATCTCAAAGATCAGAGAAGAGTATCCAGATAGGATGATGTTGACTTTCTCTGTGTTCCCTTCCCCTAAGGTCTCTGATACTGTGGTTGAACCCTACAACGCCACTCTATCCGTTCATCAGCTAGTTGAGAATGCGGATGAATGCATGGTCCTTGATAATGAGGCACTCTATGACATCTGTTTCCGAACACTCAAGCTCACAAATCCAAGTTGTAAGTGTTATCACCCAATTCTTAAAACACAAATCCAGTGATTTATTATCCAACAAAATAAACTTTACTATTCATGTGCATGATATAGAATAGCCAATCAAAATGATGTTGGAGCAGAGGACTTCAATTACCTAGCTATCTCTATTTTGATCTGTAAATATGGCAAATTTTAATCTGGATCAGTTTCAAAAACTAAACAATTATTTTGTTATTGATTGCGATCAAACTATTAGACAACTTAGTCACAGAGGTTCTCATGTCATATCATGCCATGGCCTATCTATTCCAAAAATTTATTAACCCCTCATGAGTTATGAATTCTTTTGTATGTAACACGTGACACCGATAGCCAATCACCTGTTTTGAAAGAAACATAAAAAAAATGTGTAAGACTAACATACAGCATATAGCACTAGACTATGACCCTGTGTGGATTCAGAAACTCAGCTTCAAGCTTATGGAGAAAATAGCTTTATTTTACATTTTTATTTTTCTCATATATAGAAACTAGGAAAAGTTATAAATAGTCATTGATAAATAGAAAAACACTTTTAGAAAAGTTAAAAAAGAGAGTTTTTGAAAAAATTGAAGTGTAAAACCGACTCTAACATCGTATGTTTGTTTTTTGGGGGGGGGGGGGGGGGATGGCATGCAGAAGCTCATCTTCTAGCTTATAGAGAAGATTGAAGTGTAAAAGCTGATTTTGACTTATACGAGAAGCTATTAGTTAAAAAAACTCATACTATAATTACTTACAGAAAAAATTGTCCAAACTTTTGCAGTTGGTGATCTGAACCATTTGATCTCAACAACAATGAGTGGAGTAACATGTTGCCTCCGCTTTCCCGGTCAACTAAACTCAGATCTGCGCAAACTAGCAGTGAACCTCATCCCTTTCCCACGCCTTCACTTCTTCATGGTTGGTTTTGCACCCTTAACATCCCGTGGTTCCCAACAGTACAGTTCCCTCACAATCCCTGAACTCACACAACAAATGTGGGACGCAAGGAACATGATGTGTGCCGCAGACCCAAGACACGGTAGGTACCTAACAGCCTCAGCCATGTTCCGTGGCAAAATGAGCACAAAGGAAGTTGACCAACAGATGATAAACGTGCAGAACAAGAACTCTTCCTACTTTGTGGAGTGGATACCAAACAATGTGAAATCAAGTGTGTGTGACATTCCACCAACTGGCTTGTCCATGTCTTCCACCTTCATGGGGAACTCAACTTCCATTCAGGAGATGTTCCGGCGCGTCTCGGAGCAGTTCACGGTCATGTTCAAGAGGAAGGCTTTCTTGCATTGGTACACCGCGGAGGGGATGGATGAGATGGAGTTCACTGAGGCTGAGAGTAACATGAATGACTTGGTGGCTGAGTATCAACAGTATCAGGATGCTGCTGCTGCTATGGAAGAAGGGGAGATTGATGATGAAGAGGAGGATGAAGGCCTAGCTGCATGAGGGGGAAGGTCCCTTTTTGGGGTCATCATCATCAGTCATGGACTCATGGCATGGCAAACATATATCAAAACTCTGTGTGTGTGTGCGTGTACCATTATTATATTGGTAATGGCTTTGGGGAAGAGAAGGGAAAGGATGGAGTGAATCACCAAGATTGTCTCTGAAATTGTAACGTGCTGTCAACTTAGTTCCTAACTAATATTTCAAATTGATCTATGAAATTGAAAATCTTCAACTATACTGGTCCTTTTGGATCAGTCAATTTAGTTCATCAAATTGTCTGACAAGGATTAATATGGTTGAGATTTATCAATTTCAAGGACTAATTAAGTTGATTAATAATCTACAATTTCAGGAATTAAATTGGTAATTCACTCAGAAAGGATGTGTTGTATATTTATTTATGGGTTGGCTTTCAAGTTGAAAGGAATATAAATCCTATGATTTGGGGCTCTCATGGGAGTTTTGTTTTGCTCTTTGCTTTTTGCTTTTTGGGTTTGTTTGTGGGGGGCTTTGTTTGTTAATGTACATCATGGATTTTGTTTTTTTTATTCTCCATCTCTTGTTATCTATCTTCTCGTTGTTGATGGTAATAATTGATATGATCAATTATGCAGTTGGTGGAGTGTATTTTTATTTTTATTTTTTGTTGAAAGAACAGATCATATTTTCTTTTCTATCAATAACGACAAACGAAATGATCGTATGTAATTTTTTTCAAAAGTAAGTTCAACGTTCACAATATTTAATTGAGTTAAAATTCACATCATTGCAAGTCAGACGAAAGGAGCATTCATATGTTGTTAGGTAATCAGGACTTAGGATAGAGAAGCAGCAGTTCAAAATCCATAGCCTGATTCAATTCCGACCTGTAAAAATATCAAAAAGGAACACGTACAGAACTCTGAAGAAAACTAGTATAAAATAACTGTAAAAAAGGGCCCAACCGGGTTCGAACCGGTGACCTCTTGATCTGCAGTCAAATGCTCTACCACTGAGCTATGGACCCAAACCGGTGACAGGTAGGCAATCTAATAATATTTTTATAATTTATAAGTAGGGCAATACACTTTATGAAAAGCAAACGAACAATTACTAATATTGTTTGTATTTTATACAAGCCAGCCTAAATTTATATCATAGCCTTAGCCTATTGTGGCACTGTTTTGCCATTTTAGTGAGAAAGACTTTATATAAAATGGGATTAACCAATTGTCGTCGAGTTGGGTCCATAGCTCAGTGGTAGAGCATTTGACTGCAGATCAAGAGGTCACCGGTTCGAACCCGGTTGGGCCCTCTCTTAAAACTCTTATTTTGTCGTTTTATTCAAAGTTCCACACTTTCGTTATGATATTTTTATGGATCACAACTCAATCAGGCTTTGGAGTTTAAACTTGTGTTAGCATGCATGCCACTTTTTTTTTTTATCCTGCAAAAATGTTGTCATGTTCCCCAGCATGGGTGTGCTTATAAATATTGGACAATGCATATTACTGAACAAAAATTGAGGAGTTCGAAATTTCACAATATCTAAAAAGTTGTGACAACAGGCACTCTGTTTCGATATATCTTACTACTGATGTCATATACAATCCACCCTGATGGCTTATATGATAATTTTGAGTTTCATTTTTGGGGCGTGATATGTATTTTTTTTATATTGTACGTGTTTTTTATTCTATGTAACACGTGCTTTAATTTTTTTTAATAAATTAAATTAAAATTATTTATTTTAATTAATTACCTAATAAAAAATTATCAAGTTTTTTATACTGTAACACGCCCTTTGAATTTATTTTTTAAATTTCATAAAAATTATTCATACAATACACCGAATTTTAGTAGTTATCTTTACATCAAATTACAAAAAAAAAATGCTTAGTAGTTATTTAAATCATTCATGGCATAGGACTATCTTATCGAAAAGAGATTATTGATAAATCAAGCACGTTGACCCCATCTATCCGAAGGAAGTGCGTAAGGGGTTACCCCTAGGTCAGGTGGAATTACCAAACCTAAAGTTCAAAAGCCTTGTGTACTCAAACCTGTGTCTTCTACCTCTTTAACACAATACTCCTGCTATTTCTTGCAAATGTTATTTATTTAGTATTAGTATTAGTATTAGTATTTAGTATTTAGTATTTGTAAGGCAAAGTCAACAACTCCACACGATCAATGGAGATATTAATTATAGAAAGAAAAGATTTAAAAGAATCTATTAGATGCAAAATGAATATGAATATCAATATAACAAACAAAAAAACAGCCTATTTTTTCATGTCGACATTATAACCAATTGTTCTGTACATTAAATTACAAGCATATAAGCATTACAGCATTTGATATGTTGCCCCAAACAAATGCCGACATAAACTGCAACTGACAGGTGAATCCTTTACAAACACACCTCTCTTCTAAATTTATGCTTACTAACATAGCTGGTGACTAAACCAAAAAGAAAAAAGAAAGAAAAGAACCCTACAAGCTACTGCAAATAGAGAGAGAGAGAGATACTGTATGAGCCTGCTGTGACTCTAGTCTGTGCAAAACAATGCTTCTAGGATCCTAACAATTGTCTGGAGTCCCATATATCATGTACATTTGCCCAAACATTGAGAAACCAGCAGCTGTGTACTATTATGTAAAGTTATCTTCAGGAACAGGGAAGAAGAAAAAAAACTAATTTGTGCTCTTTTTAGTTTCAAGTGAAGAACCCTCTTTAAGTGCTACCTGGGCCTCAGTCTCCTTTCCCAGTGCTAAAAGAGCAACAGCTTGTAAATAAAATGCAATGTACCAAACAGGAGATACTATTTGTGTCTGCAGTGCATCGTTGAGTGCTTCATCTGGCATGTTGTTAAACAGATAAGACAGGCTACGACGCGCATAAATTGTTGGAGAGACCATGGTTCCAACTTCGATAAACTGCATTACGGAGCGAAAGCATCAGCAGCAACTCATTATTGCTCCAGAAGAGGACGGCGAAGTGATTTTATATAATACTTTTCGTACCCAACTTATAAGATCAATGGAAGTTAGTTACAAACCTGTGTATAGCTATCGATTGCAGTTCTGAAGTCCTTCTGCCGAAAAGCAGCATCTCCTTTCTTCTTTGAGTTCAATGTTTCCTGCATCTGGTTGGTCCACATTTGGAACGAAAGCTGCTTCATGGAGATAAATATAGATGAATAAATGAATTAGTGGACAACGCAGTTAGCCAATCTACATGGAAAACAGGTATATGACAATAGATTTGTGATAAGACATCAAACATTTAATATAAACCAAAGGTGCAAAACAGAAAATAGTTTAAAACATTTTTATTGAAGATGAAAAAACTTAGTTACTACTATGATGAGGTACTAACTCTCCTAATGTTGTCTCATTTGGCATACCTATTATAAGCATAGAATATTCCTTTCTCATTCCCACTAAACTAAAAGCAATTCAATAAACCAAATTAGTCATTATAATCGAAGTGTCAGAGAAACAACCCAATAAATCAAAAGAAATAATAAAAGCAACAACGAATAGTTCAAGGCTCAAAAACCACCTTTCATTTACCTTTTTTTGGGGGGGGGGGGGGTGGGAGGGTTGAATGGAAATGAATAACAAAGGACGAAAAGATTTGAATGGTTTATAATAGGTTCTACTATTTACAGATCAGAAACAAACCTCAGTAGCTGCTCCCTCATCATCTTTATACCCAATTTTCTCCAACACCTCATGTATGGCAGTCAGATCCATTCGTTTACAAGCTTCCCCAAGTGGAGAGAGCGGAAAAGCAGCACTACTATCAGGTACACCCATCAGCACATGAGAAGGAACCTATAAAATAAAGAAGTTCTTAGTCAATTCCAGCTTACTAAAATAAGGTCTCAGCGAAAGCCAGACAAAATTATGTACAGCTCCAGAATCCTAGAAAAATCAGCCTTTGAGCACTCCTTAATAGGCTCTCCTCGTTCAAAGTGTTATGTCAAGCTATCCTGTGTCTCAGAAAATAAAATATGTGGAACCATTACTAAAACGGCTAACCTCAGAATCCTTCTGCAGAGGTATTAGAGAAGTGACCAATGCCTTTGGATTAGGACGCTCTCGCGGTTCAGATTGTAAACATCGTGAGGCTAGACGAACCAATTGAGTTCCCTCATCATCTGAGAATTGTCCTTCTAAACATGAGTCTGTTAGACTCTGAAGGTTCCTGTCCCTGATCAGGTCAAGGGCCTGCAAATCATGAAATAAATGTCAGATGTACAACAATAGCAAAATTAATACAGAATGTTTGGCCCTTGATCAAATAAAAAACCACCATATTCAATCACAAGAGCTTCATGTGTCCAAAAAAATGGAGAGTACATATTTTATGAAGTAAAGGAACTTACATGGCTTGGAGGAATATGTTTTCCACTGAGAAGGTCAAGCAGAAGGGTCCCAAAGCTATAAGTCACACTCTCTGGAGTAACTCTACCTGCATGAACACAGAAAAGGAAGGCAGACACATTGCCATCATACATTTATAATTATGACATATCCATAGGAAACCTTGTGTCGTGGGCAATAAAGAATTAGAATAGTATGCCCCATAAAACAGACTAATTAGCAAGCCTGTCCTCCCAATCACAGATATGAGAAGATAGGAGGAATGGAAACAATTATTATGAGAGAAGATGATTATTGTATCTGAAAACTCATAAGCACTACATATAAGTCTGATAACAAGTACGGACAGAACGAATAACAATGTTTTGTGATGAAAATTATATTTTGTTCAAGGGAGTACCTGTCCTCAGATACTCGGGTGGAGTGAATGCCAAGTTTGTACTATAACTTTTCCCATCTCGACTGTTTTTCATCAGGCCGAAGCATGAAAGTTTAGGATTAAAGTCCTGAATAACAAGAAAAAAATTATAAGGATATTTGGCATTTACTATTCAGGCATGGAACACAAAAGTTTATGAAAGTTGCTTCCACAGCTTCACTCATTATCATTGCCCTTTCCTCACTTCTTAATCAAGTATATAGCCACTTGCTCTCCATCTAGTCTTTACCCACTCTAAAGGCAATGTAATACTAGACAATAGTTAATTGTATATCTTAGTGCTCATAAACTTCTGACATCGTTTCCGACTCCACAGAAATAGTACATTTATATAATTTACCATGAGCAGTATATCAGGGCTTAATGGGAAGTATGAACCTTGGTTGCCTGTCCAATTATTAGTGTAATAATTATTTTAAATTAATTCATAATTGAAAACAAAAACTTGAGCAAATAAATATTAACTCATTGGCTTGTTATGGGAAGTGAGATATCGATGATATATGATATTTATTAATTTTTATGCAATTCAACTGTGTACTTAATACCATTTTATCAACTGTAATAAAACCTTCCAGGATTACACCAACATATCTGCATCTTTTAAGCACCATCCAGTGATACCTTTGAGCAATAATGATCACACCACAGATACAAGAAATGAACTTACATCATCAAAAAGAACTCTGTAAGCATTAAGATCATGATACAGTGCACGTCCTTTGCTGGTACAGTACTCTAGAGCTTGGGCAAGGTGTAAAGCAACTCTAAGTCGCATTGCCCATTTCATGGGCTGAGTTTCCCCTAAATAATTGTGTAAAGAATTGTTAAAAGAAAAGTCACCGACCTGTGCTCGAGAATGACAGCAAGAAGTAATGGCAACAAATAATCGCAACTATAGTTCACCCAAGTAGGCATTGAGAGAATACAAGATAGCGAGAGAAATGAATTTCCTTCAATTCAAAATAAACTCCCTAGAAAACAATTTTTAAAGATCCATCTGGCAATGGGATTTTACATAACAGATTGCTTTAAGTTGGTCACTGCTTGAATAAGAGTTGTATTTAGAATACAAACAAGTAAACACCAAAGCTAATGCAGGACAACCCAGCTATGTACTTACAATGAAACAAGTGTTTTGCCATAGTATCATTGGGCATATATTCTGATACAAGCAACCTCTCATCACCTTCACAGCAACATCCAAGCAGATTTGCCAATCTTTGGCTCCTTAGCTGACCAACAGCTCTGGCCTCTTCCTGAAAGAGGGTAAAGAAGGTTCCTTGACAAGCTAATAATGAAAAGCAAGTTTAGGTGAAAGAAAACCACACCACTAACCAAGTGGAGGGGCATCAAACCATGTAAAACACTTGATTTAGACTGTCTTACATTTATTTATCCTAGATACAGAAATGTAAATGTGTGAAAACAACACAAACACACGCGTATAAAACAAACTAATTGATTCAGCCGTTCCCCTGAACCCCATAGGATCTGTGTGTGTCCTCCACGGATACAGACTCACATGCACAAAACAAAATGCTAATTAATTCAGCACAAGAGATTGCACTGTTATTAAAATGCAGAAGCATACATGAAATCCAGCAATGGAAACAATGATGTCATTTTAGGCCACGCATGATTTAGGAGCCATTAAACCATGTAAAACACACTTAAGTTGGACTGTCATGTACTTATTTATCCCAGATAAAGAAACATATATGTGCAAAAACAACACGCGCGTTATAAAACAAACTAATCATTGATTGACTTGTTCCCCTAACTCCCATAGGATCTCCATGTGTCCTGGGCAGATACAGACTCACGTGCACAAAACAAAGTACTAATTCATTCAGCTGTTAAAAAACCGACAAAAGTTCGTTAAAACCGACAAGAAAATAGACCGTTATTAAAATGCAGAAGCATACATGAAAGCCTGCAATGGAAACAAGGAATACTGATGTCATTTAAGGCCACGCATGATTTAGGAGGCATCAACCCATGTAAAACACACTTAAGTTGGACCGTCATATATTCATTTATCCTAGATAAAGAAACACAAATGTGCAAAAACAACACGCATGCGTGTATAAAACAAACTAATAATTGATTCAGTCGTTACCCTTACCCTGACCCTCATAGGATCTAGTGTGTCCTCAATGGAACAGACTCACGTGCGCAAAACAAGACACTAATTAACTCAGCAGTTAAAACCGACAAAAATACAGTGATACCAACTAGAGATTGTGCATTAAAATGCAGAAGCGTACAAGAAAGCCTGCAACGGACACTTATAACGAACATTTAAAATAAGAAATCTGCATGGATTTGGCACGTAAATTGGACATGCTTACCAAAAATTGCTGGCCATCTGGCCAGGCTGATTTGTTGAACCGTTTGACGGCAATTCGCACTTGATTATCAAGTTTCCCTTTATAGACAACATTTGGAGCTTTCTCTCCATGCTCAGAAACTATATTTTCTATTGCAAATCCAGAGGTAGCCTTCCTAAGCTGATCACATGTGTATTCACGGAAAGATGGTAAGCCATTGCCCTCATTGTTGTCTTCATTTTCTGAACAGGAAATATAAACACAGAATCAAAAACCACTCTCAGAGCAGCAAGAACAGAAAGGAGACACACGTGAATTTACTTACCATCAATGTGAGCCTCAGGAACCGGACCACCTTGTTCTGTACCCCAACAGCATGCTGAATACTTAGAGAAGTTACAACCCATCTCAACCTATAACTCACTGGGAGAGAAAAAAAAAAACTTGTTAGTCCAGAAACACTCAAATTTATCCCAAAGTCTCTTTTGCTTATGCCCCTCAACCTAGCACGACCTTCAACTGAAAACACCCCATTACACACCGAATTACATTAAAATAGAATTGGCAGCACATCAGTTACCAAAATTGGATTTTTTCCAATACCCAAAACATTTCACATCATGAAAACAAAAACATCATACCAAGCTGGTTCCGTACGGAGCTTATGGAAGAATTCACAACTGAATGTCACCCGGAAGCTCGTTTGAGCTAACCCAGTGAAAATAAAACAATAGCAACCACCCAAAAAAAGCAATTATCGAAAACAAGCACAGAATAAACAGCACAAGAACAATTATTCAGCATATACAGCTAGCAAAATCAAACCTTTTTATCTTTCAGCGGCGAATCTGTGAAGTGCTGGGGTCAATTTGCTTCAACGGTTCCTCTCCGAATTGCTAACACCGAGCAATCAAATCAGCAAAAGAAAAATGAGCTCCAAAACATTTATTTGCATAGAAAATTTTATAAAAAAAAATATGCATTAGAACAACACAAAATCAAGAGATAGGAAGCAATGAAGAGAAAACAGTTTCTGGAAGAAAAATCAAAGATCAGAGAGAAGCATAGAAACGGAGGCAGAGAGGGGAATTGAGGAAGGAAAGCGATAAGAAGCAATGAGGAAGCACCTCAGCAAGCGCAGGGATTCGAAACAGTCAAAAAAAAAAACTCAAAAGACAGGGAAAGTGAAAGGACTTTCTGTTTCTTCTTCTGATTTTTCTCTAGCCTTATATACACACTTTTTATATTATTTTAATTTTAATTCACCATGATAACAAATAAACATCACTAATAAAAAAAACATTATTAAAAAGGAACTCACTCATCCCCCAAAACCGCAAAACGTAAGTCGAGTCTGTCTGATTCAATGCTCGTCTCCTTCTTCTAGTGCATCCATGCCGAACTCCAAAATGATACCTTTTTGTTTTTTTTTTAAATAAAAGTTGAGTGCAAGAATGTCTATTAGTCTCTTTATTAATTACTTAATTATGGAAGTATAAATTTGAACGATGAAATAAAGTGTATGAATGTCTTTGATCATTTTCAATGACATTATTATAAATAAAGTGATGTGATACAAGTAATAATTAATCTTTCTGTTCTCTTTATTACTCCATTTGACGATGGATACACAGTACAGATAGTTACGTGACATTGTAAGGAGTTATGATAGTTAATTTTTTTTCACACTTACAGATAAAGTTGTTTATAGAGTTTTTATAATTTAAGTAATTTTTATTAATTATTTTACTATTATATATATATATGTATGTATGTATGTATGTGGCATTCATTCATATATAAACAACTTCTTATATGAACAACTCTCAACTCTCACTTATAATTATTGAGTTCTACCCTTTTTAGTGAAATTTGGTGGCCTTGAATTCATGTGACATTGTAAGACCACCAAAAATAAATTAAATAACTCCTATATATAACTCTGGTTGAAATTACACTTACTCCATTTGAAATGGTTCATTGTCCTGGATAAATTAATGTTTTTTTTAATAAAAAGGGAAGTGAAAGTGAACTTGTTTGATATTCATAAACGTTTAAGATAAAATCTACAAATTAATCTATGTTTTAATTTGGATGTGATATCGAAAACTCTATTTTTGATGTCTTTTTTATTTTCACTTTCAATATAAAATAACGTAATGTTTTTTTCTCAAAACAAATCACTTGTTTTTTAATATTAAAAAGTTAATTATCAAAATTGTTCTTGAAATTGTAGGGGTTTTAAACTTAATTCTTAAATTATTAATTTTTCAATTTTAGTTAGTCTTTAAAATTAAAAATTATTGATCATATTAGTCATTTTAGATTAGTCAATTTAATCATTGAAATTGTCCAATAGAAACTAACATGATCGATTTTTTTAACTTTGAAGGGATTTAATTTATAATATTGATAGTGCTTATTGACTGTGCTTTACAACTTTATAAACTAAATTGGTGATTCATTTATTTACAAAACTTATCTAAGATATATATTTTCCAAAATGTCATATGTGGTTTAAAAAGTAATAAAAAGTAAGGAGTCATAAGGTGGTTTAGTGATTTAGATGAGAAACATAGGATTAGAGTAATAAGAAAGTAATGAGTTTAAACCTCTCCTTATTAACATTTGCCTATTAAAAAAAATAATAAAGAGTATAGATGATCTATATCTGTTTATTCATAATCAAAACATGCAGTACATTAAGATTCAATAATACATAATTATGAAATTAGATGCAAGTGATTAATACGTTCTATAGTCAAATTCAATATCTAGTGATGGAATAACTCATGGTTAAGAAAATTAGTTCAGAACCTATTTCCTCAAGGATACTGTAGGTGGAAAAAAATCAATAATACATGCACCAATCAAAATTAAATTCAATATTATAAATATGGCCACAAATAAATTGTAATTGTTCTTTTCACCGTATCGTTGTCTGCATGAGGACTTGGTCCTATGCTAAGCTGTTTCCACCGACATCGTCTCTTTTTTAAAAACAGTTCACACCTCAAACCCATTCCATTACACGTTATCCAGCCATCCCTCAATAAACGCAAGGAGAATACAAAAAAAATCAAAGTAGAGATAACATTATAATAATAAGAAACATTATTAGTCACGGTTATCTGTGTGTTTAAAAAAAGTTAAAAAAATGTTTCAATATTTTTCTTTTAATTTTGAAAAGTAATTTCTAAAAAGGTTTTTTAAAACTACACCACATGAATATTTTTTAAAAAAATATCCAAATGTAAGTGAAACATTTGTCAAAAAAAAAAAGGATACTTAGTCAAAATTAATAAAGTTTTATTTGAGTTTTTAAATCTGCACCCCTTTTTGCATGATAAAATTAACTGATGACAAATTTGCACGAGAAGATGCCTTCTCCTTCTTGTATGTTTGAATTGGACAAACTGAAATAGGAAGAAACTAAAATAGTGGGCCCATGCCTTACATGAGAAGGGACGAATGGAACTCAATTTAAAAATGCTCACTGATTACACAAAATTTACAAAAATGTCATAAAGTAATAAAAAAAATGATATGTGACATTGTATTGGACAAATTTATTATAGAAAAATAGTATAATGTATTTCCTAAAAACATATTTAAATATTGAGTTGCATTTTCAGCTTTTTACAATTATACAAGCAGAGTTCAGTGCTTCTTTTCCGGGCAAAGTTTTGTAACTCTTGTTGAGGAATGACGAATGCATGCATTAAAGGCATTTAGTGGTGAAACGGGAAAGAAGCCCAAAGCAGGGAACAATGTTGGTAACTCTTAAAAGCAGTTATAACTTGCTCGATGAAGGCTAGCTTAGCTTTCGTAAGCTGTCGCATTTTTTGGCATTTCTGTCTTCAAATTTTCTAATATTAAATTAACTTATAGTAAGTATTTATAATTTCATTTAATCCTTAATTGCGTCCTTGCATTTTAAAATTTTCAATCAAGTCATTTAAATTTTAAATTTTTATAGTTAAATTCTTAAAAATTAATTCCTTTAAGTTCACACTTGTTTCACATTGGTTCAACGGAAGTTGTTAGGGCAACATGAAGGTGATTTGATTAGGTCCTATACTCTCAGTGAGGCTAACCAAGTTGCAGATATGCTAGCTAAATATGATATTCCGTGTATTAGTGCGTGGTTTTGGTATTTTTGATGTTGTTCCATTGTTTCTAGCTCTTTCTGTAGTGGCGGATGTATCATGGATTTTATTTTCCACGTGGATTTTAGGTTCTTTTTTGTGTGGGCTTTTAGCCATTTTCATTCAAAAAAATAATCATTTTGTATTTAGTTGAATTATTGTCATAACACTGATTGGTGTATGGGATAAAACTTTTAAAATAAATTTAATTTATGTTTTAAAATGTGATAATTTCTTTACCCATTTTTTCTATCTTTCTAATTTTATAACATGTATTGCGAAGTTTCCATATACAAAACTAAATAATATTTTTATTATTTTATTAGTTATTCATTTAGAGAATATTTTAAAATTCTTGAATCAATATTTAAATTTTGTTAATCAATATTAGACACGATGAAAATGAATACAAATCATTACTCTAAATAGACCAATAAATTAGCTGACGAATCCTACACATTAACCTAAGTCCAGAACACTCTTTGCCAATCAAAACAGGAAGAGAGCCTGGATATATATGAGCATTCCCTTTCAATTTCCGTGCTTCCTTAGGTTCATTCATTCACCGTCTAAAAAGTGCTTTTTTTTGTCGATAAAGGTGAGATATATAGAAAAAGGCAAAACCCAAACATTACACAGAAGAGACCCTGTATACAAAGGCACAGAACAGATATGTTATAGCTAACTCATAAATAATAACATCCAAGCTATGCCTGGATGAGTCTAAACAACTTCCAACTGTCCAATTAACACCAAAGAAAAAACAAAACAAACAAAACCATAAAACAAGAGAAAAAACTCAAAGACACACAGCCTAACACCGTCTAAAAAGTGCTTTTAATATCTCAAAAGGAGTTTTTTTTCTTCTTTTGTCAACTCAAAAGGAGTCTGAGAGATACCATCTTGTTCGGGAATTAGGCAATGGATCAGGCAACCTTTTTTTTTGGTCAACTGGATCAGGCAACTTTTGGCAACCGAATAACTGGGGGCCCTTTGTTAGATGGACCACTGGACAAGCCCAACTAATGTTAATATGGGGCATAGCCCAATATATAGTTTGCAATCACATCTTGCACGCACTGCTTCTGGGAAAATAATGGTTCATCAAGAATTCAAGATAGACCAAAAAAAAAACCAAGATTCAAGGAAAATGACATGAATCTATACAATTTTACCAAATAAAATTTCAACCAAACTTCGTGAGATGAGTGTGTGGTTAGCGGTTATTATTCATCCATCTACACTTACCATGGGTCCCAAATTGATTTGTTCAGTGGGCTGTTACACTGTTACTTACTTACCCCTCCACTTCACTATCAGGATGTGTGGATTTTATTGTCGAACGTATTTTCTCCTTTGATACTTTCATAGTTTCATTATTCTTCATTTCATTTAGTTCGTGATTTTTTTTATTTTTTCCAACATAAAAATAAGATCAGACGACAAGAAATACTAAAAAAAGAATAATATAATAATACTAACAAAGGAATATTATAAAAAAGAATAATACAATAACTGCATTGCATTAGAAAAAAATAATTTTTAACATAAAAGTAATTTTTGGGTGACAGAGAGTTTGGACTATTAATCAGTGTTAACTTTACTTTTTGAAACTTTTATATTTAATTTCAACTTGAGATTAACTTTAAAACGGTAAAAAAGCTGGGTTTTGTCTGTGAGAACACACTATTCCGAACTTCTCGACTAATGGTAATGGGCATGTTTGGTAGATGTTTGGTTTATTTATTTAGCATTGAAAAAAGAGCGGGGGAAGTGAAGTTGGCCGCAAAGTTAGACTAATGGGATCACAAAAGTGTATTGCGTGGGGTCGATTTTTAGAAAGTGCAAAAAAACAACACAACCAGCCAGCCTTAAGCATGTTCTGCTACTCTATAGGGACGGTACCAGACTGTTAGATTAATTGGCACCCTCTACTGAAGATTGGTTTAAATTGAAGAGTGATGTTTGATTCCTTACTGTAATTGCCTTGTAAGGGTGACATTCGTAACCACTGCGATGGCTTTGTAACTAGAACTAGAATCGTGTGGAAATCCTGTGTAACATCAAAACGTGGTGACACGTCAAGGATTATATGTCGCATTATAATAGACTCATTTCAAAAATGCTATTCAATTCCTATGGCTATAGTGACAAACACCAATGTACGTCTCTCATTGTTGGTGACAGACATTATGAAATTGATATGAGTAGAGAAGCCAAATTAAACTAATATTCAGAGAAGGAAATGGCGCGACTAATTCCGTACCTAAAGTAAAGATTGCGCATCATCTTATTTCCATTCGGATTTAGCAGATTGTTCATTTTTTGTTCCAAGAAGAAAACTTCTTACTTATTTATCTTCAGACGTAAAATTCAATTTGCAAATAATAATAAAAGTTTATTTTGAAATTTATGCTCCCTCTGCTCTGAGTCTGAAGCAAAGGGCTCACAACCCTAGGAACTAAGGAATTGGCAATCAGAAAAAAGGACACGAGTTTTGGTACTTTGGTAGGCCACACTTTCCCTCTGATGCCCCACTATTCTGGGTGTCGTCCAAAGTGAGTTTTCACCAGAGTATTGCACTCAGAATATTTTCATTGGAGAGTATCTAAATGGTATTTAATGGGTATCTATTAGGTATTTTTATTAAAAGAAAAGAAATTTGGGTATCTATTGGAGAGAGGTGCTTATACAAATACCCTCTCTCTCTTCTCTCATCGTGGGTCCCACGTATTTTTGTGAATTATAATTGGATGTAGAGTTATTGGGAGACCCATTTAATAAATTTTTTAGAGTTGCTGGGTTGGAGAGGTTGAGTACCTATTAGGTACTTAAATTAAAAAAATAAAAATGAGTGATGTGCATAAATAGAGTCCGCTTAAGTACCCAAAAGTGAGTACTCCAATGGAGATGCTCTCACTTGCAATTAGATGTATAATAATAAATAAATAAATAAATAATAAATAATGAATTAAAAAACATGATTTATTTAACAGATTCACACTCATATTTGTTATTTGTTTGTAAATAAACTGGGGGACCCTCACCCTAGAATCCACCCCTATGCTGGCCGCCATTCCTGCTAGTTTTCTTTTGTTGTTATGTTTATTTTATTTTTTTGTTCTTTACTCCACCCGGTCTCGAATATAAGAAATAAGTTACTTTTTTGGTTCATTGAATAACTCATGTATCTGGTCTATAAGTTACTTTTTTGGTTCATTGAATAACTCATGTATCTGGTCTATATTCATTGAATAACTCATGTATCTGGTCTATATAGACTAGATACATGAGTTATTCAATGAACCAAAAAAGTAACTTATTTCTTATATTCGAGACCGGAGAGAGTATAATTTTTCTGAATTCTTGGTCAGATACTTCCACCATCCCAGCCTGACTAGTGACTAGTGACTACTACCCACACCAAAAAAAGAAAGGGTCTTTTACTCAATGTACAGCCATCTGTTTCACACCCCACTTTAATTCAAAAGCTCATTTTTTTATTCATTTTTTTCCTCCTCCCCTTCCCAAGTCCCAAGTCCCAACTCCCCCTCTTTGTCCTTTTCTTACCCTCCTTTTCCACCCTCTCCTTCTCCTCCTGCATTCTTCTGTCAAAACCCTAGATTTCAAATCTGGGGTTTTGTTTTTCTTAATGTGTTTTCAGATATGATTCTGGGAACTGCCAGCTTGCAAGTCTGAGTTCTCTGTCTGGAATCCATGCTTCTGATGTGCCCACATTATTTTTCCCCCATATATTTCTCGGTGACATCTATTACTGGTTTTCAGTGTTGACAAAGCTGTTTGAGTTCTAAAACTGTGTAGGAGTTTTGATCTTTTGTGAAGGGTTCTTAGATTTGTTTAGTTGAACAAAACCCTTGTTCCAGCGTACACTTCACCAAGTCTTTGAGCTTGTTGATGAATATTCATAGTGCTACTAGGTTTTAAATCCCCTTCTTTTTAGTTGCTCTTGGGTTAAAATCTCAATCTCTTCATCAATGTTTGAGCCTTTTGCTTTTGCTTTCATTAGGATTTAGGTAGGAGTAAAAACTTGTCAAAACCCGTTTTGGTTTAGTTAGCTTTTGGAAGGTTGAGAAGGGTAACTTTTAACACAGTTGCACAGGTACCAGAGGGTTTGTGTATTCATCACAAGCCTCTTAGTAAATGCATGGATGGGAGAGAAGCTATGGCATTCTCTGGTGGCCCTGCTTCATATTACATACATAGAGGAGGAGGGATTGCAGGGTCTGGTTCAGGGGGAGGAGGGTTCCAAGTACCCCCTGGGTTCAGAGCTTTGCCAAACACTGGCATTCCAGCTCAGCCACCAAATGCCAGGGGTCAAGGTGGCACTGTTGGTTCTGGTTCCACATTTTCAGTAGAGTCTCAGTCTCATGTCAATTTTAATCATAGCATTAACATTGGTGCCTCTTCTGGGACACCTTCTGGTGAGCCTGTGAAGAAGAAAAGAGGGAGACCCCGTAAATATGGTCCTGATGGGGCAGTTTCTTTGAAACTGTCTCCAATGTCTGCCCCTGCAAGTTCTACACAGGGTACTTCAACCTCGCCCTCCAATAAACGGGGTAGAGGGCGCCCTCCTGGATCTGGAAGGAAGCAACAGCTAGCCGCTTTAGGTATATTTGTGTGGGAATTATCAGTTTCCTTTTGAATGTATTTGCAGCATGGTTAATTATTTCTAGATGTGATGTAATTTAGACGGATATTTGCTCTTGCTTTGATTTCAGTGCATGAGTAGATGACAATTTAAATTTCTGATAAATATCCTGTTTAACTTCTCATGCTGTTAAATTTCCATTTTGTTGTTATCATCATCTACTAAAGAATAGGAGGTGGATGATGGCAGTGTTTTCATACTTCAAGAATCTAGTTGAAAATGTAATTTTGTTTTGCTGTTACTTTTTCCATTTCAACATGCATTATAATGGTAAATTATGTTTTTCTTTTGATTTTATCTTTGATTTTTCCCCCACTCTTTGCTACTATTTTGTTCTATGTTGGTGTTTAGCCAATGCCAGGATATTGACATTCTATAATTTGGTTTTTTTCTCCTGTTTCCCTCTCATGCAATTATTTTTTTCTCCTGCTTTGATGGTAACTCATGGTAGTAATAAGCACTGATATCTTTACTTTTTTTGCTTTAAGTATGTGGACTTTTAGCATCTTGGTTTATCTCTTTGTAGGTGAATGGATGAATAGTTCAGCCGGGCTGGCGTTTTCCCCTCATGTTATTACCATTGGAGTTGGGGAGGTAGTTATATTCTCCTTGTTCATAAGCAATATAGTTTTTCTGTTCTTATTTATTTATTTATTTATTTATTAATCTTGTTTATTTTCTTAATCCTGAATGTTACGATGTTGAGGGGGCTGTACACCTCTAAATAGGATAAATTTATCCTAAATGTTGGCTTGCTTTTGTGGGCAAATTTTAATGGCCCATTGCTCTAGTGGCACTAAAATCATTGTTGATATCAGCATGGGAAAAAAATGATTCTCTTGATTCTGAAAATTTGCTTTCTGTGACTTGAGAAGTTGTGATCAATTGTCCATATGGATATGAAAAACATATCTTCAGAATTCAGAAACACAATAATTGGGAGAGAAATATTTTCTTAAATTATAGTTTGAATCTCCATTTT
The DNA here is from genome assembly GCA_030159175.1 of Glycyrrhiza uralensis. Classification (NCBI taxonomy): domain Eukaryota; kingdom Viridiplantae; phylum Streptophyta; class Magnoliopsida; order Fabales; family Fabaceae; genus Glycyrrhiza; species Glycyrrhiza uralensis. Next base: position 55,348,957 of record BRZY01000003.1, on the reverse strand, counting down.
TCACTCAGCATATAGATATGATAATTTTATTTACCAATCATGACATGCAACCCTCATGGATGGTGGATTTAATTAGAAATCACTTAATGCACACATGGGTGGCATTGTCACATAGACTGGGTTTGTCGACAGAATATAAATTAGTGAAGATTACTCTCACACATAAAGATGGTTGTTGATTGCATGCAATACTGATGATAATACTTGATATAACTTATGAACATCTAGTTTCTATTTGTTGTCAAATAATAAGCATAATTACTTTATTCACAATAGAAGCCTTCAAGATTGTTACCTACCAATGTACATTAATTCAGTAAGTTCCTTGATAGTAGATTTTCATTGTTTCAGGACATTGTAGCAAAGTTATTGTCGTTAGCACAGCAGAGACCAAGGGCTCTATGCATCTTGTCGGGCACCGGGACCGTTTCTTCAGTTACTCTGCGACAGCCTGCTTCTACCAATGCCAGTGTAACATATGAGGTCAGAGCACTAAGTACTACAGCTCAAAGTTCCCAACATTGGTTCTTATTGTGTATTCAGAAACTTATTTATTTATTTTTAGCTTTTACAGGGACAATTCCAAATATTATGCTTGTCTGGTTCTTACTTGGTTGCTGAAGATGGTGGACCATCCAACAGAACAGGTGGCATAAGTGTTTCTCTTTCTAGCCGTGATGGTCAAGTTATTGGTGGTGGTGTTGCTATGCTTATTGCTGGAAGCCCAGTGCAGGTATCTTATTGTTGCATGCTTATTCATGCTGGAACAATATGTTAAAACAATTGCAAGGTATTTAGGAAGGGATGCTAATATCAATGGTTTTAGTGTTGGTTTGGTTTGTTTATTCATACTTCTATAGTTTCCATGTTCAGCATGTTGGTGGATAGGGATGCTCAATAATACTACACTAATGGAATGCTTCACATTCAAACCAAAACAATATGAATAATGAATAATCCAAAAACAAAAAAAGTAGATATATCATATATGTATAAAGCTTTTGATTGCTGCAGGTGGTAGTATGCAGTTTTGTATATGGCAGCTCAAAAACAAAGACTAAGCAAGGGACCACTAGCAAAGATGAAAGTTCTGAGCCTCACAGTGATAAGCTAGCTTCTCCAGCCAGTGCTCCACCCAGTCAAAACTACATCTCTTCTGCTACAGGCATGTGGCCTGGATCACGTCCGGCAGACCTGAAAAGCAGCATGCACACGCATACCGGCATTGACTTGACACGCGGGTGAAGATTTAGTTTGGAAGAGATTGTAGTTTTGTATATACCTGTTGTTGTTGTAAATTAACTTGAGTTTGTGAGCATTGTGATTCGGCTTGTTAATCCCCATTGCTGGGTGACAAGTTTGCACTAACATATGCTGGAACAAAATGAATCATCATCATTCAGGGTGAAAGTGACTATTCTTGACTCATCCGAAATGCCTGGTGAAATGAAAGGCAAAATTCAGTGGAATGTATATTGCCTTGAGTTCAATGAGCTCTGGGATCCCACTTTGAGGATAATGTTTTACTTTGAAATACTCTTGTTGCCTACTGGACTGAGCTCAATTATATTTGGCTACGGCATTTGATATATGTCCGTTTATTATGCATTATTTATTACAGCTTAATATTGCTCTAGAGTACTGTTAAGGATATGTTCCTTCTACGAAATTTACTAGTGTGGCACGTATCATGCAGGAAAGGACCAATATCACTTAACTCACACACGTATGCTATTATCTTTAACTTTTTATTATGCAACTTTACTCTTTTTTCTCGGTCAAAAAGAAACTTTACTCCATTCATTTGTTATTTTTGAAATGCGTTAATTCGTTATTATTAATATTTAAATCTGTCAATTTGGTAACTGATCAAGGCAAGAATGGTTAAATGCCTCAAAGAAAAGGCAAGAATGGTTAAAGGTAACAATGATGTTTCCTAAGTTTATGATAATCACACTTGTTTTTGTCAAGAAAAAAAAAAGAATCACACTTGTCAATATATTTTCGCAATTTTTTTGGACTAAAAGTGAGGGAAAGATTTGCCTGAGTCTAACGAAACGCAGAGAGAGAGAGAGCAAAAATGAACTTTTATTTTTTGGTCGAAACTCGAAAGAAAAAAAAGTTCGACGAACGAATTATAACGTTCTTTAAAAAAGAGGAACGAATTATAACGAAATCATAAAACTATGAACCCTAAACGCGACTAATCAGTCCCGCAATTAGCAATACATATTTTCTTGAAATGTATATCACGGTAAAAATTGATGAACACACAAGATTTTGTACGAGAAGTAAGAATCTTTTATTTTTCTTTGATTTGAAGCAAGAAAACATGTTACTTTATGGGGTAAATTGCACAATACTTCTTGTTCTTGACTCTTGTTATTAACCTATTTATATTTTCTGAATGTTTTTTTCAAATCACGTAACACCCTATAAAATTTCTTGAATTATGTGTTTTCCATTCTCTTCACAATCTTTCCTCCCACTTTCATCTCATCCAAACCAAGGCTTAATGTCGTTTATCTTCGTGTGATTATACAGTTCAAATTTACTACAAACAAAGATTATCAAGTACCGACTCAAATCTCAGTAAAACCAAGCAATATGTTGCCCATAAGGATAAGGATATGCAGGTCTTGGTCAGTTTGTCAAAAACCTTTATGCACAATATTACTACTTCACAAAGGGAACACAATACAAGTCAAGAAGTGATGCTTTGACATTGAAGAGATCCTCTTCCCCAAGCTGAATCCAATGCATTCATACAATACCAAGTAGCTTACGGATGTCTCGCTGCAATACAATGAAAGACACCAGAAGAATTACAAAGGCAGCATAAACCATATGAATCATGAATTACTATATAAGAAAAATAGGTCCTATATGGAAAATATGTCATCTCCCACGTCTTTTTAATTCTCGCCAAAACTATTTCATTTGTTGAGTTTTTCTTACTGTTCATGTTAGGAATGATCGACTAGTTTCTAGATATGGAGACAATGTGCCTTTACCTCAAGGCTAAGAGGAGAGGTCGTGGGATAATAGCGATCCACCACCTGGCCATCCTTGTCAACCAGAAACTTGGCAAAGTTCCACTGAATATCATCCCCAAAAATTCCCCATTTACCTGACTTCAAGTATTTGTACAAAGGAGCAGAATTGTCCCCGTTCACTTCAATCTAGCACAATAATAACAGAGATGAACTTATAAGCCCTTGCATGTCACAGTTCTTCAAAGAATTTAGCAGAAGTCAACACATAATAGCAGTAATCATATAATCTTTATCCAACTAACTACAAGTAGTTAACCAATATTATCAGTTCATAGTAGTAGTAGAACCTATAAAGCAGATGAAAATCAATGGTTATTGCTATTTTGTGTTAACTTGTTTTGAATCAATAAAATTTGGCACTCAAGGAGTGTCCAGAAATGGTGACTAAAACTAGGCATTCCTTGCTTACATGTTGCATGTTAAGCTACCTTATCAAAGATGGGGAATTCTGATTTAAAGCGAGTGCAGACGAACTCCACAATTTGATCATTGCTTCCGGGTTCTTCCTCGCCAAATTGATTACATGGAAATGCCAGAATCTCCAGGCCTAATTGAGCTACCCAACTCAGTCATTTGCACTAATTAAAGTGTTCGGAAAATAGTAGAAAGAAACTCGATATTCAGATAGTAATGCATCAAAATATCAATCTCCAAAACAGGGTTCCCCCTTTAAAGGTAATAAGAGTAGCAAGCACAACCCCGAAGCATAAAAAGGAAGCTTAACAACTAGAGAAGAAAAAGAGTTGACAGAGAGGCAACTTGCATACGAATTTTAGAATTTGAATTTTGAAACGTCGTACATGGAAACAATAGTAACAAACCTTTGTCCTTGTACCTGTCATATAGTTGATTCAACTCAGCATAGTTTGAGTTGGTCATGCCACTGCCTCAATACCAAGGAAACAAGAATTATGAATACTAATATTATCGCATTGATGAGAATTTCAGGTGGAATAGTGAGTGATATTGATATGTATGAGGGGGTAATAAACTATCCCAAATTGATATGATGGGTTTAGGTGAATAGAATAGAAGGGACAATAAAGAAAACAAGAACAGAAATGGTGGGACTAAAAAGGTAAAGCAGGAGGGGGATACCATTTGGAAGCAACATTAGCAATGAGCAGGACTTTTCCCTTGTATGTGGCAAGATCTACATCATTCCCCTTTGCATCCTGAAACACAATATTTAATCATTACACTTTCACAATCACATGATGGAGTGGTACTTATTTTCCCTAAGGCATAAGTCATCTTCGTCAGCATGCAGCATAAACAGTTCTATTCTAGTTGATTGAAACAATGAGTCAAAGCACAGAGAGAGTGAAGGATGTGAAATGAAAGAGATGGAGCACCCAACCTTGATGGTAAAATCGTAGACGGACTTTCGATCCTTGGCGGATTCGGTGGTCATGGTCTGTAGCGTGACTGACTGTGGCGGAGGCCAAGAAAACAAAGAGGGCAAGCTCCAGTTACAGAGTTTAGAACCCCAACCAAACAGTTCGCAAGACAAAGCAAACCTTTCTGTCGGTAAATCGCACAGTACTTATTATTAACCTATTTATTTATTTATATTTTCCGAACCATTTAAAAAAAAAAAAATACTTAACCCTCTAAATTTTGGTAAAAAGTATGGTTTTGATTTCATGTCTAACTTAACGTTGACAATCTCAAGTGGTAGACTTGTTGAATTAAGAGAATTATCTCTTAACGAATTAGACTTAGAAGCTACACCTTTTGAAATTCTTAAGGTTGTTGTGGAACCAAGTGGAGCAATTGGCCTTGCTGCTGTTCTATCCGAAACTTTCCAGAAGAGTCCTGCTTGGAAGGATTGCAACCATATAGGAATAGTAGTTTCAGGAGGCAATGTTGATTTGGCCGTGCTTTGGGATTCTTTGAACAAATGAAAATGACATTTTTAAAGGTTATCCTGCTTATATGCGAATCTTCATTGCTGTAGATGAATGTTATTCCACTAATGATCTACAATTTTGTGTGGATAAGTACTAGTTAACTTTTCAGATTGAAATTCTTATTGGTCAAGAATTATTTAAATAACTTTTTTAGTAAAGTAAAAAAACTAAGCTGATAATAAATATATAGTGTCTCCTTGCATTCCTCCTGATATAAAGCACTCTAATGATCCTTCAATCCAAACTAACGAATATATAGATCCCTATTCTTTTTAGAGGGTGCATGTGAAAGTTGAGAATGGAAGTAAACAAGTGAATCAATGAGTGGTGTGATTCTATTCAAGAAACGGACTAGGAGGTGAAGAAATCTTATCCGTATCGAATATCGATGTGTTCAGCTGGTCCTTGGAAGTCCTAGTATTCCTGATTGCTCTCTAGTTGGTTAGCACGAAATAAATAAAAAATTTATTGTAATTATAGTTAATATTGTATTTCAACAATACAAATTAAGAAGTTTTGAAATTTGGAGGTTGAATAATTATATTCTTATTTACTGATATGAAATAAGAGATATTTGAATTAACTCTACTTGCATGATCTACTATCCTATATAGATTTATGAGTAAATAGTCATTTCAGTCCCTGAATTTGTAACTCGCTGTCAAGTTAGTCCTTGAAATTAAAAAAACTAAAAAAAGATCCCTGAATTTGGCTTCCGTCCGTCACTTTAGTCCCTGCCGTCACCTCCATTAATTAACACCGTTTAAATTGATGATTTGGCACATTAAGTGCACGTAACCCGCCATCTGTTTTCCACGTGTCATCCTAGTCAACGATGACCATTTTTTAAAATTTTCTCTCTCCCTTCTCTCCTCTCTCTCTTTCTTGCCTTCCCCATCTCTGGCCCTTCCTCCTTCCCGTTGGCACCCTCGCGCTTCTCTCTTCCGACTCCCCCTTTCACCTTGTATTCTTCTCCCACTCCCCTTCTCTCCCTACCCCTTCTTCTTGGGTTTGTTAGTGTGTGATTAGGCATGACCCAAAACTGATAAATCAATCGCGGTTTGAGAGAAGAAAAGGTTTCAACTTTCAAGTCTCACACGGAACTAGCTAAGCTAACCACTCCATCACATCACACCACCCCCTTTCTCTGAATGTCACCGTCGCCGTTCAGGTCCGTTCTCCCCTGTTCAGCGAATTTCCCTTTTGTACTCGATTGCATTGATCTTCCTATTTCTAGATTTGCTTCTCTTCCCCACCGACATTTCCCATTTTCCCCTTGTTCGAGATTTGACACTAACGTCATCTCTTTGATCGTTGGGTTGCCGTAATGCCGTGTACGTTTCTGTTCCACAAATCTGAACTGAAACAACTAAGCAGTAAGCACTAACCATTTTTTCCATTTTTTATTATTCATATTAATTCGCCATTATCTTTGAACGATCTGGGATCTCGTACTCGGGGAAAGTCTTATCCGTGTTCCTCTTCCTCTCTCTATTTTTATTTTGCCTTTTCCTCACAAATATAGAAAAACCCAAGTTTTTGCAAAAACAACGGTATATTAGCAAACATATATACCTCCACATCCATCACCAAATTAAACTAGTCGAAAACTCCAATTGTTCAGAATATATCCCTATGCTTTCAACTACATTATATCACTCCTATACGTAGAGTTTATTCGTGAGAAGGGGAGTCGGAAGAGAGAAGCGGGAGGGTGCCGACGGGAAGGAGGAGGGGCTGCAGATGGCAAGGGGAAGAGTGAGAGAGAGAGAGAGAGGAGAGAAGGGAGAGAGAAAATTTTCAAAATAGTCATTGCTGACTAGGATGAAACGTGGAGAACACATGGCGGGTTACGTGGCACTTAACGTGCCAAATCATCAGTTTAAACGGTGTTAATTAACAGAGGTGGCGGCAGGGACTAAAGTGACAGACGGAAGCCAAATTCAGGGATCTTTTTTTAGTTTTTTTAATTTCAAGGACTAACTTGACAGCAAGTTACAAATTCAGTGACCGAAATGACTATTTACTCTTTTTTTTTTATAAGAGAGTCATGACTTCTTTTAAATAGGAGGAATAATTTTCTTGACATTAATTTAGACATAGATTATGAGAAAAATACATTTTATGATATATGTTTACAAAGAAAAAATATTTTAATATAGACTATAGAAAGATACGTGTGTGTGTGTATATTTTCACGAGTATTTTTATGCAAATTACTACTAAATTATGATCATTATCTACTGATATAATTATAATTATATGTTAATAAAAATCAATGTCTCTTTATAAATATTCTACATTTATATAGAAAATGTATTTTTTTCAAATGTGATTACAATTCTAAGCCGAATTGTATTTGTATCGTTTTTTAAGAATTTTCTGTATTCCCGAATTCGTGTCATATCGTATCAAGTATCCAGACGCCATAGTTGACAATCTATGCACACAGATGTCGCGGGAAATAAACCAATGAAATAGACAAAGCAGTGCACGGCTAAACAGAGCTTGAGTACTAATTTACATTCATAGAGCACTAATAGTAATAGGTTAAGTACAGAGTCTCATGAAGATGAACTACGATCAGAGTTACAAAACAACTGTTTCGGTACATATACGAAAGGGAGGAAATTGCATCAACATCTGCAACACATTTCTTATTTCATGGTCAATAGTAACATCCTCATCTTCATTCATTTATTCGCAGTTCCAACCATTCTTAACTTCATGCATCCAACTTCTTCAGCAAGTCCTTCTGCAGACATCAGCAAAAGAAACATTCTTAGTATAAAAATTTCAAGTATGTTGTCTAGGCAAGATCATTGGTGTGCCATTACACAAATCGTCTTACCTCAATGCTCAGAGGAGAAGTTGTGGGTGCATAACGTTCAACAACATTTCCTTCTTTATCAACAAGGAACTTGGAGAAGTTCCATTTGATATTATCCCCAAATAGTCCACCTTTGCTTGATTTTAGATACTTGTAGAGCGGAGCAGCACTGTCACCATTGACATCAACCTATTTTAAAAGCAAATAAACATCACCATTATCTGAGTATGCAATTAACAGTACGAGAAAAACATAAAGAGGAAAGTAGAATATTGTTCTAGCTGGACCGTTTTCATCCATCATTCCCTAAAACCATTACGCCCAAAACAACAGGGTTAAATTTCTAGGCTACACTTTGAACCCTGGTCCTCTCCCTAACCCAACAAACACCCTTGGTAAGGAAACTATGATCTTGCTTGAGACTAGGATTTTTAGAAAAAGTTACTAAAATATAAGCTTAAGCCTGAAACTAGTATAATGCAATGAGGGAAAAGTCTGAATACAAAGTCTTGATCAAGCAAGAATACAAGTCTTGAAGCCAATTTATTCATCTCTGCTTTAATGGTTCATATAAAGTCTGAAACTGGGTTAATGTATTACACAACCAAGGCTGAAAATGTGGAAATTCATGGAAGGAATCAATCACCAGTTCTTCTAATAAAGAATCTCCAATTTTCACACAAAGTTAATTACAGTAACCATTCATAATATGCTCAAGGGAACCTAATTGGAGATTTAGAGGTTAACAGAAAGCATATGTGCCTAACAAACAAGATTTGAGCTACCCCCGAGAAATTTGCATTCCAAGGAGCCAATGCCATGATCAGAGCATTTCTTCTATCAGGAATATTGACACAGCATATGGACTTAATGATTATACACAGAATCAAAATAATAAGCAATTTGTTTTTACCTTGTCAAAAATGGGAAACTCGGCTTTGAAGCGAGTACACACAAAGTCTTGAATCTGTTCATTGCTTCCAGGTTCCTGTGCCCCAAACTGATTGCATGGGAAAGCCAGAATTTCCAAACCTGAAGTGAATAAAGACGACCAAGTATTTTAGAAAGACAAAGGGACCCCACAATAAGTTAGTTGTTTGAACCTTAAAGAGAGGAAGCTTATTAAAGTTTGGTATATATAATATAGCCAAGTTGTCCAATTAATCCACAATTAACATCAAGGATATGCAACAAGTATTGTGTCTTATTGATACGCGATTGAGTATATGAGCATTGACACAACCACGAAGAACAAGATACCACAACAATGCAGGGAACAACAAGAAAGAAACACAACACACGAGAAGGAAAAGAATGGCATCAGCAGCATGAGGACAAAAGACAGAGCAAACCTTTCTGTTTGTATTTCTCATACAGCTGATTCAGCTCTGTGTAATTTGAATTAGTCAAGCCACTGCATCAAACATCAAATGAGCATCAAAGCACAGTACAAGGAATTCGATTAAAAGTAAATTAAGGGCAAAAGCTCTCCAATTTCTAAACCTGCATGACCAACTATGGCAGTTTTAGGGAAAAACAAAAAGAAAAAAAAGCCAGTTTATTAGATTTGGAACCACGCCAATATAAAGCTTGCACCTTTAAGTGAAATTATTATAAGACATGCATGTAACATTTACTCAAATGTAAGCAGCCACTAGCCACACTAATAAAATTAGCATAAACTTCCCTCTCAAGTACTCAATTATATATACAGAAACTAGAGGAAGGGGGGGAAAAAGAGAGAAATTGGGAGGTACCATTGTGAGGCAACATTAACAATCAAAAGGACCTTTCCTTTGTAGTCACCAAGATTAACATCATTTCCCTTGGCATCCTGCAAAAGGAAGAAAAAATGGGTTTAATCAAACAAATGAACCGATTGATCTCGTAATTGTTACATAGTGATAAAGAGAGGAAATGAAGACAAGAAGAAAAGAACATACTTTGACGGTGAAATCATGAACTGATTTGGGGGGGTTTGATGATTGGGAGGCCATGGTGTGATCTGTTCTGAGAGTGAAAGACAAAGGGGGTGAGGCTGAGAGAAGGGGTTTGTTTGGAAGAGTAGAGGAGAAGGGAATACGATAGGGACGGGAGAGGGTGGGGTTACTGAAGAAGGAAGAAGAGAGAGGAGCAGCAGCTAGTCTTATAGAAGGAGGAGATCTGAGGAACAATAAGATGCGAGTTGAAGTACAGAGCATTGGGAATGGGAAGCCAACCAAAATAGTCTAGATTTTATAGCGTCCTTCCTCCGCGTACAGATACAGCTACACACACCTTTCTTTCTTTGTATTGTTCCCTCTGATCTGATCTGATCTTCTAGTCCCTTGCTTTGTGTTGGGTCCATTTAATCATGGGAAGTTGGGAACCACTCGTAATAATAATAATGTGAAGTAGTACTAGCGTTTACACGTCGATGCTTCTTACGCGTGTCCAAGTGCCGCTGTGCTGTACCCTGTTCGGCTCGGCTGCTGTTCCCCCTTTGGATCATCACGACTTACGTCATTTTTCTTTCTTTCTTTTTTTCCCGAGTTAACTGTCATTTTAGCCTTTAAAATTATGAAACAGTCTCACTTAGGTCTTTGAAATTAATGAAAAGACAATTTAGTCCCTAAAATTGTAAAACATCGGTCAAGTTAGTCCCCAAAAATTGTAAAACGATGGACTAACTTGACCGTCGTTTTACAATTTTAGGGACTAATTTGACCGACGTTTTACAATTTCAAGGGCTAAATTTCTTTTTCGTTAGTTTCAGAGACCTAAATGAGACCGTATTATAATTTCAGGGGCCAAAATAACACTTAACTCTTATTTTCTTTTTTTTTCATTAAAATAAAATACAAATATGGTAATGAAATGCAAAAACGTGTCGAATCCAAAATTATTGCGGTATTTGTCACACCCTTTTTATTGTCTTTTATGTAAGTCAGGTTAATTTTATTATCACATTTTTTTTATAGATAAGTTGTATTTGAGTATTGTTACTGTTCATGCAAATTCTTCATAAATTGAGTATTTTGAGACCTATGTTAGGCCATCTCGGACACCAGTTCTTAATTGCCTTTTTCTTATTAAGTATGGTTTTTGTTTAAGTATCAGCGCTGGAGTTCTGACGCACAGGGTTCTTAATAAGAACCAGTGCTTGTGTAAGCACTGGTGCTTACACTGTTGTGTGGGTTCGGTTGCATTTTATAAATAAAAATGAGTAATATGTGATTATCAGTGGAGTCAATTTAAGAATTTTTTTAGAAGTGCTGGGTTGTAGGGGTTAGGTGCTTATTAGGTGCTTGTGTTCAAAAATATAAAAATGAGTGATGTGGCTATGTGGGGCCCATTTAAGAACCCAAAATGGGTTCTCCATTGGAGATGCCCTTAGTTCCCAAAAGGGTAGAAGAGGCAAGATTTATTGATTGATTGGAGAAAAGCGCGCTCTGGGAAAGAGAGGGAGAAGAAGGGGGTGGGGAAGAAAAGGAAATTTATATCTGCACATACACAGATTACTATCCACACACATATAAATAGGACAAAACCTAAAATACCCTCATCATATTTCGTATCGTGCAAAACTAATAGTTTCACATCAGTGCGGAATTAATAGTTTCACATCAGTGCGGAATTAATAGTTCTATATGTGTTATTTGTATGTGTGTACTACAAATAATACATACAGAACTATTAATTCCGTGTATTTATTTCAAATGTGAAAAAAATTTCGCAGAACGTCCAAACACAAAACCCAAAGCCAAGAAATTATTATTTCTGAGTTCTAACAGAGAAGAGACATCAAGTATGGCTGGGTTAATTATTAGCTAGGTGAGTGGTTGGTATTTTATCGTAGCATTTACTTCTTTGGGGGTTACTTTTACAGCAGCGCACGTGGGATATCAAGCCATGTCAATCAATGTTATTAAACTCGGACAGGTGATCAACTCGGTTGAGGCACTGGGTCAGCGGATTACTGGTCGAACTAGTGAGTCATTGGTTGAACCGCATGAACCAGTGTATATTATATTTATTAATATTTTAAATTTTATAATGAACTAATAGATATATATTATTTTTCTCATACATAATATCATTTGTGCATGTAGCCCAGTGGTAAGTATCTTATACTCACATGGAGTACATGCGTTCAAGTCACATGTTTGATAGTTTTATGGGTGTTTTTTTCAAATTTACAGCCCTCCAATTCGCACGTGTGAGCCTTCCCCGCGTCAGCAGCATGCCTTGGGAATCGCGTGCAGCAGATAACAGTAGAGCAGGCACACAATAGCAGCAACGTTCAACCGGTCTTGGAAAGCGTGAAGCACAAAACCGAGTCCGAGTTACCACTGGATCATCCAGTTCGATCCGGTTTAATACCGAGTCAGTGACGTGTCACCGAGTCAAGTGACTTCTTGACCAGCAAGTTTGGACGTTTTGCGGAACTAATGCACTTGAAATAAACGTGCGGAATTAATAGTTCCGCTATACAAATAACACGTGCGAAACTATTAATTCCACATCAGTGTGAAACTAATAGTTTCGCATCAGTACGAAATTAATAGTTTCACACGTGTTTTTTATATATGTGTGTTACAAATAATACGTGTGGAACTAATAGTTCTGCACTAATGTGGAACTAATAGTTCGACACAATAACAAAACGCGATGAGGATATTTTAGTCTTTGTCCTGTTTATGTATGTGTAAATAGTAATATGTGTACGTGCATTTAAAAATTCCCGGAAGGAAATGAAGCCAGGGGTGGAGACTGGAGATATTTTTGGGAAATTTTTGAAATTTTTCAAGAGAAGGGATGAAAATAAAAACACGGGGAGGTGCCAAAAGAAAATTCGGAAAAAAGAAAGCATCTTTGTCGGGCCAACAGCCCAAATAGGCCCAACTTGCTGGGAAAGAAGTCAATTGACAAAAAAAAAAAGAATAAGAAAATGGCATTTTATTATTCACAGATAAGAAAGCGAGAAGCGTGGTTGTGGAGGAGGGTGTAACGATGGTTGGTTAGTGTGTAGCGAAGAAAGAAAGAAAGAAAGAAAGATGAAGCTCAAAGTGTATGCGGACCGTATGTCCCAGCCTTCCCGTGCCATTCTCATCTTTTGCAAGTATTTCACCTTTCTTACTTTTATTTGTTCCTTTTATCGGAATTTGAATTTGAAGATTGAAATTGAAACGCGAAATCGACAGAGTAAATGGAATAGATTTTGAGGAGATCAAAGTGGAACTATCCAAACGCCAGCAGTTATCCCCCGAATTTCAAGGTAATACTAATCAATGCGTATGCAAGCACTGCACTGCACTGCACTGCACTTGTCAAAAAATTTCCATGGAAAACACTTCCACTCAATCGCTCACCTTCAACTTTCTTCGATTTTTCTTCAGCGGTTAACCCTTTCAAGAAAGTACCTGCTATTGTTGACGGAAGGTTCAAGCTATTTGAGAGGTACTTCAATACTATTTTCAATTGTGTTGTTGGTTAGTTGAGTTAGTTACCCGGTTAGTTATATCAGTTAAGCTGCTATATAAATAGAAAACTTGTATCTATGTATTCTCTTCACCTTTCATTCCATCAATAGAGAGCTTAATTCTTTTTCTCAAGTTTCTATTGATCTGTCACTGTAATACAAATTTCGTCTCACCTGCAAAACTTAGCAACTTATAATTTGCTTTTGTAACTCCCAAGATTTTTTTTATTTTTATTTACTTCAGGCAGATGATGTATAATGTGAATCTGCTATTATATTATGATTGTGTTTAACTGGGTTGGTGCTACGATTGTTAACTGATTCCATGCTATGGAATTAGCTTCTCTAGTATTCATGTATGTGTTATTTTCTTCTTTGCAGCCATGCAATTCTTATCTATCTTGCTTCTGCCTTTCCAGGAGTTGCAGACCATTGGTTAGTATTATCCCTATTTTACAATCTTCTCTATGAATTCAAGATATGTGAATGAACAGAGGCTAGGGAGGATACCGGCCTGTGCATGCATCCCATACCACCATTGGCTAAATGTTGTATTGTTTCTTAACAAAGCAACACACTTTTGTGTTGTATGAAAACACTCCCAAATGTTGTATTCCATACATCCTCATGTAAGATTCACCTTTGTGTATGCTAGTCATTACATACTGCAGGTGTCTCTGTTTTCTCTATATTGATCCCTTATTCAGTGCAGACATATATACACTTCTGTTGTCCTCTTTTTAACTCTTTTCTATTCCACTCATTCCATTAGGTACCCAGCTGATGTTTCCAGGAGAGCTAGAATTCACTCCGTGTTAGATTGGCATCACCTGAATTTGCGCCATGGAGCAGGTGCATCACAGCTCAAACACAACCCTTTTATTTCTTTTCAGTAATCAAATTTATTTGTTGCCTTAAAAGTGAAACTAACATCAAAATTAACATTATTTCATGAGTTCATATTTATATTGGCCTCCTTTCACTAATCTGAATGTGAGAAATCAGGGATCAATGTCTTGTTTTGCGCTCTTGCTGGACTGGACAGCTTAATGTTCTGGGACTTTTATAGAATTTGTCTTTCCATTTGAAAACTAGTGAAGTTCAATCAAGTTACCGACATGTAGCTAGAAAATAATGGTTAAGCTTCATAAAATATGTTCAAATTGAAGATGACAGTATGTAGGTGGTTAAGTCTTTCTTTTAGCATATTGATGATGAAGTTATTTGCATTAGTTTGTATAAATCTGGTAGTGCCATGCATTTTTAGTTTGATTTGCACTCTTCTTCCGTGTATATTTTGGTGTCATGCTTTGCATTAATTTCTGCAAGTAATTTCCTTTGAGCATGGGCAAAGATGCTGTTTTTCTTTTGCGTGCAAAATTTTGCCTGTTTCCTCTCTTTTCATGACCTCGTCTACTTGTTTTTGCTCTAGCCAAGTTTGTTCTAAATACTGTACTGGCTCCATTACTGGGTCTGCCACTAAACCAACAAGCAGCTGCTGAAGCTGAGAAAACTTTGATATCATCTCTGTCCAAAATAGAGAACATTTGGCTTAAGGGGAACGGGCGGTACTTGCTTGGTGGCTTCCGACCGTCCATAGCAGATCTCAGTCTGGTTTGCGAAATTATGCAATTAGAGGTAAATGAGGGAGTTCCTTTAACATAAAACTTTTCATTTTATCATGACTCATGGAGGATAGCTTTAATTTTTTGATCAGAATTTTGCTTGAGTTTGAAGAAGATAAATTGTAGATTGTAGATAGCTTCCTGGTTCAATTTATGTTGTATGATTGAAAAATCAAGAAACATAAAGGCATCGTCTGGCATGTTATCTATTTGAATTTGAATTTGATTTGGCTAAAAGGTGGAAATATTTCTTACCGCTAATGTTGGCCTAATTAAAATCTGTGTACCTAGAAATGAGACATGCAGGACAGAATGCTGATATTTGTGATGGTGACTTATTTTTTTGGATGCAGCTTTTAGATGAGAAGGATCGTGATCGTATTCTTGGCCCCCACAAGAAAGTTCAGCAATGGATTGAGAGCACAAGAAATGCTACAAGGCCACATTTTGATGAAGTTCATAATGTCCTCTATAAGCTCAAAATGAAGCTTTCAGCGCAGCAGGCAGGGATTAAAGCCCCACTAACTTCAAAGATGTGACCAATCAAAACCATGCCAGTAGCGTACTTGTAACAACTTTATGTGACCAATCAACCATGCCCCCAATCCCTCCATACATATATATAGTTGGTTGCAATTATCAGGCTTGAAACTTGGAAGATGAAGTTTATGTCTGTATTGAGACCCCATTAATAAGAATGCTAAGCTGGGCAGATAATACATTTGATTGCGATTTAAAGATTCAATCAAGTCCTGAGTGCAGATTTGACAATTATATATGTGAGTCTGTCTGTCTGTCCTTTAAAATTGTCATGCAAAATATTTTAGAGGAGCTGGTAAATTGCTGTAGTATTGGCTACGAAGAAAGTAGAAATCATATAAATTGGTATGCACTAACTTGTCAACCAACACATCGTGATAATTATACTGGCATTGGATCAAAATTTAATTCATATAAATCCATCCATCCATATATATATTAAATTGGAATGTATTTTCTTGAGAGTTGTTGAATCTTGAAGTCTATTTTTATTTAATGAATGACATATCATTTTTAGTTTATCTTTTTAAAATTTTAAATTTTTATAAATTAATTATACATATACATTTATAATTTAAATATTTTAAAAATACTTTTTATTTATATTTTATATATTTTACTTGAATTTAAAAATACCCATGTAATATATGAAATATTTGTTAGATATATTATTAAGTAGTGTGTATTTTTTTAAAAAGCTCAGGCCTTATTTGCAGACCATCACCCTTAGCTCACTCATCAGCGATCGTTGGATGGTTAATAATTGATGCTGCTTATAGTTTCTCGTTCTTTCCTTTCAGCATTTTTCATGTTTTCGTCTTGTATCTTTGCATCAGCCATCAGACGTTTCACACAAAGTTAGTGTGTGTTTGGTTTATCATTCTTAACGGAAAATTTATCTTTCTAAGACACAAAATGCAAAAAGAACGAAATTATATATAGAAAGATGAAATAATTTCGTTCTTTTGCATGTTGTGCCTCAAGAAAATAGAAAGATAGTAAATCTTTCGTCGCCAATGATAAATCAAACATGCCTTTAGACATTGATTTTTTTTCTCTCCCATGTATATATATATATATATATATATATCAAAGACAAATGAAGGATCAGTAAGAAGGAGAAAAAAAAGACAAATGAAGGCAATAGAAATCAAATTTTAACCGTGAAGGCAATATAAATAGGATTGTCCCCGAAAATGAAAAGTACGAGTATTATTAAAAGATAAGCATTTGTGCTTAAGATTATTTTCTTTTCTGTTCTAATCTTAAAATTGAATGTAAAATGTTTTCAAGTTTGCTGTTTTGTACATCATGAGTTATCTCATTCCAAAACAATTACTATTAATTTAAGAATATGAAAATTGATTGTTATAGCATCCCGTATTTTTTATAAGGCACACAACAGAGAGAGATACAAACAAGTGATTGGGGGGTGTGTGCCTCCAAAAGTCAAAAGGAAAGAAGCAGTTCAAAGTTTGTAACAGAGGATGATGGGGAAGCTGAAGGTGTATGCAGATCGTATGTCCCAGCCATCTCGAGCAGTTCTCATATTCTGCAGGTAATTATATATTAACTAATTATTCTTCACACCCATTGTCTATCCATATGCCTACTGTACTACGTAGTTACTTACCACTTGGAATGTGGGTTTTGAAAAGGTTTAACGGAATCGACTTCGTCGAGATTAAAGTAGACATTTCCAAACGTCACCATCTGTCTCCTGAATTCACAGGTACACTGAATTAAAAAACAAACAAGCATATGCAACTTATAAGTGTTGATCACTTGCTAACTGTTTATTTCTGCTATTGACCTGATAATTTCATTTCAGAAGTAAACCCTCTGCAGAAAGTTCCAGCTATTGTTCATGGAAACTTCAATCTCTTCGAGAGGTAATTAACTATTGTGTCTTTTAACCCACCAAATTATTATGTCGCACCCCATTGCACTTGTCAATGGAGAACAAAGTATAATTCTTGTGCCACTGCCGTATCATAAATGGTCAGTGTGAAATGTGAATGTTCCTTTGCTGATAAAATATATATTTTTGGTGGTTTAGTTATACTTTGTGTAATCGTCTGGGCTGTGCATCATGGTTCAGGAAAGTGAATGAACCATGTTGTGCGATCAAATTTCCAATCTGCAATGTCTTTCATATCCCCTCCCCCCCAAGTTTCTGGATGCATTTTAGTTCTGTAGAGTTTAGTCAGTGGAATTCACGTATTAGGTTTTTGTTTTTAAAATCACATCTTTTGGTTTTATTGTAGGTTATTAATTAGTCATGTTTTTCTTTTGGCAGCCATGCAATCCTTGTCTATCTTGCTTCTGCCTTTCCTGGAATTGCCGACCATTGGTTAGTAGAATCACTTCTTTTGCTTCTGGAATCCTAAACTGCTTGATTGTTTTAAAGAAATACTTGAGGGCCTTATAAATATCTATTTCAATACTTAGGAGTTGAACATGATTAAGGAAAGGGCTTAACCATGACAAGGGTTCCTTGTGCATTTCTAATGCTCTTTTTCCTCACTTTAGGATGTTTATTTGAAATTAGGATGAATCAGAATAGAATAAGTAACTTGAGAAATGTATTGATTCTGAATCCAATTTTGTGCTGCCACGAGATACATTTTTCACAATCTAAATTAAATCCTAGTTGCCATGCCATGCATTATGGATAAAAGGGTAAAAATTTGTGTCCAAATTTATAATTGTTAGTTTGTTATAACAGCTCTTCCTCTTGATATATCAGGTACCCAAACGATGTTTTCAGGAGAGCCAAGATTAACTCAGTACTGGATTGGCATCACTCTAATTTACGACATGGAGCAGGTGCTTTACACAACTAAATCCAGACATCTTCTAACTCCTTTAAGTAATGTGATTTTCTGTGAGCATATGGTTAGGGATTGTAACATATAGCTAGTGGCTAAAGACTACTAACTGGATGAAAATTCAATCATAGGGTTATTATCTTCTGCATACTTGTTATGAGCATTTAAATTTGTTGTATGGATACTTGAGTCAGATGAGTGCAAGTTGGCAATATCTTCAATACTTATATGGATCAAACTGGGGTTAAATAATTGCTTACTTGCAGGGAGCTTCATGTCACTAAGTAAAATTATATTAGTATCTGCCTATCTGGCAATTGTGCAAACATCAATCAATCTATTTACATTCTATTGATTCAAAAAATAGATTTTTTCATTGCTGCAAGCCAAATATTATTAAATCACACGTTTCTAGGCAGAGAACATATTTGTCCCCCCCCCCCCCCCTATAGAAAGAGCATGTCTCTTATAAACTTTGACTAAC
This sequence comes from Glycyrrhiza uralensis, assembly GCA_030159175.1. NCBI lineage: Eukaryota > Viridiplantae > Streptophyta > Magnoliopsida > Fabales > Fabaceae > Glycyrrhiza > Glycyrrhiza uralensis. The sequence goes on along the minus strand of BRZY01000003.1, from coordinate 55,330,217 downwards.
TGGCAGAGGCACACCACCTTTTGCAGTGAACTATGTAGTAAATACTGTACTAGGACCTGCACTTGGCCGTCCACTGAATCCAAACGCAGCCGCTGAAGCAGAGAAAGTTTTGTTATCTTCTTTATCAAAACTAGAGGATCTTTGGCTCAATGGAGATGGACGCTTCCTTCTTGGTGGTTTTCAACCGTCTATAGCAGATCTCAGCCTGGTTTGTGAACTCATGCAACTTGAGGTAACTAGATATATAACTCAGTACTTGTTGATGTTATCGGTGCTGCACCCAACCAATTTGGCTCAATGTCTTAAAATCTCCAGTTGAATCAGAATGATGGTTGGTATTGTGATTGCTTTTTCATAAATTTGTAAAATTTCTAATTGAACTGTAAATAAACGTAGGTTTTGGATGAGAAGGATCGCGATCGTATATTATCTCCATACAAGAAAGTTCTTAGGTGGATTAAGGATACAAGAACTGCAACAAATCCTCACTTTGAAGAAGTGCATAATATCCTTTATAGAGCCAAAATGAAATTCCAACAGGAGCGTTCAAGGGCAGCTGAAAATGGGACTAAGCCTAGCAACAACAAGATGGTGGGGCATTCAAAGATGTGAAAACCATGCCTCCATCTTTTTTACACAATCATGGCATAATGCTTGACAAGCCTCAAGCCAAGCCCCTTGGTTTTGGGCGATGCTTTCTTAACCTGAATAGCTGTACGTCTTCCTATAAAGGCACGAGTGTTATGCCACTTTGCCACCAGATTTGAACTTTTGAAGTGCAGAATAATTCAGACAACCATAATAAGATTTTGCCAGTGTATAAGAAAAGTCAGAAAAGATATGTGGTTGTGCAATGGCAACTGCATTTCCTGCTTCTATGTTCACTCTTAAATAAATGGCCCAATAACTTTATATGATCATTTTGTAAATTGTGTTTGTACCTTGGTGATCTATTATCCAACGTCCTCACTACTAGTCCTATAGCTTTAGAACTTAGAAGGATACTGACACAACGAGGCTGTCATTACAAGATCTTAATGTGAATGCACAATATAATAAAAACAAAAAAAACACGAATAAAAAATTTTAGCGATAGTTTTTGAAGAAGCAGCACATGCTTAAAAAACCATTATACTTAAATTCATAAAAACATATATTGCGATACCGAAAGAAAAAGGGCATCATGAAATTGAATTTATCTCTTCTAAATTATATAATATTTTTGACATTGTAACTCATTTTAAAAATTAGTAATTAAAATTGTGATAACATATATTTATCTATATAATAAATTATGAAGAATTATGAAGAATTTAATAATTATACACCCATAATGATAAGGTAAATAGATTTTACACAAATATTTAATTATATTATAAATTTTTTAATCATATTTTATTATCTTATCATGCCATATTTTTCTCTGATACGACGAAAACTAGAAATTCACATGTTATAGTTCTTTTATTCATGTGATATTTATCTCAGTTATGAAATTGATAAAATTTAATCCGTAAATCTCTTTTTAGTATAATTCTCCGTATTATATTATATTATAGGCTTAATTATGTTTTTAGTCCTTTAAAAATTATCAGATTTGAGTTATGTCCTTTAAAAAAAATTCAAACTTTTTTAGTCCTTTAAAATTTTTTTTGTTTGATTTAGGTCCTTTAAGTGAGTTGACTTGCTAGATGGCACATTTTAACCCAGTCATCATGCCTACGTGGCACGAAATGCTGACGTGGCAATATTAACTTTTGAATTTAGTCCCTCTAAAAATTGAGTTTTGATTTTAGTCCCTCTAAAAATTGATGAGTTTTGATTTTAATCCCTCTAAAAATTGATGAGTTTTGATTTTAGTCCATCTAGTTTTTTTCTCTCTCTCACCTCCACCACCGCCACTCTCTCTCTCTCGTTTTCTCTCACCCCCACCCCCACCCCCACCACCACCACTCTCTCTCTCTCACCCCCACCACCACTCTCTCTCTCTCTCTCTCTCTCGTTTTCTCGCTCTCTCTTACCCCCACCACCACCACACACACTCTCTCTCTCTCTCTCTCTCGTTTTCTTTCTCTCACGATTTGTTACATAACAAATCATGAACCTTGATAAATCAATAACAAATCAATGGTGGTGGTGGGGGTGGTGGTGAGAAAACGAGAGAGAGAGTGGCGGTGGTGGGGGTGAGAGAGAGAGAGAAAACGAGAGAGAGAGTGAGAGAGTGGTGGTGGTGGGGGTGAGAGAGAGCGAGAAAACGAGAGAGAGAGAAAGAGAGTGGTGGTGGTGGTGGTGGTTGTGGGGGTGAGAGAGAGAGAGAGTGGTGGTGAAAGAGAGAGAAAATGAGAGAGAGAGTGGCGGTGGTGGGGGTGAGAGAGAGAGAAAAAAAAACCAGAGGGACTAAAATCAAAACTCAATTTTTAGAGGGACTAAAATCAAAACTCATCAATTTTTAGAGGGACTAAAATCAAAACTCAATTTTTAGAGGGACTAAATTCAAAAGTTAATATTGCCACGTCAGCGTTTCGTGCCACGTAGGCATGATGACTGGATCAAAATGTGCCACCTAGCAAGTCAACTCACTTAAAGGACCTAAATCAAACAAAAAAAATTTTAAAAGACTAAAAAATTTAGACTTTTTTTTAGAAGACCTAACTCAAATCTAGCAATTTTTAAAGGATTAAAAACATAATTAACCCTATATTATATTATATTATATTATATTATATTGTAAATGTATAAAAGAAAATAAAAGATAGTGCGAATGAAAGTAAGGAAGAGAGCCAGTCAGACACCAACAAAAGCTGCGTCCGTGCTGCAGAGCAAACTGCATTTCCAACAAAGTAGTAAGTTTCGGGTCTTTCATGGGTTCTGAAAAATACACTCCGAGATATTTTCTTAGCAGTTATTGAGGTTGTAATGGCTTGATGGGTTGGGCTCTGCTACTTGATTTTGATTTCAATTTGACTAGTCTTTTATTCTTCTTTGATTGACTGGTTTGGTGATTGACACTCCTGATATGTTTCTCCATACGCGAGTTTAAATTTGAGATAAATAAGGGAATTGGTATTGAAGGCAGTCTCTACTTTAGTATAAAAATTTCAGACACAATAGAACTAACTTAGCCCATGTATGGACACTAATGAATGACTGCCCTTACTAGGTTTCTTAAAAGTGGAATTGGAACATGCTGCTTTTAGTTTGTAATTTTTTTTAATATATAGAAAGGATATTGCATGTTAATCATGGGACAGACACATCACTAAAATTGTGTTGTTTATCTTCATTTACTTCCAAGATAAATTACTTACATTACATGGAAGAGGAGATCCAAATAAAAAAGGGGAAATATGCTGCTGATATTTCCTCCATAAAGGAAGCACATGCCCGAATCAAATCATTGGTTCTTAAAACTCCAGTCCTGTCCTCCAGCTCTCTGAATGCTATATCAGGAAGGCAGCTGTACTTTAAGTGTGAATGTTTCCAAAAGGGGTGAGAAATGAATTTGTGATGGATTACGCAAATTTTAGGATATTGTTTTTCATTTTTTTTGGCAGTTATTGGTGTACTCTATAACCCGTCACACTCTGAAAATAATAAAGATGAAAAGACAATGATGCACTTCCTTCTGTTCTGTGTTCTCTGGCCCTCAGTGGAGCTTTTAAATTTAGAGGTGCCTGCAATGCTGTTTTCTCTCTGGATGATGAAGATGCTTCTAAAGGGGTTGTAACACACAGCAGGTTTGTTATATCATGTGCAGTAATTCCGGAAGTTGATTTTTTATTTAATCAGATTCTGTAAATTCATAGCTCTCCTGACTGGTGTTCTCCAAAATCAGTGGAAACCATGCTGCTGCGTTGGCTTTGGCAGCAAAACTACGGGGCATTCCTGCATACATTGTTATTCCAAAAAATGCCCCAACTTGCAAAGTTGAGAATGTAAAGCGGTATGGTGGTCGGGTTATCTGGTCTGAAGCCACTATGCAATCAAGGGAGGAAACTGCAAATAAAGTGCGGCAAGAAACTGGTGCTATCTTAATACATCCATATAATGATGGGCGCATATTGAGGTACAACGTTGAATGTTGATTATTGTTTAATTTGTTTCTGACTAAATGCCCTGTCAATAAACTCTTTCTGGGGATAATCATGGGGTAGACTCATTCTTTTCATAGCAATTCACCAATCAGATCATGTAGTGTACAAGTGGTGCTTGAAGTTGAAGCTTATTCTTGTTGCCTTGCTATAATTTGTTGACAATCATGCATCTGACATGCATACCATTACCTTCTAACTCTTATAGTCTTTCTTTCTCAGTGCTAAACTGATTGCTGAGCTATAAGATCAATGACATCATGTCAGTGTTTTATTCAACTTGAAAAACTTGACATATAACATAGGCATATGCTATAGGAATTGGTGACTTGCAAAGAATTGCTCTTTGACATGTTTGATTGCTCTTGTAGTGGCCAGGGTACCATATCCTTGGAGCTTCTGGAACAAGCCCCACAAATAGATACGCTTGTGGTACCCATAAGTGGTTTGTTCACTTTTTTGTTGTCAAGCCATCAACCAAATGTTTCAAAATTTGCATTAATTTTGGTACCTCTTCTTGATTTTCCAACAAATTGAAACTGCAGGTGGTGGTTTGATATCAGGAGTAGCACTGGCTGCCAAGTCCATCAACCCAGCTATTCGTATTTTGGCTGCTGAACCTAAAGGGGCTGATGATGCTGCACAATCCAAAGCAGCTGGGAGGATAATAACATTGCCTGAGACCAATACTATAGCTGATGGGCTTCGAGCATTTCTTGGAGATTTCACATGGTAAAAACTAAAAATCTTTAGTAATCAAGATTCAAGATTATGAACTGATCAAAACAAAGTTTTGGGGTCCCCTTTCTGTTCTCTTTGCTTTGTTTGACTATCTTTATGGATGCATTTCTTTGTTTATTATAATCATTATTATTTTCTGGAGGGGGCTTGTTGATTTGTCAAGTTTGCTTATGCACTATTATGTCATAACGGAGCAGGCCTGTAGTACGAGATCTTGTTGAGGACATAATAACTGTGGAAGACAGTGAAATAATAAAAGCCATGAAACTGTGTTTGGAAATTCTTAAGGTTGTTGTGGAACCAAGTGGAGCAATTGGCCTTGCTGCTGTTCTATCCGAAACTTTCCAGAAGAGTCCTGCTTGGAAGGATTGCAACCATATAGGAATAGTAGTTTCAGGAGGCAATGTTGATTTGGCCGTGCTTTGGGATTCTTTGAACAAATGAAAATGACATTTTTAAAGGTTATCCTGCTTATATGCGAATCTTCATTGCTGTAGATGAATGTTATTCCACTAATGATCTACAATTTTGTGTGGATAAGTACTAGTTAACTTTTCAGATTGAAATTCTTATTGGTCAAGAATTATTTAAATAACTTTTTTAGTAAAGTAAAAAAACTAAGCTGATAATAAATATATAGTGTCTCCTTGCATTCCTCCTGATATAAAGCACTCTAATGATCCTTCAATCCAAACTAACGAATATATAGATCCCTATTCTTTTTAGAGGGTGCATGTGAAAGTTGAGAATGGAAGTAAACAAGTGAATCAATGAGTGGTGTGATTCTATTCAAGAAACGGACTAGGAGGTGAAGAAATCTTATCCGTATCGAATATCGATGTGTTCAGCTGGTCCTTGGAAGTCCTAGTATTCCTGATTGCTCTCTAGTTGGTTAGCATGAAATAAATAAAAAATTTATTGTAATTATAGTTAATATTGTATTTCAACAATACAAATTAAGAAGTTTTGAAATTTGGAGGTTGAATAATTATATTCTTATTTACTGATATGAAATAAGAGATATTTGAATTAACTCTACTTGCATGATCTACTATCCTATATAGATTTATAGATATACATATTGAATTATTAATAGATGACAAAAAAGAAAGATAGTAACGTGGAAGCATAAAATAAACTTGTGGATATACCGATATGGAAGCAAAATAGATTGTAACAGATACATCCATTAATTTCTCCCCAAAGTTCTGTTCTTCAACCGCAATCTTAGTCTTGTCAAAGTTCCACCTCTCATGGTCCAAAAAACAAGGATCTTCATTCAGTTATTTTCTCTCGATAGTTGTCAATTGTCATTGAGTCTATTCTGTTGCTCCCATTTCTCATTCTCCATTTCTCCCTTCTCTTTCCTTTGATTCACATTTCGCAGGGCGCTTCTTTCTCACTGGTGGCAAAATGGTATGCTCTCTCTCATCCCTTCTTTCTCTATTTTGCTGTCAAAATAGTTGTTGCAGTTCTGTGAATAATCCTGAAGACAAGCACTCATTTCTTACATTTCCAACTTTTGGAAGAAAAAAGAATTAGACTATCTACCTTGGAATGCCGCATCTTTGAAAGAACACCATTACCATTGTACTTTGTATATTTACAACCGCTGAAAAATTATATTTCATAAAGGAAAATGTTTTGCAGACACCTATCATACCTATCACGTGTCTCTCTCTTCTATTTCTTTGGTGTGTGGTGCTATGATGTATCAAGAAAAGAGAAATAGAAAAAGATGAAAGATGTTGAATGGATGGCGACACTGTTGGCGTGTCCAACTATCACTCACTATTCTTTCATAAATTACCATGAAATTCAAGATTCTGAGATGTTAAGCTCAAATTTTATCAAAATTAGGTAGGAGGGGAATTAGCAACTATTTCAGTTTTCAATCCATTATGTGCATACCCCAGAATGGTTATCTCATCCATAAGAACTTTCTCTGCTTGAGAGGTTGTATGGCCCTTCAAAATCAACGTGTTCTTCTAGCATTTGCCTAGCCAGTACATATTTAAAAATCACATTTTTTTTCCAATCCTGATCCCTGATGAAGAATTAATAACAGTTATTATAATCGGAAAGTGCACTGCATATATAATTCATAGCTCTGTACAATTTGTTAGTTTAGTGACTGAAATCTAATTAAGTTGATAACATGAAATCATGGGGCAGGCAAATGCAGCGTCCGGAATGGCAGTGCATGATGACTGCAAACTGAGGTTTCAGGAGCTTAAGTCAAAGAGAAGCTTCCGGTTCATTGTGTTCAAGATTGAACAACAGCAAGTGGTGGTCGATAAACTAGGAGACCCCTCAGAAAGTTATGATGACTTTATGGCCAGTTTGCCTGCTGATGAATGTCGTTATGCCGTCTATGATTTTGATTTCACAACAGAAGAGAATTGCCAGAAAAGCAAGATCTTCTTCGTTGCATGGTAATTATTTATATACACAATTGCATCCAAGTATTTCTCTACTACAGTACAGTTGCACATTATCAATTGTTATGGCTGCATTACTAAATAGCCACAATTTGTAAACTTGGGATTATGTAGATCAATGAAAATTTAAGGCCTAATTGCTCTTTTGGTCCCCCAAGTATCGCGATTATGCGATTTTGGTCCCCCAGTTTCTAATTGCGCCAATTGAGTCCCCAAGTATCCCTTGTTACAATCGGTCCCTCCGTCACTATATGTCATGCAATTTTTAACATCCGAAACCTATATGCCAAGATAACCCAACTTAGTGCTAAATCAATCCCATGTGTCATAGCGTTAAAAATTGGACAACATTGTGATGGAAGTACATGATTGTAACAATTTGGATACTTGGGAATGAATTGGCGCAATTGAAAACTGGAAGACCAAAAGATTGTAATACATAGGGGAACAAAAGTGAAATTAATGTCTTTCAAGACTGCAAGACTATTTGAATCAATGGTGAATCACTGTGTTGACTATATATATGCTGGGTGCAGGTCACCAGATACCTCAAGGGTGAGGATGAAGATGGTGTATGCAAGTTCCAAGGATAGATTCAAGAGAGAATTGGATGGCATCCAAGTGGAGCTGCAAGCAACTGATCCAAGTGAGATGAGCTTGGACATTGTGAAAGGGCGAGCCCTCTAATTAAGCAGCCCCTCTCTCCCCTTCACTGTTTATGGATTAATTGCTAGCTGTTTGGCAACTTTGGAAGCTATTCTTGTTTTTGCCTATTATCTTGGATTCAACAATTAATGACTAGTCCAAAATGACATGCACTACTGTCATACGCATCATTCTTCCTCCTTGTGCTCAAATACCTTGTTCAGATTTCTAGATATATATCTTGGATTCTAGGCTTGTTTGAAGGGCCAATATGTGTAGTGGATTCAAGATTAATTAGTATCATCTATTATAGGTTGGCTCTGTATCCAGTTGCCAATCTGACCACTTGGTTTTTCACTTGAGGTTGGATTTTGTGCAATAGTAGCTACTGAAAGAATGATGACATGGTATATATATGTCTAATGTCTTTTTTATTTTTTTCGTAGTAATGTCTCTTCATTTTTTTTATCTCTCTATTTTGGAAGTATATTGGTACATATATATTGATTGATTTAGTCAACAACAGAAGAGCCGTAACTTACATGCATGAAGACAATACATATCAATGAATCTACGATCGGGTTGATACATGGATAATTCTCGATACATATCTCTCTATAGTAATGTTTGGTAAATAGATTAAAATATAACAAGCAAATAGAATCAAACCCGAAATCAAAGAGAACATTGGACGTGCTTATTAAATAAAGTAAGGCTAAGAATAATTGTATTATGAAAATTGTATAAATACAAGGAGATACGTGTGCAAGTTTATGTCTAATGTTATTTCAAATGTAGTCAAAACTGAATCGGTCATTGAATCGGTGAGGGCAGGGATTCAAGGTTCAGATGTTCAACCGGGGTTCAACCGGAATATAATAAAATAATATTATTTTAAACCCTAAACCCTATACAATATTGAGCAAAAATTAACATAAAAATCATAACTTTATAAAGAAAAATTAAACTTTACTACTAAATGTCATAATTCATAACATAAAATATTCAAAATTACAAATAATTGAAGAAAGTGATATCTATTTCTTTAAAAAAAATAAAAAATTGAAAATTTTGATTTTTTTTTAAAAAAAAAAGCTTGAACTGATCCAATCGATTTTTAGCCGGTTATCCCGGTTTTGTCTGGTTTTCTCGGTTGTTGACCGATTCTTGCGCAGGCAGTTCTTGAGGTCTTCTGGACCAGACAGGGGTTTGGTTTCCGGTTTGACCGACCGGTCCAGTTTTAACTACAATGGTTATTTCTGATATATATATATATATATATATATTTTCTTTTCATTTCATTCAATAATAAACAAGATGCTGAAAGTAGTTGCAACTCATAATCTTTGATCATATTATTCATTTTAGATTAATAAATTTAGTTTTTTTGGTTTAAAAGAGTCAAATCGCAAATGTTATCAATCAATAAAAAATTCATTTTGAAAGGAAGTAATATGCTAAAAATTAAAATTTCCAAATCATTAATAAAAAAGCAAACAAATAGATTTAAACAAATTCATAATATCAAACAAATAGATTTAAATAAATTCATAATTTATTGTGTATATACATGGTTAGTTTTTTCGTTACTTGACCAATATTTTTACTGTTTTTTACTGGACCAATATTTTTACTTTTTCACTCAATTTATAACAGTCAAATTTTTATCCAATAATAATAATATGAAATGAATATTATTTTAAAGGAGATATATTTATTTTTATTTTTTTTACAAATTGAATAATAAAGATAAAATAAGCAGTATCTTTTAATTCTTTTTTTACTGTTAGTATCTTTTAATCTTAAACCCTTCTTTCTAATACAAACAGTAAGTCGATTTATTTATTTTTGGGTTAAAAGTACTTAATTTGCACAGCGCAACCTATCTACTAACTAGGGTTTTAGCGGTCGAAACACAATACGGAGCGCCTCTGTGTCTTGCATCGTATGTGAATGATGGAGGAAGGTTCAGTTTCCGGTGCTGCTGCTGCTGCAGCAGGAGGAGCGTCATGCTGGAGCAGCGTGGTGAAGAAGGAGGCTCCTCCACAAGAACCCCTGAAGCTGCATACCGGTCCACTGTTGGAGGCTAATAATAACAACCACAATGGCATCTCCGTTGCCGTCATCGACGCTAATGCCGTCATCGAATCCGGCGAAAGGATTCACGGCGTCGCCGACAAGTTCGTCTCCGTCCCCGAAGTCATGCAGGAAATCCGTGACCCCGTCTCTCGCCACAAGCTCTCTTTCCTTCCCTTCACCATCCAAACCATGGAACCCTCCCCTGAATCCATCAACAAAGGTATTATTCCACACATTCTCATTATTTTTTAATTATATAATTATTCTTAGTGGCTAATTAGGATGATTTCATATAATTAGTGTGATATCTTATTGTCATGTCTCTTTTTGTTTTTCTGTATCCTGAAATTATGTGTTGAATTGATTCTAACGTGAAATTATGTGTTGGATATGGTAGTTATCAAATTTGCCAGGGCTACTGGTGACCTACAGACTCTTTCAGATGTTGATATCAAGCTATTGGCTCTGACTTATACTTTGGAGGCTCAGATTCACGGAACAAAGCATCTCAGGGACATTCCGCCTCCTGTGCAAGTGGTAAATGTGAAGAGGTTACCCGAGAAGGAATTGCCGGGATGGGGTTCCAATGTGCCCAATTTGCCGGAGTGGGAAGCGTTGGAACGCGAAGCCGAGGACACTTCAAATCCCAATTCGAGAATCCTTCCCTTGCAAGACTTGAATTTGAACATTGTTCCCCAAGATGATCAGCACTCTGTGGATGGTTCGGTGGAGCACACGGGTGAAACTCCTTTGGAAATCCCAGAGGGTGGTGAGGGTGGTTCGACGAGGCCTAGGAAGTATCTGCCTAAGAAAAAGGAGATAAAGATTGAAGGGAAGACAATGGTGGCTGATGGAATCGATGCGTCTCAGGGACAGTTTGATGACAATGCTGGTGATTGGATGCCTGCTGTCAGTCGTAGTACTCATAGGAGATTTCTAAGAAGGAAAGCTAGGCGTGAGCACTATGAGGCATTATCCAGTAATCAAGATCTGCAAGAATTGGAAGAAAACATCGATGGTTGTGTTAGTGAAGAGGCCAAAGCTTCAAATGGGCTTGTTCATGAAAGTGGTGATGAGAAACACATTGAAAATCTTGATTCCAAGGATGATCAGATATTTGCAGAGAACAAAGACAGTGAAAATCTCTCTGCAACTCTGCAGCAAATGAGTCTGGAAGAAGGTTCACTTGAAGTTCTTGATGAAGAACACAAACGAAGCTTGTCTCCTGAAGAACTCCAGTCAAACAATGCTAGACTGATGGAAGGCGCATCTGATGGCAACACAACTATGGGCAATAAATCATGTGAGGCGGATACAGTCAATGACCAATCAAATCACTCTGACATTGCAAGCCAGACCAGTGAAGCTGCTGAACTTTCGTATGCTGATGATGATGTTAGTGAGCAAAGTTGGATGCTTAGGTCTTTGTCTGAATCAACTGTAGCTTGTATAACTGGTGACTTTGCAATGCAAAATGTTCTCCTGCAAATGGGTTTGCGCTTGCTGGCACCTGGAGGATCACAGATACACCAGCTACACAGGTAATTGTTACTTGTTAGTAGCTTCTTCAATATTCACTATGTTATTGCAGATTACCTGTCTGTACTATGCGAAGAACATTTGAATACGTGAAGGAATTAGATGTTTTATACAACATCATGTGACAGTATAATTATGTAATAATATCTGCCTTTTGCTTCTAATCTCTACGATACTATCCTATGCAGCACAGTATGACAATTGTATTATATGTGCTTATCTTTTAATTATTTGCACTCCAGATGGATACTTAAGTGTCATGCCTGCTACAATGTTACTGCTGAAATTGGGAGGATTTTCTGTCCAAAATGTGGAAATGGTGGCACCTTAAGGAAAGTAGCTGTCACTGTTAATGAAAATGGAATAATGTTAGCAGCCCGTCGACCACGAGTTACATTACGTGGCACAAAGGTGAGATACCAGTAGATATCAATTCATTTTTCTCATGCCTGTTAGTGTGCTAGTCATTTTATAACAGAAAAGATTTGTTGTGTCAGTTACCGAGTCATTTTTAAAACTGATGAATACTTAACTTGATTCATGGGTTCCTAATAATTAATAAGTAATGGGTTTGGAATTAAGATTATAATGTATCTCATACCCTTCCTGAAGAGTTATAAGACTTGATGAGCATTTTTATCCCACAAATGCTGTTTGATAGATGTTGATTTTCATTTGTATGAATAATGATAATGATGTATCTCAAGAATCATTATACCATTCACAAGAAGGGTATCATTTGAATCTTTCTATCACTTAGCTGTTGATGCATTTTTACACGATTTTATGTGCAGTTCTCATTGCCTTTACCCCAAGGTGGAAGGGATGCAGTCACAAAGAACCTTATTCTCCGTGAAGATCAACTTCCTCAGAGGGTACTTTACCCTAAAACAAAGAAGAAAGCCAACAAGCAGGTATTTTGTGTGTGTTTAAACTACTTAATATATCTAATGATTCATTTCCCATGAGAATGTGGTGCTCTTTCTTTTTGTCCCACAATCATTTTGAATATAGCTTCAAACTAACCTGAGCTACCTAATACACTTTGTAGGACGATGACTTCTTTACACCGGACAATGTCTTCAGCCACCACACGGATAAGAAATCTCCTTTCCAGCCTCCCATAAGGAAAGCATTAGCAGTTTTTGGTGGGAGGAGAAATCCAAACGACAATCACTACTCCCGCTCTAAGCACAAGTAGTGCATGTTCGAAATTTTGACTGGCTGTTCTCGCTACCCCCCTCAATTTTGCTTTTTATTGCTTGACGTTGAATGTTACCTGGAAATTTGTTAAGTTATAAAAAAAATGATTAAGAGCATGATTTGTACGATTTAGTTTGGGTGATATATGGAACATGATTAAAAGCGTGATTTGTTTGCACCTTTTGAAACGCAAAAGCAATTTTTGGTTTTCATTTGCCTACTAGTACAATGTATAGGCAGCATTAATTTTTCGCCTATGCCATTGCACACAAGATCTTCCCGTCACAAATAGCTACTCCCTATGGGGAAGGGAAGTCATAGAGAGTGGGGAGTAACTTGTTGGGATGTATAGTATAGTATGTTAAGTTGAAGTGGAGGAAATAAGAGCTATTTCCCCCCTTCTTTAATTTGAATAAAGGCATTTTCTTGTGGTTGCTATAGAACAATTTTTTTCACTAGGTGGGTTTATTATATGGACTAAATAACGTCTGTGATAGCATCTTGTTATGAATTATGTTTAATGATTTTCTTGTCTTTGTTGGAAAACAAACTCTATTTTAGAATTTTTTAAGAGAGCTGATCTTCCTCTCCCACTAAATACTTTCTAGCAATGGTTTTAACATAATCCTTGTGTCTATGCGAAGATTTAAAACATAATCGTTATCTATATCAGTATATCATGCTGTTAGGATATTTTTCTTTTACGCTTTTCTCTGTAGATGTCTAATATTTACATTCTCAAATGCCTTTAAGAATCTCCAACAGCTCAATTTTGGTAACTGCATTTTTTGATCAAGAATTTTGGTAACTGGATTGAGACTTCGAGATCTGGGTTTAGTCTGGATTTTAGTTAAATTATTTTATTACAAAAGAAATGTTTAACAAATTATTTTTAGAATTTATATTGAAATTAATGTTTTTAAAATTAATATTTTAAAAGTGAATTTACTATATAGGAAAATGAATACATTTTTTATGTTATAAAAATGGGATCAAGTCAATTTTAAAATTAATAGAAAGGACATTAAAGATTCCCCCTATCAAAAAAAAAAGAAGAAAGTACATTAAAGATATTACATAATTTAAATTTCAAATTATTTATATCAAATTTTATGGTAAAAGTCGTGCTTCTTTTATTACCAAACTTGATACTAGCTTGAAATTGTTGCTGCCACTGGAATTGATTATGGGTGTAGCACACTCCCGTACCAAACAAGTATTGTACAGTAACAAATCAATTCTAAAGTAGCTGCAAAGGGACGTTTGGTTAAAACTTAAAGCAACATGTATGATGAATCAAGTGCCCATCTCTCAGCTCCATCATGCATTGGCAGCACAGCATTGTCCAGTGCCCATACATGTGTCCTTTTCTTATGTGGATATGAATATGGGCACTGAGAATGGAAGAAGGGAAAACACAGTTGTCCAACACAATCTTCTTCCATTCATTTACCAATTTAGGGACTTCTATTCGTTAGCCACCATATACATACATACATACATACATACATACAAGGATAACTTGTCATGGATTTATCCTTTTACATAATCCCTTTTTGAACAATCATTTACAGGTAAGTAGAAAAAATCAAAAGCAACGAAAAAGTAAGTGGTCAGAGAAGTGTCATGGGTTATAGTTATAGGTCTGCTTCAGGGTATATAGTGTGTGTTAGTTTTGAGTATTGACTACTCAATCAATTATTATGATGAAAGTGCTAGTTCAGCCCAAGCAAGAGATGATGCCTTGAGGTCCACACTAATTGATGTGTCGATTCTGCACTCCAGCATGCTACACAATTCTCGCATTGATGGACGGTCAGTGGGGTCAGGATTAATGCAAAGAGTTATCACCTCACATATCACTTTGAGGTCATCATATCTAAAATGTTTCAACTCAGGATCCACCACATATGACATTACTTCTGGCATTTCAAGATAATCCCTGGCCTGCATCACACACGAGTTTAACATTAAAGACCCAGTTTGTTTAAGCTTAAAAACAAGTGATTTTTATATTGTACAACAAGTAATTAATTTTTTGGAGATGTTTTTGAGAAGTTACACAGAACAGCTTTCCGGAAAAAGCTAAATCTTAAAAATTCTTAAAAGTGGTTCTGTAAACAAAATAAGTGATTTTGTTAAGAAAAATTCAAAATAAAGGGACTCTAACTAATGCTTTCAGAGACACCTTTAGAAAAGAAATATAAAACTTGGGGAATTTTCTTACCCAATCCACCAAGTACCCTTTGTCCTTGCAGTATGGAGGTCTCCCACTGATTATCTCCAGTAGAAGCACTGCAAAAGCATAAATGTTCCCTTTGGTATCAAGATGGCGTGCTTGAAGGGAGTTTGGAAGAATGCAAACAGCACCTTGGCTGCTAACAGAACCAGAATTCTTTTCTGATCTTTCAAGAATTGTCTTCCAACTTTCAAAGTCAACCAGCTGCAATTATTCAAGTTTCATTACAATGAGAAAAATAACACACGGCACATAAACATGGGAACATGTCAAATGACTCTTACACCCTCATTCTTGACTCCAGTAAAGATATTCAGCACTATCATCATAATTGGCATGTTAGAAAATTAAAATTAAGTTGCATGCACAGTTGCAAACCTTTGGGGAAAAATCTTCTGTAAGGTATACAGCATTGGAATTCAACTCTGAGATGGTGAATGGTGGCTCAATTTCATCGTGCAAATACTTTAGTCCACGTGCAATGCCTATGATGATTTTCATGCGCCGTGTCCAAGACAACTGGCATGCATCTCCATCTGCAGTCATAATTTCATGCTTTAAGGAATTGGAACACACAAAAAGAATGCATGTAAACGAGCTAAGAAACTCAACTTACAACAATGTAGGTGATCATAAAGTGTCCCATTTGATGCATACTCAAAAACCAGCATCCTTGTAAATGGAGTGCTCTCTCTACAATAGCCTAGTAGCTTTCCTGTATTCTCATGATTTAACCGTGCCAAGTCTGCCACCTGAATGGCACCAATAGCAGAAAAAACTTAAAGGCTTTGTTTAATTATTTGTCTCTCAATTCTTGCACACTGCAGTGCAGGCATTGGAATGTTCCATTTACCTCTCTCTGAAAATAGAGTTCAAGGTGTCCTGTCCAATTCTCTTCCTTGATGCAGAGGGAGATTACAGCAATCTCAGGCCCACCTTTCATTGTGCCCTTGTAGACGACACTATCCGGTGAGGACCCGATTATGTTGCTGAAGTCCTCACAGGCCACCTCAAGCTCTTGTCTGCTATACCTCATCACATCTTTCAACATCTCAGAATCTGCACAATGATTGTCTTAAATTACTTAAATATGTTCAAAATAGCCATTGGAATATTAGTAGTGAATACATAGTAGAAAGCGAAGAAACCGAACCTATATATACTGCTATGTTCTCTTTCTCGCTTGCAGATTTTTTCCAAGGAATAATGATGGATGATTTGTTGTTACACCTCTGGAAAGCAGTGAGAATAGCAACCAGAAAGAGAGAACCAACCATGGTTCCCGTTGCTATTTCTAGAGCCAAAAGCCAAGCAGGTTTTGAACCTCCTTGATGCTTGGATTCATGTTCAGCAGCAGGTTGGTGCGTTGGTTTCCCTACTGGATGGCTCTGAGCAGGTGAAGCTCCAGCTATGAAATAATAATCCATTAGTAGAGGTAAAACAAGCTAGGAACAGCTAAATCATATGCATATTGGATCCACAAAAAAGGAATATAAACGGAATCCAGTAAAGCAAAATGAAGCCTAGATTGAGTTCATTTCATCTACTATGTCTGATTCAGATTTATGACATGTCTAAAAAGATACAACATAATATATGCTTTCATTTTTAAATGCAAAATATACTATGTCATACATACCACATTGCACAGAAGTCCGCTGTTTTATGCTTTTGACCTGGAGGCAATTCCCTTGAAAGCTTGTTCTGTATGACACAGTTTATGTTTTCTAAGTAAGGAGGTTGACTAGAATGCCAACATGACAAGAAGATTAAAAAAAGTAGTACCTTGGAAGATACTCCAAGCATTTGGGTATGCTACCAACTAAAAAGTTATATGAAAAATCTGCAACTTTTAGCTGAGACGAACGACAGAAGCCAGTTGAATTCGCATTTGAGGCATACCTGAATAAATAATAGGAACAATAGGAATCATATTAACAAAATCCAGATTTTGATAGTGTAACCTGGTATTTTATACTTAATTTGTGAGCTTGACTGTGTTTTATAGCCACAACGAATTCATAATGTCAAAGGTGATTTAAGTCTCACTAACTATATCCTTATACCCATTGACTGGCTTTCCAAACACATTCAAAATTTGACATTTGTAGCAATGATAAATTATCATATCCTAAATAGCATACCCAATAACTGTCAGTATTCTAACTAGGCACCTCAATTTTTTCATAAGCTCTCTCATTTAACTTTTGCATGAACACCTATAAACTACCGATAAAGGTTTTTTCATGAGTTAAAAACTAAATAATTATTTCAATTGAAAAGCTCCTATAAGCTAAAAGTTAATCCAAACTAGGCCATAGAGAAAGAAAAATTTCATCAACCACATGAGAAAAGACGTACATTAATGAGGATAAGGAATCCATAAACAAACCATGCTATTTCAAATTTCAAATTTTTTACTTACATTCCAAGCATATTTGAAGGAAAATTTGAACTGCCACCGGCAGGAACAGGCCCCTGAAGCTTATTCCTATCCAGACGAAGTTCTTGAAGGTATTTCAAATTTCCTAGCTCTGGAGGCAGCGTGCCAGTCAACCCATTGGACTGCAAGTTTCTACAAGAATGCAAATAAAGTTGAATGCACATGAGTTCATGACAAGACTTTTAAGACTCAATAATTTTCTCTATTCTGGAAGAGCATAGCATATTGATTTCCTTTTACATTTTTACAACTTGTGCCATATTTCCAATCTCTGCAGGAATTGGTCCTGATAACTGATTCTTTCCCAAATCCAACACCTTAAGAGATTTCAACATGCTCAATTCTTTCGGTATTATTCCAATGAGATTGTTGCCATGCAAGATCCTACAACAATAATCAGAAATTAGTCACAACTATGATATTCCAGTACTATATGACACATGGTAATAACACTGACTCCCAAGTTAAATAAAAGTTTTCAGAATGGCATATGGATAGAAGAAAGAAGGATCATACAGTTCTTGCAGGTAGGTGATTTTCCCAATTTCTGGAGCAAGAAACCCCCTTAGTAATGCCCCTGATATGTTTCTGCAAAGAAGGATCCCAATCTGTAGTATTAGAAATGTGCTAGCTTAGAAATGTCTCAGCCATGAAGCATGTCAAATAACAAAAAAAGAACTACAATTTACACCCCCTCTCCCTCCCCCCCCCCCCCCCCAAAAGAAATGTGCTACATGGGTCCAATTCCATGGTATCTTACAGCTTGATGACATGATCTCGAGTCCCGGTGCATGAAACGCCATTCCAGTCACAAGGATCTGAATCCAGAGAATTCCAATTGGACAAAACCAGATGTGGATCTTCATACACAGCTTCTTTGAAGGATGTAAGCGCCATAACTGTGCAGAAAAAAAAATTCTACAGTTAAAAGAAAAAAGGTAATGCAAATGCTTCATTACTGTGAATGCTGAATACCATAGTTCCATGACCATGAGGATGAAAAGCAATTATTCGATCTCAAAACTTCCAAGTTCACAAAAGAAACAGAAATGGCATTTTGCTACACACATTGAGTTATAACAACTTAGAAGAAATCATTGACTTCCATGTTCCAACTAAGAGAATAACAAAAAGATCATCAGATTAACAAGTTTGGTGCTTTTTGTATCTTTTCCAAGCAGCCAAACAGAGGTAAAAATCGAGATCTGAGAGAAAAAAATGAATACTAAGCCACAACTAATACCTTCATTTGACGCCACCATGCCAGAAGAAGCCACAAAAGAGAGCATGGAAGAAACCAAACCGAGAAACAACAATGAAGTACATAACTCCATTTTCTTCCAAAGTTAACCTTGTTCCTTTTCCTTGTTAGTCAGAAGCTTCAATCCAAGTAACAAAGTCACCAAGGAGCTCCTTCCAGCAAAAGTAGAACTAAGCAGATAACAAAACTTAATACCCCATAATTTGGTGGGATTTCTACCTTAAAATTTTTTTTTTAACTAAGCCAAGTTTAAAGGTTATAAAAAATGCACACTAGTACTGATAGTAGTGAAAGAGGAGGGGGAGCAAGAGTTATTATAAATCCTAGATTTGAAAACTACCACTGGAAAGAAGAAGATTGTGATTTGTGAAGGAGGGGTGACACTGACACTCCACTAGTCATTAGACTCAAATCTGAAGACAACCCAGAAGATGATGAAACTTTGATTCAAAGAGAGTTTATCCAAGATTGGATTTTGATGGGCACTTAGTTAGGCTGAAAATGAAGGGCCTTTTTATTAATTTCGTATTATGCTAAAAATGGCGCTTTATTATTACGGGTTTTATTTTTTTGAGTGAAAAATTAAATCTAAGAATCATTTTTGTATGAAATTTTGGGAATTTTCTACTAATGATTGCATTTCCAGAAACTCATGGTCGCCTTCTGTCTCTTTAAATTTCGTGAGACGAGAAATTGGTATTCGCGTTTTTGCGTCAATGGTCAAAGATCGTTCTGATCAAGATTAACCATCAGCTAACAACTGATTTTTGTGTTAAACAGCCAGGCAACAAAATATTTAAAATACTTCATGTGAAAAATAATACTGATGAATATCCAATTTTTTTAGTTTAATTTCTATGCACGTTTTATACCTACGTCCAATTATATCTCATTGTGATGCTTGTAATAATATTTTTTAAAATATTTATACAAATATTTACATAATAAAATATAATTAAATATTTATATAAATTTTTTAATACGGTCAGCATATACTAATTAAAGTACTTGCTTATGAAAGATTTTTTTATAGAAGAAAGAAAAAACAAAACACCAAAACAAAACGCCTAGACACTCACATGGGGAACCCCTGTGTTTTCCCTGCTTTTTTTTTATTTATTCTTTCCTGTGTTTTTTTCTCTCACCCACTACCCAAAAAAAAGTCTAACAAGTAGCTTAAAATATTCATGAGTAACATTTTTTAAATTTGTGATATAATCAATATTTTATTTTATTTCAATTATTCATTCGATATAATATTCGAATATGTATTTATCGTGGCAAATACCGCGCGATTTATCATATAATCCGATGATGTATAAATAAATAAATAAAGACAAGATGATCTTGCATTGACTTTTGGTACAATGTAAATATTCCCCTACGACTAAAATACAAGGTCGTAATTTCACAGGACTCACGTTTGGGTGTTAATCAATCTCAGCGTTTAACGTCGATCACATTTATTTTTTTAATAATATATTTGTTTCGATTTGAAATATCCGAACTGATAATATTTAATTGAATTAATTTGATTTTAACGCTCGAATTACAAAAAAAAATTTTAAAAAAAAAGTTATCCTCGCATAACATATTATCTTATTTTTATATTAATTTTTAAAATTTATATTACTACGATAAATATTTTAACATATAAAATATTTTAACACCGTCAATATACAATTATTACATTTTTATAGTTTAATCTTAAAAAATAACAATTATTGTTTTCTACACAGTATTATCGAGTAATTTTTTTATTTTAAAAATTACTGTGGAATTCATCTTATTCTGTTACAAAAGTTTATCACTTTTTTCTTGGTCAATGCTAATGCATTAAGAATATATAATTTATCTGCTTGTGAATAAGTTAATTTGAATTTTTTTTGTTAAAAACACTACTAATAAAAAGATGGTAATTTAATTGTAAGGCTGATGTTTGGTTTGGTGACATACTAGCCGGTTTCCCGAGTGGTTTGTTGGTTTGGAGCATGCCTTTCCAGTTTAAACCATCAATAGACAATAGTAATACTCGGTTCGAATCCAGCAGAGAGAAAGACAAAGAGAGAGAGGAAAGTGACATATTAACTAAGCAAAAAAGTGCTTTTTGAAAAAGAAAGGAAATTCCTTTTAAAATTCCACACTTCACAGTTGTTCTCCATCTATATATTCTAAAATAATTGTTCAAATTAGCTACTGTCATGCGTCAATTATGCTTTTGATCTTGAGGCATGACAACCCCACACCCCTTCCCTACCTTTCTCCTCTGAATTGCGTTTTTGAATACTTCTATTTTCATGCATATTTTTTTTGGTTCGAGGGGAGATCGCTCTGACCCCACGCAGTGTCCCAACGCTTTCAACGAAAGACTAATCTGCGCTCGTCCGTAGAGACTTGGACTGGACAAGACATGGTTTTACCCCCGGGTGGAATCGATCCTGCTACCAACAGGTCGATCCCCCAAGGGTCATGCATGTATATATATGCACAGTGAATTTAGCTTATCGATTAATATTTTATCGTACGTCTTCATGTTTATGTCCATATGTGCTTGTTTTAGTCTATTATTTATTTATTACAGCCAAGTATAAATATAGGAAAGAATTGTCCACAATTAAAGGCCAAACTAATTAAATACGAAGACTTTTTTATTTCTATATTTTATTTTATTTTTTGTGAAATCACTGAAATGGCATATTAAGAAGTACTAAGGAGAGAGGATACAATAAGATAAAAGTTGAATCTGATTCTCTTACAGCAGTGAATTTTATTAATAAAGGTTGCTTGCCTTCTCACCAATGCAAGCCCTTAGTCAATGAGATCCACAAGTTGATGTCTGATCTTGAGTGTAATCATGTCTCCCATGTTTTCAGAGAAGCCAACCAAGTTGCGGATCGTCTAGCTAACTGTGGCCTTAGTCTAGATATGTCTTGTAAGATTTTTGGTGTAATTCCTGATTTCTTGATTCTTCCCTTGCTGGGAGATGCTTGTAATACGTTCTTCCCTCGTGGGTTTTAATAGCTAGTTTGCTGTGTTGGGGCTTTGCCCCTCCACTTTCACAAAAAAAAAATTATGGCTGGTTGCAATTGGCAATGGACGTACGTGGAGTGTGACACCAACCAAGTGCTTAATTACTTGTAATGTCACGTTGAGGGGTAGAGTTAACCACCACCCACAAATGGTCTAGTGATTAAAAATGGCATAAGGGAAGCCTATTCTTTATGTGACAAGGGATAACAAAAGACAAATGGAGATATTGTTTATGGCTGAAGAGGCCCTCGTTAACACTGCTTCCAAGCAAGACCCTCTTAAAAAGTTGGAGTATATATAAAGGGAGGAATCAACCTCATGCATTATCTTGAATTAATGTGCTGATTGATTGCACAATAAGGCGCCTTCAAAACCAAGTTAAGCTTGGGTAGAGATGACCAAATAAAAAACACTCCATTCTCAAGAATATATAATTTGTTGAAAAATGGGAGAAAATGAATGAATTCAAAGCTGTGTGTATACTTTTTTTTTAAATTTTTTAATAATGTTGTTGTGTTTGAAGTCAGCTATTGATTAGCTATCAAGTATTGAAGATGTAATTACACAAAGACAGGTTGGGTCCGCAATTGCTACAACTTTTTTAAAATTATATGGTTTTTGTTTTAGCTTTATTGTCAAAAGTTCCATCCACATCCATGTTGGGAAGAGCCATGAGAGGATTCCTTTTCGCCTGGCATGAAGAATCCCCATGTGCCTGCTTTGATAAGGGCCCCTCACATGCTTTTTCTTTATTCAAATATTGAACAAGGGAAATTCCTCCACGTCCTTTCCCTTTAATTTCTTTGTTAGGTTTCTTCATTGATTTGGTTCCCCCTCCTTAATTACTTAGCCCCATTCAATGACTCCTTTTATCATCTTTTCTTTGCTTTTATGCAAGCCAAGAATTTTCCACACAGAAAAAAAAAGAGCATATAGAGAGCAGATTAAAATGTCCCTTGAAATTAAAGTTCCATGGCCGAAGAAGACTATATATAATTCTTGCTCTGTTTTAATGTACAAAACTTCTTGCTATGCCACATTATCGTGTTTATTAAGGTGTGTGCAATTGAGGCGACATAATGTGTTGGGGGCTGTTGTTAATTTCTTATTCTTAATTACTGCAAGACCATTTTGCTTTCTATCTTGTTTTGTCTGATCTAAACAATTTTATCCTTTGCTTTTACCTTTAAGAGCAAGGAATTTAAAGTTTGGTTTTTAGACACATAAATGATATAATGTTGTAGATTTAGGAAAGAAAGAGCACCATTATATTTATTTGGTGAGCATATAAAAGTAGTTTAGCAATGATTTAATGGTTTTCAAGTCAAACTCTTCCTTTCAAAAATCACATTGATGCATCTTGTTTTTAAATTGCCAAAGTCGCACAATCAGACAGAGAGAATCATTTAGTTGATAATAATGATAATGTAGCTTCACGTTTAAGTATGTCTTTGGAACTAATTAACCTTCATTAAACATGCTAATAATGTCCTCAACGCACGGTATAGGTTCTAACACGTATATATGAATGGTTCCAATTGCATGCTCTGCTATAATAGAAGGAAGATAAAGGATAAATGAAAATATCTAAAAGAGAATGATGTGCATATAAGATGGCAGGTGGGGTGGAAAACGACTTGATTCATATGTGGTCATACATAAGCCATAGATTAAGTTGGTGCAGGTTTGCTCGTTAAATGATTGGGTACCAATTAACTATATGCTAGATATATATCTTAGATTATCAGCCACGTAAAGAAAAGAAAATATAGAAACTTCTTTTTGTTCCTTTTCCACTTTCTTTTGCTAAGCTTTGCAATTTGGCATATATTTTTAGTGGATCAAATCAAATTTAGTCTACGGTAGATGACAAAATATACTTCATGTATTTGAGAGTCACAAACTAAACTACTCCCTCCGTTCTTTTTTATTTGTCGTTTAAGGTTGTTTTATCACAATCAAGAAATCAATTAATTGATAAAAAGTTTCCTATTATACCCTTATTTATTCACTATTCTATTTGTTGGGAATAGTAATTAGTCTTTGAACTCTCAACTATGCATTAATCAATTTTATGGAAAATGTGAAGAACAATTAATAGGATTAAGGGTATTATTGTCAAAATATAACCTTAAACTATCAAAACGAAAGATAAAAGAAACAAATTTTTTCTTAAAATCTGACAGATAAAAAGGAACGGAAGGAGTAGAATGTAAGATATTTTTTCAAATTGTTAATTAAATTGTCCTTATCAGATTCACATATTATGATCCCAAGACATATAGTTAGAGATATCACCATGATCATAACCTCCTTTACCATACCATCACTGCCTAGGGAGAAGTAAGGAAAGACGAGAATGGGAGGGAAAATGAGGGAGCAGAAGTGCACTTTTACAAATACATTATATATGAGATTATCTACCAAATTCAGTAAAAATATATTAAACTAAGCTTATTCATTAAAGTGCTTGCTCAATTAACCACTTGCTCTATTATTCGGCTACTTAATATGAACATCTCTTATAGTGGGGATTCAAATCATAGTTCACTACATGTGGAGAACTAACCGCTTTCATTAGACCCAAATTACTTAAGTACACCTCCTTCATTCTCTTTCCCCTCTCCCCACCCCATACACTCAATTACTTAAGTTTAGGGCCTAACAAATAATTTGTTCTATAATTGCAAGCCCAACTTTGTTAGACCCGCGAACTAGAATATATAGAAATGGGCTGAAAATCGACGAGCCCAAATAATGTACAACAGTGGTGTTCGCCTGTAATTTGCTTTGTTGTAACGGGCTTGGCCCATGTTTATTGGCTTCGGCCTGTTTAATACAAGTATCTATTGAAAAAAAAATGTAACCACTCATTACTCAAGTCAGTGTTTGTCCTTTAGGCAGTTTACAAAAATGGCTAGAAGAAAAAATGGAACAGATAGATAAAATTCCAGATCAAAAGGAGGTTCTTATGACAAATTTGTTTTGTGCTCTGTGGGGAATTTGGAAAGCTAGGAACTCCTTCATTTATGAAGGTATTAAATTGGATCCAAAAACAACTATGTTCCAGATCATGGGTATGTTAAGTGAATACTCTACTCTCATCTCTGAGAAGAGGAGTACAGTTTTTCCTAAGCAAAACAACAACTACCCTTGGCGTCCCCCCCTTTCAAACACAATCAAATTGAATGTAGATGCCAGTTTTATTAAAGAATCAGGGAAAGCATGCATGGGAATAGTGGGGAGAAATTATAAAGGGGAGATTGTTACACATTTTACAGGAAAATCATGGACCCAAACCCCTCTGATGGCTGAAGTTATTGCCCTTCGTGAGGCCTTATCTCTGGCTGCCAACCTTCAGCTGCAAAACATTGTTGTTGAAAGTGATAATTTGGTCCTTATAAAAACCTGCAGAAAAGAAATTGAGGTGGGGGAGATTAAACACATTTCTCAGGACATAAACCATCTCAGACAGAGCTTCAACAAGTGTGCTTTTTCTTGGGTACATCGAAGTGGAAATAAGCTTGCTCATACCATTGCAAATTTGTTCTCCAGGGATTTACTTCCAAGAGATTGGAGATGGTCCCCCTTGTGTATGGTCAAAGAAATCACGGACAAGGAAAAAGTTGGTTTTTTAGTACATAACAGATCTGATCTGCAGAATGAAAGGCAAACCAGACAAATTGAAAGAATGGAGGTTCCCTTAGCCATTATTGATGTGGCATCTTCATCTGCTACCCCCAACCTTGTAGTGTTAAGTTCTTTCCCACCTGACCCGGGTATCTTCTGAAAGTGGTCCTTGTTGGGAAGCTCCCCTGGTTTTCTCTGCTCTTGGTTGAGGTTTCTTTGTGGTGCCTTCTCTCGGCTGCTGTGATGTATCAGTGTTGGATGGAGAATTGTTTAGGTCTGATGGTACTAGGTAGGCGTTGTTTGTCCTTATTTGGGTCAAGGGAAAATCTCTCCTGTTTTTGGGTTGCTTAGTTTTAGGAGAGTCCATTTTCTCTTTGTTCAATTATTGGTGTATTAACGGTCTACCTACTCCAACCGTTTATCTCTTTGTGTGTTACAGCTGCAAAGCTTGTGCTTCAAGTGAATCTAAATGTATTTCGCATATGTTGTTTATTGGGCCTGAGTCAGGTGCCATTTGAGTGTAAGGCTTCGGCCTGTGGTGCTTTTTATTCTGAACCCTTATTTTACGACCAAAAAAAAAGTCAGTGTTTGTCTATTGATCCTTTGACCCAAAAAAAAGTCAATGTTTGTCTAACACTAAGTTTGGAAGGAGAGAAAAGGAGAAGAAATGATACATGGGGAAGGAAAACACAAATCCCAAGATCCTTTCCCTCCTTTGGTTCACAAAATTAACAATGGTGGAAAGGAAAAAAAATGTGGACCCCATACAAAAATCTTTTCCCGCCAATTTGGACGGAAAACATCTCTTGACAAGGGAAAAGTGATCTAAAATACCATTTTACCCTCTACAAATATAACATTTAGTACAAAATTATTTTTTTATTTGAGGGTATTTATGTTATTTAACAAAAAATTGTTTTCTTTTCTCTCACTTTCTACTCAATCATATAAGGGAAGAGAAAATTTTTACATTTCTTTTCTTTCACTTTCTTTTCTACCAAACAACAAAAAAAATCTTATTCTCCATTCTCTTCCTTTCTTTCCTTCTGTTTTCTTTTACAAACCAAACATAGGCTAAGAGATAACATTCCTCATTTCGGTGTAGTTCGAGATATCTATAGATTCCTGAGGCAGTTGAGGCAGTTGCAACCATTCCCAAGTTCTGCAGAACCGGCGCTGCTTCAATGTGAGGCGTGTAATGGGCTTGGGTCGCTTTAGATTATAAGTTTTGGGCCTTAATTGAGCTCATCCATGGTCTGAAACACATTGTATGTTTGCCATGGTGGGTGTGATGTGTAACGGCATGAACAAGTGGGGGAGTAGTTAAGTGTGAACTAGTCAGGTACCTGTGCTGTCGCACGGGTTCTTTTGGTTGACACGCAATTTTTTAACACAAAAATTATCAAAAAAAAAAAGATGAACTCATAAGCAAATCATTTTATTGATCATAAATAAATAAATTTTTTATCAAACAATAAAATAGAACAAAGAAAATTAATTATAAAAACATAGTGATGGTTGCAGAAGAAAAAAAATTTATAGCCCGTAAAAGCTATTAGAACAAATAAATGAGTGAAACACGTAAGTAAACACTATTTTGTTGATCGAAAATAAAATTGAAAGAAAAATAAATTTATAGCCCATAGAAAGTTATTTCAACAAATAAATGAGTGAAACTTGTAAGCAAACACCGCTCTGGTCGTCGAAAATAATATCAAAATAAAAATAAATATATAGCCCGTAGAAAGTTATTAGAACAAATAAATGAGTAAAATGATTATAGCGAAAATAAAATAAAAATAAAAATAAATTTATAGCATGTAGGAAGTAATTAGAACAAAAAAATGAATGAAATTAATGTAACTATTTAGTGTAGTGATTGCTGTATTGAAAAAAATTTGTTCCAAAAAATTTATAGAGATCAAATAAATGAGTGAATTTATTGTAGCGATTACTGTAGCAAAAATAAAATTGAAATAAAAATAAATTTATAGCCCGTAAAAAGTTATTAGAACAAATAAATAAGTGAAATTACTGTAGCGATTTACTGGAACGATTGATATAACAAAAATAAAAATATTGAAAAAATACATTTATAATCCGTATAAAGTTATTAGAACAAATAAATGAGTGAAACTTGTAGGCAAACACCGTTTTAGTAATCGAAAATAAAATCGAAAGAAAAATAAATTTATAACCCGTACCAAGTTATTAAAACAAATAAATGAGTGAAACTTGTAACCAAATACTGTTTTGGTGATAGAAAATAAAATTGAAATAAAAATAAATTTATACCACGTAGGAAGTTATTTGAACAAATAAATGAGTGAAATTGTAAGCAAATACCATTTTGGTGAATGAAAATAAAATCGAAATAAAAATACATTTATAGCCCGTAGGAAATTATTTGAAGAAATAAATAAGTAAAATTACTGTAGCGATTGCTTTAGCAAAAATAAAATAGAAAAAAAAAAGTAAAATTGTAGCCCGTAAAAAGTTATTAGAAGAAATAAATGAGAAAAATCTGTAAGCAAACACTATTTTGGTGATCGAAAATAAATCGAAAGCAAAATAAATGTATAGCCTGTAGAAAGTTATTATAACAAATAAATGAGTGAAACGTGTAAGCAAACACCGTTTTGGTGGTAGAAAATAAAATCAAAAAAAATAAATTTATTGCCCTATTATGAACAAATAAATGAGTGCAATTATTGTAGCGATTTACTGTAGTAAAAATAAAATTGAAAGAAAAATAAATTTATAGACCGTAGAAAATTATTGGAACAAATAAATGAATGACATTAATGTAGTAATTTACTATAGCGAAAATAAAATCGGAATAAAAAAATTATAGCGTGTAGGAAATTATTGAAACAAATAAATGAGTGAAATACCGTAGCGATTGACTATAGCGATTGTTGTAGCAAAAAAATTGAAAAAAAAATTTATAGATAGTAGAAATTTATTGGAATAAATAAATGAGAGAAATTACTGCAACGATTTACTGTAGCGAAAATAAAATCGAAATAAAAGAATTTATAGCCCATATGAAGTTATTTGAACAAATAAATGTGAGAAAATACTGTAGTGATTTAGTGTAGCGAAAATAAAATCGAAATAAAAAAATTATAGCCCGTAGAAAGTTATTAGAACAAATAAATGAGTTAAATACTATAGCGATTTACTGTAGCGAAAATAAAATTGAAAGAAAATAAATTTATACCTCGTAGATAATTATTGAAATAAATAAATGAGTAAAATTAATATAGTGGAAATCAAATCGAAAGAAAAAAACATTATAGGCTGTAGGAATTTATTGGAATAAATAAATGAATGAAATTACTGTAGGAAAAATAAAATCAAAATAAAAAAAATTATAAACCGTAGGAAGTTATTGGAACAAATAAATAAGTGAAATACTGTAGCGATTTACTGTAGCGAGAATATAATTTAAAGAAAAATAAATTTATACCCCGTAAAAAATTATTAGAACAAATAAATGAGTGAAATTACTATAGCAAAAATATAATCAAAATAAAAAAATTTATAGTCCGTATGAAGTTATTGGAACAAATAAATAAGTGAAATATTTTAGTGATTTACTGTAGTGAAAATAAAATCGAAAAAAATAAATTTATACCCCGTAGAAAATTATTGGAACAAATAAATAAGTGAAATTACTATAGTGGAAATCAAATCGAAATAAAAAAACATTATAGGCTGTAGAAATTTTGTTGGAATAAATAAATGAGTGAAATTACTGTAGCAAAAATAAAATCGAAATAAAAAAAATTGAAGCCCGTATGAAGTTATTGGAACAAATAAATAAGTGAAATACTGTAGCGAAAATAAAATTGAAAGAAAAATAAATTTATACTCCGTAAAAAATTATTGAAATAAATAAATGAGTGAAATTACTATAGCGAAAATATAATCGAAATAAAAAAATTTATAGCCCATATGAAGTTATTGAAACAAATAAATGAGTGAAATACTGTAGCGATTTACTGCAGTGAAAATAAAATTGAAAGAAAAATAAATGTATACCCCGTAAAAAATTATTGAAACAAATAAATGAGTGAAATTACAGTATCGAAAATAAAAAATTTATAGACAGTAGAAATTTATTGGAATAAATAAATGAGTAAAATACTGTAGCGATTTACTGTATCGTAGCACTGTAGTGGGTACTGTAGCGATTGACTTATTGAATCACTGTAGCAATTTTGACACGTGTCAAACAAAAAAACGTGACACATGTTGAATGGAGAGCAATTTACTCTTTTGGAGGTAATTTTCTTATATATTTTCTCCGGTCTTATATATAAGAAACAATTTACTTTTTTGGTTCATTGAATAACTCATATAGATGCATGAGTTATTCAATAAACCAAAAAAATAAATTATTTCTTATATATAAAACTGGAGGTAGTAGTAAATAGAAGAGTCAAGTGTGTGACAGGCGTCAACGTGTGAGTATCAAAGGGTGCAGTATGTGGAGTGAAATGAATGAAGGTGCCGTGTGTCATTATCACTGATATTAATTATACTATCTTTAAATATTTAAATTTCACTCTCAAAATAAAATTCATCTAACAAGTGTCATAATTTAATAAAAAATTCTAAAAATAATTTGAAAAGGCAATAAAAGATAAAAAATTTAAATCCTCAATATTTTATTTTTGTGATCAACTTATCCGGTTATCCTACTTTTTGCAAGTACAGACAAGCAAATTAAGGGCATGTTTAGATTGACTTATGCAGAGTTTATGAATATAGTCTATGACTGATTTATAAGTTATTTTGGACTTATTTTTCATAAGCTACTTAGGATAGCTTATTAAAACAGCTTATGACTTATATAAAATAAGTTTCACTATAATTTTTCTTCAATTATAAAAATAACTTATATAACTTATACCATAAGTAAGAGATAAACTTGTTATCCAAATAGACCTTAATCCTGTGGCTTAAAGTAATCAAATATACAGACAGCTGCAGTTTAATTGATTCAATTTATTAATTCTAATACAGATGTGACTTTTCTAATCCTTCTTCGCTACGAGGAAGTGAGGAACAAGAATAATTTTAAATTTTTTTATCTTTTATTTTTATAAATTTTTTTACTTACTTAATTGAGAAAAAATTAAATATTTTTTATGTTTATAATATTTACTTTTTTATTTATTATTTATTTTATAAAATAATAAAAAAATATATAAAAAGATATAACATTACTCGATGAACAAATAGTTCACGCAAACAAAACGTATTAACATGCATGAGTGAAAAGGTTAGTTTAGAGCCTCGATAAAAACGTGTGAATGGATGAGTGATGACGGCGTATCAGCAGCCTCGGTTATTATTACATTATTTTAAGAAGTTAATTAAGAACACAATTACATGTGAATAGGACACGTTCCCATCCACTTTAATCGGTTCCTCGCATAATAATTCCCTGTTCGCGATTTGTTTTCCACTTAATCCTACTTATCAAATGATTTGGCATATCATTGTCTTTTAGGGTACCTAATAGGCATAAGGTCTAATCCTAGGGGCCTTTCCCCAATTAAACAGGGGAATAATGGAAGTCTCACCAATTAATTTATGTTTATTACGTTCTATGGAGTATCTCTTAATTAATTTATGATTATCGTGGGAGAGTTTAATTTGTTGTTTGCTTCAATTCCGTAGACCATATTATTACTATTACTATATAATATACATATGTCAAATTAATTACATCCATCATCTCGTATTTACTGAATATTAATCGATCGATATCTTGATAATTTCCCAGGTTTATTAAATCAGCTGGTACTATTTTTTTACCTGTGATTTGTTGAATTACATTTTGAGACATTTGCCATAAAAGTGTTTTAAGACTTAAAATATGTATTTAAATTTTTTATATAGAGTATTATTAGTCTGCATACATGTCATTGCCACCTAATAATCCGAGCTTCAAATCTACTGAATCTGATCATAGACATAGACTTAGTTTCAAATAATAATCACAAAATAGACACATTTTGATTGACCCGGTCGAATATGTCCGTCTACTTAGTACGTACAATACTCAATTATACATGCTTGAGACATGCGCATGTTAATTTCATGATTTATGTGTTGAATATGATATGCATACGCATATGAATGACACACATTTACAAAACAAAAAAAATGGCAATTATTAAAGTGAGACAAGCGAAAACTCAATAATTAATAATCCATATTGTACTTCACCTCTCTTGTTTTAAGTTTTCCAGAAAAAAAATGATATAATTTTTTAATTTTTTTAACTTAAAAAAATAATAAATAATTTTTTCAAACTTCTACATTTTTAAATAAATTTATATAATTTTTGCAAAACTTTTTTTTTTTGGTCTTGGAATTTTTGCAAAACTTTTAAAACGCGTGTTTTTCAATTAAAAACATTTAAAGAAAACAAATGAACGGCCTCTAAGAGCAAGAGCATGTCAAACCAGTGACTAAAATATGTTTATTAAATGAAACAGGCCTGAGGCCCATAAAAGATAATTAAGCCGATAAACATTCGCTGCTCTTGACAAAAGTATTTGACCCATCTCTTTCAAACGACATATTTTTCTTTTTCTTTTTTAATTTCTGACATGAAATCTTCAAGGGTGTTTAAGTGAGTCTTGCCCAGTTACCCGTTTCACATCCTTCTGTGGTTCCAAAATATTTATTAATTTTTTTAAAATTAAATATTCAATAAAAATTATAATATTTAATATAATAAAGAAATGAATTTTCTCACGTTAGGATCCGATTAAGAAAACATTATGTATTTTATTTCTTATTTTTATTAATATGTACAACAAATGTTATTTTTCCTTTGTAATAAAAAAATAGTAAAAAAAGTTATTTTCGTTATTTTCTCTACAATTACTTAAAAACTGAAACGGCATTTTTGTAATTATTTATAAAAGTACAAAATACCAAATATAGACTCTTAGATTCTCGTCTAACAAGATCATTAGAAAAAATTGATATTTATCTTTTTCATAAATATAAAATAAGTAATTAAGATCCAATCAATTTTTTTATTATTTTTTGAAACAAAATTTTTATATAACCAAATGAGAATAAAAACTTAACATGAGATAATTTATTCAAACTATGTCTGTTATCTTTACCTAACACCCACTTTGTTCCCAAGGCAAAGAGAGACAAGATAATGATTAATTATGCTGAAGTAGATAAGTATAAGTATACAATAAACAAGAATACATGGATCATTTCTGTCCATGACATCAACTGCCACCACCGATCGATCACTAATTCATTATTTAATCAGATAACTACAGAAGCGATGCAAGCACTTGTCTGCACTACACAATGACATCAACCGCCACCCATAATTGGGAAGTGAACTACGTTAAATTCTAAAGTTGTTTTTGGTTTTTAAAAACCTACCTATATATGACTTCGTCCTTCAAAGTTTTCAGCTAATGCTGCCACGAAAAGGAAAGCCTTTTCGATAAGTGCTTGTTTAATTTAATTTAATAAAATTCAAATGAAAGTCAGAACACATAAGCTAGCCCATCTTAGCAATTTATCCGCGTTGGCTGCTCCCTGCTTATTTTATTAATCTCCTTGGTGTTTTCCACGCCCAATAGAATGCCTAAAATGTGCTTTAATGGGTTATGATTACACTATCCACTTCTTGATTAATATGCCTCCCAAGTCTACTCTCTCCCTCTCTGCTCGTACTATTAAAAATTCCATTTTCCATAATCGTTTGTCTCTTGAGCTAACTCCACCGCACCGAATTTGGTAGCTTTCTTTTGAGTCTTTGACTCCCCCTCAGGAAAATGACACATTAGATTATCAATGACCCTCTCTGTTTTTTTAAGACTATGGTTAACTAATGAGTGCATGTTAACAATTTTAAAATGAAAAATTAATAAATAAAAAGTATATCTCTTAAAAAAAATAACTTTTTTTATGAATGTTAAAATTTTTAATTTATTTTTGTTCTCTAATACTGTATTTAGGACCCCAAATCCACTAAGATGAATAATCCACTTTGAAATGTAAAGTAAATAATTTCAACCATTAATAAATAAATATTTAAAACATTCGTTAACAAATTTATTTTGTGAAAGTATTATACAATTTTTAACCAATAGTAATAAGAAAGGAATTTGTGTACGATGAGTGGAGTGAGAAAAAGTTGTTTTATAACTTCAATACAATTAGGAGCGGGTAATTACTAAGGCCAGTTCGGGGTGATTTTTGATTTTATGTTTTGAAAATTTTAAAAATCAAATCTAGTTTCAGTTCTGAGTTTTGAGTTTTAATTTTGAGTTTTGAGTTTCAGTTTTTTTTTTTAGTTTAGTCACTATCTTTACCTCGCCTCACTATGAATGGTGAAAGCATGAGAGGGATGACACTAGGGGTGGCAAACGGGATGGGCTCGACGGGCTAGCCCTACCTAACCCGCTTTTTTGGCGGGCTTAATTTTTTCAACCCACCGCCCGCTTTGGCCCGCCGTAGGGTTGATTATATTATTTTTAAATGATTTTTTTTTGTATTTTTATTTGTCGTGGGCTTGGCCCGCAAAAAATGGGTCATCTCGCCGGGTTGTCAACCCGCCCTTAAACGGGACAGACTGTATTTTTTGGCCCACTTTCCTCGGTGGGGTGGGCAAAAAAAGGGGCAGGGGCGGGCCGACCCATTTTTCCCATCCATAGATGGGACGAGAGAATGCAAAAGGGACATGAGTAAAGCTAGGTATATGGACCTTAACCTGTTTAACCCGCAGCTTGTGCGGGCTTTGGGTCACTTAAATATAGGTCAGTTTTAAATGCGGGCTTTTTTAGCCCGACCCATTTAACCCCATGGGCCAACTTTTTTAATTAAATTTTAAAGTTTTAATGTATATTTTATTTTATTTTTTCAAAATTTAATTAATTTTTTAGTAGACCCACGGGTCGACCCCATTCAGCCCACGGACTATGCGGGCTGAACATGAGCCACATCATGTAGGCCCATTTATTTTGCAGCTCGGGCGGGGCCGGTCCGTTTATATGCAGCTTGGGCTACCCTCATACTCACCTCTAGACACGAGAGAACAAGAGTATTTAGCGTTTAAAACTGAAATAAGAATCACAAAACCTATTTTTATGGTTTTGAGATTCAGGTTAAAACTGTTTTGAAATTAAGAAAAAAACGAATTCAACCCCATTTTACCCCGAATAGGTTTTGTTTTCAAATTTAACTTTTAAAACCAAAAATTAAAAACTTAGAACCACCCGAGACGGCCGCTAAATTAATTTCACGCTTTCATACGTGTTTTATGAAAACTGCTTCCTACTTTTCAGTATTTTTTAAAGATTAAATGTAACGATATCAAGACGGATGAGTGCTCCATGCACATAAAGCATGATTGTAACAACCATTAAGGTTTACAATTACAGTATACCCCCAGTACTTAAAGAAGGTGGTTAATAAATCCGGGGGTTTAAATGTTTAATCCAACTCACCTTTTTTCAGTTACTAATTAATTGATTATTTAATTATTAGAAGCACTTCTTCCACGAGTGCGATGATATTAAACTGAATTATCCCCAAAAGGTGCTCTTCGAGGAAACTGCCATAACTTGGTAGGGACAGATAGGCATATAAATAAGGATATCAAGTGAAGGCTATTCATTCATTCATTCATTCAACAGATGCACACAACAACATAACTGATAATAACTCCTCTTCTCTCATCTCAAACATCACAAATTAACAAACAATGGCCAAGGTTTATCCTCAGCAGCAGGAACCCACATCCTCTGACCCCTGCCTCACCTCCAAAAGAGAAACATACACTCTGTGGATGAAATCACTTGTTTGCCACTCCAATGGTTGCACTGTCTATGATTCAAATGGTGACATCGTTTATCGAGTTGATAACTATGACAGAAAGGGTAGAAGAGAAGTTAACCTCATGGATCTCCGAGGCAAAGTTCTCTGCACCATAAAGAAGGTACTAGGTTCTTCTAAATTGAACAACTTACTTTATAGTGTAAAATAAGTATACTCAGTCATTAATTTAATGGATAAATCAATAGTTGCTATTACAAGCACATGAATCTGTTGAAACATCAACTATTGATTTTCTCATTAGTAACTGAGATTACTTACTTAGAGGAGTCAAATCCTTACTAATAACTTTACCAAAAAAAAAAATCCTTACTAATAATGTTTTTCTTTTTAACCAATTCCATTAATTGCTGAATAGATATGATTTTAACCTCTTCCCTTAATTTTAACCATATTTTGCAGAGATTACTAGCTTTTGGACAATGGGAAGGCCACAAATGTTGCAGCAGTTCTAATTGTATAAGCCAGGAACAACCATGGTTTCAAGTCAAAAGGTGTCATAAGATGATGACAGGGAAAGTAGCTTGCCAGATTACAGTGGGGTGCCAAAAGTACTGCATAGTAAGAATCAGTGGCAAATCAGCAGCATTTGCATTTCGGATACTAAACAAAGATGGACACATAGT
Organism: Glycyrrhiza uralensis; assembly: GCA_030159175.1. Lineage (NCBI taxonomy): Eukaryota > Viridiplantae > Streptophyta > Magnoliopsida > Fabales > Fabaceae > Glycyrrhiza > Glycyrrhiza uralensis. The sequence continues at coordinate 55,294,349 of BRZY01000003.1, read as the reverse complement.
TGCAGAGGTAATTGATATATATTCCATCTTTTATAATATATATTTCGATATGGGTATCATATCATATGAGTAATTAATTTGATTAGATTTTGAGTTTGGTACCGATGTTATGGCTATTTATAATTTTGCAGGCAAAGCAAAAACACACATCCACAGGGGTTGTCCTGAGTAATGATGTTCTAACATTGGATTTGGCAGCCGGCACTGATCATTCCCTTCTAATGGCTTTGGTCACTGTGTATGGATTGATATGCGGTATGATGTAAATAAATAATTGCCCAATTGGTTGGTCCATTTTCATATAAGATATATATATGCACAATTCATTTGGAGGGTCCTGATTCAGCAAACAGTACTGGTTCGCTTTTGTACCTAAAGATTATCAAGCGACTCCCATCGTTTTGCTTTTGTAAATTTTCTGTAATTAAGTGACAAGTTTTGTATTCATACTTTTGGCTCAGTTTGTATAAAAAGATCATGAGCTCCATCAGGATCTTAGAGAGAGATATGTATATGTAATTATATGTTTGCGTATATTGTTAGTTACAGAGGATACAATATAGAATAGAATAGAATATATTGTACATTCGATCTTCGGTTTTTCACCGGAAGTGAGTTAATTTAACGATGGCGATTAGCGAAGTGCAATTCTTTTTTTGGGTATGAGCTTCGGTAGAAAATTACATGGATTTAATTTTGATTGCTAATATTTAATAATTATTTTTTAAACAATTAATTTATCACATCATTACAATAGTTTCACCTATTTTTCCGGTAGAGTCTATTCCATTTTTTCGGTAGAGTAGTTTCACCTATTTTAATGCCAAATTCCAATAAAATTTCATATATCTCCATGTAGAAATATGCCAACTGTGTGGCTCTTATTTAGGCTAAATTGGCCTTTTCACATATGAAGAGGTCATTGTATTGTTCAAGTGGTGGCCCTTGATCTATTGGATAAAAATTCCGGTCTCTCCCTTTCCATTCAACTAGACTTTCCCCCACGCAGTGCGGAAGAGCTTAAACAAAATTATTCTTAGAATTAGTTTTATACGGCAATTTATTTGAAATAAAATTCGGATAGTTCAAACTGAGTCAATTAAAAGATTTTCACTTTATGATAATCTTTTTTAACGAATTTTTTATTTCTCATAATCTTTAATTCCAAGGTGACTAACAAAATCATGCATATGTTTAAAGCAAAAAAACTGTTACATATAACTAAAAAATCTAAATAATAAATAAAAATGGGGATGTAAAACCCAGTTATTACTCTTGGAAGTCCATTTTCATTTGTATTTTGTCATTTCATCAAATTATTGTTGACACAACTTATATTAATGGCATGATTCGATTTCTTTTTTTGCCATGTGATCCAAAATCATATGCCTTTTGGGGGCTGAAGAACGTGGGTTTAAGAAAGACAGGCAAGAAAGGTCCTACCAAAAATAAAAAGGAAAGATAAACAAGACTGACCAACACCCGTGATAGAAAAAAAAAATCGTCAAAAAAAGCTCGTACCTGGAGTCGAACCTAGGTCGCTGGATTCAACGTCATTTCAACGGTTATATATACGTATTATCTTCTGTTTGGGCATAAGGGTAAACCGAATCTTGCATGTTCTATGTTCTACTCCAATCAAATGTTAGGGTTAATTTGCTTGATACACAGTATTTTAACAATCACAAAAACTTCGCAACAATACATCTCAAAATGTTTGAGGAATATATATATATATATATTATAAATACATTTTGTTATTCAAAATTCACATTACATTTTGACTAATTTGAGTTGAGTTGAATTGAATGGACTTGCATAAGAGAACAAAGCTCTCTTAGTATCTTTTTTTTATTCACAAGATTTGAATTCAAGATTTTACTTAATAAGAGCCAAACTCCAACCACTTAGATCAATAGGTATTGATGGGACACTACATTTTTTGTACCACTTACAAAATATATGTACATGATAATAACATGAAGAAAAAAAAAACATTTGTCCAAGAGCCATGTGGCAACCAACAATTGGTTAGAGTCTTTCTCACAGTGCTGCCTAACATGAAGCACCCAATTAATTAAATTAAATGATACATACATATACCAGTATTTTTTTTCTAAACTTTTACCAATGAAGCACTTCATTTCACCATTGGATCAATTTAAAAAAACTAAAGGTCCAGATCAATCAACAGAAACACCTATATTTTTCACACGCAATCCCTCCTCCATCCATCTTCCACCTCTGACCTCTCTCCGCATATCTCCGTCAACCTCCTTTCTTTCACCTTTGATCTTCCTTCTTTCCCTTTTCTACCTCCTCCATCACGCTACGGCGTCGTCGGCGCCGCTAGCACCTCTGCGTCGAAGGGATATTGCAGCCAAATACTGGTTAGCTCTGAAAAGGAACGGAACTCTGCCGCCACCGCATCGGAGGGACACGACATCCAGATGCTGGCGCAACAGTTGCCAGCTTTGATGTCAGAGAGTGTTGGGTTGTGATCCTCGTGCATTGAAGATGCTATTGGGATTTCTACCACAGGCCCTTCGTTTGGTAGCGGCGGTTCATCCACCTCGACTTGCCCGAGTTCGACTCTCTCGCTGATGGCACTGCTATGACCTCGCTGTCGACAAGCGCTGAGATGAGATATTGGGAGATCACTTTCACTATCTTCAACGTCTCTCTCTCTCTCTCCGCTCTTCTTCATGATTCCAGAATGTGTTTCTCTCTCTCTCCCCGCTCTTCTTCATGATTCCAGAATGTGTTAATCTCATATTTTTGTCAATTCAATTGTAAAATTATAATTATTCGTTGTCTTGAATTATGTTTAGTCTTATAAAATTTAAACAATAACAAATTTATGGTGAAAGCTAGCAATGAAGCACCATTTAGGGGATTCATTTTTGGAACACTGCTTTTAACCGGTAATAGCAGGTTAGATGACTGGGATAAAAATATTTATACTAAGGCTCAATATTATTAAGATTAACATAAACAACACAAAATCCTCCATATGAAAATCAACCCCACAAAATAACATCAAAAAAACAAAAATGGCATTCCCAACACCCGGTTTCAATCCATCTCTCCCAGTGGTCACCTTCTTCCCCCATCGTCAGCTTCTTCGTCTCCCTCACCGTCACTGTCTCACTGTTCTCTGCGAAGCTCGAAGAGGAACCAAAGCGAAGAACGGAGTTGTTGCTTGGGTTCTCTGCGAGGCTCGGAGACAGCTCGAGCTCCGGTGGCAGTGCGACACAGAAGCGGCGTTGTTTTTGTAGCTGTGTTTTTTTTCCCTTTTTCTGCTCTTTTCCCTCTTCTACCGAAAAAAAAATCTCAAAGAAATAACAGATCTGTGAAGGTGCAATTTGTGGTTGCAAGATACCAAAAATCTCAAAGAAATAACAGATCTGTGGTGCAATTTGTGGTTGCAAAAAAAAATCTCAAAGAAATAATAGATCTATGTTTTTTCCCTTTTTATGCTCTTTTCCCTTTTTCTGCTCTTTTCCCTCTTTTTCTTTTTTTCTTTTCTGCTCTTTTCTCTGTTTCACTCTGAAGCAACCCAAAAATTACAGAGGAGTCGCCACCAAGGTTTATTTATTGGAAAAAACATTGGAAAAACCCGTTTAAGAGAAAAATGGTCTTGAAACCAGATTTAGGGTTCGGGAGTCGATTACGCATAGGGAAAGTATTAACACCCTACGACGTCCGCTAAAAAGCGGTTACCTCTAATTAAATGTGCAAATTTTATTAGCTTTTAAAAATATTTATTTTACCCCAATGAAATTATTTATTTACAAAATACAATTTAAATTAAAACAGAAGGAAAAAAAAATTACGAAAATTTATTTTTTGTGCTCGACAGGGAAGGTCCCTGCTCCTACGTATCCTCAGGTGCAATGAGGAAATCAAAGCTACGTAGTTCTTTAGTAGAAAAAAATTGTGTGTTGATTTGTTTTAATTTTTGTGGAATTTGTTTTTTTCAAAAATAATTCATTTGGTCTCATAGTAACCAAATAGGAAGAGGATCCAAAATGGTTACTAATTTTGACCGACTGAAATAAAGAAGTTTTTTGCAATAGCCGAATAGGAAGAGGATCCGAAACGACTATCACTAGTGAGTTTTCATATATATGTTTTCGCAATAGTCAAATAGGAAAAAGATCCAAAATTGACTATCACTAATTACTTAATTAAAAAAAAAGGAGTGAACTTATTATATATTTCTAATCCTAAGCTTCACGTTAAACAAATTTCATATTTCTAATCCTAAGCTTCACGTAGTGAACTTATTATATTCTGGAGCAACAAATAATTCCAAATTAAATTAATCATACTGTGAGTTATATACATTTGTAAACATTTGCAAATAGAACGTACGATCGGCTTTCAAACAAATCTTCAAACAAATCCCACAGCTGAATGTACAAGCTGAACAGAATAAATATTTCGGGGTCCACAAATAATCAAACAAATCAAAATAAGAACTCATGGTTCACACACTTAAAAAAAACAAATCACATATTTTCGGTGAACATTCAGAAACCATAGAAGCAAAAGTTGAATAACACAGCACAACAAGGTAAACCAAAACATGTATTTTTATTGCCACAACGTGAATGAGAAAATGGACCATCCTGTGGTCCGATCCAGGGGCTTGAAAATTTCTCCAATAATTCCTTTTGAGCACTCTCAAATCTCTCCTCCTCTAACAAAAACTGGTCTCGGTGTTTTCCAAAGAACCCCCTTTTTCTAGAGCTCTCTTCATACTTATGGAGGAGCTTGTTGGAGACGGTGGGTGTGAAGTTGATGGTGTGTTCTTGCTATTTGTGTGTGGTAGGGGATGTGACTACGGTAGGGAAGTGTGGAGTGAGGGGGCACTGCAGGTGGTGTATGTTTGCCAAGCAAAAGGAAGAAGAAAGATGGAATTGTATTGCTGAGGAGAAATGAAAAAGGAAGAGGAAAAGGAGAAAGAAGCGCCGCTGGGGACCTGTTAGCGTGTCCGGAAATGTTAGGAAGAAGGGAGGGGCGGCCGCTGGTCCTGGAGTTGCTAGGTTTTTTCAAAGCGTGAAGATGAGTTTTATAACCAGTTGGGTCTGTGCTATGGCGTATCAGCGAAGACGATGGCGCATGGTGGGGATGCGGAGAAACCAGCGGCGTTTCACTTCTCGCCTCACAATTGACGCTGCTAATGTGTAGCGCGGTGCATGGGGCTACGGTGAGGACGCGGAAAGATCTTCTCTTCCTGGGACGCTGCTACGGTGTGCGAGGGCGCACAAACCTTACAGTGGGGACGCGGAGCTTTCTCTTCCTTTTTTATTATTTTTTAGTAATTTCTTTTTTTCTATTCTTTTTCTTTTTTTTTTTGTAATTTTTTTTCTCTTCTTTTTCCTTTTCTTTTTTTTTTTGTAATTTTAAAAATGAATAAGAATCCGGACAAAATTGGGTGTCTACACACTCAATATACCAAAGAAATATGTAGATTAGTTCAGTACGTGGTTGCAAGATGAGAGTAATCAATTAATTGGATTTTGTGAAGGTGCGCGATGGAGGTATTAGTATTGTTGGTGTTGTTGGAGTAGTCTGAATTAGAAGGCCTTATTGTTGGTATCACTTTTTGCTCTGCCTACAATGGCGGCGGTGCAGGTAAGGGAGAGGTTTCCAGATTTAGTTATTTTAGTGGTTTAATTTTTAAAAATTTAATATATTTAAGGAACTAATTTGAAAATAAATAGGCTAATTTAAAAATAAACAAATACTTATACATCCGGTTGCCTGTAATAGGTGTGAGCCGTCGATAATCTTTTACACTAGATCTAACAGTGAAAACAAGTGCTTAAGAAATGAACCACCCAAAAGGTGTTTTATAGTCTCAACCTAAATTTATAATCAAGTAATTTTTAGTTTTATATTTTTAAAAACGTATATAACATTAATTTTAAGCTATCATAGTAAAATGTTAAAATTAACAAGATTAAAAAATGTTAAAATTTACAAGTTATGTAGTAATTTTTAACACATATAATAGTGAAGTATTGACATATATTTTAAAATTTTATATACATTAATTTATTTTTCAAACATATATAACATATATAACCGGTGGCGGAGTTCCCTTAAAAAAAAAACCCAATGGCGGAGTTTGTACCAAACATTTGAGAAATCAAATAAGGGAAACACTATTTCTTACGAAATTACATTAAACGAACAATAAGAAAAAATATCCAAACCGTTTATGTTAAGCTTGTATCCCACAATGTATGATAAGCGATTTAATGTGTAGTTTTTTTAAACTTTCGTGCATCATTCTTATTGATAATTTCATAAAATGTAGCACTGCTCATCAAATAAATTCTCTTTTTTGCCATTGCCAATTTGCAATTAACAAATCAAGTACGGAGAACCTTTTTTCCAACAAAACGCGCTTTTGTTTTCCTCAAAAAAAAAAAAAAAACGCGCCTTTTCTCTTACTTCGTTTTCAAATTGCAAATGGGAGATAAGTAAAGGATATATTATTGAGTGTCCGGTTTTGTCGATGCATTAATAATTTGTCGTCTTTAGTCTCGTTCCTTTCAATTTCCGAGTCATCACTAGTTTCAACGCCATGGGCAACTGCTGCTCCGACGTCGCCGACGGTCGCACGGCCATCGGCGGAACTGCCGGCGGTCTCCTCAAGACTGCTGACGCTCCCAACGATGCCGTCAATAAGTTCCTCAGGTCTCGTGGCTACAACGGCCTCTTCTCTCAGATCGAGTTTCTCACTTTCACTACGCTACCACTTCAATTCGCATAATCGTATCTTGTTTTCGCAGTTTTTATTTATGTAAAAGAGCATTTTCTAAGTGTAACGGTGCTCTCTCTCTTTTCTCTCGCAGTTGTCGTTTTCCGCTGCTGGCTTGCGTAATCGCGATGTGCTCTCCAAGGTTTGTCGTTTTAACTACTTCATGAATCTCAAGCTCGTTTAGTGCTTTCCATATCCGTAGCTTTAAAACATAATAATTATGGAGAAGCTAAACAACTAGAGAAAACGAAGATAAGTTCAGTTTGGCGTTGAAGAAAATTTCTATTTGCAAGCCATTTCCTTAGAAAACAATTTCTCTGCCTCTGAAAACCTAATTTACAATTGCTTTCACCACACCAGATGTATCCATGGGGCCGCTGTGAATTGTCCCTTTGGGAAGCTCTCAGTACATGCCGAAGAATGTGTTGGCTCAAAAACTACAGTAGAGATGATACTCAGGTGTTCAGATTTGGAATATAGGGATCTCTTCTCAAAGAGTGTATGTGCTTATTTTTGTTGTTATTGCTGTTAGGCATTATGAGAAATACCAATTATTGTATAAAATGTGCGTTTGTTTGTCTTGCAGGATCCCTTTTTATTGGTATCGAAAGTTGTGGAAGGTGGTACCCATATTCCAGTTTGCAAAGCAGAAGCTGTAAAAAATGATCACAAGTCACAACCCAACATGGAAGCCAGTGTTCTTGATTGGATCTTCCAAAGTGATGGGTACACTTTACATGGTAAAGTGCGAACCGTTGACCGGAAATTCAACAATTGAGATTTTGACTTTGTGGTATAGACATATTGACATAGTTGAAGCTATCTCATTTTCATTTTTATTTTATACAGGAAAGTCGTTTTATGATAGAGTGCTACAACTTTAATAGCAATGGCAAACATGACTTCATGGGGTAATCAGCAATTATTTTTTTGTCTGTTCGATTTTTTGTCCCTTAAATCTATTTCCGGCTGAAATGAATATTGGGATTCTTTATTCTTGTTTTTATCAGAAAAGTGCAAAGATATTCACTCTTGCGACTTGGATTTATCCATAAGAAGTTGGAGTGTTGTTCAATGTTTTTCTTGGTTTTCCTTTTTATTTTATATCCCTAACATTCTCAACATAGCTAAATTTATTGACTTTTTTATTTCTGGGAAAACTTGCATGAGATGAAATAATTTATTTAACACTTAAATCGTCTGAAGTATTACACTGACAGGATAATTGTTCTTTGACCTTTCAAGTAGTTAATGTAGATATTATGGCATTTCTATCTTAGTTCATCCAATAACATTGCGTCATAGGATTCGGCTTGCAAAGTAAGTTTTTTGACGCTATCAGGTTTACAGTAATTTTTATGTAAAAGGATCACAATAAATCTAGAAGTCTGAAATTCAATATAAAGTTACTATTACTTAGCTACTCTCATCATCCAATTTACCAGTTAGCTAGTGGCTTACCTTGATAGTAAAAAATTCATCCTTGTCAGTCCACAGTCCTCTCTGGTGCTTAGGTTCCATTTTCCACTAGTGTGCATGGCAGGGTGAAGTCAGGCTGTGTCCAGTCTGCCTTGAGGGAGCAGTTGTGGGTTCCCCAAAATGCTAATCCTGAGGCCCCTGTTGTCCATGTTCACTGCTGATATGAGTTGACCTTTTCCCTCCTTATCCTTCATTTTTTTCTCCCCCAACCCCCAGCACCCTTTTCCTTAGGATTTTAAAAGAATATAAACTTTATAAGACATGTTTTACACTTTCATCAGTCATGCTGGTTGTGTATGGATGACAAGGATGCTATACATTTTTATGGATTAACCTCCTCTTGTTTACCAGCTTCAAATGGAAATCCATGCCTTCCAGATTCGTTGCATTATCTTGATCCTTCAGGACGACCAAATTCATATCAGAGGGTAAGAAATGATTTTTGTTTTGAATTTTCACAACTTTATTTGTTACTGATCCATGTTGCAAGAACAAATTTTTCTAGGCAATTGTTGAAGTTGGGGAGGTCTTGCAGTTTTATGATTCAGACAAGCGGTGTCAAAATCAGCTTCAGTATTTCAAAAGATGTTACGAGTAACTGCACAAGATATTCTTTCGCAATAAGTGAGAAAGAAAGTGAATTTTTTATAGTAACTATAATTATAATTAAACACGAGTAAATTACCATTTTAGTTTATGAAATTATAGGTGTCAAACATTTTAGTCCTTAAAGATAAGGAAATTCCAAAATGTTCCATGGATCCATTTTCTAAAGCTCATTCATGTTAGCTCTCATCAACAGCTTGTGGATCCTCTCAATAAGGCTCTCCCTAAGTCTCAGTTTCAGGCACTGATCTTCAAGTTGGGTTTATCTCCCAACTTGAGGGAGAGTATTAACCGTTCTGTTATATAGTTACAATCAATTAGATGGTTAGAGGTTTTCTGTTAGCAGTTCGGTTAGTGTAACTAACTTCTTCTCTGCAGTCTCTCTCTATATATATATGCAGATGTAACCATTATTATGCAACTTCGATCCATTTCTCACATTCAGAGTCCAATTCTTCATTTCTCCCTCGCTATAGTTCACACTTCAATACCTACTTATCCGTAGTATCATCCAGATCAATAAGCCCGCCATTTCCACCTCCTCCAAACTTTAGCCAGTAGAGAAGCTTAGAAATATGGTATATGATCCAATAGAAGCAAAGAAGCAAAAGGCAGAAGAAAATGAACGAAAGAGGGCCAAGAACGTTACCAGTAGTGACAGCAGGGAAGAACATGAGGAAGCACTGGTGGCTCTTGTCGAGCACCGTTCCAGAGAAGTGAATAATCTCCGTCACTGCATCTTCTACAACAACTCTGAGGTAACATGTTTTCTTGGTTGTCTTGTTTCTGTTCTTGCCTTCAATCATAATAATAATTAATTTACAGATAACTTGAGATGTGCTTAGTTTATTTGATTAATTTCTTGTTACTATTATACAAATATATATAAAAAAAAATACCATAATGTTTGGGAAATATTTGCAGCTTAAGGAAGCAGAGAAGAAGTTGCGAGATTCCAAACACAAATTGGCTTGCCTTCGAGGTAAAACCGATGCGGGTTTATTAGATGTTGGACCTAACACTCCTACTGAGAGTAAGTTTGGTAAGATATTCATCTCAAGGGTAGCCATCCTTGTTTTCATATAGATTATGCTTAATATATGTGCATCTATCTGGGTTTAATTGAATTTTGTTTGCTTTCCAGGGCACTTGCGAAGTCTGAAGTGGGAGCCTCCAAATGAAGGGTGGATATGTCTCCACACTGATGGGGCTGCGTATGGTTCCCCAGGCCTAGCGGGGTGTGGTGGCTTGCTGAGAGGAAGCCGAGGAGAATGGCGGGTCGGTTTTGCCAGACGCCTAATTTCTGCCACAGCTTACGAAGCTGAGCTCTGGGGTGTCTGGGAAGGGTTGAATCTTGCTAGGACTAGTGGGTATAAGAAGGTTGAATTGAGAATTGATTCTTTATTTATTTTTCAAAATCTTCGTAGCATTAGCCGGGGTAGCATTCCCGGAAATAGATTACTCAATTGCATAGCTAAACTCATAGCTGAAAAAAATTGGCAGATTAAAATCGTGCATATATTGCATGACGCAAATAAATGTGCCCATTTTCTTGCTAAGATGGGCGGTAACCAAAGACCTAAAATGGAAATTTTTTTGGTTGCCCCATCTTGCCTAGGGGAATATCTGGTTCATGATATAGGAGCTAGTTAACAAAATTCTAGCTTAAACAGTGACACATTTAGATTTTTGTTTTTTGTTTTTTTGATACGATAGATTTGTCTACTCTTCTTTTTTGTTCAAGTGAAATGCCATGTCAGTCACAAGACTCGCAACACTGTCCCTCTTTTCTTTTTCCCCTCTCCCCACTTTTTCTTGCCTCTTACAACCAAGAGACCCCATTCTCTTCTCTCTGCATAAAGAGAGATCCAATAATTTATCTGCCATTTTTTCTCCTGTACTTCTAAGAAAAAGAAAAGAAAAAAAATATTAAAATCACGCAGCACAATGTTGTATTTCAGAAGTAGATAATGGAAACCTCTCTGACAAATTTCTTCCATTTACCAGAAATAAAAAAAAAATATAAACAAACATTCTCGTCAAAACAAAACGCGCTTTTTCTTTTACTTCGTTTCCAATCTTTTTATAAAGAAAAGGATTAAATGCATTTTAAGTTTATTAGGTTTCACGTTTGTGTAATTTTTGTCCTCTAATTTTAAATTTAGCAATTTTAGTCCCTAATATTTTACTAATGGTGTAATTTTTGTCCCTTCATCAAGCTGTCATCCAACGGTAAAATGGGACGAAAATTATACCGTTAGTAAAATGTTAGGAATTAAAATTGCTAAATTTAAAACTAGGGAATAAAAATTATACAAATATAAAACTTGAAGAACTGAAAGTACATTTAGCCTAAAGAAAACTATATACAGCGAGAAAGAGAAAGTATCCACACAAGAAAATAAAAGGTAATTTGGCGAATTGCAAAGGAGAGATAAATAAAGGATACTGTTATTATTCATTCAGTGTCCGGTTTTGTCGATGCATTATTATTAATTTGTCGTCTTTAGTCTCTTTCCTTTCAATTTCCGAGTCATCACTAGTTAGTAGTTTCAACGCCATGGGCAACTGCTGCTCCGACGTCGCCGGCGGTCGCACGGCCATCGGCGGTCTCCTCAAGTCTGCTGACGCTCCCAACGATGCTGTCAATAAGTTCCTCAGCTCTCGTGGCTACAACGGCCTCTTCTCTCAGATCGAGGTTCTCACTTTCACTACGCTACCACTTCAATTCGCATAATCGTATCTTGTTTTCGCAGTTTTTATTTATGGAAAAGAGCATTTTCTAAGTGTAACGGTGCTCTCTCTCTTTTCTCTCGCAGTTGTCGTTTTCCGCTGTTGGCTTGCGTGATCGCGATGTGCTCTCCAAGGTTTGTCGTTTTAACTACTTCATGAATCTCAAGCTCGTTTAGTGCTTTCCATATCCGTAGCTTTAAAACATAATAATTATGGAGAAGCTAAACAACTAGAGAAAACGAAGATAAGTTCAGTTTGGCGTTGAAGAAAATTTCTATTTGCAAGCCATTTCCTTAGAAAACAATTTCTCTGCCTCTGAAAACCTAATTTACAATTGCTTTCACCACACCAGATGTATCCATGGGGCCGCTGTGAATTGTCCCTTTGGGAAGCTCTCAGTACATGCCGAAGAATGTGTTGGCTCAAAAACTACAGTAGAGATGATACTCAGGTGTTCAGATTTGGAATATAGGGATCTCTTCTCGAAGAGTGTATGTGCTTATTTTTGTTGTTATTGCTGTTAGGCATTATGAGAAATACCAATTATTGTATAAAATGTGCTTTTGTTTGTCTGCAGGATCCTTTTTTATTGGTATCGAAAGTTGTGGAAGGTGGTACCCATATTCCAGTTTGCAAAGCAGAAGTTGTAAAAAATTATCACAACCCAACATGGAAGTCAGTGTTCTTGGATATTTCACAATTAGGAAGCAAGGTATAAAACTTGAGTTTGGATCTTCCAAAGTGATGGGTACACTTTACATGGCAAAGTGCAAACCATTGACTGGAAATTCAACAATTGAGATTTTGACTTTGTGGTATAGACATATTGACATAGTTGAAGCTATCTCATTTTCATTTTTATTTTTATTTTATACAGGAAAGTCCTTTGATGATAGAGTGCTACAACTTTAATAGCAATGGCAAACATGACTTGATGGGGTAATCAGTAATTACCTTTTTGTCTGTTCGATTTTTTGTCCCTTAAATCTATTTCCGGTTGAAATGAATATTGGGATTCTTTATTCTTGTTTTTATCAGAAAAGTGCAAAGATCTTTAGTTGCGTTGGAGATGCTTCATTCAGGTGGTGAAGGAGATTTTTTTTTTGTCTGCTGCTGAGGGTCATAATTCTCATACCAAGGTTTTATTATATTAAATGTTTATTTCAATCATGAATTCCTCTATCTTTCCCTAAAAGCATATTTTATTATAATGCAGGTATTAAAGAGCTGGCTATTTGTGGACAAATTTGCTGAAAATATCCAATATACTTTCCTGGATTACTTGGCTGGGGGATTTGAATTGAACTTCATGGTGGCCATTGATTTTACAGGTACACCGTACATCCTTAAACTTATCATACCTAATTATTTTTCTGGATTGTAATAGATATTTTCGTCGAGGTTTTGTTGAAATAATATCTATGATTATTGTGTTTGTAATATGGGAATTTGTTTTTAGTTGTTTGGATCTTAGGTTCTTTTCTCACTAATTGAAAATTGTATATATCCTATCTTGGATTTGGATTATGAGTCTTAAGTTTAGGTTACTATTAGTAAGATTTAACTTAATTTGAATTTCAAATCCCCTATATATCTATTGTAAGATATTCAGTCTTGCCACTTGAATTTATCCATAAGAAGTTGGAGTGTTGTTCAATGTTTTTCTTGGTTTTCCTTTTTATTTTATATCCCCAACATTCTCAACATAGCTAAATTTATTGACTTTGTTATTTCTGGGAAAACTTGCATGAGATGAAATAATTTATTTAACACTTAAATTTTCTGAAGTATTACAATGACAGGATAATTGTTCTTTGACCTTGTCCTTTCATGTAGTTAATGTAGATGTTATGCCATTTCTATCTTAGTTCATCCAATAACCTTGCATCAAAGGTTTTGGCTTGCAAAGTAATTTTTTTGACGCTATCAGGTTTACAATAATTTTATGTAAAAGGATCACAATAAATCTAGAAGTCTGAAATTCAATATAAATTTTCTATTACTTAGCTACTCTCATCATCCAATTTATCAGTTTGCTAGTGGCTTACCTTGATAGTAAAAAATTCATCCTTCTCAGTCCTCAGTCCTCTCTGGTGCTTAGGTTCCATTTTCCACTAGTGTGCATGGCAGGGTGAAGTCAGGCTGTGTCTGGTCTGCCTTGAGGGATCATTTGTGGGTTCCCCAAATTACTAATCCTGAGGCCCCTGTTGTCCATGTTCACTGCTGATATGAGGTTGACCTTTTCCCTCCTTATCCTTCATTTTTTTCTCCCCCAACCCCCAGCACCCTTTTCCTTAGGATTTTAAAAGAATATAAACTTTATAAGACATGTTTTACACTTTCATCAGTCATGCTGGTTGTGTATGGATGACAAGGATGCTATACATTTTTATGGATTAACCTCCTCTTGTTTACCAGCTTCAAATGGAAATCCACGCCTTCCAGATTCGTTGCATTATATTGATCCTTCAGGACAGCCAAATTCATATCAGAGGGTGAGAAATGATTCTTGTTTTGAATTTTCACAACTTTATTTGTTACTGATCCATGTTGCAAGAACAAATTTTTCTAGGCAATTGTTGAGGTTGGGGAGGTATTGCAGTTTTATGATTCAGACAAGCAGTTTCCATCGTGGGGATTTGGAGCACGACCAAATTGATGGTCCTGTCTCCCATTGTTTCAACTTGAATGGAAGCAGTAATCATTGTGAGGTAGAGATGCTCAATCTAATCTTGCTTATGTTGCCATATTGAAATAGTTAATAAGTTTCTGTCGTTTGCAGGTGGAAGGCATCCAAGGAGCTATGATGGCATATGCAAATGCCCTGCATAATGTTTCTCTTGCAGGACCAACTCTTTTTGGACCTATCATAAGCAATGCTGCACTTATTGCCAGCCAATCTTAGCAAATAGAGGAAGAAAGTACTTTGTCCTGTTACTAATCACAGTAAGAATTAGAATATGCAATATGCAGTTTCCTATATCATTGCTATCTGTGTATGTTAGTTTTAATTTGTGTTAAGTTTGGTATGTGCAATGGTAATTCCATTCCATAATTAATTGTGTCAATTCCATGGAGCGAACATTCTTATGTTTGTTACTTGTTAGCAAAAAAGAGCATGGAAAGGTGATTCAATTCCCTGCCTTCATATTACCCTGTACTGACTTGTTAACTAGGCCTTGGATTTATGGTGATTGTGTGCTTTGACTATGTTGGTGTGACTTAATTATTAATTATGAACGGTTTTAAACTTCAAGTTTTTTTTTTTGGAAAAATTGAGCATTTGTTATTTGTGTAGTATGATTGAATTGTTTATTTTGTGTACATATCTTCCATATAGTGACCAGTCTGTTATCTGCTATATTATTATAAGCATTTTTGGGGTCGGTCTCTTCGTGTTGCTTTCTGGGAATCAGAACTATGGTTTTGATGTATCAATGGATACCAAGGCATACAACTATATATTTGCCTTGTAGACCGGGAAAAAAAAATCCCATCCTAACTCCGTAGAACTTTCTAAAAATTTTGCATCCCTTTGTGTTTTCCGCTGCTGGTGCTGAAATTTAATTGATATATCCTCCTAGGACGGAGTGGTGACAGATCTCCAGGAAACAAAAGATGCTCTCGTTATAGCATCTGACCTACCATTATCAATCCTTATTGTTGGGGTAGGAGGAGCTGATTTCAAAGAAATGGAGGTATTTAATCCAATGTGTCTGCTCTTTACTCATCGAGTTATAATTATTTGACATCTGAGGCGTTGAGCTGTGTGACTGGTATACCACCGCAGGGCTTATGTAGTTTTGTTGTTCATTGTCACAGATATTTGATGCCGACAAGGGAGAGAGGCTTGAAAGTTCATCTGGACGCGTTGCTTCGCGTGATATAGTCCACTTTGTTCCATTTCGGGATGTTCAAAGTATCAATTAGGTTGCAAATTATGACACTGTCAAATGGCTATAAACTTATCAGTCACTTGCAAACCTCCTCCTATTGCAGATGGTGAAATCTCAGTAGTTCAAGCACTTCTAGCAGAATTACCTACTCAATTTTTAGCTTACATGCGGAGCAGAAATATCCAACCAAATCTATAGTCATGTAAAGAACATACATATAAAGATGTTCCATTCATTGATCGATGTACAATTTCGAGGCCCCTTTTCATTTTCAATTTCTTAAATCGTTAAATTTGGCCGAAGGGTTGAGAACTCATGCTTTGTGATAAATGCTAATTGTCGGATCAAGAGAGGATCGTCAGCCAGCTGCTTTTTCTGGAGATCTGTCCGTTCAAGCCTCATGGTTGGAATTTCCTTTCCTTTTCTTTCTCTTTTGGTCAACTGCTTCCTTTTCTTTTCTTGTGCTAATGTTTTTGGGGCTTTCTGGTTGGTTGGGCCTGAAAAAAAAATATAGTGCAAATTGAAGTTTCTGTATTTTCTTTGGACCAAAAAAACAAACAGTTTCTGTATTTTCTCGTGTAGCTGAGAGGGCAAAGTTATAGTCGTACAGTCTCCGTTGAGCCTAGAAATCCAATGTAATTGTTACCATTTTTAGGAAATCCAATATAATTGTTACCATTTTTAGTGCAAGGCAAGTGTTAGGGCCTTGGGCTTCTTCTTTTTCTGTTTTTATTTTTTGACTGTTTTTCGCTACCTTACAAAAAAAAAACAGATGAACAACTGAGTAGTTAAAATATAATTGATTTTAAATTTTCAAAGAAATGTGAGTTTTTTTTTTAAAAAAATAATCTACTTAGATGGAGAAGAGGTCGTTTTTCTTTTTCTGTATAACATCCCCATGCCAGTTTGTGTGTCAATTGAGACTTATGGAGCAATCTCAAGAAATGTACCCCCGTCATCAGTGAATAAACCCTTTAAGAATTTTTCTAAATAAATTTATGCAAAATTACAACGATATCATTTTGAAGATATATATGGCTGTTTTATTAATCTGAAAGATAAGGCCAAATTAAAACAAAAAGGACTGAATCCGGGAGTCCTTGGAGGTCCCCTTAATCATAACAAGAAAAAACTTGACATTTGAAGATTATTTGTGACTTGACAAAAAAAAAAGAATATTTTTGTGCCGTGCACTCTTTACCATTTTATCATATCTTATGGATTAAAATCACACGTCCATTTTTCTGTTCCTTAATTTCACTATATCGCCAATAAAAATATATATAGCATTTTGCCAATTAAGAGATAGAAAATTTTTATTAAGGTATTTTATTTTGATTGAAGGGATAAAGAAGCTGGGAGGAGAAAAGACCAGTGATTTCAGTCCATAAAAAATAATAGATATAATATGCTTATATGCCATCACAAAATAATATATAAATTAAAATATAATACGAATTTAAAAATAAGCTTTAAAAAAGAAGAAAAAGAAGGAGAATACTGAGAAACAGAAAAAGACTTTTTGTTCTTTATTTTGTTTTTTTCCCTATAAAATCCATTGAAGAAAACCCTAGCTTCTATATCCCCGTCTTATCATCCTATAGATCGATCTTGTTTGATTGATATCCAAGTAGAGAGATACTCCGTATAGTTAATACTCACAGTGATATATATGGTCAGTTATTGGGTAAGTAAAGTGGATCGAAATTAAACATGGAAAGAGGTCAATTCCTTTGGAGTAGCAATTACCACCGTTGGAGAAGAAGAAGAGGAGGAGGAGCAATGAGTCCAATGACCACCGTTTCCGATTTACTCTAGTCGTTCCCAGCAGGACATGTCAGCCGTAGTCTCTGCTCTTGTTCAAGTAATTGGGGGCGCGCAGTACTAGTGATGATTCAGTACTGCATCAAGATCCAAATAATACAACAGCTTCCCTTCAGTTTGGTGCTTCGCAGAATAATGAAGTACAACCCTTACCATCGCAAGATCAAGGTACGTCAATGTGTGGCTATATATATATACAAGCTAGAAATTTATGCGTGACTAGTGTCTTTTCTTCATATGTTACTTTAAAATTCAATTTGGGGACTGAGGGCCATGGAATTAGAAGTTAGGGTTGATGACTACCTAGCTTGAGGCACGACTATTAAGTCTTCTTCACTCCGTCTCTTCCCACCGATTGGATCCTGTGGGTCAAATAAACCTGAAAATGATATTCCATGTTAGCGATCATCATATAACTAATGCAATGCAATATATACCTTAATTTGGGGTTTCTTAATCTTTCTCTCAAAATCATATATCATCATTTCTTCTCTTCAATTTATATGACGTGAGGTTACATGAATCTTTTTATTTTTGTTTGTGTGTACATTAATATCTATGTTTATTGTTTTTTTCTTTTTGATAAGCTGTTCATTGTTTTCTTAATGAATTATGATCTCCTCGATCACACTTTTTTTTTAACATCCACTTTTTATATCCTAATTTGAGTTCCTATCTTACTTTTTAAAATAAGTTACTGAAAAAAATATGTGGAAAAATAAGTGTTCTATTTGTATGTATGTATGTATACAAATACTTTGGGTGTAAATATAATCAGCTAGCTAGAAAAGAGAGCCTGATTATACTTTGACAATACCAACTTAATTACAAATGTTTATTTCAAACAAAATACAAAAATCAAACAATCTGAAAGTGAAAATTTATCATAATAAAAAAAGTGAACAGATTCTTGTGCAAAAAAAAAAGGTGAACAGATTCATTAATTAAATACTAATAATAAAAAAGACTGGATGTGCACTGTATATATTAGACGAAAAGAATGAGTTGTTGACCAAAATTAGAGACAAAAGATAAAATCTATCAATAAGTCTAGCATTACAAAATTTGATTACAAAATCAGAGATGAATTTTATATTTTCTCTTACTAATTTCGATCCCATCACAAATTTAATTTATTCTACTGGTTTCTGTTTTGCTAATGAGTTAAATGTTAATTTTCTTGAACACCAGATCATCTCTTATATACATTTTTTATTTGGGGGAAAAGAGATATAGTTATTTAAAAGAGTTTTATTTATATGCTCTGGTAGTATAAAAGATTTTTACACTAACGTCCAATAGGATTTAACCAAATTGCCACATCAGTCTATTCATTGAAAATGCTATCAAAATTAGAAAAGAAACCTAAAAAGAAAACAAATTTGTGATTATGTGGCTTGCACCAGATCAAAATTAGAAAAGAAACCTTAAAAGAAAACAAATTTGTGATTGTCCCCCGTTCTGGGTGAAATTGCTATTCTGTTGCGACTCTTGCTCTCTCGGTTGATTTTTCTCTGCAACTCTACATCACTCCCTCTCGGTGAAAACAAATCCGCAATTGAATCCCCTGTTCTCGGTGAAACTGCTGTTGACGTTGCGACGTCGTGCCCTCTCGTTTGATTACGTTGTTGTTTTCTCTCAGGCTCAGCAACTCTGCATCACTCCCTCTCGGTGAAACCCTTTTCTCATCGATTTGTCTCTTTCTTTATATACTAAGAATTTCTTTTATCGCCTAGATCATTAACCATTTATCTTAAGTTCAGCAAAATTCAAGGTTTTGTTTTTTTTCTTCTTTTTTTTGGGGGGAGGGGTGAATATTGTACCACTTTTGATCCAACAATTGCAAAGATGGGTGTAGGGTATGTGTTCGGGATGCTCAGGGGTTCTCATTCAGGCTGGTTCAATACCTTTCCAAGGAGTTTGTAGAGTAGCTGATGGTGAGGCGATGGGAATGCTTCAGATTAACAAGGGAGTGGTGGAGCAGAATAACAAAGCTGATTTCAATTATAGAAATGAGCTTGGGGCTATTTATTTTTTTTGTAAGTCTAAATTATTGAAGTGGAGCTAGACCACAAAGACAAGATGTGTCAGTGATTAGCAAAAATACATCAGAAGAAGTTTCCACAGAGACTTATAAACCCACCAAACAACCTATGCAACCTATGTTAAAAAGAAGAAAAGTCCACACCCAAGCAGCTACAATCAATCAACTCTAAAAAGAAGGCTAAAATCTATTTGAGTGCAAAGAACAAAACAATAAACTGAGTTGTGCATGACGCAGCAAGGTTTCAACTTTGGGGCCATTATTTATGAAATTAAAAGATTGTTAGCGGTCACCGGAATTATAAGGTTTGTTTTGTTAGAAGGAATGCTAATGAAGCTGCACATAGGCTAGCTAGTAAAGCTTTATTGTTAGAAGGAAATCGTTTATAAATGTCGTTAAGAATTTGCTATAAGTGCTTCTAAAAACCACTTCATTAATGTCAAATTTTGTCTAGAATGCCAAATATTGTCTTCTAATGCCAATAATTATGAGTTGCTGCTACGTTTACCTTTTATCCATGTGGTACCTAGTTTGACTCTTATGCTAATGATGTTCCCCTTGTGGTAGATGAGTGCACCCAGGATGTCTATCCAACTAGTTAGTCATTATTAATCAATTCGAATGGTAGTCAAGGAATAGAAGAACAGCTAATGGATGGCTTTTGCACATATGAAGACCTGTACTCCTTTCTCTTCATCATCTTAGTCAATTTCAACCAACTTCCTTCAAAATTTGCAGCTCTCACATTTTGAGTGGTGTTGTAATTACAATGGTGATACCATTAATATAGTTACACAATAGTTAGGCTTCTGATTGTGAAATCAATTTGTAACTCCCAGACTTGTATGTACAGTTTGTATTAAAAAATGTACAGTTTGTAACTCCCACGACGTTGCGGCAACGAGAGGAGAGGTGCACGCAAGGGGGTGGGGGGGGGGGGGACTTCGAAAGGGAACAGTATCGCATAGCAGATTGGTGCAAGAGAGGTCACGCAGGAACGTTGCGACAGAGCACGGCGTCAACATGACGAGAACAGAGGTTTTGCTCCAGAGGGAGTGGTGCAAGCGACATAGTCACAAATTTGTTTTCTTTTTAGGTTTCTTTTCTAATTTTGATAGCACTTTCAATGAATAGACTGATGTGGCAATTTGGTTGAATTCTATTGGATGTCAGTGTAAAAGTCTTTTACACTGAGAGAGCATATAAATTAAACTCTATTTAAAAAAGAATAATTACAAAAAACAATAATAAAAAATAAAAATAAAGTGCAAATAACAATTATTTACCAAGGAGGTGTACGTAAGAATGTAGGTATATATAGAATTGTAGTTATGAATAATATCACTATTTTTAATGGTGGCTTCTAAGGCGAGGATCAGGCTCTCACCAATGAGGCAGCCATTTTACCTGGCACAGCAAGTACATGCGGGGTTTAGTACATAATATTAGCTTCTGTAGTGCTAAAAATGAAAAAGTTGACAAAATTGCAAATTAGTCCGGTAACTGGGTTATTATGTGTTTCCATAATTGCTCTAACAGAGATTGGGTGGAGGTAAAAAATAAACAGAAACCGGAGAGAATTTCATTGGTGGATCAACCTTTTGCAACTTCTCAAGATGATGGAATTAGTTGGATAGTTATCACGAAAAAAGCATGAACGTAATTCTCATTTCCTTGAAATCCAGTGAACATTAAATTTTCTGTTTTTTTTAATGATTGTCGAAAGTACTAGCTTTAGATGTGTTATCAAGAAACAAAATGTTTGTTCTATGTGTACACATTTTCAGGGCTATTGTGTGGGGGGTTGCATTTTAGCGATGCTCTGTTATTTGGATTTCGGACCTTGACAACAAGGTTGCTACCACGGGTGAAAAGCCAGGCCCTAGAGATAGTTATGGTGATGTTCTTGTAGGCACAAAATGATAGTTTTTGGTGGTATAAATGGGTTTGTCTTAAATGTGAAGGGACTCCTCCTCCTCCAAGAGAAAGCCATACTTGATCTCGCAAAACTCAAAAAGGCTCCATGGCCCTCACTTGAAGCAATAACCAGATGAATCTCGAAAAGATTAGGTTCAGTCTCATTAAACTCTCCAACCTCCGATTCCTTAAACTCCCCGACCAACACCTTGCCCGCTCTGTTCCAGTTGGATAATTTTATTAAAAGAAATAAATTGTCTCCAAGTGTTTAATCCAAACGGTCCTATTGTTAATTTTTACGTATGGCTGTTGGCTTAGCCAATATATATATATATCCGTTCAACGTCCTTATTTTATAGCTGTTAAAACCGTTTTGCTTTCTATAAATTTTGTTTTAATTTGATTAATGATTCTTGTGCCTATATAAAGGAGAGGTCTTGTACGGGAATATACACAAGAGACTGAAACAAAAATTCTGAAATAAGAAAGAAGTTTTTCCAAATATTTTATACTTCTATTTGAGATACCGAGCAGTTTGAGTGTCAGTGAGTGTTGGTTTGTTGGGTTCTCTTTTGTGCAAAGAGTTCCCAAACTCAGTTGGAGGGCTGTTTTATCTTGGGGACGACGAGGCTATATACTGCTGCACATATTGGGCAGAGCCGCGAAACGTCTTAAAGAAAGCGACCTAGTCCGCGACTCATCCTTGTTTTTTGTTCGTGTTCGATATTTGCGGCAACAATTTTAAGACGATGCTTTCTGCCATGTCTGCCAAGCACGACACTGAAGGTATGACTTTATATGAAAAATTTCAAGTAGTTATAATGATTGTTAAATTCTCTCTTAGCTGGAAAGTTTTTAAGAATATCCTCAGGCATAAAAATAAAGATGAGGAAGCCCGAAAACAAGTTCTAAAAAATGAGGTTTTTTCCATTTCTATTATCATGAATACTAAACCCCCCTCAAGACAGTTTGACTATTATAATTGTGTCATAGCTATGATTTCTGAAATCAATAGTGTTGGTGGATCTGAGGGATGGTGGATAGACACTGGCGCAACGCGTCACGTCAGACTTATTTTGTTGCTAACAATCAAAAAGTGTTGTTGGGAGATTCCCACACCACAGTTGTTACTGGGATAAGAGAAGTGGAATTAAAGTTTACCTTTGGAAAGATTGTGGTTCTTAAAGATGTTATGCATACTCCAGAGATGATGAAGAACTTAGTTTCGGACTATCTTCTTAACAAAGCCGGGTTTACTCAAACCATAGGGGCTGATTTGTATACCCTTACAATAAATAATATTTTTGTAGGGAAGGGTTATGCCATTGATGGAATGTTCAAATTGAGTGTTGAAATGAGTAGTGCTATTTCTTCTTACATGTTGTGTACTTCTAATGTTTGGCATTCTAGACTTTGTCATGTTAATAAACGTATTATTAAAAATATGAGTGATTTGAAATTAATTCCTATGTTCTCCTTGAATAATTTTGAAAAATGAAAATTTTGTAGCCAAGCTAAAATTACAAAGGCTCCTCATAAGTCGGTTGTTAGAGAGGAGGGTTTGCAAAAAATGCTCAAATCATACGCATTATAAATCTTTACAATAAGAAACTATTTAAATTTATCAAAATTCAAATGATAGTTAGGGATTATGTTTAAATTCATAAAATGTAATGTCTTTAGTGTAGGAATCAATTAAAACTCCTACATGATAATGGTGTATCTTTAATGATATTGTCTTAAATGCGGAGTCTTTTAGAGAATAACACGTAGAAAATTTTGTTGAAATAGACTCTGGGGATAACACGTTTAAAATTTCAAAGTTAAAGTATTATATATAGGTGTTACCCAAAAAAAAAGTATTATATATAGATAGACATAGATATAGATTGTCCTTATTCCCATAGCCATTACAACAACAACCTCTCCATGATCTTTCATTGCATTCTTTGAATTTGTCTCCTTTTCCTCACATTTTTTAATAATCTTCAGCCTTGATGTTTGTAGATCATGTTTTTGCATAAATGAAGCAAAGCAAAGCCCGTCATGACCGCGACAAATACTTGGCCATATCACTTTGTGCAAATGTGTAAATTCATGTTTAGTGGTAAGAGTTTCATACTTGATGTAGAACATTTTTTTTTGGAATTTGTTGGAATAAGAAAATATAACATATATTATGTTAAGAGGATTGTAGTTCGTCCCTTAGGATTAGTTTCTCATCTTAGAATATCTTAGAGTATTTCTTATGATTAGTTTTCCTATTTCTTAGTTATTATCCTGATTTGTTACTTTATTTGATTAGGATTAGGATTCTTGTATCCCTATATACAGGGGTTAGTGTTCAGTCATAAGTAAGTTATCAATCAATCAAATTATCATATTCATATATTATAGTTTATTCTTTCTCTTCTCTCTCTACTTTATTCCTTCTCTTCTCTCTCACCATCTAACCCGCCTTTAGCCGATCTACACTTTCGCCAAAGCAAACATCCTCACGAGTTCTCAAACGCCTCCACAATCTGTTGTTCTTCACGGCGCGTGTGACCCATGTGCCGCCTCTGGGCCGCCGTCGATAGGGCCACTTCTTCTGTTGTGTTCACCTGCCCCTTCTGGTTTGTTTGGGACCACTTTCAGGTTGTGGGACCCACTTTTGTGAGGTGTTCTGGGCCGTTTTTGGTTTGTTTTTCCACGGTTATCTTTGGGTGTTTCAGCGCCTGTTTTCTGGTGTTTTTCAGTGCACATTGTAGCTGTTTTCTGGGCTTTGCTCGCCAGTGGTTCTATTTCTAATTTGCCCCTTTTTCGGTGCGTGCTATGGTTTTGTTATAGGCGTTGTTTTGTTTCAACTCCGTCTCTTTGGTTACTAACCGATTTGGAGTTTGAAGGTCGTTGTCTTGTCTTCTCAATGTCTCGCAGCATCTTTTCTATAGATGTTCTGCACATCTCCCTCTATTTTCTTGGAGCATCTCTCGGGAAATGCTACCCATGAAGGATTCTGACTGGTGGAGGATTCTGACCAACGAGAAAGTTGTGTGAAGTGTCACCGTGTGAAGTGTCGTGGTGTGATGGTTGCACCACAATCATGTCCAGACCTCCATTTATTGTTCCGATTTGGTTCAAAGAGTTGACACCACCGAAAACACACCAATCTCTTGTTAGGACTTCATCCGTTGCAAATGTTGATCCATTATTGATTCAACCTTTTTTTTGGAAGATGGTCACCTTTAAGTTAGGGTTTTAGCAGTCGGAGTGAGCGCTGACCCAATATCATTTGTGGTTTTGAAGATGTGACACCTTCAAGTTAGGGTTTTAGTCGCCGGAGTGAGCGCTGTCCCATTTGCTGGTAGTTTGGTTTGAATGTTGTTCAGTGGTTATTCATATTTTTTTTATTTATTCATGATTCTTTTTGGATATGGTTACATTGGTTGTTAATTTTCTCTTTCAAAAGGTTATTTTTGTAGCAAGCTTAAAGCTTTACCAAGCTTTAGCTTGAGGGGGTGTTGGAATATAAGAAAATATATCAAAATATCTTAATATTATGTGAAGAGGATTATAGTTTATCCCTTAGGATTAGTTTCTTATCTTAAAATATCTTATAGTATTTCTTAGGATTAGCTTTCCTATTTTCTAGTTATTATCATGATTTGTTACTCTGTTTGATTAGCGTTCAGTCATTTGTAATTAAGTTATCAAGCAATCAAATTATCATATTTATATATTATAGTTTATTCCTTCTCTACTTGATACCATATAATTTCAACAGAACTGACTTGAATGAATTATTATAGTGGGAATCACTCACGACAAGTCCTTTTTAGTGTTTGTTTGGGAGGAGTTTTGGAGGGGAGGGGAGGGCTTATACCAATATTGTATAGATGAGGGAGAAGAATGGAGAAAACATTTTGAAACCCTCCAAAGCCCTCTCCTCTGGTGCATTTCCTAAAACCCTACATTTCCAAAAACCCTCCAATTTGAGGGAACTCAAAAATTGTACTGGAGAAGTGGCTGGAGGGTTTTTACATACTTTTTAAACACTCAAATAGGTAAAATATTGATAACAAACTCTCACATCTCCTCCTCTCCAAAACTCCCAAAGATACCATTAGGCATTATTTTTGGCACAATGTCGACACTCAAAAGTTCAAATTTCTAAATTTTCTTAAGTTGCTCATCACTAGCACACTTTGTTTTATTTTTGGTTAATAGGGGGAGTTAGCAGAGAATCAAACTCATCGTATCAAAGTTACATCAAAGTTTTCAAAGCCGTGGATCAACACCAGTAGAATCGAAGGAGTAAGTGTTCTTCACCCCATGCGATCGTTTCAAGCTATGCATGCATAGGTTCAGGTTAGATTGACCATTGGTAGCAAATCCTATTTTCAGAATCAATTCACATAATAACTCGAATCATCTTATATTATATATAGCATTTTAATTTCATCACACGCCAATTCTAAGACAAAACAATTTGCTCCATAGTTGCTCAAAATTAAGCGCATGATGACATTACTTCCCATTACGATTTACGAAATTATTCTTGGTAGCATCTTCCGAAAGTACAATAATTTTGGGCAAAAGATCTTTGCCTTGAAATATTGTAGGAACAAATCACATGATTAGGCAAAAGACCTTTACATTTAATATCTTCTCCATTCAAATTAGAAATTAAATAATTGAAAACTAAATATTTTTAGAGAAAAATGTTCAATCATATGATTTCAACCAATTATAGCTAAATTATAACTAAATTAAATAATTTCTAAAAATACCATTTTAGTTTAGTTTTGTAGGTTAATAAAATCTCATGCTATAGATGACATGTCTGTTAGTTTTATTCTCAAATTTAATTTAATTTTATATAGGATACATGATAATTTAATTTTAAAATAAAAAGAGAAAAAATAGAAATATTTATAGTTTTTTTTATAGATGAGAGGAAAGGGTCCAAAATAAAGTTACATAGAAATTAACTGGGGAGTAGAGACTCTCATTACATCACCAATCAAAACTTGTCCAACACATTTATTGGGTTTAAATATGTTTTTAGTCCCTCATATTTGGCCTAAGTTCGTTTTTAGCCCCTCAAGTACCAAGAATATTATTTTAGTCCCTAATCTTTTGAAAATTAGTCACTTTTGGTCCCTCATATTGATATTTTAGTCCCTAATATTTTAAAAATGTATCACAATTAGTCCCTCATATTTCAAGAAAAATGACTAATTGTGGCACATTTTTAAAATATTAGGGACTAAAATAATATTCTTGGTATTTGAGGGACTAAAAACGAACTTAGGCCAAACATGAGGGACCAAAAACATATTTAAGCTCATTTATTGGCTTCTTGAAATATATCCATTATTTTAACGTGCCAATTTACAGCGATGAGTTTACTAATACAATCAAGTAACGTGATTCCTACAATGCTACCATGCTTAATGCTATGAAGATTTTGAACCACGGACAGGGAATTCAACTGAGATTGGATTCCCTATTTGTGGTTCAAAATCTTCAGGGTATTAAGCATAATAACATTATAGGAATCAGATTACTTGATTGTATTACTAAGCTCATCGCTATAAATTGACAGGTTAAAATAATAATGTGTATCGAGAAGCCAATAAATGTGTTTATGTGCTTGCTAAGATGGGATGTGAGTCGAGTTCTCAGGTGGAAATTTAAAGTTCCATGTGACTTTTTTTTTTTGGCCCTTGACCCTCTCATCTATAAAAAAAACTATAAATAATGGACCAAATAATCAAACTTAATCCTTTAAAATAAGTCGTTCAAGCTGCCTATACCGTAACCTCATTGTTTTCCATCGGCATAAGAATGTAGAAAATTCCTCATTATGCACTATTTGAACACATAACCAACAATAAAGATTCAAAATTACATTTGAATTTATTTATACGAAAACCAAAATCAAAGAAAACTCAAAATCAATATCAATCAATGAACAAAAGTGGACACTAATCACACACAACATAATGTTCACATAAATTTTGTTAAACAAAAACGAAAATCATGAGCATTTTAGGAGGAGGTGAAATAGTACAACTATATTTAAAAACAAAATTACTAAAATTAACCCCAATACGTAGATTGAGATAAGCAACTTCAACCCAAAGAGAGAAAAGTAGAAGTGAAAATGCTAGATTTTTCTTTTCTGATTGGATGATAGAGTCCACCTACTAATGATGGCAGAGTGAGAGGATCATCAACCACCAATAATGTGGAGAGAGAGAGAGATGTTCAGTAGAGGCACATGGTGGAGAGAAAGAGGGGAAATGGTCAGTAGAGACATTGACATGATAAATTATTTGAATGTGAAGGGGTAGAGTGATGGGGAAGGAAAACAAAATAAATGGGTGTAATCACAGTGGTTTGATTGAAAGAGGAAGAATCGCAGAGAGGTAACTTAAATAGCGAAGAATCGCTGAAGTAAAAGAGGAAAGGAAAAATTGTGATTTTATTAATTATTAAAATAGGTGTAAAAATAAGTGTAATCCTTTTTCTATCGTTATATTGAATTCCCAATTTATTAATTATTATTATTGTTATTTTTTTGTTAGAATTATTATTGTTATTATTGACAACCGCTGCCTTAGTGAAATGGTAATCAAATTAAACATAACAATAGGTAAAAAAACAAAACAAAAAATTAGAGTATATGTACGTGTGTCTTCTGCTCGATATTGTTTAAATAATATTATTTATTATTATTAAGTTGAAATCCATTGAAATGTGAAATGCCGTAAAAAAATCAGATTTGAAATCCAATTTGCTATAATCAAATCAAATTAACAATAAATGAGCAAAAAATCAATTTTCAATGGATAAATCTCAATACAATATAAAATGATATTAGGGTTGAAATCCATTCAATATAATAAATACAATATCGAATACAATTAATACAAATCAATCAATAAATCTATTCAAATCCAATCAGTCCAATTAAGCCTTGAAATGGTCCAAAAGCGACACTTGTAAAAGTTAGTTTTGAGAGGGTTCGTATTTATAGATATTATTATAGATAGATATCATTCAGTCAGTAAAAAAAAGTTGTAATTCATAGGTTTAAATAGGCTTAAACACATTTTACGTCTCTGCAAAATGACCGAGTTTCATTTTTTGTCCCTGTAAAAAAAAATTGTTTATGATCCCTGTAAAATAAAAAGTTTTATTTTTAGTCCCTACAATATTGTTTTAGTCCCTGTAATATTCAATTCATGTTAAATTAGTCCTTGTAATATATGGGCAATTTTGTTTTTAGTCCCTATAATATTATAAAATATTATATCAATTTTATTTTACAGGGACTAATTTGACGAATATCTAAATATTATAGGGACTAATTCAACATGAATTGAATATTACAGAGACTAAAACAATATTGCAGGGACTAAAAATAAAACTTTTTCTTTTACAAGGATCATAAACAAAAAAATATTTTTACAGGGACGAAAAATGAAACTCGGTCATTTTGCAGGGACGAAAAAGGTATTTAAACCATTTAAATAAAATGTGATTTTTGTCTAATTACGAGGTTGGACGCAAGTGGTTGATGCACTCTGTCTAACGAGATGTACTTAGCTAGTACACTCGAGTTTGATCCCTGATGCCAGAACAATATGTTTTTACATCATAATTTAACTCAAAGTGTTAATATGTTATGGAGAAGAGATGAGAGATTATTTTAAATCTTTCTTACTTAATTTTGGCTCCCCCTACAGTAACAGGGGGTTTGAAAGGAGAAAATATGAATTTAAATATTTTAAATGGATTCATTTAAATAACCTTACATAGAATTTAACATAAAAATTTATAAGGGTATACCCTATTAAAATCTCTCCCCTTCCTAGGGGTGTTCAAAACTGAACCGATCTAAAGAGAAAATCGAAAACCGATCCAAATAACCGATAACCGATTAAAACAGAAGTTTTTGGAATTTTTTGGATTTTGATTTTTGAGAACCACGCAGTTCAGTTCGATTTGCGGTTGGCTTAGACAGAACCGAACCGAACCGCTGAAGTTTTTATACAGTACATCGAGTCCTCACCGTAGCTACCATGAGTCATACTTTGCTTCACTTATGCATGACTCATCAGACCAGACTGCGTTGTCTAACGAGATTGGACGCAAGTGGTTGATGCACTCTGTCTAACGAGATGTACTTAGCTAGTACACTCGAGTTTGATCCCTAATGCCAGAACAATCCATTTTTACATCATAATTTAACTCAAAGTGTTAATATGTTATGGAGAAGAGATGAGAGATTATTTTAAATCTTTCTTACTTAATTTTGGCTCCCCCTACAGTAACAAGGGGTTTGAAAGGAGAGAATATGAATTTAAATATTTTAAATGGATTCATTTAAATAACCTTACATAAAATTTAACATAAAAATTTATAAGGGTATACCCTATTAAAATCTCTCCCCTTCCTAGGGGTGTTCAAAACCGAACCGATCTAAAGAGAAAA
This sequence comes from Glycyrrhiza uralensis, assembly GCA_030159175.1. NCBI lineage: Eukaryota > Viridiplantae > Streptophyta > Magnoliopsida > Fabales > Fabaceae > Glycyrrhiza > Glycyrrhiza uralensis. The sequence continues at coordinate 55,264,588 of BRZY01000003.1, read as the reverse complement.
TCGAAAATCGATCCAAATAACCAATAACCGATTAAAACCGAAGTTTTTGGAATTTTTTGGATTTTGATTTTTGAGAACCACACAGTTCAGTTCGATTTGCGGTTGGCTTAGACAGAACCGAACCGAACTGAACCGCTGAAGTTTTTATACAGTACATTGAGTCCCCATCGTAGCTACCATGAGTCATACTTTGCTTCACTTATGCATGACTCATCAGACCAGACTGCGTTGTGAGGCTCTGTTGCGATTCTTGCGAAGCGTTTTCCCTTCCCTCTTCCCTCAATTAGTAACCCTAAGCCAAGGACCCAAGCTCCGCCGCCAAGGGCCAACCACCCACCACCAAGCTCCCTAAACTCAGAGCCTCAGAGCTCCCGCCACCGCAATTAGAAGGAATCCCTTTCTTTTCTTGCCCAGACCAGACCACCATCCCTTTGCTCCACCCATTCGCCGTCGCCTATTCCTTTTGCAGATCGGTGTCCAACTGTCCCGTCCCTTTCTCGCTTAGTCTTCACCGCGCTACGACCATTCTTCGTTGACGACTTCACGACTGAAATCCCTGTAAATTGAAACCCAGACCACGGTGACCAGAGTACCGCGACTTCACGACTTCACGCCGCCATAGACCACCGCAACCAGACCTCCTTCTTCGTTCACGCAGTCACAGACCACTGTGAGCATTCTTAGTATTGGAATTTTACGCACGTTTTATTTAACAGTTTCTGTCTACCCCAAAAGTGCCCTTTTGCTAATGATATCTAATTGTCTATTGAATGAAATTCATTACTGTTGGAACCAAATTGTTCAAAAGCATTTCTAATGCATGAATTCCCTAAGTGGTTTTGATGATAACAATGATTATTAAAGATTTTACAAAGTCTGCTGACAAGCTCTTGTAGGTACAACAAAGATAAGTCCATCGTCCAATGTGACATTGGTACATATATGTACAATCCAAGAGTAGATCGTCCAATGGACTCTGATACTTGACCTCGAGTAAGTATTGTCCAATGGACTCTGAGAGCAATGCGTCCAATGATGCTTTGCGTCCAAAGAAGCAGAACTGTTAAACGTACAATAATCATCATGGGGACATACACTCTGAGAAGCAAAGTCATAAGTCTATATGGTAAGCAATGAATATGCGTCCATATGATCTAAGATGCTTCACATACAAATGGTAAGCAAAGGTATGCGTCCATTTTGTACATGAACGGAAAAGTCCAATATATTCTATATGCTGCGTCCAAAACGCAGATTCTATCACAAGCTATTTATTGCTCTTGCATTTAATATGAGACATATTTAATGAGCAAATGATTTGAAATAAATAGCTGTATACAATGCTTTTTCTGTGCAACATTGTCAACGTTTTTGAACGTGCATTAAATGAAAAGCATAAAGCACTGTGGAAAGTGTACTTAGAGAGAGAATGTACTCTGCTTATTTGTGTATTTCTCTGAACGCACCTTTTTCCTTACACAGTGTATTCTCTTTGTCTCAATAGAATATTGGTATTAACCTTTGTGCAATTGAGACTGTGAGTACAGGTTGCCTCTGACTTAGGAGAAAGAAACGCAGACAAATGCGCTGAAGTAGAACTCCTAAGATCAACGGGAAAATAACATTTAATGCTATTAGAGAATGATCATATTTATGAAGGCTGCAACTGAGCTATTCGAGGAACAAGTCTGAAGCTTCATTAAAGCCTATAAATATCGTGAACAAGAAGAAGAATACAAGAGACTGAAAGAAGAGATTGTACAAAGTGACTGAACCAAGAAAAAGAAAGAGTTGAAATGCTGTGCAAATATTGTCATACTCTGTCTATTGTAGAAAGTCTTGTATTATTTTCTTTCTTCTTGTAAAAGAGAGTTTGCTTAACTCTCGAAGTGCTTAAGTTTTTCATATCCTCACTTGTGTGAGTTAGATAACACTTTTAGTTAAAACACTTTTCTGAGTTGTTGAAGCCTGGAGAGGTTTGTTCAGAAAGAATACTTGTTTGAGCCTAGAGAGGCTTGTCTGTAAAAGAATACTTGGGATATAGCCTGAAGAGGCTGCGTGCAAAAAATACTTGAGGTTGAGCTTAGAGAGATTTGTTTGTAAAAGAATACTTAGTTTGACCCTAGAGAGGCTGGGTGTGCAAATAATACTTGTTGTAAGGCCTGAAGAGGCTGTTGAAGAATACTTGTATTCTATCTGGATTGATAGTGAAATCTCTCTAGTTTGAGGGGACTGGACGTAGCTCTTAGGAAAGGGTGAACCAAGATAAATACTTGTTCAATCTCTCTTTCCCTTAACTCTTTTATTTTCAGTTTATGTACTAATTGAGGGGATTGAATTGAAACTGTTTTTTAACAAGTTATTCAAACGTTTTAATCGCACCAAAACTTGTTTTAAAATAAGTGGACGTTTCTGCGTCCAACTTGTCTGTGCGTCCAATATCTCAAATACGTTGTGCGTCCAACGTTTTCATAATCAGCGTCCAACGTTTCTAAAAAGTTTTCAAAAGCTTTGAAACACAATTCAACCTGTAACACCATTTTTCCCAAAAGAGTATTACACCAAAGTAACTAGAAACCTCATTGCGGAATTAAGATAAACTGGTTTTATTTTTACAAATTAGATCTTTATATCTTATTAAACTATCAAAGTTGTGAATAAATTTTTTTTTTCTCATGAATTCAATGCTCAAATGTAGATACTCAATCACCCAAAGTCATATGAAATACATCACCCGTTAATATATATATAAAATCATCAAAGTACAAAAGGTCTCTTGCACTAGCAAGCATCGTTCATAACCACAACAAAGTGGCAAAATACAGACAGTCAACAGAAGTAAAGCAAAGCAATAAAACTAAGTCCTAAGAAAACTATAAAACAAAAGATGTGTCATCTACACACAAAAAATCATCTAAGCCCTCAAAAAAAAAAACCTAGGCTGGTAGGCAACTAGACAACACGACAACCTAGCTGACTCCTAAGCCTACCACTAGGACTCTATGCAGACGGATCCATCTCCGGCTCCTCCTCGGGGTCCTCCTCGTCAGAATCTGTAGGAGTTGCTCCCTCGGGCTCATCACACATCTTCCTCTTCCCTTTCCCAGCACACCTAGAAGGTCCAGCATGCGCGCCTACAGCGTTAGGCAAAACGCGACTTGGTGTTGGGGGAAAGAAAACAAGAGCAGCATATGTCGGCCTCAAATCTCGTGGCTGACTAGCTGGAGTAACAGTAGGTGCAAGCTGTGGCAGACGAGCTCTCGGCAGGGTGCTCTTCCTCGGGGTGAGGCGCGTCCTCCTGAAGTGACGACGATAGTCTACAGCAGTGCCCATTGGTCGCCTCGGCGCCGGCCTCGGTGTCTCCCTAGGCTCCTCCCTAGGCTCCTCCGTCCCTCCGCACTCACTGTGTGTGTCGAGCTGCAAACCCATCTCCTCCAAAGGAATCCATACATCGAGCACCATGTTGCGCTCCAGTATCTCCTCCGATCCATACGCTCCCCCACGTGTTCGGACCACATGACCAGTCGTCGTGGCCCACCGGGTGACGGGGTCGTAGATCCAACCCCCACCCGCGCCTCCTCGAGGCCTAAAGCTCTCTCTCACCCTCGGAAACAGAGGCCTCTCCTGATCCATCTATATGAATAATGTCCCAATAAGGGGCACGAAACATATAGGCAAGGGTGAGTTTCTCCCAGAAGTCACAATCAAGAAACATGCATAACAGATAAAATACTATTTGGCCATACTACGAGATAACAAATATCATCACAAATCATCTATCTCAAACAAGACTATATGCATGACACTTCAATCATCTCTCATCACACCGGTGCTCTGCTCCATGGAGACTTCTCTCTCCTCAACTAGTAAAGCGATATGGCGGAACTTGTACCTAACATAAATGCAACCTGACCATCTCTTAGCCCTCGTTGTCATCTATTCGGTATGGCCCATTGTGCTAACTCGTGCACCACATCATAAATAAGGCAGTCGGTCAGGATCATTTAAGCCGGGTATGCTACTCTTCTCGGCACAAGGGGATTCACCGCAAGACCATTGAGAATTTCGCAACCTGAATGCCCTCAAGGACTTATAGTCAGACTATACTTATTCACAATCCATCACCATAGGATTGTATGCTCAAGTTTTAGGCAAAAGCACACATTTTAAATGCAAATGACAATTCAATTGCAAATCACAGAAAATCCTTATTTCAAGAATCTCAACATCGCCACGTTTTTGGACTCTTTTCCAACGACGTGTAAAGCTCATCGCATTTATGAAAATGCCCCTTAATACTTATTTATTTGTTAAAACCACATAACTTTTTATAATTATATTTTGACCCCAAAACGTCCAGTTCCTGCGTCCAGTTCCTGCGTCCAGTCTCTGCGTCCAGTTCCTACGTCCAGTCTGTGTCCAGTTTCTGCGTCCAGTCTCTGCGTCCAGTCTCTGCGTCCAGTTCCTGCGTCCAGTCTCTGCGTCCCGTTTCTGCGTCCAGTCTCTGCGTCCAGTTCCTGCGTCCAGTTTCTGCGTCCAGTCCTGCGTCCAGTTTCTGCGTCTAGTCTCTGCGTCCAGTTTCTGCGTCCAGTCTCTATTTTTGCCCCTAGACTTTCAAAATTACGATTTTGACCCCAAAAGTCTAGATTTTGACTTTTTACCCCATAACTTCTAAAAATTACATTTTGACAAAACCAAGCATACACACACATTTTTCTTATTAGGTAAATTTCTTAACTTTTCATTTTACCCAAGTATTAAGAAAACATCCATGACATTAAAATTTACCAATCCTCATACAAAAACCCTAGAGCTACCAATCTTAGTTTAGTGATCTAAAACCCATCAAGGATAGTTTTAACCACTCAAATCAAAGATGAAACTCAAGGTTGTTGAGTTATCATCAAGCCATCCAAAACATACAACATACTACTACATAAAAATTTTGTCTTTTAGAAGAACATCCCACTTACCTCTTGAAGACAACTTGAGTCCTAAAATCACTTCTCCAAAGCTTGATTGTTCCACTAGTGTCAAAACCCCTTTTACAATATTATACAACATACAAGCATAAATATACTTTCTTTGTAGAAAAACCAAAACCCTAAGAAGAAAAATATGAGGGGATGATAACTTACTCAAGCCCTTGAAAAAAATTAGATCAAGGAGTGGTTTCAAGCCTCTTGGTTCACAAGGTGCAAACCTATACCAAAAGAGTAAAGCTTGGCTTTAAAAATGGAAGAACACATGATCAAAAAAATCAAAGAATGGAGATAATGGAAAAATGAGAAGGTTTTATGGTTTAGAATCATCAACCAACCTTCTTTTGTGAAGCTTGAAGTTCAAAAGCTCTTTGAACACTAAGGAAAAGGCTTAGTGAAAGCTTGGAACTCAGAGAGAAAAAATGGGTTTTCTTTGGGAGCAAGATGCAAATGAGGAAGATGAGTTTCTCTCTCCCCTTCCCCTTGTATAATTTCGGCTGAACCCAAAAGGAATGGAGGGCCAAGATTTGCTTAGAGAAAAGTGGTATTAATTTGGAATAAATTAAGAGTTAAAGGTGTTTTAACATTTCTTCCAACCAAGACTTTCAAGGCATGAGCACATGGGCACAAATCAGAATTCTGGGGGCTGTGTGGGGTGCCCAATTGCTGCTGGAAGGGAAGGAAGAAGAGTTCACAAGTTAGGGTTTTGCTTTTGGGAGCACAAGTGGGCTAAAATGCTTATTATATTATATATTTTGAAATAAATATTTCTCCAAATAATTGATTAATGAAAAAAATATTTTTGAGACCTAAAATTAATATAATAAAGGTTAGAATTTCAAAACTCAAGTTTTGGTCATTTTCTGATACCCCGTTTGCGCTACGGTTACCCGTAACGTGCTAAAAACGGCTAAAAATAAAATTTTTCTGAAAAATTCTAGAAAAATTTCCTAAAATCCAAAATATTAAAAGAATAACTTTTGTTTCGTTAAAATATTTTTTTGACGTAAAAAGGGTCTCCGGAAAAATATAAAACCTCCGACGTTTACAAACCGGGTCACGGTTTACGCTATTTTTCTGTTTTTCGAGTTCCTCCATTTTCTACCCATCTAAAAATCCCTAAAATCATATAAATCAATATTCTAAAATAAAAATATAAATAAACATAAACATAATTTAATAAATTTAAATAAATTAGAAACACACAAAAAGCGAAAAGAAACAATATGAAAAATGAGGGCGTTACACAACCCCCCTTATTGTGTTTCATTCTGTTACCTACAATTACTATTCTGTTTCTACTCATTTCCTTCAATTTGAAAATTCACTGGTTTACTAATTAATATTTAGTTGACATTTTAAAATAAAAAATGTCACCAATATGACAATTATGATTTCTAGACCTTTTTAAGTAAGGATTTCTGCATTACATTATGGTCATGCGCATTCTTATATTTCTGGAATTGTTGTGGGGAGATCCCTTGTATGCTCATTATCAACTCCTTCATTGTGAACTGGTTCCGGTTGAATTTGGTTCTGAGGAATTCTCCATGGTAAACAATTGTGATGCTTTTATAGTTTTCATATAAATATTAAAGGCAATTAAATACCATGAGAAAAAAATTAGAAAGGAAAATTGAAATGTAAATGGTGATTATGTTCCTTCTCAGTTGATCAGAAATATCATTTTCTTCTTGTGCTTAAAAAAGACATAATGCAAATTGCCTACTGAAGTCATTTAATTTGACCTGTTGCTGGAGCTTCAATTGTTAAATTGTTTAGAGGCAGGTTTTATGTTGTAATTTCCTTTATTGAGCTTGATTATGACTTATGAGAGTGAGGGATGTGATCTTTGTATTTTCTTTGTACTGTTGCAATGCACTAAATAAACAGAAATGTTTAAATTAATGTCCGTGATTGGTCCTATTTGAACCACGGTTAAACCGAAAACCGATCCAATCTCAACCGCGTTACTTTGGATCGGATCGGGTTTTTTTTAGAATGCCAACCGAACCGCATGCCTTTTAAAACTTCGGATCGGATGGCTTTTGACTCAAAACCGAGCCGAACCGAGCCGCAAACACCTGTAGTTCCCATTGTCCCAACCAAACATAATATTTAATTAAATCTCTCTTCTCCATTAAACCAAAAAGACCCTTAGGCCCTGTTTTGTTGGACGTTTTCATTTTAATTAAAAAATAGGAAATGGCCTAAAAAATATGTTTGGTTGGTTTTTTAAAAATATTTTCACAAAAAACGTTTTCAGAATATGGCCCATTTTTTAAAGTCATTTTTTGTGTTTTTGTTTTCAAAATTTGAAAATGAAAAGCCCAAAATGCGGTGGCATTTTTGTAAATACAACAACATTGGTCTTAATTTTTCTCCGTTAGTTCTGTCCTATTCGAGGTGGGACTCATCTCATCTAGTCTCTAGCGTCGTGTCTGCTATCCCCTGTCTCCAGTTCTGCTTTCAGAAACTTGTTCCCTCTATTCCTGGTATGTTATCCTCATTCTCTCCATCCGTAAACCCAAAGACCTCGGAATCTTTGAAATTTCCATCGATGAATTCTTCTTCTTCCTCCTCTTGGAGGTTGTGGAGATTGTAAACCTTAAAATTAAATGCATTTCGATCTTCATAGTATACGTTTCTGTTCCAGCAATGACTTTTATTTTCACTGTTTTGAGAAACCTTGTGATTTCTCTCTAATGGCGGCACTCCTCATCCAATCTATAATTGGAAATTCTTGTGGCGTCGTGTTTGTTTGTTTTCTGATCATTTTTTTTTTTGAGTTTGGAATAATAATGTTTAGTAACATTGAGGATTTTATAATATTCGATCCTTGCTTTTGCCCTTTGATTAGAACAAGAGAAATAGAGAAGAGAGAGTGAGAGAAGAGAGAAGGAGAAGAGAGATGGGAAAGTTCTCACGTTTGGTTTGCAGAGAAGTTGAGAAGAGAGACAAAAATTAGTGGGCCCCACAACATTTCTATTTCTTCGCTGGATTGTGAAGAAAGAGCGAAGATTTATGCTTTGATATTTTCAATTCCAAAACTCCCCTTGATTTGTCAACTACTATTGAGATCATTTTCACACAACGTCACGTTTTTGGTTCACCCGTGCTAATGGTGTAACATCCATATTTTTAGGTTATTTGTTAGAATTTCTGTTTTATATGAAATACTGTGATTTAAGTGCTAAGAAAATTATTTTGGTCATATAATGATAATTATAAAACACTTATGAAATTATTTTATTAAAACAGTAACTCTTTCTTTGACGTTTGAGATCCGTATTTACCGTTATTGATGGAAAAGGGTTTTAATAACACAAGTATGTTAATCCAACTTTTTCAAACAAACTTCCTTCACAAAAGTTGGTTCTTTTAATATTTGTAATTTTCTGGAATTTTCTTAGAATTTTTGAAAATTTTTATAAATTACCGTTTTGACCCTATTACTTACGGAAAGGGTAAAGTACTGATACGGAGACCAAACCGAGGTCAGAAAAAGATTTTGAAAAGCTGAATCATGTTTTTATATTTTTTGGGGATTTTTAGGAATTTTTTCATAATTTTCTGAAAAGCAGATCAAAACGCTACTTTTCCGATCCTTATAAGGTACGGAAAACGGAGATTTTTGGTCCAAAATGGATTTTCAGTGATCAATGAGTGCTCAAAATCAAATTTTAAGAGGGACCATTAGTGTTTAAATTAAATTTGTGATTTTTTGGAACTTTTTCTGAAATATCTGAAAAATGTCCATTTTTCACTTACGGCGCGTCTGTTTTCCTTTGTCTTTGCAAACCGTAAGGCTTACCCTTACCGAAAAATTTCCAAAACACTTCCATGAGACTTTTATATGTTATTTTGGAGATTCCTCATTGATTCTTACTATTTAAAATTAGTTTTGAGTATTAGATTAGTAAAAAGACTATTTTGACCCTTATTTGCGGAATAAGTCAAATTGAGACGAACTGAGATATAGTGGCTATGATATAGAAATTGAGGAACTTTGAGGGGTTCAAATACAATTCTAAGAAGCATAAAAGAGTGGGGAACATCATGATTGCCTTGAATAGTAAGGTGGGCATGTATAAAGACCATTTTACCCTTGATTTTCACTTAAACTACCTAAACCTAAAGCTTTTTACTATGCAATCCAATGACCTTCCTTTTGCCGTCCTTTGGTCGACATCAAGAGCTCATTAGGGGCCTTGGATCATATTTCCTACGTGAATCATCAATCCTTGTGAAAGGCTTTAAACCAATTAGAAAAAAGATTGATTAAACCTAATTAATAAATGTGTAATTTTGGAGTCATGACTTACATCACATAATTTCTTTATCCCTTCCTTCTCCCTAACTCTTGGTTGATCCCTCACCTATAAATAGACCCCTTTGGCTTCATAAAATTCTCACACAATCAAAGGAAGCCTTGAAGACAAACAATAGTTCTCTCTTTTCTCTTAAATTTCTTACTATTGTGTTCTTGGTGTTCTTGCTTGTTCTTCATCAAAGTTTGGCCTAGGTAAGGGGTTTTTCTTGCAAAAAAATTTGTGAAGTATGAGTATTTGATTCTTGTTTGTGTTTGAATTGCTTGTTTATGTGTTTATGGCTTTTATATGCCTTATGACAATGTTATAGCTTTAAATTATTTGTTTTGTGTTAGTAATGATTTATAGAGTTATAATTCCCAACTTTATACTAAATTTCGTGAGGCTAGAGAGGTTATGCCAAAATCACTTTTGAGCTTTTGTAAACATACCGTTATAATGGCAAATTCTAGACTACCATAAATATAATTTTACCGCGAAGAGAACACAATTATTATTTGTGAAAACCCCAATATTATCTGTTATGTATATACAAGGTGATGGTTAAGATAAATGGTTTATCAGTATGGATCTGTCTAGAAAGGAAGTGAGACCTTTGAAGGGGCTAAAGCAGTTTGTCTCTCTCTGGCTTGGGATCTGTATTGGTACGTTGTTTTCTCAACACTAGGGATCCGGTATAAACGTGACAAGATAAGATTGGGAAAGAAGTAATTTCTTAATACCGTATATATAAATAGATTGGATTGGATAAAAGAGTGTAACAGTAATGGATTCTCGGCGAACCTACTGTTATATCATCTTTCGGAATATAATGTAATGATAATGGATTCTTGGTAAATCCTACTGTTATATTATTAGTGGAAAATATCGAGTGGGTATCCAATATGTATATATATGCACATAACTCTGTTTAATTTTCAATGTCTACAGCAGTGGAAATTAGTGAGATATGCTTTCAACGGGCCTTTTTCCTGGAAGATAAATAGTGCTTAAACATTTCCAAAGAGAAACAAATTGTCTACGTTCACCGAGTGTATAGGATCGATTTTACAATGGGATACTGATTACCAAAGATGGCTCTGCCGCATGTGATCTGTTCATCTTCAAACATAACTTAAGCCGGTAATTAATCAGTTGTATTTCGATCACTAAGTCTTTACCAAGTTTTCAAGAAAGCTGGACACTGATTACCGCAGTCGGCCCATGTAACATCCATTTTTCCGAGTTACTATTTAAAAATCTGTTTTATATGAATTTTTGCGATATAAATCTTCTAAGATTTATTCTTGGCTTAAAAATAGGATTCAAATATACATGTTTAAGATTACTTCTGAAAACGGTTGATTCACAGCTTCTGTCAGGTTTAGATTCAACATCCGTTTCTCTGTTTAAAATGTACTTTTTTTGTTTTATATGAATTCTTGTGCCATAAATGTTTTGTGATTTATTTTTAGCTTAAAATTAGGAGTAAAAAACACATATTCTGGAATACTTCTGAAACAGAAATTTTACAGTCAAAACCGGGTCTGTTTACAGAAAGCAGTACTCATAACTGACGGAAAGAGTTTTAAATACCTTAAAAACATCAAATGACTTCAATAAATAAACTTCCTTCACAAAAGTTGATTTTTCTAATATTTTCGATTTTTTGAAATTTTTCTAGAATTTTTGGAAGTAAAAAGATTTTAAAAGATCTGTTTTGATCCAAAATAGTACACCGTTTGAACTGATAAACTGATTCGGAGCTCAAGTTAAAGTTAGATAAAGATTTTGAATAGCCAAAACATGTTTTTCCATTTTTTTGGATTTATGGAAATTATTTCAGAATTTTCTGAAAGACAGATCAAAAATAACATTTTCAAAACTCTGTAAAGTACGTAAAACAAGAATTTCTAAGCCGAAATGGATTTATATTGACCAGTGAGAGCTCAAAATCAAATTTTAAAAGAGACCATTCTTGATTAAATCAAATTTGCAATTTGTTAGAAATTTTTCTGAATTTTTTTGAAAAATGTCTATTTTTGACTTATGGCGCGTCCGTTTTTCTGTTTTTATGCAAAACGCGATACTTACACTTACTGTAAAATTCCAAAAACTCTTCCATGAAGCTATTAGGCCTATTACATGGTATTCCCAATATTTTGTATCAGTTCTCATCCTTCAAATTCGTTTTAAGAATTTTTTATTAGTGAAAAGTCATTTTGTATCCTTTTCATTTGAAAAACCCTAGGGGCAAAGATGTAACTTCACTCCCTCCCTTTTCAGACCTCATAAACCGTCCTACCACCATGCCAAGAAGGGGACTAGGTTCATTTGGTACATGAGTCATGGTTTTTAACCAATTAGGAAAAGGTTTGATTAAAACTAATTAGTTAAATGGTTAATTTAGTAGTCATGGCTTACATCATGAACCAAACTTCTTTCTTTCTTCCTCAACCTCTTTGGCCGCCCCTCTTGCTTGTCTTGAGCTCTTGGATGATGATTTTCACATGGATTCAATCCTTGTGAAGTAGTATAAACCAATTAGGAATTAGATAAATGTTTTGGTTTTTTTTAAAAGCTAAACTATGATTACTTTCTAAGCTAACCATGACTACTTTAACCCAACCCCTTGGCTGCCCCCTCCACTATAAATACCCCCCTTCACTCTTCATTAAACACACACCAAGCCAAGGAATCAAGAAGGCAAACACTTTTCTCTCTTTTCTCTTCTTAAGTCTTAAATTTCTTACTTTGTGTTCTTGGATCTTCATCCATTTTTGGTGAAAGGTAGGGGGAACCTCTTGTAAATTAATTTGTGAAGTGTATGTTTGATTCTTGGTTATGCTTGATTAGTACGTTTTATGTGTTTTTGCTTTTATGCCTTGATAAATGTTTTATAAGCTTTAAATTAATTATTTTGTGTTAATTATTAATAGTAGGGCTATAATGCCCAAAATTCTTTAAATTTTCGTGAAGCAAGGAGGTTATGTTAAAATTAATTTTTGAGCTCTGTAAACATACCGTTATCATGGCAAAATTTAGATTTACCGCAAATACGATTTTACCGTAAAGAAAACACAATTATTCTTTTGTGAAAACCCTGATGTTATCTAACATTTATATATTCAAGGGTGATGGTTAAGATTTGATTGGTTTATTAGTATGGATCTGTCTAGAAAGGAAAGAGACCTTTGAAGGGGCTCTAACAAAGTCCGTCTCTATCTGGCCTGAGATCTGTATTGATACGCTATTTAAAAATCTCAACACTAGGGACCAGGTATATACGTGACTAAGATAAATTGGGAAAGAAGTGATTTCTTAATAACATATATATAAATAGAATGGATTAGATAAAGGAGTATAACAGTAATAGATTCTCGGTGAATTCTACAGTTATAGCATCTTTCAGAAGTTAAAATAACAGTAATGGGTTCTCGGTGAATTTTACTGTGGTTTTAGCAAAAGTGGGAAATATTGAGTTGGTATCCAATCTGTTTAGGTATACACTATACTCAGTTTAATTTCCAATGTTTAAGACAGTGGAAATTAGTGAGGTAGGCTTCCAATGGGCCTTTTTCCTAGAAAATAAATGATGCTTAAGTATTTCCGTAAATAAACAGTTGATTTCACTTAGTCTGTTTCGAATACGTTTTGATTCTACAGTTACTCGTGATTCTGTATTTTACCTGAGATATGTGATTGGGAATTCTTATATGAGAAATGTGATTTTGTGTGAATTTGTGATTCCGTGTTTATTAGAATGTTAAGTCATACGTTGGAGTATGTGGTTACTAAGTAAAATCTCCAGGAGTAGCGGGCTGAATGCTCGTGGCTATGTGCTGAAATTCCTATGGTAAAATCTCCAGGAGTAGCGGGTGACTTACTCGTGGGTGTGTCCCGAATATAAGTGGTAAAGTCTTTAGGAGCAGCGGGTTCTTTACTCGTGGGCGTGTCTCGAAATTATTAAGTAAAGTCTCCAAGAGCAGCGGGTTCCTTTCTCGTGGGTGTGTCCCGAAATTGTAGATTGTCTTGTGTGTTTGATAAATCCTTAAGATATATTACCATGTTAAAATTCTTTGTTTATGACGTTGAATGGTTCATCTATTGTGTGCAGTATGTCTGCTATATGTTGTTTATCTGTTCTTGACATATGAATTGAGTGATGGATAATATGTGGTTGGGTTGTTCTTGTACTTTGCTTATTACTTTGTTTAGAGTTTCACCCTTGCCTGCTTTGTTGTGTTGATGCATGGCGGAGTAGATGTTTGACCCAATAAGTGAGTTAGCTCTTAGGAGAAGATATGAAGGATGTTGTTGTATAGATGGAGATGCATTCCAAGAAAAATAGATGGTTACTGTATTGTTTTGGGTAGAGGTTAAAGACCAGACTGGCTCAGATGTTCATTGTTTTTAAATCTTTCCCTATAAAACTCTGATAACTTTATATATATGAAATGAGATGTTATCTATAAAAATATTGTTTTATGCTTCCGCACTGAAAACCTTTTTGAAAACATTTAAAAAGGAATCAAGGGAATATACTCCCCATCCTTCTCATCTTCTTTAAAAGGCGGAAAATTTTACCTGTGTTTTAGAAGAAGGATTTTCAATTTTCACTAAATATTTTCTAAGTTATTTTGAAATTCATGGTAATTATGGTGTAGTATCCTTTTTGGAGAAAGGGTGTTACAGCCCAGCCGCCGTGTAATTATTCCATTTCCAAAGAGTTATCTAAAATCTGGAAGCAGACATTTACTGATCAAAAAGCAGACGTAAGTTTAAGTACTGTTGATCTCTTCTCTTTTGATCAATCCTAGGTGGCTATGCCCGTTTTGGTCTTCTTGAAACAAGATAAATAACTTAACTCGCAATAAATGAGTATTGAAGACATAGAGTACTTTTCTAGAAAGAGATAAGTTTTCCGATACAATAGTATTGAAGAGAAGCTACAGTAAAACAGAGGAAGTTTTATAGAGAAAGAGTTTTCAAGAGAAAATGATTTACAGATTTAGATATTGATCATTTGCATTATAGACGGATAAGCATACAACCTAGAGGCTGGGGTTGAAAATAGGTACTATTGGACTACAATTGTCTACTGGGATTATTCAGGTTTCGAAAGTCTCAATGGCCTTGTTAGGTGAATCCCCCTGAGCCGAGACGAATCGTATACCCGGCTTGGATGAATCTGACTGGCAGATCTATTTATGATTTGGTATTAAGTTTTAAATGCAGTATTTCTGAAGTATTTTCAGAGGAATAAAGGGATTCCCTGATTATGTTGTTAAGTGTACTGCAGCTGGTCGCTCAATGGTGTGAGGTTGGAAAAGTCTCCTTGGAGCAATACACCGGTGTGATTAGAGAGTTATTGAAGTGACATGCATAATTATACTTGGTTGTGAGAATATATTTTGTGAATGAGTTATTTTGTGGATTGCAGCACAATGGTAAGATCTGCTTAAACGAGATCTGTTTATAAGTCTTGATTGATCTGTTATTTACTTGGTGTGCAAATTGATTGATGAGTGATCTATATGTGTTGGGTGTATTCCTACTTTCCTTATTACCTTGTTTAGAGTCTCACCCTTGTCTGCTTATGTTGTGTTGATGCATGACTGAGTAGATGGGTTACCCGAGGAGTGGGTTAGTTCTGATCCGACGTCTTAGGATTCAACCCTTGAGATTGGGAAGTCGGGGTGGAAGATAAACTCTAGTACACAGTGGGGTACATATTCTAGTTATGTACTTACTACTGCTGGAAGAGTGGACAAACCAAAATGGAGAGTAGAAACCCGATTAGTCTTAGACGTTAAGCTACCCTTGAAGCAGATGAAGGATATTATCCAGACAGAAGATGGAAACGTGAAGAAGGTGAAGAAGCGGAAGAAGGCTGCTCAGAAGAAGGTTTATCGGGTTAGGGTTAGAAGGTTGCTGCTACCATTACATCTTCGTCTTAAGATGCTTAAGCTAGATGGTTAGTCTAAGATTTGTCTGGCTCACACCTACGTAGTAGCAATATATTTTCCTTTAAACACTTTTGTAATTTTTGGTTTACTAGTAATTTTAGTTTTATTACTCTTGTAAAATCTATACTTAGGTTTGTACTAATGCAAACCCTTGTAAAATAGCATGGTTATTATCTATATGATGAAGTACTTTTTCCAAACCCAGAGGTATTTCTTTGTACTTACCAATCACTTTAAAAGAAAATAAATTTATCCGCATTTTTTGAGAAATACTACAAAACTTTTATCAAATATTTACTAAGTCTTGATAAACTTTTGGTTACTATGGTGTAATATCCTTTTTAGAGAAAGGGTGTTGCAAATGACGTTAGCAGCAGTGGTGGGTGGCATGCGGTGAGGAAAAAGGGGAAATGAGATCTACGCCATCGACAACACATATTCTGATTTTCCTTTCATTTTTCAGCTTCTCCATATCTTAAACTATAGGCCTTGATTTACTTGTGTGGGGTTGGGAGGGAGACACGGGAAGGCCGAAGGGGAGAAGAGGAAAGGTTATTGGGGAGGTGGGTGGAAACGTGGGGGACAGAGGAAGTAGACGTGAGGATTTTTGGGTTTTCTTTGATTGGTTAAGATAAAAAAAACTATTAATTAGATTAATAATTAAATTAAAATTAAAATTAATAATTAAATTAATATTAATATTTTATTTATATTAAATTAAAAATTTAATATACAGAATTTACTTAAATTGATTTTAATTTTGACATAAATTGTGGAGTTTTAATTTAATTATTTGATTATTTTAATTAATTTAAATAAAGTAATTAGATACTAGTTTTTAGCTAAGGGCATTTCTGTCCATGTATAAAATATTACAATTTTTCTTTTCTCATTTTCTACCCAACCAATCAAAGAGAGAGAGAGAACTTTGTACTTCTTTCTCATCTTTTTCTTTTCTCTTTCTCTCGTACCAAACAATACCAAAAATCTACTTTATTTATCGTCTCTCTCTCTCTCTCTCTCTCTCTCTCTCTCTTTTCTATTTCTCTTCTTATCCAAACAGAGGGTTGAGGTCACTCTTGCACTTCTGCTGCTGCATTAGCATCCATTGCCCACTCTTTGAAACTATCTCTCTTCCTTTATCTACACTGTGACCAGAATCCACTCTCGCCTCCATAGATTTGCATATTTTGCTGAACGCGAATGTTTGTCTAAAGGATTTTTTTTTTCACATTTTTTACTCCCATTAATCAATATTGTTAAAAGTTAGATTGATATTAGTAAAGCTTTTCAGCTTTGGAGCAATTTTCTCCAATTACTCCTCTGTCAACGTTGTATTAAATTTCACACTAGGAAAAAGTGAAATAATCTTGAGAAAATTGATAATGGTTTCGTTCAAATTATATATTTATATTTATAAATATATAATACAATAAATTTAATATTGCCGTCAAAAATAAATAAATTTAATATTATTAAGGATATATACACTAAATTCTTTTAGTTATATTTCTCATTAATAAAAACAATTAATAATTTAATACATATTTTTATCAAAAAATTACTTTCAAATTATGTATACAAAATATTTTATTAAAGTTTTACTAAAAATTGGTTAAACCAAACACGTTTTTAATATTTTCATTTCTAAAAAATGAAAATGACCAAACATATTTCTTAAATTTTAAAATTTCGAAAATAAAAACTATTTTCAAAAAATAAAAATAGAAAATGAAAACGAAAACATTCACAAACCAAACGGCCCCTTATATTTTCATTACTTTAATCAATTCATTTTCAATGTGAAAATTCTTCACTCGTACTTAATCCTCAATAAGAGTACTACCCCCTTATTGTTGAGTTTCTAGATAGTGGCCCCTCTATCGAGAGGATGTTGTGTGCAAGATGAATTCATTCATATGTGCAACTGGTTCTTGGGATAGGCAGCACATGTGTGGGGATATTGGCATCATGGTTTGGCTTGTGTTTGCGATTGAACGCCCTTTACTTCCCTTTCATTTCTGCTTTCGATGTTGAATAACGAAAACTAGCTATTCTTTTCTTCCCATGTGATATACAGTACTCCCTCTTGTGTAAATCTTTGGTAGTTTTAGTTTTTTATTTTTGTCTTAAAATTTTGGTTGTTTTAAGATTTTAAGAGATAATTTATCACATTTTTCCAACTATACCCTTAATATAATTAATAAGTTTTGAGTGGAAAAATAATTAGCATAGTTGAAAATGATGAATAATAAATAGGGTCATTTTAGTCTAAAATTTATTTAATTAATTATTTCTTAATCTATGTGTCAAAACCTTAAATAACCAAAGATTTAGACCGGAGGGAATATGACAAGTCACCATTTGGTTTTTTCTATGTTGCACTCAAATCTTTAAAATTCTTGTTTAGGATCGTCTCTATTTATTTTTCTCTTAATTTTTTTTATTATTATGTTTTTAGAAGAATAAATAGAATAAATAGCACTCATATATCATATTTATGTCATTTATTTTTTTCAAAAGCACAATAATAAAAAAAATAAAAAAAAAAGAAATAAAAAGAATCTTAATTTTTTTTTTGCGGGAGTGCGGGTGTAACGCAACTCCTTTCAGTCACATTCATTAAGATTTCATATATATACTCATTCTTAAACACCTACTATGGTAGAATATATATTTTTTGGTCCAATGGTAGAATATTCATATGATCATATTAGATGCATCTTCTATAGAAATTGGTGTAGTTAAAATTGGACCGGAATGGCTAGTCAAATCGGAAACCGAATCCTTGTCCGATTTAGAAGACCCCAAGAACCAGCATGCGCGAGAACCGGTCAATAATCAGAAAAACCAATCAAAAACCGGACAAAACCGGTTGGACCAGTTCAAGCTTTTTCAAAAAAATCAAAATGTTTGAATTTTTTTTTAAAGAAATAGATATCACTTTCTTCAATTATTTATAATTTTGAATATTTATTGTTGTGAATTATGATATTTAGTAGTAAAGTTTAATTTTTTTTATAAATTTATGACTTTTATATTAATTTTTGCTCAATATTGTATAGAGTTTATGGTTTAAAATAATATTATATTTAAAATTAAAATAATATTATTTAATTATATCTCGATTAAACCTCAGTCAAACTTCTTAACCTTGAATTTCTACTCTCACTAATTTAATGACCGGTCCAATTTTGAGTTTCATACTACATTGATTGAAACGATACGCGTAGGTCTCATTGCTAAGATTGATTCTGAGGCTTTTTTACTAGTGTAACACAAAAAAAATTATTTACCAAAGTAATACACTTTTTTTTATTTACCAAAATAACACACTTTTGAATATAATATTCATTTAAGCATTTTTTAATTAATTAAATATTAATAGTTGGTTTAAGATTGTGATTAAGTTGTTAATTAAATTAATATTTAATTGTTAAATATTTATTAACTCAATTTGTCACAAAAGACAAATACATCAATATTTCAGTCTCCGCACACTGATCGGAGCACTCCCCCTCCACTCTTTTTCTGTCACAAAAGACAGAAACATCAATGTCTCTGTCTCCACACACTGATCGGAGCACCCCCCTCCCCTCCTTTTCTGTCACAAAAGACAGAAACATCAATGTCTCTGTCTCCGCACACTGATCGGAGCAGTTTCCGCACACTGATCAGAGCACCCCCTCCACTCCTTTTCTATCACAAAAGACAGAAACATCAATGTCTCTGTCTCCGCACATCGATCGGAGCACCCCCCTCCACTCCTTTTCTGTCACAAAAGACAAAAACATCAGAGTCTCTGATGTTTCTATCTTTGATGATAGAAAAGGAGTGGAGGGGGTGCTCCGATCAGTGTGCGGAGACAGAGACATTGATGTTTCTGTCTTTTGTGACAAAAAAGGAGGGGAGGGGAGTGCTCCGATCAGTGTGCAGAAACAGAGACATTGATGTTTCTGTCTTTTGTGACAAAAAAGGAGGGGAGGGGAGTGCTCCGATCAGTGTGCGGAGACAGAGACATTGATGTTTCTGTCTTTTGTGACAGAAAATGAGTGGAGGGGGAGTGCTCCAATCAGTGTGCGGAGACAGTGATATTGATATATTTGTCTTTTGTGACAAATTGGGTTAATAAATATTTAACAATTAAATATTAATTTAATTAACAACTTAATCACAATCTTAAACCAACTATTAATATTTAATTAATTAAAAAATACTTAAATGAATATTATATTCAAAAGTGTGTTATTTTAGTAAAAAAAAAGTGTATTATTTTGATAAATAAATTTTTTTTTTGTGTTACACTAGTAAAAAAGCCTGATTCTGAGGTCGAGAATTCGAGCCTCTCTCACCCCAATCTTTTTTACTTTTTCTAAATTCTCATTGCTGCCACGAGTTTTTTTTTTTTTAATTTGTAACTTTCTTTCACCTGCTTCTGACGCAGTTTTATTTACTTTAAAACTTTTTTCAAAATGATTTTGGGCACATTTGATAAACGGCTTTTGTGCTCATTTAATAAGTCATTTTAGAAAATTTAATTAAGTATTTATTCATAATGTATTCACAAAATTTATGGAAATAAACTGAAAATAACTTGTATGTACGTAGGAGTGTTCGCGGCTCTGTTCGGTTCGATTTTGAGATAAAAAGTCATCTAATTCAAAGTTTAAAATAGCATGCGATTCGGTTCAGTTTACTTTCTTAAAAATATCCGATCCTATTCAAAGTAATGTGGTTTAGATTGGATCAATTTTTATTTTTTGCGGTTGTAATTTTTTTAGGCAAATAATTAAATATAGCTTATGTCGTTTGTTAAATTTTCTCGGCTATAATAATATGTTCACCATTTACTATTCATTTTAATGCATAAATATAATCTATCTAACATTTAAGTACTTGGCCACAATTTGAAAATAATTGTTCATATTTATTTTTAGGCTTAAATATGTTTTTAGTCCCTCATATTTGGTTTAAGTTCGTTTTTAGTCCCTCAAATACTATGAATATTATTTTAGTCCCTAATCTTTTGAAAATCAGTCACTTTTGGTCCCTGGGGCCATATTTTAAATTTAAAAAATATTTTTTAAATTTATACTTTGACCCCTCCTAAAGCCTGATGTTCTTCTTAACACGTTTTTCCATTCATCTCCCCCTCCACTGATGCACCGTGACCCCCATCCCTACTAGGAGTAGTTCCAATGTTCTCCCTCGAAGCCGCCATGAGATGCGGCATCTCTCTTGTTCTCCTCCCTGTGCGATCGCGGTGGCCCCCTCCCTTCCCGCCATTGTGCGCAACCTCCCTTGTCCGCGCGGAGCTCCTCCCTTGGCCGCGCGGGGATGGCAGGCCGCGGTGCATCAGTGGAGGGGGAGGAGAACGGAAAAATGGGTTAATGTGAATATCAGGCTTTAGGAAGGGTCAAAGTATAAATTTAGAAAATACTTTTCAAATTTAAAATATGGTCCCAGGGACTAATTGTGGCACATTTTCAAAATATTAGGGACTAAAATAATATTCTTGGTATTTGAGGGACTAAAAATGAACTTAGGCCAAACATAAGGGACCAAAAATATATTTAAGTCTTATTTTTATTATTGCAAAGTTCCAAGTCAATATTATGGTGATAGTGTTCATCTAACACACTAGTCTTGTGCTAGAATGTCATCATTTTAGGATGTAAACTAAAATATAAAAAATTGTTTGATTTTTTTATATAAGTTGTGGTTCGGTTCGATTTTAGTGAAGGGATCCGAAATCTAAGCAGTTCGGTTCTCTAAAAAAGTCATCAAAAAAATCCAAAACCTTCAATTTTTGATCGATTTTTGATTTTTTGGATCGACTTACAGTTAATTTTTAAATCAGTTTGGTTTTGAACACCTCTACTTATATGTATCATAAATTATTTTTATAAATGTATTCAAACACTAATGTAAATGTTTATTCATGAACTAAGCTCAAATAAATTTTAAAAAAGTTTTTTTTTAAATGCCACCTACTCGGCTACTCATATAAAGGACCAATTGACATGGCTTGTCTCAGCGGTATTACCGCCAAAAGGTACAGGCAATTTCCCCATTGAATATGGGATCATGCCAGCTGTCGAATCTAATTGTTGAACAGCAAGAGGCCCAAGCAAACGATAGCTAAACAACATTTTAAAAAATTTGGACTTTATTGACCAAAAAAAAAAATTGGGACTTTTATGCATTACTATTTACTACTAGTGTAATAACCCGTTCTGCGTACAGAAAAAACGAAGGGATACATGTGAATAGAATAATTATTGATAAAACTAAACATAACGAAAATAAAATCTTTAGAAAATTTACAATCATTATTTACAATAAAAGAACATGAAAATAAATAGAATAAATAGAAGCAAAATATTATATTGTAATAACAAAATTCAATAGCTCCTAAAAATAACTTCCAACATTTCTATGGCAAAGTTTGTTAAAGATCAAAGTTTTGCCAAAAGTTTATTACACAATGTCTAGGAGATATAACCTTCACATAAGTCTTTGTAGAATCACTTGGAAAAATTGCAAAACTAATATTGTTGAAATTTTTTACTCTATTTGCAGCGCACATAACATTTTTTGCGTATAAATAAATAGAAAAGTAGAAGACAAAATATTATATTGTTATAATAAAATTCACTCATAATAATGTTATATCATATAAAATGTTAAAAGCAAATTATATAATATGTAAGTTCATGTCATGCACGATAAATATTATAAATATATGAATTTTATATTTAAAATTTTATAGGCATGTTTTATTTCTAATAAAATCTTTATCCATGATAAATTAGATAGTAATGTTACTTCATGTAAAATGTTCAAAATAAATTATATAATATATAGGTTCGTGCTTTGTACGATATACTTTAAAAAATATAATTTAAAAAATTTATATTAATGTTTAATATCCATTAAAATTTTCACCCATAGTAAGTTAGATAGTAATATTACCTAATGTAATATATTCAAAACAAACTATATAATATGTAGATTTGTTCTATATATACAATGTGTAGAGTTAATTTTTTTTGTCATAATTATAACAAACTTTGACCCATTTTTAAATGCATTAATTGTTAAATTCTTTTTATACCCTTATTCCTTTTAGAGAGACACCCACCTATTCAATCCATATGCAAGTAGATGCATTTCACCGTTTTAACCATTTAATATCATGGGCATTTTTAAAATAAAATTTAAATTAATTAAAATAAAATACTTTAACTATTTTTCACTAGTCTTAAAATGAATTAAATTTTTTTTTCTTATAATCGAGCGTTTGTAAAAAATATGAAATTTGTATTTAAAAATTATATTAGTTACTAGGTAATTCTACTACAATTTTCATCCATATTAAATTAGATATTAATTACATTTTCACTTTGTATAAAATACGAAATATATAAATATAAATTTTTTTAAAAATTGAGGATTTAGTTTGAAAACACATATTATATTTATAATAGAAAATATTTAATTTATTAAATTAATAAATTGAATAAACTATAAAAAAATAAAAATTAACTTGTAAAAATTCTAATCAAAATTCAAATATAAATAAATAAATTAAATTAATTATCTTTATTTGATAAATTTAAACAAATTAATTATTATACTTTTAGATTAAAGTATGACAAAAAAATTACAAAATATTAGTGAAAGCGTGCCCAATGGAGCAAAGAAAAAATACAATGTCACCCAAACTAAAAGAGGAGTTAGCACGGCCCCGCAGACACAATTCTTCCCAAAGAAAAAAAAAAGTAACATCATTGCACCAAGGTGACTTCTAGGGTGGTGAAGTAATAAAATTTTACCATCATGGTGAAGTCGGCCCATTACCTATAATAAAAGGTAATTCGGTCTTTTTTCAAATTAAAATTTTCTCCGCATAAATTGTTATAATAGGATAATATATACAAAATTCTATTAATTACAAAAGTTGACGTGATAAAATATAAAAATCTCAAATATTCTATTTTTTCTTTTAATTTTATTTTTGATAAATAAAATATCATTTTAATTTTTTTTCAATATTTTTATTTTCTCTGTAAATATATCGGTTTTTGCTTTTAGTCCTCACAATTTTTTTTATAATCTCTGTAATGCTCAAACTTTTTGTTTTTAGTCATCGCCATTAGTTTTTGTTACTAAAATGATTATCCCCTCTCTCTTCACTCTCTCCCTCTCTCTATCCCTTTCTCTCGCTCCATCTCACCCTATCCCTTTTTCTCTCGCTCCATCTCACCCTAGCTCTCTCTCTTCCCCTCTCTCCCTCGCTCTATCTCTCTCTCTTGCTCACGCTTTATCTCATTCCTCTCTCTCTCTCACTCTCCCCTATCTCTCCTCTCATTCTCTCCCCCTTTCTCTAGCTCGCTCGCTCTCCCTCCCTCTTGCTCTCTCTCTCACTCTCTATCTCCCCCTCTATCTCACTCTCCTCTGTTTTCTTGCTCATTCTCCCTATCTCTCCCTCTCTCTCTCTCCCTCCCTGCCTCTCGCTCCCCTCTCTAGTTAGAGAGAGACACACAGAGAGAGTGAAAGAAATAGCAAGAGAGAGGGAGAGAGGGGGAGAGAGTGAGAGCGAGAAAAAGGGGGAGAACGCGAGAGAGAGGGGGCGAGAAAGTGTGAGAGAAATAGAGCGAGGGAGGGAATGAGAGAGAGAGGGAGAGAGACGAGGAGAACAAGAGAGAGGAGAGAGCGAGATATAGGGAGGGAGAGCAAGAGAGAGGGGAGAGAGATGGAGAGGGAAGGAGAGAGAGAGGGAGAGATGGGGGTAGAACAAGAGAGAGGGAAAGAGAGGTTGGAGAGAGGGGGAGAGCGATCGAGGGAGAGAGCAAGAGGGAGGGGGAGAGGGGGAAACGGAGAGAGCAAGAGAGAAGGAAAGAGAGACCGATAGAGGGAGAGATAAAGCGAGGTATTGAGAGCGGGAGGGGAGAGCAAGAGAGAGAGGGGGAGGGAGAGAACAGAGAGGGGAAAGAGATAGAGCGAGAGGATTTTTAGATTTTGAACATTCTCATATTTCGATCAGAGTTTTAGTGCAAAGGTTAGACTGAGAGTGAAAAAGAGATTTAAAGTTCTCTAATTTTGGGTATTATTTAAAATTCCTCAAATTTGGTTATAAAAAAAATCCGACAAAAACCGTTTCATTTTAAATTCTTACACACTTAATATCCAAACAAAGTAATTTAGACTAATGTATTTTAATTACCCTCTAAAAATAAATTAATGCATTAAATTATCCCATCCAAACACAACCTTATAATATCACAAAAGGACAAAATTGGGCTATCTCACAAATTTTTTAAAACAATTGGGCCAAATTCATCAAAAGATAAACTTTTCGGAAATATTGTGATTACTAAATAGTTGCTAATCTCTATTGCAAATACATTAACCTTCCACCTTTACCTATTTTTTACTTTTCAGGTAATTCATCCTACCCATACAAATATAAAACTATTAAATCAATGGTCATCATTATTCGCAGTCCCACTTCACTTTAGTGGTAAAGAATTCATATTTCACCACCCTAAACAGCACCTTGCAGCAACCCCACCGCGTTGTTTAGGGTGGATGGTGAAGTGGGCCCCATAATGATAATGACTTTTGATTTAATAATTTAAAATTTATATGGATAAGATTAGTTACAGGTTAAGGAGACAATAGGTAAAGGAATTTGTGTACGATGAGTGGAGTGAGAAAAAGTTGTTTTATAACTTCAATACAATTAGGAGCGGGTAATTACTAAATTAATTTCACGCTTTCATACGTGTTTTCCTTTATGAAAACTGCTTCCTACTTTTCAGTATGTTTTAAAAAGATTAAATGCAATGATATCAAGGTCATGTTTGATAACAAACTTATTTACTGCTTATAACATAAGTTGTATAAGTTATTTTTATAATCGAAGAAAAATTATAGTGAAACTTATTTTATATAAGCCATAAGTTGTTTTGATAAACTATCCTGGGTAGCTTATGAAAAATAAGCCCAAAATAGCTTATGAATCAATCATAAACTATGTTCATAAACTCTGCATAAACCAATCCAAACAGACCCCAAGACGGATGAGTGCTCCACGCACATAAAGCATGATTGTAACAACCATTAAGGTTTACATTATAGTATACCCCAGTACTTAAAAAGAAGGTGGTTAATAAATCCGGGGGTTTAATCCACCACACCTTTTTTCAGTTACTAATTAATTGATTATTTAATTATTAGAAGCACTTCTTCCACGAGTGCTATGATATTGAACTGAATTATCCCCAAAAGGTGCTCTTCGAAGAAACTGCCATAACTTGGTAGGGACAGATAGGCATATAAATAAGGATATCAAGTGAAGGCTATTCATTCATTCATTCATTCAACAGATGCACACAACAACATAACTGATAATAACTCCTCTTCTCTCATCTCAAACATCACAAATTAACAAACAATGGCCAAGGTTTATCCTCAGCAGCAGGAACCCACATCCTCTGACTCGTGCCTCACCTCCAAAAGAGAAACATACACTCTGTGGATGAAATCACTTGTTTGCCACTCCAATGGTTGCACTGTCTATGATTCAAATGGTGACATCGTTTATCGAGTTGATAACTATGACAGAAAGGGTAGAAGAGAAGTTAACCTCATGGATCTCCGAGGCAAAGTTCTCTGCACCATAAAGAAGGTACTAGGTTCTTCTAAATTGAACAACTTACTTTATATTGTAAAATAAGTATACTCAGTCATTAAGTTAATGGATAAATCAATAGTTGATATTACAAACACATGAATCTGTTGAAATATCAATCATTGATTTTCTCATTAGTGACTTAGATTACTTACTTAGAGGAGTCAAATCCTTACTAATAATGTTTTTCTTTTTAACCAATTCCATTAATTGCTGAATAGATATGATTTTAACCTCTTCCCTTAATTTAATTTTAACCATATTTTGCAGAGATTACTAGCTTTTGGACACTGGGAAGGCAACAAATGTTGCAGCAGTTCTAATTGTATAAGCCAGGAACAACCATGGTTTCAAGTCAAAAGGTGTCATAAGATGATGACAGGGAAAGTAGCTTGCCAGATTACAGTGGGGTGCCAAAAGTACTGCATAGTAAGAATCAGTGGCAAAACAGCAGCTTTTGCATTCAGGATACTAAACAAAGATGGACACATAGTTGCAGAGGTAATTAATATTCCATCTTTTATAATATATATTTTCTATATGGGTATCATATCATATGAGTAATTAATTTAATTAGATTTTGAGTTTGGTACTGATGTTATGGCTATTTATAATTTTGCAGGCAAAGCAAAAACACACATCCACAGGGGTTGTCCTGAGTAATGATGTTCTAACATTGGATTTGGCAGCCGGCACTGATCATTCCCTTCTAATGGCTTTGGTCACTGTGTATGGATTGATATGCGGTATGATGTAAATAAATAATTGCCCAATTGGTTGGTCCATTTTCATATAAGATATATATATGCACAATTCATTTGGAGGGTCCTCATTCAGCAAACAGTACTGGTTCGCTTTTGTACTTCAAGATTATCAAGCGATTCCCATCGTTTTGCTTTTGTAAATTTTCTGTAATTAAGTGACAAGTTTTGTATTCAGACTTTTGGCTCAGTTTGTATAAACAGATCATGAGCTCCATCAGGATCTTAGAGAGAGATATGTATATGTAATTATATGTATACGTATATTGTTAATTACAGAGGATACAATAGAGAATATATTGTACATTCGATCTTTGGTTTTTCACCAGATAGAAGTGCGTTTAACGATAGCGATTAGCGAATTGCAAATTTTTTTGG
The DNA here is from genome assembly GCA_030159175.1 of Glycyrrhiza uralensis. Taxonomy (NCBI): domain Eukaryota; kingdom Viridiplantae; phylum Streptophyta; class Magnoliopsida; order Fabales; family Fabaceae; genus Glycyrrhiza; species Glycyrrhiza uralensis. Next base: position 55,237,489 of record BRZY01000003.1, on the reverse strand, counting down.
GTATGAGCTTCGGTAGAAAATTACATGGATTTAATTTTTATTTTTAATCTTTAATAATTATTTTTTAATTAATTAATTTATCACATCATTACAATAGTTTCACCTATTTTAATGCCAAATTCCAATAAAATTTCATATATCTCCATGTAGAAATATGCCAACTGTGTGGCTCTTATGTAGGCTAAATTGGCCTTTTCACATATGAAGAGGTCATTGTATTGTTCAAGTTGTGGCCCTTGATTTGTTGTCTGGTCTTTCGGTTGAATAATCCAGTAAAGAAATTAGAATAGAATTGAAAAAATATATTATTAATGTTAAGATGAAGTTGAAAACGGACAATGGTAATGAATTTAACCTCAGACATTTCATGTTATACTCAATCTGCTTGATTTTTCAATTGCTCAAACAAAATTCTATCTAGTGAGATGATAGTTTTCAAATTATAATCCTTAAGGACACGCAGAGTTCATGAGTTAGTTTGGTTTGAGTTTGAGACAAAATCATATTTAATTATATTGGTTTTGTTTGGATTTTTAAAAATTTCCAACAAATTCAAATCAAAACCAAACAGATTAAAATTGGGTTGATTTGATTCAAATCATCAAAATGAAATAAAAAATAAATTACTTAAGTTTTAAAAAATCTAGCCGTCACTTTTAGAGAGAGAAATTCTGTCTTTTCTCTAAAAACCGTTTGCTCCTCTTTCTTTCTCTTCCACTTGAGGGGTGGTTTTAGACTATTTTTTGGTCTGAAACCACCCCTCTACTTCGTTTTTAGTCTATTTCTACTTTAATAAGTGACTTTTCACATAGATCTCGTTTTCTTCTTGTGTTTTTTTTAGTGTTTTTCGGCATCTGCGTGCGCTGGTGTTTGTTTCTCCCGTCTTGGTGCGGCGTTTTGTTCTCCCGTCTTGGTGCGGTGTTCGTTTGGTTTAGATTGGCTGATTTACTTTGTTTCACTACAGATTCTCTTATGACTGAGTCATCAACGTTGCAGATCCGGAGGCGTGGGTACTCTGGTCAATATGAGTTTGTCATTTTTGTAGGCATTGTCACTTTTGATGACATTTTGCTGTGTTATGCTATTAACTTGGGTGTTGTGAGCTTGTTCACAGATTCATCCCTTTCAGTTTTTAGTGATGTTGAATTTGTAATGTCTTCGATGTATTTTACCAATTTGAATGAATGAATACCTTTTGTTTGTAAAAAAAAACTTTTAAAAAATGTATATGCATATATATCTTCTTTTTTATATAAAGTTTTGAATTTTATATAATTACAAGTTAAAAAGGTTTATTTTTAATGATTTAAAATAATAACTAAATTAATTTCAAATATTATTATTACTTTTAATTAATATCTTTTTTTAAATTACTAATTTATATATCTCAATAATTTTTTATATAAAATATGATAATAAAATTAAATAGTAAATATATCCAGAGGCACATGGTTACCCTATACGGGCAATGGGTATATCAAACTAAATAAAGAAAAAAAATTGAAAGTAAAGGATAATTCGAAAATCGGATGATCGTGTTGAAAAAAGAAAAAAAAATTAATAATTAAACCGATTTGAATTAACTTGGTTTGTGGATGAAATAAAGTAAAACTATTATCAAAACGAATCAAAACTGGTTTAAATATTGGTTTGATTTGGATTATCAAAATCCATCATTTTAGTTTGAGCACTGCTATTTCTTGCGAAATATTCCGTAAGAAAATAGCAAGAAACAGTGGAGGACCAATTATGGGATAGCTAACAATATATGGGTTGGTAGAAGTTAAAAGTTGATTGCTTAGAAAAATTAAGAAACTGTCATCGTGCCATTTCGTGTGCTTTTATTTCGTAAGAATAAGCATAATCCTCGCGTTGCAAGTGCAGGACAAATAGACAATAGAAGAGTGATCGATTGGTTGGATGAAAACGGGATTTTGAATTGAACATCTTGTTGAACCCTAACCACCATACAGGTGTATACTCCCTCCGTTTCAAAACTATAGCTCTTTTAGCTTTTTATTTTTGTTTCAAAACTATTGCAATTTTACAATTCCAAAGTATCATTAATTATTTTTTTCCACCCATACCCTTATTTAATAACTACTAGTGGAAGTAGTTGACATTAATAATATAGAAATTTGTAGATAATTTGTCATAAATACTCTTTCATTAAATAAGGGTATTTTAGTCTATCTATAACTATATTTTACTTCTATTAAATATTTTTTAATTTGTGTATATTAACCTTAAAAAACTATAGTTTTGAAATAGAGGGAGTAATCTTTTTCAGACAACAAAAGCAGCATTTCCCGTCTTGGTGTGCTACCTCCATTTTCTGCAACGCCCCATATGCAGAAGCAGCTAGACACACGTGGTCCCAACTGCTTCAATCATCAATCCCCTTGCCTATTCCATTCCACGGTCTTTGTTTTTTTTTTTTTTTTGTGATATACATTCCACAGTCATTGTTAGTACGCCATATATATTGCACAACATTATCGAGCTTTCTTGATTTCATTTTTTATGTTCAAGAAGATTTCTTTTTTTTCAATTGGGCATCAAATTATCTGATCACACAAGTGAACATTTTTATTGGAAAAAAAAAAAAGAGTTATTGGGCGTTCTTGTTATGAAAATGGGGTCTAATTCAACTATCTCTCTCCGTTAATTTCTTTCTAATGTTGCACTCGGAGTTCTCAAAAAATTGAAATATAAAATATTAATTAATCAAACTCGTAAGAGTAATTACATTGCAAAAAAGATGTAGACAAGTAGTTAATGCTATATAAGATTGCCTCATTTATTAGCCAGCTCTTCCCCTTTTTTTTTTCCCCTCATTTTGTCAATTGTTTTCCCTTAGGCAGAAGTGAACACAGCAACATAAGCATGTGATAGTGTGATATATATCAACATAGCAGATGCATTAATTTGACCTTTCTAGACGGCGCCCGTATAGTACATAACATAAAGCAGAAACATGTGTTTGTCCGTAATAATGTTTCTTCTATTTTGTGGTGGGAATCACGTCTATCAGTGACTATTATTGAATTTTGTTAGCCGATTCGGATATAATTAACAAATATTGGGAAACTTGTATCAGAAAAAATCAATGATAAAGAAAGACTACGACAATAAGGGTGAACAGAGTATCATAAAATTTTCCTCTTTCATATATATATATATATTTTTGGTGAGAGATGTATGTTTTACGTGCTACAATCGTGCTGCACAACATGCACATTGGTTACATAATGAGAACTGTGAAGTCAAATATGTGTAACAATAATGCACATTGCCTTGGCAACACATCATGTTGGTTGTTGTTTCAAAGTAGTACTGGCTAGCTGTTTATTCTCCTTTAAGAAAAGTATTCGATTTGAGTACTGTAAATGAAAAAAGTTAGGTGTTTGAAGAGCTTTGCTTTTTAAGTGGATTTACTTGTGTCAATTCGAAAGAAGCAGCATCTAATATATATGATTTTTGGATATTGAAGATAATTAAGCGACTAAAAAAATGTTGTCTTGTACAGTCAAGTCAACTAATATGCAGAAGACATATGTGGAATAACACCATGTACAATACAACATGGGTCACGAATGAGAACCAGGACTCAGGAAATCAAAAATCAAATACGTATAGCAATGCAATGTGAGTATGTGACCGTACTCTGCATCAACCATGCATACATAGTATGCATTTTTTTTTGTTAAGACACGAACTTGTTACATGTTTTCAAACATAATTACAAGATGTTTGATAAATTACGGGTTGAAAGATATCTTTAGCTAATTTTTAAAGAGTAATTGGCATTACTGATTCACCGTGATGAGGGATGTACCTTCTCATGCTTAATTACATCTGGATATATGAATGCATAAGGGAAAAATTACACCCTAGTTGCAGAAAAAGTGGTCAAGATCAAAGTTTGAATACTATGTTGATAGCAGAACTCAGGAGGAATAGTTTTAGTTGGGTAGCAAGCTGGATTTGTTGCTACCCTTTCAATGTTGTGAAGACAAGACTACAGGCTCAAATCAAACACCCTCGTCTCTGAAATACAAAGGTTTCTTTTTGCTTCAAAAAGAGCATCAACGAAGGATACATTGTGCTATGGCGGGATTAAGGAACAGCAGTTACCATAGCATTCATAGTGAATGACGCCATGTTTTCTGCTTATGAGATTACACAAAGGTTTCTGTTTAACAATGGAAGCGTTCAAATGCAGGAAACAAAAACAAACAACATTCAGATGTTATATTCAATCACCATTAATAGATGTAATCGCCAAATATTTTATCTCTGATATTCATTACATGATTAATTGCCAAATATATGTTCTTCTATTCATTGATTGTCAAGCATATATCTGGTCTGTTCATTAATTGTCAAACCTATATGTAGCAATGGAGCTGATAAAACAACAATTGACCAAAATATATTACACCAAAGACCAATTTAACTCAACATGTTTAAGTGATACTTTAATAACAAACTACATTTTTCTTAAAATTTATACCCTTATTAGAACTCATTAACATCAACATGTTAAATTCTACCCACACATCATGCGGGTCAACTTCTAGTTTGTATTATAACACTTGAATGTAAAAAGAAAAGCAATCTGTATATAAATGCAAAAACAGAAAGAAGAAAGTATATACATACTGCATTTAATAAAAGAAATGCTCACTTGTATTATATCAGTTAAAGGATACAATAAAAGAATATGTATATAAACGCAAAAAAAAAAATGAAAGAACTGATCATCACCTGATCTTACTGGAACATTGTAGTCAGAGCGCACTATTGGTAACTAAACATTACAAACTCTATCAAACTGATAATTCTATAAAATGGTACCCTTTATTATGGCACACATTTACGGTTTAGAAGGGGAAAAACGACTAAGGAAAAAAAGGAAGAAGATGTATATATCTTGCCACACATTAATTTATTCATTTGAAGTGTTTCAGTTGCTGCAAAGTCCGTACCAAAGCTGCAACTATACATTGCAGGCACCAAGATAACTGGAAGAAACTTTCAGCCCTTCCGGGCATTCTTGAGGCTTCGTACAGTCATAACAAGCTTTTGTCTTTCACCTTCTACCTCCGCAAATTTGAGACTCATATCTGAGTATCTTTCTTGCAACTCTTTCAACTCGGTTTCCATTGATTGGTTTCTTTCCTTCAATGATGATAATTCAGTTAAAATGTCACCAAGGCTGCCATCCCCAGTATTATCCATTACCGGTATTTCTGCTTCTTTCTCTGACAAATATACATTGCTGCCATGGTCGGAAAATGATCAATAATGAAACAATTCAACGACTTGAATTCACAAATTTACAAGAGTAACATGGACAAACTAAGTAGTCACAATTGTTACCAAAAGTAAACTACGAACCAGTTTGGATAAACTTCATAAGAAAAAATAATATTAAAAATTTTATGCAAGAACTATGAGTTTATATGGACTTCTTTGTAAGTGAAGAGCCATAAACTTGTTTTAATTGAGAAACTCTAATAAATTAGAAGTTAATCCAAACTGTGCCTGTGTCTTGTTAATGTCATAGGGAAGAGAAAAGGGCATGGAATGAAAGTAGAAAGCACTCAGACCTCTTGAATGATGACGCTGCAACCCCGTTTTCGTCAGACACACATGTAGTATCATTGAGATGCTCAGCTGTACTTCTTATTTCTCCAGATCTGTCATTTGAAGTGGTGACACTCTCATCCTCAACAACCTGTTTGAAGTGCACATCAATGTATATTTATTGCTGATATATGATTCAATAATGTCATAAACCGACAATTGAATAATAAAAGCTTAATAAGCAAGACTGGCTTTGTAATGTAAACTTCATGTAACCAAAAAATGCTATGAAACTTTGCCTAAGACAAATCATAAATAAAAAGGAAAATAGTTGAAAGTTTCTTATTCTTATCATTCATCAATGCATTTTGATGGAAATATGCTAATTGGCTAAAAAAAATTAGCATTGTCATATTGTTCAAGTGCTGCACTGTAATAATCCCTAATTAGTATACCTTTTGCAAAGCAATGCTGTGATTGAATTCCTCCATTTTGTCCTCCAGTTCCTCAATTTTGGATTGAAGTTCCCTTTCCTTCTCCAAAAATGTAGAAGCTGATGTTTCCAAGGCAGTTTCCTTTGACTTTATCAGGTCCTGTCATAAACAACACTTTTTGTTAATATGCCGCCCTCACTTCTCAGAGTAAATTAGTACTATCCAACGGAAAATGCAGAGGTGTGAAAGTGATGGTTAGTAGATGAAAATATTTATAGAGGAATTATCATCAAGCATACTTCTTCACAAAGGACCTATCTATTCAGACCACTAGGATTTGTAAATTTACCTCGAGCATTTTTATTTTCTCCCTCATATTTGTCATTTCTTTTGAATTCTGAGGTATTGAAGTACTTTTTTTGTTCTTTGGAATGGTTTTGGTTCCATCAGAAAGCTGCGTGCATCCATTACTATCCTTGTATCTCTTCTCAATGTTGGATAAGGCATCGTCCTTATTCTCTAGTTCACCCTTCAGCTGGAAAATTTGCTTTTTGAGTTTTTCTTTCTCAGTCTCTTCCTCAACAAGAGAATGTTTCAGGTCATTATATTGAGCTTTGAGTGCTTCTAACTCTGAATGCAAGAGTCTACCCACTTTCTCTTCTTCATCCTTGAGATGCTTCATCCTGTTTAGCTCATCAAGTGACCTGTCTGCTTCCTTCTTTAACAAAGCAATTGTACTCACAAGCTCGTTTCTTTCTTCCTTTCTACTCTGTAGCAGGGTCTCAGATTCCTCAAGTGATTTCTTCATAAGTTCCAAGTCGGATCTTAAGATTTCCTTTTGTTTTACTTGCTCAGCTAAGCATGAGATGTCCGCTTTTAGCTTTTCATTCTCGGCTTTTAGTGTCTGGATCTCCTCAGAGAAATCTCCGCTAACTTGTTCCTCATGCTTTTTCTGATTTTCAAGTTGCATGGACTTGTTCTCAATTTCCAACAACATCTGTTGTATCTGAACTGTCATCATATCAATTTTGTTGGAAAGTGCATTCAGTTTTGCCTCATAATCAGCTTTGACTGACTGAAGCTCTTCTTTGACTTTACGCAGTGTTTCTTCCAGTAATCTTTTATGCACACGAAGTTCACTTGCTTCTGCCAATGCTCTCATGGTAGCCTTCTCATTTGCATCAAATGTAGAGGCCATTTGCATTGATAGCCTTCTAAATTCTTCTTGAAGCCTCTCAGCAGTATTAGCATTTTTAAGCCTGGTGTTTCGCAAAGCTTCCTCTGCTCGAATGGCTCTTTGCTCCTGCTCCACTTTCTTGTGTGTCACAGCATCTAGGTCAGCTTCAAATCCTTGGGCTTGTTTCTCCAATTCCTCCTCTAATCTGCTGATTTCGGTCTCAAGTAACTTGATGGTAGCCAGAGAATTTGAGAATTCTTCTGACTGTTGCTTGAGTTGATTTTCCAGACTCTGGATATGGGTTTCAAGGTCATTTACAGCAGGAGGAGGAGAAGAACATTCATACTGAAACTTTAACTGTTCTTGCAGTTCGCTCTGTTCCAGCTTATATGCAATGTCATGGTTTTCCTGTTTCAATATTTCATAGTCCAGTGCAAGCTGCTCCATCTGCATCTCTAACTCGTCTTTGTCTCTCTTATACATCTCTATTTCACCATAGAGATCTATGACTTTTTGCTCGAGTAAGTGTGCGTCCTTGGCGCTGCTGTGCTCCTTAACAAGCTCATCCAATTCTTTCTGTTCTTCATCGTCGTCTGTTTCACAATTAGGGAGGTTTCCCCCTAACTCATGGGAGTTTTTAGTCTGTTCATGTTTATTGGGAAAACTATGTATTTCCCTATTTTTCTGCTCCAACATTTGATCGAGGTCCTGCACAGCAAGAACTAGTTCAGCATTTGATTCCTGAGTCTTCTTTAGCTGTAGCCGGAGATTTGCATTCAGGCCCTTCTCATAATTCAATTCCTGTCTGATTTCTTCAACAAGAGTCTGAAGATCCCCACTTTCCAATTGAGAAATGTTACTCATTTTGGCCTCATCCATTCGTTTGTGAAAAGACCTGAGATTCTCACATTCTATCTTGAGTTTATCTCTTTCCTCTTTCAAGCTGATTACTTCCTTTGAGAGATCCTGCCCTCTTTTGCTTTCCTTTACAATTTGCTTCCGAAGAGTCTGTAGTTCCAAGTCTGACACATCAACCTGCCTTGCCAAAGCAGCAAGTTCAGCTTTGAGTTTTTCATTCTCTATATCGGATGCGTGATGAGATCTTTCCGTAGGTAGGGCATCCTGAGAGCCACGTGTTGAATCGTCGGTACTCAAACCATGTTCTGAACCAGCTGAACAGTCCCAATGTGATCTCTGATGTACATCATACATTGACACTGAGGCATCTGCGGCATGTTTTTGAGGCTCTGAAGTATGGCTCACAGCTGAAAGAAAGCCATTTGTGTTGGGATGGATGCTAGTATTTCTTAGTCCAAGTTCCCGCAGAGTATCTAGTCCAGGGCTTCCATCAGAACTTGACAATGTAATGTCAGATCCACTAGATGTCCTACAATCAGCACTCAGTTCTGCTCTATCAGTGTTAGCTTTGGCAGACACATCCTGTGAAACATAGAAAGAAGAAAATCAGTAATTTCCAATATGATTTTAATTGTCAGAATATAAGAAGGAAAGGAAATAGACAACTTTTGCTCTTAGACAGGACATGATAGTTAATTTGTACATTGAGTAAATTTACAATTATGAAAACATGATAGTAAGTTAGACACAGACTAAACAAACCCTCCCCCCTCTCTTTCCCCAAATCTTCAAAGAAAATGTGTTAAGAAGAATTATATTATAGACTGGGATATATGAACAAGCCAAAATAATTCCTTGGCACAATGAGTGAAACCTTACTTCAGAAGAATCACTTCTAGTGCATGCATCTATATCTCCATTGCTTAAATAGGTCCTCAAGCTCCTATCGTGGGGTTTTTGTTTAGTATCTTCACATTCCTCTTCCTCTCTGCAAATGTTATTTAACAAGAGGAAAACCCATCATCAAAAACAATTGAGTATGAGGCAAACTCTATATCCAGAAAAGGAAAAAAAATGATAGTCCTCTTATACATTTTATCATTATTGTCTTGCAGTCTCTGAATTGATACCTGTCCATTAAGCAACAAATCAGAACTACTGAAATCAATGTTGCAATGCACTAAAATTTCAAGCAGTATAATATAATCTCTTGTAGGAGAAATTTTTTTTCAGAGAATGGGAGAGAGCAAATACTGACATGCAAGACAGCATCAGAATGAGAATTCTTGATGGGAAGAGAGAGAGAGGAGAGCTTTGTAGCTTCTGCATAATCAGCAAAGTCTATGGAAACTTCCCCAAAGATGCTGGCTTTTGACAATCCCTGCACAGAATAGATGTCCCCAGAAAGTGAGAAACCAAATCACAGTCTGTGACATCACATCACATCACATAACCAAGGAACCACAAAGAGAGAAAATTCAATTCACACACCGTTGAAACCACAAAATGATATATCCTCTCACTGAATTTCCCATTCTTAGGGTCCTGAACAAACTTGACTGTTTCGTACACAGGATTCTCCCATCTACAAATTCCACCACGAACTATGGCTTTCTCTAATCTCGTCGTTGGCTTTCCAATGTCCCCAGGAACTATAGAGAGAACCAAAGCATCCACCCCAGATTGCAGCACCTGAAAATAGCATTAGTACAAAAGTAAAAATCTCTCCTTTCATTCACTCACCATATAAATTTCATAACCCAGTTGCATTGCACACCATCATCAAAAACTAAATTAAGGGCTACAAAAATGGCACCCCATTAGAATTTAAATTCCCTTTAATGTTCAAATGTGCCAAATTTTGAAGGAAATGCGAAGGCTAACTACCTGAGTGACATGGAACTGGAGTTTGAAAACAGCTTTGACCCTGTTTTTCTCACTCCTCCATCTGAACATCTTCGCTCACACACACACAGCGCTCCACCGACTCAGCTCCACATGTCACTGATCCCAAAACCAGGTGGATTCCGGTCACCGGAAAACTACGTCATCGGCCGGAAAAGGACTGTTCCGGTGGGACAGTGTTCAATGCAGACGAGAGTGTCTGTTGAGAGGGCTCAGTCTCGGTGGTTCCGAACACTGTGGAATGAAACACAGTTTTTTCAGAATAAGTTAAGGGAAGGAAAGTGAGGCTCTTGCGGGGGTGTTGAAACCAAACAGAGTCAGTAGTATTCAGTAGATCTCATCTCATGCGCTGAGCTGCTGCCTGCTTTTTTGTTCTTGTTATTGTCCTGCCTCCTGTGTCTTTTGCAACAGTTTTTAAAATAATACCAGTTACCAATATTCAATTCATTCAATATCATATTCAATTGGAACCTTCGCTGCATTATTCATTATTTTAAAATGCATTTGGGTAACTATATTATTGGTACAAAATACCTATCGATTTCATCGATAATTAATTTCTATTGAAAAACTTGACTAATTACTTTTAATAGAATCTCTCTTTCTAATCACGTGTTTTTCATCCACAAGATTATTTTAAAATGCATTTAATATTTGAAAGTTACCCTTTTTTCATATATACCGTGTTAGAAAGTCATTTTAGAAGTTAAATAAAATATAATATTGATTTCATGGATTTTAAAAAATCATTGATTTTTTTAATGTATTTATTTCATTGAAGAAAGTAAAAATATTTATTTTTTTAGAGCTGATATATGGTCTTTCATTTTAGGAGAGGTGTCATTAACAATAATTGGATAGTACGGTGTCTGTATTCCTTATTTTTAAGTTAGAAAGAATCATACCAGCCCAACAAATATATGTACGTGATTTTACATATGCTAACGTATCAAAATTCCAGTGAGGAGTAACATAAGATAAGAGGGAATGGTGGATGAAAACCGAAAAGGAATTTCGATACAGACAAGAAATAAATGAAGGGAGTCGTTGGAACAGTAACGATGTCTTGAATTAGAGAATTCAAATCTTACTGACTCACTGAGGTGCCTAGACATGGTTGCCATTTTTACTCAATGGAAGAGACTAAATTCGAAAAACAGATAAGACAATCCTCCGGCGTGATCCTAAAATGTTAGCAGATTGATTGATTGATAACAATTTAATAGTAAAAAAGATTTTTTTATGACCAATATAATAAAAATAAAAAAAATTACATAAATATCTAATCATATTCTATTATGTAAATGTAAATTTTTATACAAATATTTTAGGAGTTATAAAATAATATTATATTATAATAGAATAAGATCGACTAACATACTTTTATATAATTTGTACAAAATAATTTAGTATTTATTTATGCCACGGGATTTGGACTTTGGAGCCATTGTGCTATAATTATTATTTTTTTTTAAAACACGTGTACGTTTTAAACCGCGGAATTTTTCAACCTTTTATTGGATTGTACAACCAAATATGACTTTTTCATAAGCGACCGTCCTTTCAAAAGAACACTGGTAGTGGTAACTCCGTTTATGTTCAGATGATTTTGGTATTATGCTAATGCTGAAAGATGTGACTCAAACATCAAACCTTAACAAAAAAATTACTGCATATTATTATTATTATTATCAGAATTAAAACAAGGGGAAGCTTTCAAGCGAATCACATGTAAAATGTAAAAGGGAAATGATATACTGACCCCCAATATCCACCCACCACACACCCATAGTCACTATTTCTTTCACTGACATCGGGTGTGCTGCGGGTGTGTGGTGGTCTGCATACCATCACCCAATGTAAAAATAGTAGTAAATAATGTTTTTATTTATTTATAAATAATGTATAATTATTAATAAATTATAAAGACACTTTAGCAAATAGTTTTAATTTTTAACTTATTTATTGTTTTACTTAATATTAGTAAAAAAATTTAATGGACAAATAATATAAAACTGAGGGAGTAGTACAGTCAACATTGACGATAAACTGCCCTCGTTGAGCTAATTTTATCCATTTTGTTGGTCGAAGAGCTAATTTTATCCCTGAATTGTATAAATTGTTCTCAATAAAATGTCCGTATTAATTATTATGTACTGATAAGATAAAGGGATGTTTTATATTTTTTGGGTCACGATATATTTTATGGTCTTATTAATATTGTTGTTTGGTGGTGAAATTGTCTTATTATATTGTAATATTATATTTTTTTATTCTCATAATATTACTTGTCAAAACATCTATAGAAACACTCACTATATTTCACTATAATAAAACATTATTACACCTTAATTTGGTTTTTTTTGACCATATTAGTGTAATTTCCTTTAAAATTTATCGATTTGATATAGATTGAAAAATCTTTACTAAAATAGGATAAGTCGTATTTAGGATTGTAGACTTCTAAAGTGATGTCTACAATGACATTGTAGACTTATTATTTTATTTTTATTTTTTGTTCTGAAAAAGCAGAAGTCTACAATCTCATTGTAGACTTCTGTTATTTTTTCGAAACCCTAGCCAAGTCGTCAATACCATGCACGACTTTGGATGACCGACCTGACATTCTACATAAGTCTACAATGGCATGTGGGACTTCAATTTTTTTTTTTTAAATTACATGCAAGTTACACGGTTAAATTTTTTTTCAAACATAAATATTAAAATACCACAAAAGTAAATTACTACATGCAAATTAACATAAAACAAATAAAAATACATTTAATGGTTATGAGATGAAGTGCCACAATGAGGTCGTCTCCTTATCCATGCTGGCTGGACCCTGCGAGGTTGCTCTGCTTGTGCTTGGGCACCTCTTGTTCTTCCACACCTCTTGAGCTTCCTTCAGTGTCATGATCATTGTCTATTTCACATTCTTTCTCTTCACTAAATTCACTGACATTGTCTCTAATCTCAGTAGAATCATAAAAGCTATGTGTACTTGACATCTAATAAATAAAATACAATTTTGTAACATTAATATTTGAAGTAACAAAATAATGATTTGGCTTCACAATTATAGTAGAACAATTAAAATAATAATAGTTAAAAGTAACAACATACCTTGACTTAGTGAAAGAGACTAAAATATATGCAAATATTCTAACAATAAAAACACAGCATACTTGAAGAATGACGAAGACATAACACAACTTCGGGCAAGGCTTTTATAGACAAGCAATGAGTAGCTAATTTTTTTCTCAAATAAGTGGAAGTCGCACATGTCATTGTAGACTTCCACAAAATTAAGTGAAGTTGTGCATGCCATTGGCGAATTGGGGTTTTTCCAAAAAAAAAAACAAAGTCAACAATGTCATTGTAGACTTCTACTTTTTAAAAAAAATAAAAAATAAAACACTAAGTCTACAATCCCATTGTAAACTTCACTTTGGAAGTCTACGGTGAGAAATACGATTTACATCAAATCAGTAAAAAAATTTCAATTTACACCAAATCAATAAATAAGTTTCTCAAATTATACCAGATCAGTTAAAAAACCCCCTTAATGCAAAACATATAATTTTTAATAAAGTTTATTACGAAAACGAAGGGAACGCGCTTTTATGAAAAACGTCTCACAATTTTGAACGTAAATTCACTGAGAATCCAAAGGTTAAGGTACGGATATTGCGTCACTGAGAGCAATATATTTTGACTTCTGGGTTATATTGGATTCCTTTTATTGAGTCATTATCGTTAAATTGGATAGTTGAACTAAGAGGACCCACTAAAGTATGTAGTTTTGTGTATTTTCTTCGCGTCTTCTCTTGATTTCTTGCAGATTTAGACTACCACTGGCCCCCCACAAATAATCACATTAAGCAATCAAGCTTTCACCCCGATCATCCTTTCTCGCCACTTCCACCTGTGTGACTTTTTGTGAATGAAAAAAATAAATTTATCATATAAAAGATGATTAGAAATTATATTGCTTGTAATTTCTTTGTTTGTAAGGTTATTTAAAGGAGGAAGGTATAAATATAAATATCAATATATCATAACACATGATCAGCATTCAGTTGAAATGTAATTTACCTGCACAGGTCAGCTGCTGCCGACAAATGTCCATGGATGCTTGGATAGAGTGATCATGCGAACAATCACTAAAATAATGGAAGCCCCCAACGATCAATAATTTCATGTTTCCTTTTTATATTTGTAAAAATGACATCACAGCGGCAACAAATTCGAATATAGTTTATGGAATGGCGAAAGAAATCTATGTTCATGGGTATTTAATTTGTTATATCCGATTTAAGATTTTGGGGTAAAAGACAGACTAAACTAGTATCACAAAGTTTGGTGTAAATAGTTAATGTATTATATCTAATAAACAGATTCGGTTAATACCCAAATTTGATTTCTAATGATGAAACTACCTCTCGATCAAACACAAATTAGCGTAGCAACTCGATTTGCTCTTATTGTCCGTGGATCTCAGTTATGCATATGTGGTGAGATAAGAGTTCAGTTCTAAAACCTTTACCATATAACCAACTCACATTGACAAATCTTACATTTGTTCGTACTTATATTTGAGAAAAAGGTGTAATTTACTTTAAAGTAATTGTTGCACCATGTAAATTTCTCATAATGTAATAGAGGAGAAAGGAGATTTAATATTCTTTATGGGCCCATGAACAATATTAACTTTTTTCTTCTCTGCTTTCTTGTATTTTTTTTCTTTTTACACCCATTCTAGCTTTTTAGTATTTCTTCTTTGTTTTTTATTACATAATCTCACGTCTTTTATTTTTCTCTGTTTTCTTTATGTATGTGTGAGGAAATATTTATAAATCCTCCTGCAATTGCAAACGACTAAAAAATGTATATCTACCTCAATCAAAAAAATATACAAACATATTTTCATATACTATGAACCGACACATTCTGTGTGCAAGTGTATAGTTACCATGTGGTTGTAACTTGTAAGTGTATGCTGAAAGCTAGGGGACGAGTCATAAAACACCCATCAATGCTAACTGCAAAGTAAATACTACCTCCGGTCTAAAATATAAATAATATAATATAAAAATACACAGACAAAAAATGATTTGAAAATGTGATAATTTTAATTAATACTCATTAGTTTCAACTTTTTTTTTCCAAAAATACTCCATTTGGTGTCTCTCGTAAATATGAATATTGCATTAAATGAATGGTATAATTGAAAAACTAATATTTAATTTATTTAAAATTGGTGAATGCTGCTTATATTTTAGATAAAAGAAAAAGCACTTTTGTTGTTTATATTTTAAACCGGAGGTAATTGTGAAGATTCCCTCAATTAATTTGTTTTAAACAGGTAAATATTAGTAATTATTCCCTCCAGTTTTTTTTATAAGAAATAAAATGTGTCATTTTTATGGTCTTTTTTATAAGAAACAATATCTTGTAAAAAGAATATAAAAAGACATCAATTACACAAATGATAATTTTAGAAAATTATAGCATCATTAATTATAATTAAACATTTTCAATGCATTTTTTTGGTATTTATGATTTTGTCATATGTTTCTTATAAAAAAGACCAGAGAGATTAGTATATTATATCGGTGGGAGATTTGAATTAATGATCTCTTTATCACTCAGTCAATTAATTTAAAAGAAGTTGTGGGGAGGGGGAGGGGCGACGATAGTTTGAAGGGAGACGTAGAGGTGGATGTATGAGAGTTGTGACGGGTGAAAGAGGAGTAGTTTTCATTGTGCTTTGAATTTACTTGGCTTTAAAGCTGGTCATATACAGGGCGTGAGGTGAGCTTAACCAAGTCATTACCAGTGATCAATCACTTAAGTCCATTACATTCGTGCTCTCCAATTAACTTCAAAGCGTGCGTCTGCAGTCACAAGCCACCAGAGGATGACTCAACAGCAGCATATCCTAATAAATTTAAATAGTTTCATTTTGGCACAAAAAAATAAATAGTTTCATGTTACTTTTAATTTTTTTTGGTAGAAATGTTACTTTTTAACACGATACTATTATGTTACAAGAAATAAATTAAAAAATATTTTTAATAAACTTCAGGTAAATAAAATGTGAATCATATCTTAATTATTTTTGTACCTTTTAAAGTTTTAATAAAAGAAATGTACGTTCCTAATAAGACAGGGTCAGTGTCGTCTAATTGAGGGACAAGTCACAATTCTGATTTTTGAACAAAGTCCACCTAATTTCAAGTTTCAATTAATACATATATACCACAACTGCCAAACCTAACCACAGTCCACACATCTTTAAATTGGGGTCCATGCATCACCTATTGGCTATTGCTATCACTCAATCTGCAATTTTACTACCTTGTCATGTATATGTAATGTAATATGTAATATTGTTTTTATTATTCATAGAAAACCATCAAATCAAAAGGTATTTGGACACCAACGTCCGTTAATCCGACTGGCAACTGCAGTTGACCCTCATCTCAAGGTTTCGTGTTTGAGTTTTGGGTTTGATAAAAAAAGGCACCGGGAGGAATAGCTTTAATGCAGCCAAGGTCTTGAGAGAGATTAGTCTCTGTATTAGTAGCCGGAGGATACTCTCGCCAATGTCATGGTAAAAAAAAAAAAAGGTGTTTGGACCTCTAGTGTTTACCTCTTCGGGCAAACAAGTCCGTCCATCTGTAAGCATTTTTCTGGGCCAGCTTTTGTTTCTACACACAAGCTCAGTTATGGCTGCGTACCAGTTTGAACAAATGTCAATTATGGCAGAACCCCAGTTTTAACCATGTGTACTGTGGCAATTGACATCTTCCTTATTGAAGACAAAATAACTACTCCACTTTAATTAAATATTCTTCTTGAATTGAACCAGTTATATATACACCAATCCAAAAATTGAAGTCTGCCTTATATTAATTGGATGATGCCGAATCATTTAAAATATACTTCGGATATCAAATAAAGGTAGGTGTGTGTGTGTGTGTGTGTATACACTTTATTTGTTTTAATTAATGATTCTTGCTTTAAAAATTTTAATTGTTTCAATTATTATTTTAGAAAGAAAATATTATAAGTACTATCTTATTATTTTATCTTATCTTATAATATTTTACTAAGTGGAATAAAAATATATAAAAAATTAAATATTAATTATTATACTTAAGATACTTCATTTTTTACAATTTAAAAATATAAAAGTAAATAAAAAGTAAATTTTTTAGTTAAATATAAATATATATTTTAAAAATTAAATTTTTTTAATAAATTTTTAAAAATTATATATAAACTTGCCAAGTTGTATGTTTTATATCTTCAAGGTAGTCATTGAATGCTAATAATGTGAATAACTAAACTGCATATATGAAAATTCATGGCACAGATGCCTAATATGGGAACAGATTAAATAATGATAAAAAATAATTTATTTAAAGTGGGTAATATGTCTTTAAAGAAAAAATTAAAGGCGAAGTTGTTATATCAATTAAAAACTTAAGTAAATTTTAATAATTTGATAATTGAAAAGAAAATTATTTTTTTCAATAATTGCAATTTTAATTCTCAAGTTGATTAAGAATTGATTTTCTTATTTACTTTCAATGACTAAAATTTTTCTGCGCGCGCCTATATACATATTCCAATGCCCTTTGTACAGCTTTTGGACACCATGGTCAATTTGAGATAAATCAAAGTATATAATAAGGAGCAAGGACTATGATGAAATTAAACTTTAAAACATCCAATTGAGGAAGAAAAAAAAAGCTTATATTCTTTTAAGACCAAAATAATAATTTTCTTTTAAACCATCCAACAATCACGCTTCGTGGTCGCTAACTGCACAGTCACACTTGCGTGCTGTTTCATCAACACTTTAATTAGGTTCCCTAGTGTGCTTCAAAGGTCTAATCCGACAACTTCCAAAGAATTAAGCAAAGTCATAGTTAGATCTTGGGTTTGTCTCCAGATTAAGCCTAAAACATTAACCAACCATGAAAGGAATTAAAATCAAAGATTTGATTCATAGCCATAAACTCAAGTTCAAGATATATCAAGGAATAACTACGAAAGATTTGACTTGATTGTTAATTGGACCCATAGGTCCATCTTCTTATGAGACACAAAAAATGGGAACCATAAAGATGTTGATGCTAGCGTATGACGATGATATGTTATATTTTGCGGACCATCATCACAGACTAGTTGGTCCCATTCATCATTTTCAACGAGGGGGACCCTTAATCCACTTTGTTCATTATGATTTCCACTTTTGAGAGCTTTCCCATAAAATTAAATCGGATTGCAAATTCAATATTATCGGTTCATCGGTTCGCATCTTATGACCATATTTAGCTAGCTCTATCAAATTACAAAAGGAAAGCCTTTTAGGTTTATTATTAGGCAATGATCTTAAGAATCAATCAGCATTAATGAAATGGAAGTGCTTAATTACGATATGGTTTCCTAGTTTTCCACCTAACCCCATTATACTACGTAGAAACTAATTACTGGACATGCTAACTAATTTTGACAAGAGTCAAATTACCAATTACTACTCCCCTTTGTTCAATTTCCGTTTGTGCCAATATTGTAGCTCAGATAAATACCAGAAACACACACTTTAACATACTCTTTCTAACACACTCTCAATGATTGATTGAAATTCATATTGGGTAATTCTTATTTTTGGCGATACACTATATATATATATATATGATCAAAGTTCATCTTCAGAGATTAATTGGTACCTTTTTGTCCTTTACAACTCATAGATCATTGTTCATCTGTTATCAATGCATGCTAGCTAGGGAAGGTATATTCACTACCACACTCTAATTTGTGCATTTACCGATGGAAGGAAACAGAGTCAGTTCTCCAACTGAATGCTAACAGAGACTAATTATTTTGCTGGCCGGGAAGAAGACTGTGCAGAAAATTCTCACATGTGATGTGAACTTCAGCTTTAAAATCATATGCCATGATACGGTCATGCGAGAATCATTGACTATGTTTTGGATCCTTTGCTTCCACAACAAGAGTTCGAATTTCTATGGAATTGTGCCTATTGAATTGAGAGGAACATTTGTATAATTTACTTTAACAACTTCCTAATCTGGACGTCGTGATATATATATATATATATATATACCCTAAACCCTATATAAATATAATGAACCCACTTTGGTTTCTTTAATAGTAGTAAGTACAACTAGAATTATTGACTTTTTATGTCTCTATTCTGTCCAAGTTAATTAAGTGTCAGCAAAACACATCTAATGTCACGCCCTTCTACTTATAATACTCAATTATTAAAACGTACGCCACTTGTTTTGTTAACAACACTAATTGGCAAAGGGGGAGATTAGAAAAGGGAAAATATGGTAATACCTGGCTGTGGCAATTTGGAGGAAACAAACAAATATCTATCTATGCATCAAATGTGGTCCGAAGTAGCTGGCTATAGTTTTGATTTTTTTTATTTCCTTAAGTTATTGCCCACGTGAGTTTGGTTTAGTTAGTTTAGACCTTGATTAACCTGATACTTTATCCCCTGTCAGTAACGTGACAACAATGAGATGAGAAATCTTCCAGCATCGATCTTTACACAATTATATAAGTTACAGATCATTATCAGTGACACAATTAGAACAATTAATCCTCTTAATTATATAATATTTTAGCTAGTGTAATGTAAGCGACTATAAAGGAGGGGATCGAATTCTGCAGGCTACACTGGAATGAATGATGATGAGGTTGTGTTGTGTTGTGTTGTGTGTGCGCGCACACATGAAAAGGAAACAATTGAAGGTGGTCACGTGAAGGTGGTCGACCCCATCATCCATGATCCACCATTTAGTAGCATATAGTAAAACTCACAAGACACCCCCCATTTGCAATTAAAGTTTTCATACTGTGCAGTAAATGGGTCCCTTTTAGCTCTCTAATAAGACTCTTCTAATTCCACCGCGCATGACACCACACATGATTTGTGTTGGCCCATTTGCTATCTATCCCTTTAGATGAATTGGGAGACACACAAAAAACCTTCTTGCTGCTGAAAAATGAAAAGGGGGAGCGAAGAAAAGAAACTATAGATGCGAAGATGTATGTATTTTTTCATAAAGAAAAGACAATGAAAATTAAAAGGGAAAAGAAAAAGGACCATGTGCTATACAGCCAAAGGGTACTTAGATGTCTCACGTGATGAAAGAAACCCTACGCCTTTGTTTCTCTTTAATCTTTATCAATTAAGTAACAAAAATAACGAGGATGAAAAGGGTATGGGTCCGAAACTAGGCAGGCACAGAATTAAATCCATACAGACTAGACTACCATAGTGTGTGGCTTCTAAAAATAATACAATGAGAATGATCATACGGATAATATATGTCTAAACATTTTAAGGTGCCTTTGAATTTTAATTTAAAAAAATGCTGAAAACATGTATAAATTTTAATATTCATGTTGATATGCTTCTTCATACGCAATTCAATCCTCAAAGAATACGTGGAATTGGAATTAGAAACTACCACATTACGATGCTTCCATTTTTGTTTGGGTCAATCGATATAGCCTGAAGGGCCCATTTACAGATTGGTTGCCAACAGCCCAAGGCAAACACAAGCTCGTATGGGCCGTCAAACCTCCTTGGCCCATTTACTGATTGCTTTCCCGCATTGATGTTGGCCTCTAATGGATCTTGATCAAGAAAAAAAAGACGGAGATGAGCCTTGCTCTGTTTGGCCTACTGTGTATATGCATTTTAAAGGTAACTGTGTATATGCGCCTTTGCCTGTGGTTGTGTGATGACTGGTTTAGACATGTGAGCAAATTTGTGGAGTCTAAGGCTCTGGGTGCCCCAAATGGGCTAAACTCACCCCTCTCAAAAGTATCCTTTTTTTTATGTCTGTGGAGCTGGACTGGACTTGTGTTTTAGGCTGAGTTTCTTGGTTTTTTTCTTTTTGTTTGTTGCTTTTGTGTGTTTTTGTTGTTTTTCCTTTGCTGATAGTTGGGCAGTTGAGAGCTAGTGGGTTCCTTCAGAGCATAGCTTTGAGTTTAAAGTTTATATGTTAGCTATAGCGTATCTGTATTGGGCCTCTGTATTCTGGCTTCTTTCTATGTAATGATTGGGCTTGGCCCATATCAATATATCTCCAACCTTTGACAAAAAAATAAAAAAAAGGTAACTGAAGTAACTTTTCACGGGTTGACCAAAAATAAAAGTAACTTTTCACGGTTGACAAAAAAAAAGTAAATTTTGACAGGTAAAAAAAAAAATTCCACCCGTTACAAATCATTTGGTCAAATGACAAAAAAAAAAAAAATCGTCAGTCATCAGTTAATTCTTTACTGATTTGTAAAACTGAAAGATATTGGTCACACCTAAAATTAATTATTATTCAAGAAATCAAGTATTATTGAAAGGCATCAAAACTTTCTTGCTCACGCGTTAAACGAGAGTAGTCCCGTTCAAAGTGAAACTTAATGGGGATATATTTTCTGCAGGGTTTCTAAAAAAGAAATCTATGTGAATGTTCCATGCTTTAATTGATGGACAAAAAATTTTAAAAAAGTAAATAAACTTGTTGGTGAATTACTTCTCGCATATAATTATGCATCTTACACAAAATCCAAATGCGAGCGTTTCTTGTATAGGATATGCAAAATGTGCAACTAACTAGTCATTTTTGTTAGTACAAATTCATCAATTTTCATTCACAATATATGAATTAAGCAAAAGCCCAATCCATACCCGATCTAACAATGCAATGTAGGCGTTGTTGTGATTAATTAAGCGGAGAAGCAAGTAAAAATAATATCGTTGTCGACTCCGAGGAGGCCAAGACCATTAGAATTAGAGAGGAAAAACCCATTGGCGAGAAAATTAGGTGGAGGAGTAGTAGTAGTGGACGACGAAGCTTTGTTGAGTGTGGCACTGTTGTTATTCCTATGTGAATGTGATTTGTAGGTCTTTGTAGAAGAAGATGCTGCTGCCACCGCCGTCGCCTTCTTTTTCTCAAGCCTTCGCCGTGTAACATACTCTTCCGGAATAAATACATCCATGTGTTGGTTTTCGAATACTAATACTAATTAGGACACAGAGGAAGTAATAATTCTGATGAGGGAGGTGAGTGGTGTGACTGGCGGTGCCTAAACTTGTGTGGTTTAGGCCAGGGGACCAAAAATATGGCGGAGATGGAGGGCATTGGTGGTGGGTGGGGAGATTATAAATAAATAAAGAGAGTGTGGTAGTACTGGTGGGGAGACAAGAGATACCATGGGCGTTGGACGTCCCATGTTTTTATTAGGTTAAAAAACTGTTTGCATCGGAAAGGGGAAGTGTGTGATGTGAGGATAGCCAGGTGGGATTGGGTTTTTATTCAGGAAAATAGCGTTTCGGACTTTTGTCCATTGTGCCCTTTAGAGTTTAGAGATCTAATGCCTGGTGCATGTCCAACGTTGTTTGCCTGAGGTTTTCATTTCATGTGTATAGTTAAGTGCGTGAGTTGGTGTATCTCACCCATTCACGAGTCTTATGAGTTTTGTGTGTGACCCAAATCCAAACGCATCACCATAATACACACGATTTCTTATTATTTCCAGCTTTTTTACATGAACTTTCGCGTCTTTCGGCCGGTCAATCCTCGCGCCTTCTTAACCCCTTTTTGGAGGTATAGAAGTTCCTCCCTTGCATATAAAAAACTTCTAGCCACCCCAGAATTATGTAGCAGTGTGTAAACAAAATTGTCGAACGATCGATTTGATTTCAATGCAGTACTATTTGTGTTAAAAAAAAAACTGTACTTGTATTTAATGATATGTTATCATATTATTTAATGGGAATTATATCTCATGTAATTATTATTATAATGAAGTTCCTTAAATGGGATGTCATGGGACTAATTAGTAATTAACAAGGTAAAAATGTTGATCTTTGACCTCCTTTTTCCCTAGGATGTTCATAAAACGAAAAAATATAGTTAAAACTGAAAAAATTGAATAAATCGAAAAAAGTGAAAAACTAAATTTTTTTAATTGAATTGGATTAGATTTTAGATTTGATTCGAAAACTGATTCCAATACAAATTGAAGTTATCATTTAGATATAAGCACACATGTACTTGTATTTAATGATATGTTATCATATTATTTAATGGGAATTATATCTCATGTAATTATTATTATAATGAAGTTCCTTAAATGGGATGTCATGGGACTAATTAGTAATTAACAAGGTAAAAATGTTGATCTTTGACCTCCTTTTTCCCTAGGATGTTCATAAAACGAAAAAATATAGTTAAAACTGAAAAAATTGAATAAATCGAAAAAAGTGAAAAACTAAATTTTTTTAATTGAATTGGATTAGATTTTAGATTTGATTCGAAAACTGATTCCAATACAAATTGAAGTTATCATTTAGATATAAGCACACATGTAATTTTTCTTATAAATTTTTTGTTTTTTGGTCAAATCCATATTACTAACTCTGTACCAAAAAAAATCCATATTACTAACTACTTTCCAACTTTTTCAAGCAATCTCACCACGGGCCACTATCTTTTTTGGAGTTGGGTAAAAAATCTTACTTGTATTGGTTGAAAATTTGCGATCCAGACCAACCCATTACCTGTCATAAAAAAAAACAACCCATTACCATGACAAAGAAAAAACCATTGCAGCCCGCAGGCAAAATGGGTTGGTCCGTGTATTCACTTTTTTTTGGACCAAAAAAAATGTATTCACTTTTAAAAAATAATATTACTATTTTATTAAAGCAATTTATCCCATGTAATAAGTTAATAAATTTTCTTTTAATTATGATAAATTAAGATTAAAATATAGAAGTAATATATTCTAGTTTATGTTGTACTGTAATTTTAATGAAAATGTCAGATATAATTATACTATAAAATAATAGAATATAGCCCACGAAAATAAATAGACAACACTAACGGCAATAACCAACAAACGCGGGAAATAAAAAGACTCCCTTTATGTAGAAGATAAATATTGAATTTGCCTTTTTTTTTAATGATTGACATGAATACTAATAATTCATGCATTGTTAAATTTGTCATCATGTATTGTTAAAATTGTCACATACCACTTTATATTTGATAAATTAGATTCAATTTATCAATATGATGTGACACGGGTGGTAGATACTCAGATCACTTAAACATGATGTCGGGGGTTCGACCTTAAGCCACATGTATAGAAGAACATCTGTTGGGAGATATCAATCTATTAAATGAATCTCAATACTTTAAGAGATTAGTCTCTACATTTACACGTAGATGATATTCAAGTTCACCAAAAGGATTAGATCCAATTTAAATTGGGAACAAAATTGGTCAAATGATGAAATTAGGGCCTAGGGGTGTTCGATTGGATCAATTTTGAAAAATAAAATAAATTTATAAGCAAAGAAAACTTCAATAAAAGGAGTATAAGAGATACTCCAGCCCATATAATAGTTATACAATCTATCTAACGAAAGATCCAGAAATAACTCATCGGATTAGTACACCAATCAGAAAAACAAGTCCTGTTTACCTACCCTCTCTATGAATCAATCTCTTAAATATAACATATGCAAAGTATATATAACATTTCGGCTTAAATATGTTTCAGATCCTTCCAAATTTGGCCGTTTTGATTTTAGTCCCTGCAAATTTTGGTCAAAGTTTTTTAGTTCAATAAAAAAGAATTTATTTGATTTTAGTCCTTTTAGTGATTTAGGGCTGAGGTGGCATGGACACGTCACCTCATTAATCTGACGTGTCATATTCAAGTGCCACATGAACACGCCATGTACGTAAGACAAATTTGCAGGGACTAAAATCAAAACAGACCAAGTTTTTTTCTTCTCTCCATCTCCACCACCCCCACCCACTCTCTCTTTCTCTCTCTTCAACTAAAATCAAAACAAATCAAATTTTTTTCTTCCCTCTATCTCCACCACCCCCACCCCCACCACTCTCTCTCTCTCTCTCTCTCTTTCGTTTTTTCTCTCTCTCACCACCACCACCACCCAAACTCTCTCTCTCTCTCTCGTTTTCTCTCTCTCTCTCACCACCACCCAATCGGATCAATGGGTATTTCTCATGCTCTTAACTTTTTAAATTTCTGAATCCCCCCTTTTTCTTGTTTCTATGGGAAATGAATTTTTCAGTTTTTGAACAACTTATTGCGCAATTAACTTACGGTCTAATTGTATACAACATGTTTGACATTGTTTTATGGGGTAAATTTGAGTTATCGTTTGAGAAAACGAGAGAGAGAGAGTGTGTTTGGGTGGTGGTGGTGGTGGTGAGAGAGAGAGAGAGTGGGGGGTGGTGGGGGTGGGGGTGGTGAGAGAGAGAGTGTGTGTTTGGGTGGTGGTAGTGGTGAGAGAGAGAGAAAACGAGAGAGAGAGAGAGTGGGTGGGGGTGGGGGTGGAGATGGAGATGGAGATGGAGGGAAAAAAAAATTTGGTCTATTTTAATTTTAGTCTCTACAAATTTGGTCTGTTTTGATTTTAGTCCTTGTAAATTTGTCCTACGTACGTGGCATGCTCACGTGACACTTAAATATGATACGTCAGATTAATGAGGTAACGTGTTCATGCCACCTCAGCCCTAAATCACTAAAAGGACTAAAATCAAACAAAGAAAAATTATTAGACTAAAAAACTTTGACAAAAAATTACAGAGACTAAAATCAAAATAGCTAAATTTGAAAGGACCTGAAACATATTTAAGGCTCACATTTCACATATTGAAATTTCGGCAACATCGTTGTTTGGGAAGAGGGGGCGGGGTCACTATATTTCTGGATCCCCACAGTTTATTGTTTCTTATCGCTCCCATATAGTTAGCTCATAAATGCCAGCAAAAAGGATATATATAAAAAACATAATTTTTTTTACTTGGGTTGTCTTCACGAAATTACCTTGTGCTTTCAGTCCTTTATTATAATGCAGTTTTGATTATAAAAAAAAAAATAGAATATGTCGTTTTATAGCCGAATTAAATTGGGTTTGCATACATACACATGCATCCTTCCTTTGTTGAAAAGAGAGTAGTCTCTGGTTCAATTCAATCAGCTAGCTAGCTTGTGCATCAATCGTATAATCGCATTCATAAACACAGCGGCTCTTCCTGGAGAGTCAGGGTTAAACGCCTTATCATTTTCCCAAAAATAAAATTCGGCTCACATATAATAGTTAACAAGTTTTTATCTATTTATTTATTTATCTGGACAATATAATAGTAAAATAATTTATTCATTGTAATTTGGTTTATCCAAAGCTGTTCAGCCGGACGAAGCGTCGATACCTTGCCATTGCCAATAAACCAAATTATTGCCAATAAACCAAATCTATTTATTTATTTATTCATATGTGAGACAAACGAAAGGAAGTTTATTTTCATTTGCTACATCTCACAATTAAACTTTGTTTCATTTGTCTCACATATGCTAAACATTTAGTTTTAATGAAAATGGGTTGGCAATTTGCTAATTATTTGAAAGAATTAGAAGACAAGACCGTGAATAGGAAAATGACCGATAGGCACTCAACCCCATTTTACACCCAATGAGAATAGAAGAAAAATAATTAATAAATATGATACATAAGTGATGTGATAAAAAAATAAGATATAGAAAAAAATAAAAATGTTGAATGAGTGTCGGAAAAAAGTGATCATCTTCAAAAATCAGGACTCGCCATGAATATTTGCATGTGGACCCTACATGAAACTTTGACATCTCTTATATATACACCTGGGAGGCCATCGTGGTGAGTTCACCAAACACCTTGTTGTAACCAACAAGGAACTTTATATAGGTGCATTAATATGGCAGAAGAGGGGAACAAAGAAGCACAGTCCGAGTCTGAGTCTCAACCTCAGCCTCAACCTCAAGAGCTTTCCCATATCCTCAAACAAAAGGAACCGGAGAACGCAGAAACTTCAACCGCTGTTAAACTAGAGCCCAGCGGCAGCAGCAGCAGCGTGGACCCTGTTGTTGTTGTTGTTCCTCCTAAAGACCGTGCCGCCACTCCTCCACTTGATCAAAGTAATTAAGTCTCTCACATCACTTGATCGAATATATGCGAATCATATATGATTTCAACTCAATACATACATCCTTATTTATCCTTATTATTGTAGTTATATAAACCACAATAATCTTTAATTTTATGTTGTTTAAGAATATAATGTTCCTACTTCATAGTTTTGTTTTCCATATGGAGTTGTTCCCTGGAAATCAATTTCGAACATGTTTGATTTTCCATTGCAAATGTATGTTTGAGTTTAAAAATATGTTTACACATAAAAAATTCTATAGTTTCGTTATTTTAGGTTTAAACGTACTTTTTATGTATTTCAACTGAAAAACTAAACCTGCAAGGCTGCAATTCATAGTTTGTTAAAATCAATTTTAAGCAAAAAGGTCAAATAGAAGGTTTTTATCTTTAAAGGAATTGTAATTTTTTATTTTCTCTTTGGTAGTGTAGCCCAAGAAGAAAGGTTCTATTGTTTTTTTTTTTTATCCAGTAGAAATGATAAAGACACACACATACAAACGCCCCAACCGGGGATCGAACCATGTCCAACCTAGCAACGCAAGATGGATTTAACCATTTGTGCTAGGTTTTACAAACAAAGATTCTATTGTTTATACCAATGTTCGTGCTACAGAACAAAAAAATCTAGCTAATTATTTTGTGAGATATGAATTTATTTTGGTGCATTTATTGTTTGAGACATTTGGTTGCTTTTGTTATTTCACTTGATACTTGTGATTCGGCTAATTATTATTTCTGGATAGACCTTTCCTGCGTGTAATTCCTTTCCAAAGTGGCTGAACCTTTGATCTTTATTACCCATGTGTGAAATTATATGGATTAATTATTATTTAGGCTTGCATATACGACTTTGCTCACACGTTTATTTTCATGCTACTACTATATTTATTCCACCCGACATGTATTTTCTTGTCATTATCCATATTCCTTGTTGAGGTTGCAGCTCCTGCTGCTGGAGCGGAATACGCAAAGGATGATTCAGTTAACAGAGGTTGTTTTGCAAGATTTTTGTATTTAATCATATAATATTTAAGAGATAATAAGTAACTCAATTTTTTCATCAGATGCTGTGCTTGCAAGGGTTGAATCGGAGAAAAGATATGCTTTAATTAGAGCATGGGAAGAAAGTGAGAAGACAAAAGCAGAGAACAGGTAATGATGTGCTATCTATTACTATTACTATTAATTTGTTAACTCTGTAATTCCCTTCTATATATTTTGAGTGCTGAGCTTGATGACAATTTGTCAAACAGGGCATATAAGTTGCATTCTGCTGTTGAATTGTGGGAGAATAGTAAGAAAGCATCAATGGAGGCAAAACTCAAGAAAATTGAGGTCATATTTGTTCAATTTATGCATCAATTTGACTTTTTTTTTTCAATGTTAGTTAAAATGAATTAACCAAATTAATGTTGTATGAAAACTTGTTATTAATTACAGGAAAGATTGGACAGAAAGAAGGCTGGGTATGTTGAAATAATGCAAAACAAAATAGCTGAAATTCATCGATCAGCAGAAGAGAAAAGGGCATTGATTGAAGCCCAAAAGGGAGAAGAATTCCTAAAGGTAGAGGAGACAGGTGCAAAGTTTCGTACCCGTGGCTATGTGCCAAGGAAACTTCTTTCATGCTTCGGGTAGTTGAGGTTTTTGGGTCAAATGCAAAAGACCAAACTCTCACTGGCTTGCCTTTTCTGTTGTGTTATACATTTAATTAAAATTTGCTTCCTGTATTGTTGGTTTCTATATAGTAGTTTGTAATAAGAGGTGGACAATGAAATTTGCATTTGAAAATAAATTAAATTGCTTTTACATATTTTTAATGATATTTTTTTAAATTATTTCCTTATCATAAAAAATGACAATTCTTTAAAAAAAACATATATATTAATATATACACTTATTTTACTTTTCCCCCTATTCTTATAATAAGGAAAGCGTTAAGAATGATATAAGTAATTTTTTGTGCACAATTGTATTTCTTATATATACAAATAGGGTGGGTCTACATGAAAAAAGTGAGGTCAGGTAACTGCCTTCACTCTTTAAATATTTTTTAATTAAATTAAGTTCTAGGATGTGTTTGATTTGCGATAAAAATAAAAGATTGAATAGCATAAAAACATTTATTCTATATTTAATTTTAAAAATAGTTATGGAAAATAAAAAATAAAACATATAAAAGTTTTAAAAATTTGTTACTCAATAAATCATAAGACAACTTTACATGTTATGTACAATATTTTTAAAAAATAAAAATCCCTATTTTTTTTCATTTTGGTAACCCCTTTTTTCGTAATCCCTTTTCTTTTCCATTATCTATTTTTTTTTCTCAAAATTATTATACCTCATAAGTCATAATACACCGAACACATTTTCTCTCGCACACAAGTAATACATATATATAACTGCCCTCTTGTCTCCGCAATGCTTTCATAATATCTTTAACTTTAATCCTACTATTTCGAAAAAAGTATATTAATATTTATGATTAATTAATTTTTTAGTCTTTCTAATATACAGTTTTAATCTCTAATAAATCTTTTTTGTCAGTTTTAACCTTTGAAGTATAGAAAAAATTGTTTTTAGTCCTCATTAATTTAATTCTAGTCTATATAATAATTGTCCTCAAGCAATCGAGTCCAATTGGTTGATACTTGATGGCTGAATTTCATAAGGAACAATTCCTTAATTTATAATTTTAAAATTTTATCCACCTTTGAAGATAGATAATAACATTATGTGCGCCCTTATTCTATCCTCTTCCATGTCCTTTCAATAAATTAAGACATAATATTTTAATAAAATATTCTAAAAGAGGTAATTTAGTGAAATGATAAGGTGATCTGGTGCCTTAAGAGAAGAATATAGAAATTATAGTGTAAGAAGGTTAAATGTTTGAATCTTTCACTAAAATAATATACTAATCGCTAACATTTGTCTATCTAGAGAGAGAGAGAGAGAGAGAATCTTAGTTAATCCAAAATTGGGCTCACAAAGACGACAGTTGATTTCAATTTTGAATCCTAAAAATAGATATGCAGAGCACCACATGTATGTATCTCAGAAATAGAAATTATCATCGTCCAAATGCATGATGCATGTCATGTCATGAAGGACTTGGTCAAAGCTAGCATGTCCGTATAAGTCGAAGGTCTACAATTAGACAATGAAATCTGTGTCCATGCAAAATCCAAAAAGGCAAAGAATTAAAATTAACCTCTCGCAAAAGTGTTAGGTGTATGCATCTTCTCCACTCGTTTCACCCCTTTTCGTTTTCTGGACCTGTAATTTCGCACGGGACAACTACTACAAGAGACGGTGTGTGGAGACAGGGTAACATACAGAATAATCAATCTCTGAGTTCTTTGCATCGTAGCTGAACCCTCAACATTTTTTTAACGTGCTAGCTAACATTCATTTATATTCCAACAGAAGTAAATTCTGTTGTCACATTTGATTCTGACTTAGCTAGTACGAGAAAAGACAAAAAAAAAAAAAAACAGAGGAAAAGAGAAAAAATGGCATTCAGCGGAACCCAACAGAAATGCAAGGCTTGCGACAAAACTGTTCACCTGGTCGATACATTATCTGTGGATGGTGTTATCTATCACAAGAACTGCTTCAAATGTAGCCATTGCAATGGCCTTCTCGCGGTATAGAATCTGTTTTTTTTTTTTTACATATTTAATTTGTTTTTGCTATGATGATCCCTTCTTGTTTAGATAAAATGAGAAAATACAATTAATTACAAATAATAACACTAATTAGATAAAATAATGTGTACTGTTATTTACACTTACATGGGGTTTGCATTGCAGATGAGCAATTATTCATCAATGGAAGGAGTTTTGTACTGCAAGACTCACGCTGAGCAGCTTTTCAAGGAATCTGGCTCCTTCACCAAGAAATCCCAGTCTGGTAACAAGATCCTTAATTTTTTTTTAATTAGTTATATATACCCTGTATCCCAAATTATAATAACACGCAATTTAATTATGCACTGTTTTTGGGGCTAATGACCACAATCTTGTTTCATGATTTTCAATCAGCTGGAAAGCCAAGCGAGCTGGTGTGTATCCTATTCTATATCTTTCGTTTTTGCTAGCTTGTGCTATTTTTGTCAAAAATTATTGATTCAGTTTTCATATGTTTCTTCAACTTGTGTCAATTAACATCATTTTCATTTCCTTACAGCCTAGGGCCCCAAGCAAACTTTCAGCCTTCTTCTCTGGGACTCAAGACAAATGTTCATCATGCAAGAAAACTGTATATCCATTGGAAAAGGTATGACAGATCACATATATTGTTTGTGACCCATGATATATTTGGAAATGGATTCTCTGCATTCACACATTCGCGCGGTCAGATATTGAGATCGGACGGCTCACGATTTCAGAAATAAAATCCGATTTAAGATACGAATTTAGACTGTGAGTTGTCCGACCTCGATCCAATGGGTCCGATTTATGTGGATCTTTCTGGTTAATACACGTGTCAAAAAAACTGTTTCATTTGTTGGTCTTTTAACAGTTTATATTATGAATAGATCCGTATTTTGTATTGGTATACTTACACTTGGTGGAATTGTTATGATGTTTATGACAGTTGACGGTGGAAGGTGAGTTTTACCACAAATCATGCTTTAGGTGTACACATGGAGGATGTTTCCTGTCCCCTTCATCCTATGCTGCTCTTGATGGGTATATATACTGCAAGCCCCACTTCTCTCAGTTGTTCAAGGCGAAAGGTAGCTACAGTTATCTCTCCAAGACGGCTTCAATGAAGAAAACCAATGAAGAAATGCAAAAGGCTGAGGAGGAGAAAAGTGAGTCAGCTGCTGCATCGGACACAGAGACAACAACACCAAAGGAGGAACAACAAGATGCTGATGCTGATGCCCCTGCCCTTACGCAAGAGGCGTAGTTGATCATCATGGAACAATAATATATTCAACAAGAGGGGGGCTTCATTTTTGTACGTATTAAATTGCATCTTTTTGTGTGATGTATCTTTCGGAATGGTTATATTGGCCTCAATCATGCAACCAACCTCGTTTCGTTCAAGGAATTGAAGTTCCTGAATTGATTGGGTGGTGTGTGGTGGCTTTATGTGATCATTTGGGAAGATTATATTCCTGCAAAAGTGCGATCATGTGTTTCATTTAACTTTTTTTGTTAACAAACTTCGACACGGTATAGCCGTATAGCATTATGTCTATGTTCTTTGGGGGGCATGTAGGTGTCCTTTTGAAACCAAAGTCTACGATGTGTGCCCCCGTCATTTTCATATATGTTCCTTCTTTATTTGTTCCCAAATTCCATTTGCGTTAAAGGGTAGCTGTATGTTATTGTCATTTGAACAGTGTACCATTTTTTTTAATAATAATAATAATAAGATATACAAAGTTCTACATTTCAATATATTGTTTTTTTAGTTATGATTTTTGAACACTTATATCTTTATATTTCTTTCTACTTATTACATTAATCATTAATCATTTGTTACATCTACCGCTCTTCTTTGTTATATGTCTATGTCTTTTAAGCTGTTAAATGGCATTTGGGTGTCCATTTGACTGTTTTTCTTATTTTTTAAGTAAATAGTGTAAAATTCTTCAAAACAAATGTAAATAGTGTAAAAGTATACATCTTTTAATTCATTTAAGATATCCAAATATATTGTGTTTGGAGACTAATTTGATATAATAAAATAAAATCCACAATTAATTTATTGAAATTTACACAGCTTCACATTGGATTCACGTGGGAGGTAGAGCTGAGTATATAAACCGAGACTTGTAGACCATTTTACGAATAACTTTTATGAATTATTTCCATTTTATAAATAAAAAAACTCATCAAATACGAGTAATTTTTATGAGTACTCATTAAATTTAAATTTAATTTTCCTTCCTAATTAACATTTATTATAATTGTAAGAACTTAATTTCAAGTTATTTTTATTTTAATATTATAGATTTCAAGAACTAAATATTAGGAAATTTCATAATCATCAAGAAGTTGCCAAATTTAATTTTATTTATTTTCTAAATAACTAATGGTAGGATTTATTAATTAATTAAGTTAATAATTTCAAAAGAAAATAAAAAAGCCCAGAAGCCACGTCAGTACGTGCGGGATAAGCCTCTGTGTTCTCCCTCCTTGCTAGCCGTTTATCGGAAGCCAAATAAAAAAATCACAGATTTTTCTTCTGAGTATCCATTCCCGCGAGAGTGTGAAATCCTTGTGATTGTGAACTTTGATGATAGCAGTCGTTGACGTTGTAACTGGAACATGGAGTCTCTTGCTCTCACCTGTAAACCCTTCTTCACCGGCAGAACTCAGCTTCCTTGGTTTTCTTCAGAGAGAAGAAGAACCACAACAAGAACCGTAGTTTATCCGAATCAGAGAACAAAGGTGTTCGCCTCACGCTCACAGCCACAGGGAGAAGAACCCCCTCAACTCAACAGCGAAGACCTCATGGAACTCAAGTTCGGTCGGTTACTTGGTGAGGACCCAAAGCTCACCCTTGCCAAGGTGTGCTTCTCTTTTGATAGTTTTATTTATTTATTGGAATAACTATGTTTCAAGTAATAACTTTGTTTACATGTGTGTGTGTTGTATGATATAACCTGGCTAATTGATACTGTTCCGTCATCATTAGATAATGGGAAAAAAGGCCAACCCTGATGCTTCCTATCTTGATATTGAGAAATCCTTTTATAAGAATAAGGGTAAAGTTGTGGAAATTGAGGAACTTCCCTTTGAAGTCTCTATGGAAAGGAAGTCCTCGGGTAAATTGGACGACCCGGGTTTGGCCAGACCTGTTCCTCCTGCCAAAGGATTACAATTCAAAACTGATGATAACAAAGTTGCATTGGAGATTAAGAAACCCCAAAGAATCGAAAGAGAATCCAATTCAAACCTGGGTTTGGTCAGACCTGTTCCGGCAAAAGGATTGCAATTCAAACCTGATGATAACAAAGTTGCAATGGAGATTAAGAAACCTGACCGGACCGGAAGTGAAGCAGGGAATGTTAGAAAAAGTAGTGTTCCTAATGTTATTCTGAGAAAGCCAACCGTGTATAAAGACGATGAGGATGAAGACAGGAACTCGAGGCTGAGAATGAGACCGAATTTGTCCCTGAAAATGCGGAGTGGGCAAGTGAATGAGAAGTTTAGTGACATGACACTGTTGAGGAAGCCTGAACAACCAATTGCCGAGAATGCTGATACGATCCAAGAGCCTTCTTCTAATTTGGATGACCGGGGGAACAATGATAGTGAGTTGAAGATGCGGAAAGAAGAGCCGTGTGACGAGGTTAGTAACTGGACGTTGTTGGAACAGCCACACAGACCAAGTGGCAAAAAAGAAGAAGAGCAGTTTGGAGATGAGAAAGTCGTAGTCTCTAGTGATGTAGGTGCTTATCTTTGTTGCAATGTGGAATTTATTAGTGTGAAGCCTCGTTTTTAAAATAATTTCATGCTTGATGCTTAATTAATTAGGGATTGGAGCAACATGAGCAGAGACATCCGGAGGTCCACCAGGAGCCAACTGATTTAAATCAACTGTCTGATTTAAGTCCAGTTGGTTCTAAAACAGAGTTGTCTGTGGAAGCTGCGCTACAGGGAAAGCCGAAAAGGTATTTGAAAGTAGTTTCACAGTTGTATATTCCAGTTTATGGTTGCAAATCCGGTTACGTTTCATTACTTAAATGTAATTGTGTTATAGATTAGATCAATATGTGAAACAAACCTCAACATTTGTTGGAGAAGAGACCGCTTTCCTTGATCCTAAAGGTCACGGAGACAATGAAGAATTAGGCAACCTTGTTGATATATCAGATTTTCAGGTCAGATTTCATGGATTATATGAGTGATTTATCTATTTCCCTAAATTTCATTTTAACCTCTGTGCGTTTTGATTTTGTAGGAAGGTGAAGATGCTGATTGGACCAGGGCAGAAGATTTGATTAAGACCGGAGGTAGAGAAGATGTGGAACTAGTAAGCTGTAGTACCAAGGGTTTCATTGTAAGTACTTAGAAAGCAGTAAGGGGACTTTCATTTGTAAATAACAAACATTTTCTTAGCCTGTCGTATTTATCTTCTGAACTGAATTAAACCATTTTACAGGTTTCTTTTGGTACCTTGATAGGATTTCTTCCATACCGTAATCTTTCGTCCAGGTGGAAGTTCTTAGCTTTTGAGTCATGGTTAAGTCAGAAGGGTTTGGATCCGTCAATATACAAGCAAGACTTGGGCATGATAACAAGTTATGATGCTGAAAATAAGAACTCTACTTCTGATTCTCCTTCATATAGGGAGAATGATGGTAAAGTTGAAGATAAAATTTCACCAGATATGAAATTGGAAGATCTGCTAAGGATTTATGACCAAGAGAAAACCAAGTTCTTATCATCATTTATTGGACAGGTTTGGTATTCAAAACATAAATACACTTTTACCAAATGTATTTGTAAAGTTTTACCGCAAAAGGTGAAACTTAAATATTACCATTCTTAATATTAACATACCGATACTTTCTTTTGCAGAAAACTAAAGCAAATGTGTTACTGGCAGACAGAAAAATGAGAAAGCTCATATTTTCAGTAAAACCAAAAGAGAAGAAAGAACTAAATGAGAAGAAGAGAAATCTCATGGTAAATGCTTTAATAACAATAACTATTCTTGAATTAACATGGAGCATGTGTTGTTGATTAAATGCAACAAAGTGGTCTTCAGATTCATTTTATGTTTCTTATGGCAGGCTAGACTTCAAGTTGGTGATATAGTGAAATGCCGCATCCAGAAGATAACTTACTTTGGAATTTTTGTTGAGGTATATAAAGCATTTGATGTCAGTATTGTGGAGTTCAGTTTTATGAAACACATTTAGCTTTACATCATTTAAGCTAGTATAAGTGCCTTGTTCAGCCAATGCTTATGCCACAGCCTCTATATTTAGCTAAGTGCGTGGATATTCTTTCATGGAATTGAGTTCAGAGAGGAGACAGAAAATTCTAAATATTGACCTGTTATTAATGTAGGTTGAAGGAGTTTCTGCACTAATTCATCAGTCAGAAATATCGTGGGATGCCACTTTGAACCCATCATTGTATTTTAAGATTGGTCAGGTATTTTCCTCCTCGATAGGGTGACAAAGTAAAGTTTGTTTAAAGTTCAAAAATGTCATTCTACGATACAATTATTTAAGAGCTTTTTTTTAAAAAAAAACAGAAACTATTTTGTTTAGCTTATGAGAAAATCACTAAAACAAGTTTTTTTAGGTTTTTGCTTTTTTAAAAAAAAAATACTTAACATAATTTAAAAAAAAATCTTTTAAAAAAATATATTTCTTTTAGAAAAAAAAAGTAGAAACAAATATGATTTTAACAAAGTGGAGAATAATTTACAACAACGAAATAACAATGATGCAAGCCACACACAATTTGTTTACTTTTTTTTTTATTATTTGTTTTGCTTCCATGACTTTGTCATCTATCATCGGTGCTTTCAATATAGATGGATTTAATTGAGTACCCGTGATATCTGGAGTCTTTATATATTGCTTGTTTGTATTTAATTTGAAGTTTACTTTTTGGTCCAGGTTGTAGAGGCAAAAGTTCACCAATTGAACTTTGCTCTTGAGCGCATATTTTTATCATTAAAGGAGGTCATGGTAATTTATTTATGTAATTATTTTATTATTTCTTTTCAAGTGTTTCCTTTTATTGGGGAGAATCGTGGAGATTATTTTGGGAAAGTTTATGTAGACCAAGCAGTGTTTGTACTTGTGATTCAACAAATCATTGTCTTCCTATGGCAGCCTGATCCATTGATGGATTCCTTAGAGTATGTAGTTGGTGATCATAAACCCTTAGACGGGACATTGGAGGCAGCTCAAACAGATGCAGAGGTAACCTTTACATGAAAAAGTAGAAGTCACTTTAAATACTTCAAAAATTATCAAAATAGACCTATTGTATTGATTGAATAATTGCATTGTTGTTGGATCTTATTTTCTCAGTAGTTTAGCTCTTTGGTTATGTATGCATAATATTCAAGTTCCTACTTTTAGCTCTTTGGTTATGTATGCATAATATTTTCATTCCAACCAATCAATTCATCTAGGGTGTTTATGATGTAGCAGAGAAAGAATTATTCTTGTCATACAA
This sequence comes from Glycyrrhiza uralensis, assembly GCA_030159175.1. NCBI lineage: Eukaryota > Viridiplantae > Streptophyta > Magnoliopsida > Fabales > Fabaceae > Glycyrrhiza > Glycyrrhiza uralensis. The sequence goes on along the minus strand of BRZY01000003.1, from coordinate 55,200,277 downwards.
TCAATCATCAATAGATCTGCAAATTTTATTTTTTTGTCTGGTTGATTCATTGTCTGACATGACTAATCACCAAATTATGCTCAATTTTGGACAGTGGTCTGAAGTGGAATCTCTTATCAAAGAATTGCAAAAAATTGAGGGAGTCCAGTCTGTTTCAAAAGGCCATTTTTTCAGGAGCCCTGGTTTAGCTCCCACTTTTCAGGTATGGACACATATACTCAAATATCTGCATTAATTAATGAATCATATAACTTGGATTTGCTCATATAACTTCGTTTGCTCATAAATAACAGTATGAGAAGCTTTTTAATGTTTTGATTATTTCTCTAGTATTGATCTTACTGGCTTTGTTTTTGTTTGTTAAACAGTTTAATATTTGTAAGCAAACTCAGTTTTTTGATTTATCTGCACGCAAACCAAATTCTGTTCCAGGTTTATATGGCATCCATCTTTGAGAATCAGTACAAGTTGCTTGCTCGATCTGGAAACAGAATACAAGAGGTAATGTTATAGAGTATGTTTTAGCTTTTTCTTAAATAGATTTTGCTGTGTTATTCAAGAATGTCTTCCCTCCCACTAGTATTCCTTTTTATTACTGGAGTTGCTTTCTTAAGTTATACATACTCCATGTCTTCATGTCTCCATGATATTTCCCATCAAGAAAAATGCTAGCAACACACCCTTTATTATTAGGTGAAAACTCGTGTGTCTCACTTGATTTAGTTGTAGTCTAGATGAATTTTATTCAATAATAGAGTGTTTGCATTGTAACAGTTGCTTATGTTCCTTGTTTTAAAAAATACTCTCTTGGGTTGTTGTTTGAAATCATGGCTTGACTCAATAGGAAAACAACTTATATTTTTTCACTTCCACACTCAAAAAGTTTGAGAATCAAAATCATGTTTCAAACACAACCCGGCCATGGTTCTATCAAATATGTTCAGACACAGCTCAACTAAGGTTTTGCCAGAAAAAAGGCTTCACTTATTTGTATATGCTTTTTGGTGGTTTACTTTTTTCTGTTTTCTTCTCTTCTCCTTGTTCTTCTGAATGCAGGTGGATTATTGATGGAAATCACATATTTTCACATTCATTTGTAGTATAATTTAATCCTTATCATTAATCATCTTGGGCAGGTTATGGTTCAAACTTCTTTAGATAAAGAAAGGATGAAATCAGCTATTATGACATGTGCAAACAGAGTAGAATAGTTGTGGCCTGTGGCTATAAACATGTTGCTTGATTTTGGTGATTATAGTGCTGGCAGCAATCATAGGAGCATTTCAAGTTAATGATACAAGAGATTTGGGAGGATCGAAGTTTTCTTTCCAGGAAAAAGTTTTAACAGATGCAGGGTTAAAGGAAAGAAACATGTAGATAAAAGCTTGAATCTTGCTCTTGGGTAAACTGATGCCATTTCTTATCTGCTTTTTGTGCACCGTGACCACTTGAGGAATTATTTTATCTCTGTGGTCGGTTATATTATTAGACAGATAGCTGCAATTCTTGGACAACTATTGCATGTAGCAAATCTCTTTGGTAATTTGCATACATAAAATTTAAGGCTGGCATTGTACAGAGCTTAGGCTTGGCAATGTTAATTTGCTTGGCTAAGTTCAAACTCAACAAGAAAATGAGTTGCTTGAACTCAGTTTGCTGTGTTCACGAGCCAGTAGATCTTTATGAGCAAAGTTTGAAATTTGTATTTAACACACATGTTAATTTCAATTTATCTCGAAATATAAAAATAAATAGTGTGATTGGTTCCCAACAAAGTTTCATTTAGCAGCCGTGGCACTATGTCATTACTTGTGTCTCAAACAGAGTATTTAAACACAGGCTTTTTTTTTTCTCTCCAAATGTTGTCATAAATCAAATTATCTCACAAATTAATAAAGTAGCAAAAGTTCAAACTTATTGATTTGTCAGCAAAGTAATTCTTAAACAACTTGCAAAAACTCGTTGGTGGCCCCGTTTAAAACGATTAAAGTAACGCATAGTAGTTTAATTTGATTGATCAAATAGCTTAAGGGTCCCAAAACCTATTGCACCTTGCAATGAAGTTCCCTGCAGTAATGAACTTCAATTCTATCATTTCTTTCTCGTAAGGTCCAATGGCGAGCAATGAGTACGTCTAGGTTTCCCAAGCCTAATGTGACTACTGAACTTCACCATCAGAGCATTACTGAACTTCTCTAATTTTTTTTTTTGATACAAACTGAACTTCTCTAATTATAATGGGCTTTTTAATTTTCTTTATATCTTTTCGTTTTTGGTTTGGAGCCAAGACTTCAAAAATTAGGATTTCTTCCTACAAAAGAGCAATAATAATAATACTAATAATAACAATAATAATATATTAGCCCTAATTATGGGAATGAAAAAACAAAAAAATGTTAATTGTTTTATTTCATCCATTTAAAAACACGAATATTGTTTTATGATTTTTACGAATTACTATAAGAAACAAAATATTTTATTTAATAAATCTCTGATAGGAACAAAAAAAATTAAATACGATTTTATATTTAATTTCTTATAATTAAGACTATTTAATAATTTTCTCAATGATTATGCAGAACACAAATGCCACTACTATATTTTAAATAGGAATCGTTAACGTTGTAATTGGAGTCATGGAGTGTGTGACCCAAAGTTAGCCTTTGTTGGGATGAGATGAAAGTGGGAGGAAAGATTGTGAGAAGATGAAAACACACAATTCAAGAAATGTTCCTTTGTTTAGTATGAATGGAAAATAGAGAGAATGTAAAAAATACTTGAAAATGGTAAAGATTTATTTCTTTCAAAATTGAAGAGAAAGGGAGAAAAAGACAATTACAACACTTATTCTAACACCATCTTTTATCTTTTATCACATTTAATTTGTATTTGAGGTTATTTGTGTAATTTTATACATAGTTTTCTTTGCTTTCACTATTAAATCATCTCAGTTTCTATTCTTTTTCTTTCTTTTTACTTTCTTTCCTCTAACTTTCCTTCCTAATCCAAACAAAGTGTTAGACTCAAGTTTGAATTGTCCCCATACATACTCCATAATTAAAGACAGCTTTTTTCTTCCGGTTACTGGCTGTTACGTTTGGGGTGTGCATAGAATGTCGTGTCGTAGGGTGTTGGACTTGGGTTTCTTCTTTGGCGTTACACAATGGGGCGCATCTTGATCATAGATAATGCATGCGCGTCTCTGTTATCAGCTTGATGATATCATATCACTGCACTGCCATTCCATTTCGCTTCTCTTTTGTTTTCTTTTATTATTATTATTATTAATAAACATTCAAACTCACATAATTTTCTGTCATCTCGAGTTTTTCCCTCTGCGGAAAAATGGGGATGGGAACCAGCACCTTCGTTACCAGATGGATCAATTTTCTCACCATGGTAAATGCTTCTTGCCCTCTAGAGTGATTTTTATGCTTCCCCGTTTCAATTTTGAGCTGCATTTCTCAAAAACTTGCTATGCTTTCAACAAGTTCAAATCATTCCATTATTCAAAAAAAAAAAATGGTGTTCACTCGCTTTATGCTGTTGCTCTTGTTCTTGCATACCCCACTTTAGTTTACACTTGAACATGTTCAAAGCTACGATTTTTAGCAGCTAACTTTACTTCTATTATTACCCCTTCCTTTCTCTTGCTAGTTTATTTTTATTTTGGTGTACTAAACAAATGAACCCTTGTGGGGGATTTTGTTGATGCTGTGTTCATATTCTCCTTTGTGTTGTGCAGCTTTTAGCCATCGTTGTCATAATATTTGGGGTGTGGATGAGCACTCACCATGACAGTTGCCGAAAGTCTCTCACTGTGCCTGTGCTAGGCCTCGGAGCAGTTATTTTCTTAATGTCAGCCTTCCATTCCTTATGATTTTGGTGCATTTTTTTTTTCTTTTGAATGTTTTTCTGTTACTTCATTGTTGTTTTCTATCACGTTTCTGTGTTGTACAGATCCATAGTTGGTTTTTTGGGTGCCCTGAAAAACATCCCCATATTGCTATGGGTTGTATCCTTATCAGATCAGATACATACTTACGAAGATTATGGCATTAGATGTTTAGTCCCTACAAACTTTTATTTCTCTTTTAACAAAAACCCCAAACAGTAAAAAAATATATGAAATTTTGGATTCTGGGTGTCCTCCTTGACATTGCACTTGCAGTATCTGATCTTGCTGTTCTTCATCTTGGTGGGAATCCTGGTCTTCACGGTATTGGTGTAAGTATGCAAATTTGTTGAGAGTTATTGCTGCCTTCTGCATTATCATTTCTTGTAATTGCATATGTCTCTGCCGTGGGGTTTATGAGTTGAGTCTTATATACATACTGGTTATAAGAGGAAGTCTTTGAGAGTCTTACCTCAGCATTTGCAGCAGTGTGACATAGCATTAACATTCCTTAACGTATATGTATTTTAACCTTTATCTGCTGTGTTGGTCTGTTCAACATTTAAGCCAACTAGGAGTTTATATGGCTGTTCTGTTTATTGAATAGTTACCTTGTGGGGCCATGTTACTGTTTTGCAAAAATGAGTCCTCATTTTTCAGCATCAGTTGGTAACTATTTAAGACACTGTTGTTAAATATCACCTCAGTTACTCAGTACCATTTGCATTTACTAATTTTTAACAAGATACTAGTGAAATGTAAACCCCAGACCTTGCTTATATGTATTTTTATATTAAATTGATAAGTTGAATGAATTTTTATAACTAAAATACATGGGAGCACATACTTGGGTAAATGGCCAGTCCATGAACTGATGCTCTGGCAACTAAGTTTCCACATGATTTGATATTTGAATATGGAGATTCTCCTTGGTTTGTTCCTCTCAATAACATAAGTCACATCTTAAAGCCAAGTATTCATATTCACGTACTTCTCTGCCTTGTGTTTGGTAGTCAATGAGATGGCACCACACACATACTATCAAAATTCCAAACTGATTTCATTTAACTGAAATACAAGGGAAAAAATGTGCCGAGAGCTAATCAATATTTATGAATTTGGTGACAATTGTGTATTTTTGAGGGACTACTCTGGTGGCAAAAATATTTAAATGACTAATGTAGTGACATCTTAGTCTTTGAAGGACCAAGTTAAGGGTTTATTCTTTTTATTTAAATATCTACTGTAACAAACTAGAAAAGAGGTGAATACATGTTTTATCAAAATAAATGCTATTGTTTTGATCATCCATTCAATTGATTATTTGATTTTGGATACTTGTTTGGATCCTTATGTACTCTTCTGCCATTTTGTCAGGTTCATTGTGACTAATAATGGATCAGGTCACAGTGTGACTGGCTTGAGGTAAGGATGGTCCTTCATATTTGAGGTGGTAACAATTCATGATATATACAGTGTATCACACTATAAATGATTGCTTGAGTATAAAAGGAACAAATGTCTGGTTAATGCCCCTTTTTCTCCCCTTGTATTAGTTCTTGGGAACATGGTGTGAATTGATGAATAACAGCCTTCTTGTATGCTTAGGTACAAGGAGTATCAACTTCAAGATTATAGCTCATGGTTTCTCAAAGAGGTAAGATTCTTATCAACATTGAGAATAGATGGTGCACAGTGACACTTAAAACATTCATTTCCTTAACATTCTTCTTTGTTGTTTTAGTTAAACAATTCTCATAACTGGGAGCGATTGAGGGTTTGTCTAGTCAAATCTGAAGACTGCAATAACCTAGCCAAAAAATATAAGGTGTGTGGCCTAATACTATTCCACAAAATTGAATTGTCTCTGTTAACTTCTACACTCACACCACAAATGTAATTTATCACTTTCCAATCTTCCTGTGTTATGCAGACTCTTAAACAATATAAATTAGCTAAATTGACCCCAATTGAAGCTGGCTGCTGCCGACCACCTTCCGGGTAGGTTCTGTTCTCTGGTTTTCCTTCCTTAACACAAGAATTTCCTTATTTATAGTAACCACCCAAGTGCATTTCAATTTAGAGTATAGTTTATTATCTTTTCAGATAAGAAACTCAGTACACGTTTCTGAAAATTCTTATATCCTTGGATTTTTGTGTGACTTTAGATGTGGATATCCTGCTGTAAATGCATCCTACTATGACTTGACCTTTCATCCAGTTAGTCCTAACAATGACTGCAAGCGGTACAAAAATTCTCGCACCATCAAATGCTATGATTGTGATTCTTGCAAGTAAGCATGCCCTGTGTAGTATATAGTCCATGCTTCATTTTATGGTTTTTTATTTTCCCTCTCTCTAGATGTGTAAATTGTCTCACTGCAGTGCCATTGTGTTTTCCTCAATGTTGGTTCCATTCCAGGGCTGGCGTGGCACAATACATGAAAACCGAGTGGAGAGTTGTTGCAATATTTAATGTTGTTTTATTTGTTGTTTTGGTAAGACATCCTTGCCCCTATTTGTAAGACATTCAATCCACCTTGTTTCATTATGTTGTGTTTTTCAATAAATAATGACTGAGATTTAAGTACCACAGGTCAGATATGATATATATAGTTTTCTCTGATCCATTTCTTCCATGCTCCTCTCTTGCATTAATTTAATTCCGTTGACCTTTTTTGTGTGTGCAAGGACAGTCAATTATATACTTTGTGGGATGCTGTGCGAGACGAAATGCTGCCAGGAGCCATTCCAAGGGTTGAACTTGAAGGGGAACCTCTACACGCATCATTCCATATGAACGGCTTTTGGAATTTGTTGAGGAGGAAAAAAAAAGAAAGATCAATGTCTGCGGCTAGAGATAAACTAGCTGAATTCATGTTTATTTTTACGACCCTTGTGTTGGTGATGAATTGTGTATTCTTTTCTTTGGGAGCACCAAACATTCCTTGAATGGTTAATATCTTCAATGTTATTATTTGATTTGATGTGCATAGAAAATTCATTAGCAAACTTGCGAGTTATGATGACAGGAAAATGTTTCACAATATATACAAACCAGATATCAACGCCTATTTGTTCACTTACATAATTATTAATTAATTATTATCATTTTTATGGTGCGTTGATGTGAGATAAAAGTAGAGTTAAAATAATTATATCTCGGCGTTATATAATTCCTCCGTAATTTTTTTTTTATGATAAATCCGTAAAATTTTTAACATGTTTCTTATGATAAATCCGTAATATTTTTAACATATTTATGACAATTCTCATAAATATATTAAAAGAATAACATGTAATTTTAAAAATAAAATAATAAAATATATTGATATGATAATTTCGTATATATATTTATGTAAATAAAATATGAATAATATTATGTATTTATAATTTTATTTTAAATTAAAATCAATTGATTTTAAATTTAGAAAGAGATTAAATTAAGTAAAAAAATATAATCTTTTAGTTTTTTTCAATTAAATATTAAATCGAATTGCTTTATCAACACCACAATGACAATTTAATTATATTATTAAATTAAATATTATTGTTTTTGTTGAACTAGGGAAGGGATTGATATTACTGATCACACACAGACGGATTTTTTTTTGGTCAACTATCACACACATGGATAGAAAGGATCATTTTTTTGGGTGTAATCCTTGTGGACGTGGCCGGTGTTGAGCTTAAAGCCTTAAACCCTGTTGCTGTTTGTTTGAAACTACTTTAAACCCTAAACCCTGCTTTCTGGTTGTGGAGTGTTGTGTTTGTTTGGTTGGTGGAGCAGGAGCAGAAGCAGAAGCAGAAGCAGAAGCAGAATCAGAATGTGGAAGTGGATGATGGTTTGGGAACGGCGGAAGAAGACATTATGGGAGGAGGTGGCGGCGCCGGCGTGGAACTTGAGGGTGGTTCGTAACATGGGAGGTGGTCCTCGCACATTTCCGGGAGGGGTGAACAAGTGGAAGTGGAAGCGTATGCACGAGAAGCGTGCCAGAGACAAAGAGAGAAGACTCCTCGAACAAGAGAAGCAGCTCTACCAGGCACGCATTCGCTCCCACATTCGCTCCACCCTCTCTCCCACTTCCCCTTCTCCTTCTTCTTCCTCTGTCACTACTCACGACCCTATATCCCCACAACAACACATCAAGGCCCTCGCCAATCGCTTCATGAAAGAAGGCGCCCAAGATCTCTGGAACGACCACGACGGTCCCCTTACCCCAGCCCATGCCCAAGCCCAGGCCCAGGCCCAGTCCCAGTCCCATGCCTCACCTCCATTGGATTTGCGCAGACTCATACCCCAACCTTCCACTCGCAATTTGGCCAATTATTCACAGGCTAGGGATTACCGTTCTGTTCCTGAGGTTACGAATCTCGCTGATCGGCAGCGTGTTACCACCGACAAGCGCAGAGTTTGGAGAAACGGTTCTTCCACCGAGAGTGAGGGTGAGGAGGGTGAGCCGGAATCTCAGGGTTCGAGTATCGGTAGCATTGCTTCTTTGGGGAAATATGATGTGAAGAGGGAGAAGAGGGTGATGCCCAAGCCCTATGACGAGGATGCTGATTTCTCGGAGCAGGTTGAGTTGATCAAGTATCAGCTTAATAAGAGGAAGCTGAGCCAGAGTGAGGATCACCACGGCGAGGAACAACACAACATCCTCAGCCAGACAAGGTATTCCTTTGGTCTCATGGTCATGGATATTTATTTATTTATTTGTTTGCTTGCTTGCTTGCTTGCATTAGAAATGGCTTTTTCTTTGTGTGTTGAGTATTTATAATTGACTAGCATTTACTCATGGGGTTGGTGATGACAAGCATATGAAGAGATGGATATGCATGTTTTGTTTGCTTCTTATTTTTGTGGAACATCATGGTTGCAATCAGTGATTTGAATGTTTTGTTTTTCCTAGATTTGACGAGTGCGCTATATCACCATTGACAATCAAGGCACTTTCTTTGGCCGGTTATATTCACATGACCCGGGTTCAAGAGACTAGCCTCCCTATTTGCCTTCAGGGTATGTTGCCTATTCCTTTTGGCTCATCTAGCAATCCAATTTCTATTTTTCATTTATCATCATCATCAACAACAACACTTGATAGTCTTACAAAAGATGTGTACTGTGAAAGTTGTCGCATTATGATTCTTTTTCTCAATCGCGTGTTTTCTGTGTCCGGTTTGAGTCTTTTGATTTGTTACTCTGCTTGTTATTACATTTCTCCTATTCGTTTGATATGACTATTAGATTTAATTTTGACGAATTTTTTTACTTCTGTTGCATTGCAGGTATGGATGCTTCGGTCAAAGCTAAAACTGGCACTGGAAAAAGTGCAGCTTTTTTGGTACACCCTTGTTCTTTTAATGCACTGCGTTCTGTTTTTGATTCTTTCTGTCAACGATGCTAAATGCAAACAGCTTCCTGCTATTGAAACAGCTGTGAAAGCTATGACTAGCAATACCTCTCAACGTGTGCCTCCGATACTTGTTCTTATTCTCTGCCCTACCAGAGAGCTTGCAAGTCAAATTGCTGCTGAAGCAAAGGTTTTACTGAAATATCACGATGGCATTGGGGTGCAGACTCTAGTTGGAGGTGTACGATTTAAAGTTGACCAAAAACGCCTTGAATCAGATCCATGCCAGGTTTTGTGTTATAACTAAACTTCTTATGTTTCCTAGCCTGTCGCTTCAGACCAAGTGTAAGGCTAATGCTTTTAGGTGGGGGGAGGGGAGGGAGGGAAAAAACAGAAAAGGAAAAAAAAAAAAAGATATGTTGCTGATCTTGTGTGGTAAAATTATCATGCTAAGGCAGCAAAGCATAATAATATTTTTTTATTTCTTGTATTAAATTTTTCAGATACTGGTTGCTACACCTGGTAGGTTGTTGGATCATATTGAGAATAAGTCTGGAATATCTGCACGATTAATGGGCTTGCAGATGCTTGTACTTGATGAAGCTGATCATTTGCTGGACCTGGGGTTTCGAAAGGACATAGAAAAAATTGTTGATTGTTTGCCCCGTCAACGGCAATCCTTGCTGTTTTCTGCAACCATCCCAAAGGAGGTTAGGTTAGGTTAGGTTAGGTTTTTTTTTAAAATGTTTATAATCAATGTTTAACCGAATATTCTTATAAGTTAGTTTGTGTTGCTGCAGTATTCCATCAACTATATAACTGATCCTTTAAAATATGCAGGTCCGTAGAATATCTCAACTTGTTTTGAAAAGGGAACACAAATATGTTGATACGGTTGGAATGGGATGTGTGGAAACTCCTGTTCAGGTAAGTTACAGTAACTATAATAATACAAAATAAAATAAAATACATATTCAATTGACTTCTACATCCTTAGGCTATACATATTCGATCGTTTACTATTCTTATAATTTGTGTACATTTCTTTTAAACTGATTGTATCAAAATTTTCCAGCGATAGGCGTTGATGCTTATTTTGGTTTGCCATCACAGGTAAAGCAATCTTATATCATCGCTCCCCACGAATCACATTTTCAAATAGTACACCATCTCTTGAAGGAGCATATCTTGCAAGCACCTGATTATAAGGTTAATGCATTTACTGTTTCAGAGTTTAAATTGCTTTGTTATTTAATTTATGGTTTTGACTGTTAGATTTGCATTCAGGTTATTGTTTTCTGTATAACTGGGATGGTAACATCGCTCATGTATCACCTTCTTCGGGAAATGAAACTGAATGTTAGGGAGATACATTCTCGAAAACCTCAGCTGTATCGAACTCGCATATCAAATGAGTTCAAGGAATCCAAACAAATGATTCTTGTCTCGTCTGACGTTTCATCCCGTGGAATGAATTATCCTGATGTTACTTTAGTCATACAGGTATACTGTTTTGAATCTTTTGATGTATTTCCACTCATATTTTTCTGTACTTGGGATGTGTTCCTTGTAAATTTTAAGTTTTTGTAGTTATAATTTATTTTTTGGGGTGATAGAGTTGGATTAATTACTTCTAAAACAAAGTTACTTGTGAATTATTTCTTGCTAAAGCTATCAAGTAAAACATGGATTTTTGAGAAACTTGCACTGGTAGCCAATAATTTCACTTTGAACAACTTATTTGCCCCATGTCCTGAACAATAGTGTGGAATCCAGGTGGGAATTCCTTCAGACCGTGAACAATATATACATCGTCTTGGAAGAACGGGACGGGAAGGCAAAGAAGGGGAAGGCATATTGTTGATTGCTCCATGGGAAGAGTATTTTTTAGACGAAATCAAGGATCTCCCTCTAAAGGAATTCCCCTTACCAGATATAGATCCACATACAAAGCTCAAGGTACATTTCCTGCTCTTGTTCTAATGTCTACATCATTTTGATGTATTCCCTGTGTACATAGATATTTTGATCATCATTTCATTTTGAGTCCTGGCTTATATAATAATTGTAGACAAAGAAGAAAGTAATTGACCACATATTTGCAGATTGAGCATTCAATGGCAAAGATTGATAATGACATCAAAGAAGCAGCTTATCATGCTTGGCTTGGTTATTATAACTCCATCAGGGAAGTCGGGAGGGAGAAGACCACTATAGCTGAGCTGGCAAGCCGATTTTCTGAATCAATTGGCTTACAGAGGCCTCCTGCTCTCTTCCGGAAAACAGCACTAAAAATGGGTTTGAAAGACATTCCTGGCATTAGAATCCGTCGATAGCTCGGCGGTCAAGGTGGTGTTTGGAGGCTAAAATAAGACAGAACAAAACATAAAAGTTTTGTTTTATGTTTGTGTTATATTAAAAGTAGAATAGAACACGGCATAAGCTAAAAAGGTGTACATTTTGATTCCTCTGAAAACGGTAGGGGGACCAAAGAGAACAAAACAGACCAGGTTATTCTGTTTTGTTTCTCCGGTGAGTCATAAGTGAATACTAGCATCGTAACATGCATGGTGGGGTGGGATTGGGTAACAAAGGAAGAGTCAAGGACAACATACTGAATTTTGATATGGGACTCTAGGTCGTTGAATTCTTTTACTGGATTGCGGCAAGTAATATGTAACACCTCGGAACCATATCAGAATTATTGACTTGTTATAAGGAAAGAAAAGAAAGTTTGTCGTTATGCTTATTTGAAATGAAATTGCATATCTTCTAGTACAAATATGGACCTTGAAAGTAGCATTTGTGGGATGAGATAAGTTATATTTATCTCATATCTAACTCTAGGTATTGATTACGCCCGACCTATCCATTTTTTTCTTCTCCCTATTTTCTTTTTAATTTTCTCCTTTCATTTTTTTTTTCCTATCTGTGTAAATGAAAAAGCAACAATTTTTTAACATTGACCTAGACCTAGAGCTGTCTTCACAGACTTGAGAACTATAATTAAGGACTCCTTTGAATTCAAAATCAGATGTCCATTTGATGGAACGCTTCAATATACCTTTGTCGAACACGCAAATCACAAACCTTTTTGAAGGCGTGAAACACGGCACGTACTCGGTTTTTAATATCTTCATTATTATATTTAAATTACTTTATTAATAATAAAATAATTTTTATCATTCAAATTAATTTTCTTAAAATATATTTTTGATCGTTTTTTAATATTTTATGCAAGTGTCAAGTATATTACAAGAGTGTCCTGCATTAAATGTTTAATGTTATAAAATGAGATGAGATATGTACATTATTAGATTAGATGTAACTGATAAGTTGTCTTTGAAGTTCTTTTTATATTTTCTTCAAAATTATGACCAATCCATTCTAGAACTGTGCTTGAATTTAGAAGATATCGCCATAACCTTTGGGTTGTCTTTGGATAATACCTTTGAAGATGGTATTATTATTTTCAAAGGTATTCAATATACTACTTAATAAAAATGTTATGATTGGGTATTTAGCAGAAAATTTAAAATCTTAGAGAATTTGAATTGTTTTTTAATCATAAAACAAGAAACAGTGAAAACAAGACTATTTATTGTAAATTGAAAACTAAAACAGAAAATTAAAATAGAAAAATATTTTTTTTTAAACTAAATAATTTTTAGTTACAGCCATTCTCTCCAGGCCTTTCTTTCTGATTCGCTATACCTTGAGTTGAATTGACTGTACTTGAGTTGTTAGATGTGGATCCAGTCACTATCTCTATTAACTAATTGATTGGAGTTTGATCTACTCAAATATTGACAAATGACATTGACCCAAAAAAAATTGACAAATGACAAAGCAATAACTCACAAGTCTCTTCATTGAGGGGGCAATGGGAAATAAGTTTTATGTCTATGTTGCGCTTCGATCTTGCATCGCAAAAAATGTGCAAAACAATGCTTTCACATTTGCACTGTCACAGTTATTCACTTATTTGGTCTCAGTTGTGCTCTTCGCGGATTCATTTTCAAATGATTTTGCAAAATTGTACCACTAGTAGGGTCTATGATCATTGATCACATGCATCCAAAGTCCAATAATTTGGATTACCTCAGGGAGGGTGAGCCTTGAGCTGAAGAGTGCGGCATTCTAATTCTAATGGTTCAATCACTTGTCAGAAGTTTCATAATTGAAATACCTCTTGCAAAGTTTAATAATTAAAAAAGATATTTCACAAATGACAAGAATTTTATTGCTTCAATTGATTTTTTTTCCCTATTTTGAATTATTTGAAATTTTAATATTCTGCAACTGAAAAGCCCTCAGATTTGAACATATTCTATACATGTGGGTAACCACAATAAAGCTTGATTTCAAGAAATCAGTGCAGGGTCATCCATCCATCCAAATAAACAGATGAATGAGAATGACCCAAATGTTTTTTATTTTTATTTTTCTAATTTAATGCAAAATGAAACTCCTGCCCGAGTAAGTCCAGTCAATTACAGCCCAACCGGGCCCTCATTTCATGTAGTTTCAACTTTCAACTACAATCGGGTGTGCTAGGCTGCTAGTGCTAGCTAAGTAGTTATTATGCTCGCAAGCATTAACAAATATGACATTTGATTATCTCTCCCCGTGAAAGAGATCGTAAACTTCACAAAAGACATGGTAATATGCTACATGAGGAAAGACAATATCTGACTCAGAAAACATGAACCAGCACCACTTGCTATTCAGATCCAAGGTCATCTATAAAAGCGAGATGGGAACCACTCAATTTTAGATGACATTTAATATAGACACTGAAGTTTCAAATGATAAAATCATATTTATCATTAGATAATCAATACTGCAATACCCCATATGAAAGCACACCCAAGTCCTCGCAATAATTATCCCACAACTATATCAAACCTCTAAATGAGCATAATAGACCCAACTGATAGAAAAGTCAACGGCCTCATCCTTTTGTAAGCAGTGTTTTAAGTTGGCACTCCACTAGAGCTAAAAGGACGAAAGAGGACTCTTGGTTCCTCGAACTATATATAAAGCTATTTGAATTATTAGAGTGAAATTCCAACAAGATCACCTAAATCAAAATATCAAACAAATAAAACTCTGCCAAAACAAACACAACTACTTAGAGTGCGTTTGGAAGAGCTTACTAATAGCTTATTTGCGCTTATGATATAAGTACTTGTTTAGGTGTTTGAAAGAACTTATGAAAATAGCTTATGACATATCCATAATTTGTTTTCATCTTATTTCAATAAGTTCTCCATAATAACTTATGAAAACAGCTTACAACTTATATGAAAACAGTTTAATCTCATTCCCTCTTTGGTTATAGAAACAACTTGTTCATAAGCACTTATATTTTTTTTGGTGAAGATTCATAAGCACTTATAAGCACTTATTTAATAAATGCTTAAATAAGCCATTTATCTAAATGCACCCTTAATCCTCTATATGTTTTTTTTTGGTGAATGACTTAATCCTCTATATGTATTTCCAACTAGTTTAGTTAATGATATGACAGCAAGTCCATCTATGATCAATGGGCAGTTCCGCCATTTCGTTAAAATTAATTTAGTTTTGGCTCTATCTTTGCTACAGCTTCCCTGACCTCATATTAAAGGGCGATAAACCGTCCTGCATAAGGGAAACAAACTAAGTTCAGCCCCTTCTATTTGCTACTATGTTAGTTGGAATTTTCAGTCTCTCACAAGACAGCAGCCATGGCAGTTCAATATTCAAGGCTCTCACTTCTGATCTTAATGATCATACTGATGATTAACCAGCTCTCAAGTTGTGGCGAGGCCACAAGATGGATGAGTAAAGAAATCAAGCAAACAGAAAAGCGCAGCTCTTTTCAGCAGTTTTCAATCTCATGGCATTTCTATGCAAGGACACAACAGGGACCCAACACAGATGAGGTCCACCCAATTTATGGAGTTTCTCTACGAGATGTTCCAGGGGGTCCAAACCCACTGCATAACTGATCAACTATCTAGCAATCTGCTGCTTATCAAGTTATACAAGTTTTTGCAGGCTTTACGTATAAATATTTTAGTTCCTATAAATCATGTAGATTAGATATAGTTTGAGAGAATCAAGATCCTAGTCTTCCAAATAAGGAGAAACTGTACTTGATTCAATGGAAAAATACTAAACATTGCAGACATTTACACCAAAAATATAGTTTGTTCTAAATTGCCAAAGGTAAATTATATTGACAAGGTTACACTGTGTTGTGTGTCTGAATAATTTTTAGGGAAAATGAAAGAGTACCTTGTAGGTTTGAGTTTGACATTAACACAGCAATATTTAACCGAAGCAATATAAAATACAGATAGAAGGTCCAGGCTCATTAACATTAAAAAAATACAGATACACATGTACAAATAAGTAACAAAAACTTTCCTATGGCAATTGGGTTTCAGAATGTTGCAGTAAGTAGTGGACACCAATATACTATAGTCATAATTCATTGCAAAAGAACATGTGAGTGGAAATAGAAAACAGGAAATAACCTTCATCCTTGTTCCAAAAAAGAAGAGGAAACCAAGTCATACATCTTGTTGAAAACCTGCAAGCATTTGGAATAAATTATGTGAAATATGTATGTCATTAAACATATGCCAAGTAAGTAAACAGAAAAAACTTACAAAAATTATCCTCACTACATAATCTCAGTTCCCATTGGATCAACAGAGAAATGAAGAGACAATGATTTCTGGAGAATAGGCTGGAACTTAGATATCCATACCTGTTTTCCAAAATCCAAATATAATTTAGATTTTTGCTGTGCTTGTTCTCCTCAAGATATAGTCACACAGTGGTATTAGTTCAGTTTTGTAAAATAAGTTTACCTCTAGGAAATTATATTTCAATTTTGCCCACTAGAAGTTCATTTAATAAGTTAATATAATCAAAATGAAAAATCTCTTAAAGTAAAAATGAAACTGTGAGCCAACAAATTAGAATTTTATTATTTACCAAGAGAAAATGACAGCATGATCCCCAGACAAAAATTCTGCATGATATCATTTACTGAAAAGGGAGACATTTAGAATCGTTTTCCATTTAAATGTGGCAAGAAGGTGAAGATATTATCTGACACTTAAATACAAGCTACTTTACACCAAAAGTTGTATAGCAAATAACAACCCAAGCATAATGTCTAAATGTGTAAGAAACAATAAATTTTCCTTACATCTTTGTACTCTTTGCTGTATATAAATATCTCAAATGCCTCAACTGCAAAACATACCATCATGAACCAGAACCAGTCAACATGACAGAGGTGGAAAAAAAAAATCAGATGTAACAGACCGTGAGCATGTGATCACCTGATCGAAATCGTATCACTATTCCATGACTATACTCCTTAGAGCTTGGACTGAAATTCAAACCTGGCAATTATCAAATATTAATAACCCATGTAGAAAATATAAAAATAGTGCAAAGGATTTCCTCCATACAATCCGTTTGTAATAAAATGAACTTTTGATGAGCCAATAAACCAAGTTAAAGAATCGAGTTACATAATGACTAAGTGCATGATTGATTTTCAGTTAAAAGATTGCAAAAGTACGTTTGAATCTAAATTAACTATAGAGTTCCGTTTGTGCAAACATATTTTTAGACCCAAACAAGCGTTTGCAACTGAAAACCAAACATACCCTAAACAAGGCAACATTTGAATTAATGTTGGTGGAACTGGAAACATACCTTGAGTAAATTGTACTATCAAGGAAGGAGATTCCAACATCATCGATGCCAGAGATGCCAATGCATGTTCCACTAGGTTACCCAATGCACCCTCATTAAATGACATCAAAAGCACAAACTCTACTCCATGGCTGAACTCCTGTACATAGGAGATCTATGATGTAAAGACTAAAGTACAAACAAATACCCAGAGCTTAGGTGCATTTATGTTCATTTTCATTCACAATTTGTAATAGGCATAGAATCTACTGCCCCTAGGTTACGGTCACATATAAATTGGGACATGGATATTTAATGAACCCTTCCATTTACAGATCCAGAAGAGGAAAGTAAGCCAGCTCCAACCTCCCCTTTCCGAAATATAGAAAGCATGTCATCTTCCACTTCAGATTCGTAATCCACATTAATCAATCCCTGAAACAAAATCAGTTGAGGCCAAGTTAAAACGTTCACAATGGGGCTCACTCAATAGTAACAGAATAAAAAATAATAATAATAAAGGAACAGAGAATCGGTGTTTACATGTTGGTGCATACATGGCAGTAAGTCAATACGTGGTCCTTGAGAACCTTGAGGTAAAAGGGATTCTCGTAGAACTTTTCAAGATATTCCTTCCTCTGAAACCGCATGAATAGAGCATGAGTATATTGCTCGGGATTTGGAGCAGAAACTCGCCCTGCAGGAGCAACAAGGTCATCAATAAAAATATATATATATATTGTTGATTCTGTATATGAAAATGGAGTTAAACAATGCTAGGTGTTTAAAGAGGCAATGTATGTGGCTATCTACAATAAACCCATCTACACCTACCTAATGAAATTGCAACAATACCACCCATTTGATACTGGGTTGTGTACAAATAATCAAGCATGTCGTTCTCTTCCTCTTCAGACAAATCCTCCTTTGCTTTCAGCAGACAAACGTGTTCCACAACTTTTCTACACGAACTTAAAACACTAATCATATATATGATTTTCGCAGGTAAAAGGGGGGAATTAATGAAGCTAACAACAACAATAATAATAATAACAACAACAACAAAGACCTTTTGCTCTGAGAAGCGAGATTGGAGCTTCGCTCGTCCGCACCACAAAGTACCACCTTCTGATTCTTTCGTGGGGTCTCGAATCCGTTCCAGTGGTAAGCTGGATAAGAAAATCGACAGAATCTCAATCAACATGAATTAATGCTTATGTTTCGTTAAAACGACATGAATCGAATGAGGGAGTTGAACTAACTAAACTAACTCACAGTGAAAAGATAGAGGGGTTCGGGAAAATCGGAGAGGGACACAAATAGAATAGCCATAGTTCGAGCATTGCATTGCAAAGCCCATTCTCCCTCACTGTCTTGAATTCTCAGTTGCTTTTGCTTGCTAATGCTAGTGCTAGTGCTTCCCCCAGGCCCCAATTAAAGGAGAGAATGATATTAAGGTGCATCACAAAAACAAGGCCGAAACGGCATTTTGTTCGCTTGCGCGATAGAAATGGGTGGACCAGGAATAAACAACACCTTTTCGTTTAAATAACACGCGTAATTTGGCGCCTTACATTTTCAGTGAACTACGCTTTTTTTTTTGGTAACATTTTTTTGGTAACAACTACGCTTTCTTTCTTTCAACAATTTTAACACTACTATTTTATTTTTTAGGTCGAAATTATTAAACGTACGGATATTTTTTAATTTTTTTCATGTATTATTTTCAAATGAACACTGATGTATAATATAATATAATTTACGTACAACTTCACTCCCTCACAATTCACAAAAGTCCAGCTATCTCTATTCCCTGATTGCCCATCCAATTTTTCTTTCAATTTTCTCTCTTTTTTGCCCCCTTCAACCAACGGCTTCATTTGATTTTTGTGTGCCACACACATGAATATCCACCATCTACTCTTTTTTTCTTTCGTTTTTCTCTAACCTACCTTTTTTTTCAAAAACAAACGGCTGATTTTTATTTTTTTTGCCACACAGGAAGAGACTCAGCATCTTTTGTGTTTGTTTTTCTATCTGTTGTATGCAAGTCTTTCTAGTACTTCCACAGCCTGCTTGTACTCGGGGTTTTCAGACTGCTACCTCTGATCTATCTGCCAAATTAAATTGCATAGAAAAAATGGCTCACCATTATATATTCGTTTTGATCCAATGCAAATAGCTTATGCCAAGCAGAGTTTCTCCACATATAATATGGATTATGAAAATAGGTAGAGTAACTGAGCAGTGCCAGTGCATAGTTAAGATCCATACCTACGTCAACAACAACAACAAACTTAATAGGACTGTTTTATGACTTGCATTGAATTTAGGGTATTTTTAACCAAACCCACTCCTGAAACTGAAACTATGGGATTAGGTTACATTCTCAAGTTGAACCTTCGATTTACCAATAAAAAAAAACCTTTTACTTCCTGAAAATGAAATATCAAACAAGGTTTAAATATACATAACACCTGAAAATAAAATATCAAACAAGGTTTTAATATACATAGATTCACAATTTATTTGGAGAGTTGCTATAGATCACAACAGACCAATATACATTAGCTGCAGCCCTAATGTATAAAAACTAAAAACAAATATCAAGAGTAGGGCAAAGCAATATGAACCTCCTGAATATTTCACTCTGCTGATCTAGCTTAGGCTAACAATTTATCTATTTCAACTAATCCAACACTAGCAGCGAGTTAATCAGGAGTTGTTTAAGTTCTGAAAAAGCTCTGGAAGATGGGCATTGGTCAGCTTGGTTCTCTTGCTGATTTCACTCTTCTTCTTCTTAGGCTTGGGCTTGGATGAAATGCCTTGAATTTGTGCTGCACTCCTCCTCTTTGCAGTGTTGGTAGCAGGCCTCATTCCATTCTTTTGAAGATCCTTCTCTATATCAATCATATCACGAGGCAACTCGATACTCCGAAAAAGCTGTTTTAGATCATCATCCACCTTAATGGGCACTTTGGGGTCGTTCGGGTATGCAATGTCTTCCTGTGAATCGAAGTTGGAGAGCAGCCAAATCTGCCCTGCAGCTTTCAAAGCCTGGAAACCCATAACGATATGAGGTCCAATTTTTTACGACATTTTGATTCCTCACTTCTACAAAAACATCACCTATCACTAAGGCAAAGTCATCTTATCTGATCTGATTATAGACATTTTAGATCAACTTCATCAATAATTCCATTCTTATTTCCATAAACTAAAATTTTCACTCTTCAATTAATGTCTCAGGATCATGTAAATGTCAATGCGAAAAGAAGCAATGATAATGGTATTTCAAAAATTTAAAAAATAAAAGGACAAAACAAATGCATGGGAAGTGACAGAAGAAGGCAAACTTCATTTGTTTTGTTTTACTAGGAGAAATGCCCCTCTAGACTGAACTTCTTCAGCAGGAACATTCGGAAGCCAGATGTTCTTCTTATGTTAACAAATCTCCAAATCCAAAATATGAGAGGAAACCTTGAACCATATTTAGTCCAGCACCTCAAAAGGCGAGATTTTGTACTGAGTCACTGACTAATTAAAAAATGTATATATTTCCTCAGTACTAACCTTAATGTTATAATGGCAAAAAGTTGGGAGAAAGTGGCAAAATGATTTTATAAAGCCCACTAATGGTCAGTGTTAGTATATTGCCCATAACATTTGATTTTCTTTCAAATGTATAGTGTTGCATTCATGTTTCTCCCAAAATACATTACGCAGACAGAAAGAAGTCAAATCTGTGAGAAATAAGAATAGACATAAATTTATGAGCAAAACAACCAATGTTATTGAAAAATCAATGTCAAGAAATGTTCATCGAAGAAAATGAAACAGCCCTAATACAAGTCATTTTACCTGCAAGTCTTCCATCACAGTGGGGTAAGCATCCTTGAGGTCAATAACAGCAAGGCCCTCTGGATACTTACGTATCAATTGAAGAAGCTCAGTTTTGTCCCTAAGGCCATACTTTGACTATAGACCAAACAAAAAAAACAACATAAGTTATTTTCTAAAGGAACATTTAAATATATAAATGTTTAGATATATGCACGCCTAATAGTTACCTTGTAAGAGAATCGTTGCCCATCATAGTTTACTTTTGGGTTTTTCCTCAGATTGTCAAAAACATCTTTGTTAGCCTTCATGTCAACATAGCACGCTTGATTTATTTGCTCTGGCGTAAAAGCTTTTCGTGTCTGCCAGCAAATGCAAGCACCAAATCAACACAGTTTCGACTAATCACTTCCTAAATGGCAGGCTTTCTTTGGTAAGTTATCTGTAAGTGTCATGGCTCCTCAAAAGATGCTTTCAGCTAAGTAAAGGAGGACCAACAGATGATAATATCTATCAACCCACAAAATACCTTAAGGGTATGTTTGGGAAGGGGGTTTTGGAGGGGAGGGAAGAGCTTCTGGTTAGCCTTTCCCTTCTTTGAGACTTGTTAAAAATGAGAGAAAGACATTGAAAAGAGGGAGGGGGGTTACAACCCCTTCTGAAATGCATTTTTTTTCTCTAATTCCCTCAAAAAAAAAATTTGTGGGGGAGGGGAATCCAAACAAGTTGAGGGATTCCCCAACCTTTCCTTCAAACTCACAAGCAAAGCCTTAAAAGATGGCTAACAGAAAAGCATAACTATGCATCATGTAGGTTGTTATGGAAAATCCTCTTAATCAGTGTTTCAGGAACACAATTTTGAATTAGTACCAAACCAATAATAACCAAATAATGCAAGTGCTGAGTAAAATTCCCTTTTCGGAAATTTTGAAACAACAATGAATTTGCATTGAATGAGAAAAATCTCACAATTACCTCTAGGAGGATATCAATGACACGCTTCATCTGAGCACCTACGGGGGCTTTGCGTATGCTATTAATATGCTGAAGCCTCTCAGTGTCGTTTGAGAATTTGACAGCAGGGGCTGCATTTCTTCCATTGGCTGCTGAGGCTGCTGATGATGCATGTGCAGTAGCTACCGGAGCAGTAGCTTTTCGGCTTGACACCTTGCTGGCTGCAATGTTCGACAGTGTTGCCTGACACTTCTCCTGCTGCTTCTTAAACCTGTCTAGCTGTTCTTGCAAAGCCATCTGTGATATAAACACAGCACACACACACACACACACACAAAAAGTTTGAAATTCGCACAAACAACTTCTCCAGGATTGTTTTTCAATTTAACTATAAGCAACAAGAAACATGGCAACTCAGAGTTCTGTTTCCCAATATGAATTGGAAAGTGACAAAACCCTAACGACGAAATCGTAATAGTATCGGGTAGGGGAAGTCGAAACCCTAAGATTTAACAGAATAATAAGTTAGTCTTGAATGTCCTTAATTTCAAGTCTTTCAAAGTTCCAAAAAAAAAAGAGTAAAGGAAAATTGAAAAGATGTAGTGATGATATATGCAACATGCCATCGTCTATTGCAGTTAGCGAACTGACTCAACTGAGGGGAAGAGAAGCAAACCGTGAATACAACGAAGGACTTTGCCGGTTGCCGCACCTTCGTTATAGAACTGGGTTTTTGTCACTGCCTCCGGGTATAATAAATCCATCCATCAATAATATATTAATTAATCTGCAAGATAAAAAAAAGTTTCATTTTTTGTTTACTCAAGGTATCCTGGAGTAGGGGTGACAACATGGACTTGGTCCAACGGGTCAGTCTGTTTGGCCTGTAAAATGGGCTAAATTGGGTCAATTTTTTTAAGTTATGGTCCATTTAGGTCAGTAAAAAAAGAGCCAAAAATGGGTTGGATTGACCCGTTTGGCCCGTTTTTCTTTTTTGGAAAAAAATAATTTTTTTTATTTTTTAATAATTTTTTTAAATTTATTATTATTTTGACAGACCAACCCGTTTTGGGCCCGTTAACCCGCATAGCCCTCCACGGGGCGGGTCGGTACGAATATTTTGGTCCATTTTCAAATATGGGTTTTTTGCACATACCAACGCGGGCCGGGCCAGCCCATTTTACCATCCCTGTCCTGGAGGAAAGAAAAAAAAGGTTCATTTTTTAATGATTAGGAGTAATCAGTAATAATTAAATAAAGTTTAAATATTTATATTATTTTTATATTGTTTAGTTTTTCTGTAATTATAATTTACATATCTGATTATTTTTTATCTAAAATATGATAATCAACATGAATAATAAATATGACCATATTGAAATGAACATACAAATAGAAAAAATCTAAATAATATTTAAAATATATAAATTTAGGAAATGAACTGATTTTCCAAACAAAATCCAAACCAATTTAATTAATTTGGTTTGGAATATCATATTCATCATATCAACTCAATTTGATAAATTCCTCGAATTGAAGGGGGAGGGGGGGGAGGGGAAACTTCAATAAACATAATCATGACATGCACTTTTCATCAAAAAAATCATGACTTGCTCTTGTTAATCAAGGGTGATCATGAGTTGGGTTGGGTTGGGGTTGAGAGAAACTTGGATTTAAACTAATTAAATTTGATTGGTTTGGGTTGATTTGAAATTTTGAAAAATTAATGTTGTGTTGCTTCATGATTATTCATTAGATTTAATATTGAAATAAAAAATTATAAAATATAAAAAATAAGCAATTAATGAAAGAAAATATTAGACAGTGTATTTATAATTAATGAAATAGCAATTTGCTTTTAAAATTTGTGTGCTACGCTCAAAAATCACAATTTTTTTTTGATCAAGCTCAAAAAACCACAATTTGCTACATGAAATTTTCTAAGTGTAGTAATCTAGCAAAGTCTTGCATAAATGTGTCATTTTTATAAATTGTCGCAAATTAATTTGAAAATGTCAACAATTGCTGCAGATAATTAATTAAACCCAAGACCACTGCAAAATAACATATTTTATTACAATGATAGAGAGGGTTGGAATAGTTAATTTATTAAATAAAAAATGTATTATGGATTTGAAATTGAAGAAAACAGTTTACTTATGTCTTCAATCTTCATATAATTAAAACATCACAGCTTAATCAAACAATAAGCTCAGAACCGGGGACTTCCTCGAGTTCGAGTAATTGCTATATACTGTTGTTTGAAAAAAATATCATTTTTATAAAAAATCATTTTCAAAAGATAAATATTAATGATATATCAATTAATGTATTTATTGAAAATATTTTTATTATTACATGAATTTTATATAAACCACATTAAATGACATGCAATTTATTTTACCACAAACCTTCGGAGATCACCTCAATTTTTAGTTTTTTACCGAGGATTTCTTACCCTAGTCCCGGTTTCCACTCCACGTAAAAGGATTCTTCAAACTCTCGAGCTTTGAAATGCGATTTTCTCCGCAAAGACGTTAGAAAAAATGCAGGAACAAATTATTATTACTATCAACTTTAATTTAACAAAGATAATGTTTATCCCTTCAAAAAACAAAAAAACAAAGATAATGTTTAAGTTCCTAGCATTCTTTTGTAAAAAAAGGTTCATGGCATTCTTCTTTATTCCTGAAAACGCAATCATGTGCGTTGAGTATCAACAGTTGCGATGTGAAGCAAGATGCGTGTGGGAACACTTAACTGACCTAACGCACTGTGTTCAGGTCCGGAAGTAAACTCATTTTATTTTTTATTATTTTTGGGGCAAAACAAAAACTGTGCTGCTGCTGTGCAGCATTTCAATCTTTCACTGAATAGAACACGTGGTTTGGGAGCCTCAGTCATTCGTGGACTGAGATCAATAAATATTCGCACATAGCACCAAATCGAAACTAATGCCCCAACTCTCTCCTTAGCTCACAAAAACCCAACAATTTCAGTTCCCTCGTCGGTCGGAGAAGCACCCGGATCCTGCAATTCCTTCGATTCTCCATGAAAACACCGCTCAACTAGGGTAACTACTATTAACTCATCTATGACCTAATTTCCGGATTAGCTTCTCTTTTACTCTTAATTCTGAGTATTTAACACTTTTTTTCTTTACTTAGCATAAATAATTGTAACCCTCTTTCATTATTATAATTGTTATTTTCTTCGTGTATGTTAATGATTCGTTTGTGAAACGGGACGTGGAGGTAAAGAGATGGGGATGAATGGGATTTTAGTTGAAATCAGTGCATTTGTTGTGTCTAGATTCATTTCCATCATTTTATCTATCCCTTCTCTTTGTGTTTCTCAACCAAGAGCGTAAGATTATGATCAACATCATTCGTGGCTTGCGAATGTATATTTTCGTTTTCATTTTTTCTCCCTTTATAAAAGAGAATTAATCTTCAATATGGTGGGGAAGTGAAATCTATCTCACGGACTGCGAGTTGACCCTAATTTCACGGGGCACTGACAAGGCTATTGAGGTGTTTGTCTGTCTGGTGAACCGTGCTTCGCAGAGAGATGGTCGTGGTTGTGGAATCTCTTTTGATGTTCAGATGTCTCTGTTGATTGTGTCACATCGAATCTTCATTTTTCTGTTTCTTTTCAATGACCTGTGAGGGTTTTTCATGTTCCAGGTGCTGCAACACTGGATGGAGAAAATCCAATTTAACTTGGTCTATATTGGAGGACAGGATGTTGTGTTGCTTGCGGTGTCTTGTCCTTGGTATAAGGAAACATAGCAGATGCTTTGAGTTTTGACTGCTTTTAGGAATTTGTTTTATATCTGACAGCATAACTTGTCCTTCTGAAAATGGGAAAACCTGACATTGAAAAGTCTGAAGAAACCAATGGACAGATCGGCAGTGACACAAAATGCAATTCTAAAGAACAAGTGAGTATAAGTTTTGAAGAGGTTTTTTTTTCTTGGGATGTTTTCTTCTCCTACTTAGCTAAGCTTTTCTCACTTGTCACTTGATTGATGCATGATAATTTCAGATTGCAGGGAAAGCTAATGAACATCCTGAATGGTTACCTGATGGCTGGGATGTGGAAGTCAGAACCCGAAAAAGTGGTGCACATATGGGATCTGTATATAAGGTGGTAGATAGATTCTCTTAGTTAGTTGTTTGGATATTGTTGCCGTTGTTGGACTGCCTTCTTTCTCCTTCTTTTCATTTTTTCTGTAGTAAGTTCATATAATTCTTTAAATACCAGCTTGCTGTCGGTCAGAAAGTAACCATTTCACTAAAGTATGGCTGACCTTATAAGTCTACTTGCACAGTTCTCAAGTTTCTGGCCTTGAATCATGGATAAATTTTGTGTATGAATGTCTGTAACAGAAATTTCTATTTTGGAGATCTAAAATCTAATTCTTAATAATATTCATGACTTTAACATATGGTAACATACTATTGTAAATTGTAATTTTATTCTTCCTATGTGTCTGGCCTGTGAACAGTTGTCCTAAATTGGTGAGCTGGATTTTGGGACATATCTTTAGAGGTCACAGTCAAATTATATTGCAATGGCTGTATTCATTGATAAAAGCTATACTCCTCAATTGATGTGAACATGTGATTCTGGAGTCCTTCTTGGTGGTATTTATTTTCTCTTGATCTGTTGTACAACCAAATTTTCAGGCATACTAATTACATGATAGTGTTTCCCGTTTTAGTACTTATTTAGTTCAACAATTAATTACATATTGATTATTGTTGAAATGGGCAAAGTAAAAATTAATTGTAAAAGTTCTGGATAAATATGTTGTTAGGTATTTGTGAACATTAATAATGTGAGTATGTGACTTATCACTCACTTCTTGTTGCAGTGTTACATTGATCCGTTGAATGGATACAAATTCTACTCCAAACCAGAGGTATTACGATATCTTGAAACTATTAAGGACAACAACTGCACTTCCAAGAAGGAGAAGAAATGCACTGACATGCATTCTCCAAGCAAGGTTAGCACTATAAAGGACAACAGAAGCAATGTTAGTACTATAAAGGACAACAGCCGCACTTCCAAGAAGGAGAAGAAATGCACTGAAATGCATTCTCCAAGCAATGCTAGCACTGTAAAGGACAACAACTGCACTTCCAAGAAGGAGAAGAAATGCACTGACATGAGTTCTCCAAACAATGTTAGTACTATAAAGGACAACAGCTGCACTCCGAAGAAGGAGGAGAAATGCACTGACATGCATTCTCCAAGCAATGTTAGTACTATAAAGGACAACAGCTGCACTCCCAAGGAGGAGAAGAAATGCACTGACATGCATTCTCCAAGCAATGTTTGTATCTCTATATCTCTGATATCTCTAATTTTCTTTTGTTTTCTGTTTGTTATTGATGAACTTTATCATCAAATAAACAGATCCTTTCTTATCATCGCACATTACTCTGTCCTGTGGCACGCATGATTGATAGTTTCCATAATTAGAACTGTTTGTTAGATATGAAGCCAAATTCACACTAGACATTAATGACAGTAGTTTTGTTTACTGTATTTGTTGTGCAGAAAGGATCAAGACATGAAAATGCAACCATAATGAAGAAAGTAAAACATGAAAAAATCAACCACCTATAAAAAGGCCATTCAGACAGAAAAAAAAAATTTGCTGTCTCAGCTCAAGGCCTCACCTTTTTGTGTTTGTTTCACTGTACATTTTCAACAATTTGGGGGCTCATGTTCAGTGTTGTTTAATAGCGGCTATAGCGCTATAGCGTAGCGGATTTTTAACAAAACGCTATAAGAACCGTGACGCTATATGCATTCCGCTATGGGAGAAGTAGCGGTCGCTATGGCTATAGCGGATGAGTTCGAAATAGCGGAAATTATCCAAATAGCAGATTTTTTTTCTCCCTCTGGTTTTCTCTCTTCCTCTGTTTTCTTCTCTCCTCTCCTTTCTTTTTCTGTTCTCTCCTCTCCTCTCCTCTCTTTTTCTGTTTCTCTGTTCTCTTCTCCCCTCTCCCTTCTCTTCCTCTGTTTTTTAATTTGGTTCGGATATCTTCTTTCTCTTCCTTCTCTTCATCTATTTTTCTGGTTTGTTTTCTCTCCCTTCTCCTTCCTGTTTTTCTTTTTTCGGTTTCCTCTCCTCTCCTCCCTTTCTCTTGCCCTGTTCTGTTCTCTCCTCTCCCTTCTATTCCTCTGTTTTTTATTCGTTTTCTGTCTTTCTGATATCACCCTTCTCTTCCTTTATTTTTCTGGTTTTTTTCTCTCCCTTCCACTTTTTTTTTTCCCGGTTTTTCCCTCTACCTTTCCCTGAGTTTCTGGTTTCTGTTCTGTGCCACACTTCTACTTCTATTCATAATCTGTGTTTGTTTGCAATTTTTTTTATTTGTAGTAGTCAGAATTATCAGTATTTTGTCTTGAACAATTGCTTTTTTGAGTTAATATTATGTCACTTTTTATGTACAAATGGTTTTTTATTTTTATGCAGCTTAATTTTATTTGAATACAACATAGTTTTATATATATATATATATATATAACTGTATTAAATCCGCTATTACAAGTTCGACTATTTGCCCGCGACACTATCCGCTATTTCACATAGCGGATTTTTGGCTTTCCGCTATTTTCTGCGATCCGCAATCGATAACACTGCTCATGTTTCTTTTGTTGGACACTGCGGATTTTAAGTATTTCAAGGTCTAGGTTGTTTTTGCCACTCGGGTTATGTAATCTTTTTTTTTTTTAGGTTTTGTGATTTTTGTATACTTGGGCTGTGTGCTCTTAGTGCCATTTAATGCATCTGTATTTTTATGAAGAAAAGGAGCAGAAAGTTTACAAATAAAACATGATGCGTTTTGTGATATTGATTACTGGATAAGCCTCTATTTAGAAATAAAATAGTCCATTAAATATTATTACAAGTTGTGTTATCTTTGTAAAATTGTTTTCAAATATTTAATTTTCATTGTTTTGTTGTGTTCTAGGTTATGGTTGAGAAGTCCACTGTGGAGGATTTACCACCTGGTTGGACTAAAGAAGTAAAGATTAGGAAGAACGGCAATGGCATTAGGAAAGATCCGGTATGAAATTTCATTTGATGTTTGGTAGAAGTTCATCTTTGTCCCTCTCTCTGCCCATAAGGAGGTCTTTTTTAAGTAATAAAAAAGTATGGATATTTATGTAATATTACATATTTTGGTTTCAAATCAAGTGCTATTTTTTTTAAAAAAATATTTCCCATTTGGAGAGGTTTATCATGTGATATGCCACATTTACTATTTTCAAAAGTTTGATGTTTGAACAAATTATGATTGGGTTTCGGTTACACTTCCAACAGTTTTATATAGATCCAGTGAGTGGATATGTATTCCGTTCCAAAAAGGATGTAATGCGCTATCTAGAATCTGGAGATATAGGCAAATGTGCATTTAAACCAAGCAGAAGACAAATCCAAGACAAAGACAACATAACTGTAAGCCTTCTTTGCATATGAGTACTATCTCATTATTGCTGCTTTTATTGAGTATTATTTTCCTATTAGTTCTAACTCTAAACCGACAAAAATATAAAAGAATCTAGGGATTCTTCAATCACATGTGACTTGAGAGTTGAGACTCACTGCGAAAATTCAAACATGTTAAGAATATTCTTTTTTATGACTAGTATGCATCTTCAATATTAGCTGATGATGACTTTATTAAGATTTGCCTACTTGCATGATGTCCATTATGAATTTACAGATTTTCATTGGCATTAGTCATCTAAATCTTAGCATGCTATATAGTGTAGGTCTCCCATTCAGTATTTTTTTTTTTGGTTTGCATTTGAGATTTTGAATTATGAATAATTTATAATTATAATTCTTGTTATGCTTTTGTTCAACTTAGTCATCACCTGCTGCCAAGAGACAGAAACTGAAGCAGTCTGCACCCAAGCAACAGGATTTTGTTGGTAAGAAACCATAAATGAAATATATTTAGGATTGGTTGATCAATTGTTCTTCAAGCTCCTCCAAATCAGAGGGATGAAGAATATGCCATTTACACCTAATACCAATTTCTATGTATTTCAAACTTTTTAATGCAGCCAAAGAACTAGTTGATCAATGCAACTTAGAATCTCCAAATGATAACAGCTCAAGGAAAGGGCAAGATGTGAATGTGCCATCTGGAATGATGGTTGCTTCTGTTCCCATGGTTGAATCTCTTGTAAAGATGCATTCACTAGAGGATGGAGCTGCAAACTCTCCTGAAATGAAGAAAACATCTGACCCAGGTAGCTCAGCACTTTAAAATAGGAATCCTTGAAAGAATCAGAAAAAAATGTCGTTGAGAAAGAGAAAAATGAGAATGCACATGAATGAACCCACCTGTATTACAAAACGGGGCTTTATTTTACACACATACACACAATAGATACAAAGATCAAGGTTACCCTATTTACTCTATTTGCATAATACTGCATAACCATAACTATCTTATTACATTATTTCTAAAAACAAGGAGTACAATGTAGGTCATCGGTTTTCACAGAGACTTGCTGGGGTTGAATCTGTCCAGTTGGGTGACAATGAGATCAATGAACAGGCTCTTCAAGTGCCAAAAGGAAACTTGCGGAAAAGCAGAGCCAGTCTAGATGCCAATATAGAAAATCAGTCATCTCAGCATTTCAAAGGTGTCCCAGAAATTGAGCATGTGCATAAAATGCAACAAGAGGCAATGAACACAAGCAACACCGTTTCTGAAGATCATTTAGTTTTCAAAGAACAATCACATCCGCTAGAAAGAGATAAAATAGAAGACAATAAACCAGAAATTCATACTAACCCAATCAAACCCAGTAAGAAGAAAGAGCACTGCATTCCTCGCCGGGCTTCGAAACGACTAGCTGGATTGCAGCAAAGTAAGGGCGGGCCAGTTACAGAGCTTGCAGATCATGCACCAACAAATGGAGACTCGGGAAATAAAAGAAGAAAATCTCCTAAAATCCCACCTATGGCAGACAATGAACAGGAAAAACTTGAAGTAGATGAAGAAATTGATGGTGAGAAATCAGAACATCAGCTGTCCTTTGCATTCCACTACTCTTGGTCTGACCCATGCTTGGAATTTGCAATCAATACCCTCACGGGTGTGTTACCACCGGTTGAGAATTCAGTTGATAATGGACCCTCTACAGTCCCTGAAGCTGATATTCAAAAAAAATTGTCTGACAATGTTACAGGAAGAAGCATGGACAGTAAAAACAATTCAGTTGAGAATGGACCCACTACAGTCCCTGAAACTGATATTCAAAAAAATCTGTCAGCCGATGTTACAGGAAGCAAGGACAGTCAAAACAATTCATTTGACAATGTTACAGGAAGCAGGGACAGAAAACCAAAGGTACAGTCAAATAAATCCAAGAGAAAGAAAGAGCTCAAAGTGCCTATGCGGTTGTCAAAGCGACTTGCTGGCCTTGAACCTGAGGTACTGCCTTCTGAAAGAGCTCTTGAATATTCTTCTAGGAAACCATGCAAAGAAGAATCAACTGCAACTGCAATTTTAACAAATGGAGCATCTGACCATCTCAATGCTGGGGAAGAAACCAAGCTTACTCTCCATGCACCTGACAACTTGAAGACTGAAGTACTAGGAGAATCATCAAACAAATGTGAGAAGTCATATGATGCCCAAACTGTTGGCACGGAACAATTGCAGAAAGTTGAAGCTGAAAACATCGGTGATGATAGATCAGAGCCGCAGCTCTCCTTACCATTTGGGGACTCTTGGTCAGACCCATGCCTAGAATTTGCAATCAAGACTCTCACTGGTGCTTTGCCCATTGATTCTTCTGGGGAGATTTTGCCTGTTGTGACTCCTGATGTTGATGACCTGCCAAATAATGAATTGCACGGGAGAGTGACAATGAGCATCAATGGACAAGCTCACGACAACTCAAACCAGTCCCAGAACAAGAAAGAGCTTAATATGAACGGCCAGCCTTCAAAGCTACTCCCGAGGCAACCTGAGTTGAGGACCAGCTCCACATCCTGTGAAAATGCTCCTAATTTCACAACTGGAGAATCTCATAGTGATGAAGGCAACAGAATAAGGAATTTTGAGGGAGAACCCCTACATATTGAAGCTGGAAACGTGACCCAACTTGTGAATCATTCTAGAAGTAATATTAACTCCCGAATACATGAAGAGCCATTAAAGAAAAATGGACAGGTCGTTGAGGGTGAATTTGGTACAGCGGAGCAACCACCTCTTCAAACTGAAACGTTGAGCCGTGACAATACTGAATTACAGTTTTGTGCGTCGTTTATGAATTCTTGGTCAGACCCATGCCTAGAATTTGCATTCAAGACCCTTACAGGTGTGATTCCAGTGGAGGAAAATTTAGCTATTCCAGGTCAAGAACGAAGGGGTGGCTCAACATTGCCAGATTTTGGATCTTCCAGCTTTTCTCATAGCGATATCTCATTTCAATATGATACAGGAGTGAATTCCATGCCAAGGCAGCAGCCATCAATGAGCTCTTCTTTCCCATCCTTGGAAAAAGCGAGCATGGAAGGTTGCCCCGGAGTTGATCCTCAAAAACATTATTCTCAATTCAATAATAATGATTTTCAAAGAAGGTAAACTCGTACATTTGTTGCTAGCCCCAGGATAACTGTTATTAATATCTGATTGTACTTTTGTAGGCGGTGAAATCATTGTCATTAAGAATCCTTTTGTTTCCCTGGTATTTGTGTATACATTCTGAACATAAGGTATGACTTGGGGTTTTGCAATGTGTTGAGAAGATCTAGGTTAGCAAAGAGAGAGGAGGCTCAGGAGTCTAACAGCTGTTGTAAAACAATGCTTCCTTTTACTGCGCTATCTAATTACTGTAGTACTATTTATATCCGTTGTTATTGTTATTGGTTAATTCTAGCGGGCACAAGTGCTAGTGGTTTGTGCAGCATCCACAAGTTGGTTAACATCATTAGATTTAGTGATAGAAAAATTAAGGGTGTAAATGAGTTGTTAATTTAGAGAACACCTAGAACCCTCTCACACAATCCCTCTCACCCCAAAACCAGATCGGAAAAGCTAGCTTCTTCACCGCACCACAATGGCCAACACTCAAGCACATTCGACCACCCTCCTCTGTCTACCTCCACCTCCACTCCCTCTTCTTCTCCTCCATGGAGGAGGCTTCTGCAACTCTGGAAAGGCAACCTCGTCTTTTAAGTGCGACACCGACAAGGTGGTCTTCGAACAAATCGCTCAAGTTTTGCCATGTCGTCGTCGTCGGGTTACTGCAACGCCGACAAGGTCGTCTTCGAACGAAGTGCTCAATCGCGTCTTCGTCGGGTTGCTGCGACATCAACAAGGTCGTCTTCGAACAAATTGCTCAAGTTCCACCGCATCGTTGTCCTCGGGTTACCGCATCGTTGTCGTCGTCAAACCTTGCTTCTCTTGCTTGCTTCATCAGAAGCAAGGAAATGTGTTGTTGGAAATCAGAGATTGCGTCGAAGAGGATGATGAGGGAAGCGAGAAGGGTAGAGGGAGCAATATCCTCGCAGGGATGAGGGCGATGGAGGTGGGTGGGGCTTGTGCTTTGGCTTATGGGATGGTGAGGGAGTGGTAGTGGGGGTGGTGGTTGTGGTGGTGGTGGGGTTGTGGTTGAAGGGGTGCAGATGCAACTGAGAAAGGTGGGGTTTGTTGTTGTTGTTGTTGTGTTCTTGAGAAACCAAACCACCATGGAGGATGGTGAAGGCGTGGACTTGTGGTGAAGGTGTTGGGGTAGGGGATCCAGTGAGGTGCAATTATATGTACTTTAATTCTCATCTCACCATTCAATTTATTTTGAAGATCTAACAGTTATTAGTAAGCTTGTGCATGGTGCACAAACCACAGCCACTTGTGCACAGTAGAAGCCGCCATTGTTATTTGGTTCCAAAGGCGGCGGGGAAATGGTATAAAAGCCATGAGCTTAGGATCGTTAGTGCTTTCATGAAATGATTACACCAACTCGTTTAAATGTTTTATTAGGGCTATTATTGATAATAAACCTCTTATCTTTTATTCTTATAAATCTTCGTAATTACTAAATAGAAAAAGTATTAAATGTTTTTTATGTTTTCAAGATATTAGTTGTATTTTCTTTCTTATTTTATAAAGTAGTAGGAGAATATGTAAAATGATTTGTAGGAGGATTTATAGGAGGATATAACATTTTTGATAAATAAGTTTATCTTACTAACTTATAGTCTTTTTTTCAAGTAACATTTGAGTTTTAAAGATTATTGCTCATTTTTTTCTTCTTTTTTTGGATTATTTTTTCTTATTTTTACTCTTGTTATTATGTGGGTTTGAATTTTATTAATATATTAAGTTATTAAATTGTGTATAATAAAATAAGACTCAATTCTTCAAATTTTACCTATAAATTAGTAAGCTAGCATTCTCATTGTCGTAGATTGTATTTTTTTTTTAATTTTTATTGATGTTTTAGGGGCCGTTTAGTTTAAGAAAATATTTTATATATATATTTTCATTTTATTTTTTATTTTTAATATAAAACTTCATTTTATTTTCATTGTTTTTTATTTTTAAGGTTTATACAGGAAATAATAAAAAAAATTATTGTTTTCTATACAAATATTTAAAAATAAAAGTAAACTGACAATTTATAATCAAAATTAGAAAGAGAGAAAAAATTGTTTTCTTAACACAGGTTCGCGATTCTGTTTTTTAGAATAAAGGTAATTAGTTTTACCATGTTTTGTTAATTTATCGTGTAATGATTGATAACTTTTATAATGTTGAGTGTGACATGAGTACAATAACACTTCCTTTTAATAAAAGACTATAATAAGTGATTAAGTGAATGTTAACAATTAATATTTTCGTAAATGAAATCTAAACAACAATCTCTAGATGGGTAACTCTTTGAATTGTTTTTGTAGATGGGTTGGACTTGGAGTACCCTTGTACTCCTTTTATATAATCTTTGACTTATCAAAAATATAATCTAGAATTTTTTTAGGGGGGAGGAACCACTAAACCTGTTCCATAACCCCTAGTCGACGGAAAAAGAGGTAGCCGGCCGGCCCCATCAATTTCCTTGGACTGGGGTTTCGGTCTCTTTGAATAAAAACACATCCAATCGCAGGAAAAGTCTTCGGATGAGATATCTGAGAGTAATAAAAAAAACTAATGTAGGAATATACCAGCAGGATTTTCCAATCTGACGAAGGGATATATGACGAGGGAAAAGACCGCGCGAACGGTTCGTTAATGGCATTCTAGTTCTAATCTGCACACACCATTATCTCTATCAAAAATGATCAATGGACATCCATATCTAATAGATAAAAATAGATAATTGATGTGATATTGAATGAGCATTGCAAATTGATAAATGTTTTTTTTTTTCTCCCTACAATGGAAGCCATCAGGCAAACCTAATAACATTATTATTTTAAAAATAAAAAATCAAATAGGAGCAGTTGATGAAAAGGAAGAAAGAAATCAAGAGAAAAAAGAATGATTTTTATTACTAAATAGACAGTAATGATCATGTCATTGTACATCATTTTTTAATCTACTATTTTCATATATACACTTTTTTTAAAATTTAAGATTTCCGTGTCTCCTTTTTTGAAATTAGGACTTTCTATTTTAAACATTAACTTCAAAAATAAAGTATTAATTGAAAAAGGAGGGGGAAAAAAGGCAAAATATAATGAAAGCAGCAGGTTATTTCATTCGGTTACATAATTATAATTATTGGCGTGTGAAATATACATATTGAAATTAAAGTCCAGGCCTGCGGCTGGAGTCTCTCTTCAAGTCCTTACCGATCGATATCTAAAGGAAACACACCAGTACAGGTTAACATTATTATAGACTTATGAATTTTCCACAAAAACACTGTATCATCAATGGAGCTCTTATCTCAAACCATGTGGCAGTGTGACTTTATATAAACTCCTGCTCCATTCCCAGTTTCTGTTCACAATTACAAAGCACCGTCTCATATCTTCTTCTCTTGTCAAGTCTCTGTCAGTCTGTCTCACACTTCCAAAAAATGACTCTCATGAATACCTTGCTCTTCTCTCTGGTCGCTGCTCTCTGCTTGGCCTCTGCAGTGCGGGCAGCAAGGTTCGACATCACAAACCGATGCTCCTACACCGTGTGGGCCGCGGCGGTACCCGGCGGTGGGAGGCAGCTGAACTCGGGCCAGTCGTGGGCCCTCGACGTGGCGGCGAAGACTCAAGGGGCCCGCATTTGGGCCCGAACCGGGTGCAGCTTCGACGGTTCAGGTCGGGGCCGGTGCCAGACCGGTGACTGCGGAGGTGTCCTCAACTGCCAACAATACGGTTCAGCGCCCAACACACTCGCGGAATTCGGGCTGAACCAGTGGAACAACCTGGACTTCTTCGACATCTCCCTGGTCGACGGGTTCAACGTTCCCATGGATTTCAGCCCAACATCGAGTGGGTGCACACGTGGCATAAGGTGCACTGCTGACATCAACGGACAGTGCCCCAGCGAGCTGAGGACCCAGGGCGGTTGCAACAACCCGTGTACGGTGTATAAAACCGACGAGTACTGTTGCAATTCCGGTAGCTGTGGGCCCACTACTTTGTCCAAATTCTTCAAGGATAGGTGCCCCGATGCTTATAGTTACCCCAAGGATGATCAAACCAGCACCTTCTCATGCCCCGGTGGCACTAACTATAGGGTTGTCTTTTGCCCTTGACTTGAACTTTGAATTAAACCTGAAACCCACCCCCCCTCCCACTTGGGTTCGCTTAATTAATTAGACCTCTATATATGTTCTACCACATGCACTAAATAAAGAAAATTAAGGTGCATGTGTATGCACTTTGTGTGCTCACATTCACATATAGGATCTGCACCGCTAAATGATGTGCGTGTGAGATTATGAACAAATAAATAAATAAAGGAATTTTCTATGAAATTATCATAAATCTAAGTGTTTTGGTATTGTTGATTTTTTTATCGATCAATAGAAGAATGATATTCTATATGATCAATCCATGTTATACAATTCATTTTTTTTTCAAATTTTTTATTTATTACAGATAGGAGCACGTTTTATTGTGTTGCTTTTGGGTTATCAACATATTTTAATTTTAAAAATAAAATTAATCATATTTTATATTTTAAAATTGAAAAGAATTTAAATAGACAGAGACTGTGGTGCAATAAAAAAGAGTTACAATTCTTTTTATTTTAGGAATAAAGAGTTACAATTCTTAAAAGAAAAGTAATATGACATGATATAATTATACTAGTAAATAAAAAATCATTCAACTTTTAGTTGATAATCCCTCCGTTTCAGATTAGTGTCCGGTAAGATTTTTTTTACTAAGATTAAGAAAAATAATAAATAAATTTATAAGTAGAACAATTTTATAGCTC
Organism: Glycyrrhiza uralensis; assembly: GCA_030159175.1. Lineage (NCBI taxonomy): Eukaryota > Viridiplantae > Streptophyta > Magnoliopsida > Fabales > Fabaceae > Glycyrrhiza > Glycyrrhiza uralensis. The sequence goes on along the minus strand of BRZY01000003.1, from coordinate 55,163,096 downwards.
TAGTGATAAGACACAAGGAGGTTTCCATGTACTTAAGACTCATAATTGTCTTTATAATTTATTAATAATTATATCATCTATTATTATCTTTATATTTCTCAATGTTGCACTGCCAAGGGCGAAATTGTGAAAAAAAAAACAGTGTTGCATTGAAAAAGTAAAATTGACAATTGATCTAATTTTTTTTCTTAACTTGACAATGTGAAATAAAAAGAGTAAATTGGTAGCATTGATTTTTTAACACTATTGTAGAAGTTCCCATAAATAAACGATGACTTCTATGGTGCCGTTGATAAAACAGCAGTTTTAGAATTGTTGTTTTATTAACCAATGATAAAATAAAGTTCTGCCATGTCAGATTATTTTTTTTAAGGATTACAATTCTTTTATATTACATCATAGTCCCCAATCTCTTTCATTTTATGGCTACTTCACCTGTTTTTGCATTACTTTAGTTCACTTACCTAATATAGACTACCAAAACGTTCCACACTTCGTATTGAAACCGAATACTCTTCATTACCCATAATTTTAAATTTTAAATAAAAATTTGAAAATAAAATTTTAATATTTAGAGATTAAATTGCAAAATATTTTTACAAAAATCTCAATTACAAAACTAACGTACCAAAACTGTTACGGAATTGTAGAATTTGCCTAAATAAATTCCCGTGAAACTAAATAAGCAATAAAATCGTCTTACGTGTGATGATGATCATAACTAAATGACGTCACGTCCCAATAGCGTTGTGTTTGTCTACCAGACCAGTTATCGTGTTAGTAGAACAGGAGGTGGGAATCGGCGGATCGCACGAGAGCGTGGGGCGGGGCCTCTGCAATTGTCTCCAGGTCCCACCGTCCCAGTACCCATTTATAGTTGTTAAAAACAATAAAAAAGTTGCAACAAAAAATTAACAAAACACCGGAAAATAAAAGCCTAGGACGCATTTTTTTTGGTTCGAGATCATCGTTGGGAGCTCCAAGTCGACCCCCCGTGTCCCAGGGTAACCTTAAACCATTGGGCTAACAGGTGTTGGTTGCTTAGGACGCATTTGATTTAAGAGACTATTTTTTGTTTTTATTTTTAATTAATTATAAAATTATTTTATTATTTTTTATCTTTAAATATTTATATAGAAAATAGTAAAAACAAAAAAATGATTATTTTTATCATTTTTTGTACAAATATTTATAATTAAAAAATAGATCAACCTATACTGGTGTAAGATTTAACACTTTTACACAATTGAATAAATTTTTATTAGATTGATTTTATCAAAATTTATAATTGGATCGAAAGTTACTGCTTACTAACATATAAATCCTATATAAAAGTTTATATCAAACCAAAGTTATTAGTCACCTATTTTATGTTGGAACCAAATTGGTTAAAAGTGTTTTTAATACAAAAACTCCCTAAGTGATTTTATGGTTTTGATGATAACAAAATGTATTAAGGTTTTTACAAAGGATAATCAATATGTATTAAGCTTGTACAATGTATAACAATGCTGCCTGACTAAGTTTATTGCAGTCTGCGTCCAATCAGTTCTTCATGATATTGGCTGGCATTCAAAGTGAGCCTTGCGTCCAATGTTGGCACTGAAACATAAATACCAAGAGTTCTGCGTCTAGTGATTTTGGCAGAAGGAAGTTACTGATATAAGAGGCAAAGCAGTTCTGCGTCCAATAAGCTAGCTCATCACAATGTTGGCACTGAAATGGACACAAGAGTTCTGCGTCCAATATTTGAGCAGAAGGAAGAGTTCTGCGTCCAATGTTTGAGCACAAAGGCAAGTAATGTTGTGCGTCCAATAATTCAGTACAAGGCACAAGGACAATTTCATACGTCCAATGATTCATGAGAAGGCATTGAAGACATAAGTCCAATGTTCAAGAATAACCATACGCCCAATGATCAGAATGCTTATAAGTCCAATGATCAGAACATAAGTCATAAGTCCAATGTTCAGGATGTGTTCTTGACCAAGGTACAGAATGCTGATCGTCCAAAGATAAGTACAAGGCAAGACTGGCATAAGTCCAATGATAAGAACAAGGCAATACTGGCATAGTCCAATGTTTTTATGAGAAGCAGAATTGCAGTAAGAGTCCAATGATTTTCAAAGGAACAGATTCAGTGAGCGTCCAATGCAGATGAAGGATAAAAGTCCAATGTTCAGCATGAGCAAGAGTGCAACTCTGCGTCCAATGAAACTGAACAAACAAAAGAACTGCTCTGCGTCCAATGAAATCAGAGTGACAAAGGTATTGTTCTGCGTCCAATAAATAAGAAGAACAAGAACAAAGTGTTACACGATGAATGAAGCAAAGTATGACAAGTTCTCAGTCTACTATTCATCGTCCAATAAAGCAGCATAACAAAGTGCAATTGAAAGCATCAGGTATGCGTCCAATGTTTGCATGAGTTCTGTGCAAATTGGTAAGTGCAAAGGTATGCGTCCAATAACTTGCTAAATGCTGCGTCCAATGTTTCATATATTCTGCGCCCAATACTTAACACGCAGAATCCATTTGATTGTCAATTGTTGCTCTTGCATTTGATTATTAAACAATTTTATTGAGCCAACAATTTGATTTGAATAGCTGTACACAATGCTTTTCTGTACAACCTATTGTCAACGTTTGTGAATGTACTTTTGAAAAGCATAAAGTACTGTGGAAAGTGTACTAAGAGAGAGAATGTACTTTTAACTACTCTATATATCTCTGAACACATTTTTCTGCTTTACACAGTGTATTCTCTCTGTCTCAATAAGATATTACTATTAACCACTGTACAATTGAGACTTTGAGTACAGGTTGCTTCTGATTTAGGAGAAAGAAACGCAAACATGCACACTGAAGTAGATCTCCTCAGAGCAACGGGAAGATAGCATTTAATGCTATTAGAAAACGGTCATATTAATGAAGGCTGAAGCTGAGCTATTCGAAGAACAAGTCTGAAGCTTCATCAAAGCCTATAAATACCGTGAACAAGAAGGAGAATACAAGTGACTGAAAACGAAAAAGAAAGAGCTGAACTGCTGTGCAATTTGTTATACTCTGTATAGAAAGTCTTGTATTTTTTCTATCTTCTTGTAAAAGAGAGTTTGCTTAACTCTCAAAGTGCTTTAGATTTCATATCCTCACTTGTGTGAGTTAGACAGCACTTGAATCAAAAACTCTGCTGAGTTGTTTTAGCCTGGAGAGGCTGTGTTCAAAGAATACTTGAGATTTAGCCTGAAGAGGCTGTGTTCAAAGAATACTTGGGTTTTAGCCTGGAGAGGCTGTGTTCAAAGAATACTTGAGATTTAGCCTGAAGAGGCTGTGTTCAAAGAATACTTGGGATTTAGCCTGGAGAGGCTGTGTGCAAATAATACTTGGGTTTAGCCTGAAGAGGCTGTGTGCAAAGAATACTTGTACCTATCTGGTTTGATAGTGAAATCTCTCTAGTTTGAGGGGACTGGACGTAGCTCTTAGGAAAGGGTGAACCAGTATAAAAACTTGTGTTATTTCTTCCTTCCCTTATCTCTTATTATATCTGTGCTTATTACTAACCAAGGGGATTGAATTGATTTTGTTTAAACAAGTTTTTTATACACCTTAAATCGCACAAAGAAAACAAGTTTTTAAACTAAGAGGGAAGCCTCAGCGTCCAATCTTTTGTGCGTCCAATATTTCACAATTCTGTGCGTCCAGTGTTTTAGCACTCTGTGCGTCCAATATTTCAGAAAACACTGTGCGTCCAATATTTGAACTAAGCTGTGCGTCCAACGTTTTTAACAGCCAGCGTCCAACATTTGCGAAAAGTTTTAAAAGCTTAGAAACACAATTCAACCCCCCCTTCTTGTGTTTCATCTTGTTACCTTCATTTTATACGTCAAAATTGTTGTCACAAAGCCCGATGGAGTCTTGGTAGTGCCCACTGTGCTCGTTGCCCGAGCATGGAGGAATCCACTATCCATGTGCTGAGAGACTGTCCTCTTGCCTCTGAAGTCTGGCATCATTTGGTGAAGGTTGGAGACCGAGGTCGTTTCTTTCAAGGGAACCTAGAGGAGTGATTATACCTCAACCTGTATACTGCTCTTGGCCAAAGTGATTTGGAGTGGGTGGTGGTGTGGGCCACGGGTTGTGCAATGATCTGGAAATGGAGAAATAAAAGGGTGCATGATCCCCATTTCGTAACGCCTTTTAGGCCTTGGGATGTCATTCTGGAACATGTCCACTTTTACCAGCAACTAAATTCGATCATTGAGAGCCCTAGCGAAGATTGTAGGGCTTGGAAGGACATCAAATGGAACCCATTGACGCCAGGGTGGGTGTGCTTAAATTCTGATGGTGCATCTAAGTCTTCCTCTAACTTGGCTGGGTGTGGTGGGCTCCTCCGAGGCGAGCATGGTGAGTGGATCAGTGGATATGCCCGTTGTCTAGGTAACACTTCAGCGTATGTCGCGGAACTATGGGGGGTGTATGAGGGGTTGAAACTGGCTCATGACCTGGGAGTTCGTTTTCTTGAGGTCCAACTAGATTCCTTGGTGGTGGTGGGAAGCATTACTGGTAGCGGTATTGGAAGCACTGCAGGATGGACTCTCCTTCGTAACATTAAGAGGCTTATTTGCTTGGACTGGGAAGTTAAGTTCTTGCATGTGTTTAGAGAGGCCAATAGAGTAGCTGATGGGTTAACAAATCTTGGGGTGTGACTGTAATGGGTTAAGGATTTTTTGTGAGGGACCTCCCAATCAAATAGGACAATTGTTAGCTGATGATGCTAGAGGGATCTCCTTCCCTCGCCGTGTTGCTGTTTAGTTGTTTTTCCTTTTGGGCTCCGTTGCAACTCAAAAAAAAAATTTGTTGTCAAATATACTTTTGAAATATATGAAAATGAGAATTATTTTATTATATATATTGTTCAATTTTTATAAAATTTGGCAAAAATAATTAAGGTTATAAATAGTTATAATTTAACAGTGCCGCTTGCCATTAATTATATGTAAGGAGGAAAATAAATTAACGGGCTCCACGTACGCTTACAATTTTCTTCCTTGCCACTTTTCTATACTTATCTAAGCAAAGGAAAAGTTGACCTTTTCATCAATTTTAACTTCATTCCTTTCCTTTTCCATTTATTTAATTTTTATTGCAACAAAACATAAGTGAATCGTGATAAAAGAATAACAACAAACTGTTAGAGATATTTTTTTAGTGAAGAGGATGTTGATATTTTCTGTTTAAAACGCATAAAGTGCCAGAACAATGTCTTAATGTGTAAAATTTTCATTTTGAAATATAAACAAAAGTTCTACATCATTTTTGAAATTCAAATATATATATATATATAAGGAAACTAAATGTAGCGTGGGCAACTAAATAATTATGTATCCTGTGGCCTGGTATAGAGGTTATCGTCACTCACATTATTGTTGAATCCAATTCCCAAGTCACTTAAAGTCTATATACTGTCAAGTGGATTTTCGCGGACCCATCCTTGCAATTCTATTTTCTCGACCATTTTGGATTGGGCAATTATACATGGACACCCCACCACCCCTCTCACACCTCATCCCAATAAGGTGAGAGGTGTGTCATGGGTGTGGGAGGGGGTCCATTGATCATTATGCTTTTAGATTTTACCTATAGATAGGGACGTGTAATCTGGAACCATATTTTCCGGGAATTGGTTACCAAGTAGCTGAGATCTATGGTAAAGTTTGGACTATCTTTGGATATCCGCGTGATGTAGCTCAATTAGTTAAAGAGCTCGGGTAATATGTAAGAGGGTGAGAGTTCGTCCCCGTGTGTGAGTAATGACAAAAAAAAGAGACTATCTTTGGATGTCCCCGTTTTCTTTCCAGCCTGTTGTTGGCTGATTTTGCTTCTGTTCTATTTCCTCTTGGTTTTTAGGATTTTGTTGCGTGGTGGCTCCTCTGTATCACCAAAAAACAAATATACTTTAACATATATCCATTTAGAAAAAAAATTATTTTAAAAGCTAATTGCCGACAAAAAAATTGAACTCTTTTGTGGTTGCTGGATATGCATAAAGTCTACCGTTATTGATGAAAAAAAGGAGCAAGAAGAGAAAAGTCTAGTGTATACCAAAAGATCTCATTAACTAGTGCATTCACTTCGATCGTCTGGCAATAAATCTTTGGGAAAGAAAATTAATATTCCACATATTACATTAGTTGACGTACGCCACGCACAAATGAGACTTGGTAATATATTGCTGATCGATTTTTCTCTCTATAACTAGAAGGTGGTCTCCGTCCAGTTACATCCATCATTAAATATTTACTGGTCATAGTCTCTCTTAAGACGAATGTATACATAATGATAGTGGTATTTGAAATATTAAAGATTAAATTCAGTGAGACTAAACTTAGACTAATGTGTGGTGGTGAGGTTTCACTATTCGAGAGACCAAGGCCAAATTGATGGATAAGAATAAGATTACTTGTAGTGTAGCTCTTCTCCGATCATTAAGTGCAAGTGGCCTATATAAATCGGCATTCCATTCCCAGTTTCTGCACACAAATCAAACACTAGTCTTTTTGTTGTCTTCTCACACTTCCCAAAAATGAGTCTCACAAAAATCTTGCTTTTCTCTCTGGTCGCTCTTTGCTTGGCCTCTGCAGAGGCAGCAAGGTTCGACATCATAAACCGATGCAGCTACACGGTGTGGCCCGCGGGCTTACCCAACATCGGTGGGAGGCAGTTGAACCCGGGCCAGACGTGGGCCCTCGACGTGGCAGCTGGAACCTCAGCGGGCCGCATTTGGGGCCGAACCGGTTGCAGGTTCGACGGTTCGGGTCGCGGTACATGCCAGACCGGTGACTGTGGCGGCGCCCTCAGTTGCCGACTTTCCGGTCAGCCTCCGACAACCCTGGCGGAATTCACGCTAAACGGTGGGAACAATTTGGACTACTATAACCTCTCCGTGATCGACGGGTTCAACATTCCAATGGAATTTAGCCCAACCTCGAATGGGTGCAACACTGGAGTGAAGTGCACTTATCGTCAATGCCCCGGTGCTTATCAGTACCCATCCGATGATACTAAAGTGCGTACATGCCGCGGTGGAACCAACTACAGGGTCGTCTTTTGCCCTTGATCTGTTCTATTGCTTGCTCCAAATAAATTAACTAAATAAAGAACGAGTGAAATTATAAATGATTTCCCGTGAATGCAATAAGCAATAAATCATCTTACTTTTGATCAAAACTGTTATTTGCAATTTGCACTATATTGTCTTGGTCAATCTTTGCGCCTGGTAACTATAATTTCAAACTATAGTTGAAAACTCTAGACTCAAGCTACAAAATATAATAAACTCATAGCTTAACGTTCATGGATAGCGATTGACTCCAGCGTAAGATAGCGATATTCAGGAACGTTCATGGAATTAGATGGACTAGAAAATTCAAACCAAACCTATCAAATTGAATCAGGTACAATTGACTCGTTTCAACTCAAAACCCAACCGGTTCAATTGTTGAATGTTATTTGATATAAGAGTCCATTTGTTTAAGATTAAAAATAATAATTTTATATAAAATAATTTAGTGATTATTTTTTATTTAAATCATAAAAATATCTTCTTTAATCTTCTCTATCATATTCACGTAATTAAATTTTGATTATTTCGCAAAAGTTACCCCGAATAGTTTTTTATTTTAATTAAATTTTAGTTTATTTTTAGATTTTTAGTTTCTGATTGTTTTTAAAAGTTAAAAAATTGATAAAAAAAATCTTTAAAAGTGGTTATTTCTTTGAAGTGTAGTTTTTTTTAGGAAATAATCCATAAAAAATGGGCTCTGGTTTTTTGTTAATTACTTTTTTAAAGTCCTCAAAACTCTATTTTTTTATTTTTTCCCCATTCAATTAAACCTCTTTATTCATTTTTTATTCTTTTACTTTCATTCCACTTTCTTTATTCTCTCTTTTCTTTTACAAATTACCAAACACGGTAGAGTACGCATATAATTAAAAAGATAAAAGTATTCTCAATTATACAACACAATATATATGTGTGTGTGTGTGTGTGTGTGATTTTTTGTTTTTTTCTCAATTAATAATTGAAAATGTTAATTCGTATTTAATATTATATCACTTTATTAATTTTAAAACCTAATTAAGTTCTAATTTTTAGTGCTATGTTAGTTTTTGTTGTAACATTTTTTTTAACAATTAATATAAACGGGAGAAATTGATACTGGACCTGGAGATAGTTGTAGAGAGCCCCGCCCTGCGCTCTTGTGCCATCCGCAATTAACATGAAAACGGGTAGACAAAAACAACATAATGAATTGAAAAAAAAAACAACAATAACAATGCTTTTTGAACACCCCACTCACTTTTAACACTTATCTAACACTTTTATTTCTTCCTATCTTTTTTGTTTTTTTACGTCACATCACTCATATTTTTTCCATTCCCATATCTCATCGGGTGTACAATAGCATTTGGTGGTCAAAATATCATTTTTCCAACCCAGTTATGAGACATTCCTCAATTTTTAACACTCTTCTTTTTTCCTATCCGTCTATTATTGTCACGTCACTCATGTATCATATCAATCACTCTTTTATATATTTTGTTTCTATTATATCTCTCTCAAGGTATAAAATGGGGTTTAGGTTTCTAATTAGATCATTTTTCTAAGCAATAAATAGTCTTGTGTGAGGATAGAGATGGCAAAATGGGCCGGGTTTGCCGGGCCAGGCCGAAAAAGTTTGAAAAATAGAGAGCTCGGATACACAAATTTGAGCCCGTTTTCAATCCGGACTTTTTTGGCCTAGCCCGACAAAGCCCGAACCCAGTAAAGCCTGAGCCCGAAGCGAGCCACCCGCATAATATAGCATAAAGCCCGAGCCCGAAAAGTGGAGGGCTCGGGCACACAAATTCGAGTCCATTTTTAATCTGGGTTTTTTTGGCCCGGCCGATAAAACCCGAACCCGATACGGGCCGACCCGAGCCCGGCCCGAAAGCCCATTTTGCCAGCTCTAGATGATCTTAACTAAATGACGTCACGCGCCATATAGCGTTGTTTTTCTAAAGATATTATAAAGTACTCAAGTGATTACGAGCAAAGCAATAAAGATAGATAAAAAAAAGTATATTCCATCGATATTCCGTTGCTCGGTATTTAACATTATATTCTTTTTCTTACTTCTCCTAGAAATGTGATCTCCATTTTTTTCTTTGGGGGGTGGTGGGGAGTCAGAAAGCTGGTAAAATGGGCTTAGTCTGACGGGTCAGCCTGAGCCTACCTGAAAAAACACTGAGTTTAGATATATAAATTCGAGTCCGTTTTTAATCTAGGTCTTTTTGGCCCGGCTCGACAAAGTCCGAACCCGTAAAAGCCTGAACCCAAAACGGGCCGTCCGAAAAACGTCCAAAGCCCGAGTCTGGCCAGAAAAAAGCCCAAAAAATAGATGACTCAGACACATAAATTTGAATCCATTTTCAATCTGGACTTTTTTGGTCCGACCCGATAAAATCCAAACCCGATGCGAGCCTGCCCGAAAGCCCGAATTGCCACCTCTCATACAATGGATAATATTCCACACGGCGAATCCATTTGATCAAGCTAGGTACAAACAAGGAGAAAATGATCTAGATTTAAGAAGGGAAATAAAATAAATTAAATGTTGAAAACTGAGAAGCTAGCATTAGTAGAATTCAATCTTGCAGCCGTCATGGTTGGAATGTGCGCCGCTAAATAATGTGCGCGTGAGATTATGAACAAATTAAAGAAACAAATAAATAAAGGAATTTTATATGGTATGATGATAAATCTATCGGTTTTAGTATCGCTGGTTTTTTTTATCGATCAATGGGAGAATGATATTCTATTTAATCAATCCATGTTTATATATATTTATATATAATTTATTTTTTCCAGAATTTTTTTTATTTATTATAGATAGGGGCATTTTTGTTGTGTTGCTTTTGGGCTATCAATATATTTTAATTCTAAAGACAATAAAATTATTTTTAAAATTTAATTTATCATATTTTATATTTTAAAATGAAAAGAATTTAAATACATAATGATTAGAGTGCAATAAAAAAAAGTTACAATTCTTAAAGGAAAGTAATATGACATGACACTAGTAAATAAAAAAAATCATTCAGCTATTAGTCGATACTCCCTCCATTTCAGATTAATTGTCCATTAAATTTTTTTATCAAGATTAGGAAAAACAAAAAATAATTTAAAAGTAAAATTATTTTACTAAATTGTTCTTATAATTTATTAATAATTATATCAAATACTTAATAATTAATGCGAAACATTTAATCAAACAAAATTAATATGAAACAAATGGAGTAAATTGGGACCATTGATTTTTTTTTTTGATACAAGGTACCATTGATTTTTTTAACACTATCGTAAAAATTCCCATAAATAAATTCCCGTGAAACTAAATAAGCAATAAATCGTCTTACGTGTGATGATGATCATATCTAAATGACGTCACATCCCATACAGCGTTGTGTGTGTCTACCCGTTTTCGTGTGAGTACGTGGGGATCGCACGAGGGGACGGGGCCTCCGCAATTACCTCCAGGTCCCAGTATCCATTTCTCCCATTTATAGTTGTTAAAAATAATAAAAAAATGGCAACAAAAAATTAACAAAACAGTGAAAAAATAAAAGCGTAGAATCCGTTTTTTTTATTCTACGTCCGTCGAGAGTATCTCACTGCCTGCATGATGGAGATTAATTTTTTGTGGAAGTTTGTTCAGCACCTCTAATGGGTGACATCTCTTCCAGTTGAGATTTTTTCCATACCCAAGTCTCGAACCCGAGACCTTAATTAAGGGGCGAGAGGCCTTAATCACTCACGCCAACCTCAGTTGGTGCTTAGAATCCGTTTTAATTTGAGGGACCATTTACTATTTTATTTTCTATTTTTATTTTTAATTAATTACAAAATTATTTTATTATTTTTTATGTTTTTTAAAATATTTGTATAAAAAATAGTAAAAATAAAAAATAATTATTTTTACCGTTTCTTGTACAAATATTTATAATTAAAAAAAAATAGATCAACCTATACTGGTGTAAGATTTAACACTTTTACATAATTGAATAAATCTTTATTAGATTGATTTTATCAAAATTTATAATTGGATCGAAAGTTACTGCTTACTAACATATAAATCGTATATAAAAGTTTATATCAAACCAAAGTTATTAGTCACCTATTTTATACGTCAAAATTGTTGTCATATATTCTTTTGAAATATGTGAAAATGAGAATTATTTTATTATATATATTTTGTTCAATTTTTATAAAATTTGGCAAAAATAATTAAGGTTATAAATAGTTATAATTTAACAGTACCGCTTGCAAATTATGGATTGTAAGGAGGAAAATAAATTAACGGGCTCCACGTATGCTTACATTAATTTTCTTTCTTGCCACTTTTCTATATATGCTTATCTAAGTCACTCTAAGTCTACTGTCAAGTGGGTTTTCGCGGACCCATCCTTGCAATTCTATTGTCTCGTCTCGACTCAACCATTTTGGATTTTACCCATAGAGAGGGACGTGTAATCTGGAACCGTATTTTCCGGGAGAACGTAACCAAGTAGCTGAGATCTGTGGTAATTGGCAATGTTTGAACTATCTTTGGATGTCCCCATCTTTTTTTCTAGCCTGTTGTTGGCTGATTTTGCTTCTGTTCTATTTCCTCGGTTTTTAGGATTTTGTTTTGAGTGGTGCAGCTCCTCTGTGTCACCAAAAACAAATATATTCATTTAGAAAAAAATTATTTTAAAAGCTAGCTAATTGCCGACAAAAAAAATTGAACTCTTTGGTGCAGGTTGCTCTGGATATGCATAAAGTCTACCATTATTGTTGAAAAAAAGGAGCAAGAAGAGAAAAGTCTAGTGTATACCAAAAGATCTCATTAACTAGTGCATTCATTCACTTCGATCTATCGTCTGGCAATAAATCTTTGGGAAAGAAGAATATTCCACAAATTACATTAGTTGACGACGCACGCAGGCCACAAAGGAGACTTGGAAATATATTGCTGATCCATTTTTTTCTCTATAACTAGAAGGTGGTCTCCGTCCAGTTACATCCATCTTTAAATATTTACTGGTCAACCAAACTAGACTCTCTTAACACGAATGTTTACATACTAATAGTGGTATTTGAAATATTAAAGATTAAATTCAGTGAGACTAAACTTAGACTAATGTAGTGGTGAGGTTTTACTATTTGAGAGACCAAGATCAAATTGGTGGATAAGATTTTTGTGGGGGACAATTAACAAAACAGAAAGAAAATTCCACACACCTTTTGTTATTTTTCTTTTCAATATTAAAGCAAAATGATATACGTAAATGATAAAAAAAATCCAGGTCTCTTCTCCGATCATATTCATATGTGTCCTATATAAACCGGCATCCCATTCCCAGTTTCTGCACACAAATCAAACACTCTTTTGTTGTCTCATTCCTCCAAAAAAATGACACACATAAAAACCACGCTCTTCTCTCTGATCGCCCTTTGCTTGGCCTGTGCAGAGGCAGCAAGGTTCGACGTCGTAAACCAATGCAGCTACACGGTGTGGCCCGCGGGCTTACCCAACATCGGTGGGAGGCAGTTGAACCCGGGCCAGACGTGGGCCCTCGACGTGCCAGCCGGGACCGCATCGGGCCGCATTTGGGGCCGAACCGGGTGCACCTTCGACGGTTCGGGCCGCGGTACATGCCAGACCGGTGACTGTGGCGGCGCCCTCAGTTGCCGACTTTCCGGTCAGCCTCCGACAACCCTGGCGGAATTCACGCTGAACGGTGGGAACAATTTGGACTACTATAACCTCTCCGTGATCGACGGGTTCAACATTCCAATGGAATTTAGCCCAACCTCGAATGGGTGCAACACTGGAGTGAAGTGCACTTATCGTCAATGCCCCGGTGCTTATCAGTACCCATCCGATGATACTAAAGTGCGTACATGCCGCGGTGGAACCAACTACAGGGTCGTCTTTTGCCCTTGATCTGTTCTATTGCTTGCACCAAATAATTAATTAAATAAAGAACGTATAAATGATTTCCCTTGAATGCAATAAGCAATAAATCGTCTTACTTTTGATCAAAACTGTTATTTGCAATTTACACTATATTGTCTTGGTCAATCTTTGCGCCGGGTAACTATAATTTCAAACTATAGTTGAAATTTTCAAATTAGTGATCAGAAGCTAAAATTTCAAACTAGTTTTATACATATAAAAAGTTAAAAACTCTAGACTCTAGCTACAAAATATAGGTCTTGTTTGGCATAACAGCTTATGGCATAAGCTGTATAAGTTAATTTTATAATCGAAGAAAAAATATGGTGAAACTTATTTCATATAAGCTATAAGCTGTTTTGATAAGCTATCATATGTAGTTTATGAAAAATAAGCCCAAAACAACTTATGAATCAGTCATAAACTGTGTTCATAAGCTCTGCATAAACTAATCTAAACATATCCATAATAAACACATAGCTTAACTATAATCCAGCGTAAGATAGCGATATTCAGGAACATTCATGGAATTAGATGAACAAGAAAATTCAAACCAAACCTATCAAATTGGAATCAGGTCAATTGACTCATTTCAATTCAAAACCCAATCGGTTCAATTGTTGAGTGTTATTTGATATAAGAGTTCATTTGTTTAAGATTAAAAATAATAATTTTATCTAAAATAATTTAGTGATTATTTTTTAGTTAAATCGTAAAAATATCTTCTTTAATCTTCTCTATCATGTTCACGTAATTAAATTTTGATTATTTCTCAAAAGTTACCCCAAATAGCTTTTTATTTTAATTAAATTTGAGGTTATTTTTAGATTTTTAGTTTTTGATTATTTTTAAAAGTTAAAAAATTGATAAAACAAATCTTTAAAAGTGGTTATTTCTTTGAAGTGTAATTTTTTTATGAAATAATCCATAGAAAAATGGGCTCTGGTTTTTTGTTAATTACTTTTTTAAAGTCCTCAAAACTCTATTTTTTTATTTTCCCCATTCAATTAAACCTCTTTGTTCATTTTTTATTCTTTTACTTTTATTCCACTTTATTTTTTCTCTCTTTTCTTTTACAAATTACCAAACACGGTAGAGTACGCATATAATTAAAAAGGTAAAATTATTCTTAATTATACAACACAATATATATATATATATGATTTTTTTCTCAATTAATAATTGAAAATATTAATTCGTATTTAATATTATATCACTTTATTAATTTTAAAACCTAATTAAGTTCTAATTTTTAGTGCTATGTTAGTTTTTGTTGTAACATTTTTTTTTAACAATTTTTTTTTGGTCAATTTTTTTTTTTTAACAATTATAAAAGCGAGAAATAGATACTGGACCTGGAGATAGTTGTAGAGAGCCCCGCCCCGCGCTCTTGTGCCATCCGCAAACGGGTAGACAAAAAACAATGCTTTTTGAACACCCCACTCACTTTTAGCACCCATTTAACACTTTTATTTCTTTATATTTCTTTTGTTTTTTTACGTCACATCACTCATGTTTTTTTCCATTCCTATATCTCACCATGTGTACAATAGCATTTGGTGGTAAAAAAATCATTTTTCCAACCGAGTTATGATTTTTAATTAAGACATTTCTCAATTTTAACACTCATCTAACATCCATCCTTTTTCTATCCATCTATTATTGTCACGTCACTCATGTATCATATCAACCACTCTTTTATATTCTGTTTCTATTATATATCTCTCTCAAGGTATAAAATGGGGTTTAGGTTTCTAATTGATCATTTTTCTAAGCAATAAATAGTCTTATGTGTGAGGATGATCCTAACTAAATGACGTCACGCACCATATAGCGTTGTTTTTGTAAAGATATTATATAAGTACTCAAGTGATGACAAGCAAAGCAATAAAGATAGATAAAAAAAAGTATATTCCATCGATATTCCGTTGGTCGCTATTTAACATTATATTCTTTTTCTTACTTCTAGAAATGTGATCTCCATTTTTTTCTTTGGGGGGTGGTGGGGAGAGGATTCAATGGATAATATTCCACATGGCGAATCCATTTGATCAAGCTAGGTACAAACAAGGAGAAAATGATCTAGATTTAAGAAGGGAAATAAAATAAATTAAATGTTGAAAACTGAGAAGCTAGCAGAAGTAAAATTCAATCTTGCAGCCGTCATTTTTTTTTGTCATCTTGGGGGAGGAGGGGTTTTGGGGTTGGGGAATTTGCAGCATCACGAACATTACGAGCACCAGCAATCGATCATCACGAACACAGTTTCACCGGGAACAAAACAAAACATATGAACAAATAGGAAACCTGAGGCGTGTGTAAACACTGTCCTTAGGATTTATCCGCGAAATTGCGCAAATCCCCCAGGATTCAACAGGTTCTTCTCAGATGTATAACCCAGAAAGAGAAGAGGAAGAAGAAAGTTGTTAGTGGAGTAGAAACGTGTGATCCATCAATGACTTGGCCAAGGAAAAATATATATATAAAAATAAAGATAAATTAATAAATTAATTTGACCAACTCAATCCTTATCCTTAATAAGACCAAGTCAAAGCAAATCAATTAATTGACTCAGTAAACCCTTATCTCATAGAATACTAAGTCAAAGTTTATCCAATAAACTAGATAAAATATTTTTCTAATAAAAATAATAATATCTAGTTAAAACTTTTGAAATACTCACAAAATATCCAACAATCCCCCACATATTTCAAAAGTTTTAAAAGCTTTTGACAGAAATTTCCTGGGTTAACATCCTGAGTGCAATGCATCAATCTGGTGAAGCAAGTTTCTATGAACCAAACCTAGACTGATAAGACTTAACACACAGTGAATTGGTGAAGCAAGCTTCTATGAACCAAAGACACTTTGTGTGTGTTAGAGGTCTATCAATCACACTACACCCCCACAATTCTCGTGTTATCGCTGTGTTGCGCATTTAGGCCGTGCGCGTGCCTGGTATTCATGAGTGCTCTAGAGACCCGCCACGGTCTCATGCAAGCGGCCCCACTTGACACTCATATAGGTGATTCCATCTAGTGCATGCTACGACCATACACCACCCTTAAGGGCTTATGGAAATCATTAAAAGCTTAAAGCTTATCCCTCAAATTCATATAATCTAGCACATTCTCATATCCATTATCGTAACACCATAGAAAGGGGCAATTATTTCGTGCTAGCATAACTAACAAGTGACTTGTTTTTACCCATATGAACCTTCTTCATGGGGTCTCCAATCACAAAGGTTGGGTTCCCATCACTTATCGTTTTCCAATGGCATAAGTCCCATTTCCCTTGATGTTTCACACATTAATTTCTTCCCAAGGGGTTTTGTTATTTAGTAGCTACTTTCCACAATTGTAACGTATACATACACATCTCTATTTTTGATTATACACAATATATAGATAAGGAAGACACATGTTTCTTCCACCAATAAATATTGGCTAAGAGATTCTTAGTCAATAAATCACATTTTGTAAAGTTAAGAGTAATAAACTCGACCTCCATAGTGGATTGGACTACACAAGTCTACTTAGATAGTTAGATGTTTTTCTAAGCGACAACAAAATAAAATAGGTCCACCACTTGGGTTTATTCTCACATAAGTCAAATCAAATTATCATCACTGTATTCTTCTAATACAGTGGGTAACCCATATCTATAATATCATAATATATGTTACCTCAAAATTACATGAATTTAACATGCGCTACAAAATATTTTTGCAACAAACTCATCAATTTATTGAAAGCAACAAACTTCCAATAACTTGGGTATACTCAAATTGACACGGTCATCTCTATTCTTAATCAATTGAGTGTTAACATCATAAGGGATACTCCATGATTAAGCTTCAAACTGTCCAAATTTCTTGAGAAGTTTCTATAATATTCTAGTGATAGAATCATTCAATCACTCTTCCTTATGATCTAACACCCACAATTGCGCTTGTTTACCCATGACTCTCATATATATATATATACTCATAAATTTCTCAATATTGTCCGATGACAATACCCTCTTAAAAGTATAAAATAACTCTGACAGTTCACAGTAAAATGATAGTTTCCAAATCATAAAATTTATAGGTACACATGTGAAGACGTGATCAAGAGCACCAAGACAAGTATATATATATATATATATACATCCATAAACACCAAAGTTTATAGAGATAAAATATTAATAACAAAGAGAAAACCGTACAAATCAACTAAATTGTTCTCAACACATTACTTGGTTCAGCTCATTAATAATAGAATTTCAATAAAGCTCAAATTGAGAATAATTATAAACATACTATATAATTATATAATTGTTCAATTTATCACACTGAATAACCATCTTCTCATGTAACGACATGTGTTCTTCCATGTTACAGAACTCACATATACACATATTAAATAGTGGGCTAATATACTCAATTTCGCTATGATTGAAGTGGACAAAACCATATAATTACCCAAAACCCGAGAATATCCTTCCAAAAACAAATTATGTTCTCCTCAAAAGCAATCCTGTATCAAAGTTACGCAACCATTTGGAGTAGATTATATTGCATTATGAGAACCACCCACTACGTCTGAAGAAATTAACTTCCACCAAGTTTATCAGAAATTTTATCCCGATATAACGTATTTCGAGAATATCGGAGCTAATTCCATGCTAAAGAAACGGGCTATAAACGAAACACACATATATCATACAAAATTCAAGTACACATTCAACTACTTAAGCGTTCAATTTTATCTAAACATATTATTTACTTATTTATTTATTTTTAAGTTTCTCATAAAAGGAACGAGGCTAAACCCCCCCTTTTTTAATTTACTCATACACAAGTAATCAAGTAAGAAAACACTTAACCCAACAAATACTTAATACAGCAGGAAATGTTGAAATGATATCACCTGGATAATGGGTTTTGACTTTAGGAAGAATCAATCGTTGCACACATCAGCCGCCTCCCGTCACTCCTCTTCGGTTGCTGCAAGTGTAGGAAATTTTGCAATCGCTGATCATGCCACGTCACCGTTTTGAACTTCATCGCAGAAACTCTCTCTCTTCCTCTTTTCGACGCAAGTAGAAGATTTCAAGGGTTCAGTCGTAGCAAATCAAACCCTCTTTCGGTGAACGAATAAGAGGGATTACAGCTACCAGGTGTTGCGTGGCAGTCGCAGGAGGCATGCGACGCCGAGACAGGCACGACGGCGGTTTTCTCCGAGAGATGATGTGGCGGCAGAAAAGTGAAGCTATGTTCACAAGAGAATTGATGCGCACATGCTTTGATCGCCTAAATCCTAAGATTGTTGGAGAATTTGCAGCATCACGAACGTTACGAGCACCAGCAATCGATCATCACGAACACAGCTTCACCGGGAACAAAACAAAACATATGAACAAATAGGAAACCTGAGGCGTGTGTAAACACTGTCCTTAGGATTTATCCGCGAAATTGCGCAAATCCCCCAGGATTCAACAGGTTCTTCTCAGATGTATAACCCAGAAAGAGAAGAGGAAGAAGAAAGTTGTTAGTGGAGTAGAAACGTGTGATCCATCAATGACTTGGCCAAGGAAAAATATATATATAAAAATAAAGATAAATTAATAAATTAATTTGACCAACTCAATCCTTATCCTTAATAAGACCAAGTCAAAGCAAATCAATTAATTGACTCAGTAAACCCTTATCTCATAGAATACCAAGTCAAAGTTTATCCAATAAACTAGATAAAATATTTTTCTAATAAAAATAATAATATCTAGTTAAAACTTTTGAAATACTCACAAAATATCCAACAGGGTTTTGGGGTTGGGGGGGGGGGGATTGTGGGTGGGGTTCGATCCCCCACCCTTACAAGTTACAAGCAACTCCCAACACTTTACCACTTGTGCTACATAGGGGACCAAATATAATGGGGCTGGTGAAGCTTCAATCCGTAGCTGTTCTTGTAACAATCTAATCGTTAATGGGCTTTTGAATTGCTAATTAAACTATTGGAATATCTCTCTAATACAAAACGGCAGAGCATGATCCAATTAAAATTTTGAAGATATGTATAGGGACCAAGAAAATAAAAGGGCAGGGTTTGGTATTATTTTTTTCCTTATGATAAAAACTTAACAGTTTTATTTATAAACCTAAAAATTTAACACATTGTTGAGTTTTTTTTTATAATTAGTCAATGCAAAAAAATGGTATACAAACCCTTTTATCATATCATATATGGAAACATTTAATTTGAGAATCTCCCTTAGGAGATATTTATAGAATTATTAAAACTTAAACAATTTTATTGGTTGATTTCATCATTAGAATGCATGTAAGTGGCATTCACGAAAAAACAACTCTTGTTGTATAGGCAACTCTTAAATTAAATTTTATTATTAGAGTAAAATTTAGTAAATATTCTTAAATATCATATAACATTTTAGAATCTACAAAAAATGAATAAAGCAAACTCATCTGATGATACTATCTATGTAAACGTGTGTTGCGCGCTAGCTGTTAGCTGTTAGGGGTGTTCGCGGCTCGATTCGATTTTGAGACAAAAAATCATCCGATCTAAAGTTTAAAAGAGCATGCGACTCGATTCGGTTCAGTTTGCTTTCTTAAAAATATCCGATCCAAAGTAATGCAATTTAGACTTGATCGATTTTCAATTTTTTGCGGTTGTAATTCTTTTAAGGTAAATAATTAAATATAACTTATGTCGTTTGTTTATAAATTTTCTCAGCTATGACAATATGTTCACCGTTTACTATTCATTTAATGCATAAATTTAATTTATCAAATATTTAAGTACTTGGCCACAATTTGAAAAAAATTGTGAATATTTATTTACATTATTGCAAAGTTTCAAGTCAATATCATGGTGGTGATGTTCATCTAATACACTATCTTATGCTAGAATGTCATCACTTTAGTATGTAAAATAAAATATGAAAAATTACTTATTTTTTGTATAAGTTGCGGTTCGGTTCGGCTCGATTCGGTTTTAGTAAAGGGATCCAAAATCCGAGCGATTCGATTCAGTTCTCCAAAAAAATCCAAAAACTTAGGTTTTTGATCAGTTTTTTATTTTTTTGAATTAAATTGCAGTTAATTTTTGGATCGATTCAGTTTTGAACACCGCTACTAGCTGTAGTTTGGTCTGGTTAGATTTATGACGCCACAAAAATTTGACTAGTTCAAAATGGACCTATATCTAGGCCTAGGTGCCATGAGCAAAGTATTCTGGTTCGTTATATAGATGTAAATAAAAAGAGACTTTGGAAGTATATTGCTGATCGATTTTCTCTCTAGAAGGTGGTCTGAGTCTCTGTCCAGTTCATGCTAATTGCATCCATCTTTAAATATCTAATGGTCACCAAAGTCTATCTTAAGATGAATGTGCTTAGTGAGACAATTACTTAGATTAAATATGTGGTGAAGTTTATTTGAGAGACCAAGACTAAACTGGTGGATAAGATTTTTGGGTACGATTAATAAAACAGAAAGAAAATTCCACACACACACACACACATAAGAATGATATATAATTACTATCTACTGTACTTTTTATAAGAAACAAAGAGAGACATTTCTATAGGGTTTTTTTTATAAGAAATAATGTTTTGTTTTCAATAATATTAATTGTTTATTTTCAATTTTATCCTTATTTATTATGAGATCCACAAAAAGAATATGAAAAGACACAAATCTTACAAAAAATACTCTTAAAAATTTATAACATTATTAATTATAATTAACCAATTTCAATGTATTTCTTTAGTCTTGATGATTTTGTCTTTATATTTCTTATAAAAGGGACAAGAGGGAATATATGTTGTTACGTAAATGATAAAAGTCCAGGTCTCTGCAGTTTGGCGAAGAAAATTAAGAGATTAGACTTTTCAATTTTGCAATTGCACGGCATTAATTACTTGTAGCCTAATCTTCTCCGATCACGTGGCCTATAAAAACCGGCATCCCATTCCCAGTTTCTGCACACAAATCAAACACTCTTTTGTTGTCTCATTCCTCCAAAAAAATGACACACATATTAAAAACCACGCTCTTCTCTCTGATCGCCCTTTGCTTGGCCTGTGCAGAGGCAGCAAGGTTCGACGTCGTAAACCAATGCAGCTACACGGTGTGGCCCGCGGGCTTACCCAACATCGGTGGAAGGCAGCTGAACTCGGGAGAGACGTGGGCCCTCGACGTGCCAGCCGGGACCGCATCGGGCCGCATTTGGGGCCGAACCGGGTGCACCTTCGACGGTTCGGGCCGCGGTACATGCCAGACCGGTGACTGTGGCGGCGTCCTCAATTGCCAACTTTCCGGTCAGCCTCCGACCACCCTCGCCGAATTCACGCTGAACGGTGGCAACAATTTGGACTACTATAACCTCTCCGTCATCGATGGGTTCAACATTCCCATGTCATTTAGTCCAACCTCTAATGGGTGCAACAATGGAGTCACGTGCACTTCTGCATCATGCCCCGATGCTTATCAGTACCCCGAGGATAATAGTAAAGTTCGTTCATGCCCCGCTGGAACCAACTACAGGATCGTCTTTTGCCCTGCTTGATCGATTGAACCCAACCACATCGTTGGCCAAATGATTTCCCCTGAATAAATAATGCGTGGAATTATAAATGATTTCCCCTTAATGCAATAAGCAATAAGTCGTCTTAATTATGATAAAAACTAGTTATTTGCACTATATTCTCTTTTTATCACGACTCATTTATTATATTTATCATTTATTTCTCTTATATTTGTATCTCTTTCAAAGTATTTATTGGCATTTTGGTGTCAGTGAGCACGCACGCACGCACAAAAAAAATGAAAATTTAAGAAAACAAATGAAAATTACAAAATCTACCCACGATCTAATAATGCACGTGGTTAAAGAATAAAGACAATGGATTAGGTCCTGCTAACTCCATAATTTTAAAAGAGATATCGTTTCTGTCATAATAGGGACATCTTTGATTAATGAATAATGTTTCATAGACACTCCAAACCTATTTACACCTAGTGAGATAAAGAAAAAAAGAAGAGATAATTGATAGATGTGATGGTGATATGATGTCATAAGAAAAAAGAGGTAGAAAGAGATTAGATGTGTTGAATAGGTGTAGGAGATTAATGAGTGTCTAAATATCAATATTCTTGATTAATATACGTAGTTTTTTTCCCCTATCGACAAAGAACTTATAAATTTTAGCCATTTATTGGATATATGGAGAAATGGTATGCTGGAAGGGGAAAATGAATCACTATCACAGCAACTGCATGCTTTGAAACAGTTTGACTGATTGGCAATAAAAATTTACTACAATAAATTTTTTTTTTCTTTGAAACTAATCTTCACCTTGCAGCCGGTCAAAGGGAAAATACAGAGTCTACATGTTCTGTATTCTTGGTTGTCTAGAATCTGGCTTTCTCCCAGCAGTTGCTAACCGATCAATTTTTTTATTGAATGGTATGAGAACTTTACATTGCCTTCAAAGTTCAAAGGTTTTGGGTAGCCACTAGTTAATGGATGTTGGATGAATTTCATTTATACACAAAATAAAAATATCTGATTAAAAAAATACACAAAATAAAAATATGATGACAAGGCATTTGGCAGTATACCCAGTGGCGGAGCCACACACACGTGAACCCCCTGAAAAAAATAAAATACTACTTACTACCCTGTATAAAAAAATTTTGTGACCCCATATGAACCCCAGCTCCCCCACGTGAACCCCCAGCTCTCACATCTCTGCCTCACTTTCTCTCTCTCTCTCTCACTTTCCCAAATTGATTTCACCATTGTGTGGCTTCGCAGTGAATGTTCGCAGAGCACCTGCAGCTTCCACCGGGGTTTCGGTTCCACCCCACCGATGAGGAACTCGTGGTTCACTACCTCAAGAGAAAAGCTGCATCTGCACCCCTTCCCGTGGCCATCATAGCCGAGGTTGATCTCTACAAGTTCGACCCCTGGGAACTCCCAAGTACGCAACTTTATCACACCCCATTTCATCTTTTCATCCATTTACTAAAACCCACTTTGCAATTATTCTTTGGTTGTTTGTTCAATTGTTCTGCATATGAAATTAACCAGTTTTGGAACACTGTTTTCCACCCTTTTTTCTTTCTGGGTTTTGCAGGTAAAGCAACGTTTGGGGAGCAAGAGTGGTACTTTTTCAGCCCAAGGGATCGAAAATACCCAAATGGGGCAAGGCCAAACAGGGCTGCTACTTCTGTTTGTTTGTATCGAAAAAAATTATAGTCCTTTTTTTTCTTATGCCACTAGTAGAGTTTGAACAGGCATTTTCTTCATATGATTTTGATGCATGGTCTATTTATCTTGTTGTTTAATCAGTGGAGAATTGGTACACTTCACTGGAGAATTGGTAAGTTTTATATCATTATATGCATGTCATTGCATGAAAATCATTATATGCTCTGTAATGAGATGTGATCTTAAAATTTTGTTCACCCCTAGCTTAGGGTCCTAGATCCGCTACTGAGTATACCCAATAGATAGAAGCGTTTTATTGCTCAAATCTGTTTCATTATTTTGAAAGGAAACTATAGAAAATAAAAACATGTTATTTTAAAAGGAATCCAATCTATTAGTTAAGAGGAGTGTTATATCGTACGAAAAATCACCACATGAAATGCACGAATTAGTAAGGTTTAAAACCATCCAACCAATCACAGTACAACTTGTGAGAAAAAACCAGCTAAAAAAACAAATCATGTAATGCCAAGTATTTTCGTTTTCATTCGTGTAATAAACTTTCGTAACATCCAGCATTTCCAATTAATTAAAGAGCGCTACTACATGTTTCAAAGGATTTATTGCACGAAGTGCACGAATGGACATCCGGCCATTTGTTAAGAAATGGAAAACAATCCGTGTTTGACAGAAAATATAGAGGCTTAGATGTACAAAAAATAACCAATTATATTTTTTGTGTGTGTTTTCGTGCAGTCTCATTGGTAACATTGAATATTTTACTTAATTAAAAGTCATGCTATGGCACAAGATATGCCAAGCTGACCAAAGAGTACAAAACAGAGGGAAAGGAACGAAACAGAGTACAACTTAAAAACTTGTTTTTGTGATGGGGGAATACTTCTACATGAAGGATGATGCTTCTTTTTTCTCCATATTTTTTCTCAGCCATATCGTGTGAGTGAATACCCTTGCCCTCTCTTGCTAGCTACTTTCATTTTTCAACATTAGTAACAGATATGGGCTACAAAAGCAACAAACACTTTTTTTTTTCTTTTTAGCTCACACAACAAACACTTATTTTTTTTGATACAAAACAAACACTTATTTTTTTAATCACGGAACCTACTGTCAGCATACATAATTTCTTAGTCACGAACATCGATATATGCAAGAATTAATTCACAGAAGCAAACAAAACCACAAAAATTCAAACAAAAAATATAAGTATTTATAAGTGTCTACTTTATCTACAGATTATAAATAAACAAAACCTCTTGAGCTGAAAAGTTCAACAGCGTCTAGAAATCTTTTTCTTTTATCAACAATCAACCACTTATGTGATGCTCTCATGCTTCTTTCATTAAGAGACTAATGCAAGCAGTTTTTAGATCCCGTTAATGATATATAAAAATCTCATGTAAATATTGTGTTAAGAATTTCACATTGACTAGTGATATAACTAATATAGTACTTATAAAATTTGAACAATCCTTACCTTATTTATAAGTCAGTTTTATAGGGTTGAATTGGACCTTAAGTTCAAATTTTTTGGTTATTTTGCTAGTTGGTGAAACAGGCATGGATGACACGAGTTCTAACAATGCATCTACTTTTATTCTCTAAACAATGCTCCTTATGTCAATCACTGATTACACACATACCCCCCCCCCCCCCCCCCCTTTTACAAAATGAATTTTTCAAGTGCAAAAAGCACAAATGGGTACGAAACTAAGCCGGATAAAGTTGCCACGGTTCATTGTCCCAGCCTATAAACACAACTAATTGTCAAATGATAAGTCATGCCTATTTTGTTTTGGCTTGTACCGCCTCTTGTCATGCATGTTTTGTCATATAGCAAACTAGTATATAAACTCGAACCATATAAAGTATGGTTTTTTTTTTCTTAAAAAAATAGTGAAAAACATAATAAATAAATAATTTTAGTTAGTTAAAAATTAAAATACGTGTCCCAAGTGAATTAGACAAAAGCACAATCTATTTACTTGGATGATGAAGTGAATTAAATATTTTTCTGGTTTATGAATAGGGGTCTATTTGGATTGGCTTTTACAGAGCTTATGAATACAGCTTATGACTGATTCATAAGCTATTTTGGGCTTATTTTTCATAAGTTACCCATGATAGCTTATCACAACAACTTATTGCTTATATAAAATAAGTTTCACTATAATTTTTCTTCGATTATAAAAATAACTTATGCCATAAACAGTAGATAAACTTATTATCCAAACAGGGCCTAGATATCAAATAGACTTTCTTCTATTCGACTTCACCGATTGAAGTAGTACTCTGATTCTGAACAAGTAGACATATAGTTGCTTGTCTAAGTCGTTGTTTGCCTCGGCAGTGTGGGGATTGCGTTCACGGAACCACATCTATGGAGAAAAGTTAAGGATATATATGTATGATCAGCATATTTGTACAAATCCACCGGATATGTAGACAAGTAGTATTCTCTCTAGACTCAAATTAAGTAAAAAAAAAAACTTAAATATGATAGACTCAAATATATGTAATTCTTAACTAATTTTACCTTGTTTAATGATTTTTTCTGCAAAATATTTTTTATTTAATGTAGATTTTAATTTCAATGGCCCATTTTAATAATCGTAATTTAGAGAATGAAGTTTATTTTTTTATAAGATCGATAAAATTAAATGAACTGACCAACTTTTTAATCAATACTATCTCCGTCTCAAAATAAGTATTGTTTTAGATTTTTTTACACAAATTAAGAAATACAATAAAAAAATAAAAGAAAATAAAAGTTTTATCAAGTTAACCTTTTATTTACATTGCTAAAAAACTGGTGCAGTATTCTAAAAAAATATTTTTGAGATAAAATTGAAAGAAAATAATTAATACTTTATTAAAAACATAAAACGACACTTATTTTAAAATAAATATATTTTTTCTTAAATGGCAATTATTTTATGACAATAGACATATAAATTTAGATATTTTTGTTTATATTTAAATTCACATAGAGTATATATGATATGAAGTTGCCGTTGAATTAATTGTCCGGGTTCCTCAGGATATTTTTATTACAAAAATTCAGTTCATTAACGATTATCCATATTCGTATTTTGGCATCATGATTACGTGACCCTGGCTCGTTGTCGAATATCCAATAAGGATCTCTTGGGTCGGTCAATTGCTCCTCCTTAATAAGTTAGTCATTACGCTACTACTCTTTTCCCTGTTCGTTTCGTTTGACGGACAAATAATTATGAAAATCCCATAACTAGCAGACGATTATGAAAATAATCTTTTATACTGTGAAAATCCCATTATTAGCAATTAAATAATTTAATTTATAAAAAATTTATTGTTATACTCTTATCTTTTATCCTGTTATATCTATTTACTCTCTTTATATTAAAGTATATAAAAAATGTATAAAATAATAAATGGATATATAATTGATAAAATATAATCTTAAATAATAAAAATGACAGATAAACTGTAGCAAAATTCTTCTTAAAAGCTAACAATTAAAAAGTAACTAAGAAGTATTTCTATCTAGATCTATATATATATATATATAATTTAATTCTAATTGATAAGTTATTGTTGTTATTAATTTCTCTAGTGGATCATTTTCACTCTTTTATTGATTCTATCAATATAAAATATAATTTTAATTTAGCGTATTTGTCCTTTATTAATTAATAATTTTTACTTCAAACAACAAACATATGAAATGAAAAGCGCACTATTTTGGGCGGGGTTTAATTTTTTGTATTTTTTTGTTTTTTGTTTTCTTAACTCCGCTGTTTTTTTTTTTAAAAAAAGCACGTTGAGTGATTTTAGTAGCATAAATATATGGATATACTCACTGAACAAATACATGAAACATTACTATGCTAATAGCCTAATACTGTTAAACAATTAATGGCATAACAAACATGATGGATGTGTATAGCAGCCGGCAAAAAGTCAATCATCATAAGATATGATCAAAATTTACATACAAGATAATTTCTAGAATATTATATGTTTGTTAGTCATCTCTAGCCGTTGGCAAAGGGTAGCGACACAAGGGGCACACATGACTGGTTTGTAGCCATGACACAATACATTGACGATGAAAGACATGATTGCAGGGCATCGCACAGCTCTTCGTTACGTTGTTGTCATCATCGTCTTGGTCGTCACCGCCATCACTAACAACATCGAACTTTTCCATGCAGATAGTACAAGACTCGTTCTCTTTCACAACTGTGGATTTCTTGAGCGACATTTGGATGGCTTCCTTGGTTGCTGGAATCATCCTAAAATCTAACATGGACTCTTCCATCACTGCATGCATATCATCATTATCATAGAAGAGGGTAATCACCAAATTCAAAGGGAACTCTTGGGGTTGTTGCATATTATTGGAAGCGTAGCCAGCGAGACTTTGGTTAAATTTAAACGTTTGGAACATTCGTCGAACTGTACAAACGGCTCCGTGTGTTATTTCATCAATAATTTCAGCGGAGAAGCGTAGGTGCAGGTGGGACAAGAGTGTGAGAAGGAATTGTTGTCCCTCCTCTTGAAAGAAACTCTGAATGCGTATGCATCGAGAGGGACAATAAAGCAATGGTCTCATAGTTGTGCTGGCTGCGCCAGTTGATTGATAAAAAACTCCAATGGATATTTTGAAATTATCTTCGATCAGTGGAGGACTTTGTCGCCAATAGTCAGGTGTAGACACCGAGTATTCAAAGCTTGTTGGTTGCATCAGTTCTGGATACATCATCGTGAAGAAGAAGAAGTAATTAATTAAATATGATGCAAATACATAAAATCAAATTAATCTCTTGTTATTCAAATTAAGATAATATATACTCCCAATTAGCACTGGACTGATAATCTATTTGTAAATTCATGCTTTAATTTAAAGCTTACCTGGTAGTGTAGGAAACGATGAAGCCATGGATATATGATTCAGTCTCTGTTTCTAAAGGTAAACAAATTTATTTCCTCTAGTTCGTATGTGCAAACTTCTCGTATCCAAATTAATAGGCCTTATATAATCAGGGAGATGCCTATTTTCGGGGGATTGGTTAAAGAGATTATATCAAGTATTCAAATATACGGTTGAATTTAAAACGCATCTATATTATTTCCCCTCATCTACCTCCGCTTTAATTAATTAACTATATTACAGTTTTTTTTCACAGAGTTTGAAGTTAAATTTGGTATGTTGATAAGGATATTAGAAGTTTGATTGGAATTTGATATACAAATACAGTTTAAGGATTAAAAAAAAGAGATACACTAGTGTAATCTATTGATATGTTATATTATAATCATTTAATTAATCTTTCAGATATATAAAATAATTACAATTTTTTTCGTTTAGAATAACTGCTTCTGACATTTATAAGCAAAAATGTGATCATATTTTAAATTTTTGAAAAATTAATATCTTGTGACAAAAATATTTTAAAAGATAACGTGGTGATGCTGTCGTTTAAAAGTGGTCAATTTAAGAGTTTATTATTATTATTATTATTATTATTATTATTAATTCAAGTGAATTCCATCATTGTTAAGCTTGAAGAATTGTACGTATTCCCCACAAAAGTAAGTATAGTTTGTTATTTTTGGTGAAGCTTACAATGCACAAACACATAAAAAACTGACTATATAACCAGTTTTGGCAGTTTTTCATTTATTTAAGTGTTCACCCACAAAATAATTATTAATCCTATTTGTATGGCCTAAAGTTTCATTTTTTTAATATTTGACCCCAACACCAGAAATTGAAATCTACAACCAACAATATCGAGGTTCCTTTCCTCCCCCCCACCCACTGCCACCAGTCGCCCCCACCACCGCCCTTTGGCCCCAAGCCGTCGAGCCCCAACTAACAATAGCAAACCATTGTAGCGAGTCTCAACCAGGGACAGCAAACCAGCCGTGTTGTCGACGTCGACGAGCTTCACCCTCCCCGCCACGACACCATTTTGCACGAAAGAATTTTTTTAACCGCAGCTCCTCACATCAACACCAAACAAATGTAAGGGCACCGCCACACCGAAAGGGGAAGAAAGGAAGGGGACGCTCCTATAGCTTTTGAGTCGACGACGACGTGATGGCGGACAGGATGCTCCGGCGAGTTGGCGGAGGATCCGCGAAATAGGGGTGCCTTGCAGTGGGACGCAACAACAAGGATGACTGTTTGTGCGATGGTGCGGTGAGGGATTGGGTGTCGGAGGCGTTGCGATGGGAGGTGGTGGTCGACGACAAGGAGTGATTCCGGCAGCGCACCAGTGGTGGACATATCTAGTGGAGATCCGTTCTGATGCGGTAGCTTGACAGCGAGGTTGTTGGTTGTGCGAAGAGGACGGACGGTGAGCTTCGAGACCGTGGTGGGTGTTGGCCGAGAGGGGTCGTGAATTTGGATTTGGGTGGCGGAATAAATGGGTAGGTGAGGGAATAAAAACTATTTGAGAGTAAAACGGTGGGTCGCTGCGGTGGAGGCGGTCACGAGTTGCAGGAGCAGTGGCGGTCGGAGGAAGATGAGGGAGTAGTGTTGTTCGTCCGGTGGTGGCTGCGTAGGCGCGACGATGTGTTGCAGGCGGCGGTAGGAAGAAGTGGAAGATGACAGAGGCAGAGAGAAACGGGACGAGGAGTTATTTTTTGAATTTAGGAAAGTTTAATGTGAGTGTAAGTGCATGGTAAGGTGAGTGTGGGTGTGATAGGGCCACTTAGGGATTGCCAACTCATTTGTCTCGTTTTGCACAAAACTTTATTCGAGTCGTTCAACATTTTTCTTCTTTTTAAATTTGGGAAAGTTTAGTGTGTGCAGGTGTATGATAAAGTGAGTGTGGGTGTAATATGGTTCGTGAGATTAGGTGAGTATATGGGACTGGATTAGGTGAGTGCTAGTGCATGGTAGGCATTAGAGGTCCTTTGTAATTATTCATAAATGTATGCTTTTTTAGTAATTAATATAATCTTGATACACCAATCAACAATTTTTTATCAAACTTTCTTGTTACCTTTTCAACAAATAGTCCTTCTCTAATCTGAGCCTTAAAAGTACAAAAATCAATAGCAATAAAACCCATTTGTGCGCATGCACAAATTTATGTGTTTGTGCATTGTAAGCTTCACTGTTATTTTTATTGTTTTTTTGTTTTCACCTCCTAAGTGAAAAGGAATTATAAATGATATATTTACAAAATTGAATGACTTAAAAGATTCGTTTTTTTAGAAACTAAAAATAAACATTTCTCAATGAAAGAGGCCATGTATTTACTTTTTTATTAAATATTTACTTTATAAAATAAAAAAATTATAAAAAAATATAGCATTTTTCTTCAAAACATATTCAATCCAAAAGTTTAAATTTAAAGTTAAAAGAGTACCAACAAACAATTCGTATCATATAATAAAAAGAATAAAACAAATGCTTCGTAGTTCGTACCCATTGTCTAGTATGCGATGAGTAGATGGAAAGTTTCGGCGATGACACGCGGTTAAAAGGGAGCTTACGTGGCGAGCCAATCCATAAGCCAAATTAGGGACCCACATGCAAAACAGAAATTAGAAATTAGAAAATTACACATGATCAATGATTGATTGATTAATGAACGAAGATGAAAGGGGAAAGGCGCGCGCCAAAGTAACAAAATCAAACGGATTAGAAAGAGAAAGAAACCGAAAACGAGTAAACATTCTTGATCCCAATCCTTATCTCCGAATTACATTCCATTCCATTCCATCACCTAAAAAAAAAAATAACAATATAAAAAGAAGAAACCGCATTCCCTCTTTCCATTCTCTCGCTTTCTCACCCACACAACCAACCAGTCACACACCTCCTTAAAATATACTTACCCTTCCCACTCTCTCGTATCTCCGAAGATGGTGTCATCGTCGCAAAAGATTCTGGTTACCGGTGGTGCCGGTTTCATCGGCACTCACACGGTGGTTCAGCTCCTCAAAGGTGGGTTCAGTGTTTCCATCATTGATAATTTCGACAATTCGGTTATGGAAGCGGTGGACCGGGTCCGCGAAGTGGTGGGTCCCCAGCTTTCTCAGAACCTCGAATTCACCCTGGTGCGTCCTCTTCTCATTTTCATTACTATCTTTTCCTCTGCGGTTCCCCTTTTACAATTTGATAATCTCTTTCCTATTTTGCAGGGCGATCTCAGGAATAGAGATGATTTGGAGAAACTCTTCTCGAAAACAACGTAAGAACGGGCCAATATTAAATTAATGGATTAATTTTGGTCGTTCTTCTTTTTTTCTTTTCTCATGTTGCAATTGATTAGATGCTTAATTAGTGATTTTTTTTTGTTGATGAAATAGATTCGATGCTGTGATTCATTTTGCTGGCCTAAAAGCTGTTGGTGAAAGTGTCGCAAATCCCCGTCGCTATTTCGATTTTAATCTGGTTGGAACCATCAATCTCTACGAAATTATGGCCAAGTATAATTGTAAAAAGGTTCGCCCCTTGTGTTTTATTTTTGCCCTAATTTTAACTATGGCATGGCAACGTATAATTGAAAATCTGTGATTTGTTTTTTTTTCTTTTTATGTTGAATTCAGTATTTGAAACGACAATCCCATTGTTAATGACATAATCACTGCAGTCAGCAAATAATAAATTGAATTAAAAATAGAAACTCGGAATGAGAACCGACACTGATTGCAGTGACTGTATTGTTTTTTTAGTACAGAGAATAAAGTCTCACAACATGTGCTGCTTTTTCTTCCCCTGTTTCTGCATATAATATCTTGAAATTATATTTATATATTAATATGTTAGCTTAAACGGCCTATGTTTCTTTTCTTGTTTTTTCTCCCTTGTGATTCTGTACAATTTTTATATTACTTAACACGGTTTGTGCTCCTGTACAGATGGTTTTCTCATCATCTGCAACCGTATATGGCCAACCTGAAAAGATACCCTGTGTGGAGGATTTCCAGTTACAAGCCATGAATCCCTATGGACGGACCAAGGTAACCATCAGTTTGTTCTGCATTACTTTTTCCTCCTTTCCTGTTTCCCTTTTGTTGGTTGGGAGTTTGTAGTTTTCAATTCAATGATTTATATGTATTACTGTACTATTAGCAATTGTATAAAGTATAATAATAACACTCACTGAGTTATAATGCCTGTTTTAATTTTGGGTTCTAATGAATTGTCTTTGTTTGCTCTTTGACACTTTTCATTACAGCTTTTCCTCGAAGAAATTGCCCGAGATATTCAGAAAGCTGAGCCAGAGTGGAAGATCATTTTACTGAGATATTTCAATCCAGTAGGGGCCCATGAAAGTGGTAAACTCGGTGAAGATCCCAGGGGCATCCCAAATAATCTCATGCCTTATATACAGCAAGTAGCTGTTGGAAGATTGCCTGAGCTCAATGTATACGGTCATGATTATCCTACAAGGGATGGCTCTGCGGTTCGTAAAACTCATACATACACTGTAAATTTTTTTACATAATGACAATAATTTCTTTTCTAAACCATACACTCCAACCAGAGAAGTTGGTTCCTCTAAAATAAGTAATTTACACTAGAAAAGAAAGCAAGACATCTCGAATTTTAATGAGAAAATTAAGGGAGTACATTTTAATACGTCCATGATTTTATGTTTGTGCATGAAATACCAATCTTTGTTTTTTTATTAACTGTTATGTACTGCATTTTTCTCTAAAAGAAGAGCTCACTTTAGAGGAGGCAAATTCTCCACTGGACATGCCATTTTTTAAAATTTGACAGCAGGACAAACTATTGGAATGATAAAGCAAATAACAGCAGAGATATATTTCTTACCCCTGCAAAAATGCTAACCCTCCTTTCTTTCTTCTCAAAACAAAATAAGATACGGGACTATATCCATGTGATGGACTTAGCAGATGGTCACATTGCTGCCCTGAGAAAGCTTTTCACAACGGAAAACATAGGTGAATTATTCCTTTTCTCCCCTTATTTGTCCATATGGACAAACTTACTGTTATGCATTTAGTGGAATTGCCACAAGACTATAGGCAAGTGTATCAAGTGTTTTTGCACTTGTAGAATGATTGCCTTGTGTCTCTGTATGCTAAAGTAAAATGGGACAAATTGGTCTTCAGGTTGTACTGCTTACAACCTGGGAACTGGATGTGGTACATCTGTGCTTGAAATGGTTGCTGCATTTGAAAAAGCTTCTGACAAGGTAATTTCTGCATCCTCCTGATATACATGTGTATTTATGCGTGCACGAGCGAAAGCATGCACCAAAAAAGAAATAATCACCTCTGAAGGATTCTCTTTTTCTGTTGGATATCAAATCTTCAGAAAATTCCAGTGAAGTTGTGTCCAAGAAGGCCGGGAGATGCTACGGAGGTTTATGCATCTACAGAGAAAGCTGAGAAAGAACTTGGTTGGAAGTAAGTACTTGATTTTAGTGTTTTGTACATAACAAGCATGGTTAAGTTAAATTCGTAATCATTCAGGTTTTAACTAAGCTTTTGTTGGCCAAAAGATCAAGAAGAGACTGACACTATGCTTCATTGCACTTGCATATTTTATAAACCAGTTTTCAGGATCTTTCTTTTTACCTTGTATATTTTACGTTCTCTTTTTGTTATTATTAATTTGGATCTTTTCTTCAGGGCAAAATATGGTGTAGAGGAGATGTGCAGGGACCAGTGGAATTGGGCAAAGAATAATCCGTGGGGTTACGCGGGGAAGCCTTGAATCAGCTTGAGAAATATATATACTGCTCATCTACGAATATTTTCCATACAAATAGGCCTCCCTTTGTTGAAGAAGATTTGATGCCGGGTGATTTGTTTAAGTGCTTCGGTGTATAATCTTCAGAATAAAGTTTGGCCGTTCTTTTATAAGTGGACTTTTGATTATTATCATACAAGAATAATAACATCTGGGTTTGTTCTGATTTTTCTTTCAATGAAAAATGAAAATTTAGTAATGTTATCTTCAGAGTGAAATTTTGGTTGCTTTTCAAGAAGTATATACTTGAAATTAAATTGGTCATGATACTGATAATGAGTGAAGTTTCTCGGTTCAGTTGGCCAAGTACTGTTAAATGTTATATTTGAAAAGTACTACAGCAGAATTTATTTATTGCATAAGAAATTATTTTTAGAACATCTTTGATTTGTTCAATTGCAGATTCTGGCAATTTGTTACCATGAAGAGAGTTTTATCTAACTGGAGAGTTAATAACACAATTATGTGTGCAGAGATTTTCAATTAAGGACCCGCGACAAAAAAATACGGATTTAGGCCTGGCAAGGTATTCATTTGTCAGCTGTACCCCGTAGGAAACTAATGGGAGTCTTCATTGGTTAGCTTTTTTTTTTTTTTCAATCATTGGGTAGCTAGGAAAACTCGTTTTTGTATAGGCCTACCGGATACTAATTGGCGTGCATGGGCCATGGTGACAGACAAAATGGGTCCATTTCACATAATCTTTGGAATTGGTAAATACACCAATATTTTTGGACATATACCCCACATTTAAAAAGGAAAATACCATTATACCCTCGTTGATTTGTTTATTTTTTTTTCAATTTCGCGTTGTTACCGGAAACTTAGTTTCCGGAATGTATTTTTGCATTCCGGAAACTCCAGGAAAAATTTACATTCCGGAAACTCCAGTTTCCGGAATGTAAATTTGCATTCCGGAAACTCTAGAAAAATTTACATTCCGGAAACTCCAGGAAAATCCAGTTTCCGGAATGTATTTTTGCATTCTGGAAACTCCAGGAAAAATTTACATTCCGGAAACTCCAGTTTCCGGAATGTAAATTTGTATTCCGGAAACTCCAGGAAAAATTTACATTCCGGAAACTGGAGTTTCCGGAATGCAAATCTGTATTCCGGAAACTGGGGGTGTATGGCCAGTTTCCGGAAAAGAAGCAAAATCAGAAAAAAAAAAAAAAAACCCAAACAATGAGGGTATAATAGTAATTTCCTGAATAAATGTGGGGTGTATGGCAAAAAACTGAGGTGTATTTACCAATTCCCCATAATCTTTTGGGTTAAAGGAGGCCACTGGAATCTTGTCCAACTATTATCCAAAAACGGCCACCTTTTCCTTTTTGGCATCTCTCCATCAACTTGTAGGTATCATGTGGAACAATTCATGTTGATTTAGAAGTAAGACCAAACAAAGAATTTGGATTTGGATCAGTCATTCAAATGAGAATTTGGATTCATGTTACTAGGTGACCATTGAGCACTTTACCATGATCAATTTATAACTCCCTGCTTCTGCAATCTGGTTCTATCTGTCATCACTTTGTATGTTTTTCTTGTCAGATCTTGTATCGCTAAAAAATTCTCACGACAAGGGCAAAATGTGTAACTACTACAAATACTGGTCTTTATCTTTTCTTTTGTACATTTTTAAAGATTTTTTATACCTTTTTTTTTGTCAAAAAAGATTTTTTATAGCTTAGGTATATAAATCTACTTAACCCCGACAACCCAACCCGAGTCAAGCTGCTTTAGCTATTTTTGGCTAACCAAAAAAAAAATGCAGTTGGACTATGATCACTTTTTAATCCATCTGTAATTATTTTATTTGGACCAGATTTAGTTACTATTCATGGAAATATCCAATATTCTCAAATTTGAAAATTGATTTATATTGCATTTTTTTGAAGTGAATTTTTATTATTATTTTCATAATTTTAGCATAAAAATTAATTAATACTTTCTTAATTTTTATAGTAATAACTAATCAAAAGCAAATTAAAACTTGTAAAATTATAATTATTCTAAAACAAAAGAAAGTAAAATACAGCAGGACTTTAAACGCAATCAATTGCTCTAGATAATGGCAACTTTTATTGTGGAATTGATTGGAAATAGGCACTAGGGACCGGTAAGGAAAAGAAGCCACATTCACTTATGCCTCTTAAAGTATTTATTGAAAAATAAACAATTAAATTCACAATATAGTAATAATTCTGTGAAAAAAATTTCACAATATAATAATATTGTATTTTTATACATATTTAACATCCTTTAATCTTTATTAAAGTACTCATTGCACAATTGTAAAAAAATCATATTTGGCCTAAGTATGTTTTTAGTCTCTCATATTTGGCCTAAGTTCGTTTTTAGTCTCTCAAATACTAAGAATATTATTTTAGTCCCTAACTTTTTGAAAATCTGTCACTTTTAGTCCCTGACTCCGTTTAGTTTACTGCTGACGTGGCTAACGGTGTTACAGCTCAGCGTGTGACACGTCAGTCACTTATCCCAACTGGCATCCTAACTGGAATGAAGGGTCCAGATTGCTTCATCAAGACATTTGAATCCAAATTCCAAATGGGTTGCAGCTTCAGCAGATCCATAACCCAAAACCAGAACCCAGATAACCACAACGCTCTGAAAAGCCCATATTGCTCCATCCCTCTTCTCTTCCCGAACGTTTGTTGTGTCCTTTCTCTTTTCTCTTCTCCTCGTTTTCTCTATCTATTTTTCTCTTCTCTATTATCCAAACCAAACCAGAAACTGAGAAAAGGCTATTGTTCATGTTCTCTTTACATCGTAACATATTGTAAACGTTTCTTGAACGGTTTTATTCCTCTCTTTGAATCTTCGAATCGAAATTTCAAACTCAGTACTGCTCAGTCCCATTCCTCTTTCGTTAACAATGCTGATGATGCAGTTTTCTCATTCAGATTGCTCCATCCTTATTTTCTTCCCTCTCCCTCTTTTTTGAAACCCTAAATCCCCAAATAGTTCCATTCGCTAGCGAGAGAGTAATTTGGGGCAGCCTTGGTCACAACCCTGAAAGTGGGTTTGTTGTAGAGAAGAGGAACACTGTTGTTGGGGACCTGGTGGCTGACGTGGTGAACGGTAGTAGGAAAATGGGGCTGAGGGTGGGGATTGTGGCGGTGTGCCTCGTGAGAAAATGGGTCTTGACGTGAAAGGACTTTCTCTGGGGCTCAAACGCAGAGTTTAAGGCCTCGTTTTTGGAAGCAGAGAATGACTTGGAACGACGGAGCTTCGGGATTAACGGCGGTGGTTGTGGACGGAAGATGGATTTAAGAGCGGTTGCGGAGGAGAAGGATTTGCGGGCAGAGGAGGAAGAGGGGGGAGAAGGGTTGGGGTGGAGAACGGATAGGCATTCGAAGAGGCATGAGGGACAGAAGTCGGTGAAGTTTTCTTCAAGGTGGCGGTCGCAGGAGGGTTTTGGTTGTGGTGGTGCTGTGGGATTCACTTGCCCTGGGAGATAACATGGTAAGGGAGAGATGTTGGACAGATCTGGACTGTTTATGACATGCATGACGCCAGCAGGGATAAGTTTTACACATGCCAGCTGTTGATATGTCACTCTGTTTGCCTAGTCAGCACTTCAGTTAACACCGTGAAGGCCAGGGACTAAAACAAACACATTTTCGTTAAATTAGGGACGAAAAAAATATTCAAAGTATATGAGGGACCAAAAATGAACTAAGGCAAAAAATAAAGGACCAAAAATATATTTAAGCCAAAAGAATTTGACAGTTGAGATAAATCACAGAGAATGTGATTACTCGTTTGGGTAATAATAATATCATTTTTATTTTATTTTTCCCATATACCACACCATCCACTAACTAGATGGCTTCGCCAGTCGGGAATTAAAATTTCCAAGAACCTTATCATTGAGGCAAGCAGAGAGGTTTCAATTCCAGCAATGAGGAAATTGCACTGTCACTACTGAGCAATTGGCCTTTCGTGCAGTACCGCAACTCTCTCTTTTATTTCCTCCAATATTACTCTGCCTCTCTGTTTCTTGACTTGTAATTTGGCTAAGATACAATTACAAACAGTGACTCAATAATCATGACCATCACCACAGTGCTAGAGCTCACCATTATATCAACAGAAGGCCTCGACAACTACACTAATTCCTGTTTCAGCCCCACCCGGCTAAGACCCTCCATCACACTCACCAAGCTCCCACCCACACCCACACTCACCCACGTGACATCAGGGGCGGTGGATGATATTCACAAGTTCCGCGTGCCACTGGATCCCACCTTCTTCTCGGACCCGTATTCGCCTCTGTACCTTCGGCTTTTCACCAGGCGAAGAATCGTGGGCCCGACCCAACTTGGGTGGTGTCTTATCCCGACCTCCGACATTGGCCCGCTTACCCCCGGTTCAGTTCGGTACCTGAGTTATCGGCTACGAGGCAGAGACAATTCTTCCAGGGGACACGCCATCATCAACATCTCCATCAGATTAATGGAAGAGCACGAGCACGTAAATCTCATTGCTCCATGGATATCAACGTCGCTGTCACCGACCATGGACACGTGTCACACTGTCATTGGAATACCGGTGAAAGCAATTCGGGGATCTTACAGCGGTGATTGCAGCACCAACACAAACATGAGGCTGATGAGATAATACTATATTATTAAGAGGACGATAAATTCTTTGGCACACTTTTTTCAATACAGTTTTATTGATCGGTTAAAATACATGTAAGTTCCACTACTTTAGGAATGGACTCCACTAAATAAGATATAGGACCCACATAATGTAATGGGATTCATGTATATTTCAATAAGTGTGTTGGAAAGAGTGTATTGCTAGCATTTCTCACGTGATATTATACTATATATATATTATTATGATAAATAAAAAGCAACCATGATGGTGAGAGAGACCATTAATCTGGCAGGTCAGCATGGTGGAAGTGGATTAGTGGGGGCGGTGTCATCGTTGTCTTTTGATCTTGATGCTGACGTGCGTTGTAGAAATTAAAGTTGACAAGTGAGAGAGGCCACTTATTTATTTTGTTTGTGGTATCGTTTTCTCTTTTTGTTTTCTAGCCAGATGGTGAATCTGATCATGTGAGATAAGTTGGGAATGTACGTGAAAATCTTGTGCTTTTATGAATATACTTATAAATTTTGATAAAGTTTTATTTATTTGTTGTTATATTATGAAAAGAAAAGGTCTAAATTCTAATATTGAGTTACAGTCAGCGACACAAACATTGAGAAAGGGTAAAACACGTGTGAAGCAACTGGTTACTAACATGTAATTTTGAAATGATAGGTTGGTTCTGGTTTTTGGTCATGGTACAGTTATAGAAATGGAAAATTTACTAGTTATGGTTCTGCTTTTTAGGCAAAATTTAGTTTGGACCGG
Source organism: Glycyrrhiza uralensis (assembly GCA_030159175.1). Lineage (NCBI taxonomy): Eukaryota > Viridiplantae > Streptophyta > Magnoliopsida > Fabales > Fabaceae > Glycyrrhiza > Glycyrrhiza uralensis. Next base: position 55,123,680 of record BRZY01000003.1, on the reverse strand, counting down.
ATCAAGGCAAAGAAATGGATCAAAAAAATCACATGTACATCTTAACGCAGCCTAACGTTTATTGAAACAAGGTATGATTTAACCAACAGAATGATAATTTCATAAAGAAATTTTCATCCTTTAAAAATTAATTCCACTGACTTTTAATTTTGCTAAGATCAAAATAACTCCGAAGACTTGAGTAACTGATAATACTGCAATACATCATAAGTTCAAATCCAGCTCCTATTTTACTAAGTAAACAAAAATTACAAGCTAACAATTGATAAATAGCAAAAGCGATTACTAGATAAACAACATTGTTCCGTAACTCACTCCCCAACAACTAATTTATTATTATTAACATGTCATAAATGAAGGACAGGTAGTAAGGTACATATCGCTATGTCGTTCATTCTTGTATTGATGAGGCTATGAAACATTGACTTACAAATATACAAGCAGCAAGGGATGATGCATCCCTACTTATAGACAGAGCAATAAATTAAAAATGCTTTTACTTTTTTCTTCTTCTTGTATATGAATACGTTGTACAAAATGTCAGAACCTACGGATTGGCAAGTGCAAAAAGTGTGCCTCTCCAAAGTTCCAACTGACTCCAGCATTGGCCTCTACCCCCCAACAAACACTCGTCTCTTCCTCTTATGAACATCGCCTCAAGAACGCTAATAGGCCTAAGCCAGCAACAATTGCAGCTCCAGCCGCAACAACTGCATATGCCGAGGCCCATGCTTCTGAATTAGCAAATTCCAAACTTCTTGAACTGGAATCGATTTCATAACCATGTGTTCCCGAGTAGTCTAAGTGCAATCTCAATCCCTACAAAATTCATCAATCCAAACTTTGTGAGAGACCGACAGATATATGTACAGAAACTACAATTGATTATAGGTCCAATTCCCAATTAAATGACAACAAGCTTTAGATGGTTGGTCATTAGTATCTTTCTCTAAATCCACATTTTCTTCAAAACAAATCGATAGCCCCCCTAAAAATAAATTCCATTTTGGACATAGGACCAGCAAACAGATCCACAATACCTTCAAACCAGCCAACTTTGCGTGGTCCACAGCTGCAACGAGATCACTGTCTGAAGCCAATACAACTTTATCATGTTCTTCATCTTCGTACTACAAACAAATTGACCAGCTTGCATTGGGAAAAGGAGGAAACACTGATTTAACCTTATGAATGTAGATGTAACATCTTGAATCATACCAGAATTTGGGGAAGGTTCTTAGGGTCAATATCATCACCAACTCTTTGAATGATGGAAGTTATAACCTCTGTCAAGCTCCGAGTATCTGAAGTTGCATGCAAACACAGAAACCACTTAACTGATAATATTTTACTCAACACATAATTAACTTAGATATAAGCACTAAACAGGTTACTTTTTCCCAAAGACCAAATATATTATTTCATCAACACGAAAACCCAAACAGATACTGAGAGACGTGTGTGCATATTGCTACTACAGTCCTACCCTATCAATGTTGAACTACGGCAAAATATGAATAATACAATAAAGAATGCAGATTTAAGCATCAATTAACTGAAGGCATGCAACCCAGTCACATTCAACTGAGATTCATGAAAGGACAAGGTACGAAAATATATCGAAACCATCATTTGTGTGTTATCACTTATCAGAGATAGATGTCGGGAGAAGGGGGAGCACACTTAAATGCAAAGATCTTATTGATAACATGTAATGGTCGACATACCGCATGTGAATCTATGCAATCTGCCCTTCTTATCTTGTATTTTGAAGGAAAATGAGTTATGCATGCTTGACGCAAGATAAGAAATGGATCTCCCTGGTTCTCCTGCCTCGGAAATCATTTTCAAGGAAATTTCGCTGGCATGGCATTAATAATGTGTAAGTACATTAAAAAATTAGAATTAACTTTTCCTAGCAACAACAGTGCATGTATATAACCTCTGTGAATCTTCTTCATCCTCATTTGGAGTTAAGGCCATGGCCGAATCCCAAAATTTTTGTATCATGGAGTTGGCAGCTTCATTGTTCAAACTAGCAGTATTTCCAACCTAATTTGTGGAGAAAAATGATACAGTCATTCATTACAAAAGTTTCCCAATAAAATAATATCACAGGAAGCTGGAGAAAAGAGAAGAATTTGGTATCATAGTGTCGGCCTATTCAACATTAACATCAGCAATGCTCCAAACCCGGTTAGCGAAAGATATAATAATATCCAATTAAGTACCAAAACGTAATAAGTTACAAATTTTGCTGAATAGAATTCACTATAAGTTATACATAAACTAAGCCACATATTGCACTTCAACTAGTATGCAACAGAGGTTCTGTGTAATCATCATGTAACGCTGTCTAAGAAAACATACCTGACTAGCTGTCGCCACAGCAGCGTGAGTGATATGAATCACATCAACCGTAGCGACGACAATGCCATCTGTTTTCAACCACCCAAATTAGAAAAATATTGATGCAAGAACCTGTTTCCCATCTCATATACTATTATATTACCTCTATCAACCACAGGAAGATGCAAAAATTTTCCATCATGCATAGTGTGAAGTGCATCAACAATTGGTGTATCAATTGCTGCACATTCTGGATTTGGAGTCATGACCTGTAGAATTTGTTGAATATGCGTCAAATAAAAGGGACAAAAAATGGATAATTTGACGAACACTCGGAAAGATAACTTTTTCTTCTAATACATGGTAGGAAAAAATGGGATCATAAAACATTACTAGATCTAGATATACCGTTTCAACGAGAGTTGATGATGGAGGAAGATTTTGTGCTATTACCCGCATCAAGATATCCTTTGAACTGAAATTTGTATCCACGTTATAGTCCATCAAAAGTATTCCACCATATATAATGAAAATAAAAACTTATTGTATCTTTTGTTTTAGAAAATATTTTCTATTTTCTATTTTTTACTTCTAATTTTAATTTTATTTTCACTTTATTTTATATTTTCAATTATCGTAGTGAAAACAATAAAAAAATCATTTTTATTTTTTTCGATATAAATATTTAAAAATAAAGTATAATATCACATTTTTGTAATTAAAAAAAGAAAATAATTTTCTCAAAATAATCACACAGTGGCAAAGGTAGAAAAGGCGTAGCTTATCAGGAAAAGGAGATGGGTGGCATTGTTAATAGCTGCACTTACGTGAGGATACCACAAGGTTTGTCATCAACCGTCACAATGGCACAACTCGCACGAAGTTCGAGCATTTTCTTTGTTGTTGTCAAAACTGAGTCTGTTGGCGAAACTGTTACAACCCTGGAAAGTGCTATCTGTTGAATTAACTTCGGAATTTGGATGATAACTCCAAACGTGCAAACAAATTAAAGTACAAGTGTAATTTTTCTTCAGCTTAAACAAAAGAAGGTATTACCTACTTTGAATTCTCAGGAATGATTGTAGACAGCGATGGCTTAAATATCTGCTCCCGAATAGTCTCAATGAATGATGAATTGGAGGAGCCTACGCAAAGACCAAATTAGCATGGAACAAAACCTGGCTAGTAGAAATTGGGAACCTAACCCCAAACATTGTCCAATGATGTCCTAATTAGAAACAAAAGAGTTAAACATGCAAAAAGAAAATACTCTACAAACCAGGAGCAGGTGTTCCCCAGTGTTTTTCGATACCTTCAACAGCTGCTACAATTGCCTTTCCTTTCTCAGCTGCCCTTTCCATACGGGCAATGGCATCATACAAACACTTTGCTATGTCAAGTATGGCAACAACTTCTCCATTCTCCACCACAGGTAAATGTCTGAATTTCCCTGTAAAAAAAATTAGCCTCCTTGTATTTAGAAGGCAGGATACAGAAATAGGCAAATAACAATTAGCATGAATACTGCCCCATATACTATACCAACCTTGCACCATCTTTTGGAGGGCTTCCACAGCAAGAGTGTCGGTAAGGACAAATATTGGATTCCTTGTCATAATCTTGGAAACAGGTGTGTCTTCAAGATTAATCTCAGGGACAATAACTCGTGTTGCTATATCCTTTAACCACAAAAATAGGATAGCAAGTTATGTGTGTTATAACGTGCAGAAATCAGGCAAAAAAAATGACAATCCTTCTCTTTGTTTTCCCTTGTTGTTAATGGGTCATAAAAAGAAGTTCATACCTTGTCTGTGAGGATTCCACAGAGCAAAGCATTAGAATCAGTTAGTAAAAGAGCATCAACTTTGCGAGCAGCCATCCGACGACAAGCTTCATAGACAGTTGTTGTTTCAGGTACTGTCAATGCCTTTGAAAGCCGCAATGATTTCACAGTTCGCTCTCCCCTGATCCAATTCCAAGCAGAAACGAAGGCATCATCATCATCATCCATGATTCAAATTGGTAAAACCTTTCAATGTAGCAACCTCAAATATTGAATCTAATTAAGTACATCTAAAAACTCGTTTGAACTGTGAATTTTTCATTAACTATTCACACCATTGTAACAAATAAATTACACAGAACCACATTTGTTTGAAATTGACATTTTTAAGATAATCGCCTCTGCAAATTGCAACTATGGCATAAAAAAAAGAATATAAAAATATTTGTTTTTAAAAAGTGCAAAACACAATTCACAATGAATATTATAATATTTCCATTTCAATTTCAATGCATCATTGGAAATGAATAAACTATAAACTATTCAATTCAACACGAAACAATTTTCCGTGGAAACACGCAACATGATTGACAACAACATCCTAAACATCAATATGAAAATTCTCTAATATAATAAGTGTCGAGAATAAAAACCGATTGGTGAAATGAACGTACGCGGTGCGCATAGACGTGAATGATTTACGAGCAGCGGTGTCAAACGCTGAATACTCAGAGGCCTTCTTCTTTCCTCGCGTAGGGCTATTCGACATCGAGCCGCTCCACCGAGAAGAACCACCATGACTTGACATTTTCCCCTAACCTTGCTGTTATGTAATATTATAATAATATTATCTGAACAACACAAAATCGCCGCCTTCAACCATCAAAACAAAATTTGGAGAAATGAAACTGAAATTAAACCAAATTTCAAAAAGATAAGAAACTCACCGAAAGAGTGAACAACAAAAAAAAAGTTATAATGTGGAAGATTAGCTACGCAAAGGAGATAAGTTTAATCGGGATTGGAGGAAGGGGGAATGGGGGCAGAGGCGGTCGGGAATGTGATCAAAAAATGGAGATTCCCGGTGACCAGCCGGTGAGGAGGGAAAGAGAGATAGGGAGGGAACGTTGAAGGCGGGGTGAAAAAAAAGGCGGGATGATGGGAGAGGAGAAGTTGAAGGCGATTCGAATGGGCCCAATGCCAGTGCTACACGTCACCATTTGTTTTTTCCTCATTTCATATTTATTTTCTTTTCTTTTTTTCTTTTTTTCTTTGCTCTAAATTCACGTAATAATAGCAAATGCGGTGAAACTGAATATGACACGGGTCGGGGTCATTCTGAAATGTGAGGCCATCAAATTCCCCCCGAGTTCTAATTCTTAGTTTGATTCTAACGTTCAATGTCTTTTTTTTTGGTCAAGCGTTCGATGTCTTATAACAAATTATGTTATTCCCATTCAGTTGGGTTGGTGGTGAATGGTAATGTTCTAGTTTACAAAAAAAAAGGTGAAAGGGAATTTATATTCGCACATACATACTTTACTATCTGCATATACATGTCCGCGGAACTATTAGTTCCGCGGGTGTATTTTTTTCCAACACACACACTCAGCGGAACTATTTGTTCCGCGAGTTATAATTCTCCGTGGAACTTTTAGTTCTGTGGGTTGTATTTTTTCAACACACACACTCCGCGGAACTATTAGTTCCGCGAGTTGTAATTTTCTGCGGAACTATTAGTTCCGCAGGCATATATGTGTTAAATTACAACCTGCGGAACTAATAGTTCCGCGGAGAATTACAACCCGCGGAACTAATAGTTCCGCGGAGTGTGTGTGTTGGAAAAAAATACACCCATGAAACTAATAGTTCCGCGAATATGTATGTGCAAATAGTAAAGTATGTATGTGCGAATATAAATTGTCAAAAATGGTATACAATTTGAGTTTCTTTTTTGGGTCAACAATTTGAGTATGCTTTGTTTTGGTAGCATTTTGTTTTTGGTACAGTTTTTTTTTCGGTAGGATAAGTATACGATATAAAATTGCCATTATTAGCAAGCCCAAGCCCATTTCCTCATTAGGGCCCAAAATTATTTCTAAACAAACTGCTAATCCATGGCCCACAAAAGAATGAAACGGGATACCGCACGCTGGGGATGAGTGAGAGTTGCAAATTTCAAAAAACGGGATTTTAATTTTCTAATACTACCTACCGAATAATCCCAATGGCGAGAGAGGAGAGGCATCAGATCAGGGCCGTCAAAATCACATAATAAAAATGACACTGACAGACACGTTTAACGGGGCACTCTCACTCACGCGAATGCGACGCATCCGTTTTCGTCCCACTCACCTGCTTTAGTTTTGTCTCCTCAAATCCTCAAATCAAACGCGAAAAAAGAGGGTTTTTTTGGCTTACGGTTCCAGATCCTTCTCCTCCTAACTAATCCACTCCACTCCACTCCACAGGCACTACTTTAATTTTTCTAGTCTTAGATTGAAAAAAGTGGTGCGCTGCTATGGCTGATTGGGGACCGGTGGTGATAGCAGTGGTGCTGTTTGTGGTGTTGAGTCCGGGATTGCTGTTTCAGATACCAGGCAGGGGAAAGGTTGCTGAGTTTGGGAATATGCAGACAAGTGCTGCTTCCATTCTTGTTCACGCCATCATTTACTTCGGACTCATCACCATCTTCCTCATCGCCATTGGCGTTCACATCTACACTGGGTAAAACTCTGTACTTTCATATTCTCAATACGGAGGGGTGGATCTCAATAGGATGTCTTTTTGGTTATGTTTTTACCTGCTTTTTCAGTTTTAACGTTCCCTTGTATGTGTGTACTGCATCTGCATCTGTATCATGTGGCCTAGCTGGAACCCTGCGACACTCCCTTTTTTGGTACTTGATGATACTTCCCCAATCCCCACCTCCCCCCTCCACAAAAAAGAAAGGGATAAGGAGGATATTGTTGTTTTGTGAATGATATGAATCGTGGTCCTTTTTGCTTTATTATTACCGTGCATTTGCCCTAAATTTCTTGCAATGTTGGCTTTTATTAAATGCATCCCTTTTTTTTCCAACCCTTTTTCCAGTATTGCCCATCTGGTTGTCCAATGAAAGAAAAAGGCAAACCAGGATAAATTTCAAGCGGTTGGAAGTAATATAATTGCCGCTTGCAAATTTTTTTTTTAGAATTTTAATTTTCGTTTAGGTAAATAGTTTCTCGTTTTTAAAACATTTTATTTCGGTGTCTCATTTTTAAAATAGTCCACTTTAACTTTGTTGAGTCAACTACGTTGATTCCAATTGATGGATGATCAGTTCTTCAATTCCTCTTCCTCTTATTGATGAAAAAAGAGGGCAAAATAAATGATCCCAACTATTAGTAAGAAAATTACAGTTGATAATTTAATACAACCATATTTTGTTGTGTCCGACTCCTCTAAAGTGAGTAATTCATTTTAGCGTGCATAGTAATTAATTTCAATCATTGATTTAAAAATTAAGAGTTTATATTATAAGTACATGTATAACAAATTATAGATATATTAGAATATTATCCCTTAATTTATTCATTAATGATTAAAATTATTTATTTTACACTTTACTCGTTCTAGAGAAATCAAATCCTATTTTGTTATCCTTGTTCAACCATTGAGATTTTTACCAATAATAAGAATTACTTATCCTGCACTTTAAATTGAGAGCTCAGTAGCCCACTATATAGGAGCTGAATCCCCCATATATACTTCAAAGAAAATGTTTTAAAGTAAGAGACTAAAGTAAGTATTTCTATATTTATCAGAAGTAAAAATATACTTGACCATTAATAATTTTAGTATTTTTCTCATGGAATACAAATAATAATTTAAAAAATTAAAAGTATGTATTATAATTTTGAGCTTAATTATTATGTAGTATAGAAATATTTTACACAAATATTCAATTATATTATATTATAATGTCATTTAATAATAATAATTTTTAAAATATTTATATAAATATTTACATAATAAAATATGATTAAACATTTATGTAAAAAAAATACTGTGAATGTATAATAATTAAATTATATTTTTTTCGGAAAAGTTTAAAGGCCTCCTGCAATTTACGTTTACGGTTTATACGAGGGGTGCACTTAGCATGGACCACCCTTCTTGTTCACCATGGTGGTGAAGTGTCCTTTTTACCTGTTATTGCCTGTTTTACCAGTTTTCGAGTTATTATAATTTCATCCCCAAAAGTTTTAAAAATTACCTTTGTTTCCAATTATTTTTCCCCAAATCTTTTAATATTTTCCCCCTTTTTCTCTCCGCCCCTCCCTGTCGCCACCCCACCCCTCTTCCCCCTTCCCCTCTTTCTACTAGGGGGAAACTGCAGGTCGAATGGTGAGAGAAAAATAGGGAAAACATGTGAGGAGAGAAATGGAGAAAAATTGATTGAAGAAATTGTTGAAAAGATTGAGTGTAGATTTTTTTTTTCCAGAAAATTCAAACACTTTTGTTCATCAATAAACAGCAGGTACAAGGAGCAACACCCATCATCTTCAACCTTCCCAACCTTCCCATCTTTTTTTCCTCTCTCTCTCTCAAGAGGTAGCCAACAGTTACAGCAGTAGCAAAAAGAAAGGAGAAAGTAGCAAACAGCAAAAAAAAAAAAAAGCAACATCCCCTATCTTGCCGTCGCGCTGGCAGCGGCGGCCGCCACAGTGCGCGTGACCTCCCTTCGTCCCACCACCGTGGCCTCGGGTTCCCACCTTTGCTGCGCGGCCTTCCATGGCCGCCGTAGGCATTCCTTCTCTCTTCCCTACAGGTCGAATTGGTGGGAGTGGATGAGAAGCTTGGGCGAATGGAGCAAGCCTGCAAGCTGTTTGATAGAATGTTTGTGAGAAGCTTTGTGTCGTGGAACACTATGGTTTCCGGTTATGCCTTCAACCATGATTCTATTGGTGTTTCTAGGATTTTTAAGTGGATGGTGCTTGAAGGTTTGAAGCCAAACTCTGTAACGTGGACCTCTCTGTTGTCAAACCATGGCTGGCGAGTATTATTAATACAACATCCTATATGACCCTTTTTGCAATAACATTAAAATCTATGCAAAACCTATATGCCAGGTACCCAGTAATAGATCCAGCCCGTTCATTTTTTATATTATTATATCAATATCTATAAAGGGCACTTCACCACCATGGTGAACATGGACGGTGGTCCATGCTAAGTGCACCCTTATACGAGAAGATGTCTTTTTCCTCTACGTACACTTTTTTTGGGTCTGATTCCTCTACGTAGTACGTACACACTGACTGGGCTAGTGGCAGTAGACAGTAGTACACTCTCACGGGTTTTTAAATTTCGCAAATGCAAGACGTTGATTGAGAAATTAAAAAAATATTAAAAAAAGTGAAAAATTTAATATTGTTAGTGTATTAAATATTACATTTTTAATAAATTTTTTATTTTTATATATACAAATAAAGTTGAATGGGTAAGCATATTATCCAAAAAGAGAACTGTATTTTTATTACGAACGCAAGAAATAATGAAAAATATCCAATCAATTGGGATAAGAATATAAGAGTGACTTGGCCCCAAAAAATATGGTGGGTAGAAATCAACCATATAATATCATGAACAATTTGTATTCGTGCAATAATTTAGAAATATTCAATATTATTGTACCTAAAATATATATGACTCTGGAACATAAAGAATTATAGTTTAATTAAGGGCGCATAAGTCCCTACGCACCAAAATGGGAAATTAGTTGTATTGACAATCTCGAAGGGATGAAGTATAATTTTGATGCTTTAGTTTTTCTCTTTTTTTTCCTAAAGATCAAAATCGTCAACGGGGGTAGCTAGAGATATGAACATGTCTTGTTACGGATAAAAATATATTAAGGATATGTTTGGCAAAAAGTCACGGATAGCAAATAAGCTTAGTTGATGAATTTATAGTGGATAGCTAATAGTAATATCATATTGAATTTGAAATATTTGGTAAAATTAGCGGTTAAACTAGATAATAAATGTAAAATGACATGAAAGGACTGTTAGTGGTATTAACTTTTAAATCCAACCACGGTACCTAGGTTTGAATCAAAGAGAAGACACTTTACAATGAGTTTTGTTACATTTTTTTTATTTCCACATGACTCGAGTAACAATTTAGATGCATATCCAATCTAATAAGTTGACCAAACTGATTATAGGTTCAATCTGATAAGTTGAAGTATTTGAGTAGTTTACATGAGATTAGATATTAAAGTTTTATTTTCACTCTTATACACAAAGAGGACATGTTTGATTATACTTTTTCCTTTTCATTTTATATGCATATCATTGTCTAATACCCTCTATTATCACTCCCATTATTGCCTAGCAACATCCACCATGTTATTGTTGCCTAACACCTTATGTCACCGTTGCAATCTATACCCTCTACTACTCCCTCACCTCTCCCGCACCCTGGGTTGGATTTTTTTTTACTTAAAATTTTTAATATATTTTTAAAAAGGTTGCTTATTAAATTGGGTTGGATCAATTTTTTTTTTTGGGTCACTGGGTTGGATTAAAATTTGACAGGGGGATTTGGTAAATACACCCCGAAAAATTAGCCATACACCCCACATTAATGTTAAAATTTCAAAAATACCCTCAAATTTTGCGTATATTCCGAAAACTCCAGTTTCCGGAATGCAATCTTGTATTCCGGAAACTGGAGTTTCCGGAATATAAAATTGCATTCCGGAAACTCCAGTTTCCGGAATACAAATCTGGAGTTGTTTCCGGAATATAAATTTTACTGGAGTTTCCAGAATGTAAATTTACATTCCGGAAACTGATTTTTCCTGGAGTTTCAGGAACAAACACACTTTTTGGTATCGAAAACTTGTGTTTCCGGGAAGTTTGAAGAGTGCTTGCGTACGGACGGGTGGGGTGTGTCGGTTGACAGAGGAAAGGGAGAAAGGGTAAGGTAGTAATTTAACATTTAAAGTGGGGTGGATGGATAAAAATGAAAGGTGTATTTACCAATTCCCAATTTGAAAACACAAGGGACTTTATCAAACTTTGTTGGGCCGGGCCAATAGCTGAGCTTAAAATACCCGATTTCTGTTTGCAGCCCAGAAGCTCATTTCTCTGTCTCGGTTTTATTCACTCTTCCATTTTCCGGCTGCACTCTCGCAGCTCGTTCTCTCGCTCTCTCTCATGGCGAATCTAGCACGCTTCTCCAACAGAGCCCTAAGAAGCGCATACGCAATAACAAAGCACCACGTGCAACCGCGGCTGCCGGCAGCTGAACGCGCTTTTGCTACGGAGGCAGCGAAATCGGTAACTCTTTCGCCGGATCGGGTCAAATGGGACTACAGAGGGCAGAGGAAGATAATCCCGTTGGGGCAGTGGCTCCCCAAAGTGGCCGTCGATGCTTACGTGGCACCCAACGTGGTCCTCGCCGGCCAAGTCACCGTCTGGGACGGAGCCTCCGTCTGGCCGGGTTCCGTCCTCCGCGGCGATCTCAACAAGATCAGCATCGGATTCTGCTCCAATGTTCAGGAGCGCTGTGTCCTTCACGCTGCTTGGTCCTCTCCCACAGGTTAGTTTTTTTGCTGGTCTTGTTGCAGTTGCTCTATTTTGTTTGGTTGCCCAGGATTTGACACCTCAAAATAGGGGAATTTTGTTTGTACTTTGGGAATTGTGAATTCTGGAAATTATTCGTTTTTTGTCTTGTCATAGAGTCTAGTATTAGTGGGTATGAAATTTCCAAAATTATTATTTCGGAAATGCTGGTATGATTGGCGCTTAAGGGGGCATTTCTAAGAGCTAATTTGGGTTTATTTTATGACACAAACACTTCACTTGCGTAAGTGTTTAGAAGAGCTTATGTTATGTGTTTTCAGCTTATTTTCGTAAGTTGCCGAAGATAGCTTATAGAAACAGCTTAGCCTACACTGAGTTTATCCCATTCCCTTTTCAATGGTAGAAACAGCTTATATGTATGCTCTCATATCATAAGCACTTATTGAATAAGCTATTATTCAGCTGTATACTTGAACACAATATGCATAATGTTCCCCCTCTCACTAGTAAAAGAAGAAAAGCCAGTGTGTTTCATAGTCTTGGCCCTACTATTGTCAGAATGCAATAGGGGAAGATAAAAAAATAGTTGACATTGGTTCATCTAATAATTAATCACTTATCAAATACCTTAGAGCTGGATACTTATTAAGTTTCTAACACCAAATTGTTGACCAACAGAGAAAAAAATGGAGATACCTTTGATTTATGTTTTGGTCTTCTCTCTCCCTATGGAACTTTTGCTGCCCCTGGGTGGTAAATAATTGTTCCATTGCTTGCCCTTAAGTCCTTAACATACTGGCTGACCTCTGCATAGATAAATGTGAGGGTCCGATTACTTTTCTTTCCTGCAGGCACAAAAGGATTTGACAAGTTATTGTAATTTCTTAAATTGTTCATTTATTTCCTTTTTCTAATTGCTATTGCTATCGCTATTCAAAGTACAAAATTTAAGCTTAGTTGTTGAAATATTTAGAAGTTCTTGGTGTTTGTTGTGTTGTTGATCGTCTAAATAAATATTTACGAGCTCACGCTTACCTTTATTAAGCCTATACTCTCATCGATACATTCTTGTTGGATGGACTAGTTGATGCTATTATAGCGATTCTCTGGTGAATTATCTCACTGATGCTGATCCTCTAAAAGAGCGCAAGTACCATGGCTGTCTATACTTTTTACATAATTTATGTATGTTTGCTTGGTCAAACTAGTTCCCCCAGAATAGAACAAACAGCCCTTACCTGGTTGCGTTTGGCGAAAATTGCTTTGGCATTTATGCCAAATAATCAGTCACCTTATTCTTTTCCATTCCCCTGTTTTCAAGGTTACCATAGTACCACTATTTTTTGGGATCACCTTTAGTTGCATATCAATACTTAATCAATAATTCAAAACACTAATTTTGAAAGATTCTTTCATAGATAGCCAACAATTTATTTTTCATCATTAATTCTTTTTTTAGAGATAGAGAAGGAGTTGGGGCTGGAGTTTGATGCTGAAGCTTGTTTGTTCTGATTACTTCACTTTACCAAGGCCTTAATCTTCAGATAATTTTGGTGGTATTCTACAAAGTCATGACCCAATACCTTTTAGTCACAAGTTAACAGAAGTTCAATTCACGGGCTTGTGTTTTCATGTTATTTGAGAAATGTACATTTGTTTTGAGCAATGTTACTTTTCTGCCATTAATGTTGTTCTTTTCAGTCAGGCACTGGGGCATTTTATAGTGGGTTTTGTCACTTTGTGTCCCAAACAGTTATGAAGTAGTTTTAAGTCTGCCACTATTATTGGTTTGTTTTACTTGCATGTGGTGGTCTCATCTGAGACCTCTTGCGTCTCTTCCAATTTGTTATACCAATGTGGGTTGAGTTTTTTCTGGAAAATTATATTTTTACACTTGTTTTAAAATAATACTAATAGAGATTGCCTGCATATTGTCATTGCATATATATCAGTATTAGAATGTGATATTGATTATAGAGGTGTTTGCTGTAAAGAGGAGTTAGTGATTGGCATACTTATTTAAATTGCAGTTTTCAAATTCAATTTGAGACCCTTGAAAACTACACATGTGCTATGCTCAATTATGATTTATGATCGTATTGCTGATTTGTTGTGTATGCTTTCTTCTGTGAAACAGGCCTTCCGGCTGAGACTTTCATAGAGAGGTATGTGACTATTGGGGCATATAGCCTGTTGAGATCCTGCACTATTGAGCCAGAGTGCATCATTGGGCAGCACTCCATCCTCATGGAAGGTTCCTTGGTGGAGACACACTCAATTCTTGAAGCTGGGTCAGTGGTTCCTCCAGGAAGGCGAATTCCATCAGGTGAACTTTGGGCAGGAAATCCGGCCAGGTTTGTGAGGACTTTGACCCACGAAGAAACCTTAGAAATCCCCAAACTCGCAGTTGCAATAAACGATCTAAGCAGAGATCATTACTCCGAGTTCCTTCCCTATTCCACAGTATATTTGGAGGTTGAGAAGTTCAAGAAGTCCTTGGGTATTTCTATTTGATGCTCTTTGTTGTTATTCTAATATATGTGTCTGTTAGTTGGCGTTTTGCTTGTAAGGAAATAAGAATCTGAACACAGAGCAAGTTTTTGTGTTTTCTTTGTATTTCTTGCTGAAAGTATTGGCTTAAAGCATCATGTCCCATATAATTGACTGGAGTGATATGTTAAGAGATGAGATGCATTATCTGAGCTTTGGGCATTAGTTTTCGCTCCCAATTGGAACGGGTTCGCAGTTTCTCCCTTTTTGTCCTTGCTCCATTTAGGGATGCACTTCTCCATTACCTAGGAAAGGGTCTCGTTAGTTCTTTGACGAAGTAATGTTACTTGGCTTCAAGATTCGGTACTTAATTGTTTTCTTGTTAAAAGAATGCTCGTTGTATAAAGATGTACTGTATCCGGTGCACAAAGGATGAGAGGTAATTCGAATTATCCTAAGAGCGATGCTGGTATACTTGTAATCTATAGCATACAAATACTTCAAAAGAGAAACAAGACACAATATTTCTGGGTCTGTAATCCTGTCTTGATGGGGAAAACCCGTTCAAGAGGCCTACGGTCACGAATAATCATGTTGATGTCGCTTTGGTCTTCAGAGTTAGCTTGAGGTAACTTGAAAGTTGAAACATTCATTTTGTAATTATATTCTTCCTACCTGCCCATTTTTCCTTTTTAATTTCCTGAAGAGAATCTACAGCACCACCAACTTACGGATTAATAAGACTAACTAATACGGTCTTATTGAAAGAAAATTCGGAAAAATTACATGATTGTGACAGACGCTCTTAATTGGAGCTGCAGCAAATCTCGTTTGGAATGGTCCACTTTGATTGAACGGAGACTGACTGTATGGAGCACTGCATTATGCCAATACAGTGTATGTTGACATTCACTGTCCAACATTGACTTCCAATGTCATGATTAAAATATTACGAAGACCAACCCAAGTTACTGAGGGAAAAATAAAAAATAAAGAACAATGCAACGTACACAGCTTTTACACTTATAATTGTTAAATTGTGCACTACTGAATAAATGATATTTTGCAACCTGCACTTTTGTATAGTGAGAATTGAGAAGGGAGGTTACTAAAATCTTATCATAGACCCCACAATTAGGGGGTGGTGCCGCCGGGCCAAGGGCAAGACTTGAGAGGTTTTCCCCACTTAGGCAAAGATATTTTGAAGTGGGTTCTGTTTTTATTGCAAAACTTCTTATAAAAAAAAAAATCGTAGTGTTTAATTTAACAATTATCATCATTTATTATTATCACAGTGGAATAGTTTAAAAGTGGATTTGAAAGAGATAAACATGATCTTAGAGAGAGAAGTTCTGTCTTCTCTCTAAAAATCATCTGTTCCTTTTTCTTCTTTTTTCACTTGAGGGGTAATTTTGGATCATTTTTTGGTCTGAAACCACGTCTCTACTTCGTTTTTAGTCTATTTCTACCTTAATAAGTGACTTTTCCACATAAATCTCGTTTTTCTCTCGTGTTTTTTTCAGTGTTTTTCAGCATCTGCGTGCGCTGGTGTTTGTTTCTCCCGTCTTGGTGCGGCGTTTTGTTCTCCCGTTTTGGTGCGGTGTTCGTTTGGTTCAGATTGGCTGATTTACTTCGTTTCACTACAGATTCTCTTATGACTAAGTCATCAATGTTGCAGATCCGGAGGCGTGGGTACTCCGGTCAATATGAGTTTGTCATTTTTGTGGACATTGCCACTTTTGATGGCATTTTGCTATGTTATGCTATTAACTTGGGTGTTGTGAGCTTGTTCACAGATTTATCTCTTTCAGTTTTTAGCGATGTTGAATTTGTAATGTCTTCGATGTATTTTACCAATTCGAATGAATGAATACCTTTTGTTGTAAAAAAAAGAGATAAACATGATTTTTAATAAAACGAATATTTGGTTGTTATCAATCAAAATTGCTTTTGTTCTCAAAAGCAAGTTTGATTGAAAAGTGATAAAATATAACTTATTTGTTCAGTTGAAAATTTTGGATCTGACTCCTCTATCTCTATATAATTTTTTTTATTACATCTATATAAATTTAAATAAATTTTAGAAATTGAAATCATTTAAAATCAATTTTGCAAATTGATGTAGTTAAATTAAATACTAATTCAATGGCAGCAGTGGACCATTTTGCGATATAAAATGCTACGACTCCACTTACACATATTAAGTGGGCTGGAAATCCCTAATTAGTGAGGGAATAGGAAATGTACGTAAAGTTAAATAAATAATATATGAATATTGAAAATAGCCACCTGAATCATATAAGAACACTAAGATAAGATTAAGATTATACATTTAATTTCTCACAAATCAAGCTATACATATAAAATGAAACAAAACTAAGCACTCAAACTATATAAAACTCAAATTATTAAACTAATTGTCATTTCCTTTTCTACTAGGAGGTGGAAGAAGAGATGGGTATGAACAATAACAATTAGCTGGCACAATGTTGGAAGGATTATTTAAAACGAAGTCAATTGGAAAACCGGTGAGGAGGGAAATGTGGGCTTGATATAGTCATCAACCACAATGTAGTTATAGGAGGTAATGAAAAATTTATATAATTGAATGGTATTGACGTCTCAACCATCCTAATTAATTCAAACATTCCTATATATATATTCTTCTATAAGTGATAACTCCAGAGGCCTTCGATACAACCCTTATTTCAGTTATTTGGTTCGTTGCTGGAGCATAGCATTACCCAGAAACAAATCATAAGTTCTACGGGTTGGGATATTCTCTATTTATTTTTATCTCAATTTCTTCCATTACTATGCTCTAGGGGAAATAAATGACATAAATGTGATACCTGTGTGTCATTTATTCCATTTATTCCTCCAAAAACATAGTAATAGAAGAAATAGAGACAAAAATAAATAGAGAAGATCCTAACTCAAGCTCTACCTATACAACGATGGTAATTATTATGCTTATAGTATTTTTTTTTTCTTTATTGAGAAAATGGATATGGATGTTGGAACGGTTCAATCAAACCAAATCTCCCGGTGGTTGGGTCCTTTGATATGATTGAGCCGTGCCAATATCAATCCCTATATACTTGAGTACATAAACTTAGAACCCATTTGGTGGTAGGATAAGGAAGACAAGATATAGCAAGCCATTTCACCGTTCAACTTATAGGATAGGATAATGTATCATATTGTTAATTGTCTTGTCCTATCTTCTTTATTAATGTAAAATTTATCATGACAATGGACTAGGATTAAAAAAAAAGTTTAATTATTATGTACTAACAGTGTAATTTTTTTTTTACACACATGTCAAATTATATTTTATCGTAGTACTAACTCATAACATTATTTCCTAAAATATATGTACTAATATCTACATGAAAAGATATGGTTAATTGTACGTGTAGTTTTCTCTCTCTTTAGATTTTACCCTTGTTTGCAACTCTTTCTTCATATCATCAATTCTTTGGATTATTTCATTTATAAAAGGCGCGCAGAAACGATGAGTTTGTAATTGTAGGCAACCCCATCACTTACGATATGAGGGAAAAAAAATTAACACCAATATTGTTTTTCTTATGTGATAGTCCATTGCCTTCGTTAAAGATAAATTGACAATTTAAATAGTACGAGGGAAAAAACTCAACAAATTAAAATCCTCTATTCCCATTGAAAGGGAAATATTGGAGGGGCTTCGTTCCCCTGGGATCCACTAGAACCCATGTTATACATTGAGGAACAATGATCACTCCCATTGGGGCCCAAAACTGAGTCCAGTGGGCCTAAGCTGTGATCATGCAACAGGCTCAGGCCCAAGGGTTGCATAAAGGACGACGAGTGAGGGTTTACCATGTGATTGTGCGTCTGTGACTGTGGTGGTGGTGATGACAGAAGAGAGAGAGCACAAGAGGAGTCATGGACTGAACTTGTCAGGGTATCACAGAACATTTTGCATCTCAGCCCGTTACTGCTGCTGCTTTCTGAAAATGGGCTGCTCCTGCGAAACGTGTGGCCCATTGAAGATGCAGCTGGGCCTGGGAGATGTGGGCTTTGGACTGTGGGCTGGTCACCTTGTTGTTGATGCATGAATGCCAGTTGCTTCCCTTCCTTATAGCTGCTGGTTGGAGAAGAACCAAGGAAAAGGTCTTGTCTATCCACCAGATGGACTTGTTGGTGGTGTTGGTTGTGGCTATGGATCAGCCTAGCATCTGGACAGGAAGTAACAACTCCTCCACCCCATGAAGGATTCACCACAGCAGTGGAAGGGTATACATGTGAACTTGAGAAAGGTAGCAACTGGGTGCCTGATAAAAGTTATTTTTACATACAATGATTTATTAGTGATTTTTATGAAAAACAGAAACTAATTTATGTCCAGTAAAAAAAAAAGAAGCTAATTTATGTTTGTCTATATTCATAAAAATTATTTTTTTAATCTTCTCTTTCATCTTCAAACTCGTTATATTATTTTTCAAAAACTACTCCAAAGAGCTTTTGATTTTAGTCAGTTTTAGATTATTTTCAGATTCTAATTATTTTCAAAAGCTGAAACAAAGACATAAAAAATCCTTAAAAGAGGTTATTTCTTTAAAAAAAAAAAAAGTGATTTTGTCACAAAATAATCCATAACATGCGGGCTAGATATTTGGTTTAAGAAAATGTTCATTTTTTTTTGTTTTTATTGATTTGTTTTTATTGATAATTCTAAAAATATTACATTTTTTAAAAAAAAGAAAAAGGTAAAAATAAGAAGAAACTTTTGTAATTATTAATTGGAAGAAGAAATAGAAAGAGTGTTTCGTCAAACAAACCAGTTAGGTTGAAGACCCCCAAGTTTTGGTTAGACATGTACAAAAGCGGGGTGTAGGTCTACTACCATAGGGTGTCCCGTGCCTAAACCATAAATTGCTCTCTCTCTCTGAGTGTTACGTTGTCAAGAAATGTCCGATTCACGTAAAAGATACTCTATATGTAAGCAATAGACAGAATAGATAACTAGTTAGAAATGACAGTCTAGCTAGCTTGGCCTCTCTCAAAAGCAACCCCAACCTTTTGTGTATGCGTGTGTGTATTTGTACTGACATGTTATTTTAGTGGCCACTGGATTGTCATGAGCTTAGGCATCAGTGGACCAAATCAAGGGGTGGGTATTGTGTAATTATGTGATTTCTTACTCTTTTAAGATTTGTGTACCTATGTGGGGAACCTCAGCAAATGTCTGCTCCAAATCTAGGCAAATATGGGTCCACTCAGATAATGTATAGTAGCTAGAACCGGATGGAAGCTAACCTTGGTAATTGGACAAAAAGCTACCAGATCGCGTGAGAGGTTCTAGCTGTGGCTGTGGCTTCCTTCTCCGTCGGTTGTGCCCATCTAAGCGTTTCCTGCAGCTCCTCTTTCCTTCATCAAATTCCTCCAGTGAATGGAACCTTCAGAAAGTAAATAATTAACTCCAAAATCACATGCACATGAAACCAAAAAAAGTACTAAAAAAATAATTAATATGGATTCCTCACAAGTTGAGGCACAAAGTACAGGATTTATCAACAGAATAAAGTCATTTTCTTCATATTGCAGAATCTACTGGTAAGAGGGGGGGGGGGGGGGGGGGGGTCTTCAAGTTAGATTTTAATCATTAACACAAGTGTTTTCTTCACAAGTTCTAGCTCAACATGGAAACAGGAGTCTTAGCAGGGGATTATATCATAATCAATAAGGCAAAATTCTCAAGTTAGTAAAGGTTTTGTCTATTGGGATTCCATTTTTTGTTAAGGATTGTGCTTCTACCTCTCCTAATGAATGCTAAATTAAGATGCCAACAATAAAAAGAAAGTAGAAGAAAGTAACTGCCTAGCGTACTTGTGAAGTTAGGAAGAATAATGGATATGGATGCGCATAACTTAGATGTCTACTAGGTACCATTAAAAAAAATGCATTAATTAAGAGGACAAATCATTAACAATCTAGAGCGCAAATAAACAATTTCATGACAAAGCCAAAGCATATCACAGGCTGAAGCAAAACAATATATACAAACTTCATCAAAAAAAAAAAAAAAATATATATATATATATATATATATATATACAAATGTGAGACATGCACCTGCTACACTGTTGGCAGAACCTTTGTTTCTGGCCACCAATTGTGACCTGTGCGGTCTTGGAGTGGAGTTCACAGACCTTATGGCGCCTATGATAGTCCCTACAGTTGCTAAGATCAGCTTGGCACCCATCTACAAGGCATGACACTGTCTGAGTCCTATTGTTAATGGCTCTAGCTCTCTTAGATGACCCTGAAGATGATGTTGATGATGTCATCATCTTGGAACAAAGTCCACCACCACCACCAGCAGCATCTTTGGACTTGGTGATAAGCACTGATTCTGTGCAAGAATTCCCCACTTGGCCAAGCTTCAAGTCAACAGAAAACTCCCCTTTCATTGTTCTATAAATTCCAAAACTGTTTGAGCTATTATTCATTGCTTCTATGCTGGGTAAGTTTGCCTGATCTACTTCAGTCAAATCCCATGTAGGTGCTTTCAAATTCCAGTCCATAACAATAACAGAAGACTTTCACTTTTGCAGCTCTGGTTCCTCTAAGTCTCCTCTTCCTCTTAATTATCTTTTGTTTGGTCACCTTAGCTGTATAAATGTGAAACCAAGATGCTTCTCAATTTGCATGAAAAAAAGCAAGGGAATATTAGGCAGGCAGAAACATTGAACTAGCTAGACACTCAGAAAAGAAGGCTAAACCAAACTTAACTCTAAGCAAGTATATATGTCTATTAAACCATTGTTAGGCAACATTCGAAGTTCAATTCAACACAAGGTTAGAGGGTAGGAAATTAGTAATTAAATAGACAGCCAGAAAATAGGTACTTTCCTATGCAAACATATTAGACATTGGTTTGTTCGTATTAAGGAAGAGAGAGAGAGAGAGAGAGAGAGAGTGTTAAAAAAAACATAAACATAATTAATGACTAACTACTAGGTGGAGTACCAAGTTGAAAGAGTTCCAAGGAAACTGGAAGTTGCAATTGAGAAGGTTACTAACAGAACAGCATATAATGAAACAACTAACTGAATGTTATAAAAAAAGGGAACAAAAAAACTAAATGCAATTGAAAGAGAGAAGAAAGTACTTGGAGCAGAAGGGTGATTTACTTCTTCCCTTCACCACCACCACCACAGGACAGTCAAATTAAGGAACTAGATTTTTTTTCCCCTTCTTTTAGTTTTTTTTTTTTTATAAAAAAAGGACAGAAAATAAAAAGGGTTGGTGTGTTAGATTAAGAAGGAATCCCCACAAACCATACCTTGTTAGGAAGATGAAATTGTGGATTTGTGCAGACAGGAGTATGGATAATGTATTGAAAGTTGAACACTGAAACTTGGGGGAGGACAGAGACAGGGATAAGAAAGAGAGAACACGCAAGAAGGAGCAATGGAAATAAAAAAGAACAGGTTCCACCAAATATTTTAATAGTTTAAAATTTCTTTTTGCTAAATATGGGGGTTCTTCCCCCTGTGTATAGCTTAAGAAAGGAAGGAAAGAAGATATAATAAGGAGACAGGCTGTTGGTTGCTTTCAACTTTTAATTATTAATAGTCAGGAAAAAAAGAAGTACAAAGAATGGATGCTCATGACAAGGCACGTGGCAATGTGTTTCACATTCCATGGCATGTCTTTCTTCCCCTTGGTTTTTATTTCTTATTCTTTTCTTTTTTATTGACATATCTATAGTATTTACTTGCAATTGGGGAATTGGAGCCTGCAAGCAGCAACTATAGAGTGTAGGCCACACTCCTTGGAGCCACAGAGGGGAACAAACAATTATGTAGCCCACACTTCAAATTTGAAAAAAAAAATTATGAAAACTTACACTCTATTTGTCTTTTTTAAAATAAATTAAACGAAAGAAAATAAAGAGTTGAAAATAATTTTTTTTAATTATTTGGTAAAAAAGTACAAAAAAAAATTAAAACATTTTTCTTGTCTTATTTAATTGTGAAAAAAGTGAGAGAAAAAAGTATATATTTTTAAAAATAATATAAATATCCCAAATAAAAATGTGATGAGATGAGATAAAGGGAATAAAATTTAAAAAGAAAAGATAAAGAGAGTAAAAAAATTTAAATCAAGGTCTTTTTAGTCTTTTTGCTAAAATTTGTTGACTTCTCTATGATTTCCTTCCGATTGAGGGCGAAAGCCATTTCAATGTGGGGCCTAACTCATTTCCCCCTTCCTCTTCCAACAACATAGCTTCCAAACGGAGGAGCGGTCCTCTTTAGGCTATGTTTGGGAGTTTGGAGGGGAGGGGAAGGGAGGGAAATCCCTCACCCTGTTTGGGAGCTGTAAATTGGGAAGAGAAGGCAATGGGGGTTTAGTTTTGCCAAAATGACACTTTTACCCTTTCATAGTTCATACATTGCACTGTAACGGTGCTTTTTTGCATAGAAAGCTACAGTTGTTTTTTCGGACACGGGACGTTGCTCCATTTTATGTTTCATGTCTGATGCTCCAATTATTATATAATAAATAAATATTTATTTATATAACAAATAAAAAAATTTAATAACTGATTGATAAAAATTTAAATTGACAATCATCTATTTTATCCTAGAAAAATCTAAAAAAAATGATTTTTAGAACTTGGTAAAAAAAATTCAGCATTCACTGAACGAGGAATATCACTCCCCATTTTGCATTCCATTCAAACTAAACATTTTTCTGGTCTGGTTTAGTCAATACAAGTCATAGTGGAACAAAGTCACAAACAACATAACATTTCAACAAAGACCCTACTTGAGGTCATTGAAATAATCATGCCCTGTTTATAATAACACTGTTAAATCACTGACAAGCGAAAAAAAGGCAACCAAATTCAGCTACAAGATCTTGATCACATATGTCATGACATACATATAAGGATTTGAACTGCCTGTTCGGTTTCTCATCCTTGAGCTAGTAAATCAGCCATCTGCTCTATATCAGGAAGAAACTTCAGAGCATGATTAACCCTACATCTCAACTTGTTGATTTCTGGAGGAACATTGTCGTATCTGAAACAAGAATAGAGACATCATGACAACATCAACTACATACAAAAAAGTGGCATCTAGCATTTATATCATCCTTGGCCTACCCTAGCCTATCAACAAAAGGTTTCAGAGCCATGATCTCCTTCTCCTTGACGCGGGGCAGAACATTGTCGATGTAAAATTGTGCAGGTGCATATTTTGGAATGTTCTTTACAGTCCGTCTGTAAAAATCACATAGATAGAAATATGAATTCAAATAAATAAGAAACACAACAGACCCAACAATTCCAGTCCATCCCAAGTAAATCACAAAGAAGAAAAAAATCAAAGAGAAGAAGAAAGCTCACAAAACAATCGCAGAGAGAGAAGAACCAATCGGAGTCACAACCGAAACAATCGCAGAGAGAGAAGATGCAAATCGGCGTTCACGAATTGATCTAGGGCGAGCTCGCAATCTGATTTGCGATTAGAATTCACAAATCGTTGGTTCAAAAGGGGGCTAGGGTTAGGGTTCTTGAGAAATTTTCTGTTGGCAGAGAAGGGATGAGAGACGAGACCGTGAGAGAGGTGTGACTCTGCGAGGATGGTTTAGGTCCAATTGTAATTTTTCGTATAAGTGGAGGGTAAATGGGTAAATTCAATCTATTAACCTCTAAAACTCCCCCAATTTGGAGGAACTCTGAAAATTGACCCAAGGAGGGCTTTGGGGAGTTTTATAAAACCCTCAGAAACTTTTTTTTAATTTAAAAAACTCCCAAATGAGATAATTGGAGGTTACAAATCCTCCCCCCTCCCCTCCCTTCTTTTCCCCTCCAAAACCTCCATCTAAACATAGGCTTAGCGTTTTCCTTCCTGCCTTTTTCATTCTTTCCATTTGGAACGGAACCAAAGAAAGTGTTAAAGAATTTTTTTGATGAAGTTACGGGGCTATACCCCAAATTACCTACCCCCAGGACAAAAATTGTTTTATTTTGTTTTCTCCTTTACTTATAATTTTTATTTTAAAAAAATTGTGTAAGGAATAGTGAAAATAATAAAAGTATCGTTTTTATAATTAAAAAAACCGTACATCAAACACACCATAGCCTATTTGAATGGAAACAAAATTCTCCTTAACCCTGTTTAATATTAATGTTGTTGGACTGTACTAGTTTCTACAACAACAACCACGGGGTTAATGATGAGTCCTGATGGTGGGCCTTTGCAGTAGACACTAGGTATTGAATTAGGGGCTCCAGGTTTAGATGCCTTGCTGATTTAAGCCACTACAATTATGAGACACAATAAAATGTTCCTATGTTCAAACACCTTCAGCACGTGATCATTCATTTTTACCCTGTGTCTTAATTTTTCCCGTCCTATCCTTGACTCTGATGCTGCATAATTGGTATTATTAATGATTCTGAGAAAGATTTATGGTGCTTACCGTACACCAGTATGAGCATAATTTTTTTAATAATATAAAAACTAATAAAGAAGTATCACAAAATATGTACTAAATTTTATTAAATCAACACAAAATTATGTGTTAAATTTAGTTTTATTTTATTTTTATCAAACTCAAATCAAATGGTAGTTTTATGACTTATGATTAAAGATATTCCATCAGACTGGATTAACTCAATGAACATGATGGTTCAAACAGCTCAATTAAATTTGTTTTGGTTTAGAGTTCTTCTTTATTTTTATCGTTTTATTCATTTGACATTCTCATCTAAAGTTTCTTAGTGTTTATTAAACCAATCAATCTTAATTAGTTTGTTTTGATTTATATTTGTCAAAAAACTTTAAAAGACCAGTTATAATGAAATAATGAAATTTAAAAAACT
Source organism: Glycyrrhiza uralensis (assembly GCA_030159175.1). Classification (NCBI taxonomy): domain Eukaryota; kingdom Viridiplantae; phylum Streptophyta; class Magnoliopsida; order Fabales; family Fabaceae; genus Glycyrrhiza; species Glycyrrhiza uralensis. The sequence goes on along the minus strand of BRZY01000003.1, from coordinate 55,098,593 downwards.
CCAATCAAATCAATTCAATTAAATATAACCGGTTTAGATTTTATTTAATTTTAAGTTCAAATTCCAACACACCTACTTACATTTGATTTTGAATTTTTTTGACAAGCCCTTTATAATATCGGTGAAGTCTAAGGTGAAATTGTTTTCATGTGATGTATGGTGGAAATGTTTTTTAAAGTTTAGTAACCGTTAGATTTTGTGATAAGAATATCAATGGTCCAGATCAGCTAGAAAAAATATGAGAACACTAACACTTGCCCTCACACAACCCTTATCCCCCCACCCTCCCCCACCTCTCACATTCTCTCTCTTCCGATTTTTCCTCCGCCATCGCCTCCCTCTACTCTGCCTCCTCCACTGTCGCCACCCCCTCCAACTCCAGTTGTGCCACCCCTGCTCCCTCTGCCACCACACACAATTTGGAGCCACCGTGGAACCCTAGCTATGATATTGTAGGAAAAGGGACTCGAACCCATCAGGTTCCTCGGGACCGATGCAGGGGAAGCGAAGCGAAGGAGGTTGAACTCTCGAATGCCGCAGCTCTGTCGATGCAGCCGTACGAGTACAAGTTTATGAACGTCGTCAACAGCGGCGTCGACGTGTTCGCGCTCACAGATGCGCCGGAGATCGTTCTGAAGGTTGTGGTTTAACATGTACAATGTGCATCAGATCTGAGATTTGCATTTGTAGTCTTGGCCTCATGAGTGACATCACATGCTTCTTTGACACTTTAGGTTTCCTTTTACTAGTCCAAAACTGTAACTTGAACTCAAATGCGTGTCGCCACGCGCCACCGTTGGTGGTGGATTTAGTTAGTATAATAGCCTATAACTATCTGAGTTAAGAGAAGAAGAATAGTAAGACATAGCTTAGTCAGGACTACAAATCACGGGGATTCAGATTCGCAGCCACGGTGATTAAAGTAATATAGACGATGAAATCAATTTTGTCTTGTTATATATTGATATATTGATAAATGATCTAAATATAATAGTATTTGTTATTTGTATATGAGTTATTGATTTTGTTTTTATACTTTTTCATCCAGATCCATATGATTGAAAAAAAAAAGGACAAAATGTATATTTGGTTTTGGTTCTTGGTTTGGGAAACGACGTTGTGGGATTCGAGAGTGCCCATTAGGATGAAGCAGATGCCTGCGAAGGTGTAAGAAAGGAGTCCCATTTTTTGGAGAATGAATGGATCAGAGGGGTTGTGGAGAGTTTTGATCCAGACGGGGGGATGGGGGGTTTTTTGGGGTTGGGGTCAACCGTCAAATGATGCAAGTGGTGCTGCTGGTGCAGCCTCCTCTTTGGAAAGCTTTTGGGGGAAGCTTCTGTGACAATGTTGCTTGGAGGGGGGTGGCGACAATGGAGGAGGCAGAGTAGAGGGAGGCGATGGCGGAGGAAAAATCGAAAGAGAGAGAATGTGAGAGGTGGCGGAGGGTGGGGGATAAGGGTTGTGTGAGGGCAAGTGTTGGTGTTCTCATATTTTTTTTAGCTAATCTAGACTATTGATATTCTTATCACAAAATCTAACGGTTACTAAACTTTGTCACTAAATTTTAAAAAACATTTCTACCGTACATTACATGAAAATAATTTCACCTTAAACTTCACCTATAATATCACCATAAATTCTCATTAAAGTTGATAGTTTGTCTTTGTCCTTGAAAAATGAGAAAAATCTATCCTCGTACGTACTAAACTTTCTCCTTTAAAAAACAATTATTGTTAACATGATTCTTACAATGCTATCATTGGATAACAAGTCTATTTTTTTTCCCGTAAAACAATATATACAGAATTTCTTAAGTCCTTGATATTCAATAATTTCATGATTCTTCAGTCAAAAAAAAAATAATTTCATGATTCAGCTACTGGAAACGAATCCAAGTATAAGATATTAGGGTATCTCCTTTGACCACATCTTTCACTTATTGCCATGAAAAAAATATAAAAGAAAATATTAAAAAAAAAAACAGAGAGAGGATGGGATATGCAGGCTATATATTGGGTTGCGACTAGTCACTGCAGGCTTTTGGACACGAAAATCCTGCAGCCTGCGGAGGCCTTGGCTAGTCAATTATTGCCAATTGCCTTTACATGGGTCCTCGCTGTGTGTAGCTGGGTTAGCATAGTTTGCAGATATATGAATAATTTGCAATAGGCTTTTGATTAGATGTGCACCACATTTGTTCCCAAGAGTGGTTCCCAAGAACAGAGTTGGTTGTTGGGAAGAGAGGTTTAAATGCAAGGTAACAAAATAGTACTATGATCGTAATGCCACAGGACTTCGACAATTCATATGTTCTTCGAAAATATGGTATTATGTAGGTAACTCGATTCAAATAATTGCTTAATTGGCATTATTTACATTTTTCAGAAATCAATTCTAAAAAGCTAATGATAAAAGTTACCATAAATATGTGGAACATTGTATACTTTGAATTTATAAACAAAAATATCATGTGAAGGATATTTCCAACTACCAATCACAATAATAACTTTACTGCTGCAGCAGTGATCCTAAAAAACCTATCGGTATTTATATAATATATGAATGTCAGTTTTCACTCTTAAAAATAATTTTCTTTAAATGCAGTCAAAAAAATATTTTTAAAAATAGTTAGCACGGGAGAGATAGGCGTTACTATATGCTTTCTCTGTTTTTAAATATAAACAAAAATACCTAAATTTATTTTTATTAAGAAAATTAGTTAATTATAATTAAATTTCTTGATTTCATATAAAAAATTAGTGTAGTCTCTAAATTACCCTTACATAAAAAATTATTACTTGGGAACAAACTATACATTGAAAAACAAAATTTAAACTAACTTAAAGGTATTATAAGAATAATATTATTAAATGAGATAGAAGTAGTTATTTTTTACTTATATTAAAAAACAGAGAGTAATTGTATTTGCACACAATTTTATAATTTTGTGTGTATAGTTCCAACGAAAGCAAACAGAAAAAAGGTGGACACCTAAACCAATTCACACACGCACATATATATATTAACATCAATATCAATATTTCTATACATACATACATTTTGGTTTAATAAAATGTTTTTAGCTAAATCAATATATACATTTTGTTATAGATGTATTACGCAAATATGCATGCCTTACATAAACCAATGCATATTAATACCAAACATACCCACAGTTACATACCTTTTATTAGCTAAATCAAACACATTATTAATATTTTAACACCCATAATTGTAGTTGCCTAAACTAGTATAATGTTCAATGGGGAAGGATGCAGCGTCGGTGATAACCAAAAAGTTTGGGGGGGGGGGGGGGGGGGGGTTAAAATAGTGTTTGGGGTGAAAGGAAATTAAGAGGAAGCCTTAAAAGTTAAAACCCAGCAACTACCGAAAAGTCAGTGTGGTGTGGCAGCTGTATCTGTGTGTGATTGCCCATTGCCATCCCCAGTCGTAGTAGGACCAAGCTCGTAAGTATTTGTCAGAAAACCGAAGATCCCTTCTTTCTTTCTCTCAGCACTGTGCATCTCAATTATTGGCCACGTGCATCTCAATTATCGCTATTACTTGATAAGAAAATTAGGGAGTACTTGATAAGAAAATTAGATTTTGACTATTAGATCGTCACACATGTCATATGCTACATTATGAATATGTTTTTTTTAAACTTTTATGTTTAATTAAAATTATTATTATTATATTTATTGTATTTTTTTACAATTTTTATTGAAAAAACTCATACTTTATATAGCTTGGATTTGCAGACTAGTTTAGAATTAAATTTTTTTTACTTGAATATTTTTTTTATCTCTATAATACAAGTTTTTTTTTGTTTTAGTCTCATAAGAATTTTCTTGTTCGTTTGTGTCCTTGTAATATTTTTATTTTAATTCATGTCATCAAATTTTTCTTATTCAGTGATGGGATAACTAATAGAGATTCACATCATCCCAGGTGTGTGACGCCAACGCACAATATACCATTAACACTTGGGATTGTTATACTTATATGTCAGATCTACCTAATCCTCTCTTCCCGGTTTTTTTTACCGTTTTAGTGTAATTTGATGTGGTATTTATTAATTTGATATAAGTTGACTTTTTTTTATTTATATGGGGTAAGTTACACTTCCTATTGTAGACTTCCAAAATGAAGTTTACAATGGAATTGTAGACTTCGTTTTTTTTTTCTGTCGAAAAGTAGAAGTCTACAATGCCTCTATTTTTTTTTTAAACCCTACCCAAGTCGCCAACGCCATGTAAATGTGGCACTTCATCTCACCATTAAATATATTTTTATTTGTTTTATGTTAATTTACATGTAATTTATTTTTTTGGTATTTAAATTATTATGTTTGAAAAAATGTATTTAAATTGGTATTTAAAAAAAAACTGAAGTCTACAATGCCATTGTAGACTTCTAATCAGAAAAGCAAAGTCGTCCATGGCGTTGGCGACTTGGGTAGGGTTTAAAAAAAAAAAGCAAAAGTCTACAATGTCATTGTAGACTTCTACTTTTCGGCAGAAAAAAAAAAGCAAAGTCTACAATCCCATTGTAGACTTCACTTTGGAAGTCTACAATGGGAAGTGCGACTTACCCCATACAGGTAAAAAAAAGTCAACTTATACCAAATTAGTAAATATTGCACCAAATTACACTAAAACGGTAAAAAATGCTCTCTTCCCTTTTCCCTAACTCAATTGTCGTTGAAATTTCATACCCTAGTTGTGAATACATCAAACTTATGTTGTAACTCTCATACAAGGTACCTCTTTCAAAATAAAATATGTTCACACCTGGAGAAAATTTCACACCCTAGGTGTGATTACGTCAAGCATACAATTTTTTTTTAATAAAAAACCCTTTTATGAGAGAGGGCCCAGAGGCTGGCCCTCAAATAAATGGGAACACATCTGCCAAATCCGCGGTTTAAATGAAACAAGTAAAAAAGGCCCACAATTAAATAAGAGCATCATATTTTAGGGCGCTTGACCCACGCGGGCAAGGGTTAAACGGGTGGCACAGGCATTGACCTGTATGCCCAACTCTAATTTTAAACACTCCCTCTATAATTTTTCTATTTTTTAAAATTCAATACACATTTTTAAAAATGATCATTCTTTAAGACAAGTGTTTTACTTTTAAAAAATAGACTAATCATGAAAAAAAATATTAAAGAGCGTGTTTAAGCAAATGTGTTGATAAGAAATTAAGAATATGATAGGCCTACGTTTTAAAAGGTTGGGTGGATTTAATTAGTGAGGCGGATCTTCCTTTGCATTGGGGGCACTTTTCAGATTTCAAGAAACTGACAGTTAGGGTGGGGATAGCATGGACTTCCCACTCACCCCCGACCCGACCCTCTGTTTCCTCGTGTCAATAGAAAAGCAAATACTACCGAATACTCTTCCACTTCCTCCCAAATTAATTCCTTAATTCACTGTTTGAAATTGAATCCTAGCCTGCGAGTAACTCCAGTAACAGCAGCAAGTAGTATGTGCATAAAACAGTATGCCCCCACACACATTAGATAAAGCAAAAGCAAACTTATTATTGAATAACCTTTCTGCCCGGATCAGTACACATTAAATGAGCTAGCTAGATAGATTACCGTTCATGATGATGCGTGATGCGAGACTCGTGGGACCGTGGACCATGGTAGGAGCTTTGAAACAGGATATTCGAACCGATACAGGTTAGTCACACCCAACTCCTTCAAACACGTTGCCCTTCCTTTTCAGTGATATATTTTGTCTATCACCATTCCTATACACGTATAACACTTATTCAATTTGCCTACAACTATCCATATATATACCAAAATTTTGGCGATAGCAATGATTAAGTGTGTCTTCTAGTATCAGTAAGCATTTCAATATTTTCAAATATGAAAGCTACGACTATTTATTACCTAGGGGTGAAAATGAAACAGGTGTTTGGGTGTCTGCAGTCAAAATTTTGCTTTTCCCTTTGAGAAGTTTTAAATAATGGTTGGATAAAAAATTGTCTCTTGTAATTTTTATCCATGCTGTAATATTCTGATAAAATCAACCACACTATTGCGCATTCTATGTTTACTTTTGGCAGGACTGAAATCGATATTGTGTGCTGCTGAGGATGCAAATGCGAGGCTTGTTGTTTCCAGGAACAAGAAAATTATAACCATCCTTTCTCTATTCTCCAGGCAAGTTTATATATACTAATCGTTTTGTCTGCGTCTCTGCAAATTTCCTCAAACCACTGGAATATTAATCGGCATATGGAACGAATTCTTAAAATTTTAAGTGATTTTGTCATTTGAAAATTTTGCACTTAAATAAGTAACGTTTTTATTGAAACTTTTAGAGATTTATAAAAATACACAATAGGAGTACTTTCTCATGATTAAATTACTAGCGTGGTTACCCGTGCCATACGATGCACTTTATAAAAAAAATCACGATGAAATATATTTGAATAATTATAAAGTATTTTGATTTTTTCTTAATTAGTTCATAAATTATATAACAAATTATAAATTATCGTTATCAACTAAAAATAGTTGATTAGTTACTTTATTAATTCACAACTTTAAAGTATTATACAATCAAAAAAATGTATAAATTATGGTTGAAGCAATAAAATAGTTTAAATAGTTGTTATGAGTAGGCATGACAAAAACCCTGAACTCGCGGTATCTGCTTGAACTCATCTCAACTTTGACGGGACAACCCGCCACCTGCAATCAGGGGTGGACCTACATCGGGGACTTTGGAGGCATTTGCCCCCACTATATTTTTATGTTTTTTTAATATTATATTATATATTGTAGTATAAATCATATATATTATATTTGGTGCCCCACATCCCACTTTAGCCAGAGGTATTGGGTTCGAATCCAGACCGTGTAAATACAGTAACTTTAAATCTCGCTTTGTAGAGTTTTGCCACTTATATGGTACGTTGATATAATTTAAAATTACTCTTTGTATTTGATAAATTAAAAATTACCTTTAATACCATTCTTTTTTTTTACCTCACTCACGGTTTTAAAATAATTAAAAATATTTGGCTCTCTTCAATCGTTGAATGATTGTTTAATTACTTTTATAAAAAGAGAATTTTGATAATATTGAAAATAAGAAAATTATTCAATATTTGTAGAATGTGCAAACTCGTAAAAATAATTATGATGTATTTTATTTCAAAAATAATATATATTTCTAATACTACTAATTTATATTTATTAATATTGCCCTCACAACTTAAATTTTTTGAATCTACCGTTGGGCCCGTTGGGCTTTCTTGGTCTTCATCACCGCTGCCTGTAATTATTTACAAATCTATATCATAAACTGTATCTACTTATATCAATTATAATACCTATCGAGTACAGGTCAAATTGTCGTGCATATTTAATCGGTAGAAACCTATTTCGTAATCTATTTTCCTTGAAAAGTCTATTTTCTCATATAACACCATAAATAATTCATTTTTCGTAAACTAAACTTAACGTGCACTTAACTTTATAATTTTCTAGGTGTTAATTCTTTATGATAGATTCAAGTAACAATCTCATTGAAAATTGCCATTATTTTGTGAAAAATCTTCAACAAAATAGTTACGTGAAAAAATAGTAGCAAATTAAGAAATAAATATATTTATATTAAACTTATTATAACAGTGAATTTAAAAATAATAAAATTATAATAAAGTGTATTTTTTCTCGTAATTCATATGTTAATATGGTTTAACATAAAATGTTTATTCTCGTGTATTAACTTTAATTTGTTGTTATATACTTTCATGTATTTATTCATCCTCGTGTGTTATATATTATATATTATATATTATCTATATTGTTTCTAATTAATTATTTTGCATATTTATATATAGATACTAATGTACAAAAAAATAAATATTCTTATATTAAAGAAAGTCTTCAATAAATTAGTTGGTGATAAAATAAAAAATAATAAAAATGTATTCATATTAAACTTATCATAAAGTGAAATAGAAAAGTATATAAATTACTTTAAACTCATTCAAAGTAAAATATTTGACACAATGTTATAGGTGCAACTTTTTCTTGTATACTTCCATGTCAAAATATTTATCACGGGTGTTATATTTTATTTATAATTTTTACATTAATCAATTTACGTCAAGATATTAATTTATTAAAAGTCCAAATTTTCTCAAAAAAATAAAATGTTTAATAAATTAGTTACATGATAACATAATAATGAAAGAAATATTTACTCTCATTTGTTGCATTTTATCTATATTTTTTTATTTTAATAATTTTATTTACACAAATTAATAAGAGAAAAATTCAAATTTATTTCGACAAAATAAAATACTTAATGAATTTATTAGGTGAAAAATTATAAATGAAAAAGAAATAATGATTATAAGATTGATTAAGATGAAAAAAATTAATTTTTGTATCTTTAATTACTTTTTTTAAATATCAAAATAAAATTAAAATTCCAAATGTATCTTTAATTAATTTTTGTATCGCTAATCACGTAGTCATCATTTTGAATTCCACATTCGTTGTTTATAAAAATTAAAATTTTTTCCTTTTTTATTACTCGTTATGATATACTTTTTGTTTGAAAGAGAAAGATAATAGATCAACACAAAATAAGAAAAAACTAATCAAAAAATGAAATAAAAAATAAAAAAAAATAAAAAACTAAACAACGCAAAATATAGAAACATTAATTTTAAAAAACAATCGATGACTAAAAATGATTAATAAAAAAGGAGACTCACCTTGAAGGAGAAGTTTGATGACTTGTTGAATATATAAAAGAGTAGCGATGGTTAGATTCAAAACAAAAACTTTTTTCCTGTAGCTAGCTAGTAACCTTGTAGTTTGTTTGTCTTTTGGGGCTAAAAAAATAAGACAAAAACCCCTTCTTATTGGAGAGAGAGAAATAATGTATCTACATAGAATAATAAAAAACTAATCACAACAAAATAGAAAATAAAAAATCTAACAATGCAAAATATAGAAGCATTAATTATAATAAATAACCGATAACTAAAAATGATAAATAAAAATAGACACTCGCCTTAGAGAAGAAGTTTGACTTGATAAATATATAGAAGAGTAACGATGGTCTTCGACAAAATCAAAACAAAAACCAAATAACATAAATTGTTTGGAGGCTATAGGAAAATGAAAAAATAATAAAAATAAGTAAAATGATTGATAGTAAAATAAAAAATATCGATAATTACAAACTCACCTTAGATGAGAAGTCAATGTTGATGAACAAAGGCTTAAAACCAAGTGAACCAAAAAAAAACATATCAATACATGCATATATTAAGATTTGAGAATAAAAACACAAAAATTGAAATATATAAAGAATTAACCATGAAAAAGAAAATTACAAAAACTAACCTTTAATCAAAGTTTCAAGTGATAATCACTGCAATGGAGGAGAATATTGAAGAAAAATATATATATCAAATGAGAAAAGAAGAACGAAAAAGAGAAAAGATATGGTAAGTCAGTGTTGATAAATAGATGAGTGACAATAATGCAAAGTCTGAAACAAAGTGAACAAATAAAACATATCAATACATATGTAAATTAGGATTTAATAATAATATAAAATAAAAATTTAAACATATAAATGATTAACCAAGAAAAACTAACCTTCAATCGAAAGTTTCAAGTGATAGTCATTGCAATGGAGGAGAATAATGAAGAAAAAATGTATATGAAATGGGAGAAGAATAACAAAAAAGAGAGAAATTAAAAAAGTCATACCAGAGAATCAAGAGTTGAAGAAACACGAAAGTTTGCCGATGCAAAATGAGAGGAGTTGAATAAAATCTTAGAAAATAAATAGGTAGAGATATATGTATGAAAATATTATCTAAAAGTAAACCAATAAAAAGAGAAATAATATTTGAAATACAATTTGGTATAATCAAATCAAATTTCAAATAAATGAGCAAAAAGTCAATATTCAATGTATAAATCTGAATACAATATCAAATGATATTAAAGCTAAGACCTATTTAAGTTTGAAATCAAACGAAATCAAGTTAATACAATATCGTTTTGGAAAACCCAAAAAAATTTAATGAATGTTTGAAATACCTTCTAAAAAAATCAAATCTATACAATCAATACAATTTCAAATAACAATTATGCACATTAAATTTTTGAATCATAGAATAATCAATTAAAAAAAAAGAATCGTTGTCATGAAACCTCCACCCGAATTAAATGTGGGAGGTCCAAAGCGATATTTTTCAATCCTGATTTCATGTAAGCTCATCGTTTAAATAATATTAATAATATTATTAATTATTATTATTATTAGAATTGTTAAATTTGAAAACAATTTGCTATAATCAAATCAAATTAACAATAAATGAGAAAAAATCAAATTTCAATGGATAAATCTAAATACAATATCAAATGATATTAGGGCTAAAATCCATTTAATACAATAAATATCATATCAAACATAATCGCAGAGGGGTAACTTAAAGAGAAAAGAATCACTAAAATAAAAGAGGAAAAGAAGAATCAAGATTTTATTAATTATTGAAACTGGTAAAAAATGGGTGTAATACTTTTTCTATAGTGATATTTAAATCCCATTTTATTAATTATTATTGTTATGTACATGTGGCTTCGGCTCATCATTGAAATAATATTAATAATGTTATTAATTATTATTATTATTATTATTAGAATTATTAGTATTATTATCAAATTAGATTTGAAATACAATTTGCTATAGTCAAATCAAATTTACAATAAATGAGAAAAAAAATCAAATTTCAATTAATAAATATGAATACAATATTAAATGATAGGACTAAAATTCATTTCATACAATAAATACTATATCGAACACAATCGATACAAATCAATCAATAAATTTATCTCAGAGTAACATGTGTAAAAGTTGTTATTAAGAGAGTTTATCTTTATATATATTATAGGGGTTCATTTAGCATGGGAAGATTGAAAATTTTCCCATAAAAGGTCAGTCATTCTGGATCACTAATTTTAATATTAAAATATTTCAATGATTAAGATTTGAGACTGGCAACTTATTTTCTCTCTCATCGAAAATATTTTCAATATATTGCAATATGGTCCTCGTATAGTTGGTTAATCACATTAGTGGACACATATTATTAAAAATTACAAAATAATTTATGTTTATAAATAACTGGAAATGTGTAAATAATAACCGTGATTATGGTAAATTTATTATTGGCTTAAATATGTTTCAAGTCTTTTTAAATTTTGACGTTTTGAATTTAGTTCTTGTAAAAAAAAAGTCAAACTTTTTTAGTCCAATAATTTTTTTTTATTTTAGTCATTTTAGTGATTTTGGGGTGATGTGGCATAGACACGTCACTTCATTAATTAAACGTGTCAGCCACATCAACCTGACACATCATTTTAAATTTGGAGGAATTTGCCACCACTATCACCCACACACACACTCTCTCTCGTTTTTTTTCTCTCTCTCAGACTCCCCACCACCCCCACTCACTCTCTCTCTCTCTCTCTCTCTCGTTTTCTCTCTCTCTCTCTCTCTCTCTCTCGTTTTCTCTCTCTCTCTCTCTCTCTCTCCAGCAATGGTGACAACAGATCCAGTAAAGGGCACTGCGACGGCAACCCATGAGTGCTCCAAGGCAGTTGAGGGCACTGCGACCCGCGATAGTGGTGTCCAGCGATTGGGTGCGATGGGAGAGAGGGGGAAACGAAAAAGATGAAGGCTTTCCGCTTGCGATCTGATTTCCGCACTGCCACCCGAGGCCCACGTTGGACCTCTCGTTCTCCGTCACCACGAAAGTCTGCAACAGGGACTTCTCCCTCTCCTACGACTCTCTCGCCGTCTCCATCGGCTACCGCGACCGCCAGCTTGGGTTCATTTTATTTTATGCTCTTTATTTTGGAAGCCAGATTTGGAGCTTTGATTATTTTTTCCAAGTTGTTGCATTGAGCTTGCGAATGGAGGTTTGGTTCTTGACAGTAACGCTCTGGAGATCTATTTCACCATCATTTTGTTTTGATTTCTCCAAATCACATTTGTTAGAAATAATTAATTAAATCAAGCTTATTTGATTTCATGCTCACCGCCAACAATTAATGCAAGGTTAAAAAATCCAAATTGAAGAGCTGCAACCGGACTGAAATCAGATTTGAGAAGGGCAAGACAAGAGAGACTGTGTGTGTGGGTGGTGGTGATGGTGGTGATGGGGTCCTGAGAGAGAGAGAGAGAGTGTGAGTGTGTAGTGGTGGTGGGTGGTGGTGGGGGTGGTGCTGTGAGAGAGAGAGAGAAAACGAGAGAGAGAGTGTGAGTGGGTGGGGGTGGGGGTGGTGGTGGTGGTGGTGGTGGTGGTGGTGGTGGTGGTGGTGCTGAGAGAGAGAGAGAGAAAAAAACGAGAGAGAGAGTGTGTGGTGGTGGTGGTGAGGGTGGTGGCAGGTCCCTCCAAATTTAAAATGACATGTCAGGATAATGTGGTTGATACGTCTGATGTGTCTATGCCACATCACCCCAAAATCACAAAAAAGATTAAAATAAAAAAAAATATTTGTTGGACTAAAAAAGTTTAAATTTTTTTTATAGAGACTAAATTCAAAACGCTAAAATTTGAAAGGACTTGGAACATATTTAAGCCTTTATTATTTTACCGTGATTTCGTTGAACAGGACAAAAATTTAAAGTATGATTATTTATAATTTGCAAGTACAATTTTCGTTAATAATCTATTTGTCTTAATGTTCGATTTGTTCCCAGTAGTGTTTATATTAATCATGAATTTGCTTGATTCCTCAAAGCATGAGATGCCTGTAGATACGAAGTCTTTAAAACAGAGTAAGACATGAGGTGTTGGTTAGTGAGATAGATGGGGTGGTGTAGAAGAGTAAAGAGTTGCACGAGTTGCACATACGAAGAGGTTACTTCGAATTGATTCTTTAATTCTTTCCTCAGTTTATAATTTTCAAGTCTCTGAGGGTTGTCTTTTAATTATACCTTCTTTTCAGGGAGATTTTCGAAATTCAAAAAATGGGTTGGTAACAGGGGATACTAAGTTGGTGACCCTTTTCCCATCTTGGGTCAGAAACCAATCTTCCCATGCTAAATGAACCCATATTATAGATGTGATGCAAAATTGTCAATATTTCCCTAGCACATTCGAGATGAGCAATCTACACTTGCACTGCAAGAGCTACTCTAGAGTCTAGACCCTGGACGAGCATTTTTTTTTTCGGCACCTACACTTGGAACTTGGACCCCCCTTCAAATTCACACTTCTCCAGGCATGGGAAAAATTAAAGAATATAAAATAAAAAGGCACCATTCTTTTTTTTTTTGGGGAGGAATAATCTTTGTTGGTAAGGTGTCATTTAAGGTGGATCAATACACCAAACCCCAATCAATTGTCAGTCGTTAATATATTAATATTTAAAAGATATGGTCAGGATTTCTAGGGGATTATTTGGTAGGTAGGTATTTTTAAATGTTAGATGTAATTGCATAAAGGGGTCTGTAAAATATAGTAAATAAAAAACAATAATTTAGAAATAACCCACATAATTACATGAAATTACACTTTTACCCAAATAAATTCCATAATTAAAAAACGAAATTGATGATAATTTTTTAGGCTTAAATATGTTTTTTGTCCCTATAATATATGAGTGTTTTATTTTTAGTCATTAAAAATTTAGTAAAACTTTTTTGGTCCCTATTATATATTTTTTAGTTTAGTCATTTAAGTTAGTTGACTACTGATGTGTCACTTTTTGAGCCCAGTTAACACTTATGGCTAAAAACATTGCCACGTAGGAAGTCATGTCAACACCCTCTCTCATCTCTCCTCCCCTATCTCTCTCCTCCCTTTTCCCCACATCCACCTCCCTCCTCCTTCTCCACCTTCAACCAATCTCTTTCCTCCCCAGATGTACGTCCTTGGAGTCCTACTACTGCCTAGAAACAAATCAAATCAAAGATGAAAGCTTTACATCTAAGAAAACCCAAAAAAATGAATAAAAATGTGAATAAAAATAAGTATAAAAATAACTTTTTCATTGCAAATAGTTATATTTAATAGAGAGGGAGCGAGAAAGAAAGGGGAAGAGAACAAGGGACAGGGGGAGGCAGATAACAAGAGAGGGAGATAGAGGGAGAGTGAGAGAAAGAGAGAGAGGGGGCGTGAGTGAGCGAGAGAGAGGGAGGAGAGACCGAGAGAGAGAGAGAGAGAAAGGGAGAGAGGGAGAAAGAGAGTGTGAGTGAGCAAGAGAGAAAGGGAGAGAGAGCGAGAGAGAGAGAGGGGGCGTGAGTGAGCGAGAGATAGGGAGGAGAGACCGAGAGAGAGAAAGGGAGAGAGCGAGAGAGGGGGGAGAGGGAGAAAGAGAGACAGTGAGTGAGCGAGAGAGAAAGGGGGAGGGAGTGAGTGAGAGAGAAAGGGGGAGAGAGCGAGAGAGAGAGGACGTGAGTGAGCGAGAGAGATAGGGAGGAGAGACCAAGAGAGTGGGAGAGGGAGAGGGAGGGAGAGAGAGAGTGGGGGAGAGAGTGAGAGAGGGGAGAAGGGAGAGATAGAGGGAGAGAGAGCGGGGAGAGAGGGAGAGAGAGAAAGAGCAAGAAATAAATGAATTTAATAATAATATAATAAACATGTAGTTGCCATCCTTTTAATTATTTCAAAAGTTGATAAATTTTTGTAATTTTATATTGTTTTGTGGTCTATTTCGTAAATCTAAGTTTATAATTATATAATTCTTCTGGGTAATTTTGCAAATGCTGGAAAACCAAATTTACCTCCTAGCTCAGGTAAAAACTTATTGGGGTTGGTGGACCAATTTATGCATTGGTCCACCCTAAATGGCACCTGTTGGTAAAGCCATGTTCCGGCATACTAAAAGGATTAAGATAGAATAAAAATTGAAGATACGCACGAGGCAATATTTTAACTTCATAAGTACATACACTTTTCTAGGGGACAAAAATAATATCTCAATTTAGTATGTCTTTTAGTGTATTTTATAAAAATAATTATATTTTTAACTATTGAAAAGTAATTATTTTCATAAAGATAATATAAGCTGAAATAAAATAGTTTATGTTATGAAAATAATCGAAACGAGAACAAAACATAGAGACATAAAATAATAGATACAAGAGAAAATAGAGAAAGAGAGAAGAGAGAACGAGAGAATATTTTATTACTGCTCTTTAGGATACCAAATCATGTACAATGATGGTGGTATTTATAGCCACTGAAAACCTTAATCCTTATTATAGATAAATACAATTGAGATCTTATCTTAATAATAGAATATGATATTATCTTATCTTGATCTGATCTCTTCCGAAAATGGATATTCAAATAATATTTATAACAGTTTATTTATACTGTCAATTCAAATGGATTATCATCTACCCACCCGTTTTTTGCGTCTTTCCTTTGCTAATGTAAGCACTCTTCATTAATTATTAACTATTAATAAAATAAGACATATGACGCATTAACTGCTTCAATATTGAAATTGAAGGAAGATACATTTGTAAGTTGTAACCTTGAATAAATTTATGAAAAGAAATCAGGAAAAAATTGTTCCTTCCAATCTTCCATATAAAAGTAAAAATGGCCACTCTTCTATAATGGGCCAAAGCCCATATGCCCAACCCAATTCATTTTGATAGATCCTGACCAGACAGGCCCAATTTAGTTATACTTACTCACTTCACTGACTGACTCAATTCACATTCACCGAAAATTCCCCTGGGCGCGCCCTTGGACTGAGATACGAATTTTCAGCGTTTAAGGGGAATTCAGCGCGACTAGCTGTTTGTCTGTTACGGTCGGTTAAGTTTGTGGTTTCTGTTTTTGTTCCTTTCCAATTTCGAAATCGAAAGTTAAACTTCCGGTGATGTCGTGGAACAGGTTGCGGCTGGGAATGGACGGCGACGGCGAGGAGTTGACGGCGCAGGAGACCGCTCTGTATGACCGTCAGATTAGGGTTTGGGGAGCAGATGCTCAAAGAAGGTCCCTCCTTCTTTTCTATTTTCTGAATTGTTTTTGCTTGGTTTACTTTTCTTACTTTACTCTTCTAACCTAATTTAATTTGCGAATCATTGTTACTTTACTCTTCTAAACAACTATAACTATAATTAGTGTTTTTTGATTTTAGTTTTCGTTTGTGATTCTGTTGTTTTAGACTAAGCAAAGCTCATGTCCTAGTTCATGGAATGAAAGGAACTGTAGCTGAGGTAAACCTAGAACTTGTCTATCTGGTATTTCAAATTGACTTTGACACACAAAAGTGAAGATTGTGAGATGGGTTTTGTTTGATTTTTTGTTGTTCTTTATGCGCTTTCATTTCTCATGTTTTTCCTCATAATGTGTAAGAAGTTGAGTTTCCTGTTTCCTGTCATTTAGTTTTGCAAAAATATCGTTCTGGCTGGAGTAGGTAGTCTGACCTTAATAGATGATCGGCTGGTCACTGAGGAAGCACTTTCCTCGAACTTTCTCATTCCTCCTGATGAGAGTGAATATAGTGGAAAGACCCTTGCTCAGCTTTGTTGTAATTCACTTAAAGACTTCAATCCTATGGTTCGTGTTTCTGTGGAAAAAGGTTTTCTTTTAGACCCTTTCCCTTATTATTTTGTTTACTTCTACTGCATTGCCTTTTTCATTTTTGTTTTCTCACATCAAGTTTTGTGTTTGTCCTATTCTGTTGTTCATCTTTGTTTCAGGTGATTTGTCAAGTTTCGATGTAGAATTCTTCAGCAAGTTTGATGTTGTCGTCGTCAGTTGTTGCTCACTTTCAGCTAAAGTACTGTGGAAACTCCTTTCTAATATATATGTCCGAGGCTTTATGTAGTACCCATGTTTTTAATTACTTTACGGCTTTCTGATATCACAAGTTTTCTTTTGACATTCTTGTTTATGTTTAATCTATTTTTTTTTGTAGAAACTGGCCAATGACAAATGCCGGAAGGTATCAAAACGAATAGCATTTTATACTGTTGACTGTAGGGATTCTTGTGGTGAAATTTTTGTTGATCTGCAGGACTATAAATATTCAAAGGTATCACTCTTGTGAATCTAATTTATCTCAGATAATAATCAGTTTTTGTGGCTTGATATCACCTACTTTGATTTGTCGTGTCAATCCCCACGCTTTTACACAATGATGGTTCATAAGCAACCCGAAATTTCTATTCTATGTTTGATGACAATGAATATGAAATCTATTAAATTCATCATTGGTTGGAGGCATTTTTTCATGCAATTAGTGATTAGTGATATAAGCCGCAGGGGCAGAATTCAAGGTTAAGATCATGAAAAGAAGTAAACCTAGTGAAAGTGTAGGCTGGGATGGATGAAAGATCATGTGGTTTGTTGACTATTTGATAATTACAGTCTATTAAGAATTTTCTAAACCATGCATGTTTTACCCTTATATTTGTTTGTAACACCTAACAAGTTGCTTTTGTGATTTGAAGTTCTAATGATAAGCATCAGAGGATATTGTGCTTCTTCACCAACCACTAATTTCGTTTTAATGTTTCTTTTTTTCCTTGGCAGAAAAAAATGGAGGAAACTGTCGAATGCCACCTAAAATATCCAAGTTTTGAGGTATGTCCTTAATTTGTTATTGCTGCATTACTATGCTGCATTTCCTTATCTTTTGTTAAAAAGTCTATTGGTTCTTCTCAAAATAGTTGTTACTGTTTAACAGTAGGGTCCTTGATGAGTTGCAACCCTGAATACCTTCAATGTGTTCCAACTGATTTCATATATGACAGAAGAAAATAATGTCAGAGAAAAAACAACAGACTGATTTTGACCTAAACTTATTTGGTGCACCTGATAAGAGATAACCTTTCTGAACTGGTGGCTAACCCAGCCATTTACTTACATTCGATTCCATGGGGTGACTTTTGGATCGTCATAAATGATTAAAGTGTGGCGTTGCCGTTCACAATTCATAATTGTAATGAAGTTATCCTAAAATAATAATCTAGAAGTCAGTAAGAAGCATCCTCCTCCTTTCTTGTCATGTACTAGGTCTAGGTGTGTCATGTTGTACATGTGATTTTCTTGCAGGAATCAAAGTTACGTAATTGTGTTGATTTTGCAAAAGGAAAATGGGCCTTTATGAAGTTCAAATGGTAGCTGTGGGATTAGGGTTGCCATTCTGTCTTGGACTCTTGGTCCTCTATGTGTGTTACTTGTTTTACTTTATCATAAATGATGTATAGTTGAGAGCTTTATTTTCCTGAATATGCCTATCTCTTATGCTGCAGTATTCATTATCAGTACCTTGGAGGGCACTTCACAGGAGAATGTCAAAGCTGTACTTCGCAATGAGAGGTTCGGTAAACTGTACATTTGTTTTTGTGAGTAAAATACATGAAATAAGAAAAATGATTCAAATCAATTAAAAAATGAAAATTTTAGTTGAAGGGTTCTTGTGGGGCCTTATTGATCAGGTCTTTCAATTATGTTGAGAGATATGAGAGAGAGGTGGAGAGGGGGGTGTTCATTGGTTGGTTTGGTTTTGGAAAAAAAACTGTCAATCCAATTAAGATTGAGTTGGTTTAGTTCTGAGTCGTCAGAGATTAATATAAAAGATATTATATCTTTGAAATTTTTATCCTCAGATATTATCTTCTTTTTTTTGAATTTTATCTTATTTTTTAAGTGAAGCAAACCAATTTTCCAAACTAAACCGGGGATTATTAGTTTCAAGTCAAGTCGATCTGATGTACATCACTAGTTGAGAGAGCGCTTACATCTTGCATGCTTTTTGTTGTCTTGTATATGTGGAAAAAATAGTCTTATTTTAAGTTTATCGTTTAGAATTATGTGATAGACCCTTTCTCTGGACAAATTTGCAATCAATGACATCGTTTCATCCGTTGCAGTAATAGAGAAGTTTGAAGAGGCTGAAGGACGTAGTGTGGGAGAAGTTTCGATTGCAGATCTTTCTGGTGTTCTCAAGCTGAAGAAGGAGCTTTGTACTGCACAAGTATGCTTGCTGGAATTTGTTATTTATGTTTTTTCAGTTAAGTACATTGTTCATCTCATCTTTCTGTTTGTGTTACAGTCTCTCAATGAATCTCATGTGCCCGATACTCTTCTAGAAAGATTGGTGGCAAATACAACAGAATTTCCTCCAGTTTGTGCTATTATCGGAGGAATCCTTGGACAGGTATTTTATCAGTTTTCATGGTTTATAAGATGTCTTGCAATATTAACTGATTAGGTTGACTATTGTCACATCACAGGAGGTTATCAAAGCAATTTCTGGGAAAGGAGACCCCCTGAAAAACTTTTTCTTTTTTGATGCTTTTGATGGAAAGGGCATTATAGAAGACATCTCAGATTCAAAATGTTAAAAGTGAATGGCATCTCTGGGAAAGTGTTTCATGTCCGAGGCGCCAGCAATCTGGAGTGGGGATGAAGCATTTGCAAAAATAGCACAGAAAACTAGTAAATTTCAACAGCTCTCGGGTAGGAAACTGATCAATTAAGTGGACTAACTTCTGCCTTATTAACTGCCCATTTATAGTTGCTTATTTATTTAGGCTATTGACAATTTGGAATGTAGACACTCAAATGTATGTATGCTTTGTACCATCAAATTATCCTCCACATCAAGTGTATGAAGTTATGAAGCCTCGTGATGGTTCTGAAATAAGCTCGTTTATGTTTAGGTTCTCTGGTGGGTAAACGTGATTAATTGGACTTCTATAACATTATTATGGCATTCACATACTTAGTTTTAAAACATTATCATTACATTGGTGAATGGTTTAAATTACTTAATTGTTAACGTATTTTATGTGGGAATCGAGGATAATAACATCTAATATTAATATTGGTAAAGAAATTATAGTAACTGTGTAATGTATGGATATCATTAGTCATTGTGCGCTAAGAGCAACTCCAACGGCGTGTCTTAAAACTAAGATGCGTTGCTTAACTGGGTACTCTCATTTGAGCAAATGACCTAGCGTGCTTATATAAGAACGTTGCTTATTATATATAAGCAACGTTGTATATAAGCAACGTTGTTTACCGGTTGCTTATTATTAAAATATTATTTTTTTCACAAACAGATTCGACCAAATAGCAAGAGAAAGGGAGGGAGAATAACAGAATTTATGATGTATTCTCACATCCAGAATAAAATCACCAAGATCCATAAAATTAAAAATTTTAAAAAGAAAAAAATTTCAACATATCTAGAACCAAAACAAAATATTCTATACCAGATCTAGAAAATCAAAATAAACAAAATAAAAACGTTGAACAGAGGCAGGTCTTTATTGCATGACCGTCTGAGGGAGAGGGGTGAGATGGAGGTGTTGGAGGAACGAGACCGGCGCCAGGGAAGCAAACTGCACTTTGCTTCCTTCTTTTGGATGGTTCGATAAGCTTTCCCTTGGCCACTTGAGAGAAAAGCTCCAACCCTGAGACTCAATGAAGCTATGGGCGTTGGTTTCATGGGGGGAGAAAAGCTTCAACCTTGAGAGAAAAGCTTTAACCTTGAGGGAAAAGCTTCAACCTTGAGACTCAACGAAGCTGTGGGCACTAGTTTCATGGGGGGATGAATGGGGGCGCTGGTTTCATTGGAGCTGTGTGTGCGCTGGTTTCTTTGGGGGCTGCTTTCCTGAGAGATTGAGAGTGGGGTTGGGAGAGAGGTTTCAAGATTGTGGGGTTTGAGAGAAGAAACGTTTCAGATGGGTGGAGGGGTTCTTTTCCGCCTTTCACCAATTTGATACGTGTGAGATTTGATACGTTTCAGATTTTTGTATCAAAAGCAAAATAATTAATAACATTTCACTCTATTTTTCAGGTCCATTTTTTTAAAAAAAAATATTTCAGTCTCAATCTTTATTTTTACCAAAAAAAAAAATCTCAATTTTTATTACCGTTTGACATAATTATATTACCGTTTGAGATAGCTTTGTCACTGTGTTGTACGATGCAAGTTACCGTTTTTATGTTGCAGGTTACCTTTTTTTTATCTTTCAGATCATTTTATAGAATGTTATAAATAGTGGTCCCAATTAATTGTAATCAGTTTGATTGCCTCTCAATTTTATTTTTTCATCTTTCTAAAAATTTCAATGGATCCTAGACAGTTTAATGTACAAGGTTGGAGTGATTTTGTGCAATATTACCCATCTCTTTCGGGTGAAAATTCTCACCATCCTACATCTCTACCAAACTTTCCAATCGCTAATGAGGAACCTGAACCACTGATTGGCTCTATACCAGAGTCACAATTTCCACAATTTTCTAGTCAAATCGGTCTAGACAGCATTCCATTAGATGAAGAAGGACACAACATTGGTCAAAAAAAAAATCACGAGCCAGCTTTTCGCCTGAAGAGGAAAAACTTCTTATTCAATCGTGGCTCAACATATCAAAGGATGCAGTTATAGGAGTTGACCAAATAGCATATTGTTTTTGGTTAAGAATCAAAGATGGGTACAACACCTATTGCGAGCAATTGCAACAAAGGGAGTCAGGTCAACTTAAATCTCGATGGCATCGACTAAATCATGTTGTTCAAAAATTCATCGGGAGTTACAAACAAGTTGTCTCCAGGAGGAAAAGTGGGTGCTCGGAGAGTGATGTCATGGCTGACGCGTATGCTATTTTTTCTCAAGATGAAGGTGAGAAATTCAAGTTTGAGCATGCATGGCGGTTGTTGAAAGACAAACCGAAATGGACATCTGATTCAATGGATAGTTGTTCAAAAAGAACAAAGATTTCTGCTTGTAGGGCGTACTCATCATCTTCTAACCTAGATACACCAAGTAGTGGTGGCTATGACCCAGCATCACCTCCGGTTCGCCCAATGGGACAAAAGGCAGCAAAAAGGAAGGGCAAAGCAAAAGTAGCCAAAACCACATCAATAGACATGGACTATTCAGCTATAAACGATAAGGTTAGTGAAAAACTTGCACTTATGGCATATTTGGCACGTATCCAGGAAGAACAAGCTAAGGCAACAAATGAAGCAACTAAGGCAAAAAAACAAAAAAAATAGGTTAAAGGAAAAAGAACTGCAGTTGAAAGAGCAAGAGATAAAGATGCAACAGTTGCAAATTCTCTTCACGGATACATCCGAGATGTCAGAGTTACAACTTCCAGATCATCTTTTGTTATACAACATAATTAGAGAGCAATATGGGCTTCATTGAATTAAATTTTTTATGTGGTTTTAATTAAATTATGTTATGCATTAAATTATGTCATTTATTTTTATGTAATTTTAATTACATTATGTTATGCATTAAATTATGTTATGTATTAAATTATGTCATTTATTTTAATGAAATTATGTTATGTATTAAATTATGTCATTTATTTAATTAAATTATGTTATGCTTTTTAATTTTAATCAAACTAGCCGTTACAAAAATAAATAAATTTTATTCCATATTATGTATTTCTTATCATTATAACGTTTTGTGATAAATAAAATAAATTTGCAATATTTATTTATTTATTGCTTTTTTATTTTTTAAAATCAAAATATATATGAATTAATATTTTAATTTGAATTAAAAATATTTTTAGAATTAAAATATAAATATGTGGGGTCCATTGTGGGATCCACTTAAGCAATCCATTTTAAGCAACTCCCATTGGAGTGAAATCAAGTGAGTGTTGCTTAAAGTCTATGTGGCATTGTGGAGTCCACTTAAGCAATTTAAGCAACCCAAGTTTAGCAACTCCATTGTGTGCTTTAACAACTAATTGTAATTTGGCGGTGAAAATTATACAGATATGCAAGGTGATGTGAATTGAGTGAATTCTATGAACTACCCTACTACATGTGTCTAGAGAATAATGTTCACGGTATTATACCTCCATCAACGCTTGAGATGACATCTTATACTTAATGATAGTTTAACAACAAAATGCTGTCAATATCTTCAGACCAGAAAAAAAAAAGAAAAGCACATATTCAGAACCTCAAACTGAAAATGTACTTTGAAATGTCATTCATCCACGGCAATTAACCAATCTTTCAGATAACGCTAGATTCTAACATTGGAGATACATTATACAGTTGGCTGTATATATGAAAGTTCCTCAAGATTTGCTCGAAGCTTTCAGCTGACTTCTCAACAGGGTGAATGTGCACCCCTTCATATGTTGTTACCACAATCTGCTCGTCTTTGGAATGCCGTTGGATTTGTTTCTTTACATTGCAGCCTCGATAAGAGCATCTGTAGTAACTTCTGAAAGCAGCAAAATAAAATTGGAACGAAAATTAAGCAAGGGATCAGGATTCTGGACTAATTGCTGAAACTGAAAGGAAAACATTTGTAATAAAGTGAAGTTGCTGTTTAGCTAGTACTATTGACAATGAAGCCCATTTTGAACTATTCCTCCTCAAATATCCATGTGGGGATTGAAGCAGAGACCTTATATATACTAATCTCACAAGGCAACAAGCGGGTAACAGCAGTTGTAATGAGCAGTTAAAAGAACTCCAAAGTGAAGATTTCAACTTCCTATTTAGATGATTGAAATGACTGATTTTTAATGAGTAATTTTATCACAAGTAGTAAACCGTTTTGTTTGTGCATTTGCTATAAGATATATAGTTTTAGCACAAAAATGTAAAAGTAAATTTTCCGTTATGGCAAGAGATATGATCTCTTCTACATATATAAGGTAGTTTTTACTACAAATATATGCAATCAAAAACAAAACTATCAATCAATGGATAAGACAAACCTAGGGAATTTATTGTTTTTCACCGTCTTTTCCCCATACTTTCTCCACCGGTACCCATCGTCCAGTATATCCATCTGACTTCTTGTTTGAAATACAAATCTGTGCTTCATGATTTCTTTGCCACTTTTCTTGCCTGATGTCTCCTTCCTTTTACTAGTTTTTAAATTAAAATCTGCCCCTTTAGCATGAACATTAGAGCTATGACTCATTTTAACATCATATGGAGAAGCAGCTGATGAAGATGAGATTGGGAATAACACCTCATGTTTCTCCATTGATTAAGAAGTAATAACAGAGGTACGTAGCACATGAGGACTATCGCATATATAAGACATGTGTCATATATATATATGGGGGGAAAATGTGATGAAGGATATATGCATGCATTCTAAGAAGGTGAAACATGTGGGCGGCAAACAGGTCAATTGGTCTGGTCAAGATCCAATTTATTTGACTAAGGAGAAGCTGATCATTCATGAAACTGCACAAGAGTGGATATGCATTATCATTATGCCGTATAATAAGATGCTCCGGGGTGCCGTGAATGACATGGAATCTAATCTAATTAACTATATGCAAACATTATAATTTCAATTGGCTTATATATGTTTCTGGTCTCTATAATATAGGAGTATTTTACTTTTAGTCTATGTTAAAAAAGTCAAATATTTTTTGTCCTTATAAGATTTTCTCTTTTTAGTCATTTAAGTGGGTCCTGTTTTGAGCCCAGTCAGCACGCCTACGTAGCAAAAAATAGATCCATGTCAGCATCTCTATCTCTCTCTCTCCTCCCACCTTCCCCCCTCCTCCTCCTCTATCTCTCTCTCTCTCTCCTTCCCCCACCGTGAACCTGTGCACCCACCAGGCCAAAGACCCTCTTTCAGCATCATCTGAAACATCATCACAGCCTCAACAAACAACCCAGCATTACTAAACCCAGCAATCATGCCATTCCACGATCATGGCACTCCAAAGCATTGAGGACGTGGTGGATTTGAGGAGGATTGGGACAAAAACATCATTACGAAGTGGTCTTCTCTTCTCGTTTTTTTTTCTTATTTATTTTTTGCCTTTTTTCTTTCTTCGCATTTCCTCTGTCTAGAACATTTCTCCCCCACCCCCTTTTCCATTTTGTGTTTCCCGTGAATCCCTTTATGAAAAAAAATCAATTTTTTTTTGTCTAATATGCTGGGACCCCGATAAAAGATTGAATCTGGAAAAGGGAACCCGATATGCCTCTCAACCCGTTAGGTTGGTTGGTAGAAGAAAATACATGGTGTGGTTGTTTGTGGTGTTCGGTTCGTTGGTAGAAGAAGATAGGATGTGGCCAGATTGCAGCTTGAGAGGGAGGAGGAAGAGGGGAGGAAGGTGGTGAGGGTGGAGGGAGGAGGGGGTGGTCATGGGAAAGGGGGAAGGTGGGGAGAGGAGAGAGAGGAGGAGAGGGCTGATGTGGCATCCTATGTGACAAAGTTTTTGGCCACATAGGCGTGTTGACTGGGTTCAAAATAGATACATCAGTAGTCAATCCACTTAAAGAACCAAAAATAAAAAAAAATTATAAAAATTAAAAACATTTAACATTTTTAATAGAGACTAAAAATAAAATACTCCTATATTATAGAAACTAAAAATATATTTAAGCCATCCCATTTTGTTTGGTCAAAAGTTATACTAAAGTTACGGATTTTTCAATTGAAACCCATAGAAATTTAATGAATTTCAAATTATTTTTGCCAAAAGGTTGTACGAAAGGCTGAGTCAATACCAGGCTGTCAAGATTTATTTAACCTGATTTTCTCTGTTTTTTTTATTTTCTTTTGTACATTGATTTCGTTTTTTACTCCCAAAAAAGACGTGACAATTTTGGCAACTGGAAAAAACGTGCTGTACTAGCATACATTAATGACTAGCATGTGACACACAACATGGAGTTAGCTTCGTGAACCATGGCGGCGGACAGTACTTGAAATACTCCCTCTGTTTCAAAATTATTAATAGAAATAGTTAATATTAATAATATTAAGTATGTGTTTGGTTTTATGGTGGCTAAAATTGATTTTGATTGAATTAATTTTATAAAATTGATTTTAGTTAAAAGTGAGTTGAATGTAATGTAATTTATGTTTAGATAAATTCACAAAAAAATTATTTTTATCAGTTCATGTTGTTTGGATAGTTTGGATCAAAATTAATTTTGAGTATAAAATTATTATGAAATCTCAAAGATGTATTATCAAAATTTCAAAATTGATTCCAAACCACCGTGAAAGCTACAATTCCTAACTTCACCTTGGAATTGATTTTAGCTCCAAAAGCAATTCGAGACAAAACGACCCAAACACCCCAAAATTGATTTTCCCGTGCTTCACCGTGCTTTTGGTTGCCTCCACAAGGTTTCTAAACACCCACTAAGATTTGTAGATAATTTGTTATAAATATTCTTTAATTAAATAAGGGTATTTTAGTCTATCTATAATTTTATTTCTATTAAATATTTCTTAATCTGTGTATATTAACCTTAAACAACTATAGTTTTGAAACAGAGAGAGTAGATCACAAAACTCGTTAATGAGGACCACCTTCCATGAAATTGCTCGTGAAAAATGATTAGCAACTTGTCCAACAAAGAAAAAGAAATGAGCTTTAGAGCAGATAATCACGTTATGCTGACTAGGGAAATTAGGTAGAATTTTCTGTTATGTATAAAACCTCAAACAAACAAAAATTAATACCGCGAAAAGTTTCCATAACCTTTTTCATGTACAACCAGGAAGAGATAAAGATCAGATAAATACAGGAATAGTGCCGCAGTGGCATAAAACCAATACTTTAGCAGCACTCCACAAGTCAGTTAAAGGGAAAATGTCACTTTTAACAAAAAATTGCTCATCCTTAATTACATGAAAGGATAACATTTCTAGGATTCGATTAGAGTTAGAACCAATGTAGATAAAAACAATTAAAAATACTTGTAGCAAAAAAAAAAGAAAATCGAAAATAATCTTGCAATGATTACGTGTATTTGGAGTAAATGACTTTTCGTATATGAGTATTTTACTCGAAATTTTAGAATACTCTTTCATCTAATATTTTCACAGATATCTATTAACTTACTAGAACCCTTTTTTTTGGTAAGTTAATAAATAAATAACTTTTTTTGGTCAAATGCTTATAGCGTTAATAAAACTAGAGTCCAAAGGTTTGATAAAAAAAAACTAGAGCCCAAAGGCCCAGAAACGTGCAAAATAATAAGAACATTTTTTTTTAATTGAGAAACTTTCATTTCATGAGGTGAAGGTTAACCCAAATTGAGTCTAGGTCTCAAACATACCAATTCCAATTTCAGGACCATTCGCATGATTGCATCGATCCGTTCATGATGCCAACTTCTTCTGGTTGAAATTCACAGGATTCCATTATTTAAAAATTGATCATACCAAATAAAGAATACTATCTCTGGTATCATATATAAGAGAATTTATGGTTATTTTCTTGGTCTAAATTTTAAGAAACATAAATCTATTTTAAATGTATCAATTGTATAAAATTTCTTTTATACCCATTGGAGAAAGAATAATATGTTTGAGAATTATGAGTAATTTAATGTCATTAAATGTATAAGCCACCATTTTAATAATTTACTATTAGGGATAATTTTGGAATAAAATTTATATTAATTACAACTAACTCATTTAACTATCTTTTATTGGTTTTAGTAAATTAGGTATTTGTTATATATGAGACCAGAGATAGGCCCTGTTTGGATAATAAGCTTATTTACTGCTTATGACATAAGCTGTATAAGCTACTTTTATAATCGAAGAAAAATTATAGTGAAACTTATTTTATATAAGTCATAAGCTGTTTTGATAAGCTATCATGGGTAGCTTATGAAAAATAAGCAAAAAATAGCTTATGAATCAGTCATAAACTGTGTTCATAAGCTCTGCATAAGCTAATCCAAACAGACCCATAGTATGATTTAGTAGGATTTACATGAATTTTAATCAATAGGAGAATTGAAAATAGTGTAGAGAGTATTATTAGCACTCTTTTTTTTTATATTTCACTGCACATCATAAAAAATTGTTGGGGTGAGTTATGTGTAAAATTATAAATGGTGTAAAAAAAAATAAGAACTCACGTACAAAATAGGGGAAGGACTTTTGTGCAAATTAAAGCATAATTAATGTATAAGGGTTTCTAACTAAATAAAAGAAACTGGTCAAATTAATAGAAACACAACCGGTAATAAGTAATAACCGGTAATGTTCAAGGGGCACTGGTTAAGCCCAAACACAACACAAGCTGCATGTCTGAATCTTCCGATGTGGCTCAGCCTTTGTTGTTGACTTGTTGCAGGCCTTTTTTTTTTTGTCAATCATAAACGAGTTCATAACATGGAGAACATTAAGTCATACGGCATCTACAAAAAAAAAAATAACATACACAGAATTACAACAAATATAACAATACAATCCAAGACACAGTGCTGCATATGCAGGCCTGCTTGATTGAGTAGTTGTTGTTGCTATATCACTTCGGAGTGCATGGCCCATATGCTGTGGGAGTCACCGCGCCATCACAAAATTATTGTGCGAGTGCGACTCTTTTGTCTACCGATAGTGCTATCATACTTTTTGAATTTTAACTCTAAACATTTACCTTTGGAAAAAGTATTTTCAATGAGTTTTGATGTCCTATGTTCTAGGCATTATTCTAGTTTTCGTCTTTTTCTTGCATATTGATGCTTAAACGAGTTTTGATATAGTATAATCAACAAGGCAACAAATAATTGAGAAGTCATCCTTATTCCTTGTATAATAAAAATTGTGTCTTTTCCATGTATAATTTGTTAAAAAAAAGTATTAAAAAGATAAACATAAAATTTTTACATGGCAGCTGGATTATATAAAAAATTCACATAAGATGATACATTTCCTTGTATAATGAAAATACCATAATAATTATTCTACACTGCAAGCAACTGGTTTTTTTGGTTAAGGTAGAAATTAATTTCTTAACTGAACCCATCTCTAGGGTGTCCATGATTGGGCCCACATTTTATTCGATGGATGTACTCCACAATGCATCATCTCATTTTATTTTATGTGGTGGGCACAATGCAAAATCTCACGCATCAATATAAACAAGAAAATGAAATAATGTCACCATGATATGTTATACTCTTTCTCTGACAACGAGCGGCATTTCAGCCTCTTTAACATATCACGTGGTTGGATGCTATTTTAAATGACAGAAAAAGATGTGAAAATTCAAGCTAACTCAATTGCTCACACTTTAGCTGGCAGCTCCGTTTAATGCTTGTACTTAAGTTTTTAGCTTTGTCCCTAATTGTATTTTTTTCCCGTATTGTTTTTAATGAAATGCTATAAGCCGTTTGCTGTCAAAAAAAACATATCACCTGAAAATATTTTTTTAAAAAGATATATTATATAAGTTATGTTTAAATATTTTAACGAAATGTGAAATTGAACAAAATAAGATGAAACAAAATTAAGTGGAATGGAAATAAAGTGATCTTTTTATTATTTCAATATTTTAAAAATGGAAAAATAAAAGGTTCATTTCATATCTCAAAATTGAAGGAGTGGAAAATATTAAATAAAATAGAAGTAAATATATTATGTCAGATATTATTTTATTTTATTCTATTCTAAATTATTCAAACAAATAAAACTACACATCAGTCAGTTCCATTTTATCTAATTTTTTCATAAATCTAGACATAACCTTAATATTTTTTCATTTTTGTGGGCTAACCGAGTCCTCTCTCTATGCTAGTGGCATTTTTTACTTCTGATTCTATTTTAATTTCATCAAGTATGTGATATATAAGATTAGTACATAAATCTTGTATTATGCATATATCCTTAAAGATTAGTAAAATAAAAAAATAAAAAAATAGAGAATATTATAAAATATTGTTTAATTGGTACTCATTGATAATTAATATCAAAATAAAATATAATTGCATTTGAAACTATTGTTTTTGAAAAATCTCAAAGTTAATTTAGTTAGATATGAGGTTGTTTTACGGGTAATGTTGGTTAAAGAAAATTGAGTATTGATAAAAAAACTAAAAACTAAAATTTATTTTAGATGAATAACTAATTAAGGAAAGAATATCAATTTCATATAGAAGCATATATAGAAGACATGCATGTGTAGCAAAAACATAAAAAGAAAACACTTGTCGACACAATTAAAACATGTAAAATACAAAGGAGGTCATCATGCTCCAAATAATGTGGATTATGATTTGTTATAGAGGGTTTATTTTATTCCATCCATTTTAAAATACTGGTTATTTAAGATTTTAGTATAAAAATTAAGAAAGTCATAGAATATTTATAATTTTAAATAAATATTATAATATTTGACCCAATTATATCCTAAATATTATAATATTTATAGAGGGTAATATGAAATGCATTATACTAATGGTGCAGAAGATAGAGCCATTCTCATTTTGACAACGTTGCACTTGGAGTTATTTTGAGAAATTGCAAGGTTATCTTGGAGAATAATATTAATTTTAATGTAGTGTTTGCTTCTAGAAATGCAAACACGGCTGCTCATGTTTTAGCCTCTAAGAGCCTCTTGATGGATGTCACTTAGACATATCATCAAACTCCTCTTTGTATTACTGAAACTATTATGAATGAAATGCTATGAGTTTATTTTTGTTAAAAAAAAAAAAAGATAGAGGTTCTCTAATGTCTACTCAAAGGTATCCAACTTATAACAAAGACTGATTTGATGGCTCAGCCGAAATGCTCAAAACCCACAACATCGATCCTTCGTGGTGTGGTTTCCAAATCCCACCAAGGCACCAACAACCAATTTTGGGATGCATTGCATAGGTCTTTGTTGATCAATTATTTTGGACGACTATACATAATTCCACTGCAAGAGAGCAGCATAGCATGATATTTCCGGTAGCAGGCCTACAAGTTGGCGATGGGCCCAACAGTTAGGCCCAAATTCCCGGCAAATCTTTCCCCTTCCTGTAAGCTGGTCTCTCTGCACAGCCCTGACAGGTCATATGAAAATGCTCTAGCTAACTTTAATTATTAATAATGATAATGATTCGTGGTATTAAAATAAAAATGAAATTGTAATCCGAAGAAAAAAAAAAAAGAACTGGTGGGACTGGTCAAGGGACACCGTTGTTTGTGGGTGAAAATAACCATGCTCTTGATTTTGATTTGATTGCACTTAACTTAAGCGAGGTCGGTAAAAAGCGCATGGGGGAACTGGTTGACGTGTTAGGATATTGAGCTTCCACGCCAAAAATAATTTGGTGTGCTAACGTGTACTGTGCTGCTCGGGTCTTAATGGTCTCTGCCACGTGTCAATACCTAGGCTTGCAATTGGACAAATCATTGGCCCACGTAGCAATTAATTAGCCTCATGTTAAAGTAATTTAAAACTAAGGACCAAAAGCTAATTAGTCAAATTTTCTTTTTTTTAGTGTTAATGAGACAGAGTCCAATTTTATGATGAAGTTTAATTTGCTTAATTAATTCTTTTATGATGTGATGATGATATCATACAAAGCAACATGAGGAGGGGGAATTCAGATTTGCTGCAGTCAGCAGAATTACGCAGCCATGTAGTCAGACAATCTAGGCCGTTCGATCGAGATCGGACGGCTGATGATTTTCAGAAGATGAACTCGATTTACAATAAAACAAAAATCGCCGGTCGTCCAATCGTCTGACTGCGTGATTCTGCTGACTGCAGCAAATCCGAATACAAGAGAGGGCAACATACCGTTCTAACGACTCCAAGGCAGAGTGTGGGGTTGTTGGTACTTGGATAGAGATTGCCGGTGGTGTTTATGGGAGACCAATAGAAAAATTGGTCTACCGTTGTCAAATTGAAAATTTACCATTGATTTATGCAATAAAAAATTAAGTGGATGAGATTTTTGGGGGGTCACCTACTAAGGAGGTTATTTGGAAAGTAAAAAATATTTGCTGATGGGGTCTTTAAAATTTGGTATTCATCAATCATATTTATGAATTTAGCCCATTAATAAGTTATTATTAGAGTTATGGTACCATGTCTTTTATTGCAATTTCGTCGTTGTGCATTTGTTAATGACATAGACATGGATATAGGCAGGAAAACGATAGGCACCTAAGCACGACTATGGGTGGCGTTGAACTACAATTTTAAACTTGTAGACCAACATATATCCAATTTTTAAATAAATTTCCAAGTTAAGACCAAAAAAAATTCCAAGTTTTAAATTATTCATTTATAGTAGCGCATGTGATGATCATGCAAGGAACAAGTTGCATTAAGGATATTCGCGGATTGGATTGGATCGGTTTTGAGAGAAAAAGTCATCTGATCCAATTATTTCAATTTTGCTCTTAAATCATCCGATCAGTTTGATTTTAAAATCAAATCTGATCCGATCTGATCCAATTTATTTCAGTTTGAATTGCATTAGTTTTTGATTTTTCTATATATATATATATATATAATTGACAAAAATATTTATTAAAAAATTATTTTTATTCCTCATTTCATAAACTAGGTACAAATAAATAAATAGAATATGCTAGTAATTATAGAATCATCGCACCATATATAACATTGTATACTATATTGTCTTCTCTTATATAAAAATACATGATAATTAGTGTACTTTTAAAAATAATAGTGCATGCATATAAAATATCAATTTGGATTGGGTCGGTTTCCACTATGAGATTCAAAATCCAATCCAATACAATAAAAAAGTTTTTTTCTTCTAGTTTTTTTTGGGAGTTTTAGGTTCGGTTACCGCAGTTTGCATTGAATTGGATCGGTTGTGAACACCTCTAAGTTGTATGGCTCTGTAGTTTTCCCAAAAAAAAAAATGTGTATGACCCTGGGCAAAGCCATCCATGATGAATTTATAGTGTCATCGTCGATGGACGAGGAACTGGAGCAGTGACCGTAATCGTCATAGATACAGATGATGAAGCATTTCTATTGGGAGTAATTTATAATTTGTTTATTATTATTGGATACATTTTAAATTATTAAGTGTGTTGAGGCCAATGTCTATTTCCAGATAAACCGCCGTTTGTAGGTAATTTTTCAATTTGACTACGGTGCACCAATTTTTCTATTGGTCCACCATAAATGTCACCAGAGATTGCCTCATTCCGGTGTTTTCTTTAGGATCCTGCAAGTTTACAGCGCCACTTTCTAGAATCCTAGTTTGCTAACTTGAGTTAAGACCATCTCGAGCGGGAGGTTTTTAAAATAAAAATAAAAATGCGTTGTTATAAGAATCAGCATTGTATATTTATGAATAAAAAAATTAACTTTATGCTGAACCAATAGAAAAATGAGAAAAAATAATTGATATCAAGATAACTATGGAATCTGTTAAAAGTAAGTTAAGAATCAAAGTTAAATTTTACTATTAGAGTAAAAAATGATGAATGGTCCTATGTGGCACATTATGGTCTACTAAAAATAGGTTAAGAATCCAAAATTAGTTCTAGGATTAGAGATGCTCTAATTGGCATTAATCTGAGCCTCTAATTAATGTTTTCTGTATCTGCATAAAACTCCCATGACTGATATATCAACTGTTTTCTAACATGGTATGAAATTTATTGAAACATTGATTCACACTGATGATCAAGCTGACCCGTAGTATCTAGTTACTTGAATTTCACTGTGGTTGAAATATGTGTGGTGCAGATTGTTTGATGTAACTCACTTAGAACTGTTTAAACATTCCCCGCGCGTCGTCATATATAAATGAGTGGGGCAGGCTAATTTTGGGTGACCCGCCAAATACCCAACCCATACTCCATCCGGACTGAAATATAAGCAAAAAAAGTACTTGCATAGCAAAAAAAGTACATGCATCTAGATGCATGTAATTTTTTTGTTTATATTTCAGTCCGGAGAGAGTATTTATTTAAGAGTAGGCTCTTCAATCTTCTCCCTATATCTATAGCTAATATCAGTTCATCAAGGAAATGGATTTCATTGGCCGAATTAGGAATATACTGCGGGCTTGTGTCACCCCTGTTATGAAATTAATAAATATGAATATATGTTCAACAAACTCATGACTGCGAAAAAGAGACGTATCCACCAAAATCTTATCTTCTAGACACTTCCTTAAAAATATCCTCTACCTTTTGGGGTTACATCGATTGCTAAATATATATAATTAAGGAGTATAAAAAATAAAAAAGCTTTGCATGCATGTTGTAATTAATTTCATTGCATAAGTGGGGTTTAACAAGTGTACCTAAACAACTATATATATATATTTACGGATTAATTGATCATATATTATATACGCGCGTATACAAAACTGTGTACGTCAAATCAAAAAGTCATGTCGCACTCGCATGCATACGTTCATTTCTTATCCTATGATCTGCATATGGTTTATGAATCGGAGCCAACAATGTTGTTTCCATATAATTCTCCTTATCCTTTCCATCATTATAACCACCTTTCACGTCATGGGCTTTTTAGCCTATAAGTTCGTCCTCTAGTCAACTTTATTGCCCATAGATAGGCATATCCTTTTGAAAAACTCAAATACCTATCTCTTTTGTCATGTTTTATTTAGAAGATTAGATTTATCGCAATTCGTGACGTCAGTTTAGTAGAACTATCTAGCTATGCGTTGTTCAATCAGTATTTCTTCCGTTTGAGTCGTGTGTGTGAAAAGAGCCAGATTAATCAAGTGAATTAATGAAGTGATCAAAGTTCTCTAATTGTTTTCTCTTGAATATTCTTCGCTAAAAGAATTTGGAGGAGGAAGCATATATATTCTTAATTTCTAGCTAGTTTCTCGCATTTTACACCAACTTTTCCTTTAGTAAAATCTAAAAACCCACTTCGGAAGGTTCAGTTCAAGGCTGCGACGTGATCAATTTGAGCATTAAAGTCGTACTGTTCTTCGAATTCCGGGGCAATTAATAATTAATAAAATGCAACAGATAAGAAAAGTTAAATAGTACACTTTTTGTTTGTAAGCGAAACTCTCGGGCTCTATTTGGTAATCATGGTGCCGAGGGCCTTCAATCCAGTTAGGTACATCACACTAAAACAAGTTATGATCTTCTGTCATTATAATGAATTGAACACCACTTTTATCATTGCCGCGATGAGAAAAAATTAAGACATTCACCAACCATCCCAACCCTTGTAGCAAATGCGCTCTAACCTTAGAACTACCCCCCTTCCCTAGCTATATATGTATCCCAATATTGATGATACTAATACCGATAGATATATAGACCCACACATATATACGGGGATACGTACTCCAAAAATAACTATTATAATACTTATAATATTCTTTTTAATAATTTTTATAGATATTAAATTTTATTAATCCAATTACTAGATTAAAAAAAATTATCCCGTAAATCAAGTACCTGTAAATCCATGAAATTTTAAAATATTTGTTACTTCATCAATTTTTTTGATAAAATATTAGTAATTAGGATGTTATGTTAGTAGGAGATTTGAATCTATGATTTTCTTATCACTTTAACCCCTATGCCCCTCCTCTAAACCACCAAATCAATTTTTTTTTAATTTGATGCATAATATACTTATTAAAAATATAAGCAAATGGCAAATATAGGCTTACACATTTATGAAAGTTATAGTTTATCTAAAATTAATTAATATGTATGATGATTGAAATAATATCAAAATATTCAATGACTGAATTGATGGAATTCAATGTTTACAAAAAAAAAGTTATTAAACTAAATATGACAGTAGTTATTCTTAGTGTAAATAGATTCCCGCCCTATATGTGAATGAGTGTTAATTTTTAATATTTTTAGTTGATATTTATTTACACACAAATAAATATATTTTTTGCATTTTGAAATGAACATGACATGATTGGCCTGTCATTTGTGTTTAATATTAATATTACTAATTCAGAGATAGAAACTTTGTTTCATATGTCGGATTCTTTTCTTAACGTTAGTATATTATTTAAATGGTGAAACCTGTACAAACAAATCATTAAATAGTATTCGATTTGCTATTTGCTGAATTAATGAACCAGCATGTGATTTCCAGTACTCATGTTTTGATTGGGGTTGGTGATAGTGTACTGAAGCACATGGTAACCCTCATCCTCTGCAACTTAGTGTTCCCTTATTGCCACGTATATAAAGCTTTGACAAGCCATGTCTCCGTCTGTAGGACCCTCAACTCCAACTTATGGGTATGATACCCCTTAATCCTACGGTTCTTTGTTAATATCCCCAATATTAATGGACGGCAAATTAAGCCTCTCTGCCCAGTCAATGTACCGATTTCGCAATTCTTTGCTTATAAAAGAGTAATAAATTTGGTGCATTTACACTCTTTTCCTAACTTGGATTTGTCACTTGCAAGCAATAAAAGACGAAATTGAAGGGGTTAGGTTGGCGGGAACAAATCCTTTTAAATGAGACTAGCTAGTTTTACATTAATTATGTGAAAAATTTACGACGTCTATGTTTGATTTTTCGTTATGAAAGTACGTATATTTCAATCTAAAAGTACATTTACTTGGAAGAAATTCTATAATTATCTTACGTTTACTCAGTAAAAAAAAAACCTTATGTTTATTGTATTTTTGTAATCATTCAACTAAAAACCAAACATACATGACCACTATGACCTTTCTAAATATGAGATAAGATGAAAAATCTGTAATGTAGCCTAAGGCTTAAAAAAATAGAAAAATCTCACGAGCATTTTAATTTTTAATGGATACTAATCAAATTACTATAAAAAACTTAAAAATTATTAATATATTATATATTATTTTTTCAATTTATTATTTTGTACGAGTTTTCTGTTTTCAAAAATTATTGAGCCGCGGTGTTGTTTTTCCTTCTGTTATAAAAAAATGTATTGAGCCGCATATGTTGCATTTTTTTATGCTAAAAGTTTATGATCGTTTTTTATTGGTTTTAATATGTTTTTGGTCCCTCTAAATATCGGCATTTTGAATTTAGTTTCTCTAAAAAAAGTCAAAGTTTTTTTGTCCCTCAAGAAATCAATTTTTTGATTTAAGTCCCTCTTTTGCGTTGACCACTGACATGGCACACTGAGGTCCCTGTAAAAATGCTGACATGGCTTACATGCAGAGGGACTAAAATCAAAACTTAATATTTAGAAGGACTAAAATCAAAACTTAATATATTTAGAGGGACAAAAATCAAAACTTAATATATTTAGAAGGACCATGTCAGCATTTTTGCAGGGACCTCAGTGTGTCATATTAGCGGTCAACGCCAAAGAGGGACCTAAATCAAAAAATTGATTTCTTGAGGGACTAAAAAACTTTGACTTTTTTTAGAGGGACTAAATTCAAAATGCCGATATTTAGAGGAACCAAAAATATGTTAAAGCCTTTTTTTATTTGACTCTTACAAAATTTCAAAAACATTATCTTATGGCATTTTTTAAACTAAAAATTAAATAAAAATAACATTTTTATGATCAATTAAATTAATTAAAAAGTATTTTTTTAGACCAAATAGATCCTACCATTTTTGTCCAGTTCGGCGAATCAAAAACGTGAAACAACAAGCGGTGGGTCGTTGCCCTTCCTAGTAGTAAAAAAATTCGTACCTTGCTTGGAATTTTTTTAAAATTAATCAATGAATTAATCTTGAATCTGAATATATATATTGCAACAAAAGGGGGAAAAGGTAACGGATGATGCGAAAATAATTGCGAAACCGTAAACCGGCCAGGCCACTTGATGGGTCCAGACTGTTATAAATTTCGTTACTCATTGTAATAGTAATTTAGTTTCTGTGGAAAAAAGAAATTGTAATAATTTAGTTGAATCTGTTCCGTCAAAATTGAAGAGGAGTGGCAGGAGCAGGGGAGTGAGGTGGGGACTACCACAGGAGAGCAGATTCTTGAGATTCCCAAAAACTACCTAGTCGACGTAGGAAAATGCCAATCCAAGCAGTCTAAGCAGTAAATACTAAATAGCAATGGTGCTGATGCATGATGCAGTAGTAGTGTAGTGTAACTGCGTAAGTAAGTGCATACGCACCATGCATCATGTTCCATTCCATGTGTCCGAAGCAGGGACCTCCTCCGTTGCACGTGCCTCTTAAAAGATGCCACGTCATGGTGATGATGATAGAAATGAGTGGCTTCAAATCAGATGGTCCTCACCCAATTGAGGCACTAGTGTGTGTAAGGGGTTGAGATTCTTTTCATTTATTTTTTTTATTATTATATTTTTGAAAGAAATAAATGATATAAATGTGATATATAAATTGTACAGAGTGTCATTTATTGTATTTATTCTCTTAAAAATATAATAATAAAAAAATAAAAACAAATAAAAAAAAGAGTAAAATGTCATTTTAGTCCTTGAGAGATATAGGCGGTGTCATATTAGTCCCTGAGAGATAGGAAATTAAAATTTCGTCCCTCATATAGACAAACGTTTTTCAGTCTGGTCCCTAAGTAATACTTTCAAGGACTAAAATGACAGTAAGTAATCACTTTTCAGGAACTAAAATGACAGTAAGTGATCACTTTTAGGGACCAAAACGAATGACAATTGAGGACTTTTTTGAATTTTATATCTGTCAAAGACCAAAGTGACACCGCCTAACATTCTCAGGGACCAAAATGAATGTTTATTCTAAAAAAAATCTTAACTCAGGTAAGGGTAACCGACCGAAGCTAAAGCTTGCCCTCTCTTCTCTTATAATAATATATAAGATAGAGAAACAAAGACCCTAGCTAGCTAACACTAGTGCAGAAATAAAAAGACCGAAATTTTACGGCAAAAAAAAAGTAGCAGCAGCAGCAGCATCACTACCAACCAAGCTTACCTATCTCCTCAGAATCTCTCTGAGCTACTTGAAGCCTTGAAGCCTTGAGTTGAGTCCCACTAAACCAATGGGAGAGGTCTTCATAACTCTGCTCTCTCTTTCTCTCTTTCATTTTTTGTTTTTTGTTTTTTTGTTCTCCTCAAATTACCATCTTTATTGTTTTGGGTTCTGATTTTTTTGTTTTTTTTTGTTTTGTTTTAGGAAGTAAAGAAACCAGAGGAAAACAAAGTGGAGGAGAAAAAAACAGAGGAACCCAAGAAGGAAGAAGCTAAAGAGGAGGAAGCAAAGAAACCGGAGAAACCGGCGGAAGAGAAAAAGGCGGAGGAATCAAAAGGTGGCAAGGATCAACCTGCGCCTCCGCCAGAGATTGTGCTTAAAGTGTTCATGCATTGCGAAGGTTGTGCTCGCAAGGTTCGTCGCTCCCTCCGAGGATTCCCAGGTGAGTTTAAATTAAAGTGCCATTTTTTTGTTTACCCTTTTTGTGATTTTCCGTTTTATTTCTCTGAATTTGTTTGTGGGTACTTTTGGAGTACTTCAGGGGTTGAAGATGTGGTGACTGATTGCAAGTCTCACAAGGTGGTGGTTAAGGGAGAGAAAGCAGATCCACTGAAGGTTCTAGAGAGAGTACAGAGGAAGAGCCATAGACAGGTTGAGCTTCTTTCTCCGATCCCAAAGCCGCCGTCAGAGGAGGACAAAAAACCGGAAGAGAAAGAAAAGCCCAAGCCAGAGGAGAAGAAAGAAGAGGTTTTTTCTTCTTCTTCTTTTATCCTTCTCCTTAAATCTCTTTGAATCTGTTCATCATCATAATTTATTCTATTTTGTTTATTTTGTGGTGCAGCCTCCTCAGGTTACCACAGTTGTTCTGAAAGTTCACATGCATTGCGAGGCTTGTTCGCAGGAAATCAAGAGACGCATTGAGAGAATTAAAGGTTTGTGGCAAGCTCTCTTTCAATTTTGATTTGGTCCCATCCTTGGAGGGATCTGTCGGTTTTTATTCTGTGAATCAGTTGATTAGAATAAGTTTAATGTCAAAATCGGCTTTGCAGTTAATTTGATTCTCTTACAAGAGATTATTATTATTAATTCCAGTCCTCTCCAATTCAACTTAATAAAATATTTAAAGTCGTGGGATTCCAGTGAAAGTGGTCCATGTTGTTGAGGTCATGGTCATCATAATGTGTGTAACTTTAAATAAATTAAATCTCAATTTTAAAAGTGCTTCACATGGAAGAGTATTGTCTTATCATGCAGGAGTGGAATCAGCAGAACCGGATCTGAAGAACTCTCTGGTGAGCGTGACGGGAGTGATTGAAACGGACAAGTTGGTGGAATACGTGTACAAGAGGACAGGGAAACAGGCAGTGATAGTGAAACAAGAGCCAGAGAAGAAAGAGGAAGCAAAAGAAGGAGCAGCAAAAGAGGAGAAGAAAGGTGAGGAAGGTGGTGACAAAGATCAGAAAGGAGGTGGTGGTGGTGGTGAAGGAGAGGGGGAGAACAACAAGGAGAAGAAAGAAGGAGGAGGAGGAGGAGATCAGGCCACAGCAGGTGAGGGAGGTGCAGAAGAAACCAAGGTGGTGGAACTGAAGAAGAATGAGTACTATTACAACCCACCAAGGTATGGAATGGAGTTCTATGCATATCCTGGGCCAGCATACCCACCCCAGATCTTCAGTGATGAGAACCCCAATGCCTGCTCTGTCATGTAAAAATTCAGGAATGTCAAGGGTAATATTGGAATTTGGGAGAAAGAACTATCTATGCGAGGTGATAGCCCTATCCTGGGTTAGATGTGCCCTCTGTACTTTTCCTGCAATATATAAAAAAGTATAATCTACAGATAAGCTGTAGAATTTTGTAACCCTTGTACTTTCTCCTCTTTTTTGGAAAAAAAATTAATTGTTATATAAAAAATATAAGTAATTACAGTTTTTTTTTTGGGGGTTAAAATTAAAATTACCGTTTTATTTATAATAAGTAATAACTCCTGTTTGGCTGTCTCAACTTTCAATTTCTATGATTCCTTTCATTGTTATTTCGACTTTTTTTGACAGTAGGTTATTTCGACATTTTAAGGAAAGAAATAAAATTTTAATGTTACTCTTTTCATTTCCATGTTGTCCGTGACTTTCTTGGGAGAAGTTCTGTTTGCGTACTGTTTCAACAAGGGGATATATCATATGCATTTATGGGTAAGCTACTGCCTACTAGTGCATCCGGCTTTGGGCTTTCTTTGGTGTGCGAAAAGGAAAAGAAAAATTAACAGAAAAAAGTAAAATATTTTTATTTAATATTCATTTGATGAAAAAATGTTTCTTTTTCACTTATTTTACTTTTAGAGAAAAATAATATTACATGAAAAAAAGATGAATTAAAAAGGTTCAGTTTTTTAAAAGTGTCATTTTTAATTTATTATTATAAGGATAAAAAATGGTTGGATTTATAAAAAAATGTCATTTTTAATTTATCATTTACCTATTGAACTTGAATTTTCATCCTTGAATATAAAAATTATTTTATTTATTTTATATCACTATTTAAATTTATTGAATTATAATTCTTTTATTGTTAACTGTTTTTTTAGAATATTTTATTGTTAAGTGTTAAAATCTGTTATAACACAAATTTAAATTTTAAACACATCATATTAAATAATAGTTATTTTAATTTATTGTGATTTTCTTCATAATTTGAAGTTTTATTCAAAATTTATATATTTATTAAAATTTTGAATTATCTGTTACGTATTTTTATTTTAAATTATTTTAAGTTCCCACCAGAAATTATTTTTAAGTTTTTTAAAACACTATAGTTATCTATAAATGTAAAACCAAACAAAAAAGTGTATAATTTTTTCCTTTCCTTTGAGCTTCATTCCAAACAGACCCGGGACCCCATTATAAATGATAGAGTAGATCAAAGGACCTTAAATTTTTCGGCAAAGAAAAAAATTATGGTATTATTATTTACTTCTCGTCTTAAAAAGTAACATGAGAGAATTAATTGACAAATGCATGCTACATAGTAAGTGCTCCGAGAACATTAGTTAAAATTTAAAAAATAGAAACTCGGGGTTGGCACATATGGTCGGACACTGTGACTTGGATTCAAATCTTGAGTTCATTTTGGTAGGTTATACATAAAATTCCATTGTAAATTCTCGTTGATGTTGATAGTTCTCCTTAACCTTGCATCGGGTGTACCTCTCTTAATCTAAATTTTCAGTAATCAGAAAAAAGTTAATAAATAATTATTAAAAATGTATAGTTTTAAAATTTATTATTGTATTTTTACTAAATAATTTATATTTTTAATTTTTTTTTACTTAGCTCCTTTATTTGTGGTTAAGTGGGGTGGTGTATGGATACTGCGGTCACTTTTTACCTACTGTAATATGTTTTAGTACTAGACTACTATATTCTTGAATATTTATTATTAATCCCTTTAAATATTGATTATTTAATTTTGACCCCTCAGTTATTTTCTTTTTATAATCAGATCCTCAATTTAAAGTCTTGCTCTCTCGTGTGTCTCTTTCACCTCACCATCCCGTTCTATGACGCCACCAAACTGGGTGCTAATGTGCTATGTCGACAACACAGCTGCATTTTGGCTTAAAGGAGCTCTTGGCGTCGCAGACTTTACGGTTCTAAGTTTTCCGTGATGTACGTACAATGGATTTGTTGATTTTCCTTTCCCAATTAATTCACCAATCCATGTTTTCCTATGTTAGCAACCTAAACAACTTGTTCTGCATGTTTGCTCTCTGAGTTAGTTAGAAGCATTGCAATTAATGATTTGCTAACGCTTTCAACCCCTAAGCTATAGCAGTTAAAAACCAAAAAAAAAAAAAAAAGACTTTATCCCAAGCCTAAAGCCCTCGACAATAACGAAGATCTCACTCTACAGTACACTAGCTAACTGGGCACAGCAGCAGAGACAAACTAGGTTGATAGCACAACGTCGAAGTAGGGGCTGAGGGTCCGTCCGTGTATGGTGGTGGTGCAAGCCAGAGACCTACATTAATATTTCTTCCATGTCCGTCTCACAGTACATAGAGATGGTGTGACTAGCTCTCAGTATCGATCATTTAGTAATTAGAATGATTTGTAAGAAAAAAAGTAAAGAGATTTTGAATGATTAATTCGGATCAATTCTAACTATAAATACTTGAACATCTACCAACACCTATTTAACGGGCAATAAGAAGAGAAGTAGAATGAGAAAAGAAAAAAGTGTTAGCTAGATAAGTATTGAAAATGAGTAAGTATTCGATTATCATTGTTCTACCTATATATGTTGACCACAATTATTTTTTAGTCTTCTATATATATATACTCTTTTCATCGAAATCATAATATAAAAATTTGTTTGGGGGCTTGGCCCCTGTTATTTCATAAAAAAAAAATAACATAAAAATTTGTATTGTTTTTAATTTTAAGTTTTTTTAAAGATAAAAAGAAATTATTCGTCTAAATAGCTATTTCAATGATGAAATAGCTAAAAGACTACTGAAGGTTTTCTTCAAAGCAATAATTCCATCGATTCCTTGGGTTGCTAAAGAACAATCAGTGTCGGTGCGGGACGATGATTTTTACTCCAATTGGTTGTGTTTTTTTTTTCAATTGCAATGTATAAAGTATGTAATTATTTATTTTTATATGTTCAAACTATCTAACATGTTGATTCGAAAAACATTATCCGATAATAAAGGTTGATACAGATAGTTAGACCTTTTATTCATATTAGCTATGAATTTTTTAAATTCTTTCATTACTGGACCTCACTGAGGTTAATTGGTAGTTCTCCCAGTTGTGCCTAGCTCCCCTAATTTAAAATTTAATTTGTTTAGAAAAAAATTATCTTAGAATACCAGTAAGTCATCGTTCTCGATCAGCAACGGAATCAATGGCTATAACAGTTACGCCGGTTTCACAGACTTCACACAGTGCACGTTAGACGTTTCCATTAAGTGGGGGACGCGCGGGTGCAGGCTGGAGAGAGATACTGTTGTTAAGTTGTTATTACGTTAGAATGAGAGTCTAGTGGGGCTTAACTGATCAAAAAAAGTATAGTCTAGTGGGGCATACATATGATATTGATACATGTGCATTTGAGTTTAAAATTGACTTGGCAATGACTCAACTTTAACCCAACTTACTTCTTTTTGGAATAAACCGTACAAGAGCACATAAAATTGATTTTTTTTCACTAAAATATTTTTTTCTTAATTTATACTGGAATTTGATTTTGAGATCTCTTAATTGAAGCTAAAATTTTATTATAAAAAAAAGCTAAAATTTAGATGTGAAATTTGTTTATCCAAAATGATAGGTGCATTTTTTTATTTTCAATCACTTTATCTTAGGCGAAAGAGTCTCCTAAACTAATCTGTGTTCGACCGGTAGGTAAGTAAAGTTTGGCCATATATTATTTCTGTGATCAAATTCGTAGTACTAACCGAGTTTGTCTCTTTAGATGAAGTGCATTAACCATTTGCGCTATTATTGATGAAATTAAGTACTATTAAGATTATAATACATATACAGTAACTGCTAAATTATTTAAATTTCAGTTATTAACTTTTTAATTATTTTAGCTCTATATTTTATCTTTTAAAGTATATGTTTCGTTTTTGAATGTCGATATTAGGAAAAAAAAAATACAATTTGAATACCAGCAAATGCCGCTGGCTTGTACGAAAGAATAAAATAAGATGGAGGTAAAACTATAGTATGACGGAAAGTTTTCGTTGGTTTCTAGCGTATTGTCTCCAGTTTGCAGCGTTGCTAGCCATGTGACTGTATTATTATTTATCAGGTAAATGTTTCCGGTCTGCATAGACTTGCACACA
Source organism: Glycyrrhiza uralensis (assembly GCA_030159175.1). Taxonomy (NCBI): domain Eukaryota; kingdom Viridiplantae; phylum Streptophyta; class Magnoliopsida; order Fabales; family Fabaceae; genus Glycyrrhiza; species Glycyrrhiza uralensis. The sequence goes on along the minus strand of BRZY01000003.1, from coordinate 55,054,097 downwards.
CATATATATATATATGATATATATGTTTGGCTAGTTAGAAGGAATATATGCTGTATATATATCAAGCGAGATGGTCGATCATTTTTATGTGAGTGAGAATAGTTAATCTTAACTATTGGATTTCACCATGAATTATAAGATTGAACAATAAATGACTATTGGATTTCTGAATAATACCTCAAAATGCATTAATAATTTGGAAAGAATACCAAGTTCAGGAAAGCCACCTAAGAGAAGAACAAACAGATCTTAACTAATCTTAGGGCATCCTAACTAACTAACTAGTAGCTAACAAACTAATTATAAAACAGATTACAAACAGACTAACAACTAACAGAATTACAAATAAAATAGGCTCTAAATGTTCATTGACTATTAAAAGCATTTAAAAAACTTGTTCTTTCTTCCACAGTGCTATCGTCCATGTAATGACATTTTTTTTCCTCCATAGTCCATATGAGTTATGATCATTTTTATTTATTTTTCTTTCTATTTTTCTCCATTACTATATTTTTGAAGGAAATAAATGAGATACATGAGTGTTATTTATCCATTTATTCTCCAAAAAAATAGTAATGAAAGAAATAAAAAAAAATAAAAAAGATCTCAGCTCAGTCGGTAGGAGGTAATCGTCGTCAAGCGTATTTTTCACTTGAGTTTCTTGGAAATGTTACCTTTTGGAAGACCGCACCACTTGTCCTCAAAATTAATCCAGGGTCAGCAGCAATTTAATGAAACGGTTTTCTTTCATCCCAACTGGTGGTTCTCCTTTTCCCAGGTAGAATAGAAAACCACTCCCCAATGAGCAGCTGAAAAGCACACTGAATCGGATGAATATATCGATTGAGATTTTGGGAAAGCTCAAAACTCCAAATTAAGCATCTTCATTATCATTGTTGTATCATGGTCTGCGTCTTATTATAGGACATGTCACATATGATCAAATATGTATGTAGCCTAAATGGCCCTCCCATCTCCAGGCCCCATGTGTGGCAATGGCATTACCTTTTTTTGCAATTATAATTTGCAAACCAAATTAAGGTTATTAGGAAAAGTGGAGGCATAAGGTGGTTTCGTGGTTTAGCATTGAGACACAATGGTTGGAGTGATAAAGAGGTCATAGATTTAAACCTCTCCTACTAATATAACATACTAATTTACTAATATTTTTTTATTTAAAAAAAATTTTACTAGGAAAAGGAGAACAGAGGTTCTGTAAAAATTTCCTAGTAATTTTGCTTCTGCTCGGCTGGGTAACACGGCTATTTCCATGGTGCCTTATTACTTGATAATTTTCTCGTGCATTGATTGGTGAGAAAAATGTAGTCTGGAAAAGAAAAGCAAAAGGGAGAAATTAAAGGAAAATTTGAAGTTCAATTCAATCTAATAAAAGGACATTTAACAAAAGGGCAGAAAAGGGTCTTGTGCTCTGACAAAGTGGCTACCAGTAAAAGTGGGAAGTAGGTCATGGTGATGGATTTAATTAGTAGACCAAATAATACGAGTAAAGTCTCACAATTAGCATAATTGCCCTGATATTAGCACATGCGGTGCCTTTTGGTTTAGTGTGTGTTTAAAGTGGCATTGTCGAGAGTTGTGCCAACAACAGCATTCACACATACTCTCTCCGTTCCTTTTTATTTGTTCTTTTAGGTTATTTTATTATAATTAAAGAATTAATTAATTGGTAAAAAATTTTCTATCATACTTTTATTTAATTAGTCTTTGAAAATAGATAAATCAATTATGTATCCCTTCATTCTAATCATTTTTAACCCTTTATTTAATTATTTAATTAATCTTAGATATATTCACATTCACATGTGTGTATTAGTAATGAATTTATATTGCTGGAAAGTAAAATAATTTTTGGGAGTTAATGTATCATATTTAATTAGTTTTTGAACTTCTCAATTACTACATTAATTAACTTATGAAAAATGTGTAAACAATTAATAGAGTTAATGGTATAATTGTCAAAATGTAACCTTAAACTATCAAAACGACAAATAAAAAAGAACAAAACTTTTCTTAAAAACCGACAGATAAAAAGGAACGGATGGAGTAAGTTAATCATTTCATGGCAACATGGATTGTTTATATCGAACTAACTGTCTCTCTATGACTCAAAATTCTGATACGAATTGAAAAGGTTTTAATTTATGACTGTTTGTGCCTAAAGATTCGATCTCACATGCAAATTTCATCAACATTCCAGCTTAGAGAGCTTTGGTTTTGTTTTCTTCTCATGAGAGGAATATATTGTTAAAGCTTTGCGATCTAGATGTGGCTTAATGGTGGATCAGTGAGTGTTCCAGTTATGGCATAGTATGCAAATCAATTAATCAAATCAAATATAAAAATTCTAAAGATTTTAGACCAATTATACTTTTTTTGGCAAGGAAGAGAGGAGGATGGAGAAAGTATTAAAAATATATAACTAATACACTTTATAGCTAGATTTAAATTTTGGACCCATAGGAATAAAGTATTAAAAAAAGATAACTTAAATATACTCTGCGGATTCAAAATGCTGGACTCACACCCAGTTCATTTTAATTTACAAAGACTGAATGCGCTCAAATGTAGTATTTTACTGCCGCAAGTGTGGCTCAATAAAGGAAATCTATTTTAAAATGGAAAATGTCTGCCGTTTTTAACGTCAAATTTAATTAATAGTACCATAATGTTGGGTATTCATTGAGCATTGATAATTGAAAAGAATAAAGTATTTTTTTTATAAGTCAAAATTATTGAATAAAGAAGCTAGATTAGAACACAAGCAGTATCTAAATCTAGCAATAATACATCAGCATAATAAAAAAAAAAAAAAAGGAGAACAGAGGTTCTGTAAAAATCTCCTGCATAATCAATTTAAGAAGCCTCCTACATGAATCAATTCACTACCCTTTCAAACTGTATACATAATACCAATCCACTACTTATAGTGATGATAAATAAAAACGTACGTGCCCCATCCAAGGAAATGGATTCCATGACAGTAAGATGAATGGATATGAAATCTGCAAAACAGAACCGTATATAATTAACCAAACAATACCATGCTGCATCATGCCCACTAATCCGGCTCAACTCCCCTTCTTATGCAAGTTAAGGGGCTAGCTGTTGCACCAATCTCTGAAAATTAGTACACTCTATACCCAATGCTACAAGCCAGTCCCAGGATCGAAGCTTTATACTCTATATAATGCAGAGTTATTGAATGAAATCTATACCTATAATATTACAGGGAATAAAACTCTTCTTATTGGGCTCACAAACAAAATTTATTAGTAGTGACTTTGGCTTAGTAATTAGCACACTACTTGTCTACCTTGGCATAGGGTTCAAATCATGGACATGGAGAAAAAATATATTTAATTTTTAAGGCTCTAATATATTTCTTTCTTTTTAAAAATCCTCACTTCAAAGCTACTACTATTGTTGTTGATGGCAGCAACGGGCTAACTCCAGTGCCCTCCACCGGATAACGCAGCCGAGTCGACGATAGGTGACGCCTAAACAGAGAATATTCGATTCCCATTTGATAATATATTGACATGCACATTCCATTGACATAACAATAACATAACCCCTCCCCCTCCCTACTCATTTTTTGTCTCTAATAGGCGGAAGTTAAAAACTGGCAGCATGGGCATGGGTTTAGTGACGCAAGGCAAATCATGGTTGGTACTTGGCTCCACCGCCTCTCCTTCGTACTCCACCACGTGACACTCTGGCCCCCTCTCCCCCTCCTACTATTTTTTTAGTCTATACTACTACTATTACTACTATGCCCATTCTTGACCCTTCTGTACGGAACAAATATATTTAAAATAAAAAATAGACAGAAACAGTTTTTTTTTTTTTTACCTTAGGGAGATTGTGTCATTAAATATTACTAGACTAGCTACAGATGATGTGTTTGTTACAGTAGAAGTAGGGAAGAAATGAACCTTTGTTTGATTGTTTGAGATAATTATAAATAATAGGCCGTGAGAAATGAAATAGATTTAAGGCTTTAACGTGTTTTTAATCTCTCTAAATATCGGCGTTTTGAATTTAGTCCCTTTAAAAAAAGTCAAAGTTTTTTAGTCCCTCAAGAAATCAATTTTTTGATTTAGGTCCCTCTTTTCCGTTGACCGCTGACATGGCACACTGAGGTCCCTATAAAAATGCTGACATGGCTTGCATGCATTGCCATGTCAGCTGACACGTCATTCATAGTTATTGAGAGGGACTAAAATCAAAACTTAATATATTTAAAGGGACTAAAATCAAAACTTAATATATTTAAAGGGACTAAAATCAAAACTTAATATATTTAGAAGAACCATGTGACATCAATCACACCACCACCACTCTCTCTCTCTCTCTCTCTCTCCCCACAGCCAGCTCCCACTACTACCACCACCACCACCACCACACACACTCTCTCTCTCTCTCTCGTTTTCTCTCTCTCTCACTCCCACCACCACCCACATACTCTCTCTCTCTCTCTCTCTCTCTCTCTTTTGTTTTCTCTCTCTCCCCACAGCCCCCCCAACAACACACACGAATATCTCTCTGGCCAGAAACAGAAGAAGAAGAGTCAAGTTGGCACAGATTGCCACAAGCTCCAATAGGGGCAATCCAAGGATCGCACTCAAGAGGGTGGTATTAAACGATCCTGAAGAAGAGATTTCATTGAGGGCCATTGTTGTTGTGTCGTTGATGGGGAAGATGGAAAAAACGCAGATTCAGAAGAAGGAGTCGGTGAGAACAAGTGAGAGTGATATCATCGAAAACGCAAAAGGGAGAAGGGCCATTTTATTTCACCATCTGGAGGTAGATCATGCGAACACATTGCACGTTAAAACAAAACTGATTTTTCAACAACACACAATAGAACACGAAACAGATTTTGTCCTGATCATCTTCTGGGAGGGGGCCGGGTTGGGGGTGGGGGCTGAGAGAGAGAGAGAGTGTGGGTGGTGGTGGTGGTGGTGGTGGTGGTGGGGCTGTCGGGAGAGAGAGTGGTGGTGGTGGTGGTCTGATTGATGTCATATGGTCCTTCTAAATATATTAAGTTTTGATTTTAGTCCCTCTGACGTGGCAATGCATGTAAGCCATGTCAGCATTTTTACAGGGACCTCAGTGTGTCATGTCAGCAGTCAACGCAAAAGAGGGACCTAAATCAAAAAATTGATTTCTTGAGGGACCAAAAAACTTTGACTTTTTTTAGAGGGACTAAATTCAAAATGCCGATATTTAAAGGGACCAAAAACATGTTAAAGCCTAGATTTAATGTATTATTTAGTGTAAAAAAAATGTGTGTTTATCTCTCTTCGATAGAGAGAGCTTATAGTACCAAGTAATAGAATCATTGTAAAGGAATGCCCAAAACAAACCAAAAGGAAAAGGAAAGGGTCAAACGTACCTACAAAAAGGAAGGAAAGCTTTGAAAGATAATGAGAGAAATATATAGCTACTTTAATTATTCGATTTCTGTCATTAATTGATGAAATAGTTGAGCTCAATATCACTGCGAATTATATTAATCCACTTGTGTTCCAATTAATTTGAGAATGGCAAAAGGAGAAATTAGATTAACTTGAATCTCATGATTACTGAAGAGTCGATCAGGGCCACTGATGAGCTTGATCAGTACATAAATATCATTATCTATATTTTTAAAGTCACAATGCTTGATCAGAAAAAGCTTGTTCTTTTTATCATAAATATGGAATGAGAGATAAATTATAGATTTTGAGTGTGTGTGTGTGTGTGACTGTGTGTCCGTGTGTGTGGGGCAATTTTAATTATATTCCATGATAGGAAGAACTTTGGATCACCACCACGGAGGTGCAATATTAATCAATGGTTCAGTGTCACATGTCTTATCAGAGTTTGGTTGGATGAGAATGCCAGGCATATGGCCTACAGAGTGATACTATTTGATTATTGGAGAATTATTTACCAATTGCTTATTTCTCGGCGTCCATAAATTTCATTGCCTTCATTGATTACACTTTTTGACAATACGATGGGTTCAAAATGGTCTCCATAATTAATTCCTCGTTGACAACTCAACAAATTAAGCTGGTGGAAAATCCAAGTTCAATTCTTTTCGTATGTGCAATTGGCAGACAATTATAAACACGCTACTAAATTGATGATTCATTAATTTGTCAAAAAAAAAATGATGATCATCAATCAATAGTCAATAGAATTAAAAAAAAATTAAAGTAACGTACACCTATATATGGAATCCCACTCTATTAGCGCTAGTCAGTGGTGGTATATATGAAGTAATGGAGGCCTGTCCCCAACACCTCATGAGAGTGTGAGACATTTCCTTTCCGCCTTTTGTTTCTGTCTGTCTTTGGTGGTTTGTTCTTGTTTTCGTTCCTCGCAGACCATGCTTTACGATCGTGTTAGGCGTAAAGCTACTTGAATGATGATTAATGAAGGAGATATTGAGTATATATATATGTCTCTCTGTCTATCTATCTATTGAGAAAATACCTTTTTTTTTTGCGGTTGTTTGTTGTTGTTGACATTATTATTACTTAATAATGTAAAGTAACTTGTTTGCACCAAGTAAATAAAATGTTGACACATGTTGTACATACTACAAAAGTTGTATTAAGATATTTAATTAAAATTATAGAAGAGACACGTTTAAATTGTGGAAATAAAATGAGAGGAGTATGTACTATACAAGGATTGAAAAATTATTCCTTGTACAGACAATGCCCCATTTTTCCTGTGTGTATATATCCCTTTAAACTTTTTCTTCTGGATGAACAAAATAAAGTTGGAAGTATCATGGAAGTAAGAAACCTTTTCGACTTTTTATATACTCGGGCGGCCCTTAGACAGTTGGGTACTAGTTAAAAGTTTCATGGGCCTTCGTTGGGCTTGTTCAGTTTAGATATATGGATTTTCTTTGCGCACCCCCCAGTTTCTTCGCCCACCCCCCAATTTTAATAAAGACTATGAAATCTCTAAAATATCTCTAAAAATAAAAATAGTAATAACATTAACAAATTATCCCTTGACAAATTCTTTAGAGTTTTTTTTTTAATAAAAATGGTAAAACATAGAGTACCCCCACTATTACCGGGCAAGACACCAATAACATGTTGAGGTTGCCAGACGCGACCCACCCAAAGGATTACTACACATGCCCAAATCGCAAGCAGAAAGGAAGATGAGAGTTAATTTTGGATTCTTAACCACATGTGTCAACCTGCGTTGGCTCTAAATAAAGGGTATAAGCATTAATAGACCACCATTTCATGTAATATGAAAAATAATAAGAATCTTGTAATGGTGGAAATTAGTAACAAATGTTCACCACATAGATTTTCATTCTCATCTTAAAGAAAGCACCAGAATAATTATAAATGAAAAATAATTATTCATATTAATGATGGTCATTGGAGAAAAATGCCTAAGGATTTGACAAAATGGGCATCACAGTAATGCCACAATAGACAAAATTTGTCGTGGCTGCAGAGTATCCATTGTAATTATAAAATCATAGATATAGATAAATTTCTGTATGCAGCAAGGTTCTCATCACGGTCACACTGTTCAGGCTAAAAAAAGGTGTAGCAGCGACAAAGAAATAGGGGACAAATTTGAATGAGCGCATGGAGAAAAAGGACCACGGAAAGTAAAAACAGAGGACTAGACGAGAGAAAGAAATAAAAAGCTAGAGGGAAATGTATTGAGGGTATGGGATCCACACCACAATGCAGGCGTTCGTTTTTGTCCATCGTATTTACCACGTTGTTTTCACTTCAAAATGCCACTCACTACTCAGTAATAATAATAATCAGTATACAGTTCTGAATTATTGCCTTGCAGTTGCAGACGACGAAGTTGTGTGTGTGTGTGTTGCAGTTGCAGGTTCTGTTTCCCTGTTAATGCAATTGAGGTTAGATTAGAGCATCTCCATCGCTGGTGCTTAACCAGGATGGAGCTCTGCAACCGCTTTCCAGCAATGGACTTCTGACACCTACGGTACGTAGCAAGAATGGGTACCTACTCTTTGGTACTATTTTGTGGGTCTAATTGTATTTTATAAATAAAAATAAGTGATGTGTGATTATTGATGGGATCCATTTAAGAATTTTTTTAGAAGTGCGGGATTAGAGGAGTTAGATACTTATTAGATATTTCATTTAAAAAAATAAAAATGAGTAATGTGAAAAATTGAAACCTATTTAAGTACCAAAAAATAGATTTCTCCAATGAAAATGCTCTAAGGCACTGATCGTCCTTGCTTTTGGACTAGTCAAGTCTCTCCAGCGGATTCGATATCCTACATTCGATACTCTTATCACATAATAATTCATACGACAGGTACAATTATTACCAAATTCTACTCCATTTGCGTTTTATATTTTTTTTCATTGTGGGGGATTTGATGGATCATATTTACCATTTTTGCTGTACCTCTGAAATTAAAACCTGAATACGAGTAGTAACGACCCCAATTTGAGCTTTAGCAATGTCACCTCGCGGGATGCTCCAAAACCGTTCAAACCCATCCCCAAGCTGCAAAAATGGTTGATGGTTCAGAGCACGTTCCTGAAACATTTTATATGTAGTTGATTAAAAGTGCAGATTTATCAAGTATTTAAAAGCATTCTTGTAATTAAATACTTTTAAAAACTACTGAACACAAGAACATAGATTGGTTGCCATTTCATATAGATTAAGTAATATACTTGTCAAACTTTTTCTCAAATTGATTTTTTTTGTTTGTTTTGAGGTGGGCTGTGATTCTGTGAATCTACTTGTGCAGATAAAATCTATTTGATTGCACCAGTTTCCCGTATTTAGGAATGACAATGGATAAGGTATGGGTAGGGTATTATAGTATCCGTTTCCATATTTATAATTTTAAAAAATACCCGTACCCTGTTCTATACCCGTGTGGATAGTAACTATAATCTCCATACTCTTATCTGTTGGGTATCTAAGTACCTGTAACTGTGCCCGTTATCCGCACTTTAACTATGAAAATTTAAAAATTAATTTTTCAAATGCAATACACAATATTATGTCTTAAGGACGCGTAAGGAATTTGCCGGTGAAGGACACGGGAACGAGACAGAATGGTGTCAGTGAAGAAGGTTTGTCATCGTAGATCAAGGAAGCGGAACAATAATAGCGTAAGTGAATGAGGTACAATGAAGCAAGCTTGTCATTGTCCACAATGGTAAAGAAAAGCAAAGAGTCAAAGAAGTGTATCTCATGGGAAATGAAAAGAAATGTGTCTTATGACTATAGTGTCTTGGGCATGAGTTACTTTAGGATTAAGAATTGGTTTATAAATTTCATTGAGAGTTATTAAATTTAATATATATATATATATATGGGATGTATCAAATGAGAGGAGTTTTAATATAAGAGGGTGTGGGAATTAAATCTATATTGTATAACCATACATGAATGGCTGAGATTAAAAGTTAGTTAGTGGTCACATGACCACTTAAAAAAATCACGTGACTTTGTGTTTTAATCTTAACTATTTATGGTTTGATCTTATGACTATGATTCACTCCTCTCATAATAAAAGCTCTCTCACTTGATATGCTCCCTATATATATATCACACACACACACACAACACACATATATAAATATGTATATATGTGTGCGGGTCTGGGGCGGGGTGGGTACTAAGGTACCCATACCCGCACCCGTCTCCATTAAATTTGACATGTAATTATCCGTATCCGTGTCCGTATCCATTGATCGGATAATTACCCTCCCCATTGTAGATAATTTTTACGGATGCCCAATGGATATAGGTCGAATTGTCATCCCTACCCGTATTGTATAGATGCCAGATGGACTTGCTAAATTGTTTCTGGGGATAATTACCTTTTACAAACTTTAAAATTGATGAAATAATTATTTTGTGCCATTCAATGTGAATTATGATACTTATTTGTATTTTAGATACCGAAAATTTGCGACTAAAGTGGTGAGTAAATTTGAGGGGTAAAACTGAATAATACCAATTCCCCCCCCCCCCCCCCCCCACCAAATGCACAGATTGTATTCTTCAATTACATGTTTTGCACTATTTTCCCTCAACCACGATTATCTATTCTCCTATTTCCCTCGTGCATGGTCATTCATTTCCGTCACATTTTCATATGAGAGATTTCTTACCATTTAGCAGTGCTCAAATTAGATTTAAGTAATTGAGATTTTTTTGTGACAAGAGTTTTAAGCTAAGAAAACTCACCATTGGAAAAAAAACTGCTTTAATACCCTGAACTAAATTAGTTCTACACCCAATCAGTGTTAGAATATCAAACAAACAAGTACAAAAGAAAATTTGTTTTGTTTTAAAAGTCAAGTTATTTTTTGTTTGATAAGCTAAGCAAATGTATACCAATATTACGTTAGTCGGATTGGAACTAGGTTAATATAAAAACATGATTGGGAGAGGCAACCCTCTAAAGGTGGCTAGCCACTACTAGAAAGGAAGGCAGAATCAAAACAAAATGAGAGAGAAAAAAACAGAAAAGGAAAACGAGAGACCTCTGGACTTTTTTTTTTGGTCGAAAGACCTCTGGACTTATAATGGACCAAATTTAACAGATTTACGTATCCTGGAGGTGGTTTTGTTAACTGGACTATGAGAAAAGGTTATGGCCCATTTGGATATAATGGGTTTTATCACAGGACTGATTAAAGAGTTGTTGGACCTAATTTATGCATTATTGGGCCTCTTCGAAGTCTGTGACATCTAGAGAATGCTGGCCCGGTAAAAGTCTTGGGCTAATTGAAACCCGAGCCCACGGATATCTAGACCCTTATATAAAACATGCTACAATTAGTTGAACCAAAAAAAATGCTACAATTTGAACCAAAAAAATAAAATAAAATTAGGTGCGTGCCTATTCTTTTATTTTGAGTAGTATTTATTCAATATATAGAGTGAATCAAACTCTTTATGCCATCATTTATTATATGTTTATTAATAAAAAAAAAGAAAAGATGTTATCTTAACATATTGATTTGGTTTTGGCCCGTATTGGGTGTGTCCTACTTTGGAACAGCTTCTTATGATAGGATAACTCTAACAGACTTCACCAAAACAAGGCAAAAAGTTTTGTGGCAATCTATAGTTTATGTTCTTTGGTTCATTAGTTGGAGTGCAATACTCACATGTATATTGTAAGGGTGTCTCTCCCTTAATTTGCTATGGGTCACCAGGACAGGATTATTTATGGCCTTCCTTTGGTGTTCTGCAAGTGACTGTGTCTGTAACATGGAAGAGAATGAATTACTTGCAGCATTTGGGCTAGAGCAATTTCTGGGAACATTCAAGGGAGCACCCGACTTAGCTTCATTGAGCAATGATGTTACCTCGATTTGAATTCAATGAGTAAAATTCATGCAGTTCGCACAATCATGAAATTGGAGTTATTGAATGAAAATCAATCGACTCACATTTTGAGCTTGTACTTTAAATTATATTTGTTGAATTTAAAACATGAGTCGTCCGATTTTCATCTAACGGCTCTGAGCTCATGATTGCAGAAACTGTGTGAATTTTCAACTACAGTCAACCTAAATCTAGTGTTACCTACACAATCAACAATAGAGATATTAAAACAGTATCATAAATGCAAGTTGTATTTTGTAGAGTGTTCAAGGAGAACAACATAAAGGAAACACCAAAACAAAATGCATAAGTTCTAGCATTGTTAACCCATTTCATATATTTCAAGTATAACCAAGAGCTTATTTATTTACATGGCTTGGTAGCACGTCAGATTTACAAGACTTGGCTATGGTGATTCCTCTGAAGAGATAGAGCTATAACAGAATAACAGATGTAACTGATTACTACTTAGTATGCTGAGGATCGAAGTCATAATTTTCATGAGGTAAGTTTGTCGAATGCAATAAAAACCAGTGGTATCTTTAATTACACAACTTTTGAGCTGAAGTACGCGCAACAGCATTCCCTATTGGCAATATGTCAATTAGTTAACCGTGATGTAAGAATGATGCACCTTTCTCACAAATATAGCATTTCTCATTATCTAAATAATCAATGTTTGATAACCACGGTCCAATTAAAATCCAAATCCCGCATGTGAAATGCATTAATTGAACAGAGAAATTAAAATACCTACCATAATCCTCTGCTGCTACCCTTTTTTTTTTTTGTCTTAGCTGCGTTCTTTATAACACTTTCACACTTTCCTCTATTTCCTAAGTAAATAGAGAAATAAAAAATTAAATTAAATTGAGGAGAGAATGTTTATCAAAATCACAAATATCACTCAAAGCTCAACCAATAAGCAATTTTCCTTGTTCGTGTTCGATACTGATATGTTAACCAAAATATGTTTGTCTTCTCAAATCAAATGCCTTTACCTTGTAAACTTGAAACTGTAGGTAAGATCACATTAAGAAAACATTTTATCAGTAAAACCATCTATAACTACATGTAAAATTGTAAACTGTCTTGTAGTGCAACAGTAATGTTCATTAGTTTCGGAAAAAACAAAAGAAAGAAAGATAAAGAAAAGAAGCGCTACCGACGTGAGTGTCAATATCAAGAGACAACATTATTGGTGACACGTGTCACCGACCAGCAGGCGTTGAGAAGCGTGCATACGTGGCTTGTACTTTGGGCAAAGAACCTTGTTAAGTTGTCTATTAAACAAGAATAATCATAAAATTAAGTGATATTAAATGAGATGATCCTTGAAGTGGAGGGCATTTAATTACGCGTGATAAGTTTCTTTAAGAATCTGATACTGTCCTCCTGCTTCCTCTCTTCTTTCTCACGTGGCCATGCTCCTATCTGCTTCAAATTCATAATTTCAGAATTAGAACCTACTACTATATAAGAGGAAACTGACCCTGGCCTTCATTCCATGTACCCACATTGTCATTGTTTGCTTTCGTAACTCTCGAACGTTTTCCATCTGAGAATCTTTCATTTCCTATCCCTCACAATTCCAATCTCTGAGATCAAGAGACCCATATGGGCAAGTTGTGGACTTTGACCACCCAACTTCATTCCCTTGCTGGGTATGCACTCTGCTTTATATGCATGCTCTGTTCCCCTTTTCCGTTTTCCTCTTTTCATTCTTCAATCAAGATCTTGAATTACTTCTTCTTTTCTTTTTTTGTGGTGAAAGTGTTTCTTGAATTACTAATTCTTGTATATTTCATTTTTGCAGGCCAGTGGTGACGTTATTATATCCTTTGTGAGTATCAGAAATAACACCCCCCATACACACATTATAGCCCTAATTTATAAACTTCGATTAATTTCTCCTTTGTATATATTATCTTCACAGGTATGCTTCGGTGGTAGCAATAGAGAGCACATCCAAGTTGGATGATGAGCAATGGCTTGCTTATTGGATCATTTATTCCTTTCTCACCCTTATGGAAATGGTTCTCCAGCCCCTCTTGGAATGGTGAGTTTGACCAATGAAAGATAAAATAATAAGAGAAATGTCATATTTTTCTACAAATCCTCCTACATATCCTCTTACTATTTTATAAAGTAAGAAAGAGAATAAAACTAATAATATCTTAAAAATATAAAAAATATTTAATACTTTCTTCATTCGGTAATTATGAGAATTTGTAGGAATAAAAGGTAAAAAGATTTAGAATTATTCAAATAATAAACTATGAACTGTACTGTGAAATTTGGATTCGATATTTAATAAAACATAAACTAAATTTGCAGGATGCCGATTTGGTACGATGTGAAACTATTGCTAGTGGCATGGCTGGTTTTGCCGCAGTTCAAAGGTGCTGCTTTCTTGTATGAAAGGTTCGTGAGACAGAACATTCGGAAATACATAATAGACAGGGGGCACCACGTGGATTATCCCAACGGTGGCAAGGTCAAGAACAAGTTTCTCGACTTCATCACACCCAAGAAAGTGAGTTAATTGAATTGAATTCCCATTTTTAATCAAGGGAAATGTTTGGTGGACCACCCACCCACACCCATGACACACCTCTCTTTTCATTGAGATGAGGTGTGAGAGTAGTGGTGGGGTGTCCACCTATCATCACCCTTTAATCAAATCAAATTGAAATGAATTCTTTAGATTGGGTTTAGATTTTATCAATTTTCTGATGTAACTTGTCATGTTGTTACTTATGCTGACGAGGGAACAGGGGGATCATGATTCATAAGGGATGAGGCATTTATTGAATGCAGAGCAGTGGATGGAAATTCAATGAAGATGCGCGCGTTCATGAGCTTCACTTTTTATTTGGTTTTATTTTAATATCTAATCTAATAATCTAATGTATGGCTTTAGTCATAATTTCAAAATTCAAATCCTCGCTTTGTTGTTTAAATGACATCAAGTTAAGTAATGTGAGTACGTGACTTTTTCTGTTCACGTTTGTTGTGCAATGAACGGTTATTTCAAAGATGTGAAGGCTTCTTTTGGTTCTAGAAATAAAATGAAAGGAAAGAAAGTGAGAAGAAAGAAAAATACATAGTTGTCAAATGAAATAAATACCCTAGCCTCAATAAAAATGAGATATGATAAAGATAATAGATAAGTGAAAGAAATGCTCTCACTAATATTAAAAACAATATTTATTTAAAATCATAAATAAATGAAAAAAATTTAAAAAATATTTAGCATTTGAAAAATTCTTCAAAGTGTCAATTTTCTTCCCGATTTGAGAGGAAAGAATTTTAAAGTGGGACCCATCATTTATTTTACTTTCTTTTCATAATCCACTACGGCCAAACCATTTAAAATTTCTTGGAAAATGTGTTTTCCTTCATGTGCAATCTTTTTCCTTTATTTTCACTCAAACCAAACTTATGCAAAGAGTATTGTTATCTAGGTATGACCGTCTAAAAGAAATTGGGATCTCAAACTAAGTGAACCCACTTATATATAGCATAAATTGGGGATCATGCAAAGAGTATTCAATATCTAGCATTTTTTTTGACGGAATCGTCCAACTTAGCCTAAGACACAAGTAAATGGGTTAAATATATTTATAGTCTTGCAAATAAAAAATATTCGATTTTGATTTTCAAATTTTAAAATGTCTCGTTAGGATATATATAGTTTCTCAAAATATCATCAATAGGGATTACATACGGGGCTTACTGGTCCTTACAAAATTATAATCATTTTTTTTTGTAAAACTCTCACATAAAAGTTTGTTAAATTATAAAACATTTCTCTGTTTTTCTCTTCTACCCAAAAAGGGCCTAGTGTTTTTTCTTTTCTTCTCTATGGTCCACGGTTTACCTTTCTTCGGGGTGAGGGTCCCAATACCGGTCAATCAAAATGCTTTTTGGAAACTTTTGCAGAACACTATGAAAAAAAAAATGCTCCACCCCAACAGTCCTTGGCGCTTTGCACTGACTAATAAAGCTAGCAAGATGACTAAGCTATCAAGGAAATACTTAAACACTTGCTGATAATATATTGTTTTAATGCTTTCTTCCTCTATCAGATTTGTCTGATTGATTAGCACACAATTATATTTGTAATTTCGCATTTCATTATCTTTGGCATGCATGCACATGTGCCGAATGTGGTATGGTATATAATTACACCGTATTAGATGCTGCCGTCGAGTTTTATCAGCTCATCGTTCACAAAATTAAGAATATTTAAGTTTCTTATATGACATTGCCTTAAACAGTTAAACCCTGATTCTCTTGGCCACATTCTTCTCCGTTCCACTCAATAATGAGGCTTCTGCAAGAAGAAATGTAAAAGAAAAAGTTAAAAGTGCTTCTATAATCGAAATCTATCCCACTTCCCTAACCAGTAAGACCACAGAAAGTGAAAAAAAAGATATCAAGGCTTTCTAGAGCAGTCAAAATGATCATTCTTTTCTTAACGGGGAATGTTGGGGTAATTAAAAACAACTTACAGATAGTAGGTTAAAATGTTGTTTGGCACCCAAAAATTAATCCAAAGTTTCAACATTGTTGTGGAATCACAATCAGAGATGCAATGAAGAGTAATTGAATAACTAATCTTTGTTAGCGACTACTATTTTTTTAAGTTATCACAAAAAATACTATAAGCAGTTGATATTGTTGATCCCATATTAAATTATTAATTAAACAAGGTGTTATAATTAGGTGGAAAAAAATTGACAATGATGTTGGAAAGCATTAGTAGACTCAAACAGAAGTGAAGAGTAAATTATTAAGATTTGAAAGAGTGAATCATAAAAATCGTCCCAAAGATCGTAGAACATTGTCAATTTAGTTTCTAAAGTTATTGATATTTGAAATTCCAAATTAACTCATTAAATTGAAAATTTTCGATCATATTATCTTTTTTGGGTCTGTCAATTTAGTTCATAAAATTATCTAAGAAAAACTAATGGAATTGATCAATATTTTCAACTTCATAGATTAATTTAGAATATTATTGATTTCAAGAACTAAATTAACAGAATCTCACAATTTCAGATATTAAATTGCTGATTCATTCGATTTATTAAAATGAAAAAAGGGGGCCAATAAACGCCACGCCACCATGTCCCATGGCTTTTGAAAAAGTTGTTAAATTCCTTATCAAATAATGATAAAGTAGCATGTGAATAATTTTGCAAATCAATCCCTTTCCTCAATCTATATAACCAGTCCTTTCCCATGCTCACAGTTCAGCGAGATAAATTAATTCTTCTCCATATATATTCTGTAAGCCTACCTTAAATTAAAACCCCTGCTTCAAAGGTAACAACTTGAATCCAATGGATCCTACCCAGATCAAGAAGATTCAAGCCATGAACAGGTACAAGAGGCGTCAATTCCTGGATAATTTGTATTTCTATTCCTTCACTGCTATAGCATGCAGTGTGTTCTGTTGTGTCACCCTTTGCCTTCCGTATCTTTTTTCTCTGCTACGGGTCTTTTTCTTGGTGTACATGCCAAATTTAATAATACCAATCCTTTTGAGCTCAAAGCTCTTATTCATCCTATGCAACCTCATCATTGTTGTCCTTGTGATAAACTCCAGAATCCTTTCTTCTTCGGGTAATTCATCTTCAAGTACTTCTGATGTTTACTATGATGAGTACATTCAGAGCAAGCAAATTACTACAAAGCCTCATCATCAGATTCCAATTCCAGATCATGAGGTGAATAAAGCTGTAACATTATTTGAGAAACATGTTGGGGAGAATCATATGGACATGATGACAGGGGAAGAATATGGAATAAACAGTTTGGAGTTAAAGAGCAAAGCGTGGAGGATTAAGAAAAGCACAGAAACATGTCCTGCAGCCAAAGAGAAGGAGGACTATTTGGATGAAGGAGAGGAACAAAGTAATTTGGTTGCTTCTTCTGATGAATTGAACAAAAGGGCTGATGATTTCATTGCAAGAGTCAATAGGCAGAGGAAGATTGAACTTAGCCTTCTGCAATGTGGTAGCTACTAATTGGTAGTTTGGTACAAGAGTTTTCCATGTATGATGCCTCTGTGTGAGTGTGACTCTGTCAGTTAAGAGAGGCAATGCTGGAACAAAAGAAACCATTATTAAGTTCTCAATGGCACTATTAACAAATTTTGATCAAAATCTCATCTTTTGTCCCTTCTTAATTACCCAATTCAGTTTGGTTGTCTGATATAAACCCCCCCCATCGTATAAAAAATTCATGACTTTAATTTTTAGATCACTAGGATAATCTCCTTTCATTGTCAAAAAAGGATAATCTCCTTTCGTGATTTTTTACGTAATCACGTATTTTAAATTAGTATTTCAATATTCATTTGAACAGTTTTCTTTAACTATTTTAATTGATGTTTAAATTTCTTCAATTAATATTACACACAATGTAGCTGTAAATCTTTTGGGAAATTTTTTTATTAAATATTTTTTTTATTTTTTTAAAAATTACAAAATTTTATTTTTTAATTTGTTTTTTTTTTGGGTGGCTTTAATTTGTTTTTCCATTATCAGTAATATAATTTTTCCTAATTAAATTATTTTTTGTATTTTATTTATATTTAAAAAAATATCCGTTGAATTCACATTATATTTGTTAATACGGTTTTATCACAGATTTATGATTTTTGGATCTCAGCCACGATCATCCCAAAAATACTTCATTGATAAGCAAACTACGTACTTCCCACTTGTACGTGAACATCCTACACGTGTTAATTTTATAAATTACATTACATACAAAGAAGCTACCATAGTTCCATGGCCATTTAATTTAATTATTTGTCCAGGATCCTTAAATGAACTTTTTGTAGGTCACTGTGAGGCTTCTTCGAATCTGCTTACCTTTCTGTGAGGGCATTTCCCCCTACCTTCAAACACATTACGTACAGAGATGATAATAGGAAATCATAGAAGTTATATAGTTAATTTTTTTACACATAAATAGGTTTAGATTTAAATTTGAGTAATTTTTCAAAAAGTTTATAAGTATGAGTGCAAGTCTACTTTACATTTGATGTGCAATACAAGTAGAATAGTAATTGAGTTATAATATTATTTTTTTGGGTATATGTTTGATTATCGATGGTCTTTTCTTCTTTTTCTTTTTTATCAGGACGATACACCGTCCCTAATTTATGAGATCACTGTAAGTGAAAAAATACTAGCTTTTTTATACAAAAAAAATAAGCCTGAAATAAGGTCGGTTCTTTTTTTTTTTTTCGTTTATAGGGTCGGTTCTTTTTTTTTTGTCAAATATGAGATATATTGAAAAAGGGCAAAGCCCAAACATTACACAAAAGGGACTTGAATACATAGACTCATAACAGATATGCTATAGCTAACTCATACACAATAAACCCCAAGTTATGCTCTGGATGAGCTTAAACAGCTCCCAATTGCCCAACTAACAGCAAAGGAAAAACACAGCGAACAAAAACAAACAAAAACAACAACAAACTGAAAAGGAAAAACAAAGACACAGCCTAACACACAAGTCTAGTCCACCAAAGACATGAAAAAGGATATTCTTGAGTGGGATGAGTTTGACCCATTTGGGGCACCCAAAACTTTGTTCTCAACATATTTGCTTACATGTCAAAATCCAGTCATCACACAACCAGAGCCGGCAGCCCAACAGTCCACAGGCAAGGCGGTGAGGTAGAGGGAGGCGGAGCTACAACGAGATGCCCAGCAGCACAGAGGAGGAAACCTGAAAAACAGAAAAACCCAAAGAAGAGAAACACCACAAACACCAACAAACAACAAACGAGAACCCAGCTCAACCCCAGCCGCCGCGGAGGATCCGGCAAGGACAAAGGCGCACAGGCACGGTTGCGAGGACAATAGCTGCAAACTTCCACGGTTGGAGAAGGAGACGACTACGCAACTCCATCCTATGCCGACTCTCGTTCAAGCCATAGCTGAGGGCGGTGCTCCAAACACCCAACACAGTAGACAGCGGCGCTACAAACCCCATCAACCGGCGGATCGAAGCTCCCTTGCGCTTCCACAGATATTGGGTTTATTAGCTTGGTAATTGGGTCGAATCTTCTTTGAATAAAACAAACAATTTGACGTTGACAAAAAAAACTAACAATTTGACCAAAAAAAAGAGAGAGAATAAAACTAACAAAGGCAATGCATCGGCAGTTTCGTAAAAAGTAAAACAAATAAATGTTAAATGCTAGCGCTTATCTAATCCCAAATAATACAAGCCAAAATAATATGGCAACACAAATTTGACAGGACCCCTAAGTTTTAGTAGTAGTATACCAGGAAAAAAGTAATACAACGAAAAATTCCCTGTCTGAATTATCAGTAATAACAAATCATATTTACCACCAAATGCACAATAAAAATAAGGAACCTTTTCTTATTTTTCTTCCTTTGAAATTCGTAAAACAAAGTAAAAAATACACCGCTTTTGTTCTTATCATGAATAGAAGTAAGCTAAGCTGCGAACAACTTGTGTTCTTTCACCTAAAAAACTTAAACTAGGCCTTGATTTAATTAGTTGTTATTTAATGGTGATATAATTAGTTGTTGTGCAAAAGCTATACATT
Organism: Glycyrrhiza uralensis; assembly: GCA_030159175.1. Lineage (NCBI taxonomy): Eukaryota > Viridiplantae > Streptophyta > Magnoliopsida > Fabales > Fabaceae > Glycyrrhiza > Glycyrrhiza uralensis. The sequence continues at coordinate 55,034,083 of BRZY01000003.1, read as the reverse complement.
TGTTGGGTTTGTTAAAAAAAAAAAGTCAAATTACTTGTAAATCATGATTCATTTGAACCGAAATTTGTCCAGTTTTCAAGTTGCATGTGTACGTATAATGTACCTTCACTTCTGATTGATTTCAGCGCAAATTTGAAGAGAGTCAAGAATTATCAGGCTTCTACAACAATAACAAGGGTCTGGAACGACACTAGAAAGTGTCGTTTTGCATTTGGCCAAAAGATGATCCTCTGGGCGCGGTGGTAACCGATTGAGAGAAACTGCAAGACATTGTATCTCCGGCAAACAATATAGTCACCGATACTCTCTTTTTTCTCACTCTCAACGAGGGACACGTGTCCTACACTTGGCATGCTGTGGTGCCACCAAACCTATTACCTATGTCTTTATTTCTACTCGTTACATTTAGCCTTTCTGTGCATGCTTGCTTCCCTTCCTATAACTATAAACCTCAAATTCTCAATTTTTCAGCTCCACCACATCCTTCTCAGATAGTTTTTCCATACTCTGCTATTGTTAAGGAGTCATTAATTAGTGATGGAACTTATTCACACATTCCTGAACATAGTAGCTCCCCCATTCACCTTCATTTCCCTTTGCCTTTTCTTACCACCCTATTGGGCCTTCAAGTTCTTCCTTTCCACCATAAGTTCCATCTTCAGTGAAAATGTTGCCGGTAAAGTCGTTCACATCACAGGTGCTTCCTCTGGTATTGGCGAGGTAAAGTAATCCACGATGTTTACCCACCCATATTAATTAATTGACTTAATTGCATTTTTAGTCTTCAATTATTATTGTGGTTGTGCCATTTTTGGTTATCATTTTCAATTGAGCAAATGCATTGAGTTCAAAGTATTTCAATTGTTACAATTAGACCCTCTATTACTATGTCGTCTAATTTTTAATACAAATCAATTCATTCAATCCCAACAATTGGAAATTTGGGATAATTGGTGGATCCAATTCGCTAACCGAGAAACAAAATCCCACAATCACAATAATTGTGTTATGTCATGGCAATAATAACAATTAATTACTCCCTCTGTTCTTTTTTATTTGTTGATTTTTAAGAAAAATTTTATTCTTTTTTATTTGTCATTTTGATAGTTTAAGGTTATATTTGGACAATTATGCCCTTAATTTTATTAATTATTTTATACATTTTTTATAATTTATTAATTTAGTAGTTGAAAAGTTCAAAGATTAATTACGACTCCCAAAAATAATTGTACTTTCCAATAATATAACTTTATTACTAATATAAAATGGACTCTAGGAGTTCGTGAAAGATAAATTAGATAATTGAATAATGGGATAAAAATGATTAAAATGATAGAACACATTAATGTAAAGAGATAAAATGAGATAGTGGAAAAATAAGGATATAATAAAAAAAAATTTATAAATTAATTGATTCCTTGGTTGTGGTGAAACAACCTTAAAGGACAGATAAAAAGGAACGGAGGGAGTAACAAATAAAAAAACTCCCACAATCACAATAACTGTGTTATGTCATGGCAATAATAATAAATAAATAAAAAGAAACCAGATTGGATTATTTAGGAGTCAGCCCTGTAACAGTAACACTAACATTGTGTTATAATTTTTGCAGCATTTGGCGTACGAGTATGCAAAGAGAGGTGCTCGATTAGCACTTTCTGCCAGGAGGGAGACTGCACTGCGGGAAGTCGCTGATAGAGCACGTGATTATGGGTCTCCAGATGTTATTATAATGCGTGCAGATGTTTCTAAGGTTGAAGATTGTAGGCAATTGGTGGATGAAACTGTTAATCACTTTGGAAGACGTATGTGTGTGAGCCTGCTTAATTACAAATTAAGTTCTTCAAACCAATTTATTATAAGTCAGTCTCACACAGGCACACATTAATTGACAGAACATAGCTGTTTTAGTATGTCATCACTGTGTCTGTGTTTCTCTGTGATGCAGTGGACCATCTGGTAAACAATGCCGCAATCGGTGTTGCCACCTTGTTTGAGGAAGTAACTGATATCACCAATTTGAGACCTGTCATGGTAATTAGCCATATTCAATCAGAATTATTTTCCCCCGTAGCTAGTTATGCATGTTTTTTGCTGGTCTGGGGCTGCAGAATTATTTTTACAGAAGTAACTGTAAGCCCCTATTAAATTAAAAATAAATAATAAAATAAAAAATTCAAATATGATGCCACCCTGCTATTATAGGATTGTAATTATATAGATAGATTCTCAATATATCACTGATATGATATCAGTTATCATGAGTTTGTGACCAACCTCTTGATATATCAGCTTTGCATGTTGGACTAATTTAGTTGGGTCTTTCAGCTAATTACTGCGATTCTGTTCTGTGTTCTCGTAGGAAACAAACTTTTGGGGATCGGTTTACACAACCCGTTTTGCTTTACCGCACCTCAGAAACAGCAGAGGCAAAATCGTGGTCTTGTCATCTGCTGATTCTTGGATGCCTGCACCCAGAAGGAATGTGTATAATGTAAGTGACCCTGACATGTATAATCCAGTTTACAAGTATATATAGCAGTAGAATTAATCCATCTATCTCTGTTTTTTTTTTCCTAATTGATGTTCATTGGTGTTCATATTATTCAATACCCTGCAGGCAAGCAAAGCAGCGTTAGTGAGTCTTTATGAAACATTGAGGGTGGAAGTTGTGTCCGACATAGGCATAACAATTGTGACACCCGGTTACATAGAATCTGAATTGACCAAAGGGAAATTCTTATTGCCACCCGAAGGCAAGATGGGGGTGGACCAAGATATGAGAGATGTAAGCAAATTTAATCTCCAGAGCTCATCAATTCCATTTTTATTTTTTTCAAGTACATGCTATACTTATTTACTATTAATTACCTCATTGGTTTTGATGAAGATATATATTACCTTAACTCTATTAATTACTAGCTTAATTTGAGTTGGAAAAGCAAAGCTGTGGTGATATGTGATGAGTGTGAGTATGTGATAATGATGTGTATAGGTTGAAGTGAGTGCAATGCCAGTGGGGTCAGCGAGTGGGTGTGCCAAATCAATAGTGAATAGCACGCTGAGGGGAGATAGGTACGTGACGGTGCCAGCATGGTTCAGAATGATTTATGTGGTGAAAGTGTTGTGCCCAGAGCTGGTGGAGTGGAGCTTCAGAATGCTGTATCTGAGTGGGTCAAACACTACTGCAGCAGAGGCAAGAGAAGCCCCTAGCAAGAAGATTCTGGACGCCACTGGGGTCAAGAAGTTGTTTTATCCCTCTTCAATTCAATCTCCTGAGGTTAAGACTGAGTGAGTGAGAGTGATCCACAAATCAAAATCACAGAACCATGAAAATTAAAAGTCTGTATATATATATATATATGTGTGTGTGTGTGTGTGTCTATCACATGCTAGCTCCTCTAGTCCTGTTATAGATGGGTTTATGTTTCTTCTTTTTTCTGAGTATTGTTGTGTCTTTTGTAAATTGTCTCTTTTGTTTAATATATATTTAAAAATAAGTGTATACATACAAAAAAAAAAATTACATATATAATAAAGCAAAATATTTTTGAAAAAGAAATTTTACACGTCTCAATAACATGTTCAATTTGAGAAAATTTTACACAGTATCTATATATATAATAAAGCAAAATGTTTTTGAAAAGAAAATTTTACACCTCTCATACCATATTCAATTTAAGAAAATTTTACTCAGTATTTATTCTAAAGGCTAACAAAAATGGAAACTGGGTGATTCTTTTTTAATTCAAAATAGAATATGCAAATCAAAATTAATCAAATATTATTGTGTCTGAATCAGCATTGAATGTAAATTTGAAAACAAAATCAGAAGATTATTGTGTTTTGCTTTCTCTCACATGTCTATTTATTTGATTTTCTTTCCCATCATTCTACCCTTCATTTTCAAAAAATACATCTAATCAGTGTCTCTACTGATCCGTCCTCTCACTCTGTCATCATTTGTGGTCGATCCTCTCATTGGGTTGAAGTTGCTCATCTCAATTCAGATATTATGATTAGTTTTAGTGATTTTATTTTTAAATGTTATTGTCTTATTTCACCTCCTCCTAAAATGCTTATGATCATCGATTTTATTTAACGAAATTTATATGAATATTATGCAGCTACAATAGCCTCGAACTCATAGCGATCGACCTTTTTAGCCTTTCGTGTCTGTCCAAACTTGCACGTCTCTTTAACTATTCATTCTTTGGTATGATATTTTTTGTTTTGTTTTTTTCTCTCTTTTTGTTCTCTCTTTTCATATATATTTTCTTCTTCGTTCTACTCTTATATTGTGATGACTATCACTCAAGACTTTCGATTGAATGTTAGTTTTTGTTTTCTTTTTAGTCTTTTCTCTCTCGCGATTACATGTTGGTTTTTGTATTTTTAATCTTAAATCTTAATAATTTCATGTATTAATATATTTTATTTGTTTATATTATTCTATTATTTGTATGATTGTTATTCTTTTAATCATCAACATTGACATCTCATCTAAGGTAAGTTTTTTTATTTTATTATTAATCATTTTTAGTTGTTATTTTTTCAATGATTGAGATCTCCTTATTTTGATCATTTTTTCATAGTATCCAAATTATTGATATTGTTTGATTTTTATTTTGATTCTTCTATCGAATATCATCACTACTTTTCTATTCATCAACTTAAACTTCTTCTCTAAGACAAGTTTTTTTTTTAATTTTTTGATTAATAACTTTTAGTTATTAGAATTAATGTTTCTATACTTTGTGTATAGAAATTATGTATGGAACAATAGAAAAAATATTAAAAATATTATTTTTCTTTTATTTATATAAGATGTAATAATTTTTAAATGTTGCGGATTTGAATTTATGTGGCATTTTTTTTATGAGTTTGAATTTGATCATTTTTAGGCTTTGGGAAAAATGTTAAAATTTTAAAATATTTTATTGTAACTGTTAATATTAGATGAAATAAATATAAGATGTAATAATTTTTAAATGTTGCGGATTTGAATTTATGTGGCATTTTTTTTATGAGTTTGAATTTGATCATTTTTAGGCTTTGGGAAAATGCTAAAATTTTAAAATATTTTATTGTAACTGTTAATATTAGATGAAATAAATAAAAAGATATCTTTCATCTTTTTTTGAAAGGAATATCTCTTCGATCTTGATCTATTCTATCTTGATTTGAATTTGATGTTCAAATTTATGAAAGAATTTTATTTTATCTTAATTTGAAATTGATTTTTCTCGAGATTACAATTTGAAATTGATTTTTCTCGAGATTACATAATAAATAAAAGAGTTTATTTGTATGTTAGTTCATATTTGATATCTTCGGTATTAGTATGAATTTTAAATTTTTTTATATTTAGGAATATTTAATAAAAAATAAAATATATATATTTTATATTAATCAATATCGTTATCATTATTTATTTCTCATTAATGTTTTTACCTAACTAATTTATTCAATAAGTCTTTTCTTTTGTCTTAGAAAATTTGATTATTTTCTTTTTAATACCTATAAATATTTTGATTATTATAAAAATATGAATAAAACACAATAAATGAGAATACATAATTTTTAATCAATACTAGTACTTTACCCGTGCGTCCGCACGGGCGTGAACTATATAGTATCGACATAAAAGAAATCGAATTATTTGATAGCTAAATTCGTTAACGTTGAATATATTATTTTTTTTAAATCACTCAAACAAATGAATGTCATATTTAATAAAAATCAACATGGACAATTTAAAAGAGAACACAACACTACTACGTGAATTTTATGGAAAAAACTATTCAAAATTAGTATAACAAAAGTTAATCAAAGAAATATTTTTTATATAGTTAAGGAATTCAAATAAAAGTTAAATAGTAATATTATTTCATATCAAAGATTCAATCCCCATGTAGTATATATCCATCAAACAATAATATAAGAAAAAAAACTTTTTTTACATAAATCAGAAATAACACACTCTAATAGAAAATAAAAAGAACCAACCTTTCCCTCAAAAAAAAAAAAGAATCAACACAAAATCCTGTAATACATAGGTCTATAGCACATTATATATTAAAAATTAAAATATAAATTTTATACTAACAAAATTATATTAAAATGTAATTTCTATTAAAATAATTACAAATTTTAAGTAATATAGTAATGTTATTTCATGTAAAATATTGAAACCAAACTTTATAATATGTAGGACTATGTTGAGCACAATGTATATTAAAAAAATATTATTTTATATTAAACAATTTATATCACTGTGAAAAATGTATTAATATATTCATTCACGATAAATCAGATAGTAATGTTATTTTAAGTAAAAAGTTTTAATCAAACTCTGTAATATATAGGTTCGTACTATGTACGGGGCATATTTAGATATGTAAATATAGGTGAATGGCTAACAGAAGTGTGTAATCCCGCGTAAGTGTAATGTGTTTGATGTGGGATTAATTGTGTAACAGACTTGCTCCATATAAGTGAATAAAGTGCGTGGTGTGATCAGTGTGTGATCACCCTCATGTGTAAGAACTTGTTTTTCTTTCTTCTCCCTAACTCCTGGTGATGAGCTCTGCGTCCAATAATAGTGTTGTTCTCTGCGTCCAATAATAGTGTATTTCCCTGCTTCAACCTATTTCACCAGGATGCAAACCTTGGTGAATTTAATGAAGCAATGTGGTGAAACCTTCACAGAGCAAACTCGGGTTGAAAGTGCTTCGTAGTCTGACTTTAAAGTTTGACTACATTGTGTGTGCAATTGAAGAATCCAGAAACATGGAAGACTTGAGGATGGATGATCTTCAATGCTCAATTGAGGCTCATGATGAGAAGCTGTTAGCAAGAAACAAAGGCAAGGCACCAGAATAGTGTTGTTCTCTGCGTCCAATAATAGTGTTGTTCTCTGCGTCCAATAATAGTGTTGTTCTCTGCATCCAATAATAGTGTATTTCCCTGCTTCAGCCTATTTCACCAGGATGCAAACCTTGGTGAATTTAATGAAGCAATGTGGTGAAACTTTCACAGAGCAAACTCTGGTTGAAAGAGTGCTTCGTAGTCTGACTTCAAAGTTTGACTACATTGTGTGTGCAATTGAAGAATCCAGAAACATGGAAGACTTGAGGATGGATGATCTTCAATGCTCAATTGAGGCTCATGAACAGAAGCTGTTAGCAAGAAACAAAGGCAAGGCACCAGAATAGTGTTGTTCTCTGCGTCCAATAATAGTGTTGTTCTCTGCGTCCAATAATAGTGTTGTTCTCTGCGTCCAACAATAGTGTTGTTCTCTGCGTCCAATATTAGTGTTGTTCTCTGCGTCCAATAATAGTGTTGTTCTCTGCGTCCAATAATAGTGTATTTCCCTGCTTCAGCCTATTTCACCAGGATGCAAACCTTGGTGAATTTAATGAAGCAATGTGGTGAAACCTTCACAGAGCAAACTCTGGTTGAAAGAGTGCTTCGTAGTCTGACTTCAAAGTTTGACTACATTGTGTGTGCAATTGAAGAATCCAGAAACATGGAAGACTTGAGGATGGATGATCTTCAATGCTCAATTGAGGCTCATGAACAGAAACTGTTAGCAAGAAACAAAGGCAAGGCACCAGAATAGTGTTGTTCTCTGCGTCCAATAATAGTGTTTTTCTCTGCGTCCAATAACAGTGTTGTTCTCTGCGTCTCTTCTTTTTTCAATTTTCTTCTTTTCTTTTTTCTACAACCCATCAGTTTGTGTTTATATTTAATTAATTTAATTTCCTTTCCTCTATTTATTTTATTTTTTATCAGTAGAATGATGTTTGTTTGACATGCAATATGACCAAGGGAATATCATTGAATGGGCAGAGCCTTCTGATCAAGCAAGGAGTCAGCTATAAATTTGGACCCATGTTCCTACTTATCACATATGCTACTCTGTTTGAGTTATGAATTGATCACTTTAGTAAATACTGAAGAGTGGATAACGATTATTACAATTTGGCACATGATTTGGTTAAGTAGACTGATACTTGCACATCCAGTTAGAGCTGTTTATTCGGGCCGGACCGGCCCATTCGGGCCAGCCCACAACGGGCCAATACATTTTCAGGCCGGGCCGGGCCAAATTTCTTATGGGCCACTAATATGCCAACCCAGCCCAGCCCTCCACGGGCTGCGGGCCAAACGGGCTGGCCCATGGGCTCATTTTTTTTTAAAAATAATATTTTTATAGAAATCTGACGCAGTCATACCTGTGGAATTAATCACACCCCGGGTATGAAACTCATTGTAAGCTAGTTTAGTACTGAAAAATAAGACATTTGTAGAGCCTGACGCTTTCACACCTGTGAAATTATTCACAATGGTGGTGTGAAACGATCTGTAACGGAGTTTAGTGCCAGAGGCCCAGAACTGACGCTTCCACACCTGTGTAATTATTCACACCCCTGATGTGAAACAGTCTGTAAGCAAATAATAGTCGGGCCAGCGGGCCAGCCCGGCCCACCACGGGCTAGCCCACTTCGGGCCATTGATTTTTCGGGCCGGGCCAAAATATTTTCGGGCCTAGATTTTGCTAGCCCAGCCCATTTTTTTATCGGGCTAAACGGGCTAGCCCATCGGGCCTGGCCCATTTTGACAGCTCTACATTCAGTTTCCAAATTTCATACCTTTAGAACTTCAAAATATTTTCACTTTTGCTTTCAAAATAGTAGAATAGTCACCATAAACACTATCAAACTCAAGATGTAGATAAAATATGATCTGAAAATAGATCAATTACAAACTGGTTTTCAAATACTTCACAAACACAATATATAAACGACTATCTGGTTTTGAAACCACATTCAGAAACCTAGCATAAGTTGAAGACCCAAATGTCAAAACAAAGCTAAAACAAATATCACATGATTAGATTAGATTAGAATACATTCAATCAAATGCATCCTTCAAAAGTTTAACTTCATGAGAAGAAAATAAAAGCAAATGATCTAGAAACTATTGGATAAAACTCAGGAATAATATTAGAAGTCTTGAACTAAATTCCTACGCTATCTAAATCTGTGGTAGTTCAGCATTCATATTTAAAAGACGTGAAGCCAATGCCTTTTTTCCCTGTGTATCTAGCATTGGATCATTTCTTTATCAAATTTCCAACATAAAGTGCTCTCATGTTGGGCAGAGAAACCTCGCTCTTCAATTGAACAACACCAGCATCACAAAGAAGAAAAGCAAGGGCCAACTCTACATTTGCTGTACAGTGCCTTCCCTGTATTCCTACAAATGCATACAATATTTGAAAATCAACTTAGAAACAAATAAATCCAGAACCAAAACAACGAATAAAATAGGCATAAACCAAGGACAAATGAATCCAAAAGACCAGAACCAAAGCAAAATATCAGATGAATCTACTACATCTTCTTCCTTGTCAACCTCCTTCATCCGAGACCCCTTCAAACACTGCAAAATCCACACAATCTATTGATCAAACCATCCAAAGTGTACAGTATTTTTGCAATTGACATTATTTGGATGATAAACCAACTTACCTCCTTCTTTTGGTGAAGAATATACGATTACTCTGTATCATCACTGCAAAATAAACAAAATTTGAAATCATTAGCAACAAATCAAAAACTAACAAAATAAAATTCAAGAAATCAAAATACAAAAAGTGTTTAACTCACCATCATCATTCCATCAATTCGTTCTTGTAATCCTTCTTTTCCTGCATACATACAAACAGAGAAAAAATTATTACACAAATTCATGTAATCAGCAATACATAGATCAGAGGATTAAATTACCTCGTATAAATTAAACCCAGATTTTCCTCTTCATCATATTCCCATAGTTCGAACAAAAGAAACAGAGGAGTGGAGGCAGAATATCCAACCCCTCCACCGCCTTCCAGCCCAGCGAAGTAACTCAGATATCCCTCCTCATCCCACGACACTCGGAAGGTAAAGAGGAAAAGAAGAACGGAGGCGGAAACACCTCCTTCGAGGCAAGCGAAGTCACCCCCCGATATCCCTCTACGTCCTTCAACACTGTCAAGATAAAGAGGAAAAGAAGACCGGAGGCAGAAACGTGGAACAGAGAGGAGAGAGTGGTGGCGGAGAGATCGGACGCCGAAGAGAGAGAGAGGATGAGAGATGACAGTGGTAGGGGAGGAGTTTTTGGAGTGATTGGGGTTATACATTGCGTGATTGTGTTATACTGATTTGAAATTTGAAATCTAACATTTGAATTTGATTTTTTTTTTCAAAAGACACGGAGAGAGAAGATGGAAGATTGAAATCCGCTCAGAGCAATTCCTCTAATAGATCAGCAAGTTTACCAAATAGCCCTTAATTGTACAGGTGTCAATTAGCTAAGAAGGAGTTTCTTGTCTTTTCCAGAACAATTTCTATCCTTAGATAGATAATAGATTTTTACAACTATATAAAACTCACACATACCAACAAACTCAATCAATATTAGATTATCAGAACATTAATGATTGGTGTACCACATTTTAAATTGATTATATTGCACGGTATGGTTTCCCTCAGTGGTAGTAATAATCAATTAATATTCATTTTCTTTCCCCAATTTATTAATTATCAAAATCGGTTTAAATTGAATTTGTGGGTTAGTATTGGTTTCCAACTATGGTAATAATAATCAGTTGTTTAAATTTAAATTGATTATATTGTACGATGTGGTTTTTTGCTATGGTAATAACAATAACAAATTAATATTGTTTATCTTTTCCACAATTTGTTAATTAACAAAAAATGATTTAAATTGGGTTCGTGGGTTCATATTGATTTCTCACTATGATAATAATAATAATAATAATAATAATAATAATAATATTAATAATAATAATAATAATAATAATAAATTAATATCACACGCCCCTTATGAAATACATTTTTCAAGTATAGATCTTTAGTTTTATGGTAACCATATCACTGGAATAGAAGGATTGACAATTGACATAATAGAAGATTAAATGCATAATAACATTCGACTTATTTCTATCATAACATGTTTCTATCATAACATGACACCAATAAGGCAATAACTATAAAATGATGATAACCAAGTATTTAACTATTTGACAAAAATAAATCAAGTATCTAACTAAATTATCTATTCAGCAATAAAAAGGGAAAAAAGTAAATATTTAAAAAATACACAAGCTTCAGCACCACTAAACAAACAAAACGATAGTTCATGTAAAATTGTATAAAAAAAGGTTTATGTAAAAGTAGTTTATGCAAAATTATTATTATGTTAGATCTGTTTCAAAAACAAGTGGTTCATTATTACGGCTAACAAATTGAAATTTGTTTTAAATGTCAACAAACTTATTAAAAACATGTGTAAGCAAATTAGATTTTTCTTTTGAATGTTAATATCATATGTAAAGTGATTAGTAAAGAAATTATATAAAATATAATACATAGATAAAATTTAGATTTAGTTTCTATCTTATTTATTATTTTTTTCACTTAATTTATTATAGATTTTTTTATAAACAAATTAGAATATTTTTTAAACACTAATATCTATATGTATAGTCACTAATATCAAAATACTAACTATTTATATTGATGAGTATTATCTCATGGGAATTAAAACTACAAATAAAAGACAAAAAAATTTGATACAGATATAAGAAAATATTTATATATGAGTACAAATATAGATTAAAGATGAAAAAAAATTTATATGAAAATATATTACTTATGTGTAAATCTTTTAATATCAAATACACATTAATGTGAATATTTTAATATATAATTTATTTTTTTTGGTTGAATGAATATTTTAATATATAATTTATATATTTTTAATATATGTCATGTATAACACGAGTCGATGTACTATAAAGTTTTTTTTTCTTATTTTTATACTAATCCTTGGAAGAGTATAATATTTAGGTAACAAGAAAATACATTCTAAACAAAAACCCTTATTAATATACATGGAGAGATGACAAATTTGTATGGATATGTATTAAGATTAGAGTAAGAAATAAAAAATAACTAAGATATACAAGTAATTAAAGATAAAAATATAACAAATTAAGTTAAAATATAAAACACTAAGATGAATATTTTACACGAAAACTTATCTATATCTACATTAAAATAATTGTTGTAGTTGCTCTTGTTTCCTGTGAGCATGCTATGTCTTATGATTGGACTGTGTTTGAGGATATTCCTCCTTTTCTTAGGTTGTATGTAGTCATTGATGTTATGAGATGTAGTACATCCCGGTTAGTTAAGTAGTGTTCTGTTTTGTGTTTTTGTTTCCGTTTATATCAAAAAATAATACAGACTAACAAAACAACACGAGAACCAAACACATGCTACATCATATTTAAACATCAAACTAAGGGAAGAATAAACTCTTTCTAAAATTGTTAAATAAAAAAGAACTTGACTCATGAGAATCCAATTAGAAACAATTTAAAAATCAAATTCAACAATAATTTCCTAAAAGTGCAAACTTCTATAACAAATCTAAGACCATAAATCAAGTCTCACCATTGTATTATTTTTTACATTAATATTTTAAATATCAGGGTGGGTTCAAGGGCAATTCAATAACCCGCCAATGTTTGTCTTTGAAAAACAGTAAAACCTAAACTCGACCGCTAAACCCGTCAAAGCATGTTGTCCCAGTCAAAGTTTGGGTCAATTCGGATGAGTTCATGCTCATTTGTGTTTTTGACATGTCTACTACAATAACTATTTAAATTATTTTACTATTTTAACCATAATTAATATATTTTTTATTGTAATCTACGTTAAAGTTAAGCACTAATCAAATAATTAATACATATTATATGTTCCGTATATATCACGGATGAATACACTATATATATCTCGTGCATATCACGGGTGAATACACTAGTTATTGATAATGCGTATTTATTATTTTTTACCCCAACATAGACTACCACATCCTGAGCGTACTCTACTCAGTACGTACTCAACATATAATTAAAATATATTAATTTTTTAAAATAATAAGTTTATACGCATCAAACTATTAAGGGTGTTTCCGATAATGCTTTATAAATTTAACTTTAGATAGTTTTATTTATAAAATTAATTAATTTTAATTAAAATAAATTTAAAGTGATTTATTTTCTATCTTTAAAGTGTAATATTCATGATAAAATGTAGTGCGAATGTTTTTAATCTAAGGCAAAAATTATATTGATGAATAATTTTTTTGTGGAAATACATGTTTAGGAATAAAAATAATTTTTGTTTTTTTTATAGAAAATGGACCTAGTAACAAAAAAAATTGATTTACTAAAACTAAGTTTTTACTTTTCAGCGTCGAAATCACATTGTTAGTCTTGAATATTTTTTTGTTGATAAAATTAGTCCTGAATATTTTGAATCATACCATAAAGTAAGATAAATATAAATTTTTTAGGTACTGTTAAAAATCCAAAACTTTTTATGCTTTGTAGGGCGAGCAGTAACCGTCCTCTCATCCCACGATTATTTTGAAGATAAATTAAAAAAAAATCATAAAGCAAGAACTTATTCATATCAATATTAATCATCCAACCACCTTCAACATATAATTGGTCAGGATCCCCACATCACCATAAATTCGAACCGTACAAGTAAAATCAACAACACATATCAGGAATTCTGGATATTCTGCACGTAATTAAGTTGCCAAAAATAAATTTAGAGACATAATTATTTTTTTTGGCATTCAAAAGGGCCAAAAAAAAACAGAAATAAGTCTAGGAGTAGCAACTCCAGACTCCAGTTACATAATGAATTAGAGCTTACCGAACCAGAGCAGGGGCTTAAAGACGTACATAACTTTTGCTCTAGCGCTTGGAAGTGGTGATTCCAATTTTGTCGGCAAAATCAAAACTCCCCAAAGCAATGTCTGCAATTCACAAGATACTGAATGTAGCATTACCCCCATTATCACTGATTCTGCTCTCCACCTTCATGCTACCTTTTCTTTTCTTCAAGTTGCTTATTTATGTAAAAAAATTGTTGTACCCCGAAAACTTGGCAAGGAAAGTAGTGCTAATCACTGGAGCAGCCTCAGGAATTGGCGAGGTCTGTCTTATTATCCTGTTATTATATCTTAATTTTTTCTAATTGCATTATTCTTATAGTTAATAAACCTTTGTTCTTAATTTTATTTTATTTTTTAAAAAAAGGAACTAGCTTATGAGTATGCTAGGCGAGGAGCAATCCTGTCCCTGGTTGACATTAAAAAGGACAACCTTGTAGCAGTGGCTGATAAGGCCCTCTCTCTGGGTTCCCCTGATGTTACCATCATTGGTGCTGATGTGTCCAAAGTCGAAGACTGTAAGCGGTTTGTTGATGAAACGGTGAACCACTTTGGACGATGTACGATCACTGGTCACATTGTGATATATATGTGTTGTCTTCTTAATTTCCACTTTCTAGTTTCTGAAAAATAAAACATATATATGAAATTAGGAATTGGTTTTCCATGCAGTGGATCATCTGGTAAATAAGGCTGGAGTTGCTGGAGCTCCACGGGTGGTGGAGGATATTCGTGATGTATCTGAATACACTCCAATCATGGTAAACTATTAAAAATTTGTTTCAATTTTTAAACATGCGGCTTTCAAAGGACTTCGATGAAATGGAAGTATTTTATCTTAAAACTAACTGTGTGCATTGTCTATTAGTGTTTGGGAGATTTTTTAAATATATGAATATGATCAGTAAAGGATCCACAAAACTCATATTGTAAAAATGTTATAATTTATTATAAAAAAAGTTATAATTTACAGATATAATATTTGTTTGGGGGAAAAAAATAAGGAGAAGACCAGAACTCATCCTGCCCCTATTCCGTCCCTGCATCTGAAATTGCAATATGGTTTGATTTGCAAGCATTTTTTTTACGGAATGAGATGTGCTTTTAACAGTTAGATATGATCATATAGGATTCTTGTTGGTATCTGGTTAGATATTAATTAAGCTGAACTGAATAGGCCGAACTAAATTAGAATTCATAGTCTGTTTTAGTCCTCAAAAGTTGTGTTTCAAGGCTAACTTTTTGCCGTGTTTATTCACAGGACATAAATTTCTGGGGAGCAGTTTATGGCACTTTATATGCAATCCCACACCTCATAAACAGCAATGGCAGGATCATTGTGATTGCTTCAACGTGTGGATGGTTCCCACTTCCAAGACTGAGTATCTATAATGTAAATTAAGTTAGACATTCATTTCAGAATTGTAGAAGATAGTGCACATGCCAACAAAAATCTATTTTTTTTTTAACTATTTATTCAGTCCATATAATTTCACTCAAAATTCATTCTCAGTATCTATATTTCGAAACCTCTTCAAAAAGGTCTCTGTAATAACCTTTGTAACACCAAAATCATTAATTTAATAGCCTTTGTAATCTTTCAGATTAATTCTGTATATCATATATATAGATATAGATGATGGCCTTTAACATTATGAATTTGTTGAATGGTATGATCAGGCGAGCAAGGCAGCAGTCATGAGCTTCTTTGAGACTGGATTGAACTTGGTTGCTCCATTGGCATAACAATTGCCACGCCCGGTTTGGTCAAAACGGACATGGCATTGAGGGCCATTGAACATGAGGTTGGTTGTTCCTGCACAGAACACACAACAACACAGGATCCTCAATTTAATACTGTTTGTTCTATTTCACGATGCAGGCTAGTATTGGAAGAATTCCAATGGTGTCAGCATTTGAATGCGCTGAAGCCATAGTGAAAAGCGCATGTCGGGGAGATATGTATGTGACAAACCCCTCATGGGTGAAACTGGGGTTTCCTTGGAAGGTGCTTTATCCTGAACTGGTGGACTGGGCCAATCGCTTGTCCTTTGGGCTTTTGCCAAACACTTCTAACAATAAGGCAAAATAAAAATGGTGCTTTGTGGCACTTGCATTGTTCATTTGGTGACTTGAGCCACAAACGATTGTAATTTGGAAACATGCTTGTGAGTTATTAATAGTGTACTAAAAGATATTAGTAATACATTTTCTAACACATTTTCAAATAGATCCTACTAAACTATGTATAATTCATTATTATTATCTATTTGACGAGACCCACATGAATTTTTCTCTAAGTGTATGCAAATAGTGGTGTGTTCAAGAGTATATTGTTGGCATTCATCCTACTCTATTTGACCATGGGTATCATCATGGTAATATTTGACAGTTCACACTATATGAATAAAAAATGTTTGTTGAATCAAATGTTTGTTTAAATGATAAAGCAAAAAGCTATTCATTTCATTGCATATTCCAATGGTAATTAAGTCAGAGGGATTGCTGTGTACTTAGAATTTACCACTTAGCCCAACATCATATATGCACTCTAGCTAGTTCTATTCAAAGTTTTCTTGAATCGAAATCCAGGGTCACCACGTGTACGTCCCCAATTACCAAAGGTGCTACGTGTTGCTTCCTCTCCATGCAGAACGCCAACGTTGCAGACCTTCTTCGGCCATTGACAATGACTGTGTTGCTGCCTTTTGTCTATCTTTTGTCTCTGTCTCACGTTTTCTTTTCTTTTCTCCCATAGAAGGCAGAGAGAGAGAGAGACCCAACACAAACAGGATTAACCATGGTTTTCAATATTCACGGGATCATCTTCAACATTCTAGTTCCCCCTCTATGCCTGGCTTTGCTGCTCTGAATTTTACCACCTTATCTGTTATTCAAGGTTCTCCACTGCGTCCTAAGATCAATGTTGAGTGAGAACGTGGCAGGGAAAGTAATACTAATCACTGGGGCCTCCTCCGGCATAGGCGAGGTTCTTGCACATCCCATCCCAACTATTTAGAATTCAAACTCTGCTGTTGTTATATAGTAAGTAGTAACTAATTAAGTGGAATATTGGTTTTTTCTCTTTGTTTTGCAAATTAAGCATCTAGCATATGAGTATGGAAGGAGAGGAGCGCTCCTAGCTCTTGTTGCCAGAAGGGAGAATCGACTCAAGCAGGTAGCTATCAACGCCAAGTCGCTTGGGTCCCCTGATGTCATCACCATCCCCGCTGATGTTTCAATTCAAGTGTCCAACACTGCAAACGATTTGTTGACTTAACATTCAACCACTTTGGACGATGTGAGTTGTTATAAAATATATATTAATATAGTTTATGGTTTTGATTTCGAAGGTTAATCAATCACTCGTTATTTGTGATTTGTGACCCTTATTTCTTTCTTTCTAGTGGATCATTTGGTGAACAATGCAGGAATAGTCCCTCTCTGCTTGTTTGAAGACTCTACTGACATCACTAATTTTGCACCCGCGATGGTAAGGACTTAATCCATCCACTTTAACTGTTCTCTGCCTGCGGGTGACGTGGACTAGATTATGAACAGTTCATCACACCATGGTGAGACTAGAGTTGGGAAACATCATTATTATCAACAAAAAAAAAAGAGTTGGGAAACATCATAGAGTCGTATCCCTTCTTACCGTTGTGCATATACCTTTATTAATTTTCTAATACAAGTAACTATAAATCACCACACACACACACACATATATATATATATAAGAATACGCTGACAAGTAACCACACTCAAATTCCTTATTTTGAATGAGGAATTCTTTAATATCTTATCAGAAACAAAGTTGTCATTGTCTTATACAAAAAAATAAGAATATAATTGATAATCATCAAAACAGGAATCTAGATAGGTGGTCAACCGATCATGAAAATAACAGTCATACGATTTCATTGTTGACTTGAACGGGTTTTTACGAATAATAATCTTGCAATTGCAAATTATTTTCAGATGACACATCTTTATTTAACAGGACATTAACTTCTGGGGTTCCGCGTATGGAACTTATTTTTCAATCCCACACCTCAGAAAATCCAAAGGCAAGATCGTAGCCATAGCTTCCTCTGCAGGATGGTTGCCTGCGCCAAGAATGATGTTCTACAACGTAATAAAACACACACAAGACCTCATCAACAAATTAAGCATCCGTTATGGAATATTGATATCTTTCTTGTGTCAATAACCAATTTATAGCTTTCAAAATCTTCAGGCAAGCAAAGCAGCAGTGATCAGCTTGTACGAGAATCTGAGAACTGAATTGGGAAGGGACATAGGAATAACTATAGTCACTCCAGGGTTGATTGAGTCAGAAATGACCCAAGGGAAGTTCCTATCTAAGGAGGGCCGAATGGTTCTTGATCAAGAAATGAGAGATGTAGGCTAAGCTTCACTTTTCAAGTCAAATATTTAGTTTTCTTGGTTTACGACTTTTATTTTTCTTTTTTTGGGGCAACAGGTTCAGGTTAGTTTGATGCCCATAAGATCAGTGACAGAAGCTGCCAAAGCAATTGTGAATAGCGCTTGCCATGGAGACTCGTACTTGACACAACCAGCATGGATTAGGACTACCTTCTATTGGAAGGTGTTTTGCCCTGAGGTATTAGAGTTATGTAACCGCTGGTTGCTAATTTCGGGGTCTTCAGAGAGGGATACAATTAGCAAGAAGCTCATTGATGTAACAAGATTAAAGAAATACCTGTATCCTGAGTCGGTTAGGAATCCCAAGCTCAGACCCAACTAACCACCAATTTTATGTCTTTGAAATCTGGGTCCTGCCTTGTTAATAAGGAAATAATATATCTGATGAGAAGCTACTACAAAAACAAAAACGTTGTAATGCAAGGAAAGTGACATTATAATTGGTGAGGAAACAGTATTCAAGATTCTTTCCTACTCTTTCTGTTGTGGATTCTTGAATGATTTGTCCACTGTCATGGATTCTTGAATGACACGTTCACTGCCATGGATTCTTGAATGACTTGGTCACTGTCACTTTTACCGCCATGGATTCATGAAGGACTCGTTTACTGCTAATCATAAAGTCTC
Organism: Glycyrrhiza uralensis; assembly: GCA_030159175.1. Lineage (NCBI taxonomy): Eukaryota > Viridiplantae > Streptophyta > Magnoliopsida > Fabales > Fabaceae > Glycyrrhiza > Glycyrrhiza uralensis. Next base: position 55,015,180 of record BRZY01000003.1, on the reverse strand, counting down.
TATTGAGTTGTTCTGAGAATTGGCTCAAGAATAGAAAAATACCCTTGAGAAAGGTTTCCCCCTTCAGTTTTTTTCCCCCTTTGGTCGATTACCTTCAGCAGTTTCTCGGGCGAAAGATTTTCAAACCCCCATAAAAATAAATTCTCAGACCCGTTTCCGGTTGCTACTGTAAACGGAGGCGATGAAATTGAATTAAATTACTGATAAAATTTACATTTCAGATTAAATTACTAAAACAATTGGTCTAGCAGAAGAAACAGGCATCTCATCTTACAAATAAACGACCAACGGCAACACGAATCATAATGAAAAGATGCACCTCTAATTCATGCCTCGCCGGTGTATATATATACCAGGGAACCTTTAGCTCATACTAATCTTGTTTCTTTCCTCCTTTTCCCAAGAATCATTCATTATTTTCACCTATGTAGGGTACTAATGCTATTCAATGTTGATCAATCACGACTTTTCTTCCATGAACTTGGATCAAAGAGTTGTTTTGATAAAACTGAACACCACACATTTGATTGACTTTTCTCTGGACCTGACGACCTGCTCGTAAATGCCTTTCTTACATCCATAGTTCAACTTTGGGCCTTCACCTCAGGTCAGACGGCAGCACCAGTGCAAACCCCATAGAGGTGCATTTAAGTCCATCTTAGTTCTGTTAGGATTTTGGTCAAGTATGGAGAACAGTCTTTTTTTCATCTTTAATATGCAAGGGCTGCCATAGCATCTTGCCATTCACATTGTGTTTTAGTTGTAACAATTTTGAGCCCAACTCAGTCCCAGCCAAATTAGGAAACGTTAGCCATTCAAATAATTACGGGGATAAAACAATTGGGTCCGAAGGAAAATGCTCTTGAACTTGCGCAGGTTGAAGAGACTTCAGCCTTCTCAGAAGTAACCACGCATCAGATTGAAGACAGCCTTGACTCATGTCTAGGGTAAGTGGAAGGGAACATTTTCTATTTAATTCCACAAGTATTACTCCCTAGAGATAAAAAGCGAGATGTGAATTTAAAGAATGAAGAAGCAATTATTAAGTTGCTGCCAATTCTCACAGCTAACAACTGCATACAACTTGCAGGAATCTGTCAGATTCCTCATGTCTATAGAAAGAAAGATTTGTATTACCTCAAAGTTTGCTAGAAAAGCTTGGAATTTACGCATCGTCTCCTTCATGTTGTGGACTATTTTCGTGTCAGAAGAAGAAAGAGCCGCAGTGACCTCCTCGGGAGAATAACCAATTCCTTTCTGTACAACCTAAAATATTCTACCATTGATCAACTTAGGAAGGAAAAAGATAAAGCCCACATAATAAAAGCTAAAGTATTAGGACAAACTCACATCATGATCAATGAGTATTTCAGAAATAAGGCTACCGTCATCTACATATGCCTGAAGCTCGTATGTTGTCCTTTTCTTATACTGGAATCCTTTTACACCGGTCAAAAAGCACTACAAAAAAATATATGCATTTATATTCATGAAAAATAAAGATTGCAAAAATTAAGACGACATCAGTAGTAGAACTATGACATGCTCGAAAGAAAATTTCATCCAAGAACCAATATCACTTAAGAATAGTAATGAATGCCTGATACTCAAATCTGAAACAATATAAAGCTTAATAAAGAGGAGAGAATACAACCACTCATGACTGAAGAGTCAATAAAAGCAATTTGAATACTGATACTAACATATGCATGAGGTAAAAATCACTGCCCAAGAAAGAACAGTAGATAGTTTTATATTTTACCTTAATTTTACCACGAACCAGAGGAGCTTTCTCCTTCATTGCAGCCCACTTGGCTGACAAACTAGCTAAGTATGTGAAAGGAACCTCTCGGTCTCCAGACAGTATGAGTGGATGGTCACTGACATCAACCATTGGGGTATCTTCACTGTTTGAAACAGTGGAGGAGGATCCTCTCAGAGGAGCATTATCTGTGGTTACAGGGATTCTGTCTCTGTTTGTCTCAACATTTTCAGAAACAGGAGAGCACTGAGTAGGCACAGTACTTTCTCTTGTTACATGAACAGTATCTTTATGTGCCACTGCAACATTTGAGTGCATGTGAGAAGATTGGTTGCCAACAGAATTTTCCCTGGTGATATTAGCAGTATCTATATGCATCTCCTCAGCGTTTGAAGAAAATTGGTTAGCAATAGAACTATGATGGGATACAGGATTAGTACCCCGCTGCATATCAATATGCATTGCCTCAACGTTTGAAACCATGCCGGGTATTGAATTGGAAGTAGCATTTTGTGCATCCATGAGCACGGTATCTCCAGTTGGTAAGCTGTTAACAGTGCCAGGAATGCTCTGACCAACACCTGGTGCTAAACACATCCATGAAAGAACAGATGAGAACAAGGTCAAGAATACTGAGATGTAGATTGGTTACATCATAGGTATACACCCTCATCCACACAAGCATTTATGTACTTTTATCTATAACATAAGGACTTACCTTGGTTGTTTGCCTGGAAAGAATCAGTACTGTGCAACGTGGAGCCACTGTTCCCAAGATCATCAACTCCACTTGAAGGCCATGCAGCAAGAGTTGCTCTAGTTGCTAAAGGAGGAAGCACTCCATTTCGGGTTCTGCATGACAACAATGAAGATTAACTAGTCAAGGTTTATCTAAACACTGTAAAATCACAAATTAGTAGAAGCCAGCAAGAAACATAGAAACAACAGGAAAGATTGCACCAACTTAGCTTCTCTATTATAATGTAACTTTCTATTGCACATATCAGTCTGAATGATCCTATTGGAATAATTCGTACCTTCTTCCCCTAGGTGGCTTATTTAATTCATCAACCAGCCGCTTTCGTGCTGCATCCAGCTGCTCAACTAATCCCCCCAAAATTTCAATGGTTTCAGGGACCAGCATCAAAAGTCCACGACGCACATGTACATTAGAGATAGCAACCTACAAGTATCAAATAGATCCCTAAAATTCACCCTTACTAACAGGGAATATAAGCAAATAAGTTGTGTGATGCATGAATAGCAGATGGAAGTGATTGACAAGAGAAGGCTCAGAAGACTAAAATTAAGAATGGACCTCTACTTATTTGATTGAGCATTTGAGCTCATACCACGTACCCAGATGCATTAAATCCACTAAAAGTATTACATCCAAATTAGTACTGTTTATAAATTATTTAACTAAGTCTTTTGTTTTAATGAAATATGCAAAACTAATCCAGTAATAGCAACTGAGCAAGGTTAATAGTCAATGTAGAAAATAACTTATTTCTAAAGGCCAAAACATAAACATTATTTTGGGCATGATTTGCACAATCCAAGGATTAATATATCTCTTACTAAACCATAATCATAAACATGAATACTATAGAATAAACCGCTGCTGTGATCTAAATAATTCAACCTGAACTTGCGTTTATTCAAGGTGAAGTGAACCATGCATGTGTGTTCAAATTAAAAAGAAAGGATGTCTCATGGCACTAAAAGAAACCTTTAAACCAGAAGGTGCACAAACTTCAAGAGCTTTTATAGGCCTGTACTCCATTCCAAAGACTCTCTGAATGCCATCGGTCATTGACAACTTGAGACACCTTTTAAGTCCAGGAGGGGCTTGTTGGTATCTGCTTCGTAGAGGACAACTGATATTGATTATTTCATCAACCTGCCAATACAATCCAGCAAAACGCATGGGTATACAGTTTTCAGGTTCCACAGATAAAATTGATATAGCAATTAGAGACCAGCAGAAAATGCATATCAGAAACCATCTAAGCAAAAAAAAAAAAACGCTTGTCCCACTGTCCATCATATAAGAGCATAATTTGGATAACCTAAGATTGAAACACTGAAAAAATGCTTGAGTCATCCAATCATTTAATATAAGCATTTTCTCAAACATCAAACTAGCGAGTATGGTAACATTGAAGTGTAGGACACGGTAATAATTGTAATAATAAGATGAAGAATGTGGCTAATTAAGTGAGTCGTTGTTGAATGCAATGCAATGAAAGAGACCTGCAAAACGTAGGGACCAGGGAGAAGAGCGAGGTGCATGGAATCGACGTTGGGGGGAAGCACGCCGCTACCACAGAAGTTGAGGTCGGCAATGAGAGAGTGCTGGAAACAGAGCTTGGACTTTGCGGCGACATCGAACCCTTCGAATCCCCTAACGGAGCCCTGGAGCTCGCGAAGACAAGCGGCAAGCCAGTCCCTCTTCAGCCCCAACCCGAGGCGGCGGAGATAATCGCTCACGGGACAGCCGCCGGGAGCCAGAGGAGACGGCGGGGAGAGGTCGTCGGGGACGTCGACGAAGTCGTCGTCGGAGATTACAACGGGCTCTGAGTGAAAACTGGTAGAGTTTGGAGCTTGATGTGTGGCTGTTTGAGGCTGAGGCTGAGGCTGGGGTTGGGGCTCAACTGCGTCTTCTTGTTCGCCGTCTTCGTCGTCGTCGTCGAGCCTGAGACGGCGTATGTGCATTTTTTCTCTCCACAGCGACACAGTGGCAGCTTTTTCGAAAATGGGGTTCTCTTTCCCTCCTTCCCTTTCACCGGTATGAGCGGGAACAGCTAATAATAATAAGGGTTAAATATGTTTTGGACCTTCTAATCTTTTAGATTTTGAATTTAGTTTCTATAATAAAAATTATATGTCTTTTATTTTATTTTTTTAATTTAGTTCCTGACTAGAGAGTTGACCGCTGATACGGCATTATAAAAGTCCTATAAAATTTCTACGTGATACCTCATTAAATTTACGTGACTTATACGTCACCTAATACATATCAATAAAAATATTAAAATTTTAACTTAATTTCTCTAAAAAAACATATTTTGAATTTAGTCGCTCTCTTTCTCCTCCTTTCTCCACCACCCCGCCTCCACTATCCCTTCTCCATCGCCACCCCCCATCCCCACCTCCACCACTCTCTTCTCCACTACCCCCTTCTCCACCTCTTTCTCCCCCTCCTCCACCACCCCAGATTATATTCAATTTCCCATCCTCCTCCACCAATCCCTTCATATTATATTCAATTTCCCGCAAAGAAAAAATAATTTCTTAAACTAAAAAGACCTTTTACATCTAAAAAAAGTAAATCATTATGCATATATACAAGAATTTAGCACAATCAACCCCATGATGAACAAAAGGAGACAAAAACATGATAAAAATACCAACCTAGTTTCGGTAAACGAGATATGCAAGGAAAAAGTAGAACAATAAGAAGGGCATTATCAAGGGTGCCAGAATGGAACGGGTGGGGGTGGAGAAGGGGGGAGAAGGAGGCGGGGGTGGTGGTGGAGGTGGGGATGGGAATGGTGGTGGAGAAGGAGATAGTGGAGGGGGTGGTGGTGGAGGTGGGGATGGGGTAGAGAAGGGGGGTAGTGAAGGGGGTGGTGAAGGGAGAAGAAAGAGATGGACTAAATTCAAAACACATTTTTTTAGAGAGATTGAGTTAAAAATTTAATATTTTTATAGGTATATGTCAAGTGACGTGTAAGCCATGTAGGTTTAATGAGGTGCCACGTGCCACATCAGCGGTCAACTATGGCCGGGGAATAAAATAAACAAATAAAAAAATAAAAGACGAAAAAAATTTGACTTTTTATATAGAAATCTAACTCAAAAATCCCCTATATTATAGGGACACAAAACATATTTAATCCTGATACTAATAGGTTACCATCATCTCAAGTGAATGAAATTATTTTTTTGTTTCCATGGAAAGATGGAGGGAGAAAAGAAATTGAAAAGAAAGGTTGAGTAGAGTAAAATAAAAAAGAAAAAGATTGTGAATAAAAATAATTTTACTTTGATCTCTAATTATTGCTATAGTTTTTTCTATTTTCAATTGTGCAAAATGAAAATATGTGTACCATATTTTATATATATATATATTACATATTTCATTATTATAGAAATAGGTTTTATTGATATATTTATTTTATTAATACATAATGATATATATTATTCACATATAAATTCATTCTTATGTTATTTATTAGTATATTAATAAAGTGGTATATATAGTATATAAATATAAACAACAATGAATTAAGATTATAAGATACTTCAAAATTTATATATGTACATATATATAATAAAATATATATTATGGTTTATATAAATTTTGTTTTTATTATAAAATGTGTTTATCATTATAATAATAAAATTTGCTTCTTATATATTATAGTTAACAAATTATATACATATAATAAGAAAATTTGTTCATTGTTATAATAATAAAATATATTTATTATATATATGATAAAAAAAAGTTACAATAATATATAAATTTTATATAAACCATAATATATATTTTATTATTATTATTATTATTATTATTATATATAAATAACTTTTAAAGTTTCTTCTCAATTTAATTATTAGTATTTATATATTATTATATAAAAATATGGAGAAATTGCACTCACTTCCCTTAAAGTATACTTAAATGACACGCACATCTTAAAACAAAAATTTACCACCCTTATTTGTTGAGAAAATTATACTCACCTCATCTCAAGTTTACTTTAAATGATACACTCCATTCCATCTATTTTACAAATAGAGGGGAGATGCGAGTAATTGAGGAAAAATATGTCCTTTACAAAATAGAATGGATATATATGTTTAAACATATCCAACGGGAGGTGAGTGTCAATTTTTCCTAACAAATTAAAAATAATGATATATATAATAATCAACTATATATTGTAATATATATAATACTATAACTTGCACTACTTGTGCTGTGTCTGATAGCTTCTTCAATAAATTTTGCTTATTAAAAAAAATAATGTACACATATAAGTTACTTGATTTTGTGGTGCATGTGTATGCCGCCCAAAGTCTTCCATGACTTTAAATTAAATTGGTTTGCGAGCTATTACAAGAGATAGATCGACAATGGCATCACGCATGGGTTTATTTAGCTTAGGCCAACTGAAACCATTCTTTTTCCCTTCAATTCAGAACAGCACAAGGTGTTTTGGTGTGGAATCCGTATGTATGTGGTGTACTCAGCTTCAGCTCTTTCGTCTCGTTAGCTGGGTTAATAGAGAAAGGGTGAAGCCAGTATTGAACTAATCAAAAAATAGTTTAAGAACAATAATAGGTGACAGTAAATTAACCCTTGACAACTCGATTATATGTAAGAACTTTAATGGTATAATATGATAGATTGTAAAAATTTAAACTGTTAATTAGAGGACGATACTAAAATATTTTAATACTACTATGACATTTTTGACATTAACAGGATAATAAAAAGAATCAGACCATCTGAAGCATATCAGCACCTGATCGAAAGTATGGACCCAATTCATCTCAATGCCCATACTGCGCTAAACCAGCAGCACCGGCATTAGCCGCACCATACACATGGCGCTATACATCGCCGTACATATTGCTGACAAAGAAATCAGCTTGCCTCACTTTATGATTGAAAGAATTTATGAACAATCAATTTTATATGCTTAATAAATATCACATGGGGGACATTTGGAAATCCAAGTAATCTCACTGTTCATTGGAAATGGATTAAAAGAATTGCCTCGGGTTTTTGGTTAAGATAGGAGTAGTGTTATAAATTCGTTATGTGATTTAGCTTATTGACTTAAGATTTCCTTATTTTAAGAATGAGTTTTGAATGTAGTATAAATGAAAAGACTGATATATTCGTTGTCTTAAACTTTTTGTTCTAGTATTTTGTTACTGTGATTTATGTTTAGCCACTGAGGTAGATCTCTTTACGTTTTGTGCTCTCCTTGATCAATAACCTCATTGGTACTTCAAGAGGTTTTCTTACTAATAAAGGAAAGCATACTAATGTCGTTACTCACATTTACAAAAAATTGGCATAAATGAAGTCAATTCAAGACAGCACACACTTACATTTATTGTCTTGTCGTTTTGGATAAGTTGTGGTGTAACTTCGCAACTGTTTTCTGTCGTCTGGTCACCAAAGATTTTAGCTAAGCTCTTCCTATATATTTTCTTTGAAGGTATGTATAGTATGTACAAATCTCAGTTTCTTAATCATTTATGTACGTCTGCTCAATTTTCTCTGCATTAGTGCATTATAGTTTTTCTGCTAAACATCCGAGTGAGTTCGGCAACATTTTTTGCAAATTCTTAATTTTGCAACAACAACTTTTGTCATTTGCTCTTGTTACATATCAATTACTTCAATTACTATATAAAAAAAAGAGATTCTGGATGAGACATATGTACCTCTTGTTTTTTTATTTTCTGTCAAAATTGTTTAGTTTTTTTTTATTGTTTATGTTAGAAAGTGACATGTACTTTATACAAGTCGGGTTCATGAGCTACTACTGTATGAAACTAACTTTACATTGCCATATTTTAAACACCCCGTTAGTAAGTACAAGTTTCACTCATTTTTAAAATTTTAAAATTGTGGTCAGGTTTTTGTGCAATGGCAAACAAGCTGGTAGTAAGGCTAGGGGAACCAACTCTGGTTCTGCCAGCAGAGGAAACAAAGAAGGGGCTTTACTTTCTTTCAAACCTTGACCAGAATGTAGCACTTCCAGTTCGCACAATTTACTGTTATAAGTCAGCTTCTCAAGGGAATGAGGATGCTGCAAAGGTCATCAAGGATTCCTTGTCAAAGATTCTTGTTCACTACTACCCCATGGCGGGAAGGTTGACAATCAGCTCAGAAGGGAAGTTGATAGTAGACTGCACAGAGGAGGGTGTTGTCTTTGTTGAGGCTGAAGCAAACTGTGTTATAGAAGACTTGGGAGATATGACAAATCCTGAACTTGAAACTCTTAGAAAACTAGTCTATGATGTTCCTGGTGCAAGGAACATACTTGAGATACCCCCTCTACTAATTCAGGTTTTCCATTAATTTAATTAGTTGTTTTTATGGATAAACTCTCATAAATACTTCAAGTACACCAATGATCTGAGAAAACTTGTTCATTATTTTCTCTGTTTTCTATATATGAATGTTTAAAACAAAATAATAATTTTACCAATCAAGCAAATCTTAAATTTTCAATTATTATATAAAAAAAATAGGTCTATAATTGGGAGTTTGGGACACGTGTCATCTCTCAGAATGGGCTCTTTTATTTCCTAACAAAACTATTTTTATTTGTTGGATCTTTTTTACGGTTTATGTTACTCGTACTTTGTATGGGACCACCTGCTAATTAGATATTAAAGGCCTGTCAATGTCACTAGCAGCTATTTCATATGTATTGCATTTGTATTTGTATGTATTAATTTAAGGTGCACTTAATTAAACCTCTCTTTCAGGTGACAAAGTTCAAATGCGGAGGATTCGTTTTGGGGGTAAACGTGAACCATTGTATGAATGACGGTGTAAGTGCTATGCAATTTGTGAACGCTTGGGGTGAGACAGCCAGAGGCATAGACTTAAAAACCCCACCATTTCTGGATCGAACCATACTCAAAGCACGCAATCCTCCAAAAATAGAGTTCCCCCACCATGAATTTGCTGCAATTGAAGATGTATCAGATACCAACAAACTCCACGAGGAAGAAGAGATGCTCTACGGGTCATTCTGTTTCAATCAGAACAAGCTAGAGCTGCTTAAGAACAAGGCCACAGAAGATGGTGTTCTGAAAAAGTGCTCTACTTTTGAAGCACTCTCAGGTTTTGTGTGGAGGGCTAGAACTGAAGCCTTAAATATGCATCCTAATCAACAAGTGAAGCTTCTTTTTGCAGTTGATGGGAGGTCTAAATTTGTGCCACCAATACCAAATGGTTACTTTGGCAATGCCATTGTGTTATCAAATGCTATGTGCAATGCAGGTGAGTTGTTGAAGAACCCACTATCATTCACTGTGGGTCTAGTTGGCAGGGCAATTGAGATGGTCACAGATAGTTACATGAGGTCTGCCGTTGACTTTTTTGAAGTCAACAGAGCCAAGCCTTCCCTAACGGCAACACTTTTGATCACAACATGGACTAGGTTGTCTTTCCATGAGGCAGATTTTGGATGGGGGAAGCCTTGGTCTTTTGGTCCTGTAACCTTGCCTGAAAAGGAAGTGATTTTGTTCTTGCCATGTGGTGAAAAGGGAAGAGGCATAAATGTGCTTGTGGGTTTGCCTGCTTTTGCCATGAAAAAGTTTGGAGCACTGATGGAGATATGAAAAAAAAAAGGAGCAACTCATGGATGTTTTCGTTTTCTTTTACTCAATGTAACCAAAAGAAAATTGATTGGTTGTGCTTAGTATCTGTTTTGGTTAAAATTGTCCTTTTCTAATTGAGGAATGTTGACAAGGAACTGTTATATCATTACTATTGGTGGGTAAAGTTGATCATTTTCGTTTTTGAATAACTGGTCACTAAGTCTATCAATGTGTTAAGTTTTCTGATCAATTTATAGGTTATTATATACAGGGAGAAAAGCCACTAGGATTGGGCCAGTGGTGAGAGAATTGGGAGGTTATGAAAGAACACACAAGGGGATATGGGGGAAAGGGAGTGGGTGGGGATCGAACCCCTACCCTCATACATGCATGATGCATTCCAGCTTTTAACCACTTGAGCTACACATTGGGTGTGCAGAAAATCACAAGTTATATGGCAAGTTTGACACAGTTTACATATTAGGATCCAAAAATTTGAAATAGGCTTTAATATTAATTTGGTCCCTATAATATAGGGGGTTTTTGATTTAGGTCCCTATAAAAAAGGTCAAACTTTTTTCGTCCTTGTTTTATTTATTTTTTTGAATTTAGTCCTCTTTTTTTTTTTTTAATTTAGTCCCTCACTAGCGTTGACCGCTGATATGGCACTAGGAGGTCCCTATAAAATTCCTACGTGGCACCAGCGTGGCTTACACGTCACCTGACACATACTTATACAAATATTAGGTTTTGAATTTTGTCCCTATAAAAAATATGTGTTTTGAATTTAGTCCTTATAAAAAATACGTGTTTTGAATTTAGTCCCCATAAAAAATACGCATTTTGAATTTAGTCCATCTTCTTCTCCACCACCTCCACCTCCTTCACCACCACCACCACCCCCATCCCCACCTCCATCACCCCCACCTCCTTCTCCTCCCTCCTCCACCACCACCCCCACCCCTACCTCCACCACCACCCCCACCCCTACCTCCACCACCACCCCTCTTCCACCACCCCCACGTCCACCACCTCCTTCTCCACCCTCACCACCAAATGGAAACAACAACAACAATAAAAATCTGCAGATACAACAACAACAACGAAGATCTGCAGATACAACAACATCATCAACAACAACAACAAGAACATCAACAACGAAAATCGTAGAGCAACAACAACAACGAAATGGGGATATGTTTTCGATTTCGAAATTGGGAATCTATTGGGGGGACGGGAGTGAGGCGAATGGGGAGAGAAGGTGGGGGGGAGGGGCGAGAGTGAGGTGAATGGGGGGGGACAGTGGAGGTGAGGGGGAAGGTGGGGAGGGAAAGGGGAGAGAGAGGGGTTGTTGTTGTTGTTGTTGTTGTATGGAGGAGGAGGGTGGAGGATGAAGGATGGAGGAGGAGGAGGAGGAGGTTGTAGTGGTGGTGGCCCGAGGAGAGAGAAGGGTGGGGAAGGGTAAGGGGAAAGAGAAGGACTAAAATCAAAATATAAATTTTAAGGGACTATATTCAAAACGTTTTTTTTAGAGGGACTAAATTCAAAATGTAATATGTTTATAGGGATGTATCTGGTAATGTGTCATTTATACAAGCTACGTCAGCAAGGCCACATCAGCAGTTTTTGCCACGTAAGCGGTCAACTCACTCCAGGGACTAAAATCAAAAAATAAAATAAAAGGAGGACCAAAAAAGTTTGACTATTTTTATAGGGACTAAATTCAAAATCAGTGATATTATAGGGACTAAATTAATATTAAAGCCTTTGAAATATTATTAACCCAGTCCATTACCTGGCCCAACCCACCACGATGGCAGGCTGTTGTCACTTGTCACCCATGGTTACTGCCGTCTCAAAAAGAAAGGATGGGTTTTGGAGTCTCCCAAGTCTCGATTAACAAACATTATTCTTGACCAAAAAAAAAATAACAAACATCATTGTACAGGACTTCCTTTTTTTTTTTGACAAGTACAGGGACTTCCTTCATCTGTTATTATTTTACATATTTTTTTTACATATAAAAACATTTACTCAGGAGGCAGGTAATTAGTTGACCAAAAAAAAGGAGGCAGGTAATTATAATCCTCTTAATTTATTTTTTAATGACAAATCAATGGCCATATGATAATTATGAAAGTATGACAACGACCTTAATTGACTCACCAAAAAACAGTCTTTATCAAATCACACAAAAATTCCTTTATTCCAATTATCTACATCTATGTGCTCATTTTAAATGATGCAGCATATACAAGCATATGTATTATTCATCAAGCATGCTTTTGCCTTCCTTAAATATGTAAAACACACACACAAGATCCATCGGGGTTCAACGGGATTGAAATTTCATCAATTGATTTGCACACACAATCAATTAGCACGGCTAAGTCTTGATTATTGATTAAGCTCCTTCCCGCCGAGAAGAAGAAATTAAAGAAACAAGAAACACACATACATGAAGAAGGAAAATTCTGTTTCCCAAAGTGATCACAAGAGTCTCTCTTAAATTTAATGGTCATTAACGGATCCTCTGTTCTCTCTCTTATACACACACATACAATGGATGATTAATTTGCTTATACCGAAAGCTCTTAATTTGTTCAGTTTAGACCAAATTAAGGAAAGGCAGTGCAAACCCATCACAGAACCTAAATCAATCATATAGTCCTCATGTTCAGTGCTCTCCATCTCCGCTAGTGCCTCGCAGAACAAGTCAACATCGCAAGGGAGCCAAAGAGGGCCATCGTATCTGTATCCAAATTCGTCCTCAGCGGCTTCCAAAAGCGTTCTGAACAAGGGGTGGTTGGCGATCTTGATCTTGATCACGAATCTTTGTCTCTCGGGTCCAACGTAGACATAAAGGCAACCGTGCGGAGGCTTCTTATAATTCTTAACCTTAATTTGCTTGTCGTGCTTCTCTGATAATTTGATGTAGCTGCTACTGCCAGTACTGTCTTGATCAGGGTGCAATCTCTTGCTGCTGCTTCCCCATACCTTCTTACACTTCTTCACAAACTCCATCTCTCTCTCTCTCTCTCTCTGTATATAAATATATATAGTTAAAAGAACAAATGTGTCTTATAGAGGAAATTAAATCAATTAAGTGCGCATGCGCGCGAGAGAGTGATGATTGGAACCTCGGAAGAGATGAATGGGGAAAGCACAGAGGTGTTATATGGTCGTCCTATAGAGGTGGAAGTTAAACTTGTTTATATAGAGGAAACTAAAGTCTCACGCCGTCGCACCCCAATTCCCTTTGCCTACAATAATAATATATATCCCCTCTTCGGTCTTACTCTACTGTTTTAGTATTTTCTCGATTGTCACTGAGTCCACACGCACACGTGCTGTTGGATTTTGAATTTGTTTTACAAAAACTAAGTACGAGGTAGTCCACCAATGAATGTCAATACAGATGCTTGGATCATTGGCTTACACTAACCATGATTTAGGTTCGAATCCTGAATTCTCTAACTCGTTAATAGGCTATACATAAACCGTTGTTGAGATTGGTGGTTTGGCCTTGCATGGATTTTTTCCCCTAATCTAAATTTATATATATCATAAAAAGAGACGGATAGTTATCTTATCTACTCTTTAATTTTCTACTTCACTCGTTTTTATACGACTCCAACTTTCAAACTTATATAAAAAAGTGGAAAATGAAAGTTGAGAATAAGTCAAATATAAAAATAAGATAAAAATCATCTTTGTGTGACCACAATATTTATAACTACAATTAATTAAAAGTTTAATTAAAATATATTAAAATAAGTAGATGTTCGCTTTTAATTCCTCAAAAAAAAATTTGTCTCTTTTTATTCTCTCATTTCTGGAAATGTGTCATTCGTCCTTGTGGCCTTTTTTAAATTTAAAAATATTTTAAAAAATTCATTTTTAACCCTGCTTAATTTTCAATTTTCACCCAACCTCCTTCTCCATTCCCCTTCTCGTGGCCAACCACCCCCTTCTCCCTCTCTCACTAACTATCTGATTCCTAGAGTCAGAGGGTTCAGTCTCTTCTTCTTCGCAGGGCCTTCAAAGGACCATAAGTTGTCCTTTAGATGATGACATTGATAAAACGTCAGAGATGTTTATAGCTAATTTAAGACGATAGGTTCAGTTGGCGAGACAAATCTCCTTACAGCTACATTATCGCAAGGAATAGAGTTCTAAATTGATATCTCGATGATTGTTTAGTTTTTGGTTTCTTAATGGAGGAAATTGTTTTTTTTTAATGATCTCCATTATGATGAGGTCAATGTGAAGTTATATATGATTGGTCTTTTACGAAGGCTTTGCATTAATTATTTGCATTGTTTGCCAAGAGGACAGGTAAAAACTACAAACAATTTCTGAATTTCCCCTTTTTTCTTCCTGGTGATTTGAAGACATTTTTTTTTGTTCATGTGTAAAGTTTTTAGATTGTTTTGAACAATTAGAATTTAAAAGAGCATAGGAACAGGTGGTGCAAATCATAAGGAAGAGACATATGAAGTAAGATGGGGGATGAGACAGTTAGTGAAAGGTGGGACTGAGATGGTTGACTATAGGAAAGGGAATGGAGAAAGAATGTTTGGTGATGTTTGGTGAAAATTAAAAATTGAAAATTTGAGAGGTAAAAATTATTTTTTAATTATTTTTTAAATTAAAAAATACAATGACTAAAAATGATTCACTTCCAGAAATGGAAGATAAAAAAAGGCAAAAAAAAATTAAGGACTAAAAGCGAATATCTCCCTATTCATATGACTAGAGATATAATTAACTCTAAATTTTTTGTTAATATTATTTAAATTTTTAATTATTTATTATACCGATAAGAATAAGCTCATGGTTATAAATGGTTGGTGTCAACCTGAAAGACATACGCCTCTCCGAAATCAAATACTAATAAAAAACGAAACTACGAAAGTGAGAACATGTTGTTCTGCTGGTGCTGTCATTCCAGACGGTTTATTGTAATTGTAATTGGTTCACAAATAACAACATTTCCGTTTCCATTAGGAGAAAAACACATGGGTTTTAATCGGTCAATACGCCTTCGCCTGCGTCCTGTTAAGTCAATTGTGGATAAATCTTTTTTTTTTTTAATTCTTGCTAATATAATGGGACGATACTTGATGATGCATATATGTCGATCACTTTCAAATCAGTGGACGAAAGGATTAGTTAGTCGTGTCCCGCATTGTAAACTTCTGTTCCGTCACTTGTAATTAAAAAAATCAAAACAAGCTTTTGGCCACTTAATTAAATGATTAATTACATGCCTGCGATTCAACTAGAGGTGGATGCAGACCGCTTTGCCAAATTCAGGATTCATCTGATAATTAAAAGTGTCTATATATAATTGGTTTAAGAATCTTTTAAAAGTTTTATCCTGGGACTCAAGTGGCTATATCCTTTTTCTAGAATCTCTTCATCTTTTCTAGGTTATCAGAATTAAGTTGAATTCATTACTTTCAGCTTATTACAATTACCAGTTGAAACTTGTAAAGGTTTGACTGTTTGCACACGTGCCCATTTATTTTGAATATATAGGGTAATTAAAAGTACTTACGCGACTATGTTTTTTGATATTAAAAGTTCAGCCAAGTTATTTACAGTACTTGGTTACTAGCAAGAGCTAACTCTTATGAATAACAGGAGTGGAAAAAAAATATACCAGTCAAATAAAAATATAATAGACAATTCTTTTCAATCATGTTAATTTAATCGAGTTTATTTTTCATGATTACTTCTCAGTCAAAATAAGGGGAACCAAAATAGGGAAAAAAAATATTCTATGCGGACTGATATTTATTTATTTTTACTTTGTAAGATGTAATTTTTCTTTCACATTTAAAGAAAACTGTCATAAACCACAACGATTTTGAAATTTATGATTCTCGTATACAAATAAACCTATCTTGATTGGGGAAGAATTTGTCGGGTAGAAAAATCTCCTCCTAGTCTTAATTTATCTCTTCATGTTTTTCTCGATGGTTACAAATATAGCTGGCAAAATGAGCTTAGCTCGCCTAGCCGGGCTGAGCCTGTCCGAAAAAACACCGGGTTTAGATATATAAATTTGAGTCCATTTTCAATTTGGGCTTTTTTGACCCGGTCCAACAAAGCCCAAACCCGTAAAAAGTCTAAGCCCGAAGCGGGCCGCCCAAAAAATATAAGCCAAAGCCCGAGCCCGGCCCAAAAAAAACCCAAAAAATAGAGGACTCGGACACACAAATTTGAGTCCGATTTCAATCTGGACTTTTTTGGCCCGACCCGATAAAGCCCAAACTCGATGCGTCCCGCCCTGAAAGCCCAAATTGCCACCTCTAATTACAAAGAGAGTGCTCATTGAGAGATGTTTCTTGGAATGTTCTGGCTGCTTTTCTGATTGGACTATTGTTATAAACCAAAAGTGATATTATGATATTTTACCTGGTGTAATATGATTTTTTTTATACAGAAGGGGATTCAAACTCATGTTACACACATAAAATAAAAAACATTTATATCATAATTTGTCTCTTGAAAAACATCTATATCATAATTAGAGCTTAAAATATTATAGAATGTAGTAGTTCAAATCTAGGCTTAAAACCCAATTTGTGTACTAGTTGACAATGTAGATTTATATTAGATAGAAAACCCTAACTTGACCTCAAGCATAACTTTGGGAATTGTGTGGGATACACAAAATTATGATATGATGTGATGTTCACGTTGATTTGATAAGTCATCATTACATTTTAAAAATATCTTCAATTGTACCAAAATGACAAATCTACCCTTTTAATTAGGTAAGTCTACCATAGGTAAAAGGGTTAGTTAGTCTTTTAGGTAGGGTTGAAGATATTTTGAAGATATAATAATGATTTGTCAAATCAATATGAACATCGCATCCTATTATAGATCTGTGTCTCACACGCTTCCCAAAGTTATAGTTTGTCTGATCCTCTATTATTCAACTATGGGTCTCTTCAGCCGATCAGACTTTTACCCATGTTCTCATTGATGGTACGGAATAAAATGGTAATACTCTATTCTAGTGCCAAAAATTTAAAAACACATTGCAAGCCATCCTAAATCCCTCAAAGTCATTCTGAAATATAATATTTTTATTCTCGAATAAGTTAGGGTTTTTTAGTTGGTGTAAATCTACTTTGTCAATAAGAATGCGGATCTGTTTTATCTAAGTTTTAAGCTAATTATGCTTTTTTCTCTCAAATTCATTCACTTGACCAGTGACAAAATACAAATGCCAATATAAAATACAGGAAAAAAAAAACACATTAAAACTGCAGGGTATTACATTTTGTCATTTGGGAAAACTAGTGAAGAGTGAGAAAATAGGAAAAATAACATGGGTCCCACATGATTATTTTCACTAGAAAACTTGCAATTTAAAAAATTTGAGATTAATGAAAAAGTAGTGTTTTACTTTTATTCTCACTCTTCAACAAATTTTGAGATTTAATTAGTATGTATTGACGGTATAAATTTTTTATATAAATATCTAATCATATTTTACTATGTTAATATTTATGTAAATATTTTAGAAAATAATATTATTAAATGGTACCATAATAAAATATAATTAAATATATATATAAAAAACTTTTACATCAACAAAGCATAGTTATTGAACTCCAAATTTTGTTTTTTTCATCATTTTTTTAATTTTACAATTTATATAATTTGACATATATTTTTTCTCTCATTTACAAGGACTTAAAATTAAAAATAGTTTTTTTCTCTAGTTTCTCTTATACTAAATACTAAATAATTAAAAAAACCATTTATTTTCCAGTTCTTTTTTTCATTTTTTACTTATTTTTCAATGCCAAATAGACCATAAATGTGAGAAATAAGTGAATTTAGAGTTATTTTTATGGTCCAAATTATAAAAAACATAAATTCATTTTAAATACATCAATCGTATAAAATTTCTTTTATACCCATTGGAGAGAGAATAATATGTTTTAGAACTAGGAGTAATTTAATGTCATTAAATGTATAAGCCACCATTTTAATCATTTACTAAAAGGGTAATTTTGGAATAAAATTTATATTAATTACAATTAACTCATTTAACTACCTTTTATTGATCTTAATGAATTAGGTATTTGTCTCTTATATATGAAATCGGAGGTAGTATATTAATATAATATTCATCAAAAATAAAAAAATAGTAAATTAATGAACTAATGAATGAATGGGCGTCAGGTGTCTCGTTTAAAGAGGGAGGTCTATCGACGAATTACTTTTCATTTTCAAAATATAATAATCATTCATCATTTTCTATAATCATAGTACTGTAAATTAATCATTTTCTATAATAAATTCATCATTTTCGATAATAAATACTGTAAATGACAATATTTTTTTTTAAAAGGAAGCGTGCAAATATTTCTTGGTTCGAAAGGATTGGCCCCTCATTTCCTCGTCCTCTTTCTGCGTATGCGTATACAACAACAGACGCGACGCCCTTTGTGTTCAACAACCCCTTTTCACTTTCAAGTTTCAAACTTGGGGAGAGAGATATATAATAACCGTCACCATTCTCGCGTCCTCTTTTCTTTTCTTAACTTTTTTAAACTCGCATTTAAAGCCCTTGAATCTCTTGGTATCTTCATTTCCATTTCCATTTTCCACGTTGTTTGCGATGGATGTTCGTGTGAAGCAAGAAGTGTTGGACCCTCCTGAACGGAGACAGCGAAACATTGACGGCGCCGTTACCCCGCTCCCTCCTCCACCGGACTCCGTCATTGATCTCAGCAGCGATTCCGATTCCGACGGCGGCAATTTGGACAGCGTAATCGCAAGCGCGGTGCAATTGGGAGGGAGCCCCACGAAGAAGAGGAAGACTAGCTACTCGGGAGGAGTGGTTTTGCCCGTTGGATTCCTCAGCCCTCTCCCTCCGCCGCCTGAGGCGGTTCTATCCCTACCGGCCCCGGAGTGGGCTCCTCCTTCGGCACGTTCTGCACGTTCCAATGGCGGTAGAAGCTTGAGCCTGCAGGGCTCCAAGCAGTTTTGGAAGGCCGGGGATTACGATGGTGCTCCTAGCGTTGGCTTCGAATCTTCAACCGGTGCGGTTTTCTTCTTTTCTTCCTTTTAGGGCTTTGTTATTAACAACCTTGATTTAACCTAGTTATCAGATGCAGGCATCCTTGGGGGTTCAATGAAAATATTGTTATATGTTGTTATGTTATGTCCTGGCTCCTAAGCATGTTTATGGTTTTAGGGGTTCATCCATTTGTTTAAACTAGGTTTCCAGGGAAAATGGATTAGCCTATATCATTTTTGGTAGTAATAAATGCTGATACAGGTCTGCAGTCATGAAATTCAGAATGAAAATAGTTGAAGAGTTTTATGTTTAAAGGATGCCCCCCACTTATATTAAAATGTGGTAAGATTATAGGTTCAAGAGTCCCATTAGATGTAAAAGGGTACTTGATATTGATTATTTAACTATTAAAAGTCTAAAACTAGCTTTGCACGATGCCACAAGATCCGGAGAGTAACTGAACTTGTTAATTGGATTCAGGAAGTTATTTTGTTTCACAATTTCAGTGGTCAATTCTTTTTCTGAAGGAGTAATTTAGGTGACCGTTATTTATCACTTTTAATATATGGTGCTGCCTCTCTCACGGAGTAGTTAATAGTGGAAAACTGCATCGCTGTAGCAGCAATGTAGTGCAAAGTGATCTCCGAGCTCCGACTCTGTCTACCTTGAGTTATTTGTCATCTGTTGCATTGCATTTCTGCTTTGCACAGATCACTGCCAAGATTGTGGCCTTTTGTAGATGAAATACCTTTGTTGTCCACCGTAATTATGGATATGAACGAGGCTCCCACCATGTGGGGTTTGGAGAGGGTAAATATACGTAGCCTTACCCCCGCAAGCGGAGAGACTATTTCCAGATTCAAACGCGTGACCATCAGGTCATAAGGCAACAACCTTACAGTTGCCCCAAGGCTACTTGGTTCAACTAGCCTGAGTCAACTTTTTTATTTTACAAAACAGCCGAGTTGATTCAATTAGTGGTTCAGACAAATCATATAGCCAGTTTTAGTAACAATGGTTCTTCTATAGCATTTTTGGGGTTGGCCACTCCTGAGTAGCTATCTGGAATTAGCAGCTATGCTCTCTCAATAAATATCTTGGGACTTGGCTGATCCTGGACCATTCTAATGAGCTAGTTACGTTTTGAGAGTCATTCATACATGTATTTAATTTTGCTATGACACTTGAAATCTTTTTTGAACATTTTGCTATGTCCTTTTTTTGGTTGGTTTTTGTATGTCATTTGTCCGGTTGTCAAACCTGAGGTTCTTGACAACGCAACTATAGCCTGATATTTCGTGTAAAATCTGCAGTTGGTATGGACCATGTCAGAGTTCACCCTAAGTTTCTACACTCTAATGCCACAAGTCATAAGTGGGCTCTTGGAGGTAAACTGAGCATATTTGTAATCATGGTTAATCATTTTTGTGATATTTAGTGAATTTATATTCCCCCTCCCTCAGTCTTTAGAGATTCATCATAATATACCATACTTAGAATGATTATTTTTCTGCAGCTTTTGCTGAGCTTTTGGACAATTCGCTGGATGAGGTATGCCACACTCATTCTTTTGAATAAAGCATTGGTTGTGATTATTTCCCTTCCTTATTTATTTCTCGAATTTGACTTCAGGTTTGTAATGGGGCCACGTATGTTAATGTAGATATGCTTGTGAGTAATAAAGATAGCTCCAGGATGTTGCTGGTTGAAGGTATTTTAATCTAATCTCATCTATGGAACGAAAAAGAAAGAAGAGGATCTACTTTAAGCATGCTTCAGTGTGCAAGAATATTCAATAGGATTTCATAGAAATTTGTGACATTTTATTCCTCAATGAAGAAAACAAGTGTCAATTTAAGTTTCTGGTATGCTTAGAAATTCTTGAATAAAACGTTATGGGTTTGCTGGTACCTAACTGATCTTAAACAAGTAATTATTGAAATATGATTGGACATTTAGAACACATATCTATTCCTCTAAATTTCTATTCTGCCTTGATTTCATCAATAATATTTTGGTATCCAAAATACAATTAGCACTGCACCTTCTAACATTTAGACACAGCATTTATAATTTAAGTATGACATGATACGAATATGTGAAAAAGTAATGCCTTGTGAGCATAGTCCTTACAGAGTTGGTTTCTTAAGTATTCAAAATTTCAAATGTTGGATTGTTAATTATTATTATTTTCAGATAACGGTGGTGGGATGGATCCTGATAAAATGCGTCAATGCATGTCACTGGGGTATTCCGTGAAAAGCAAGGTTGCAAATACAATTGGACAATGTAAATCCTTAATCTTGGGTAGAAGATAAATGTTGAGTATTTCATTCAAGAGAGCATACTGATCTTTTAGTGTTCATATGATAGATGGAAATGGCTTTAAAACAAGTACCATGAGGCTTGGGGCTGATGTAATTGTATTCTCTCGTTGTAATGGAAAAGATGGGAAGAGGTTTGTTTGACTTTTCTTATTGCTTCAATCAATTTTTGTTTCCAAGTTTGAGGGGTGTTTTGCAAATAGGGAGAATTAAATTCTGAATTAGTTGTTTTATCATTCTTCTACTGGTAATCTAGGCAACTTAGTTATGTTTAGTATTTGTTGGATTTAGGGTGAATGTTTGCATGCACAGAAGTCAAGTATTTATTTATACAGTTTACAATTAGCAGTGGATTGTTTATGTCATCTTACTATTGCAATTATGTGATAATATTTTATTTAAAACTGAAAATTATACAAGGTAATTCTTCATTTATTGCATTAAAAAGTCAAATGAAATGTATGTGTTTTCTTTTGGATCTTGGTGGTAGCAGTTTCTGTAATTAGAAGGAGCTTATGTCAAGTGTGCAGCATAAATTGAGCACTTCTGATAAGTTCCTTGCGCGGTTAGAAAATTAAGTGCCATTTATATTTTGCCTGGTCTATCACAGACACAATCGGTTATTGTACATTTGCCCTCAACAGATAGGACAAGTTTAGGTCAACGGGTTAAATAAGCTCTTATTCAATGAGAATTGATCGCATGAGAACTTATATCATATGCACTTAAACGTAATTTAATTTTATAAACCTACCTGAGAAGCTTATTGAAATATGCTCAAAAGAGCGTATAGGTAGGTCATAAATCTTTTTATAAGCTTAACCAAACACCTACTGATGAGTTCATGTCTTCATAATATAAATCCAAATAAGCTCCAAAAAGGATCTTCTGAATGCCCCGATGATTATGCTTGATGATGGGTTTGTCTTGCTTCTGTGTCTACTATCTGTTATGTTCATATTTATAATCATTGTTTTTCATGGCATGCTTCTGTATCTAACTGGGTGGTTTGGGAATTTTTATTAGGTCTACACAAAGCATAGGCTTGCTGTCTTACACATTTTTGAGGGGTACGGGGAAGGAAGACATTGTAGTACCTATGGTAATTTGTTTTGTTATTCATTCTAGTTCTTTAGTATGTGTTTAATTTATGTAAGTGTGTGTGTGTGTGTGTCAATTTATTCTCACTACTATTATTGTTGTTTATGCTGAAATGAAAGCTGGACTATGAAAGAGAAGGACAGCAATGGAATAGGATGATACGAACTTCTCTAGATGATTGGAATAAAAATGTTGAAACAATGGTTCATTGGTCACCATTTTCTGATGAGGCTGATCTTCTTCGTCAGGTAACCACTTGCTATTTGAGGGGGGTAATCAATCTCATATCTTTTTCTTTTCTGATGTTTCCTTTTCTGGGTGCTTATTGCCTAATGTCACTATTAAGTCGTCAAGTTATACGTTTGTATGTTGATTCACTGTTGTCTTACTCCTATCCATTTTTTAGTTCAACCTGATGAAAGATCAAGGTACACGAGTAATCATATACAATCTTTGGGAGGATGACCAAGGTCAGCTGGAACTTGATTTTGATGCAGATCCACATGTATGTCTGATAACTGAAACACATTGTCCCTACTCCCCTCGCCCGTCCCCTTAAAAAATTCCTTTTTATAAAACAAATTCCATATAAGTTGTTATATCTTTGTTTCAGGATATTCAAATAAGAGGTGTAAATCGGGAGGAGAAAAACATAGAGATGGCTAATAAGTTTCCCAACTCTAGACACTTCCTAACTTATCGACATTCACTGAGGGTAAGTACTGAAGATGGTTATTGATATTAATATTATTTGTTTAAGAAAAACAGCATATGAAGCTGTTTCCAGCATTCCTGGTTTGCTGTTTATGTTTGTTAACTAAACTTTAAAAGTTGAAACTTTGAAAATAGAGAATTAATTAGACATATACTCTAAAAGGAAAAATTATTGAAAGATTGAACATATTTTTTTTAATTCAATTTCATATTTAGTATAGGCATGTATCTGATTTGTGTGTCTGTGTGTGTTATAATGTTGCTCATTATTATTATCTTATCTATGCAGAGTTATGCCTCAATTTTATATCTGAGGTTTCCTCCAGGCTTCCGAATTATTCTTCGCGGTAAAGATGTTTTGCATCATAATATAGTGAATGATATGATGCTGTCTCAGGAGGTGACGTACAGACCTCAATCTGGAGCTGCTGATGGGATTATAAAGGATTCGAATGTAATATGTCTATTAAATGTCTACTAAATTCTAAGCTTGATTTTCCTTAACTAGTACAGCAGTTTGATACTTCGATTTCATCTATATCTTGTGACAGATGGTTGCTATTGTTACTATCGGATTTGTCAAGGATGCAGTTCATCATATTGATGTTTCAGGGTTTAATGTTTACCATAAGAATCGACTCATTAAGGTAGGGTTTGTTATGATTAACAAATTATGCTTATATTGTATGTGACGCTTTATCACTCTCTCCCTTTTAAAGTTACTGTGGTCTAAGTGCTTTCGAGACAATATATAATACTTTCTCAATTGTTAACCTGTGTCTATGTTGATTTAATCTACTAGCTCATTTGACATTAGCACAAAATTTTTATGTACTGACAGTCTTATATATAGTACTGTGGCTAAGAAACAATATTAATAGGATAGTAATAATTTGTATTTTTTTTTAACGTCATCATTTTACACTCTCACCTGTGATATTAATGTTCATTAATTTTCTGCATTTGTTGGGTTCTGTTCTGAAAATGGTTTTGCTTTGTCTGGTTTAAACCAGCCTTGTTATGAATAGTGTCTTTTGAATTAAATTAACATTTATACGTTTGCTTGGAACTTGCATGTAGAACAAAGAACTTTAGATATCCCTTTTTGTCCAAACGATCAAGGCTTCCTTTGAACTATTCAAAAGCATTTACTTTTTGTTGGGGGGATTAAGTGCAAAAGTTGTTTAATGATAAAGCAATCAATGTGGGCTTCCCCACTTGTTGGTTCTTGGATATGGGGGAGTTGATGTTCTGTTTGTTTGTTGAGGTGCCTCGTCATTAGAACTTATTCTTACAGGTGATTTTCATGATTGTCAGCCATTCTGGAGGATCTGGAATCCAGCAGGAAGCGGTGGGCGTGGGGTCATAGGTGAAACATATTCTGTGTTCTATGGAGGTCTCTTATCAATTTAACTATGCCCATTTAAGATAAGGTTCATTTCTTTTGCAGGTGTGTTGGAAGCCAACTTTGTTGAACCTGCTCATGATAAGCAAGGGTTTGAGCGTACATTAGTTTTATCAAGACTCGAGTCACGACTGATACAAATGCAGAAGAATTATTGGTGATTCTTGATTTTCCATTGGATTATTCATGATAATTGCTTGCATAAACTATGGTTTGTTTTTGTTTTACTATTTTTTTTTTTACTTTATTCAGGGGCTCTAACTGCCATAGAATTGGCTATGCTTCCAATCGAACTAGAAAACCAATCAGCAATTCTGCTGATAAAGGTACGAGGCCTTGCTTTGATATAGTTTGTTGCTTATGGTGCTTGCTCTGGGTTAGTGAAATCTTATTATGGATGACCATGTTTTCTACAAATGTAACTTCATTTGCAGAGACATCTCCCGATTATGTTCCGGAATCATCTCAATCAAAAAAGAAATATTCTGCCACAAATGACAAGGCAACACCATTGGCATCAGACAAACTGCATTCACGCTTGAAACAGAAACAGATAAGAACAGAATCAGAAAGACACGGTGAACACAGAAATGGTCACTCGTCAGTCTCTCCTAGAAGTAGGATACAAAATTCATCTGAACAATCGTCATCTGATGATGATGCTAGTGATCAAAATGATATTCTCTCGCCAAGGAAACGAGCAAAGGGTGATAGTCAAAGGAAATCTAAGCCAAAGGTTGCGCATATCATCATCCATCTTTCTCTTTTTTCTGCTATTATACATCCGTGCTTTGGAACTTGGTTAAGTTCTGTTGATATGAGAGGCTTGTACAGGGTCGATATGGTATTCTATTACACTTTCAAAATAAATGTGCTGCATTTTATCAGGAGAAATGAATGGAGAAAGAGTGGCAAAGAAGAAGAATAGATTTGGTCTTTATAGCATGTTATTGTGAATATTAGATGTTCGAATGAGGAAACCATCAATCATAATGTGTTCTTCAAGGCATTGATGATTTTAATTAATGAAATTTGTTAATAATTTGGGTTTCTCAAAATGACATCTGGTGGAACTGATTTAAAAAACTGCATCATGACTCTGGCCAAGATAGCTAGGAGCCTAAAATGCATTTTATCTTGAGGTTTTTTTCTTCTTGCTTGGATTATTTGGAAACGGCTCCTAAGAGGTAGTTGAACTGCAGGGAAAAGATGTTATTGATGGTGAACGACCACTTTCTGACTCTGATTTACTGACTCTAGAGCTGTTGAAAAAAGAGAATCACGAGTTGAAGGAGAGGTATGTTGTATTTTAGAAATTTACTGCATATCTTTGTTTTTTTATTGAATATAATAATAATTCAGTAACTCTTATCCTTCTCCATTTTAATGTTTCTGGGTTATAGATTAGAGAGGAAGGAGGAAGAAATTTTAGGGGAAGTATTGCAGGCTTTGCAGCATGAGAAAGATAGGTGTAAATCTCTGGAAACTCAGGTTTGGGCCCATGAGCTTTTTATCTTTTAAACATGTGCTGTAAAAACAGAAGAGATAGGTTCATCTCTCGAAGCTTATTTTCGCATCATTCACTTAGCTTGAATCTTATGGTTTACATTTCTCTCTGTGTCCCCTCTTTGTCTGGTGTATCCATGATAGTTAAATTGTCTGATTTGTAACATATAGTCTGATCTCAATTTTCATCCCGAAGCCAATGCTAGGGTGCATATCGTTGTGCTTGCATTTTCTACACTCAATCTTTTACATGTAACTAGAAACCATGTCATTTCAAAACTTCTCTACATAAATCTGTTTACCATTTATGCCCATCTCTCAACTCTTCCGACCATATCATTTGCAAATTTCATGTCTAAATCATGGTTGAAGTGAATAGAAATGATGCTGTAGATTGAATTAAAAGTTAATTTGAGGACATTGAATATAATACTTGAATTTATCTAACGCGTTTTCCTTTGTTAAACTTAACATGTCTCTTAAGATTCTCTCCTACTTCCTCTTCTTTATCAGCTCCATGAAGCCGAACAAAAGATTGAAGATTTGAACAAGGAACAAGAAACTCTCATCGATGTATTCTCTGAAGAGAGGGATAGGCGTGATGCAGAAGAGAAAAATTTGAGAAAGAAGCTTCAGGTCCCACGTCCTTAGCTAATACCCCTGAATATTATATAAAGAGTTGGGGGGGGGGGGGGGAATAAAAAAAATGCTATCTTTTCAGTATTTTTTTTTTTTACAATCGCAAATACAGTACAATTTTAGGATTTTGCTATATTTGGATAAGCCTCACGATTTTTGTCTTTCCCTGTAGGATGCGTCAAATACCATCCAAGAGCTGCTTGAGAAGGTACGACTGCTTGAAAGGAAGTCTTCAAGCGGCAAAATAGATCGATGAAAGCGGTGTTACTACATTTACCGTGGGCTTGATTGGTGCATCTACGTGGCATTGGGAGCCTTATTTTTTGGTGGGATGGTTTTATCATCATAGGAAGTTGCACACTTGAGATGTAGGTTGACCCCATTCACAGGTGTAAATAGTTTTTTGGCAAGCTTTTTACTGATATTAAATTTTCTGGCCTAGTTGATAGGAATGTCTTGTTAATTGAACAATGTTCTGTAACACGGTCTTTGTAGCAATTTTATGTACCTGACGAAATTTTTTTTGTTCTCCAAGACGATTGAGACTATATGGCAAAATTAACCAAGACACTCGTTAAGACACTGCCAAATTGAAGAGGAAGTTTAGCGAGAGGTTTTATTCATTTACCAAAGCATGGTAAACATTAAGTACCCTTTTGATACCCATGATAAGGATGAATATGTTAAGGTGATAAGATAAGAGTAGGATATGATAAATAACAAACTTGATAGTATTATATTATCTAATCACTATATTTGAGATTAAACCAAATAATAGTATGATATAATTTAAATTTAAATTATATATAATATCAAAAAATATCATTTTTTAAAATTAATTTTTAATATTTTTTATTTCCTAATTTAAATTATTTTGAATTTTTAAATATTTAATATGAATTAGTATTAATTTTTAATTTTAAATATTTTTAAATTTTATTTTATTTAAATTATTTTGTATTTGTATTATTTTTATGTTTTTGGATTTTTATTAATTTAAATCAGTTTTTTGTATTTTTTTAATTATTAATATTAGTTTTAAAATTTTTAGTTTTTTATGTTGAATATTTTTTATTTTTTTATTTAAAGGGTGAATGTGGGAATAAAATTTTAATCCTATGGCTTAATCGCTTAAATATGTTTTCAATCCTTGTAAATATAGGAGTGTTTACATTTTAGTCCCTAAAAAATATCAAACATTTTTTATCCCTATAATATTTTCATTTTAGTCCCTAAAATCAATTGACCTTTGTTAAATGGTGAGGTGTCTCACTTAAATCTACCTCATCTTGAACACTTTAGCTAACACATCATCAAATTTTTTCACATCTCGAGAACTCTCTCTCCCCTCCCTCTCTTCCCCTTCCCCTCCCTTCCGTCAAGCTTGTTTTTGTCAAGCTATTCTAGATGCTATTGATCTGGATTTCAACCCATCGGCTCCTCCGATTGCTAATGAGGTTCCAATAGATGGCCCCATTCATTATTCGTCAATCAATTTGAACCCAATTGATATATCGTCTCCGGTTGTTGATAACCTACCTAAAGAAGGAAAAATTGTTGGTGGAAGTGGCTCATCTTGTGTGATATGGGCAAAATGCTTCGCCAAATATGATAACCCAACTTGCAAAATGAGAACCCAACTGTATTCACGCTTGAAATAAGAAACAGATAAGAAAAGAATCAGAAAGACACAGTGAACACAAAAATGCTTACATGTCAGTCTCTCCTAGAAATAGGATACAAAATTCATTATCTGAACAATTGTCATCTGTTGATGATGTCAGTGATCAAATTGATTTATCTCGCCGAAGAAATGAGCAAAGGGGATAGTCAAAAGAAATATAACTCAAAGGTTGATATGTGCAGATTTCCTTTGACTATCACCATTTGCTTGTTTCTTCAGCGAGAAAATATCAATTTGATCACTAGCATCAGATGGCGATTGTTCAGATGAATTTTGTATCCTACTTCTAGGAGAGACTGGCAATTGACTATTTCTGTATTCACGTGTGAGTGATTCTGTTCTTATCTATTTCTGTTTCAAGCATGAATACAATTGGGTTTCGTTTTGCAAGTCGAGTTCTCATCTTTGACAAAACATTTACCCATATCATGCAAGATGATCACTTACACCAACATATTTTCCTTCTTTAGGTAGGTCATCAATAGGCGATATATCAATCAAGCTCAAATCGATTGATAGATAATGAATGGGGCCATCTATTGGTATCTCACATTAATCGAAGGAGTCAATGGGTTGAAATCCAGATCACGAGCAACTAGAACAACTTAATTGACGGAACCAAGCTTGACAAAAAGGAAAGGGGAAGGGGAAGAGAGGAGAGAGAGAGAGAGAAAGAGTTAAAGTGATGTGGAAAAAATTGGTGATATGTGAGGTGTTCAAGATGAAATAAATTTAAGTGAGCCACCTCACCACTGAAACGAAAAAAATATTATAGAAACCAAAAACATATTTAATTCTTCTTAAAATTTTATGTGGGCGGCATGTATAAAGTTGACTAATCATAATTCATAAAAAAATTTAACTAATCATAAAAATCATTTATTTATTAATACTAAATAGGTCTATTATTTTTTCAGTAGTTCATTTTAGGTGAAATTTTATATTACTTTAGTATTAGACCCGCTGACAAGTTTTTAACAAAAGTATCCTATTGTATTATCATGGCCATGGGAAAAACACTCGATGGCTACAAACTTTTTCTGCCATACTAAATTGGTACTATTATTATTATTATTATTATTATTATTATTATTATTAATATTTGAATGTTATAGAATAAACCAAAATAACAGCAAGATAAATAAAATGTAGAGATATAGAATAATAAATATAAGATAGAAATGCTTTCAAAAAATATATATATAAGAGAGAAAGAGAAAATAAGAGAGTACTGCTGGTCTTTAGGATGCAAGAGAGAATAAGAAAGTATTGTTTCTCTTTAGGATGCAAAACCATACATATAATGAGGTTCATATATATAGCCACAGGAAAACTAATCCTCATCCTCATTTAAATATAGTAGAAATTTGATCTTAATACGAGAAGTTGCATAACAAAATCTGATCTCTTTGTGCAAACCAAAAAAAAAAATCTAATCTCTTGGTAAAGGGAAATACCATAATATAATTTGATATTCATGATCTCAACATATTTTAATCACTACCTATCTCTTGAGAAGATAGACATATACCAAATATTCATAATATTGAATAAATTTTAGTTAGTTTCCATCACAGTAACTTATCTGACAGCTAGCCACTCTTCAAATTTCACTTACTATTGTTTGAATTTTTTTTTTATTAAACTTTGTTTGAATTTTGTTCTTTCTTTTGTAGCGTAGCGTTATTGTTTTATGGAATAAGTTAATGAAAACATAACTATTAGTCTTGCATACCAATCTAATCTTAATTAATATGTGTAACATGCGTTAAAACTCCAAAAAAAAATTCCATTCTTGTCCAGTTGAAATAGGAGGTGAATTAGACCACTAGCAGCCTTGTTATTTCTTCAGCAAATAAAGAGATCATAAGACGTCTCTCAAAGAGTTTACTCTATTTTTTTTTTGATACAAGAGGAAAAGAAAAGAGTTTATTCTAAATTAACATATAAAGGTGAATTTAAAATAATTAATTTGAGAATATAAGTAGTTGAAACTTAGACAAAAAAGAGAGACTGAATCAAAAAAGACAAAAAAGAGAGAAGCATGGAAAGAAAAAATTAAAGCTTAAATATCTTTTATGTCCCTGCAAATATAGCGAGTTTCACTTTTAGTCCCTACTGTCAGATTCCGTTAAAAAATGATGACGTGGCAAACAGAAGTCCATCTGGACTTGCCTGCCACATGAGATTAGTAACGCCACATGGCATCTGAGTTGGCAAGTGATGTGGCTTGCAATTAGGGCTAGGGCTTCTTCTTCCTCACTCCCTCTTCCCTTCCCAGCCGCCACCCCTATCCTTCTGCAACCAACTCCCATACCTCCCACCATAGCCAACATGTCAATCGATCATGCACAAGTAAAAATTAGAGAAGAAAACAAAAAGGGATAATCAAAACAGACTTTTTAAAAAAAGAAAACGACAATTGTGGATTCAAAATTTGAATCACAACTCAATAATGGATATTTCAGATGGGAGTGAAAGTGAAGCACTCAGAATTTGATATTAATGCTTTTGTTGTGCCAAATCCCATTGACTGCTCCGTTCATTTCTCAGCCGAGTCGATTTGGAATCCCATTGTGTCAAATCCCATTTAATGCTCAGGGAAGAAATAAAGCTTTTATTTTTTTCCTTCCTTCTTTATTTATCCTGGAATCATTGATGTTATGAGATACGGAAACTGAAAGATCTTTTCCTAACCAAAGCGAAAAATCACAGACCCAATTTTTAACTTGAACTCCATTGAAAAATATTTTGTTTCAAATTTGAGGGAAGCCCCGTACTGCACAGAGTGGCGTTCCCGCACTGTACATGTACCAGAAGATACAGAGCCAGCCCCCTTCTAAAATTAGGGTTGCTTCGTCGCCGTCAGATGGCAAGAGAAGGGTGACCGGAGAAGGGTGGGGGTGGCGGCTGGGAAGGGAAGAGGGAGTGAGGAAGAAGAAGCCCTAATTGCAAGCCACATCACTTGTGACTTGCCAACTCAGATGCCATGTGGCATTACTAATCTCATGTGGCAAGTCCAGATGGATTTCTGTTTGCCACGTTAGCGTTTTTTAACGGAATCTGACGGTAGGGATTAAAACAAGACACTTTAGACATTGCAGGGATCAAAAGCAAAAAAAAAAATTACAAGGACTAAAAGTGAAACTCGCTATATTTACAGGGACGTAAAAGATATTTAAGTCAAAAATTAAAATAAATTACTCCTACTTAAAATATATAAATAGTGAAATATTTTAAAAGAAAGGAATAATTGACATAAAATAATTATTAAAAATTTGAGAAAAACCATGTTAACAGGAAAGTTGAAAGTAATCGATTTAAAAAAATAAGTAAGTGTAGTAATAATCATTAAGGAAAGAATTTTTTAAATTAAGAGTAAAAAATTCTTAAAAAGTTATTTGAAGATAGTAAATGATAGCAACACATTCTTTAACGTACTCTTTTTAACACACTTTTTATGATTGGTTAAAATTTTCCACTTTAGTAACATGACCCATTAAACAGGATGTGAGACCCATATTTATTTCAACTAATCATAGATGATATGTCCGAAAGAATGTGTTATTTTTTTTCCGAAGAAAACAAAATGTGTTAATAATTAACACTAGTCATTTAGTATTGTATATTTTTAAGAATATATTCAATTGATATCATATGTGAAAAGGGAAAAAAGAAAGAAATCAAATCGGGAAAGTTTAATTTTATTTCCTTATTTAAAAGGTTGTAATTTTACAAAGGGAGAGCGCAGAAAGGATCCACCGCCCAACCCAACATTTACCTATCTTCAATTTCCGACAGAAACAAAGTAAAAGCGCTCTACCAGACCAGTCTCTTTCTCACACACACTCTTGCATTGCCCCTGCAAAATCTTTGTTGACTTTCAATTTTCAAAGGTGAACCTTCTCTCTCCTCTCTCTCCATCCCATGGATATGTTCCATAGTTTTGTTTTGTCTGTCACAACTGTGGTTTTACCATTTTGTCGTGTTTTGTCATCTGTTCCCGTCCGCTACAATACATTCCCCTCTTCTCCTTTTTCCTTTTCCCCACTATTATTACAAAATGGTTCTTTGTATTTTTCTACATCGATAAAGAAAGAAAGAAAACGCAATTACGCTAATGATAATGAATGTTATACTGTTATATCCCTTCCCTTTTGTTAACGCCCATTTTTATAATTAAACCACGTGGGTTAATTTCTTTTCCCTTCCCCATTATCTGTATCTATATATCTAACTGTAATGATCGACTTCAGTGTGTGTTAATTAGGGGGCGCACGGGGCTTCTGTATTGTAACTAACACGTACGATGGCATTCCGTTCCACCGTAACCTCGTCCCTGTTCGTCCTCATGAGAGTGCTCCTATTTGTCGCAGGTACATTACTATTAACAGATTCACACACACATAATCCGTTGTACAGAGAGTTTTTGATTCCTTAACAGATTTGGTTTTGAACTTTTTTATTTTAATTGAGTGAATCCTGGTATCTTCCACACGTAAATGTGAAGATTAATCCTTCGAGATACTGAAATGGATCCCCATGCCACACTATATTGGTTGAACTTTTTTATTTAACACATATATTATATAAAAATTGAATTAATTTAAAAAAAAATCTATTTCATTTTAAATAATATTCGTTTAGTTTGATTTAAGGCAAAAGATCCCCCTTTTTTTTCCAATAATTTGTTTCTTCCGTTGATGCAGTTAGTGCACAAGCGATTGCTGACATAGAAAGACGGGTTGATCATCATCACAAGTGGTGCAACAAGAATGCTATTCAAATAAACCAAGGTCCTACACTACCACTTCCAAATGGGATACCCACATACACAGTTGAGATTGCGAATACGTGCGTGAGTGGGTGCAACATCTCTCACATCCATGTTGATTGCGGTAGATTCAGTTCTGCAATCCTTATCAACCCAAGAATATTCAAACGCCTTAGCTACAATGATTGTCTCGTTAATGATGGCAAGCCCTTGAGGAATGGGGCCATTCTTTCCTTCAAGTATGCCACTACCTACCCTTGTCCATTCTCCGTTTCCTCTGTGGTTTGCCATTGACCTTCAACACATTTGATTCGATGATAGATAGATATAATATCATATGGTTACCTATTGGTTGGATTTAAATTTGCAAAATTCTTTTGACATGTACCTACAGATATAGTGCATGTGGTATATGCTACCACTTGCATAATAGATTGCTTTTATATTTTTTTTAGTCAATAAACAATTTGCTTTTGCATGTCACTTAGTTTTTTTTTTTTATACCTTATAGCACCATATAATTTTTCTTTTGGCCAATATTTCTCATTACTTATATTATCATCAGTGGATTTATACACTATGTCCATATAGCATATTCACATTAAGATAGACTAAATTACATATTCACCTCTCACGAAAGAGAAAGAGCTAGAGTGCATACTTTAAAATGAAAGAAAAGCACAGCGTAATTATATAATAAGGGGACTTCTATGGTGCCGTTGATAAAATAACGGTTTTGTAACCGTTGATTTATCAACCAATTAAAATGGAGTTCTGTCACGTCAGATTATTTCTTTTAAAGACTACAATTCTTTTATTCCATAATCTCTTTTATTTTATGGCTATTCCATCATGTATTTGCATTGCTTTATTTCACTTACCCAACATAGGCTACCAAGACGTTCTATAGTCCGTATTGAAACCAAACGCTCTTGTTACCCATAATTTTAAATTTTAAATAACATAATTATAATTTTAAATAAAAATTTGAAGAAAAAATTAAATATTTAAGAACTAAATTGTAAAATATTTTTACAAAAATCTTAATTACAAAACTAACGATATCGAAACCGTTTTTTTCCTAACGGGACCATAGAAATTGCCTTAATAAATAGTTAGTTTTGTCCAATGGTCTAGCCATGATATGGTTGTTGATGTTTCTCTCATCAATTTCACATTTAAAATGATCTTGAAAATGATCCCTATGATAAAGATACATTTTTTCATCTAAAATTTGAAATTTAATTCCTATCACAAAGATACGTTTTTAATGAATTTCAAGCTCTATCATAAAGATATGATTTATATATATATATATATATATATATATATATATATATATATATATATATAACGTTAAATCACAATTGACTCAGTCAACTCTCATCTAAAAATGTCAAAGTCAAAGCTTATCACAAAATTTAAATAAAATTATTTCCCTAATTAAAAATAATACTAATATCTAATTATCTCACGTACTTAGCTATGTCAGACTTTTATTTTTGACAAAACTTGGCAATGTGAGATTTAACAGGAGTTGGGATCCTTTCCATTTTTTTTTTCTCTATTTCTTTCATTATTATGTTTTTGGAGGAAATAAATGACATGTGATACGTGAGTGTTATTTATTCTATTTATTCTCCCAAAAACATAATAATAATGGAAAAAAAAATAAATAGAGAATATCTTAACTCTAAAAACAGTTTCATGAGTGTCCTCGATGACTAGATCGACCTTGGAGCGCTGCCTGAACTAGAGCAACTTGCCAGCTGGCAGCTGCCACATCATGCCAAAACAAAACCAATATTTGAATAAGGTGCTTGCTGTGGTACCCATAGAAAATTTCTGGGTATGGTACCTGACCACTAAGAATATGCCATGTGTAAATCTATTTGTCATGTCATATGATCATATTTATCTCTATTTATTTATAAGTACATCCATTTATTTATATTTATTTCTAAACAATCCCCTTTATCATTTTTGAAAACAGACCACAGAGGAGCTTGAAGAGGTTGTCGACCCTGTTCTTCTCCTCCTTCTTCTGATCACAGATCGCAAAGGAGCTCGAAAACAGATCGCAAATGCTGATCCTATTATTATTCTTCTTCCGTTCCATATTCATCACCCTGATGACCCCTTATCAAAACGCAAGAGGATGACCTAGCGCCGCTTTGTGCTTCTCCCTGAATCTGTTTCTTCTCCCTGATGTGTTCCAAGCCCTAGCGATGAAGACAGTGTTTCCAAACCTTGCGACTGAGGGTTTTGGCGACTTGCTCTAGGTCACATTTTCAGATCCAGATTTTCTCTCACTTTCCCGCTATCTCTCTCTGTGCCTCTCTCAATTACTTGCTCCGGATCCCTCTCCATTTCTTCTTGCCCTCCTACCTGTGACCTAGAAGAAGAGGAGAGAAAGAGACGACAATGGTTGGTTCGTGGAACACGTCTCTGATTGTTTCGAGCATCATTTTTTCAGTAATTTTCTATGGCTATTAGATCTAATAGAGTTTTCTAGTTGTTGCTGTTTTTACTTTTTGTTTTAGCAACCGATTCTCGCTTTCTTTGAAACTATTTGGATAACGAGTTCGATTTTAGATAGAATGCAGAACCATATGTTGTGAAATTTTTGACAGAAAAGGAATAAAAAAAGATGCATCCGCTATGATTTCAATTAGTTGAGTAATTTTGAACATTTGGATCGGTTCCAGATCCATGAGTGTCTAACAAGTGATATGTTATTAAATTTTGACTATCTAATTAAAAGTCTCTAGGGATGTAAACATAAATAATCAAAATATAATTTGCATTTTGGTAAATGTTGACTCAGCATTTGCATATTTAATTTTTTCCACGTGTTATGTTTTTATTGGACCATGTCATCAGGGTACCGAAACCCTTAAATTTCACAGGGTACCATAGAATTTGCCTTTGAATAAAACTCACACATGCATGATATATATATTATATATATATATATATGAGATTGAATAATTGGAGAAATAAAATTACCTATGGAAGCTGTTCCGATCGAAGGAGATCTCGTTGACTACCACGCTCTATGCTCCTTCCTTCTTCATTGCACCCTCTTCTCCAGTTTTTTTTTCCCTTCTTTTCCCCTCTATTCCACACATGTTCTTTGTCTTTTCTGCATACGGTTAACGGATAAAGAAACACAGAAACGCAAATGATAATGAATGTTACTTGTTACTGTTATCCTTTCCCTTTTTTCCAACGCTAATATTCCCATTAATTTATAAACCATGTCGTTTCTTTTCCCTTCCGCGCGCCTTATATATATCTAACTGTAATGATCAATATCTCAGTGTGTGTTAGAGCTTCTTGCATTGTATTTTAAGTTTAATTAGTTTATATATACTCAACACGATGGCATTTCGTTCGACCGCAACCTCGTCCCTGTTTGTCCTCGGACTAGTGCTCCTTTTTGTCACAGGTGCATTAATATTAATAATAGATTCACCATACAAATATACCTGTAACTAATTATAAGAGATTTTTGACAATTTTTTTTGTCCCTTTTTATAGGAGTTATTTTACTCAAATTACCCTTATTTATTATAAACAATTTTTGTCTCTCTCTCTCTCCCCTATGATGAATGGAGAAAAGAGAGATAATGTATTAATTAAGTGAGAGAGAGAATGTGAAAAGAGAGATATATTACTAAGAGCAATTTTAAAAACGCAATATAAATTATTGACAAATTTAATATTTTTAACTAAATTAACTAATTTTCTTGATAGGTAAAAATTGGATAAAAACATTTTATAATTAGGGATCGAGGTCCCTTGTGTAGAGCTTTTGATTCCTTATTTGTGTCATTATGTTTTGTTTTGCTCTTGTCTTTGTTATTACGTGGATCATTTTGGTTACTTTGATGAATGATTTCCCATTCTTTGTCGAACCTATTAATTATTAAATTATATATTAATTAATAATTTGTTTATTCCCTTGATGTAGTTATTGCATCAGCAAGTCTTGACAAAAAAAGATCGGTTGATGGCAAGTGTGGCAAGTGCGGCAAGTCTGCGATTCGAATAAGCCAAGCTCCAACGGCATCACTTCCAAATGGAATACCCACATACACAGTTGAGATCGTGAATACAAGTGTGAATGGGTGCAGCATTTCTAACATCCACGTTGCCTGTGGCAAGTTCAGTTCCGCGGTACTTGTCAACCCAACAATCTTCAAGCGTCTTAGCTACAATGACTGTCTCGTTAATGATGGCAAGCCATTGCGTAATGGAGCCATTCTTTCCTTTAAGTATGCCAATACATATCCATTTCCACTCTCTGTTTCCTCTGTGGTCTGCCATTGACCCCTCCACATTAATTTGTTTCAGATCATAGAGAGGTTTAAATTATTACGTACATTCATTAATTAGTGGATCTACTATTCACTTAAGAGAGGTTTAAATTATATTTCTCCACCCTATTATTTAATTTAAAGGCGAGTTTTAGGGATTTTTTCTTAGCCTTTTTTTTTTGGTTTGAAAAGGAAAATAGAAAGAAAGAAAGGAAAGAAAGAGAATAAAAAAAAAAGATGACCTTTCTAGTATTGATAAAAAAAAGATGACCTTTTTAGTATTTTAAAAAATATTAATAAATAAATTTTTATCTTTTGAAGTAAAATAAAAATAAAAAATAAGATAAAAGAGAGAAGGGGAAGATTTGTGCTGTGGCATTAATTAAAAGGTAATTTTTTCATAAAAAAATTAAAATGTGATTCTTATAATTTTACTAAATAAATAAATTAAATGATTTGTAAAATTCCGTAGTTGATTATCAAATGATTCAAATCCACAATCAACGTGCTCTAATTCAAGAATGAAATTGAAATAATTTCAAGACAGTTTTTTTTTTTGGGTATTTTCCCATCAATGTGGTGCGCCGCGCGGAAAGAGATCAAACAAGGATTCCACCTTCAATTAATCTTTTTTCCCCTCTTTTTCATTGGTCAACCAAACGAAGAAAGACACAGTTTTCTGCTTACAATCTCTCCTTCCACTTTCCATCGTTCCTCTTTCCCCCGAACAAAACCTAGCGTTATTGATAAATTAAGAATATCTATATTTCCAACAATAATTTACAGAAAATAATTTTATAGTGAGTTTTCCATTGAATTAAATTAAAAGTCTTTAAGACTTGCATTACCTAGTGTGTTGTTTTTTTTTGGTCTAGTAGGAATGGTAAATAAACACATACAAGTGTCTCAACTGGGGATCGAACCATGTCCAACCTAGCAACGGAAGATGGTTTTAACCATTTGTGCTAGGCTTTACATACGCTTAGTGTGTTGTTTTACATTCAAAAATATGTTTTTCCTATTCAAAAGCAGTAGGCGGAGAACTTATGATAATAGGAAGAGATTTTTAAGTCCTTTCAAAAAAAAAAGGAAGAGATTTAAGTCCGTTAAATACATGATCTTGGATTTGTCTGGGAACTTCATATATATGGAAATTAAATATCATTAGAAGGAATTTAACTTTCGATTACTATATCAAGAAATTATTCTCTTTCCATCAAGTGAGGAACACTACAAAAGGGAAGCCAAAAATGATGTGGCAGAGTCCCCGATGAGAATGTCCCATGCCAGATGCACATTCCTTAGAAAGTACACCCAAGAGATTTGACCCAAAAAAAGTTGCCCAAGAAAATTATCTCACCATATCATTAAAATGCATATTGATATACGTGATCATACGAAAACAATTCAAAATATTTGGCAACATTTTATTTTAAAAAATATTACTTAGTTTTTTTGTCGTTTTTGGAAACAGTTTTTCGCAAATGTTTAAAGAAAAATAGATGGAAAAATTATTTTGATCATGCAAATAAAATTGATCCCCTCATGCCCAAAGTTTTTGTTAAGTGCTGACTGACATCTGCTTGGGTTTTAAGTTTAACTTGCCTTCTTTGCAGTTCACATTTCCATCAGGATCCGAACTCTGGGATCATCGTGGGCCTTGTACTTAAAACAAAAATTGGAATGCGTTCAGACCAATAAGAAATAAATAGAGTCGGCAATTCATGGTGGATTATCCTTGTCCCTTATGAATCGACAACGAACGTGAATACTGAAGTGCTTGCGCACTCTCAGATACATATGATATCATCACGCACGTGATTTGGAATGCAAAGTGAAAACGTCATGCATAATGGTAGCAATCAATTGTTACAAAGTCATCAACCCTTT
Source organism: Glycyrrhiza uralensis (assembly GCA_030159175.1). NCBI lineage: Eukaryota > Viridiplantae > Streptophyta > Magnoliopsida > Fabales > Fabaceae > Glycyrrhiza > Glycyrrhiza uralensis. The sequence continues at coordinate 54,975,637 of BRZY01000003.1, read as the reverse complement.
AGACGTTGTAATAAAAGAATGACATCATCTTCCGAAGTCACCATTAACACAAACTTTTCTATAAATATATAATGCTCGTATACACGTACTTTACACAGGAATGCTGAAAATACAAGGGTTTTGTTCAAGCAGATGATTTCTGTGGTTCACGAGTGATTGATGAGCATCTCCAACCCACTAACTGTCTTCACAATATGGAACAAGAGCAGACAACCTTCTTCGGTGAGTCATCAATCTTCTTTTCTGTTAAGGAAAAGGAAAAATGCAAATATCAAACTGTATAATTTCTTCAACCTTCAAATCAAAGGTACTATAGGAGTAGAAGTCGTGCAAAGAATAAGAGTCTTCAAAGCTCATTATTATATCTATATTACCCTCTACCAGACAAAATTAAATTACAGAGTGGCAGCACCCACATCGTGGGTCTGAATCCCAAGGGTGGCAGGGTCCTACCTTTACCATATGATTAATGAAACAAACGAAATGTATAGAATGCAACAGAAAGCTATTTTGATATTTGCCTTGACAACCCAACCTACTGACTGCAATCATTATTCAGAAGAACTGCTCGGTGATCATGGATGACAAACGAAGCCGCTTAAGAAAGGAATACAATAACCATTTACGCATCTAATGGAGACCTGTGCCATTTATAGAAAAGGAATATGAAAAGTATAACACTCAAGGACATCAGATCTCCCACTTTCATATATTGGTTGGCTGGTTGCCATACAATACTGGCATTTTAAGTTTACTTTAAGACAAAAAATACAATATTGCCTAGCTAGTGAAGTATTGTTCATACCCATTATACAATTTGAGCCTATACGCCATAATTTTATATTAAATTACTGTCCAAATCTTTATGATTCACATATATTTTATATTTAAAATCATTATACATCAATTACTTATTCGTTTAGTCTACAAGTCTACTGAGTCTATGCAAGAATCTATCTCCATTAAATGCATGTTGAACAGGACATAAAACCGGTGCTCATTACAAAAATCCAGTTTGGTGAGATGTCTGCGATAAGATATCAAAAGCCTGTCACCTCACCTACAAGCCCTATATTGCTTTTGTCTTTCAATAACATGTATGAAATATTATTCAACTACTCAAAGTAAGATCCTATAATTCAATGTAAAAAGAATGCAAAAAAGAGCAGTTTTCTACCGAGAAAAGCTGGCCGTACACTCAGTTAATACAAGCGTCCCCAAAATTTTTCTGGTTTTCTGCCTGTTGTACCTCATCTATTTCAATAACGAGTGACTGAAATACTCCAAAGGGTTTCTTAAATCACTCTACTACCGAAATTAGCAAGCAAATGACCCAGTTGCTAACATGTGGAAGTTGGTTCTGATGTGAAATCTATTTAATTTTCATACCAAATAATAAACATATCAATAACTTCAAAAAAAAGCTGGCAATCTAAATGCCAATGTCACTAAAACAAGGATGTATTCCCACTAGAAACTACAACACTTACCAGCTTTAGATTTTGCTAGAGATGGCTGTACAACAACATGCATGATTATAACTCCCCCTGCAATATCACCAAATGGCACTTTACACTGACCGACAGTCTTGTTGTTTTCCAAGATTTTACCCGAACTAATCAATTTCACTTCATTTGCTGACTTTGGCATGACCGTTTTACCTACATTAGTTCCAGAAGAGAACCCAATGAAGCTACATGAATAATCATCATAACAAGTTGACTGAATCAGTAAACGCTGAATTCTGTTAGAGTTAACAATCATCACAAGGCCATAATATATCAGTTCATCTCAACTTAATTAGAACGATAATCATGTTTATTGTGCTCTTTAGTTAAGAAATGCCCCCAAATAGCAGTTTGAATTGAATAAGTGAAGAGCTAAAAATTTCCTTGCAGAGAGTTTAACCACAACTTTCTAATGTAATGCTCCTTTACCTAATTTTATAATGAGTATATTCAAAATAGTTTTCATATGCTCAATGACCTTCAATTATATCAAGCTTACTGGCAAATAAAACAAGATTTGCAAATGCTCTGGACCAAATCATGTTGGTTGTCATTCCTTTCAATCATCTATGCCTCACCAATCATTTTATAGATTCACAACAATCTTGACATAGCAGGGGAAAGCACTTGTATTCCATTTATTCTTGGAGGGGTCAAAGACAGATATAACTTGTTAGAATATCAGGGTTCTTATTGTTATAGGAGTCTTATCATGTTAGGAATCATAATGGTTTGGGCTTTTACTTGTTGTACAACAAGTGCTTGACCTGGATTATCAATATAAATAGTAGTGTTAGTGTTTTGTATCATACACACATTGTGTCATTATCTTAGTGTTTGGTATCATACACAAATTTTCGTTATATAAATTTTTGTATCAAACACACATTTTCATTATCTGTGGAATATATTATGCCTCTCTATTCCACCTTTTCCCTATAATTTGTATTAGAGTGGTATCATCTTTCATCACTTAATTCCATCACAGACTCCATTGCTGAGTTCAAAAAATTAATCTCAAACACCTTTTGTGTGGTCTTCCTCTCACCATTGTGATCTTTGTCCAGTATCTATCTCCATGTTAGCTGAGCACTAACACTACCACATTCTTAGTTTTCTCTTCTACTTATGGCTTCCACACACCATTCAAGCCAACATTAGTGGCTGTGTTCACTATTTTGGCGTGCTTTTCCTCTTTCCCACCCATTTGTCCAAAACATCCCTGCCACGTGCCTACATGTTCTACCTACCTACAGTGGGCTGACTCCCGTGTTCCTGTGTGTGGTAGTGCATTCCAACCCTCCTTCATTGGTGACTGTGACAAGTCCAGATTTCCTGACTTGACTTTTCTAGCCAGTCCATGGCCTTGGGTTCCAGTTTCAGACACCCCTTGCACCAAAGTTGGGCGGGTCTATTCTGAGATTCAGTAGTTTTGCTTTGTTCAAGTCTTTTTGGCTCGATTCATCCATGGGTTTCTCAACCTTATTTGATCCGGTTACCCTGTTTGGGTTGTTTGGTTCTTATTCCTGCATGGAATACTATATTCTTGGCTTTGTTTGTCTCTGATCCTTTTTATTTGGTTCCAACTTGTTCTATTTGGAGGGAATATCTTATTTCTTATTTCTTATTTTAACACAACTCAAATACATAACTCCTAGAGTCATGATTGGCTTCAGCAATGCAAGAGATTTTGTGAAAAAATCCGTTAATATCAAATTATCAATCCTGACATCTGAGTCCTTAATGACTATTGATGAGGACAACAGAATGACAGTAGCAATCCTGTAATACTTTACTCTATTTAGAGAATTTTTAGGCAAAACCAAGTGCTGCATGCCTGTTTGCCTGTGTGAATGAAAATTATGATGGAAAACTTGTATCCTCAATCTTCAGTCTTCACACCCAAATAAACCGACATTCAAATCCATGAAACTAACACATATGACAATAGAAAAAGTCAGCATTTTTGCAACATTGATAATTGATAATACTAACAATAATAGTACTCGTCGGCTATGAATCCATGATTGCAACAGCACAACAGCCAAAACCTAAAATGTCTCAATATCAACAAGGTCATGATTTCAGTAATAGCTATGGATTCTGAACTCAACAATTTTCTAATATAAGAAATGGACAAACATCACATGTTGCCTTAACCATCAAAGATCAAACAATCCTCAGTCCCAAGTGACCTTTTGAAGGAAGCACAGAACGCAACAGCTCTACGAAGTGGAAGAATAATTCACATATGACCAAACTCAAAAGGAAAATTGGAAACTCTGGCCACCCAAAAAAAAAAATACAGATATAAATCGAACTCTGTAAACTAAGCAAGCAAAGCATCTTTTCAAATTAAGGCACTTCATAAAGGAACCACTAATAAAAATTGAAATTCATTTGAAGGCAAAGGTAGAGAGTGAGAGAGAGAGAGAGACCTTTGGGCCAATCGGAGACAATCCTTTGCTTAAGCATATCGACGGTGGCGGCGGAGGAGTACCTGAAGGGCCCGATATCGGAGCCATCGTACAACCTAAACTTGATGTCAACCAAATCCTCTTCCGGCATTTGAATTCAATTTTTCTTCTTCTTCTTCTTCTTCTCCTCAAACCCTAACCCCCTTTTACCCCCTCGATTCCTGAAATTCCAATCGAAATTGAAATACACACTGAATCAAAGATCTGTAAATCTGAGGATCCATAGCAATGAAAAAGAGAAATTGAAAACACTACCTTCAGTTTTTATCAGAGTGAAACCATTCCAACGACTTTTGACTTTATTCGCTAGCTGCCGTGCAGTGTTTCCCTTTTTTCTTCTTCTTTTTTTTCTCTGCTTCTTCTGTTGGTGAATGCTGTACTCAACAACCAAGACAAAGATTAAATTAAAAGTAAAATAAATTAACAAACTCTACCACCGGTACCACCGAGGTCACGTTTGGATAACAAGTTTATTTACTATTTATGGCATAAGTTGTATAAGTTATTTTTATAATTGAAGAAAAATTATAGTGAGACTTATTTTATATAAGTCATAAGCTGTTTTGATAAGCTATCCTGAGTAGCTTATGAAAAATAAACCCAAAACAACTTATGAATCAATCATAAACTATATTTATAAGTTCTACATAAGTCAATCCAAACAGACCCTGAGTCTGAACCCCGTCAAAACGACACGGTCCACAAACCCCGTTCACATCAGGACAAACGGTGCCGTTCTTTCAAATTGGGTTATTTAATTTATTTTTTTTATGATTTCTTTCAAATTGGGTTGATAAATACTGAATTTAATAATAATAATAATATATAATATAATAATAATAATAATAATAATAATGTGGATTTGGGTTTTATTCTGGCCCAAGGAGAATTGAGCTTCCGTGGCCTTCAACTGGGCTCGGTATCATTTACGGGAATTGGTAAATACACCCACTCTTTTTTGCTATTTACCTTATTTATCACTATTTAAAAAATTTAATACCAAAATACCCTTTTATACTACTAGAAATTTGAATTTTCGATAGTTATAAAATTTAATTTTTATAACTACTGAAAATTCGAATTTCCGGTCCAAAAATTTGAATTTTCAGTAGTTATAAAAATTTAATTTTATAACTATCGAAAATTTGAATTTTCAGTAGTTATAAAATACAAAAATTCGAATTTTATAACTACCGAAAATTTGAATTTTCGGTAGTATAAAAATCCAGTGAGGTGTATGCGAGAAGTGAAAAAAAAAAAAAATATTTTTATATTTTTGCATTGATAAGACCTTTAAGTGGGGTGAATGGCAAAAAATAGAGGGTGTATTTACCAATTCCCTCATTTACTTGATAGATAACAAACAACACATTTTGACCCAAAGAAACAAACAAACAACACATCCTTTTGGACCAAAAAAAACAAACAACACATATTTTGACCAAAAAAAACAAAAAAAAATAAACAACACATCCATGAAAGTTTGACGCAATTCAATTAAATGCCGGTGTTTTAAAATTATTTCGACAAAAAAAACTACTAAAATTCAGCATGGATTATCTACTAGTTATATACTTATACCTAAATGTTAAAGGAGAGGTTTTTCTCGGTGAGAGTTGGCTTTGTACGTGTAACATATATGTGCTAATTTTTTTTTTTGGTACAACATATATATGCTAATTGCTAAAGCTGTGAATTTAGCTTTTCATTTGTGTACGTACATGAACATTCATGCTGTTAAAATTATAAGAGGCAAGAACACGTAACCTTGGTGGGAGTACGGAAACGGTGTTTCGATCTAATTTATATCTGCATTTTTGTCTCTCTAACGTCTTTCAAATTAAACATCACTGTCTTCAATTATCTCAAAGCTAGTGTGTCTTGTCATTGGATGGATATAACTATGATGTGGTGTACCGATCGATCATATCGCCGATGTGCCACTGACTCACTAGCTAATGTGCATGTCCTCAACTTTTTATGCAGGCAACATGCATGCCCACCCATATTGTACTATTAAACATATCTTATAGGAATCATTTTATAGTTAATTTGTACTGCAGAAAAATTATGATTCGAATGGGGTTGTAGAGTAATCATGATAAAATTTTGGGTAATTTTTTTATTTTAATTTAATAGTGATCATAAAAGTGATTTGGAGAGAATCGACATTTGTTGTGCCTGCCATTTTAAAGTATCTATACTTACTATATCACGAGACCATAATTAGAGAACAGTAGTGATAGACGGACACCTCCTTTTTTGGTACCACCGTCCCACACCTGCCCTTGTGGCATATTTTATTTGTTTTTAGTGACTCGGCAAATTGAAGAATCCCACAACGCCTCTTCCAGCAACCAGAAGAAAAACTCGTCCCTCCTTCTCATCCCATTCTCCATCTCCTCCTCCTTAACATGTATCCATCGTTTAGCCCGAGGCTCCGACGGGAAGATCAGTGGTACCGCCGAGATCCCCAATATTGTTCTGCATTAAACTCTTCTCCTTCTTCTTCGCCGCTGCACCAACGTCCTATTCCTTCTACGCCGCCACAGCCACCACGACGGCGCCACCTTCCACGCCTCGAGCTCGTCCTTCGCCATGCTCTGCACCCAAACCCTAACCTTCTTCAACCATTGCCCCCTTCAACCACCGAGATCCCCTACATCTCCTCTCAAGCTCTTTTTCTTCAGGCTTTTCGATCATCTGCACTTTGGAGCTCTCTCTGATAGATTTTCTTCTTGGTAAATTGTTTCTAGTTTTTCCATCTTGATTCTAATTTTATCATATTAATTTTTTATTCATTATTTTTTGTTTATGATTTTATGATCTGATTTTATCATCTATAGTGGCTTTGGTCGTGAGAGGAGCTGGCCACAGTGGACGGCAAAGCAGTTCACAATAGAGGAGTTGCGAGTTCGTACCAAAAATAAATTATTTGATTTTTGCCTTTAGGTTATTTTGGATCAAATTTATGTGATAAGCTTCAATTCTTTTTGCTGCAAATACTTGGAAATTTCAGTTTTGTGTATGGATATCATATTTTCTAGGAATTATCTGATTTAGTCCTTGGCTGATACTTGTTTGCATATGGAATTTTGAATTACAATTAAAATGTTTTCTCTCAAGCATCAAAATTATTTTTTTGAGTTTTTTCAAATTTATGAAGTGGTTTTGACTACACGTAGAAATACTAGTACTCAGCTTTAGGATAGGATTATACCTTCAAATCTCAAAATGATAATCTGAGAAGACTCTTTACTATATCAAATCAATTCTGGGTTACAATGTCATTGATCTTCTGTCAAACTCAAATGTTTATATATGTGGGGTGAAGGATCAACAAAATAGGATTAAAGGAAATAAAATTTGATCTTCCTGTTGTGACATTTAAGTTTGGATAATCATGCTCAAAGAGCAACTCATCCTCATTATCTGTTAAGAATTAGCATTTCTAAAATTTTAAATAAAAGGTTGACATATTGTAATTGGATTTTGTTTTCAGGTCCAAGGAGAATCCTTTATTTACAGGTATTGTAATTGGATTCCTGGAGTGTGTAGATGCGTCAAAGCCAATTGCCTTGTACAGTGAATTTTAGTTTTCTCAATAGTATAATAGCATATTGGTTAAAACTAGCAAACTATTTTGAGTGTTATTACTTTTTAGTGTAGTTCTAAACCATTAGTGTTTAGTATACAACTGAAATATTTTTATCTGTATATGTTTTTTTTTTGTTTTTTTATTTTTGGAATGTGAATGGAGTGTCTATGTTTCAGAATGTTTGTGAATCTTGCATGTGAGAATTGTGTTGAAGTTGGGGCTTGCGGCACTAATTGTTATGGTTTTCATCTCACAGGCAAGTAGTTACTCTTGGCACTAGTAGCCACTCTTTATATGCTTTTTTAGCACTAATGGGCTGCACCTAGAATAAAGTAGACTAGCAGATGTGAGGAAAACAATTAATGAAAAGAAGTTAGAGTATGTACATTGTAAAATAGGATACTAGGAAGTTAAAATCCATTTAATTTTTTTCATTGATTTTCGCCAAGTGCATGCTTGATGGTTGTCTTATATGCTTCTGCAGTATCTTAATCGTTGTATTAGCACCATGAAGCCTATACATGACTGATTTGTGGTGCTATTTACGGTTGCAAGTGCATGGTTATATGCACAACTTCTAACTTGGTGCACTGTATATAACCACAAGCCAGGAGGTACATAGACTAGTTGCCGCACATGTTGTACTTATTAGTGCTGCTCCATAGTAAGATTAAGTATAGGCTAGGTTTCTCAACTACTGATCAACTACTTAAATGCTAATATATAAAGAAGAGTTATTTTTCTACTGAACTTTATTCTTGAAATGCACAGAACCTTCATCTTCGGTTCGTCCACCATGATTTGGCTGAAGTCTCATATGCTATCTCATTTATGCTTTTGCTTGTAGATCTGTTTTAGTAACTACTTCAGTATCAGTAATGTAATATTCATCTTCCCAAAAATATCTATGCTCGAATGTCATTAATTTTGTAATGGATTATTTTTACTCACTCTTTTTGTTTAACAATGTACACAAAATATGCTCTGATATGTGGTTGCTTTGGTTTTTTCTCACTGTTTTTTTATTATCGATGAACTCAGATGTGCTTTGATTTGTGGCTTCTCTGGATTTTTGCACATTGTCTCTGTTTATTGATAAACTCAAAATGTTCTGATTTGTGGTTGCTCTGGATTTTTGCTTATTTCACATAACTATAATAATTCTCATTTGAATAGCTTCGTAGATCTCTAATGGTGCTTCACCACAATCTAGTAAGTGCTTACTTCTAAGTTTCTTAATTATGATTTTCTGATAGTTAACATGCTACTATATCATATGGTTCAATCCTCAAATTTCATGTCAGCTCTTCTTTGAGAAATTCTCATGTTACAAGTTTTTTTTTTCCATTATGTGCAGATTAGTTTAACTGGTCAAGTGGTCATTGCCATGGGTTAAGGGTTGAAGAGACAAAGGACTTGTGGGTTCAAGCAGATACAGCCATATAGATGGAGATGGTGTACTTGGTTTTAAACAATTAATTTCTGGTAAGGTAGTTCAGATGAATTTAGATGTTATTTAAATTTCATATAAGAAGTCTTTAATGTCTTGACTAATTTAGTAAAATATTGTATTTAGACTTATGTAATCAAATCAATGACTATACATTTATTTACATTAATTAATATGTCCTGCCATTGCATTGTTCTAACTCCCAATATATAATTCTACTTATACTGATCATTTGGTTTTCCATCTAAAACTTTGTTGTCATGGTCATAATATTATGCTGTGGCAGCAGCAAATCTGGAATCCAACCGGGTCAGCTCAAAGAGATGACAATAAGAATGGGCAGCAGGATGATGGGCCAAATGATAGTGAGGAGGATCAAACAATTGGCTTTTGCAAAAAATGCAGTTCTGTTCCCTCCAGAGGTGGAGAAAGGTAGATGGCCTGAAGACTACTCCCTTTCTGATCATGCAAGACTAACTGTAGTGTTCTCACTTATAAGAATGTTATGCTCTCACATGATTTTCTGACAATGCTTGGGCAAGGAATTCAGGTTAGTGTAGTAATTTAAAACCTTTTAGGTAGTATTCTAACAAATTTAGAATCTCACTTCTCAGCACTGTGTTTATTTTGAAGCTTATCACAAATTTAGAATCTCTGAAACCATCATGCGCACTGCAAATGTATCTGTTCCTCTAATAGTAAGTGTACCACAACTTTTTTTTTGCGTATGATTATTATTTTAGGCTCAGTTCATTTGGCCTTTTCACTAATATAAATTTCCTTCAACAAATGCTAATATTAGAGACTACTAAACTGTAAAGTGTTAGGTAGTTTGAGTCATAATTGATACTTACCTCTGTTTATTTCATTTGACTTCTTTAACTGTGTAACTGGTTTAGTTCTTGATAGCTAGTATGGTTATATAAAGTAATTGGTTCACTTGTTTTCAAGACATTAATGTATTTCTTCTATGCTAAAATGCAGGTGAAGTGAACATGTACAGTGTTGACTTACCCACTGTGAGATCATTGTCACCAAGCCAACATGCAGGTGTGTCCTCTTTTTCTTAACTGTATATTTTCTATAAAAACAAAAACAAAATGTTGTGACCAGTAACAATATTGTCTCGCAGATCCCATTCTACATGATCCGTGCCATTCGCCCATTCCAAGTAATGCATCTGATAGTGTGTTTTGCACCCTCCTTGCCCAAAGTGTTGTTCATGGTGCAATGGCCATACACAGGCTTCACATCTTGGATAGTTTTATCTCTCATTTTGTAGTATGCTTTTATTTCTCATTTTGTAAAGTTTTAAGAAAACTTGGATTATATCCAGATTATATCCAGATTTCTCATTTTGTGTTATATCCGGATTGGTGGTATTGTATTCAATCTGAGGTAATGTTTGCTCCATACATAGTTTATCATGCGACTATTTTAATAAAATTGATTTAACCACCTTCAGAGAATGATTAACCACATACTTCTTCACTATTAACCATGAAATAGTTGTTAAACTTGCAATGCACAATAGAACATGTACTTAACCACGCATAGCGTACAATTAACCACAATTATAAATAGAATTAACCACATGAATATGTATATGAAAACTTTTTGATTTCATCTCTAGTTACCTATTTTTACGTGAACTCCAGGTTTAATGTTCATCATATATCCTTCATAATATTTAACTTTTATTTGTACAAGACGTGACGTAGTTGAATTTAACCACAGATACAGCACGATTAATCTCATATTGCTTCACACTTAACCATGGAAATATCAATGATTTATTTACAACTATACACTCACATCATAAATAACCTTCCCTTCAATGCCCCAATTTGTCGTTTTCATGAGATGAATTTTTTTTTAAAGAAAGTTAAATGGTTAACTGTGTTCCCAGAAGTGGTTAACTTGTGTTCTTGTGTGGTTACCTATGATTCAGTTCTCTAATTGTTGTAACCAACTTGGTTTGAATTTTTTAGAGGCCTCAAAATAATGCCAATACTCCCCTCCTGTTGGTCCCATGCCATGTGAGTTAGAATAATTCTGTCACTGAAAAATTTATTAAGGTCATGGTTAGTCTCTCACAAAAAAGTGGTTAGTTAGGATATGAATATGGTGACACCTGATTTCTGCTATTGCCATTACCAAACTAGCTTGAAAACACTTCTTGGTACGATACATGATCAACTGAAAACCTTCCCTTCAATGACCCAGGTTGTAATTTTCATGAGATGAAATTTTTTTTAAGGAAAGTTAAACGGTTAACTGTGTTCCCAGAAGTGGTTAACTTGTATTCTTGTGTGGTTACCTATGATTCAGTTCTCTAATTGTTGTAACCAACTTGGTTTGAATTTTTTAGAGGCCTCAAAATAATGCCAATACTCCCCTCCTGTTGTTCCCATGCCATGTGAGTTAGAATAATTCTGTCACTGAAAAATTTATTAAGGTCATGGTTAGTCTCTCACAAAAAAGTGGTTAGTTAGGATATAGATATGGTGACACCTGATTTCTGCTACTGTCATGACCAAACTAACCTGAAAACACTTTTTGGTATGATACATGATCAACTGAAAAGCTCCCTTTCAATGACCCATGTTGTAATTTTCATGAGATGAAATTTTTTTTAAGGAAAGTTAAACGGTTAACTGTGTTCCCAGAAGTGGTTAACTTGTATTCTTGTGTGGTTACCTATGATCCAGTTCCCAAGTTGTTGTGACCAACTTGGATTGAATTTTTAGAGACCTCAAAATAATGCCAATACTCCCCTCCTGTTGGTCCCATGCCATGTGAGTTAGAATAATTCTGTCACTGAAAAATTTATTAAGGTCATGGTTAGTCTCTCACAAAAAAGTGGTTAGTTAGGATATGAATATGGTGACACCTGATTTCTGCTATTGCCATTACCAAACTAGCTTGAAAACACTTCTTGGTACGATACATGATCAACTGAAAACCTCCCCTTCAATGACCCAGGTTGTAATTTTCATGAGATGAAATTTTTTTTAAGGAAAGTTAAACGGTTAACTGTGTTCCCAGAAGTGGTTAACTTGTATTCTTGTGTGGTTACCTATGATTCAGTTCTCTAATTGTTGTAACCAACTTGGTTTGAATTTTTAGAGGCCTTAAAATATTGCCAATACTCCCCTTCTGTTGTTCCCATGCCATGAGTTAGAATAATTTTGTCACTGATAAATTTATTAAGTTCATGGTTAATCTCTCACAAAAAAGTGGTTAGTTAGGATATGAATATGGTGACACCTGATATCTGCTATTGTCATTACCAAACTAGCTTGAAAACACTTCTTGGTATGATACATGATCAACTGAAAACCTCCCCTTCAATGACCTAGGTTGTCATTTTCATGAGATGATATTATTTTTTAAAGAAAGTTAAACGGTTAACTATGTTCTCAAAAGTGGTTAACTTGTATTCTTGTGTGGTTACGTATGATCCAGTTCTCTAGTCGTGACCGACTTGGACTGAATTTTTAGAGGCCTAAAAATATTACCAATACTCCCCTCCTGTTGTTTCCATGCCATGTGAGTTAGAATAATTCTGTCAGTGGTTAAATTTAAATAAGTGACAAAGATATGTTAAATTTGAGTCACAAGTAGTAGAGAAACATTCCTGTGTTGAAGCCTCTCAAAATTGAAAGTCTTTAGCCCAAAATTGTATTTTTAGCACATATGAGTCAAACTTGTCTGTTCATTTGCACGTAGTGGCATTTAATCACCTTCAGAGAACGATTAACCACATATTTCTTCGCTATTAATCATGAAAATGTCAATAATTGATTTACAATCATACACTGACATGATAAATAACCTCAGTATGTGTGTCTTAATCCTCTCAAAATTGAAAGCCTTTAGCTCAAAAATGTGTTTTTAGCACTTGTGAGTCAAACTTGTCTGTTCATTTGCACGTAGTTTAATTTAACCACTTGTAGAGAACGATTAACCACATATTTGTTCACTATTAACCCTTAAAATGTTAATAATTAATTTACAACCATACACTCACATGATAAATAACCTCAGTATGTGTGTCTCAATCCTCTCAAAATTAAAAGTTTTTAGCTCATAAATGTGTCTTTAGCACTTTTGAGTCAAACTTGTATGTTAATGTGCACGTAGTTTAATTTAACCACCTATAGAGAACGATTAACCATTTATTTCTTCAATATTAACCATGAAAATGTCAATAATTGATTTAGAATCATATTTAATTCAACCACCAAAAGGATCCATGCAAACTCAACCTTTGTCCATGAATGTGGCCTCAATGCGAAATTTTGTAAGCTCCCATTGTATTCCTTGTTTATACATGTCAGTGGACCTGCAACACCACCAAGGTAATAAGCATTTTGTTAAATCATACAAGAGGTTATACTTATTTATAATAATGTTACATAGTACAGAAAATTAAAAAAGAGAGACAATCAATTACATAAGCTCAATTGAAAATTTAATGGAAAAAGGTCATGATTTGAAGATTGGAATAGAACAAGGGCCCTTGGCTGAAACGCACTACAAGAAATATTTTGCATACAAGCAAATGTGAGCATTTTTTGCATAACAAAGCAGTTTTTCTTTTGATCTCTCTTGATTTAGTTTTTCTTTTCAATTTTACTGGTCCAATTATAAATTATGTTCTGTTGTGCTTTGGGAATGAAAGTGAAAGACATTTACTGGTCCAACAGTGTACATGGCTTTGTTGAGCGTTCGTATTTCTGATTTTCTACAACCTTTCTGTTTTATTTTGCAATGAAATCAAAGGAAACACAAAATATCACCAGAAATCAAAATGTGCATAAATATTAGCTATCAAAGAGGCGTAGGGGTTTGCGAGGAGTCAAAGAAGAAACCAATGGCACAAAATAACCTGAAGAGGAAGTGGCATACGGGTTTGCAAGATGTTGCCAGAGTCACTGTGGGGGCTGGCGGTGGCCGTAGAGGAAGTGTGCCATACCTTCCGCGGCGGGGTGGTGGCGACCCACGTTAAGTGAAGAGAAAGTGGAAGGATGGCACAAAATCAGAGTCTCAAGGATCAAGGGCCAGAGAGAAGAGAAGTAGTGTAGTGGTTTCATTTGAGAGGGAAAAAAAAGGTTCAGGTGGGAAAGAAAATTTTTGACCGAGTCAGAGAAATTTTGGAACTAGTCACTTTGTTGAGTCAAAAAAATTGCCACGTCGCCGGGTGTGGGGCGGGTGTTGAGAATTTCCGGGTGTTCAAGAAACATTACCGATTAGAGAATGTGTGTGTGTGTGTGTGTACGAATGTTGCACAAATAAGAAAACCGATGTGTAATTTTGATAGGCATGTAAGAACACCTATGTAGTAGTATATCTGTGTTCATTTCTTTATGTCATGAATATAACGACCAATATTGCTTGCTTGTGGTGACACCGTTGATTAGGAAAGAAATATTGATGTTTGTTTGGGATTGATCGTTACAAGACAATTGGCTAAAGTGACATGTGTTTTATATCAATACTTTTCCCCGGCCCCTAATATATGAAAGTTTATTGTGAAATAACTTAATTGAGTACATCACTAAAATCGTACTTAGAAGGTATTGTCAATTTAATTTAATATTTAAAATTATTAATATTTCAAATTAATTGTTAAATCAAATTAAAAATACTCAATCATATTAATCATTTTAGATTAGTAAATGTAGTCCTTGAAAAATTGTTCGACATGAACTAATGAGATCGGTGATTTTCAATTTTAAAGACTATATTGAAATATTTATAATTTCATGGATTAAATTTATAATACTCTATAATTTTAGGGACTAAATTATTAATTCACTCCAACTTAATTGGTTTATTCGATAACTTAGTCAAATGATTATGAGGATCTTGACCGTGACTGAATTTAGCACTTCTATTGATTATGGGCAAGAAGATCTACGTTGTATTCAGCACAGCACTGTGGAATTGGATATGGAAGTATGAGTGTCCATAACCTAGTTAAATCGGGCAAAAACTTAGCTAGACAAACAAATATGCAATAACATTATACCTAACCTTACTTCTAATAGTATAGTTAATTAGAGGGGAGACTGTTACGTCCTTTTAGTTAATTTTGTGGTTGCTTTTTTTTTTTTTTTGCTTTGGGCAGGGGACCGGAAGTATACAGAAGAGAGAGGGCAGATGTTTTCTATTTGAAGATGATTACATATGCATGTTTTCGGAGTGCATATTTATCAACTTTTCAATGGTCAAACCACATTTATTATTGGTTAAAACTTAAATGCGCGCTTTGCATTTGCCGACATATATAATACACCTAGGTGGGATGGATATTGTGGAACATGCAAGCGAAGTTTATTAAGGCATGCTGCAACACATGTCTCGACTCTGGAGTATGGACCATCATCAAAAAGTTCCAATTAAAATTTGATTTCAGTACAAGCAACAAATGCATCATGTTACGTTCCGATTTTATATATATTATAACCTAATCATGACAAAATTGTGTTTTTTTTTTCTAAAACAGTAATGGACTTTATATATATATATATATATATATATATATATATATATATATATATATATATATATGTATGTATAAATGAAAAATCTAAAATAAGGATTTTATATATGTGAAACTTCTTTTGTTATATAGCTTCTTCTAATTAATGTACCCCACTTTTATAAAATATTTCTAGAGAAATTATAAATTACTTCTCAAAAATATTTTGAAATAACACCCCTATCATAATATTCTTGAAAATGTCATTCCAGAAATGTATTGATATAACTAGAAATAAATGTCACCATACTCTTAATTTTAGCTAGGTAAATACAAATTTATTCATTTATATTATTATTCTTTTAAACATTTTTTCTTTTACATAGTGGATATATCAAATATAAAAGAAATCTAAAAGATGATTAATATTTTAAACTTTTTTAAAAGTTAAAAAATCATAAATAAATTAAAATTTTAAAAGTATCGAGGAAGTACGTTGGATATGAAATTCTAGAAAAACATTATTGTTGTTGTTATGTTTTAATTTTATTATGACGGAGTCGGAAATGAACAAGGTTATAGCACCCTTACCATATCTGTAACCGTCCTTTTTATGGTAATTAACTTCTTAGGTACATGTAGTCCATATTAAAAGAGTGTATCCAAAAGAAAAGTCTACATAAAAGATGTGGACTGCAGGACTGTATAGTTTAGATATATTTTGTATAATGAAGCTAAATAAATTTTTATGTAAGAGACTAATTCAACACGATCTAAATTTTACAAGGACTAAAACAATTTTGCAGGGACTAAAAATAAAACTTTTTGTTTTACAGGGATCACAAACAAACAAAATTTTTTACAGGGACGAAAAATGAAACTCAGTCATTTTGCAGGGACGAAAAAAGTATTTAAACCTTTAAAATTTTTGAAGTAATTAACGATAAAAATAAACTAATTATCTTTTTTAAAGATTCGGTAGTATTATATATTAATCGATCTTCTGGCTAGTTTAGGAGTTTCAAAACATTACTGGATATTACGTTGACAATGAAAGTGTAATAGCAAAATAAAATAATAAATATATGAAAAATACTAAATAAAATAAATAATTAGTTATTTTTTTTGAGAAATAAAAAAATTATTGTAATTTTTTATTTAATAATATATTGTCAAAGTATATTATTAATTTTTTATTTAATATTTTTATATGTATTTAATAATAAATTTTTATTTATGTCTGTTATATAATTATTTATTAATTTATTATATACAAATAAACAAATGGACAATTTTTAAATTTGTTTGTGTTTTGTGTGTTCATTTCAGTTTTGGAGGGGAGTAACACAGTTCAGCGGCAATTTAGAAATTTCAAATTTGTAAATGCATCAAATGAAAGAAGTGTTTTGTGGGACTTTGGAATAGACAATAGGTGACATTTAATTATCGTTTCAATTACATATAATGAGACAAAAACTGTTTCATGGCAAAAAAAAGGTATTGGGCTACTTTATTTTAATATCAAATAGTGGGGCAAAAGTATAATAGGTCAATAACCCACAAACCCACAACTACAGGTAAAAAAAACTTTCCCATTCATGAGACATTTTATGTTGTCCCATTCTAAAATTCACCTAGTTTAGATATATTTTGTATAATGAAGCTAAATAAATTTTTATGTAAGGTCCACTGTTTAGACCAAATAGTACATATCATTTTCTTCTTTTTCTTTCAATTGGAGAGTCTAATTTTAGGCAGACTGAATCCACTAAATAGAAATTTCTCCTTTATTTACATAGCAAGTTTGGTTTAAAATTTGCAACGTGTAGAGTCACTTTTTAAGTCAAGAAAGTTGTCAAGAGTATATTGTGCAACTACATCTGTATCTATCTGAGTCTGGATTCTGATCAGAATCAGTTTTGACTGTAAAAATTAAAATTGAGTACAATGATAGTAACCCATTTCCTTCTTGTGTGAGAATTTATTTTAAAGAGAAGAGATATCGAGTGTAAATACAATTAACATATATAATTAACTTCAGTAAACGATCGGGGTCTAGTATTTTTCAAAAAAAAAAACTTAGGTAATTTTATTCCACTTTATCCAAATACTTTTTTTAAATAATTATTTTTAACATTATTTAATCACTTATATAAGTAATTCCGGACACAATACCTATATATGCAAGATAACATACATATTTTTATTTGGTAGCTTAAATAAGATAACTTCAACCAATGTGTCAGTTACAAAAAGTTAAGATTATAACTACATTTTCAATATACAATATATTTTATAGTTTTCTTAATAATTTTTCTGGGATTTAATTCTATAAATTCTGTAATTTATTTGTCGGAGTAATTTATTTCGTTCGTTTTTATATCCCCAAACTAGCCAGTTGACCCATGCGATGCACGGGTCCATCGGTCAGTTTCTACATATGACATGAAACGACTAACTTATATAGTAATAAATTGATATGTGATATATCCTAAATTTATAACAGTGTTGATTTTGTGGCATTAAGTGTGAAAGTTTATACGAACTAAAAACATAAGTTGAACGAATTAGCAACTATTATTTTATTGATCAAAAATAAAATTAAAAGAAAAATAATTTTATAACTTGAAAATTTAAACGAACAAATAAAAATGAGTAAATCCTGTAAGCAAACACTATTTTGTTGATAGAAAATAAAATTGAAAGAAAAATAAATTTATAGCCTGAGAAAGTTATTCGAATAAATAAATGAGTAAAACTTGTAACCAAACATTGTTTTGCTGAACGAAAATAAAATAAAAATAAATAAATTTATATCCCGTATTGGAACAAATAAAAATGAGCGAAACCTGTAACCAAACACCATTTTGCTGATCGAAAAAAAAAATCGAAAGAAGAATAAATTTATAGCCCGTAGAAAGTTATTGTAACAAATAAATGAGTGAAACCTGTAAGCAAACACTGTTATACTCTAGTGAAAATAAAATCGAAAGAAAAATAAATTTGTAGGCCGTAGAAAGTTATTAGAACAAATAAATGAGTGAATCTTATAAGCAAACACTGTTATACTGTAGCGAAAATAAAATTAAAAAAAAATTTATAACCCGTAGAAAGTTATTAAAACAAATAAATGAGGAAACCTGTAAGCAAACATTGTTTTGCTGATCAAAAATAAAATCGAAAGAAAAATAAATTTATTGCCCGTTGAAAGTTATTGGAACAAATAAATGTAAGAAACCAGTAACCAAACACCATTTTGCTGATCGAAAACAAAATCGAAAGAAAAATAAATTTATAGCCCATAGAAAATTATTTAAACAAATAAATGAGAGAAACTTGTAACCAAACACTGTTTTACTGATCGAAAATAAAATAGAACTTTGAACTTTCTTATATATACTTTTTTAATTTAAAATAATTACAAAAATATTTGGTCTATAATCACCTGGCTTAAACGAGTTGGTCCATAATTTGGTTTACATATTTTTTATTTGTTTAAAAATTATTATTTTTCACTATATTTTTTACTTATATATACTTTTTTTTTTGTCAAACTTATATATACTTTTAAAAAATTACAAAAACTATGCTATTAAAGAATAATTTTTAAAAAAAATAGCTGGTCAACCCGCATGTGCCCACAGTTAAACGGGCCAAATATTTTTTCTAAACCAAAAATGAATAGTTGTATGTTATGTGAGCTAGCTCACGGACTGCATCGTATACACCCAGCTCTACACCTAAAAAACAATAACAACTTTGCCCAAAAACAAAACAATAACAACTAAGAGAGATTTTTACTTTTGACCAAAAAAAAAAGAGAGATTTTTACTATTTAAAAGATAAAAATTCAGCAATACACTATTTCACAAAAAAGAGAAAAAAAGTGAATAAGGTAAATTCAATCATGAGCAAATATAACTTCCTTTCAAACTATAAATCACACGCTAATTGTATGGATTAATTAGTCAAATCGAATAAATTCCAAGATATATGGAATCTTGGTGCATGCCATTTCATCATTGATGCCACACTTTTACCCACAAAATCTTAAAGTAATGGGTATATGAGTCATCTCTCTTATATATTTTTTAATGAACTCATTCCTAGTCGACGTGAGACTTAACTATTCACACGCTTGCTACCAATAGTATAGATTAATTAATCGAACAAATTCGAAGATGAAACCTTGGTGCCATTTCATCATTGATTCCTGTACTCCAGAGAACTCAAAATTAGTTAACGATATACATGAGATAAAATTCCATTGGGGGGGGGGTACTATTTTCTAAAACGTAAATTACTATTATTTCTGTTAGATTTTGTCTTTATTATACAAATATTCACGTAAACTTTTTATGTAAGGCATGTCATGCAAAGTTTTTTTTTGTGTGGGGGGGGGGGGGGTACAAGGAAGTTTGTGGAAGTTTTCATTTCAAAACTTAACAATTTAAGGAAAGTTTGTAATTTGCAAAACAATATTGATACAGAACCAAATAAAGTCTAATCGTACTTTAGACATTAAAGATCAAATTAATTAGTGCGTTGCGTAATGGCTAAATCTTTGTTAGTGTGCGTGGCACAATATACATCAATTTGGTTATACATAGGAGCACATGAGAGAAATGACCAGGTACAGATTTTGAGGGTGCTTTTTTTTTTCTGATTGGTGTGTAAATTCTTTAAATTGTTTATTTTTGTTGTGAGATGGCTTGCTGCAGATGATTGTTAGTGTTTGTGGTATCAACCTAGTTGGGATCACTTGTACTATTATGATGCCTTTAGCATGCCTCTCATGTGTGAAATATTTTATGTGATATTTACCGGTTATGTTATAGTGGATTTGTCGATGTATTGCCCAACTCTACTACAACTTGTAGTTGAGTTTGTTATATTAATAATATTGTTTGTTTGCTGATAAAAAAAACAGATTGGTTCAATCGAGAAAGGTGATCAATTAACCAGCAAAGTTAGGAATATAAAATCTCTAATCGATCTGTGCATGTGGTACAAAATGATATTGTATAGCTAGAGTTGAATGGAAGTTGGAACACGTATCAAGATAAATTTCCGGCCACCGTAACTGAAATGATGGAAACTTTCAAAACAGGGGAAAAAGAGAAAGACAAGAAAAAAAGGTAGGAAGAGTAAGATATGATTGAAATTAAAGCATGAGCTAAGCAAAGGTCCACCACAAAGTTGGTGCATGACACGGGGTATAGCGCTAGTCACTGATAAATCAAATCAAAGCACAACCAAATCATATATATCTAGGACACCATTATGGGGCAATCATTGGCTAATACTTGCATGTTAGCCACTAGAAACTATATATATATTTAAAAAAAGAAACAAATATATATGAATCATATCTTAGGGGGTCGAATTGGCACCCCCCATGCCCATGAAATTAAACGACGATCACTTCATTGACGTCCGAATAAATAATAAATAAAAAAAATATAAAAAAAACAGATAAAGCAATAGAAGGAGACAGGGTTTGATAATTGACAAAATACTGTAATGGGATCACGAGGGGAGGGTCTTTAAAGGTACCCAAACAAGTGGTTTATTACATCACACACTTATCTAGCTATGCATGGTGGCACATACATCTTATTGTAGTAGGATGAAGTAGCCAACCAAGAATTGTGCATGGCAAGAGGTTGTCTTTCAACACAATCATAGGCAACTTTTAGAACAAACCTTGGCTCTCACTCATTTGCGTAAAGCCCTCAAATGCTTATCTTGTCTTGAGAAGCATACTCATCATCCTATATGCCTATGGTGCGTTATCTCTCTCTCTCTCTCTCTGGCCCATTCTTTCGTATCACGTTTTTTAGTTAGTGCATTTTCCTCCGCCTACCATTTCCCTTTAATTGAGTTTATCCCCCCCCCCCCCCCCCCCCCCAACTCCGAAAATAAATAAATTAAATAAAATTGAGCCATTAATTTGAACAAATCCTTCGTGATTTTCTATCATCAGAACGCGACATTTGATTAAAAGCACACACGAATTAACAACACATGCACAAAAGGTTGAAGCTTTTTTCTGTGGAGATTTGATAATTAAAAAGAGAAAAAAAAAAGGAAAATACAAATCCCAACTTTGTCTTCTTTTAATTTCCTCCCTAGCTCTATATACTTTTTATTTTGATACGTTCACTGTGTCGTCTACCTTGCAATTGAGGCTACCACGAAACATGAAGTGGTGGGGTAATGTAACTCGTCTAGTTAATGTCATCTTTTTTGATACAAAATATCAGGCATCCCTTGGAGAAATTAATAGACAATTTTATTTTATTTTATTTTTAAAAAGTGCAATAATAATACAAATGCCCGTGCTGTGCACAATATTCACCTAATTAATCTCGGACACGGACGGTTATTGCTCAAACACTGAAATCACTATCTGGAACAGTTACTATATTTCACTGAGAACCTACGATTTTGTACCTGGTACATGAGACAATAGTGAATAAAGAGCAAAAAAGTGCCTTTTTTTAAATTAAAAAATTGTAAAAGTGTGGAGGTGAAGGTGAAGGTGCAAAGCAAGGGAAGACAAATAAAACGTGTGGGTTCCCTTGGCATTTAGCAAATTCACTTTTACGTTTCATGGAGCACTTTTCTCCTGTTTTGACTTTGGCCTATATCATATCTCTTCTCAGGGTTGATATTTGGAACAAATGTTCGTAAGTAATACATTTTAATTAAGAGTCAATCTTCATGCATATAATAGCTTTGGCGTACGTTCTCATCCATAAGTTTAGTAATAATTTCTAATTATTGGCATTCCCTTTTGTGATGGAATGGATCAAATCTGACTAGATTAGATTAGTATCCTATAATCATATATAGTGTCCGGTATTTTTTGTCTTCTAATTAAAACGATGCCGTCGTCAAGATTAACATTTATTTGTTTTTTTAATAAAAGAGTGCTTTTAGTGGGCTTATCTGTCCCCTTGTCCATGACACTAACCCATATGTGAAAAGTAAAGAGACCCGGCCCCTTCACTCCTTTGCATTTGAATTCCCGCAATTACCGATTCTTTACATTCACACAGTAAATAGATTAGAATTATTGGATTGAGATTGGATGATTCACAATCTCAACTTATTTAAACCCATTAAAATTATGAGCTGTTAATCAATCTCAATCCAATGGTTCCGATTGCTAACTGCGTGATTGCATGATTGTAGGAAATATATCCATTTCCTGCTCCTTCCCTTCCCTTCTTCTTCGCTTTACTTTTAATAAAAATTTAATTAATTAATTATAGACGATTTGACAAGCAACGTAACTTCCATTACAATTTGACACAATATAAGGATAGTGATATATATGATTAAATTGCAATTGCAAATTAATACAAATAGATGATAATTAAAAGCAATGGTATAGTAGACACAGCAAAAGTACTAAAACAATTCATTTTCATTACTGGAACATTGATTACGTATACAGGGAAAAGTGATCACTGAAATGAGTTTGACTGAGGGATACACTGAGAGAGAAGGGAATAATACTACGTTACACACGTAGTAGTACAATTATGAGAGTGATATGGCCAAGGCTAATGACCCCCCTTGCCAATTACAGCTACGTACCCGTACAGGCAAATTTTAAACCACACCCTTTAATTACTTACATTAATAATTTAATAAAAACTAAACACTTATACCAGAGACTAGGCACCGTTGTTGCATTTTACAAGATAAAGTAATTGGAAAGTTTAGGTTAAGTTGTTGTTGTTCTTTTCCTTCATATTTTTTTATTTTTTTTTTGGGTCATGGATTTTTCCACCTTCAATTCATATTTTCATTGGGGTAAAAATCAGACTTTGCCAACAGTAGCTGGATGATTCGGGTCGGAAGGTATCGTTCCCATCTTCACAACATCAATGATGTGGCCACCACTCAATTCTTGCTGCCCCTTCACTGGCTCATCTAGTGCCACTGCTGTGGCGTTTCTGTATATCAAATACATCACCATCTGAATTATGCCGAACAGAAACCCCAGTGTGTTTGGGAGCTGCAACATCCAAAAATGAAAACATTAATTATTAACTAATCTTTTTTTTATAATAAAGAAGAAGAAAAAGATCAAGTTAATTAGTCCTAGATGTAAAGTTTTCTAATTAAATAATAATGTACATATATATATATATATATAGGAATATATTGAGTGGGGGTGATGAGGGGTCCATATTATTGAATGCACTTAGATTTTTTTTTCATGGGTACTCCAAATTAATGGAGCACACACAAACATTTTAATTTTATTTCTATATTTAATTCGACATTATCATATGTAAAAGCAAAATATAAAGTTAAAGGGGATGTTCGCAAGAAAACAAATGGGAAAAAGTGAGTGAACATGGATATGCTCCTAGCCGTATGAGAATAGTAATATTGGATTGGACTTACAGCAACATAATAATCCTTGAGGAGAAGGCCATAGAAGAACCACATAACAGCATTGATGGTTAAAAAGAAGGACAGAGTAAATGGCATGTATTCCACACTCCTCGTCTTTATGACTCGTTTCTGCATGTATAGTATTCATCATCATAAGAATTTATATAAGAAATTAACAAATTAACTGCAGAAGATTGAAAAATTATATAAAATCCAAATTGTAATTTATAATAATTAGATTAGTAAGATTCTCACAATGATGAAGAGAGGTGCAGCAAAAACACTAATGTTGAAAACCAGGCAAATCCATCCTATGATGGCAAGACGCTTTGCTCCCTTTGAGAGGTAGAGAGTTGATAGAAGCATGGCTCCGAACCCAAACACATTCAGCAAGAGAAGAAGTTTGATGGTCGAAAGCTGTGAGAGAAAAAAAAAAAGAATCATTTCAATTTAATTTTTTTTTATTTTAGTGCAAACGTTAAAAAGAAAAAGAATAAGAAGAAACAAAGGAAAAAAAAGTGCTATAATTAGATATATATATACCCTGGACTTCTTTGGGGCATACAAGAGGAACACTATGAGGTAAGCTGACTCAACGACAATTCCAAAGGTGTTAATGGTGATGAGAAGGAGTGCGGCCTCCCTTTTGACGAATGCGTAGTAAATCCAAAGCATTGCACTGAAGAGTGCAACCACATAAGGGAGTGACTGAAACCCTTCAGTGGATTTCTTCTTGTAGATTTGGTAAAAAGTTGGTCTGCACACAAATTAACATTCATTATGGTTCAGGAAATTAATTACTTACTATACATAGCTTGCTTTATTAATTGATTAACCACAAGAAGTATGATAAAAAAAAACAAAAGCTGTGTCACTTACAATGGTGCAAGGAACACGGCAAAGGAGATGATGTTGCCTGAAAAAACAACAGCAAAAAGAAAAACAAGAAACATCCATCAGCACTTGTTAATTAACAAATGGTCTCTAATTAACCACAACATTTAAATGATAAGCTTTTGTGTGTGTGATTTATTCTGTATTGCATGACTGGAAATGATAATTAAGCTTCAAATGTTATAACAGGATTATATGATTTAAATCTATATGGTGTAATTAATTAAATTTATTTATTGAGAAACAGAACTTATTAATTAAATATAGTACTGCTATATCCTACTGCATTAGAGTTGAAATCAGAAAATAATATGCCATGCAATTTGTATGCTATAGTAATACATGATTAAAAAAATTAGACGTCAAAAGCTGAGGACAACTTTTAGGTGTTGATTTGCGATATGTAACAAATGCAACGAGCTTTGCTCAACTAGCATAACAAAACTAGAATGAAAAAGGAGGCTAAGCCTAAGATGATGACGATGATGATCATGGGGGGTTGATAGTTGATAGAAAAAGAGAAGTGGATTATAATTGAAGGCGCCTAATGCTAATTAATGATGAAACAAATTGAAAACTATAATAATATAATTAAGGCTACAGTAGCTAGCTAATATGAATATCTATCTACCTAGAAGGCCGAAAACAAAAGCCCAAGATTCCCGGTTCATGGTCATCTTTTGTGTGAATCTAGTAGAACTATTGGAATTTGGAATAGTGCGTCTCACTCTTTCTCTTACTCAAAAAGTGAAACCCTCAGTTCAATTGCTCTATATATCTCAGTTTTTCTCTCTTTCTCTCTCTAAATCCCACGAGTCGATATGCATAGAATGAGAGGGTATTTATAGTGCGCGAAAAGCATGAAGAGGGGGGTGATGAGGGTGAGGCCTGTCAAGTTGCAAACGGGAATGCGAAACATCAATGAAGCTAGCTAGCTTTAGAGAGAGCCACTTTCCAGTTGTGATTCCTCCCAATATTATTTTACTTTTAACACACTATCCATTACCTTTCTTACCCTATTCCCCTCTCAAAACACCCCGTTTTGGTTTAAATCGCTTCAACAGAGACGCCCTCTCGCGGGGTAACTCGTGTTAACTAGTACCATTACTGGTACCTGCACACACGAAATTCCCGTGACCCCACCATCTCCACTTTCTGATGTGTCACCCACCAAGTGGTTTAAAGCCTTACAACTCATATATACTGGATGGGTGCAATGCAAAATCACCCTCTTTGCCTCCTTCCTCTTCCTAAGGGTCAGGACAGTACTCCTCTTCCTCTAACTCTCCTAATAGTTACCACCCTTTACCATAAAAATGTTACTGTGGTAACCCCCCAATACCCATCTTTGGCATTAATATTTACCCCCAATCATGCATAATTTCCCTCACATTTTTTACTCCTCAATTTTTTTACACTAGCCGCCTTTACCATTTGAGTGCTGCGCGCAAATTGGGGATCTCTAGATTCCCAGCAATCAAAGAATCCACGCATCCAATTGATCTGAACCGTTAGATTGAGATCGGATGGCTAACATTAATTTAGTTTATATTTTCAGCCCAGTTTTATCCCAAAAATTGTCAGTCATTCGATTTCAATAATCTAACGATTCAGATCGGTTGACTGCGTAAATATGTGGATTCTCTGACCGCAAGAAATTCATTTCCACTAATTGGCACGGTAGTGTTTAGCACAAAACAACACGAATTTGTTTTTTTTTTTTGTAAACAAAATTGCATTAAACAAGACAGCAAGCACAAGAAGTGTTCTGTGCTTAAGTGAATACAAATAATTGTTTAAGATCACCCTGTTCCCTGCCTCCACAAAAGAACAACCCTCGCGCTTGAAAACATCACCTCCCTCTCAAAACAACACGAAAGTGAGATTTGACCAATTGGAAATTTACTACCATATATGCTGACAATTGAGAATAGAAAGAGAAAAAATTACCAATAAAAAAAAAGATTCAAAACACGGGATTTGAGTGGCACGAATTTCATATTCGTGCTTAACAGCATTTTCCTTACCATTTTTATATACTTATATATCATATATTTTACTTTCACTTTCTTTCCATTTTTTTATATTTTAATTTCTTTATTATCTTTCTCTCACACTCACACCTCTAAATGGGACGTGAGAAAATCTTTATCTTATTTACGGATCTATGATGGTCCACCTTGTGAACTCTGGTTAGCGAGGAGAGGAGTAGCAAAAATGAATGTCCATAACTCTTTACGTCCATACGGTATTAATAAACGTGTTTCTTTTTTATTTCTTTTTAATAATTGGGCAGCCCGCCACCAAAAAGTTTCAAAGTGCGGAGAATGATGTAACTGCCATCTTTGAGATATTCTAATGTTTCATATGCCTGCTCTCCGTCCAATTTCCTTTGGTTCTATACATGACCGCGTGTTACCTCAAATGGATTAATTAAGTCGGTACTAGTAATTTTATTTTACATTTTTGGCAATCAAAAGTCAAATTGATTTCCTGGTAATTTGAGTCAAGATATTGACCATAATTGATATAATTATTATTACTTAATTACTCCCTCTTGTCCTTTTCATAAGATACAAAATGAGTTATTTTTATGGTCATTTTTATAAGAAA
Source organism: Glycyrrhiza uralensis (assembly GCA_030159175.1). Taxonomy (NCBI): domain Eukaryota; kingdom Viridiplantae; phylum Streptophyta; class Magnoliopsida; order Fabales; family Fabaceae; genus Glycyrrhiza; species Glycyrrhiza uralensis. Next base: position 54,948,189 of record BRZY01000003.1, on the reverse strand, counting down.
TAATGTCTTATTTTTAACAATATTAATTGCACATTTCCATACATTTGTTTATTATGAGACCCACAAAAAAAATACGAAAATACATCACTTTTTGGAAAATTATAACATATCATTAATTATAATTAATATTTTCCAATGCACTTCCTTAGTCTTGATGATTTTATTTTATGTTTTTTATAAAATGAACTGGAGGGAGTACTTAGTTAGTATAATTATGAAAGTTGTCAAAAAAAATCACGAAACAATAAAAATGCATATTGTTTGTATATTTATTTGGAGTTTATGTCATTAATTACAATTTATTATAGTTTATCAAATATTTTACTCATTATAATTATCATATTTTGTCAACAAACATTTAACGAATTCATTAGTTCATATATAATAAATTGCAATTATTGAAGAATTAACTGTCATTGCATACATTTTTCCTTATATATCCTACACTATTGTTTTTCTACTTATCCATGCGTATTTCTCTCATTTAATCATTTTATTTAGGATTTATAAATTGCTGTATTAATACATATATAAAAGGAAATCGAATACGTCCTTTATCTTTGCAATACATCAAATATTTAATTTCCTAAAAATAAGTGTTAGGTCAAACTATTTATGGAGTCTTATGAATAATATAATTAATGAACAATTTATTATAAAGAATTAGATAATTTTTTTGTTGACTGGGAAAAAAAGGAAGTATTTTTGCTACAGGTCTAATGCCATGGGGAATTATAATATTGTATTATAAACTTCTATATTTTTCAATTCAATTTAATATTTACTATATATATATTTACATTGAATTTAAATAATATGTACTTAATACAGCTGATACAAGTAATTATAATATAATAGTCATTATTGTGTAATAACTATAATTATTAAGCAATTAAGTGAATCTACACTTATTTGGCCACACTCATTTAATGATATAATTTAACAAAAAAAATCAAGTTAGAATATAAACTTACAAAAGCACAATCAATTAATAGAAATAATTTTTTGTCAAAAAATTAATAGAAATGATTTTAGAAGCATATATAATTATTTCGGTGTTAGTATTATGATTAAATATTTTTTAGACAATAAACAAATATCTACATTAAATTAGCTAATTTATATATGAAATTATATTTAACTTTATATAATTGACTTATTACTCAAGTACTCCGCCGTTCCTTTTCAATTGCTTATTTTTAAGAAAAAAAATTGTTTTTATTTATCTATCATTTTGATAGTTTAAGGTTATATTTTGTCAATTATATTTTTCTTACTATTAATTGTTTTACATATTTTCAATACACTTTAATGTAGAGAGAGTAAATAGATATAGTGAAATATTGAAAAGATAAAGATATAATAGGAAAATTTTTATCAATTAAATAATTCATTGATTATTGTAAAACAACTTTAAAACCCAAATAAAAAGCGATGAAGAGAGTACTTATATCATAAAATAAAGCCCGACTTAACTTTTCCAAATACCCCCATTCATAATGGGCTTGATTTTAAAGGAACTCTTTTTATTTTTTGGTCAAAATTTTAAAGGAATTCTTATATGCATAGCACATATCCTATAATTGGCCTGGTCCTGGTCCCGCGCGCCACCTTCCTGATACAAATTCGTTTTTTTCTGTCTTTTGAGTTTCTTTGTCACGAAAGGTTTTTTTATTTTTAAAAACCTCATGGGTCAAGTATAACCAAATTAGATTTTGGATAAGGATCCGAATCAAATTTCTAACTACACATATACACAGCCGAATTTGTCATTTGTGCACTGTAATGCACTAGAGGAAAGTCTACACACTATATGGAGAATGAACCCACTATAGCCAGCCCCATAATTATTTATTCATTTATTTTTGCAGGATTCCGAAGAAATTTTGGGAGATACTCTTCCGTTTGTAAAAATTCAGAATCGCACTAGCTTATAACTAGCTATAGGGTATCCCCTTTTGATGTGTAATCGCATTTGATGGCTCGGATCTTAACTCCTTTGGCATAAAGGAAGGAATGAACGGTGGATAAACAAGCCCAGGTTCATGATGGAGAATATGCTGTCTTGCTTAAACAAGAAATAAGCCTTTGCAATTTGACCTAGCTAGGTATATATCAGCCGCAATGCACGCACACTATTAATTTCATGGGTATAGTGAGCGAGTGAGTGTCATGACTGTGTGTGTCACGGTGTGAAATTAATTGGAGTTTTGTTGCAATTGGCCTCATGCAATACTCCCGTGAATTCGCATATGGGTATTCGTATTTCCATTTCAAAGAAAAAGTCATACTATATTGTTGCTAAAGAGGCCCCAATCCCTTATTCATTATCACCACTTTTATATATGATCTCCTCCACCTTCGCATAACGCTTTGGGAATATTCAGTTATTTATGTAGTTAGATTAACTCTCGTAACTCATAAAATTAGAAACACAGGGTAGAGATAAAATAAGAACAAAAACAAAAAAACATGTAATTTGAAGTTTTATGTTTTCATAGTTGTCTTGGGCAATAATATAGTTAGCCAACAAAATATATGATAACACTGATTCATGGACTCCTTTGTAGTGCTACTATACCATCCATCTAACCCATCTCATCTTTTTTTTGTTTATCTCTTCTTGTCATATCATATTACTTATCACATCTATCATTGTTCTCTCTCTTATTTCTCTCTCTGTGTGGGTGTAGACACCTCAATGGGTATGTACAAATATTTCTAATATATAAGGACAGGTGCAAGAGGGTACAACATAGATGAAAAATGGTAAAAAATAATAATAATCAATTATTCAATGGCACTTGAAGTTAATGTAAGATTCTACAATGATTTGGAAATCGAATAGTGTGAATAATTTTCTCTGGCATGATTAAATTCACTTATGAGACTGGATTAAATTCACTTCTTAGCATAGTTATTGGTTCATTGCACTAAAGCAAATGGATTATCTATTTATCTTATATATGATTGGTGTTGTAATCTTACATAATGTATTTCTCTTTGTAATTATTTTGCTCTCACTCGTTTTAGGCGTGTTAATTTCTTTCCAATAATTTTTGTATATGAGTTAAAATATCCTCTTATACTCTTTTTAATATATTTATTTTGATAAACGTAATATTTTTTGATCAGTTTTTGATAAAGGTAATTAACATTACATTATCTAACACTCTCTTTTTTAATATACTATCTTTTAATAGTTGAAAATTACATGGTCTGAAATTTGCATTGGCACGATAGCTTGGTGACGACTTACTTGGACCCCAAAAATTGATGAAAATAAAAGAAAAAGATAATGATGATTTTGTCCCCTGTGTGTGTTGAAGATGAAGGAAGCTAAAAGGGTTTCACTTTCAAAAAAAAAATATTTTTCATGACATCAGCTTAATTTTTAATCGAACCAATAATGAAAAAGGGATATGATATTAGGTACGAGTGCATGGATACAATAATTTAATAGAAAAAAGAACACACCTTTTTTGTTCTGTATATTGCCACATTGCAAAGTGAATAGGAGTACCCTGTATATTCCCCCTACTTTGGATATGAACCATGTGAAAAAGCAGAGCCCGGTGGCTCCTGCGGGAGATTTAATAAATGTAATCTCCTCAGAGGTAGGACACATTTTTATTACAAAAAAATTATCAAAGCATTAGCTAAAAGGGACGAAAAAGTTGAGGACAAGATCATGTGTAACTTTAATTTTATGATCAGTGATGATGTACGAAACTCTGTAGAATTATTTATCACAGGGATTCCTAAAGTGTTCCTTATCATAATGCACACGAACCTGATTTTATTTATCACAAGTTTAGGATGAAGAAAGATTTTATCCATTTTATTGTTAATTAATTAGGAAAAGTATTCAATTTTTATAACAGTTACAATAAAATTGTGTATAATGTATCATTATCCACTAATGAGTGAAAAGTTGACCAAGTGAGAATGTAAGTTTTGTATGATCACATGTGTTTGAGATATTAGTGCACTTGGAAGTGTTTATTTATAACTTATTTATGTTTTATTTTATCATGTTAACAATTGTATAAGTATTTAAAAACTTATGAAAATTGTTTATTACACATCTATCATTTTTTTCAACTTATTTCAATATAAGCTCTTCAAGATAGCTTTAGAAATAGTTGTTTAACCTCATTTTTTATTTGATTATAAAATTAGTTTATGTATATATATATAAATACTTATATGATAAATGTTTATCGATAGGGATGAAAATAAACTATACCACTCAACAAAAGCCTCTGGTCTAACTAAAAATTGAGCCCGTTTGTTTAAGTTTTTTTTTAGAAAAAATCATTTATTTTTAAAAAATAACCACTTTATTAAATTTTTAGTGTATTTGTTTTCTTTTAAAAATAATCAAAAGTTAAAAAGATTCAAAAATCTGATTATAATAAAAGAGTAATGATATTTGGACACTTAATATTTTTCTACACCCATTCAATACCCCTCATCTCTTTTAATATCACTCTTCTTATCATATTATATCACCTATCACATCTATCACTCATCTCTCATATCTTTTTTTATCTCTCTAGATATATACACTCCTGCAATATTTTCCATAATGAAAAGCTATATAAATTAGCTTTTCATGAAAAGCTGAATCGATAGAAGGGGAGAGAGCATTTAAAAGGGGAATACTGTTTTTCACGACAAATTTTACCCGAAACTCCGCACGAAGAATACTAACCGTCTGATTTCTTTTTAAAACAGTGGTTTAATTCCAATCATATCCAACCTGATTTCCATCAAGGACCAGATCACCTTTCGTACTAAATTCTTGCCTTTTTCCCTCGTCAGAAATAGCAGAGCTGGCATTTAGAAACACGGAAGTCAGGCGCAGCGCACGGAACTTTTTCTTAGACAAAAATAGGCTTATCAAATTTTAAAATTACAAGCAATACCCTCCACGTCACTGTCTTATTCTCCCGCTCTGCGCTACTTTTCGTTTTTCAATTCAGTTTCGTCCACAAAGTGTGTTAAGCGTACGTCGACAGATTCAGGTCATGTTTGGATAACAAGTTTATCTATTGTTTATGATATAAGTTATATAAGCTATTTTTATAATTGAAGAAAAAATATAGCGAAACTTATTTTATATAAGTCATAAGCTGTTTTAATAAGCTATCCTAGGTAGCTTATGAAAAATAAGCCAAAAATAGCTTATGAATCAATTATAAACTGTATTCATAAGCTCTATATAAGCCAATCTAAACATGCCCTCAATCTCTCTCCAGTTTTTGTTTCTCTTTTATGCCTTCGTACTGTATATCTCTGTTAAGAAGTAGATGACGATGGACTTCACATATAACAATGAGTTTCTTCAATCTTCATATAACAATTGTTATGGTGGTGTTTAGAATGGGTCATCACAATTATGTCCTAAGAATGGGTCACAATATTTTGACCATTGAAATAATAAATATAGAATTTAATGGCTAGGATGGATTACCGGTTACCAATTTAGAAAGTGAAATTAATCTAAAAAGTTATTTGGAGAGGAGTGCTCCGGTTTTTTCACATTCACATCAACATTATATCATAATTGAGAAAGAACCTAGTAGGTAATAAAAATTACCCAAAATGGCCAAGACTTTGTATAATTACAAAAGTTAATAGAATGAATCTAAATGTCTATTTTCGTTTGTTGACCATGATTAAGGTTATGTTAGTGAGTAAAAAAATAACCTTTAGGTAGTAGTTTATTTTTGTTATTTTTCCATTGTAACTTGGTTTGGTGAAAGGGAGACAGATAGTGTTATTTAAATCACTTTTGTTTATTTAAGCTAATAATGTGTTGTTAGTATAATAAAATAATAATAATAATAATAATAATGTGCTGTTAGTAAAGAAATCGGACAATAAATTTGAGAGTATATGGTAGAAGGGAGACAAATAGTGTTATTTAAATTAACTTTCTTTTATCAAATCGTGTATGTGAAATAATGTTTTTGTGTCTTGACCAATATAAAAAAGACAATATTGTGAGTTATATTTCTTGATATAAATATGTTGTGAGTTCTTTAGAGCTTATTTAATTAAGTAGCCTATATTAGAGGTTAATATGTAGAGCTTATTTTTTAATTAATTATTTTGACAAATTTGATGCTCGATTGGGACAAAAAAAGATGAACTCCTACTGTTTCACCGACACAAACGTGAAGTAGTGGTATCAGTGAAGGTTGGAACGAAAAGGGAGAAAATGTTAGGGTTGTCTCCATCTCTTAAACAACTAAATGGATTTATTTAATTTTTCTGAGATTTGACCAAAAAAAATAATTTTTTGAGACCTATTTATGTATGTCAATAGTCTAATTAATGGATTTATTGGGTCTTTTGCAATTTCACAAACTTCAGGGTTCAAATTTGAAATCTCATAAGTTTTGGGTACAATCTTTGAATCATATAAATAATGAGGTTCAAATTTGGAATACAATAAAACCAGGTCCACCTTTGATAATGGATAATTCTACACTAACTCATTCTTGGGACATAATTGTGATGACCCATTCTAAAAGCCACCTAATTTTTATTAGGACAAAACTTATCTACAGTGCCCTATGTGCTGTTTTTATTGTCGCCCTCTTAAAATAAAACATATGGATGGTTCACCATAAGTCTACTAAAAATTGAAACACCAAATCCCCACCCACCCACATACAGAACACCCCACCATCATCAATCGGAGCAGAGAAGCAGCAGTAAAACCAGTAGTGTTTCTTCATCCTCTAAATTGCAGCATAGTAGTCTCTAATGTTTTTCCTTTTCTTTTTAAAATTTTTCTTCACATACATAGTATTATTGGTGACTCGTCTTCTGCAACTATGGCTAGGCTAGGTCGTTTGTCCAAGTGGTCACAACGGAGGAGGGCGCCGTCGCGGAGCTTGCTGTCTTTGCCGATGAGGTTGCGCTGTCGCAGGGAGGCGCACGGCGGAAGCTGCTCTAGCGGTCGATGGAGCGAGGGGATTGGACGGAGAAACGGGCGATGGAGCGGAGCACTTCCGTGACGGCGTCGGCGGTCCATGGCGGAGCGGCGGGAGAGGGGATGGCGTCGAACGAATGGTTTCTTTGATGACAGCAAAACGGTTTCGGATTGAGATGCAATGGGTTGGGATTGGGGATGAGAAATGCGAATGAAGATGGAAGTGGGATTGATTGTTGCCGCTTGGGAGATTAGGGATTGATGGTGGTGGGGTGTTCTATATGTGGGTGGGTGGGTGGGTGGGTGGGGATTTGGTGTTTCAATTTTTAGTGGACTTATGGTGAACTATCTATGTGTTTTATTTTAGGATGACAACAGTAAAAACTGTACACAGAGCACTGTATATAAGTTTTGTCCTTTTTATTACTCTGTAGATTTTTTCGTGGAATACTTGAATGGTACTGGGTGCCACTTCATATGGACTAATGCACAAATTGCTCCACCAAGGACCAATTCAATTTTACCTAAATAGTGGGTAGACCCAATTTATTGTATATTTACGAAATAAGTCCATCATTTATATTAATTACACAAACATTTGTATATATTTATGAAAATAGCTCATTATTATGGATAATAATAAATTAGGCAAATATTTATAGGTTGCGTTTGGATAGAGAAATTCAATTGCTTCAATTGAACTTCTCGCTCTCGCTCTTTCTCTCTCTGTCTCTCCCTCCCCTTCCCCCTCTCTCGCTCTCTCTCCCCCTCCCACTTTCTATTCTAAAAAACCTCTCCCTCTCCCTCTCTCTCTCTCTCCCTCTCCCTCTTGCTTTCTCACCCTCTTTCTCTCCCGCTCTCTCTCCCTCACTCCCTCTCTCTCGCTCTTTGAAAAATGTCTCTCCGCTCTCTCCCCTCTCTTGCTTTTTAAAAAACCTCTCCCTCTCTAAAAAACCTCTCCCTTTCCCTCTTACTCTTTTCTCCCTCGCTCTCTCTCTCTCCCCATTCTCTCTCTCCCTCTTGCTCTCTATCTCTCTCTCTCTCTCCCTCTTTCTCTCTCCCTGACCCTCCCTCCACTCTCTCTTGCCCTAGTGAGAGAGGGGGAAGAGAGAGGGAGAGAGCAAGAGAGAAAGGGAGAGAGAGGGATCTAGAGCAAGAGAGGGTGAGAGAGAGGGAGAGAGGGGGAGAGAGCGATTGAGTGCGAGAGGGAGAGGTTTTTTAGAGATAGGGTGAGAGAGGGAGAAAGATATATTGAGAGAGGGGAGACTTAAGGAAGAAAGTTGTTTATTGGGGGTCATCAAATAATTATAATCATTAATAAAATAAATAAATTTTTTGTTAGAAAAAAAATTAAACTACTACCCGGGGAAAAAAAAGTCGTTTGGTAGTATCCACAAAAACACTAAACTTAGGGCACATTTCATAATTTGAAAACTTAGGGCACATTTCGTAATTTGTGTACTAATAATATTTTTATTTCAAAGCACCCTTTCTGCAAATACTTTAAAGTTAGTTGGTAACCTTCTAAGCAGGTAACCCATGTAAGATCTGAGCCATTCAACTATTTAATTATTATATCTACGATCAAAATTGGATTGGTCCCTCATGGACCAATTTATACATTGGTCCATATAAAGTGCCACCATGGTACTGTGTTATTTGTGCCGGAATCATGGAATACGACTTCCAGCCTTTGTTTCTCCTCTTCCATCTTTTCTATAATCATACCCATCCTCTAGTTTTAACTTTTAACCCCCTTTTATTTCCACAATTCCATCTCGAGCTCTCAGAGGTGGAGTTCTATTTTGACCCAATGTTAATACATAATACATTATTGTAAATTTGTAGAAATAAAAGCACTTCTACTTGATTGTATCCAAACAAGTTAAGGTGCCGCTTAGGGTAGACCAATGCTAAATTGGTCCACCAAACACCAATCAAATTTTTACCCACTATAGCAGGGAAACCCAGTTATATGTTAAATATAAAAAATGCCCAAAAGAATCTAATAATTATAAAATCATTTTATCTTATTTATGAAATAAACCACACAAAGTTTTGATATTGCAACTCCCTACATTAAAAAAAAAGTAAAAAACATGACTACTAAGAAAAAAACGTGGTTTTCCTATCCACATGTCAGTCTTTGCCCAAAATTTTTTCCTTCCAAAAACTATCAAAACATTTATATTCTCTATCATATTATTTATAATAATAACAATGATCATAAAAATGTTATAATAACTATAAAATGCTTAATTTTATTTCTAATAATTAAAACAATATTTGCTTATAGAGGTTTCACTCATTTTTTGTTCATGAACACTTTAAGGTTGCAAAGTTATTATTATTATTTTTTTTATCAATAACGTTCCATTCGCTGACGAGTTTCATTTATATTTTTTTCTCTGTGTAAACTTTCTACAGGTTATAAAATATTTTTCTTTTAATTTTATATTTTGATCAATAACATAGTGTTGGCTTACGAGTTTAATTCATATTTTTTGTTTTGGTATTTGTTTATAAGTTTTATTCATTGTTTTTTTAAAAGTAAAAATTTTTAAGTTGTAAAATTATTTTTTAAATTTTATTTTAGATAAATAAAGTAGTGTTTACTTACAAGTTTCATTCATATTTTTGTTTGTGTAAATTTTTTGGTTGCTTAATAATTTTAACAAATAAAACGTGCAAAAAATGTCATTATCGTTTACATATACAGAAATGTTGTTTGCTTACCCAATTATAATTCGCAAAAGATCCTTTCCATTCTTGGCTAACATTATGATTATAACAAATAAACTTGCAAAAATTGCCATTTTTCTAGTGTAATTATGGGAAATTGTTGGCCAATTTGTTAATTTTACATAAATTATTGGGCATTTTTGGAAAATATATTATAAATATCATCTTTTCTAGACCCATCTATGCAATTACGTCAAACAGTTAAATACCAATACAACAAGTAACCCATGTAAAATCTAGACCGTTGCATTTTAATATTATTATATCAATGGTCAAAATTTGATTGGTGTTTGGTGGACCAATTTATCATTGGTCCACCCTAAGTGGCACCACAAGTTAAAATTTATTTTTTTATAACAAGTGATTTTTATGATAGTAAACAAACACAAACTAACTTCTATTTTTTTAAAAATCTCTAAAAAATAATCTCCAAATTATTTTATCTCAAAATTATTATTATTTTTTAATCTAAAACAAACCGGCCATAATTAGTACCAGAATGTCAAGTTACACAAAGTGTGACAACATAATACAATTCTGCAAGCAAAATATAGCAAGTCACCTTACTAACCCTCTTCAAGAGACACTAATCAGCAGCCAACTTTAGCAAGTCACCAACTAGGCCCCAAAACCGAATTAGGAATTACAAGTAAACAGCAGTATCATACTACTCTGATTGGATGAGAATTGTGAAGAGAGAAAGAGATGAGAAAGAGAAAAGGAAGAAAGAATTAATAGAGAAATTGAGTAGATTTTTGGTATTGTTTGGTATGAGTGAAAAAGAAGAGAAATAGAAGAGAAAGAAGTATAATGTTTTCTCTCTCTTTGATTGGTTGGATAGAAAGTGAGAAGAGAGAAATGATAATATTTTACACATAGACAAAAATACCCCTATTATATTTTAATTATTATTTTAATCTTTATTATTTGACAAGGGCAAAGATGGAAAAAGCAAAAAGTGATCACTCTTTCTTCCCACTTTCATCGCATCATAGGAGAGAAAAAGAAAATGCATGGGTCCCACCTTTTTTTATCTCTCTCCCCTACTTCTTGTCTAAACCAATCGGGAGAAATTCTCTATCTCTCCTCAACTTCTCTCTTCCCTCATTCTCTCTTTCATATTTCTGCCCAACCAATCACAGGGACATAACAAAATACTCAGTTGATATCACTAGCTACTCCATGAGGCTTCAGCATGTGCATTACTTGTACCTGAGAAATTCTACCCTTCTTTATATCCTGGACAGAAACCAAAGAATCAAACCAGAATGCAACCCGCAATCAATCCTACAGCTCCCAATTATCAGAAGCATGAGCATAATTACACTCCCAATCCCTGATAGATTTGGACTGGCCAAGAAACAGAACAGCATCATAAGCCCTGATTCCACCCTGGAAAAAAATGGGTCAGGCAAGTGATCTTTGTGGCCATCTTCAATTCATTCCGAAATTACTAGGCCTACTACCAATTTTGTTCCAAAATTTATTGCTGGACAGAACAGGTTCACAAAACAATAGGAAACATCCCACCAAATGTGGAAGATAAGACCAATTTCAACAAATCAGTACTCCTTTGCCCACTGCATAATCCTAGCCCACCTTGAAACATAACATGGTGAGGGCTTCATTCTCATGTCTCAAGGCCTGCTACACTGCACTGTTGCACACTTGCACTTGACCTCATACCAAACCTTGGCCTCTATGTAAACCAACTCATACCAAATTGAAACTCTAGGAAGTGTTCCCAAAGCTGTGCAGAGTCCTTGGTGATGGAACAATCTATAGTCAGGTTTTACTTACCTCCCAACTGAACAGAGATCCCCCTGGGATACTGTGGGTATAAACCAAAAAAAAAAAAGAGTCATTAATCATTTAATCTAGATGCCTCAACATGCACATGCAGAAGCTGCATTTTTTTTCTCAAGCTCATCGATGACTGCCCTGCCACTACTACCAGCATGTCATGTATGCAAAAATGTTCAAATTAAAGGAAGCTTGAAAGCCGTGGTTGTAAGGCTTGGCTTTGGCATTTAATATCTTCTTGACCACCAAGGTAGCAAAGAGGAGAAGTTAAATGGAAATTTAGAAATCACCTTCCGCTCAAACAATGATACATACAGCTAGAGCACAATCTAAAGGTGTTTCTCCTGAATAAGAAGTAGTGAGTTAGGATTTTTTGGATTCAACAATTTTTGCTGCTTATTAGGTATTATTATTTCTTAGATCTCTCTTTCAATGTATTAGAAAAACAGGAACAACAATACTTTGACATAATTAGCTGAATTCTAGGAAGGGAAAGGATTAAATTTAATTGCCTTTGTGCATTTTTATACTCCAGGCTGGCACCCAAATCCATGAGAATGAAAACTATATCAGTTTGATTGAAATTGATAAATAGTGTCCACTTATATCGATTAAGAAAAACAGAATAACATCCATGCTTGGCATGAGCACAAATTAACAAGCAGAAGAGTCAATTAGAGAGGTACCAAAATGCAATAAAGACAATCCTTGTTGATGTTGGCCCTGTAATTTGCATATTCCACACCCTGCACATTTAGAATCCATGGTTACTACTTCCAAAAAAATAAAGAGAACATAAAGGTAAGTGTCTCGTCTGAAAGAAACAACAAACCTCACTAGTAAATCTCTTGGTAATACTTGGCAGCAGCAATGTGACCACTTTTTATTGCTTCTCGTAAACCCAGAGAGCACCCCGTCAAATTCAACATATGACTTAAGTTGCAACACCCAAGATCTTTTTACACCATGCCATATCAGAAATTGAAAAATCTAATTCTGGTGCTACTGTAAAAAATGATGTGATACATTAGATTGGACGGTTAAACCTCTGTTTTCCTCAAACCACGTGAGGCAAAAAAAAAAAGTTACTATGCTTGCTCCTAGCCTCAAAAGCCAGTGTAAAATTAATATGGATGTACACGGTACACACCAGGTACATTTTGAGATTAAGTTTAAATTACAGGGTTTAATAATTGTTGAAAACCCTTATTACTGATTATTACTCGAGTCAAAATTAAATTATATCTAAATTCCACACTACTATAACTTTATAACCGATATTTGTTAGTCTAAATGGTGAAGAGTTTTGTTTCTTTTAAGCAAATCATCTTAACTTTGAGTAGAGCTTTTCCTTCTTAAATGAATCCATCTATACTGCTATAACTAGCATCTCTTTAAGTAGGCCTGGGGTTGGAGGACGGAGCTTTGTTCTTGTTGAGAGTCTGACATCGATTAGTGATTTAGCTAATATAGTGCTTATATCCCCACCTCACAACCCGATTTTGTAGAAATGAATTATGCTCTGAGTCCAAATTCTAAGATGGTATCAGAGCTAGTCCCACGTCGACTAGTGATATCTCTACTGAGAGTCCCTTAATGAGTTTATATCCAACTCAACTCAAATGATAGTGTATAATATATTATTATTATCAATTAAATAAATGGCATAAATAATGTGCATGGCATATTTATAAGAACGTGTTGTTAAAATAATTAAAAGACATTAAATTAATTAATAAGTATAATTTATAATTAAAATTTCTTCAAATTATTAACTAAAGTAATAATTTTATTATTTTTTTGAAGAATGTTTATATGTTTACAAATTTAGTAAACGTATTAAAAATTAAAATCGATATGTGTTGTTTTAATTTTGATGTAAAGATTTTGTATTTCCCTTGCTGCATCATAGTTATTAAAAGTTAAAACCAAATTAATTTTATTCATAAACGTAACATATCGGTACTTTATATATCTATTCATCTCAGAGTACTCGATGGATGGATCGGTGCCTGCCATATATATATATATATATATATATATATAGCTCTTTGGAATAAGATTTGGGGTACAACTCGTATGAACTTAATTATGCATTTCTTTGGTGCTGTTCAAATAACATGAAGAAAACAAACTATAACTAACTATATGCCAATTGATATTGATATAGATATACGCTTTATGGTTTTACATGAAAATTTGAACAACACGTGGCGGCACAGAGAGAGAGGGAGAGATACCGAGACAGAAAATAGAGACATATCACGTGCACACAAACATTAATAACTTCTCAACCCTCCCTCTGTTGTTGTAGTTGAATGCCAGCTCCCCTTTTTTTGCTGTTGTTGTTGTTATGCTCTGTTTGGTTACGAGCATTAGCAACTAATTGGTCCTGCTCCTTCTTCTCTGCTCGTTGATCAACTTGCTTCTGATCTTCCTTCTTCTCTCCGGTCTCTATATCAACAACGGGTTTAGGAATCACTTCCTGGCCTATAATCGCGTTGGCGTTTTCAATATCATTGATAATGATATCATCTTTGTGTTCTGGCTGCAGCTTTTGATCCTTTACGGGCTTGCTGTTTCTGTATATTGCATACAGCACCATCTGAATCGTCCCAAATGTTATTCCCACTATGTTCGGAAGCTGTCCAATAAAAAAAATAACAGAAAGAATAATGTATATTATTAATTAATTAGCATATCCCTGATTCAAAATGACTAATCATTAATTTGTCAAGGATTGATTAATTGGTGTGTATATACTTACTGTAACAAAGATGTCTTTGAGGAGAATACCGTATAGCAGCCACATAATTGCACTTATTGTGAGGAGGAGTGAAAGAGTGAAAGGCATGAACTCTACACTTTTGGTGCGAATAACCACTCTCTGATCATCAATATCGAACATTAATACAGTATTTGGTTAATTAATATTTAACCATGCATGCATATATATGGTGTGATTGATTAATTAATCTATACTCACAATAATGCTTAGAGGTGCAGCAAAAACACTAGTAGAAAGGACTACACAAATCCATCCAAGAAGCTCGATGCGGGCCGTTCGTTCTTTTGCTAGAACGTGGGTCAGAATCACAACCAAGCAAATTCCCCCCAAGTTGAACAAGAATATCAGCTTCAATGTGAAGATCTGCAAATCCAATCATAGTATAATGTTACTCACAAACGCTATATATGTATAATTAAAAGACACATTGAGTGCCATCAAGACAAGATAGATAGATATATCCGAGAGAGTCATAGGGTAGTTTGTTGGTTTTGGAAAGAACATGGAAATTTGAGTGATAAGAGGTAATAAGTTCAAACCTCCGTCACTAGTTAACATAACATATATGTATTAATTTACTAACATTTATCTATTAAAAAAAATGATAGATAGATATACGCACCCTGGCTTTCTTGGGGCAATAGGTGATATAGATGGCAAGGTAAATTGTTTCTATCAAACAGCCGAATGCATTGATGGTGATGATCAGTATTTCACCCGTCTTGATGTAGGCGTAAAAAATCCAAAGCATTGCACTGAAGAGCGCTGCCACATAGGGAACTGATTGGAACCCTTCCGTTGTTTTCTTCTTACAAACTCGATAAAATATCGATCTGCATAACACACATACATCCATGCATGCTTTTATTTGAATTAGCTAGTATTGATATTAATGAACATGTACTGGTCATTAAAATTTAAATAGGAAGATGTTTAATTTTATGTATACTTACACTGGTGCTAGGAAGCAAAAGAAGGAGGCAATGTTACCTACAACATTTAATAAAAAATAAATTAATCAAGGAAGAAAATAGAGAATGATTAGCAATGAGTGAGAAGGATGGAAAAAATTAGATATATAATGCAGGTGAGTTTTTTTGTGTGTAGAAATTACCTATAATCCCAACTACGAAAACCATAGGAGTGTCGTGAGCCATGGTTTCGGAATATCTTGAGAAATATTCCCTTAATTGAATAAAGGAGAGGAGAGAATAAAGGGAAGCTAGCTAGCTCTAGCTTAATTATATGCTCAAACCCGCCACGAAAGAAAATGGAATATGGAGATCCCTTATATATAGGGCAGGGGGATTTTTCAGCCAAGCTAGACTAGCATTAGTATGAAAACTATGAATTATAAATGATGATTGATTAACGTCGATATAAAACGTTGCATTCTTGGGTACACAAAATCCACGTATCTAATTTTGAGTGCCAACTCAGCACATTATTGTATCTAGTTGGTGTGATGTAGATCTTCAATTAATACTTGGGTCGGGCCGCCCTTTCACTTATTTAGGTGTTAAATAATACTCTTTTTATTCTATAATAATAGTCCTTTTAGTAAAATAAAAATGTCTCAAAATAATTTATTTTATTTTTTCAATGATGCATTACTTTTTTTCTTTTAATTTTGTCACAAATAATATTTTTTAGAGTATTATATTTCTTAATCTATATAAAAAAACTATTATCACGGGACAGAGGAAATAGTATCTCCTTTCACTTTCACAATGCCAAATGTTCCCTCTCCTCACGTGACTCGTCTCTCCATTATTTGCTTCCCCACTCCCTCTTTCAACTCAACAAAGTTTCACTAGCTACTCCATATTTGCATTTGCTTGGGTTGAACTTGGTACCTCAATACCGTGCTGTGCAATCCGCCGCCAAATATACCCCCGGCTGAGTCACCTCCATTATTGTTATTGTTATTATTGCCACAACAGTTCACCAAATTTTCATGAGCTAGAGATGAAAAAGAGACACGCGTCAGAATGAGGCGAGACCCATCACTGTTGCATTATACACAAGCAAGCTAAGCTAGAGTCTACTACTTTCTTCGTTTCAAAAAAATCCCGTTCGAGATTTTGCATATGGGCCTTGAGAAATTTATTGGATATATTTCTAATTTTAAAGAAAGATATATATAAATATATTTTATAATATTATTGTCTCTTTTTAAAAAAAAATTGTTTACAAAAATATTTGAAAACAACAATAAGTAAAAAAATTCTTAACTAATACCTTTTTATTTTATAAAGAATAATTAATTCAAAATGAATTAAAAATTCAAAAGGGACCATTATTTCAAAATGAGTGAGGATGTGATATTTATTCCTTGATGCATGGGTGATGTAGTTATTTACATGTACATATATACTACATAAAGTTTGTTATTGCGATAGTATCTCATAATAATAGCTTTTGACTGTCACACGTGAACAGTGGAATTCAAAGTTCTCCCCGTGAATGTGATTAGCCCAACCCAAGTGTCACCCTCTGAACTGATGAGAACTATAGGTGCCTACCAGTTTCATAACATTGCAGGTGAAATCTTCTTCTTGCTTTTATACAATTTTGCTTTGCGGCTGCTGGGTTAGACAGCACTAAGGACGTGTGTTTTGGATCAACGTTGATACCGGACTCAGACTCAGTTATTTACAAAATTAGTCTATAGATGTACAAAATATGGGTTATTTTTAATAAAAATAGTAAAAAAATATTTTATAAAGAAAATAATATTACTTAAAAATAAAAAAAAATATAAAAGTGATACGTGTCATAATTGGAAAAATAACACGTGTCACAACATGGAAGACTGGAGTTGATTTTTTTATATAGAAATAGATTAAGGAATAGTAATAGATTACTAGATTTCACATTGCCTCTAGACTCTAGCAAACAAGTTTTAAATCTTATTTAAAAGTAATTTATAATAATGGGTCAACCGCTACTTGAAAATTGATCAACGCTCTCAATACAAAATGAAAAAAAATTAAAACTCGATCCAGAGAGATAGAAAAAAAGCGTTGTATATATATGGGGAGGTTCAGGAATTGTGATTAATGACCGTAACCTTGAGTAGGTACTGGTACTCATTTCGGACTCAATACGATAAAAAAATTTAACTCAAATGTGGTAGCTAGATTCAAATATAAGCAAATTTTAACTAATTTAAAAAAAAATTAACTATATCATATTTAATGATTTATTTTACAACATATATCTCATTTAATGTAGATTTTAATTTCAACAACTTTTTTATTAAGAGTAGTTTAGGGAATGAATTTCATTTTTTGTTAAGATCAATAAAATTAAATAAACTTAATTAACTTTCATAATTAGTAGTATAAATTTAAAACTTGAGTTTCTTAATCATTATCTTTCAATGATTTTAAAACTCAAATCAAGTTTGGGACATACATTTGGGAAGGACAACAAACTTCTGGGGTGTGTGCCCGTGTGAATATCATTATTTTATTTTTATTTTTTTCATGTATATTGTATATAAAATAATTCTAAATCCTCATACTCTTTGTTTAAAATAATCCTTTTAATTACTGACTTGAGAAAATATTATAAATAGTTTTTATATTTTAAAAATATTTACTTTTTATATAATTAATAGAAAGACTATTAGAAACTTTCGTAAAAAAATGGACTATTAAAAAGATATAACATTACTCATCAAAATTCAAAATTTTGCTTAATTATAAAAAATAAAAAAATTCAAAATTTTCACCAGCTTTCTACAGCGAAAGCGTGTTTAAAATGATAGTAACAATTAAGTTACAACCACGATCAATAATCAAAATATGTATGCAAATGTTAAGTGCTTAAATGTGTCCTGTGGGGGTTTGGACTTTGACCTCTTGTAGAAGCACACCAAGAGGAACAAAAACGTCAATATATATACATATATATATATATATATATATATTAATGATTATATTTTGGGGGCGATCGATCGTTTTATCACTTAGTGCTTGCATATAATGTTGTAATTCATACAGAATTCTGATTCTTGACGCCACTACAGTACACAATACTAGTGATACAGCGCTAAAGAAACCCAAAAAGAAAAGAAGTGTCGTAGGGGTCCTAATTTTCCCAAGTGGCCCATCACCAGACCAAATTATTTATTTAAATTCATATTCATATATACGTGTAATGTATACCACTATACTTGTGGATCAAATTGCACATAGCTAGCAGGTATATTTCCTATCAAAATTCCATCACTCGCCACATTTGATTGGTTATTAATATGTGTGGCTCAAATGGCTAAACAAGGCTATCTGGAATCAGCTGGAATTTAATGAAATAGTTATAATACGACGAGTTGATTTAAAAGAAAATTGACCAATGCAATACTATACTGCTAGTGCTAGCTAATACTCCAACTCTGTCTCTGTATATTTTCCTCTATGCTTTGAAAGAATGCGACCTTTCTGTTCACACTCTCGTGAATCTGAATACTGAATGTATTGCTTTGGGATATCGGTCCACGTATGCGGACTAATCAAGACCATATATTTTCTCCTTTTATTTTCAATTTATATTAATTTGTATATATTCCTGTATTTTTTAAAACGATCGAATATATTTTTGTAATTTACCATGATTAGATCCTATAATTTTAAATGTATTTTTTTAATGAAAAACTGAAATTGCCTCGTATTGGATTGTGTTATATAGGAAATTTTGTACATCCAATAACTTTTCATGTCAATAAAGGGTGTGTTTAAGTAATCAGTTTAATTAAAAATTCATCGAATAAGTATTTATCGTGTCAATAAGGGATTTATTATAATAAAAAAAAAAATAAAGCCACACAAATTTTGGTTTTTCTAAAATTTCATTTGAACTGGTGAGGTAGTGAATCCCTAGTATCATGGCTTGAAGTCAATCTCTGTCTCCACAATGATGGGGGGTGGACCCTCCCACCAGACACGCCTCGCATGAAGCTCATCTCAATGTGTCACACCCTTGAAATGCCTTTCATTGAATTAAATTTGCTTCATTATAGGAAAGGTCCTCCACTTCATTCATTCATTCATGAAATTAACACCGAACATGACACAACGTAACCCTTTTAAATCCTTGTCCCTGTGTATAATTGGAAGCCACCTGGGCCACACAGATGATGCCACTTGGTGAAAATGGACCTGCACTGTCTTTTTATCGCTGCCATGATAGAAATATTATTTGCTAGCTTCTATAAACCAACACCTTATTGCTAATTAAAGAAGATCTTTTTCAAGCTCAACTAACCTACTGTACACTTATAAAAATTCAAGGAGTTAGGAATTTGTCTACCAATCCCGAATTGCTAATCAATGAGTACTAGCATTGGTATTCATTATTATTGCTAAAATTGAACAAATTAAGCTGCTGTGGGGATAGCCACCAATGGGAGAATAATAATATGAGGGGTTTTGTTATGTTGATGTATAAGTTAATTGAGAGTAACTAGCTACCTTTAGCTGCATTTTTAATCGAATTACTTGAGGTTGTTAGGGATTGTGGATCGGATTAATCGATAATATCTGAGGATATAAATATAAATTGGATTTTTTTTTTTGAATCTGAGTATTCTCCGCACACAAATATGGAGACAAATCCCTCTAGAGAAATTAATTAATTATCCCCTTTAATTCTTCAACGGCTTAAAACGACTCAATTAGAATTCGTGACAACCGGACACGAGTACATATACACATCGCTTTTAAAATAATTATTAATTTTGAGGTTTTAGTTTATCTTAAATTATTTATCATTTTAGGAAATTTAAAAATTTATATTTTAAAATAGTATCGTTATCTTTTAGTATTTTTATTGAGTGAAATGATCAGAAAGTATTAATGAAGTAAAAAAAAAAATACGATCCAATAAATTTATATATCTATGTTAAAATGAAAAAAATATTTAGTAATTTTAGTAAAAAAAATTAAGCAAATATTATTTTAAAACGGAAAAATTAAATATATGCTAGTATTATAGACTCTCTTGTTCTGGGACAGTAAACATTAAGAGCCAATAGGTAATTAATTAATTCAGGCCCCGTGAAACTGTCATGCCAATGATGCCATTTCATAGATGAAATATTTGCCTGATATCCTCACCTTAACTAGACAATGGGAAATAACATTATTGAAGACAAAAAATTTACTTCAAATACAATTATTCCACACGCAGCTTTTGGCACACGTCTGTTCAGCCTTGAATCCAGACAATTTCATTTATAAAACACTGTACAGAATCAATATGACAAAAACTTGAATAGTGTTTTTCGTATTCTTTCATATCGCCTTTCAGTCGGTTCTTTTCATCAATCCCCTTTTTAAGTACTTCTATCATGAATATGACGAAAGAAATAATAACAACATACTTCTAATATTATTCTTATCATTAAATAAAATTTTATCTTGGTTCCATTAAGAGGTGGAAGGCAATGGGGACACTATTTGAACTAACATGAGTCCAAGTAAAAAGGCACCCATGTCACATTATTCACATATCAAAGAGTGGGTGTTCCTATGACGGAAAAAAAAAAAAAAAGAAAACAAACCACGGGAACATGAAATTATTACAATGAATCTGACGACTAGAAAGTGATTATAGAGAGGGTTTACCGATTGCAAGGATATTAGGTAAGACACTTCATACAGAGGAGGGGGTGCAAGATATTTCATTTTTGAGGCACTCTCTGGGGGAAAGAACCAGCAGAAAGTGGGACATAACTCTTGAAGTACTTTTCCTTTTTTTGGGTCAAAACCCCTAAAGTACTTGAAGTTGGGGGGAATCAAATTGGATTAGTGAGTAGTGACAGAAATAGTGGGCCACTGGGCCTAGTGGGAAGTGGGAACTCAACTAGTGCACAATGTCTGCCTGTCAGGACATTGACTATTTCAGAAAAGGGCTTTTTTTTTACGAAAAAAAGAAAAGGGTGTTTTTGTTAAAGTTGATAGGGAAGTAATGCTTGTGTTTTGGTTAAGGGTTTGTTTGGATAAATAGCTTATTTAAGCACTTATGACATAAGCGTTTATCATATTATGTATAAACTATTTTTATATTTGAAGAGAGAATGTGGTAAAACTGATTTCATATAAGCTGTAAGCTATTTTAATAAGCTATCTTGGAGAACTTATAAAAATAAGCTCAAAACAGTTTATGAACTAGTCATAAGCTATTTTCATAAGCTCTAACAAATACACTGATAAATACTTATATCAGTAGATAAATCCAAATAAGCTCTACATAAGTCAATCCAAATAGGACATAAATCTAAAACGTGGTTGGACTTTGCTTTACCCGTTCTAAGGTCGTATTCTGTGTATGTGGTGATCTCTAAAAGAGGATTTTGTGTACACTAGAAGAAGAAAAATAGAATTTGTACAAAATGATCATTTGAATCTGTATATTGTACTTTTTCATTTTTTTTTCTTGCTTTTCCTTTATTATACTACTTTGGCAATTTCGTAGCTGGTAAAATAAAACTTATTCATAAAAATTGAATAGCCATTATTCAGGAATTGGATATTTTGCAAGTGTAAAAAAGTTCAGGCCTTAGAATTTCAGTTTTTAGAAAATAGCTGCTAGTGAAATTATTATTAATTTATTTAAATGGCTTCCTCCTTCCCCTATAATTTTGATAGTTTTGATTTGATTAAATGTAACTTGATGGCTGAGCAATTGAATTTAATGGGTTCACTATCACTAGTCTTACTGGAGTGTAAAGCAATTAACATGGGCTAACCTCGGGTATTTTTTTTCTGTGAAGGAAAAATCGTCTTTCCAGTAAACTTGCCTCAAAATGCACGAACGCATTGATAAAAGGCCCAAACAATCAGACTCTCATCCGCTTAAGCTCAGCTGACTCACTTGACCAAAAAAAAAAAAAGCTCAGCTGACTCAAGTCGTGCTTTAGGACTTGAAAAATGTTTGTTCTGCTGTGTGTAAGATGATAACGTTATTAATTTTTTTGCTAAGCATGATAATTGTAATAGGTCGATAGTAAGTATACAATTGCACATGACCAAAAAAAAAGTATACAATTGCACGGGTAAATCGAATTACATATTATGATTAGTGTCAATACCAACAGCCACCTATTTGATTACTGACAAAATCACAAAATTCATTACTGCAGAATGTAGTATATAAAATTCATCTACGCTGGAATAATAATAGATCAACAGTGTGTTTTTTTGACAACTAAAAGCTAAGATCCATCCATCAGTCACGCACGCTTCACAGTCGCACAAACCATAAGTTGTAAAATACAAGCTATTCCTCATAGGAACACAGCTCCCCCCCCCCCCCCCCCCCCACCTTTTTCTCTCCTCAATTTTTCAGAGAAGCCAAATAGAAAAATAAATATGAGAGGATAAAAATCAATTCTTAAAACTTAAAATTGCTAAACAAGAAGATATTAAGATTCAAGATTAGGAAAAAAGTGTAATTTAAAACTGGACTTATCAAATGAGAGAGCACATTTATAGTCGTTGAACTTCATTGCATACTCTGAAACCTTTTCATGACAAGGATGCTCATCTCAAGATAACGATGTGCACAGTTTGAAAGACAAGTAGATTCACTAGAACTGAACTTACTCCCAGGTGTACCAGTGATGCATTTGTCCCAGCATGCGCTTGTCAGCTTTGCCACCATTTCATTGACCATGGCTATTTGCTTTTCTTGCTGCATTTGGAGAACAAGGTTAAAATTTTACTACTTTACTCCTTTACTTGGGCATGGACAAAACTTCTTTATACAGTAAATCTGTAAGATCACATACAGGTATTTTAATGAAAGGAAAAGAATGCCTACGAAGAAAGCAGTGTCTACTTGTAAGTGGTACACCTAGAAGCATCAACTTAAACCTTCAAGTACCGAGTGAGGCATAAAAATCATATAATGAAGCTTAGCCAACAGTCCATCAGACTATTCTCAAAAAATAGCATAACAAAGCTAGCTAGAACTGCTAAACTTTATACCAGAATGGATGTTATAAACTTGATACGTACAAAGAAAGCAGTGTCTACTTACAAGTGGTACAGCTAGGAGCATCAACTAAAACCTCCAAAGTATTAATAACTGAGCGTGGCATGACAATCAAATAATGAAACTTAGCCATCAGTCCTTCACACTACTCTCAAAAATAGCATAAGAAAGCTAGCTAGAACTGCTAAAATTTATACCACAATCGATGTTACAAAACTACCTAATTAACACCCTAAAATTATTCTCTATCATCTAGTGTTGCCTCCTTTTAATTCATAGAAATGACGTCTGATCCCCTAAGAGGGGAATCAATGCAAAAGCATATCCAGGAGGCTGGAGCCCTATATCTGATGGTGGGCCATGGATTGAAAACAGTGACATTTGCCAAAGCAGGAGATATTGTTTCTATCTGAGGCCTTGGCCAGCATATATTGAAAAGTGCTACCCTTTCTTCTACTAGGAACTTTTGGCCCTTTTCAAGTATGGCATTCCAAGTTTCCCCAGCTTTAAGAAATGCAATTGAGCCATCTAAGCATGCAGATATGGGTGTGCTGCTCAAAGGTTTGAGGCTTCTGAATCAAGCGGATCCATTTATTGAGGTCATGTTTTTTACAAGAGAGCATGATCTTGCTGCAGATGGCAAAGTTCATCTCAATTATCAAGGGTGTGTGAAGGATCAGAAAGTGACATCACTGACATGCAAGCAAATAACGGGGGAAACGGGGGACTGAAATGGCACCATATGTGCTGGTGTGGAGAGGAGGGACTAGGCAGTGTGCGAAAGCTACCAGGACTTCCAACAAGGCACTCTTTGTCACCCATTCCTTTAACATTACTTAACTAAGGCTAACATGGGGACTGATTTGATGACCGATGAAAGTTTCAGAGACCACAAGTTGTATTACCTTATTTCACAGACCAATATGTCTGACTTCTGTAGAGCATGTGTTTCTCAGTTGTCACCCGTGAATGACAATGCAGAAGTATTTTATACCCATAACAGAGTTACAGAATCCACCTTCGTTGTCCTACGTGCTTAGTCTATTTGAAGTTTATGCGCTCAGATTTAAAGCCAAAGCCAGTGTTTGGACTGAGTTTGACCACCTAGAAAAGATTCAGAATTTCATAAAAAAAGAACCTAAGCTACTGCATTCCACATAGTTACCACTTACCAGGCTAAAACACTATTCAGAGAAACATTTTCCAGGATACCCAAACACTATTCAAGTTCAAAATGCATTAAGACTCTCGTGCTAAGCATTTAGCAAAGCTAAAAAACTTTGTGAAACCAGTGGAAAAAAAAGTGGTCTCCCAATCATTTTTGTGCGGTAAACAAACACGGGAGGGGTAATTAGAATTCATATGAATCTACCACAACAACAAACACCATAGCTCAACCTAAACTCTGTTCTTTGCTTGCTTCAACGTAATCAAATCAACGAAGAGAAACGCGTGGAACTTACGGAGTAGAATTGCTGCATTTCAGGTGAACTAAGCTGTGAAAGATCCATGGTGATTGGTGAGAGGATTCGGCAGTGAAGTCTTCAAACAAATTCTTAGAAAAACCGAAACCCTAGTAGGAAGAAAGAGTGCTCGTGCCAAAACGACGTGAACAGTCTCTGAAATAGGCCAAAACGACGGGAATAATTTTACCAAGAGGCAAGAGCAGGCATACCAAGGGAAACGCATTTTTGTTTTTGTTTTTTTTTTTTTTTTGGTCAAATTGTTTTTGTTTTTTTGGTCAACAGAAATTTCATTCATGGGCTGGGCAAAGCATAACTAAGCCCGAGCTAGAGAACAGAGCCGAAGAGTGGCCCAACATCAGTAAAGAACTCTTGGGCCGTTGATAATACGTAAAAGCAGAAAAAATCATAAAGAATATCCTTTTTGTCAGCGAAAAAAAAAGAACGAATCCAATAAAAACAGTATATACTAGTTTAGTAACGTTGTAAGATTTTTTTTATTTTATATAAAGAATAAAGAATTTGACCAAAAAAAAAAGAATAAAGAACGAATAACTTACTGAGTTTTATCAAATTAATTTAATTTACAAATAGATCTTTTTTATTATCTTAAAAAATACTAAGAAACTAAACATTGGTAATTTATTTTTATGTTTACAAAACATTATATGACGCTGGCCTTTGACATATTGGGAAATTATCTTCAATACACTCATGAAAATATGTATTTTCAATTAATTTCATGTTGCTCATGAGAACATATCAATGGGATAATTAACTCCAGAGTGATAGCGATACTAATTAACTGCAAGTGATCCTGATGGAAACCATTGACAAAGTTTCTTATGCGTTAAGCATATAGCATGGCTTTTTCTGCTGCTTTTGTTGGTAAACAAAAAGCGCCACTCGCTTTGGCATAGAATTTATGAACCTTGAAAATAATGCGTGAAATAAAGGGTTGTAATGTTTAGTATAGGAGGCTCCACACACATGAGAATGAATAAGAGAGAGGAGAGGGAAATGCACTTAATTAAAATGGAAAGAATTGTTTGGATTAGATGCATTAATATTAATATTAATTACTCCCTCCGGTTCAAAATATAATAAACAAAAACACTTTTTTTGTCTAAAATATAAGCAACATTTATCAATTTTCATATAAATTAAATGCTAGTTTTCCAATTATATCATTCATTTAATGCAATATTCATATTTACGAGAGACAACAAAGGGGACAATTTTGGAAAAAAAACTATAACTAATGAGTATTAATTAAGATTATTCAGTTTCAAATCATTTCTTGGTCTATATATTTTTATATTATGTTGTTTATATTTTGGACCGAAGAGAGTAATATATAAACACAAAGAGAGGTGAGAACCCATGTGTAGAACTACGAGACAATCGCTTAAAGAATATATGCAAGTTGGACTTTTATTTTCCATTTTTAATTTTTATTTTCTAGTGAGGGAGTGAAGTACTCTTTCAAAATCTAATTTACTTTGACAAAGTAAGCTCTTTAAATCAACATCTTCTTGGTGAAGGAAAGTACCGATACTTTTTTCTTTGGGAGCATAGGAAAGCTCCAAGTATATCTTAGCTGACCACGTACATGTTAATTTGATCGTGATTTTGCCTTTAGTGAAAAAACATGGGCCTGTTGATGATTTTCCTTTTTTGGTTTATCAAATTCAATTCTCTGTAAACTTTCCAAATAGCAAACCAAAATTAAAAGTAGCCTAGCCGAACTATTAAAGGAAAAAAAAAAAAAAAAGAAGCTTCGGCTTTAGAAAGATTTGCAGCATGCATGACATAAAGTGAGTCTGAGTCATCTATCCATTAATAATTCAAATTCAAAAATAAAAGGGAGGAAGACAAAAGCCTACATCATATTATCGTATAGTCAATATATATGGAAAATCCACTAGCTAGCTCGGAAACTTTAAATACGGTAAATTTAGAGGTGCCATTTAGAATGGACCAGTAATTCATTGGTCCACCAAACCCCAATGAAATGTGATCCATTGATATAATAATATTTAAATGGCATGGTCAGGATTTCTGGGAGGTTACCTGGTAGGTAGGTAATTTTAAATGTTAGATGTAATTGCAGAAAGGGGTCTATATAATATAGTAAATAAAAACGATAATTGAGAAATAATCCACATAATTATATGAAATTACACTTTTGCCCAAATAAATCCCATAATTAAAAAACAAAATTAATGATAATTTTTTTGGTTTAAATATGTTTTTTGTCCCTATAATATAAGGATGTTTTATTTTTACTCATTAAAAATTCAGTAAAACTTTTTTGGTCCTTATTATATATTTTTTATTTTAGTCATTTAAATGAGTTGACTGTTGATGTATCACTTTTTGAACCCAGTCAACACTTGTGACTAAAAATATTGCGACGTAGGATGTCATGTCAACCCCCTCTCTCCTCCCCTCTCTCTCTCTCCTCCCTCGTCCCCACATCCACCTCCCTCCTCCTTCTCCAACTTCAACCAATCTCTTCCCTCCCCCTCCTCCCCCACCACCCACACCTTAGATGCACGTCCTTCGAGTCCTACTACTACCTAGAAATAAATCAAATAAAAGATGAAAATTTTACATCTGAGAAAACCCAAAAAAATGAATAAAAAAGCGAGTGAGCATTAACACAAGCATATATAGGTATAAAAATAACTTTTCCACTACAAATAGTTATTAACAATTGATTGTTATATTTAATAGAGAGCGAAGAAAGGGGGAGAGAACAAGGGAGAGAGGGGGAGGGAGATAACGAGAGAGTGAGCGAGAGAGAAAGGGGGAGAGAGAGAAAGGGGGCGTGAGTGAGCGACAGAGATAGGGAGGAGAGACCGAGAGAGAGATAGAGAGAGAGCGGGGGAGAAGGAGCGAGAGAGAGGGAGAGGGAGAGGGAGAGTGAGTGAGAGAGAAAGGGAGAGAGAGAAGGGGGCGTGAGTGAGCGAGAGAGATAGGGAGAAGAGACCGAGAGAGAGGGAGAGAAAGCGAGAGTGGGAGAGGGAAAGAGAGAGATAGGGAGGAGAGACCGAGAGAGGGGAGAGGGAGAGGGGGAGAGAGAAAAAGGAAGAGAGCGGGGGGGAGAGAGCGAGAGATATAGGGGGAGAGAGGGAGAGAGAGAGGGAGAGCAAAAAATAAATTAATTTAATAATAATGATAATAATAATAATAATATAATAAACTTGTGTTGCCATCTTTTTAATTATTTCAAAAGTTGGTAAAGTTTTGTAATTTTATATTGTTTTGTGGTCTATTTCGTAAATATCAGTTTATAATTATACAATTCTTATGGGAATTTTTGCAAATACTGGAAAACTGGGTTTACCTCCTATCTCAAGTAAAAATTGATTGGGGTTTGATGGACCAATTAATGCACTGGTCCATTCTAAATGCCACCAAATTTACTTTTTTTTTTTTAAAAAAAAAAGCAAATCAAGGATAATGAGTTTGTTAGTTCCTAATATATACATGGAACTTTGCAACCCACGAAGAAAAATAAAGCTGAGTCATTTCTCAGGTAGCTATATATCTATAGGGATATGCAGACATCACAATCACATGCAAGCAAGCTACTTCCCTATAAGGTAACAACCCCCTGGGTGAATCCCTTCAGTCAGAAAATTATTAATGGAATCAATGGATTAATTAAGAAATACTAGGTTGGAATATCACTTCCAAATGCTTTATGATAAATCAGATAACTATCAAATATCAATGTGCAGTAAGGTTGTTGATTTCATACGCGACAGGCGCCAAGTCAAAGTTTGTCTTAATTATTTCACGGGAAATTTGACACGTATATACTGTTCGCCACCGTTTATAAAAATCTTCAATTTCTGCCACGAAATAGAGAAAGAGAAAATTGCAGTGTTAAAAATATGGCCTGCTTAATTAATACTAACAAAAAACTCAAGCTAGACTACTTTGTAACTCAATTGTCAACCCAAGCTAAATTTGTAAATAGGAAAACCAATTCAATCTCTACAAAATATACTCTTGAGAAAAAATAAAAATTTTTAAGTGCGACTAATTAAATACCGAATCAAAAACCAAAGACTTTAACATTAGTTTAACCAAAAAAACTCAAGCTAGATGCTAGACTAATGGAATTTTTTTTTTGGTGAAAACTAGACTAATGGGATGGGATCATTAATTTAGCTTTTCACATAAAACTCATCGTGAGAATTAATATGCGATTGCTGCAAGTTTGGATACTGTGAAATCATTTTTAGTCAAATTTAGGGGTTTGGTTATTTTAAATTAATATTAATTTTATTTTCAAATCATAGTTTGACTAAAAGCAATATAAAGTAGCTTTTGTTAATTTAAAAATTTTACATTAAATTTTACCTCAAATTTATTTTTAGAGTAAAAAGATTTAAACATATATCATTTCATTTTAAATTCAATTTTCACCAAATTAATTTTATAAAATTGATTTCATTCAAAATAACGTTATAAATAATCACATAGATAAATGACTACTCAGCAGTGAAAAAGAAGAGAAAGGAGTGATCGAATAAAGGAGAGAAAGAAATAGAGGCAATGACTAATACAAAGATTATACTTGATCAATTCACTAATACAAAGATTAGAGTTGGTTCCTGAAAAACTAGTCTCTGAATCTTAGTTTCTGAAGAACTAGTCATTGCCTCTATTTCTTTCTCTCCTTTCTTCGATCATTCCTTTTTCTTTTTTTTTTATAACACACATCTCTCTATTTTTTCCTATCCATTTCCCTCAAAAGAATTATCCGTTTTACCCTTATGGATTATATCAGGTTTAGGAAATGAGTCATTATACACGGACACTCATACACCCACACATCACCCGATGCCAATCAGTAAAGTGGGGAATGGGGGTGTGTGTTGGATGTCTGTCTAACATTAATGTTAGGAAATTAATTTATAAGGATGACTCCACACGACATCAATTTGTTGGCTCACAACGTGGCTTTTTGATCACTATAACACTTTTTTTTTATTATTTCCTAATCTAGCAGTCTTTTTTTTTAATTTCTCAAACTAGCACCTTTTTCATTAAAATATTCATTTTTATTAGTTATCAATTAATTAAATATTAAACATTAGTTTAAAATTGTAATTAAATTTTTAATTGTTAATTAATTAAATATTTAATTGTTAAATATTTATTAACCCAATTTGTTAACTAATTAATAATATAATTATAGAAAATAGCCCACATTGATTTAAAATTTAAAAATACAAATCGGGTTGGTGACTTCCTCTTTGTCTTTTGTGACTGAAAATGAGTGGAGGGGGGGTGCTCCGATCAATGTGTGGAGATAGAGACATTGATATTTTTGTCTTTTGTGACAGAAAAGAAGTGGAGGAGGGTGCTCCGATCAGTGTGTAGAGATAGAGACATTGATGTATGCCTTTTGTGATAGAAAAGGAGTGGATTAGAGTGCTCTGATTAGTGTGTAGAGACAGAGACATTGATGTATGCATTTTGTGATAAAAAAGGAGTGTATGAGGGTGCTCCGATCAGTGTGCGGAGACAGAGACATTGATGTATTGACTTTTAAACTAACAATTAATATTGTATTTGTATTTTTAAATTTTAAATCAATGTGAACTATTTTCTATAATTATATTATTAATTAGTTAACAAATCGGGTTAATAAATATTTAACAATTAAATATTTAATTAATTAACAATTTAATTACAATTTTAATTAATTGATAACTAATAAAAATAAATATTTTAATAAAAAGAGTGCTAATTGAAAAATAAAAAAAAAGTGCTAGATTGGGAAATAATAAAAAAAAAGGTGCTACTATAGTGATAAAAAAGAATCTAATTGGACGTTTACAAGCTTCCAACAACCCCAGTTTATTTCCACACAAAAAAAAAAACCGACCCCCAGCAGCAGTTCATGAAAAAAAGAATCCAACTACCAGAGTGGAAAAATAGTCAATAACCTATAGAAAATATTAGATGAAGAAATCTCAAACTAGTATTTAGTTCCTGATTAAACGCTATTGCAAATTCTTTTTTAATAATTATTGAGGCATAACTGGTGAGGCCATGAAGAGTAGGTGACAGTTAAGTGCTATATATTTTGGAAACATAAAATGATGTTTTTTAAAAAAAAACTACGCTATATAAATAAATATTTTTGATTGAAATTATTAAGTTAAATATATCAAGGTCTTGCTAACCATTGTCTCTGCACTGATTGAGAAATCATTATCTTTTTTTTTATTTAAGTAAACTGATTGAGAAATCATTATCTAAAAGGTTTCAATTGAAAATTACAACACTCAATGGATTAATAATTTCAAAACTTATAATTTATAATAAAAAGATTTAATTTTGATTTATTAATCATGAGTATCTATAAGGTATGACTAGCTTTGTCTAATATTATTCCATAAAAGAATATCATTAGTAATAATGCAGCTAGGCAATGCAGAAATATTTCCAGCTATATAATTTTTTTGAGTAAAGAATTAAAAACTTGGTCTCACTTTATCATAAGGTGAAGTATATAGCAAAAGGCAAATAAAAAGACCTTTAAGACCCTGATAAGAAAAGAAAAATTGTTTAATTAATTGTCAAACATCAAACTTAGTATGTTAAGTATTGTCCCCCTTTTCACAAAGACAATGTTATAGCTTTTCTCTCTCATTCTCAGGCTCCTATTATTTATAAATACCAACTTAATTCATTTCGTTGCAGTGCCTGTCCTCAGCCTCACTTAATCTTATATAGTTGGTCAAGAGTTCTCCAAAGTCTCTGGCCTCTTTCTTTGTTCTTTTTTTTTTCTTCCTTTGGTTGTTGAATGTTGAATTTTAGAGGGTGAGTCCAATAAGTTAATTTCAAGAGGAGATTTAAGTGTTTGAGAAAATTAATGGAAAAGCTGAATTTTATTAAAAATGGAGCTAGCAGGTTACCTCCTGGTTTTCGTTTCCAGCCAACAGATGAAGAGCTTGTGTTTCAGTACTTGAAATGTAAGGTCTTCTCTTGCCCCTTGCCTGCTTCCATCATTCCTGTGGTCAATGTCTGCAAGTACGATCCTTGGGATTTGCCAGGTAACACTTTACACTAACAAACAAACACCTACCCTGCACTGATCATGAGGGACCACAGAACAGAACATTAATTGTGTTTCTTCAATTCACAGAATATGAAAAATGAACATTCATTCATGCATATACATTTGTACAAGATATTGCTAACTTAAATCTTACCTATAGCATTAATTAATGCTATATATGATACCATTTAACAAAATAAAGGAGAAAAATGTATGTATGTAAGTCATTAATACTGTTCTGGTGTTTAATATATATATACTATAAGGTCTCTTGCATGTCTAAGTCTATTGCTGTGCATATATATTGTAATTAATTCAGGGGGAACTGAAAGATTAGATCTTGTTTGATTATATGTTTGTTTGTTTAGGAAGTTGTGATCATCAAGAGAGGTACTTTTTCAGCTCCAAGGAAGCCAAGTATCGAAATAGTAATCGCATGAACAGAACAACCAAATGTGGCTATTGGAAGGCAACAGGGTCAGACAAAAGAATATCATCCCCAACGTGTAATGGAATAGTGGGGATAAGGAAAACCCTGGTATTCTATGAAGGGAAGTCTCCAAATGGGTCCAGAACTGATTGGGTCTTGCATGAATATCGCCTTGTCAGTGTGGAAACTAGTACTAATTGCAACTCAACCCAAGTAATTAATCAAGTTTCCTCATGAATTATATTTTTTACTTGCATAAGCAATATATTATATAATAATAATAATAATAAAAATCTAATATTTAAAAACTTTTGGGGTTGGCAGCAGAACTATGCAAATGAGACAGGAGATTGGGTTCTGTGTCGCTTAGTGATGAAGAAGAGAAGTTTAGAAAGTGATGGCAGCACCACACATCGCATGCAGCAGAGGCAAAATGCAATTCGGGCTCCTCCGAGAATGTTTGATTTCATGATGGTAAGCAACAAGACCTGTTCTTCCACGTCATCATCATGTTCAAGTTCCAGTAACAACAACATAGAGGTCTCTTCAAATGCACCAGACCATGAAGACACGAGTGGCTATGCTGATTTTTAAGAGCAGCTTCTGTGCTACATCGATCCATTAAAGAAAAATGGATCATATATATGCCAGAGGATACCCACGTGCGCTATTTATATATTAATTAGATGCTTGTTTCTTATCAAAAATCTTGTAATATGCTTATATTTTCCGTGTTTTTTTCAATAGTAATTTTCAATGAGCTCGACGATGTGGGAGTAAGGTTGTAAAGCTCGAGAATTAATAGAACCAAGTATTTCCCTCATCTTTTATAAAACTAATATTGAAGAAAGCTTAATCATCAAAAGTATTTTGGATTTTCCCTCCAATTAAAACCTTAAAAGCCAGCACCTTATAATTCATGCTTTAATTTACTTTATGGAGAGAGCGAAAGAAGATGCAAAAGGATTGCGTATATACCTTATTTGGTGCGCTCCATTTGTGCGTATCCTAGTCTCAAGATAGCAATTTTGATATTTATTTGCACGTTACAAAATTTCAGTGGCTAGCTAGAGACATTATATCAGGCATCAGCTGATCTTCGCGTCAGGAAATTCTCCAGTCTGTGTAGCTTTTTGCATATTATTACACTAATCAAATTTAAATCATGGCATATACATTTGTGTTAAATAATTACTTTATATTTATATATTAGCGTAATATATTGATTAATAATTAGTTTAACTTATACAACTTATGTAATACTACCTCTGGACCCTATTATAAGAGACAATTAACTAATTAATCAAGACCAATGAGAAGTAGTTGAGTTAGTTAATTTAATTAATTTAAATTTTATTCCAAAAATATCTTTGCTATTAAGTGGTTAAAATAGTTGCACCCACTTATATAGAAAATTGGCCCCATAATAAAACAAGGGTATAAAAAGAATTTTAACAATTAAAACATTTAATAATGGGTTTATGTTTCTTATAATTTGGACCAAGAAAATAACTCAATTTTTTCTTATAATAGGAACTGGAGATAGTACTAAATTATCATGTACGCATTTTCTTTTGCACCTAATTATACTTCCTCCAATACCAAAAATAAGAAATTCATCTTTTTTTATAAAAAAAAGCTAAAAAAAGAAAAATTATAAAAATTACTCCCTCTGTTTTTTTAGTTGTCTATTTTTAAGAAGAATTTTATTAATTACTATTTATCTGTCTTTTTTTATAGTTTAATGTTATATTTTGTCAATTATACCCTTATCACAATTAATTATTTTACATACTTTTTATACACTATAAAGAGAGAATAAATGTGCATGGTAGGATAGTGAAAAAGTGAGGATATAATAAGAAAATTTTTGTTAATAAATCTAATTCTTAGTTAATATGAAATAACTTTAAAAGATAGATATCAAAGGAGCGGAGAGAGTATAGAATAAGAATTGATGATCGATTGTTTTTTTTTTTGGTCAAATGATCGATTGTTTGAGAAGATGGATATCCATGGTATCAAATTCAGGCTTTGCCCTAATGTTAGGATCTTTTTTTTTTGGTCTGAAAATGTTAGGATCTTATATAGTGGGTGGTGATTATATTTGGGCCTCTTTCATAGCGGATCTTCATGTGTCTTTTTCTCATAATATTGTTGTGTCAATTAACGACTAAAAAAAATTGTTGTGTCAATTATCATTCCCATAATAGGCTGCAGTGTCATTTCACTATTATATGCATGCAGAATATTCCAAAAACTCTTGGTAAAAAAAAAACAAATGGGAATTTCACCCT
The DNA here is from genome assembly GCA_030159175.1 of Glycyrrhiza uralensis. Lineage (NCBI taxonomy): Eukaryota > Viridiplantae > Streptophyta > Magnoliopsida > Fabales > Fabaceae > Glycyrrhiza > Glycyrrhiza uralensis. The sequence continues at coordinate 54,913,624 of BRZY01000003.1, read as the reverse complement.
GAGACTTTGATCTATATCAATCTATGCAGAGTCTCATTCAATTGACCAAGACTAACAAATTAACAGAACCAAACCAACAAAACCCCACATACACACTATTTTTATGATACAGAGCCGCATTTTGAGAAGGATGAATAGATGGCACAACGCAGTTTGAGGCTCTGCATTTTCGTTCCATGCTACCAATATAGCCCCACGAATATTCCACCCTGTCAATTTACTCCTAATCCAAAGTTGACGTTTTCCAAGTCCCAACAACAAATGAAAGGGAGTTACAATTTACAACACGACCAAGAGGAGCATGTTGGTTAAGTTAGTTTCTGAAATAGCAAATCCAAATCCAAATCCAAGACCTCTCTCTCTCTTTGTGAAATTCAATTTCAATATTGCAAACATCAATTTCCTATTATTGGCACCCAACAAATAACTGTAACACAGACTGTACAGGTTCCTATCTGGTAATTCCAAACTGCCACACCAAATTAAACCCCTTAAAACTCCTTCACCCTTTCTATCTTCTTATTCAGCTGAGCCTTAATCTATCATTTTTCCCCATTGCAGGCCCCACATCATTTAATTAATTAGTTGTTTTTTTGGTGTCTGCAATGGGGAGTGCCAGTTCAAGGTTAAATTCAGCTGACGGGTCAGAGGTTGTGTCCTCCAAGATCCGACCTTTGCTTATTGGAAAGTTTGAGGAGTTCAAAAAACGTAGGAGTTATGGACAAGGCACCCTCTCCAAGAAACAGCTTTTGAAAGATGCTGCTGAGGAAGAGGATGAAAATTCTCAATCTTCTTCTTCTCATCATGTAACTGAAACAGCAGAAGATAAAAACAAGAATAAGGTTTTGTCAACAAAGGAGATTGATCCACCACCAAGCAAAGAGGAGGAAACGGTGGTGCGAGTAATAAGCAATGAAAAGCTGTCAAGGGTGGTTCCAATGCCAAATTCCGAATGTGAAACTGTTAAGGAGGGGAAAGAGAAAGACCCCATCAAGGAAAAGGTGGAGCAGGTTATTAACAAGGACCCCATCATTGATCTCAACCAAGATAGAGTGAATATTATTCATGCTGATGAGAAGAAGGTTGAGGCAGAGGTCAAAACAGAAGAAGAGGTTAAGGGAAATACTATTACTGCTGCAGAGATAGTGGAGGTGCTAATAAAGCCAGAAAATGAACAAGAAGTGAGTGCAAAAAGCCATGATGGTGAAGACGATGATGATGGTTGTGACAGTGATGAAGAACCTGAAGAATTTGGCAGATTTTTATGTCCTGGATCACCAAGTTTCAGAATTTATTGCATTGAAGCCGAGAAAAGAAAAGAGGAAGAAGAAAAAGAAAAATGTTTTTCTGATCAAGAAAAAGAAGAATGTGAGTACCGAAACAATTAATATCATTAATATTATTGAGAAAAAAACAAGTCGCACCAATTAGACCGGAGATAAGACCAAAAATATAGTACTATAAAACTCAGACAATCATCAGTTCTTCACCTTACAAGCCGTTTTGTTGGGATGTATTAGGCTACTAAATCTAAGAAATGTAGTGAAAATGTGGACACTGTTTATGTGCAAATTTAAACAGTGTTTGATTAATGCAGGTAAGAGTCCAACCATTGTCATACACCAAAAGTCTTACAGTGTCGGCAGTATTGAAGGCGTTGTATCAAGGAACTCATCAAGAATCGCAAAGGAGGTAAATTAAGCTTCTCTCAGAGTTAATCTTGTTATTTCATTTCTCTTACCCCACTCTCTCATTTGTGTGTGATCAATTTGTCTGCTTTATATAACCACTCACATGTCACATAGAACAATCAAGAAGGAACAATACAAGATTAGATATTGCTCAAAATTTGCAGCCTTCCAAAAAAGAGAAAAACGAAGAGAATTAATATCTAGAGCACTTTTGTTCTGTCTTTGTTGATAATTAGGTAAATCAGATTGTTGAAATGGAATCAGCTGCGAAGAGAAAAGGGCATAAGATGAAGAAATTTGGGGCTGTGAAAACTCTACTCAAGGTTAAGTCGTTCTACCAACCAATGTGTACCTGTACAGGCGAAGACAAAAGCCATCTTGTTGCTGCAAAAACAACGAATTGAGTATGATACTATTACTAGGTGTTAGAAAGAACGAAGACAGCTTAATTATACTCCCTTTCCCTTTTTCTTCTTTTTATTTTATTTTATATAATTGGTTCTGACCCTTTTTTTGGGCTCGCTCAATCTTTTTTCAATTGTTATTGAATCCCCATATATCTTCTGATCACATGAATCAGGTGTAGACCACAACAGGCTTGTCTTTGTTCATTATGTAAAACGCCTAGTAGTACTGCATTAATTCTGGTTCTAGCTTTGATGTAAGTAATTGTTTTCCTCTGCTTACATGTTTTTTCATGTAAGCCATTTACTGATGAAGTCAAAAACAGAACTCAAGTACCTAAGTTTAAAGAATGATAATAATAAATAGTATTTACCTCCCACACAGTTTGTTGATTTTTTTTTGGGTTAAATATGTTTTTGGTCTTTTATATTTGGGAAAAGTTTAATTTTGATTATTTTTCTTTAAAATTGATCTTTTTATTCTCTCATTTTTAGAAATGTACCATTTATAGTCCTTGTGGTCATTTTATTAATTCAATTTTTTTTAATATTTTATTTTCCCACTCCTAATTTCTAATTTCCACTAAGCCTCCTCATTCTTCCCCTTCCTAGCTCTGCCGCAAGCTACCCCTTCTGTCGCTGCCTGAAGCGGCTTCCCCTTTTCCCTGTCGTACCATGCGTGGAATTATTCAGGCTCCGCCGCCAAGTTCTTTTTTCCCTCTTTTCCTCCTTGCGTGGAAGCTACAGTCAAAAAAGAGATATTGTAAAAAAAAAGAAGCTATTTTTAAATCAAAATACATAAATATATTATGTGTATTTTTTTCTTTTTAGACCATAATTTCGATCAACCTCAGAGTCATCGGAAGGTCTAAACCATTATTTAATCCAATATCATACTTATTATATATGCTTGCAAATATGGGCCACGCCAGCCCCTTCCGGTGTCGATCCTACATTCTGCTCCACCGAGATTGGGGCTCTGCATCCTTGCTGATTTCTTAGTTTTGTTTTGCTGTTTCATTCCGTTATTACGAAAAGAAAATTCAATTAATATCCTATCACAAGTTAATCACGTGCAGTATTATTATTATTATTAGAAACAAAAATTAATTCAAATGACAAATTATATCGTTTTTTTTTACAAATTATATTATATTCTATGCATACTTATGTCATATGGTTTTTTCAATAGCGAATCATTCATTTTTGAATACGGCAAACCTGTGCTTTATTTGAGTATTTTTAAGTTAATTATGTTTGTAAAAAAATTAAATATGTAAAATCTCAATATAAAATTTTATAATGACAAATAAATTGTTTTAATTTCTCCGAGCAGGCGATAGTTGATAATTTCGGTTTAATAAAAATAAAAATAAAAATAAAAGGCTTAATTGCACTTTTAGTCCCTTAAGTATTGCAAATGTGCGATTTTGGTCCTCTACGTTTCAATTGTGTCAATTGAGTCCCCCAAATTTCCCAATTATTGCAATTGGGTCCTTCCGTTAATCTTCCATCCAATTTTTAACAGCGTTATCCTACATGGCAAACAGTTTAATGACATGGCAATTAATTGGCCAACCTGGCAGGTGACATGTCTAGCATCCAATCTGACCCTGTAATTTTTAAGGAGATCACGTGTTGGAATTCTTATCACCCTAATTCCTCTTCTTCTCTGTTTCGCATGTGAGACCTAGGGATTTCATGGGTGGTTCGCGAGCTTTGCAGGCTTCTTCTTCTCTGTTCGCGATTAAGTTCCTTCTTCTTCTCTATTCGAGTGCTAGTTCAGCTTGGACGAATGGAAACCCAGGATGGCGGTTTTACGGTTGTGGTCGTTTCTAGGTAATGAATCTGTATTTTTTCTTGTTTAATATGATTTTTCAACTTCTTCCATTTTTCATTTTCCCTGTTATGTCTGGTTTTGATAAATGTCTGCTCTGTTCTCTACAGCTCGATGGGAAGACAGGATGCACCTTTTTCAAATGGCATGATGAAGTAGGTGAGTGTGACAACACCAAGATTGTTAGAGTTTTGTTGAAGATGAACGATGAGATGAAGTCATGAAGAGCAGGGACAAAATAATTATGGGGGGAATAGTGTTGTGTTTGTGTTTAATTTTAGTTTTACTTCTTGTGATGGTAATGAAATAGGGGTGAGCTGGGTAATATTATGATGTGATTAGGGAGAGAATGGGTTGAGTAGTGGACAGTTATTGCTATTTTGGTTTTACTATGTAATTGACAATGTGTAAGCTCTTAATTTTAATGGAATCAAGTGTTATCCTTATGTCTGAGTTGGTTTCATGAGTTATTAATTTTTGGTTTCTGATTCTGCAAACTATTTGTGTAAAAAAATTCACAAACTGTGAGTGTGTGTGCAAACTGTGAGTGTGTGTATTTAAAGTGCAAACCGTGAATTTCAAACTGTGTGTGTGCAAATTATGAGTGTGAAGTGCAAAGTGTAAATTGCAAACTGTGAAGTGTCACGGATTGGCATAATTGTGCAGCACTTTGTGTGTGAATTGGCATAAAATTGTGTGTTAAATTATTAAGTGTCATGGATTGGCATTTTGAAGCATCACGGATTGACATAATTATGCAGCACCTTGGCATTTTGAACTAAATTGTAAAATTATGAACTAAACTATACTTATGCAACACCTTGGCATTTTGAACTAAAATTATCCCTGCCATAATCCAAGAGTTTATTGTCCTCATTTTTATCAGTAAAGGTTCTTTTAAAAAGGGGTTCTTTTAAAAAGGTGAGAGAACCAAAAATAGAACTGTGGTTTATCATTTGAGTGTTTGAGCATTTTCTGATAAAGGACCATCAAACTTGAGTGTTTTGGTTTACCATTTTCTGATAAACTGTACTTCCCCTTGTTCAACCTGATACTTGATAAAACTGAACCAATTGCAAACCAAAATTGATTATAAATGAACCTTGCTCAACCTTAATAAAACTGAACCTTGATCAAACTAAATTGATTGCAATCCAAATTGAACCTTAATGATTCAAATGAAAATAACAGGTCTGAATTAAAATTAACATAAATGCAGTATTCCACATTAGTCATATGCAAAATAGCCTAACAAATGCAGCTGTTACAAATTGATCAACCATAATACAATTGATCAAACTATTACAACTGCTAATCTTCTTCCATTTTATGCATTATTGTTAACAGATTCTTGAGTGCCTATTGGTGCTCTGTCTTTCCTCTTAGCACCTCTTCTTGGCTGCACACTTTGACTAGCACCTTCACCAGCTGAATTAGGAACACCTTCACCAACTGAATGACCAGCACCTTGACCAGCTAAATGACCAGAATCTTTAGCAGATGGATGAGCAGCACCCTGAGCACCAGGTTGGTCTGCTTGGTGAACCTCAGACTGTGATTGGCTCACTTGAACATCAGGTTGTTGAACTTGAGTGTGTGTCTAAAAAAAAGTGGCACAAGTTAGCAACCTAATAAACTAAGTATTGCTGAACTTCCATAAGTTAACAAAGTGATAGAAACCAAAGTAACCTTGTTTCCACCCTTAGGGATGACCCTGTCAGCTGCTGTCTTCCCTATACATGTCCTTGTGTTGTGGCCCAGTGTTCCACAGCTCCTGCATCTCACAGTTGCTTGATTCCTTCTAAACCTGTGAGGGTTCTTGGGTTCATCATTGGTCTTCCTCCTCATCTTTTTTGGTCTTCCAGGTGCCCTCCTCATGTAGGGGGGATTGATAGGATCAACATTAGCTATGGGCCATAACTTTGGTCCATTGCATGGTAAGATTATGTGATTGTATGTAGCTTCAAAGGTTGATTTACTGCATCAATAGGGTACAAATAATTAACAAAGTATAATGAAAAATAAATAAAGTTCATTGGTTGTTAGGAATTACCTATAGTAAGAATTAACAAAATCCTCTGGGATTTGATTATTAAACCACATGCAAGCAATTGCATGGCAACATGGGATTCCAGATAAATCCCACTTCCTACAAGAGCATGTGTGTGCAGTCAAGTTCACTACATATTTGTCATTCATGTTAGACACCTCAAACAATGCATACTCTACATCTCCACACCAAAAAGGTGACCAACCATCAGCTTCCCTCTTACATTTTTCTAACTTTTGTTGAATCATTGGACATATGTTGCCCCTATACCTCAACATCAAATCCTTTTGTTTAACTATCCTACTACTCATGTAAAATTTCAATCCCTCTACTAGGGAAATGATAGGTTTATCTCTATACTCCAATATGGCCCTATTGAAAGCTTCACACATGTTGTTCACTTGCAGGTCACAACAAGTGTGGGTGCTGTATCCCGCCCTTGTCCACATAGCAGGTGGTACCTCACACATGTCCTTCCATGCTTCCTCATTCAGTTTTTTCATCTTCTCCATGGCCCTGCTAAACTCAACCATGGTATTTGATCTGGCAGCTGCCCAAAGTGCCTCCTTCATCATGGCACCAGGGTACTTCTTCCTCCAATTCCCATAAAGATGCTTGACGCATAACCTATGCTCCACATCATCGCCCATACTCTGCAGTGTAGGAACTAAACCCTGCACATGAAAATAAATAGATTAAGTTCCATAACTTGCACAATAATTATTAATGCACCATGTCCATAAATATTTTAAGTTACCTTTTGCTGATCTGAAATGAATGCCCAATTTTTTTGCTCAATTCCATTGAGATCACTCATCAACAAGTTAAGGAACCATGTCCATGAATCTTTCGTTTCTGCCTCAACAATGGCAAAGGCTATTGGAATCATTTGATTATTTCCATCCTTGCCAATAGCTGTTAGGAGTTGGCCACCATACTTCCCTTTGAGGAAACAACCATCAAGGCCTATTAAAGGTCTGCAATTCCTAACAAATGCAACCTTGCATGCATTAAAACACACGTACATTCTTTGAAATACAAGCCCATTGAAACCTTGTTGTGTCTTAATCACTACAGTACTTCCAGGATTACTTCTCAACAACTCCTCTCCATAACTTCTAAGATGCTTATATTGTTCAGTAATAGCCCCCTCAATCATCTCTAAGGCCTTCTTTTGTGCCCTATAACACTGATACCTACTTAAGAAAATACCCCACCTACTCCTTGACTCTTCTTGCAAGGCTTTCACCTTCATGTTCGGTGTGTGCCTCAAAATACTCGTGAATTTCTTTGCAATCCATTTAGTTTTAGCTTGTCTATTCTTCGCAGTCCGATGACATGTGTGTGTAGATTCTAAGCGAACAATTTGAAAATATGTGTCATGACTAGACTTACTCACCCTAAGATAGAAAGGACATCCATCCATGCACTTAACCACAATCCTCTCCTTGTCATTCTTCACAAAATGAACATTTTTTTTTGCTTGAAGAGCATACTCCTTGACGGCTGCCCTTACAACATTAGCAGATGTAAAGATCTGTCCAACCTCAAAATTCACTTGCACCTCTTCATCAAAGAATTTGAACTTCGGGTATTTCTTCTTACCTTCCCCTTCCTCACTAGATGGTGGGCTATCTAGATCATCCGACTCCCCATCTTCATCCTCAAAGTCAGCAAATGTAGTCGGTTCCGGGTTCCTTGATTCAAGAATGCCCTCAACACCACCCTCCAGCACTGAACTTGTTGCTATGTCCGAACCACTTGGATTAACAGTCTCCTCTGGCAAGACATTAGTCCAATCCCACTCTTCATCGTAATCACTATCGTCTAGAGAGATATCATCCCCACTGTCCAACTCCTCTCTCTGACCATCATCTCCACTTTCTACCTCATCCAATCCACTATTTTCATACTCCGGATCATCACAATCTTCACTCTCATCACTGTCTACTCCACCAACAGGGATCTCAACAACCTCTACCTCACTTGAACCAGACTTCTTGCCAAACACATGGGTCTCAATTAAATGTTCAACATAGACATCCACCAAGCTATGCCCTTTCACATCGTCAATGAACCTCCTTACATCTTGGTCATTGTTAAGTTCCTTAAGGCCATTGGACAAGTCCCTCTCCGGATGCCTATACCACAAGCACTTGTAAGATCCATAACCAATTAATTTGACTTGTTTGTCCAGTTCAATTGAGGAAATCTCATCTACATCCCACCCATACTCCATCTCATATAATTTTCCCCTTATATACTCAGGCACTGGGTCATCCACAAAGAGGCCTCCATGGTGGAATCGGATTCTAATCTCATGGTTTTTGGTGGGCCTGTATGGAAAGCAACATTGAATCAAACCACATGGAATCATACCCAAATATTCAATGAGAATAGCAAAATAAACAAAATATTGTTCTCTTTGTGGCTACCATGTTAAATAGACAAAAAAAGCAAAATATTGTTCTCTGGTAAAAAAATATTGAATGCGCATATCTACCATATTAATAAACAAGGAAACAAAATACTGTTCACTGGTCATACCCCAATATTCAATGCGCAGCAACAATATAAAACTCACAAAGAAACAAAAGTTTGCTTACCTGGATGTGTACTTGTCGGACAATTTTTGACCACCCCAGATTCGTGGGTTCGCTTTCCCATATGCTTTGTCTCCTTTCTGACTCGGTTCCATCAGCCTTTGTACTCTTCTTCAAGATTCCCTATTCGCACAGTGAGAACACGAGATTTGTGGTCCCAAGCGTTCAAAGACCGTGAGAACACAAAACCCAATTCGCACAGTTCCAAATTGCAGAGTGAAGCCTTGCCTCTCACACTCGCACGATTTGATTACCTCGACATGGGTTGCAACGGGTTCGACCTGTAACCCTCCATGACTCCACACTGTACCTCCTTTTCCCTTCAATCACACATGATAATTTATCTTGACTTGATGCCGCGTTGGACTCTGGAGTTGCCATGTTGGCCAAGCACCTTGCCACGTCATGAAACCGTTTGCCACATAGACTGACACCGTTAAAAATTGGATGGAAAATTGACGGAGGGACTCAATTGCAACAATTGGAAAACCTAGGGGACTCAATTGGCACAATTGAAACGTGAGGGATCAAAATAGCACATTTGTGATACTTGGGGGACTAAAAATGCAATTAAGCCAAAATAAAAACAGTTGATAAATTCGGCCTTTTGTTTCTTTTTTGTTTTTTCTTCGGAGGAAATGAGCCTTTGACTGATAGGAACAAAACAATACCTTTATTCCAGACCAAAAAGAAAAAGGCCCCAGCAACGTTACGAAGAAAGCATCTCTATCAATTTCATATCATCAAAAAAAAAAAATCTCTATCAATTTCAGGGGAAGCTCTTCTCATTGTTGCTCCCATTGAATCCCAATCTCTCATTCAACCCCAAGAAAAAACGATATTAACTCTCTTTCTCTCTTGTCGCAAAGAGGCTGTGACGACGATGGCTTTGGAGTGGAACAGATGGGTCGGTCGACGTCGAGAAATGTCTGCCGGTGGCGTGGCATCTTGATCGGAGGGCTTCTTGGTGAAATCTACAATAATGTCCCGTTCATATGTCTCGACGGTGGATTCCGAATCTAGTTGCAGCCATCCATGGCGGCGTTTCTTTTCGACGATCGATCCCGTCTCCGTGCCAAAACTGAACCTCACAGAAGCTGAATCCAAAACCGAATCTCTTTCCTTCAGTGGCGTTATCTTGATGCGATGTTTGGTAGAGGCCTATGGAGGGAGAGATTGGAAAGCCTTTTTCCGATTCTGTCATTGAACTTTCCCTCTCTCGTTCCATACGTCGTCTAACGAACATAGTATTAACACGGTACTGTCCCTGTCCCTACTTCGTCTAACAAACACGGTACTGTCCCTGTCCCTGTTATAAATTCTTGCTTGCATCATGTATCCGTCGAACCTGAATTTTCTGGTGCCTCAATTTGTTTCGGATGTTGGTCCCTGTCCCTGTTATAAATTCTTCCTTGCATCATATATCCGTGAACATGAATTTTCTGGTGCCTCAATTTGTTTCGGATGTCGTTGGGTAAATTTGATTGCAATTATCTGGTTTCCAAAAATCAGTTATGATTGGCATAATATTTTTTGAGTGCAACGTTATTACGTATCAAGCTTGGTTGATGAAGCTGTGTTGTGACAATATGTGACAATAGATAGGTCAGTTGCCATTGGAATTATTATGTTATACAAGCCGGCAATAGATGGTATGGTTGCCTTCGGAATTAATAAGCTATTTGGGCTTCTATACAAGCTAACAATAGATAGGACCGTTGCCTTCGAAATTAATAAACTTTCTTGTATTAGTTGACTTTTGGATTAATGTATACATGCCAACAATGGCTGAGTCGGTTGCCTTCGGAATTAATAAGCTATATGGGCTTGAATACAAGCCTGCAATGGCTGTGTCGGTTGCCTTCGGAATTAATTTATACAAGAATTAATGTATACAAGCCCGCAATAGTTGAGTCGGTTGCCTTCGAAATCAATAAGTTATCTGGTCTTGTATACAAGCCAGCAATAGCTGAGTCGGTTGCCTTCGGAATTAATAAGCTATCAAGCCAGCAATGGCTGAGTCGGTTGCCTTCGGAATTAATAAGCTATTTGGTGTTGCATACAAGCCAAGACATCAATGGTTGAGTCGGTTGCCTTCGGAATTATTAAGCTATCTGGGCTTGTATACAAGCCAACAATAGCTGAGCCGGTTGCCTTCGGATTTAATAAGCTATCTGGTGTTGTATACAAGCCAACAATAGCTGAGTCGGTTGCCTTCGGAATCAATGTATACATGCCAGTAATAGCTAAGTCGGTTGCCTTCGGAATTAATAAGCTATCTGAGCTTGTATACAAGCCAACAATGGCTGAGTCGGTTGCCTTCGGAATTAATAAGCTATCTGGTGTTGTATACAAGTCAGTAGTGGCTGAGTCAGTTGTCTTCAGAATTAATGTATACAAGCTAGCAATAGCCAAGTCGGTTGCCTTCGGAATTAATAAGCTATCTGGTGTTGTGTACAAGCCAGCAATAGTTAAGTCAGTTGCCTTCGGAATTAATAAGCCATATGGTATTGTATACAAGCCAGCAATGGTTTAGTTGGTTGCTTTCGGAATTAATGTATACAAGCTAGCAATGGCTGAGTCGGTTGCCTTCGGAATTAATAAGCTATTTGGGCTTGTATATAAGCCAACAATGGCTGAGTCGGTTGCTTTTGGAATTAATGTATACAAGCCAACAATAGCTGAGTTGGTTGCCTTCTGAATTAATAACTTATCTTGTGTTGTATACAGGCCAACAATGACTTAGTCGGTTGCCTTCGGAATAAACTATTCTTTGATGCCCTTTGTTATTGAGAAATAAAATAAGTTCATTATTTTATTGCATTGCTTTGACTGATCATGTTGTGGAGAGAAAAGGAAGTCTTATTTTCTTGCATCTGTTTGACTAGCCTTATTATCAATCACTCTGGAGCAGGCTATTCTAAGATCCATATAAGAATTAAGAACAATCAAGCCATCGTACTATTTTTCTATTCTCCATCTCTTTTTCATAGTAGATTATGATTTTTTCAAGGCTAGCATTTTTTATATACAAATTGGTCATGGTGTTATCACTCGAGCACTGCTCTTTCTACAGTTTAAATATCATTTTGCAAGGCACAAGCAACTATTCAAACCCCAGAGAATTTTTCTGCACTGTTTTAACCCATAATTTAGTTATCAAGCCCAAGTGGACAGCTCTTTATGCAAGGTCATCCATTCACAGATCTGCATTTTCAATCAAAAAGACACTCCAGTCACTCCATTGAATAATGTAACAATTTTTAATTTTTCCAATTAGATCAGATTAGTTTAACAAAATAGACCCAACTTATACTTTTAGAGGACAATAAGTGAAGGCGGTATGTATCCTTCAAGATTCAAGGTATTAATAGGTTATAGTCTACATTCATTATAGTCTACATCCGTTAGAGTCTCCAAAGGAATATTGAAGGCAACGTGTTCCAATATGTTATATAAACCTTGCTGTCAAGTTTATGGCTATTGGTTTGTAGTGATTATTCACTCCATGTGGTTGATTGCAATTTTATGACTACTGATTTTGTAGGTATGTTTCAGTACTTCTCTAAATATTTTTTTTCCTTGCGATCCATTAATTACTATTATTTTCTATGTAATATAGATCAATATAGAAACTGCAATGTGATAATTGGAACTGCTTTCAGTGGTTCTTCTATTGCAGGCACTTTGATATTACACTTGATCAGCCAAAAGGTATAGAAGGTATGCATGCACTTTCATATCACCTTTCGTTCTAACTGTAGATAATGCACATGGATTTTCAAAAAAAATCATCTGAAACCATTATCTATTGGTATTGACATTGTTCAGTTGATTGTTTGTGTAATTAACTAATAATCATGACTTCATATTGTCCAAATTTTGTATTCTTTTTTTTTTTTAAATATCTTCCTTTCAAAATCATGAGACCTGAGAATAATCTTTCCAAGAGCTAACATTTGGAGAATTCTTTAACCAGAATTGAAATCATGTTAGTACATTTGGTTAGAAGGAAACTTTACCTTGCTTACGGGTTCATGCTCACAATTGTTTTGAGGGGGTTTCTTGGTTAGACATATACAGAATTACAGAGGAATTGTAGGGCTCTCTTGAGTATGTTGTTTTCTGAGTATGTTGTTTTCTGCATTAAAACCCAGCAAGAAGAACCAGAATAACAAGAGGATTCGGTATGTTGTAATTCTATCCTTGCGTATTATTAGAGCTCAATGAAGTGCCCTGTTTTGTTATGATCAATTTGTACTGCATTGCCAGTGGCTTGGTTGAAACCACTGCAAACCAGGTAAACTGCCCCTCTTCCACTTCCACCTCCAACAAGCCTCCCCTTTTTCCCATGCTGCCAAGAGGCAACCTAGATCAGCTATAGCACATTTTTAAAAAAAAAAAAGGATACCAATTCTGGCTTTTTTTTGTGGCTAATTTTGTATTTCTGTTTTATCTTATCTTATTTAATACAATTCAAGACCCTTTTACCACATATTGCTATTACCAATAGTCTATATCAATTACATTAAATCAATGAGATTCACCAGTCAAGTATACATTGCCATTTGGACCTCTGATGACAGTATGTTCGCTTTCCAGCTATGTTTGACAATCTTATCAACAAAACACTAGCCTGGGGAGATGAAAAGACTCATTTTCTATATGACGGGGGTGAGCTTTGAAGTGGTGTAAATATTTCTGGTTGTGGTCTCCTTCGTGTTAAGTTCTTTTTAACAGGTAAATTTGACTCTGAATATTATGTGTAGGTAATTTTGTTGTCAATATTGGAGGATTATAAACTGACCAGACAACAGAAAAAACCAGAGAAGAGACGACACAGGGTAAGTTTACTTGTTTGTCCACAGTTGCTATGATCATTTGCTTGTCCACAAATTGATATTTGAATATAATACTTAGTAAGTTTAGTTTAATAAAATACGTACGTGGGTTATTTAATTTAAATTTTATTGCTATGAGAAATACGATTACATGTTTCCACAATTTATGGTTCATTGGCGTGTATTTTTTTGAATCTCACAGGACCAAAAAAGGTGCAAGATTTACTCCTAAACCAAAAGGAAGCCATATATGGGTCTAAACCTAGTCCAAGAAAAAGTAACAGCTGTACATGCGTTAGGAGAAAACGGTACTGTTAATAGTACTTTTGCTCTCACCATATATTGAATTCATTTCCCTTTTCTTTTAGTAAGCTGAGTTATATATGGATTAACCTTCATTAATTCTTGATAAGGTAATCAGTAACTACTAATTCAATGTCAGTGCTTTGTTTCCTTTTTGTATTCAGATGCTCGTCCTAAACGGATATTGAGTTGGATGAATGAGCCTTACCTCACAGTTCGCCAGGTTGCAAGTCACCTTCAGGTACTTCTTCAACTTAGACATGCAACAATATATTAGGTGTTTTTTATATGCGTCAAAGTTAAGCCCACTTAATGTAACTGGCTCATTCAAGTGTCACATCTGGCTTGAACTATAGAGGGATTGGGGTATGTTGTTTCACAATTTTTTGTCCCTATTTTTGTTTGTTTTTTGAATTTTTTTCCGTGCATATGGCATGGCATTTTAATCCCCCAATATTAGTTTGCAGAGAGCTATTTGTTGGAGGAGAAAACTTGGTTCAAGGTTAGTGTATTTTTTCTTCTCTGCCGATTTATTTCTTAGCCTTCTCTTTTTTGAAACTCTGTCAAGGTTAGTGAAAATTTGCTTTGAACTATTGTTTTCTCTGTATGGTTTTTGCCTTTTATTTTATCATTTTTTTGTTTAAAAAATGGTTATGGGTTGATTTTTGGTGTTTTTTTTATATTTGTTGCTATTTTCCTATGGGTTTGCTCACCGACTATTACTGCAGTTACTGCAAGTTCTCTGCCATGGAGTTATTCAGATGTTGGGGTGGAGCTGGCGGTTGACCACAATAACTCTACCGTCCACAACCCCAATGCAGATGCTGTCTGTGCTCATGATTTGAAGGCTCTCTTGCATTTGATTGACGGGTTAGTCTTCGTTCTACAACATCTTTACCATCATGCATGTATCATGAATGACTCTCAAAAGTAAGATAATAATAATAATAATAAAAATATCTTATAAGTAAAAATTATTGACGAACTGAATAGTGATGTTCACATTAATTGATATTCTTACATCTTCAACTCTTTATGTTTAAGTTACTGAACATCATGCAACTCAATCTCATATTTATTTAAACTTTTTGCTGCTTTTTGTCTGCTCCGATGGGGAGATACATACTCCACATGCCTTCACGCGGATCAGGTGACAAAATTATTATTATTATTATTATTTTGGTGTCATTTGTTTTGAATTTGCATTATGTGGTTTGGTCATATAACCCAGAAGACGAAGATGACAAAACATTAGGTGAGAAGATATGTTTTTAGTTACTTTTTAAGGTTTTTTATTTATATAGATATAGATTTAAAAGGGTGAGCTGTGTTTGTACTTCAAAGGTCCTTCAAACCTTTATGACTGAATTAGGCTACCTGATATGTTTAGGCTGAGGATTTTTCTACCAGAATTCTACCCGCCTCACAATTTTGATTCATCAAGGTTTGAGGTACGCTATGTTTAATATTATAATGACTTTGTCCATCACTAGTCAAACGAATGTTAAAAAAATGAATCTCTATTTATGCTTCTAAATGCATATTTGAATTCTGGATGGTTGCAGGTTGCTCCAAAGTTGAATACTCTTGTGCCATTTGGCACTGGCCAGTGCACTCTTGTCCAGGAAATGAGCTTGCCAAATTGAACATTTGATTTTAGTTCACCATCCAGTAACCAAATCAACTTCATTTTGTCAAATTTTGATATGACATTTTTCTCATATTTTATTTACATTTACATCCGCAGATCATGGTCACAGGGCTCATTCGGTGCTCATTCGGTTGAGTTCAATTATTTGGTTGGCAGGTGGGAGGTAGTAGGATGTCAAAGTAGAATTCAATATAGCCCATTCCCGGTCCCTTGCATGTTCTACAGGCAAGATTTTGGAGAAATGAATAGGCTCAAGGAAGATTATATAACAAGATTTTCATTTTATTCGGCCATATAATTTTTAGAAAAACCATCTCAGTACATTTACTGTCATTTTTACTTAAATTGAATGGTAATGAAATGATAGCTAAAATGAGGATGAACTCGTGAAAAATGAGGAACCAACTTAAAGTTGTGGTAAAAATGGTGAAAGTCTAAGTATTTGAACTCTCTTGTCTTATTTTGCAGGCAGCAATTTATTTCTACTTGCAATCGGTGCCTGTGTTAACTTGATTGCTTTTGTTTTCACAAGACGTCACTGCTTTCTATAACCTGGCAGTTGCCTTCATTGTTTCTGTTGGAGCATATTTATGATTCTTCCGGACACTTATCAGAAAGAAATTCAACATTAATGTGGGTATTTTCTGTAATTTCTTAGAAAGACTTAGTTATGCGGTGATTTTTTGACCTTTTATGCCCTTTTCTCTAATGACGCAAATACATGCGTAAAAAAACACACACACACACACAAGTATGAGCAGCTGTTGTATGGCCTTATGTTTGTGGTTTGCAGGCAAATACTGTTGTTTGATCAGTATGTCATTTCAAGTAATGCATGCGTTAGGAGCGTCAGTTCCTATTGATTTGGTGGACCATATGGCATTCAATGAAGCTCTGGATATAGTGAGACTTGCTCGAGATTGAGATGTGCAGTTACTGCATACAAAAGACTTTTCTTCAAATTGATAGTTTGGGTTGTGCTATCTAATTAATAAGGTTATATTTGGTAAGACTAATAAGCTAGCTTATAGCTTATTTAATTAGTTTATAAGCTTGTTTGATCAAAGTAGAGGTATTCAGTAAATGAACTTATTAAGAAAAACTATCTCAAGTAGTTTATAACTTATCATTTTTTCACTTATTTTTACCCTCACTATTTTATTTTTATTCTCCTTTTACCATCTCTCGAGTTTTTTTTTAAAAACAATCCTTAACCACTCTTCCTACATAATAATAATCTTTTTTTAAATTATTGTCTTTAATTATAAAAAATTCTACATGTGTATATTTACAAATAAATTTCCATATCAGTAAATTTCAAAATTAGTTTTATTTGTATTATTTCATTTTATTTAATAAAAGTGTTTAAGAAATAATATTAAAAAATAAAATTTAATTTTATGGTATCATCATAAAATTAAAATTTATTTTTTTATTTTATCTTTTAAAAATACTTTTTATTAAATAAAGTGAAGTAATATAATAAAACTAATTTTAAAGTTTTTTGATGTGAATTTATTTATAAACATATACATGTAAATTTTTTATAATTTTTTAAAAAATATTATTACTTATGTGGGAAGAGTGAATAAAGATTTTTTTATAAAAAAATTAAGAGATGATAAAAGGGGAATAAAAGTATGGTGAGGGTAAAAATAAGAAAAAAAACATGAAGCTATAAACTAATTGAAATAGCCTTTTAGTTTAAGAAAAGTTAAGCTAGCAAAATAAGTTCATTTACTAAATATCTCTATTTTTGTAAAAAAAACTTATAAACTAGTCAAATAAACTATTGATCTTATCGAATGTAGCCTTAGACTCTTTTTCATGGTGGCCATCTTAACTAGTGTTATTCAGTTGTAATCATAAGAAATTTTTTTGTAAAGTACTTTATTTATGAATAAGTTTGGAGAGTGAGGAGAGTTTCTGAAAATTCTAAATGTAGAAATTAATTTTAAACTTATAAAATAAACTATTAAGATACTAGTAATTATTGTAAAGTTCTTTTATGTGTCCCTTAATAAATCTATCTAAACTAGGTCGTTATCCTAATTCAAGATTAGCGCATAGATAAATGCCCAATTTCGTATAACAAACTTTGTTCGTCAATATTATTTAGGCGTTCTGCTTCCAGCCTTCCTCCGAAATGTGTTGTCCTTACTAATATCTTTTGTGTAAATGTCATAGAAAGTTGAATGTCGAGTTGGTTTCTTTTAATTTTGCACACTGCTGCAAACCCCCCCCCCCCCCCCCCCCCCCAAAAAAGTAACGTATTCAAATATAATAAAATGACGTATTGAAATAAAGATCCATTAAAATGTCTTACTCAACAGAATTTTTAATTTTATGTTACAGAGGTACTATATCGTTAGTCACAAAACGTCACTAATTTTAAAACCAAAAGCAATTTAACTTGTTGAAAACAAAGATACTTTTGTGACCGTGTCTCAAAAGGATGTGTTATTTTTTCCCCTATAGCCAGAACTAGAAACAAGTAAAGGAACTGAAAAGCTCTAGCTCGATTGCCACAAAGATTCACTGGAGAAAAAATTTCCTACGCAAGGGATTCATAATGGACAGAAAAAGGTGAAAGAAAACATGCAGGGAACCAAAGGGTTCTGCTTCTGGGCACCTAGAAAGCCACATGTACATACACGATCATACTTTACAGCCATCCCATTTTTAAAAGGATAAAAGTAGGGTCTAGCCATACCATACCAGTAACTGAAAATAAGCAAGGAGAACAGTCTTGTATTGAAAAATCACCTGCGTTCACAAGATTCGAGCATATGGTGCTCACCAAGGCATGGTTTCAATTAAAGGCCAGTGCTAGGGGTTGAAAATGGAATGCATAACTCATACGAATGAATGTCAGCAAGCTACTTGATGGTAATGTAGCGATTTGTTCCGTGTCTGGCCCAGTATTCCTTAAGATCCAATGGTATAGATAAATCATGACCTTCTGACGCCAACCTACTGAGAAGTCTTGTAAAGACACTTCCACTCATCTTCCGGCCTCCAATGCGGGCGTGGCGCTTGTTTGGAAGCTGTGGTAGTGGATACATTGACAATGTAGTGGTACAACAAGATGATTGCCATCCCCCATTCCCCCATTTGTAGCATTGTCGTGGTACTCCGGTGCATGTGCAAACCGGGACAGGCATGATAGTTTCATCAAAAGCAACCAAATTCAAGCCAAAATCCTGCCTATCCCATTCAGATTTGATCTTTGTCCCTTCAGAAGAAGCCTTCCTATTTAAATCCTCACCCACTTTCTTCACTTTGCTAGGTGGCTTTGATGCCTTGGAATTAATTACCTTGCTCTCCTTCGTTCTCTTTGTTTGATGAGCTTTAACATCTTCAGAAGTTATAACAGTCACTGGGGAGGCATCTCTTATTATTATATCCTTTGTACTGTATGCAGCTTCTGTCATGTTGGATAGGTGGTTTAAAGAATGGTGCATCCGCTTTGATCCACGTTGAACTCCACCATTGAATGGAAAGTTGATAGCATTGTTCCGATTTTGAAGGGCTGCAAGGGCATTATCCCGTTCCAATAGGGCATTATCCCTCTGAGCAAGTGCTTCATCCCTCTGCCGAAGGGCTATATCTCGAGCAGCCAAGGCTTCATTCTTTTCAGATATAGCAGCCTCTAGTTCAAGTTCCAGAATGGCAGCCTGCCTTTCTGCCATAATGGACCTAATTTTCTTATTCATAACTAGGGCATTTGGCTCCTTTACTTGATGCTGGGGATCCGTAGTCCACTGCACATTTAAAATCCCATTCAATAAATCAATCCAGTAGTGCAAGCTAAAACAACAGAAAGCAAACCAAATCTGTGCATTCTATTTACCAGGGAATGTGCTCCTCTGTAGTATTCCATCCTATGCCTACCGTTTTCATGTTGGCGGCCATCATCCATCTTGCATCCAGAGGATTTTGCAACAGATGTGGTAGTTGGTGTCAAGAAGTCTTGATGTTTAATTAATCAATAATCTCCGGCTGGAAGGCAAGTCCTGTTAACAAATAAGAAAAGAAACAGCTTGGCATCAAATTTTTAAGCAAACCAGGTGGGGGAGGGGCATATAGAGTAAGTAATTTTTTAGAAGGAACAACAGGGGACCTTATAGAAAGCCTTTACAAGTAGCAGTAAACTTGGGAAGAACCAACAAGCATGAAATGCTCCCAAAACATGGCTCTAACACATTTTATAAAAGATCTAACAAATCTTATGTAGCCGTATGGGGTGGTTTTTATTTCATCGTATGTACTACAGATGAAAGCAGACACAAAGAGACCACCATTGATTTTGGACAAAAACCAAGTGTTATATTGAGATTCTACCAGACTCCAAAAATGAACTATGCTCAACCTTTACTAGTTCCATTTTATCAGCTATAGCATTTCTAGTTCTACAGTGGAATTTAGAAAGACAGACAGTGTGAGACTTTATTGTGTAGCTTGTCAGTAAAATTCGCTAAAGCTATACATTCTATTATGATAACTTTTGATACATGAAACAACTTATAAGCTGCTTACTAAAAGGCAAAAGCAAAAAAGTAAAGGCCTTGTTTATTTTACAAACTTGCAATGGGAAAATAGTCATTTTGTTACCGCAAATGCCTGAAACAAACAGGCCATAAAATTGCAACTCAGACATTAAGATACAACAAGGATAAAGCTAATGAATGATCTCATCCATCAGACTTAAGTAAGTAATCATATTGTCAAAAGCACATTGTTCTCATCATAAGTAGCCAATTACTCATTGAATATGCAAGTTCATAATTGATGATGTAGGCATCCTAGAAACACCGTGTTACATGCATTATCATCATTCGAAGAACACTCATTATAACTTTAAACTTATACCAAAAGGATATGACCAGCAATCATCTGAAGATAAATACCATGCCATAAATACTTAATAGACAGCGAGGCGATCACTGAACATTAATCCCTCAAAATTTACCAAGCAAAAGATGTTTCACTGTTACTGACAAATCCTTCTCACTATTTCCTTAACATGAATCACACAACGTCTTGAAAGGAAGCAGACAGTGGCAAGCCAGAAAACATTCAATTCAACAGATCGGAACCTTAGCTAATGGCCTATTTTAATTTCTCATAATTTCTCATAATTAGCTAAGGGCACCAAGGAACTTCTTCTTCTTTTCTCATTTTTAAGTAGTGGGTTAACTGGGTATGACTATCTAATCTAATCATACAAAATGTGACCTAATAGATTTTCTACTTGTGATCACATCACTGTGCTCTCCATTACACCTAAAACCTTCTTCCATTCCACACCACCCTACCCATGAGCACATTCAAAAGGGGGGGAAAAGGCATTTTTTTTTATTTTCCAAATTGAAGAACTCATACATTTACTTAAATAAAGCATGCAATGCAAAGACAAAAATCAGAGGGTGTGCGAACAAATTAAGTGAATGTGACGAAATTGCAGTGAAGAATGCATCATGTAGTGAGTAAGTGGAGCGATAAAAGAGTGGAAAGTTGCACAGTAAAAGGTTACCTAGAAAGCATTACAAATTGAAAATGGTAATTAGGAAAATAGAAAGCCCTGGAGAGAGAGAGAGAGATGTGCAACGAGAGAGAGAACTTACAGCTACTATAATGGAATCGAAGACCTTAGAGAGAGAGAGAGAGAGAGAGAGAGAGGGTATTGTTGAATTCGGTGACTGGGAAAGCAATAAGAACATACAAACCTGCAACGACACCGTCGTTCAACTCTGCTCTGCGAGCGTTTCACTCACCTTCACTCCCCACATCACCCCCCGTGTCATGTTTTCCCAGTCATCACTGATCTCATGTCAAAAACAACGCCGTTTTAATTTTCTCCTATTTTGTTTTTCTTTCCAGATTTTGTTTATAAGTTGTGAATGACATAAACGTATTTCTTTTTAAAATTAACCTGTGCCTTAAAAATATGTGTTAATAAAAAAAATTATTGATTTTGAAATTATCCCTTTTATTTTTTAGAGGAGGTTCGACGCAATTTTTTTACATAAAGAGTGGATTATTTGATGCAATGCGACTTTATTTTAGAGGTAATAAATTTTTTATTGAAAATAAACAATATTTCTTCAATTGTTGTGGCATTTTTTATTGATCGGTTGTGTATAAAAAATGTATGGTCAATTAACATTATGTTATTAAATCATCATATTCTTAAATGAATTATTGAGTTTAAACAAGAGAAAAATATTAATAAGAATGTTGATTGGGTTGTAATTTTTTAAAGTTTAAAATTGTTTTAAGTGAATAGACTAAGAGGTTAAAATATATGTTTAAAGTCTGATTATAAATCAGTTTTTTTTTAAATTAAAATGAAATTATTTATTTTTTAGAAAGAGTGCGTTAGCAAGTCATAATGTAAAATTAATTTGTTAAATACACTTTAAGGTGTAACTCACTAACATACTCATTCTAGAAAATAAATAAGTATAGGCTAGCAAATCCCTGAAAAGTTATGTTAAAGATAAGAAAAGCTTGTAAATTGAAGTAGTGTTTAATAAAAATAAGGGAAATCAACCTTTTGGTGCCTCATTCTACCCTTATTCACACGTACGGATTTCTTCAGCAGTACCACCATCAAAAACAGATTTTTGTGGGTTCTATAATCGTACCCCTCGAGGAAGAAATGAAATTTCTTCAGAATCATTGGACAATATCCTGGAATTTCTTCTTGTTTGCTTCATCATCTGCATTAAACAGTTCTTTATTTTGTTGCATTCATTCCATCCTTACACTCTTCAAACCCTTGATTCCATTCTGCCATTGCATAATTTCTTAACAAATTCTCATTCTTATTGATAACTAAATTTCACAAAACTCCAGTATGAACATTATTCATTAAAAATAATAATCTCATTTTGAGTAATTTTAACTATTTAATGTTTATTTATGTAAATGAAATTTTAACTTAATCAATTAACTAACTAAAACAATATTATTTACAAATCATATTATCACTTTAGTTTTGTCGTCATGGCCAAATTTATAATGGTGCAAAATCTAATGCTCAAAATTTGAAGAAATGATGTAAAACGATTAGTGCCAAAAACAAGCTAAGAACTATGCCAAAATGGTTATATTATATGATTAGCAAAAATTGATTAGAAAGACATATAATTATTCACAAAATTATTCTTTAGCAAGGTTGAGAACTTATTAGCCTCAACAATCCATACATGCCTTTGAGAAAGAACAAAAATTGTGGGGGGAAAGTGGGTGTAAAAAAGACCTGTATACGGCATATGTTAAAATTCGGTTGGACTTACAGTTCAACCCCAAAAGCTAATTCAAGAGGTGAGAGACTTTCTAGTTATATAAGCAATGGTCCCGTTAAAATTTGACTAGGCTCACAGCTCAACCCCAAAAGTTAATTTATGAAGTGAAGAACTCCCCAGCTGACCTAATTAGTTAACCACCCGATATGAGACTGACAACCGCATATGTCTAATATAATATTCTTCCCCCGAGTTTTTTTTAGTAATATAGTACGTTCCTGGTTCTCTTGCAAGCAAAACAAATTGACATTTTTATAGATAAAGTCGAACTCACGTGAAGAGTGAAGACATAAATATACTCTCTTAACGGGGAAGCTTGGAATAATGCATATAGTTTGTAATTAGAGCTATGTGCTTGCAATCGTACAGTTGAAAATTTATTTGCGTGACCACAATTTTGAAGTCAACTCGTGCGTTCGAGTAAATTGATTCTTTTTTTATTTATTTATGGAGATTTTATACGGAATAAAATAAAGAAACTGAAGTCAACTCTGAAATTAAATTGCGACTATTAAATATTTTTTTTTTTTGGTCGATGACTATTAAATATTTGAAGAAGTCAAAATCATTTCTTTTTTTGAAAAAAGAAAGCCAATTATGGCCGGTCTAAAATATAAGCAACATAGTATAAAAACACATAGACCAAGGAATGCTTTGAAATTGGATGATCTTACTTAATATTCACTAGTTTTAATTTTTTTCCAAAATTATCCCATTTGATGTTTCTCGTAAATATGAATATTACATTAAATGATTAGTATAATTGGAAAACTAGCATTTAATTTATATGAAAATTGATGAATGTTGCTTATATTTTTGAACCAAGAAAAAAGTGTTTTTGTTACTTATATTTTGGAGCGGAGGGAGTATAAAGTTGTAACCCAATTTGTTCATTTGACCAGTCACTTCCAATTTGTTTCGAAATCCTTCTATAGCATATTTGACATTTTACCTTCAACTTCAAGGCAGGGTTTTAGCTGTTAAAAAATTAAGAATGATTATATGATCTCATAAAGCTAAAGGGAAAACAAGCTCAAAAACATATGAACTCAAAACTGGATGCGAATGAACAAAACATATGAACATGCATATTCACAAATGTTTCCCCATCATAATTTAATGAACTGATTTATGATCATCCATAAAAAGAAGTAAGTTAGAAGCTTGTTGATTGTTTTAGATTTGTTTTCTCTAAAATGAACACTCAGTTTAGAAAAAAAAAGTAAAGTAAATAATTTCAATCGTATATAAAAAAGTTAACAATTAAAATTTCAACACATTTATAAATTGTTATGCATATACATATTTTTTGGTCTAGATCAGGGTATTTTTGCACACGTGTGGGGACTAATATCTTTGAGCCGGATAGGACCCTATAGACGACAAAACTCTACCATGCTGAATTTAAGGCTGCTCTCCGGACTCGAACCCGGATTGTTCACTTCGTAAGAGCGGATATTGTTTTTAATTCGGTGGATACACATAATAATTAAAGAATGACTCCTTTTCAAAGGGAGAGAGCAATGCAAAAAAAAAAAAAAAAAGTGAAATGTGTAATTAAAAGAATGCGATACGTGGGGTTCCAACGGTCGGTCAGAGTTGAGGAAAAAGAGTGAATGTCAAAACGAACAGATTCAAATTCAATGCAAGTTGGGTTTATCAACATGCTAACTGGGGTAATACCTGCAGTTGATTTTGCCATTTTGGAACATATTCTTTATGATCTCTAATATCTCTGGCTCCCGCCATAGTACTTCATTGGAGAAAAGATTGGTGCGAGATAACGAAGCAAGGGAAAGTCGACATGGATGAGACCATTTAATTGATAATAAGGAATATATATATAATGCCAATAATATCAATGCCACCAAATTATTTTTGTGTCACATTATATATATGTAATAATAATGCTATAATTCAAGTGGGTGGCTATAAATAGGGGCTTGATCATCAATGGTTGTTGAGACAAGACGACACAAGAGATCATAGATCACGTGAAGGAGATTATAGATATATAGAGGAAGGGTCTTGTATGTAGGGGAAGAGTCATGTCTGGTAGCCAAGGATGACTTGCCTGCTAGCTAGCTATTCCAATTCCAATTCCAATTCCAATTCCATGTGGGTTTTCTCATGAATTGTTAATTTGTTTGGTTAATTGGCAAGCTTCCTCGGCTATTTGCTTGCCTCTTGTCTTACTTCCTAGACCTTCTTCCCTCTTCATTAATTACCATATGGATCATATCATATGCTTGCTGAATGCTGAATTGCTTCTCATTTAATTAAGGAAAGAACATTTGCATGCATGATGAATGTCGATCCTCCGTTTATGCACTCCTTATATAGCGACATAATTCCAGGTATTTTATATGATGCCTTCATTGATACATAAGTCTTTGAGTATATATGTTACATTTTGTTTTTATATATATAGGATGGATCCAGGAGAAAGCCGTTTATTTATCCATATCATAAAAATTTAATTTTGTAACTAATTAATCCTTTTTTAATTTGTGCTCGTGTTTTAGCTGTTTCTCTTTATTAAAAAAAAATCTTATACCAACCAAAATTAAATGACATTATGTATATATCTCGAGAAAAATAAAGACAATGGTATATATATGTGACTAGGGGTGTAAATGAGTCGGGCTATTCGTGAACTATTCGGGTTCGACTCGTTAATTGTTTGTTCAAACTCGTTTGTTTAATTAAACAAGTCAAACTCAAACTTAAGATTGAGCTCGATTATTTAAATGAGTCAAGTCCAAGCCCTATATATAGACTCAACATTAAGGGCTCGTGAATAACTCGTTTATATATATACACATAATAAATAATATAAATAAATAAAAACTTAAAATTACATAGATCATGCAATTTGTATAAAAACACTTTCATCTTGCTTTCCAGGTTCTACTTCTTGTTTACCACAAAGATTACCATCTTCAACTGGTTGGTCTAAATTGATGAATTATGTGAAGCAAAAAAACCTACTCCAACTTTCAAATCTGAGATTGAACTCTATCTAGAAGAGAGTCCAATCATACGTGAAAATGGAGTTCATATACAATTTAATGTTTTAGAATGGTGAAAGACTAACTATTTGAGATACAAGATTTTATTGATATTATGAAAATATATAGAATTTTACTGAGTGTTAATCTTGAAGTTTTCTTTTAGTAGTAGCCAAGAAGTTTAATTATGAATTTTTATGTATTAGATTATCTAAATGTAATAGTCAATAATTTTTGAGTTTCATATACCACATGTTGAACACTAATTTTTATTAAATACTAACTGGTAAAGTTTAAAAATAATTTAAGAAAAAAATTCATAAATGAGTCAGCAAGCCAAACTCAAGCTTTACTTTTTTTAACAAGCCCAAACTCAAGCTTTTAATTAAACTCGTTTAAATAAATGAGTCAAGCTTGAGTCACTAATTTTTTTCACGAGCCAAACTCAAACTTTAAGTACTCGACTTGGCTCGACTCGTTTACACCCCTACATGTGACATGGTGCAATATTGGTGATGATATTATTCAATCTGATGATATTATCTCAGTAAGTACACATGTCCTGGTGATCTTCTTCAAGGAACTTCAATATCAGTAATCTGCCATGAAAGTTGTTGTATATAGCCATAGGAGAGGATGGCTTCAGCAGATTGTGACTCGGTGGTCAAGGGAGTATATATGATTAATTATTCAAACTTGATCATAATATGTTGGGAGAGTCTGCAATATGTGCACTGAGCCACCCTTTTTTTTTCTTCTGGGATTCAAGTAACCATTTATAGGGTCTAAAAACATTTTCTTGTTAGTTGCATATTGTTTTGTTAGAGTTGTTAATTATATGATGGTGGGGTCTAAGGTGGAAATGTTTGTATGTAGTGTACTATGGATTTGTTTTCATAAACATTCATGGTTTTTGTTTTCAAGTTATAGTTTTGTTGAAAGTAATATACCGCTGATGATGTCCAACAAATCTTGCGCAGCACGAGTTCAACGCGGGGATGCGCAACTTGGGTGAAAATAAAATTTGGTGGTATTCAATCAAGACTTTTAATAACATAAAAAAATTAAGAGGTATTCAATTAGGACTATAATGATATTTTAAAGAGGGTAACGAAATCCAGTGGTATTCAATTGAGATTTTTTACAACTTAATAAAAGTCCCTTGGTATTCAAAAAATACAGCTTTCGATGGATTATTCTGTATGGTGGATTTCGTGTGACTTTTGAGTGAAAAATATAAAGAATAGACTCATCCAACAATCTCACCCAAACCCTTGAGACTTTTCAGACTTTTTTTTCTTACCGTTGCAGCATTGCCAAACTCACCAGGTAATTCTTTTTTTTTTTGTTATTCTTTTTTCCTTTTCCCGATTGATTTTCTTTAAACATTCTTTGTACGTTGAATATTCATGGCTTGGATGACAATGTTGTAGATATGTATATACATTCTTTTTGTACTTTATCTCATCAAACGCTATAGTAGTGAAATGCGATTTTTTCATCTTTTTATTTCATAATCTTCCACTACAGTTTTTGGTCAAATGTGATTTTCTTATTTTTTTACCCTCTTTGTATTTACCAATTTAAAATTAATATAATAATTTTTTTCTTTTTCAAATTTCAATTAATTTTCCATTCGTGATCCTCTTTTTATATTTATAAATATAATAGTTTTTCTTAACATTTCAGGCTTCATTCATATTTTTTTTTATAAATTTGATAAATATAATAATATTTCTTAACATGTTTATTTATATTTTTTTGTCTCTATAATTTTTAGGATATATTTTTTTTAATTTTATTTTTGATAAATAAAAAGTTTTTTTACTGATTTCTCACTTATTTATTTATTTTAATTTTGTTTTTACTTTAGACCAGAAACTATTTCATTGATTTATCTTATATATATCTTATGTGGTGTGATTAATACAAGCAGAACTTCTGTCAGCATGTGCAGCACTGCATAACTTTCTGAACAAAGAATGTGGTTTTGATGAATTTTCAATTGAACCAACATGCAAAACTTCATATTCGATATTACCGGTTAACGAAGACTATAATTTTGAGCTAGCAGACGAATCTTCACATTCAGTATTAACGGTTAATGAACACTATCATTTTTGCTTTTGCTGTCTGTCTTAAGAAGTAAATGGGGAAAGCCATATTTGTTGAAGTCATTTTTTGCACATCAAGTGAATTGGTGCTTCCAAATTGTGTTAATAATAACAGGTGCTAATAAAATGTAGCGTTGTAAATTCACATGTTACTATTAACACAAGCAAAAATATACCAACAGCAAAAAAAAAATTATAATTTCCATTGCTACATTTTATTGGCACCTGTTAATATTAACACAATTAATACTAAATGTGAAGTTTCGTCTGCTAGCTCAAAATTATAGTCTTCGTTAACCGGTAATATCGAATATGAAGATTTGCATGTTGGTTCAATTGAAAATTCATCAGAACCACATTCTTTGTTCAGAAAGTTATGCAGTGTTGCACATGCTGACAGAAGTTCTGCTTGTGTTAATCATACCACATAAAATATATATATAAGATAAATCAATGTAATAGTTTTTCGGTCTAAAGTAAAAACAAAATTTAAATAAATAAATGAGAAACTAGTCAAAAAAACTTTTTATTCATCAAAAATAAAATTAAAAAAATTATATCCTAAAAATTATAGAAACAAAAAGATATAAATAAACATGTTAAGAAATACTATTATATTTATCAAATTTATAAAAAAAAATAATGAAGCCTGAAAATTTATAAGAACGGAAATATGAATGAAATCTGCTATGAAAACTATTATATTTATAAAAATAAAAAGAGGATCACAGATGGAAAAATAATTGAAATTTGAAAAGGGACAAATTTATTATATTAATTTTAAATTGGTAAATACAAAAAGGGTAAAAAAATAATAAAATCACATTTGGCCAAAAACTGTAGTGGAAGATTATGAAATAAAAAGATGGAAAAATCGTGTTTCACTACTATAGCGTTTGATGAGGTAAAGTACAAAAAGAATGTACACACATATTTACAACATTGTCATCTAAGCCAAGAATATTCAATGTACAAAGAATGTTCAAAGAAAATCAGTCGGGAAAAGGAAAAAAAAAAGAGAAAAAAAAAGAATAACAAAAAAGAAGAATTACCTGGTGAGTTTGGCAATGCTGCAATGGCAAGAAAAAAAAAGTCTGAAAAGTCTCAAGGGTTTGGGTGAGATTGTTGGATGAGTCTATTCTTTATATTTTTCACTCAAAAGTCACACGAAAATCCAGCATACAGAATAATCCATCGAAATCTGTATTTTTTGAATACCAAAAGACTTTTATTAAGTTGTAAAAAATTTCAATTGAATGCCACCGGATTTCGTTGTCCTATTTAAAATGTCATTATAGTCCTAATTGAACACCTTTAGATTTTTTTATATTATTAAAAGGTCTTGATTGAATAACACAAAATTTTATTTTCACCCAATTTGTGCATCCCTGCGTTAAGTGTTGTGCAATATTTTTTGGACATAAGCAGCAGTATATTACTATCAACAAAACTATAACTCAAAAACAAAAACTATGAATGTTTATCAAAACAAATCCACAGTACACCACATACAAATATTTCCACCTTAGACCCCACCGTATGATACGTTAAATATTAACATTTTCTTGTTAGAGATGCAGAATATTAATTGTTTTGAAGTTGTTGGAGATAATGATTTTTCCGCAATTAATGCCAGTATTGCTTACATACAAGGCATGAGAAGATCCCTGACACTGTTTTCAGAGCCTACTAAGAGATACACCCCTGTACCTTGTTGCTGCGTTTATATTCCTGTTTTATTATATAGATTTAAATAATTTTTTTTGGTCTTTATAATATAGAAATATTTTATTTTTAGTCTTTATAGAAAAAGTTAAACGCTTTTAATCTTTGTAAAAAAATTTTTTGTCTTTAGTTTCTAGTCTGATTTGACCGCTGATGTATCCCATTTTAAGTCCAATCAACATATTTACGTGGTCAAAAACTGCCACGTATGATGCCACATCAGCCCCTCTCTCTCTCTCTCTCTCTCTCTCTCTCTCTCTCTCTCTCTCTCTCTCTCTCTCTCTCTCTCTCTCTCTCTCTCTCTCTCTCTCTCTCTCTCTCTCTCTCTCTCTCTCTCTCTCTCTCTCTCTCTCTCTCTCTCTCTCTCTCTCTCTCTCTCTCTCTTCCCTCCACCCCCATCACCTCCTCTCTGTAAAAAAAATCTTCCGCTACTGGTACTACTGGGTCTCACTTTCACAACACCCAAACAAACTCATTCATCGAGCACCCTCTACAATATTATTCTCCTCTACAGGGTTTCCTTTTAATTTAGGCTCCACAACCATGTCTCAGGCTAAATGGGAAGCTGATAAGATGCAAGTTCCAATTTTATCTTCTATTTATCACTTTAGCAACATGGGTTTTGTGTTTCATGCTCAATTGTTTCCTTTCCCTTTGTGGATTTGTCCTTCTGGGTTTTTCTAATTCTTCGGTTCTGAGCTCATTTTTGTGTTTCATGCTCATTTATTGATATCTGGGTTGGAGAATGGAGGCAAGATAAGGAAAATAAAAAACGAAAAAGAAAAGGAAAGCTAGTTGCTTCCCAACCCCCCAACGTAACCAGAAACAAAAATTAAAACTTGGATTGAAACTTTGATTGAGATACGCTGTGATTAGCAAAAAAGGTGAAATTTTTGTGATACCCACACTCTGAAACACCACCACGCAACGGAGACGTCGGAGTCGGAGGCGGTCTTGGAGAGAACCACGGTGGAGAGAGAAAGAGAAACTAACAACTATGAGTGGAGATGGAAATTATATTGTGTTCGTTTGGGGCACCGTCCCTCACAAGTTCGAAAACCTCAAGATCCTCTGAACTAGATCTCAGCAACTTCCGTTTCCGTTCACTCTTCCTTCTTACAAGAAATGATGGAGGGAGAATGTTATGGCCCAAGAATGAAGATGAAATATCAGCACAGCCCAGAAGAAACTGTGTGAGGCCTAAAATATTGAAGAGTTATGAAATAAGAGAAATGGAGAATAAGAGCAAACCTTCTAGAGTATTCTGATTTTACATATTAGCTCCCTATTTGTTTTTTCTGCTATTTACTTATTTTTCTATTTTTGTCCTTTTATGAATTCTGTTAGCATGAGCAGTGATGTTTGTTAGGACTATATGTACTGCCACCTTTTGGAATGAAAGGACACAAGAAGAATATTGAGGCAATTGCATTTTCGTTTTAGGAGGTTTATCTCCCCTCCAAAGGAGATTATTTTCTGTCTACAATTTTCCTTTCCCTGCATTCTGGTTCATAACAGAGAAGGAGAGAGAGAGAAGGTGGTCCTGGTGAGAGGTTTGTTCTTGGTTGTTGTTGGCGCGACAGAACCCTAGCGAGCACGGTGGTGTTGTGTGTGTGAGAGAGAAAAAGGATGAGGGGGAAGGGCGGTGGGAGGTTCTGCGTTTCTTTCAGTTGGAGTAGAAACTTTGCTTGCTCCCACTCTGCTCAAAGCAAGCACTATTCGTGAATGGGGTGGGGGTGGGGGGGGGGGGGTGCCGTTTGTGGTGAGGCACTGACAAATTTCCCCACAATGAGGAAGTGGGCCCAGTAGTTGTAGGTCAACCCCATTTTTGATGTAATTGTAAAAGTTTTTATAATTTTGTGAAATGATACAACAGCTAAATCCTCTACTAAATTAAATATTTCTTCTTAAAATTTCTTTATCTCAAAAATCCCCTTGCAATTAATGTTTTGTTACCGCTATCTATATTCAATTATACTATCAAAATTGACAAATTGACACATGCGATTACAATTTCATTTTCATTAATGATACATCAAACTACATTTATAAATTTATAAACTTCTACATAAATTATATTATAATTGTAAATAGCAAATATAAAATATCAAAACCTGATTATTTGATATAGAATATAAATAAAATAAAATTTATTATAATTATTATTACAAATTTAATTTTAATTATAATTTTAATAACAACAAATGTTACAAAGACAATATGCAATATTATTCCATTGTAATTTTTTTATGAATTGAACCGCTACTTCTTGTTGGTGACCAAGTTTAACTCTTGAAATTCAGTGCTGAAGCTTAGATTCAATAGGGTATTAAACTAAAAAATCATGTATTTTGTGTTTTTATAATTCTCAATATGGCTATGTAACTTAGTTGCTTTATTTATATGGATAATCTTTGAATAATTTTCCAATATGTAATTTCTCTTTTGTTTGCATACTATTTTAATGTATTTGAAATTTCAATCAATTTCAACCTAAGTGAGCATTTTGTTTCCAAATCGACCCATGTAATTCATCACTTGCATGACCAGGGCTGTATTTTTATTTTTAACATGGGACAAAATAAAGACAAAATGAGGAACATATTGAACTTCGACATAATTTCAAAATGATTTCTACAATTATATGTATGTATGTTTAATTAATTAAAGGAGGGAGACTAATGACGTTTTTCTGTTAACAAATTACACGAAAGGGATATCGGAGGTGCGCTGAAATGTTACCACTTTTATAATAAATAAATGAAAATTGCTATTACCACGATTAATTTGGTCTTGCAATAGGCCCTCAAATGTAAATATGTTTTTTAACCATTAAAACCATGACTCCAGGTCACCCTTGCGAAATCCACACCATTGGAATATAATATTGTTATATCTATGGGTGTGCTTAAAACAGGGCCCACTTCCCCACCGGTGCGGAAATTTGTCAGTGCCTCACCACAAACGCCACCGGGTGGGGGGAGGAGAGAGAGAAGAGGAGGTGGTGGTGGGGTGGAGTGAGGGGAGGGAGAGAGAGGGAGAGAGGCTGACGTGGATCCTATGTGGCAACTGTTTTGGCCACGTAGGCGTGTTGACTGGGCTCAAAATGGAACATATCAGCGGTCAAATCGGGCTAGGGACTAAAAGAAAAAAAATTTACAAAGACAAAAAGCGTTTGACTTTTTTTATAGAGACTAAAAATAAAATACCCCTATATTATAGGGACCAAAAAGTTATTTAAGTCTATTATATATGTGTCTTTTGCACCTTCTTATCGTAGGCTCGCAGGTCGCAGCACTACTGATCCTAATCTTTTTTCTTTAATTTTTAGTTTTTGGGACAATGTTTGTTTCAATTGTTATTCTGTAAAAATAAAAATGAGTTCTTTCATGAAATGTTTTGATTTTATTGACTGAGAAGAGATGCTTGATAGTACACAGACAGTTCCGGGGCATCCTAGATTCATGAAGTGCCAAGGTGTAAGATATGTTTTTCTGGTAGACAAATACTATTAATATACTTTTTAACACATTATTTCTAACACATTCTATATGATTGGTTAATATTCATATGAGTCTTACTATTTTTGAAATGGGTCTCGTTAAATGAGATATAAGATCCATATGATATAATGAGGATTGAGACCTACCTGAATTCCACCAAATAATATATAATATATTAGAAAGAGTGAGTTAGAGTGTATATGACAAACACTCTTGTGTAGTTCAACTTTGTATTTTCACTGGCTTCGTTAAGATACTAATCCCTGTAGCAGTAGCACTACTACCACTCTTTTTGAATTTGACTCGGATGATCAGTTTAGATAAAAAAAATGATTAGTTATCTTTATTAATTACAAGATTAGTCCCTGAGATTATATTCATGCACATATATACATGTTTAATAAACCATAAAATTATTTAACTTAATCGATTTTAATTAATAATTATAATTAATCACTTTTTCTCTAAAGTGAATGTTCGTTTTAGAGCAATTGATTAAAAGTTAAAAGTTTTATTTCTATAATTTATACATGTTTTATGTTTAATTTAAAATATCTATTACTAAAATATATTCCTTTAAATATTATTTTTAAATGTGAAAAACTGCACATTTTGGGATAGTTACCAGTTAAAATAAATTTGCCTAGCGTTCTTAATAAAAAATCATCAATAGATATAAAAAACATATTAATTTAAAAGTTTTATAAAACGGCAATTCTTTAAAAATTATGTATTATCTATAAGCATGCAAGTTATGGAATTAAATTTTAACTGGTCAAACATACTGTAAACTTTTTTGCCACTTGTCTCATAGCATCTATATAAATGTACTAATTTTTTTATTTTATTTTAGTCCCTTTAAAATTTGAATTTTGACTTAGGACTCTTCCATTTTTTTTTAAGTGAGTGCTATAGGTTTCTATCATATCCTCACTCCATCAATCACCTTTCTCCTCAGAATCTGGTTCTAGGTATAGCATGTTTTTGAACCCCGCTTAGGTTTCTATATTTAGATTCTGATTGAAAGGGTGAGTTTATAGTAGAATTAACTCCACCTTCGTGTTTATGAAAAGCAAATTAACTTTTGCATAAGATAGGGAGAAAGACCCTTTAAAATGGAATGAAACTCCTGTAGTTAGAGCGCTTTTGACCGAAACATAAGATCTATTTAAAGTTGACCAGAGATAATTACAAGACGACCATAAGAGAGTGACGGTTCTCTGTAGAGAGAAAAATCAAATTTGCTGATTTTTTTTTTTGGGAGGAGACAGTTTTTGGTTCTTCATTTATCCTTTCTTTGCAGTTGTTTTCTTAGTAGCGAGGCCATATGAAGACCATTGCTTGTACGCGTATTACCATAAATCTATTATAACCATGTCGGTTCAACTTGTGAATGGAATCGTCAAGAGAATCGAGCTGTACTCCTCAACTTGAAAGAGACTTTTGATCCTTGTCTCCAAGTTGATATTACCTTACTTATTATAATCTTAATGATTTGAGAACTCGTTACATTCATGGCTTGAACCCCTGATCTGAACATTAAAAAGAACATACCAAGACAGTAGTGATTTGAACACTGACAGTGGATGGTATATTCATACAACCATACATAAAATATAATATAAATAATTCAAAGTGGCAATTTGATATGCAGCTTCCACTACTACTCACCAGCACTACCACATAACACAATTTCCCATCTACCTATCAGGTGCTTGCTCTCCATTAATGCAATCGTTCTTAATCTTCCCAAATATTCCCTACCTCTAAATTAATCAGTTAATCTCCGGCTAGAAAAAATGGTCAAAATGCTTTGGTTCCATCAACAGGAGTCCCACGCAACTTTGGATAAGAGGGAGAATCATGAGATGGGAAATTGTCTAGGCATTACAAGCCTGTTTTGTTCTTCATATGTAATCAAGTAGAGGATAAAACATTGCTATTCTTCTAGCAAGCATCCATTCTGCCAATGGAACATCCTTCTCTTCCCTCAATCATATTTTATCAACTCCATTCCACCATGTGAAGACAATTTCAGAATGTGTTGATCCAAAGACACAGCAGAAATGCACACTCAAATTTCAACAAAGAATAAGATACTAACTCTGATCCATTATGCACTACCAAATTGGCCACATTTATGTCACTAGATATACAAGACAAAAAGAATCCAGTTGCAACGTTATATGCTTCATATCATTTCTCCCTAACAACATTGCTATTTGAAAAACACGACTGCAGCCGCGTTCTCATACCATAACACATCCACCCAAGAACAGAGAGCTATGGAGGCAGCAACAGAAAACAGTAACTAAAAACCAATTCATAGAATCCACAGAAAACTGAAAAAGACTTGTGCAGACAAAGTTTACACAAGTTGTGTAAGCTTTTTCTTTTGGTCAACACAAGTTGTGTAAGCTAAACCAATTAACGGTTGACACTATATCACTTGGAATGCAAATTAATAACATGACACAAGGATTTACGTATATAGAGAGATGATGTGTCAATTGTTGATTGATTTAGCCTACACAACTTTTGTAAACAAGAATTTTTCTAGACTGAGAAGCTGCATCGTTGGTATTCCAGTGGATAGAATGAAGAAATTAAGCAACAGTTTCCCTTTTCTTTTAAGAACCGTTATAACGTGTTTCTTCTAACCTCATAATATTACTCTTTCCGAGCCATCAAATGAAAATACAGCTAGAATTGCTTCATGAACAGAAAAAAATGAATTGCTCCAACAAAATTCGCAGTCATATGTACTTGCACTGGATTTCAAAAAGGAAGTTTCTCAAATGAGAACATGTGAGAGGACCTAACGATTCCAATCCTAAAAAGGAAAAAAAAAAAGAAGAGAAAAAGTCACGGGAGAACACAATAGAACTCAGTTCAGACATATGCATATGAATTAGCTATGTTATGGCTGAGTGAGAATTCCTCTCCTCCCCCTGCTAGTACTAAATTAAAAACAAGTAACAAAGCTCAAGCTCAGGAGAAGCCCTTTCCAAGCTTCTGAATAGCACAGTACATTTTCCTTCTGGATCCAACAGCATTAATCCCCATATCTTTGAGATCCTCTAGAGTCAACATTGGCAAAACCTCATCATCCACCTCATGCACTTCAAACACAGGTGCATACCTACCTAACCCCAACCCATTAAGCCAAATCCTAACTCCATCTTCCCCAGACCTCACCCTCCCACTCCCACCACCACCATTCTCATTCCTCTCCCCACTCGTCCCTCCGCCACATTTCCAATCGGAATCGGATGGCCCAGATAACTCAATCCCATCGTGATGATGATCCCTACTACTAGTACCCTTAAAAGACCTCCTGTGCCCATCAACCCCCAAATTCTCCATTGAATGAATAGGGCTCTGCTCTTTCAAAAGGCTTTCCGAATTCTCCACATCGAATTCCCGATACCCATCATCCACATCCTCACCGCCACTATACTTTTCCTCCCCCTCACCGGCACCGGCACCGGCACCGGAACCGGCTTCGTCGATTCTCGAGACCCAATTCGATCTGACCCTTTTGGTGGCGATTGAACCCCTCTTCTTGGATTCCTTGACCTTCCAGCTACCAATCGCGACGGTGTCGATGTTACCCCCTTGACCTTCTCTATCGTCGCCGTCTAGGGTTTCGTTGAACTCGGCGACGGAGCTCAAATTGGTTAAAGGTCGAGTCTTCGAGGGTTTACCTGAGGCGTTGTTGGAGTCCTTGTCCTTGCGGGGGTGGGTGTGATGATCGAAGGCGAGCTTCCAACCCTTGCTGTTGCGGCGGCCGTGGGAATCGTACGGTGGGTCGCCGCCGATGTCGCCTAACCGGACGCTTGGCCTCCTCTGCCGCTTCGTTCCGATGGCTTCGCATGAGTTCAGAATTAGGGTTCCGCCGCCGTTCATCTGCCCCTCCGCCGGCTGAATCTCTGCCATTCCTCTGTAACACGATTTCTCTCTCTCTTTGAAATGCAAAATTAGAGGGATAGGGTTTTCTTTCTCTCTCTCTTTTTTTCCTTCAAAAATATATAAAAATAATGTTAATTAAATGTGAAGGAGGTGATAATGATAACAGATGTTGGGGACAGCAACCGTAGGTAGTGGAAGGTGCAGGGTTCAGAGTGTATGGTGTGAGTGAGTGTGTCAGCGCGCCCTTGAAGGCTAATCTACCCAAAAAACAATGAATGAAGGT
This sequence comes from Glycyrrhiza uralensis, assembly GCA_030159175.1. NCBI lineage: Eukaryota > Viridiplantae > Streptophyta > Magnoliopsida > Fabales > Fabaceae > Glycyrrhiza > Glycyrrhiza uralensis. Next base: position 54,876,383 of record BRZY01000003.1, on the reverse strand, counting down.
CGAAGGTTGTGGTGGTGGTGCTCTGTTCTGTTTCGAGTTGGGAATTGCAACAGCGAGGGTTTGTTTTATTTGTTCTTTAAATAATAAACAATAAATTCACATTAGCTTACCCGATTCCTTTCTTTTTCTTTTTTTTTTCTTCCTTAATTAATTGGGATTTGATCTCAGATCGCACATTCTGAATTCCTGAAAAGTTAAAAAAGAGTTGGACACGTTGAAGCGAAGCGAATGGCACAATAGACGACCAAAATTTTTTTTTTTAAAAAATGTCAAGGTTGTTAGAAGGGTGATGATCAAGGGATTAATTTACCCTGCTCAAAATTATTTTTTTTTAAAAATTCTCAGATAAATTACTCTCGTCTCAAAATGGCTCAATTGATAAGTAAATTTAAACTTAATCATCCACAAACCTGTATAATATTGAGGGTGTGAGCTGATGTGAAAACTCTATTTTTTTTTTTTGGTCAAAGATGTGAAAACTCTTGTATTTTTATTTTTAACGGGAATGTGAAAACTCTTGTAGAAAAAAGGCAACAGCAAATACTTCAAATAATATTTAATCTTTACAATAGAAATAAATAAATTATGAGAAGACAGCCCATTAATGCGATTTAATATCAGTTTTGATTAAATTTGGATCTAGGTCCGCATTCCAGGAATCTTTCTTTTTCGGGTTTTTTTACTCCTGTAACACAAAAAAAAATTTATTTATTAAAATAACACACTTTTTTTTTATTTACTAAAATAACACACTTTTGAATATAATATTTATTTAAGTATTTTTTAATCAATTAAATATTAATAGTTGGTTTAAGATTGTGATTAAGTTGTTAATTAAATTAATATTTAATTGTTAAATATTTATTAACCCAATTTGTCACAAAAGACAAATACATCAATATCTCTGTCTTTGCACACTGATCGGAACACTCCCCCTCCACTCTTTTTCTGTCACAAAAGACAGAAACATCAATGTCTCTGTCTCCGCACACTGATCGGAGCACCCCCTCCACTCCTTTTCTGTCACAAATGACAGAAACATCAATGTCTCTGTTTACCCATCAGCACTTTCCTTCAGTTATATAAATAGGTAGTCTCACTATGTTAAGAATTGCACCAACACTCTTTCTCATATATTCATCTCCTAAGCTAACACAATCTCGCAATGCAAAGAGATCCAAAAGGTCGTCCACAGTCGTCGAGAATTCGTACAGAAATGGAATAGAAAAGAGTCGTCATCCCAAGTGATGTAGACTGTGTCGAAATGAAGGACATAGCAAGAAAAATTGCTCTTACCGTTCAGGAGCTGAGATGCAGTGCTAAGAAACTTTCTATCATTTGCATTTAGTTCACTGTTTTATCATTTTTGTTTGTATCACTTTTGTACTTATATTTTTAAATTTTGAATCAATTTGAGCTATATCTATGATTATATTATTAATTAATTGTCAAATTGGGTTAATAAATATTTAACAATTAAATATTAATTTAATTAACAACTTAATCACAATCTTAAACCAACTATTAATATTTAATTGATTAAAAAATGCTTAAATGAATATTATATTCAAAAGTGTGTTATTTTAGTAAATAAAAAAAAAGTGTGTTATTTTGGTAAATAATTTTTTTTTGTGTTACAAGAGTAAAAAAGCCTTCTTTTTCTGCCTGTAGGAAACTCTGCACAATTTAATGACTTCGTATTGTCACCGCACAGTATCCAGTACTGTTCTAAAATGACACCCAGGAGCTGCAGTTTTAGAGGATTTCTAGCTCATAATCAATAACCTTTGTTTACCTTTAATACTACTTCTGATCTCTATTATAAAAAATAAATCACTAATTCATCAAGATCAAAGAAAATAATTACCTTTAAATTAATCAATAACCTTTGTTTACCTTTAAATTTTATTTTAAAAATATTTTTATTAAATAGTTAAAATGATTATATCCATTTGCATAATAAATATAAATCTCATGATAAAATAGGAATATAAAAAAAAATTAACAATTAATACATTTAAAAATGAATTTATGTTTCTTATATTTTTGGACAAAAAAATAACTTAATATTCTCTTATAATAAAGAGGTAGTAATATATTTTGTTATTATAAAAAACAAATATTACAGTGGAGATTCTCTGTAATTCAGAAAAAATGCATAGGATCTCTGTGACCTATTGCATCTTAGTTCTCACAGTGCTCTCACTGTATTATGTCCAAATACAAGAGCATGCTAAAAATCAAAGCAAAAGCTTTTTTTTTTTGTCAAACAAAGCAAAAGCTTTATATTAAAAAAAAAAAAGAAGAGGATTCTACTTTCTATTGATTTTACTTTATGCATTAACGAATATGTTTCAAAAAAAAAAACTAAGCGTTTACTGTAATTTCTCTTTAATTTTGTACTTGATGCACAAACTTCCACTTATTTTATTAGACTGACTGAAGTACCGCTGCCACATAACCTTAAATCTTGACATCCTCATTGAAGGGCAGAGATATATTGGAGGTCTGCCATGCCGATCATTCAAATTTATTTTTGCATCATATATATTGACACGAAGATCATACATGCTGTGACTCCGGTTTAAGAAATCCAAAACTACTCTAACAGGATGTAGAGGAAGTAGACAGTGCAGAATTGCTGAAAGAACTAGCAAGTCATACAGGAACATGTCAAGCTTTAAAGTTCACTAAAACTATGGTAACAAATTATTTAAAGAAAAACATACATTACAGCTCAACTCGTTATAGTTCAACTAAGCAGAGCAGATGCCTCAAAATTGTGTCCTAGCTGTTCTGTCATCTTCTCCTCAACCAAAAATCCAAGTACTTAAACAGTTTTCAAACAAAAAAGAAAGAATAAAAAGATTTTGCAGATTTACCACCACATCCTGCAAGTAGGAAGCTTCATCGCCATTTTTTCAAGTTGATGACATATATTTTGTAAATCAATAAAATTTTGTAAATCAGGCGGTTAGATGTTTCCCGACAGCACAAGATGAACAAATAAAATCTCGGTATAGTTCAATCAGTTGGCACAGTGCAAAGCAACCCATGTCCTGGACTATGCTCCAGAGGATACATAGTTGTGCTCTTCACATACCTCATATGATCAAGTGCCGCTTTTCTGAGCTTTGAAACTGCATTTAAATTTCTTTTAACTTGCTTCTTAATTACGGAACATGCACGCAATGGATCTTCAGACCCTGCTCCAACTCTCCTGTAAAAATCATAAAATTGAGAAAGTCCAACTAGTTTCAGATGCAAATAATTTGTATTCACAAAGTCAAGCTCAATTAATGTCTTATAACATTTAACGTGTGATCAGACAATTGCAGGATAACGTTAGGCATTTGTGACCAACACCCTTTTCTATTCCGGTTTTCCAATAGAAAAGGTCAAAGACCAACACCCTTCTCCAAGCTTTGTCTTTATAGGAGCATGAGCCAAGAGATATTAAGAGACTTGGTACTATAATTATTCTTAGAATGCAACCATTATTGTGCTTTCACCTCAAAGCTTAAACTTTTGGAATAGTCAGTTCATGACAATTATGCATTTATACATAAGATCCCTGGTTTTACGGAAAAACACACGGATGTTTGGGGGAGGGTGGAATCATTTACCTCAGTAATTTCTCTGATGCAATCCTAGCAGCCCTTATAATATGGGGGCTTGGAACCCATTTTACAACACGGTTTGGATCAGCTCGCATGGGAGAATGGATTTTGATCAGCTTGACAAAGGAAGAAGATAGGCAAGGTCAATGATTAGCAAAACAAGAAACATGATTATACTCATACTGCTAAGTACCAAGTCAACATAGAATAAACATCCTTTGCTTACGATTTATACAACCTAAGTGGAAAATTTCAATAATTGACATAATTATCTGCCAACAATGAGGAAAATATCTCTTTTCCTTTGGTACCAAATGGAAGTCATTAGTATCACTTGAACCTAAGCGCTCCAACCTTTAAAAAAAAAAATTCATGATGCTAATTTTAACTGATTATAAATGCTTTCTACGTGCAGGAACAAGTATAGTTTACTTACTCCCAAGCACTCCATCATCTGGTAATAAGCTCTACCATGCAATGGGGTATGGCCCTGACGAGATTCAGAGAAATATCTTGTCCTAAAAGAAATGTGTAAGGCTTACTGATCAGGTAATCACATTCCAAAGAAAGAAGTATTTAACCTGAAGTACTAATTTCCAACAAATAATATAATACCATTCTTTATAACCAGGATCCACAGTGAAACCATACATATCTACTGAATCACACATGGACAGGGCAAATTCAAGAGCCTTAAGCCCAGTTCCCTTTGCTGCTGAACCAAAGGATGCACCTAGCATGAGATATACAGGATTTTTTATAGGAATTTCCTGCAGAAGACAAGAGCCATTGCTTTGCAAACGGGCATATAGAATGTGTGGCACAACAAATATAAAGGATCTTAGGAGGTGGTTTTTATTGATAAGGAAACATACCTTGATCATTTTGTTCATGATGTCATGAATGGTTGTTTTTATTATCAAGACTTCTTTTCTTTGTTCTGCAGAAACAGCATTTATAGTAAGGCTCTAGTAATTCATGATGGCAATGTAACAAGTGGAACCCATATCATAGCAAGTAGCAATACCATCTAATTCAGCAACTTTATCCAATGCTTTGGCAGATCCTCGATTTAGAAGGCGAAACGTGCTTTTCCTACCCACATAATCAGTGTAGTTCTGCAGTTATGAATAAAACTTAGTGAGGAAGGTCTTAATTTTAGGACAAAATAGAAATAACACCAGTAACACATTATTGAGCAACTAACCTGTGTCGGAGCACCATTTTCTCTAAGGACAGCATCATAACCATCTATCTCCTTTCCAAATTTTGTTTTCAAGAGATCTCCTGAATTACCGATAACAGCACAGCGCCCAAACTGTCTAGGGAAGTATGGTGGTGTCTCAGGGAGCACTAGTGAAAGTTTCTCCATGCACAAGGTCCTGTTCTCGCAGCGGTTCCTGCAACACAGAAAGATCCTATTTATAAGACTTCACGCTATCCTTCAATTTCCTTCAGAATAAGAACCCCTGAATTCATAACTATAAGTAATTATAAATACACAAACATGGGGTGTGATAATTATGTTATATATCGAAAAGCCTTAGCAATCAAGGTAGAGTGGAAAAGACAGCTTAAGAAAAGGTTTTATCCCTTCTATAAGAGCATGAGGATGCTAGACTATAGGCTGAACCTTGTGGATCTTGTGGGCTATAGTCTATTTGTTTCCTAACATTAATTTGTCACATTAGCTAATTCTAGTGGTGGTTTACTTCTCAACAAATAATTAAAAATGTCTTAGGACAGACGAATTGACAGATTATCCTAGTTCACATAATATATCACAAGCCTTATTTCAGAAAGACCATTTGGGGTTTGAAATTTGCATAACCATTCTGGAAATTTATAACCAGCTATATAAAGTATACTATACTCTATTTCTAATAAATGAATTAAAATGCAATTTAGTTTGGTTGTCATCCTTATAGGCTCCCATTTTTCAATGATTACATAATTGTTTAGTAAAATTCAGTTGTACATTTACTCACAGTTGTATTCCTTTATTGATCCTACGCCATGCATACTCCTCCCATCCATTTGGCAAAGAATCAATGAATTCCTTGGTGAGTATAGTGGTACTGTTCCGCACCTGGGCAATCAATACACACAACAATAAAACGTAAGGCATACATCATAAATACCTTCTCCAATACTTATTTTTTGAAGGAAAAAAAAAAGAACTAATAAAAGGAAGCTGAGATTAATGCCTATAAGATGGTAAGGATAACTGACTGCCTTTTGGTAGACTGCAAAATACATATTCAGACGGTCTAATAGCATATCTATCAAATGGAATATCAAAAACATCTGGATTTATATCTGAAGAGATTATAGATTTATGGGTATTCACAATCATGATAACACAGACCAAGTTGCTTACCTGTTCCCATGTTGCCACAGCTTCACATAGATTAAAATCAAAAGATAGAGCTTCAAGTTCACCGGTTTTGGGATCTCTCTGTTAATACAGAAACCTCCATAAGTCAACAATCGGGATAATTGTTTAACTGCTTCCTAGCCATACTTCTAAATAGGAGGAACCTATTTCCCCCCAGGTAGTAGGTTGTCATAATTCACATAATTTTTAGGACCACAAATGCAACATTATTTTTTCTTCGTGAATAACAATCAGGTCAGTGAATGATTGGGAATATTTACCCATTTGGGGATGGTGTCACTAGGGAAATTTATTGTGGTTTGACAATAATCACCGCCCCGAGCTGCTTTCAGACCAAGTCCATTTGCGCTCTGCATAAAACACAATTAGCAACTCAGTCAAACCATCCAAAGAATGCAAACATTGAATACCACAGAGGTGCAATCAAATTTCATAAATTATTTCACCACTCACCAGCATAATCCTTTCGAGGGAAACACAATACCTTTCAACATTATAAAATAGCCCTTTGAGATTCAGTTCAAGAGTTTCCCATATCAAAGGTCCAATATTGAATATTAGTGCATTTAGTATTCAGCTATTTAACAAACTGCTGAGATCTTACTATTTCATCGAAATGTTGTTGACATCCAATCAAGACCAAACCAAAATTCAGGTTTACGATCTCTTCCTAATTCATTACCTAAACAATCATACATAACCTATGAGAATTGGAAAACTAAACATGACAATCAATACAATTTTGAGACAAATTCAACAACACAGAAACCAATACACAAAAATGGAGTAGCGACTAGTGAGAGGGAAATAAAAAAATAATAATAACGAAGCAGAGGGGGAAGCTCACCACACACTTCTGGAAACTGCTGTGCAGCGAAAGCAATGCTTCCGTGTCTTCATCAGAGAGGTGATGAGTGGGATCTGTATATGGTTACATTCCAATCATTAGATTTAAGGCAATTGAACCCTTCTCTTACGATTTCGATGATATAATAAGTATACATACATACATACATACAGAAAGATTAGAGAGTCCGGTGATGTAAATGGAAATGGCTGCAAAACCAGATGCCAAAGCAAGCAAAAAGCCGAGTTGCAGAACCCTCATCGGATTCAGTTTGCGAAGCGGAACCTACTCAATGCACAAATGAATTCGAGTTTATCAACCTCTGGAGATTGAATCTGATATTATAAGCACCTGCTCCATGCAAAATCAATCTTCACTGAACTCCAGATCTCTTGCTAAACAAATTTTGAAGTTAAAATTCTTTGTGAGAAAAAAACACTTCCCGAATGCTGGAAAGGTTTTCCGTTATATGGGATTTGGTAAATATACTTTAGATTTTGACCATACACCCCACGTCAAAAGGATAAATTACTATTATATTCTCATCGATTTTTTTTTTTCAATTTTGCGTTTTTATCATAAACTCAATTTTTAGAAATGCATTTTTACATTTTTATCAGTAATTGGAGTTTTCAGAATACAAATTTGCATTCCAAAAACTTCAGTTTCTAGAAAAAATGCAAAATCAAAATCTTAAGAAGCAAAACGCGATATTAAAATATGGTATTTTTGGAATTTCAAAATTAATGTGGGGTGTATGACTAATTGTGTGGTATGTATTTACCAATTCCCAGTTATAGTTATTTGATCTATCGAGCTTTTTTTTTGTTTGATGAATTTTTTATCTATAGAGCTTGTGGACCAAAAATGTTTAAGTTTTATAGGGCTCTGTGGACCAAGGGAAAAAATGAACTTATCAAGCTTTAAATTAAAATGCTCTCATTCATTAAAAAAAAGTCTATTCTATTAAGCAGAAAAAATATCTAGTTTATTTTATTGAAGTTGATTACAAAGATTTTTATATTCATTTCTCTTGTTTTATCCCCCTCTTCCCTGTATCTCTCACATCATTGCAAGGTAGGATGTGAGACAATATTTATTCCAACAAAACTATGCTGTCATATTTGTCATTGCAAACTCCAATATGATATTCCTCTGGATAACTACTTTGTAAAAATAAGAGATTTTGATAAAAAAAATTTACAAAACTTTTATCAGTCAATTTTATGAAGATATTTTGTGTAATGTACTACTTGTTTCATTTTTTGGGATTTCCTTGGTCAGAAGACATAGCTGGTACTATTTAGTTTGAGGAAATATTTTATTTTTATAAAAAATTATACAAATATCACATTATTTAATTCATGTTTATTAAATAGTTATACAATAAATATTGCTAAAATAATTATTTAAAAATAAGGAAACGGAATGAAAAAGAATGTAACGTTTTTATTGTTAGCAAAATTATGAAATAAAATTAATATATTTTTAAACTAAATAAACTCTAATGTTTTATATAAAAATATAAGTGTTTTTTTTTCTATATAGCACATGAAAAGTAAGATATAGGTGGGACAAGGTGAGAAAAGTGAAGTGAGAACATAAAGCAAGTGGTGGGTTATATGCAGGTGCACTGTTGGGACAGCCCATGTCTTATAGGACTAAGGTATTTATAAATCAATGTCAACAATTCTATTTGACAGAAGGGACAAGGCAATTCAATGGCTTAAGGGGCATGGTACTGGCTCCTACCATTGCCTGTGCCATTCCCAACTATGTTGCCTCTCTCCTCTGAAGAGGATTGGGAATATGATAATTAATCTCCTGTGCTTATCCTCCCCAACAACAAAGATATATATTGGGAAGAGTACTCCACACACAAATAATACAAGAGTTGCCAATTACTTGTACACAATTTTTTTTTCCCTTTGATTTCCTCTCCCCAGTGAATTGGGGAATTTTCAAGTGTAGGATGTATCACAATTTCAATCCTCCGGCCAATTTACAAAATAAATGTTTAATTATATCTTGAAATTCTAAGACTATCAAAATTTTAGGACAACAAATAAAAGGTAAAATCACCAAAGTTTTGAAAAGGGAAGAATAAAAGAAGCAAAGATGAAAATTTAACAAACTACTAATGATTTTCGTCAAAAAAAACACACACACAAACAAACTACTAACAAAAATTACCGTTACCCTTTTTGTGGGGGGGAAAAGTTGTGGTGTCATTATCACACCTACTTTTAACTCGAACAATTAATGGCTGTATAATTGAATGCAAAATGAACCCGACAAACCGTCTATTATCCCGACAATTAGATCCTTAATGCCGGATCAACCTTCCCAGTTAGCACTATATCATTTCATTTGACAGATGACAATTAATTAAAGCAAGAAATGTATATGTGCGATGATGCTTATGCGGCTATACTCCAAATTAGCATCTAATAAGATTGGTCTATTAATTGGTGATATAGGAGTATAAGTTTTGGATTAGACATTCGTTCATGTATAATTACGTTAATCTTTCTCTAGCTTTTTCAAGAACCATGGAAAGACTTCATTAATTTTCGTGTTCTATTCAACTCGAAACTTCTTAATCATACTGTTTACTAGGACAGGGTCGAAAGCAAAGATATCGGTGTATATGTCCATTACATGGATGTCGGCTAGCAATTAGGGCAAACAATGTGATTGAACTCTTAGAATTTGTTTGGAAGTGGAAAAAAATTTGAAAATGAATAAAAAATAATAATTAAAGAGAAATGAACTGTTTGGATTGATAGAAAATAGAAAAAAATAGAGAAAGCAAAAATAAAAAGGAAAAAAATTCTCTTCACTTGTTTGAATAGATAAAAAAAGAAAAAAAAATGAGTTTATGCATTATAATTACTTTTATATTTTTACAGTAAAAATGAGAAAGTCGATCGGTTAAATTAAAAAGTAATAAAAAAGACAATTTGTTCTTTTTTTGTCAAAACGGAAATACTTATACGAAACAAAATTTGTTGCTCTTCCGTGCTACTATTTGATTGGTTGGTTTTATTTTTCATTTTATTGTGAACTGCCCCATTGCATGGTTTAAATATTTTGATTGGTCAAATTTATTATTCGTGTGTTTTCTTGCGAAAGTTCTTCGTACAAAATAGCACGACTCATTTTATTTTTATCCATGTTTTGTCTCTCAACCAAACCATAAAAAAATTATTATTTTCCTCTTTCTTTTTTCCCCCCATTAAACTAAACAAGCACATAGGACACATGGATTTGGGAAATTACTAAATCAATAGCCTGCACGCCCCTCCCTGGTGAAATATTACCTCCGATCTTATATATAAGAAATATAGTACTAAAATCACATAGATCAAAAAATATATTAAAATGTGTTATTTTTTATTAATAATATTATACTTTTAAATTTTTTTACATAAATACTATTGCATTAAATGGTTAAAAATGACATAGTATAATTGAGTAGTGTGATAATTAATAAAGATAACATTAAAAAAATAATTATTTCTTATAAAAAAAGACAAAAAAATACTTTTTGTTTCTTATAAATAAAATTGAAGATAGTAATTAAGAGGAAGGAGTTACCAAACATTAACAAACAGGGTTGGCCCTGAGCCCGATTTGGCACTCCATATTGAATTGATTATTCATTCAAGCATTAACTTTTGAAGTAGCGATGATGGTTCATCTTTTATGATTCTGATGTGTCATAATACAAGGCGCACCATCTGAAAATGGGAGAAGCGAAGACTCCACGGAATATGTATACGTGGCAAACTACAAATGAAATTAGAGGGAAGTCACATATTGTTTATTTACTTATCTGATGCTAGTTATACACCATTCAGATTGAATTATAAGTTAAAAATATTTTAAATTTAGTGGTTTAAAATATAAATAAATTTTAACTACTTTTTACATTATTTAATAAATTTTTTTACAAAATATTCTTTATTTAATGTATATTTTATTTTCAATGATCCATTTTATTATAAAGGTATTTTAGAAAAAAAAAATTTAATTTTTATTGAATTAATACGTGAATTAATTATTTTTTACTTATATATGAGTTTAAAGTAGTAGTCTTATAGATATTGAAAAATGCTCATATATGTTGATGATTGAATAAGGAATCTTTCTTTCTTTCTTTCTTCTCAAGCTAACCTTTGTCAAAAGACTCAAAACTAGGTCATGTTTGGATAATAAGTTTATTTACTGTTTATGACATAAGCTGTATAAGCTACTTTTATAATCGAAGAAAAATTATAGTGAAATTTATTTTATATAAATCATAAGCTGTTTTGATAAGCTATCATAAGTAGCTTATAAAAAATAAACCCAAAATAACTTATGAATCAGTCATAAATTATGTTCATATCCAAACAGGCCTCTAATCCTAAATAGTATTTCTCTTGTTGTTGCATTAATTTGACATGTGTCGAGCTAATGCATGTTGCTTTTTGCATGAAAGTCAGATAGGGTTTGGATGCTGACTTGTCACAGCTTGTACGCGCACACCAATTAATGGATCTGCAAACATTAATTAGCTCCATCCCTTGTGACGTTACATTGATTGGGAGACATTGCCAGTGTTGTCATTTGTTTGGCAGCAAAACTGTGTTTTTTTTGTTTCCGTCACATCACATAATATTGATAAAACTCGTTAAAGATTCCTTTTTGGAACAGTTCTTCCTTTTTTTTAAAAAAGTCTTATTTTGGAACAGTTCTATTTTCTTCTCCCTCTATTTTGTGTATAATTGTTGTATATAGTAAATATAAATAAATATACAATTTTAGCAGCGTAACATAATAATTGAGTAAACAGTTATTTTGGTCATTGAAAGTGTCAAGCAGTGTTACTTGAGTCTCTAACAGATATGAATTGATCACTTTGTTTTCAACTATCAGTCGTTAGTCACTTTGGTCCCTGAAAGTAATACTTATTGTCATTTTAGTCTCTAAAAGTGATTACTTAACTGTCATTTTAGTCCTTCAAAATGTTCACTTTTCTAACAGCAGGGACCAAAGTGACTAATTCGCATCTGTCAGGGACCAAAGTGACACCGTCTGACACTCTTAGGAACTAAAGTGACTATTTACTCCATTATAATTAGTGAACTTTGGAGGGGTTTTTCCTAGAACTTGTGTTATGGACCTAACCCAAAAATCGACTTGTAAAATAAGAATTATTTATTATTTTATAAAAACTACATTGACAATATCTCTAGTCGACGTGGAACTCTCAATCGTTTTCACATAATTGATTGAGATAAGAGCTAAACAAGAAGAAAATACTATTCAAATTCAATTTTCAACATTAATGAGAAATGATCCACATGCACCCCAGGGGATAAAGCATGGTGGACATGGGTTGGAGCATTGTTTTGGAGGAGGAAAGAAAGCACTGAGAGACCTGAGAAATTTTATCTACCAAAGAGTTGAGACAATGCCAGTACTACATTACTTGTCAGGTCGCCGGTGACGACCCTATAATCGATATGTTAGTAAAATATTTTAAAACAGGTGGGATCCTTCAATTCAAGATGGATGGTGAGCAACAACCAAGTTCAGCATTAACTACTTTTGGTACTAACCACTAGCTACATGAAGAAATATATATATTAGATATACATTCTTTATATATTCTTAATTATATATATTTTTGGTGATTGGTTGTTTTTATAAAAAAATTAATTTAATTATCTCAAAATATTTTTAAAAAATATATATATCGACATTAAAAAATAAACTATTGATTAAAAAAATGTGTTGAAAAAGATATATATCACCTCTTGACTTTTCTGAGTCACCATGTTATTGATGCAAAGTATTCACTGGTTTTGTCGGTGACTAATTTCTGTTAGAGAACCTGACTGACCACTTTTAATAGGATCTCTCTTTTTAACCACGTTTTTTACACGAGACCTAACTTAAAGGATCCAAGTCCAATTCCACTCGGACCAACGTAATGTCGGTAATTATCACCTCCTGATTTACTAAAACAATTGGCAACACATTGTCTTCTCCAATTGGTTTGGTTGTGAAGTGTACTTTTTATTGCTTAATTTCCTGGTAGCTTTTCATAAGTTTGCCACTGCTGGCCGGGAGAGCCAAGTGGCAAATACTTTGCACCGACCGGGCCATAGAATAGTTCCTAGTGTCAAATCTCGCATTATTGGCCATGATTTTTGAAAATAAATAAAAACATGGAACTAACTCATCAAGGCATCAACCATTACTTTCCCTCCCCTTTAACCCCGCTTTAGACATGAGGCGGGTACAACTTTCACAAAACGTTTCACATCTTTTACAAAATATATAGCAACAAGTGTTGATTCCAGAGCATCTGTACCCTTTAGGAAGAGATAGTACTAGGCATGGCTGAATAAAGTTTTACTCAGTTTTTCTTTTCTTCTAATAACTAACCCAATTACACAAAACATCGAAACTCAATCCGTATAGATAGCTTCTCGATCTGTTAGAAACCGGGTAACAATTGTTCTCTTGTAACCCCGGCCGATGCTTACCATTTTGGAAATTAGCAAACGTACAGTGTTTAATTGTTTGGGGGGATAAAAAAAACCTATATCATCAAAAGAAACAAAAGAAATCCAAACCTCTCAGTAGCCATGGTTTGAGATTCATTTTACTAGCTATACCAACAAATTAACCTTGAATTAGTTTTTGTAAATCAATAAAGGAAAAAGTTTCTTAGATACCCTTATGCACTCCTACGCCTTGAGAGAGATAGAAGAGAGATAAGTGATAGATGTGATAGATAAATGATGTGATAAATAGAGAGAAATAAAAAGAAATAGAGGTGTTGAATATTGAATGTTAAAATCGAGTAGGTGTTTAAAAATCAAAACCCATCAATAAAAATATAATTTTTACTTTATATACATGATTCTCATTTTTAATATAATTTTTAGTAAGAGTTTTAATGGATAAATTATAAACTATTTTTATAAAGATCAAACACCCGTAGCCATTGATCAGCCGTTGGTAACGTGCCATAGTGATTAGTGGATTAATCAATAATTTTAAGAATACTATTTTTTTGACAGGAAAGAATGGTACTAATTACATACCCTTTGAATGCATGATTTGATCGTTAATTAATTATTTGTTTGTTATATTTTTAATCATCAACATATCAAGACTCAATCTGGCTTTGTACTCGACCATAGGGAGCTCCCTATGAATAGGATCTGTCTTTGGTCTGGAAGCCAAACGGCTCCACACTGTAGACATTACAAAACAATGAATAAAAAAAAAGACCCTAATAATGCCAAAATTCTGAAGATTCTGCAGATTTACATGAAGTTAACTAAACCAACAAATGCATGGCCTGTCTTGTCAAGAACTGATCAAAAGTTGCATCAGCCTTTCATTTCTCAATAACGGTGAAATTAACTGTATCAACAGAATAACTGCCACCACAAGAATCAATCTTGTTTAAAACTTTAAATAATTTACATGGACATAAATTTCTGATATCTGTAGTAGGATTGATACAGAGTTTCTTGGAATTTGTGCATCGTAAGACTTTGGGGGGCATGGGGGTAAAAAAATTACACAGAAAGAGAACAAACGGACCTAGAAAAAGATATGGTCTTATTTGGTCGGCATTTTCTGTCCTTTTGGCTTCCTCATCCATTAATTTTGCTCCACTTTATTCATCATGTTTCAAATGTCACTTTAATCTAGTGGACTAGGAAAACCAAGCCATATAGTCTTTCTTATATATGCATAATGCCCGAATTCCCCTTCCCTTCCAAATGATTCGTATGCTTGATAATACACAGTGATACCAAGATTGGATTTGTTTTTTTGTGCTCTTTCTTCAGTGATTCTGCTACTTGTGTTTGGAATTTCCCTGCCTATATTAGAAACGATAAATCCTAAAAAAGAAAGATTAAATAAAAGGGTCAGGAACATAATTAAGAAGCAGATATTAATGAATTAATAATTTAATATATGTATAGTTTTTGTTACGAGGCATGGTTTGAGAGCTTACAACATGTTCGAAGCCTTGTTGGGGCAGCTATGTGAAATTGATATATTAATTTAAGGAACATGTATTGTTGCCGAATCCATATGGATTAAGAAACTTTTGTCGTTGGTCTTCTGCGTCCCAAAATGGACCACCGGTACACTGAAAATTATGTTTTTGTCAGAATATGGAAAAGAAGAACAAAGCCCTTCTCTTCTCTGTAGAATTTAATTATTCTTTGGTCACTTGCATGTCTTTATCTAAAAGTTGGTAGTTATTGAAAGGGAAGTACCTTATTTAACTTTAATAAAGAAAGAATAATGACAAAAGTAATCATACTTAAATAACTTAATTATATGAGCCAATCATATATAATTCTGTCATCAAAAGCTACAGCTTATGTTACCTCCAAGAAGAGATTTGGCCCGTGTCCTTGAAGAAAAGCTGGAGATGAATAATCCAAAAGATAGTCACTATTAGAAGTGGGGAAGGTGTTGGTGGTGGTCAGGGTGGTTGTATCAGCAAAAGCTGTGGCCTGCTGGTTGGAGCTGCTGCATAGTGGTACAGAAGGTAGTGGTGATGCTGTCATGCTATTTAATTTCTGAAAATTCAGTTAGACAGTTCCATCATTAGATATTTGTTGGAATCAACTAATTAATATTATATCACCAGCTAGCACATGGGAAATTTCTGGGGTTTGATTATTTCCTCTCACCTGATCTGGTCTAGCCAAGAGGGTGGTGTCTTGGTCCATTGCCAAGTCAAAGAACATGGGATGCACTGAAGCAAGTTTCATTGACAAGAACTGCAGAAGAAATAATAGAAGTATAAAGCTACTTATATAGCTTGATGATTTAATTTAAGCATTGTAGGTAATAAAAACCAAAAAGAAATTAAACTTTATGATCTTTTTGGTATCACTAGCTACCTCCACTTGATTCTGTAAGGACTGTACATAATTGATTATTTCATCCAACACAAGGGCCTTTCCAGTTACCTATTAATGAATGAACCAAATCAAATGTGGCTGTGATGAGAAGAGCTGATAGAAACACACAACTATCTCAATAAACCAAGATATAAAATAAAACACAACATACAAGATTAAAGAAATGAACCTCACCTTATCACAGCCTGGCACAAGTTGATGCAATATCTTCATCCTTTCACTTATTTTCTCTCTTCTAACCTGAAACCCATTTTTGTAACATCCACAATGAGACATGAACTTTTGGGGGGCATATATATATCAGTTGTTAAAGAGTCTTATTGTGTTGTATGTATACCCTTTCAGCAAGGCTGTGGCTATCTGTTGCTTGACCCCTTCTTGCTCTGACATGGATATAACCTGTTGGAGGCTCTTCAGGACTTTTCTTCTGATTCTTCTTCTCTTCTTTTGGTTTGTCCCCTCCCTTCACCCCACCACTGCTCTTCCTTTGATTTTTGTTTCCCCCTTTTGTTGAATCCTACAATAATTTGTAAAATGAGAACAAAACATTTAATAAAATTAATAAGATGAACCAAATATTGAAAAAGGAAAAGAAAAAAAAACATCAAATAGATAGAACAGAAACCATCACATAAATAGCTCAAGTTTAGTTACCTTAAATGAGGGGCTATTCAGGGAGGAAGACCCATTTCTGGTTCTTCTTTTCTTCTCCATAGGAATCACCTTCTGAGTGACCTGTTCACCGTTTTCAAGCTTGTCAACTACCATGGAGGACTCAGGACTCTGGTTTTTGACAACAGAAACCTCAGTATCACTGTTGTTGGTAATTTTAGAGCTTTGATCAACACAGCTAGTTTCGTGATTAGTAGTGATGAGTTCTTGATGAATACTGTGAGAAAGATGAGGATGAGGAAGAAGGGTAGTGTTTATAAGGTCTTGTTCCCCAAAAGAAGACATTTTTATTATTGGAGTATTGGGGAAGCATGCAGAGTCAACAAGAAAGGGATGGTATGGGTATGAAAAAGCTGCCATATGAGAGCTCTCTCTCTGGGTTTGAATATTTCGAGTTATCAAAGATTGAAGAAAGTGATAGAAGAAAGGCAAGGTAACTGTGGTTTCTGGTTTTTCTGGTGGGTGATACTCAAAAGCAGCTAGCTAGCCAGAGATGATGTATCAGTGTTGTGGACTCAGTAAAAGTTGGTCTGTGACAAAAACTTCAGAAGGGCAGGGTCTATATATAAAGAGAAGAGCTTGTGTGTGGCACATATATAAAATGCTGAAATCTTTTAAGGCAGTGTATAACTCATTCCCATGCAGAGACAGCATATTTGACCAGTCTAATCTCATCAACTCAATTTTTTTTCCCTTCAACATGATTGTTAATAATAAATGATCCCCGGTGGTGGTCATAGGTAAAAAAAAAAGAAGGTTAAATTGATTTGTTTATTTTTTGGTTAGTTAAGGTGACTTTTGTTTGACTTACTAATGCCTTACTGTTGAAACGTCACACATCACAGTAACACGATTTTTTTCATAAGATGCTCACAAACTTAATTGCCATTAGGGAGTTTCTATACTCCCCCGTCCTATAATAATAGTATTTTAAAAAAAATTCACTCAGATCAATAAATACAATAAATTAATGAGTAATAATAATAAATTTATTAAATTAATCTTATTATTTATATTATTTAAAAATCAATATAACACTCTAAAAGCATTGTTGGGGATAAAGTTAAAAAAATAATAATTAATAATTCATTAAAAAGATAAAATGACAATTATTTTTGGACAATTTCACTTTTTTAAAAAGATTATTATTATGAGACGGAGGGAGGAGCACCCTCAGAAAAACTCATAATTTTTGACTGGTTTCCAATCCAATCAGTGTGGGTCTAGTCCGGTTTTGATAACCATAGAAGAATTATCTAAAAGATAAAAATGTCGATTTTTATTTCTTACTTAATAAATATATTTTCTATCTTATCTCACATGTTTACCAGATTATTTAATCTTTTCCGCATTCTGTTACTACAGAATTTTCTTTTTCAGCAATTCTTGCAAATTTTTTATTATTTCACGATTAAAGGCAAATGACAGAAAAAGAATTAAAAAATAAACAAGTGCATAATTTTTCTTCTGAAATCTCATTTGTTAATTCTGCTGTTTTCAAGTGATGGTTATAAAGCTCACCCAAAAGAGAATGATGGCGACAAGTTATTATATGTTTTTTATGAAGCGTTTTTAATTACGACCCCACAGTTTTCTGTTCATTTACACGGGTCCTCCTTTTCAGTAACAATCCAAACAAATTGCATCCGCACAAGTACATTAGAAGGTGTGAGATTTTGACTACATTATTAAATTAATACCACTTTTGTTTATCGAAAAAATTAATACCACTTTTAGGGTTTGTTTAATTAGGAGAGGATTTTTAGAGGAGAAGGGAGGGGAAGGCTTCCATACTGATAGTGCAATTAAATCTAAAATTTACATGCTTTTTTCGCATTCATGCTTGCACTTATAGCTCTCACAGGCAATAGTTGTTTTTTTTTTGTTCAAGTGGAGATCGCTTTGACTCCACGCAATATCCCAACGCTTTCAACGAATGACTAATCTGCGCTCGTCTGTAAAGGCTTGGACTGGCAAAGGCATGATTTTACTCCTGGGTGGAATCGATCCTGCTACCAACAGGTCAATCCCCCCAAGCGTCCTAGTGTTCCACCACTAGGCCAAGCAATAGCTGGTTTAATACATTTTAAGTTAGATTTAAATGAATAAATTTTCTTTAACTGGTCTTTTTTTAGATATATATATATATAAGGAAAAATTCAAATTTTACATCGAATAGAGATAATATTTAAATAAAATATATAAAGTTTGGGCAATCCTCACTCACATGATGCCCCTAATTAATGCTTTTAACTTACTTTTTTTTCATTTTTTAATTTTAATGTTGATGCAAATGATAAAAGAACTTTGATTTCCATTGTAATTTCATTTTGAGAATATCAAAGTAATGGTTAAATACCTTTTTAGTTTTGTAAATAGGAAAACATTCATTTTTTGTCTCTCAACTTTAGGGTTCGTTTGTTTTAGATTTTGATAGAATTGATTATTAAGAAAGATTTTGATAGAATTGATTATTAAGAATTGATGTTAAAAGAGTTGATTTAAAAAAACCGAGTTAAAAAATTTGATTTGTGTTTTGTATTGATATTTTAAAAATGGGTTCATAAGAATTTATTTCGTTTGGATAATAAAAGTATAATAATTTTTTATGTATAAAAAATATATGTAGGTCCCATAATTAGAATTGATTTTATTCAACACAAAAGTAAAAAATTCTTACTTTCATCATCATCAACTACCTAACTCAGAATCAAATTTATTCATTACGATTTTGTCACCCACACACAATAACATTATAGCTTTTAATTCTATTGGCCTTGTTTAATTGCTTCCAAAATTGATTATTGACTATCGAGAATTTAAAACAAAAAAGACACTTAAATGTCCAAGCTTTATACTCCATCCGGTCTCAATTATAAGCAAAAAAAAAAAGATTTCATGTTAATTAAAAAAGTCAGTTAATTAAATTATTTTTTTTATTTTAGCTAAAAAATAAAATTTATTCCAAAATTGCCCTTAATGATATTTAATGTATAGAACAAAGTTTTTTTTTATCTTTCTAATATGGCTAGTAGCTGCCAATTAAAATTATTCATTTCACCTCCCTTACATTGGAAATACAATTTGAGTTAAATAAGAGTATTTTTGGAATTGACTCATTAAAGAGGATAAAAAGTAGTTAAATTTACTTATAATTGAGTCCACAAAATATGAATTTTTTTTAAGCTTATAATTGAGACCGAAGGGAATATATATACTTTCCCAATAAGTACAACTCCTCGTGCCCCTGCTATTGGCGGGTGTCCTAATAATAAATCCAGGCCGGATATATAAGTTTGAAGTGTCCAAAATTTATATACTCTATTTATACTTTAAATACCTCTAGTCGACGTAGAACTTGAGTTATTTTCCCTATATATATCTCCTTGTCCCGTATTCGTATTCTCATTTCGATGAATTTATTTGTGGCAGCTTTTTGTAAGTTCCACATCTTCCCAACCATGTTTCACATCCCAAAAGTCCAAATAGCTAGGTTCATGTACAAAAGGATGAATCAAAACGTGCTCAATGGACTTAAAGAGACTGATCAAAAGAACTTATTACCGTTCAACGCATGCAGTAGTAAAATATCACTAAAATGTCATTTAGCATTCTACTTTGCTCCGCGCGCTGTTGATCGCACGGACCGTAAATGTAATTTCGTTGTTATCGTACTTATTATTAGCTTTCGTGTTTTCTTCTCACAAGTCACAAGTAAGATAAATAAATTTAATTTTAGTAAGATAAAAAAAAAGGGACGCTTCTATTTCTATAAAATTATATAAAGCTAAAAATGAAATACCATTTCATAAACTCTCTTAGTTTGCAATTAACAGTTTGAGTTTAAACGGGCTCTTTAGTTATTGCAGGACAGCACCTCTAATAACGTTTGATAGATAACTGGGTACTGTACATAATATATATGTTATGTTCTAGATTTAATATATTTTTTTAAAAAAAATAGCCATAACACATCAGGAAAGCAATGCATTTAAATATAAAATCATTATTTCCTATTTTTTTATATGTAATGACTTGTTCTATTTTTTAATATGTATTAATTGTAGAAAAAAATGTTATTAATTATAGAAATATTTTGATTCATTCTATGTTTTAATATGCCAAATGTTGGGATGAAACCGAACTGGAAAAATAAAACTCTACTAATTCTAACTAAGCTGTAATGAGAAAACACATGAGCGCACCGCCGCTCTTTAAATCGAATCTGCTAAGCGTACTATTAGAGTAGGTATTGTCCTAACTCATTATAAGCTAATTATAAGCTAGCCTCCTAATAGAACAGTAGTAGGTTGTACCAAAAAAAAAAAAAAGAGAACAGTAGTAGGTTACACGCGCAGTGTAGGGGAGAAGCAAATGTTGCGATACAGACGAATCGACCACGCGTGATAAGGGGTTGGTTTGGTAATTGGGTTATAGTATTTTGCGCCCATTTAATTCTCAAGAGACCTTGTTGTATGTTATTACTGGTACTTATTTGCAGTCGGTGCCTGTGCCCAAAAGTGCGGCCTCTACGTCAGGAAACACAGTTATATGTTAATTCCAGCAACATATTCACCGGAAGTGTGTTTTTGTGTACATGGTGCCTAGTTCAAATTTATACTACTAATGTTTTCGTACAATTAAACCATACCCATACACTATAACATGTCATTTCAACTTAATATATAACGATGAAACACGTGTTGAAAATGCATCTGTTCCGGAGTGGCCCGAACGTACCAGGCCCCTAGGCATTGTGGACCGATCCCCCATAGCTGCAGGACTGACTATGGATAGAAAATGAGACTCCTTAAAGCATTTTTATTCGAGTATTTATTTTTAGATATTTAAGTGAGCTCTATTTGTATATATTATTTATTTTTATTTTTTTTAATTCAAGTACCTAATAGGTATCCAATCCCTCCAATCCAGTAACTCTAAAAAATTTACTAAATGAGTCTCATTAATAACTCTACATCCAATTATAACCTACAAAAATACATGAGACCCACAATGAGAGAGGAGAGAGAGGGTGCTTGTATAAGCATCTCTCTCCATTAAGTACCCAAAATTATTCTTCCCCATTGGGGATACCTAATAAGTATCCATTAAGTATCCATAGGTACCCACCAATATTGATGCTCTTACACCATATATGTGTTGTCTCTTTTTATCCTTACTCTATTGGAATTCCTTATTCCTTGAGCATCATAGTGCCTTTGCTATGATTTGCCAGGAAACATTATTGCATATGCCCAATTTGCCGCCACCTCCTTCGGCAAGGCCGGGGATCTAGAAGAACAACATCATATATATTTGATTTTGCGAATCAATTGGGTGTAGTGTAAGTAGTACCCAAACTAACTTGCAAGGAATCCCGGTCAATAGAGGCTTGGCAATGGGGCCTGAATCTGTGGGTATCCATCTGAACCCATCCAAACTTTGATGGGGAAAACTCGTTTTGACCGAGGTCGGGAACGGATTCGGGTTTTCCCCGCATTTAAAAGTCGGGGTCGGAGAAAACTAATACTCACCCGAACCCGCCCCGTACATTTATTACACTTATAATATAATATTTAATGCATTAGTATTATAGAAAACTACATTTTTAATTCTTTATTTCTTCATTATTATTTGTCTAACAAAATATATTAAAAAAATATCTTCAAAATAGAGTATTAAATTTCTTTAATTCTATCGAAATTAAAATTCTAGAATTAAAATTTGGAATTCAAAATACTAGGTGCGGGGGCGGGGAAACTCGACCCCCGTAGGGGACGCGGATGGGTGTTGATTTTTCAACTCCGGCCAAGATCGGGGGCGGGGCGGGGATCGAAACCCGAACACTATCGGGGGCGGGGACGGGGAATGTAAAACTTGCCCCCGCCCCGCCCCGTTGCCATGCCTACCGGTCAACGCGACTCGAAGTTGAACACTAAATATTGACTCCTCTCTCAGCGAGAATTCGAATCGTGGTTCGCCATATTGTAGGCAACTAATCCCTTTCGCTAGACTCGGTCTCCATTAATGGCTTTGTTTATAAGTATTGATTTGAATCCGGTGAAATAAAAAAATTATAAAACCAATTAAAATTTTGAGTTAAGATACTTAAAACTCGCAAAATCCGACCAAACGTGATAAGCCTTTTTTCTTAATAAATGACACTGATCTAAAATAGATCCCAGCCCAATGAGTGGATTGAAATTCAAAATCAATCCAAATTTATTATAGGTTGGAAGGCTAAAAGATCATTAAATTCATGCCATCCCAAATCGAAATTTTTGTTAATTAATTTAGATTCTTGCTTTTTTAAAAGCCAAAATCTACAATCATCTTCAATTGGCAAGTTGTTTTTTCTTCCTCCGTGTGTGGTTGATTACTTGATCCCCAATTCGAGATCTAACTATAATTTTTGAACATTTACTTATTTTTAACACCTATCTATCACTTTTATTTCTTTTTATCTTTCTCTTCTCGTCACATCACTCATCTATTGCTCCTTTATATTTCTTTTATTCCTATATCTCACCATGTGTACAATAGCACTTGATGGCCAAAAAATCATTTTTCTTGAGATCAATCCTCACTTTAAATCTTCACCTACAACAATTATTGGTTCCCTACATTCACGGGGACTAAGAGATTCACTATTCTCGCTTGGCACGAGGAAGATAAATATTAGACTTAATTATGCTTTAAGTTATTGGGCATTTGTCCCATTGTAATCCAAAAAAAAGATTATTTATTAATAAACAATATATAAATTGAAGTATAAAAACACAAACGTTTAATTTTAATTTTATAAAACTTTTACAATTAATTTAATTGATAAAATTTACAGTATTAAATTGAGTAAAGATTAAAAATGATGAATTGAGAATTTTATTAAGAAAATTATGTTTTGATTTGTTATTTAAATTTAAAAGATACTTTAAAAATAAAAAGATATGTAATTATATAAAAAAAATATGCAACAACTAGTTAATTTTATGAAATTAATGGACAATACCATTTCTATGAGTGGATTATATCTCATGGCATGTGGTGCTATGTAAAACCATTTCTTATATACCTTCACAACTACTTTTATGATCCACTCTTTCTTCCATTATTTTCACGCAATAAACTAAGATCACGTTTAGCAACTGTATACGTGTATAGTCGTGTACGATGCCGAAACCGCACTCAATTGTGTGAAAAATATTTATATACATTAAATGAAATAAACTACTCCTACTACTGACGATATAATTTTTTTTACACAAAAATCTAACTATATATTATATACTATGTAAAAAAATTTCACCGTTATGTAAATTTTTTTCACCGTCAATACATAATTATTAGACTCTTAAACTAATTGTTGCTAATACACACATATTAATTATAGGATATTGTATAATACAAGGAGTCATAAGATGGTTTAGTGGTTTGAGGGTTTAGAATTGGGGGAAGGACACAGGCAGGGGCGGATCCATGTTCACTACTTTGGGGGCATCTATTTGTTTATTTTTCTTTGTAATATTTTATATATATATATATATATATATTTGATGCTTTACATTTCACTTATATTTTAATCCACTAAATAACTATTCTATTTATAGTAAAATAACTTTAATATAACTCTTTTTTTTTATTTCACTTACAATTTTAAAATAATTAAAAATATTGAATATCCCTTAAAAGTATATGGTTCTTTCAACGGTTGAATGATTGTTTAGTTACTTTTATAATAGATTTTTTATAATATTAAAAATGAAAAAATCATTCAATGTTTATAAAATATGAAAACTCGCAGTGAACCATTATGATATATTTTATATTTTTCATAAATGATATGTTATATTTTTATACTATTAATTTATATTTATTAATTATATTTACATGTATTGCCCCCACAACTTAAAATTCTTGAATCTGCCACTGGACATAGGGATTAGAGTGATAAGTAGGTTATGGGTTCAAACCTCCCATCACTAACATAACATATTAATTTATTAATATTTGCCTATAAAAAAGATTTTACTAACTTTTGTGTCGCATGATAATTAATTGCGCATTATAAAACAAGCTTTCACACAATTCATTATAATTAGATTGGTTATTCCTAATTCCTTTGTTTTTTAGGGCGGGGTCAATTTACGCGTGCTTGCCAGTTGTACAAGTACTAAACGAACCAAAGAATTGATGAGGGATAAGGGAGGTACAGTGTGTACGTATAGTAAATGAATCTTGTGACTCGTTCTCAGTAAAGTGAGATGAACCTGTCATTCAAAAAGTGAACTTATATATAATTGGTTTGAGTTTGATTCACAGCTAAGCTAGGTAAGTAACCGATACATATATATATATATATATATATATATATATATATATATATATATATATATATATATATATGATGATGAGACAGTGCAGGTGAGATATATACACCAGTACACACACGCAATGCCATACATGTAATGCAAGTTCCATTGTTTGTGGATTAATTGGAAACGTCTGAATACCTCACATTCTTCATCTGAGAGAGGCGCGCGCAGAACCTGCATGCGTACGTTCTTACAGAAGTGATCATCACTTCGATTAAGTCGAACTCTATCGATGGATTCCATGCATGCATGCATGGGGAACATGAGTCAAAACAATGGCAATTATACCACTAACTACCAAAGCCTTTTGCTTGAAAAGCTAGAGCAAGTGAAGACAAACACGGAACTGTATGTTTGTTTGTTGGGTAGGGTCGAACACATATAGACGGCATTTATTTCGTCACTCAATTTATATGTTCAATAACATATTGATTTAATTGTATTTTTGGTCCTCTACGTATTGCAGTTGTGAAATTTTGATCATCTAGATATATATTCCAATTGTTATAATTAGGTCTCTATATCTGTCACTCGGTCATCTAATTTTTATATAGAGTCATGCCACCTTGGCATGCATGGTGCGTATTGCCAAAAAAATTCCTCAAAATAAGCCAAGTAATATACATGATACAACACATGTTTTATTTAAAATTTCTGATATGTAAGAGTTTTTGTCACGTTATCGGTGCTAAATTCTGACTCAGTGTCAAATCAATTTTATTTATGTTGCGTAAGTTCTCGCGTGTAATTAAAAATTGGATGACAAATGCCAATTCGGATATATAGGGGACTAAAATTCCACATTCGCAGTGCATGAGAAAACACAAGTGCAATTAAGTCTAACATATTCAAGAGTTATATTTTAAAGTTTTTTTAATTATATAAACCATTGATAAGATATGAAATGTTTGGTGAAATTAATTTTTTTTTACGAGAGTGAAATTAATTAGTAGTTGACTAGCTAATTGATGAATATAAAAAATGACATAAAATGACATTTTTATGTCATTTATATAAATTCTGTTTATATATAATATATAATTAATATTATTTTAAAATAATTATCACTTCTAATACTATAATTTATTTTTAATTGTTTTATCATCTAAGCAATTATAATGTTAATTTTTAATTTTTGTTATTTTGAATATTTTTTATTAAATAAAATGAGATAATATAAATGAAATAACATAAGACATGGTAGCATATTAGGGGTTAAGATTTTTGTTTTATTTAATGGAGGGTACAATATAGGAGTTTAATTAAAATAAAAATAATAAAAAATATAAGTTCAAATGCTATTTTAAGCAGCATATAAAAAAATATTAAAAGCTAAATAATTTCATTTACCAAACATATATATCTACTTTAATTTGGTCAAACAATTTTAATCAGTCAGATATGCTATATAAGGAAACGAACTAGACTTAACAAAAACATCCTAAGGAATAAATTAATAACTCTCAGTGGGTTACATGCATACACTGTATAGTAAATAACTCTTAATAAGTATTTGACTAACTTAATTTTCAGACATAAGCCGAACTATTATATATAATTAGGCCCTGTTTGGATTGACTTATGCAGAGCTTATCTGGGTTTATTTATTGACATAAGCACTTGTCAGCGTGTTTGACAGAGCTTATGAAAATAGCTTATGATTGATTCATAAGCTCCACATGATAGTTTATCAAAACAGCTTACAACTTATATGAAATGATCAGTTTCACCATATTCTCTCTTTGATCATAAAAATAACTTATATATAAGCACTTATATGATAAGCGTTTATACCATAAGTGCTTTATAAATAAGTTGTTCATCCAAATAAGTCCTATATCTTTGATTACATTATGCAGCTCTTTCACACCAGAAAAAGATGAAGAATCAAACTATCTCTACATTTCTTCATACTATCTCCACATTAATATTTCTAATGGTTTTGCTCTTTTTCTCACTTAGTTCCTGGTATGTACCCCCGCATAGCTTAATTATAAGAAAGAAAATAAAATTATGTGTGCTACTGCTAATATATGTATCGGTTTAATTAACGGGTGCAGAGGTGTGGAATTGGTGAAGACAGAATATTCTGGTCCTGTTTGTGTAGCAGTACTGGAAGAAAATTAAGCTGCGTAATTGCTTGAACCCTTATTGCAATCAAACATACATGTTTTATAAAGTATACAAACTGCGCGCGATGGGGACTGCAAACGGATATTGCATTGAAGGAGACATTTGCCGTTGTTTTTACGCGGACCCAAGCTGCACTGCACCTAACTAGCTAGTTTTGCTACCTTCTTATGCCTTTCTCCTCATTTGGCTAAAATAAAATAAGAAGTGTGTATCCATGACCTCTTATATATTCAAAAGAAAAGTGCTTCATATATGGTTATTCTTATTTAATTCCCTATACATACTCATGCGTTTTTCTTTTCTAATGTCACCTATTGAGAACAATCGTTACTACAATTTAGAAATTGAGAGCCCCTTGTTTCATTATTATTTTGTTGGAGTGCTAGCGTATATTTAACATGTCTTCTGCCAATAATTAAAAAAACAACGTAACATTGCCATTGGAGCTTGGCTCACTTGTGTGGTACCAGAAAAAATGTCCGTGCCTTGTATATATTTATTTAAATTTTTTATTTATATTAATATTTCGTAAGAAAATATTTTAAAAAATGTGTGAAAGTAATCATAATTTAAATATAAAAAAATGTTGAGAAAAATATCATAAATTTAAAATTCATAGCACAATAAAATAAATCAAATATACATAAAAAGTTTATTAACTCAGTTGCTCAATAATTTTTTTTGTTGAAACTAGATAAATTAATTGAAAATAGAATTATCTAATATTAACTATCAAATATAAAATTTATATTTATTATATTTATAATTAAAATATTCACTTATAAAATTACTAACTCATAATGTTAGTTGTCAATCATTACCACTTGAGAAAAAATATGTAAAAATAATTAAATATTGCCCCTGTATGTTACTACTTGTTAACTATATCCAATATCTATCGCAAACATTGTTACCATAAAAGATTTGTCTAAATGGAAATGAGAATTATATTAATTTAGTGGATAATCGAAGTTTTTAAGTTTTTGTATAAAATACTTCCTAATAATTTGAGTATATTTACAATTAAAAATATTACTTAATTAAAACATAAAAGTCACGTCCTTTTCATTTCAATGAAATTTCTTAGCTAGAAACAATTATTATACAATATTAATTTTTTTGATAAGCGATTATTTATTAATAATTGTATATGTTTTCATAAAAACAAAATTTATAGATTTTAAATTTATATATAATATGGGCTTTTTGCCCAGTTTAATCTAAAAAAAATTATATATAATAAAAATAATCTGACAATAGATTAAATGCTATATTTGTTGAATACAATATATGAGACGCTGTAAAAAATAATATGTATATATTAAACATTTTTAGAAATACTTTATTAATACATTTGTTTTTTGGTAGAAAACCGAAAAGGGAACAAAAAGGAAAAAGAAAAAATAATTTATTAATACATTTGTTTAATTTCAAAGGTAAAACACTTTACCTAATTATATTAGTTTTTCCATAAAAAACTAATTATATTAGTTTTGGGCTATATAACATGAAAATGAAGAAACTCAGGGAAGTTAGGTTGATCAAGAATTATTTTATTAAAATTCTCATGCCAAACTTTGCTCTATTTTTCTTCAACTTTTTTTGACTGAGTATTTTTTTCAACTAAAGTAAGTAATCTTAATTATTGGTGAATATATATAATATAGCTTATACATACCTAACAAATCATAATATTTTATTTACAAATATCTAATTATAATTAATACTTTGTTGAAAAATTCAAGTACGTACTGATTAAAGAAATTTACACATCGATTAAGAAATTTAAATATATTTAATAAAAAAAGTAAAAAATTCATGTGACTAAATAGTTTTAAAGATGAATTATATTGACATAATTTGAATTAATATAAAATCTCTAAATATGTGCTATAGATAACATAAAATTGATAAAAGCTCATAAAAAACATGAAAACGAAAATGAAAAATTGATCTCATAAAAATAAAAATAGGAATATAATATTTTTTTGACAAGAAAAATAGGAATATAATGTAAAATAATAAAATCCAACAATAAAATTTTTATTTTAATATAAAAATAAAAAATAATATTTTTTTTTATCCAGTATAAATGGTAAATACACACACAAGCGCCCCAACCGGAGTTCGAACCACGTCTAACCTAGAAGGCAAGATGGATTTAACCATTTGTGCTAAGCTTTACAAACAAATAAAAAATAATATGGTAACTGGTAAGAGCACTCTGATAAGATTTCCAAGAATTTGCGAGAACGTCCTCCTACTTACTGATAATAACTTATCCTTAAGGTGGCGTCTAGGGTGAAGTACGCTTCACCTGTGTACCATAAATGTAAACCGTTAGATTTGGATAAAAAAAATCAAAGGTCTAGATGAATTGGAAGAAAAATGAGAACAAGTGTGCTTTCACTCAAAGAAAAATCGGCGGTGATGATCATGGTGGTGGTGTTGATGAGTGTGGCGTGGCAACTGAAACTACTTCACGTTCAGTCTCCACGACAATGACGAAGACGAAGACGTGTCTCCGGCGGCGTTCGACGCTAGGTCTCCACCGACGTTTTCGGCTCTTTCTGTTTTACGGTTTTTAAAAAAAGAAATGAGAGGGAGAGACCGCCTCCCATGGTGACAGGGGCCGCGTTCCGCGGCGGCACGGGATGGAGGAAAGGAGAAATTAATAGTTTGATTCGGTGTGAAACGAAACGAGAGTTCAAATTTCTTTCCAAGAAAAGAAACTCGCGTTCTGAAAATTTGTCCGCGTCGTGATTCGAACCGAAAAGCTTTCGGCGTAACCGCTTCGTCTTTGAAATGCAGAAATAGGTCAAATGGAAAATGCGATGAGCAACAGTAAGATGAAGGTTCGGAAGGTGAGGACTTTGAACGAGAACGTTTCGCCGTTGCAGATCGAGTTGGACGATAAAAGAGGACGCTATCTCCAATCAACGGTGATGAGTTCCGGGAACCGTAGCTTCTTTCTCTCTCCCTCATTTCTTTTTTTCTTTTTTAATTTTTATATGACGTGGGAAGGTTTATGATAGTTAAGGTGAACATGAAATCAGAGCCCTTGATACAATGTTCCATAGGTGAACCATATGTTGGGTATCTCACCTTAGACGCCACCTATCCTTAAACCCCTAAACCCTGTCAAACCCTATCCAACAACAATGGACCGTAATTGAACAAACTCATAAGTCTAACTCTGTTCATTTCCAATTCCATGGCCATCTCTACCTTAAAATTCGTGTGCAAACCCAATCTCCACCTCCGCCCCACCCCGTTCCAATGTGTGCGCAAGGTATCTCTCAACATTTCAACCACACACACCACACACCATTATCCTCCTTCTTTCTTTCTTTCTTTCTTTTAATTTTCTGTTTTTTTTTTCCTTTCAATTTCTAGGTTGTGCCAATATCCGTCCCTTCAGTTGAGGCAGAGGGACGTAGCGGCTCATATCGCAAACAAGGCAAGTCAACTAGTGAAGAACTATATAATTGTTAGTCTAAGTTATGTATTGTTTTATTATTATTGAGGCTGGTGATTTTGAAATCGTTTATTTATTTATTTATTTATTTATTTATTTGTGCTCTTGGTTGGTATATTAAATTGATGAAGAAAATAAGAAGGCCCCAGCATGGAAGAAATTGAATTCCAAAGAGCTTGGACTTCGAAATTCCATGATAGCAATTCCAACGAAAAAGGTTCTGAACACGCTGAAGAAAAAGGGTACTTGCTGCTCTCTACTCCTCATATATCATTTCCTTGATTTTGTGTTCCCAATTTCCACCATAGAATAAAACATGCTCATTTCTAGCTGTAAAATGTATACTTCCATTACATCGGTCATTGCGGTGCACCCCATTTCGGTCTCAACTCTCAACTGTTTTGGGAAATATATACTTAATTCTGAATGATTTTCCAGTGCCACTAGAAATAAACTCATTAATCTGCATTTCTGTGATACTGTAATAATGATACATTGTTACTTGAAAAAATATCATTTTTATCCTCACAGATGATAGACATAGTTCCTTGCCACATTGAAGTGTGAATACCCTGTCTTTCACCTATATTTAGAGTAAAAGAGTTCTTAATTTTTCATTTTGAAATACAGTATCAAACTATTCAAATTGATCAAGAATTGGTCTATAATTGTTCTTCCGGAACATCTACCTGGCACTTGCATGTCATTTGTGATATAATTGGAAGATACTTAATTGTGACTATGCAAAGCTTATCTTGCTTAAATTTGTCCAGCAAAGGTCAATTTTGTAACAGAAATTGGGCATTTTTCATCAACCTCATTACCTGGTTTTTAGCTTGTCAGGCTATTGGAATCTGGAGTTATCTGTTGGCCTTTTTAACTAATTATGGCCCTGGAAATATTAATCTTTACTCTGGTATTTGTTTTGGTGTCTGTGCGCATTACTTAAGTATAAAGTTCTGAGGTTTCTAGGTTTATGTCTCCGAGTTTTGGGGGGGAAGTGCATAGTTAATAACCATTTTTCTTCTTCTTGTAGGGTATGACGTGTACCTTGTAGGAGGTTGTGTACGGGATCTGATACTAAAGCAAATACCAAAAGATTTTGATATTATAACCTCAGCAGATCTTAAAGAGGTTAACTTTATTTCCTATTTCTATTTTATTTTATAATAATTGGTGTACATGGTAGTTTGCTGGACAACTTTGTAGATCAAGAATGAAGTTATAAGCAGTTAGAAGGGCAACAAGTATTTTTATATTGGCATCTGGTGTGTGTACGACACGAACTTCACACGCGCGCGCACACTCACATAGCAGTTAGAAGGGGAACAAGTATTTTTATATTGGCATCTGGTGTTTGTTTCACTATCTTCACACACACGCGCATGTGTGCACACACACACATGGCTAATCCAAAGCCACTTTGGGTTTTTGACTAATCAGATTTGAATTGAGTAGACCTACTTAAGGGGACAAAGCTCTATTTTCCATTCACAGAACTTGAACATGAGACTTTCCTTAGGGGAAACTGAGCTCCTTGTCACTCAAACTAATAGGCATTGGTTGTAACATGCAGACTTGTACAATCTCATTTGAAAATTGAAATTTTTATTTAGGGCTTGTTGTCTTCAGACCTTAACTTTGCTTGGTGAATCTTGACTCATTTTTTAGGTGATGAGAACATTTTCATGGTGTGAGATAGTTGGTAAAAGGTTCCCAATATGTCATGTTCATATGGATGGTACCATTGTTGAGGTTGGTATATTCCCGTTTTTCTTAATTTTTTTGTACCTTTAGTTAGTTATCTTTACTAGGATAATTGCTTGAATTTTCCCCCTATTCTGCTTTTCATGATTATTTTATTCTCCGTTCCAAATTAGGTTTCAAGTTTTAACACTGCCAGTGCCAGATGCAAGCTAGGTATGCACTTTGCTCATGATATCAAGGCACCCAATGGCTGTGATAAGGACGACTATCTTCGTTGGAGGAATTGTTTGAATCGAGATTTTACAATTAATGGGTTGTGCACCAGTTCTTGCAATTTTAAAAACTGAAATTCTGTTCCCTTTTTTCTGTGTTTTGCTGCAAATGTTTTATGACATCACTTTATATACAATGCAGCTCTTTTTCATATTAACCAAATTTACACTTTTCCAGGTTGATGTTCGATCCATATGCAAAAATTGTATATGATTACATGGGAGGACTGGAAGATATTATAAAATCTAAAGTGTGCATGTATCTCTTTGAAGCCGTGGTTTCTTATATTGCTTTTCTAATAAGCAATTTGAACTTTTTTTTAACATAATTTTATGTAAATAGGTCCGAACTATGGTTCCTGCAGCTACATCTTTTCAGGAGGATTGTGGTGAGTTTTTGTTGAGCAATTCATAATTCATAATAAAAAAAAATTCATTATCATTTCCCATATTTTGGACAGTGTAAACTGCCTAGGACATACCCACTCTTCTGAATAGTGAATACATAGGTCTTTATGCCTTCATTTATCTATGCAGCTCGCATTCTTCGTGCAATTAGAATTGCTGCTCGCTTGGGGTTTAGTATTTCAAGAGAAACTGCTCATTCCATTAAAAATCTTTCATATTCAGTTTTAAGACTCGATAAGGTATTTAAAGTGTTATTTCTCTCTGCTTTATCATATACTTGCACGAGAATATGCTGGCTTAGATGCCCCTCTTTAACTGTTTCAGGGTAGGCTCCTGATGGAAATGAATTATATGTTAGCTTATGGATCTGGTGAACCTTCTTTAAGGCTGTTATGGAAATTTGGACTTCTAGATATACTTCTCCCCTTTCAGGTAGTTGATGATTCTTCATTTTAATTTCTAAAACTTAGTCATGGAATGATTGCTTAATTCACATTTGATTTTACAGGCTGTTTATTTTGTTCGCCATGGATTTCGGAGACGGGACAAAGGAACCAATATGCTTTTGGTAACCCCATTCCTCTTTAGTCTTGATGAAGTTTAAACTGTAAAACTTGCAGGATTCTAGACTGACTGACTGGCATTAGTCTATTTGTAATATCATACAAAAGACAAGTCTCCTAAACTACCCAGAACTTGCTGGTTATACTATCTATCAAGTTGTGCATTAGAAACATGTATATGTTTGGAAACTAATGCAATTCCTCCCTCCCTGCTTTTACTGTTTTACATTAATCCTTGCAAGTAAGTATTAAACCAGAATATGCAACATACTGAGTTCCTTGGCTCCACTACCTGAGGATACGTGAATGTTTATTTTCATCGAACTCATCTAGAATATCTAGACTACTTACTAGCATAATTAGGCGCTCATTCTTATGAGTATTTTTGGGGTCTGATTCTCTGAACCAGTAAAGATATTCCTCCTATTAAAAAAGGAGAAAGAAGACAAGTTTCAAGTTCTGAACGGCAAATGGAAGGTGGTCTTTTTCCTAATTTGCATATGGCTTGTTAGATTATCTCAGAATTATTCTGTATTACTTGAGTATCAATTTAAAATGCATAAATTTTTTCACCACATTGGCACATTTTTAATTGGATCTTTTGGAATTTCATCTGCAGTCTTTCTTCTCCAATCTGGACAAACTTTTGGCACCTAACTGTCCATGTCATAGCAGCTTATGGTAAGATCCATGCAACGACAATGCCTATGTCTAAGAAACAATGTTTTCTATATGTGCTGTTTTTTTTTTTAAATTTTCTTTTCAACACAAGATTTCAGTTCTTAAGAAATTTATTTTCAAATTGATGCTTTAGGAGCCATTTTTTGAATTCAGTTATATACTAAATTGTTTGGTCACTTTCACAATTAGAGTTTGCTTATATTTCTATTCAATGTCAAGAATAGATTCTAAGAACTATTAGTGTCCAAGTGGATTGTGATATAAAATTCAAATATACATGGTTAGACATATTTATGATCTGAATACATGTTTGGTCATCAAGGCAAGACTCATAAGGAATGTATGCTTTCAGGGTTGGTATCCTTGCATTACATAAAACATTGAGTGATCAACCAAGGAATCCCTTGGTGGTTGCTGCGTTTAGCCTTGCACTTCATAATGGTGGAAATTTGTTGGAAGCTGTAGACATAGCTAGGAGGATCAACAAACCACATGATGTCAGATTTCCTGAATTGTCAGATCCTTCGGATCTGGATGCAGAGGCTTTGACAAATGAGATTTTGGATCTCGCAGAGTCTGTTAAAGGGTCACTGTTGCAGATGACCACTAGGCGTTCAGTAGCATGGGCTATGGCTGACTATCCTCAAGCCCCTCATTCAGATCTGGTGAGCACATCCTTTTTCTTGATTTGTGCAAGCATGCAAAGAAAGAAATAATAAAAAATTAATGCTAGTAGCACAACTGATATCAGTGCAGCAATTGAATTTCCTAGTGAGAGATTGAATTATAGTTACCTGGAAAATTAAACCTTTTTTGTTGTTGTAATTTTTGAATTCATTGTTTAATGATTGATGATGATGATAGACAATTCTATTTAACATCTTAACCAGATATTTGAAGTATGATAATTTAATTATTGTTTAGGAATCCGGGCTTTCTTTGTTGATATTTTGGTTTAATGATATACTGAATACTGATCGACATCATTAGTCTGTAGTTTGTATTGTTAATTGTTAATCTTTGACAATTTGACAGGTGTTCATCCCATTAGGAATGTACCAAAAAGCTGTCAGCATTTTTTACTGCGTGAAAGCAAGTGCCGGTAAGAAGTTTTTGTCGAAGCAAGGCAGAAAAATTGATTATGAATCCTTAGCTGATGGTGACCTGCAAGAAGTACGGCACTTGTTTGCAAGGATTGTATTTGATACCGTATATCCACTACACCTAGGTCGGTCCTAAAATTAATGAACACTGGCAGTGATTTTCTGGAAACTAGTTTGAAGTTTTATGAGAAATTGGGAGAAAATTGATGCCGGAGTGGGCATTATGTCAAAGGGGAACAGAACAGTCGGATGAAAATTGAAATAGAAATGTGGTGAAGGTCTGGTTCCAGCATTTGACAAATTATCGTCAACTGTTATGAGCCAGTGACAGCAATAACGTGCTATAAGGCTAAATAGGCAGTGTATAAAATCATAAAAAAGGAAGAGTTTTCCACCCCCACCCCAAAAAAAAAAAATTCTCCATTCTTTTTGGTTCCGAAGAGTTTTTATATCGTTTATAGAACAATTCTTTTATCAAATATCATACTTTCATATTGTTCTTGTGGTGCGATGTAAACGTCGTAGTGCCAAATTTAACATTAATGTTGTATACATAAATTCAGATGGAATAGTCATTTAATTGCCAAAAGGTCAATAATATTGAATTGTTCAATTGAAGAATTCAAGAATGAAAAACAATCGGGAGTCTTTTGTTTTTTGGAAAAAAAGAGAGTAAAGAGGAATGGCGCAACAGGAAGATCTGAATAGTCCAGAGTACTCATCCGTTTTCATTTCCTTAAAATCCATTAATTTTCTTTGCCGACCCTTTCAGCTCAAAAACCCAAGAAGAAAAGGAGCTCAATTGCTTTTTGACGTGTGCTTATAGATGAACTTTTCGGTTTATTGGGTGTGTAAGATGAGAATTCTTACACTATCAGGTGGAAGATATTTGTTTTTGACCACTATATCATTGGTTAGTGGTCACATGAGTTGAAAATAGTAGGAAAGGAGGACAGAGTCAATCAGAAGATTCAGAACTCAGAAGACAAACTATATGTATCTCATCAACTGACAACAGAGCTAGCATAATCAAATACCAATTGAAAATGGTTAAATGAAGGGTGAAAAAAAATCTGAACATTCATCTTAATAATGAAGTATGGTGGTTCTCTGGTAAAACAGCCATTAACAAGCATTAGCATCCTAACATTATTTGTCTGTCAAAAAAGAATCTCTCTTCTGCATAGCCAAGCATGTGTGTTTGTGTGTTTTCTATTTGGCAGGTGCAGCAGGAGCACTCCCTCCAGTAGTAGGCCTGAAAGAGCAAAAAGCAAAATGATTAACAGAGAGGAACAAATCACAGAAACTGGGGGACATGAAACTAGGAGACAGGAGTTGCTACTTACAGCCCTACAAATACTTTAAAGGAATCATAGAGCCCCCACTGGGCTCCAGTTAGTGTTCCAATCATAACTATACGAAGAGGAAGGCCACGAGTGAAAAGACCCACTACCCCAATCTTCTTCACTGCCTGCAAATCCAATTGTAAAAAGACTCAAGTAAGCAAGCATTACTGATTACACAGAACAGAATGTGGAGGATGCTGTTTTTGTTGAGTGAATCACCAAAATTGCCCCTGAAATTGTAATGTGTTACCAACTTAGTCCCTAAAATTAAAAATTCTTGATCACATTAGTCTTTTTAGATCAGTAGTCAATTTAGTCCCTGAAATTGTCTGATAAAGACTAATGTGATCAAATATTTTCAATTTCAATGACTAATTTGAAATATTACCAATTTCAAGAATTTCAAGTACTAAATTGACAATGTCTTACAATTTCAAGGACTAAATTGGTGATTCAGTCTGTTTTTGTTCATATATGTATATGTATGTATGCATGCATGCATATCCACTCACATCACCAAAAGTGGCTCCCTTGGCATTGTTGAGGAAAGAAACGAGGTTGTCAGCAGGGTGTGAGACAACTGCACACAGTACTCCTGCAATGTATCCTGCCGCAAAACTGACTCCAAGCTGCAAATTCTTGCTGCATTGTTCTTTAGGTTGTGGGATGACGTGTTTGTAGATCATCTCCACAACAGTCTCAAAGGAAGCAAATTTCATCATCGTGTCTGATACAGAAGCGAAAAAGTGTAAGGGGGGAAGAGCAGAGAGATCAAATAAAAAGATATATAGCCTATTGGCAGAATGCACCTTAAAAGTTAACATTGCATTAATGTATGCTAAGCATGAAATTTTGCATCCAACAGAAGTGTAATGTGTATGTATGTAGACACACAAAATACAAACAGAAAAATATAAATTAGGAGCTATTTTCTTCCCTTAAGACCAAGCAAAGACAACAAAAGGAAATTCAAATTAATGCATTATCAATTCATCCATGCCTTTCTACACTGAATTCTTGGAGAGAATACTATGTTACCCTTTCTACACTGCCAAGAATGTTATAAAACTACTCACATGTCTTCAGCCTTCACCTAAGAAGGTGTCTTGGAATGTCAAATGTGTGTCCACAGTGAAAGAAATCATAAACAGACAAAGCTTAAACTTTTGGGATAATTAATTCATAACATGATATCAGAGGCTGAGTAGTCTAGAGTTTTCATCTTGTGGACCCATTTTTCAAATAAAAAAGTTGAGAAGCATTTGTGCACTGTCCACCCTTGAAACCCAAAGAATTCTTGTGTCGAGGGACATGTTAAAGATATATAATATATAATATGAAACCAATTTATATGTTTTCACGTGTGTGTTTGAATTATCATTTAAAACACATTCTCATTCAAAGCAAAAGCAACACTCCTCTTCCTTTTTCAAACCATGTTTGAATGGGGTTGAATGGAAAAACAAACACACACTAAAACTCTCGGAATCCATAAAATTGGACTTAACAAATATGAAATTGCACAAACTTACATGGAATCTGACGGCCCCAAAGAGGAACAATTCCTTTATACAACCTGCACACCATATCATATCAAATTCTGATCAAAACTAGGAGGTTCCAAAATCTAAAACTACAGCAACAAAATAATAGAAACCATGCGTACCCGGAAACACCATCAGCCTTGATAAACTTGGGCAAACCATCAGCCAAACCTTTAGCAAAGCCAGGCTGAGTTTGTACACGAACCTTGACTGCCTCAAAGGGACAAAGGGCGACATCAGCAATAACCTCTGCAGAAGCAGAACCAGCTAGAAATATGAAAGTTTTGTACTTGACTGCATTCTCGGGTCCCGCGAGATCTGAGTAGTACTTCTTGAAGAACTCATAAAACCCAAACTTGCACGCTCCCTGAAAACTGTAACCAAGCAAAGTCGGCACCCATCCCCTGAAGAAACCTTTAACTCCCTGCTCCTTCCGTAATACTCCAAACCCCGATGTGACGCCCTTATACTTCACAGGGTCAATCTGAAAAATAACAAGCAATGTTAATTTGTATACAAGTTTTGCTCATAATACTCATACGTAAAGTTGGCACAACACAATCACATTGATCATGTAATTGGATAAAGAATGACACTGTGATTGAAAATTTCATATTACTTTGAAAAGGCAAAATCTTTTGAATCAAATTCAAGCAACATATTGCAGAAACTTTGAAGGTGTATGTAAATGGTGGAGAATTGGGGCAGTGTAATGAATATGAGAGAACAGCTAGTTTAAAGATTTATCATTCATTTGGAACACTATTCATTGCAAAATTCATATGACATGGACAATAGTAATTCTTATACGAGAATCAGAAATGTCAACAATATACTCTTTCCAACACACTCTTACATGGTTGACACCACTTTTCAGATAGATCCCAGTGAATATGGAATGAGACCAATATATTTAATGAGATCTCTAAAAAATTTACCCACAGATAGCGAGTTAGAGAGTGTGTTCCTACTTCCTAGCATTAACACCTTATATAATTTCAATGCACTATTAAAATATTTTTAGCAATTTTTCTGCTAGAGAAATAGTGAAATGAAACAGATAGAAACATAGGAAAGGAAATGGAACGGACCTGCATGTTGCACTTGACGAGATCGAGAGGAGTGACGGCCATGTGGGTAAGGCCACAGCTGAAGACGCCACCGGCACTGCATGCGGCGTAGTAAGAAGGAGAAAACAATCGGATACTCTCATTTGGTGAAGGGATCATAAGTGGTGATGGTGATGATGATACAATATTGGTGGAGGTGGTGGTGGATGGTGGCAACCCATGATTGTTGTTGATTGAAGAAGTATTCAAATGGGAGAGTGTTTTTGATGAGTACAGGAATCCAGGGACAAGTGAGTTGCGAGATTGGTCGGAGGGAGCCATTGTGAAAATTCACAAAAAACAATAATGTGTGAGTGTGTGTTTATGTTTTTGGCTTAACCAAAGTAGAAAATAGAATGTTGTAATTAGTTTGAGGGGAAGAGAATATGGGCGACAAATATGGGAGGCTTTGTGGTTAGGAAATGGGAATGTATATATGTGTGAACTGAAGGGAGACTTATATGTGATCATGCCCCTGATTTTCGTCCTCTTCTTCGCATAGAGAGGGTCTTATACTAATAGCCTTTGACTCTATAACGCCCCTCCAATTTTCAGGTTAATGCAAGGCCTTCTCTCTTCACTATTATTATTGTTATTATTATTTATTAGTGTACTTTTAAATCTTTTTAATGATTGGTGTTTTTTTAAGAAAAAAATGTTGCACCCCTGCTTAGGTGAATTATACTTGGTAAAATCATTTGGAAGAGTTCAGCACTGGATTATTTGCATTCATGGAAATGTTTTTTCCTTTTTATTTTTTTAAAAAATATGTACAAGAAGTGAAGATGAACAAGTGAACAACTACACCTTTATTCTTTTTAATTACTAGTTGATAAGTTAATATGTTTTTGTTTGTGTTTCTGGATTTCTATTTTTTCGTTTATTATAGATATATGAATAAAATACGGCGTTCTTGTTTATTGAAAAAAGTATAAAAAAAAACTTTCTCTTTAGTTTTTTTTTTGACAAATTCTCTTTATTTTTTTAGTACATTTGCCTATAAATATACGCATACAAGAGAAGTAAATATTTGAGGTTGGTTCCTTTTTTTTTTTGGGTCGAAATTTGAGGTTAGTTCAGAAAGCCCAGATTTGCACCTCACTCAACTTAATGGACCAAATAGTTTGTGTCTCTACGAAAATCGGGCTGGGTTGAACAATCCACTTCCCAAGAGTCACACGTCTCACGTCATTGTTTTAGAGTAATTTATATCTGCCACATACATACTTTGTTATTTACACATACATGATTGCAGAACTATTAGTTTCACAGGTATATTTTTTTTCCAACATATATATAATGCGGAACTATTAGTTCTGCAGACATTTTCGAACACGTTATGTTTGCAGAACTAATAGTTCCACAACATGTATGTGTTGGAAAAAAAATATACCTGTAAAACTAATAGTTCCACAGTAATGTATGTGTAGATAGCAATGTATGTATGTGAAGATATAAATTCCCTTGTTTTAGAACCTTTGCATTTTATGACAAAAAAAAAAGAACCTTTGCATTTGTTGACAAAAAAAAAACCTCTGCATTTCCTTTGACAAAAAAGGCAAAATAGCACCTTTGGTCTCTTAGGTTATTTTATTTTTTCACGTTGGTCTCTTATCTTTATTTTTTGATAATAAGGTCCCTTATGTTTATTTATTTTTTCAATTTGGTCCTTTTCTTTATTTGTTGATGACGTGTCATTTACTGATTGGTCCGAGGTGATGATGTACAGTAAATTGAGACCAATCAGAAACTGACACATCGTTAACAAATGAAGAAAATGACCAAATTAAAAAAATAAATAAAACATAAAAGACTTTATTGTCAAAAAATAAAAATAAGGGACCAACTTAAAGAAATAAAATAACATAAGAGAACAAAGTACTATTTTGCCGACAAAAAAATAGAACCTTTGCATTTCCGAACCAAAAAAGTAAAAAGAACCTTTGCATTTTAAGAGAGTTTTAAAACAACCTATTGTTTTGGGGAAAAAAACCACCAATTGCATTTGATATTTTGTAGCTGCTAATTTGTAATACCGCAAAAACAATATTCAGTGCATATTGGCAATTAAGTAACTATTTGCAGGAAATTTTCCCTCTGATATAAATAGCAATCGTGAAACAATTTTTTTTTTTGAAAGAATGGCGTTTGTAATAATCAAGAATCAAGAATGGCGTTTATCTGACAAATTTCACCATTCAAATTTCACCATCATCATCATTATCGTTGTTATGATCAACTGATAACTGCCACGTAATTTTTGGATAGATTGTTACATTGAGAGAGCAATGTGCACCACTCGCTCGTTCGTTCATTCCCATCTCAGATCACCCAAAAAGGCCAATGCTAAATCCATTTTCTTGCTGACATGGCTTCACTTTCCAACTAAGCACCAGCTACACACACCTAGCTTGTTGTGCAGTGCTACTAGTAGTTAGTTTATACCCGCTTCTCTCATTAAACCCAATCCCTATCTCTTATTCCTCTCTATCTGCACCCTCACCTTGCCTTAGCTTCAAATCAATGGCCTCTGTTTCAGCCACCTCTCTTTGCTT
Organism: Glycyrrhiza uralensis; assembly: GCA_030159175.1. Taxonomy (NCBI): domain Eukaryota; kingdom Viridiplantae; phylum Streptophyta; class Magnoliopsida; order Fabales; family Fabaceae; genus Glycyrrhiza; species Glycyrrhiza uralensis. Next base: position 54,834,615 of record BRZY01000003.1, on the reverse strand, counting down.
CCAACCCTCTTTCATATTGTCTACAAGGACTAACCAGGTTCAAATGCCCTCCCCTCCCCTCTCTCCTAATGCATATACATATACCCTTCATATTTTATTTGTCTCTAGACTTCAATAGGTTCATGTGTTTTCAAATGATGTGATTTTGTTACTAGTAAATGCATGATATGACTTAATTGAAGTTTCGCCATTTGTAATTGTTATGCATGCGTGCAAGACACACACACATGAGTAGTGCATGTTTTGTTTTCGGTTAGAAAATTTCAAAAATATGTTTGAACTCAAAAGTAATTACAAAATTTTGTTAGCCAAAGATTTTTTTAGACTAAATATGCGTTTATAACTGAAAACCAAATGTGTCATTGAGTGTTGGAAATGAATAGTTAATAGTTGGTTTAGAATGGGCCAAACGAAGAAAATGGATGAAAACATGTATACTCACACATGTGTTGTCTAAAAGTTTTGGTTCGGAGGAATTTAAAGTTCACTTTTGTGTTTTGTTAGTTGGTCCATTGAAATTCTTCGTGAATTGATTAGGTCCTTGTAGGTAATAACTGGTTACCATTTTATTGAGCTGACCTCTACATTTTTTATGAGGCCATATGAAGAAGTGAAAAGCTTGATTTTGAGTGGTTAAACTTAAAACATGCAGGCTTCAAGTTTGGGGGCAGTTTCTGTGGGATGGAACAGGAGGAGCTTTCCTTCTTTGAGATCCTCCCGTTTCCGGATTTGTGCAGTAAGTTTGATTAATTCCCTTTTGAATGCATTAATTCTCCCTCTGAAAAACTTGCAAGAAACAAAAACAACTTTTGAATTTTGTGTCAAATTAAGGTCCAGGCACAACCTGAGACAGTGCAGAAAGTGTGTGAGATTGTGAGGAAACAACTGGCTTTGCCTCCTGAATCTGACCTCACCCCAGAAACCAAGTTTTCAGCACTCGGTGCTGATTCCCTTGACACAGTAAGATTCTAATTATTGTCATCAAGGGTTGTTGGTTTTGATTCAGATGGTCCATTCCATTTGGTTGATTACTACCTGTACTGTAACGTTAATGCTACTTAGATATCTGTGTTGATCAATTCTGATTGGTTTATAAGTCAAATGGCTGTGGCAGGTGGAAATAGTTATGGGTTTAGAGGAAGAGTTTGGCCTTAATATTGAGGATGATAACTCTGAAAACATCACAACCGTTCAAGAAGCAGCTGATTTGATAGAGAAACTGGTTCAAAAGAAAGCTGAAAGCTAAATAGGAAGTGAAGTACCTCTAGGGAAAATGCATTAAGTGAGAGCCAAAGTGTTAACTCAATGAGGATGATCATTATTCAGCCAATTTACTTGGCCTTTTTTTTTATGCTTATGCGTATTCTTTAGGTAGCTGATTGATTCTTTTCCCCATTGTAACTTCGGTAATTAACTTGCTCTTTGTTGCAAATGGTGACCAGAAAACGCCTTTTTTTTTTTCTCATTTCTCAAGATAAGCATCTCATTTGCTTTTGTAGGGAAAGATCATAGGTGATGTTTGTTTTACTGTTGTTTTTCATGTTCTGTCCTCATACCTGAGAGCATTCATGAGCTAGGCAAGTGGTGGGGTACATGCAAGGAGTTTGATGCTCAAGTCAGTTATAAATCCAACAAAATATAGGTAATAAAAAGAAAAAAACATCGATGTGTGCTTATATAAGATTATTGAATAATAGTATTTCAAATGTGTTGGTAGTGGTTGCTTCCATGTTCATATATACAGTTACCCAAAGTGGGGATGAGCCATATCTAGAGTCGAGTTCAAATCCCATGGACAGAGGATCCCAGTTGAGTTGGATTATTAGGATAAGCCATAAGTTGATGTATATGAGAAATGGGCCAATTGGGTCAGAAAAGTGAGAGCTTATCAGAAGATATTCCAAGTCACTTGGATCAACATGTGTCATAGCCTAAATATATTATTATAAATATAGAAGTGCTTTTCAATCTATCTATACCCACACTAAATGCTCGTTGTCCATTATGTGTGCTTGGCCAATGTGATAACATTGGGTGATTTGAGGTAATTCAAATTTTGTATACTTATAACTCAATGTAAGCCAAATTTTAAAGCTTGGCAATTGTTGGGGTTAGTTTTTCCAATACTACTATGAAGGATGAGGATGTTGATTTTGACTATTTTGATTATAAAAAGTGAGCAACAGTTCTAAAGGACTTTGTTAGTCATGCAAAAGGTGATGTTGATGTGTTATTGGAGTTTTAATTTAATTTTGAGAAAATTATTTTTCAATATCTTCGAGAAGAGGTTGATGATGTGAAGCTTGACCAAATCGGTTTTTGAGGTGCTTTGTTGGGCGAGAAAAATATATGTTATGTTCTGAAAATAGTTTACCTAAACAAGCTGTTGAGCTAAGAAAAGGGTAAATAATATTAGTAGAGAGGGGCATTGAGTCATTGACTAAAAAATTTGAGTAGTTAAAGTGGATGAGATGGAGAAAAAGACCTTAGCTCCATTATGAATCTATGATATTGGAGTAATATTTGAGCAATTTAATCGTACTAGTATTCCTTAGGTGATCAACACGTGTTTTCTTCACGGATAATATTGGAGCAATTTTATTTTACTAGTAGTTTTTTTGTAAACAATAAAAAGGTCCATTAAGGTATTTTCTTATTTTATTCAAGAGCATAAGAAATAAACTTAATTTCATCCGCACCCGCACCCTTGATTAAGTCATTTTGTTGGTACGAAAAAAGGGCTAAAACGAGGAAATACAATAAATTTAGGTCCTCTATTTTTAAAATAAGATTATCTCAAAATATATTCTCATATTTACATAACCATATATTTTTTGGGTTACTAAATTTTCACATTAAGTCAAATTAATATTTTTCCTTTTTATTCAGTTATTTAATCAAAAGATATTAAAAATAAACTACTATTAATTAAACTAAATTTTTATAATTTCTTAAATAAAAATTTCAAAATTTCATATTTTAATGTGCTGATTTTATTTTATTAAAGATATATTTTTATTTATTAAATTAGTTTTAATTTTTTATCATGTTTTTTGATATTTTACGTGTGTTTATAAGTATAAGAGCAATGTTAAATTATATACAAAGAAATATGCACCAATATCACGAATTGGTGTTTGAGAATAAAATCAGATACAATGTTTGTTTGGAAACTTGCATTTAATTTCTCACATTCGGAGATTGACTCAATGCGAAAACTCTTTCTAGCAGCTTCACGTCTATCACGCGTTAAGTGGGTAGAAAACACACTTCCAAACACACTAACAAGGGTAAGTGCTTAAATCAAGTCTCATCACATTTATTCCTTATTCATCAATGTTTGTTTCGTACTGAATATCAATTTCCTCATAATGCAACACACAAGCTATTGGTGAAGACTAGCACGAATGAGCTAGTTGGTGGTGTAGAAATGAAGCACCTATTCACCATTCCATCAAGTGTCTTGATTTTATGCTCACAATAACTATTATAAACCTTTTCATATAAAAACAAAAATAAATCAAAACAGAAATGATAGAGAGGGAGACCGCCTCCCATGGGCCGACAACCTCATTGCCGTCGTCCCCATCGGAGTAAGGACCACGAGACGCTTCCAGTCCAAAGATTCTGGAGTGGGGAGAAGCCGATGGGGGGGACGATGCCGACAGCGGAGGCGGCAGTGGATGGCGGGGAGAAGCTTCTAGTCCACTCGATCAAAAGATTCCCATTCAAGTGGAACCTAACCACCACTGCAACCGACACAGAGCCTCCTCCGATCGCCAATTGCCGGGGTCCACCAACACCACCCGATCACACCTCCACAACCGCCTCACACACAAGGGACTCCTCTGGCGATTCCCTTTCTTCAAAGGCAAGTCCGAATTCTACGCCATGATCATCGCCATCATCTTCCTCTTCACATTCGTTTCCATGGTCATGTAGAACTCCATCACCTCCGTCTTCTGCAAGCATGATGAGCACTCTAGGAATCTCTCCGTGATGGCCTCAAGTTCGGCACGACGCTCAAGTTCGTGAGCTTGACGGCGATAGGTTTTCCGGTTGGTGGGAGGGTGCCGGAGAAAATAGGACCGAAACTGCCGTGGCCGAGGAGGGTGGAGGAGTTGGTGGCACGGCGGAGGAGGGCATGGGAGAATGGGTGAGATAGTGATTCTGTGGGTTGTTCTCACATTTGTTTATAGCTAATATGAACCCTGATTATTTTGTAAATAAATGTGACGGTTCATTTTTATGGTGCATGGTGCTTCATTTCTACACCACCAACTAGCTGCATTATGCTTGTCTTTACCCAAGCAATTTACTAAAATTATTTTATCAGTGCTTGTTTGTTTGAAATCTTTCTTGTGACAAATAACAAATTATACCTTACAATATATTTTAAAAAACAATTTTTGCTAAAATAAAAATACTTTTGATAGAATCAAAAAGAGTAATGTTATTTACACATATCGTCACACACATTATACTGTATATTTTTATATAAATTTTCCTTAAGTTGTAACTAGTTTTATCAAAAAATTTATATACTCCCACTAATTCTATCACTTTTAGGGGTAAACATTAAAGAAACATGCAAGAAATCACAAAAAGAAAAAAGACACATGCAAGAAACCAATTTCAGGCGAAAATTATAATATAGTGATCTCTAAACGTTGCAGCTAAAAATTTAAACTACGAACTTTCAGCTTGCATGCCACGACACCGTTTTATGCGCCGTCAAAATATATGTTTTCTCTATGCGATATTTTTTGTTTTTTTTGACGGGATTTGTCTATGCGATGATAAATGGAAATGAAAATTCGCATTAACACGTCATGGCAGTATCTTGATCTTCGCATGCCACTGCCACCCCTCCTCTCTCCGGAGAGAAACGTCGTCGTTTCGGTTTATTTTGACTTACTACGATCCCGCCTCTGACCAATGAAGAAGGTTGAGCCGTTTTCTCGGTTTATCCTTCCCAAAATTTTCTTCCGTTTTCTCGAGAAAATCTAGCTCCCAGAAAATCTCGCTCTAATTACTAAACAACACACATATACATATATTCGCAGCTAGCTTGCGACGATGGAACGGAGAAGAACCGAGAGTCCGGTGTTCGCGCGGGAGTTGAGTGGCGATTCCAGCAGCACCGGCTCAACGTCGCCGGTGATGTCGCCGGCTCTCCCTCAGTCTCGAGTTGGTTCCATGAAGCAGCGAAACGCAGCTGCGCAGCATCTCGCTCAGGTGATGGCGTATCGGACGGTTGACGACGACGTCGAAGAAGAAGAAGACGATGATCTCGGGTTCCGGTTCAGTGCTCCGCCCCCTACCGCTTTCTCTGGTAGTAACAAGAAGAACGGTGTTACTGCCATTCCTCCGATTTCGGCGTCCAGGCCTAATAAAACTCAGTCTCTTGCGGTAATTCACACGGCAATTGTTGGATTTCATTTATTTGTCTGAATTTTCCAGTTGAATTATGCAAGTTTTGTTGTGTTTTTGTCCTTTTATTTTTTGATTTGGTTGGGAGTGACGAGTGCTTAATTCATTCAGTTCAATTGCTTTCGAACTTAAAGTTTTGCTGAGCTGGTGAATTGAAGCTTGAATTCAATTATGCTGGTGGTAGTAATATTTTGTGTGTTCATGGTTAAATTGATGCTGTAAAGAAAGCTTGAGATATTAATTGGTGTCAGTGTCACCTATTTTTCATTATACGATAATGAGATTTTGATGTTTTTATTAGTTAGGCCGGAACTCTGTAGAGCAAAGTCTTCCAGTACGTTCAACATCAGCTGGAATATCAGAGGTGTCTATTCGCCCAACAACAACAATGGTGGCGCCGCCCAGTAAATCCACAATTCGAACGCCAGTGGCTATACCTCCAATTGATCCTCCCACCAATAGAATTAGAGACAGAAGGTAGCGCGTTCTTTTAATTTCTTATCGTTTGCACTGGCTCACCCACTTTTTGAGGAAAATTGTAAGAAGAAAATATTTTCTCTTTATATCCCATTTTTTCTGATTGAATTTTAGGAGGAGGACGAATATATGGGCTCCAGTCTTGATGTTGACCAATGTTACCTTTTTGACATGCATGTAATTTATAACTTTCGATGTATGCATGAGGTCAATCCTTATTTTATTTATTGAAGTCATACATCTATCTAATCTGTGTGTGTATGCAGTGACGTGCATGTAATATTGATGACCCATACTTCTTTGAGTTTAAATCACTGGTTGACAATTTCAGGTTTCCATCAGATATCAGGCAACTTAACTTGAAAGACACAGGGGAGCAGCGTGAGGCTTCTGCACTCCTTGATGAAGTATAATACTCGCGTGCATTGGTTTCTGTCTCTAAAAACTAAATTCAATGACTGAGTATCCCTATATTGGCTATGCTGATTTTTAAGCTTTATTTACATAGATTTTGTATTCTAATTACTAAGGATTAGTTTTGAAGTTAATTCATATTGATATTGCAGCTTGATATGCTAGAAGAAGAGAATGAAATTATAATAGACAAGGTGAGCTCCTTCACACCCAAACAAGGTTTGATGACCATGCTATCTAATTTTGAATTGAACATATATGCCCAATTACATTTACAGCTAAGACATGAAGAGAAAAGACGTGAGGGAGCAGAGGCTAGAGCAAGGGAGCTTGAGAAACAGGTGAGTTTTGCTAGATCTTAACTAAACTTTGAAACATAAGAAGAAGTAGTGATAATAACATTGTTTTGATATTATCTTTTGAATTACTATGTTATTATGAGCAACAATGTGTAACTGTTGGAACTAAGAACTACTTAATATTTAACAATAGAAGTTACTATGTACCCATAGTTGTCTTTCCTTGTGCTGAGTTTACTGATATCAGTGTCCTTGTTCATTTTTATTTTGGCAGGTTGCTTCCCTTGGAGTAGGTGTATCCCTGGAAGACAAATTGCTGATCAGGTAAACGTGCTGTAAATTTGATTATCTCTTGGCTGGAGCTTTTTTTGGGGGCTTAGTTTTAAAGTTAAATTATATTTTGAATGGTATTTTTGCAGGAAGGAAGCTGCCTTGCATCAAAGAGAGGTATGCTGGAAGAATGAATATCTGATGTGGCAGAAATATGAAATAATGATGATTGAAATTTGATGTGCTCTGATCACCCTTGCTGAATAACCTACAATATGAGTACTTTTAAGTTTTAATCTTGAAAAAGTTTCCTTCATTACCAAGAAGCACACATATGTGCATCTTTGTGTAAAGGAGCATGAATCAGAAGTAGTTATGCTTATGCAGTCCCTTGAATTGTGGGTTTTGAGCAATGGACTCATCAATGCTTTTTCTTGGACTACTCATTATTTTTGTCACAGGCTGCTCTTGAGGCTGCAACGCAAACACAAGATGGGAGAGATAAGGATATGGCAGCCCTTCATGTGGAAATTCAGGTAGTTTAGAAGGAAGCGTGTGTTTTATTGTAAATTGTGATATATGCCTGGTCTGTCATGCATTCTCTGATCCAGGTTATAACTCTTTTAACTATTAGAACCTGAAAGATGACACTGAAGCAGCTATAGAACAACAGCAAGAGGCTGAAGCTGAATCAGTGGCTCTCCGTTCAATGACACAAAGAATGATTTTATCCGAAGAAGAAATGGTTTGTGTTTTTCTATAACAATGAGAATTAACAGGTATCTATTTTCCCATCCGTCTCAATTCATTTTGATGTCTGTTTTTCAGGAGGAAGTTGTTTTGAAAAGATGCTGGCTTTCTCGCTACTGGGGTCTTGCCGTAAAACATGGTACAAAATAGCTATTGCTTTCTACTGTCTGCAGAAAAATGAAAACTAGGCTTTTCATATTTTCAAAATCTCTTCCACTTATTAACATATGTAATTACGTATGCTTATAAATCTTCATCCATGGTTTATAGGCATATGTGCAGAGATAGCACCACCCAAGAATGAATATTGGTCTTCTCTAGCTCCTCTTCCTTTTGAAGTTGTCTCTTCTGCTGGACAAAAGGCTAAGGAGGAATCTTGGAACAAAAGTGAGTATATTGATACTCCAATTTTTAGTTGGGTTTTTTTTCTCTCTCCTAAATGAGCTACAATGATGTCTAATTAAAGGGCATGGATCAGATGCTGATGATCCAGATAGGAATAAACCTGTTTGTCATTTTAGTGATCTCACTGGGGAAGGAAACATTGAAGGCATGCTTTCTGTTGAGATTGGTTTGAGGCAGCTTGCTTCACTAAAGGTTTTCTGGCAATGTTATTAGTGTTTTTTTTTTGTTCAGTTCTTCAATACCACATTTTTCTCTTGGACATTTTAGATACAATGAAGATTATTTTAAGGCCTATTATTTTCTTAAAACATGGGACATCAGGAAACCAAAAGTTATAACTTTTAAAATTCATTTTGTCTTTGGTTGAAAGTTGACTTAATTCTATTTCTATCTTTTGGTTGAAATTTGATTTTGCAGGTTGAGGTTGCTGTTGTGCTTGCATTAGCCCAACACAAAAGCCCAAATTTAGATCGGCAGTCCGTTTTAGGTATATTAATTCAGCATCTTGGGTCATCTTTAAATATCAACTTTTTTACTTTTCTTGGTGATCATTTTTGGTACGCATACTATTCTTTCATTTGATCTGTTACTCTATTGTTGACCTAAACTTAGTTCTATTTTGTACCGTAATGAGCTCAACGAAGAGAGTTCTGTTAAGTTAGTTTTGACTCGTGAACATTTTTGAAAAATTTCCTCAGAACTCTTACTGTGGCATTATTGAACAAGGAATCTATTTGGTAGAAGATGATTTTATTAAGATTATTCACATTTTAATTCATTTCTTTTCAGATTCCACATCACTTGGTGATCCCAAATTTGTGGAAGCATTTGGTAAGAACAAGTTGTCAGCTTTTGTTTTGTTATTCAATTGGCGTGCTTTAATCATGTTAAATTGTTAAGCTTGTGAGAATACAAGCCCATAGAATGTTATAAGAGTATGCCTTGAACATATGTATTATAGGATCCCAAATTTGTGAGAATACAATCCCAAATTTGTGGAAGCATTTGGTAAGAAATAAGTTGTCAGATTTTGTTTTGGTATTCAATTGGCGTGCTTTAATCATGTTAAATTGTTAAGCTTGTGAGAATACAATCCCATAGAATGTTATAAGAGTATGTCTTGAACATCTGTATTATAGGATTTCTCTTCTGGTCTTTTATTATACATATGTCCATATATATTTTTTCAATCATTTGTGTAGTCTTTCGTATTTTTATACTTCTATGGAGGGGAAGATGGGATGACTGTTTTTTTATGCATTGTCTTCTTGTATGATGGGATTGTAATCCGTGTTGGAGGACAACGGTATTTTAATATTGTAAATTGCATATATTGTCATTTTCATTATCAGTGAGAAATATGAAATCACCCTTGCCAGCTACAAAAAAATATATTTTGGCTGTGTTTCAACTTGTTCTAAGACATACATCGAGATATGTGCAGAAGTTATTACGTGTGACAATTATGACCATCGACTCAAGTGTGTACAGTGTAAAATCTATCAATTATGGACCTTCATCTGCAGGATAGGCTTTATGTATGAGGCTAATGGCTTCATGTTTATTTCTGCTAATATATTACATACATGTGGCTGCATTTAGACATTCTTCATTCAAAGATGAAAATGTGTCTGGCAGATGACTTCATGATTCTTTGTTGATTTTCTGTTCTTTGTTTTCTCCAGAGTTAAGTGACGAAGAATCAGAAGATGTTCTTTTCAAAGAGGTTAGTTGGCTTGTCTTTGAAGATTCTGACATTTGACACGCTGTTCTTGGCCTAACACCTAAGTTCTGTGAAATTGTATTACCTGTCCTTATACGATATCAAGTAGTAACACATTTCAACTAGTACTCTCATGTTTAGAAGATGGAGAGAAGGAGCAGGCTGTCTAAATTGGATTCTCTTACAAAGTAGTGCCTGATTGACTTGACAAAATCAGCAATCAGTTATCCGGATTCTGGACAGAGCTTTATTTTCTTTGTTTAATTTCTTTCTGTTCAAATTGATTTATTAGTTACTAAATTATATTGTTTTTACTCATTGATCACAATCTTTGAGATGAATAAAAGCTGCTAAGTAATCATGGCTTTCGGATGAACTGTTTTATTAATAGTTGAATTTGTAGTATAGTTTATTTTGAATATGTGGTATGCACATATAATCTACTATGCTTGATTTATAAACTCTAAATATTTTCAGGCTTGGCTAATTTATTTCTGGAGAAGAGCTTTATTCCATGGTGTGGAAGAAGATGTTGCAGAAGAGCGTCTTCAGTTTTGGATTAGCCGCAGTGGGAAGTCGCCAACTTCACATGATGCTGTTGATGGTGAGATCTTGTTATCTTCTTTGGTTCTGAAGAGAGTAAATATGTCATTAATTTAAAATTAACTGTCCTGAAAGTACATAGAAATATTATGTTCTCTCATCTCTGTACCAAACTGTTGTTATACCTGGTTTTGGAACTGTGTGCTGATTGGCAAAATGTTAACAAAGGAAGCTTCCTCCATGGATCATGACGCCATGTTAGAAAATTACTCATTTTCATTGGTTAAACACCTCCATACTCTCCCTGTAGTATTTCTTGGATTTCTTGCCAATCTTGGAAATGACTCCAGAACAATATTTTTTCTTGATGTCAGATTACCATATTTTTTCTGGGCTTATTACTGTTGAGAGTCTGTTAATTCAGTTGTGGGGTTACTTTGTAATAAGTAAAAGTGTTGGGTAGTGGCTGTTAGAAGTTTGTAACGGCTTGTAACAGAATTAGTGATAATGGCTTATTTGTCCGGTGTGGGACTTAAGCCAATATAAAAGCTGTGTAAAACAGAACGTGATTCAGTTAGTGCAAAAGTGTGGAAGAGCGAATTCCACCATTCTAGAAATTCTGTGTGTTCAATCTTATTCCTTACACTTTCTCAACTCTCTGTGCGTGTGAGATTACTCTGAGTGTGAGTGAAACACTTGGTGAGGATTGTGTGAGTGACCACGAATCCAGACTGCTGCGTCCAACGAGTGTTTTCTGCGTCCAGAATTTTCTGCGTCCAATAACGCAGTGTAAGGTGCTTTCTGCGTCCAATGCAGAAAGGAGGTCTGTGCGTCCAATAAGCATTTGTGCGTCCAATCCTCCAACAAGTGGTATCATCGCCTAAGGTTCGGGGACGTTCCTTTTTCCGTTGCGTGATTGTTGCTACAATGGCAACCTCAAACAATGGCTTCCCAGCAAGCCTTCCCATTCTTGATGGAAAGAATTGGGATCGATGGAGTAATCAAATGGAGGCGATTCTTGGGTTTCAAGATGCCTTGGAAGTAGTCCAAATTGGCTACACAAAGATGGTGGAGAAGATGGACGATGACAAAGCAAAGGAGGTGAAGAAAAGGGATTACAAGGCCCTGTTCATAATCCACCAATGTGTGGACCCAGGAAACTATGAGAAGATTTCACGAGCAAAGACTGCCAAGGAAGCCTGGGAGATCCTACAACAGGCCTATGAGGGTGCTGACAAGATCAAGAAAGTGCGCTTGCAGACCCTGAAACGCCAATATGAGTTGCTGGCCATGGAGTCAAATGAAGGAGTTGGCAGTTACTTCAGTCGGGTCATCACCCTGTGCAACCAGATGAAGGCATGTGGAAAGAAAGTTTCAGACAAGTCCATTATTGAGAAAATCTTGAGGACACTACCTCCAAGATTTGATGTAATGGCGGTCATGATTGAAGAAACCAAAAATTTGGACAACATGAAGATCGAGGAGCTGCAAGGTTCCCTGGAAGCCTATGAGCAGAAGCTGAATGAAAGGAACAATGGCAAGTGTAATGAGCAGGCCCTGCAGGCTCGGGCTAATCCTAAGCCTGATAGTAACAATTCCAGATTCAAAAAAGGCAAAGAAAAGTGGAGGGCCAACAAGAACAAATGGCAGAAGACTCAAGATAAGAAAGGCAATGATCAGAAGTTCTTTAAACAGAAGGACAAGGGTGCATCTGACTCAAGGCAAGGTGAAAGAAGAAAAACTGACAAGAGCAAGATCCAATGTTACAACTGTGAGAAATTTGGGCACTTTGCTGATGAGTGCTGGTTCAATCCTGACAGGAAGGTCTCAAAAAGTGATGAGGCCAAGATGGCAAGAGATGATGAAGAAGATGTTCAGGCTGTTCTCATGGTGACCACCAAAGAGGAGGAAAGTGCCAAGGATTGTTGGTACTTAGATACAGGCTGCTCCACTCACATGTCAGGCAGGAAAGATTGGTTTGTCAACCTAGATGAATCAGTCCAAAACAAAGTCAGGTTTGCTGATGATAGTACACTTTCAGCAGCTGGACTTGGAAGGGTGCTGATCAGAAGGAAAGATGGAAATCCCTCATTCATCTCAGATGTGTTGTATATTCCTGGGATGAAAAACAATTTGTTAAGCCTTGGCCAGCTGTTAGAAAAGGGGTATGTGATGAGGATGGAGAATAAGGAGATGAAGGTGTTTGATGCAGACAATCGACTGCTGCTGAAAGCACCTCTAGCTAAAAACAGAACCTTCAAGGTGGGAATTCAAATTATGGAGCACAAGTGCTTTGCAACAGCAGTAAGCAAAGAGGAATGGACCTGGCACTACAGGTTCGGGCATCTGAATTTTCAAGATCTCAGCCTGCTGCAAAGGAAGAACATGGTTTCTGGACTCCCACAAATCCAGCAACCCAGTGAGCTGTGTATTGAATGCTTGGAATCCAAGCAAGCAAGATCCTCTTTCAGTCAGCAAGTTCCCACCAGATCCAGGAGCGCACTGGAGGTCATCTACTCTGATGTGTGTGGTCCTATGCAAACTGATTCACTTGGAGGTAACAGATTCTTTGTCACCTTCATAGATGATTTCAGTAGGAAGATTTGGGCTTATTTGCTCAAAAGGAAGAGTGAGGTGTTTGATACTTTTGTGAAATTTAAAAATCTGGTTGAGAAACAAAGTGGTTTGCAAATAAAAACCTTGAGAACTGATGGGGGTGGAGAGTATGTGTCTGATCAGTTCCAAGATTTTTGTGAAAAGGAGGGAATAACTCATGAAGTTACACCACCATATACTCCCCAACATAATGGAACTGCTGAAAGAAGAAACAGGACCATTATGAATATGGTGAGGTGTATGTTGAAATGCAAAAATCTGCCAAAGAACTTGTGGGGTGAGGCTGTATCAAATGCAGTCTATGTTTTGAATAGAAGCCCAACTAAAAGGCTTGTGGATGTGACTCCTGAAGAAGTGTGGTGTGGAAGCAGGCCAAGTGTAGAGCATCTGAGAGTGTTTGGATCGGTTGCATACAGACATATTCCAGAGCAAATGAGAAAAAAACTTGATGATAAAAGTGAGCAGATGGTTCTTGTGGGGTACCACTCAACAGGTGGTTACAGGCTGCTGAATCCAAGAACAAATCAAATCACCATCAGTAGAGATGTGGTAATCGATGAGGCCAGAGAGTGGAGCTGGTCTGAAAAAGAGAAAAGCATAGCCAGTTTGTTACTTGACATGAACAATCCTGATGAAGGTGATGTTGCTCCTCAAACATCTGAAGTCAGGAGATCACAGAGAGAAAGACATCCTCCACAAAGGTTCCAGGATTTTGATATGGTGACTGATACAGCAGTAAACTCAGAAGGTGATCTGATACATTTTGCCTTGTTTGCTGAGGCAGAACCAGTGACATTTGAAGAAGCAGTGCAAGACACCAAGTGGATCCAAGCCATGGAAGAGGAGCTCAGATCAATTGAGAGAAATGGCACTTGGAAACTAGTAGAACTTCCCTCCAATAAACGGTCCATTGCTGTAAAATGGGTGTACAAGGTCAAGCTGAACCCAGATGGTGGAGTGAATAAATACAAAGCCAGACTTGTGGCTAAGGGGTTCTTACAGAGGCCTGGTATTGACTTTGGGGAGGTGTTTGCCCTTGTAGCTCGAATTGAGACAGTCAGAATGGTCATTGCATTTGCAGGTTGGCATAACTGGTCCATGTACCACATGGATGTCAAATCAGCATTCCTGAATGGGCCATTGGATGAAGAAGTATTTGTTGATCAACCACAAGGCTTTGCTGTGAAAGGGCAAGAATCAAAAGTCTACAAACTGAATAAGGCTTTATATGGCCTGAAACAGGCACCTAGAGCCTGGAACAAGAGAATAGACAGCTTCTTGATTGAGGTTGGTTTTGTGAAGTGCATCAGTGAGCATGGTGTTTATGTAAAGACTGCAGTTGATCACAAGGTTCTGATAGTTTGTCTCTATGTAGATGATCTATTAGTTACTGGGAATTGTGAAGCTGACATTGGAGTCTTCAAGAGCCAAATGATGAATGAATTTGAGATGACAGACCTGGGGGTACTCTCCTACTTCCTTGGTCTGGAATTCAACAAGACTGAGAAGGGAATTTTGATGCATCAGTCAAAATATGTGAAAGACTTGCTGAAGAGATTCAACATGGAGAAGTGCAACTCAGCTGCAACTCCAGCTGAAACTGGTTTGGTCCTAGAAAAGGAAGGATCAGAGGAGTTGGTGGATCCTACTTATTTCAGAAAAATAGTGGGTTCACTGAGATACCTATGTCATTCAAGACCTGATTTAGCCTATAGTGTTGGGCTAATAAGCAGGTTCATGGAAAAACCAAGGATGCCTCACTTGTTAGCAGCTAAGAGGATTATTAGATATGTCAAAGGCACTCAAAGCTTTGGCATTCTATTTGAAAGAAAGCTGTCAGCAGAAGATCCTGAATTGTTTGGTTTCACAGATGCAAATTGGTGTGGAGATAGAGAGGAGAGAAAGAGCACTGTTGGGTTTGTATTCTTCTATGGAAGATCCCCAATTTCGTGGGGTTCAAAGAAGGAACCTATTGTGGCATTATCTTCCTGTGAATCAGAATATGTGGCAGCTGCGATGAGTGCTTGCCAAGCTGTCTGGTTAGATACCTTGATGCAGGAGTTGAAGATGAAAGAACCAACTGCAGTCAGACTGTTAATTGACAACAAGTCAGCTATCAACCTTGCTAAACACCCAGTTGTACATGGGAGAAGCAAGCATATTGAGACTAGATTTCACTACTTGAGAGATCAAGTGAACAGAGAGAAGTTGAGCTTGGAATTCTGCAGGACTGAAGTGCAAGTTGCAGATATTCTGACCAAGTCATTGAGGAAGGACAGATTCGAAGAGCTGAGGAAAAAGTTAGGTGTAATATGTTTGAGTGAACTGAATTAGGGAGGTGTGTTGAGAGTCTGTTAATTCAGTTGTGGGGTTACTTTGTAATAAGTAAAAGTGTTGGGTAGTGGCTGTTAGAAGTTTGTAACGGCTTGTAACAGAATTAGTGATAATGGCTTATCTGTCCGGTGTGGGACTTAAGCCAATATAAAAGCTGTGTAAAACAGAACGTGATTCAGTTAGTGCAAAAGTGTGGAAGAGTGAATTCCACCATTCTAGAAATTCTGTGTGTTCAATCTTATTCCTTACACTTTCTCAACTCTCTGTGCGTGTGAGATTACTCCGAGTGTGAGTGAAACACTTGGTGAGGATTGTGTGAGTGACCACGAATCCAGATTGCTGCGTCCAACGAGTGTTTTCTGCGTCCAGAATTTTCTGCGTCCAATAACGCAGTGTAAGGTGCTTTCTGCGTCCAATGCAGAAAGGAGATCTGTGCGTCCAATAAGCATTTGTGCGTCCAATCCTCCAACAATTACCGTCTTGGATTTCTTGCCAATCTTGGAAATGAATCCAGAACACCATTTTTTCTTGATGTCAAATTACCATATTTTTTCTGGGCTTATTACCGTTCTTTCATATCTGAATCCAGAACAATATTAGTGAGCTGCAATGCAGAAAAAGGATAACTAACTAACATGTTATCTGATGATGGAGTGTAGCCTGTAATATTAGGATAGACACATAAGAAAGAAGGTGACGTTATTGCTTCAGATGAACTGGAATGTTTATTTGTGTTTAAACTCTCAAACTTCTTCATTTTGCTTCATTATAGTTGAGCGAGGTTTGTTGGAGTTGAGGAAGCTGGGTATAGAACAGCAACTTTGGGAAGCATCTCGGAAGGAAATTGATCAGCCTTCAGGTTTAGCAGTTGCTATTCGTAAGGTTTCCACCGACTCGGAATCATCGTCCTGATTGTGGGTGTACTTTATTTGTTGAGTTTTTTTTCTTCATATATGTACATAATTTTCTTTTTTACATGCGTTTTTCTTTCCGCACACCGTGTTTTCTTGGGTCTCATACAAAAGAAGAATCTTACATAATTACATTGCAATAGAGAGACATGTGGATTTTGCTCACCCCCATCAAACTGCATTTATTTTCGTTCTTTTATTTAGATTTGGCAGTTCGAGAACCCAGCTTGTTCGTTTGTTATCAAATGAATGAATTTCAACACTTTATTCTTCTGAATCTCTGTAATAGAGTAATCATGAGTAAGGACGAAGAAAGCTCAGGATAACTCCCCTTCCGGCCGGGGAGAGTTGGGGTTCAGTAGGCCAACTAAACCACATGGTTGAATAAAAAAAAAAACCACATGGTAATTATCGATCACCTAGCTAGTAGCTACTAGGTCTCCCGTCATAGTTCAGTTGAAAAAGTTACGGGAACGCATGTATCAGGGCGTGAGTTCGATCCTGGACTGTCCCTCTCTCCATCACCACTAGTGTGTGTGTGTGGACCCAAAAAAAAGCCAGTAGTTAGTAGTTACTGCCTCTGGTCTCGTATATAAGAGAATTTAAAGTTATTTTTTTAATCTAAATTATAAGAAATATAGACCCATTTTAAATGTACCAATTATATAAAATTCTTTGTATACCCATTGGAGAGAGAATAATATGCTTGAGAACTAGGAGTGATTTAATGTCATTAAATGTATAAGCCACCATTTTAATCATTTACTATGAGGGGTAATCTTGAAATAAAGTTTATATTAATTACAACTAATTCATTTAACTACCTTTTATTGGTTTTTGTGAATTGGGTATTTGTCTCTTATATATGAGACCGGAGCTAGTACTAGCTAGCAAATAACACGGGTATTTTAATTAAAGTTGAAAGTAAATAAATTTTTCTTCCAATTATATTTTACTATTTTTTCATATCATTTTTTCCCTTTTATACACCTCTCCTTTTATTGATCAAAAAAAAAATTACACCTCTCCTTTTACGTGGATAATGTGCCGAGTATTTAATTGTACATCTATGTAAAACACTAAAACTTGTTTACACAGTCTTAAAACAAAGTTTTAACAAAAAATATTTAATTTAATTACTTTTATGTTATTTTAGCTTAAGCATTAGTTAATTTCTACATTGCTTTTTTTTTTTTGAAAGAATTTCTACATTGCTCAATACTAGAGTTTATCCCAGTAAATTTTGGGCATGAATTTCTTAAGTAAATTTTGTTAGCGTTGTTCAGTCTTATCAACAACAGAAACAGTTTATATATCAAAAAAAAAAAACAGAAACAGTTAAACATTTTTGGATAGTATTTAAAATATTAAAAATAAAAAATGAAAACATTTCAATTTAAATTCTAAATCAAACCACGTAAACATCAAATTTTAAGCATATTTTTTTAATTTTTTATAATATAATATTTCTATACACAATCTTCTAAAGAAGAAGAAGAAGAAGATGGCACCAGCACCAATGCCACTACCAGGCCCACTCCCAGCACGATATAAAGGGAACATGATGAAAAAGACCGTTGCAATTGCAAGATCTGAACACTCATAATAATACAACTTTTTTGACCAAAAAAAATAATAATAATAAAACTTTAGAAAATAAACAACATAATCTAGGTGGTGCGGCGGGCAAGCGAGGCAATTTTAATGTGATGATGGTACTATTCTACAAGATATATAAAATATAAGAAAATATAAAAATAAACGAATCTGAAGATTTTAGTATTCTATTCACTATTGGGTCCATCACCGTCATGAAAAATGAAAGTGGAGGAGCTAGCATCGGTGCTACTCATGATTTGCTTTGCTGAACTGAAACCTTAATCTTCTCTAGTAGTGCCAAAGCCAAACTCACCCTTTTTCTCTATCCACTGATGTGACCCACTACCACACCACTGCTTGAACTGAAACTGAAACATGATGAAGTTTCTCTAGATCTTCTAATTGTACTATACTCTGTACCGTTTTGAACTAACTTCTTGTTGTCATACAAATACAATCTTTGTATTCTGCCAAGTTGTATTGGACAGTAGAACACTAGAACTTGAAGCTTCTGTTCTGTCTGTCGTGTGTTTCTCACTTCTCAGCTCCAAAATCTAATGTTATGTGAAGTGGGCATCATCATTATCATTACCACAATTCACAATTCACAAATCTCTTTTTCTCTTTCTCTCTCTCTCTCCCCTTAAAAAAAGCAGACTACTTTGTTGCCTGCTATTCCGTGCCATTTTTCCCTTGTAATTTTGACCTCGCATCATCCCCACAAAAAAAAAAAACCAAATATAATTTTATACCATATACCAATACACACATGGCAAAAGAGCAAAAGCAGGTTAACACTTAACACAAACACGCCTTCTTTCATATATGTATGCATAGCAACAACATAAATATACAAGAAAAATTAACAAACAACACCTTTGAATATGATACTTATATTCGTGTCACAATCATGATCATGACTTTAACTTTAGATCTTACATCACATGCATGGTTTGTAATGTTGATTTTATTGTTATTATGATCTGCACTCACTAGTAGTTATAGATCCATTATATTGGATCTGGCTACTCTTTTTACATTAACATCATATTTTTGCATGTGGGAATGGGCATTGCAGGGCAAAGACCAAGAGAAGGAATTGGAACTCGATAGCGACGAGGCTGAGACTGAGATTGAGGTTCCATTGCCTCTCACCGTGACTTCTCGGGTCAGTTAATTTTTCTTTCTTTTTTTTATATATTTTAATTTCCAAATTATGGCATTTTTTAAATTGCAAGTGCAACTGCATGGGTTTGTGATAGAGGTTCAAAGTTTGAAGCTTTTTGGGATTGTTTGGGGAATGGGGAAACTGGGCAATGCAGGCTTTGTATATGTTGGGAGATTTCACTGCAGGGCCTGCGTTTAGGTTCACGCAATGGCTCCAATTTGTTCGTAAACGCACTGCTAAGAATCGCTCTTCTGGCTTCCCTCACCGTCTTTCAACCACCATGCCTTCTACTTCTAGGTTAGTTGATACTTCTATATACTTTCCATTCTCTTTCATTTCTTCCTGTTATTGCTCTCATTGGTTCTGTAAATTCTAGTGGTATAAGGCATTTGTTGGATGGATGCTATAGGTTTGGAGTTTCTTTCTTAGGGAGGGAGTGGTTACCAAATGGGGCATATTGAGTGAGTGTGTGTGTTGTTGATTTTAAAAATTAGCAATTTTTGTTGTGGCTTTGAGTAAGTTAATTTTGTGCCTCTTGCTGATGCTCATAATCTATGTTCAGCATCAGAGAATCGATTGAGAATCCAAAATTTGAGGTGCACCCTGATCCAACAGAAATTAGCCTGTGGGAGAGGCTTGGGAAAGCTGCAATGTTGGATATTGAATCAAGCTCCTTTTCTTGGGACAATCTTTCTTCACTGCACCACACTGAACACAGCAGTAGCAATGAGCATTCTGAGGATGAAATGAACAAAGCTCTCGAGGTTCATCGTTTTCTATAATCATTATGTACAAGCATCGATATAATACTTTTTGTGTTTAATATAGAGTCTTTCAATGTTGAGGAATAAATAGCAAATAGGGTTGATATTTCAGATGCAATCTGCATGTCATTCATATCATAGGCAACATAGGTCTCACATCACATGAAAGGCAATGTGCACCCTGCATATGGATATCCATTTTGGATTTTTCTTTTTTATGTGCCCTTCTATTTATTTATGACTATAAACTTGATCCATCATTTTTTAGCTTGACCCAGAGAGTCAGATACAAAGAGAGTAAATGTGGCTTTGACCAATGTTTTTCGCTTAGTGATTCACTGTAAACATTAGCACCTGTCCTGTTAACTCATTCATTCAAGTGGGGTGTTGATAGCATTACTTGCGCATATGGGTTTTCTTTTTTGGACAAACATTATAGTAATTATGTGTTGTGTTGTGTTGTGTTTTTTTTTTGTTTTTTTGTAGTACTAAATTAGAGAAAAACAGGTATCAATTGTGTTTTCTTAATTTCTATCTGTGTTTCTCCTCAATTGTGTACATAGGTAACTGTAAATTCCGGAGGTGTTGTCTTCTTTGCCTTTTTCAATTGTCATGGGATTGCTGATGCGTTTCCAAAAGAAGCAGCAGCTGTTATAAAGATATCATCATCAAGAATGGCAACACAGTCTGAACGCCTTGGCTATGAATTTGCGAAGTGGATGGGAATCCAAACTCCACAGGTTATTCCCTTTGGTTTTATAACATAAGCACCCCATCTTCAGGCTTAGGCTATTAGACTGTACTTGTGCCATATTCATTCTCTTTTATTATTTGGAGTATGCAGGCTAGAGTCATTCACTATACCAGTTTAGAATGGCAGCAAATAAAGGAAGCTGCAGAAAAAGCTAGAGAAGCGGCAAATTCTGAGGGTGATGAAATTGGTGAAGTGACATGTTTTGAACTTTTGGAAGCACTTGAGCTTAGCCGATGTCTCTTTTTTATGAGGTAGGGTCCAAACTAGATTTTAATATGAAGACAGAATATTTTTGCTCACTTTGCCATTTCCAATAACTCTGGCTTAAATGTAGCAGACATTATGCTGCCTTTTTTTAAATTGAATTTCAATAAGCTCAGTACTTTGATTGTTTATTCTAAAGATTCACCATCTTCTTGCAGTTATGTACATGGTTCACCTTTGCTTGAAAACTCTAGTGCCTTTGAGTCACGGGAATCTAAAGAAAGAACATCAGAAGCTCTTGGCAGGGTACTGATGCTGGACCTAGTCATTAGAAATGAGGATAGGCTCCCTTGCCGCGAGCTTAGATGGCGTGGGAATTCTGCAAATTTGTTGTTGGCTGAAAAGTTGATCTCTGCAAATGCAGATGCACTAGAAGCAGCTTTTGATTCTGCAATTAATCGGTATAGACCGAAGGTGATTAGGGCGCTTCAAAAAGAAAGAAGGTCAACTTCAGTAGATTGCAGATTGCATTCTCGTGATCCTGGCTTGATGTCACAAGCCTCTGACCTTTCAGAGATCTCAGAATCACCAAGATCCACTGACATGAGTCTTAAAAGTCAAACATCAGGAGAATCAATGTCTTCTGACCTTAACATTGTAGCCATTGATTCTGGTGTTCCTCGGCGACCCCCTGCTGGAAAACGTGCAGATGATCAGGTTAATTATCCTAAGCTGGTTGAGTTGCTGATCAATAGTTCCGGGTATGCCTCAAACCTGTTATATGATATAACTGGAGGGAAATTAGGATATCCTCCACCAGAAGACATGGATACAACTGATGTACACACAAGTGACAAGAGAGCAGTAGTTCATGCATTCCGTACTGGTTTCCGTGCCGCTCTTAGGGATCTGCAGGGTTTTCATATATTCCTACTCACCCTTCACCAAAGACTTGATACTTTGTTGCGATTATTTATGAACATCATAAACAAAATATCTTCAGGGGAATCCGACAAAGAGGATTCATTGGTTCCTGACTCACCTTCACTGGCTGGTTGTGGTAGTTGTTCCTCTCCAACAAGTAAGGACAGGCTTGCTAATGATAACCATCAAGATTTTACTGATTCAGAATCACAGAGAACCGCTTCCAAGGCATCGTCTTCAAGTAATAGAGATTGTTGTGACTCGACTCCTGCATCAAGAGATGGTTGGCATGGAAAGTTCTATAAAGGAAATGGGGAGCCACATCGTAATCTCCGCTTGACAGCTAAGCTCCGTGACTTCCATAAATATGCCAAGGTTGGTCTCATAATGACCTTGTTTCCTAATCGTATGGTTTTGGTGCTGATGAGGAGTACTCTGAATTGTTGTTCTGGTGCATTTTTTCATTTTACCTTTTGGATATCTTGAATATCAGCCACTGGCATATTGCTTTAATATGCAAAACAAGATTTCTTTATTGCATGTCCATACCCAAAACTGACTAATGTGGACAATGCTCATGTTTCTGACAAAAATGTGCTCTTGTTGCTTTCAATAGTGAGAGCATGGATTTTGCTGAACCAGTTTCAGCCATTTTTTGTTCTGGATACACATGTTATTTCTTTGTTACCTTGACTTCTGCTCTTGATGCTGTCTTATTGTCTAATCGATGAGATTACAGTACTATAGGCCAGAAGGTTGCCGGTCACCAAAACATTGGGAAATGTGGGTTTTCAAATTAAATATTTTCCAGCAATTCCATTGAACTTTGTTTTGCAATTGCAAATGTCATATACAATCCTGTGTCTCGGGGTGATTGACAAATAAGAATATCAAATCAATTTATCATGATTTTTATACTCTATCATGAATTTCAGGTTGATGCTGAATCTAGTAAAGAATTGGAACAGTGGAATGAAATGCTTAAAAATGATGCCATCAAGCTATGCCAGGAGAACAATTTCAACACAGGATTTTTTGAGGGTAGTGATAATAACAGTGCTGTTGATGCATATGAACTTAAGGTTGTCTTCACTTCAGTAGATTCAGAAATGAAATATATTAGACTCCTTTTTATTTTATTTATGAGGGATTCCTTTTGATGATGCATTATTATCCTTTCAACTTTCAGGTCAGACTTGAGCATATCCTTGAGAGAATTGCATTGATATCTGATGCTGCAAGTACAGAGAGACCATCTGCTGTTACAAGTAATTTGTTCATTGGTGGAGCACTGGCCGCAAGATCCGTATACACACTGCAATACTTGGGAATCACACATATTCTGTGTTTGTGTGCCAATGAAATTGGACAATCTGAATCTCAGTTTCCCGATATATTTGAATACAAAAATTTCTCTGTAAGTCATGTTTGCTCGTCTATGTTTTACCTTCAATTAATCTATGTTTTACCTCCAAAGGTTTTTTTTTTCACTGTAACCTTAGGCTCTTGTTCTAGTGTTTTTCTATAATATTCTTTTCTATATTAGAACTTTACTTTTAATATTAGGTTTCTTCAGGAATGTACTCATGTTTTTTTTTTCTTTCTATTTACTATCCTATTTGAACAGGTGTGCGACAGTGAAGATTTTAACATCACCAACATATTTGAAGAAGCATGTGATTTTATAGATCATGTTGAACAAACAGGTCAGAAAGTCTTAGTTCATTGCTTTGAAGGGAGAAGCAGAAGTGTTAGTGTGGTCCTTGCCTACTTAATGCTAAGGAAGTAAGTAAAAATGAAAATTATAAAATATTATATACTGTCCTCCAGAACGAATTAGTATTATAATGCTATTGTAATTGGATAAATGAATCTTAATAGCTAATATATTAATGTTACCAGTGATTTTTTTTGAACTATTTATTTGTGCAGTCATCAATTCTTTCATGGTTAGATGATATCAAACAATCTAATTATAAATATAATTAACCATCTAGCAATCATAAATTTATGTTCTTTGATATTTGAGAGTTTTTGAACTGAAAACTTTTCTAGTGCAGGAAATATACTTTATCAGAAGCATGGCAAGCTCTAAAGCGAGTTCACCGCCGAGCACATCCCAACGATGGTTTCGCGAAGCTACTACAGGAACTGGATGAAAAGCTACATGGGAAGGTTTCAATGGAGTGGCAGCAGCGGAAACCAACCATGAAAGTTTGCCCCATATGTGGGAAAAATGCAGGGCTAAGCAGCAGCTCACTCAAGCTACACTTGCAGAAATCACATAGAAAGCTATCATCTGGCAGTGTGGATAGTGCCATGACAATGGAAATCCAAAAGGCATTAACAGCTTTGAAGATTAGCCGTGGTGGGAGTGTTAGCCCCACACAAAGGTCGTCTCATTCAATAATAGATCCATAGAAACCACAAGTTGTTATATTTCACTCTGGCACCAAGTTAGAAATTGAGTGGGGTAAAATCTTGGCAACCTCTGCAGCCAATAGACACAAAGCATGTGCTTGTTTCTTTTAATTGTTTTTCTTCTATGAAGTAAAGTGTAAGTAGAATATAGTTTTGGAAGTGGGTTTTACAGCTGCCCCATTTATTGATATGTTAATTGGAAAAAGAATCAAAAGAATCAGTCTCATTTGAGATTTATCAAAATAATGCAAGTTAAAAAAAATTCGTAGATTCACTAAATTTTATACTGCATTAGAGCTCTCCAAATAGAATGCCGTACTACATTATTTTTTAAAAATAATAATAATAAGAAATTCGAACTTGATTCTACATATTTTTTTATTTTCTTTTTAAAACTAAAGCATGCCCCCCCCCCCTCTTTTTCTCTTTCTCACCCTATCTGATCATCATCACATTACTTTGTATTCTTCATTTCCAGTATTTGCTCCCCTTCTTTCTGCATTCTGGTTTTAGAATTCCCTTTAATTCCAGATCTGGTTCTAAGGGTGGTGGTGGTTGTTGTTGTTGACTCTGTTTCAGAGTTGCGTGGTGGTGTTTCAGAAATCTTGCTCCTGAAAGGTCGTGTGGGTATCACAAAAATTTCACCTTTTTTGCTAATCACAGTGGATCTCAATCAAAGTTTCAATTTTTGTTTCCAAATTTTAATTTTTGTTTCTGGTTGATGCTTACTTTTACTTTGGGGTTGGGATTTTTCTGTTAGGTGCTGAGTGATCCGCATATCTATGACCAACATGGGGTAGAGGGTCTGAATATTCCAGTGGTGGGGTGCGCGTAGCTGCCACAGAGAGATGGCGCGTGGAGAACGGATGGGGCATTGAGTGAGGTGGGTTGGAAGGGGAGGGTAAGTTTTCAAATTTAACAAAGTTGAAAGGTTAATAAATAATAATCTTTTTATAATATTGACCCTGCTCATGGTGAGAGACATTCTGGGTTCTTTCACCCTAGAGTTTACCTTGAAACTTGAAAGTAATGCTAATAAGCTGCTACTACTCCCCTATAGCTTGAACAACCACTGTGTTAATAGAGATGCTGCCATTTACATCTAGTCATTACGGTCAAGTTATAGACTCCATGTTTGACTTCCCTAAATGTAGAAAGAAACAAAAAACAAGTCATAGAATGAAAACATAATGTGTCGTAAATCCAAATATCCAATCTACCATTTTCACTTTTGAAAGGAAAGTCTACTAGACTTTCCTGTTTGAAGAAGTCTCCATATCAATATATGACTTGCACCCTACAGTTAATGTTTTTTAACTTGACACTATTTCAGTAAATTTCTAATGAGACTACACCAAGGTAAAAAAAAAAAAAAAAGAAGAACCACCACGTATTGCAATCTCTATCTAAAATTAAGACGTAACAATAGTTTACAGAATCTCTAAGGCCATAAATGTGTGAAAACTTTGAAACATCCTGCTTTCATTTAAAAACTGAAATTTTTCAGTGATGCAGCCTATCCAAGGTTTCCCCAACCCTTCTCTACTTGCTTTGTTGGCTATTGGCAAAACGTGCCTGGAACTACCGGTAGTCAATCAAAAGCTTCAGGTCCATTGACAACTAAACAGACTATGACTCATAAAACAAGTACAAATAACTTAGCAAAGGCAACCATGTTACACAGGAAGAGCCTCTGGCAGTGATTCTGGAGCACTAGTACTACCGTTGAGCACTATCACATTACCATCAGAATCAGCATCCACTATAACAGAGTCGCCCTCCTTAATCTCTCTAGCAAGCATCTTCTCAGCCATGCTGTCCTCCAAAAGTCGCATTATGGCTCTTCTCAGAGGCCTAGCCCCATAACTAGGATTATAACCTTCATCAACCACTCTCTCCCTAAATCTCTCTGTCACTGAAAGCTCAATTTCTTTGGCTTTCAGTCTCTCAAACACCTCCTTCAGCATTATATCAGCTATTTCCTTCACCTCCAATTTTGTTAGTTGCCTGAAAACAATCATTTCATCCAGCCTATTCAAAAACTCTGGCCTGAAGTATTGCTTCAGCTCCTCAGTCACCAGGCTCTTGATTCGATTATAACTGCTATCCTTCTCATCAAAATCAAGGTCAAATCCTAGTCGACGGCCTCCTTTCTCAATCACACTGCTTCCAACATTTGAGGTCATTATCAGAAGTGTGTTCTTGAAGTCCACAGTTCTTCCCTTACTATCTGTTAGCCTTCCATCTTCCAGGATTTGAAGCATCATGTTGAATACATCAGGATGGGCTTTCTCAATCTCATCAAAGAGTACAACAGTGTAGGGACGACGCCGAACTGCCTCAGTCAGTTGACCACCCTCAGTGTAACCAACATATCCGGGAGGTGAACCAATGAGTTTGGAGACTGTGTGCCTTTCCATAAATTCACTCATGTCAAGCCGAATCATGGCTTCTTCAGAACCGAAGTAGTATGCAGCCAATGCTTTGGCCAACTCGGACTTCCCCACACCAGTAGGCCCAGAAAAGATGAAGCTGGCAATTGGACGATTAGGGTTCTTCAGTCCAACACGAGCTCTACGGATAGCCCTGCTAATGGCTTCCACTGCTTCATCCTGACCAATAACTCGCTTGTGTAAGGTCTCTTCCATCTTGAGGAGGCGGTCAGATTCATCTGTCGAGACTTTCTCAACAGGGATACCAGTCCAGGAGGAGACAATATGCTGTATGTCAACTTCAGTCACAACTGGACCTCCATCCCCTGCCTCACTTTCTGCCTTGCTCATTTCCTTGCCTTTTTCTACAAGTGCTGATATCTGTGCCTTAAGATCCATTTCTTTATCTCGTAGCTCTCCAGCCTAATCAGAAATTCAGGTTATCAGCCCGCTAATTATTAGCCAAAAGTAAATGAATTTGGAGATATTATTGGTATAATTGAACAAAGAACAAACCACTACACTGTTCTTTAAACTCAACAAAACTAGAAATAGAAATCACGTTAGAACTTCGGGAAAGATAGAAAAGCCTTTCATTCTGTCATTGTTTACCGAAGGGTAAAGTATTACTTTTTTATATTCATTGGAAAAAGGAGGTGTGGTATCCTAAAAATGTTGGTTGTTGTAAGTTAAATCTTAAATTCAAGCATTACCTTTTCAAAGTCTTGGTTGCGAACAGCTTCTTCTTTCTCCTTCACAATTTGCCTAACCTCCTTTTCAAGCTCTCTTGCTTCTTCAGGTAACTGGATAAATCTGGCCCAATTAGCTCAACAATAGACAAAATAAGAACTGCTGGTACAGGGAAGGGTAGAGAAACAACATACCTGAGCATGCTGAAGTCGGACTCGGGAACCAGCTTCATCAATCAAATCAATCGCTTTGTCAGGCAAAAACCGATCACTGCAGGAGACACCATTATTTATAAACTAGAAAATACTTGAGGTATACAACAAGAAGAAAATAACAAGATAGCAGGAGCATTTTGATTCATTTATATTTTTTTTATATTTAATAATAAAATGAAAGTTCCAAAATAAATATTGTAAAATAATTCAAGACATAATTCTAAATTCCAGATATTAATTTTAGTGAAAAATTTCCCACTTAAACATGCAACATAACACAACAATTATAAAAATTGTCTGTTTCAGCATCAATGAAAATGAACAGAGAAGGTGCAGAAATATAAATTATGACAAACCTGATATATTGATGTGACAGCTGTGCAGCAGCTACAAGAGCATCATCGTTGTAACGGAGCTTGTGGTGAATCTCATAGCGTTCTCTAAGTCCTTTCAATATCTGTATGGTTTCATCCACAGTTGGCTCTGGCACTTTAACTGGCTGGAATCGCCTCTCCAAAGCAGGATCTTTTTCAATGTGCTTCCTGTATTCATCCAGTGTTGTGGCTCCTATGCACTGCATAAATTTTTAAACATACAATTTTTTGGAACAGTTACAACTAAGAAACAGTAACTTCATTTAACCAAATCTATTTACTTAAGAGATGAAAGTTGTCGCAAGTTCAGCATAGGCATAATCATGTCTACACATTTCATAACCAATCTAAAGTGATCGTTCCAAAATTTTATACTATTTACCGGGATTGAACAGTTGAAAACTTGAATATTTTTTTTGGATAAAAGTATTTCAAAACAATTTATTGAAACTTCTGCAAATTATATAATTCAGCTACATGCCAGACACAACTCACACAAGTGGTCATTTATCAGAATTGGGAATTGATAGCCCACCTATACCAGACCTATTAAATATCACAAATTTTTAACTAACAAACATTGAATAACCAGAAGAAAGACTAGATATTCCTTTTTGTGAAGTATAAAATTGGTAGGATAACCTTGACATATGATGATTGACCAGCAGGCAGAAAAGAGCAAGCCTTTCACACCTTTGTTTTTTATCACAAAGTTCAAGATTGGCACAAAACCCATTACCTCCCCCCAAACACCACACAAAATTGATCGAGGTCAGTCAAAAAGGCAATATATCCATTATGAACATGTCGGGGAAAATAATACCTGCAGTTCACCTCTGGCAAGAGCTGGTTTTAATATGTTTGCCGCATCGATTGCCCCTTCAGCTGCTCCGGCTCCAATTAGAGTGTGCACTTCATCAATAAAAAGTATTATCTCATCACTTTGTTTAATTTCCTCCATTAGTTTTTTCAATCTCTCCTCAAATTCTCCACGATATTTAGTTCCAGCTACAAGTAGACCCATATCAAGGGTTATAACCTAAATCATGCAGAACACAGCTTTCATGTCATTCAGGACTCCCAAAAAGCATGCTAAAACTCCATATCTAAGGATTTTAATCAGTAACTTATCCAAAACAGTAATGCAATCACACAATCAAAATAACTTAATAAGGCAGGGTGATCCCGTACTAGTTTAACCATTTTGATGGAAGAAAAATCCTTCGTAGTCAACATGTAATACTTAACAAGTAAAAATAGAAGAAGGGATAATATTTGGAATCACTTTACATAGATTCAGCAACTTGAACATGTCGATAGTGCTGAAAATGAAAGAGTAAATTCCCTGAATCAAACCAACACCAATTTATAGACTAGAGAAAAAAAAATACTAACCTTCTTTCCCTCTATGGTTTCTGGAACATCACCATTTGCAATCCGTTGAGCAAGACCTTCAGCAATAGCTGTCTTTCCAACACCAGGTTCTCCAATAAGACAAGGATTATTTTTGGTACGACGACCCAAAATTTGAGTGACGCGTTCAATTTGTTGCTGCCTACCCACAACAGGATCCAATTTTCCCTGGTTTTTTTATTTTTCACGAGGGAGCAGAAGAGAAATAAGTATTTTTTTACACAGAATGAAACCTCATCTACTATCTGACCTAAGAAAACTAGGATCCAGCAATTACCTCCTCTGCTAGCTTGGTCAAATTGGTGCCATACTCCTCCAAAGTTGGCATCTTATTGCTACTACTTCCGGGGCCAACAGTAGCACCAACATTTTCAGTACCCTCACCAACCATGCGAATAACCTGTTCCCATGTGGAGTGCAAGATTGACACACAAAAAACATAAATTAAGATAAAATATATTCATACATAATAAAGAAAAAGAATAAATGAGGACATAATACTAGCCTGAGTGCGAATATTAGTTGGATCAGCACCCAGATTTTCAAGAACACGAGCTGCCACACCCTCACCCTCTCGAAGAAGACCCAAAAGCAAGTGCTCAGATCCGATATAATTGTGACCTGAAAATTCAAAGGAGTAAGCCCAAATTTTCAGCAAGTGCAAACAAAGTATTGCACCTGAATACAAATTTTTACCACACCCCTTCAAATAAAAGAAAGAAAATAACGTCCAAAAAAATCCAATTCACAGACAAGGCAGCAATCAAGACACGTTAGGAATATTTCATACATTAATAAGTTTCTCTAAAACTATTTTCATGCCAATAAACACGCAATTTTGTAAAATTCCAACTGCCCAAGAGGACATGAGAAAAACTCTGTTAACTCCCCAAGTATTTGCATCCTGATAACTCCAACCATTATGAATAAATCATTTGTTCTCAAAGATAGCACCATCCAGCTGTGGATCACTATGAATGGAAGGTTTTCAGGCATTTGGCATGAGCGTTATGCAAGAAAACGTTTACCAAAAGCTAACAGATTTGGTTTACATCATTATGGTACTCAGCAAATAGCATTATCCAGGGAGTATATGGATTATTTGAATACAGATATTTCTTACAAACGAAGTAAGTAATCAGATACACAAAAGAACAGATAAAGTTAAAATAGCATTTACCAAGTTGGCGTGCTTCCTCCAATGAGAGTTCCAAAACTCTCTTTGCACGGGGAGTAAATGGAATCTCAACTGCGACAAACCCACTGCCCCTTCCAATTATCTTTTCCACTTCCACACGTGCATCTTTTAGGTTAATTCCCATGGACTTTAGAACCTTAGCAGCAATACCAGTGCCTTCACCAATAAGACCCAATAGAATCTGTTCAGTCCCAACAAAATTGTGACCCAGCCGCCTCGCTTCCTCCTGAGCTAGCATAATTACTTTGATTGCTTTCTCCGTGAAACGCTCAAACATGGCTTTAGGTACGCATCTGCTACCTCTGCCACCCTTTGTTCGACTAGTAGTTATTTGACTTAACACCTTGGAATGAAAATCTTGTCCAGGTCTCAACATAGCATCCAAAGGATTAAAAGTGCGGAGTCCCGAGAAACCTGACAGTCTTAATGCAGATGCTTGTGTGGTATACATCATTTTGACAGATCTTTTTGATTTTGACGATCCCTTGTGATGACCATGCCTTTGCCCAGCCACTAGACCAGGGATGTTAATAGACTGCGCCAAAACCCTAGACATGATTCCTCAGTTGTTTGCTGCATTTGTTGATCAAACATGTTAGCTGACAAGTAACACACTTTGAAATAACAGAATGCACTTAAATAACTGAGTGTGTTCGTGCCTTCTGAACACCACCCCCTTCCCCCAAAAAAAAATCATTGCATTACACAAAACATACACAATGCACAATCATTGTACAATTACATAACAAGAAATTACAGTTCTTAAAAGTTGAAACAGGGACGTGCTGTTTCCCAATTTCTCAATAACCTCATTCGTGGAAGTAAAAGTTAATGAATCAGAAATGAATGGAAAACGACAAGGCATATCAATGATCAATAATCCATTTGGACAAGGAAACCCAATTTTATATGCTAGTCACACCGTAAACAAATCAAAACACACATACACAATTTAAGCACATATAAACTCGGGATAACAGTGCAGGGAGAACGGAATTAGCGGCTTACACACTTGTCATTGAAATTAACATGATAATTATAAATAAAAACATTTAAACAAACATCTGGTGCGCCAAACCAGAAACGAAGGTGGGGAAAAACCAGACAACAGAAGAAAAGGGAAGTGACACAAAGCCTAGTTCCAAAACCCAATTGAAGCAGCTCTTGCAGTGCCGCACCCCGAATAAACAAAACAAAATGCAAATAAAACAAAGACGAACTCACCAGAAGCCCTCGAGTGCACGAATATCCAATACTGGTGGTTTATTCAACTTCGACCCAGAAAATTAAAATAAAAAATTTGAAAAAGAAATCGGAAGATTGAGATAAGGAGAAAGTAAAGGGAAGGGTGGTCTCTCCGAAGAGAGAGAGAGAGAGAGAGAGACGGCGTAGGTTTGGATTCTATGGTCGGGCGAGGAGGAAGGAGGGAGCAACAGGATAAAATGAAAATTGGTTCTCGACAACAACCTAAGTATTTATATCTACGATGCGATGCGAGGCGATGTGCATGTGATGTATATTCGTGTATCTGTTACAGTGTTCTACTTACCCTCGCTTTCACCGACCTTTCACTACGGTGTCGTTTCAATTTCTAATTCTAATTAGACTCAAATACAAGAAAAAAATAAATAATTTATGTCAATTAAAAATGTTAATTAATCTTATTTGATTTTTTTATATAATTTTTATTTAAATTTTTTAATATTTTCGGATTTTCCTTGATAAATATGATCATTACAATTAAAACCTGAGATAAATAAAGGATATTAATTTTGTAGATAAAACCTGTTTAATGTGGAAGAGTCAACTCTTTTGAATTATATATATGTCATCTAAATTTCAGTTCAGTTTAAATTTTGAGTTATCTATAGAAAATTATGAAGTTTTTTTCAATCTAAACTTCAATTTAAATTGAATTCTATCTTCATTGGTTGATGTGTAGTTAGTGTCTTAGTGATTATGTCAACAAACAATCAAATAAAAAATAAGAGTACATGTTTTACTTACCTAATATGGTATCCTAGGTGATATCATATTAGATAAGTAAAAATGGTCGTGGCTTGCTCTTTTTTTCAGTCAAAGTCTTTTTTTTGTCACTTTGGTCAAAGTGCTGGTGTGCTTGTTTTTTTGGTCCAGAAGTCGTGGCTTACTCAAGGGGATTTATATTCACACATACACACTTGAAAAAAAAAAATAAATCTCAAAACTATCCCTTCTTGCCTCTCGTCAGGGACTATCCGTGCGAAACTATTAGTTCCGCATGAATAAGTACACTGTGGAACTAATAGTTTCGCACGTGTATTTTCTTGTCAGAGTTACACTGTGGAACTAATAGTTCTGCAGTGTATTTGTTCATGCAGAACTAATAGTTCCGCAGTGTAACTCTGACAATAAAAATACACTGTGGAACTATTAGTTCCACATGAACAAATACACTGCAGAATAGTTCCGCAATGTATTTTTTGCCTTCGTTTGGCAATGCAAGGTATTATGGACTTTTTCAATTTTAGTGTATGTGTGTTTATAAATTGATGTATGTGTGAATATTAATTCCCCTTACTCTTTTTTTTTTGGTCCAAAATTCCCCTTACTCAAACGTCAAAGGTTTGGTCTCATGGGCCTGGGGAGCGCTGGGGCCCAATCGGGCTGACCTACATATGGGTTGTACCAATAGAAAGCTGATGGGCCTAAAAGGCCATACTGAACAGATAGCACATAGCAATAGTGTGTGACCAAAAAAAAAGCAATACTGTAAAAACACACTTGCCTATAAGCCACGTTATGCCAACGAGTAGTAACTACCAACTACTCGTGTCTTCTGCCAAACAAGGGGTAATGTTAAAATGTTTTTTTTTTTAACTGGGTTATCCTCCACGCACAATTGTGGAGACTAATTTCTCGAGCTACTGAGATCCATTTAAGGGGTTGACATCTTAACATATATTATTCCATACACATGGCCGGGGATCGAATCCCCCGACATCATACTTAAGAGGCTCAAATATCTATTACTCGTGTCATAACATGTTGATATGTTAAAATGTATTTATACTTGTATAATATTTTTACACTCATGAATTGCTAATTTAAACGTTTGCAAAAGTTAATATTTATCTAAAGAAAATTTGCGAACTAAACTTTTGTGAGATTTACAGTACCAAATTGTTCAACTTAACGGTAACATGAACATTATGATTCAGATTTGAGGGAACAACTTCAGCTGCGAGACTACAGCACAAGCTTGTAGATAGAAATAAATGTGGGATGCCATACCCCACAAGACAGGCATATTAACGACCCATATGTCCCATGCTCACGAGGTTAGTAGAGAAACAATTAAAGTAGAGTATCTTAATTTCTTTCCTTTCACATATATATATACTGCAAACTTATTTAAGATTCTTATCCCTCTCCTTTCCCACTTTCTAAACGTATTGGGCATATCTTATGATTTCAAAATTCCATTTTTCTGCATTCAATTCTGGAACATTTGTGTGTGTCTGAATTAATGTTTGTGGAAAAAGCTCTTCTAAAGTAATATGTCTATAGAATGAGAGCAAAGGTGTATTCACCCATAGATTTTTAATTATAGATTATGATTAAGATACACTTCAAACTCAATCCTCAGTGGATGTAACATTAATTACTTGCTCACTTTTACACAAAAGCTTATTATAGTGGTGTCTTATCCGAGCTTTTATGAACTTAATTGATTTTGGATAATCTTAATTTTACAGAACTGATCTTAATTCAAAATTCATATATAATATATAATAGTTTAAAATCTGAAAATAAAAGTTGATTGATATTGATTGGGCTATAAAATGGGAAAGTAAACGACCACTGGATAAGGTTAGTGTAGTGTCCCAATCCCATGCCGCGGTGGATCGCGTATGATTTAGATTGGGTAGTAACTGTGCGGTGACAAGGAAAGGATTCGATCACAAGATACTTGAGAGTTGAGACCTGAGACTGTTATCTTCAGCTTTTAATTACAACCCCTTGACTTTCATTTTAAGTTTCTCTATACTTCTTTTCTACCATTTTCCTGATACACCAATTTTTTTTAACTGTAATTAAAATAACAAAATAAAATTAACATCACTTTTATTCGTCAATTATAAAATGTTTTTTGGAAAAACAAAATCATAAAGAAATGATATCAAAATTATTTTACGTGTGAGCATGAGGTTATTGTTAATGAAGCTTCAAATTTAAGAATCTTGGTTTTTTTAAAAGGGAAATTTAAGAATCTTGTTAGTTAATGTCATTTATTATGATTAAACAAAACTAATCCTTCCTTAACCAAGCTTCTAATTCTTAGTTAAGAGTTAATCTAAATATTGCATTATGAAGTTAATTTCTTATTTTCTCTAGCCAATCCATAGAATAATCCAGATTAAATTTATTCAGTGCAAGTATTGTTTATCCAAACTAAACTTATGTGCAAATCTTAATCAAAACGTACAACCCGGAAGATCATCAATGTATTTCTGTTGAAATAATAACCCGGAAGCACACACCAACCAAAACAAATTCATACACAGTGTGATTTATTATATTACATTAATGATACACACACCCAACGTACACCCCATTCACTGTTTCACTCATTAGCATTGGGTGGTGTGTGGGTGTGTGGTGGTCCATGTATCAAATTATATTACATTAATGATACACACACCCATGACACATCCCCATTCTCCCATTTTACTCATTGGGATGGGGTGTCAAGGGTGTGTGGGTCTCTTGTATCACAGCTCATTATTATATTATGTGACACTTATATCCAATTGCTACTGGTCGTCTCTTTGCTAGTCACAAATTCACAATCCTCCCAAAAACGTGGTTCAATTAATATAGCTAGCCAATAGTATTAATTAATGAATGCCCTTTTGCTTCTGCAACTGAGCCACTTTCTCAGTTCTCACCCCTAACAAACTCAGCCAACAGTTAATTAACCTGTCTCAGAGATCTCTAGTGTCTCATTCTTCTCTTCTCTTCCCTTCCCTATACCTCAGAAAGCTAGAGAATGTCCAGAGCAAACGGGGTAGCTTGGGTGCAACACAGAGAAGAACAAAACTCTGTTACTCATTACGCTTCAACATGGAACGCCAACAACAACAACATCAACGGGGACGAATTCAGCAGCTGTGTATCAGTGAGTGCTAATTATAAACCCATGCCACATGAGCTCCATGAAGCATGGTACAACGTTGCCAATAACAATACCCAGAATCACTCAGATATAACGATCAGGGACATGGCCTTCTTCCCAAAACTTGCTACTGTTGACCACAACTCTTCCTCTTCCTGTTTCAGCAATCTCGACCAGTCTCAATTGCAGTACTTTCTGACTACTCCAAAGCCCACTACTTTTTCTTCTCTTCTCGGTCCCAGCAACCCTTTAGAGCAGGGCTTTGAGGTGGGGTTTCTTGAACCTCAATCTTCTTCTTGCACTTCAAAAGTGCTTAACAACAAAGGTGCTAATAATTCCCTCTTGGGGGGCTTCACCGAATTGAGCTCAAATAATAACAATAACAACCAGCTGTTAAGCCTTATTCCAAATTTGAGCTCAGACCCCAATTTAGAAACTGTGTTACCACAAGGAAGCAGTGTTGGCTCTGAGGAGGTTCTGAACAGATCCAAGATACTGAGAAACCTTGAATCGTGTCCCACATTGGGTGCACAACCAACACTTTTTCAGAAGAGAGCAGCACTCAGGAACAAAAACCTGACAGATAAGAAAAGGAAAAGGTGTAATATTATTGGTAATGGAGAAGATCAAGTTGAAGTAGAGGGTAGTTTTAATTGTGATTCTTCTGGTGGTGGTGACATGGTTGAGACTAGTAGTGATAAAAATGAGATAGAAACAGAAGAGACTGAGAGTGGCAACAAGTGTGGTGGAGGAAACAGCAACATCAGCGCAGATCAGAAAGGGAAGAAGAAGAAGAAGAAGGGAATACTACCTGCTAAGAATTTAATGGCTGAACGCCGCCGAAGGAAGAAGCTAAACGACAGACTCTATATGCTGAGGTCCATTGTTCCCAATATTAGCAAAGTAAGATCCTCTCTTAGTTTATTCAAATATGATTATATGAATTGTGGTTAACAGGTTTATATTATATTTAGAAACCAGAAATATAACTTGATTTGTGTATGTATGTCCAGCATAATTAAGGACTAAATCCTTATTTATAGAAAAGACTAATATACATAATTTCAAAGACTTAAATATTGTTAGTTTTGTTTGAGATGGATTGAATAATGACCAGTTTGGTTTGAAAGATGGACAGGGCTTCAATACTTGGGGATGCAATCGAGTATTTGAGGGAACTCATGCAAAAGATCAGTGACCTTCACAATGAATTGGAGTCAACAACAACGCCTAATTATAATAGCTCTTTATTATCAGTGACTAATAATATTATGTTACCTACTACTACAACAACACTACTACTACCTGGCGGCCGTATGAAAGAAGAGCTTTGTCTCAGCTCATTGCCAACCCTTGATGCCCAACCTGTCAAGGTAACAACAACGTTGCCTTGCCCCCATTTCAGGAACTGGTCCTTTTGCACTATTAATTAATTAGTACTATATAATTAACTCAATCGACGGCATTTCTATTCCTATATATATTATTCCTAGTTGTATGTGGACAGCAAGTGTGTATGTTCTTATAATATAACGTACTATACCACATGGCTTTAAAAAAATTAACAACCATGCAATTAATTAATTGTTATTTATTCTTTCTTCATCACTTAATTATGTATATAATATATATATATATATATAGGTTGAGGTTGGGTTGGGGGAAGGAAGAGGAGTGAAGATCCAGATGTTGAGCAGGAGGAGACCGGGTCTATTGCTCAAAACCATGAAGGCTTTGGATAACCTTGGGTTAGATATCCAGCAGGCTGTTATCAGCTATTTAGATGCATTCGCTATGGATGTTTTTCGCGCTCAGGTACAAATTAATCTTTATTCTATTCAGATTTAAAAATCAATAGTTCAATACCGGTCACGCCCCTTGGAAATCAAACCATGTCCCTCCAGCCCCATCAGGTCAACTGATATTTTTCTAATTCAATAACGTCCCAGAGTTTACAAAAAAAAATAAGCTAAAAATAACTTAAGAACATATCATATGCTATTTGTACAAGTTCTTTTGAACAATTACATAAGCACTTATGTTATAAGATAAACTCATATAAGCTTTTCCAAATAACCTTTGTTAAAAAAAAATTAAATAAAGATAATATAAGTAAATAGATTTATATAAGTATACCATAGTTTATATATTTATTTTTATATAAGCATGCCATAGTTTATATATTTATTTTGATTTGTTACTTTAGTTCATTAATATAAATCTCCTACTAGTGTTCCTCTTGACCCTCGACATCGCTATAGACTATTTTATTTGATTTCTTAACTAAAAATACGTTGACAATTTTTTTAAATAATTAAATATTTTATTCAAAAAAATAAAATGCAGAAAAAAAGTTAGGAGTAGCTGAAACCAATTCTTCAAACAAGGAACTCTGTTTTTATATGTTTATTAAAATGCACCCACAATTTTGACCAAAAAAAAAATGCACCCACAATGCAAATATCTACCCTATAAACAAATAAACAATTTTTCCTAAGCCACATCAATATTAATTTCTCCTAAATCAACTATTCAATAAAACAATTTTTTATTTTTTAAATTTATTAATCAATACTTAAATTCCTTAAATTAAACATTAAGTATAACAATATATTTGTAAATAATTGCCAAAATATTATATATTTTCAGTACCTGTATTTTTATATTGAATTTATTTTTATTACTTAATTTTTTTTAAAAATAGTTTAAAATTTAATTTGTTATTAAGCATTGCACGAAATACTTGCTAATTGCATTTTACACACGAATCGCTTTTACATGGAAATTTCCATTTACGATAATGGTAGGAGTGTTAATGCTAGTATATTTTTCTTCGGCTTCCTAAGAACATTCCTTGTTTGGTATTTGTCATTACTCATTTAAGGTTACAATTTCCGATGAAAAACCTATGACTTAAAAATCAAGACCATGTTTTGTGCTGTTGTTTTTTCGACTGAGAGCTAAACCTACCCTCTCTTTCAGCAATGCAACAAGGAAGGCCAGGATGTCAATCCAGAGCATATCAAAGCAGTACTATTGGATACAGCTGGCTTCCATAGCATCACCTAGTGACACTGTTTTGGCAACAAACAACCAACTTGCTACCATTTCAAGTGGTTTGTTTAGCAATTTTAACCAGTTTTTAATTCCCATAGTTTCAAGACAGTGTAGTGTAGGATTTTGGCTCTGTTAGTGTTAGCTTCCCTTTCAGTTGATGAATTGGGAGGAATTTTCACATGGACTTCAACATTTAATAGCACTACCGCTTGGCATCTTTTGCATGTTCATGTTCAAACGAAAGTTGATCATGGTCTCCACTTATTTTAGCGACATTCCGAAAATGCTTGTTGCTTTCAAGCATAATCGTTAAATTTCAAAGTCCTCGTTATAAAATTAGTAGGGACATAGCTTTCAAAATACTGACTTCTCTTCTTATTTTTTTCTCTTCAATTAATCATGCTCACACGAAAAAATATTCACCTTTCCTTAAGATACAGATTAATAAAAAAAGAGGAAAAATGCTTTTACCAGACAGAACTGGAAGTTCAGTGCTGTCTTCAGAAGAGGATAGGATAAATCTCAAATGGGGTATGATGCATCTGCAGCAAAAATTAAAGGTTTCTCCAACCATAGTCCCTACTGGAGCCTACCTTTTAAGCTATAAAAAAATAATGAATTCCATGGTCCAAAGCTTGTTAGACATAAAGGACGCAACCCAGGAAAATAATGAGGTCCACAACGTGCTTGTATAGTGCATGTTTTCTTTAGCAGATAAGTACGATATATATTTTTATTCAAAAAACTATAATGGGACATTCAACGATGGTGCTTTCGCGGAATGAAGTTTTATCACGTAACCCAGTTACAAAATATATCAGGAAGGGGGAGAGGACCACACCCCAACCAGTAGTGCAATCACATCACAACTATTAACATTTCACTACGAATTTTCAAATCCCCCATCAACATTTCCAGACCCAAGTGTCCACTTTCTTCTCTTGCATGATATGACTTGGACTTCAATCTATGCCGCTCACGCGTAAACCCAGTTACCACATGATTACCGCACCCACCAAACACCAAGTGAGACATCACATGTGCAATCCAAGGCAAAATTTAATTATACATCTAGCAAAATGCACATTAATATCCACAATAATTTCCACTAGTTCACCATATTAGCACAAATTTCTACTAAAATAAGAGAATCAAAAATTAAAATCAGATAAACCGCCCTTGGATATCAACTTAAATTACATTAATGGGTTGGAGTCGTCCTAGCGATGGGAGAGTAACTATGTACACGGGAGGATAATGATGAAAAATGCAAGGCATATAAACCCAATATCGCCTTGCTCTAAGCAAGATTTTACATAATATACTCGGAGTATACTATATCTGGGAAACCATATATACTAATCCTACTAATTCCACGACACGGTCCAAAATTGGATGGATTCTCATTTTGCCATCCATATTCTGATTCCAAACACAAACAAGTTCACTTGATAAGCGGTCAAACTCAAGAATTAGAAGTTTCTTCTTCAGGTCATATTCTCTAACAGGAGGGCTTTAAGACTGTCTGTCCCCTACTACTTACTTTCCACTCCAGTCCGGAATCTGGATCAAAACAAAATGTTCATACCCATATGAGATTTCTTCTAGGAAACTGGATTCAGAATTCATATACGGCAACAGCATTATCATATGTACAGATAACAGTTAACACTGAATGAGGAAGTCGAGTCACCTGGAAGCTACGAAATCATATCTACGAATTCTCAGGCATCTGATGCGGAATGATGCAGCTGACGTTTAATTTCTTGAGCATCTTCTGCACCTTCGCTAGCTGACTGATTCTCTTCATTTTTTGAACTCAAGGTACCCGGGCTCATTTTCTGAATCTCCTCTTTGGGGTAGATATAAATTTTGCGGACCATGGCACAAAACTCCCTGAATTAAATAGAGAATTGTGGAAATGAATGTGCCATTCTCAAGAAAATTAAATAAAATAAAATTCAATACAACAGGCTAACAAAAAAATGCAAAAATAGGGATCCTTACTGCCACGGATCATCACCAACAAGCATCATGTCACCCTCATTATCGGTGTAGACAACAAGCCAGTCCTTTTGTGGAGAAATTAATTCACCTCCGAATTCAAACAGCTGATCCAGTTCAGCAATTAATTCATCATAGTCACTGAACTTTGTAAGGTCCACTGACCTACCAAGTGCTATCCCCTTCTTGTGAACCTGAAATAAACAGCATTTCATTAATTTTCCCTGCAAAGTTCTAGCTGTTTATTTTGATAAAATATAACAATACAGGGACTTACTTTAGTGCAACTTCTAGCAGAACCATTATGAGGTTTGAGTTGAACATCTTTAAGATGAGGCTGAGAAGTCTGTAACAGCTTCTCCTGGTCATCAGCTACAACTAGATCACCTGCTGCTTTTGAGCCCCTTGAATGCTCTGACTTCTGATCACTTTCAAATGTGGGATGTTGTTGTGATGTAAGATGCATGTGACTAACTGGCTCACTTGGAACATTTCTTTGTGATGTAGAAGGCTCTGGTGCAATGGGGTTACTGAGAAGTGAGATGCCAAATAGCTTACAGTCTCCATCTTTTGATTTTGCAACATCACATGTTTTTGCGGATATTTGTTTGGGCAACAGTTCCCTTGAATGAGGACTCTCGTATTGAGCTGAAGGTGGCGGTGGCATCATAAAGTTGCCGTGTGGATTTTCAACTTTATGTCCATGAAGCACAGAGTATTCACCAAATGCACTATACCTCATATTCCCTCGAACTTGGTAAGTTGTATCACCACCTTGCGCAGAACCTTTTGTATTCTCCAAGAGGTTGAGTGAAAGACTAGATGGCATTGCAGGCCATGTACTAAGCACATTATGTTTGCTGCCTTCACGATCCAACAAACTTTTCCTACAGGGGTTGGCTACATGACCAGTTTGATCGACAAATAGATGTTGGGAAGAATGATTTCCATGGCCACCACCAAAGCCTGAAAGAAGATCTGAATATGTTGGCTCATGTCTTGCCATTGACATCCAGCTCTCTGATCCATACCTTCTTGATGTAGAAACAACATCAATCTTTTCATCATCAGCTGCAGGTGGCCATGCAACAGACTTCTCTGCAGTGTCAGGCTCGTTGCTTTCTGCCAACTTACTCAAGGTCGATAATTCTTGACCTTGCAAGACTCTTGGAAACCCACTAGCTGACAAAGGGTCTATGCTTACTTTAGATGATGCTGTTAATCAACAAAAACATATCAGGCTTCACACAACCACAAACGTTTTTCAAAGAAGGAACACTTAGAAATATCAGATTTCTTGCAATACCTTCTCGTGTAAGAACAGAAGAATCTGGGGATGATGGAATTGCATTAGAGCGAGGTCTTTTAGGCCTGGGCATCGGAAGAGGATTCAGGGCAGGAGGAGCAAGAGCAGGCTCTATTTTCCAAGGGGAAACTCTCTCAGGACGAGGCATGTTAGATGTTTCATCCCATCTCACCTGCAAGACACATCACACACGAGGTCAATTATAACAAGCCTAAACTAAACAGTCATACAGAATAAAATAAAATAAAAAACTAGAATACAACCTTCAGACTTCTCCATTTAGATTTTGGCCATCTTTTGGGGTCAGCATCTTCAATTCCAACAATGGTACCAGTAAACCTACAAATTTACATAGCAGGTTAATGTAAACCATGAGAGAGAGAGAGAGAGCAAAAATCAGCGAACACAATTACAATTTAATCAGAGAAAAAGTCACATTACAGATTCATACCTTTGCTCAGGAGCCTCTTCACCCTCAAACCTCATTTTGAACCGCATACCTATGGTATAATTATTTTTTAGAGACTCCATGTATTGATCATAGGGAACAATAAATTCAGCCGGGCTGGTCCTGCAAAATAAAGTGGGCAAGATTGGTGTAAATCTTTCAGTGGGGAATTAATCAGAAAGAAAAACTCAAACCAATCACTTGTGTGTGCAGGTACCCATCCACACAGACTAGTATCACCACAGCACGAGATTAGGAGGTCAGACTGAAATTACCAAGATAACAGTGAGAACAGACATAGTTTTACGAACAAGTTACAAACCTAGGCTTGTAATAAACAGTGAACATGGTCCCGGTCAATATGGCATGCCAAGCAGTTGCAAGGACTCCAAGATGCATGCTGTGGCTAGAGATAACTGAGGAAGGAACATTACCCTGCTGTCTCATTGCACGCCTGACACCAACTCGAAGTTCCCCATTCTCACCTCTGGAAATTCCTAAATTAGTCTGATACCAACAGTAATAAAAAACCACTGAAATTTAAAACCATATTCATGATTTAGCAAACCTTAGAAATATAAATGCATCCCCAGCAACCAGCCTCTTAGAGCTGACAAAGACACTCCAACCGCTTTGTAGCAAGTGTCTACGCGGTTGACCTGAAATTCACTTCACTTATCAGTCACAGACAAAAGAAACAACACAAAAACATAGAACATAGAAAAGAAAAGAATTTCCCAGCATACAAATCACATGACTTGAAGATAAATGCAAAGTTAGTGATTACCGCGGAAGATATGCCTGAATCGCCACTCATTCCCATGCAGATCCTTGGCCACCAATTCCTGGGTAGGTGGCTGCTTTGACATGTCCTGTCAACAAACAAGAAAAGTAGAGGACTCCTCCAACTTCAGCTGTGTGAAAAAAACAAACAAAAAAGGCACACAAAAAAGAAAAGGCAAAGGAGAACCAAACAAACCAGCTGAGGAAGGCATTCATCGGCATGTCGCCTCAGCACAGAAAACCCACCGTGGGTACTAGTATCAGATGCAGTCAGAGTTTTACAAAACGAATGGACATGAAATCGCGGGGAAGGTGCCGGCGGAGCCTCTTTCTCCACTGCATTCTCATCTTGCTGTCATTCAGATCCATATTAAAAAACAACAATAAATACATAAGAACCATGTTATGTTGTTGCTGCACAGTTACTCCACACCAAGAACCTAAACGAGTAGATAAACTTACATTTGGCTCCGGAAGTAAAGTAACCTGAGCAAACACCTCATCCGTGTCTGGCTCCGCCTGAAATTTTTTTGTCAAAAAAAAAAATCAATAAAATAAAATAATAATTTTATAATTTCATAAACCAACTTTGTTCGAAAGCCAAGGAATTGCAACACTACCTTCAACATCACGTTGACGACCCGACAGAGGATCTTAGGTGGGAGATCGTAAACCGGCATGTGCTGTTCCGCTCCCTGATTCGTCGACGCCTCCACCTATTGTATGAAATTTTTGTAGCATCAAATTAAGCCCCCGTGTTCACAAACATCAACCCAAAAAATAAAAACAAGATAAAACAAAACATTCATAAAATTCCAATTTGAGCAAGCTAGAGTCGAGTTGTGAGTCGCATCTGAGCTCAAACTCAGAAACCCCCAACAGAACATTTCATGAGTGTGGCCATGAAAACGAAATTAGTAACCAGTGACCAGAACCAAGCCTTGAGTGAGTGTCGGAAGGAACAAGGAAGTGAAAATAGGTAATGAATTATTACCTGTTCAATATGTCCCTGGGGAAAATAGAACACGCGCTCTCCTTCTCTGGGAACCGTCACAAGAGGACCCGCACACGCGTGCCACAGCTCCCTGTAAAGTGCAGCTTCCGCGTCTGTGAAACCAAACCAAAGAGCAAAACCACCATCACCATCATCATTATCACTTCACACATTCCTGAAACCAACCGTTTCTTAAGGACAAAACAACGTTACCTCTTGGGGATGATGAAGAAGGACCATTTTGACCCTCTCCTGCTCCGTTCCTACCATCGTTATTGCTGTTGTTGTTATAGACACCAGAGTTGCTTTCTCCTTTTCCGTTCACAGAATTTCCCTTCATCGATACCTCTGATGAACTCTTTTTTTTTTCTTCTCTCTCTCACAGATCTCTCATCCGAAACAAACACCCCTCATGCAATTCACAGTCCAAAATCCACACCACAGCAACGCAACCCCTGATCCAAAATCCAAATTCTCAAAACTCGCTAAGAGAGAAAAAAAAAACCCAAAGCAACACCAATTCCAAAAACCTCTCACAGCCTTCAATTGCCCCTTTCACCTACTCTCTCTCTCCCTCTCTAGCTTTCTCTGTCTCTCTTTCTAATTCTATTTCTCTCTCTATCTTTTTCTTTTCTTTTCCTCTCAGCTGATAAATGGTCGCAGCACCAGAACTACTGTCGGAGGAGAGGACTTAACCATAGAGTGGGTCAAAACAGCGTACAATCATTTTAACCGCGGTCAAATTCTTAACCGGTCTCCGAAACCGGAGTTTACCGGTCCACCTGCCCTTTCCAACCGGCTACAACCGG
Organism: Glycyrrhiza uralensis; assembly: GCA_030159175.1. Taxonomy (NCBI): domain Eukaryota; kingdom Viridiplantae; phylum Streptophyta; class Magnoliopsida; order Fabales; family Fabaceae; genus Glycyrrhiza; species Glycyrrhiza uralensis. The sequence goes on along the minus strand of BRZY01000003.1, from coordinate 54,789,725 downwards.
TGAACATCTTTCACTGCTTGGGAAACGCAAACAACGCCATTTCCTCTCCTTTGTTTTTTTTTTTCATGAATAAAAACAAGGCGGCTCCTCGGAAACACGAGGGGAGTAAGGGAGTAACTAACGGCGTTAGCAGACGTCGAGTATGGGTTGGACGGGGTGCGTAGCGGCGTCTGTCTTGACGGTCGCGGGAAAGTTGCTCTGTTTTTATTGGGAAATGGCGTTGTCGTGCTATGGACGGGCAGAGTTATGCAAATGTAATGAGAGTACGGGTGGGGAGGGCGCATTTAACACCACCCGCGCAACTTAACCATGGTTCGCTTGTACCTTGTAGTTCCTTTTTTTATTTTCCTTTTCCAAAATTTATGCATTGAATTGAGATGAATAAATAATTTGTTAGTAATTCGTATTGGCAATGGCAGTTATGTTTTATTAAATATCATACAGTACTATTTTGCATGGTTTTCCTTTTTCTTTTTTCCCAAAAATTTAGTTGTTTTATGATTTCTTTTTTTTGATAAAATATACTAGTTTTATGATTTTAAAAAATATCTTAAATATAATTAATAAGCTTTAAGTGAAATAATAATTAAAATAGTTAATAATAATAATAATAAATTTATAAAATAATAAATAATAATATTTTAATCTAAAATTTTCTCAATAATTATTTTTTAATTCATACCAAAAGTCCAAAACCTTAAATTACCAAAGATATAAAACATTAGAACTATTTTCTTTTTGGTTGTGATAAGAACTTTGATGCGCCTGGGCGGTAGGGCACCACACAACTGTGAACATTGAACAGCAGTTGTCGCCCCCCATTTACGTCTTTGTGATCCCTTTTCTTATCTCATCGTCAAATATTGCCCCTGCATCTATGCGTATTATCAACAGGGTGTGACTGAAAGGCCAGAAAAAGGAGAGAAAATTAAACAAAAATTAAAAAATATCAGAAAGGAGCACGACAATATCAGATTTGTTATTGATATTCATATTGAACCTGCTTTTGGATCTAAAGATTTTTTTGCCCATTCTCTTTTTGAGTTAACGAGTGAACTTCCCTGGTGGAAATTTGAAAGCTAATTAATAATACTCGGTTTTATTTCAATTATAAAAAAAAAGAGACTTGGTGTGTTAAAATCAAATTAATATCACAATCAAATTAATATCAATTTTTAATTCTTATATAACTAAAAATTGATATTAATTTGATTTTAACATACCAAGCATATTCTTTTAACAGTTACTTCCCCTATTCCTTTTTATCTGTCGTTTTAAGTTATTTCACCATAACTAATTAATCAATTAATTGGTAAATTTTTTTCTATCATATCCTTATTTAATTAGTTTTTGGGAGTAGATGAATCAATTAATGTGTCCCTTCATTCAAATCATTCTCAACCTCTTATTTAATTATCCAATTAGTCTTAGATACATTCACATTCACATGTGTGTATTAGTAATAAATTTATGGTATTGGAAAGTAAAATAATTTTTGGGAGTAGATGTATTATATTTAATTTAATGGGAAAATTACACTGACCTCCCCTAAGGTCTTCTCAAATAACACTGACACCCCCTTTAGTTTTTAAAAAACACTCACCTCCCTTATTTGGTTAATTATAATTGACACACATACCCCCTTAACTTAACAGTGTTACCTCCGTTAATGGGAGCATTAATAGCCTTCTTCCCCAACTTTTTACACACAAATCCAGAAAAGCTAGTTACATTACAGAAGCAGACTTAGGAGCAGCACAACTCTGTAATGGGGAGTTGCTTTGGAGATCGCTACTTGGGTTCAGAGTGGCACAACATAACAGACTCGGGGCAATGTAGTTGGCTCAATTTTCTAATGTTGGGGGTGATGTCGTGTTGATGCTCTTTTATCTGGGTGTTGATATTCTTGTATTGGGCAGATGGTTATTGTACCGTGGTATTGAGGAGATTGATATATAGTATTCAGTTTTTGTGCTTGTATTTGTATACTGATGTGATGTATGTATTGTTTTGCTGCTAAACAAATAGGCGCACACCTTATGCAGCAACACGGCTTCATTGATAAATATTTGTATCCACTATGCTGTGTCCTAGTTTCACCCCAAATCAGCCCCTCCCTTTGTGACTTAATGGTTTATTCTCTTACTGGTTTATACATGACGGGCGATAAATTTTATAATAGGACCAATATACATTATGTTGCTTGTGATGGTTTTTGTTTAAAGCCAACGAAGCATTAAATTGCTTCTGATATATGCCTTCTTCCTGAGTTGGTGAGACCTGCTGCAGAGCAAGATCTTGGGTTGGTGATAGACTACGGGGCGTGCAAATATTTTTCACCTCAAAGCTCAAACGAATGGTAAAAAATGTTTAGTTAGGGGAGGTGAGTGTTTTTCAAAAACTAAAGGGGGTATAAGTGTTGTTTGAGAAGACCTCAGGGGAGGTTAGTGTAATTTCCCCTAATTTAATTAGTCTTTGAACTTCTCAATTACTACATTAATCAATTTATGAAAAATGTGTAAATAATTAATAGGATTAAGGGTATTATTGTCAGAATGTAACCTTAAACTATTAAAACGACAAATAAAAGAGAACAAATTTTTTTTTAAAAATCGATAGATAAAAAAAAACGAAGAGAGTATATAAGCAAGTCACCCGTTATTAAATATTGAATACAGTGATATAAGCGAATTATATCCTTCACTAATAAATCTAGTTTTTTGAGGGATTCACTAATAAATCTAGTTAATACGTTAATAAAGGTTAAATATTGAAAACTGCCTTCCAAACGTAAAAACATTTAATGAAATAATGTGTGTCTCATAATTTCCTAGAAAATTAAATTGTAAGTCCTTTCTTCTTTCTTCTGAGATTGTACACCAGGTGACTTCTTATACATCAAGAATTGTTATTTATTTTAATAATTTCATTTTTCTTGAATTTTTTTCTTAACCATAAAATTTTCTATTAATCACTTCAAAAGTTTTTATAATTGTATAATTTTTTTGTAACAATAATTGTATAATTTTATATATATCTTTTTATAAATTTAATCATTTTATCTACTAAAAAATTCTTCTAATGGAGTACTAGCTAGCATGTTTTAAATTTGATAAATACCTTGCACTGCAAAGATAACCGTATTTCTTTTGACGTGACAGAGTGTATTTGTGCGTGAGAGAGAATAAGCCATGCGTTTCGTATACTGCTTCATAATACACGTGTTATTAATTTTTTAACTTCTGCTTAAAGAATTTCCGCTAATTAAGACGTTACTTTTAGCCGATAATGTTACATGTCAATTGTCGTATGTATGTATACGACTTTTTTTTTGGTCGACATATGTATGTATACGACTTTGAATTTCATATTTTTCACACGGAAATATGGACACCTATAATTAAAAAGAAATATAACATTTATTTCGTCAAAAAAAAACTAGTCTTTTAATGTCATAATAAAATTATTAATTTGTACGTGTTAAAACATTAATAACCATGCATGTAACCCATATTATAATCATTATTTACATAAATGACATAATTCAAATAACTTTTATATTATCATTAATTTGCCTAAGCTATACATCCAGATCATAAAAGATAAAACACTTTTATATTTAAATTTTAGTAACAACAATTTTTTTATATAAAAAAGGACATTCTATCAGTTAATTTTATCAGTCGAGCTAGAAGTCTCCAGGTAGATGAACATCCCTCTAAAATCGGAGTTGATTTTAATTAGAAATTTTGCTTCCTGTTAGTGTGTTACATATTTGGGTCCAGAAGCTGCTAGCTCATCGCCTCATCCGTCAAAAGCCAGATACAACTTAAATAAGCTCAAGAGCAAGTTTATGTAGAATATACACACGTATATATGCTCATATACTCGTCAGCAAAGAGCTAAGATTAATATAATTTCCTTTTTTAATACGGGAGTATTTTCTATTTTCTACATTATGAAAGAGTCATGAGGAAACTTGTAATATAGAATTATACAACTACGTAGAAAAAAAGTATGCATCCAAATAAGCATCGATCATTTATTAACTCATGAGCAGTTATTTACGAAATTACTATTTAAACTCAATGGGCCTATATATAATTAAGGATGTGTAAATGCAATTTTTGACTTTGATAAAATTACAAATAAATGTCTTGAATTTTTGAATTTTATTTCTCAATTTTTATATATTTGAATTCATTGTGTAACGTTTAGTATTTCATTTATTTGATTAGATATATTAAAATTTTATGATTTTAATATTTATATTTTAATCTTCATATACATATATTGTTTTAAATAGATTGCTCCTACTGACTCAAAGTCATAGATCTGCCATTGATTGTCCATATAGACGCGCAACAGTGTTATAACTAAATTATATCATTCTCAATTGAGCGCTGATTTATGGAGTCTCAAGCAACACCCGGTCAACACTTGTAATGTGATATATTCAATAAATTAAGTAGGTGTTGAATGAGTAAACATGTGTCCAAATAACATTTTTGTTCTCAATTTATCTATAGGGTGACTCCCTTAAACACAGTGCCTCTAAGGGTTATCACAAAAGTATCGGTCGCCTGTTTCTCCTAGGTTTGTTAGGATCTTTCACAAAAATGCCGCGTCATCTCCTCAACGCATCCACTGATTCTATTTCTCGCAGCCGTTGTGTCGTACGTAAGAGGCTTCTGTTGGAACTCACCCCTGATAAGGAGCGATCACCTTCTTGGTCGTGAATCTAACTTTCAATGCTCTGTCGGTCAAGCTTCCACCAACCGTAGATCCAGTCCTAAAACCCCACAACAGAGCCACAACCACTAATCTGTCGACAACATAACCTCGATCGGCCCCTACTAAAGCACAAAGAATCAAATTAAACTCCTTCCTATTGCGCCCTTGGTTCTGAAGATCGAAGGTAACATTGGTTTTGTTCCAAAAAAAACTCTATATATAATCATTTTCCTTATTTTGCCAACAAACGTGCCCCAACTTCTGAGTTAGGCATCATCTGACGTTTAAAAGTAATCGCGGAGCAGACGTGCCTCTCATCAAATATACTATTTTATTTTACTAATTCTTTCTGCTAATTCCATTTAAATTTTAATTGTTTCCTCTACGTACACGGTTGCCAATACATATAAGGTCATCAATGTGTTGAACCACGCAAAGTGCTGTTTCTAACCGCGTTATACCAACTCGTGTGAATTAATGCCTTGTTGTGTATTTGAACATGCAAACAATAATACGTGGCAGGCATCTTGCTTGTCACCGAGGGGAAATAAATCGTGTTGAAAACTAAATACGATTGAGATTTTCCCCTTACATTTTTATTTTTCTTTCACTCGTTCCCTTATACAAAATTAAGAATGATTTGTATACAAAAATATGTAACGTGCACGTTACGGTTTCTCTAATTAGCTGTCATAACAGAAGGAACATGAACTGCTTGTCTAAAATATCCTTATACTTTGCAATTTTGGCAATATAAAAGCTAATTGTGGTGCTTATTCAGCGAGACAAAAGTTACCTGAATTTCTATTTAATGATTCTCTTGGGTTCGCCTGAACACATTTCGTTCTGTTATATTTATCAAATGCTGGATATAAATTCATGTCAAAGAAAATGCTGGATAACAAATCTTGTTATTTATTTTAAACATTCTTTATTTTTTTTTTGGTTATATTCCTTTTTATAAAAATTATAATATTAATAAAATTAAATCTAGAAAGTAAAAAGAGTGGGGGGAAATGCTGCCCGATTGCGATACGAGACACAGTGAAATTGAGACATAGGGCGAAACCGCGAAAGTGAAGAAGGTGAAGGCAAATCACGTGGAGACACGGACTAGAGAGCAGAGACTGGGACCCACGTGTATTGTCTAATAGCACTACACCAAGTTTGTATGGTCCAAAGCAACAACGAGGGGAATATTCTTTCATTTCTCAATTTGTCCCAAAAAAAATACACATTAGCAAAATGTAAAAAGAGTTCAAGCTGGTAATTCAATTCCCCAACCTCGCTTCATCCTAGATCTATGTGTGCTTGGTTTAGGTTGAATATATCCGATTTAATCACCCTTTTAATCGCTATTTCGTGTCGTGTAATTTTGCATTTTTGCTCTCTTTAATTTTTGAGCTAATTGGATCTTCTTCTTCTTTTTTGATAAAAGAGCTAATTGGATCTTTTGCATACAATATATTGTGCCATTCGTATATATATATGATACAATTTTTTTATTATATCGTATAATTATTTATTTAATTAATCAATATGAAAAAGTCATTAACATTCGTTGTTGTCATAAGACATCATCTATGATTCTGGATAACAATAATATGCCGAGATTAGTATGTCTGAGGATTTTTTACCATGTCTCTAGTCATGAACGTAAATCTTTCACATTAAATCATTGATACACATTGAATAATCATATGGTGTTTGTCTATTAGAGACCTTGGTTCAATCAATTTACACCATCAATTTATTAGAAATTCACAACCCATATTTCTAAGAGTAATAAGTAATTGATCATTTTTTAATCTATTTCCTCCGATTCAAATCTTTGGTGGTTTTAGCTTTCTATTTTTGTCCCAAAAACTTTGATTGTTTTAGGATTTTAAGAGATAATTTACCATTTTTTTCAACTATACCTTTAGTATAATTAATGATTTTGAGTGGATAAATAATTAAGATAGTTGAAAATAATGAATAATAAATAGAAACATTTTAGTCTAAAATTTGTTCAATTAATTATTTCTTAATTCCTGTGCAAAAACAAAATTTTGAACCAAATGGAGTATTTGTTTGTCTTGCACGTTCTATATATAACACGACTTATTAAAAGACATGCAACAAACGTAACTAATTTAAACAATATTTTAGACAATTGATGCACATGATTTTATTGTATTATCTCGCTTTTATTTTTTCACTCTAATTTTAATTTAGGAATTAGGAGTATGATGAATTATACATATTCGTAATGGCAACAGGCTAGGGATATTGTCCAATACTCCACTGCAAACAACAAATTGCAATTAAGGAGCTTCCCTCCCCATGATGTGACTTACGTGAGAACCGTTGGACATAAACGTGCACGTGTTCCAACTATCTTCGGTGGATTGAGTCATAGAGTATGACCTGGTAGAGAGAAAAATAAATTAGAACTAGGACAAGTCGAAGACGACAATGGAAACAATGAAAATATGAATTTAAATGTGCGTTATTTGTTCATCCCGTGCGTGAAAAAAACTAGTAAATTACCTATTTCTGGACCAACAGATAAAAAGCAGAGCCGTACAAATTTGGTAATTTTAAGTCATGAACTCTTTATTGCGGAGTGTGTCCAACATACATTTATTTCTGGGTTTCATTTTTGTGAAACACACATCACACGTGATCTAACTTCTTTTTTCTTTTCTTCCTGATTACACATAATACTCCAGCTTTAATGTAATTGGTTATGAAATATTGAAGATATTTTTATGGTGATTGTTATGATACCTAGAAAAATTTATGAGTATCAATAGTTGACCAATAATATTTTTCTACATGTATTGTCATACTCATTTCACTTTATTATTTTTATTTTTATCTATTTATAAATATATCTCTTTATTATTTTTAAATAAAAACTTTAAAAAAATTGCCCAACCGCGACAATATGCATTCTATCTCCTTTTTCTCAACCTACACCCATGTTTTTTCGTCAATTTCTCTTTGCGCTACTTTCATTTCTTGCGATAGATCATCAAGTTTTGATCACTTAACAAACATTCAAATGATTCAATGAAACAAGAGATCTGCCAGTAGAAACAAGTAACCTACGTACGAAAAAATATTTCACGTTTTGATCACTTAGCTACGAGATAGATATTCATCACTTTGTAGTGTGTACAGACGAATGCATACCCACAGCGATATTATCATTGCATCACCATCGATCTTGAATTGGATTGTCCAAACAAAACAACAAATAATAATTCAATAAAAGAAAATCCCATTGTTTCCAAATAATGTTTTTAATCTGATCGAGAACTATTTCCAGAGTTTTACAATCCACTTTGCTAAAAATGATATTCGCCCTGTATAGATAGATCGACATGCCTCTCATATAATAATAATTGCAACAACCGTAATTTATCTTGACCAAAAAAAAAAACATAACTTAGAATATCGTACAAATTGAATATCTAATATTGGATCAGTGGCAGCGCCAAATGACTCTGCAAGGGCCAAAAATTCTTGAACTGCAACTGCGCGGTCTCTTGAAGCTATTCACTCTCACCAAGCAAAAGTGGGTCCAGAAACCCCTAAATTTTTGTTGGGCAATTTTTTAGTGTTTTTATTAAAAAATAATAAATGGATATGTTTGTAAATAGATAAAAATAACACCTTGGTGGCAGGATTGATTCCACCCAGGGATAAAAATAACACATTGGTCAGTCTAAGCCTCTACGGACGAGCACAGATTAGTCTTTCGTTAAAAGCGTTGAGATACTGCGTGGGTAGCCAACAATAGTCCTAAATAAAAAAAAAGATAAAAATAAAAATAATAAAATGACATGACTAATTGGTCAGGTATTGTTATCCTTTAAATTTGTAAGAGTACCATAGAATTTGTCTATTTTTATTTTGCTAAAAGAATAATTATTTTAGAACGGGAGAGTATCAGCAGAAAAGAAAGAAATAAAATGACTAAGCGGTAGTTGATGACAGTGACCTGGCGTGCAATGCTCCTGGTTAGCTGCGGGATAGATCAATTAGTAACTTGAATTTTACGTGTTATTGAATATATTTAATTATCAAATATTTAAATATCGTTAGCAGCAAATAGGGATGGAAACAGGCCAGGCCGCTCGACAGGGGCCTATGGCCCAGCCTATATCAGGCTCAGGCCAGGCTAGGCTTTTCCATGAAATATATCAGGTCAAGGCTTTTTTCAAAGCCTATTTAGCTAAAAAGGTCAGGCTTAGGCCATCTAAAAAGCCTTTTAAGTCTAACAGGCCGGCCTATTTAAGTAGACATCGATATAATTTTTATAATATTATCATTATATTAGATTTTTTATAATATATTAAAATTATATACTTATTTACATTTTAAATATTTAAACACATGTTGATCTACATAAATAATCAAGTTTATAAAGCTTATTGAAGGATAAAGTTGTGATTTATTTAGAGGTTTTATCACAAAAATATTTCATTCTTACTCGCCCTTATGTCTCTATCATAAATAAGACTGAATTTAATTGTCATATTTTATAATTTGTTATACATAGCGATTTTCTTCATTAGCCTATTTAGGAGTAGGTTAGACTATTTTTTTTTTCAGTTGAAGGTCGGACAACTTATTTGAATGTCTTATTAGGAATCGGGCCTTTAAATAGGCTAAAAGGCCAAATCAGGCTTTTAAAAAGGTCAGGTCAGGCTTAAAAAAAAGCCTATGACAAGTAACAGGCCAGGCTTAAGCTTTGGAATTTTTAGACAGGCCAAACCTATTTAGGCAAAGCTCAGCCCAGCCCAGCCTACTTCCATCCCTAGCAGCAAATTATAACCATGGTTACTTAGGCTATCAAGTACCCAAACGAGTAATTAATCCTACGGTGAAAAAAATTAAAAAGAAAAAAAAGGATAGATTTTGTTGTGGTTAGGCTGAAGTGGGCCCCAGTGGATGTCACCTATTTGTATTACACCTAATCTAAGATGTGGGCCCAATCCGATTGTGCCTCCTCTCACCTTAGCAGTAGCAATTTCGACAATCCCCTAACCCCCTCCTCTTTGACCCCTAACCTACAGACCAAGCCTCTCATTATTGATAATTTAATTTATTTATTTATTTAATTAATTATTAATCTCCTCCTTTTCATGTTGAATTTTGAGGCTGGCTTTGTAATCTTACTAACCACTGTGGACAGCTACTTTATTATAGCTACTAGTATATGATAACTAAGCTCGGAAATGAGTAAGTTAATGGTACTATTTCAATTCGTCGTGAAAGATGTGACGCGTTGTTATCGTTGTAAAGTCCTCGGTTAATAATGCTAGTGTAAAATAATGGCACTGATCATTTATTTACTAGATACGTTTTGGACGCCATATTGTAATTGTCAATTATCACGATAAAATATATTTTTAGATTAATCTGTGTTTGATCGAAAAATAAATAAAGTTAAATAATTTAAGTTTGGCTATAAATTATTCAATCACTGAAAATTGAACACGACTCTTAGTCGAATCTATCTCTTTAAATAGAATACATTAATTATTTGTGCTTAACTTTTTGATTTGTTGCTATCTAATCTAAAATTATTTTTTGATACCTAGACATCTTAAAAATGAAAGTACTTTTTCAATTTTATTTTCACTCACTTGATATATGCTTTGTATATACATATATATTATTAAATTGACATATGTATATATAAAAAAAATAAACATACAAAAAAGCGCACGGGTCAACTTGTTAGTTAACAGTAAAGCAATACATATACCAAAATAAAAGGTTTTTTTGAAAAATTGTCAAATAAGAACATAACTTACGAAATATATAATGTCCCCTTTAAATTTTCGCGTGTTCAATAATTATTTTCTTGCTATAATACTAGCATAATAAAATTATTTTGATAAATGTAAAAGAATGCAACTCAAGATATGACATTTCTTTAACTTTTTTGGGCTTTGGCTCTTCCTATTTCCAAAAAGAAAATTTCTTTTTCTCTTATCTGTTTTATTCTGTTATTTTCTTTATCTTTTTTTAGTTTTTAGTTTTATTTTTTAATATTTAAAGTTAGCCAAACAAAATTGGGTGTTCACATAAGATTTTTAATTTTTAGGATTAAAATTAATTTTAAATCTGAGATAAACTTTTTAAAATAATATTCCTATTTATGTTTTAATGGTAATTCTGTTTTATTATTGAAAGAAAATCAATTCTTCTAAATCTATTTTTGAAATACTGTTTTTTTTGTTACATTTGAAATACTGTTTTAAACATAGATTAATTTTTGAACATTATTCTTTTCAAAATTAATCGTTGTTTCTACATTTTTTTAAAAACCTAAAACTATAGGAACAATTAATTCTATCTCGTGGGCTTTCTTTTATGGGTTGAAATCCGTATATTGTTTATTTATTTTCTTCTTTACGTTTTTAATAAAAAATGACACAATATTTTTTTTAAAAAAATCAGAGATAATATATTTTTATTTATTTATTTATAATAATCCGAGTCAAGTTTCTCCGCCCGTGACCCATTGCTCCATTACGCTAACTTACGATGGAAACGGTTACGGACTTGAAACGGGGTTTCAATTTAATTATATTTTTTGTATACCATTGAAGAGTAAACTACTATTTTGGTCCCCTAAAAATGACAGACACAAAGTAACAAAATTTAAAAATTAATTATTCATTGTGCGATCTGTTATTCAGGTCTCTAACATTACTGCAGTCATTTAATATTGTTTGGGAGGTTGAGTTGGTATATTTATTGACACGCAGAATGTTGGTGCATACGTGTGTCTCGTCACATGGACAAGGAGTGAGTGTGGTCTACATGTTAATAAACGTGCCAATTCAACCTCCTATCGTTAAGTAATTGCAATGGTGTTAGATATTAGACGGATTAATGGATTACAGAGATCAAACTTCAAAATGACAATATCTATCATTTTGAAGGACTAAAGTGATAGTTTACTCTAGTAGCTATTGGATATTGGCGTTGATCGATAGTTTGAGTGTGACAAGCGAGTAGTAGAGGAGCACGTGGCAGTAGAGTGAGGGGACCACTCGAGAAGTGAAGTGAACCCAAGCAAACGGCTACGTCGTAATCCAACCGGTGCCGTTTAATATGGTCCAGCTGCTAGATTTGATCACATGGTCAAGTGGGCCCATCACCCACTATTGCAGGTTGTCCCATTTCATGGAATATTACATTTTCTCCCAACAAAGTATAGATAAATTAAAAAGTGCACCTAATTCCATGTTATTAGAAATTGACCCCCATGTGATTGACACAGTGGTATCAATGCCGACTTTTAATTATGATGCTTTATATTATTTTTTTTAATTATTAATCTATAACTACATAATTTGTGATTAAGTTTTGCTAAAGTATTTCCGCCAACTCAATTCTTCATTATTAATATTAAGTTACTTTTAATTCAATTTCATCAACCCAAATAAGGTCTATTTATACTGCCAACTCATGCGAATGCAACGGTCAACTGTCTAATTACAATAAATTTGTGTTAACATAAATGATATTCAAATCACCCTAAACAAATTATAATTTATTAAGAATTTTTTATAAAGGTGGTTCACAATAATTGATTCTCTATACACACATTATCTATTTACGTTATAGAGGTGCCTTAAATCACTTTGTAGATATAAGTAATTTTCTACATCTAACACATTTTAATTTCTTGAACCAAAATTTTACAACTTTATGTCACCAAACATAATCTCATATCACTTACAGGTTCCTACATAATGATTTTTCTTCCACAAATATGCCTAAATTTTTAATACTTATTGACAAATTAAGTTGTATTTTCAGAAAATTAGTGGAACTTATGGTAATTGCCAAACACCTAGAGTCCTCTTTTTGTAAATATATTTTACAATCACTTCAACCTACCTACCAGGTCACCCTTAATAGATCCTAGCCAATCAAATTTAAAAATAATATGTCAATGGCCATAAAGCAACTTGACCATGTGATCAAATGTAACAAGTTGACCATATTAGACGCCACCAATCCAACCACGCAGGTTGCGTGAGAATGGTTGGGTAGAGATGGAGCAGCCTTACGTCACTCCCCTCCACCCCCCACTCCACCACCACCCATTGTATGCGACTATGCTCCTTGGACCCCTCGCTCCTGGAGTCTTTTTCCCCCTTCCCCTGTCAAGTAGTGGAAACGCTAGAACCTTCAAGTTCAACCTATAATAAAAGTTAATTTTAATCGTCAATATCGTTTTATGTTTTTTTATAAGTAAATATTAATAAATTAATATATTATATCAATGAAAGAGTTTTGAACATATGACTTCCTTATAACTCCAACGCTTATATCACTCTCTCAGACCACATTGACTCTCAATATTGTTTTATGTAAATGTCATCCTGACACCAAAATAACAAAACGTCAGTGACATATTTAACTCATGAAAAAAAATACCATTCATACGTAATAGAAGAGTTATGTACGTGGAAATAATATATATAGCAATGCATGTTTTATTTTTAGTAAGATTGCAAAAAAATGTTTGAATTTAAAATTATTGACCATAAAAATTCTTTTTGAGTTAGCATATTTTTAGACCCACCCAAATGTGTTTGTAACTGGAGAGTCAAATGTGTCCTTATTCTATATTATTATTATTTGAATTAAGTTAAAGTTGAAAATAGTATTGAAATCTCATCCTCCTTTGTTTAACCCTTTGCTTCCACCCCAACTTCAATCATTTGCCATGAATATGTAAACAAGATTGGAGTAAAGCGAGCAAGAAAAATTAATGAGAAGAAAGCAGAATGGATGAGTACTAAAAACTATTGATAAAAGAAAGGCAAGAAAGTGGACTAGCAAAGCAAGTGAAACGGAAAAGGAATTAAGGCAAATCCTCGTCGGTGTGGGGAAAAGCAGGAAAAGTAACAAAACAAAATCGAGAGAAAGAGAGAAACAGATTGAAAGGGGGTCAGTGTCCCCAAAGGCTGTGGTGTACATTCATTAAGAGGACATGCATATTAATAATAATCTTATAAATCTTAATCATTATGACCTTTAATTAATAACAATCATAAGTGACATTAGCTAGGGATAATTAAGCTTGCAACAATAATATCCTTCACTTTTGGATGGCTTCACTGGTGGGTGGGTGAAAGGGGATAGTCTGCTATGGTGTGTGAAGGACGACTTAAAATATATTAGACCATAAAGTCACAGAAAAGGTTAGATAGTTCTAACACCCATATCTTTTTCGTTCTCCCACTTTCTTTAAGCCTATGTTTCTTTCCTATAAAACTAACTAATTCCTTTAACATTTTGTAAAATCGAAACTTATTGTATATAAAAATACATGGTCATATGACTACAAGAGAAACATAAAATAATTGCTAAGTATTAGCTACTTTTTACTCCAATCTGTTGTGTGTTAAGAGACACTTGTGGGTTATATAAACTACTCCATATAACATAAATTATTTGTTTCAAAAATAATTTATGTACATGCACGAGCGTTTATTAAATTTTAGGCACCGATGCATTTTGTCTATGTTTTGTTTTTACCGACCGAATGTGCAATTTGAGTGAATAGAAAAATAGCATAATTTTGAGACATAACCTATGGGTGGCGAAATACAAAATACAATAATAAATAATAATATCGCTACCGGCCATGCGAGCAAGGTGACATGCGAGCAGGTGATTAGTATTATCCATGCTGCATGCTGCCCACAAAGGGGGATTTGAATAAAATACTCGTAATTAAATAAAGGGAAAAAATTTATTCTCTTGCATCCTTTAATGAAAGATCAAGTGCAAATGACAAGGCATGTATTATTTATAATAAAGATCAAGACATGAATAAAAGAACAATGAATGTTATATGCTTGTATATTTCTTGACACTACTCATGAGTGTAATATAAAGAAAAAAGATATATGTGATAAAAGGTAAAGAGAAAAAAACAAAGAGATTTGTGTGAATTGAGTATAAAAAAAATAATGTGAAAAAATTAGAATTATACTGGTAAATAATAAAGTTTAATTTGTTATACATTAGATTAGATGACAAATGTACAAAGGCCAAATATTATGTTTGTTTTGATTAAAAGAAAGAAAAATTAGCATTATAAGAAATTCTGCAATTAATTACGGTAAATTTAGTAACTAATTCGTAGCTAGGCCGAATATGAGAGAAAATTGATAGAAAGTGAAAATTTTCACTATGGATTCTAGTATGAACCTCCCATTTCATATAGCTACATATGAAGTGAGTGGTGGTCCTTAATTAATCCACCTTATTTGAAGCAGAAAAAGTAAGATACGATTTTGAATAAAGTCATTAGAGAGAAAGTCAAAGTAGTTAATTAATCTTATTATAAATGATTGAGTTTGAATACTCAGAGTTTTCTTTTCAAAAAAAATTCTCTGTTCTTAATAGAAAAAAAAAGATATATACTGCGTAATTTGTTGAAGGCATCCACAGATTACAATTTACAAATCGATCTCTGTTCATGGAAAATGCAATCTGAACTAAACCAAAAAAAAGGTGCTCTGCATTCTATAACATTAGTAATAATATCTGGGCCCAGTGAACTATATATTATTGAAAAATTTAATATAATTAAAGGCTAAGATTATCATTATATATATAAAAATTCTATTATTGTTTCTTCTGTTATGGACTCACAATGAGTTTCTTTTGTCATTCTAATTTCTAATTAAACAAGTCATTTTGAATGACATCAAGATAATGAATGACGATAAGTCAGTAGAGCACTCATAATTATTTATTTGGGTCGGCTTATTTATAAAATTGCTGTCTGTAATGTGTCATATACGGACAATTGGCTTGTTTACGAACAAACAACTTGGATTTGAGTGATCAAATTTAAAATTTAAAATTTAATCTACAGTAATGTTATATGGCAAGACAAAACTCCAAACGAAAAGGACGAATAGTTATAATTTTCAAAGAAATAGTGCATCACGGTAGTGTTTGATGGAAAACAAGGAAAAGTCATAACAAATCAACGGTTAATTAAATTTCGTCTACTTTCGTGGATCAATTTGTCTTGCCACTAAGCATTTTCCTTTAATCTAAAAACGAATTAAGGATGCTATAAATTCGAGTTTAATTTTTCCGTATTGATGGGTCATTTGGCAAGATTCATGCCCATTGGCCCACCATATACTCACTTTTTCTGAAGAAATTACTACTATACTATTTTTTTGGGTGGAATTATTACTATGTTAGGTTATATATTTTCATTTCTCTTAGAACTCTATAATAAGGCCAAGGTATTTACAAAAAAAAAGTCAAAATATTAATTATAAGTTCTATATATACTGAATAACATTTGATTTTTTGTATGAAAATGCTCGAGTAATGATGAGTCGACGTCGGAACGAGAGATCAAACACGCAAAAAAAAGGCGGAATGAGAATGATGCTATGTATGTTTTACGTTCTAACCTTACATACCCGCGACGTGCCATATTTTCCCCATGCGTTTGAATTGTTCTGCCCATATGTGAAATACAACATTAGTCCTCTTGGCCGTGTGGAGCTTCAGTACTATATTCGAAAGTTGAAACTTTATAGTAATTACTGTTTCTATGAGATTTGAGGTAGAATATAGACATATATGCTAATGGACTACTGGAGAATTACTTTAGTACGCGTTCAAATACTATCTTTGAGACCATGTAGGTTATTAGGGAATCACATGTTAAAACTACTATTCATTCATGTGGGTTGCTTTTTGCAGCGGTGTTGGTCAGATTGACTCTTTGTATTGTTTTGGTGGACTGCGCACAACTTGTGCTTGTTGTCCTATTTTAATACAATTTTGATTATAAAAAAATATAGGCATATATGCTCCCTTGTATTAATTTTTTCAAGTAATGACATAGATTTAAATCCATTTATTCAAATAATGGGGATCGCTCTGATACTCTTTAAAATGGAAGGGTTTGGATACTTTTCATAGGTGTGATCAATGTTTAATTTAGAGGGTTTTGGATAAATTAGGGATCAATTTGTTAAATTATTTAAGTTTTAAAATTCATAAAGAGTTATCGTGCAAAATGGTATTTTATAATTTAATTGCACCGCCTTATGCTTTTATAGGATGCTACTATACATTTCTGGGTGCCATCTCAATACTCTTTGATCGTAAAATGTATATTGACAAGATCCATTTAGACAAATAATTTCCGACGTAACACCAAAATAATTTTCTAGCTTGAAAGAGGTTGAGTAGATGAAACAAACATGAATACATACATAATACAATGTGCTTGTTATTCTGTTTTCCACATTTTCTTTGGTCACGGTGGATAACGTGGAAGCATAAGGACATGACGAGGTATTTTTTAGAATTGCTCGCATATCCATCATTAGAAGAATAAAGGCTTTAATTTGTTTTCAGTCTCTCATTTTTCACTGAGTTTCATTTTTAGTCCTTTAAAAATAAAATACATCTTTTTAGTCATTCATTTTTGAAAATATCACTTTTAGTCCTTGGGGCCATATTTTAAATTTGAAAAGTATTTTCTAAATTTATATTTTGACCCCTCCTAAAGTCTGATGCTCACCTTAACCCATTTTTCTGTTATTCTCTCCCTCCACTGATGCACCGCGACCCCCATCTCCGCGCGGCCAAGAGAGGTTGCGCACAATGGCGAGAAGGGAGGCGACCACCGCAATCGCACAAGGAGGAGAACGAGGGAGAGGTCGCATCTCGTGGCGGCTTTGAGGGAGGACGTTGGAACTACTTCTAGCGGGGATGGGGGGTCGCGGCATCAGTGGAGGGGGAGGAAAACGGAAAAATAGGTTAAGGTGAGTATCAGGCTTTGGGAGGGGTCAAAGTATAAATTTAAAAAATACTTTTCAAATTAAAAATATGGCCCCAGAGACTAAAAGTCCCAAATTTTTAAAAATGAAAGACTAAAAAGACGCATTTTATTTTTGAGGGACTAAAAATGAAACTCAATAACAAATAAGGGATCAAAAAGAGATTTAAGCCGAGAATAAATTATTCCAACTTGCAATTTTCAAATACTAAAACTAGGAGGGCAAGTTTCACAGGCATGAAAAGCGTGATATTCTGAATGGGAGTATATATAGAGAACACGGCTTGTATATTCAACCAAATTGATCTCTCCTTTATATATCCGTTGCGAGGCCCATACTTAATAATACTGTATCAGTCAATACCCTTTGCTTTGAATTTCAAGTCATGAGAATGACCAAAAAATAAATAAATTTCAAGTAATGACATGTATCAAAATCAAAATACCCTAATAAAACTTTATCGGAAATTGTATTTTTAATAAAATTTTTGGTATATTTTTAAGAAAATGAAACGAGTTATCCTCAAAAAAAGAAAATGAAACGAGTAGTTCCAAGTAAAAAGCCGCATGACTGCATAGGTGTGTGATTAAGGAAGATGGTATTAATGTTGACCCAAAAAAAAAAGAAAAAAGGAAGAGGGTATTAACTATCAAGTGGCGAGAAATAGAATCCAAGAGATAATAAATCAAGTTTTTATGGTTAGTCATACAGCTATCCTCATTTTGTTATCCTCATTTGTATAGTGCCTCGTTGTACAGGTCAGCCAATCAAGTGCAGAACAATGTACACTTGCCTTACCTGCCACCTAGCTAGCTAGTTTAAAAAGTAAAATTAACAACGAAACTCAGAGAGAAAATAAAATTCCACTACATTCTCACTTTAATTATAAAATTAACTTATATATAAGCGTTTATATTATAAGTATTTAAATAGTTAAATAAATTATTTATCTAAATAGACCTATAGTAAAATATGATTATATATTTGAGTAAAATTTTTTTATTCTATAGGTGCATAATTTTTAGACCCTAAAATATATTACAAATTTAAAAAAATATAAGAGAAACTTGATCTAAATTTTGTCTTGATGAATCCTTATATTACCCTACGAAACTCGTCACATGATTTTTTTTATGAGTGTTTTTTTGATGAGTGTCTTGGCACATGATTTGAACCTAACATTTCTGTCATACTCATAACCAACAACTGAATTAAGATCCACATTTTGGGAACGTCGTCCCTCGACTCCCTCACATTTGTTTTCTGTCACTGGGCCATACTGCATTATCCCAGTGCTGTCATTTATTTAATAAAATAAAAAGAGAATTTAATCGCCTGAAAAATAGTTTTCTTTTTATTTAGTAATTATAAAATTATTTTATTATTTTATTTTTAAGAATTTATACAACAAGTGGCGATAACACTAAATTATTTTCACCATTTATTGCATAAATCCTTGAAAATAAAAAATAAAAATAACTTCATAATTTTTAATACAAATAATTTTTTTTAAATCTAACAGACTTTGACCTTTTTTTTGTCTCTTCTCTTACTTTTTTTTTTTCTTGCAAGGTAAAGGAACTTACAACTTGTGGAATACTATACAGTCCTTGTCATCCATGACCATGATCACAGACCCACAACTTTTATAGAGGACGGAGGCTGCAAAATTGAACATTGGAATAGACGTGAAGCCCCACGATCAGCCCATCACATCCTTAAATTAAGAAGAAGATAGTTACTATACAACATGATCCAATAAATAAAACCAACCCACCAGCCCTAGCCCCATTTGCGCTAGTTGCTTCTCTCTCTGCAAATCTAGTTGGTCCTCAATTTCCCCGAGAAGTCACTAACCACTGGTTTTCAATCTGAGACGTGGATTTAATGACTACTTATATAGTAAGTTTTCCGGGCATGTCATCTGCTTGATAAGAGAGGGAGAATTTCATTGCCAACAGACCCGGATTCTGATGCGAGCTTAAGCGGAGTGTTGCCCTCTTTATCCGCGACATGTGGATTGCCCCCCCTGTAAATTATTGACAATTCAGTAAATTTTCCGAAGTATACCAGAACATATCAACCATGAAACAGCGTATCTGAGATAATATATGAGGAAATTTTCCATGAAATCAGCTAAAGTTTGACATTGAAATGCAACATTTATCAGCGTCAAAGTTTTTTTTGGCTCAAGTGCTTTCCAGCAAGTTAGATGTGCTACAATTCCAATACATAGAAATGTCGAAAATAGTAGTGTTAAACTTATTTATCACTTTAAGGAGCATGTATATTAATGTTTATGGAATTGGAAGAATATATTAATAATTCAAATTTTACAAAGTTCTGCACGTACTCAAATGTTTAGCATATACAATAACTATATGTAGAACATAAATATGATGGAGAACGGCTATAGTATTAGTATCCCTAAAAGTTTGATATCTTCCTCTAGTTGGCAATGCAAATGTGTAATTAATCATTTGATAACATAAGGTGAACTTGGGTATGGAATGCAATGATTGAAAATGTTTACGATATCTAAGAAAGCGTCCAGTATAATTACCTCATAATAAGCACTTTCGCAGCTGCGCTTTTCCCTCTGATAATACAGTAATGTAGTGGTGTCTGACCTCTTGAATCACAGGCGTTTATATCTGCCCCATGCTGTAGGAGCAGCTCAACCATGCCAATGTCACCTGTTAGGCACGCCAGGTGAAGAACACCAGAACCATCTTGTATGTCTTCAATCAACTGATTTCCACTTTGAAATGGAATGTTTAGATTACTTAAAGAAGCCGTGTTGGAAGAGTCACCTGCACAGTGACTAGTTATTCCTCAGGGACTTCCTGGTTTTTCAACACCAAAAACTTCCCTGGAGTTGAGACTTTTGGGACAAGAAGACATACCGGATAATGCTTGTCTACTGATGGCATTGACATCTGCATCCGACTTGATAATGTGCTGGTATACTGCTTTCTTGTCATTGGCACAGATGCTCTCCAACATCTGTTGTCCCAACGAAAGGAGAGGGTGGTTTTTCTTCGTCCGGTGAACAAATATTTTTTCATGGTACTGCATTAAGAAGAAATCATTACGTTTTGTCTCCAATATATTAAACTTCCATCAAGTAATATCTCTAAGAATAAGAATAAGAATGCTACTAAGTGCTAGAGATCGTTAATAAAGGGAGAAAAGGTAAACCTATCTATGTTTAAATAAGATAACATATAGTTACCAAATCTTCAATATAAGCATTTTTTTGATATCATTATCAAAACGCATCTGGAGTTTCAAGCATCATTTTGCACTGTAAGAACGGGGGATGATAGGCTAAAATGTAGGCAAATAGGCTTGGCTGGGATTTGATCTGAGATCAAGTAGTCCCCAAAGAGATTTGATCTGGGATTTGAGGCATTTACAATGCATAAACCCATTTTTACAATGTTATGAAATTCAACTTTTATCTAGTAGAATATGAGAGGTGAGGATTGAAACATTGACCACTTAGTCATAGTGATATCATATCGAGAAATCTTCCAAAAGTTTAAGCTGTTAGGTGAAGGTTCATGAATTATTTTATACATCTCTAAGAACTACATAGTGATTCATTTCCCCCAATGACTGAGAACTCAATTGAAAGGTATTATATATTTTATAGGTCACAAAACAGGTTCCCAACTTGCAAGAAAAGTTAATATTATAGAAACAGATTTCTCAGATCTTTAAGCATGCCAAACTTCTTAGGTACTACAATACAATACATTTACAGATTGTTATTCTAAGCTGGACAAAAATAGCCTAATAATATTTTACTTCACAAATTTGAAGGTTCAACTTCCCCCATCTTTCTGAACAGGAAATAGCAAAGGAAAATTAAATTTTTCTAAGATTTACCTTTGCGTGAATGAACCTCTCCTTTAATGAAATAGAATCGTCATGTGTTGGTTTTCTTGCATGAAATAGGTTGTCTCTGTTTTCCTTGGATGAACTACATTGCAGGTGCATATTAGCATAAGTCCAAACAGATAATCCCATCAAGTTTTGCAATACTTACCCAACAGGGGTGTCAACAGTTTGCAAAGTACTCCTTGAATGTAACAGCTCCTCCCAAACTGAGTTTGCAAAAAGATTGCCTATGGACTCAAACATACTTAAGACAGCGGGGTCCCAGGCTTTCACATCAAGTGTCAGTGATCTTACCTGCCAAAAAAAAAATAATTCCACCTTAGCTGCAAAAGTCGGAATTAAAACAAAAAGGATTCTGTTTTCCCTTTAAAAGAATAACTAAAGTTTACAATGCATACTGTTGGAAAAAGGGGAACAAAAAGGAAAAAGAGAATAGAGAACAATGTTAGACTCTCATTTTAAAAATAAATCTATAATTAATTGGTACAATACAATCGCTTGCAGGGTTTATATTTACAGGTCTTAGATGATGGTCATTAATTAGTTTTTCTTAAGTATACATTTATTTTTCTTTTTTGTACTGCCTGCATTTGTACTCACAAGGAACATTAATTCTTCAAACCCTTTTCTGCTAGCCTGATTCCCTAGATATGATTTATGTTTACAAAATAATGTTGCATACTCTTATTCCATTAGATCGGCTAATTATAGTCAATTAATCTTCACATTTTGCAGCGCTGGGACTAGCTAAGCTTAGAAAGATATGGCGGCTAATACATGCACATACTTTCTCCTTTTTGTAACTTGAATGTCTATCGTTATCTTTCTCCATATATGTACCCAATCTATATACACACACACACACACACACACAGTGAGGGCTTTGAGGTAGCAGGTCACAGGTCCTCAAACCCTGTCTTTAGCTTTTATTTAGTAAAAGTTGACAAGACATGAACCATATACAGCGTTAAAGGGTAAGATTAATGTCTAACCTCAAATACTTACTTTTGAAATATGTACACCAAGATTACGATGAACACCAGAACATTCAATGCATACAAGGATGCCGAGGTTTAAAGATGCCCAGTCTGGTTCAGGTTTACCACAGTCAGCACATTTGTCATTCCCGCTCACTCTTCTAAGAACACCAATTGGGTTTTCATTTCTTATACCGTGTTTATGCAACTGCAAACTTTTAGACAACCGTAAGTGGTTATTAGGGGTGAAATTCTTGGATGCAGACTTCTCGGTCTCAGTGCGATCATCATCTGGAGAACTTTCTAACACATCACTATTGTCGTTAAAGTAAGAGTCGCCGTGCTCTGAGTCAGCTGAGTGAGGCTGTGATATAATTGTTCAGAATTAATACGGGCATCAAAAGATGCAATTAAAAGAAAAATCTAATATGTACCGTTCCCAGTGTCTGGACACTCAACAAGGAGGCAATTACTCCGTTTATCTTTTCCATCCAATCCATCTGGTCCACGGCATTTTCTGCCTGCATTGCTTTCCTTAGTATCATCAGAAGTAATAATAAAAGCCCAAACTATGCATTGATAAATTTTATGAACAAGTACCTGCAGTGTATAGTTCTTCGATGGCGAAATAATTCTGAAGCAAAATCTTAAATCTGACTGATCAGCATCAGCCTTGATTGTTGACGTCAGCAGGTTTACTGTATGACGTGCTATAGATCTTTCATCATGGACACCCCCATGGTAATGAGAAGAAAGCCATCGACTCAGAAGCCCAGAACCATTTTCAGGGGAACTATTCCTCCTTGGAGATGGTTGATTGCTGCCCTGAAACGGGATGCTCAGCATTTATTAAGAATGTGCATTACCTCATACCTGGCTTAGTGTATTAAAAGTTGAGTTTGGTTGGAGACTTACATATGACATATTCCATGGTTTGCGGTAGTAGTACAACATTCCTCGACTATCAAGAACAAAATACCTTCTTTTCCAGTCACCTCTCAAATTGGAGGATCGTTTTGAAAGATATCCTTGTCGAATGATTTGAACCTAAACTTATTGCACGAGATGAACAAATGAAAATGAATAGGATTCAGTTTTCCCTTTTTTGGCCAGTAACAGGACCCAGGATTGAAAATTTGTAAAGTAATACATATAAAGGAAGAAATGTGGTATTCTAAAATACCTTTCCACTTGCAGCAGATTCCTTTACTACATCTACCACTTCATTTGATATCCTAGAAAAAGGATGCGCGCAGTCTCCACTAGGAGAACCACACGGGCCATTCAAGGACAACCTACTTTCTTGATAAACTTGTCTTTTGTATTCTTGCATTCTTTTATAAAGTGAAATCTGCTCCTTGTTGTAATTTTCTCTTGACTGTTGTGCATAATCCAAAACCTGCAACATAGCTGAGTCAGATTCTGGCATTATACTCCTTATTTCTTAAGCATCAAGTTGAGGAAAAAAAGGTTCACAAATTTCACTGACTGTTAGTAATGGCCACCCTTGGACCAATATCGTGCTTCGCATGAAAGACTGTCAGGTCTTATAGTTTTCTCTTGATAGAAAATTATCTTAATTAATGCTATAGAAGATAATTTCTAAAAGAATAAAAAAGGGTGCCTCATACAGGAAAGAAAATCTTCCATTCAATCAACAATTTGGGAACACCAGTCATAATTTCAAACCAAAAACTTTATTCTATGCTTGAAAGTACTGTGGTTAATTGGTGGGTTTCACATCTGGATAACACCACCAACGATTCGAGGTTTTGAGTTTTCAAGTACGCAATGCCAATGCTAACAATTCCAAACGTGTTATACCAGCCTAATATTCAGGTGGTAGGTGATGTAACTGTGTGTTTCAGCTGCTTGATACCCCCTGGTTTATAATTTTAGAAAAATCACAAGAAAATTACTTCTACTTTTCTGTGAAATGAACTATGTCTACTATCAAGCAAAAATATAGAACTAATAGCAAACCTCGCCAATGAAAGGTTCCATCTGATGTAATAGCTGATATCCCTGCAAGAGGAAGAATTTCCAAATACAGCATAAGTGCAATACTACATGTGGAAAAGTGCATATATGTGAATATGTCATATACCTGTTGAAAGTATCGAAGATGAGCATCCATAATTCCAGTGACAACCTCTAAAAACTCAAATCTCTTTTTGACCTCAATGTTATTAAGAGCACCAACCTAGATGATGTGATAGTGTCATGTAGGTAAGCCCTAATGATATGCATCCTTTATTCAAAGTGACATATCTTGTGCAACTAAAATTACCAGATTGAAACGGGCTTCCTCAAAAGATGATCTTGCATTCTGCATTTCCTGGAATGTCTCTACCAAATTAGATTCAAAAGGATCATAGTAATTCAAACAAGCTATTGGACTGATTTCTGAATAAAAAATGCCAAAGAAAAGCTACTGGAAATACCTCTTCTATGACAGTGGCAATATCAATCTTGGTGCTTTTTCTCAGAGACATAAACTTTTCACGTGCCTGTAGCACAAAATCCACATTGTTTTTGTGTTATAATCAAGAGATATGTAGGTGACCTTTCACTTTCAGAAGCACTAGACAGACAGACAGACACACACACACACACACATGCATCATACTCCTTTCAAAGTACTGCAAACTCAAATTGAACTTTTGAGACATAAGTCAACAATTAAAATGCAAGTACTTCTCCGAACTCCGAAGTAGCAACTCCAGGAATTGTGTGACCAATTAATTGTACCAAAATGATGCAGGTATCTCAAAATTCTATCAAATTAGAACAACTGAAAGATCAAACTTGATCTCAAGGGCAATTTGACCTAGGGAAAAATTGAAAATTTCAAACATAGAAATTTCCATTATCTCATTTAATTATATCCATTTAAACCCAAATTTTTACTATCTCAATGATCAAATTTAGGGGCATTAACATACAAAATTCAACAAGTTAATTGGATATTTAAAAGCAATAAACAATCCATGATGGTCATTAACTAAGAAACGTCTAGCAATACAAATGTTTATTGAACAGTGAATCGTGAAAATTAAATTAAAACTGTATTATCTTACTCCAGGTATCAGTGAACAAGAGAAGCACTTATGTTTCTTCTCATTCAGTGAACAGTACAGCTCAAACTAAACACATGTAGCAGAAGGAATGAAAATCTATGGATGCAGAATTCATCACACTGTGCAACCTTTGTATAAATGAGAAGTACCTGGTCATATACAAGGGAAGCTTTGTCAAAACGCTTACGAGCTTCCTGCAAGCATCGCTTGAAGCATTAAAAGGAAAAAAAAAAGCTATACTAATACCAGTCATATGAAGGCAAGAAAATATGCTTGTATTGTTGGATATAAAAAGCAAAACTCAGGCTAAAGAATGGTCATCTTTAAACTGAACTGTGATAAGTTTCACTGTGAATAGTTTTAACTGAAATTCTTATAATGGAGTTATTTCACCAGAGTTTATAGAGTAGTTGTTATTTCAAGATTCAACTCTTCTCTGCACCATTTCATTAGCAAAATAAGACTGCAGGTAGGATGCAAACAATTAATACATCTTTTAAGTTTTAATAATTTAGATTGAAATAAACAGAGAACGGTGATTCCTTTTGTAAGCCTTGGACTTAAAGCATTATCAGAGTAATACACACGTGTAACTATAATTAGTTAGAAATTCTGTTTTACTAACTGTCATTATCAGTTAGCTTTCTGTTTTACAGCTTTAGCTTCTAGACACTTCCTAAGTCTGCTACATATAGATGTAAACCCGCATTGTATCATTTGAGCTATAATGAATAAAGTTTCTCATTCCTAAATTCTCTGTTCTCAGTTTTCTCCTGGTTTCTATTATGGTATCATTCGCCTTTGATCCCTGGACCTAACCACTGCGCGCGCAAGCTTCATCCATGGCAGCACCTCAATCTTCTGGTGTTTCATCTGTTTCCTTCACCCACCCTCTTTCTATTAAACTTGATGATGCCAATTTCTTGATCTGGAATCAGCAAGTTGAAGCGGTTATAGCTGCTCACAAATTGCATCGTTTTGTTGTAAGTCCTATCATTCCTCTTAAATATTCAAGTGAAGCTGATAGAGTCTTGGATCACATCAATCCTGAATATGAGAAGTGGCTGGTGCAAGATCAAATGCTCTTCTCCTGGTTACTGTCTTCCTTGTCTGATGCGTTCTTGCCTCGTGTGCTTGGTTGCAAGCATTCATGGGAACTATGGGACAAGATTCACACACATTTTCACGCTACTATGAAGGCTAAGGTTCGCCAATTAAGAGCTGAACTGAAATCTACAAAGAAAGGTACCAAATCTGTCTCAGAATATGTACTGCGAATTAAAGCAATCTATGATTCCTTAATTTCTATTGGAGATTCCATCACTGAACAAGATCAGATTGATGCGATCCTTGAAGGATTGCCTGAAGAATATGGTCCCTTCATTATGCTGATTTACAGTAGAACAGATTCACCATCTGTTACGGATCTAGAATCGTTGCTTATGGTGCAAGAAGCACAGCTCCAGAAGTTTAAACCTGAGGTTAACACTGGAGTCAATTCGGTTTCAGTCAATGTCACACAAAGTTCTCAAGCTGTTAAGAATAATTTCTCTGAAAATCAGGATTCTGGTTATGACAAAGGAGGCAGATCATCACGTGGTCGTGGTCGTAACAACAATCGTGGTAGAGGCAGAGGTAGGTATGGCTCAGGACCAAAACCTACATGCCAAATTTGCTTCAAATACGGACATGCTGCGTTTGACTGTTGGAGCCGTTTCGATCAGAATTTTGTTCAGCCAGAACCACCTCCTCCACAGGCTCATGAACAAGCTCATCCTTATACTTATCATGCTCCACATTATCAAGGACCACCACAGTATCAACAAGGACCATCGCAGTCTCAGCAAGCTGCATATCATGGCTCAGCTTATTTTACCTCACACACACATCCACATATAACATTATCCTTGCATAATCTGTTACATGTCCCTCAAATTACTAAGAATTTAGTCTCAGTTGCTCAATTTGCAAAGGATAATAGAGTCTATTTTGAATTTCACTCAAATTGCTGCTTTGTGAAATGTCAGGATTCTAATCAAGTGTTGCTGCAAGGTTCAATAGGACCTGATGGCTTATATTGCTTCAAAAATCTAAACATCATTCACTCTGCACCTTTAAATTTGACATGTACTTCGACAGCTACCTCTTGTAATAATAAGTCTGACAATAGAACTAGTTCTAGTCTTGATGTTTGGCATAGAAGATTGGGACATGCCAATGTTACTGCTGTTAAGAAAATACTACACCTGTGTAATATTTCCTATTCTAATAAAGCTGTGTTTGATTTCTGTGATGCTTGTTGCCTAGGGAAATCACATCGTATACATGCTCCTGCATCTGAAACCACATATGAGGCACCTTTTGAACTCATTTTCAGTGATCTATGGGGACCTGCTCCTTACACCTCTCACAATGGTCACAAATACTACATCACTTTTGTAGATGCACACACAAGATTTACCTGGATTTATTTTCTAAAGAATAAGTCAGAAGCCTTCACTGCTTTCACTCAGTTCTACATTCTTATCAACACACAATTTGGTCAGAAACTCAAGGCTTTTCAGTCTGACTCAGGGGGTGAATATCGGATGTTTACTTCTCACCTAAAACAGCTAGGCATGACACATAGATTTACCTGTCCACATACTTCACATCAGAATGGAGTAGTGGAGAGGAAACACAGGCATATAGTTGATATGGGCTTGACTTTATTAGCTCAATCTGGAGTTTCTTATGAGTACTGGGATCACAGCTTCACAACTGCTGTGCATCTGATTAACAGACTTCCTACAGCAGGCCTGACTAGTGCATCCTCTCCTTATCATGCCTTGTATAAAAGATTGCCAGAATACTCGAATCTGAAAATTTTTGGATGCTCCTGCTTTCCTCTACTGAGACCATACAATCAGCATAAATTCCAATTCAGATCCGAAGAGTGTGTATACTTGGGACTCTCACCACATCACAAAGGACACAAGTGCTTGTCTTCAACTGGGAGAGTTTACATCTCCAAGGATGTAACATTCAATGAAGAGAAATTTCCCTATCAAATCATGTTTGCTCCACCATTATCTCAGCCTGCCACTACAACAAAACAAACTTATCCATCCATCATCTCCTTAGCTGTTCCTGAAAATCAAGAAAACAGTTCAGCTTCATCAAACTCTTCTACTGAACCTGCACATGAAACCTCATCCACTGAACCTGAACCTGAAACTTCACAAACTCAACCTGCAACCTCACACACTCCACCAATCAGCCCCATCCCTGAAACCCTTCCATCAGGACAGCAAGACACCAATTCAAATTCTATCTCATCTTCACCCAACCCGCCACCATCCCATGAGTCCTCACCTACACACTCTCCCTCTCCACCCCCACCAGCACCTCCTAACCAGAACAGTCATCATATGATAACAAGGTCCAAGACTGGCAGTCTTAAACCCAAAATTTTTCTGACTAACATTGAGCCTGCAACTGTTAAACAGGCTTTGGCAAATCCAGACTGGCATGCTGCCATGCAAGCTGAATTTGATGCTTTGCAAAACAACAACACCTGGTCTCTGGTTGAATTACCTCCTCACAGGAAAGCAATAGGATGCAAATGGGTTTTCAGGATTAAAGAAAATCCAGATGGAACAATTAACAAGTATAAGGCCAGGTTAGTGGCCAAAGGCTTCCACCAGCAACAAGGTTTTGATTTTAATGAAACTTTCTCACCTGTAGTGAAACCTGTCACAATCAGGATCATTCTTACTCTTGCACTTACACATCAATGGACCATTCAGCAAATAGACATTAACAATGCTTTTTTGAATGGTTTGCTAAGTGAGGAGATATACATGGTGCAACCCCCTGGTTTTTCAAGCTCAAACAAGACTTTGGTTTGCAGACTTAACAAGGCACTCTATGGTTTAAAACAAGCACCTCGTGCCTGGTATGAAAGGCTCCATTATGCTCTATTACAGTTTGGCTTCAAGTCAAGCAAGTGTGATCCATCATTGTTTACCTACACTCAAGGCTCAACTCGGGTCTATGCCTTAGTTTATGTGGATGACATTATACTTACAGGGTCCTCTCCTACTTTTATTTCTGAACTGATAGCAAGGTTAAATGCCAAATTTGCACTTAAACAGTTAGGGGACCTCGACTATTTTCTTGGCATAGAAGTTAAACACACCCCTAGTGGTTCATTGGTTCTTTCTCAAACTAAGTATATCCGAGAGTTGTTAGACAAGGCCAACATGTTGGATGCCAATTCCATAGCAACCCCTATGATGAGCAGTTCTAAACTAAGCAGATTTGGTGATGATTCTATTTCAGATCCTCAACTTTTCAGGTCCATTGTAGGGGCTCTACAATATGCCACCTTGACCCGACCCGAAATTGCTTTCTCTGTGAACAAAGTGTGTCAGTTTATGGCTCACCCTTTGGAGAATCACTGGAAGGTAGTGAAAAGAATTCTCAGATATTTAAAAGGCACCATCACCTATGGTCTTGAACTCAAGCCTGCAAGTCACTCCAATCCTTATTCACTGCGTGCCTTTAGTGATGCGGATTGGGCAAGTGATCCGGATGATAGAAGGTCAACTTCTGGTTATTGTTTGTTCTTTGGTCCCAACCTGATTTCCTGGTGCTCAAAGAAACAAGCTCTTGTTGCTAGATCCACTGCTGAGGCCGAATATCGAAGCATGGCACATACTACAGCTGAGCTACTTTGGGTTCAGTCTCTTCTTACTGAATTGGGCATTCCTTTTGCCAAGCCCACCTTATTTTGTGATAACTTAAGTGCTGTTGCACTGTCTCATAACCCAGTGTTACATGCTAGAACAAAGCACATGGAGTTAGACATCCACTTTGTTCGAGAAAAGGTGGTGTCCAAGGCCCTGTCAGTTGTACATGTTCCTGCTTCTGAACAGATAGCAGATATCTTCACCAAACCAGTCTCTTCCTCACAGTTTCCAATTCTAAGAGGCAAACTCAATGTGTGCAATTCCATTTCACCACATTGAGTTTGTAGGGAGGCTATCAGAGTAATACACACGTGTAACTATAATTAGTTAGAAATTCTGTTTTACTAACTGTCATTATCAGTTAGCTTTCTGTTTTACAGCTTTAGCTTCTAGACACTTCCTAAGTCTGCTACATATAGATGTAAACCCGCATTGTATCATTTGAGCTATAATGAATAAAGTTTCTCATTCCTAAATTCTCTGTTCTCAGTTTTCTCCTGGTTTCTATTAAGCATTATTATTATTTTTTCATATAAGATAGTAAAAGACTATGAGCAGCATTAGTAACATGGTCAAGAATACAATGTTCCGGACCTTTTCTTCAGCTAAAATTGGTCACCTAGGAGAGAATGGCAATGTTTGAACCTGAAGGTTTGGTTTGGTTGAGTTTCAAATTTAAGCCACTAAAATTCTAACATCATTGTGACGCTATTTGATCAAGAGTATTATTATAGGAATAGGCAAGGGAGGAACTAACCTATTTTGCTTAAGGGAGTCAAAGAGAAAATACTATTGTTTGATTCAAATTATTATAGGATTAGGTTTGTTGAAAAGATGGTTTAAATTTCTGATAGGATTGGGAACTAGTGGCTTCATATAAAAATCAATGGACAAACCTTATTCAGTGGATGCAACAAATGGTTTATTTTATTAATGGCAAAAAATGGTGCATGTTCTATGAATAGAAGCCTTGACATTATAATTTATAGGTCGACAAATGCCTCATCAAATCCAGCAACTTGGGTTGTCAATTTATTGCCTAGCTTGGTAAAGCTTGTTGCCACATTTTTGAGATGGCTCTGGTGAAGCATCCTTAGTTGAGTTAGGTGGTGAATCTTTGTGACTTTGTCTATGTAAAACAGAACTGAAAATAGTAATTCCATATCATGTGAGATTCCACATTATTATGTAAATACAAGTCTTGCAACATACCAAGAGTTGTGCATTAACAACTTGAGAGAGGAAGGGCAGCATCATACTTCTTTCACTACTTACATAGATCCACTACAGAAACTACTGGAGCTAAGCCAATTAAGCATGACACCTTAACATTCCTCAGGTTTAGTGTATAACAAACAACACTAACATTAAAACAATATCTACCACTCACTATACCTTGACTTCGTTGATGTCAACATTGACAATGTGCAGTAACCGGTCATCAAGCATATGCTCTACCTAAGAAGCCATATTAATTATAGTCAGCATAGCAATATCAATTAGAACAATTGCCTCTGATTTACTAAGCTAAAAAACCCCAACCATCATCAATTAACAAATTAAACTCCCAATAGAAGCTCAAGGTTTATAAGTTAAAATAGTGGAAAGCCACAAGTTTCAGCAGTATTCAAGCATGTTTATCTTACTATCATTGGTTTAAATCATTATAAGCTACGAACAAAACTGTACTAGGACCTGGGCAACAAAAATATGCTATGTAGCAAGTAATACTTATGATTTTGTACATGCACTTGGGTATCACAAATTTGTAATTCTTTGGCAAGGAATAAGTACAGCCAACAGGAATGTGTTTACAACAAGATGGTTGAAGTATCAAAAGGGAATCCCTATACTAGAGCAAGCATCCAGTAAAATATAAAATCTACCATTAACAAAAGAATACATTGCTGAAAGACAAGAATGACAATGATAGCATCAGATAATCATTACTTGTGACCGAAGAAGTTCCTTGTATGTACTGATTTCTCTCAAAGCAATAGTAAATTTGGTCATTACAGGTCCTGGGAATACCAAAAGAAAACTTATCAAAATCGGTAGAAAAGGTGAAGTTTAATTTAATGAACTTAGTGCAGTATTATGCATATTCAAAGGAAGCACCGAGGTCAAAAAAAGCACAGGAAAAGAGTAAATAAACAAAACAGGATTTAGATTATCTGAGCAATTTCAACCATATTTCTAAGGGATTTTGGAAGCTCTTCTGTTGGCTTTAAACTATCGTGCACAGCTCTGGTGTACACCTCCAGCAACAATATGCCTGGTTATACTCCACCTAATTTTCATGTCATTTCTGGGTTTACATGGCCCAGGATAATCTTCAAATAAGCATATTTCTAGTTGTTGCTTCTTACCAAGCATATCAGAATGAAAGTCATTTAGTTTTATAAGACAAGGCAAGTGGTGGGGGGAAGAGACCTATATGGCTTACCTCCCAGAGCAACGAAATGAGGATCATTATGCCCTCCTCCAAAATTTTCAAGGGAACTTACAAATGAAATGTCCCCGTCATAGGCCTCTCCAAGCCCTTCCCTAAAAAATGTTAACAATACCAGGCAATAAGAATTTTTAAGAACGCAAGGACTTTGGTTATTTTAGTTGCCATAATGATCAAAAGTAATCCTTGATTAGATAAAATATCATGATACTAATTGTTATGGTATTTGCAGTGCATGTGATTGAAGAACACTTGCTTACCACAAGAATCTTACACAGTTCACACAAAACAAGAAAACCAATAGCTTTCTTTCTCTTTATTCCTACTCTGTTTTCTGATATAAATAGTGAACTCAAGACCTTCTGAATAACAACTGAAACCTTATAAAATTCGAACAACGACATCCTTTGTTGACTGTTTAGTGGCTGAGAGTACATAAGGTTACATAAGGGCCTCCAGTGAAAGGGAAATAAGTAGATCTCCTTTGAGCTATCATGAGTCCTTGTAGGGTTTCAAATTTCAAATAGTAGCCCCGGCCCCCTAGAGGTGAATGAGTAAGTTATTAATTACTTTTTTATTTATTGAAATATCTTCCTGCCTACTTAGGACTTAGGAGTACAATGAGGATCTATTGTTATCCTTAAACCTTCACGTGCTTCTAACCTTCGTTCCTCCACGATTCCAACAGTTATTTTGAGAACAATGTATGTTATACAACAAACACAGCAAGTAATCCCACATCAGAAGCGTAACCGTGCAAAATTTCAATTAGGAACAACGGAATGGATATGAGGAAAACTCACGTATACTTTCGACATGCTTTGTAGAACTTGCTGCACCTCACGCGCAACGATTCTGCACTTTCCTCCAAGCACTGGAGCTGCATCCACAACCGTTCATTTTCATGATTTACAAAATTAAGCAACCTTACTAGTTTTTCAACACAATAACCAAAACACAAACGCACATCATTCTCAACATTCTCTACAATCAATACAACAACATATAGGAAGATAGATAGATAGATAGCATCAATAATAATGAGATGCAGAATCTGTACATAAAAACGGCACCGTTTGCTGCCGCGTATCGTAAGATCAACACGATCGTTAAATTCAGGAATCAAATGAAGGCGGCACAGAAAAATGATAACAACGAAACAGACAGAAGAATGCGGAAAGAACCTGTTGGCGGAACATAGGAGTGTCTTCCAGATTTGCGAAATGCATTTTCTAAAAACAAAATGAAGCGAATCAGAATTCTTCTTCTTCTTCTCCTTCTTCTTCTGTTTCGCAGAGAAAGGAATCGCTATGTATCTAACGGTTACTCCCAGAGAAAGAACAAAAGGAAAAAAAAATAATGAGAGAGAAAAATAATAAAAATAAAAATAATTATTAATTATTAGTATTTGGAGCACGTTTGGAGGGAGGTTGGAAGAAAGGCGAGACGGTTAACACTGCTTGCGATATTTCATGTCCATCGCTCACTCGAAATTTTACCCGCCTTTTCTCTTTTCTCTTTCTACATCCTCCCTCTGAAACAACATGTCGTTTTCCTTTTCTTTTATTTTTTTTGGTCAATGTCGTTTTCCTTTTCCTGTTCATCTTTATACGACTCTGCCTTCTTGTTACCCTTGTCCCGGCAAAAATAAATCCACTCGTTACTAGCTAGTGGTTTCGGATAGATTCAATAATTTATGTAATGTTGTGAAAAATGATTTATCAACTTTTACGTAACAGAATTATATATGAACAAATATATTTTTCTCGTTCCTTGCTCAGCAAATTTTTGTGTTTATTTATTTTCAAACATTAAATAAACAAAATCTTATTAATGTTATAGAATTTATAGTAAATAAATAAACACGAAACCCTTTCCTGACTATGGTCTGTTTTGCTCTGCTCACTGATGCATTAAAGATGAGTTGCTTTCGTAGGTTTCGCCTTTAATGGTCCACCCGTTAATCTTTTTTAGAAATCAGTCAAACTGTTGAATAGGTTAGCCTATAACCACAATAACATTTGACGCAAAAAAAAAAGGGAAATTAACCACAATAACCTTTCCTACAATGCATAATTACAAATTTAGGTCTTTCAATAGTCAATTTTCAATCAACAGTGGGTTATTAGCTGGACACCGTTCATCTCTTAAATTATGACATAGGTCACTTTACATGCCAGACACAAATCACTTATTTTTCTTATATAATAAATAATACTATTGAAGTTAACTCATTGTTTGAATTATATATTAAATTATTTGCTATCTCTATAGTTAATATCCAGTTAGTTCAATCTAAATTACAATTTAAATTATGTGTTATCTCTATGATTAATGTGTAGTTAGTTAAATCTAAATTTCTCAATTATGTGTTATATTATATCTTCTACTTTGTATCATTGACTTGAGCTTTAAGAGTTAATATTAATAAAAATGAGTAAATTACTAATTTAATCACTGTCAACTTAGTCTCTAAAATTATTAATATTACAAATTAGTCACTTAAATTAAAAATAATTTGATTACTGAAATTATTAATAAAACCATTGTATCTTGGTTTACCAATTTATTTGTTTATTTTTAATAGAACAATGGGTTATTACTTATTAGAGGTAAAACACACGGAGAATGGATGCTCCATCCCATATTCTGATCATTTCATCAGAGTTCGTTCTTTTCCTTGAACTTATTATCTTTTTTTTTTACTAAACAGTTTTGGCCTTTCCTTGATGGAACTTTACAATGACCAAAAAATAACACCAGGTATTGGTAGGTGACTGAGGAATTCCTCCTGTCTGTTCTTTTGTGCTTGGGACCAAAACCAATAATAAATGAATAGCTCTCCATTTTCTTATGGCTTTTTGCGAAAAATTATTGTTTTGCATTAAATGTTACGTCCAGCCTCGTTTGAGTAGATTCATAAAACTTCCTGTCTACACTGCCTGAAAAAGAAATTGAAAAAGAGTGTAAATGAAGAGAAGTGGAGAAGAAAATTAAGTTTCATTTCTGCAAGATAAGAGATAACTAAAACACCTTGATATAACTAATACTTCCTCCGATCTAAAATATAAAAAAAAATACATGTATCTGGACCATATACTAATAATCTATATACAGCATCACATTAATGGGTAATATTTTTGTCATTTTATATAAACATTTTTCTGATAATTTTTTATTCATCTAATTAAGAGAAAAGGAAATTTTAACCTTTTATTTCCCTTTTCTCTTCACCCAAATAAATACAAAATCATCCTATTTTTTCTTCTCTCTAGTTTTTTTATCTCATTTTTTCCGTTGCCAAACAAAGTGAGTTGATAAATTCATCAGAGCATGACCAGAAATGTTGATGTGATACTTCTTTGCTGACATAAAATTGCATTCTTGACTTACTTATATTCAAAATTTCAATTTTTTCAAAGGAAGTAAAAAGTGTTTCTCAACATCTATATAAATTTCTCATAATTTTATTCAAGTTAGTTTATGCAATTGAGTGACAGTTCTGGCAAAAAAAAATTCCTACAAATGTTACTGGGTTTATATTGTGGTCTGATGGGTTAACGTATTGGTTTACAGGGATGGAAGCGTTTGATGAATGAACCTGAAATCCTAAGGCGCTTCAAAGATCCAATTTTGAATTAATAGAAATATTTTCTGATTATTCAAAG
This sequence comes from Glycyrrhiza uralensis, assembly GCA_030159175.1. NCBI lineage: Eukaryota > Viridiplantae > Streptophyta > Magnoliopsida > Fabales > Fabaceae > Glycyrrhiza > Glycyrrhiza uralensis. Next base: position 54,753,318 of record BRZY01000003.1, on the reverse strand, counting down.
AAAGATGCTATTTGTTACCAATGGTTTTGTACATTAATTAAAGACTATAAAACTGAAAGACCAATCATGTTAGGTGAATGTCGGGTGCAATAACAAGCATGGAAAAGAGAATGTCAGTTGTAACAATAAAAAATTGTGACCAAATACAATCTCCCCGCCGTAAATTTCCAAATCTAGACCACTCAAAATTTTTACATCATCTCAAAATTCATAACAATATTCAACATAGGAAACCACCAGATCGGTTTTCAAGAATTTTTCATTTAGAAGAACCAAACGCCTGATCAAATACTCATCCAAATATTCTACTGATAAAGCCGCCCTTTGCTTTTCTATCCTTCTTCATCCTATTTTCAATAGGTGGGAATTCAATCGTGTTATAAGCCAGGTCCAGCACAATAGGATTACGGGAAATTGCCTGGAAAGCTGGGGGGAAGGCTGCAATGCGGGGTACACATTTCACGTTTGAATCACCCACAGCAGACTCATAAACATCAAGCTTCTCAAGTAGGAACTTCTCCAACTGAAACAGGTACAGATACATGTCAGAATATATCTATAAATGCTCATGCAAATACTATTATTGTCTCCTGAGATATGACTAATTCAATGGAGTCAAAAGTCACAATTTCACATATGATAATGCATGACCCAAAAAACCAAAATGGCATCATATGAGAAGTAGAAACCTATTTACCCGCTCAGCTCCGGTCAATGAGATATTGGAAATCCCTTCGGAGATATTCTCTCGAGTTCTCTTCTCCTCCATGATCCCCAATGCATGCTCTACACAACTATTAGATCGGCATTCATTGCACAAGACCTCTAACTCTTTCATCATAGTCTGTTAAACCAAAAATCAGAAGAAAAAAATAGCAGAAAATACAATAGCAATCAAACCGAATGTGAGGTTTGACAATTATTGGTATGAACATTCAAATATGAATCTAAAACAACTACCATTAACCCACAAAGCTCCCATCATAAATTTCAACATACAAAGCATGTTCTCAATTTAGAAGATTACATGAAATAAAGTGAAGGAATTAACTTTTGTAACGTGAAAACATTGTGCGGACCCATAAGTTCTGAGGGTGAAATTGAAAAATGGCTACTTGTACAATGATCTCCTGTAATCAGGTAAGGAACCAGGTCTGTCTGAGCAAGCCGCAAGCCCAATAGATTACCATATTTGGATCTATACCTGGTTGGAGGAGATCATTGTGCAAAAGGCCTTTGTTTAGTTCTTTCCGGTCAACAAAATTTGATTTCACACTTTAAAACTTCAGGGTCTAACAAGTGTTTCCACGTTATGGAAGTTAGAATGGAGTATGAGACAAAGCAAATTTTAGTGCCCACACTTGACCAAAGTTATCATTTGAAAAAATATCACAATGCATAAAATAGTGCTAGCATTGATCAATGAGGTTCTACTAATCTGATCTTTAAAAATAATTAAACTTGCCTTATTATCGCCATCTAAATTTTGAAGCTTTTTTAAGGCATCTTCTGCTAAATTGCGAGCGCGACAGTATAAAGCATATGCTTCAGCCCTCTTTCCAGCCACGCTGTATGACTTTGCAACATAAAAGCACCTGCACACAAGTCATAAGCATACATATGTACCTTTGGTTCAGGTGGCAACATCTCTTTAAAGACCAGATACAGTCATCTAGGTGCTAACCAAACAATAAAGATGATAGTTGCCTACATTGTAGCTCACTAATAATAAACCACTTTCAGATTTATTCCTAAGGATGTTCATCTGTTAAGAGATGAACACGAAATGGGTTTAACCTTTCCCTAGACTCTACCCTGACAGTAGCTTTATTCATAGTACCTACCTGGTTACCTATGTTCATCTATTAAGAAATAAAAATACAAAAATCTGGAGATGGGAGAACTCGAACTGTCTGTAAATATCTATGACATATAATGAAAGCAAAAACTGCCAAAACCCTTTTCTTTTGAGGAAAAACAAAAACACAAATGGAAGAATGTAAAAGCTATTGTCAATGGGAAGAAAGCAAAGCTCCTCAGATGAATAATAATTAGTGTGTTCTGATTAACTTTCTTTAGTGCTAGTGGTATAAAGATTTTCAATTTACAATAGAAAGTCAAAATTTTAGGGCCCGTTTGGTTTGAGGGATCATTTTCTGTTTTCATTTCCAATTTTTACTTTTAAAAAATTACAAAATTGTCTTATTGTCAATCCATTTTCCGTTTTCTATTTTCAATCGGTGAGAACAAACAAATGATTGTTTTCACTGTTTCCAGTGCAAATCATTAAAAACAAAATAGATTGAAAACAAGAAGAAAATTTTGTAATTTCTTAAAAGTAAAAACCAAAAATAAAAATAGAAAATGGTCCCTCAAACCAAACGGGCCCTTAGCTTCCAATAAATGCTGAAAATAACATGTGTATGCGTGCACATGTGCATTTACCAAGCAGTTAACTTAAGATATTTCTAAGATTGGGAAGAAAATATTTGCTCCCAGCAAGCAAACCTTTCTGCTCGAAAAGCCAAACTTTTACATGAACACTCTTCAGCAAAGCTAACTTCTTCTGACTTTTTGTCCCTTCCAGAACCGACCAAATCAGATAGATCAGATGTATTCTGCCAAATACATTATCCATACAAGCATTGTCATTCCATTGGAGGAGCTAATATTTTTTTTTAAAAAAGCAGCAGTCTTTACACAGAAATATCAAATATGTGTTCAATTAATGCAAGTTCACAAACAAAACATGGATATCAACCTGTAGCAACAGATCATATAAGCGGACGAGCTCTTCAGGTTTGGTGACTTTTTCATTTTTATCATCATTACGCTTCGCAAGTTTACTTTTTGCAACCTTAACCAACAAGAGGTTGCGCTCAATGGTTCTTTCTCCTAAGACTGCACTGACAGCCTTATCAAGGCCATTCAAATCATCTTTCACGCTTTCTGCACTTCCTGTAGTGGCCTAAAATGTACAAAATATTAAAAATAGAAAAGAAAATCAGTGTATAGTACAGAATTGCAAAACCAAAAGGCATAAATAACTCTCTGCCTAACAACTAAAAAGATTTTGTTTATAATTCATAATTAACACTGAGAACTTCAAGTAATTTCCAATACCAAATCAGCCCGAATATAGCCTCTAGCTTCATGATATGCGGAAAAGATTTTGTCAAAAATAACCAGCCTTTTGTCTGCAGGAATATTTTCTGCCGAGGGACCATGTATATCTTTCTCCAGCTCCTGAGCTGATAAAATTATTCAGAAAGAATTATTACTTCACATAGTAGAATTACAGTAAAAAGGATATGTTAAAATATGTAAAATCACACAACCAAATACAGTTTAAAAAATCCCAAAAAAAATCGTTACATGATCCATGAATCACCAAACAACAGAAGGGATTGCATTTTACATGTAGCAAATGAAAGTGATGCACTCAGTTCTGGTAACTTTTCCCCTTTTGATATCATATAATGTCTTTGAATCGATAAATATACTTATGATGAACAAATACAAAAAACCGTATCCAATTGTTGCTAGAAATTCCACTTCCAATAACATTTTTGACAGTGTAAATAGAAACCTAGGAAAAATCAATTGCAACAAATTCAAAAGTTAGTTCTAAAAAAATTGTTAGTTCCTTTGGCTCGGATATCCACATGATTTAACAGGTTTGCATTGAATTAGCAACTATTTTCAGTTTAACGCCAAAAGGGGCATTGTGGATGTCAACCAAGGTATGCAAGTCAGAAATAAAATCCATTACTATAGGGATCGGAAAATATATTTTCATTAATCAAACTATACTACCCCAAGGAGTTCTGTTCATCAGATCTATTACAATGAATATCAAGTATATTACTAAAACTGATGGGAACCAGAAATTCAGATAAGGATTTTAACACAGAAAATGAATCAAGAAAGGAAAAGTGTTTGTCTTATTTACTGAAATAAGAATGTATTACAGAAGAGACTAGAAGAATTCCCAACTGTCCCAGAGCAAAGCTCCTTCAGATAGTGGAGTGCTCTCTGCCCAAAACTAACCCCAAAATAATTTTCCAAGATACCCATTCTCTCTCTACTCAGTCCCTATATAACAGAAAGCCCTCACACCAACACACACATGACCCATCTCTCTCTGCCACGTTACATTGATATTGGGCAGCTGATATGCTAAGCCCACTTGGGCCCAACTCTCATTTGGGATCCTAACATTGCCACCCTCTTGAAAAACAGACTTGTCCTCAAGTCTGAGCTTGCGGAATTGGCTCTTGAAAAACTGACTTTTGAATACAACTTCATTTTTCCAAGCTATGATTTGAGTGAGACTCTCAATGAGAGCACCCATAATACAGAGCACAAGAACCATTAAAGTTTTGGTTGTCTTAGAGAAATCAGAATTTCCATGCTTCACACGCCAACAAGCATACCAAAGACCAAGTGCATAGGAAATATAGAGTGCAAGCGGAACCATGCCATATCCATTTCCAAAAATTTGTTCTTTCCACAAACAGAACAGTAGTGAAGCTTCAAAGTTGGAAGTGAAAAGGCCATGCATTCTATTTCCTGAAGTGATGGTGGTATGAAGAACTTCCAACTCACCAGAAAACCCAGACATGAGCATCAAAACAGAAACTGTGGCAACAACAGAAAAATTCTCTAGCGCCCCATAACAGCATCCACCAAAAATTCTCCTTGTGCAATAATCATCGAAAACCAAGTCCCTTTTTCCAGGATTCAACTGTTGGAAGCTTGATGAGCTAGCTTCAGCGGCATGGATCCCATCCCAACTCACATAGTTGTAACTTGTAGGGGTCACCGCAGGCTGTTGCTGTCACTGTTTTGCCATCTATATCCTTGGTATTGCCATAGTAAACTTTAGGATCGAAGTTGTAGTCACCCCCTCCAGATCCACATGTTTTTGTACCATACTTAAGACCATGAGAAGTAGGGTGCTGGAAGAGCTCCAACAGAACAGAACGGGTGTCCACATAAATGATAGAAGCATCCGAGAGGCTTTCTCTGGTTTGTTTCAGTGTCTCTTTCAACATGGTTTTGTAGTCCACTACCGCATTGTTGTAAGAAACCATGCATCCAAATTCATCAAGGTCGGAACCATCATGAGGAAGTTCCTCCCAGAATGAAGGGTAGCATCCCACTAGTGCAAGATTAAGCACCATAAATGTTCACCCACCAAGATTATATTTATATAGCTCCTTAATGGTGGTAGCCATTTGTGAAACAACTTGAGGGAGGTACTGCTGCCCTCCACCTATGCCAACGGTTGCTAAGTTGGAAGTTAAATCATTTTGGCCAATACAGAATGTACAAAATGATTTTCCAAATATATCAGGCGAAGGAAGTTTGGTATCATCTTGTTGACCAACTTGGCTAACTTTGGTTGCAAATTGCTTTTTTAGATTGAGCTGGATAGCAAGGGAGAAAGGGCTGATCCCGGTAACAAACAAAGACATATTAGGCAAAAGCAAAGTGGATGTAAGTATTGCATAGTTGGCCCCATGTTTATAAACAGATTCGATTGATTGCAGATATGGACTCAAAAATGGCAATCCAAGAGCTTGAGCTCTTAAATTCTGATGTGGGCTAGAGGTGTCCTGGATGAAGCCCAATACAATTTGGCCTTGAATGAACTTACCTGGAACCATCTCTTCATTAACGAAGAGGCTATCCTCAACTTGGGGCTGGCCCATTAGGTCTAGAATTGGGCACGACTTACATAATACCCTTTTTGCCCCTCTATCCTTCTCCTTCGCTAGAATCAGTTCTTCGATACACATCCATGATGACAGCAAGCTAGTGATAGTTGCAAGTTGCTTGGCGCATGGCAACTTTGGTAGTGGAGCGGTCGCCGTAAATAAACCAGCGTCTGGCGGTTCCGGCGACGGAGTAGGAGCAACCGAATTTTGTGCTAGGTGGACCTTTCCAATCGCTAGGTCCCATATGTCAACAATGGGACTCAACTTATGGAATACCAATTGTGCGCCTCTTTCTTCCTCTTTTGGAAGAACTGGGTCTTCGATTATAACCACCGGTGGAGATGAAGTCAAAAGCGACTTGTTGGGTGTTGCCAATGGAGCTTCGACTATCGATTTGGACTGTAGAGGATCCGTCGTCGGTGAACTGCTGTCTGGCGGTTTTGGAGGTGGTTTACGAGCAATCAGGCTTTGTGTTATTTGGACCTCTTTGATCGCCACAAGAAGATTGGTGCTCTGCGGTGCTACATGTAGTTGGTTGACTTGGTTAAGTGAACCCCAATCGTCGAAGGCTTTCTCTCCCGCCCGTCTTCTCCCTTCTACTCTTGCAATACTCATATGGAGAATGGCCGCTTCTATATTCCGATCCTCATGATGCTTCCATGTCGAACTCGCATCAAACAATGAATTCACGTCGGAACCCGTCCCCTTCAATTTGCTGGACTCTGTTTTCCGCATCACCTTTGCCGACGACGTCGAGATGTCGACGTTCTCGATCTGCGTCACCTTCGCTGTCGACGTCTCGCCATAGACGTTCCCAAAACGCTTAGACAACATCGCCATCAACTTCTCGTGATTCTCCTTCATCTTTAGCTGCAACGCCTGAATATCTGAATGGACGCTGGCTACTTTACTTTCCAAGGCTGCGACTCTGGCCTCCATTGTCTGTGGTTGCATCCGTCTCCTTCAAGCGCTGGTCCTTGGGGTGCAGAAAAAAACTGAACCCCTCTCAATCGTATCCGGCAGGTCGGACCAATTGATGGGAACCAGAAATTCAGATAAGGATTTTAACACAGAAAATGAATCAAGAAAGGAAAAGTGTTTGTATTATTTACTGAAATAAGAATGTATTACAGAAGAGACTAGAAGAATTCCCAACTGTACCAGAGCAAAGCTCCTTCAGAGAGTGGAGTGCTCTCTGCCCATAACTAACCCCAAAATAATTTTCCAAGATACCCATTCTCTCTCTACTCAGTCCCTATATAACAGAAAGCCCTCACACCAACACACACATGACCCATCTCTCTCTGCCACGTTACATTGATATTGGGCAGCTGATATGCTAAGCCCACTTGGGCCCACACTCATTTGGGATCCTAACAAAAACAATAGTAACACAGTGAAGCACCAAGTTCTTCATGCCAACATTTTCAGCATATATTTAATATAAGAAAGAATTTGTCCAGAATTTGCATCACCAACATACAAGGGGAAAAAGCTAAGTTCTAAAATATCGCAGTATATACCATCTAGTATAGGAAAATTTGCAATTAATTTTATCACAGCACATTCATGAAAGAAAACACAAAAAGATTCCAAGACAGACTGGTAAATGTTGCTTATAAAAAAACAGACTGGTAAATGTCATTTTGCAGAGTGGAAAAAGAGACCACTGGGTGGATACATACACATGGAAAACAGGTGAGGATAAGATTTAAAGATCTTTATTAAGTTTAATCAATAGATAATTTTATTTACAGTTCACTGGCCCTCTAATTTATATGAGAAGAAAGCTACCAACCTTTCAAAATGGAGACCCTTGTTTTGGCATTTGATATTGGAAATCTATGGCCAAGCCAATGGAATTCTGTCATGGAAGCAGCTTGTTGAGATCTTGCCTCAGCCATGACAGCCTGGAGGAAAAATAGTTATTTTTATCATAGGAAGTACATGCATGAGCCATGAAGCTAGTTATCTTCCAAAAGAACAGCCTACTGATTTAAGTAATAGAACTGATTACAACTCTTGCATGGAAATTGTAAAACAGTATACTTTAAAATAATAGCAAAAGTGACTACCGCACATGACACTTTTACAGAGTACAGACATGATGATACATACAAGGAATTACACAATTTTCTACACAAGTGTCCCAGTACGCGCACACCCGGGGGGGGGGGGGGGGGGGGGCTCAATAATATGCATTCAGGATCAACCAGGAACTAAGTATCAAGTTTAATCCCTTTTCATTCAGGCTTTCAGAGTTCTTGAGGCTGAAAGTAGGTTATTCAACAGTTCATTAACAATAAAAAATATCATCTTATGTGTGCATGATTATGTCCTCCTTGTTGAATAAACATGAAAATGGAAGTTTATCTCAATGCAACATGTCCTCATAAGAAATATTTGAATATACTGATTTGCAAAGATATGCATATTACATTACTTGTTTCCCCTTCTACCAATGATTTCTACAAATGAAATTTATACCAACCTCTAATTTAGCTTTAAAAAGGTCTAATGCAGGACCTTCCATATCACCAATGTTCAAAAGCTCAGAGGCTTGTAGATTTGACTGGCCAATTTTGTGAAGGCAGTATCTGATACTAGGTTCTAGCTCCTCAACTCGCTCACGACACAAAACTTGGTTATCCAGATCTCCATATTTCCCTAATTCCTCATATACAGCCCTATTAAATATGGAAATGGTTGAAAACTTGAACAAGGTGAGCAAGAAAAACAGAAGCATCACAAAAGCTAGTATGCTAGGTCGGGCAAACTAAACAAGTGTTTGCCACAAAAAGGCAAATATTCAAATTCTTTATACAAAAATCTCATTTAACCAAGCATAAGCTTGTTCCTTTTTCTTTTATAAGAAAAACAGAATTATTTCATCTTCTTTTCGAGGGAGTATGTATAATCAAGGAGACAAAGAAGACGTACCTAGCACTTTTGAAGTGCATTAAAGCCACATCCCAGTTCTGATCTTGCTCAAACAACAAATTCCCCTTCATATAGGATTCATAAGCCTGAAATTCAGTGAACAAACAAAAGAGAAAGCATTTTCATCCTTCACTGATAAAACAAAAATATTATCTGCTATAGTTTGGCAAAAATAGAACTATAAAGCATTTGCACTTAAAATTGATAAATGATAATAAAAAAAAACAGAATAGGATATACAGATTATCTTGGAACCAACCACTATAAATAACACTGAATCTTGAAGGGAAAAAAATACATTTTACTTCCTAAAATTGCTGTAGGTTCAAAATGCTTTTTTAATTTTGAATATATTCTGAAACTTCCAATTTTCTGTGGATAATCCTAGAAATAAGTGGCAAAAGTTTCCAATTTGAAACCAATGTATTGAAGTAAAACCTATCAAGTTTCTTATCTATTCCAAATGATACAACATATCCCCTAAATGTGTAGGTTCCAATTTTTATTTTTATTAAAAAAAAGTAATTTATGTAAAGAGTATTATAATCAAGAAAATATGCTAAACTGAAATTTTATGGACAATGTTGAAACAGAAATGTAAATGAGGGATGAATTGAAAACTTGAAGATGAAACTTATTCGTAAGTTCAGGAACATAAAGTGTATTTTACCTTTATTAATCTCACATGTTCATTTAAGTCTTACTTTATTGGCTTTATTGCCTATTTATATCAAACCAAACATCTAAAAAGCCTTAAAAGAAAACACAAGTAAAAAAATATTTGATTCTATAAATACAAAGAAATATAGACATTTGAAATGCTAGTTGATCTTCTGTGAAGAAGTGGATTGAAAAACACTGCACCAAGATAGAGGGGGAGAGAATAAAATGCAAAAAGAAAAGAATATATACTGCAGTAAATTAACAATAACTCAATTTGATGTAAAAAAACAATTGTTGCCACATGTCTTTGTTGCAATAACCAATTAAAAGACACACCTCCGCTTCCAAAGATGTTCTAGAATCTGCCTTGGCTGCACACAATTGTGAAAACAAAGTAGCCCATTTTACTGCCTTCCGCAACCTACCAATCAAATAGATGCGTTGAGATGCACTTGGGCCATTTGGAAGCTGCCTTTTCTCCATGGCATGACTCCAAGCTCTCTCTGCTGAATAGAGAATCACATGAAGAAACCTGAATTGAAAAGTTACCAGATAGATGAAATGTTTATTTTCCCTTACCCAAAAATAGTAAACAAAAGCATTTTTTTTTAAAAAGCAAGAGAAGGAAGACAAACCAATGTCTAAATGATGGTTTTCATTTAATTATTAAGGGATGTTTTCCAATTTAGATAATGACATGCATGTAATATGAGCCATAGAAATGCTAAGAAAGACATCTAAAAGTGGTTCAAGAGCAAGAACAAGGAGAACTATTAATCAATAAATACAAGATTTATCAAGATTCAGGAGTAAAATGCTGCCTTCTCCCTCAAGCAATTGGGTGATATGGATTATTTCCTTGGTATTAGGTGAAACACCTATCTAATGGGTCACTACTGTTATCTCAGTCAATATATCTGAGATTTGCTTCATGGGGCTAGTATGGCAAAATCAAAGGGAATTCCCACACCCATGTCTGGTGGGTGCAAGTGTCTAAGTCTGGAAGTGACTACATCACCGACCCTCAGCTTTATCGGTCCATTGGTCGGTGCATTGCAGTACACACCTGTCACCAGACCAGAGATTGGTTTTAGTGTTAATAAGGTGTGTCAATTCATGATTTCATGGCACAGCCTCTGGATGAGCATTGGAAAATTGTCAAGTGCATACTTTGTTATCTTAAAGACACAATTGATCCAGGCGATAAGCATTCAACCTTGGGGTCCAGCATCTTTTTTTCATGTTAATAATTAATAATATCAACCTTGACCAACATATTGTTAGGCCGTTTGACGGATTAGAATCATTAAAAAAAATTCAAGATTTATCAGTATTTTAATTGCTATATAAGTATCATCACTATAATTCTTAAGTGAACCCAGAAGTAACTTATTTTGGAGAATGAACCCGGAAATAATTTGATAGCAATGAAGATAGTAAACTCTAACAACCAATTAAAACCAATCATTCTTTCAAACATTCTTTCCTTCTATAACACAATTTCAAACTAAGTCAACTATAAAAAGTTCCAGAACTTGTATGAATCAGAGAAGAAAGATACAGTAAGCCAAGCATACCTTACTTCAGTGACAGTAGACTCAGTTATGGTTCTTTTTGCATATTTGCCACGACCATGGGTAAACTTCAACGATTTATACAACCTCCTCAAACGAGCTGTGCAATACCTCCTACAATGTTAAGGAATAAAAGTACATCTATTATCAATCGATAGACTATTTCAACGTGTTAGCTAAAGCAACTGCTTCCATCAATGATTTCCATAAGTTGTGATAATCACATAAATTGAAGGGTTAGTCCATAATGCCAGAAGACATGAGGTCTTGAAGCACCAAGGTGAACAAAATTATAAAGGACAAAGTGTTATCCACAGCATTCAGAATATGTCCCCAGCCATTTTTCACTGGTACAGTTCAGCTGTTCTGTAATAGAATTAGTACATTTAAGTCTCTCCTATGAACCATTCTTCGGGATGCAAAACACATCTACATATATAGAAATAATAAAAATAAAATAATTTGCTGTTTCACATCCTATTGGCAACGTTGAAAACACATACCGATAGCGAGTGTAATCTCCATGGCGCAAACCATGCTGCATTTGCGCGGATTTTAAGAGCTGCAGCACTGGAAATTTTAAAAAAAAAGTAAAATATTAATTACACCAATCATCAAAGTTTCATTACTATAAGCTGTGTTTTCCTTTTCATTAGTGAGAGGAATAGCATGTGAACGTGAATGCAACAGCATTGTGGAATGAAGGAGGAGACAAACCGTTTATAGAGAATTTGGGAACGATCTGATCGGAATTCGTCGATTTTGAATCGTCGATTTCCATAGCGGATACTTGGTTCTCTTTTCCCATCAAGTCTTCGTTAGTTCAAAACCATTCACCCAATCATTGAGTCAAAAAAAAAAAGCGAATTAGAGACAGTGTTGGAGAACGATACGATGCGTTTGGTATGCGGAGAAATAAAATTGAAGCTTCATTGGAAAGGGAATAACAAGGATGCAGCAGATCTCGAGAGACAAACCTGTGCTATGACAGAAGGCGCCGAGAAAGAACAGAACTACGGAAGGAAAAAACTGGAGGAGAAAGAAGGAAGGCCAGTAAACAGATACAGTCTACCCCGACTTAAAATGGGCCGGGCCGGCCAATCTACCTGGGCTATTGTTTCGGCTATCACTGGCCCATGGATTCACTCACGCCAAAAAAATTATATTAAGTGATTTTTAGGTTTTTAATGAAACAATATTTTTTCCCTTTCAAAAAAAAATGAAACAATATTTTTTTCAACTTTGCCCAAAATAAATTTGATGATTTTAGTATTACTTAATAATAATGTATTTATATATATATATATATATCAAAAAAATAATGTATTTATATAAATTGAAAAAGAAAGTAAAGATAATTTAGTAAAATTGTTCCACTTAATACGTTTTCTAATTAATAAACATATTTTTTTAAAATAAATATGTTTGTTTAAGTTTTATTCTTTAAATTATCTTGTTATTTGACTATCAAACTAATTTGAGAAAATATTTTTTATTTTTAATTATAAAATTATTATCTTATTTTTATTTATTTTCTATTTTTAAATATTTATAAAAAAAATAAAAGAAACGACACAAAAAAGGTTATTATTACTATTTCTTATCATACAAATTTTTTAAAAACAAAAAAAAATTAAAAACAAAATAATAGTTTTATAATAAAAAATAAAAAGAAAATAATGGTTTCGTAATTAAAAATAAAATCAAAAAATTATTTTTCTCATAATCGTCGGCCGTTTTGTATCCAAAAAAATCAACAAAAAAAATGGTAAAATTATTAAACTAGTTCCTTATTTTTAATTTTTTTCAATTTAGTCATTTAGTAAAAAATTTTAACAACAAGGTCCCTTATATTTATTTATTTTTTTAATTTGGTCTTTTTCTTCTTTTGTTGATGATGTATCCATTTCTAATTGATTTCGATTTATTGTATACCATCACCTGAGACCAATCAGTAACTGACACGTCATCAAAAAGACTAAATTGAAAAAATAAATAAATATAAAGAACCTTTTTATTGAAAAATTTTAATAAAAAACTAAATTTTAAAAAATTAAAAATAAATGATCAATTTACTAATTTTACCAAAAAAAATTGGTTTCTGCGGTCCAAACACACTTTGAAAAGTAGGACCCACGAGAATCCAGGAAAGGCATGGAAGCTCGAACGCTATCTTATCCTGGATAACATTTCAACTACCTACTTCACACTACAGTGACTTCCCGCACCAGCCGGCCGGTGATACAAACCGGAAAATACGCCCAGAAAAATAAAATTAAAAAAAAAAATCAGAATCAAAATGGCATTCTCAGCGTCCCCGTGGTCTTCACTCTTTGTTTCAAATCCCAACAGAACCAACCGCTTCCCTAGATTCTCTCCCTCTCCCGCCAATCACAAACCACTGGTCTCAACCACATTCGCCCTCCCCCCACTCTCCACCGCAACCGCCGCGGACATTTCCGGCGCCATCGACGGAACCACCATCGCGGTAGTCAGCGGGGGCTTCGTGCTATCGCTTACCGCGGTGCTCTCATTGACGGACCCGGAGAGGCGGCGGCGCGTGCAGGCGGAGGTGGTGGGCGGGGACGACAAGGAAGTGGTGAAGGACTACTTCAACAACTCCGGATTCCAGCGGTGGAAGAAGATCTACGGCGACACCGATGACGTCAACAGGGTTCAACGTGACATTAGGCTGGGCCACTCCAAGACCGTCGAGAACACCCTCCAGATGCTCAAAGACGGAGGCTCACTCCAGGGCGTCACCGTTTGCGACGCCGGTTGCGGCACTGGTTCCCTCTCCATTCCCCTGGCCAAGGAAGGCGCCATTGTAACCGCCAGTGACATCTCCGCCGCCATGGTCTCCGAAGCTCAGAAACAGGTAACCTGTTACCGGATTTTTTTTTTTGAACAACAACCTGTTACCGGATTAGTTGGTTCCGTTAGAGTTAGTATTACAGGTTTTTTGACTGAAGTATTACAGTTAGTTAGTTAATAGTTAGTTTGTTGTTAGGTACTTATTTTATCGTATGAGAGTTGATTATAGAGTTCTTCAAACTTAATGTGGTTAGTTGATTTCACTTGAGTACATCTAGGTGGTATCTACACGTAAACAATTCTTAGGTTGGATTGTATAAGCAAAGTAACTCCTATGATATAAACAGCTTCTATAAACAACTCCCAAATTGGTTTCTACCATTACAGTCCCACCCAATTTGGTTTCCATCATTAGAGTTTTATGTTGCATTATCATAAGCCCCGCTAAAATTGAGTTAAATAACTAAAGGTGAGTTAAGCAACTCCCACTCGAAAGGCTATAAACTCTGTGAATAGTTCCTTTCCCTCTTTCTTCCTCTCAATTCCCAATATAACCTAATTTAGAAACTTAAAATTTCCGATTTGTGATTGGAGAAAGGAATAACAATAATAACATGTCAAGTGCATTTTTCACTTTGCAGGCGAAAGAACAACTTGATGGGCTCTCATCACGTGTGATGCCGGAGTTTGTGGTGAAGGATTTGGAGAGTTTGAATGGGAAGTATGACACGGTGGTGTGCCTTGATGTTCTGATTCATTACCCTCAGAGTAAGGCAGATGGCATGATTGCTCACCTTGCTTCTCTGGCTGAAAAACGATTGGTTCTGAGTTTTGCCCCTAAGACATTTTATTATGACCTGCTCAAGAGGATTGGGGAGTTGTTCCCTGGGCCTTCAAAGGCAACACGGGCGTATCTTCACTCTGAAGCAGATGTGGAGAGGGCATTGCGCAAGGTTGGGTGGACGATAAGGAAGAGAGGTTTGATCAGTACTCAATTTTACTTTGCCAGACTTATTGAGGCTGTTCCTATGTAGTGAGAGAGAGGATTTGGAGGTAAGTTTTGATTGATTAGAGGAAATTATTAATGTATATTGTAAGGCATTTTTTTTTTGTGCTTTTGTATGCTATGCTATGATTCTCTGTCTGCATATAATTGATAATTCTATTATGTATATTTCTTGTTAGTGTAGAAGATGTTGATGCATTGAGGGATTTAAAAAGAAATGGAAATGAATTTCAAATTTGAAATTAACATGTTGATCCATTGATTTAATTTTAACTTGCTACTCCCTTTAGGTGGTGATGACTTTGCTTCCTTTATTATCTGTATGTGTCCTCAATTTCTCAAGTTGTTTTCGCATTTCTAAAACGTGTGTCAGTCATATATGTCATTTAAACTATTTTAAATTTAAATTCTAATTTTTCAGGAATTTAAAATACTCGTGCAATGCATTGAGAGTCTTCCCTCTTGAACGTGATGCAGTCTTAGAGTAATGGAGCTCCCAGGTTTAAATAAATGGCTTTCTAAGAAAATTTCTCGTGGCTTTTTATTCTAATTTTCATCAAAACACCACACTATTAATTTCATGACCAGAGAAGTATTAAAACACCAGGCTATTTCTAATTCCTAGTTGAATTTTGGGGGAGGGAGGAACAGAAGATTCGTAAGCTGGATCTAGAATTGAAAGAATAAACATTAATTTCATGAGAACAAGCGATATGAAGAGGAGTTTTCACAAAAAATAAATGATATGCGGCAAAAAATTGAGTAGTACTTAAACGGGGGAAAATTGATGATAATGGACTCTAGTGCCAATTTTAACAGTGATTGACAGATCCTTGTACACAGATACGAGGTCTGATGCCCCTGAAGAGTATTTCATTTTCTTCTGAATTTATTTACAGCTTGTCCGCAATTTTTGTGATGGCATCTGTGAGCCTGCCAAGGGCTGCAACTAAGCTGTCTGTTTGCTGCTTCTGCTGGTCCCTTGCCAATTGGTAGTTTATGTTCTGAGCTCCAAGATGAGCTTTCAGTATGTTACTATTCCTCCTTAGCATGTTGATGACATTGTCGTCAAAATTTGTGTTGTCTTCTGAATTGTCTGGTGATGGTCTCCTTCTCTTGTACCCCTCATGGAATATAGGTTCTCTCTGACAGCCTGAACCAAATAAGAGCTCTTTGAAAACGGGGGATGGTGTGATTTGTAATATCACAGGTCTTATACTGAACTATTTTAACAATTTAGAAGGTTATGATTAATATGCTATGGACAGGAGTGACCAGAATTAGTAAAATGACAGAGTGAGTTGATTTGATTTACCAGGATCGTAGTTCCCTTGGCAAGATGGTTGTTGCTGCCTCTCTGCTTATCAGTGTAGTGAAAACAATTGATCAGTAAGAAAAAGGTAGATGATAATCTGTATATTCTTAAGGAAACACAACACAACCTGACGTATTTAATCTGAGCTTATTTAACCATGGCACTAAAAATGTACATAAAACAACTCAAAAAGATGTCATGGAACTTGTTACCTGAACTGGGCAGTGTAAGTGGGGGTGTCATTTTGAGACTCCCTCTAATGCCGATTTTCTTAGCATTTGGTGTTTTCAATGGACCGTTGACCTTATTCCCATCCGTGTTTGTCTCAACATTTTCCTCCTCTGTGCTCCAACCCGTTTTCTCACTGTCAACAATGGCCTCATCGTCCTCCTCCTCGTTCTCCTCATCCTCCTTACACTGCTCTGGCGCCAGTACTCCTTCAACTTGATCAGCATTCTCTGCTTTTGGTGGTGTCATTTTGATCAGTGTCAATGGAAATGCAGCGGCAGTGCACACCCCTCCATCCAACACATTGTACACCACCGCATCAAAGAACCCTGGCAGTTTCTTTTCTTTCCTCACATCATTTCTCATTATCCAAAACGACTCTGCCTCCTCCTTAATACTTGACTCCCATTTCTTGATCTTCCTGAAGTCAGTGAGAAGATTGCCCCATCTTTTTCTACACTGAATGGCCCCTCTCTGGACACCATGTTGCTGACACAATGATGACACCAAATCCCATTTTGGGTCGGTGTGAACTAACCCTGAAGTTGTTGATCTGTATCGGCAAATCTGTTCTCCATTTTCCACCACTTTCTTGGCCTCTATGAGAACAAGTGTCTCCTGTCTGGTCCATCGAGGGTGTCTTGTGGCTTTGGTTCTTTCACTTTTGGGGTCAGCCTCTGCTGGTACTTGTCTTCCAACTGGAGTAGTTGGAGACTCAGAGTCAGCGCCACCTTCACAAACTTTCTCTGAATTTGGTTCCATGACCTGATCACAATGGTAAACTTTTGAGAATGAAAGATGAGATACAATCCTTCATATAAAAAAATGTGATTTTACTGTGGGTGAATGAACTTCCAAAGGAGGATGCGATATTTTACGTGTGGGTAACTTCTTTTCCACAAGTAATTATTTTCCGAATATTGCACTCACTTATATATGGACACTCACATGGGTGCCCTCTCCTTCCAACTAAGGAGCTATATACTATGGCCTATGGGCACCAAAAGAAGACCAAAGAATATTGTTTGGGGAAGTCAAAGACCAAAATATTGTTTGGGAAAGTCAATGGCCCTCATTAAGGGTGCCCTATCCTTCTAAGTAAGGGACCAGTGCCATTGGCCATTACATTACTATAAAGAGGAGTGTTTACCGTTTCTAACTCTTCGCCAACTTCCTCTAGTTTTTCTTTTCCTTTGAATAATGCCTCCGGGAAAAGAAAATAATCGGTTTTTAAAAACTCAATATCGAGAGAATATCTTTAAACTTTTATTAATAGGATAACAAGTATCAAAATCAAATTAGCCCCATACAAAGACACCTGGTTATGGTAGAAGATAGAAGTGGTCTAGTAAAATTAATAATTTGTCTGCGGGTTTGGCAAAGAAATAAAGGCATATCTCACGTAAAAGGCTAAAACTTCAAAAAGAATCGTCCATGAAAAATGCCAATGATATTCACAATCCTTTTCACATAATAAAATAAGATAAATGTACTCTTCTTATGAACGTATTCTCTTTTTTCTTAAGCAAATATTGGTCTAAGAAAAATGTGAAAAAAACTTTTAAAAAACATTTTTAATGAAAGATAGATATTTCTAAATAAACATTATTATAACATTAATAATAATAGATCGTTTAAATATCATTTATGGTTATAAATTTTACAAATTAAATTTACAAATGTTAATATTTAATATAGTTATTAAATTGAAAAATATAAAAATATTCTTAAGAGAATAATAAAATATAATTTTAGGAAATAACTAGATTTTGACTGTGAATTCAACTTATTATTTTACAAAACTATTATTGAATAGTTTATTGTGAAATCTTTTGTTTATTCGAACAAGGTATGTGTTAAATTATGCTTGCGAATATTTCCAATATAATTATTTAACAATACATTTGTAACCAAAAATGTATCATTAAAATTTATCGGTTAAAAAATAGAACATTGTAATATATGTGAACATCATAAAGAATAAATTTTATAAGGGATATTTAATAACGTTGTTTATATGTTTGAAATTTAATATTTATTGAATGCGGATTTTGTAAATGTCTAAGAAGACTAATTAAAGAGCACTTAATACTCTATTAAATGACTCCAATTAATTTGAAAAATAAATATTACCTATTTTTATTTTTTAATATAATAATTTTTCTTACATAGTTTTACTTTTATTCCCTTAGTAGGGAACTCATTAATTTTTCATTAAACAATAAAATTACAACCACTGATACATAACATAGATTCATGAGTTTTTTTGTTTGGTTAAAGATTCATGAGTTTTTAAATAATAATAATAATTTTTAACATTAGGCCATTGCCCGCATAGGATTTTCCTCTCTTTCTTTTTTTTTCCTCCTTTTTTTTTTGTCATGCTTTGTTTTCCTCTTGGTTTCCTTTGGGTTTTGGTAAATATACCTCACAAAATTTGCTATTCACCCCATTTTAACATAGAAATTCCAAAATTGCCCTATTTTAATATCACGCTTTGCTTCTTGAGATCCCAAAATCACATTTTTTTTTCAGAAACTGGAGTTTTCGAAATATAAACAAAATTGTTTTATGGAAACTCTATTTTAAAAAAAAATGCAAAAAACTGAGTTTTTATGTATTTCGATTTTCGGAATACAAAATTGTATTCCTCCAGTTTTTAGAAAAAAAATGCGATTTCGGGATTGAAGTAGCAAAACACGATATTAAAAATGGGTAGTTTTGTAATTTTTAGGTTGAAGTGAAGTGAATGGCAAATTTTATAGGGTATATTTACCATTTCCCTTCCCTTTTTGGTTTGGTCAATCGTCTTTTTTTTTTGTCGGAAGATATTTGGATTAAAAGCCCGAAGGCAAGGCCAACAAAACAACAGCCCCAAAGGCCAATATTAGCTATGCAGCATCGCTACAGATACAGAAAGTAAGCCTCATTGACAAGTACTGATGAAACATCAACAAACGAACAACACAGAAAAACAAATAACTATACAAAGCACACCAAAAACAAACAGAACAACAAGAACAAAGAAGTACCAACCAAACACACAAGCCGAACACACCCCAGACACGAAAGATATCATTGAGATATCCTTAAGTGGGTTGGGTTTAGCTCATTTGGTCAATCCTTTTGTTTTCCTTCGAAGGAAATTTCTAATCACACATACATCGTTTTCTATATGCACATACATATCCGTGGAACTATTAGTTCCGCGAGTTTATTTTTTTTCAACACACACATGTCCGTGGAACTATTAGTTCCACGAGTTGTAATTCTCTGCGAAACTAATAGTTCCGCGGGTTTATTTTTTTTTCCAACACACACATGTCCGTGGAACTATTAGTTCCGCGGGTTATAATTATTCGCGGAACTACTATAACCCGCGGAACTAATAGTTCCGCGGACATGTGTGTGTTAAAAAAAATAAACCTGCGAAACTATTAGTTCCACAGAGATATATGTGCACATAGAAAACCATGTATGTGTTATTAGAAATTCCCTCCTTCGAAACACGCTAGAGCCAAAATGGGCCCTCAAATAGAGCCATCAAAGGCCCACAATCCCCTCAAGCAAATCATTCATGAAAGGCAATTTATATTCGCACATACATGCTTTACTATCTGCACATACATGTCCGCGGAACTAATAGTTCTGCGGGTATATTTTTTTTCCAACACACACACTCCGCGGAACTATTAGTTTTGCGGGTTATAATTCTCCGTGGAACTATTAGTTCCGCGGGTTGTATTTTTTTCAACACACACACTCCGCGGAACTATTAGTTCCGCGAATTGTAATTCTCCGTGGAACTAATAGTTCCGCGAATTGTAATTCTCCGCGGAACTATTAGTTCCGCAGGCATATATGTGTTAAATTACAACCTGCGGAACTAATAGTTCCGCAGAATGTGTGTGTTGGAAAAAAAATATACCAACGAAACTAATAGTTCCACGGACATGTATGTGTAGATAGTAAAATATGTATGTGCGAATATAAATTGCCTTCATGAAATGGAGAAGATCCACTCTTATCATCGCATCTCCGCTTACCCTTTGGTATGGCTGTCCTTTTTAGATTTACCGATAGTTTGTCTCTCTTAATAGTTCAGATGGAAAGCTAAGGGGTCATGTTGTTCAAGGGTAGGGATTCGATCCCTATCCAAACTCCTTTCTCTAATCTTCGTGTGTTTGTATGACAGAAAAAATGATTTACCGATAGTTTGAAATTGTTTGACAAGAAAAAAAAACTGTTTGAAATTGTGATTTGTGATGAAATATATGCACATGCATGATAAATTACAAAGTAACTAAAATCTGTATAGCGCATAACCAATAGTTATAGTTCATAGCTCTGTAACTTTAAGAATCAGACTCTTATTTTCATATTTGATTATTATTTATGTTTTTGAATTAATTGATTTTGAAATTTATTTCAACTCTTTAATTTTTTAAATATTGTGTTTTTTAGAAGTAAGTTGAAACAAATATGAGATCACAATTTCATTATTTTATCCAATATTTTGTTACTCCTTTTTTTTTTAACACAAGGAGGGCAATAGCCCAAAAGAAAAGAACTATTACAAGCCTAGTAGTAGAAACTCGCATATCATCAACACTCAATAACTGCCTAATGTCCTCAGGGGGGTTGCTCATGAATCAACAAGACAACATCTTGATCGCATCCCAAACGAGCCAAACCATCCGCGACCTTGTTAGCTTCTCGAAAGAGATGCTTGATCCGAACCTGCCAATCATCCTGAAGGAGTTATCTAATGCCTCTAACCAGCTGGAGTCCCTGCAAAGTACCCATACTGGTGCCAAGAAGACACGTGACTGTTACTCTTTTAATTTGTTGGAGTGTTACGTTGGTAATTCTTTTATTAAAAGAGTCGGGGGGCAACAAGGATCGGACTTAGAAGAAATGGTGGTATAATGATCAAACTCTAGTTGATCATAGATATTTTAATTAATACCATTTTCAACATTCATTTTTATTCATCGATGAAACCAAATAAAACAAGACAAAACTTATTCCTTTTTTTCATTTGACGGTATCAAAAAAAGTAAACTACTCCTCTCATACTTTTTTTTTCTCTTCCGTTATACCAAACAAAGAGGGCGAGGAAGTTTCCGTTATCCTTGATTTTGGCATGGCGTTGGGCTCATGATCTGATCTGATCTTGATAGGAATATTCTTGAAGAATGCATGCAATGCAGTGTGATACACACAAACTCTACCGTGGAAGGGACATAAAGAGGGCACATGGACAAAGCATGTTTGGCCTGCTCACTCAAACTCTAAGCCTGACCAGCTTATCAGGTTTGAGAGATTTTTTTTTTTTGATAAATGGTTTGAGAGGTTTTTTTAAAAATCTTCCTGACTCATTTAATTAAAAATATTTTTTTTTAAAAAAACTTAGGATTGATCTGTTTTTTTTTTCTTTCTAAACAGGTGAGTCAAATTAATCTTTAATGTGTGTCATGGATGTTTGCTTTTGTAAAATTGAGTTTGAAACAAAATATTTTTAGTTAGGTATTTTTTACTATAAAACCAAATTTTAATGTAAAATTTAGTATAAATTATTTTAACCGCGGTAAAAAATTACTTTTTATCGCTTGAAAAGTCCATTCAGATTTTAAAAACAAAAACAATTGTAGTTTAGATTTTTTGGTTGGGTCACCGTGTTATTGGTACGAAGTATCTACTGGCTTTGCCGATGATTAATCTCGACCTTGCTTAAGAGATCTGAGCTCGGTTCCACTCGGACCAACATAATATTGGTAATTGTAGTTCAGATTTTAAAGCAATCAAGGCGTAAAAAATTTCTTCAAAATGTTAAAATTGCATTAGAGTATTATTTCATGTTTTTTTTAATTAATTACAAATTATCATATTATTTTTTACCTTTTTTAAAAAAAATGTACAAAAAATAATGAAAACAAAAAACATATTTTCACTAGCCTATACAAATCTTTAAAAACAACTGTACCAAAAAATCTTTAAAAACAGAAAAATAGTAAAAAAGACAATATTGCAATTTTGTAATTAATTAAAAATAATAACTAAAATAAAAAACAAAAAATATTTTCTCAAAATAAATGGGCACTTAAAATGTGAGTCCAAATTGTGATTTAGGCCCAGGCCGTCCAACACTCTACCTTGTGCGATCAAAGCCATTTTTTGGAAAATCACTTAATAAGGGGTTTGAATAATAAAAAGTATAAAGTTATAGGTTCAAATTTCAGTATCTCCATTATAAAAAAAAACCATTTTTTGGATTATATTTTCAAACAAAAATGTAAAAATTAAATAATAGTCACTAGCGTTGTAATTAATCAGAATCAACCCCTTCCTGGCTACGTACATTGTCAATTGTCATTGCCCCCACCCTAAGATAAATTATGGCATAGTGGTCCAAATTTCTTCATGTCTCTCGTCTTCCTCTCAGATCGAGCTGCAATTTACAAAACGAGGCCCCCCTCGCTATAAGACAAGGCACTACCGCACTAGGCAATTAATCACTTGCCAAGACTTCATGTCATCCATATTAAGGTGACCTTTGTTTTCAGTTATCAAAATTTATTTTTAAGAATGACAATTTTAGAAATATCAATTATGAGAATATTAATTCTGTTTAGGCATTTTTTTAAAAGATGTTTGTATAAGTTATATAGCGATGAAAAACAAAGTTTTATATACATAATTTTATTTTTGCTCCATGTGAATTTACTTTCTCAACTCCTTTTCTTGTGAACGAAAACCACGAGATTGTTTTTGGAAATATTTTATGCATGTGAATATTTATAAAAATTGTGTATTAAACATTGAAATACTCATTCACCGCCTATATATTTTTACTATAAATCCCCACTGAGATTGGTGGTTTTCTCTGTTCTTGTATGGGATACGTGTCTCTGTAAATTTATTTTAATAAAAAATAAAAGAGAATACTTTACTAAGGAATGAAGAGAATACTAATTAAGAAATTATTTGTATTGGATTGAATATAATAATTTTCAAAATCATTAATGGATTGAGTATTGTGATTTCCCATAAAACTTATTTACTCTTGTTCCGTAATATCTATTTTTTACACTTTGTTTGGATTGATAGATTCAGCAAAGAAAGAAATAAGGAGAAGAGAGATAGCAGAGAAATAGAAAACTTCTCTAATTTAGAAGTGAAGAGAAATAAGGGAAAATATAACTTTTATGGGGTGAGACCCACTTAAAAATTTCTCTCCTCACACGGCGAGAGTTTTGCTCAAGGAGTGAAAATAATTTTTTTGTATTTCTTTTTTTTCTATATATCTCTATTCATCCAAACAACTAACAATTTCTACTCCATTTCTCTTTTATTTCACCTCTCTTCTATTTCTCTCTTCTTAATTTCTATCTTTTCTATTTCTCTTCGCATCCAAACAAAGTGTTAAGGTTGTTTCACATTAATTTTATTAGTTTTATTAACAAAGTTTTCCGTTATACTCCCACATTTTTACTATTTTACTATATCCATTTACTCTCTTTACATTAAAGTATATGAAAAGTATGTAAAATAATTAATAACGATAAGGATATAATTGAAAACATATAATATTAAATTATCAAAAAGATAAATAAATAACAATGACAACTAACAAGTATAAGAAAATGAATTAGAGTTTTGGACTAACGGTCTGTTTGGATTGACTTATGCAGAGCTTATGAATACAGCTTATGACTGATTCATAAGCTGTTTTGGACTTATTTTTCATAAGCTACCCAGGATAGCTTATCTAAACAGCTTATGGCTTATATAAAATAAGTTTCACTATAATTTTTCTTCGATTATAAAAGTAGCTTATACAGCTTATATCATAAACAGTATATGAACTTGTTATCCAAACAGGGCCTAAATGATTGGCCATGTGATTAAGTTAATGAAAGAAAAATTGCTGCTGATTGGTGGAAACCTGCAGGTACATAGAGCTGAGATTATCCACACACACTACCCAAAGGAAGGAGAGAGGCGACATCCTTATATTCAAGTTTGTTCTTTGAGTTGACCAAAAAAAAAAAGTTTGTTCTTTGAAATAAACAAAACAAAACAAAACTACAATAGATCGATCAAGAAATAACAATTAAATATTAATAGATACTCACAAAAGATGAAATTGTCATTGGGGTTGAGTTGAGACATAGAACCCCAAACAATATTGCAATATTGTATTGAATAAAACAGCTAATTCTTTTTTTTTTTTATCTTTTGGTAATTAAACAATTAGTATAGAAATCGTGGTCTCTGTCTATTAAAAAAAAAAGAAAAAGAAGAAATCGTGGCCTCTGATCCAAAGCAAAACATTTTCGTACACGACACTCACCTTGATACACAGTGGAAGATGGTCGATCGGGATGTGCAACAAGGAACATAGGAGATCCAAGCTTAAAGACAAATGCTTATTTATCTGTTTTTCATAACTTACCGTATAATATTGCAAGATTTCTGAAATTCATGCTCGCTTTAATGGACTAATCGACAAAAGGGAGACGAAACGATAACATCTTTTTTTCCGGAAAAGGAGGGGGAAAATGCTCACAAGCGCATTGGGAAACCATCTATCTGATGCAAATATTCAGGCAATTTTTCACGAAAAAAATTCTAATGGTAAAAATATTGTATGGAGTAAGGAAATTTGGTTTACCAATTAGGACCCTCATTTTAGACTCTTTCCTTGATTATAGACCCGAAATGACTGAGACCTTTTTAGTGGTCCAATTGGTCTATTAAATCAGGTTGAATTTGCATTTTATGCATAGCACAGCCCGACTCGATTTCCGATGTATCAGGCCAAATGATCAAATTTAACACATCTACTCTGGTTATAATACTCAGCGCAGACTAGAGGAATAAGATATGTTTTCAGCTTGAGTTCACTCATTTGATGCATGATATTAAACATGCCCCCTAGTCACTTGACACATCAAAGAGTTAATGTGCCAATGATTGCTTTTATCCATTATATAATCCCCGTGATCAGTAGAGGTAGGTTTTAAATTGAGTTGCAGAGAGAAATTTTTAAATCAAATCATATTTTGTTAAGTAGGATAGGACGATACATAAAATGCAAGTTTAGTAAACACGCAAACTAGTGACCAAAAAAAAAAGTAAAACACAAACTATAAATTTTTTGGAGATAATTTTTTCGGGGGAGTATTTTGAAGATAAAAATTACGAATCACAATATAGCGCATTACACATAATATAAATACAGTGAGTCCATTTTACAAAATTAATTTAGTTAACATTTTTTGTCAACAAATGTAAGCCATTCAAATAAATTATTTCTATTTTCTTTAACAGATATACGAACACAATCATTAGTTTATATCATATGTAAATGTATAAATTATAAATATAAATTATACGGTTATGCACATAGCATTTTTCTAAGCACTTGTTTGTATATTTCATTGTTTTTTTTTGGATAGAATATACTGTTTTTCATATAATACAATCGAGATTTCTAAAACTTCAAATGATTATTAATTATTTCATATGTATCGGATAAATACATACCTTTTAAGACAATAAAAAAAATGTAGCAAAAAAAAAGACAATAAAAAATAAAAATTCAGATGCATAGATAAACAAGATAGATATACATATTTTTTTATGAGTACGTAGATTTAAGTAAAAAAAATGTAATAGAAAACTAGCAAATGAGAAAAACACGGAAAACCAATTGTATAAACAAAGTTGGCCGGAGAACTAAGTTAAACTTCATCTAACAAGAAAAGAAAAGAATCAAATCAATTTAAACGTGCACTCGTTAAAAACAAACAGGTTTCTTAACACAACAGAGTAAAATGCGCTCCTCGTAGATATAGGGGAAGTGTCCGATTTGTAACATTTCCGTGTCATGTGTCTTCTTTAATTTCATTTCATTTTATTTATTATTTATCCATTCACAAGTCCAAAACTCAAACGCAGCAGAACACGACCCGCGCCTATTTAGTAGTATTTTATTGATTCTCTATTTTTCCCTCAATTTTAAATGTTTTTATTTAATTAAAGCCAACTAACACGCTTTTTCTTCTTTCTCTTCTTTCTTTCACACAAGTCTCAGAAAAACTCTCTGTTGTTGCCTTGTCTGGTTCTCTCTCCAAACCAGAACGCGACCGGCGAGCATAATCTCGCCGGAGAATTACCCTACGCTGGCCGGAATTTTCAGTTTTGTTCCCTTTGAGCTCCAAATTGCGATTCCTTTCTCGTTTTTCCTCAAGTTTTCGTGTTTGGAACCTCAGAAACAATTGAAAAGAAAAAAATAAATAAGTATTACTTTTTTTAATTATTTTATCGTGGGGGTGAGATTGCCGGTAAAGCAATGCATAGGGAAGAGGTGAGATTTTTGAAAAACATCATGGGATCCTCTGTTTCTGAATTCCCCATGTTGTAGACCTCCCACAAGATTCAATTTCCCCCCCTTTTCTTCCTCTCTCTGTCTCTTTCCTGTGAGAAGAAAAAGTTTTGAAGTTTTTTTATTTGTGCTGGAGAGAGGTGGTGTTTGAATTGAGGTGAGAATTTTGCTTTGCTTGGTTTATATATTATTATAAATTATAATTATAATAATTTGCTTATAAATAACCATATGTCTTGGTGGGTGCTGCTGACTTTGAGATTATATCCAGATTAGAATCTGTTTGTGTTCATTTTTGTCTCCTTCTTTGAAAAATTGGATTTTGGCACTTGATCTGTTAAAATTCCCTTGTTGGTTGGTTCCTTAGGAAACAGAGCTGGAGCATTGTAAACTTGAGCTCGATGTCTTTTTATTTTATTTATTTATTTTTGGGTTGGTTGCAAAAAAAGGAAAACTGCCAGTTGTTCTTTTTATGTAAAGTTGAATAGGGAATTTCCTAATTTGTATGAATTGTTTTGTTTCAATTTCCTACATTTTTTTTCTTCTTCTTTTCAACAAGCAAATGGTCCGAATTTGATTGTGTTAGGTCGTTGGTAGGTAAGCAACGGGCTTTCTTCTCTTCCCCTTTCAGGTGGTTTTTAGTTGAAGATGCAACTATTTTTGCCTTAGTTTTTGTGTCTATCTCCTTTGAATTTTGTTGTTGAATATAGGTAGCAGAGTTTAAACTAGCCCTCTTTTCTTTTTTGTTTGGGGGAAGGGGGTGATGATGTCAGCAACGTTCTAATAGCTAAGAATTTGAGATGAATGATCTTTTGTGGGTCTGAGATACGTATATATATATTTTTTCCCTAGCAAATGACCTTAATTTCATGCAGGTGAGGATGAGGATGAGGATGAGTAGAGTCCAGCGAAGCTAGCAAGTGAGGAACCTTTTCAGCAATACTTCTCTCTTTTTTTTTTTCTGTAGCCCCAGATTTTTTGTGGACTCTGTTTGAGCTGCAGGATGCCTTTTCAAATCATGGATCAGAGGGGCGTTCCTGCCTCCTCACACTTTTTTGATGACATTTCGTTTCGTTCTGAGGTAGTGTTTTTTTCCATCCCCTCCATCTCATTTTAGTTTCGTGAAAATTCTATACCGTGATCTTGAGAATTTGATGATCAATGATCATTGAATCCGAATTCTGATAAACATTACCACTTCCTCCGTCCCCTAAAAGTGTCGTTTTAGAAGAAAATTTTTGTTCCTATTTATTTGTGATTTTGTAAGTCCATTATAACATTAATTACTATTTTATTAATTATGAGCCCATTTGTTTCCGATTATTTTGCAAAATAATTTTTTTTAAATAATCACTTTTTATAATTTGGGGTGTGTTTGTTTCAGCTTTTAAGAAAATCAAAAAATAGAGTAGAACCGGAATTGTGTAGTCTGTAGAGATAAATGATATATCAGGAAATTAAATAATAATTTTACTATACACGAGGACATAAATTATATTTTTATCTTTATGATACTTCTCAACTGACACTTGAAAATAACGGAGGTAGTAACTAATGCCCCAGAGGCAGTATATGGTAACATGGGGTCTTCTTTTTTCAAACAAATGTTATTTAGCTTCTTTGAGCTCAACACAATTGCCTTCATAGCCTGTTGGTCTAAACTTGTTTTGAACTCTTTTTGCGCAGAGGAATGTTGGATTACAGAAGCCAAAATGCATCAATGACCAACACCTACAAGGTGAGGAACCAGTTGACCCATTATTCGTCCACAATAGTCCTATATGTTGTACTAGTTTGCTCGCTGATTCTGTCATTAATGCCCCGAGATTTTTAACTAACAAATAGTTATGATTGAGGCATTGAATGAACTATTCAAACTTTGGTTCAGAGATTGAGTAGTACTTTTGGTTTTGGTTGGACATGTTGATTTTTGAATAATTATTCTGTACGTATATCTTTCTGTATAATTTATGACAGTCTCAATTTTGAAATGTCGCAATACATTTACATTTTAGGAATTTTCGGTCAATATTTCTCTCACGTTTGTTTTGTACTTCTTATAAATGTTTGTCTGCTCATGTAATAAATGATTATAAATGTAACTGGCATTTAGCCTTAATCTGAGTGATTGTCAAATTCTAAAAATAATGTTATTTCTGTTTATGGTGATAATACTTGACTATTTGGGTCCTTTTTAGTCAGTATTTATTCCTCTCATTTTCTGCTTTCAACAATATATAAATGTTTTGTTCCTCCTGATAAAATGATTACCAGTTATCAATATAGTAAGTACTTTGAATATGAATGATTGATGTCAAGCCAAAAACTAATGCTTTTTCTTTTTCAGTTTGTGGCAAATACCTAATTGCTGTTTTTTTTTACTGAAACATTGTATGCATAAGTCTCCACTATTTACTTGCAAATCTTTATACTTGAAACATTGCTCGCTGTGCATGTATATCAATAACTACTTTATCTGCAAAACATGTTTCCAATTGCTGGATAAGTAAGTTGTGCTGTATTTATTTTATCAGGAAAAAATGGAATGATAGCATCGCCTGGCAGCACTTTGAATGCTTCTTCACCCCTTGAAGTAAATGCGAAATCTGGCTTGCTGATGTCACAGACTAATATATCTGGGGAAAGTGTAGAAAAGCTACATTTTGGTGGAGAAGGCATTGCTGATGTATTGAAGGATTCCAAGAAATCATTGCATTATCATCCCAAATCACTGTCTGATGTGTGTATGCAGTCAGCACCTACATCATATGGTCTAATTGGAAACAAGATTGTCCCCAATGCTGCCCCTTGTGAAAGTAGTCTATTCTCAAGCTCACTGTCTGATATATTTAGCCAAAAAAGTAAGAATTTGTTTCATGCATAGTTGCATACTAGGCATGCATGTTAAATGGGTAGGGATTACAGCAAAGTTAAGTGATCAGCACTAATTCCATTTCATCTTTCTAATACTTTGGAAACAATTCTCTGTTGTATCTGTATGCCTGTGTGCTGTCTTTGGATATCAGCTTAAATGTTTGCTTTCTGGCCCAATGAAGCAGGAATCCTGACCCTCACGTCACCCATTCAGAAAAGTTATATTTTATTTGTTTAAGGTTTTCTGATTTACTTTAGTTAAATTGATATCCTTATCTTTGTTTATATGCATATCTTGGTGCAGTGAGGTTATATGGGAATGATGTTCTGTCTGATCAGCCCATTATTGTTGGTTCCCTTCCTGATGAAGAAAAATATAAATCTCTTGAAGAGATGGAAGCTGACACTATAGGGAATCTCCTTCCTGATGAAGATGATCTATTTTCTGGTGTTGTTGATGAGTTAGGATACAATTCTCATACCAGAACCAACGATGACTTGGAAGATTTTGATTTGTTTAGCAGTGGTGGAGGCATGGAGCTGGAAGGAGATGAATATTTAAGTTCAACAAAAAGAACAAGTGGTCTGGATGGAGATTCTGGTTTGTTTGGAAGTTCTAAAGGAAAACTTCCTTTTGCTGAACAGCCTTCCAGAACACTTTTTGTCAGAAACATTAATAGCAGTGTAGAAGACTTTGAGCTAAAGGCTCTCTTTGAGGTGTGTCCTTATTCTTTTTGGCTGCTAGATGTTATCTTAGAAGTTTTAGGAAGCATTTCATACCATTAATCATACAATGTAAATGGACTGTTATGGTTTTTTTGGGCAGCAATATGGAGATATCCGAACCATTTATACAGCCTGTAAGCATCGTGGGTTTGTTATGATTTCTTATTATGACCTAAGGGCAGCACAAAATGCAATGCAAGCACTTCAAAACAGGCCATTGAGGTCTAGGAAACTTGATATACATTATTCAATTCCAAAGGTATATTCCTAATAACTTGTCCTGTATGCATAATTCCATTTCCATTGCCGTCATTTGGATATAGTTGGTTGTGTTATTGTTCTTCTTATCATCATAGTATCACTGCTATGTGCTTTGCTTTTTCAATTGCCTTGAGTTCCTACTTCCTACTTTTTATGCTTTGCTCATAGATGTATCTTAATTTGATTGCATGTTTAGGTCAATGCTTCAGAGAAGGATATTGGCCATGGCACACTGATGTTATCTGGTATCGATTCATCTGTTTTAAATGATGAGCTTAAACAGATTTTTGGATTTTATGGAGAAATTAAAGAAGTAAGTTGTTCATTGTTGGTTTTCACCCGTCTTAGTTGCTTGTGTTTTATGAAGGTAATATGAGATTCCTTACATGTTATGTCTTTAATTGCAGATCTATGAATGTCCAGAAATGAATCATCACAAATTTGTAGAGTTTTTTGACGTGAGAGCTGCAGAAGCTGCACTTCGGGCATTGAACAGGATTGACATTGCTGGGAAGCAGATCAAGATTGAACCTGGCCATCCTAGGTTTGCAACATGGTGGCTATACCCACTTCTTTTATTTTTGTTTAGACTTAATTTCTTCTCTGATTTGTAATAGCTCATTTAACTGTTTTCTGCATTTTATGCATGCATATATAAATGATGTTTTATAGATAAGGTTTTATTTTGGATATGCATATTCATTTTATCACCTCTAATAGTTGTTTTTGGGGCTTTTAGTGGTTAATGGAATGCAAAGTTTTTATAGATCACCATGATGGAAAGATAGTTACACTTTCCTTCTAAAAATTATTTTCTTCTGTTAACAACCATGGAAACCTTGCTTTTGTAGTCTGATGCAGCAGTCTCATAAGGGGCAAGATGAACGAGATCTTGGTCATGGCATTATTGACAACTTATCATTAAGACAAAAGCGTAAGATATTATTTGCCTCAAGTTTTTTTTCCCCCTAGGAAGCAAATGCTCTTCTTGGTCTCACTAGACATCATTACAGCAACAGCAGTGACTTCTGGAGTAATTGGATCTGACTGCTTGGAAAATGGATACAAACAGAGATTTCAATCTGCAATGCGGCAACCTCTGAATGCATTTGTTGATAATTCATTCTTTCATGTGAATTCCGGCATCCACAACACTGTGAGAGGGGCATCTGCTGGAAAAGTTTCTGGCGTTTCTGAGTCCAGTAACCTTGTTGATGCAATGAAATTTGCATCTAGTCCAGGATTTCATCCTCATTCGTTACCAGAATATCATGCTAGTTTAGCTAATGGTAGTCCGTATACCTTTTCAAGCACCATTAGCAACAAGGCAGGCAATATAGGCACTGGAGTGACAGAAGCCTCTGATGGCAGGCATATTCAGGGAATGAGCTCAACTGGGAACTTAGCAAAATTCAATGGAGGAGGTGAGTGCGCTGAATGTTTATGTGCTAGGGAAGCATCATGTATAACCTTTCTTTTTATTGTGACAGGAAGGGGCAAAATTATAACAAATGATATTAGTGTTTACTTGAATGGCATCCTAGCAATATAAAACTTTGCAATAGTGGCTTGATTGTGAAGTAAGATGCATAGGGTTTTCATTCCTCCACTAGTTTTTTAGCAATACCAAAAATATTATTTCTTTTTTGGTAATATACAAAAATATAAATTACTATTTAAAAATCAAACTACTTATTTCAATGAATTTAAGAGTTGCCTGATTATCTCTGTGATTAAGCATTCCGAATTGAATAGGGGTCTTCTAATCAGCTTTTGCACTCACTTCTAAGTGGTTGAAGCTGGGTAATTGTGGGCTGAACAGATTTTGTAATGCGGACTTAATAGTAATACATTTGAATCCTGGTGTGAAATCTTTGTTTTGTTTTTGATCATCAGGGAATGGGATCCGCCCACATCATGGACTTTATCATATGTGGAACAGCTCCAATGTGCACCAGCAACCTTCACCAAGTACCATGCTTTGGCAGAAAACACCATCCTTTGTTAATGGTAGTTGTGCTCCGTGCCTGCCGCAGATGCCAAGCTTTGCTAGAACACCGCCTCACATGCTGAGAACATCACATGCGGACCATCATGTTGGATCAGCACCAGTTGTTACTGCCTCGCCCTGGGAAAGGCAAAATTCTTACTTGGGAGAGTCTCCTGAGGCTTCTGGTTTTCACTTGGGTTCTCTTGGAAGTGGAGGTTTTCATGGTTCCTGGCAATTGAATCCACTGGATTTTTCTTCTCATAACGTGTTTTCTCATGTTGGTGGCAATGGCACTGAACTGTCGTTGTCAAATGCTGGGCAGAACTCACCTAAGCAGTTGTCACATATTCTCCCTGGGAGACATCCTATGACTTCAATGTCAAAATTTGATTCTACCAATGAACGCATGAGAAACCTTTATCATCGGAGAAGTGAAGCAAACACCAACAACAATGCTGATAAAAAACAATATGAACTCGACCTGGGCCGCATATTGCGTGGGGAAGACAGCCGAACAACTCTTATGATAAAAAATATTCCCAACAAGTATGTCAATAATCTCCCCAGTTTTTTGAATCTTTTTGCTGCTTATTTTATTTTCTGTCTACAGATGAATGTTGCAATGGTAAAACTGTTAGTTACCTTAAAGCCATTGTTTTATTTTTATAGATTATTTTAAGATCTGGCAAATATTTACATAAATATGTATTTTTAATTTAATGAGCATTTGTTTCTTACCTTTTTAGTTATGAAGCATTCAGCTCTTGCTTATGTTTCCATGTACACACTTACACATGCCTGTGCACATTTGACTTATACCTTCTTTAATCAAATTTTAGAGGCAGTAAAGCATTCAAACTCTTTTGTACTGGTCTCTTGATTTGGCCTATATTTTTTGGTAGGTACACTTCAAAGATGCTACTTGCTGCCATAGATGAACAATGTCGGGGAACTTATGATTTTCTGTATTTACCAATAGACTTCAAGGCACGTATTTATTTTTGGTCTGTTAATTCTTTCCTTTGAGAAGAAATCATGAATATGTTTCTAATTCAATTCTACAATGATTGCAGAACAAATGTAATGTTGGCTATGCATTCATAAATATGATTGATCCTGGTCAAATTATTCCTTTCCACCAGGTTATTTGGAAGTTCTTATGCAATATTAATTTGAGTTATTTATCTATGTACCATGAATTTTGAGTTAATGTTTTTTTTTTCCTATTGTTTCTTCCTGAATATTGCAACTAATTGATAAGAAGCGTTTTGCAGGCTTTTAATGGGAAAAAATGGGAGAAGTTTAACAGCGAAAAAGTAGCCTCACTTGCATATGCTCGAATTCAAGGAAGAGCTTCTCTAGTTGCTCATTTCCAGAATTCAAGCTTGATGAATGAAGATAAACGTTGCCGCCCTATTCTCTTCCAAACAGATGGCCCAAATGCCGGCGATCCGGTAAATCACCTTGTTCTTTAGTTGAACTCTTTCCAGTTACTCACCGCACTTCACAAAGCTACTGAATTACCACAATGCTTCCCTGATATTTTGTTTCATAGATCTGATTCCAATCAATTCCAGTCACTCTTAACCAAGATATCTTTGTCTCCTCCACAGGAGCCTTTCCCCATGGGTGCCAATATTAGATTGAGACCTGGGAAATCTCGCGCTGCTGGCAACGAGGAGAATCGCAGCCAATTGAGTCCTTCGACATTGGCAAGCGGGGAAGACTATGCTAATGGAACAACAGACTCTTCAAGAAACTCTGACTGAATCGCATTGGGGCGCACTAACTTCTGCAACATTGCACCACAATATGTCATATCAACCCCCCAACTCTTGTATATTGTTGACATTTTCTTTTTATTGGAGAGAGGAGATCGATGGAGCCATGAGGAAAAGGGGCTCACAAATTTTTTTGCCTATAGAGGAGATAGCCTTACTCAAGTTTTCAGAGGCTGAGGTACATAACCATAATGAATTATGAAGTCACTGATTCTAGTATTTTTTTTTCTTTTTTTTTTTCTAAATTTTTGCATGGAGTCCTGCTACTATCTCACAAGTTTGGAGAATGGCTTAACTGAGGCTCAAAATTTTGGCTAGCTGTGAGCAGACGATGTCACAATTTGCATGAGTTCCCTTGAGAACAGTTCACATCATTGCGGGGTTCAAGGGGACTTAAGCTGATTTTGTTTTCCATTGTTGTATTGTTCATATGTATTTTTATTTTAATTCCGGGGTTTTTGTACCCTTCTGGAGTCAGTTTTTGTCTATAGATTAGAAGTGATTGTTGAAGAAAGATATTTAAATTTCACATTTTAGTTATATGTTATACTTTGATATTTCAGATATTGCTATTTCTCTTCTGAGTTCTTGCGACCTAAACCTATTCCTCTTATTACTAGAGCTGTTTGTTTCTCTGTTAACACTTAAGTCTTAACTCCCATAACTTGCAAGCTTTTTTTTCTGAAAAAAAATGTTTGGATTGAAGCATGAGAAAGTTGTTTTTGGTTTTTCAAAAAGAAAATAGCCTTTTTAAAAGCTTTTTTTTGTTATTATTACTACTGTTGCTTGGGTATAATCAATGTTTTAAAATTTGGACTAGTTAGTGAAACTGTTGATTTATGATTCACCGGCTATGGTAGAATAAGTGATAATTAATAATTATATATATAAATATATTAAATTTTAAATATATAATATGTTAAAGGTTAAATCTTCTTCAATTTTATATTCGAAATTCGACTGTACCTTTTTATAAAGTATTCATTTTTTTTATCCTTCTTTGATGTTAAGACTTGTTTTTGAACTCTATATTAAGACTTCAATAATATGCATATGTAAAAATTCTTTCGAATTGGAATTTTTCTTCAATTTTACGAGTTTGTTTCTTTGAAACGATTTTAAGAGAGTATTTTTTTAAAAAAAATACTTATCATCTATTTAAAAAAAAAACTTATCAACACAAGAAAATAAAAGGTAAATAGAATGTGACCCATGCGATATATGTATATTTTTCAATGTATTTTTTAAAATAAAATATTAAGTTGCAACCATAGTTCATTATATTGTTTTTTTTTGGTGATTTAGTTCATTATATTGTTGTTAGTTTGTTATAATTTTTAAAGAATTGCTCGTTTTTTTATACACAAATATGACAGTTCAATGTTTTTATATCCAAAATAGAATTATACATAGTACACCATTATAGTGCAAAAGAAGACAATAGAAAGAAGAATTGAGAATACTTTATCCGTTTCAAAATGACAGGGAAATACTAAAAGCACCGACAAAGGTGAACCTGCATGACATATGGTCCACCATGAACCAATGCAATTTACTCGTAATATCAGGTTGGCAATGCGGAATGTAGGTAACTTTTAGTGATTTCATAAAATTTTGCTATTTGCATATAAGACCCTGCTTACACTTTCTAAAAAGGGCAACCATTGCGCAAACCATTCCCTCGACATTGCGGCGAAAGGGAGAGCAATGGCACTTAGGAATGAACAACCCCAAGCACGCATATTTTCGTGTTTATATCTTTTTTTCTGAGCTACTAATAGTGTAGGAATACATATTTTACGGGACTAACTTGCAAATTAAGTCATTTTATAAAATTGGCATTATAAAAGTTACGTATTACAGGATATACCCCGTGTCAACCTCCTATAGCAAGTCAATTGGACCCCTCATGGGTGAGGGGTTGAAGCCACAAAAAATAAATACACAACAAATAATAAATTCCAATTCTACAAATTCTTGAATATATTAACTAATTATTGAATAAATTTAATTTTATCGCTACTAATATAAAGTAACGTTGTTTTGGCGTCAATTTTGGTGGCATTTTGGTAATTAACGTGGTTACTAGGTATGAGGCCAAAGTCTCATTCCGTCATGACTGCTTCGCCCTATCCAAAAAATTTAAATGCAATAAAAAGGCATGAAGCAAATAAAATTGCAAAGGTCAGATGCAAAAGGGAAAACGCACACAAGGGAACACGCATGTCAATGTGTGATTTCACTTAATGATACAAATTTTGTTTTCAGGGATTGTGTTAAAATTCATAAAAAGAGTGTAAAGTAATTAATTTCAACTATTGGAGAAAATCAAGAGTTAATATTATAAGTACATGTATAACAAATCACCCTTGATTTTTTTATTAATGGTTAAGATTACTTACTTTACACTTTAATCACTTTAGAGGAGTTAAATCCCTATATATATCTATATAGAATGTTTTTACGTTGAAATTTTACACATCATCACCTGAGCCTATTTTGGTAAATTTTTCCATGTGTCGTTCTCTAAAAGATTCCGCATTTGGGACTATATCATTAAAGACACACTATTATCGTGTAGAATTTTTAACTAATTCCTACAATAAAGACATTACCTTTTATGAATTTAAACATAATCCCTAAAAATACAATTTCTATCATTTGAATTTTGATAAATTTAAATTGTTTCCTATTGTAAAGATTTATATTGTGTATGATTTAAGCAGCTACGAACCCTCCTCATTGCACACTTTTACAGGTTCATTCTTTAGATCATTTCTAGACCTAGGTGTCTTCCCGCCAATTTTTTTACACATGTCACTTTCTGATCACCTCTCTAGTAATTCATTTCTTTTCATTAAATTCATTTAGAATTATTTTATTTGATTTATTGATTCCTTATTCATTATTGCAGAGTAAAATTTATTTTTAGAGATCAAATATCATTAATGGTAATGGACCGTAACCTATATATAGCAATTTGATATTGTGTTCATTTGTTATTTGAAATTGTATTCATTTAAATTTAAACCAATATAACTTGAATTTATTGTCAAATTTAATTGTAAGGATCAAATATCATTAATGGTATAATGGACCATAAATTATATATAACATTATGATATTGTTTTCATTTGTTATTTGAATTTTTATTTATTGTATTGATGATTTAAACTTAAAATGATATGATTTGAATTTATTGTATTTATTGAAATTCTTATTTGAAATGGATTTGAAAATATATTTATTGTATTAATTTGATTCAAATTGTATTAACTTGATGTATTGATTTTAATGGTAATTGAATTGGACCTGTAGTGTAAGATAGCAATTGATTTGTTGATGTACCAATTTTATCTAATTTATTCATGTATCATTCTCTCGATATTTTTGCATTTAAGATTTTGGATTTTAAAAGTGATTCCTGTTACAAAGATACAAATTTATTAACTTCGATTTTAAATTAATTTTTATGATAAAGATACACCTTTTACGAATTTCAACACGATCCCTAGAGATACAATTTGTACCATTTGAAATTATAAAAAACTTATAACGATTCCTATCAAAGAAATTCATAAAATCGGTCCCTATCACAAAAAT
The DNA here is from genome assembly GCA_030159175.1 of Glycyrrhiza uralensis. Taxonomy (NCBI): domain Eukaryota; kingdom Viridiplantae; phylum Streptophyta; class Magnoliopsida; order Fabales; family Fabaceae; genus Glycyrrhiza; species Glycyrrhiza uralensis. Next base: position 54,715,427 of record BRZY01000003.1, on the reverse strand, counting down.
ATAATTTTTTCATTTACTATTTAAATTGTTTCCTATAATATACACATTCCTTTTATGAATTTCAACACGATCTCTAGAGATACAATTTGTATTATTTCAAATTTGAAAAATTTATAATAAGTCTCTTCATAGAGATTTATAAAACTGGTCTCTATTACAGAGATACAACTTTTTCGGATTTGGCTTCTCTAAAGTGAGTAAAGTGTAAAATAAATAATCTTAACCATTAATGAGAAAATCAAAGGTGATGTATTATACATGTACTTATAATACTTATTTTTCTCATTAATGGTTATACATGTATGTATAAATTGTACTTATTCCCATAGTCATTACAACAACAACCTGTATTTGATATTCTCTTCCTTGATTTGCGCCGAATGATCACCCGAATATACTCTTATTATTTTACATCATTAAAGCTTTGTGTGCCACAATTGAGTAGTCTACCTAAGAGCCGTTTGAGATTTAATCGAAATGAGGCGATACAACCATGGCAACCATGAGCTCTCTGTTTTTTTTTTTGGGTGCGGGTTTTAATTTAAGCAAGAAAATTGTGTTATATGAAAATGGTTATTGCTCTGCAGTTTTGTGTTTAAGGGATGGATGTAACGGAAGTATATATCAATCTTGCATCACATGGCAATCGTGCTAATTTGTTTTTGCTTCTATTTGCATTCAGTTGGTGCCTCACAGTTGTTTATTGCAGCTCTGCCTACCTGTATAAGTGTACATACTGATGATCCATGGTTGGTGCTCTGAAACTTTTGCATATTCATTATTTGCTTTGCTTTCAATTTTGGTCTTAGTTTTTTTTTTTAAAAATTTGTTAGTCGATGATACAAGGACGGGGCACTTCTGAGTGCTTTGAATCAGGAGTGTTTATAACCGATTCAATCCAATGCAAAATTGCGATAACTGAATCGAATAACAAAAAAAAACCCAAAAAATGAAAAAAGTAAAACTTTTTTTATTGGATTTTGGATCTCATAGTGGAAACCGATCCAATCCAATCCAAATCGATATTCTATATACATGTATTATTATTTTTAAAAATATACTACTTATCCTATATTTTTATATAAGATATGTTAAAATAATTTATATTTTAAGACAATATATTATATAATGTGATATGTGGTGGTTCTATAATTACTAGCATATTCTATTTATTTATTTGTATCTAGTTTATGGAATGAGGAATAAAATTAAATTTTTAATAAATTCTTTTGTCTATTTTAAAAATGTATATATCTTTTTTAGAAAACTAAAAACCAGTCCAATTCAAACCGAAATAAATTGGATCAGATCGGATTTGATTTTAAAATCAAATCGATCGGATTGTCAAAGAGCCAAACCGAAATGAATGGATCGAATGACTTTTCCTCTCAAAATCGATCAAATCCAATCCACGGATACCCCTACTTTGAATTGAGAATTTGTAGTCTGGATTTTATTTTATTTTTGTGTAAAGGATATAGAATGAGAAATATTCTATTTGTGACTCTTTTTTTTACTTTAAAAATAGATAATTTAATTTATTTCTCCCTTTTGACATGTTTGGTTTATTTAGACGGCATCTTACTTGAAATCCATAGATGGAAAAAACTAGCTACAAGTTGGTCCAGATGGCTTCTATTATGAACCGCGAACAACATAGTTTCAATATTGCAATTCAAGAGTATATTTACAGATATGTTAATTTTTCATTGCATTCTTTGAATTTGTTTTCTTTGCTTCACATTTATTAATAATCTTCAGCCTTGATGTTTGCCGATCATGTTTTGCGTAAAGGAAGCAAAGCAAAGGCCATCATGAGCTGCGACAATTACTTTTTTTTTTTTTTTTGACTGAGCTGCGACAATTACTTGGCCATAGCACTTTGTGCAAATGAGTAAATTCATGTTTAGTGGTAGGAGTTTCATACCTGATACATAACGTTTTTTTTTAATTGACTTGAAGGAATTATTATAGTGGGAATCACTCATGACAAGTTGTTTTAAGGCATTATTTTTGGCACATTGACACTAAAATGATTCAAATTTCTAAATTTTCTTAAGTTGCTCATCACTAGCACACTTTGTTTTGGTTAATAGGGGAACTTAGCAGAGAATCAAACTCATCGTATCGAAGTTTTCAAAGCATTGGATCAATACCAATAGAATTGAGGGAGCAAGTGTTCTTCACCCCATGAGGTGGTTTTAAGCTATGCATGAGGTTCAGGTTAGATTGACCATTGGTAGCAAATACTATTTTAAGAATCAATTCACATAATAACTCGAATCATTGTATTATATTATATAGCATTTGAATTTCATCACACGCCAATTCTAAGACAGGACAATTTACTCCACAGTTGCTGCGAAATTAAACGCAGGATGACATTACTCCCCATTACGATTTACGAAATTATTCTCGGTAGCATCTTCCGAAGGTACAATAATTTTGGGCAAAAGATTTGTGCCCCGAAATATTGTAGGAACAAATCATATGATTAGGCAAAAGACCTTTACATCCAATATCTTCTCCATTCAAATTGGAAATTAAATAATTGAAAGCTAAATATTTTTAGAGAAAAATGTTTAATCATATGATTTGAGCCAATTATAACTAAATTAAATAATTTCTTAAAATACCATTTTAGTTTAGTTTTATAAGTTAATAAAATCCCATGTTATAGATGCCATGTTTGTTAGTTTAATTCTCAAATACAATAATAACACAAGAAAAAAAATATAAAATTGAAAAAAAAAACACGACACATATTGTAATCGGAGAACTTATTAATTAAATTAAGATTTATAATCTTAAAAAATAAAATACTTGATATATTTAATTTTTTTTAAACCACAAAAATAATTGTTCATAAATAACCCCAATTGTTCAAATTTTTAATTTGACTTTTATTATTTCACAAAAAATAACATTATATTTAACTGAAAACTTCTCACATTAAGTTCAAAATATAAAGTGAAAGAAGAAAAATAGAAACACATGTAAAAGAAACATGAAATAAATTATTGTTAAAAAAATTTATATTAACTATTTAAATTTGATAATTTTTATATTTCACAATATAACTATATATTATACATGATAATTAAATTTTAAAATATAAAAAGAAAAATATTTGTAATAATAGAAATATTTATAGTTTTTTTTATAGATGAGTGGGCCAAGGGTCCAAAAGAAAGTTACGTAAAAATTAATGGGGAGTAGAGACTCCTATTATATCAGCAATCAAAACTTGTCCTAGGCTAGCTGGAGCAACAACATAAATTTCCATTTGAGAACTCAACTCACATCCCATCTTAGCAAGCACATCAACACATTTATTGGCTTCTCGAAAGTCGAAACACATCCATTATTTTAACCTGCCAATTTATACCGACGAGTTTACTAATACAATCAAGTAAACTAGTTCCTGTAATGTTACCCTGCTTAGTACCCTGAAGATCTTGAACCACAAATAGGAATCCAATCTCAGCTCCACCTTCAAAAATCCTCTAGCACGAGCCAACTTCAAACCTCCCCACACTTCCCAAAGTTCAGCTTCAAAAGTTGTGGCACAACCCAGGCGTTTGGCAAAACCTCCCAACCACTATCCTTGCCTATTTTCACACTGATTGGATTCTCTATCTATGGTTCAAGATCTTCAGGGTGCTCAACATGGTAGCATTGCAGGAATTAGGTTACTTGATTGTATTAGTAAACTCATTGGTGTAAATTGACAAGTTAAAATAATGCATGTGCTTCGAGAAGCCAATAAATGTATTGATGTGCTTGCTAAGATGGGATGTGAGCTGAGTTCCCGTGGAAATTTATGTTGTTGCTCTTGCTAGCCTATGACAAGTTTGATTGCTAGTGTAATGAGAGCCACTATTCCCCCATTAATTTCTATGTGACTTTCTTTTTGGCCCTTGGCCCTCTCATCTATCAAAAAAAATATAAACCATAAATATTCTTATTATTACAACTATTTTTATTTTTTCACTTTATATTTAAAATTAAATTATCATATATCTCGTATAATATATAGTTATTTTGTGATGTGAAATATAAAAATTATCAAATTTAAATAGTTAATATAAATGTTTTAATGATAAGTTATTTCATGTTTCTTTTACCTGTGTTTTTATTGTTTTGCTTTAGCTTTAAATTTTGAACTTAACGTGAGACGTTTTCAGTTAAATATAATGTTATTTTTTGTGAAATTATAAAAGTTAAATTAAAAAATGGAACAATTGGGTTTATTTATGAACAATTATTTGTGGTTTTAAAAAAAATAAAAATATATGAAGTGTTTCATTTTTGAAAATTATAAATCTTAATTTAATTAATAATGGATCCGATTACAATATGTGTCATGTTTTTTTAAGACAATTTTATATACATTTATTTTTCAAACATATATAACATATAAAGTATTCATTTGGACCAAACATTTGGGGGAATCAAATAAATGCTCATTTTTTCGATATAAAGCTTTCATTTTTCTAACAAAACCGTTTGCCATTGCCAATTTGCCATTGACAAATCAAGTATGGAGAACCTTTTTTCCAACAAAATGCGCTTTTTCCCCCCTAAAAAAGGCGCTTTTTTTTTACTTTGTTTTCAATCTTTTTATAAAGAAAACCATAGACAGCGAGAAAGAGAAAGTATCCACAGAAGAGTCATTCTTGCATGGTTACACACCTAACACCTCATTCTTGCACACAGCCAATCACAAAATAGTAATGTATAAAAATAAAAAGTAAAAAATAACAGTGGTAAAACACACCTACAAAATAGGCAGAGCACGTGAGCGTCTCTCTTCCATCATTTTCCTGGTTATCTTTCTTCTCTTCCATCCGGCGCAGCGTTGACATAACAGTTGAAGGAATTTAAGGTTTTTTTGGAATCTACTATCTTTTCAAAATTTAATTTAGAAAATATCACTGTTTTTAGATTAATTAGTAATCTATTATTGTTTTTTTTTTTGTTGAGAAGTCCTCTCCCCCAAAAGAGATTTTTCACTATCGTTTTATTTTTTTTTCAAAATTTCCTATGGAAAGTTTCCTCTCCCAAAAAGGACTTCTCACCATCATTTTATATTTTTTTTCAAAATCGCCTATGGAAAGTCCCCTTCCCAAAAAGGGATTTCTCAGCATGATTTTTTTATTTTATTTTCTTTTTTCCGTTTGATTTTAGCGGTTTTAGGTTTTTGTTAAAGTGGTTTATGGTATTATGTGGTTTGTGGTTTTAGGGTTTTGGGCTTTGTTAAAGTGGTTTGTAGTATCAGTGTGTTGCCTAACGAAGAATATTGACCACAATATACTGGACCTCAAGTGTGCCACGATCCGCAAATGCGAAGGCTACCACGAGGTCGTCCACAATCTACCCGCATTCGCACTGAGATGGATCAGATAGAAAGGAGTCGTCACACTAAAAGGTGTGGACTGTGTCAAAATGAGGGTTATACCAGGAATAGATGTCATAATTACCATCCTAGACATTCCACAGAGTAGGAAATATGGATCGTTGTACCCCTTTTGAAATTTTAATGGTAATCATTTTATTGTATTATTATTTACTATTAAGATTCTAGACTAACTTAATTATGATAATTATTAATTAATAAAGAAAATAAATAAATTAATTCAAATAACCCCAAAACCCTAAAACCACCCAAACCCTAAAACCACAAACCACCTAATACCATAAACCACTTTAACAAAAACCTAAAACCGCTAAAATCAAACGGAAAAAATAAAATAAAATAAAAAAATCATGGTGAGAAGTCTCTTTTGGAGGAGGAGACTTTCCATAGGCGATTTAAAAAAAAATATAAAACGATGGTGAGAAGTCTCTTTTGGGGGATGGGACTTCCCATAGGGAATTTTGAAAAAAAAATAAAACGAAGGTAAGAAGTCCCTTTTGGGGGAGGGGACTTCTCACCTAAAAAAACAGTGATAAATTGCTAATTAATCTAAAAACAGTGGTATTTTCCAAATTAAATTTTGGAAAGATGGTAGATTCCAAAAAAAGCCAGGAATTTAATGCATGAGCCACACGATAATAACAATTGAAGTTCCATGTTGAAAGAGTTCAATCTACTTATAAAGGTAATTTGAATTTAAACCATGCGTAATAGTCACACTATCAACATTAGGAATTTAATGCAAACCTTGACTAGGAATACTAGTCCAAAACAATGCATAATACTCACATTGTCAACATTAGCTAGGAAGCTAATGCAAATATGAACTCGAGATAAGAATACAAGTCTAAAACAGTTGCAAAATGTCATATATAGAACAAAAACTATTGAATGAATTCAAAAAATGACTAATGTTAAATATCTACATAAATATTTCAATGCTAAACTTGATTTAGTTGTCAAAGAATTAGACATAAATATATAAAGTTGTGCCATCTCGTTGTGTAATGTTTTATATAAAATTGTCTCTAAGGTGTTGGCTAATAGATTTCGGTTAGTCATTGATCATTGTATCTCTGAGGAGCAGTCTGCTTTTATTCAAGGTCGCTCTATTCTTGATAATGCTCTTGTCGCGCTACAGAATTCTCCATTATATGAAATGTAAAACTGCAGGTAGGAATGGCGATGTGGCTCTTAAAACAGACATTAGCAAGGCCTATGACAAGGTGGATTGGAGCTATCTACGGGGAATGATGCTCAAGCTTGGCTTTCATACTACTTGGGTGAATTGGATCATGATGTGTGTTGAGTCGGTTCACTATATGGTTCAGGTGAATTATGATCAGGTGGGTCCGATCACTCCGTCTAGAGGACTTCGGCAAGGTGATCCTCTTTCTCCCTATTTATATATTATCTGTACCGAGGGTCTCACGGCTCTTATTAGACAAGCGGAGAGGCGTGGTGATTTGCATGGGGTCAAAATTTGTAGGGGGCGCCTATCATCACTCATCTTTTGTTTGCTGATGACTGCTTTCTTTTTTTCCGAGCTTCTGACTCTGAGTCTCAGGTGATGAAGTCTATTCTTACTATGTATGGTGAAGCTTTCGGCCAAGAGATAAATTTGCAAAAATCAGAGGTCTCTTTTAGCAGAAATGTTCCTCCTGACTCTAGACAACATCTTAGTATCACCTTGGGTGTTACCGCGGCACTGAGTGGCGGGAAATATCTTGGAGGACTTCCCTCTTTGATTGGTAGGAGTAAGAGGGCGGTGTTCTCTTTTATTAAGGATAGAGTTTGGCGTAAAATAAGCTCTTGGAGTGCCAAGTCTCTTTCCATGGCAGAGGATGATGAATTCTTATTGGTGGGGTTGTAATCCTAGACAAGGTAAGGGAGTTAGGTGGATGTCTTGGGAGAAGCTCACTATTAGGAAGGAGGATGGGGGATGGGTTTCCGGGACCTTCATGCCTTTAATTTGGCATTGCTGGGGAAACAAGGTTGGAAGTTTCTTACCAACCCAGATGCTTTAGTGTCACGTGTTTTCAGAGCTAGATACTTTCCAAGGGGGAATTTTCTTCACTCGGTTGTTGGTCATAACCCGAGTTTTGCATGGCGAAGCATATGGAGTTCCCGGGTTTTGCTCAACGAGGGGTACCGGTGGGTCATCGGAGATGGGTCCTCTATAGACGTTTTTGACGAGCCTTGGTTGCGGGATCGGAGTTCTTTGGTATGTTTTGAACCATCATGTCCAGGGTCTTCATGTGCAAGATCTTATGCTCCCTGATGGGGTGGCTGGAATGTACCTTTGCTGAATGATTTTTTACCATCCCATGATGTGGCTCGCATTACTGCTGTACCTTTATATTCGGTTTCCTCCACTGACCGCATTATGTGGCACTTTGACGAAAGAGGAATTTATATAGTAAAGTCCGGTTATCGACTTTGCATGTCCTCTTTTGCTAACAGGGATCATTATAAGGTGCAGGGTGCTTGGGACCTTATTTGGCGGATGAAAATACCACCAAAAGTCTGGGTATTTTTATGGCGGTGTTGCAGGGGTGCTCTTCCGACGCGAGTGCAATTGCAACGGCAAGGCATTCCGTGTGCAGGCTTGTGTGTTACCTGCGATAGAGACATGGAGACGGTTTGGCATTCCCTCTTAACCTGTCCAGGCGCACAGAGGTGTTGGGAGGAGATTCATTTATGGGAGTTAATTGAGCCTCAATTGGTGCAGCATGAAAATTTCCAGGACTTGTTCTTCTATTTGGCTCGGGTTATGGTGGAGGAGCAACTTCCATCTTTCATGATGACTCTGTGGAGCATTTGGCATTGCAGAAATGCCAAGTTGTGGGATAATGTAACTGAAACTGCTGCTGAAGTGGTGCATCGTGGGCATACTGTTCTTGCTGGTTGGTTATCTGCGCAGAGTGGTGGTGCTTTGGCCCAGCCTCCAATGGTTCAATCCAATGGTTCAATCCGAGGCTGTTTCTTGGAGGAGACCACCTGGGGGTTGGTACAAATGTAATGTTGATGCTGCTTTTGGTTGTGCAAATGGAAGAACGGGCTTCGGGTTGTGTGTGCGTAATGATGATGGGTGTTTCGTCATGGCTAGATCATCTTTTATTCCTCTAGTTGTATCTGTCCCGGAGGGGGAGGCCCAAGGTCTGTTGATGGCCTTGCGTTGGATGAGGGACTTGGGTATTGATAACGTCATCTTTGAGATGGATTGCAAGCATGTGGTAGACTGCATTCACAGACCTGTTGAAGACCGATCCGAATTTGATGCATTGGTGTTGGCTTCACGAGCCATTTTATTATCTCATCCTGACTTCAAGGTTCAATTTGCTTGGAGACAAGCCAACGGAGTTGCACATGCTTTAGCAAGAGTGGCTACCGTAATGCTTGTAACCGCACTTTTAGTTCTATTCCTCCATGTATTGTTGACATTATTGTTAAGGGTGATTATACATAGACACCTATACACCCATGCACCACCCAATGACAATGAATAAAATAGAGAGTGGAGGTGTGTGATGGGTGTATAGTAGTGGTCTATGTAACATTTTCCTATTGTTAATGAAATGCAGTAATTTGGCTTGCTTCGGGAAAAAAAAACCAAAGAGTCATTTTTGTATTAAACAAAACCCATAAATATGTGATGCATCATGTTTTAGAAAGCTGTAAAATTGTTATACGAAGAATTACCATTAGTCTCTCCTTTTAAGGCCAATTGCCTAGTCACGTCAATTGTATGCACATTGCTAACCTACCACACACATAAGTTTCATGATCTGAATTAGCTAAAACTCATATGTTTGTTGTTGTAGTTGTACAAATTATCTTGATATGAATATAAATTATTTAAATATAAAAATACAGATAATGAAAACATTTAATGTTTTAACGATTATTTATAACTATCTTATCATATTCAATATTTATTTGATGAAATAAAAACTTGATTAAAAATTAAGGAAACTTAAAAAAGATATTTGATTAAATAATTAATTAAGGATAGTTCAATACTAATTTGACTTGATGAGAATAAAATATTGATGTCATTTTGAATGAGGACTGGAATTTAATATATAATAATATCAATAAATTAGTATAAGAGTTTTTACAAAATAAATTATACAAACTAGTGAGTTAAAGAAAAGATATGTATGAGAAAAAACATAGAGATCATGGAGAGAAAAAAACATAAGAGATAGATGGTAAAAAAAAGAGTTTAATAATTATTACCTAACTGTGTGAAACGATTTTACAAAAATATTTAATCATATCTTACCATAATCTTAAATTATGAATTTATAGTAATTAAATTAAACAACTTTTACATCTTTTGTGTGAAATGTATGGAGTTTTTTTTTTACGAAGTGAAATGTATGAAATTAGGAGTGCCCAATTCATATTTTAAATCCATCTGTAGTCAATGGTCAAAACAGAAACTTGCCTTTCTCGGAAACACAATAAACAACCGCATTCTTGCAGAAACCGCTTTGGAGAAGTCGTGATTAGCACGTATAATAATACTCCTATTAATTAATTCAAGAACATCATATTTTCATAAAAGGAAACGATGATTGTTGTTGGCCATTAGGTGAAAATAGATCAGGCCGTTCAATAGGGATTTATGATTTGGTCTATTTAAAGTCTAGTTTGGTCTAGTTTATTTATTAAAAAGGTTAGGTTTGGATTTTTTAAAAAGTTTATTTAGTTAAATAAATCAGGCTTAGGCCTTTAAAAAAGGCTATTAGACCTAGCAGATCGGCCTATTTATATATATATATATATAAATAAATATATAGAATAATAAATAATATAATAAAAATAAAATATGATGAAAAATATGTCTAATTGTTTATTTATTTGTGAAGGCCTAGAAGTCTATTTATCAACAGAGACCTACTGACATTTTTATCATCAGAGACCTACAAACCTATTTACAAGTAAAAGCCTAACAGGTGGAAGCCTATTCAAAAATCTTATTAAAATGTAGGTCTTTAAATAGACATATAGGCCAGACTAGACTTTGAAATAAGCCAAGCCAGGGCTTAAAAATTGACTTTTATCAGGCTAGTAGGTCAAATTCAAATTTTAAAATTTCAAAATAAGTCAGGCCTAGACCTTACAAAGCCTAGTATGACCTGACCTATTTCCACCCCTATTGGCGATGATACCAGATTGGGTTTCAGTCACGGAAGTCGATCTTGGTATTAAATATTCCAAAAAATTAATGTTAGTTAAGTTTATTATATGTAATTATGTATAAATAATTAATTTTATTTAGCGTTTTTTATCATAATGCCTTTGTGAACAAAGTAGCGGACGATTTTACCAAAGCAAGAAGTATACTAGAGGAAATTAAAACTTTATCTTTTTAGCCTAGGCTGAATCTGGTTGTAAGCTATTTTAGTGTGTGTTTGAGTAAGTATTTATTAAAGGTGATTTTAAATTAATGAACTTACTTTTATAAAATTAATTTGATTCAAAGGTGTCCTTTAATATGGGACAACTTGAAAATTTTCCATTAATGGGAAGGTCATAATTGACCAGAGATTGGAGGTTTACAGGTTTTTGACAGAATTGGATTTTCCTCCCCTAATATTTGTATAATATGAATAGGTGTTTTTTTTTTGTTTTGAAAATTTTACCTCTGTTAAAAAAATAACTTAAAAAAATTTGAAAAAACTGAAAACTTTACTCATCAGTTATCAAGGAATTTGAAATGTGGTTGTAATCCCCTCATTTGAAAGGAAGCAACACACATGTGGTTGTAATTAGATTTTTTTAAAATACAATAAATTACAAACATAAATTGTTTCTTAATAAATTACTCATACTATTTAACTACTAATATATGTCCAATTTAATGTCGCTAGTGTATTTACATTGTGTTTGCCAATCACACATTTTTTCATATCAGGTGTTTATTAAAACCTTTATAAATAAATTAAACCCTTTTTATAAAAACATATAATTCAACCCTTTATTTATACGTTTTTATGAAATCTCCACCATTATTGATACCATATGATGTTCACAGGTACGACTAACGAGAGTACTAACATTATATCATATGAAAAAATAGAGCACTAAAATTTTATTCAAAAGAAAAACGACAGCACTATTAGGCTAATCATGAAGTCAAATTTTGACCATATTTGACTTACTACTCAAATGGTCAAAAACTAGGTCACACTTACATCTTATGAACAATAACCCCGGTAACTTAAGGTACCCACTTCCTTTTGACCAAAAAAAATGGTTATTCACTTCCTTTACCATCAAAACACGTTGACCGTGTATAGTACATATTACCAAAAAAAATATAAAACAAAAACTATCGTAAAATACATTATCTATAACCACAAAAAAATACATTTGACCAAGAAAAAAAAATCATAAAGTACATTATATTTAAAAAAAGTTTTTTTTAACTTTTTACCGTCTCCAACTTTACAAATACTGCATTATGTAGTCTCTTTTAGGCAAATACTAAAAATTTTCTATAAAACTTACTAATCGAGTTGCAGGTAAAAGATCTTAACCGTTGAATTATATATACATATATCAATGCTCAAAACCGACTTTCCCATTGCTGGGACATTTTGAAGTTGTCCCAGATTAGGCGGCACCTGATTCAAATTGAGTTAGAAGATTTAATATTTTCTTACTATCTTAGGCTATGTTTGTACAACAGTTCATTTCTAGTTTGTACTCTTTCCAAAGCTATACATTTGAGAAAAAAAAATTGTTGTTGCGACTCCAAACTGAATTTTAGTAGCTCCTACAATTCAAACAAGAATCGCAACCTTAAATCTCATGTAGTTGAACTTTGTCATCCTACCGAGTCTTACTCGACTCGAAAGGATTAATCCTTAGTTTAGAAAAAAAAACTACATTTATTTAACAACAGTATACTGAAAATATTAAATAATATATTGTTAAAATTATGTTTAAACAAAAACATTAGCATTGCGGATAAATTTAGTATGACTACAAGCATGAGTTATATAATAATTGTTTGGCTTAAATAATTTTTTAGTCCTTATAATATACGATCGTTTTCATTTTAGTCATTGGAAAAAGTCAAACCCTTTTAGTTCTCATAATATAGGTAAAATAGCACTTTTGGTCCCTTAGGTTATTTTATTTGTTTAAGTTGGTCTCTTATCTTTATTTTTTGACAATAAAGTCCTTTATGTTTATTTATTTTTTCAATTTGGTCATTTTCTTTATTTATTGATGACGTGTCATTTACTGATTGGTCTGAGGTGATAGTGTACAGTAAATTGAGACCAATCAAAAACTGACACGTCATTAACAAATGAAGAAAAATACCAAATTGAAAAAATAAATAAATATAAGATACCTTATTGTCAAAAACTAAAGATAAAAGACTAACTTGAAAAAATAAATTAACCTAAAAGACCAAAGGTGCTATTTTGCCCATAATATATATTTTTTTTGTTTTAATCGCCGAGGTGAGTTGACCACTATTAAATGATGAGGTGGCTAAACAACTCAACTGACACATCGTCAATTTTGTCCATGTCAGTATTCTCTCTCCACCCCCTGATCTCTTTCCCTTTCCCCTTCCCCTTCCCCTTCCCCCTCCTCCCTCTCTCTCCTCCTTCCCCCCTTTCTCCCTCCTGCCCCGTGGATCGGAAAGTGTTGACAATGATACGATTACGATAGATACACGAGTCATCGTCTGATTCAGTTATTTCTTTCTCCATCGCTCTATGTTACATGTTCAATTTCAATCGATATTAAAACATCCATCTCTGGAATTTTTTTTTGCAGTACATTAAATTAAATTAATTTAACAAAGAAAAGTGTACACTTTCCGTTGAAGAGGTGCGAAGAACGATATTATATTTGTTGGAGATATATTTAATTTATCTATATTAGTCCTTTTTTAATGTTAACATTTCTAACACTATTCTTGGAGTGGAAGAATCGTGTATTGGAAGGTCCTAGGAGAAGGAGTGACAATCACTGAAATTATATCTCTTTGCTTTACTTCTTCTCCTCCCTCAATTTCATGTGTTTTCTTTTCATCATTGTTTTTAATTCACTGGCTGTACTATCTTCATTCCCACTCACTCTGTACCTCAGCCCAGAGATAAGATAACAGAGGACACACATAGCCATTGAAGAGTGAGTGATAAAACTGGCAGAGGAAGCAGATTCATCGAAGGTGGAGTGTTGGGAACTAGCAAAGAAGGTGCAGGAGTTGTGCGACCACCTGCGACGGGTTGTGCGAATGGTGTCGGGGAACCCCTCGTTGAACGAGAGGCCAATCCGTCATATGGTGGGTGATGTGTCAAAGAGCCTGAGAAGACGCTGGCACTGATTCGCAAGTGCAAGAAGCTTAATTGCTCTCTTCTTCTCGATCCAGGGGGTAGGAGAGAGAAAGGGGGAAAGGAGGAGAGGGAGGGAGGAGGAGGAAGGGGAAAGGGAAAGACAGAGGGGGCCGGAGAGAGAATGCTGACGGTTTTTTTTATCAGTACCACGTCTGAACAAATTATTTTGCCATATACTACAGTTTTTTTTTAATTAAGTTTCTACCATAGTTTGTATTTTAGGTGAGAAGTTTTATTTTTAAAATCAGACTTCTAACTATTGTTTTAATTTTTTTTAAAATATCTATGAGAAGTCCTATCCCTAAAACAGAACTTCTGAACACGTTTTTTTATTTTTTTTTCCAATTTTTCGTTTAATTCCGATGGTTTAGAGTTTAGTTAATGTGGTTTATGGTGTTAGGTGGTTTGTGGTTTTAGAGTTTAGGTGGTTTTAGGATTTTTGGGTTATTTAAATTAATTAATTTATTTTGTTTATTAATTCAATTTATTATTTAATAATTACTTCAATTAAGTTAGTTTATGACTTAATAGTAAATAATAATACAATAAAATGATTACATTAAAATTATAAAAGGGGTACAACAGTCCACATTTCCAATTAGGACATTTATTGCCGCTATGATTACAAATACACCATAAGTTATTCTCCTAAATGGTGTCTTGTTCCACACCTTGGAGGTTTTCGGTTGCGTGCAGGTTATCAACAATTCCACACAAAAAAGTATCCCACCTGCAAGAAACTAATGTGCCAGAAGCACTTTTTGTTGGTATGCAGTTGGGCATCCTCTTTTGTGTGGAACTGTATACAACCTGCACGCAATCGAAAACCTCCAAGGTGTGGAACATGACACCATTTAGGAGAATAACTTATGGTAACCATAGTGACAATAAATGTCTTAACGGGAAATGTGGACCGTTGTACCCTTTTTATAATTTTAATATAATTATTTTATTGTATTATTATTTACTATTAAGTCATAAACTGACTTAATTGAAGTAATTATTAAATAATAAATTGAATTAATAAATAGAATAAATTAATTAATTTAAATAACCTCAAAATCCTAAAACCATCTAAACCCTAAAATCACAAACCACTTAACACCATAAACTACCTTAACTAAACCCTAAACCATCAGAATTAAACGAAAAATTGGAAAAAAAATGAAAAAAACGTGTTCAAAAGTCATGTTTTGGGGATAGGACTTCCCATAGACATTTAAAAAAAAATTAAAACAATAGTAAGAAGTCCGATTTTGGAAATAGGACTTCTCACCTAAAACACAAACTATGGTCAAAACTTAATTAAAAAAAACCATGGCATATGGCAAAATAATTTTTTCAGGGGTGGTACAAATAAAAAAAAGCCGAATGCTGACATGAAGAAAATTGATGATGTGTCAGCTGAGCTGTTTAGCCACCTCACCATTTAATAGTGGTCAACCTAATTCAGGGATTAAAATGAATATATATATATATATATTATGAGGATTAAAAAGATTTGATTTTTTTTAAGGACTAAAACGAAAACCACTCTATATTATAATGACTAAAATGTTATTTAAGCCTAATTTTTTTAATCTTAATCCATTATTAATATAATTTTTTAAATTACTATTCAATGATATGTTTATATATTATTAATGTTTTTGACTTTTTCTTATTTCTGATAGAATATTTTATAAAGGCAAAAAACAATCTCTTTACTTATATAAAAAAAAAGGCAAACTCTTTAATAACCCGAACACAAGTAATTCAATGCCCTAAAAAAAAGACAAACTCTTTAATAACCCGAACACAAGTAATTCAATGCCCTGAATAATTTTTGTTGACTTGATAAAAATTATTTTTTGAGATTTACTTTTTTTTTGTGCACATACTTAATATATACAATGTGTTTGGAATAGTTTATTTAGAACTTATTTAGACGACATAAATATTTGTGTTAATATTTAGGATAACTAATAAAATGAGTCTATCATATATTCATAAGTTGTTTTAAACTTATTTCAATAAGCTATTTAAGCTAGCTTATAAAAAACAATTTACACATATTCAAAAAACGTTTAATAACTAATCAAGAAAAAACGTTTAATAAAGGAAGTTATCCAAAAACACACACATAGTAATTTCAAATCAAGCACGGAGAAGCCTTTTTCTAACAAAACGAGCTAGCTTAAAAAAAAAAACGCGCTTCTTCTTTTACTTCCTTTTCAATTTTTGGGCCTGTTTGGATTGACTTATACAGAGCTTATAAATATAGTTTATGACTGATTTATAAGCTATTTTGGGTTTATTTTTCATAAGCTACCTATGATAGCTTATCAAAACAACTTATGATTTATATAAAATAAATTTAATTATAATTATTCTTTAATTATAAAAATAGCTTATATAACTTATGTCATAAACAATAAATAAATTTGTTATCCAAACATGCCTTTATCTAAAGAAAATCATAGACAGCTAGAAAGAGAGTCTCTACACAAGAAAATAAAAGGTAATTTGGCAAATTGCAAAGGAGGGATAAATAAAGGATACTGATATTATTCATTCAGTGTCCGGTTTTGTCGATGCATTATTAATTTGTCGTCTTTGGTCTCTTTCCTTTCAATTTCCGAGTCATCGTTAGTTTCAACGCCATGGGCAACTGTTGCTCCGACGTCGCCGGTGGCCGCACGGCTATCGGCGGAACCGCCGGCGGTCTCCTCAAGCCTGCCGACGCTCCCAACGATGCCGTCGATAACTTCCTCAGGTCTCGTGGCTACAACGGCCTCTTCTCTCAGATCGAGGTTCTCACTTTCACTACGCTACCACTTCAATTCGCATAATCGTATCTTGTTTTTGCAGTTTCTTTTTTATTTATTGAAAAGAGCAATTTCTAAGTGTAACGGTGCTCTCTCTCTTTTCTCTCGCAGTTGTCGTTTTCTGCTTCTGGCTTGCGTGATCGCGATGTGCTCTCCAAGGTTTGCCGTTTTAACTACTTTATGAATCTCAAGCTCGTTTAGTGCTTTCCATGTCCGTAGCTTTAAAAAATAATAATTAAGGAGAAGCTAAACAACTAGAGAACGCGAAGATAAGTTCAGTTTGGTGTTGAAGAAAATTTCTATTTGCAAGCCATTTCCTTAGAAAACAATTTCTCTGTTTCTGAAAACCTAATTTGCAATTGCTTTCACCAAACCAATCCTTTTTGCTTAGTAGTAGTGAGCTAAGAAGCACGCTGGGACACACAAGACATGGACACGGAAATCCGATGAATTTTGAAAATCATAGGACACAATGCGATTGTAATACAATACATAAAGTTAGTATGTTGATATTGGAACACAAATCTTGAATCGAGCGAGAGAATTAGATTCTAAAAGTTAAAATGAGTCACAATACTATCATTTAGTTGATTCTTACGGTGTTCTCATAATCTCATCTTAGATGGTATAAAAGTTCAAAAAATAGTAAAAAATTGTAATGTGCAATTAGTTCAACAAACATAGTTCAACAAACACACCAGATGTATCCATGGTACCACTGTGAATTGTCCCTTTGTTTATACTGATTGTCATCATTCAAATAAAATGTTATGGTTTTAATGGCTAGTATTCTCATTATTCAGTTGCATGATTAATGTTTAACTGTTCTTTTCTGTAGAGTGACCCAATGATGGTTCTTTATGCAAGAGGAAAAAATGGAGCACTCGAGGAACTTGGTCGGACAGAAGTAGTTCTGAATTCATTGAATCCCACTTGGATTACTAAACACACTCTCATTTATCATTTTGAGGTTGTTCAGGTTTTAGTGTAAGTTTAAATGTTGACGTTTTTCCTTCTAACAAGGCATATAAGCGTGTTGTTGTTTCACCAGGAATTGTTCTGTAAAATTTCTTTCATCACAGGTTTCGTGTTTATGATGTTGATACTCAGTTTCACAACGCAGATGTGAAGGTACAAAGTTTATTATGTTATGCACATTTAAATATTTGCTGGTATGACATTTTCATATATATATATCATTATAAAAAGTCTACCACTTCCTGTTTGAGGATTTTTCTATTTACTAAAAATGCCGACCCAATTGATTTCGAGAATCTTGTGATCTAATTTGTATTAATTTAGGGAATGCAAAAAGTATGTAGATGTTGATATCGTATTATCATATGGCTTGAGATATCACATGGATCTGTTTAGATTTCAAAATTATTTTATGGCTCAATATATGGTGTTGCATCATATGCATGTCAGTTATAGTTTCATTATTTTACCTCAGAGACTCTTAACAATTTGCATGGGAAATGCTACAGTGCTACCCTTTCTGTATGGATGTGTAAATTTTATACTCCCTCTGTCCTTAAACTTTGGTGGTTCAATGTTTTGGCACACATTCAAGAAATATTTAATATTTAATTGAGTTAAATTTAGACTAAAATACCCCTATTTATTATTTTACAAATTTTCACACTTTTTATTATTCTCAACTGCTCTCATTAGTCATTACTACTTCATCCAAAACTCTTTGATGGTTGGACACATATTGATTGTGGTATCTATTTTCATTATAAATACCATTACCTAGTAAAAATAATTTTTATTAATCTGTCTTAATTAAATTTAAGGGTATATTTGGAAAAAAGTGCTTAATTATATCTTGAAATTCTAAAACAACCAAAGTTTTGGAACCAAAAAAAGCTAAAACCACCAAAATTTAGAGACGGAGGGTGTAGTTATGCAGCATTTTAGAAGAGAAGTAAAATTTTGTGCCTGCTTGATAAACATGGATCATTAAATGAGGTTTTTTGGTTGTTGCTATTTACACAATCAGGTTGTTCACATTTTCCTCACAGCTCTCTTTGTTCTTTACTAGAAACAACTAAACCCCACTTAATTTTTTCCCCTAACAGTTCAGAATCAGATTCTGGACAATCTCCTTATAATGACGTGCAACAATAATTTCCAAGTTCTTTCCTTGACAAGATATTGATTTTCTATGTGGACCTCGTTGCTTGCTTGTTCAATAAATGTGGTAACATGTTGATTAAGCATGAGTATAAATGTTCAAATTGTAACTATTGGATTGACTTATGCAGATGCTTAAGCTAGAAGAGCAGCAATTTCTAGGTGAGGCAACCTGTGCTTTATCTGAGGTAATGTAGAGACTGTTCAGCATTTTGTTCACTGATATTGGAGAACGAAAAGAAAATTCATTGCACTCTTAGTGAAGTTGAATCTTTACAACTATTCACTATCTCACACTTATTGTTTTTTTCTATGAGCCAGTTTGGATAAATTTCTCCACAAGTGCTTATGGAAAAATAAATGTTATAAGAATCTTGTAATAACTGAGTTTTTTAAACAATAGCTTCTCATATAAGTTGAAATTAGCTTCAGTATCTCAATTTTTTCAAAAGCTCTCTCATCTACCTATAAGCTAATGAAGACTTTTTCACAAGTGAAGAATTATAAACTTATTTTAACTGAGAAGCTCTCATAAGTTAAAAGCTAATCCAAACTGGGCCTATATATGTGGTGCTTGAAAATGCTTAACTTTTCAGTTTTTAGAATATTAGGTAACTACCAAGCAAATTGAAAGTTTTTGAATCCAAGAAGTGCATTCTCAAATTATGCTGCCCTATGAATTACTGAAAATATTTTAGCATCCCAACAATTGTACCCATCAATGGCAACAAATTTGGCCTGTGCAGATAATTACAAAGTCTGATCGATCGTTGACATTAGATTTACACATAGAAGATTCTAGCAGATCTAGTGCCTCCCAAAACTGTGGGAAGCTCTCAGTACATGCCGAAGAATGTGTTGGCTCAAAAACTACAGTAGAGATGATGCTCAGGTGTTCAGATTTGGAATATAGGGATCTCTTCTCAAGGAGTGTATGTGCTTATTGTTGTTATTGTTGTTGTTGTTAGGCATTATGAAAAATACCAATTATTGTATAAAATGTGCTTTTGTATGTCTTGCAGGATCCATTTTTATTAGTATCGAAAGTTGTGGAAGGGGGTACCCATATTCCAGTTTGCAAAACAGAAGTCGTAAAAAATGATCACAACCCAACATGGAAGCCCGTGTTCTTGAATATTTCACAATTAGGAAGCAAGGTATAAACTTGAATTTGGATCTTCTAAAGTGATGGGTACACTTTACATGGTAAAGTGCAAACCGTTGACCGGAAATTCAACAGTTGAGATTTGAGCAACTTCATAGTTTGTTATATAAGTGCATGTATTTTATTACAAATACAATCTGAACCATTGATTTCCCAATCAACAGTTATAACTTACACCTTACCCTCTAAAGTGCACCTCTCGGTTTATATAAGTCAAATCCATACAACTTCCATACAGTTATGTTTTGTCGGCTGAAACTTAGGTTGGGGAGTATATGTTTTGTCTGCTGCAACTAAATGTGATGTAAAAACTAAGCAAATCTAGACAAGATAGCCTTGAAACAGTATAAAGTTGACCAAATCTGGAAAACAGAGAGAGAAAGCACCGGCAAATGTGAAAGTTGCGCTAACCAGTAGTAGCACCTGACCTTGAGTTTTCTAATTGCCAAAGACGAAGAACAATCAACAGAGAAGGAAAACTCCATGGGATAGAAGAATGAATTGGAAACTGAAAAACCAATTAGGAGACGGACAATTCTAATATTGAAACAGGTAGGAAATTAAAACAGTTCCATTTTTGGAAAATTTTAGTGTAAGCTACCATAGACAGAGGCCAGAATACCATGTTGAACGTTAGGGATTTGGTGGAAAAGAGAAGAGAGGTTAGTTAAGTTTACTATTGGGACTCTGAATAATATTGGTGTTGTTATGTAAAAACACTAACCTAATACTCCTATTTGTACTAATATTTTAGGTCAAGTACATGTGTAATATAACTCAGAGTGAAGAAACCTTACTGTTACTACAGCAAGGGTCACTCTCTGCGTTTATTTTTACTTTAAATATGGAAACTTGCCCTTACTGTATCACATCACTTTATCTTCTCTTTTTTTTTTTTGTTGGGGGGGGGTTAATATTTTGGACTTTGTGGTATCGACATATTGACATAGTTGAAGCTATCTCATTTTCATTTTTATTTTATACAGGAAAGTCCTTTGATGATAGAGTGCTACAACTTTAATAGCAACGGCAAACATGATTTGATGGGGTAATCGGCAATTACTTTTTTGTCTGTTCGTCCTTTTGTCCCTTAAATCTATTTCTGGCTGAAATGAATATTAGGATTCTTTATACTTGTTTTATCAGAAAAGTGCAAAGATCTTTAGTGGAGTTGGAGAAGCTTCACTCAGGTGGCCAAGGAGAAAATTTATTTTTGTCTGCTGCTGAGGGTCATAATTCTCATACCAAGGTTTTATTATACTAAATGTTTATTTCAATCATGAATTCCTCTATCTTTCCCTAAAAGCATATTTTATTATAATGCAGGTATTAAAAAGCCGGCTATTTGTGGACAAATTTGCTGAAAATATCCAATATACTTTCCTGGATTACTTGGCTGGGGGATTTGAATTGAACTTCATGGTGGCCATTGATTTTACAGGTACACCATATATCCTTAAACTTATCATATCTAATTATTTTCTGGATTGTAATAGATATTTTTCATCAATATTTTGTTTATAATGATCAATTGATGGGAATGAGAATATCTATGATTATTGTGTTTGTAATATGGGAATTTGTTTTTAGTTGTTTGGATCTTACGATCTGTTATCACTAGTTGAAAATTGTATATATCCTATCTTGGATTTGGATTATGAATCTTAAGGTTAGGTTACTTATAGCAAGATTTAAGTTAATTTGAATCCCCTATATATCTATTGTAAGATATTCAGTCTTGCCACTATATTTTATCCATAATAAGTTGGAGTGTTTTTCAATGTTTGTCTTGGTTTTCCTTTTTTGTTTTTTATCCCTAAGATTCTCAATATAGGTAAATTTATTGACTTTGTTATTTCTGGGAAAACTCGCATGTGATGAAATCATTTATTTAACACTTAATTTCTCTGAAGTATTGCACTGACGGGATCGTTGTTCTTTGACCTTTCATATAGTCTATGTAGATATTATGACATTTTCTATCTTAGTTTATCCAATAACCTTGCATCATAGGATTCAGTTTGCAAAGTAATTTTTTTGACGCTATCAGGTTTACAATAATTTTCATTATGAAAAGGGATTACAATAATGCTAGAAGTCTGAAATTCAATATAAATTTACTATTATTTAGCTACTCTCATCATCCAATATATCGGTTAGCTAGTGGCTTACCTTGATAGTAAAAAGATTTATCCTTCTCAGTCCTCAGTCCTCTGTGGTGCTTAGGTTCCAGTTTCCACTAGTGTGCATGGCAGGGTGAAGTCAGGCTGTGTCCAGTCTGCCTTGAGGGAGCATTTGTGGGTTCCCCAAAATGCAATCCTGAGGCCCCTGTTGTCCATGTTCACTGCTGATATGAGGTTGACCTTTTCCCTCCTTATCCTTCCTTTTTTTTTCTCCCCCAACCCCAGCACCCTTTTCCTTAGGATTATAAAAGAATATAAACTTTATAAGACATGTTTTACACTTTCATCAGTCATGCTGGTTGTGTATGGATGACAAGGATGCCATACATTTTTATGGATTAACCTCCTCTTGTTTACCAGCTTCAAATGGAAATCCACGCCTTCCGGATTCGTTGCATTATATTGATCCTTCAGGGCGACCAAATTCATATCAGAGGGTAAGAAATGATTCTTGTTTTGAATTTTTCACAACTTTATTTGTTACTGATCCATGTTGCAAGAATAATTTTTTCTAGGCAATTGTTGAGGTTGGGGAGGTCTTACAGTTTTATGATTCAGACAAGCGATTTCCAACGTGGGGATTTGGAGCACGACCAATTGATGGTCCTGTCTCCCATTGTTTCAACTTGAATGGAAGCAGTAATTACTGTGAGGTAGAAATGCTAAATCTGATCTTGCTTATGTTGCCATATTGAAATAGTTTAATAATTATAAGTTTCTGTTATTTGCAGGTGGAAGGCATCCAAGGAATTATGATGGCATACGCAAGTGCCCTGCATAATGTTTCTCTTGCAGGACCAACTCTTTTTGGACCTGTCATAAGCAATGCTGCACTTATTGCCAGCCAATCTGTAGCAAATGGTGGAAGAAAGTACTTTGTCCTCTTAATAATCACAGTAAGAATTAGAATATGCAATATGCAATTTTCTATATCATTGCTTATTTATCTGTGGAAGTATGTTAGTTTTAATTTGTGTTGAGTTTGGAATGTGCAATGGTAATTCCATTCCATAATCATTTGAGTCAATTCCATGGAACGAACATTCTTATGTTAGTTACTTGTTAGCCAAAAAGAGCATGAAGGCGATTTGATTCCCTGCCTTACTTCATGCCCCCACTGCTGATGCTGAAATTTAATTGATATATCCTCCTAGGATGGAGTGGTGACGGATCTCCAAGAAACAAAAGATGCTCTCGTTAAAGCATCCGACCTACCATTATCAATACTCATCGTTGGGGTAGGAGGAGCTGATTTCAAAGAAATGGAGGTATTTAATCCAACGTGTCTGCTCTTTACTCATTGAGTTATAATTGTTTGGCATCTGAGGCGTTGAGCTGTGTGACTGGTATACCACCGCAGGGCTTATGTAGTTTTGTTGTTCAATGTCACAGATTTTGGATGCGGACAAGGGAGAGAGGCTTGAAAGTTCATCTGGACGCATTGCTTCGCGTGATATAGTCCAGTTCGTTCCATTCCGGGATGTTCAAAGTAGGTATCAATCAGTTTGCAAATTGTGACTTTGTCAAATGACTTTAAACTTATCAATCAATCGCAAACTTCCTCCTATTGCAGGTGGTGAAATTTCAGTAGTTCAAGCACTTCTGGCAGAATTACCTACTCAATTTTTAGCTTACATGCGGAGCAGAAATATCCAACCAAATCTATAGTCATGTAAAGAACATACCCATAAAGTTGTTCCATTCATTGATCAATGTACAATTTCGAGACCCCTTTTCATCTTCAATTTCTTAAATCGTTAAATTTGGCCGAAGGGCTGAGAACTCATGCTTTGTGCTAAATGCTAATTGTCGGATCAAGAGAGGTTCGTCAGCCAGCTGCTTTATCCTGAGATCTGTCCGTTCAAGCCTCGTGGTTGGAATTACCTTTTCTTTTCTCGTGCTCATGTGTTTTTTTTTTGGCCTTTTTTGGTTGGTTGGGCCTGAAAAAAGTTATAGTGCAAATTGAAGTTGCTGTTTATTCTTGTAGCTGAGAGGGCAAAGTTATAGTCCTATAGTCTACATTGAACCTGGAAATCCAGTATAATTGTTAAATTTATGATACTATTTTTAATGCAAGTCAACAATTTGCGAATGTCATGAGATGGAAATTTCAAATTGAGTCTATTTCCAATTTGGTTAATTCATCCCGTTTAAAAATAAGCTTGGCAACCGGGTAAACCGTTGGTGGGAAAAATGAAGATGATTGAGTTCAAAGAAATATATTCAGTTTTTTTTGCCACTTAGATGGGAAGAGGTAAATTTTCTTTTGTTATATAACAAATTCTCAGCCAGTTTGTGTCAATTGAGACTTACGGAGCAATCTCAAGAATTGTACCCCCGTACGTCATCAGTGAACAAACCCTTGAAGAATTTTTCTAAATAAATTTATGCAAAATTATAGTGATATCATTTTGAAGGTATATGGCTGCGTTATAAATCCGAAAGATAAGGCCAAATTATAAGAAAAAGGACTGAATCCCCGCGAGTGTCCTTGGAGGTCCCATTGATCATTCATAACAAGAAAAAAACTTGACATTTGAAGATTATTTTTGTGCCGTGCACTCTTTACCATTTTAACATATCTTATGGATCAAAATCACACGTTCCATTTTTCCGTTCCCTAATTTCACCGTATCGCCAAAAAAAAAAATGGCATTTAAACTATTAAGAGTTAGTAAAAAAAAATCCTGTCAAAAAAAGAGTTAGTAAAAAAAAATTAAGAGAGAAATTTTTTTTAAGGTATTTTATTTTGATTGGAGGGATAAAGAAGCTGGGAGCAGAAAAGATCAGTCCTCAAAAAATAATAGATATAATATACGTTCACAAAAATAATAAACGTTAAAAGAAGAAGAAAAAGAAGGAGAATACTGAGAAATAGAAAAAAGACTTTCTGTTCTTTATTTTGTTTTATTCCTATAAAATTCATTGAAGAAAACCCTAGCTTCTATATCCCCGTCTTCTCATCCTATAGCTCTATTTTGTTTGATTGATATCCAAACTCCATATAGTTAAAGACTCACGGTGATATATATGGTCATTTATTGGTAAGTAAAGTGGATCGAAATTAAACATGGAAAGAGGTCCCTTCCTTTGGAAAAAAGAGCAAGACGAAGAAGAAGAAGAGGAGCAATTACCACCGTTTCCGATTTACTCTAGTCGTTCCCAGCAAGACATGTCAGCCGTGGTCTCTGCTCTTGTTCAAGTCATTGGGGGCAGTACTAGTGATGATTCACTGCATCAAGATCCAAATAATACAACAGCTTCCCTTCAGTTTGGTGCTTCGCAGAATAATGAAGTACAACCCTTACCATCGCAAGATCAAGGTACATACATGTGTGGTTCTAATTAAGATATGCTTCCTATATATGCAAGTATATATAATCATACTACTAGCTAGAAATTTATGCCTGACTAGTGTCTCTTCTTCATATGTTACTTTAAAATTCGATTTGAGCTAGGGAGTGAGGGCCATGGAATTAGCTGTTAGGGTTGATGACTATCTAGCTATGCACGACTAAGTCCATTTCACTAGTGCAAATTAACCTGTTCTTCTCTTCCCCTTTTGGATCATGGGTCAAATTAACCTGAAAATGATATTTCATGTTAATTACCTCATATATAGCTAATGCAATATATAACTTTAAGATTTCTTAATCTCTCTCTCAAAATCATATATCATCATTTTTTTTCTTCAATTTATATGATGTGAGTTCATACATGAATCTTTTTATTTTTGTTTGCGTGTACATTAATATGTTCAATATTGTTTTGTTAATGAATTATGCTCCTCACACTCTCTTTTTTGACATCGTATCTTACTTTTTAAAATAAGTAACTGTAAAAAAAATATGTGAAAAAATAAGTATATGTATGTATATATATATATATATATATATATACACCCCACATTTGTACACTCCCCCTTTGCACTTTCCATTTTTTGAGAAAAATATTAAAAGAAAAAAAGTATGTCACTCCTCTTTTTCTCAAAAATGATATCACGTCTCTTAGGGTACAATCAGCTTGAATATAGCTTATAAACAAAATCACCTTGAATAGAGCCTGATTATATTTTGACAATACCAACTCAATTTCAAATTATTGATGTTTATTTCAAACAAAATAAAATAATCAAACAAACTGAAAGTGAAATTAAAATTAAAAATTATCATAAACAGATTCATCATTTAATTAGTAATAATAAAAAAGACTGCAGGTTGTATGCTATTTCTATTTTGCTAAAGAGGAATGTTTTCTTGAACACCATATCGTCCCTTTATATTCTGATCAAATAAATATCGTCCCTTTATATACTTTTTTTGGGGGGGGGGGGGTTGGATAGATAGATATATATTTAAAAAAGAAGAATTACAAAAATGTATAATATAATAATAATAATAATAATAAAATAAAGTTCAAATAACATTTTTATTTACCAAGGAGATGTAAGAATATATAGGTATATAATCAGATTTTTTTTTAGATTTTAATTGTTTTCAAAAGCTTAAACAAATTAAATAGATAAAATATTCTTAAAGGTGATTATTTATTTTAAAAAGTAACTTTTTTCGTACTATTGTATTGCCCTTACACTTATCTTTTAATTATAAAAAGTAGGAGAAATTAAGAAATTCAATTAACTACTTGCAGTTGTTACCATAAAACGAGTAGGTGTAAAAATAAATGTAAGAAAATAAAAAACATTGTTATGTTTATCCCCTTTTCTTGGCTGGCAAAGAAAGAAAGAAGTGACTTTTGTCCAAAGACGTTTCGTAGAGATAACATTTTGTTGTATTGGTGTGTGTGTTTATGTGGGATGGTATTGCGTGTGTGTACTTGTGTATGATGAACTATCAACTATGGAGAAATGTTATATCGTTTTACTACTTTATAAAGTAAGTAATTAATGAAAAAAATAAATAAATATATAATATATTTAAAACATAAAAAATATTAAATATTTTCTCTATTTAGTAATTAAAAAGATTTATAAAAATAAAAGGTAGAAAAATATAGAATTATTTATCAACCATGTATGTATATATTGAATTTGAAGGTGGAAAGGTAATTAGAAGACGGTACAGAGGGGTGAGGCAGAGGCCATGGGGGAAGTGGGCGGCAGAGATTCGCGATCCGAAGAAGGCGGCGAGGGTTTGGCTCGGCACTTTCCACACCGCGGAGGCTGCCGCTCTTGCTTACGACCAAGCTGCTCTCGGTTTCAAAGGAAGCAAAGCTAAGCTTAATTTCCCTGAAAGGGTCTCTTCAGGGGAATTAATATTGCCTTACCCACCTCCTCCACATGATCACCAACAACTTCATGGTACTACTACTACTACTAGTGGCGGAACTAACAAAAACGTTGACAACTTGAATGATGATGACAATATTGATGTTGTGCCTCGTTTCTATGGGAGTGACGTGTTGGAATATTCTTCATCTTCTCGTCCTTTGTCATCAGCTGCGGCCTCTTCTTCGTCTTCATCGTCATCTTCTCAACAACAACAGGATCAGCTTCTAACTTCTTCGATGCAATTTGGAGGTTCTCCTTCTACTTCTGAGCCTCCTAGGATATTGGACAAGTGACCGAGATCATCATCATGATTTGGCTATATGGTAGCTAGACGACGTCGTTAAATTAGGACGTATACGATATCTATCTATCTATCTATCTATCTATCTATCTTTAGCTATATATATATATAGTTTTTGTCATATATGCTGTTACGTACCTAAAATTCATGGTATATTATATGTGTGATTATTGTGAATTTGCACTAAGCCAGAGTGCTCTGGTATTGTATGCTGCCAAGTGCCAAGCTGGAAATGTTTGTTTGAAGAAGCATGCATGCTTTTCAAACCAAGTGTGTTTAATCATCATTGCTTTTCATTAAAATAAACAAAGAAATAATAGCAACACACTTTTTCCATTCCTCCTCTAAGATTGGTTAAAATCTATATGAGTTTTACCACTTTGGGAATAGATACTATATAATAAAATATAAAATTCACGTGATTTAATGAGATCCACATGAATTTCAACCAACCATAGAGACTCTGATGGAAAATATTAAAGAGTGTATTGATAGTACTCCTCAACTAAATGTTACTATATATATATGGGTACGAGCAAGCAAGCGTACTTAACCAGGTTTATGTGTCTCGAAGGCACCAACTATATATATAGATAGAGATAAGGAATAAGAGAGTGAAAAGGAGCTAGCTAGCCGGTATGAACACGGACATTAATTCTGACCCTGCTGGAAAATTTTGGAAGTTGGCGAGAACCGCGTTACAAGAAATAATGTCGGCTTTGATTGATTGTGGATCATCAAACTAAAAATCTAGAAAAGAGGGCACGGAATGGAACCAAACAGAGTTGACTTACTTGGGTACAGCACATTACTGGTTGATTGAGGGAAAAAAACTTCAATTTGGCTACGAAAGTGACAAGATAATTTATGCAGTAATGGAATAGAATAATAATTGTAATCAAATTAAAAACAGAAAAAAAGAATGATAATAGAATTACATAAAACCGAGGTAATTAAAAATAACAAATATATATAAATATCAGCACTCTCCTATATAGTTTTATTTTTCTTTTTAATAAACCATCTAGACAAAAAGAAACAATTCTTGCGGAAGAAGATTTTTTATATATGTCTTCTAAAAATGATATATGTTTCCTAAATTATATTCCAATCAAAACATAAGTTTTTACATAAAAATTATGGATCGGAGGGAATACTGAAGAAATTAAAGTTGTATTGATTAATCTAAAAGCTAATGATAACATTTATTTATCCAAACAAAAATTGTAAAAAAGAGGCTGTTTTAAATATTTTTATTTTTAATATGCTACATGTTAACAATTCATTCTTTTATTAATTATTTATATAAAAAGATAATACAGTTGATAAAATAAAATTTGATATTAATTATCTTGGATTTTTAAAATTACAAATAAAATTAACCACATTTTTCTTCTAAAATGACACTTAAAAAAAACACAAATAATTGTCGAATACTTTTATCAATAATTATTAGTTAGACATGTTATTTATTTTTTATCAGGGGCGGAGCTTCTTTAAGATATATATAGGGGGCCATGGCCCCTCCAAACTTTTTGCAAATAAGTTACATATACATAGTAACATATGTGTTTTGGATCTGGCATCAAATCAATTTGACGACATAAAAAATATGAGTTTTGGATAACGATCGTAAATCAATTTTTTTTTAATTTTTCTGAGTTGGGCTTAATTTATATGTTAGCGTTATACACAGGGATCGTCAAGGGGCATTTTTACTTGGTTGCTCTTAGCTTTGCTTCTATCAATAAATTTTAACTTATCCAATAAAATATATATATATAAAATTAAAATAGGCATAATTTGACAAAAAAATTAGTGAAGAAAAAAGGGAAATCGGTATTGATTCTTTGCATAAAATAAGGAATAAAGTTAATATGTTACTAACTTACTCCAATCTCTAATCACCAGTTGCATCCAGTCCAGTCTCTAGGCACTCCTATATTGATTTTACTATAAGCATTTTTTAACTCTTTTTTTTTTTAAGCAACTCTTTTTTTTTCCTATTTTTTTATGTAGTTGGTATTTGGTAAAAAAAATTATTTTTTCTCTTTTTTTACGTGGTTGGTACTTTGGCCCCCTCAATATTTTCGTTCAAGTTTCGCCGCTGTTTTTTATTTATATAGTTATAAGTAGAGCTGGTAAAATAGGCTTTCGAGTCGGGTTCGGGTTAGCCCACATCGAGTTTAGACTTTGTCGGATTGGGCCAAAAAAATCCGGTTTAAAAATCGACTCGAATTTGTGTGTCCAAGCCCTCCACTTCTCGGGCTCAGGCTTTAGCCTATATTTTTCGGGCGACCCGCTTCGGATTCGGACTTTACCGGGTTCATACTTTGTCAGGTCAGACAAAAAAAAAACCCAAATTAAAAATGGACTCAAACTTGTGTGTCTAAACTTTATATTTTTTGAATTTTTTCGACTCGATCCATTTTACCAACTATAGTTATAAGTTATAACTACAAACAAATCAGCCAAAAATTTAAAAATATATATAAATAAATGCATTCTAGTATGCCAAAATAGGTCAGAAAGCAGGTTGCAGAGAAAAGATCATTGACACCAATACAACAAAGTAGTTGACATGAAATATTTAGTCAAAATAATTTGTATGAGCACATTATTCGTAATATATTGACATTACTTCCTGTCAAGAAGACAGATAGCGAAGTATTGACGTCAAAGAGATAAAAGCAATGTATTCCACATATTAATATATAGACTAATTTCACTAAAAATAAATATTATTAGGACTAAAATCAAATATCAAAGATCAAAAGCAATTTTTCTATTTCATGGATTAAGACTGTACAATATTTTTTTTTAGAAACTAAAATCGGAAAGTGTCCATATTTTTTGGAACTAAAAATTTATTTAAACCATTAAATTTTAATCAGTTTAAAAAGTTCACATTTTAAATATTAGCTCATTTTAGGTCTAGAGAATGGGTATAGAGAATTGGTTCCGTCTAGCGTGGATGAACGCTCAAATGGTCCACCGGTGTACTAATAAAATATACCGTTGGATAAAAATTAATGGTCCAGATTTGATAGAAACAAAAGTGAAAACACGTAAATTTTCTCTCACAATTCTGCCCCACCCCTCCAACCACCCCACCATGGACGTCTCGTTGGTGGCAAGAGGAACAATCGCGTACAGAGGGGGAGGCGTTTCAAGGACCACAACGACAGAGATGATGCCACCTGTAGATTCGGCTAAAGGAGCAACCACGGCGGAGAGGGGTGAGCGCAGTGGCGATGGGCCACCGACGCGACAATTGCGACGACAGCGCTACAACCCCTTCTCCTTTTTCTTTGATTTTTTTTATCATGTTTGCTGCTATCAATTGTTCTTTTTTTGGTCCTGCAATTCTCCCATTGTTTGCTGGTTCTCATCGAGATTGGGAGTTCGTGTTTGGCTTGGCACCTTGTAATCCACCCTTTTCCACTTCCACCCCAAAAACCCTCCCCTGTATCACCAACAATACCGCTGCGACATGAAGAATGTCCCTAAAAATCTGAACTTAGAGCAAAGTTAAAAGAATGAAGGCACGATTACATTATTATAAGAGAGAATGAAAAGCTCAAACTTGGAGATTTGAATTGGATGAAAAATCGAAATAGAGATGGCAAGTAAAGAAGGGAAGTAAATGGGAAATACTGGTGCCCAATTTCAAAACGGTTTTCAAACAGTGGGGGAAAAAACAATAGCATTAAAACCCATAGCATAGGTACAATATCTAGGCAAAATCCTGTAACAATCAGCAGCAGCAAGTCGAAAACGGGAGATAGGGAGACTAGAGGAGCAACAACAAGCTAGGAGCAAAAAAGCAAGAAGAAGGGGGAAGCCCCTTCTGGCGCCGTTGGCAACCCACCGCCACCACGAGCCCTCGACGTTGACAACTTCTGCTCCTCTCCACTCCCCCCATGGTGCCATGACAATGTAGATCTGGCGGTGGGTGGGTGCTCTGCGAGGAAGTCGTCCATGGTGGTGTTGTCGACGGTGAAAACAGTTGGTAGGTCTCCACACGGGTGGGTCAGAGTGGAAGTGGCGACGGCCGCCGCACCGCATAAACTAGAATGGACGAAAGAGTGAAAGGGAGAGAGGTTGGAGATGGGTTGGGAATAGATCATGTGTAGACATGTGTAGTGTTCTCACTTTGCTTCTGACTAATCTAATCTCTTAATTTTTTCCTAACAGATCTAACAGTTAATATTTAATGGTCCAACGGTGGACCATATTGTTATACATACCCACGCTAGCCGCCACCGAGAACTCAAAATTTGGGCTCCGCTTTCACCTGCAATCGCAACTTGTAAGTTACGATAGGTGACCAGGTCATTAGTCAACACTCAATACGTTGAATTGGATATGCAATTACGATATCGTCGACTTCGACTCGGCTTCAATCAAGAATGTTGTAAGTTTCCTCCAATGTCAAACTTTGCGGCCGTCTATTACAATTTACAACTTCATAATTCTTACCAATTTTCAACTTCCTCAATCATCATCGATGACTTTCGGAAAGGAATCAATCAATGTATGTAGTATGTACACATGAGGATTCGTTCACCCTGAGTTTTGATGTAATAATATTTTTAATAATTTTATAAGGTAGATCAATTTTATAAATGATAGATTTCATTAATTTGACTTTCATGGAGTGTACAAAATATCATACAATATATTTTTAAGAACTTGACTGAAAAAAAAAAATCTTAAAGTTATATGAAGTACACAAAATACTCCGTCATTTACCAATTATGTCAAGAGCATTAGCTAGTCTCCTTCATTAGTTGTTGACTAGTTGCTGCTGCATTAATTATAGACTAGATAGAGTTACTCTAGACCTTTGGAAGTGAACAGAGTACGTAGGCCTTCCTAATCAACTGTTCGATTATATCATATTCCAAATTGAAATTAAATATGCCCAGATTTTAAATTCATCCATCTCCAATGCAAAACTCCAATCACTAATTTACTGTTTTTTAAAAAGCAAATAATTTATTGATGGAAAATTAGCAAAGCAAAATACAAAAAGTACTCGGTCAAAATCTTTTTTTTTTGTTGTCAAAGGCCAATCCTTTTTTTTTTTGGTCATAAAGGCCAATCCTTAGAATGTAGAAACAGGACTCAAAATATTGTATTTACATCAGACAAGGCCCAACCCGCCAGACATGTAACAGTATTCCTATAAAGGGTCTGTTTCATGACAAAAAAAAGGGTCTGTTCCAAAAAACAACATTTAAGCATTTATGGCATAAACGCTTATAGAAGCGCTTATGTATAAACTATTTTTCTAATCGAAGAAAAAATATGGTGAAACTAATTTTATATAAGTTGTAAGCTGTTTTGATAAGCTATCATGGGTAGCTTATGAAAATAAGTCTAAAACAGCTTATGAACCAATCATAAGTTGTTTTCATAAGCTCTATCAAACACACTAACAAGAACTTATGTCAGTAAATAAGCTCAGATAAACTCTGCATAAGTCAATTCAAACAGGGCTAAAGTCGCTTGAGTTTTACAGACCAAAAACAAAGGTCCATTGAGTTTTGAAAAATTATTGTGTTGGAGTATCATATGCATTGACTTTCCTAATCATGTTTATTTAGGCTCTGGTTGATAAAAAGTAACAAATAATAAATAATTTACATTGGATAGCGGATCATAAACTAAAAGATAGCAAATCAGTTATCAAATTAAATTTGAAATATTTGGTAAAATTAATAGTTAACCTAACTTATAAATGAAAATTAATGACATAAACTGATAAAAGGACATTTTTAATTATTGTTTATATTTCTTTAATTAATATAAATAATTAGACTAATTGTTACAAATTTAGTAAATTTTAAAAAATTATATTATAATAATATATTTTATTTATTTAAGTTTAAACAATATTTGGGCACGTTGTTGGAAATATAACTTGCCATAATGATAAAAAAAAATGAAGAAGTTGCAAGTCGTAGAAATGATGTATGACTTGTATAAAGATTCAAAAAAAATTAAAAGGCCTAAGTCGTAGGCCTAATGTATCACTTGAATTGATTTTATTTATTTATTTTTATAAAAAAAGTGTCGTTAATTGGGTGGTATGTACCTCCTTGCATCTTACCATATTCTTTCCTTTTTATTATATCAAATCAAAATTATGAGCTTGTTTGTTATTGATTATTTTAAAAAAAAATATTTTTTTAAAGAAATAATTACTTTTAATGATTTTCTATCTGTTTGTTTTAGCTTTTAAAAATAATTAGAATCTAAAAATAATCAAATATTCTGATTAAAATGAAAAATTATCTAGAGTTACTTTTCAGAATTAATATAATTTTAATGAAAAGAGAGAGGAGAGAGAAGATTAAAAAAAATAATTTTTAAGATTATAAACAAACACAAATTAAATTCTACTTTACATAAAAATCTCTAAAAAAATAATTATTAAATTATTTTACATAAAAATCATTTATTTTTTAATCAATAACAAACGGACCATATATTACCCCATGCATCCTACTTTTAGTTAGTTAATTTATAAATTAAAATATAGTTTAGTATTTAAAATTTAAAATTAAATTAAAATATTACATATATTTATCATCGTTGTTGATGGAATGCTTAGAAACGCATTGAAAACATATATAGAGAGACTAACCACGTGGTGTGGTTTAATTGTTAGCCGATATGGGACACACAGGAACGATCACTTGGACCACAGATGGAGAGGGCTCCTCCGCTATCTCGTACCTCTTATATATGCTGCGGGATATGATGCTATAGGCATTAGTCAATTTGCCTCGTGTGATAATTAGTTTTCTGTTTTCCATCTGTGTGTGTTGGATTGGGAGTTGGGAACGATCTGATTATAGAATGACGTAGAGGTAGCGACTAGCGAGTCAAGATACAACTTTCATTTTTTAGGGGTGAGGGTAATTTGGAAATTATAGCGATTGTTGATTAAAAAAGAATTAATGTGACAAATCTCCATTCATTCTTAATCTTTACGAGAATTTTCTTATTAGTTTCCATGTTTTATGAATAGTGTGATCTATAAAAGGAGAAATTGAGGACCTTTATTTCTATTTAATTAATATAAGAGCTTTTTGAATATCCATTAACTTTCAACACCTATATATATAATACTTTTTTTTTTATTTCTCTTTTCTTGTTACATCATCTATCTATCATATCTATTACTCATCTTTCTTCTATCTCCATCTCACACAGTCACACTAGCTGTAGAATGGCACGTGGGGTGTCCAAAGAACAATTTTCTGCATAGATAGATACATGCCTTCATATTCTCAATACAATTCACCCTTCCATTTTTACATTTTCATGTCATATCTTATATTTTCTCTCTCTCCTCTCTTTTTATTCTTAGTCTATATATTACCCCTATTATAAGTCGATTATTAAATTTTAACAGATACAGGAATAGGATCATGAACGCGAGGAGCACAACTTTCCAATCACTAGAATCCTATAACTAAAATCAAGTTGATTCCTCAAGTGCTTCACCAACTCTAACAAGACGATACTTTGGCACAGCAAGCAAGTGCTTGGCTCTTGGCAGTGTGAGGCCAAATTTTTCGCTCATGTCCAAGTCATTTGGAGTCATATTCGGGGGAAGTTCCCAGCAAAAGCAATGTGCCAATTGGGCGACAACAAGTTTAACCGTAGTTAGGCCCAAATGTATTCCAGGGCATCCTCTGCGCCCAAAACCAAATGGTATAAATTGGAAGTCATACCCTCGAAAGTCAAAATCTTTATCAATGAATCTCTCTGGATAAAACGCTTCAGCATTATTAGACCATGTCTTAGAGTCTCTTCCTATTGCCCACAAATTAATGATGATTCTTGACTTTTTCCCTATGAAGTAACCATGAACCATAACGTCCTCTGTTGACTCACGGGGAACAAATGGTCCTGCAGGATATAATCTTAAGGTCTCCTTGATCACAATATCCAAGTAGCTCAACTTTGCCAAATCATTCTCCTCCACATATTTGTTCAGCCCAACCACCTTTTCTAGTTCATCTTGGAGATTCTTCATCACTCTTGGATGCCTCAGTAGTTCGGATAAAGCCCACTCGACAGTAGATGCAGACGTTTCATATGCCCCACCAATCATGTCAAAAACTATAGCCTTAATGTTAGTTCGATCAATGACATGGTTGTGTTCATCATGGGGATCGATGGGCTGGTGCATCAGCAACAGTAGTATGTCTATGAAGTCCTTATGTTGCCGGTCATTTTGTGCAATTTCTAAACTCTGTTCATGCTTGTTAATTATCTTCTCGAGCACCTGGTCCAGTGCTTTACTAATTTTCTTGAAGCTTCGTTTTAATCCCTGACACAACAAAATTAGCTAAGTAACTCAATTAATTACGTGTTTTGAATTTGAAAGGAAATTAATTGACACTAATTAAATGACCCGAGACCTGCACCTAACTCCTATCAAAAGTGTGACGAGAATTAAGAATACCTCATGTCACATAAACTAGGCAACTAATTTTGAAAATAAAACAAATTGAATAAGAATTTTTTTTTCGAAGGAACAAATTGAACACGATTAAACTCTATCATTTTGCTAGTCCAAGAAATGAAGATATTAATATATCTGTTTGTTTGGGTGTGTAGAAATCATGAGAATTTAAATAACAAGGAGATGAGTGAAATATATAGGGTATGATAGAAAGATAACTAAGTGTGTGTTTGGATTAAAGTTGGTAAAAGTAAGTTTAAAGTAAATTTCGTTTGCAAACCAAGTTTGTTTAAAAATGAGTTTACTCTAATGTGATTTATGTTTGGATGATATTGATAAAAAATATTTCTAAATGTGAAATTAATATTTATTAATGATCCAAACGAAAAAATAAAATGGTAAGTAACCCTTGGTCAAACTGAATTTTGAAACTGAAAATCAATTACATCATAAAAACTTATACAAACTGGGTTTAACAATCCAAAAATACTTTTAGAGATTGCAAATTGCAATTCAAACATGCTCTCGTGGAAAATCACTTTTCAAATTCCAACTAATAAATTCATGATATAAGAGAACTTATAAAACTTGTGCTTGCTTTGATGTAGTGGACGTCCTAAACTACATAGAGTTATATCGTGCAGATCGAAAGGGAAAAAAAAAGAATTGCGATTACTACGTCAACAGAACAATTAAGTATTCTTTTTAATAGATAATTATTAATAATTAGTATACGTTATATTAAAGAGGGAATTTGAACCCGTGATCTCATTAGTCCTTATGACTCCAACCAACAAGTGCTATGTTTCTCCTCCAAACCGCACCTTATCACTCCACACATGACAATTAAATAGTGTATTGTATTGCATTATGCATGTATATAAAATATACCTGAAGATCCAAAGCCCCAAGGCAAGGCACATAATCTGCTAGATTAAAGGCTCCAACAAGGGTCGTCGCCTGTTGAATAAGCCCCTTCAAATCAAACTCCTCGTCCTTACTACACCCCAAAACCATTTTGTACACAATTTCCTCTAAAAGGTTGTGCACCAACTCGCTAAGGTCAACAACCTCACCCACCCTTGCTGCTTTCTGGAGCGAGTTTACCGCTAGTTGCAACTCCCTCTTCCTCAGAGGCGCAAAGGACTCGACTTTGGACGCGCTCATGAGTTGCACGGTACACACCTTCCTGATGTTACGCCAGTAAGCGCCGTACTCCGAGAAGACCAACCCTTTAGAGCCATAAACGAGGTAGTTGGTGGCTTGGAGTCTTGGACGGCTAGCGAAAACGACGTCGTTGGTCTTGAAGAATTGCTCGGCGGCTTCGGAGGAAGAGACCACAATGGTGTGGACCTGTCCTAGTCGAAGGGACATGATGGGGCCATATGTTTTGGCCAAGGTTTCGAGGGTGCGGTGTGGGAGCTTCCCCAACATATTGTGGAGGTTACCGATGACCGGAAAACCCGGTGGACCCGGTGGGTGTCTTCGGTCATCTTTGGCTTGTTTCTGACGCAATAACAAGGTGGCGGATACAATGAAGGTGAGTACTGCTGTGAAAAGGAGCACCAGGGGGATTGAAGGAAACAACATACTTCGCTTGATATGATACTATCATTTGCTACGTGTAGTACTAGCGTTAGCGATGTTAAGGGCACATATATGCGTTCGGTGGGGGCGCAAAAAAGATGGTACTAATTAAAGGAAGCGGTTGGTATTGCTAGTGGTTAAAATGAGGTTGACATAAGTAGTTGGAATCTTCATAATTAATCGTCTAGTTTTTTTTGGAAGCACTCAAATTCTATCACCCATTTATTATATTTTTTTTTCTATTTCTTTCTTTTTAATACTAGTATCATGCATTGTTGCAGGATGAAATTTTTTTGTCCTTGGGCCCAATTAATGTCTTGACACGTGGTGTGAAATTTTTCACAAGTAGGATCAGCTAGTTATGTATATTGTAAGTGGTTGGGTCTAATATCTTCACAGTGTGAGTCTTTTTGCAATTATGTGCTGCTTTTCGTCTTTGGATCTATTGACTTCACACATGGGGCGATAAATTTTCCACGACTTTGGACTGCTCTGGATAGCATATATGTACTTCTCTATTTTGATTTGTCTTCTTCACACCAGTGGTGTGAAGTGTTTCACAAATGTGAACGGCGCGGGTTTGGAATTCTGCACCGTATTGGCTATTGGGGTCTGACAACTTCACACCATGGATGGGAAGTTACACACAACTGTGAACTGTTCTAGATAGCATGTCAGCACTTTCATACTTTGGTTTGTCGTATTCACACCGGTGAAGTGAAGTTTTTCACAACTGTGGACGGCGCTGATTTTGAATTCTACATCGTATTGGGGTCTGACAACTTCACACCATGGTGGAAATTTTTCCACAACTGTGAATTTCTCTGGATAGCATGTGAACAACGCTGGTTTGCTATTCTGCATCATATTGGGGTTTGACGACTTCACACCATGAGAAATTTTACACAACTGTGAACTTCTCCGGACATGTCTGCACTTTGGTACTTGGTTTTGTCGTCTTCATACCGGTGGTGTGAACTTTTTCACAACTGTGAACAGCGCTGGTTTGGAATTTTGCATCGTACTGGGGTCTGACGACTTCACATCATGGGTAGGAATTTTCCCACAACTGTGAACTTCTCTGGATAACATGTCTGCAGTTTCGTACTTGGGTCTATCGTGCTCACACATGTGGTGTCAAGTTTTTCACAACTATAAAGAGCGCTGGTTTTCAGTTCTGCATTGTCTTGAGGCCTGACGACTTCACACCAATGGTGTGAATATTTTCACAACTGCAAACGATTCTGATTTTGCAAGGTTCTTTTTTTTTTTTTTTTTAGATTGGAGCTGAATGTTATTAGCTTTTCTCATTTCTAAGTATTCTTTTATGAATAAATGGAAGGTGTATCTAAAACAGGGCACATAAGGTGTATCTTGGCACATAAGACATCCAATAATCATTTTTTTTAAATACTAATAAGAATTAGTTCTCACGTGAGACTCATATAAATAATAATTAAATATATGGCATTTGGAATCAAGTAAAAGTTGAATTTTTTCCAACAATTGCTGTTTGTTGCTTTGGATTAATGTAGCTCGCCCCTGCCTTCTTTGCGTACCTAAACACCTCGTTTGTCACCTCGTAAGTCCGTAACAAGCGGACATTGTGATTTTTATGTGTGCATGCAGTAATTCAGTGGGTGCAAGCGTGTAACGGCCTAACGGGGAATGGTGCATGACTCTGACCCGTGGGTGTGGATATTAATTAATTAGCGAATATTAATTAATTAATTAATACCTTAGTGGGGCATTTTTCACTGCGGTCCTTGGCGATGTTCTGGACCTGGATCAAGAAGTCACTCACGGCACTGGTCGTAGAGGTGGAAGAGATAATCGAGGCCGTTCTTCTTGCCACGTGCAACCTCCCCAGGCTCCGTCACAATGAACGGGTGCTCTCTTTGCATCTCATAGCTGCACCCACCACCACGTCCACTGTTATCATCTTCTCCATCCACCTCTTCGGGGTCTTCGTTCTCATGATCAGTTTCACCATGATGATGGTGATTCATCATCTTCTTTCTGGTTCTCCTCCTCCTCTCCGCCCCACTGGCTACCTCCCACGTGCTCCCTCCCCTACTTCCCACCACCTCTTTCTCTTGGAAAGTGAAAATAGCTACAGAAAGGTACGTACGTGGGGTGCTACTGTTTAGAATTTAGATAGAGATCATAAAGGGTGGCGACCGGAATTCTTTGGTTTTCCGAAATTGCCCTTTCATTTTCATTCTCATTTATTTGTGTCTTTTTCCCTAGACTCGTTGGCAGATTGTGTTGGGGTTAGTTAATGGACTGGGAGAGTTTGTACGACGAAGAAACCTTTCTACGCAACCTTTGATTTATTTTCTCTTTGAAACTGGGCAGTGCCATGCCAGTACACATACTGAACTAGCTAGCTACTTAGATGCCTTGCTCAGCTACTATGTACTCTCCTATATGGAACTACATAACCAATTAACCAGATGTTGACACTTTGAAGAATTAAAGAATCAAAATTACTTGTGATTCTATAATTAGGAATTGAAGAGTGTGTATAACTATATAATATATATGTGTGATATTGAAATACATGAATGCGATCTTAACCATTGGTTTTAATTTAATTGACGGCTCTAAGTTTATTATCAGTACGTGACTTGCTAGTAGCTAGCTTTGTTAATAGTGATTCCTTACAGAATCAATGTAACAAATTAGGCTTTTAATTAATAGTGATTTACTAATTTACAAAGTTGGAAAAACACACAGCTTGATGCATTTTTGTGTAGCCATTGAGCCCAATATGGATACCACCAGAATTTGTCGCTCACATTCTATGCTTGCTTGAAGGACACACACATATATAGCTGATGCATGCATGTTTGTGTAGGCATTAATTGAACTCCCTAGATCGCGCATTAATTGCAATTAATAGACGCACGAATTTTTTGCTATAGCCTATTACACTCTAACTCTATGATCGGTAACGTGTTAGAGAATGAGAGTGCCAATTTATAGTTAGATTTGCAAGTGCATCCCCTGCTGCTCTTCAATGAACTGCGAACAATTCATGATCACTGAATATCGCTGATCAGTTCCAGTTATAAGAAAATTAAAGCTCTTGATTTATTAGTTAATGCAATTCCTATGAAACAATAGTGAGTCTCAAACGCAAAGAAGAGTTAAAACACGTACGTGCAGTTGAAAAAGACGAGGAGACCTATAGACTAAGGACGGAGGTATAGGTTGCAGAGCACCCTGCATGATTCCGAAGCACTCCTTAAGGTTTCAGGTATGCTAATGCTCCACAAGAATATATTTATTTTTAAATTTTAGTCTATTTTATTCATATTATATTTTAATTTATTTAACTAGTCCGAGTAAAAATTAAGTAACATGAGAATTACAGAACAGAGTAGTCTCCTTTTACTTGAGCATGTAAAACAGTGATGCAGGCAAATGAGTACAGAAAGGGTTCAGCTTATTCCAGTTGGCCTTAAGCTCTGTCAAAAGCCTGTTTTGTGTACGGACGAAGAACCACATGCCAACACACACATCCATCACATTCATTCACAGTCATGGCACCTTCTATTCTATTAAGTATTACCATTATTTTAATATTGTGAATTTATTGTTCCAGCCATTGGGATTTTTTCTGTTCATATATTTAAGTTAACATTATACAGTCTACTCTCTACTGGTTGAACATAACAATAAAAATATACCTATAGAAAGACACTTCTAACCATGCTTGCAGTAGACACAATTAATTTTGTCGATAATCGTTATTCAGGGAGACAAATCACAGATTTTCATTGACAAAATCGTCGTTAAAAATAGCAAAGAATGTTCTGCCTTAAATCGACTCGGCTTGTTTTTCTCTGAATCAAATGATGATCAATACTTAGAAAAACTGTTAGCTCAAATTGAACAAATTAAACCAAAACAAAAAGAACTACACTTGATTAATTTGAATCAAAGTTCAAATTATTGACGTTGAGCTTTGATTATCTTCCTTAAGGCTATGTTTGGATGAGAGTTTTTGGAGGGGAAGGGAGGGGAGGGGAGTGGAGGAAATGGCTTATAATTCCTAATTACCTTGTTTAGTTTTAATAGGACAAAGGAAATATTATTTTAGAAGGTAGTAGACACCAAAATGTAAAACCATTTTTTAATTTTAAAAACTCTCAAACAAAATAATTGGAGATTATAAATTTTTTCCTCCCTTTCTTTTCCCTCCAAAAACCCCCATCCAAACATAGCCTTAGCATCTCGGGTGCAGCTAAGAACTACAGCCAGCGAAGTAGAAGTAAGTAGTTACTAGTGTCCTGATCTAAAAGGAAAATGAAATAAATGAGAGCAATCATACTTAGCATAATCAAAATTCACGTGATTATATCTGTTTTTAATAATTTAAATTGTACACATAATTCTAATATACAAGTATCTTTTATCAGTAAATAAAAAACTTTTATAACGCTGGCTATTAGTTGTCCTTTCCTTAAATTAATGAGACTTGTTTAAACTCAAACAATTTTGGTTCCAAGCAACTTTGCTGCACAATGTCATGCGCATTGTCTCGTGTATTTTCAACACAAATGGCACACCTTCTGCTGTCTGTGGGTATTTATTACTACATATTTAATAACATACTTATTTGCTTCTTCAAAAAAAAATGCTACATCTCATGGCCATGCCCATGGGAAGTAACTATATATAAAGAAATGTTTTAATAGAAGCTATATACTTGTATGTTGGCATAAAGTAGATTCTAACTAATCAACCAACGTCAAATTTCACTAATTGTTGCTCTAACCTACATTATTTTCCATTGAATGTGAATGATAAACAATAGCAAAATGAATCTGCAGCCAGAATGCAGAGATCATAGCCTCACCATCGCATTAGAACTCTGATCTTTTTTATTTATGATACCAGATACAACATCATAAATTATTTGAGTAAAAAGAAAGAGGCAAATTTCTAATGGTCTCTCCTTATTTTACCAGTGGTTAATTTAATTAGCTATCCTGAATTGGGACTAATTGCAGTTGGCGACCGTATATCTCTGGGAGCTGACTTTCGTCTATTTCTTCTAGTAGTGTTGATTCCAGCTTACTGTCCTCCACAAATACTATCTGCAAGGAGATCCAACTTTGTAAATATTTTCCCCTTGAACATCTCAAACACAATCCATGATAGTGACTTGGTCGGGGACGATCTTTGGACAGTATGTACACAGCCCCCGAACTCTGAGCCTGAAAGGCGAGAGAGATCCAATAAGATATTCGTCGGCCGGCCGGAACCCGGACAGTACAGTATCTTTTGTGAATCCCTCCTATATAGAGCTGTGACAGAACAAAGAGGTTATAAGTTAAAAGTTAAAACACTAATTTGAAAAAAAAGAAGGTAAAAGGCTAAAACCCCTATACTACGGAGGGTGTATTTCTTTTCTACTTCTTCATGGTCCCGTTTTAGTCAACACTTTCATCTTTTTCCTCGCATTACAATTAATTATGGAAGGAAGTCCAACTACGTACCAACCCCATTTTATACCAAACCCCCCTTCCATTAATTAGTACCATCTTTTTTGCAACTACCTAACCCTTAATTATATATGTAACCTTAACATTGCTAACGCCAGTAGCAGTGCTACACGTACCAGCTTAATTTGTCTGACGAGAAGTGTTTACACTTTTAACTATTAGATGATCTCTTGAATTAGCATTCGGTTATGTTTGTTAATTGGGTTAGATAGGATTAGTTAGTATCTTATATTCTGTTATGATATGCTTATTATTTGTATCACGTGTCATTAAGCTCTACCTATATATAGAGTTTATATCAGTTGTATCCTAATTAATTAATTCATATCAATAGAAAAGAGGTATATTCAGTTTTATCCCCTCTCCAAAGTTCTCTCTGTAGTTGATAATATTAACCCATTCTTCTTTAAGTTTGATTAAGAAAAATCAAAGGCAAATTAAAGAGACCTCATTTTTAGTGAATGATATTATAGCGAAGCATGTTGTTTCCTTCAATCCCCCTGGTGCTCCTTTTCACAGTAGTCACCTTCATTTTATCCGCCACCTTGTTATTGCGTCGGAATCAAGCCAAAGATGACCGAAGACACCCACCGGGTCCACCGGGTTTTCCGGTCACCGGTAACCTCCACAATATGTTGGGGAAGCTCCCACACCGCACCCTTGAAACCTTGGCCAAAACATATGGCCCCATCATGTCCCTTCGACTAGGACAGGTCCACACCAATGTGGTCTCTTCCTCCGAAGCAGGGTCGGC
Source organism: Glycyrrhiza uralensis (assembly GCA_030159175.1). Taxonomy (NCBI): domain Eukaryota; kingdom Viridiplantae; phylum Streptophyta; class Magnoliopsida; order Fabales; family Fabaceae; genus Glycyrrhiza; species Glycyrrhiza uralensis. The sequence continues at coordinate 54,671,406 of BRZY01000003.1, read as the reverse complement.
CCTGAGATTTTGCGGGCCCTATGCGAACTCTGAAAATGGTGTCCTCATAATCATTTAAGTATTGTTCTCTTGGCATTTTTATTTTGATAATAATCGGAGGAACACAACCCAAAACAAAGTCACAACTACATGACCATCCTGAGGAAAGACACAACCCTAGCATTGGATGAAATCAAAGAGCTCAAACCCAAAATGCTAGTGCTAAACGAAACCCCATCAACCGAATAAGCATGACCCTGGTTTGCTAAAAAGTCTGCACATCTATTTGCCTTGCGGTAAATATGAGTAACACTAGTTCTCCAAGCTGGATGCTGGAAAAGAGAAATCACCTCATCCAGGAGGGGTTGGAGAAAAGAGATGCGAGTGGAACCATTGTGTGCACCATATCAACAACCACTTTGGAGTCATAAATAATTTTTTCATAATTAATTAAGGTACTTTAAAAAATCATTTTTGATAGATATTAAATCAAAACTATTTACTCTATCTTGTGATATAATAGATCGCAAATAAGATTTTAACAATTTTAATTTAGAAAAATATCTCTCAGTAGATGCAACAATAATAGAGATAGATATATTATCTATAAGTTGTGCATGAATTAGAAAAACAACTAAATGTCTATAAAGAATTCAGTATCATAAAACTTGATTTTTAAAACCTCTTTAATGACTTTTAATTCTTCAAATAGAATTTCAATATCAATATCACAAGAATTATCATGTTTAAGATAAATTTTAAAATTTTTGTAACATAATATCAAATCCTTATAAGAGAATTACTTAAGCCTTTCAATACTAAATAAAAATCTAAAAATCTCTTCATATGTGCTAAACTACTCAAATCTTCTCTTAAGTGAGTCAATAGCTTGATCTAGAATATAAAAAAATAATGGATTTTGAGGCATTTTCGGTGTTTTTCTATGAATTTGAAGTTCTTGAACAAACACATTCAATCTTCATTTCATTTGTAATTTTTATTTTAATATATAATAAGTAAAATTTTATATAATACTAGTGCCCCTAAGAATGGGGCCATTGTTATCGTTTTTACCGAATCACCTAATCGTATCACACGAAAGTGGTCACTCGGGTTATCGTATCCACAGGGATTCACGCGATATTATGCCGTTCAACAATGTTTAACATCTCAAGTTATAAAACTGAATACTTTGGTTTTAAAATGTGGTTTCACAAGTGCCTTGAAATTTTAAAGAACTACAAAAGAGATTTAAAATAAAGATTTTAACAATGATAAAGAAGAGTTGGGATTAGATTTCATCAATCTTTTCTTAGTACCCTATTGATCATATGCATATAGTTCCTCTATGTATCTCTATCATCATCATCAAATCACTCATTCACATTAATTCCTTAACATGTTTGAAATATCAATCTCTACTCCTAAAAGTTGATTCCTCTAACAATTAAAAGTAAGATTGAGTTTAAGCTCAGATGATTTAAAGACTAATGAATTAAACTCTATTCCTAGATATCAAACTCATTAGATGATTCATCTTAATCAAGGACTCAAAGATGATTTTCCAATACACTTTAATTCCAAAAATCAGGTTATAGTTGATCAATCCATAACAAGCATGAAGAACAAGAATGAATCATTGATATAAATGCATAGTAGGAGTCTATATATATATGAATCAAAAGGAATACATGAGAGTTGATTTGATTACATCTAATCCCAACAAAGGGTGAGTTAGCTATCCATTTCCATGGTAGCTAACAATACAAAGAGATGAAGAAAAGAAAAGGAACCTATGTTGTTACCACTTTTCCAAGCTCAACAATGATGGAATCCCGTTCGTTCTTCTTTTTCCTTTCGTTCCCCGCTGCCTCCCCTTGAAAAATTCTTTAAATCCTATTTATATCAGCCCTTTTTTACACAAACAGGGTTTTCCACCGCATTATTTTCGCTTAAGCTCAGGAATTTCGCTTAGCTAAAGTAGCATTCTTCAGGTTGAAGAAAGCTTACTCGCTTAGTGCAGAAAATTCGCTTAAGCGAATTTGCATTTCCAAAACTGCATGATTCTGCCTGAAATTCGCTTAAGCGAATTTCTCAGGCTAAGCGAATTTGAGGCAGAATTGCCTCATTCTCTGCAGTGGTAATTTGAGCTTTGCTTGACTTTTTGCTTCATTTGAACCTCCATTAAGCTTTACCTCTTTGTCAATTCTTCATCATCAAAATTCTTCTTCTAAAATAAACAAAATTTGGATTAAAATGTAATTCTATTTAATTCACCAAGTATTACATACTAATTAACCATCTAACATGTTTCTATACTTTTGGGGCTCAAAAATAGAAATTTCTATCATCATGAGTTCTATAAATGCCTTTTTATCAATATGTTTTCAAGTAAGATTAGCACTTATCAAACTCTCCCCAACTTAGAACTTTGTTTGTCCTCAAACAAAAGTCCTAAGTTCAAAAAGAATAATTAGTTAAAAACTTGTGTCAACAAAAAGATTCATAATTCAGAAAAATCATGGTTTGTAAACAATCAAGTGTTTCAAAAATGCATGCTTATAAAATTTCCAATGAGAATAATCACTGCACAAAAGAAATATGGTGCTCACAATTGAAAACAAAAACACTTTACAGCTGCACTATCACTTATGAGAATTAAGTTGCATACATTCCATTGTCTTTCAATCAGGAAAACACAATCCTCACCTCAAAGTGTTTATTTCTCTCAACTAACCAGGATAAGGTAAGTGTTTATCTCTTTCCATTCACTGAATCATCATTAGTCAATTTTGTTACCTGTCTCCCAAGTTGTCACAAAAACAAGTTCAATCATGGATCACTAAGGTCTTTTTAGGGTTGTAATGTGGCTGGGCTACAAAGAAATCTTGGTTTTTCTGGATAAGCAAAAGATACCTTATAAGCTAAGAGAGCAACCAAGAAATTTTCTTTAAGAGATGGTTTATAACAAACTATTTTACTTTTACAAACAAACTAAGTTATAAACAAACTCTTTTTCTTTCTTTTACTTTCTTTTTTTCTTTTTTTTTTTTTTTTTTTTATATACATCAACTTTACATTTACAAGATACACATTTACACCCTTCATGAGATACTTGACCAAACACAACTTTTCTCCCCAACTTTGATACAACCATAATCCCAAGAATTGCTCTCTTATCCTAAAAGGTATGGGAGAGATTTTCCTTTTGTTTTGAGTTTCATGGTCATAAGACATTCAAGAAAGAAATTTTTCTTTTTAAGCTCAAATGGGGTAAGCAAAGGATATTCTTCATGGTAAGCTGTTTGGCTCAGTGGTTTATATAAGAAAGAACATGCCTTGATCCTTTCCATGTATTCCTTATTTTGTGACAACAGGAGACTCAAACAAAACTAATCATGTGAAACAGTAAAGGCTTCATTAAACTGTTTAAGGAACACTCAATTCACACAGTTTGTGTACTTTCCTGATTTCAAACAACTTCATGTTATTTCTCATTAATACCCAACTTGATTATGCAATGTATTTGGTTTAAGCTAACACTGAGTACAACCACAATTTCTAATTTGTGAACCAACTCATTCATGCTTTGTCTTTCATAACAAACATGCTACTAACTTGATTTTTCACAAACCATGTCATTTCAAGATTAGCTTTCAAAACAACTTTTCTAAGTCCTATCTTGATTTTCAACTAGATTGTAGACTCAGAACCATGAACCTACAAAGTTAGCATATCAACAGCTAATTAACAAAACTCATGTTCTAGACCAAACCAACACACCATATTCCCAACAATTCACATGCACAATAACCAAATCCCAGCAAATCCAAGTATCTAATCATGTCAGAAAACGACGTTCGATAATGTAAATGACTGAATTAGAGAAAGCTTGTAAACAAAAACTCAGTGATGTCTCATGATTTCTTCCATAAAGTCATCTCCAGCATCCTCCATAAAGTCATCTCCAGCATCCTCCATAAAGTCATCTCCATCATTTCCAGCTTCTTCATTTTGATTTCTAGCTTCATCCATATGTTCCACCCCCTCCGGGAGAATTGGACTGTCCCTAGGCCATGAAACATGAGCAACAATATCATTTTAATAGTGCAAGACTAAGGAGTGTAAGAAATCTCTCTCACAAAATGGGTTTGGGGGAGGTAGGGAAATTCTGCCTCAAATTCGCTCAGCTTGAAAAATTCGCTTAAGCCAATTTTTCAGAAAAAATTTTCACCAACTTTCTGCATAATTCGCTTAAGCGAATTTTCTTGGCTTAAGCGAATTATGACCAGAATTGACAATTTTTTTGCACGAATTCTTGCGCTTAAGCGAATTCAATTAGCTTAAGCGAATTTTGACCAGAATTCAGATCAAAATTTCTCTGTTTTCCACATGCCATTGTCTAACTCATCATCATATGTACCCTAACATATTTAAACATTGAATTCAAGCAACTCATCCACCAAAATTCACTTAGAAAACACATAAACTAACAATCAAAACACAAATGCTAAAAGATTAAAAAGGGATAGAAAACTGGGTTGCCTCCCAGTAAGCGCTTCTTTAACGTCAATAGCCTGACGAGTATAGTTATCATCCATTCTCCAAGAAAGAGGCCGCCATCCTCTTGACTCTCCAAATCTTGAGAATTCTTTTCTTCTTCTTGTTCCCCCCATAATTTGTAATTTTTTTCTCTTTATCATCAGGCCATGGGGGGGTCACATGAAGCATTCTTGTGATAAGCATGCTTGGAAGCTTTACCACTTTTTGCTTTTGAGTTTGTACCAAGCAAGCTATTTGGTGAAGAATCTTTTGGGCAATGCTTTGGTACTTCTTCTTTAACCACCTGTGAGATTAAATCAACACTATACACAGAGTCCTCAACACAAGACTGGTTAGAAGGGTTAGGCAGTTTATATTCTACCTTAACATCCCCTACATTAAAAGATATAACACAATTCTTCACATCAATAATTGCCCCAGCGGTGGCTAAAAATGACCTTCCTAAAATGATTGGAATATCGGGGTCTGCTTCCATGTCTAGTACCACAAAGTCTACAGGGATAAAAAACTCACCCACCTGAAGAGGGACATCTTCCAAGATGCCCAAAGGGTGTCTAACGGATCGATCCGCTAACTGTAAAGACATTGTTGTATTCTTTAAACCCCCAATACCCAATTCTTCAAATAAAGAATGGGGCATAAGATTGACACTAGCTCCTAAATCACATAGAGCCCCTTCTACACTAGTTCTACCAATTGCACAAGGGATAGAGAACTTACCAGGATCTTTGAGCTTTGGAGGCATTTTCTTTTGCAAAATGTCACTACACTCCTCAGTGAGCATAATGGTTTCCTCATCAAGAACCTTCCTCTTCTTGGATAAGATCTCCTTCAAGAATTTAGCATAGGAAGGTATTTGCCTTATAGCCTCTACAAATGGGATGTTAATATGCAACTTCTTGAGTGTCTCTCCAAACTTCCCAAATTGTATGTCATCTTGTTCCTTCTTTTTCAAGTGAGGATAAGGGAGTTTCACACAAGGAGGAATTTTCTGCTCTTTATCTCCTTCATTGAGCAATTGATTTTTTGTTTTTCTCAAAATAGAATCCTCCTCCACTAACTTAGCCTTCCCTTTCTTTGACTCTTTCTCACTCACCTCCTCTTTCTCTTTTTCTTTTTCTGCACTCTTTTCCTTTTCCTTTCTTTTCCTTCTCACTAACTTACTCTGAATGCTTTGGTTTAAGATTTGTTTTCAAAAGTACCTTGCAAATTTAAAGAACTACAATGAAAAATCAAAAGATAGGTTTTAACAATGATAAAGAAGAGTTGAGATTAGATTTCATCAATCTTTTCTTAGTACCCTATTGATCATATGCATATAGTTCCTCTATGTATCTCTATCATCATCATCAAATCACTCATTCACATTAATTCCTTAACATGTTTGAAATATCAATCTCTACTCCTAAAAGTTGATTCCTCTAACAATTAAAAGTAAGATTGAGTTTAAGCTCAGATGATTTAAAGACTAATGAATTAAACTCTATTCCTAGATATCAAACTCATTAGATGATTCATCTTAATCAAGGACTCAAAGATGATTTTCCAATACACTTTAATTCCAAAAATCAGGTTATAGTTGATCAATCCATAACAAGCATGAAGAACAAGAATGAATCATTGATATAAATGCATAGTAGGAGTCTATATATATATGAATCAAAAGGAATACATGAGAGTTGATTTGATTACATCTAATCCCAACAAAGGGTGAGTTAGCTATCCATTTCCATGGTAGCTAACAATACAAAGAGATGAAGAAAAGAAAAGGAACCTATGTTGTTACCACTTTTCCAAGCTCAACAATGATGGAATCCCGTTCGTTCTTCTTTTTCCTTTCGTTCCCCGCTGCCTCCCCTTGAAAAATTCTTTAAATCCTATTTATATCAGCCCTTTTTTACACAAACAGGGTTTTCCACCGCATTATTTTCGCTTAAGCTCAGGAATTTCGCTTAGCTAAAGTAGCATTCTTCAGGTTGAAGAAAGCTTACTCGCTTAGCGCAGAAAATTCGCTTAAGCGAATTTGCATTTCCAAAACTGCATGATTCTGCCTGAAATTCGCTTAAGCGAATTTCTCAGGCTAAGCGAATTTGAGGCAGAATTGCCTCATTCTCTGCAGTGGTAATTTGAGCTTTGCTTGACTTTTTGCTTCATTTGAACCTCCATTAAGCTTTACCTCTTTGTCAATTCTTCATCATCAAAATTCTTCTTCTAAAATAAACAAAATTTGGATTAAAATGTAATTCTATTTAATTCACCAAGTATTACATACTAATTAACCATCTAACATGTTTCTATACTTTTGGGGCTCAAAAATAGAAATTTCTATCATCATGAGTTCTATAAATGCCTTTTTATCAATATGTTTTCAAGTAAGATTAGCACTTATCAGCCATGTGCGGTCGCTCACCCCGCGCATGCTCAGGGCCACCCCTGCTCCGAAGCCGCCGAGCAATTCTTCAAGACCAATGACGTCGTTTTCGCTAGCCATCCAAGACTCCAAGCCACCAACTACCTCACCTATGGCTCTAAAGGGTTGGTCTTCTCGGAGTACGGCGCGTATTGGCGTAACATCAGGAAGGTGTGTACCTTGCAACTCATGAGCGCGTCAAAAGTCGAGTCCTTTGCGCCTCTGAGGAAGAGGGAGTTGCAACTAGCGGTAAGCTCGCTCCAGAAAGCGGCAAGGGTGGGTGAGGTTGTTGACCTTAGCGAGTTGGTGCACAACCTTTTAGAGGAAATTGTGTACAAAATGGTTTTGGGGTGGAGTAAAGACGAGGAGTTTGATTTGAAGGGGCTTATTCAACAGGCGACGACCCTTGTTGGAGCCTTTAATCTAGCAGATTATGTGCCTTGCCTTGGGGCTTTGGATCTTCAGGTATATTTTATATACATGCATAATGCAATACAATACACTATTTAATTGTTATGTGTGGAGTGATTAGGTGTGGTTTGGAGGAGAAACAGTTGCTAGTTGGAGCTATAAGTACGTCACGAGTTCAAATTTTTTCCTAATATAACATACTAATCACTAATATTTAAGTCTATTAAAAAAATACTTAATTGTTGTGTTGATGTGTGTTTCAGTAATTGCATTTTTTTTTTCATTTCTTCACGATATAACTCTATGTAGTTATAGGACGTCCACTCCATCAAAGCAAGCACAAGTTTTATAATTTCTCCTAGATCATGAATTTATTAGTTGAAAAGTGATTTTCCACCTAACTTAGTTATCTTTCTATCATACGCTATATATTTCACTCATCTCCTTGTTATTTCATTTTCGACACACCCAAACAGATATATTAATATTAGGGGTCGGGTGAGCGAAGGACGGGTTGGGTGTGTTCCTCACCCGGCCCAAAAATTTGACCAGGCCAAAATTCTAATTCGAACTCGTCTCTAGACTTGAAATGACTCAATGATGTATGAGTTCAATTAAGATTGGGTCTAAATGGGACAAGACTGGGTTGATCCGAAAGACAATCAAAATAACATTATTAAATTATCATATAATAGGATTCAAAAGAAAAAAGTTCATACAGTTGGCAAATATATCATGCACATAATTTTTTTAGTATATATGTTGTATTTTTGTACTCTATTATAATTTTAGGACATTGACATAAGAGAATAATAATAAAATATCACTTTACTTGTAGGATTTGTTTTTAAACAAATAAAAATATGTCTCTCTCTCTCTCTCTCTCTCTCTCTCTATATATATATATATGTAGGACAGGTTGGGTAACCCGAAGGTCAACCCGAACCCGTCCCTAACCTCGTACCGAGTCAATAAACAAGACCTGCCATTGTCCATATTTTTTTTTGGGACAGGTTGAACCCGACCCTAATAGCTCAGGTCGGGACGGGTCACCGGATTGAGTTGAATCATGCTCACCCCTTATTAATATCTTCATTTCTTGGACTAGCAAAATGATAGAGTTTAATCTTGTTCAATTTGTTCTATTTTCAAAATTCGTTGCCTAGTTTATGTGACATGAGGTATTCTTAATTCTCGTCACGCTTTTGATTCATTGGAGTTAATTAGGTGCAGGTCTCGGGTCATTTTAGTGTCAAGTTTTTTAGAGTGAATAGTCAAAATGGTCACCGAAATTGTAAAGCACTCTCAATTTAGCCCCTGAAATTAACGAAAACTCAAAATAGTCTCTCAATTTGTAAACCGTTACTCAATTTAGTCCCTCCATTAACCTCAGTTAGTTGACGCCATTAGTGAGTATGACGTGTCACGTTAAGTGACATGCTGGCTCCCACGTGGCGCACACGTGTCCAGGGACCAATTTGACAGTTGGTAACAAAGATTATTTTGAGAGTAGTGAATGTCAAAATGACCCCCAAAATTGTAGAATGCTCTCAAATTAGTCCCTGAAATTGACGAAAACTCAAAATAGTGCCTCATATTTTGTCTAATTGCACTTGTCCTCTGCATGACATTAATGAACGTTGGTATCATGATAATACCAAATGAGCTCCAACGTTACAATCACTTTTGGATGAGCAAAAAATGGTAAAAACACAAATAAGACTATAATTGGACACCAAAAGAGAAGTTCATTTACTGTTACAGCACCAAAAAGGTGTCCCAAGTACATATTACATTGCAAGACCGATTAAAGAAAATAAGGTCCTAATATGTTCATTAACAACAACTACAAGTAACAGTAAGGCAAAATAAGAGGGTCATAATATGTTCTTTAACATCAACTACTTGTCATAGAAAGCCAAAAAAGAGGGTCTTAATTTGTTCATCAATAGCAACTACTTGTCAATCTGTATCACTCAAAACAATGGCACCTTCTATGTGCAATTGCAATATCAAATTTTGCAAATTTCAAAAAAAGAAACATCTATGATATGTTGTTGCTGCTATTGTGATCTCTGTTGGACTTCAAGGATGGTTTGGCCTCTGGGGTGGCAGGCCAGGGGTTGGGATGAATGTCATGACTCCAAGCTGGTGTGTGGTTGATGGTGCATCACCCGGTGGCTGTGGAAGTGGAATCTGGTATGCAGCTGGAGGTGGAGCCTGTGTGGTCCCTCTAATAGGGGGTGGCCTAAAAGCTGTTGCAGTTGCATAAAGGGGAACTTATTGTGAGTTTTCGTTAATTTTAGGGGCTAATTTGATAGCATTTTACAATTTTGGGGCCATTTTGACATTCACTACTCTCAAAATAGTCTCTGTTACCAACTGTCAAATTGGTCCTTGGACACGTGTGCGCCACGTGGGAGTCAGCATGTCACTTAACGTGACACGTCATACTCACTAACGGCGTCAACTAACTGAGGTTAACGGAGGGACTAAATTGAGTAACCGTTTACAAATTGAGAGACTATTTTGAGTTTTCGTTAATTTCAGGGGCTAAATTGAGAGTGTCCTATAATTTTGGGGGTCATTTTGATTATTCACTCTTTTTTTTTATCACAACACGTAATTGAGTTATTTAGCTAAATTTGTCATGTCAGGGATTAAAACGAAGCTTCAAGATAATTAGTAAAGCACTGGACCAGGTGCTCGAGAAGATAATTAACAAGCATGAACAGAGTTTAGAAATTGCACAAAATGACCGGCAACATAAGGACTTCATAGACATACTACTACTGCTGATGCACCAGCCCATCGATCCCCATGATGAACACAACCATGTCATTGATCGAACTAACATTAAGGCTATAGTTTTTGACATGATTGGTGGGGCATATGAAACGTCTGCATCTACTGTCGAGTGGGCTTTATCCGAACTACTGAGGCATCCAAGAATGATGAAGAATCTCCAAGATGAACTAGAAAAGGTGGTTGGGCTGAACAAATGTGTGGAGGAGAATGATTTGGCAAAGTTGAGCTACTTGGATATTGTGATCAAGGAGACCTTAAGATTATATCCTGCAGGACCATTTGTTCCCCGTGAGTCAACAGAGGACGTTAGGGTTCATGGTTACTTCATAGGGAAAAAGTCAAGAATCATCATTAATTTGTGGGCAATAGGAAGAGACTCTAAGACATGGTCTAATAATTAAAATTTCACCTATACTTAATTAAAATTTCAGAGATTCAACTTAACACTTTTCACCTATATGCTTTCAGATAAAAATTAGCTTATATATATATGCTACTCTTGTCATATAAAACTCTAATATTTTTAAGACAAGGGACTTTCAAATTTCATTAAGTCAATGATAACTAAGTTATAGTTGAATTTGTTATAATTAAAAGTGTAGAACGATTAAATTATACCGATATTATACTTGGGGAAAAAGTATATGTAATTCACAATTGAGTTTTCATAAACTCAAACAATTTTGGTTCCAAACAACTTTGCTGCACAATGTCATGCGCATTGTCTGGTGTATTTTCAACACAAATGGCACACCTTGTGCTGTTTGTGGGTATTTATTAATAACATACGTATTTGCTTCTTCAAAAAAAAATGTTACATCTCATGGCCATGCCCATGGGAAGTAACTATGTATAAAGAAATGTTTTAATAGAAGCTATATACTTCTATATTTATCTCAGAAATGTATGTTGGCATAAAGTAGATTCTAACTAATCAACCAACATCAAATTTCACTAATTGTTGCTCTAACCTACATTATTTTCCATTGAATGTGAATGATAAAAATAGCAAAATGAATCTGCAGCCAGAATGCAGAGATTATAGCCTCACCATCTCATTAGAACTCTGATCTTTTTTATTTATGATACCAGATACAACAACATCATAAATTATTTGAGTAAAAAGAAATAGGCAAATTTCTAATGGTCTCTCCTTATTTTACCAGTGGTTAATTTAATTAGCTATGCTGAATTGGGACTAATTGCAGTTGGCGACCGTATATCTCTGGGAGCTGACTTTCGTCTATTTCTTCTAGTAGTGTTGATTCCAGCTTACTGTCCTCCACAAATACTATCTGCAAGGAGATCCAACTTTGTAAATATTTTTCCCCTGAACATCTCAAACACAATCCATGATAGTGACTTGGTCGGGGCGATCTTTGGACAGTACATACACAGCCCTCGAACTCTGAGCCTGAAAGGCAAGAGAGATCCAATAAGATATTCGTCGGCTGGCCGGAACCCAGACAGTACAGTATCTTTTGTGAATCCCTCCTATATAGAGCTGTGACGGAACGAAGAGGGTATAAGTTAAAGGGAAATGAAACATTGACCACCCACCCATACCCCTCCCACACCCATCACCTCATTGAAATGAGGTGTGGGATGAGTGATTGGTGGTCCACCTATCACTGCCCTAAGTTAAAACACCAATTTGAAAAAAAAAAGAAGGTAAAAGGCTAAAACCCCTATACTACGGAGGGAGTATTTCTTTTCTACTTCTTCATGGTCCCGTTTTAGTCAACACTTTCATCTTTTTCCTCGCATTACGATTAATTATGGAAGGAAGTCCAACTACGTACCAACCCCATTTTATACCAAACCCCCCCTTCCATTAATTAGTACCATCTTTTTTGCAACTACCAAACCCTTAATTATATATGTAACCTTAACATTGCTAACGCCAGTAGCAGTGCTACACGTACCAGCTTAATTTGTCTGACGAGAAGTGTTTACACTTTTAACTATTAGATGATCTCTTGTATTAGCATTCGGTTATGTTTGTTAATTGGGTTAGATAGGATTAGTTAGGATCTTATATTCTGTTATGATATGCTTATTATTTGTATCACATGTCATTAAGCTCTACCTATATATAGAGTTTATATCAGTTGTATCCTAATTAATTCATATCAATAAAAGAGGTATATTCAGTTTTATCCCCTCTCCAAAGTTCTCTCTGTTGTTGATAATATTAACCCCTTCTTCTTTAAGTTTGATTAAAAAAATCAAAGGCAAATTAAAGAGACCTCATTTTTAGTGAATGATATTATAGCGAAGCATGTTGTTTCCTTCAATCCCCCTGGTGCTCCTTTTCACAGCAGTACTCACCTTCATTGTATCCGCCACCTTGTTATTGCGTCGGAAACAAGCCAAAGATGACCGAAGACACCCACCGGGTCCACCGGGTTTTCCGGTCATCGGTAACCTCCACAATATGTTGGGGAAGCTCCCACACCGCACCCTCGAAACCTTGGCCAAAACATATGGCCCCATCATGTCCCTTCGACTAGGACAGGTCCACACCATTGTGGTCTCTTCCTCCGAAGCCGCCGAGCAATTCTTCAAGACCAACGACGTCGTTTTCGCTAGCCGTCCAAGACTCCAAGCCACCAACTACCTCGTTTATGGCTCTAAAGGGTTGGTCTTCTCGGAGTACGGCGCTTACTGGCGTAACATCAGGAAGGTGTGTACCGTGCAACTCATGAGCGCGTCCAAAGTCGAGTCCTTTGCGCCTCTGAGGAAGAGGGAGTTGCAACTAGCGGTAAACTCGCTCCAGAAAGCAGCAAGGGTGGGTGAGGTTGTTGACCTTAGCGAGTTGGTGCACAACCTTTTAGAGGAAATTGTGTACAAAATGGTTTTGGGGTGTAGTAAGGACGAGGAGTTTGATTTGAAGGGGCTTATTCAACAGGCGACGACCCTTGTTGGAGCCTTTAATCTAGCAGATTATGTGCCTTGCCTTGGGGCTTTGGATCTTCAGGTATATTTTATATACATGCATAATGCAATACAATACACTATTTAATTGTCATGGCTGGAGTGATAAGGTGTGGTTTGGAGGAGAAACAGTTGCTAGTTGGAGCTATAAGTACGTCATGAGTTCAAATTTTTTTCTTAATATAACATACTAATCACTAATATTTAAGTCTATTAAAAAAAATACTTAATTGTGGTGTTGATGTGTGTTTCACTAATTGCAATTTTTTTTTTCATTTCTTCACGATATAACTCTGTAGCTCCATCACAGAAAGCAGAAGTTTTATAATTTCTCCTATATCATGAATTTATTAGTTGAAAAGTGATTTTCCACCTAACTTAGTTATCTTTCCATCATACGCTATATAGTTCACTCATCTCCTTGTTATTTCATTTTCGACACACCCAAACAGATATATTAATATTAGGGGCCGGGTGAGTGAAGGACGGGTTGGGATGGGTTAGGTGTGTCCCTCACCCGGCCCGAAAATTTGACCAGGCCAAAATTCTAATTCGAACCCGTCTCTAGACTTGAAATGACTCAATGATGTACGGGTCTAATTAAGATTGGATCTAAATGGGACGAGATTGAGTTGACCCGAAAGACAATCAAAATAACATTATTAAATTATCATATAATAGGATTCAAAAGAAAAAATTTCATTCAGTTAGCAAATATATCATGCACATAATTTTTTTTTTGTATATATGTTGTATTTTTGTACTCTATTATAATTTTAAGACATTGTTATAAGAGACATAAGAGAATAATAATAAAATGTCACTTTACTTGTAGGGTTTATTTTTAAACAAATAAAAATATGTCTCTCTCTCTCTCTATATATATATATGTAGGACAGGTTGGGTAACCCGAAGGTTAACCCGAACCCATCCCTAACCTCGTACCGAGTCAATAAACAAGACCTGCCATTGTCCATATTTTTTTATGGGACAAGGTTGAACCCAACCCTAATAGCTCAGGTCGGGACGGGTCACCGGGTTGGGTTGAATCATGCTCACCCCTAATTAATATCTTCATTTCTTGGATTAGCAAAATGATAGAGTTTAATCTTGTTCAATTTGTTCTATTTTCAAAATTCGTTGCCTAGTTTATGTGACATGAGGTATTCTTAATTCTCGTCACACTTTTGATTCATTGGAGTTAATTAGGTGCAGGTCTCGGGTCATTTTAGTGTCAATTTTTTTATCACAACACGTAATTGAGTTACTTAGCTAATTTTGTTGTGTCAGGGATTAAAACGAAGCTTCAAGAAAATTAGTAAAGCACTGGACCAGGTGCTCGAGAAGATAATTAACAAGCATGAACAGAGTTTAGAAATTGCACAAAATGACCGGCAACATAAGGACTTCATAGACATACTACTGTTGCTGATGCACCAGCCCATCGATCCCCATGATGAACACAACCATGTCATTGATCGAACTAACATTAAGGCTATAGTGTTGGACATGATTGGTGGGGCATATGAAACGTCTGCATCTACTGTCGAGTGGGCTTTATCCGAACTACTGCGGCATCCAAGAGTGATGAAGAATCTCCAAGATGAACTAGAAAAGGTGGTTGGGCTGAACAAATGTGTGGAGGAGAATGATTTGGCAAAGTTGAGCTACTTGGATATTGTGATCAAGGAGACCTTAAGACTATATCCTGTAGGACCAATTATTCCCCGTGAGTCAACAGAGGACGTTATGGTTCATGGTTACTTCATAGGGAAAAAGTCAAGAATCATCATTAATTTGTGGGCAATAGGAAGAGACTCTAAGACATGGTCTAATAATGCTGAAGCGTTTTATCCAGAGAGATTCATTGATAAAGATTTTGACTTTCGAGGGTATGACTTCCAATTTATACCATTTGGTTTTGGGCGCAGAGGATGCCCTGGAATACATTTGGGCCTAACTACGGTTAAACTTGTTGTGGCCCAATTGGCACATTGCTTTTGCTGGGAACTTCCCCCGAATATGACTCCAAATGACTTGGACATGAGCGAAAAAAATGGCCTCACACTGCCAAGAGCCAAGCACTTGCTTGCTGTGCCAAAGTATCGTCTTGTTGGTGAAGCACTTGAAGAATCAACTTGAGTTAAGAGGATTCTAGTAATGGAAAGTTTTACTCTATGATTAGTTGAAATTTATGTGGGTCCTACTACTTTGACAATAGGTCCAACTACATAAGATATATGATCCATATGATTTAATGAAATCTACGTGAATCATATCCAATCACAGAGATATGTTAGAAAGAGTACTAATATCAGAAAGTGTGTTGGCAGTACTTCTCAAATATGAGATATGGCATGAAAAAATAAAAATTGAAGGGTGAATTGTATTGAGGAAATAAAGACACGTATCTATCTCTAAATAATACAAAGGAGAACTTTCCAATACCAATGGCAGAATGAATTATTTTTTTTTCTTTTAATTTCTCCCGCCCTCTAACAGCACTGCGTCCTATAGAAATTATTCAACCAACAATACATCAAATCTCACTAATTGTTGCTCCCTTGCTCTAACCTACATTGTTTTCCATTGAATGTGAATGATAAGCAATAGTAAACTGAATCTGCAGAGATAGACTCACCATCTCATTAGAACTGATCTTTTTTATATATGATACCAGTTACAACATCATCATAAATTTTTCGATCGAGTAATAAGAATTAGCAAATTCCTAATGGTCTCTCCTTATTTTGCCAGTGGTTAATTTAAGTAGCTATGCTGAATTGGGACTAATTGCAGTTGGCCACCGTATATCTCTGGGAGCTGACTTTCGTCTATTTCTTCTAGTAGTGTCGATTCCAGCTTGCTGTCCTCCACAAATACTATCTGCAAGGAGATCCAACTTTGTAAATATTTTTCCCCTGAACATCTCAAACACAAATCATTGAGGTGTTTTTCCCCTCAATATAGCATGCATATATTGAGGTGCAATTTTTTATTACCTTCTTCTTGGTTTTATTGTCAATGAACGGAGAAACAATTTTCCACATACTCATAAAAATGAATGGTGCGTGGACAATAAACAACTTCCCCAATCTCTCAGGGTAGTAATCCTGCATCCAAGAAACCATCATAAGGTCTGAGTGTATATATGAAGTTTCCAACTTCCCACAGACATGCAAAAGTTGCAAGGAATCAAAAACAATATATGTATGGCTACTTTAACCATTAAGTAAATCAGAGCAGTTGGATAAAATTTGGATGATTCATATTTCGACTTCAACAAATCAAATTCAAAACATAAACTTGAAAAGTGAGTTGTCCGATCTTCCTCGAACAACTCCGATCTACCAATTGCAAGGATTACCTCATTTGTTGAACAAGATGTTCATTGAAATAGGTACTATACCTGCAAAATGGACATGGCACTGATGTATCCACGCACGTCACTATTTGAGTATCCCCATCCCTTGATTTCTGCTATACCAACAAACTTTTCTTGCCCAAGTGGAATGCTGATACATCAAATGATGTGTTACTAACCATTCAAGCTTCTAACTGATTTCACTGTTTTGAAAGCAGGATCTTGTATTGGAATAAGGATTACCTTGCACATAGTTTATCAAGAACATAGACTACAAATCCTGTATCAAAGAGAGAGTTGCTTGTCATGGAGAATCTTGTTTAAACAAATTATCATATGTGACCGCAAACTTGAAAGGCTCCATGTATTAAATTTAAATGTTAATTTAGGTAGTGAAGTGAAAACATACGTTTGAATTCATCTAGACCATCTTTGTTTTGAAAATGTTTTCCACCGAAGACAATAAGTATTGGTCGACCAATCTTGTCGCGTCCTTGCGTGAACACCTTGTCCTGTGCAAGTTCATTGGGAACCTCTGATAGAGATATGGAACCATTTGGAACAAATGAACGTCTCCATTTCAAGTACTTGAGGAACATTGCTGAAGCCTTCTCCACATCTAAATCACGAGCGCGCAGGAATCTCCTAATCATCAAATCATCCTCTCCCTAATACCAAGAGGCAAAAAAAAAATTTCTCTGTAATAAAAGTATAAAACACTATATATTCACCAATGCCAAATAGTTTAATTTGAGCACAATTAAGTTTTACTATGCAAGAGAAATGGGTTAAATATATTTTTAGTCTTAGTAAATATATCAATATTCATTTTTAGTCATCATAAAAAATCATCAATATTTGGTCTGTGTTTCTAAAAATATGTTATTTACGGTGATAATATTTTTATCTCTCTTAATTTGAGCACAATTAAGTTCTACAATGCAAGAGAGAGGGGTTAAATATATTTTTAGTCCTAGTAAATATATCAATATTCGTTTTTAGTCATCATAAAAAATCATCAATATTTGGTCTGTGTTTCTAAAAATATGTTATTTACGGTGATAATATTTTTATCTCTCTTAATTTTAAATTTTTAATTACTACCCTAGTCTTTTCCATTCCCTGCCACCACTCCCCTCTCCTTCCTTTCCCAACAACCCCTCCCCCTTCCCCTTTTCCTCCATGAATGCTACAGTGGGGGTAATCGTATATCTTGTCCAGAGCAACCTTAAGCACCGGGACAATTGGTGCAAGAAGGCTTATCTTCCTTGGCCGCTTGAGCTTTATTCCCATTCC
Source organism: Glycyrrhiza uralensis (assembly GCA_030159175.1). Classification (NCBI taxonomy): domain Eukaryota; kingdom Viridiplantae; phylum Streptophyta; class Magnoliopsida; order Fabales; family Fabaceae; genus Glycyrrhiza; species Glycyrrhiza uralensis. The sequence goes on along the minus strand of BRZY01000003.1, from coordinate 54,653,638 downwards.
TTGAATTCTGTGAGAACATATATACCCAGGAAAGCCTCCAAAGGAACCTTCATTGACAACCCTTTCTTCTTCTTCGCATCACAGATCTGGAATTCACCACCTTCCCTCACCTGAGCAATCAAACAAACACCATTTCCCTTGTTCATTGCCCCTGCTAATGCTCCACATATGGGGATTCGAACTGTGATTTACTAGCATTGTGGGGATTAGTTCCTTCTGTTAGACCAAACCCGTTGGTATTATTTTATATTATGGACAAAAATTAAAAAAAAAATATTATAGAATTTAAAAACCGTTGACTTTTTTTTAATAGACTAAATTTAAAATCCAAAATTTTACAACATTTTTAAACCTATTATTTTCAGTTTTTCGGTCCCAAACTTAGAAACATAACATGTGAACTTATTTGAAATAAGACAAAAATAAGAACGATGCACATTATACTTTTACTTCTTATCAAGTTATCATTCTATTTAATTTTATTAAACTTTTTTTATATAATAATTTTATTAAACTTTTTAAATAAATTTTATTAAACTTTTTTAAATAACAACAAATGAAACAAACTTTTCCTATATTGTATCGTCATACAGTTAAATAATATCGTGATTTTTTTTTCTTTCCACTCATCATTAATTTTCATTCAATAAATTTCACTATATATGTTACAGAGAGGAAAAGGAGGAGGATACCAAACCATACGAAATAAGTTTTTGTAAATATGAACGTCAATATACCTCTTAATAGGTTTTTTTTCCCCTTTCAACCACAGTATACCAGAGGGAGCTCTTAATACGCTTGAGTACAATACGTTGGAAGAAAATTAAAAAAAAAACGGTTATTTTAACTTTAATTCTAAATTAAACAACAATAGTAAAACGCCTTGAAAAATTCACAAGAAATTAAAAATTAAAAGGTTACGTAATTAACTATCATTTTATCACTCTCATGTTTTTTTTTTAATTTCAAATAAATAAAATATGTATTTAAAAATATTTTCCCCTCTTACTCTCTGAGGTTGAGGCAGGAACAGGATGGTTAATTACCTTAGAAGAGGGATCCCGTGTTTCCACAAGGGCTCTCACAAGACGGATTTTGGTGAGTTCAGTCTCGGTGATGCTGTCTTTCACCACATGATCTTCTACAACCACTTTTGCTCCTTCCCTGGTAATTGCATAGGCCAAGTCTTGGTTAGATTCTAATGTTGATGACGTTGATCTCTCAGGGCAACCCATCCCGTTCACTGCTTCCATTCGCTGTGTATCAAATCAATAACCCTTTCTTCCGCTTCTTGTGAACAAATAAGCTCTTGCTATGAAGTTCCCCTTGTAAGTTCTAGTTCGATCGTACATATAAACTGTATATTAGGCAAATGTTGATTTCATTAAGCTTATTAAATACTTCTTCCAGTTATGTGACCTTGGATCGGAGGCCCACCCATGTACACCATGTTTAGTTGTGAGAAGAAATAGATAAGAGAGAAAGAGGTAAGATAGAGTATAAGAAGATAGAAAGAGGTGAGAAATAGAGTAGATTTAGTGTATTGTTTGGTATAAGAGAAAGATAGGAGAAATAGAAGAGAAAAAAGTATGTTTATCTATTTCCCTTCGTTTGGTTTGATAAAAAATGAAAAGAGAGAAATGATATATATTTTTTTAAAAGACTAAAAAACCCACCTTCCCTCTTTGTCCTTTTGTATTTTAATTTTTTTAATAATAAAAAATTGGGAGCAAAAGAGGAAAATATGAGACACACACTTTCTCTCTCCATTGAGTCTCTTCCATTTCTTCACATAAGAGGAGAGATTGAAATTTTGGTGGGGCCATGGACTTTTAGTCTCTCTCTCTCTCCTATTTCTCTTCTACCAAACAAGGTAACTTTACTCTCTCTTCCCAACTTCTCTCTCTCTCTCTCAACTCTCTCTTCTCTATTTCTATCAAAACAAACACACGGGTAATGTCCGCTGAGCTACTTGATTTGATATCTTGCTTTATTTTTCAGCATTAATTCCGGAATTAACGACAAATGGCCAAATGATCTCTGTATTATTGCGGGATCATTGTGTTTTGGGCTATGAATATTGAATAAGGGCTCTTGGGTCATTTATGAATTATGCATGGCTTGGCATGGATTTAGGGTCGATAAATATATGACAAAAAAAAAAAAAGTAGAGTGGAGCGACACTTGGTCTGAGTAATAAAAGAGCTTTGCCTCCTTTTAATAATTAAAATCTTGTGCTTACAGTCAGGGTTTAATATAATTTCAGGTACAAATGATCTAGACAAAAAGATATAGAGAGAAATGAATATTAATTGAAGTAATCCATTTTTTTTTTGTGTACAAAGGGGGAATGAGATTTGAACATATGACTTCATGCATATTATTCAACTCTCTCATCACTAATCCAATTTTAATGGCTTAGAATAACCAAAGTTAATTATATATATATATAAGGAATATGTAGTTCACAAGATTTGTGGCCCTGATTAGATCTAAATAGTACTCATGAATAATTATCACTAGAATGGTACCGTGCGATGCATGGGTTTTTTTATTTTTTAATTAATTTTCTTTAAATAAATATATTAATATTATATAATTTAGTATGAATAAATAACATTTTATGTTTAATATTTTTAAAGGTTTTAATTATTATATAATAAATTGAAAATAATCATCTTACAAAACTTAATACTATAATTGTTTTATAATTGCACTTTGATAATAAAAGCACTTTAAAAATATATAGTTTTAATAAATATTTTGCAACTTTTAAATATCTTGAATTGATATCCCAATCACCATACTTAAATCTTACAATTAAAAAATTTAATACAAAAATATTAGAAATTAAATAATTAAATGATTAAGATTAATTATATAGCTTAAATTTGTTAACAAAATAATAAGAACATGGCATATGAGAAGAGTTGGATGTCTTTTTTTAGTTAATACTTTATTTTAAATAAATAAGTTGAGAAGACATAAAATTTAAAACTATTTTTTTTTACAAAAAAACAAAACTAATAAAAAGGAATAATTATTACCAAAATATTTACAAATTTTGTGGCCTTGATTAGATAGTCAATAATCATCATTAGCGACTAGTCTTTGATGGGCAAACAACTAATGAAGGCAGAAACTGAATACTACTATTAATTTTATCTGGTCCTCCACCGACAGGTGCCAATTTCCTCACGCATAATCAATGCCTTTGGCCCGTTGCATAACAGTTTGGACGGACGGATTACACCAAACTTGGACTTTTAATGCATCCCCATTTGCTTGGAACATGGGCATATACGCGTAGTATAAAGAGCAAATTTTTTTTTTCAGGTTATCCTCCGTGTATAAATTAATCCCTTCGAGGATTTGAAATTCGAAGAGGATGTTTATCATAACAAGATAAATTAATTTTAAAAAGAGATAAAAAGTCATTTGATTCATTTTTTTTATGTAGCAGCGTTTTGTTTATAATCGTCATCTCATACACCTCTTGAAAATCAAAGCTATATCTTTTTATATTCCTTTCTTACACTTTATTAGTTTATTTTAATGTTTGTACTTTTTTGTTATTCATTATCTATACCTATATATAAAAGGGATTGCAAAGAATAACTTCTCTTTGATATCATAATTTTTAGGATTAGTTTACCCTCTTATTTATATTACTATTTTTTCTTATCTCCCTAGGATACTTCCGGAAGAAGAAAAAAAAAAACTTGATTGGTTTATTTTTTATAAAATACCATCCCACACTCCTCTATTCTCGACCTAACAATAATATGCAAGCCAACACCTGGAAAATTGAGAAAAACTAGAAACGGTTCATGCAAACAATATGGCAATATGCAATGGTGGCCTTTAAAAAATCAGAGAAAAAAAGAGTTTTTTTTTTATCTAAAAAAAAAAAGAGAGTCGATGGCGGTGGAAGTGAGATAGGTGATGATGGTTGAAAAAAGGTAAATTGGTGGAGAGAGAAATGGTGGATGTGAGAGATAAATGATAAAAAGAAATAGTTTGAAATTTAATCAGTAATTTAAAAATTGTTGAGATATTGCTAATACGAAAATTAATTGTAAAAAATAGTTTTTTAAGAAAAATGTTAATAACGCACTCTCTTACATAGTATTTCCAATGCACTCTCTATAATATTTTCTATTTTAGATTTATTTTTACTTAATTCTACATTTCAGGTAAGTTATATACAACTTATTATTATTAACATATTCATATGAACGAGTATATAATAACCAATCAAATTTAAACATCAATATATAATTTTCATATTTAACAAAAATAGAAAAAACAAATAGATAGTATGCTCACCACTAAGCCAAGACTACTATTGGTAAATAATTTTAGTTTTATAGTAAATAAAATTTCATTAATAAATCTATAACAAGAGTTTGAACTCACTCACCTTGGCCGGCCATGTGGGAGAGGGCAGGAATAGATAGCTTGCCTCTCTTTATGGGGTAATCTTTAATAGACCCTTTACTCCTTTTTGTGCAAGTCTAGCGGATACCTCTCTTTGACTCTTTGCAAACATGACGTGACCTATACGACTTGATTACTACTTACCTTTCCTTTTCCTTGTGTTAATGTTTTGTCCAAAGGTTAGGTTTTAGTGACCCAAAAATTAAAACGGTTGGGTTGAATTGGAGCTGTCAATATGCGATAAGGCTCGTGGCCCATGCTATGTTGCCCGCAATTTAACCCACTGTATTTAAAGCCCCCTTATGAATGGGCTGTTTTTAGCCCATAACACATGGGTTAGAAGTTAGAACTGGGGCCATATGTGGGTCAGCCCTACAAACTTTTTTCCAGACAAATCCGTATCCTCTCTCCGCTGCCGCAGCGCACATGTGATGTGCTGTGCCTTCCTTGGATGACCTCAAAAATAACAAAGTAAAAACCTGAATTTGGTGTGACTCGCTACTATGCAAACCGGATTTAGACAATTAAATTAGAGTCTATTTTTAATCTAGACTTTTTTAGCTAAGTCTGAAGCCCGTCGGGTAAGCCTGTTTGCCAACTCTAACTCCAACCACCACCTCATTAGTGGTTCCAATGCGGGTTAATCCACCCGGATCCATTTTCAATGAGGTTGACTCATTTAAAAAGGAAAGTTTTTTTTTGGTGATTATTTAAAAAGGAAAGTTGCGAAGTATAACATGCACATCTGACATTTAGGGGTGAGTTGATGGATTGACATATAAAACAATAGAAATAAATAATTTAAAATTAGTGAGTTTTAGCATGTTAAAGGTTGGTTGACATGTTAAACACTCTAAAAATTTTAAAAAATAGAAAAAGCATAAAAATATCAAAGAAATATATTAGCCTTATGGTCAGCTCGTCTCGACCATCATCGACTCACTAAATTGATAGATTAGACCACTTAGGCTGGTTGGTGAGTTAAATCACCTAAACCGTCCCACCATTTTTTTAGTTAATTTTATGGGATGTAATTATTGATTTTTTTTATAAATATATTGTTAATGACCATGATGTTCACATTTTTTAACACTTGTCATATTAGTTATAACTAAACTAATCAATTCCTTGAAGTCCATTTAAGAATTTAGTCAAGTCTCTATTCTACATGTTCTGTGATGTTCTTTCTGGAAAAAAAAAATAATGATCTGTGATGTGTTTTTATTCTCTAACTAATACAATGTGAATAAGGTTTTGAATCCGTAACATTATACAAACTATTAATCGAAAGATAAAAGCACAATCTTTATAAAATACTGGATAATGTTTTTTTTAAGAAACATGATGACAGGCTGTCTACCCGATTTCCACTTCCACTGTTGCAACATAATGTTGTTGTTTTTTTTTTAAGAAAAGAAATTACCTTCCTTACTGAAATAATCGTGAAAACACTGGATTTGGATTATTAGGATCTTTCTAGTATTACACTTAAGCTATTAATTAATGAATTAATCTATTTAAACCAAAATAAAAAAATGAAGGTTAAAGTTGAAGCCAACAGGCAACAACAGCGTGACGTAGTTGGACTTTGGTGCCTAATGGTTGAGTGAGATGGACTTGTTATCAAACCTCACACAAAGACAACCTCACTAAACCAGAAATAAATCTTTGCAAATCCATCTCCTTCACTCCACCACCTTCATCTTCTTCCTCACTCTTTCAATTTTCAACACTGTTTCTTCCTTCAAAGCAAATCCACTCTCTGTTTGTTGGTCCCTCAGTGTTCTAATCTGTCTCTGTCTCTGTCTCTGTGTTGGCTTGGCTTCTGAGAAGAAGAACCCCATATATCCCTTTCTTTCAAGCTGATCCTGTGTGTGAAGCCCCATTGCTAAGAAACCTCTCACAACTACTTTCACCTGTGACGTCTTAACCTTCATCGTTTCTTCACCTTCTTCTGCTGACCGCAATTGACTTCCTTATAACAGTTACTTCCCTTGTTTTTCAGCAGAAGCGAGATTCCTCCAATCAAAACGTTTCTGTTCTGGGGGGAACAAAAAATGGGTACTTGGAAATGGGGTTTTTTGGGGCTTCTTCTTTGTGCTGCTTTTTTCTCTACAATTGGTGCTGTGGAGCTGCGCAGGAATCAGCCCACTGAAAGAATCTCAGGTGGGTATTGTTTTGATTTTTGTTTTTCAGCTTCTTTCTTTGCTTGGCATGTTCTAAACTTCTAGTTCTGTTGATTCGGTTCGTTTGGTTTTGGTTATCTTCTGTTGAGTTGGGGTCTTGAATCTTTTGATTGTGATCAATTTCTTTCTGGTTAGGGGTTTGATTAAGATCTGCTTTGGATTGAGGTTTTATTAGGATATTTGTTGCAAAGTTGTTGACTTCTTTTGTTGTTTGAGATGTTATAATTTCAAGCACAAAGCATTTGTTCTTCTGCATTGAGCATATGTAGTTATTCTGAAGATCCAAATTCTCAAGTGCCAAGCCTGCTAGTTAGATACTATAAATACAATTTTGATAGAGCTTCTTGTTGTCGTTTGGTTTTTTCTTTAACACGGTTCCTTAGGTCCAATGCCGGCAACTAGATTAAGAGTTTGGAAGATGTATAACTGCAAAGGCAGTGTACCTGTAAAGATAATGCATGCAAAATTGAACCTTAGGATAATTAATAGGTCCTGCTTGATTTCCAATGCACATATGAAAACGTAATCTTATGTCTATAGGCTCTGTAATTTCTATAGATTGGTAATCTGATATATTCAAAGGCGCATCTCTTGCATAGGTGCAGATGCGATGTATTATAAGACACGTCTTGCTGAATCCTGGGGGTTTCTTGCTGGCTTCTCAGTTTCAATTTTGTCGTGGAATCAAAATATGAGCCTTTCCACTGCCTCCCTCTCTTTCCCCAAGAATTAGGAAAAAGGATTTTCTGTCTGTGAACAGAAACTTAATATAAACTAGATTAAAAACTGAAACTTTGCAATCTGCAGAATACCTTTCTCCTGTTCTTGCCTTTTGAACCTTATAAAGCCCGTAAGGGGAAAAATAATAGCCAAAATATAAACGCTGCTCCCTAAAATTTATAATTTTAAATGTTATGGAGACATTAATATTAACTCACCGCAATAGTATTTAGGTATATGAGTGCAGCATCAATTTTGATTTCAATTGACTGGGGAAGTAGCTGGAATAGGGGTGGGGTAAAAGAGCACTTATATAACTTGAGGATATTTGATATATACAACAAATGGGCATCCTTGGTTGCTTGGAGTTTTAAGGTGTTTTTATATGTCATCTTGTGTACTTTTTTCCCAATGGCATGCATTCAGCAATTCTATTTCTGGAGATACAATGGAGTCAAATACTCTTCTTTAAATTCTCTATGTAAGTGTAATTATTTTAAAATCAGCATATTTTCGTTTTATTAAAGATGAGATTACCAAGTATGTTGTGGTTGAACCAATTGTAGGTAGCGCTGGTGATGTATTGGAAGATGATCCGGTTGGAAGGTTGAAGGTTTTTGTTTATGAACTTCCAAGTAAATATAATAAGAAAATTCTGCAAAAGGACCCAAGATGTCTCACCCATATGTTTGCTGCTGAGATCTTTATGCACCGCTTCCTCTTATCTAGCCCTGTCCGTACCCTTAATCCTGAAGAAGCTGATTGGTTTTACACTCCTGTATACACAACCTGTGACTTGACACCAAATGGCCTTCCTTTACCCTTTAAGTCACCCCGAATGATGAGAAGTGCCATCCAACTCATTTCTTCAAACTGGCCTTATTGGAACAGAACAGAAGGGGCAGATCATTTCTTTGTAACCCCTCATGACTTTGGGGCATGTTTTCATTACCAAGTATGACATTTAGTATGTAATTTTAAAATTTATAATTTATATTACTGTTAATGCTACTTAGGCGAACCAATTGTATGCTGTCTTGAGAAGTACCTCCGATTCCACTAGCAATGCTGCACAGGATCATGTAATGTACACTTCTGTTTTATTATTTTTGTTCCAGGAAGAGAAGGCAATTGAAAGAGGGATTCTTCCACTGCTACAGCGTGCTACCTTGGTTCAAACATTTGGACAGAGGAATCACGTGTGCTTGAAAGAGGGCTCAATTACTATCCCCCCATATGCTCCACCACAGAAAATGCATGCCCACCTAATTCCTGATAAGACTCCCAGGTCCATTTTTGTTTACTTCCGAGGACTGTTTTATGATGTTGGAAATGACCCTGAAGGTGGTTACTATGCAAGGTAGGTCTTATTAGGGTTTGGGTATGCATCCTTTCATGCATCCTTTTACTGAAAATGCAATGAAGAATGATTTTGATTTATGTAAATATATAGTTGTGGCATTTACTATAATTATTGAGATTGGTGAAGCATATCAAGAAAAACTGTATTCAATATCCATGACCTACAATTGGCTCTTTCTAAAATTCTGTTTGAAAATCAAGTATGCATGAGTTGTGGTGCATGCATTGATGTTTCCATAACAAAAACAAACTTGGATCAACAAATATTCCTGACTGGTCAAACTGGCTGTGATTTTTGCAATCTTACAGAGGGGCAAGAGCAGCAGTGTGGGAGAACTTCAAGGACAATCCACTATTTGACATTTCCACTGAGCATCCAACCACGTACTACGAGGACATGCAACGGGCCGTGTTTTGTCTATGTCCACTTGGATGGGCCCCTTGGAGCCCAAGACTGGTTGAAGCCGTGGTATTTGGCTGCATCCCTGTCATTATTGCAGATGACATTGTTTTGCCATTCGCCGACGCAATACCATGGGAAGAGATTGGTGTGTTTGTCGATGAGGAGGATGTTCCCAAGTTGGATACCATACTCACATCTATCCCACCAGAAGTTATATTGAGGAAACAGAGATTGCTAGCTAACCCTTCCATGAAGCAAGCAATGTTGTTCCCTCAACCTGCTCAACCTGGAGATGCTTTCCATCAAGTTTTAAATGGACTCGCGCGCAAGTTGCCCCACGACAGGGGCGTGTTCTTGAAACCTGGTGAGAATATCTTGAATTGGACTGCTGGCCCCGTTGGTGACCTTAAACCTTGGTAACAAACAGTTGTGAAATAGTTTTTCTGAGGCGATTAGGATTCTTTATATTGCTTGGTTAATCCTCCCGAAATGTTCATAGGGGTTGGTAACTGTAACTGAGGTGCCTTTTTTTGTTGTTGTTGTTGACATTGTAAATTTTGATATTTTGGCAAACAATTCATTAGATATTGTAATCCATTTTGCAACATGATTGCTCTCATAGTGTGCCTATGATTCTTGTTCCCCAGCTCTTGTAGGGGTGCCTGTTCTCTTTTGTGTAATCAAAGTCATAATGGCAGCATTTAATGTGTTTATTTATTGTCCAGGTCCACTTATCGATAGCATATCGTTAATAAACTAGCCAATAGCGAATGAGTTTATAGTTATAGTTAATAGGCAGCCGATATCAGATAATCTAACTGATTGGATTTAAAGTATTTAATAAAATTAGATAGTATTGAACGAGTTGCTAAATATAAAATAAGATAATAGACATATTTATATGTTTTTTATATAAATTTTATTTATATAAATTACATTGACTCTCACGAGAGCTATTAGTTCGGTGATGTCACTGATGCGTAATGCTAGTTCATTCTCTACGGACTGTAGGGGTGTCAAAATGGGGCAGCCCGGCTCGTGTTGGCCCGCACGAAAACGGGCTAGTCCGGCCCGTATTCGAAAATGGGTCCAAAAATTCGTCCCGTGGAGGACTACGCGGGCCGACGGGCCAAAAACGGGTTGGCCCATCAAAATAATAATAAAAAAATATTTTTTAAAAAAAATTAAAAATCAAGAAAAATATTATTTTATTTGAAAAAAAACAAAAACGGACCAAATGGCCCGGCCCGTTTTTGAGCCAATCCACTTTTGATCCTTTTTTCGCGGGTCTAAACGGGCCAGAGCTAAAAATATTGGCCCGGACCGGGCCAGCCCGTTGGGCTGGGCCCATATTGCCATCCCTACTACACAGGGTGGTAGTGGTAGATGACTTGGCCTTATATTAGATGTCATTTGCCATTTGTCTTTCTTTGATTATTAAGCAAAATTTTATAATTAGATGGTTTTTATAATAAGTTTACTTTTATCTAACCATTTTTTTAATCTCCTAAAAGGAAATAAAATATTAAAAAAGCAAGTTCAAAGACTTTAAAAAAATAGTAAAAACGATGTCTTTATTTATTTATTTATTTTGCAAGGAAGGACCCACCGCTAAGGTGGTTGTAAAGGTGGGGAAAGGGCTGTTAAAGAAGGCAAGGTACATTGGACCCAAAAAAAAAAAGGGGAAGGCAAGGTACTTATTTCTGGTTACATGCAACAGCGTAACTTTATTAAGTGATCTATCTCAAGGAGACTAATCATTTCTTTCTTAAATTGGTGCTTTGTTAAGTCGGTTTTACGATAACTTAGCGTTTATTATAATACAATTATATTTTGTTAACTTAATCATAGTTAAGTTCCTTCAGCTATTTAAGAATTTAAATTGACAATGAATTTGTTGTTGCTTTGGGTAAACCTCGGCTAAATTATGGGTCTATTTGTTACGGATGGAAAATTAAGTAATTTTTATGTAAAATAATTTAGTCATTATTTTTTTTAGAAATTTATATGAAGCAAAATCTAAAATTATTACATTTTCATCTCTTTTAGTTTAGGAAGCTTTCAAGATTTTTTAACTCATTATCACTGAGCTACTAATTCTAAAACTATTTTTAATTTTAAAATTTAAAAAAATGAAATGAAACAATATTTTAATACCTTTATTATCAGCTTTGAGACTCTAACCATAAATCTCCTTTTAAAATCTCAGTTAAATTTCAAAAACTAGTTACTACTACTAATAATAATAATAAGTGTCTTGCGTGGCAGCGTTGAGAAAAAAAACACTCTTAATTCTTAAGAAATGTATTCACATTGAAACAAATTAAAAATTGAAATATAACACATTAAAGAAAAATGAAAATATCGTCATCTTTTTTTGGAAAAAAAAAAGTTAAAAAAAATGTTCACATTTGTTTCGTTTTTGTCGGGAGTTCACATCTGTTAATATAATCAGATCAGATGAGAAAATTCAAACAATTATTAAATAATAAGTCAGATATTATAACCACCAAATAATTTAATTAGATATAATAGTAACTACAAACTTCTTGTCGTTTTTCTTCAGATTCTGTCCCTATTCCAACGACAAGCCATGGCTTCAATGAGCCCCTCAACCATTATCAGTTCTTTTCACCCCAATAATACCTCTCAAAACGGCACTCGTTTTCCAGCTCCACGGTCAAGCAGCTTATTCACTCGCCCAAGTTCTTATAGACCCTTGAGGTTAGTTCCTCCATTTTGCTTCTTTCTTTATCAACTACCAAAACAGTTGCACCGTATCTAACACTTTCTGTGAGTCTCATCTTTCTTTTTCTTTCGTGTTTTTTTTTTCCTTCTCTTCCTTTTCCCCTTGCCAATTTCCAACCCACAGATTGCGGTGTTTGGGTGGGAAAATGGATAAGAGTAACGTGACAAGGGTCGAAAGAAGAACCATTCTGCACGATCTCTATGAGAAGCAGGGACAGAGCCCTTACTATGACAATCTCTGTCGCCCTGTTTCAGATTTGCTTCCTTTCATTGCCTCTGGAATCAGAGGTGTCACTACCAATCCTGCGGTATTCTAATTTTTCCTCATCCACTCTGTTGAAAACAACATTATTTTGCTTTCAGTTTTATCTAGTTTCTGTGTATTGCCCTTCATTCCAGTACAATGTTTTTCACGTTGCAGATATTTGAAAGAGCTATATCATCTTCAAATGCTTACAATGAGCAGTTGAGGTAATTTTTTGCTTGTACTAGATTTGCAGTGGAAAAAAGGGCTTTGTTTTTTTAGTGGTTTTGTTGTATTCTTTCTTTGACATTGACTAAAAGAGTTTAGGAAAATTTTTCTTTAGGAAAATAAGTTTTTTTTTTTTTATCTTTCTTTAAAAACTGCAAAGAAAGAGGGATTATTTCCCCCAAAATAATTCAAACACGCATTGTTGTTAATTGCGTTTACTGAGCCAGAGGCATACGTTTCACGTTACAGGAGGGAAAACAAATTTTAGTGAATGAAAATGGTTGAAGATGAATTCTTATTTCTGATATTATTTATTTGGTATTGGAGAAAATAGAGAATTGTGACAATGGGCAATTCATTGACTAGTTTGTTGAACTTGTGAATCGGGAATATTCATCTGAGGTAACAAAGTATGAAGTTTTTTTTGTTGAAAGGAACAGTTTGTGGGATCTCAATTAACAAAAGTAAGAACTAAGAAGTGCAATTTACTTTCTTATCCAGAATGTGCAACTGATGCATAGTAACATTTCTTTCTGGGTACATAATATAAAACTAAAACATTATTAATTTGATTCACGGTCAAGCAGGGAGCTGGTACAGGCGGGGAAAGACATAGAAAATGCCTACTGGGAATTGGTAGTGAAGGACATACAGGATACTTGCAAACTCTTGGAGCCAATTTACAATGAAAAAGATGGGCTAGATGGGTATGTATCTGTTGCAGTTTCCCCCAAGCTTGCAAATGATACCAAAGGGACAATCGAGGCTGCGAAATGGCTTCATAAAATGGTTGGATGTCCAAATGTTTACATTAAAATTCCTGCAACTGATGAATCCATCCCTTCAATAAAGGAGGTCATTTCTCTGGGGATAAGTGTCAATGTCACTGTAAGTGTGTTATGGGCATTCTAATGTCACAAAATTTGATCCTTGCAGGCTGCTGCAGCAATATGCTCATCGTTTGTGCATTTGAACAGCTCATATTCTCTCTCCCTAGATATGAAGCAGTCACTAATGCTTTTTTGGATGGCCTTGAAGCTTCTGGCATGACTGATCTCTCTAAGGTTTCAAGTGCAGCAGCTTTCTACATCAGTAGAGTGGATACAACACTTGACAAGAAACTTGAGAAAATTGGTACCTCTGAAGCTCTTGATCTCACAGGAAAGGTGTGAAGCATTTTTTTTGTCCTATTTGATAACCTTTATTTTTTTTTTGCGTGTGCGTGCACGCGCACATGTTGGGGTTGGAAGTGTGGAGTGGGGGAGTCCATTCCTTTTACTTTTGCCTGAAACTGTCTGTAATGATTTTTTTTAGGGTGCGGTTGCTCAAGCAGTCTTAGCTTACCAGCTTTACCAGAAAATGTTTTCTGGTCCGCGGTGGGAGCGCCTGGAGAAGAGAGGTGCCAAGAAGCAGAGATTGATGTGGGCCTCAACAAATGTAAAAAATTCAGCTTACCCTGACACCTTTTATGTTGATTCTCTTATTGGACCAGATACGGTGAGCCATATCAGTTACCTTTCTGTTACCTTCATTAGATGACCATCAACCATCGTCGTTCATTATTATGTTACTGAAATAAGTTTGTCATTCTTTGGTGCCTTACAGATTTCAACCATACCAGACCATGCTCTTCAGGCATTCATGGACCATGGTGTTCTCTCAAGAACCATTGATGTAAATGTATCAGAGTTCCAACGCATTTACAATGCAATTGAGAAGTTGGGGATTGATTGGAGTTCTGTTGGATCACTACTGGAACATGAGGTGCTGGATTCTTTCACACGAAGCTTTGAAAATGTGCTTGAATGCCTGCGAAAGAAGGCTAAGCATAGTGAATTCATCAACCTATAGACCCTTGCTTTCAGGATAATCAGTATAACTCTAAGCCAACAGTGTTCATCACTTTTCTTATATAATAACACGGGATGCATATGCAGAATGGGATTGATGATGTCAAAGCTTGGTCTGTAATTAAAATTATATCATGTGATAATAATTTCTTGTTTTCTCTTTTTTTTCCTTTTGTTTACATATCCCAAATGGTGTTGAATAATATTACTACTCACACTCTTTCCTCTCTTACAAATTCTTTTGGGAAGTTTTAAGTCACAGAAGATAGGAATTAACTGCCAAATTAAATACTTACGGATGACATAAAACGTATGCATAAAAACCATGATTCATGAATATATTAGAATATCACCTCTAAATTTTCTCATTAATGGTTGATATTACTTGTTTTACTCTCTACTTACTATAGTGACCTAAAAGTAAAATCCAAAGTTTTTTTTTTGGTCAACTCACACACACAGGGGCATATGGGGAAAAGGGAGTGGGTGGGGATTGATGTATGTTTGGATATCTTAAAATAAGTAGAGCGGAATGGAATGGAGTGGAGCGGAATGGAATATATCTTTCGTTCCACTGTTTGGATATTTTATGATGGAGCGGAACAAAATTTCCATTCCTTCGTTTGGAAAGTGAGCGGAATAGAATGAGTTATAAATTTTTTATTCCTCTTTTACCCTTTTCAAAAAAGAAAGAGTATAGTGTAGAATTAAAATATATGTTTGATCGTAAATATAATAAAAGAAAAGAAAAAAATCAATAATTAAATATTTACAATACTCAATTCTAAATAACTTATTTTTATATTTAACAAAGTATTTTTCTCTTGCAAGAACTATCAAGTTAAATTATAATTATAATTAAATGAGCTAGCTCTACCAAAGTAATCTCTATTCTTATCATCTAATAGAAAGAAGGTCCACACCTTTTGCATATTGAAGCAACAAGATCAGCACTGATAGGCGGTAATGCAAGTAAAGATAGGCAGCATCAATTGATGTAATTGATAGAAATCAAGAAAAAATTGGACAATTCTGTATTAAAACTCAAGTTTTAGTAAGCCACAATTCCCATCACGTCACATAGAACCCCGATACAAGCTAGATTGCGAGTTCAATGAAGACAATGAATGCAACCAAGTTTCATAAAATGTCCAAGAGGCAGCAACAATAGTGCTTCTGTCGCAGTGGTGAATACAAGATATGTTATGTGACAAATTGGTAATTTGTTAATTATAATGAAGGATTCCATCCCATACCTCCTAAATTGGAGGGGAAGAAAAATAAGGGTAGAAGATGGAATGGGATGGTATGGATTCCATCACTTTCCATTCCATTCCATCCATTTTTTAAAAATCCAAACAATGGAATCTTCTCCCACTCCACTCCATCCCATCCCATTCCATCCCATTCCATCAATCCAAACATACCCCTACCCTCGTACATACATCCCAGCTCTTACCCACTTAATCTACACATTGGGTGCAAGTAAAATCCAAAGCTAAACAGGGGGCGTTGGCATAAATAACATAAATTGCGGACAATAAAACAAAGAGTGGGAAAGGGAGGATTATGGTGTGTGGCGAGGATGACACGCTTCCCACGTAGGCTTGCGTTGGGACACATTTGCACATTCACCCCCTTGTTTCTTCCACAGCCACTCTCTTATCTTCTTCTTCTTCTTCTTGTGCCTCTTTCTCCGTGCAGAGGAAGAGCGAAGAAGAAATGGCGTTACAGTTAGGCACCCACAACAACAAGAAGAAGCAGCCTTTGAAAAGTTACCTGATGACTTCTTCTGACCTGGTAATTGGTTGCTTCTTATCTGACTGCACCCCTTCGATTAATAACAGAAACAGCTTCAATGTTTTGGTCCTAAAGTAAGGGTGAAAGGTTCTTGTCTAATAAAAAAAAAGTGCGGTTTGAAATGGCTATTTGAAACTTGGAGCAGATCAAGAATTGGAACAACTGCAAAAACAACTCAATTCAAGAAATCTTAAGTTCACTAACGTACGTCCCATAACAATTGTCTCTCTATATTCTTTATGTTTTCTAGTCAAACCCATAAACCAAATCCTCTGCCATTTATAAATCCATTTTGTTTCTCTTCAAAGGATGAAGAAGGGGAGCACTAACGTATTCTGAATCTTTGATATCAAGAATTAACATTCATTCCAAGGAAACAAATTAAAGGGCACATATATTAATAGACTATTGCAGATCGTTTATTGCATATGTTAGTCTCACCCACAATTATTTAGCATATGCATGCAGGCGAGCCATCTCACTCATTAACGTCCCACGAGATTCTTCTAAATGTATTGAGGGGCTGCTCCTCTTGTTGTGAGTGTCATCAGCCTCACCAAAACAGTAAGAAGGAGCCTGCCAGTGTGCATCGTCCAGCACGGCACCGACCTCAAATGTCATGAAATGAGAAGTCATTCCTGCACTCACACTCACCAAATTAGGCTTTCCAGTCACCAGAACCAGATTCCCTGCGGTAGAAAAAGTATGCATGGATCCAAATTGAATAGCTCACATTGTGACCGAATTACAAAGTTTAAATGTGAGTCATCCAATCTCGATTTTAACGGTATAAGATGTTTAACTATAACAACTGCATACTTTTCCACCGTAGGAATTCTGTCCCCAATCACAGCATATCAGTATCACAATGGCAAACAACACAATTAATTTAATCCCAAATACTTATACATTTGTATCAATAATCAATAATATAAATATAAATTAATCAGAGAGTACTCCATCTGTTTCACAATTTATTTTTGTTTCAAAACTATTACTTTTTACAATTTCAAAGTCTTATTAATTATTTTTTTCATTTATACGCTTATTTAATAATTGCTACACTACTTGTTTTCTTTTCCATGTATCAAAAAAAATTGCTACACTACTTACTTTAAACAAAATACTATTTCATTAAATGAGGGTGTTTTAGACTATGTATACTTCCATTAATTTATGTGCATTAATCTTAAACTACTACTACTTTTGGTCCCATTTATAAGAAACATTCGACAAAATCATCAAAGAAATACATTAAAATGAGTTGTTTGTAATTAATAATATTATAATTTGAAGTTTATTTCCAAAAACACCCTTTGTATTAAATAAAAGTAATAAGTGAATTCTTTATAAAGTAATCTCATAATAAGTGAAGCTAAAAATGATATTGAATAATTAATATTATTAAAAATAATATTTTGTTTCTTATAAAAAAAGACCACGAATATATGTCTTTTTTGTTTCGACTATAGTTTTGGAATGGAGGGAGTAATAATTAAGGAACAATGCATTAGCAATTGTTATGAAGGGGGGAAGAAGGTGGCACCGTGGCAAGTAGCAACAAGCGAGTAACTAACCGTCGTAGAAGATCCACTTGACGGGTCTTCGAGTGAGGACATCCTCGTAGTACCAGATGAAATCAACTTTCTCCCAAACATTGCAGAGGAAATTGTCGGCATAGTGTTGGCCCAAATAGTTAGCACCGTCGAGCCAATTGGGGAGGGGAATACCGACGTCGTAGTGGACGACGGTGCAGGTGCGGTTGAAGGGGGTGTAGATGAAGGAGGTTCCGTTGTTCCATTCGACGTCGTATTTGAGGATGCCGAGCTGATACTGGTTGATGTTGAAGTTGCGGCCGTTGGGCCAATCGTACCATAAGTCAGTTTTCCAGAGAGAACCGCTCCTGTTGACGAACAGCACCGAGTGGAACTGGTGAGGCCACGCAGCTGGAGTTGGAGTTGGAGTTGGGTCCCCTGTTGTCGACGTTGACAACACTAATAACTCCATTAGTGTCAGTGGAAGAAAGAGGAACACCCACGAATAATTGGCTTCTGTGGAAGAGGCCATTGCTAATTTCAGATAAGAGGAAGAAACGTGCTTTGAGCCTTTTGGTTTGAGGTGCAGGGTCTATTGAGCTTCGGTCTTTAATTCACCACTTCTAGTCTAGCAGGGATACGGATACGACGTAGATTTTTTTTTTTTGACGAAACAGTACGACGTAGATATTCCCATGAAATGAGTGGATCATTTTACACTTTTATATTTATTATGGAGGTAAAAAATTACGTATAATTTGGTTGAACAAAATGAGACGAAATAAAGACAATAAAAATATAATATATATTATCATCAATTTAAAATGAAAAGTAAGCATCAGTTAAGAAATGGGATAAATTAAAAATATAAAAAATTTATATCTTGGAGCAAAATGAAAATAAAATAGAGATATTTACTCTCGTTATGATGCAACTTCTAGGAGTGTTCGGGTTGGGTCAAGTTTGTCTCAACTCGTTACACACCAAACTCCATCAAAAGAATTCGGTTTGGGTATCGTTTGATTTGTAATTTTTTTACCAATTGGCTTGGCTTGGCTGCTGTGTCGCCTCATGTAGGGGTGTTCACGGGTTTGGGGTAACCTGTAAACCTAAACCGACTCATTCCATATTTTTTCCCCAATTTTTTCATAGTTCACGTTCAACCCGTCCAAACCCTATCTTTGTTTTTCTTTTTCCGATAATCTAAACAACATACAAAAGCAACTCATTTTCTTTATACCCATCTTCCGTTCTTTCATTTTCTCTCCACATCCAAAAAAAGCATATATAAACAAAATTCACATACAAAAAATATTAACAACACACTCTTTCAAGCACACTATTAAATAGACTTTTGTGATTAGTGCATTTTATAAAAAGTCGGCATATTTTTTAAAATGTGGTCAATTTACAAGGTAACTGAATTGACTATTTAAAAAATGTATCAATCACAAGGAGTGTGCTCAAAAGAGGGTGCTGTTAAGAGTCCTCATTGACATATTAATTTCGTTTATCTACTTGAGTCAAAAGCATTGGTGAACCCGAGGGATAATTGTACTTGTATCCTCCTGGCCAAGTAGCTCCATCCACTGATCATACCTGTGTTACAAGGTCAGAAGCATTTCAATCTCTTTTGCCAGACAGAGCTCAAAGCTGAGCTCTGGGGCTGTGCATGGTTAGACCAATCACATGCTTTCTAATCCGAATACTTTCACCTGACTGAGCATGGACGACTCTAGCCTTAGCAGACTAGCCAAACTGCAGATGCAAGGGCTTATGACCTAGTAGAACTAAACTACCAGTGTCAGACAAGAACAATAATAACAAATACCATGAGTATATCCTAGCCACAGAGGAGAATCAACAAAAGCTAACGCCCTCTACTGTGATCAAGCAACATCCCCCAAATCACTTCACTCATCATCAATGCCACCCCCTAAAGTGCCTCCCCTTCAAGCCTTATACGCAACAAAGGAACAAGAAAAGGATCATCTTAACCACCATCCCAACCTCCAGAGCCGAGAAAGCCTATCATTCTGATCTTGTTCAGCTCCAGGGAAACTTTGCGTGAACAATAGCTAAACTTAGAATCATACTGCAGCTTCCAACAAGACTCTTGATGGAAAACCCACCAAGATATTAAGTCAAGACTAATTACAAATAATAACATGTTTGGCGTTCCATTTGAAACTCGCAGCAAGAAACAAGTTTTAGCTAAAAACAAATAGTTTGGACTTAATTTGCAAACCAAAACCAAAAGTGGTATCAACTATTAATAATATATGCATCCGAACAAAACAAAGGACAAACGGATTATTACAACATAGAGTGCACTGCAATGTTATAGTCTCACCCTCACCCTCAGTTATTTAGCATATGCGTGGAAGCGGGCCATCTCACTCATGAACGTCTCACGAGATTCTAAATCTAATAAGGGGCTGCTCCTCTTGTGTGTGTCATCAGCCTCACTAAAACAGTACACAGGAGCCTGCCAGTGTGCATCGTCCAGCACAGCACCAACCTCAAATGTCATCACATGAGCAACCATTCCTGCACTCACACTCACCAAATTAGGCTTCCCATGGCCCAGTCACACCAACACAATTAACTTAATAGGAATATAGAATCAATCAATTACTATTACTATATAGAAAAAAACAACACTTGTTCCACCAAGTCTTTTTATTTCTCATCAAAATCGTTTCATTTTTGTTAGTAGGTTATAATATAACTTAAAAGATTAATTTAAAGAGTAATTAATTAACAAGGCATTGCATTGCACATAGTAAGTAACTGACCGGAGTAGAAGATCCACTTAACGGGTCGTCGAGTGAGGACATCCTCGTAGTACCAGATGAAATCAACTTTCTCCCAAACGTTGCAGAGGAAGTTGTCGGCATAGTGTTGGCCCAAGTAGTTAGCACCGTCGAGCCAATTGGGGCGGAGAATGCCAACATCGAAGTGGAGGACCTTGCAGGTGTGGTTGAAGGGGTCGAGGGTGTAGATGAAGGAAGTGCCGTTGTTCCATTCGAGGTCGTATTTGAGAACGCCGAGTTGGTGCTGGATGATGTTGAAGTTGCGGCCGTTGGGCCAATCGTACCATAGGTCGGTTTTCTGGAGAGAACCGCTACGGTTGATGAAGAGGACTGAGTGGAATTGGTGAGGCCACGCGGCTGGGGTTGGGTCCGCTGTTGAGGTTGACGACACCAACTGCATTAATGCCGGTTGAAGAAAGAGGAATAACCAGAAACAAATGGCTTCCGTCGCAGAGGCCATTGCTAATTCCAGAAAAAGAGGAGGGGGGGGAAGAAAAGAGGATAAGAGAATTAAGAAACGTGCATTGAGGCTTTGAGGTCACAGCAGGGGTGTATACCGTATAACAGAATCAATAGATATACCCGTGAAATGCGTGGATTATTTTAATGCCTACCCTACCGGTATTTTTATATCCACGGTATAATCATTTTTTTCATGCAATTAATAATATATTATATTATTATATACATAAAATTTCCCTGAACATTACGATTTTACGACATTATTAAGAAGTAATCTATCATTTTATTTTATGTGAAATATATTTTCAAATAAATAAAAATATAAATTTTTTAAAAATTAAAACCACACGAGACACGTCGGGTAACCTAAAAATTAGCTCAAACCAGTTCCTAATCCAATACCAGATCACAAAAATTAACCTATATTTTGACTCTTTTTATTGGTCAATTGGGGGGAGGGGGGTTTGGGGGTGGATGGAGATCGATCCCTCAACCACTTACATATCACCAAGCTCTTTTACCACATGAGCTATACCATTGGGGATTATTATAAAACAAGGTTGAATCCAATGCCAAATGACTTCAGATCGGATTGGGCCACCAGGTCAAACCAAATCGAATTGTACTCACCTTTAGACTTTCATCTTGGCCCTGTTGAATTCTATAGACTAATGAAAAAATTCCTTGTAACAATTATACCTTTGCTTTATTTGTTTATCGTGTAGCTTATTCCCTTGTTCTTAGAATGAAACAATGCAGAAATAATATAAGGAAAGGGGTTTAAAAGAAAATGGCCAACGACAAGATTTCATCCCTACCAAACACAAAATGAGATTAACTGTCAGAACAGGAAGAGAAGAATCCAGAATCAAGCATTTTAAGCTATAACATATAACCACCCACAGAAGATATATAATATGAATGCAGAACAAAGGTTCACAGAAAATAATGATCTTTTAGTTTTCATCCCTTTTAGTTGCAGGTACTCAGCCCTTATTTATGGTAACAAAAATGGTAGACAAGAATTCATTTTCATTTATTGTTACAAAGACAATATCATTTATTCTCAAGCTACTGATTCCCAGTAATGGGACCATCCCGACCTTTCTTGATATCGTCCCAGCCTCTCACCCATGGTTGCCCAGCTGTTGCTCTTGTTTCAGGAGCAGAATGGCTATCAAGATTCTTCATAACCCTTTCCCGCACTGCAGCAAAGACCTAATCAACAAACGACTGGCATGAGAATTGTATCCCTAAGAAAAACAAAATCCAACGAAATTACCATATTGGAATTTCATTTAAATAATAAATGGGACTCACTGGGTTTATGCTGATTGATTCTGGGGGTTGCTCCTGCCCAGATATCCACTTCCATAAATCGGGATTCTCCTGCATAACAGAAATAGGATTTTGAAGTGACATAGACTCAAATCAGGATACCTGTCTTACAAAGTTAAGCAATTCTCATTTCCATTTTCCATTAGAACTTGCAAGGTAAAATGCTGTTTGGATAACCAACTTAATTAAGCACTTATTCATTAAATGAATATCATATTCATATGAGAGCTTATGTATAAGCTATTTATACAATCAAATAGGAAATGTAGGTAAACTCCACATAAACTCTGTATAAGCTATTTCTATATGGGAGCTAATTTAAAAACAGCTTATAGGCAGTATCATAAGCTACTTTGATAAGCTCTTTCAAGTACTTACACAAGTGTTAATGTCATAAGAAAAGCTCAAATAAACTCTTCCAAACGTCCCTTAAATCCTCGAACGCCATCACACTATCTACTTTCGTCACTCACACTTATCATTTATAGACTCAAGATATAGTTTGGATCATAAAGGTGAAGAATCATAGAGGTGGAGAAGGTAGGTAAGTTACAGAGGCACTAAATTAGAATTATTCTCACCAACTTCTTTTGGATTAATTTCACCAACTAGCAAGATGCAAATGCTTCATCCTTTGTTGTGTAGACAGAAAGATGCTAAACTTTTCATTAATAAGATTTCAAGCATAAATAAATGCCCTCTCTAAAGGAGATTCATCGATGGTTACTTGACAGGCAAAATAACCTGAATTGAAGTGTTGGTGCAAAGAAAAAAATTTCTGGCCCATTGCACATACAGAATTAATCGAAGGAAGTCTGTTTTCGTGCACAAACAGAACAAAAACTTGTGTTTAAAACATCCAGGATCACGTAGCCAGACCCTAGCCCTTATAAGTAGATACACAGGTTGCCTCCAAAGTCCAAAATCCATGACATTAGACAATGTATATCGTGTAAGGTCTTAAGGTTTGAATTTTCCAGATAGTATTGCAGTCATACTAAACATCAAGTTCATCTCAATTCTCAACCAAACAGCATCTCAGTTTCATATTTCTTGGCTGTGTAGATGGGTTAGGGTCATCCTTTGAAATCTGGCAGATAACATACTTGAACTACTGTATTCTGCCCCTGTGCCCCAATATGTGGGGTTTGACAAGACTCCACTGAAAGAGGCAAACTTGTCTAACCGATAAAAGTGGAATTAAATTCCTCAGTAATATTTACAGAATCTCTCAATGAACACCAAAAGAAGAGTACCATTTGGATTCATCATAAATTCATAATTTCTAAGGATCAATCTGATGATAAATAAAGAGCAATTCCAAGTAATAAACATAAAAACCCCAACCACTCACTGTTAAATATCACACAATCACTATTATTATTATGATGATTGATGAGGAGGAAGAGGAAAACAAAATACCAAGTCGAGGACATTAACGAGAGCTTGAATGTGATTTTCATCCAAGGAGTGAATATTGTCCTCTACCCATTTTCCGAGAACCAAATCGAGTTCGAGGAACCCTCGTTGCTTGCTTCTATATAATAGCCTATTGGTATTGGCAAATCAATAAATTAAAATCATTCAGTAATACGTCAGCAGTATTATCATCATAGAAATCAAAATAAGAAAGAGCGAGATTGAGAAGGGGGAATCATCTCACACCTGTTGAACAAGCGTCTTTTGGTTTCTTCGTTGGATAAATCGATGTGAAGCGAGTTAGAGTGAGGGTCGTTACCAGTGTGGGAAGTGAAAGGGGAAACCCTAGAATATCCAAAAAGAGACCTGGGAAGGGAAACAAATACACTTGAATTCAATCACGTTGGTCTCGGTTACGTTAAAATAAAATAAAATAAAAAACAAAACGGTGAACGAGAACTACCTGAGATTGAGAAGGGGGTTTGGTGGTGGTGGTGGTGGTGGCAGTGGCAGTGGCGAGGAATGGAGTACTCTGTGAACGTTGATTACCACCCTTCTCACAAACAGAGAAGCCATTCTCATTTCATTCTCGTTTCTTCGATCGATCTCCGCAGTTTAAACATGAAGGAACCTTTTTCTGCGCTTCCCGCTTCCGTGGCCTTCTTTCCTCCGCAATCTTATGGCCACGTCAGCACGAGAACAAGTTATCACTAACTTTTTAAATGATGATATTTTTTCTTAATTAATTATTAATTTCTTCAAAATGTTATTTTTTTAATCGAAGATTGAAGATAAAATACAATTGCTCTTACATAACGGTATATATTTTTCAATATCTGTTACGAGAAAATTCGTGTCCTTGGTAAGGCCTTGACTACAATACCCTTAAAATTAAATAATTTTCTCATTTTAAATTATTTCATTGATTTGATTTTTTTTTCCTTCAGAAAACGAGCGTACAGAGAAACGAAGAATTTGATCCAGTTCTCTGTTCTATCTAACTGTAAGGTTATCGCATTTAATAAATTCAGTGATACGAGAAAAGGACAAGATTACTTATTCTGAGTAACAACCGTGCAGTAACCATGGAAGAAAGTTACGTGGACAACAAATAATAACTTTTTGCCTTGAGCTCCATTGTTTAGTGAAGCATCAAACAAATCAAATCAAATCAAATTAATAATTTAAAAGAATGAACTAGTCACTGAAAGAATATGTCTCAAAGCATGATACAGAATAATAACATCGAACACGGTAAGACTTCCAAAGGGAGATCAAGAAAGTGCCTCAAATAATCTCCTTGTATGTCACTCACATGACAATTTGTTTGGTTAATCTATGATTTCACACACACACTCTATTGAATCAGATTTAATTTAACTGCTTAAAAGTTAATTTCCCGTCTTTCAGCAAAAAACTTCCCTGTAATTGCTTGGTCAGGAATAAGGGAAAGCCACACTCCAGTATCAGCACCTTCTTCAACTGTAACACTTCCTGCATAACCAGTGAGAGCTGTTTTTACCCATCCAGGGCAATAACAGTTAATGTAAATCTTTTCACCATCAGGTCTTTCAGAAAGCTTCCTTGCCATAAACCTTGTATAAGCATTAACTGCTAGCTTTGAAACTGAGTAGTCAGTAAATGTTTGAGGCCATCCTCCTGATGTCCAACTTCCATCTTCTACTTGTTGCAGAAAAGTGGACACAGTCTCATCAATCAGCTCCTCTGAAAGATTTTCCACATCACTTAGTTGCTCCCTCAAAGCTTCATTCTCCATTTTCTGTAACCCCCAACAATTTATAATCAGTTTTTTTTTTTTAATACCAGAAGTTGTATGAGGAACTATCAAAGCAATTGATAAAAAAATTGTACCACAACCACACACAAAAAAAAAGGGATTTCACACGAATGCTAGATAAGGGTAGAAGGCATGTTAAGAATTGGATGAATTTTTCTGCTTTTTCCATGAAAGAAGAACAAGGGAAATTTGCATACATAAATGTAACTACAAGTAAAGCTTCTTTAACCATCTCTTTCATCATATTGAGCATTGCAAGATTTGAAAACCAATTATGAAGAAAAGACATTATGCCTATTTAACATTACAAAACATGAATACAACTACTTAGACATTATTTATTTATATATGAATGAAAATTTATTTTCAGAAGATTGTCGGAAGGTAAGTGTGAGTGGTTGGTCCCACATTAGCAAGAAATGAGCTAAATGAAGGATATACAAGAGATGTGACTCATATACTGAATGTCTTAAGGTTTTGAGTAAAGATATGGTGTTGAGGTCTCTTGGTAGTCTGGCTCATTCGCTCATGAGACCCGTGAGCGCTCTCGGTACTCCCCAACAACAACAACATATTATTATTTTACTTACATTTCGTTTGCCATTCAGTCGGCCTAGGCGCGAGCTCACATTTACAATACGAGCACCAGCAGAGGATGGCTTCATCAATGGAATCATAGCTTCAATCATACGTTTGGTTCCATAATAATTTGTTTCAATAACCTTCTGGGCATTTTCAACAGAGTTATCTTTCCCAAAATTGAAATTAACACCTGCGTTATTTACCTGCAGATATATGGTATTATTGCATAGAAACATATTATAAGGTGTGTCAAACAACATGCTGTACGGAACATGGAAGAAAAAAAAAAAGAAACTACAGACTTTTTGCTTCCTTTAATTTTATCGAAGTATTTTCTCATTCAATTTCATGTTATCTTGATTAAACAAGAACAAATCTAAGTCCCGATTCTGTGTTGAACATAATATTGAAGGCAGTGGAATTAGAGAAGATAAGCTAGAAGAAGTAGGCAAAATGCACTAGATGGGATAGATCTCAACAACAGGCACAAATTCAATTGCGATTGCTAACCAGATTATAAGGAAGCAACTATACGTTTTAGAAACTTACCAGAATATCTAAGCCACCATAATTTTCCTTTAACCAATCAGCGAATTGGCTGATGGATGAAGAATCTAATACATCGAGTTGATGACAAGCCACGTCCAAACCACCTTCTTGAAATACCTTAATTGATTCGACACCAACGCTAGCATCTCTTGATGTTAGTATTACAGTTACTCCATGATCTGCAAGTTGTCTAGAAATCTCAAACCCAATTCCTCTGTTTCCACCGGTAACCACAGCAATTGTTTCCTTAGACCACCACCTATGCATAAGCACAAAGTTAAAACATAGGCTAATTAATGAGAATAATAGTATTAACTAATTTGATTCAATTACTTGGTAGTTTGATTCCAATGTTCGTAGTCGGTATTCAATGGACATATGCACAAGTCATGATACGGGAAAACTAGATCAAAAATTAATTATAGAATGAAAATATATAAATCTAGAAAATGCAATTAACCTCTGGTGATCAGAATAAGGAATGGTCCTCAAAAGCGATATCTCTTGCGATTTCTTTTCTTTTCGCTCTTTCGATTTTTCTTTGTGCCCCATGGTCTCTTTCTTTCTCTTGATGGATTTTACACCAATATTGAAGCTAAATTGAACTATGGAAAGCTGAATTGGTGGGAGTTTGGGACACTGGGACGTTGAAAGTTTGAAGAGCTAGCATAGGAACAAATGTATCACACACACACACACGACAATGCATGCCACGTTGTTGGTCTAAGCACCAATGTTGGCCCTTTGGTCAAATGCGTAGAACTAGACTTCAGGCTAACTTTTGGTCAAATGCGTAAAAAGTGATTTTGTTCACTACTGATTTTGCTTTTTTTTTTGAAAAAATTGAGATTGCATGCACATGATTTTAATTTTTTTGACGTTGTCCAAAAATTGACATAATATACGGTTGTTTTTTTTTGGTCAAAAATATATACGGTTGTTTACCAAAGGTCTCTTGCATATTTGCTCAGATATTTTTTTGTTCAATGCTCAGAAATTTTTTTTTGGTCGAAAATGCTCAGAAATTTTGAGAACGAGGGAAAGCGCCCTTGTTTTGGGCTTGGGCTGGTCATGGAAATGATGCAGAATTATTCAACCTTTTGCGACTCTGTTGTGCAAAGGTTGGTAACTCACTGGTTCACCTTGTTTATCACCATATTTTGATATAATTGAGGTTATCTATTTTTTAAACGTGGCACCTTTCATAGCTCACGTGTTCTTATTGTGCCTTTGTAATATTTTTGACAAAAAACAATACATTTTGCAAATTGCAACCATTAACTTACGGAGTAGGAGAAAAAATTCACTCTCCATCAAATCATTCTTATACATTGAAATTAGGGATTTTGGATCACCATGATATGGTGCAAAGTATCCATCAATTTTTTATGACTAATCCA
The DNA here is from genome assembly GCA_030159175.1 of Glycyrrhiza uralensis. Taxonomy (NCBI): domain Eukaryota; kingdom Viridiplantae; phylum Streptophyta; class Magnoliopsida; order Fabales; family Fabaceae; genus Glycyrrhiza; species Glycyrrhiza uralensis. The sequence continues at coordinate 54,625,758 of BRZY01000003.1, read as the reverse complement.
TGATTTGGGTCTAATCCGTGATTTGGGTCCAGTTTGACTCTGACCAACATAATATTGGTGTTGGAACTAGAGATTTGAAAAATAAAATATTTTTTGTGATAAAAAGTGTTGTGAAAAATAAAAGAAAGATTGACACGAAAATGAATATCCCGTCACAAATATCATGTAAAAATGACATTTGATTTAAGGATTTTATTTTAAAAGCTTTAAAAAATTAAATTGTATGAAAATAAATTTAAAAAGTATACTTTAATTTTAAAAATATAAGAAATTAATTAAAAGTTTGATAAAATAATTTAGCCTTATTTAATTTTAAAATCCAAGTAAAAATATAATTTGATTTTGAAACATTATATGTTCAAGATATTCCCATACCGTAAAAATCATCTATACAAGAGAAATCAAGTAAAAATCACACATAAACAATAGTGTGTGTGTTTGGTGAAAGGAGGTAACAACCTCCTTTGAAAAAAATTGGGAAGGAGAATTTCTCCATTTGCAGCTCCCATAATCTAATACAAACATACGAAGAGTTTTTTGGGGAAACAATAGAGTTTATTAATCATGTTTTAACGTATCTTTTATATTATAATAATATTTTATATAATTTATTTACTTTGTGGCAGGATAAAAATATAATTAAATATATTTGTAAAATTTATTTACACTATGATTGTATAGTTATTAAACTATAAAAAGTTTGTGATACTTTTATTATATGTAACAATTAACAAGCATTATATACCTATTGTTTCTTATTTTTAATGATGCATTAATGTATTATCAAATTATTATATAAAGATTTTATATCAACAATTATCGATTTTTTTATAATAACATAACATTAGAGTAATAATAGACTTTTCTGTTGATGTGAGTGGTTAAGGTCTCTCGCCTCTTAACCAATGTTTTGGGTTCGAGCCTTCTGTTATATAGGCAATAGGATACTCTTCGACGTAGAATAAAAAAATAATAGACTTTTCTATCATTATTTATATTTTATGAATCTTAACTTGCGCATGGAAAGATGGCTTCTTTTCAACAAAAAAAAAAAAGGAAAGATGGCTTCTTCTTACATCTAAAAAAAAAAAAGATGGCTTCTTCTAGGGTGAGTGATCGCGGAATATCGCTCACCGTGAGCAACCAGGTCTACGGTAGACCCACACACACTATATTATAATCTCTTTTATTTTCACCCTCTCACTTCAGCCCCTACCCCGCCACGCCACGCACCCGCAACCTAGGCGACCACCACCCCCACCCACTTGCGCCGGCCGCACGACGCGGTGGTGGAGGAAGAAGCGGTGGCGTTGGCTTCTCTTTCATAATTTTCTGCACCCAAAAGACAAAAAAAAAAACAATTTTTCAGGGAATCGCAAGATGTGAAAGAGATACCTCTCCAGAAGGGGGAGACCGCAGTATTTGTATTGGAGTAAATTTGCAACCTTTGGTTTTGGGGTGGTAATTTTTGCTCCCCTGATGCCATTGCCGTGACTATTTTGGGGGTTTATACCTGTACACAAGGGGGTGTTGGTACAAGTGAGATCAAGCATTTGTTTCGATGAAATTGCGGAAAGAAAACGTTTTTATACATGGGTTCTTCTCTTTTAAGTGCTTGAGCCTTGAGGGGGAGACACTGTAGTTCAATAGTTTCAGGGTTTATCCCTAAGGTTGAGATCTATTTCGGCTACGTTTTTATTTAAGAGGTGAAATATGTAAAATCTGGGCCATTAAGCGTACCTTGTGCTGATTCGAAGATTGGATAAGGCTTCGCCGGAGAAAAGGTGGTGGGGGGGAAGGGAGCTGGGAGGTATGGCCGACGAAGACAGCGATAGATGATGGGATGGAGAATGATTTTGTGGAGTGAGAAACATGTGTTCTCACATTACCAATGATTAATTGTGGCCGTCCATTTTTTCAATGTAACGATCTAATGGTTAATAGATGTTGCTCACGGTAAACTCTGTACAAATTACAAATTGCATGTCTAAGGGTCAAGTCTTTGTCATTCCTTGAGAACAAAGTTTGATCATCCTCAATCCCCTATAATATGAAAACATCGATAAATAATATAAGAGATAACATTTTCAAAAACAATATTTTAATTTAATTTTTTACGTATCATTAAATCCTTAAATGGGTGAGTAAAAAGTCTATCCTACCCAGCCCAAATTAAATGGGTGAGTTACTAAATGGGTGAAAAACTGGAACTTCTATAGTGAGATTTTTTATTTTAGTTAAAAGAAAAACATGGATGAAACACGGGAGTGAAGCTAGCTAGACAGGGAGGAATACGAATATCCAACAATATCCCCTTTCTTCTCTTCTCTAGCTGTTAGCAAAGAGGGACAACAGCACAATCAGAATCAAAATTTAATTCGGTTTCCTTATCAGAAAAGTACCTTCCCTCATTCACAATGTGAAGAATCTCTCTCCCCCTCTATTATACAATAACTCCGCAGCACAGCAAACAAAGCGTAACGCATTGCCTTATATATATTTTTTTCCACATATATTGGTTGATTCCTATTGAAACCGTCATCACCAAAATTACAACTTCCTCTTCAATTTCAGGTACCTTCTTCTTCTTGCTCTTTAAAATCGCACTGCACTGTTCTCAGTCCAATCAGCTTCTGATTGATCTTCTGTTTGTTTGTTTTCATTTTTTCCTTCTCTCCTTTGACCTGCCGTTCAATTCAATGGTCTATTTTTCCCTCAGTTGGTGTTTTGTGACTTCGAGATTTTGACCCTTCTAACCCCACATAATTGCTTTACAGATCTGAAGCCAAAGTTAGCACCTTTCGGTCCTTCACTATTCAAATGCTTCACTGGGTCTTCCCCTCCCAGAAAAAACCCTTTGCCAATATTTTTTTGTGACTTTTGAAATTCGAACATGTCTGGGGCAGGCCAAGCCATAGACATGGAGCAGCACGTGGGGTTTTCCAAAGCAAAATCGACGGCGTCTCAGGCCACCGACCATGGCCGTGGCGGCAACCCTGGTAAGAAAACGGGTCCCGTTTCGATGGATCATGTTCTCCTTGCTCTTCGCGAGACCAAGGAAGAGAGGGATCTTCGTATTCGGAGCCTCTTCGATTTCTTCGATGCTGCAAACGAAGGTTACTTGGACTATGCTCACATTGAGGCGGGGTTGTCTGCGCTTCAGATACCACCTGAGTACAAGTATGCAAAGGAACTCTTCAAGGTTTGTGATGCTGATAGGGATGGGAGGATCGATTACCATGACTTCAGGCGTTACATGGATGACAAGGAACTTGAACTTTACCGCATCTTTCAAGCTATTGATGTGGAACACAATGGCTGCATTCTCCCTGAAGAACTTTGGGATGCACTTGTCAAGGCTGGTATTCTTTTAGCCCCCTCTTCAAATGCCACTCACATTCTTAACTTAATTCTGCTGTTTCATTGCTTATTATGTTGGGAGTGTTGTTGTTTGCTACTATCTGTCCCCTTCATCCCTCCATGGTGATTACTTTTTAGTGATATAAGTGTGTTGTTGGTTTTTGCTCACTGTTTTTCCTTTTCCATTTGTGGGCCAAGACATGTTGACATTTGATGTTACCTACTCCTTCAACCTTGCTCCCAGGAACTCAGAGGGTAGTCTTATTTGTGGATTCTATACTCTATAATTATGGTTGAAGCAGAACCTTTCTTGATGAGATTGGGTTACACTAATAAGGAAGCTAGAAAGGTTTTGTTTGAGATTGTTTTTAATCTGTCATTTGTAACCATAGTTATAACAATCATGCGTGAAAATATGTTGAAAGACTGCAGAGGTTTTATATTCGTTCATGTTGTGAATTTGTGGGGTGTGCTGTTTATGGAAATTTTTTCAAAAGAAATTTGGGAAAACTCTATGGATTTGCATGGTGCTTGGGAAACGTGAAGCATGAATCAACTTCATTATTTGATGGTGGATTCTATTGTATATTTGTTACTCCTTTACTTGCTTACTTTTTTGTGTGCCATAACCTGCTCAGTCCTTACGTTTTATATAGGTTTTCAAGATGGTATTATTCCTTATGCCTTTTTGTGGAAGCTTTTTCCATTCTCTTGTTCCATTCCCCCCCCCCCCCCCCCCCATAGTATGTATGATAAGCCAATTCAGCTTTGATGCTGCAGGGATTGAAATTGATGAGGAGGAACTTGCTCGCTTTGTGGAGCATGTTGATAAGGATAATAATGGAATTATCACTTTTGAAGAATGGAGAGATTTTCTTCTACTTTATCCTCATGAAGCAACTATTGAAAATATATATCATCATTGGGAGAGGGTGTGCCTTGTAGACATTGGAGAACAAGCTGTCATTCCTGAAGGCATCAGCAAGCATGTGCACAGGAGCAGATATTTTATTGCAGGTGGAATAGCAGGAGCTGCTTCTCGCACCGCAACTGCTCCTCTTGATCGTCTAAAGGTGGTCTTACAAATTCAGACTGGACGGGCTTCTATTATGCCGGCAGTGATGAAGATATGGCAACAAGATGGTTTGTTGGGGTTTTTCCGAGGTAATGGATTGAATGTTGTGAAGGTAGCGCCGGAGAGTGCCATCAAGTTTTATGCTTATGAAATGCTGAAAAATGTAATTGGAGATGGTCAAGGGAACAAGTCAGATATTGGTACTGCTGGAAGACTTTTCGCTGGTGGTATGGCTGGTGCTATTGCACAGATTGTTATATATCCATTGGATCTTATCAAAACTAGGTTACAGACTTGTGCTTCTGAAGGTGGAAAGGGTCCTAAGCTGGGCACACTTACAAAGGATATATGGATCCAAGAGGGACCTCGGGCTTTCTATAGAGGGCTTGTGCCATCTCTGCTTGGTATGATTCCTTATGCAGGCATTGATCTCACCGCTTATGACACCTTGAAAGATATATCCAAGAGATATATTCTTTATGACAATGGTATGATATACTACATTCTCTTGAACTTGCTGATTTTTTTTTTTTGTTCTTACAGGCTACAGCTTATATTTTTTATTGATGATTAATAAATTGACACTTCTAAGTTCTAACATATTCAACCATTGAAACTTTAACTTTTTATCGTTTTTTCTCTTTCACAGAACCTGGTCCTCTAATACAACTCGGATGTGGGACAGTTTCAGGAGCTCTTGGAGCTACTTGTGTCTATCCACTGCAGGTTATTCGTACAAGGTATTATGTGTTGTGCCAGAATTCATGTTTTTCTCTGCTCTCCTTCCCCCAAAAGCAAATATGGAGTGGGGGATGATATCAGTTTTGTTCTTATTTTTTAGTTTTCTAATTGATTTGTATGTATGCTCTTTGCTGACATTACATTGTCATGCTTCTCAGACTGCAGGCACAACCTACCAACACCTCTAGTGCTTACAGGGGAATGTCTGATGTTTTTTGGAAAACTCTTAGGGATGAAGGCTTTAGAGGGTTCTACAAGGGACTCATTCCAAATCTCCTCAAAGTTGTGCCAGCTGCTAGCATTACTTATCTGGTTTATGAAAACATGAAGAGTCGTCTAGATCTTGATTAGAGTTGTTAATTTCAAATATTATAGGATGTCTTGAATTGTTGATGGTGACGAAAAAGGAGAGAGATTAACTAGTTCTGTAGGCACTATTACAAATAGTGATTCTTCTAAGCATATCTTAAAACACGATTTTGTAGTCAGAAAGTTTTTCCCCATGCTTATCTGAACTAAATGTTGAGAAATTAGGATTCTATATATACCAAGATAATAGGTGTTGTCCTTTTCGATATGAACTTTGTCCCCTATTTTTCTTATAGTCAAAAGTGAATACATGTAACTCTATTTTTATGTCCCAAGGCCGAAAGAGTATCTGGTGGAAGAGATCAGTCTCTTAAATAAATCTCTGTAACCTCGAAGGATTGATTAATCTTTGTAGTTACGTGTAGAGTAGTACCCTGGAAAAAATTACCATAACGGCGGAAAAAAATTACCATAATGGCTTTATATGAGTAAATATTAAATAAGATTGATGTATGAGATGCTTCTGTGGTTTGTGAAACAGCCATAAGTAGAATCATTTTCTGCATGACGACAAAATGAATTCTTATAAGTTGAACAGTGAAGATTCGGTGTTTCACATTTCTTTCTGTTGAATGTACCATTGAACTCTAGATGCAAGTGCAAGAAACACTAGTGGGAAACGAAATTGAGATTATTGACGTGCTTGGGTTCGATACAGGGAATTGCTCACAGCTTAGACCTCTGACTCTTGATAGTTCGAAATTCCTGTCTGGTGAATAAAGTAATAGCTGTCACTCTTATGAGTTTTGTCTGCTCTATTATTGTACTGGTGTAAAAGATCTCTTGCTTGTTTAGCCATGTGGATTTCGAGTCACCACGAGTTTCATATTCCAATATTCTGTCACTGTCTTGTGGGGTGTTCGGGCAGAAAATCCTAGAAAAAAAACACATCTAAGTCTCTTTCAGACTGATAAGACCGGGTGGAAAAATCACTCTCTCATGTATGTGAGTATCTTCCGTGAAATGAATAAATCACATTTTATTTAATATTTAATATTTTAATATGTAATACATTTTGAACTTCTTTGCGAGGTCTTTATCTAATGTCCACCTCTTTGTTGGCTTTTAAGCTGTGGAAGCAAAGCACATAGTGCGAAATGCATATAATGGATTCATTTATGCTTTTGACATCACATCATTCAAGCTGGTTGTTGGGTTAGCCGGTTAGGTGTGTTAATATCGTAATGTTTGGTATGTACTTACATGAATTACTTACATGATATGCACCATTATCGTTCGTGACTTGCTATCACCAGCCTGGCAGAGTGGAGATGTTTGTCACGTTAGTACATTGCACAAATGCGAATAACCATAGACAATGAACAGGAATTTGACAGCACAAAGTAAATGGTAACACTTGACAATACTGAGTTTTCTTTTCCACGTGCCAACAAACAGTTTACCATTTTTATTCATGGCTTCCAACAGAAACAGAGGCAAATATTACAATCCCTAATATTTCTCAAATCAGCATCACTTACCAGTTGCTACCTCAGTTTCTGCTGCTTGCCTTCTTAACATACACATCTATTGGACTATAATTATTTAGATGGTTTCTGTTTCTGAGTCACGCATTCAAACTGACTAGTTTAAAGAATGAGTGTAGAGAGATGCATGCAACACTAAATGAGCTTCATAGCAATCAACCCAAAACATTGATTTAAGATGAAACTGCAGACTGTGTCTGATCCACCAGTGCAGGTGCAGCTCCGTGAATTGAACCTGGAAGAAAGGCTTTGCCTTCCCTTAGCCTCTGTGAATTGCCTTTTTGAATTTTAATTCATGCTCCTCTCTTCAAAAGGAGAGAAGAAGCATCATAGTATTTAAGAACTGAACTTGGTTGTTGTCTCGTCATCCTCTTCACTATCTTCTTTCTCCATATCCAGGCTGATAGCACTTAAACCTGGCTTGGCTTATAGATATTGTATGGCACTTGAAGAATGAAAGACAATGGGTGTGTTCTTAATACCCTGACATTCAAGCATATATATACCCACTCCAAAGGCAAAGATACATGGAGAAGGATTTCATTATAATTTCCAACTTGTTGGGGAATTGAACCAGCTGACAAAAGAGAACAGATAAGCAAAGATAGGAAAAAAAAAGTATCATTCATGTTTTAGGGTGCATTTGGAATAATTTATTTAGTTAAATGAATTTGGGTCTTAGGACCTAACCCAATTCCACAAAATCAACTTGTAAATTAAGGGGTGTGCATGATTTATAAGCTCTTATTAGATACTCCCTCCGTTCCTTTTTATCTGTCGTTTAAGGTTGTTTCACCACAACCAAGGAATCAATTAATTGATAAATAGTTTCCTATTATACCCTTATTTATTCACTACTCTATTTGTTGAGAATAGTAATTAGTTTTTGAACTCTCAACTATGCATTAATCAATTTTATGGAAAATGTGAAGAACAATCCAACAGATAAAAAGGAACGGAGGGATTACTATAATGTCCCACTACTTTTTGCCATGATATGCCTATATAATAAATGGATAAATAAAGGAATATAAGGACGGGGAACAAGGTGCGGGAGAGGATTGGAAAACAGGTAAAAAAAGAAGGGAATAAATGGTATAATAAATGAAAAGGTAGTTAAAGTAGTTGTAGCGACAAAAACAGCCAAGTGTAAAGAGAGGAGAGGGTGGTAGATGGGCACTTACATTTTATAAATGGGAGGGTGCAATGTGCAATGGGTTGGCATCATCCAATTGCTACCCATGAAGATGGTGGGAGGGCCAAAGCCAAATGCTTTCTGATCAGAGCATATATGTGCCAAAATACCAAAGGCACTAATTAATTCTTTGTTGAGATTTGCTTAATCCTGAAGTAGCTGTACCATAATCAAACAAAGCCAATACTCAACTTTTAATTTTCTTCATGAGGACAAGTTCTTGGAATATCACATGGATTAAAAGATGTGGTTCATTTTAACCTGTTAGGGAATCTCACATTCTTTCCTTACTGAGAGGAATAGCAATTATTGGAGCTCCTCCTAATAAAGTATTAATTCACCTTAGTCCTTCTCCTTGGCAGTGGATAGTGGATACTTTTTTTTTTTTGGTCAAGGATAGTGGATACTTTAAGCATCTCCTTTGGTTTGGTTCTTTATAAATTAATCCTGGGCTAGCTTTGAGTCTTGAGCCTAGAGTTAGCTTTTCTGATTATAGGTTATTATTATGATACCTGAGGAAAGCTTTGCAGAGTGGCTTGAATAAATAACACGGCTTTGCTTGTTTGCACCACATATAGAAAATGTTGCCACTTATACCTTGCAGATCAGATTCTCTGGGTGATGTCTTCTGCACTTTCTCCTTTACAGTTTTGATGGCAGCACTTTGGTTTATATGAATCCGACAAAAGAATTGAATAAACGTGATAGCTTTTTCTAAAAAATATAGTGATTCTGTGATTTGAATCCACTCGCGCAAATTATCCAATGTTTTGCTTACTACTGGGGGACGGCCTATACTTTGGGGACTTGTGAGACGGGTAATACATAAATTTTCTTGCGACAAGCCAACTACAAATTATCGTTAAGTTAATCGATTGATATTAGTCACCAAAAAAATCGATTGATATTGAAACTTAAATATTTTACTTGCAAGAAAGTGTTATCCTTGTAACTCCATTCCTCATTTGGTATCATCCAGAAAAAGAGAAGGGAGCTACTTTCATATATTTGGTTTCAATGAAGTAAAACAGTGGAAATCTATGTAAATAATGAAAATGTGTATAAATATATAATAGGACCATAAAATCCTCCTCTTCCTCTCTTTTTCCTCCATTCAATCCAAGAGGGAGAAGATGAAAATAAGTTGACAGTTTAGATTCTTTTTATCTAAGCTGGTTGTACAAAGTTTGTTTGTTCATACATACAAATACAATGTGATTTTAGGAGATTTTGTTTGCTCCACAAGGTAGCTAGAGTCGGCCTGTTTTTCATCAAACAGGCACGCACGAGAGTCTTCCATCAAATTCAATGACACATGAACATGGTCATCATTGAATAGTGTTTGTCAAAATATATATTTTTTGTTTAGCCTGCCACAAAGTATGTACGGCTCACTCACGATAATCTATTTGGGCAAAATGAGACTCCATATCTAAAACGCAGGAACGATCGGCCAACATGCCAAAACTTTATAAAATTGTATGTTTAAATCTCATTAAATTATTAAAATAGAATTTCCATGTAATTATGTTATGCCCACGATAATATTATATAGAAATTAAGGCAATACTTTTAAAAAAATATATATAATTATCTTGAATATTTAAATATCAAATATCATATTAATGAATGGTTTAATGTCTTACCAGTTTTTCTTCTCGATTTGAGACCAATTATTCAACTACATGAGATAAATGAATGAGTTCAGATATTAATGAAATCTATAAAAGAGTTATCTATTGGAACAATATTAACAAGTAGATCCACATTTGGGGAATTAGTATTGTGTCAAGAGAAATTGATATATGAAAAACCGTGAATACACTTTTTGATAATGGTATTTGCAGAGGACCAATAATGGAAGGTCAAGTTAAATAATAGCTACCAAGGTAGCGGAAGATTCTCATCAAACGGTGGACGTGCCGGAGTGGTTATCGGGCATGACTAGAAATCATGTGGGCTCTGCCCGCGCAGGTTCGAATCCTGCCGTTCACGCATTTTGAACTTCCCAACTTTTACTTTTTATCACCCTTGCTCTTCTTCTTCTTCTTCTTCTTCTGTTCTAAACTCTTAGAACGCCCTCATGAAAATGAAATGAGTTGCAAGCACAAGTTCCCATTAATTGCTCAATGAGTACCTTGCATTTGATAAGGCAATGCAAATCCATCACCCAACTCCACCAGGTCCATGCACACACCATCACCACCGGTCTCATGCCCCTCCACACACTCCCAATCTTAAACAACATCCTCTCCACCTTCACTTCCTTATTACTCCCCTCCCACTACAACAACAACAACCTTTGTTGTTCCAATTTAACAACCTACGCACTCTCCCTCTTCCATTCCATTCCAAACCCAACACCATTCTCCTACAACACCCTCATCAGAATCCACACTCTCCTCTCTTCCCCTCTCCCTGCCATCAACCTCTTCCTCTCTCTCCGCCGTCTCTCTCTCCCCCCTGATTTCCACACCTTCCCTTTTGTCCTCAAAGCCTCTTCCCAACTCAACAACGCTCTCTCTCTCATACAGTCTCTTCACTCCCAAGCCTTCAAGTTTGGCTTCCTCGCCGATTCCTTCGTCCTCAACTCCCTCATACGTGTCTACTCAATCCACCACCGTGTCAATGATGCCCACAACCTGTTCTCCCAAAGTCCTCACAGAGATGTCGTTTCCTACAACGCCATGATAGATGGGTTTGTGAAAAGTTCCCAGATTTCACGTGCACGTGAACTGTTCGACGAAATGCCCGTGAGAGATTCCGTGTCTTGGGGCACCATGATAGCGGGTTATAGCCACGCTAAATTGTGCCGTGAAGCCATTGAGCTCTTCAATGAGATGATTAGTTTAGGTGGGGTTTGGCCGGATAACATAGCGCTGGTATCGGTTCTCTCTGCTTGTGCTCAGCTTGGGGAGCTAGAACAGGGTAAATTCGTCCATGATTACATTACGAGGAATGGGATTCGAGTTGATTCGTTTTTGGCAACTGGGTTGGTGGACTTGTATGCAAAGTGTGGGTGTGTGGAAACTGCAAGGGATATATTTGAGTCAAGCAAAGATAAAGATGTGTTCACGTGGAATGCAATGCTTGTTGGTCTTGCTATTCATGGGAAAGGTTCGATTTTGATGGACTATTTTTCTAGAATGGTTGCAGCGGGGGTTCGGCCTGATGGGGTGACCTTCTTGGGTGTGTTGGTTGGGTGTAGCCATGCGGGTATGGTTGGTGAGGCTAGAAGGGTTTTCAACGAGATGGAGACTCTTTATGGGGTTCCGAGAGAGGGCAAGCACTATGGGTGTATGGCTGATATGTTGGCGAGGGCTGGGTTGATTGATGAAGCGGTGGAGATGATAAAAGGGATGCCAAGTGGGGGTGATGTATTTGCGTGGGGTGGGTTGTTAGGTGGGTGTAGGATACATGGGAATGTGGAGGTTGCAAAGAAAGCAGCACAGCAAGTGATGGAGATAAAGCCTGAGGATGGTGGAGTTTATTCTGTCATGGCTAATGTTTATGCACACTCGGAGCAATGGGATGAGTTGGTCAAGATTAGGAGATCTTTGGGCGCCAACAGGAGGGCTAAGAAGATTACTGGCCGGAGTTTGGTTAGAGTAGATTGAATGGGCATTAACACAAACGCTACAGCAAGTGATTGGACAGACATGAATGAATAGGGATGGTGTCTTAGTTTGCTAATTTGGTGCTTTTAACGCCACAATGTAGATATCCCGTCTAATTTTTTTTTAGTGGGTGTTACGGTGAATATCAGTCAAAAACTTGATTGAAAAAATAATTTGAGAATGCAATGATTTATGTTTTGGATATATTTATTGGAAAAGTGATTTTCATAAATTTGGATAGTTTTGATCCAAACTTGATATTATACTTAATACTATCTCTCTTAACTTTAATTTTAATTAATATCGGTTAACTTAAGGATGAATTTAGTTTACGATCGGATATTTAGAAAGCTGAACCCCCCCTTGTAAGACCAAAAGAACAACACAATTTTATCCATTCTTCGGGTTATGAGCAGGGGCGTGGCGCTTCCGGAGGCTTCTATCGTTGTCGTGTCCATTACAGAGAGTGACAAGTGTCCCGTGGCTTCAACATTCTGCTACGTGGCTCCGGAACTTTCTTTCTCTATTTCTCTACTGTAATAATAATAATAATAATAACTCCCTTCACTTTCTATACATAAATATCTATATCTACAAGGGCTTGTGATCCATCAAGCTATATAAGTGTGGTACTGGAAAATTCTCTGACAGTAACTACATCAAGCAACGAACACAAACTGCTTTCTGGTTTTTTGCACCACTACATACATACTCCCTTTTCCTATTCTTGTTCCTAAATCGGTTATCAATCATGTACTTCAAGCCTACGGTATAGTTCTCTTTCCCTATGTTATGTGCTTAATTTCCAATTCATTAGCATCGTTATATATGGATTCAATACTTAACACTATATATGTTTGGGGGGGGGGGTGAATTAATATATGGTGCAGATGGGTAATTGGATGGCAACGACACTGCTGAGAAATGGGCTTCGAGGAGGTAAAGCCACATACACAACCTCAACGGTACCAAAGATGAAGGCATATTCCCCTGCTGCGGGTGATTATGGATATATTCACCAGCAACAACAGCAACAACGTGAGAAGTCATCAAAGTTAGCGAAACAGGACTTCGTGCCGGTGTGCGTGGCGATTGGGATGATAGCACTGTCGACGACGCTGGGTCTCTACACAGCATGGCAGCAACTAAGGAATTCCCCAACCGTGCGGGTCAAGAAGCAGAGGAGGGAGACTCTGCCCGAAGTTGTGGAGCCCGAACACGTGGTGGAAGAGGCTGACAAATACTTCAAGAACTCCTTCTTCAGGAAAGTGGCACACGTTCAGGAGCGTAGCTACCCTGATCACAACCAAATCCCTAACCCCATTCGCAGAGATGCCTATGCTTATCCCCCTCGTGTTGAGACTCTTAAGTCCGTTGGGGTTGATGTCGATCCCTCTCATGTGTGAGTGTGAGTGTGACTCTATATAGTTAGTCAAGTTTCTGGTTTTGTAAGATGAGATTACCTTTTTACATTATTGTGAGAAAATAAATAAATAAAAAGGGCTGTAAATAGTAAATACAACTCAGTTGGCTGTTCTTTCTCTTTTGTGGTCTGTGGCTTTAGTTATCTAAATATAATGGACTTGGCTCCTTGTAGTTTCTTGTTTAATTGCCAAAGAGCAGAATATTGTGCAAAATTTTATGTCGTGTGTGCGTGGATAAGTGCGATATCATAATTATGGACATTGGCTTTGCAATGATGTAAATAATTCCACTCCCCTGCAACTGCAATGCAAAACAGTCTAGCGAAGTTATGAATGGGACTGGGATCGGATCCTAAAAACAGAGGAACATCTCTTGGTTTCATGTCCAAGAAAGTGCGCTGTGCAGGCCGTTGAACTTCGGAAACGCCGGCAAATTGGAGAAAAAATTATCCTATTAAAACAATTTTTAGATTCTTACTCATAATTTTTACAAACCACATTAAATTGTGAAGAGAATTATTCTTTAAAAACCACATTAAACAAACGAACAACGAGACTCAAACTTGGCGCTAAGTGGAGATATAGCGTTACAGACAGAGGCTTTTCAAGTCGTCATATCTACGCTTTAAATTTACAAAAAAAAAAACAAAAAATTGCAGAGACGGTTGCTATTGGCATCCATATCCTCGTGCACTAGAGTAATCAACACGAACAGATGCAATTGTGGTTACAAAACTATTAAGTAAATTTGATAGATTGATTGTCCTTATGAGCTGGTGATTGTATTATATGGCATGGTATGGAACCCATTCCCACTCTAACAGGGCGTATTTGTCGTATTTGGGGTTTCCAATTAAAGAAAAGGGACCAAATAAGACATGCTTGATCTATGAGCGACACAAGAAACTGCTCTTGTTTTTGAATAGTTCCAATAACATTGGATGTCTACGACTACGAGGGTTCTACTCCTAGTTGACTCGGAGTTTTCAAAGATGTTTGATTATTATGAAAGTGAAGCTTCAAGATTTTGATGATACCAAATTCATGGAATATTTTGTGTTTGGAATACCTAGCCGGGGGTTTATATAAGCGCTCAATTAAGTACTCCGCTTGTAGAATATAATAATGTACAGCTCTGTTTCTCTGTGTACCAGAAACCAGAGGTCTAGCTCAGCTCAATGATTTTGGATATTAAACGTCTTCTGAATTCTCTCCCTCAATAATACTCGTTGCTCCATAGATAGAATTTCTATCAATATCTTTCTTTCGTAAGAAGCTCTTGAGGGTTGAGGGTTTTGAAGACGTTTAGTTTTCAGAATTCATGTGAAAAAACCATAAACATTTCCAGAAGCTAGTAAAGGTGAATTCAGAGGTAAGTTTGAGTGACATTGCAGAATCAAGATGCATGTTTTAGTACTAGTAAGCTACAACATGGCCTGCCTAACTTCACTTTGGTTTGGTATTTTGTGCTGGTTTTTCCGCTTACGCTTTCACTTCGGATTCTTGATTGAAGGTTTCATGCGTCATAATCTTCTTATTGTGCTGGTACGGCCTCAAAGTCAAAAGTATTTCATAGTATCATCTACCATCGGGGAAGGATCCAGCAATTTTATGATATGGCGCAAAACTCGTATATAAATTTGTAACATATAAAATATATTATAATATTTTAAAAAGTATATATATCTAATATTTAAGTGGAGACATTAGGTAGACATTTAATAAAAAAAAATAATTTGACTATGAGTTATTTTTTGCTTTTTATGAGAATAACGGTTACTTTTAAAGGTTTATTTCAATAAAACACAAATTTATATTTTATTTAAAAAAAAATTAATATTCAAGTGGGGACAATTACACTCATCATGCTGTGAATGGATCCGTCCTGTCTACCATTCTACGAACTCTATAAAATGGAACCCCCAATCTTAGGAACAGTCCAGTACCTTGAAGTTTTGTTGTAATCGCATTTATCTTCTCCATATATGCATCCGTTGTTGGACTTGGACGTATATAGTACACCAGGACATCTTATCTGGTGGCTAATTCAATATAGAATTAATATTTGAATATTTCAATATAGTATATTAGGTGTATGTATTTTTTTTCTTATATTTCAGTTCAGATGGAGTACTACTAATATTTGAATATAAGAATTTATAAACCCCCACTATTAAAAACAATTTTGCTTGCTGAAAGATATTTCTCGTAACCTTATTATACATTTTTGCTACTGAATCAAGCTATTGTGGACTAACTTTTAATTTTTGAGAATCTTTTTAATTAAAATAATTTTATAACTCTTACTTGTAGAAAATATTTGTAGATAGTGGAGCCATGAACCCCCAAGTTTTTTTGAAAAATTTAAAAAAAATTCTATATAGGTAGAGTAGAGTTATGTCAAAGATTTCAAAAAATTAAAAGAGTAATTAATATTTAGATTTTAATATTTTAAGATGATTTTTAGACATTTAAATTTTATGTTTACATTACAATTTTATATTTATATTACAACTTAAATTTTAAAATGATCAATTTTGTGTTTATGACTGCTAAAATTTTAGATATATAGTATGATATTATATATTTAATTTTCATCAAATTTTGTTTTGCCATTTTCAAATTTTTGTTCTAAATTCCACCACTATTTATAAAAAAAAAGGTTTAAAAAATTTATTGGTGGATACAAGATTTTAAAAAATTATTAAAAAAGAGATGTAAATACTAATTTTCATTCGAGCAATGCTATATATTACGAAAAATACTTGCACGAAAACGGTTATTGAATAGGTGTAGCCAATAAGATTTTATTTTGTCAGAAATCATGGGTCGAGAAACAATAAATAATTGGCTGCCAAGTTTTTCGTCACCGTTCGTACAATAATTCTTCGTAAGATTTAGTATTTTCCCTTTCATTAATACTACTATATTATTTAAAATTCACAAAAAAAAATCCGTACCGACTCAAAGTCTACCATCGAAGTGAGATTTTGTTGCGGAAAACGGACGTTTGTTATGTTTGATTTGGAAATGGTTTAAGGGCAGGGGGAATGATGCAAAAGGACAACGTGGCAAGATATTACTGGATATTGTCACGTGGAGCATAAAATCATTGGTTGAAACAGCTCGCAGGAAGGGTGACGGACATCTTTAACCGCAACTGCTCTCGACTCCTCTTTGAACAACACTCAGATTTAAATACTATTTAGAATTAGAATTTAGAATATTTAGGATCTTAGAATCGAAAACTAACATTATTTCAGGGTTAGGGTTTCGCCTTGAGAGAGAGATAAACAGTGTAACATGGGAGAACGAAAGCGAATCCCTCTGGGGATCTTTGCAGTGCTCTTCGCGATTTGTTGTAGCTCATCGCTACAGCT
The DNA here is from genome assembly GCA_030159175.1 of Glycyrrhiza uralensis. Lineage (NCBI taxonomy): Eukaryota > Viridiplantae > Streptophyta > Magnoliopsida > Fabales > Fabaceae > Glycyrrhiza > Glycyrrhiza uralensis. The sequence goes on along the minus strand of BRZY01000003.1, from coordinate 54,609,110 downwards.
TCTTCGCGCTTCCGATGATGCCGATGACGCGGTAATTTATCTTCTCCTTTTTATTCGTTTCCTTTTCTGTGTGTTTGGTGATTGGATCTGTGACTCTGTTTTTGTGAGGCTGTAATTGAGGAATTGTTGTTTGTGTTTGTGTATGTGCTTTAGATCTTCTACGAGTCATTTGACGAAACGTTTGAAGGCCGTTGGATTGTGTCTGACAAGGATGACTACAACGGTAACTACTATAAACTCAGTTTCTTCTTTTGGTATTTGTGTTATTGTGCGATTGTTTACCGTGTCGTGAATATACCGTGATTTTTTTATTTTTAATTTTAACGCTGTTCATCAATCTACCCACTCACTCACATAGTGGATGAATGTCACTCAACTTATTCACAAACAACTCCGATATCCAAATCTATTACAATTTTCCCTGCATGTTAAAGGACTTGTATAGAAAATGCTTTATGGAATTAAAAAAAGAAACTAGAAGCATTGGTTGAACATATGATTGGACGATATTGATTGATAATATTTGTAAATCTATGATTCTTTTAGACTAGCAAAACCAATCCTGAAAATTATATTAGTATTGACTAGTTATTGTCTTAGTAGCCGTAATAATAATGTTTGGTTTGATTACAATTACAATGGCTTCCCTGATATTAATTCTTATTACACCCAAGACTCAACACCCTCTTTGTTTGGTAAGTTACACTTACCTCCCTTGTGTCCCAATAACTAGAGTAATGTTGCGCCCCCAACCCCGAATCTTCGGGGAGATGAGTGTAAACTATGCCCTAATAATAATGGGCAAATTGCTCATGAGTGTCTTAAGGGCAGCTAAAGCTTACCTTGCCATGAGTCTCTCCCTCATGGAAACCAATTCGTCAAATGTCCCTTGATAATGGGTGCTTCTCTTAAACAATTGGATGAAATAGATCCAAATCTCACTCCAGATATAGTGGCTTGATAGGCAATTCGTTCTTGCAAAATTTGATGCATCATTTGATTTGTCCTCTGGGTTCTAGGTGTCTGGAAGCATGCTAAGAGTGAGGGGCATGATGATTATGGGCTTCTTGTCAGTGAGAAAGCAAGGAAATATGCTATAGTTAAAGAACTTGATGAGTCTGTGAATCTTAAGGATGAAGCAGTTGTTCTTCAGTTTGAGACTCGTCTTCAGAATGGCCTTGAATGTGGTGGTGCATATCTGAAATATCTTCGACCACAGGAGGCTGGATGGAAACCCAAGGAATTTGACAACAATTCTCCATATTCTATCATGTTTGGTCCTGACAAGTGTGGGGCCACAAACAAGGTGCACTTCATTTTCAAGCATAAGAATCCCAAGAGTGGGGAGTATGTTGAACACCATCTCAAGTATCCCCCATCTGTTCCGCTGGACAAACTATCTCACGTGTACACTGCTGTTTTGAAGCCTGACAATGAGTTGCAAATTTTGATTGATGGGGAAGAGAAGAAAAAGGCAAATTTCTTATCTTCTGAGGATTTCGAACCTTCTCTTATCCCTCCCAAGACAATAGCAGATCCTGATGATAAGAAACCTGAGGACTGGGACGAGAGAGAGAAAATTCCAGACCCAAATGCAGTGAAGCCAGATGACTGGGATGAGGATGCACCCTTGGAAATTGTTGATGAAGAAGCAGAGAAACCTGAAGGATGGTTAGATGATGAGCCTGAGGAGATAGATGACCCAGAAGCAACAAAACCAGAAGATTGGGATGAGGAGGAGGATGGTGAATGGGAAGCCCCAAAGATTACTAACCCAAAGTGTGAGACAGCCCCTGGTTGTGGTGAGTGGAAGAAGCCAATGAAGAGGAATCCAGCCTATAAGGGAAAATGGCATGCCCCCCTTATTGAAAATCCTGCTTATAAGGGTATATGGAAGCCTCGGGATATTCCAAACCCTGACTACTTTGAACTTAAAAAACCTGATTTTGAGCCCATTGCTGCTATCGGTATTGAGATTTGGACAATGCAAGATGGCATATTGTTTGACAACATTTTGATAGCTAAAGATGATAAGATTGCAGCGTCCTATAGGGAGACTACATGGAAGCCAAAGTTTACCATTGAGAAAGAGAAACAGAAGGAAGAAGATCTGGACACTGGATCAAGTGGTCTTGCAAGCTTCCAGGTAATGTCATTTTATTCTCTCTCTCTCTCTCTCTGTCCTGCCTTCCCAGCTTTAACTCTCACTTTCTTGAGTCTTATCTTTACTTTCTAGAATTTCCTCCTCCACTCCTCCTCTTTCTTATACATGATTTTACATTTTGCCCTTGCAGAAGAAGGTATTTGACCTGTTATACAAGATCGCAGACATTCCCTTCCTGAGTGCCTACAAGCTTAAAATATATGTAAGTGAAAAAAAAAGGTCCCTTCTTTGGGAACCTTACTACCTGTAATGTTTCACTTGTGGGAGGATGAATTGAATTTTTTGCTTCATTGCAGGATCTCATTGAAAAGGGTGAAAAGCAACCGAATCTCACTATTGGAATTCTTGTATCCGTTGTGGTGGTTTTCTTGACAATTTTCTTCAGGATCGTATTTGGTGGGAAGAAAAAGCCGGTGAGTAGAAACCCGTGTTTCTCGTGTGCTAAAATAAAAGTTCACTCACGATTTTATCATGTTATATTTCTTTCCTTGGGGCTTTGTTTAGGAGTTTATATCTTCATCACTGAACAGTGTATCTTCTTGTGCAGGCAAGAGTGGAGACGACAAACACAGAACCCACAGAAACTTCCACTAACCAAGGCAGTGGAGAGAATGAAGAAAACAAAGAGGAGGAAACATCCGCCGCTCCACGTCGGAGGACAAGGCGAGATAATTGAAATGATTGAAACTTGACAGGGGCGGCCGATCAAGATCACCACCACATACAAATTTTGAGTCTAGTTGGACATTAGGTCAATTCCGTAGCACTTTGTTTGCAATTTTCTCCTCCACCTTTAGAAAGATGATATGCATAAGGAGTGTAAATCAGATATTCTGCGTCTTGCGGGTCACTTTGGAGACTTGAGTATTTTAAGCTAATTGAGGTTGTACAATTATTTTTCTTTATCTTTCTAGTTATGTATCACAAAAATCAATTTCACCAAACAATATTCCATGGTTAAACTAGAATCCTGATTTAAGCATATGCGTGATCCAACATCTTGAATAGGTATTGAAACATCCGTTGTTTCCACTGTATGAATATTCCACGCTTTTTTTTTGGAAATAATAAACTAAATAAATCTATTAGCAGTATTATATTATTGAGTTATTAAAAGAGAAAACAATAACCACTAGGTGAGAAAAAAAAAAAGGAACATAGGAACATGTGAGCGTGTGGATCTTCTATCTTCATTAAAATCACAAAGCAAGTGCATGAACACCACTCACAACAAAAATCTTTCTCAAGACCAACAATATGAAATTCAAACAACTGTTAATCATCTGCAAAAGTAGTTTATTTCCCTATAACTCGATATCATACCTTTTTAAAGTCTGAAAAATTATCCTTGCATTAATATAGCATACACAACAAATTACTAATGCTCCTAGCTGTAATTGGTAGCACTGTAGCAGAGGTACATGTATATAACTCGGTGCTGAAGCCGTTGTAAGCAGTTACTCAAGGACCAAAAACCCTGGGAGGGTAAGTAACAGAAGTTGGATCAGGAATCTTATCATTTGGACCAAGATCGTTGATAGGTGGGCGCTGTTTGTGGTGATTAGTGACTGCTTGGTAAGCCATTGCCAACGCCAAAGCCTGCAAACAAAGGGGGAAATTAGCTTGATACCAAATGTTGACAAAAAAATAAATGCTTGATACCAAATCAATAACAAATAGAGGATCAAGTCATTGATTATACAATGTGATCACTGTTAGGGGGAGTATAGATGCCGGTGGTTATAGTAGTTCTTCTTCAGCTGCCACCAGATGGTGGATCAGAGATATTAGTAAATCCTGTTGGCACTACTATGACTGGTAAACCAACAAGATTTCCTATGCAAACTTTCTCCCAGTCAGTTGCATTGCCAATGAATGCATCCACGGTAAAAGACTCTCTTATTTCTTTGATTAGCCTTCCCCGTGCTCTCTGTGCCTGCATACAATAATTTAAATCCGAATGCCAACATGTTAAAGATAAAAATAAAATAACAGAATGACATTAAACTATTGATCTATGCAATGCAAACATTAACCTGATTTTTCTGCCAAGTGCCAAACTTAGCAACACATAAAAACACAGCACTACAGGCCATCAAAATTAACACGACAATTGACATGAGATTCCGTTGTGAAACTCATTTCAAGATTCTATGGACCATTTCAGATATTAAAAGACATCAGCCAAGTGGCTTTTCTATCACTACGGGGCAGCAAATTCTTCGTATAAAAGATGCTGTGGTTTAATTAAACTATTTAGGAACCAAAATAAAGACCTGGACATAGTCCACTGCTGGAATTATGCGAGCACGGCGTAGTTCAGTGGGCCACTGATCTTGGGCTTCATACACATTATCCTGGCCTGTGCGCTGCCACTGATCAAAGTGAGCCAGCATATCGACATCCATTGTGAAATTTAAGATACCTTGAGCAGAATCAACTGTGTAATTCAGTTTGAAAGGGACCATCTTGACACCCTTTGATGCAAGAACATGAACAACCTGAGTTGTCATAGCAAAAGAAGTTTAGAACATGATGTCAAAGCTTGAACATATGTCCTTATAACAAAATTAATTGAAGGACTAACCTCCATTTCAGCATCATCAAGATATCCAACAGTCAACTTTGTAATGTCAACCAGGAATGGATCACCAAGGGAGCTATCTTTTGATGAGAGATCATCTGGATCTCTTCCCCGGACAATATCCAGAACAACAGCACAATCAGTTGCAGATCTACAGAAAGGGCCAAGCTTATCCTAGTAGAAAGATTACATGTTAGTTTAACATTCAACAAAAGAACATGATAATCTAAGTCTTACCAAGCTTTCTGATATGCTCATTACACCAGTTCGACCAACAGTACCAAAAGTTGGGCGCAATGCTGTCACGCCACATCGAGCTGCGGGATAAGTTATGGATCCAGCTGTTTCTGAACCAATTGCGAATGGAACCATACCTGTAATGAAATAAACAAATTCACATGATTGAATAACACACATGACCCGTGTACAAAGAAAACCAAAATAAAATTTTAAGCACATTCTGACCTCTAAAATAAACTATATAATGGAAAGGACCTCTAAAGATGATCCAATATGAACAGGCATGGATTAAGGAAAGAAAGGACTGAAGAAAGACGGAAACAAAAGTGCAAACATTTACAGAAGATAATTGAAAAGTACCTGCTGAGGTGCTTGCTGCAGGTCCAGCAGATGAACCTGTAGAAAATTCCTCAATATTCCACGGATTCCTGGTTCTGCCACCAAACCAGATATCATCATAAGCCAATGATCCACAAACAAGCTTTGCAACAAGAACAGCCCCCGCAGACTTCAACCTGTGTTGAATAACATCATCAACTATAAACAAAATTTTAGACACACAAACATAATTACTGGTAGTAGATTTGCATTTGTCATATATATTACCTCTTATATAGACCCAAGCTTCCATGTCAATAGCTTGATTTTTAAATGATTTCGACCCCCAGGTTGTTTTGTATTCGGGCACTGATATTATGTCCTTCAATCCATAAGGAATCCCATGAAGAGGTCCTTCAATGGAAACCAAGATTCAATTTAAAATTAAAATCTCTTTCTATACTTCAGAGCCTATACAGTTATCCTGAAAGGAAGAAGAAGGCGGAAACTTTCTAATCTTAAAATCTTACTATTCTGCAACAGCACTTTTTAAACAGAATGAAGTATATCTTCGTATATATAAAGTAAGGTGTATACTTGAGGTTACATTTTTCTGCCTAAAATAGGGATAATTTGGGAATATATAATTGTAATAATATTAAAAATAAGTGGTTGAAGTTGTTTTTTTGTCATTAAATTAAATGCAACGAATTACTTCAACAAGACTTAATTAATTATTTTGTATTTGATGTTGAAGTTGGTTAGTTGGGAGAGTTATTACTCCTTCTTTAAAGTTTTAAATATATAATTGTTGAAAAGATGATAAATTTTATAATTTAATATTAAAATTATTTGGCATAAAATAGTTATATTTGAATATATGTCACTGTTGAATCTTATAATAAAAAGTAAAATAGTGATGATAATAAATTAAATATAATTCTAAAATAAATATAAATAGTGTTATTTTTTTAAAAAATAGCTAAAAGGGTCCCCATCTAATTTTTTTTATCTTTATATATAAATTAAGATACACTTGAGGTTATATTTTTCTAACTAAGATAGAGACAAGTTGGGTCTATGTAATTATAATATTATAATAATATTAAAAAATATGTAATTGAGATTTTTTTTTGTTTTTAATTGTTTTAAAATTAAAAAATATTATTACTCATACATAATTCACTCGTTCACCCCGTACATCACACGGATTACAAGGTATGGGATAGACAGACCTAAATTCTAGGTAGTCCTGTATAGGAATCTTACATTGATGATACAGGGATGGTTAGGCTATACTGATCTTTCTAAAGCTAAAAGTATTATTTTGAAGGTAAACAAATTTAAAAAAAAAAAACACCATCAAATGTTCACAACTTCACATGCTAGGAAAAATTATAACTACCTAGATAGACTCCTTGGCTGAGCAATTTATCAGCTTCTTTGGCTTGCTTGTTTGCCAATTCTTCGGTATAAGTGACTACGGCTTCAAGAATAGGATTGTACCTGGTGTTCATTCCACGTGATAGAGTTAATCAGGAAGATACAAGTTTCAAAAACTGGAAATCTCCTCATCAAAAACACACTACACACACACTACATATTTCAGCAATTGCTAGCACATTAGCATTCCAATACTACTTTTTCAATCTCCCCAAGAATATTTGTGTAAGCTCCTGGGAAGTAATTTGTTTTGTTTTGATGAGTTCACCTAACTCGAGAACCTAGGGAAAAAAGGCCATTCATGAAACATTAACCCATGATAAAATATTTATACAAGATATAGGCCTATTTGGATAACAAGTTTATTTACTGCTTATGGTATAAGCTGTATAAGCTACTTTTATAATCGAAGAAAAATTATAGTGAAACTTATTTTATATAAGCTATAAGCTGTTTTGATAAGCTATCCTGAGTAGCTTATGAAAAATAAGCCCAAAATAGCTTATGAATCAGTCATAAGCTGTGTTCATAAGCTCTGCATAAGCCAATCCAAATATGCCCATAATCAAAATCAAATTAGTGGTCTATCACTTACACTCAAAAAGGCAATACCTTCTTCAGATTCAGGTCTCTGTATCCCAGAGATGGAAGGATAGTTGAACCTTTTGGTTACACAATGAACTGGTCGATGGTCCCAATCAGCATTGAAGACTAAAGTAGAAGGATAATGAAGCCCTCCATTTTCAGAAGCTACAAGTTCCCGATTGGCTTTTATAATCGGAATATTTAACTCATTTGCACACCCTTACCAATTTCCTCAATCTAAGAGGAACAGAATTAGTCACCACCACCAGGCATCATGGTAACAAGTAACAACAAACTCACAAGTCAATGAAGCTACCTGATTATCCTCGAAGAAGTCAGCATCAAGTAAACCAAAGGTACGTCTCAGGCAGGAAACATTACATTTCTTCTCTGAAAATTGATGTTGGTTCATACTTCCCTAGCGATGACAAATAGAAAAAGGGATATATCATGAAAATAACGAGTTATAAAGGAATGCTTACAACACTTATGCTCCTAAACTTATGGAACCAAACCAATGCTACAGCTAACCTCACACTAAACCTTTGTTATTTTGAATTAGTTAATGTTTGGTCAAACATCTATAACCAACTCTAACATTTGGTACTTGGTAGTATGAAATATTGGCACCGTGCAAATGAAATGGACTAACATTGGCACTTCCAATATTCTTAACTTAAGCAATCAGAAACTGACCTGCAATTTCTCGCAGAATATTTTCCATATTCTTTTTATGGTTTTCACCTGTTGTACATTAGTTAGGGATGCAAAAAATGCATTGTATTTTCTTTTCGTACAATATATAAAGGAGTATAGGGAATCAGAGAAACTCCTTGTTGTATATACATTATACAATCATAGAAAAAAAAATTCACAAAATCATTTGTAAGAAGTAAAAAGCATGAGCGATTATTATTATTTTTTAAATGCAACTAGTGAGTAAACAAAACGCAGGCTAAAGCAGTAAAACTGCATCGAATTTAATTCATTTCCAACATGTAATCATTCAGAAACTGAGTTCAGTTTACTACGAAGAGTGAGAAAGGTACCAATCAGGGAATCACCTGTTGGATTAATTATTTAGTTAATCAACTATCTTGGATTAGCATTAATCAATTATTGTAAATTATTTTTTTAATTATTTATATATTAATTATGGTCAATAATTATTAATACAGCACTTAAAGTAATTGATGGATATTACTGAACTTTTGTTTGGGAATAGCCCTGTGATGAGTTGAGTCATTCTATTAGTAGCCCGTTGAGAGGTCTCTGGTCTCTGTTGGTAAGTTAAATATTGTCTTTCCATTAAGTAGTATTATTCTAATTGATACGCTTAACTAGTGAAGAGAGCAGTTTACTCTCACTTCAATTTTCTCTTAAGAACAGTGTTCTATTCAATCAGATAGATCCTGGCATGTCAAGTATACATATTTCGGTCTATCACTCGTTAGTACGATGATTAACATCCTATAACTTGTATCTAATATTGTAAATTTCATCAGTACCATGTTTGTTTCGTTTCCGTGGGAAGAAAAAGTTGGTGAGTGCGATGGGCAGGAAGGTTGGGAAGGAAAGGCGAGTAGCGGAACGGCGGACACGAGAGCGTGGGAGCAGCAAATTATGACTATGATGGTCGTTACTGAAAAGGGGAAGCTGGTGGTAGTGCCATCGCTGCCACGTGTCGATTTGGTGACTGCCTTTGGACGACACTTGTTCTTCGACATGGCGGCCTTCTCTGAGCGCTCTCTCTGTCAGTCACAATTCTACCTGCAGTTCTTATTTCGGATTCAGTTAACTAACTAAATTTATGATCATTTTTAATTATAGCATAAAATATTTTTAATTGGTGAATTATTTCTATTTTACAGCTTTTTTTTTACAACGTTAGACATTGATTTTATAGCAGAAGATTGGACCAAGTATTGGGTTGATGAATGTTTTATATCATGTTTGAACGCAAAAGTTTTAGTTTTTTGATTTATGAAGATATTAGTTTTATTTTATTTTTTATTTTTTTCATATATGTAAAAGAAGAAATATTGTTAAGTAATTATTAATAGATAAATAGGTACTTTTGAAGAAGTTAAAAAAGATAATTTTTGAAAAATATAAAAAACAAAAGTTAATTTCAACTTCTATGAAAAATTATTAGTTAAAAAATATATACTAAAAGTACTTATAGAAAAATTTATTCAAACTATGTCTTGGAGGTTAATTCCTTCCGAGTGATTTTATTTAATCTTCCTAAACCCTTAATTATTTGATTAAAAAAGTGAGAATTAAGACATTTAATTAGAGAAAAACTAATACAAGAACTTAATTGTATCAATTGAACACTTGAGAGATTGAATTTGTACAAAAATTTATTTAAAGATTAGAATTACAGATTACTAATCATAACTATTGGGTTCTGAGCTTGGTGTTGCTATAAATTTAATCCTGTAATTATAAGTTCTATAAATTTGTACAGAAAAACCCCTGATCGTTGTCTCTGTCTTGCTCTAGCCAGTTTGGCGTTTGCAATATTGAAGAGATCCCATTTTGCGATCAGGACAACGACGTGGGGCTAGCTACCTTCTATTATCTATTATATTTATTTATTCTAATTTATAAAAATAACTATATTCCGATTATCTTACTTGTTTAGTTGTTGTGTTCGATCTTGGACTTTCTTCGGGGCGGCTGTATAAAAAAAAAAAAATTAAAGAATAATGATAACTTTGCTATAAAACAATTGCAGACAACTTCAGCCGTCCAAATTTTCATTTTATGTGTAAAAAAATAAAATAAAAAATCTGTTCATAAGAGGTAAGTTGATGGTAAAACCATATAAAAAAAATTAATTACTGTAGATAATTTCCTAAATATATTTCTATATAAGCATAAGTGATATAATTATTTTATAAAAAAGATTATGTATGCACACATGTATGTATATGTATATATAATTTGGATTTTTTGGGGTCAATATAGTTTGAATTGAATTGGATCAATTTTCATGATTGGAGTCCAAAAATCAATCCAATTCAAGAAAAGAAAAAACTTCGGTTGTTTTCTATTTTTTATTTCATATTTCATATTTGCGGAAAAGTTTGTGACCGCTCCTACTTTTTTTTTTACCATTAAAAGTAGTAATCAATCATACTAATTACGGTACAAATGTAGTTTTGGCGCAGTAAACTCCGAGGGGGTATTTAAACAAACTTATTTGGCATACGTAGAGATGGCAATTTGGGCTGGATCTGGCGGGCTAGCTTACCAAACCTGCCAAAAAAGGGGTTGGATTGGGGCTTTCAACTCGTAATCCGTTTTGACTCACCCAAAGACAGGTTAAAAATGGGTTGGCTTGGCGGATTTTCGGAATGACCCACCAGCCCTTTTTTTTAATTTTTTATTTGTGTTTTTTTAAAAAATATATATTTTTGGATGGGTTAGGCGGGCCAACCCACCACTCTACAACTTTTTTTTTTTGGCGGGTTAGGATGGCCAACCCGCACGCGGGCGCGGCCTAGGCCCCTATACTGCGACCCATTTTTTTTGGCAGGGCGAGGCGGCCCGCACTGGCGGATCCACACTATGTTGAGAGTGGGCATATGCCCCCCACTTAGCATTTAAAACTTCCATTTAATACTTATATTTTTCCAATTTTAATCTCTTAAAATTTTATATTTGACCCCACTGGCCAAAGCACTAACCCCATTGACTAAGACACAGAGAAAACACTGAGCAAATGCTGGTCATACTGACCAAGGCAAGCCTCATGCTTCACGCGAGAAAGTGAGAAAATAGCTAAAAAATTAAGAGAAATTAATAAGCTTTCAAAAAATATCCTTCAATAGGTATTGAACCCAGGTCATGGGTTTGTTTAAAAGCAAAGATGTCACTGCGCTGGAGTCTTAATTTAGTCATGTATATACCTTCAGTTTCTATTATAAGAGAAAATTGAGTTATTTTCTTGATTCAAATTATAAGAAACATAGACCCATTATTAAATGCTTTAATTATTAGAATTCCTTTTATATCTTTGTTTTATTATGAAACCAATTTTCCATGCTATTTTTCCTTGGTCTTGATGAATTAGTTATTTGTCTCTTATAATAAGGACCAGAGGTAATATAATCAAATACTCAATATATATCAGTTCATGCGGTTCAACCGTTGACTCAGCGATTTGACCAATAATTCACTAACCCAGTACCCTCACCGAGTCGATGATCGGTCTAAGTTTAATAACATTAATTTCACACCCAACTCTCAATCTCTCTACTAAGCTCTCATATCTTTCTTCCTTTTATCTCAATCTCTCATATCTCCTTCCTCTGGAAAATCTCACCGCATTTGCCACTCAACCACCATCGGACCACCGTTGAAATATTGCCCCCATTGACCTAGGGTCCTAGATACGCCACTGGCGGCCCGCTTTGCCAACCCTAGGCGTACGTGACGTAGGTTAATGTTAGTTGCCATCGTCCTTTGCGCGCCCACGGGGAGTTCCGCTAGAGAGCCCCCAGAAATCAGAATCCAGAATTCCAGATCATCGTAATCGTAATTGTTAACAAACAGGGGAGGCTTTTTGCGGAATGAGGTAATTAATTATTAATTAATCAATTAATTAATTGGGAATATTTGTACAGTACACATAATAAATTTGTCATTTCCAGATGAACCACATAAAAGTCAGATTGTTGTGAAATAACGTCAAAACCCAATGATGTGCTACATTGTCTTTCTACTACTAGCAGATAAACATGCGTCATAGAAAAATATTAAAATCGAAACCCACCTAACCCACTGTGATGGCTAAATTAAATTCTCCATTATAAAGCCTCCAAATTAAATCAAGAAACATATATAATTAATAAGTAGTGGTTGTCATATAGATGGAGGGTCTTCTGCCTTTGGTTTACAGAGCAATCAAGAAACGCAGAACTCGCAGGGAATACCAATGTCTTTCCTCAGGAGCTGCTCTGCGTTACAACATCAACATGTCCGAGTTCTACCTCCCTCAAACTCAAGGCTACGGCGGCTACCATGAACAACCTTTAAATTCAATACAGAAAAATATGGTTGATGATCATGCAGAGATAATTGGTTATCGGCGACGTCATAATTCTGCCACGGATCCTCGGCATAGAACCCATCTTCCTGGCTCTTCCGTTTCAAAGAAAATCGTGAGTTATAAGAGTCATAAAATAATTTCTTGCATCACTGGTGTGTAGTAAGGTGTATGCCCTGTAATTGATGTCCAAAAGTCCTGTAGTTTGTAATTGTAAAGACAATGGGCGTGGCCTTAAAATTAGGTTCCGTGTGCTAATTAGATGTCCAGTGTACGTAAGCTCATATTATTTTCGATGTTCTTTGATTCCAAACTAGTCTTTGAACCTTTTTTTTTCTGGGTTTCAGTGAAGGATCATATTCATGACCTTCTTTTCCCCTTTATTTCTGTAAGTCTGCTGTTAGAGGTTGATGGCGGTCGCCTCCCTCACAAAAGTGAAATTATTGAATCATATGGGATTCTGAAGTTATTTTTAAATCTAGCTATGTATTGTCAATGGAAAATGATATAGTACTGTACCAATTAGATTTGCACGAAATTGACGAAAATGACGTGGTTAATTTGGATTGGTAAAGCTCTTTTTCAGCAATTCTCCTTGTGCGTGTATGGTTACCAACCCCTGGCTTGACTCCGTGGACATTTCATATGAAAGTTTTCGCACTCGGCTGCAATGCGGATTATCAATTGTATATTGATCAATAAATGTTGGATTGGATGGTGCTATTTTGGCAAACCAAAAATGTGTTACCATTTTCCATTTATTTATTAAATTCACATATTACAAGAGAATATGTCTACTGTCATGTGTGTAATTAAATTTAAGACCAGTTTGTTTAATCTCAAAAAATAATTTTTGGATTATGTAAATAAAACATTTTTAGAGATTTTATATAAAAAAGCTATGTTGTGACCTATTATATTTATAAAAAGTATTTTTTACTTTATTTCTCATTTATTAAAAAATATTATTCTGAGAAGGTATTCATAACAATGTTCAAGAAAAGCTGAAAATGTTTTTTTTTTGTAAATTTCGATTTTTTAAAATCTTATTTAAACCAACTAAAATAAGTAAGAAGTCATATTTATGAACAAAAAGTTAAAATATTTATGAACAAAAAGTTAAACTAATTCGAAACGAATGTAAATTTAAAAATAATAATTACTAAGGAAAAATACTGAAGCAAACGTGACGTGACACAAGTTTAAATATCTCGCGCAGGCTTTAGGTTTGTATTTCGCGCCAAACCAGAGAGAGATCGTAGGAGAAGCAAAATGGTTCAGGTGTGTTTCGTTCTGGATCTGCGAAGCTTGGCACCTCCATTGCTAGGAAACTTAAAACAGGTACAGAGCTTGATTACCTACACAATAAACTTTGTTTCCCCTATAATCTTAATCTCTATTCTCTCAGTTGTTGCTTTCTTTTATCATCTCTTCAATATTCATCGAAGCACCCAGCGCAATATCATTATTCCTAATAGATCGGAGATTTCTCAATGTTCGTGTCTCAATTTTCAGTCTCTGCTTCAACTCGCTAATTTCTACGCCATTTCGAGTTCGTCGTCGTCGTCTGCACGCAAATCGGCCACTCTCACCGATAAGATCGGTTTGTGCTACGTCTTCAAGAATCGCTTATCTTCTTCCGACGAGGTACTGTTTCAGCAGTCAGCACCGAGTTTTTTTTTTATTTACAATTTGCGATTTGATTGACAAATTCGAAATGCACGAGACGTGTTTGTGATAAGATCCCTAAGAGTGAGTAACGTAGAATGAATCTGCTGGTAATGTAGTTGAAGATCGCTTACTGTCCCACGGGAAATTTCAACCTACGCGATTTCCATCACGCTGTTAACAACTTGCCATCCGATGCCTTTCTGCCTGATATCGATAACATATCTGGTGCTTTCTCTCTATCTCTCTCTTGACATATTTTCCTTTTATTGTTGAGAACATGCATTGACAGTTGATTTTCAGATTTAATGGTTTCAGATGTTTTGAGCGAACGAGTATTGTACTCCTGGCAAGGTAAAGATATTGAGAGAAAAGTAATAGTCATAACTTCCACATTGCCTGAAGATGTGGACTCTGTGATGCAAAAGAGCCTCACGGTGAGCGTCTATATTCATGACATGGATTTTGTACTTTTTTAAGTTGTGTAATACATTCACTTTTGTCCAAAATCCTAAAACTAGTGTTTCCTTTTTAAAGGACGCTGCAGATAAATGTGTTTCAGTTGATTTTGCTGTATTTCAGCAAAAGTCAAGCCATCTAACTGATTTGCGCAAAAGCATCAATAATTTTCGTCGTTGCATTTCTCATCTTGATAATTGTTCAGTTCAGACCTACATCCCAGGTTCAATACTCTCACAATGTGTACTGACCAAAATTAATTTCTTTATAAATGCTTTTGGATAGATTTCGAGCATTGGCTTTGAGAAACACAACAACAACAACAACTAATTCTTTTTCTCTACTAGGTAGAGTTGGCTACACAGAACACATGACGTCGGAGACTCATAATGTCTTATTGTATATACTCCACTTTATTTCTATCTAAATGAATGTCTTGTGCTTCCAGAGCTTGTCTTCACATCTCTAACTTCTCATTTATTTCTTTCCCTGATTCTCTAGATAAAACTATATCATGTGCAAAAAGCATGCACTGTAGCACTAGCTCCGAGAAACACGAAGAAACAGAAAATCTCTTGTGTAATAAATAAATAAACCATTTTCCTAAATTTGGACCAATAAGTTTATGGGAATTGTATAAAACATTGCAGATTTCAGAGCATTCCACAGCCTGGTTAAAAGTTGGTTGCAGGTTCTGAAAGATGACACGGATGAGCCCCTGCTAGCTCGTCTAATTTTCAAGGACTACCTTTTAGATTCTGTGAACCATATATTCTGCAACCTGCTTGCACCGGTCAATTCAATAACCAACAGCTTCAGTCAATGTCAGGTAATAGTGCGTCCAATCTATATTGACTAACCACCCAATTTTGGTAGATGTGTAATTTTGTTTTTAAATTGAGAAATAACATGTGTGGGTTGTTTAGATTAGAAATAGTGATTGGCACAGATTGCTTATATATTGTCTAAAGGAATGGGCTCAAATGAATATCCATTTTTAGAAATTAGAATAGCCACTTTAACCTATGCCCTTTTCTAACGGTAATCCGTGGTTTGCTCATGATGGAAATTACTCGCAGGAGTAGGAGATGTTCTCCATATTGTAGTATGTTACTCTTGTAAAGGTTTAGACTTGGTCATACTTCACTAGGCACATCAATGTCATATGAGCTTGTACCTTGTAGATTAAGCAGAAAATGTGAAGTTTTACCATTACTGTACGTAGGATTTATGACAATATGCTAATGAATATATTACACTAAAGCTATTGCATATACTTGATGGAGCAATCAACTGCTTGATTTTGGTTATGCTGTCCATAAATCCATAAGCAAACTGGAGACACTATCCATGTTTGGAAAGAACATAAATTAGTTTTACACTAGGCAGTTTAATTAGACAAAATCATGTGAAACCTTCAGTAACATCAGAACACTAGGTAAACCTTAGCTGGAACATAAGAAACAAGAAGACAACATGGTCATGCAAAATAGTTTCATTTTCTGAATTCCCACCTTGTATTGATTATTTTCATTACTGGTCTAGTTCCAAAATAACTCTACATTCCGAATGCCCTTTAAATCATTTATCATAAAATCTTGTGCAATATCACATCAACTGAATCGTCTTTCTTTCATCTTAATATTGGTTATTTGGTTCCACTCATTTAAAGGGAAAGGAAGAATAATTGCTTGTTGGAATTTTTCAGACATGCCGGTGCCATGGCATTCCTTTAGGGGGTGCTGAAAAAAATTTCAACCAAGTTTCCTGTCCATTCACTGGATCCAACCTGGAAACATGTGATGTTAATGAAAATTCTGTTCGTGTTGGGGAAAAAACTATTCTGTTTCTTCCCTCATTCCATAATTCCCTGAAGCTCCTGCAAATTACTTCGCCAATTAACATAACTGTTACTGAGAGGATAAACTTGGCATCTCTTGATGAAGGTGTGTATTTGCTTATGGCCTTTCATAATCATTTATAACATTTTTTATAGAACATACAACAAGGATTTGATTTGATTTTTTTATATTTCCATTAACATGCAACCTGTAGGAACTGCTGCTTGATTGAGTGTTTGCACAATCAAATTGATCTATCTAGCATTTATATTAATAAACTACTGGAGAGGAAGAAAACATCTTCATTCTTTCACTTCTTCCTTTTATTTTCTTCGGTCCACTTCAATTTTTTAAAGTGTATTTCAACCAATTTGTTTCCTCTTTTATGATGGAGTATAGTGATTGATTAAGCAATTTTGGTGCACCTAGTATCTTATTCCAAACCACTCTATGTGGTTTCACTATAAAGAATTTTGATTTCTGCATTTTAAAAGTTTATGCAGGTCTTATGATGGGGGCTTCCTTTGTTGCGATTCCATCCCCTTGTCATGTGATTGAAAGCACTTCAGATGATCCAGATCAGTCAGACATGAATGCTCAACGTGTGTAGAAAGCTCTGCTTCCCCTTTGAAATTGATTTAACTGTTTTTCATCAGTACTTCTGAATTGTTATTCAATGTATATGTATATTGCTCAAATTCTTCACAACGTTTGATTTTCTTCTATCATGGCTACTATTTGACAGTTTTTCGAGGCCTTTCTAGCGTTCTACATTCAATGGACCAAGGTTTGATATGTTCTTCAAATTGTGATTTAGAAACAATGACAGAGGCTCCTTATCATTGTTACTATATTCTGCAGCCATCAGATAATGGACCAATGCTTATGAGGGTGAGAACTGGTTTTTGCTCTTTGTCCCTCTTACGCTCTGCACATTCACACACAGTAGAATAACAGTAACCATGCGTGTCATTCCAGTGCAGTAGAATGTATCTATTCTGGCTTGTATATCCTGATGGTGATTCATCAGTCTTCATTACAATGTAATCAATATCCATAAAACATGCAGCGCCTTGCAGGGGCAGAAGAAGTCTTACGAGTTCCTGACAATCGATTAATTGATTCATCGGTCAACAAGGAAATTGAGAACTCTGTTCAAGCCTGTTTGCTAAAGGTTTGATTTATACATTTTCCTGAAGATATCTATTTTTCTTTCTTTTTTCCTTCCAATGACTGATTGATGTAGACAAATGTAATTTTATGAAAGTGTTAGCATATGCGCGCTTGCACGTGAGTGAGGTGACCATTCATTTGCATCATGAGGATCATTGAGGGTCATTGTGGCTAAAGCTGGGGATATAGTCTCAGGATGGCATGCGTGATTGTATTGCTGCCAGCATACAAGAACAATGTGGGTTTTTTCCCTTTGTAAATCTGACATATTGTTGCAGATGATGTGTCTGTGTACGAGCTACCTGAATTAGTTTGTGAATGAGCTTGGAAATCAGGACCTTTGAAGTTGAAATGAGGCCATTGAGGTCGAGAATTGCGGCTTGATTCTTTCTTGCTGTCACGAGAGGCATAGAAAGCAGGTGTTGTATTTGTTTGGCTAATATCAGCTTTTGGCACATATCGCAGTTGATGAGTTGTGGAATTATGAATGGATATGTGGGCATAGGTGGACGCATCATGGTGGTAGTAAATGGATTATAGTCAGATCCGAATCCCCTTGGCAGATTAAAAACCGTCTTGATCAGATAATGGTTTGCCCATGAGGGCTAAGTCATCACACATGCTTTTAAAGGATAGGATATATTCAGAATTAGAGTGGATGGATCTTTGCTCAATGAGGATAATTTCTGCTTGAGGAGGAGCTCAAGTAGTGGGATTGTGAAGTGGTAACTAACATCTCGAGTCCTGGAAGATTTAATTAGCAAACTTTTGCAAACCAAACTTTAGATTTTAAATTTGAATTGAATCATATAAATATTTACAAACGTGAATAAGTTCCTTATATTTTGGGGTGTTGAAACCAAAATTTGCTTGCAGATTGAACTAACGGACTATGATCCATTGCTACATGAAAGAGGCTTGCATCAAAAACTAAATGTGCTTGTCAAAGAAAGCCTACAATTGGGGTGAGTTTCTTCATCCATCTTGACGTGTGACGGTGCATGAACTTAACAACAAGCTTGGACATGAATAACCTCTCAAAACAAAGATTTTTTTTCCAGAAGAAATAAAAATTAACGTGAGCAGATGCTGCCAGATATAGCAACTGGCTCTATTGGGAATGAACATTTACTACAAGACCTGAGAATTCTTGCATTTAATTATTCTGAAGTTTTAGATAACCCTGTGTTTTAATTCAAGACTGCCTTTTTTTGAGTTTGTTGTTCTAAATGAATCATTGTAGCAAACTTGGTTGGCTGAACATTCAAAGATTTCTTTATGTTTATTAATGACGGTTGTAGGTCAGTATTTCCGAAATTGGAAGGTGCATTTTCTGGACCATACTCAAGTCAACAACCTTCGTCGGAGGTAATCGGCAAAGCAGAATCAGCCACTAATGTCATTGTTGTAGATGACGAAACTTTGTCAACGGATATCAGGGATCAAGACGACAGAACCTTGGCCTGTATTACAGAAGAATGGAAGCAATTGGTTGTAAACGAAGACCCCAAGTTGTACTCCCCATCTTGTGTGTCCAAAGCCAAGTTGGATCAATCAAGTGCATCACCACGAGATGGTAATAGGAAGCTAGACGGGGAAACTTCAAGGATTTTGGAGAGATTGGAGGTTCCAAGGCCATTAAAAGCAAAGACGCCCTCTCCTGTTTCAAACGAAAGTTGCATAAAAAGTATAACTGTCCCCACAAAGAAGCCTCTTTTACCATTCCATCCAACTCAAAGTACAGAACAAGTCTTTGTCGGAAGCCAGCTAATGAAACCAAATTTCCAGAGGCAGAAAAGGAAACAGAGATGAAAAGAAGGCAACTCCACATGTTTCCTGAAAACAATTCTTCAAAGGTCGATAAGGTCAGTGTATTTCTTTCCCCATTTTTATTATGTCGTGATTGATTTTTCTACCAAAAAAACAGAGAGAGAGAGAGAGAGAGCTAATCACGGAACATGTTTTCGGAACGTCCACAAGAAGTATGAAAATGCTTACAAATTTTTGCTGAAACGATGAAAACCAGGGGAAACAGAACCTGTAAGATTTCGCTTCGAGTTTAATAATTATGCAAATTGTAAAATGATTTTACTGATAGATCCAATTATATTTCAATTTTCTAAAATATCTATACATACAACTAGATATGATTGAACGTTAAAATAATAAAACAAAAAAATCTAAAAGTTATTTTGATATTATCGTATACTTTTAATTAATTGTGCTTACATACTCATACAAGAATTATTCAAAAAAAAAAAAAAAACTATCCAGGTCAAATAGCTAGTATTGATTTAGTCATACACCGTGCTGGCATCTTTTGCCTTCCCGTCTTTGATCTGACTTTCCCTTTTTTTTTTGTTCAAGTTGATCTGACTTCCCTGAATCTATTGCAAAGTGTTTCATTGTTGTCAAAGATGGAAAATGGATATCCAACATCACCCGTTAGGAGGTGGTGAAACCAGTCCCGCCGAAGTTTTTTGGTTCATTTTCCTTTTTTTTACTTGGCTATATTTTTCTTCAAATAAAGCATATATCAAGTAAAAAGATTGTTTAACTAACATTTATAACCCTCCAGGAATCTTTTAGTGGGGTCCCGGGAATGTGTTTAAATAACCTCAAACAAACACTCTTAAGGATTACGATGCAAGATCTATGATCTCGTACACTAACTATTTCTTTTAGATATCTTGACACGTTTTAGTTCAAATATTAGTACAGTGTAACAATTACAATAAAAAAAAACTACATTTCCTCCTTTTAATAATGCTGGCAGAATGGACTAATCGGAAAGTGACATGTCTACTTTTTAGAGATAAGCTTCCGATCGTTTCTTCCGTTTTCCCCTTTTATCTGTCACTGCTATATATCCTTCCACATCTTGCTAACCAAAGTGGCTTAATTTTGTTGTTTTGTTTTGTTTTGGATTGCATATACCTTTATTTTAGAGTATTGAGAGTTGCTCATGGAGTTGTTTAACTCAGTTTTGGTAGGCCTTATAACGTCACATAAGATTTAAGAATACTCATCCAATAATAGAACTCAATTTGGGAGTTATTCACAAGTGATGCCAACTAGATGCACTCCTGAAATCAACTGATGGAAGTTATTTAAGTTTTAAGCAACTTCCATTGGAAATGCTTAAACACAAATAACAAATCCAGCCATAGAGTATCTAAATGAATATTCCTGGATTTTGCGATCAATCAAGATATTGTGGGTTAAAATATAAACTATAAAATTAATTGCATTCACAGGACAAATTATTTCCCGTCCTGTTTCTTTCTAGCAGGACCGTTCTCCTGGGATTACAAAAAGAAAAAGAATAACCATTCTCATGGTATTTCTCCATAAATTTATACAGATTCATGACGACCCGCTTATACATTGACAGGGCCATCCTACCACACCTTTAGCATTTGGTCCTTTTACAAAGCTATGAGTATATTACAACCGTAGGACGTGGGTGGAAACGCACCTTAGGTTATCAACAGAAAAGACAATGATTTCCTTATCAGAAATTTTCTTTATGAAAGTCGAACTTGGTGGATGTGTTGTGAGAGAAATCCAGTGCTAGCTGACGAAGCCCATGGGTCAGGTTGGATGGCCCACAGTAAAATACCCCTGCATTACATAAAGCATGCTGTCTATCTCTTGCAATTTGAGGATAAGCTAAGCTTTAAATTTAATTGAACACGTCAAAAAAATTATATCATAAATGATTGACATTGATCGAAAGCACCTTCAGAGACTTTTTCATGTTAAAATTAATATTCCAGAGGCATTTTTAGATTCCGAAGCACATTATGGATCATTGATCAGCAATTATTTATTTTATTTTTTGATAAAATTGATCAGCAATTATTGAGACGTTTTTCCTTTTAACTTTTGACTTTAAAGAAGAAAAAAACAAAAGCAATGTCAGTTCTGTTTTTTTTTTGGTCAACAAAAAAGGCAATGTCAGTTCAAGAAGTGGGAACTCACCAACTCGGGCTTCTGGATGATTAAGCGCAATGCGCTTGTAGACACTGCGCCAATTGGGTTTGGCAAAGTGAGACCTCACGCGAGTGCCAGAGACAATGTCTACGCCATTCTTTGCATGGTTTATAGACTGCAACATACCAATAAGAGCAGAGCGAGCATCACCCTCTTCGTAGACGCTGCTGCAGTAGCTATGTAGCTCAATCGCTCCCCTTCTGTCCTCTTCTGCTACCTCGTTCATCACCCCTTTAAACCAATCAAAGGAACCCTGCTCTCTTGTCACCCAATAGAAGTATGCCCTCCTTGTCTTGAAGTCACTGAACCTATCGTCTCTTTGGTTGGTCATCGTTGGTGATCCCTCCTCTATTGCGGACCCCTCTTCCTCTTCCATGGCCTTGAAATTATTGACCATGTCCTTTAGTATACTTATCATTGGGGTAGCCCCTATTCCCAGACCCACAAGTAAAACCACCTCATACTCCCTGTAGTCTTGTGCTGGCGCTCCATACGGACCATCAATCAGAAGTTTAGGGAAAGTACTGCATAATACCATAATCATAATAAACAATCCTTTATTGCCATTCAACTAAAACATATCATATTTTGAAAGGCCACTATTAATATGCACTTTAGAGGAATTTCAGAATCTGCCAGCTTCTATGATTGATTCCAATCCTCACTTCCTGTTAAACATATTTTGGGTTACGTGTTTCTTTTTATCTCCTTTTTTTGGGTTACAAAGTCATGTAATCTTTTAATCTAGGTGGTTACGATACTGATTAAGAAAATAAAAAAAGTATTTAATTAAAAAATATATACAAAAAATCATTTAATATTTACTTTTTAAATAATTAAAAACATTAAATAGAGTATGTTAAATTTATTTAATCAGTGCCCTAAATACACTTATTAATTTGTATAAAAAAAATACACATATTAATAAAAAAATTAATAACTCGGGGACTCGTTGACTCTTATAAAAAAAAATTGCTTGGGTTGACTGCTTAGGCTTGCAGGCATAAATTTTCAAAAGGCGTCCTTCTTCTAATTTTTTCCCTCAAAGTTCAGATAACCATCACTCTTCGTCCCCCCAAAAAAAAACAGATAACAACCTCTCTTTTTGCCCGCATGACATAATCATTTGATGATAAATCAATAAATCATGTGAGAAGGTGCCCTGGTAATCTCGGTAACTATAATTTGACACCCAAATCAAATTGGACAAAATGTTATGTTTGACGCATATGTTTTGTTTATTAATTTCAAACCAACCCGCTATGGCTATCCCTACAGCGCTTCAATTACTGGATCCGTATCGTTCAGTAATGAAGCTGAGTAAATAATCACTTTGATCCCTGAGAATGTCAGACGATGTCACTTTGGTCATTGACAGATAAAAAATTATTAAAAGGTCTTCAACTGTCAGTCGTTAGTCACTTTAGTCCCTAAAAGTGATTATTTACTGTCATTTTGGTCTCTAAAAGTGATTATTTAACTGTCATTTTGGTCCCTATAAGTGATTACATTCCGGACGACAGGAACCAAAGTGATCAATGAAAAACATGAGTTGAGGACTTTTTAATAATTTCCTATCTATTAAGGATTAAAGTGACATCGCTTGATACTCTCATGGACCAAAATGACTGTTTATTCCTATCCTATAGTAGATTTTCTGTTTTAAAAGTGAGACCATTTCACAAAATAAAATAAGGCATGTGAATCATTAATAAAAAAATCAATAGGCGATATTTTAATATATTCATGCATGTGTATATATTATAGTCAATCATTAATTTATTTATTGATAGTTAAAGTTATTTATTTTATCCTCTAAGTGAATTAAAGTTAAGTCCGTCATTAGGTATGTATAAACTATGTGTCATTGTACACTCTCTTACTTCAATTATCAATTACTATATTTATTACTATATAAAAGAGTAAATTTCAGTATCCCAAATTGTGACACCTATTACTTTTTAGTTTGTGACGTGTATTACTTCCCTCAATTCTTTATTTTCAACTACAATCGATTTGTTTATTGTGTTTTTTCATTGCTTTTTAGGAAAAGATGCATACAAAGTAGGGGTCAGATCGATAGATTAGTTGATTGATTAAAATAAAGTATAATTTCTCTCTCATGAGACCCCCTTACACTCTGCGTTCGAAATTATTTTTCACTAACACGTCTTTAATGGAGTTACAAGTGAAGTTAACCAACATGGAACCCACTTCTTTGTCGGTTATTTGAATAAATAAATCTAAGCATATTTAAATTATATAGTGAAAGTGGTTAATATAATAGAAATAGTTAGTTCAATCAATATTAATAAATAGTCAAATTCGAGTTGTTGTGAAAAGTTTGTTAAGAAAAATTAAAGTATATTAAATTTTAGTCACTTGTATTTATTAAATTAAATTAAAGCAACTGGTGGAATTCATACAACTCATTGCATGTTAACTCCGGTGCCATAGCCAAACTATAGTTTTTGCATGTTACCTCTCTATCTCCATCACATGTTTTTATAGAAAAATATCCCCACTTGCACAGAAACGAAAAACAAAGATAAATAAGGCATACCTTCGGCTGTTATCTCCTTTTCCTTTCAAGCATTCAGCTCTTAGAAGTCCACTCTGTCCATTGACGGCTGGCTGACACGCCTGAAAGAAACCAAAGCAATGGACTTGTTAATTACGAGAAACCACATTTTAAAAATAAAAAAAAATGATAACTAATATTCACCTGTGAGAATTTGGCTTTTAGACTTCGAGTCCAATCACCAAGTATTTTGATGTGAACGCTAAGGTAATCATCATCAGGGGCTGAAGTTATGGAAAATGGATGCCTGTGCATGCATAAACAACGAAGGTATAGAAATTATATATCGGGAAATAAAATAGAAAAGCAGAGGTGGCCCAAGCGCCTCAAAGGTTATATGATGGTATTTAGATTTAGATGCCACGTCTCATATGAAACACGTTTCTTAAAATGCATACCATTCAAATGGAGACACAGCAGCACAATTGACAAACATGTATTGTCCACTCTTGTAATCAAACCCGTCAGGCCTTGTCATATGAATTGCCAACACATTTCCAGGATAAACAGCCACCTTCAATTTTGGCAATGAAAATGTGATGAGACGAATGCGTTTTGATATTTTTTATGTGTACCATACTTACGAGGGGACCATGTGTCTTCACATAGTAAATTCATATAGTAAATAATTGAATTTTAGTTATATTTTTTTTTTTAGTTATTTGGAACTTACCTTTAATATTCTCACAGATTCGATGCTCGATCTAAGTGCTCTAATCAGTCTCTCCAATACATAAATGATGATGGGAACAGCCAGATACATCCAAGTCTACAAAACACATAATATTGAGTGCTTCTGCCTGTGAATCGATTATCTTTCAGCTCAAAACAACTATATAAATAGACAAAAGGGTTAACTGAAGGTGCTAACCGTTTTCTTGTACCAATCCTTAGTCAAGTAAAGTTTGATTCCATGCACAACCAACAGGGCATAGACAATGATGAAGAGGTGATGGGAATACCAAAAGGCATTGAAGCCTGTGAGTCTGTTGAAGGGTTTGGGTAGTCTGGTGCGACCCCTCCTGAATCTAGGATTGGCCAGCGTAAAGGCTATTGCCATTAACACAATCATTAGAATCCCTGTTACCCCTTCCCACGATTTGACAAAACACCAGTAATTTGATGGTTTATCTCCGAAAAAAGGCACCATGAGCTTGTACTTCTCATTGCTTGCATGAAGTAGACGAGGGAAATCACAAGCAAGATGATAAATAGCATGTATACCAACACCAACTGCTATTGCCGCAGCTATCACCTGCAAAAATACTCCCAATTGTTGTTCACTAGTAATAATTTTTATGCCTTGTTGACTTGTGAAAACTGCTTGCTATAAGCCTATAAATAACCCAACAGACATATGATATGATCATAAAGAAGATACGTTTTCTTTTACTGTCATTCTTGAAGAAAAAATCTGAAGTGAAAATTACCTTGTGGAAGTTAATTCCGTCATCAAAAGGAACTACAACACCTAGCTTGGTCCTATTCCTGAGCCAGGTGATGGTGTTTCGGCAAACAGGCAACAAGATAAGAGCCATGTTCAATTTAAGTGTTTCAGCAGCACCTTTTGCCATGCATACACAATGGCCCATCACCTCATAAACAGCTCTTCTCCGATATTGCACGAATTTATAGGCAAATAGACCTGACATCACACCAATCCACAGTACCAATACCCAAGCTCTTCGCCAATTGTCCTGCAAGAAGTACTTGGCATCTCTATACCACCTCTTAATAGGATTGTCCACCAGTGTTGGCTTAAGCTTTTGGCTTAGCATTTGGCTCAGGTACTTACTTTCTCCCCTTGTAGTTTCCTCTGGTCCATGCAATAAGAGCTTCTCCAGGTTGTCTATCTGTTAATTTTTCCAAGTAAAAAAAAATGGTCAAATAATGGTTAAGGTGAGAACTAAATAATGAGTTACTTCAATCTGGAGATTACAGGTCATATACCATGATATATCCTGTGCCATCTGGGTCTAGTTCTTCCATAATCAAAGCCGCATATTCCTCTGCTTGTTTCTGGATGTTTGACAGTTTGTTGGCAGTGGCGCTTAGGCATATAATCTGAGAGCAGAATATTGATTACATATTGTTGAATTTTAGGGTATCAAGTAGAGAGGGAGGAGAGAAAATATAATATATGTACGAATAAGATAATATGATTAAATGATAACTTAATTGCTTGAATACATTGACTGACAACTAACCCCTTTATATAGGGATAGAAGAATCCTAATCCTAATCCTAATCAAATCAAATCAAATAGAGTAACAAATCAGGGTAATAACTAGGAAATAGGGAAACTAATCCTAAGAGATATTCTAAATCATAAGTAATAAGAAAACTAATCCTACAAGATAAACTAGGATAATATAAAGATATTATGTTATAATTTTTTTATGATATATTTTCTTATATTTCAACACCCCCCCTCAAGCTAAAGCTTGCTAAAGCTTTAAGCTTGTTACAATTATACCCTTTTGGAAGAGAAAATTAACAATCAATGTAACCAGACCAAAAAAAAATCTTGAATAAATCAAGAAAACTGAACAACCACCGAACAACATCCAAACCAAACTATCAGCAAATGGGATAGCGCTCACTCCGGCGACTGAAACCCTAACTTGAAGGTGACCATCTTCAAAAAAAGCTGAATCAATAATGGGACAACGCTTGCAACGGCTGAAGTCCTAACAAGAGATTGGTGTGTTTTTGGGGCATCACAACATTGAACCAAATCGGAACAATAAATGGAGGTCTGGACATGATTGCAGTACAGCTCCTCAATGTGGGACTAAAAACATCATCGACAGCTTTCACACCACGACACTTCACACGGTGACACTTCACACAACTTCCACGTTGGTCAGAATCCTCCACCAGTCAGAATCCTTCATGGGTAGCCCTTTCCGATCCTCAGCGGCTTCCACTCCGCAACACTTCACACAACTTTCTTGTTGGTCAGAATCCTTCATGGGTAGCCCTTTCCGAGAGACGTGCCCAGAAAATTGAGGTCTGAAAAATCCCTATATTTCTCTACCATGATGGGCAACTATGAACTCAGCGGGGCAAACTTTGAAAAATAGCTATAGACACTGGTCAATCACAAGCCAAAAAATAACCAAAGCCAAAACTACGATCAAATAACAACTCATAGAAAAGAACCACACAGGGCAAACAAAGTCCATAAAATAGTTGCAGCGAAGGGAACCAAAATATGGCCCAAAATTACCCAGAGACGCCGACGACATTGTCAACCCATGAAAAAGTGATGAACACTCTAAACAGCCACAAAGAAGCAACAGCGAGCCAAACAACAACTTGTGCAAAAACGGATGAACAACAACTTCCAAACAGCAACCAAAAGAGACGGAGTTGAAGCAAAACAACACTGAAAACAGAACCAGCGCACGCACTGAAAATGGGGCAAACCAGAAATAGAACCACTGGCGAGCAAAGTCCAGAAAACAGCTACAACGTGCACTGAAAAAACCAGAATGAAACACCCAAAGGCAACCGCAGAAAAACAGACCAAAAAAGGGCCCAAAACACCTTGCAAAAGTGGGACCCACAACCTGAAAGTGGTCTCAAACAAACCGGAAGGGCAAGGCGAACTCAACAAAAGAAGCGGCAGTGTCGGCGGCGGCCCAGAGGGCAACGCGTGGGTTACACGCGCCAGAAGAACAGCGAATTATCGCCATGAGAGCGCATGAGGACATATCCGGTGTCGACGCTTTGACAAAAGGTCGGCTAAAGGCGAGTCAGATAATGGTGGGTTTGCCTGAAAACTCGTCGGAAAAATTCTCCGGCGGCGGCGGACGACGTAGACGCGGCGGCAGACAGTGGTCGACAGCCAACAGAAAATCAAAGCAGTGAAAGAAGGACCACAATTGGCAGTGAAGAGACCACAATGAAGGCGGCTAAACGCGGAAGCAAGTAAAAGATTGTAAAGATGGCTGAATGATTATAACAGTGGCCGGCAACAGAGAACAGTGGACCAAAATCGAATAGGTCACGGAGGATGATACCGCTCTGATACCATGTTGAATTTTAGGGTATCAAGTAGAGAGGGAGGAGAGAAAATATAATATATGTACGAATAAGATAATATGATTAAATGATAACTTAATTGCTTGAATACATTGACTGACAACTAACCCCTTTATATAGGGATAGAAGAATCCTAATCCTAATCCTAATCAAATCAAATCAAATAGAGTAACAAATCAGGGTAATAACTAGGAAATAGGGAAACTAATCCTAAGAGATATTCTAAATCATAAGTAATAAGAAAACTAATCCTACAAGATAAACTAGGATAATATAAAGATATTATGTTATAATTTTTTTATGATATATTTTCTTATATTTCAACACATATGATCAAAGAAAATCTTAATCTGATGAGAGGAAAAAGAAAAAAAAGCATGCATACCAGTAAAATTGTCTGATAAAACTACTTTACTAATTTTGCCTGTTGAAAGTAAAGTTCAGTGGACCTCATATTTTAGATTCCTTAGTGTCGAGCTAACGATGTCATACCTCTTTAATCTCTTCCTCGTTAATTCTGCCATCTGCATCTTTGTCAACCCTGCGTTTCCAAATTAATGTTTTGTGATATATACTTAGAGAGCATTCAATAAATACTTGACGTTTATATTAACTGAAACCAAAACAAAGCAGTTACATGTCAAAGAATGTTTTGAGCCTAGAATCAAAGCTCTGGTCAGAAATACGGTCCCAGAACTCCCTCATCTGGATCTTGTTAATGGAACCCCCCTGAATACCTCTCTGCCTAGCAAGAGTATCAAAAAGCTTCTCCGCATAAGCCTTAGACTCCATGTTCAATCCTACAATCGAATCCAAAGAAATACACACTTAGAAATTATACTAGAAATGAATGAATTATCAACCAAAATAAGAGACAAAAAAACTAAAATCTGTCATTTATTTTGGCGTTACAAAATTTATACGATAAAATCAGAGACAGATTTCATATTTTTGTCTCACTGATTTTTAGTCGCTAAAAATTTTTAAAAAAAAATCCTAGTAGTTACTCTATAATTATATACAATAATCAAGTTCCTATGTCCTTTCCATTTGAAGCAAGACGGTAAAGCAAAGCATCTGGGTTTGTATTGTAGTATAGTACCTATGCATTTGCCAAAGAGAGCACGAGGAAGATAGCCATCAGTGGTAGCAGTGAGGTGGTCAAACACCTTCTCGACCTTACCCCATTCTGCACCAGCATCGGTCATACTGATAAACTTGAGTCCCGTGAGAGCATGAGCTACTGCAGACTTTGTCCTCTCCAATTTCTTTGCTGGTTCTGGTTTCGAAAACGATGCCAAACGCTTCAGGTGTTTCATGCGAATGGTTGCATTCTGCACCAGAGAGGCAACAACCGAGGTTTTCTTCTCCAATTTTTTTGCTAGTTCTGGTTTCTGGTCCGTGTTGCTGTCGGCAACGGTTTCGAGACTGTGAAAGGCAACAGAGTCACCTTGAATGTCCATGGTCACCTCAACATACTGTGCTTCTTCTTGCTCCTTCTTGGGTTTGCTGTGTCCCACATCGGTGGCGCCAGCATTGGACTCAGAAGCGCTGTTGTTGACAGCGTCAATGAGCTCTATATCAGATTCATGATGATGAAGATCTGCAGAAGATCCACCCATGTTGCTCTTTCTTTTGTCTCACACACTCAAACACCTTTTTCTATTAGCTGCTTGCTGGCTCTGCACTCTCTCTATATATATACATACATGAATACATACACGTATATAACCACTTATGCTTGTTGCTTTTATGCTGTACGGAATAATAGCAGATATACTTGCAAGTGAATTTATTTACACAGTATATAATAAAAAAATCTGTGTTTTTTTTAATTAATTTAAATAATTTTAGCATTTTTTAAAGTTTAAATAAAAAAAGGAATGCCCAATGAGTGTGGGTGTGGCTAGCAATACAAGCTGAGCTTGTGGGTGAGAGGATTGAGGTTTAATCCCCGCAAGACACACACTTAAAGAGGAGCAAAAAGCTTAAATGTGACTAGACTCCGAACCGAATAGACTCCAAACCGAATATTAGTCTTGTGTCTGGTCCAAAGTATCAAAGTGTCACTTGGGCAAAAGCCCTAATTACAATGGTTTATAAAAAAAATACAATTTATACAATTGTAGAGTCTTAGATTGTGTTTTATTTACAAAAAAGTAAGGTACTAGATAACACAAAAGTAACTATTCTGTGTTTGATATGAAAAATATTCTTGGTATTGGATAAAACAGAAGCTCGTAGACAACACAAAACCTCCAATTTTTGTCGTATAACTTTTTTGTCCCAAAAGTTGTCAAAAAGTTTTTTTTTGTTTGAAGTACAAACTATAAAATAACAAAAATATCCAACTTAATTCGGTCAAAAAAAATATCCAACTTAATAACTCTGTTATATATATAATTATTATTTTATTATTATAATAATAAAAATAATAATAATAAATATATTATTAATATAATAAATATACATTTATATCATATATATACACATATATTAAAATAAATTTATATGTTAAAAAAATATGGCTTAAATAAGTTTTGAGTCCTTCTAAATTTTGAAATTTTTATTTTAGTCCCTGCAAAAAAAGTCAAACTTTTTTAGTCCAATAATTTTTTTTTAGTTTAACCCTTTAAGTCATTTTCGGGTGATGTAGCACCTACGTGTCATCCCACTTATCTGACGTGTCATATAATGGTCATATGTTAGCCTGCTAAGTAATTTACTTTTTGGAGAGATCTGACACGTCATCACCTTCTTTCTCTCCTCTCCTCCTTCCTCCACCACCCCCACCCTCTCTCTCTCTCCATCCGCCACCCCCTCCCCCTCTCTCTCCTCCCTTTTCTCTCTCTCCTCTCCTCCCACCCCCACCACCACCACCTTCTTCCTCCTTCCTCCACCCCCACCACCACCAACGACACTCTCTCTCTCTCCCTCGTTCAAAAATGACGAGAGTTAAGGGTTTCCAACACAATAGAAATTCCAATCAAACTCATGCAGCAATAAAAATCCACAAATTGGAAGAAAGCATTTGACCTCACTAGTTAGTAAAATCACTGCACAATCACACATATAGTTACCTACAAAAAAGCAATGCGTAAGTTTCTGAAAATGCAAATTGTTCAAACGAAAATGAAAATACAAACTATCAAAAACGAAAATTGTTCATATGAAAACGAAAGTATAATGAGGAGGCCATCAAACTAATTAAGCTGGGTTTTCACTCCGATGTGTAAATCATCACAACAAGTCACAACAACTGAATCGCCAGGTATTATTATTTCTCATTCCTCCAATGAATTTTACTTTCCACTTTTCCCCATTTGTGATTCTTCCTTTCACTTAAATCCACTTTCTAGGTTTTTCCCCCAATTTTTTTCCATTGCAATCGAACACGAAGAGAGGAAGGAATGACGAGACTGAAACTGAAGAGAACAGAGATAGGCTCGGTGACTTGCCCGATTGCATTCTCCTTCACATTTTGTCATTTTTTAACAAGGGAGAGAGAGAAAAGTGGAACGTGGTAGTGGTGGAGGAAGGAGGAAGAAGGTGGTGGGGGTGGGGGTGGGAGGAGAGGAGAGAGAGAAAAGGGAGGAGAGAGAGAGAGGGGGAGGGGTGGTGCCGGATGGAGAGAGAGAGAGAGGGTGGGGGTGGTGGTGGAAGGAGGAGAGGAGAGGAGAGGAAGAAGGTGATGACGTGTCATGTCCCTCGAAAAATTAAATTACATGACAGACTGACATAGGACCATTATATGACACGTCAGATAGGTGGGATGACACGTAAGTGCCACATCACCCGAAAATAACTTAAAGGACCAAACTAAAAAAATATTTATTGAACTAAAAAAGTTTGACTTATTTTTGCAGAGACTAAAATCAAAAGTTCAAAATTTGGAAGGACTCAAAACTTATTTAAGCCAAAAAATATATATTATTAATAAATATATTTAATATTCATACAAAACAAAAGACATTATGATAAATCTCACATTATTTTGCTTATGTTGTCCATTATTCATCAAATATTGTATGTAATAAAGAGTTATGTTGTAATTTAAACATTTATTCTATATTATTCTACCTGTATTATACATCAGTGTACATCAAATGCACCCTTAATATTTTAATGTAAAAAATGTTTTTAAAAGTTGAAAAATGTAGCGGTTGATTGAGAGATTAAGTTGTGATAAATAGGAATACATATACAATAAATATTAAAACAATCAAAGAAGACAACTTCGTGATTTGTATTTGCATGTAATTTGTGGTGATCTACTAATCTTGAATGTTGTAATTATATATATTTTTTCTCTCTTTTAAAACGCATTCTAGTAACTTAAAAGAGTTGAATTTTAATTTATAATATATTAAAAATCTAATTCTATATATTTAAAGACAAAAATTAAAAGTATATAAATAAAAGTATATCATTTTTATTTAATTTAAATTCATAATAATTTTAATTAACTAGAATTTAATGAAATATCCTTTTATTTTTACATTTTTAAACATGATGACATGAATCACTGTGCGGTTGTTGGAGAACCGACACACAACAATTCGCAACATTGAAATGGAGAGGTACGACCAAAAAAATCAAGAAGAAAGATGAAATAAAGAAAGGGAAGGTAACAATTAAAGGCGTTCGTCCTTATTAGCTCATTCGTCAATTAAAGGCGGTTGTTATTAATGGTTTTATGGATTTTATATATAAATGATTGAATGATTGATTTTTTTTTCTTTGAACGCTATGCTGTTAAAAAGTTTGATTTTATTATAATTATTTTTATTTAAAAAATACAGAAAATTTTTAATATATAGAAAACACACCTCTAAATATTAGAGAGGGATAGATTCTATCACTAATTAGAGATGGGTTTTGCAACAGAATAGTGTCTTTAAATTTGTCTTATTTCTCGCAAATTCTGTCACTAATTAACAAGAGACGGATTCCATCACTAATTACCGAGGGATTCTATTTTCTCTCGTTAATTATTTTTATTTTTGTGACAAATATAAGTCCGTCACAAAATCTATCGCTAAAGTAGTTTGTGCTAAAAATTTATATATTTAGTGACGGATTTATTCTCTCTCTAATTTTAATTTTTTTAGTAGTGTTAAGAGAAATTAAAAAGATTAAAAAGATGAGTGAATGGAAAATGGAAAGCTTAAATATGATCAATATATATAAACGATTTACAATAAATTTTTCTTTTTAGAAATGATGAGAGAAATTCGAAACAAAAAAAATTACTCTTTCTAATTTTCTTGATTTATTTATCTCTTTCCTTCACGATAAAATCTAATTACAATACGATCAATATATACATATATAAGATAAAAAAATATCACACACATTATTCTTTTTTTTTTTTTTTTGCTTTTTCATTCAACTAAATAAATAGAGAAAAATTCTAATTTCTCCTCTATTCTTTATCCAAATTTTATCCTCTCATTTTCTTCGCATGTTCGAAAGGAGAGCTTGCAATAATTGAACTGGGAGACAAACGAGGCATGATTGGAGAGTGGAAACCGATGCCAACGAACTCTGGTACTGGATTTACGTCATGCAAGGCGGTGTTTCGTGCGTGAACAGTTACAAAATTAAAATATTTTGAAAAATCAATATATTTTTTCTTGTTTAACTTTTTATTTAATTAAAATATAATAAATACAAATTAACTTTATGGGGTATTTTTATCTTATTCTAATTAATTTGTTTGTCAAATGTGATTTGAATATTATTGAGTTAGAATATATGTAAAACAATAAGGCCCTCTTTGGATAACAAACTTATCTACTGCTTATGGCATAAGCTGTATAAGCTACTTTTATAATCGAAGAAAAATTATATTGAAATTTATTTTATATAAGTCATAAGCTGTTTTGATAAGCTATCCTGGGTAGCTTATGAAAAATAAGCCCAAAATAGCTTATGAATCAATCATAAGCTGTATTCATAAGCTCTGCATAAACCAATCCAAACAGACCCTAAAAAGAAAAGACCAAGGTGGCTACTGTAATTTAGCAATTAACTAATTCTGTTTGCATATTGTAATATATCTTATCCATTAGGGTTATATTTGTATATTTCGACTTGGCTTTAGCGTGCAAAGACAGTGTCGTTGGCTGTTTTTGGTAAAGTTGTTTTGATTTTTTCTTTTCTTTTCATTTCTGTCACCAAGAAAAGAATGATTAATGGACCCGCGAGTCACTTACTACTTAGAGCGCACTGGTTTGGTACAGTATATATTACAAGATAATATAATTAACTTTCTTATTTTTTTTAAAGAATAAACATTGACTTCTGAAAGTTTAAAAAACTTCTTTGTAATATTTTTATGTAGATAAAAATCTATTAAATTATTATTTTGAGAAATTGAAGATTTCGCGCAATGATTTCATCCTGGTTTGTGAGGATCCACAGCAAACACCTAAAAAATAAACAAACACCGTAATGTGAACACTCCCACTTTCACCACTCTGTCACCTTGGACCGACGCGAGACGACGACAATGCTAGACGATATTGAATTGAAATCCACGATTAAAAAAATCAAACACTGCACATGCAGTCACATTAAGTTGGTACCTTTAGTTATTTATTAATTGTCTGTTAGTCATTTTCAATTGCATCTTTTTAAATTATTTATTTAAGCAAAAAATAAATCATTTTGTTTTAACAAATTACTTAATGAAGGAAGCTATGATTAAAAATTATTAATAAAACATAAATATATATATATATATATATATAACTAAAAATTAAAAGTCTCAATGATTCAGTTTATATAAAAATATAAGTTCTGAAAATCTAAAAAAATAAAATATAAGTTCTTTTTTGTAAAGAAATAATTTAAAATCTTTCAACTTTACCAATCCGCTTTAATCCTTTTTTTTGGCAAACCCAGGAATATAACATTACAATGAAATGTACATTTTACCGCGTGAAAGGCATTTGTGTTGCGTCTTTGCTCTGTAAAATTTATCGTTGAATATGATATATTTTCCAAGTTTTAAACAATTATAAATTGTGTTATTTTAAAAACAAAACGATCTTTTCTTTCAGTATTAAGACGGGATCTATAACACATTTGTCTGATTCACTGAATAAAAATCAACGTTATTCTAAATACATTCGATAAATTAACAACTAAGGGAAGTCAAGATTCGAACCAATAATGTGATCGATCGTTGTCTCTCTTTCTTTCTAATTGACGATTAACTTGGTTTTGGTCACTCATAACAAACTTTTTGGGACCAGGGAGCATGGAGCAAGCAATTATTCAGTAACGTAATAGCTAGAAAGTGAGAATAAAGTATGGGTATATATAGTACATAACCAATCAAAACCCGATCAACCAACCAATAATGCATTCTTTGGTAAGGAAATCATTGAAAATAAAGTAATTAAAATGCATCTATTTAAACCAAAACTTTATCAATTAAGTCAAGACATATGTAGGGCTTCCTTTTCTCTCTTTTTTCCATCCTGTTTGGCTGTTTTGAGTACATGATACACGTGAGATTGGAAATGGAAATTTTCTTGATTATCTTACAAAAGTTATGCGTAATTTAATAATATTTACAGCTAGCTTCATGACGGGAGTACATGCCAAAATCACTGGATCATTTTTTGGTTTTCACTGTAGATAGCAGAAAAGTCATAGTTATAATTTGCGTGCATGATGCCGCCATGGACAGGAATTTTGATTGTAGAGGCCGGCATATTGTAGATACTCACAAAAGTGACAAAAATGTTTGGATGTAAACAAAAGTGACAAAAATGTTTGGATTGTAAAATTTAAGTTATAAAATATAAATAAAAAAATTAAATGACTAAAAATGACTTTAAAGTGTTGCTCTGTACTCTTTAAGCGACTTGAAATTATCAATAATTGAATCAAGACTAAAACTTGCAACAATTTTTCTTTCGATATAAATATTTTTCTCACAAGCTTATCTCCTGTTTTTACTATACTGATTACATATTTTAATCTCCCTATTTTATTTTATAACATGTTAATACGTATCTATAAAAAAATTAAAAGTTTGGGGGGCCATGGCCACCCCCTGTCCTAACCAAGATCCGCCCTTGGATGTAAAAACTCAATTATTATCTTATAGAGAAGTTAGATATTTATAGAAAAGAGAAAAAGTTAAATAGATAATTATTAATAAATAGATAGATACTTATGAATAAGGTTAATAAAGATAATTTTTGAGAAAAATGAAGTGCAAATTAAATATGAGAAGTTGTTTTAAAAAATACATATTAGAAGTGTCTAATTATAAAAAAGTTTATGCAAACATGGCCTGATTCCTCACTGTGATTAATTTGACTTTTGCATCGATCGATTGCATGTAACAACCATATGTCAGTACTGTTAAGAGTTCAATTCAAGCTGGGAACGTTTGATTAGCAGCAAGAAAATTAAACAAGGCAAAATGCTAAACCACCTGAGCTGGAAAATAATTAGTTAAGCTGTCGCGTGACTAAAGAAACGTCCACTAGGGAAAGAAGAAGCCAACCCCATCCATCCAACCAACGTGTCCGTCTCTGCATTCTTCGTTAAAAGAAAAGGAAAAAGATTAAAAAGTAATAATTTTGCATCACATTTTTCTTTGGTCTTGCATTCTGAAAAATGATGTATTGATAGTTCATAGTTGGTACAACTTTTGTATAAAAATAGTCAAATTAGTTTCCAAATGTCTGAGCGGGTCAAGCTATATATGAGGATTTTTTTTGGGTGGGTATAAATGGAGGATTAACTTTCCAAACCCACTTAGCCAAAAGTTGTGGTTGGTGCTGATAGTGCTACAGTTTTCACATTAAGGCTCGATATTTTGCTGAGGTCATTAGCAAAAGATGAAGTATGCATGCACTCCATTGATAGAGTTAGCCCCATGCCAGCTCTACCATGTTTCCTGCTTTAAAGTGTCACACTCAAAGCATGGATAACACTTAAACAGGGAACTAAAGTAGCTTTGTGACTTCTATCTTCACTATTCTTATATTCTTTTAGAACGAAACAAAGAAACAATTAATTAGGCATGTCAACGAAGTGTGACGATGGGAGTGGTTTTACCCTTTCTATTGCAAAAGTCTCACATCGATTAAAGATAATTAATCGACTAAATACTTTAGATTATAATAAAGATCAGTTTTCAATTGGGAAAACCTTTCATACCCTGTTTCTCCCTCAATTCCATTCACTTACACACACACAAATTTAAATTATAAATAAATACACACGCACAGAAGTGTGTGTGTGCATAAAAAAATAAGAAAATAAAAAACTTGATAGTTAAATCATATTTTTAACAAAAATATATTAGTTCTATTTTATTTTTCACCTAGTATTATAATTTATTTACTTCTGTTTCAGACTAATTGTCAAAGTTAGGATAATAAAAATGTTTTATATAAATTAATCGTCACTTTTACTATTTCAATGTAGCACTAATTTTGTTTTCACAATTTTGTCCATGGACAATCCAACATTGGGACATGTAAGAATGGTGTAATTATTAATAAATTATTTTACTACCTTTGATCCCCATTATAAGAGATAAATTACTAATTTATCAAGACTAAGAAAAAGTAAATGAGTTAGTTAATTTTAATTAATTTAAATTTTATTCCAAAAGTATCATTGCTATTGAGTGGTTAAAATAGTTGCAGTCACTTGTCTGAAAAACTGATCCCATACTAAAATAAGGGTATAAAAAAATTCTAATAATTAAAACATTCGATAATGGGTATATGTTTTTTATAATTTAGACCCAAAAAAAACCCAAATTTCTCTTATAATATGGACTAGAGGTAGTATTTTTTTAGCTCACTTATTATTATTATTATTATTAATCTTTGTGAAAAAAATTTACTGGACAATTAATCTGAAATAGATTAAGGACCTGTTTGGATTAGCTTATGCAAAACTTATTTGAGTTTTTCTACTGACATAAGCTTTTGTCAGTGTATTTGACAGAGCTTATGACTGGTTCATAAGTTATTTTTAGTTTATTTTCATAAACTACTCATAATAGTTTATCAAAATAGCTTATATAAAATCAATTTCACCACATTATTTATTCGATTATAAAAATAACTTACACATAAATACTTATCATATAATTATCTATATTATAAATATTTAAATAAGTTATTTTTCCACACATGCCTTGATTAATTAACTAAACTACTAAAGTGAGATCTGCACAGAAAAAGATGGGGAGGTTGGTAGGTGTTAATTAACTAAACTACTAAAGTGAAGTGAGACCTGCACAGAAAAAGACGGGGAGGTTGGTAGGTGCCGGTGACAATAAGGAATTTCGCTCATTCGCGGAGGAAGCAGAGAGGGAAAGGACAAAGCATGTCACTAGTCTTGGCATGAATTTGATAGTCAAGAAAATAAAGAGAGAAAAGCAAGGGTGAAAAATACAATTCCTAATGTCAGTACATGGAAAAAAAAATGTGAAAAAAAATGGGTCTCACTTAAAAATTCTTTCTTCTCAAATATAAAGGAAAAAGTGCTTAAAGCAAGGGTGCAATTTCAAATCAAATTATTGAAATGGTGGCTTTAAGGGTGATATAGTATTAAAATGAACCATGATAGTACAGTTACCTTTGTAGCCATTGATATATTAGTAAAATATTGAAGGGCCAAGATGAAAGAAAGGTAACCTGCTCAGGGTGTAATGCATAAGTAAAAAGATATTTGCAAATAAGGGCCTGAACAATGTAATATTTAAAAAGTGAAAAATATTTAATAAAATTCCAAATATTTCCAAATTTTTTAATTTTCTATTATAATTTATTAGAAAATAATTTTATGGTATTGAAATAAATGTTAAATATGAATTTCTGTTAAAAATGTTAAATTTAAATTTTCCATTGTAATAATTTGTCGTATAATAAATGTGTGCATTGGGCATAACTACACATAATAGTAATAACAACTCAGCCAAAAAAAATAGTAATAACGCTTAAAAAAACAAAAACATAGAACACACAAGAATCAGTGTTTTTACTGCAACAATGTGGTCTCTAGTTGAGATAAGCTACGGAGCGAGATACTAGAGCAGAAAATATAGATTTGTATCCTGATTATATCTTATAAAATTTTATTTTATAAAATATTATAAATAAATATAATTTCTAAATTCTAAAATAAAGTCACCGAAAAAATAAATTATAAAAAAAAAGTTTTGATTATTTTGATATATTTGAAAGATTTGGGATTATTATCTATTTACTATAAAATATTGGGGTCAATTTGAAAATACAAATAATACAGGTTATTGTGGGTTTGTAGGTAACTGTACTACGGTGGTTCATTTTATTACTGTACCACCCTATAAGCCACCTATTGAAATACCTTTATTCTACTGTTCTGTTTTATTCATTAAATAAATGTTATTGGGATACAAAATAAATATTTTTCTAAATATATTAATATTTTTAATTTTTAATTTCAAAAAAAAATATTTTTTTATTTTTATATTTCTGAGAGTGTATTTTTTTATTTTCGTTGTCATATCTCATTTTTATGTAGAGTATAGATATCATTTTCTAAATATATATTTTTTCTTTTTCTCACCCTCTACTCAATCAAACTAGATAAAAAAATCAATATTACGTTAGTCAAAGTGAAATTGAGCTTAGATCCTTTAAAAAATAACAAAAAAACTAGAGAAGAAAAAGATTTTACTATTTTTTCTTTAATTTTTTCTCTTCTACGGAACAGCTAGACAATTATTTCATTTTTTATTCTTTTTTTCTCTTCATTTCCTTTCATTTTCTTTTCTCTAACTTTTTTCGCGAACCAAACAACACATTAACCTATTGTAATTCAATAATTTGGTATGGAAATCAAAATTTCATTTCTAATTCCAATTAATTCTTAGTCTCAATTCTGAGCTCAATTCTAACTGCCAACGTTAACCCAGGATGACTTCTCAGTCCACCATAATGCCAAGCTATCATCATTGGCGGATCTACATTAAGACGAGGGTGGACACATATCTCCACTCAAATTTTAAAAATATCATTTATTATTTATATTTTTTTAATTTTAACCCCACTAAAATTTTATTTTTGACCCCACTAAATAGAATCCTAATGATACATGAATGAATTATTATTTAGCGACTTATATTGAGAGAGAATTT
This sequence comes from Glycyrrhiza uralensis, assembly GCA_030159175.1. Classification (NCBI taxonomy): domain Eukaryota; kingdom Viridiplantae; phylum Streptophyta; class Magnoliopsida; order Fabales; family Fabaceae; genus Glycyrrhiza; species Glycyrrhiza uralensis. Next base: position 54,568,777 of record BRZY01000003.1, on the reverse strand, counting down.
TTTTTTGGTGAATATTATATTGAGAGAGATGTGTTCAATAATATTGACAATAAGCTGATCATTTCAAAAATTTCAAAACATAAAATCACGTAGACAATTATAAAGTATGTAATTTATTTGATTAGGTATATGTTTAATTGCACTTTGGGTCTCCTATTTATTGTGATTGTGCAATTTTGGTCTACTGATTTTCAATTTTGGGTCCCCCAATTGTCCAAATCAGGTTCCTCTGTTACTATGTCTTTCACTTTTTAACACCTGGAGCTTATATGGCACACGTGAGATAAATTTAACACTAAGTTAGCTCACCTTGGCAAGGTAGAGATTGCCTGAAAATTTTACAAAATAAGTCGGTAATGCAAATGATGCAATACATGTTTAAAATTTTTTATGTTTAAGGGTATTTGTCATGTCATTAGTGTCAAAATAGTTCTATTCAGTGTCCAATGTGACTTATTTTAGCGTTAAATTAATCCCACCTGTGCCCACATAGGCCTCAGGTGTTAAAAATTAGACGTCATAGTGACGGAGAAACTTGATTACGATAATTGGAATAGAGATATAATTCATTCAAATGAAATTGGAGATCAAAATCACACAATCGCTATAATTAAGACCAAAAATATAATTAAATCTTAAATATATTAAAATTTTATAATTTTAACATTTATGTCTTTATCTTTTATATGCATGAAAATAATACATACCCTAGAATCTTTCACATATATATATATATACCCATAACTTGCCTGTACTGTGTCATTATATCTCTCATTGACCTTGTGCCCTTGCAACTCCACGTTATACAAATAAATGCCTTTAAATGATCAGATAGGTGGAGGAATTTTGGAACACGGGGAAAAGTAAAACATCCACCATATATAAAGAGACAACTTCACAACATATAATTTCATGCGTTAGTTGTCGTTTTATTGCATACCATATTGTTTTAAAACTCTAACTGCAAGGGAATTAAATCTACATTGTTACCCCAAGGGTGTGTTTAAGAGTTTTGGAGGGGAGAGGAGAATTTGTGATTAATATTTTACCTATTTTAGTGTTTAAAAAATATATAAAAATCTTCAAAAACTCTTTAAAGTCACATTTTTAGTGTATTTTTTTGAGTTCCCCTAAATTAGAAAGTTTTTAAAAATGTATTAGAGGGGGAGACTTTAGAGGGTTTTAAAAGGTTTTAAATTTTTTTTTCATCTTTCTCCCCTATCTATATAATTAAAATATTGAAATAAACTCTCCATATTAAAACCCCCTTCCAAGAACACCCTAAGACATTCTAGATGGCTAAGATGTTTCAAGCTTTTGAATCTCTAACTGCCAATTGGATCCAAATCCCGACACACTAGGATTTCCATAACTAAGCAACCGAGGCTGGAAAAGAAATAAGCTGCTAGTTTGTTGAAAAAAATGGCAGTATTATATTATTTGGCCAAAATATCAGCTACTAAATGCATTTTATCTAACAAAAAACTACAATTTAGATGCAGCCATTGGGAGCTAAATCCCCGGCCTTATTATAGTTAGTCTCTACCAAAGAATTGAAACTTCCTGCCCCGACTTACATCCTGTGAGTGTTACAAGTGCTACACTCTTAATTAGCATGTAGAAGAGGGTACTGGACGCGTGTAGGTGAAGAGGGGATTGCCTATAAACTACTGGTGTGGTGGATGGAATGGAACTATTGTCTAATATTGTTTGTAGAATTTTTTTTATTCACAGAGTAACAGTTCCATTTTTAATTAACTGCTACCAGTTAGAAGATATATTTTCCCGAATTTGGCTTACTGGTCAGAGTATTTGGTGACAAAACAGTAATTTTATATTCAGTCCCTGGGTCATTTTTTAATTTAAAATTTATTTTTAAATTTATATTTTGACCATTCATAAATCTTGATTTTCACCTTATTCCATTTCCTCTTACTTCTAAAGATTTTCAAAATTTATATTTTGACATCTCCTAAATTTAAAAAATATTTTTTAAATTTAAAAAATGACATCAGAGACTAAAAGTGACATATTTTAAAAAATAAAGGACAAAAAATACAAGTTTTAAATTTGAGGGACTAAAAATAACAATTTTTCAAACTTGAGGGACTAAAAATATATTTAAACAAAAAAAACTAAAGTCTAGTTTGGATAAACTTCTCCATAAACACTTCTAACATGTATTTTTAACTAACAACTTCTCATATAAGTTAAAATTAACTTTTGTTCTTCGTAATTTTTTAAAAATTATTTTTTTAAACTTCTCTAAAAGTATCTATATATTTATAAATAACTATTTAACAATTTTTTTTTATATATTTATGAAAAAAATAAAATACAAAATAAAGTTAACTAAAGGGAATCCAGTCTTACGGTACGGTTACCGTGGAGGTTTGACGCCGTTGTAAGTTTGTAACCCAATCACGGTACGGTTACCGTGGAGGCCTGACGCCGTTGTAAGTTTGTAACCCAATTTGTAATCCAATCCTAACCCTCTCAACTCAATCATCCCATTTCCGCAAAATCAGAATTTTGGAGGGAAAAAAATGAGAGAGAAGATTCCCTGATACTCTTTCTTCTTCACACCACACATACAGTACTGTTCATGTTTTCCCACACTTTCCCTTTCAAATTCTTCTCCTTCCCTTTTCCTCTTCCAATTCCCTCGATTGAATGATTCGAATCCACCGCCATGGTCGATTCGGATTACAATCGCAAGAGACCATTCCCACACGATCCTCCTTCTCCCAACAAAAAACCGAGGACCATTGTTGCAGCCTCCGTCGTTTTGAACCATTTCGATGTCCCCCTGTTTTCTACCACCAACGACGGCGCCGTTTCGCGCTGCGACTCCATGCGCCTTCACGCGGACCAGCCGTACATGATCGGCCGCGGACCACGCGACTGCGACTTCGTCTTCCGTGACCGGCGCGTGAGCAAGCGCCACTGCCAGATCCTCTTCGACGCTTCACTTCGCAAACTCTACATCCTGAGCGGGATTCTGTTACGCAGCGATTCCACCGCCGAGTCTCGTCTCGTTCACGAATTCAGGAGAAGGGTGGTGGCGGCGTCTCGTGGCGGCAGCGAGGGTTTTCCGCTTCTAGAAGCTTCCAACGGGGTTTTCGTGAACGGCGTCGAGATTAGAAACGGAACGGCGGTGGAGTTAACGGAGGGAGATAGGGTGTCGCTGGTTTGTGGAAACGAGAACGGTTCGTGTGGGATTTTGAACCGGATTGGGTTTGTTGTGGAGAGAATTGTTCTCGAAGGGTGTGATGTCGATGGTGGTGTTGAAATTGATGGGTTAACGTCCTCGGGGCACTCCCAAAGTGGGAAACGGAGCAAGAGGGTTTTTGCTGTGAAGGCCAATGTTTCAAGGTGTGAGAGAGTTGTTGGGAGGGCAAGGTTTCTTCTAGATAGGTGCAGAGACATATTGCTCAGTGATGATCCCTTATCTTACATTCGGCATGCTGTTTCGGATTTACAATGTGGGTTTAAGTGTGGCCGTAGCACCGAGTTACCGCAGAGGGTGATGGAAAACACAGGTATTGCTAACGTGCAGTCAAGTTCAGGTTTACTTTGTGATAGTAAAGTGATAGATTTGGAGCCAGAAAGTGACCCTTTTGGTCAAAAAGGAAATTTAGAAGTTGCTAGTACTTATAAAAATCCTAATTTGATCCCGTTGGATTCTATAGGAAAGGATGATCTTCCTTCTCATGTCAACAGACAGGAAGAAAAACATGGAAGCATTTTTTATCCATCGCCTGGTACTGTGCGGTCAAGTTCAGCTTTACTCTGTGAGAGTAAAGTGATGGATTTGGAGGCAGAAAGTGATCCTTTTCGTCGAGAAGGGAATTTGGGAGTTGCTTGTGTGAATGGCATTGCTGATAAGAATCCTAATTCGGTCCTTTCAGATTCTATATGGAAGGATGATTTTCCTTTTGATGGCAACAGGCAGGGGAAAAAACATGGAGGCATTTTTTATCCACCGCCTGGGAAGAATTTTTATCTGAATCGCCTTGAATATATGAACCATGGTTCATCGGGTCTTCATCAATCCATATCTCTCCCTGAACTTATTCATCCTATTGAAAGCGTGTCAAGGATGTTCATTGCAACATTCACAAGTGACATTAAATGGTGTGTGGTTACCTAAAATTTCCCAATTTATCATTTTCCTTTCATGATATTCATTTTTTCTAACCATTTTTTCCCCTTGACTTGTGTTTCTTTTTCGTGCTTGTGTTTGTATGTTTGAGATTTGCTGGCAACCTCTTATGTGCATTTTCATTCCATTTATACTGATGGATTTCTCAATATTATGTATGAGCTGCTACACTTGAAGGTGTTTATATTTACAATCCTAACTGAGGTGTATTGTTAGGTTCTTGACATATTGCAAGATTCCTTTTCATCTTTCAGTCACAATCGCTTGTCACAATGCTGAGAGATGTTGGAGTTCGAGACCTGATGAAAGAGTATTTGTGCCTTACCAGGATTATCCTAACCTAGTTGTAGTGTAAGGATTTTTTTGATGGGGGTGGTGATATGCAGCTTAATTTCTGCCCTTTCTATATGCTATTTTATTAATCCTCTTTGGTAATTTACTTTCTTGTTCGATATTAGGTATCCTCCATTCCCTGAAACCATAGCATTTGGTGGTAATAACCGCAAGAAACAGGGAATCGCTTGCCATCATCCAAAGTTGATTATTCTGCAAAGAGAAGATAGTATCCGAGTTGTCATTACATCTGCAAATTTAAATGAAAAACAGGTATTCTATTACCCAAACTTATAGTTATTAACATTAATGCATGATTTTTATCTTGTGAATTGAAGAACAAAATATTGTCTTCAATGGTATGTAATTGATTAAATTAAATTGTTTATTGAGACATCAAATGCCTGTGGGCCTATTGCGCGCTGCTCATAGGTGAAGTGTTTCTAGCTTAGGAGTATTGTCCTTTTGAGGTCTTCTTGTGTCCAAATCCTATCAGAAGTGATGTATGTAAATCCTTTTTCTAGCATGACAAAAAGGTCAATTGGGTTTGGTTGTGGGTTAGAAATTAGAATGATGCTCTTTCATGGTGAAGAATGAAGACATATACAAATTTAGTGAAGAAAAGCTTACCATTTGAAGAATATGTAGTATGTGTACGATTACAGAGGACAAGGATTCTGAAAGTAAAGCCTTGTATTTTCGTTATTGAGTATAGGCAGCAAAAGTATTCTTTTCTGCATGTTTTATATTTTAACATACAAGAAACGCTGCTTGATTGGACCCCAATCATGTGATGGAGTAATAGGAATAGTAAAAGGAAGAAGACAGTTTTGGAGGCCGCTACACTTGAATAAGTTAATTCGTATGATGTTCACTGGTATAAAAACTTAGTAAGCTTTAGCATTTTTCTTGTAAAAATGTTTAGATGAAAGACATAAACTACAATTGCCAAGGTGTCCTGAATATAAACTGTGAAGCTTATATTAGCAAATTTTCATGCAATGTTTTTTTTTCTATGCAGATCATATAAAATTTATGTATATTAACTATTTAAAGAACTTTTATCATATGGATAGTAGTTTTATCACTATGTTATGTTTGTATGTCATTAACAGAGCAAACTTATTGATTACTTTTTCTGGCTATGTAGTGGAAGGGTGTGACTAACACTATATGGTGGCAAGATTTCCCTCATGCCATATCGGTTGATTTTGCATCACTTTTCCTAAAAATTGATGATGGTGAAATTCATAGAGATGCAAAATGTGATTTTGCTGCCCAGTTGGCTGGGTTTATGGCATCTCTTCTTATTGATGTGCCCAGCCAGGCTCACTGGATTACTCAACTAACAAAATATGACTTCGGAGGTGCAACAGGACATCTTGTTGCTTCAGTACCTGGAATTCACTTTTACAGAACTTCTATTCTCTCACAATCCTTTCAGTCCTCTCCTGTAAGTACTCAAGTATGCCATGTGAAGATATTGCTACTTAATTGAGGTGATGGTTGGCTGCCCCGGCCACTGCATCTGTAGTGTTATTTTTGGATATAAACTATCATCTTTTTAATGATCTTTAATATTTGAAAAATGCACCAACCTAACTTATAGTTGGGTATTACTAGTATTATCACCTATGCCTGTGCTATGCACATATATTGCCTTAAAAATGTACTCATTTAATTTTATTTATTTATTTATTTCATTATTACTATAAAATTTTAGCATAATTTGTTATTTGACATTCGTATGCCATTATTGAATAAAAAATATTAACATTATACTTTCTTTTTTAATTTTTTTATATACAAAATTCTAAATAATGTTAAAAAACCAAATCAACTTGAAGAAATATTTTTTGTATTTTTTTTTATCATCTAATCTAAAAATAAATTATTTTTTATTTACTTTCATTATTATTTATTCTTTAACACTTAGATCCTAAAAAATAAAGAAATAAAGTTTGACTCTAGTAGCAAGGGAAGACCAAATGAGGAATAAAAAACAAAAGAATCTGGATGAATAGTAGCATACAGTGATTTATAGTTCTGTAGAACATCTATTTTGTATAGATACCCAGAAACCTGCCTGGTTGTGACTAAAATAATATCAGTACACAATCTTTGTTTTTATGTTAATTTCAGCCCTAATGTTAGACATGTCATCATTTGATGGCTTAGTTAAAGCCAGTTTATGCTCCAAATTCTATGACTGCAATGTATACTCTTATAGACACTAATTGCTGTGCATTTGGTCACCTGGTTTGAAGTTTCTTGGTTCAGTTGTGGCATCTGTGGTTGGTTTGAGCCATCTTTTCCGTAATGTGGCAGACTCAAATGGTGCAAGGCTAAAAGCACTGGCTGCTTTCCTTGGAAAGTCTTGTAAGAATGCTTATGGGAGGTTGGAGATCCTTTTAAAAAGAAATCCCAATGTGCCTGCTGATGAAAATGCTGTTAGCATTCTTGTTCCCAACCCTGATCAAACTCCTGAGGGAGGTAAAAGCTACATTGCTTGGGAATTCATTTTGCACCTTGTATATTGATTATTTATTCATCTATGATTTTCAAATTTAATTTTATTTCCATTTTTTTTTATGTGTTTGGACTTGACAGTTATATTTTTCATGCTGTCAATAACAGTAATAATATCTATTGTTTTTTGTTCCTTTCTATAGATTATGTTCAACTGGGTTTTCTGCCTAGAAATGTTGCAAAATGGGTTTCTCCTCTTTGGGATGCTGGATTCTTCACATTTTCTGGATATGTTTGTCCAAAAGAGGCCCTTGCAGCTGCCTCAGGAGACAACTGCAAGAAAGTGCAACTGATACTAAATGTGTCTGAGGTGTGTTGGATGTGTCTTCTTTAGGATGACTTGTTTGTTGCCTTGTATATGTAACCTGATATTTGTATAACTTTATGTCTTATCATTATGACCTTGCAGGGGCATCATTTTGAAGATATGTCAAAGATGATGCAATCTGAACAAATTGTTGCGTTTTGCTCACTCATTGCTTCAATTCAAAGATGTTATGGCCTCTGGAGATTACAAGAGGTAAATGGCACTGAAACGGGAAGATCTTTTTGAAATAGTTTGACACTTAGTTTAATGTTGAAACTAAGGTTATATTTGATTTCTTTTTATTGTTTTGTTGGCTTTAAGGATTTACAATTTTCTTTTTCTTTGTCTCAAACACTTCCAGTCTTCTTGCATGTGGGTGAAGTTTATGCTAAAATAATTTTTGAAATATCCAATTATGTATAACTATTATTATAATATAATTATATAATATAATATAATATAATATAATATAATATAATTATTATTATTACTACTTTTCGTAATAGGTTCTGAATCAATATAGATGGCCTGAATCATTGAAGTCTGAAATTATATATGGTAAGTCCATTTTATGAATATTATTATTGATTACAATGCCAACCTGATTTCATCACAATAAAATCATATAGCTGACCTTTTTTCCCATCCTTTTGGACTGTATTGTTTGATAACTTTTCTGTCGATCAGGTGCTTCTTCTATTGGTTCATCAGTCAATTCAAAATTTCTTGCTGCTTTTTCGGCTGCTGCTGGGAAGAAATCATTGCAACATTTTGATTCAGAAGAGTCTGATCCTGAAGTAATTTGAAGGCCTTTTCTCTTCCATTAGATTTTCTTGAAAAGTTTAACATCTCTTCTGCAATATGCATGATTTGTTGAAATTGTGTTTCATTAATTCAGTAATTTGTTTATGCTTTGACAGTGGGGCTGCTGGAATGCTAGTGAAGAATTGAAGAATCCTTCTGTTAAAATCATTTTCCCAACTATTGAAAGAGTGAAGAATGCTTATAATGGGATTTTGCCTTCAAGACGTATTCTTTGTTTCTCAGAGGTAATATAATTTTCTTGTCGGCTTTGAATGGATAGAGGTTGTGTCTTGGAATATTTAATTTTTCTTCAAGGGATATTCCTCTGTACCCTTTATTTTCATAATGGTATCGGTTCCTTTAGTAATTAGTGGTCAATAGTCTGTCCGGTTTCCCCCTTAATTGAAATTTGAATACAAAAATAACTTGCTGTATTTATATTTCAAATAAGTGGAACAGATGGACAGATATTAACCATTGATTATTAAGGGGTACCAGTACCCTCTCAGAAGAGGGGTTACCAGAGAAACCTCTTCCAGTAAGGCATTCTGAATTATCAGACAGATTTGAAACCTCCCGTGAGTGTTTTAGGTGATAGGATCTTGCGTAGGACATAAAGATCTTGTGTAGGACATAATTTGTGGGGCCCTATCTAGGATCTTTGTGTCCATCTCTCTTAACATAACAGAACATTAACTTGGAACTGTCAAATTGTAAAAGAATTATGTTCATGATTATCTTTTTAACACCACATATAAATGAGATTTATCTCGTGGTTGTTAAAGTTTTAGTATTTTTATTAGTACTGAAATTTGTTTTGGAATTTTTTTTCAAAATGCATCTTAGAAAGGTGAACTTTTGACGTCATAGATGTTGTTATGTGAACAATGCAGAACTGATTCTCTACTTTTGAACAGAGAACATGGCAAAGGTTGAAGACTTCAGATGTACTTCATGATGCCATCCCTCATCCCCATGAAAGAATAGGGCATCCAATGCATACCAAGGTAACTGTATACTAATTTATACTCCTGCACTCCTATTTTGGTGATTAAATGTTTATGGAAAATATTCTCATTAAAGTTAGTTGCTGTATGTATTCTTGCTATATGAATAAAGTTCCTTGTGTTGAGCAGGTTTTCAGAGGACTCTTAATAAACTTTAGTTCATGTATATGGTTGTCACTGAGTTACTTCTTAATCTATGTGATAGAAACCAAGAGATAACAGCACTGTAAATTGTAAAATACTAGAAGTCATTGAATAAAAGCACAAAAAAATAGAAAAGATTACACCAGATGATACTGCCTAAATCCTGATTACCCAGAGCCCATGGCTCCTGAGAGAGTCATTTTTTACCCAAGCTTACAGCCATTACTATCCAAAATCCACACTTACTCACATCCTCTCTAGTCTCTCCCCTACTCTAATAACCGTCTCATGGACATGCACACCCCACTCCCTGGCAACTAATTTGCCACATCAGCAGATTCTATCTGCTTATCCCCATTCTGCCTTTTTTTTTATGAGAGGAGCTATTTGTTACGAAAAATTCCACACATTTCAGATCTTGGGCTTCTGGTTTGGGCCATTGAGCAGCTGGTCCTGACCTTCATACTCAGACCTAACACCATGCCATGCTGTTTTATAGGGAGATTTGACTCCTCTAAAGCGAACTTTCATTTTAGAGGGAAAAGTTAGAAATCTTAACCATTATATAGAAATCAACAATTGATATTCTCTCTCTAATATGAACTCCTATTAGGTGATTAGATTCTAATTATTAAACTTATCTGTTTTGGGTGATTACATTCTAATTATTAAACTTATCTGTATTTTCCCCTACACCACAAATGTATGTTTTTGTTTTTTAAGTAAAATGTTTTTCAGGTGATTCGTAGATGCTTCTGGTCTAGAAGGGATGCACCTTCCATTGGTTGGATATATTGTGGGTCTCATAATTTTAGTGCTGCTGCCTGGGGGAGACAAATTTCAAATCCGTTTGGAACAAAAACTGATGGAACTCAAAAAAGGGAACCTTCTGTAAATTCTGGGCTTCACATTTGCAATTATGAACTTGGGATTATATTTACCTTTCCTCCTACGGAAAACAATGATTGTCCTAAAGCTAAAAGCACAAAATTAAATGATATAATTCTGCCATTTGTTGTGCCTGCTCCTAAATATGAATCTGGAGATAGGCCAGCTACAATGCAGGCTATGAGGGAGGTGATGGCTGAACTTGCTGAGCGAGAGGAGGAGAAACTTGCTGAAGAAGAAATGATGGAAGAGATTCTTGAGGAAGAGGAAGAAATGGAAACAATCAATTATGTTGGAGAGGAGAAGGAAGAAGAGAATGCATATGCTGACATACTCTGGAGTCAGGTTGATTCTTCCAAGAGCAGTTGAACTTCTGCAAGAAGCAATACTGGGAGCAGGAAGCAGTTATTATTTAGATGTCAACGACTCAATAGAAGTATTTAACACATACAATTGTTTAGGTAAAATATTAGATTACGAAAGGCATGTGGATTGTGGACTACATTGGTGTTAGGGGAGTTGTGTAAATCTGGTTTCTGATCGCAAGATGCAAGGTGGCTTTGAAACTTACAGAAATAGTGGCAAATATCAAACTTGAGAGGAAGTAGTGAAGGCTTATCCTGAGATATTCATATTAGGATTAAAGGGCAAAGCTGTTGACCTCTTGTCAAGGGAAAGTGATTAGGGCTCATCCTACGACCACCTCTTGTCTGGAGCAAATTGATTTATATTTAGAGCAGGAAGTGGAATTTTCGACCTCATGTGGTTCAGTCCATTTTAGGCATGGCGGATCATCGATACCACTTTCTTGCCTTGGGGCCCAATTCCTCCGAACACCTTGTGCTTGGATTCCACCTCTACGCGGATGACCAACTGTAGCATTTCTCAGTTTAAGGATTCAATTGGAGGATTTGATGGTGAAAACCGCAATAGCCCCAAGAGAAAACAGGGTAGGACCTATGGTAATTAGATGGTGGAAATTGTGTAAGGTATGTGTGCCTGAGTATGTGTATAGGTATAGCATTATTTTTTTATTGTGCTAGATCTTGATGATCAGCTTTGGAAACTAGCAATTGGACAAGGGGCTATTGCTGCCATTTTTCGGGTTGGCCGAAAGGATCCCTAATAGACCAATGGCAGCAATGCTGTCATTTCTTCTGTAGTCCAAGTGGGGTTGGCAAAACTGAACTTGGCAAAATCTTTGGCAGAATGCCACTTTGGATCCCTAAGGCTTTACCTTGTATATATTTTAGCATTCATATTCAATTCGATTACATTTGTTGCAACTTGGAAGTTAACTCCAAAAGGTTGCAACCACCTCTTATTCGATTGTAAGATCAGTTGGTGTGTATACTTTGACCTATTTGTTACATAGCGGAGAGAAATAACTGTTGTATTGTTGAAGACAGGAGACTGCATTATGTATCGTAGTGTTGCGGCTTTTTTTTATGTCAAAGTGCTGTGTTTCTTTTCAACTGCAATGAGTTAAAAAAAAGAAGGTAAAGAGGCTATTGACATTATCTGAATTAACTATAATGACAAGGTTTCATTTCGTATAATTGGATAAATACAATTTAGAAGGTGGATAGTCGTATAGGAACTAGGGAGAGGGAAATAGATGGATTTCTTTGGCTCATTTCTTTGGCTCATTTGTAGCTTAAATCTAAAAACGAGATTAATGGAGCCAATATCACAGGTTAGAAAAATGTGAATCAAATTATGGTTAGGTCCGCTTCGATAGTTGCTAATCAAACTCCCTTTTAAGTCAATAGGCAAGTTATCACCTGTTTTGAACTGCGATGGGATATTCAATGGCACGGTGAGAGAGAAGCTATCAGTTGAAGCTTCTACCCGTGAGGGTGTTCTACCGTGGTTTCCATTGTGACTCCAAACATGCGCTTAAACGAATTTGGAGCATCTTATCCACTTGGTATTTTTTTCTTATAAACTTTTTTATCCCATACAGTAACTTATGTAGCTACTTCGGTGGGTTTTACAATGCACTAACATCTCTTTTTGTGCATGTGCACAAAAGATGTACAAGCCCTTCATTTTTGTACGTTTTAATCTGATGGTCAATATTACATAAGGGCAACCTGTTCAATAGGTAATGTATAAGTTTGATCAGTATTTGCTGATTGGTGTCTAGAAAAGGCATTAGAAAAATTACATTTTTGCCTACATTTTTTAAAAATTATATTTATTGCCAAGAAAATTCAATTTGTATGTTTTTGCCAAAATTTGTGAAAAAGGACTTTTTTCCTACGTTTTTTTAACAATTACATGCCTATAAGTAATGTAGTCTATTATATTTTATTTGTGCTAATATTATAATGCGACCTACTTTTCCAAGTTTATCTGAATGTAGTGGGCACCAAAGGGTCATGCCATTGCAGCAAACCATCAAAATGGAATAATAATTCAGAATTATTATTTGTTATAGAAAATAAAAAATTTATTGGATAAGTTTTGTATGGAATCAACGAAAACATAAATTTTCATTTAAAACATAATAAGTTTACAGTTGCAATTAATAGGTTAAAATTATATTTATTTTATTTAATCTCCTTTTTTTCTTGAAAAATTAGTTTTTATGTTTTGGGAGAGGGGTAGATTTCATAAATACCAAAAATAGAGGGAGTTATAAATTATTTCTAGTGTTGGGTCAAATTTTAAAAAATAAAACCTTAGGCCATACAATAAAATTAGTAATTATTTTCAGGATAAATGTTGAAATACATGAAAACTGACTAAACTGACTATGTACACCAAATCTTTTATCGTATTTATTTATAGTAGTACTAGAATCTTATGAGTCCTTCTGAATTCTGATAGCGTTATAAATTTTTTAACCCACGTGTGAATTTGCACTAAATAAAATCTCATAAAATTTTGAAGTCCGAAAAAAATGCAATAAACGGCCACGTGATCACGTCACTTCGCTTGTCTCTCTGGTTGTGCTTCGCAACCGCCGGCGATCAGCCTCGGATCACTGAGGTGCCGATTTCTACCCTTCTCTCCGACAGAATATTTATCTTGGTGTTTTTATTTTTTTTTATTTTGCCTCTGGTTGGATCTTGCTCAGAACACAGAAAGGGAGTGTAGGGTAGTCTCAATCAAAACTATCAGATTTGAGTGTTATATTGCTGTATTGTTTGTGATAGCGGGACTAGGTTTTTGCATCTTTTGTCTCAACCTGCCTTACTGTTTTCTTCATCCTTATAAGTTCTGTTAAAAAATAGCCAGATTCTCTTTCTTGTGGTCACTGTGCTTGAACAGTTGAACGAACCATCACTTATCACTTACCTTTTGAGAAACATGGTTGATCGGAGCATAATAAATTGAGACAAGACTAGTGTGAGAGAGTAATCTGAGAATTTAATGAATGAGTACATCATGAACATAACATAACATAAGCTACCTTGAAAGTAACAAACACAGTGAGTGACCTACTCTAACTGTATGCTGAATCGGTATACTGCTCTAACTAATCTCCACTAATGTGGTAATATATGGTGATGCTGGCCAATGTTTACTAATGCTAAATTGCTACTGAATTGTGATTGGAATGTGGTCCTCTGGTTCATCATTCTAATCCTAGATTTGTGGGGAATACAGAGATGGATCAAAGGCCAGGCACTCTTAATCATGGAGGAATTAGAAGGGCTTCTGGAAATCCCTGGCTGACCCTAAAGGCTAACTTCAAAAGACCTGCTGGCGGAGGAAATGGAATGCCCCAATTGACTTCAAGTGGATCTGAAAGCGACAGTGTGGTTTCAAATTCATTGATTCGGCCTCTGGAGAATGGGTGGAATTGGCAATCTAAAACTGGTTCTAAGCAGCCCAAGAGTGTTCATGAATCATGATAGCCCGGTAGAGAATGAAATTATAGTAGAGTCTCGTGTGAAGAATAATAATAGTGTTGATGATGAGGGGGAGGAGGGCTCTGATGCTATGGAAGATACTGATGATGATCTAATCAGTTGTAATAAAGAGTCCGATACTGGTCAAAAGAGCCATGAGACTCATAATTAACAAGAGCAAATGATTTAAAAAATTCTTTGAGATTTTGATGTCTTGACTGTTGAAATGATAATGAACAAGAAAGGGAAGTGGCACTGTCCAGCTTGTCAAGGTGGTCTTGGTGCTATTGATTGGTACAGAGGCCTGCAGCCTCTAATGATTCATGTCAAAACAAAGAGGTCAAAAAGGGTGAAGATCCATAGGGAGCTTGTAAACTTTTGGATGAGGAATTGTGCAGAAGAGGTACTCCAGTAATTCTAGTCGGGAGAAAAAGATCATGAAGTATTTGGCAAATGAAAAGGAGGTTTGAAAGAAGAAGAAAAATATCATGAAATAGTTTGGCCTCCAATGGTTTTCATTCAGAATACAAAGCTCGAGCAGGATGGAAATGAAAAGGTATGACTATATTTTCTTATTTGTATCAACTGATGAATAATTTATCTAGTGAAAGTATTATTTTACTTTGACCTATTGTATTACTATAGCAGCAAAAAAAAATTCCTTGAATATTTCTGGTTTTTGTGTTATCCAGATTTTCTTCGTTGTATGTAGTGGATAGATATGGGTAACCAGAGACTTCTTGATTCTTTTAGCGGGTAGTCTGTTGTGAGCATGTGAAAGCTGAATACTTTTATGGCCCACATGGTCGTTGGGGGGATGAGTGTTTTGATATTTGAAACCTCAGCTATGGGTTATCTTGAGGCCGAGCATCAAGATACATGGCTGTAAAAGAAGACCTGGATTTTTTCAACCAGCATTGTCGAGGTTCCTTTTCGTCCTTCCCTTTTCAGTTCTTTTCCTTCTTCATACTCACATCTTGCAAAACCATTTCCATGGAGATGGTACACTTCTATTTTTTAGGGTCTTTTTTATCTGAAATTGTATGGGTAAATCTAGGCTCAAATATGACATGAGATGATCAAATATGACATGAGATTATTGACAATGAGTAAACCAGATTCGGCAATGAGAAATACTGTAATAGCGTGTTTGGAACCGTGTTTCAACTCCTTCCACCACACAGTAGATATGAAGCTGCAAGAGATAGCTTCCGCGGTGAGCCAGCCTCAGAATGCGAGACACTTGGGTTTCCAAACACACGATAAGAACTAAGAACAACGCTTATTTATTTGACTAATAGGGATGTCAGAAAAACAAACACACACAAAAGCTACTGAAGAATCTGTTGGAAACTGTAAATTGTCTATTGGGAACAGCCGCATTTGAAGTCTTGGGTTCATCTATTTTCAAAATCATGTATAGTGATTTAATTCTTACACTTCAATAGCTGAATTTGTATTTATTTTCCTTGTAAGCATAACATGTAATTTATGGTAAAGTGTATATAAATACCAAATCTGTTGATTGCTGAACATCACTCAAGCATTTCACAATTTTCTTTTGTCTAAACTCCTATAATCTCAAGTTGGTATCAGAGTGAGTTTGATCCTGCACCAGTGTCTTGCTTCCAACATATAGTGCAGTTTCTACTGAACTTTGGTCAGTTTTTTTGGTCTGTCACAGTATGTCATAAGGTATTTCGTCTATCCGGCCACCATCAGAATATTTTCCAGCAGCTTTAAGTCAATTTTCCACTGGTCAATGGTGTTGTATAGTGCATACTTCTATTCTATTCTATTCTATTTCTATTTAAAAAAAAAGGTTTAAATATGTTTTTGGTCTCTATAATATAGGAGTGTTTTATTTTTAGTTCCTATAAAAAAAGTTAAACGCTTTTAGTTTCTGTAATTTTTTTTTTGCTTTCAGTCCTTTAAGTGGGTTGACCGTTGATGTGTCACATATTGAGCCCAGTCAGCATGCCTACGTGGCCAAAAACACTGCATGTAAAATGCCACGTCAACCCTCTCTCTCTCTCTCTCTCTCTCCTCCTTCCCCCACCTCCACCCCCTCCTCCTTCCCCACCTTCCCCCAACCTCCTCCCTCCACCCCCACCACCCCCTTCACCCACCACCTCACATGGCCACCTCCACCTAGTGAAAAAAATTGCAAATCTGCGTTTGTAACAGAAGATAGCTCACTGAACCGGTTAGTGACATGTTTCTGAAACGCTTGGAGCTCTTGTTCCAAGCTTGAAGAACCTTCCATTGAGTGAACCTGAGCACCACAAAAACTCAAAACATAACCTCGATTTTCTGTGTTAGTACGCATTCTAGCATATATAGAATCAAAGACCCAAGTGTTTAAAAAAATTTGGAATTTTCTGTCCAATTTGGAAATTTCTATGGTTTCAATTTCAAAATCGGGCAAGATTTCACAGACCCATTTCCTAGAATGTGTGATTGAATTCTCTAGGAATGTAAAATTATACTCCTGATTGGAAAGTTTAGTGCTTTATATTTGGTTAAGACCGGGAATGAAAATCATGAATTGGGTTCGAACCTATGAAGGAATTTCAGTTCAATTGGGGAGTGGAATAAGGAGGTAGCGAAGAGACAGAAACTTTTGAGAGAAAATGAGAGGAAAAGTTGTGGTGGAAGTTGGAACTAAGTGCAAGTACGTGCAATTTTTTTCACTGGGTGGAGGCGGCCATGTGAGGTGCGGGGTGAAGGGGGTGGTGGGGGTGGAGGGAGGAGGTTGGGGGAAGGTGGGGAAGGAGGGAGGAGGGGGGTGGAGGTGGGGGAAGGAGGAGAGAGAGAGAGAGGGGGGGGAGGAGGGAGGAGGAGGAGAGATAGGGGGCTGACGTGGCATCTTACGTGGCAGTGTTTTTGGCCACGTAGGCGTGCTGATTGGACTCACTATATGACACATCAGTGGTCAATCCACTTAAAGGACTAAAAACAAAAAAAATATTACAGTGACTAAAAATGTTTGACTTTTTTTTATAGAGACTAAAAGTAAAACACCCATATATTATAGGGACTTAAAATATATTTAAGCTTTAAAAAAATAAGCCCATGACACATGTCTATTTCTGAGTGCTTGCTTCTCTGCTAAAAATGAATTTGGTTAGGCCTGGTGGCTTTTGGGCTCAGCTACTCTACTGAGTGCTGAGACAGTGGTGGAGGATTAGCAAAAACAGTTTTTGTTAATTTTTAACGATTTTTTTTTCGTGAACGATTCTTTTTCTTTACATGAAAATCATTTTCTTGACGTGAAAACTGTAGCTTCCATTTTTAGGGACACACGTGGAAGCATATGGTTGTTTCTTCTTTTGTTTTTTAATTTGTTTTTCTTTCTCTAATTTGTGGCTTTTTCTCATTTTATTTATAAAAAAATAAAATAGTGTTTATTTACTAGTTTCATTTATATATCTTTTTGTAATATTTTAGATTGTAAAATTATATTTTTTTATAAATAAAATGGTATATGTTTACGTGTTTTTCCCTCTAATTTTTCATGTTGCAAAATTATTCTTCTTCTAATTTTTCAATAAAATATCATTTGTGTACGGGTTTTATTCATATTTTTTCTATTTAGTTTAACAAATTACTATAGATTGAAAATTTATTGGCTTAAATATGTTTTTGGTCCTTTATATTTGGCCTAAGTTTGTTTTTAGTCCCTCAAATACTAAGAATATTATTTTAGTCCCTAATTTTTTAAAAATCAGTCACTTTTGGTCTCTCACATTGATATTTTAGTCCCTAATATTTTAAAAATGTGTCACAATTAGTCTCTCATATTTCAAGAAAAATGACTAATTGTGGCACATTTTCAAAACATTATGGACTAAAATAATATTTTTAGTATTTGAGGGACTAAAAACGAACTTAGGTCAAACATGAGCAACCAAAAACATATTTACTTTTTATCTATTTAATTTTGTTTATCTGATTTGACCTTCATTTCGTTTTTATCAATATGCAGGAGCAATTATTGTTTTGTTATAATGTGGAGTTTGCATATTTAGTTAAGATACACAATGAAATCAACACTATTATAAATTTAGAATATATTATATATCAAATTATTACTATATAAATAAATTATTTTATATCACTTACAAAAACAAATATGACACGTGTGAATGCACGGGCAAACCGACTAGTTTAATTTATACAACCCGTCTCATGTAGAGTTGGCAAAATGGGTTTTCGGGCCAGGTTCGGGTTAGCCTGCATTGGGTTCGAGCTTTGTCGGGCTGGGCTAAAAAAGCCCAGATTGAAAACGGGCTCGAATTTGTGTGTCCGAGTCCTCCACTTTTCGGGCTCGGGCTTTAGCCTATATTTTGTGGGCGGTTTGCTTCGGGTTCGGGCTTTACCGGGTTTATGCTTTGTCGGATCGGGCCAAAAAGGCCCAGATTGAAAAACGGGCTCAAATTTGTGTGTCCAAACCCTCTATTTTTGGGCTTTTTCAACCCGACCCGACAAGCCTGGTTCATTTTGCCAGCTATAGTCTCATGTGACTTGGTTTTGAAATTATTCCACAATTTTATTTATTTGAAAACATATTTTACACGTAACGGGATATGATATTGTTATTTTCTTAACAATGTCATAAACATTATAAGATATATTTAATAAATACAGGAATATTTTTTGAACATTATGATTATTCTATTATTGTATTTAACTTGTGTGTTGGATCAATTCAATTTCATTCTATTTAGACTCAATTTTAATTAAACTCATGTATCATTTAATTTTTTTGGGTCTAGTCAGATTAAATCTGAAATTTTGGCTTGGTCAAAAATTAAGATTGGGCTTGTATAAAAAAAAAAGAATGGGCAAAGGGCAAACCTAATCGATCCTAATCCATCTTAATTCTTAAACACCCGACTTCGCATGTTTGGTTTAATGGTTTTAAATGTTTGGCTAGCTGCATTTTGAACGTAACTGTGATTTATGTCCGCATTTATTTCCATTCCATGCCAAGTTCTTCGTGAATGAAGCGACAAATATTCACGCAACCAAACAAAAGATATTTTAGTTATTAGTATTAGATTCTATTTATGACCTCAATAATGGTCAAAGTTTTCCTAGTTATCAAAACAAATACAACGTGGTACAACGTTTCAGATGACAGATTGCTCGCCCGTAATTTTATGCTTGTTTTTTCAAGTTACCGCTTGAAACTATAGTTGTAGTTTGGACGCACCTTGTAACCTTTTCAAGGTGAAATTCTGGAGAATAGGTGGTTCCAGATAGACGGCGGTTTTTTTTTTTCCTACCATCTAAATGACCGTTACCTTAAAAAAGGCCAATAATCTTCTCAAGTTGTCTTTTTTCTCTTTAGAATCGCCAATTTTTCTTTGAATCTGAGTTAAACCAATCCTTTTTTTGGCTGTTATTACTGGAAGGAAAAGTGGTATGGTCCAATTGCCCTTTACAACAGGTAGTTGATGTGGCAAGGACTGGTTTTTTGAGGTCAGAGATTCTTTGTCCTAACTGGCTCTCACAACCCTTTTGTACCAGAAATTCTTCAACTACACTCACTTCCAACAGGGCCTTTCTCTTACCTTCCCTTTGAGACTCTTTTTTATTCTTCCTCTTCCCTTTCTTTCTCAACTTAATTATTATTTTCTTCATTGGATATTAAATTAAATTAAGATACAAGAAAAGCAGCAGCGTTTCTTGACTACCCATCAATTCAAATCACCTTAGGTAGGCAACAAGAGCTTGTGGTTGTTCCTATCATTTTGGTTTCTCTGTTTATTAATTATATCATATGGTTTTCTTGAAAGTTGTCGTCTTCTTGTTATATCATATGGTTTCGATTCATTCATTCATGTCAGCTTTGTTAATTGTTATAGATAACTACAAAGAACTTGAATTGCAAGACACTGCATCTTATTATTGTAGTGGGAAATGAAATGGTATAAGATATAAGAAGCCCGTTCCCTTAAATACCATGCAGAATAGAAACAAGGAGTGAATGGAAATTGATGTCCGTTGCAAATTTGTGTTATTTTCTACTTTATTCCTCGCAATTTAATGGTTTAAATTTGTGTCAAGTTTGGTATCAGAAGAGAAATGGGGTAACGAGGTCAAATTCTGTATCCAATCCATCATTAGAGTTTGTTCAAACTTCAAATTGAGGACTTGATAGCTTTACAATTTTTCAAAACAGAAAAATAACATTGAAGGTAAAAAAAACAAGTTACCAGTTGGTCTGTACTCCCTGGCTAAATTTGTGAGCTATCAATTTCAGTTAATTAAATGAGAGATCAGTGAGAAAAGAACAGATAGGCAAGTCAAATTCCAAGACGTCAAGAGTCAAAGAGGAACAGGTAAACCTGGTAATAGACAGTTAGGCATAAAGTGTTGTGAACTGCAAATTCTGAGTTGCATCCTATTATAAAAAAAAAAACATAATTGACCAAGCTTGTTGACGGGTTGGGTCAACAAATGCCTACCCTCCACCTAAAACATCATTATTAAGGGACATGTAGTGTTGTTTCAAATACATGTCCCTTGTTTATGGACACAGCTCCAAAGAACTCTTCCCCAAATCTAAATTGTTATAGCCATACCCAGAATTATTTGATATGACATGCTTTTGACAGGACACAGAGCATTTGCTTTCACATTCCAAAGGACATGTGGGTCATTTATGTGTCATGAAATTATTTAAGTCTATCCTTGGTTCTCCAGTCATATACTATATATAACTCATTTCTTTAGTTTCACTGAAGTGGTATGTGCAAATATTTTGGAAATCATTACTGATTGATCATACATATGAATGACATTTTTCCAATTACATGTTTAAGTATATGCCATGGATCATTTTCATGCTTGTTGCCTACAGTTTTTGAGTTTTGGTATAATGATGAATATTGTAGGTGAGGTGTGGCAATTAACACTGAATCTGATTGATTGTCACATGAAGTGATCATGAGAATGGAGAAGCCACCAATCCATGGTACTACTACATCAGGTGATGGTAAACCACTAACCACATTTGTTCAGACCAACACAGATGCATTCAGGGAAGTAGTGCAGAGGTTAACAGGTCCCTCAGAGGCCACATCAGCAGCAAAAGATGGAGATCAATCTACAACAACAAAGGTTGCTGCTGCTACTGTGAAGAGGACAGCAACATCCAATTCCAAACTCCATGAGAGAAGGAAATACATGAAGCCAAAACTTGAGATTGTTAAACCCACTTTTCACTATAAACCAGCTGGTGCATCACCCTCTTCTAAGTCAACAAAAAATGCTAGCTTTCCTCAAAGCCCTGTATCAGGGAGTGGGAGTTCTAGTCTTCTTCAAAGCCCCACCACCCCTTCAACAATGTTCTCTCAGTTAACTATTGTGGAGGATGAAAAGAAAGAAGAGCCAGTGATACCTGAAATAAACATAGAAGAAGAAGAGAAAGCTATTAAAGAGAGGCGATTTTATTTGCATCCATCACCAAGGGCTAAAGTATCAGGTTACAATGAGCCAGAATTGCTCATTTTGTTTCCCCTGGCATCTCCCAAAGCAACTGAGAAAGTTTAATTTTGTTTTTACCACCATGACCCTGCTGCTGCTCACATTTACCAGTGTATATGGTGACAAGTATTTTTATTAAGTGAAATAAATCTGTAATCTATGCCTTCCTTCCATTGATTTACTTATTCTTTTATTGATTCGCGTTTCTTGAAGTTGTTAATTTAAGGGCTTTATTCAATTATGAAAAATATATATATTTCACACTATTATTTTTTACACTACATTTCCTGATCCCTTATTATGGTAAAAAGAAGAGAGAAACTCAATTCTCTTCAACTTTAATTTATTTAAAATTTAGAATTTCGTGATCAATTATATGTGTGTATATATATATATTTTAATCCCGGGGTGATTACTGTAGGAAAAATCTTTATCAAATCACTGCCCAATTAGAATTACCTAAACAATGCTTATATATGTATTTTAAAAAGCAAAAAGGAATAGATATTTTATTACGTTTACGTGGATACAAGTTCTAATTCCTAACCGAAAAATAAATTCTGAGTTGTACATCTTGGCTCTTGCCAGATTTTATTCAAAAAAACAAACACCACTATTTTACACAAAATCACGCTCTCTTTAATCAAACTTGATTTCAAAGGTTGAAAATGGTTTTCCAGAACTGTTATTAGATGAAATTAATTAAATTGGAATTTTAAAACACAAATCAATTTTAGTTCAGAGTAACCAAACATTAAAATTATCTGCAAAATGGATTGAATGTGATTTTAGAAGGTTTTGTACTAAAATCCAAAAACGCTGATATATGAAGTTTTCATTCTTTTCTTTTGGGTTACAAAAGAGGTGCTAAGGCCAGGGAAGGGGAGGAGAAAAGATACGTACTGTTCCCAAGGAATTTGGTTTACCAAGTGGACCAGAAACGTACAAATGATTTTGGTGGTTGTGGATTCTGCATAGGTGGATGGTACTAAGCAAGAAGAGAATTTTACAGCAAATACTGTTGAATTCAACAGACATTATTTTGTTTTTCACACTGTTTTTCGCTCATCGTCTTCACGAAGCTGACGCCGACAATGCCGCAAGCAAAGAGATTTTGTTTTATTTTTCTGATAATGTCTGATCTGATCTGTTTTATGTTTTGGCAGGAAAATAGGAAAAGTGGATGTCCCACAGCATTTGTGATAGATGTTCTCCTTCATGTGATTCATCAATCATCATTCATCTTTTTAACACGAAAGTGACGGAAAAGAAGATAATGATTAAAGTAGAATTTCCATTCTACCTAGGCCCTAGCCTTTGAGGGATGACGAATAAATGATGAATAATATAATTCAGCAGAGAACATGGGATAAAACCATACTTCATTTTTTTACCTCAAAGCAAAAAAAAAAAAAAAACTTGATTCCATCATTACTTTGCTTTGTAGCAATAACCTTTGATTACGGATTAGAGCAAAAGAATGGGTCAAAACGAGAGTTAAAATGACAGCCTGGCACAGAGCTTGATTAAGAACCTGCAATTAGTTGTGTGGGCCATTTCAATTTTCGTGCAATGAATCATCTGAGCAAATAATGCACCAAGCCTGCTCTACCCACATGACCACATCAAGGATCAAGGTGAAAATCTTTTTTGGAATGATGGGTCTATTGAATAGATATGCAAAACTTGGTCAAGCTATAAAGACAATATTTGAAATTTACCAAATCTAATTATCTTAACTGTTTTGTCTCCAAGTAATTACTTAAGGTAATCATCAATAACTTGATTGGAACCATTGCCTACTATTCCCAGAGCATCTCTCAAATTTAGTGTTTTTCTCATAGTTCTCCTTCCTATCCCTCCATTGCCCTTTCTCATCATGGCAGCAAATTCCCCATAATCTATTTGTCCATCCTGCACCACAAACCTTTCATTAATAAACAAGTTGGCACATACATACAGACACATAAAGATGCTGACATATGATCTAGTAGAAAGATGAATTTGAGGAATTTGTGCTCAGTTCAAGAGCAAGACAAAAAAAAAACAATACTTACATTGTCTTGATCAATTTCCTTGATCATTTCATCAATATGGACATCATCTAAACCAAAGTCCTTACAAGCTTGTTGAATCTCATCAATGGTTATGTAACCACTGCCATCTTTGTCAAAATAGGAGAAGGCTGACAACAGGTTTTCCTCTCTCTCCAGCTTATTTAAATGAACAGTAGCAGCAATGAATTCACCATAGTCAATTGTCCCACTTTTATCTATATCCGCCTGTCACATGCCAAAAATAATAAGATTCAGGCTAAGGTTAACAAATTAAAGGCTTATATAAAAACAAATGAACGAACCATACCACCCCCAACAAAAAAAAGAACACTTACAGCATCCATAAGATCCTTGATTTCAGACTCCATGAGTTCAGATCCTACTCGCCGCAGGCCATCTTTTAATTCATCAAAAGTTATGGTTCCACTGTTGTCTGTGTCAATCATCTTGAATAACTCTTTCAGGCCACCAATTTCTTCCTCAGATAGCCTCTCAGCAATGACCTAGGATTAAGTGAGCAGAACTATAAATGTTGTGGTATTAGGATTTGACATGCAGAAGACTGCAAAATGGATCACTTTCAACTTCCTGTTTCCAGAAAGGAATGATAAATCCTAGCTCAAACTTCACGAAATATTTTACAAACTACAGATACACAATGATGCTTGAGGTTCAGGCTAAGGATGCAGATAAGGCAACCTTTCATCATTTTTACTGATTTATGTTAATTTATTGGGAAACATAGCAGGGCAACAATAGAAAAAACAAACAAAAAAAATTTAACAAGAGAACCAAAGCAAGCCTTGTCTTTTTCAATTTTAAGGCTTCTGGATAAAAAATAATGTAATAACAAGGATGAGGCTGCCTCATGGTCCACATCCAACATTCATACAAAATTTTATGGAATACATACAGAGAACCAAAATCAAGAAACAGAAATCCAACAGCACATGTATTATCATAAGAATCGAAATAAAAGAAAAAATCAGCCTTCATATCAATGAAAAGCATCTAACCGACGTTAGCTGTTGAGAAAACCATTGGGACATAACCCAATTGTTTCAGTCCAACCATGTAGCTTTTTCTGGCTCCAATGCATATAATGCCCTTCACGTTGCATTGATGGAAAGGGTGGTCAAGAGCGATGGTTGATTTTCATTTCAATTTTTTTTTACAACAAAACAGCATATCTAGTAAAATTCAGTAATGAATATTTATTATATATAAAAAATTCTTCATTCTCTATAGTTTTCCCATGAAAATATCTTAAATTTTTTTTGGCTCCAGTGAACCACCCCACCAGTTTCTGAAGGAAAACAAAACCTCTTTATATATGATAAACATAAATACAACAAGTGTCGCATTCCTTGAACATCAGAGTAGGCATCGCTATAGCCATCCTTCTTGAGAATCTAATACTTGATGGTGCATCTTGCATTCCTGCAGGCATAAAAATGCCACATACCAAACCAAGAAATCCCCTACAGCCATGTGAGACACTCAGGTATCTTGCTATGAAGTAAGAAATTTCAAAATGTTTTGGCATCCTTACTGTGGAAAGAAATAAACATCCCACCATGTATTGTAATAACTTCTAGAACCAAGCAACTTTTTTATGAATCTTGATAAAAAGAATGCACAAGAAATTCATAAACTACAAAAGTAATGGCCTTCCACTACATCTTAAAATAAAAGCTTGCAATCTACTTTTCATTGTAACAGGAAGAAAGTCAAGACACAACTGAATATCCACTAGAGCAAACTTGTTCAACCATGCTTAGCATATACAAAGAATACTAGCCATAGCAGAAAGGGTTACAGAATCCTTACACGCAAAGCCATCTTTTTCAGTTTATTCATTGCAGAGAACTGCTTCAGACGTGATAAAACTGCAGAATCTAGAGGTTTATCAGGTGCAATGCTGTCATCAACAATCCATGGGTGGCCTGACACAGAAAGAATCTTGCAGCTGTTAACCCACTTTAAAACCTGCTTTAAGTACTTATGGAGTACTTTTCTACTGAATCATGCTACTTGCTCATAAGACTTACGGAGTACTTCATGCGCTGTAAGCCTAGTTTTTGGATTTTGATCGAGCATTTTATGAATTAGATCCTTGGCGCTGTCTGAAATGCTAGGCCAAGGCTCGGACTGAAAATCAAGTTTCCCTAGTAAAATCTGTCGGAAGATCCCCGGTTCACTTTCTGAAGGTGACAATTTGCAGATCAGTATTAACAGTGACAAAGGATGAACATGAAGAAAAAAAGGATGAACATGAAGAAAAACTGCATCCCCAATTGATAATTTAACATATGAATAATAAATAGCTACCGGCCCAAAATGGTGGCACCCCACTTAATAAGATGTACAAAATAACCCCGGCACTCCACACGTCTGATTCAGGTCCATAGTGCTTGCGCAAGACCTCTGGTGCAACATAGTATGGGCTACCGACAACATCGGAAAAGGATTCACCTGAAAATATATCACTGTGTTAGGCACACAGCATGGAAGTGTTTCTAGCTCATTGACTGAAAGTAATAATGAAGACAAGACTGCATAATTTCTACTTAAAGTTTAAATAGCTACTTATATTTTGCTAAACACTAATTTTCTCTATTCATAATTTGCACCAAGATAAAGCAGGTATAAGTTCACCTTTTCCTAACACTTAGAGAGGACTGTTGCAAGAAAAGAACTCTGTGTCAACTGTCAACCACAAGGATGCAATTATAAGACTCCATTACATGAAAGATGGTAATTATTTCGACTATCTACAAGTTTTCCAAGCAAAAGACACTTAAATATAGTATGGCCAAAAAAATACTTTAATAAAGATTTACAGGTTCTACAATATACTTAGTGACACATATATAGCCCTTTCCCAGAGTCCAAACTTCTAGCAATTAGAATGCCAAAAAAGTTCATGTGTTAAGACACCAAGATGCAAGGAGCAGAAAAGGTTTCAAACTGCCCTTATCCCATTTGAGCACCCTTTACTTTTTTGCCCCCTTTAATAGCACATTGCTTTCTGGTATACCTCCAATACAAAAGACCCCTTTCTCTTCGGATGAAAAAAAAATTAAAACCAAGACAACCAAAACCAGTAAGTCCGATTCACCCACCCAAATCAGCAATAAAAGCGGTTGAAGTAGAATATAAAGACAGTCCAATTTGGAAAACACCATTAATCATGACCCAAGAGAGACAAAGCTTTGAACAACGAATCCACCCACCCCCAATCAGACCAATAATCATAATCAATCTCACACAATAGAATAGTTGCTAAATTTAGAATGTAGAAATGAATTGTGAAGTGTGAAGTGGAAGAGAAAGTGAAGACCCTACCGGGCTTGTAGAAAACAGACAAACCAAAATCGGTGGTTTTGAGCTTGGCATCCTCGTGAACGGTGTCAAAGAGGAAGTTCTCAGGCTTGAGGTCCCTATGCATGACCCCAAGGGAGTGACAAGACTCAACAACCTCAACAATGGTCTTGATGAGATTCGCAGCCTGTCTCTCGCTGTAATGACCCTTCTGAACGATCCTATCAAAGAGCTCACCACCTTCACAGAGCTCCATGACAAGGTGAACCGCAGAGGAGTCCTCGTAGGTTCCCTCGATTCGAACCACGTGAGGGTGACCAGACAAGTGGTGCATTATCTGAATCTCCCTCCACACATCCTCGTAGTCTTCCTTACACAACAGCTTCCTCTTCGGGATCGACTTGCACGCGTACCTTCCACCCGTAACCTTGTGCGTGCATAGGTACGTTGTTCCGAATTGACCCTGCCCCAGCTTCCTACCCATACTGTACACCTCCGTTATGCTCTCTGTTCGGTACGGTAGTACCCATGCCGGTTTCAGTGTTACTACCGTTGTGCTCGAATTCGATTTCGCCATTCTCTTCTCTGTCCCAAACAAGGACATTAAAACAGAAACATAAAACAAATCAAAGTGAGAGAGAGAGAGAGGGGATGGATTAAATTAAAACCTGTATGTTATTGCTTAGCACGTTGTTGTTGTTGTTGTTGAATCTATCTATTGTAATTGTAATTGTAATTGTAAGATATGTGAGCTGACCAAGTTCTGTTACTGGCCATGTTCTTCGCAATCCTATACTCTCTCTCTCTCTCTCTCTCTCTCCCCTTCTGAAACACCGTGACCGTGTTTTTTGGTTTATGGTTCGGGAACAACAAATGTTGCCTTCGGTTACCGCTTTTGTAACTATCTATGGGCTGGGTCTTCGTACTGTTTCAACTTTCAACTGAAGGATATTTATGTTTGTTTTTAATTAAGTGATGACCCCTTTCTTTCTTTTTTTATTCTTGAAAATTAGCTCCGCAGGCGCAGACTCTTGGCGAGTTGGTGGATTTGTTAATAAATTTCTCTGCACAAGTTACGCATTACTTTACTGTTTTATAGTAGTATTAAAAAAATGTGTAAATTTTTGTACTATAGAAATAATTAATCACGATTATCAAGAATACTGCATATTCTGAGATTTATGTTAATGCATGTTGGTCGAAATGAGGAGAGGTTTATTCGCTTGTACTTGAATTAATTAATTAATTAGGATTTATGAAGTAATTTAATTTTTTGTGGTTTACATGAAGTAATTTATTTTTCCCTCAAAAAAATGAAGGAATTTATTTTTTATTTATTTTTATACAGAACGAAGTAATTTATTTTACATGTATATATAATATAATATATAATACTGATTTATATAAAGTTGAGATTTATTATTCTGTTCTCTAAAATGAATTGTTGACTTAAATCAGATTCAGATGGATCGATTTTGTTGATTTGGCTGTGACACTTGCCTCATGACTCAAATAATGACATGTCTTTTGCATAGTAGTCAAAACCAGACCGGATTGGCCGGTCCAACCGGTTGGACCGGGAACCGGCCTGTCATCCGATCCGAATGGGCCCTAAAATCGCCCTACTAAAAAACTGGCCAAAAAACCGTCAAACCGGCCAAGAATCGTGAAAATCGGACATAACCGACGGTTCACCGAGTTCAGGCGGTTTGCATAAAACTCCATTTTTCGCTACTACACTAGCCTTCTCACACTAACGAGACTACAACACTGGTAGAAGCAGGCAAGGTCAGCATCAGGAAGAGGAAGAGAAAGAATAATAGGAAGAGAAGAAGAGTAAAAATGAAAAACAAAAAATAAAAGATAAAAGATTTAGAAAGAGGGTTGAGGTTGAAACTTGAAATCTAATGCAGAGTGAGCTACACTCAAGAGCGCCACAGCAACATCCAAGAGAGAGAAAGTGGAATACATTTGAAATGAGGTTTAGTCTTTTAGGGTTTCTTGTATTTTATATTCCTTAATTGTTTTCTTTAGACCCATCCAATCACGTGGGCATTGTTTGTGTTGTGAGCCCATTATTAGCATTCTATATCAGCTGCATTGTTTGTGTTGTACTGTTCTTCTCTCATTGGTTTCAAAATTTAAAAAAAAAAATTAATGATCTTTGACCAAAAAAAATTAATGATTAATAAATTAATAAAACAATGTTTCTAAAAAACAAATTGTATTATATCTTAATTAATATGCCTTGTATTATATATTTAGAAAAGGAAACCAATATTATAAGATATATTTTATATGTTATATATGTATATATATATATATTATATAATATTATATATAATTTTTTAAACATAAATTACAAATTTATATTAAAGACATTACTATATATGTACATTAAAAAATGAAATAATATTATTTAATTATAATCTAGTTGAACCCCAGTTGAACATCTGAACCTTGAACCAGTGCCTTCACCGGTTCAATGACTGGTCCGGTTTTAACTACCTTGGTCTTTTGTGAGAATTTTAAACATTTTTTTGTCAACAATTCTTTTTTTCCCTTTTGAAAAGGCCATAGTAGATTCGTAGCTCTCCCATTACACGACGAGCCATTGTCAAGCGTATTTGTTTTTGTCAAATGTGAGATATATTGAAAAAGGTCGAAATCCAAACATTATACAGAAAGGACCCTAAATACATAGGCCCATAATAGATGTTATAACTAATCCATATACAATAAACCCAAGCTATAGTCTAGATGAACCTATACAGCTCCTAACTGCCCAATTAACAACAAGGAAAAACAATGAACGCAAACAAACAAAACAACAAACAGAAAAGAAACAACCCAGAGACATAACCTAACACACAAGCCTAACACCCCATGACATAAAAATATATATCTTTGAGAGTGATGAGTTTGGTTCATTTGAAGCACCCAGAGCCTTTAGTCTCATCAAAGTTGCTCATATGCCATTGTCAAACGTTTAAACTTTCCTTTTTTCCGACCTGTTTGCCTTTGGGTTTCTAGGCTTTGGGCCTAGTAATACACACTTCTACTTACCAAAACAAATTTTTTTTATCTTTGACAAAAAACAAAAAACTTTTCTCCCTACTAAATTAAATTTTGTCAAATATGTGTTGATACGAATGGTTAAAGATATGAAATCAACTCTTATCTTTTCCCCTAACATCTTGGGGCTAATTGAGTAGCTGCGATTGGGTTAAATTGTTTGTGATTTGGACCTATGCAATAATTCTCTTAGAGGTGCTTCTCCGTTTTACCATTTCACTATTCAAAAATAATAAATAAATAAATATGAAAAAGTAACAATGAAATGATTTACTTATTTATAAGGGTAAATTATAGTCTCCTCCCTTGAGAGATAGTTAAATTACACTCCTCTCCTCTCTTATGTTAAAATATAGAGTAAATTACACTTTTATCTCTTTAGAGAAGCTTGAATTACATTTTCATATCTTTTATGTTAAAATATATATTCTTCTCCCTTAAGAAATAATAAATATATATTACACTTTAGTCTATTTTAACATAATCAAGCCTGTTTTGCAATCTGATATCGCTTTAAATATCTATTGATCAATCAAATATCAAGAATATGATTATCCACTCGTGATCTTTCTCTCACACACAATATATTATATTTATATGCTCTTAAAATAACTATGATACTTATACAATTTTGTCGTCTAATTATTATAATTAAACCTATGTTATTTCTGCGCACTCATGCTTAATTCCATCATTTTATATAGGCAATGCGTTTTTTACCTGAAAAACTTCATAGGTTTAAGAATACATTTTTGTTCAAATTGCATGAGCTGAAATTGTCCTTATGTTTCTTTAATTTTATTTGATTATAAAAAAAATTAAACGAAGAGGGCGAGAAAGAGTGGTATATGCACTATGCAATGCAATTGGTCACATACAGTCATACACACAGGTTGCAGAATAAAAACAAGAGTTTGAGTTAGACATTTTCCTCTAAATTATATGTTTCGGGGGTGGGTGGGTGGAGAGGGGGGCCCTTATGCGAAGATCATAATATTTATTGATTTGTGGAATCGGTCACGTGTGTGCCATTCATTTCTTTACCATTAATCCATTATCGCGACGCTATTCATTTGTTCAGAGCTTCAAAGAAAGGTTGACAAAAAAAAAAAGAGCTTCAAAGAAAGCGGCGAAATATTTTTTTTTTTTTAAATTCTACCACTTGAAACAAATATAATATAACTCGTACGTATTTTATGAACTGTATGAGTATTTTTATAAAATATAAAAAAGTTTAACTGTTTAGAAAATCCATTTAATTGAAAATATTTTAAATAATAATATTAATGCATTAAAAATAAAATAGGCATATTAAAAATATATTTTATTCTAATAATTATCTATAATATTTATATTTAATTTTTAATTGGAAAAAGTGTTTATTGGAGAAATATAGAAAAGTAAAATTTTTCATTTAATTGAATAGTTAATTAGAGATAAATTGATATTGATTTGATTTAAGAATGATTCATGTAATTTGAAAATGAAATTGATTTGGTTCATTGGCCTTCTGGGCCACCAGCTCTTTTTTTTTTTTTGGTCAAGGAACCAACAGCTCTAGCACCCACCCTTCTTGCGGATGCCTTGGGTGTCTTTCGCTTGGGGCTTTAGTTTTGCTGTCTTGTTTTGTTGTTTCTGTCTGATAAAAAAAAAATTACAGGGATTTTTTTTTTTGGGTCAAAATTACAGGGATTATTTGGATGCACCATTTTACGGAGAACTCCCGCTTTAACGCACGTGAGAGAGCCTTTCTGCCATGGGGGCAGGTATTGATAATAATTCAAGAATAATAATATTATTATTATGTGATTATGTCTGATCCATTCTTAGAAAACGAGATCTTTGCTTCAAAAAGAAAAAAGAAAACGAGATCTGTCATCTGTGAATAATTTAAGTTATTTAAAAAATAAATCAGCTATTTACTAGTTTGAAAAATATGGAAAATGTGTGAATCCCGTCATCAGCAGCAGTACACTTTGCGGTTTTTTATGATACAGTCACGTGAATACAAGCATAAATGAAAGAAAAAACGCTTAAATAAATTTTCATAAATTCAGACAAGATTTTAAATGAATTTGGATTTTTTTTCCTTGACTACTTTGCTAAAAAGTAATTTTTATGAACGTAAATAAATACAATTTAATTTTTTCTTTCCATTATGATGTATTTTTATTTGGTAATAAAGAGGCTAAAAAACTAAGAAGAAAAGGAAAAATAAAATCCCAAACAAAATCGCAAAACAGAACCCTAACCTCGCAAAAAGGAGCCTCTCACATCCGCGAAGAGAAGACCATCAAGGCCCTTAGGCGGTGCTGACCAAATCCTCATCCTCTCGGTTTGATTCACACCCAATCGATCTAGGAAGTCCGCGCACATGTTCCCTTTGCGAAAGGTATGAAAATCTCTACCTCCCAGTCCTTGACCAGGTGCTCTTTGAATGTTGCGAATAAGGGACGCATAGGCATGAGATGTCCCCCTTGCTTCCTCACTAACTCGATTGGCAAAGTTGAATTGAAGTACCGCTACCAGATCTGCTTGAAGACTGTCAGAAAACCCTAGTGATCCGGTGAACCTAGCAATCCACGCACCGTCACTCTATCAAAGCAAACCTCAAAATCCGACGTAGCTAGGGTTACCCACACTACTACCATCCACGTTCAACACCGTGACTGCCTGCCGAGACTGGTGTCAAGTTGTTCAGGTCTGACTCTAACCTGTTGTACTGTAAACCTTTCCAAAGCAAAGTTGTTAGATTTTTAACATTTAGATGACTCGATATAGGGGTACCTCCTCCTTGCCTATGTAGATTGCATAAAGAGCACATCGTGCACACCAGATGCTTGCTAGAATTAGCGAAGTATTGGGAACCTTTCAAAGCATCCTGCGGCTAGCAGTTGAAGTCCTGTTGATCATAGAAACTCGCCTCAGTGATACCCAAAGCTTTCCATAATTGAAGGGATAAGGAGCAATGCCTAATGCAATGTAAGAATGTTTCATCACCCCCTCACATCTTTGGTAAGTTGCAGTTACTGATAATCCTATTTTGTGCAGGACCTGAAGAAGAGTTGTCGTGGATCCATGCCAAGCCAACCACAAAAGAAATTTGATCTTTTCTAGGCATTGTAGCTTCCATATCCAAGACCAATCCAAGGTACTTGCCAAACCCTCTTTCTGTTTTAGAAGCCATTTAAAACCACTCTTTGCTATATAGATACCATCCAAGTTGCCTTCCCAAATATAGTTGTCTGGAATCTATTCATTAAGGAAGAGACTTCTACTACTGATGCTCTCTTTAACCTGATGTGGTAAAAGATTAAATAACTCATCTAGGTGCCAAGTGCCAACTATTATTATAGTTTAGCTCTTTAACTTGTTTGTCTACATCATGAATGTCAACTACATAAACCTGGTTGCAAATGAGCCAAGGGGGCTCCAGGCTGAGTACCAAAATAGGAAATCTCCATTCCCACTTCTGTACCAAAATACTCAATAGGACTATTGAGTATTGAACCCTGCCTCCTACTCAAAAAGAAAAATACCAACAGTCTTCAGCACTCAGCAAGCTTACACCGTGAGAATTCAACTAGAGTAAGAGTAGGTCAGTTTTGTATTATTTTACGAGAAAAACACTCACTTGAAAGTGAAAAAGAAAACTTCTCACTTGTTTATTTGAACAAAATTTTGAAAAGAAACTCCATCATACTCTAAAATCACTGCACTCCTTAAAACTAATTTCTTCGGTAGATAAAACTTGTTTCTTTAGATACAAACAAATTCCTTATGTTTAGCACTTCTTTTCCTATATAATGAAGGATTTTACAGAAATAATGCAAATTTTAATAGTAAAAACATTAAAAAAAAAATATTACTAACAGCTTCGATATTGAAGGACTAAACACCGCCAGCTATATATTCATTATATTGTGTAAAAGCAAAGGGTACTCTAGCAGCTCAATAGGGAACAACAAAGATAGATCAGGAAGAGGGAGGGGAGAGAAAGTGCATCATCATTATGTAATCCACAAGATCTGATGAACCATACTGTAGAAATTCTATATATAAATATAGCAACTTATCCCCCAAATAAGTACATATTTTCAAAAGTCAAACTAGCTAACAAGTTAAACAAGGTAAAGCCTACCAAGAGAGCTAATATAACGAACTTAATTTTTACCCCAAAAACTAGAAAACTGCCAATTAAAATAACAGTCCTACTTAAGACCTATCTTAAAGCTAAAGCCAACTTTACTGTAAAAGGCCAGTGAAGAATATCAACAATTTGTAGCTCGTTATGTGGGTGAGACTCACACGGCTTCTATTAACTTAGTGGTTGGAAAAGGACTCGGGATTAGATTGTTAATGCTGTACAATATCTAAACCCTACACTCTGAAGAGAATATCCTAATATTAGGCTAGATACTTCGAAATAGAGTCTACTTCATTTCCACTTTGCCAGCATTCCATACACGGTATTTGATAACTCCAATAACTGTCGCTCCATTTTATCCTTCCATGTAAACAACTCCATGAGCATCTCCTGTGAGAAAATATTGTTTTTGGCAAACTCCTGTAAGAAAATATTGTACAATAAATATTGAGCTGAAAATATAAAAACTTTGAGAATAATATATGCAAGGCATGTGTGCACGTAATGTCGACATCACCTGAAACAATATCGATGAGTTGTCAGGGTCTGACTTTGAATTAACAGTCATAGAAGATTCAGGGGTCACATTAGGTTGATCTTCCTCTACTTTCTTGGATGCCAACTCCAGCAAACCGCTGTAATCATGAGGGAAAATGAGAGGTACTAAAAGAACAAAAGCAGTATTTTCCCTCCTATATTCTTTTTTGTTCCCTGAAATACAACCTCTTGTGGAAGGTTTATAAATAATTCAAGTTTACTTGTATTACCTCTTCCTGTTAATCAGTTCTTCACATTGCGGCTGAGTTGGTAGGGTTGCATTGGGATACTGAAATACAACCTCTTGTGGAATATTAAGTAGATCAGGACTCCCAAACCAAGATGCAAGTTCGTTTCCCTGAATATTGTCTAGGTTGTTGCTTTCAAACCAATCTTCCCATCTTACTGAAGGAGGACTTATAGTGACATGTTCTGTTGATGTTCGCACATGGTTCAATTTATTTGTTATTTCCACTAGCTGTTGCTCAACTTTAGTTTTCCAAGCCAACATGTTGTCATACATGCTCTGTCAATATAGAAAACTACAGTAAGCTAGATATCACATTTGTGGACGAACTAACCAACTAAAACAAAACACATTCAGAGTAACATGAATTGCATTAAATTCTTAAAGGGCAAAAAAAAGGTGGCAATGTACTGCTTGGATACCTGCACACCCTTCAGAGCAGTTATGATCTCAGCTACACGCTGCTCTGTCATAGCTTTCCAATTTACAAAACCTTTCTGTGTCTCCTGCCGATACATCTCAACATAACATTCATAAAGTGCTATTAGAGACAGCAAACCATCAAATTGTTACATTATTAAATTATTGAACATTCACCTCCATCAAACACGTTTCATTTTTCTCCTGCTTCTTGGCAATGAGCTCTTGCATATCCCTGTTTTTTTATTAAAAAAAATATTAAAAATGAACATAAAATAGTACCCTTAAAAAGTTATTTATGAAATTTGAGTTTCCAAGTTCAATACCTCTTCATTTGGGCCATTTCTATTTGGAGCATTTTCAGTTCTCCAATAGAATCAGTATTTTGAGAAGGGACACTGCCTGCCCTTAATGTAGATGGTGGTATCCAATAAGGGTCCTGCACCCCAGCCTCCTTGCGGACCTCATCCAAATTAGCACTCTCCAACCAATACTCCATGATTCCGTTGGTGTTGAACCATCGTCGAAACCGCTCTGTTCCACCAGGTGCCACTTTACCATCAATGTGCTTCAGTAAGTGGTCTAATAGCCCAGTATCGCCGATGTGCTTACGGGCTGCCATTCTTAGTGCAGGTCGGGTTATTGGTTTTTCAAAAGTTGCACCTTCTTCTTTTAAGACCTCCCACATGCTTTGCTCAGCCAACTTATACCTAAATTGTATGGTTGTCTCAGCTCAGCATATGTTCGAAAATGGTAAGACCAGAAAGAATGTTATATATAATTTACCTCTCGGCTGACCATCTATCTATGCTTTCATGCTTCTTCTTCTTAGGCTTGCTACTACTTTGCCTCCCACATAAATCTGCTTTGATCTCTCTGAGACGATTGAGGCTAAGGCGTTTTCTTTTCTTAAATTTTGGCATGAAGATGGATTCAGCTTTAATGGTTTTTTCTTCATCTTGTGATTCCTCTTCCACAGAAATACTGGAAGAATGTTTACTTTCAAATTCCTCATGCTGACCAATAAGCGGGAACTGATCACAAGCACCCGAATGACCCATCCCTGCAGCTCCTGGAGAAGCAGATATATTATATCTTGAGTGCAGTCAGCTGCATGACAACACAATGAAATTGAAATAGAAGACATTTTAACCAAATATTCCAAAAAGACATGAAGAATCCAACATTTTGCATCATGTTAAATGACACACAGTTATGCAAAAAAGCCACCTCTTCAATCTTTGCCTTACATGATAAAAAAATAGATACATGGCACAATAATCAAATGTTTCAAGTATTCTCAACAATCAAACCAAACCAAACAGCAAATGCTAACATTTAACAACATAGGTTAAAGTGAACGGCATTAACACAATGACATCAAAAACAAAACTCAGTGTGAAGGACACGGAAATACCCCAATTCAGACAGAAAATATTAAATAGGCAATGTGGCCCAATCCACGGTTAAGAGAGTAATCAAGCAGTGACACAACATGAAACCTAACGAACGTGATCGGAAACATAGAAATAAGAAAAAGGGAAAGAGAAAGGGTTTACTTTACGGTGAGGGAGAGAAGTGCCGACACGGTGCGATGAAACCAAACCAGCGACTACGTTCCCAATTTTCTGAAGCTAAAGTTACTTCTTCGCTTGCAACGAAACAAAACGCATGGTCGCATGACTTATTGTTTTTTTATATCTCATTTTTAATTTTTTAAATACTAAAAAACTAAACCCTAACCGCCAAAACCCATAAACCCTCCAATGACTAACACACAAGTAACAATAAAGTAACAATAACAAAATGATAATTCCTTAATCAAAATCTCGGGGGCGAGCATTTTGAAAATGCCCTCTTCTATTCCCTCACATGCTGTTTTCTTTTATTTAAAGTCATTTTCTTAATGAGTCTAAATCTAATTATTGGTGGATTGATGATGCGGCTAAATTTGACCACATTGATATTTAAATAAGATATACAAAATTAATTAATGTATATATTCATGTAATTCTATATTTGATTTCCACCCTTTTTTATTAAGTGTCACACTCTCCTTGAATATCGATAGCTAATTAATATCTGATAAGATAATTTTTTTAAAAATACTGAATAACAATAATTCCTACATAACTGCATACACAATAAATGAGACCTGATTTAAAATTTCAAATAATTATTGAATAGAAATTCAATTGTCATATAATACGGTTTTATTAAATGGATATTTTTAAAAATTAAATAGAAATTAAAATTAATGTAATCAATATCAATATTTAATCAATCAATATCAATATTAATATCAATCAATCATCAATATCAATCAATCAATCGATATAAAATACATTTGGATACAATTCTCTAATATAACCACAAATGTATCTATTTAGAAGAAGCTTGATTTCAGTTACTAATTGAATTGCATATAATTTTGGTTGCCAAAATTTCTTTCTATCGGTCTTTTTTTAGTATTAATAAGTTCAATCAGCTCAATTGAATATAATTGGTCCATGTATTATTTTGTGGTGCTTTCACACTTTTTGTTACACATCTCGCACTTTTCTTTATTATTGGGAGTTAATTAATATTTAACTTAATTTTTTAATTTTTAATTTCTAGTTTTCTAATATCTTTTATCCCAATTAACTACTATTTAAGCTGCAAATCTGAATTCGAACTCTCTATTTTATCGTGTATTAATTAAGATTATTTGTGATATAATTAATTTAAATGCTATCATTTATTTTATATTTGTGAACCCTTCTTTTACTTTATATATTGCGTCATTTACCAACATGATATGATATAGATAATAAATATAATGTTCGGGTTTACCCAAAAAATATAATATTAATCACTTTATTAATGTTCAAATTATTTACTTTAACTTGGTTTAGAGGAGGCGGAGAGCCCAACAAAAATGGATGCAATTAACCAGTGTAGTCAGAATCACACCGGATTGGCCGTTGGTCCGAAAAATCAGACCCTCCTCAGTTCGAACAATCTCCAAAATCGGACCAGCAAAGAACCGGTCAAAAACTGAACAAAACTGAGAAAAATCGGGCAAAAACTGATTTGAACTGGTTTAAATTTTTTTATTTTTTTAAAAAACAAAACTACCAATTTTTTTTTATTTTTTTGAAAGAAACAAATATAACTTTCTTCAATTATTTGTAATTTTAAATGTTTTATATTATGAATTATGACATTTTGTATTGAAGTTTAATTTTTCTTTATAAAGTTATGAATTTTATGTTAATTTTTATTCAATATTGTATTATATATTATATTAAAAATTAAAATAATATTATTTAATTATAACCTCAATTAAACCTCTAAACCTTAAATTTTTGTCTTTACCGGTCCAATTCTGACCGCAATTAACCAACCATGCATGGGCTAATCCATTAGACAGAAAACTGACAGTGACACATAAGCGACATACCCAGGAGTATGAAAGGTAAAATCCTTCCCATGCACACTTTTCGACATTTTCATTTTTCAATTTTTGCATTCTATAATATAAAATGGGAGAAATTCTTGGGTGGGCACAAACCCAACACCTCACCCTTAGACACATCCAATGAAAAAATTCCACCTAATAAAAAAAAAGCACCCTTCCCCTTCAACCTTTCCCTCGCCCTCCCGTCTTATCTGTGACTCAGCGATGGAGTCATGAGCAGCGACCAAGAACCACAAATTCAAAGGAATAGAAGAAAAACACGTGCATTGTGTAATTAAAATCATTGATTTTCTTTTCTCCAGCTACAAACAAAATACAAAAACTTAATGGCATGTGAGAATCAACCAAAAAGGTGAACGAACTCCTTTGAGAAAATTTTCAGTGAACGTGATGTGGCGGGTGAGATTTTATTTCTTTTTCAATGGAAAAGATTGGATTTTCGGGAATGGGTTTCGTTGAATTTTGATTTTAACATTAAAATTCGAAAATAAAAGAAAAACGCAAAGAAAGATGCAGGGAATCAATGGTGGGTCCCGGCACCACCACTGGCCGTCGTCCTGTAACCATGCCACCATCCGCCCATTGGGAGAGCAACTCGTGACCCACCTAGTCGCTACTGCCTTGGCGGTTCAGCGGAGAAGACGAGGTTGCTGTGGTTCTTGGCAATGGCGGTGAGGTTGAAGAGGGTGGTGAGGCGGAAGAGGGAGTGAGTTTTTTATGTAATTTTATCATGTGTAATTTTTTCATTGGATGTGTCTAAGGGTGAGGTGTTGGGTTTGTGCCCTCCCAAGAATTTCCCATGAAATGAATATAAACATTAAACACATAAATATAATGTGGCTTCTAAGGTGAAGGGCGGGTGATTTGATTCATTAGATATATTATTATTTAAATCAATGGTTGAGATTGACTCAATTAACTAGTTAATAACCTGCAAAAACAGATTTATTGTGAAATGTAAAAACATGCCCAACAAGTAAATGTTATTACAAAAATAGAGAGTAAAATCTCCCAATATTAATCACTAGAACCAACGCTCTCATCCTCCAACCTGATCCTCACTCCTTCGTCAAAACAGGATGAACAAGTGGACAGGGAATGTGAAGTGGATGGCGAGATTTTGTACAATGATAGTGTGACGTGACATTGTAGCAGCTTGATTTGCACAATGCTGGTCAACCTTGCAACGACCGGTTCCAATATGGCCCCGTCGAGCGTGTTCTATGACAAGTCGAGATTCCGAACCTGAACGAGACTCCGGAGAGAGAAGCGAAGGGGCCCGCGAGGTTGTACCCTGCGAGCCATAGAATTTCAAAGGTGGCGAGGTTCCCGAACGAGTTGGGAATGGGACCTGCGTCGAGGAGGGTGGTTGTTGACGAGGAAGAGAAACTCGGTCACCGGAAATGGCCAATCGAAGGTGGACGGAGAAGTTGTTGATGAAGAGGTCAGGGCGGAGGAGGGAGGGGAGATGGGAGAAATAGAGAGGAACAACTAGGCTTGGCAATGGGGCCCGAACCCGTGGGTACCCATCCGAACCCGTCCCGACTTTGACGGGGAAAACCCGTTTTGACCGGGGTCGGGGACGGGTTCGGGTTTTCCCCGTATTTAAAAGTCGGGGTTGGGGAAACTAATACCCACCCCGAACCCGCCCCCAAACCCGCCCCGTACATTTATTACACTTATAATATAATATTTAATGTATTAATATTATAAAAAATTACATTTTTAATTCTTTATTTCTTCATTATTATTTGTCTAACAAAATATATTAAAAAAATGTCTTAAAAAATAGAGTATTAAATTTCTTTGATTTTATCAAAATTAAAATTCTAAAATAAAAATTTGGATTCTAAAGTACTAAGTGCAGGTGCAGGGGCGGGGCGGGGAAACCCGACACCCGCCGGAGACGGGGATGGGTGTTGATTTTTCAACCCCGACCGAGATCGGGGGGCGGGGCGGGGAAACCCAAGCACTATCGGGGGCGGGGACGGGGAATGTAAAACCCGCCCTCGCCCCGCCCCGCCCCGTTGCCATGCCTAGGAACAACACAAACAGACACAATAATTAACTAATTAATTAATTTCAACTAAAAAGAAGACTAAAATGGTAATCGCAAGAATCAGATCTAATCTAATTAGGTCCCTAGGATGGACTCACAGTGGTGAGAGTGTGTGAAATGGGAAAATGGTGGTAGGGGTGAGGGAGCACAGTAAGTGATGGTGGTGGGAGAAACACCAGATTATAGCCTTATTGTTACCATTTTCAATCGCAATTGCAGCATCCACCGATCAAATTGAATTGAATTGAAAAGTGAATAGTGCTGCTACAAGTACAACAACAACAACAACACCAACAACGTGTTTGTGTTTAGGGGCCGAACAAGAGTTGATTCAGACGCAGCAAAAAGCCCTCACTTTTGCCTTTTTTCCCCCTAGACTCAGACTGTTCTGTGTTTTTTTTTCTGGACCGTGTTCTATCTTCTGCGTTTTTCAAAAGTCAACCAGAATAATGTGTGAACAATTCGATGGACTACTTTGCAATTTTACCAAATTTTACATTTTTGGCACTATATATTTTAATATTATGAACTATACCCCATGTTACCTGTTATATTAGGTCATTTTGCCCCCTCACCCATGAGAGCCTTACAAGGCCCCTCACGCTAGAAGCCACCTAAATATATAAATATAAATAAATGATAAAACCCTTCAACCGCTTCCTGGCACAGAAAAGAGGCGTTTTTGATCAATGGAGGAAAGGGGAGAATGCTCTGCTTCAGCCAAACCCTCAGATGAAATCTGGGCCAAGCTCGGTAATCCCCATTCTTCAATGTTTTTTTCCTGGGTATCCACAATCAGACCCACATGTTACAAATACCAACTCAAGTTTCAAACATGGAGCATTTCATTCCATGTTTTTCAGTTCCCCTACTAGTCCTCTACCCCTCCCCTTTTATGGGATTTCGTTTTAATCCTTCAAATTTTAAAATGGAATCAGAAGGGTATGAAATGTTTGGTCTTTTTTCGTTTAATAGCCATGTCAGCATTTTGTAGGATAATAAAACCTCCATTTTTTCCCCTTTTATTTTGTCACTGTGTATGTTGCTCGGAAATTCATTTCATGCTAGGTTCCCACATAGTTCAACTGGTTAATCGGTTGCTGTGGATGTCATTTTTGGGCTTCAATTTTATAGGTGCTGCCATCTTAACAATAACAAGAACTTTGTGAGGTTTGCAATGCAATTGGAAGAAGGGCCATAGAGGCTAGTGATACAGCTCACTTTTTTTTCTATTTGGTTTATATATTTGATGTTGGATCATGACTCATGAGGATGTAATTTAAATGCTGTTTATTAATTACTAGCATAGTTGCTTTAACTGTTATGA
Source organism: Glycyrrhiza uralensis (assembly GCA_030159175.1). Taxonomy (NCBI): domain Eukaryota; kingdom Viridiplantae; phylum Streptophyta; class Magnoliopsida; order Fabales; family Fabaceae; genus Glycyrrhiza; species Glycyrrhiza uralensis. Next base: position 54,526,584 of record BRZY01000003.1, on the reverse strand, counting down.
GTTTGGTGTCAACCTTGAAAAACAAAGAGTGGAAAATACAGGGATGAATTTTCCTTAAAAAATTGTATAAACTATATACGAGTTTTTCATTCCAATTTTGAGGGGATGCCAAACTGAATCTTAAATTTTCAAGTGAGGGAATAGATTTAATGCAGAGTTTGAGATTTCCTTAAGGCTCTTATTTTGTTCAAACTATGTCCTTCTTGCAGTTCCGTCAGACTCAAGATATTCAGATGTTGAGATAAGGTATGATGAAGACAAAATATGTTCGGAGATATCAGCTACTTCTAGTGACAAACATAGCTGGTGCAAAATAGTAAGGAATTCTGATCTGTGTTCTGCCACAATGGAAAATAAGAGGTAAGTTCATGACAAAATAGTATTTGTTAAATAATTGAGTAAATCATGCTCCCTATTTGCCAAGATAAATATTTTTGATTGATTAGAAACTATTATTTTGAGAAGAACAGGAAACCATTGCTTTCAAACTAAAAAATGCAGTGTATGTGACCTTCTCATCCCCACTGTTTTTATCTATTATTGGACAAATTCCATTTGAAACTTCTGTTGGAGCAGATGTATCTCATGATGATTCTTAGTGGGAACAGTCATATTAGTAAAATCACTTCCTTGCTTTGCTAGGGTTGGAATCACTAATTTGTTTCAGCTTCATGATAGTGAAGGAATACTGATTACTGAAAAATTTATACTTTACATGCTTTTTATTCCTCCCCCCTCCCTTGATGTATTGAAAGCTTTATGTCTCTCTGCAAGAAGGATCTTATCTCCTTTTATCTGCATATTTGTTGTCCGTTCTTAAAAAAAATATTTTTTGGGTGTGTCACACATTCATGCTGTAGTTCAAATACAATATTTGTTGATGGGGCTGAGGTAGGCAATGATGACACCATTGTTATCAAGGATGGAAGTGAGATTATCCCTGGCCCTGATAGAGAAGGTTAGAGTCATTTTAATATTTATGCTAGTGTAACAATTACTACCGCTGACTACATATATAGAGTAGAAAATTGTAAATTGTGTTGTATATCTATGATCTCATCTAATTGTTACACTTCCGTAAAGTAGTGCTGCTGCAGGGCTCCCGTTAATCAATTCATTTCAAACTTGTTTTGACAAAGTAGTCTCTTTAATTGTTCGGTATGTTAAATAGCCAAGTCAATAAAGGGCTTCGGGATAAAAAATACCGTGATTGATTGGTGAGCATATTGCCTTGGACAGTAAAACTGGCATAAATTATGGCATGTATAGTGCCTGTTTTAATCCTAATCTAAATTATGCTCAAAAGAAATGGGAATTACTTGTCTCAGTACTCAGTAGTGTTTCTGCTTTCAGATACAGAAATTATGATTGGCAATATCAAAATTTCAACTTCTGGTTGATAATTGATTAACATGGTTTTGGGGTCCATTGAATAATTAATTATTAAATATCTTTATTGTAGAGTTGAGCAAACAATTTACGCAAATTATTTGGTTTTTGATACCATTGTTTAATATTCCTAAGCTGGTTATCAAACATTTTAATTCTATCTTTCTTTCTCTTTATGGCACTAGGATTTGTCAGCTACAGATTTAACATCATGTCTAGCCCAGAAACCTGCCAGAGGCAGCTAAAGGTCGACATTTCTAATTTATCTGCACTGCATCCTCAATGTCTTCTTCAACACTGCTTTTTTTTATCTGTAGCAATGCTGATGACTTGACTGTGTTTCTTTTCCAGATATGTGTAGATGTTGATCATGCAAAGTGTAGCATTTGCTTAAACATATGGCATGATGTTGTCACTGTTGCTCCGTGCCTTCATAATTTTTGGTATGGGTGATAGCCTTTCCATCCTCTTTTTTTTAGTATTGTAGTTCTGTCTGTTTAGTTCATTGACTTTTGCTTGAATTGCTATGTGACATTACAGCAACGGTTGCTTCTCAGAGTGGTTAAGGAGATCACAGGAAAAACGTTCAACTGTACTTTGTCCCCAATGCAGAGCAGTTGTTCAATTTGTTGGAAAAAACCACTTTCTGCGTAACATTGCAGAGGTAAATTTTATGCTGAATCATTTCAGAGATTAAGCTGAATTGTAGATGGGAGATTGTTAATCATGTTTAATCGGAATGTGTTTCTCCAGTTATCAAAAAGGATGGTGTTTGGCATGGATTATAGGATTTTTTTTTATACATAAAACAATGTTTAAGCCTAAAAGCCTGTTTGTTTCACCATTTGTATGGCTTCAAATGGCAGTTGGTGCAAAGGAGAACAATCTCCCTTTCAGTAAAATTGTTTTGAAACATGTGCTTTCGTCCATCAAAAACCTAATCAAATAGGCTGTTATTCTCTAGCATAATTCCTAGGATGACCAGTCCAAAATAGTTTTGACTTTTGACTGAAAGCTATAATATTTGCTTGTATTTGTTTACAGATTTATAAAATACCAAGGGGGCAGAGGCCTTTTGGGGTGTCGAGAGAACATGAGTGTGATTTTTTTTTTCTCTGCCATGATCTTCATATTTTATATAATTGTAGTGGAAAATCCAGAGCTTTGGGGTTTCAATAGCCCCCCCAGCTCCTAATGTGGGTCCACCTATGGAGAGGCACTTGGTCTGATTAAAGTATTTAATAAGGTCTGATATGTGAGATATTTTGATCCGTAAGAGCTTCATCCCATGACTTATCTTTATCACAAGTCTCATTGGTTTTTTCCTTGACATGAGGTTCATATTTTATTTCATATAATTACAGTAGAAAGTCCAGAGCTTTGGGTAATAGCCTCCCAGCTCTTAATATGGGTCCACTCAAGAAGGCAGAGACACTTGTTCTGATTAAAGTGTGTTAATCAGTTCTGATATTAGATATTTTGATCTCAAAAGTGTAAGCTTCATCTGGTTACACCTTTTTAAATATAGGTTTTATACCTTTTTAAATATTTGAATGAGTGTGCTCCTTGTCATGACTAATGACGAATTCTTGAATAAACTTAACCAACTTGTAGGAAGGTTGGCGTGGTGGCACAACTTGTTACCGACATCAAGGATAGCATTTAGGATTGATAGTCAATATTGACTGCTTTTATGGAAAATGCAATTTTTTCCTCATAATTTTTCATGAACCTCTAGTTCATAGTCATGAAAGTTCTCTCTCATTTCATTGTTGTACGTCTAGGTTGTTTAATCTATTGATTTTTTCCCTCTTTTTATTCAGCAGTTCTCTGAATTGTTTCATTGAGAATATGAATGGTTTGGATTGATTCATAAGGTTGATTCACTAGGTGCAATAAAGGCTTTGTTGTTTTCACTCAGTTTTTTCTCCTATACTTTTTTCAGGATATGCTAAGAGCTGATTCTTCCCTAAGACGCTCACATGAAGAAGTTGTGCTTTTAGATACGTATGCATCAGTACGATCAAACCTTGTGAGTATGCGATTCCATGGTCAAAATTTATCTCCTGCTGCAGTGTTATGCTATTTTTGTCCAACCTTATTGAAACTTTAGACAAAAATTGAACTAGCTAAAATTCTTTTGTGTCTAGTTGTTGAATTGTAACGTAATATTATTTGCCATACAATTTTACTGGAAGTGAGTTACATCATGCTTAAGGTTGTTTGTCAGATTCTTTATTCAACCTGGAAACAGTGATTGATGCCATTTTTTCCCATTTATTTTGCGATTTTACATCACAGTCATGGTTTTATTGTTTAATATTGTGTGCTATGATATTCTTTTACTATTTTTTTATGTTTTAAATGTTAGGTCATTGGATCCGTAAAGAAGAATCGAAAGAGGGCCTACACACCACTGGATGATGAAAGTGATGGCACAGACCATCAGTGCCCACATTGTGGTAATATTACCGCTATACAATTTCAGATGTGGAATAATGTCCGCACAACAATGCAGTCTATACGGCATGATATTTTTTTCCCATCGATCTCCTTAGTTTGCAGTGCTAATTATTCACGGCATTCAATGTCTGTTATATTATCCATAAGTATATCATGTTTGTTGTCTGTACTGGCCTGCAAAAAAGATATCTTTATGGTTTTTTGTTCTATACATGGGCCCATAATCTCCCCCCTTTAAGGGTTTTTAGCACACCAGTATTTTTACTCTGGTATGAGTTTTTTGGTATTTTTACACTAGTGCGGTGTATTAGAATTCAGTAAGTATTAGAAATCATTCAAAATATATATAGGATCCTCAAGAATGTGCAAGGCATATTTTGTTTTTTGAACAGAATGAACTGATGAGTGATGATGCTGAAGCTTCTCTTTTTGAAGTGGCTTATGGAGCCGGATATGTCATTCAGACTTGGTTACTTTTTCTGTTTTATTTTTGTGCCTTGTCCCTAGACCTGAAAAGACTTTGAATTTTGTTTGTGTGGGTACTCCCAATTAGCTACTGTGATTTTGCTTTTTGACTTTCTTGACAATTTGCACCAGGTGTCATATGATAAAACAAAATAGAAAAAAAAATTCTAATTTGTGACCTCGTTCTTCAATTCTTTGTCTTATCATACTCATTGAATTCACTTTCAATTTAGTTACTGGAGTTGGTGGGTTTCGTTGCAATAACAACACTGTCCATCTTCAATGTCAAGCATGTGGAGGAATGATGCCTTCCCGTAATGGTTTTGGTGTTCCTCAATTTTGTAAGTTATCATGTGTGATTTAGCCAATGGCACATTTCTTTTTTTTTTTGATAAATGGCTTTTGATTGGGTTCAAGATATTTCTTGCCAGCTTGTAGTTTTTTAGTATCTTGTGGACTGGGTCATTATATTCATGCTGATGAAAGAGTTTTTTTTTTGTGTTTTCCGTTTTATTTATGCTGCTTTAATATTCAAATTATTCATTCAAAATGTCAGAGAATTCATGTTTTTCTTTTCTTGCAGGTTCAGGATGTGATAGACCTTTTTGTGGAGCTTACTGGAATGCTCTGGGTGTAACTAGGAGTGGCTCTTACCCTGTTTGTTCCCAGGATACTTTAAGACCTGTATGGAATACTTTCTTTATAACCATTGTTAATTTTATGAAAGTTCTTTCTGGAAAGCTCTTACATTTTTTTTGTAATCTTTGTGAACCTTACATGGTGGATGTTTTTGTCAATTCGACCATCCAGTTAAATGTACGATATGATATAGAGTCCATTTGTTTAAGATTAAAAAAGTGATTCTTACTTAAAATAATCTAGTGATTATTTTTTAGAAATTTTTATGTAAAGTAGAAGTTAATTTGTGTTTGTATACAATCATAAAAATCACTTTTTTTTAATTTTCTTTCTCATATACCACACACTACAATCAAATTATTTCTCAAAAGCTACTCAAAGTAGCTTTTTATTATAATCAGATTTCATATTATTTTTAGCTTTTGATTATTTTCAAAAGTTAAAACAAACAGGTAAAAAATCTTTAAAAGTGATTATTTCTATAAAAAAGTGATTATTTCATAAAATAATCTGAAACAAATGGGCTTATAATGGTCACTTAGTTACGACTTTTGCTTCTTTTTCTTTGCAGATCTCCGACCACTCTATCTCAAGAATTCCTTTGTTAGCACATGAAAAGAATGTGCATGAACAGAATGTATGTTTCCCGTTAACCATATTTTATCGTTTTGGGTCTGTTTTAGCTGATCATTTTTTTACTATGATTATCATTTGCGGTTTTCTAGATCACTGAAACTTGCATTAGACAAATGGGGAGGACATTGCAGGATGTTATATCAGAGTGGATAGCAAAGCTGAATAACAGAGAAATTGGTGAAGTGATAAATTTGACTTCCCTGTAATGGTTAATGAGAAGTAGTTCTTCTGGGTCTTTAAGGGTGTGTTTGGTTTTTTTTTTTACTTTTGTTTTTGGTTGAGATGTTTTAACTAATGTTTACAAAAATGAACCGTGTTTTCACTTTGTTTCTTGTTTTCACGATTTTATGAAGGAAACAAAATGAAAACAAGGTAACATTTTTGTAATTATTAATCAAAACATATTAACCAAAAATGAAAAGAAAAAAAAAACAAACACACTCTCAGATTCCTGTTTTGCATTAGCTTGCTATGCATGATGCAAATTTTCAATCCAGCGGTAGATTTTGCAAAATATTCTTACAAAATGTTATTTATTGGTGTAACTTGTTTGATCTGATGTAACATTGACGGTGTCAACAGATTGACTTATACATTGATTTCCATTTTCTCTTGGCAGATAGAACAAGAATGATGCTGAATCATGCAGAGATGATTACTGCTGGGACTTTGGTATGCGGGTAAGCTTCATCCTCTATAATTGAGCTAAAGTGGAATTATTATGAGGGAATACCATGGGAATATTTATTTTGTTGTAATTTCTTCCATTTGCTTGTGCAGATTCATCTTTTTACACTCAACTGCTTTTAAAATAATCTTTTCAAATATATAGACCAAACAACTTTATATGCTTCCAAAATTCTATTTTAAAAAATGAATTTTGATGGCAACTTTCAAGATGTGTTGTTTAATCCTGCAAAACAGTGGTTCACATGATCTTAAGCTTTTACAATGGTCTCCTTTTCTTTACTGTTTAAATCTCTATAAATTCCCAATTCAAGAATTTTTGGAGCTGAACTCTTCTCTACTTGTTTTGCAACTTTCAACATTGGATAGATATATGCTGGTGGGCATAAAATAAAATTCTGAGGATTAAATAATCACCGCATATTTCAAATTTAAGGCTGTTATAACAGTGCACGGTCTTTGAGGGAGCGAACATTCCTGTAGGAGTTAATTTGCCTCGTGTTTGAGTGTACATCTATACTCTTTTTGCCCAACACTGCAAAAAGTTTCATACTGGATGCTAGTTTGTCTTATATCTCTAGTTGAGGATATTAACACTATGAGCTGGTTGATGTACTCTAAATGGTAAATAACAACTGATTATAGTACAATGTGGAATTAATTGTCTGGTTATTATTCCTACCTTTGCATATTCATAATGCATTCTTTTAATCATGCAGTGATTGTTATCAGAAGTTGGTGTCATTTCTCTTGTACTGGTTTCGCATTTCTATACCCAGACATGTAAGTACCTTCAACTCAAGGGATTATTAAAATCAACAGATTCTGCTCTGGTAAAACTATTTGTTGGTTTGTCTTTTTATGTAGCTCAGTGGTCTGTAGGCTCTCTGTACATTTTATCTTTAGCAATGAGTTGATATAAATACTAGTGTTTTTTTCCCTCTTGATAATTTATGTTCATGGAAACAATATAAAAGAAATAAGCCCAATATTTCAGCCAAAAAGTAAAATACTAACGCCATATCTGTTCAGAATCCAGGTGACTCGGTTTCTGGACAAGCCAAGAAACTAATTGCATCCCTTGAATTCTTCTGAATGAACAGATGATAATTACTGATTTCTTTTCTTGTGTATCACAAAAATTTAGCTGCTGAGTGAAACTCTTAGTCTGCAAAGTTGACCCTTTTTATTTTTGTTTGTGTGTTATTTCAAAAAAGCTTCTACCACCAGAAGCATCAGCAAGAGAAGATTGCTGGTATGGATATGCATGTCGGACACAGCACCGTAGTGAAGAGCATGCTCGTAAAAGGAATCACGTGTGCCGTCCAACCAGAGGCTCCCACCTGTGATGTAAAAATTCTTCTTTCTAGCCAGATTTGTGTTTTTAGTCCTTTTTTAAAACATATTATGAGTTTGAAACTTTAAAAACCTTGCTTCTTTTTTACATAAAAGCATGATTGGTTACAACTTCCGTGGTAATAAGTTTTTCATAAAGAGATTTTTACAAAAGCCCCCAAGATACTTGTTGCAGTTTTAATGGAATCAAGAAATTCAAGTTCACCAAAATTGCATACAAACAATATTTCAATTCGAATTCCCCTTGATTTATTATGCAGTTAAACAGATTGGGTCTTAAAATCACATGCACTTACTCTGATAACAAGTATGAACTTAAGTGAAAACTGAAAAGTCCTGTGTGATTATAGAATAAATTATATAAGTTTCATATCTATATTTAAAAAGTATTATGAAATGCACAAGATGCCTGCTAATTATTATATTTACAATTCTTTCATATTTCAAGCATATATCCTTAAATAGTTTTTTTTTGGTCGAAAAATGTCCTTTTTTTTTGGTCATTGGGGGAGGGGGGAGTGGGTGGGGTTTGAACCCCAACCCATACACTGATATCAACCCAGCACTACCACTTGTGCTATCCATTGGGGGACCAATTGGTAGTGGGAATTTAAGAATCATTGCATAAGTCCCCAGTGTAAGGGTTTGATTCCCACGGAAGGCAAAAACTCTACATGGGGGGTAGAGAAGACTATGAGTGGAGCACTGGCGCGAGGAACTTATACCTCATAAGCGTTAAGACCACAATAAGGGCGTCTTTTTTTGTAATATCCACGGATTTACCACTATTGAGCTTTACTGGGTATATATACTCATGACCTTCACCACCCCCCATGTGGTGTTTTTGCCCTCCGTGGGATCCGAACCTTGTACCTGGGGCTAAAAGTACTTAGCCCCAGGTATTTAGCCCCAGGTACAAGGTTTGGATCCCACGGAGGGCAAAAACACCACATGGGGGGTGGTGAAGGTCATGAGTATATATACCCGGTAAAGCCCAATAGTGGTAAATTCGTGAATATTACGAGTTTTTTTTTGGGTCAATAAATACATAGGCCCGCGGCTGATGGCCCTTTGAATCGAATTTCAATTTGCACTGGGCCCTACAAATTATTTCGGGGCAATTTCTATCTGCACATATATATCTTGCTAGTTACACATAATAGTTTTGCAGGTATATTTTTTTTCCACCACATACATTCCGCGGAACTAATAGTTTCGCAAGTTATAATTCACCACGGAACTATTAGTTCTGCAGGCATGTATGTGTTCGAAAATGCCTGCGGAACTAATAGTTTCGCAGTGAATTATAACTTACGGAACTATTAGTTCTGTGGAATGTATGTGGTAGAAAAAAATATACCTGCGGAACTAATAGTTCCACAAGAATGTATATGTGGATAGAAAACTATGTATATGTAGACAGAAATTGCCTTATTTCGATCTGTTGAGCTGGATGAGTTTTTTCCCCGGAGGGGGTGGTTCAAACCTCAAACTACCACCCAAGTCCAAACGTGTCATTTACACTCTACACACTCATTTTTAAATTTGAAAAAAAAAACTCAATTTGTTTTGACAGAAAGTAAAATTAGTGAGATTTATATAAAATTTTCTCTCAAGTGAAAATAAGACCTAAATTTCAATCAAACAATTTAACTTTTTAAATTCTACCTATTTATTTATCTCATCTGAGATGATCTATTTAACTGATCCTTTTTTTTATCAAGAATAAAAAGAATATTATAGTAATTATTCATTTTTTTTTCTCATCATTTCCTCTCTATCCAAATAATTAATATTCACAATATATTTTTTATTTTTTATTTTTTATTTTCTATTGTTTTTTAAATGATTTGAGTTTGATGTAGGTTAGGTGAGGCCTCTATCAAACGGCCTCACCTGTTTTCAGTTTTCCACATGATAATAATAATAATAATTGAATTAATATGTTGCGAAATAAAAGGAGCAGTGAGGCCTTAACTCTGCAAAATGACAAATCACGAACAAAATAAGAGTTGACAAATGAGGTTAGACCAAACCACGATAATCGTAGAGAGAGAATTCCAAGAGGGGGAAGGCTCACGTGGCGTGGAGATGAAAACGAAAGAATTAGGTGCGATGCGAGCAACGTGCGAGAAGGTGCGACTTTTTCTTAATAATTCCTAAACCTTCTGGAACACTAGCCTAAGCCTTTGCTTCCTCACTCCTCACGGTACAATACTATTGATGTATTTTAAAATATCCATATAAATTATATTCATGAACAAATTTAGGAAGTTAGGTATAGCCTGCGTCACCTTTTTTAAAATTTAAATAATCAAAGTAAAGGGACATGTAATTCATTTTATTTATTAATCATTAAAATTACCAATTGACAAATGGTTACTTATCAATCTTAAACTCATAATTTGATTTTAACTAATTTAGATTGAAGAAGAAAAATGGAGAGGCGGATAGCGGAGACGAGGAGTGAGAATTTATTTATTTATTTATGAGAAAAGACAGAGGGTGGGTGTAACGGGTGACGTGTGCACCATTTACCTACCTAACCTGCTCAGGGTTCTATGTTGATGTTTCATAGTAGATTCACAGGTTCCTCTTTCTTAATTTTGTTTACGTGTTCTGTCTTCTTCTCCTCCTCCTTCCGACCACACCATCCATTCATTCCTCGAACATGTCTGTCTGGCCCCACTTCTTACCAAACACTGCTCCTTTCTCTTCAATCACACACCCTCCCTCACTTATTTTTTTTGGCTTAAATACTTTTTTCGTCTTTGTAAAATGATCAAGTTTTATTTTTCGTCCATGTAAAAAAAAATTGTATTTATGATTTCTGCAAAGTAAAACGTTTTGTTTTTAGTCCTCGCAAATTTATTTTAGTCCCTAAAATATTTAGATCATATTGAATTAGTCTCTGTAATATTTATATATTCGTCAAATTAGTTTCGGTAAAATAAAGTAAAATAAAATTGATATAATATTATAGGGACTAAAAACAAAATTGTCCATATATTACAAGGACTAATTTAACATGACTTGAATATTTCAGGGAATAAAATAAAATTGTGAGGACTAAAAACAAAATTTTTTATTTTGCAGGAATCATAAATAAAAATTTTTTTTACAGGAACGAAAAATGAAACTCGGTCATTTTGTAGAGACGAAAAAGGTATTTAATTTTTTTTTTTCTTTCCCTTCTGAAATTGTGGGTGGTTGCTAAACATTCTGTCCAATCACATGACGTGGGCCATAGCCTACTTATTCATTCATCTATTAAAATGGATGGATAACTAACGATTAAGGATCATTGTACTGTACTCCATCTGATCTGTGTAAATAATTTAAAAGAAATCGGCTACCTCTAAAAAAATTAGGTGAACTGAAAAAATATATACTTAATTAACATATAAGAATAGTCCACGTAATAAGTAAATTTCAAATCAATAATCACCATTACTAATTACTATACAAGTGATCAATTATTATTACTATATAAAAATAATACACACATGTCCACCTCTAAAATCTATTTATTTTAATTTCTATTATTTATTTATTAGATTTTTTTCTATTTATATTAAAAAACATATACTTTTATACGAATTCATAGGCTAATTAAATGATATTTGCAGCTCAGATTATCAAATATATATGAAAAGCATTATAGTGAGGGGAAAACAATTTCAATGCCCTAGATAAAAACCAGTTTTTTTTAAAAAAAAAATTACCCAGCTATATATTATATTTTATATATATAAATATATAATTAGTAGATAACGATATTAGTTCTAGAAAGTTGAGTTCGAAATGGTTTTTCCACGTAATCTCCTTTATATTATATTTCTGATTAATACGTGTTTAATATATAATTTCGTTTCTAGAAGGCTGGGAAAACTTTTTTTTTTTTACTTAAGAACTAAGAAGGCTGGGAAAACTTCAAACTCATACACTCCGCTTATTTTATAGTTTTTGTTCGGTCTTTTCTTCGAGTTCTCTAATTCAATTCGCCAAAGTAGACTTCAATTTCTTTTTAAAACAAAATTAAATTTATCTATAATGACCGCTGACACAAGTAAAATTGTCTTGACTCTTGAGATATACATATAAGTAGTATAACCAGGAAATACTGTTAATGGTTAATCATTAATTACCGAATATAAACTTATATTAGTAAATATTTAATAATATATTAAATATTATAATTATTACATATTGCTTGGCACTACTAGCCTACTAACGTATATTTTTTATTTTGTAAAAATAAGATTATAACAATAATGATGATGATATGATATAAAAATAAAGAGCTTCTAGAATAAATTATTATACTTTATACTTATTGCTACTCATTTAAGTTTTTTTTTTCATTTTTATATCTCTATTAAAATCTTTCAATGAGTGATATATATAATTGTGTATTTGTAATTATTATATTTGTTTTAAAATTAAATGAGTATTTCATGATAAAATGTATAGAAAACTATAAAAATTAGATATCAAAGTAAAAATTATACTCTTTGAATTAAATGATAAATCAATAATAAAAATTCTGGAAAGACAGAAATCGGATACCAAAGTGGGCCGGGAACCCCTTCTATAGTAGTGTAATTATTAAATTAAATGAATAATATATATAACAATGACAATTTTGGAAGAGTACATATTTGAGAATCCCTTTATAATAATATAGATATAACATTACTTAAATGTTGAATACTTCTAATAATATATTCAAAATTGAATTGGAAAATCATTAATGCTATAAATAAAATTAAAGAATAAAGCATATACAATTTTTCTATATCATAAAACATACCTTAAAATGTTAAAAAAAACTTTCGCCCCAAAAGAGTCATTTCTATTGTAATTATTTTATTCTTCCAACGATGGCGCAATTTAAAAATCTAATTCGATTTTTTTTTTGATACAATACAAATCTAATTCGATTAACTCTCTGGTTATTCGCAACTTGTATAAATAAATTAGAGAAAAAATCTTATACGAACCAAAAGAATAAATTTACTAAATATCGATCAAATGAATAAGATATTTTGTAAATACTAACATGGAGTTTAATTAGTACGGACTCAAATTTTAAAACTTGTGTTTGATGATAATATCAAATGTTCATTCTTTTATTTGCTGTCTTTTTTATTCGATACGTACAATTTGTCCATGTAGATAGCGCTTGATGGACATATTAAAATTGGACACAGCAGAATATATACATCTTGTTTTATATTTAATGCATATTAAAAATATAACATAACAGGACAAGATATATTGTAAAAATTGAAAACTTCTTGATTGGATCTGTTGAAAAGTTGAAACCAAAAGAATAGAATTATAACATATTGTCTCTCTCTCTCTCTCCGTTGTATTTTTTTGGGATATATTGTGCCAAAATCCAAATATTATCCTATAATAATCTCAAAAATATTTAAATAATCTGAAAATAATTTGCCCTTAATCGAGCTTGGGATTTCCCCACTTACGTGACCAGTTGGTTGACCATACTGCGACTAGTCAGTGTATAGCAACTCCTACTGATCCACATATGCTCCGGTATTAAGGAGTATTAATTCATATTTCACATGAAAATCGGTTACAGGTTTAATAAAAGGTTTTAAAAGATTAGCATCTTAAATAATATAAAAAAGCAATTCAACATCAACCACTAATTAAATGTTGAAGTTATGGTTTTTGAACATTCTTAAATTTTCAACACTTGTCTAATTAATATTTATCTCTTTAATTTCTATTCCTCTACTCCCTCCGGACCAAAGCAAAGGTAGTTTTAGCTTTTTTTTTCTGTCTCAAATCTTTGATTGTTTTAGATTTTCAAGGTATAATTTATCTTTTTTTTTAACTATACCCCTAGTATTAATTACAAAAATAAATTAATGAAATTATTTTTTTAATAAAAAAATTATGATGGACAATTAATTGTTATTTGTATTGTGATTAATGAAATGCACCAATTACCAACAAGTGACTCTTACCTCTTCCTCGTCCATGTACATGCATGTATATTTACGCACTAAGTATAATCATCCTCTGCCAACTGGGAGTAATTAAACTAATAAGGAGTAATTAAAGTAATAATTAAATACTACAAACAAAGAAAAAATTTATAAAAAATGAAATAGGGGTAATATAGTCTAAAATTTACACACTTAATTGTTTTTTAATCTGTGTGTCAAAACCTTAAACTACCTTTATTTTATACCAGAGGGAGTAATTTATTGTCGCATCACTCATCTATGCACATTTATTACACATCACTCATCTATTCCTATCTCTTTCTAGGTGTAAAATGAAGATTGAGTATCTAAAAATCATTTTGCTAAATATGTTGTGAGATGGAAACAAGAGCATTAAAACAATCTAATATTCAGAGGTAGGTTAATGGTGAACAGGTTTTGAGTAGTTAGTTAGAAAGAAAATATATGTTCAGTTTTTTTACTCTAATTTGCTAACATACACCCATTATTTTTAGAAGTATGTTAGCAAATTATATATTTTGATGTATTTAGCAAATTTTAAGTTGTAAATTGTTAACATATTTTTCTTGAAAAAAAAAGTGAGTACATATTAGCAAATCTCACAGGAAATTGTCAACGTCTACTCACTTATTTTGAAAAAAGAGTAGTACTGTGTTAGCAAGTTACACATTTAAGTGTGTGTATTTAACAAATTTTAAGTTTTAATTTGCTAGCGTACTCTCTACTTATATGTGATGTACTATGATGGTTGTGATAGAAATTATATATATTTTGTTTACTTTGGTGTTTAAAAACCCAAATTAAACACGCTTTAACATACAAAATAACAAAAAAAAAGTACTTAAAAACGGTGAACATGTGAATGTGAGGTATTCTGCAATATTAATATCTTTAATTAACTACAATTTCTCGATCTATTGAAAAAATCAAATAAAAAGAACATTACATGCCTAGCTATTATTATTTTTCTGAATACAAATGGGTTGATGAAGGTCATGAGTTCAGAAGAGTTAATTAAAACAATCAAGGTGAAAATTCAAGATTGATATTAGTGGTACCTCTGCCGTACTCAACAACTCAAGAAATATGCGCGCGTCGGGTGTCAAAGAAAGGCATATATATATATATAGAATCAGCACACAGAAAATTAATTAAAGTACTGAAGATAGATATCAGAGTAGTCTAGTAACTGCAAAATCTTGGTTGTATATATATAAGACTCGTGTTGGCCAGACAACCATCGCACATATTAATTAAACGCCTTAAAATTGACATTTAAATTGAATTAATCAAAATTAACCAAAATTACTGAAAAACCATATCATAAAAAATTACTCAAACCATGCATCTGAAAACTTGTCAAAATCAAAAGTTTCGGAATTCTACAACTAGTACTGCCCGCCCTCCCTTGGTCGACGACGTTGCCAACTAATAGAAACAGTCGCAACGTTACATGTAGTTTGCAAAGGACCCCATCAATTCATCATCCGAATAATTTAACTCTTAACTTTTTCTTCTAAAGTTCTAAAAGTTACTACCTCAAATCGATCAGAAAGTTCAAAATTAATTCTTGGGTGGTCCTCCGAAAAATCTATACACATGATTATTATGATCGGTGACAGGTGGAGGAGTAATCATAGCAGCAGCAGCAGCAGCATAACCCATGCCTCCTTTGTTGCAGCAACAAGCAGAACCGTTACTTTGGAACCCTAGACCATAACACAGACACACAGCTTGGCTGGTACCAATGTTGGCACGCCACGGGTACAAATTAACTGCTGCTGCTGCTTCTTGTTGTTGTTGCTGCTCCTGTCGTTGTCGTTTCAAGTAGTCATTGCTGTCGTCAGGGTTAACGTTCACGGAAGAAACATGGAGGGGCTGAGACTGAGAGGGTGGGGCCAGGGTGAGTTCCAAGTTGAGTTGTGGATAGGCCAATTCCTGATCTGGCACCACCTCTGTCGTAGTAACGCCACTGCTGCTGTTCGAGTGTTCAACAACCACAACCTTTGTTGCATTTGCATTTGTATTTGTGTTGTTCACATGGGCAGCACTCATGAGTAACTGATGAAACTCGCTGCTGCTGCTGCGACTCTTCTTGTTAATGTTGCTGCTGTCTTCGTTGGCTCTCTTCTTCTTGCTTGTTGTTGTGGCCACAGGATGCAGCACTGCAGTGTTTGCGGCGGGTGGAGCTGCTGCGGCGGCTGAGGAGGAAGTTGCTGCTGCGGCGTTGGCGTTGGCGTTGAGTGGTTGATGGGTTGTAGGGTCGATTCCGCGGCTATAGAGTTTGCGTTTGATGTGTGTGTTCCAGTAGTTCTTTATCTCGTTGTCTGTTCTCCCAGGCAACCTCCCAGCTATTAAAGACCATCTGAAATCAACAACACCAACAACAAAATCATATTAATATTAGTGACAAACACATCAAAAACCCATTATTTCTCATTCACAAAAATGTGAAGAAAAATAAGAAGAAGAAGAAGAATTAATCATGTTTAATCTAGATAATTCGGTCACCTGGTAGAAATCAACAATCGTATTAAGTTTAGTTTGCCAGTAAATTAAATTAATATACAATAAATATATAGAACTTGGTGATATACTACGTACTGTCTAGAAGGAAGTACTGAAGGAGAGGAAGGGATTAAATATTCATGTGTTTTCATACTTGTTTCCGAGCATGCTGTGGAGGTTAATGATGAGTTCATCTTCTTCCTCAGTGAAGTTGCCTCTCTTGAGATCGGGTCTCAGGTAATTTATCCACCTCAGCCTGCAACTCTTGCCACACCGGAGCAACCCTGTATATATTATATACACACAATTAATTAAATTCTTGTGGCCATGGAATATTGGAGAAAAAGAAGAGAAAGGATATATGGGGAATTAATTAGTTAAATTGTGAAATGAAAATGTTTAATTAATTACCAGCAGCTTTGGGGAGAGATCTCCAACAGCCTTCGCCGTGAGCCTTGATGTAGTTGATGAGGCGTTCGTCTTCCTCTTTGGACCAAGCACCTTTGTTAGTGTGCTCTTTCTCGCAACAAGGAGATCTACCCATGGTTGGTAGAGAGAGAGAGAGAGAGAGAGAGAGAGATTTGTGGGAACAAAAGAGGGTAGCGAGAAGAAGGGGGGGAATATAAATGGGAGGTGGTGGGGAGAGGGAAGAGGTGCAATTGACTCGGGGGACCTTCTTTTTCTCAAAGAGAAAGAAGAAGAGAGAGTATTTGAATTTGACCGAGTTGGTGTGAGAAGAGAGACGAGTGGTTACAATTAAGTTAGTGCTGTGCTGTGCACTGCTCCCCGCCTCTCTCTCTCTCTCCCTTGGGTAGGTAGCTCTACTTTTCATGTGTGTGTGTGTGTGACTCTGTGTGCCTTGCCTTTGCCTTTATATATGTATATACTACTCACTCCTTTTCACTTTCACCCCCCTGCTTCTTCCCCTATTCACGCTTTCCACCCCTACACACACACCTGTCTTCTGTCTCTATTATATCCTCTTTTCTCATTTTACAATTACAATCAGCGTGTAAGGTTTTTCCTTTTTCCCTCTCTTTTTTTTTTGTTTGGTAAATATCTTTTTTTTTTTATCTAGAGACACGAACGAACGGTTAATTCTCTCAGGAGTTGTGTCTGTTTAATTATTTTCAAAATTCAAAAATGTTGTAGCTTTTCATAAAAGATATCACATTAATTCTCAATTAATTGTGTCCTCTTTTTAAAAAATGAATAAAAACATATTTACATTGTACTTGAAGGCTTTTCTATTTATTTTAGATTTGCACACGCACGTACACGTCTGCCACACTCGAAATGTACTGACGTCGCAATTAAAGTTTAGCCAATTAGGAATCCAAAAAATGATAAATCCATTATGTGTATGTAATAGATTTCTTTATAGAGAGAAACATACGCGTGAATTTATTCATTTACTCTAACTTATTTGTAGCATTGATGCACTTGTTATATCGGTTAAAGATTTTTGACATATATATTTATAGATATATTTGTATTCAAATTATTTCTTAATTAGTTTACGGTGCGATCTTATTGTTAATTAACATACCTATGTCGACAATAATCTAAACAAAACCAACTTAACACACACAGTCACACACACACAAGACATATCAAGCTGTGAGGGAACCCTTTTTTTTATATGCATGGGACCTGAGGGTGAGAGGAGTTATAAGGTTAAGCATACTATAACTTCCATGTGACCAATATTTATTCTTTTTACTCAAATGAAAAGACACTCGTGTATGTACACCCACGCATGTGCGCACATTATACACACACATGTGATGTGAGTGTGAATGAGTTAGGATCCGTTTGGCACCATATGTTATAATTGAAAGTTTTCAATATGTATAATAAGTACAAAAAATTCATGATTATCAAACATATTACAAAAATTCATACAATTCAATAAGTATTTGGTATTTCATCCCATAACGTACTTTATTTTAATTTATATTATAATATATAAATGTATAAGTATGGATGTTTGAATTGTGTATTATACATATGAATATCATCAGGATAATATATGATTTAAGTATTTAACAGTTCAACTCACATTTTACAAAAAAGTTATGAAAAATATTTCAAATTTGACATTTGGCGCCCCTCCTCTGTCTATCAATCTATCCTATATATATATATATACATGCATACATACATACATACATACATATATGTATAATGTATGCATGTATATTTCAAAATGCTGACTTAAACATTTGTCGGATTAAAATAAAGATATTAATTATGTTATACAAATAAAAATATTTAATAATTTTCAAATGATAAAAAATGTTTAATATTAAATACTATCTAACTAGTGTTTTTGAATAAAATATAATTACAAAATACTATTTGGTTTTATATTTTAATGAATTGATTTTAAAATTAGTGTAAAAGAATTTTTGTTAGAATATTATTTTACATTTCAAGATAATATTTTAAAGCGAGTTTAGCAAAATATTAATTTGTTTAAATGAAAAATATTCATAAAATTTAAATTTAAATATATTTTTAAAAATTAATGAAATGCATACTTAAAAAGAAATTTAAAGATAAGTAATTTATCTTTTGAATTTAATTCATGATAAGGAATTTCATGTAGTCAATTTAACCCTGATAAAGGATAAGACTTTGTTATTGAAATTCATTCCTCAAATCTATTTAGCGGAATTAATTTATGCACCATGAGATTATTTCTTGAATTGACACTCAAAAAATGAAACAAAATGGAAGTGAAAATCACATATTCTTTACAGTAAACCCGATTCTCGGACAAAACAAAGTGGCACTAACAAAATTCGTTTTAAATTTAGGCTACAACTCCGCCCCCTTCTATCAGCATCTTTATTTTCCTGTTGATTGCCAAAGTGCATTATTGTGGTTTGACTATTGTTAAATTTGTTAAAGCAACTACCCTCATGAAATTAGTTGGGTATGACGTTAGCTTAAGATTAGACCACACAGCCTTCGGATAAATAATAATCTATATGTTGTAAGTTTGAGAAAAGAAGAAAAAAAATGATGCCAAAAGAGAAAATAATGACTGTGAAGACCTACCGGAGCAAAAGCTTTTTGCCTACATTCACATGGTGGCATTGATCCAATAGTTCAAAACAGGCAATGCCTACCAAACATTTTCATCGGTACACTCCCAAAACTCTCACTTTTATCCATGATGATGATTCGTTTTCCCCAACTTTTTGTGTGTATGGTCTTCCACCTTTCCACTTTCTTTCTAACTACTTGTTTTCTTACTTTATGTATATTTATTTTGTTTCATAAAAAAGAAAAAAAATAAAATTCTAGAAGCATTCTTTAACTTACTCCACTCACTCTTGTCAATTCAGGTTTGATGAGTAACTAACTTCCCCTACCATCCATTATTGAGATCAATTAATACTGTTTATATCTTAGTGTACCTTTCTTTTGTTTCACCCACTTGGAAAAACAAATTAATAGATCAAGCACAAAATATTATTGAACTTGAACTTGCTATAATTAATTAAAGCTAATAACCGGCTTTATAATTCAGCTATATATACAATCTTCTGATATAATTGTTAAAACATAGCATGCAGTCATGTAACATGTGTTTTGCCGTATTAGAAAAGGATTTCAAATGCTATGCATATTCTTATAATTAATTCGCCAAATACATATGGATGTTATTAGTTAAATTTAAGTAGCATAATAAAAAACAAAGTAAACAGTACTACAACACAAGCAAATCAAATCCAAATTTAAAAAAAAAATTTGATTCTCCTTTTTGGGTGGTCCCTTTAATTACCACACCCATATAATTCATGCGACGTTTTATGTTCAGTGTTGGTGTCCTTTGAAAACAAAATCGTTTACAAGGAGATATGGAAGTACTAATATATAGTATCAATTGAGTCATTGCAACAACACATCGATCACATAATAATGGCACTGATCAGTATATATATGGAGTATATATATATATATATATATATATATATATATATATATATATATATATATATATATATATATATATATATCTTCACAAAAAATTGTCGTTTTCAAACTTCAACCAACCTCCTATCGCACCCAACACGGTTATGTCATTTTGGGCTGCCCATGTCAATTTTCACGAACATGGTTGGTAAGCCTCACCCTCCTACCTTAGTTTTTTGTTGCTTCTAGAAGCACTGGGGAGAAAATTTGCATTAAATTAAGGGGAAGAATCTGTGAGGTTGGTGACCCACCTCCTTCTCTCACCTCATCTATTGGAGTGAGTGGGGCATTCATTTGTGTGCTTCTTTTCACGCCACACTCCATTCTCATGCTTTCTAAGTTCTCTACCTTATTTTATAATCTTAATGTTTTTAAAAAATTCCCAATTATTATGTACTTAAGAGTGTTTCGAATATGACCATGAGTCTAAAAATTTGTCACAACTGCATGATTTTCTCGGGTGGGTCCATTTTAGAAGATTAGATTAGGAATACCCAAAAGTGAAAGACCAATATAATTCGCAGCTGTTCAAATTCAACAGTCACGTGGCATATATTCCGTAACTATAATAATTATTAAATTGATAATAGTCACAGAAGCATCCTATCTTTGGTTGACGCATTCTTTCACGTTTGACAGACAAATCCAAGTATTAGGAGCTTTATTATCTCTGAATCAAGTGCCTAGCTAATTCGAACTTTCCATTTCACTTTTTTACTATATTTCTGTCTGTTCGTAAAATCTTTCACCAAACAAGCTAGATATGAAGAATCGGATTCCATCTTGTTAACAAATTAAAGACTTCAATTAAATGCACTTAATTTATATGTATGGTGTGCGTGAACCAAGAAAAAGAAACCATTGTTGTATATATTATTGCAGGAGCTTAATGCACTCAGAGTGCAAAATGTCAGTGAATCCATATTAAATTCTTATTAGACGTTGTTTTCTCATTGTTAATTAAGATGAGTAATAGACTGCCTAATATACTTTGTGATGTCTTTGATGATGAACTTGCCCAACGAAGTTGCTTCTTCGCTCGCATTTTTATAATTAATTAATAAAGGTACGTAGGAGGATATCTGCATAACTTTTTTTTTTGGTCATTATATCTGCATAACTTTGATAAAGGTGGGATATCTGTTCTTTTTTTTTTTTTGGTCAACGGATATCTGTTCTTTGGGTTTAACATTTGGGCATACATAGTCCGCACTTTATAGGACCCGATGATATTTAATGAGCTTTAAATTTAACATGGGCTTCAATGGTACTATTAAGTATCCCGCAGCCGTAGGCCCATTGTGTTGCGGTGGAATCTACTTAGAAGGTGATTCATGGTATGACCAAAAAAAAAAAGGTGATTCATGTTGCTTTTTGTAGTTACTTTATTTTTTGCTCTGTTCATGATTTCCAAGTCTGCAAAATTATGCAGCAAAAACTTTGTAATAGAGCTAACTCATAGCACTTCTTATGCTATAGTTAGTTATAATTTAATGAATTATTAGCTTATAAAAAGAGAGCAAATATTAGCATCTTCTTCTCTAGAGTCTGTTTAATTTGGGGGATCAAGGGGAGAAGGATCAGCAAGCCAATTTACATAGACATTTCACCTCATGAAAAGCAGCGCTAAGAAGTTCCAGCGCCACCAAAAGCCTAAAATGCTAACAGAGCAGCACCAATGGAAGAGGGTAGGCATTACAGATTTAGAAGAGGATTTTGGACAAACTAATCAATCCACACAGGCAAATAATAGATGTAATGTTATATAACTATTGTAATATTTATGTATACATGTAATAAAAATCAGTATCACTAAGTAGTAAATTTATACATGTTAAAAAAGAGTAAATCCCACTTTACAAATGGGACCTAGCTAGAAGATCAGAGAGTTAGTTCTGGATAATATAGTCTGGATGCAATTGTGGAGCTATACAGTTTTTCACTTTTTCTCCCAAGGGTGTGTTTGGCATTAAGAATCTAAGATAATCTGAATAAGGCTACTTACTCCTGAGGCATGAAATTTTTTTGGGAAAAGCCGACTAAAATACGTTTGAGTGCAAAGCTAATTCAGGCAGCACTTGCTTGTCAATGAAAAGAGGGATGCCTTTGCTTCCTCTGTTAAGTTTTTCTTGTCATTGTTTTATCGATTCTCCTCGATGCAAAGTAGCAGACAGATTAAATACCAGTTGCTACATAAATTATTTGCTGACTTGTATTAATGCATGAACACTAAAAATAACTTAAAGTGAAACTATGGATGTCATAATTAACTATTGTAGAAGTAGTATTCAATTATATATATCCCTTGAATCTTTTACCACTAAAGCCAATTACACCACCACGATCTACTTTTATTGCAAGTCTGATCACATTTGCAACATCATAAACAATTTCCCTTGAAACATTATGTTTAGTAACGTATGCATTAATGGTCGACCGAAAAAAAAAACACATATTAATGATATACAAAAAATCTCTGGCATGAGAGCTGGGTTCTGTTTTCCTGTTTACTCGGGTTTTTGTTTTTACTTGTGCCTATACGGCTATACCCTTTGATAATTGCTGATTAATTCGATAATAATATGGCCCTTGTCAGCTCAGCGTTGGCTCAGAGGGGAGCCAGGCGTGTAGATACAGAGGTTAAATGGTATGCTTTTGATTAATTAAATGCATGCATATCCTCACTTAAGTTAAATCCCTTTACACCTATTATCCAACACCAATATTGTCACTCCTCAACTCCCCCGGGGTTGAACCAAACCACATATATCTGACTTCAATTATAAATTATGATTAATTAATTTCTCTTTTTATAGACATACATACATGTTAAAGTTAAATTGAATCATGCGCATCTATAAATGTGATAGATTGTCGCAATCAAGTAGCATTGTTCCAAATAAAATGCGATTAAGAGCGGAAGCGCACAATGGTGGCCACTGGCCAAGTACAGTCGGATTTTACACATTTGTCAATTACTCAACTATCAGGGCAGAATTAATAAATACCAAATTTATTGTCACTAGTTATTGTAATTATTATAATATTATATATATATAACCTCAATAAATTTGATTATACATTGAGCTGAGCAAGACAAATCAGACTTAGCTGATATCATACTTGCCCCACCATATATATATATATATATGATCGTTACTTAATCACCCACACAAGCGAAGCGAGCACCGCGATCGATACAATGAATGTATCATCAGTTAGTGCTATTTATTTGTGATCATCACTGATTCCTGTCAAGGGGACTATTCAACAGTACCTCGTACAAAAGCAGCGGCGACGGAACCCACGGCAGTTGCCACCGTTGAAACCTTCGTTCCTGCATACCTGTCCACAGTTGGTGTCACTCACACACGGGCCCCTGAACCCGTGACTCTTCGACTGGCACAGCCTCGCCTCTGCTTTCTTAACCGTAACATCTGTTTTCATTTCAATATTCATGAAATTAATTAATCACATCACATCACACAGAAAGAAAGAAGATCACTTATAAGTACTAGTCGCCTTAATTATATATCAACTAAAGTGTCCCAAATTGTGATTATCAGACACGGAAAATATATATACTCCCTCGTGTCTTTTTTATAAGAAAGATAGTATAAAAGAGTAAATAGTCATTTAGGTGCATGATAGTGTTAGATGGTATCATTTTGGTCTTTGACAGATACGAATTAGTTACTTTGGTCTTCAACTGTCAGCTGTTAGTCACTTCGGTCCCTGAAAATAATACTTACTGTTATTTTGGTCCCTGAAAGTGACTACTTAACTGTCATTTTAGTTCCTCAAAATAATCACTTTTCTGACAGTAGGGACCAAAATGACTAATTCGCATCTGTCAATGACCAAAGTGACACCGTCTGACACTCTCAGGGATAAAAGTGATTGTTTACTCTAGTATAAAATCACCAAAGAAGTGTATTGAAATGAGTTAATTATTATTAATAATGCTATAATTTTTTAAAAATACCCTTTTTGAGATTGATGACTTTTGATATTCTTTTTGTGAATTTCATAATAAATAAAAATAAAGTTAAAAATAAATAATTAATATTAATAAAAACAATATATTATTTTTTATAAAAAAAGAACCATAAAAATAACTCATTTTATTTTTTATAAAAAAGACAAGAGAAGGTATATTCTTTCTTACCAGCGGCTAAGACAAGGAGGAGCAAGAACAAAAACCCCAGTGTTTTTCTCTCCATGACCAGAGCAACACAAATTCAAGTTGTATAGTTCAAAGTGAACTTAATTTACTAAATGTGGGTCTTTATATATATATATGGGACTTGGAAACGGACATGTATGATGTGTCGGAGCGGCAGATAAAGAAGCAGGTGAGTGTGCAAAGATGGAGTTTGAAAACGAGGCATCTGTATTCTTCCTATGTGACACATAGCACAGAGAACGCTTGTGTGCTGCCACGGTAAGCTTGCCAGACATGTAGCTACACTGGGAAAATGACACAATGGCCACATTCCTCGGTGCCATTATAAGACATGGGTGCTTCTTGCTATCGTCTATGTTTGGACTGATCAGAAGGCAAGAAAAGTGAAGTACAAAAATAAAGAGTTTCATAAAATAAATTTATCTTTTTAAAAATGATTTGTGAGTGGAGTGATTTAATTTTGGAAGAGCTGATTTTTTTTTTTAGTAAATAAAATTTTATCATCTTTTAAAAAATAAATCCATGTTGCCCAGAGTAAAAAAATAAATAAAAATGAATCCACATAATGTTACTACAGTATATTTTTGGTCATATTTTTTTTACTATTTTATTTACGGGAAATGATAAATACACCCCACACTTTTTAGACATACACCCCACTTAATGCTGAAATTTCAAAAATACCCTCAAAATTCGCATGCATTCCGGAAACTGGATCCAAAATTGCATTCCGGAAACTAGTTGTTTCCGGAATACAAATTGTATAGAAACTGGAGTTTCCGGAATACAAATTTGACTGGAGTTTCCGGAATACAAATTTGTATTCCGGAATACACCCCACAATTCAAAAAATTTGCATTCCGGAAACTCCAGTTTCCGGAATACAAAATTACATTTCGGAAACTCCAGTTTCCGGAATATACGCAAAAATGGAGGGTATTTTAGAAATTTCCATATTTAAGTTGGGTGTATGGCTAATTTTTTGTGGTGTATATACCAATTCCCTTATTTACAATCTCTAAAGCCCAATCATTATTCTGTCTCGTCAGGTATTTTTTTTTTTGGGTCGACTGTCTCGTCAGGTCTAAACAATAAAACACAGGAAGCAGAGACTAGGCCTATAGTCAATTTCGGCCCAAATATCAAAAAACAGAGGAGTAGACAGAAGCTAAGCCTAATAGCCTGTTAGTTCGGCCCAAACAATATGCCCACTATCACTAGGCTCACAGCCACGCATAATCTCAGTTCAGAGTTCAGACCAACACAAACAAGAGGGAAAATTATTTATTGATTTCTCATTGACCCGTTTTTCAAATTATTCAAACGGTAACAGGATTGATTCACTAATTTTTCCATGGTGTCGGATTATGATCTCTCACAGCGAAACCAATGAGTCAAATTGAAAGTGGCACAGCACACATAGTCATTACTTGTTGGCAGTTGCTAATCGCTGACATACTGATTGATAGTGCACCTCTTAACAACTTTGGAGGGCATGCCTTAGGCTTTAACAGTTAACACTTTACCCCTTTTACACTTTTTTCCTAATCATACAATCATTCATTCAGCGTTTGCAAATTTAATGGGCCGAGGCCGACTCGTAATGAATTGTGGTCTGAAATTTAATTCCCGGATCGGAGTTTCACGTCTGCCTCACCGTTCTTTCCGGCAGTGACGCGTGGGAGCTGGGGATTGAGGACGATCCACGATGGCTCGGGTTTACTGTGTCACCTGGCTAGGGGCATCATTTCTGCTGGTTTTAGAGTCGTTGTTGCTGGTTGGGAGTCGCTGTTGCTGTGGTTGGAGGCGCCTCGCTTAGCTTGGGGTTTGGACGTGTTTCCTCCCTCGTTTGGAGTGTGCTGATGTCTCCTTCCGACTTGGAGGCTTCGGCTGTGTCTGCAAGCGCTGACGAGTACGATGTGCTGCTGGGTTGTTGTTGGAGCTTTCAGTGGTGGTGGTTCCAGATCTGGTGTTGTTGGGTTGGTTTGTGGTGTTTGGTGTTTTTGTTTTGTGGTTTTTGTTGTTTGGGTTTTTCTGCTTTTCAGGTTTTCTCGCCGTGCATCTTGTCGCAGTATCGCCACCCTCTTACATATGAGCAACTTTGAATGAGACTGAAGGTTTTGAGTGTTCCAAATGGGTCAAATCCACCCTCTTAAGAATATTCTTTTTTTATCAGTGGTGTGTAGGCTAGTTTGTTAGGCTGGTTTTCCTTTTTCTTTTATGTTTGTTTTGTTCGTTGTTTTCCTTTGTTGTTAGTTTGGACAGTTGGGAACTGTATAGGCTCGTCCAGAGCATAGCTTGGGTTTATTGTGTATAGATTAGCTATAACATAACTGTTCTGGGTCTATGTATTCAGTGTCCCTTCTATGTAATGTTTAGGCTTTGGCATTTTTCAATATATCTCATCATTGACCAAAAAAAAAATCCTTTTCAATTAATTAAAGTAATTTTTAAAATCATTGTAATTTTATTGAGAAATTATTTAGAACATGAAATTATTGAATGAAGAATATTTGTTTAAATCAAAATCTGAAAAGAGAAAAAAATGTTTTTGACATTTGAAAAGCGTAATAATTAATAATTAACATTTACAATAGTTAGTATTTTGATCGTTTTAATCAATTTTAATGTTTATAATATTAAATAGTTTTATATATATATATATTAATCGTAATTAATAGGATTAAAAAATCAACTAATAAATTAAGAGAGAAAATCATATTAAGACGATGAACTTTTTCTTAAAATTACTCCTAAACTATTTAATAGCTTTTTATTTTTTTAAGGAGTGCCCATTTTATAGTTGGATTGGTCCTACAAACTTAACTTTGAGTAAACTTAATTATATAAAAATAACCTCAGTTAGGAATCAACTGAAAATAAAAAAAATAAAATTTTGCTTAAAAAAACTCAAAATAAAATAATTTATGTTTAAATTTACAAATTATATATAGATTTTTTTTATTCGAGTCACGTTTGACACACTTTTCTATTTTACAAAAATATCAATTATTTTTCATACATAATTATAATTCAAAAAACTATAAATTTAGTGCTGCAATCACACTAGCTAATATCATTTGACGTATCACTCTCAATTCAAATATAAACCCCATTCATTAATATTTAGTTCGGAATAATGTAAGTAGATGACAGGTAATAGAGAAATGATCGTTGCAAGGATTCCAAAGGAGTAAATGGTCAAATTGCCCCCTAAAAGATGCAGGGATTTGCAAGTAGGTCCCTGAAAGATGGAAATAAAAAAACTCGTCCCTGAAAGATACCTCTCGATGTCAAATAGGTCTCTGACGTCATTTTTGACATTATTAGGGGTCATTTTGAAATTTTAAAGATTTAGATGGATAAAAAAAAATAAAAACACTTATTTTTTCCCTCACACAATCCTTTCTCCCCACCCCAACACTCTCTCTCCTTTCCACCGCCCTCTCACTCTTCTGTCTCACCATCTTCCTCTTCCTCTTCACCACCACTCTCACAACTCCCTCACCTCCTTCTTATTCCCCCCACTTACACACATACACAAATAAGAAGCTCCCTCCCACGGTCCCCCACACACACACACGAGACCCCCCCTCCTCTGTTTTCCCCTTTCCACACAACAACAATGATAACAACAATAATAATATATAATATAATCAAGCTAAGTTAGGGTTTAATGGTCAAGGTGCTACGAAATCCCCGAAGGTGAGGCAAGTGGGTTGGTTGTTGCGGGGGGTTATTATATTCACTCATTATTCAGTTATTCTTTTGTTTTTTGGCGGTTGAGTTGAACTGCGATTGTGATTGTGCTTTGTTTGGTTGTGTGCGGCAAGCAAGGTGGGTGAGTGTGGCGTGGTGAGGGTCGGCTGGGAATGGGACGGTGGTGGTGGTGGAGGGGGAAGGGGGAAGAAGAAGGAGGTGAGGGAGTTGTGAGAGTGGTGGTGAAGAGGAAGAGGAAGATGGTGAGACAGAAGAGTGAGAGGGCGGTGGAAAGGAGAGAGAGTGTTCGGGTGGGGAGAAAGGATTGTGTGAGAGAAAGAATCAATGCTCTCATTTTTTTTTATCCATTTAAATTTTTAAAATTCCAAAATGACCCCTAATAATGTCAAAAATGACGCCAGGGACCTATTTGACAGCGAGAGGTATCTTTTAGGGACGGGTTTTTTTATTTCCATCTTTCAGGGACCTACTTGCAAATCCCTACATCTTTCAGGGGACAATTTGACCATTTACTCGATTCCAAAGACTTGAGCTCTTTAAAATCCGGGGGGAAAAGGACAAAGGCATTTTAAAAGTAAGTTCAATTGTCGCATAGACTCGTTAAAAAAAAAAACTAATGAGCAGTGTCTAAATTTATATAAATAAATAGCATTTATTCTTGATTTGCCAATCTTGATCGATGATGAAAAAGTAACAAGATATTTCATGCCTTTAATTTCCCTAACCAAAGAAACAAAAACATTTCTATAACTTTGCTGCCTCGCTGGTCTAAATGATGGTCGTCGTCCTCGTCCAGCACTTCATGCCTTGAAAGGATCAAAAGTTTATTTGAAAAAAGGAAGGAAAACAGGAACATAAAGCATATTTAAACAGATAAAAAGCGAGATAGGTTAGAGTAATCAGTGGACTTTATGATGAAATTCGGTACAGAAAAAGTTAAAGTATGCACTATATGTATACTGCTGGACATTGAATATGTTTGGGACCCCCTCAATGTCTCCGTGTGTGTATATGTGTCAATTTTTATGTGGTAAATTCTATGGTACCCAAGAAAATTTATTGGGTACCGGTATCCATATAGTTTTATTATTATTTAAAAGTCCTTTAATTTTTTAAATTTTCAATAATTTGCCCCATTCTAAATTTCCCAAATCTAACAATTTTCAAACCCAGAAACTTCCTTTTTCACCTTCTCTGCACTTGTTTTTCACACCTCCAAATAATTTTCCCCTGACAGATATTCATGCATATCCCCGTTAATTTTCCCCTGGTGGGAACACGAATCATGATGATAGCTCTCAAAACACATTCCATGCTGGGAGTACAGATCACAGAGCGACAGAGATAGAGAGAGAGGCCCCACCAAAATCTACACGATCTTCATGAGTTATTATAATAACCATCAAATAGAGTAATATGTCCTCCCTAAATATGAACAAATTAAAAGATATCCTCCCATACGAATAATGGACCTTTAGATTTATCTTCAACGATAAACAACAATAAATAACAGCAAGAAAATTACATAAGAGTATATATAACAATATATGATTAAACACATAATAATCATTAAAATTGAAACATGAAAGATAAAAAAAACTATATATATTCATATATGATCTGGAGGAAAGTCCATCTTCTGATCAAGCAACCAATTCAGGTCCTGCTCTTTTTCAAATGCACATGATGATGATATATATTCTCAGTCAGAGGGGGAAAGCTTGGACTTCAAGCGGTACAAGAGCTTCTTCTTCTTAGAGCTTGTGTTGTCAATGGTGAGAACAACTTTCCCAGGTTCACCAACTTTAAAACTGTTGCAAAGCACTGGTTCTTCTGATGAACCAACCTTTCTAGCCTTTTGGACAATCACAGTATAGCTTCCTTCAGAACTGGGCACAAATTCTGCACCATAGCTCACTTCCCACCCAATTACTCTGAGTTCCCAAGAGAGTAAACATTTCTGCGAGTTCCCAAATAGAAAAACTTTAAACCGTTATTATTATACTACCATATATATATCAAGGACAAGTCTCTATCTATCTACTCATTGTAATAACAAGGTACAGTGTAGGATTAAATTGCTACACGTGGACTTTAGTTTATACAAGGCTTCTAATAAAAATAAAAATGCGTAGAGCTTAAGATATCTTATGTGTAATCCTATAGTTGAATCAAAACATCAACATCATTAGGTAGTTATCCAGATTCCAGACTGTGAAAGAGATTATAGACTGTTGACTTTTTTTCTTTCTTTCTTTGGGACATCTATTATACTCTTGAACATGCTGCCTTTTTCTTTTTGTCTAAAGCCCTTTTCATATTTCACAAATCCTTGATGAAAGTTGGATGCTCTTGATTTGATTCTACATGAATTTCTCTCATCAATCATTATGAGGTAAAGTTGAAATCAATCCTCACTTCTTTTTTTACAATCCAATTTTTACATCTCTTACCCACCCCTGTCTATATATTTCTCTTCTTTCCTCGTCACATAATTTTGTATCATGTGTCTCTCTTTCCTCCCATGGTAACTGTATATTTTTTTTTTTGATATATAGTAACTGAATAAATATTGAGAGTGTGAAAAAATATATTTTGAATTGAAATTTGCACAACCTAGTTAATCAAGCATCAAAGTAGGCCACACATATTTTGTTGGTTAGCTAAACACAAGAGAAGTGGCTTTTAGCAATATTAAGAATTAAATGAAATGAAATTCAACCATTTCGCTGCTTTCTATGTTCATTTTACTTTTCTGCGCTTTATTATTTATTTATTCCTAATTTCACTAAATTATGGAGTATTTACTCCTGAATTTTCTTCAGGCCTGCAGAGTTTGTTGCGTAAAATATGAGAACCAAGCAAACAACGAATCAGATAAATATTGTGAACAGTGGAATCCTATGAAAGATTCCCACACCGATGCTACATTCTTTGGATTCTCAAAACCAATCAATTCCCGACAAAAAAAACAGAGGAAAAAACCCACCTCAGTAACAGGAAATTCCACGGTATGTTTTGCTGCCGGCCTTATTGTGATCTCCGTAACAGTATCGGATTTCCCGAATTCACCATCGTTGCTTAGTCCACCATACTTTACCGGAAGTTGCTCTGGTGCTATGTATCTGAAAGTGCAAAAGGAATATCCAAAATCCAAGTACAAAATAAATCAAACTGAAAACAAAAGGTAAAGGGAAAAAAAAGCAAATTTGTGAATCCTTATGTCTTCACCTCAAAAGGGTCTCTGTTGATTTGGAAGGGCCAGCAAAGACAAACTTGCTTTTGGTTCTCTGGGTAAGAAAAGGGCTTATCATCCTATTCACTGCCAGATACCACCATGGCACATTGATGAACACCTAACAAGAGAGAAAAAGACAAGGAAAAAGATTTAGAATTTATAATAAGATACACATTTTTTTTCAACCACGATATCTTTGGAAAAGGGGTTTCGACTAATTTGTATTCAGTCGAAAGGTAAGTAAAGTTGGTTATAGATTGTTCCATCACTAACACGATCCCTTTAGCAGAGAGGTAAGTAATAAGATACATTTGAATACCCATTACACATTTAAAATTTACCAGCACAAGAGAAAAACAATGAATGATGATTTAAAAAAAAAAAAGAGTTGTACAGGAAGAAGTACCTGTTTGGCTACAAATTCAGGATAATTGTCCTGAAGCAATTGCAGGGCTTGTTTGGTAGCTTGTCTATGTTCCCACTTGGCAGGTCCAGGAGAATTCTTGAGATCATTGACCTGAACAATGGTGGAAATGCCACCAGGGTTGAAATCCAACTTCCTAATACTCTTCTCCAGGAACTGAATTCTCCACCTGAGGAAGTTCTCCCTCTTCTCCTCATCAGAAAACGTCTTCTTGTACAACTCCTTGTTCTGGAACTCCCCATATATGTTATAACAAACAGGGTGTCCTTCCCTATCGAATCCATGCATGTACACCACCTTCTCCAACTCATCACCACCCAACTTCTCCTCATTCAACAACTCCTCCATCCCAAACTCCCTTCTCCATTGGATCGTGTTCTTGATCATGGTAAAGGCCTCTTTCACCTTGAAGTCTCTGGCACGCAGAAACTTCAGCAGAGTCACATCGCTCCTCTCATCAGCAAGAAGAGGTATCCCCCAAATGGAAACTTCTTCGGGTGGCAATGGCAATGAAGAAGATTCCTTCTCATTCTTGGCTTCTTCAGCTTTCTCCTCAACAACAGGTTTCTGCTCTGTTGGAACAGAGGAAGAGACCGCAACAACGGTCTCTTCAATGGCCTCCACAGTTTTTGCTCCATCATCATCCACAGCAGCAGCAGTAGCAGCAGCTACCTCAGTTTCTTTAACTTCATGTTCCTTCTTAGTCTTATCTCCTTCTTCATCTTCCTGTTGTTCCTCTGTCTTCTTTTCAACTTGCTCCTCCTCTGTTTTTGTGTCCGTGGGTTGTTGTTGTTGTGCAGGTTCAGTAACCGGTTCAGAAGGTTGCTTTTCTTCTTTGGATGTTTCAGAGAACTCGTGGTTGTTGAGTGCTTCCCGAACGAGGTGCTTAAGCTCTTGGAGTGCTTTGTTCTCATTGTCGGGGAGATCAGAAAGCTTGGTGCTTTCTTCCTTGAACGAACTCGGTTGTTCAGGGATTTTGTCATCGCTGCTGTTGTTGTTGTTGTTGTTGTTGTCAGTGTCAGCGTCATCACCATTGGGTTTGGAGAGGTGAGCCTCCAGAGTCACGGTGGTGGTGGTGGTCTCCTCAACGGTTTTCTTCTCTGGCTCCTCAGGGTGTGGATCTTCTGCTTCAGGAAGAGTGGTAGTAGCTGCTGTTTTTTCAGGCTGGGGAACATGGGTGACCACCACTTCTTCCACTTGCACTACTGATTCTTGTGTTGTTGTTTGCGTTGGAGCTTCCTCAGCCATGTTTTGGATGACGTGAAAAACAGAACAAGATTTTTGAGGACAAAGAATGTGAAGTATGAATAGAAGAGAAAGGAACTAATGAGGTGAGAATTGATAGGGGTGGGTTTGAGGGAGAGCAGTTATAAAGAGTAGTGGTGAGTCATGACTCATATGAGTGTGGCTGTGTAGTGTGGGTTGTGTTGTGCAGGAAGAGGAGTGTGTTGTGTTGTGCCAGCTTGGAAGTTGGAAGGTGGACCCTACTCTACTCTAGTCTAGTTGTGGAACGTGGGACTCCTGTTTTCTCTGTCCATTGGAATGTAACGTTGTTGTAAATTAGGCAAATCATCGGCGCTTTTGCCGGCTACCGGTACCAATTATCCAAGTGGATGGGCCTACTTAACAATCAGTTACTTACTCGGCCCAACTCAACAATCCCAAGCCAACTCTGATCCTATACAGTATACACATTTTAATTCCATAACATAGACATATTTCTGTTTTTTTAAATAAAAAAGAAGCTCCCAAATCTCAATAGATGCTTTTATTTGGGGATAAAAATAAAATGGTCCTATTATAAGATAAAATAAAATAAATACACAAGCACAAAAGAAGGAAAGGAATAACGTAAAAAGTCGAGGATGAGACTGAAACTTGTAACTATGATTACTGTGACTTAAAAGTAAGGATGCGTTGCGCTTTGCATGTTCCCTTCTGCTCTGTTGTCCCTTGTGACTTTTTTTTTTTTTTGGTCGAAGTCCCTTGTGACTGTCTAGCTGTTTTATTTTATTCAGGCCATTAACATATTTTCGTTAGGCCCACATAGTAGCGTGGGTTTCATTCCAGTAGTTTTCTTTTGCCTACAAATAAAGAGTGAATTGTCACTTTGGTCCCTAAGAGTATTAAGTGGTATTACTCTGATCTTTAATTGATAGATATGAAATTATAAAAAAGTCTTCAACTGTCAATTTTTTATCACTTTGGTCATTGAAAGTTATTACTTATTGTCATTTTAATCCTTAGAAATTATTACCAAAATGACAGTACATAATAACTTTCAAGGACCAAAGTGATAAAAAGTTGATAGTTGAGGACCTTTTTATAATTTTATATCTGTCAGAAACCAAAATGACACCATTTAACACTCTTAGGGACCAAAGTGACGATTTACTCAAGAAGAAAAGCAATTTCCATTTTTTTCTTCTTCTTCTTCCATATTCCAATTACATGTTCTGTTCCAGGATCCTTCCTAAACTTGTATTGTCTAGTGGGCTAAACAATGGATCACTAGATGGCGCTCCTGCATCCGGTCTACAATTTATGCTTGAGAATTGGTAAATACACCATGAAAATTGGACATACACCCCACATTAAAAGGATAAATTACTATTATATTTTCATCAATTTGTTTTTTTTTTAATTTCGCATCTTTACCTGAAATTCATTTTCCGGAATGCATTTTTACCAGAAACTGGAGTTTCCGAAATACAAATTTGTATTTCAGAAATTGGAGTTTTTGGAATACAAATTTGACTGGAGTTTCCGGAATATAAATTTGTATTCCGGAAACTCCAGTTTTCGGAAAAAATGCGAAATCGAAATCTCAAGAAGCAAAACACGATACACCCCCCCATAAGTTTCCGGAAGAGAAAACAGGAAGAGACAAATTTTGGAAGCAACGATCGCAGAGGAAGAAGAAGGAAGCAGGAGGAAAGAGGAAGAAGAAGGAAGCAGGAGGAAGAAGGAGGAAGAGCTCGTACCAGTCCCCCTGCGCCGCGCCGCCACCGCCTCGGTTGTCTTCTCCGTCGCGGTAAGACCGTTGTTGCATCGTTTTCGTTCTCGGAAACTCGGGTTTCCGGTATATATAAAAACCAGATTTTTATACATACCGGAAACTCCAGTTTCCGATATGTATAAAAATCTGGTTTTTATACATACCGGAAACTCCATACCGGAAACTCCAGTTTCCGGTATCTATAAAAACCAGTTTTTCATTTTTTTTTTACTTTTGTTATATCCCATAATTTTTATATATTCACTAATATTTATATATTTATATAAAAACAATTTTTATATGTTTTTGAACTGTTGAAAAATTAAAATTATTTTCAAATGTCTAAAATAAAATAAAATAAAAATTGTAATTGTTTATATATGTAGATGTAGATATATATAAAAACCACATTTTTTTTACTTTTATATATTCTCGTAATTTTTATATATTCCCTAATATTTATATAAAAACAATTTTTATATGTTCTTGGTAATTTTTTTACTTTATGTTTATTTTTTTTTCAATTTAGTCCCTTGTTAAATTTTTTCAACAACAAGGTCCTTTATGTTTATTTATTTTTTCAATTTGGTCATTTTCTTCATTTGTTGATGATGTGTCCGTTTTTTATTGGTCTCAGTTTACTGTATACCATCACTTGAGACCAATCAATAACTGACTCGTCATAAGAAGGACTAAATTGAAAATGTAAATAAACATAAAAGATATTGTTGTTGATCAAATTTAATAAGGGTCCAATTTGACAAGAAATATATACCTCTGTAGTCGTGAACTCATCAGTACAATCAAATTTTTTTATCGGTAGAGGGAATACATCAACACCTTCCGTGGGTACTTCCCCATCGCTTGATACTTCATCTCCCTCACACATACCCTCATCCATTTGCATGTACTGAAAAACACAATTGTTTGTACCATAATTTAAATAATCAAATATATGAAAATTGTTTATGTTTTATGTTATGCTGATAAAAAAAAACTGAATTTTTTCATACCGGAAACTCCAGAAACTGGAGTTTCCGGAATATATAAAAAACGAAGTTTTTATATATACCGGAAACTCCAGTTTCCGGAATATATAAAAATCCAGTTTTTATATGTACCGGAAACTGGAGTTTCCGGTATATCTTCCAAGGTTGCTTTCTTCTTCTTCTTCTTCCAAGGTTGCTTTCTTCTTCTTCTTCCAAGGTTGCTTTCTTCTCCTCTCTCCCTTCTTTCCTGATCCAGCTTCTTCTTTCTCTCTCTCTGTTGTTGCTTAAAGTGGAAGTGAAAGGGGGTGTATGGCTGTTTAAGCGAAAGAGGGAAGGGGATGAGTAGAGGGCAATATAGTAAACTCCAGTCCAAAAAAGGATAAATGTGAGGTGCATGGATAATTTTGTTAGTGTATATACCAACTCCCTTCCTTATATTATGCTACCCAAAGTCGAATGAGAACAAGCCCAAATGTGACTTTGCATTTATTTTATTGGAGGCCCAACTTAGGAAAGAGATTAACTATGGAGTCCTTTTACTCACTCTTTATGACCATGTTCCCAAAAAAAAACATATGGGCTTGGAAAATAAAGGTGCAAGTAAATACAAACGACATAACTATATGAAAGGAAAATGAGAATTGAAAACTGAAATTAAATGACAGAGCAAATGAATTCATGGAAATCTTTAAGTAAAAGTTTAGAAAAGACAGAGAGAAACTGAACTGCAGTGAGAAAGTACAAAAAAATTAAAGAAGGACTATAAATTTAAACAAGAACTCTCAAGAAAATGTAGAAATTAAACAAAAAAGGAAAATAAAGATTTGAAAATATGACATGAATGTAAAGAACTAAAATGAAATTGCAAGGAATGTAAAGTGATTTAGAAAAACTCAAATTAATTAGAGCTTACTTATTCGTGTCATAGTAGGATGTAATTGTTTTAATAAAAAAAAGTGAACCCTTTGTTCATCTTACAAGCTAGTTTACCTAATTGTGGAAATTGGGGATAAAAATGAAGACATCCATAACTCATCAGACCAACACAATTGATAGAAATATGGGATTCATTTTGTATTTCCTTCGTTTCTTTCTCATATATGGACATTTTGTGACTTATTGAAACTCTAGCACACAAGCTAGTTTTATATGAAAATGAAAGCAATAAATCTTAATTCTATAGTTATGTATGAATGACTAAGATTAAATATTTTGTAATAACTACATAATTATTTAAAAAAAATACATAGTTATTAAAAAAAATTGTAACTTAATTAATAGTATACTTGTTGGGGGTGGAGAGAGAGAGCACACCCGTATAGGAATATTCGGTACATGAGGGAAGGCTTTAGGCTTGGGCTATACCGGTGTGAAACGACATTAATTTGGGATAGTGGCACTATATGACTACTGACTAGGTTGAGAACGTGGGTACTACTGGGAAGGGAAAAATATATAGAACCAGCAAAGTTAAATAGATAAGGTGATAAGCCAATGGACTGTTGGCATCTAAAATTTTCAGTGTAGCAAATGTAATGAGTGGAATGGAATGACAGTGATTTACTACCTCCGTCCCTTAATATAAGAATTTTTTAACTAATTTACACCCTTTAAAAAAATTAGTTAAGTTAGTTAATAGCAATAAATTTGTCAATAATTTACTATGTTTTTCCAAAACTAGCCCTAATATTTATTACTATCTCTCTTCCCCCTCTCTCATCACTTAATTAATGTATTGGAAATAGTAGAATGATTGGGTGATTTGTACAATAAATAAGGACATTTTAGTCAAAAAATAATTAATGCAACTGATTTTTTGGAAAGGTTCTTATATAAAGGGACTTTCATTTTTTTGTAAAGGTTCTTATATTTAGGGACGGAGGTAGTAGTAAAAGTATGAATGTTTAACCACGAAGTTGGACGCAAATGGTTAATACACTCTATTTATGCGACAAACTTAGTTAGTACTATTTAATTTCGATTTCTAGTGACGAAACAATTTGTAACTAGACTTAATCTTTACTACTAAGGATACTGTAGTTTTAAACTAAAAAAAGCATAATGTTTCTGACCAGATGGAGCATGATTCATGTCGTTCAATATTTCCCTGACATTATGCGGTTAAACAGTTAAACTAATCATGCTTAATCTTTTTCTAATTTTTGCTCCTTGACAATGATGTAATGTTGAGTAACGTTTCCCTTTCTGTTCAAACTCAATACCAAAGAATAACAACCGGACGCGAAACTCGCGCACTACTAACAGTTAATTATTAAAAGTGATCCTATATCATTCATCATTCATAACAAAAAAAAAAGTTATCCTATTAAGATTTTTTTTTAAATATTCATATGGTCACATCATAGTTTTATTTTTATCACACTTTATTAGGCTCTAGGGACGTTTCGAGGTTTTGCCGATTCTGAATTAAGTTATTCAATTAGGGGGATTTATCTTACGAGAAACGTAAATAATTTTAAGTAGTACATTTTTTTGTGTGAATGTTGTATTTTTAAATAAAATTACAATATACTACCTCTGTCCGTAAATATAATAATTTTTGTAAAAAAATAAAAGTCTTTTTATATAAAAAAAATTTCAAAAAAATTATTTGTATTAATTATTTTTTGACTAAAATATTTTTATTTATTATACAAATCACCAAATTATTTTACCTTTTCAATACATTAATTAAGTGATAAGAAAGAGAGAGGGAGAAGAGAGATATTAATAAGTGTTAGAGTTAGTTTTGAAAAAATATAATAAATTATTGACAAATTTATTACTATTAACTAACTTAATCAATTTTTTTAAAAAAAGGTATAAATTAGTTAAAAAAATTCTTATATTAAGAAATAGAGATAGTGTCTTTTTAGCACCTAATTTAAAAATAAGTTAAGATAAAGGATAGCATGATTATAGGGACCCTAGCTAGGTGTTGGATAAGAGTGTTTACATGCACGGGGGGCCATGCCTAGCATTGATGGGAAATGAAGGACTTGATCCGTTTATCATAGCTATGAAACAAGGTCTAATAGCAGAGATATGAGTGAAGAGGCGAAGAAGAAAATGAGTGATGAGGGGCTGAAGAAAAATAGCGGATCGAGATAATAAATGAAAGCAAATGATTGGGTGATGAGTAGGATGAACATGAAAAATTATAGAAACTTGGGAAATGGCAGGCACGTGACATGTGGCGTGAAGGTCTGACAAGATTGCACGAAGATTGAGAAAAATGAAGTTTATACAATAGAAAAATGATTCATGGACACCCAATATCCATTTAACACCCAGAGAGAGAAAGAAATAAAAGAGAGATAAGTGATAGATGTGATAGATAAATGATGTGATAGGAAGAGAGAGATAGAAACAAAAATAGGTGTTGGATGGGTGTTAAAAAAAAGTAGGTGTACATGTATCATTGTTGAATACAATAATGACTGGGCATTTCAGTGTATTCCATACTGTTTGAGGAAATGGGCCAATCACTGTCATGCGACGGTGGTGCCGTGCTCCGTGTCGGCTACGGGTAACGGGAACAAATGGACGTCCCTACTGGCCACTGCTCATGGTCATTGGTCAACGCGTTTTTCTACATTCCACACACTTTCATTAATAATAATAAAGAGGTTTTATCTGTCATTTTCTTTATAGAGGTTTTAGCCTCAGTTAACTCTTTTACATTGCACTCTGTTCGGTATGGCCTAAAGACATACTACTAGTACTAGTGTATCAACAATGATTTATAAAAACCTATTCAACACTTATTTAACACTTTTTTCTATTTTTATTTTTCTCTTTTATCACATCATTTATCTATCACTATTTGTCTCTTTTCTATATCTATCTCTCACAATGTGTCATGCGATAAAAATATACATAAATCAATGTTATTTGCTATCTTATGATGAAAATTTTCACGATGACATGTGGCAAGATAGAAATTTGCAAGCCAAATAAGCAGCCGCTTATGATAGGTACAACCATCTATTATAGTAGACGTTGATAGGGGGTTTAGCATTTCCTGGACTGCGTGTCCAAGATCTTATTTCCCTTCCTAACAAATGCTGGAATGTGCAGGTTATTGGTGCTATTTTTGAGGAGGAGGATGCAGCTCGTGTACTAGACGTTCCTATCTTTAAGGAAACCGTGGTGGATAGGCTAGCTTGGAAATTCAACAAACAAGGATCATATTCAGTACGCTCTGGTTACAGGCTATGTATGGAGGTCTTCTCAGATCAAGAACAACTCAAAGTGGCAGCTGATTGGTCTAAATTGTGGCACTTGGATGTTCCCCCAAAAGTCAAGACCTTCCTTTGGAGAAGTTGTAGAGATTGCCTTCCTACTAGAGTCAAGCTCTGAACTAGAGGGGTGAATTGTTCTTCTATCTGTGCAGTTTGTAATGCGGCTTTGGAAACTACTTGGCATTCCCTTATTACTTGTCCATCGGCTAAGGAATGTTGGGAGCAACTAGGAATTTGGAATTTCATTGATAGCCACTTGCTTGTGTGTGAGAATTTCAGAGAACTTTTCTTTGCCTTGGTTTTAGTTCTTGATGCGGTGCAGGTAAAGCGGTTTGTCATGACACTGTGGAGCACTTGGACTAAGAGAAATACCAATCTTTGGGAGGGCCGCAGTGAAACAAGAGCAGAGGTTATTCACAGGGGACAAACATTATATTACATGTGGGAGTTAGCTCAAAACACCCGAAACCATCATGTTGTTGGTGTTGAGCAAACTCCTCCAATTGTCAAGTGGATTTCACCACCACCGGGTGTTGTTAAATGTAATCTGGACGCTGCTTTGGATCCAGGATCGAGCACCACTGGGTTCGGGCTTTGTTTGCGAGTAGCAGGTGGACATTTCTGGCTTGCTAAAATGGAGTACACACAACCTTTGCTATCTGTTATGGAGGGTGAAACTATGACTCTTTTAATTGGTTTACGTTGGCTAGCTAACATGGGACTTGACCATGCTATTTTCGAAACTGATTGCAAAGGCTTGGTAGATCGTCTTCATTCTACTATGGTAGATCACACTGAGCTTGGAGATTTAATTTTTAGTTGTAAGTACTTGTTAAGGTTGAACCCACACTTTAAGGTTCAGTTTGTCAAGAGACAAGCAAATGGAGCTGCTCATGCTCTTGCAAGGGTGTCTGCTACTAGAGCTTGTTCTCACGTTTTCAGTTATTTGTCTGATTGTATTTTATCTATTATTATTAATGAAATGAGCTAAGTCTATTTTTGTCAAAAAAAAACCCATCTATTATAGTAATTTAATTTTTTCTTAAATTATTTTAAAACAAAAAATATTATAATTTATTATTATTAATATTATATCATTTTCTATTTTTCTTTTTTTTTTATACAAGTTATTTTTTATTTGACTTTTATATATTTTACAAAGACAAATTAAATTGGATGCTAACACCACCATCGTCACTCTTTTGAGAACACAATTTTTAATTGGAATTACTTTTGGTACCTTCCAAAAGCTACAACAAAATGTCAATCTTGTGCAATTGACAACACTTAGAGTTGTCATTCAAAGAAACTACATATACTATTTTTATCCAGTTATTGATGGATTCGAATTGTCTGTTGTAGTATTGTCCTACTTTCTGTTTTTATGTAGTCTTAGCCATTGATTTTGTGTAATATTAAATTATCACCATTAACTTATTTTGTCCAAAAAAAAAAAAGTGAAGAGAAAAAGAAATACAGAATCTAAATCTGTCTTTGACAACAATGTTATTGAGAAAGAGAAGAGATAAAAGAAAAACTTCTAAAATGATGTTTAAACTTAATCGTATATTTTTTTATTCAATAATTTATTAATGACTATTATATTAAATAAAATGATATTATTTCTAAAAAATTCAGTATCAAAATTATTTATGATTGCTCTATGTATCCTAGATTTAAGATTCATAGTAGAAGTAATAATTGAATAATTAAACGGTGGAGTGGTTACCAAATACCGAGTGAGGGAAAGGCGCAGTTAAAATAAGAATTAAGAATTAAAAATTAAGAATAAAAAAACAAAAACAGGAAGAAGATAGCTTGTGAAAACGACAACGAGATTGAGGAATGAAGAGAAAGGTGTCCCTCCCCTACAGCAACGGCGTTGTTAGAGATCCAATAATACCATATACTGCTACTATAAGTATACCAATTCCAATTCAGAGTTGCAGAACTCAAAAGCTGATAAAAAAACATTAATACAAAATATAACAGCAAATTAAAGCCACCCAAGAAGAAAGTGAATAACTGGATTCAAGCTGGTCTTCATCTTCCCCATGGTCATTTAATTGGATCTCCACACCATACCACACCATTCCATTTTTTTAAATGCTCTCTCTCCCACACTCCCACGTGCACTCTCCTTCTCTTCCTCCTCACTCCCCCCACTCTACAATGAAATTCTAAACAAATCTTCATTTTCACCTCTTCTCTCTCTCTGTCCCATTATTATTATTATATTTATTCTTATATATATATGGAGAAAGAACCATTTTTTCAGTGAAAGCAACCTCCTTTACACTACCCTTTTGATCAGAGTGCAAAATGGTGCTGTGATTCCACAAGGGACTTGCATGCCCATCTGAGTTTGAGTTGAAGTTTGAACCCCCCCCCCCTTTTTTTTTCATCCATAAAAACCGTAACTGGTAGTGTCGTTCGTTGTTCGAGATGGAAAAGTACGAGGTCGTGAAGGATTTGGGAGCTGGGAATTTTGGGGTGGCTAGGCTCTTGAGGAACAAGGAGACCAAGGAGCTCGTTGCCATGAAATACATCGAGCGTGGCCATAAGGTTTCTTCCTTTCATTATTTATTTATTTATTTATTTTTTCAATTGAAGTTTTCTTTTCTGTCTGTTTTTTTTTCCTTTGTCCAATCTTCAGATTTATCACTATCACGTTTTGCATTTGGGATAAGGTTGGAGCCCTGATTTGTGAATAGAAAAAAAAAAATCCAGGAAAGGTGTTAACATGTGCATTTGTGGAAATTTTGTTACACGTGATTAAAATAAATGTAGAAGGGGATAAAAAAAATCAATTATAATTAAACTCTTTAGCTTTCAGATATGAAGCTGCTCCTTCCCTGAGCTTTATAAGGTTGTTTGTGATTACTGATTAGAATTTAGAACTGAAAAGTTATCACCTAATCTTTGAGTTTGTTGCTCGGGTTCTTATGGAAAGCCAAGCAGGCTAGCTAGATGCAAAGGCTCCAATCCTCATATTTTCTTCCCCTGTTGTTTCTTGTTTCTATTTTTGCTAAATGAAATTGATAAGCTATTATTTTGACATCAGTGATCACAAGTATTTTTTTTTCCTGCTCCTGTAATTCCAGATTGATGAGAATGTGGCTAGAGAGATTATCAACCACAGGTCCCTTCGGCACCCCAATATAATTCGCTTCAAGGAGGCAAGGACTTTACTTGTTTACCTGTTGGATCACTTTGTATTGAGTACTCAGTTTAATTAATTATGAGCTGTTACTTCAATGAGGTTTTGATTTTTCAGGTGGTTTTAACCCCCACCCATTTAGCAATAGTGATGGAGTATGCAGCTGGAGGAGAACTCTTTGAGAGGATATGTAATGCTGGCCGGTTCAGTGAAGACGAGGTTAATAACTTAACATACTCTAAGGATTTTCTGCCTTTTTTCAGTGCTATTACTATTGTATGATCCATGTCTCATTTATTTTCCTCTTTGATTGTTCAGGCTAGATATTTCTTTCAGCAGCTGATATCTGGTGTCCATTACTGTCATGCCATGGTATAATCGTGCTCAAGTTTTTGAAAAATTATAGGACTTTGTTTATTCGAAAATACTCAAAGTGAGAACCTATGCTTTTACTCTCCTTTTGCAGCAAATATGCCACAGAGATTTGAAGCTAGAAAATACCCTTCTGGATGGAAGCCCTGCACCCCGCTTGAAAATTTGTGACTTTGGTTATTCCAAGGTACTGGAATGAATACCATCGTGTTTTGAAGTGTTGGTAATATTTAGTTTAGTGTTTATACTTTATATCTCTTGAGTGTTTCTTATTTGTGGTGCAGTCATCTTTGCTTCATTCACGACCCAAATCAACTGTTGGAACTCCAGCTTATATAGCACCAGAGGTTCTTTCTAGGAGGGAGTATGATGGCAAGGTATGTACTCTTATCATAGAATTGGTTTTACATAGTTCCTTACTTCTTTGTTTGTGTGCGTCTATAATCTATATATGTTTGTTGGATGTTAACTTCATCTTTCATCTGT
The DNA here is from genome assembly GCA_030159175.1 of Glycyrrhiza uralensis. Lineage (NCBI taxonomy): Eukaryota > Viridiplantae > Streptophyta > Magnoliopsida > Fabales > Fabaceae > Glycyrrhiza > Glycyrrhiza uralensis. Next base: position 54,482,635 of record BRZY01000003.1, on the reverse strand, counting down.
TTTTTGGGGGAGGTGAGGGGGTGGATTTGTTTTTATTTCTCATTACACCTTGCTTGTCTCTAATTTTTTTAGCTATATCCTCTGATCATGATATCTGGAAAAGTCTTTTATATGCATCTAATGTATATAGGATCTGCACACTTCTGAGTCTGAACTAATATATTAAATTATTAATGATTCTATAATGTTTTATTCTAAAAATTGTTGTAGTTGGCTGATGTATGGTCATGTGGAGTGACTCTTTATGTCATGCTGGTTGGAGCATATCCCTTTGAGGATCAGGATGACCCTAGGAATTTTAGGAAAACAATTCAGGTATGTTATCCTCCCTTGTAATACTGATTTTCATATTGTTTCCTGTTATTATCTCATCATCTTATCTATCCCCATTTCATGTCCTCTTCTGCAGCGTATAATGGCCGTTCAATACAAAATTCCTGATTATGTTCACATATCTCAAGATTGCAAACACCTCCTTTCTCGTATATTTGTAGCAAATCCATTAAGGGTATGTTATGATGTTTAGCTAGCCTTTTCTTTTTTCCTTTCATTTTGTTATTATTGCAATTTGGATAGATTGCCATGTCATCTCAGGTCATGTATGCCTTGTCTGTATCATATTCCAAAAGTACACATTTGTTATTGTGTTCACTTGTCAACCCTTGCGGACCACTATGCCAATGAATAGAAAAATAATCAAATGAAATTTTGCTGGTCAAATAAACCCTGTTTACATAAAGCTATACCTAGGAAAAAGTTCTACACCCAACCCCTCTTCTATATGTATTATCTGTTACCCTCCTGTTTAGTTGATTTGTATGACAAGTGTATCCATTTCTCCACTTTTGGTTTTGGTTTAAACCAGAACATGAACTTGGTTTTCTTTTCTCTTCTTTGTATTGCTTTCCATCTTACCTTGCTTAAGGTTTATGTCATAGAGCCAGGACATTACGAATTTGAGGCACATACAATTTGAATATAAGTCTTGTCATATTGTGTAATCTTTGAATGTTGAGAACTTATGGCGATTGTCTCTTGAAATTTTGGTGTCATATGCAGACTCTGAAGAATAACTTTGCTTGCTATTGGTTGTATATTTCAATAAAAAAAAATTGACAAAATCTTCAGGTTTTTACTTATATTCCATCCAGTCCTTATTAATCAAATTACTCATGGTTTTTACATCTATAATGCAGCTAATGTTGTGTCTTGAGTTCATTCTCCAGTTTCTTTGATACTAAAGTCAAGAGTTTAAATACGACTAATGTCAAACAAGATGCTTTTCAAAATATACTTAACTGCATTTGATATTTAGGAATCAAGATCTTGTTTATATCAAACTAACTGCCAGACCTTGTTCTCCACAGAGAATTTCTCTCAAGGAAATTAAGAACCACCCATGGTTTTTAAAGAATCTTCCAAGGGAGCTAACTGAATCAGCTCAAGCTGTGTATTACCAGAGAGGTGGCAACCCAAGCTTTTCTGTTCAAAGTGTGGAGGAGATAATGAAAATTGTGGGAGAGGCAAGAGATCCTCCTCCAATATCTAGGCCTGTCAAAGGTTTTGGCTGGGAAGGTGAAGAAGAAGAAGATGAAGGGCTTGAAGAAGAGGTGGAGGAGGAAGAGGAGGATGAAGAAGATGAGTATGACAAGAGGGTCAAAGAGGTTCATGCAAGTGGAGAATTCCAAATCAGTTAAGCAGTGTAATTCTTGTGTACTTGTTAAAAGTATTTATTTTTTTGTATGCTAGAAGTCACCTATTTATGTGTACTGTAATTTATAACTACTACTATGAACAAATGAGGTAGTCTGACTTATGGCACTGTTCACGTAATGTACTCTACCAGTATCACCATATGGAAGCCGTGTCTGAGAACACTAGTTGTATAATAACTTCTTTAAATTTACCCGTCCCTGTCATGGCCAGGATAGTTAAGCTCAAAAAGCCTTTTATTATACTTAGACTAGATGAAGGAATGGCCACACAATCACATATATATATATATATTATGTGGGGTGGATAAATGAAGCATGGCCTTGTTTGAATCTAGAATCAGAATCAGAATAAAATGTTTACTGCTGTCTCTCAGACACATAAAATTATACTAGTCCCCATAAATAGAGAGGTTAGATATATTTTTAGTTATCGTAAATATATGTTCGTAGTCTTTTAAAACATTTTTAATAGGAATTATATGAGGGACTAAAATGAGATATTTTAAAATTGAGAGACTGGAAGCAAACTGAAAGTAAATATTTCTTTATTTATGGGATTGAAAACATATCTAACCCTAATTTATAAACTTAAATGTTATTTTAAGTAGTACATGAAAAAATGCTATAAATTTAAAAGATAAACACAAACACATTTGATCAAATAAACTCGTAAGTTAATCAAAGCACATAGCTTACCAAATAGAGCCAAAATCGAATCAACTAATTAAACCGAATTGTCGCTGGGAGATGCAGCGATGTCACTCATAACAGAAGGGAAGGCCCAGGACAAACAAACAGAGCGTGATTTTAGTGATACTTCTGGGACCAAGACATGGGCACGGGCTACATGTGAGAGATCCAAAAGGTTGGCATTCAGATTGGGCTGTATTGTCTTTTGATCGACACATTATCGTGCACCTAAACCTAATACCCGTAGCCTTCAGGATTTATGCCTTACATTACTACATTACACCCGTAGTGAGTCCCACCTCTATTGTCATGGCATAAAGTGACCGTTCCCCTTTCACGTAGAATTCTTTGCTCATCTCTTGTTCCCACATATTTATTGCTGATATCATATCAAAAAGGAATAATAACTAATACATTATACGAATTTTCAAAAGAAAAATGTCATTGCACACTGTCAAGTCACAAGTGTCAATGGGAGTTTAAAAACCATGTACATTTTAGTTTAAGCATACGTTTTTCTCAGGGTTTAATTATATTTTTCTGTTATTTTATTATACCTGGCCTGTAATTCGATTCTTTGGTAATATTTTGCTTGAATTTGACTTTTTAATCTTTTCTTTTCTTGATCTTGGTTTGGGTTTTTAATCTTTTTCTTTTTTTTTTTATCTTGGTCTGGGTTTACTTTTTAATCTTTTCTAATTGTTTCAAGTAAGTTCATTTGACATTTTCACTTTTCAAAAACCCTTGAATTTTTAATTTTCTAAGCAAAACCTCCACAATTGGGATCAATTAAACTATTTTAATAACATTTATATTCTAGACTCATCAATTAAAATATCATATTTTTTAATATTTAACTTATAAGCCTTTTTTTCTAAGATAAGGAATCCAATAAGTATTCCATCCTCAGTGCATATTTAGAAAACAAATAATTTTTCTAAAAAATCATTTTTTTACTTCTATTTGAGAACTAAATAATTAACTCCAGAATAAATTAATTTTCACACGAAATTATTGTAAAATCCAAAATAAATTAGCCTATTTCATGAATCACCCATTGCCTTGGTAATCTGAAAAATAATTTATAAAATTATGTGTGTCATATACTTATGGGTACAATGTCTCTGAGTGGATAACTCAGAATTATAATTTCATTTATTTAATTTATAAAAAATATAAACACAAATATCACATCAGATAAAAAAATCATTTAAAACAAATAAGGCCAAAATAAAGGTATAGCCATCAAGGGAAAGGGTCAAAGGGAACATTTAATTTTGTAAACATATGTCTCCAAATAATGATAAGGAGAGAAAGATAATACTGGAAAATAGTGGGCAGTAAAAATTGTTGGAGGATGAGATGATAATTGATAAAGAAAAAGGGAAGAAGAGGTGGTGAGGGTTTTTTTCATTCTCACCAGTCACTCTCAACCTCAAGGGTCCCTCTCTACATTCAGATTTCAGCTGCAAAGACATTTATAGCATTTTCTACCTTTCCCTCAAAACCAGTGCAATAGAAAAACAAAAAAATAAAATAAAAGAAAAGAAAAGGAGATTTACATGGTCTTCATTCGAAGTTCACCTTCAGCTCAGTGGTAGCTGATCCTCTTCCAAATTTGTGGGAATCCGGTAAAGTTCATTCCTTTATCGTAAATCTATTTCTGGGTTTGGTTTTTTGAGACTGAGTTTTGTAGCTAAGGGCTTAAACATGCATTTATGCAGTAACAGAAGGACGAGTAAGTGGTGAAAGTACTGTTTTTTCTCCCCAATCATCAAGCTATGAACTCTCCAATTCATGCCCCTTCATCGCCTTCCTCTTCATCTTGCTCCTATATTCGTCCTCATCCATGCCTCACTTATGCTTCTCGTAATTTCAAGTTCCCTCTGTAAGTGTTCCTTTTACCATTATTATTCTGTGCTTTAAACTCTTCATTAACTAACTCTTTTTGTGAGGGTGGGGGGAATTCAGCACTACTTATTTCTTGTTTGTAGTTTAGTTGTTAGGATTTGAAGATGGATTCGTTTAACCAGAAACACCATATTCTAAAATTTGAACTAGCAGCCCTATCTATTATAAGATGGCATTCCAGGTGTTGATCAATAATGAAAGTACAATTTTTACCTTCATTATATAATGGGATTAATGTGGGGCTAAAAGTTGCATTCCATGTTCTGATATGCAGTTCTTTAAGGTTGAATCCAAACCCAAATTTATTTTAATAAATAAGAGTTATAAGATTTCAAGTACTCTGTTAAATTTTGAAGTTTCATATTAATGCCAAAAATACACTTTACTTTTTGCTCATGTTAAATTGTGTTTTTCTTTTATTTTGATTATTTTATAACTAAATTTCACTAAGGTTTTCCAATGCTTTTAATATTCCTTTTTTTTTTCATAGGCCATTGCCACAGGCAACCTGTACCACTCAAAAGATGTATCATTGCTCTGGAGGCCATGCGGAGTCTTCCTTCAACACCAATCCCTTGAAAAACTGCATAGTGGGCAGATGTACTCCAGGATGGTCTGAAGCACAATCCTTTGTTTCCAAGCAATCACTCAACAGGAACATGTTGCCGGTAGAAGCTTTAGTAACTCCAACGGCTCAAGATGTTTCTGATACACCTCTTGTCGGTGATGATAAGATTGGAGTATTACTGTTAAACCTTGGAGGTCCAGAGACTCTAGAAGATGTGCAGCCTTTTTTGTTTAACCTCTTTGCTGATCCAGTAATACTCCAGCTTTAGCACATTATTCATCTGAGCTAATTGTTTTTATCACCATTGGTCACATTTTCTTTACAACTATGCAGGATATTATACGATTGCCAAGGTTATTTAGTTTTCTTCAAAAGCCATTGGCTCAATTTGTATCTGTTGTAAGAGCACCAAAGAGCAAAGAAGGCTATGCTTCAATTGGTGGTGGATCCCCTCTTAGACGGATGACTGATGCACAGGCATGACACTTCCTGATAACTTTTTTCTACACACTACTACATATATTTCACTTTCAACTTGTTAGATAGTGCAGTGGACACTTAATTTCAATTTACCAGATATTGAATTGGTTGCATATGAGAAAGATTGGTTCTGAGCTCTGTTTATGTACCAAATGTGAAATGTATGTAGTTGATCTTTTGTATCAATTTTTTTAAGTTTAAGGAAATGAAAGGGCAACCAGGTGTTATAAGGCTCCTACGGTGGCAGGGTCCAACAGAGGGTCCCTTTCAATTTTTAGGAAGTGAAACAAAAAGCAAAATTGTTGATGGTGAAAAATTATGGATCTCTTTGAAGAAGTCATTGTCATCATATTACAATTCTTCTGAACAATAGAAGTTAGAACTGTCTTCTGCAGGCAGAAATATAACTTCTGTGGGAAATTTAAAAGTATCATATTGTAGAATTTTATGTAGTCCTCTCATATTTTTTGGACAAAATGTTGTCCTCTCATCTAATTAATGTTTTCCTACCATTTCAAGCCAAATTTCTAAGTTTTCACTAGCCCATCAAGATTTTACAATGGACTTGCATTATTTTTTTTCCTAATGTTTTTGAAGCGCTTTCCAATGCTATGATGTGGAGTACATAACATGTACACTACATTAAATGCTTTCTTTTGTTAGCTTTTTTACTCTTATTACTCTAGCTCTTTTAATGATTCTCTGTATAGGCTGAAGAGTTAAGGAAATCTCTTTGGACAAAGAATGTCCCAGCCAAAGTGTATGTTGGCATGCGTTACTGGCATCCATTCACCGAAGAGGCTATTGAGCAGGTATTTGGCAATCTTTTGCTTTGATTACAATGTAGAATTGGATAGCATTTGATAAGATTATGCCACTGTTAGTGACATATTTTTAGAAGTTTCATGAGGATGGCATCTGATGCTCTCTGACTAGTTGTTTATAAATATATGAAAATATGCATTTGTCACTGCCTTGAAAACATAAAATCTGCATCAATGGGTGGTTTGTATGCAGCATTGCCTTTTCTTCTTATTAATATATTTTGTTGGCTGATACCCATCTGATTCTAATTTTCTAAACTTAAATGTGATTCAGACTGATACAAGTTAGTTGGACATAACATAACTTGGTCTTTTTGTACTATACTCTAGTTGGCACACACTAACGTGCTCATTGGAAAAGATACTGAGAAATTAACCTAAGAAATATATACAGACAGTGAGATAGTGGAGGTAAAATGAGAATATAGCGAGGATAAAAACTTAAAAAAAATGACAAAGTTGCTGTGAGAGAAAATTGGCCAAAAATCTCAATTTCCTTTTTAGTATATTTATGTAAACAACATTAATGAAATAAGAACTTTTTTTACAAAAAATTGTTTTACATTATTAATAATAGTGTTTAGCCTCATATTGTGAGAAATTATTGTCATTCTTTATGTATAAATTTTATATTCCTTGGAACAGTTAATGTTGCTATGTTATTTATCAAAGATGTGATCTAACAGGTTATCCTCTTGAATAAATTTTTACCTTCAAACTGACTTATGGATGAACTAATACTTGTCAAAGTAATTGATATAAATTTGTCATTTCTCTGTCTGTGATTTACTCTCAATTGAGTCATAATTAATTTTTCTTTTGAAATATTTCATGTAGATTAAAAGGGATGGAATTACAAAGCTTGTTGTGCTTCCACTTTATCCACAATTTTCAATTTCAACCAGTGGATCAAGTCTGCGTCTCTTGGAGAGTATATTCCGGTGATTATTATAAAAATGTACTGTTATACCACATGATCATACTCCAATGTATTATCTAACATTTTGTTATGTTACGAATTATTTATTGGTTACTTAGAGAGGATGAGTATCTAGTCAACATGCAGCATACAGTAATACCTTCCTGGTACCAACGTGAAGGATACATAAAGGCCATGGCAAATCTAATTGAAAAAGAGCTAAAAACTTTTGACTGCCCAGAAAAGGTACCACTTCATTTTATATTTAAATAACAGAGGCATGGTTCCTAAATATTTTTGTCTTATCATTGTTATTACTTCAAATATTGATAGCTTAATTTATATGGTCAACATATCAAATATTTCTGGTTAGGAGGATAATAGAATGATGACAGTAAAAGTAACTTACTCTACTTGATTAACTTAAAGGTATCTGGGAAATTGTGAAATGACATTATGCTTCTTTTCTTTTTACATTTTATCAATCAACAACTTTGTTTATTCTATTTAGGTTTAATTGTATTTTTGGCCCTACTATTGTGGTTATCGCTTGATTTTAGTCCCCCAATTTTTTCAATTGCTACAATCAAGTCCCTTCATTAGTTTTTTTTTTCTATCTAAAACTTTCAAATCCTCATTTTCTACTCAAAATCTCCCTAAACTGGACCAATTCAACCTTTTAAAACCCTCTTCCACTCAAAATCCAGCATTCAAAACACCAAAATTCACCAATTGGGGGGGGGGGGGAGATCCCAAAATTTCTCCCACTTTAGAAAATCCTTCAAGTTTAATTAAATTTCCAGATTCTGGACTAGTCTAAATCATTTCCTATCCCAAATCTGTCCTAAATTACAAGGGACTTAAGGGTTGTATGTAAAAAATAATGGAAGGACTGAATTATGGCAACACTTAATTGTGGCAAGTAAAAATATTGGAAATTGAATTTGAACAAAAAACTAACAGGGGACCAAAATTGCACAATTAGTCATAGTAGAGGGTCCAAAAGTGCAATTAAGACTTCTTTTTATCTTATATTGGCATTGATGATAAAGTTATTCTGAACTTGAGTTCCCCTTAGGCTTGGGCTTGGGCTTGGATGTCATTTCATTGTAAATATTTGTTGTTAGTCCTAGTGGTGACCAAATGCTCATTGCAGGTCATGATATTCTTTAGTGCACATGGGGTGCCACTTGCTTATGTGGAAGAGGCTGGTGATCCATACAAAGCAGAGATGGAGGAATGTGTGGATTTGATCATGGAAGAGCTTGAGAAAAGAAAGATAACTAATGCATACACACTTGCTTATCAGGTCGCTACTATTTTTGTTTTAAAAAGAATTGTTACCCTCAGTTTCTGGTTTCAGAGGAATAATACATGATGTTGATTCATAAAAAAGTTGAGCAAGTACTGTGGCTTATCCAAGCACACGGTAAAACGTTACCGAGAGAAATCTACCATCTCTCCAAAAGTGAACATTCCTGTCAAGGATGGGAATTTTCCAGCAGAAGAAAGTCAAATGTCTAGATTCTTGAGTGAGATTTCTTTTCAGCTTGTATATAATATAAAGAATAAACCTGCCAGTATAGTCCTCACCGAAGTTACAATTGGAATTTCTCAATCAACTAGGCAATAGTATTCTGAACAGTTTGTGTGATTCGCCTGTTATTACATAAAGAAAGCTCTATGCAAAAAATATTCCTCTTTGATATAGATCTTGAGGAACCCTGGGAGGACTACCCAACAGCATTCTTGCTGAGGACTAGATTTAGTCGTCAAGTCAATAGCTGGTGCAGATGACTTATCTCTACACAACTAATCTGTACCAATCTCTTCCTATGGACAAACCTGGCTACTGCTTTTAGATACATCCTTTTTTAAAGTCCTAACAATTTACAATAATTCTTGTTACAGAGTAGAGTTGGACCTGTGGAATGGTTAAAACCCTATACAGATGAGACAATAGTTGAACTTGGGAAAAAGGGAGTAAAAAGTCTGCTGGCTGTACCAATTAGGTAACATCAGCCTTCCTTGTTGATGATTTATTATTACAATCTGTATTGTTGTCATCTCTCTCTCTCTGACCTGCACATAGAGTAAGTGACACTAGTATTTTTGTTGAACTTTCTTTTATTCACAGCTTTGTCAGTGAACATATTGAAACTCTAGAAGAAATTGATGTTGAGTACAAAGAATTGGCTTTAAGCTCTGGTATAGAAAAATGGGGCCGCGTTCCTGCTCTGGGATGTGAACCCACCTTCATTTCAGATTTGGCAGATGCTGTAATTGAGAGTCTCCCATATGTTGGTGCAATGGCAGTTTCAAACCTCGAAGCTCGACAGGTACTCACCAGATGTAGACATTTTCCATTTTCAGCAAACCATTGATATAAACCGTGTCATATAGATTTGTGTGGTATGATATTTTGTAGTTGCATACTTTCATTGTGTGATCTAAACAGAAAGTCTTGGTTTATTTTGGCAGTCTTTGGTTCCCCTGGGAAGTGTAGAAGAGTTATTGGCAGCATATGACTCGCAACGTAGGGAGTTGCCACCGCCAGTTCTGGTGTGGGAATGGGGATGGACAAAAAGTGCTGAAACTTGGAATGGAAGAGCAGCTATGATTGCTGTGCTTCTTCTGTTGTTTTTAGAAGTCACCACTGGTGAGGGATTTTTGCACCAGTGGGGAATATTGCCCTTGTTTAGGTGAATGTGGCAATGGAGTTTAGTTTTGCTTGTATATGTATACCATTAGCATCCATCACATATTATGCCCTCTTAAAATCGAAGGCATGCATGCACTCGGGAGTTCTAAAATCTAGTTTAGTAGACACAGCATTTTGTGGCTGGAAAGAGAAAGATAATGTATAGTGATTTCCTCTTGTATGTATTTTCTAAAGCATTTTTGCTTGGGTTTTCATGACTCGTGATAGGTGGTGTTGTTGTAGCTGAGAAGGCAGTTATTGATAAGAACTTCCTTGTGAAGTTATGAGAGACTTTGTCAGTTGCACTACTATGTTTGTCGACAAAATAAAAGAGATTTTGAAAAGGGTGCAGAATTTGCTGTCCATCTTGTTTGCTTCACTCTGGCTTGACAACTAGAAGAGTATTGGTCCATCCGTGTTATGCACAGAATAATCGGATTTCTGTGACAATTTGCACTCGGAAGGATGCATATAAGCAATTGTGGTGGCTAGTTCTGGAAGTAGCTTTGTTTGGTAATATGATGTCCTTGGTTTTTAGTGTGCGCATGGGATGATTTCACAGGGTGTACTAACATATGCATTCTTGCATCAGGCATCAGCATAGTATGTGTCACACAGTTAATAAAAAAATTAAAATAACATTAAAATAATTTTAACATAAATTTTGGTATTTTTAATTAGGGAATTTTTAAATGCACATACACACATTATTATTTACACATACATAACAATATAAAGCCTAACTCATTGCGTTTCGTTATCGTGCGGAATTATTAATTCTGCAGTGATGCGGAACTAATAGTTTTGCACGTGTTATTTGTATGTGTGCTACAAATAACACGTGCGAAACTATGATACGGAACTATTAATTATGCACGTGTTATAAAAATGCGTGTGCTACAAATAAGACATACAGAACTATTAGTTCTACACTGATACAGAACTATTAGTCTGTATGTGTTATTTGTATGTGTGTGCTACAAATAACACGTACAAAACTATTAGTTCCACTCATTTATATCAATTGCAGAAATAATAATTCCGCTTTCAAAAGTCCTCGCAAATAACACGTGAGAGGCCTCTGTCCTGGTATGCGTCCTCATCGTCGCCTTGGGAAATGTGGAAGAAAGAGGAAGAGGTTATGTGGCGGAAGTGAGTGAGGAAGATAAAAGGCATTTTGGTATTTTAAGTTTTTAGTGTATGTGTCATTAGAAAATTCCTTTTAATTATTATTTTACGATAATAATGGCCCAACATCTCAGAAAGCTCCTTTTAACGTGCATTTTACGAACCGAAGCAGACGTATAATTCACACCCGCCACCAATACACCCCTCTCCCCAAAATAATAACAATAAATCAGAAATCATTAACTTTTCAGTTTTCACAGATTAAATTCCCAACACCAAAAAGGTTAATAAAAAAAGGTTAAGAAATCATTCTGTTAAGAAGTTAAATTGAATCACTAGAATCAAAGCTTCCACTGTAAGAGCTGCTGCCATTGCGACTGTGTAAAGAAAGGCCTCTCAAGTGGCCAGCCAAAATGGCACCTTCCTTCTTGTTTTTCTGAAAATATCTCTCCCTCTCTATGTGCTTTGCTGGTGGTGGTGGAATTGCAACACGAGGAACCTCAAGCTTCCCGTTGTGTTTTGCGCTCGGAGGAGGAACTACAACAGGACGAGCATTCGCTTCTCGAGACGGCTCCAAAGAGAGCGGTCTTATCAGTGGATGGTTGAATCTCTCTTCAAGCAAACCCAAGTGAGGTTCAGTTTCTTCATCCTCAGGCCTTGCACAAGCCTTTCCTTTGCGTAATCTGCCATATGCATATATTAGTCATAGTCATGGAGAGATGAAATGAATATATATACTCAATAATACCAAGTTTCATCCTTCATAAAAAGGGAATAAATTTAGCATGTTCAATAACAGGCACGCAACCAACCTTCGGAATAACTGTTTAGCTTCTTCTTCTTCCTCCTCTGCTTCTTCGCGGTCAAAGTGATTAGCAGTTGTTGTGACTCTCCCAGATAATAGAAGGTCATCATGTCTTGCAAGAACTTTCTGTAGCTGCTCGTTCAATTCTATTGCTTGGGAAACTGTCCTCTCATCTCTACAAAACAATACAAGAAAAAGCAGTTCCATAGAATAAATGCATGCATGCATGCATGCACAAACACATAAATATTAGGGAAATTTACTAGAGCAATTTTTCTTAAAAATATTTCTAGTTTAAGAACAATTAACCACTCAACTAATCAATTGTATTTCAAACAGTGATTAATCAGTAGCCAATTACTGCCTTGATTGTTTCTAAACAAAGAAAAAAAATATTTGCCAAGATTTTTTTTTCATGATTTTCCCTAAATTAGTGTATCAAATTTTCCACTATATTATTTTATTAATCGAAAAATTAGATAACATATTCATCCAAGATTCTGCTTACATCTTAGAAAGTAGCAAGTAGCATGGAAAAAAAAAGGTTTTCTTGGCTCATAGCAAAACTCTATTGCATATGAGTTATTAACGTACAAAGGATGAGTTATGAAAGTAAAATCTTATGCCAATAGACCAGAAGCAAAGACAATAAAATCCACCCCCTGAAACAAGAGAAAGTTTATATGATTTTGGCAGAACAGAGTAATTTAAAGCAGCCTTACCGAGAAGCCATCACAAGATGCATTACCCTCTGCTTCTGAAATGAACATTGCTCAACAAGGTCAAGGGTGAATTCATCTCTTGCTCCCTGGAAAAGAAATCACAGTTTTATCAAAAAAGTGGAATGTGATTATTTACATGTTTCATAAGTACATCTTAGGGTCTATTACTTTGACTGGAGAAGCAGCAGGAGACATATCAATGCAAAGGTGGATAATGGATCCAGTTGGTATGAATCAAGATAAAGTGAAAATCATACTCTTGGAGTGTGAAATTCTAGTTTCAGTATGGCAGATCCTTGGCTCACCTGAGGATGTTGGGCATCAACAGTATCGAGGACATCTTTTAGAACTTCTAATACATTACTAGCCTTTTGAATAATGCTGCAAAACACAATTGCAGAATAAGAGATGTTCCTAGATAATGAAAATGGTGAATGTTAACAAATATGCATAGAATGATATTTCTCTGCCAGATCAGTGAAGAGGTCTCCAGATCAAGAATCATCCATGCTTCTGAATTTAAAACAAATGTGTAGCAAAAAGGAACAAGGAAAACGTATCAAACCAAAAATAGATTTTCAAACTTACCTATTTTCATTCATTTCATTTGATAAAAAAAAAAACTACTGTATTATGATAAATCTTCTTATCCCAGTTTCTATCCCCAAAATAATTAAACAAATAAATCTTCTTATTCCAGTCTATAACAAGTTTACTGAAACTGAAAAGCAAAAGTCACCTAGATCCGCGAACAGTGCCGGACTCTGCTTGCTGAACAACCCCTCCATGTCCAGGCGGGGCCTGCTCCCTGTTTGGTACATTATTAGCCCTATTAGGTTGTGAACCAGGACGGTTTGGTTGGACAACTTGAGCTCTTTGAGGAAATTGCACTCCAGCACTCTGTAAATAGTAAAACACAATTTACCATTGGCATTGAGAGGATAAATAAGAAACTAGTATTGGCAAAGAATTTCCATACTTGTGTCATATACAAAGGGAATAGGAATAAGGAAAGTCATGGCTTTCTATAATTCAGGTAGAAAACATGTTAGAAAATTATGTTTATTAGCAAAAAGAGACTCTCTTAATGCCCAATTCCCAGAATATCTAACCCTTACCCAAATTCAGCATATGCAGTTAGCACTTAGTACCAACTATCCTGTTCAAATATGAACCCAAAAATAATGCATGCTATATCAGCTTCTTCTATTTATGAGTCATCTAGTAAAAACAAAAACTTTATACATCATCACTTAAAAGAACTTCACTTCTTTCTTACTCTGCTAAGACAATAGTCCAGCTGCCACTAATCAATAAAATAACCAAGATTGGAACCATAAGAAAATCCAAGGATTGTACTTCACATATCTGTACCTACCACCAAATCATAATATGCATTATAATACTGCGGAAACTTTCCAGAAGCACCACCAAGGGATGTTTGTGCTGCATCTAGTAGGAGAAATATTCGCTCCCTCACAGGTAAATCTGACTGCAAGCAAAGAAAAAGACCAGATAGAGAGAGAGAGAGAGAAAGGAAAATTAACATTGCTAAAGGACAATATCACAATAGTCTGTGTGGAGAAAAACTCACCTTTTTCTTTACAATTTTCACAAGAATAGGAATAATTCCTGTATCGATCACCTGCTCATGAATATGATTTCCTATGTTGTTCATCAACATTTCCAGCAACTAGAAAATCAACAAATGAAATATTAGTTAGTAGAACACCATAGTACAGGACAGTAAGCAATGTAAATATTCAAGAAAAGAAAGTCACATGACCAATCTTCTCTGTTTCAGGTACAGTGAAAACATTATGGGACCGAACTGTCTTCATATAAATTGTGGGTATGCGTAAAATGATTTGGAAAATCATATGAAACATTATAAATAAACAACTTCATAATAAGGTCATTATGCTCACCATGACAGCATAAAGCTGAGTATTGGGGTTCTTGTTACCCAGTCTCTTTTTAATAGCTTTAACAGCATCTCTAGCTTGCCTGAACATTAATAAAAAAAAAAAAAACGATGGTAATAACAGCAACATCACTTGGAGCCTTGGAATATTCAGACACATTAATGAGTTCATAATCAAGTGAACTGAAAGGCCAACCAGGCCTCAAGCATCAAGCTAGGCGCAATGTTGAACAAGTACATGATTAACATATTTTGATTTGCAACTTATGTTAGCACCAAATATCACTGTTTACTAACTAAACTGAATGTTTCTAATTTAAATTTTCCTTCTGAAAAATAAACCAAAGTGACAACTGACAAATACATATAATGCACTAATGCAGTTAAAATGAAAAGGAAATACACAATTTGGAATGACAAATACGGAAAATGCAGTTAAAGATCAAATTTGGCATGAGAAAACAAAATTATCATTCATGAGGATGATCTTCCGGTAATAAAGAAATACCCACTTAGCCAATTAGGCATAGTTCCAGTGGTAAGGGTAGCAGTAATGGGGTTAGGTGAAGATCATAGATTTGATTCCCAAATCTAAAAAAATAAAGTGCCATAAGTAAAATCTAAAAGATAAGAATTAAAAATGGGGAAAATTTGAGTATAGTTTCATCATGTTTTATGGCATTGATCAATGATCAATCAGAAAGAAACAATACCGCATGGAGAGAGAATAAAAAAAAGCTTTGTGGGGTACCTTTGATCATGAGCAACTAATTCACAGATTTCAATATTTTTCATCCAGTCAACTCCAGCCAGTTTCTCACTTGTTGCAGCATTGATTAGCTCAGCTGCCATCTTTTTCTACATAAAAATTTAAGAACTAAATAGAATATAAAAAAATAAAACATTTTGCCTTTGAATGAATAGCACCATACAATATAGACTTTTTATAAATATATGAAAACTTGGGTTTCACATTGGTAATAGACTGTTAACCATTATATATAATATAATTTCTCTGGGAGAGTGGAAGATAATTGATCCACAACATATAAAAAAGTTGCAATCACAAGACTCGTAATTTGTCCTGTATGAAATCATCTTCCCACCATAAGACTAGAAAATCGACCTCAGATAGAGAACATATTGGCAGAAGCAGAAGGGTAGTGCTAAACTAGATGCTGGTGTCTTACCCCTTATAGCAGCAACCAAAGTCTGAACTGCAGTATGTCATGAACGACCTAAAAATTCCAGAGGGTCTAATTCAGCACTTCACTCGATTTCAATGTCAGTTCAAAGAAATAGAATTGAGGAAAATAAGCAAAAATTAAAATCGTCATATCCAGAAGCCAAATGATCAGACCTATATTAAGACACATCAAATATACTATTGGTATTAAAAAAAAAACAGAGAACAGAAACCTTAAATTCAAACTTGTGCTTATGATTTATGAGCAAGGTAGAACACAGTCAATAGAGTAAAAATCACAAACAATATTAATAATTATATTAATAATCAAAAAATACATACAGATGTATATTTTTACCTGGAAAAAGGGATATAAAGATGTAGATCACAAGGACGAAGCCGAGGATACACTGATAAACCCTGAAAACATTCACCATTTCGATTGCCACACAAGAATTAACTATCTTGCTGCTTTTTTCTTTCTCAGAGTGCCTTTTTTTTCTTTACCCCTTAACTCTGAAGTTTAAAGCTTTTTAGCATATGACGATGAAATTGTTAATTGGGCAACTAACTAGTGCTTTAAAGTTGGCGACAAAATTGTCAGCTGGAATAGCTCCTCACACACAGATAATGTTTGTTTTGAATGTTTTTTTTATAATATAAAATAAAAATATAAAGACTTGAAATTCAGTTACGGAAGAATCTAATCTAAGATTGAGTGCAGTTGAAGGTAAATGAACAAAGTGCAGCACCGACCATGAGGCCTGTCCCTGTCCCCACTCACCCCAAAGCTAAAGCTTCTTTTCCAAGGAGAAGCTGCAATTTTGTTAACTTCACCTTCCTCTCAACTTGTTGTCCATGCTTCATACTTCTACCTGTTGACACGTATCATTCAAGATTTTTTTTTATTTGAAAAAAAGAAGTGCTTCATCATCCAATCCATCATCCATCATGAGAAATACTTGTTTAGGGTGTCGACTAGGGTGCCACAGTGATGAAATTGTACACCGGTGCAATATCAGGTTGAAAAGGATTCATAATATTTAGCTGTTAGTACCTTTACATGGTAAATAAAATAAAATTAAAATTACACAATAATCCCAAGAGACTCAAAATCCTCAATTTTGTTTTACATTCTGTTTCTCGTATCCCTTCTCTCTTTGTCCCCTCATCCCCATCCCCACCCTTCTCCACTCATACATAAAAACTCCATCTTTCACCTTTTATCCTTCACCCAGGTTAGCCAGCCCACCCCTCTTCACTCACACAAACACAAAGACTCTATCTTTCACCCTTTCTCCCCCGCGCTAGCCGGTCAAACCAAAAATAAAAGTTTTTAATTTTCAATTTTCAAGAATTGCGACGTAATTGCAATATCAATGATCGTAACTATAACTGCAATTTAAAATGTTGACTGTAGGTTGGTTCGTTGAGGGCAGAGATGGGAGGCGTGGGAATAAGAACAAGTGGCTCAGGTGTTGCTAGAAAAGTTCCGCTGTGTCCCCACTAACTTCCATCGGAGTTTCTACCATGGCTTCTGCTAGGGCATCACAGCAGGGTTCACAGCGGATGGGCATCAACAGTGTCGCAGGGGGGATCGAAATGAAAATTCACAAAAATTCGGTTTCCATATAGTTTACCGGTTGCATATGAAAAATCTCAACCACACAATAATTTAATACTAAATCTAACGGTCACCACTAACTTGTGCACATATACACTTTTTTTCCCTTGTGCGCCCTTGTCTCCACTCTTGTATAGAGACAAATTATTAATTATTAATTATGTAATTTTTTGTTTCAGTGTTATTTTATTTTATATTGAGAATAATGATATATTGATTATTGAGTCAACCCAAATTTGAATATTAATTTTAACATGTTAAATAGTAAAACTCTTCTAAAAATAGTTTAATAAAATAATTAAAAATTAATTTGAATTACTAATATAATATTTAACCTAATAAAAAATTCAATCAACAATACTAATTAAAATTTCATTACACAGTAAATTAAATCTAAAAAAATTAAAAAAATATTTAAATTAAATATTACTATTAATATTATCTACAAACATAATATTTGAATTAAGTATTACTAGTTTTTTTTACAAAAAGAATTTAAATATAGTACTGAATCCAATAAAAACATATCTAGAAGATTCGTCTAATCTAGTAAGCTAACATCAAATATGAAATTATCTCATTCATACAAAATTTAATTTAACCTACACTATATTATCTCAAAATCTAGAATTAAAGGTATCTTCTTCTAATTTACTAATTTGACATATAAAAAATTACATATAATTTCAACTCAAAACATTTTAATTTTAAAAAATAAATTTTTTTACTACGCATATATTATTAAGCTAGTGAAAACTGAAAGAAGAAAATAAAAACCAAAAAGCAGGCCGTTACTACTAATATCGTAGGCTTTATTTTATTACCAACAGGAAGAATCAGCCTTCTGGGCGAGGATATGATCAAAGACCACTCTTGACAGAACACATAGGATAGGATGACATGTCGTTCTGATCTCTACGTGTCGTTGATTTTGGCATAACTATTTATTTAAGGAAAAAATGATAATTATATACTCATATAATAAAACAACTTGCATTTTTAAAATTTAATTTAATATTCATCATTGTGGTATTATTATTTCCTCAAGCAAGCCACTTGCTTGCGTGATCCACCATTTTTGTCACTGAAGTGAAGAAAATTTCAGAAATGGCCTCTGCTATAGTTCGTAGGAGCATCACCCACAAGCTGAACCTCCCATTTGCTGCGTCTTCGTGGCGGTTGAATAAGCACTTGGTGTCTCACCACAAGGGTTTGGGTGTGTCCGTGGCCGTTGAAGATGCCGTTTCGTTTCACACGGAAGCCGTTGGGGGTGGTGGTGCAGGGTTGCCATCATACATGCGTGGAGCTGTGTATTGGGAACCCAACAAACCCCTCACCATCGAGGAATTCCACATTCCTCGCCCCAAGGCCGGTGAAGTCCTCATCAAAACCAAAGGTACTACCCCACCTTCAATTTCTTTCTCTCAATATTATTAAAAATTTAATTATTTATTTACTGTTCCTTTCTCTTGATATTATCTATTCTATTCAAATTTTGACATCATAAAAGAAGAAATATCATTCTGATTTTGTGCTTTTGACAAGTGAACTGAGAAATGAAAGGGAAAAAAATGAGAAAAAAGAGACAACTTTTGCAGATATAACCACTCTGAGTGGTTATTTGGTTCTTTACGTGATTAACACGCTTCAATGTTCCCCAAGTTTGCCCACCCAAAATAAAGGGTATGCAGAAGGGGGGGGGGGGGGGGGGAGTGATCAAAGGAGGGAAATGAGATGTGTTTAGGGAATAATTTAGTTATCATTGGATCTGATTGTGTAGTGTTTGTAATTTTTGAATGCAGCCTGTGGAGTATGCCACTCTGATCTACATGTTATGAAGGGTGAAATCCCATTTTCCAGTCCTTGTGTTGTGGGGCATGAGATTACCGGTGAAGTTGTTGAACATGGGCCACTCTCTGACGGCAAAGTCATAGAAAGGTGAAAGTTAATGAATAACATTCTTACTGCTTTCTTTTCTGTGTGATAATGTTTTGTTTGATGAGTTTACATTCGATGAAAATAATATAATTATTCTAGATGACAACCTTAAATGGATGACAATTACGCTTCTCTGTGTTTCAGGCTTCCGGTTGGATCTCGAGTTGTTGGGGCCTTTATCATGCCTTGTGGCAACTGCTCCTACTGTTCCAAGGTAACATTGTGTTAGACACTCCACTCTATATGTCAACTGAATTCTCGTTCATCCTTGATGTTGTCTCCAAATGGTATTCAGGGCCATGATGATCTATGTGAAGCTTTCTTTGCTTATAACCGAGCAAAAGGAACCCTCTACGATGGTGAAACTCGACTATTTCTTCGTGGGAGTGGTTAGTGTCATTTACCTACAATTTCAAGCCTAACAATGGCCATTGCTGTTTTCACCCCGGTCTACTACTATCACCTGCTGCCGCAGTGATATGATTTGCATATTATTCTAAAGGCTTGTAATTGAACTTTTTTTTTCCTTTATCTATTTCCTTTATTTTGGCCAACTACTAGCAGCACTGCCAAAGACACCTGGGCTACTGGTTACTTGATGCGAACACTACAAATAAATATCTATATAATGTTCAAGTATGAGTAGAATCCTTCATCATTGGAATACTGAAAATAATCGTCATTTTATAGGGAAGCCAGTGTTCATGTATAGTATGGGAGGGCTTGCTGAATACTGTGTTGTGCCAGCAAATGCATTGGCTGTATTACCAGACTCATTGCCATATACCGACTCTGCAATTCTAGGATGTGCTGTTTTTACTGCTTATGGTGCTATGGCTCATGCAGCTAAAGTGCGTCCGGGTGATTCTGTTGCTGTTATTGGAACTGGGGGTGTTGGTTCAAGGTAATTAAATCAATTGTCAAGTGAGTGTCATGCTGTTAAATATTCAATTAGCCATGCCCACTTCTTTTTGCTATTTTTGTTGTCTTGATAATGCTTGCTTGAATTGTCACGGGTTTGAGTGTAGGAACCAATTTCTTGTAAATGCAAGATAAGACTGCCTACAATAATAGACCGACAATGGATTTGACTCTTCCCTAGACCCTGCCATTGTGGGAGCTTGATAGCACTAGGTTGTTTCTTTTTTTCACAATGATTGGGTGAGCTACATTAGATTACATTTTGTAGTTTGTAGTTGTCTTCAAAGTTCAAATAATATGAAGTTAAGGAGTCAATAGAGAAAAAACAGATAGTTCTTGTCTGTGGTACAATACGTTTAACTTCAGCCCTGTGGTCATGCCCAAGTGTTTGAAGCTTTTGGTAACCATTTTTAACATCTGGTTATTACTAACTGGCCAAGATTGCTTATGAGTTTGTTTTATGCAGTGTTTATGAATTTTTGAAAGTTTGCTGGGAACTAGACATTTAAGTTTCTGATATTATGCAAAACTTCATATATGCTAGCCACTAGGTAATAGAGAACTTGAGAAGAGGTGTGTAAATTGTAGAAACCCCTTTGGTGAAAAAAGAGTTTGGAGAAATCTAGATTGATTGAAACTCATTTGCATTGAAATTGGGAATCAGTAGATATCCTACTTTGACCATGTCATACATCTGAGCAATAGGCTCTAATCAAAAGCACTTGTTTTCCCTTTTAATTTTATCATCCATTCCAGTTGTTTGCAGATAGCTAGAGCATTTGGTGCCTCAGATATAATTGCTGTTGATGTTCAGGATGAAAAGCTACAGAAAGCAAAGACATTTGGTGCTACTCACACTATAAATTCAGCAAAGGAGGATCCCATTGAAAAGATACTTGTATATGCATTTCTCTTTTGCCTCCTTCTTTAGTATCCAGCTCTGCAGGACCAGGGACAATTGTGCTAATTGCAGTTTAAATTAATTATGGAAGTGAAATTTATTAATTTTTTTTGTTTTATTTTAAAACTATTTTTTCCTAATTTCCCTGTATGTTACTTCATTTAGAGACTGTTGTAGAAGTACAATTTTAGTTTTTACTACAAAGGCCACTCTTTTACATAGCATAGCACATTTTCCCTATATGTATCCGCCATGAATCAGTATTTATTAAATGACTTCTATTAGAAAACTGTCAAAGCAAAAAGATCTTCTATGGCTCTAGAATGACTGCTGCACCAGAAAATTTAAAAAGGATGTACTATGTATTTTGATATGTGAAAATTAGAACAGCTCATTTAGTATGTGTTTACATTAATGCTGCCCATGCTCTCTGGTTTGTTTAATCTGCCAGATAACTCTCTCTCTGTGTGCCTATTGGCTCTGAACATTATCCACTCACATTATCATGCATCATTTCTTTCACCTTAAGAGACCCTTTATTTAATTGTTTGCTCTGTTTCACACAGGAAATTACTGGTGGAAAGGGTGTTGATGTTGCTGTGGAAGCCTTGGGGAAACCACAGACATTTGCCCAGTGCACACAAAGTGTGAAGGATGGAGGAAAAGCAGTGATGATTGGACTGGCAAAGGCTGGTTCCTTAGGACAGATGGATATAAATCGGCTTGTTCGTAGAAAGGTGTGTACTCTCTCTTTAAACTGTTTATTATGGTTATACCGTATTAATGTTTGTTTTGTCCAAGATTTTGGTTCTCCTTTTTCCAAATTGTCTTTTAGGCTTATTCTTCCCCTCGCCAAGCCAAAGTTAGGCTTTTAAGGACTAGGAGCTGTAGAAGTGGTTTGTATTTACTTGAATAAACTGATTGAAGATTATCTTTTGGCTGAAATTGTACATGCCAAGGGCCTCTTTCAAAATTTAATTTAGTACCAAGGATGAAAACTTTAGAAACTGAAAATATTTAGTATTTGTTGATGACAATAGTTTTCTACCAAAACAGAATTCAAGTGAAGTGCTAAAAATTTCACTATATATTACTAAATGACAATTTCCTTTAGTAGTGTAGCCTCATTTATTATTCAATAGTTTAAGTTTATTTAGCAGGAAAAGCTCCTCTAAATTGAGATTGTCTCTAAAGCCAGCGAGTAAGGGAAATTTAGTGGGTTAAGATCATGATGGACTTCAAAATTAAATAAAGGGTCAAAAACCTTTACTTAAAAGGAGCCTTGTCCTATTTTAATACACACTGAAAAGTGGAAACATTTAGTGTTATTGAAAAAACCATAAAGCATTTAATACTTTCAAGTAATTAGAATAATTTAATGAGGGGTAACAAATGCTTCTTAGCCAAAACTCGTTTATTTTCTGTAATGTTAACAAAATCTCTTTTCATCTAAGCATATCAAATGTGTATTTCAACAGATACAAGTTATCGGCTCATATGGAGGCAGGGCGAGGCAAGATCTTCCAAAGCTAATTAGATTGGCAGAAACAGGTATCTTTGACCTTGGCCATGCTGTTTCTAGAAGATACACTTTTGAGGAGTCAGGCAGAGCATTCCAAGATCTCAACGAAGGAAACATTGTCGGTCGAGCTGTGATCGAGATAGCATAGGGTATATGTTCCAAGCAAAATGCTTTCCTACTGAGACAACTATGCTTCTCAGACCCTGCAAGGTATATGCATTGGAGTTGCAAGGTGTTGTTGGTGCCCTGAGAACACATATAGGTGTCTTCTGATGTGTTATGCTGTCCTGATAAAAAGAACTAATTGCAACAACATTTTGAAATAAACACTTCTTTTTTTGTGTCACTTTGCTTGCTTCTGGATCACGTAGTGGTAGAACACTAAGGTATCTGAAGGCTCATCATTGGCATGTCATAGAAGAGATAAAAAAGTAGGCAATAAATTAAAAAGCTAGACGTGCTCCAAGAAAGAAAGAAATTCATTGATGCTTCCAAAATAAATTCATATCAAAGAATTCACGTCAGATGAGTAAAAAAGTCCTATTGGTATATGCCTTTTTGTAATGGTGGTTTCTATGGTACTCTTAGTCACCTAAGCTAATAGTATTGTTGATTTTTAGTTTTTTGTTCAAACTGAAGAAGTGAAGATAACTTTTTACATAAACATAGGAAATGCAAGTTGTACGAACTAATAATTAGTTAAGTTTTATGCAATAATTTTTCTTGGAATATACATTATACCGTGTATTCAGTTGTATACTACTATTCAGTAGATATTGTAAAATTCTCATTTGCTAAAGAAAAATTACGTACACTGCCAGATGACTCAGATCCAAAATGTTTAGAATTCGGAATTCGCAAAATCTGTTTTTGGTCAGTCACACGGACACCCATTGATTTCACGCATATGCCAAGGGGAACTTTGCATGCAGGACTTACATATTTTCAATAAGTTAGAATATTTTATAATAACTTATGATATATCAATAAGTTGTTTTTAACTTATTTTCATATACTCCTCTAAAATAGCTTCTAAAAACAGTCTATATTTTTGCAGAGTTTACCCATATTTTTTCTTATATGAAAAGCATATATTAAATAAACTCTTGAGCTATTTACCCAAACAATTCCTTAATCCAAGTTCATAAACTCACAAATATAATAAAGTATACTGGCTTTATGAAGAATTGCTTGGCCACGTGCGAATTCGATAAAAATCATGTGCTTGGCCACAGGATTTTACTCATTTTCCTGTTTTAGGATCATAAACATCTAGGCAATGATTTGAAACTCAGACGGACTATTCAGACAATGAACTCTTATTATCTTTTGCAGTTCAACCACATCCATGACTTAGTGTGCGTTTGTTTCAGATTCTGAAACACATGTTTGAGGCCAAAATTGAGTTTGACGTCAAACTCAATTTTGGCAAAAAGTTGGAGCATTTAGTAACCCAATGGAAAAAAAATAGGAATTGATTCTGGGTGGATAGAATTGATTTTGATAGAAGTAAAAACTTACTAATTTTTTCATTTGCCAAAATCAATTATGAGTGTAAAACTCACAATTCTTTATATTTACACATCAAAAGTGATTTTACCCTTATCATTCAAACACAATCAATTCTTCTGAATATACTTTTAAAATATTATTACCAAACACAAATCAATTCTTTTCAATACAATTTTCTTAAAATCAATTCTTCAAACACAATTCTACCAAAATCTAAAACAAAACATATACATAAAAGTTGCAAATTCAATATTTAGTTCAAATTTAGCAACATTATAATTGCTCGAGTTTGACAACCATGGTCTCGCTTCAGCGGCAAGAGATGCCCTAGTGCCCAAGAGGTACATGTGAGGAAATTCTTTGGGTAAATACCCCACATACAATCCTCTCGTTAAACCTTGTCATTTTTTATTCCGAACGCCCAGGATATTGAAATGACTTATCCTTGCCATCATATTCATTTATCAATAAAAAAAAGGGCATTCTTTTGTAATAGTTTCTGCTATTATTGAAGAATGGTATGAGTAGTCATGTACAAAATTTCAGAAACAAGCATAA
The DNA here is from genome assembly GCA_030159175.1 of Glycyrrhiza uralensis. Classification (NCBI taxonomy): domain Eukaryota; kingdom Viridiplantae; phylum Streptophyta; class Magnoliopsida; order Fabales; family Fabaceae; genus Glycyrrhiza; species Glycyrrhiza uralensis. The sequence continues at coordinate 54,458,086 of BRZY01000003.1, read as the reverse complement.
ACATGCTTGTCCATCATCCAAAAATGGATAAAAAACTACTTAATCCCTATTACTCTCCAGGCTATGAACCAACTAGGTCCCTTAAAAAATTCCAAGTTTCATTAATTTGAAGGTTAATTTTACCATATCGCCCCCCCTCCTCGCATTGCTACTCTTCTTTCCACTTGTTAACATATTTGAGGAAAGCATTGGCAGGGTTTTGCCTTGGTGGAGCTCGAACTCGAGTAGACCTTCGGAGCACAGACTCATCATGCACAATATTCTGCATCAAATCCCTCGATCTTTTCTGTTGTTCTGAGCTGTAAACATGCAAAGAAAAAGAAACAAAATCCAGAAATCAAGAGGGAAATGATTAAAAAATAAAATCTCAACAATTAATAAGGTGAACATGGAGGTAGCTTTCAATCTTTATTCGGTTCAAAAGTTTACAAAATATTCTTGTCTACTTCAAATGTTTATTAAATAAACTAATAAAAATTAGTGCTATAATGTAAACTTAAACCCAAAAAAAGGTAAATAAGAAGTTTTTTGGTTAAAATCTAAATAATATTATATTAAAATAGTTTATCAGCATTTGTCTTAGTTTTATCATCAATATATAACATCATTTTTCAGATTTATATCTTCATTTATTTTTATCTGCTTAAAGTATAGAAACTTGAGAAGCATGCATATGTCGGGGCAACCAAGTTTAAAACTACGACTTTTGCTGAGGTACGTGCATCCAGCTATAACTTGTTATAAATGGCATTCAGCGCAAGTTTTATCTTGAAAAGCTAATCTAACTCACCATATAGCACTATAATTTTTTTCCAGTTGCTTTTGCAGTGCCCTTTCCCGCTCACCCTTGCAATTCAGTGAACCCATCAATGCATCAAGCTATTCAAACATGCCAACAGAAAATTAGAGAAGAAATATGTAGAAAATGCAAACATAGGAGGCTATCTTGATCCAGTACCTCTTCCTTGCTGCTGTAGTATCCCCATTCCTTGGAGTCACAGCTTTCAACAAATATCCTCCCATCACGACGGAACCACCAATACCTATTGTGATCCCTGTCCTTACCTAATGGGCTTCTACGAATAAATCGTTTCTCCATCTCCCGTTCATAATATTCTCTCTGTATAATAGACAATAAAAGATTAATTTAAAGAACAGACAACAATCTAAGCAAGGAGATAAGGTAGCAGTAGCACCCTCTGTTCTTTACTATTCTTCTCCAATGGATCCTTATCTCCCTTTGACTGTTTCGGTAATTCCTTTCTGGATAGTACTTTTCCATTTTCTGCAGGTTCTTTCAGCTCTGAATCCAGCTTCTTAGGTGTCTTTTTCAAAGCAGGATTTGAATGTTTTATCCCACTGCAAATTGATTTTCCAGAGGAAAAGTGAAATGCTATATCCACCAAACATAATGTAATCTGTGTGTGTGTAGACAAGCATAAACAGAACCCTTGATCAAATCTAACCTTCTATCCAATGAATTGTCTTACCTAGATGATTCTATCTCTCCATTCCTTTTCTTTCTGACATCTCCATTTTGAATGACATGATTATTGTTTGTTAAGACATTTGCACCGTTATGATGCCCATCCTCAGTTCCATTGCTTTCTGGTTCAGCTTTCAACTTCTCCTGTTCTCCTCTTCTCTTCCTACCATCTTCCAGTGCTTCTTCCCTTCTAGAGGCCCCAAGTGCCTGCCGCTGTTCAATAAACTCATCCAACTTTTCCCTGAAAATTGCAGTTTCAAGGACTCGATTGACCAATTCACATAGGATTTCTAATTTGGCATTGACATCTACAAGGCCATAATGTCCCCGTTTTATGGTAGCTTCATAGTGCCGTAGTCGAGGAACATTGATCATTTCTAGAAAATCGCATAAATATCCTGTCCAATTAATCATTGTAATCTGAAAATAAAAATGAATGAGATATTGTCATATTAAAATGGCATAAGAATTAAGCAAGTCACAGAGGATACCAGATAGCAACGAGAAAGATTCAACTGGGAAAAGTCATCTCAAGAAATGTGGACAATTATCAATTGATGAAACTGACAGTCTAACAAAAAAATTATATGCAAGTTAGATGGTAACCTTCTTCAATTTTCGTTCCTGTACAGCTGAAGCATATTCACCATCATCTTTGATGAGAACCCGGATAAGTGCGGCATGAGATTCCACGAGGAGAACCACATTGCTATCCTTATGGCAAATTGCATTTTCAAAATCTTCTAAAGAGTAGGGCCACAAGTGCAACAGTTTACCGTAATAAGAACAAAAATCCCAAACCATTAAGAGATCCCCAACACAACACATGGGAACATTGAAGTCTCTCGATGGAGAAGGACGATCAGTGAAAACAGCGTCATCTGGACTAGGCTTCACCAATAGATCATCAATGGGATATTTGATTGGCTTATCCTTGTGCTCTCCATTTTCTGAAAAATTTGATATAGAAATAACCTTTTTAGATAAAACTAAATCACAAGAGGGGGGTTTAAGTTTATTTTTAGGAGATATAATGTGTAACGAAAACTGTAAAAAGATTTTACCCGGCAATTGTAATATCTAAATCATGAATGAAAATGCAATTTTTATTTTTATTAGATACACAAGAAGAAAAGCACCTCCAGGCCCCCACACCACCCAAATCCAACAAATAGAAAAAAGAGAAGTGGGAAAAATGAATTTCAAAATCACAGCAAGTCAAAATAGTATTTGATCAGAAAACAAATTAATTGAACATTTGTAAGAGATAAAATCATTAAACCAGGAAGCCAAAAAATTGCTTATCTGAACTCACCTTTCTCTTGTGCAGAACCATTGACTAGTGTCTCATCCATCTTCTTCCTCTTACATTTATCAGTCTCTTCCAATGATTCCTGAACATGGTAAATTTGAGATAGAAAATAATATCATAAAATTCATTCACAAAATAACAAACCACTCATAGAAGACATAAATTAGGACATCACCCTTTTACTCTTTTATCTCATTTAACAATAATATTATTCTTTTATAGGGAAAAAAATAAAAAAGAAACCTCCATATTTCCCTTCATCTATCTACCTCAGTTTTCCTTTTCTTGGAGCAAATTATAAGTCCATCTTTGGAAAAAACCCTTCCTCTTAACTCCTCAGGAATGTCAGTTGAGATACCATGCTTTTGTGCAAGTTCATTGTGTAAAACCCAAGGGGCATTTCGATACGTAGATTCCCGGATAAAAGACTTTAAAATATTTCTACTAAAAAGCGGCTTCTTTTGCACCAAATCTTCCGCACTGACTTCTGCTTTTTCACTTATATTCTTGTTTTTGTCGAGCCAAGCTACCTCGTAACGTAATTTGTCAACTCCTTCCTGGATGACTTTTAATATTTTGCATGGACATACTCCATCATCTTTTTTTCCATACAGTTCAGCACCCACAAACAATCGTTCCTGCAATTTTTCAGCAATAGAATCGGCAAGATCCTTCAAAGGGAGCATACCTGTAAAAAAAAAGATCATTAATCAATCCAGCAGAGAATGAAAACTAATACAAGCTTTCTGACGAAAATCATAGTTATATAATCAAACTTAAAATCAACAGCTGGCATGTGTCCCAAGAACATTTTGCATGTAGCAATTCTTACACTAGCATGGTTTTTGTAGTTTCCAGTTTCTCATAAACATCTATTTTACTATTGCTTCCGATACAGGCAATTATATACTGTATATTGACCATGTACATTAACTACCACACATTCTTATAAAGTCAGTAGATTTAACAAGAATAAGAATTCAACAATTGCAAGCAACATTAGAACGACTAGTGCAGAACAAAGAAATAATCTATAACATCAACATATATTTCTTCAGCTCAGAAGAGAGTTGCCCTTACTGTACTGAATGATCCTTAAAGCAGGAGCCATAAATTCTTTAGGAATCTGCAGGACTTTCTCAGTGGCTCGTTCTTCTGACACCAAAGCCTCTTCATAAGTCAAGCCAGTTTTTCCAGTGACCTTACATGTCCAAACCCTCTGGCGGTACAGATTCAAACGATTCAAGTAATCGCTACTTTGTGTTAAGGAAGACCAGCCATATATTATCCTCTATTGCTAGGACCAAGTATGAAATGCCAACGAAATACAGTATCCATGAACTTTGCAACAAGTAGTCCAAGATGCTAAACCACACAAACTAATCAAACTTTTAACCACTTTCGAATTAAAGACAGTTAAAAAAAAAAGCAGCAATACCAAAAATAAAATGATAAAAATAGCTGACTATATAGGATACGGATAGTCTTGAAATATTTCTTTTGTAAATCGAATTTGGTAAACATGCTCATCTGGCTCCAAATCCTGAGGAGGCTCAGCCAAGGCAAAAGGCTTTCTCCTTAAAAGAGGCATTGAGAAGGAACCTCAGTTCCTGTCAAACAGAGACATGCACCCTGCATCGAGAATTTGACAGAACAGAAACCGTAAGTGGTATCAAAATAAAAATCTTAAAAGTCCCTAAACAACTTCAGTAACAACAATACAGAAGCCACTGGACCTCAGCACCAATGTTAACTTCAACTGATTGGATTATTTTATGAAAACCATTACATGTTAAATTTTGATTCAAAGGAGAAAAAAAAAGGAAAAAATTTGTCTTCATTGTTTTCTATTTGGTCTCTTTAACAATCACGGTTAGTTTAAAAACTAGCCAAATGAATATGCAAATCCAGTTTAAACCCAAAATGAGCAGAAACACTTTCACTCGCTGAAACACATGTTATGAACTGCGTCGCAATCTCATGCACATTCAAATTCTTTATCAGAACTGCGTGTCTCTCAAGCAGGAACCCTAGCGTTGATATAACTAAGTAACTGCGAGACACAAAGATATTTGAGACAAAATTGAAAAACACCGTCAAGAAAATCCAGTTTAAAACCAATGCGCGGACCTAAAAATGCGACCCAAGGTTCATATGAAACCCCCAAGACGTTCGTTCGTTTCCAACACGCAGAGCAGAGACAAAAAAAAAAGACATCAATATTTTACTTTATTTTTTCAATAAATGCTCACTGCGCAAAGCCCTACATCGAAAATCGAAACGCCAACATTGCAGGGTCCTAAGAAGAAGCCCCAAATGCAAGAGAACAAAAGGAAACCCTAGAATGTGCCCCTTTTGGAGATCTCAGAACGCGTAAACTCTTGGGGTACCAAAGAAATGCAAACGCCGCCGCAAAAACGCGGCGTCGATGACGAAGACACCACCAGCGTAGGGAACGAAGGTGGAACACCACATTAACGAGGGAACACGGCAAAGATGAGAAAATAACGAATCGCCGACAACAACAAAAATAAAATAAAAAAAACCTCGGTTCCCGCCACAACCAAAATGGTAGCAGTTGAAAAATAAGCGTCAAAAGTTGCAGGGTAGTAAAGAGAGTGTGTGCGCGCGCTACACAGAGAGAGTGTGTGTGAGAGAGAGAAGGAGAGAGAGGGGATCTTACAGAGAAGAAGTTAGTGAATGTGTGTGGAGAAGCGAGAGGCGAGAAGTTGTTGTTGTGTCTTCGTTTTGTGTATATTCTGTGTGTTGTTGGAAGCGAAGAAGTTCCTCACGTTTTCTCTTTTCTCTCCCTCTCCTTGTGTGTGGGAAAACCCCCCACACTATTTATATTTAACAATAAAAAAAATATTCGTGTTCCTATTGCAAATTGCAATTCCATCCCTACGTATAGTGTAAATATTGTGGTCTTTTTTTTTTGGTCAACATAAATATTGTGGTCTTGACCTCCCACGTGTGGAGGTGAACATAGGTTGGGCCGAAACTAAATAGGCCGGGCCGAATTTCAAAATTTTAAGATGGGAATTGGTAAATATACCCCAGTTTTTTGCCATACACCCCACATTTATTCAGGAAATTACTATTATACCCTCATTGTTTGGTTTTTTTTTTTTTCTGATTTTGCTTCTTTTCCAGAAACTGGCCATACACCCCCAGTTTCCGGAATGTAAATTTTTCCTGGAGTTTCCGGAATGCAAATTTACATTCCGGAAACTGGAGTTTCCGGAATGTAAATTTTTCCTGGAGTTTCCGGAATGCAAAAATACATTCCAGAAACTGGATTTTCCTGGAGTTTCCGGAATGTAAATTTTTCTGGAGTTTTTGGAATGCAAATTTACATTCCGGAAACTGGAGTTTCCGGAATGTAAATTTTTCCTGGAGTTTCCGGAATGCAAAAATACATTCCGGAAACTAAGTTTCCGGTAACAACGCGAAATTGAAAAAAAAATAAACAAATCAACGAGGGTATAATGGTATTTTTCTTTTTAAATGTAGAGTGTATGTCCAAAAATATTGGTGTATTTACCGATTCCCTTTTAAGATCTCCCTGTCCGCTCTCTATGGCCTCATTTTTTTTATACATCTCTCACTACATTTATCTATAATCTATAACTATTATTTTATAACTATTATAAAGTAAATATACCATTTTAGTGTACACATTTTTAGAGACTATTTTGTCTCTATAACTTCCACTTTGAAATAATTATTTTTTGTGTTCTATTTTTTTTTCTATTTTGTTCCTATAACTACTTAATTATACATTAAAACTAGAATATTATTAACATTTAACATTTTTATAACCGCATATTATTACTCATAAAAATAAAAAAGCGAATGGGCACGATAGTGTGTGACAATTAATGATTTTTGTTACAAATCAACCACAAGAGTGGAACAATAAAGCCAAGTAGGTTCTCTGCTTAATAAAAAATTATATTGGTACGAGATTTTTTAAGTACGTAGAAATTTGTTTGTTTCTCATATTATATAATAAAATTGTTTAAAAAATTTACCCAACACATGTTTTTTTATCCAAACACACTATTGATCTTACGCACCACATTTTTAGCTAGGAACTCTCAATTTTTTTCATTTTTTTTTTTTTTGCTTCGAACAATATCTTAACCAAAGATAAACTCACTATCCAGGTTTTTTTTTGGTCAAAGGAATATGGATCACTTCATTGAAAAGGTCCAAGACCCAAAGGATCAATACACACACAGGACTCACTATACAGGTTGTAGTTCGATGTCTGAAGCGGGTTAGGCGGAGGGCTGGGCCACCAAAAAGGCCCATATATTTCCAAAATCAAAGCTATTGAACCCAGTGATATCCTTTTTCCAAAAAAAAAAGGTATAACATACGGTGACTACCAACTTGAAACAACAGAGCTCCAAACCCCCACTCCCCAGAAAGCTTCCCCACAAAAATACAAGAATCATCAGTCAGTCATCACTATTGTTTAATTTTTTTTTGGTTATAAATAAATTATAATGATACATGTGGAATTTGGTTGGTTGATGATTTGGAATTTTGTCTTTTTGAAGCCACCGTGTGGCCCAGAAATCATTGACCCAAAATGGGAACCTATGGTATGACATAGTAAGTATGCATTATTTTATTTTTCGTCCGACAATTTTCTACATATCAAAGTGACCGATTTTTCAATGTTTTATGTGAAATCGACCCACCAAACAAATGGAACACACTCTTTCTCCCTTTTGTCTCTCAAAACACCATGCTGGAATTGCAATTTTTGAAAATAATTAAAATTTGTCGCCACAATATATATTTTTTTTTTACCATGACATTGGCAGAAATATTCTCCAGCTATTAACACAGTTGGGATGAGGACTAATCATAGTTGATAATCAGACCAACGAACGTTGGTAGATTTTCTCTTCTTTGTTTGTGGGGAATTGAAATTGTGGATAAACTATGAAGTAAGGGTGGTAACGTGGCAAAATAGATTGGGCATTTAGGATCCAAATAGAATTATTTTCAAAAACACTTAAAAACATAGTTATATTTAGGATCCAATATCATAGTTAAAAACACTTAAACAATTATATTTTCTATTTTTCATTTCGCATAGAAAAAAAAATAGAAGGGTAAATTAGTTAATGGCATTGACATTAGTCCCTTTGAAAATTGAAAATACACAGTATATACTATAGGGTAGCTTCGGTAACAGAGGAGGAGGACAGCAAGGTCAATGGGAGTGGACGCAGGCGTAGGAGAAAATATATATTGCCACCACCAGTAGTCTGGTACAAAAAGTTCACGTGGAATTCAATTGGTACAGTACATGGTAGTAGTGGTGCCGTGGTGGTGGTGGACATAACAAACAACCAAACAAACCTGCTTCCCTCTGCTTTATTTAAAACATTCGTCAATTGCCCCCTCTCTGTCTCCGTGTCCTGTTCCAAACTATTGAGTATTCCCACCAACCAACCACTCTTTCTCTCACTTCTCACTCACTCACTCACTCACTCACTCGCTCACCTTTTTCCCTCTCCCTCCGCCAGAGAGAGATGCCGCCGCCTCACTCTCCGGCAACCCCGAGTCGCCGGTGAAGAAGAATCACTCTAAACCATGCAAGAGACTCTCCTCACTCTCCCCCTCCCCCACCAAGACACCCACATTCACCCCAACAATACAGCAGCAAAGAAGAAAAAACCCCAACAACAACAACACAAACACAAGCACAACAAACCGGCAATAACAACCACCGACCACCACCTCGTTCTCCCGTCTCCGTGTCCGGCGGCGCCTCGGACCCGAACCCAGTCCGGGTCCCGCCGAGTCAGTCCCGCCGTCTCCCCTCCCTCCACCGCCGACAACCTCACCTCTGCGTCGGAGAAATCCCTCCCAAACGGCGACATCTACACCGGAACACTATCGGGAAACGCGCCTCACGGCACCGGAAAATACCTCTGGTCAGACGGGTGCATGTACGAGGGAGAATGGAGGAGAGGGAAGGCGTGCGGTAAAGGGAGATTCTCGTGGCCTTCGGGAGCAACCTACGAGGGAGAGTTCAAGTCGGGTCGGATGGAAGGATTCGGGTCATTCATCGGCGTCGACGGCGACATGTACCGTGGGTCATGGGTCGCCGACAGGAAGCACGGGTTCGGAGAGAAATGGTACGCTAATGGTGACGTGTATGAAGGGTGGTGGAGGTGCAACCTTCAGGACGGGGAAGGGAGGTACGTGTGGAAGAACGGGAACGAGTACGTTGGGGAGTGGAAGAGTGGTGCCATTTGGGGGAAAGGTGTTTTGGTTTGGACCAATGGGAACCGTTACGAAGGGTATTGGGAAAATGGGGTACCCAAAGGGAAAGGAATGTTCAGTTGGTGTGCTGAAAGGGAAGAAGAGAAGCAGTGTCAGTGTGAGATGATGATGGCGGCGAGGAAGAGGTCTTCTGTGGATGGTTCAAAGGGTGTGAGTTTTCCCAGGATTTGCATTTGGGAACTTGATGGTGAAGCTGGGGATATTACCTGTGACATTGTGGAGGCTTCTGTGTTTTACAGGGGGGATGCTGGTGAAACTGAGTCGGAAAACGGTGGAGAAGGTTGTGGTGGGGTGTTGCAGCAGCACAAGAGGAGTCCCTGTTGGTCTCTTGATGGTAGTGTTGAGGTCAAGAAGCCTGGTCAAACTGTCTCCAAGGGACATAAGAATTATGATCTCATGCTTTCTCTTCAACTCGGTATCAGGTATTTATTGCTGCTTTTGCTTTGGTACCTTCTGGTCTAATAAGGACATGTTGATGTTGAGTACAATGAGTTGAGGCATTTTTTTTTCCTTCTTCTTCTTATTATTATGGTAGATACACTGTTGGCAAGTATGCTTCTATTGTGAGAGAGCTTAGGCCGGGGGATTTTGATCCTAAGGAGAAGTTCTGGACGAGATTTGCACCTCCTCATCAGTCATTGGACTTCAGGTGGAAAGACTACTGTCCCATGGTGTTCAGGTGTTAACAAATCTGTGTCTATTTTTTTTTTGCTGCATTTGTTGATGCTTTTTTTTTCCATTTCTAAGTAAAGGAAGATTGCTTGTGTATACTAATTGTGCCTGTATCTTGGTGGTTACTTTTTCGTTGGGGGGTTGGTTGGTTGGATATTTAGATATCTAAGGGAATTATTTGCCATAGATCCTGCGGATTACATGCTTGCTATTTGTGGAAGTGACACACTCAGGGAAATGTCTTCTCCTGGCAAAAGCGGAAGCATCTTTTACCTCACTCAAGATGACCGCTTCATCATCAAGACCGTGAAGAAGTCTGAAGTCAAGGTTGGTTAGTTGTTTGTTTTGCATTTAATTTATTTGAAGAGAAAAATTATGAAACATTGTATTGAGTAAGGTGAAATTTCGCTTTCAGCTTCGGTCATCATGTTCTTTTCTGGTGGTATTCAATTCAATAATAATAATTAGGTTGTCTCCCTGTCAGGTGCTCATCAGAATGCTTCCAAGTTACTACCAACATGTTTGTCAGTACAAGAACTCTTTGGTAACAGCATTCCTGGGTGTGCATTGTGTCAAACCTGTTGGAGGCCAAAAGGTATTATTTGAAATTTGAGTTCTGCTGCAAGTAAAGCAATTTTTACCATCCTAATCCTTGTCAAAATGTAATGAAAACTTGTAATGCTGTGAAAAAAACAGACCCGGTTTATTGTGATGGGCAATGTGTTCTGTTCGGAGTATCGGATCCATAAGAGGTTTGACCTCAAAGGTTCTTCTCATGGTCGAACCACAGATAAACCCCGCAAGGAGATTGATGAGACTACCACTCTCAAAGACCTTGATCTGAATTTTGTCTTTCGCCTGGAACAGTCTTGGTTTCAAGAGCTCAGATGGTATAGAACTTTTCCAAGCTGCCCATTCTTTTTTACTTTCAACATTTTTCATGCTGTTCTTAGAGAGTTGATCTTTTGTAATGGCTTATGCTCAGGCAACTTGATAGAGACTGTGAGTTCCTGGAAGCCGAGGGAATCATGGATTACAGTCTTCTGATTGGCCTTCATTTTCGTAATGATAATTCAGTTGATGAAATGAAAAGTTCACCACGTGATATGCATTCAGGTATTTCTCTTATTTCCATGTTCTGTGTTCCCTTTTCAAATGCTAAATCCTCGAGGGATATAAAATTTTATGGATTATCAATTTACCAGGCAAGAGAGACATGCATGATGATGAGATGCACACATGCCGGTATGCCCTTTTCCCTTCATTCGAATTTGAGTTTCCTTCTTGTTACATATTTACATATTTACGTATAAGTGTACAATTAACCGTTTCAAGATTGTTCTCAATCCCCTTGAACTTTTCATTCATTATCCAGTAGAAGACACTGTTTGGAGATTTAGAAATCTTGATGCGCTTCTTTTAGTTTCTGGCTAAACTATGAATGCAAATTCCAACCTGGCATTTCTTTGTACAATTATAGTCAAATAGGACAGTCTGGATTCTTTTAATTACACACCAATTGTCAGTTACTAAATGCTACTGCTAAAAGATGATTTATAGGGGGGTATAGCATTTTTCTCTTTAACACCATTATCTTGTTTGCACCCGTTGGTAGCAATTGCTTTCACTTCTATGCATGTGCCGTGTCCTTGAGGTTGGTTTATTGCATATGGACCCGGGTCTAAGACAAACAGAGAAGATGAATGCTTTTCTGTTTTGAAATATCAATATGGGCCCATGCACACACAAAATGCCAAGGGGTTATGGCCACAAGTCATGAACAAACGAAAGAACTAGGCAGTGAATGAGCGTTATATTTGCCATTCTCTAGTCATATCCATCTATGATTTAGGGGAGACCTATTGATCTCTTTTTTAAGAATATGATCCCGATGTTTGAGCATTGAGATGCACCGAAAGTGACTTGAGTTGTCCTGCTGGCAAAATTGGTGGTAGTTGTGTTGACATTTGAAAGTTGAAACAAAATGCTGGTGGGGTCATCTTGTGATCTTTTAGGTAAGGCCAGAGCTTTCGTTTGTAATAAAGCCAAACGGTAGCTGACTGGGATTTTGATGGATCAGTGATGTTTTCCATGACTTGAAACTTGGGAGACATCAATAATATTTTCATTGTACCAAGTTTCTTTCTTCCTTTCAAACCCAAGTACAAGTTTTACACTTTTACAAATTTAATTACTTTTTTAACTATAAAACTAACCAGTTAGTAATTTTGTTCATAACAGCTGGTTTGGATCCTAATTATACAACTACTTGATCCATAATTGTGATTCTTGATATTCCAGGGGACCTCTAATACGGCTCGGAATGAACATGCCTGCCAGGGCTGAAAGAGTGTGCAAGGCTGGATTGGATCAGCAGGTGGGTAGTGGGAGTAATAGCAATTCTACTCCTTCAGAGAATAGTAGTGAGATCTCTGATGTAATCCTCTACTTTGGTATCATTGACATTCTCCAAGACTACGATATTAGCAAAAAGATAGAACATGCATACAAGTCACTACAAGTGGATCCAACCTCCATCTCAGCCGTTGATCCCAAGCTATATTCCAAAAGGTTTAGGGATTTCATACACAGAATCTTTGTAGAGGACAAATGACATGATATGCTTCTTGGGGGGGACAGATCATGGAACGTACTGGGACCAGTTCACTGGCATGCTTATGCTTAGGCATTAAATTGAATCCACGAGATTGGAATACAATGGTTGTTGATGGCTAAATTTTTCTCATAGCCATTTTTTTTTGCAAATATAAATGGGTGGGGAGAGAAAACTGAGACAACACTGATGCCAGTACAATAGTAGTAGCTTGTGTACATCTAAAACATCACTACAGGGCATGTGATGTGATTTTTCTTTTTCTTTTTATTGCTTTGTTGTGGATGTGGACCATTGTGGGGTGTGGAGAAATTAGGGTATAGGGGTATGGTGAGAAGATTCAAATTGACCCGGGAGGGGGTAAATAACTGTACAGAGACAGTCAAAAAGATTGATAATAGAATTGGGGAATTGAACATACAACTTTGGTTGGAGAAATCAAAAAGAGATGGTTTACCTGTTGAACAAGAAAGAAAAGTTCACAGAAGGGGACCCCATTATGTCCCTCAATATCTCTCTCTCTGATATATGCATTCAAACGGGTGTTTCTTTTTTCCCACTTTTGCAGTGAGTATGCCATAAAAAGAAGAGAAAGGCACAGTAGGTGGGTGTTTCGTAGGTTCATGTCACTCATTTGTCATTGTTATAAACCAAAGTTTGAAAAAGTAGTAGAATAAGTATAACAATAATGCAGTGATATGGTATGTCCCATTTTTCTACTTTTGAACAATACAGAGACCAAGAAGCGAACAAAACGACAAAGCCATCGCATCAAATGTGGACCAGGGTGCGGTGGGCCAACGTGGCATCTCATCTGATAGCCTGTTTATGCATGTTATGCCTCGGCATTTTAATTTTAATAATGAGAAAAATGATGGAACTTGACAGAGAAGTCTCCTCTTCACTCATCAAAGACAAGTAGTCAGTCACCAACCCGTATTTTCTAGTAGAAAAAACGACAGGTGAGAAATGAAAAACCCGAGAGACCCAAACAATAATAAAAAAGCGTAAATCACTATTTTGTTCCATGAGAATGTCAGGTGGTATTATTTTAATCTCTAATAGATATAAATTAATTACTTTAGTCTTTGTTATTAAGAAAATAATCATTTTTAGGATCAAAATGACATTTTAGTAATCACTTTTAGGATTACAATGACAATAAGTAATCTCTTTAGGGATCAAAGTGATTATCAGCTAATAATTGAGGATTACAGTGACTAATTTGTATTTGTTAGAGATCAAAGTAATATTAACTTATATTTTTAGAAACTAAAGTGGTTGTTTATTAAAAAAAAACATTGTCATGTCAGAAGGAAAAAGAAAGAGAATAAAGCAAATTTGTGTTGGCAAACAGAACCTAATGCAATTGTTGTGCCTGTTGTAATTTGGCAGTTTTTGAGCGTGATCGTGTCATGTGTCCATCACTATGGAACTGGAGTGAAACGTCCAAATAGAAATAGGGATCATGTTGGTTTTCTATTTTCTTTTGGAAAAAACACTGGATTTGATTCACCCCTTCCCATTGGTTGTTTGTAATAATATTTGATTGATCAACTTTTTTGCTTTTTTTTTTCACGAGACAATAGTTCAAATTCAATTGAACAGTGTTGGGAGGAGTTAACTCTTTTTTTTATTCTTTAATTTCTTGCACTGTCATCTGTCACAGAAAAAGTTGAGCTGCATAAACCAGCGTCATCTATCTCAAAGTGGTCTCTACGGCTCTACCAGTAATCTGATTGTATTAGTATTATCTTCCTATATTTATATGTCATGCTGAGCGTTGACATCTTCAATTTAAATTCCATTTTTAACACTTCCATTTGAATCCCATCTCTAATAACGTAACTTTTCTCATTTGAATTTTAATATGAATGTAAGATTCAAATTTAATGTGTTAAATTAGTGATAATTACACGTGTGTATACACTCAAATATTTACCAAATCAACCGCCAAGTAGGATCACTATTGTTGATTGCAGAATAAAGCAGTCGATGGATGAAAGTTTTTTTTCGGTGAGTTTTTAATGTCAGTAATAATGTAAGGGTTCATGAATCATGATTATAAACAAATCATGACTGAAAACAAATGATTTTTGCCACCAAATGAATGATATTATTACATGAATACAAAGAAGAACATAGAAAAGTAAATAAATAATTACACTTCACTTTTAACAATAAATAAATTATAAATTTGGTCTAAAATTATATTTTTTTTTATCTTGAACTGATAGTTACGGAACTAATAGTTTCATAAGTCAATTTTTGGAATTTTGCACATGTTAACTTTTACCTACAGATTTATATACTCTAGTGACTTATCATGTTTGTCACTATTTTTTTTTCTTAGTGTAATTTACTAATTTTGAATAAAAGGAGTCTTTTAGGCTTTTAAGTTTTAAGTGTGTGCGAAAAGAAATGGGTATATGTGTCATAGGAAAATAGCTAAAGAGCACTGGATTTTTTTTTTTGGTTCAAAAGAGCACTGGATAGAACATTTGTAATTAGCATGTCTTTGGGCCTCAATATTGCCATCTTTCCTGGGCTTGCCAAATGATTTCTGGGCTTCCAAAACAGTGATATATGATGGGTTTCACTTGTTTTCCTGGCTAAAGATTTCATCATTATCGACCAAAAAAAAAGATGTCATCATTAGCATATCTTTGCAATATATGTTGATTTGTTCGACCAAAATATATATATATATATATATATATGTTGATTTTGGATATCTTTGTTATCTCTATGGAGTTTGATCACCAATTAGTTACGTTTTCACTAAACTAACTTATAACTTATTTGACTAGTTTATAAACTTGTTTGATCAAAATAGAGGTATTTGGACAAACTTATTTCACTAGCTTATAGCTTTTATTGAAAAACTATTTCATATACCTTATAGCCTATTACTTTTTCTCTCATTTTTACTCCACTTTTTTTTTATTCTCCTTTTACCCTCTTTTAAGTTTTTGGACAAAAAAACCTTTAATTGCACTTCCCATATAAGTAATAATATTTTTTAAAAAATTATAAAAAATCTACATGGATGTATTTATAACTAACTTTTCACATAAAAAAAATCAAAATTAATTTTTTTTATATTATTTCATTCCATTTAATGAAAATATTTATAAATAATAATAAGATGAAAAAACTAATATTTTAATTTTAAAATGATAAATAATAGAATTAAATTAAAATAAGATAATGATAACTATTTTTAAATAAATAAATTATAGAAAAATAAATTTTTTATAAAAAAGTTATAAACATATATTTCTATGTTATTTTATATTTATCAACTAGTTCAATAGTTAATTTGATCAAGCACTTTAAATTCTGTGAACTATTTCAACTATAGACTTTTAGCTTTCTTAAAAAAAAAGGACTATAGACCTTTAGCTATCACATAACTTATCAATTAGGCCAAAACAACCCATATTTCATGATTCATCAAAAAAAAAAACCCATATTTCATGGCGCACATAAAGCTAACAATCACGACAACCATGACAAACACATTTATTCATTTTGCACGACTACCATACCAACTATATAGAGTTTCAAGACCTATAACCTTAGCCCACAACTACTGTAGTGCTAGACCGGTAATGACAACATGTGCTTCGTAACTTATTTAACAATGTAATAAGGGTTAAAATCATTTTATTCAAGCATCTTTGTAATTTTAGCGATTACTGCCACGGTAACGTTGAATATATAATTTCACCATGGCCGCTTCAATTTAACTTAATCCTTATTCTTTAGTTTTACCTTTTCAGTTTGTATATACTTCTGCTTTAATTTTCTTTTTGATGTTTCTCTTGTTCAATCTTCAAAAAGAAAATAATAAAGCACGGTAAACCTATATCAAGCTTGTAACACTTTAAAGAGGTGATTCAATTCCCATGTGTTAAACTTTAATTTGAATCAAACTAGGTTGTTTAATTTCTGTACTGGCCTTTAGGCCTCCATGTTAGAGAGAGGAAAAAAGTTTTTAATAAGTTATTGATTGAAATTTTCAAACAAACAATTGCGATGTAAAAATTAATATTTCTTTATATATATTTTTTTACACGCGACAACACAATAGTCTGTGCTATTAATTTCATTTAACTAAAATCGAACTCAAAATCTTGTACTAGTTTATTAAGAATAACTTGTATTAATAGGTTTCTTAAAATTTTGGAGTGATAAGATAGTATGATAGTTTGGGAATGAGAGATATAAGAGATTGGAGTAATAAAAAAAGTCATCATTTCGAATCTCTTACTAACATAAAATACTAATACTTTTGTCTATAAAACATAGGTTTCTTAAAATAAAATTTATATATGTATATAAAAAATTTAATATATGACTTATTTTCTTTATAAAAAAAGATTAGGTTTTCCGCAAGTCTTTTTGAATAGAAAGTTAAAAAATATTTATGAGTATGAATATTAATACTCATAAAGACAACACCTAAAATAGAAAGGATTCACAAATATATATATTATAGATAAATTATAGATTATAGATATGCTATATATGATTTCGTATCTTAATTTTTTGATTGATAACATCTCCGGTCAAATTTGTCAATTCCTCGATCGAAATATATTAAAAAAAAAACAGTTTATCGAGTTGTGACCTGCGAAGGGGAAAAGGAAAGCACACAGAGACAAGATTTGAGGATATGTGTGTGTATGGAAGGGACACGTAACGCAATCCTCGTATGGGGGTGTGGGAGCTACATCGTGTACATGTCCGATGCCTGATTTCCACGTAACCACGTTGTTACCTTGAATGCCATAGGGCAGAACTGGATCTCAAATGGTGCCATATATTTTATTTTATTTTAATGAAGCTACAAATGTTTTACACCGCACGCAACAGCCGCGCATATAATTAACTCAACCATTAATCATAAACAATGAGCAGGCTTCATTCACTCAAAACTTGAGAATTAACTAACTAACTAATTAATGTATAGACATTCTAAAATGGAAGTCACAATAATTAAGACTTCTTCATCATGTAAAATAAATAAAAAAAATTTAAAAAAGGAATGTTGATTGGGTCGTTTTTATAGGACCGATATAATTCGTTTAGTTTTTCATGTACCCCTAATCATCAATCATAGTACTCCACTAGTAACAGTTGGGAGTGGGACCATCGTGTCATCCTGATCAATTGAATATTGAAGAATGTCAAAGAAAGCCGTATGAAAATCTTGCAAGTTACAATACCGACTCCTCAAATTTGGCATTTATTAAGGAATTTGATGATACTACATATTGATATATTATTACTTCATAAAAAAAATGATATATTATTAATTAATTATTCTCCTTTCTTTCCAATTTAAAAGTAACACATGTCCGTTAAAAAGACATATGAATCAGTGTCCACACTTTACATATGGAAACATTTATTTTAGACAGAATTAAAAATTAATATAATAGTAACAAATAAAGAATGGAGAAGACATGTAGCAATTTTTAATTGGTGAAGGAGGGGAAGGAAAACATAGGATACGAAGATGTTGACCCATCCACCGAAATGGAACAGTGAATTGAGGGCGTGGTCGTGAATATGGAGTGCCTTTCATCAAATCATGCCCACTCTGTTTCAAACTCTCTGTTCTGTTGTGTTCCACTGAATACTCTGTGTTGAGGAGCCCAAAAGAGCACAAAAAGGATGGCAGAATCCCCGGTGTGTCTTTTGTGGCCTACTCTACTGCACGACACTTTTTGTCCCTCCCACCACAATAATACTAAAATTAAAAATATGATGTAGTATACATGTATGTATAATATATTGGTTGAGGTTGTTGTGTCTTGCTTTTTGCATTCGTATTGGGGCTTTCTTTTTGGGAGGGAAATAATTAAACGGAGTGATTATGGTTTGTGAGGAATCTCAATCTCCATCATCGGAGACAGCTCCTTCGCTGGAGCTTTTCAAAATCGACACTGCTGATTCCTCTGCCGAATCCAGCTTCCGTGAACTTGACAACGCATTCTTGCAGGTTTATACATATCCATCGCCACTCTATTTTGACGCTTGCTCCTTCTTGTGATTTTGTAACCAATTATATCAAATTGCTTCGGTTTTAGAATCGGATTGTATTGAATAATTGATTGATGAGGCTTCTCTTGCTGTTCATGCTTGGCATATTTTGGCTGGTAGAGAATTTGTGAGAACAGATAACTATCTATTTTTGAAATTGTCTATGCTTTCTGTAAAAAGAAACATTTATTGATTATCTATGGAGGCGCTTTCTATTCTTCAATGTGGAAATGGTACTAATTAGTTACTTATTATTGATCTCGATGGATTCTGTTGGCATGACTGCAAACTTGAGCTTTGAAACCATGTAAAATTTGAATGAACTTGAATCACTCTAAAGAAACTAATCAACTAACTGGAGTATCGGAATTGCTTCTCATCCTCTGGCTCACACTTCATCTTTATGCTTTTGTTTATGTATTTATTTATTTTTACTCTTGATGTTACAGGTTGTTTATTTTCCCTTTCTAGATGATACCATTTGTTCATTGTGGCAATTTTGTTTTCCAATTTACAGTCTCAAACGAGAATTTGGCTAGGAGAAGTATTGCAGATAAGATTAGATGAGCTACTCAATATACCAGAGCTACTTGCTGATGGAGAATTGCTGTACGTATCTGGTTTTTATAGATATAGGCCCAGTTTGGATAACAAGTTTATCTACTGCTTATAACATAAATAGTATAAACTACTTTTATAATCGAAGAAAAATTATAGTGAAACTTATTTTATATAAGCCATAAGCTATTTTGATAAGCTATCCTGAGTAACTTATGAAAAATAAGCCCAAAACAGCTTATGAATCAGTCATAAGCTGTGTTCATAAGCTCTGCATAAGCCAATCCAAACAGACCCATAGACATACTATGTTTGTTTTAGATATGGATAGGATTGATTTTGAAAGAATTCATGTTAAAAGAATTAATTTTGAAAAAAAAAGTTAATATTAAAAAATTTGTTCTTGGTTAGATATATATAATATTTTAAAACTGAGTTTAAAATAATTTATTTTATTTGAATGGAAAAATAAAATCACTTCTCAAATCTCAAAATGTATATATATATATATAGATATAGATAATAATTATGCTTTTGAAAATTATTGGCGGGTCTCCTACCTATTATTAATTATATTCAATGAAAAATGTAAACAATTTACTTCTCTCATAATTAATTTTATTTACCGTGAAATTTTAACCAAACAATAATTTTGTTGTGCAAACAGCAGTTTGATGACCGCATAGACTATGGAGTGCAAACCAAACAAAGCACTAGATTGATAACATGCATGTCCACCAAAAAAGAAGATAACATGCATAACGTATGGATAACTGAGTAATTAATTTTTTAATTTAATTTTAATTTTACTTATTATTATGATGATATATTGGAGTTGAGGTATCTTAAGAATTAATTAATATATTATGTATTTATTTAGTCCATTAATCATACAAATAGTGTTAGAAAAAAATAGTCGATGACTAACACATATCATTATCACTACTTGCATGGAGGAAAAAGAATTTCACTAATGTGTAAACAAGTTATTGCTACACACTGCATGTAGTGTGTTGTTACTTATTATACTAATCTTAATATATTAAGGTTGAGATATTTTTGAAATTAATTCATAATTTGTCATGAAGATATTGGCAAATTCTAAATGCTTTTATGTTTTCTTCCAAGCAAATCTGGAGCAAGAGGCGTGAAACAAGTAGCTTTTGCATTGGCATTATGCATTGCTTGGAATCTAATACAATTCAATCGGTTTTTAGGTTTCAAGTATCAAAAGTGGTGTGGAAATTGCTGTTGGCAAAGCATATGGAGCTTAGGCATATAAAAGCATACAAATATCATCCATTTGCTAAGAGGAACAGTGGGAGATATAGGCCTTATTCCAATGTTGATTCATTCCTGAAGGTATATTATTTGATTATACATATATTTTCCTTTTGACAAATTAAGGGAACGACTGTTATATTTTCCTTACTTCTGACTTGTAAGATAATATATTTATAATACTTTCTGAAGTGATCGCTCTAATTCAGTGGCACATTATATGAATACAAGAAAGACAAACTCTGAAACCACATTTTGTTGGTTTACATTTTCAACTTTTAAATGGGGTAAACAGATATTATTAACTGGATATCTAAGAAATTTCAGTATCTGTCAATGTGTAGATTTGCAAAATCCTGGGATTGACTGGGGTTGACCTCTTCTCTCCATCAGATGTAGTTGAGGGAAGAAATACTCGAAAGGTTTGTATGTGTATACGGTCTTTCTCCAAAAAATCAAGGTCTGTGAATATAAATGTAAGTTTCATGATATTCCCTCATAATCTAAATTTATTTGTCCTTATATTTTATGCTGTGGTTTTTGCTAATGTAAGAACGTGGTGTCAGGTTCCAGATTTTGATAGTGTGACTTGTATGGTAGCCATGCCCAAGAATTTGGTTGGATGCATCCGTAGAAGCATAGAGCTGTCCCACAGCATCCTTGCAGATTCTTCTAGCCATAACTTACAGAAGCCTGCAAGAGGAAAATCTAGACAGGTGTGTCCTTGATTTCACTATTTAATAGAAGACATTAAATTGTAACTCAATTGGCACCTGTCTAATTCTTTTAAGACTTGGGTGTCATGATGTCAATGAAACCCAAAAAATAAATGTAAATAAATTGCCAATGAATAGGCTTCTATGTACATGTCATCTGCTGTGCTGTACTTCTACCAAATCATTTTGCTATTTTTATCACTAAAGTATGATGCTTCTGTAGGGTTACTCAGTCAAAGACTACAACACATACTCAGACCACTCTGATGACACAGAAATCATACAGCCAGTTCTTCAATTTAATGGCTTACATACTGATGACTTGTATGATTATGAATCGGAGATAAACTGCGATACACCGTCTCTAATGGTTGAAAGTGTTTTTGCGTCCGAAGATTTAGATCAATTGGATATTGAAAACCATCAGAGAAATGAAATTTCTAATGATGAGTTTGAATTGTTATCTTCGACGGAATCATTGCAATATCATTGCTCTGACAGTATAGAGGATGAACATGATTGTAAGATGACTTGGCCATCTTGTTCTTCTTGCGGAGATCTAAATGTTGACTTAATTGGTATGACATCTCATTCAGATACTAGACTTGAGCAAGTCCAAGAAAGTAGGATCATGGACTTCGATCACTTTGAGCATGTTTTGTTAAGAAATGATGCTTCTGTTGTTGGGACTCCTATAAATGACGAAACACCAGTTAAGGATGCTGCGTTGTATGCAAAAAATAGAAAGGACCCTGATCTGTTTGATGAAGAAAACAATACACCAAATGTACACCGAAGTGCTAGCTCTCATGGTTCAAACTCAACTCCACAGACTATTGAAAGCTGTAGATGTTTTGATATCTGTGACAATATGGAGGTTCTGCAAGTAGCTGGAATGAGCTGTTTGGCAAGGGAACCACTGAACTTGGGAGATCAATTTGATGCAGAGAACAATGCCCAGAACATTGAGTCCTTTAAATTGCACAATGACAAGAACGACCGGTGGGACAAGATAAAAGAA
The DNA here is from genome assembly GCA_030159175.1 of Glycyrrhiza uralensis. Classification (NCBI taxonomy): domain Eukaryota; kingdom Viridiplantae; phylum Streptophyta; class Magnoliopsida; order Fabales; family Fabaceae; genus Glycyrrhiza; species Glycyrrhiza uralensis. The sequence continues at coordinate 54,436,060 of BRZY01000003.1, read as the reverse complement.
TATGAAGCTCAAGACATAATGAAATGTGAAGAAACAGCATATGATATCGCTTCCAATGCAAGAGATTCATATCTTGTAAAGAAATTTGAGGAAACCGAGCATTCATTATATTCTCCTGATTGTTACTTCTGCAACACTAACTCTTCAGATAGAGCTGTACCTCACAGCAACAACATTAGCACAACTCTACTGAAAAAGTGTCTAGCATATGAAGACAGGGAGTCTCAAGTTGATTTGAGGTGCTTGGATAATGCTAGTTGTAACCAATCTGAGGAGCTTCTGTCTTGTCAGTCTTATGATTTGCCTGAGTTGTGTAAATGGGATCAGAAAGGAAAATGTGCTATGACATCAAATAGAGCGAAAGATAACAACAGTTCCTCGTGTTTTTTGGAGGATAGCCCCCAGAAAAAAACTACACCTTATAAACAAAATACTTCTGAAGTCTTGATGTGCGAGGGTATGTTGTCCTGTGTGCCAAACGAGGAAGATATGGTTAGTGCAGCTGTTATTAAGTTGGACACTGATAGTAAAGAGGTAAACAATGGTTATCTGGCTCTTGCATCTAATGCTATAGGTGTAGATGACTGTGATAAATGTCCCACTCTAGGTGATGGCAAAGGTGTCACAACTAGAGACATTGGAGACGGAGGTCAAAGAATACTAGATATGATAACCAATGATGTCGTAGCTCCTACCAACTGTGATGAAGATGTATCCCACATTGGACACGGCATAACAAATCAAAACTCAAAACATGATTGCGATGATGGTCATCAAGCATATCAATACGACAAGGATCCTGTTTACCATCCAGGTGTGGTGCATATCAAAGTAAGTGTTGACTTTTGATCCCTTTGTAAGTCATGCTTATGTTAATTCGTTTCCTAATGCAAATTGAGTCTGTCTTGCAATTTTGTTATGTAGGAAGAAATAAAACCAGAAGATGAGAGCGTGCACACCTTAGAATATTTACATGAAACAGAAGAGAGGGATATAGAAATACCAAAATCCAAACCCCAAAAGAAGCTACTGCTAAGATCAGTCTTGGGTGGTGCCACTGCTGTTGGTTTGTTATTCATGTTTTTGCATCTAAGGTTTGTGTTTGGACCCATTTTTTAGGCTGCCAAAGTATTGCTGATTCTGGTAGTCCATATTCCATTGGTTTGACTTTTTGTTGTCTTTTGTTTGACAGGAGGAATGGTGGGGAAAAAGCTGCAGAACCAAGCAAGGCATCTGGTGATAAAGGCAAAGAGAAGATTCAGAAAAATTCACCCCGTAAAGTAAAGAGGATAAGTACAACAAAAGGGGTTTATGCAGCTGAAAAGCTCAAGTTAAAGTGATTATTAGGATATTTAAAGGTGAAAAGAATCTTAAACAAACAGGCCTAAATCTCTCATATGGTCAAGAACCTCCTCCCGCGATTACCAATTTTCCCACGCGGGGCAACAAAGACAAACTTCACAGTTATGATCTTTGACTGCTTGAGATTTAACAGCCAATTCTAGATGGTCAATTTGGTGGGAGCACTTAGTATGGACCAGTGTCCATGTTCACCACAGTGGTGAACTGTCCTTTTTACCTGTTATTGCCTGTTTTTCAAGTTTTTAAGTTACTATAATTTCACCCCAAAATTTGTGGGAATAAGTATTGTGTACAATCAGTAAATACCCCAAAAGTTTTGAGAATTACCTTTGTTCCCAATTATTTTTTTCCCCAAATCTTTTAAGGCTTAAATCTTTTGGACCCACGGATGCTATCCCCCATGCCTCTGCGAACGCCTCTCAATCCTCGTCCTCATTGCCTCTCCGTCCTCGTCCCTCATGCCTCTTCCTGGAGCTCCGCTGCATGAAGTCGTTCTCGACACCGTCGTGATTGCGCAAAGGAAGCATTAGCATTAACCCCCAAAACCCACACACTCAGCCCCCAATCATCTTTTCCGTTCCAAACTGGAACATTTCGTCGTATCCAGATCCGACCCTAAACGGAAGCAACAGCCACGGCCATCCATCGAGTTCTTAACCGTCAAAAATGCCTCTACAGTCAACGGCTCCAACAGCTTCTCCCGCCACTGGATTTGCGCAGACTCATACCCCAACCTTCCACCGAGAGCGAGACTGAGGGTGAAGGAGAGACTCATACCCCTTCTTCTTCCCCAACAATGTTGTTCCGTTCTCAAAAGAACACCCAACTTCTTCAACACCCCTTTCACCCTCACCTAGTTCATATTTTGACCACCACTATTTTGACCCACCATCTGTCTCACACGGATCTGGACCAGCAGATCGAGCATCTGATGGAGTGCAACCCTCTACCGGAGGCGGAGGTGAAGGCGCTGTGCAATCTGGATTGGTGAAGACTCGAGGGCGATGTTCACGGCAACATTCAAATCCCTCTGTCTCTTTTTTTTTTTTTACCTTTTTTGGTTTTATGAGTTGAATTTGATGTAGATAGGATTTGATTTTTGTTTTTTAGTAAGCTGTCATTTTGAGAAAAAATTATTGTTGGTGTGTTGTAAAATTAAGCTTTATTAATGGCGTACTGGTGTTGGATTTGAATTTGATTGGATTTGAAGTTTAAATTTTGGCATTTTTTTTTCTATTTTTATGTTACAATTGTTGCTTCAAACCTTAATGCCCCTTATTTTAATATGTTAGAGCCTTTGCAATTGAAGTTTTCTTTTACTTTGTTGATGTTTTCTGGAGAGTGGAAACTGTTCTTTTTTATTCTTGCTGGGAAACTGCTCTCTGGTGTCGCAGTGGTGGGAGGGAAGAAGGAACTCAGGAGGGGGAAAGGGAGTATTATTAATACAACACATTATATGACCCTTTTTGCAATAACGTTAAAATCTGTACAAAACCTTTATGTCAGGTACCAGTAACAGAGATCACCCGTTCATTTTTTATATTATTATATCGATGGCTATAAAGGGCATTTCACCACCATGGTGAACATGGACAGTGGTCCATACCCAAATTTGGTGCACTCGTGAAAATATAGACGAAAGTTTCATACATGTCATATAAAATCAGCTTTTTTTACTTAACCAATGCAATTTGCTTTTGATTTTGCTGACCTAGTGCAACTTATAAAAAAAATTATCAATCTAGTACAAATTTCTATATAACAAAAATGAAGTCCTAAATTACATGTACGACCCTAGGTATTCAAGGAATTTCTGTACATTCTCTTATAGATTAGACAAAAAAGATTAAGTTAGACCAAACAGAAAATTTTTCCATATTATGATTTAGACAAGAATCATGTGAGAGAAGCCATTTGCATGTGAAATTCATAAATCGTGGAAATTAATTTTATTCAAATCATAATTTGAACAAAAAAAGACCCGTTCTTGAACCCTTTTTTTCCAAAAAAAAATATAACTAAATGCATTCTAAAGATCATAAGAAACAAACTATGCATATAGGAAGAAGATAAGAGATATTCTGAACATAAAAGGGATAAACCCAGAACAGAGAAGAAAAGAAATGAGGAATTCGTATTCAATTCACCGAAGGAAACAGTACAAATGAGACTAGTACTTATGGCTAGACTAGAAAAGGTGTAGGAGGTACACCTTATTACATTAGAAAAATACCGCAGCATAACAGAAACAAATAACCAAATAGAAAAAGGCATGACTCAGCTAGTATGACTGAGCATCTCATTTTCCTCGTGAGTGGTACCCAAATGACTCCCATCAGCTGAACAATATTGGTAATCTTTGACAAAAGATAAAGGGCTAAATTAAGAAATAAATAAAGTTAAAAGGTATCAATAAAAATCAACACAACTTTGGTCATCTAAGAATTAAAGCGCTGCACTGCTATGAACCAGTTCTAGACTGCATAACAAAGCTTAATAGTGAATACTTGACAAGAAGATATATTTTCCCATTCTGGATGGAAAGCCTTGCTCCAGACACAACCCAATATCCTGGAGTGTATTCTGGTCCTCTGATCATTTCCTTTGTATCCAGAAACCTTTGAAGCTTAGGTGTATGCACTGGTGCAGGGAATTTAGCAGAATTTATACTGGAACCAATGGTCTTATCACCAGGCTTTGGATGACTCCTGTGTCCCTCTTTGGAAACAAATGCTAAGATTGCCCTACTAAACTTGCTGCTGAACTGGCCAACATTGGAGGTTTGATCCCACTCAGGTGGCTTCTGAAGGGTGGCACCAATAACCCTGGAGAAGCTCAGCATTAAAAGGAGACACTTGTTTTCAATTTGTAACTGAGCTCCTGTGACAATGGAAAGACTATCATCCGATTCAACAGGAGCAGTGCAAACATATGAAAAGCAGTTCCATTTAACTTTCTTGTGGAAGTTGCAGCTATGAAAGTCAAAAGACAAACAAGCATTTGCATTGTCTGAGAGTGTTAAGGACTTGGGTAGAGAAGCCAGATGCTGCAGGTGAATGGCCAACCGGTTGCTTCTTCTTCCTTCCAATTGTAATCTCAGGCCAGTTACTGGTTTATTACCTACATCTACCTGCCAACAGAGGGAAAAAAAAAAGAAATTTTGGAGCCAAAATCATAAAACTAAGTATTTTATGGAGTATGGAAGCCGTGGTTACTAGTGTCACTATTAACTAATGTTAATAGTTCTAATATATCTATGTGTATTATGCAAATGCAAAATTGGTGTTTGCTAGTGCCTAGTATGATGATCATATGAGACAATGCTAACATCAGAGACCCTATAACCTCTTAGCAATAGGCAATATAAGGTTAGAAGTTAGAACATTCTTGATAATTAAATCACAATAAAGTTAGTTCTGCGAGTTTTTCGCATGCATGGATCATGAACATTGGTGTTTCCCCTTAACTCTATCAGAGTAAAGAGAAAGCATCACACCATGCCGTACATTCAACAAGTATGCAGAGAAACTAATCATGCCTCTTTTTATTAACAACTAAAAGAAAGAAAAGGGGAAGTAAGGTACATCACTCCATTATCTTCCGAGGCTCACAGTTTACTAGCACATTGAAAGCATGGGAAATTAACATCAAGTTGCAAAATTAATGCACATTAAGATGCAAGATGGAGTTATAAGGTGGTTCGGTGGTTTTGGGGGGAGGGGGGGGAAGATATAGGGGTTGGAGTGATAAGGAGGTCACGGTTCAAATCTCCCACAAACATAACATATTAATTACTAACATTTGACTATCCCAAAAAAAAAAGATGCAAGATGGAAAACATACTGGAATTGTATTTATGTAAAGCTTAGGACACAAGATACTAAAGCGTAGCCTGGTGTTCACTTGACGCTTCGGATGAGAACCAAGATATTTCTCACTAAGTACAGCTGGTGCCCATTGTCTTGGAAGCTGGAACTCCAAAAATTGATGGAGGTCTTCAATTGGAGGTTTGTCTGTTTCAGTAGTCACAGTTTATATGAAGGTTCAGCTAATCCAGTTTCAAAGAGAGATTTATTAATCATATTTGCTTCCTAGAGGTTTAATGATTTATCCAATCAAACCTTTTTAAGCATTACAGCAGAATAACACAATTCACTAATTTCTTCAAATGTGCTAGACCAAAAAAAATGTGGCCAATTGTGTTCCCTTCAAATAATTTATCTCTTTGTCTCTAGATTATACCATTTTTCTTGACATAATCTGCTACAACTTACAGATCATTTTCTTAAATTGAGACAGAATCAAAAGCGCACACTTTTTACTTTTCTGTCAAGTATTTGTGCAACAGAACAAATTAAATAATTACTTACAGCGAAGATAGACATTTGTAGCAAAGCTCAGAAGTGGACTTCCTTGAATACCATCCAAAAGGGATGTCAGAGGGAGAAGATACATTGATATGACGTCAGGTTCTGAGTCAATAGTATCTAACCATTCACTATGAGACATCTTTTGACTGCTTCCACCCCTCCTACTATGTGTCACAAAAAGATTCTGCAACCCCAATGAAAGAACATGCATACTCAGATCTATACTTTTTGTGAGTTAATGGATGGGAAGGATTTTCTACAGGTCCTGCCTTAGACTGAACCAATATATAAATTTTCATCCAAAACAGTTTATAAATTTGAAACTTTTTATAATAATAATTTTTTATTTCCCACAAAACATGCTGAAAGGGCATAATAAAGATGTGCACGGATACCTCATTGTTGTTACTTAAGTCTTCAGAAGCCGAGCAATGATTGTCTACAGAATCCATGAACTTCATCCTAGCTGTATCCTCCAAAATTTTTTGAATACTAGTTGGATGGAGATTTGCTGTATCTTCTTGTCTAACGTAAAGCACATCCTTCCCTCCCATGCTCACCCCAACTATGACATGAGTTCCAAATCGTTTTATAAACCTTGCATGAATCGGTAGAAATTATTTTATCATTATGAAGTTACATATATAGATTGTTAATTGTTTCACTCAATGACATCCCATCACAATGCAATTTGCATCACAGAAAAGATCTTGACAGTGGAATAATTAATGAAGAGCAGTGCATGATGAATTTTTTTGGAATATATAGATTGAAATTTGTGGTGTGATTAATGAAGTTGTTCTCATTCACTATATCTGGTGAAAAATAGCATTAAATGTAATCTATAAATAGCATTAAATGAAATCGACCAAAAAAAAAAAGGCTTCAACTTGCATTGGTAGGATGAGTGGTTACTATTTGACAGAAAGAAGTTACATGAGTCTTTGTTCTATTGCATGAGATTATCTCAAGTGTTGACATGTGCAGTTGCAGGGTCTCACCTTGCCACGGCCTCAGGGTCCCAAAATGATGGCACTGCTTCTTTGACATGGTCATGGAGTTCAGCACTACCAACATCATGATACCTTTCTAATTCAATGGTATAGCGTTTGACGAACTGGCCATCATAAGCAAGAGAATTTATAGAGGCCAAATGTTTTATCTATGAAGCACGCACACAGACACGGACACCGGACACGACACGGACACGTGGACACAGGTAATGTCCAAACTATAGGACACCGACACGGATATACACACACACACACATATATATATATATATATATATATATATAAAGGGGGCATATCAGGTGAGAGGGGTGTTTTATTGTGAGAGATGAGAGGATTAAATGATAACCCTTGGATCAAAATAAAGGGTCCAGATTTTCCTTCTCATTAAAAGCAACACGTGCCTCTCTTTTCTATTCCCACGCGCGCACATCTGTATCCCAACTCTCTCTCTTCTCTTACGCGAACTCTTTTCTTCTTTCCCTATCCCTTTCTTCCTCCTCCTATTTACGTAGAACCGAGTTGAAGAAGCATGAGCACCCACCAAAAAAAAAAGTTGAAGAAGCATGATGAATAATGTTAAAATCAAATAAAGATGAGAAAAAAGTGAAGGATAGACTTGCAAAAATACAACAAGCTGACTGGATGCCATTAGCGCTGTTCTTTTGTTTGCAGGAATGTAACATTCTTTTCGTAGGATTGTTCCGTGTGTGTTGGGTTTTATTGTATATGCAAACTTTTCCTAGTCGTACAATTATTTTATTTATTTTAGTTTCATTTAAGTCAAGTATAGGACTGTATATGGAAGGAGAATAATGGTGGAGATTATCTTGTCTCTACATGCGTGGTATCCTGTTTTCTAAATTTTCAAGCTCTGAGAAGGTTTGGCATAAACAGCCGGAGGAAGAAGAAGGGACATGGAAAGAAGAAAAGAGTCCGCGTGAGAGAAGAGAGAGAGTCGGGATACAGATGCGCGCGCGTGGGAATAGAAAAGAGAGGCACGTGTTGCTTTTAATGAGAAGGAAAATCTGGACCCTTTATTTTGATCCAAGGGTTATCATTTAATCCTCTCATCTCTCACAATAAAACACCCCTCTCACCTGATATGTTCCCTATATATAAATATATAATTTAACATTTAATGAATATATGTAATATTTAATCCCAAAGTTATCTTGATGGAACCCATTCAAGAATAAAGGAAGAGGAAACATGAAAATAAAGAGAAGAGAAGGTCATGTTAGAAACCGGCGTTAACAAGGAGGAACCAGGAAGAGAAGAGTGCAAAACGAAGAGGAATCATGAAGTATGTCAGCAAAGCGGGAAGCATGTCGACAATGGGCGATTGCGTGTTAGAGAAGGAGAAATTGTTAAAGTGAAGTGGCATATAGTATTAAAGGGTTTTAAAAAAAATCAAAAAATTTAAGTATCGGGCTCGTGCTTTTACTCCGCGCCGTGTCCGGGGAGTGTCCGGGAGGTGTCCCTGCCGTGTCAGAACAAGAAAAAACTAATTAAAAAATCAGACACCTATATGGAGTGTCTGACACGTGTCGTCCGGGTGTCGTACGTGTGTCAGACACGGACGCGTGTCGGACACTCAGACACTTGTTAATCCTGAGGTGTCGGTGCTTCATAGTGTTTTATACCCCGACCACATAACCCAAATGAAGCACAAAAATGACCAGATGCAGTTTTGCCTCTCAGACACATTTCCTGATTGAAGTGCTCCAACATCTGAAACAACACATTGCAGCGTCACAAAAATTAACAACACTCTAAAGGCTTAATTTGAGTACTTAACCGTGTGATGACATCAATCAATTACCATTACTATTACTATGTAAGAAAATTAAATACTGGTCTCCACGTTGTAATACATGTCATATCCCCCAAACTTTTTTTTGTTTTCAAATAAAATTGTTGTTTGTTGGATTCTTCTTTACTATTTTTGTTAGGAAAAGACTCGTACTTGTAAGGATCGAGTCCATAAACTAGTATTTATGTAACAACATATATACGTGGTCCAAGGTGAGGACTTCTGAGTGGATTCTGGTTGATTCCCCTCTGACACACTTGATAGAGTTTGGCACATTTGGAATTGAAACCCCTCCAGGAATCTCCAAGTGACGGGACTGTTGTTCATTGATGAGGATCAACGGCGAACCCCACTTGCAGTTGTCAAAGTTTATATCTTGTGTTATGTCAAAACCCAACCCAATTGAGTTTATTGCTTTCTGGGCTGCTGAAACTGCTTTCTGAGAGTGCCATTATACTATCTACCACTTGCAGACAAGACAGTTAGAAGTTCAGGGAGAAGAGGCAACAATTGCAATTTGCATTGCACACTCAATTAAGATCAAGCCAAGTTAGTCACCGAACATTCTTGGAAGTTTCAGTGATCTTTTAACCAAAATTTTGGGAGGAGTTGATTTGTATTGCTGAATGGGAATTAGGAAGTAACAAGGAAAAGAAGTTGTCCTTTTTTTGAAGCAATGAAGTTGACTCTTTTTTTTTTACGTCAAGCAATGAAGTTGACTTGGAATGCCAAAAGAGAAAGAAAAAAAAAGAAACAGACCTCGTTTTTACCAAAAAAAAAAAGAAAATGATGTTGACTTGGGCGGATTGGTGGTGTCTAGGGTGGGGAAGTTAATAGGTGGTTTGTGGTGGGGAAATTTTTATGAACCGTTGATTAAAATTAAGGTTCTAGATGAGTTGAAAACAAAAATGAAAACATATGTATCATCCCCCACAGGATCGCTGCACCCAACCCTCCCCTCCCTTCCCCTCCCCACACAAGGCTATGCGCTCCTAGGAGCCACCTCCGCCACCACATGTTGCCATTCCGCGTGCTCTCCACCGCGTGCGGTTGATTTCTTCATACATTTTGAGAAATGTTTCTTGGGGCATTTTGATTTCAAATCTACAAACAAACACTTCAAACAAATATCACGATTTGTTTGAAGTGCACAACTAAGCACGTGCACAAAACCCATTAGATGACAGACATTGCTAACATTTTTTATTTTCATAGACACTATTTATTACTCCCTTTGTTCCTTTTTATCTGTCGTTTAAGGTTGTTTCACCACAACCAAAGAATCAATTAATTGATAAATTCTTTCCTATTATACCCTTATTTTTTCACTGTCTCATTTTATCTCTCTACATTAATGTGTCACATCATTTTAATCATTTTATCCCTTATTCAATTATCCAACTCATTTTTCACGGCCTCCTAGAGTTCCACTTTGAATTAGTAATAAAGTTATATTGTTGGAAAGTAAAATATTTTTGGGAGTAGTAATTAGTCTTTGAACTTCTAACTACTACATTAATCAATTTTACAAAAAATGTGTAAAACAATTAATAAGATTAAGGGTATAATTGTCAAAATATAACCTTAAACTAACAAAACGACAGATAAAAAGGAACAAAAATTTTCTTAAAATCCGATAGATAAAAAGGAACAGAGGGAGTAGCAATGTCTTTGTCTGCCATTGTAATCGCGATTATGGAGGTTTGGGTTTGCAATTTCTCCATAAAATGAGTGCACAAAACCCAGAAAAGAGAAATATTGAAACTTCGATACCCATCAACAAACTAAACCCTAAGAAAGAGGCATGGAGGTTCTGCTGTGGCCGCGTTCAAGAATTGTTTGTGGCAACGGTGACAACAAGGGTCTGTTTGGATTGGTTTATGCAGAGTTTATGAACACAGCTTATGACTGATTCATAAACTATTTTGGGCTTATTTTTCATAAGCTACCCATGATAACTTATCAAAACAGCTTATGACTTATATAAAATAAGTTTCACTATAATTTTTCTTCGATTATAAAAGTAGCTTATACAACTTATGTTATAAGCAGTAGATAAACTTGTTATCCAAACAGTTCCATAGTGGTGATTCTCGGCCTTCAAAAACCGTCATTTTAGTTTCCAATCATCTGAGCCCTTGATTAGTTTTTATTAAATCTAATGGTATATATTACTTGTACTTGTAATGTTTCTATGAACCATTTGATGCAATGGTTCACCCTAGAAACCATCGGGCGGATGGTGAGGTTTCTCACATTTCAGATCATTCACATTAAGGTGTCCGTAATTTTTTCACTAAACCAATGCAACTTGGTTTTGATTTTGCTGAACTTGTGCAACTTATAAAAAAAGTATCATTTTAGTATAAATTCCTATATTACAAAAACGAATTATTAAAATGAAGTCGTAAATTACATGTACAACCCCAGGTAAAGGGTATATAGGGCTAAACTGATAAATAAATAAACACACTAAAGTAAGTTAATTCCCAAAAAAAAAAACACTAGAGCTAAAGGGTATAGAAAAAACAATACAAGTTTGGTTCATTGAGCATTAAAGCACTGCTATGAAGCTTCAGTTTCAGACTGCATAACAAAGCTCAATAATGAATACTTAACAAGGAGATATATTTTCCCATTCTGGAAGGAAAGCCTTGCTCCAGATACAACCCAATATCCTGGAGTGTCTTCTGGTCCTCTGATCATTTCAGTTGTGTCCACAAACCTTTGAAGCTTAGGTGTATGCACTGGTGCAGGGAGGGCAGCAGAATATGTATTAGAACCAATGGTCTTATCACCAGGCTTTGGATGACCCCTCTGTCCCTCTTTGGAAATAAATGCCAAGATGCCCCTACTAGACTTGCTGCTGAACTGGCCAACATTGGAGGATTGGTCCCACTCAGGTGGCTTCTGAAGGGTGGCACCGATAACTTTGGAGAAGCGCAGCCGTAAAAGGACACACTTCTTTTCAACTTGTAACTGAGCTCCTGTGACAATGGAAAGACTATCATCCGATTCAACGGGAGCTTCACAAACATATGAAAAGCAGTTCCATTTAACTTTCTTGTGGAAGTTGCAGCTATACGAGTCACATGACAAATAAGCATTTGCATTGTCTGAGAGTGGTAAGGACTTGGGTAGAGAAGCCAGGTGCTGCAGGTGAATGGCCAACCGGTTGCTTCTTCTCCCTTCCAATTGTAATCTCAGGCCAATTACTGGTCTATTACCTACATCTACCTGCCATCAAGAAAGAGAAAAAAAAAAAGCCAAGATCATAAAACTAAGTATTTTATGAAGTATGAAAGCCACAGTTCTACCAGTGTTACTAGAAACTAGTATGTTAGTAGTTCTAATATATCAATATATATGTAATGCAAATTTGATGTTTGCTAGTGCCTAGTATGATGATTATAGGAGACAATGCTAACATCAGAGGCTATATAACCTCTTAGCAATAGGCAATAGAAGGTTAGAACATTCTTGATAATTAAATCACAATAGAGTTAGTTCTGCAAGTTTTTACACATGCATGGATTATGAACAATGTATTTCACCTTAACTCTATCAGATTAAAGAGGAAGCATCACACCCTGCCGTGCCGTACAGATTCAATAAGTATGTATAGAAACTACCCAATACCCAATTACCCATGCCTTCTTTTTATTGTAACAAAAAGAAAGAAAGGGAAAAGAAGGTATATCACTTCACCATCTTTGGAGGCTCACAGTTTACTAGCAACATTGAAAGCATGGGAAACATCAACTTGAAAAATGCACATTAAAAATGCAAGATGTAAAACTTACTGGAATTGTATTTATGTAAAGCTTAGGACCCAAGATACTAAATCGTAGCCAGGTGTTCACTTGATGCTTCCAATGAGAACCAAGACGTATCTCACTAAGTACAGGTGCCCATTGTCTTGGTAGCTGGAACTCGAAAAATTGATGGAGGTCTTCAATTGGAGGTTTGACTGTTTCAGTAGTCACAGTTTATATGCAGGTTCAGCTAATTCAGTTTCAAAGAGAGATTTATTAATTATATTTGCTTCTGAGAGGTTTAATGGTTTATCCAATCTAACCTTTTAAAGCATTACAACAGAAGAACACAACTTACTATTTGTTCCAGTGTGATAGACAAAAAAAAAATGTAGTCAATTGTGTTCCCTTCAAATAATAATTTATTTTTTTGCCTGTAGATTATACCATTATTCTTGACATAATCTGCTACTACTTACAGGTCATTTTCTCAAATTTAGGTAGAATCAAAAGCAGACATATTTACTTTTCTGTCAAATATCTGTGCAACAAAACAAATCAAATAATTACTTACAACGAAGATAGAGATTTATAGCATGGCTCACGAATCCACTTCCGCGTATACTTTTCAAAAGGGATGTCAGAGGGAGAAGATACATTGATATGATGTCTGGTTCTGAATCAATACTATCCAACCATTCACTATGATATGTCTTTTGACTGCTTCCACCCCTCCTACTACGTATCACAAAAAGATTCTGCAACCCCAACGAAAGAATTTTTTTTAATTGATGATCAATGCAATCAGGAAATTTAAAAAGCTATCATGTTCGTAACATCTGTTGCATTGCAGCTGCAGCCACAACAGGACATATGCACAAATGCAGTACATATATTAACAGAGCATAACAGAACACAACATTTCTTCATTATGTTGGATATCAAATGTTAGTATGGTGATGCTAATAATTACCTTACACGAGTTCTTCACAGAGAGGACACTTATACCAAATAAAATTTAAAATTTCAAAGTGAATAATTTTATTGCAAGATAAGAAGAGATAATTAAAATTTAAAAGTAGTATGGTACTAAAGGAAGGTCCAACCATTATGCACAGCTGAACTTTATATATAAGTGCGTAGTCAGATTTTTATGCACAAGTCCTGCCTTAGATTTTAAACCAATGTATATGTTTTCACTCAAAACAGTTTTTAATTCGAAACTGTATATAATAATATTTTGGATTTCCAACAGAACATGCAGAAAGGACATAATAAAGATGTGCACGGATACCTCTTTTGTGTTACTTAAGTCTTTAGAAGCCGAGCAAGGATTATCTGCAGAATCCATGAACTTCATTGTAGCTGTATCCTTCAAAAGTTCTTGAATTCTCATTGGATGGAGATACGGTGTATCTTCTTGTCTAACATATAACACATCCTTCCCTCCCATGCTCACCCCGACTATGACATGAGTTCCAAAATGTTCTATGAACCTTGCAAAAATCGGTAGAAATTATTTTATCATTGTGAAGTAACAGATATAGATTGTTAATTGTTTCACTCAATGATATCCCATCAAAAGGCAATTTACATCATAGAAAAGATCTTGATAGTTGAATAATTAATGAAGAGCAGTGCATGGTGAAATTTGTGGCGTGATTAATGAAGTTGTTTTCATTCATTATAATTTATATCTGGTGAAAAAATACCATTAAATGTAATCTATAAATAGATTGAAAATGACAAAAAAAAAAGGTTTCAACTTGCATGCATATACAGACTTAGTTTATAGGAAGTACGAATTGTTACTATTTGACAGAAAGAAGTAACATGAGCCTTTTAGGAGCCTAATAGTACCTATCATGATTGTAAAGGATTTTTGAAAAGGTAAGTGTGCAAAAGAAACTCATAATTTCTAACCCATTATACATCCTTTTGATACAGGGAGATGTTACTACTTACTACAATTTGAACCAATGACCCAAATACCCACCCACCTATACTCCTGTAGTACACCCTGGTGGCAAATATAGAACATATCTATTGCATATGATTATGTCAAGTGTTAACATGTGCAGATGCAGGGTCACTTACCTTGCCAAGGCCTCAGGGTCCCATGATGATGGCACTGCTTCTTTGACATTGTCATGGAGTTCACCAATACCAATACCATGATACCTTTCTAATTCAATGGTATAGCGTTTGATGAACCATCCATCATAGGCAAGAAACTTGATAGGGACCAAATCTTTTATACACCGACTAGATAACCCAAATGAAGCACAGAAATGACCAGATGCAGTTTTGCCTCCCAGACACATTCCCTGGTTGAAGTGCTCCAACATCTGAAACAACACATTACAAGGTCACAGAAATTAACAACACTCTAAAGGGTTAATTTAAGTACTTAACCGTGTGGTGACATCAATCAATTACTATTACTAAAATTACGACATAAAAATTTAGGGTGTGACACATATGAACTCCCTCAAACTCTTTTTATTTCCAAGTAAAATTGTTTTGTTTGTTGGTTTTTTTAACTGTTTTTATTAGAAAAATACGCCTGTTCTGTACGAGTCAAGTCCATAGGCTAATATTCATATAACAACGTATATACCTGGTCCAAGGTGAGAACGTCTGAGTGGATTCTGATTGATTCCCCTCTGACACACTTGATAGAGTTTGGCACATTTGGAATTGAGACTCCTCCAGGAATTTCCAAGTGACGGCACTGTTGTTCATTGATGAGGATCAACGGCGAACCCCACTTGCAGTTGTCAAAGTTGATATCTTGTGTTATATCAAAACCCAACCCAATTGAGTTTATTGCTTTCTGGGCTGCTTCAAAACGCGAAATTGCTTTCTGGGGTGCCATTATACTATCTACCACTTGCAGACAAGACAGATAGATGTTCAACGATTGGAGAAAAGGCAACAATTGCAACTTGCATTGCACACTCAATTAAGATGAAGCCAAGTTAGTCATCGAACATTCTTGGAAGTTTCGGTGATCTTTTAACCAAAATTTTGGGAGCAGAAGTTGATTTGTCTTGCTGAATGGGAATTAGGAAGTAAGGATAGTCATCAAAAAATGGAAGTAACAAGGAAACAGGTGTTGACCTGGGTCTTGACTTGGGCTTATCAGGTTTCTCATATTATTGCAGACATTTCACATTAAGGAGTATATTTTTTTATTAAATGCATGATTATTTAGAGTGATGATTCATGAACACTCGATAAATATATTCATCAATTTAATATTTTTTATTTTTTTTATCTTTCTCTAATTATTATATTACATCGATGAATATATTTATCGAGTCCAATTTTGCATTAAATACATTCATACACTCGATAAAGTATTTTACCCTTTTTATTTCTCTGTAAAGCTTATCATAAATTGTTAAATTTATCTTACGTTGCTAAATTAGACGTAATTCGATTTTTGGTTAGGGTGTTTGTGTTTACTATTTTTATTAGATAAAAAAAAGGCTTAAATATGTTTTTAGTTCCTCATATTTGGCTTAAGTTCGTTTTTGATCCCTCAAATACCAAGAATATTATTTTAGTCCCTAATCTTTTGAAAATCAGTCACTTTTGGTCCCTAGGGCCATATTTTAAATTTGAAAAGTATTTTTTAAATTTATACTTTGACCCCTCCTAAAGCCTGATGTTCACCTTAACCCGTTTTCCTCGTTCTCCTCCCCCTCTAGTGATGCACTACGGCCCCCCATCCCCGCGCGGCTAAGGGAGGAGCTCCGCGCGGACAAGGGAGGTTGCGCACAATGACTGAAGGGAGGGGGCCACTGCGATCGCACAGGGAGGAGAACGAGAGAGAGACTGCATCTCATGGCGGCTTCGAGGGAGGACATTAGAACTACTCCTAGCAGGGATGGGGGTCACGATGCATCAGTGGAGGGGGGAAGAATGGAAAAATGGGTTAAGGTGAACATCAGGCTTTAGAAGGGGTCAAAGTATAAATTTAAAAAATACTTTTCAAATTTAAAATATGACCCCAGGGACCAAAAGTGACTTATTTTCAAAAGATTAGGGACTAAAATAATATTCTTGATATTTGAAGGACCAAAAATGAACTTAAGCCAAATATGAGGAACTAAAAACATATTTAAGCCTAAAAAAAACCCTTTTTCTCTTTCTTGTTGTCTCACTTTAGTGGTTGACACCTTAGGATATGTTTGGATACTTTAAAATAAGCAAAATGGAGGAGAATAGAAAAACATGGAGTAGAATGGAGTGAAGTGGAATAAAATATATCTTCTATTTCTTTGTTTGGGTATTTTACGATAGAACAGAACAAAATTTTCATTCCATCATTTGAAAATTAAACATAATATAATAAGTTATAATTTTTTATTTCATTTTTACCCTCCTTGAAAAACTAAAATAAATTAAATTAAAAATGAAAAAAAAATAAATTAAGTCAATTAACGACAATATTTCCGTTTTAGTTAGTTTTTTTTTGTTGCAGCAATAAATTAAAATTGCTTTCAAAATTTTTTTTTACAATTTAAGCCTAGTTTAGATAAACTTCTCTATAAGTACTTTTAGCATGTATTTTTTAACTAATAACTTTTCACATAAGTTAAAATTAACTTTTACTCTTCACATTTTTTAAAAGTTATCTTTTTTAATTTCTTCAAAAACACCTATATATTTATAAATGACTATTTAACAACTTTTTCTCTTGTACATATATGAAAAAGATGAAATACAAAATAAAACTAACTTCACTGTAAATCAAAAGTTAGAGATTTTCTATCCAAACAGACTCTTAAGATAGTGTAACTACATTTTATTCTGGTGAGGGGGAACGTGAATGTTGTCTTTGATGAACGTCACATGAATGTGAATGTCTCTGGTGGAGTTGCCAATGTGAACATCGTTGACTCGTCTCTTGGTGATACTGAAATCATCTTCTGGCAATCTTTGGCGGTCAACAGGCTTGTGGACTTGTGGTTGAATCCTTGAAGGTGAGGAGGATGAGTAGAAGCAACATGTAATAGAAGTAGATGTGAGAACGTGGTTGAATCCTGGGGTAGTGAACGTGGTGGCACCTCTGAGATGTGAGAACTTTGTCGACGCCACCGTAGAGCTCATTGTGGTCTCCGTGAAAGAAGCGTAACTTGAATATTGCAATTTGTTAATTGGTTTATTGGTCATTTACTAATTATAAAGAGTGATTTCATCTCGTACCCCCAAATCGGAAGAGAAGAAAAATGAGGGTAAATAATGGAATGGGATGGAATGAGTTCTATCGAGTTCCATTCCATTCTATCTAGTTTTTAAAAATCCAAACATAAGCTTAGGTGCCTACCAATTTTTTTTCCTTCAAAAAATACACCTTTTAGTAAATACTTTATATTTATATTTTTGTATTTGTTGATAAGTGTGTTTTGGATTCGTTTTATTGACAAGGTGTTTTGGACCTTGTTAGCAAAATAGCATTTGCCTTAATTAATTTATTTGTTGATATTATTGCTGCCAATCAGAGCTTTTAGGGGATTATTAATTAAGAAATTAAAATTTTAAAATATTTATTGAAAATTAATGAATTGATATAATTTCTATTTTTAATCCTTATCCAGTGTTATTAGCATTTGCCTTATTTCAATTATTATCCACTTTTTTATATGCTAATAATATAATAATAAATCAACAAAATCCTTGTTCTAGAATTCTACAAAGAAACATTGTTAGTTTTATTGGGAAGTCACGTGTTATTTTTATGTTATGACACATATTTAGAATTTATATATTGTATTAAGTTAAATTAATATCGATTTCTACTTAATTAATTATTCAGTCAAACAGAGTTACTTTTTTTAAATATAATAAGATATTTTATAAATAAAAGGTTGTAATAAAATAATACAATTTGTAAAAAATGATATTTTAATGATATATTAGTAAGAGTTTAATTTCTATGCACCGATAGTATAAAAATATTTTACACAAATATCTAATTATATTTTATCATAATGCTACCACATAATAATAGTTTCTAAAATATCTAGCAAAGTTTTACATAGTGAGACATGATTAAGCGCTTGTGTAACGGTTAGTGTATACTAATTAAATTTTATTAATAATATAATTAGTTTTTAAATTATAACAATCATCATAATAAATTCTTGGCTTAAATATGAATTAGGTCTCTGTAAATATTTGAGTTTTGAATTTAGTCTCTATATTTAAAGTCAACTTTTTTTAGTCCCTCTAAATTTTGAGTTTTGAATTTAGTCCCTCATTTGCGTTGACCCGTGCCATGTCACCCCAAAAACGCCAACGTGGCACACTACTGGCCACGTCATTTATTTACAGGGACTAAAATCAAAACATATAATTTTTACAGGGACCTCCACCAACACCGCTTTTTCTCCCCCCTCCTCCTCCTCCACCACCACCACCACCACCCCTCTCTCCTCCTTTTCCCTCCTCCTCTCTCCTCAATCGTTGGCCACCCACCCGTGAACACAAGACATCATTAGCGAAGACCAAAACGGGAAAGGAAAAAATTTTCAGAGAAGTTGTTGTCTAAGCTCTGCAGTTTGCTTGCACCGATGATGTCTCAACCAATGTCGTCACCGCCGAGAGGTACGTCTTTCCCCTTCTTCTTCTTCTTTATCCACCTATGTACTTTGCTCTGTTTTCTGCTCAAAAACTCAATTCCATAATAGCATAACAAAATCAAACATGTGGAGGAGGAGGAGGAGGAGGAGGAGGGGAGAAAAAGGGGTGGTGGTGGTGGAGGAGGAGGAGGAGGGGGAGAAAAAGGGGTGGTGGTGGAGAGAGAAGGGGTGGTGGTGGTGGTGGAGGTGGAGGTGGAGGTGGGGGGAGAAAAAGGTGTGGTGGTGGAGGTCCCTGTAAAAATTATATGTTTTGATTTTAGTCTCTGTAAATAAATAACGTGTCAAATGACGTGGCCAGCAGTGTGCCATGTAGGCGTTTTTAGGGTGACATGGCACGGGTCAACGCAAATAAAGGACTAAATTCAAAACTTAAAATTTAAAGAGACTAAAAAAAATTAACTTTAAATATAGAGACTAAATTCGAAACTCAATTTTTACATGAACTTAATTCATATTTAAACCTAAATTCTTTCAGAAAAAAAATCATCATAATAATGATGAAATTAATAAAAGGAAGGAAAGCCATCCATCATGTGACTGAACCGTAGCAGCCGCCCTCCCCTCTCGAACTTTGACATTTTCTAGAGACAGTACAGTACACTGTATGTACACCTTTCAGCATTATACCCCTCATACGGACGGATACATTCTTGCATGATCGTAAATAAATAATATATTAATATTAATATTACAGTATTTTACAGAATGTCGTGTTGAATTTGAAAAAAAAAACATATATTATTAAATTAAATTAAATTACATATAAACATATACACCATAGTACTATTATTAAAAGTATTGTTTTTAGATTATATACTTAATACTTAATAATTAATATTTTTTGAAACAGGACTTATTTTGTATTGACATTCTTTTTTCTATATTTTTATTTAATGTGATATTTTATTATGTCTTAAAATTATAATGATATTTTTTTTATCTTATTTCTTAGTTCATTTCGAAATTTGCTATTAATGCTCTTTGAGGAATTTGTGCTTGTATTGAGAGGGCCGGGGGCTAATTATTTGAAGTTTTATTTAATATGCACATATTTTTAAAGAAGCTGCATGAATATTTCTTTTGATAAACAGGGAAAAAAAACTAAACGAATAACGAACTAACTAATCAAAAGGGGTGTAGGCGTGTAGCAAAGCACTAACAATACATCATCAAGATTCAAGAAGATGCAATCCTAGAATTGCCGGAGCCCTATATCGAATCTTTTTTCTAATTATTTATAAAAATATTTGATCATTTCCATGTGATTTGTATGTAATTAAGGGACCTTTTTAAAAAATAATATATTATTCGCCCACATATATCATTCTTTTATTATTTTTAACGTACCTAATTTTCTAAACTTTTTCGTCATGTTTACAAAGTAAGGATTAAGTATTTAAACACACACACATCCACTTTAGCGCTAGTAAACATTAAAATTTTATATATGGATGATGAGTATGCATAAATTAGGTGTTATGAATAATGAATTGACAATATAAGATTAGAAAAGTAGTAGAATTAGGAAGAATGAAGACACTAAGTATGGCTTTCAAGTTATGATTTGAATGAGTGTGACGGAGAAATAAAGAGAGGGAAGAAAAAAAATAAAAAAAGAAGTAATATTAATGTCAAATGCCATGATGTAAACGTAAACAATATATGATTTTGCCATACCATGTATGTAACATTAAAAATGCATGTAAGTAGGGGCCATTCCAAAGGATAAAAAACAATAGTATTCGAGGGGCAAATTACGAGCGGCAATTCTCCTTAATTGACAGATGGAGTGCAACGCATGAAAACATTTTTTTTTTTGTTAGGACCGACCCCATGCAAGGGGTAAATCGCCTATCATAACCCACAGCAGCGTAAATTCACATTAAATGAGTAAAAATCATGGAAAAGTGACTCTAACCGACTAGTCCACCCCAACACATGAAAACATTGATCCAACATTCATGAAATTAGAAAAAAAAAATACTTACAATACTCCCTTTGTCCGTAATTGTAAGAAGTTTTTTGCACGTTTATTTATTCATTTTTATAAAAATTTTTTAAAAATATGTCATGTATTAATTAATTTTTATTCAAATTATCCTTATTTATTGAAAAAGAAAGGCAGTAATATATTAATTAAATATGAAATAGAAAGTGAGAAAAGAGAGATACTATTATTAAAGACAATTTTAAAAATACAGTATAAATTATTGATATATTTAATGTTATAAACTATGTTAACTAATTTTCTTGGTAAAAAAAATTAGATAAAAATCTCTTATAATTAGAGACAGAGATAACATTAGAGAAAAGATGCATTGTTTTTTATTTTGTTATTAACAAATTGAAAAAAAATCATTAACCACAGAATTTGTTAGTTAATGTCTTCTATCTAAAAAAGACAAACTCTAATTAAAGAACAATCCATTACCGGACTAGATTTTACTTAGTTCTCGACGAAAAATAAATCAGTAGAAAAATCATTAGTGCGTCTTTTGAACAGATAAACCCAAGAAAAGCACAATTGTTGAAAAAGAAAAAACAACTTGGAAAACGTGACTGGTTTGACCAGTCTTGTAATAATAACAATAATATCATTATGGCATGTTTGGGAACGAGTACAATAATACTACAGCTACTGCAGCATTCCTTTGACTATTGACATTAGATAGACGCCTCCTTCCTTCTTCTCTTGTCTCGTGAACTCTCTCTATTATTGCTTTTGCTTTTGGTTTTGTCTTCTGCATCTTCATTCATTCTTTCATTCTTCAGAATAAAACAACACATCACAACACCTGTTTCAGAAGAAGAAGAAGAATATGTCAGGGAAGAAGAAGAAGGGGTTGGATGCAGAGGATGTAATAAAGTCGATTGGGTTAGGTTACGATCTGACCAACGATATAAGGCTCAAATCCTGCAAGTATGACTCCAGATTGATCGCCATCGACCACGACAACCTTCGAACAGTTGAGCTCCCTGGCCGTGTTTCCATCCCCAATGTCCCCAAATCTATCAAATGGGATAAAGGGGACCGCATGAGATTGTGCTCCGATGTTCTCTCTTTTCAGCAGGTTCCTAATCCTATCATTCAATTTCGAAAAAAACTAAGCTTATTTTATTTTAGTCAAACTTGTTTTTTTGGTAACCAAGTTTTTCATTTTTAAGTTTTAGCTTATGTGGGTCGAGGGAAGGAAATTGTTTTATGCATGTGTTTATGTTGGAGTGTAGAAATTTTTAATTTAACTTGATTTTTTTTTCTTTCTATTCTTGTTTATGGGGAAGTGAAATTCTTTGGCATGTGTCTTCTTCTTCTTGTTATTATTTTAGTATAGAAGAGTATGTCTGACTAGGAATTTTATTTACCGTTTAGATGTCAGAGCAGTTCAACCAGGAGCTGTCACTGTCTGGTAAGATACCAACGGGCCATTTCAATGCTGCTTTTGAGTTCACAGGAGTTTGGCAGAGAGATGCTGCCAACACCAAGAGCCTTGCTTTTGATGGTGTCTCCATTACACTCTACAACATAGCACTTGAGAGAACCCAGTTACTTCTTAGTGATCATATCAAACAAGCTGTTCCTTCGACTTGGGATCCCGCTGCATTGGCAAGGTACTTTGTGAATTCAGCAAAATAATCTTCCCCCACCCTGGCTTTCTGTTTAGCTTTTGCTTCATTTCTTCATGTCTTTAGTGAATAATAAGAGATGGTATTTATATATAAAAAAATATTTAGGACATGCAAAATATGGAGGTTTTTTACACAATATAATATAAAGTTGAGAATAGAGTCCTATAAGTTTCTGCTAATACACCCTCCTGGTGTCCATCAGAATTCTGCTACTGCTTGTAGACCCTTCATGAAAGTTCTCACTCCTGCTCTCAACCAAGCTATCAGCCTTTATTTTTTCATTATTTGCATCATGGTAGATTCCACAACATTTCTCCTTTAATGGGAACAAGTTTAGTAATTAGTATACAAATTTAACTGTTTTTCCAGTTATTTCAATTGATGAATCCACTTTCAATGCTTGGCTTGCAACTTGTAGATAAACTTTTCAACTTATTATTACAGGTTCATTGAGAAATATGGAACCCATGTTGTGGTTGGGGTGAAAATAGGGGGAACCGATATAATTTATGCAAAGCAGCAGTACTCTTCTCCTCTCCAACCTACTGATGTACAGAAAAAACTGAAGGACTTGGCAGACGAATCATTCATAGGCCAGGCTGGACAGCATAACAGTAATCATGGGGGGCTTAATGCAAAAGAAAAGGTTTAAAGCTTTTCCAGTTCAGATTTATTTTTATTCTCTCTAAATTTGGTCATTGCTATAAGATTATACCATGTATGTTGAGATTAAAACTAGTTTGTGAGTATGTGGTATGGTCATTGAGAATTTCTCTTTAACTTTAGGACTACACTAAGTTAACTTTGAGCTCTTATCTTTTGACCTTGTTTTTGGGTGTACTCACTGAGCATACCCAGTAGCCTTGCCTCAATCATGCTCTTTGTAGAGGATATAGTCCTAGTAAGGGGATTGGGAAGGGAAAAAAATGGTATGTTAGAGTTGTGAAAGGAAGCTTTGGACTTGCATGGCTTTCAATTAAGTAGAAGTAAAATGGATTATATGAAATGCTTGTTCGGCAAGATGTGCCTTAGCTTGGAGGTGAAAATTGGAGATCATAGTATTCTATAGGGTGGATGAAATGGAGAAATGTGTCAAGTGTTACCTAGCAGTAATGCTGTGCTACGAAAAGTTAGATGATAAAGTACAACAAATGCATTAGCTAAGTGTTGCAGAGATGAAAATATTGCGGTGAAGGGGACACAAAAAAGAAGAAGATAAAATTAGGAATGAATGCATTAGAGAGAAAGTAAAGTAGCACCTATTGAGGAAAATATGATAGGATTTTACCATGAAATATAGCGTCTTTGCCAACTTCACTTAGTAGGGAAAAAAGGATTAAAAGTAGATTTTAGGGTATCAAATATAAGATTAAAAGTTTATCCCTGGCCTTCAATAGAAAGGATTTCTGAATCCTTTACTAATGTAAATGTATATCCAGTAAAACACTAGATTATTTTGGTAATAGATTACTTTCTAACATTCTATATCATGTTATAAGTTAAAGGAATCTTGTATTTCAATTTTCAACCCTTACATTGTAAATGGTGGGACAGAAAGGAATTTATGGAGTTTCATTTCACATCCTTTATTTTATTTTTAAAAAGTTGGGAGCAACAATGTAAGTATTAAATGTTTTCTATGAAATCTGAATAATTTATGCGAAAAATGTGAAGATCATATAAAAAAAAATTAGGAAATCAATCCAAAGGACCTTCACGTGAGATATATGGGTAGATCTCATTTATTTGTGGTGAAGCTATTCTAACTATTAACATATATTCTTTTTTTTCTAAAGAAAATGTTACATTACCCTCTGCAGACAGCCAGTATAACTTATATTTCGTTCTTTTTTTTACCCCAGCTTATGATGGACAATGGGCTAGGTTTCATGGACATTCAAGCTCGTTCCTATCGTGAATTAGAGGTAAATATTTGTTTTTAATTTATGCCAGCTAAGGATCCTTCTTGTCACCTGTGTTGGCTTTGGCTCCCAGAACCATTGCCTCATTCGTTTTACCGGTTTTTTAAAATTTAAGTCGCTGTGTAACATGAAGACTGCTGAGTGTACTGTTAATAGAGTTGTTTGTTATGCTTTGTTTTTGAAAAGTTCCTGCTTCTTTTTTGTTGCAAATTTTAATATCATTATTAATGATACTTTTCCTGCTCAATCAGTTGTTGTTAGAACTTTATTAATCCGTAATTATGTTACTTACAAAGGGAAAACACAAAAAGTGTTCTTACTATTTTTTCCCCTTCTCATTAAACATTTCAGGTGCAGGATATCAAGTTTATGTACAAGAGGAAAGGTGGAAATGGGAAAAAATATCTGACTCATAATGAGTGGTGCCAAACTGTTCTATCTCAACCTGATGTGATATCAATGTCATTCATACCAATTACATCTCTACTTGGTGGAATAAATGGGAGTGGATATTTAACTCATGCCATAAATCTCTATCTACGATGTAAGCAAATAAGCATGACTCCTTTAGTCGTTTACTCATTTACATTTGGCTTCAAAGCCTATGGAATCACTGATATCATGGCTGTATAGATTTTGTTTTAAAGTTAATTGCAAGATATGATGTATTTTGGCTTGTAAGAGAAACTCATGGTTTCTTGGTTTAGTAACATCGTATAAATAAGCAAAGCAATTTCAGTTAAAATGGAGGTTAGTTAAAATGCAACCACCACCAATTCCACTGCTATGTAACATCATTAACCAACATTGTACCATACTCAGGTTTAGATAATGGTGTTCTTTTAGTTTAAGAATCTTCATTCTTCGGGTATTTTGGTTAGTAGGTCTGTGGATTATATTAAGCATTGCATAGAAATCATTCTGTTCTGTTATGTAGTGACTTGCTTTCTATATTTTGTAATCCCTATTTGAAAAGATTATGTGCATCATGTCTATATATGTATTGTTATTTCAAATACATGTTTGTGTAATTTTTGTTATTCTACAATTTGTTTGTTAAAATGAAAATGCATCAATGAGTTCAGCTTTTACCCCTCCAGTCCTTTGTATAGTTTGACAGTGGTGAGACCAATGATGGAAATGAGATTTATGCCAGTGATATTTGCATTATGTCCATCATTCGTGTTTTACGGAAGATTTTTTATATTTTCTCATTTATTTTTCTGAAAATTCATTGAAATGATTAGTTGATTATGAGAAAGTTAATGATGTAATTGTAGTTTTGTGTGTTATTGAAGGTGATCTATTGGTGAAGTTATTTAGATGTATGCTATAATTGCAATGTTAATCCTTGCACAGGAGGTTCAAAAGAAAAATATGTCTTGTAGTAAAATATAACCATCATCACTGTAACTTCTGACTGCAGATAAACCACCAATCGAAGAACTGCATCAATTTTTGGAATTCCAGCTTCCAAGGCAATGGGCCCCTGTATTTGGTGAGCTCACCCTTGGTCCTGAAAGGAAATCACAAAATTCTGCATCATTACAGTTCAGTTTCATGGGTCCTAAGCTCTATGTAAACACAACACCGGTAATGCAGCTTGTTTTATGTGGGACTTTTTCTTATCCAATTGGTTTGTTGTTATCTTTGGTTTTGTCATAAACCAACTATCCCAAAAGCTTAAATTGTTAGAAGACACATGAATCGTTTTAATTATTTTATATCTAATACACCGCCTTGCACGAGAGCCCTTTGGAGTTGAAGTGTGGATAATGCACAGACCCATCCGACCTGGTGATGAAAGTTAACTTTTATTTAGAAGAATGAGGGCAACAAGGATCGAGCTCTAGATCACTTGGTCATAGAGGCTTTGATACCGTATCATGACCCAAAAGCTTAAGCTATTAGGTGAAGACACAAATGGTTTTCGTATCCAAGTTCTTTGATTTTTATAATTAGTACATGTGGATGGCCGTGTTAATACCTGTGCTACATGTTAGTTCTTTTTTTAGTTTTTAGCCAGTGAAAAATAGAAGTATTAGTATCAAATGAATTTTCCTGTTCCTGTCTCATCAATCATTATCACATATTTCTGTGCAACGATGAACAAATTTCAGAACATAGACTTTTTTCATATAAAACTATTAAATTTTATGACTGGATATTATATTTCCGGGGGCTGCAAGGCACTCTTCCTGCCTTGCATCATATTTACTTCTCCACCTAATATCCCTGGTTTTCAACCATAAGTCTAATTAGATTTTCTCAATAAAATTTTGGCCAGAGCCGCTTATGACAAATTTTGTTGGCTCAATACTCAGTAGTTGTACTGATGAAGAAATTGAAGAGTCTTACAAATGTGGGTGATTTAGACTGACCTCAAACTACTTACAGGTTGATGTAGGAAAGAAGCCCGTGACAGGCCTTCGATTGTATTTGGAAGGAAAGAAAAGCAACTGCTTGGCAATCCATTTACAGCACCTCTCCTCCCTGCCCAAGACATTCCAACTTCAGGATGATGAGCCTAATGGGAATGTATCTAATGCCTCTTCGGAACGTAAATACTATGAAAAGGTCCAGTGGAAGAGTTTCTCTCATGTTTGCACAGCTCCTGTTGAATCAGACGACGACAACTCTGTTGTGACCGGGGCTCACTTCGAAGTTGGGGATACTGGTCTGAAGAAAGTTCTATTCCTAAGACTTCATTTCAGTAAAGTTGCCGGTGCAACCCGCGTGAGAGCACCCGAGTGGGATGGTTCTCCTGGCTTGACCCAGAAATCCGGAATAATCTCAACTTTGATCAGCACCCGCTTCTCAGGTCCACAAAAACAACCACCAGCACCACGGGCATCTGACGTATATGTCAACTCTGCATTATACCCAGGGGGGCCTCCGGTGGCTGCTCAGTCGCCTAAACTTCTGAGGTTTGTTGACACAACAGAAATGACAAGAGGACCACAAGACTTGCCTGGCTACTGGGTTGTGTCTGGGGCAAGGCTTTATGTGGAGAAGGGTAAAATATCACTCAAAGTAAAATATTCTCTTTTAACCGTGATTTTACCTGATGATGAAGAGGCCACAAGTTATTGAATGATCTCATCAGATAAGTTGAATGAGATGGGCGTGTGTACATAATAGTGTCTGATTCTTTTTCCATTGTACATTTGCTCTATTCATTATAGGTTACTACTTGATGTTGTCATTATTTGTGTATACCCACACGCAGATCTTTTGGGGGAATTCCTTGATCTAGTCTTGAGAAAAAGCTTGTGTGATCATGCCCGTTACATCTTTTTGCCTGTATGTTTTCAATGTATTTCTATGTGTCATTGGTGTACTCCCATGCAGACAATGAAAAGGGTATTCATTTCATACCCTATTGGAACAGTTGGATGTGCTTGTAACTGACTAAGGTCATGTTTGGCTCAGAAATCCAACTTTTAGCTTATAAAGAAGTTAGTTTTGCTTTGTATTTTTATTTTTCTCATATATGAAAAAGAAAAAAAAAATGTTAAATAGTTATTGTTAAATTATTGATATGTGCTTGTGAAGAAGTTAAAATAGAGAGTTTTTAAAAAAATTAAAATGTAAAAACTGATTTCGAACTTACATGAGATGCATTTAGTTATAAATCTCATTACAAATGTTTATAGAATAAATTATCCAAACAAATTCTGATTGTAATAGATTCATTTCAAGGAATTGGTAAAAAGGATAGAAAAACCAACATTGAACTAATCTAAGTTGAATTGACCCAAAAAAAATGCTAATCTAAGTTGATAAAAAAATATGGTATTTTAAGAACAACCATCAAAGTTTTCAAAACATCGTATTTGACTATTTGTGAAGGGGATGTATATTGAAGATATAATCATGTTTTGACCAAAAAAAAAAAGGATATAGTCATGTATTATATTAAGCTGTTTTAGTCATCAGATCATATATGAATCCAGCTTATCCTCACAGCAGATTTTTCTTTCCTACCCCTTAAGCATGATGATTCATATTATATATGCGTGTGTGCGCGTTTAAAAGATTCATATATTCCTTAGACAAATATGCAATCTCATATATGCGTGTGTGCGCGTTAAAAAAGAAAAGCCAAATATGCAATTGAGTCGACCAACATATATATAAGAAGAAAAAGAAAATTACAAGTGGGTCCCGCTTGTGATCTGGTCAACAGATACAAACCCGCGTTGCGTGCAGTTGTACATACATCATGTGCTTGCATTAGCATCCACTCCCTCCGGTGCGTGCGAGGGACACGGATGGTTCCTTTTAGAATCGAAAAAACAAAAAACGTTTTTATAATTTTATATTCCCATGACATGTATGTCAGATTGTCATCCATACAGACATGTCATCCATCCATACATATGTGCATGTTTGGAAAGATGTTGAGGCAAACTCAAATCTCAATTTGCACAAGTGACAAAAAAGAGGACATGTCTTTTTGGTGCAAACTGAGTTTGGTGGCACTCCAAGAACATGCAATAACTGAAAAGAAACACCATTATTGATCAAGAAACACCACTATAAGAATGTCGACTCCCGTTCAGAAGGTTAACTGAAAAGAAACTCCATCGTATTCGTATCTAAAGTAGTGATTAAGTCAATAATTGAAGTGTTTAAATCAGTTTGTTAAATAATTAAATGAGTTTCTGGTTGATTATATGTAATCAATTGATTATCAACGTCTCTTGATTCAAGTTGTGAGAAATTTAATTCCCTTAAAAATGAATAGGAAAAAATGGACATGAGAAGAGTTGTCTCCTTAACTCCAGCATCGCATTAATCTCACCGTTACAATCAAATAACACACACATTTAGGACCTATTTGGAAAAACAGGATATTTAAGCGCTTATATGATAAGCACTTATGCATAAGCTATTTTTATAATCGAAGAAAGAATAAGGTGAAACTGATTTCATATAAGCTGTAAGCTGTTTTGATAAGCCATCATGTGTAGCTTTGAAAATAAATCCAAAACAGCTTATGAATCAGTCATAAGCTGTTTTCATAAATTCTGTCAAATACACTGATAAGAGCTTATGTCAATAGATAAACTCAGATAAGCTCTGCATAAGCTAATTCAAACAGACACTTATTAAGCTTCACTAGAGAAGAAGCTAACTGAATTAAATAACGAGTAAATAACCTACAAAACTAAGTAAATTAATAAACCTATAGAAATAACTTTCACAGATGACAAAACTAAGGATATGTTTAATTGGAGTCACTTTCTGTTTTCACTTTTAATTATAATACTATTACCTTAGAGTCCGCTTGGTTTGAGAAAATATTTTTTGTTTTTACATTTAATTAATTACAAAATTGTTATATTATGTTCAATTTGTTTTTGTTTTTAAATATTTGTACATGGAACAATGAAAATTTAAAAAAAAAACTTTCTTATATAGATCTTTAAAAATAAAAAATAAATTACTCAAAAATCTCCCACTGTATAACATAACATACTAATTAGTAACATTCAACCTTGAATAGTTAGTATGTTATTTTTTCTTATTCTCAAAAAAAACATAACATACTAATTATTCAAGGCTGAATAATACAAATATTTATTTCATATTTTATTATAAAAATATTCATTTGAGTACAAGACAAAAGTCTTAAATTTGGTCACTCATTAATTATGAAACAACTTCCACATGACAAGACAAAAGTCTTAAAAAAATTTATGAGTAAACCATTAGACAAACTTTTTGTCTTATACTATACTACTTAAGCTATATAGCTCAACAGCATCAAATGCACCAAACACCCTTGGTGTTTCCCCAAAGTAAATAATCTTGCACCTAAATGAATATGAATTGCTCGATACTTCCTGAAACAAACATATGGGTATCAAGCTCTTTTCTTTATTCAACAGTGATTCTGTTTCCCATTGACATGGACTACGATCTATCACAGCATAATCTACATTTGAGAAAGAAAAAATATTGTTACAAGATTTGGCAGATTCAACAGGTATAGGCAAGATAACCAAACCAATTATTATAATACATACATGCAAAGCAAAACTATCATAGGTACCAAATCCTCATTGTCTATACACTCTCAAGAATGAGAACAACAAAAAAACAGAATCCACCGCTCCAATAGCAAGTGGACACTGCAGTCACATTGATACAAGCAAGAAAGCCTATGGTCTCAACAACTCCCTCGGCTCCATGTAAAGACGATATCTACATCATGATGCAATACAACATTTTTCAGCAAAATCAAGCTGCTAATGAAGAAGCTAAGAAATCCAGGGTGCCAAAAGTGCTGCCAAAATCTGGCATTCAACACTTGCTTCATGAATATGAATATGGTTGTATATTTACACAAAGAAGTCCCATTCTTCGGTCCACGTCTTGCCACCACCCTTTCATTTCGAAGGCACTCGAAGAATAGTTGCACATTATCTGGTCACATCTAGTCTATCAATCACATCCAATGCTCTCCTTTTGTCAATACCAAAATCAATCACAGGGAGCTTAGATAAAATTCTGTTAAAAGATAATTCATTGCTTCTACTTGATGAATAACTGCTACTCTTGACCATTCTGCTATTATCTGTCAACCCAGTCTTCACTCTGTCAAAGTCCAAGCTTTTACTGATCCCTCTGACACGGATTTTGTTACTCACATCCTGCAGCATGATCTGCTCATCGGTTGTTAGCAACGGCGGTGTTGCATTTGCAGATTGTTGATGTGTCTTTTGCGGGGCAGTGCCAACATGGGACTTGGTGGCAGACCTCATTTCTCCAGCATCACTGCCAGATCTGCTTTTGATGGCCAAGCGGTGAAGCCACAAGAGAAGCTCGAGAATGTAATTTTCTACTTTTTCTTTGTCTGCGTGGTGAAGTGTTTCAATCCGCATTACATCAGTCTTCAAGTTCTTCTTGTTTAGCTCAGAGCTGAAAGAATCAAACAAGTATTTTAAGAACAGAAAGTAGGAATGAAAAAGTGGAAATACATGCGAGAGTAGCCGCTACAGATTGTTACTTACCCAGTGCTTGCCCACTCCCCAACCCAACCAAAACCATGATGCGCTCTGACCCAATTTTAGAGCAACCAACCAAAAGAAAAAGAATAAACAGTTAGTTTATATAGAAAACAAATAAACTGATACTTTAAGAAAGTTTCTCAAATGCAATGGAACCAGCCAAACATCTTACTTGGCTGTGTTTGTAGCAATTGGAACCAGCCAATGCAATGTTTTCTCCATCTCATGTTTAATATCTGCTACAGTGAGCTGCAGAAAACAGACAGCAACCACAGGGAAAAACACAGTAAAAAAACTAGATTAATATAGGAGATTTTCTTCATTGGTTGAAAGTGGAAAGCTGCAAAGCAGAAGAGGAATGATATAAAAAATTTGTTGATCATTTTCCTTGACATTTAGATCATATATGATGTTGCAGTGTGTTAAAATCTATGAAGGTCATAAGGAAAGTCCTATGGACTAAGCAAGCATAGAATGTTAAATCCAGGGTATTAATTGAGGATTGGTAATGGGAGATTGACTCTGTTAATCAGAATGCCGATTGAGGGGTGATTAATCAACAACTGTATTGATGCATTTCATTTAAGCAAAATAAATGAAATAAAATGAAAAGGAAAGGGCAGAACCTTGGAGTTTCGGGTTGGTGGTGTGTGTGTGTGTGTGTCTGTGTGCGCGTGTTTGTATGTCTTGATAGCAAGTGTTTGCTATTTTGGGATATTAAAAATATAAAGGAAACTCCACCAAAATTTTAGTAAAATCCTGGAAGTATTGTTTTCGAAAATGAATTTGTTAATATATTGTTATAGTTATTAGGCTTGAATTTTGGGTGAACTTAGTTTGTGTGCCTAATTGTATACTTTTCCCTCAAGCCAAGTGTCGGTTAGAGGCAATGTGTGCTTCACTCCAACCTGAAGGCTTTCTATATTGTCTCTATCTCTAACTTTTCCAAACCACTATTTTCTCTCTCTCAATTTTTTAACAGTTGTAATAGGAGAAAGAGCCAGCAGATAAGAAAATACCTCTTTTGCAACACGAAAGGTTGGTAATTTGGAACGCAAAGTTGCTTTTATATTAGGAGGCAAGCTTTGATATAATGTATCCCTTGTATTTGCAGGCATAGAACCGGATCTGGCAACCTGACAACATGAGCACAGGCTAAGTATAATGCTCTTCAGTGCATAAGCTTAATCACACATGGCAGTTAGCAGACATTTTTTTAAACACCTATCAACAGGTATAATTATAACTGATAGTACAGACCAGGAACTCCAAAGTGATTCAGATCCAAACAAACCATATACCAATCAACAAATGGTCAAGAATAAATGTACAATACAACCTGATCAAAGCTTTAAGAGTCTTGAATCAAATAAATAGTGGCCTAGTTCCCTATTCCTTTAATTGATTTTTTAATTAAAGATACTGATAAAGCATACTGTAAGCACTTAAACCATGTTATGAAATAAATACAAAAATGAAGAAAACTTACCAGAGTATCAATTTGGAGCACTATATTTGCATAATGCAAAGAAAGGCCTGCGGGACCCAATCTTGGGCGATTGCTGATGGTGGTTTGAATTAATGGTTTACGGCCATCTGCAGGTACCCATGGATAAACAACATTGCAGTTATGAAGCAAAATACAGCTTTCATTACAAATTGAGTTGAAGAGTAATTTGATGAGAATAAAACCCGGGTACTTTCCCTCCCAGCCTCCTCCCCTGCCCCCACCCCAATTTTCGCCCTTTCTTTTTATCCCTTTCAAATTCAAATTTTTCCAAAAACTACATAACAAGATTAATAAACTGAAATTTGCACCATGGCTACCAATGATGTCAACTAGTTTGTTATTACTTATTATTAATAACTGATAATGATTACACTAGGTGACACTATAAGAATGTAATACAACAAGCAAAGCAAGCACGATCTGAATGCCTTTAGTTACCTGCACTGCCAAAGGCATTTTTTATCTCCAAATGCATAAAATGGACTATGTCTACAAGCTTCTCCATAACCTGTAGATTGGATTATGAATTATACTCTACTTCATCTCAATTCTCATGTATGTTATGCACAAAATGAACCCACCTCTTCCAATAAAAAACAACAACTTAAGTCTATGTACTAGTTCCAGCATTATACATGGATGGAATACAATGAAAGTGAAACTATGAAAGGATGAAACATATAGATTGGAAAAGAAAACGAGATGAGATAATTGCATCCATGTACAGCAATAATCTGTAGTTACCTCCTCCAAACTTCTGGACCAGAGTGACTTCTTCTTCAAATGCTTAACTTGCTTCTTTTGACTTTTAAGTTCTGCCTTCAAGATTGAAAGGCTATCACCTATATGATGGAGAGACTCAAGATTATATATAAGAAATTACCTAAAGAAATATTGCTCAATATATACCATGGTTAAAATTCAAGCTCAATGCGACTTTTTCTTTAAAAGTGTGTTATATATAACCAACCCATTGTGCCTTCATACACATGCTCAACAAGAATATGCATTTGAGCTTCCACAAAGTTCAAATAAAATATCAATGAAAGCCAAAAGTATGTGCTTGGCAACTGTAATCTCACTGCAAACTAAATATTCTTTAATGGGAATGACTTGCCATGTGATTACCCAAGGGTGGATCAAGAAGGCATTCAGAACAGTATAACCAAATGAACACAGCTTAAGCAGCTCAGATCTAGTTTATATATCCATTTCAGAGTCCTTGATGAATCAGTTCTACTTCTTACAAATGAACATAGTTGTGCATGACCATAACTAAAAATCAAGGATCATTTTCACTAGAAGTCTGAACAATCGAACATGTAAAGCAATTGGTATAATTTGCATGGATAACCCTGAAATCCATTACACCTTTTCAGTATAACCACAACAAAATAGTAGATAATGCTACTATACATATTTCTCCACCTTTTCAAAATCAATCGAGTGTTCAATATGAGTTTTTGTCCAAGTTTCGCACATACTAAAGGATTATTCCATAAAAAATTTACAATACCAAGATTAGTATTCTTTTTTGAATTAGAACTCTTTGGAGAATTTGGACTTTAATTTTTACGTCAATAATTGCTTGGCACAAACAAGAGTTGCATGTTATGTCATGAGCAGTACTCTACCACTTTGAGCTGCACCTGAATTATCCTCCTCTTCACGCTTATGCTGATAATCTTGTGCAAATCTATCCAAAGCATGTAACTCGTGGTATAATTCCTGAGTCCATAAAAAATTGATTTTCCAATTTTTTAGACTTAAATCCCATAAAAAGAAGAAAGATGAATAAAATGCAAATGCAGGGCAACAAAACCACTGCATAGAGATATTTTATGAAATTAACTGTTTGGTGTTGTTTTATTTTTATCCAAAAAAAATCTATTAAAAATTGAAACTTCTTTTTTCAGCTTCAAAAGTAACTATAAGTTCTGGAACAACGGTAAATATTTATTTAGTAAAGGAATATACTCACCGCTGTAAATTGAACTAAATTCATCAATTGCTGCATTAATAATTCTGCCTCATCCTTTGTTTGTCTTTGAGAATTAAGTTCTCTGCTAATTCTAAAATTTACAACAAAAAGAGTGGTCAGAATGAAAATATGAAAGACTATTTTTCCCCTGCAAGGCTTAAAAATTAGACAAATTGAGTGAATACAATTTATTTATATTACTTCTCAAAGTAACGATCCAAGTTGTGCCACTGAGGATCCTTTGAACGATTTCCAAAGCGAATCACCTCATCAGAAAAGACTTTCAACTCATCCCTGGAAACATAACCAAAAATCACATATAGTTAGCATTTCATTGAGTCATGATAAACTAAGTTGAAAGTTAGCTTGTTGATGGAACAGAAGCCCCTCTCTATGAATTTGAATCCACTACCTCTTGTCTGCAGCAACAATACTTAGAAGTTCATCCATATCTTTTGATACTAAATCTTGCACAGCCTCTGACGTAAGCACCTCTTCTTTTAAATGCTTAATATTTTTTGTCGAAAGAGATTCCATAAGACTAAAACCCTTGACAATAGTGTTTGCAACCTCAAATGCTAACATGCCAATTTCATTCCCCTTTGTTGCAGCTCCAGATATAAACCCACCACCAGAATTAAAATTTGTCATGCTACTCCCAAGAGTATCCAGAACGTCAACTGCCTTCCCAAATCCAATAGTGCCAGCTCTGCCGAGGCGTAAACTCACCTCTGAGACCTGAAATAGAAAGATCTTAGCAGATATA
This sequence comes from Glycyrrhiza uralensis, assembly GCA_030159175.1. Lineage (NCBI taxonomy): Eukaryota > Viridiplantae > Streptophyta > Magnoliopsida > Fabales > Fabaceae > Glycyrrhiza > Glycyrrhiza uralensis. The sequence goes on along the minus strand of BRZY01000003.1, from coordinate 54,400,269 downwards.
TTCTTTTTCTACTATGTTGGTCAACTTATCCCCCTTTTCTTTCATGAAAGCTTAGCCTGTTCACTAAAGGGATGCTCAATCAGGAGTAATCAAGTTGACTGGTAAATTCACAAGGAGGTGGGGGGCTAAACATAGCAAAACATCAAAGTAGATTGGTCGGTATATTGATGAAGAATGTGATGTTCAAACAGTAGAAGGAAGTCCTTCAACTTCAACCAATTCACTGGACTTATCCACAGATTCATTATCTCTAGGGAATTTGTTACTCAAACTTTTAGTTTGTCTCTTCTTTATTCAAATAGCCACCCCTTGGGAGATCTCTATTCTCTACATAAATTTGTGCATTTCATAATCTTCAAAAAAAATTTCTTCAAAAAATTTTTTTTGGGGGGGGGGTGACAAAAAAAAACAAAAAGTATATGTGATGCAGAAACAAGAACTGAAACCACAGAAGAATCCCAAGAGATCGTCAAGTTCCCCAAGTCATTCCCAGAGATCGTCAAGTTCCCAGTATTTAAAATTCAATAATAAAGATGAAATCCCTAAGATGGATAATGTGCCGTGTTGGTGCTAGGACCAGCAAAGTAGCAAACCTAAGCTAAGACTCAAGTAAACATAAACTGAAAAAATTAATCTATTCAGAAATAATATATCCCAAGAATAAAACAACTGAGTTCATAAATTCTAAGTGAATAACATATAAACCCTAAATTTCCTCAATTCCAAAATGATAAATATATCCACCCATCTTAAACATTACTTCCTCACACTGCATTTCCACTAGCAAAAAGCCTTTCTAATCAACCAAGCTAAAACTAGCTCAGAAAGGTGACTGTTTGTGGACTTCACTTGCCTATATGAACTCCCTACAGAGGATTATACTCTAACAGTTACTGATGCCTACTACTTTCTGGAATATTTCTCCAACCACATACTTAATGTCTTTAATTTTCATCTCCCTTCATCAACCCATTTAAAATTTTTCTTTTCCTTTCTTCATGGAGCACATCCATAAATAGAATATTTGGAATTCCTCAATCCTCATCACACAACAAAATATAGTGCCTCCATTCCAGAACCTCTAAAACCGATCCTTGCAATAATCTCATTCCCTAGAACTAAAAGTCATCCTTTCAATTTGAATCAAATCAAATGTGTAACATAACCTAACCAAAACCCCATTCCCAACAACACCATATCTTTGTCAATCACTTACAGCTGGGAATTCAGAAACAAAAAATTCTAAAAGATGTAATTTTAGGACAATTCTACTTTCACCCTCAATCCATCTAACACAATCCATCACCAATTGCAACAAGTTTGTCTGATATTACTGATTGATTAATCCATAGATTGAGCACAGAAACAGCATGTTATTAAACAAAAAGGGAATGGAAGCATTAACCAACCAACCTTTGCCACAGCACCCTGCCTTGATCTTACTGACCTAGACTTGTGGTGAAGAGAATCAGAGTAGCGAGGGATTCCATCATAGAAATCATCTGGACTATTCCCTTCACCTGCACCTGCAGCAGCAGCAGCAACAGGTTCTTCTTGCTTTTTCTTCTCCATTCCCTCCCTTGCAGCTGCAGTTGCCAAATCACTAGTGTGCTGCTTCTTGTGGTTGTTACCACCACCGCCACCACCAGATTTGTGGTTATCATCATAATGTCCTCCTCCGACCTTGGACTTGGTAAACGCCTTGTCACCTTTTTCAGACTTGGAACAAAGACCCCCCATATCAAAATTCCAATCTTTGATCAACCGGGCATGCACAAAAATAAAAACTTCAGTGGCAGCTCAGCTCATCCAAATATTAGAACACCCTTTTATTTGTTGTACTCAATAAATAATAACACTAAGGTGGTAAGTAACTGAAGGAGAAAGAATAGGAAAAGCATACAAGTTTAGAGGGAAATAAAAACAGTCCCAAATGGATGGAGAACTCAGAGGAGAATAAAAGAGAAGGGCCCGGGGAGAGGGGGGGGGGGGTCTGAGACAAAGATTGAAAATTGGGGAAGAAAAAGTCCACACACTCAACCCCCCATTGGTTGCTAATAATAATAATAATAATATAATAATAGTAAGATTGATGATGGAATGGAACAGAGGGAAATCATAGTTTTATTGATGAGAATACTATATAAGAGGAAGAATGGGAGGGTGGGGTTTATGTTATGTCATGTTGTGACAATCAAAGAGACATGAGGCGGCGTTTCTGGTAGGTCAAGTTAAGCAAGCATTGCAATTTGCAAACGCCACTCTCTTTCTCTCTCTCTCTGATTACTGCCAACGCGGCAACTGGTCGTGTTCAACCTTCTCCACGGCTCACCAAACACTCTCACCTCACGTATAAAATCTTTCTTGTACTTTCATCCAATACTTTAACCTTTTTCCTGATGGTGCATAATTTGGCATCAAACATCCTAATCCTAATATTATTATATAGCGTAGGATTCTTTTTCGTTTTTCTACATATCGCCAAGGATATCAATTTTTTTCCTTTGTAAGGAGTGCACCTTTTTTTGTTTTATTTTCAATTTGTATGTTTTTATTATAACTATATGAAAATATTTTGTTTTAATTTAGTCTTAATTTTTATTATATATTTTGATACGTACTATGGAAATATTATTTTTGTTGTTTTCTTTAGTATAACTCCAAAAATAAAAATAAATAAAATAGGAACTTATTTTTTATGATCTAACAAAAATATTAATAAAGAATAAGTCAATCGCGTTCTCGTTGTTGTTGTCTTGTTTGTTTGTCAGTATCATGACTTTTAGGTTTTTTCCCATATGCATATTAATTTAAGTCAAACTCATTTTTGCTTTACCATGGTTCTAAGTATATATTATTGTAAAAAAAAAAGGTTCTAAGTATATATATATTAATCAATTTTAAAGTATCGAGTCGAGTCTGATAAATAAGAAGTTAAAATAGACACATATTTGCCTCTTGAGTGAGTATAACCAATTTTAACTGGAATCGATAAAAGTTAATGTGACTTTTAGATGCTCATTATCTCATATCAAAAACTCTTTTTTTTTTTGCTTTGTATGTACATCAACGTGAATGGAAAAATAATTTAAATATTTTAATCAATTTTAATAAGTCATAAAAATATTGTAATTTTTTTTACAAATAATATATCAATGTGTAAATTATAAAATATTACGTAATATTTTGGGGGCCCTGTTTGTTTTTATTTTATTTCCCTTTTCTGAACCGGGTTTATATTAGCTTTCTACCCAAAAAATATTACGGATTTACTGCATGTATAATTTTTCGCACATTATGGGACTATGTTTAAGTCTAATTAACAGTAGATTAGAGGAGAAAAGTATAATATTAAATGAAAGGAAATTATAACATATATTACCATATTTTATTCCTCAAAAAGAATTTATTTATGGTTTATTTCATTTTATTAGCATAACTGAAAATGCATTCAAATGAAGTGAGTCAGTGGGATTTAGCTAACGACGAAGGATTTAAATAATTTATGTCAGATTATAGATTAAAACCAGCTCTTTAATTATTATTTTTTTTTATAAAAAAAACCAGCTCTTTAATTTAAAAATACCGTTATAGAAAAACATTTAATCGAAAAAGAAAAGTCTCTTTTCAGACGGAAAACACTAAAAAATCTGTCCCCCTTGCGGGTCAAAAGCAGCCCACAGACTCACATGAGCTAGCTGAGCCAAACCAAAGGCAAAGGCATTGCCTCTCTGAATGTATCTGACAAATGTCCATGTATGTATGTATGTATGTATCCCATCCATTTACGGTGGGAACAATTGACCATTCCCGTGTGTACCCAAATTTATGCTTTGCTTTGATTCCCTGATTATCTTAAGTCTTTTGCGTTTTCAACACTTGAAAATTCTTAACACCATATATACTTATTTACGCATCTATCATTACAATTTTGAAAAGTTCTTTCCGGTTTTATATTAATTTTATATACTACTACTACTACTATTAAGCGTGATAGCTAATTAATTACTTGCATGTATAATAGATTTCTTTAAAATTAATCTTAACTTTATTTTTCTATTCATTTTGAAAAATTTAGGCAGAATTACCGTGAAAAAATTAGATTGGGAGAAAGAAAGAATGGAAAATCTAGAAGGCTGTGATCTCCAGGCCTAGATAGAAGGCGAGGTCAACCAATGGGTGCTGACTGAGTCCCGAGAGCGAGGGGAGGAGCAAGCAATTTTATAGCCACTGGCCAGCCAACCCTACAAACAAATTAAACTACAAGGAAATCAAACCATAGTTTACCGAAAAAGCGAAGAATCGTTCATGCATGTGCATACAAGGATTTGTGATAAAGTAATATTAGTTATAATTTTTAAAACATTCACCTAATTTAACACATTTTTCTCTTTTTCTATATATATTTATGAAAGTAATAAAACAACCCAACAATCAATTTGGTCATCATATCGTTTTTGTTTTTGTTTTTGTTTTTTATAACCATTTTATTGGTGTGAAATATTCATTAGCTTATGCTCACGTATGGAAATGGACCCTCGAGCTTTTGGTGTTGAGACCGAGGACCACCCCGTGAGATGTGAACGCAAGTGAGTTCTCTTGGTGCCATGAGTCCCTTTTTATATTGCTCGGTCCATAAATGTGAGAGAGACAATCGGGGGATTTGGTCTCCTTGATGAGCACGCCATAAATGCTCTTTGCTCGTGCTGACTCAGATCTCAGTAAGCAACGACGTATTTACTCAATCGAGATATCCAGATGATACAGCTTCGTTGAAAACTAATTTCTGCTAAAGAATTTGACTAACCACCTTTAACGAGGAATTTCCTCCAAATCACTTTTTTTCTATAATGCAATGTGGTGCACTTTTTTCATTATTTTGCTTTTGAACACATTCGCCATCCCCCAACATGGTCTAATATTGCTCCTGTGTTTTATTAAGTTTTTTTCTTGTCAAACGGTGTTTTAATATTAGGTTTTTTTTGTCAATGTGTTTTATTAAGTTTTTTTGGGTCAATATTATTAAGTTGAACACGAGGCATTAAGCAATAAACTTTCATTTTTAATTAATTCATAAATTTTTCTTTCTTGATTAATTATTTATTCAAATAAATTTTTTATACAAAAAATTTTATTTTTATTTTTATTCAATCAAGGGTGCCACACTCATCTTAATTCTGAAACTAATTAGGATTTATTCATCTGGAAGAATAGCCCCAATGGTACCTACACCACCAAGGCTGGATTTCAGTGGCTTCTTAATCAGAGAATGGTTATTTCAAGGGATCAAACTTGGAATTGGATATGGAAACTCCCTACCCAAGAGAACATCAAACTTTTCTTTTGGCTTGCCTTCCACAATTCTATTCCTACGCTTGCTACTCTACACCATAGAGGGATTATCCAATCTGCAGATTGCAAAAATTGTTTAGGCCAGGAAGAGACCTTACTCCATTGCATAAGGGATTGTCCTGGAGTTAGGAGAATGTGGGAGAAGTTGGGCTTTGGGGAAGGCTCTTTCTTTCAGCATGCCAATGTTCAGAGCTGGCTCAAACTAGGAGCCACTGGAGAGAACGACAAGCTTTTTATTGCCACCGTTTGGTGGTGCTGGAAAGCTAGAAACGCCAAATGTTTCAACAATGAAGATATCCCCTTCCACAGGTTGCTTTTCTCCATCCTCAATCTTCATGCCACCTTCAAGGCATGTTTTGATAAGGACAATATCAACGTCCCGACTGCAAGACAGATCGCCTGGTTTCAGCAGGATAGGGAAGGGACTATCCTTAATGTGGATGGGAGCAGTTTGGGAAACCCAGGACCAGCGGGTTTTGGGGGCCTTGCTAGAAATTCTGATGGTGGCTGGTTATTTGGTTTCAGTGGCCACATGACGTGCTTAAGGCTGAGTTGTTGGGCATCTACAATGGCCTTAAGCTAGCCTGGGATAAGGACCTCCGAGATATCCTCTGCTACACGGATTCTATGAGTGCGATGAAGCTCATTAAGGAGCAACATGCTGATTACCACCTTTATGCTACCATTATTCAGGATATCAAGGGTTTGCTGATGTTACCTTGGAAAATTGTGTTGCACCATACCCTGCGTGAGGGGAACCAAAGCGCAGATCATTTGGCGAAGTTGGGAGCTTCTAATACTGAGCGATTAAAGATTTTTGATGAGTTTCCTCCGGAGATGAGTGTGATCTTGGCAGGAGATGCGGCTGGGGTGACCTTCCCTCGGGGGTACCCTCAACTGAGCCGTCCTTCTTAGTCTTGATCCCTATTGTTTTCTTGTTCTGTTTTTTTCTTCTTTTTCTGTATTTTTCATCCTTCACCAAAAAAAAAATCAATACTCAAGTGTATTAATCGACATCGGGTATAGTCGTATAGATAACTATTTTGAAATAATTTCTTTTTAAAAATAAATGTTTAAGGCGCTTTCATTATTAATATAATAATATTGATATAGTTAAATCAATCTTCTTTTATACATTATTTAAAAATATAGAACAACATTTGACATATACTTGTTTTATATTATGGTTATAGGATTTTTGTTTGCTTTACCCACTTTCCGTGGAATAAAAGTGAAGACTGGCGGGAAAAAAACTGTACTAAAAATAAAAATAATTAATGCTAGAAGACTGCCAGGTTAGCAAAGAACGACGGATGAGAAACGAAGCCTTTTATAATTGGATTGTAGGATTCCACTGTACAAGGGTGTTCTACAGGTGGATTTTACCATGGACAAACAATTAGTTTTGTGCATGTGTACAAATGCACTCCACTACCATTGATCAATGTACTTTTAAATTGGATGGCCAAGATTTGGGAAGGGCTACCTGTTGTTCAGGTAATGTACTATTTGGTTAAAAGTTTGCTTATTGATCCCTACACTTCGTTGTAATTATCACAGAACCCTATATTTTAGTAAAATTATATTTTTGGCCCAAATCTTTCCATTTTATTTAAATTGACCATTAAATTGCTAAAATGAGGAAATGGTCCAAAAAGTGCTAATCTGCAATTAATACATGGATATTTTGTATATTAATATTTTGACTTGATAGAAAAACCTTTTTTTAGATTTTATTTATGTTTTGATTTTATTTTCGATCACCAAAACGGTATTTGCTTACAGGTTTCACTTATTTATTTTTTTCAATAATTTTCTATAAGATTTTCAATAATTTTCTATTAGCACTTTTTGGACCATTTCCTCATTTTAGCAATTTAATGGTCAATTTAAATAAAATGGAAAGATTTGGGCCAAAAATATAATTTTACTAAAATATAAGGTTCTGTGATAATTACAACGAAGTGTAGGGATCAATCAGCAAACTTTTAACCAAATAGTACATTACTTGAACAACAGGTAGCCCTTCCCAAATCTTGGCCATCCAATTTAAAAGTACATTGATCAATGGTAGTGGAGTGCATTTGTGCACATGCACAAAACTAATTGTTTGTCCATGGTAAAATCCACCGTGTTCTACATTGGACCCATCCAACTTGCAAATGAACCTTCACTCACTGGTAGGCTTATGCAATCCTTGACGGGGTGTTTGTGCATTTATTGGGGAAGTGTTGAGAGTAAAAAATAAAATAAAAAAAACTGTGGGGGATAGGATCCAACTTGATGCACAGGAAAAGTATATGAAATTTTCTTAGAAATTAGACACTGAATTTTTTTTGAAAAAAAATGTACATGTCAAAATTAAAATCCGACTAGGCATAAAATTTCTGATAGAAAAATTGAACTTGGTGTTGTCTGTGGGAGATTGAGGAGGTAGGAACAATGAAATGGTGAGTGGAAGGGACAATTGAACTCGGCGAGGATCTCATGGAGTGGTCGCTGCTTTGCTTAAGTCGATAATTTCATAGCAGTAGCACACGGGATAGATTGGTATTTTGTTAAGAAAAATGTTATATCCTCCTATAAATTCTCCTACATATCCTCTTACTATTTTATAAAATAAGAAGGGGAATACAAATAATATCTTGAAAACATAAAAAACAATTAATCCTTGCTCTATTTAGTAATAAAAAAAATTTGTAGGAATAAAAAGTAAGAAAATTTAGAATTATTCTTTTGTTAATTATGGTGGATGATTTAATTCTACACCTCCAAATTTCAAGAAAAAATAGGGGCAGAGAATGAAATAGCATGGAATAGATTTCACTAACTTCTATTTCATTCCATCCAATTTTAAATATCAAAAAAATGAAATCTCATACTATTTTATCTCATTCGATCAATCCAAACAAAGTTTAAAAGATTCACTTAGTTTTTTTATACAAAAAAGATCCACTTAGTTGGATTGAATAATGTTTAAAAGTTTTAAGAACAAAACATTAATTCACCAATTAGAGTGTGAGCTGTTCTATGTTTTTTTCTCTCCAAAACAAGGAGATTGTTTTTCAACTCTCTTTTTTATCCTGCTTTTGTGTCATTTTTTTTTTCAATTTTTTTTCCATGTTATATTTATGACTTAAAGAGTGGTAACTGGTAGGTGGACATTTATAGGAGTAGAATCTAGCTTATTTGATATTTATTAAAAAAAATGCATACAATTTTCACAGAACCTTATCTTCTATATTTCGATTTAAAATTTTATGTGCGATCGGAATATTTTTTTTTGAAAACGTCCCTTCACTTGTGAAAAAAAAGTAAATAGTAGTTAAAATTGGACCTATTATTAAGTAGTGTTTGTTTTAGATTTCTCTTTGGTGAAAAATGCCTACCAAAGTAAAAAACGCCTCCCGAGGCACGTTTTTTTGAAAGCAACACATTGGTTGTTTTTGCTCAACAGGACTTTGAACGGAACTTTTACAAGTGAAAATCTGAAACAAACATGCTAAATCGATTAAGGCGTTAGTTCATTTAATTGACCAATGATAATTAAATATTATTTTAATATTATATATAGAGTAAAAGATTAATACAAAATATTAGTATAAAATATCATATTAAGTAACAAATTAAATTTTATATTAGTATAAAATGATCATATTATATATTTTATAACTTATCAATGTATTTTTAATCGGTTAATTTTTTAAATAATTTTTTTAAAAATAACTGTTTTAATCCAATTATTGTCAACCGTTTTGAACGAGTTTCACTCGTTTTTGGCTGGCTTAACTTATCCAACCGATTTATTTCTAATTAAATAATAATAATAATAATAATAATAATAATAATAATAATAATAATAATAATAATCCAATTGGCTGGTATCCTATTTTCAAAACCATGGTAAAAAACAAAAAATGCTAACAAGCAAAGCAACTACACCAAAAACCAAACGCCCGCCGGTCTCAAAACCAAACATTAGTAGCAGAGAAGAGACAAACAGAGACGGAAAACGAGAGCGCCAGAGTTTAACACCAACAAGCATAAAAAAAAAGGTAAAAAAATAAATAAATAGAAGCTTGTTAGTTGTGGCGAGTTGCAACCGTTTTGCGTTCTGCTTCTGCTTCTGCGTTGAGAGTTTGAACAGCGAATATAGGAGTTCCTCCGTCGAGAATTGTAATCTTCTAGGGTTCTCACTCACTGCCATCACAAAACTGCTCACGAGTTCCCTCCAACGAAGGCAAGGTGCTTCTTGTTTTTCACGCCCAATGCAAAATTGAAAAGAAACGAAAAAAGCATCAGAGAGAAGAACGTGTAGATGAGCTCGAGCAACTTGACGGGGCTTGTGTTGGCGGTGGTTTCGAGTGCTTTCATTGGCTCCAGCTTCATCATCAAGAAAAAGGGTCTCCAACTCGCCGGGGTCAACGGCCCTCGTGCCAGTCTGTCTCACTCTTCTCTGTTCTCTCACCAATGCCCCTTTTTTCCTTTTTATAAAAAAAGTGTTTTTTTCTTGGAGAATAATGTTCATGGTTGCGTGTTGCATTGTAATTTATAGGTGTTGGAGGGTATGGTTATTTGCTTCAGCCTCTCTGGTGGATCGGAATGATTACCAGTATGTACTCTTCTTTCATTTTTCTCAACTTTTTACCTTTTGTTTTTGGTTGTTTTACATTTTCCTTTTTTTTTTTAAAAAATAATAATAATTTTTTTCCAGTGATTGTTGGAGAGATGGCAAATTTTGTGGCATACACTTACGCCCCTGCTGTGCTTGTCACTCCATTGGGCGCTTTGAGTATTATTGTTAGGTAAACATGCATTTCTATTCTATTCATGGATGGATTCCTTGTTTGCTTTACCATTATTATTTTGTTTCTTCACCCAATCAGCTTTTTTAATTGCTGTGGAAAATGGCTAGTGCTGTCTTGGCACATTTCCTCTTGAAGGAAAAGCTGCGGAAAATGGGCATTCTGGGGTGTCTTCTATGCATTGTTGGATCCACTATCATTGTACTCCATGCACCTGAAGAGATGTCTCTTAGTTCTGTACAAGAGATATGGGAATTGGCCATTCAACCTGGTATGCTTCCTTCTATCAGGGTTACATTCATTCATTGTCCGCTATGAAAATGCCCGTGGCTTTATGATTCATGCACTTTTCCTTATTAGTGCTTTCTGTTTTGTTTTGGCCTACAGCATTCCTCTTGTACACGACATCGGCGATTGCCGTGACATTGGTCTTGGTTCTGTATTGTGCTCCCCGCTATGGCCAAACTAATGTTTTGGTTTATATTGGAATATGTTCTGTAATTGGGTCCTTGACTGTAAGTGGCATTCTATCCAATTAACCTTGTCAGTTATCAGTTGTCACTACTTAATATGTGATGTTTTTATCATTTTGGATATTCCTGTATGTTCTAACTTCTAACAGTTGACTGAATTGTATGCCAAGGCTCACCATTTGTTTTATATTTCTAATAAAATTCTCCTTTCCCAGGTCATGAGTGTGAAAGCAATTGGCATTGCGATAAAACTTACACTAGAAGGTGTAAACCAGTTTTTCTACTTTCAGACATGGATTTTTACAATGGTTGCTATCACCTGTGTCATTGCCCAACTAAATTACCTTAATATGGTCAGTATCACTTGTTTTATTGTGAACATAGTTATTGCATTATGGCATTAAGTGTTACATATTTTCTTCTTTCAGCTGCTTCATTGAATTCCGTTGCTTTGTTCTCTGTGCTTTAGATGTATAATTATATCCCACTGAGGAAAAATGTTAGTTAAAACTTGTTAGACTCTGTTTCTTTAGACATATTAGTTAGTACGGGTTAACACTGGGCCATTATCTTAATTTTATTCTGGCTGAGGTCAAACTTCTGATTGCTGAAAACTATGTGAACGCAGTATTATGATTTAATATTCTTTTAATTGTCCTCGTTAAGGGGAAATATACACATTCATGTATGCAGAATTGCAGATTGCTTCTGAAATCTTGATCTTAAATTTTTGTCATTCTAACTGCTTTCTTTGCTAAGATGTTGTTTACTAGAATGTTGTTTCCGTGTTTTGTAATTGTCATAATTTTCTTGTTATTTGATCTTCTATTTGGAATTCTATGGTGACCAACTCTTGCATGATTGCAGGCATTGGATAACTTTAACACAGCAGTTGTTTCTCCAATCTATTATGCATTGTTCACAGCTTTTACAATATTAGCCAGCGCAATCATGTTTAAGGTTGGTGTTTTACAGAAACACAGTGAGAAAATTTGTGCATCCAAGGAGACATTTCATGGTTCAATTATTTTTATAATTCATCCTCCTCTGCTTTTATTATTTAGGACTATTCTGGTCAAAGTATAAGCAGTATTGTGTCAGAGCTATGTGGTTTCATCACTGTCTTATCTGGAACAACTCTATTGCACAGTACAAGAGAGCCAGATCCTCCAGACATTGCAGGTAATACCTCATGCTCTTTAATGTACTGTGAAAACTTGGATGATATAAACTCCTCATAATTGTATGCGTCAATAAGGGGTATCCATTTTTGCTTGACCTGTTGGATTGCTTGACCTGTAATACAGTACGCTTATGCCAATGGTTTAAACTTAATACAAATTTTAGATAACATGAAAGAATTGCAGACTACAATGCTCCGTTAGTAGTCATGCCACTAAATAGTTGATGATTTCCTTTTTCATATCAAGTATCAGAATGTGCAAATATAATAGGGAAGATTGATGAAAATATATTAGTTATAGATATTATATGCAAGGATTTGTTAGATAGCTATTTTTTGAACCTAAATATTAATATGGATTACCTAGATGTTGACAACCAGTCCGAAATAGTGAAGCTGTCTTGACCCATTTGAAAGCAAACTTGAGGTTTCAGTTTTTGGTGATAGGATGAAAATTCTAGGAAGATTCAGGTCTTAAGCAGCAAAAAAGATGGGGATTAGTAAGTTTTTTTTGGGGCCAGTTCACTCCTGACTCCTGAGAAGTTTGGACTTTGGAGATAGATGATGGTCCTTTATCAAACAAGTATTAATTGCTTTGTCTGCAACAGGTCTGGAATTTGAAAAAGTCAACATTTATAGATAGCTATTATTGATTCTTTAAAATGGAAATTTCCTGTATAGACTGGGTAGCAAAAATGTGGAAATATCCTCTGCTACTTGAACTACAACTTGCTAGGATAAAGAAAGGAGACCTTGTATGGATCAAGCAAAAAGCAACAAAAATGTACTCATTGCATTATGAGGAGATAGCTTTACATAGTAATAGACTAATATTAAATCATTATGTGCTGAATGATTAAAAAAGGATAATTTGTAAGCGTCGTGCATATATCTACTTAATTTAGTTAGTTTCATTTGAAAATTTCATAAACACTGGATTCAGACAAGACTGGGGACATAAAAGGTGGCTGAATGCATGAGGCTTTTCCCCATCAGGGTTTGAAGAGGGTTAGATGTATGTAGCCTTACTGTCATGAAAGTAGCAGTAATATGTGAACAGTATTACTTGATACTAGATGAATAATTTCTTCAGTTTTCTTTAAAGCTCTTCTGCTTTGTGTTTTACATAATCTATTATAAAAACCAAAGTTATGCTTGTATTTGTTTAGGCCTTTACCAAATACTGTATGTTTACGACTGTACCAAAGAAAGGATATTTATTATAAGTCCACTCTGTTTAATACTGCTAAATGAATATTCCTTTCTGAAATATCTTTACGTGGATAAAGGCTTTTCTTAGGACGCTAAACTTGGAATCATATAGAGAGATTCGAGAGTTTTCTCTAATCAGTGTATTGTAGTCCTAATACAGAATTCAATATATGGGATGTGTTACTGACAATTGACTGTGAGATTGGAAATTATTTGCTGCTATCTAGTGATCTTAAGTTGGGATAACCAATGCTGTTTTCTAAAAGTAAATACATAGTATCTGATTATTATTCTCCACAAACAGATTTATACACACCATTGTCTCCAAGAGTATCATGGTATATCCAAGGCAACAATGAATCCTGGAAACAGAAGGAGGAAGATGCATCACCCTTTAATTTAATAGCAATTATACGGCAAGATCATTTCAAGTGACAGAGTTGCCTTAAACTGCAAGAAGTTTGATCTATCATGTGCTATTCATTCATTGAGCTAAACATTACATCCTTACTTCTCATATTTCTTAAGCAACAGAAATGTGGCAGTACTATGGGGGTTTGGCTATGACCCCATAAATTTGATTCCATCACATTGTGCAGGCAGAGAGGAGCCAGTGCTTCCCTTTTTCAGAATCTGTTGGTAGCATGTGAAGTGAAGGCTTGGGTGCTAATGTTTGAAAGGGGTGATTAATCACCCAGTTTGCATTTCTTTCCCCAGTGTATTTCTTATTGGTTCTTCCCACACCACCTAGTTTTTTTTAATTTATTATTGTTATTTTTTTTTTGTAAAATGAAGAATGCTTTTTTGTTATGGTGTTTGGCGGATGGTAGAAGCTAATCCATGTATATTATTAATCAGTGCAAATTATTTAATTTAATTAGAACTTGGAAATTATTGTAAGGATTATTTCCCTTGATTCGAAAACTTAATGGTCTGTTTTGATTTGAAAAAACAATTAGTTTTTTTTTTCACTTTTAACTATAAAATTATCACTTTATTTTTATTTTATGCTTTTAAAAATATTTATTGGAATCAGTAAAAACAGTTAAAAAAATTTCAAACTAAATATTCTCTTAATAAATTATTCAAATTGTATCGGGTTGTCTATTTCAAGGTGCTCATTTAGACTACACAGCAAAGTTAACCATCTCAATCTTTTCTATGCAATTGTTTAACTTGAGTTTTAAAAGATAAACTATTATATAATAAAATAAATTTGAGGAATATGATTTCACTGCAGTAGATCTTAATGGTAAAAGAACAAATTTTGAGGCAAGAAAGCGTAAAAAATGAAAGGTGTATATGACGGAAGCATGTAATAATATAAAGTAGCACACGTTTGTCATATCTTGTGGCTGTAGTTTAGTGGTAAGAATTCCACGTTGTGGCCGTGGAGACCTGGGCTCGAATCCCAGCAGCCACATTTTTAACGTCTCTATGAAGAGAACCCATTTTTTTTGTTACCGTTGCTACTGCTACTGTTTCTCCTTTCTATTATTTTTAAGAAAAACCATATGAATCGACCAAAAAAAGGTAAAACCATATGAAATGTCATTTCTTTCCTTTTATTTTGATTTGATTCTATTTCTCTCCATTTTTTTTGACAAAACAGAATATACCATCTTCAGCCCAAAAAAAAACAGAATATACCATGATGAAAAATCGGACTATATATATGTCTGTTTTTTTTTTGGTGAAGAAAAATTTAGATTAAGACAAAGACTGACTCTATGCAAAGTCAGAACCAACCACCAACCTCAAGAGGATTTATAGTGATAATCCAGAATAGTTGGCAGTGTACATTGCTAATTGCTACTGAGCATTTGGTAATTAATTAAAATACCAATAACTACATACATAGCGTGTATAATCGATAACTAATCTATAGTTATATTAAATCTCCTCCCGAATTGATACAGTATGCTACAAACTAAAGCTATTGCACAAACTACAAAAATATGCAGCAATGGGTCTCGAGCGCAAAACCTACGGGGGAAACTGACCACCTAACAACTAGGTTACAAGGCTTGCTATATATTTTGGCGGCAATCGATTTATGTAAAAGTATGGTTGTTCTTCTAATTTCTTTACATTCACACATTTCTTTTATAAATATATATATTATTTTATTAATATGTCAATTTATTAATTTATATATTATATAAAATTATAAATCTATTTAGTTAATCTAATTTTAAAAATATTTACTTATATAATTTATTTATTTATTTATTTACAATTTTTAGTTTATTTTGGCATAAATATTATAAACTTTTAAATATGGTGGTTTAAGCAGTTCAACTAGTGACCCAATGACCAAGTACTCTGGCTAAATCGACCACTAGTTCAAGTTTAATAACATTGGTCATTTGGTTGCAATAGTAGAATCACGTCCAGGAAGTCATTTGTTGTATCAAAATTTGTTAGGTGATGTCTTTTTTGACTTATTATTATATAATTAATTTGCATCACTAAAAATAGTAAAATAAATATTTTTACCTATTAAATTAATTATATATATTTTTTAAAAGTAAGACAATGTTAGCAACACACTTTTTTCAAACGGATTTGGCTCCTCTAAAGTGAACAAATCAATTTAGAGTGTAAAGTAATTAATCTCAACCATTGATGAGAAAATCAATGGTGAATATTATAAGTACATGTATAGCAAATTATAGATGTGTTAGAATATTATCCCTTGATTTTCTCATTAATGGTTGATATTAATTACTTTACACTCTAAAGTGATTTGCTCACTCACTTTAGAGAAGTCAAATCCTTTTCAAACACTGTTTATGATTATTATTTTGAGAATGAGTTCCACCAGATAGGATATATGTTCCATGTGATTTAATGGAATCTACATAAATTCTATCCATCTTAAAAAATATATTGAAAAAAGTATATTATTAGCATTCCCCAAAAAATAATAAAAAGAAGTCTAATAGCACGGTTACCTTTCTAGTTTTACTATTATATCTCATGGCAATCCTTTATGGATGGTACATGGGTGCATGAGGCACCAAATCCTAGCATTCTCATCCAGTGTTTCACGTCCTCTACTTATCATGAATCTGTGGTGGATGTTCATTTGAAATCCCAAGTCTTCTTCCATGTCTTTTTTTCTTAAGTCTTTTTCCTTGTCTTTTTTCTGAAGTCTTCTTCTTTGGAGTTATTTCTTTTTTGAGTTTTTTCTAGCATACATAAGCCGATCAACTTCATATATATAATCACACTCCGATCTTGCAATGTGGCACACATAGATATATATATATATATATGACTTACAATTAGACTCGCCCAAATATGAATTATAGCTCTTGTAATATATAAAAGATGAAACACAAATTATGACGTTTTGCTTTTTAAATCTCTAAATTTTTGCCACGTAAGCAAATTTTTCTAATTCCCACAATATGGTTGAGTGTCCTTTGAGTTTCACCTCATTAGTACTTTTATAACTGTTACATTCATCATTAATATTATGTAAAAACCTCATTCTAAATAATAAAGAAGTTACAAACCATATTATTAATTATTAACTTTTAGATATGAAGCTATAATTATAAAGCAAGTATAAGACATTGTTTAAAATAGCACATAGCTAGGTATGTTTGATTGGTTGAATTGATATTCGAGAATAGGTGATATATTTGGATTGGTAACCAACCATAATGTAAACATCATTGTTGAGAGTCAGTTTAAACAGATCAAAAAATTTTTTTAGAATTTTATTTTTAACTCAAAAAAAAATAGTTTTTAGCAGAAAAAGTCAAATGACAAGTTATATTGTTAATATTATTTCAATGTATAGACTATAAGAAATTTACTACAACAAATCAATATTATAGAAAAAATCACATCTAAAATCAGTATATTAAATAATAAAATTTTAAAAAACTACTTATTTACCCGCACATCGCGCAAGTTCATATCTAGTAAATAGTAATACTATATATACACAGCTTCCAACAATTTTCTAATTCAATCAATATTAGTTTGAGAGAATTGAAATTTTGAATATATTTAGAAGAGGCTATTTAATATCTAATAACATAAACACTTCCATAAATATTCCCTCTAGTCCATAATATAAATAACAGTATAAAAATATACAGACTAAGGAATGCTTTGAAATGTGATCATCTTAATTAATACTCACTAGTTTCAATTTTTTTTTCTTCAAAAATATCCCCTTTGATGTGTCTTGTAAATATGAATATTGTATTAAATAAATAATATAGTTGAAAAACTAGCATTTAATTTATTTGAAAAGTGATGGATGTTGCTTATATTTTGCGCAAAAAAAAGTGTATTTGTTGCTCATATTTTGAACTGGAGAGAGTATTTAATGAATCTAAAGCAACGACTTGAACTATTTTACCCTTGAGTTGTGGTACATTCAGCCTTAAAAACCTACCGCTCATACCACACCATGTACTAGTTATTTTATACTATTTAAAACAATAATAATATAAACATATGACAGAAAACTTAATTAGCACAAATGGATACTTCCTCTGTTTCTTTTTATCTGTCGGTTTTTAAGAAAAATTTTGTTCCTTTTTATTTGTCGTTTTGATAGTTTAAGGTTACATTTTGACAATTATACCATTAACCCTATTAATTGTTTATATATTTTTCATAAATTGATTAATGTATTAATTGAGAAGTTCAAAGACTAATTAAATATGATCCATCTACTCCCAAAAATTATTTTGCTTTCCAACAACATAAATTTATTACTAATACACACATGTGAATGTGAATATATCTGAGACTAATTGGATAATTAAATAAGAGGTTGAAAATTATTAGAATGATGAGACACATTAATTAATTTATTTACTCCCTAAGACTAATTAAATAAGGGTATGAAAGGAAATATTTTATCAATTAATTATTTCCTTAGTTATGGTAAAATAACTTAAAACGACCGATAAAAAGGAACAGAGGGAGTATATATATTAATACGTCAGACCATGCCAAGGTGGCTAATACGACAAGCACGCACGCCGTCCCCCTGATTCCTTGGACGCATGATCCTTGATTCTGAACCCCCTTATCCCTCCAATCATCGGCTTATTTTCTTTTCTTTTGGATCTCTATATTTATTTTTCATAATAGTCGGTTCTATAATAATAATAATAATAACAATATTCCCATTCCCATAGAAAACAAAAGTGACAATGTAAATATGAAAGAATTTCTGGAGGTCAACGGTCCTTACCTTCTTCGTCCTTTAATTTTATACACCACACACACACTAACTAACTAGTTCTAGCTCTATAAAGCCAAGTTGATACATACATACATAGCATGGCAGCTCCTCCAGTGAACCCATTGCAGGTGGCATACGAGGCATGGACGAGCCTAGCAGTACCTGACTGGTTGAACAAAGGAGACAACGCATGGCAAATGGTGTCCGCCACCCTCGTTGGGATGGGATCCAGAGCATGCCAGGCCTCGTCATCCTCTACGGTAGCATCGTCAAGAAGAAATGGGCCGTCAACTCCGCCTTCATGGCCCTCTACGCTTTCGCTGCGGTCATCATTTGTTGGGCCACGTGGGCCTACAAGATGTCCTTCGGCGCCCTTTTGGGGTAAAGCTGGGCCCGCGTTGGGCCAGAAGTTTCTCACCAAACGGGCCGCGCTACCCGCCACGTCGCATTACTACGACGATGGTCGGTTGGAGACCCCGGAGATTGAACCGTTTTATCCCATGGCCACTATGGTGTGGTTCCAGTGCGTGTTTGCTGCCATCTCGCTTGTGATCTTGGCTGGCTCTGTTTTGGCCAGGATGAATTTCAAGGCGTGGATGATGTTCGTGCCGCTCTGGCTCACTTTCTTTCTCTTACACCATTGGGGCGTTTAGTTTGTGGGGTGGGGTGGTGGGTTCTTGTTCCACTGGGGTGTTATGGACTACTCTGGTGGCTATGTCATCCATCTCTCTTCCGGAATTGCTGGCTTCACCGCTGCTTATTGGGTAACTAGTTATTAGTTAATTAATTGTCTTCTTCTACTTGCTTTCTCACTTAATCTTACTGTATGATACATTTTGCATATTTATATATGTTAACATACACATTTTGAATTAATTTTAAACTACAAAGACAAGTAAATTACGTACCCTCAACTGCACACTGATCACAAATTAACGGACAACATACTTGATCCAAAAAGTACCCCTTATTCCAGCTGGAGAACTCTAGTAGCTGCCTCTCTGTGAACAGTAATTAAATTTTAGTTTTGACTTTTTGCTATATATATACCTTGCTCTATATATATGATCGACCCTAGACCGGAGCAAATTTCAGGTTGTGCTTGTAAGTTGTAGCTCTACTTTGTACACGTACAGTTAGGAAAATTATCGTGCAAATTGACATCGACAGGAAAAGAAATTGAAGGGCGATAGGTGTAAATTAATGCTAATTAAGCAGCTGGTAATTAAAATATAGAAAATGAGATGGAATTAATATTGTTGTACTGGCATACAGGGCAGAATCTTTGGGCGGAATCCCTTTGTCCAAATGTATTGAACTGCTTGCTTGAAATCTAAAACATCGTTGTTCGTTCATAATATATTTTAATTAAATTTTCAATATTGATAGAAAGAAAGGAATCGTTTGGTAGTGTTTGTAAATTATATCCTTAACCTCTCATCACTATCTACTAATAAATTTTGTTATTTGACAAATGGTGCATTAATAGGGGGAGATCCTATACTATTCTGGTCAATGCTCACATATTAATTTTTGTTGTTGTTGAGGGAACATATTAATTTATTTGTTATCTATGCTTTCACGTTTCATTCAAATGTCAACCTTTTCTTCGTTCATGATGTCGTAAAAATATTAAAAAACTTAAAAAGGGAATTGAGAGCAAAGCAAGAAATCAAGATGAAGTCAATGCTATAGTAATTGTGTGTTGGAATTAATGGAGTGATCGATGTATACTACTATTAATTAATTGTAATGGAATTAATAATGGAGTACATGATGAAAGATGTGTAACTTGGAATATACATATACATGGATGTAATAGGTGGGACCAAGATCGAAGAAGGACAGAGAGAGATTCCCACCGAACAATGTGATACTAACGTTGGCAGGGGCGGGGCTACTATGGATGGGATGGGCAGGTTTCAACGGAGGAGATCCGTACGCGGCCAACACCGACTCGTCGATGGCGGTGCTCAACACCAACATATGCGCCGCCACCAGCCTCCTCGTGTGGACGTGGCTTGATGTCATTTTCTTCAAGAAGCCCTCTGTTATTGGAGCCGTTCAGGGCATGATCACTGGCCTTGTTTGCATCACTCCCGGCGCTGGTACCCTCCCTAAACTACTCTTCCTACTTGCATTGCATGTACACTATATTAAATATTATTATAATTTCACTCATGCACGTCTTAATTAGCTGGTCTAACCCTTCTTTCACGGCCCTAGAGGTGGTGAATCTATTAATCAATGTTCAATAATCACCCATTTAATTATGATTTTTTATTTTCGGGTGTGAAAACCAGCTGGGAGCTAGATTCCATTCTTGACTCTGAGATTCCATTCTTAATTAAAATCTGTAACTTGTCTTTATTGGTCTTTCCTTTCCTTCTATGGTGTCGGGTTTTACGCATGTATTTGAGGTGTGTATAGTCGTATAGATATGGAAAGATAAAATTGAAGCAATAGAAACATTCAACATTCCGAACGAGTAACGTTATACAGCGCGCAAATGACCATACTTCATTATTATTTTTTTTGAAGGGAATGACCATACTTAAATATTATGTATAATTACTAATCTAGCTATATATACGATTCGAGTTTAATGTATTATTTCTTAGACTATTACAAACTTATACTTATAGTTTCAACCAAGGTAGTTAAAACCGGACCGGTCACTGAACCGGTGAGGGCAGGGGTTTAAGGTTCAGAGGTTCGACCGGGGTTCAACTAGGATTCAACTGGGGTATAATAAAATAATATTGTTTTAATTATAAATATAATTTTAATATTATTTTAAACTCTAAACCTATACAATATTGAGCAAAAATTAACATAAAAGTCATAATTTTATAAAGAAAAATTAAACTTTACTACTAAATGTCATAATTCATAACATAAAATATTCAAAATTATAAATAATTGAAGAAAGTAATATCTATTTATTTTAAAAAAATAAAAAATAAAAGTGTGAACCGGTTTAACCCGGTTTTTGACTGATTTTTCTGATTTTTGACCGATTCTTTGACAGACAGGTTTTCAGGAAGTACCGGACCGGACAGGGGTCCAGTTCCCGGTTCAACCAGTCGGACCGGCTGATCTGGTCCGGTTTTAACTACACTGATTTCAACGTTGGATTTGAACTCAGATTCCAACTACTCGATCACTTATAGTATATAGTAACAATAATGTGGAGTAATATACAATTCGTTATATACACCCAATATTTTGTACAATTAATGCGTCGAGATTTATGGGTTTAGATATTTCTAATCTAGAGTATATGCGATGATTCTTTTGACTTCATTTCCCAAAAGAAAAAGTCAATATTGTAATTCTTTTTATATTAGTTTATTTCAAAAGATTTTTTTAACTAATTACCTTGTTGAGTTTTTTTTTTAAAAGCATAATCGTAAAAAAAAATCAATTAGGAAACATATGTCATGTTGGATTGGCAAAGCGGCTCAACCCGACCCACCTTTTCAATGGTGTGGGGGTTAACCCACCAATAAAAGTGGGTTAAATTTTTTTACCCATATGACCATCTTGTTAAAGGGTGAGTTAGCAGATTTGACCTATTTTTGTGGATTGGCGCCAATCCGTCAAAACTCACAAAAAAAATCATGAAAATTAAAAAAATAATGTATCAACTTGTGCCCTACCTGTCGAGTTGGTGGGTTAGATGGAACGAATTGAATAGATTGAGTCACCTAACCCGCCCCACCAATTTTGGCAAGGCAATCCACTTTCTCATCCCAGTGCCATGCATGCTTTAAGTTAAATAGAACTATGTATCCATATGATATAATAACATGAGTCCTCAGAAATGGTTTTTCGCATAAAACGATTACCAACTGAGATGTTTTCAGCTAACAAATTCCAAATTAAAAATGAAAAAGAAAAAGAAAAAACTTTTTAACAGACATCAGCCACAACATTTGTGAGTAATTCGTTACTAAGCAATATGGATCCAGTCTTGATTTCTTGTTATTACTTAATTATACGTTTTTATCATTCAATTATATTCTGTTATTATGTACCTAATTTATATTGTTTGTGAATATGTATATGTATATAGGTGTGGTTCAAGGATGGGCTGCGATAGTGATGGGAGTGTTTTCAGGCAGTGTTCCATGGTTCAGCATGATGATACTCGGGAAGAAGTTGACACTGTTTCAAAAGGTTGATGACACCCTCGCCGTGTTCCACACCCATGCCGTGGCTGGCCTTCTTGGTGGCATACTCACCGGCCTATTCGCGGAGCCCCGTCTGAGTGCACTCTTTCTTCCGGTCACCAACTCCAAAGGAGGAGTCTATGGAGGCCCCGGCGGGGTCCAAATCCTCAAACAAATCGTGGGGGGTCTTTTCATCATTGGGTGGAACCTTGTGGCCACTTCCATCATTTGTTTAGTCATAGGTTTAATTGTTCCGCTCAGGATGACGGAGGAAGAGTTGCTGATTGGGGATGACGCGGTTCATGGGGAAGAAGCTTATGCACTATGGGGCGATGGAGAGAAACTTAGCCTCTACACTGATGATACCACCCGCCATGGAATATCAATGGCCTCAATTGGTGCCACACAAGTTGTCTAGACTCTACACCATATATTATATAGAGGGGTGATACATGGACACCCCACCACCCTTCTCATACCTCATCCCAATGAGGTGGGAGGTGTGGGGTGGGGGTCTATATCATTAGGGTATTATATACAAGAAAGAATAATGTTTCATAGACACCTCAACCTATCTATACCTAGTGAGAGAAAGAAATAAATGAGAGATAATTGATAGATGTGTAGTGATATGATGTGATAAGAAGAAAGAGATTAGAGGTGTTGGATGAATGTGGAAGATTAATTGATAGTTTAATAGTTGGAATTAATAGTTTAATTGATTATTCTTTATTGTTTTTATGCATGCGTGTCATTCCCATTGTTTCTTTCTGGTGTGGATCTGAACTTGAGGATATGTGAAACATGCAAATCCTTGGAGGAAAAAAAAATTAAGAAAAATATAATCTGATTTGTTTTTGGGCTTGTGTTTATACCTACAGTACTGTTGTTGTATAATTGTTCTAATTTTGTGTTAATTACTACTACTACTACTTCATAGGTATCCCAGCTATAAATGTATATGAATTGCTGAGCTTGAAAGTTGGTTATATTTAAAGGCAATTGAGTCAGTAAGTGATTTTCTTTGGTGCATTTGTTCCGAAGAAGAAAAATAAAAGTGGGATACGAACATAAACAAACTCGTTTAGCTTATTGCTCACAAATCATGAGTTTTTTTTTTTTTGACTCAATCATGAGTTTTGTTATAGGTTGAGATTTTTTTTTTGGGTCAACAGATTGAGATTTTTTTTTTCATTTTTGGACTCAACTGTTGAGATTTTCTTAACTGGACATGTAAACCCAAGTTAACGGGCCTCACTTTCCTAATGGCCCAAAACTTACAGTTTGGAAAGAGCTTTGGAAGGTTAGACCATGTTTTCGTTGACCAAAAAAAAAAAAAAAGACCATGTTTTTAGCAATTCTATTTGAGGGGCCCTAAATGATGCTCATAAATCTCATCTAATTCCACTACCTTTTGAACAAAAAAAAGAACAAAAAATAACTCCACTACCTTATGCTTTGTCCGAGTGGCTGTCATTCCACCCAAAATGTGGATGTGATGAGAACTTTACTACCGTTGACCCAAAAAAAAAGAACTTTACTATCGTCAATGGATGCTTAATTAGTAATGGTAATCCCTCCACTATATCTATCTTATTCTGGCCTAAATCCTAATTGGCTTAATTCAATTTTATTTCGAGGTAGTTACAGTTTTTATTTAGTGGCGTTAACCAATTAAATTTTTACAGGCTTCATGATAGTCGTTTTATTCATTATGCATTCTATATTCTCGTTGTCACAAATATTACTGTTAAATCATATATTTCGGAAGAGATCAAACGAAAGAAAGGGAATGGAATGCATGGGAGAAATTAAAGTGTGCTTGCAACTTGCTACCATAACACTGGGAAATTAAAACACAAATTTATCACACAGGCGATTAAATAATTTGCAACAGAGAAAATGCATTTGCCCTTTCACCCAATCCATTTGAAAAAGGTATTGTATCAATTGGTACCTGTGTAAAGAGTGCGGAGTCTTTTTTTCGATTTTAGATTCATTATTTTTATGAATGAGTAAAATATTTGGTATGCCTAAAAGTTTACTAGAAATGTTAGACAATGTTTATGGGAATTTTTTTTTTAACCTTTACCAACTCACAGAGAGGAAACATAATTGAAAAATTATTACGGAGAATATTAACTTTTCGAAGATATTTTTTGAAACATTCGTGCCAACTGCCAAACAAAATATTTTAAGATTTTCAAATTAAGATTGGTAAGAATCTTAAATAAATTCCCCCAACACCTACAAAGATTTAAAAAAAATTCACCATTTTTTTTTCCATTTAACTACTATTTATAGTGTGTTTATATTTTTTTCCCTCAAAATATATTAAATCCAAAAAAGAGCTGATCCTATAATTTCCGTATGATGCTTATAATAAAAAATTATTAAATTTATCAAATTATATTGTAGATTAGTATAATCATCCACTAATTCCAAAGAGCTAGCGATGAATCCTAATGAGTTTTCTTTTTTAAAAAAAAGTATTGTTAAACCATATATTAATAAATGGTTGACAACATACTAATAGAAGAGACAAACAATCTAGCTTATTGGATCTCACTCAGAACCCACAAAACCAAACGAAACAAGTAAGTGTTTTACGCAGCAAGATTTGAATGTCACTCCAAACGACACCCACCAATTAAGCCCATTTAAGCTGGGCACTGTACCATCCAAGGCAAAGAAGCATGGAGCGTCATCCAATTCCATCATCCGGTTCCTATATTTTGTTTATTTTTTTCCTCCATTTTGTAACTTTTATTCTTCAAGAAGTAGTGGGGAAAAGGCCATATCATTATTCATTACCGTCCCCTTTTTAGGGAAAACAAAAAACCATAACAAACAGGTGAGCATTTTGGTTCTTTGGATTTTCTTATTTAAAGAAAGTACAACAATCATCAATAAACAATACATCCCGTCTTCTTAGCTCCTTCCTTCTGTTGTCTGTCGCCAAATATCCAACAAAGGCATTAAAGCACGCCACGGCTACCGCTCAAGCTTTGCTCATTTCTCCCACTAATCACCAACCAATACTAACAACACCAAGTAGGGTACTGCCTACTAGCACGTGAACCACACCTCAAAACCACCAATATAATATAAGTATATGAATATGAATATGAATATGAATATGAATATGAATGAATATAGGTTTAAATATTTTTTTCGTCCCTGTAAAATGACTGAGTTTCATTTTTCGTCTTTGCAAAAAAAAAATTTAGTTTATGATCCTTGTAAAATAAAAAGTTTTATTTTTAGTCCCTGCAATATTGTTTTAGTCCCTGTAATATTTAGATCATGTTAAATGAGTCCCTGTAATATTTAGATATTCGCTGAATTAGTCCCTGTAAAATAAAATTGATATAATATTATAGGGACTAAAAACAAAATTGTCCACATATTACAAGGACTAATTTAGCATGAATTGAATATTACAAGGACTAAAACAATATTGCAGGGACTAAAAATAAAACTTTTTATTTTACAGGGATCATAAACCAATTTTTTTTTTACAGGGACGAAAAATGAAACTCGGTCATTTTGTAGGGACAAAAAAGGTATTTAAACCATGAATATATAAATATTGGTGCATGGACATTTATACGATATCACCACTTATCTAACACATTTCATCTGTTTTTTACATGATTTTCTTTATCAAATCATATCACCTATCACATTTATCATTTCTTTATCTTCTATTTTTCTCTCTCTAATTGCATACACCCAGATGTCTATAAAACATTTTCTATATATATATCTGACCTAACCATTACAATTACAAGTGTCACAATCCCACTCCACCATAGGCCATAGCCATTTATGTGTGCCCCTCACACAGTCACAGGTGATGCCCTGCCCATAATTATCCACAATTCCTTATCCTTGAAACTTTACTTAGTCTCCTCCCCACCAGGGTCCAACAATTGTTCCTTAATTATTATTGTTAATGGTGCCTTTTAAAATCTGAAGTGGTTCCTTTTTTTCTCCTTCCTTTTGCCTTTACAAAAAATTGAAGAGGCGCTGTCATGAAACAGGAGAATCTAAAATCAAATCATTTTTAGTGGGGAGCTTCAATATTATTTGTGCCACAGCTCAGCACAAAGATGAGAATGACATATATGCTTTTTGGAGTTGGAGCTAGCATTCTCGTCAAATTGTTTTGAGAGAGAGAGAGAGATAAAAGGGTGATGAACACGCCCAATTAGTATCAACAACAAAGTGACATCCTAGTTTAGTGGGATTCTCATTCTCTTCCCACCATTGACACTACCAAGACATAAACCAAGTAGCCTCCTCTCATATTCTTTCCCATTGGCCTCTTAGTATATTCCTTTTTTAATTACATTTACTTATTTATTTTGGCTCATATGATTTTTAAGAAAACCCAAAAAAGAAAAAGAAAATAGAGTGTTTTCCTTTTAAGCCCTGTTGCTCATTGCCACGTGGGTCCCTTGCACACTACACTATCACTCAACTCGTTTGATCTTGACACTCATCATTGTTGTGACAACAATAAAGTTCTCCTCCTTCTATTGCCTCTCTCCCATATCAGTGTTCATGGTGGCCTGCAGCGCGCTTAACTAAGTAGTGTGTTCTTGTTCCTTAATTCCATCCTCTTAACTTGTCCTGTTTTTAACTTGTGTCAAACATGAAGAACATCCATGCATGTGGTTTGAAAATATGTGTAGACATGTAGAAACCTCGTTTTTGGTTGGAACTTGGAATAGATGTTCTGTTTTGGTTGCTTATTAAGCTGTTGTGTAATACGACCTTCCTGTACTCCTGGTTTTATCTCTCGCATTTTTCTTTGATAACAATTGTAGCTGCTGTTGTGAACTTGTATGTTCAGCTATAGTATTACTATTTGGAATAGAATGTCTATATGTTTCTGGGCATGATAATATTTTTGCCTTATTTTATTTTTTTGTTAAAATGTCACTAAACTGTTTCTGTTGGTGATTTTTTCTTCCTCTTGAAAATTCTGAAAAGGGGTTTGATTTGACCAGGTGTATTTTCCTTGGAGACCAAAGAGGTTTACATGTTTCGCCCAAATCTTAGTGGAGCTCCTCTCAATATATCGATGAGGTGGCTCATATTCCTTCTTGTTGTCTTGAAACTGAGTTATGCAATCAAAGATCCTGATGTAGAAGGTATGGTGAAATTTGCTGTTATTCATTTCTCACCAGAAGCATGTATTGTTTGAATTTAGTTTTGATTCCCTATGCTGCTGCTGTGTAATGAATTTGAAATAACTGTTTGAAGCCTTTACCACAAGTGAAAAACCATCATAGTTATTATAATGATATGGCAGTGTCAAAAATTTGTTTTACACTTGAGTTTCAGTACCTAACTTTGATAAATTTGACAATTAGGATAACTCGTGTTGCTCCCTTGTCGTCAGTGATCTTGGAATTTTTTCACATGTTATAGGTTAGATAATTACTACATTTTTTTGACCATGTTATTCTCTGGTTCGTGCATAACTTCAATTCAATCCTTATGTGACAATATTCTACTATATATAGACACTCTTAATTGAATCATTCTGAAATATTTGGCCTAATATCCAGGTGAAGCTCTGCTTGATCTTTTGTATTACCTCAATGATTCCAATAATCAAATAACAGACTGGGATAGTCATTTAGTCAGCCCGTGTTTCAGCTGGTCACATGTCACCTGTAGGAATGGACATGTCATATCTCTGTAAGTTCATCCACATAGAAAGTACAAAATGTTTTTTACTATTATTTTCTTAATCTAGTTTTTTCTTCCTTTTCTCCCTTATTTTTATGTCGCGGTGTTGCAGTAATTTAGCTTGACAATGCTAATCAATCTACAGGACCCTGGCTTCGATTGGATTTTCTGGAACACTTTCTCCCTCAATTGCCAAATTGAAATATTTGGTTAACTTGTAAGTGCCATCATGATAAGTTGACATTTATAAGATTTGCAACTTCTGCTACTATACTAATCCAGCTAATGAACTATCATCATTTAAGTAAATTTTCCTAGAATTAGGAGTATGATAGTGACTAGTGAGGTGGTTTTTTCCTTCCATGATGGTGACCTTCCTGCCAGCTTGTCTTAACTATAATCTTCACGCAGGGAATTGCAGAACAACAATCTGTCAGGCCCCTTACCTGATTACATAGCCAACTTGACGTCCCTACAATATCTAAACCTTGCTGACAATAATTTTAATGGTGCTATACCAGCTACATGGGGTCAACTATCCAATCTCAAGAATCTGTAAGGCTTCACTTTCCATTACTTAGGTGCTTCTTCCACCCTTACATGTATAAAAAATTATGAAAAAGCTTCTTGGAGGAATAAATAGTTTATGATTGGAAGTGATAAGCTCATGTGTGATTCAGTATAATGAGAGAGAACAACTTATCTGATCATGTTCCTGATGCAATTGCAAATCAGTCTGCAAAATTGTAAAAATTTGTATTCTAGAGACTTTTTGTTTTCATGACTTGTTACCATACTTCATTTCTTGGAAGTTTATGGTGCTTTCCCTATGCTTCTTATCCTGATCTTGAATGCTATAATTGATTTGTGTTTTCTTTTGACAGGGATCTTTCATCTAACGGTCTTACCGGAAGTATCCCAATGCAACTCTTTTCAGTTCCAGTGTTTAAGTATTAGAACTTTATATTTACCTGATTATTTTCATTTAGTAACAAATATTTCTGTATACTCTTAATTTATGGACTTTTTTTTGCACTATTACTTTCAGCTTTTCAGATACACACCTTCAATGTGGTTCAAGCTTCGAGCAGCCTTGTGATTCTAAATCTGAACATCCAGGTTTGATTGTTAGACCCAAAAAAGAAAGTATTTGATTGTTTTTTGGTACATATGAAAGAAATAACAATTAACCTTGAAGAATATGAACTACAAGAAAAGAAAGGTTAGCTAGTAGCTACCTAAAGTTTACCTCTCCCTGCAGATTCATCAACCAACAAATCAAAACTAGCAAAAGTTCTACGTCTTGCAAGTTGTGGTGCATTTGCACTTCTGTTTCTTGGGGCTATCTTTACATACAGATACCATCAAAAGCACAGACAGAAAAGTGATGTCTTTGTTGATGTTTTAGGTAACTTCTTTCCCTTTTTGTCAAATCCTTTTGTCTAAGCATAACAATATAATGCCTAGTACTAAGAAGTATCTTTCTTCTGTTTTTTGAAACATAGAAAACATGATTCCCTATAGGTCTAGTAAGCTCATTTGCCTCCTTATATGGAATGAATCATTTCAAGAGCTTCAGAGTAATGCATATTCCATACTTCTGTGAAACTCCTTTGAAAAGTAATATCTGATAAATTCTACAGGTGAAGATGAGAGCAAAATTTCCTTTGGGCAATTGAGAAGATTTTCTTTGCGTGAACTCCAACTTGCTACTAAAAATTTCAGTGAGAGCAATGTAATTGGCCAGGGTGGCTTTGGAAAAGTGTACAAAGGAGTACTCTCAGATAATACAAAAATCGCTGTGAAACGCCTCACTGATTATCATAATCCTGGTGGAGAGGCTGCATTCGAGAGAGAAGTTCTACTCATAAGTGTTGCAGTTCATAGGAACCTCCTGAGATTAATCGGGTTCTGTACAACCTCAACCGAAAGAATCCTTGTATATCCTTTCATGGAAAATCTAAGCGTAGCATATCAATTGAGAGGTAAAACTGATAACTTCTTCCATCCTCTGTTCTCCCTTTAATGCTTATAGACTAGATTGCAGTTTTATAACACCTCGACCATGCTTCAAACTTCATTTTCAGTATTAAACAAGTCAAAATCTTTGAGAACATAGTATATTTATGCTATTGCTTTTTATTACAATCTGAAAGGGAAAACAAAGTTGAAGAGATATCAGATTATCTGAGCTTTGTTATAATTGCTTAACTTTATTTCTCTATGCTGTTTTAGATTTAAAACCTGATGAGAAAGGCTTGGACTGGCCAACAAGGAAACGCGTGGCATTTGGCACAGCCCATGGTTTGGAATATCTACACGAGCAATGCAATCCGAAGATAATTCACCGTGATCTAAAGGCTGCAAATATCCTTCTAGATGATGAGTTTGAAGCTGTTCTGGGTGATTTTGGGCTAGCCAAGCTGGTTGATGCAAGGATGACTCATGTCACCACTCAAGTTCGTGGTACAATGGGTCATATTGCCCCAGAATATTTGTCCACCGGAAAATCATCAGAGAAGACAGATGTTTTTGGATATGGCATAACACTTCTTGAACTAGTCACCGGTCAGCGTGCAATAGACCTCTCTCGGCTCGAAGAGGAGGAGGATGTTCTTCTGATTGATCACGTAACATCTGTATTTGTTTCACATACATGTGATCAATTTTTGTTATTGGGAGATGTGATGTTAATTTATTTGTATTTATGAATCTTTCTATGGAACAGGTGAAAAATCTGCTAAGAGAAAATAGGCTGGAGGACATTGTGGATAGAAATTTGGAGAGTTATGATCCAAAAGAAGTTGAGACCATTCTTCAGGTTGCATTGCTTTGCACACAAGGCTTTCCGGAGGATCGTCCAACGATGTCAGAGGTGGTGAAGATGCTGCAGGGAGTTGGGTTGGCAGATAGATGGGCTGATTGGAAGCAACTTGAAGAGGCAAGGAATCAAGAATTGTCTCTCATGACTCACCAATTTGTTTGGAGTGATGAATCTACTCTTGATCAAGAAGCTATACAGCTTTCTAGAGCAAGATAAACAGGCACAACTGAAGTCAATTTTGAATTTTGAAACGTGGTTTCTTTGTTAAGTTTATCATAGAATATATATTTGTATATGTATGTACTTAACTATGCTCTAAAGAAAGAGGCATACGTATACACCTTAAAAGCCTGTGTTATATATATAGTGATGGATATATTGTATACAACGGAAAAGAAAGGAATGAAGGGGTTGGGCACAGATGATTTGTTGCATTTGAATACAGGCGAAGATTCAGATTGCAATATGTGTATCATATCACAACAACGTGTGCCTTCTGTAACCTTGGGTAAGTCTTGTTCTTGTAATAGTAATAGTTGCTATATAATCTTTCTTTCTAGTTTCTTTGTTTACCTTACCTTTGTTTTTCACGGAAAAGAAACTGCAAAGCAGTGAAAGTCCACTACATACAAATTAAAGATGATGTTATAATCTTCTCGATGTTATTATGAATATATATATATAGGTAGATAATTCTAATGTTCTTTTTTTGGATCAACTCGTGTTGTTTGGAAAAGAAAATCGATTTCACTATAAAAAATTATTTTATTTTATTATATTCAAATAATATTAAATAATTTAATCAATTTCTTTACAATCCGACAAATTAACTTGACGTCCTTTTGTTTATTTTTGGGTCAGTACTTGTGAATTGTGATTGCGTCCTAATAACTTGGTATTCTTCCGTATTCAAGATATGCTTAGGCAGTTAATAAATGCACATACATCAACTGTCATTCACACGAAATAGTACAAAATCTAAAATACTCTCTTTGTATTTGTATCGTACGGAACTATTAATTTTGTATCAGTGCAGAATTAATAATTTCGCATGTGTTATTTGTATATGTGTGCTACAAATAACACGTGCGAAACTATTAATTCTGCAACAGGACGGAACTAGTAGTTCCACACTGATACATAATTAATAGTTTTGCCCGCTAATTTAACAGTTCCGTGATTCAAAATATTTAAAATGCACATTGATTTAACGGTTCCGCGCGCCTTGATTCCTTACGCAGTTCCGTAAGGAAGAAAATGGGATTCGGATTGTACGCAGTCGCAAGTGTGTGCAGTTGGTGCGGTCAGGTGAGTCTCGGCCATTGGATTCAGCAAACGCTCAAGATTATTTATCTCCATAGGTTGAAGAAGCATGCTATCATATCCCAATTTTGGGTACTGTAAGGCCACGTAATCATCTAAAAAAAATAGTGACTCCATTTCGGCGTGCCTCCTCCGCTAAAGAAATATGCTGTGACTCTGTTTTGGCATGCACAGATAAAATATTAATTATTCTAGAAAAAAAGATTTTTTTTTGACTGAATTCTAGAAAAAAAAAGATAAAATATTAATCAGACAACAATATTTTTCTTATAGCGCACGAACTACATTTAATTCTTTTTAATCGTATTAATTCTTTCTTATCTTATTCAAACAATATAGTATATAAAACAATACTAGTAATTTAATTTTACATACATGTAATAATTTAATTATTCTATAAATGTGTGTATATATATACACACACACACATACACAAAATGATTCAAATAATGTAATCAAACTAAACTTAGAAATTACTACGTCCGGTCATTTTTATAAGAAATAAAATGGATTATTTTTTGGTCATTTTCATGGGGAATCGATTAACGGTTTGTTTGTTTTAGATTTCAATAAAATTGGTGTTAAAAATTTTATTTTAAAAAAATTGTTAAAAAAATTGATTTATGTAATTGATTTTATTCAACGCAAAAGCTATAAATTATTACTACTATTAGAATAAATTATACGCACTCTAGAATCAATTTTATCCACCACGATTTTCTTACCCCAAACACATGAATAGTATTTTTCAATTCTATTAACCTTATTTTTACTCCCAAAATTGATTTTAGGTGGTCCACAGTACTTAAGATATTCAACAAATGATTACCAATAGAAGAAAAAGAATTATTTCTATCAATTTGAGACACTCTTTAGCCATTTTTTAATTAATAAACAAATTATATGTTTGAACTGTACAATCCAAATCCAAGAAAATGACAATGATGAAAGAAGGGGCTTTCCGCGTTGGAGGTTTCAGCCAAGATTGGAGATTTCCGCGTCCTCACCGTAGTCCCCATGCACCCGCGCGCACCATAACAACACCCAAAGGAAGCTGAAACGCTCTGCATCTCCACCGTGCACCCTCGACTTCGCTCAAACGCCATAGCACAGCCCCCAACTATGTTATTTGTGCGGTCGCACGTGTTATTTGTAACAGACATACAAATAACACGTGCGAAACTATTAGTTCTGCATCAGTGCGGAATTAATAGTTCCGCACCGCACGTGTTATTTATAGTACACACATATAAATAGCACTTACAGAATTAATAGTTCCGTATCATTGCGGAACTAATAATTTTGCACGATAACAAAATGACGAGAGTATTTTAAATTTTATACTATTTATGTATGTGTAAATAAAAATGTGTATATGTGCGGATATTAATTGCCATATGCTCAAGGGAAGCTGAGGGATACGCCTAAATGGCTGAATCTAAGCCCAGAGGACCTGGTCCATACAACGAACTTTAATTAGGCCAAGGCCCATTAAATCTCGGTTCTATAACTTAGCAAGTACGGATATGTTGACCAAAAAAATAAAGCAAGTACGGATATAATTAATCACTAATTATTAGATTATTTTATGTAAAAAATAATTTTTTTAAGCTTAACCTAACGAGTTCAAAATTTGGGTTCCAAACTTTTACAAGAATTTTATTTTAAAAAGAATAATTCTAAATCCTCTACTTTGTATTCCTACAAATCTTTCTAATTACTAAATTGAGAAACTATTAGATTTTTTTTTTATATTTTTAAGATATTAAATGCATGCACTTTTTTGTTTAATACTTATTTAATAAAGTTGTAGAAAGATTTGTAGTAGAATATTTAGGAAGATATAACACTGTTATTTTAAAATTACTTTTCCCATGTACTAGACTGTTGGTATAATGGACAAATTATAGTAATTGCAGATAATGTAAGGTAGATAGGGATTTGGAGGAAAGATAACCAATAGAACTTTTAAAGACAAATATAAATAACACACTCTTTGGTGTTTTTGATATATATATTTTAACCATTAAGTTGACCTTTTAAAAAAAATTATTAAGTAGAAAATATAGCTTGCACATTGATTGGGTTTCATATAAAATTTATTTCAATATAAAAATTATATCAAAAAAAATTTGTGGTTGCCTTTTTAGTGGCACCGGCCAAGGATGGATGATCACTCATGTGCCATGTGGGGCTAAAACAGCGGACCACTCTTGGATGGAAAAAAAAAAGAAAAGACAGCAGCATCACAAATGCACAGTACTAAAGCAACACGTGGGTATCGTGCCTTAATCCTTATTCATATGCATACATATGCTTCTGAATTGATATGATACAAATAAAAAGGTCTAGTTGGTCGGCAGAGATACGCCTATTTAATTTAATTTGTGCCATTTCTCAACGAGAATCCCATAAGAAAAAAAAGATTTGATTATTACTCTCTCCGTTTCAAAACTATAGCTTTTTAATGTTAATGTACACAGATTAAGAAATATTTAATAGAAGTAAAATATAGTTATAGATAGACTAAAATATCCTTATTTAATGAAAGAGTATTTATGACAAATTATCTACAAATCTCTATATTATTAATGTCAACTACTCCCACTAGTAGTTATTAAATAAGGGTATGGGTGGAAAAAAAATTAATGATACTTTGGAATTGTAAAATTGCAATAGTTTTGAAACAAAAATAAAATGCTAAAAGAGCTATAGTTTTGAAACAAAGGGAGTAGTTTTTTCTATGTTATTAGAGCTAACGGTTTTAACCATTAAGTTACGCTAACATATAGTGATGTATCTAGGACTAGGAGATGTGGAGTTTAGATTAATAGTTACCTTTGCAAAATGTTAACCAAAGTGTGTCATCATTTTGTAAAAAATTGGCGTAGGTGGGGGTACCGTAGTAGTTTTTATAAGGAAACACTATTCAAAGTGATATGTAGATCACTGCATATAACATCGACCTAAACATTATGCAGACTCAACTAATTAATTTAAATTTATAAACAGAATTCAAATATCAAAAAATGACGAATTAAAATAGAACAAGCTAAATAAAAAAGGAAAATGCAATCTAGAAAACTTTTCATCAAAACTTCTCATTGTTTGATCCCTATTATTACTCCATCTTCATCTTTTCAAACCAGCGAATTGCCATTTTCACGGGGTTATTCAGTTTAATTTTGACTATTTATTTAGAGAAACAACTATACAGGTTAATTGAAATGATCTTCAAGCTAATTTATCGGTTTATTGGTCAAACTGATTAGTCTAATCTGATTGTTTAAATCATGCATAGAAAGGAACACTCGACCACTCCTCCATGGATCACAACAAAGCTTAATTTAAAAAATTAAATGTTTTTATTTTTATTTTTTAATGAAAGTTAGTTCAGTGTTTGCACATTTAAGACAAGGACAGAAATAGCCGGACATCCGTACATGTATGTTTTGACTAAGAAGACAAACTTTGACTTATTTTATCGAGAGGAGTAAAAGTGGTATAGGGTCGTGGCGCCGTGCTACAACTTTTGTTAATGGATTTATGCTTATTGATCCGACGGTTAGGATTCAAAGGTTTATAAAGAAGGTAGTAAAATTTTAAAAGCAGATCCGTGGGATGCTGCTGATTGCTGAGTGATACTAATCCGACAATTTCACTATTAATTTAATTATGTGCTGCGTCATTTGTCATTATGGTGTCGTCTTATTACAATGATTAAGATTCGTTTAAGCCCATTACACTGCAAAAGAGTACAACGACCAGAATTAAAAGGAAAAATCCAATACAGGAAAAGATAATGTTGATGTGTATACACACCCTTTAAAAGAAAAATTAACAAAGACAAAGTAACCCGTGAGAGTTGTGACGTGAGAAATATAATCATATGAAACTTTATTTTATTTAAGGTGATTGCTATGGTGTTTAGGTAAATTTTATGGATATTGATATCCGACTTATAGTAAAATGTCATGTGTATTTCATTAGCTATGTCATCTTGTTATTTTTATTTCTATTTATTTACAAATACATCATTTTATTGTTATTTATTTACAAATACATCCATTTATCATTTTTGAAAAAAATCAAAAATCAACAATCTGCGGTATCGAAAATCAACAATTATCGTCCTATAATTGTGAAAATCAACAATTATTGAAAATCAATTGTTATCGAAAATCAACGATTGGTGGGTTAATTATATTGAAAATCAATTGTGGAAGAATAATGGTCGACCACAATTACATTATCGAAAATCGATTATGGGTTATATCGAAAATCAAGACATGCCAACAGTGGAAGATCAAAATTCAATTTAATGGAATAAACAAGTGTCGCCAACCAACTGGGAACCAATGAGAAGAAGTATCGGTATTCATTTCCCCTAATCTAAAATATATTCGTGAAGTGGTTAGAAGGGCACTTAGCTCCTTCGCGTTTAATCGCAATACACAGCCATTGAAGGAGATCCTTGTTACTCTCTTAAACTGCCTATTGTAAAATAAAAGAATTACAACTGATATTTACATAGGGCTCTGCGAAACCAAAAACCTCTGAAACGGCTGCGACAAGCAACAAAGTAGGGCAAAGCATCGATCAATCTTCTTCTAGGGTTTCCAAGGGCATACACAGAAATAATAAAAATATAATTTCAAATTAGATAAATGTTGAATAAGCATTCATATATTTAATTTTTTTCCACTTGTCATGTTTCTATTGGACCACCTCATTAAGGTACCCAAACACTTAAATTTCTCTAGGTACCATAGAATTTGTCTTTATTTAAATCTAGAGGTATTTGCGGAGTAGATTGGATTGAATTGATTTTGAGAGAAAAAATAATCTAATCTATTCATTTTAGTTTTGCTCTTTGACCATTCGATTGATTTTTGGTTATTCGGTTCGGTTGTCATGATTTACATTAGATTGAATAGATTACAAACACTCCTATTTAAACCTCTCATTTTTTGTCTAATTATAGAATTTTTAATATTATTACTCATCTCACCGTTAAATATATATAAATAGAATTCTCGGATGTTACCAAAAAATAGATACAAATAGAAACTCTTGATTTATGCTTTTTTTCACCACGTTAGTCTTTAATTTACATTTTTATTGGTTACATTAATTCTTTATTAGAGGAAATTTTGCTGATCCACCATAGAGAAAATTAAAGACTCTACTTAAGAGATTCAAGCCTAACATCACTCAGACTCAACTTAATGTTGGTTCTTATTTCTTTAATTTAGCTATGTGAAATAACCACTAGCTAGACATGCGTGGTAATTAAATATGGCACTGTAATGACTCATGAGGTTAATGAAATCGATTATTATTAACGAAACTGTGTGTCTGTATCCAAGATCAAAATAGGCGAAGGGTAACAGGAATTGGGTATTGGATTTCCATTTCACGTGCCCACATCTGACTCAAAAGTTCATCGAAATCCGGAAATGGGGCGGCTGTATGTATCCATCATCCCCCACTATCACATATTGATTCCGTATCACGTACGAACAACGTACACACGCACACAACACAAAAAATTATTAATTTATTATTATTAACCCAGTTTTTAAAAGGCAGTTGTACCGGCCTCTCCCTTTGTAGAGTCCAAAGAAGCAACACACCCATACATACTAGTAGTGTTCTGTTTACTCTGCTTCACTCTGAGTACTTGGCCATTCAGGTAACACAAATATGAAGGTGAAGAAGGGATGGCTAGCGGTTCAAGTGGGTTTGGAGGAAGAACAATTAGAATTAGAGGGTGGTGGGGGTAATTATTCTCAAAGATTTGAGATCCCAATTTCGTATCTTTATCATCCTCTTTTCAAGCGCCTTCTCGACAGA
Source organism: Glycyrrhiza uralensis (assembly GCA_030159175.1). Taxonomy (NCBI): domain Eukaryota; kingdom Viridiplantae; phylum Streptophyta; class Magnoliopsida; order Fabales; family Fabaceae; genus Glycyrrhiza; species Glycyrrhiza uralensis. The sequence continues at coordinate 54,362,139 of BRZY01000003.1, read as the reverse complement.
GCTTATGAGGTTTATGGGTATCACACCGACGGTCCCCTCAAGTTGCCCTGTTCCGTTGACGACTTTCTTCATCTCCGCTGGCGAATTGAGAAAGAATCCACACCCCATCACGATAACCACCACCACTACCCAGTACTCCCTCACGCCTTGTATTTCAACTCTTGTTAATTAATTCCCACTTTACAGTCATCATCACATCACACAAGCTGTACGTCTTTTTCTTTTCTTGATTTTTTTCTTTTTCTGCATTGTATAGTCTGTATTTTAGTGACCGCCTGAACTGAAAAAGAGAAATACTATACTGCCATGCTTAGAAACAAATCTTGAAACATAAAACTTTGTGTCTTGTTTATCTCTTCAAGCAGAAATCAAACAATACCCACAACTTTAGTTTATCTCTTCAATTTTCTCTTCTTTTTGATTTGGTATTCATTCATTGTATACATCCCGCTTGAGTTTGGAGAGGCAAACAAGGATTAACGTGGTCCAGTACTCCATTTCTACTGCGAATCAAATCCAAGCTTTTTTATTTCTCGCGATTAACACGTGCACGTGTCGGGGTACAATATCAGAAATTGTAATTCAGTAGCAGCTCGCGGTTACGCTTACACGCATACGCGGATTGAACTGTAATACTGTATCATATTTTATGCGCTGGTCGGTCCGCCTGTCGGTTTAATCAGGAATCCAACGTGACAAAAGAATATTGATTATTTTATCATATATATAATCAGATTGATTGAGTTCATAAATATAAATTCGATCTGTCTCTCAATTTAATCTACATTTATTTAAGTCAAATCCAGTTTTGATTTGATCATAAAGAATTTTAATATACAAATTCATCAAAATAATTTTATTAAAAATATATTAAATACAAGTTTAATTACATCAATTCATCAAAAAATATGTAATAAATTTATCTATTTAAATTATAAATAAGTCAAACTCCCTTATTAAGCTTATAATACATGTCTAACTAAAAATTAAAGTATGATATATAATGAAAAAAAAATTTAGATAAATACGGCTCACTGAACTTTCAAAGTTAAGTAAATCTCATTGAACGAGTTCATACTATGAGTGCTCCAAATTTAAGTAATACACTTATTAAATTGGTTAAACCTAGCTCCAAGCAATAATTTAAGAGTGACAATTTTATAAATAAAAGTGAAAATAAGAAATAAAAACAAAAAATATTTTGTCAAATTAAATATATCTTATATTTTTCTCCATTTTATTTTTGGTTCTCTGCTTATAATTAATTGGTTTAAATACTTTTTTCGTCCCTGCAAAATGACTGAGTTTCAATTTTCGTCCCTGTAAAAATTTTTGTTTGTTTGTGATCCCTGTAAAACAAAAAGTTTTATTTTTAGTCCCTGCAAAATTGTTTTAGCCCTTGTAAAATTTAGATCATGTTGAATTACTCCCTGTAATATGTGAACAATTTTGTTTTTAGTCCCTATTAAATTTATTTTACAAGGACTACTTTGGCAATTATCTAAATATTACAGGGATTAATTCAACATGATCTAAATTTTACAGGGACTAAAACAATTTTGCAGGGACTAAAAATAAAACTTTTTGATTTACAGGGATCACAAACAAACAAAAATTTTTACAGGGACGAAAAATGAAACTCGGTCATTTTACAGGGACGAAAAAGATATTTAAACCTAATTAATTTAATAACCTTTTGCCCTTGTGGGCATTTTTAGTTGTGGGCTTTTCTGGATTTGATCCAATGTCCATCATCCATGTGGGCAGGCTAAATGTGGGTGGATTGGGCTAAATTGACTGCTCTACTTTTTATCCAGAAATGGATCAAATTGCTTCTCCACGGAGAGGGTAAAAAATAGGAAATTGGTAAATACACCCCAGTTTTTTGCCATACACTCCACATTTATTCAAGAAATTACTATTATACCCTCATTGTTTGGGTTTTTTTTTTTTTGATTTTGCTTCTTTTCCGGAAATTGGCCATACACCCCCCCAGTTTCCGGAATACAGATTTGCATTCCGGAAACTGGAGTTTCCAGAATGTAAATTTTTCCTGGAGTTTCCGGAATACAGATTTGCATTCCGGAAATTGGAGTTTCCGGAATGTAAATTTTTTCTGGAGTTTCCGGAATACAAAAATACATTCCGGAAATTGGATTTTCCTGGAGTTTCCGGAATGTAAATTTTTCCTAGAGTTTCCGGAATGCAAAAATGCATTCCGGAAACTAGGTTTAGTTTCTAATAGCAACGCGAAATTGAAAAAAAAAAAAATCAACAAGGGTATAATGGTATTTTCATTTTTAAATGTGGAATGTATGTCCAAAAATATTGGTGTATGTACCAATTCCCTATAAAATATGTAATAAAATCGTAAGCAGATGTCTCCGGAGAAATGAATAACGAAGTAGTAACCGCCATTACCAGAAGACGATGCGAGAGTGTGAGGCATCACATGTTTCGGTTTCCCTCTCTTCAGTTCATCCCACACATTGTAACTTTACTTGATCAGTTTCTCTGAATCAGATCACATTCTTCTCCAAACAGTATTTTTTTCCATCAACCTCTCACGTATGTAAGTATCACGAACCAAAACGAAATGCGTCGGAACTAACGTTGGTGTGGGGTTTAGGGTTTCTCAGAAGATCCTGAAGTGTTGGACATTCTGCCCAATGACAAGTGAAGACGAGGCTCGCGAACTGTCCTCTTTTCAATCCTAACGGATTTTATGGTTTCGCAGAGAATAAACATTACCCAGTGGTACATCGTCTCTTCACTTTTTTACTCGTATTTATTTTCGTAACAGAATGTGGTCCAATTGTCGATGAATGCTGACTTGTAAGATCTATAAACAATGAGCCCAGTAACTTTAAGCAAACCTGAATATTAAGATAATCCTGTCTTTAAATATAGGCTTTATGCCTTTATCAATAGTATGGATAATATGCCATCCTGTGTAACATGGCTTAAACATTGTAAGATACAAGTCTAATGATTATCAGATCACAACTTAGATAGAATTAACCATATTTTTGTTAGATATATGTTCAACAGCTAGTTAGGTACTTAGATAGAATGACTGAAAGATCAATCAATAGATTGATTGTCAGAGACAGAGACAAACCAATGCAGATGCTCCCTAGACAATAAACATACAGACTCAGTTTTATAAGGTTCAAGTCCAATGAATATCTGGTTGCAATTTAAAATTGTAAATAAAATTCTTGTTTGATAGATCATCAAATGTTAGGTTATTAGGTGGAATGTTAGGAACATGGATAAATAGGTTGATGGAGAGAGACCGAGAGTCCGATGTACTTTAAATTAGACTTATGAAGATTCCTCTTAGATAGATGAATCGATGATTAGTAGCTAGATAGAATGATAAAAAGATGGAGTGAGACAGAGAGGTAGAATTAGTCAAACGAGACAAAATACCCCCTTATGCAAACACTATACAGATCTTCTTCTTTGCTGTTTCCTAAGTAATCAATAATTTAATACTTCTATCTCTATCTAATTTTTAGGACAAGGCAAAGTAGCTATGTCCTTTGTGCAAATGTTAATCCTCGAGGCAAAGTAACCATTCCTAGAGCTGGACCTTATATCTTAACCTTTAATGATGATTCATTGCTTGACAATTTGTATCTATCATGATATTACTTTGTCATTTCAACCAAAAACCTTTTTTATTACCTCCTGAGTTTAACCCTATTAGTAGTTTGGTTCTCATTCAATTCCTCACAGCATGCATGACTCTGTATTTCGTATTGAGTATCCTTAGTATATTCTTTGTTTTTGTTTCTATTTTTGTCAGATGGAGGAGAGACTTTAAGTTGAGGGATTGGAGGGTATGGTAGACTTGGTCATGGCCATGACTCAAGCATTTTAGGGTTCTTTAAAACTAACAGGTTGTATTCCTTTTTCCCTCTCTCTTTTACAATATTTAGCAGCATTAATTGCTATTTTTTTCTGCTTTGTTTTATATATTTTCCATCTGATGCCATGAATCATGAGAATCAAAGAATCATAGAGTGAGTAATGACATACTTAGAAGGACTTCCATAGGCTATGCCAATTATATAATTGATCAATGCAGAGAATTAGTTTGTTTTTATCACTTGAAAATAAAAGAAGATGATGGATGGAGCTGTATTACTGTATACATTAGTTCCAGAAAAATAAATTGTAGAATGAATGGTAATAAATTCCTGGAGAAGGAAGTTATTTTGTACCAAGAAGGGGATAATTTCTGTAATTAAATGGTTACTACAGTCTATTGTTCTATCAAGATAGTGGGCAATTCTTGCCAAAAGGACTCAGAAGACTTTCTGATCTCATTCTCTGCCGCCATTGTTTTCCATCATGATTTAGTGTAATTGTTTCTTAATTCACTAATTTATATATTTACTTGTGCTTTACTTTTCAAGTACAACAGAAGCATATATTGACACGTTGAAAAACAGGACAAAAAATGCATCTGACTGTTACTGATGAATCCTGTTCGTAGACATGAAATCATAATGTTGAACTCAAAATATCCCTGCAAAACTCCTAATTAAGAATTAGTGTATAAGAGAATTAACTAAGCAAGCATGTTTCCTATAATTGATGTACTGATATACTTCTTTCAATCATGATATCAGTATATCCCAAAGTTTATAGAGGATCTTGAGGGAATCAAGGAATGCCGTTGAAATTGAATTGGATGCCCTTATGTTTCTAATTTGAGGCAGATCTATCAGCTTCAAGCTACTAAGTTTTAAGTTTTAACAATTAACTCTTTTTTGGCGTCATCTGGTGTAATGGTTTCATTAAATAATATGTAGTTGCTTAGTTGCTAGAATTGGCTTGGACTGATTGTACTTGGATTTATTTATTTTGTCTTTTTATATTTTCTCCCTCTTTCTCTGCATATCCTTTGTTGTACCCATCAGTGGGAAGTCACTTGTGGTTTGTATTCTTCATTTCATGTAAATGTTGCAGAAAATGGTTCTGCTTTTATATTTGGGGAAAGAAGAATTGGCAAATTGGTATGTTAAATAAGTGGCAATTATTCCCCCCCTGTACCTACTGCTTGTATTGATTAACAATTTCTTCAATAAAAATATGCAGCGTTTAGGAGAGATGAACAATGCAACAAAACTGTCCTTGATTATTAAACTTTCATACTCGGACAAAATTGCATGTGGTGCCCCTCACACCTGTGTCCTGAAAAGTAATTCTTGAGTTTTTGAACTAATTCTGTGATTATTACTTCATTTTCTATCCTAGTCAATGTTTTTGCTTAGATTCTTCTTGTACTGTGCTTTATACTTTGGTTACAAATAAAAGTGGTGTGCTGCTTTGGTGTTGGGTACCCTATAGGCTATACTTAATTATTACTTAGAACTTGGTTACTTTTTCTATATTTCATTTTTAGTGTCTGAATGCTGGTGTTTTGATTCTTAAAATCATTTTTTTTCCAGTTCTTCAGATGTCACTCACCTACCTGAAAAGCTTCTCGGTCCATTCTTAAGTCTTCTGTTTGTCAGGTTTGTATTGCTGTTTATTCTTTACAGTGGAATTGTTGCAGATATGACTGTTTAGTAAATGGTTTGCAGAAAAATGCTTTTCAGTGTTTATTAAGCTACTAATTTCTAGACATGCATTGACGTAAAACTTGCTGCCTATGAAGAGCCTTGCATATTCAGAACATAGAAAGCTAAAAGCCGTCCCTTCAAAAAGCGCAAAAAAGATGGCAGAAAGCTACTATAAAGAATGGGTTTTGCATGACTGAGTAGAATAACTCCTGGGGACTAGTAATGGCTATAATGTTAGTATTTGAATTTGACTTTTCACTTTATGTAGCTCACGTTGAAGCATGTGAGCCGGACTGATGAGCCAACTATTTAAAGCTAACAGCTTAATGCCCTATAACATCAGTGATAAATGTTGTTAGTTGTTACCCACATACTAGTATATTTGCTAGATTTGAGGTAAATCCTTTACTTGAGTTACTAGTCCATAGACCCGATTCGTACAAAATACATATATTTTTCTAACAAAAAGGGTAAAAAAACCTAATAAAAATAACAATTTTAGTTAATTGGAAATAAAAAGAGATGTAAAAGTGATACATGTCACAGTCTGGGAGATAACACGTGTCATAGTTTAGGAGACAAAAACCTTTTTTTTTCTTCCATAGTAATTGAATGATTGATGATTGCAATTGATAAATGATAATTGAAGTTAATTGAAGCACTTGCGGTCAAAATTTTCTCTATGTTTTCGTTGTTTGTATCTACTATCTATCCACTTAGGTATGATGCCAGCAATTCTGTTTGTGATCCAGATGTGATTTTGGACTGATGGCAGAGGGGAGAAATATTTTTTTCCCTGAAGTTTTATTTATTTATTTTTGGTTTTTCTGAGTTGAGGAAAGCTTACAAGGTGGTATTGTAGTAAGAAAAATGTTACTTAGACACCTATTAGGTGTATACACTTTGAGTGAGAAAGAGATAGAAGAGAGATAAATGATAGATGTGATAGGTGATATGATGTGACAAAAAGAGAAAGATAGATAGAGATAAGAGGTGTTGTGTGAGTGATAAAAAATTTTAGATGTCTAAGTATCATTGTCGTTGTAGTAAATCACAGTGGGAGCAATTATATGAATCTACATCTTGTTATTTGTCACCCTATGTGCCGATGCTATCCGCTTTTTTATTTGTATATATGTGTGTATGAATATTCTTGCTTGTGTATGTCTGGCTTTGCAATTCGCTACAAAAGAGCCTATCCATCAAGTGAAGCATATAGGAATCCCAGTAACTTTGTACGGCGGTGGGCTCATTTTCAATATGAAATTCGAGTTCTTCTTTATGGTTTGACTCACGAGAAGATGATGAAAAAATTAATATGGCATGACAGTGGTCAGAATTTAAACAGGGAGTATCGTTCTTTGCCCCCGGTATTTTTACCAACAAGACCTGATCTACACTTATTTTATTTTTTCTCTAAAAATCTGATTTATCTAATTTTTTTTTGGTCAAAGATGATTTATCTAATTTGAAAATGGCATTGGAGTGGTCCTGTAATTCGGCTTTCTTTGGGCCAATTAACTTTCTTCGTGAGTATGCAATCAGCAATTAATTGTCCTTTAAAACATAAAGCTTCTGATATGATTTGTATGTGGAAAATGCAAGTTCGATCAGCTGCTTTTAAAGTTGTCTGAAACGCCAAACATCTTTGGATTCCACCGCTTGACATGCACAGATCTTCACATAAAGTCGATATTGGCAATAAATATCTGCGCTGATAAGTCAAAACATCGGGACATAGCTTTCCTGTTGAGCTTATGGCTCGAGAATTGAGAATTTGAGACCTTATTCACTCCCTCCCGCCCACCGTTTAAAATCAGCACGACCGTTCCTCTTGGTCATTTTGTTGATTAATATTTATCCATGTTATTGTTAATTTCTTTTCCCCGGGTTTTTTTGCTTGAAACTTACTACTATAATGTCATGAGTTATGCTTGGAGAGTTTTTCTTAATAGTGTCAAGTTTTTTTCTCAAGAGTGATATGAATGTGTGCAGTGCAGGGGGCATGCAGGTGATATATACACGTAAATGTAATGTTAGAGGAGGGCCCGAGAATTGCGCATTACAGTGTGTAGAGGATACACCCACACACACATACTGATGAGCATTATGATGACCCCATAATTGAAAATGGTGGTCCCTACCTGAACAGGAACCAAACATCTCCCCTCGCCGATGGTGGTCCCCCACGTGACCCTAGTCTTCAATTCACACCACGTGCTCTTGTCCCCTCGGTGCTGGCCCCACACTCCGCCGTACCGACGATCATTTAATGGAATCACGTGGCGTTGCCTGCAGCGTACCATGGTCGGAGAATCTGAGCCGTCCATTCCTCTCGCAGGGGTTCGACTCCCTATTTATTATTAATTTTCATTTTCATTCTTTTGGGGGTCTTTGATACAGTTTACATGAAATTGAAAACAACTGAATCTTGATACCCATTTCTTTTTCATCTAGTTTACATTTTTATCGCACCAGTTATACTCCCTCCAATCCTTAGTTTTTGCAGTATAAGATTTTGGTTTAATTGAATTAAATTTAAACTAAAATATTATTATTTATTACTTGTTATTCTTAATTAACTATTCTCGTTGCCACCACATTCAATTCACTAAATCTAACAAAATTTAGGAATGGAGGAAGTATTTTTATTTCTAATTTTCTTTTTGTCTCTCACCGCTTTTTAGGGGGGATAGTAACGATAACTATATGAATAATTTTAAATCTTTTTACTCTTTATTCTTATAAATTTTTTTAATTACTAAATAGAGAAAATATTAAATATTTTTTTTATATTTTTAAGATATTAGTTGTATTTTTTTCTTATTTTATAAAATAGTAGAAAAATATGTAGAAAGATTTGTAGGAAAATATAGCATTTTTTGTAACTATATACACCTCCGAGCAAAACAAATGTGCCAGAGTTGAAAAAGGTTGAAACTTGGAAGGGAAGGGAAGGAACAGGGGAGAGTGCAAGGTGTAAATTAGCGAGGGAGGGATAGACATAGGAGGAGGAGGAGGAGGAGGAGAGAGAGAGCATATGTGTCTTGAGTTTTATTTCTATCTGTTGTGTTGGTTTCGAGTGGTCCACGTCAAGAGGAGTAAATGCGGGTGCTGCTGTGTGTTGTACAGTTGTATCATATCTGAAGTGATGATAGGTAAAGGTGAGAGGGTGTCGTGTTTTTGTGTTGGTGGTAGTAGTAATTTGTTATGTGTTCCTCGTTACTCGGGCTGTTTTACTCGGTTCTCCCGATCCTACGCTCCCGCTGACACCGACATGTCCGGTCTGCGCCTTCTTCCGTCATGGCCGTTCGATGGTGGGATTCGACGGCCCTGATTCGCGCATTCCCTATTCGCCGTCTTTCCCATGACGTCTTTCACGCAACACACTGTTGACCCTCCCATCCATACCCCCATTATAAACAACCCCAATGTCTATATATAGAGGATCCCCAACTGCGTGCATGGGCATTATTATTATCATTATTTACCTTCGATTCGATTCTTCTAATAATTGTTATCCAGTTAATTAGATAGACCAATCATGATGATCAAGTGAATCTTAATTAATTTCAGGGGCTAGCTATTTTTTTCTTTCTTTTTTGAATCACACAGATGGTGGGACAAAATTACATGCCATAAGATTGCATAGCTTGAACTTTCTTTTTTGTTGTTATCTTTTGTTCTCAGCAAGTATACACACAACACAACTGGACCTTTTGCTGTAAGAGTGCAAGTATATTATAATGATTATCTCCTTCTATAACAAAGTCAAGTCATCGTACATATATACACAAAGTCTAGCTGTATGGAATTGTTAGAGCTATAGGGAGCTCAAGCTCCTATCATTTTCTTGTGCTTGGGCCAATCAGATCAATCAATTAAGAAGAAAGTAATAGCCAGTAGACGTACCTCTGTAAAGAATTGAATGAATTAGTACCTGAAGTTGGTGTGCATAGTTTGCTATAGTAATAGAGTGTGCATTGGAACGTGCATTTTTATTTCATATATATATTATTCATATGTGCTTATTAGAAACCTTTTAAGAGCATGATCGTTTAGGCCATTAGTAAAAAATGTGTGATATATGTAAACTACTCTTACAAAAATATCCCAACAAAAAGTAGTTTGAATAAATAAATATAAAGAGGAGCAAAACACTCTCTAGCACACTTTTCCAACACTCTCATTGATTAGTTAAAATGCACATGAGATCCATTAAATCATATGGGTCCTATATCCTATTTAGTGGGAATCATTTCCAAAGTAGTGGGACTTACATGCATTTCAACCAATCAATGAGAGTGTGTTGTTAGCGTTGCTCAACATAAAATAGTACTCCCTCCGTCCTTAATTATAAGAGGTTTTTACTTAATTCTCTTTCACCAAGGTAGTTAGTTAATATAGTTTATAGCATTAAATATGTCAATAATTTATACTGTATTTCCAAAATTGTCTTTAATAATAGTACCTCACTCTTCTCACTTTCTATCTTCTATTTAATTAATGCATTACTATCTCTCTCTTCTAATAAATAAGGATAGTTTGGGTAAAAATTAATTAATACATGTCACATTTTCAAAAGCCTTTTATAAAAAGAGACAAACAAACTTGCAAAAAACCTCTTATAATTAGGGACGGAGGGGGTAGTTTTTTATTAAAAAAATTAAGTTATTAATGAAAATATAATGAGTAGTTCACATATAAATTAAGTCCAGTTGATTTAATGTGTGAAAATAAAATTATGCCCGTACAAAATATACAAAGGAAGATTAAAAGAAATTAGAGAGCACATAATTTTTATGTCGAGTCCAATAATTGAAGCGTCTGGTGGTTTAGCACAGAAGGCTGAGACTATTGCCTGCAGCTAATTAACTAGGCCATCCGGGTAGGGAAGAGAAATTCTCTTGTATACACTATGGAATATAGACATGTCTGCAGATATTATTATAGATAATATATTTTTAATATTATCTTGTTGCAAATTTCCACAAGATTACTATTCAATACAAAGTATATATATATATATATATATATATAAAATTAGCAGTATATATACTACCTACTTAAAAATGTTTTAGACATAACATGTAAGGTTGCGCGAGTTATATAAAATATATCAAAATTTCAAATAGATATTTTTGAAGTAAAATATTTTTCCTATAATGTGTCTCACTTTAGTTATATAAATTATATTACACACCGTCTCGTTTATAATTTTAATTTTATTTTTAAAGGTATGAATGATATAATGTACATTTAATTATATATACATAAAAAAAATCTTACGGTAGTGTAAAACCACCTCAGGAAACTAGGTGCTTGAAGGGAAAGAGAAAGGAGAGAATGGTGGTGATGGTGAAATGATGAGGCCGTGCGGGTAAAGCATCGTACAGAGGAGATTGAATTGAAAGTAGGGATAACAAATTAAAGGCTAAAAATAATAAGGCAATGATGAAAGAATCGCATTGAAGAAGGCATCCTTGTCTCGTGTCAAGTGTATTTTTAAACAAAAATGTTATACAAATATCTATCCCACACCTATCACACACTTCATTTTTTTCATTTTACACATACATTAAATTAAAGTGTGGTATGGGTGTCAATGTATCATTATCCATTTTTAAAATAGACTCATTTTGTCCGTTTCTGTGTGTTTGACTGGGAGCAACTGTTGGTAGCAGGTAACGGGTCGGTTGGTTGACCGGCAGCATCGGGTCATTCCCAGAGGACCTTTTTTTTATTTAAAAAAACCTGCTACTTATTAATAAAAAAATGGTAAATTCAAAAATTAAGAAATATTTAAAAAAATAAAATTAAGAAGCACTAGTATTCAATATTTGATATATTTTATTTTTAATTTTTCGACCAGTACTCTATTGTCCTCGTTAATGAATTCCTACAAATTAAATTATGATTACATAAGATAAATCTAAATTTGGTAATTTTTAAGTGAGTCTCATCACATAAGATAAATCTAAATTACTTGGGTAGTAGTTATATTGTTGTGGAGTTGTTGCATAACCATGTACGATGCTTCGGTCTTTTTTCTTTAATTTGTTTATAATATAATATAATATTATTATTAATGTGTGACACCTCATGTCAAGAGTAGCCGGAGTAGTTAGTTTTTAAGTGCCGTTTTGCATAATCTAATTTTGGACCATCTGAATGGGTAACTAAAAAGCACCATTATTAGTGTAGTGTGTACGAGTCAGTGCTTATTATAACTCTCTCTCTCTCTCTCTCTCTCTCTCTCTCTCTCTCTCTATACACACACACACACATGGCCTCCCTAGCAATTGCTATATATATAAGAGGGAGGGTTAGGGTTTTGAGAGGGTGCAAGAGAGAGCAGGCAATAATAATGTTGGTGTATTTGAGGGGAATGTTGGCTGGCTCGAGGCTTTTCACGAAGGAGAGGTTCACTCACAATTCCTGAGAAGAACCATAAGGCTTCGGACCAGGCTTCATTCCCCTCAAAATTAACCACTTGTCATGTCTTGTGTGTGTGTGTGTGTGTGTTTCTCATCACCAATTTCAAACTTGAAACAAAAGGGTGCTAACTTTGTGTCTCTTGTTTCATGTTATATATATATGTGTGTGTGTGTGTGTGTGTGTGTGGCTACTTAAATCTGGGACTGAGTTGATGCAAAAGTTTGGTTGAGAGGAATGTTGTCTGGCTCGAGGGTCATGCAGAGGAGTAGTTTCTACTGATATATATGTATATATCAGTTGAAAAAGTTCTCATATATATGGGATCAATCAGTACGGTTGGTAAATGGGAAATCAAATCTACTACCCTCTAACACACAGTACTCTCGGACCAGGCTTCATTCCCCCCACCCAACTTTTGCTATTTTGTTTCTTTCAATTTCTCCTTTCACCATGGTAAGCCTTTCTGCTCCTTCATCTTCCCTGTCACATATATATAGCATCCATAAAAGAAGGCTCTTTTATGCTTTATTTGCCAGGTTAGAATTTTCTACTCTAATCATCAATGTCACTGGTAATTAAGTTTTGTTGTAAATTCTTAATTATGATGTATTATTGTCACTGTTAATCAGCTCAGTTTTTATTAAAGTACATGTGAACTTAATTAAGCTAGCTTCTTTGAAGTTCCTCCAAGCTAGAAGAATACCATATTTCAAATGATCTGTACTTCTGTGATGGTTGAATCCTTTTATTTTATTATTATTTTTTTTGCTTTTTTTTTTATACATATGTGGCTTTCAAAAAATTATGTCTGCATAAGTTCAGAGATTATGTAACTTTACAAGAGTAATTAACATGATCAAATCTCTCTAGTTTTCAGGTACACTACTTTTTTATTTACATAGAATAACATTTCAGAGAGGAGATATGTATACTATGAAATGAAATATGAATATATAATTAGTTTTTGTAATTACTATAAAATAAAATGACATGGCTAGTTGTCCCCAGGCCCCTCCCTCCCCGAGCCAGCCAGCCACACACACCTGCGGGGAATGTTCATGTTTATGATCACGTGGGGTTAAGACAAAGGTGAAAGGCATCAACAGTACTCGAAAACCTATCACAAGTGAAATTCCCCTTCTTCTCTGCAACTAGCTACCTACCTGCTCTGCCTCTCCTAGTTAGGTCTTTGAATAATTAACATATCCCTCTTCCCTATATATAGTCAATATTTCAGCTGCTTTTTTTTTTTGTTTTAATTTGCCATCAGTTTTCAGCCCTGCAAAATTTACAGGGAAGGGAACATCACAATTTAATTCCTGAGGAAAACAGGCATCATTTTCATGAATCTCAATGAATGTAATACTTAAGGTAAATTAACAGCTACCCAATAAATGAAATATAATACATTTAATAGGCAATAGATAAGTTATTCAATTAACTAACTATGTTGGTTTTCCAGATCAATATCTTTCGCGCGCAACTGGAGACCAAAGTTAACGAAATCCATTTAAGGGATTTATATTTTTTACACACGGACAAGGGATCAATCTCCTGACATTGTGTTTAAGGGACATGGATATATACTACTCATGCCACATTACATTGGTTATTTATTTAACTATTTTTATATGAATATGATGTGAGCTTTTGAAACATGATGTACTGTGGAATTTATTGTGAGTTTTGTTGTGTAGTGAAATGGCAGTGATGAGTATTGAAGGCATCATGCACTAGCATAGCTAGCTGCTGAGGCATATCTGTGAAAGAAGTGATGAGATGACATTGATATATACATGATAAGATAGATGTGTGTGTTGGATTGGAACAGTTAACGAGAAGAAAGAAAGAAGTGATGAGAATCAGGAGAAGCTAGAGCTATTGCTATTAGTTAGCTAAGTATATAGGGATTCTATATATATGTCTGTCACTCACACTTGTTCCTAGAAAACAGATTAGATAGTGTATAATAGATCTATATATATATATATATATATATATATATATATATATATGAGTATGACCAAAGCTTCCAATATTGTTAATGTTATGACGACTACCCCAGATAGATAGATAGATAGATAGATGGATGGATGTATATATATCTGCATGCATAAGCTTGATGCAAAACTAAACCTGGAAAAAGGAGAAAGAGAAATGGTGTGTGCAGATGTGTGTGTTTTAGTGTAATGTATTAATGGGGGCTTTTAAAGTTGTTGGAAATTCAGCAACCATCTTGGGAAAAAGCTGGGATCAGCAATCTCAGCTTCTTCCTCTCCTTTAATTTTCGTGGAGTCGGAGTAAATAGTACTGAGATCTTTTAACTACTACTAGCTAGCAATATTTGAAATTGAATACTACTCCACTAGCTAGCATTTGGAGAGAGAGTAAATAAATGTATGTATCTGACGTTTTCTTGGGAAATGAATGAAAAAGTGTTGGAGAGAAAGAAAAGACAGAGGTACTCTACTCGGGCATTGTTTCATCACAAACAATTGCACTCCTTTATTGTTGTTGACACCTTCTTCCTCTTCATGAATTTATTGCCAGCCAGTCAGCCAGCTAGGAATAAATTTCTCAAAACATTTTTACAATCCTTCTCTTATTGCAGGTATGGATGCACCTGTTCTTGACTTGAAAAAGAAAGTAAATTTATATATAGGTGGCATTTAACATGGACAGGTGAAAGATCGGTGCAAGTTGGACCACTTACACTGCCACCGTTGATATAATAATTTTTTAATATGGATGGTCCAGATCAGCGACTGAGAACCTGTACAGAAGTTAGGGTAAGTGAGTAATGATAATTGCAAATATGGGTTGCCAGATTATTCAAATAAAGAATTGGGGGCAAACTTTAACATATTTACAAGTGCCGCCCGAAATAAAAAATAATCAGGATTTTGGATTTTAATTAGAGAAAATGTTTTTTTTTTGCAGGAGTAGACTTAATATTTCAAAAAATATTATTAAAAAAATTTATGTATTAAATTAAATATGTGAAATCCGTGACCGAAAAATAAGTGATTCATTAAACTTTTCCAATTGACAGTTTAACATGTACTTTGGCCTTTCATTTATGTGTTTTCACCGTGACTTACCATAACTGTGATTATTGATTGACACTGTAACCATCAACAATGACTCCATTGATCGCAACACCCAAGTGGTTGCACCATGGTTGCACTTCATCATCAACCTTTTGACCAGAATCTCGTCCGCACTTCATCAAATTTATTTTAGGTCGATCAGATTACGTTGACCCAATTGTGTGATTGTAATTGTAATATGAATCATAATTGTTTAACAAAATATTATACATATAAATATTAATTATATTACTATATTATAATCACAATTATAAATGTCATTTAATGAATTTTAAATTAATTGGGGTTGTTAGAATACTCAATAATCATTAATAATCTTTAATTACAACAGTCAGGTAAATAAAGAAAATTCATTATTACCAAAAAAGAAAATGCATGGAAATAAATGTAATTGATGGTTCTTGTGGGAAAATTTTATAAATAACTAAGAACTGGCACTAACTTGCTGTAGCAGTCAGAATGTCACTGGTCCAACTTGCACTGATCTTTTACCGGTCCATGCTAAAAGCCACCTTATATATATGCATAAAGTGGCCATGACGATATTGAACACCGCCTACATACAAAAAAGAAAGTGATGTAGTATTCTTGAGGAATAACGGATGATCCAAAATTCGAAATCCATTTTTTGAGCTCTTAAATATTATAATACTGATTGAATTTTTAAAATTTTGCTAAAGTTATATTAAATGGGATTACTGTGAGAGAATGTTAGAGCATTTTCAATGAAGCAATTCAAGTTGTTTAACATACTTTTAGTGTGTTCCATGATATGACATAAGATTTAATGATATATAGATAACCCAATAGTGTCACCACCCATTCAACACCTCTCATTTCTTTCTATCTCTCTCTTATTGTCACATCATACTACCTAGCTATCACATCTATCACTTTTCTTTTTTTTTTCTATCTCTTTCTCTCTCTGGGTGTATACACCCATTGGGGTGTCCATCAAACATTATCCTAAGATTTAAGAACTCCAACACCTTTTCATTTCAATTGTGCAATCTTTAAGAACTCAAAACTGGGATCCATTACTAACGCCACAACTCAAATGGTCTGAACGTGGATTCTTTAAGCAAATTCTTAGGTTCGAGCTTTGTGGACGAAAAAAACATGGTTGGGAGGTGAGACCCCACTAAAGGTGGCCAGCCAGATACTCCGATGAAGATTAGTCATCGGCGAAGCCAGTGAATACTTCGCATCAATAACATGGTGACAAAAAAAAACATGTAATTGAAGACTCAACATAAATTTAATTAACAATAAAAATGATTTTTTTTTGGGGTCAAAAAATGATTATTTTAATTAGATATTCTAAATGTTTGTTCTGGAACAGATACACGGCCCAAGGCCCAAAACCGAAATACCTAAAACGCACTCCCCATAACGAGATAAACTCAATATTCTGAACATCAGAATCAGGTGGCTAGCTAGCAATAGCATTGTCAAATGCGGCTAAATAAGGTATCTAAACCAAGACTCCACCGTCTCTGCTAGTAATAACTTGAGTGTTGCCGTGTTCTTGCACCGCCTCACTCTTTTCAGTGTTCAGCGTGCCTTGTTGACTCCACACTCGCTCCATCCAAATCAAGAATTTCGACCAGTTACGTCCCAAGATGATATCACAACATCCCTGCTCGGGACTTTGAAAGAATCAACAAGACCCACTCTTCAACCAACGGTAATTGTAAGTATAGTAATCTTGATTGGAATTTTCAATTAGTTACTTTGTTTGGCGCTGCTTAATTAGAAGTTAAACAATCGTTATTCATTCGCATGGCACATATGACTTAGATTCCATAGTTATCAGTTGCCTCAAACTTGGAGAAGATATCAAGGAAGAAATACAAGTATCGATATTGACGGATTATCACAAATGGCTTACAGAAGAAGCGTCCAATAAATAATAGATCAAGATCATGATTCGTGACTAATAATTTTGATTCTCTCCAACGAAGAAACAAATGCCTCCAATTTCGACGTGTTTGCCCCTTACCACCTCGACAATTAATCGTGATGGGCAGCTATGTAGAATTTATGCTACTTGATATATACTACTTCCGTCACTCTATATAAGATACAGATTAAAGTCCAGCTTGGATAAGCTTTTTTATAAGTACTTTTATTATGTATTTTTTAACTAACAATTTCTCATAGAAGTTAAAATTAACTTAGGCTATTTACATTTTTTAAAAGTAATCTTTTTTAACTTTTCTAAAAATACCTATTTATCTATTAATGACTATTTAATAACATTCTTTTTTTGTATATATGAAAAAAATAAGAAGCAAAATAAAAATAATTTCTCCATAAGTTAAAAGTCAGAGTTTTTACATCCAAACATGACCTAAAAAGAGAGAAGTAAAAATAATAATATGAAAAATACAATATTTAACGCGTGATATAAAAGCTTTTAATTTCTTAAGAAGTCATTTCTTAGAGCATTTGTAGACATTTGTCTTAATTAGAACTTGGAAGTCTTTAACAGAATATATAAAAATATTCCCCAATCGGTATTCTTAAAGCAAGACCATAGATATATGCATGTTAATTGTTGTTTTCTCTAATCTCACTCGTGTGGCAGTATAAAAACAACTACAAGGATTTCAAGAAAACATAATACAACGCCTGGCTACAATATACACAGCGTAGCGTAGGGTGTTAGACGCAATTCACAACAAAGTAAAGGAAAACCTTGACCATGCCGCCGCTCAGTTTTCACTCTATTACCTGTTTCGTGGAAGTAGAAAGTGGAAGTGTGGAACTATCTCTCTCTCTCTCTCTTTTGAGAATTACAAAAAAAATAAAAATTGATCCTATAAAAAAGGATTGGAGGACAAAAACCCAAGTATGGGCAACTATTTAAGCGGGCTGAACAGGTGGATCTTAAGAAAGATGGATGGCCACGTCCTGGAGAAGAACTTTCTTCTGAGATGCATTAATAATGCCCTTGCACTCGGCATCTAGTAATACCTCTGCCATAATAGCAGCTGCATGCCCTTTAGGCTCATCTTCTGAAGTCCTCCTCAACATGAATACCTGAGCATACCAAAATAAGACCCCCACGATAATTGATATATCAACCACCATAATAAAAGTGAAATTTGTTGTGTTCGGTATGCTTGTTAGATTTCCGTTTGGAAAGCCTCTTTAGGATTCCTAATGGGAATCCAAACACACTAAACAAAAGATTTATTGTTATTCCCTTAATCCAGTTCAATAGGCAACTCGCAATCAAGGTTCCCACGCGTGGGAGTAGGACTCTGGACCCGTAAGCATGAGAGGTAGAAAAATGTGAGAATGAAATTTACCACAAAAAACGAAAGCATGCCATTACCTGCCCACGATGAGTTATCTCCATGTAGCCCGGTTGTAGGATAAATGGTTCCCCATCTATTTGAACTGGGAAAGGACTGGAAGCGTGTATCTTGATGACTTTACCTTGAGCTAGTCTTCTTGCTTGTGAAAGTCCAACCTATACGGTAAGCCAAACAATACTATTTACTAATTTACCGTGAATTTACAGATTCATCTTTCATCTGTTTCGCAAGCATTGCTAAAGAATGTAAGAGTGAAATAAGTGTACAAATATATTAACCTCTTGCAATAGTTAATGATATCTAAAACAATTATTTCAACAGACAAGGGATTATAATAAAATTTGAAAAAAGAAACTTGGAGTTGGATGCCACAATAGTATGGAACTTTCTTATTGAAGGATGATAATAGTTAAAACAGTTCTACTGACAGTTTATTGTTTTGAAATAATAAATATGCTGTATGGACAAGTAAGATGCAAGACTATAATCAACATTATTCCAAAACTTCAATTACTTCAATGATTTATTCGTAGACCCTTAACGCATGTTTATTCTAAAATGAAGAAAAATGGGTTGAATAAGAGTGGGGTGCACGTGTACAAAGAAGGAATAAGGGGGAAATTGGAGGGTCTGTCCTCACAGCAGAGAATCAGACAAGAGAGATTGTTAACATCCTAGACAGCTGGTGCAATATGAATGAGGAAGGAATGAGTGGAATAATTCGGGCCACCAGGAGGTGGGATAAATGTGAAGGACAGGAATGAGAAAGGTTCGGGCAAGAACAGAGTAAGGTGGGTTATTCTGTTTTGGAAGGTGTGGGAAATTATTCTGTTTGTCTGCAGAATTCCAGTTTTTCTTTTTCTTCCAACATTTTCTTTGTGATTTCAATCTTAACAGAGGACTATCTAAGGAACTCGGTCTCCATTATTTCAACTATAATTCCAAGTTTCTATCATTTATCCAATATAGAGTGGGCATATAAAAAAATATCACCTTTTTTGATGTTACAATTCAGATCAGTTTGGTACCTTTGGTACTCAAATTACTTTGTTTAGTGACTAGTCTACTCAATTATATCATTAAATATATAATACCTCAATGATTAACCTAAATGGAATCACATCATTGTTTTAAAAAAAAATGAAATATAATTTTGTGAATTTAATTTTGAACCAGTAGAATAATTTAAACTAACAGTATCATTATGAAGACTTGATTTCATATTTTAGAAGTGCGTAAGATTAACCGATTTAAGTATTCTATACCTGAAGTTTTCCAAGGTGCCATGCTCCACAAACACATACTACCTCAAGCATTTTATCATGCATGAACTGATGACTGAAATCATCATCATGCTCATAGTCATTTTGCCAAAGATCTACTCCACCCATATAGCTCCCAATATTAAGCACAATTAAGCCCTCTGAATCCTGCATGAAAGAAGAATTAACAAGTGATGCTTTTACATATAAATTTACAGAAGGATTATTCATAACATAAATTAGTAACTTGAATGCGAAAATACTTATTATCATTAGTAACTAACCTTGGGAACATCAATGTCTCTCCCATCAACTTCAAGCCATACTTGCCATGGCAAGTCAGCACAAGTTCTGTCCATAATGTCTCTTGCTCCTTCTTTTGCATATCGTAATTTATTCAAAAACTGTTAATAGAATAATAATCAGAAATAAGTAAACCCAAAAGTAAGTGAAGGCTTTTGGTGGATTGCACAAGTTAAATACCCTAGATAAGAGAACCAAAAACATGATCAAAGGTCTTTAATAAAGAAGGGCTAAAATGGGGAAGTAAACATGTATAATTTGTTAAAATGTCCAAAATTATATTACTGGTCATCCACTCCTCATCACTATGATCTCTCCTGGTTTTCCATAAGAGGTATACAAACAACATTAGATGAATCAGTCTTAATAAGCTCCTTTTTCAGTAAACTACAATTAGCACCCTTGATACCAGTAAGGGCAGTTTAGAATAAGAGCATGTACCAGAAGTATAGTTTTTATTAAATACTTTCCAGCCTTTAAAATGGTAGTTTAAAGAATGTGCATTGAAAGAAAACTAGATAAATGATATGGTCTAACAGGAATACATATTTTACAATGATGAAACATCAAGGAGGGAGAATATCTACCTGACTACTAAACTTCTCAGGATTTATCTCTCGGGTAACATGAAATTCATATGCAACCTTTGCATCACATCCAATGCCTATAAAAGTAGGTTGCAGATGTCAGTAATTCTTAAGAAACAATCCTAGATAATTGTTGTTTCGGAGAAGTACCTAGGTAGTTCATCATGGATTTAGTTTTCACTTTATATGGTTTTCCTTCAGAGCTTTCTTCTGCAACTTTAACTTCCCAGCGATCTAGCATAGTAACTGCTGCATTGCTAATGTCATGCAAGAGCATGGTCAACCCGCCTTGTCCATCAAGCGCAGAGGAGCCTCTTCCCCAATTCAGTACCCTGGACAAATCATTTCCAGTGCCTAGGGGAATAATTGCAACAGGTGGAGGTGACTCAAAATTGTGTCTTTCTATAGCATCAAGGACCCACGCAACAGTACCATCCCCACCACATACCAATACTCTAAAATACCGTACACTTTTGAATAATTCCAGGCCTACCTCGGGACCTTGAGAGGCACTCAATTCAAATATCTACAGTAAAATAGCCAAACCAGAAAATGTCAATTGAGACTATGATATGACATGAAAAAATTATCTATGTCCAGACAAGTATTGCTGGAATACAAAAGAAAATAATCTTCATTGACAATTTACTGTTGAATAGTTATTTAGTAGGATTCATTGAAACATTAATCAACAATATTATATAGATATCTTCCACACAAGAATTTTAAGGGGGGAAATGTTGAAAGAAAGCCCTATTTGATGAGAAAATTGAAAGATGAGAATAACAAAACATAACGTGCTGAATTTCTCATGCTGCATGGTATTGATAAAAACACAAATATGCTTAATTTTTCTGACTACGGTAGAACCTTTATTTATTCCTTTCTGTTGACCTGTCAGCAGTTTTAAAGAAGATTAAATACTTAATACAACCTCAAAGCATTCACTTATAAACGATAAATAGTGAACACGTTTTGATAACATACCCAACAAGTCAATGCAATCCTGAATTATATGGATTCAAGACATAGCCAAAAGCCAAAAGGTAAGGAGTCGAGAGAAAGTTTCATGATTAGGCAATCAGCATTTGATATCAATGCTTAATAATGCAATCCACAACCTTTTATCTTTTTATTTAAATGTTTTTCTCTCTCCAAGAAAAGGAAAAGGAAATTTCTACTATATGGAGTCATACTTGGAAAAAATCTTTTGTACTTTGAGGATCGTGAATCCAGATCACATGATGTTAAGGTCAACAGGTCACATACCATGCATTATGGTACAATTAATATCTTCTATTACAAGAAAGTATGTAAAAATAATAATTCCACTTCAAAAAATTTGAAGGTAAGCAAATATTAGAGCATGCTGTTCAATAACTGTTTTGGTTTACAAAATATTAGTAAAAAACAAGTTAGATTGCAATTGCCTTCCATCAAAGTCATCACTCTGCAGTCCTATCTGAAACAGACTACATCTTAAAAGACAAATCTGACTACAATATATTCAAGGCAGTATGAAGGAGAGATCAAGGTCAGAATCAAGTAATTATTGATCTAAATCACAAAATTTAACTACTAATCAAACAAACTCCTAAATCATATTATCCAATCTGACCCTGAAAAATATCTAGAAGATATATCTGCAACATGCTTATAATAGATGCCATTACTTCGATAAAGGGCAAAAACATGTTTGTTTATCGGAGACAAAGTACTCACCTGAACAGGATTTAGTAGCATATTCAATCTCCTGTGAAGAGACGGCCCAACCTGCCCACCACTCCTGGCATTGATGAAGACCAAAAGTGGCCTAGCATCATTTGGCAAATCAACCAATGTGTATTTCTTGATTTGGCTGGGGGGAGCAGTTAAACCATTTCCTAATACCCTACCATTGTTCTTGAGGCCAAAGAGCTTCTCATCACTGGACTTGTCCCAATGGAGACCATTCAACACATATTCCAATAGTGTTGAATCAGTAACCGACGAATCACGTGACTTACCATTAGCATGGAAGCTACCTCCATGTTTATTTCGGTTACGCCGCTTTCTAATCTGACCACGAACAGAAGAGGTTATAATAGAACTTAGTCGCCCTCCCTTTTGATCTTCATCAACTTCTTTAACACAGAGAGGAGAGAGGATAGCTGGCCTCAAAGGACCCAAATCGCAAAAATCACCAGAATCTCTTGTCAATTTGTTATGACATTTCACATGAATGAGGCGCTGACACCACCGGCAATGCCATGTAGGAGAAGCTTTGACAAATGGAACACCACACGGTTCGTCACAGTAAAAGCAGAAGGCAGACATCTCATGATTTTCATCTACATTAACCCATCTTTCTGACCAGTGGTGTCGAATATGACTAAAACCAGCCTGAGCCACACATTTGCAATCCTTTGCTGCAAACTGAGAACAAAGGAAATGAGCCGCGACACCACAAACAGAGCAACGATGGAGAGGAGTACGTGGTGAGGCTGTTGTACCTAAATTTTGAGAAGGCCAGAGGGAAGTCAAGCAGAAACAACAAGTGGATGGCTGCTCCCTATAAGTAAAATCTTCAACCCAGGAATGTTCTGATAGAGGTACTTTAAACTTTTTCCAAACTTTCTTCTTTTCTCTGGCCGCAGCCTTAATCCAATTCAAAGACGATCTTCGCTGCCACTTGAGAACAGCATATATGACAGCCATAAGTCCAAGTGATCCAGTGATCAGCCATCCAAAAATAGATGCACCCGAAGCATCAGGGCTTGTGACCAGCCTCAAAATAGCAATTCCCAAATCTATCATGATGAAGCTCATTCGTTTGAACTTGGCTACCAAACATAAAACCTGACCATTTAGGATCAGAAGTAAATCATTGTTATAGATGACAAATATGTTTAAAAGAAAGTTATCTAACTGACGAAATAATTATAAAGAATATAAAAATAATAATAATAAGTGAGTATGGCCAGCAAAGCATGATGGGCTTAGTTGCAGGGCAGAAAAATAGGAAAACAGTTGGTTCTTCCAGAATGGGGGTTGTTCACTAGCTTGATGAAGTGTCCAGAAACACGGAGACAGGGGATAAAGTATTCACAAAAATTTACAAAAGAAAAAAAATGTAAAGACGTGAATTATATGGCAGAGTACCTTGAACCAAACACCACCTTTCAACTAGCTAACTAAACGAAAAATTAAGATACATTTACTTGCATTGCATCATTCCCTGTTCCTAAATCATATTATACACGAATCAAAAAGCAAAAAACAAAAGGCGAATATTACCAAAAGCAAAACATGAAGTAACTGCTTAATAAAATTAATAAAAGAAACAAAAATGAAATTGTAGGGCACGGTGCTGACGGTAAAATTCTAAAGTGAATTGAGAATCGTGGCGCCTAATATTGAAAATCGAGACAAACAAAACAAAGCGTGGTTACAATTACAAATGCGGCTTAGGATGGAATCGAGAGATACACGATGAACAAACGGAATTGTTGAGGGAAAAAAGGTTAGAATGATAAGAGACATTGGATTACGATCGATCGGATCAAAACAAAACGGAGAAGAATTCGTCATAGATTAATAGTAGGAGAAGAAGAACCTGAACGGAGGTTGCAGAGAGCGAGAGAGGGAAATCGGGATTGTAGCTTAACAGAATCCTGTTACAACCCCTCTCTTCCCCTTCTTCCAAGGAAACATTACTCCAATTCCTATATTATCATTTTCATCATCATCATCATCGTATTTTTGGTTTCAGCGTTTTGATTTTGAGTCCAATTTTTAGCCCCTTCTTTTTCAGCTTGCTTAATTAAAAAGTAAGTCGTGTATTATTATTATATTTATATAATTTTTTATATGTACAGAGCAAAAAAGCAAAAGGCAGGGAGAGAGAGGAACGGAAAAGGGGCGGGATTTCCATTGCTCAATACACGGCCTCCCTGTTGGATGGGGCGTGAGCAACGCGTTCCCCGTCTCTTCCATTTTTTTTATAATTTTGTTTTTCATTAAAATAAAATCATATATCTATTCTCGTTTTTTGAACAACTAGGAAGTTGACATGTGCGATACACGGGCCATCGGATTATGTTAGTTTTTTTTTAATACAAGGTTATGTTGGTTTTTATATATGATATGAAATAAATTTTTTATATAATAATTGATTAAATAGCTATTTTGGTATCTGAGAGTATCAGGTAGTGTCACTTTAATCTCTAAAAAATGCGAAATTAAAAAAAGGTCATCACCTGGTGTTAGCCGTTAGTCACTTTAATTTCTGCCATCAGGAAAGTAATAACTTTAAGGTAGAGGTGTCAAAATTGGCCCGGCCCGTTTGGCCCGTGTTTTAGGTCAGGTTGGGCTCGATAATCATAGGCCCAAAAAACACCGGGTCGTTTTGGCCCGGCCCGATTGGCCACCGGGCTAGGCTGGGCCCATTTTTTTGTCCATTTATGGTACTTAGGACTTTTTTCCTTTGTTAAATGATCGGGCTAGACCGGGCCCGACCCGGTATTTTTTAGGCCAGGTTGGGCTAGGGAATAAGTGGCCCATAAGGAAAATGGGCTGGCCCGACTTGGTTTTACAATTTGGTCGGTTGGGCCGGGCGGCCCGATTTGACAGCTCTACTTTAAGGTACCTAAATGATAGTAAGTAATTACTTTCAGGGGACCAAAATGACAATAAATAATCACTTTCAGGAACTAAAGTGACTAATAATTAACCGTTGAAGACATTTTTTAATTTCTTATCTGTAAGGGTCAAAGTAGTTGTTTATTCGATAATAATTTGATATATAATATGCTCTAAATTTATAATAGTATTTTTTGAAGGAAAATTTATAATAGTGTTAATTATATAAAATTGTGCGTCTTATTTAAATATACAAACTTTATATTTTTAGCAGCCAACAATTATTCATATTGATTTTATTAAAAAGATAATTACTCGTATTGTTAAATATGAAAGTCAAATAAGATAAATAAAATAAATAGAGAAAAATTAAAATAAATTTTCAGTCCATAGTAATTCACTGATTTGTTATATTTAATAGATAAAACATAAATAAAATCTATAAGCAAATACTATTTGATATATAAAAATTAAAATTAGAAAAATTACAACCTCAAGATTTATAAGGAAAAAAAATTAATAAGACCCATAAACAAAAATTAATTTTAATATATACATATTTATATTAAAGCAATTATAAGAGATTAGTCTTAATATATATATATATATATATTTTAAATTTAATTTAATTAATTGTTGTTTTTATTATGAGTTTTGTATTTAGAGGTTTTTACTATTTTTTTATAGATATAAGTTGTGATGTTTTCTATCTATTCCAACTCTCTGGCAGTCTGAGAATTGGTTTTCTTTTCCATTTGTGAAATTGGATATGCTTGCTGTAGAGCTACGTACGTGGCCATCGATCAGCTAAAATATTGTAATAAAAAACTATAATATTAAAAAAGACAATGGCGGGAAACTGTTCTGGTATTAACCAGAAATTATATATTAATAGACAATATCTATTATCGTTTTTCTTTTAAGAGAATAGATTTATTCTCGTTGAAAAATAAAAAAGCTGACTCCTCTACGTGCACTCAACATAACGAAATTGAAGTGCGTATTACACCAATTATTCAGTACTGTATAACGGCGTCGGTAACGGTCAATTACAAAATTAAAAGGTAATCCCACGAAATTGAATATAAGTAGTAGTTAATATGATCCAATAAATTCGGCTGGTACTTGCATCAAAAAAATAGATGAAAAGCTTTAATTCACAGTTCAGAAAGTCTGAAGTTGATGAAAAGCTTCAAAATGTGTCTTAATTAATACACTAGTTTTTTTTCACTAGAATTAATACACTAGTTAAAGGATAAAAAAAGAATAAAAAATATTTGCTGAAAAGGTTACTGACTCATCAAACATTATATTCTTATTGTACGTAAAAATTAACACATTGATCAAAATTAATTAAATTACTTATCACTTAAACTAACTGTCATTGATAATAATTTTGAATATTTATAACAAGAAGCAGCGCCTAACAAATATATAACATTCTAAGTTCTAACAGTACTATGTTGCGATAACTTTCTTCTTTGATCCTATTGCTAATTCAAGAATATAAAGGTTTGTGGTGTTTGTGAATTCAACTCGATTATTTCAAAGAAAAAACAAATGATTCAACTTTTGGACAAGCAAGATTGGAAGACTCTCATCTTTCATGTTTACAGGGTAACAAACCGGGCAGCAGAATAGTTGGCTAATGCGGGACATGTTGGTACTTGGGACATTGTTAGATGGGAGCCCACTAGGTCTACTAATTATCAGGGACGACGACAGGGGTTTCACTTTTTTTGGTTTATACTTACAGTATCTCATAGAAAAAGGGGCTGTTATGAAGTAAGTAAAATCAAGTCACGGATTGTTCATCACTCGGGATCGAACACGTGCATGTGTTCTAGCCGAGGACGTCCCATTAAAAAGAACACATTAACCACTTATGTCCAACC
The DNA here is from genome assembly GCA_030159175.1 of Glycyrrhiza uralensis. NCBI lineage: Eukaryota > Viridiplantae > Streptophyta > Magnoliopsida > Fabales > Fabaceae > Glycyrrhiza > Glycyrrhiza uralensis. The sequence goes on along the minus strand of BRZY01000003.1, from coordinate 54,335,019 downwards.
TCGTGATTTGATAGGGTTCCGCTCTTCCCTTTTAGTTCATTATGTGTTTTCCAAATAAAAAAAAATCTAAGAGAAGGAGACAAATAAAAAATCATATTTTTTTTGTTATATTTGAAATTCTTCTAATCAGAACTTATATATCCTCTTAATTACAAATATCTGGATATTTTTCAATCCATATGAAATATAAAAATACAAAACTATCAAAATTGTAATTTTTTTGACGGATATAATTACAAGTTTTTCTTGACAAAAATAAGTTGATGCATCGTAATAACAATGGTTTAAAGTCAAATGATGTTAATAATATGCAAACAAATGAGTCAATTAATGGAATAAGTAATCCAATTAATCCGATTCTAAACTAATGGAATGGAATAGTAATGCAACAAGTGCAAGCACGTTGATGGACCTGGCCTGCAAGTTGCATGGGAGGGGAGTAATTCAGAATTGGGCCACACCACAGTCCATTCCATTCTAGCTAGACATCTATAAGGAAGGAATGATATAATAATCAGTTATTACCAGAAAGCAAAACAGAACAAAATCAAATTAACAAACCATATCCGAATTTGGCGGGAGGAGTCATATCATCAAATCAAACAGGGGAGAACGAGAAAAGAAAAGAAACAGAAGTTGATTAGATTAGATGAGAGTTAGAATTCGAATTCGAATTAGAAACAGAATCAGAATAGAAATAGATGATGGTGGGGGGGAGGTTGAGGTTGAGGACTAGCATAGGGGATCAGGAAGAGATGGATGAGAAGAGAAGATCAGGGTGTCGGAGAAAGGGTATCGGCGTGGGAGTGAAGAGGTGGATGGTGGTGTCGGAGACAGTGGAATCATGCCTCGAGGATGTAGACAGACACTCCATCATGCGACGAACAGGGTTGGCGGCGCGTGACCTTAGAATCGTCGACCCAATGCTCTCTTACCCTTCCTCCATCCTCGGACGAGACAGAGCCATTGTCGTCACCCTCGAACACATCAAGGCCATCATAACCGCTAACCAGGTCCTCCTCATCAACTCCTCCGATCCTTTCTTCCTTCGCTTCCTTCAAGATCTCCAGACCCGTCTCTCTAAGAGTGGTACCGTGGAGGAGGGTGTACCGGTATCGCCACCTCCTAAGCGGTTACCTTTTGAGTTCAGAGCACTCGAGGCATGCATTGAATCTTCCTGCACCTGCCTTGAATCCGAGGTCTGTATTTGTCGTTTATTCTGTTCATTTATACTAAGAAAAATGATGTATGGACACCCATCCACCCCACACCTAGAGATATAGAAATAGAGGAGAGACGAGTAATAGATATGATATATGAGTGATGTGATAAGAAGAGAAATATAGAAAGAGATACTGTATGGTTATGTACCCTTTCTTATGAGACCCATTCGCAAAGGGTGGGACCCAAGTGAAATTCAAATAATCGTAGAGAATGCACCGGAAAGAATGTGTTAGAGACTTTGTTACTGATATTTCTCGTATAAATTTAGTAAACAAAACACAAGATAAATTAAAAATTGATGACCCATTCCCACTTAGTATAATCGATGTTAAGGATGTTTTAATGAAATTAATAGGTCCCTGCTGCTACATTTAATTTTCAGTCGGACAAGCAAAGTAAAAATGTTTGGAGTTGGGAGAGTGGATTCAAAAGTCTCGAAACTACTGAGAATCAATAATGTAATTTGAGGCAAAGAGATGTTGAGTCATGCTATTTCACCCATTAGTGTGGGGATCATACCAAATTCCCATCATATTTGCCTTTCTTTTTTCTTAAACTTCTGCTCTCAGGAATAGTTTTGAAGTTGCTCTTCTTTCTTTAACCTGATGCATTCTTTTAATATCTACTTAATAAGCCCAGTTCCTAGTGAATTCTGTAATATAAGCTTTATGACTTGTATCTATATCAGACTCGAACACTGGAGGAAGACGCTTATCCAGCGTTGGATGAATTGACCTCTCAAATTAGCTCACTCAATCTTGAACGTGTAAGACAGATCAAGAATCGTTTGACTGCACTTTCTGGTCGTGTGCAGAAGGTAAATAATACTCACGGTCAAACATCTGCCGCAATGTATGGAGATTTATGAATTTTACATTAAGAATTTCCCAAAATATAATGATCACCTTTTACAGTCGCCTACCTGTCTTGTTAGTTATCTTGATTCTTGTGTGCCCTGTTGTTTAAAATCCTAACTTGTAACCCCTAATGAAAATGAAGCTAGATTCTGATTTTCAATAAAGAATTTTTCTGCCAAAGCCCGTGCCAATGCAGAGTTGGAAGAGAAATGTTAGATCAAGAAGATGCAGTCATGTAATACCATGTGAACTAACGGATAAAGCTGTGCAGCTTCTGCTAAGAAAATCACTGACTCAATTATGATTGGTCTTGCACGAGGCCTTTATAAAAGTTCAAAAGTGATTGATGAGCAGCTTTGTGTTCTAGCAGATGACTCTATTGACAATTTCAAGTGTAAAGAACCTTAGAGTAGGCTGGTTTGTGCACGTTTTAATTTAGAAGGAAAGCTAGGAATATGTATATTGTTCCTTTTCTATTGCCAAGAATTTCTGGTTGGAATATAAGGTCTAGATTGTGAATCTGAAAATGCAAAATGTCAAGAAGATTCAAGATGCCTAGATTTGTTTACTGTATGAAAATATTTTTTTGTTCCAAACTGGAGTATATATACCTAGAATTTTTTGATTGTTTAATAAAGCTATGTTGTTATCTCTCCCCACCCCACCCCACCCCCCCCCCCCCAAAAAAAAAAAGGGAATAATACTTGTCTTGGATTTAAACAGGTAGCAGATCAACTCGAAAATTTATTGGATGATGATAATGACATGGCTGAAATGTACTTGACACAAAAGCTTGATGCTCGCTTATTGGACCAAGCATCACCAAAAGAAGGGAACAATTCAGCGGCACTTGAAGATGTAGACGAAAGGTGCAAACAATTAACAGTAGTATGTTAAATAACAGCTCTATTTTGACAAAATAAGACTGCATCAAGCCTAATAAGCGTTATTTAATCAGATACACCTGTCTCAGCATAGCAATTATATGAGTCATGCTCACAATTGTTGCTTTGTTTGTAGTGATGAATCAAGTTCGGTTAAAGACAAGTCCCCTGGTCCTACTAATGAGCCTGTCGACGTTGAAGAATTGGAGATGCTTCTAGAAGCATATTTTGCACAGATAAATGGAATCTTGCAAAAATTGTCCAGTGTAAGTATCTTTTGAACTCTTTTATCCATTTGAACACTAACATGAGAGTTTCTTATGTATTTTCACATTAAGAAAATACTTTGATATGGAGTATTATTGAATGTGTGCTATATCAATTATATCATCATTATAAATTTAGTTAAAAAAGAAAGAAATAGCTTACAAAATTGATATTAGCACACATTTAATATTAAAGAAAGAGAGGTGTGACCGTGTGAGCATATTTAAAATTTTCTTATCTCACATGCAGTATTATTCACTGATGTGTGTGTTTGTCACTTGGTTAAGTTGAGTGAGTACGTGGATGATACAGAGGACTGCATCAACATAATGTTGGACGATAAGCGAAATCAGCTTCTACAAGTAGCAGTGATATTCAACACACTGAACATGATCGTGAATGCCGGTATTGTGGTTGTTGGATTGTTTGGCATGAATATTCACATCGAACTCTTTGATGGTCAGTCCCATCAATTTTGGGCCACAGCAAGTGGTACATTAGGAGGCTGTATATTTTTATTCCTTCTTTCTTATTGGGGTGGCAAGAAAAGATATTTGCTCTCTCAATAGAGGGAAAATCACTTGTAATCGTTTAAACTATATGAAAAAACTAGAGCACAGCACGGCAGCGAAGCCCACAAGGGGGCATTCTCCCTCCAATGGGAGGTTTTTCTACTCATTTTAGATGATTTTTTTTCCTCTCCATTTGAGGTTTTTTTCTTACCTCCTTTTTCTTCTTACCACCATTCCATCTCCACCTCTTCGGGCCACTGTCATCTCCACCTCCCTCACCTCATCTTTAGCTTTAATCCTCTTTCATCACATTTCTCCCTTTAAATGGTACTTGTTAGAGCCACTTTTTGCACTCTATCCTAACAACTGGAGATTGATTATTAAGCTATGCTCTACTTAAATATGTTGCTTGATAGATCTACTACACAACATTGCTATACTCAATTTTGTTGTGGATTGTTTTTGGATTGTCTCACGACTTGCTATTGTGCATGTGCCGATCCAAAAGAAATAAAAAAGGAAAGAAAGTTTGTAATAGGAGGATGTGATTATTTTGTTTTTTCTTTTGTTGGTGTAGGATTTATAATTGGTCTATTTTGGAGTATGTGTGCCTAATTTGTTAATGTTTATATGTTGTGCATTGCTGTAATACTCTTCTTTTAGCGTCATGTGAATTTGTAAGTACCGTTGGACATTTTCTATGAATGATATTTTTTGACACAAAAAACTATTATGAATCTTGTGTAAATTATCGGTGAGAAATTTGTTGCACTATTTGCTTTTTGCTTTATGATATGATAAACTTTGTTTAGTACTGGATTAACTATGTAGGCACCTTACCCTTTATTTGAGAGTTTGGAAAGGGAGAGATGAGGAAGAGTTTAGGAGAAGGGAGTATAGACTCCGACCTTATTTGCAAGTCCAAAATATAGTAAAATCTCCTTTGTTAGTAAAAATATTATTACATTACATGTATTATATAAAAAAGGGAATGATTATTATTAGATTATTTTAGTTTTCCCTTGAGCAGAGGAGTAATATAATAGATTAAAGCTTTGGAACCCATGAGACTCTCTTTTCCCAGTAGCCTTTGAACTCAGAGAAAAAATAGGCCCCATCTGGTCTGATACTTTGCCAGCATTGGGATGAACACTTTGGGTTATCCTCTTTGGCACCAAATCTTGAATCCTTGATGACATCACTGTAGGGAGTTTCCGGGGAGCCTGGGAGATCTGCACTAATGGGCCAAGCAACACTACAAGCGAGACTTTGACACCACATCTTCACCCAAAACCTTAAGACATTGGGTTTGTGGGTTTTGTCTCTTATATTCACTTTATTTGGCTCATTCCTAGTCAATGTGGAACTTATAACTCGTACTTGGATTCTCAACATTCTCCCCCTCAAGTGTGAGTCATTTAACATCCACATTGCTCTTTGAGTATTGGGCCTTTTGCCTCCAACTACTCGGATCACCGGGCTTTCCCCTTAGGGGACCTGCGCCAATGGGCCAAGCAACACCACGAGTGAGATTTCGACACCACATATTCACCCAACACCTTAAGGCATTGAGTATGTGGACTTTGTCTCTTATATTCACTTTATTTGACTCATTTCTAACCAATGTAGAACTTATAACTCACATTTGGATTCCCAAGAATCACTTCCTATAAATCTTGCCCATATCCGGCAACCTTAAGTTTTGCGTCCCACCGAATCCGAAGTTAAAGCTTTCCCTTGTTGCTGAATAGGATTTTTGTTGTTTTGTCTAATATTTTATCGTAGCATAATAATAAAAAGCCAGATTCTATACCATTACCAAGTATTCCAAACTAAGCAGAGAGAGACATATAAGTGGATTTGATGAGAATGTCTTGCATAGTTACAACATTCGATAATTTTGTTGCAAAATGTGAATTTAAAATATGTATTTAATTGTAAATTTAACACGACGGGAAAAATGAAATGTGAGCCGGGTAAAAGGGAAAATATAGTTCATTGGTAATAAATAGATAAATATTACACGGAAATAATTCTTAGCTACTTTATTTCAATTTTATTTTCTCACTTTGAGACCTCACTGGCTCACCAAGAGTATCTTTTCTCCCAGTAGTTTTTGTACTGATGGAAGAAATAGGCTCCATCAGGCCTAATAATTCGCCAGCATTGGGCAGCACAGTCTCCTTCATCCTTTTGGGCATCATAAACGATAACCTTCTGTCCCACACTGTTCCATTTGAGAACGCACCAAAACAGAGTGGTGGCACGAATGTTGGCCCTGAAGGACCAATCCACGTATTGCCCACTTGCCAAATTATGTATGCCAAGATCAGTGTCCGCTGATTGACAATGAATGTACAGATTGGTTCCCAACTCATTTTGAACACGCACTGTTGCTTTCTGAAAGCTCCACTTTCCTTCACCCTCCACCACAGCCTCTGCTGCAACAATCATCATCATAAATATTACAGCAACAACTGCAGCAAAGGCCTTCAACATGTTTGTGTGTGACTGTGAGAGATTAAATTAAATAAATCACAAATTAATTAAGTTGCATTTGCATGCACTCTAAATTGCTGCTACTACTATTTAAAAAGCCACCACTAAAAAGCTCGAATTTTGTGACATCACTAAGGGAAGCGTTAAAGTTTGTAAAAAGGATAGTCAAATGTTTTGTCTCCTCGATCGGCAGTTAAAGTTTTCCTCCTTGTTGAATAGAGTAATAATTTTTTTGTTTTATCTATTTAATGATTTATTAATTGTAGCATAGTATTAATTAGGATATAAAAGCCACATAAAGAGATGAGATGCTATTCAAGGTGAAGAATGAAGAGATAAGAAGAGTGGACTAGCTTTAATGAATGCATGTGTGACAGGTGTAGATAAAAAAGAGATAGAAAAGGAAAAATAGAGAAGAGTGTGTGTGTGAGAAATATGTCAAGAGTCAAGACTGAGTGAGATATATTAGGAAAAAAAATAGGAATGCAAAAAATATATATAGAAAGAGACATCATAGAAAGGAATGTGAAGAAAGATTAAGGTGTTATGATTTTGCCAATAACAAAAGTGATCCGAGCATATTTAGTTTTCTGGGGGAATATTGTAAAGCATAATATTACATGGACCACCATGCAACACTCAAATTTTGAGTTTTACTCATATCACATAGGTGTTGCATGGTGGGATAGGTGTTAGCCTATCATTGCTCTATTGTAAAAGTATATTTGTATAAAAGTAATTATAGAATTTTTTTGAACAAATATACTTTTAGACCAAGTTTATGTTTGCAACGGAAAATAAAAATGAATCATTCTATATATTGACTTTCTTTTTCCCTGGATCCACTGGAATGTAATTTTTTTAAATTTTCTTTTTGTAATAGCACCCTATATATATCTATAGAGATTGAAACGATGATTTAGTCGAGAAGACAATGAGAGGGTATGGAGAGTGGAGTTTGCAAAAATGAGAGCTAGAGAAAGAAAAAAAAGTTGAGAGAAGGTGAAATAGTTGTTTTTAAATACGAATTGTGAATATAATGAGATGTGAGTATGTAAATAACAGAGAAATCTCTCTTATTAGTAAAAACTGATAAACATTACATGTGTCACCACAACACAGGAATGATTATTTTACTTTGTTTCATTTTTCACTTGAGCAGAAGTTGAATTGGTTAAAGCCTTTAGACTCCATGCGAATCTCTTCTCCCAGTAGTTTTTGTACTCATGGTAAAAATAGGCTCCATCGGGTCTAACTAATACTTCGCCAACACTTGGCTGCACAATTTCCTTCATCCTTACTGGCATCATAAATCACAATGTTCCTTTGTTGTGTACCATGGGTCCAATCCATGGTGCACCAAAACAGAGTTGTATGTATTCTCCCTCCACTGCCAATCAAATGTTGACCAAGATCAGTGTCCGATGATTTACAACGGAAAATGAGATAGATGTTAGCTCCCAAATCATCTTCAATACGCACCGTTGTTTTCGTAATGCCCCAATCACCTTGACCCTCCACAGGGATTGCAACATTAATAATAATAATAATAAGCACCACCAATGCAACACCAATTGTAGCCAAGGCCTTAGACTTCAACATGTTTGTGACTGACAACGTTCTTTTTCCTATTGATTTTCACTACCCACCTCTCTCCACAAATTAAGCTTAACTAAGATGAATAATATAGTTAAGTTGCTATTTAAAAGCCACCACCAAAAAGTTTCCCCTTTCTCCGGGAGCGTTAAATTTTGCAAGAGGAATAGTCAAATGTTTAGTCTCCTCGACAGTTAAATTTTTTTCTTATTGAATAATTTTTTTGTTGTTTTATCTATCTAATGTTTTATTGTAGAATATTAATAACAAAAATGATTTATTGAGACCCAGTTAAGAAGAACTCAATTTTATATTTTTTTTTGGTTTAGGACTATCGTTGGCTACCCACGCAATATCCCAACGCTTTTAACGAAAGACTAATCTGCACTCATCCGTAGAGGCTTGGACTGGCCAAAGTGTTTTTACCCCCAGGTGGAATCGACCCTGCTACTAACAGGTCGACCCCCCAAATGTTATAGTGTTCCACCACTAGGCCAACGTCTTTGGTTACTCAATTTTATATTTAAACAAAAGAAATGGAGATCTTTGTTAAGAGAAAGGAAATTAAAGTAACTTTATTAATTAGTAATGGTGACTTTCATTATTACATTAAACAAAGGGAGAATAAATAATTAATGCATGTTTGGGAATAAGATCAAAGTGAGTATGAGGGGCAGAGTCTCGCTTTCAGCGGTGGACCTATGTGTATTTGAGGGTGGGTACATGCTCTCACTCAAACTTTAAAAATCCCATTTAATATCTAATTTTTTTGAATTTTGACTCCTTTGGAATTATATCTTTGCACCCAATCAACCATCAATTGCATCCAGGCACTTAATTTTCTTCTTTTTGTCTCCACTCAAACTTTAAAAATCTCACTTAATATCAAATTTTTTCAAATTTTGACCCTCTAAAATTATATTTTTACGTCAGGCAACCATTAATTGCACTTAGACACTTATTTCTGTTTTTTTTATTTTTGCAAAAGTCTCTGCCTGCAAATAAGATTTAATTCAACAGAAACCTAAACTTTTTAAAATTACGAGTTATACCCCGTGTAGATCTAAGGGATCAAACCCCTACTTATTCTTAGATGCAATATAGACCATTGGATAACAAATTAGTCTTTCTCTCACCCCAAAAGCTCCCTCATTCTCTCTAAAATAGTTTCTATCTCATCCCTCTCAACTCTCTCTCTTCTTTCTACAAACTACATTGCCTCAAGCAAGCAACTGGAAATGAAATTAAATTTGCAACAAAATCAACAAAAGTGACTTCCCTGAGATTTGATCAAAAGTCCTCTTGGATGGAGTAAAATTGTTTAACTATTAAGCCAGACCACATATTACACATTCTATCCCTATACTTCTAAGCTCCAAATTGAATATATATGACAATTATATTTTATATACATTTCATAATACATTTTTTTAAGATGGTTCATAATACAAAATTTTAAAAATACACTTCATGCAAATCAATCAATGACCTACTAATTCAACCAATAACTAATTAACCAAGTACTTTGACTAAGTCAATGACCTATCGAGTTTAATAACATTGTATCTCAAACTCTCATATCTCTTTTTAAAAAATACAACATCGTCTGCCACACAACCGCCACCGGACTACTGCAAAAAATTGCCCCCGCTGACCCCAGTCCTGGGTACGCGCACTACTCGCTTTAGTATTTAAAATGTGTTTAGTGTTCTGGTCTAATATTATATTATACTACGTATATATCAATTTTTAAAGAATGTAATTATGCAAGTCAATAGTCAAATGAAACGTTTAGACAATGTGGTGTGTAACCTATACAAAGATTTCTCAAATATGAGATATGTTTTTAATTAGTTTAATGCCACGTGAGATTTAGATAGTATTCAGTAGCATTAATCTTAGCTTATAGGAAAACATTATTAAAACATTTTTTCACTTATGTGTTTACATATTTTTCATAATAAATTCGAGTATTACAATTTTATGTACTCATTATACCTCACTAGTATGAGACTATTATTTTCTTTAAGTGGAAATAATATGAGCAATTTTATTTTATTTTTTTTCAATGATGAACCGATGTTCAATAAAAAGAAATAGAAAAAAGGGGGGAGGGTGATCCGGTTAAATGTATATGGTTCACCCATCAACCGTACGTGGCTCATCGTAAAAGGTTTTAAATATTTGTGATATTAATTTTAAATCTTTCAAAATTTTAACTAGAATAGGGTGTTATAATTTGACCAATTGCAGATCGGATGTGAATTTTAAGCCTTTCTATCTATGGACATTCTTTTTTCAATCGCAACATTCTTTTTCTTTGTGGGGCTGTGCCCCTTACCAATCACCAAAAAATTCTTTTTCTTTGGATCCACCGTAATGTAATAACTTTTTTCATTTTTATTTTTGTATGGGCTAATCTATGGTCATATTTGGACGTAAAAACTCTAGTTTTTGACTCATAAAGAAGTTAGTCTTATTTTGTTTTTTATTTTTTTCATATATGTAAAAGAATAAATGTTGTTAAATAATCATTAATAGATAGATAAGTGTTTTTAGAGAAGTTAAAAAAGATGGTTTTTAAAATATGTGAAGAACAAAAGTTAAATTCAATTTCTATGAGAAATTATTAGTTAAAAAACACATACTAAAAATATTTATAGAAAAATTTATCCAAACTGGATTATCCAATATATATCTTTAGAGACTGACTTAGATGATGATTTGATGGGATTGAGATCCTCTACGGTGCTACAGAGACCGCAGAGAGATCCCTTCTCTCTGTCTCTCTCCTCAATTTTCTCTTTCCCTCACTTTTTTTCTCTCTCTTTCCACACTCACAAACCCCTGCTGCAGAGCAGAGGATCCGGCTGGTTGATTGAGAACATATTGAGAGGGGTCTAAAGAGTGGAGTTTGCGAAAATATTGAGAGATAGAGAAAAAAAATAATAATATGAGAGAAGGTGATCAGAAATATATGAATCGTGAATGTAATGAAATGTTACCAAATAAAATTGAAGGGAAATATCTCTTATCTCTTATTAGTAAAAATTGATAAACATTACATGTGTATATATCATCACAACACGGGAATGATTTTATTAGTTTGTTTCATTTTTTTTTCACTTGAGCAGAGGTTGAATTGGTTAAAGCCTTGAGACTCCATCACCAAGCGACTCTCTTCTCCCAGTAGTTTTTGTACTCATGGTAAAAATATGCTCCATCGGGTCTAATACTTCGCCAACACTTGGCAGCACAATTTCCTTCATCCTTACTAGCATCATAAATCACAAAGTTCTTTTGGGTACCACCGTTCCAAATCATGGCACACCAAAACAGAGTTGTGCCACGAATGTTGGCTCGAAAGGACCACTCTCTGTATTGTCCATTGGTAAGCAATTGTTGACCAAGATCAGTATCCGATGATTTACAATGGAAAAGGAGTGAGATGTCTTCTCCCATATCATTTTCAACTCGCACTGTTGTTCTCGTAACGCTCCACCCCTCCACAGGGATTGCTGCAATAACAATAAGCACCAATGCAACACCAATTGTAGCCAAATTAGCCTTAGACTTCAACATGTTTTGTGACTGAGAAATTAAATAAACCAAGTATGTTCTTATATTTCTCCTTTTGATTTTCACTATACCCACCTCCCTCCACAAATTAAACTTAAGCTGAATGCACCGCAATAAGTTGCTATTTAAAAGCCACCACCGAAAAGTTTCCCCTTTCTCTAGGAGCGTTAAAACTTGCAAGAGGAATAGTCAAATGTTTAGTCTCCTCATTGTTGAATAATATTTTTGTTATTTTATCTACTTAATGCTTTCCTTGTTGAATAATATTTTTGTTGTTTTATCTATTTAATGTTTTATTGTTGCATATTAATTAGGCAATAAAAGCCACATTAAGAGATGATATTCAAAGGTGAAGAAGAGTAGAGAGATAAGAAGAGTGGACTTGCTTTAATGAATGATCGATAGTGGATCTATTGTAAAATATTTTAAATAGGGTTAAATATATTTTTAGTCTCATGAAATAACTAAAAGTTCATTTTTAGGTTTTGTTTGGCAAGTCCTATCCACTAGCGGTTAGCGTATTTGACTAGCGGATAACGAATTTGAAAAAATGGAAGTGCTCGATAACGGGTAGCGTTTAGCATTTTTTCAATGGCGTTTAGCGTTTTTTCAAACTCTAGCTTATAGCGAATAGCGTATGATTTTTTCTTTCATTTTTACTCACATTATTTTTATTAAATTCTTTCCCTATTCTCTTCCAAATAAAATAAAAGATTATTATAATAATAATTAAATAAATAAATAAATTATTTTAACCAATAAAATAAATTATTTTAATCATAATAAATAAACAAGTAAATAAATACAACTATAAATAAAATAAAATGAATATAAATATAATATTTTTAATCAATACAGATTATTTTAACGAGGTCATAACAGATAATAAGTAAATAAATAAATAATATTATTAAGATATAAATTTTAAAATTTTAACATCTAAATATCATAACAATTAGTTTATTATTTATAAATATTTTACCGTATTTAGTATTTAATTTAATATTGATTAAAGAAATATAAGCAATAATTAAATATATTCTTTTATGTCATTTTACATTTATCAGCTAGTTTTACCGCTAATTTTACCAAACACTTTAAATTTAATTTGATAGCTTATCCGCTATCAACTATCCGTTATAAGTTCATCCACTATCCGCTACCTGATCCGCTATCTGCTACTTTTTGCCAAACAGAGCCTTAGTCGTTAAAAAAAAATTGTCTCGTTTGAGTCTCTCATTTCTGAAAGTGTATTATTTTTAGTCCTTGTGGCATTTTTTAAAATGTAATTTAAAAAAAAATATTTTCACCTCTCCTAATTTTTAATTCTCAATTTTCACCAAATGGAGAAGGAGGGTTGTAGAGTATCAAATTGAGTCGGTCCGTATATCTTTCGGGCTACATATTTTTTTGGTCCAGCCTAACCTAAAAACACGTTCGGCTGGCCCCACGAGCTGGGCTAAAATGACTCGGCTTTTTTCGGGCATGTAATTAACGAGCACAATCTAGCCTAAAATATGGGCCCATCAGGTCGGGTAAAAATTAATAGTTCTAGAGAGTTTGGTGAAAATTAAAAACTAAAAATTATGACGGGTGAAAATAAATTTTAAAAATGGTCATGGAAACTACAAATGATACATATCTAGAAATAGGGACTAAAAAGAGATAATTTTTTTAAGAGATTAAAAATGAACATCTTCTTAGTTAGGGAGAATAAAAACATATTTAACCATTTAAATATTTATGATTTTAATTTTAGAACCTTGAAAATTTTAGCTAGAAGAGGCTCTTATAATTTTACCAATCGCAAAACAGCAAAAGTGAACTATGGATTGGATATAATGAAATATGGATTGGCCAGATAAAAAGAGAATCTCTCTTATTACTAAAATCTGATAAACATTACATATGTATCACCACAACATAGGAATGAATATTGATTAGTTTGTTTCATTTTTCCCTTGAGCAGAGGTTGAATTGGCTAAATCCTCTAGACCCCATGTGAATCTCTTCTCCCAGTAGTTTTTGTACTCATGATAAAAATAGGCTCCATCAGGTCTAATACTTCGCCAACACTTGGCTGCACAGGTTCCTTCATCTTTACTAGCATCGTAAATGGCGAAGTCCCTTTCCAAACCGTTCCACTTCATGGCACACCAATACAGAGTTGTGCCACGAATGTTGGGTCGGAAGGACCAATCTATGTATACACCGTTGGAAATCAAATGTTGGCCAAGATCGGTGTCCGTTGATTTACAATGGAAAAGGAGAAAGGTGGTAGCTCCCAAATCATTCTCAACGCGCACCGTTGTTTTCGTTAAGGTCCACCCCTCCACTGGGATCGCTGCAATAAGCATCAATATTGCAACACCGACTGTAGTTAAGGCCTTCAACATGTTTATGACTGAGAGAAATTAAATAATAAATAAACCAAGTAAGCTTAAGCTGCATATGCACTCTAATAAGTTGCTGCTATATATTTAAAAGCCACCAGCCCCACCACCACCAAAAAGGAATACACAAAGAGTAATGTTATATTGTACATATATTGATTGATACTACTTATTTAACCACGAAATAGACACAAATGGTTATTTTGTTCTATTTAAAGGGACGAATTCGGTTAGGACCTCATGTATTAAACGAAAAGTGAAATATCTTAAAAACATAATTAAAAAATATTTAATATTTTCTCAATTTAATATTTAATGCTTTCCTTACTGAATAATATTTTTGTTGTTTTATCCGTCTAATGTTTTGTTGTTGTATTAATTAGGCTATAAAAGCCGGATCAAGAGATTGTATTCAAGGTGAAGAATAGACGGAAAACAATTGACTTGCTTTAAAAAAATATATATCAATTCATAAAGAATGTATTTATGCAAGTCAATAGTCATATGAAACGTTTAAAAGCAATGTTTGTATCAAAAACGTTTAAAAGCAATGTGGTATATGTAACTTATACAATAATCTCTCAAATATTAAATAGGGTAATGCCGCGTGAGATTTAGATATTATTCTCTCTTGGTCAAAACTTTGGTCGTTTAAGATTTTGACACATGAATTAAGAAATAATTAATTAGATAAATTTTAGATTAAAATATTCCTATTTATTATTCACCATGCTCAACTATTCTAATTATTTCTCCACTTAAAAGTATTAATTATACTAAGGATATAATTAAAAAAATATAGTACATTATCTCTTGAAATTTTAAAACAACCAAAGTTTTGAGATAAAAATAAAAAAATGAAACTACTAAAGATTTGAACCGGAGAAAATATGTAACACTACTGTCGTTAAGAAAAACAATATTAAAGCATATTTCCACTTATATATGCATTAATTAATTACTCATAATTGAGTATTTCATCAGTTTCAAACTCATTATTACACTCTAATTAAGTTTTTTTTTCCACCCACAACATTTTTTTTTTGTTGATACAATCCACCCACAATATCTTAAGAAAATGAAGTGTTGGACTAATTTATGTTTAGTGGAAAGGTAATTAAAATTTGGCTACCAATTAAAATATCAGTAATGAATAATAACTAAAATTATTTTATTTATTAAATTTTTTATTAAAAAAATACCTATATTTTATATGGGGTCATGAATAAGTTTGTGGATAAAATAAAACGAGGAAAACAACCACAGCGATCGACGTGGCTAGAGTTGGAACCACCAATTGATAAGCAGCAACTAGCAAGTGCAACCAGCAGCAGAAAACGACAGAATCCAAAAACTGGTGGTGGCTACCACACACTGCAGTACAGTGCAGCCCCAATGCCATGACAACATGAACATCAACAACAAAAACAAAAACACCAACGACTACCTCTGCCCCTTCTCCACAGTAGTGTTAGTGTACCATTTCACTCAATGATCACCACATGCAGAGGAGCTTCTTCTTCAAGAGCTCACCCTTTTCCTCTACGCTCCCTTCTACATTCCTCCTCCAAACACCCATTTCTGTGTGTGAGCCTGTTTTTCCCCTGCCACCTTCACAAGGCCATTGCTCTCTCCTCCTCCTCCTCCTCCTCAACACAGTGCAAACCCAGAAGCCATTTGGGCAAAGAAGGGAATAACAATAACAATAATGTAGAAGAAGAGGGTGACCGCGAAGTCCACTGTGAGCTCCAAGTGGTTTCTTGGAGGGAACGCAGTGTTAAGGCTCACATTTCTATCAATGCTGACGTTGAATCCGTTTGGAATGCTCTCACTGATTATGAGCATCTCGCTGATTTCATACCCAACCTTGTGTGGAGGTAATGTGTGTGTGTGTGTGTGTGTATCACTCAAATTTTTTATCTTTAATTTTATTTTTTAAAAGAAAAAGAAAAAGAAAATTGGGTATTTTTATCTGTACTATATGGACAACGTGAGAGTTGTTTTGCTGTTAGTGGGAGAATTCCTTGCCCACATCCCGGACGGATATGGTTAGAGCAAAGAGGATTTCAGAGGGCAATGTATTGGCACATAGAAGCTCGTGTTGTGTTGGATCTTCAAGAATTCATCAATTCTGTAAGCATCCTTGAACACTTGGTGTTATTTTGCTTCTGTGATTTAGTTACTGCATATTAGCAATCAATTCTGTTTGTAACTAAGAATGGACAACCTGGAAGAATGGATACAAGTCAGGACATAGAACACAGATATTAACTGCATATTAGCAATCAAACTCAGTTTCTATTTGATAGATTAGTCAAACTCAGTTAATAGAATTAATACTCCACCAGAGAGAGAAAGAACTTTCTATTTTCTAATGCTGTATAATTGTTTTTAATGCTTCAGGAATGGGATCGAGAACTTCACTTTTCCATGGTTGATGGAGACTTTAAGAAATTTGAGGGCAAATGGTCCGTAAAATCTGGAACAAGGTAGAATCTATACTTCTGAAGGCCAATACTTACTAAGCAAACTTGCAGAATAGAAGAAACTATATTTTGATTTTACTTCTGAACTCAGTGGACACTGTTAAGGTCGCCCCAATCCAAATGTAGTACGTCATGCTAATGTAAAGCCAATACTTTCTATTTTGGAATCTTGGATGAAGTTCCGATGACTGAAGTGAAGAGGCTTCATTTTTTGCCTTTATCTGGAGATCTTTATGTTAAATATCATAAATTTGAATCTGTCACCCGTGGGACTTCCTTTGAGATCGAATGAAGTTCATAAGTGATTCAGTTGAATATCTTCACATTAATATGTTCTGAACTTGAACTTTTGAATAATCCATATTATTTATTAATGCATTATGCAGACGATAAGACAATGAAGCTTTGCTATCCTTATTTGTTTAGGGGGGGGGGGGGGGGGGTTCTACTGGTAACTATCTTGACTATCTTCATTTGCCGTTGACGTGGAAACTTTACATCCTTCAATTCTGTTTTTTTTGCAGGTCATCGTCAACTAATTTATCTTATGAGGTTAATGTGATACCAAGATTCAATTTCCCGGCTATTTTCTTGGAAAGGATTATCAGATCAGATCTTCCTGTGAACCTCCGAGCCTTGGCATATAGAGTTGAAAGGAATATTTTGGGAAATCATAAACTTCCCCTGACAGAAAATGACTTGCATAAAACTTCTTTGGATAGTAATGGATCATCTGTCAAAAAGATAAATGGTGCTTTGTGTGAAAATGACAAATTGCCATCTGGAGAGAATAAAGAAGGTTTGGCCACTTCAATTTCTGGTTCCTTGCTCGCGTCTTCCTGTGAGGTAAACAGCAATTGGGGTATATTTGGAAAAACTTGTAGACTTGACAGGCCTTGTATAGTGGATGAAGTTCACCTCCGCAGATTTGATGGACTTTTGGTAACTTATCTGTACTAAATTGTTATTAGATGGCCTTAATTATGAGAATGAGCTATATTTATAGCCAAATTTACTAATAAAAATAATCATGTGAAAGGAAAATGGAGGTGTTCATCGCTGTGTTGTTGCAAGCATAACAGTTAAAGCTCCTGTTCGTGATGTATGGGATGTTCTGTCTTCCTATGAGACTCTTCCCGAGTAAGTAGTGTGTGTTTCTTCTGTACACTAGATATATTGAAAAAATGCTGTGAAAGATTTATAGGTCTTGTTTTTCATTTTTCAGACTTGACTAAGAAAAAAAATTGTTGCAGGATAGTTCCAAATTTAGCAATCAGTAAGATTTTATCACGAGATAACAATAAAGTCCGCATTCTTCAGGTATGGTGCAATGTTAATGAAGCAGAGTCTAAAACACGATAATCTTAGCTGTGTATCTTTTTCCGGCCACCGTATTATTCTCACCAGCCATTGTTTTACCATCACCATCCTCTGTTGTAAAATACAGATATATCTTCTTAGCACAAACTTGTATGTGACTGATGTAATTTCCTGGTTAAATCAATATGCAGGAAGGGTGTAAGGGCCTGCTTTATATGGTGCTTCATGCTCGAGTTGTGTTAGACTTGTGTGAATACCTAGAACAGGAGATCAGTTTTGAACAGGTTGAAGGTGACTTTGACTCATTCGTGGGAAAATGGACATTTGAGCAACTAGGAAATCATCACACACTGCTAAAGTACTCTGTGGAGTCAAAAATGCGCAAAGATACTTTCCTTTCTGAAGCTATAATGGAAGAGGTTTGTCTATTAGTTTGATTTGGTTGATCTATATAAATTTTATATCGCTTTCAATATTTACCTTGATTATATCCAAGAGTTTAAAGCCCTACAGTTCAGTGCAGTATGTTTGGCTTATATAAGTGGAAGCAAAGATACAGTTATCCATGTCTCATTTTTAAAAAAAAAATTAAAAATATGTTTTCCTTTGTTTTTGTATCAGATACAAACTTTTGAGGGTAAAATAACCCACATGTATATCACTCCAAACAGAGCACACACACACTGAGAATTTGATTGCCTGAAATGTTATAATTTCTGTTTCAGGTCATTTATGAAGATCTCCCATCAAACTTGTGTGCAATAAGAGACTATGTTGAGAACCGGAAAGCATCATATTTTTTGGGAGTTTGTGAAGAGCAGAATACAAATTCAGGGCAACAAGTTATTTTGTCCTGCTCTGGAGATGATGACAGCTATAGTTCGGCTGACGACTTTTCTGATTGTAATGCTCAAAGCTCATCTCATCAAAGGCCAAGAGTTCCAGGCTTACAGAGGGATATTGAAGTCCTAAAATCTGAGCTTCTGAAATTCATTGCCGAACATGGACAGGAAGGATTTATGCCAATGAGGAAGCAACTTCGTTTGCATGGAAGAGTGGATATTGAGAAGGCTATAACACGCATGGGTGGATTCAGAAAGATTGCAACAATAATGAACCTCTCTCTAGCTTACAAACATCGTAAACCAAAGGGTTACTGGGACAATCTTGAAAATTTGCAGGACGAGGTAGGCTGCAGAAGTTCCATTTTAGTTGCCACTTACCAGAATAACGAGCTATGCTTGCTTTCATGATAAAGAACACGCATAACATTGTTTACATGTTCAATCAGAATAAAATTCATTTCTTCATGCAGATAAGTAGATTTCAAAGGAGCTGGGGAATGGACCCGTCATTTATGCCCAGTAGAAAGTCATTTGAGCGCGCAGGTAGGTTGAGATATTCCCCTTCTCAACATTGATTTTATTGTTTACAACAATAGCTTTGCTCGCTTTCAAGGATGAGATAGAAATATGGACGAAACATGTAATATCACATGTCTGTAATTTACTCTCATTTTCATTTTGAACTTAGCAGCACATAATGGAATTTTTCTCGCAGGCCGCTATGATATTGCACGGGCACTAGAAAAGTGGGGTGGACTTCATGAGGTTTCTCGCCTTCTGTCTCTCAAGGTGAGGAGAAAACGAAGCAAACAGGACAACCTTGCCAAGGGTATGAAAATTGATCAAATAGCATCACCTGCTGTAGACAGTGAGATCAAGACACCATCTAGACCCTATATTTCTCAAGGCACACACAAGTGGCACACAGAACTAAAACAGTTGGACATGAATTGGGTTGAGTAAAGAGAGTTGATATGCGTATAACAATGGCATAAGTATAATCATGCGTTGATAGTACCATATGATTTCTCCAACACTATTCACCTTGTGTTTTCTTGGCTCGGGGGAAGGCAACATTCCATTCTATATTTTAGATCCTGAAACGCTGTGGGAGTCTGCCTTGTGATCCCCAAACCACCAACTAGTTCCTGATGGTTTTTTGTGGGTAAAACTTCACTAACAAGTTGCAAGTTTATATATATAGCTTTGAAGCATCAAAGACTCCCACCCTGTAAATTATTATCGCTTAGCTTGGAATAGCATGTTTACCCATTTTTTTCAATCTTGATTTGGCAGTAATTTTAAATTTGCTGTTGTCTATAACTTCGTTTTGTACACCATTCATTAGCAAAGGATGACAGGCGGTGCTTAGTATGGAAGTTATGTCCTGCTCAAAGTTGTTTTGTTTTGTTTCCAGTGGATATAATTTTTAATATACACTGATGAAGCCCTTGTCCTTTTTGTTGTTCTCTCGTATATACCAGCAAACTAATTTGGTTTACCCTTGATGTCCAACTAAGGAATGATTATGGGACAGGTGAAAAATCATTACTTTTGGCAGTTTACCAGTTTGATTAAGATTGTGTGACTTTCATGTTACTCTTTCTCTTGCCCCTGTCACCTGCTGGGACTGAAAGTGCATTAATGGGTTAAAGCACAAAGAATTTGTGCTTAGGAATGTACATACATGAGGGTCCAAATTCAAAACTGCAAATATGATCAAATTAAGCACAAAATAGAATGAAGAATTATTTAGAAAACGTCTCCATAGGATCGAGAGTAGAACATACTAATATAACTGACATTCAATCATACACATTGATCCTATATTTTTGAAATTAAACAAGAAAAAGAAACCATGTCCATCCAGCACTATATAGTATATATCTTCCCGTCCACATTCGGAATTAGAACACCAAAGAGGAAGAGGAAGATGCATTGTCGTACTTACCCACAACCACGTTCCTGAGACATTGTTCATCGTAGAAGGAAGGTTGGAGAGTGGTGAGTTTGATATGGAAGATTCTGGAATCAGAGATGCCATCCCAGGAGCGAGAAGGCAGAGTGTGAGCATAGCCAAGGTGGTTGCCACACCTGCGGCAGAGGAGCTTGGTTCTTCTGCGTTGGAAGAGAGAGAGACCCTTGGAGTTGAGAAAGGGTATCCATGACCATGACCAGGGGGGGAGGAGTTGTTGTTGGGTCTGAGTGAATCTGCTCTCGTCCACAGAGAAGAAGGAGATGACACCTCTCTTCATGGATTTCCCGTAATTGGAATCAATCACATTGGTATTGCGGCTGCTGGAGCTCAGGTTCAGCTCATAACCACACGAACCACAGCTGCATTGAAACAAATGAAATGCTAGTTTAGTTTGCATTTGAATTTGAAAGCTCAATATATATACAGAGTGAGAGAGGGAGAGATAGAGGACCTGTAATTCACATCTCTGATGAAGGAAGAGAGTTGAAGTTGTTGTTGTTGTTGTTGACATTCGTATGATCCCTTAAGCATGTCGTCATAGGCGATCATCCTTTCCTTTGTGTGTGATAGGTAGGAACTGAACAACAGCTTAGGTAGAGTACTGAGAGAGAGAGAGAGAGAGAGAGAGAGAGTTTATAATAATGGAAGAATAAGAGCTTCAGAGTCACATGGCGGATGGCCCCATTATCAGCCACAGCTAGTAACGGTAACAATAGAAGGCAACAAATTATAATCACTTTTTAAATACATAAATATACTCTTGTGCCACCGCCTCCCACCCCCACTTTTCTTTTTCTCCTGTCTTCGTCGTCATGCTATTCAAGCTTCCTTATAGATAGGTTTGACACAACAAAAAAAAAAACTTGCTTATATGGAGGCGGCTGCTTCTTTCTTGGTCCACAATTAATCAATCAATCTACACTACAATTGGAATTGCAATTTTGTATTATGCACATCTTTTGGTGGAGATCTATTTACTTAAAAGAACAGGGCCAATGTATGTTTGAGATTATCTAACGTTAAATTGAATATACTAATATAGCATAGATATTCTCAAATCCTTAGTCCATTCAATCACGTGATTTAATATGATAGGTCATTCATATCAAATTTCAAACAAATCAGATATTAATAGGCATATAATTTATAATTGATAAATATTTCAAAAATTATATTATACAGTAAAATAAAGTTAATTGATGCATATGAAAATATGTACATTTGACGATATGATGACAAGATTGCATCAGTTAAGTTGTTTGAAGCTGTTTCATTTTATTCATAATTAAATCAATATATTGTATCGTCTAACAATATTTATTACAAGTAATTATAAAAAAATCAAGTTAATTGTACTTAATTACCATAATTATACGATTCAAATAACAAAAATGTATGTTGCTAAAAGCATTTTTAAAAAAATCCCTAAGTAACTAAAAAAATCTAAACATGGTTTTTAGCATTCAAGAAATTTCTCGAAGAGCATAACGCAAACAGTCACAATAATTGAGCAACAAAATGTTAAGACAAATATTGTCACATTAGGCGGGTTAAAATGAAATCAACCCAGAAAAAAAGTGCTCAGCGTAGTCCGCAACCAGGCCGTGCAAACATCAAGATACAAGGTAGAACCAGTAAATTTGAGTCCAGATGGAACGTGTAGGTTTCATGTATTTCTTTCGGGACATCATTGCAAGTACACTTGAGCTCAAGCAAAAATGAAGAACCTCGTCACATTACTGAATATTGTATGCCACAAGACATTATCTATACATAATATATTCTCAATGGGAAGGAATAAGGAGAAAGGATTGCTGATTGCAATTACATCAGAGACAAAAAAAATAAGTGGCCATCTTAACTAATCACCTTGGGTCATGGGGATAAATACTAAACCCCAAGCAGAAACACTCAATATTGGAGAAGCTTCACATCATTCGCCTATTTCAGTATTCCAGCATTTCCTTTGCTGCAATTAGCTTTTGAGAGGCAATACAGCTCTGGGACACAAACAGAGCGATTATTTTTTTTTTTCCCCCAAAATGCCAACACATCACTGTTTGGAGCGCTTTAAGTAGACTAATACGCCGATGCTTGTAATAGCAATAGCACCTGCGAAAATACCAGAGCGGAGAGACAAAGCACTAGTTTTCTGCATTGTGGCTGTACCAGACTGTGGTGTTGTTGGCTTGGTTGGATTGCCAAACTCCAAATGCAACTTCAAAGCCTGAAAATACAAAGAAGCTTTACATTATAATGTATGGATCAAATCCAAATGAATAATCCCATAGAAGCCAATATCACCAAATCAAAAAGCTAGTAGAAGCAGATATTTTCACCTTCACTCCTGCAGACCTAGCATAGCTGACAGCAGCAACAAGATCATCATCAGTTGCAAGAACAATTTTATCCCCTTCATCGTCCTCGTACTATAAAGGAGGAAAACATCAGTATGACAATAAAAACATATAGTACTCTCAAAAGGCAGAAGAATTTGAACCTAGAACGCACCAAAATCGTAGGGCGTTCTCCGTCATTAACATCAACTCTCTGCATGACCGCAGATACTAGCTCATCTAAATGTTCAATACCTACAAAAGAACAGCAACATAAATACTTGTAAGTTCTTATAAGAATTGAAGAGGGTAGAGAAGAGGATAAAAATTACATAACCTGGGTTCAGATATCAATGCACAAGATGTTTGTGGATAATATACAAAAAGACAGAAAAATGTATTTAGATTTAAGTCTTCGCAATGTTTTCCACTAGATAGTTACCACAGTTGAATCGGTGCACACGAGCATTGAGATCCTCAAATTTGAAGGCAAATGAATTTCCAAAACCCATAGACTGATATGCAGATTTTGTTGTATCTGCGCCATCTGATGTCATTAGCCCAGAAACTTCACTGCAATAAAACAGAGGCTGATTCAGATCAGAACAAAACAAATCTCATGTTTATACATTTGTACAACCAGTATACCTATGAGTATCAGAATCTTCTGGTGGCTCTAGAGCAAAAGCTGAGTCCCAAAACTTTTGCATAATTGTATTTGCCACATCATTAACAGCTCCAGAACTACTCTCAACCTACAAAGTAGGTCTTAGTAATCAGAAATTCACATCTGTATCAACTGTTAATACAATGTGGCACATGACTCTTTCTACACAAGATAATAAACTTCAATGTTATTAAAACTGGATAGCCCTACAATTACAAATAATTAAGATGCATGAGGGAGAATGTAATGTGGACAGCTGAACTGGTTAAATCTACAAGCCTAATAGAAGTGCAATATTCAGATAATTTACGGAGATAATAAGTGCAGAAATCTAACCCATCTACAAAATGCTACCTATAGTTTTTATGTATCTCAGACATGAAATTTACCAGGGAAATTGCGGCATGAGTTATCTGCAAAACATCCATGCAAGCGGCAACATATCCATCTGCAGAAACAATAATAGTCAGTGACTCAGTGCAAGGTAAGAATTTAGAAACTGCCAACGAAATTGGGAAAGTAAAGCTCACCTCTGTCTACTACAGGAAGATGTAAGAACTTCCCATCATGCATCATATGCAGCGCATCAAGTATTGTTGTCTCTAGCGATGCACATTCTGGGTTTGGAGTCATTACCTAAGTGAGAAAGGGAAGAATCGAGAAGAAAATCAAATCAGTTCTGAATATCAAGCAAAAATAAGAACCAAACAGAAGGAATAGTATCTTATAATAACCCTCTTTCCAGTTATGTTACTTCAAAAAAAAAATAATAATAACCTTTTCCACTAGCGTCAATTCAGGAGAAAGATTTTGAGCCACAACACGCATAAGTATGTCCTTTGAACTGCATGAAAGATTTCGGCAATGTTAAGCATTAAGCATCATGTATGTTTTTTCCAATCATGGGACTTCTAATAGAAGGAGAAAAAAAACCTCTGAAAAAGGTCTTACGTGAGTATCCCCTGAATCTTGGTTCCTGACAAGGACACAATAACAACTGAATTAACACGCAACTCCTGCATCTTTTTGGCAGCTACATAGACAGGATCTGCTGGTGATGCAATAGCAACCCTAGAAACATAAAGCTACTGAACTTCGTAAAACAATAATATATGATTATCTAAGCATCCTGTGGCAATACATACAAACACAACAAAATACAATAAGCAACTTACTTTGTATTTTCACCAATTAGGGTTGACAGGGAAGGCTTGAACATCCGCTCCCTCAATGTTTCTATCAAAGCATTTGGAGCTGCTAAAGATGGAGGCAATTGAAACAGGAAATTAGCCTTATTACAATGTGAAGGAGAAATACGGCAATGTCCAAGGCTTCTAAATATTGATAATGAACAGAGAAACATAAAGTATAAATGCATATGTTAACTACCAACTCTTGTGTGTCTAATTTGCAGCCACAAAGATAAAATAAAGCTTAAAATTTGGTCTGTAGAAACAGTCAAGTCAAATTAAGAGTACACCAAATGATAGATTTCAATCATTTCATATATATAAAAAAATAAAGCTTCTGGATTCAACAGTGGCAGCTACAGTACAAACCTAAAAGACATGCATGTACGAGGATGCAATTCACAAATTCATATGAAATCAGTATAAGTAGTTTAGTACTGTAAGAAGTGTATGAAAAGGTAATTTTTAACCAACCAGATACATTGCTACCACGCTGGCGTTCCACCCCTTCAACTGCAGCAGCAATAGCACTCCCCTGCTCAGCAGCCTTCTCCATCCTAGATATGGCATCATAAAGACATTTGGTGATATCCAGTATGGCAATGACTTCACCATTTTCCACGACAGGAAGGTGCCTGAATTTACCTATCAATTGAAAACATCAAATTATATATCACTTATTGGATTACTTTATTGTCACAAGTCACAACCCTTTTATCATGCATCATTCTTATTCAATAGTATAGTAACTGCAAAATAAATGCAAACAACTGATTTAATAGTGCAGAGGAATAAAAATCTTATTTAATCAACATCCTAGGGTGTAGATCAATGCCCTGCCACATCAGAAATCCCATAATGATAAGGAAGCATGAGCCTCAACCTTCAAAAACACATACATTGAGTGCATCCTCACTACATTGTAACCAAATCTCTTCTTACATATGAGACAGTCATAATAAAATTGTTGCACAAAATGTACTGAATCAATTGGTATTGGCAGAAAACAATTGCCATGGTATCATCCAAGCCACAACAATACCTAAAACTCCATAACGGTAACATTAATATATGATATCCTAGTTTTATTTACACACCTAAAATCCGATAATAACAATGATATTAACAGTAGGAATGAAGCTAACCTTGGACCATCTTCTGAAGAGCATCAATGGCCAGCGTATCTGATGTCACAAATATAGGGTTCCGAGTCATTACTTTCGACACCATTGTCTGCTCCGGCCGTAAACCCTCCGCTATAACTCTAGTAGCAATATCCTGAACACAAGACACACAAGCATGAATTGTGCGTCACATTTCATAATAATTCAAAATATGCAAAACTCATTCAATGGATACATACATGCACACAGTCAGAAATACACAACAAACCTTGTCAGTCATGATTCCAGAGAGCAAAGCATTCGAATCGGTCAACAAAACGGCATCAACACGCCGCGCCGCCATTCGTCGACATGCTTCGGAAACTGTTGTCGCCTCTGATATAGTGAGGGCTTTGGTCAACCGAAGCTTCTTCACTGTCCTTTCTCCTCCATCAGACCTAAATCATTTTATCAACAAGCACAATTAAACCAAAACAAAAACAATACAACAAGGCACAAGCAACCAATCAACTACAATCCATGGCAAAACTTTTCTTAGTAACTGCATCTTTCTAATTACATGTAGTAGAACTAATAAAAAAATATATAAAATAAAACCATGTCCGCATGCTAACAGTAACCATAAATTAAAACAACTTAGCTAGCTACAATAACAGAAATCAGAACATCGAATAATATATTAGTAACAGTAAATAACAAAAAAAAAAACAAATCCCATAAACACAACAATGATATATATTGTATAAAATATATTAACATGAACGGTTTAGTTGGATTATACGGATCGGTTTATCGTAAAAAAATACTGTAAAGCAAAAGAAGAATGAGAAGATGAAAGAAAATGAAATGTGGAGGGAGGAAGAGAAGGTACTCGAGGGCGGGAGGAGAAGAAGGTTTGCTGGAAGGTTCGCTGGGGATTCCGTTTTCGGATTTTTTGGACATCGAGGGAGGGCGCTTGTTGTGCGTGCCACTGTTCCTCCTCGATATTTGACCGCTCATTTTCTCTTTCTAACAAGAAAACAGAGGCACAGAGGTTAGGGTTCTTCTTCTTCTTCTTTTGCCTCTGCCTCTCTTCCCTCCACCAACACCACCCTCTGCAACCCCTCTTCTCTCTCTCTCTCCTCTCCTTTCCTCTTCCTTCTGTTGAAAATATATTTCTTTTTTTTTATTTTAATTGGTCCTTTTTCCCATCTCCCAGTCAGAGGTTCCCATTTCGTACCAATTTTCTGGGTTCTTTTAGAGGAAAAAAAAAAGAAATCTAAAATTTTTCTAAGTCTAGATAAAATTTAGACAAATGAATGAATAAATGGACAAGATTTCAATTTTGTTTCCATTGTAAAAATAGAACAAATTTTGGGAGCTGTGGTTTGTATGTGCCCATCTGTCAGGACCTGGACCCTCAGCTGTGTGGGTATATTTTCATTTTTATTTTTCTTTAAAGGAAAGGAAATCTTTACTGAAATAAATTATGTAATTTCGTTTTGGAAAGATTATAATACCTATTTTTAATAAATGTTTAGCGATCATGTTATATTATTTTGTTAAATTGTTTTTTGAAGCAATTTTTTTGTTAAATTGTTAATATTTTACTATATTTAATTTTATGAAAGAATTTAGATTTAAATTAAAGAACTTTTTTAAAATGAACTTTTTCACTAAATAGTTAATTAAGAAAAAACTATTCCTTTAGACTTAGAGTTGACTTTTACGTAAATCAAAGAGTTGTCTTTAATGTACTAAAGAAAAAGTTGTCCACCAAAAAAAATTAAGGAAAAAGTTTATCTCAAAATAGATAGTTAAATTTATTATATAAAAATGAATTTGTGTAGTAAGACAGGTAAATTAATGACTTAATTAATTACATTTTGATCATTTAGTTATTGTGATTGTGTGATTTTGATTTCCCAAACTCTAATTGCGCCAATTGGGTCTCTTGAGTATCCTAATTGTTGCAAATAGGTCTATCCGTCACTACATCATTCAATTTTTAATGCTGGGATGTATAGAGACCAATTTGACATTAATTAGGCTACATTAGCACTAATGACATGGCAAAGATACTCACATATCATAAATTTTAAACAGCACATGTTGTATAACATGTGTTACCTAGTTTACTTTGATAAATTTTTTGGTAACACACGCTATATTAAAATTGTTCGACACAGTGCCAAATCAGTTTCATGTATACCGTGTAAGCACCCAATGACAAAAATGGAACAACATAGTGATGGATGAACTTTTCTTTTTTGTCAAAAAGTAACGGAGAAACTTAATTACAACAATTGAGATATCTAAAATCCAATTAGCACAGTTAAAATCCAAGGGGTTGAAAAGTGCAATTGAGATTGTATTACCCGAGAGACAGCTAGATTTTTGGGCTATTTGGGCTTTGTGGGCTATTAGCTTTTTTTTTTCTTCTGTTTTTTGCTTTTTCTTAGCAGCCTCTTTACAGTGAAAATGTTAACATAAATTTAAACGACAGTATTGACCCAAAAAAAACGACAGTATTAATGCAACTTAACTAATTAACATTATTGCTTTGACCAAAAAAAAACTAATTAACATTATTAATGAAAACTCGATGACAGAACAAATATATAACCACAAAGTCAAACAGATTATTGTGTATTTGTGTTGCTCTTACCTTAATAAGACTGACGAATTTTTTATCCAAGATAGCCGATGTGCACCTCTAATTAAAACAACCTATTCGTGAATTATTTTCCATATTTAAATCGAGAGTTTCATTAAAAAAAAAGTCACCTGTAATTTGACCTAAAGACTATCAACTGAAAAAAAAAACTGTGATAACAGTGTCCTAGTCGTGTATATAATTTAAATTTAAATGATCGGAATATACTCTTTAAATATAGATTGGTTGTAGGTCAATAGCAGTAGTTATGTTCATAAATGATATGAAGTATGTCCATTAAATATCAAAGGCAAATACATAGATATATATAAGGTAATAAAGAAAGAGAATAAAAAACGTTTTTAATACAAGAACACAGCCAAAAAAACATATATCATAAGGTTGAAAATGGTTACCACTTACCACAATGTGGAAATAAAAAAGGAGGGAGAAGAGAGCAATGGTCATATCATGTCATATCTCCAACAATTATTAAGGTAGGAGTAACTTACTATGAAAGGACAAAGCAACAGTAGGAAGAAAAGAAATGGAATCAGATTTTATTATTACGGTTTTGTAATTTGTAGTGAGATCGCAGGACCAATGGGCGGGAATAACGCGCTCTTCATTTGAAAACACACGCAAACACAAACAAGGAGGAACATTGAACAACACAACCTCACTCAATCAATCTCAATGTAATTATCGCCACCAAATCTCTGCAAAAGTAAAACAAGCACGACATAGACAGACACAGCCAACAAAAAGATAAAACTAGCATTGCACTTTTTTAGTAGTTTTTTTTTCTCTCCCCTCACATGGTCCTACTCATCATCCCTCTCTCTCTCTCTCTCTCACTCATTATTTATTTATTTTTCTTTAAAATATATATGTTGTTGTCACGAAGAAACGTGTTGGATAATATTTGTGAATTCTGAATCTTCCGATGATGTTCCCTTGAACACTGAGAAATTCCCCTGACATTCCTCTCCGATCTCCGGAACCTGTCCCTTCTTCTCCGCTTCTTTGCTGCATTTTGCACACACTGGAAGGTAGGTACTATATTATCCCCCACTTTTGTCCCTGTCCCTGTCCCTGTCCCTGTCCCTGTCAAGTAATTTTCAACTGCTAACTTTTCTTTAAGCAATCTCGTGTGTGATAATTGAAAAAAACTGGGTCACTCTCTGGGTTCACATTTCTCAGATATTTTCAGTTTTCACACACCCCTTACCCTTTAGGCCTCTTCATTTCATTAATCCCCCAAATTCTCCTCTCAGTATTGAATTGAATTGGTGTCAATTTGGTAGGTGTCTATCTGTGGGAGGAGTTGTTAGAATTTTGTGTGTGAAGTAAAAGCCATTTCATTTTTCAAAAGCCTCTTTCTAAATCCCAATCTTTCATTTTCAATTTATTATTATTATTTTAAATTCTGACTGGTTGTAATAATAACGAGTGGCAGTGATCCTTTTCAAGCTTCCATTCAAAGCACTACCCTTATTTGGGAAGCTTCGGTAGAAGTTAAAAATAGAGGTAGATGGATGGGTTGGGTTGGGTTGGGTTGGGAAGTGAATTCTAAGCAAAGCTCATAACTAACCCACTTTCTCTTTTTTATTTAAAATTTGAATCCGGTTTCACTCTGATATTTTTTTTGTTTTCTTTTTCCTGTGGATTTTGCCACCTCTCTGATTACTGATTACAGATTAGTATTGTGCCAATTGAGTACTGATTGCATTGCAGGGTAGATTCCCAGATCGAGTTCTGAGTTAATTTTCTGTCTTGATTGATGATGAATTGCTGATGATGTTTGTAGGTGAAGTCATTGTTGTGAGGGAATAAGGGAGGTGCTGCTTTTGCTTTTGATTGTGTTGTAGATGGACCGAAGGAGTTGGCTATGGCGCAGGAAGTCATCTGAGAAAAGCCCAGGTGAAACGGAGAGTTCTGGCTCAATATCATCTCTCTCAGAAAGATTCTCTGATGATCAAGCGGTATATCAATGTTTTCAATTGACTCTCATTTCCCCCATTTTGATTCCATACAATGTTTTAAGTTCTATTTCTCTCTATCTTTTCTTTCACAATTTAGTCTTCTTTTATTGGGAAGGTGTGTGTGAATGTGTGTTCTGGATAGCTCTTACAGTTGGTGTAATAGAATACCAGGGTTGTGGCTATTTTCTGAAGTGAAAATCAGTCTTTGTTGAAGAAGATTGAAAAGTAAGTTAGAGGATGACATTATCTATCCAAGGTCTAAATGTGGAATCAAGAAAAAGGAGAGAAATGTTTATCATGTTGCTGACATTGCAAAGGCTTGGTTGAGTCAATACTCAATAGTGGCTCTCCTTGTTGCTTGTTCCTTGCTGTAACTTGAGATAGTTTGAAATGTCTAGGCATGATGAAAACAATGATTATTGCTTGGTCTGCACGTTTTACATGGACTTTGTTCCTTTTCTAAGCATACTGGATTTGATCATTAATTCAGTCCTATTGAAGTGTGAGATCTATGCTTGTTCAAATTATTGTAAAGTTGGAAAAATAGTATGATGAATCTGATTTTTTTTTTTCTTCCTCCCATGTTGTTGTAAAGGTATATTCAACCCAAGCTACTCTATCACCAGAAGTCACGTCTAAGGCTGCACCAAATGAAGAAGTTAGTACACCCAAAAAAGATAAAGAAGAAGTTACTGATGTGAAGATTCTTACGGACAAATTAGCAGCTGCTCTGCTAAATATTAGTGCTAAAGAAGACTTGGTAAAGCAGCATTCTAAAGTTGCTGAAGAAGCTGTCTCTGGTATTTACTGTTTGACCTTTCCTTTCCATGCATGTATCTGGAAGTAGTATTACCTTAAATATATTATTTTTCACAAGAGAAATGTGAAGTGCGTTCAAGTCATAACTTGGAAACCCAAAAAGTGATACTTTTTGGAGATCACAAAGGAAAATCCACGATAAAGAGATTCTCAACTTCTTTAAAAATGATTTGCCATTTGGGCACTTTTTTTGGACCACGTATTTAAGTCATAAATTATTCATTTTGTACACTTAATACATTTCTTTCTTTAAATTCTTTATTCATCAATGTTCATTTTGTATATCAATAAATCTCCCCGGTTTGGTAGATGAGTTTATCAAATGAGAAAGCTATCTATCCTTTTCAGCTGCGATTAATTTTGTTGTTTTGCAGTTCTTCTAGTACTGACTTAGTTGCAACTTTTGAAGAATGAATATTGAAAATTAAAGCTAAATTTTCTTGTTCATGATCCAAGGGTCATTCTCAAGTAGGACACTAGTAAAATGTGCTTTTTTCTGCTTGTCCATGGTGCATTTTTCTAACCTTGGGTAGGAAGCCATGCCCATGACTATCATAAATTTCTACCTTAGTGGGCTCTAGGGAAGTTTATCCCAAATTATTTGAAAAAATACCTATGCCTTTTCTTGCTAGAAAACCTATGTTACTCGATTGACTAGCATTAACATTGGCTTTTCATTTTATTTAGGCTGGGAGAAGGCTGAAAATGAAGTGTTGTCCTTAAAACAACAGCTTGATGCTGCGAGGCAAAAGAACTCAATTCTCGAAGACCGAGTTAGTCATCTTGACGGGGCACTCAAGGAGTGTATGAGGCAGCTTCGACAAGCTAGAGAAGTGCAAGAGCAAAAGATCCATGAAGCTGTTGCAAATAGTTCTCATGACTGGGAATCCAAAAGATCTGAGCTTGAAGGGAAAGTTGCTGAGCTTGAGGCTCAACTTCAAACAGCAAAAGCAAATGCTGCTGCATCTATTCGTTCTGATCTTCACCAGAGACTCGAGGCCGTGGAGAAAGAGAATTTGGGTCTTCAAATTGAGCTACAGTCTCGACTCGAGGAACTGGAATTCAGGATTGCTGAGAGGGATTTGAGTGCACAAGCTGCTGAAACAGCTAGTAAGCAACATTTGGAGAGCATCAAGAAGGTTGCTAAGCTTGAAGCTGAGTGCCGTAGACTGAAAGCCACGACTCGCAAAACATTTTCTGTGAATGATCACAGGTCTTTGACTGCATCTTCAGTTTATGTTGAATCCTTCACAGATAGCATGTCAGATAGTGGAGAGAGGCTATTGACAGTTGAAGGTGAAATGCGTAAATTAGGTGGATGGGAGATGAAATATGAATGTGAACCAAGCCATTCTGACTCATGTTCATCTGCTTTAGTTATGGAATTTGATCAATTTAAAAATGGAAAAGCCACTGCAAAGAATCACATGGTTCCTTCAATTGATATCAATCTCATGGATGATTTCCTTGAGATGGAAAGGCTTGCTGCATTGCCAGATACAGAAAGTGGAAGTCATGTTAGGGGAGGAATAGCATCAGATCAATCTAATGTTGTTCAGGGTACTAAAGAAGTGGAAGCTATGATTCAAAAGAATGCTGAATTGGAAAAGAAGCTAGAGAAAATGGAGGCAGATAAACTTGAGGTAGAGACGATTTTAACTGAGTGCCAAATGCAGCTTGAGACATCGGAGAGTCGGATAAGGGCGGCAGAGTTGAAGGTAGAAGAGCTTCAAACTCAGTTAGCTCTTGCAAACAAGTCAAATCAAGAAGCATATGAAGAACTAAAAGAAACCAAAACAAAGAAGGAGATAGTTGAGTCAAAACTCAAAATTGTTCAAACTGAGGTGGAAGAACTGATTGCCAAAATCCATTCATTGGAGGAAGAGATTCAGGAGGAGCGAGCTTTGTCTGCTGAGAATTTGATCAAGAGCAGGAAGTTGGAGGAGGAACTTTCAAGAATGAAGCATGAAGCTCAAGTTCAGCAAGACACCGAGACATTGCATAGGGAAGGTGTTAATCACGATTTGAAGTTAAAACAGGTCAGTTTGCAAATGCTTATCTGGAACTATATATTTTACACCTTCTCTAATGTATTTGTATTGTAGAAACTTGCTAACTAACCTTCTGGCATTGTTTTCTTATGATGAAAATTGTCAAGTGCAACATGCATAAACATGATTCTTCAATGTTCTTTTCTTTGGGTGGAACAATTTCTGTTTGTGTGTTTACACTTCAGAGAAATCCTATAATCATGTTCTATCAACAAATAATTAAGCTGTTGTTGATTAGCTAGTCAAACAACTTCTCTGCTTGGAACTATACAATACCATGACAGTATATGCTTGTCCGATTTTAATAGAGATAACAATCTCTAGCATATTTCTCACATATCTGGCCCTTTTACCAAGACTCTGCAAGATTATACTTGCAGTGCTCCCAGTTCCTTTGTGTTGCAGTTTACATTTATCAAACATAAATGTAATTATATGTTGTGAACATTTGGAGCCAAAATTAGTTGAAATATCACGTGTCACTCCAGAAGATTTGCTGGAAATACATTTGATGCCTAAGTAGCTAAATACCAGTGATAGTTGTTGATTAAACATATTGCATTAGCCATTTTATGCTTGTCTTTTCATATAAAGAGCTCGGCATCTTCTGTTGCAGGATAAGGAACTTGCATTGGCTTCTAGTAAGTTTGCTGAGTGCCAGAAAACCATTGCATCTCTTGGACAGCAATTAAAGTCCCTTGCAACCTTGGAAGACTTCCTACTTGATTCAGACAACCCGATGGAGTTAACTAATGAAGTTATTACCAAAGGTACTCAAAATGGTGGTGAACAGCTGAAACTACATCACAGTGATCTGAGTTTGCCTAAAAAAGATTCAGAGCCACCCGTTTCTTTAAACTCATCTACTACCCATGAGAAAAGCCATAATGGTTTTGGTAAGTTCGTCCTCAGAAGCAAAAGTGTGAGCAGGACAAGAAGACACTGAAAAATTGTGTGTGAAAGGAAAGGTGGAGAAAAAGATAAGATTGAGTTGTAAATTTTGTGTATTTATTCTTATCACTTGGATTCAACATGTGGTATGAATCATAGGTTACGTATCTACATAAATAGCAATGCTTAAAGGAGTAAAATTGTTACAAAAGCATAAATATAGTAATACATAAAAGTCCAAATTTGAAAATATTCTTTAGCTATCGTTTGGTTGTGCCTCTTGCTATTCAACAATTAGATTCGACAGCTGGTATCATCCCATATTCAATGGGGAAATTGTCTGTACCTTTTGGTGCTAATATCGCTGAGACAGGTCTTGGCAATTGGTCCTTTATGAATTACACCGCCTGTACTCATCTCTTAGGTGGCATTTTTTTTTTGAAAAAAAGTTTTTTTAGAATTTATTTGAGCTTATTTCATGAATAAACATTTTTTTATCAGTATTCATGAATAAACATTTACATTAGTGTTTGAATACATTTATAAAAATAATTTATATTTATAATACATATAAGTTATTTTCTGTTTATTTCCATAATTTTTTTTGAAAAAAAAACATTGGGGTGAGAGAGGCTCGAACTCTCGACCTCAGGATCACTCTAAGCTATGAGACCTACGCGCTAGCCAACTGCGCCACCACCCCATGTTGCTTAGCTTCTAAACCGTAGCATTATATTTATATTGTTGAAAAAAAGATAAAGGCAGTTTTTCAAAACTTGCTACGGCCCCAGTCCAGCCTTTAATATCTAAACCTCGCAAATGCCTCCATGTGTGCGCAATGCCTGGGGGAAACGTGTCACGTGCAAAATCTGATCATATGAATATTCTACTATAGTGGGTTTTTAAGAATGAGTATATGAAATTCTTATGAATGGGAAAGGGGTTGCGTTACTAACCCCCCAAAAAAAAAAGAGAGAGAGAAGATTTTTAAGGAAATGAATGCAACATAGAAATAACCAAATGGTGAATTGTCAAACCATCACATGGGAGAAAAAAACATAGTTTTGGTTGTCCAACATCGAAAGCAGAAATGAAAGGGAAGTAAAGTAAAGGACACTAAATGGCAAACACAAGTCAGACCATGATGCCAATTGCCCCACACACGTGAGTGATGAGCTAGCTGCCTATCACAATAACTAGATGCACATATGAATGAGCTCATATTGGACATAGCATCCCTCTAGATAGAGGGGCCACCATCTATCTAGAAACTCAGCAACAAAGGACAGTCTTATTGAGGATTAAGTACGAGTGAAGAATTCTCACACTGAAAATGAATTGACTAAAGTAATGAAAATATAAGGGTCTGTTTTGATTTAAAGAAGAATAGGGGGATTTTAATGGAGGAGATGAGAGGAGATGTTTAATTAGATATTATGTTTTGTTGAGAAAATGAGAAGGGGAGAGATTTTAGTAGGGGGAGGGACTAATTTACTTTTATTTTTTGACAACAAAAGATATTCATTCATTCATTCAAATCGGTAAAATACATCGAAGACATTACAAATTCAACATCGCAAAAAACTGAAAGGGATGAATCTGTGAACAAACTCACAACACCCAAGTTAATAGCATAACACAGCAAAATGCCATCAAAAGTGACAATGCCTACAAAAATGACAAACTCATGTTGACCGGAGTACCCACGCCTCCGAATCTGCAACGTTGATGACTCAGTCATAAGAGAATTTGTAGTGAAACGAAGTAAATCAGCCAATCTGAACCAAACGAACACCACACAAAGACGGGAGAACAAAACGCCTCACCAAGACAGGAGAAACAAACACCAGCGCACACAGATGCTGAAAAATACTGAAAAAAAACACGAGAGGAAAACGAGATCTATGTGAAAAAGTCACTTATTAAGACAGAAATAGACTAAAAACGAAGTAGAGGGTGGTTTCAGACCAAAAAATAGTCAAAAACCACCCCTCAAGTGGAAGAGGAAGAAAGAGGAACATATGGTTTTTAAATATTTTAAATACATTTAAAATATTTAAATTCATATTCTCTTCTTTTAAATCCTTTGACATTAGAGGAGAGTCAAAATTGAGTGAGAAAAATTTAAAATAATCTCTTATATTTCCTCCATAATGTATTAAAAATGAGTTAAAATATGATGTAAAATCTAAATATAATACCTTCTTAATTACCAGATGAGAAAGACTCTATACAATTGTTGGTTGCCACATGGCTCTTGGGCAAAATGTATTTTTTTTCTTGTTATTATCATCTACATGTATTGTGTAAGTGGCTAAAAAAAGTAGTGTCCTGTC
Organism: Glycyrrhiza uralensis; assembly: GCA_030159175.1. NCBI lineage: Eukaryota > Viridiplantae > Streptophyta > Magnoliopsida > Fabales > Fabaceae > Glycyrrhiza > Glycyrrhiza uralensis. Next base: position 54,298,545 of record BRZY01000003.1, on the reverse strand, counting down.
AATACCTATTAGTCAAAGTGATTGGAGTTTGGCTTCCATTAAGTAAAATCTTGAATTTAAATTTTGTGAATAAAAAATAGATATTGGAAAAACTTTATCCTTTTATATGTGTCTATGCAACTCAACTCAAATTAGTTAAAAACTAATATAACTTTTGAATAACGATAGTTTATAAAAAAAATATATAAAACCCTAATAAAAGTAATTATCTTGAATATTTTTTTTTCAAACATTTTGAGATGTATTGTTGTTGCGAAGGTTTTTGTGGTTGTTAAAATATTGTGCATCAAGCAGATTGACCCTCACATTTGATTAGAGTAGAACATGCGAGGTTCAATTTAGCCTTACGCTCAAACAGAAGATAGTGCGTATATGTAAATTTTTCGTTCAATTCAAACATCATCGGTTCTATGGTGTAGTGGTTAGCACTCTGGACTTTGAATCCAGCGACCTGGGTTCGACTCCCGGTAGGACCTCTTTTTACGACTTTTTCTTGCACGGGTTTTGGTCAATATTGTTTATCATTCTTAAACCCATGTTCTTCAGCTCCCAAACTCCAAAGGCCTATGCTTTTGAATCACATGGCAAAAAATGAAACCGTATCTTGCCATTAATATAAGTTGTGTCAACAATAATTTGATGAAGTGACAAAATATAAATGAAAAAAGACTCCCAAGAGTAATAACTAGGTTTTACATCCCCATTTTTTATTTAGATTTTTTAGTTATATGTAACAAATTTCTGCTTTAAAACAAAAAAGGCATAAAAATGACGATGAGATTTGCAAATCATGATTTTGTTAGTCACCTTGGAATTAAAAGATTATGAGAAATAATATTTTTTCATTAAAAAAGATTATCATAAGGTCAAAATCTTTTAATTGACTCATTTTGATATATCAGGATTTTATTTAATATTTTATTTCAAATAAATTGTCATACAAAATCAATTCTGAGAATAATTTTGTTTAAGCTCTCCCGCACTGCGTGTGGGTTCAACTGTTCAAGTCTAGTCGAATGGAAAGGGAGAGACTCGAAATTTTTTCCAATAAACTGACCGATTGACCCGTGCGATGCACGAGTTTACTGGTTGATTTCTATATATGATATGAAACGATAAATTTATATAATAATAAATTGATATGTGATATATCTCAAATTTATACGGTATTGATTTTGTCACATTAAGCATGAAAAACTTACAGGAACTAAGAAAGTAAAATAGAACCCATAAACAAATACTATCATATCGATCAGAAATAAAATTGAAAAATAAATAAATTTATAGTCGTAGAAAGTTATTGAAATAAATAATTGAGTGAAACCTGTAAGCAAACACCATTTGGTGGTTGAAAATAAAATCGAAAAAGATAAATTTATAGTTTGTAGAAAGTTATTGAAAAAAATAAATGGGTGAAACTTGTAAGCAAATACTGTTTTGGTGATCGGAAATAAAATTAAATTTATAACCCGTAGAAAGTTATTGAAAAAATAAATGCATGAAACATGTAAGCAAATAGCGTTTTGGTGATCAAAATTAAAATTGAAAGAAAAATAAATTTATAGCCCATAGACAGTTATTGAAAGAAATAAATGAGTGAAATTAGTAAGCAAATACCGTTTTGGTGATAGAAAATAAAATCGAAAGAAAAATAATTTTATAGTCTATATAAAGTTATTGGAATAAATAAATGAGTGAAACCTGTAAGCAAATACCGTTTTGGTGATCGAAAATAAAATTGAAAGAAAAATAATTTTATAGACCATAAAAAGTTATCAGAAGAAATAAATGAGTGAAACCTGTAACCAAACACCGTTTTGGTGATTAGAAATAAAATAGAAAGAAAAATAATTTTATAGTCTGTAGAAAGTTATTAGAAGAAATAAATGAGTAGAACATGTAAGCAAACACCATTTTGGTGATTAGAAATAAAATCAAAAGAAAAATAAATTTATAGCCCGTAAAAAGTTATTAGGAGAAATAAATGAGTGAAACTTGTAAACAAACGCCGCTTTAGTGATCGAAAATAAAATTGAAAGAAAAATAAATTTATATCCCGTTGAAAGTTATTGGAAGAAATAAATGAGTGAAACATGTAAGCAAACACCGCATTGGTGATCTCAAATAAAATCGAAAGAAAAATAAATTTATAACTCGTAAAAAGTTATTGGAAGAAATAAATGAGTAACATTTGTAAGCTAACATCGTTTTAGTGATTGGAAATAAAATCGAAAGAAAAATAAATTTATAACCCGTAGAAAGTTATTGGAAGAAATAATTGAGTGAAACGTGTAACAAATAAATAAGTGAAACAAATAAATGAGTGAAATCTATAAGCAAACACTGTTTTGGTGATCGGAAATAAAATTGAAAGAAAAATCATTTTATATGCCACAAAAGTTATTTGAAGAAATAAATAAGTGAAACCTGTAAAAAAAATACCGCTTTGGTGAACGAAAATAAAATAGAAAGCAAAAAAATATTATATCCCGTAGAAAGTTATTTGATGAAATAAATGAGTCGAACATGTAAGCAAACACCGTTTTTGGTAATCAAAAATAAAATCGAAAGAAAAATAAATTTATAGCCCGTAGAAAGTTATTAAAAAAATAAATGAGTGGAACCTGTAAGCACGCACCGTTTTGGTGATCAAAAATAAAATTAAAAAAAAAATAAATTTATGTCCCATAGAAAGTTATTGGAAGAAATAAATGAGTGAAACTTGTAAGTAAACACCCGCTTTGGTGATTACAAATTATTTTTCTTTCAATTTTATTTCCAATCACCAAAACAATATTTGCTTATTTGTTTCACTCATTTATTTGTTACAGGTTTCGCTCAATTATTTCTTCCAATAAATTTCTACGGGCTATAAATTTATTTTTCTTTCGATTTTACTTGAAGAAATAAATGAGTGAAACTTGTAAGCAAACACCCGCTTTGGTGGTTAAAAATAAAATCGAAAGAAAAATAATTTTATATGTCGTAGAAAGTTATTGGAAGAAATAATTGAGTGAAACCTGTAACAAATAAATGAGTGAAATCTATAAGCAAACACTGTTTTGGAGATCGAAAATAAAATGAAAGAAAAATAAATTTATAACCCATAGAAAATTATTGAAAAAAATAAATGAGTTGAACCTGTAAGCACACACAGTTTTGGTGATTAAAAATAAAATTGAATGAAAAATAAATTTATTTCCTGTCGAAAATTATTGGAAGAAATAAATGAGCGAAATTTATAAGCAAAGACCGCTTTGTTGATCGAAAAAAAAAATTATTTTATACCCCGTAGAAAGTTATTGAAAGAATAAATGAGTAAAACCTGTAAACAAACACCATTTTTGTGATGAAAAATAAAATTGAAAGAAAAATAAATTTATAGTCGTTAAAAAATTATTAAAAGAAATAATTGAATAAAACCTACATCAAATAAATGACAAATAAATAAATGAGTGAAATCAATAAATAAATACTATTATAATAATTATTATCATTATTCAATCTGTTTTTATTAGAATTCAATCTGTTCTTTTGGCACAACGCGAAGTCGGAGAAATCTTTTTTTGTCACTGTAGCTAAGGTGAAATGTGCTTTCAATTTCAAAGGAGTTTTTGAGCGGAAAATTTTTTAACCAAAAACTGATGTGTGTACAATGTTTTTTGGAACAATACCAAAAAATGTTCTTTTATTAACGGTAAATAGATAGATAGATAGATAAATCAAACATTGTAACGACCTTCGTTACCTTAGTGACCACGTACTAAAAGTATGATTTTAATAAAATGAAACAAATTCTAAAAGACAAAATTGACTAAACAATACATCCGCTCTGAATAACATATAGAAGTAATAATAAGTACGTATATAAAAAAAAAACCGTTTGTGCAAGTACATGTGTCTACTAATAAATTCAAACAACAACTAAGAACCAAGTCTAGCACAATAGCTCATCGTTTATGGAAATAAAATACTAACAACCAGAAGAAAATAAAGCCAGAATAAAACATTAAGTCTTCAACTCTCCTCATTTCCAGTGACGTCATCCTCGTGCTCTGAAAACAATACTCTTAATGAGATATAATCCCAGTGAGATAAAACAAGTTAAAAAAAAGTATTTGAAATTAGTGTTGTTCTCAGCCAGTGTGGTAACCGGAAAAAAATCAACCATGGTCCCACAAAAGTAAAATAAAAATTCCTTTCGAAACAGATACCATTTATTTAAAGCACAAAAATAAACTAATTATTTTAAACAGTCGAACAATCACAAGACAGAGTACTCAACTTGTCATCACTACACACACTATATAACTATTCGGTTCCCGGAACCGGTGTGAATCCCATATTCACTAAGGTCCATGAGCTCATGTCCAAGCAATGGTATCCCACTGCCTTCTCCATCCCAGATGGAGGTCATGTCCCATCCCAGATATGGATATGTTCAAGAATATAATATCCCATCCCAGATGTGGATATTTTCAATTTACGACATCCCATCCCAGATAGAGATACCTCTCATTCTATTCCCGGAATAAGATGAATACCGTCATCCCTTCCCAGAAGGTGATGACCAACTCATTGATACTACTATATATACATTTGTGCACAACAACTTCATCATAATAATTTAATATTATTCACACCAACACCTTTAAATGCTTATAACATTAGTCGCTGGAGTAAAAGTGATCAGCAAACAATATGACACCCAAGGGTTCAAAGAAATATGGCCTATGCCATTTTTATGGTTCCACTCCAAGTCTCGGAAGAGAAAAGAATACATTTTTATATTAACGGTACAGTAAAACGAAGAAGCAACGTGACAGTACCAAATCGAAGCAATATTCTTTGACATAACAATTCTATTTGTATAATCTAAACCAGCCAAACCATTAACATAGCATTTAATATATTTGGAGGCGCAAGAATTTAATCGCAGTATAAAAAAGAACAGCCCAAATCCCAGTTTTTCATATCACTAAATCAGGAAAAATTATATCTTTAAAATGTCCTACCATGGAGGTTTAACAAAAGAAATTGTGTTTTACTCACCTTCCTCGGTACTCCATTTTTTTCCCTTTTTTTTCTTCAGTCTCCCTGTGTTGCTTCTCCTATTTTTCTCTCTGCCCAATGCTCCTTGTTTTTCTTCTTTCTTTTAATCTCTCCAACGTGAACTAGGGATAGCACTGTTATCCTATTTTTGTTGAACGTGGGTTTAACTTCCAATTCCTATCCCTTCTTTTTTTTTCTTTCTAAACTGCTATTCTTTTTTAAGTGAAAGTGACCCAAACCTTTTCCTTGCTACATGGATGCACTCACTTTCCCTTTTCCTTTTCTTTTAATTAATTTATCCACTAAATACTAATAATTCTATTTCTAATAAATAATTATTCCCATAATTTTTTTTAACACTATACTATTTAATCAATTAATTTATTTCTTTTTTTTTATTGAAGGTTCTTATAAAATAGGATATTACAAACATGACAGCTTGACACTGCTTTTGGCTTTCGCTTGAATAGACATGCCAATTGTCACATGCAATGCTGGTGCACATTTCCTTCTGATGTATTCGGGTGTATTTATTTTTTTCTCAGCAGATCGTAAAAAATAGTTGGTTTTCTGTATTCTGACAAGCAGATGGCCTGAGATCATAACAACACCAAAATGTTAGTACTCAAGTTCTAAATAGAATTGTAAAATAAAATTGTATTAAAAATTCACATATCCTATGTTTTAGTTGCTACACCTATACTTATCTTTAATTACTATATAAAAAATATGTCTATGATTACACCTAAAAGTATGGATACGTGTCACCTCTCAATTATATTAAAAAAAACTCATTTTTTATATGGATCTATCAGTATGTCATAAAAGCAACGATTTTTTTTTTTTGTCATCATAAAGCAAGGAATTTCACTTTACCTGCATTGCAAATGCCAAGTGGATCAGTGTTGCTTCGGCCCAGGGCCTTCCTATAAACTGAAGCCCAATGGGTAAGCCCAATTTATCATAACCAACCTGTGATGAAGAATGAACAGAGATATCATGGAATTGGAATCTGAGTTCTTGAAAAAATGACTATACATTAAGACGAAAGGTGTAATGTAACTAGTGACTGTGCAAAGGAGAATATAATCATACCGCAATAGTGACAGCAGGAAGTCCCAGGAAGTTTCCTGATATGGAATACTGAATAAGTGCGGCTGAAATGAAATGTGGCAAACGAATCAGATTAATTTGATAGGCATTCCATTCGGGTCTTTATGCTACCAACATCTTTATAATTAAGTAGCATGCACAAACATGGCATTCATTTTGTACCTCCGTTGATGTAATCAAGTTCACCGGTCTTGAGTGCATCATCTTGAATCGGGTATGCAGTCACACTGTCATATATATGTAATATGTATATTGGTAGGCATATGTTACTGTCACCCAAGAAAAAAAAAATGCTACTGATTAAGTTTGAGAAAATGGGACAAGGAAAAACCCTGTTGTTGGTGACACAATCACATCTGCCTCGGTAAATATTTTCTTGTGAAACTGCAATTGGCGATTCCTGTTTATAATTTAAACAACCTGGTATCAGCTTAATGTTCTACATAATCCTCACTAATGTTGTAGTCAAACTGGGAGGATAAGGTAGTGTATACACACACACACAAAAAATATATATATATATGAATATGATAAGGTTTAAGAATAAAAGATACTCAAAGTCACATAATTACTTAAAAAAATCACTCGACTTTATATTTTTTAATCACAATCTTTCATATAATTTCTAATAGTACATGACAGAACATTATATTTGTTTTCTATGACTCTGGCTTCATTTTATTGAGTTTAACTTTAATTTCCTGAATTCCGCAGCCTAATTTTTCTCATTACTTGATAAGAAAACTAGGTCATAAATTATACCTAATCTTCTGAGCTTTAATATACTCCTTGCTGCTGAAAGCACCATAGATGTTGAGTGCTACCCTTGTATCCCATCCTGATTCTGCAAAATGTCTTCAGTAGTGATTTGGTAATGTCAGCAATCATAACTCTCCCCAATCTAGAGGGCAATAATAAGGAAGAAAGTCAAGGGCTTAAGATGGCATACTTGTCTCTAAAAGAATCAAGTGAAGTGGAACACTCTGATCCAATTGTTAAATAATGTGCCAGGCGCATCACTTCTATTTCTGGTAGAGTGACATCTACCATCTTGTGTTTGTTTAAAAACAAAGTTGGCAGGTTAGTAAGTAATCACTAATCACTTCACTGTTTCTCAATGAAGGGTACATAACATTGATTGTATTAGAAGCTCCTTTGGAGATTTCTTCCATTTTCACATCAAATAGTCAAACCGCCTATGATTTGTTATGCATGATAATAAAGTCAACATTCAAAAGCTTTTTTTGGGTTATATTATTTTGCTGTACCTTCCAACCATAATGATCCTGGAGCTTGCTCAGGGCATGGGAACAGCATATTCTGACATCATCACTGCAATCATCGAACCACTAATTGATGAAATTAGTGGTTAAAGGACATAATTGATGTTAGAACAACCTACTTTTTCAATATATGTGAATGAATAACCAGTCAATGGCATGGAAATGTATTTCTGACCTTCCCATACTTTGCCAACTTGATGTCAGATATGGACTTTGTCAAGGGCAGCAGTGGAATATTTATCTTGGCCTAAGGTAATGCATAAAATATTTTCAGAAGTTTAAACAGATCATGAGAAGAAGGTTAAAGAACCAGTTTGGATAAACTTCTCTATAAACACTAATGAAAAAAGAAATATTAAAATAATCGTGTAATATCTACGATTTTTTAAATAATAACTTCTCATATAAGTTGAAATTAGCTTCTGTATCTCAATTTTTTTAGATGCTCTCTTATTAAATTTCCTATAAACACATATAAGCTTATTAGGAGTTTTTCATAAGTGAAAAACCATAAACTTATTTTAACTAAGAAGCTTGCATAAGTTAATCCAAATTGATCCAAATTCAGACAGTTTGTATTTGTTGAACTTCATTAGCAATGTGATACATGAAACATAAAAGTCATTAATGAAATTGATCAGTGATCAAAATCATTTGGAATTTGAAAGAAAGAAAAAAAAAACAAGTTCTTACAGGAATACTAGAGGGCTGATGAGATGGAATTTCACCACTGATTGCTGCATAACTGTAAATATTGAAACATTAGAAGCTGTAAAACCAATGTTAAAACTTCCTTGAAAGAATATCAAGAGAAAGGACTACTAACGCGATCAATGCATCCTCAACAGTGTCTGCTAGTATTCCAACCATCCCAACTGTCCAGTTTAGAGGAATAACTCTGAATGTAGCAAAAGATCATTCTTCTAAATCATTACAATCCTCCCACACTATATTCAAACATGACAAAAACAGAATTGAATACCCACCCAGAATGAGGTACACGATCAAAAGTTGGTTTCAGGCCAACAACACCACAAAGAGCTGCAGGCATCCTCACAGATCCTGAACAGGTGTGCAAATAAAGTATTACTTCACCAACCTTTTTAGATTGTAGACTAAAATTTCATGCACCTACTGATATAGACTTATATAGTAATTTAATATCACTTTGGCTAAAAGATAAATATGTGAAGTGCTTATATAAGCAATAATGAATGATGAGTTGGCTGATCTTTCATATGCAAATAAATAAAATACCTCCTCCATCCACACCAAGGGCAACAGGGCACAACCCTGCAGACACCACAGCAGCAGATCCACTAGAAGAACCTCCTGCAATCCTATTTGCATCATATGGGTTTCTAGCAGCCCTATGGAAGCAAATAAACAGACATGCTCTTTATTAATATATATAGTTCAGAAGACACCAAAGATGTAACATAATAATAATGTGAATACAAGTTGCATAACACTTGGTTTCTTACCCATAATGTGGATTGATACCACTAGTTCCAGCCCCAAGTTCATGCATATTAGTCTTCCCAACGAGTATGGCGCCACATAATCTTAGTCGCTTAACGCAGCAAGCATCATCTGTACATGGCCTTTGTTTGTGCAGCCACTTTGTACCTCCTAGAGGACACCATTTTTAGATGCTCAAGTGAATAATGAACTAAGAAGCTAAATCATTTGAAATTTTTAATACACACATTGCACTACCTGTCGTAGGATATGGCAAACAATCTATTTCATCCTTGATAGCGACAGGAACTCCATCCAGCACAGAGATAGGTTCCCCTACAAAACAACATGCACCAAATGAGTATCTGAAGAGGGTTGAATGCACAAGTACAACATATCAACATATGAAAATAGATGATTGAAAAGAAAGAGTGAAAATACACAAGCAACCAACATCACAAAATTATTACTAACACCCTGAACAAAAATGATATTGCAATTTCTGTATTAATTCCATTGGTAATTTACTCCTTTTTTAGGGATCCAAGATTTGAAAATAGTATTCCTGAAGGTTACACAATTAGTTAGCAGTAGCACATATTAGTCAGAACTTTGAGTAGGAAAATGGTAAGTTGCATAATATGGGATTGGAAGAGAAGTCTTATCATTTTGAATTGACACTTGAATTGGTATAAAGTACCTTTCTGATACCGAAGAGTTGATTCATCCGCTTGTCTAAGTATATCTTCAGCATTGTAGTTAATGAAGAATCCCATTTGGAGTGGAGGTTTTGAAGATTCGTCAACAACAGCTATAAATCGTTCAGCAACCTGTGAAAATGAAGAAGAAAGCTGATGAATGGAAAAGTACATTGGAATTAAGAGCAACTGGAAATATGAAGGGTTTATATTCAATGTGAAATTCTGAACAATAAAACTTCATGCAAGCTGGTGTTAACTGTTAATGTATTAACACAATAATGATAAGATTAGGACATGATGAAAGAATATCTAAGAGATGAAAATACCATGCGCGGTGTTATATCTCCTGATCTGTAGGCTCTGGAATAGTCCATTATAGTCCAGCGACAAAATGAAGGCTTTGTTCCATTAAGTGGCGTTTCTGAAGATGTAGGTAAGCAATCTATTGCAAGTTGAACTTTTTCTGGTGGAGTCAAAGAAGAATCCAAGCATTTGACTTCTTGTTCTTTGTGGTCTGCTAGAATAAACTGAAATCAGTGATCGACTTTCTATTAAGGATATTCTGAATTGCTAGCAGATAGATAATTAGTGATCCACTCAATTGTCATAGATAATTAGCTATTTTAGTTTATCAAATAGCAACACACATCCAACCCAAAATGAACTCTGATTTATGATAAATATATGCAAGTATTCTGCAAGCAAAATAATATTTATCCATATTCACAATATCTTGTAGTGAAACTCCACTTTTGTACATCATTTGATGGAAAGAACCTAGTTGAAAATAACAAACCTTCAAAATGATGTAAAGGAACATAGAGGGGTGTCTCTTCTAAATCTGCATTTGTAATAAGCTGCAGATAAAAATTAAAAAAAAAAGGACTTTAGTTAAATGCTATTTAAGTTGTATCCACGTGGCTAGTCTCTCAAAGCCCAAAAAGTTGTTGTAGAAACATATGAAAACTGTTATTACACAATGAGGATGAAGTTCTTCTTCAATCAAAACAAAATATCATGAAAATGGAATGCAACTATGCAAGTGACTATGGACCAAGAGCATACCTCATGAATAAGATGGTTTCCCTTCAATATATGCAATAGCAAGGCTCCAAATATTCGAGACTCCAAGAACCAAGTGAAAATCTTGACCAAGATTCCAGTCATGCGGGGAGCTATAATTTAAATGAAGATGATTGCAAACCATTAAGACTTGCTTACAACCAAATCCTTTGACATAACTATTAAATTCAAAAACTGGAGAATATTTGATTCTGAACTAATACAAAGCATATTCATAACCTTCTGTGATGCAGAAACTCCTCTGCATCTGGCCAGAGAGTTGTAAGTATTACAATAAAGAAAGTGAGGAAAAAAAAAATCATAACAAGCTTTCCATGAAAGAAATCATCCCAATAAAATAGGAACACTTCCATGCCATAATCAAATCAAGATTTACTAAAAATGAAAAAGCAGCAAGAAATGGTAATAAAAGACAAAGGATTATTCACCTTTGACATTGGCTTGGAGATAGAATTCACTGCTATCAGGGCCTAAATTGACATCCTTCACTGGCTTGTAAACTACACCCTTTCTTTTGAACAAACCCATTAGTCTAACAAAGTTGCTCTTTGGAAGATGGACAGAAAAGATTACATATTATAGGAAGAATAGGCGGAGATTGCAAATCTTGCTGTTCATGTTGATGGTTTTGGATTTGACATGAAATCTAGAAAACATGTCATTTTCATTAACAGTTGGAACTTGCATGAGAAAAACAAAGAACTGAACATTATATCCTCCTCATATATACAGATTCCAAATTATTATTTTTTTATGTTCTTTTTGGGCTTTTGGCTGCATGCTGAACATGTCGCCAATTCATTTGCATAGTACTTCTGCCTGTCTAGTCTCAACAACCTCGAGGTTCGTTTGTTTTTAATCTTGTACTTCTAGGATTTGTTTGATTTGAGTAAATTTTCTATTTTTATTTACTGCTATAATTGTTAGTAACAAAAAAATGTCACTTTTATAATTTCATAGTGATTCCTGATTTTAAAATTTTGTTTAGCAAACAGTGAAAGTGAATTTGCATTGATTTCACTATGTTGTATAGAAAACTTTAAAAAAAAAAAAAGCAAAATCAAGTAGAGTGACATTTTAGTAATTAAAAGTGAAAATATAAAATAAATATAAAGATATATATATATATATATATATATTCACAAGCCAGGTCATTGCATAATGATCTATGTACCATAGTTTACTTTACTGTATAAATTTTTAGTGGTCCAAGTATAATGGAAAACAAAAGTTGTTAATATATATATATTTTCACAAGCCAGGTCATTGCATAATGATCTATGTACCATAGTTTACTTTACTGTATAAACTAGCTTAATAACCCGTGTCATGCATGGGATATTATATATATTTATTTTATACAATTTTTTCTAAATCAAAAAGTTTTAATTTTAATATAGTATTATTTGATATAATTTTTATATGGAAAATTATATATTATTAAATTGAATTAATTAATTAGTAAATTAGTAGAAAAATCTTTTTTAATTTTAAATTTTGAGAAATTGTTATACTTTAACGTAGCTTAAATCAGACTTTTTATAAATGAGATAATTTTATATTAAAATACTTTTTGGGCGAACCCAGATATATACTCTTTCATATACATGACTTGGAGATTGAACCTCCCGACATCATGTTTGAGAAATCCAAATATCTATAATTCATGCCACACCATGCTATTATTATTGTTCACGTTGATTAGATTAGAATAACCTTCTAAATATAATTTTATTGGATTCAATTTTATATTAATGCTTAGTAAATTAAATTTAGATACTTAGTTTGGCTGAATAATATTAATAATAGTATTTAATTAAGATATTTTATTTTATATTAATAATATTAATAATAGTAATTATAATTTTAATTATCATTCATTGAATTGTATTTTTTTTATGAAAAGGAACATTCACTAAATTGTTATTTTATTTTTTCAAATATTTATTGTAAATATGAATTATATAGTTTTTTCATAAATGCTAATATTTGAATTCAAATCTATAATAATAATGTTTAATGTGAAACTTACTGTAAAAAAACTAATACACCCTTAATGTGAAACTTAATACACCCTTTGTTAGAATTAGTAGGTCTAACTCATCCCCACAAAATCAGCTTATAAGGTGAGGGGTGCCCTTACATTATATACTCTTGAATGGCTTTATCTCTAGGCAATGTGGGACTTGGATTTTTCCCAATACGCCCCCTCACGCCCAACACTATTGGGCTTGGTGCGTGGATAATATGGTGGACGACATGATATTCTAGGATAGGCTTTCATACTATCTTATAATTAGTGTGTCTAACTCATCCCTACAAAACCAGCTTATAAGGTGAGGGTTGCCCTTACATTATATACTCTTGTATAAAATCCTATGTGTCATAATTTCATATGAAAACTAAATGTAAAATTCTATTTGGTTTTATATTGATTTCAATGTTTATCAATCAAGTACATGTTAGATAAATGAATTCATTTGATTGAAAATGAACCTATTATATATTACAAAAATATGAACCTATTATACATACATGAATTAACAAATCAAATGGTATTCTGGTAAAAAAAAAATCAAAAGGTCTGAAGTAAATTATAAGAAAGAAGCATAAGAACACATTAAATGGCTAAATTGATACGGACATAAAAGCAATTGAGCATAGGAAAATAAAATTTAAAAATGGCATGAAGAAGTTAGTGGCACGACATAGGATTGTAAAGGTGGAGCCACTATGTAAATATATAATATCAGATTAAGGTTGAAAGAATCACAATTCATTTAAACACCACATTGATTTCACTTGCTGACCAATCACAATCATCATTCATAGCACTTATGTCCACTTAAAGCCAATATCAGGCCGTATACAATAATGTCAATCGATAAAAAAATATAGACACATGAAATTGATCTGTCTCTTTTAAAATATATCAATAAGAAGAAGATGAATAATAATGAAAAAATAAGTATATAAAAAAGAAGAAAATCCTTCATACTTTTCAGATAACATTTATGCTTGAATTGATTTATTGAATTGTATTCATCAAATAAACCACCAAGAGAAGAAAATAATAAATAACAATGATCAATTAGAGAAAAAGCTTTTATCATATAAGAAGTTAGTATAAGAAATAGAATAATAACAATAATAGTGAGACACATAATGACCAAAAAAATCAATATATTAAGATTTATATTACAAAAATAGATTGATAATCATAAAATAAAAAAATGATGTATAAAATAAAATAGAAAAATGATCAATTGCCATCAATTAATAAGAAAGTAATAAATAACAATGATCAATTAGACAATAGAAAAAAATCTTTTATCATATAAGAAGTCAGTATAAAAAATAGAATAATAACAATAATAGTGAGTCACATAATAACCAAAAAATATCAATATATTAAGATTTATATTACAATAATAGATTGATAATCATAAAATGGAAAAATGATGTCTAACATAAAATAGAAAAATGATCAATTGCCATCAATTAATTAATTTGAAATTTAAAATTGAATATGAGTAATAAATGGTTATGATGACTTATAATTAGCTCTAATTAAAAACATTAAAAATATGGTTAATAAATTAATTACCAAAAAATAATAAATAAAAATAAAATAAAAATTACTTTTTGATGAAAACTACATGATTGTGGTGTTGGCATGTGGCATTATCCTATGTGGCATAACCTTTCTTTATAATATATAATAATAGAATAGATTTTTAGTGGTCCAAGTACAATGGAAAACAAAAGTTGTTCGAATATGACGGTTCTTCGATACCAGCATAATTTCTGGGGTTCATTATAAAGTAGATCGATTTATGCATGGACATCAGTGGCGTATCTAGGAATCTGGGTCAGTGGGGGCAATATTTCAACGGTGGTTCGATGGTGGTTGAGCGGCAAATGAGGTGAGATTTTCCAGAGGAGGGAGATATGAGAGATTGAGATAAAAGGAAGAAAGATACGAGAGCTGAGTAGAGAGATTGAGAACCGGGTGTGGAATTAATGTTATTAAACTTAGATCGATCATTGACTCGGTCAGGGTACTGGGTTAGTGAATTATTGGTCAAATCACTGAGTCAACGGTTGAACCGCATGAACTGATATATATTGAGTATTTGATTATACTACCTCTGGTCCTTATTATAAGAGACAAATAACTAATTCATCAAGATCAAGGAAAAGTAGTTGAGTTAGATAATTTTAATTAATTTAAATTTTATTCCAAAAATATTCTTGCTATTAAGTGGTTAAATAGTTGCACCCACTTGCATGGAAAATTGGTCCCATAATAAAACAAAGATATAAAAGGAATTCTAATAATTAAAGCATTTAATAAGGGGTCTATGTTTCTTATAATTTGGACCAAGAAAATGACTCAATTTTCTCTTATAATAGGAACCGGAGGTATATACATGACTAAATTAAGACTCCAGCACAGTGGCATCTTTGCTTTTAAACAAACCCATGACCTGGGTTCAATACCTATTGAAGGATATTTTTTGAAAGCTTATTAATTTCTCTTAATTTTTTAGCTATTTTCTCACTTTCTCACGTGAAGCATGAGGCTTGCCTTGGTCAGCATGACCAGCATTTGCTCAGTGTTTTCTCTGTGCCTTGGTCAATGGGGTCGCCTTGGCCAGTGGGGTCAAATATAAAATTTTAAGAGATTAAAATTGGAAAAATATAGGTATTAAATGGAAGTTTTAAATGTTGAGTGGGGGCATATGTCCACCCTCAACATAGTGTGGATCTGCCAGTGTGCATGGTCTAAAAATTCGGCCATTTAATGCGCTGCCAATGCCATAAACTCTCTGAAAAGGTTTTAAATTAGTACAGTGAAAGGGCTCAATTGGACTACTTAATTTCTCATCTACTAAGATGGGGGGAGTGGTGTCATCTTTTAAGACGTGTAAATGAAGCAATTTGAAAATGTTCAACTTTTAGGGCCTATGGATATTGGCGAGCTTAATGCATTTTCACTTCTAAAAATGACATTTTGTTGGTCTCTTTGTGATTGAATTTGATATGATGGTCGTGCACAATATGCCTTAGAATTTGTAGGAAATGAAGGTTCTTGAATGTCAAGTCATATTATTAATATTAAACTCATATATTAGGGCCAATGCTTTTGGTAAGATTTACCCATGCATGCAAGCATCTAGGTTAGGAGAGAAATTATACAAAGGGTCCAGATGCATTTGCACTCGGCTGCTGCTTTGTCTGCAGTAGGTACACCAAACCAGTCTATCTATAATTGAATTATCATAATTACTCACCCCATATAATTAGGTTCAGACTCCATAGAGTTAAAAATATGAGCACATTTCAAGCCCGTGACAGATTCATTAGGCTCAGCCCAATGCCTATGTATTGCAAAATGATCAAAAAGAAGTTTATGATATGATACTATGCTTGATTGTCTTGTCATGCATGCAAGTAATGTGAGTTCACTAACCTTCCATATGACAGTTGAGAAAAATAAATTAAGAATCAAATAAGGAAAAAGGAATAGCGTGGAGGCAATTATATCAGCAGAATATAGCTAGGCGAAAGGAAAGAAAAAGATAGTGATGATAACTTGTGTTTTGCAAATTGGAATTTAATAAAATGAAGGACGGAGACTTGGACTTTTATTTTGAGTACAAGACACGAAACTCGTTGTTTTTAATATGAAAACAAAAAATGGTTGAATTATTTATCACCAACGGAAAACAAGACAGTGGAATATAAAGAGTGACCTTGCATTGTTTCAGAAGCGACATGTCTTGCTATAATTTGAATATTTCTTTATCCTACATTAATTGTATTGCTTTTTTAATTGTGTCGTTGGATTTAATATCCTTTTTAATTATAACAAGAGTGGAAAATGAATTGCATTATTATCACTAGATCTTTCTAGTTTGATAAGATATTATTTGTGTCCACTGCCTTAGCAACCCTCAAAGGCAAAATTAGGCAAATTCGGGATGACTTTGACTTTATGTGGATTTCATCCACAAAAAAAGAATACACTTTAATTTCCATTAAGACAGGAATGCTTATCCTCCAAATGGTTGAATTCTTCGTAATTTTGAGACACCAATAGTATTTGTTAAGGAAATTTCGTAAAAAAATTGTTACTACGAATGTTTCATAACTTTATCATGACCAGAAAGATTACAAAAATGTTTAATAAAATATATGAATAACTAACAAAATACAATAAATAGTTGTTTAAATATTTCACAAAAACAGATTCATACAAATTAGCAATTTTCATTTTGAATTTTTATTCAACTAAATTCGTATGTGTTCAGTGATTTGTTTGGTGTCCGTTTCTTGTTTGAAAAGTCTCAATTTATAATTCAAACAAAAGCATATGATCTTTCGTGATTTTTGTCCCAAACATAATTTTGGGTTCCAACTTTCAAACAAGAAAACGGATAATTTAATAATATTTGTAGTTCTGCACAACCTGACGAAAAAGAAAATCTCATTGTTTCAGTTTGAATGAATTAGCTAGCCTTGAGGTCATATTTGAAATATATATGTACTCCATAATTTATGCTATAATAATAGCAATACTTCAATAATCTTAAATACTTTTGGGTTCGCTAGAAATTTTATGTATCAGTTGCATCAAACTAATCTTTTATTATTAATTGACACCATCAATTTCATTTTCCAAAAGGGCCGACTAAACTTAATGTCATTTTCAAGCATCATGTTAATGACAAAATGCGACATCATGAATTATTATTATTAATAAAAAATAAGGTGGCTTCTAAGGTGAGGGGGGGCCCTCACCAGTGAGGGAGCAATTATGTCCGTTAGATATATTGTTATTTAAATTAGTGAATGAGATTGACCCAATTAACTCGTTAATAACATGCAAAAACAGATTTATAGTGAAATGTGAAAACATGCCCAATATTTAATGTTTATTACAAAGAATGAGGGTAAATCTCCCAAACTCCCACCCGATCATCCATCACTCCTTCTCCTAAACAGGATGAACAGGCGGACTGAAAAGGAAAGAAAGAGAGAGAAATTTGGACTTTTTCTTCTTCTTCTTCTGCTACAGCTTTCTCACTGACCAAGGACGACTTCGTTTTCTCCTTGACCAAAAACTCACCGGTTTCGAACCTCTTCACCGGCAGCGACAAGCTCCAAACAATACAGAAACGTGGTTTTGTGATTAGTTAATCAACAAAAAGGGGAATCACAGCCACCATCTGAGCTTCTGCTTCCGTCGTCGCCGCCGTCAAAGGATGCCGCCGACTCGAGCTTTGACCAGCAGGTGTCGCTGTAGCGGTTGTTCTCCAGCGGAATCACGCTGGACTGCGGCACCGCCACTTTCTCCTGGGTCAACATTACGAAGGACGATACGACGTCGTCTCTGATCTCCACCGTGAACGCAACAACATGAAGGCTCGAACAACAGCAACAACAAGAAGAAGAAGACAGATAAAAGACGAGACCCAAAACAACAAAGGAGAAAAATAATATGAAACGTGATTATGGCAGAACAATTGTTGCGGCTCCTTCTCCAAGTCCCCTCTAATCGAAGCTTGGCCGACGATGGAGCTCCCTGAATCGGAGAAACCGCAAAGCCCCAATTCATCAAAGTCCTACTTTCTTGCTACTCGCTGTTATAGCTGTGCTTGACTGCTTGCCCCAATTCATCAAGTGTTTTCTACGTTCTTGAGACCAAAGGATTGACATTTGATGAAGTGGAGCTGCTGTGGAAGGAGAGAGCTTAGGGCAAGAATCATGACACTCAAACCCTTCTTTAGCGTTGAAACTAATCCTATTCTATTCCTAAGAATCCAACCTTTTGCATAGTTTAATTAATAGCATTGTTGTATCATTTAAATATAGTGAATGACACAGGTTCTTCTCAAATGATAAAAATCAAATGGAATCTGACGTTGAACCCAGTCAACTCGATCTGATAAGAAAAATCTGGAAATTAGAAACACAAGAACCCAATCCCTTGCTGGACTACTTTGCAAGTTTGTCCATTTTTACACATTTGACACTATAAAAGTTAAAATTACATATTAGACACCATGTTTACCTGCTATAGCAGGTAAAATAGCTCCCTCACTGGTGAGGGTCTTGCAAGACCCCTCACCTTGGAAGCCACCAAAAAATAAAGCGACATTCGTGTACATTTTGAAGGATCAATTTGATATATTTATTATTTGATTTAATATCACATTTTTAAAGGACTAAAAGTAGAATTTTTTACTCTTAAAAATAGGTGGAGCTCCATATTGCCAGATATTTTATCCTAGAAAAGGTGCTACCATATGTTATCAAAATCTATCATAAAAATTGATAGCCAGTGTTAAAAACCTGAAATTGAATAAGACGAGTCTTTCCGATTTTTTAATTTAACAATCGGTGCACTGGATCTCGTACTTTTGGAGTGGGATTTATGATACCCATCTTACACAGTCCTATGTGATACCAGGAACAAGGCCATGGCATATAACTACTATATTCTTTACATAAAAATACCAAACCATGCTATACACCAGTCTGAATGAGCTATGAGCCTGAAAGGACCTTGGATAAGGTACTTTGTAGCGATGACACTGAATCAATAGCAGATTTTGTAAGCCAGCTGATCCCCACTTTAAGCTTATGTTCATCTGTTGGTAACCTGATCAAATAAGCTATCTTCCTCGCTGCAAAAAACAGAAAAAGCTCAAACTCTTTTTTCTTCTTCTTCTTCTTCTTCTTCTATGTTTTTTAATATGTAATTAGCATATACCATAAAAAAATATGTAATTAGCATATACCATAAAAAAATGTAACTAGCATAATGAAGAATAAATGTATAAGGTCAACTTACCAGTGTGACCAATAGGACCTTCTAAGGTTAGCCCCTCAACAAAACTCGGAGAAATGGCAGCATCATTTCTTCCCAAGGTCATCATCTCACCTAGGTTCTGAAACCTAGCACCCGGATTAGGAAGGAATGCAGTGTTAGGACTTGGGAGTGTGTACATTACAGAATAATTAAACAAACTTATTAGCAAATAACAAACTTCTCCAACACTTCCTTGGACCCACCATGACGGGAGCTTTATAGCATTGACTTTTTTCTCTTATTAGCAAATAACAACCTTCTAAATGCAACAATACCTAAATGGCAAAAGTGGACGCCCATTGATTGCAGCCCAGAGATTCCACCCAGTAAAGTCTGCTTGTTGAAATGCAACCTGCAAGGTAAAGGAAAAAATTCAGCAGAAAAAGATGATAGCATCCTCAAAATATATACATGTCACGGGACCATTAGATACGATATCAAGCAAGTTACACCTGTGCAGTGGCTGGAAGGATCCTTCCATTTGAATCCCTTAATGAAGAAGAGTCACCAAGAGCAAATATCCGCGGGTGACCCTTAACACGAAGAGTTTCATCTGTTTCAACTTGTCCCCTGGCATTAAGTGGAATTACAAATGGGACATCTGAAGATTCCAGTTGAGGAAGAGGAGGTTTCGATCCAACAGTCCACAATACCAGATCTGCTTCAATGATTTTACTCTGTACTCCCCTTTCAGCAGGTTGCAGCTCCAACGTATATTTCTCATAATCATGTACTGTTTCAATGCAACTTTCATCTACCCCTGCTGTCAGGGTATTTGAAGACTCCAATTCACTGACCCTCCGAACACAGTGGACAAAATAACCCAACAAAAGCTCGACCTTCCTGGACGAAAGAACCTAATATCCATAGCATACTGTTTCCTTTCAGAAATCATAAGCATTACGTGCAATAACATTGGTAATGGAACTACAGGACTTAAATTGAATGAAATGTAAAAAAAATACTGCTGCCATGGTTGAGGAAACGGGCTAATTGCATGCTAGATGAAGTGAGTGTCTGTTAGAGAATAGGAGTAGGAAATTTTGTATTTCAAACAGCTCAGAATTTCTTTCTTCCGAATATTTTAGAAAATTAGGCTAAATTACTATGTACGACTTTTTAGGAAAATTCAAATAGGCCCTCCTATAGTTTAACTTTTGTAATTGAATCCTTATAGTTTCAAAACATCTTAAAAGAATGGATCCCTATAGTGATAAGCAATACAGCAGACTTGGAGACCCTTTCAAAAAAAATTAAAAAAAAAACTATGAAGACCCAATTACAAATTTCTAATTGAAGGGGCCTACTTGAATTTTTCCAAAAATTACGGGAACCTACAGACTCACAGAGCAATTAGTCAAAAAATTTATCAAGTCTTTCTAAGAGGTCTAACATGTTTTCTTAGGCATAATCAAGCTTATGAAGAAAAAAGTTTCGACATTAAAAATCTAAGTTCAACTAGAAATAGAAGCAACACATCCTTAGTCCTGCTGACAGAAGGATAGGACTTTAAATTCATCAAACATGATTTAAGCAAGGATCATCTTGCCTTATATATATAATCAGGATTTAAGCAAGGATCATCTTGTCTTTATATACAATTGGGTTACTTTTCTTCAACCTAAACAATGAACAATCACATTTTAATTTGAGCATTTAGTTTTTAGAGTCACTAGAACATTTAAATTTTAGTTTTATTTAACATCTTCAAAAATAGCCATACATAAAGCTCTAAATATCCGATTTCACTCAATTAAATTTTATTAACATGTAATAGTCAAGTTCCAGTAAGCATAAAATTTAAGCTCTAAAAAACTTACTTTCAGTGCAGCTTCCCTATTGCCAGGTGGAGCATTCGGGCAGATCATTGTTTCAACATTAATTGCTCTCACAATTCCTCTATTTTGTAATCGCTCTGCTACTGTTGCAGCTAATTCAACACCAGAGTACCCACAACCAACAATGGCAACACTAATTTGGATGTCCTTACCAAAGGTCTTTCTCTCCAATGCTGTTAATCTATTGTTAACTTTCTGCCACAAGAAACCAGCATGTAAAATCAATTAAGTATAAAGACTGCGTGATATAATTGAATCTATCAGTCCTGAGATATTAAATGATTGATCCACCCTGTCATGCACTCACTCGTGCATCCTCTAGAGTTGAGAAAGGAATTGCAAATTCTGCAGCTCCCGGTACCAGATCCAGTTTAGCTTCAGCTCCCAACGCAAGAACCAGCCTGGCTGTCCAGCATGAAGAAATGAAAATAGTTCAAATCAACAGAAACTATGCAATTCTAATTTCTAAGTACAATAACACTGCCAATGCACTTCCTTTAACAACAAATAGATGGATTCATTTTCCTTTTACAGATGATTTAGATACACAAAAGAACATTTCAGTATCTACAACATAGGATCTTGATACATCCTAATCTTTATTATAAGCATAAACTTAAGCATGGTCACAGCAGATCACCCATCTTTTACAGATTGAAGAACCAAGGTCAATATGCAGAACACAGAGCCAGAGAAAAACATATCATCTTGAGCAGTGTATAAAACAGAAATTCTCCCAGGATACACCAATGTAATTAAATAGTGCATATTGTACCAGTCATATTCAATATGAAGGCCACTTTCAAGATGAACAGTTCCTCCACAAGTAGATGATTTAGATCCATTCACTCCCCAATGATCAGAGGGATTCAAAAATTTTACTGTGTCTTTCAAAAACCGCACACTAGTGTTTACCAGCAATTCTGAGAAACGAGGAGCTATTTCCCATTCGTCCACTTCTGCATGCCATAATGTAGTTCTGCTGAATCATCTTTGAAACAAAGAAAACTGCAGTTGTTGCTCGATTATAAATTATAATACTGCTTACCACCAGATAGAAGCTCATACAACATTGGCTTGAAAACAAAACGTTCAGACTGGTCAACAAGAGCAATCTGTTCCATATCCAATAAAGAAATTTATTTTTAATCAAAACATCTACAAGTAAGCAGCAAAATGTGCAGAAAAAAATTTAACAATCAAGTCACAGGGCATGGATAATATAAGACATCAAAATGATAGCTGTACAACCAACTCGCAAGAGAAGAACAAAATATATGGAAGCATATCATGTGAGAGCAAGTTTTCCCAAGATGAGTTAATCCCGACCATACAACCATAATAGATGGACAGGATTAAATAATGTAAAACAATTATGACCATCTATGTGTGTGTTTGGTTTCACTGTGAAAAGGATAAGAATTGATTTTGCTTCCTGTTAAATGTAATTTTAGTAAAAAATACATATTTTTGGTTACTTCACTACTTCAGGCAAAAATGATTTTTACCCCGAAACCTCTGTTTGACTAAAAATGATAAAATGCAGGTTTTGCATTAGGATGAAGAATTCTCTAAGTTTCACATCAAACTTGTTTTCGGAGGAAAAACATTCAAATATAAATCTCTTCACTTCAAACTCAGTTTTAACCAAATCAATTTTACAAAATCAAATTCATTCAAAATCACTTTTAGCAAATGCTCACCTAAACACACCTTTTTTAATAAGAAAATGTTAGCAATTAGTGTGTTATGTTAGTGGGGGATTTGAACTCATAACCTCCTTATCACTCCAACCCCTATGTCTCTCCCCCAAACCACCCTAAACACACTTTATATGGTTGTACAGTCAAGATTGATTTCTCTCACCTTTCACCTACTACACACACACACATATAATCAAAACAGGCATTTACAAATGCTAAAGGCACTGATGTGATTCTTTTTTCCCTTTTGCTCCATTGGTGAGTGTACTCTAAGTTATTATTCCTACCATGACTTTTGCATCAACTTCCATAGACTTGAAAGAATTGAATTGGGTGATAACTTACCTGTGGTTTTTTGTCGTCAGGCCACTCGAGTGATTCCAACCTCAAAGCGGTATATAAACCACCGAAACCGCCACCTAATATGCAAACCCTGGGCTTCTGCAAGCGAATAATCAATCACATAATTAATACGCATAAAGGCAAACTCTATACAAATCCGATATAAAAAAAAATACAGAGTAACGCTTTGAAACCTTGTTATCAGGCCACACGAAATTTGTGTGCGCCTTTTCAGTTTCAGATATCTCCTCCACAGCACCTCCAGTGCCGCCATTTTTCGCCGAAGCAGAAAAACGCAGTTGAAACCGTTTCCTGGGAGAGTTTGCGAACGAGGATGGATTGGTTCCCCTGCTTCTCGGAAAGTGCGTGCTCCATTGCTTCGCCCCTCCTGAAACCGACATAGAATTATAAAATTCACAGTAATTATTGAAGGATAAAAAAAAAACCAAAAATAGAAATGATGCAGATAGATAGATAGATAGATAGATAGATAGATAGATAGATAGATAGATAGATAGAAGGGGAAGAGAGCATACGGTGAAAGGCCATGGCAGTGGCAGTGGCAGTGGCTGTGGCTGATGCAGTTAAAGCAATGTGTGACATTCTGAGCCGATAAACAATAAACAAACTCAAATTAAGACAATCACTCAATCAGGGTTGGCTTTTATAATATCGCCAAAGCAAGAAAAAGTAGTAGAAAGAGCTGTGTAATGTGAAGCAAGGACGAGTCGAGAGTAGAAGAAATGGGGAAGGCAACCCTATATGGTTCTTCTGCTTCCACGCTTTCTCCCTCTCGTGATCGTGAACCGTTGCTGCCCAAATATTATTCGTTATCGTATTTTTTATTATCACTTTTTTTCATAATAAAAAATCCAATAGGTCATGTCATGTGTGTATGGAAGGTGTTTGGATCCTCTACAGCCCATTTTCTCTACAGTCTCTGTATCCTCTCTATCTCTCTCTTGATTTCTCTCTCTCTCTTTATCATTCCTTTATCTTTTTTTCATCTTTTCTCTCCTTCCATCCCTTATTTTGCCTGCTGTAGAGGCAGCATGCCGTAGAGGATCTGAATCCGTATGGAAGAGCGTTAATAGATTTCATATAACTCCATGGATTAGTCTTGATAGTTATATGGGGAGAATACTGTAAAAAACAAAAAAATATATATATATATATCTAAGCGGTTAAATCACGATAAAATATAATTAAATTAAATGTCTATACAATTAGTTTATTCACGTTTTATACATGTAAGTGACTATTTTTTAGATTTGTTTTATTAAACTCAAAATGTAATAACTATAAAAACATATTTTACATAAACATCTAATTATATTTCATTATCTTATTATTATGTTATTTCTGATAATTTGATTGGTAAAATAGTAAAATATAAATAAAAAAATCTATGATGCATTTTTTTATCTTTTTCATCAAAATAAGAAAATGTAAAAAGGTGGTTTAAGAAATATGAGTAAACTTTTGGTCATTGTGTGTGACCAACTTTAGTGGATTGAAATAGTAAGTTGAAAAAGACAACGATATTACAATTACAATTTTTAAGAATGCCACAAGAGCGGTTGATGGTACACGTGCCATGCGGTTAGTGCTATTGAATAATCAAGATTTAATTACACGTGTCATGTGTGGTTAGGGTTACTGAACTATCAAAGTTTAATGAATCTTATGTTATCAAAAAAAAAGTTTAATGAATCTTATCAACAAAAAAAAAATTAATGAAAGAAAGAAATATCCAACACAAAATATAGTGGCCCTATGTAATTGGAACATGTGTTTCAATTTTCCATGTGGGGAGGTTGGTCCCTGTATCTGTGAGCATTATCACTTTCCTAATTTTAGATGTTCGTTCATGTTTGTAAATTGTAATGAATTATTCAATTTTCATCACTCAAATTTAAGGTGCACAATGAAAATAATTTTTGGGTATAGAAATATTAGAGTTTACCCACTCCATTTTTACTTCTAAAGAAAATACAGCACTACATTATGTAATTAACTATTTTTGACACACTTTTTACTATTAAAAAATAAAATTCCTATCAAATAAGACGTGGAATCTCCTCAAATATAGAGTGAGCTACACTTAAATTTTATCAATAATAAATGATATATTAGAAAATATGTCACTAGTATCAAGGGCGGAGCTAGAATTTTTCCTTCTGGGCAGAAAGATAAAAAAAATAGTAAAAAAAAAAATCACATACATAATATGTGCAAAAATTTAAATATATAATTAATATTTTTAATGAGAAAAGAATATAATTGTATTGAGTAGAAGAAACTTGCTTGTAATAGGGGCAACAACACTACTAGAATTTTTCAACATGCAAATCTCATTAAAAAAAACTCTCAAATTTTAATGGTAGCACTATCATACATTCCGGAACAACACCATATTTTTATTTTTCACAAAATCATTGTCAAAGAGAGTATTTTCTTTTTTTTTTGGTAAAAAAATAGAGTATTTTCAAAAACCTCAGAATGAGTATTCTCCTTTTTTTTTGGTCAATTACACACACACACTTGGGGGATGGGGGAAGGGGGTGGAGTGGGGATTGAACTCACTCCCTACAACATATCACCCCTAGTTTTTTACCACTTGAGCTATCATTGGGGGATAATGAGCATTCTCCTTTTTTTTTTTGGGTCAAAGAGCATTCTCCTATTAGAACAATTTTGAGTACCCAAATCAACTATATATATTTCCAGAAAAGCCCAAACGTAACTGGGCCCAATTTGGAATCCAGAAAAAACCCATTGGGGGAGGCATGTGGCCATGTGCCGAAATGTTTCGGAGCTCCCAACCGACGGCAGTAGTTTTTAGCCGCAAGCAACGGCAAATGGTCAAATGGAATTCCAACTAGATCCTGACTTCCTGAGTAACATGCAACTGCAGCAAAAGAACAATTAGCCAATACTCATCTAATTGTCAAAGGATGACGTATGGTGTTCACATGGCTGGAAAATTGAATTGAAAGTATAATAATAATAATAATAATAATAATATACACAAATTTCATCTGAAACCAGGGTGGTAAAGTGGGTTGGTCCGACGGGCCGGCCTGTCAATTTATTTTTTTGGCAGGTTAGGATGATATTTTGGGCTTGCGGTAGCTAGTGGGTTGAGGCGGGCTTGTCCGCCAACTTGATGGGCCAGCGGCGGGGAGGCCAGTTGGATTTTTTTTTTTAAATTTAAAAAAAATTAAATATTTTTTTTATTTTTTTGGGCGGACCAGCCAATCGGCCCTTTTCTTATTTTTTTTTTAATTTTTTTAGGTTTAAGCGGTCAAATTCTTACCACAAAACCAAAATTCTATAATTCCCATTCCATATCAATAATCTATAACATATACACAAAATGAATTACCATGAGATAATATACATTGCTTTGTGTTAAAAAAATGGTAAAATCGGATTTAATATCAGTATAGTTTAAAATTTATTTCTTTTTATCAAAATGCACCACATTTTTGTTATATTTTTCTATTCTTATATTTGTTATTTGAGATTATGAGTTTTTCTCAATTTTTATTAATACTTTCTATAATAGTTATTTTATCCCAATCAATTTAATTAATAATTATGGTGACTTCTAGGGTGAACCACCGTTACATATGGTTCACCTTGAATTGAACCAGTAAAAATAATATTATAAAAATACATGGGTACTGTACTAATATTCTAGAGCTTATTTATGTTATCAGTATAATCGTTAACTTTTTATTTTTTAAGATACCCATTGGCCATTGCCGACGTTCTCTGGTCGACACTGTATTTCTTTTACGTTTTTTTCCTTCCCTCTCTCTCCCCCAAGAGGCACATTGCTGAAGTTGTATAGTTGACAGAATATTGCTATTCGCCTATTTCCGTGTTGCATCATTTCTCTTTCGGTGCTCCATGCCGCAAGTTCACTTTTATTTTGTTCTGATTTTTTTTTGCTCAATTGTATAGTTCACCTTTTGCTTTTATTTTGTTCTGATTAAAATATCGTAAGACTTTTTGAGAAAGAAATAAAATAATGATATAAAGTTGGGCTAGGTAGTTTTTGAAGAATTGAAATATATATTTGTATTCTTCCTACTATTTTTAATACAATTTTTTAAAAAATAAAACATAATATTTTTCCATTTTATAATTTAAAAAACAAAATGTATTTTTTAAAATAAAAAATTCCTAAAACTTAATGAGAAAACAAAAAACACAAAATTAGGAAATCGATTAACCCGTCATGATTATCGTATCTTAAATTTAGTCAATTAACATAAATTTTCAAGGAATGACAATATCAAGTTAGACTAGTGTAATATTTTAACAATGTTATATGATTCCTTTGTAAAAAGACAATGTTATACTAATCAATAAAATAATTGTTTTTTTTAAATCTATAATCTATGTATATACTATATACAAAGAAAAATGTTTCAAAATATCATATCAAAAAAAATGTTTCAAGATTTAAAAATTTACATGTGTAAACACCATAGACAATTTCAGCTAATTTTTCCACATATCATTCTCTCTGCGATTACACATTTGACGTAAGCACACTATAATTTTAAATATTTCATCTCATAATCTTTCAATATTTATTATTTTAAATTTTAAAAATATGATCCCTTGTACGAAATTCTCGGAAGTAACTGATCAAAAAAATTCTCGCAAGTATACCATACAACTTGCTTGTTATCCACCCTTAAGGGGAAGCAAAGCACATGATCCCCTGCGGCTCTGCCATTTCTTTTTGTACTCTCTAGATCATGTTATCCACTATATATTATGTTACCAAAAAAATCTACTATATATTATTACGCAATCTCAGCAAGTGGTCTTCACTACCTTCCCCACACGCCCCCACACAAATCCAAACCTCCTTAATCATATGCACACAGCAACATTTAATGTGATTTTTTTTTTGTGTAGACTAAGATATCTCTCGCGTGTTCATGGGAATTAATTTCTTTGAGTCAGGTAGGATTTTATACTACACTAGATTTAAGACTATTGTACTCCAATGGTTTAGATTTAAACCAAAAACTTTGGTTAAACTGGGAGAGACCCGTGTTATCTGAGTTAATCACTACATAGTTTTAATGTGATTCGTTTATTTACCCTTTCACTTTTTGAAACGAAAAACACAGTGAATCCAACGGCGTAGCCCCTGAATCTAAAAACTGAAAGCCGCAAAAATATATATATATATATGTTGCAGCCCCACTTGCACCATTATCATGTCTCCATCGGATCTCCTCCCTATAAAAACCACATACCCACCACACATTGCTCTCCACTCTACACAGTAGGCGCATCGTAATCGTACGTTGCAGCAGCATTCATTGGAGCAATGTCTGTGCCTCCAAGCAGTGCCATGTATCTTTCCCAGACAACCGAAAACAGCAACTTCGACGGCGAAAGCTTCCACAAGTTCTTCGATTGCTGGCTCTCAGAGCAAAACCAACACCTGAACGAGCTAGTAGAAGCCGAACACCAATCAACCCATCTCACATGCGAGCGAGTTCAGGCACTGATTGACAAAGTTGTTGAGCATTACGAGTACTACTACAAGGCCAAGTCAAAGTGGGCAAAGCAAGATGTGTTAGCCATGTTGTCCCCATCATGGAGAAGCTCATTAGAAGAGGCTTTTCTTTGGATTGGTGGGTGGAGACCCAGCATGGCATTCCACTTGATCTATTCAAAATCAAGTTTGCAATTTGAGTCAAGGTTGAATGAACTGATGATTCAGGGTCTGAGAACAATGGAGAGTGTTAACTTAGGGGATCTCTCTGCATCTCAACTCGCTGAGCTTGATGATATGCAGAGGAGAACTATAAGGGAGGAGAGGGAAATCACTGATGTGATGGCAAAGCATCAGGAAACTGTTGCTGATAATCCAATGGTGGAACTGTCTCATGTGGTTTCGGAGATTCTCAGAGTCGATGAGAGTGAGAGTGAGGGGAATAATAATAATAATAAGGAGTTGGAAGAGAGGATTGAATCGACTCTGGAACCGAAGGTGGAGGGTTTGGAGAAGATTCTGCAGAGAGCTGATGATTTGAGGCTGAGGACACTGCAGGGGATTGTTAATGTTCTGACTCCAAAACAGGCCATTTACTTCTTGATTGCTGCTGCTGAGCTGCACCTCAGGTTACATGAGTGGGGCAAGAAGAAGGATGCCAGAAAGGGCCATGCTTCCTCAAGTTGAAGGTACAGCAGCTAGCTAGCTGTTGCAGTGTCACCTTGGACTTTATGTTGTTGTAATCACTCTGAACAAGTAGAAAGAAAAAAAGAGTGAGTTTGCTAATTTTTTCCATCAAATTGTAGACTTCTATTAAGTTAGTGCTTAAAATTATTAATATCATAAATTAGTCTTTTGAATTAAAAATCTTCGATACATTAGTCCCTGTCATACAATTTTAGGATTAAATTGACTGATCTAAAATTGTATTGTAGATTGTTAATTTTAAAGACTGGTTTGGAATATTAATAATTTTAAGGACTAAATTCACAATGTCTTATAATTTTAGAGGGAGTTTTAATGATTCACTCAAGAAAAAAAAAGACACATATATAGATATGTTTAGCAGGGTAGGAATGTGAGTAAATCAGATTAATTCGTTCCTGTTTGTTCACAGCTTTAGAATGAGAGGCTTAAAATTGAAAGCCCTGTCCATCTGAAACAAACCTGCAGGGGTCCTAGTTCAGTGTTTCAACTTGTTCAAATACACTTTTGGTTCAATTTCATATCAGACCGACCATCAAAAAGCTCCTGCTCGATTGGTAGAATCCCTCACATGTAATTGGCATTGACGGTCTTTATTTTGCAATTTGCAATCCATAAAAAGAGACCATCAAAATATCTTCTCTGTTGCAACTTGCAAGAATGACTATTTAGTGTTGCATTTATCAGTTGCGACAAGAAAAGCGATGTCACCTTCGAAGTCTGCAAACTTGTACACATTACATAGATACAGAAATATAAGGAGAGACTTCTGACATAGGAAACAAGGGGAGAAGGGTTAACAAAAGTATTTTAAAAAAGAAACACTCATGTCCACATATTGTTTCGCGATGATGTAAAGGGATTACAAAATTATAAATACATGAAATGAAATGACATAGGCAATACGTGATATGAAGTATCCACTTTTAACACTGCTAAGGATAAGCGGGATCTGAGTCCACTTAAAAAAAAATGGTAAATGACGAAAGAAAGAAAAAAAAAGATAGGAAAAGGATAAAAATTAAAAAGAATTGATCCGTGTATAATAAGTGTCTTTTGTTTTTCATATAAAACATATTAAAATTCACATAGAAGTGGATATTTTTAGAGTTTAATTTATATGCACTCTTGATGTAAAAACTTTTTATGCATACATCTAATCATATTTTACTCTGGTGTCATTTTGTAATAATATTTCATAAAATATCTGTGCAAATATTTATAAATATCAATATAAAAAACTTTATTTTTTATTTTTTATATGGACAAATGGGTTGGCCTGTAAAACTCACAAACCGAACCTGTTTTTCATGGGCCAATCCATGTAGGCCGACAAGGTAAAAACATTTTAACCCAAGCGTCCGCCTGCTGCGAATTACGCTACGTGCCTACGTAGCTCGATTTGTCCACATCAAATCTCTTATCTCATTTTCTTATCATAAATAAAAATAAAGGTTGGCAACTAAAAAAATAAAAGAAATATCTCTGACTCACATTATTGGCACATTTTTTAATATAACTTTCATTATTAAATAATTTTATGTGAATCTTGTTGAAAGATCCACATCTATTCGTTTTTTTACGACATTTATATAAAAATTATATTTATATCATTATATGATAATAAAACATATTTGAAAGCGTGTAAAAATTATATTACTTATTTTTCTCTTTATAATTAATAATAACTTCTATCTTAGATTTTTTTTTGAGTTATCAAAACTTTTAATTGGGTGACGGATATCCGACATTAAAAATATTTTTTCTTTAGTTAGTAACACCACCGATTTATTTAAGAGCAAACGGTAACTAAAGACACGACGGATTTTTCATTTTAGTTCGAAAAGGAAAATGATTTATGAGGAAATAAATAAAGAGTTAACTGTCATTTTGGTCCCTAAAACTGTAATACGGTCTCACTTAGGCCCTGAAACTAATGAAAAGATAATTTAGCCCCTAAATTTGTACAACGTTAGTCAAATTAGTCCCTGAAATTGTAAAACGATGGTCAAGTTAGTCCTTCGTTTTACAATTTTAAGGACTAACTTGACCGACGTTTTACAATTTCAGGGATTAAATTGTCTTTTTGTTAATTTCAGAGACCTAAATGAGACTATTTCACAATTTTAAAGGCTAAAATGACAATTAACTCATTTAAAATAAGTAAATACTATCCATCATCATGTTATAAGGAAAATGATTTTTCATTTTTGATAGTTTTGTACAAAAAAGAAGGATAAGTTACCAACCTACCCGAAATACCAGGACGTATGTACAAAAGAAAGAAAACGCAAAGGGGAAGAAAGGATTATGACCATGTTTGGATAACAAGTTTATCTATTACTTATGGTATAAGTTGTATAAGTTATTTTTATAATCGAAGAAAAATTATAGTGAAATTTATTTTATATAAGCCATAAGCTATTTTGATAAGCTATCCTGGTAGCTTATAAAAAATAAGCCCAAAACAGCTTATAAATTGATCATAAGCTATGTTCATAAGCTCTACATAAGGCAATCCAAAAGGACCTTAAGAGTAAGTAATTAACACTTAACTAAACATTAGTGACAGCAGCAATGATCTCCGATATCTGTGTGGGAAGTGGGCAAGTGTTAAGTGAGTAATAATATAAAGTGAAGTGACGCACAAAAGCGTGTAACACAAAAAAGGAATTATTGGTCTCAAATCTGCTTCTCTGCTCTGCTCCGCTCCGTTATCTCGCCTCGCCGCCTCCTTCGAATGAATTCACAGTAAGACCCAAATATGTTCACATTCCATTTCAATTCTCTTTTTTTCTTGATTACTGCTATGGATGATATTACTATCAACTCTTTCTGCGAAACCGAATTTCACGATTAAAATCTCTTTGGAATGGGATTTTCCTTTTCTCTTGCCATTGTGAAATTGAAGTCCAACAATGTGATCGTTTTGAAGAAAATTCGTTGCTTATAATTCTCAGCGCCACTCTGTTGAGTCAGGCAGCACTTGTGGTTGGAGTATGCTGATATCATAGGTTATATGACACTGGAATCTGATTTGACTCGTATTCGACTTGAATTAATCTTACATTCTTATTTATCAGTTATTTTATTTTAGTTTCAAACAAATCGTGATCAGATTTTATCGATTCTGTTCTGTCTTATTAGCTTTATAATAAAATTTAGGAATTTGGATATCTCATATATTACTCGTAGAAAACTTGAGAATTTCTCTTGGACTTTTCCATGTCTTCACTCTTCATATTTCATTAATTTTTAATTATTTTTTAATCATTCAATAAAGGATTACATTAACGTGCAATTAACAATTGGGCTTCAGGTTATACAAGAACTGGATCTGCAGTATTGCAAATTCTGTATTCTCCTGGAGAATGTATATGTCCACCTCTTCTGCTTGCTTCTAGGCCTGGCTTTTTGCTAGAGGTCTGCACTTCCCTTTACAATTGAAGCAAAACCATGTTTTGTGTGCATGGTTGTATTTTGGTTGGAATGCCGGTTTTTGGTCTCTTAATTCTCAACACAGAAGATAGCTTTGTGAAGCCAATAATCTGAAAGCTCAAATTGTGTGTTGTGTGTTTGAATCTGTTCATTTCTGAACAGAATCTAAAGACAGAACTGATCAGATGGGCAAGGAAAATGTGCCGCCAATGACAAAAGATGTGAGTGATGATAGTTCCCCGAGTGTCGAGACTGTGGATTTAGAATCTCACTCTCGACTTAGTCTGGAGAAGGAGACAGGCTTGGCATGTTGTCGTGTGTGCCAGAGCGCTGAATCTGATAAAAGGGGAGATGCTGCACTAGAATTTTTGGGCATCACTCCAGTTATAGAAAGCAAGGGGGAAGTAAGGTCTGATGGCAAGGGAATTACAAAAAATATGTCTCTTAACAGAAATTTTGCTGGGATGGTGGAATTTGTAAGCCCTGATGGGGAGGTTTTCACTTGTAAAAATGATTTGGAATTTGGTTTGTCTCATGAAGATACATTAATTGAACTTGGTTGTTGTTGTAAAAATGACCTTGCTTTGGTACATTATGCCTGTGCACTCAAGTGGTTTGTCAACCATGGATCTACTATTTGTGAAATATGCGGACATATAGCAAATAATATCAGAATATCTGACTTCAATAAGGTTGTTGGTTCCTTGAAGGAGTATGAAGCATTGAGGGAAAGAACTGCCAATGGGGATCCTGGTCCTGCACAAGTTCATTCAAATACTGGTGTGGATCCTGATGCTGTGGCTGCTATCCGGAGGCAGCGACTAAGTGAAATTGCGCTGTGGTTTTGTCCTCATAATAGTAGTAACAATAACAACAATAGCAATGTGGACACAGTTTCACAGGTTGTTTCTGAGCAGCCTTTGAATATTGTTATCGAAGATGCTGTCCCTGAACAGAATCCTGCAACTAAGTGGGCTGTAGAAGGTACAGGGATCTTGCTTGCTACAGGGCTGCTTACCATCACCCTTGCATGGCTCATAGCTCCTCGTGTTGGAAAGGTAGATAAAATTGAAATTTTGAGTTAACTTTGAACTTATATATTTACAAAATTATTTTAGGCTTAAATTTTCAGAACGTTATGTTATGATAGTGATACAAGCATTGAGTTAGGCATAATATGTTACATGATAATTTTTTATTTTCCTCCTCATTTCAATGAACTCCTAAACAAGGGTTAGATTTAATCAACATTTTCCTCCATCCAATCATAACATTAATATTTATCCGAGAATCTCATTTATGTATACAAACAAAGATAAAGGTAAACTACAATTTGGGGCAATAGAAAGGAGAAATTGACAATTCTATTAAATTTGAGTGGTCAGGTATGGTTGTGGTGCGTATTATGAAATATGTTCATCCATTTACATACAATCCTTATGATATATTGTAAAATGGGTCTTGATTTCTGCTTTATATTGTTTTTTTTGGATAGCATTTCTGTTTTTTTGGATATCTACAATCCTCTTTATTCCTAGTTAATTTTTTATGTCTGAGTCAATTATGATAGGAGAGTCAGACTTGAACTTCTATGGAGAGTTACTATTAGACACACACTTGTAGTCTTCAAAGTTTCCTTCTTGACAAACCCATTTGAAAGCCCACAGCTTCCTCCAAGGTCAAATCTTTTGATTGGATGATGGTGCTTAAATAAGATTAGTGCAAATCACTTGATGCAATTTTGTGGGCCTTACATCTCACTTTCTTTTGATATGTGTGATATGAGCAAATCTAGCTAAGAAAAAGTATGTTACTTGTTTTTGCAATGCAAGGTGGGTTACTTTCCTCTGTAACAGTCTTTTTTGAGCTTTTGTGGAGCAGTGAATGTGTGCCAGCCACTGCCCTAGAAGGCCATAACATATTTTAATGGTTAACAAAAAGTATGTAAAGTATGTTACTTGTTTTTGCAATGCAAGGTGGGTTACTTTCCTCTGTAACAGTCTTTTTTGAGCTTTTGTGGAGCAGTGGATGTGTGCCAGCCACTGCCCTAGAAGGCCATAACAGAATTTAATGGTTAACAAAAAGTATGTCACCTATAGTTAAGTACAAAAGTTTTGGTAAGACTGAAGAGGCTTAAATCTTATGTGTGCATTTTTTGCTATCCTTCAGTTTGTGTGGTTGGAGCGTAATGCTTGTATGTTTAAGGGTGTTTCTGGACCCTGAAGATGATTTGATGGTCCACTCATGGCTACTTCAAGAGAGTTATGACTTATTACTCATGGCTGCTTCAGGAGATTTACCATTTTGGACTGGCAAAGTGATTACACTGCCTTATCGTATTCTTAGCTCTTTCTTACACTTAATTGTATATAGTTATATATGTTTGTTTTTAGGGGTTCGCTCTTGAAGTACAATGGTATTGGTTGTATTTGGGAATATGTATTAGCTGCTTATTCCTTATAGATTTTGGTTAGAAGCATGATGTGCCTAATATTACCTATATTTGTTGTCCAGAAAACTGCAAGAAGTGGTCTTCATATCCTACTTGGAGGTGTTTGTGCTTTAACAGTGGTGATTTTCTTCCGCTTCGTAAGTATTTCATGTACCTTCCTTTTGGTCCACCTGGTTGTTTTTTGTTAAAGAAATGTGATTCGGATTTGGTTATTGTTTGGCTGGATTAAAACTTGACTATGCTTTTAAAAATAATTGAATATAAAAGAAGACTCTGATTGTATGTGTTCGTTCAATCTCAATCAGCACAGGACTTTGAATAATTGAATGAATTATTTCCAAAATTATGAGCAGGAACTATAAAAACAAAATACAGGAGATGCTTGATCTTAATGGGCATACACATAGTTGAACCGCAAGTTTTGTTTATTTCAATTTTTGTGCCAGTCAGAATCTAATTGTTTCTCTTTTATACTTTGAGTTATTGCAGTTTGTGCTCACCAGAATCAAGTATGGACCTGCACGTTATTGGGCAATCTTGTTTGTTTTCTGGTTTCTTGTCTTTGGAATATGGGCTTCTCGGACGCACGGTGCCCATACAACGTGATCCCTTAGTACAGAGCTTTAGCATCTTTGTTGAGTCCTACCTCCCTCTCAGCCTTCCACTCCCCGCCCATCTTTTCTTAACTATTTTATTTCCTTGCCATGTTAAATTTTGAGAGTATAGATATTCACTATAAAAGAGTCTGTTTGTTAGATTCTCATATTTGTTCAAAATAACAATTATACTGTTTGTTAGCTAGATTTCAGGCCGTACACACACTCATAAATGGGTGAACATGAGTATGCTCCGTAAGTACTTGGTCATGAAAAATATCCAAACTTAATAGTAAACCATTAGTTAAATAAATAATAATGCAGCATTTGCCAATGGGACAGCCATCATGATATTGTGGCAGGGTTCTGTGGGTACAGACCAATTAGAGTGATAAATTTGATGGCATTCTAAAATGTCAATGTACAAATCCAATGGAAGGCAACTAAAATGTAGTTTGATATGTATTTATTTTGAACATTGATATATCGATGTACAATTTTAAATATAAATTGTACGGTGAAAATGACTGTAAATTATATTTTTTTCTTCATATAGGCACCTATCAAAAGTATTTGCACTTG
The DNA here is from genome assembly GCA_030159175.1 of Glycyrrhiza uralensis. Taxonomy (NCBI): domain Eukaryota; kingdom Viridiplantae; phylum Streptophyta; class Magnoliopsida; order Fabales; family Fabaceae; genus Glycyrrhiza; species Glycyrrhiza uralensis. Next base: position 54,261,782 of record BRZY01000003.1, on the reverse strand, counting down.
CTTATGCTATGGCGTGGGCTTAGTGTGAGTTCTATCTGCTGCATCTAGATTTCTGCATCTATATTCAGACTGTCTTGATCCTAGCGAAGTGAAAGGCACCCCAAAAGAGGTTTTGGCCTCAAATTGTTTCATTTATCCTCTTCTATAGAATATCCACCTCTTTCTGTGAGAGTTATGTTATTGTGTGAAACCTAATAAAGGTAAACTGTTTCTAGCTTGGAGATGATAAGGGTTTGTTTCCATCTTACAGAGATTAGAGTTGATTGTTGAAGGAAAATATTCAGTTCTAACTCTGAGATGTTAATATAAACTATTTCTCACTTGGAACGACTAGAGATAATCAAATGAATAGTTAATTAATAGTGAAACTGGGGAATGATGTAGATTTCATATTGGGCATAAATTTATCTGTTTAAACTCTTCCTAATCCTACTCTTTACACTATCTTGATTGAATGTATATTTCCGTTTGTGTGAATAATTTTGGTTGTTGGCACGTGATACACTATTTTTGGTTTATTAAATTTCACTGCGATTAACGTGCTCGTCAATTTCATTAGTATGTCATCTCAACATCATTTTTTTTTTGTCTCAGCATCATTTTTTTTTGTCTCAGCATCATTTTGATGTCTTCTATTTCTGCAAAAAACTTCTATTTGGGTTGGACTTTTACAACCCATTGCAATACAAGAGATGATGAAATAAGCAATTTGAATAATTTCGCCCCTTCCTACAACACAAGATTCTAGCACTCTCACATCTACCCTGAATTTCAACTGCAAGACCAAACCTCCTGCCATTTTTCTACATCTCTTGTCAAAAACTCAACAGCCACAAACTTGAAAGGATTTGTTTTATACAGTGAATGAATTGTCTTTAGGACAGTAAGAACGAGGCCGATAAAACTACAGTAGAAACTCAAAATATTTCTCAACACTGCAATTCATGCATGTCATCAGTCATTGACAGAATCCAAGGGTGGCAACCTCAGATCCTCCCTGGCTCTACAAAGCCCCACCCGTCACTGGATGCTCTAACACCAAGTTAGCATTCTAAAGGTGAGTACACCAATATTTAACAGATGATACTGTTTAATACCCAACCCAAAGTTTTCAGTGGTTTGCAGTAAACCAAGTATCTGACTAAGAAGCTTGGGATTGGTACTGAGTGCTGGCCGGGGTAACAATACTAATGGAGGACCGCATAATTTTATGCTAAATAAATAATAACCATGTTGGATAAAAATTGAAAGAGTGCATTTACAAGTTAATGGATGTGTGACTTTTTTTTTTGGTCAACAAATGGATGTGTGACTTAAGTATGGAGTAAATGCTTAGGCGTTTATGGTTGTGAAACTGAAGCGGAAGGTTGGTTTGTTTGTTTTTTTTATCCCTTTAAAAAGCGTCAGGTGGTAGAGTGAATTTTAAATATTTAATAAATCATTAATTATAATGAAATATCATCACTCAATTATTTCATTGTCGGGGTAATCACAGAGTTGGTGACTTGTGGTGTGCAACGCGTCTCTCGTCTGTTGTCTGAAAACGGCAGACGAAACAATGATCGACTGATTGTCACACTTTTTGTCTTCAACTGACAGTGTCCAAATAATTGTAAAAACTCTTAAAATTTTATACTCTTTATAGTACGAGAAATGTTTATTCTTTTATATTCTTTTTTACTATTTTTTAAAATAAAAAAGAAAATACAACTACTATCTTAAAAATATAAAAAATATTTAATATTTTTTTTATTTAATAATTAAAAAAAATTATAAAAATAAAAAATAAAAAGGTTTAGAATTATTCTTGTATCATTGTTTTCATCACATGATTCACATCATTCACTCTAAAGTCATTTCCATAAGCTAACGTCCCAAGATATTTTTCCGTCACTAAACTGAAAAGGTTTCTCTCTCGTATTGTTTTTGGCCGCGTGCGACTGCAAAGTCATCAAATATGTGCAACATTATCTTTTCCCGTTTTTCATGGCCGAGAACTCACTCACACTCCAGTTTTGTTATTATACTTGACAACATATTTATGATCCCCTGTCTCACTCAATTCAACCAACGAAGCTCTTTCTCCTTGTTGTTCCACCATGAAAAGCCTCTCTCTTGGGCCGTTCCTTGCAGCCAGGTACATCTTTTTCCAACTCTTGAGCTTCTCAATTAATTGCTTCTACTTTTTTTTTTTTTCTTCATATATTTCTTTATTTATTCTGAGACATGAAAGAAAGATGATGGAAAGCAAAATCACCCAAAAGAATAACAGAAAAACAAAATTCTACAATTTCATCACAATTGGGGAGTGTCTTAGTCCAGTTGTTGTTCATAATGATGAGTAACAGTGCCCCAGTTGGTAGCAGCAGAGCCTTTCCACACCATTTAACCAGAAAGTGCTTTCGCAAGCAGCAACTTCAATTCCACTCCCGTTGTGTTGTTTTCTCTTCATACTCGTAAACTCTCTCTCCCTCTCTCTATCTTCACATTTTGATCATGATGCTTCTGTTCTAATTGTATTTGCTCAACTAAATGGCGTTCTTTTCTGTGGTTTGTTTTGTGAAGATGTTCTGCAACTCTATCAGTGGCAACAGAATTAGAGGAGAAGCAAGTATTTGACGGGGAGAAGGCTGGTTTGCTTGTTAGAGAGCTCAGAAAGAGCTTTGATTCCGGCAAGACAAAGAGCTATGAATGGAGGGTCTCCCAGTTGGAGGGCATAGCTAAGATGCTAGAAGAGAAAGAGAAGGAAATCATCGATGCTCTTGATAAGGACCTTTCTAAACCTGGATTTGAAGCATTTATATCTGAGGTCTTCATTTTCCTATTTTGTTTCTGTTGACTGTTACTCTATAGAATAGAATTCTTCAATTCCTTCTTGTCATGACGGCATTTAATGTTTCCTTTTTCATCTTACCCTTACCATCATCATGATCACCTCAATTTTTTTATTTTAAATGCAGATTTCCCAGGCAAAATCCTCATGTAGTGAAGCACTTCAAGAACTCAAACACTGGATGAAGCCTGAAAAGGTAAATTTCCAAGAATAAGGAAAGAATGACTATAATTCAACATGGCTTTATTAATAGCACGGTCTACCCTCCTATTTCAGGTGAATACTTCAATCACTACATTTCCATCATCGGCAGAGATTGTGTCAGAACCACTAGGAGTTGTGTTGGTCATCTCTACATGGAACTTTCCTCTCTGTATGTTAAAGATGTTCCTCTTTCTCATAATTCACATATCTTTCCTCGCATTTTGGTATTCATAACTTTTCTCTATCTAATGAGTTGTCAGTTTTTATCTCATTTTTTTTCTTGAGAATGCTTAAAATATCTCATTTTTAGATTTTTTTTTTGATTAAATAATTTTTAGATTTTTCATCTTCTCCATGTCCTCCCTCTCCTTTGCACTGATAAGGTTTTGTATCCTACCTTCAGTGTTATCATTGGATCCAATCATTGGAGCCATTTCAGCGGGTAACGCAGTGGTATTGAAACCATCAGAAATTGCTCCAGCAACATCATCACTGCTTGCGAATTTGCTTAAAAATTATCTAGACAACTCTGCTGTAAGAGTTGTTGAAGGGGCTATTCCTGAAACAACTGCACTCCTGGAACAGAAGTGGGATAAGATTCTTTACACAGGTAATTTGTCTTCTAATATTGTATCAATATCCTACAAGATCATATATAGCATACCAAACAGATTTATCAGTCTGCGACTGTATATAATTTGAAAAGTAAAAATATTAGTATTAATGGTTGTTGTATAATGTGTATCACCCCCCCCCCCCCCCCCCGGTTCTTGATCTTAAGGTGTTTCATTGTGCCTTTTGAGTTGATTCTGGCCATCTATATCATTGACAAATAAGCACTCACTTCACTTTTTGAACGTCCAGGTTTAGCTCCAGCTATTGTGAAGCATCACTTCCAGAGCTGAAGTTAGAAATTTGGCTCTATTTTAAGCTGTTTCATACAAATGTCTAAACCTTGTAAATTGTAATTACTTATTATAACTTGCATCAAGGAATTTGAGTTGACATGGGTGTGTTTTCACTCATTTGCAATGTTAAATTTATAATAAATAGTCACATGTATTTGGCCCAATTGGCATGCCAACTCCATTATAGGGTTCTATGCATAATAGACCAATTTTATGCAGGCAGTGCTAGAGTAGGTCGCATTGTTATGGCTGCTGCTGCAAAGCATCTTACTCCAGTGATTCTGGAACTTGGAGGAAAGTGTCCAGCTGTTGTTGATTCAGATGTCAACTTGCAAGTAACATCATCTCTTAAGCTCAGTTATTCACACATCCACCAACATATTTTCATGTATAATAATCATTGAAATTTCAGGTTACTGCTAGGAGGATAATAGCTGGCAAGTGGGCATGCAATAGCGGACAAGCATGCATTTCTGTTGATTATATCATCACAAGAAAAGAATTTGCTCCAACTCTGGTAAGATTGCCTCAGTAATACAAAATTCAGTGTGCTGTTAAAATATATCACTCTTGATATATTCTCATTAAACAGATAAATGCATTAAAAGAAGAATTGGAGCAGTCTTTTGGGAAAGATCCGATGGAATCCAAAGACATGTCTCGTATTGTGTCTCCAAACCAGTTTGCTCGGCTTGTGAAACTCTTGGATGAGGATGGGGTATCTGACAAAATTGTTTTAGGAGGTCAGAGGGACGAGAAGAAGCTGTGAGTTTGCATTCCCATCTTGGTTATTAAAATTGGAATTACTCATTTATAACAATACCAGAACAACAGTTCTCCCTCTATATTGCAGAAAGATTGCTCCAACTATCTTATTAGATGTTCCAGAAGAATCTATGATAATGCAAGAGGAGATATTTGGGCCAATAATGCCAATTATCACTGTGAGTACTAGATCATAGCGGAAAAGTACGTTTAGGACTTGTTGACAAGGAACGAATATTCCTTGTCAAGGGAATAACTCTGTTCTTGATGCAGGGAAACACGTTCTGTTTAATATATTACATTTATTTTCTTTTCTATCTAGTAGTGGACACTCCTTTGTTGCAGCACCTTTTGCAAAAACAATCTTACTGCTTCCTCTTAACCAGTTTTCTATTCCCTGTTACTGGTTTATTTCACCAACTGACACAGACCCCAAAATACTAGTTATGGAACTTAACTCTCTCTTTCTTGTAGTAAGTATGTGGGAATGGGAGTGTATTAAAAGGACAATTTTTGACTGCAGGGCTTCAATTGTTTTGTGTAGAAAGATTTTACTCTTTAAATATAAAAAAATCACGGTGTTACCATGTACTATTAATCTTCCTTCTCCCTTTTGCACCCCAGTTAAATCCAAACAAATTAGCACTCAAAAGAAATTATGTCGGGAAGGACTAGATTTTTTTTTTATAATATTTCACATAAAGTTAAGTCGTTATATCTTTCCTTTACATTTTTTGCAGGTAGACAACATAGAAGATTGCTTCAGTATAATCAAATCAAGGCCAAAACCTCTCGCTGCATATCTCTTCACAAACAATGAGCAGCTTAAGAAGGATTATGTGGAAAAGATATCTTCTGGAGGGATGCTCATCAATGACACTGTCGTGCATGTAGTTATTATTCTCTTCCTGAAATTTATACATGGAAATTTTGTCGAATTCTAACATACTTTTTTTAAAAAAAAAAATTATGATTCTATTTTCATAAATCCATTGTTCTCTGATGGTGCTCCATCCGTAGACAGAGTTCTAACTTCGCTTGAGAGATTTTCCGGTGGTTGGCTGATATAATGGACTGACTTATCCCTTGTGCATGCAGGTTGCAACTCGTGGTTTGCCTTTTGGAGGAGTTGAAGAGAGTGGAATGGGTTGTTACCATGGAAAATTCTCTTTTGATAGTTTCAGCCATAAGAAGTCAGTTCTGTATAGAAGTTTTGATGCAGATTCATCCCTACGGTATCCCCCATATACACCTGAGAAGGAAAAACTGTTGAAGGCCATTATCAGTGGCAATATTTTACGCGTAATTCTTACTTTGTTTGGATGGTCTAAAGAATGATGCGCAAGAGACATGTTATGTTGTTGTTCCCCCATGGCAATAGTGTGAGACCATTTGACTGTACTCCTGTTTTATTTATTTTATTGAAAAGCGATTTTATAAAACAATTTTGAAAAACTGTTCTTCAAAATAAAATATAAAAAGCAAAATCTGTTTAGTAATATTAATTTGAAGGCTTAAATATTTTTTTCCCTTTAAAATAAACGAAATTTGGAATTGGATTTTATAAAATAAGAGTGTTGGGCAATAGGTGGCAGCGATCACAATAATGGAAGATGTTAGGCAGTGACAGTGACGGTGGTAGCCATGGCACAAATCATTACTAAAATAAATTTCTAATAATAAAAAATCTATATTTTATATATATTATTAATTAATATTTATAATTTATTATTACCATGAAAAAAATTATCAATTAAATTTTTATATATAGGATAGTTAGTAGTTTAAATTCAAAATTCAAAGAAAAAATGAAAATAAAAGTAAAATAATAATATGGGACACAAGTTATTGTTAAAACAATTTTTTACTAACCAGTAAAATTCTTAAATTTTCAACACTCAAAAGTTTCAAATATCTAAGTTTATATTTTTATTTATTTTCATTATTAATTAAGATAATTTTATTAATTAACTTAAACTTTTTGGATGATTATATTTAATAATTTGTTTTTGAAAAATATCCTTGTAGCAAACGAGATACACGTTAGTTTAATTTTAAAATTCAAAGTTTGTCAAAAAAATAACTTTTTTTTTCTTTTTCAAAGGGGATCAATAGTAGTTCCTCACTTTCCTCTTAATGTGGCTTGAACTCCAGACCCTTGAGCCTGGTGAGCAGCCCTTAAGCACTACTAAGAGCGCCACTTGAACTACCTGCTCGCCACTCAAAAAAATAATTTAAAATTCAGAGAAAAATAAAAAAATAAAAAAGAATTACACAATATAAATTATCATTAAAATAACATTTTATCCTTCAAATTAATTTTTAAAATATTCAAATATACACAATTTTATAAGTCCATATTGTTTATGTTTTAATTTATTTTTATTGTTGTTAAAATAATTTATATCAATTTTGTATCAAAAAAAATAATTTGCATCAATTAAATTACATTTTTATTTTGATTCAACTTTTTATACTTCTAAAAATGCATGTGCAATACACATGATACTTTTGTTTGATTTCTAAATTCAAAGAGAATGATAATGCATTCTCTTTTCGTAAAAAAAAAAACAAATGAAAAATAGAAATGAATGTAAAAAGAATAATACGCGGCACATTAACTAAATTAAATTTTAAAATTCTGAAAATAAGATATTTCATATGTTTGTATTATTTATATTTTAATTTATTTTAATCATAATTGAAATAATTCTCATTAATTACATTTTTTGAATATTTATAAATTTAATTTTGGTTTTTGATGAAAATATCCACGTAATAATCGAGATACTTGTTAGTAGTAGGAATAAAAATAGACCAAATCATTCCCACCAAAAACAAGAAATAGACATAGGATCACAAGCATATCTACTATTTATGATATAAGTTGTATAAGTTATTTTTATAATTAAAAAAAATTATAGTAAAATTTATTTTATATAAGCTATAAGCTATTTTAATAAGCTATTATGAGTACCTTATAAAAAATAAGTCTAAAATAATTTATGAATCAATCATAAACTATATTTATAAACTCTACATAAATCAATTCAAACAAGTCCCAAATCACTCGATCAGTGCCTATGAGGTCAAGCCAGACAAGTTTTTTAACGAAATAAATTGAACTAAAACTTTTATAAAAGTGGATTTAACTAAAAAAAATAAAGCTTTACACCAAAAGTTTCTATTTAACTTTTTTTTTAAAACGTTTTTGTTGTTTTTCGCAGCAGTCTTGGTCTTGGAAGGAGTAGGGAAGAAGTTTCCAAGAAACTAGCCAAAGCACACAAAAACCTCAACACTTTGCTCATTCACCAGTCACCACCATCGCTTCCACTTCCACCTTTCATTTTCATTTTCATATATGCTCTCCTTTGCAGGATGTGTGGATGGATGGATGGATGGGTGCTTTGTGTTGTGAGGAAGAAAGGGATCTTCATAATTCACAACAAGGCATAGCATGAGATGAGAACATTGAGAAGCAATCCCACTTCTAATGCCGAATTTGTTCTGTCCTTTCCTTCTTCCCAAACCCAAACCCAATCCAAGAAGGTTGTCACTTATTCCCACAAAACTCAACACCAAGAAAAGAAGCTAAAGCAATACTCATGCCATGAATCCTTCTTGGACAATCACAACCAACTCTTTCAACCATAATCAAGAATCTAAATTTAAACTCAACCCCACCACTCTTCGGTTTCTTTCATCCATAAATTTAAAAAAATTAAACATAAATTAGACAAAAATACTTACTTGTTTTCATTAACAGAGAGAGAAGAAGAAGATGAAGATAGGGAAGGTGGGAAGGGTGGTGGTGGTGCTTACAGTGTTGGTGTTAAACTTGTCCTCTTGTTCAGCTTGGTTTGGTAACAAACACAAGAGTAGAAGGAACCCCATTTTCCCAGATGAAGCCACGTCTTCAAGGCCAAGGCTCATGAACCATGCTGGTTCCTCCATTGTGTTCTCCCTTCACGGCAACGTTTATCCTGTTGGGTATGAAAAACCACTACTTTCTGGGTTGCTTATTCCCTTTCATGTTTTGGGGTTCATTTGATCATGTTTCTCTGTTCAAAAACCTTTTTTTAAAGAATATGGCAAAAAAAACTTTCTAAAGTGTTGATGCTTTTATGAATAGAGATTTATTTATTTGTTCCGAATAAAAGTTACATTTTGTGGACATTTGTCATTTTTATTGAAAGATTTGAGTATCCAAATTCATAAATGGAATATATCTTTCTTGTTCTATTATTAATGATTAGTTGCTTTTGAAATTTGTTAATTTACTTAAAGAACAAAATGAAGGGCATGCAAGCACTCAATCAGACAGTTTCTAGCCTTACAAGCCTTCTTCCATGCCATATTATTTTGCTGTTTATGCTTTGGGAACAAAAAAAGATAAAATAATTAATGAAAATTGATAACCTCTTTTGATATTAAAGGTGGGAAATGGGAATGAAATTGATATTCTGATGTAAGCTAACCTTAATTTCAATATCTGCAGGTTGTATAATGTTACTCTCAACATCGGGCAGCCACCAAGGCCCTATTTTTTTGATATTGACACTGGCAGTGACCTCACATGGCTTCAATGTGATGCCCCTTGTACCCATTGCTCTGAGGTATTGTTACACTAATAACTATATGAAAAATCCCCCAACAACTATTTCTTCTTTCAAATCTTAATAAACAAAGAAAGTTAAGTACAAAATCTCATGAGATTGGAAAGTTCACCCTTGCTTGTAGATAGATAGATAGATTTACATATAATCTGTGTGTCCTGTTGGTTTTGATTTGTTGCTCAATTTTTTTTCAGACACCCCATCCGCTCTACCGGCCCAGCAATGACTTTGTGCCCTGCAAGGATCCTCTCTGTGCATCATTGCAGCCCACTGAAGACTACACATGTGAAGACCCTAATCAATGTGACTATGAAATTGAGTATGCAGATCACTACTCAACCCTTGGTGTACTTCTCAATGATGTCTACCTCCTCAACTTCACTAATGGAGTCCAACTTAAAGTTCGGATGGCACTTGGGTTAGTTTACTTTGCATGCTTTGCTTTACCACCTCTCAACCATTTTTACTTTCATGTTCTCTTGAAATACTGGTGTTTCTGCAAGCAAGCTTTTATAAAAGGCATTGATATAAAATAATCTTATTAAAGTTGTTCATGTTTCTTAACTGCAATAGTAAGTACAAATGCAGGCTAGTATGATTTATAAGTAGATTCTCTCATTAGATAATACATTTCATGTCTGTAATGCCTAGAAAGATTTCAGAAAAAATTCCACTGTTGCATTATCTATTATTTGGAATATTCAGAATATATTTGATCTTGTCAATTGACATATATCCATGATGAATATAATCTATGCCATATGTATTTTTGTTGAGAAATTCTTAAAAGTTATCTAATGCACCTCCCTTCTGATTCCTTTCTGCAGATGTGGATATGATCAGATTTTTTCGCCCTCTTCTTACCACCCCTTGGATGGAATGCTTGGGCTTGGAAGGGGAAAGGCCAGCTTGATATCACAGCTGAATGGTCAGGGCTTGGTGCGGAATGTGATCGGACATTGTTTAAGCTCACGAGGAGGAGGATATATCTTCTTTGGAAATGTTTATGATTCTTCTCGAATGAGTTGGACTCCAATTTCATCTAAAGATTCGTAAGTACACAACTTCAGAAGTCAGATCCTCATGGTACATGTTCCACATGTATTGTAATGCTTCATAATTGTTTCTCCTGATTTAAATCCTATTTTTTGTGATTTGTGTCAGGGGCAAACATTACTCAGCAGAGTCAGCTGAACTTGTTTTTGGAGGAAGGAAGACTGGGGTGGGAAGCCTGACTACTATTTTTGACACTGGGAGTTCTTACACTTACTTCAACTCTCAGGCTTACGAAGCATTGCTTTCTTGGGTCAGTTAAAACAATTTTCACTACATTCCTCAATTTGAATTATCTCAATGAACATGAGGCATTTCTGCTATAAGATCATACTAATTTCATCTTTGAAGATTATTCAACTTGTATGATGAAAAAAACAAATAAAGTAGTACTTTCTTCAGTAATAATAGAAAATATTGGCAGGTTACTTAAGATGGTCTTTTTGTTCAATTTTCAAATGTTTTTGTTCAATTTTCAAATGTAGTTGAAGAAGGAACTAACTGGAAAGCCGATAAAAGCAGCACCTGATGACCAGACTTTACCTCTCTGCTGGCACGGTAGAAGACCTTTCAAAAGCATGCGCGAAGTCAAGAAATACTTCAAGCCCCTGGCACTTAGTTTCACCAATGGTGGAAGAGTTAAACCTCAGTTTGAGATCCCTCCTGAAGCTTATCTGATAATATCAGTGAGTTTCTAACCCATCAACATCTTCTATGTCTGTTACCTTCTATCACAAGTGCTTTTTCCAAAAAAACCTTCTATTACAAGTAACCGACACATTTCATGTGTGAATAATGCTAACATTTTGTTTTGGCAGAACATGGGAAATGTTTGTCTGGGCATTCTAAATGGCTCTGAAGTAGGGTTGGGGGAACTGAACGTAATTGGAGGTGGGAATTTTGTTACATTGTTACTATCTTCTTTTCTTCTGGTTCTCATTTTGGACAATGGTTATCCATTCATCATCACTTGTATTACAATTCTTCACATTTTTAGCAGTTTTCACCAAAATGTTTTCATGAACACTGCATTATGTTAATGTAAGTCTTGGTATTGTTTATGCAGACATATCCATGCAAGACAGAGTGATGGTATTCGACAATGAGAAGCAGTTGATTGGCTGGGGACCTTCAGATTGCAACCATATTCCAAGATCGAGCCATGTCAGCATTTGATCATAAAAAAGATAATGTCCCACAGTTTATAGAGCAGGGTGATGGTACTACTAATGTATTGTCTTCATTGTGTGTATGTATACATGCTTGTGATTTGTGAATATAGCCTTGTGTATAATATATTGGAGCAGGGTGCAGAGAGGTTCAACATGATGATGATATGCAGTGTGTATTAGTATTACCTTACCTTCTGATGATTACAGAAGTAATTGGTCATGTCACATTAGTTTGACTGCATTGCTGTGAGGAACTTATTTGGAATTAGAAGGGGAAAGACAAAGCAAGTTGATGCAAGGCAGACATAGTTCAATTATTCTGTAATTTAATTAACTGGCAGATCACACACATTTCTCTTTTTTTTTAAAGATGTCAGAACCATTCAAAGTTTGACTGCAGAAAAAACAGATCTACTTTCCCTATAAACTATTTACTATGTTTTCATAAATTGTTTTTAAGAATAAAAAAACTTATTGGAGCCAGTGTTTTATATTTGTTTGATTTTAAAAGTTTGTTACTGTTTTCGATATTTGAGAAGAAGAGAAAAAACAAATACAACTTGAGGTTGTCGTTGTTCTCATACTTTTTTATTTTGTTTCTGAAACACATGAACAAATAGTGGAGAACAATTGAATTATGTACTATTCTTCCAATTTGCCACGTCTGTAGCGTGTTGCCGACTAGCGAATAACACAGTTAATTCAGGCCTTATTTATAAGCACGGTTCTGAATGTGCCTTTATTAGCTATTAAAAATTAAAAATATGACTAAAAATAAAATGTAGAATAAATAGCGAGGAATATTCTCTTGTATGCTTTGGTATTTCACTATTTCCTCACAATAGAGGTCTAAACAAGTCTTTCGATGGAATGGGAAGTTTATCTGAATATTCAACTGGTAGCTAATATATCCCTTCTAAAATAGAAGTGAATATATATATTTATATTTATATATATCACAAACAGATAAAAAAATCCTACTACAACAGCAATGGAAGAAGAATTTTCAGCAGGAGTCCTTACTCCTTACATGTTAATTCACTACCACAAATCCTAACATGACTAATTGGATGTTCACCCATTTGAGACCATCCTATCCTGCTAATTTATTGGTTTTAGTTCCATAGGTGGCACAGCCAAATTCAACAATATATACCCCCAGTAATAACCGGAGAACAGAGAACAGCAACCACGCGTGCACCATTGTTGTCTTGTTTCCAACAGCGGTCCACTTCACTTGCATGCAGTAGCAGTTAGGTAGGTGTGAATGCGATCTTGGTCTACAACTACATGTGGGACCCCCTCCTTAAGGGTCATTTTCATTTTCCACATTCAGCCCCCATCAATCACAATGAAAAAAAAGTCAAAATGACTTGGGTAGGTACGTGAACAAATCCTGCCAACCCGAGAGCTGGTTCATTTGAGGGGCAAAAGGGTCATCAGCCACTGACAAGTTCATCGCATCGCTGTCCATAAAACTCAACTGAAAATCAAAGGCCGACACTGGCTCTGGGCCTGGCGGGCCCAGTTCGAGCTCGTTCCACTTGGGCTCGCTCTGCACCTCCTTATCGCACGTGACATCCGGCGAAACCACGTGACCGGAACAGCTGGTGGAGTCCGTGTGCAACCGTGGCACGGAATCCGACGTGTCCGTGTACAATTGGTGGTTCCTCAAATCATCATCATCCTGGGCCTGGCCGCACATCATCTTAATATCAGGCTTCCTCTCATTCTCAAACTCATCAAACTTGGATGATGCTCTCTGATCCTCCGTGACGTTGTTGTTGTTGTTGTATTTCTCAACCTTCCCTTTCTTGTTGTAAATTCGGCACAGTACCCAATCATCAAGCTGCAATTCCCCATAACATAAAATAAACCGTCAACATCAAAAATACTTAAACCATTAAATAAATTGACCAAAGCACATTTTAATTTTATTGGGAGTTGAGTTGGGGTTTGGTTTGTTAGTTGTTACCCTCAGGTTGTTGTTTTTCTTGGAGGCGGATCGATCAACGTTGGCAAGGCGATACTCGTGCATGATCCAATTGGTTTTCACTCCTTTGGGGGCTTTCCCAGCGTAGAACACCAGTGCCTTCTTTATCCCAAGCGTTTTCGGCTTTCCAATCGGCTTATCGGCTCCGGTCGCTTTCCAATACCCGGTTCCCGCGGCCCGGTTCGGTCGTGAACCGTTTGGATATTTTCGGTCCCGAGGAGAGAAAAAGTACCATTCCTTCTCACCGTAAAGAGCCATTTCTGTATCCAAGGAAAAGATATATAAAATTATTATTAGAATTTGTTTTAACGGATGGAATTTTCAAGGTGGAAGAAAAATATCCCAATCAAAAACATATAGTAAAGGGAATATAATTGGGGCCATAAAAAAAAACACGTTTTACATGACTAGCTAGCTCCATGTTTCACACATTGAGAAATTAAAACAGGAGAAGTGATAGAAACGATGCTGTCTCTTCAAATTCTCATCCATGTTATTTTTTTTAAAAAATTGTTTTTTCGTTGGCATAAATTAATAAATTTTAAATTTAAATTTTATTTTTTTTTAGTTTTTATGTCTAATAAAAATAGTGTATTTTTGTCATTTCACATAAATTTTTTTTTATTTTTTAAAGATTAAAAAAATAGAGAATAAAAATCAAAATGTACTAATTTCATAAAGATAAAAAAAATAGATATTTATTAACTCTTAGAAAATGCTATGGGAAATAATATCTCAGAGAAGAAACTGCTGTGTTTCCTTGATCTTCTACTTTACTGTTTAATTAAAACCTATCAATTTGAAGGAACCCATAAGAATGTGGATTCAATTTGAAAAAGAAATAAATGAATTGTGGGGGAAACAGGGGATAAAAAAAATTAAGTACCTGGAAGCTGCCATGGGTCAAACTTGTACAAATCGATCTCTTTGATGATAGGAACAGCGATTGACTGGGCAGCACACTTCCTACACAAGTAGTGATTCACGAGTTCATCGTCAGTGGGGTGAAATCTGAACCCGGGTGGTAACTCTAATGCCCCCTGCATTCGCGTTTAATTTTCTTCTCTCTTTCTTGGTGTTTTTTCAATCGCGCCTTATAATCGCTTTATTAATTAAGGCGTTCCTCTTCTTCTTCTTCTTCTTGTTCTTGTTGTTCTTCAACTATTCTTCCGCTGCTGGGTGCTGCTGCTGGGTTGCGATTTTGAACTTCGAACTTGCTTGAGAGGCAGAGCCTTGGGGTTTTATAGGGGTGAGTGAGTCAAAGAAAAAAGGAGCGAGTGAAATTTAAATATACACGTGGGATAGTCAAGGTCGGGGAAGGTGGTATGTGGGCAGCAAGAGAAGAGAAGAGAAGAGAAGAGAAGAGAAAGGCCTGGAACATCGAACCCAAGCGTTGTTACTTAAAGCTGACCGCAGACGGCACGTGGCGGTCCATGAATGGAGGGTTGGACACTTGCGAGGGTCCCCCTTCTTTTCTTTCTTTATTTTTGTGGTGATTCTGTCATTGCTTCCGTCACTCACCCCTTCTCAAATCTCATAGATATATTAGATAGCCGGTTTTGTTTTTGGCAAAATAAAATCGTTGACTGTTCTGGTAGCGGCTCTGTCTCTATCGGTCGACACCCTCTCTAGTCTCTACTGCTCTCTGCAGCCTCCAACATTTCTTGTTCTGCACAATTATGCCCTCCCACTTGTACCACAATTTGACTGACAGCTCAATTTTTTTTTTGCCAAATATATTATTATTATTATTATTAAATAAGTAATCTACCTCATAGACCTGAATAAAAAAACACGAGTCTTTTTCAATTTAACCAAAAATACTGAATTTGAATCTAACCGTGCAGGGTACCTTGGTCTAGAGAAGTAATATTTTCTCTAAAATTATGCTACTGAGCTAAAAAGAGCTTGCAAAATCGCAAATATACACCTCTCCGCTATCTCCACTTACCACAATCATACAATTAGGAGAGTTATAGCATAACAAGGTTTCAACTATATCTCTAATCTCTATTTAATATTGTCGTATCACATAGGAGCAAACTTTGTATGAGTTTAATTGTATTGCGGTATTTTAGAATTTTATTACGTTATCAAAGTGTTATTTTATAATATTATTTCTTAAAATATTTGTATAAAAATTTATATAATAAAATATAATTAGATATCTGTATAAATTTCTTTTACACTATCAATATATACTAATTAAATTCATACTGCATTGCTTTGACCATCATTTAATTATATATATACGAGGTTAACCTAAGAACATTTGCTGAGATACTTTAATGAAAAATGTAACATGTAATATATACCGGGAATAACGTACAAATTTATTTTTAATTTAACATTCTCTAGTTTTAAACCTTTAACAATTAAGTTTCGATCTAAATGACAGTACTCCTCAATATTTAATTTGTCTTAATTATGTGACTCATTTGATGAATTGACATATTAATATTTCTCCGATGGCCAAAATACCGCACACAGATTAACGCATACATACGTGCTCAGCTAGTTTTTAGGCCATCCAATTGATATTATTTAGCGGTAATGATAATAATAAAATGCATGTTATTGCACTACTAGCATTAATTTAACTGTGTAGTCAAAAACATTGGATATATAATTGTACAGAGTACATGATCACTTTTTTTTTATCAGTCGAGAACGTTTAATGTACTTAACTATTCTCTCTGGTCCAAAATATAAATAATATAGTACAAAAACACACAAACCAAATAATGCTTTGAAAATATGATAATCATAATTAATACTCATTAATTTTAATTTTTTTCTAAAAATACTCCATTTGATGTCTCTCATAAATATAAATATTACATTAAATAAATAATATAATTAAAAAATTAACATTTAATTTATTTAAAATTAATAAATATTACTTATATTTTAAATAAAAAAAATGTCTTCACTGCTTATATTTTAAATCAAAGATAGTATTTACTATGGGATTAGAAAATGGATTCACAAGCCTCGTTGGCTAGCTAGTTCATGTGACGTGGTGCGCGTGACCTGGGCCTACGTGGAAAGGGTCATTGGCCTAAAATTAATGTGGAAGCTACCTGGATGTTACCTCGTAAAGGATTTATCCATACCACATGGTTAAGATTGAGGCTGATATTTTTCAAGTCTCGGCATTGAATTGTAGCCTTTTTTTATTTCCTTTTGGTCAATTCCTTGTCCCCTTTTTCAATTAGGCCAGCTTGGATCCATTTCCCCAATATTGAAACTCCTTTGACTTCTAATTTTTCGTTGATCTAGAAATAAAATTAATATCTATAGAGATTTTTACTACAACTATATAAAGTTTATTTTTAAATGAATTTATTAAAAAAAAAGTAAATTGTGCATGTGTGAGAGTGAGATCAAGAGCATTTCCAATGGTGGACCACATTTGAGTTGCTAAAACTCTTTTATGGATCTACCATGCCACATTAATTTTAAGAATTTTAGCAACTTTCCAATCAATAGAGGGAACTCTTTAAGAACGTAATATGGATTCCCACAAGCTAAACTAATTATACAAATGTGTCCATTCTATGTTGTTATGGTAGATAAATAATTTTAGTCCCTGTAACATATACTTTTTTTAGTTTTAGTCTTTACAAAAAAATTGTCAATTTTAATCATTGAAAGCCAGGAATATTTATTTTCAATCCGTATTGTTTTGATTTTAGTTCTTGTAATAGTTGATTTATATTGAAATATTCTTTGTAATATATGAACCGTATATATTGATTTTAGTTACTAAAATATGACATTAATTTTATTTTAAAAGTACTAAGTCAATATGAACTAAATACTATAGAGACTAAATTAAAATAACAAGTACTAAAAAGTTTCTATTTTACAGGGGGCTAAACAAATTTTTTTATAGAGACGAAAACTAAAAATGTCACATATTATATGAACTAAAAAAGTTATATAAATCAATAATTTTTAATGTTTAAAAATTGATTAATAATAATAATACTATTATTATTATATAAAAACAGTTCCAAAAACTCTTTCTTAATTTAAGTTAACCCTCCTAATTGGAGATGCTCTTAGTCTCTTACTGTGAACATGCACTTGATGTATGTAATTAAGAATGTTTTTTTTGGTAACAAAAAGTTTAGATTAGGGCAAGGACACACCCCATGTAAGGTTAGAGTCAACCACCAACCTCTAAGAGGGTTTAGAGTAGTGATTACAGATTGTCAACCCGAACCCATAGCGCAAATTCGTTTGCAGGGAAGCGGATTTGAGTCTTGGTCCCTAGCTTGTAGGTTCCAGGCTCAGACTATCTGGTCCACCCTGCCCGAGTAATTAAGAATTAATTTAGCAGACAAACTATATATTTAAAATAATCAAACGCTCGTGCTTGTTTGTCAGCTTATGGATGATTTGAAAGATTTTCTACGTCTATTGGTGTTTGAATTTTATGTTTAATTTGTGTGGCATCTACGACTACTACGCGTATACATGCTTGAGCTCCAAGTTTGCTAGCTCCGTCTGCGCCTCCATGCATGTGGTATATACATAATACATGCTCGCCGCCGTCTTGTTTCAGTGTCTAATTAAATATGTATTTGTTTAAAGATTAAAAAGAAACATAGTTTAATGAACTTGGATAAGAAACGTCTTTGTCAGCAGTGAACCTATTTCGATGTAGCAACAGCCAACAGGTCCAATAGAAATGAATATTTGTTCTCTTGTATATATTTTGCCACCTTCTGGGAAGTTTCTTCACCCTTCACACTAGCTGCCAACATTGACTTCACCTTAATTGTCTCCCTTGCACAGTAAATATTTGTTTGTTTCAAGAAAAGAGAAGAAAAATCGAAGAAAGTTTGGTGAAAAGAAGAAGAAAGGAATATTTAATCTGTTTATTTATATGTAGCTATCATATAGTGTAAACTCAGTTGATTCTTGTCATTCTATCAAAGGTGAACAAGATATTTCATCAATTATTCATTTTTTTTATTTTTCCATCCAATCAAATAAAAAGGAGAATAAATTATACTTTTTTTTTACTCCATTTAAACCATATACAAAAAATTCACTATTTTTTTTATCTATTTTCTTTCTTTCTTCCTTTTTTTTTTTTTTACATCCAAGCGAAGTTTAAGGGGGAACAAATGTGATAATTTACCGCTTGTAAAATGAGCAAACCTTCAAGTGGAGCATGGACTCATCTCAATTAATATGGGGCTTGGACGTTTGGTCTTAATCACCACATCAATTTCGGGTTGGGCCAAATGTTGAAAAATATATGGACAGATGATTCTGGCTGTTTTGTTCTCCAAACAGGACAAAATCTAAATCACGAGCCCGCTTATTTAATTGGGCATGCATAGGAGAGAAAGCTTTGTGTACGCGTCATGTATACGGCTGTCACATGAGGTCTATTCTTCTGAGAATCAGCAATTAAAAGCCGGATTAAAACTCAAACCACCTTGGTTCAAAATATTTGGGCTTTGTTACCCCCCACACACACAAAAAAAGGGGCTAGGGTATATATCTCTATGGTATTTAGCATTACAAACTCTAATACTCTTTAATTATACTTCAATACACTTTGCTTATTTAGGAACTTTTGAACTGAAGGAAAGCAAGCAGAAATATATATACAGAAGGAATTAAAAGAACAATTATATTTTCCAATTCACTAGGGCTGCTCACTAGTCACAATCTAAATTATCAACATAACATAACTAATTAGACAATTAAGGCAAAGGGACAATGCCAATCACATGACCCTAACTCCTACTACGCAATAGCAAGCAACTGCAATGGAATGACCACCATATCCCTGTGGACAGCAGGAGTTGTTGCAACTGTGTCCATGGTGTCACAATTTTATTGGCAAGTGTTGTACCCCTCGTTGATAAGATTAGAGAATTTGGGCGCCACATGGAGTCTAGTACGGGTCACAATATATAGCTATGGTCGTTAAGGGTGTTCGCGGCTCGGTTCGGTTTTGAGACAAAAAACCATCCGATCCAAAGTTTAAAAGAGTATGCGGTTCGGTTCGGTTTGCTTCCTCAAAAAAATTCAATCCGATCCGATCCAAAGTAATGCGGTTTAGATTGGATCGGTTTCGGTTTTTGCGGTTGTAATTTTTTAAAAAAGTAAATATCAACTACAATGCTATTGCTTATGTTTTACTTCTAATATATTATCAAATATCAATCAATGACCTTCGTTTTAATAATTTTTGTTGGGTTACCATTTCTAAAACCAATATTTAAATATACAAAAATCATTCCTAAAAAAACGGTTATAGAAAACAATACTTTCAAAAGACATTTATTAACTAAATGAGATAAAAAATGTGAAATAATATTTAACACACACAAAGGCCGCTATGAATTAATATTTAACACACATAATACTTACAAAAGCAAATTCGCACATAAATAATTAATTAATAGCATATATTGGACAACAATTTACAATTAAAAATACAGTCAAACAAGTATAAAAGGAATAACATTATAAATTGCAGTTCGATTTGGATCGGTTCGGTTTTAGTAAAGAGATTCGAAATCCGAACGGTTTGGTTTTGCAAAAAACTCATCCGAAAGACAATTAAAAAGCAATTTTTGTTGGTTTTCGATTTTTTTGGATCAATTTGCGGTTAATTTTTTGGATCGGTTCGGTTTTGAACACCCTAACGGTCGTGGGTCACATGTCTCCATTGGTCTCACTTTCCCACTGTCACTGGCGCACTACTATAAAATACTACTTATTTTGATGCTCTCTTTATATGTAGTATATATATGTACACACACACACACACACACACATAACACATTACTATATGCCTCCTGACAGGTTCACAGAAAAAGAGAAAGAGAGCTGCAAAAGCAAATTAGCTCAGATCATAGTAGAGTTAAGAGTTATATTGGAATTGAGATGGAGAAGTGGCTGGTTTTGGTGATGTTGCTGCTGGTGTCTTTGACATTACCAATGGAAGGTGATGGCGTTGAAGCAGAGGTAACATATGATGGAAGATCTCTTATCATTGATAACCAGAGGAAAATCCTCTTCTCCGGTTCCATTCATTATCCTCGCAGCACTCCTCAGGTAATTTAAACATTAACATGTCACGTGTGTGTGTGTGTTTAATGGGTCATCTCATTCAATCCCAATATTCAGCAATTCATTCATTCATCTTCGTTTATGCAAATGGCTACATATGTGTGTGTGAGGGTCAGAGAGTTGAGACATTTCCTCTGTTTGGTATTCAAGCTTTTTCTCTGCTTTTATGTGTGTCCAGCTGCAGTTCACGGGGTGAAGTGATAACTCGGTCTTAAACAAATGCCTAAATTATATATAGATAGATGTGTTAATATTCTTTGGAACTTTGGCACCAAAAGTGATTTGTCTCTTGTAATAGAGACCGGAGGTAATAGTTGGCATTAGAACACTCTGAACAGAAATTCTAGCTGGCATTAGGTATATATTTGAATTATGAGAACCTCTCATTTACTTGCTTTAATTTCGCATTCTAGGTAGGTTAAGTGGGAAATTAAAGGGTACTAGATGTCTGGAGAGAAGAAGGGAATAGAATGAGAATTTGATGTTTTTTTTTAGATGTTTACAAATTAAAATAAAAATCTTAGTATAAATTATTAAGGGTGAATTTTGAGCGATCACATTCACGTGATAAGGATAAATTTTGTATATTCACATGACAACTTTTCACTATTTTAGAAAACGCTAACAAAAAGTAATTTATTCAAAACACTTTTTGCTACATTCCAAACGTTTTATTCTCTCTCTCTTTCTCTTTTTTTTTTTAAAAAAACTTTTCGTGTACTACCTACATTACAATTTCGACCTTTATTGTCTTTTCCACAATAATTAAACTTATATCTTCTAATGTCGAATGATTAATTCATAGTTTCTCTCATCCAATAATGTTGCACTAACTGGCTCTACTATTATTTGAGGAAAAATATAGGTATATATTTAATTTTTTTCATTACTGATCCTCACAAAAGCTAATATCAGTTTTTTTTATTTAATTCTGTTTTTTTTCCCCCAACTGACAGAGCAGTCTTCCAGCCAGCATGCACTTCTCTTTTGCATTATAAAATGAATCTTCAATTCTTCAGACATTTTAATTGATTGGAAGATTTTAGTTAGGTTTTGTTTTTTAGAGTTTAGACTTTAGAGGGGAGGGAAGGAGAGGGCTTTGGGAGAAGGAAGGGAATAAGAGGAAAAGAGAGGAAAACCCTTCCTCTTGTTTAGATGTCATTAAACCCCCGATGTGGGGAACTACAAAACAAGGGAATAACTTCTAATAAACCCCATTCCCTTCCCCTCCCCTCCCAACTCATCCACAAATAAGCAAGTTACTATGGATGAGTTGTTCTGCAATTTGCATAACTAACCGGAAAAGAATTTTGATAAAACCCTTTTTGTTGCAATTGTAGATGTGGCCAGCGTTGATAGCCAAAGCAAAAGAAGGAGGACTAGATGTGATTCAGACCTATGTGTTCTGGAATCTACATGAGCCCCAACCCGGTCAGGTACGTAGTTTTTCATGCTCCTTCCTCTCCTCTCCTCTGATCACCTCCTCAGTTCACACTCCCACTTACACAGTTAGGAGAGTGTGTGAGTGTAACAAGATTTCCTGTTCAAATTTTATGAATAGAAAAATAGTTGTTCAGATAATTTTATCCTCTTAGGTGAATCCATTCATCTTTACCTCGATTAAGATTCATGTGATTTTTGAATACCAAGAATTTTAAGATTAAAAAATTAACTATTCTACTTTTTCACTTATTAATACACCAATAACGTAAGAGGAGCACATCTTCTGTCCATCCATATAGAGTCCATCGAGTAACGAGATAGAAAGAAAAAAAAAACTTATTTTATTTATTTTATTTTATATGAATAATTGCTAGTAGTTTCAACTAAAACTAATATTCGTCAACTGAGTCAATTACAAAGTATATATATGCAAAGTATTTACAAAGTAAATACATACGACAGTATGATTTCAGCGGCAGATATGACTTGGTGAGATTCATAAAGGAAATCCAAGATCAAGGCCTGTATGTTTGCCTTAGGATTGGACCTTATGTTGAGAGTGAATGGACATACGGGTAATTTTCCCTTCTATCCTCTCTCTCTCTCTCTCTTTTTGATACATTTCTATCCTCTCTCTTTTGATCTTCTAGCCGGATGAGAATCTCATTAGTCAATACAATGCCATGTTCACCAATTTTATATTTTTAGCGTATGACAATAAAATGCCATTTATTTATATGTATCATATATGATGCCATCCAACTCTGCTTGATCTCAATTAATTAGCACATAAGTGTTGGATTGATTGTGCTGACTTGTAGGGGATTCCCATTTTGGTTACACGATGTCCCTGGCATTGTCTACCGAACCGATAATGAACCATTCAAGGTACTGTGCTGTCTGTGCCTATGAAATACGATATCATATGCTTTTCAATTTTAGTGTACATGATGAAAATAATAATTAATGGAATTGATTAAAATCATTTGACAAATATATATTTATTACGACAGATTTTTATAACTGTTTTTTTTTTTGTTCATTATGTTTAGTTCTACATGCAAAATTTTACAACGAAAATAGTGAGCATGATGCAATCAGAAGGTTTATATGCTTCTCAAGGAGGTCCAATTATATTGTCACAGGTATGATATGATTCCCGATGACTAATTTGTGTTTTTTTTTATCCCGTTAATTAAATCCCAATAACATGGAAAATTATAGATTGAGAATGAATATCAAAACATCCAAAGATCATTTGGAGAAGAAGGATCACGGTATGTTGGGTGGGCTGCAGAAATGGCGGTGGGCCTCCGCACTGGAGTACCATGGGTTATGTGCAAGCAAACCGACGCTCCCGATCCAGTGGTCAGTCCCATTCACCCCAAATTCTCGTGGACACAAATTTACCCACTGTCTAAAATGTTTTATTTATTGTTGACCACAAAAAATGTTTTATTTATTATTGTTAATTTAATTTAAATTATATCGTTATTTTAATGTTATTATTATTTTCCCACTTTACTTGAAGTTCACTTTAAAGGAGTTTTTTCGGTCTAACTCAATTAGAAATATAAAGCTTTGAAGAGAAAAAAAAAAATTGTGATATAACATTTTACTATTTTTTTATTCAAAAAATTTAATCAATTATTTAAAAAAAAATTAGACATCTTTTAATTAAAAAATACAAAATGATTAGGTTTCTAATTACTCTTCATTTTCTCAGTCTGGTATTTTCATTGAGTGCGTATTAGTCTAATTTTGTTGTCATTAAATATTGAACTGCCAATGAATTAGAAATTTTTTCAATAATCTGTCGACAGCTTCACTTTTTTTTTTTATGTTTATGTTTATTTTTTGAGTTTTAATTTTTAAGCAGATCAATACATGCAACGGAATGAGATGTGGAGAAACTTTTACAGGGCCAAACTCCCCAGATAAGCCTGCAATGTGGACAGAAAATTGGACTTCTTTGTACGTTTACACAAATTTCACATTCAATAATCAAAATCATATGAGTCATACTTGTTTCACACAAAATATTCATTAGTCATTGGCTCATTGCCAATTATCGTATCGTTACATTTGTTTATGAAACATTAATGTTTACATTCTTCTACACAATTGACCGTTTGCTTTTCTTTTTCTTCCATTTTTGTTTGTTTTTCCTCTTGAAGCTACCAAGTGTACGGTGGCGAGCCATATATAAGGTCAGCCCAAGACATTGCATTCCATGTCACTCTTTTTATTGCAAGAAAAAATGGAAGCTATGTCAACTATTATATGGTATAATATCGATCGATCCTTATATATTCATCTGTTTCAATTCAATGAGATCCCTCTCTGTCCTCTGTTGCTAGAAGTAACTGCAATAAGTTGTTTGAAAGCTAGCTAGCACCGATTGAGATAAAGCTAAAATGATCACTACTAGCTTAATCTTCTAATATACCCTCTAACTAAATTACATTGTTTGCAAACTTAACTTAGTACCATGGTGGAACTAACTTCGGGAGAACGAGCTCTGCTTATTTTATAACATCCTATTATGATCAAGCTCCACTTGATGAATATGGTAAGTGTAGAACATTCATTATTCTCTTACCTCACATGATCACTTCATGAATATCATGCGCTTCTAGTTAATTTTTTTCCCTCTTTTGTTTAGGTCTTTTAAGGCAACCCAAGTGGGGACATCTTAAGGAGTTGCATGCCACAATAAAGTCTTGTTCTACCACTTTATTGCAAGGAATGCAGAGGAATTTCTCTTTGGGTCAATTGCAGCAGGTGAGTACTGTCATAATTCCCTCTTTAGAACAAAACAGGTAATTTGTTTTCACTGATTGCATGCATTCCAAACATTGAGTGGATTTTGGTTATCAATTCAATCAGGGTTACGTTTTTGAAGAAGAAAAAGAAGGTCGAGGAGGATGTGTTGCTTTCCTTATAAACAATGATAATGTGGATATGTGTACTGTCCAATTCCGCAACAGATCATACGAATTGCCACCAAAGTCAATCAGTATCTTACCAGACTGCCAAAATGTGACTTTCAATACTGCAACTGTAAGTTAGAAATTTGTTATAGAATTAATTGCTTAGTGATTATATGTCACACTATACCAAATATAGTGATTGTTTATATTGGTTTGTAATACATTAATTTATGCATAGGTAAATACAGAGATCAACAGAAGAATCATAAATCCAGTAAAAACATTCAGCTCAGTGGATGAATGGGAGCAATTTCAAGATGCCATCCCTAACTTTGAGGACACTTCGTTAATATCAAACTCATTACTTGAGCATATGAACATGACCAAAGACAAATCAGATTACCTTTGGTATACTGCTAGGTTAGTTACAAATCCACTCATCTTGCTTGCTTCTCCCAAAATATCATGTATTCCTCATTGTTTTTTGTTCACATTACTCATGATATACCATAAAACTC
Source organism: Glycyrrhiza uralensis (assembly GCA_030159175.1). Classification (NCBI taxonomy): domain Eukaryota; kingdom Viridiplantae; phylum Streptophyta; class Magnoliopsida; order Fabales; family Fabaceae; genus Glycyrrhiza; species Glycyrrhiza uralensis. The sequence goes on along the minus strand of BRZY01000003.1, from coordinate 54,236,237 downwards.
GTAACCAACTAATAACAAAACTTGTTAATCTTGTGAACAGGTTTGAACATGATTTTCGTTGCAGTGAACCAATACTCCATGTTCAGTCTGCTGCTCATGTTGTCCATGCTTTTGCAGACGGCACATACATAGGTAAATCATAAATGATTTGGTGTTTGAGAGATCAGAGAACGAGAGGAATAAAAAGCAGCAGAAATACTCTGTTTTCTTATAATTAAGTATATTATATATTAATTTTCTACTATATAATTAACATTGCACTTGAAAAACAATAACCTAGTTTGCTTTTCCTATAGAGAAATTAACTCAGAAGGTATGATGGAAAGACTTTAGGAGGTCGAGTGTTATAGAATCTCCAACTTAGACCCAGTCACTTCTCACCAATTCTCCTTCATCCAAACATAATTAGTTAATATATATAAATCCAAGACAAGAAATTGAATTTGAAGTCCTGATCAAGAAAGTGAGCTCATATATACATTTGTTCATTAACTGATCTGCTAGGAGGGGCGCATGGAAGTCATGATGTCAAGTCATTCACCTTACATGTCCCCATTACGCTAAATGATGGGACAAACAATATTTCTATACTAAGCGTTATGGTTGGACTCCCGGTAATGTTTCTCCAAGCGTTTATTATTATTTTTATCTGTTGATATATATTATAGTAAGGGGATTCTTTCTTTTACTTATTTGTCTAGTATCACACTATAGCTAACATTATTAATTATCTTTCCTAAAAATGAATACCTTAATCTTACCATCACACGGCATTGTGTTAATCAATCAAAAGGATTCAGGTGCATTTCTTGAAAGAAGATTTGCTGGCTTAACCACAGTGGAAATTCAGTGTGCCGAAGAGACCTATGATTTTACCAACTCTACGTGGGGATATCAGGTAGTTTTCTTTTCGATCGTTTTTGTTTTTTTAAACCTTCTTTGACTTATAGGCATAGCCCTCGTTTGTTCTAAGTAACATTTGTCTCTGCTGTGTACGTTAATTACAGGTTGGATTACTGGGAGAGCAATTACAAGCATATGAAGAACCAAAACCAAATAGCAGTTCTATTCAATGGTGTCAACTACTAGCTAGGAATACTACCAATCAGACGCTCACTTGGTACAAGGTAACGTAATTGTTGCAATAAGTTGTGCATTATTGAAATTAATTAAGCGTGGCATGCATTATTGTGAGCAAATGACAAAGAGAGAGTCTTAATTATGTACTATGCTTTATCATCATCATCATCATCATCATCATCATCATATAAAACAAATTAAAACTGTAGAGTGTGTTTGATTCGCCGGAGGGAGATGAGCCTGTGGCCTTGAACCTTGAATCGATGGGAAAAGGCGAAGCCTGGGTGAACGGACAAAGCATTGGACGCTATTGGGTCTCGTTCCATGATTCTTCCAAAGACCAGCCTTCACAAACGCTGTAAGTAAAACCAATTCAAATATAGTATTAATGAGTTAATCAATCCACAAGGTTTAGTTCAGATCTTAGTAATAATAACGGTTTTAACTTTGTATTATGTGGCCACACACAGGTACCACGTGCCTCGTTCGTTCCTTAAAGACACTGGAAACAACGTTTTGGTTCTGTTTGAGGAGATGGGTGGGAATCCTGTCCATATCTCCCTCAACACTGTGTCAATTGCAGATTAGATTACGGCTTAGCTTTTCTAGATATTATCATCAAATATTCCCCACCGCGCGCTCCTTAATTAATATTACAAGGAAAAGAAAAACACACACACACACTGATCAAAAGCATGTACAGAAATTCCTTCTTTTTCCCATTTGAGTTATTTGTCTTGTATTATTCATCATAGTGAACCAACAAAATCTAATACTCTTTCAAAGCGATATTGGGATTGATTATTTGTAATCCATATACTCTGGCGTTTCTTATCATTTTCTCCAGCGTAAGGAAAAAGCCATTTACAATGAATAGCACATTTTTATCTTTCTCTAACAGAAAAGCACGAGAGTTTCTTTTATTATATTGCATTAATTCCCATTAAGGCTTGAATTTTAACATTTTCAACCTAAACCAGTCTTTCTGAACCGCCGCCTAAAAACATAACTGGCCAACACAGGAGAGAAAAAATTACCAAATCACGCAGACACGCGGAGAGCAATGACCATACCCACGTGTGGGAGGAAGCAAGTGTCGCACATGCTACACTACACGTTAGTTAGTATGCTATGAGTTGCAGGGCTTGCAGCGGTAGCAGAGGCGCTTGAAAGTTGAGAATATGATTATATGAACAATTCTGTCTCTCTCTCTCTCTCTCTCTCTTCAGTTCTGATCATCGCTCAAAATACGTCAATCAAGTACTGCCGATAATAACAACAACATACGAATTCTACATCTCCCTTTTAATTTACATATAACCTTGCTATAGCAGGTATGTATATATAATAATCTCTCTATCTATCTTATCTATTTTAGTATGATCAGAGCTCTAAATTTCTTGTTATAACTATACTAGTATAAGCAAATAAATCTGCAACCCATTTAATTTACATATAACCTTGCTTGAACTATGCTAGACCTCTTTAATGCATATTTGTTATCTTTAATGATGTCAACCAACACGTGCAATTATGGACTACATATGTATATGATCAATTAATTATTAACTAACCTCTTATTAATTTGTTCCTAGATTTTTCAGTTCAGACAAAACAAACAATTAAAGGAAAAGCTAGCAATGTCTGGTGTGTCCCTAGCAGTGGCTGCTGGTGATGGAAAGGAGGGAGACAAAAGGGTGGGAAGCATGACAATGATGGGTTCGTTGCGAGTGATAGAGCTGCAGCTGGTGGCATTCGTATTGGTATTCTCAGCGAGTGGTCTTGTCCCTCTCCTTGATCTACTCTCCCCAATCCTCATCTCCATCTACCTATTGGCACTTGCACGTTTTGTCTTTCCATCACACGGTGGTGTTGGGGCCCAGCAGATATTCCATGGAAGCAGGCCTTTCCAAGCCTATGTTGTTGTTGGAACCGTGGTGGGACTGTTCTTGCCTCTGGCCTATGTGCTTGGTGGGTTTGGGAGAGGGGACAAGGATGCAGTGCGCTCTGCAAGCCCACACCTTTTCTTGATCTCCTTCCAAATACTCACCGAAAATGTTATCAGTGGCTTGTCCATGTTTTCACCACCCGTCAGGGCATTGGTGCCATTGATCTATACAGTTCGGAGGATCTTTCTGGATATTGATTGGACACACAATGTGTGGCTCAACATGACTTTGCCCCCAAACCCACACCTTAAGGTTACTTTTATTAATTTCTTCACTCTTTTAAACATATATTAATCAATATATAAGTATTGATATCTGGTGCATGGTGGATGCACGCAGGACAAGGCATGGTTTTGGTTTGGGAGGGTTCTGGCGGTGGCTAATCTGGTTTATTTCTCCATCAATCTTTTCGGGTTCTTGATACCAAGGTTCCTTCCGAGGGCTTTCAAGACGTATTTCCAAGAAAGGGCAGAGATACATGCTAAGGTAGCCGAAGACAAGCGATATGGGGTCATCAACAAAGCCCGTGTACCAGCGAAGTTGTCATCAGATTAAGGTCTTCAATTCTGCCAATATCGCTTGCTATTTTAACTAGTTTTAGTACTTTTTCTTTTCCTTTGGAGAATTGCGATGAATGTGTATGGTATAGTTAGCTTAGACATATAGCTCTCTGTTATGTCAGTGAAAATTTTATGACATTGGTTATAATTTCCTTCTAATTTTTTTTTTTTGGTGTGGTAGAAATCAAATAAGAGAATAATAAAACAGTGAACAAGAAAAACAAGAAGACGTTGTGAAGGCAATGTTCCCGTTCCCTATATTGATTACCCCACATTTAAGTTTTTTAAAAAAATAAAAAATTGAGGAGGCAAAGGGGTTCTCCAGTCTCCACATACGATCCCTAAATCGATGCAGTCCTTACAAAATTGATAATATACACAAAGGGGGTCATTCCATCTATCCCTAATTGCTTTCCAGTTTCCAGAGAACAAATACTAAACAAAATTAAACCACTGTCTGGAACAGCTCTACAGCAAAAACAGTATATCCGTTTAACTTTCATCCATCGTTGCTTCAATAATAGCAGCTTCTTCTTCCTGCAAGGACGACAACACAAACAATGGAAATGGTCAAATTTAATATCAACAGAAATGTTAACTAAGAGAATGAAAATACATACCACCAAGGCATTAAATTCAGTTTCCTCATCTATGGCATCAATGACAGCAGGATCCTCGAGCAGTTCCTGTTCACAAATGTTGCCATTATGTGTATAGAGAGATAGATAGATAGATAGATTGGAACTAAGAAAGGAAATTGTAAACAAATTCTGTAGTGAATTAGTGATTATAGCTGATTGTCTACTTACATCATCAGCAATTTGAAACAACCCATTCTCCCCCTGCACAAAGAAAGGCCAAATTAAATACCATCATGTATTTAATTATGCCAATTAACTTTAACACTACATTCACACTGGCATTCAGAAAGAGAAGAGTCTCAAGATTATATGGAGTGCTGGCACTGTTCCCCAAAGGCAATAGTTACTCTAAGAAGCTTGTACAAGCGGAAGCTTACCTTCACAGCAACAAAAAGAAGTGGATCAGATGGTGTATAAATCATGTAGCGAGCACCTTCCTGCAACAAAAATTAGCACACAGTAAATCTTAATGTCCATAGTTCTACTAAAGCGTGTAACAGGCCAGTGGTTCCTTTATCGAGCATTCGAGCTTCAAAGTTTTAAATATCGGATGAGGACAAATGAACAAAAAATGCATTCCTGATATAAACACAATATGGTTGTGAGAAAGTACATTCAGTATTATGGAAAAAATATAAAACAAGAACAATGTATAGATGGTCCAGGATCTTCCAAAAGACTTGATCAATACAGACGGGAAAATAAAAGCAGCATTCATATGGGAAATACAGGCAGGGTACGACAGTAACACTCTTTTAAAAATGAAATATACAATAATTCATTTCAGAAAACTGGTCATTGCAATGTGCATACTGCATACTGGTGAAAAATAAAACACTCAGGCAATCAGACAGTGTTGCCCAATATAGCTACACCAATTTAAAACATCCACATTCCATAAATGAGAATGATTGCAAGGCAATTTTGCTTCCTTACACGCTTGGAAAACGCTTAAATTGTTCTATTAAAAACAACCCCTTGAAAGGAAACAGAAATACAAAAACATATTTGCGTCAATGCCTAAATGAAGGCAATAAAATTACCAGATTAAAATATGTAATTTCTACGGCTTGAGTTGGCAACCCATCCACTACTTTACCATCATCATCTGCAAAATGGTAAAAACATCCTGCATTATATTTAGGGCATAAAATTCAAATAATTGTGCAGTAGATTACCAGTACCACTTTAGGAGTAAGGCCCTATTAGAATGCATTTATCATCATTCCAAAACAACAGCTCACGTAGAGAATAAATTGGGCAATAAATTGATAGTAGCTTGCTAAAGATTCACCTTTTATTTAACCAGTTAAATGAAATCAAACATGGCAGATGGAAAAATGAAAAATTAGGAATCAAGCATTCAAAGCAATTAGGGTTTATATATCAAAATCAGAAATGCAAAATACAATCGAGTGAAACAATGAATATATATGACATGTCTTTGGGACGAAAAGACATGTAAGATATCTTTCTAACCAAGCAGCAATTCCTGGTCCATCATAACTTGACATGAAATTAGAATAGGAGAGAAAAGTAAGTTATCTCCAAACTCCAGTAGTCAAATATCATATATATGAATTCCCAGTTTTGTAGTGTGATATACATTACTTTGGGAAAAATAAATACAGATTTATGATAGTGATGGACAGATAAGAAATATAAAAATGATTAAATTCATAATGTTTGTGTGTGTGTGCATGCAACCAACCAAATGTCACAAGAATGGGTGACGAAGTAAATTGATCTTCCTTAATAACAAGATATCCAATTTCCCACGAAAAGCAATGTAATTAGAAATTACATGAGAGGTGATGAAAGGAATAGAACAAATAACAAATAGAAAGATGAATCTTCACCAAAAATTTAGCTTTGAAACTGAAGGGAAAATATCAAGCAACAAAAGTTGACATTCAGCAGGATCAAGCTTAAACCAAGAAGTATCCAAAAATTGACAAGCTTTTAGAAAATATAAATAATATCCAAATGGCATGTTGTACTTGTAACTAACTTCTCATGAACTATCGAATCTCAATGCATTAGCAGAAAATATTTTGTATTAAACTGAATATACACTCTGCTTTGTTAATATTATTATTATTATAATAACAGAAACATTACTACTTTAGTGAATTGGAAAGTAAAAGAAATCCTTGCCTGTGTCAAAGTCAATTATATCTTCCTCTGTGTAGCAAAAACCACCACGTGCTGTATAACAGTACCTGATATGGAGACACAAATATTTTGTGATGATCAAACACAATGTAAAGAGTGACTTTCTAGATAGAAATCACAAACATACCCACTATAAACAAGATGCATGTGTATCTTGGCAAGTGCATAAGCAGCGGCAGGGAGAATAGATTCAACTTCCTCATCACTGATCTGAAACACAGAAGGAAAGTATGCATTTGGTTGAGAAGATTCACCAAGGGAAAAAAAAGAAAGGGAAATGTGTATTTTCCTATAAGTTTAAAAAATATTTTTGGTATGTATATGTGACATTCATTTTCAAATTCATCCCTTATTTCCTAGATTAAGAAGCTTTTCAATTTAGTCTCTACATACAATTGTTTCCAACTTGACCTTGTATCTGTTAGTGTTATAAAACAATTGCCAGAGTTATAACTTACAGCTTATAACACACATAGGTGTAGCGACCAAATTGAAAATGTGTGTCACAAAATAAATACTAGAAATACTATATTTCTTTTGTCTCTAAAACTGCCAATCATTTTCAGTTTGGTCTCTGTATTTCACAGTAACTCCATGTCAATCTCACGGTTATAAGGCAATAGAGGACAAGGCCAAAGTTAAAACAATTGTGTATATATAGGGCCCAGATTGAAAACCATTTTTGTCTAGGGACTAAATTGAAAATGAGTGATCTGCATAGAGACCAAATATACATTTTAACCTTCTCATAATAAACAGTGAAATATTGGAATCTCATCAGCAAAGATGGGCAAATACTTCAAAATTAGTTTAGAGATATAGAAAGAGTGCTCTGTGATATATAAGTGAAAGCAAAAGATGTCATCTTTGTCAAAATGAAGTGTGTATCATATTTTTTAAAGCATTACTCGAAAAGATTTGGCTCATAAAAAATGAACAATTTACTTCAGAGCGAGAGAAGTAAAGTATCTCAACTCAACCATTGATGAGATAAAGAACCGTTGATATCTTAGCACATACATCATTTATTATCCACATGCATATAATATCAATGGTTGGTGTTCTCATCAACAGTTGAGATGTCATACTCTCTCCTCTAAAGTGAGAGCTCACCTTAGAAGAGCCAACAAATCCATTCCAGATTATATTGAGAAATTTGATCCTAAATCAAGATTAGAGGTAGCAATGCCAATGAATAGGAACATCATCAAATGAATATATACAGACAAATAGAGGCTTAAAAATGAGCGGCAGAAACTTACAGCTGACCATCCATCTCCATCAAATGAGCTCTTTAATATTTGTACGGGTCTGCAATAAAAACGTCGATATCCATGGTCAATAAATAATAAAAAAGAAAGTACGCTGAGATTTCAGGTCTATGCCCTATGGAATGGAATAGTCACGCAAGTCGCGAGACACCACTATAGAATTCTTTTTTGATTACTTACGTGTCAACCGGGCAGAGCAGCATACATTCGTCTCTATCAGAACTCTTGAACACTCTCCGTATCACACACTCTAACGGAAGGTTGTTCGAGGGATCAACCTGTTAACAACGTGTTTAAAATTTGGATAACCATTCGAAGGAATGGAATGCAAATATGCAATTACCCAGCACATATATTTCATACACACACAAAATAGAACACAGTTAGTTTAAGTATATAATCTTCCTACAATTACACTATATGATATAACCATGATCCTTCAGCAAATATATTACAGTTAAAAATAAAATGAAAAGGGAAGAAGAAAAAAGAAGCTTACTACGGTGGCAAGTCGATTTGTTGAAGTGAGGGTAACCTTGCCGTTATCGTGCAAAACGAATCCGGTGGGAGGTTGGGGCAACGGCACGTGAGGGTGATAGAAAGAGGAACCGAAATTGGCGGCGTCGTTTTGGACATCGGCACCGACCGAAAAATCAGGCAAAAGTTCAAAGTCGTTGGGATTCAAAGGTTCGGAATCATCAGCTCCAACGGCGCTTTTCTTCTTCTTCTTCTTCTTAGAAGAGGAGGAAGAAGAAGAAGGCTTCTTCTCGTTGTTGACAGAGCCAGTCTGCGACTTGGCGGCACGGCAGAAGATTCTAGAAGCGGAAGTGAAATTACGGATTGGGAATGAAGCTGAGGTTGGGAACGAAGGAGACTTCAACGTGATATTGTAAAACTTGAAGTTGGGTGTCACTGTTGCTGCTGCCGGAGAATAATAACGTAACAGTAGTGCCATTTCCCCTAATCTCTCCTCTCTCTTTCTCTCACTCCCACTCTCCCCCTCTATGATTTTATTATTATTTCATTTGATTCGTTTATTTATTTATTTACTTGCTTATCAGTTATCACTATTCTATTTTAAATCGACGGCTGTTATCTCCCTACTCCGAATCTGACGCCCTTACTTCCTTCAACTCAATTTTCCACTGCATCCTTACTCCTTGGACCAGTTTTCAATCTTTCAAAATAGGTCCAACAGGAACCAGCCAGTCATAAGAACTTTTTTTTGTTTCTTGTGTAAATATGTATAATTTTAAATAATAATTGTGAATATAATTGTTAATAAAGTGATATATTAGGTATATAAATTGCTTTGTCAAAAAAAAGGTATATAAATTAAAAAATAGTTAAAAAATATTAATTAATTAAATAGTTATTTGTTTTATATAATAGGTAATTATTTATTTTCTTAAAATGACTAACAATTATATTATAATGATGTTTTATATCAAAACTATAAAGTTAAAAACTTGTATGAATTTTTAAAGTATGATATAATATTTTGAATTTTTTAATGAAAAATTCTCAAGTTGTATTTTTTAATATATATTGATTCAATCAATTCAACTATTTTTTTTTTTACTTCTACTTCGAGGAGTATCCCACCGCCTGTACGACGGGGACTAATCTCCCGCCGGAGTTTGTTCGGCACCTCTAATGGGTGGCATCCCTCCCAACTGAGAGTTTTTCCATACCCAAAGCTAGAACCGAAACCTTGGTTAAGGAACAAAAGACCTTAACATCTCACGCCAACCTCACTTGGTAATCAATTCAACTATTTGTTAGTTTGACCAATGATGTATTGATCCGATATTATTTTATGTAAAAATTACAAATGAGAAATATTTTCAATGAACCCTCGCTCGATGGTAATTTTTTTTTTTGGTGGTCAATCCTCGCTTTTTTTTTTGTATGACAAGCCTGAACGGTGGATTGGGTCAGCAAAGTCCGTTAGCTATGAAAACGAGCAAAGTCCAGGAGCAAGCCCGAGTGGATTGGGTCAGCTGCACAATCACCTTGGATTGGGTTAACAGTAACCTTGGAGGAGGACATTGGTGTCCGTTGACTCCTGAGTCAACCTTTTGCAAAACCAGAATCAGCCCAGTCCGAGGCTTTATCAAAATTAATATTATCAATAAGTTGCTTGACCTTGAAGAGTGGGGGACTGTCCAACGTAGTAATGGATTTATTTATCAGGATCGTAATTGTAAGAATAATTGATGATTTAAAAAATAATCCACTTTTTCGACCAAAAAAAATAATAATCCACTTTTATATCAAGTACCCATTTTTTACAAAATTAAGTTATATCATCTCTCTTTTATGAATTTCTTATATTATGATATGTATTTTAAATTTTTATTTTTATATCAAATCTAATGTGAACTTTTAATTTCAATTGATCACTCAATCAAATCAAACTTTATACTTTCTATAATTTCTTAAACCATTATTTAAATGTACCTAATTCATTATTCATTATATGTAATAGAATTTTCATAAGTCGTCATTAAAATAATTTTTTGTTAGTTAAACTCATTTTTGATAATTTTACAAATATTTTTTAAGAAATATACACACTTTTATATTTTACTTTTTTTTATTATTAGTAAAATAATTTTCACTCAAATAAATTATTTAAAAAAATAATTTAATTTTCTAAAATCCACATGAATATCTATACAATTACTTGTACAATTTTCTTGAAACTACCACTTTAAGAAAGATCTTATTTAACTGTTATATTTAGTATGGTTTTGTGCATTTTGGTATGGTTTGGTTCATTTTGGTACATTAATTTTAGTATGGTTTGGTGCATTTTGGTGCAAGCTGGTATTGATTTGTTTGGCATGGTTTGGTACATTTTGGTGAACAAAATTGTTAAATTCTGGTTTTCTGTATAAAAATTATGCAAGTTATGGGTTTGTACCATTTTGGCATGCTTTATTATATACTTGCCAACTTGATCACTTGATATGACCATTAACCAAACTGTTTTCAAGTGCAGGTTTTGGTTTTCTACCGTTATGGTCTGCTATACTTACGGGGTTAATTAATAGTTCTTACTTATTTGAGTAACAATATGGCATGCAATATGGTCAAACTATATTCTGGTTTTTATTTGGTACCAATTACAAAAATACAAAGTATGGTTTCCATCCAAAAAATCCCAATAAATTTTCTCTGTCATATGGAGGGAATGAGTTACAATATTGGACCACCAATTAATTTTCACATCGTATGTGCTCCTGTACATTGCACATCTGTAGAACGCATTTTTAATTTGGGTTCCTCTGAGTTCTGAAGGTTTGTATCACTGCAATTAAACGACTATAGCAAAATCATAAAATACAACACTTGTTTTTCCAACCATATTTGACCATCAATCGAGCTTGCAGATGCACTCCATCCAATTGTGTTTTTTTTTTTGGTTATGTCTTGATGCACAAATGATCCTCCTTTGCCCCATCATCATCGTCCCTGTGGCGTTGCTCTTAGAGCTCTGTTTTTGTTGGTCTAGGGTTCACATAAACATTTTTTTAAGTGAAGGAAGAAGAAAAGGAGAAAGAGAGACAAATGTTAACATTGGTGAAATAATTATGTGAAATGATCCTTCATGACTAAGCTGTCAAATGTGGGTGTCAGTATGGCTAGTATTTGGACTAATGTGATTGAGATTTTTTTAATTTAGCATTTTTGGAATTTTAATAATTTTAGAAACCAAGGTAATAGTACGCTACAAATTCATGGACTAAATATTAATGATTCACTTATGTATAAATAATACATCTATTGAGAATAATAAGATGGTTCAATAATTTGTGGGAGATACCATTCACAGTAGTTTATAAGCAGCCCAAAAAGAAAGAAAACGATAAATAAAATAACAAGAAAAAGTACAGGTAAAGCAGGGATACATCTATTTCTATTTTAGAAAATTAACTCTTTAACCCTTATTAACTGAAAATTAAATAGGATTGTGACACGTGGCACTAGTAATTGCTCTGACTGGGAACACGTGGCTTCACAACATGGGATCGGGATTCGGGTGGTTAGCTCCGTGCCTCCGATAGACGTTCGATGGTTCAAACTTCAAATTACCAATTGTTTGGAAATGAAATGAAAAGAACCACGTGGCGGGGACTCAGTGGACGCAAGAAAAAACTGGCGAGAAATTGACGTGGGTGGCTGGTCTTTAACAGAGTAACAATATTAAAATTAAAAAAAGCAGTATATTTTTTGACAAGAATTAAAAAAAGCAGTACTCCACAATATATGATTAAAAACAATACTTCACAATATAAAAATTTGACATTTCCTGAAAATAAATTAACATATTTTTTTCGATGAGGATAAATTATAACATCTATTAGCACAGCATTATATATAACTATAAAATTGTTATATGTAAGAAATTTTTTGTGTAATTTATTTTTTCACAATTTATACATCTTTTTATAATTTTAAATTTTTTTTTTTTAAATTTTATAATACTACTCCCTCTATTATTTTATACATAAACATTTTGAGGTCTCTATTTATAAGGCTCCTTTTATATTGTTCTTACATTAATTTTCTTTACCAAAACATCCTTATTTTTTTATAATTAAATGGAATTATACGATTTTTTATGAAAATCATAGTTTAAAAAATGCATGAATGCCATCCCGTGCAATCGCACGGGTACGTACAAGTATATAGATGTGATGATCTCCTTTAGTCTCTCAAGTCTCCAGCTTCATTAATTAAAACCAGGAAATATGAACTACCAAAACAAAAAACCAGGAAACATAATGAGGTGGGGTAGTTAGATAAGGCGTTCCAATATATTTACTCGGTTCGCTTGTACCCTGGTTTGTTTAATTTGGCCGAAAATAAAAGAGAGAAAAATTGATAAAAAATAAATTATACTTTATTATATTATAAGAATAAATATATACATTATCAGTCTGTCTTCATTTTTTATTTTTATGTAAAACATAAAATTATATATTGATATGTAAGTTTTATTTTTTTTATGCCAATTTTTTTGAAATCTACGTGTTAGTAGTTAAAAGGAAAAGAATAAAAATGGGTTAATAGTTATTAGTGGATATAGGGGTAAAAGAGAAAAAAATTGTGTATATACCAAAAAGGAGTATCTCATTTATTATAGTTATAGATAGATTATAGATTATAGTTATAGATAAATATCTTCTCTCCTTCTTTTAACCAACCAAATAAAAATCTATGCTTCTTTCTTTATTTACCTGAATAATATACAAATATATCTATTTTTATTTTTAAACTAATTTTTTCTATCCATGAAAATGTACTACTACTTTGGTGTCCTTATAAAGCGACCACTTTCTTTCGTGCTACTCGCATGCAGTTGAAAGATCTCAAAGAAGGGATATGGGGAGACAATCATCCCACATCCACGTCGCTTCATGGAAATAAATCATCTCTTATCGTGACAGAGAGGAGAAATAATATATATAGTGGAATATCCGCGCGTATACTCTATATATGTTAATATAGCTGTATATTTGATACTTTTCACCTACTGTTAATTGATTAAAAAAAAGGGCTTTTCGTTTGTACTACTCATCCGGAGGCTATATATAAGATTGGAATTGATCAGTTACAAAATAATAGATAATTACCGAAAAGGAGGCAGTGGGAGAAATATAGTCAAATGATAATCGATTAACCACTATAATTGAGCCAATAATAATAATAATATATACAATCGATATCCGTGGCACTTTCTTTTGGAACACTTTTCTTACATGCACGATTTTTACAACTTGTTCATTTCTTGCTCCAACTATCATCCTTTTAATCTTATTAATAATACTCTACTTGACGGGAAAAACAACTACAAAGAATCACTTAAAAAGTGATACGAAATATCACCGTATTCTACTCATCCAGAGGGTTAGGATTATATATCTATATACATATATTGGCTGGCAAAAATCAATTTTGACTAAATTGATTTTGGTTAAAATTGAGTTTGAAGTAAGTGATTGTATGTTTGGATGTTTTTAATCTTAAAACAAGTTTGAGATAAAACTTAATTCGTGTAAAATTTCAACCGAAGACAAAAACTACAAATTATAGTTTCAGCTAAAATCAATTTACAGATATTATTTTTTCTGCAAAATCTCAAACACATTTATATAAAAGACAACCCACATTTGACCTAACAAATACCTGAGTTTAACTCCTCACGCAGTGTGTTACCAAACATGCACGTAACACTGAGTTATAATAATGATTAGTTGATATCATATAGTTATCCGAAAAAGGTAGTGGAGAAAAATAGCCAATCAATAGCCAGTTAACCGATTGAGCGCATTCCTTGACGAAATTAATTAACCAAGGATCGATTTAGTGGCATTTTCTTTTGGAATACAATTTTTTTCAGAAAAAAAATCAAGTGAGTTTGGCACACATTTGTTTACAATTGGGTTTAACTAATAAAAATGATATCCTAGAATAGACTCTTATACTCAATATCAATCCGGATCCTTTCCAACATATTTCTTATACATTTCTCTCCGGCCATAACTCCCAGCCGTTAGATTAACCATAACTCTCAGCCGTTAGATTAATCTAACGGCTGGGAGATAAAAATGAAAAAGGCACGCGAAACACAGGAAAACACACAGACATCGACGTTGCTCAAGAGAGACTTCCTTCGATGGAGGTTGAGGCGGCAATTTCCTGATAGACTTTGGAAAGTTGCCGGATAAGAGGTTGAACGAGAAGTTCTGCGTGCCGGAGAGGTACCCGAGGTTGCCGATGTCGTCCAGGCGGTGAGGTCGAGTTGGACGAGATTCTCGCCGGAGAATTTGTTCCTGGCGATGGCCGGTCGCTGGGGATGTGGCCGGAGAAGGAGTTTTCGAAGAGGTCGTGGTTTTGAAGGCGGGGACGATGTAGACAGAGGTGGGAAAGGGGCCAGAGAGGTTGTTGCGGTGGAGGAAGATGCTATGGATTGCGGTGGCAATGAAGAGCTGCATCGGGATGACGCCGTAGAAGCCGTTGTCGTGGAGATTGAGGCGGCGGAGACAACAAAGTGATTTTCCGACGAGGAGTAACAGTGCTGGGTGCTCGGATGCGAGACGCAATTACACTCGGTGGAGGAAGATACTATACTTCGCATGTTTTTTTGTTTTTCATCTCCGAACCGTTAGATTGATCTAACGGTTGAGAGATATTGCTGGAGATAGATTTACAGATAGCGCGCAGGAGAGGATCCCGATTCTACTCAATATTTTAAAGTTTTATGTGAAAATAATACTATGATGATATCATGTTCAGATTTTTCCGAACGCTTTCTTACATTACAACTTGTTCATTTATTGCTTCAATTACCATCATTACTATAAATTTTATTAATACTCTATATACTTGAAGGGGGGGAAAAACTATAAAGAATCACTTAAAAATGCGATACGAGAAGAAACTAAGATAACCATAGCATGAGTATAACCATATACTTGCACGCTTGTTACCACTTGAGCTTCTATATACATATCTTACAAAGTTGTTCTTTACACACAGCTTTAGCGTGTCAATTTGAAATCTCAACTGCGACGTTTGAACTTTGAATCCAAAGCACTAGCTAGCTAGCAGCTATTTCCTTGACAAGCGATCTTTCGTAATCTCGAATTTATATGCTTTTAAATAGCCAGTTAATATATAGCTCGATCTGTTTAATTTTTATATACGCCCATTTGTATAGGATCTAAAAGCTTTTTATTTGTATAATAATATATACGTATATTCTTCCAGAACCATCTCATAATTGAGTACTTTAGTGTTTGGAGGAATTTACATGTCTCCCACCAATATCTTGAGATGAAAAATAATTGAAAACCATGCATGTGACCCTTTTCGTGTGTGGCTATTTAATTAGTGCTTATATCTTACTACTTTATAAAGTAGAAGGTCATGAACTTTCTCAAACCCGGCCCATGTCCATGCCCATGCCTATTAGTTTCATTAGTGTTTAGAATGCAATCTCAGTGTAGAAGACTAGTTATAGGTTCAGTTTGGATAAATTTCTCCATAAGTACTTTTAACATGTGTTAACTAATAACTTCTCACATAAGTTAAAATTAACTTTTGCTCTTTACATTTCTCAAAAGCTATATTTTTTAATTTCTCTACAAGCACCTATCTATTCATTAATTACCATTTAACAACTTTATCTCTTTTGCATATATGAAAAAATTAAGATGTAAAATAAAATTAACTTCTCCATAAGTCAAAAGCTATAACTTTTACATCCAAACAAGACCTTAACCTTCGTTGTTCACTAGTGCACATGTTGAATAAGGGGAATTGCAGCTAGATATCTTGTTCATATATATATATAATCAATCACCCAATCAATATATATATACCATTATGTTGGGACTCCACAGCCAAGTTCAAAATTCAACCCGCATCCTCAAGAGTGCATAACTGGATTATATGCTTGACTTATCCAGTAATTACGATGACCCACCACTACACAATTTAGAGGTCAAATATATAATTCTTCAAAACACCCACATTCAGCGGTTCCTCCTTCTTTCCCCTCATTTCATACAAAATCATTCAATGATGAATATGTTGAACATGCACCATGTCGCAATCAATAAAAAATTCAATCAAGTGCAAATCTGGCACTCACAATTTGTTCAAGATTATCCCAATAAACAGCTCCAACTAATTACTTTTTCTAATATCCCTCCCCCTCTCGATCTTATTGTGCATTGCTTTCCTTTTCGTTAATTTAATTTGTCATTTTATCACTTGTGTGAAGTTTCATAAGCCGGCCGGCCGGAATGTAACACATAATCCAGATTTGATTACATGGGGTGGGAATTTTTATACAGTTGTGAACAATTCTGTTTTGAAGATTTTACAGTTAAGCCACCCCTGTGAGCCTCACACCTAAGATGTGGATTTTGTTACAGGTGGTTAAAACGAGAACTTTGAATCAGTTGGAGTTTTGGTTGTGTGAGGGACTGCTATGAGTTTTATCCAGCTTGTTATTGAAATGTTAGTTGTTGTTTAGAGTTGGTTTTGGAGGGGTAACTGTTGGAAGATTTGTTTGGGTTTGAATTTATTTATGTTTTTCAGTAATATTATTATGTAGCTTTCTATTTGGTAGTTGGGTTTTGCATATTTTATGCTTTATCCAGTTACTATTTGAATAATTTTTTTGCTGATAAAAAAACTAGTTAAACTAATTGATTATTGTAAAGATAATGCTAATTAATGATCTTACTCTTGTTTTTTGACCTTCAATAAGCAGTCGCGTTGATTTGACACCATTTATAGAGTGCAGTATTTAATTTGAAGCATATCTTCTAGGAACTGATTAGACGAAGAACAAGTAAGGAAAGCCATAATTAACATTGTCAATGGAAGAATATCAAGAATGCATTTTCCTAATTCCCTGTTCCATCTCCTGAATAAACGTGTTCAAAAAAAGAAGCAGCATTGCAACAGGCCGAAGATATGACAAATTTTAAAAAATTAATTATAAAAGACATATATATAGCTATAATATAACGCGTAAAACTAGTCTAAAATTAATATTAAAAATTACAAATATTAAAGTTTTAAAAGTTCGAATGAGTTACTATAGACGTATTAAATTTTGTTGTTTATCTCATTGTTGCGCAATTTTATTTTAAAATTAGTATACATAAAAGTTTAAAAAATAAAATATAAAAATATAAAAAAACAATTAGAACTATATATTTATGAAGTGTCCGATATATCATATAAATACTTGTTTGACACGACATGAGTGGTTACCATTTCAAAATGTCTGAGCTTCCTTGCAAAAAATAAAATAAAATAAAAAGTACATCATACATTTGGCTGTAACTTAGAAAGAATGTAACTCTGTTATTCAAAAAAAAAAAAGAATGTAACTCTGGATTTTCATCTATTTATAAATCAGGTTTCAGATCCAATGATTAAAAGTTTGAAGCGCTTTTGAATTCTGCTAGGAAATGCAATGCATGAGGCAGACTTCTTTGAATGCAATTTTTGACAAATCAAGGCATATGTTCCCGGAAAATTAATTAATACAACAAAAATAATTAAGGTGCAACCAATTGATTTTCTTTTCCTTAAAAAGCAGAGAAAAGGAAAAAAAAATGTGGTGTTTTATTCTTACAATTTAGCTTTGTATAACGAGAAGATACAGATGACAGATCAAAGGTACGAATGGAGGAGCAAGTGGAATAGATGCTTATATATTATATAGTTATATATGTAGGGATGTGGGGAAGGCTTTTCAGGTGGGATAGGGGAAAACAAAGGTTCACTTTTTATAATTGGGAAAAGAAAAAAAGTTAACTCTAGAACTTGTCTGTAACTTCTAAACCTTCTTCCATTTCTGAATTATTTATAAGATTTAAAAAATACCTACAAAATTGCATAGATTAATTGTTATATGATTACTCATAGGTATTAGGAAGAGCTGCGCTAGCTCTATGTAATTAAATATGGCATTATATTTTATACTTTGCCTCAAAGTTTAAAATTAAAAGATTTATTTTGCAAGCGATTATTAAAGTTTTCATGGTCACATTAAATCCAATGATGAAGATTTACTCTTTATAATTTTCGCATGAAAATGACCCGCTCAATTGATATATTTTCTATATCACACACGCACTACACACATATTGCATAGTTTTAATGAAAAGAAATAAACTAAATTGCCTATTCATGCGCAATAAAGCTTACAAAGCATTAGTATATTAATTAAGTAATTCTACAATAAAATATTTTTTATCACCGCAAAACACTAATGTAAATGCATAATTCTGGCTAGTTGTACTACACTTCTTGCGAATTGTTTAAGTAATAATAGCTATTATTTAAACCAGACAAGATGACTTTTTTTTTTTGACTATTTTTGTTCTAGACCTTAGTCCGCTCTAAAATGTTGCAAATTTTAATTTTTATTTTAGCAAATTGGGCTGTGATATGTCTCACTCGATCAGTCGCTCCCACTCATTTTCATACTTTAATAGTGTTATATAACATACGTATCTATAAAATAAAATGCTTACCCACCTGTATGGATTTACGTAATGTTCTTGTACTGTGCAAGGAGAAGCTGAATTCTGTGAAATGTCACAAATTCGTTCTTTTATGTGCTTGATGAGATGCTTGAAAAACGAGAATATGTGCCATATGGACCACATTTTTTTTATTCGTGCATAGCATTCAATTGGCAAAAAAAGACAAAAAAATTACTAAAAATTAATCTGATGAGCAGTCAATAGATTATAGAAGTAATATTATAGTTAATAGTTTTTTTTAAATACAATAAACAAATTAAATCAGTTTTAATTACTATTATCCATTTTTCTCATTAATTATTCTTACACAATGTCAAGGGGTGTTAGCACAATTGGTAGAGTTTAGCATTTGTAGTCCTTGACACTCGAGTTTGAATCTCCCCTCTTCCATTTAAAAAAAAAAAAATCTTACACAATACTTCTTAAATTTTAAATCTCGAAAAAGAAATAAAAAACAGAACATTTGCTTTTTTTAATTCTTTTTTTTGTCCTTTGGCATTTCAATCTCTTTCAAACCTTGTAGTCTCATTTCCCTTTTCTTCTCAGCAGTATTTCAAAATCAAAACCCCTATAAATACCCCAATTCTCCCCATAAGTGATATGTGCCACTAACATCCCATAACTTATATGGTGCATATAAATTGTACCAAGCCATCTTTTCATTCTCAATATTCTCTTTCCCTCCCATATATGTGTGCTTTGTACTTTGTAGCTTGTGTATGATTTGTGACCGATCGAGTATCTTTGTTAGTTGTATAAACAAAAGACTCTATTATCAACAGCTAGTCCCTCCCACATATATATTTGCTCTGCTTTTATATATATCTGTTTCATTTCACCAAAGATGCCTGAAAACGGAGTAACAACTAGCCTTAGCCACCACCAAGGTTTCGACATCGAAGGCTCCATAAATGATCATGTGCCTAATTCACACCCAGACAGTGCCTCCAAATGCTATGATGATGATGGCCGTCTCAAACGAACTGGTATAAAATTCATTTAAGCTGGTTTCACTTTTACAATATGTTATAAGAGAAGTTAATTCTAACATTAGAATCATAATAGATGGTTACTAGAAAGAATAAATATTTTTGACCATCTATATACTCTTTCACTAGACAATATTAATTTGTACTGTTAATTTTCATTTTGGCAAAATGTATTGAGCCCATGGAGCCAACCTGATTTTAACCCACCAACCCATTTGATCCGCCTTGCATATCTCGTCAAGAAAATGAGGCAGACCCATCAGTTTTATTAGTTTCCCCCTATTCTTAAAATCTTTTCAATCCATCAACTTTTTTTTTTGGCGGACAAGATGAGATTTTCAACCCATTTCTCTAATGACCCTGCCCATCCTCCCCCATTTTAAACAGGGGAAGGGTGGGGGGCGAGTTAGCCCGTCTTGCCACCTCTATTACTAGACATATGCCACACCACACACACAAAACTCTGATTATTGGATGATGAAATGATGCAGGGACCGTTTGGACTGCAAGCTCCCACATAATAACAGCTGTGATAGGATCTGGGGTGCTGTCTTTGGCTTGGGCCATAGCTCAACTAGGTTGGGTTGCTGGTCCTGCTGTTATGTTCTTATTCTCCTTAGTTACTATCTATACTTCATCATTTCTGGCTGAATGTTATCGTGCTGGAGACCCCAATTCTGGCAAGAGAAACTATACTTACATGGATGCAGTTCGCTCCATTCTTGGTAATACTGCTTTTACATATTTTTTTAATTATTTTTGTTTGCATTAATGATGTTGACTGCAAATACATATAATATATGTAAAAAAATTATAAGTAAAAGTACCAAGTGTATGTTACTTCATTATTAATGCTAAGGTCTCATGACTCATGAGGCTACTTAATAAGTTACCTGAGAATATGAGGAGAGATGGCTACTAGTCGAAGGGGATTCAATGCATGCACATAGATAGTGTATTTGCCTTGTCCAGATTCAATTAGTTACCTAAAATTTAATATCAAATATACTTTTATATTCTGGTTAAAAAAAAGGACTTTTTTTAAATAAAAAAAGGATTTAACTTTTTTCATCATCAATGTAATTTGTTTTTAACACTATCATATTATCGTTTAATCACATGTGCTACAATATTAAACGAATTTACCTTTTAAATAGTTTGACCTAGTCAAGCTCTTTTAATGGCATGATACTTTCTTAAAGAAATTAAAGGGATGTGTACATGTAATTATTTGACCAAAGAATATAAACCCAACTTAAGCAATAAAAAAAGTGAGAAGACAAATTTCTAAAAAAGTTTATACGATTCATATATATGAAGAATCTATTCTTTTCCTCAATCAAACAATTTCATAAAAAATTAAAAAAATGTGTGACCATGTAAAAATGAATCTGCCCCTGAATACATGTAGGATAACACGCGCTATAATTTGTATTTTGCAGGTGGATTCAATGTTACGTTTTGCGGGATATTTCAGTACCTGAATCTATTCGGAATTGTAATTGGATACACAATTGCCGCTTCTATTAGCATGATGTGAGTTCAGATTAGTTCATTTACACTTTACAATACATACTTGTTTATGTCTTCATAATTTATACCATTTGATTATATTTTGGCTTAATTCATTTTCTGCAGACTTATGTGTATTCTAAATTTGTCCCCTTTTCTGGTTTGAGAGAAATGAAGGATAAGATGTGTGATAAGATTAGAAGCTACATATAAAAATTATGTGACTATTTTTCAAAAAATAACATGGCTTTATTTGGGGTGTGCTTAGTAAAGTATATGTACCACATACAATGGCAAATTAACATGTGGGCGTGATAGGGATTGGAGCATGTAAAATGATGATAATTAATTGATGGGTTTGTTTGGAATTTTCATTGATTTTGGTTGACAGGGCAATCAAAAGGTCAAACTGTTTCCATCAATCCGGGGGCAAGAACCCATGTCACATGTCAAGCAACCAATACATGATCATTTTTGGAGCAACCGAGATTTTCCTTTCTCAAATTCCAGATTTTGATCAAATATGGTGGCTCTCAACAGTTGCTGCAGTCATGTCTTTCACCTATTCCATAATTGGTCTAGCCCTTGGAATTGCCAAAGTTGCAGGTTATATTAATTTGGGATCCTCTATTGTACTTACAATTTTTTGTCTCATATATAGGATCTTTCTTCTAGTTATATTTTACATAGGCTGATATACTTTGGTTGGTTCATGAACAGAAACTGGTACTTTCATGGGTAGCCTCACAGGAATCAGCATTGGACCTGGTGTGACAGGGACTCAAAAGATATGGAGAACTTCCCAAGCTCTTGGTGACATAGCCTTTGCCTATTCATATGCTGTGGTTCTCATTGAAATTCAGGTACACCTTCTTGCTGTTCTTCAAATACTAAAGAATTAAATTCTCAAGAGAACACGACTTATATCATATAAACTAGCTGATAGGTCTTATTTGGGTTCAAAAGCCCAACTTCTAGATTATGAAAAAGTTAACTTTGTTTTGCATTCTTATTTTCACCATGTACGAAAAAGAGAAAAAATTGTTAAGCAGATATTTTTAAATAGAAAGTGTTTATGGAGAAGTTAAATGTGAGCTTTTGAAAAAATGAAGTATAGAAGCATATTTCAATTTACATGGGAAGCTATTAGTTAAAAACTCATATTATAATTGCTTATAGAAAAACATTATCCAAATAGGCTCAGTATCTAATATATTCTTACTACTACAGGACACAGTAAAATCCCCACCATCTGAGGCAAAAACAATGAAGAAGGCTACAAAGATAAGTATTGCAGTGACCACAACATTTTATGTGCTATGTGGCTGCATGGGGTATGCTGCTTTTGGAGATGCAGCACCTGGGAACCTGCTAACTGGTTTTGGTTTCTATAACCCATATTGGCTAATTGACATTGCAAATGCTGCCATAGTGATCCACCTTGTGGGGGCATACCAAGTGTTTTCCCAACCCATCTTTGCCTTTGTGGAGAAAGGCGTAACACAAAGATGGCCCAACATTGACAAAGAGTTCAAGATTCCAATCCCTGCTGGTCTTCCCCCTTATAGACTCAACTTGTTTAGACTAGTTTGGAGAACAGTTTTTGTGATCTTAACCACTGTGATATCAATGCTGCTCCCATTCTTCAATGACATTGTGGGAGTGATAGGGGCATTGGGGTTTTGGCCTTTAACTGTTTACTTCCCAGTGGAGATGTATATCTCACAGAAGAGGATCCCAAAATGGAGTAACAGATGGATTTGCCTCCAAATATTTAGTGTGTCCTGTCTCTTAGTGTCAGTTGTTGCTGCTGTTGGCTCATTTGCGGGTGTCTTGCTTGACTTAAAGAGATATAAACCATTCCAATCAAACTATTAATTAAGCTTAATTCATCTGTTGCCTCCTTGTGGATGTAATTAAGAAACTGCAGTGTGGCAGTGATGGCTATGGTTTTGGGGTGTGTGTGTGTGTGTGTGTGTGTACCATTATCTTATAAATCAATCAAGTGGATTATTATAAGCCACCCCCTTGGAATTTCCTTCAATCATTTTATATTTGAATATGTCCTAACAACTATGGATGCACTAAGTAACATCTACAACCATCAAATAGAACAACTGGCTAGCTACTAAATAATCACAAAAAGTAAGGCACATAACTCTATAGATGATATGGAAAGTGGAAATCAACAGCTCGAAATATACTTCAGCAAGGCAAAAAGTAAATTGATTGCGGTTTAAACATTATTATAATGAAATATAACATCACCTACAACAATCTATCTATCTACACTAGAACGAATGCCCCATATATAAACCATAACAGTGTGCTAGGTGATTTGCTTTATAAAGGGTTCAGTTATTGGATCACATGTAAAAATGTGTAAAAGAGAAGTGTTAATGTGACTCTGTATTGGCTGTCAAAAAAAATGTGACTCTGTATTGAGTTAAAAAAAAACGTGTATATGTGTAAAATCAAAGTATTGATATACTTCTGTAATTTATTACGCCACTTATATACGTACGTACGTACATATTGGAAGATACATATTACACTAAAACTTTAATTTTAATGTGCAAAAAATATCAATGCTGAAAGAAACACAGCTACTTCTCGCGTGGCAGATTCTACTTCTACAGCACAAATTTAAGTCCCACGAAAAATAAAGTATACTCCAATAAAACTTTTAGGCTGTTAAAATTAATTTTAATTTGACAAAAAGACTGTAATGATGTTTTAAAATGACTTTTAATGTCAAATTGAGAGTGACATTTGTGTCAAAAAAGAGTGAGTTGCGGCATGTAATTTACCATTGTTCCTTTAGATTCATACGGAGGACTAACTAGTATCTAATGTGAGTTGTGGCATAAAATGAGTATGATCCATCGTATTAACATGTTTGACCAATCGATTTTGTCAAATCAAATTGGTGTACAATCCACTGTCTACTTTGATCCACTTTGTTTCACTTGAACATTACGTTGGATGAAAGTAATTCTCGGTCAAATTATTATTTTGTTTATTTTTTCATTGTTTTTTCAGGCCAACTGTTGAGTTAAATAATGTTTATTTTTTGCGAGTTAACTGCGAACTCGTAACCTTTTTACTTTTAAAGTGGAGTAAATCGGCAATTTAGTCTTCTATTTTGTAAGTCGCTCAGAAACTGATCCTCCACATTAAGAAATAGGCAAATTAATCCCTTAATTTGAAAATCGTCGATCATATTAGTCCCTCCATCAACCCAGTCAACAAACGGTGTCAAAGATGCTGACTTGGCACGTTAAGTACCCAGATGGCACCCACGTGGACACATATGTGGCAGCCCAATCATCAGGGACTAAAATGACATTTGTCTTTAATCTTCTTCTCTTTTTAAAAATTGTAAAATGATCCCTCGGTCTCCCCTCTCTCTTCTTCTTCCACCTTGACCACCACCACCCTCCCCCTCCCTCAACCCCACACCTCCACTCCAGTTGCATCTAACTTTTTCACTTTTGATTGATGCCACCTTCCTCCCTCCCCTTTTGCTGTCTCAATTTTCTGCCTCATCCTCTTTTTCACCACAACCCCATCCAAGCTCTGCTGCATATGAAGCCTAACATCAGGGGGAACACTGCTGCACATGGATGCATTCCCTTTCTGACAAGCAAGATGTTCCTTAATCCTATGAACATCTTGAGACAATACATGCACTTCAACTGCACCTTGTCCCCATACTTAAACATTTGAACATGCTTCCACGCGGGGTCATGTTTGTGCGGTGTAATTGGCACCGGTTCAAGGTTCGAACCCATTTACCCAATAATCACAGCAACCACTGGAGATCAATAAAAACAGAACACCCAGGTAAGTATAAACTACTAGAACAACAACATTCTCATGACCCAACTTTTTATTCAATTCCTACAGTGCCAAACTATTATAAAGTTTCAACCTTTGCAGCCTAAACCTTCAGTTTAATGAAAATTAAACTATAAAACAGAGTACATACCCGCCGTTGAACAAAAAGGCTTCAATCAATCTTCACCCGTTTTTTTTGTTGTCGTAATTTGACTGCTTTCAGATTTCACATCGGCAAAGGCAAGACGGTGGTGATACTCTGCTGGGAGGAGAGGATTTTAACGTTATATGGCGCGCACGCACACACACACTCTAACTATCTATGAGATTGATTGAGTAGTGTAGTACCGGTACATTGGAATAGAAAATTTGCAATATCATTCCTCACCCACTCCCACTCCCAACCAACCCCGCCACCTCCCGCGGTTCAGTGCGAAGGATGGGTAAGCGCCTGTGAGGAGTTTGCGGTGGCGATCGTGTTTATCGGTTTACCATGCGAATTTTCCCAATCTTTCGTCCGATTTGGTATTAGAGGGGGAACTTGCCTATCGATATTGGGAATCGATTTGGGTCAATATTAAGAATGGAGTTAGAGGAACGCACTTCCCAAATCAATATTGGGAATCGATTTGGGTCAATATTAAGAATAGGGAAGATGAATTGGGTGATACAAGAAAAGGTGAAGAGCCTGTGCATGGAAAACCAGATTTGGAGGGAGATGGCGCAAACAAACGAGGCAACGACAAGGTGGAGGGTGGTTGTGGTCAAGGTGGAAGAAGAAGAGAGAGGGGAGACATAGGGATCATTTTGCAATTTTTAAAAAGAGAGGGGAAATTAGAGACAAATGTCATTTTAGTCCCTGATGATTAGGCTACCACATGTGTGTCCACGTGGGTGCCATCTAGGCACTTAATGTGCCAAGTCAGCATCTTTGACACCGTTTGCTGACTGGGTTGACGGAGGGACTAACGTGACCGACGATTTTCAAATTGAGGGATTAATTTGCCTATTTCTTAAAGTGGAGGACCAGTTTCTGAGCGACTTACAAAATAAAAGACCAAATTGCCGATTTACTCTTTAAAGTGAGATGATGGTGAAAGAGAACAAGACACGTTTTTGTCTTTAGTCAGATAACAATTGATAATAATATATATATATTTTTTTAACAAGACAGAACCAATCTGTAAAGCCTAGCACACATAGTTAAATCCATCTTATGTTGCTAGGTTGAACGTAATTCAATCTCCAATTGAAGCGCTTATGTGTGTGTATTTACCATTTCTACTGGATCAAAAAACAAAACAACCATAATTTTATTCATAACTATCTAAGACTAACCTAATTTCAATGTTAAAATAATTTATTTTTTACTTTCTTCATAATCTTACTTTCCCATTTTGTATGAAAGTATCTATTACATATTAAATTGCTAAATTTTAAAAATTTCAACGATAAATTTAATATAAAATTAAGTTTTTAAAACTAATCAAGTCGAACTCAAATTTTAAAAATATTTTTTTTTAACAGCTTTCTGAAAAACTTTTAAAATACATTCCAGCTTCCAATCAATGTCAACTCGATTTTCACGTCCCACCTAAAGTTTTCACGTGGAAGGACGAAAATTGAACATAGCGAACATACCCAGGACAAATGAAAACCAGTTGAATAAGCTCTAGACTTGAGAGTATGTTGTCCCGACATCATACAAAATAGTTAAATAAGCGCAATCAAACATCACTGATGACATAATTTCAATGTCTAGAATGCAGAAGCTTGAGGGAAGATCCATGTATAAGTCCCAGCTTTTGATGTAAATCCACGAGATGGTATTTATATTCAAGAAATCGTACTATATCACAATTAGAAAAAGAGGGCATCCCAGGACCCACTTCACGGTGGGGACCTCTCTTGAACCAAAATTAAAAAAGGGGGATTGCTTGTCACAGCTAGTGAGCCCTCGCTAGACAAGATAATGAATAATCAAATTGATAGCACAAAAAGATATTTTACATCAACAAAATATGCTACATCAATAAAACATTTGTAGAAACCCGACAACCCCCGGGAAGAACATCAGTGACACCCAAGAGACGCCAGACAGGGAAGCAACATTTCACCAACAATGCATTTCTAACTTCAATCAATCAAGACAAATATGCAATTGGGGAGGTAGCTGAAACAAGGTTGTGGTCTCCTATGAACAGAATTGTCGAACAAATTACCTTGAAGTATATCAATCCATTCATCAAAGATTAGAATAGCTCCTCAGAATTGAATTTATTCCACGCTTCCTGTTATAAATGGTCAATCTTTCAGCTAAAAATGAAGGCACGGTATTCTGGACTTGGCAATATATTATACTAGTTATACTAGAGTCTAAACACAAACTCACGTGCATTTTTTTCAAAAGAAAAGGAAAAAATATTTGAGTAATGAAACTGCAAATAATAACCACCAACTGCAACGTCCTCATTTTTAGGCCAATAATTTATAAGCTGAAAAATAGACGGATGGAGTTGAGGAAACACGTGAACCCTCACTAACACTGTGAAGTGTGAACGCCCCAAAGTTTAAGAATCAAGGTGAAACCAAGCAACAAATAAACTGATAATCTGCAAAGGCTCACAGACAACCCCACCTAGCTATTATTAATATGAGATGTAATTTGTGATAAAACTGGATAATAAACAATATAGTTATTGGAAAGCCTAGGTACAGAATTTGACCACAAAATGCTATATGGAAATTGGAAACCCACTTTTAGAAACTGCTTAGAATAATAATGGTAACATAATCTACATTCAGAAACCCATTGATTGCCACTGGCAACTATAAACAATTTCATTTTTCTTGATTAGAAAGCATAAAGAAACCTAGATGGCTGGACATACCTTGAGTAGATCAAACACCTTCTCTGCAATATATTTCTGCTGAAGAGTGGCACCCTTCTGCTGTACTTTATCAGGATGAATACACAACGTAGCTTTCCTATAGGCTTTTTTAACAGCGGCAGCTGTAATCAAATCAGTTAGAGAAACTGGTTGCCAACCACATTCAGGCCACAGCACCTGATCATTTTTCACGAAGGAAACAAGTTAATATAGTTGACAAAAATTCTGTACCAAAAACAATAACACCTTAAATACACCATAAAAATTAAGGCATTGTTTTGGCTGCTTCAAAATTCAAATGCTTGGAACTTTTTTAGAGTGCATATAAAAGGCTTGGTCTATAGAGGAACATAAAGAATAGGTCCATCGGAGGACCGCTTGTAATATATGTTGGATTCAACAGTTAAGATCTGTAACTGGAAACTTGGATGTTGAGAATTCACGTTAATTGCACATGTGTCCTGGCATTTGCTGGCACCAACATCGTCATTTCCGTCTACTCTTTTTCAGGTTGGAAATGGTGAGCGAAGAGGGGAAATGATAAGAGTCACCCTTTACACACCAGTTCAATTTAGGGATTACACCTCCTTGTCTACTAGGAATTTTTAATTCTTAAACACCTCACCATGGAATTTTGATATATTGAGAAACCTATTATAGGTGGTATACTTAGTGGTCTACCGGTGGACCATTCCAGACATAAAAATTATAGAAACAAGTTGCTTTGACTGTCTTCTTTCTCCTGAATTGACCGTGACTGAATTATGAGTACATCATTACAATCTTTTAAGAATCAAACTTGTTTCATAAGGATGTGGTCTTCTGCTAGCTAATATCTGATGAGAAATTGCTACAATGGATAATATCTTTTGCAGGAAATAGATATAGTAGTTGACCTTTAATGAGCAGACCAACTCAAACCTATACAGTCAGTATGACAGTTTTAGAGTGAGCAAAACTATTAACTTCTAGCCCTAGGAAGTAGATAGATGATCAGGCATGACACGAGAGAAAATATATCCAAAAATACAAAAAAAATCCACCATGCCATATATTAAAATTTGGAATGAAGATTTTTTTTTATTTTTAAAAAGGATGATTTATGCCAACATACTTATGGGCACTATGTGGATCTGGAATAGAAAACAATCAGAGATATTATCTGGTGTGCATACTAAGTACATACATATTGTAAGGTGGAGAGCAAAGCTCGTAAGTTCCCCTCTTTTCCTGCAGCCCAGCGCTTAATTTCAAAATCTAGTGTTTCACCAATCCTCTGAAATCAATGCAGAGAAAAATTAGATAACAAGAATAAAACAATATTACAAAAAAAACTGCAAAATTTCATCAGAGGCTTCTGCAAAACAGTTTTTGGCCAGAACAAGGATGAAGGGGGAATAGGTTGTGTGGATGCAGCTGTTGCAAGTATATGAACAGAAACCCTCTCACCCACAAATATAAAAAAAACAACACTACTTACATGTCTCTCAGCTTGCTCTCTTTGAGTTTGCATGTCCCGCTGGTTCTTCTCAGCCAATGCTTTTGCCTAGTACAAAATGTCATGGTCATAACATATA
Organism: Glycyrrhiza uralensis; assembly: GCA_030159175.1. NCBI lineage: Eukaryota > Viridiplantae > Streptophyta > Magnoliopsida > Fabales > Fabaceae > Glycyrrhiza > Glycyrrhiza uralensis. The sequence goes on along the minus strand of BRZY01000003.1, from coordinate 54,206,665 downwards.
CAAACAAGTTGGTCCAAAAAAAGTCTATTCTTTACTTATTATTTGTATCAACTATCAAAGAACAATGAAGAAATCAAATTAAGGAGACAACTACAGTTGCAATAACACATACCGCACGCTCCTGAGTTCTCTGCTGGCGTTCCAACCTGGCTCTTCGCCTTTCTTCATTTTCCCCTTCAACTTCCTGAAACTCTCCAGATGATGGAGCTGCTTCAAACCATAAAAGAGAAGGGATAAAAAGAGCCAAGTAAGCAACAACACAAACACAGAAACCACTATTGCATCAATAAATAACACATTTTCAAACCTACCTCCAAAAATTGAGCTAAGATCATCAACAATGTTAGTGGATGATGATGCTTTCTTCATACTTGAAGATGCTCCTGTAGATTTCCTTGTTGCATCTGACTGAAATTGGGTTTCAAATACAGCATCCTGAAAATATACAGGTTTCAAAAATTAACAACCAAGATTTGAATAGAATCATACAAGTGTTAACACGGGTGTCAATCTTCCTTTTATTTTAATTTTATTTAAATAAAATGATTTTAAATTTCTAAATAACTACATAAATATCCACTTGTCGTTTTATCAAAAGTAAGTTTCACTTTATTTTGAATAGAAAAGGTAAGAACAACACAACTAGTAACTACACTAAAACTATAACTTCCTGCTTTTCATGATTATTTTTGCATGATGGGAAGGCACCAAATGCCAAAGCCAAGTTTTGGCCATTATATGTTAGTAAAGAACTATAGATAAAAATTAAAGAGGTTCTCACAGAAGAGTTAGCCCTAGGAGGCCTTGGAGCACTGCTGGCTCGTCCCATGGCAAAGAAGGATTCGAGATCATTTTCATTCTTTTGTTGGTTCATCCTTGCAGCAGCTGCAGCCCTTTCTCGAGCCTCAGCAGCAGCCCTTTCTACAGCAGCACGTTCTACTTTAACTCGTGCTTCAGCTTCAGCCCTCGCAGTTGTAGCTCTTTCACGTGCTCCCCTATCCTTTGCCTCTGCAGCAGCCTTTTCAGCTCTTTCCTTTGCCTCTGCAGCAGCCCTTTCTCGGGCCTCAGCTTGTGCCCTTTGCACTGCAGCCCTTTCAGCACGCTCTCGAGCTTCAGCATTAGCTTTCTCAACAGCAGCCCTCTCAGCTCTCTGGCGTGCTTCAACAGCTGCTCTTTCACGTACTTCTCTTGTAGCTCTTTCTACAGCCTGTCTACCCTTTTCTTTCTCTTCCCTTTCTTTCATTAGTCTTCTTTGCTCCCTTTCCTCCCTCTCCTTTTGCTGCCGCTCACGTTCTAACCTTTCCTGTTTTTCTCTCTCTTCTAGCATAGCTCTCTCATCCTTTTCCAATTGCACAGCTTCTTTGCTTCTAGCAGCCTTTGTATACTCTCTCTCCCTAACTTCCTTCGCATGCCTAAATTTAGCTTCAGCTCTATCCATTGCCTCCTTCATGGCTGCAGCAGCTGAGTTCATCTCCAATTCTTCATCGGGAAGACCATTTCCACTATCAACATCACTACTATGACTCCTACCCATGGCAAAATCATCAAGTTCATCAAACTGAGATGTCGGGGATACCCTTGCCGCCGCTGGAGCAGACTTAGGATCATGAGAGAATCGAGTGGAACTTGGGAAAGAAGAAAATTCATTAGCTTTCTTTCTAGCATTGGTAGAAGCTGGTGAACCTGTTCCTGATTTGGGAATATGTACTGGCCGTGGAGGAGGGGGTCTTGAAGGTGGTGGAGCAGTGGTTGGTTGTGTAAAAAGAGGAATCTCTGATACTGTCAGCCATATATCCTCACTTGATTCCAAGTTTTCTTCATATTTTGGAGACACATCTGCCTGAATATTGGCTTGTCTAAAACCAGCATTATTATATGGAGGGGAAGTAGACCGTTGGCCAACTGGTTTATTAGAATCAGAAGAGAATGTAGGCATGTAAAATGGGGGCTGTGGAAACTCCCGATTATTTTCAACGGAAATGTTGTTTTGTGAGTGCCTCTCAGGACTCCTCTCAGACAACTTATCAACTGGTTCTTTATCTCTAGTCCAACTTGTGCTCGTGTTCAATCTTGGAGAACTGCTATCCTTACTGCTATTTCTCTCGGATGAAAATGCTGGTACAGATTTTCCAAGCCCGTCAAAAGGGTCGATGTCTTCATATACTCTGCCATTTGAAGTTGATGAACTATCATTTTTTGTGCTTCTAGAACTACTAAATCTACTAATTTCTTCCAACGGGTCCGTAAAGTGGCCTGTGGATGAATCCTTTGGGGCTGAAGTTGATTCAAATACTTTGAAAGGGACTTCTGTGACAGTGGATGTTGTTTTAGATTTACTGGCAGTTGGTTCTGAGGACAAACCAACATCAGGAGCATGCCTGTTAATAACAATATGTAAAAATGATCAGGACACATCAACCAATGATAAAATAAAAAATATCTATGAACCAGTCATCAAAGATAAGTATAGATGAATATCAAGTTATTTATTCAGCTTATTTAACAAAAATAACTCTACCGAAATTAGAGATTCACAGAAAATGTACGACATGTTCATACAAAACATTTTACATAGGCTGCATTTCACAAAAGCAACAAAGCAATTTTAACATGATCTCTCTTTTAAAAAGATTGCAAATGGAGCTTTCATATTTTAGAACAGATTTGTCTTCCGAGAAATAAAATAGAAAACGGGAGAAAGAAGTGAGAAATATTTGTTCCAAGCAGTATACACCTTTTTTAATTTTAAAATATAATTATCATATATATTTATGGCACATACACATATACGTACAAATAATCCACTAACCAGAAATTAAAACAAAATAGGAATCTATCCTTGCAGAGCAGAGTTATGCAAGTTCTAGCAGACAAACAATAGTGTGTGTCTGGACGGATCAATGGAAAGGGAACAACAACGATCAAGTGGCATCTAAATAATTGAATTATAGAAAGGAATGAAAAGAACAACAGAGATCATTTAGTTGACATGCAGTTTTACCTTAAAAAATAAATGAATAATAACTAGTTATAAATACATTTATGCATTTTACTATAATTAAATTTATGTATGTTAAATTACAATAATAATCAGCCGATAAATAATATTTTCCAACAAGATTAGTATACGGTGGTGGTGGTGGTGGTGGCCTTTATATTCAAGGGACACATGGCTAGAATTCCAGCATGACTAGAATGCTATGAAGGACTCCGGGAAGAAATTTTGTCAGTAGATGATCTTGTATAGACACATGGACAATCAAATTTCAGAAAAATTATTGCCAGTGATTATTCTCGCATCACTAATCAATATATGTAAAAAGCTTTATTCCCTTCTAAGCAACATATAACCAAGGGAATGTTACATTCAAACATATCTGTGAAGCGTAAACATAAAAAGTTTCTCCACATTAGCTAAAATCTTAAAGAGTGTATAATTTGGAACTCCCTGTAGCTTTTCTGGAATTTTGTTGCCATCTGCAAGCTCAATACAGTCAATTTTAGCATTTCTCGCTGATCTTTCCAGTTTAAAAACTTGAATAGGTTTTCCAGAAGAACACTAATCTCAAGTCAGGTCACGTATTTCTGGACACAAAATTGACTAGCATATATGGAAGAAAAAAAAAGAGCTATAAAAATATCCATATACTTGCTTGCACAATAAGCAAAACCACGAATGCCACTAGTGAGCAATGCCAATTGCAAAAGAATCTCAGTTACCAAAACAACACACTGTAGTGTTAAGATATACCTGTCACTAGACGGCTTACTGCTTCCGAATCCAGCTAGTAAATCATCGAAATCGGAAACACCTTTATCATCCTTCTCCGAACCCTTCCTACCCGAACCCTTCGATTCCTTACCAAAGCCACCGAGAAGATCATCGAATGCGCCACCTTCCGTTTTCGCCGGCGCAAAAACATCGTCGAACTTAACCTTTGCCGTGCTCTTCAACCCAGGCACGCCGTCGAAAACGTCGTCGTCGTAGACCGGCTTGTCGTACACCGGCGGCGGCGAAGAATTCGCGGACCTGGAGGAGAAATCGGCGCCGGATCCCCGAAACATGGAGTCCAAATCGAACGGCGCGTCGGCTCCGCGGTGCTCGGATCCGGCGCCGGCGAAGAGATCGTCGAAACTGCCGGCGTCGCGGCTGCTGCGGGAAGCGGAGGATCCAAATATGGAATCGGAGCCGCGTGCGGATCGCGATCCGAAATCGAAGTTGAGGGAAGTGGCGTTGGGGAGATTTGAAGATCCCTTGGGTGGAGGAGCCATTGGAGCGGATTTTCCTTGAGGTTTGAAGCCGAAATCGGAAGCTAAGAGGCCATCGAAATCGTTCATGGTTGGAGGTGAAGGTTGCGATGAAATCGGAGAATTGAAGGGGAAAATGAAGGAGAAGGAGAAGGGATCAGGTGTGTGAGGATGGAGAGAGCATGCGGTGAGGTACAGAGGAGAATGGGAAGGTTGCAGCAGCAGCAACAGGTTGGGCCTTCGATTCCTCCCTCTCCTTTTGCCTTCTTGGAGAATTTGCCAGCACTTTGTTCAAATTCTTTTATTTTGTCAATATTCAATCATGTATTCATTTCATGCAACATTATTATTATTTCTCAATAAATATTATTTGATATGCCAAAGACAAGAAATTCCCCTTTCTTTACCTTTTACTTTTTCTTCCATTAGATTGATTGATTCGTTGGGTTGTTAATCATGTACTATTGTTACATTATTGAAATTTTCTTTTTTATCACTTTACTCCTTTATCGCTTGGTTTCAGGCCAAATTATTATTTTTTCCAGTTAAATCAAATGCAACATAAAGCATGTGCACACCACCAAATCGTATCATTGCATAGAATGAATTTCTTTTTTTCCTTTGTCACCTCCAATATTTATTTATCACTGACCTCCCCTGAAATCTGAATTATAAATTTATGTTTATCCGTGTTTTTTTATCCAGTAAATAGTAATACTAATATGCTCTCAAATTCAATAGGTAGTGTGAATATTAGCATTCCGTTTATTTAAAAAAAAATATTTTTTATTTTTAATTACAAAATTAACGTTTTATTTTTAATTTGTTTTCTATTCCAAGAATTTATACAGTAACTTTTTTTTTAATCAGTAACTTGTATGTGATCTTGACTATTAATAATGATCTTTTCTCCCCAGGTGTTACACACACTCTGCCTCCACTTGCGTGTCTAACACGAATAATGATATTTTTTACTATTACTTTTATATCTTTGTCAAATAATTTACCGATAATTCACTTTTTTCGATTTTAACCATTGAAAAAATTATCATTTTTAATTCCTAAAATATAATAACTACTCATTTTGATTTTAGTCTCTATGATATTGGTTTATGTTGTAATTAGCTTTTATATAATTCCTATTACAAAGTGTATAATATAAGCCTTGATGACATTGTGAAATATATCATCGCAAAGGAACACTAGAAAATGGTGTTATTAGCTATCTCAAAAACATACAAAACTGCTGTAATATAAAACATCATTGGTATTAATTTCCTTTTGGTAATTTGAACATCCGCATTAAGGAATATATAGAGATTTAACTCATCGCCAAATTTTTTTGTCTTTTAAGAAAAACCTCTTATAAATAGAATATAGAAAAATTATTCATCAAAAAAAGAATATAGAAAATCAAAATCAACAGGCATCGTACGAGTATGAGACACGTATACATTGTTTGCAGTATCGACAAAGAAGTCGTCACAGCAAAATCTAGACGTGCTGACCACCTCCCAAACCATTGTCTGAATGCATAAAGACAAGTAATTCTTAAATGCCACCAATGTATACTATCAATTATCAGCCATTCAAATAATTTTTTAAATTACATCCAATTACATACTTGATGAGTAATTCTTGTGGGAACACCAATGCCTATATAGACACCAATCAAAAGCTTAAAATAATATCAAAGTAGTGCCAGAACAAATTTTGATTTAAAAGTAAATTTATACAACTAATTAACTATTCACCATATTAACCATATTCTTGTTACTAGAGCTTTGATGTTTGCTTGGAAGATGTATAGGTGCTCGATCTGATAAAACCAGAATTCAACATATCTTAGACCAGCTGTTCGATTTCATGTTTTAAAAAATGTGGACATTTACAAGGGAGAAGCATACCCAAGAAGAACGAAATTACGTAATGATTCTGTAACTACTAATATTGGTTACAACTAATATATTGCAAGCAGAAAAAACATTACAAGATATATTTTCACAGATCACATAACAAGCCACCATGCTGATACTGACTCTTTAATAAAGTAACTATCACTCTAAGATAACAGCCTCTCACACACTGTTATTACTTATGCACATACTCAGTCCTTATCCCCAGATCCTTCTTATGTGTGTTGTCTCCCTGATTGGGTACTCACATCATTCTCTTGAACTCATTAACTATAGGGATACTATCAATTGACACCACTTTCAGGGACACTGGCATCAAACCTATCACCCCTATCTGGAGTACTGGATTGTGATCCCGAGGCCTGCCAAATCATTCCAAGTAGTGTGATTGCATCAGCTTATTTTATGTTTGGAAGAGTTTATATTCAAAATGCTGAGAGCTTTTGGTTGAAAAGCTGTTTTCGTGTAAAAATTAAGCAAAAATCAAATATGTGCCAAGCCAACAACCAACTACTTTTCTTAAGTTTCTCATTAATATATAGCTATCATGAATTCAGACCAAGTCAAATGAGTGAATGACCTTGTGAACTTGACACGGATAGTCTTCACAGCCTTACACTATCCTTTCCTTTCTAAGTTTCAAAACTAAGAAAAGATCTATGTCCAAAAGAAAAAACAAAAATAAACAAAATAAAAAAAAACTAACCAGACATGTATATTATCCCCAAAATATACTACTCTGCCAATTATGGTGCACGAGTTTTATAGCATAATACTGCAAGACTTAATACTTGATTCATCAGAGTGTAATTCAAATTTCTTTCATGGAAGGGGAGTGTAATTTACCTTAAGTTTTTTATAGTTAACCCATGCATAGCTCAGTTTTATATCTAGTGTACTAAAACAGGAGACTTACAGTTTCATTTGGAACAATTGCATATATCTCTCTGATAGAGAGGTAGTTGATTTCCCTGTTCAGGGAAAAATGAAACACCCAGAATCATGCTTAATTATTCAAGGGGAAAAAACTGATTACAAATTACACCGTAAAATGGTATAAATTATAATGCACACAAAAAATGAGCTAATCAGAGCACCTGATGATGGATAATTTGAGGATTGTGCTTCCCACTAGATCCATCAACACTGAAAGCCTCAATAATCACTGGAACATTCCTATAAATCCCAAAGAGATCAGATTATTATTCAAGCCTTGTAATGAATTGTACCCATTGCCTAAGACTATATTTCTGGTTAATGAACTAGATTGACAACTTTATCTCTTATGCCTTAATGAACATACAACAACCAACTGCTTGAAGGAGAAGAAAAAAAAAAAAGCACATTCAAACCTACACTCTGATAATCAAGATTGAAAAGATTAAAATTTGATACAAAAGAATAGGATGCCTACATGCCACGACCAATACTACAATAAGTTAACACTGCTAGCATATCAATTGCTTTGACCAAATCAAAGAAAATATCCGAAATGCCTACAGCATTATGTCTGGAAGAGATAAAGCATTAAAAGTAGACATTCAATGCGTCCTTGACAGTTCAATACACACACACAGATGTGCATACATACATAAATATGGTTTCTTGCATATGCAATTACCGGTCTATGGTGTCTCCATGCCCAAGTTGTCCATTTGCACCTCTTCCCCAAGAATATACATTTTCACGTTCAGTAACAGCAATCGTGTGTCTCCACCCACATGAGATCTGAACTACTTTCTGCCAAGCCAAACAAAAGTTTGCAAAAATAAAAAATAGTGGGTCATTATTATATATAGTCAGATTTTGTAAAAGAAAGAAAAGGGAAGAAGGGGTCCTGCAGTTTCAAGTACCTCATCGAGGGGGAAGTTCACTTGCATGGGAGAGGAACAATCAAAATTGTTACCTACTCCAATCTGTCCGAACTAAAATGGAAGGAAGAAACAGGTTACAGGTTACAGTTTACTAAACAGATGCTAATATTGACAAAGACATAAACAATTTAGTTTCTTGATTCTAAGAATTAGTTTTAGATAACTTTATTTTGTATTTTAAATTTGTTCCTTCATGTGCATTCTTTAACCAACCATCAACTTCTATCCGTTGTATTGTGTTCATAAGTATTTCATGTTGTTATGATAGAAAAAATATCATGAAAATAGGAGAAGAACGAAAAGTACTGCCAACCTTATTCCAACCCCAGCCCAAAAGTTGTCCACTAGACGTGAGTGCCATATATGCCTCCACCCGCCTGATACCTGAAAAAAGTGCAAACAAAGTTCAAAGTCAAATGGCAAACACAATCACCATACTTAACGCATCGCACCCTGTCAGCAGGTGTTAAAGTGTAGGACACTGTCAGCAGGTGTTAAAGTGTAGGACAAGATTCTGTGTGATGAAGTTTTGTTTATCTTTAACACCCAGCGGAAATTAGAGTGGTAGACAACATACATGATCAAACTCTTCTAAATTTAGTTATGCCTATCCCATTCCAGGGGAAAAAAAGAAAAGGAATCCGGCTTCTAGAATGGGACTCAGGCAAAAGAGGACCCAATGAAGAAGAGTAAAGGGAAGGATTTGGACCTTCTAACAGGTTAAATTTCTAGATAGGTATAAACAATTACAATTACAAGACATCTAAATGAGACTGATGGCACCAAATCAGCATGAATTTAAAGGACCACCTGAGAAATGAACTTATCACTCAGGGCTTGAACCTTGCGAGGCATGAGATAGTCCTCAAAATCTCCGTGTCCGAGCTGGCCATATTTTCCCCATCCATTTGTGTATAATCCACCAGAAGATGAAATGGATATCGTATGCCTCCAGCCACAAGCAACCATGACTATCTTGTCACCCTGTAAAAACGAACAGTTATGATACCAGAAGTTGACAACTTGAAATGCTTCTTCATCTATTCAACTTAAAAGCAAGTTTAACTATACATATAATCTCATGATCTGTTTTTCCAATTTATAATAGATATAATCACAGTCTAATCTGAAAAACTAAGTTTGTATGAGTTTGAGGACTTACATTAACAGCCACTTTCTCAGGGATCAAGCGATCATTGTTGTCTCCCAATCCCAAGTTTCCATATCGCCCCCAACCCCATCCATACAAATCCCCGTCTTCAGTAATTGCTACACTATGTTCAGCACCAGCAGCAACCATTTTGATAGATACTCCCTATAACGGTTGAAAAAAACACGTGTCCAAGTAGTTAACAGAATAACTTGTTTGATGCATCATGCATATCATTTTTTTATCATCCATTTGATATATATAATGTCATGAATCAAAACATTAACTCTTTTTTTGAAAGAGAACTATTGCTGTTGTTGATGTTAGTTGCTTTTTTTTCTTTCATTTGTTTAAACCGGGGGATAGTTTAAAACCGAATGACTCTTTCAGTGAAAAACAGTATATGGGTTGGTCAATTTCCACATTTTTTAAAGTAGTTTCAAGTTTTCCATTCTCTTAATATAGGAAAAAAAAATACAAAAATCTTACCACTAACCTCATGGTCCTTGATATTTCTTAAACTGCAAAATGAGCAAAACACCATAAAAAATCATTTAAAAAATAGTCAAGTTATTAAAAGGGGCTGTATCTTATACTTCTAGTCTTGCTCATTTTCATGTAAAAGATATTCTGTATCAATTAATCTCATTATATATCATTAAGCGCACCAATCAGTTAGAATGTTTTGTCAGCACCTATGAGAAGTGTTCAATGGTCAATGCTTTCTAGCTTTAAAGAAGAAGAAAAATAACAAATTAAAACCAATTAAAGTAAACTGAGTCCGAAATTAAACTATTGAATCCATCTTAATGAGTACCAACAACCAGGTCGCAGTAATTCTCATTATGAATAACCTACTCTGAAAAGAATACCTCAAATGTTTGAATTTTCTTGGGCACAAGAGAGTCCTCTGTGGTACCAAGTCCAAGTTCACCATTAACATTGCGCCCCCAACTTTAATCATGACAGAGAAAGAATACAATAGTTTAAGTTAACAATGTACAATAATATGTAAAAACTAAGCATTGAGAAAAAAATTTAATATAGGATCTGACTGATGCAGGAATTTTTTTTTTTTTTTAAAAAGGAACATTCTCTGCCATGTGGATAAGACATATATAGTAAATATGCCATGATGGAAATGAGAATAAAACACCCCCTTTCAATGCTGAGACAGGAGATCTGCGGCTGGCACCTACATCTAAGTTTTATTTAAGCAACAAACAAACATAAAACTGCCTTTTTAGCCTTCCAGAATAAAACAAGGATATTGTGACGTCTAAAATGGACTTTAATTAGAAGGTTCATTCAGATCATACAAGAGTTCAAACTAAACTAGATGCATGTACTATGGCCAAAAGCAGAGCTAACCTAACAAAACTACAAAAAAACTCAACAAGAGGGTCTCTCAAATCAATCCAATGGACATCACAAAGCAGCCTCTTGCTGCTCCAGCTAAGGTCAAAGATCCTGTTCAAATATTCTCTCAGTAAACAAAGAAGAGAGAAGGGAGGGGAATGAAAGTAAAAAAGATACAGTCAAAGAATCAATTTGCGTGATTATCAACAAAAAAAAAGAATCAGCTTGCGCTACAAAATGACTCTAGGTTGCACTGTCATTTTCTATAAAAGCTCAATCAAGCAACTCGACCTTTATCGACCAAGGAATGACTATTAGTACATGGAAAAAAAAGATTTAAACAAAAATTAAAGACAGATTAAAATTTGGGAAATAAAGAACTACAAACCTCAGCACCTTGCCATCCATGGTAACTGCCAAACAATGACTGTCCCCACAAGCAATTTGCTTTATCCTTAGGCACTGTAATGCTCTGATGGGATGAGGAATGAGCAAGTCGCTATGATCACCATGACCCAACCTTCCAAAGTCACCCCTGGAAAACCGTAATATGGTCTGCTTGAAAACTTTAGTGATTGAAAAAAAACAAAACACATGGCAGTTGATGATAAATCATTCTCTGTCATGAGTTTTCATACAATAACACAAAATGTCCAGTTTATTCCCATCATCCCAATCAAACTTGCTGTTCAACTTTCATAAGCACAAATAATTTAGTCCCATATCGAACTTGCTCTTCAAGGCAACCACCCAACACCTTCAGGATATGATGAACTAACACTTTTATAGCTCTCGCTTATCAAAAAAAAAAAAAACTTTTATAGCTCTCACTGATAAAGGCATAGTAATAGTAAATAATTACGTACTACTAGCTATTACTTACTTGAAGCTGAATCAAATGCTACATCAGAACATATATAAACTAGTAAGGTACCATTCTAAAACAACTGCCAAATGAGATCCCAATTATGACAAAACACACTAGCCAAAACATAGTTAAGATAAAGAGCAGACCATCCCCAACTGTATACACCCAAGCTGGACTCAGATCGTGCCACCGTATAATCAGCTCCACATGTAACAGATACTATGTCTTGGCCATCCAATACACTCAGTTTTGTGGGTAGGAGTCGATCATCCGTATCACCATGGCCTAACTGTCCGTCCTCTTCTCGCCCCCATGAGCAAACAACATTTCCAGCTGATAAAGGATCAAAATTGGAAGAAAAAAAATCACAGAAATCATAACTAGGTCCAGATCGAGATGACATGAAGATGATTCATCAGCAAAGGCTGCAAAGTACAGTATGAAAGCCACGGAAACTTAACAAGGAAGACGAATGAATAAAATTAATAACAGTAGCTATGAAACTGGATGCCACTTTTGAAGGCAAAGAAGAAGGGCTGAAGTATGAACTTGAAAATTTTGCATTCATTTAACGAGGTGCCTCTTACATATTACAAGGAAATTTAAAACAATTGATTGGGTGTGATGAAGGAAACACAGATGCAAATCTCAAAATGTGGGGTCAATGATTGGCCAGTTTGCAGGAGTTCAATACAATGGCAATAACAAACGCTGGATCATATAAATGCAGGCACACATCATAACAAAGCCAAAAAATAAATAAAGGGTCATGCATTTGTATTTGATTTGAATTTTGAAGCATTCCATTGTTATTGTAAGGGACCACATCATGCCAGTAACGAATTGACGAGGGGTTGGGTTGGGTTGGGTGGGGACTTTCAGGTCCAGGCAGAGTGAGAGAAACAAAGCAAATAAAACAATGCAAGATTTCAAAAGCATGCCATATAAACTCCTAACACCCTTATTCAGTATGATAAATAATAACAGTGAGTGATAGTAACCCAAAACAAAAGAGAAGTGGAGCACTGATGTGATTGGTGCTTACTAAGAAGAGCCACAGTGTGGCTGGCACCGGCAGATATGAGAACAACACGACGCGGTGAAGCACTCACTTCACTCATCACTTCATTTTCCATCATCTTCGCTTCGCCTTCTTCTCTACGAAAGTCGCTCTGCTTAATTAATTTCTCGGGGGAATTGGTAAATACACCTCAGTTTTTTGCCATACACTCCACATTTATTCAGAAAATTACTATTATATCCTTATTGTTTGGGTTTTTTTTTTTCTGATTTTGCTTCTTTTCCGGAAACTGGCCATACACCCCCAGTTTCCGGAATACAGATTTGCATTCCGGAAACTGGAGTTTCCGGAATGTAAATTTTTCCTGGAGTTTCCGGAATACAAATTTACATTCCGGAAACTGCAGTTTCCGGAATGTAAATTTTTCCTGGAGTTTCCGGAATGCAAAAATACATTCCGGAAACTGGATTTTCCTGGAGTTTCTGGAATGTAAATTTTTCTGGAGTTTCCGGAATGCAAATTTACATTCCGGAAACTCCAGTTTCCGGAATGTAAATTTTTCCTGGAGTTTTCGGAATGCAAAAATACATTCCGGAAACTAAGTTTCCGGTAACAACGCGAAATTGAAAAAAAAATAAACAAATCAACGAGGGTATAATGGTATTTTTCTTTTTAAATGTGGGATATATGTCCAAAAATATTGGTGTATTTACCGATTCCCCAATTGGCGGGAAAAAGTTGACGAACGTGCTTCTTTTATTTATTTATTTATACCGGGAAAAATCGACAGGGAGAATTAAAAAAAAAAAGATCAAAAATAATAAATGATCCAAGAGTCAAAAGTGTTTGCTCACACAACAAACAAATGAACCGTGACCTGATGACTCGGTTAGGACATTCAAGAAACTCAACAAATTGTGCTTTCTTGCCCACCAAAAAAAATAAACAGATTGTGCTTTTCTTCCCTCTAATGCAATTAATGTGTGATTATGATCTTTTAATAACTTTTTATTCAAATTTTTATGACGAAGTGCTTTTTTGTTTGTTTCCTCCACTGGTGCTTGGATTTGGCATTTGATTTTGGGTGTCTCTAGTTTCTAGTTCTCCAGTATTAATGCCCTTGCTACAGCGTTCGTTTTGTTTCGTGAGGAACACGAGGAAAGAATATTGGAAGAACGAAAACACGTCTGAACACATTTCCATCCAACAGAATGGGAAAGGTCAATAATTTGAAGCAAAATACTGGAATTCTCCTCTAGTTTGCCAAATTGACATATTTTGTATTAAATATTTATATTTATTTATATTATTTCACAAATATACTATTTTTTTATTTTATACACTATCAATCAATAAAAAATTAGTTTTTATTTCTTCTATTTTTCTACCAAATAAATAGAAAATTATACCATTTTTTATTTTTTTTCCTTTCACTCAGTAGCCTCTGTTTCATTTTCCCTAAATCGTACAAAGCCGGACACAGAGTGATTCTAGAGTAGCTGTGAAATTGCTAGGTGCGCAGCAGCTTTATCATTCCCACTGCTTTTATTTAAGAAAAATGATTAATAGACACCCAAACTCTAATTGACACTTGGAGAGAGAGGAATAAAAGAGAGATAAGTGATAGATGTGATAGATAAATGATGTGATAGAAAGAGAGAGATAGAAATAAAAATAAGTGTTGTATGAGTGTTTAAAAAAAGTGGATGTCTATATATAATAACCCTTTATTTAATTACTGGTGGAGAGCTTGCACTCCGTATTTACATCCATCCACCGCAATTTTTTTTGCAATTTTTTTATACAAATAGTTTTTCCTTATAAAAAGAATTTCATCAAATCAAAATTTAATTTTGAATATTAAATTATTTAAGAATAAAATTGGTAAAAAAAAAATATGACACCAAAAAATAATTATTTTTTCCAATCCCCATTCTATATGTATAGATAGATTATTACTTGATTGGTTCTTGGTTATTGGTTAACTGAAATATTGGGACTTAGGAAGGCCATAGATAAAAAAAATAACTTAAAAAAATAAGAAGCAGAAATGTGATCAAAACTGAAAAAAAAAATTGTACTAGGAAGGGTGTGTTTGGTTTAATATTGTTAACGAAAGATTTATTTTTTTAGACACAAAATGCAAAAAAAAATATTGAAAAATGGAAATTTTGTTAATTTTATAGGGATGAAAAATATTTTAATTTTATTATGGATTTTTTAAATTGTAGATTTTATTGTATTTATATATGAATATGAACTAGAAATGAGCAAGTATTTTATAGATGTTAAACTTGCAAAGGGAATGAAGTTGAATTATGAAAATTGCAACATTTGAAATGTATTTAATTTAATATTAATATTAACTCATAATGATTATTTGATTTGTATATTAATATTAGTAGTACTCGTTCGTATTCAAATATAAATAAAAATAGATAGATTTATAATGATTAAGAACAAGAAAGTTAGTTAAGACCAATAAAAAATGAAAGTTAGTTAAGTTTAATTAATTTTTTTTATGACACAGTTTAAATAATTTCTTTGCTTTTATCAAATAATGAACTTTATTTCCTTAATTGCCCTAAATAACAAAAAGTCATTGAACTTGAAATATGTAATAAATAAAGAGTATTTTGTAAAAAAATCATTAAATAGAGTAAAGTTAGTTAATATATTACTTATATTTGAGTTCACCACACACTTGCATTATTTTTTGTTTATATTTGAGTCCAAAAATAATGTTTTTTATTGAAATCAATGCATTTGCTCACCAAACTCATAACAAATCATTTACTTCAATCAAATCAAAATGAATACCAAACAAAAAATAATTCTAAATTCTTCTATTTTTTATTTTTACAAATACTCATAATTATTAAATTGATAAAGAATAAAATATTTTTTATATTTTTAAAGTATTAAATTTATTTATTTTTATTTCATACTTATTTTATAAAATAGTAGGACGATACAGAGGTTATTTATGAGAATATTAACATTTTTCATAAATAAATAAATGACTTAATTGCAGTTTTAGTCCTTCATCTTTTGTGATTGTGCAATTTTAGTCTCCATTCTTTTAATTGCGCCAATTGGGTCCCCTATCTTTTAAGATTGTGTAATTTTGGTCAATCTGTCAATTTACTAACAGTTTTTGCTGACATGCCTAACGGTGCTGACATGTCAATGACAACTTAGAGCTTAAGTGCTGACTCATCACATTTTAAATAAGTGAGCCTAAAAATAAATAAAACAAACACACACAAAAAAAAAGGAAAAAAGAAACAGGGAAGGGGATTTAGGATCAGAATCCCTAAACCAAAAACACAAACAACAGAAGAAAGAAGAGGCCAAGAGGCCATGCGGCCGTGACAGTGGGGAGAGAGAACCATGAGACCGCAACGGTGGGGAAGCATAGGGGCCACGCGCGGCGGAGACCGGCCATCGATGCCACGACGGGGACCTCTGACCCCCCTTTCTTCTCTTGGTCTCTGTTTTTATTTTGTTTTACTGGGTGCAGCTGTTGTTGTTTCTTCTTGCAGGCTACATGTTATGAAGGTGAGAACTTGAAACTGGACTCACTGTACTGTACAGATTCTCCTTCTCCCACTTGCTTCTAATTTGCTCTTTGAATATGAGCACTACTCTTCCCCTTCATTTTTCTAACAATTTTTCAATCGAACTTTCTCTTGATCTTTTTTCCTTTTTTTTCCTAAATATTTTTCAACAATTTTCCAGTTCTCCATTTCTTTCTCTCCCATCACGGTTTTGGTTCTAGCTATTTATAGCCACTTGGTCTTCTCATTGTTGGAGCTTATGAGATCTGTTTTGTTGATTGATTTTTCTTTTCAGATCTGAGACAAACATTAGGATGGCTATGGTGTTCATTATAGCTTCAAGAATAAGAAGAAATAATAGAAGGGGGAAGTGTAAAAGAGAGGGGATGGGGGTTGGTGTTGGGGGTGGGTGGGTGGTGCTAGGGGAGAGGGAAGGGGAAGAATATGAACCCTAATCCCAAATTGTAATAGACCATTTAAATTAAAAAATCTAAAACTTTAATTAAAAAAATTCATGGGAATTGATGAGTCAGCACTTAAGCTTCAAGTTGTCATTGCCACGTCGATACCGTTAGGCCATGTCAGCAAAAACTGTTAGTGAATTGACGAATGGACCAAAATTGCACAATCCTAAAAGATAGAGGATCTAATTGGCGCAATTAAAAGAATGGGAACTAAAATTGCACAATCGCAAAAGATGAGGGACTAAAACTGCAATTAAGCCTGAATAAATAAATAGATAGAAGTAATACAATCACTGTGACACGTGCAGGGCACAATGCTTCCCCTCACAGATGCAACCAGAGTTGGTGACCATGACACCATGAATTCAATGCCAAGGGACCCACATGTTCTATTTCGACTCCTCCATATGTGTTTTGGATTTTGGTGAACGATCTTGCATGCAATGAATATGCAACCCTTCATTTCAGCTGTCCTCTTGGACCAGGCTTGCAGCTTGTGGACTAATCCTACTTCTGCACATACATATCTACATTGGCATCTCACATTTCGCGTGATATTAGTTGTTTTTAATTTTGTATTCAAGATTTGTGACGGAAATAATTATTATGATGTTTACAAATTGTAAGGATTTTATTTTTGTCAATATGAAGTTCATAACTTGGATAAAACTCAGCCATACAATATCTACATAAAGGAAAATAGCATACGCAGAGCCATACTAAATATAGCAATAGAAACTAAGACACGTTGTTGTAACAACCAACAGACAAGGAAAACAATAAAAAACACTAAAAGACCAAAGTTACTAAAGACCAAAAGAACACAGATATGCAAAACCAGGCCACAAAAAATGATACAGACATGTAACAATAGCTATTGAGGTGGGTTGGGAAAAACCCATTTGGGGCACCCGAAAATCTTCTGCCTCCACAAATTTGACCCACATGTCGCTTTCTAGATGATCCATCCCCTTCGATCTAAAGAAGGAGAAGGTGTGGAAACAGGCTTTGCAAACAGCATTCCAGAGAACAAAACAGCTCGGCCAAACCACAACCCGGCGCTACGGCAACGACAGATAGGAGAAAAGGAGACCATCGAACAACTCAAACAATGACAGCCAAACACGACAGTGAGCTCGCGACAACAGCACACCAGCGATGACCGGCACATATGAACACCTATCTTAAGGGAGACAGCAGCACAATCCCGACGAGGGAGGATCTCGTCCAAACCCGAGCCGATCGCGGTGTCTCCAAACTCCAGCAAAAAGAGGTCAGTGCAGTCGTACACCCTTGTCTGCTTCGTGCCACCCAAACCCAGAAAAGTCAAAGACCCTCATTGTGCTGCTGGAGAGAGAGAAACGGGCTCCCTTTGCAACCTCATATGCACCACAACCCGCAGATCCGGCACCTCCTCCTCTGCCACTGCTCTCCGATCCTCCTCATGATCTACTGCGATGCCGCATTGAACCACCCTCGCGTCGCAAGCCACAGAGTCACCAAAGCCGGAGATCGAGGAGAGGGCCCAGACACAAAGACACCGGCGGGAGGGGATGGATGAACGGTGGAAGGGGAAGAGGTGGCCAAAGCCATTTGGATTGGATGGGAGGGGGGAGAAGAAACGCGAAGAAGAAGAACTAGGTCTTGCGAAGAAATTTTGTTTCTGAAAACCCTGATATTCAGGTTGGTTTGTCTTACAAAATTGTAAGGATAAGTGCTCGTGTTGATGTTAATGTTTGTATTGTCTTAAATATAAAAATAAATCCAACCAGGCCCACAATAAAACGAAGTCCATACACTATGGGCCACAAAACCCTCGATCCAATAACCAAGTGAAAAGGTGTCAGAAGTGCAGTGTCCCAAACTGAATAACCCAAGTGAAACCGCTTCGACCGAGAAACAAAGGAAGCCCAAAAGGGCCACAATCAAAGGAAGCCCAGATACTAAGGCCCACAAAACAAACTGTGAAATAGCAAAACTCCAATAAGTGTTGCGGCCTTGCGGGTTATTTGGCCATGGAAATTTGAAGGAGAAAAAAAACAAAGAATAATGATTGAAGCTCGCAGGCGAAGAAAAGTGGGACCAGACTCACCCAAGGAGCTGTATTGTAGATGATAAATAAACCCATTAACAAGATGGAATTGTTGGCCCAAAAAAAAAACCAGAGGGAATTAAGCAAAAAGAGATTGGTCATAATATGTAGCAACCGTAGTGGCTAATTGTGATGCATTAATCTCTTGCAATCATATTAATAAAAACACGATCAAAGAGCGTATAATTGAATCATACACATTTTTTTATTGCGTTTGACTTAATCATGGTTGTTTAACTCTGATTTTCAGATTACACTAAACAAAAGAATAAAGAAAATAAATGAAAGAAACTTTGATGTCCCCCAAGTGAAACGCAAACGCGTTTTGAAATGACAATGACCCAAGTTATTATGATAACCGACCCAGTCAAGAACAGAGTCTCTCTCTCTCACACACACGCACAAACACACAACTCTCTTTTTATTATGAACTAGCTTAATAACCCGTGTCTTGCACGGATGTAAAATTATATTATTTTACAAATATTACAAAAACAAAATATTATATATTTTTAGATTTTTAACCTAATACAACCCTACAAAAAATAATTTTTAAGGTGAGCATTATGCATGCTTAATAAGCTCTATTTAAGGTTTTTTCTCCAATATATGTTTTCAAATTACTACACCCAGTGGCTTTAATTTTTTGAACAGTACAAAATTAACCAAACAACATGGTGTCAAAATTAATCTAAGAAGAATTTAAGAGGAACTAAAATAAAAATAATAATTCACCCTTCCAATATACTATATATTCTATTCCGTGTAAGTAAACGAAAGTTAGTAATTAGTATTCCATGATTAGTTAACAGATGTCATATGACGGTAGGGACCAAGAATAGTATTTTAGATTTTAGAGGGATGAAAATCAAAGAAAAGTTTTTATAAGCACCAAAATTAAAATTCATCATTTTATAGAGACTAAAAACGTATTTAACCTATAAAATTTTTTAGATGTCAAATAAAATATTATTAAATTAAATTAACAAAGCAATAAATTGAAAGAATATTTGTTAAGTTTAAATTTTAAGAATTTATTACATTAGAGTGTGACTATGTGAATCAAATTATTTGTTATGAATGAGATAACTTTAGATTAGAATAAAATTATCAGTTTCAATTTTTTTATTACATTATTAGTTGCAAAGTTATTGTATCATAATATTCTAGTTGACAAAATAATTATGTGTATTGGTAAATTTTGTTTATTAAATTAATTGCATTCAAATAAGTATATTCCCAATATGTTTTCATATAGATATATGCACATTTCTATATGATGTAAGTATTTATGTCTAAATGTATTAGGCTTTCATGTTTACTTATTGTAATCTACATATTAATATTCTTTATAGCTAGCTGTTATATTATCGTAAGTCATATCCGTGATATGATTTTGTTTATGATTATTAATTATTAATTATTAATTGATTGATATATCTTAAATTTGATAGGAATGAATTATTAATTATTATTTGAAATTTAAAACAAATTAATATAATAAATTCATTTTAGGCGGAAAAAAGAATTCATGTAGTATTGACATGTGACATAATCCTAAGTGGCAAAACCCTGATATATAATATATAATAGATAAAATTATTAGTTGCAAAGTTATTTTAACATAATATTAGTTGACAAAATATCCAATACTATATAAAAAATCATCCAATACATGTGAAAAACATAAAAACCTTGTGGTTTATGTAAAACAAAAAAAAAACATTGTGATTAATTTGAAATTTAAATTTGAATTGATGATATTTTTGCTGATTGATGGTTTGTTTTTCCTAATTTATGTCTTGATCGATGATTTGCTATAGTTACTAATTAATTGTGATAGTTACTAATTTATTTGCCTTAATATTAGTTATTATAAATTATCAGCTGAAAAAACTTAGAATAGAAATATAAACAGTGTCAAAAATTGGATGCATCAACACTAAAAAACAAATTATTTGTTGTTCATTAATTGTTTTAATCAATACAAAATGAAAAACTTATCAACACAAATATGAATGCATTTTCTTAGCTTGACTCTCTACCGAAAGAAAAGGATGCATTGACACTAAAAAACAATTGAAAAGTAAAAAATGATTAATCATAAAATAGAAAGAAAAAAACTCGCCCTAGATGGGAAGTTGGGATTGATAAATAGAAGAGTAGTGACGAACTACTTTGGAACCAAAACAAAACCAAATTACATCAACAATATGGAGACCGCAAGAAAATAAATAAATTAATTGTCAAAATATGAAGACATCAATAATAAATAAATAAAAAAGCTTCAGTGATATAAAAAGTCAGTACACAGTATAGAAGAGTAGATGAATAGCAACAATATTGAAACACACAATAAGCAAAAAAAAATATCAATACATACAAACACTAAGAATACAAATACTAAATAGAAATATATAAAAGGTTAACCATAAAGTAGAAAAATAATAACTTACCATCAATTAATTAATTTGAAATTGAATATTAGTATAAATGATGATTGATGACTCATTATTAGCCCTAATTAAATACATGATTAATTAGTTAGTTGCCATGAATTGGTAATTAAAAAATTAAAAATAAAATTACTTTAGGCGGGAAACTGAATGATCTTAGTGATGACACGTGGCATTATCCTACGTGGCAGATCCTGCTATATAATATATAATAGATAATTTTAAATCTTTCTATTTTTTATTCTTACAAATTTTCTTAATTATTAAATAGAGCAAGTATTAAATATTTTATATTTTCAAGATATTAGTTGTATCATCTTTCTTACTTTATATAGTAGTAAGAGAATATATAAGAGGATTTATAGGAAGATATAATATTTCTCTTTTATTATTATTATTATTATTATTATTATTATTATTACTATTATTATTATTATGGTGCTGTCTAGGGTGGTGAAGTAGGAATCCTTCACCACCAAAGTGAAGTGGGACCGCGAATAATGATGACCATTGATTTAATAGTTTTATATTTGTATGAGTAGGATGAATTACCTGAAAAGTGGAGAATAGGTAAAGGTGGAAGGTTAATGTATTTGCAATAGAGGAGCAACTATTTAGTAATCACAATATTTCTGAAAAGTTTATCTTTTGATGAATTTGGCCCAATTGTTTTAAAAAATTTGTGAGATAGCCCAATTTTGTCCTTTTGTGATATTATAAGGTTGTGTTTGGATGGGATAATTTAATGCATTAATTTATTTTTAGAGGATAATTAAAATATATCAATCTAAATTACTTTGTTTGGATATTAAGTGTGTAGGAATTTAAAATGAAACGATTTTTATTGGGTATTATTTTATAACCAAATTTGAAGAATTTTAAATAACACCCAAAATTAGAGAACTTTAAATCTTTTTTTCACTCTCAGTCTGACCCTTGCACTAAAACTCTGTTCGAAATATGAGAATGTTCAAAATCCGAAAATCCTCTCGCTCTATCTCTTTCCCCTCTCTGTTCTCTCCCTCCCTCTCTCTCTCTCGCTCTCCGCTCCTCGCTCTCAATACCCCGCTCTATCTCTCCCTCTATCAATCTCTCTTGCTCTCTCCGTTTCCCCCTCTCCCCCTCCCTCTTGCTCTCTCCCTCGATCTCTCTCCCCCTCTCTCCAACCTCTCTTTCCCTCTCTCTCGTTCTACCCCCATCTCTCCCCTCTCTCTCTCCTTCCCTTTCCATCTCTCTCCCCTCTCTCTTGCTCTCCCTCCCTATATCTCACTCTCTCCTCTCTCTTGTTCTCCTCGTCTCTCTCCCTCTCTCTCTCATTCTCCCCCTCCCTCTATTTCTCTCACACTTTCTCGCCCCCTCTCTCTCGCGTTCTCCCCCTCTTTCTCGCTCTCGCTCTCTCCCCCTCTCTCCCTCTCTCTTGCTATTTCTCTCACTCTCTCTGTGTCTCTCTCTAACTAGAGAGGGGAGCGAGAGGGAGGGAGGGAGGGAGAGCGAGAGATAGGGAGAAAGAGCGAGAAAGTGGAGGAGAGTGAGATAGAGGGGGAGATAGAGAGTGAGAGAGAGAGCAAGAGGGAGGGAGAGCGAGAGAGAGAAAGGGGGAGAGAGCGAGAGGAGAGATAGGGGAGAGTGAGTGAGAGAGAGGAATGAGATAGAGCGTGAGCGAGAGAGAGAGAGATAGAGCGAGGGAGAGAGGGAGGGAGGGAGAGATAGAAAGAGTGAGAGAGCGAGTTAGCGGGAGAGATTTTTCAAAGAGAGGGTGGAGAAATGGGAAGAGAGAGAGCTAGGGTGAGATGGAGCGAGAGAGAAAGGGATAGGGAGAGGGAGAGAAAGGGATAGAGAGAGGGAGAGGGAGAGAGTGAAGAGAGAGGGGGGGGTAATCATTTTAGTAACAAAAACTAATGGCGATGACCAAAAACAAAAAGTTTGAGCATTACAGAGATTATAAAAAAAATTGTGAGGACTAAAAGCAAAAATCGATATATTTACAGAGAAAATAAAGATATTTAAAACAAAAAATATTATTCAAAAATTAAAATGATATTTTATTTATCAAAAAATAAAATTAAAATAAAAAAGAGAACATTTACGATTTTCATATTATATCACGTCAGCTTTTGTAATTAATAGAGTTTTGTGTATATTATCCTATTATGACAACTTATGAGGAGAAAATTTTAATTTGAAAAAAAATCAAATTACCTTTTATTGTAGATAATAAACCCACTTTGCCATAGTGGTAAAGTTTATTACTTCACCACCCTAAAAGTCACCTATTATTATTGTTGTTGTTGTTGTTGGTCTTCCTCAATTTCACGCGGCATTTGGAGTCCACTTTGATCGCTAAAATAGATTATGTAATGACTTTGGGGTATCAGTGCCGGTGGGACCTTTATGGACGGACACGTTTTTGTTTTAGCGTTTTTAAAAGAATCAAAGATATATTTTACAAAATTATAATTATAATTAGTAACATTCTATGATTTTAATATTTTCGAAAGCGCTTTTAAATTTATATTGAATTTTTATTTTTTAAATCTCATGCTTAAAGTAGAGAAAGCTCATAATGCTTTGTCAAAACATGTTTTTTCTTAGATTTTCAGTAATAAAGATTTGTATTAAATCTTGATTAATTTGAGTGAAATGATTAAATCTATTAACATAATAACCCTCTCGACCCCTATTTTTTTAAAATTCATTCGCAACAATTAAATGCTAAAAATAATTATGTTTGATTTAACGTTTACACCAGCGTTGCTATTCAGTACAAATAGCAGCTGCACGAAACACACAAATTACAACAATTCCATCTTGTTACTATTTGTGGATAATTATGTCAAATGACACCTAGTAATGCCCACATATGGCACCTGACTCCCCCAAAATTTTCTGATCATAAACAAAAATTTATATAGTCAATTTTTTCTTCTTCTTTTCTTAATTTCTTTAAATATAATGGAATATTTAAAAATTGTTAGTAATAATTTCCTATTAATTAGATCAAACTCTATATTTTCAAAAATTAAAAAACTTCAAATACAGGTATTTCGTACATTTTTGTTTACTTTATTATTTTAAATATCTTTGTCAATTAAATTATATTTCTTAAGTATTTTTTAATTTACCCTTTTAGATTTTATAAAAATACTCAATAGTTCACCAAGTGCTTCCTATAATTTTTGACTCAGAACCTTCTACAATTGACATTATCTTAAAAATAACTTAACGCTAGATCAAGTTAATTGAAAAATAAATATTTGTGTTTTGTATCAAAAAATTAGTTAATTGAAAAATAAAAATGAAGCTGTGCGGGTAAAAAAAAAAAAAAGAACCTGTACTATAAATGTGCACAATTCAAAGCCTACATAGAAATAGAAAGCAAATTCAAGTTGTTCCGTTCAAACTTGAAAACTCACACATTCTTCGTCTCCACAAGACCCCAACACTTTAAGAAACAACGAAGAAATTCAAAACTATTATTTCATTCCATGGCTGCCAACGAAGCTTCACCGTAAGTACTCACTCTTCTTTTGCGACTTACCCTCAGTCATCATTTCCACCCACTAATTTTCAATCAATTAAAATCACAGAAAATCAAAACCTCAAAACTTTCCATGAAATTTCGAAGCAATTATTTTAATCAAAGTTCGGAATTTGTTTTTGTTCAAACGATGATTAATTTTTCCGTGGAATAGGTTTGAGAGCAGCGAGATGCTGGCAACGTTTGTGATGTCGACGCCGCTGTTGCCGGAGTCGTGGAGGCTGTGCAGTCAGGCCAACGCCTCCGCCTCCGCCCTCCGCAGTTTCGTGGTGGAGCGAGTCGACGCCGCCGTGTATGTTGCTTTCTCCGGCGTCCAAATGGCCGGCGGGTCTGACCCGAGCTGGAGAACCTTGGCACCGTTGGATAGCATCGGTGGCGTGCCGCTGTTTTCGCCGCGTCGGAGCAACGAAGGGGAGGAGCCGGTGATGGTTCACGCTGGGATGCTCAATCTCTTTTCGTCCCTTTTCAACTCGTTCCAAAGCCAGGTTTGTTTTTTCTTTTCTTTTTTTCACTTCTTTTTACCCACACATGTTTTTTTCACTTATATAAAACGTTAAAAACGTGCCAATTTTTTGTTAATATATAAATTTAAAATAAAAATTTAAATAGGGATTAAAATCAATATTTATAGGGTTAAAAAACCATATTTGTATTTGTGTTTAATTTATCATCTCTCATAAGACTAAAAACATGCAATATTTCTTGATATAAGGACTAAAACAAATAAAATTTAAATAAGAATCAAAATTGAAATTTCTTAATTGTATAGGGTTAACCCTATATTATAGTTTTTATTTTTGTTCTGAATTGGGTGTGTCTTGTTTTTGGTAGTATTATTAGTTGTCGTGTCTTTTGTCTTGCATCCACTTGCTGGCCTATTTGTATGTACTTGTTTTGGATTCTGATTTTGATATATATAGTACTAGCATGTGTGAATATGGGCATCTGATTCTATTGTCAGCAGAAAACCCAAATATAGGAATAAGAAGATGAAATGATCCTATTCCTATATGAATTTTGCCGTAGAGAAATTTAACTGAACTGACAGAAGAAGTAACTAAATTGAGGTTTAAGGAGGAGATAGAGGGAATAATATTTAAAATATAAACATATGATATGAGTGTATTATTGTACAATATCGTCTTTACTCCTTTTGTGGCTGTCGTTTGTTTTTAAATTTTTGTTCTTTTTTTGTTGGGATATTTTCTGGGATTTATGGATTTAGTTTTGAGAGGAGGGACACTTTTTGATGGAGTTTTTTCTTTGGGTGTTCTCTTATCGTTATGCTTACACGTGGGGTATATTTGGTTATCAAAATTGCAAAGGTATGTTTGGATAAAAAAATACATTTAGCTTATAAGAATTCTAGTGTTGCTTTGGATCCAAAGATGCTTTTGTATATGCCCAATTGAAAACCACCCATAGACGTAGTTAGTGGGGCGTGCTACTCTATGCTGAATTGGTACTTAATAATTGTTAAAAGAAAGCAAGAATAAAGAAAACATCAAAGTGAATTTGTAATACTTAGTTAAATCCAGGAAAAGAAAAAGGTTGAGAGTGACAAATAAATAACTCCATCTCCATCCCCATCCCCGTTCATTATTTTTTTTTTGGTACATTATTTTTTTTGGGTACATGAATCATGAGAGTATGGCAGAGAGAGGGAATAAAAAGAAAGAAATATTTAGATGAATCATGTATAGATTATTCTAAATTGAAAGTCAAGTTTACAGAAAGAATTTCCTAATTATCTATAATACTATGTATCGGAAAATTATCTCGTGCAGTTGAACATCCAAATAATTGATTTAATCTATTATCATTATAGCTGAAAAAAAGACGAAAATAGTGTACTGATTCAACGAAGTTGAGATCCCATAAAGTTTGGAAATATAGGCTAAAGCATGGTGATTAAACTCTTAGAGTATATTATAAGTATTAACTATTGAATCTTTCAAATAAAAAGTATTAACTATTGAAAAGAAAATCAAAAGATCAGTACTCGTGTTTTTGTTATGTATTACTACTGAATAAAAGATTTTAACATAATTTTTCATCAACACCCAATGGATCCGCCTTCATTAAGTAGTCATCTGATTATTTTGTTATTTATGCTACGATAATTCCCACCTGAGGCCCCCTCAAGGTATGATATTTTTATTTTTATATTTTTGCATAATCCCTGGAATGTCTGCAAACTCCACCAGCTCAACTAAAACCCTTTGTGTTTAAGTTGTCCTTTTGTTCTATTTTATTTTACGCAAATTAGAAAATAGCAACTGAGCTTTCACCCAACATTCTCTCACACCATGAAAGTATAAGTATTGGGAAGCGAGATATAGCCCCTGTTTGGATAACAAACTTATCTATTGTTTATGACATAAGTTATATAAGCTACTTTTATAATCGAAGAAAAATTATAGTGAAACTTATTTTATATAAGTCATAAGCTGTTTTGATAAGCTATCATAGGTAGCTTATGAAAAATAAGCCCAAAACAGCTTATGAATCAATCATAAACTCTGCATAAGCCAATCTAAACAGATCCATAGAAAGAAATAGAAAAGGAACAGAAAAAGATGGAAAATATCATGCGTTTAACATAATAAACAAATAAAAAGAGAGAAGAGAGGCAAAAGTGACATTAGAGAAAATAAGCTTGAAAAAATATGAAAATTTTTAACCTCAAATTTGCTTTTCCGGGTCCGTGGGATTTTATAGTAGAAAAAAATATTTATTTTTACATCACTTTTTTACTCTTTTTTTTTTATATAACACTTTTTTACTCTTTTATCTTATGTTCCGAAAAATCAATACATTTAAAAAAAAATTATTTACTTTGTGATTATAAGAAAATAATCTGCGAGAATACAGAATCAGAGTGGATAAACTTCATATAGCAAACTTTTATAGTGGTTATGGTGGTAATGACTTTTCTATTTAATATCATCATCACAATGTACAAAAAGCAAAGAACAATTTTTGCAGTGTGAACTGAACAGTTCGTCGTATTCCAAGATGTGGTGAGTGCTAACAACCAAGCCACCTTGATTAGTGCTTACAACTTGCCGTTTGATACAGAAAGGGTCCAGGATTCCAATTTGAAATGGTTGACTTTTACTTTTAAGTAGCAGTTGCCTCCATCATCTAGAAGATAATGCCATAGAGGGGATTTGATTTTCAGAGTAAAAAATTCAATTAAAACTTCCATTACACTTTTCCATTGCCTTCATTACAATATGATGGCGTTTGTTAATAGAAAAATGTATTATACAGCAAATTGTGATGATCCAATACCAGCACTAGTTGACCGGCGAAATGCCCAAAAAGAAAGTCATTTTTAATTTTAAATCTAGTGGTAACTTTTTTTTTTTGTTTGGGTGGGGGTGGGGTTATAAGAAAACAGTAACACATTGCCGTCGTATTGAGTGCGTGTGAAAGGGATCGATTCTATCGTTTAGCCTGACCTGATGGGATTTCAAATGACAATTTTTTATGCTACACGGATTCAAGATGTCATGACATACCAAAATAATGGAATTGGACCTTAATACACGGATCTTTATATTTATATTATTTTCATTTTAAATAATTATTAATTAACGTGAGACTTTATTACTTGAATTTGTGACAAGAAAGACAAAAGAAAAAGAACCAAAAGATAAAACAAGTAATGTGATCAGTGATACGATGATTAAAGAACAAACAGTGAAAAATAAATAGAAGGTGAAAAAGTGTCTCGAGAGGGAAAAAAATTGTGAGAATATAAAACTCCTATTTAAATGGTGAAAAATTGTCTCTAAAACCTGTCTTGTTAGTAATTTGGGTAGGTTAAATCCAACTTTTGTTACAATAGTGTGGGTGTTTTAGACTTATAATAACATGTCTAGTTTCTTTTAAAAAGACGGCAAGCGTAATTTGGGCAAAAGTTAGGTAATTTGGAGACCTTGATAATAAAAAACCAAGTATGTTATCGTTATCACCACACAGAAGATGAATCCCCTCCACACCCACTTACATCATGTCAAAGTTGGGTGAGAATGGCCTTTTGGCTCTACAAAACTTACAAGTTGCGTTTAGTCCTTGTCTAATGATTCGGGAGCAAGAATACAAAACTCAAGAGTCGTGACGTACTGGGAACCCCATGATACACACCTTGCCAAAATGATCAAAAAGAGTTGTCTAGGTCAATTTGGGAAGTAACCTTTTGACATGAAGACGGAAGAGTCATATTCATAATTCACCCCAAAGGGCCGTTAACTTTATGTCGCACCAACTCTTTTTAATTAGATTATTACTCTACCACTTTATGAACTTTTCCCCCCACTATGTACATCAACCATATGAAATTAAAATCCCAAGTTATCTTCCGTTATAACTAATTATTCATATTAAAATCTTAAAAGGGCATTTTTTTTTATTTGGGTTCTTGAAATTTGTTTCCGTAGAATCTTATTCCCAATTAACCGTTGAAAATTATTGTTACCATTCAGATGTTGGACATAGTGGGAAATACTGACACCAAATCAGTAGTCATCACCGGCCATTCCATTGGAGGAGCCATTGCCTCTCTTTGTACCCTCTGGCTTCTGTCTTACCTCCAATCCATCTCTTCCTCCCTGCCACTCGTGTGCATCACTTTTGGCTCACCATTGCTTGGGAATGAATCCTTTTCCCAAGCCATTTCCAAAGAAAGATGGGGTGGCAAATTCTGCCACGTGGTATCAAAGCATGACATAATGCCAAGGTTGCTCTTTGCACCAATAACACCTCTCACTGCTCAGCTAAATTTCCTGCTCCAGTTTTGGCACTTGTCAATGACTTCACCAGAATTTGGGAAGCTTGCGGTTCAAATATCTGACAAAGAGAAAGCCGAGTTATTCACTGCTGTGATGGATTACTTGGAAGCAGCAACACAAAATGGGGAATCTTCAGTGCCAATTTTATTCCACCCTTTTGGGAACTACTTTTTTGTCTCAGAAGAAGGTGCTTTGTGTGTGGATAGTCCAGCCACAATCATCAAGATGATGCATTTGATGCTCTCAACTAGTTCCCCATCTTGTAGTATTGAGGACCATCTCAAGTATGGAGATTATGTTAATAAATTGTCTTTGCAAATGTTGAGTCAAAGAAACTCCATGCAGAACAACATTCCTAATTCAAGCTATGAGGCAGGGCTTGAATTGGCCATTCAGTCTTCCGGTATAGCAAACCAGGTAATTAGTAATATATTGATTCTTTTTATCTATACATGTTAAAAAAAACTCAACTTCAAATACCAAAGCTCCATCGGGAGGTGACACATGTCCCAGTCAGAAAATAAAAAAGCTGGAAGATGACTTGTGTCTCAGGCTCCCAACCATAACCTACTTTTCTTATATAGTAATAATAATTGAAGTAATTGATGATTGATTCATGTGATGTCACCAACAGGAATCCGCTATCATACGGGCCAAGGAATGTCTAAAGACAGCAAGGAGAATGGGTCCTTCACCAGCTCTGAATGCAGCTAGCCTAGCAGTTGCCTTATCCAAGGTTGTACCATACAGAGCCCAAATAGAATGGTACAAAACTTGGTGCGACGAGCAAGATGACCAAATGGGGTATTATGACTCATTCAAAAGCAGGGGCTCTTCCAAAAGGGACATGAAAGTCAATATCAACCGTCACAAACTAGCCAGGTTTTGGAACAACGTGATTGACATGTTAGAAAGAAATGAGCTACCCCATGATTTTGACAAGCGAGCCAAGTGGGTCAATGCTTCACACTTTTATAAACTGTTGGTTGAGCCACTAGATATTGCTGAATATTATGGGAAAGGGATGCATAGAACCAAGGGTCATTACATACAACATGGTAGAGAGAGAAGGTACGAGATTTTTGATAGGTGGTGGAATACCACTGGTGAAGAAAACAAGGAGAGGAGCAAGTTTGCAAGTTTGACCCAAGATTCATGCTTTTGGGCCAGGGTGGAAGAAGCAAGGGACTGGTTGAATAGTATGAGAAGTGAGAGAGACACTAACAAGTTGGCTCTCTTGTGGGATAAAATTGAGAACTTTGAAAAGTATGCCATTAAACTAATTGAGAACAAGGAGGTGTCAAGTGATGTTCTCGCTAAGAATTCAAGTTACAGTTTATGGGTGGAGGATTTAAAAGAACTGAAACAACTGAAAGCAGAAGTGCAGAGGTTTCCTCCTCAGTTTACACGTTTTCTGGATGGGGAAGTAGTTCCTTAGTACGTAATTTGGGAATCAATAAGCTTATTAGCTTAACTCATTTTAAGCAGCTATGCTAGTATGTATAAAAAACTGCTCCTTCTACAAAATAATTCGTTTTGGTTATGAGTAATTATTTTAATTGCATTAGGATTTTTTTCTTAAATACGTGTAAGAAGCAGGGCAAAAGTGACTAATTAATTGACCATAGTAAACACAAGTCAATGCAACAGACATGAGGGCCAAGAGATGAAGAGTATTGCATCACTCACTCATTTTTTAAAATTCTGAAGGATTATATACTGCCATTTTAATTATTAACATTTACTGTAATTTTTTTCCCCACGATCGTCCAAAAGAGTGGAGGAGTGTAAGACGTACATAAAGTGGAAAGGAAGGGGCCGAATAAAAGAGCAAGATGGTGTGGATTATAGCAGTTGATAGACTCACCAGCAAATAGACACCGATTTCTTCTTCAATTTTATTCCCTAACACAAAAACTTCACCAAAATAACTATAATTTTATATAAAAAAGCTCAAAATAATAAATTACTTTTTACAAAATTTTAAAATTACATTTTTCACTTTCATTATAATAATTAATCACTTTTTTATTATCATATGTTAATGGTGATAGATATTAGTCATTACAATGTTTTGAGAGTGAAAAATAAAAGGATAATATTATATAGATAAAAACATTATTCTAAATGAGATCGTACAATCATGATATCTAAGATACCAAAAATGCAAAGAGATCTATTCGGCACTGGAAAATTGAGGGTTCCTGCATGATCAAGGAGACCGGAACCCTCAATTCAATTCGAAACTCATAATCAAAGTTCGATGGGGAATTTATTTGTGAAGAAGCCATGGAATAAATTGAGACAAAATATTATTGAGACAAAATATTGAAACATGGAATAAATTTAAAGGACAATAAGTGTATTTTGCTTTTATTTATTTATTCTGTGAAGATTTTACACAGCCCACCCTGGCAGCAAAGCGGGGTGGTGAAAGGGAATTTATCAATCATGCAATTTATAAATGTAGAACAAAACTTCATTAGGATACTTGATTTGAACTGCAGCAGAGAAGCCAATACTTCACTACAAAAAATTTCATAATACATTCAAAGACAAAGATGACCTCCATCTTTGACTTTGATCTTATGCAGCAACAAGAAGCCCAACAGCAGTGAAGTGTATTCTGTGACAACCAGAAACAATGCAACTCCAGCAACAAACAACAGCTACCTTTTTCTTAAACCATGAAGCCCCAAACACACTAACATACCTTTGTTGTCTTTACCTGTCAACATTCAACCATGGCTTAAAATTTCCTCCATTTGGCAACTTTGAAATGGGCATTGCAAAGTAACTAGCAACTAATATTATTATATCAATCTTCCATAGATTTTAACTACATACATTTCAAATCTTCTACCACTATATATGTCACAGACAAAGCAAAGTAATGCAAACGGACAATTTTTATAAACAAAAGAAGCATAAGAAGTGGATATATCCGAATGATGTTGCAATTAGTTCATAACAGTAATTGAAAGAATAATCCATTGGTTGCAGGGCATGCTAGTGCAGATATGGACATCCTTCACTCATAGCTAGATATATATGTTAGAGAATGTAAAAGGCTAACCAGTGTTCTAAGGGCAATGATTAAAAAAATCAAAAGTATACCTTTTTTTTTCTTTAAAGTTCCTGTGGTGAGAGCTTTTCTAACTTGTTCTCCCAGAATCTCTAATAAACTTTGTAATTTATAAGCTCCACAATCATACTAACTTCTCAATATAATAACAATAAAAAAGAAGCTGGTCTGTGCAACTAATTTTATTTAAGTTACAAACTAGGAGAGTGATAAGAGAGACAAAAGTACAGTAATTTTCTGTTAGTCCTCCAAATAATAAGACCAACAAATCCCAAATCCCAACTAACTGGAATTGGTTGTCATCAGTCCATACATAACAAGCATGATATCTATTAAGCTATCTAACACAAAAAATATTTTAGTAATTATGGTAGTTATAGCAAATAATGAAGCGAGGAGAACATACCAAGATTGAGGGGAAATTATGAAATATAAAAAGAAGCTGACATTTCAGGGTTACCTTGGTGAAGTAGACAAAGTGGAAGTACCAGGAAAGCCTGTAAACACATTTGAGAAGGACTTTGTCAAATATGAAAAATTGTTAATGGGAGGCAGAGAAGGTATCCTTTCTCCTTTCTTCAATAGTTCTTGCAAATCAAGTCTTTGCAAGGTCAAAACAGCCCTTGACTCCTTCCAAGTGAAGGCAAGCAAACCATTTTGAAATACAAATAGGGAACCATGCTTTGATCCAGGGTATCTGAATCCATAACCATTTGCAATACCCTCTCCCATGAAAGCATGCTCGATATTCGTTGAAAAGGAGTCCGTGTCGGTGTCCAAGGGAAAGGGTTCAGATGAAGGCTCATTGATATTCACTATAAAAATTGCTGAACCATTAGGATGCAAGACATAGTGAGTGCCTTCCAATACTTTTGTTCCAATAAGAAGCTGTTGTCCCTGGGACTCCTCATACGAGAGCAGAAGAAAGAATAGAGCCTTTCCAGGTTTGTCTTCAGAAGTTTTTCCAGGAGGCCAACCAAAAGTTCCTCCCCATAAACCAGCATAAACTTGATCCTCTGCCGGGGCTCGCAACGGCATCTTGTAAAGTGCAAACCAACTCTTGTGCATATTCGGCCATGCTCGATAAGAAGATAGTTTTACAGTTGAGGCCCTTAATGTTAGCCTTATTGTGTCACTTGATCTAAGAAAGTCTTGAAGCTGCGCATGCTTTATCTCGTGGCTTGAAAGAAGCTTCTTAGTAAATGCATGACTGCCATTAATTGAACTAGATCTTCCAAGGATCTGTTTAAAGCTACCCCAGACATATCCACCAAGACTTTTTCTCTTGATGCATTGTGTGTGACCATCCTCCTTGTGCAGACTTGAACAGTCAAGACTCTTTCTTAGGTCATCCAGGTCTGATTGCATTGGACCAACTTCCCCTTGAGAATTTTCCTTATTTTCAATCTGAATACAACCAAGCTTGTACATTTGGTTAAGGAGGAATGTTCTTCTTTCCTTCAAGAGCACCAAATCTTTCTGAAAATTGTCAAAATCATCATCCCTTGACCTAGGAAACAATGGTCCAATTGCCATATTATCAGGAACCTCTTGTCGAACTTGTCTAGTAGCGACCTCAAGCAACTTTCGTCTATCACTAAAAGCCAACTCACTGAAGGGAACCGTTACCTCATTATTTTCAACAACCCCTTGTAACCTAGAAAGCTCACTGTTTGATCTACAAGCCTGTCTTGATAACTCCACGCCCGATCGGTGTACAAAGCTTCCCCTCTGCAACAAAGTGCTATCACAATCTTGTTTCCCGGGTTCAACCTCAAGCAACAGTATATTGCAAGATTCATCTAAACACTTGACTGAGCCATGATAAACACAGTCTATTCCCTCTTCCCTTCCATGGAGAAAAAAAGTAGCTGAACCATCAAAGTCCCCAATAACCTCAAACACAGATGCCCAGAGGATGGAACCATCTTGAATCCCCAAAGGACCAAGCTCCTGAGGAATTATCCGGCACCCAACAACAGAAACAAAACCGGGCATGACATAAACAAGGTTACCAAGCTCAGGATTCTGATGAACCCATATTCCAAGCAATGGTTTAACACTCAAAAGAAAACGGCAAAGTGCCTTGTAAGAGGACACACCCTCACGCCACTCAACAAGGTCTTTGTGGGGCACCATGCCCACCATGTCACACTGAATGGTCCAAACTTTTTCAGAGGCTGCAAAAGCATATAGGCTCTTGCAGCAGAGACTGAGATTGCAAACATCTCTGGGTAAGAGGAACCGTGACACAATGGCAAATACATCATCAGGGAGACAGAGAAGCAAGCTTGAATCACAGGAATCAGAGGGTAACAACATAACGGACCCAATCCAAAACCCCAACTAAAATTTAATGGTAATAAAAAAAATTGAGCTTTGAGTGTTAGTGTAGTGTGTGTGTTACCCCCAGAATTTCGTGCTCCACTGCATTAATTTGCACAATCTCTAGAGTAATCTTCAGATGTTGAGTTGACAAATACACGTACCTAGCAGAAGAGAATTGGGTGGTCTAAGATGCTGCAGATTTCTGTGGATTGGGAAATGTTGAAACGCGTTTGTTGTGGAAAATAAAATTCAGAGCTCCAATGGGGTGTGAGAATGCAAAAGTGAAGTGAAGAGAGGATAAAGATTGGTGAGAAAATAGTAATTAGGAATTAAGATGAAGAGGTGAGTCAAGTCAAGGCAAACCATTGTGTTGTCACGACTCACCAACACAACACTCTCAAAGTTTGGATGATTGAAGGTAACAGTGCACACCGTATCCATCTGTCACTTTGACTGTGTCCAGTGCACTGTTTGATTGCGTGAAAGTTCTGAATTTTGAATTCTCCGGCATCTTTGTTTTTTTTAGCAAAATACATTCTCTTTTTACTGAGAAATATCAATATTATATTTTTTTATTTATTTGAAAACACACTTCTCTCTCCTGAGAGTTATCAATATTATACTCTTCTCTCTTCTTGTTTGAAAACATATACTCTCTTTCCTTCACAGATAAAATATGAGACATTTCTCTCATTTTGTAATTTTTCGTTACCGTAAAAGTTAGTCTCCGTTAAAATATTTTTTTATTACCATAATAACCTTCTATCTTTCATTTCTTTTTTTGCTTCATTTCTTTTCTCATTCCAATTTTTGATTTATGAAATCAGACCGCTTCACCTCCGTTTACCACCACATTTCACTAAAACCAAATCGAAACCATTGTTTGCAGTAATTTTGATTTCAGGAATCAAAAATTAGAATGGGAAAAGAAATAAGGCAAAAATAGAAATGAAATAAAAAGTAAAAAAGATATTATGGTAATAAAAAATATTTTAATGGAGACTAACTTTTACGTTAACGAAAAATTACAAAAATGGAAAAATGTGTATCATATTTGATTTTTAAAAGGAAGGGAGTGCATGTTTTCAAATAAAATGGGAGGAAAATGTAATATTAGTATATCTCAAGAGAGAAGAGTGTGTGTTTCTAAACAAGAGATGAGAGAAGTGTAATATTGTTATCTCTCAGGGGAGGGGAGTATATTTTACTCTTTTTTTTTCCACACTCCCTTTTATTCATATTTATTTTTTCACAATACTTTTATATTTTTTTATTTGAAATGTAATTACTATGCTAAAAAGTTTTACATAAAAATCTAATTTAAAGTTATTTTCCTTTTCTTTGATTAATGAAACTTATTACTGAGTTAATAATTAAAAATAATGTATTAAAATATAAATATAAAAAAAAAATCATTTATGCCATCCTTTTTAAGAGTTAAGACTAAAAAAGTGAAACGAGTTTAATCAAAAATTAAATTATTGCATTTATTTAATTTAAATAAGAAGTTTAAGATACAGTAATTTACCACAAATATATAAGCCGTGACACAAGCTCTTTCTAACTTACCTAGGTAGATTTAAAATTTAAAAATTAAATTTTATCCTTTTTATTATTTAATTCTTGTGAATAATCATAACAAATTAGTTTAATCTATTTTAATAATTTGTGGTTAATTTTTATTGTTATGAAATTATTATTAGATTTTATTGTTATAAAATAAAAATAATTTATGTAAAAAACAGCCAAAAAAGGTTAAAAGGTATGCAACGGTTTAGTGGTTGACATTAAGGTGTAACACAGTAACAGACAATGCGAGCGGATAACTATAAGCGTGCAATTCCAGTTTCAGAGGTAGAGAGAACTGAGACTCCGTCGATCAATTTCTAAGAGCTGGATAAACTTCTCCAAAGGTTCCGACAAAAAACTATTTTCTACAACATCTGAGGAAGTAGTTGTATTAACTTTGTTTCTGGCATAAAGCAAAGCTATACATTCAACACTCGTTGAAATTCACTGGTAAAATCATCCAAATCAACTACGTTTCCTTGTTCCGTCTTCAGTTTAGCGAGCTCTGAATTCAGCTCACCGATCCGTTTCCGAAGTTTCTCCCCCTTGTCAGGTAATTTAGAAGCCATCACCTGCGTAGGTTTAAACGGGGATACGAAAATCAGTTCATTGTTTTTTAATTACAGTATAAGGAATGAAACAGAACTGCTCTATTTCTATAGTTACCTATTCGCCAAATCCATTTAAGAAGAGACAAACATACCGTATTTGAGAGCATTTGGGAGAGCCTATTAATTTTAGCCTTGATTTCTGACTCCGTCAATTTACCATCACTGCTTGGAGAAGATCCCTTTTTGTTTAAATTAACATCCTTGGGATTAAACGCAAACGCAGCTCTGGTTTAAAACAAAAAATGGAAAAAACCAAATCAAAACCAAAAAAACATCCTTTAGCTTCTTAAAAATGTTGTGTGATGATAATAACATCATTTACCCATCAGCAATATCCTCATGTGAAGAAGATGATGAAGTTCCAACATATTTAACCCTATGATTCCTGCAACCATTGTATTAATTCAGCTTTAGGTTTGATAAAGTAATTGGGTAATATAAAAACAGCAATCAGCATTACCTTGTTACTTCATCATCCTCAGGAGCAGCTTGAACTGGTTCTGTCTTGGAAAACAATAAACTGTGGTGACTAACTCCAGCTATGCCTTGACTTTTCAGGAACTCTATGTGTGCTTTGAAAGAGTCGTCCCTACCCAACATACAAATACTCTTTTAAGATGAAAATTAGCGGTTTGAGCACAATATGAGTTAATTTATCATATTTGTAAAATCTCAAAAGACCCCTAAGAAAATATAACTTCAATTGCGAGGAAGATATGAAGAGCAACACGGGAAGTTATATTAAATGAGCGAATTGAACAAGATAATATAAAGCACCAAATGATGCATATCACCGTTAACCAGAAAAGCTAAAGCAAGTGCCAAGGTTTAAAAGATAAAGTATAGCAAAAATGATATTTCGAAGTTATAGACTGATTACACTGTATGTCGACAATCATGCTCCTCATCCAATTGCCGTTGGGTAACAGATACATCAAATCCTTCCTTTGGGAGGCTGAAAAGCTCCCTAAGATCCTGCAAGCACAACCTTTTTGAGGAAATTGCAAATGTATACGCCAACAACAAAAAGTACTTCTCAATAAACTTGTACCTGCTGGCTGAAGTACCGAGTTTGTTCTTTATGTTCAGTAGCTGTTTTGAACAATCCTCCTTTATATACCTAAGCATGATGCAATTTGAGTGTCAAAAAAGTCAATCGATATCTAAACGCCATATTTTTTAGACCATGCAGTTCAGTCAAAACTATGTTAGATACTTCCCATTACATTGATTGATACTGTACAAAAACAATGGAAAGGGAAAAAAATTACCTGCTTCCTGTAGATCTTTTCTTCAACAGTTCCGCAAGTCATCAGTCTATACACAAGAACATCTTTCTTTTGACCAATACGATACGCACGGTCAACACTTTGATTATCCGTACTGATTAAAACAGAAAATGTAATCAAAAATTAAAAATTCAGAGTAGGAACTTTTATCAAGCTGCACACCAGCCAGCCACTGATAACAACAAATTTTAATTCAAGATGTACCTTGGGTTCCAAGCAGGATCAACAACAATGACACGATCTGCTCTTGTAAGCGTCAATCCTAAACCACCAACCTGAGATGTCAAGAGAAATACAGGAGCAACACCTTCTTGGAAATCCTGAAATCAAAATAACAGTTGCCATAAGACAAAGAACATTTGGGGGATATAAAAAGGTTATAATTTAACTATGCAAAATACTTACATCAACAATCTTTATTCTGTCACTGGCTTTTGTTGTGCCATCAATTCGTAAATAGTCATAACCTTTGGATGCTAAACATTCCTATTGCCAATTAGTAGAAACCCTTGAATCAACTCTCATACAAAAACACACAACAAAAAAATGATGCAAGGAATCAAGAGGGAAACTTTCAACATCATCCAACAAATGACCTAAAAATTGTCATAACTTTATGGCACCACTACTTTTGCATTTCCAGCAACGACAATGCACCAACATACAAGAAACGATTGAGCAAATGTTTGACTTTTGAAAGTCTACAGACCATAATTGTAAAACCTAAATAACGGAAATTACTTCTGAACTAACCTGAATAAGATTAAGCATCTTGCGAGTCTGAGAAAAGATAAGCACGTTATGCCCTTCAGGGATCAAATTATCCTACAACAGAAAACACAAACTACAATGTTATGCAAAAAAGTAAATTTCCAGCATATATTGCATCCGCATGACATCAGCACTTACCAATAATGACATGATGAAGGAAATTTTGCAGGACACATCATGCTCATCTTTAAACTTATCTGTTTCTGCAACATCTGCTATGTGCATCGCCAATTTTTCAGCAACATTAACCTCCTCTGGCTTTAGCATTGAGTCCATCCCTTCCAACACATCCTCAGCCGCTCGCTTTGTCAACAGAAATGGATGATCACATATTTTCTTCAAAATCTGATCCATTTAAAGATTTTCAAAATATAAGTTGGAAAAAGAGGAACAGCCAGATAAGATTAAATATTAAATATGAAAACAAAGTACAATATCGCAGCCTAGAATGAAAGAGAATAGTACATATAGTATATAGTATAACAAAAATTACCGTCAGGGCAGCAAGTGGTGAGCCATCAAAGGCTGAGAGAACAATCTCACTCCTCAAAAATGCTTCATAAAGATGCCGCTACATGAAATAGAAATAAAACAAATATAATGGAACAAGTTAAGAGTAATCTCAGGAGATAAAATGAAAACAATAGAGAATTGCATTCTAACCTGAATACTGGTCAATCGAAGCCACACGATGATTTCTTGTTTCTGAGAAAGTTTTGCTGTTGTTTTATCCGCATCTTGACTGAAAACCTCGCTCTTTAAACGTCTCAAAAAGTAAGGCTGAATTCGATCTCTTAGCTCCTATTGAGAAATAAGCAGCGATGATGCTTAAAGCAGGGTATAATTTCTTATTAATCAATGATTAGAAAATGAGAGGACACCACATATTATAAGGACTAAGGAGATCCATTGCATTCAAGAAGTTTTATTTCTGTGCTACCATTTCTTGCAATTTAAGGCATAACACATGTAGGAGTGGAAGAGTGGAAAATATATCTAATCAAAGCCAACCTTGAGCATACTCTTGGCCAGCCAAAGTCATAGGCCAAGTCACACAAATTAGATTTTGGAACACAAATCATTACCTTCGCTACTGAAGAACCAACATGCTTCTCTCTGTCAGAAGCATTTTTATCAGTTCCACGAAGTATAGGTGATTCGAATTTGTCTTTGAACCTGAGAGATTATAACTTTTAAGCCATACCCATGAAAACCTTAGCTAAATTAAGAATGTAGCATGAAAACGATTATTACCATTTTTTGTCACCAAGCAACTCAGGGCAGCAAAAATTGAACAATGCCCACAATTCCTGTTATGAAGTTGTAAGATTGAAAACAATTAAACAAAGTAGCATAATCTAAATTTTAATCAATGGTACAAAAAACAAAACAGATACAGCATGTTAAAAAAACACTGACTATTGATTATAAAACAAGACAGTTTTCATCAAAATACCTTAAGATTATTTTGCAATGGTGTGCCACTAATGATAATGCGATGAGCACATGGTATCTCGAGTAAACTTTTAGCTCTCTGGGTGCTTGGGTTCTTTATAAGGTGCCCCTAAAGGTAAGAACATTTTGACAAAAAAAAAACTATCACCTTTAATAAAATATTTAATATAAGCATTTATATTCAATGGCATATGATGTAAATTTAAATTTCAACACTAATATGAGCAACATGATCAGATAATCTTGAGCAGTCCCATAACTGTGCTCACTCATCAAATAGGCAGCAAGAAACCTGTAAGGTGAGCTTACAGCTTAAAAATTGCAGAAGAAAGCCAGTACAAGTCAAGGTTCACGCAGTCTTTGGATCCACTATCAATGACACAGTTACTCGTATGTCAGCAATACAGCTTGTATATAACTGATATACACATGATTTTGCGGTTTCTATTATAAAATAAATAACTTTGCATACACTTCTCTGCTCAAACCTCAAATTCAATTACCCCCTTTCATGCAATTTGGAAGCTTTATCTGCCTCTTCTATGAACGTTTAAGGATTTAAGTTGAGTCCAACTGTAAACCAACTACATAAATTGCTAAAAAAATAAAGCACAAAAGTTGTAAAGAAAGAAATAAAGACAGTAAGGTAAAAAGTTTCAGACCTCCAAGTAATATGTTTCATTCAATTGGCAAGATGCACCCTGTCTCACAATATTGACAGACTTTAAAGTTCTTAAAGGGAAAGAAAAAATCAATTCAACTTTTCCCACATAAATCTTTTTTCAGAGTGGTATTCGACGATCTGTACACACTTGCAACTTTCTAAATTTTTACATGTTTCCTAGATGATCCAAGAAATAAAAGATACAAAAACTACGGTATGTAGACAGATCAACATTAGATAGGTTTTACATAGAACAAACTCATTTTTACCTCATCAAGAATCATGTAGTCCCATCTAGCGCCGTCATCACTTTCCTCATCATCATAATAATTATTCCCTCGTAAGGACTTAGAATTGTTGCGGACAATATCATATGTGGTGAGAAGAACACCTTTGTCCTAGAGGGAGACATTAAAAAAAACAGTTTAAGATTGATACTTTGATAGAAACAAAGAAATTGGAAACACACACACATATGAATGTCCACCAGCGAAACAATTTTAAATGAATGTTTTTTGAAATAAATTGATGCTGCACAAAACAGGTTCCCTTCCAAATCTTAAGCAACTTAACTCCTACATACAACGCCTATCCAAAAAAAAAAACTCCTAGATATAACAGTTCGGTAAAACAAAAAAGATCAAGTACCTGAAGTATGTACTGAAGTTCATATTCTCTGGCTTTTGTAGAAGTTCCAAAATATCTGCAGAAAAGCATAAATTGGTGATTGTTGTTCTTAAAGCGGAAAAGTTCCAACTCTGCATTTTAAATAAACTATAGTAATCAATAAAATCAGGCAGCCGCACTCTCTAGTCTTCTCAGAGAGACCAACAGCCGATAATTCTTTGATCCAATGGGGCAACAGTGTTTTGGGGGCCACAACCATTGCCCTTCTAATCAGACGGGAATGAAACAGTCCAGCTAGAAAGCCACACATCTGCAAGAAGAATCCGGCATTAGTAAAATCACGAACTAGCTATTGCAAATTACAAGTTGCAACCACTGTGCTTCCCATTTCATTTCCTTACCTGCATCGTTTTCCCCAAACCCATGTCATCTCCCAATATTCCACCTTTACCCAGACAGTGCAACGACCACAGCCACTTCAATCCATCCCGCTGATGAGGATACAACATTTTCGCAATTTTACCCGGTAACTTATACATAGATTTCGGGCCATTCAAGATTATAGAACCATCATTCTCAGGCTCAAAATGATCCAACTCCTGAACAGAATCATCTGAATCACACTCAACACCACAATCACCATCATTTTTAGTATCCCTTGACGAGCTGTCACAGGGATCCTGTTGTTGTGGGGAAAATGAAGACCCAGCACTCCCAAACTCCAATCCCTCCTCTTCACAAGTCTCTTTCCTTCCGACCGGAACCTCAACAGGCTTCGGCACCCGCTTCCTCTCAACCGATAGCAACTCAAACTTGGAGTTCAACTCATTCAAAATATCCCTAATTTCACTCCTACCCCCACTCTCCTCAATCTCGATCACATTTTTCGGTGCCGCCGGAATGGGCGAATCAAAATCGACGAGATCACCAAAATCGGACTCGTCAACAGCCGCGTTTTTGCTGGCATCGCCTGCATACGCGACCTTGCAGAGTCGGCGTCGCCCTTGCACCTTCACCTTCGTCTTCTTTTCCTCCTCTGAAAAGAGATGATAACGATTAGAGCATCGATTGTGAAATAATCGATTCAAGTGAAGAACAGAAGAGAACACTTACTAGGAGAAGAATGATTATCCGAAAACTGGGGAACTTCCTCAGGAGGAGCTTCTTCTACTTTGAACGGTTCACGATTCTCCACTGAGTTTTGCCCTAATAATCGATTATTAATGTAAGCAACTCAGAAATGAAGCAGTGCGAGGAACATATAAATAGAGAGGGAGAGAGTAAAATTAAATGGAATAGAAGTACCGATTGGGGAATCGAAGTCGGTGATTGCAGAAAATTGGGGAATAGTTTCGTCTTGTGGTTGGGTGGTTGGGCGTTGAATGGGGGAATCGTGTTGATCGGCGGGTTTGGAAGAAGGTTTGGGAGGAGCGGAGAGGTCTTGAAGGAAGCGATAGTGGCTGTCGTTGAGACTCAGTGGTTTCTTTCCGCTTTTGTTCGCCATTGAAATTGAAATTGAAATTGAAATGGGACTCAACTGAGTCTGACCCCAACAAAGACGACAACACAGGAGAGGAGAGGACGAGGACGAGGACGAGGACGCTCTTATTATTCCATTTGTTCTCAGCTTCCCGCTTTGTTTGGTAAATTTGAATTTTGCTTTACGCTTGCAAAGGGCAACGGCGTTTTAGGCTGGCAGTGGCACGTCGGTTCTCCTTCTATCGAGGGTTGGGGAAATGGGTTAAAATTAAATAACTCAAAATTAATAAACTGGTATCTTAGATTCTTAAGTTAATTTATTTTTTTAATTTGGTCTTTTATTAAAAAAATTAAATTTAAATATATTTTTTGTCTCTGCAAAATAATCGAGTTTCATTTTTTGTTCCTGTAAAAAGTTTTTTTTATTTATGATCCTTGCAAAATAAAAATTTTTATTTATTTTTAGTCCTCGCAAATTTGTTTTAATCCCTATAATATTTAGATCATATTGAATTTATCCCTGTAATGTTTATATATTCGTCAAATTGGTCCATGTAAAATAAAATTGATATAATATTATAGGGACTAAAAACAAAATTGTCCACATATTACAAGGACTGATTTAGCATGAATTGAATATTACATGGACTAAAATAAATTTGCAAGGACTAAAAATAAAACTTTTTATTTTGCTGGGATCATAAATAATTTTTTTTTACAGGGACGAAAAATGAAACTCTGTCATTTTGCAAGGACAAAAAATGTATTTAAACCAAAAATTTAACAACAAAGTCAGATACGTTTGTAACGGTTAACATCCTTTTTTCAAACGTCATTTAGGACTTGATGACATGTTAGTTATTGACCAATAAGGGACTGGCACGTTACAAGCCACGTAGGATCAGTAACGGACACGTCATCAAGTTCTAAACGAAATTTAAATAAATGGTTAACGGTGTTAACGGTTATAAATATATAGAACCTTGTTGAAAAAATTTAATAAAAGACTAAATCGAAAAAATAAATTACCTTAAGGATCAATTTACTAATTTTGCCTTTAAATAAATAAATAGGTTAGTTTGATTTTTATTAGTTTTTGGGAATTTTTCAATTGAACCCAACATGTTTAATTTGAAAAAATTTGAACCAAATTTGATTCTGGTAAACAGAATAAAATGAAAATATAATGGCAAATATGAATATA
The DNA here is from genome assembly GCA_030159175.1 of Glycyrrhiza uralensis. Classification (NCBI taxonomy): domain Eukaryota; kingdom Viridiplantae; phylum Streptophyta; class Magnoliopsida; order Fabales; family Fabaceae; genus Glycyrrhiza; species Glycyrrhiza uralensis. The sequence continues at coordinate 54,162,238 of BRZY01000003.1, read as the reverse complement.
ACATCTCTTAACTTTTTGTTTGTTAATTAACTTCAACTTAGCTCTTTAAAAAGTATGATAATAAAAGTTGAATAACAAATGTAACTAAAGACCCAAATCCTCGTTTGATCACCATGTTGTCTTTTTTTTTTTTTTAATCAAAGGCGTATCTCACTAGAGTTCGCATGATAGTATCATGAGGCAGACACTTTGTCACCTGAGGCTGAAATGACTACTTTATTCAACTGGTAAATTCGTTAGCGCATTGAACAAAATTCAAAGCTTTTTTCTATCATGTGCCTCTAATACTGAGTTTGCCCACATGGTTCTAGACACAAAGTTTCCCCCATTTATTTTTAATCTTTCGGGTAGTTTTTTCAATTTTTGTTGAAGTGGGAGACTATCTAATACATGCTCTTTTTTTTGGTCAATATCTAATACATGCTCTAAGTTGGAGCATAGAGGGGAAACGGAGAGAAAAATGAAGACCCAAGAAATTGTTGACTTCTTGTGGCCTTATATATATGGTGCCATTTAGAATGGACCAGTAATTCATTGGTCCACCAAACCCCAATGAAATGTGATCCATTGATATAATAATATTTAAATGGCACGGTCAGGATTTCTGGGAGGTTACCTGGTAGGTAGGTAATTTTAAATGTTAGATGTAATTGCAGAAAGGGGTCTATATAATATAGTAAATAAAAACAATAATTGAGAAATAACCCATATAATTATATGAAATTACACTTTTGCCCAAATAAATCCCATAATTAAAAAACGAAATTGATGATAATTTTTTTGGTTTAAATATGTTTTTTGTCCCTATAATATAAGGATGTTTTATTTTTACTCATTAAAAATTCAGTAAAACTTTTTTGGTCCCTATTATATATTTTTTATTTTAGTCATTTAAATGAGTTAACTGTTGATGTATCACTTTTTGAACCTAGTCAACACTTGTGACTAAAAATATTGCGACGTAGGATGTCATGTCAACCCCCTTTCTCCTCCCCTCTCTCTCTCCTCCCTCGTCCCCACATCCACCTCCCTCCTCCTTCTCCAACTTCAACCAATCTCTTCCCTCCCCCACCACCCACACCCTAGATGCACGTCCTTGGAGTCCTACTACTACCTAGAAATAAATCAAATAAAAGATGAAAACTTTACATCTGAGAAAACCCAAAAAAATGAATAAAAATGCGAGTGAGCATTAACACAAGCATATATAGGTACAAAAATAACTTTTCCACTACAAATAGTTATTAACAATTGATTGTTATATTCAATAGAGAGCGAAGAAAGGGGGAGAGAACAAGGGAGAGAGGGGGAAGGAGATAACGAGAGAGTGAGCGAGAGAGAAAGGGGGAGAGAGAGAGAAAGGGGGCGTGAGTGAGCGACAGAGATAGGGAGGAGAGACCGAGAGAGAGATAGAGAGAGAGCGGGGGAGAAAGAGCGAGAGAGAGGGAGAGGGAGAGTGAGCGAGAGAGAAAGGGAGAGAGAGAAGGGGGCGTGAGTGAGCGAGAGAGATAGGGAGAAGAGACCGAGAGAGAGGGAGAGAGAGAGAGAGAGAGGGAGCAGGGGAGAGAGAGTGAGAGTGGGAGAGGGAACAAGAGAGATAGGGAGGAGAGACCGAGAGAGGGGAGAGGGAGAGGGGGAGAGAGAAAAAGGAAGAGAGCGGGGGAGAGAGAGCGAGAGATATAGGGGGAGAGGGAGAGCAAGAAATAAATTAATTTAATAATAATGATAATAATAATAATAATAATAATAATAATAATAATAATAATATAATAAACTTGTGTTGCCATTTTTTTAATTATTTCAAAAGTTGGTAAAGTTTTGTAATTTTATATTATTGTGGTCTATTTCGTAAATATCAGTTTATAATTATACAATTCTTATGGGAATTTTTGCAAATACTAAAAAACCAGATTTACCTCCTATCTCAAGTAAAAATTGATTGGGGTTTGGTGGACCAATTAATGCACTGGTCCATTCTAAATGCCACCTATATATATTACAACAAAATAGAGTATTTCTTCGGATTTGGATTCTCGCTTCATCTATCTCTATCTCACTCTTTTAATTCTCTTCTCTCTTTTCATTATTTCCTCATTTTCTCTTCAATTTTTTTTCTCTTCTCACTTAATTCTTTTACTGCAGAGAGAGAGCTCATTTTGCATTTCTTCCTGCAGATTTGATTTAAACTAATAATTTACTTTTTGTTTCGGGACACAACAAAGATTCACATTCACCTCTCTATTAATTAAGTGAAGTTATAGCAAGAACAAGTCCATGACACACAAATCCATTTTTTCGCATAAATGGGGCTTGTGAAATGTTGTTGTCCCTTGCAATAATAATCGATATTAAAACTCATTGAGTGAAAAACAAGAAAAGAAACGCAACCTCTGCCAAACAAGCAAACAAACCATCGAGGAAAACAAAAGAAAGAAAAAACAAGAATTAACATGTGCTATAAAGTTTCAAAAGAAAGGGTTAAAACTAGAAATTCCGAGGCCAACGAGAGTTAAATCATCAAATTCCCATTTCTTTATACAAACCCACATGAAATAATGTCTCCTAGTTTCAGAGAAAAAACAACGCCTACATTCTATCATTGAATATGCATAGGACATGTACATGTACATCCCTCATATATTCCAACAAGGCCTATATATTCATGAGGTGCATATGCATGGTGAGGATTAGATATTGGTTCAAGCATTATGAGGCAGGGCCATCATCAAGATGATCAATATATGTATCAAATAGGAGCAACCCAAAAAATCAGAACATCAACAAAGTGAGAAGAATCTTGTGCCCCATCAAGATTGAGCCAAACTCAAATATAAGCATATATATGATGTCACGAGGCCATAGATTTTGCAAGAGGCATTTCACTCTCATGTGAGGCAACAGATGATTCCCTATTCAACTCGCCACCTTTTGCTTGAGATGCAACCTCAACATCTACATTATTCCTTGGTGTATTTGGAGCACCCCAATTTCCTCCTCCTCCTCCCCTACTCCCACCTCCACCCCCATCATTGCCATTTTCAACCCTAAATCCACAACACCTTGAGAAGATTCTGTATAAGAAGGTGAGAAACCAAAATGCCCATGGTAGACAAACCAATGTTACCCCAGCTACGGGTATCCAAGATGTGGTTTCTGTTTCAGGAAGGACCATGTATGCCACAAGGCATGCTCCTCCTGCGATTAAAGAGATGAACAAAAGACAAGTGATGAGCCATATGAATGCGCGGCCAGAACCAGGATCAGACACAGGCATTTGTGTTCACAGCAGGTGGTGTAGAATAATGTGATCAAATATGTGAAGTTTGGATCAAGATTTCGTCTTTATCATCTTCCATTTTAAGATTTGATGATGGGGGGTTAACGATTGAGGGAGGAATAATGCATTGGCATTGGGGTGAGAAGAAGGTTCTGTTTGGAGGCAGATTTTTTGTTTCCCCTATAGTTTTTGGTTTTTTCTGGTGTAGTTGCAATGAAGCCTGAAAATGGGAATTTTCTCAAATGGTAGTAGACATATTCAAAAGTTTGTTAATCTAAAATGTGTCTAATCTTAGAACAGATACGCCCACAAAGACAGAGAGAGGAAGCGGTTTCCATTTATGGTCATTCAAGTTGAGGTTTCGGTTGGTCTGAACAATGTGCTACTACATTGAAAGCCCGTCGTTTATAGAAGTCATGCATGTTCTAAGATCTGTTGGTTGATACACGTCAATCATATTACATATTATACAGAATGCCATAATATTATGTCGTTGCTAATGTGGTTTATCTGTTGCTATTAAATGACAAATGTTTTGAATATATTATATTTTTATTTTTATTATTATTGCTAATGCGGTTTATCTGTTGCTATCAAATGACAAATGTTTTGAATATTATTATTATTATTATTATTATGGTATTGGCAGATGTTATTCATTTTATTCCAGATCTGTAGAAGATAGCCTCAATTTTCTTTTTGATTTTTCTTGTTATTTATCCTCCAGGTAGTTCATAAAAGGTTAAAATAAATTATTATTTCCTATAATTTTGTCGCATTTGAATTTTGATCCTCATAATTTTTTTCAAATATCAGTTAATATGATTTCACCGGTTTAAATTATGGTTTCTCAGTAATTAAAAACTACAAAAACCAATACCTAATGAATATCAAGCATTGTTTTCAAAACCTGCCCTCCTTTGAAACAAACACTATGTTAAAGATAAGGACTAAAATCCAAATAAAATAAAGCATAAGTGCATATTTTAAAAAAATTACAGAGACCAAATCCAAATCAAGTATAGGGGCTAATCCTTTATTTTAACCTTAGTAAAATCATCTATATACTTTTAGTAAAAACATGATATTAATAAATAACTTCGCTACAAATCTCACATATCTTTATTTTTTATCAACGAATAAAATTGTCAAATGAAAGTAAAGACCACACGCGGTTTCTTTTTCTCTCTCCATTCCTTCTGTTAATCTATTCATCTTTAATTTTGTAGCCCTTGTATCAGAGATAAATATTAAGGCACAACAAAACATCAAAATTGAGAGAATGGCCATGAAAACTTATCAAGACCTAGCTGTTTCAGTCAAAGAAACTTCAGGCACCTCATCTTGGGTATTAACTCGAATGGCATTTATCATTTTATATCTCCTCTTTTCTTGAGCTTTCCTCCTGTTGGCTTCGAGCACAATGAGTAGAGCAGTGATATCAGCAGGGCTCACCCCTCCTACTCTGCTTGCCTGACCAATGGTTTGAGGCCTAACCTAAAATCATTGAAAGAACAAGTTATCTATAGTTAAGTCCTGGAAAATAAGTTGCAATAAAGAGTTGCTTGCATAAACGTATTTTGTTAACACACAACGACTGGGATTAAAGTTTCTCTATCACATCTGATTGGTTGGGTGTACTAGGTGTTCATTATAAGAATGTTGGGTGCACTGGGTGTTCATAATAAGAATTTCATAATAGATGAGAATGGACTTGTAGAATGCAGGTCCTCAGTGGAAGCAGAAACAATCAACACTTTGGCATACATACTTTTATGAGATTTTTTTGGGGGGGGGGTGGTTCAATATTGAGTTATTGATTAGTGTTTGAAGGTTTGTCTGTCACGAAGATTTTATTTCCTCGATATCTCATTACATTCTTTTTTCCATTATTACTAGATTTGTATGGTGAAGTTGTGTTCCAAAGGGTGCATTTCGGTTTTTACCATCCCTAGTTGTAATGAACAAATTATCTATTTTGATAAGTATGTTACAAACCTTGGAAAGTTTTTCACGAGCTTCAAGAGACAAAGTTGTCATTGCATGGTAATCCAAGTCTTCAGGAAGTGGTCTATGTTGTTGAGTAACCATCTATAGGTAATCCAACACAACAATGAGATTTGACATTAAACACGCCTCTGAAATTCTAAAATGTGCAAAAATTAAAACGAAACAGGACAGTGATATGGACACGGAGCAGTGCGCGTTTACTTTTGTTGACATGTATAACAGACATATACCTGTTGAAGTTGGCTTTGCTGTCGCAAGATGAAACCTTCATACTTAATATCGATCTCAATACATTCTTTATCCATTCTAGATAAGCTTTTGTTACCAAAACCATGCTTATCAAGAACTCCATATTGTATATGGGGTTTCTTAAGAAGACTTTCCAATGTTGAAGAGTCCTTCACGGGCTGACCAGACAGATGAGTAACTTCAGCAGACAAATCCCCTCCTGATATGAAAATTGAGAAGAGTAGCAGTAATTGATAAGAAATCAAACAAAGTTTCCTTTAATCCTAATAGATAAAATCAAAAGGCGTGGATTATCTAATAGACTATTTTGTGTGTGTGTTTTGGGGGGGGGGGGGGGGGGAGCTTGTGCCAATTATTTTAAAACAATTGGATTTACAAAAGCAAGGCCACAATTGTATTTGATTTGATTTGAGAGGCACCAGCCTGCTTTCCCCAAAGGATAAACTTCCTTCATTCCCTTTTAAACAGCTCCCAAGAATGAGTTGTCACACAAGCATAGTAGACAAACAAACCTGAAATCCTAACACTTTTCAATCGCTTCTTTTCCTCAGAAATCCGAGCCTGCTTCTCCTGGTACAGTTTCCAGCGTCTATCATCTATCAACCCAATTTCACGGCCCAAAGGAGTGAGACGGCTATCAGCATTATCAGACCTCAACAGTAACCGATGCTCTGAGCGGCTAAATATCAGGAAGACAAATTTTTTAAGTTGTTTTTGTCAAGAAATGTGAAATGGAATAAAGCAGCATACATACATCAATGAGCAGAATCATTGTAATCTAGGTTAGCATACCTTGTTAACATGCGGTAAGGCTCTCGCAGGTCCTTGGTAACTAGATCATCAATTAATGTTCCTATGTAACTGCTCTCCCTCTCAAGAACAATGAGTGGTTTACCATCTGCATGTCTAGCAGCATTGATTCCAGAAATAATGCCCTGAAGGATGAAAAACAGTAGATTGTAAGAATAAAGCTTGCTAGATTAGCAGGAAGCCCACATAAATAATAAGAGTTTAGTTAATTCCTCATTATACAACATGAAAACACCGGAAAAAAACAATGAATTAAGTTTATTAAGTACAAATGAAATTCGAAAGAATACCTGTGCTGCAGCTTCTTCATAGCCTGTAGTTCCATTTATCTGACCAGAGAAGAACAATCCTTGTATTTTCTTCGTCATAAGAGACCTAGTGCATTGATGAGCAGGTAAATAATCATACTCCACAGCATATGCAGGCCTCAACATTGAACAGTTCTCAAGTCCAGGCAAAGTTCTCAGCAAAGGTAACTGTAATCTCTCTGGCAAACCCGTTGAGAATCCCTATAAGAAAGAAAGGGTAGACAATATAATCTTTTGTAACTGGAATTCTATGGTTCAGCACTTCAGCTGACTACTAAAAACATTAAGGAAGAAAAGAAGAGTATGAAGCTCGTAGATAAGACATCCTCTTATTCTCATGATAAAAAGGTGATAAAAGCCATGAATCCCCAACTTTTTCGCAACTGGAAAATAGCAAGGAAAGAGGGGGAGGACTCTCTCATAAATTGCTGACCCTATATTCACTTTTCATTGAACTTCAAATATAAATTGACTTTAGCTTGTGACAATGTTATATTTCTTCCATCCACCTGCTTCAATACAACCAACTGCATCCTGGTTCCATCAGGCAAGACAACAAAACTCTATTTTTCACCTCTTTCTGTGTTGCTTCATAAATTTGGTAATGCTTCAAAATATCTAAAGTATTATTAATGTTAAACAAGGCATTGCTCATACTTCAGATGTAGGATGCTTCTACAGTCTAAACTCTCTGCACCATTCTCTTAAACAGGTACATATATTCGTTATAAGCATAACTACTTTTGTGATTGATGACTATTTTTTTCTAAAAACTATATCGATTAGTTGATTATCTTAATGAAACTTCACCATATTATTATTATATTTGACAACCCCACGGTAAAAAGAGAAAATAAATTAACAAGTTTCATTCAGATTATAGGGAAGAAGGGAAAAAGAATATAGACCTTACCTGCACATAGAGCTCAGGCACATGTCGACCCTCCGGTTCAAGAAATACTTGATGAGACTCCTTATCTTGGAATCTGACAATCTAAAAGTGAACAATATATAACATCAGAAAATAATGCAAACATATCACACCAAAAAATAATGCAAACAATTTCAATATAGTCAATCACATGCTTCAGACCACACCCTTTTCTAAAAGGTGCAGGTTAGGGCTGAGTATGGAATGAATTGTTAACTATTCTTAATTCTTAATAATGTAAATAACTAAATATTAAACCAGCTTAACTTTTAAAAATGACTAGTAAATATTGTTGAAACACACCTTATCTTCTATGGAAGGGCAGTATCTAGGTCCTTTGGCTTCAACCCATCCACCATAGGTGGGAGTTTCATGTAAGTTCTCTCTAATTATCTGGTGAGTAGTACTTGTAGTACGAGTTAGGTAGCAGCACATCTGTTCTCTTTCAATATGGACATCAGGATCAAAACTAAACCAGCTGACCTGCCAATTATACAGATATACTGAGGAAACACTATCATTGTGTTACATGGTAAAAAGCTTTTAGTTACATACTACTAGCAGTCAAACATTATCATTCCAGACTGAAGCAAAAGCAAACAAATATTTCATAAATCATATCATAATTTGTTGGGACTATTGGGACTAAAATTATTGCATAGTTACCTATGCTAAACAGTATTATTAACCAAGGCAACCAGAGAATCGGCTTAAGAAACATCTCGGAACTAACACAACTTATGGCTGGTGGACATAATTCTCCAGGAGGCGAATTATTAAGGCCTTTTAATTGTATTAAGATTACTAACTGACTAACATAAATAGAATATTGACAGTGACACGGGCAATGAGTCCAGACAAAGCAATTTAAAACCACAAATCATAAACTTGATTTGAACAGAATTAAATCTAATGAACCTACATATAGGATTAAATGGAAGAACCTCTTCATCTCCATGCTGAGGTTCTAATCCTGAGAAATCTACAGTGCGAATGTCCACTCGGGCTGGAGTTCCAGTTTTCAACCGATCAGTTTCAAAACCAAGTTGCTGCAAGTTCTCAGTTAATCCATGTGAAGAAGACTCGCCAGCTCTTCCTGCAGGCATAGAAGTTCTACCAACCCAAATTTTACCACTCATAAAAGTTCCTGTGGTGAGAATAACAGATGGAGCGTAGAATTTCATTCCAAAAAATGTACAAACACCTTCCACATTATCATTCTTCCCCAGTAAAATATCTGTGACCATAGCCTCTCGAATAGAAAGGTTTGGAGTACTGCAAAAAACAAAGTCAAAACAAAAGTTACAAGCGTGTTAACATGGAAATAAAACTGGCCACAAAAGGAATAGGATATAAGGAAAAATGACTCCACTATCAAAACTTCTTAGGTGTTAAAGGGAGCACTCCCCTACACAAACAACTTTTCTTTTTTTGTAATAGGGTTTACATAATAATTTCATTCCAGATATATGTTTTAACCCATCAGCCATATGCAATCCATAAAGTATTGTAACTTTCCATTTCACCGGCTGTAAAAGTTGGCCAACTTCACTGTATAGAACCAATCTAATATCTCCCTCATCCCATCCCTATCAACGTGGGTTTATCTGGTGGTGGTGTATGAAATTAAGAGAGTTGGCAAGAGTACAAGAAAAAGTGTTAACGCCCTTTTGGAAAGAAAAATAGCAATTGACCTAAAATTTTCACCCCATCAAAATTTTGGTTCAAGTTCCACCGCTGAATGACTCTATCATAGATCACATGCAAAAGCTGGGTACAGCAAAAAATAGATACTGGAGTCTGAAGATAACAAAGGAGAAGGAAAAAGATTATGGACATGAACTTGCCTTTCTACTACATTTTTCATTTCCCAGGCATATTCCCTTTTATCAGTCTGAGCACGCAAAGCTCGAACTGCAGGACCTCTTGAGATATTGAGTACACGCTTTTGTAAGTAACATCTGAATATGAGCATAAACATGTACATGAGCAACAAAAACGCAAAAAGCCACTCTTCAAAATAGATTATATCACAAATATAGTTGAAACACATCAACTCAAGCAAGTTACATCAAAGATGCCAGTTATGATCTAATGATCATACCAAACTGCATCCAAACAATCTAGGGGAATCAAGATGCTGGAGAACAGGAAGTAAAGAAGCACGAGTCTTCCACGTTACCTATCAGCAATCTTCCCTATTTCACCACCTAGTGCATCCACTTCATGAACAAGTTGGGACTTCGCAGGCCCACCAACTGCTGGATTGCAAGGCTGCACCAAATAATGTGCTTAACCAAATCAGAGATGAGGGCCATATGCGTCACAAGCGAATGCAGGAGACATTACAAACACATAGTTTACATTCAAGCATCAAAAAATGAAAAATAAAAATAAAAAGCTCATTCCACTTCGTATCTATATAGTATATAGTACAAGGACACTGTATTTCAAATAACAAAATCCATGCCACAAAAGACAAATACACGCTGCAAAATTGCAGCCAGCCAACAGGTGAAGTCTTACAAACTGAATGAAACACTTTGATAAAATCACAAACAGAGTAGTAAGAAGAAGAGTGCAACCAAACCTGCCACGCAATCCGGTCAATATTGAGAGTAAGAAGAAGAGTTCTAGCCCCCAAACGTGCAGAGGCAATAGCGGCTTCGCACCCTGCGTGTCCTCCTCCAACTACAATCACATCATATTTCTCGTCTACTGTTCCAATTCCATAATCCAAGTCTGCAAAAACTCAAATAGGTAAAAACAATTTCAGTTTTGAAAACAGAATCGACACTCTCTGATACCAAAAGAAGCGTGGGAAACGAAATTCTCTTACCACGGGAGGGGGAACCGGCTGCGACGGCGGAGAATCGCCGGGAGAAAGTGGAGCCGGAGAAGGAGATTCTCCGGCAGAACTTGCGTCGGAATGTGACGTAACGAGGGTTCAGCAGAGTGGGAGAGGAAGTAGGAAAGAGCGTTTTGCATAAGCTTTGGCCAAAGCGACAGAGATGAAGAGTAAACGGCGCCGTTGCCATTCTTACTCTCCAGTCGTTGGAGGCAGTGAGTGTGCAGTGGCGGAAAACAGTGAAGGGCTTCAATGCCGTTTCATAGTCATCCAGAGCTGCCTCATCCGATAGTGTTCCATGTCGTTTTTCCTTGTTTTCCCTTTTTTTTTTTTGTGTGTTGGGGGGGCGTCAAACTTGTTAACTTATTCGATTCGATTGTCGTTTAGCAGAAGCAGAAAGAACGGGACACTAATATTTTGGGCCGAATGAGATGGCCCAAAATGTAATGATCTTAGCTTGCTGCCGTCGGCCAGCTGCACAAACTTGCGGGGCCTTTCTTTCCGCATCCCCCACTTTTCTATTCTCACCCTCTTTTCCAAGAGAATTTTTAAAAATAATGAAAATACCCTGTAAGTTCTACTTTCCCTGCCCCATTTTAGTTTGTACATAAATTTAGTTTTCCATGATGCTATAAAAATCAATTAAATGCTACAGAAACTTATTAACAAGTTTAATACGTTGCAAAAGCTTAACGTATTAAAAAAATTAGTAAGTTACGGAAACATAAGTTTAATCCTCTTATACTTCTTCACAAAACAACATAAAATTGTTTATAATTCAATAATAGTATAAACAAATTACTACTCACCATACCAAACAAAAGTAATGTATATCAAAATTTGGATATATATTAATGTATATCAATTAGGACACAATTAGTTTGGATATACATCACGGACACACACAATTAGGCAGAAAATTTAACTTTCTTTTAATTAACTTAGAACTAATTATTTAATTTTACTTTTACAAAGTCTCACGCAATTCCTGTGGAAGGATAAAAAATTTGTTCTAAGAAGTTTTTACTACATTCCCCAGACCCATTTGCCTTAAAAGGAATCTCGACCAAATAGAATATTCCAAAGTTATTCGGTTCATGCGTTCATATACATCATACTAGTTTCGTCACCCTTCTTCGTCAGCACGCATTGCCGTGGCCCAATAATAGTGCAAACTGCGAACACTACACAGTGATTATAAATGCTGAATATTGAATAAAATTTTCTTATGTTTTTCTCATCCTCACTTTCTGAGTTTAGTATTTCGCTTTCAGCAAATAAAAAGACATTTATTTATTAATAGCACAATCGCCCCGCACATGCGGCATCAATTAGCTGGCGCTAATGCGGTGCCTATGGCGGCCTATCTATCCACAAGAAGGGAAATACGATTTGGATTACCACGATAATGACACGTGATTATATGTAACTAAAAAGTATATAAAAATAGTAAGTGACCAAGGATTTCTGATCATTTAGGTAGCCTTCACTGATTTTGCTAATAATAATATAATAACATTAGTACTATCTGTAAGTCGTAACATGATGGAAAATATCAATCAAATATAATATAATATAATGGCAGCCGAATTTGATTTAGTGCCAATGGACCAATGAATCACGAGAGCCTGCAGACATGTTTACATATAGGAAAAAGTTTGGTGTACATTCAATGAAGTGTATACCACTAGAGTGAAATAAAAAGAGATGAGAGAAAAATAATAAAATAATAAAATATATAATATGATAGTTAAAGAAAGATAGATAAAAATGACAAGTGTTGGATAACTAGATTAAATTTTGAAGTGTTTACGTATCATTGCTCTTACATATATTCATTAATGCAGAAGACCCCACCTCACTATTCAATATTCATAATCTTATCCAAGAGTCCAAGATTCCATTTCCACACACAGACACAGTAAAGAAGAATTAGAAGAAGGTAGTAAAAAATATCGCTAATAAGTAATACTTGGTTACAAATTTACAATAAGGTAAATTTTACCTGTATATATATATATATATATATGTATCTGTTGTGGTAGTGGGAAGATCTCAGTCATTCGCATAAAGAAATCAAGAAAGCACGGACGCAAGGATGAGTGGTAGGAACGGCGGCGGTGGGCAAGGGTCGGGTCAAGGCGGAGGGACGGTGTACCCGACGGGTTTTCCGATCAGCAACCTTCCGCCTTCCCGATCACAAATCAAGAATGGCTTTCTAAAAGAAATCCTAAAGGGCAGTTCTTCCTCATCCTCCACCAAGAACTAAAATATTGAATATGATTTCACCTGATCTACGTTTTAAATTAAGTTTCCACCACCACCACCGCCGCCGGTCATGTAGTAAAATATTTATATTTATATTCGGTGCATGTAAATCAAATAACCGCTCATTCTCGATCTTCACTTCACTCTTCAGCTCACTCTCCCCTCTACCTTTCTATTTTTATAATCTGTTTCGTTTTTTTTTTTGTATTGTTCGTTTTTTTGGTAACATTTGTATTGTTCGTTTGCTCTATACCTTGATAATTAAATTCCTCCGCGTTTTCTCTTCTCTCTTGTTTTCCCTCTTTGCTATATATACCATTCCCCAACATATTCCATGATTAATATTTCGGGGCATTTCTGAAAAGGAACAAAATTGCCACGCCTCAGGTGTAGGGGAAAAAACAAAATCTACTGCTAAGGATATAATTTAGCATTAATTGAATTTTTTTTTCATGGTTGCTCTGTTTTCTTTCATTGAATTTGGATCTAACAAAAAACTTAACGGGGCAATTACCGTTACATCACGTTTGGATAAAAAAGCGTGCCGAAAATAATTGGTACTTTTGAAGTGTGTAGAATTTATTTTAACAATTAACAAGTCCTAATTAATCTACGGAGTAAAATTGTTTCTTGATATAAGGCACGTGGAATTTTATCCCAAAAAAAAATGCACGTGGAATCTTTTATATTTATATATTAAAAGTGATTTTATTTTAATCTCAATTTTTCTAAATCGTTTCTTTTAAAATTAATTCTACTAAAATCTAAAATAGACATAATCTTGATTTTTTTTTCAATAAAAAAAGTGCTATCCCTTGGATACCTTAGTTGCTAAGTATCGACAAAAAAAAAAGAGGTAAAAAATGAGAGAAAGCAAGAAATATCGTCGGTGGATAGAAAAAATTGTAAAAAAATGTGTGAGAGAGAGAGAATTAAAATTATTGGGACGAAAACGATAAGCACTCACTTTAACGTCACCATGGGTATGGCAATGGATGGGTAGGTACTATAGTACCCATCTCTATACTTGTAATTTAAAAAAATTATCATATCTAATTTTATATTTATTTGGATAGTAATTTTGATCCTTGTATTCTTATTCTCTGGGTACCTCGGTACCCGTACCTATACTTGTTACCCGTACTTTTACGATAAAAAATAAAAAAATTAATTTCTCAAAGGTAACACAAAATATTATATATGGTAAAAATTAAGTACATATTACAATGCATAATAAAGTTCTTAAGTACAATACATAAAATCAAACTTGAACATTAAATAAATTTTACAATAAACTTCTAAAATAATAAATTCATGAACTTGTAGGTGCCGAGGCTGAGGTTGAGCTAATACTATCAAAAATCTGTTTTAAAACAATGTATTACATTAATTAGTTTGAGTTGTAAAATCAACATTAATAACAAAAATTATTAGACTATATATTTTACCTCCTCATCGGAACCTGAGGATACTCATGAGCAAGGTCTTTTTTTGATTTATCTGGATCAAAATGATAGTTATCATATGAGCAAAGTCTTTTCTTGATTTCTCTGGATGAAAATGATAGTTACTAAAATAAGTAGATGACCCATCTATCTTCTTTTGTTCTCTCAACAAAATTGATTGTCTTATATCCCTAAACGACTTTCTTTTACAAGTCTGATAGTGTTTATACAAATGATTTGTTCCATCATATCTTCTTCCTGTCATATGCTTCTTGCAATAATTGCATACAACTTTTTCTTCTCCATTAACTACTTTTCTACTGAAGTGGTTCCAAACAATTGATGTCCTCTTCTTGCCATCTTCAGATAATTCTATATCACTTCCATCCACTGCAGGAGGAACAGGATTACCTTGAGATTGAAATTGATCTTTAATTTCAGAACTGCCCACAGGATCACTAGGTGCACTTGTAGGTTGTGTAGGAGTATTAGACAATGACATAATAGGAGAAGAGATACTTTCAGATTCTTTTGAATAAGCCACTCCACATGGATTTTTCATCTGTGATAAGATTCCAATTTTGCTTCTATCAGTATAAGGAAAAAAAATTCATAATCACAATCACCAACAAAACTAACCCCCCCTCTTCCCAAAAAAAAACTTTTTGATTTGTCTGGTGGGTATTTGTTTTTTTTTTGAAATAGAATAAATGCATTACAAAAATCTAACAATAAATTATCAAGCAATTATCTAAGATACAAGCACCGAACTGTAACAATTATCTAATAAATTATCTTGAAGATACAAGCAAAACTATAACAATAAATTATCTAACAATAAATTATCTTCAGATACAAGCACATAACATGAATGCCTTAAAATTAACCTTGTTGAATGACGTGCCGTGCTTGAACATAGGGAAGAAAGGATGCTTGGCTTGATTCTCAGCGTCGAGGTCGAGTGGTCGACAGAGATTAGAGAAGAAAATGGTCTCAACTCACACTCCACTCTCAACTCTCAAGCCAGTCAAGCGGCCGTTACAGGGGTCTTTCAATTTGAAAAGTGGGAACATTCTAATCTAAGTTTAGTTTTGGTGGAAATATATTAAATTAATACATATTTATTTATTTTGGATGCTAACAAGAGCAAACAGAAAAAACGCAACACAATAATTGGAAAAAAAAAAGGAAAAATGCAACACTGGATACATCATACATATATATTTATCAATTGATACATATACATAAATAATTATAAATAATATATATATATAGTGCGGGTATGGGGCAGGGTGGGTAATAAGGTACCCATACTCGCACCCGTCCCTATTAAAATCTGTGAACAATTACCCGTACCCGTATCCATTAAGCAGGTAATTACCCTCTCTATTATAGATAAATTTTGCGTGTACCCATCGGGTCTGGGTCCAATGTCATCCCTATGGTCCATGGATCTTCGCCAAACTAAAGGGTATCATTTCCAGGCTTCCAGCTCATCAATCCCATCGCTCAACCAATTCATAGCGGAGAGACGGTACGTTAGGTTAAGAAATTAACAGAGCGTGCATTCATTAAAAGACAGGAGAGAAAAGAAATATCGGTTAAATATATTTTTAATTTTGGTAAATAGATAAATATTTGCTTTTACTTCTTAAATTTTTTTGTCTCTTTTAGTTTTAGTTTCTGTAAATGTATCATTTGTAGTTCCTAACCAATTTTTAAATTCATTTTCATCAGTCATAAATTTTAATTGAGTTAATTGTCATTTTAACCCTTGAAATTGTGAAGCAGTCTTATTTAGGTCCTTGAAATTAATGAAAAGGCAATTTAGTCCCTGAAATTGTAAAATATTGGTCAAGTTAGTCCCTAAAATTGTAAAACGATATCCATTTCTCGAGCCGTCAATTTTGGCTCGACCCAACGGCTCGACTTGATAGACACGTGTTTTAGGTTAGACTAGACTTGTTAATTATAGGTCCAAAAGAAATCGATTCATTTTGTGCATTTATTTAATACTTTGAACTATTTTTTTTTTGTAAATAATTTGAACTCAGCTCGACCTAGTGTGTTTTAAATTGGACTCGGCCAGAAAATGAGTAATCCGAAATGGAGAATGAGAGTTTGTAAAAATTTGGAATTGAAAATTTAGATGGATGAAAATGAATTTTAAAAAAAGTATTTTTTAAATTTAAAATAAAACCACAATGACTAAAAATGGCACATTTCAAAAAATAGAGTACTAAAAAGAGGGAAAAAAATTCAAGGCATTAAAAGCAAATAAATCAGATAATTATTTATAAAAACATAATATTTATTTGATTTAAGATCTAAGAGAGGGAAAAAAGAGAAGCAAAAAAAAAACGAGAATGAAAAAGAGTCAAGATTACTATTCTGTTAGATTTTAATTTTAGCCCCTTTCAATATTGAGAAATATAAAATAAATTTAAAATATTTCAAAAAAATTAAACAAAATATTTTTACTTATCATAAAATATTTACCACTATAAAAATATGAAAATAGATTAACTATAACTTTTTCTCTTTCCTCCTTACAAATTAAGCAGACATATTGTATAGTCCCTCCCATAATAAATTTTAATATTCAAATAATAAATATTTTCATAATATTTAAGATATTTTATTTTACTATAATTATAATATTTAATATTTGTAATAATCATACATAATGAATGTACTGGATATAATATTTAGTAATATACGATACTTAATTCAGACGATGTTTAGTAGCAATATTTAAGTGTTTTCCTTTTTATTACAATTCTTTAAGTGAATTTTTTACTTAATACAAATATAACATTTAATATTGTCGCTGTAATGGATTTTACTAATATATGTATATGTATGCTATCTGATTCTTTGAATTTTTTTTTTGGTGTTTGTATTCATTGAATTTTAATATTTTTGGAAAGTAAAATCTGTCTTAAAATAGTCATTCATTTAAAAAAAAAATTATTTCTAAAAACGAAAATTGAATAGTACTCCCCCCTCCACTATAGCCCCACGTTAAAAAAAAAAAAAAAAAAAAGTATATATAGCCTATCCTGTGTAATCACTAATCACCAAAATCACAACTTCGGTTTGCGTTAACGCTAGCTTCTGTGCCATTTCCTATTAACAGTAACGCATATATTAATGGAATCGAGCAGTAGTGCATCCCTTTCACCGAAGGTTGACCCAAAAGGTGAAAATGAGGTTAAAGTTTATGATTTCACATTACTGCAAAAGGAATCAAAGGTGCCAAAAGAGTTCACTTGGCCAGCGGAGGACTTAGTCAAGACTAGTGAAGAAGAGCTCGATGTGCCCCTCATTGACATGGAAGCCATGAAGGGCAATGAGGCTGCTAAGGCGGCTGCTGCTGAAACGGTGAGGAAGGCCGGCATGCACTAAGCATGGCTTCTTCGAAATCACAAACCATGGTGTGGACCCAGATATTATTGCTGTTGCATTAATGGAAGAGGTTGACTCCATTTTCGGTGTTCCATTGGGAGAGAAGCTCAATGCTAGGAGGAATGCGTGGGGATTCTCTGTTGCTCATGCTGATAGGTTTGGTTCCCGTTTGCCATGGAAAGAGACTTTTACTTTCCCATACAAACATATCAACAAGGAATCTGGTCAGCCGGAAAAACAAGTTGTTGACTTCTTCAAGTCTCTATTGGGACAAGACCCCGAAGTCCAATACACTGGGTAAGATCAACCATACTCTGTGGCCCGTGGGTTACAGTTTCAATTGGGGAATTTTTTTTTTTATTTTTATTTCAGAAATATCATACTAGTTTTACTTTATTTTTGTTTATCAATATTTATATAGAAAACTTATTTTTACCATTTTATGTACAATAAAAAGCATAAACTCAAATAAAATAGTATTTTTATAATTGAAAATAAAAATAAACAGACTATATATTTTATTAAAAACAAAATATTTAGTTCATAAAATAAAAAATATTTCAAATTATTTAATGAAAAATAATTTTTTCAAAAGTAATTTATTTTTACGATTTTGTATCTGTTTGTCAAAATCATAAGAAAAAAATATATACAAACTGATTAAAATAAAAGTTATTTTGAGTAGTCTCTCTAAGAAATAATCTGATGGTTATTACTATGGTCATTAGAGAGATTGTTAATGTCATTTTTATAATTGTAAAAGAAATACAAATTAATAGCTTATGTTTCACATAAATTTTTTTAAAAACTAATAGTCATTGCATAATTTATAGTAAAACTCACTTTTTCAAATCTTAAATCAGTTTTCAAATCAAATAAGCTCTTAATGAGCTTATAGAGAGAGTTTTTACCATTTAACAACAAATTCCTTGAAAACACATGATTTGTATTTTTAACTGGGACAGGGTGGTGTATCAAAAGTACTGCGAAGCAATGCAGGAATTATCTGCGGCGATTTTGGAGCTGTTGGCCATTAGCTTGGGTGTGGATCGTTTGCATTATCAGAAATTTTTCGAAGACGCTGATTCCCTAATGAGGTGCAATATTTACCCGCGTTGCAACGACAGCCAGGCCCTGGGAATTGGCCCTCATTATGACCCAAACTCAATCACCATTCTTCTTCAAGACCAAGTTGGTGGCCTTGAAATTTTTGTGGACGACAAATGGCTTGCTGTTCACCCCCGACCCAATACCTTTGTTATCAACATAGGTGAAACTTTCAAGGTATATATATGCAAAATGCCGTTTAAACTTGACATATCTCAATGACACATTAAATAATTTTAGATTGATGTAAAATTTAATTATAGGAATAATTATGTATGTGATAATAACTTTTATCTGGTAAAAAAGTTTTAACAGTGTGACATTGTCCAAAGTGTTAAACCGGTATAATTTGATCTCTCATCATATTTATAATAACATTTGGTACTATTTTTGTTTATTAATAAATAAAATTAATAAAAATTCAATGCAATTTTTTCAAAAAAAAAAAAACTATTAAAGTGATTCAAATTTATGATTTATGAATATCATTTTTAGTTTTTTACACGAGCAGACAACTAATTAATTATATATTCATGATAACAAACTACAACAGTCTAAAATGTTTTTGGTTGTCTTAGGCGTTGACTAATGGGATGTACAAGAGTTGTATGCATAGGGCATTGGTTAACAAGGAGGCAGCAAGGAAGACACTTACATTTTTCCTGTCACCAAGGAAAGACAAGACAGTGAGACCACCAGACACTTTGTTTGGCACTGAAGAACCAAGGAAGTATCCTGATTTCACATGGTCAGAGTTGTTTGAGTTTACTCAAACACATTACAGGAGCACCCTTGAAGGTTTCATCTCGTCGCGTTGCTCTTCCGAGCCTTCCAATTAAACTCCTTGTTACTTTGGAGATTGGATGCTAATAATGAAATAATGCATTTGAATACAATAATATTCCTTTGATCTGCCTCTTTCAATCAAGTGGGTACCAGCAAAATTGCCTCTCCTTTTCTTCAATTATAGTTAATTTTCTTGTGTACACTAGCCAATTAAGCGCGGAAACACTAGCCAATAATATAGTGTGCACTGTGCACAAACAATATATATATATATATATATATATATACATATATGTTTTTTTAGTTTCTGTTATGCGTATCAATACATTTATTTTATTTGTCAATATTAATAACCCCATCCAAATATTATTAAAAAATAAAATTACCCAGGTAGTTTCTTGTAAAAAAATTAAGCTTTTTTGAAAAATCGTATTAAAAAATATTTTAAATTTGAAAAAGATATTATTTTGATATTACGTTTATCAAAATTAATTTTATATAATTAGATGATAAACAAATTATTTTGAAGTATAAATGTGTAAAAAAAATGTTTTTAAAACATGTCTCACATTTAATTAAAGCTAATACTACTTCATAAAAAAATAAAACATGTATACTTTTATCAAATTCTTTTTAATATACACACATATGGATATAATATGAATACTAAATTTTTGTATTTTATAATTTATTTATTACATTCAAAATGTTATCTATGATTCATTATTTTTCTTATAACTCGAAAATTGAAGATTTATTGTTCATAAAAAAATTGAAGATTTATTAAATAAATGTTGCCTTAAATGACTCAAGAGAGAGATTCGCCCGAATGAGTTTGGAGAAGTTCTAATTTATGAAATTTCACTTCAAAGAGTACCACCCAATTTTGGGGCCAGCCAGAATCGGAGCACTGTGGGCGCGCTGGTGAAGATGCTCGTAAACACCGGAAAAATGTGCACTGGAAGAACAGCTTTCCATATGTTTAGAGGAGGGAGGGCGAGATATCCGGTCACGTGATCCACTAAAGGAAACACATCATAACCAATGGACCTAAATAAAATCAATGGCTTATATTATACCAGTCTAAGGGTTTGTTTGGATTGGCTTATGCAGAGCTTATGAACACAGCGTATGACTGATTCATAAGCTATTTTGGGCTTATTTTTCATAAGCTACCAAGGATAGCTTATCAAAACAGCTTATAACTTATATAAAATAAGTTTCACTATAATTTTTCTTCGATTATAAAAGTAGTTTATACAACTTATGTCATAAGCAGTAGATAAGTTTGTTATCCAAACAGGACCTAATTTGATCTCTCTCCATATATCACTTTTTTAATATTAATAAATTTAGATTTGGGAATGTACGGCTATAAAAAACCACAAACCTCAGCGAAAATTTATAGTGAAATTTACGTATAGTCTATCAACAGAAAAATTTAGGATTCAAACCCAAGTCACAGCTAATATGAGTTGGAAGGTCCCTCCCCATGTATCATTGTATACACAAAGTCAATAAGATTTGATGACAATTAGTGAGAGTATCACAAAATCTAATATGTTTTCATCTGAAATGATTAACAATTAACTAAATTATTATTGTAAAAAAAACTAAATTAAATAATTATTACGCAAACGTCTATTGATTGGTCAAGTGTTATTAATAATAAATATTCCTATAATTGACATATTTTAATAATTCAAAGAGTATTATAAACAATATTTAATTGATTAATATTATATATAATTTAAATTTAAATAAATAATCTAATACTATTCTTTATCTATATCTATGTATGTATAACAACAAATCATAGACACATGGATGCATGCGAATCAAGTTTTTATTCAATATAGAAAAAAAGGAAATTAAATAAATAACTATTATGAAGTAATAAATTACCTTTGAAAAACATCAATTTCATTGAATTGTAAGAAACAAAAAATCCAGTGAATATATCGTAATAACATTCCAGGAATATGTTATTAAAAAACATATAATTCTAAAATATATAAAACTAATACAAATAATAACTGTGTATATTAATGTATATATTTACATATGTATGTATGTACAATACAAACAATAGATTTTGTAATTTTATAGTATCTATTGCATTTAAGTGGTATCAATGATTCATTGTATTTTTTGGCTTACAATTAAAATTGAGATTTTTTAAAAGTAAAATATTGTCTTAAAATAGTCATTTTATTTGAAAAAATTTCTAAATAAAATTTGATATCTCCATTGGTTCTGGCTATACACATAACACGTTACCCAGACACTCAATTTATATTTTATAATTTATTTATTACATTTAAAATGATATCTCTGGATTTCTTTAATTTGTTTATAATTGACTGAATTTAAGATTTCTGAATAGTACATGAAATGTTGTCTTAAAAGTAGTCATAATTCATTTGTATCCTTGTCTTAATTTATTTCTTTCATTTATATTATTATATATATGATTCATTGAATTTTTTTTTTGGCGCTATATTCATTGAAGTTGAAATTTTTCGAAAGTAAATTAATATAATAATATTAATATTCATTGGATTTTTAGTGAGTTTATATTCATTGAATTTAAGATTTTTGGAAAGTAAATTAAATATGTCTTAAAATAGTTCTAATTGATCATTCAAAAATGTTCCAAAACAAAAAATGGATCCTAATCCTTCCCCTCTAGCTATATACGTTGAAAAAATATATATATATAAAGCCAGCTTTTGTCGTTGTATAGTACACTTCGGTTTCCGAACTTGTATGTCCCAATATTCCTAATGGCATCAAGCACTGCATCCCCTCCAATATCGAATGATGGTTCATTCTATGACTTAGCATCATTGCATAAGGAAACAAAGGTGCCAAAAGCGTTTACTTGGCCAAATGAGGCCTTAGTCGAAACCACCACAGAAGAAGAGCTCGATGTGCCCCTCATTGATATAGGAGCCATCAAGAGTACTGATGAGGCTGCTATGGCGGCGGCCGCTGAGACGGTGAGGAAGGCATGCTCTAAGCATGGCTTCTTCGAAGTCACCAACCATGGCGTGGACCCAAATCTCATTGCTTCTGCTTTGAAAGAATTTGACTCCATTTTCAGTGTCCCGTTGGCTAAGAAGGCCACTGCTAGGACCAAGGTCGCGGGATACTCAATTGCTCATGCTGAGAGGTTCAATTCTAGCTTGCCATGGAATGAGACTTTCACTTGTCGATACAAACACATCCATGAAACTGACTCACAAGTTGTCGACTTCTTCAAGGCTATGATAGGTGATACTGATGACCCCCAAGTTGAACGCATTGGGTAAGGACCATACTTAAATTTATTTTTAAGCCTTAAACAACCATTCATTCCATATAACATGAACATTTTTGTGGTCTCTAGTATTTTTTGTTTTAATCGTTTAAATATTGAAACTTTTGCTTTTGGTCTTGTTTTTTTTTTCTTTTTTCTTTTGGTAAAAGAGAGGGCCGAAGCCCAAAACAAGTAAACTACACAGGTATCAGACGAGGGATTATTTTAATTCCTCTAATATTTGTTCATGTTAATTAGAACTAGTGATTATATATGGTCCACATACTATGACTAATTCCAAATTGAACAAATATTATAGGGACTTAAAAAAAACATCAAGGACCAAAAATAAATTTTGATCAAAAACAAATTTAATTTTTTGATATCTTAGGGGTTAAAAATTAAAAATATTCTTAACCTATTTTTTAGTCATACAATATCATATATTTTTTATTTTATTTTTACCATCTCCTTTGAAAATAAAAGTAAAATAATATTCTTCCAATTGAAAATAGAAAATATATTTTCAAATCAAATAAACTAACTCTTAATTAGTTATTTATAGGCAGAGTATTTAACAACATGTTCCTTGAAAAAACATGTTTTGTATTTTTTATATTGGAACAGGTGGGTGTATCAAAAGTACTGCGAAGTGATGAAGGAATTATCTGGGGCTATTTTGGAGCTGTTAGCCGTTAGCTTGGGCGTGGATCGTTTGCATTATCGGAAATTTTTCGAAGACGCTGAATCCATAATGAGGTGCAACTATTACCCTCCTTGCAGCGGTAATAGCCAGGGTGCACTTGGCATTGGCCCTCATTGTGACCCAGTCGCACTCACCATTCTCGCTCAAGACGAAGTTGGGGGTCTTGAAATTTTTGTGGATAACAAATGGTTTCCTGTTCACCCTCGACCCAATACCTTTGTCATAAACCTAGGTGACACTTTCAAGGTATATATGTAATGCTCTGCAATTAAAATGACTCAACTAATACACTCATAGCATGCATGAAACAAAAAACAAATGATCATTTGGGACTATTTAATTTATACATGTGTTTACATTAGTTTATCTTGTATTTAAAATAATTTATGATTAATTATTTTTATCAAAAGAAACTATTTTTTCACAACAATCAAATTCATTCATGCATTATGTATTTAAGATTACGAAGCTTTTAATTTCTCATGTTAAATTAAGATATCTCTAGCCATGAAATCATATAAAGTATTGGGTTTCGAATTCTTTGTGGTTAAAAATCCACACAGTTGGCATTGGCACTGTTGGATTGAGATTGGACAACTCACGTTTTGATTTTAATAAATCGGATTTGGTTGTGTTGTCTTAGGCACTGACGAATGGGATATACAAGAGTTGCCTGCACAGGGCATTGGTTAACAAGGAGGTGGCGAGGAAGTCCCTAACTTTCTTTATGTCAGCTAGAGAAGACAAAATAATAAGACCACCAGAAACTCTACTTGGAAGAGAAGAGCCAAGGAAGTACCCTGATTTCACATGGGCACAGTTTTATGAGTTTACACAGAGGCATTACAGGGTTAATGGTAGCACACTTGATGGTTTTGTCTCGTGGCGTCGCTCTTCCCAGCCATCGTCCAATTAACTTCTTCTAGTTACCTTGGAGATTTGATGCTAAGAATAATGAATTGTTGCATTTGGATTTTTAATAATACCTTTGATCTTCGTCTTTCAGTCATGTGGGTACCAACATAATTGTCTCTTCTTCATCAACTATAATAAATTTTTTTGTGTACACTATCCAATTAGGTGTTGTGCTATCTTGGAGTCCTGTTTTTGACCCGTATCTATTGTACAACAGAGGAAACAGGGGATAAATTAAATTGTATGGATTGTGATGTATAAATAATCAAGTGTACACAAACAATATGAATAATGATTTTTTTTTCTTTTAATTTCTGTTATGCGTATCAATTCATCTATTTTATTTGCCAATATTGAGACCTGATAAAATTGTTACTACAAAAATGGCAGCTTCTAGCATGAGGGTCCAAAAATTTCTCTCACCGGTGAGGGGCCAAGAATTACTGTTAGATATAATAATAAAATTCTCAAATGGCTTAGTCTGAGATTAATTTGAGTGACATGTTGATTACTTGATATCTCAGTTTGCCAAAATAATTATGATTTATTCCCTCAATTTGCTGCAATTCACTTTTCAAACTCATTCTCTATCATCCTCTTGCCCTCTCTTCCCCAAGTTTCTCTACCCAAAAAATTAACCCAGAAATTTAACAATCTATGAAGAAAAATAACCAGAAAATTAACAAGGAACACTTTACCCAGAACTTGGATATAAAATCGGATAGAACTTTCATGAACAGCTTGTCATCTTATATCTACCAGCTTCAATTCACACATTATTAATTTGATTACAGAAATGTGTTTTATGCATTAATACAAAACAGATTGTTTGAATTTCATATTTAATTTAAACAAATATATATTTATTTAAACGACACTCATCGACCACTCAAGAACCGATTCCGATTGGGCCCTGTTGCTAAAACACGAGCTCCAGTCCATTCAAAGAGGTTGGTGCTCACTCCTCGTTCCCTCGCCAGCAATTTCCAAAACCAAGAAAACCCATTACACGCCGTCAAGTTCTACACATGGGTTTTAGAGATACCAATTGTTTTATCAAGAGCTTGAGAACGCAGATCTTGAAATTTTGAAAGTAATCGCACCAAGCTTTAGATTCCCAAAAAAAACCACCATCTGCGTGTAGAGATCTCGATCAGATCCATACAGATTCGGCCACTAGAAACGTGATGAAGATTCTCTCCCCCTTTTTTCTGATTATGCTTCTAATTTTTTCATTGGATTTGATTTGTTCCGAGTTCTTGAGAGAGATAAAAATGGGCTATTTTGCAATTATATGAGTTTTTACACAAATGACCCAACAAATATTAATATTATCAAGGGACACCGTGTTTACCTGGAAACCGGTACTAATTGGGCCTACACCTGTGACCGTGTGAGGGGCATATTTGCCTCCTCATGCTAGAATTCACCTAAAAAAAATTTGTTCATGTAATTTTCTTGTACAAATTTAGGCCTTTATAAAAAATATAACCTATATTTGAGAATGATATTTTAATACTAAGTTTATGAGTTTAAGATGATAAAGATATTAGTGGTGTAATATTACCCAAAGTGTTACACCGATATAATTTTGATCCCTCTATACATTAAAAGTACCCGATATTGAAACTTTTGCACAAATATTCAATAAACTCCTTCCCTCTAGATATATAATTAGAACATACTCAAACAGTTATAATTCAGACATTTAATGAAATCAATTCAAATGATTAAATTGCATTTTATAAAATTTTATTAAATTATAAATGGTATCTGAGTTTCTTTGAATTTATTTGTGTTTATAATTCATTGAAATTAATATTTTTGGCAAGTAAAATGTTGTATAAAAATACTAATTTAATTATATTTTTCCCAAAATAAAAATTGAGTTTCACTTTTCGAGCTATATACATGTATAACAGACACACATGGCTAATGGGAAGGGATTCAATTTTTATATTAGGAAAATTCCAAATAAGTAACTATTTTAAAGCAACATTTTAATTTCCAAAAAAACTCAATTTCAAGAAGTATAACTAGAAAAAAAATTAAAAAAAGAATCCATTGAATTATGAGATTTTTGAAAAGTAAAATATCGCCTTAAATTAAAATAGTCATTTATTTGGAAATTTTCGAAACTAAAAAAGATCCCTTCCCTCTGGCTATAATGCACACAACCTGATTATATTTTGTAATTTATTTATTGCATTTAAATTGGTATCTATAATTCGTTGGATTTCTATTGTGCTTGTAATTCATCCTCTAGCTATATTGTACACAGTACATTACTTCCATCTGTATTTCATAATTCACTTATACACACACGTATACAAATACAGAGATAGAGATGCATATGTATGATTCATTGGATTTTTTTTTTGGGTGTTTATATTCATTGAAATTAAGATAATTTTTGGAAAATAAAATTTTGTCTAAAAATAGTCATTGATCATATGAATATTTTCTAGTTGATCAATCCTTCCCCCCTAAAAAAACTATATATACATAGCCCTCTTTTGTGGTTGTACAATTACTTGTACCCACCATTATTACTACTTTGGTTAATTTGCGAATCATATAACGTGCCCCTCCTAATTAATCCCAATGGAATCAAGCACTGCTACTCTAAACATGTTTGACTTCAAATTACTGAAAGAGGAATCAAAGGTGCCAAACCAGTTTGTTTGGCCATCGAAGGACTTAGTGGAAACCACTAAGGAAGAGTTGGATGTGCCAGTCATAGATTTGGGAGCCATCAAGAATGATGAGGCTGCTATGGCGGCGGCGGCTGAGACGGTGAGGGAGACATGCATAAAGCATGGCTTCTTCCAAGTCACCAACCATGGTGTGGACCCAAATCTCATTGCTTCTGCTTATCAAGAATTTGACTCCATTTTTGGGCTTCCCTTGAGTGAGAAGCTCAGACACAGTGCTAAGAGGAATGCCTGGGGCTACTCGGTTGCTCATGGTGATAGGTTTGCTTCCAGCTTGCCATGGAAAGAGTGTTTTACTTTCCCATACAAGTATGTCAACGAATCTGAGTCACAAGTTGTTGACTTCTTCAACTCGGTCTTAGGTGAAGACCACCAACACACCGGGTAAGAACCACAAGTTTTGGCACCAATTAAGTGCCTTTTGATGAAGAGCTTATTCAATAAATATTTATCATATAAGAACTTATGTATAAATTGATTTTACAATCAAAGAGTTTATGAACTCAAACTCTGTTCAAACAAGTTTATAATTAAGCCAGTCAAATACACTATAAGCTAAATTGTTGGGCTTGCCAAACCGAGCCTTGATATATCAAAATAAACTAAAAATAACTTATATGAATATATCTATTTTTATAAGTACTACCAAATATGTGCAACACAAACACTTACACCAAAAATAAGACCAAATAATCTATTACAAATGTCTAGTTTGACATGATAACAAAATTGTATTGAAAAGAATGCATTAAAAAGTTTTATATACATGATATAGATCAACAATTTGCTTGACGTGTTTTTTTTTCTCCCTCTGATCGGAATAGGGTGGTATATCAAAAGTACTGTGAAGCAATGAAGGAAATAAGTGGGGTTATTTTGGAGCTATTGGCGATTAGCTTAGGGGTGGACCGCTTGCATTACCGGAGGTTTTACGAAGATGCTCAAGCAATGATGAGGTGCAACTTCTACCCAGCTTGTAATGGTAACCTCACTCTTGGCACTGGCCCTCATTGTGACCCAACCTCAGTCACCATTCTTAATCAGGACCAAGTTGGGGGTCTTGAAATTTTCGTGGATGACAAATGGTTTGCTGTTCGCCCTCGACCCAATACCTTTGTCATAAACATAGGTGACACTTTCAAGGTATGTAATGCTGTTTAATGTCTGTTGCTTAGGCTTTCAGCATATGCTGTATAGATGGACCGTGTCTGGTGCCATTGGTTTGTAGGCCTTGGGCCATTAGGGGTTGTCCCCTTTTTCAATGAAGTATCTCTTGACCAAAAACAAAAAAAAAGCTAGGTAATGCTTCAAATTAAACTCAATTAATTATATTAGTAACTCATAGCATATATACATGCAACAAAAACTTAATTTTTTCCACAATAATCAAATCATTTCATGAAGTGAACTTCGATACAATTACTGTAGACGTAGTCACCACTACATGTACAATAGACCAACTTCATTACTTAAAAATATAAATATTATTTCAAGCGTTTTGTCCAATCATGAAAAGTATTATATATACTTTGTTCTTTTATATGAGTCCACTCACCTCGACTCCGATTACGTTGATAATTAACTATGTTTTTTGTGGTCTTAGGCATTCACTAATGGGATATACAAGAGTTGCCTGCATAGGGTATTGGCTAACAGGGTCGATAGAAAGTCACTGGCTTTCTTTCTGTGCCCAAAAGGAGACAAAACAGTGAGAGCACCAGAGACTCTGTTTGGAAAACAAGAGGAAAAGAATTACCCTGATTTCACTTGGTCACAGTTTTTTGAGTTCACACAGAAGCATCACAGGGCTGATCCTGCTACCCTTCAAGATTTCGTCTCGTGGCTTCGCTATTCCAACCCATGATCCAAATTCTACTTTAATTTGGGATTTGGATGCTAATAAATTAAGAAGATTGCGTTTGAATAAATAATAATTCCCTTTCTACATCTTCAGTCAAGTGGGGACAGTCAGAATAATATAAACCTTCTTCTTTGTCAGCTATATATTTCCTGTGTTTTCTACCTTATTACATGTACCGCAGAGAAAATAAGGAACTCCAAGTTTCATATTAATCATATTGTATGAAATTATATCATATGTATTAAATATACCGAGATTGATTATTATCACAAGCCAGATATATGTAATTGTCTCTATATCATATGACAAGTACTACAAACAAAAAAACGCCAAACTCATTTTATTTTGAAAAGTGACACAAAACGTTACACATTATATTCTTATAGGCATATATAACTCTGTATATAAAATTACAATATATTGAGACAAAAAAACAATTAAAAGCCAAACATTAAAAGGCTTGGTCTTAATTACTCATACCAATGCCCTATTGAATCAATCTGGTCTTGTGGCCGTAACTGTTTTTGAATTGAATTTGGGGAGAAGGGTAATGGAAATGGCTGATCCGTGGCCACATTATAGGGAGGAGGTTGCTGAGACATGAGATTTGTTGAGGTATATACACTAGTGTTGAAAGGTTGATTATTTTCATCTGGGTTATGTTGGTTTTGATGTTGATTTTGATGTTGTTGTAGCCTTTGTTGTTCAGAACGTTGTTGCTTTGGAACATTAAGCTTCTCACCTTCAATGTCTCTATATTTTTGAAGGTAAGTTTTTAATGGTTCCACATAATCCTCAAATCCTAAGGTTGTGATGGCCCATATAATATCTTCCCCATTGATGGTCTTTCTCTTTTCCCTTTGACATTTATCAGATGCTTCCCCAGTGACAAAACTGATGAACTCTGATACACATTCTTGAACTGTCTCTTTTGCATCCTTTGAGATTTTCCCGTTTGCAGGAATCACTTTTTTCATGATCCTACCCACATTGGCTATAGGGAGAAAACGGTCCTGTTCTTTATTGCTATTATGATGATGATGGTGATGATTGTGATTGTTGTTTTGTGTATTGTTGATTGTCTTTAAGCAAGGGCTTTCAGGGCTTCCTGTGCTGAACCCATTTGGCAAATTGCTATGACTCTCATCATCCATAGTTCTTTGGGGGGGAATAATTAATTGAGCATTTAGGATATATTACATATTAAATTTAATATTGTATAGATGAACTGAAAGTGAGGCATAAAAATAGGCAAGTAAGAAGGGGTTAGGAGAAGTAATTAAGAGTTGGGAAGAAGAGGAAAAATGGGTACGGTTGATTCTCACCAGTGAAATCCCCCGGACTCGCTCTAGATGTGCTCCATGTAACTGCCACGACCCAATCCAACTTAGATAACACTATTATTGACAAAACAAACACCCTTTGTTGACCCTTTGACATACTTATTAAAAAAATTAATTTTTTTAAAAAGATTAAAAAAATATGAATATACATGATAAAAAACCTGTTAACCCATATATTTTATTTCACATATCGAGCTATATCAATTTGCCCCTCTCTCTTAAAGTACTTTTGGTGGGTTATTAAGAAAATCCACGATGCACTTTATGATCTCTATTGACCTTGTGACCCAATTTGACTTTAACTATTTGGTTTGAGTTTTATCATGTCTCACAATAAGAGTACAGTCAAGATAAATCTCATTTGTCCCTCGTTGGTAGCTCATGTGGAAAGAGAGCTGGGGGTGATATTTGTAAAGGGTGGAGTTCAGTCTCCCCCTCCCCAAAATCCCCCCAAATGACCAAAAAAATAAAAAGATAAATCTCATTTTACGACTCAATAGCATATTAGGGCTAGATTAAACTTTGAGTTACCATACTTGTGTGTGTGTGAGAGAAAGAGAGAGAGAGAGATAATCAATTGATATCATGTGTTAAACTTTTATGCTTAACACTATTAAATAGCTTTTCATAAAAAACAAAAATAACTAATTCAACCATTAAATCATGTGATATTATCTTCATGAACATATATATCAAATTTCAGATGATTTGGATATTTGTAAACATGTTATCTAATAAAGAATATTTATTTTAGCTTAAATAACATAGTATATATTAAAATAAAACAGTGAGAGAAAATATCAAATAGTTTTTTATTTGTATGAAATATTATAAATTTGATATACTTGATAAGAACCTTCGATCCTTTTTGGTTAGTTTAGCATTCTACAAAAAAATATTAAATAATTTTTTTTTGGTCATAAAAAAAATATATTAAATATTGAGTGTCAAGAAACTCCTCCTTGTATTGTTCTTGATTCGGCCTGAGTTTGTTGGAGGAGTTTAATGCATATTTCTTAAGTAAAAAAAATCCTATCGCATGTGTGTGTAACTTACGGTTTTTAAATCATATTTAAAAAATGCTATACATTCAAAAATCTACTATATATATATAATATTTATTAATTATTTTTGTTACATATGGAAAAAAAAGGAAAAGAAGAAGCTAAAAGCTGGGTCCTTCCAGATGCGGAGATCATGCTCCTCTCTAGCACCTTTCCGAGCCAAAGCATGCCCAAAGTCCAAGTGTGCTTCAGGCCATGTTCTAGAGCCCTAAGCTCAGCAAGGAATGGCTCTCCCTGTCCCATGTAACTGGTGAACCCAGATGTCCATCTTCCCACTTGATCTCTGATAACCCCCACCCACCTCCCCTCTCTCTTTTTATTTCATTAAAAAAAAATACACTCCTCCGATGCTTTTTTTTTGGTCGGATAAAAAATTTATAAGACACCATGTACAAGCATTTAACTACCAGTATTCCACATTTAAATCAATAAATATATTGTTCATGTCCAAATATTCAATTACAAAACCACTGCGCCAACTTTTGGTGGACGTTTCACTATGACTTTCCAGAATCTCAACTACTTGATTTAATTACCCGAGGCCTCTACAATTGCAAGAATGTTGATCAGATTTCCTTAACTATGGCACCATGTTACAGCAAAAGACACAAACCTCTAAATAGAGGAGATCAAAATTAATTACCAAAGGGAAAAAAAAAAAGACGAAAAAACAAATGCCTAACTTAAAGATACACGAATAGTGGTGGAAGCACAGTTATTACACAAGAATTTTGAGCAGCCAAAACCCAAAAATCACCTAACTCTTGTTGGCATCTCATTCATGCTTAAGCAATAGCATACTCGACTGTCTCCAATTCTTTAGGCCGCCACATGGACTTCTGGACACATAAAAAGCCCTCCGTATCTTTAGAGTAAGTCATGCGAACCTCCCACTGCATAGACTTCACCAAGCTCTCCAACTCGTTAATGATCTCGGCAGTGTCGCGGACAATGAGCTTTCCCTCAGGCCTGAGAATCCGATCAACCTCGGCCACTACAGCTTCAAACTTGCACCTGCGTGACCAAAAAAACATATCAAGATGAGACAAGCATGCAGATTGTTTCTTATCTGAAAACCAAGATTTTGCTGGTAACGAATGAGAAATGAAAGTGTCATCAGCACCTTTTCTTAAGCTTTGAAAACAGATGATCTGCATGGAGTAGATCATAGGACCTGGGATAGGTGCTGAATGATTCGCACCAATCATGATATATGCCAAAAAGACCTCGTTCATAAATAATAGGAAGTGTGTCTGGGGAGTCTACCGGAACCACATTCATGACCCAAATACTCAAATCCTTCAAAGCTGCAGCAAACCTGGAACCCAAAAAAAACAGAGAGGAAGGGGTCAAATCCAGGTCGAAAATATAATTCAGAGTCACATCGGAAACAATGAATTTTCCTCACCCTCCATAGACTGATCTCATATCCATGACATTCCGCACATTGGACCATTGAATTCCCATCCCATTTAGATAAGACTTGGACACTACACGTTTCCAGTGTTCATAATCAGCAGTAAAATCTTCAGGTGCAGGCTTTCCATAAACTCCAACTTGAGAATTTGATAACCAGTAAGGAATTTTGGTCAGTCTTGCTGGCCACTTCTCTGGCCATTGTGACCCACGTTCTGTCGAAGTCACTGGCACTTTGTGCATGCAAGATTGTAAGGGAACGTTCCTGCACCAAAGAGGACAGCAGCCATATGTTACACCTTTTTGGGTGTATAATGTAAACCAATCCAATTATTGCACAGGGGACACACCATGTGTGTGGATCCTAGGGACAATAGCAATGCAGGAAAAGTGGTGTAAAAAGCAGTATAAGAATATTGGTGTCCCATCCTATAATACTACAGGTTTTATATAATGCAGGAAAACACTGTTCATTTGTAGCAGAACCAAGATGTATTGGAAGTGCCATATAAGACTTGATTTGTAGTTGTTTTATATGATATATGATATATATATATATTTGATCCTTGGGGAAAATTGAATAGAACATATATCTGCAGCTGTTTATATTACAGTCAAAGATGAATATCAACAATTAACTCAGTTAAAAACTCCATTTTTCTGTTTTGGTTTTTAGTTAAAAAAGTTACTAATGTCTCGGTTAGGGAAGAAATACCATGCTGCATTAGGATCATCAGAGTCTGGACACATAGGAGGCTGACTCTTAGAACGTTTCTCATAACACTCATTAGAAGTTGGCTTCTTGTATACAGCTATACCAACTCCATTAAGTTTATCCTTGCTAATGGACACAACTTCCCAGCACAATGCTTTTGTTAGTGCCTTCATTTCTGCAAATGAATTCATAAAATGTCAGAATTAATACACCAAAATGCTTAAAAGAAGCAGACAATACTCTATTATCATCTACCATTCCATATCTCGACATCTTCAGGAAGCTTCTGATAAATAGGGGTAGCAGACCATACAAAGAAACCACCAGGTCGCAATACTCTATTCAGCTCCAAAAGAAGTTTGCCACCTACATTTGCACAAACAGTAAGCTTCTAAAATAAAAGCCAGTTGTATTTACATGGATAATTTACATACATACATACATACATACATACATATACACACACACACACACACACAAAAGCATGTCACCAAGAATTCATCTAATCATCATCACTATAAAAGCTAGGTCATTGAAATACCTTCTATGTGCCATGGAACTCTACAGCGTGCACAATGGACTACATCAAACACCCTCCCAGGGAAGGGAAGCCTCTTTGTGCCCATCACAGCAGATATAGCAGGAATTCCCCTTTCAAGTGCAAATTGTACCTGAGCTTCATGTTCATCTTTTGGTGCAAATGACATTGCAAGTACATCTCTTTCAAAGAGAAAGCCACCAAAGCTGGCAACACCACATCCAACATCTAATATCACACGTGATTGTTTGCCCCAAGCAATATCAGGTACAGACTGCATCATCAACATCAAGTATCCACATAGAAATTTAAGTATGAAAGCATAAAAGTTTCTAATTACTACGTCCAACAACCTAACTGAAATAGTACTGCCACTTCTCTAGCTCCAGTGGAGATCTAATAGAACTAGCAAATGCAGTATTTTTTACAGCACATGTAATATGGATTTATGAAACATGCAACAAAAGGTTATCCAGATCTATATATATACCTACTCAACACTAAAAGCAACCAATCACAGTCAACATTGACAGGAAATGAAAATATATTTACCTGTTGTATAGTGTCAATGTAATGAAGTGCACCGTGTTTGAATTGGGTTCCACCACCAGGAAAAGTAAGGTACTCGCCAGTAACTTTCACCCAGTTTTGGTGCCCCTTAAATTCAGCAAGCTTAGTGTGTGGAACATTGGAATACCATATCTGAAGGAAACAGTATTACTATTATTATTATGAACTAATAAATAGTTAAATCAAGAATGAAAATTGACAAGAATTTTAGTTAATTTCTACCTTCTCTCTGCTTTTGGGCCACTCAATTGGGCGTTTATATCCTTCAGGAAGAGAGACAAGGCAGGTGGGAGGTTCTTGAGGACATTGCCTTTCTCTGTGTTCGTAGTGTTTAGTACTTGGAAGTTTCTTAATCGCCTTCAAGTTGTCGAGGCATGGAATATAGTCAGGGCCAGCAGTGACATTGCAGAGTTTCCAATTGAACCCAGTAGATTGCTTGGAGGAATCTTGAGACTCCTTTTCATTCTTTGACTCTGCTGCCTGAGTTGACCAAGAACCAGTTTGAGTCGTAGTTTCATTCAGAAGCTCTGACTGGGCCACAGAAGGGAATACCTCATTAGAGGTCTGGTTGTTGGTATTGTCATCTGTTTTCTTCTCGTTAGAGCTTTCATCAGACTCTTGGTTACCACTTTGATCTACCTTTTCTTCTTTCCTATTATCTGTTGTTTCACTTGAGTCATCAGTTTTTTTCTCACTTTCATCTGAATCAGACTGTTTGTTATCATTTGATTCAGACTTCTTCTCACTATCATCAGAATCAAACTTCTTCTCACTCTCATCAGAATCAGATTTCTTCTCACTCTCATCAGAATCCGACTTCTTCTCGCTCTCATCAGAATCAGATTTCTTCTCGCTCTCATTTGAATCAGTATTTTCTGACTTAGTATCCTCAGAAGGCTTCTCTTCAGGCTTTTGATCCAATTTCTGTTCCTGTTTTTCTGGCATGACAGAATTGTCTTCAGAGGTGACACTACTATCCCCCTTGGTTGCATCCTCAGGCAGATCGCCCCGATTATCTTCAAACTGCCGAGTACTGCTGTTCGTGGTGTCAGTCGCCTGTTCTTTCACCTCGCTCTGTTCTTTCACCTCATTTTTATTCTCCTGAGACACATCCACATTTTGCACAGGCACTACAGAGGATGAGGTCATCATCCAAACCCCAACCAAGCATAGACCCACAAACACAACAATAGTCACTGATGAACAGTAACTTGAAGATTGTTTATTGTCTATTCTAGTATATTTCCCTTGAGCCATGTTGTCACAGGGGGCAACGGTTCACAGATAGTTTATACCTGGTCACGAACCAAACAACAAATTAAACACCATCCCCAATATGTATGCAGTTAGGTGGCAAAACACATGTCATGAACTACCAAGTCATAGGTGCAACAAATTCGCTTGTGCAAAGACTAGTTAAGAAAATCAAATACAGAATACTCACGAATCTGGGATGATTTATAAGAACGTCCAATCAGATAAAATTTGTAGGATTTAGCAGTTATATGTTAGGTGTTTGAATTCTCTCGTGTTCCTTAATTCATGACATTGCCAAGTTAATGAGATCAAAACACACACACATATTAATGCGTAATTTTCTCTTTCGTAACATGAGAACGTCGCATTATTAGAGAAAACGACCAGATCTAATAGGTTCATCAAATAGGGGTGAGCTAGTGAATCAAAACAAGCGAAGAATGAAAATGGATAAGAAATTTGTCCACGTCAAATGGCCGGAGAATGAGTGAAATTCAACAACGAAGACACAGACGCATACCATTAGCGTCAAATGCGGAACCACGACAAAATTTGAACAGACTCAACAATTGAAAAGGGAAGAAAAAGACGTGTTCAACGAGAAATCAACAAACGCTCACGTAGATCCACACCGCCGGAAACAAAAACGAACAAGTAGCATAAGCGCTACGCAATCACAACCACGTTGAATGTTAAGAGAGTTGTTTAGCAAAAAAAGTGGAAAGGAAAAGTTCGATTCATGGAAGCAAAACCGCGAAATTTGAAGATTAAGAAAAGCGAGAATTCGGTGATGTGTGAGTAAACGTGAATAGCTGGGAATGAGAAAAGGTTCATTCATTCGACGTACCTACGGCTAATTGGAAAGAAGCAGATCTGAGACCGAAGAGAGTTGTTGTTATCTCTGCATTGTGTTGCGCATGAGAAAGAGAAGGGTGCGAAATGCTTGGATTGGGAGCGCGATGGCAAGAGTTAGAGGCATATATATCTGGGAGGGGGTTACTTACTGGGGTAGAGTTGGCGTTTGTCGATATTATTTATTATTTATTATGGAATAAATTTAAAAATTAAAAAATGAGAAAAAAATAAAGAACGAATTAAAGAAAGGAAAAATAGAGAGAGTGCGAGTGGACAAAGGCCAAAGGATGGAAAACGTAAAAAAACAGAGACAAGGAGAGAGTGACGGCACCGCATGAAAACCGTGAAACCGGTGTGAATCAAGCATGAGCCGGATGCTAAACAAAGACTCAAGCTGCAGTAATTTCGCGTGGCTCTGAGAAAAATATCCGTGAACAAAATTAAGACGGGGTCGTTTCTTTTCTTTAGTTATCCAACATCATTATCTTTTCTTTTTCTCATTTTAGATTAATGAAGTTTTGAATTTTCTATAATTCTTTAGTTTTTACTAGCATCGAGTGTCAGTTTATAAAAAAAAAATAGCATCGAGTGTCTAACATTTTATTTGAGTTATTAAGTAATACATGCGTATTTTTGCTAAATAAAATTAAAATTAAAATATTTTAAAAGTTCTATTTAATTTAAAAAATAATTCTTTTTTTACGTGATTAAATTAAAATATATTAGATATAGAGACTTAAGATATTTGATTTTAAAAGAAATGTGATATGATTAATAAAAATATTTTAAATATAATTTCTAAATTATATTTAATGTTGATTGAAAAATTCAAGTAATAATTAAAAGAGATTGAGAAACTTCTTTAATTGAATAATTAATTAACAAAAAAATTAATATGTATCTAAAAGAAAGGGTCCATCATGTGTTTCTTTTTTTTTCAACATGAACAAATTTATAAAAGGGAAAATCCCAGCCATACGGCATCTACGCAAGGAAAACAACATATGCTTAGTCACCAAAAATATAACAATCCTAATCAAGACACGCTGCTGAAACCTATACCAAGCTGTAACATACTACAGACAAGGAAAACGGCAAAAACTAAAAAAACAACAAAAACACAAAGAACACAGAAAAACTACACCTAGTACATCAAAAAGGATACAGACATGAAAGATATCATTGGGATATCCTTGAGTGGGTTGGATTTGGCCCATTTGGGGCACCCATAACCTTCTATCTTAACTAATAAAGCTCACATGCCACGGATCCAGAGCCCAGCACACATCAATCACCAACAGGGGCGATGCATCACGATGCAACAAAGGGTGGTGTTCCCTCATGATGCACAACACTAGAACAAACACCAATAGAGCAAACAAAACCACAACAAAAAAAAACACGAGCAACAGAAACACAACAACAGAAAAACAAAAAGAAAACAACAACAACCAAAAAAACCCCAAAAAAAGCGAACAACAACCACAACTAACCACTACAACAGCCGCACCAAACACAGCAACAGCAATACCAGCTCCAGCAGATCTAGAGATAGAGACGGTGACCCAATCCCTTGACAGGCAGTGGCGGCAGTTGCAGCATCCACCAAGAGCCTCCACGCAAGAAGGAGACGACAACACACTCCAACGCAAGAGGAACACGGCCAACCCGCCGCTGAGTGCGGCGGCTCCAACCAAGCCATGGACCTCCGAGATCGCAGCAGCACCAACAGACCTTCAAGAATGGCGTTTCTGCATAAAAAAACGAAAAACCAAAGCAAAAAGGGAACAAAAACGAAAAAGACAGAAACAAACTGAAAAAGGGGAACAAACCGAAAAAAGGGGGTTGGCTGCGCGCCGGCGGCGGGGGAGGGGAAGAAGAACCATCATGTGTTTCGGGAGGCGAATTATTGTGTTGATGCTCTTGCGGAGTTGGGCCACTACCAAGGAGGTTTTCAATGGTCTATTTTAGATACTCCCCCTATTCAGCTTGGTTTAGCTTTAGCTACATATGTAAGAGGGTTTACCTTTGTTAGAATGGCCGGTTGATTTGTATTCTGTTATTTGTTTTCCTATATTAAAAAAAAAGTCCATACAACAAACAAAGAAAAAATTCATTTGATTTAATTTAATTTAATTTAATGAATTTTTTTTTCATAATCACACTGCGACACACGTTCTCAACTTTTTCTCCTCTCACAGACTCGCATCTTTTTCTGTTTTTCATTATTGAATACTACATTTATTTTACACTCTACCCTGAATACTCATTACTCACTTAGAGGATCCGAAATTTCTTAATTTCAAAGTTAAAAGGCCATTAAGTGGGGGAAAGCTGCTGTTGCTTTCAAATTTCCTTCACATTCAAGTTATGCTTGATCTCTCATCAAGCAATGAGAGCTATACTTGGATCATACTCAATTTATGTAGCCTTATTAATTTAGAACGATGTAGTAGGAAGATGTTCATGAATGAAATGATAGTCAACGTCCAGTTGCCATAAATGTCATTACTTGTGATAGAAAATTGGGATGCCAAATATCTCCGCATTGATGGAGACTGCGATGGCTATGCCTTCGCGAGAGCTGTATCCAACGGGTAGGGCATTATCTTTTTTTTTTTTTTTACCGAAAAAAGAAAATAATGTTCTTAAGATATTGATTACGAGATATTAATTTAATTTTTTTATTAAATATAGTATCTAGTTATTCAAAATAAAGATTATATAATTCTTTGTATTTTAAACAGAATAAATGTTTTATTATCCTTTTTTTTTTACTTTCTTAATCATCATTTTAGGAGTATTTATTGATTTATTGACTGACATTCTTCGTAAAATAAAATATTCCTTGTGACAGTGTTTGTTCATATATCGTGGTAGTTTGTACATCAACCTCACTAAGATCTAAAACGTGGCGCCCACCACCTGTGGGGATGTTTGAGATTGGTGTGGCTTCTTCTTTCTCAATTTCTTAAAATTAAATTAAATTCAAACAAAATTAAAAGAGTATAATAAACATGAAAGGATACATGATGTCGCATCTCGCGGATCGGGAGCAGAGAGACAAAAAAAAAAGGACCATTCATGAAAGTGAAAATGTTATGATGGGTTGGTTTAGACTCTAGAGACAAATTTAACTGTCATCGTTGGAGGTCCAGATCAGTCACGGGCTGGTGTTTTTCTATCATGCATCCTGTATGCATAACGAAGATGATACATTCACACACAATAAATGTATCTCACGTTCAAGGAGAAAGAATTCAACTCCCTCCATAATCCATTACGATTGATTATCGCGGTCGCGGATGCCTCTACCCACGGCGAAGGCTAGTCCAATGGGTATTCCACTGTAAACTAGCTAGTTTCAGTTTGTAATTTCATTATAATTTAGAATTTTTTTTAATTTTTAAAATTTCAACAATTTACTTAGACCTTAAATTTTCAACCTCCAACAAACTCTAATATAGACTCCAGTACTTTGTGCGCCATTTTGCCGTCGCACTACATCACCACCCTGTGCGACGGGCGTTTGAAGGTAGTCGTGATCATCGACAGGCAGAAACAGTTGTTTTGATCGATTGTTTTAAGAATATTCTATCGGGTAATTGTTTTAAACTTTTTTTTAGAAATGATTTTGAGTAGATTCTTAAAAAAATTTCCAAACTAATAAATACTTTTTATACAACTTATATAACACGCCATTTTTTATGAAATAAGACACACAATTTTTAAGTTTAAATAAGTAGCCCTTGGTCTATTGTCTTATACTACCTACTTACCGCCAGATCCCAAATTCAATATCGACAAAATAAATATGATCTAAAACTAAGCTTGATGGTCATCCACTAATATTTTCAAGATAGGTCCCTAAAAGTGAGATATATATCCGACTCCACTTCAATACCTCATCGCATCACATGCGATGCAAGTGGTCCTCCCATCCTCGATTTTTGGATTTATCGTATCTGGCATTTTATAATTATGGAAAACTATACGCTTATTGTCACATGCATTCATCTCCAGAAGAGGTGGGAATCATCAACCTTTTTTTTTAGTTATTGATATTACAAATTAAATTAAAATAGTATATAATTTCTCAAAAAAAAAATATCACATTTTTAAAGTCACTTGTAAATTTTATTTGGTGTTATTTGTTTTTTGAATCTTTTGTCTTATAATACATCCCTTTATTAATTCAGGTTACGTGGTGATTATAAGTTTTTCAGATTTTGTTTTGACACACATTTTTTAAAACAGCATATGTTGAATTATATTCTATCGAAAAAGAACAATTGAATTATATTATAAAAATATGATCATATATACCAAATTTCCAACCAATTTTGATATTTACATGTGCCTAGGCCATCTCCCAGCGCAGGTACTTAAAGTAACTTTTCCTGTTAGGTACTCTTACTTTTGTGATGGAGCACAGCAGCGAACGGTGCTTAATGAGAATGAGTACTTGTGCAAGCACTGAGTGCTTGCACTGTACTTGTACTATTTTGTGGGTTCAATTATATTTTATAAATAAAAATAAGTGATGTGTAGTTATTAATGGAGTCTATTTAAGAATTTTTTGACAGGTGCTGGGTTGGAAGAGTTGAGTGCCTATTAGGTACTTCGATTAAAAAAAAAAGTGATATGAAAATGTGAAATCCATTTAAGTACCCAAAAATGGATTTCTCCAATATAAATGCTCTATAATGGTAAATATTTATTTATACTCACGTAATATATTACTAGGGGGAGCCACGCATTTGTGCCTGGCGTATTATTCTTTTTTTTTTTATCATTTTGTTGTATAGTTAGTTATGATTATGATGTAGTTATTAATATATTATGGGTGATTATTTTTAAATTTGAATTTAAACTTTTGAAGGGCAATAATATTGGAAAGAAAAATAAGACACCAAAATAGTAGTTAAACTAAAAGGTAAAATTGAAACAAAAAAAAGGCTCTACCACCTGACGTTGATATTGCCATTATATAGTTATAGATACATAAAAATAAAGAAATGCAATAAAATATTTGATAATATTTTACATTAATATAAAATTTCTTGATTTATCCTTACCAAAAAAAATTTCTTGATTTATGTATATTAATTTTAAACATCAATAGTTTTGAAATGGTGGGAATAAAGTTTATATATTTTTTTATTACGAAAATTTTATACATTTGTCTTAATGAAAACTTCCCATGTAACATATTGATGAAGTTTTAAAAGTTATAAAAAATGTAATTATTAAAATTTAACAGATTAAATTTTTTTGGGTCATCTTAATTCTTAACACACTCAATTTTGATTCTCCTCATATATGCTTCTCACTCTTTCTTTTTTGGTGAAGGCTTCTCACTTTGAATTAAAAACTAAATATTCATTGTAGATTTCTGTGCTACCTTATGTCAACCAACTCTAAAAATTAAAATGAAATATATGTATATATAGGGATAAAAAGCTTTGATTATTTAATGACAAATAAAACACCGTGTAAAATTTAACAGATTAAATTTTTTTGGGTCATCTTAATTCTTAACACACTCAATTTTGATTCTCCTCATATATGCTTCTCACTTTTTCTTTTTTGGTGAAGGCTTCTCACTTTAAATTAAAAACTAAATATTCATTGTAGATTTCTGTGCTACCTTATGTCAACCAACTCTAAAAATTAAAATGAAATATATGTATATATAGGGATAAAAAACTTTGATTATTTAATGACAAATAAAACACCGTGACTAGAAGTATATAATTTGTTTTTCTTATAAAAAAAAAAGAAGTATATAATTTTTTATTTTAAAAAAAAATTGGCGTCAAGATCCAA
This sequence comes from Glycyrrhiza uralensis, assembly GCA_030159175.1. NCBI lineage: Eukaryota > Viridiplantae > Streptophyta > Magnoliopsida > Fabales > Fabaceae > Glycyrrhiza > Glycyrrhiza uralensis. The sequence continues at coordinate 54,119,707 of BRZY01000003.1, read as the reverse complement.
ACTCATTCTCTCTTGATACAGAAACATGCACCGCATAAACATTTGTTTTCATTTATGCATAGATAGGCACGCCACCGAATCCCAGGCGAAAATTGATTCTCTTACGAAATCACAATTCCCATAATGCCCTCGATTATTTCGTTAGTGTGGTCACCCGTGAACGCATGGGGCATACGATGCATATTATAACAAAATTATGAGAAAAGATATTTGAACAAATAAAGGATTTGAGGTTTTTTTAATTATGGTTCATAAATTATATAACAAATTATAAATCATCGTAATCTATTAAAAATAGTTTATTAATAGTCATAACTTTTTTTGATACATGATTAATTATTTCATAACTTTAAAGTTAGGTATAACGAAAAATTGTATAAACTATAGTTGAAGCAGTAAAATAGTTTAGATAGTTATTGTGAGTAAGCATTACAAAATCAAATTAAGAAATTATTACCCAAATTTTAAAATCAAATTCAAAGCAAGATGGAAGAGATCATTTTAATTTTTTTTATATAATCTTAAACGTTAAAAATCAATTTTTTTGAATTTTGATTTTTTTTTTCTAATTCTAAAACGATCAAATTTGAAATCATCAAAGATGTTTTTACCACTTAAAAAAATCAATGATTTAGAGGCTATGAGAAAATAAATCAAGAATATCAAAATATGGAGATCTCAATATTATTGTCGTTCAAATTAATTCTAGCCCAAGTGTCATCATGCCTGCCCATTTTTGTACACATGTCACATTCTCACCACATCTCCAACCTCAACCACAATAAAGGAATTAATTAATTAATGTGTTTAATTTATATTTTATTTTTCATTTCAAAATATTCATTGCATGCCTAATAAACCTGAAAATAGAAATGAATCAAACAATTAACCAATTAATGTGTTTAATCTATGTTTTATTATTTATTTCGATATATTCATTGCATGTCTAATAAAACTAATAAAGGAAAGAAATCAATTAATGTTTAATTGACTTTGATTCTTTTAAATACTTATTACATGCCTAATAAAATGAAAAAAGAAAGAAAATCAATTAATATGTATAATTGCATGTAATTCTGATTGCACAGTGATTTCTTTTCAAATTCTAATGTTCTCTTTCTCTATTGTTGTTTTTTCCTTCATGTTTTTTTTGTAATTTTTTATTTTTATTTTTAGCCTATTCTTCGCTAATGACATATAGCTATCGTTTTGAATTTCATATTCAATATTTCTACAAAATAAAATTCTTTCTTTTTTTAATTTGCTCGCTATGATATACTTCTATTTGATTTACTACTACTAATATTAGTTTGATACACAAATACAAATTAAAGACAAACCATTTACATCAAATTAAATTTACCGAAATAGAAATCTTGAATGGAAAAATTAAATAACTTATATATATTTTTTAATTAAAACAACTAATATAGTATTACACATATTTTCATACTAAAAAAGTATGACATATATTTTCCAAAACAAACATAGTAATATATATAATTATTATTATCTCGTACATAATTTATTGAAAAATATTGAAAAAAATACACAACTAAATTTTTCTGATTTATGATGCTTCTTCTTGTTTGAGAGAGAAGAATAATGTATCTGTATAATAAAAAAACTAATCAAAAAAGGAAATAAAAAATAAAAAAACTTAGAAATATTAATTCTAAAAAAATAACTGATAACTAAAAATGATTAATAAAAAAAGAGATTTGCCTTAGTGGAGAAATTTGGTTTGATGAATATATAGAAGAGTAATGATATATGCTCTTCGATAAAATCAAATAACATAAATGGTTTGGGAGCTATAAAAAATGAATAAACGCTAAAAATAAGTAAAAATAATTAATAATAAAATAGAAAATAGCAATAATTACGAACCCACCTTAGATGAAAAGTCAGTATTGATGAACAAGGAAATAACAATAATACAAAGACTAAAACAAAGTGAACAAATAAAACATATCAATACATACATATATTAATATTTAAGATCGACTAAAAATGCAAAAATTGAAACATATAAATGATCAACCAAAGTTTCAAGTGATAGTCACTACAATGGAAGATAATAATTAAAGAAAAAATGTATATGAAATAAGAAAAGAAAAGAAAAAAAGAGAAGACATGGGAAGTCAGTGTTAATGAATAGAGGAATAACAATAATACAAATGCTAAAACAATGTGAACAAATAAAACATATCAATACATGTATGTATTAAAATTTAAGATTAAAAATACAAAAATTGAAACATATAAAAGATTAACCATGAAAAGAAAACAAAAACTAACCTTTAATCGAGAGTTTCAAGTGATAGTCACTGCAATGAAGAAAAATAATGAAGAAGAAAATATATATGAAAATGAGAGCAGAAGAACAAAAAAGAGAGAAGACAAAAAAGTCACACTAGAGAAAGAATAGTTGAAAAGACACGAAAGTTCACCAATGCGAAACAGGAGGAGTTGAATAAAATCTTAGAAAGTAAATAGGTAGAGAGATAGGTATGAAATATTAAACCAATAAAAAGAGAAATGAGATGATGTTTATGAGATCTTTAGACATTATTTTAAAATTCATAAAAAACAAGTATTTATTATAAGAATCAATTAAAAATATTAGAAGAAAATATTAAATGTAGAATTGCGGTTTATATAATATCAATTTGAAATACCTTTCAAAAAATTAAATACAATATCGAATACAATTACTAATTTCAGATAACAATTAGGCACATTAAATTTGAATTAGAGAATAATCAATCAATAAACCTATTCAAATCAATTCAATTCAATTACATCCTGAAATGCTCCCAGAGCGACATGTGTAAAAGTTAGTCTGGAGAGGGTTCGTCTTTATATATATCATAGATTATAGATTATATATATGACGAATATATCCCTAGTCGGTGAAACGTGTCATCCTCTGATTGATTGGATCCTTGGCGGTGCGACGAATGGGAACACAACCACCCAAAAAAAAAAAGAGCACCATCATCTCCTCTCTCTCTCTCTCAGTCCCAAGTTCTGGGCTAATTCCGTCTTTTCCCTCTACAGACGCAGTGGATCTGCGATTGCGAAAAAACTGATACTACCAGATTGAGCCACACAGAGCAACCATCACAAAGGGGCTTCAATTCACAGGTTCTTATGCCATTCTCTTATTCTTACTAATATATATATTTTTTTAACTTGCGTACCACATATTTTTAGCTTCAATTTTCCTTGCAATTTTCCTTTCAATTTAACTTGCAGAAACAGTTGTTATGGCCACATAAATGGTGTGGATTTTGGATATAAATGGATCAATTGGGTATTTATTTGGTATAATTGGAGATCTTGTTGAAATAGCAGAACTCCTAAACAAAGATATTGTTTGATTATTATTCCATATAATGCATGTACTCTGTTAATATGTCCGCAATCTGATTTTATCAATGAAATAAATGTGCGTGAAACGTGGAATTGAATGAAAATAAAACCTTTTCCGCGTGATTATACAATTCTTTCTGTTTTAATGGGAGATTTGGACCCAGCTCAATAGGCAGCTGTAAGTTTGCTACTTAGGTTCAGTGTGCATGACAGAGGACAGAGGTGTGTGTCTTGAGTATGATCTTGAGGGGGGAAGTGTTAGTGGAAGGTGAAATGTGGCTGTGAAGTTTTACAGGAAGGGGTTGTTTGCTAGTGCTACGCCTTTATGAATGGAAAAAACAAATTATAAATAAGGGGTTTTGGTTTTGGCACCTACTGACACCTTGTTTAGTACTTCACGTTAACATGGCTGTGCATAATGCATACAAACATTGGCATGGAAACATAAAATGATCAGACATGTAGACTCTTTTTTCAGCTCCATCAGTTTCAGTGTGTTATTTTTATTTTGCATATCTTCATTTGTCTCCCTGATCCATTCATTCTTATACTTGCACAGATAAGCCTCAAGAACAAGAATAATTGCCTCTCTACTAGTAACATCACATGATGGATACTGGCAAGTCAAAGATCTGTATTTGCTGAAATGTGTAAGCACAGATGAAAGGAGGAAATAATTATAACTTTAGAGGGAGGCATATTTCCCTAGCCCTGGTTGTTCTTGTTCTTTTTACCATATTACTGTGGACATGGGAGACAAATCCAATAGCCACAACTTTAAGATCAGCTCGAGAATGGTATCGCCTACCATTAGGTTTGTATTCCAGCCTGAGATATACATAATGACATTAATCATTTATTCTCCCTCTCCATCTCCCCCCTCTCTCAATTTTTTGTACCTTGATGCAAATTGCTTGTAGGATCTGACTCTTACTGTTCCATCGACTTTATAATTGATTGATTCTTGTTTGTTTTGTAACCATTTTATATTTTGTGTTTTCTAATTAGTTTTTCATTAACATGTGATTTTTGGTCATTAACTGTTCTGATGATTTTTTTCTGTAAATAATCTGATTAGAATTTCCCGCGGAAGTCCCAATTGATTCAGTGGGAACTACAAAGCCGGAAAAAGGTGTGGAAAAATCCGTAACCCCCATCACAGAAAATGAAACAAAGCTGCAACTTGATACTGAGGGTGCAGCAGCTGTAGATTCTATACGTGCAGAACCTCCGGGTATTCTATACAATCAAGATTTCAAGTCTTCTTCCAGAAGTGAAGGTAAATTCTTTTTGTTCTGTTCTAAATTTCGTTACAGATAACTTTTTACTCTTTGAATGCATCTCTATTAACTTAATTATTCCGCAACGAATGTTTTTTGGGTATCGCCATGTAGATGTTTCTGAGAATGTGGTCGGACAACTTATTTGGCTAATGAGTGCTGCTACGCTGCATGTGCGCATGCATACCAAAAATGCCATAACTTAGCTAGATTTAAGGGTGGTTGTTTAATAAGCAGTGATGGAGCCCCTCATCCATCTTAGAGTCAATAAGCATGCCAATGGATTCCGGTTCCCATTCTGTCAAACTATTTCTGGCTGAATAGCATTTTCCTTAATCCTTAGCTATTTCACTATTATTACTTGCTAACATAAAATTCAAGTTGCACACATTTATGTTAGGAACCAAAGAAGAAGAAAGAATGAAAGAATGGAAGAATCTTAATAATTCCGTGATTGAATGGAACTGATTTTTGTCTAGCTGATTACACGGGTTGCCCCTTACAACTGATTTTTCTGTTACTAAAATACAGTGGCCCCTAAACTGATCCCTAACTCCCTTATTTAACTCCGTAACCTCCTAACGGCCTGTGTAATAAACTGAAAACCTTCTTCTAACTCTCTACTGCTTGTTTCTCCTAGTATAAACCTTCCAAACCTGGTGACTGGCTGTGGCTCGTGCCTAACAATTAACAACATAAGATAGTTTCTCTTCAAGCATTCTGATGTCTTGACTCTACTCTCTTTGAATTGATAGTTTTTAATTAATTGTTTCCTCGTGAATCACAAGTTGTCTGACTGGAGCAATTTGTTTTTCTTCTTTCCCTTGCCCAAATTATGTAGCAAGTACTACTTCCACTGTCATGTGTACGTCTTTACAACTACATAGCTGACCTCCATTTGCAATCTCATTCTATAAGTTGAAGTTTGCTTTCAAGTATTTAATTTTGCTATAGAACTTTATGTAGTTTGTGTTAGTATTTGGACATGTTAAAATCAAAGAAGGAACTTATTTTGAGAGTCTCTTTTTACCAATAACATGTTCATCAGTGTAATCTACACTTTCTAACAAGTGACCCTGTCCATGGACAATGGCCATAGTGCTTCAATTACTATTGCACCAGAAAATTAGCAAATACTCTGGATATTATATGTTTTTTCCTGCTTGCATTTGCGTAAACCTTGTTTCTTCATTCTTTAATGAGTTCATAGGCTGAGTTTAATGTTGATTGGATTTCTCCTTTGCAGCTTGTAATTATGCCAAGGGTAAGTGGGTTGCAGACAGCAGGAGACCGCTGTATTCTGGGTTCAGCTGTAAGCAGTGGTTATCCCCAATGTGGTCATGTAGAATGACACAACGACCAGATTTCTCATTCGAGGGATACCGCTGGCGGCCAGAAAATTGTGATGTGCAGGAGTTTGACCGGACTAAGTTCTTGAGAAAGTAGGTATAATCCTTTCTTTTTATCTGATCTTTTCATCTTCATTTTCTTCTGCTTTCCTTTGGTGAAAAAAAAATCAGAACTATGTTTTTAAATATTAGTTTGTGAGCAGTGTTTAATGCTAATGTGGAATGTAGGATGCAGGACAAAACAATTGCGTTCATAGGAGATTCGTTGGGCAGGCAACAATTTCAATCTCTGATGTGTATGGTCTCCGGTGGAGAAGAGAGCCCTGAGGTTGAAAACGTGGGATGGGAATATGGTCTTGTAAAACACCGTGGAGCTATTCGTCCTGATGGCTGGGCTTATAGATTTCCCAAGACTAATACCACCATCTTATATTATTGGTCTGCTAGCTTATGTGATCTGGTGCCCCTTAATATCAATGACAAACAGACTGACGTTGCCATGCATTTAGACCGCCCACCAGCTTTCATGAGACAGTTCCTCCACCGCTTTCATGTCTTGGTTCTTAATACAGGACACCACTGGAACCGTGGGAAGCTCAATGCAAACAGGTGGGTAATGCATGTTAATGGAAAGCCAAATGAAGACAAAAAAATTGCAGAAATTGCAAATGCCAAAAACTTAACAATCCACAGTGTAGCCAGATGGCTTGATTTTCAACTTGACTCACATCCCCAGCTAAGAGCTTTCTTCAGGACTATATCACCTAGGCATTTCTTCAATGGGGATTGGAATACTGGGGGAAGCTGTGATAACACTATCCCATTAACTAATGGTAGTGAGGTCGTACAGGAAGGATCTAGTGATCCAATTATTGAGGATGCAGTAAAGGGTACAAAGATTAAGATACTGGATATAACTGCTATTTCGCAATTGAGAGATGAGGCTCACATGTCGCGCTACACTATTAGAGGAACTCTTAATTCGAGTGACTGTTTGCATTGGTGCCTACCTGGAATTCCAGATACGTGGAATGAACTCCTGGTTGCTCAACTATAGGGTCTGTCACAGTTTAGTCACTCCCACTTTCCCTCTTTCTAACCTGCAAGAAGAAAATGCATTGCATAATGCATTTGTAAGATGTTTGGGGGGATCAGAATCTGTCTATTCTTTGTGGTCTAGGAAGACCAAGTATTATTTTCTGTCAAATGTAATTCACGTATCACACTCACTGAATAGGATTATAAGGAGATCATGTTGCTCTACACTCTCATTTTCGATCCGATCAGTTTGGGTGAAGTTGGATGTGTTTTGAACAGAGTCTAGAAAGAGAGTCAAAGGACATCAATTCACGAGGCATGAGCTCAATAGACATGGCCTTTATTGAACAATTTGAAATGATTTTGTAAGTTGTATCAATGTCTCTGTATGATAATCGGTTTCAATAAGAAAAGAAATGGTCTACACATTGTATCTGTTTACTGATCCGGTTTGAGTATCAGGCTTATCCCCAGGATCACATCCAACGGGACAATCAATTTATGTGTACAATATATGTCATCTTGATGACTTTCTAAGAGCTTTCACATGACCTCTTACTTTTGGAAAAAAAAAACAGCTACAGGCTAATGTAGATTTGTCTCATGTATAATCCTCATTTGATAATTATAATAGCTAATGGTAAAATTTGTAAATTTGAAAAATATAAATTATATTAAAGATATTATTATTATTTTTAGTTCAAGCTTCTAATCTTTATCCTTTCTTAAAAGACACCATCTTTTCTTGGTTTGGACTCTCAAGAGTCTAAAAATTACATTAAGCTCCAATTAATTATTAATCCAAGTCGAATCATAAAATAAATTCAAATAATTTGTCTAAAAATTACATTAACCATTAATTTGGGGTTTAACTTAATAATCTATAACATATTATAATGTCGATACCCAACTTTGGTGGAGTTTTTTTTCTTGGACTAAATTGTCCTCTAATTGCTCATTGATCATGTTATCTAATAACTTGATAACTAGTACTTGGCTAGACTTTTTGATAATTTTTACATAAAAAAATTGTGTAAATAAAAAAAAACTGTAATATCTAATCCAAAAAAAAAGATTAAATATGTTTTTGGTCCTTCATATTTGGGAAATGTTCAGTTTTGGTCCTTTTTCTTTAAAATTGATCTTTTTAGTCTCTCGTTTTTGGAAATGTACTATTTGTAGTCTTTAGGGCCATTTTATAAATTCAAAAAATATTTTTTAATATTTTATTTTTACTCCTCCTAATTTCTAATTTCCACTAAGCTCCCACCCACCATTTTGCACAAAGAAAGACCGCCGAGTGCGACTCACCGCCGTTTACACCGTCTCGATTGCCTCCACCACGACGCTCCACCGTCCCCTAGCCCCCTAGATCAATTCGTTTTCCCTCACCGTAGCTCCCTTCGGATACAAAGTGAGAGAGATAGAGACAAAGAGTGAGAGAAACAGAGAGAGAGAGACATACCTGAATGGTGGAGCGTCGTGGTGGAGGCAACCGAGATGGTGGAGACGGCAGTGAGTCACGCGCGGCAGTCCTTCTCTGCGCAAAATGGTAAGTGGGGGCTTAGTGAAAATTAAAAATTAGGAAGGGCAGAAATAAAATATTAAAAAATATTTTTTAAATTTATAAAATAACCCCAAAGACTATAAATGGTACATTTTCAAAAATGGTAGACTAAAAAATCAATTTAAAAAAAAAGATCAAAATCGAACATTTCTCAAATACGAATGACCAAAAATATATTTAACCAAAAAAACAAACTTAATAATGATGTCTTTTAAAACGCGCATGAGCGCATCCATAATCGAATTTTTCCCCGTTCGATAAACGCTACATTTAGGGCGCGCTTTTTCGCGGGTCTCCACTCGCCGCCGCGTCTCCACCACAACACAAACACCACCATCCATTACCGGCGCCGCCTCGTTTTCCTTACTTGTTTCCCCCCTCAACGTTCTCTCTATTCGTCTTTACAGTTATTCGATCAGTCTCCGCAATGACCATAGGAGCTTGCACAGAGCTATCGCACTATCTTGCAGTAGCACCAGTGAGACCTAACTCTGGCAAGTGCAACGGCGCCGCCATAATCAGCCGCAGTTTTCGCCATGCAATCGGCGGTTACAACGGCGTATTATCAATGTCGAGGTCGAAGAGGGAAGAGAACAGAGTTGTTGCCGGAGTTGGGGATCAAGGTCTTACGTATAGGGACGCCGGCGTTGACATCGACGCGGGTTCTGAACTCGTTCGAAGAATAGCGAAGATGGCACCTGGGATTGGAGGCTTCGGTGGTTTATTCCCTCTAGGTAGGTATTTTTATTTTTATTTTCATCTTCGCTTCAATCACTTGTGTTTCGTTCCCGTTTTATTGGTTTTGATTCGGCTTCGTTTTTGAGTAGGTGATTCGTACCTTGTTGCCGGTACTGATGGTGTGGGAACGAAGGTGATGCTTGCCTTCGAAACTGGCATTCATGACACTATTGGGATTGATCTGGTAAACTTTTTTTTTTTTTTTTATGATTTTTGGATTGATTGGGTTTCGAGTTTTGAGTGTTGTTCTCTGTTTTAGGTTGCGATGAGTGTCAATGATATTGTTACTTCAGGGGCAAAGCCTTTGTTTTTCCTTGATTACTTTGCCACTGGCCACCTTGACGTGGATGTTGCTGAACAGGTAATGGATGTGTGCTTAGCTGGTTTAGTTTGAAACTTTGAGCTGTGTCGTTGAAATGCTTATTCCTCATTTAATTTCCTCCTCTTCAGGTTATAAAAGGCATTGTTGATGGTTGTAAGCAATCTGATTGCGTTCTTCTAGGAGGAGAGGTATTGAAATATCTTGTGTGTTTTTTGCCCTATCACTGTATCTAATTGGATATCCTGTAGTCTTGCCAAGTCATAATCTGATCAATTCAGGTTAGTCACTAGAAGTAACTGGAAAATTCATAATTCATTGCTAAAATATCGTTATTATTTTTCCTAAGAAAATTGTTGCTAGTCTCTGATATAAATATTGAGGGTGCTTAGGTGGATGATTGGATGTATACCTGAAAAGATAAGATCGATAATGAATTGTATAGAGAAAAAGTTGGAGGAACACTTACTGAGGGGTGATTTGGGCTTGTGAGAAGACTTCAAGACAAAGGCTTCAATGAGATGAGCCTGAAACGGGTAGAGGAAGACCTAAGAAAGTATTGGGAAAAAGATAAACATCAAAGAAGACCTTATTCTAAATGGTTTTATTGAAAACTTGGTTTGCCCAATCACAATGACTGATTCATGTAGCGAATCCTACCTATTGGGATAAGGCATAAGGCCTGATCAGTTGCTTCTTGTTTTATTGCACGTTTCCAATATGTTCTGACTCATGAGAACCACCAGTCATCTTTTGCACGTGTAAATGGTCGTGGATGAAGAGATAATCTGATTTTGTATATATTTCTCCTCTTGCACTTATTAATTATTATACACTTCCCAGACTGCAGAGATGCCTGGTCTTTATAAAGAAGGTGAATATGATCTTAGTGGCTGTGCAGTTGGCATTGTGAAGAAAGATTCTGTAATCAATGGGAAGAACATTATTGCTGGCGATGTTCTTATTGGTCTACCATCTAGTGGAGTTCACTCTAATGGCTTCTCACTTGTAAGAAGGTTGGTTTTAAGCATAGAATCTTATCAGATTTTATAAAATCATTAGTTACTGAAATGTACTATATATCTTAACAGAGTACTTGCTCAAAGTGGTCTTTCATTGAAAGATAAACTTCCTGGTGGTGATGTTACAATTGCAGAAGCTTTGATGTCACCAACTGTTATCTATGTTAAACAGGTTATTCATCATTATTTGTTACATAATTTTCTGCTTGTTTTTAATCTTCCTTCCCTTTTTGATCTTGAAGATTTCCCTTCTCAAAATAGGTGCTCGACATAGTCAGCAAGGGAGGGGTGAAGGGAATTGCCCATGTCACAGGTGGTGGTTTCACAGATAACATACCCCGAGTTTTTCCAGAAGGACTTGGTGCTTTTATATACAAAGACTCATGGGAAGTGCCTACAGTGTTCAAATGGCTTCAGGAGGTAATACATATTTCTCTAACTTTCCCTGAAAAATAATAAGTTAGCGGGAAAGAAGTTGTTTTATTTTTATTTTTATCAACAATAATATATTTTAATTTGATCTTCAAATCTTTTGGAAACAAAAGTACATATTACTATATTGATAACCTCTCACATTAGGCTGGGAAGATAGAAGATTCTGAGATGAGACGGACGTTTAATATGGGCATAGGGATGGTCCTGGTAGTTAGTCCAGAGGCAGCTAATAGAATACTTGAGAACAAAGGTGATACAGAGAAAGCCTACCGCATTGGTGAAGTTATAAGCGGCATGGGTGTGACTTATGCTTAATTCAGGTTTAGTTTAATCATGTTGTACCTTTGTAATACTTTCGTGGAAAATTTCAAGTTGAGATTTGGATTGCTGGTTTACTCGGGAGGCCAATAGCTTTCCCTACATAAATGCTATGAAACTTGCAACAGTTTTGAAGATGTGGTTGTAGTTGAGTTGTTGGTGAAAATAGCTATGTTATTTTGATCTTAGTCTTAGTGAAAATGATTGAGGTTTAATTATCCATTTTTGTATTTGCTAACCCATTCATGGGACCTGGTATTTTATGTAAACCTAAGGTGGAGTTCAGTTTGTTCCCCCACCCCCTTTTTTAGTTGATAGTCTTACCAATAATAACAAAAATGTATGTTGTTTTCGTATTGTTTTGTTTTCAAGAATTTGCAACTTTCTTAGTTCCATTTCAGTTAATTATATTATTTGTCTTGATGAGAACTATGATAACCTCACGCCTTTTATATTGCCGTGTGTCTTCACTTAATTGCAAGTTATCAACATTGTTTCGTTTTCATCCACTCATGGATCAACCCTTTCATAGAAATTGGTTTTTTAGTTGTTTCAGACTTTTAGCTACTTACACAAACATATTAATATTGATAGTATATAATCTATATGGTCTGAGAATTTGGTTACATTTTTTTTTTGCCTGGAAATAGATGGTTAAAACTTAGGGGAAGCGCTTTTTCCGGTTGTTCCCTACGAATTTGACCCATTGGACTGGTTATGAAACTAATCATCAGTTCAGGACTTAGTCATACTTAAAACACCTCTCCCCTAGAGGGTGTTGTGTGAGGATTGAGCACTGGTCTTCTTATGCTCAGCGCGTGTTGCAAATTGAGCCACACTTATTAGGTTCAAATCATTATTGAGTAATAAATTAAAAGCATTTCATATAATTAAATATTTATATACCTTATCAACAAGATGCTTTTATTTATTTAATTAGAGATAATAACATGTTTTTCACCCAAAAGCAAATAATGACATGTCATCTTTTAAATCTTACTAACATCAATCAATTACTAGTAAATAAATTCTAAAGTTTATCCATTCACGTGGTAAAATTTCATTTGAAGAAAATAAGCAAGCATGATAAGTTTATAAAAGTTTATTTTTATACATTTGGCATGTAGAATTAATTAACGAGGTTCTTATTGGTTGGCTCAATTTATGGGAGTAAAAATAGTGAGTTTTGTTTTACGACAAGAGTAAAAATAGGGATGAGAACGAGTTTGAAATAAATATTATGCTTAAATTTTCATTTCTAGTTCTAAATCTTTTTCTTTTTAGTTCCCATTTATGAAATGTGCCATGGTCTTTACGGTCATATTTTGAAATTAAAAATATTTTTAAAATATGATTTTTCTCTTGTAGTTTTTAATTTTCAATTCTCACCCCCTAATTCTCCCCTCCTCACACGTAGTCTTTATGGTCATATTTGTTATACTCCATTTTATAGGAATTAACAAGAACAATAAAATTACTTTTTTTATTATATTTTTATTTTTGAAATAAAGATAAAATTTATCTAAGAAAGGAATTTAATTTTAAAAATAAAAGGGGAAGTTTTCATTTTATCTAAGAAAGAATGTCGTTTACATATACTGCTGTCGTTTCTTTTTGGTCCTTTCAAGCTCCGGTCCTCCGGAGAAAATTTAGCCCTTTGCTATTTTTTTTTCGTTATTATTATTTAAAAAAAAAAGAGAAACAAGGGTTTTGCTGCTTCGAATCCAAACAAGATTTTTGCTGCTTCCGTCTTGTGAGTTCTGTCGTGAATGACAATCTACCAAACAACGAAATTAGCACCACCCTGAGGCCGTGAATGCAAATTGCAGAGAGAGGAAAAGAAGTTCCTTTGTCATTTCGAGGGGAAAGAAAACAATCCCACCCGTCTTCTCGAGAGGAGGAGTGAGAGAGGAGGCTCTTTGGGTTTAACTTTAAAGCCACAACCTTTTCTTCCTAAATTCTATACCCAATGGTGCTGCTCTTTTTAGAACCAGGACTACAATTTTAATTTTTAACATTGGCCATCCATTCATAAAATTATATTAGTAAGAGTTTGGAGAGAAACCCTAGATTTTTGAAGCATTGCATCAATTTAACTGGCTACATGGTGTTTGAAGACTTTGATCCTATCTTTGGTGAACCCAAAGTGGAGTGGGCAACTCACAGTTCTTGTCCTTTGCGTCCTTTCATGTTTCATGCCTATGCTCCTGATTCTTCTCACCTCCTAATCCATGTCACTGATTTCCACTCTGAAACTTGGGAAGCTCATCTCTCAGTTTCCATGCTTGAGGACATTGTGAGCATCCTCACTCGCCTTTCTCTTCCATCATTCTCTGTTTATTAATAGATACATGTGACTCCTATTGTTGATTCAAATAAGAATGGTGAATAAGGATTTTTTTTTTTGTAATTGCCAAAATGTTGCCCCATAAATGATATAATTTGATTAAGAGGTTAAACAAAACAGTTGCTTCAATGTTTCATTGCAAAATGTGAAACATTCATGTCATGATGTTATTGATCCCGAGTGTCAATTTTTTTTTATCCTTGTAAAGTTGCAATGTTATGTAAATTTGCTTAAAATTTGTGGAAGATCAATATTTTTATTCATAGTAGTTGTGGTCTTTTGACCTTGTGTGCAGAGGGATATCATTGGAATAGGGGGTTCTTGGTCAGAGTTTGCTGATTATTTTGTAACTTCCCTCAAGTCAGAAGACCTGAAGCTGGTTCTAGAGGCGAATTCGAACTCTGATGGTAGTCAGTACTCTTATCACTTCTACTCTTTGCTCCTTTCCTTTGAAAATTTTAAAGTCAAAACATCATAGCTTATAAGATATGTGTTACTTGTGAAGAAATTTAATTGCTGGAGTGTGTGAGGACCACCTCATTTGTTTCTGAATTTAGTGCTTCCTTGTGGATACAGGACAATGGTAAGTTTTTCTTTTGTTCAGGGTATGATTTAACAGAAACATAAAAAGAAAAATGCCCTGGTTTGTAAGTGTGAATGAATTAAACTTCTTCTATGAAGTTTAATTTCTCCTCTCCAATTTCTATATTTAACTAATATTTCAAGAGATTACATTTGTAATTCTGGGGTTTTATGTTATATTAATTTAGAATTTGGTCTGGGTTGGATTTTGGAGTTACACTGTATCTTAACAAATAACAATAAGAACTAATGTTAATCCATATTTGAAAAAAAGGTGAATTGGCCATTATCTTGTCCTATTCTCTCCTTTGTCTCTCTTCTCTCCAATTCAAATTCTACATTAGTTATTATGTTTGATATGTTTGAATTTAGAAGTTCTCTGATGCATGTGATAAAGAATGCCATACTATTTGTTTTGAGGAATCATTTTAAGGAAGCATACTTATTGGTCACTCCCATCTGTTTTCTATGTTGTGGATTTCAGGTGTTAGTTCTGCAAAACTAGTTGCTCAAAAATCAAAAGGAATGCCTCGAATCACCATTCCTCTTACCAAACTTGTGGACGCCAGTGCTAGTGAAGCTATGTCAAATTTGTCCTTAAGCCTCTTTAAGGCATTCAAAAACATTAAGTGTTCTCTCGTAGAAGGTTATATTTTCCTCTTTATATTATTGCATCAATCTTTTGAATCTTATGAAAGGCCTGTACTGGAATTAACTGTAACTTCTATTTATTGTGCCCTCAGAGCAAGAACACACTGTCCGGTTGACAAACATGATAGCAGCTGAAAAGGTACAATATCCAAATTGAATCGAATTATAATGGCATGGGGTATTTATTTATGATTTTTTCGGTTGATTTCTCAGATCATATTTTTTGGTTGGGACTGCTGGGGAAATGATTTGGCATTCCTACTTTACAGTAGTAACAAAATTAATAATAACTGAATAGTATAGGGTTCTCATTTTTTTAGTGTGGGATTCATTGACCCTATTCTGAAGGCCTTACAAATTATGCAGTATGAAATGATTCGTCCCTTATTTACATAGGCTAATCGTGGGTTTTTATTTGCTCAAAATGCAATTGTGCCTGGATAATTTCTAAGTCTATGGAAAACCTTGGCTTTTTATTTTTTCTGTTTTCAATTTGTTTTGTGCAGTTTAAGCTAACTTTCATCTCTATTTGCTGTTAGTACTTAGTAGTAAGTTGGTAAAATTTGTTTTCTTTTTTCCCGTTACCAACTTACCATTGTCTGCTTATTATGAACACTCTTTTTCTATCCATCAGGAAAGAAATGAAACCTTACAACAATTGGAAGAGAGGCAAAAGTTTCAAAAGATCAGTGACTCAGAGAAAGCAGGTGTTTCTGCCAACGGACTGAAAAACTCTCCAGGTGTGTTATTATGTACTCTTGCATTCAGAAAAATTGGTCTTTTGTTGATAAAGTAGTTCAAAAATTGTTAGCAGGTACTGAATTCTATGTGGTATATTATGTGGTGAATCTATTTTGTGGAAAAATGTCTCAAGGGTGACTAAATAAAATATTTAAACATTTGTTGGCTTTAATGCTTCAAGGGTCAATGAAAAAATTGTTTTTCACGGTTCCTGTTGACTTTCAGATAAGCAAGCAGCTCGGGATACAGGTTCTACAAAAGTTAAGAATCGTGTGGTGCCAGCATATCGCAGGCAAGTGTTCTTTCTAGCTTGTTAACCTCAACTCTAGCATCATAGCATACTCACTTTGTTTTCTCATGCAGGACCAAAGTAAGAGGGGCTCTCTTGCGTGATAGTGATACTGAGTTATAACTCAGCTCTTCTTCAAACCATTTTCTCTATAAGAAGTGAAAAAGATTGTCCTGACTCTATGTTTACTTCTTTGTCACTCAATTACCTTGTACTATTTATTGTATAGCATGGAAAGCTTATAGTTACTTGCTTTGTCCAGTCACATATGATTTCAGTGATTCATTCACTTGTAATGAAAATTGTTCATGTAATGGGAGACTGAAGAGGCGCAAACGGAGGAGGCAACTGAAAGTGTGTCAGCGTGCATGTTTTCATGGTGAAAGATGAAAGGCACCCTCAAAAAAAAAATGGAAATTTATTCAGTTTTCGAAATTCTCAGAGTCAGAGAACAGATAAGCCAGCTAGCAGACTATGTGCCAGAAGTTGATGATGATGATGAAACTAGTGACGAGGAAAGTGATTCTAAACTAATCTTATTACTTTATAATGGAAGTGCTTGTGTACGCTCAAGTTATTGATATTTATTTACAGAATATTTTTTTATTAAGATCTGATTAATCTTTTGTCTCTTAAAATTTGGGAAAAGGAAGAAATTCGTGATAAGTAGTTCGCCTGAATTTCTTTGGCTTAGGTGAAATGTACAGGTTATCTGCTGAAGCTTTGAACGAAAATGTCTGTGTGTGTTGGTGCTAATGGCTTCAAAGCAGCGTAGATACTTCTGATGTGCTTACTTTCTTGTAGTTAAACACCTGATTCATTGAAATTGATAATAGCTCAGCTTGATTGCCAGGAAAATGAGCTCAAAACAGTTTAATTACCACTTGGGCATTATCATTCAGGGATTTATAAATAATGATAAAAAGGACATAATTCTCAATTGCTTATGCAGTCATTTAAACGTAAATACTCGGTCACTTCCGTGAGTTCTCATTTTAACAGTTGATATCAAAAAATCAACAATTAATATTATACACACATGTATAATGTATATATATATAATATACATTATTATATACATTATATATAAAGTTGTAATGGTGTAATTGAAATTAGGCCTACTGAGCAGATCTGGTGGAGAGCTCTCTAGTTATTATAGTATAATAATTACTCCCTCCGGTCTCGAATATAAGAAACAAGTTACTTTTTTGGTTCATTGAATAACTCATGTATCTGGTCTATAATATAATCCAGATACATGAGTTATTCAATGAACCAAAAAAGTAACTTATTTCTTATATTTGAGATCAGAGAGAGTATGAAATACCATTTTCATTGTTCATATTTTAGAACAAAAGCTGGTGAACTATGGCAATGGCCAACAAGCCTAGAATGAAAAAGAAAATTAGGAGGGATGAAGGAATCTGGGTTGAGAAGAGAAAGACAATGGTGTGAATTAAGTAATCATATAAAACAAAAAAACAACAACATAATATCAATCAATGTTAGTACAAATTGTTGACACTGTCCGAACCTGTAATTCTTTACACTTTTTTTGTTGATATTTTCTTCTTTGGTTGCTATCAGAAGTAAAATCCAAGACATGTGAACCCAAGAGAGAGAAAGAGAGAGGGATCACCAACAACTCACCACAGGCTTTAGCTTTGGACCATGACAACACTGCTTCTGAACCCTCTCTGTGGGCATCTGTATCTTAGAATAACGTAAGAGATGAACCTGTAAAACAAGATGAAGCACACCGTGACCCCAACATTCTTCCATCTACTACTCTCTCCTCCATAACCTTCTTCTTTAAGCACATCCTCTCCCCTCATAACACATGCCCCAAACATATACTCCAAGCATTTCCCCGAGTTGGAGAACTCATTGATCAGGAACCCTTCGAAGGGATACTTAAACAGTGATATATAATGCATAAAAATCCAGTATTTAGGAATCTCATGCTTTGATATGAAGTATCCAGAGAACAAGAAGAAAGACCCAATAACACCGGCAATCACCGAGTTCCCAACAATGAAATTTGGCACCAGGGCACTGAAACACACCACAACTGAATTGGCAGTGTAAAGAATCAGCCATATCAGCAACAAAAAGTGCAAAAAAGCAGTGAAATTCTTGTTAAGCCCCACAATCCAGTATAAGGGTACTGTGAACAAAATGGCTAGGATGAGAAGAAAGGGCAAGTAAACTAGGCCATTGGCAATAGCATAAGATGACACACGGTAGCTTCCACAGGATGTTTCCTTCATTAGAATCTCCCTCTCTTGCAGAAAAATTGGTAGAGCTTCTATGCTGCTTGATAACAAGAAAGTTAATATGAAAGCAAATAGACCAACCCTTTCTTCTGCTCCATTTAGATCATCCTTGAGGTTACAAAAGATGGACCCAAGAACAAGCCCAGAAACCAGCATCTGAATTGTCCTACACGCAAAGAGCTCCTTGGTACGAAAGATGTTTTTGGAGAACCTATGAGTGAGGATCATAGTTTCTCTCAATCTAGAGTTTGCAAAATCACAAGAGAAATCAACCCCGCCTTTGATGATCTCTTCATCAATCACCTTGGATTGTTGGAACAGCTGTTGGAGAGTGAACTTACCACTTTTACCCTCACCAACTGGTTGCTGCTCATCATCACCACCACCACCACCTTTCTTCTGTTGCATTGTCCCTTGCAATTGCCTTGGAGTTTCTAGCTGCTGAAAAAGCTGACATCTTTGTTGCTGCTGAATGGTATCAATGGAGTCAATAGCAAACTCAACCACATTAACGTGAAGGGGAAGCTCTAGACCCATTAACCTTAGCTTCACACTCAGTAAATCTGCAGTGCCATGGTGTAACACAGAACCATTGGCTAACAACAACAATGAGTTGAACAGCTTCACTATTCTGAACCCAGGTTGATGGATACTGAGGATTATAGTCCTTCCCCTAGTCTCAGCCATGACCTTAAGCATGTCAATTATTTGCAAGGCAGAGGTACTGTCAAGCCCTGAAGTTGGTTCATCAAGAATCAACACTCTTGGATCATGTATCACTTCAACACCAATGGAAACCCTGCGCCTCTCTCCACCTGATATACCTCTGACCCTGTCATCACCAATTCTAGCACCAGCAACATGGTCAAGTCCAAGCTCCTGAATCAGTGACTTCACCCTGGAGCAAAGTTGTTCTTGAGGTAGCTTTAGCCTTAGCTTTGCACTGAACAACATGGTTTCTTCAACTGTAAGTAAGGGGAACAAAGTGTCCCTTTGAGTAACATACCCTGATAGCTTTCTGAACTGAGCTTTGTCTACAGGCTTGTGGTTCACCAACACAGACCCTTTTTGTGGACTGTGTTTACCAGCAAGGATCTCAAGCAGTGATGATTTCCCAGCTCCACTTGGCCCTACAATTGCTAGGATTTCCCATGGCTTGGCTATGCAACTAACATTCTTGAGCACATGCCTAACTCCACTACTGCAACATTTCTCATCAGCTTTTGCTTCCTCTTCTTCTGCTTCTTCTTGACCATGATCATCAAGTTGTGGAGGTTTGCTGAAGATTTTGAAAGGGTGCTCCGTTTTGTGTGTGTGGATCTTGTAGTTGATGCCAATGGCCTCAACCTCACACCCTTGAACCTTCATTTGCATAAGGTTGTTTTTAACTCTTTTTTCTCTCTGTGTTCTCTCTTACCCTTCTACTCTCTTCTAGTCTCCAAACAAACCCATTATTTGGTTCTCTCTTCCTCTCTATAATTCTTATGCTCTCTTTTTTAAAATCAAAGATTTTGGCCTCAGCTGCAGACAGTGAAATAATGGGTGGTTCGAAGAGATTTTAACTACTGCAAAAGACACTGAGGTCCTCGAAGTTTGAATACGAGGTTCACGTGCACTTCTTGCTATTTCTCCACCAATTTTATATATTTGGACACATGGATGCTTGTGTAAATTTAATATAATCAATAATTTAGATATAACAAGCCAATAAAGTATTAGTGAATAAATGTCTGTATAATAAGAATTTATGATATATTAATACTTTATTGATCAACATACCAAATTGAGTACCCTGAATTTTTAGACATTAATCTCTGGTTTAGACATGGAACATAGAATAATTCACGTTGGTGTGTTCTGTCTTCTTGGTTTCTCGCTGTTTAATGGACAGCTATCATACAGTATACATTAAACACAGCTTCATTGTGGTCGCCAATTATAACTGCGAAACAATTGGAGGATGCTAAATCAGCACTGTAAATGGTTTTGGTTTTTTGGTGAATACTGAATAGTTGATACTGATATAATATGAATTTAGCATTCACTCATCCACGTGTTCGATATAGAATATTATTTGTGACACCTCATCTTCTCCCACCGCTTATTCCGTAACAGTATCACTTTAATCTCATCTCCACACCTATACTATACATAATAATCTTGCAATAAAATTTTGTTAACAGTGATACACATACAATGATACAATAAAATTAATAATGATGTTGCGTATTTTATGAAATATTTTTTGCTTACAAGTACATAAATCTTTGTTTATTGTGTATATGAAGATTGATTACAGTGTAGAGTTAAAAAAAAAGGCTATGCCTATGAAGGGCTAATGATGTAATTATTGAGAAATAGCAAGTACAAAACCAGTAGCATTTTGAGTCACATATAAGGACACTGGGATTTCGGGAATTGGCAAAGTAGTGGTGGTCCCTTGGGTCCTCAAGTTTGTGGCTGAAATTTCATAATGCTCCAGCACGAATCAAAATCTTCCAAAACCATAGAATTTGATAAGCTCAACAATTTTCATCTTTGTCTTAAAGTCCAAACATTAACTACATGCAATTATTTCTTCTGCCACACACAGGTAGCTCGAATTCTATCTTGGTCTTGGATATAATCATGCTCACAATATGTGTTTGTGTGTGGGGTTATCTTATTCATCTTACTAATAAAACTAGAAAAACAAATCATTTCCAACACAAAGTTAAACCCTCCATATCTGTGAAAGTTGATGGAGTAATTAAGTCATGTAATCGCTTGAAAGGTGTCAGAATTCGTTTAATGTTATGTGATTATATCTTCTTTCTAAAAAAAAGCAACTATTTGTGATTTCTCCTTGGAATCTTGGTGAGATATCATACATCTTAAGCAAACCAGAGAAATATTCCCAACAAAATATAGTCCATCCTAATTAGCCAACAAATTAGTTGTTGGAACATCTTAGGAAAACGGAATTAACAAGAAAATGATGGTCACAAGTGTTGAGAGTCTAACATCGACTAATGATATGATTAATGTAGTGTTTATAAAGCTCAGACAATTCTCACCTTACAAGTTATTTTGTAAGGATGAGTTTAGGTCCACTAATTCTAATAATAAGAATAGAAATCCCCACAAAACATTAAAAGAAATAATGAGTATTGGACAGCAATACCCCTCCCCCACTCTTTAGATTGTTATAATATCTATTTTTATTTATTTATTTAAAGGAATTGTCTGGATTCCAATAATGTGATTCAGTGTCATAGAGGAAGCACCCGTGAACTCTTTCTGTGGTCAATTAGGTACATCCACCTGAACCTCACACTTGCCACTTGCCCCCACCTACAAACTCATTGCCACATATAGTATAGTATTTACTTGAATTATTATTAAGAAGAAACGAAATCTAGCTTTATAAATAAAAGAAATTAAAGGGAAAAAAAAAACACTTAGCTAGCCCGTGAACCTCTCCTCTTTTCACTATTCAATTATTCAACACTCCACCCCTCTCACCGCCAAAAAAAACAAAAGCTCAATGCTTTCCAAAGTGACTTTAGGATAATATTGGATTTGAATGATTTGTTTTTTATTAGAAGGAAGTTTTTTAGTTATCCCTTTGATGGTCCGAATGACTCTTCATCATTTTAGTTATTTCCCGTTTTTCCTTCGTCCTCCTCATTGATAATAAGAATATGCTATACATATATTATATATGGCCTCTTCTCTTGTCTTTGCTTAGAACAGTTTCATGCTTTTACCAATGTATGATGTGATCAACCTCCATATAAACACACTATGTTTTGCCTTCGACACAGGATCCGATCTTAATCCAGAAAACAGGTAAATGTTCCAGAGTAATGCATAATGCCTTTTGCAGCTTATAAGTGAAACATCTCATTATGTGAATTACTAGTAGGGCTGTTCTTGTACCAAAAAAAGTGATACATGTGAGGAAATATACACTTTTCAGGACAAACCCAGCCCCGTGTAGTCTTTTTAACACTACCACTATTAGAGATGGAATGGGTAATAGATCAGATAGTTATCAGCAAAAATTACACACAACGGATAAGATAATTAACTGCTTAATGAATATAGATACGAATATGGGTAATTATTATTTACAAAATTTACCTTAATATCCTCCTGCCACATGACATGCATTTATAATATTAATAACCTTAATAATAACTTTATTACACTATATTTTAATTTAGTTAAATAGTTTTGTTTGTAATATTTTATGATTGGAAAATCTTTGATTATGCATTGTATTTGTGGTATATGGATATATTAAAGTTGTTATCATAACACTATGGAAATGGATACTATGTCTCATGGCTTTTTAGGTTATAATTTTCGTTTTACTTCAAATGGAAGGTATAAAATTCCTTACATTAATTCATCATCTTTTCATAGGTTAGTTGAATAAATTATTGGAATTTGGAAGGTAAAGTCATCATCTTTTCATTTTATTTTATTCCTTTTTATTTTTTAACACACTTTTTATTATTAATTAAAATTTATGTAAGTTCGACTATTTTAAACATAATTATACCAAATAAAAAATAAAATCCATTTCATTTAGCAAGACTTATATAATTATCACTAAAAAAAATAGAGAATGTACATTGCAAATATTTGTCTTAAAAAATATGTCGCTATATTCCTCTTATAGCATTGAGTTTTTAGTTTTAACTCAAATTTATTACAATATTTTGGTCTAAGCCAGGGTATCCATCACGCGCATGCGAGATTTAAGACTATTATATTTCCATGGCCACAACTCAGGCGGATATCTGGTTATCTGTTTTCTTTTTCCTTAATAATAATTTCATACGGATAATCCACCAATTTTCTCCGTGCCTTAAAAAAAGAAAAAAGAAAAAGAAACAAATTTGGGCGCTGCGTTGAAGTTGGTGATAATTGGAGAGTGCGAGTAAACGACCTCACTCACTCAAGTTCCTGTGGCGGCAAAGCAATGCACTCTCTCCACAAACTTCCTCGCTCTCCTCCTTCTTCCTCCGGTACTCTCTCCCTCTTTCCTCACTCTTTGATTCGAACTTTCAATATATTATTATTATATTTTTATTTATTATATTCATTCTACCTCATTGCTAAGAAGAGGGCCTTTCAGTTTCTACTTTGCGTAACGCCAATTTCACACTCCGTGTGCGAGGCAAAATTAAAACCATGCTGTGGTAGTGCGGATTTAGGCATTTAGCAATTAGCATTATCAAAATTAAAATCAAAACAAAAAATGTTTCTGTTCTAATTCTAAGGACCTAAAATTAAAAATTGTGCTATGTATCAGGGAACGTGTTCTTTCTCCTTGGTCATCATCATGTAAGGAGGTGGAAGAGTAGTAATGGAGACACGAGAGTCTTCGATAATAGGTTCTTCCGCAGGAATCGGAGAGGTGTGAAGAAATGTTTAGGAGCGTCCATAACCTGTTCGAGCGCTGTTCCGAATGGTTCTTCTTCTCTACCTTCTATCGACCAACTCAGCGATGCACGGGTCATATATTCTGTTGCTTCATCCATGGGCCACAACCAGGTATGTGCAAATTTTGAATCTGTCTTGATACGAAATTGGAGAAGAGGTCCTCTATTAATTGTTTGTTAGACTGCAATTGTTATTCTTAATTGTTTTGAATTTGAAATCACCAAGTTGGTTTTCCCCCGAGTTGTTCTTTTGGATTGCTTGAATTGCTAATTAGTTGACACGTGTTCTTGTTTCTAACTTCTTAAGCTTATAACAGGAGTCTCATCCAGAATCACATTTTAGAGTTCCTTCAATTGTGAATGCTCTAGAAGAAATGAAGCTCACTTCAAAGGTACTAAAAAGCAATGGACAGTGTGCTTCAGAACCTCTCTCTGTGTCATCTGTATATGTAATAGTGATATTTTCTTACAACATATAAAAGTTTTAATATCATATAGACATTGGCATTTGATAACTTATTCGTGTCTAAAATTCACAAAAAGAAAAAACCGTTGCATTCAAATCCTCGTTTCAAATTTGAAAATCCGAAAAAAAAGTGTTCACTAAATAAACTCCCAG
Organism: Glycyrrhiza uralensis; assembly: GCA_030159175.1. Lineage (NCBI taxonomy): Eukaryota > Viridiplantae > Streptophyta > Magnoliopsida > Fabales > Fabaceae > Glycyrrhiza > Glycyrrhiza uralensis. The sequence continues at coordinate 54,095,323 of BRZY01000003.1, read as the reverse complement.
AACAAAAATAAGCTATTTTATTATTTAGAATAAATCACCATCTTCTTTTGTTAATTTGAAATATTTCCTATTTTATTGAAAGGCAAATCAACTTCCCCGGGCAATCTGTGGCTACAGGTTTGTGCACATGAGTCAGTTAGAGAAAGCTTGCCAATTTTAGAGAAAGACTTGACTTAACTGGATGAGAATGTGCAACTTTATTATGATTAACCACACTTTAGCGATATTAAATATTAATTAGTAAAGTATTTTCATTTCCACAACAACATTCCTTTTCACCTATGTTTCAGTTTCGCGGCTCTGAGGTTATTGAACTTCAACATTTTGAGCCTGCTTCGGTCGATGACATTGCAAGTGTGCATGCAAGAGCCTATGTTAAAGGGCTTGAAAAGGTAACATTTTTTGTTAAAAAATTCCTTTGCTTCAATTATTCCTTATGTGAGGTTGTATTTTCTTAGTTATAATATTTTTTTAGTTTTATATTATACTTTATAAATTGTGGTTAGCAAGTATGCTAACATCTTTTTATATACTGTTGTATTTCCAGCAATACATGATACATCATAAGAACTATTTAGTTGTTGATTTGCAGTGCGTTTTTACATCACTTTTGTTGATTACTGTTAGTTACCGATCCCCAATTAGGAAGGTTTATTCTAGGAGAAATAAGGATGGGCCAATGAATTAAGTGGGTCAGGCCTTATTAGTTTGGCTTTATTATTTTATAAAATCTGTTAGTTAGGGTTTACATATGTTTCTTTAGGAGAAATAAGGATGAACCCAAAAGAATAAACTGGGCTGGGCCTTATTAGTTAGGTTTTGATTAGGGTATAGAATCTGTTATCATATAAATACAGAAAAGAATGAAAGGTGCCTTTTACGGTGGACCGTTTAGTTGACCTATTAGAACAGGTTTCTTTGTTATAATTTATTTTTGTATGTTAGTCACTCCTAAACTTTTATTTGCAAGTTGGACCTGTTGAAAAAAATTGGGCATTGCAGTTGCAATTGCAATGCAATGACGGTATGCTATGCCCCTAGGAGGACACCATGGTACAAAGAATTCTTGTTCTGAAGTTTGACATATTTCCTCTCCTGAATCTTTACAGGTTATGGATCAAGCTTTGGAAAAGGGCCTTATTTTCATTGATGGTTCAGGACCTACATATGCTACTGCCACTGTAAGTGCTATGCCCAAGCTCAGTGTTTGCACAAAGTCATTCTATTCTAGAAACTTTGTATTTTAGTTCATTGTGCTAGAAGATACATTTATCCAGTGGAAAATCGTGATGATTGTCATGTTTTGCATGCTTATGATGGTATTTATGGTGCAGACCTTCCAGGAGTCAATGGTTGCAGCTGGTGCTGGATTAGCCTTAGTTGACTCAGTGGTGATCTCTCAACCTGGCATGTCCATCTCTTGGTGATAATCTGTGTGTATGTTTTGGGGAGGGGTAAGTGAGTGGATATGGATATGTACATATCTGCTTCTTCTAGTGATGTGCATACTGGAAACTATTTTGTTCTTTGCTGGGAATTTGGGTCTTTGCTTTATCAGAACCAGATATTGACTGAAAATGCATATATCTACCTTTCCTTTTATCTTTCAATGGTTGGGGGAGGTGGGGAGTCACAAATATAATGAGTTTTTGAACTAAAGGTGTGTGTTGCTGATTGGCTTTTTAATGTCCAATACATTCTAAGCTGTTGGAGATATTAAAATCATTCTTGAGTCATCACTTACTAGCTTAAGCTTTTAGAAACATGGTATCAATGCCTGTATGACCAAGTGGTCAAGAGTTTGCTCCCTGTTGCCCCTATTCTTCATAATTAAGCTGTATTTCAGCACAAGGTAAAGATTGTGTACATTGTCTATGTTTCCCAAATGGCTCTTGTGTGATCCAAATGTCTTCAGAGAGATAAAAATATTCTAGGGCCTCCGCTTCAGCTTTTATAATAGTTAATATTTGGCATAAATGTTTCAAGAATTGTATGGAACTAGGTATTGTACATTTGCACTCATTGTTTGGATATAAATTTCTCTTATTCAAATTCATACTCAGGTTGCGGCTTCGAAGATAAAGAGAGATCCACCTACTGGTTTTGCTTTGATAAGACCACCAGGACATCATGCTGTTCCACAAGGACCTATGGGCTTCTGCATTTTTGGAAATGTGGCCATTGCAGCTCGTCATGCTCAGCGTGTTCATGGACTAAAGCGCGTGTTTATAATTGACTTTGATGTTCACCATGGGAATGGAACAAATGATGCTTTCTACGATGACCCAGACGTATTTTTCCTTTCATTTCATCAAGTAAGCTACAAGTTTGGTCCATAGCTCTGATTATATTTTCTTCTTCATTGATTCTTAAATGCCATTCACAAAAGGGAAATAGCAGAGCCAGAAAACAGAAAAGGGAAATATGCCATTCTTAAATGCCATATTTTCTTCAATTCTCAACATATAGACAATTTTCTTCATTTTTCTCTAATCTATCCATGTAATTGCAAATTTGCAATGTCCTCGTCATCATTGATTTAAATTTAAGTATATTATATTCTAATATGCTTAGTGTATTTGCCAAATTTTAAACCTTTTCTACGGGAAAACATTATTTATGCAGTCGGACTAAAGAAACTAGCATAGACTCACAAAATGATAATGTAACGAGGTACTAGGCACATGTCATTTGGGAGTTCTGTTCTTTTAAAATGGTCCCATGGGGGGGGGGGGGGGGGGGGGTGGCTAGGTAATATTTTTTTTTGGGGGGGTGGGGGATATGTGGAGATAAGAAATAGTATGACTTTGAGCCTTGTTATATTTAATAATTCTACATATGGCTCAGGATGGAAGCTATCCAGGTACGGGTAAATTTGATGAGGTGGGTACTGGAGATGGTGAAGGAACCACACTAAATCTGCCTCTTCCTGGAGGCTCAGGTGATACTGCTATTAGGACTGTGTTCGATGAAGTCATTGCACCATGTGCTCAAAGATTTAAGCCAGACATCATTCTTGTTTCTGCCGGGTGAGTCTTTCTTTGAATCATTATCATCAAAGCAAAGACGGAATAAACAATTTATCAGTTTCAGCTAGTTGCATTCCAGCATACCTGGTGAATTGTTAGGCTTCCTAACACACTTGCAAACTTAATTCTACTATAAAATGCTGATTGGTTATTAAATTCAATAAAACGGCGCCAATGGGGGTTGGCACAGGTGGTCGGACTCTCGTTTGCATTAACTGTGATTTGGGTTCCAATATTGATTTCCTTTGTTGGTAGATTATACGTAAATTCCACCGTAAATCCTCGTTGAGGTTGGTGGTTCTCCCTGACCCTGCATGGAGGTGTGTCTCCCCTAATCTAAATTTATTAGTACAAAAAACAATTCAATAAAAAGGCTCCTTCAAATAAATTGTTGCCAATCCTGTTTTCACATTTAGAATTTCGCGCGATTTGATTTGTCAGGTATGATGGCCACGTGTTGGATCCACTAGCTAATCTTCAGTATACAACGGGAACATATTACATGCTTGCCTCCAGTATTAAGCAACTGGCAAAAGATTTATGTGGGGGCCGATGTGTCTTTTTCTTGGAAGGTGGATATAATCTCAAGTCTCTTTCATATTCAGTGGCAGACACATTCCGTGCTCTTCTAGGGGATCGAACCTTGGCATCTGAGTTTGATGATCCCAACATTTTGTATGAAGAGCCAACAAAAAAGGTTAAGCAAGCGATTCAGAGGATAAAACACGTTCATTCCCTGTGATGTTGAAAATCAAAACCTGTCACTCATGGCAAACATCTATCTTTCATTAAATTTTTCACTTTCTGTGGGTTCCATCCACAGTATGTGTCTATATATCAGATAGAAAAAGCCAATCCATTGTACAGAATTGCTTATGGTCCTTCAACAGGAACTCCAATTATAATTAAGATGCCATGCAGCCATATTAATTGATCCTGTGGGAGGAATTATACGAAGCTGTATCAATCTAAGAGAAGAGACGTTATGGACTATGTGTAAAGGAGTAATTTTTTTTGGTAGATAGAGAAAAGATTGTAAAGGAGTAATTTGATCAAGAGGAAACAGAAGAAAAAAAAAACAGAAGGAAAAAGAAAAGTACAATCTGAATCTAACTGTTCCTAAAGCATCAGCTAAAAAGACACACAATCTAACTGGGGGGCAATTTGATCAAGCCAACATAGAAAGATCCGAGGCTGCTCCAGCTTTGGCCAACCAATTCGCACATTTGTTGCCTTTGCACTTAGCCCAGCCAATGAAATAAAGCCACCTAGGTTGTGATTTGTGAAAGATGCGTCTCACTTAAATTTTTGGTTTATTCAACTTAAAAGAGGTTATTTCATGAATAATTATAATTCTACCCGAGAAAATGTAGTCACAATTTTAATAATTTATCTAAATTGAAAAGAGGTTGTTATGTGGAATTAAGTAGGAGATCGATCATTTGCCTCGTTCAAGATTTTTTTTTAGTGCTCTGCCCATAGCCCAACCGGTGAAATAAAAGCCACCTAGGTTGGGACGTGTCTCCCTTATATGGAGGTAGAATTGGTAATCGCCTTTATAACATATAAAACTTTAATAATTACTTATGACTGGACCAAAAAAAAATTACTTATGATGTTTTATTAATACATATTTAGTATTTAAAAATAAAAACATCGTCAAACATTACAAATCAATACTTATCTTTCCGTAACTAAAGTTTTAACTTCTAATACTGAATTTTCAACATCAAATTTTTTATTTTATTATCAAAAAAATAATAAAATGATAGACATATATAGTCGTTAATTAATTCCAAAAAAAATAATGATATATTGATATATAGAACGATGAACATATGTACATAACAATCCAAGTTACCTAATTGGTGTGTAGTTGATAGTAAAATGACAAAGAACGAGAGCTAAAGTTTTTTGTTGTGGAATGAAAAGAAACTTAAAGCAAGCAAACAAAAGCCTTCACGTCAAAAACTGAAACGTGGTAGAACTTAGAAGGTCAAAGAAGAGCTAGATATGTTCTTTTTGTTTATTTTTTTTTTTGTTCAAACTTTTTGTTTATTTTTCACATTGAAAAGGTGCAAACGATATACGTGGTTTCTATTTCGTGGCTATGGGATTTCCATGGGTTAAGGTTCAAGTGGCATGATAAAAGCACACACTTGAGATTAAACATCTGTCTATGGATCAATATAGTGCTAGCTAAAGGTGTGTGAGAGTGTGACCCACTAAACTACTACTACATGACGCAGGAACACATCAACCTTTATCCTTTAGCGAACCGCAATGATGGTCAATGAAACAGATACACTAAGCCACCACACAACACAACCACTAATATTATTGGTTATTGTTTACGAAATGTGCGGCAACCTTGAGTTATTTGTGTTTGTTCTATTTGTCCGATTAAGTACTGGAATAACGTTGAGTTTTTTGCTAATTTATAGTATGAATACTACTAAAAATAGATGAAGGAGATCAAAGACTAGTAGGAAGAATGAAGTTGGTGGAAGGAAGAATAAGACCGGTGATCGCATAATTATTGTGTGTGCAGCTGGCACACCCATGCATACCATAGTTGCTTTTTTTTAGGGGGCTTCTATGGTCCCATTGATAAAATAACGGTTTTGGAACCGTTGTTTTATTAACCAATAATAAACGAGAGTTTTGTCACGTTAAATTATTATTTTTAAGGACTATAATTTTTTTATATTATATTGTAGTTCTTAATCTTTTTTATTTTACAAATTTGTCCGTATGGAAAAGACATATGTCTATAGGTGAAAGTCCTGTTTTTCCAGGGACGGACCTATTTGCACTTAGGGCTCAAAACGATTTATCTTTTCGATTTGATGCTTTGCTTATTCTGGATGCATCACGATTTGAGTACTTTAGGGAGCATTTCGAAGAAAGGGAAGCTTCACTTGTATGGAATATGGAATGAAATTACAAACATTTGTTTCATTAGAACGCAGCAGTACCGGTAAATTTTCCTCTCTCTTTCTATTTTTTCCCCATTTTTGTACTGTGGTTGTGTATATTGTTGTGACAAAACTCTGCTTATGTACTTGAATTGCTATAGTTTGAATTCTCAAATTGTTGAGGATTTACTTTTTCTTAATTTTTGGGGTTTTTTGTGGATTTTATTTTCAGGTTGAGTTCGATTGCCTTTCATATTGAATGAATATGAGAATCCGTCAGTTCACCCGTAATTTTAAAATAAAATTTGAAATAAAAATAAATCTAAAACTTAGGGACTGAATTGCAAAATATTTTTACCAACGGGACCGAAACCGTTGTTTTTACAACGGGACCATAGAAATTGCCTTTTTTTTAAAGTCATAATTAAGAAGCGGAAAACATAGTGGCAAACGAAATAAGGGGACTTCTACAGTCCCGTTGTAAAAATAATGATTTTGGTACCGTTAGTTTTTAATCAATAAGATTTTTTAGCACAATTTAACAATTCAGTCCCCCAAATATTTAAAATTTATTTTATAATTTTCATTTAGCATTAAAACTATTTTATTTAAAATTTAAAATTATAGTAACAGCTAAAGGATGAAACCCATCTTCCCAATCTCATATCATAATCTCACAGATTCTCTCATTTGAATAACACGCTCCCTCCGGTTACTTCCAGAACCATTTTTCCCATGATGGTGTGAAGGAAAGAAATGCAAAAACAGGAGAAAGTAGCCATAAAATGAAAAAGATTAATTAGAGGTTAAGATATAATATTACAAAATTACAGTCCTTAAAAAATAATCTAACGTGGCAGAATTCTATTTTATCATTGGTTGTTAAAACAACGGTTCCAAAACCATTATTTTACCAACAGCACCGTAGAAATTGCCACGAAATAAAGGGGCTTGTTTTTTCCCCTCTTCTTCAAGTATTTAGAAGAAATTATATTGCTAAATTGAAGTGATATATTTCGTATTAATATGAAGCTAGAAAAATAATGGCTGTATTAATATGCAGTCAGAGTCCTCAACGGTTTACAAGCTAAATACTCCTGATCTTACGCTGCAATATGATTAACAAAAACGATGGTTGGACACTCCATATTCAATTGACCACTTTGAGAGAGATAGGAATAGAAGAGAGATCATGTAATAGTTAAAAGGCCTGTATAAAGTAAAATAACATTTTGGTTTCTTATGAATATGGGATAATATATATATATTGTTATACTCAAGGTTAAATTTAAAAATGAAAAATTGTTTGGTATACAAAAAACTTTTCGTAAAATTTACACGCAAAATTATGATTGGTGATCTGTGCATATATGAGTGAGAATATACAGGTAATTATACTTTTAAAGTAATTTTATAAAAGACCAATTATATTTTATTTTTATAGGTATGACTATGTACTCCCATTCTTTACTCATTTTCTTAGCAAATCATCCGTACCAAATAACATTCTTGTTTTTCGACAAAAAAACAAATTCTTGTTTAAAATTTACTTCGGCTAGACTAAACAATAACTATGATACTGTTGTGTAGGTAGATAAGTCAAAAAGTAAAGCCGAAAAATGAAGGTGCTTAATTATCCTAGGTCATAATTATGCCTCAACCTTTGTTTAAGCATATACTACAAGGGATTTATCATGAATGTTGATTTTTCTGCTTATATTTATATGAATTTAATTAGTATGCAGTGACAGTGTAAAAAAGTTTTACACAGACATCCAATCATATCTTACTATGTATATCTTTGTGTAAATAATTTAGAAAATATTATTACGAAGTGACAATATAAGAGGATAAGATTGGATCGATGTAAAATATTTTTAAACTGACAATATATAGTAATTAAATTCTATTTATTTAATTTATATTTTTGTTTATAACTGATTTTAATGTCAGAAAGTCTTTGTACATACCCTATTTCAATGTTGATTATTAATGGATGTCTGTCATAATCCATGAACTTCTCTAGATATATTCAATATGGTGCATGTGATAACGAATAATTTTAATATTAAAAAATTAAAAACAAATTTGAAGTCATATTCCCTATATGTGAATCTGCGCATACAAATGCAATAAATTAATTGGTTGAAAGATGGAGCGAGCTGCAAATTAAAAGGGCAAGGAAAGAATAGATCGACGGTCAAAAAAAAAAGGAGTCACGAATTGGGGCTTTTTTACTAGTGTAACACACAAAAAAATTATTTACCAAAATAACACATTTTTTTTATTTACTAAAATAACACACTTTGAATATAATATTCATTTAAGCATTTTTTAATCAATTAAATATTAATAGTTGGTTTAAGATTGTGATTAAGTTGTTAATTAAATTAATATTTAATTGTTAAATATTTATTAACCCAATTTGTCACAAAAGACAAATACATCAATATCTCTGTCTCTGCACACTGATCGGAGCACTCCCCCTCCACTCTTTTTCTGTCACAAAAGACAGAAACATCAATGTCTCTGTCTTCGCACACTGATCGGAGCACCTCCCCTCCTCTCCTTTTCTGTCACAAAAGACAGAAACATCAATGTCTCTGTCTCTGCACACTGATCGGAGCACCCTCTCCACTCATTTTCTATCACAAAAGACAGAAACATCAGAGACAACTGATGTTTCTGTCTTTTGTGATATTAAAGGAGTGGAGGGGGTGCTCCAATCAGTGTGCAGAGACAGAGACATTGATGTTTCTATCTTTTGTGATAGAAAATGAGTGGAGGGGGTGCTCCGATCAGCGGAGACTGCTCCGATTAGTGTGCGGAGACAGAGACATTGATGTTTCTGTCTTTTGTGACAGAAAAAGAGTGGAGGAGAGTGCTCTCATTAGTGTGCGGAGACTGAGATATTGATGTATTTGTCTTTTGTGACAAATTGAGTTAATAAATATTTAATAATTAAATATTAATTTAATTAACAACTTAATCACAATCTTAAACCAACTATTAATATTTAATTGATTAAAAAATACTTAAATAAATATTATATTCAAAAGTGTGTTATTTTGATAAAAAAAAGTGTATTATTTTAGTAAATAATTTTTTTTTTGTGTTACACTAGTAAAAAAGCCCACGAATTGGTGCAGATAACTAGATAAGGCTGCAGGTCTCAATTCTCATAATTAATGCTTCTTATCTTTGCTGTTACCAAAAAAAAATGCTTCTTATCTTTGCTAAATAACTTAAATAGTCATGCACAATAATTTGATATGTTAACTTAAATAATGATCAATTACATTACAACGTTAACTTCTATTGTTGGCTTCCTTGGCGCCTTCAGCAGCTTTCTTGGCCGGCCCTACTAATTTTCCTATGGTGCTATTCCACGCAACTCAGATTTTCTACTGCCAACTCATTCCTTTTTCTGAATCACAATCAACCAAAAATATCTCTAAAATTTTCTCTTTTCTTTCTCTTGCTATATATAAGTATCTGCACATACATATATATAGTGACAAACATTATCCCAAGTACCAAAGTCTCTGCCTTACAAACTAAAAATAAATAAAAAAACAAAAATGATGGGAGCAAGTAGTACTGGAAGTGTGGATCTTCCTCCTGGGTTTTACTTCTCTCCAACAGATGAAGAACTCATCCTTCATTTTCTCTATTCCAAGGCTTCTCTACCATCCCATCCTAACATCATCCCTGATCTTGACTCCTCTGATCTGCACCTTGATCCCTGGCAATTAAATGGTATGTACTCTTAATTACTAATATTAGTAGATAGATATCATGCATCATCACTTCATGATATTAATTAATGTTCAATTTTTCAATATCTATTGAAGTGACATGTATAATTAACCATATGCATATGTGGAACAATCCGTGGCCATACCTTACTTATCTCTCGGCCACATACAAAATAGTCTAAGGGCCACTTTTTCCTGAGATACTGTAAGTGTAAACAAAAAAACCCATATGCATATGTTGTGTAGAAAAGAAAGAAAGAAAGAAACTACATGTCTTATATATATCTATGTATGTATATATTATAGGGAAAGCGTTGTCAAGTGGAAATCAACACTACTTCTTTACCCAAGTGAAGGAAAATAATAGATCAACAGAAAATGGGTATTGGAAGGAAATAGGAGTCACAAAACCTATAGTGACGTCATCAGCCGCTGATGAGAACAAAGTGGGGACGAAGAAGTATCTAGTGTTCTTCACCCTTCCACAGGGCACTGAAACCAGTTGGGTAATGGAAGAATTTCATATTTCCTCATCTGGGGGGTTAATTAACACATCTTGTGGAGTTACTACTACCCGGCCGGGAAGACGAAATATTAATCATCCTGTAAGTGATCTTGTTTTGTTTATGTCTTAATTAATTAATTAATTAAGCCAATTACCCTATACATATATAAACTTAATCAATTAATTTGTATTAATTAATTAAATTTTATGATATATCAATTGTGGAAGACAGGATCAGAGTCGGAGCAAATGGGTTTTGTGCAGAGTGTATGAAAAGAAGAGGTCATCATCACAGAGCCAACAAGAAGGTTATAGCGATGACTATGAGGATGATAGTAGTGGAACAGAGTTGTCATGGCTCGACGAGGTTTTTATGTCCTTAGATGATGATGATGATGATGATCTTGATGAAACAAGCATGCCTGCCTAAAATTAATTAATTAGGTAATGAAAATTATGTTGATGTATATTAATTAGGATATCTTGCACTATAGAGTTAATTAGAATTTCTCATGAGTTCATTATATATGATGAAGGAGTCTCTATAGCATTTACATGTAAGAGCTAGCACAAAGATGAGTTTCTATTTAGGTTTAGGTAATGGCGATTTTCTCACAGAGGGGCAGGAAAGAAAGAAATTAAAAAAAAAAAACAGAGAGAAGATAAGAAATGTTACGAGTGATCAAAATGGAAAAGAAATAGTGAAATAGAAAAGGAGAAAAAAAAAAGATGAGTGAAAAAAAAAGCAGAACTGCTTTCTTTCTAACGTCTCATATATAGAGGATATATTTTGTTTGTGATCAGAATGCAGATCGTATGGTTTTGTATATCTTTTTCTAGTGAAACTTTTTTGTACTTTATACTTTTTTGATCTATTTTTTCATACCTTTTCTCTGGATTAAATAGATACAACCATGATCGCATAAACTGTTTCATTAATTTAAAAGGCTGGGATAGGTTTGGCTGATACCTGAGTTTTAAAAGGGATGTGTATTTTTAAAAAAAATATTCACATGGTTTTTTTTCTTTCTAGTTCTTATTTTTTAATTTAAATTCAAATTAATATTTGTTTATGTTCTAAATATTAATCCTTTCAAAAAAAGTCATAAATATTAACATATCAAATTCAAATTAATTGTTCCTGATATACACACTTAAATTAAATTCTCAATTGAAACTAATAATTTCCTAATCTCATGTTTAATTCAAGTTTTTTTTGAGGGAATGTTTAATTCAAGTTAAATGTCTAATTCAAATTAAACTAACTATGCTTTAATATCTACATATCAAATTCAAATTATTCATTTTAATTTTATGTTATATCAATCAAGTTAATCAAATTTTAGCGCACCTGCAAATTAAAAAAAATAAATTACAAAATTGTGATTCTTGTAATTTATTTCCATAATCAAGACATCTTCTTCTTGGGACAATTATATATCTCTATGTAGATTTTGTTATAGATATTTTAGGGAGTAATGTTATGAAATGACACCATAATAAGATAAAATTGAGTGTTTATGTAAAAAAATTACACCATCAATGTATAGTTTTTTTTATATAATTATCGGTGCATAGTTATTAAACTCATTTTAATTATCCTCCTTTATACCATAAAGTTTTGTCTTTATTTTTTCTAAAAAATGAGATAATTTTTTTGATATATTTTCTTTCTAATGTAGTCACATATTTTGCCTATGCATATGTCCTTTAAAATTTCATATCAAACTAAATTAATACTTTTTCCCTTTATTTAGTTATTCAATTCAAATATATTATTGTTTTTCTTATTTATTTACCCAGCACTCAAATTTATCAAGGCTGTGTTTGGCAAAGTCAAATTACTAGCTTATAATTAATGGATAAGTTTCTTTGACAAAATTAATTTGCTAATAGTTTTTTTCACTAGATTATAGAATTTCATATTATACTTAATTTAAATTAATAAAAATCAATTGAAAGGGAGTATATAAAATTAATAAAATCAATTACAATACAGAAGATATTTACTAAATCAAAATAAAAACGAGACTAAATTCCTACACTTTGGAAGTTGCAATCACATTTAATTTTATATAGTATATTTTTTAATATTTTAATTTTTAGGCCGTCACGTTTAATTGCAAATTGCAATCACATTTACTTCCAGAATAATTTTATCAATTCCCAGGGGAGATTTTTTACATTGATAAAACGCCGGAAGGTGGCTTTTAGGGTGCACCACCCTCAAAGTTCACCACCGTGGTGGAGTCACCATTTACCTTCTATTTTCGGTTGTCCCGGTTTTCCAGTTATTGACAAATTTTCCCATTTCTTTTCAAAATGTTTCTTTTCTCCCATTTCTCTCCTCTTTCGGGAGAACTCTGTTTTTCTCCTTTCTCCACCAATCGCCGCCTCTTTCCGGCCATTTTTCGGAAGTTTTATCTCACAAAATCAAAAACACAACCGATTAAAATACTCCCCATCACCTATTCTACCATAGCTCCAAAGAAATTTCGTGATCGGAGAACCTTGCTCCACCACCTACAGCTATTACCGGCGTGATTTCCGGCCAATCCAAGCATTCTCTCAAAAATCTTAACCGTCCATCTTGTTCCCCTTGAAGTCCGAGACCTATCCCACTGAACGAGACTTCCGTTGGAGCATTGCCGCCGTTTGCCGCCGTCCACCGCCGCCGCCGAGGGAGGCCAGCCAACGTCGCACGGCTGGACCAGTGGCTGTGATCTTTCCAGTAAGGGTGAGATGCACTCCTCACAAACCCTAATCTTTTCTTTGATTCCCTCTGTGTTGAGTTATTTTCTATATTGTGAGATTGAATAACCACTGTGAGGGTGGTTTGGGTGCTGTGACAGAGGTTCGTAGTGTTCGAGGCTTTGCCACATTCAACATATACTAAGGGTCTGTTTGGATCGGCTTATGCAGAGCTTATGTATACAACTAGACTAAAACAAAGACTACTAAATGCTACTAAGGAATGTTTTCTTAATTGTAACTCTAGTTAGTATAAATATTTAAAAATTAAAAATAAATTAAAAAAATATAACAATTTTATAATTAATTAAAACTAAAAATCACATTCATTCAGAGTAATCTTTTGTGAATCCATTTAGTGAATCCATTCACAACATCTAGTCTTCATTGAATCCATCAAGGAGTGCCTAAATCGCTTAAACCAATTTATGTATGTTTCTCCTTCTAGATTTAGCTTGAGTGAAAATAGATTATTCACTTTTTAATCCAAAGTTTTCTTATCCTTTTTAGCCTTTCACTTTGTCATATTGGTCCTCCAAGTCATTGCAGTGCATCTTTAAGTTTTGTTTCTCTTGGACCTTCACTTTGACTTCTTTGATCTCCTTCATGTGAAAACACTTATTCAAGTTCAATGGTTTAAGGTGTGTAGATGATATGATTTGAAAGTATTTCAAAAATAATTAAATTAAAATGACAATACAAAGTATATAGATTTTTTAAAGATTTTAAAAGTAGAAATATGTGAAATAGAGTGAAATATTTAAGGAAAGAGATTTTGAGTATGTTAACAAAGTAAAAATTCTCCATACGATTTTATAGCTCATAAAATTTTGGAAGTAATTGAAATTAAGTTGTAGTTGATGAATCGTTTTCCTTTTGTATATTGTTTTTGACATATCCTTTTGTATATTGTTAGCTCTACGGCAAGTGTTATCACCATCATCGTTTGCTTTCCACTGAAAACAATTCTATAGTACTTTTTATTGTTTTTCAACATTTTTTATAAAATCAATTTCATAAATTGTTTACAAAATATAAATATTTCAACTCAATATTCCCAAAACACAATTGATTTGTTAATTAGATTTGATAATATTTGATTTGATATATAAATAATTTATATCTTCAAATAATTTATAATTTCAAATCAAAATATTTTAGCTTGAAAAATTATATACATTAAACAAACATATGTATAACAAACGGAGTGAATCACATATCCCACATGTAGGAATTAGGATACGCGCTAGCTTCACCTCTTTAATTTATGCCTCCACTAGTTGCGTAGCATTATATTGTTCTTAAAATAGAGACCCCTATGCACCATATAAGCCATGGAAATTAAGTGGAGCTCCCCATTTGGAGTGGACAACCACCAAAACAAAACGAACATGCACTTGTTTTCGCTTCCCCTTTCTCTCATTTCTAATTTTCATCCCCCAAAAAGAAAGATATTCCTTTCATCCTTCCATCTTCTCCATTTCTCACTACTTTCAATTTATTTGTCACCCAAATCAGTTTTTGCATATTGCAAAGCTTATTGACAATGTTGCATGCATAATATATTCAGTCAGTGGTTGCAATGCATATATAAAAGAAGCCTCTAATATAAGAGGAAGTGAAATCGGTGGTGATTGAGGGAAAGGAAGAAAGAATGGCAGAAAACGCAACAGATGAAATGGTGTGTTATTCACCAACTATGATAACAACAAATGGGATATGGCAAGGAGATAACCCTTTGGACTATGCTCTCCCTCTCTTCATCCTCCAAGTAATTTTGGTTGTTATTGCCACCCGCATATTTGTTTTCCTTCTCAAGCCCATTCGCCAGCCACGTGTTATAGCTGAAATCTTGGTTAGTTAATTAATTTCTCTCTACCCCCACACAAAAATCTTCATTGCATATGCATGGCATCGATCGATATTATGATCAAATTAAACTCATCAATTAAATGATCAATAATAATAATAATAATTTTTTTTTAAATTTACCAATCAATCACAAGCTGTGATTCACAGCTGATGAGGTTATTTAATTTGCTGCATTAATTAATACGTACAGGGAGGGATAATATTAGGCCCTTCAGTGCTTGGGCGAAATAAGAAATTTGCTGACACGGTATTCCCTCTGAAAAGTGTGATGGTGATTGAAACAATGGCAAATGTTGGTCTCCTTTATTTTCTGTTCTTGGTGGGAGTGGGAATGGATGCATCTGCACTGAGACGCATAGGTAGGAAAGCAATGAGTGTAGCAATAGCCGGCATGGTGTTGCCATTCGCCATTGGAGCTCTATTCTCTATTCTCTTGATGAAAGAAAATGAAAGAGGCGCAAATGCAGGCGCTTTCGTCATAACGCTTGGCGTTGTTCTCTCTGTCACGGCATTCCCCGTGCTTGCGAGGATCCTTGCAGAGCTAAAACTCATCAACACAGAGATGGGAAGGGTTGCCCTTTCATCTGCGCTCATCAATGACGTATGTTCATGGATATTGTTGGCTCTAGCCATTTCCATGTCCGAGAATGAGAAGATCTCTATTGCTTCCCTAATGGTTTTGTTGTCAAGTGCAGCATTTGTAGCCTTCAACGCCTTTGTTGTACGGCCTGTGATCATGTGGATAATAAGGAAAACCCCAGAAGGTGAACCGTTTAGCGATTTCTATATATGCCTGATCTTGGCAGGTGTCATGATCTCGGGTTTCATCACAGATGCTATTGGGACTCATTCTGTTTTTGGGGCATTTGTGTTTGGTTTGACAATCCCAAATGGGCCACTTGGTCTCGCTCTTATGGAGAAGCTTGAGGACTTTGTCTCAGGGCTTTTGCTCCCTCTCTTTTTCGCCACTAGTGGACTAAAGACTGATATTGGCCTCATCAATGAGGCCTACACGTGGGCCATTCTAATCCTCCTTGTTCTCTTGGCTTGCATTGGCAAGGTTGTTGGAACTTTGATCGTTGCAGTTAGTTATCAAATGTCACTTACTGAAGGAGCTGCCCTTGGCATGCTTATGAACACAAAAGGCCTTGTTGAAATTCTTGTGCTTAATATTGGTAGGGATCAGAAGGTACTTACTTACTACCAATATATAGCCACTGATGATAATAATACCATACTACACTACACTGCTACTGATACTCGATCCATCTCTTAATTAATAATAATCCCTCTGCTTAATTACAGGTTTTGGATGAGGAAGCATTTGCAACCATGGTGATTATAACTGTACTAATGACCGGATTGATTGTACCTGGCATATCAATTATATATAGACCATCAAGGGGGTTCATATCTTACAAAAGAAGAACCATTCAGATGTCAAAAAAGGATGCAGAATTCAAGGTCCTAGTATGTATCCACACTCCCCGAAATGTCCCAACGATGATCAACCTCCTTGAAGCCTCTAACCCAACAAAGAAGTCTCCAATATGCATCTATGTGCTCCACTTGGTGGAACTCACTGGTCGTACCTCTGCCTTGCTCATTGTCCACAACTCTAGGAAACCAGACCACCCTGCCCTCAATAGGACTCAGGCTCAATCTGACCACATAATCAATGCCTTTGAAAACTATGAGCAGCGTGCTGCTCATGTGTCTATCCAACCCTTGACAGCAATCTCCCCTTACTCCACAATGCACGAGGACATTTGCAACTTGGCAGAGGACAAGCGTGTCGCCTTTGTAATCATTCCTTTCCATAAGCAACAAACGGTTGATGGTGGGATGGAAGCTACAAACACGGCATTCCGAACTGTCAACCAGAATGTGCTGGCCAATTCACCTTGCTCAGTTGGGATTCTAGTGGATAGAGGCTTGAATGGCTCCAACCGTTTGGTTGCAGATCAAGTGTCTCATCATGTGGCTGTTTTGTTTTTTGGAGGGCCAGATGATAGAGAGGCACTGAGCTATGGATGGAGGATGCTGGAGCATCCAGGAATAAGCCTCACTGTAATGCGTTTTGTTCCAGGGGAAGAAGTGATGCATGATAACCTCATGAATCCAGATAAACCAAGGGTACTGACAGTTGAGACAGATAAAGACACTGATAAGCAACTTGATGAGAAGTTTTTGCATTGGTTTATGATGAGTCATATGAATGATGATTCAATTGTTTACATGGAGAAGGTGGTGAACAATGGGGAGGAGACAGTGGCAGCAATAAGGTCATTGGGTGATGTTCATAGCCTTTTCATAGTTGGGAGAGGCCAAGGAATGGTATCACCCCTCACAGCAGGACTAACTGATTGGAGCGAGTGCCCAGAGTTGGGAGCAATCGGGGATTTGTTAGCATCATCAGATTTTGCAACCACTGCTTCGGTGTTGGTAGTGCAGCAATATGTTGGTGCTGGTGCAGAAGGAGATGGGTTAGGAACACCAGACCATACGGTGATGACTAATGAAGAATATGTCAATCACATGGGTCATAATTCAACACCACCAAGGGGTCATTCTGTGTTCAATACATAACAGTACTTGTGAATGAAGTCCCATGTATGATACAAACTAAAAGAAAAGGCCACATAAGATATTTTTAAATATGCTTCCTTCTTCTAGTGTGATAAAAAGTACATAACCCTTGGACTAATTTTCTTTTTCTTTTCTACTTTATTATTCATTTTTGTATTAGATCTTCTGGCATAGTTTTTATTTATTTATTTCTTAGACCCTTGTACAAATGTACATACAAATACACAATCTCATGTATTTAATTCAATAGAGTTGTACATGTTTTCCTCTCAATATAAGTGAATTATATAATATTGGATTTTGGGGTAGTAGTATCTTTTGCTCATTCTCTATTTTTTATTTTTTGCTGGCATGAAAGATAAACTAATGCAGACGAACTTAAACAGAGAGAGAAAAAGCTATCATAGATAGGGTCAATATTTTGACAAAAAAAAAAAAGATAGGGTCAATATAATGCTTATCGATCCAAACCAAAATAATATCGCACATATGATCCGTCCATTCACTGTCAATTTAATTAGAATAAAATACAACCTCCTCTCCAATATTACACATTCTTCTCCTTTTATTTTAAAACATTTATATCCTACCCTTCATTGATAAAAATATAGAACAATGATATATATACACCCCAAAAATATATCCACTCATCTAACACCTCTCATTTCTCTCTATCTCTCTCTACCTATCACATCACATATCACATTATATTATCACTTTTCTCTCATTTCTCTCATTCTCTCTCAAGTAGTAGATTAAGACATGGGTGTCCATTAATCATTTTTCAAAAATATAACACATCTAAGTCCATTTTTTAACTTTCTGTTAAATTTCAATTAACTTCTGTTAAATAGTATTTATATTACCAAAATACCCTTATTCTTGTTTCCTGCCTCCATCGTCTCTTTCTATGAGGTCTGCGAGCATCTCCCCATCACCTCCTTCTACCACACCCACACCCACCAAACCTTCTTCTATGAAGTCAACGCTCATGTCACCACCGAATTCGAAGAGGCCGATAATTGATCATCTATTCCCAATTTAGGGAGCACCTCCTCTGTTTCCACACAAACCGTGATGCCATCAACATCGTAAATCAAGGTGAGCAAAATAAAAGAAAACGTCAAACGAATTGAACCCCCATCATCTTTTATGAAGATTTCATAATACATATGGAAATATAATCGAGAATGATGCCCTCCTCTTACACGATCGAAAAGGCAAAGAAAGAAATAGATAAGAGATTTAGGGTGAACAATTATTATTAACATGAATGCTTTAACAAGAGATCCCGTTTGGATACTTTCGGAGAGCCTTTTTCCATGTCGTCGATGATGGAATACATTAGCGAACTTAATTGATTATGCTACATGTGTATGTAATATGGTAGAATGACATTGTAGAGCCTTATCATTTCATTGAGGTTGAAGATTTGGGAGTCTCTGCCAACGGGATTGTTTTGGCAATGTCCCTCTTGGACGATGTAGCCCAGCCGTCTTTCCTGCAGGAGTAGTGTTGATTCTCTTTTTTAGTTTTTTTTGTGTTTTTGTCATTTAGCTTCCTTTACCAAAAAAAGATATTGTACTGTGCAAATGTATGGTGAAAATTGACACAAACACACCTCATCATTATTTTTTAAAATGTATTTAACAAACAATTCTAACATTCTTGAAAATAATTTATAAAAGTGGGGTTGTAGAAATAGTTATAGGAATTTTTAAAAAAAAAAGGCATATAAAATTTCGTTCCCATTTGCTGAAAATCTTTTTTCCAATCCCTCCATTGTGAATAAAAACATGTGAACATGAAAGTTATTTTATTCTAAAAATCTTTTATATCCAATGATAAATTTTTTAACTTTGTAACAAATGTGAAAATACACGTTCCCTACTCATGGTTTCCTAAAAGTGTGTTTAGATTACTAGAAACAAATACCTTCTTTGTTAATCCTCACACGCGCGAGGGACACTCGGCTTAGACCAAAAAAATACCTTCTTTGTTTATTTTCTTCTTTTTTTCCTCCAATCAAATTCCAATGCCTTAGACCATCCTTATTGCAATTTAACTCAACGCAGAATTTATTTTTTTCGAACAGGTAAGATATGTAGAACTATGCTTGATGACTTATCATTTTTTTTGCTTAAATATAAAGTATAACCTAATTATGATTAAATATTAAATATAATTGTAAAAGTTAAAAAATGAATACATGTGATAAATATAATAAACTGTTTTATAACAAAGGTATCTATGATGTTTTGTGGTAATTCCACACCCTCTCTTGCGTAATTCAATTAGAACTTGTTGAAGTTAAAAATAACTACTTGTGGGTTTTTTTTATCTTTTGGTAACATGACTACCATCGTATAGAGCATTGTAAACTTTACCTGTTGAGACTTTACCTAATCACTGTCATCGATTCGAGAGTTAATCTCATTCTATGTATGTGACATTTCCCATCAAAGACTAAAAATTAAATAAAAGACCAACTATCTACTCAATCTATGGACGAGTCATTTAGTAATATCACTCTGAATGCAACATGCTAGTCCAAATTATGGTGCTATTTCCTTACGCTTTACTCAATCATCACAGTCTGAATTTGCATCCGGAAATAACAGTTCACGCAATTTAATTTTCATAGTCATTTTACCAGGAACATCAAGCTCTTGAAATCGCTTCAACAATGCATCTATTGCTGGTTGCAGTGATAACTCTGACGGTGACTCATAGTCAACAAAGCTTAACATCTTCCAATGCGGATGAACTGACTGTAATGGAAGAAAGTTACCCATCATACTATACCTAGCAAGTTCGCATGCACAAGGTAGTCCATATGCAGTTCTAGCTGTGCAACCACAAATAGAATGGTCAAGACCAACAATCTTAACTCGTTCATACTCGTCAGCAATACGATTCAGTGCACTGCTTGATACAAATCCACGCAATTTGAGGTAGAATCGGTTATAAAACTTGTGCTCTACTGCGTTTATGCTTTTCCGGAAGGACGTCTTTATCTCATTGTGTTGCAATACGATCATAGTGTTCATGGCATCCCAACAATTACACAAGTCTCCCCCGCTATCTTGAAGCAACTTCTTCAAACTTCCTTGTTCGGACTCAATCCTATTAACAAACACAAAAGGACCATGTAAATTGCAATACCAAAACTATTTTCATAAATGAATATGAATATTAATATATAAATATGAGCATACCTACTAGTTCTTGCATTCCCAAGGTGCATCACCCGATCTATCCATGTCGCAACAATTTTTTCCTTGTAAGGAATCAACCACGTATTTTTCACATAATCACTAAAAATAGGAAAATCTGAACAAACATCTTCTAATTTTCTCAAACGCTTCTGATACTCATCCTCATTAGGAGAATTCATAATACTATCCCATGCATCCATCACCGAGTCCCACTTCTCTTTCGAGTGCACTAGCAACTTGCATTTAGCCTTCACGTTCTTAGTGATATGAGATTGGCAAAATAACTGAGTTGAACTCGGAAAAACAGATTGCACTGCATTCATCAAAGAAATGTCTTTGTCGGTCACAATGACCTGAGGTATCGCATCGTCTTTAAAAAACAATACTCTTAGCTTCTGTAATGCCCAGGCAAAGTCATCAGCTCGCTTAGACTCCAAATACGCAAATGCCACAGTAAACGTCAAATCTGTTGAAGTAACACCAACAATCTCAACTAATGGGAGCCGATATTTGTTGGTCATATATGTACTGTCAATGATCAACACAATGTGGAATACATTCAAAAGTTTCATGGCATCTGGATGAGCCCAGAAAATATCTCTCACGGCATCAGACTTGTCGTCCCTTCTTTCCAAATACACATAATGATCACGTTCCATTAAATTCATTAGATGTTGCATTTCTGTTATGGGACCTTTTTGAGATACTCGAAACGCTTGTCGCGCATTATATACCTGCTTGATAGTGATATCCTGATCATGATCCTTCAATGTCAATAATATGTCTCGTGGCTTTACCATATTCTTTGTCAGATCACCAATCAGAGACTTCTCTTCGCCACTTAGTCGACTAGCATATGCATTACCCTTCGCTACCTCATGGTTGTGAAATCCACATACTACATTAAGTTTCCATCCTTCACCATTTTTTAAATGCATTCCTTTTAGTTTGAAGGGACACCCACATTTTTTAGTTCCAACCACCTTACGAGCAGCTATCTCATTTTTGTACGGTCTATATTTTCCACCCCTTGCACATCCCAAAGTTAATTTTGTCTTCCTTCCTTTAGCTCTCGTGTCTGACCTGATAATAACAACAATAAAGCCATTCTCTTTCCCAACTTTTCGAGCCCAATTCAATAGATCATCTCGGGTAGAGAACACCTGAAAAATAAAATAAAAAAATTATAAGGTTCACATAGTCATAATATAACAATAATATTTTACAATTAAATTACCTCTGAAGTGGTAAATGCATCTCTACAATCCAAAACATCATTTTGAGATGGAACATCCAACCTCTCTATACACACACGATTCTGGAAAGAAAAAAAAATAGCAACACATCAGTTGATGTCAAGAATAGTACAATTAAGTGGTAGAAAAATGATTCTTACTTCTCCATCCGTTGCCCCATTACTTGGCATATCCACTTCTTCAGACACGTTGTCTACATAATCTTCCATGTCCAGTTCTATTGATGAAATACCACAAAATAGAATCTTAAAGTAAAATGCATGTTTCAAATATTTCTGAAAATTCGAATTCTAGACCACACAGTAGCAAGTAAACATGATAATGATGATATCAACATAATAAAAAATAGATCAAGCATTTGAAAATCCATAAGCACATGACAGAGGCACCATAAAATTAACGGAAAAGTATTCAAATAGTGAATGTAATTCGAAAGGGAACCGTAAAAAGGATACAGTGTGGGGGGGAACTCACGCTTCTTGTTAACAGATCGAAACAGGTAGCTTTGACAGATCGACAAGTCTTCTAATGAAGTGGTGCCTGTTGACAGATTAACGAGTAGAACTAAGTAGAATAGGCTTTAAAGGGGTGTGACTATGAAGAAGAAGAAGAAGAAGAAGAAGGCTTAGAGTGCAAACCTTGATTGCTGGTGGAGCGGCAACCGAAGGAATGAAGACGATGGATGAGTGGAGTCCGTGGAAGGAGAGTGTGGAAACGGAACCCTAGGGAGCATAAAAAATTTTGGGCTATGATTTGATTTTAATTGGAAAAAAAGAGGCCGTGGCAGTTTCAAGAGGGAAAGAAAATCGGCAAATTATTTGGATTTATTTTAATAATAGGTGGCATTTAACATAGACCACTTAAAAACTGAATCATGATGGACTACTGAGGGTCCACAATGGACTGCTGACAATTATACCCTTGAGTGTAGGTTACCACCAGTTTTATAGTATTTATGGTAGGTATCTCATAATTTTACATAATTATGAATATGCCCCAGAACTTGTGAAAATTTAAAGAAAGCCCCACATGTCATTTAATGCAAAAAAGCATTGTGGAATTTATTTCCTGCCTCCATACTATAATGCTCATGGAGCCATCTACATGCTGAATTTTTTTCAAGAGTGTCTTAGTGGGTTAACAGGTGCAGGCATGTAAGTTTGTATAAATTATTTTTTTATAAAATTTCACTATTTAAAAATAATGTAGCTAAAGTAAATAACTATTTAAATAACTATTATATTATTATTATTATCATATTCTAATAATAACTTAAATAGTTATTAAAATATCAAAATAATTATTAATATATTCATATCATGATGCGAGTTTAAATAATTAAATAACAATATTTATAGTCTATAAATATTGTCATATATTATAAATAATTGATTTAATATTTAAATGTATAATATTAAATACTTCAATATTAAATATAATTTTTATATAAATCACTTAATTTTAATTATTTCCTGATGGTTGCTATATTATGTTACAGTTGGAGCATTTATGCAATATAAGTGGGAATTGGTTGCAAATGCTATTAATGCAAATAAATGCATGGTTAGTATAAAATCTTATGACCATGCAGGCACCCCAACGTATGATAGCAAAAATAAACATACCAACAAAAAAAATCTCAAACTGGTCCAATTTTTTGGTGCAAAAAAATGATCAAAATTCTCAACAAATGAAACATCTAAACATACAAAAAATTTAGATTTTCATAATTTTTTCTCAATAAAATACATTTTTTAAATTCGGGTATATTCCATAATTCTTATAAAAATTCATGGCCAAAACATAATTATCGATAAAATAAAACCCCTATCAGCAATTACAAAACATTTATTTATTCAACCTCCTGAACAAGTAATCGGTCCTCATCTTGTACTCCATCTTGACCGTTGAATATATATATATATATATCCATGGTGTATAACTCGCTAGTCCATCGTGGACCTTCATTGGTCCATCATGGGCCAATTTTTAAATGGACCATATTAAATGCCACCTTAAGAATAAATAAAAACAGAATCTTAGATTGGATAATTTCAAATCGGAAAGATAAAATTTTGGGAGAAGAATAAGAGAGTGAGAGCACATGGGTTTGGGCTGGAGTTGGGTCTCCCGACTCGATCCATTATCGAGATCTAGTGTCAGCCTATGTAATTTGGGTGCGATAAATACACCCTACCATTTTGTCCACACACTCTACTTTAAATAGTATTTTACTTTTATATCCTCAGCGATTTGTTCTTTTTTTTTTCAATTTCGTGTTTTTAACAAAAATCCAATTTCCGAAATGCATTTTTATATTTTTATTGGAAATTTGAGTTTTCGGAATACAAATTTGTATTCCAGAAACTTGAATTTCAAGAATATATATTTTTTATTCTAGAAACTCGAATTTTCAGAATGTATAAAAACTTAATTTTTTACATATATTCTGAAACTCGAGTTTTCAGAAAACTCGAGTTTTCAGTAAAAATATAAAAATGCATTCCGAAAACTGAATTTTTGGTAAAAATGTGAAAATGGAAAAAAAAAAATCAAATCAATAAGGATAGTTTGGAAATTTACTGAATTAAATGAGGTTTATGTCCAGAAATTGGGGTGTATTTACCAACACCCAGGTAATTTATGCCATTGGACCAAAAAAAGAAAAGTAATTTATGCCAATATTCATTAGTTGACAAAAAAATGTCAATATTGATTAAAATATTGATATTATTTTTACTCGAATGAGTTTCTCTATTTTTTTTAAAACTCCAATGTTTTTACTCTAAAAATATTAAAAATTAATTTAAAAAATTATATATAAATTTTTTGTAAGAAAAAAGTATATATAATTTTTTCATAATAATAATTTTGTCATTTTATATGATTTATATTATATCACATTATTTGGTCTATGTCAAATATAATGATAATATAATATAGTATTATCAGTTTTGTTATCTGATGTGTATCAAATATAAGACAGGTTAAAAGCTTAATGTATCTATATCATATTAAATGTCATCTTATTTTATCCATTATTATCCTATCATATATACCAAGTGAGCTGGTTCGATTTGACACGAGTACGCTAAAAACTCATGTACTAAAAAATTGGTACCTTTCTAGATTCTAATTTGTGAGATTGAAAACTTAATAATGACTTAATGCAGATCCAGTTCAGCCGGCAAAACAGGACATTTTGTGTTTTCTAGAACTTCAAAATTTTGATATTTATTTATTCGATCCCTTTTCCTTGATTATATTGATTATTGACCATCAGACACGGTCCTTTCACTTTAGAAAATATGTTAACAATGAGTTAGGCACAAGTTAATTATAATATCGTGTTTATTTGTTCATTATTGATCAACCTGTAATTAACCTGGTCATCTATTTCTGAGTAGGCATGGCAACGGGGCGGGGGCGGGTTTTACATTCCCCGTCCCCGCCCCCGATAGTGCTTGGGTTTCTCCGCCCCACCTCCGATTTTGGTCGGGGTTGAAAAATTAATACTCATCCCCGCCCCCCGGCGGGTGTCGGGTTTCCCCGCCCCGCCCCCGCACCTAGTACTTTAGAATCCAAATTTTTATTTTAGAATTTTAATTTTGATAGAATCAAAGAAATTTAATACTCTATTTTTTAAGACATTTTTTTAATATATTTTGTTAGACAAATAATAATGAAGAAATAAAGAATTAAAAATGTAATTTTTTATAATATTAATGCATTAAATATTATATTATAAGTGTAATAAATGTACGGGGCGGGTTTGGGGGCGGGTTCGGGGTGGGTATTAGTTTCCCCAACCCCGACTTTTAAATGCGGGGAAAACCCGAACCCGTCTCCAACCCCGGTCAAAACGGATTTTCCCTGTCAAAGTTGGAATGGATTCGGATGAATACCCACGGGTTCGGGCCTCATTGCCAAGCCTATTTGTGAGCCGTGGGGGTCTGCCAATATGGCTCTTACCATTTATTTCATAAATAATAAATAATGTGTCAACCAAAACTTTTCTTTCACTTTATTGCATCAACGGTTAAAATTATTTTGCCTTTCACCTACGGTATTCTAGGAAAAAAAGCCCCTGGTATCAATGGTTAATTATTTCTTTTATTTTATTCTAAGAAATAAATTGCTCACTTTATAAAGAACATCAACGCATTTCTTGTGAGCCTTAGTTGTGCCCACCGTTTATTAAACAGTGAGTACAGTAACAAGCACTTAAGTTAAAAGCACAAAAACAACAGAAAATGAAAGCCGGAATCTGGGTCAATCACTATATGTGTATTCAAAGTTTCAAACTTCAAAGAGGACTAACAAATATTGTTGGTCAGTTTGACTAGATATTTGTTTTTATTTGGAGGGTGGGGGTGGGTGGGACAGTGTTGTGGTTGGTTTGACTGGATTGATAAAGAAAATGCTGCCTGGAGTGGGATAGGATGGGGACCATTCTCTACAATATAATATTGGTTGCTCCCCACTTCCTTTCACTATAGAATTACATCTTTTATTTATGTTATCTTTTTTTTTTTGTCACTGTGGGTGTGTTCCCTTCTGTTTGTCCATCAAATATTGTACTTTTCCTCCTTCCCTTTCTTTCTCCAAATAACTCAATAGTTGCAAACTTAAAGAAAACATAATCCCATCTTTGTGGCTGCCTGTCTTGTATATATTTTCCCATAATACTTTGATTTTCTGTCACTTCAAAGTTCCATTGCATTACAGATCGATCTAAATTCTTTGGAATCTTCAGTTTCTTAATTTCAATGGAGGAATCTGAAGATAACATTCCCCACTTATTCAGATGTCCAATCAGTTTAGACTTGTTGGAAGACCCTGTGACTCTATGCACAGGCCAAACCTATGACAGGCCCAACATAGAAAAATGGTTTGCTTCAGGTAACCTCACTTGCCCTGTCACAATGCAGAAGCTCCATGATCCATCCATTGTTCCCAACCACACTCTTCGCCACTTGATCCACCAGTGGCTTCAACTGGGTCCCCAGTTTGACCCTGTTACTAACTCTGCAGCAACTGTTGATCCTTTGGCTTCCCTGAAACACACCCTTGAATCTCAAGATAGCAGCTTAGAGAACATAGTCCAAGCACTTGAGAAAATCATGGTCTTATCTGATGAGTATTGTTCTTTCAAGAAATCAAGTTTCCTCCAATTGGGTTTCTTACCACTGCTTTTGGAACTAGTTTTTGGAAGAGCAGAATCTGGTCAAGTCTCAAAAAGTCACATGGAATTCATAGAATTAGCACTTTGTTTTGTTCTAAAGTTGTTGCCTCTTGGTGATTTGGAGCCTCTAAATATGATCAAAGAGGAGTCTAAATTAGCCACATTTCTGCTACTATTTGTAAAGGGTAATAGCTCAGTTAAGAGTAGCTTGTGTCATCTTATAGAGTCAGCATCATCATCACCACAGACAGAAGAGTTATGTTGTGTTCTTGGAAACTCTCAGAAACTAGTGCATGAGATTGTTCTAGCTGTTCAACAAAACAGCATGGTTTCTGAGGATGCAATTAGAGGCATATCAGCACTGTGTTCATTGCAATCTAACAAAGAGAGTTTGGTGAGAGGAGGAGCAATAGAAGGGATCATGACATACATTTCATCAGGTAATTGTGAAACAAGACAGAAGAAGAATTTGGCAATGGCAATTGTAGAGAGGCTTTTGGAGCTAGAAAGTGCTAAGGAGGCATTGGTGAATCACAACAACGGTATTGAGACTTTGGTGGGCATGGTATTCAGGGTATCTGATCAAGATTGCAGTGAGAGTGCTGTTGAGATACTTTTAAGAGTTTGTGGTGATTTTGGGTGTGCAAGAGATGAAGCCATTGGGGCTGGAGTTTTGACCCAGTTGCTATTGCTTCTGCAGAGTCAGTGTAGTGCCACAACAAAATCAAAGGCGAGATTGCTGCTCAAATTGCTAACATCCATTCCATGTTGACTGAGGAGTCAAAGCACGGGTAGAATGTGAATAATCACATCATAATAATAAAAATAATGATACAAAGTGTTGTATAATAATAATAATAATAATAATAATAATAATAATAATAATAAGAATAAGAATAATATAGTAATAATAATAATTAGAAAGACCAAAAAATGTATATGCAACTGTTTGGTGATGACTTTATTTATGGGGTCTCATTTTTTTTTTCGAAACAATATGGGGTCTCATTGTTAATGTGCCATATACATGTATTATACAAATATTTTTCAATTATTATATAAAAAAAATTAAGCATTGGTTTCCCATATTGTGATACATTATTTTTTTTAATTTTTTATCTTAAACTAAAATTATTTTTGTTTATTATTTTTATAAAAAAATTATATAAAATACGGGCCGAGTCCCTCGTCTAGTTTGACTATAAAACTCGGTTTTGGCCTCATTATCGCTCACGGGCACAGGACAAGCAAAAACTATAAATATCTTTGAGTCTGTTTGGATGCAAAAACTCTAACTTTTAACTTATAGAGAAATTAGTTTTATTTTGTATTTTATTTTTCTCATATATGCACAAGAGGAAAAGTTGTTAAATAGTTATTTATAAATAGATAGGTGTTTTTGGAGAAGTGAAAAAAGTTAGCTTTTGAAAAATGTAAAGAGCAAAAGTTAATTCCAATTCCAACTTCTATCTATAAGAAGTTGTTAGTTAAAAAATACATACTAAAAGTACTTATGGAGAAATTTATTCAAACTAGGCCTTTATCAGCTTTGGTTTCTTTGCAACCTTATATTTGGTGATAATGAAAGAAAATAATATTGCATATATGATTCGTCCCTTCACTATCAATTTAATTAACGTTGAAAAAAAGAAGAAAATAACAAAATATATATGACCCAACGACATTAAATATAATACGCATAAGTTATTAAAATAAATAACTAATAGGTAAATATAGATCCTGTATCATTGAACAGACACACGTGTTCAAAGATATAGCCCAGGCAAATTTAAACTAATTGTAGCACGAGTAGTATTGATTAATTATGGTAGCTGTAGAGCCTTTATCATTTCGTTTTTTCTTTTACGTACGTAAGTGGTGAATGTTGTGGTGTGAGAATAATGTATGGTTTTTTTTTTATCAGTATGGTTTAAATGGGATTTTCTAACTACACATACATATATTTTTAACTACACATACTTAAATTTTAAAAAACCAAAAGACCCTCAAATATTCACACACACTGTTCACGCACACAGACTCACTCATAAAAAAATTACATTGCGAAACTATTAGTTCTGCAATGTAATTTTTTTTGTAACATAAATTTATATTGCGAAACTTCCGCAATGTAAATTTACATTGCGATTACATTTAGTTCCGCAATGTAATTTTTTTTTAACGTAAATTTACATTGTAGAACTACTGCGATGTAAATTTACGTTAAAAAAAATTTACATTGTGGAACTTATAGTTTGTAAATCTACCTTGTGGAACTATTCTGCAATGTAAATTTTTTTGTAATATAAATTTGCATTGCGGAACTATTAGTTCCACAATGTAAATTTACGTTGCGTTACATTGCGAAATTAATAGTTTTGCATGTAATTTTTTTATGCGTGAGTTAATATGTGTGAAGATTTGAGGGTTTTTTGGTCTTTTTATATTTAAGTTATGTGTGTTTAGAAGTGTATGTATGTTTAGAAAATGCCGGTTGAAATTGGTTGATAGCGACATGTATATGTCTTTCTGCTTTGATGCATCCATTTCCAATTTCCATGGCCTTTCAATTCTATTCAGGACAATGTATGTGGGAAACAAAATGGAGTCCAGTCCACGAGTCTTTTTGACTATATATGTTGATTTCACAAAATACAAAACGACAAATTCCTCTTTCATCTATTCACTTGCTTTGTTTATTTTGCTCTTCTTTTCTTTCTCCAATCAAATTTCAATTCCTTAGACCATATTAATAGTGATTTAACTCCACGTGGGAATTTTTTCAAACAAGCAGGTAATATATACAGGATCGTGTCACATGAATCAACAGTTTTTTTTAGAGTATAAACTAATATTATTATTATCAAAAAATTAAATAATAATCATAAAAGTTAAATAAAAATGTAATAAACACAAAAAACAAAGAGTGCTGTTTTATAACAAACGTATATATAAGATGTTTTATGGTATTTCCACACCCTCTCTTGCGTTCTGAAAGACGACTTATACTAATAGAAACAAAATTAAATTGGAACCTGTTGAATTTAAAAATATTTTTTTGCGAGGGTCTTTTTTTTCTTCTTCTTT
The DNA here is from genome assembly GCA_030159175.1 of Glycyrrhiza uralensis. Lineage (NCBI taxonomy): Eukaryota > Viridiplantae > Streptophyta > Magnoliopsida > Fabales > Fabaceae > Glycyrrhiza > Glycyrrhiza uralensis. The sequence goes on along the minus strand of BRZY01000003.1, from coordinate 54,065,155 downwards.
CCTTTTGGATAACATGACTATCATCATATAAAGCATTCTAAACTTTACCTGCTGAGACTTTATCTAATCACTATTGTCACCGATTTGAGAGTTAATCTCATGTCTATGTGAGATTTCTGATCAAAGACTAAAAAAAGATATAAGACTGGCTAACTTATCCACACAATCTATGGATAAATCATTTAGTGGTATCACTTTGAATGCAACATTCTTGTCAAAATTATTGGGCTATTTCTTCATTATGCTTTACTTAATTGTCCTTCATCATTTGTACAGAGTTAACAATGTTATACATTGGATATAATTCAGCAGTAATTATCAAAATAACTATCTCGAGAGTGGGGTTGAAAAAAGACAAGAAAGTAGAAGATACCTTATACCACTCGTTCAGTGGCTTAGAATTCATATCAGCAGTGAATCTCCTATCAAAAGCTTATTGCAACATTAGAACAATTTAGCATTATAGTTGAACAATCCCTAGCTTCTGAATCAGAAGTTATATTGTAAATCCTGGGAAATACCTTCCTATGCAACATTGGAAGACAACTGTCAAAAAATTGTATGTCACAGTTGATTTACATTTCAGAACCACAAGGGTTAAAATAGGAAAATAAAAAAATAAAAAAAAATAAACAAGGGTATACATTTGAAGTTGTAAACGTCCAACTTGAGAGAAGGTTTTCATATAGCTGGCATTGCTTAGTATGGGTGTGAAGCAACATGAATAAATAAATATCCTATAAGGGTCTTAAGACAGTGTAATGAAATGCTTCAGAGAACTAATCAACTTTGGAGGCCAGTGCTTTGTCTCTCTAACATATGAAAGGTCTGTAAAATGGGGATCAAGCAGAGTTGCAATAGTAAACTGGTTTTCAGCAAGCAATGGGGCATGCTTATCTGCATATAAGGCTGCTGCTAGAGCTGCATGTACTTCTGCTTAGAGAGGAAGAAAATTAGTATTAGAGAAAAGTAAAACTTATACTTCTGCAGCATGATTCTAGAATACAAAGCCTATGAACATACCCGGATAACCTTTTAGAGATATTGAAACGTCTTCCATCTCTGCAATTGCTTCTTCTCTGTCACCAACTTCATACAGAGCCAATGCTCTTCCTACCCTCGCGTACTCTGAGAATGCCAGGTCCTTGTAGCTTTCAATCACCTGAAAAATATGAGTAGGCATGTATACCCGAGAACAAGTCAATCAGATGATTAAACCATGGACAGATGGACTATGAGAACAAAATTGTTGAAACTTAGAATGTACATGTGATGCCTTGAAATAACTCGGGTTGAGCCACCAAAATATACATTAGGAAGTTGCAAGGTGGATGAGTGGAAATTCCTATGAGGACTTTCAAAATCTTGAGGCCTCTAAAATCATTTAAATTTGGGTTGTCTCTACTGATTCCAAAGAATAAGCAACCCTCACATTAACAGAACAATATTACATTTGTTTGGAACTGAACTCTTGTCACTTCCCAACTTTTGGCATGAATTTTGCATGACACACTATTATTTCATAATTGCTTCACAATATTGGCATTGTATGATGTCTTTGCTCGGATGTTCCTGCTTCCAATTCCATATCCTGTCTGTTTTTTTTGTTTGGATATCAAAATTATAATTTTTCAAGAGCACAACAAAACAGCATAATTGCCTACATTTAGGTCATGCAAATGCAAGCATTATAAAGATGGTCCTCTACATAATTTTGGTGGGTAACGATACTGGTTTGCTCTTTGAAATTCCAAAAGCTACTGCATACCATGGATGATCAAGGGATTGGTTTTCTTAAATCAAATCTTGATCATCCATATGATTCTTTGGTTAAGATTAACTCATAGTCTCACCCAATATGCCCCCATATATCTCATCTATTAGACTATTACTTTATATTTTAAAAAACTCTTATGCCATTTTTCTCCTACAGTTTACAAATATAAACTTGTCTTCAAAAGAATGAAGAAAGGGCATGATTTGCATTTCATGAGAACAATGTTGAATCTGAAATTACAATTTACATGCAATCATACAATGAACAATACCACTGATAACTTAACAACATAATCTTTACATAGATAAACAATCAGCAGAGTTGAAGAATAAGAGGGTAAGTTTTCTATTCAAACAATAGTTTTAGTGGTTGATTAGTACTACTAACAGCAAAACTTTGATGGGATAGCAAATATCAATTTCTTTTTGGGCGATTCTATCAAAAAATAGGTGAATCTCTCACGATATTGATCTTCCATTGATTTGTCAATAAAGGTGAAAAAAAGAATCACAATATTGATATGGTAAGACAGCTACAAGCCTACAAGGATACAACTCAATCTTAAAGTGGACACACACTTTCACGGGAAATATTATGCGTTCTCACAAAAAAATTTAAAAAAATAATGAAAGACATGAACAATCTACTAATCTACTAATCCATTACCAAATTTAAGGAAGCAAGAAATAACATGAAAAGCCTAAGATCTGTGTGTGCACTATTCTGACTCTGAGACTAAGTGCATGTTTGGTTTTCAATTAAAAATTTGTAAAAGTACATTTGAACCTAAAGTAACTACATACTTCCTTTTGAGCAAACTACTTTTGGACCCAAAACCAAAAGTAAGTTTGCAAGGAACAACCTAAATGAAAGGATGTTGGGTTGCTAAATAAGCACACATCACCTGAGAAAAGTAGTCAAGAGCGCCATCAAAGTCACCCTGAGCCTGCAATTCTCTCCCTTTCTCCAACAACTCCACTCCTCGAGACACTCTCTGTGAGATTAAAGCACTGGCATCTCTTTCAGAAGAAGTTACTGGATCATACTCTGTGGCAGCATTTGAAGAAGACCCAGGTTGAGATTTGTTACTAGTGGCACTGTCACCTTCACCAAAGGCAGGAACAGGAAGGAGAAGGAAACCAGAGAGGGGCAGAGAGAAGAGGACCAAACGCCTGTTTGGAAGTCGAGCTCTGAAAATGGGTGGTGGTGATGCTTTGCTCTGAGAATTCTGAATTCTGGTTTGAAGATGGGAAATGGTTGGTGCTCTGCATGCACCCACCAATACCATAGTTGTGATTGTGACCAAAATCTTAGCTGCTTCAGTGTTTGCAAAGAATCTCTGCAAACATAACTGATGTAACTGCTGAGTACTTCAGATAACTTGTGTCCTTTTTTCTTTTCAAGGAATTTGGTAGATGAGATATTTTGTACCTCCTTATCAAATATTCAATGGTTCAAAATTGCATTTTGTATTTTACACGGTGAGTTGCATTTTAAATTAATTTCAGTTACAGTAGGAATTATAAATTATGGATTTCTTCTTGGTACATGCAAATATCTAAGCTAATTTAATATTATTATTTATCTGTAAATCAAAAAAAAAAATTAAGTATTGATATTTGGTGTAAGACCCTCGTATTAACGCTATAATAAGCTATATTCGGTATTCAGTAATAAAAATATTTAGCAAATTTTTAATATAATATTTAACTTAGGTTAGCACTTTGCAAATTATGTGATTTTCACAATTAACAGTAGAAGTTAGTCTTATATTTACTATAAATTTCTCTTCTAGTTGTTATTATTTGGACAGACAGTTCCCATCAAGTATATAGATTAATTCTGACTTGTAATAAAATTGTCCATCTCAAATATTTTTTATTTGCCTTAGAATCCATTTGTGTAAACTTTTTAAAAAAAATATTTTAAATTTGTGTAAGAATTATTTTTTAGAGATTTTATATAGAATAAAATTACATTTTTTAAAGTAATTCGTCAAAATAGCTGCTCAAAATAATAAAAAATAATTTATTTAAAAAAAAAACTTAAAACAAAAATCTAATAAGATGACAACAGACAAATATCCTCAATAGCAAGCTAATCCAAGAAATTTAACTCTTATTTGATTATCTCCAGTACTTGCTCTTATATTGCTCAAGCGCTGCAACATCAACAGTCATTGCTTAGACATGTATACAATTTGAATTGAATTGGATCATCCATCATGACTTAAAAAAACAAAAAATTGCACGTCTACATATATGAAATTAATGTGACTAAAAGAAAAACAAGAAGTCTCAAGAAAATGCAGACAACCGTCATCTTTATATTACATCTAATATTCAAGACAAAACAGGATCCTGAAATAAAAAATGGCTTCCGCTTATGCTAAAAGCACCAGTAAATTATGTTAGAAATCCATGAAAATGGATGCAACGCCCTTCTCTTGGAGACCATGATTCTTAAAATGAAGGTTGAGTGAAATAGCTTCTTAAATCAGCAACAACTACTTGTGGATGCATCAGACCGGGGTGGCTTGTCCTTAAAAATGTTCTTTTTTACCCCCTTGGAGCCCTCTGCTAAGAGGCTAGGTGTATCCAGAACCTGCACACAAAAATAAAACAAAAAAGCAATACCCTGGTCATCATCAACTATTGTTCATCACAATTTAAAAAATGCAATTCATTTAAGCATGCCCCGTAAACCAATTTTTCTTTACACCTCAACTTGTGTCTCAATCCATTTATCGCCAAATGAACTTGTGTGAAAAATACTCCTTTCCCAAAGATTGGACAGGGTCATTTTCTCAAATAAACATTTCCGCCTATCACACCACACAACACACATATACAAAGAGAGAGTACATAAGAGATTCACCATGGCCTTCTAAATACAATGGTAGGCATGGTTGCATGCGTAATGAATCTATGCAGCACACTAATTATTGACCAAAATTATGCTAGGAAATGGGCATATATGTCACTTAACATACCTTCAAAACAAGCTCTTCAAAGCATTGCTGCACATTTACTCGAGTTTTAGCACTGCATTCAATAAATAAGCAACCATATTCCCTAGCAAAGTCTATTCCCTCTTTCTTTGTCACAACTCTATCACCATCCTGAAAAATATATATATATCACCAACACATGTCAAGTCCTCTAATGGAATGCAAGAAAAAAAAATATCAGTAATAAGTTCTGAAATGATGCAGAAATCAGAACTATAAACAAATGTGACATGCAGCTGACCAGACACATTCAAGAGTTGAAGCTAGAATTGTAAAACTGAGCGGCCAAATGGAGTCCATGCAATTCATATTTGTATATACTTAAATACCACATAAAAGTATGCAAACAAGCCTTCCTCCATGTCTTCGTTTAGTTAGTTTTCAATATGCTTTCCTCTAATGATATCCAATAATTTTTTTTTAATTATTACTTTCGGGAGGATAAGCAATATGCTAGAAGAACCACGGGTGAAAACACAAAACAAAAGAAAAGACAAGTACATTAGATCAAAAGAGCTCTCCAACCCCTTTATACATCTGTGATTCTGTAATAAAAACTCCTATAAAGACGTGCTGATACCAAAATGAAAGCTAGAAAAACAACTTTATTTCATAACAGATGGATGGGAGGAAACTTTTAATAAAAATGCAGGTGTTGAACTCCATCCAAAAATACCATAATCAAACAGAGCACGGTGTCAAAAAAATCCTCCCTTCTGCAAAACTTTCTAAAATGAAAAGACATGAATTGGTTAAAAGGAACTTTTAAGTATCTCTGTGCCAAAATTTCCTAATGATTTCCATAGACTTGGAATCCAAGGTCTCTAGAAAGCAGAAAACTTAAAAGTCCCCAAACGACACTGATATTGAACAACTCAAGCATGGACATCCTACAGGGAAATAGAGATTATTGATTTAGGCCAGCCAAAATACATGCATAAATTTTTGTACTCAAACATATTCACTAACATGATTCAAATACAAGGGAGGGTGAATATAAGAGACAGCATATGATTGTAAGCTTCTTAAAAGAAGATACCTTATCTACTTTGTTTCCAACAAGCATCTTGATGCAGTCTTGATTTGTTGAATAAAGGTCTATTTCCTTTGCCCATATTTCATGAAGATTTGTAAATGTTTCTCGCCGGGTTACATCATAAACTGCATCAGTTATAGGAACAAAAGAGAGATTAGCAGCTAATCCAAAACTTAAATTTCAACAGACGTCAACTTGAAGGAGAAGAATCTCCCAATTTGCAAAGACCATTCAAAATATTGCATCAAATACAGAATATGGCAGCTATTTTTCCAGTGAATCCAATCCAATCCAATCATTAACAAAGAAAAGTCCAGTTTCATCATTGAATACCACAGATCAATTAGATGAAAGAGCAATTCACTAACAAGCCAAATGGTTCCAGGATTTACTTACTGATACTCATATCAGTGTTCAATGCAAAATTTACCCAACTAACATGAATGATATCAACTCTTACAATGTTTCGAATCAATAAAATCTGGATTTACTAAGAATAGATATAGAAGTGGTATTCTAAGAATCAAGATCATCAAGTCACCAAACATTCCAAGCAGAGGTCGGGAAAATGATTTAAAAGGTGTAAGATGTGAATCATGCAGGTAACCAAAAGCTTTGATTTTGTGAGGCAACTAAAAAAGGTTTAAGGATGGATGAAATAAGCATGCAATTCCAAAAGCATGGGAAAGTTTTGGCCTTAACTCCACCTAGCAAAGAACCAACTGCCTTAAAGCAAATCACAGAGTGTATCATAAGTAGGGCCAGCTTAACAAGAATATACGAGAACTGAATAGCATTCTATCCACTGAATATATCCTGGTCTAGGTTGTCATCAAAATTCAAGGCGTTTCGCCTAATGCAATAAATGTATGATTGGGAGGATTGAGAGTAGTAAGAACTTGCCCATGATGATTCCTTGTGCCCCTCGGTAGTAAGAACTTGTCAGTGTTCTAAATCTCTCCTGACCAGCTGCATTATTAAACAAGTACAATCAATCAAATACAGTACTGGCCACAATGATTCCGACAATCGAAAAGGTCCCCATGATTGCCATATCTACAATTAAGCACTAATAGACAAGCTTTACAATAAAGGTATAACTAGAAAGTGAAAGATAAAAATGAATAACTAAATAAGTGAATACCAGTATCCCAAATGGCAAGCTTCAGCTTTTTACCCCCCATCATCATATATTTGACCTTAAAATCAACACCTGCAAGAGACACCAAACAAGACATAAATAAAACAGGAAAGCTAACTTGCTAAATTACGAAAACATGAACTCCAGATCACAATGTGCGTATAAATAATCAAATAATGAGTGAGCTAAGCCTACACCGCACTACTAATGCTATATGGCTACGACTACGACTATGAAAATGACAATGAGATCTCCAAAGATGCATAATACACCTTGAATCAACACCAAGGTTATGATGGCTTTTCGAATATACAAAAATCAAAGGACAAAGCAATAGCAATAGCAATTTTTTTATATGTATGAAGATAAAACGTACCAATTGTGGGGGAGAGATCTTCAAAATCATCGGAGGTGAACCTGAGAAGAAGACTGCTCTTGCCAACACCAGAGTCACCAATCATCAACAACTTGAACAAATAATCGAATTCTTGATGGCCCGGACTCGAATCCATCGCAATCAACTGATTCAATCACACACACACATTAATGTCGAAAACCCCATCGCGTACAAAATTAACAATATCACGCATTGATTTCATTTCATCGATTAATTAATAATATTAAGAAATGCATACAGTGAATAAAGAGAGAGAGAGATAGAGATTTGTATGGGAAAGTACCCAATGAATGAAATCCGAAGGGTAAATTTGAGGATGAAATGTTAGCACGCGCACAAGTGTTGTGTTGTGTTGTCAGTGAGGAAGAAAGGAAGGGGCCAATATTAGCGGGTCGGCGATCCGGTTTCTTATTTTTCTGAATTGATTCTATCACTCACTTCTGTTTCAGAAAACGACTAACGTGCATTTGCTTAACCAACAAGCATCCCTTCCTCAAATGCAAGCATGTGAACTGTTGATTTTAGAGGAGTCGAATCCCTCAAATTAATATGACGATTTTATTGAATTTAATTTTTTTTAAAGTGAATAAAGTGTAAAATAAATAATTTTAATTATTAATAAAAAAATTAAGTATGATTTGTTATATATATATTTATAATATTAATTTTATTTATTAATAATTGAGATTAATTATTTTATATTTTAAAATAATTTATTCATTTTAAAATAGTAAAATTCAATTTTATTTATTTTGACCATTTTTTTTTAGAAAAAAAGGCAAAGATATCAATCAACAATTAATAAATTGAAAAATGTAAAAGGGTGCTCCTTGAATCTCTTTTTTCCTATAAAAAAATTAATAAATTGAAAAATAAAAAAGGGGAAGTGGAAATACCGACATAGTTAAAATCCTGACAGATTGCGACCTTTTATTCTAACTGCTCCATTACCGTAAAAAAAATGATGCCCTGTATTTTTTTTTTTTGGTGAACAAAATGATGCCCTGTATGATACCTCATAATTATACGTGGCATTTACATTATCCTCCTCTAACGAGGAATGATTATTCTTGCTCAAAAAAAATTTGATGAATGATTCTTAACTTTAATAATCCATGGAATAATCAACACCACAAATGCTCTAACCTAAATCGATTTTTATTTTGAAAAATAATAGACAATCAATTAAAATATTTTTATTTTTATACATAGTTATTTTTAGACTTTAATTTCGTTTCCTTAAACATTTAAAAGTAACTTGAGATTATACTAATGGTGAATGAATTTAAACCCTTAATTCGAATTATACCTGATCCGCTTTTTAATATTTTTAAATTTAATATCTTAAGATGATATAATTTATAGTTTTAGAAAAAATAAACTATGTAGGAAAATTTCATCTCCAAAAGAATACTATAGTAAATCGCTACAGTATTTTATTCATTTATTTATTTTAATAACTTCCTACAAGCTATAATTTTTTTATTTCGATTTTATTTTTGCTATAGTAAATTGCTACATTAATTTCACCCATTTATTTTTTTCAATAACTTTCTACGGTCTATAAATTTATTTTTCTTTCAAGTTTATTTTCATACAGTAAATCACTATAATAATTTCACTTATTTATTTGTTCCTACTGGCAATAAATTTTTTATTTATTTTATTTTCGATCACTAAAACGGTATTCTTTTATAAATTTCATTTATTTATTTGTTTCAATAAATTTCTATAGGCTATAAATTTATTTTACTTTCGATTTATTTTTTATCACCAAAAAAATATTTGCTTACAGGTTTTTCTCATTTATTTCTTCTAATAACTTTTTATTGGCTACAATTTTAACTTTTTGTCTATTTTATTTTTGCTAAAGCAATCGCTACAGTAATTTCACTCATTTATTTGTTAAAATAACTTCATACGGGGTATAAATTTATTTTTATTTTTATTTTATTTTCGTTCATCAAAACGGTGTTTGCTTACAGATTTTACTCATTTATTTGTTCAAATAACTTCCTACGGGGTATAAATTTATTTTTTTTAATTTAATTTTGTATCACCAAAATAGTATTTGGTTACAGGTTTCACTCATTTATTTGTTCCAATAACATTTTATGGGCTATAAATTTATTTTTCTTTCAATTTTATTTTCTATCATCAAAATGGTATTTGCTTACAAATTTAACTCATTTATTTGTTCTAATAACTTTATACAGGCTCTAAATTTATATTTTCAATTTTGCTACAGCAATCGTTACAGTAAATCGCTATAGTAGTTTCACTTATTTATTTATTCTAATAACTTCCTACGGACTATAAATTTATTTTTATTTCAATTTTATTTTTGCTACAGTAAATTACTACAGTAAAATCACTCATTTATTTGAACAACTTTTTTCAATACATCGATCGCTACAGTAAATCGTTACAGTAATTTCACTTATTTTTTTGTTCTAATTACTTCCTACATGCTATAAATTTATTTTTATTTTGATTTTATAGTAATTGACTCATTTATTGGTTCTAATAACTTTCTACAGGCTATATATTTATTTTTATTTCGATTTTATTTTTGACGACCAAAGCAGTGTTTGCTTACAAGTTTCACTCATTAATTTGTTCAAATAACTTTCTACAGGCTATAAATTTATTTTTCTTGCAATTTTATTTTCGATTAACAAAATAATATTTGCTTATGTGTTTAACTCATTTATTTGTTCTAATAACTTTTATGGGCTATAAATTTATTTATTTATTTTTTCTTCTACAACCATCACTATGTTTTTATAATTAATTTTCTTTGTTCTATTTTATTGTTTGATAAAAATTTTATTTATTTATGACCAATAAAATGATTTGCTTATGAATTTATCTTTTTTTGTTTTTGAAAATTTTCATATTAAAAAATTGCGTGTCAACTAACAGAACCCGTGCGACCTTACAGGTACCTGGCTAGTTACCGTAAAAAAAATGAAAAAGAAAAAAAATGATGCCCTGTATGATACCTCATAATTATACGTGGCATTTACATTATCCTCCTCTAACGAGGAATGATTATTCTTGCTCAAAAAAAATTTGATGAATGATTCTTAACTTTAATAATCCATGGAATAATCAACACCACAAATGCTCTAACCTAAATCGATTTTTATTTTGAAAAATAATAGACAATCAATTAAAATATTTTTATTTTTATACATAGTTATTTTTAGACTTTAATTTCGTTTCCTTAAACATTTAAAAGTAACTTGAGATTATACTAATGGTGAATGAATTTAAACCCTTAATTCGAATTATACCTGATCCGCTTTTTAATATTTTTAAATTTAATATCTTAAGATGATATAATTTATAGTTTTTGAAAAAATAAACTATGTAGGAAAATTTCATCTCCAAAAGAATACTATATTTTTCATCATCCATATTATTCGTGCATTCTAAATGCTTGAATTTTGGTAAGTCGAAGCAAACAGTTTTTGCAAATTGTTGTAAGTAAAGAAAAAGACTGAAGAAAGAAACAAAATGTTTCATACATAATTTTTAAAAAATATGTTAGAAAAAGAAGATTAACAAGGAGGATAGCTGGCAGCATTTTGAGACCAAATTTTGGCTTGGCTTCAAAATAGGACCATCTTCATTTTCTCCATTTATTTTCATGTCCATAGATTCTGCAATTATTGTGATTTGTGGTGGCTGTTACAGGTACATTTTTTTTTTTATTTTGCTGAAATTATGCAGATTGTCTTATTGTTTGTCTGCTTTAGCTTTTGCGACAAAGCTAGTGGTGAGAGAGGATTTGCACTTCCACGATGTTGATGACTCACACACCAAGTGCAAGCACTCGACATGCGTGAGTAACTTGGATGATGAAGTGTTTCTTGGGTGATGGAATTTTTCCGACAGATTTTTATTTTTTTCATTTCGAAAATTGTAAATTACTACTAGTACTATTATCTAAATATTAAAGAACAGTTGGGGTTTGATTTAAATCAATCGTCAAGATTTATTCAGTGTTAGCAAGTTAATCTCAAGCCAATGTTGACCCAAAAAAAATCTCAAGCCAATGAAAAAAAATCTATCTATCTATCTATCTATCTATTATATAACAAATATGAGTATAATTAGAACCAGAGTGAAAGTTTCTTTTTTTTTGGACCGAGAGGGTACATATGTAACACCCTTCTTCCAAAACAGATATTACACCATAGTTACTAAGAATTTTCGAATACTTAGAAAATATATTAGTGAAAGTTGGAAATCTTTCTTCTAAAATATGGGTAAAAAATTTTCACTTTATTGAAGAAGATGAGAAGGACGGGGAATATGTTTCCCTAAATCTTTTCGAAAGGTTTTTAAATGCGGAAACGTAAGATAATACACTTGTGAAGAAAATCTCATCTCATATAAAAATATTCAGAGTTTACAAAGCGAACTCAAAATCCTGAAATATGTGTATACAGTGAACACCTGAGCCGGTCAAATCTCTAGACCTCTACCCCAAGTAATACAGTAAACACTAGTTCTCCTCGGAATTCGCGCAACAACCTCTTCAGATCTTCTCCTAAGACTTAACCCACTTATTGGGAAAATATCTACTTAACCACATATGAACAAAACATGGAAAGTAGGCATGGGTAAAAATCTTCATCATTTGAGACATTTCAATAGATAAAATGAACACAACAGATAAAATTTATACGGCAATCATTACGCACAAATACTGTTATACTCATCCTCAAAATGAACACAAAAATGCCAAGTCCTTGCTTGTACCGTAATGGCCAAACACGCAAAATAATCGCCGGTACAGTAATGCCAAATCCTCGCCTATAACGTAATGGCAAAACACACAAAATAATCGCCGGTATAATAATGCCAAATCCTCGCCTATACCGTAATGGCGGAACACACAAAATAATCGCCGGTATAGTAATGCCAAAGTCCTCGCCTCTACCGTAAATGGCCAAACACAAACAAACCGGTACAGTAATGCCAATCCTCGCCTATACCGTAATGGCTAAACACAATCATAATCACCGGTATAGTAATACACACATAGGCAGTTCAATAACCGTATCTTATCTCTTATATAAACATAACTTCACCCATTTTAATTCAACATAGGATCACACTTTTCAGTAGGAACATCAAATCACATCACTCAGATAACACCAAATTCAGATAAGAATAAAATCACACTTCTCAATTTAAAAAAATACGAAATCCCTTAACTCAGATAAAACATAGAATCTCAGGTAAAACACACCATACTCAAAAATACTCTTGTCACTCTACTCTTTTCGACTTTATTAATTTATTTTAAGAATAATTACACTGTGACAGGGTCAAACGCGGTAACGGATCATAACTGTAATAATAATAACGAAAATTATTACTTAGGTTCATTCTCTTTGGAAAAGCCCTTTGGAAGCTGATCAAGTAATATTCGCCACGTATATACAAACTTTCTAAGATAGGAAAAATAGCGCACCGGTATGGTTCCCAGAAAAGATTAGGTGAGCTTGTAGGCTCCTTCAATGACCTTTTTCTTTCCTAGACAGATCCATACAAATGAACTATCTTCACCCATCATTAGTCTGTATATAAACAATAAAAATCACAAGTTTTTATATATATAACAAGGTCTCGAATCAGGAATTTCTTCCAAATAACTTAAAAGTAGAGTTCACCGAGAACCCATTACTATTAGCTTATTTTACCCAATCAACCTGTATATATATATTTTCGAAATCAGAACATGGAAATGGAAGAAAATACCGGTTTAGCAATTTTAGCGTATTTAATCACTTGCTCACGTACTAATGTCTAATAGAGATACGGCCCCTGAGCCCGACGTAACAGTGCACCGAAGATGCACTCTTATGCCTGACCAACCACAGTATTCCCTATTAGCCAAAAGAACTCAAGAGGTTCAATTTTACAAATCCTTAGATTTGTTGATCACGGAGGCATAGCCCACTGGGTGATCAAACATTTATAGTTAAAATTTCGCCAGCGTAACGGTATAATTATTAAACTTTATAATTAAATTGGGCATTATAACTTTACTATTTGAAAAATAACATTTTTAAACAAAAATGGGACATAGTAACCATTTAAAACAATTTAAACAAATATATAACCATTTATTTAAAACTATAAACACCCAACACACAAATTCTCATCAAAACCATCTTAAGAAGAATTTCCCCATACCTTAGCCTCAAGAACATGAAGAACAAACTAAGAACACAAGAACATAACACAAAAAAACTTGATTAGTAACAAAAAGAAAACCAAAGGAAACAAAGGGAAGAAAATGAATTTTGGAGTGAGATTTCTCTTCAAGTTGATTGTGAAGAAAAATGAGAGCACCCACCCCCTCTATTTATAGAGGAAATTTCGTGCTCCTCAAGTGGTTTTGGAGCCCATGGTTTTCATCCAAAACCATGGTAAAGGATTTAAAATATCCAAAACACAAAAATATCTAAAAACTAATATCTCACAAATATCTAAACCCTAGAAGGATGGAGAAGCTCCTAGATCCTCCATGAGATCTGAAAATGGCATGCAAACTGGCCGGAAGAAGAGAGAATGTGAATTTTCATTTTTACCCCTAGGGTTTGTATGAAAAGGAGTGAAAATCAAGGGTATTTTTGTCATTTCATAAATCAAAAATTTAAATAATTAATTAAAATTGATGAGAACCAATGAGAATGCTAAAAAATGCCATAAGAAGTCTAAATAATTTCGTGGCACTCATTTTTGAAATTTATAGATAGTACAAACTCTTCGGTTTTCATTGTTTCACAGGTATAACCCCGAAAAAGCAAAAAAATAGAGTTTTCAAAACTTACACAGAAATAATTTTAAAAATCATGAAATAAATAATTAAAAATAAAATATAAAATGGTTGTGGACCTTTGACACTAAAATTATACCTGTGAAACAAGATTTTTGCGTTTAAACGCCCTCGGGTAGCGTAGTTTTCGGTATTTTTTTGAAAGTTTTCCAAAAATTTCAGAAAATCTAAAATAATAAAAGAACCAACTTTTGTGAAGGAAGTTTATTTATTGAGTTGATTTAACACACTCAATCTATTTAAATCTCTTTCCGTCAGTTAGACGTAAACCATTTTCTGTAAAAAAAGACCCGATGTTGATTGAAAAGCTACCGTTTCAGAAGTATTTCGAAATATATGTATTTTATCCCTAATTTTAAGCCAAGAATAATTCACAAAATATTTTTGCCATAAAAATTCATATAAAACATAATAGGGGCGGATAGACAAGGAAACAAATCGTGTAGGTAGACCTGACAAAAGTTGAAATTGACCATTTTCAGAAGAAATTTTAAACATGAATTATTTAAATACTATTTATAAACTAAAAATAAATTTCAAAATATTTATTTTTCAAAAATTTATATAAAACAAAAATTAGAACAGTTACTCAAAAAAACGAATGTTAGTACGTACACCTATTTACATTTTACAAAAGTCAAGTTCTAAAGTTTTCTATTTTTTTTTTGGTCAAGCTAAAGTTATCTATTTGAATGAAGTCAAAATATTTAATGCAGTTGCCTGCTCTGTTTCCTCTCTTTTTACAGGTGCTCAGGTGCGCACACATTTGTTCAAACTTAGTATTCGATAAAATTAAGGATATATCCATGTTATTTACACCAATTTAAATGGTATTTATTTATGTTATATCTTATGCTTTAAATTACATGATCACTTCTTGTGCTAACATCATGTTTTGATCCCAAATGATTTCTGCACTATAACTTTTTTTTCCAACATAAAATTATTTATGAATAGAAAGGAGAATATTTTACAATAACGTATAAATTAGATAACAGCAAGAAAATTTGACAATTGTTTCTTCCGTCAGCTGAAAGGTACTCTTAATTTTATTTTTTTAATGAACTTATTTGTCTAATTGCATTCAGTGATCCAGACCACATAAACTGCAACATATAGCGATACAATCAAATAAAAATTATTAACTGTAATTAAAATAATTAAAAACACACATTGCTCAAAAATATTTTGGACACTCAGTATACTGGCTCCATCAAGCCAATTCTGACCACGTTCCTATGATGATGGCTTGAGACCAAACTATACATGTATCCATTCTCAAATAGAATTATCGAATGTAAAATGAACAGAGTCGATGTGAAAATTTATTTTTCTTTTCTTCTTTTCTGCCATGGACTAGCAATATACAACATAAATGTAACTACAAACACAAAGTACATTCCATTTACAGTAATCAAGAAATTGTTACAATGCATTGAGAGCTAAGGGTCCCTTCATTTGTTCTGTCATCTGGTTCTCATGGATGAAGAATGGACCAGAATCTTTTGGACATGAGTTTGTGCTTCAGTGTCCAGATTGAACCACAACAAGGCATGCTGTGGGGAACCTATTGGTATTTACAATAAACTCAAATGAATCTCATTCTTGGAGATCCACCAGGTGGTGTATGTGCTTTGTATCGAGATGTTTCATGCCAGGGATCAAGAGTAAATGTGGCATTTGATCTCATTGGATAAGAGGGCATGTCATTCAGAGTGTAACTATTTTGTCCCATCATTGAGTAAGTTGGATGAGGAGGAGAAAGGAAACAGCTCCTATGTGCTGCTCCATGCTGTCGCAATGGACTTGAAGAGGGAGATACCGGTAAAGATGTGATCATTCTAGTGTTATCTCTGAACAAGGGAATTACAAAAGAATGTCAGTGTAAATACCGTAAAAATAATGAAGTTTATATCGAGATGCAAATCATTGCCTTAATTATGATTAACATCGGGTGGATGTTTTACCTGGGATTCCGTATTGCACATGGAGCTGCAAGAGCTGACTTTGTGGCATAATCTCCATCAAGTGAAGTTATACTTGTTCGATTGGAATGGGACTCTAAAACAGGCTGCAAACAGATACAAATAATGAGAAAGTTTATTCCAGCTCAATAGTAGCAACAGAAACGGATTTTCAGAAACTTCGCAAGTGTGAAGAATATGCACATCAGAATCGTGACACACACACACACACACAAACTAATTTTGTTACAAAGAGAGGAGAGGTCTAAGACCTGTTATAGCATGCAGGCAAAGTGGCCTGGTTGGGATTCGATCCTGAGACCAAATCAGTCGCAAAGGGACTTGGTGCATATCTACTTATATTGTATCATGATTCAAATTTTACAAGAATTTGGACACTGATATGACTGAAAAACAACAAAAATAAAATTCAATACAACTACTACTAAAAAGGAAAATTCCTTAATCAAGAACTAATGGGGGCCCTCTGAAGAATTCTGTGACAGAATTAGGTCCTCTATGAAGCTATATACTCCACTGCCATGGTATATTCATATATTGCCACGAAGCTATGACTGCCTTCTTTCCATTCTATTCAACTTCAACTTTCTCTAGCATTTGTGCCATATAATACACCATCTTTTCAGTCATTTTGGAGTATAATAATACTATACATGATATGTGCTACATATTGCATATACATACATGGGGAAAAATAAACAAGCACAAGATAATATCGTGCCAGTATTTTAGTGCATTGGCATATAGATAATGATAAAGTTTGTTGAAATTAATTGTACTTGTACATCATCATTGTTACAAACCCAAGCAAATAAGTAGAGATTATGGCAAAAACTGATAGCAGATTCAGAAGAAAGTTCCGTTGTATAACTGTATTATTGATTCAAGAGACAAGGTCAAGTTGACCTTCCAAGGGAGAATTCCCTTATTATGCTACATTGCTACTAAACAGTTTTGTTATATTTCTTTCCAGAAATCATATTTGTCCTCCCTAATTCCTATTTATAACCTATACCTTATTACCTTGCTGCTATGATGGCTGTACCCTAATGAATAATACTAATCCTCCTAATTACTAAAATAATGGTTGATCCTAAAATGCCCCCAGCTGTATTAACTAGCTGAGCTCCTTCCTGCCACCTCTTCCTTCTCGTATACACCTTCAAAAATCAAAACCTTCACTCATGACTGCTGCCCATCATTAACAAACATTATGTATGTCACCAAGTACTCTATAACATCTTCAGTCAGCCAAACTTAAAAATAACTAAAAAAACGGCAACTTGGTGCTATAAAGCTCCTGCCATGGCAGGATTCACAGAGGGTCAGACCCATTGTGAGAATTTTTTGAGCATGAAACATGCTTTATAATGACTATATAACCATGAGTTAGAACTAGTATGTAAGAAGTAGCACAAATTTTCAAAGAAACAAATAACAACAAAGACTTTACCGGCGTCCGGCTTCCATCAAACGTGTAAGGGAAAGCATCTCTGGTTATGTTGACATTTGCAGCTCTTGTCGCTGATTGATCTCGAATGAAGGGATGGTCTAGTAACTTATGGGCTGTTGGGCGAGCTAATGGCTCCCGCTGTAAACAAAGCCTAATGAAATTCTTTGCATCATTTGAAAGATGCTCGGGGATTTCAGGCATATCTTTGCTGTTTCCAATTTTAAATATGGCAGCTACCTGTTCAATCCAACATAAAAAATATAAAATATAAAAAACCATTTTGGTCCTTGATACTCGTCAAACAGGATCATACATGTAGAGGCTAGTTCTGAAATATCCAATATCTCACCCCTTCATACTGACTCCATGGAGGCCTCGACGTTGCCATTTCAAGAATTGTGCATCCCAAGCTCCATATATCAACTGGAAGGCTATAGCCATTTGTATTCATTACAACCTAAGAAAGACAACATCAGGATACAGTAATTATGGACTATGGTGAGATAGAAAACGGGAAGGGAGAGGAGGGAAGAAAGGGAAGAATGTGCTTACTTCAAAAGAAATCTCAACATTCAAGAAGGAAAAAAATTACCTCAGGTGCCATCCAGTATGGGCTTCCTTTGAATGAAAGCATTGAGGCGGAAGCATTTATCTGGGTCACAACAATAAAATCCCAGAGACGATCCATCATATATTAGAAATCAATATAAACATAAAATTATCTTCCTAAGCTCTCTAGATTACATTTTCTTCATAACAGTGAAATCTTATTCTAAAATATAAAACATTGAAGAGAGACAGGGAGTTGTTTTTGTTTGTGTGTGTGTGTGAGAGAGAGAGAGCGAGAGAGTGCAATGCATCCTGCACGTGTGAGAGTCACAAATGTGCTAGCTCTCGTGCTCTATGTGGGGGACTGGGAGTGCACGAATGTGCGAGACGGAGCATGTGAATCCAAGAGAGAGAAGATGTCTGCTACTAGGATCAACTAATTCTACATCATGTGTATAGTTAAACTATTTTGCTGTGCCAGAAACAATAAATACCATTTACTTTTGAAGTGGGCAAGAAACAATTTCTAGTTTACAGAATCAGATGAACTTACATGTTTAGCCATTCCAAAGTCTGCTAGTTTGATTTCACCATTAGGATCAACTAGTATGTTAGCCCCTTTGATATCCCTGCCAAAATATAAAAAACAATAGTAATTTGAAAGGAACATAGAAGCTTAAATGCCATCTTATAAATTGAGAAGGAATAACCAAATTACCTGTGTACTGTATTTCTTCCATGTAGATAGGCAAGTCCAGAGACAATCTGCCTGGTATAATTTTGAATAACAGGCTCCTTGAACGCGCCATATTCCTGAAGTAATTTATGGATAGAACCACCAGAGACAAATTCCAGATAAACAGAAAGCGATTCCTCTACCTGAAAACATGGCATATACAATAGATATACACGTGGCTATGGCAATTCTTCAATTTCTCTTTTGTGCGTGCACACAACTATATTAGGTATATGCATGGCTTAAACAATTCTAAACGTTGAGTATTCTAGCATACCAGTTCACTCCCATAGTATTGAACAATGTTTGGGTGTGAAAGCTGATTAAGCAAATTTATCTCCTGCAATCAAAGGGATAATATGTCAAAACTTTATGGAGTATAAAATGATAATTGGTCTTATTAAAGTAAATTTCAATGCAACCGTACAAAGATAAACTGCAAAAGTACTATATATTTGTTAAAGCATCACGTCTAAATCTTCAGAAAAAGATACTAGAATTACCTGGTTAAGTTGTTTGAGGCACTCTTTTGATGTTTGATCATCAGAGACAACCCTGACTTCTTTTATTGCACACATTTGTCCGTTTTCACTATGAAGCATACAACGCAGAATAAAAATGATTTCAGTAATTTGTCCAGAATATGGACTTTGGGGCAGAGAGTGGAAAAAGGTTGATGAAACAGTTGTGCAAATAAAGTCAAACTTTACCATCAGAATTTTGTTATTTCCAATAACAACGGGAATTGTAATAGTTAGTTCTTAAGGTAGAGACTAGAGATATCATATGCTCATACATACAGCATAAACCACAAATTCTGCCTTACGATATTGAGGGGTGAAAAATATACATGATAAAAAGCTACTTGACCGCTTGAGACTACCCCCAAAAGTGTATTGATGACAAGTTTCCATCATAGGAAGACAAAAAATAATAATGAAAAATTTACCTATTGAATCCCAGATAAACATGCCCAAATGTTCCCCGGCCTAGAAGCTTTCCTTTCTTCCACTTGGACAGATTACCAGCAGTGTTTTCTAACTGTCCATTTGCCCGTGCATTGGAAAGAGCAGAAGGGCTAGTAGGAGATCCCGGTGGAAGAGGCAATGGATGACATTGACTCCTTCCATCGTCTTGCTTTCCGGTAGGAGAGTCAAGACTCAAAGCATGCAACCTTGGATGAAGAGGTGAAGTCGGGCTGGCGGGTCCTCTTGACCCATGAGCCGGGCTTTTTGACCTCACATTGAACTTCAGCTCCTCTTGCCCTCTGCATAAACAAATGGCAATGGATTAGTTAAGTAGTAGATTGACCACACTGAAACACTTCATATTCTTTCAGTTCCTTACATAGTAGTCAGTGCCAAAAAAAGTGAACAGATTTAACTTCCACCATTAAGCACGCATATATACCCTTGAGAGTTGAGTGAGATCATTCATTAAAAACAGTGAAAATGTGAAATGGATATATGGCATCATCTAAAACATTTGCAATGACTGAGAGAGCTGAAACAGACAACAGAGAAGATGAGAACAGCAGGAGGTGCTTATTGCTCAACTTCCTACCTATTATTAGCAAATTAGCCCATCAAAATTAACATCTTTAATTTACTTTTAACACCAATTACCAATTGTCGGCAATAATTCGTACAAACAAGACAGAACAGAAACAATCCTCTATCTAACCCCTTTTACAAAACAGATTAACTCAAGGAGGACAAAAAGGATTTTTTTTATAATAAAATAAAAAAAGTAAAGGGAAAAAAAAGGATTAGGTACAAAATGAAAAAGTGAACCTGATGTTGGGATTGGATTGAGGAGAGATTGGGTGATCGTCGTAAGAGGCAGAGGAGCTGATGCTGGAGCCAGAAACAGAAGGAGATCCGTCGCAGTTTGTTGTTGGGAGAGGCAACGGAAGCCCTTTCTTCTCAGTGGCGGCGGCGGCGCCTTCGAAATCCCTGCGACTCCTCGGTGAATTCCGATGATAAACCTCGTCGAAACTCTTCGTCTTCGTCTTCTCCTTCTTCTTATTCTTATTCTTATTGTTGTTGTCACCACCGTTCCTTAAGGTAATAGGAGATTTCATGAAATTGAATTGAAGCACGCCACGTGGCTCTTCTTCTTCCTCATCATCATCAACAACATCTTCACGCTCCTGTTTGTTCTTGCTCGACTTCCTACTCCACCACGCCGGCATTTTCTAACTTCCAAAAATGGAATATATTTTTTTGGGAGAAGAATAAGAAGAACAATAGCAGAGTAAGTGTGTGTGGGTGTGAGAGAGGTGTTGTGAATGGGTCTTGCTAATGCTGTGTGTGTGATTTCTCTTTGTAATGTGAAGAAACGACGAAAGAGGTGGAGGGACCAACAAAGGCTACATACAGCTAAGGGGGGAAGAGAGACGGAGGAGGGGTTGGAATTGGATTAGATTGAATTAGAGTTAGAGAGAGAAAAACTTTCTTTTCTTTTCTTTTTGGGTTTAACATGAATTAGGTCCCTCTAAATATCGGTGTTTTAAATTTAGTCCCTCTAAAAAAAGTTAAAGTTTTTTAGTCCCTCAAGAAATCAATTTTTTGATTTAGGTCCCTCTTTTGCGTTGACAGCTGACATGGCACACTGAGGTCCCTGTAAAAATGCTGACATAGCTTACATGCACTGACGTGGCTTACACGTCAGAGGGACTAAAATCAAAACTTAATATTTAAAGGGACTAAAATCAAAACTTAATATATTTAGAAGGACCATGTGACATCAATTAGACCACCACGACCACCACTCTCTCTCTCTCGTTTTTCTCTCTCTCTCTCCCCACAGCCCCCACCACCACCACCCTCTCTCTCTCTCTCTCAGCCCCCCACCACCACCACCACACACACTCTCTCTCTCGTTCTCTCTCTCTCTCTCTCAGTAGATTATGGCATGAACGCTATGCCTCGGTATGGTGGGGGTGAGAGAGAGAAAACGAGAGAGAGAGAGTGGTGGTGGTGGTGGTGAGAGAGAGAAAACGAGAGAGAGAGAGAGTGGTGGTGGTGGTGGTGGTCTGATTGATGTCACATGGTCCTTCTAAATATATTAAGTTTTGATTTTAGTCCCTTTAAATATATTAAGTTTTGATTTTAGTCCCTCTAAATAACTATGAATGACGTGTCAGCTGACGTGGCAATGCATGTAAGCCATGTTAGCATTTTTACAAGGACCTCAGTGTGCTATGTCAGCGGTCAACGCAAAAGAGGGACCTAAATCAAAAAAATTGATTTCTTGATGGACTAAAAAACTTTGACTTTTTTTAGAGGGACTAAATTCAAAACGCCGATATTTAGAGGAACCTAATTCATGTTAAAGCCTTTCTTTTTTAAATTAGTATTTATTAGTATTTATTTGGCTTAAAAATATTTTTGGTCCCTGCAAATATACTCATTTTTTGTTTTCGTCCCTGTAAAATTTTTTTTTACTTTTTTGTCCCTGCAAATTTTGTCGTCTTCGTTTTTTGTCCTCAACGTCAAGTTCCGTTACAAAAAAGCTGACGTGGCTGACGGAACTCCATCTGGCGTGCCATGCTGGATTAATGAGCATAGGTGTCAAGTGCTGACTGTGTATAAGTGCTGACTCATCATTAAATATTATTAAATCTTTTTTTAAATAATTAACATTAATTATTAATTTTAAACAAAGTGGTGTCATCTTCTCGAGTTCAACTTCAAGTTCCCAGTCTAACAAAAACTTCAAGTTCCCAGAGAAAATTCAACACTTTAGATCTATGGCACCACAACGACACCACCACCTTCTTTGGCACCATTAACAACGCAAGCAACACTTTAGATCCATGGAGATGTAGATCGAAGGTGCAATAGAAATCTCTTCCTTCACCAGAAACAACACAACCCTTCCAATCTCAGCACAAACAACACTTTAGACCCATGGACCGTGATCAGAAGCTCGATGTAAGGGAAGAACAAGAAGCCACAAGCGCACATAACAGCACAGCACATCACCATGGCGTCAGAACCTCTATGTTTGAGCCCCTCTTTCTCAAACTCCTTTTGCCCTTTTTCTTTTCTCCTCCAGTCTCTGACTTGCTCCCATAACCTCTATGGAGGTCTCAAATCCACAGAAACCGCGTAGCCATAGCCCTCACCACAAAACCATCGGATCTAACCGTGAAGACGCCATAGCCCCCACCATAGCACCACCAGATCTAAACCCAAAATACCCAAATCCTCAAAACCCCAACAACCCCAGATCCCTAAAATCCCCAAATCCTCAAAACCCCAACAACCCCAGATAGCTTCCGGGGATGACGTTGGTGGACACGTGGAGGGTGTGGACAACCCCAGATAGCTTCAGGGTCGAGATTGCGCTCGAGGGCTTCCTTTTTGGGGGCAAAGATTGTAATGTTTTTGGTGGCGACGGTTTCCTCCAGCATCTGCAACAGCATTGCTTTCTCAACGAGTTTGGCGAGTTCCGTGTAATACGAGTCCAAGAGAGCCACTAGCACTGAGTTGGAGTTGATTTGACTCATTGCTGTGTTGTGGGTTTGTGGCTTATTTTTTGCAGGATGAAGCTTTGAAACCCACCGGTTTGTGTGTGAGGGAGAGGGAATACGAGGAAGATTTTGTATCCTAGCCTTTACACCTAGGGTAGACGTTGTGTGTGAGAGAGGGGGAATCAAATGAAGATTTTCTTCAATTTTCTTCTCTCTGTTTCTCAACTTGATTAAAATCTAAGATTTCTTGGTTCCTCAGAAGAACTTGAATGGCGGATTGTTTATCATTCCCTGTTTCTCAACTTAACTTTTTTGATACATGACTAATATTTGTTTAAGTTAATGTTAATTACTCTGTTAAAATTAATAATTAATGTTAATTATTTAAAAAAAGATTTAATAATATTTAATGATGAGTCAGCACTTATACACAGTCAGCACTTGACACCTATGCTCATTAATCCAGCATGGCACGCCAGATGGAGTTCCGTCAGCCACGTCAGCTTTTTTGTAACGGAACTTGACGTCGATGACCAAAAACGGAGACGGCGAAATTTGCAAGGACGAAAAAGTAAAAAAAAAATTTACTGGGACGAAATCCAAAAATGAATATATTTGCAGGGACCAAAAATATTTTTAAGCCTATTTATTTTGTATTTAGTGAGTGAAATGAATCATTGAGTGTTATTAACGTGTTCGGGTTAACAGTTTTTAACTTGTAAGTATAACCGTGTCGCGTGTTTTAGTTATTTTTGTCGGTTAAAAAACAAAAATGGTTTGGTTTGGTTTGGTGGCGGTGGTGCTGTTCGTTTCTTATGTAGTTGTTATCTGTGCGTAGAAAGATGGATTGGAGAGCGAAATAACTATAAGTATGTGAGACTCACTCGACATTGGTGAGATTTGTGCGCTACTTTTCTTTGTGCTTCACGATAAATTTTCCTATAGATCTTTTTTTTTTTGATAAAAATTTTCCTATGGATCTTTAGTTAATGGAGTAGACAATTTTATTATTTTAAGAGACTTGCAAGTTGCAAGTAAGTGTCTTAACAATAACCCTTACTAACTTAAGAACACAGTTTAATAAAAGGAATTAATTAAAAATCACAATTTGATGTCTTATTAATTCTAAAAATTATAGAAAAATTTAATTTTATTCCTTAACCAATATTTCTAAGACACTTGTTAACATTACTATTATTTGATTAATTTAAGTATTCGAACTACTTCATATCTTTATTGACTTAATCCATGCGATTCGATCATTTTTTTTTTTTGATAAACATGCGATTCGATCATGTTAACTAAATTTGCACAAGAATTGTTAATAATTTACAAGTAAATGAACTCTTTTTTTTATTAACCACAAGTAAATAAACTAGGAGTGTTAGCAAGTAGACACGTTCATTTTTTTTTTTTCAGTTTTTAAGTAGGGCCCTGCCATTTAGAGCTGCAAGCCAAGTTGTGGCCGAAGCGTGTAGATTGGGACATGGATGGATGGGGATGTATTTGGTATTCATATGTCTCGTGTGCGAGGACAAATGATTAAGGATGAATTGGTGTGGGGAAGTAAAATAGAATACAAATATAAAATTGTTAATAGTTTTTTTAATTCTTTAAAATATTTAATTAATTCTATATTCTTAAAATTAGACGTAATGAAATAATAAATATTTTATTCTATTTTTAAATTCCGAAAGGGCAATTATTATGGGATTAAATTCCACAGCGTAGGTGTGATGTACATGCATACCTTTCTCGGCCTTTTGGCTAAGATCAAGATGTGATGTACATGTACGTCATTTACCCCGTCACCTACACCCCGTCACCCACCTCAACGTGACGTACGTCTTTCTCCATCAATTACTCTTCTGCTCTTCTGTTAGTTTTAGCCTTTCAATCATCAACGTTCATTTTCTAAAGCTCTATTATTAATATTATTCTGCGTTTTAGATCAATATTGCGTCTGTTTCAGCTTTTTTTATGTGATCATTGCCCCTCCTGTTTTATGTTAATGTTAGTATTTATTTATTTAGTTCATATAATGCGTATGTTTGTGAGTCTCTCTCTCTCTCTCTAGAGGATAATAATATATGTTTTTAGATATTTAAAATTTAAAATAAACATCATAAATTATTTTGCTTATGTAAAGAGAGTAGATGAATTATAAAAAAATACAAACAAATTAATTCATGGAGTCAGTTTTTTTTTAAATATCAAACATATTCATGACGAGTATTAATTAAGTTCTATCTGTATTTTTATTTATATGTAATTAAAAAATACAAACTTATGCTCATTTTTAATTAAAATAAAAAGCATCTCTCGCCTCATTGTGATGTAATTCTTTCCATTAGGCTTTGTCCCTCCATTTATTCCAAAAAAAATTTACAAAGTTGAGATAAAGGAAATTTTCTTTGTACAAACAGAAAAATACTTTTGTTTGAAAAATCCCATTTGTTTATCTAGACAAATATCACTATTAAAAAAATGAATTAGATACTAAAATTAGAGAAAAAAATAAATATAAATTATTATAGAAAACTTATAAAAAATTCAAAATTACTTATGAATTAATTATAAACTATTTTTATAAATTATTTTTATAAGCTCTCATAAATATTATCCTAAATACATATCTCAGTAAATAAACTTAGTTTTGGATTTCTAATCTTTTGTCAACTTTTTTTTTTAGGAAATTTCTATCTATACATGTATGATTTTCTATCAATACATACATGCTGCGGAATTATTAGTTTTATAGGTATATTTTTTTTCGGACATACACATACTGCGGAACTATTAGTTTTGTAGGTGTATTTTTTTTCGGACATACATATACCGCGGA
Organism: Glycyrrhiza uralensis; assembly: GCA_030159175.1. Lineage (NCBI taxonomy): Eukaryota > Viridiplantae > Streptophyta > Magnoliopsida > Fabales > Fabaceae > Glycyrrhiza > Glycyrrhiza uralensis. The sequence goes on along the minus strand of BRZY01000003.1, from coordinate 54,038,884 downwards.
ACTATTAGTTTCGCGGGTTGTAATTCACTGCGGAACTAATAGTTCCGCAGGTATTTTTTATTCGTTATGTGTGTGTCTGAATTGAATTACAATGCGCAGAACTATTAGTTCCGTGGTGAATTACAATCCGCGGAACTATTAGTTCCGTGATATGTGTGTGTCCGAAAAAAAAATACACTTATAAAATTAATAATTCCACGGTATGTATGTGTCGATAGAAAAACATGTATAGATAGAAATTGCTTTTTTTTTTTATTGTTGTCAACTTTAGCATTGAGTTTTGCACTTTTCCACGCGTCCTGAACGCTACAGGGGACAAGTGGACTACTGGACACAACTCGCAAGCTAGCCAACTTGGATATTTTCCATTAATATTGTGTACCTTCCGTCGGCAAAAATCCACAAGTACTCAAGTCAACCCATATCCACTTGAGATATTTTTTGATACACCTAAATTAATGCTCTTTATGGAACAACATTTCAACTTATGCCAAACCAGTTGCTAGTAACTGGGCTGTGCCCCTTACCAATCACCAAAAAAAAAAATTGCTAGTAACTACTACTATAAACTATTATCATCATACATGACAAAAAAAAAAAACTATTATCATCATAATCTTAACAGAAAATTAATTTTTAAGCACTCGTCGTGGACAGTGTACCATGTACGGTCAATAAAAATAATAATAATAATGTTATATAAATGTATCATGGATGTTCAATTAACATGTTCCATTTGTGTGTACTGTACGACTTTGTTTATCTTTAACTTTTTCCCCCAAACACCTAAGTATAGTGATAGTCTAAAAAACTTTCGCACCAAAATTATGAATTGAGTAGTCAACGCTGCATTCTTTGAAGGTTTAAATATTTTTTTTGTCTCTGTAAAATGATTGAGTTTTATTTTTCGTCTCTGTAAAAAATTTTGTTTGTTTGTGATTCCTGTAAAATAAAAAGTTTTATTTTTAGTCCCTGCAAAATTGTTTTAGTCCTTGTAAAATTTAGATCATGTTGAATTAGTCTCTGTAATATGTGAACAATTTTGTTTTTAGTCTCTGTTAAATTTATTTTACAAAGACTACTTTGGCAATTATCTAAATATTACAGGGACTAATTCAACATGATCTAAATTTTACAGGGACTAAAACAATTTTGTAGGGACTAAAAATAAAACTTTTTGATTTACAGGAATCACAAACAAACAAAAATTTTTACAGAGACAAAATAAAACTCGGTCATTTTACAGGGACGAAAAAGATATTTAAACCTTCTTTGAATTACAATTAGCCATTGTCAATATCAATGTGTATATTTTAGAACTTTTCCTTCACAAAAAGTATATAAATTAATTTAATACCTTTAAAATTCAATTCAGATATTATCGAATATTAAAATAGTGTATAAAACAATTAATCGTGAACTATATATAAATTCATGTGATCTGTCAGGCCAATTTACTGACCCTGCGTTGGCGTAGGAAAAAAATCTTACGAATGAGGCAATGAAAAAATAAATAAAGACTAAATACAAGAATAAATAAACAAATTATAAAGAAGGTATGGGACAAAATTGAGAAGAAAAAAAAAGAATGACACCAGAAAACGAAGGAAGTTGTACCAGCCCACCAGGCAATGATGATGGCCTTGTTAGTCTTGTGTTTAATTAGGAGGTCCCTTGGGACCATATAAAGCTACGCCTTTTAAAAAGTACTTATTTGTAAATCATATTCACACGTTTGATTCTCGTGACGTCATGGGTAGAGGTTAAGGTCCAACAAGAAAGGGTTGGATTGTTTTCAATCTAGAATCTGGTGTCCAATTTTTGGACGAAGTTGCATAACTTGCTCACAACTCAGACACAAATTGCAATTTGCAAAGTGCAAGCATAGTTGGTTTGAGGCTTAGGATAATATATTAATATGTGTGTTACAAATTAGGCAATAGATCATTAATTGAACGGAGAGTAATTACTAACTAAAAGATACGATTGTTGTATATATTTTAAGAGTTGAACACTATATCTCTCTTTTTTGGGTGATCAACTTGATATATTGGTCATGCGTAACCGTAGAGGATCTCCTGATACTGAAATTTATTTAAGGGAATAACATCTCTCAATAGATATAATATCCATACAAATGGTCTTTGAAATTGAATCCCATGAATACATCGTGTTTATAATTAAGGGATCTCTCTCTCCTTCTCCATGTTACATGCATGTGGGTTAGTTTGAATAATTAATTTAAAAAAAATTCAATCTAAAACTTTTTACACACCCCTCTCTCTATCTAATTTTTATTGTCTAGGATACTTAATTCATCTAAAAACCACATGCCACCCTAACTATCACCCCCATTCATTTGATCATTTATCGGGGACTTTTATGGCGCCGTTGATAAAATAACTGTTTTGGAATCGTTATTTTATTAACCAATTAAAATAGAGTTTTGCCACATCAGATTATTTCTTTTAAGAACTATAATTATTTTATATTATGTCGTAGTCTCTCACCTCTTTCATTTTATGGCTATTCTCTTTTGTTTTTGCATTGCTTTACTTCACTTATCCAACATACCAAGACATTTCACACTTCGCATTGAAACCAAACGCTCTTCATTACCCATAATTTTAAATTTTAAATAAAATAATTGTAATTTTAAATTAAATTTAAAAAAAAAAAATATTTAAGGGCTAAATTGTAAAATATTTTTACAAAAATATTAATTACAAAACTAACGGTGAAACCGTTACTTTCATAATGAAACAGTAGAAATTGCCTCATTTATTAACCTCTTCCAACCATTTTCTTCCCACCCACTCTTCGCCCTCTCCAACTTAGCAACATCTACTTTTTCTTCCTCTGCCCGGTTTCTATAACAACCCTCTCTAACCATCACCATCGTCAGTGTTAGGTTATCGCTGCTAATATATTTTTCCCCATTTTTTTAACATTATGGAATTTATAATTTCAAAATTTGGTTAACAATTGGACAATGCATTGTCTCTTAAATTATTATTTTGGTCCAAGATCAAATCATTGTTCAACTAAAGTCTTATTGAAATCTTATCCAAATCAGTGCATTTTCTGTAAACTAAATTAAATAATCACTTGCACACTTACCCATTTCTTAGCTATTCTTCCACCAAGTCAAGGCTAGCTAGCTAGTATAATACTAGTGTAATTGTTGATGGTCATGGTGCACCCAATTGTTATAATCTGATTTAAATAATCATATATCATAAACGACTGGTCTGTTTGTATAACAACCAAAATCGATTTAGCCTTTGGAAAAAACTAATACTATAATTAATTAATTATTAGTATAATATAAATTACTTTTATTTTTTCATACCGTAATGAAATTCAACTCTTTTATAAAAAAATATTGAGCGGAGGAATTGTAAATCCCTATTGATTCTCTCCACACACATGGCCAAATGAAATATATGTGTGCAAAATAAAGTTCAAAGGTTTTGTGGCTTCTGTCATAAATGAATAAAAATCAAGTGTTTGATGTTTTTCTTTTTGAAAAAATCATGATTCTATATTTAAAATGAATATCATTGTGAAAAAAAAGACACTCAGAAGACTCGATTATTTTATAAAATATATTTATTAAAATTAAGAAAAAAGTAGTTAAAGATGATTTTTTTGGTCAAAGTTAAAGATGATTATTAATAAATAAAAAATAAAAGTGACGATATACGCATTTATATAAAATACTTATGTATGTGATCTTATCTTATATTTTTCATATTCCATATAAAATATAATAAACAAAATCAATCTCTTTTTTCATCAGACATGCATTACATAATTTTGTCTTTAATAATACGAATACCATTTTTTTTATCATTGAATCAACTCAAATCATTGTATTATAATGAAATTAATAAAAACTGTTAGTTAAATTATTAAACATGAATTGGGGAAGATCAGAAGAGGAAAACGGACTTCCGTTGAATTGCATTGCATTGCACCCCACCCGCGCGCTCTCACACACACACGCACACTAATTAAGATCTCTTTTTGTTTTCTCACCCTTCGCCTCCGGAAATGGTGTTCTTCCAGTAGTTCTCACTCGATCGGACAACATCTAACTAACCATACCTCCTTCCCTTTCTTTCTTTCTTTTCCTTTCTAGGTCTATCTCCAATCTTCTTTTGGTTTCTGCTTCTCGTAGATTAATTTTCCATGTGCAATATTATTCCAGTATTATTTCTTGATGATTGCAGCACTCACGAGACAAAATCCACTCCCTCATTCTGATACTTCAATTTCCCGTGTCAAACTGGTATATTCCTAAAATCAATCTTCCAAGTTCTTCATTTGGAAATTCGTTTACTAAATTTGAATATATAATTAGTCTGATAACTCTCAACCGTTCCTTTTCTTTCTTTTCTCTGTATTACGCATGAAAGTGTGGTTGCCAGAAAAATGATAATCTGAATGTATCTGTTTGTGAATTTTTTCTGTTTGTTTCCTACTTAATTACTGTATTGTAGAGTGCGAAATTGTTCATTTCTGCGTGATTGAATTGAATCGGTGTAATTGTTAAGCATTAAGTGCAGAGGTGAAAATGACGTCGAATCCGGATACGGGACCGCACATGATGCGGCGGCCATCGAGAAGCGCCGCCACCACGACGTTCTCGTTGGAGGTATTCGACAACGAAGTCGTGCCTTCCTCACTCGCCTCCATCTCACCAATCCTCAGAGTCGCCAACGAGATCGAAAGCGAGCGCCCTAGAGTTGCCTACCTATGTACGTAATAGGATAATATTATCGTTAATTATTATCATCACAATCTGGTTGATGATCATGAACGTGAGGCTAATTAATAATTATTCGTTAACTGCTTTTGTTTGTTCGTTGTGAATAAATAATAATAATAATGCAGGTAGGTTCTATGCCTTCGAGAAAGCGCATAGGTTGGATGAGAGTTCTAGCGGGCGTGGTGTGAGGCAGTTCAAGACGTTGTTGCTGCAGCGACTGGAGAGGGTAAGTATTATATATGCATGTACATTCTTCTTGTTTGTTTGTTTGTTGAGATTTTCAACATTTTGCGTTTGGAATGAGGGGAGGAGTGCATTGACATTACTAACTGTGTAACTGATTGTCACGCACAAGCATGCGGCCGCGGGGTGTAGTTTTCTTCATGCAAAATGTTACTATATCACTCATTTGATGACCAAAATTGATTTATGTGATAAGAGGAATAAGAATGATATTTGTATACCTTAAAAATATATTCACCCATCTAACATTTTTTATTTTTCTTTATATCTCTCTAACTATTACATCATATATTATATTATTTTATCATTTTTCTCTCATCTCATTCTATCTCTCTCTAGTGGTATACAACCCCAAAAAGTGTCTACCAATCTTTATTCTAAGAGAAAATATAGAAAGAGAGTGGTGGATCGATGGAGTAATGGACATTACTTGCCTATAATTTATATATTTAATTATATTTATAACAGAATACTACTACTACTACTTTGTCTTTATAGTAAATATTATGATTCAAACATATTATAATAATTGAATATTTATATCTCTATGCAAATTATGATTCAAACATATTATCACTTTCAATCATAATTTATCCGTACTTGAAAGACCAACTTCTCTTCAGGCATGTTTCTGATCTTGCACAATCGTCTTTATTTGGTTTTTTTTTAAGACTCTTTATTTGTGTGGTTTTTTTTTTTCCTCTGATCATGATTCTATTAAACTCTCACACCTAGGGCTGTGAAAATAAGTCAGCTCGACTCACACGAACTAACTCGCTACGGGTTGGAAGAAAAACGGACTGAGTCGAGCTGACTCAATTTTTTCATGGGCTAGGAAATACATAGCTAGGCTCAACCCACCACGAGTTGGTGGGTTATGCGAGCTGGCTCACGGGCTGATTCACTAAAAAAAATTAAAAAATCTAAAAAAATTATTTAAAATACTAGAAAATAAAAAATTACAAAAAATAGAAAAAATAATTAATTATTATAATTTTTAAACTGGCTTGCGGGTTGGCTCGGCTCGTGACGGGTTAGCCCGCTTCAACTCGCGAGTTAAGTAAGTCGAGCCAAAATGACTCAGGATTAAACGAGTCAGTTATTTAATAACCCGTCTAGCGCACGAACCAGATTGAGCCGAGCTACAGTTCATTTTGATAGCTCTGCTCACACCCATATCAAATATAGTAATAACATTACTACCATCCGTTGTAAAAAAAAAAAATAACATTACGACCATCAATTCTTGTTATTTGGGAAAAAAATTACACATTAAAATAAAATATACAACTTGTCTTGTTAGTTGTTACACCTGTGTACGGGATATACGCTGAAAATGACGTGAATACCCACACCAATCACCATTGAGACGAACTTTTTTATTTTTTTGAATATATTGAGACGAACATTTTATCCCGTGTTGTTGTGGTTTCTTTTCCGACTTCCGTCCTAGCGTCCTCCCCCCTTCCAAGCATTTCCCCGTTTTCCCGCCGAACTCCAGTACCACATTTACCCCAGAAATGGATTCCGATTCTCCGAAGACACTGTGCTTCATTTCCCCACAGCTATCCCCCCCGGGGGAGTGGGGGATCCTAAGCCTATTAATAAATCATTTGCTCCCTTCCCATCAAGTGATACAATACGATAGCTGGGGAAAATATCTGCATTTGCGTGGAAAAAAATCCGAGGGACGTATGAGTGTAATCCGCAGCTGACTTCGTTTTTAGAGTGGTACTGATCACTCAAATTACAATGGAAGACTATAAATTTTTTTTTGTCACGTTTGGAAAGTGAGTTTTTGAAGAGCAGCAGCCATTTTGTACCTAATTTACAACTCACATAATTTCTCCAACACTATAGGACAATGCAACTAGTCTTGCTTCTCGGGTTAAGAAGACAGATGCAAGGGAAATCCAGACTTATTATCAGCAATACTATGAACAATATGTCAGAGCTCTTGACCAAGCGGATCAGGCAGACAGGTATATATATATACATACTATGAACTTTCATACTTCTTACCGTGTCTCTCTAATTCCCCTTTTGGTAGTTTCTGTACGTTACGTTGAAATTCTTTTGCAGAGCCCAGCTCAGCAAAGCTTACCAGACTGCTGGGGTTCTCTTTGAAGTGCTTTGTGCCGTTAATAAGACTGAGAAGATCGAAGAAGTAGCTCCCGAGGTTAGACTCGATTCATATCCCTTCGCTTTTGTTTTGTAGTCAGTCACAGTCAGTATTTTGCATTTTTGTTTTCTTTTTAAGCTCTCAAATATTCAAATCTGGAGGCATTATTTGTGTTTGCAGATTATCGCGGCTGCTAGAGATGTCCAGGAAAAGACGGAGATTTATACACCTTATAATATTCTTCCCCTGGATTCTGCTGGTGCTTCTCTGCCCATTATGCAGTTCGAAGAGGTATTGCTTCTTAAGTAACTGATGTGTTGAGTCTCTGTGTTTAATTTGGCCTAGCACTGAGTTCTTCGGCTTTCTTTTGCTATTAGATTAGGGCAGCTGTTTCTGCGCTCTGGAACACCCGTGGCTTGAACTGGCCTACCTCATTTGAGCAACATAGGCAGAACACTGGAGAATTAGACATGCTTGATTGGCTTAGAGCCATGTTTGGTTTCCAGGCATGTATTTTGCACGTGAAAGAATATGGGAGGAAAAAGATTTATGATTGACCAAATTTTTGTATGGCCTCCTTAAATTGTTAACATATTTGGTTTATTTGGGCACAGAAGGACAACGTGAGGAATCAAAGAGAGCATTTGATTCTGCTTCTTGCCAACTCTCATATAAGGCTACACCCTAAACCTGAGCCTTTCAACAAGGCACGTATCTGTCTCTTGCTTTCTCTGTTTCAGGCAAAGTGCAATAGACTAATAAAGCTAAAACAGCAATCAAGATAACTATAGTCAAAATTATATCATCATATACTATAACTATGCTTGGCCAGTAGTTAAATTCTGCTGTTTTTTTTTCTCTTCCTTTTGTTTTTGGTTTTATCATTGCAGCTCGACGATCGTGCTGTTGATTCACTGATGAAAGATCTCTTTAAGAATTACAAAACATGGTGCAAATTTTTGGGACGAAAACATAGTTTACGGTGAGATATAACAATATCAGCATCAGTAAATATTTGTGCTTTAATCTTTTACCTTAAGAATTTAAAGAATAAAATCTGAAGTTTTTTATTGTAAGTGCTTATGATGTTCTTTCACACAGACTACCTCAAAGTCAGCCAGAGATACAGCAGAGGAAGTTACTTTACATGGGCCTGTATCTTCTCATTTGGGGTGAAGCATCCAATGTTCGCTTCATGCCAGAGTGTCTATGTTACATATTTCACAACGTGAGTACAAATATGCTGCCTCATGTTTCACAATATCTTGTTCCATGATGTCTTTGCAAAATTAATACAATTGTTTTCTCTTTTACTTTTTAATTTATTAGTAATTTGTGTATTTGCTAATAATGGCCAAGTATGACTTCAGATGGCATATGAACTGCATGGTTTATTGGCTGGAAACGTCAGCATTGTTACTGGTGAAAATATCAAGCCTTCTTATGGTGGTGATGATGAGGCATTCCTGCGCAAGGTTATAACTCCCCTCTACAGAGTAATTGAAAAGGTATGGTTTTGTCTCTCATGGACATTGTTGTAATACTTCAGGTACCTATGTTCTCGTCATGGCTTGTAAAATTGTAATAATCATGTTAATTAATCCAGGAATCCAAGAAGAGCAGAAATGGAAAGGCTCCACACTCAGCATGGTGCAACTATGATGATCTAAATGAGTATTTCTGGTTTGTTTTCCTTCAGGATTTTATTACTGAAATTGACTAGTTGGCTTGTTTCATCTTTCATTACTTGACTTTTCTTTTTTGCTGCAGGTCACTTGATTGCTTTTCTCTTGGATGGCCCATGCGTGATGATGGCGATTTTTTTAAATCGACAAGTGATTTGGCCCAGGTTATATTTTAAGAAGTTACTGGACTGATTTTAAAATACTTTATTTACAGTACTTATATAAATTTCATATCAGGGAAGAAAGGGTGCACCGAGAAAATCCGGAAAAACTGGCAAATCAAATTTTGTTGAAACACGAACATTCTGGCACATCTTCCGCAGTTTGGATCGTCTCTGGACCTTTTTTATACTAGGTTTGCAGGTATTTGTCTCAATAAAAGGACATGCTTAAGCCAATATTTCCCCTTGTTTTGGTTATGACAAGGCTTGAGCATTCTTATTACAGGTGATGCTCATTATGGCATGGGATGGGATTGCACTGACAGAAATTTTTCAGAAGGATGTCTTATATAATCTCTCTAGTATATTCATCACAGCATCCATTCTGCGCTTACTTCAAAGTATGAAACATTCACTCAAGTGCTCTTGTTAAACTTATCAGGATCACTCGTAACAAAACTTTATATTGATGGTTTGATTATCCTATCTGTGTCAGAAACTTCACATTTAATTTGTTGGAATTACATAAGTCATCATATGAGCATTACAAACTTCACAAGTCATATGCAAAGCAAGACGAGCATTGAATTATATTTTAGTCTTTCCATTGGAATTGAGGTCTTTAAATAAATGATGCAATGGTATCAGGGTTCTTTCACTCCCTCTATTTGCTGTTACTGTTTTACACGTCAGACATACAATTTGTTCCTAATGTATCCTTTCTATTAATTTTCAAGTATTTTTATTGAGAAAAAAGATTTTGCAATGACAATTTATATAAGGTCAATCAGCTTTTTGCCTTGAGGATTTATGTGCTCTAAATTATTTGGTGATCGATCAATCAATGCCTATAAGTTTTGTGATGACAACTTCTAGAAAGATCAATCTATTTTTTGCAGTTTCTATCTACGACATTTACCTCCAATATTTCAGATCGAGTGTAGAAATAGTTTCTTTCAATGTTACTGCTCATGTGTATAATTTTTTTTTTCTGGCTAATTCAGAGTCTTGCTACAATTTATAATGCTTCTATCTGGAAAGAAAGGATAAGCTACTATTTTCTATAACATTTCTTTCTTCATTTTATGTGTTGAAGTATATCGAAGTTTTATATACGCACACATACACACATTATACTGTCCTATTTTTCTTCTTGCCTGTTCTATTAATTCACTTTCATTTCTTTTCCTCTTTATATTGATTTAGGTATCTTGGACCTGGTCCTGAACTTTCCAGGCTATCATCGATGGAAATTCACTGATGTGCTAAGAAATATTCTTAAAGTCATTGTCAGTCTTGTATGGGTTATCATTCTTCCTCTCTTCTATGTGCGTTCCTTCAAGGGTGCACCTCAGGGTCTTAAGGAGTTGCTTTCTTTTTTCAAACAAATAAAAGGCATTCCACCATTGTACATGCTGGCAGTTGCAGTGTACTTGCTTCCAAATTTACTAGCAGCTGCTCTCTTTCTTTTCCCAATGCTAAGGCGTTGGATTGAAAACTCAGACTGGCACATAGTTAGATTCTTCTTATGGTGGTCTCAGGTAGTCTTGTTTTCTGTTCTCTTACACATTTTAACTATTTCTCTTCATGGTTTAAATTGAAACTATTCTGTTGTTAAGAAGCTTTTTTCAATGTAATTGTTGGTTATTTTGAAAGTAATGCAAATTGACACCTGAGCCTAGAAATCTGTGGGGAACAGTTTTTTGGGTTAATTTTGTTCAAATCGAAAAGACTGACGATATCTGTCATGTTGACCACATATGGCCAATATTTCTTAATAAGGACTTTTGCAGTGAGAATGAGCCTTCAAGACCGACAGACCTGTAGTTATTAGCTAATACATACTGCATACGTATATTTACACTCACACACACAAAATTCATATCTAGTAGGAATTGGTATCGAAGCACTCTCAGTTTGAAGTTTTTTTAACTCATTTCATCAAGATATCTGACTCTAACATGCAATAACTTCCTATAGAATATAATTTTATTGATCCTATAGCTGAATTATAACTATCCAGCATGCAGATAATTTGTGTCAAATTTTGAACATCAACACGATTTAAGAATATTATAAAATAGTTTATAGTTTCATATATTTGAGAAGTGTATATTTCATTAATTATAATGTATATCAGTGACTGCAAAACAGTTCTGGATTTATATGAAATTTTATGGCTACGATCTACATGGTAGGGACTTCGATCCAATGATTGATTCTGTGAAGAAGTCACTCAATGAAAGATTATTCAATGTATTTATATAAAGCATAAAGCATGACACCTCTAGTTTGGTACTTTACCTTTTCTGATCAAAGGTTTTCTTCTACTTGGTTGGGAACCAATTTCAAGGAATTTTGTGGCAACAAAAATATAGCTAATAAGTTTCCATAAATTTCAATAAGATTAGCTGTGATAAATATTTCTGTTACAGTATCTTTTGGTGAAATTGCTTTAGTTAGAACTTCTATACTCTAAGTTATACTTTTCCCATAAAATTGATTATTCATTAATAATCATGATTTTGTACATTCATGACAACAACACTATGGTCTTCCAAAGAATCTTAGTTGTAGCACTAAATTTTGCTTTAAGTAATTTTTCTCTATATTTTTTTTGAATGTGTGAATACTATGAGTTTGTGACTGTTAGTCTTTTTAAAACATATCTGTTTGCTGAAAAATGTGTATTTTTCAATAAATTGGGTTCTTTGAGTATCCTTTGTCCATTTTCTAAATGATCATTTCTCCCCACACAGCCAAGAATCTATATTGGAAGAGGAATGCATGAAAGTCAATTTGCTCTTCTAAAGTAAGTTTTACACAACACTATGTTACTGAAGTAATTTATGCTATTGTGCCCTTGTTTGTATATGAAAAGTGTTCCATCATCTAGATTCTTTTATGAATTTCAGGTATACTATTTTCTGGCTGTTGCTTTTGGCTTCAAAATTTTTATTCAGTTTTTATGTCCAGGTAAAATTTTATATGCACAGTAGTTGTTACTTGCATAATAAGCTAGCCATGTGAAGTTGTTGGGCCTCTTTTTAACTGTTGCATCTATCTTCAGATAAAACCTCTAGTTAAGCCAACCAAGGACATAATGAGCATTCGACATGTTGATTATGCTTGGCATGAGTTTTTCCCCAATGGTAGTTTCTTCTTTTTCAGACAACTTTGTAACTTTCTGTTAATTTTATTCATCTAATATTTTCCACTTTATGCAGCTCGAAACAACTATGGTGCAGTCGTTGCACTCTGGGCTCCTGTACTTATGGTTTGTGTTATATATATCCTGGTTATGTTTACATATATGAATCTTTTCACTTGTTCCCGTATCTCAATGTATCATGTCATTATTTGCATTTTCAATACAGGTTTATTTCATGGACACTCAAATTTGGTATGCAATCTTCTCAACTTTGTATGGTGGCATTGTTGGAGCATTTGATCGTCTAGGAGAGGTCATCATCAATTTTATCTTATTTTACCTTGCTATATCTGAAGAGAATTTGAGATCGATTATCTTGTTGGGTTTGTAAATTTTTGTAAAACACTGGCACATACAGAAACTCAAGACTATTTAATCAACTTAAGAAATTTATAAGATCCTTTTGCATACAAGTACTGTATCATCATTTGCTTATGTTTTTATGAAATTCTGACGTCTTGAATTTGTAAAGAAATTTGGACTTTGTAACCAAAAAAATTTAGACTTTGCTTTTCATTTTATGTGTGAACCTCAGATTGGATTGCATTTATGGATTCAAAAAAAGTAAAATACTTCAGTTCACAATCTTTTAACAGTCAGTTAATGCTGTCATCTATTTGCTTGGACAGATACGCACTCTGGGCATGTTAAGATCACGGTTTCAGTCATTGCCTGGAGCATTCAACACATGCTTGGTTCCTTCTGATAAGCAGAAAGGGAAATTCTCTTTCTCAAAGCAATTTGCTGAGGTTGTTAGCTACCACATTTTCATTGCTAAATACATTAAGATAAATGTATTTTTTCATCCTCATTTTAGCTTCCATGCTTATGTAGATTTCTGCGAGCAGAAAAACTGAAGCTGCCAAATTTGCCCAATTATGGAATGAAATTATTTGCAGTTTCCGCGAGGAAGATCTCATAAGTGATAGGAAAGATCTCAGAGCCAAACTCTTTAGTTACTTTCCTTTGTTCTCAATCCTAGCTTCTGGTCTTCCTCCTCCATCTTTTAATTTGCTGTACAAAACCTATTTAGGACTAAACCCTGTTTGCATGACTCCAGGGAGATGGATCTTTTGCTGGTTCCTTACTCATTGGGTCCTAATCTCAAAATAATTCAGTGGCCACCATTTTTACTTGCAAGCAAGGTCAGTGTGATTCATTTTGATATTCTTATGTTTGTTACCTGTTCATATGATGACAGTATCAACCTTTACAGATTCCTGTAGCACTAGATATGGCAACTCAGTTTCGAGGGAGGGACTCTGATCTTTGGAAGCGCATATGTACAGATGAATATATGAAATGTGCCGTGATTGAATGCTATGAATCTTTTAAACATATTCTACATGATTTAGTGATAGGAGAAACTGAAAAAAGGTATCGTGTTTTTGTGTATGTCAATTTTAGTTTACACTTGATGCTAGAGGCATTAGCTATGTAATTTAATGGATTAGAAATAATAGCAAACCAAGTTTTTTTGTGTGGCACAGATTGGATTCTTTTCCAATAACAGTATCCTGCTTAGATCTGTTTTTGTAAAAAGATGGCTCTCGCAGTCTATCAGTTTTCATGAATAGCAATTGCACTTTTTTCTCCTTTTTTAATCTATCTATATTTTAAATCTCTTTCTGGTTTACTTGACAACATTTAGTAATTAGTATATAAAAGAAGGAAGAAATGGTTAACTTGCCTAGTCAATAATTCAATATTAGTTTGACTTGCATTAATTCAAAATTTCGTACTGCATTGCAAAGATCATTCAATATTTCTTATCAGCCATTTGATGTTTTTCTTTAGCAGCACTTATAGTTGAATAGATTTAACTAAAATTTAATCATTATCAGTACTTCTGAATTCGTTGTGATGGAACAGGATAATTTCCATCATCATTAAGGAAGTCGAGAGCAACATGTCAAAGAATACACTTGTTACAAATTTCCGAATGGGCTTTTTGCCCTCCCTTTGCAAGAAGTTTGTGGAGCTTGTGGAAATCCTGGTGAGTCATTCAGAAGAAAACTAGCTATATCTGTAGTTTGTATTCTTGACTGGTTCTTGCCTTTAACCATTCTACTTGGAAACTTGTGCATTCCTTTCTCGTCTCAGAAAGATGCAAATCCATCCAAGCAAGGAATAGTGGTGGTCTTGCTGCAAGACATGTTAGAAGTGGTCACTGATATGATGGTGAATGAAATCAGGTTGGTTTAACATAATGGCACTGAATTTGGAATATATTAATATGGTGATGCTGATGGATCTTTCTTTGAAAATAATAATGCTTGATTTTTTCTTGTCATGTTCATCAGTGAATTGGCAGAACTTAATCAAATTAGTAAGGATACTGGACGGCAAGTTTTTGCTGGTACTGAGGCAAAGCCCGCTGTAGCATTCCCTCCTGTGGTTACGGCACAATGGGAGGAACAGGTACTTAGTAATGTAATTTAAATTTTAATTCTTAATTTTTTTTTAGTTTGTATTATTATTCAATGATCCTTAGGCTTCTATAACCAAGGAATCGTTTTTGCTTTTTCAGATAAGACGTCTTTATCTACTCTTGACAGTGAAGGAATCAGCCATTGAGGTCCCAACAAACAGTGAAGTACGCAGAAGGATGGCATTCTTTACCAATTCATTGTTCATGGACATGCCACGTGCTCCCCGAGTCCGTAAAATGCTCTCATTCAGGTTTAGTACAGTTTCCTTGGTAGACGACCATGAACATATATGCCCATGGTATCCCCTGTAGAGAATATAAACTGCACGAACATCATGTTTTTATTGTGTGCAAATTAAAAATAAAGCTAATAGAAGCCATATCCATCAGTGTTATTTGATTTTTCTTTAGATTGTGATGATTAAACTATCCCAGGATTGCCATATGTCCAGCTGTTCATTTATCTCTTCTCTCAACTCTCCAAGTAAATATCATCTGCAAAAAGCATACACTTTGACACCATTTTTTGGATATGGTCGATAAGCACATCTAGAACCAAGATAAAAAGAGATGGACTCAAAGTTGACCTTTGGTGGACACCTATAGTTATCGTAAAATATTTTGTATAACTTGTGTTCTCACACTAGTTGTGGCCCCTGCCCTTCATACATACTTTTAATTGCTCTAATACAAGCAATCCAAACGCAATTCTTCTCTAAATCCTTTCACAAAACTTCTCTAGGTACTCTATCATATGTCTTTTCCAAATTAATAAAAAAAAACCCCATCATATCAAGCACAATATGGCTTTCATGGTCGATCTCTTAGGCATAAAACCAAATTGATTTTACGTGATGTGGTTTACTTGTCTTAAATTGATTACTGTCTTATATATTATTAGACACAAACTCCCCTTTTTGTTATTTAATAAATTTTGTCAAGGAATTTCTTAAGCTTAAAATTCAAAATGTGATGCATCCAGAAACTGTCCTGTGCTTATTATATATAGCCTTTCGCTTCTTCTTTTCAGTGTCCTAACTCCATACTACAGTGAAGAAACTGTATATTCTAAGAACGACATTGAGGTTGAGAATGAAGATGGTGTGTCAATCATATATTATTTGCAAAAGATCTTCCCTGGTTTGTAACAACTCACCCAACATAGCTTGACTGACTGTATATTGATTATATAGTGGACAGGCTTAATTTTAGTAATTTTGCTAGATGAATGGAATAACTTCATGGAGCGACTTGATTGTAAGAAAGATAGTGAGATATGGGAGAAAGAGGAAAATATATTACAGTTACGTCACTGGGCCTCATTAAGAGGACAAACTCTTTGCAGGACAGGTATATGATGACTCCCTTTACCCTCTCGTCTGGCTCAATTTGGTCGACTGATATTTTCCCTTTCATACTTATAAATTGATGTAGTTAGGGGAATGATGTACTACCGGCGGGCGTTAAAGCTCCAGGCATTTCTTGATATGGCTACTGAAAAAGGTAAGACAAGTTGCTTTTATTCTGAGATATTTAGCTAAATGTATAGATACCATAGCAGGCATCTGATTTATGGCTATTTGCAAACCCTGGGCCTTAGTCTTTTCTTATACATACATACTTTTAACAACATTTCCTTATATGCAATTCAGTAAAAAGTAAAAAGACTTGTCATATTCATCATGGTGGCTCAAAAGGGTAGTTATCTGCCAAGACGATTGAGCATTTTTTCTTTTGTCTCTTTTGTTCATGTGTGCAGAGATCCTCGATGGCTATAAAGCTATTACAGTTCCATCTGAGGAAGATAAGAAGAGTCAGAGATCCCTATACGCCAATTTGGAGGCAATGGCTGATATGAAATTCACATATGTTGCTACCTGTCAGAACTATGGGAATCAGAAGCGTAGTGGAGATCGTCGTGCAACAGATATCCTGAATTTGATGGTTAAGTATGTTCTCCTATTGTTAAATGAAATTGAGTTTTTTATGTACAATATACTTCCTCCGGCCTCAAATATAACCAAAAGTACCTAAATTCGCACTGATTAAGAAATTTTATTAAGTTCATTTAATTTTTTTGATCTTCTCAAAAAATAAACTTCATCCCCTAAATCGTCCTTAATAAAAGGGGTCATTGAAATTAAAATCTACATTGAATGAATGGTATTTTATAGAAGAAATCATTAAATAAGGTGGAGTTAGTTAAGATTTGCTTATATTTAAGTCCACTACATTGAGTTACTTTTTACTTATATTTGAGTCCGGAGGGAGTACATTTTTGGCTTTTAGTTTCCCAAGTTCACTTGAAGGAAGATTCTAACTTTTGATTTATCATTTATAGCAATCCGTCACTTCGTGTTGCATATATTGATGAAGTCGAAGAAAGAGAAGGTGGAATAGTACAGAAAGTTTATTATTCTGTATTGATCAAAGCCATGGACAATCTTGACCAAGTAAATGCATACTGATGTCAGAAAGTAGTTAATTACTAATGGTTGCCTTAATAAATATTGTTTTCTTGTCTTCTCTAAAGGAAATATTTCGAATAAAACTTCCGGGTCCAGCAAAATTAGGAGAAGGGAAGCCTGAAAACCAAAATCATGCCATCATTTTTACTAGAGGGGAAGCTCTTCAGACTATCGACATGAACCAGGTAAAATGTTATAAATTTGAAGTTTTAACAAATTGTCAATGGGTGTCAGGGCCTGTTGAAAATGGCGTATTTGAAAATTTCTTCTAGGACAATTACTTGGAAGAAGCTTTAAAAATGCGTAACCTTCTGGAAGAATTTAGTGAGGATCATGGAGTGCGCCCTCCTACCATATTAGGTGTTCGTGAGCATATCTTTACTGGCAGGTTATGAAATTTTTTCTATTTAGAGCTAACACTTTGTGTCATGTTTAGATCCTATATTACTTAATTTTATCACTTGTTACAGTGTCTCGTCCTTGGCTTGGTTTATGTCAAATCAAGAAACTAGCTTTGTCACGATTGGTCAAAGAGTTCTTGCACGACCTCTTAAGTAAGTTTCTGTTTGTGTTTGTATGTTTCTTATTACACGGTTGACTTAGTAGTGCTTGTTTATCTTGTATGATAAATTAGGAACTACCTGAGAAACGCTTGGCAAAATAAGACCTCTGCCCAAGTTAAAGCAGCATTTTAATTTAAGAGTGCGACAGATTCTGGATATTTAATGTTGGAAGTCCCACATTGGATGGTCAGGGGGCCTGTGCGGTGTTTATATAGCTGGGGGAGTCCCCACCTTCAAGCCGGTTTTGAGGGGTGGATGTGAGCCCCAACCGAATTTTAAGATGGTATCAGAGCCAGGTTCCTCCCGGTGGTGTGGATACTGCCGCTAGCCCTCGCCTATGGTGTGGAACTTAGGCTCGAGGGGGCGTGTTGGAAGTCCCACATTGGATGGTCAGGGGGCCTGTGCGGTGTTTATATAGCTGGGGGAGTCCCCACCTTTCAAGCCGGTTTTGAGGGGTGGATGTGAGCCCCAGCCGAATTTTAAGATTTAAAATTTAAAACTAGTTTCAAAGGCTAACATATTCAACCATAGTTGTTCTAGTTTCGCTTACTGCTGGATATTTTCTTGTTGGAGGGCCATTGCCTGATATTTGAATTTTTGGTCGCAATAATCCATGAACTATTAGATTTTTCTTTTCTTTATCTTCAGCTTGTTGTAAAAAAGAAAAAAGCACATATAATCAAAATACATATTTTCTGGCTTATGAATTATGATAGATTTTTTCAATTGTAGGGTCCGATTCCACTATGGTCATCCGGATGTTTTTGATAGAATTTTTCATTTTACCCGTGGAGGAATCAGCAAGGCTTCTCGTGGCATCAATCTGAGCGAGGATATATTTGCTGGTAACATTCTTGACACTTCTTTTTTAGGTGATATTTGATATTTCTTTCTCTGTATCATATGCCTTTGCTTATTCAGGATTCAACTCAACATTAAGACGTGGGAATATTACTCATCATGAATACATCCAAGTTGGAAAGGGTAGAGATGTTGGGCTCAATCAAGTCTCTCTTTTTGAAGCAAAAGTGGCTTGTGGTAATGGAGAGCAGACAGTAAGCAGGGATATCTACCGGCTGGGGCATCGATTTGACTTTTTCCGCATGCTATCGTTTTATTTTACAACCATTGGATTTTATATCAGCTCAATGGTAATGCTCAATGCTTTAGGATCAAGCGAAAAATATACTGAATATTTTTATTTAATACAAAAGCAATATCTTCTATCAGAAAATTTTTGTTACTAAAATTTACCCAACGATGTATATAAAATAAAAATAACGAGTAATGGGTATGGAAATTAATTTTTTATTATTTGATCACTCAAAACGCCAATAAATGACCCTTTAATTTGTGAGTTTACCAACACTTGTTGATTTAAGTGGCAAAGAGTTTGGTTCTTTTTAAGCAAGTCTTGGTACCAGAACTTTTTCTCCCTTGAATGGGTCCAGTAACTCGACTTAAATTAGTCGAGATCCAAAGCAGCTTCCAAATAGTGGGGGTCTGAGGTCACAAAAAACAACACTAAGAGCTGACAATTTCTTTATGGAAGCTATATAATTGTCTTGGTTAATTTTATCCTTTTGTTCTTAATTAGCTAATCCTACATCTAGCACTAAAACTCTATTCTACTGTTCACAGTTAGTGGTCCTCACGGTTTATGCTTACCTATATGGAAAACTTTACCTGTCATTGAGTGGATTGGAGGCTGCTATAGTTAAGTTAGCTAGAAGAAAAGGAGACGATCCATTGAAGGCAGCAATGGCTTCACAATCCCTTGTTCAGATAGGTATTCTGATGACTCTGCCCATGGTCATGGAAATTGGACTAGAGAGAGGGTTCAGAACTGCTGTAGGTGAGATCATAATAATGCAGCTGCAGCTTGCACCCGTTTTCTTTACTTTCTCACTAGGGACTAAGATGCACTATTTTGGACGCACTCTCCTGCATGGAGGGGCAAAGTACAGAGCAACTGGGCGTGGTTTTGTAGTTCGTCATGAGAAGTTCGCGGAAAATTACAGGATGTACTCTAGGAGTCACTTTGTAAAGGGGATAGAGCTATCTATACTGCTTATATGTTATAGGCTTTATGGATCAGCAACTCCTGATTCAACAGCATATGGCCTTCTCTCATTCTCAATGTGGTTTTTGGTGTGTTCTTGGTTGTTTAGTCCTTTCCTTTTTAATCCATCAGGATTTGAGTGGCAGAAGATAGTTGAGGATTGGGATGATTGGACAAAATGGATAAGTAGTCGAGGTGGTATTGGAGTTCCTTCAAACAAGAGCTGGGAATCATGGTGGGATGAGGAACAGGAGCATCTGCAGCACACTGGTATTTGGGGGCTGATTTGGGAGGTAGTTCTTGCCCTTCGTTTCTTTGTCTATCAATATGGGATTGTGTATCATCTACATGTAGCCAGAAGTGACCAGAGCATCGTGGTAATTATGCTTGCCAATTTAATTTTACTTCACATGTTTTCATGTCTAACTCTTGAACCTGCACCTCAGGGTCTAACTGCTTTAACATCTATATCCATACTCTATTGTAACTTATTGGACAAGAAAGTTCCTCGGTTAGACTTAGTCTTTATCAAATAACACCTTCCCTGGTGAACAAAAAAGAAAATGGAAAATAAATATCAGACACGGGAGTATACATAGAGAAGAGCTTTCTAACATTCATTTTCTCTCCAGGTTTATGGTCTGTCCTGGCTAGTCATAGTAGCTGTTGTGGTCATCTTGAAGGTCGGTTTTCAATGATATATCAGTTCATTACAAATTAAAGCTTTTTATATGCTTGAGCTTGATAATTTTTCAATTAATTAATTGATGGCATACTTGCATCTGAAACTGCAGGTTGTGGCCATGGGTAGAAAGACGTTCAGCGCAGATTTTCAGCTGATGTTTCGTCTCCTCAAATTGTTTCTGTTTATTGGATCCGTTGTCATTCTAATCTTGATGTTTACTCTACTCAGTCTCACAGTTGGAGACATCTTTGCGAGTCTCCTAGCCTTTTTGCCAACAGGCTGGGCACTTGTACAGGTACTTGTCTAATAGTCATTGCCTCTTGTTTTGATGGATATTTCTTCAGTATGTTAGTCCCTTTATGGTTTGCACTTTCCGTCATTATTCCGTGGTTTAATCATTTATCTTTGTTTGTCTCTTTTTGTTTAATCGAAAATAGGGTTTGTTGATCGAGGCAATGGCTAATTAACTGAAATATATTTGTGCATAAATCTCAAAATCAAGTATCAACAGTGTATTTGTTTTTCTGTTGGGTGACCACTAAGCATAAGTTTGGCCAGAAGCAACAATTTGTTGCTTTTCACAAAAAAAATCGGAATTCGTGCCCACCATTTTCCATGTCTATCCAAACAGACACCAAGTTGTTTTTCTTAATTCATGCTGTTATTAGAGAAGTTTCACTCGTGGCATCTTTTGCTGTAACTGTAAAATTACTTGTGTCTGATGGCTGGCATTATGTATGAGCAGATAGCTCAAGCATGTAGGCCGTTGGTAAAGAGCATTGGACTGTGGGGGTCTGTCAAAGCTTTATCAAGAGGGTATGAATACGTTATGGGGCTGGTTATCTTTGCACCAGTGGCCATATTAGCTTGGTTCCCATTTGTTTCAGAATTCCAAACTAGACTTCTATACAACCAAGCATTCAGCCGAGGGCTTCAAATCCAGCGGATTCTGTCTGGTGGCAAGAAGAATAAATAAGACAACTGAATCATTTGCAGCAATGCCATTACAGTCAGAAGATGAGAAGAGTGTCCATGCATGCAGAGAAATGTATAAGCAATTTTGGTTCGGTGCAGACTGCATATATTGAGACTGTAGAAGAATTCTTCTATCTTGTGTTGGATATTGGATAAATTCTTGAACATCGGAGAGACGGTGAACTGAATCTTATCCAGGCAACAAAACGGGTTAAACTACTCGAGTCTTGACACAAGTTTTGATATTTTTTGCGACAAATGGTTAAATCAGTAGTCTCATTTCTTTTGTTTGGGTGAACTATGTTTTCGGTAATGGGGGCAAAAAAAAAGAGGGAGGGGCAGTGGCATGTTTGGTCCCAGAGACACCGGCAGTGGTCTCTAGAAAGGATTTGTTTATGAAAGGAAGCTATTCAACCAATCCTTTCCTTGAATGCCATGAGATTACCACTTTTAGGCAGGCATAAGTTGTTAGTATAACCGTGTGTCTAACCCTTTTTCCAGTTCTATTAAGTAAAATTTTCCCTAATCCGAGAATTATATCTGAAATGATGTAAATTTGTATTCAATGGCCCTCTTCATTCTCATTCTCTCTACTCTATTTAGCAGCCAAATAATTGAATGTAAGTATTTGTGAAGTTATATGCAATAACTTCATTAATCTCCAATTAAGTACTACAAATTGATTTAGACTATTTTTAGTTTTGAAATACTCTCTCTGGTCCAAATCTTTAATAGTTTTAGCTTTTTATTTTTGTCTCAAAACTTTGGTTGTTTTAGGATTTCAAGAGATAATTTATCACATTTTTTCAACTATACCATTAATATAATTAATAAGTTTTAAGTGGAGAAATAATTAGAATAGTTGAGAATAATAAATAATAAATAGGGTTATTTTAGTCTAAAGTTGTTCAATTAATTATTTTTTAATTTATGTGTCAAAATCTTAAACAACCATAGATTTGGACCGGAGGGAGTATATATACAGTCAGAGAGTATCAAAGAGAAAGATGTTTTTAACGGGATAAGTTGAGTGGAGGTCATAAAATTGATGTTATATCTATTTGTAATAAATAAATTATAAATTATATGAATATTATAAATTTTTAATTATACATAAATAATTATTAAATAAGTTACAATAATAGATTGAATAAGTTTTAAAAACCCGAGTTTTAACTAACTTTTTAATTTATTAAATGAGTTTATTTAGAAAGTTAAACTTAGTAGTTAGGTTGTCAAGCAGAAGCAGGTAATTGGGTCAAAGTACGCTAAAGTAATTTAATTAGGCATACTAAGCGCGGCTACTTGCACATTATATCATTTTTAATTTAGCAACTTTGTTACCGGGTGACATCTTTTTACTCCCTCCATTTATTTTGGTTCACAACAATCAAGAAATCATTTAATTAATTTTTTTCTGTTACTTCTATATCTTTATTTTTTTACTATTACACTATATATTTACTCTCTTTATATTAAAGTATATAAATATAAAAATATGTAAAATAATTAATAGTAATAAAAATATAATTGATAAAATATAACATTAAACTATCAAAATAATAGATAAATAGTAATAATTTTTTTTTAAAAAATAGACAATTAAAAAGTAACGGATGGTGTAATTATTATCACGTGCAAAGCTATATGTTACGCACTTCCAATATTTTTGTTAGGCACCAGATGTTCTCCACTAAAGATAGAATATTTCTTTAGTTTTGCATTTGGAAAGTGTAAAATTATGATCTGCACAAAATATTTTACAATACTATTTAAATAATGATTTGATTCCAAAGGAAAGCCCAAACACACCAAAAATTACATTATATAGTTCTCTCTCGGTTTTGGAAACCTAATCTAAATCAACTTCAAGTGGCAAAATTGCTCCACGTAAACCACACCGCTCATGATCTTGAATACATAATTAAGCGAGTTCAACTAAATTTATGATTCCTTGTCGTTAACAGTTATAAACAGCGAAACATTAGTTTCCATTAATAATGGGGGAAAAATGGAAAAGCATCCAAGAAATTAAGATCAACGAATCAAATGAAATTGTTGGGAATTAAACCCAAAATTTCATCCCGTATGGCAGGTAAATATACAAGCTAATTAACTAAGTATATTCTACAATTTGTAGCAAGATTATAAGGAATTAACACTAACTAACAAACTAGCTAGAAAGGTGCAGATGCTATGTCCCTGAATGGTGCTTCTTGGGCTGCGTGTTTTAAGTTGTTCACCAGTTCCTGTTCTTCACCCGAATCCATGTTCATCCCGGCACCGGATCCCATGCTACAAGCAGCACTAACCACTGGCTTTAACCCCTGCCAATAAATTAATTATTTAATTGCGAGTTTCATTGTTTCTCGGAAACACAAACTAAATTTCTGTAGCCACAATCACATCAAATATCAACACGAACGCACAAAATTGACTCTTGTAATACATAGAAAATTGATGTGTCTCATCATGACTGTTATCTTACAGAGTTCTTTCTGGCTTATATTATATATATATACACGTACGTGGGGCAGATTAAAGCTTAATTATCGGTAGAACTCCATATTACATTACAATTACATATATTTTTGGTAATTTTATTTCATACATAATATCTATATCAACAGCCAAACCGTTATAAATTCAGTACATAAATAGAAATGATAACTACGTACCTCCGTGAAAATTCGGGAAGCTTCTTCTATGGTCTTTGTTTTCAATATATATAACGCTAAATCCTGTAAATTAATCCATCAAATTTTAATCCAATATTAGTCAATCAAGTTCAATTAGGATGATATGAATGGAAAAGACAAAAACGAGACATAAAAGAAATTAAACTGTGCTTACTGATAACTCACCCTTGCGGATTGAATTTGGTCGATGCTGAGAGTCATAGGCTCCCTTTCAATCGATGAAGTCCTTTCAATATTGGGTAACATAGGTACCTCCATTTTTTTTTTGGTGATATAAGAAGTCTTATACTATAATGAAATGCAAATGCAAACCTCAATACAAAGAAAAGTCTATCACTGACTTTAATTAATAGATCAAAAAATCGGGGATTAATGTTATTGTGGAAGGAACAATGCGAATTGAATTTGCTCCTTTATATAGAGTACTTGAGGGGGGTAGATGGGGCACGAGACCAGGCCCTTAGATGGGTGGACCACGTACGCAAACCGCAACGTGGCGAACCCGAAATTGAGGGGTACACGTGGCGTTTTGGATGCGGAACAGGTGGCACTCGATGGTGACATCGTACAAACCGCAGAATAGAATAGAGAAACCCATTCCACTGGGGGTGGTCATACTCATGCAAAGCAAACGTGTTTTGGATGGTTTTCTAAAAGGGGGAAAAGGTGTTATGTTAGTGGGAATAGGAATATAGGAATAGGAACAACGTATTATTTTTCCTTTCGTCACAGAATTATTATTATTATTACTACGTGTTGCGAGTTGGTGAGTACGGAGGGGTAAGGGTGGACAAACAAACACCGCCACGAGAAGGGTCTGCGTCGATCGACCCAAACAAGGTGGAGAACGTGTACGCACGAGATGGTGGCGTATCGTGGTCGATGTTGACGTCAGATTTCCTTGGAATACAGATGAGGCCCAGGAAGCACCTTGCACGTGACTCTTTGGGATTTCTCATCACATTGATATTCTATGCTCCTCTATTTGGGTCCATTATTTATTATTATTATTATTGTTATTAGCTGAAAAATGGACACTACTGTTCTCGTCTGTCCACTTATTTTTATGGATAATAATGTAGAGTTACATAATATCAATAATACTCTGATTTTAATTTATAATTAAGTAGTAGTTAATCAAGTTATAGAGACAAAATAGATAGAGAAAAAATAAGACACCAAAAAGAACAACTATTTTAGGCTATTCTATGTATATGATGGGGTTATAGATTCTAGGCAAAATTGCTATTTTGATCCCACAACTTAATTATTTGTTTCAATTTGATCCTATAACTTTTTTTTTGTCACGTTGGTCCTTTAACTTCGCAAACGTATGTTACGTTAGTCATTTCCGTCAGTTTTAATGAAACGCCGTTAATGTTTCGCCGTCGACGTGGCCGTTAACTCGCTGTTGTGGCAATAGAGGGACCAACTTGAATCATACTAAAAACATAAGAGACTAACTTGAAACTTAAGTGTCGGCACTTCTAAATAGATTCCATAACCTCACTCTTCTCAAGTGTGGTTTCAAGATTCAGAGGCAACCCCACCATGTCACAGCTGATGCTCAAAATGTTAAGCATACTATCTCTCAATGGGTCTGAGTGTTTGACCAGTTTGGTAGTTACATCCGTTGGTTCCAAATGGTTCCCATCTCCAATTCACCAATACACTTCCATAGTCCTTCACAATCTATGTGTTCTTTCCATAACTAAAGATCTTGTTAGTTTAAGCGAATTTGCTAAAGATAAGTCAGTCTATTTAGCGTTCCATGCCAATTGCTATTTTGTCAAATTCCAAGTCTCTCATGAAGTTCTCTTAGAAGCACTATTGGCCCGGATGGTTTGTATAGACTCAATAATTTTCACCTCTCTCATGCAGATAGTGTTTTACTACTATGTCATTTCTACTATTCCAGCTGTTAATATCTTAGTTTCATCTAATTCAATTTCCATCATGAATTCTACTTCTATTGTCTCCCTCCTCCTACACTACATGGCATTGCAGGCTACACCACTCTCACTTAAATACACAAAGTGATTTTAAAACTGGATGATACACCATTTACAAGAACAATAATGAAGAATTAAACAATCTCCTAGGACAACAATCGTTCCAATGATATATTAACTCCCATAATTCCCAATGGTATTGATCACGATTCACTGTCATTGTTTGCATCATATATGTCCAATCTGTCATACCTGGATTGCTCCACGAGACTCCTCTAGCTCTGGATAAGCATATCGTAGCATTTCCAAATCTATTCACAAAGTAAATGAGAGAAAACAAACAAATGAAGAAAAGAGGAGATGAAAGTAAGTTTAACTAGTCTGTGGAAATCTCAGGAAGGACTCTTTTGGTGGAGTTTTCAGTTGAAATAGCTTGGTTAAATAACATTAGCTCCAATCATCACCTCATATTTTATTAATTTTGACTTTTAAGTAGAATGTTGTCTAGTTATGGCAAAACTTCTGCTACTCATTTAAAAAATATGCAAGAGAGAGTGATGATGAGAAAAGGCAAAGTAAAGAGAAAGAGATAGTGTCCTGGACTAGAGATCCTCCAATTGACAATGGAGCTTGAGAGGGAATCAGGAGAGGAAGAGGGAAAAGGAAAAGAAGGAGAATTGTTAAGTTGTTAGTAAGTTTCAAGTTGGTCCTCTTATATTTTTAGTATGATTCAAGTTAGTCCATCTGTTGCCACATTAGCGAGTTAACGGTCACATCAACGAAACAGTAACAATGTTTCATTAAAACTGACGGAAATGACTAACGTGACACACGTTTGCGAAGTTAAAGGACTAACGTAACACAAAAAAATATTATGAGACCAAATTGAAACAATTAATTAAGTTGTGGGACCAAAAGAGCAATTTTGCCTAAATTCTATATTGCACGTCACGTCACGTCACGTCACGTCACATGCGTATCTCTCTCAAAGTTTCTTCTTCATCCTTTATCTTCTTTCAACCGATTTCTACGACTTTTTTTTTTTTGATAACACGATTTCTACGACTTTATTATTACACACGAGGAGGCATTGAATAATTGACGTTCGATTGGGTCTCTCTATATTCAGGGTCTAGGCCCAACCAATGAGCCCATAAGTAGTAAGAAGACGAGGTTCCCAAATTTGGCATGATATAGTACGCGGACTTTTGAACCCATTAAATTAAATTAAATTCAATAAATTGCCCTGAGTCGATTGAACAATATTTCTTTTTCCAACTGAATTGAATGTGTCCTGTGGTATCTTTATCCCCGAATCGTGTTAAATTAAACGCGAAGCGAACAAAGATATAGAAATGGAAACTAGAAAGAGACAGTAGTGTTATTCTTTTATTGAAATATACGGAATGAATGATTGAATTGGAGTAAGAATGTAGTACTAAACTAAACCAATAATATATATGGCAAGAGGGTTTTGTGGTCTTTTAGTTGTTGGATATGCGGTTGCGAGCCATTTGGCAGCACAACCATTTTCCCAGAATATGATGCTGTTGATGGCTGCGTCACTTTGTCACTTTGTTGAGTAAAATATACAATATTTTGATATGATGCCCATGAAATGTATGTGTCTCCCTTTCCCCAATCTTCCTAACTAGTAACTACCATTCCACAACCAAATTAAATAGCAACCGCAAATTAAGCATTTATGAATAAGTTGTTTCTATAATCGAAGAAAAAATTGGATTAAATTATTTTCATATAAGTTATAGGTTATTTTGAAAAGCTTATTAAAATAAGATAAAAACAAAGCTTATAGATATATCACAAACTATTTTCATAAGTTTTTTTTAAATACCTACACAAATATTTATGTTATAAGGTAAGTCCAAATAAGCCATATATAAGTTATTCTAAATGCTCAATTAATAGAATTATAATTTTACATAAATATTTTTACTATAAATATTTGAGTGCTTATTCCAAACAAGCTATAAGAACCCAAAAAGATAACCATTATCAAGAAAGCAAAATGCTCTCCAACTTCTGGACGTGTGGGTTACAATTACTATATAATAATAAAGATGCTTAGAAGTAAAAATGATTTTTGTACACCTATATGTTAAATATATGTTTAAATATTTTTGTTGCCTTAAAACTTTTCTAATAGGAGTTGCTTATGAGAGTTATTTAACTCATTTTTAGTGAACCCTATAATGCTACATGAGATTTAATGCCCCAATAATCTGGTAGAATCCAATTTGAAAGTTGTTTATACAAGAGATATATATAACTTACGAATTGCTTACATATGGATACAACATAGATATACTATAATAAAGAAATCAACTAATCAAAATTGCGTGATGACTCCTTCTTCATGACGAAGTAGGCGTTTGACGTGAGGATAAGGACGGGGATGGGCCCACATATATGTGTGGCGAGATACCATGCGCTCAACTTATGTTCGAGGATGACCATTCTGTTACCAACCGCAGGTTCAACAATATTGACATTTTGGAGGATCCTATTTTTTCACAATTTCCTTCTTTCTTAATTAGTCTTACATTTAGTGTTTGACTTCGAAACGAATATGACGTAGGGACAAGCCAATACTGTTCTTAATAAGAAATATTAAGAATCTAGCACGTTCCTTCGAGAGTGATATGACTTATGAGGTATGCAAAACTGTAAAAAAACAAGGGAGCTACTCGTGAATAAAAAAATAAATAAATCCTGTATAAAAACACTTATATTTTGTTCCAATGATACATCAAATATTTATGAAATTTATTAATAAGTTAAAAGTTATAATATTTAATTTAATACTTATATATTTTTGCATTTTGTGTACACAGTTTACAACATTTTGAAAGAGACTATTCTATCAATAGATTAATGATAAAAGACTTTATTATTTATATCATAAAAATATGTAAAACTTTATTAAGAATTAAAATTAATCTTGAAGTTTCATTTCTGCATTAGTGAAAATGTTAATTATGAATTTTTATTTACTAAATTGTCAAAATGTAACGGTATAATTTTTTTTATTTTCACAATGTTAATTCTAGAACTTTTAGTCAAGGGCATTTAATAAATAAACCAAGTAAAAACTTTACATCTTTTTAACAAGCCAAACTCAAACTCAAATTTCAAGTGCTCAACTCGTTTGCACTCCTAGACTCTAGTCACAGTATAGGTTAAATATTATAATACTCCAATTATTATATTCATTACGTACTTAAAAATATATATGGTCCACCCAATTCAGCCAATGAGTGTTTGCCTCCGAACGAGTCAATCACCAAATAAGTAACAAGTTTATTAAACGCTGATGGGGATGATGCAATAGTGCCCAAAAACTAGTGTCATGCTCAAGCCTGTGAAAATATCATTGGCCAACCAAAGACCCAAAACAACCTATTTATCTGGATGCCGACTACTTTCAGGTTGTGTGGTCTGCCAGAACAATGGAGAGTCTAAGTCAATCAACTCTAGGAAATCCAAGTCGCCACCAAACCCCAAGACATCGCCCGTAGTAGCCATTCCGTTTGTGTTAAATTCAGCATTCTGGCCAGAAGAGAAACCCCCCAAAGAATCCCAGTAATCCGGGTCTCCCAAACCATCCAAAAAGTCACTTAAAGGCACACCTTCAGCAATATTTTCTTGACCATTATTATCAACATTCTGTTATCCCACAAAAATAATAATCAGCATATGCAAAAGAACGAGAGTATATACAGTAAGCATATTATAAGACAAACTATGCATATATTATTGGGTTAAAACTCAGATAAAATAGAAGCCACTCAATAAATAAATTTATAGACAAAAATAAACAGTGTGTGTAATATATATGTACTCTTAATTAGTATCATCAAATGCTCGTCCTAATGGCAAGTGAACATTCTATTTATGCCCAACAGCAAGCTACAGAAAATTGGTAAGGAAAATAGGTAAACCTACAAGATGAAAATCTAAATAAAAACTCAAGTCCAGCCCCTACACTAAAAACGAGTGGTGAAAAATTGTAAAATTATGCTATGCTTATTTGTTTATTTCTTTCGTGAACTAAGCACAAAGACTAAACAAAGCATTAAAAATCAAATTAACACAAAAAAGTCAGCCAATTCTCTGATGACACTGGACCCAAAATATCGAAGAGGGACTACCTAGACAGCATTAGCTACATCATTGAAATTATACATTAAGCTCCAAATGTATTTGACAGAAATATATAACAGAGTCAATACTAAAGCATAACAAGAGAAAGTAGAAAACAGAGAGAAGGAAGCAAGCCAGAGTAGGACATCTAATACAACAACATATCCAGAGTAACATGAATCTATTCACTATTCACAGACATCTAGCATTAACCTAAATTCACAATGCAAACTCAAACACACATCACAATCGTATAGTAAAATGAAATTCAAATGACTACAAAAATAGGGAACACCAACAAGACAGAGAAAGAGAAACATCACAATGTTTCCCAAAAGAATGCACAAGCAGGAGGAAGAAGAAGAAACGGATAGCAAACCTCAGGCAATGTGTCGTCTTCTTTGAAAATATCAAGCAATGATAAAATATCATCATCATTATTAACAGCTTGATTAACTGGATATGAAGGATTTGCTGGGCCAGGAGAAGGCATAGATCCTGATAGAGATGACATGGATGTTGAACCACTACGTCCACTAGCATGTAGATTCTGGTCATTTGGAACAGAGCTATTATCTGTCATAGGCAAAATGGGAACTAGTGCAGACGATTCAGCGAAAGGTATTCCCACCAATTCATCATTCCAGTCTTCCTCATTAAATGGTCTCCCGTACTGTGCACCATTCCTGGGACCAGGACCTTCCTTTTGGAATACCTTACAGATTACATAGGAATCCTGTCATAAAACACACCAGAAGAATTGATTAAAATATATTCACACCGAGAACAGGATGGAAAAATCAACAAATGATTAACAGAAAGTGAGAAGGGATACTAATACTAACTTAACCAAATAAAAACAGCAACTCTTTTAATGTAAAAGGTGCACTTTAGAAGGTAACCAACAGCTATAACTGTTGATTGGAAATCCAACAGTTGAGATTTTGACTACATAGTTAGTTATATATATGCATGCATAAGTATCATGATCTCAACCGTAATCAATGATTATAACTCCACATTTTACTCTCTAAAATGCACCTCTCACATTCAGAGGAGTCATCTTTTAATGCCATTAGCAACACAGTGACTGGCGGCACAAAAGTCAATGTTATAATTGTGAATAAAAACATTTGTCACGATCCAAAAAAATTAGACATTCATATATTAATTTATCTGTTAAAGTGAAATAGATGCCAACAGTAGCAAGAGTACAAAATTTCCTTTTATGTGCATTCACAGTCAAGGGCACCTGGCACAAATTCTACAAACAGCCACATATCTACCAGTTCAAAACTAACTTATACATATAACTCCACAATAAAGCTCATAATTTTTTTTAACAATAGATAAGAACTAAGAAATAAATAAATGGATACCTGAGCAATTCCTTTGTCAGCCAGGTCCTTATCTTCAAGCCTGTACTCATGCATAACCCAATCCGTTCGTTCCCCACGAGGTGCTTTCCCAGTGTGAAATATCAGCGTTTTTATCATCCCCACAGTTTGATTATTGTGTTGAACAGCTCTATCCTTACCAGTAGCTTTCCAAAACCCAATTTCCGTAGCTCGATTGATCCTTACCCCACTGCCATATTTCCTCTCTCTCGGACAGAAGAAGTACCATTCCAAATCCCCACTTCTCAGACACGATTTATCTGAAAATACAAACAAGCAAAAAAGGAAACTTTATTAGAACAAACAAATGAGCACGCACACACCCACACAGTAGTATCCTACTAAATTTGTCAAGGTACCTGGGAGATCCCAAGGCGCATACTTATATATGTCAAGTTCAGCAATGAAACCATCATGGAACTTTTTCCCCGACACTTTCCTCTTCAGAAAGTACTTAACCAACTCAACTCCAGTTGGATGGAACCGAAATCCCGGAATCAATTTCGCTTTGGCCATCAAATCAAATCGATAGTAAAAAAAAAAACACAATGCTACAACGCTTGCTTCAGAACGCCCCAAAAAATAACACACAAAAACTAAGCTATTCCTTAAAATTTTCAATCGAAACCTCGTACCCCCGCGAAAATGATTATTACTTCAGAGAATGAAGTGTGTTATTATGAATTGAAGGAAAACAATGACTACGCGCAAAATGAGAAAAGGGCAAAGAAAACCCTAAAATTGGTGGAGTGTGAGGGAAATGTCAAGTCCAATGGCGAAACAATATCTTGGAAGAACACCAAAGCCTCCCGCGGTTCATAAAGCAGGAGAGGCGCACAACAATGGATGAGAAGGAGGATCCAATTTGGAGGTAAAAAGACATCGGCACAGTGAAACCCTAAATCGGAGATCGAACGATTCAATCGACGGAAACCACAGACTCTCTCTCTCTACGCTGCAAATAAGTAATGAATAGAAAGTGGGGGAGTGAAGTGGTTTATATAGTAGAGGTTTACAGCAACGCGGCATAAGTCCTGGGTAGCTGGCCCACTCATGACAGCAATGATAAATTTTTTTTTTGACCACAATCCTTATAATTAAAGTAGGAGAAAGTTATATCTATAATCTATAATATATTTATAATATATAAATTTGTAAATTTTTATTTTTTTATGTATTATTTTGAGAGTATTTTTAGGTCTAAGTGATACTCTATAATTGTTTTTCTCTCATTTTTTATTTTTAAATTTTAAATTTTAAACTAAATAACAACCTAATCTTTTAATCTAAATTCAAATAAAAATAACTTATTAGGTCAATAGCAACTTATCTTATCAATACGGATAACAAACTGATATCGATCCTTATCTCTAATTATTGTATAATTCAAAATAGATTCTTATCAAAATTAATATCATCCTTATGAATGGCGTAATTATGTCTCCTCTCAAATCAGTTACCTTCAAATTCATTGTGCTCCAACAATTGGTTTGACTCAGTTTCATTTTTTATAGTTGTCAAATCAACAACGAACTCTCTCCTAGTATGTAATCTTCTAAATTTTCTTTTATTTTTCTTATATACAAATTGTCAATTTCTTTCTTTTATTGTTATTCTCATTAACAATTTTTTTAAAAGTGTTGCTATATTGATTATGATATATAAAATATGCTCTATTCTTTGAATATGTGTCTAATCATAGTTATTAATAATTACAGCTACTCTATCTTGATTATAGAATTACTCACTTTAATCACAAGTTTGCTGAAAAAATCTATTTACGTGCTTGAATGTCATCGGTTCTTTTGATTGAATGTTAGTTTTTGTTTTCCTTTTTATGGTTTGTCTTTTCTCTATTTTAAATCTTAATAGCTTTATGAGTTGTACATTTATTTGTTCATTTTGTTCTATTATTCATATCATTAACATTCTTTTGATTGTCAACATTGACTTCTCATTTAAGATGAGTCTTTTTTATTTTACTTTTAGTCATTTTTAGTTATTATTTTTTCAATGTTGCGTTCTATATATTTTGATACTATTTATTCATTTTTTTCATAATCACCAAATTATTAATGTTGTTTGGTTTTTGTTTTGATTTTATTGAAGAACATCGTTATGTTTCTATTCATTAACCCAAACTTCTTCTCTAAGGCGAGTATTTTTTTTTTACTTTTTGATGAGTCGTTTTTAGTTATTGACTGTTGTTTAAAATTAATATTTCTATATTTTATATTGTTAAGTTTTTCATTCTATATTTCCAATTTGTGATTATTATTTTGATTCTATGTAGATACATCATTCTTGCATTTCAAACAAGAAAAAATATCATAAACAACATGAAATTTAGTAGCTTATTTTTTCAATATTTTTCAAAAAATTATATATAAAATAACAATAATGGTATCTATATTACTACTTCTTTTTGTATATTTTAGGATAGATTTATTTTGAAATATACATATAATAATTTATTAATTTTTGTGAGGAATTATATTAATTAATTTAACTTTTAGAAAATGTATATCTTTTTTAAAATATTTATGTGATGTAAATGAAATACAAATCCTATTTAGAGAGTAATATTAAAAAGTTTAATTTCTTTTGTTTTCATATTATACAAGATGTCATCATCATTTTTTTAGTTTTGCGGATTTGAGTTTAGGACGTAAAAAACATTTGATGATTTTGTATTTCATCTTTTTATGAATAGGAAAAAAATTTAAAATTTAAAATTTAAAAAGATTTGATTTTAACTACTTGATTTGAATTTGATTTTCAGATTTAGGTAATAATTTTTTATCTCAATTTTAATTTTCTTAAAGATTAGATAATAAATAAAATAATTTATTTTTAAGTCAATTATATTTAAATTTGATCTCTTCAGGAATAGTATGTTTTTAATTTTCTTTATTTTTTTTGCTAGACTAATTTTTTTATATTTAGGAACATGTAATAAAAATAAAAAGTATTTTCTTTTATCTTAATCAATTTTGTATTTATTATTTTTTCTCATTTAGCGTTATTCATCTAACTAATTATTTCATTAAATGCTCTCTTTAGTGCAAACAAATTTGAATTGTTTTTCATTAATGTCTACAAAAAATTTAGTAATGTATAATTTATAATTTACATCATCTCTGAGCATCAAACTAAGGGAAGAATGAGTTATTTTTACAAATGTTAAGGAAAAATAAATTGGACATTCCATGTTCACGAAAAAGGTTACACGAGGATTTTCCTCTCGATATATATGCTCAACAAATCAAGCTCAACAATAATTTTTGAGGGGTACAAACTTCTATAACAAACCTAAAATCAAGTCCCACAGTTCTATTATTTTTTAAATTAATATAATATTTTAAATAGCAGTGCAGGTGCAACATCTCCGCTGATTATTTTTTTTAATTTAATATAATTTTTTTAAATAGCAGGCAGATGCAACATCACCGTCAATGTCTTTGCATTTGAAAAATGAGAAAAACCTAAACTCGATCCTTAACCTCATCAAAGTGAGTTATCTCCGACAAAATTGGGGTGGGTTCAGGTGCATACGTGCGAATTTAAGTTTTTGACATGACTATTCATATTAACTATTTAAATTATTTTACTACTTCAACCATAATTTATATATTTTTATTGTTATACTCTGTTTTAAAATTGAATCAAATAATTAGTGACCATTATATGTCCCCTGCATAGCACGGGTCACTATGCTAATTAAAAAAAAAAGAGAATGCTGATGTTACTATAGCATTTTTTTTTGGCTCAAAATAGAGATAAATCATAAAACAATAAATTCATTTTGTTGTATATTAAATTTTATAATTATTAGTTTTTTTATTCATTAAATTGTTGGTTATTATGCTATTTTTAGATTTTGGTTTTATTTTTTTTATTCACATTTTTTTCTGATTAAGGTATGTCCTCGTCTTCATCTTTTTATTTGTTGATTGATAATTAAACTTTCCTATATTATAGGATAAAATAATATATTTAATTCTAATCCTAATGTTTAAATTATCTAATTCATACTAATTCAAATTCAAAATTGATTCCCCGTAAAAGGATTTGATTGATATCACAAGGATATTGTTACTATGTTACTATAATTAGAATACCAATCGGTAATTATAAATAGAGAGGTAGTCACATGAGAAAACACATGAAAGCTCGAGAGAAAATGAGCCTAACGTGTTTTATTGGGAGTTTGTTAGTCACACCAGTCAAGTAAGTATCGCGAGCTTGGGTTCATTTGTTTTCTATTTTCTTTTGAATTCCTTATTGGATCAGCATACATATGTGATGTTAGTCCCATATAGAAAAACGTGGTTGAGACTTTTGCAGAAATGCAGAGATTAGTCATAAAAAAATCAATAAATAATTCAATATGGTCACAACAAAATGTTGTGCACCGTCTCCTCAACGCACACAGAACAACCTTTTGCACCCAAACCCAAATTGATAAATAAACAATCCAGAAACGACAAATTAAAAACTGAAAACTAAAAGCTGTAACAAACAATGAGACCCGATCTCCCGGTCACGGCGAGAAGGCAAATTTGTCGCACAGACGCCGGTAGTCTCCGGCAACAACAGAGCCGCTGTGAGAGCGGCCAAACCTTCCCGGTTGCCACCGTGAGCAGCCAACCTTCATCCGTATAGTGACGCAAACAGCGGCCAAACGGACCTTGGAGTCGCCGTGGAGCGCCGTTCGCTTCCTGCAAGTTGGCCCCCCTTGCTGTTCGTAGGTTAGGGACGATGAACAGTAGGTCTTGGGCCCAAAAGGGGATTAAAAAAGGACTGATAAAAAAAACAACAAGAAGCCCACGGCAATTAATTTATGTATAAATTTACTGCTACTCTTTCTCCTTTCTTTGAATGTTGTTGTTGTGTTTACAGATTCACCCACGGCAATTAATTTATGTATAATTATACTGCTACTCATTCTCCTTTGTTTGATTCAGTTTTTGTTTTTTTTGTTTTTGAAAACTATTTTGGAAAATAAGTTTGAAAAACTATTTTTAAGAACAAAACAAAACAAAAATCCGTTTGATTATATTAATTTAAAAACAGTTTCAGAAAAGAGAAAATAAATAAAACTTACTTGATGAATTTGTTTTGAAAACATATTTTGAAAATATAAAAAAAAACAGTTTAACATGTATTTTAAATTTCATATTTTTCATAAAAAATCACATTAAAAGGAGAATGGAATTTATTTTTAGAAAAAATCATTAAGACAAAACAAAAACATCACCATGTGTATTAAAAAATATGCACAAGTCACTTGATGAACAAGACAATGGCGCTTCACTCATTCCGATTCTTTTGATTTGGAACTAGAAAAAAGAGAACCATGCACTTGATTTATTTCATCATAGCAATTAGGTCCGTTCTAGCGTGGACAACCATTGTGGGTGATTCACGGTGAACCATCAAATGTAAAATTTTTACAAAAGTTTGGTAGCCATTAGATTTAATGATAAAAAATCAATGACCCAAATCAATTGAGAAAAAAGAGAGAACACATAATGTTTTCTTACACAATCACACGCCTACCCCCCACCTCCATGCTGCTCTTCTTCTTCGGTGCCATCACCACCATACCTCCACCATCAACTCCGACGTCGCCCTGACCACTTGCCTCCACCACGACTCCATCTCCATGTCCCTCTCCTTCCTACGCGGCCTCCACCACCGCCGCCGCCGTCAGATAGGGTGCACACAATTTCCCCACTCTAGATCCCCTCCTCAAATGTCTAACCTCTTCCATCCCGCAACTGTGCCATCGACGAGAGCAATGTTCGGCGTCTTCCCCTTCCTTCTATCCAGCAGTGTCTCCCACTTCCTCGCGTTGACTCTCCCTCCTCCGCTCCCACAACAACCGCTGCTACCTCCTCGAATGACAACATCTGCGAGATCCTCCGCAACGGCGACTGCAACAAGAAAATCGACATCGACTCCTTCTCCATCCCAAAGAGACTCCCGACAGAGGAGATGTGGGTCGCCGTCGATGGTTGCAGAACCCACCATTGACCGATTGGGGTGGGTGAGGTGAGAGAGAAAGAACGGGTGAATGAGCCCCAGTCCGTCATGGCCAAACCGCACCACCGTGGACCACCTTTCCTTCCTCGAACCACCGCAAACCACTCTCCGTTCTCCCTCCACGCCGTCAGTCTCAACGATCTCTCCACCGCCCGCTCTCCCGCCGTCACCATGCCAACATCTCCCTCCACAATGTAGTTGGCTAGAACCCGCTCCAGGAAGCCCTCTACCGGCGCGCCTTTGACATCGCCGTCGTCCTCGTCCGCCACCACCACCATTCCGTCTGGGCCAAGTGGAGCCACCGCCTCGTCCGCCACCACCACCGTCCTCGTCTCCCTCCACAATAGAGTGTGTGTATTGTGTAGATAGGGAAAAATATGATGTAGAGAGTCCATGGTAAGATCACAAAAAGTAGATTAATCTAAGGGCTAATAAAAATGATCTATGGTGAACCACCTATTTAGTTA
This sequence comes from Glycyrrhiza uralensis, assembly GCA_030159175.1. Taxonomy (NCBI): domain Eukaryota; kingdom Viridiplantae; phylum Streptophyta; class Magnoliopsida; order Fabales; family Fabaceae; genus Glycyrrhiza; species Glycyrrhiza uralensis. Next base: position 54,000,777 of record BRZY01000003.1, on the reverse strand, counting down.
ATTTAAATCATACTTCACCATGGTGAACCACCTATTTGGTGGTTCACCCTAGATAGAGCCGTAATCTGATATATATTCCAAAACATTTTCTCAGTTTATCGCTTATATTGTTTTGAATCTGTGTCACTGCATTATTATCATGATAATACGTAACTAAATAAAAGGAATAATCAATAACGAAGAGAAACAAGAAGGTTTGTTTAATCTCAAAGTTTATCTACGAGATGCTCTGAAGATGAGAAGAAGCTCCCGTCTGTGCTGTGCAATCCAGGATTTGCTCTGTGTGCTTTTCCAATTTTTTTCGAATTCACATATTTACATAATTGCCATTAATGAAAACAACTATTTTTCGTGTTTTCCGCCGAGAAAAGTAAAACGTGAACTGAAAACAGAACAACTTATAGTTGTTTTTGTTTTTTGATTTTAAAAACAAAAAAACAAGAGACGAATTTGGAAACAGTTATTATAAAACAAATCATTCAAACAGATTTTTTATTTTTTTATTTTTTAAAAACAAAAAACAGTTTTTGAAAACAACAATCAAACAGGCCTTAGGGATTATGCTTAGTGGTGGGGTAGTTTGCTATGTCTTAGGAAGTCAGTTGTAGTGCTAAGTCTATAAACTTGGCCTTTTGTCATTTCGTGGAATAACATGCAACAGAGCATTTTCACTCCTTGATTCTGTCCTTGTGAGTTAACAGGTTCCATCTCGGAGTTTTGTTGATTAAGTGACACACAATCCCTATCCACCATGTATATCGTAAGTTCATATCCAGTTCCGATTTCCAAATCAATCAATTTATTATTTATTATTAATTTACATATATTCGTTTTTTAGAGTGGATTTTGTTGTGCATGCATGGTAACGTCCTCAGCACTTGTTTGTAAATATAAAGTAAAATACAACGGTGATGCATGTTGGTTTGTTTATGTGTTTTGGATAATATACCAATAATTCTATAGGATTTATATATTGGTTTGTGTGTTTTGGATGATATCCATAGGATTTAGTTTGTCCGGCGAGTATGAAAAAGCAGGTGGCGGAGCTGTTTGAGGTGTCTCTGAGAGCAACGGTACCTGATGAGCCTGATGTTGTGCCCTTAATTGATGCTTGCGTTGCTAAATCTGGCGTCAAATTTGCTGATTATCAATGGTGAGTGAGTTCACTTCAGATATATTATTATATGCGAGATTAATAATTTAACGTTTTAATTGCATTTGTGTGCATGGGCAAGTAATACAGCACAGTGTTCTTAAACCTAACCAAAAAAAAACTTTTTATTTGCTCGGTGCAGTAATAATGCAATGAGTATATGGGCTATGATTAGAGAAAAGCAGCCGCCATTATTCAACAATCCCCATTCAGTTGGACAGGTCTGTATAATCAGAGATAATTTCCTTACTTCTTCATCCCCGCACGTAGGTGATTTCTTTTGAATCCTTTTTCTAATTACTGATTTTGGAATTAGATTTTGAGTTGTTATTGTCACGCGGGGTATTCTGTGTGTTTGTTTCTTTTTGTTGCTTCTTTCCCTTTTAGCAAAAGGAAAATGTTAATCTGTATGTGTTTTTTTGGTTTGTGTAGGCTATCATGCAAAATCTCCCTCCTTCTGAATTGATAGAATCCTGCTCTGTTGCCGGTCCAGGATTTGTGAATATTGTCTTATCAAAGACGTGGATAGCGCAGGTGATTGGATCTCCATTTTGTAGTTTTAAATTGGAAATATTGTGTTCCTAGTGTCTGTGCGTGTCCAATCTTTTAGGTGGGTATCTGAATCATAGTGCGTTGCTTGGATTATTGAGCTTATTCAAGACCCCTGTCAGCACTTAACAGAAAAAATTTCCTCCTGCAGAGATTACAGCAAATGCTGATTGATGGTATTGATTCCTGGGCACCTCGACTTCCTGCCAGAGTCAAGAATGTCATGGTTGACTTTTCCTCACCTAATATAGCTAAGGAAATGCATGTTGGTCACCTGAGATCAACCATTATTGGGGACACATTAGCTCGAATGCTTGAATTTTGTCGGGCGGAATCTCTTATCCGCCGCAATCATATTGGTGATTGGGGAACTCAGGTAGATTTAATTTTTTAAGTATGCTATTTTGTTTCCTGTGTTTGAAAAAGTGCATGTTTAATAAGCTGAGCCTAAATTTTTTTGCCATTTCCCGTGATTACATCGTTGGTACACACTGTCAAAGCTAGGTTTCCTTCATATATCCCATGTCTTTGGGTAATTCATTTGCAATAATAATCATTTAACTTGACAAGCTTCTGTTCATTAGCATTACTTACTGGCTTGAGAATAATTGTCTTTGGGGACAATGGCTGATGTGAGTTGATCTTCTAACTGTCTTAATGATCAAGAACATGAATTACACCTAATTAAATGAAGGTATCATGTGTGGTCTCTATTATTCCTCTTTGTTGTATAATCTTTAAACAGTTGATGTCCTAAGATGCTTCTCTATCTGCCCCTAAAGAAAATAGTTCAGATATTGAACTATTTCCACTTTCTTTTTTTTTTGGGTGAACCCGGGTATTGAACTATTTCCTTTTGTCACTAAATTTGCAATGTTTACTTATGATATATGGCATATTTGCTTGAACTATAAAATATTCCATTGGGAAAATTTCGATTTTGGTGTTGTACCCAAAGTCTTACAGTCCATGCATTATTTTTGCAGTTCGGGATGCTGATTGCATGCCTCTTTGAGAAATATCCGAAACTGGAAGATGTTAAATCAGCCATTGGAGATCTACAGGTGAGAAAGCATATGCAATGAACTTCATTCCAGCTATTCTTATGTAGGTGTTTTTTCATACATTGTTTTGTTGGTATTTTTATTTTAGATGTCACAATTGTTATTAGTTAATTGGCTGTATGCTTATTCTTGTTGAATAAAATGTAAGTAAAAACCATCCATTCCTCGATATGCTGAAGTTAATGTGTTGTAAATGCCATGAACCCTAACTAGATAGTATAAACTGCTATTTTCGCATGGCAACAGCCAATAGCGTTAAAAAGATAAGCAATTGATTTTCCTTGCAGGTATTGCTGATAATAGTTGTGTTATTCTTTGTTTGTGAATAAACATTTTTTATGATAGTGTTTGCTGTTTGAAATCGGTTCAGTACTTCTATTGTCACATTTTGAATTGGAAAGATGTTAAGATGTGAATTCATAAATAATTGTTTGGGTTTTGTTTGATAATGTATACTCGTAATCATCAACTTTGAAATGGTAATGTTTATACATCTTGAGGGGAACTGTTCTCATTGTCATTTAGTTTCTCCTTATGGTATGTATCTTTGATGATGAACCATTTTTGTTATCCTGGTATTCATTGGAGATGTGGCATTTCTAGGGATTCTATACAGAATCGAAAAAGAAGTTTGATGATGATGCTAACTTTTAAGACCAAAGCACGAGAGTCAGTAGTCAAGCTCCAGGTAAATTGTACTTCATGATTTTTGCTTTCTCCCCGTTATTCATGAGATCACGGGGAGTTGGACATTTTTATATGTATTAATTTTGATTTCAGAGCGGAGATCCTAAGCATCTCAAGGCATGGCAGCAAATTTGTGCTATCAGTAGGGCTGAATTTAACAGGGTCTATAGACGCCTTGGAGTTCGTTTGGAGGAAATGGTAGGGTTCTAGTTTCTTTTCTATCTCCCTTGATAAATTTTTAAGCAGTTTCTTTTTTTTTTTTGGTTCGAGGGGAGATCGCTCCGACCCCACGCAGTGTCCCAACGCTTTCAACGAAGGACTAATCTGTGCTCGTCCGTAGAGGCTTGGACTGGCCAAGACATGGTTTTATCCCCGGGTGGAATCGAACCTGCTACCAACAGGTTGACTCCCCCAAGAGTCCTAGTGTTCCACCACTAGACCAAGACTCCTTGGTTAAGCAGTTTCTTCTTTGCATTCAGCAATCAACATAGGACCACTTAGAATCTGTGCACGCTTTGTATATGTTAGGTTTTGTAGAAATTCTGACTGTTGCTGTGCCTTTTTTTTTCAATTTGTGATGTGTCTTAGTTTCCGTCTTCTAGCCAGATCTAACATAATCTATGTAGAAAATCTTGTATTTTTTAACTTGTTCTGTTGTGATAAAAAAAATTATTGGTTGCTCGAATTAGCTCAGGAACCTGCATAATACTCACGCATCCATAAGCTTTTTGGTAAATGTTTTTCTGTTGGAATTTTGTTCCCATTCTATTAGACTAAAATAATAATTTGGTGATTCTATATGCATGATTTCCTGGACACAGCAATTGCAGCAAAAATAATCAATGTTGCAGCTTAAACGACATTGTTTTCTTTTGGACTGTCATTTTCATGTAATAATGTGCATACCGTGTAGCAATAAATTGATTGAATATATTGAATTTATGTTGCAGTTCATTTTAAATTAATAACAGTGACATTTTTTTTTACTGTGTACTGATTGGTCATGTATTTGGTGACAGGGAGAGAGCTTCTATAATCCTTATATCCATCCAACTTTGGAGAAACTGAATAAATTAGGACTAATCGAAGAAAGTGATGGTGCCCTCGTAATATTTATTGAGGGCGAGCACATACCACTGATCGTCAAGAAAAGAGATGGGGGGTTTAATTACTCCTCAACCGATGTTGCATCTCTTTGGTTAGTTTTCCTTTTAATTTTTTGACATATTCTTTGCTGCTTGATGAGAATGTGATGATGGGTAAATGGGCACACAAGATAAGATTTGCAATGAATGCATTAGAGAGTAAGTTGGGGTATCACCTATTGTAGAATAGATTGTGGAGTTAGCCTTTATCTATAGAAGACATAGAAGCTCCAGTAGAAGACAAAGATAAATTATATCGTAAGCCATCAAGTAGAATTTTGATTTAAATGGTTTGTTATTAGACATGATTTTTATGATATGATATTGTTGTGTTGTTTGATCCTTATAGCTGGCCTCATAGTGAGAAAAGGCTTTGATTGATGTATACATACACCGCTTTTCATGTAAAATTTGGGATGCCTATTTCTATTCTTCTGCATTTTTATTTGAGTATGGAATGCGAATTATATCGACTGTTAAAAATTAACTGATTTGGTTATCTGAGCACCTTTAACCATGTAGGTATCGTTTGAATGTGGAAAAGCTTGATTGGAATATATATGTTACAGATGTCGGGCAGTGGCCACATTTTGACAAGCTTTATAAGGTATTTATATCCCAGTGTGATCGTACGGTTGTATCACATTGTTGTCACAAGAATGTATTCTATTCACTTTAAGTTATTTTAGTTATTGACTTGTCAGTTTTCTGATAGCACACTTGAATAATTATTCTGTAAAAATGTTTTTCTTGTTGTATTGAATTATCAGTCATGTCTTAATACTTTTCAATTCTTTTTTGCATAAATTCATCGACCATGACATATTGTTAGTGCTAGTGCTAATAGTGCAATGAGTTTAAATGTCTGACATCCTTTTCAATTCAGGCCTTTAGGCGTGCAGGCTGGCTTCCAGATGATGAAAATGAATATCCAAAATGCACCCATATAGGTTTTGGTCTTGTTCTTGGGGATGATGGAAAACGATTTCGGAGTAGCAAAGGTGACACTGTTCGATTAGTTGATTTGCTTGATGAAGCCAAAAGGCGCTGTAAAGTTGCCCTTCTCGAACGTGGTAAAGTACCAGTTGCCTATTGCGTCTTTTTTTCTTCCTGTTTGTGAGAATCCATGAAATGAAGTTTCTGTTTGATTAAGAAATATGAATGCATATGCCTTTTCAATTCTCGTTTATGAGATTAACCTTCCAAATTGTTCTTGTAGATAATGCTAAAAATTGGACGGAGGAAGAGATTGAGAAAACAGCAGAAGCAATTGGATACGGGGCTGTTAAGTAAGCGCCTGTCTCAATAATTTTTTCAACCAAACTTTAAGCATAATCAACATTCTTTCTAGCAATAATATGTTGTATTTTGCTTCTTCGTAGGCATATTTTATTGTGTTAATGTGGAGTCAGATGTATTGTCTAATGAATTCTTGTTCACTGAACTTTTTAAATTGTATATATATATTGCATTAAATTCTGTGCAAAGGTTTTGAATCTGGTTGATATATCCTAATTTTCACTTTGAGGTTTTTTATTATGTTCTCCAACTGCTAATTAGTTAAACCAGATCAAAAAAGAAGCACATGTGTTTGCTGGGTTGTTACATTTTTGGGTTCTTTCATGCTTAATGCTAAACCAGGGGTTATATTTCTGTCCCACTGTTGTGAGGTTTTGTTTTTACTATCTTATATATGGTTCTACATATGGTTTTGCTTTGACTTTAAGACATTTTCATTGGCTGCATATGCTTGTGATTGGAATGCTAAATGAGTTGTAGGATTGTTGTTTCATGTTTGAGCTTTTAATGTATTTGCAGGTATGCTGACTTGAAGAACAACAGATTAACGAATTACACTTTCAATTTTGATCAGATGCTTAATGATAAGGTTGATTTACTTTTTGCAAATTTTTAGTGTATGTTTCTGATAGGGACTTGGGAATTATGGGGCGCCTAAGTCCCACATCAAGTAGTTTGGGATATTCGGTGGAGTACTCAAGTTCTCGATTCTTCCCCCTTGATAGCTAGCTTTTCAAAGAGGGTTCCCCAAGTGCTTAGGTACTTATCAGCTTGTCAAGTTATAATGAAAAAACTAGGGGTGTAATTGGTTCGGATTGGTTCGGTTTTGGCCAAAACCGAGAACCGAACCAATCAATTCTGCTTAGTTCAGTTTGGTTCAGATTTTTTGTATTTTTTCACGCAAACCTAGCCAAACCAAACCGATGACCAACGGGTTGGTTCGGTTATATCGGGTCCAATGAATTTAAAAAAAAAATAGATCTCAGATGTATAAAAAAAAACAGATCTTAGACCCAAAAAAAAAATCAGATCACAGCAGGCAGGACGAAGGCATCTCGGAGCATGACAGACCACGATGAGGACAAAGGCTTTAGGCAGGGTGATGGTCAGATCGGAGCAGTGAGCTTGGTAAAGGCTTCAGCCATGGCGGACCACGGCTAATGACACGACGGAGATGGCGAGCGAATTGCGAAGAACTCCGATCTGCGAAGATGGAGGTGCGATAAGGACTAAAGAAATGAAAATGGAAGAACTGCAGTGTTTGAGGTGTGATGAGGAGAAAGAAACGAATAGAGAAGAATGGAGATCGAACTACGAATAGTGAAGAACGAAGATGGCGAACCCGAGGACCAAACCAATAGAGGTCGGGTTTGTTTGGTTTGGTTCTAGGTTCACCGGTTCTCAAAAGTGCGAACCCGAGGACCGAACCAATAGAGGTCGGGTTTGTTTGGTTTGGTTCGGGTTGAACCCGAACAGAGAAAAAAACCTAACCAATTTGGTTGGTTTGGTTTTGATCGTCGGGTCGATCCGGACCAATTTACACCCCTAGAAAAAATTGGTAGATATAATAACCGTTATTTATGGGCCCTGTCCTTCCCCCTCCTTGGCAAATATTTCTGAAATCTATAGCTATAATTATTGCTCCTCCTTATTGCCAATTTCTGTCAGACTCAGAACTGCTGGAAGATATATCTATGAAACAACTCTTAGCAATTGTTGAATATGTGTCTCACTCACCTTTCTAAGTTTTTTGTACAACAGGGGAATACTGCTGTTTATTTGCTGTACGCACATGCTAGGATATGTTCCATTATCAGGAAATCTGGTAAAGACATAGAAGAACTAACAAGAGTAAGTTTGTTTTTCTTTCCGTGATGATGTCTTACTTGTATATTAAACGCCTTGCAAAAAATTAAATTTATTTAATTGTTTTGTATCATATGTTTAATGCTTAATTTTACTATATACTCCACCATGGTTGACTCGATACGAGTCAATTTTGCACTCATAAGTGTGATACGACTCGGTAATGCATGTGTTTATATATATTCTAAGCCGGCTAAATATCAATTAGTGCAAATTTCATGTTCTTCATATCTTGTTTGTCAACTTGTGACAGAATGGAAATTTGGTGTTGGATCATGAATATGAGCGTGCATTGGGTCTTCATTTAGTACAATTTCCTGAGGTAGGGCATGTGAAATAGTATGTTTTTCTTGAGCTTTATACTGTGTGTGCATATATATCATTTTATAATCCATAAAATATATACACTTATATGTGGGCTTTGTTATTTTTTCAAATTCTTTTTCAGGTTTTTGTGGAGTCATGCTCCAATTTATTGCCAAATGTGTTGTGTGAATACCTATATAACTTGGCCGAAATATTCACAAAAAAATTTTACTCTAGTTGTCAGGTATGCTTCAAAAGCCTTAAATGGATTAATTTCGTTGCCCTTCCTGTTCTTATTTTCTACAATGGATAAAGGTGTCAAATAGAAGTTTGTTTGTATTCTAATTCAAAATCTTGCCATTGGCAGGTTGTTGGGTCGCCTGAGGAAACAAGTAGACTCTTGTTGTGTGAAGCAACGGCTACTGTGATGAAACAGTGCTTTTATCTCCTTGGAATTGAACCTGTTTACAAGTTATGACCGGTCTAGTCTGAAGTGGTCCAAATGCAAACTTCTAGCTCTAGGCACGTCTAAAATTATATTTATTTATGTGCATATAGTAGTTTTTTAAAAATAATTTTGATCAGTAATTTTTGTCGTACCTATTCTATATTTTATAGTTTAATACTAAAATTTTAGTTTTGCTCTGGTTTTTAAAATATTTATAGACATAGTTGATTAATCTTTTTTAAAACGATTAGTAAAAGTTTTGACACTAATTTAACTTGTAAATTTTTCAAATATGAGAAGTGTCATCATTAATATGAACAAATTACGGTACATACATTTTAAAAAAATGAATTTATTTAAATATATTGACTTTATAATTTATATATTAACTCTTGTGGACATTCTTGTCTTCCCAAAATGAAATTAATGTAGTAGTACAAGAAGCGAGTTAAATTATGACCTCTTTAAAATTTTGACCTGAAACCCAAGTATAACTTAGCATTCAGAAAGGTTTCAGAAAAAATAGCTAACAAAACTTGTTAGTATAGTTTGAAAAATATATTTTTCTAAATAAATACCTTTCTAAGTCGAATCTGTTTTATGCCAAAGATTTCTAGTTATGCTTTCTTGAAAAACTTGTTCAGAAAGATTAGTGAGAAATGCAGTTCAAAAAGATGATATTTTTGAGTAAACCAGACTGGGAGCAACTACAATAGTGTAGAAAGAGTTTTTGTATTTGTCTTAACACTATCCCACTACATCAATGTACTCTCTCTACATTAAAGAGTATAAAAAAATATGTAAAACAATTAATAATGATTAGAGTATAATCTTAAACTATCAAAATGACAGATAAATACAAACAAAATTATTAAAAATTGACAATTAAAAAGGAAGGGGAGAGTATTAACTAACATAATTAATAACATGTCAATACTTTACCAGCCTAGTGCAAGAATTTCTTGTTTCCCAATGCCAGATTTGACTTGGTTCATTGCACAAAGATAATTATTCAATTCCACAGGAAATGTAAAACTGTGATTCAGAAACAATGACACCCAAATCTTATATATTTTACATGATCAATATGAAGGTGAAACAAATTTCACCGTGAAAATAAACAGGGTCAATTACACATGATACAATCAAACACAATTCTGGTCACAATCCTCCATGGTAATGTATTGAAGAATCAACTCCGGGAAGATAAGACGCCATTGAACAGCTGAGATCAGGAAGAAATTACAGCGCAATTGGCCAGCACAGAAGCTCTGTCCATGATTTCCTCCATATGGTCGTTCAAATATTACTAGGTCAGTAGTCTCTGTCCAACACTTGCAACCCCACCCCCACCCCCAAAACAAAAAACAAAAAAAAAAACTGTAGATGAATCGGTAGTTTCCCCAGCACCCATCTCAATATCCAATTTAAATGTGGTCTGTCTCGCTAAAATCACTATCCATTGCACTGTCTGAGCAATTGGGAGGCTAATGCAACTTCTCCAAGCAGCAGAGCTTGGTTCACATGAAGCAAGGGAAAAGAAATAAAGACGACCCGGCTTTCAGCATATTTAACCTGGTCTATGTTGAAGTTTTTTGGCCAGTTGGAAACTTCCTCGTATCTGAGAGAAAAGAGGCAGCATGCTGCCACCTATTAACTCTTCCCTCCCTCAAAATCGTAAAGCCATTCCATAGTGAACCAACCACTCCCACTAGTGACCTATAAATGTAATACTAATTGATTGATTGATTGACTGACTGATTGACGAGCATTCACCGTGCAAGCTTGGCCAAAATGTAACAAGCTAAGTTATCACCACTGACAAATAATCTCACAATATTCCATTCAAAACCCTCTGATAATAATCATACTGCCGTGTCCTCCAAGCATCCAGGCTACTGCTAATAAGAGAAAGCACCAAGGAGACACATTGCTGCCAAAAAAGAAAATGATACCGTGATGATTACATCCAAAATATTTTGCTTTTAAGAAGTAACACATCATTAATATTGAAACCTCTTCTGTTAAACTGAGATGAAATCGCTTTCGCAAGTTCTGTATCGTCCGTGTACCACCTTTAAAGCACGGGAAACCCGAATCCTGATACCAACATAGCCCAACAAAGAAAATGTTCAGGGAAATCATATTGTGCGTGTACAGTCAACAAACAAGACTATCAAGATATAACTTAATCAAATAAGTGAGACATGGGGTACTTTTGCTAGATGAGGTGAGGCTCTGTACAAGTTTACAATCAAACATCATCTACAAGTTGAGGAAAAAAGGAAATATATTTCTCTTTACCTTGCTTCTAATCAAACAGATGTAACACCAACTTTATGCGCAAATAATTGTTTCATGAAAAAAAGGTGTTGTTTCTGCCTCTCGCTTTGTTCAGATTGGAAAAACACTTTCAAGACACATCAAACTTGGTGGTTTTAAAGCCATACTCAAGAACAATCTATCTAATTCACCATACGCTGCCCAACAAAATGTTGGAACATCTAGGAATTTCTAGTTATGATTGTTGTCCTAAATAAAAAAAATCAACACCAAACATATACTAGTCCTCCTTCAACTACACGTCTACACCTTCATGAGAAATTACTTGTATATTGCTTGGCCCTAGGCAGAATATATCATTAGAGATTATCTTTCACTACAATATACTCATGAAATGCAAAGGCCAGCTCATCACAAGATTCGAAAGAGTATATTCTTCTGACTCTTCTTATTCCCGAATCACCAAACAGAATGTTTAATAAATTAAAATTTTAAAGAAAGAAATGGATTTTATATATTGTTTCAATGTTGGAGATCAAAGACGTCATTTGAGTATGAAGAGACTCGAGCACTTCACACTATACTCCAGTCTTTACCTAACTGTAAATTAAAAAAATTCACTACACAAGATGTGAACATCCAATCGTCCGAAAATATCATACAACACTGCAGAAAGGACAGCAGGATATAATATAAATATAATGAGATATTTTCAGTCAGTAGACTGTTCGCAATGTTGCTTGAAAAAGCATAATCTTCTTGGCTATTCTTGAAGTTATAGGGTTTCAAATAGAGAGAGAAGAGAGAATAAACTCTAGAAATATGATTGATAATATTTGATAATAACTTGATGAATAAGTAAGTAATAGAGAAACTAATCCTATGAGATAAACCAAGTAATAGAGAAACTAATCTAAAGAGATACTCTAAGATATTTTAAAATAACTAACTAATCCTATGAGATAAACTAGGATACTTTCACATAATATTAAGATATTATAAGATATTTCCTTATATTCTAACGGCTATCTATTGTCCTGTTTTGAGAAACTGGAAGTACATATCATGACAAGGCGAAGAACACAGACAGAGTACATATTAGACAAACATAGAACCACAGGAAGCTAATATTCATATTACCTGCAACATCTCAACAAGAAGTATAATACGCTCAGCATGCTTGCGGCAAGTAAGGAAGCCTTGAATGCATAAGACCTGGATTACAGGGACAAAGCAACATGACAAATTTAGAGCTGACAATAGCACGTCATCTGCAATCTCTCAAGGAAAGATCAGAAAGAGTTTTTATCAGCACCTTAAAATAATCAAAGAACTCGCTTGGCACACCCTCAGCATCAGAATCCATAACCTAGCATAATCACATTATTGTGATCATTGTATGGACATTTGAAAGCGGGAGTATATAATAAAAAGCAAATAATATCAGTTTTACCTCAAGAAGCTCACGTGTTAATTTGAAAGGTGCACTTTCAAAGTTAACCCCACCAGGTGAATTGGAAAGCATGAAGCCAAAATCAATATGTATGATATGACCTTCTTCATCCAATAGGAGGTTCCCATTATGCCTATCCTTCAGCTGGATGACAAAAAAGGAAAAAGAGAAGTGGTGAGAACGCAAAGCATTCAATAATAATAAACAGCACAATGTTATCATTCAAATTTTCACTCAAGCACTAGTTGATAAGAAGTTCCATACCTGCAGAAAGTAGCACACCAGGGAATATCCTGCCATACTCTCAACAAAGTTCCTCTGAAACAAAGAAAGTAAACATTTATGAAAGTACAACAGAATCCAGAAAAGAAATCTCTCCATTTATAATAAAACCAAAGTGTTCTTCAACACAAAGGTTAAAATTAGTAAAACTATGAAAGAGGTGAGGGACATAGAAAGCAAAACAAAGCAGAAACATATTAGCTGTCCATTCAACAAAACATGAAGTTAGAGTATCCGAATGAGAAGAGGTGAGGGACATAGAAAGCAAAACATAATGTATACTAGTGGAATAAATGCCCAATTAAGAAGTCATTGCAAATCATAAGATGAACAAGTTCAGTCTACGGTAAATTAAATTACCTGGGCAAGTTTAAAACTTGGAGAATTTTCTTCATACTTAGCATTGAAGAATTCACGTAAACTCAAGATGTTGGGATATCTACTTTTGATAGAATGTAGAGAAGCCTAGAAAGCATCAATATTTTTATTAACAAAGACAAAATCTTTGACATTTTAATATATATGAAAATTTGTGAGCACAGAATTACCGTATCTGGAATTGTTTCAATGAGAGCTGTATAAGAAGAAGTACACAAAACTTCATAAGGGCGCAGCCAGAGGGGTAGACCAGCTTCTTGGAAAATATCTAGCATCAAAACCCAATGATTTTAAGCAAGATGTAGTGAAACACAAACACAACAGTTTGCATCCTGGTTTAAACTGGAATCATAATGCAATAAAACGAGATCCAAATGCAATCATTTAGACAAAAAAGATATCAGATCTGACCTTCATATAAAGAAGAGCTGTGGAAAACAAATAGCAAAAGACAAAACAACAACAACCAAGTCTTATCCTATGAGCTGGGTCACTTACATAGATTAGATGACACCACAATTCATTATCACGTATTAAGTTTAAAGATAGGCCAATTACCTCTAAATCTCACTTAATGGTTTGACATATAGTTTTTTATCTCATTCTACCTCTAACTATTAGACAATCCTCCATCTAATCAATCATCCTTACTGATACACATGCCAGGGAGATCGACCGTAGAAGCTATATAATTGAGAAAAACTTTTTTGTAAGTTGTAACATAATGAAAATCGATGGAACAAAAATGGTTAAATTCTGAACATGAAGTAAAACAAAAGATTTGAAAGATCACCTACCATAGAAGTGAGAAATAAGTTGAACAGCCATATGCTCCTGCCTGCAATCATCTCCGCTCTTCACAATAACCTATGTGAAAAGGAGAAATTTGCACCATCATGCTCAAAAGAATTGTGATATAAAGCACATATTCTGAAACAGAAAAAACAAATAACTAATAGAACAAAAGCTAGCCATACTTTATAGAATCATATTAATAATTAATAATAACAATAATAGTAATACAAAAAGGACATTATAATGGAGCTTTTGACACAATGAAAATGCTATTTGCTAAATACTGCTTATATTTCATTTTTAAATCTAGTAGAGGATTTTTTTATGATATGCATAAATAATACCATTTTTATGTATAAATCGAGTTCATATCTTAATGCATTTCCGAAATAGCCAATTCTTTTGCTTAAAATTTGCACTTACTGATCGTAAGTCCCAACCAGGTAACTTCCCATATATGGAGGCCTTGCGTACCCTATCTTTCTTTGCCTCCCAAAGTTCACCAGACAAGGCATCACTAGCTTTGGGAGTAATTCCATTAGCCTGTAGAAGAAACCATGTCATATGACAACTCCGCAACCTTAAGGTTAAGTGAAACCAAACAAATAATTATGTCTTACCCTCGGTTGCGCATCTGATGAGTCTTGGCCAGCACCTTTCAAAGGGAGTCCAAGAGGTGCTTCCCCTTTTGCTGCCGCAGCCTACCAAATATTCAAATGTTGACAACAAAAATAAAATGTTTTTCAAAATACGAAACTTTTTTTTACACATAATTACAATGGGGGAAAAAAAAGAGCACAGTGGTTATTTAGTCCATTAAGTTTATAAATTTAGCGGTGGTTATTTGTTTCTTTATTGTAACCATAATGATCGAAAATAAATTGCAGCATTAACTGGAAAATGCCAAACAAAAACATAAAAAGTAAAGATGTAACACGAAGTAATCCCAATTCATACCATCATTTGTTCATATTACATGTCATGGTGTTAAAGACACAACCTTTCACAAAGAATTATTCTAAATAACCCACACTATTGGCCAATATCACCATCCTATGTCCAGCTTATTGTATAATTTAATATTTCAAATTCTTGATTATGTTATCGCATTACATGATACATGACCCACTATTTTCTTCTTAAATCTTTCATTTACCCAGTAATAATATCATCGTAAGAGCAATTATATTCTAAATTGCTTTCAAGCTCATAAAGAATGTCAATGTATAACATTACAAAAAAAGTAATGTGAATAGCAAGCAGCATCAATAGCAGTAAAAAAAGCACTCAAAGGCTCACCTTTACTTCTTCTATTGCCACTGTACTTGGAACACGGCGATGTTCCTTCCTCCGAGGTGGTGCTTGATCCTCAATATCTTCCAATCTAACCCCAGGATCAGCTGTCAATACTACACACACCCATTCCAAATCACTGTCATGTCCTGCTCCTGCTGCTTCTTGTACACCCTCTCTATAAATTGATGCACGATATCGACTGCCACCATGTAGATCAGCCACTGCAGTCTTCCCCAGCTGACCATTATATTGTGTTTCCACTGAAAGATTCACACTAACAAATTTCATTTTTGCCTCAGATACATGAGTCATTGCCTGGTCAATTGCTTGAGCAGTCGATCTGGACATCCTATCATTGCTATTTCGGTACACCTCTTGTGCTGTCCATAATGGATAAGCCCAGGGGGGTGGTTTTTGCAAGAAAGCATCTCCATTTGCCAAAGGAATTCCACCCTGAGAAAGTTTCTGAGAACTGGATGACTCCTTGGAATGACTATAACAAACAATATGCAGAGAGAGAAATATATCAAAAATATGCTTTTCACTTTATTAACTATTATTCTTCAAAATGCCAAGGAGTATTATCCAAGCAATACCTTGGCATTTCACATCTCAAAACTTCAACGCAGATCAGGTAAGGTGCCTTCTCCCTAGAATTCAAGAGAACCGCTTCATCAACAGGTATATGAAGCACACGATACATGCCCTTTCCCAATGGAAAACAGACTCCTAGAAATATATGACAAGCAAGATTGATATAGAAGTAAGAAGATAAGTGAAATCTACTTGCCATAATCAATGGAAAATGTTGTAGCTTAATTGGCACACATGAAAAGGACATATCTTTACTGTAAAGAACTAAGAACTGCCAACAGTTGCAATCACATTATAGAAAAACTTCTCTGCAGATACTTCTAGAAATGGAGTGTCAGTAAAAACCAAAAAAGTAGTTCCTAAACTTAATTCCCTAGACAAGTGAAAAACTACACCAATGACAGATGTATGGGAAATTTCATCATTTTTATCTACATAAAAAGTTCTGCTTGAAAATACACATAAAAAGCCTGACTCTAAACCAATAAAGGTGGCATTACCGCCACTGAAAAGTTCCAGACCACGCTCTTTGAAAAAAAAATTTAACATGCTCAATTGAAACATACAAAAAAATAGAGAAATCCATTGCCTTAATTGAACATCATTCAAATAATATGAATAAAAATTAAGACTTACCTCCGGTATTCTGAGCCTCTGTTATATGTATATTGATCTCTGCAAGTGACTGTAAATATAAGGATAACAAAGAAGGTGTCAGAAATATTAGAATAAAAAAGGTTTAAACCTTTATATAGATTAAAAAAAGGTTTAACTAAGTCAAATAGATGAAGAAAGCGTAAAAAAGGGAAATGACCTCATGAAGAGCACTTTTGCGATCTTCAATTGGAAATACGTCCACTAACCCAAATGATGTGTCACATAATGACTGCACAAACTCCAACGAGTCATGGTAAGCCCCTTTCCGGAACTGAGATGGACTAATCGGTAATGGGGGCTTTGTGCTTGATTTTTCACTTTGCTGCTTTGGGGATCCAGGATGCTTCTGCCAAAGTAATTTGATAACCCCAAATGAGGCATAACAATGCGATATGTCGGAAATTAATCTTTATTTAATTTAATATTAAACACTAGAAAACATAAGGAAGAAAATGAAAATAAACTTCAGAATGCAATAATACTAGTAGATTCTTCTCTAACCAACAACTAGAATCAGAGACATCACAAATATGAATCATTTCCAATGTCATGCTAACATGCATGCAATATTAATTTAAATTGATTTCTTAAAAAATGTACAACATATTTGTTTTTTAACTCTCAAATACCACCTCTAGTAAAAGCTTATGCTTAAACTATTTAGATGAAAGCTCATGAATGGCTTTACCACATCTACCACATACACCCTAAGAATGACTACCAGGGATGACTGCCATGTTATGTAGTTAACCACAGAAAAACAGTTGTTTTTTATGTTAGCTATGAATAGAAAGGGACA
Organism: Glycyrrhiza uralensis; assembly: GCA_030159175.1. Lineage (NCBI taxonomy): Eukaryota > Viridiplantae > Streptophyta > Magnoliopsida > Fabales > Fabaceae > Glycyrrhiza > Glycyrrhiza uralensis. The sequence continues at coordinate 53,983,723 of BRZY01000003.1, read as the reverse complement.
TGCACCTTGGATATGTTGAACCCAACAGACTTTTCCCAATAATAATACACGGTTATAGTAAGACCAAATTAAGTGATAATGCAAGACCATCGCCGCCGCATGTCAAGGAATTCAAAAGCATTCTAATGTTCAATATTGAATTCAAAGAAGGAATATGACTTAAAACATTGAAGGGCCAAAATATAAAAGCTTTATGGGTATTGGCAGAAAATTGGAAATTTTTACAGGGGCCCAAATTATATAATACAGGAGTCAACTGAAAAAATGAAGTCGGACAGTTTTAGGGGGGGAGGGGGTGAGTGCAGGTAGCCAATCGAGTGGCTGTAACAAGAACATAAGCAATGTAAATGGACACAGTAAAACAGACTTGCTATCTGAAAAGTCATAGAGAGACATTAAGCAAATTTTATGATTAAAAAGAAGATATTTGTCTGTATGAACTGGTCCCATTCACACTTTTCAGTTTACAATCCAGATTCCACCGTAGAAGTAAACCAAATCATTGACAAATATTTAACATACCTCTTTCTGTCTCTTTGATCCCAATAGCTCTGAATCTTCAATTGAACGGTCACGGTCTTTGAACAATTTACGGAAGAAATTTTCTGTACCTGGACTACTTTGAAATAAGCCACCATTATTGCTGTTTTCATTGGCTGGACTACTTTTGGCGTCTTCAGGGTGCACACGAAATAGTCTTTTAAACAAGGAAAACTCATAAGGTTCTTCTTCCTCACCATTGGCAGTACCCTCTTCAATTTTATCGTTTGTATCTTTCTTTTCCTCAAATTTATCCTTAAAAAATTTCCTGAAAAAACCTTCTTTTTCATCCTCTTCGGCAGGTTTTGCACATTTCTCTTCAGAATTAGCAATATCTCTGTTGTCATTTCTATCACTCCCATCCTTCCTATCTTCGAATTTCTCCCGGAAAAACTTTCGTAAAAATCCCTCTTTGTCTTCATCTTCAACTGTTTTAGTGCATGTTTTGTCCTCAGAATCATTCTTGCTATCACGAAACAACTTTTTAAAAAATCCTTCTGAACTTGAGGTTGCATCCTCGTCTTCGCCTCTACTGTCCCTTAAGAGCCTTTGAAAGAAACCATCCTTTTCAGAGTCTTCGTCGTCACCTCTACTGTCCCTACTGTCTCTTAAGAACCTTTTAAAGAAATTATCTTTTTCAGAGTCTTCGTCGTCTTTCTCAGATGATTTCCGAAAATGAAATGCATCACGAATTTTTTGGCCCAGCTCCTCATCGCCTTTGCTATCTCTTAAAAGCCTCTTGAAAAACCCATCCTTTTCAGAATCACCGTCGTCTTTGTCCACTGACTTCCTAAAAAGCAAAGCATCTCTAACCTTTGGACTCGGCATAAACTTCTTAAATATCTTGTTCTCGTCAGGAGACATCGGATTGCTGTCCTCTTGCGAATTGTTTCCCGAGGAAGGTGAAAATGACAAAGACTTCTGAGAAGGTGGTGAGGTTGTTAATGACAACAGACGATTTTTCGACGAAAGTAACCTATTCAAAACTTGGCTCTTGCCTCCAGGACTCGGAGGTTCAGTTTGAGGCCGTATCAGAGGCGGCCACTCGCCCATCAAAGTGGCTGCAATTTGACACTTCTCCTGAATCCTACTAATCCCTTCATTATCATCAGAGTCCTCAAGCTCCGCCAACAAGAACCAATGAACTTTCAAAGCAATCTTAAGCGACTTCGAGCACATATCTATCACAAATTTATCCAACGACGGACTAGGCTTGTGTATCATCATGTAACATATTTGGAACAAATAACTCTCAAGCCCATGCAAGGGAAGAGTGTACATTCTATTACAGAGATAATCACGCACGCCGGCATGATCATGCTTGTACAAGTAGCTAACAGCAATCCACTCGCAGAAGAACGCCGAGTCAAAGAACCGAATGAGCCACCCATTTTCACTAGACTCACTGGTAAGGCTTGACCTTGACGCGATTTCACGGGGTTCATCTGCATAACCACGAGCGAATCCTAAAAGCCTCACCATCCTCAATCTACCATCATCAAAGGAACGCCCTAATTTCAATTGGATCAAGTTCAGAACAACTAAACCATGCTAATGCTACCCTTTCCATATAAACCCTATAAGTCCCTTAAACCTTCGCCGAAAACCCTAATCCTCGCACAAATCGGTATTACAGCTCTCTCCAATTGTCTGATTCGGGTGTCTACAGGCTACAGCAAAACTCAAGCACCGAGATATTGAGCAGAAACCCTTGCACCGGCGAATATAATAACAGAGCAACAATTTACACTTTTAATTCCTAAGGCACTGGAAACTAAAGCTACAGGTGAAACAATTGGGGAATTCTCCTCGAATTTCAAATTCGAATTGGAGGAAACGAAGGTACCCAAATTGCGATGATGAAAATGTGAACCTGATTCTTCAGACTGTAGGAGAGCGTGGAATTGAATCGGATGTTGCGGTGGATCACCACAGCTTCTTTAAACGACGGCGTCTTCGGGGAAGTGGTTGCGGTGGCAACGGTGCGGTAACGGTGGTCGTCGTTACTTTTTTCAGAGTGAGGAAGACGACAAAGGGGAGGTTCGAGTTCATTAAAAGATTAAAATTGAAGAAAAAAAATATTGCTAAATAAATTGAATATGTTGTTGAACCGAAGGAAAAAAAATATTGGGTGCTGCTAAGATGCGCTTAACTGTAAGTTACGCACTACGAGGCGCGTGGAACGACTTTGTTTCCCTCCAATTCCGAAAAGTTAAATTTAATGGGAAAAATAAATAAATAAAATAAATAAAGTGGACTGGTCTTCGTTGTGATAGATAGGTAGGTTTTTTTTTTCAATTGGCATAAGAATAATGATACTCTGACACTTTTTTTTTACACTTATACACCCTATTAACTCTTATTTTAATGAGTAAAATAAAAAAATGAAATGTGTGATAAATGTGTGTGTATTATTTTTGTTGGCATAATATCGTGTTTAAGAAACCTAAATATAGTTGACAAAAAAAAAACCTAAATATTTTTTTTAAAAAAAAGTCTTAATCTCCCTGCTAACTATTTTTTATGAGAAAAAAATTGTATTCGGTATCCTTAAAATTTCTTACAATCAAATGTTCTGACAAAAAGTTTATGTTGTTATTTTTTATGTTTTCTTGACGCTGAATGTGAATTAGATAGAAATCAAAATGCACATTGTTTGAGACCGAAGAATCCTAATTCGATTGTTTTCGTCATTTCAAAAGCGAGTTAGGTATTTTCATATGGTGGATTTTAGAATGGGAATTTTAGAATGGGAAAGTGAAAAAAGTCCCATGAATAGGAACGCTGACATCACAGTTCATAGGCTGTTCCACTAGTTTTGTGGATTATTTGATTTTCACCCGAATTAAGTTAAATAATTCAACTTTGACCCCAATAAATTATATAATTTGTGTATGACTAAAGTATGAACTAGTCACCATTTTAACCTAAAAAATAACTTTGACCTCGGGCACTATGCATTTAATTTTGAATTAATTAAAACTTTTTAAATTAATTTGGTTATTTAATCGTTAATGTAATTATTAATCTCGCTAGAGTCTTCAAATCTCCTTGACACCAGTCAAATAATACTACGTACCATGATAAATTTCAATTTAGTAGGACAGCACTTGCAATAACTAGTAGGTATAAGTATAACAAACACTGTATCACATCGATCACCACGTATTGATTCACACGAGTTGGCTATCTATTTGTTAATTAATTTATTTAATCTTAATTAATTAATTAATTAATTTAACTACACCTACCGGTTACAATGTTAAAACAATCAAAATTTTGTGATAAAAAAGCTAATTAAACCATAAAAATATGGAACGGAGAGAGTATGCAATAATCATATGTTGTTATATTATGCGAGCCATTAGGTGGTTTGGTGGTTTGGGGGAGCGATATAGGAGTTAGAATGATAAGGAGGTCATGAGTTTAAATTTTTTCACTAATATAATATACTAATTTACTTACATTTACATTTAAAAAAAACCATCATGACATTTAATTACAATGGCAAGAAAATTGTGCAAAAATAATTAATCCCATGCGTGAGAGCCTCTTTTTAATCACTTTTTATTACACTAGAAGACAAAACAGTGTTGTGGGTCAATTTATAATTTAATAATTATTCGAGAACTCTACTTGCAAATACATATAAATATCACAAATACCACTCAAATTGGTTACTGGTAACTGATTTTAGCCATTGAATAAAATATTGGTAATATTGAATAGAGTAAAATACATTCTCTTTCCCTTAGAGATACCAATATTACACTCTCCTCCCTTTTTGTTTGAAAACACACACTTCCCTCCCCCGAGAAATACTAATATTACACTTTCCTCTCCTCTTGTTTGAAAACACGCACTCTCTTCCCTTCAATGATAAAATATGATAGACCTTTCTCCATTTTTGTAATTTTTCATTAACGTAAAAGTTATCCTCCGTTAAAATATTTTTTATTACCATAATATCTTTTTATTTTTTATTTCGTTTCTATTTTTGTCTTATTTCATTTCTCATTCCAATTTCTGATTCCTGAAATGAGAATCACTGTTTCACTGCTGTTCACCACCACATTTCATCAACAATGGTTTCGATTTGGTTTTAGTGGAATGTGGTGGCGAACAACGGTGAAACGGTCTGATTTCAAAAATCAAAAATTGGAATGAGAAAGAAAATAAAGCAAAAACAGAAATGAAATGAAATATAGAAGGTTATTATGGTAATGAAAAAATATTTTAATTGAGACTAATTTTTATGTTAACGGAAAATTACAAAAATGGAGAAAAGTGTCTCATATTTTATCTTTGAAGGGAAGAGAGTGTGTGTTTTTAAATAAAAAGGGAGGAGAGTGTAATATTGATATCTCTTCAAAGAGAAAAGTATGTGTTTTTAAACAAGAGAAAAAGAGAGTATAATATTACTATCTCTCAAGAGAGAAAAATGTATTTTACTCTATTGAATATATGAATGGTAGAAAATGGTTGCCCCATTGATGGGTCGATTTTCAACTGACCCAGGCTAAACGACACCTTTTCATAGACCATTGTTTCATGAACCCATAGGAATACAACGTCCAATTTGTTCAAAAATCCAAAGAAAATTTTCAGCGATTGAAAAAGTAATAAAATAATCACAGGGGTTTTGTAGATCTCCAAATTTTGAGTTCAATGCTAAGATTGCAAAAATCAATTTATGCAAGTTAGAGTCTTTTACCTCTAAATCTAAATCTAAATCCGAGACATTTTAAGTCTAAAAAATGACGAATGGTGCCAGTAAACGCGGATTTCATCAATCATTCATCCTATAAAAGAAGTGGACAATGTCTGTCACAATTATATGTATATCAAGTACTCACAAATAATCAGAATTCAAACTCTAAAGCAGAGTGTATTGGGATCCATGTCCCCCTGTAATGCACCCTGAGGAGGGAACTTGGGGAGGCTACTAGCAATATATCTGGCCACATCAAAATAAGATTGGTTCCTTCTTACAGCCAAACTTTGTTTAATGTCTTCCTTGTTTAATGCCTCAAAATTCTCTGTCTTTATTCTCCAGCTGCCATTCCTCAAATCGAAGTTGTACAGAGGAAAGAATCGTTGGCCATAAACAGCTACAAACTCTATAGCACTCAGAATGTACTCAAAATCCTCCTCACTCATGTAATAAGGAAAACTAACTCGGGTCCATCCGGGTTTCACTCCAATATAGCCCTGTGGTAAAGCAATAAACAATTTTAGTTTTTTTTTAATAATATTAATGCTTTGACACTAAAATTTTAAAGTATAAAATGTAAAAGGGATGTTGAAGGATTTTTGTTCACCTCTTGAACTGCTGATCTAATAGCAAGTGATTGATATTTGTTGATGTTGAGCAATTCATGACCATAAGGTCCAGCACAAGCACACCCACCTCGAGCTTGAATACCAAAGAGGTCATTAAGCAATGTGGCAACAAAAGGGCCATGGAGTGGCTTACCTCTTTGGTTCCCCATTTCTTGCCACAAATTAAGTTCCTCTTCATGTTCTTGGCTACCATTATCCCACTCATTTCCCCAACCAGTTGAGGAAGAGTTGGTTGTAGAGTAGACAAGAAATGACAGTATAGCTTGTCGCTTGGCGTTTAAGTTTCCCAAAACCTCAATGTTGGGGTTGGAGACAAGTCTCTGGAGTGCCTTGTTAATGTACATTTGTTCCCGTTTTTCGATCTCTTTGTAGCCAATGTACTCTTTCACCCAAAATGCCAATGCTGCTCTCACTGTCTGGATTATTGGAGGAGTTCCCCCATTTTCCCTCTCCTCTATGTTCTCCAAATACAATGTGTCCTGCATTGATGACACATGTGATTAATGACATTTTCATGAATGTGAGGTGAATGAGAAATAATATTAAAATGCTTTACAAAATGAGTAATTGGAATGGATTAACGTCTACGCATATAAAGTATATTATTGGTTTATACCATAGGTAGGATGGCAACTTGGCAAATGATTTTTCCAAAAGTTCGAACATGGGAAAGGAGATTTACCTGTTCATTGAATCCATTGACATATGTGACAGTTCCACCTCCACACGTCGATGGGGGTGAAGATCTCAACTGGTACAAAGCCTTGTTCATCAGGAGAACTCCTGGAGAGTCAGGACCACCAAGAAACTTATGTGGACTGAGGAACACAGCATCATAGCCATCCCTATGGCCTGATCTCATACCAATCTCCACATATGGACCACTAAACAAAAGAATATCATTACCATGTTACCAAATATTTTAACACACAAACGATCATATAATGGAAGGGACAACATGTGCCCCAATTGACAACTCTAACTATATGTACCTTGCTGCAAAATCAAAGCATGCAAATCCTTTGTACTGGTGAAGAAGCATAGCAATTGCTCGTGTATCTGAGTAGATTCCCGTGACATTGCTACAAGCAGAGAAAGATCCCAACAAGGGTCGGTTGGTATTTTTGTAGGCTTCAAGTTGTAGCTTGAGAGCTTCCATGTCCAACAACCCATTGTCATCAAGTCCAATCTCTACCACCTCAGCCAAACTCTGCCTCCAAGAAAGGAGGTTCGAATGGTGTTCATGTGGTCCAACGAAAACCACCCACCTCTCTTCCTCGTTGAGGCTATTTAAAATCCTCTCCCTCATAATAGAGGGCACAGTGATTCCCATTACTTCTTGAAGCCTTTTGATGGCTGCAGTTGTGCCTGAGCCACAGAAGATGAGTGCATCATCCTCCCCACCACCTAAGCATTTCTTAATGTAGTCGGTTGCTTCGTGTAGCATTTTTGTTGTCCTGCTTCCCACGTAACTATCACACGTGTGAGTATTACCTATATAGGAAATAACAAGGCTCAAAGAGATGCTCACACATTTACATCTTTTAGTGCAGAGATAAAAACGCTACCAAGATATTGTCAATTAATTATTATGGGACACACTAGCAACACATTTTTTTAACACTCTTTCTATGATTAAGTGAAATTTATGTGGGTCCTATGTCTTGTTTAGTGGGATCCATTTCAAAGTGGTGTGATTCACGTGAATTTCACATAATCGCGGAGAGTCCGCCGGAAAGAGTGTGTTAGAAAATATTGGTAGCATTTTTAATTACCATAATGCGTAACATATGGTATAGCTAGTAAGGCATAGGTGTGAAGTAACATACCATAGAAAGGAAGAAGATGATTGGTGATGAAATTTTCATTGTAGTGAAGGCTGCGGCCTGAAGCAGTGTGATCAGCATAGAGAAGTGATCGTTTTCCAAATGGAGAATCAAACCCTGCATCGTTACCTATGATCTGGGACCTCAACCAAGACAGTTTTTCCTCCAAAGATTCATTACAAGGCAGGCCCATTTCCACGAGCTTCTTGAAGGACTCAGAATGGTTGCAAAAGTCATGATGGGGTGTTTCTGATGTGCTGCTTGTTTTGGATAAAACAGAGACATCATTACTGGCCTTGTTCTTCTGGCTCTGAGCTATGATGCATGGCTCGGCTAATATGGGTGTCTCTGCCAACAAAGGCTGCTCTAACTCCATCGGCAAGAACTGATTAATAAAGTGTTGTGCGATGATATTGTTTATGTAACGCAACATTAGGAGGGAGTAGAAGGCTTTCTAAGAGAAGGCAAAAATATTTTGGGATATTTATATACTGTGATGAGAATTAGTATTAGTTTTCAGTGGGATGTATATTATGGGCCGGACAAAATCTGTTGGTGTTACTTTATTGTGGATATATACAATTCAGGTAGTTCTCCCTCTATACCGCAGGTGCCAAACATTGTATTTGAACTTTATGCTTCTCTATGAAGGCCCCCAAAAAATTACTTTACGCGTCTCTTTCCTTTCTATTGACTACCGAGTACACGGGAATTGTTTTGGTTTTGGGGTGACACACAAACTCTTTTTTAATTACCCCTCAGACAGCTGGTACATGATAAAGGAAGATGATAGTAGAGGAATGCTTTGTCATTTATATCTCATATTATTAGTCGTTGATTATCTGATTATTTTATTCTCTAAGATAAATTATTCACTTTAAATAAGTCATATTCATTCTATAAATATATTGAGATTAAAATATGCCCTATTTACTCACAAAAATATTCGATTATTGGACAAAAATCAATACACTTTCAATGTTGAATCAGGATCAACTAGGACAAAAATAAAGCAGTGAGTCGAACTCTTCTTTAGGGTGGCACTTAGCCTGCACAAATCGTAAGATTTGTGTATGGTACCCAAATTGGGTTTGCACCATTGATATATTATTAATTAATTATAATGGTCTGGATTGTGTATGGGTTAACTGTTGGTCAGGTTTTTAGACACATATAAAATAATTGCACAATAGGTGTCTTAATTTTATGTTATTTATATGAAATAATTCCATTAAAACCCCATATTTCTATATAATTAAATTTTAGCCCAATCTATGTCATTATTTGTAAAAAGTTGCAAAAGGTCATGTCTTCATAATTTTTTACCAACAACATCCCTTTATGATTGACTTTTGGCCCAATGCACGTGTTTATTTGAAACAAAATCAGAAAATGTCATATATTTGTATTTTTATCAACAATATAAGTAAATTTAGTGGAAAGGAATTAGATATATTAATTAAAATTTTCAATTCTCTATAATTTGTGTGAGACAATTTTTTTGTTAATTATTTCTCTTTGAAAAACCTCTCCCTCCCTCTTTTGCACTCTCTCCCTCTCCCTTTCTCTATCGCTCTCCTCTCGCTCCCCTGTGAAAATCCTTTCCTCTCTCTCCCTCGATCTCCCCTCCAACACTCTCTCCCTCTCTTCCTTTCTCTCTCGCTCTCTCTCCCCCTCCTCTCTCTCTCTCTTGCTCTCACTCTCCCCCTCTCTCTCCCTCCCCCTCTCCCCTCTATTTCTTTCTCTCTCCCTCCCTCTATCTCACTTGCTCTCCCTCTCTCTCTCGATCTCTATATCTCTCTCCCCGTTCTCTATCGCTCTCTCTCTCCATCTCTTGCTCTCTCTCATCCTATCTCTTGCTCTCACTCTTCGTCCCTCTCGCTCCCTACTCTAGCAAGAGACAGAGGGAGAGAACGACATAGTGAGAGAGAGAGAGACCGAAAGCATGCGAGGGAGAGATAGGGAGGGAGAGAGAGAGGGGACAAAGAGAGATAGAGATTAAGAGAGGGAGAGCAAGCGAGGGAGAGAGAGATGGGGAGAGAGAAAGTGTGTGAGAGAGAGGTAGGGAGAGAACGAGAGAGAGGTCAAAGAGAGAGAGCGAGAGAGAAAGGGAGAGACTAAGAGAGAGAGAGAGAGAGGGAAAGAGCTAGAGGGAGGGGAGTGAGAACAAGAGAGAGGGAGAGAGTGAAATAGAGATATAGCGGGGGAGCGAGATGGAGGGAGAGAATGAGAGACGGGGATAGCGAGGGAGGGAGAGGGGGTGAGAGAGAGAGAGCGATAAACGATCTAATATTAATCTTTAAAATGTTTAAATATTAAAAAATAATTTAATTATAGTTTCTTTCAAAAATAATAATTTGGGTATCTAGTGGGGTATTTTCATAATTAATGTAAAACTGGTGACACCTGCTATTGCAGGTCAGATCCAATTTGTGCACCGTACACAAATCTTACGATTTGTGTATGCTAAGTGGCACCCTTCTTTAGTGTTAAGGTAATAGTTGAATAGTCATTGACTCCCAGTAAAGGGTAGAAAAGTGCAACCTAGTAAGGGACATACAATACATTAAAGATGTATGATCATAACGCTTCAACCGGGCTATTCTATTCCACTAACAGCCTATATTCAACTGTGTTAATTCTACACTTAAAAAATGTATACATTTTTTTTACACATGCATACCTTTTTTATACAACTTTATACATATATACTAACTTAACACTCGTACTATATTCCAGCAAAAAAAACACCCATACTACAACAACAAAAATAAAACTTTGATTGCAGCTATGAGAAATATTGTGTACAAATAAATTCATATTATTTTTTAACTAACAATTACGTTCGTTAATTAATATAATTAATTAATTTATTATTATTATATTATTTCAAGTGATGAAATTTGTTCAATGCTTACCTGGCCTATAATTAAATTACTTAGGGTATGTATGGATAAACAATTTATTTAAGCGTTTATGTATAAGTTACTTTTATAATCGAAGAGGGAATATGATTAAACTAAGAGTAAAATATACTCCCTTTCCCTGAGAGATAACGATATTACACTCCCCTCCCCTCTTGTTTGAAAACACACACTTCCCTCCCCTAAAAGATACCAATATTACACTCCTCTCCTCTCTTGTTTGAAAACACACCCTCCTATCCCTCGAGAGATACCAATATTACACACTTCCTTCCCTTCAAAGATAAAATATGATACATTTTTCTCTATTTTTGTAATTTTCCATTGACGTAAAATTTATTCTCCATTAAAATATTTTTTATTACCATAATAACCTTTTATCTTTTATTTTGTTTTTGTTTTTGTCCTATTTTCTTTCCCAATCCGATTTCAGAATCATTGTTTCAGCGTCGTTCACCACCACATTCCACTAAAACTAAAACGAATCCATTGTTGGTGGAATGTGATGGTGAACGTAGTGAAACGGTGATTCTAATTTCAGGAATAAGGAATTGGAATGGAAAAAAAATGAGACAAAAAGGAAATGAAATGAAAAATAAAAAATTATTATGATAATAAAAAATAATTTAATGGAAGCTAACTTTTACGTTAATGAAAAATTAGAAAAGTAGAGAAAAATGTATTATATTTTATCTTTGAAGGGAAACAAATGTGTGTTTTCAAATAAGAGGGGAGAAAAGTATAATATTGGTATCTCTCAGGGGGAGGGGAGTGTGTGTTTTCAAACAAGAGGGGAAGGGAGTGTAATATTGATATCTCTCAGGGGAGGGGAGTGTGTGTTTTCAAACAAAAGGGGAGGGGAGTGTAATATCGTTATCTCTCAAGGGAGGAGAGTGTATTTTACTCTTAAACTAATTTCATATAAGTTGTAAGCTGTTTTGATAAGCTATTCTGAAGAGCTTATGAAAATAAATCCAAGACAGTTTATGAGCAAGTCATAAGCTATTGTCACATGCTCTCCTAAACATTGTCACAAGTGTTTATATCAGTAGATAAGCCCAAATGAACTTTACATAAAACAATCCAAATGCACCCTTATTAAGTATTGACTCCTTTCAATAATTGTTTATCATATAAAAGCTTATGTATAATCTAATCTTGCAATTAAATGTAAAAACTTAATCTCTGCATAAACTACTTTTATAAACTATTTCCTATTTTTTTGACACAACAATAAACTATTTCTGATGGTTTATAAAAATAAGCTATTCCAAACGATAATATAGGGCTCAAGTTATACATATAAAAAAAACTAAAACCTTTTAAATCAGAATTTGAGCAAAAGTCTTTAAGCAAAAAAAGAATTTGAGCAAAAGTTTCAAAAAAGAATAAGATGGCACTGTCCAAAGTCTAACCATGTTTTCAAGAACAGATTTTTGAACACTTTTAATTTTCAACACCATCTAATACTTTTATTTTTTTCTATCTCTATTATTGTCACATCACTCATCTATCACTCATCTATATTCTATTCTTATATCTCTGTATTTTATACATCCTATAATTAATAGCGAGAAGGGAAGCTGGGAAGGTAGTGGTCAGGGTTGATTTCTTAGCTGATCAAATTTGGAAGCAATTGTGTTACAAAATTAACTGCCATTTCCACTGGCAGCAACTTTGTATTGTCATGGGTAAGTACAATTAAGCACACATGGGAATGCCAAAAACACATGATAGTACTGCTTATTATGCCATACATACATACATACATACATACACACATATCCGCTTGTCATCTTCCCCAATCCTCACCCAATGTCGCAGCCATGGAAAACCCAAAACCAAAAGGCCGTTGACTTGCAGGTGCACACACCTTTACTTTGAAATCAATACTATATTTATTTCAATTTCTATAATATATACGACAAGTTCACAACTCAGCACAAGGTAAACCCAACGTTATCCGGTCCCTACGTCATTCATCATTAATTCATTCATCAGGGGGCTACCCCCAAGGTTGTTTTTTGACCATTAAATCCCATGATAGTACTATCAGTTTTTCTCTGCCTCCAACCAAAGTTTCTTCTCCTGATGATTGGTGATATCACTCTAAGATTGTATATATCTTGTTCACAGAAAGCTCTTTATTTGATAATGGTGATTGGGAAATTGGATAAGGTGATAGGAATAATGGCAATCGAGGTCATGATTGAGGGCTCCCCTCAAGAAGATCCTCTCCGCCATAGTTCTCGGAAAGTCAAATGCAAAGAAAGATGAGGAGTTTCCTGACATTGAAGAACTCCCTGAGAACAAGTGGTATGATGCAAATGATCAAGAAGAATGTCCCCCCTGTGCGAAGCTGATAAGGCCAGATTCAAGGAGAAGGTTATCGATGATGCTGAATTTTGCAAGTGGTGCAAATCGTGGCGAGGTTGTTTGGTCGATCGTATGTGTATTGGGAAAGCGTGTAGGTTTCAGAATTCTAGAGGCAAAGCTGCATCAACTTTGGTAATGATCTAGGCAAAACTGACCTTGGATAGTTGCAAATCATTATTTACTAGTCCAAAGGTGGGACCATTTTTCATGGAGCGAGCATAATAAGGAAGCTGCATTAGTTATCAAGGCGGATGGTGTAGTCGAGAATTCAGTTAACAGAGGTTGCAACCAAGAGGAGAGTAGCATCTAAGGACCATGCAAAATAGTCAAGAAGAGTAACAGAGGGCACTGCAGTGGAAGAGAAAACATGCGTGTGAATGATCCTAAAAAAGTTGACTCGGACTCGAGGTTCCATATTCAACTTGAGTCCGAGGAATCATTTTTAATTTGAAATAGAAATTTTCAAATATAATTTCAAAAAGGTATTTTAAGAGTACAAAAGATTGAAGGATACATAGTGGTGAAAAAGTTTCACTCGAACAAAATTGAAATTTTCAAAATCATTTTCAATAAGTGTTTTTTCAAGTGTAAAAGAGATTGAAGGATATATAGTGATAAAAAAAAGTTTAAATTAATTTCAAAAAAAGGTATTTTGAAAATAAAAGAATAGTTTCAAAAGAATTTTGATCTTTCATCTTTTATTCGTCCTATTTTAGTCACTCTTTTCTAAATATATTTTCTCTTAGTCCCTCTTACATATCCTATTATATCAAGTGCTAAGAAGTCAAATGGAATGACATCTCGGTTCTTTTCATGTGTTCAATTCATACCACATGGCACAATCAATGGCCACCTTTTTCTCTCCCCCTTCCTATTCTTCTCCGCACTTCAGGTTTTTCCCTCCCTCTCTCCTCCCTCTTTTCCTATGGCATGTGGGGGACCAACGGTGGTATATTTTTAGAAAATGAAACCAAATGAGTCACTTTAAAAATGAGTAACAAAAAGCAAAGATACAAAATATTTTTGTAAATACGGATGAAAATAGACCAAATCACTCGACAAGAGCCTATTGTCTAGCCTACATCAGGCTCAAGTCAGACTTTTATAGTAAATAAATCGGGTAAAGACTTTTATAAAAATTTATTTAGCTAAAAAGGTCAAACATGGGTCTTCTGAAAAGCTTTTTAAGACTACTAAACCAGTCTATTTAAGTGAACACGAATAATAATTTTATTTTGTAGAATAATAATTTTATTTTGTAGTATTATTATTCTTATATTATATTTAGTATAATATGTTACCCATATACATGTTTACCTTTTCAATTATTTGAACATATTGACTTAAATAAATATTAAAGCCTATAAAGATTATATTAGGATAAAGTTATAGCCTATATAGTATATTTAGAGATTTTATTGCAAAAATAAATTTTTTTATATCTTATATCTTATAATTTATAATAGACCTTTAAAAAAATTTATAACTTATAAATAAGTAAGATTTTACTCTTATAAAGTCTAACCTACATTTATGTCCCATATACCCTGAGTGTCAGTGATTTTAATTTTCATAATTTATAATTTGTTATACACAATCTTTTTGTTAGTCTATTAACCCATTAGTCTATTTAGGAATAGATCATATGACCGATTTGAATGTCTTCATATGAATTGGGCTTTTAAATATACTAGTCGGCCATGTAAGACTTTCAAAAAGACCAGAGCTGGACCTAAACATAAGCATCTGATAGGCCATAGGTCAAACTTAAGCCTCGAGATTTTTAAACAAGTCCGGCCTATTTAGCCAAAGCCTAGCTCGGCTCAGCCCAGCTCTCTTGTATATGAAATCCTTGATCACCTGCAATACCAAATAGAAAGGATATTGATTACTGAGACAAAACAAGACACTGCATGATTTATTTGCGAAGAAAAAAATGCAGAAGCACCAAGTCAACTTTGTCATCATAAAGCCTTGGTCATTAAAGATTCAACTGAATTGAAACGATTTTCTTTTATTTATAATTAGGAAAGAAAAAGCTTAAACATGTTATAACATCAAATAGTATAAAACCGAAACAAGCTGCTAAGGGGGAGAGTCCTCACCAAATCGAACAGACAGACACCACAACGGTTGAATGCCGCATCGGTGACATGACATCCATGGCTTCATAACCAAGTTCCAAAACCTCTTGTCCAACCTAGAGAACAGCTTCATATCTTCTTGGGGGACTACTGCGACAGGGGGCCCCACACGCTACCCGAACCAGAGGAACATGTTCCTGTCCGGCAACCACGACTTCGCCTTCCTCCGCCTCCTGGTGATTCTGTAGGTGCAAAAAAAAATTTAAAGATTAAAGATAAAGATTATTATAATTACAAATTATAAATAAACTAGCCCCTTAGAAATAAGATACCAAGAAACTACTGCTAGTTAATAAAACAGCAGAGGCTTAAAATATGCCTTGATTCTTGAATCAAAATAGTCTGTTTGTACGGTTCAAGAAAATAATAAGAGTTTCTTTTTTTTGGAAATAAATAACGTAACATATATCCTCTCCGTATCCTCAAATGAACACAAGGGATAGCACTACAAAATAAAGAAGAGGTATATGAGTACTATACATAAAGCTTAAAGAACTACCGCAAAAATTGACCAAGAAAAGTTAATCGACATAAGAAAAATTAGTGCAAGCAGTGATTTAAAGAATAAGATTCTACTTCAACCTTTGCACTTTTCAACAAGGCAGTGATGTTGTAAATTATTTTAATATCACAAAGTATTTTAAAAAGTATTTCAATTGACAAGTATTATTAACCATGAAACTTAAGAAATTAACACAAAGATTAATATACAATCGAGAAGAGCAGAGAGTAGTAGGAGTAAGGAAACTGTGTTCTTTTAGAAGACAGTAACAGATCCCCCTGTCATCAAATCAATGAACAAAAGATAAGGTATTTTATGTGATGTTATGATCATGATTAGGAAAAACCAATTCTAATCAACCGTGCAATTAAAACAGGTGAATAATAAGCTGATGAACATCTATTTTTTAAAAACAAATGAAAGAGAAAGAGCCATTCCCAAAAAAAAAAAAACCCAGCCAGTTTTACATTTTCATCTTTCATATTCAGATTTTAAGATAATAATTCTGCACTAGTGTAAGATTGTGTGAATTAATTCATATGCACAACCCTAATTTTAAGATAATAATCCATATGCATCCAATTAGTCTAGCTAAAAATAGCAAAAAGCATGGCTATTATTTAAGATAATAATCCACAGCTGGAAGGCTCCATGTTTAACCTCCTAGCAGCTTCAAGGAATCTGATATGATAAAGCACAACATATTTCTTTTAGGATAAACAGATCGTACTTAAATAGTAGGCAAGTAACCCTCAGTAATCAAGGCTAAACAAAATATAGTACACAAAGGTTTTTAATTGAGCAAAGATATGGGACGATAAACTTTGTTTGAGTACAGATTTTGTATATTGACTTCGTATTTGTTAATAAATTTCGTGAGGTGAAGAGGATAGTGCTGTCTCTAACAGTTGAAGTTTAGTAATCAACTAGGAAGGCTGTAACATAATGTATTGGACATTTTTTGTTTTATGAGCAAGTTTCAAGCGGATGCAGTCAGAGGGTTTCAAACATGTTCTCCCAATATGTCCTTAAAGAGTAAGCAGTGATCATTAATCCAACCATAATTGACATCATATAGCACTCCAAATTCAAAAATAATTTTGTCAAACAAATCACAATATGCAATGATGATCCATAATATATATTAATGACAAGAAGATTATCAAGAAACAGATTAAGTGGAAAAAACAAACATTACACACCTGGAACGCAGAAAGGTGGCGATAGAAGGCCTGTTGAATCTTGAAACACTGTTCAAGAATCAGACACAACTTAAGCAATCTAGAATAAACAGCAGAATGATACGCAATCTTCTAAAAAGACAACGTAGAAGTTTTTTTTTTTACCATGAAATCGAGTATCTGAACGTCTTTCTGCTCTGGCTAAAGAGATAAGAAGCTCTCTTGTATATGAAATCCTGGATCGCCTGCAATACCAAATAGAAAGGATCTTAATTACTGAGACAAAACAAGACACAATGCATTACTTATTTCCGAAGAATAAACCGCAAAAGCACCAAGTCAACTTTGTCATTATAATTTATAAAGCCTTGGTCATTGAAGATTCAACTGAATTGAAACGATTTTCTTTTATTTATAATTAGGAAAGAAAAAGCTTAAACATCTGATAAAATCAAATAGTATAAAACCGAAACAAGCTGCTAAGGGGGAGAGTCCTCACCAAATCGAACAGGCAGGCACCACAATGGTTGTAAGCTGCAACGATGACATGACATCCATGGCTTCATAACCAAGTTCCAAAACCTCTTGTCCAACCTAGAGAACAGCTTCATATCTTCTTGGGGGACTACTGCGACAGGGGGCCCCACACGCTACCCGAACCAGAGGAACATGTTCCTGTCCGGCAACCACGACTTCGCCTTCCTCCGCCTCCTGGAGATTCTGTAGGTGCAAAAAAATTTATAAAGATCAAGATTATTATAATTACAAATTATAAATAAACTAGCCCCTTAGAAATAAGATAGCAAGAAACTACCGCTATTTAATAAAACGGCAGAGGCTTAAAATATGCCTTGATTCTTGAATCAAAACAGTTTGTTTGTACGGATCAAGAAAATAATAACAGTTTTTTTCTGGAAAATAAATGACGTACCATATATCCTGTCCGAATCCTCAAATGAACACAAGGGATAGCACTACAAAATAAAGAAGAGGTATACGAGTATTATACATAAAGCTAGAAAAATCCAAGCGGTGATTTAAAGAACAAGATTCTACTTCAACCTTTGCACTTTTCAACAAGGCGGTGATGTTGTCAGAAGTGGCACAGAGCCGTGGATTTTATCATCCTCGAGGATGAGAAGGGCGTAGGAGCAAGCGGTCTCTCCAAGCGACATTTTCACACCCAAACGAAAGAAGATCGAGGACGACAGAAAAGGGAAAAGTGCTCCGCTGCGCCGCAAGTATAATAATACCAACATCGGAAGGAGACGGTGCCAAGAATGTTGTATTTCCATTTTCCTGGCTCATTTTCTCGGGAAAATATCATCGGTCAAATTGACTCAAAAAGAAAAATAACAATTCTGACAAGAACAAGAATGGCAATAAGGTTATCGGTTGGAGGAGGAGGCGGAGGAGAATCAAGCAAACGAAACATTTTTTCCTGGGAAAAATTGAAGAAATGGAAGAAGAAAGAGCCAAAATGAAGTGAGAGTAAGGGTTCGCGGTTTTCCCTATTTAAGGGGAAAAATTAAAGAAATCAGAAAACCCGCGATCTCTCACCGTCAGTAGTCTCTACTCGTACTCTCGTTCATTTTTCTTTATTTTAGTGTCATTTTTATACTATAGTCTATAGTAGCATTAAAGTTAAATTTATATCTTTCTATCATATTTATGACTCAAATTCTTCGTCATTATGGAAAAAAAAATAAGGCTTAATGCTGATGTGGCATGGTACGAGACATATAGCATTTGAGTTGACACTTAAGCACTGATGTGAAAATCGAACACATGACTTGGTTAATACAAACTTCAACTTATACCACAAGGTCAACTAGTATTTATGGTATATTTGCGTAACGATGATATATATATATATATATATTACAAAGTTGATTATTCTAAATAAATGAATTTATTAATATATTTATTTACATATATTAATTTTATTAATACATATTTATATATCGTATTAATATATAGGCTTATTAATAGAACATTTAATAATATTACTAAAATAATATATGAAGTATATGGATAATAATAAACTAAAATTAAAAGAAAATAATTTTCTTGTTAATAGGCTATACGTAAATTCCATAATAAACTATCGTCAAGTTTGGTGATTCTCCTTAACATTTTGTATAAGAGAGTGCCTACTCTAATATAATTTGTTTACATAAAAAAATTAAAAGAAAATCTAATTATATATATTAAAAAATTGTACTACACAATAGAAAATTTTTATTTTAATTATTAAAAATAACTTTTATTAAATAATTTTTGTTATTTTCAAAAGTTTGTAATTAAATTAAAAGTTTTCTATTATGTGGTAAAATATTGTAATATATATAATTATATTTTTTTCTAGTTATAGTTCATTATTATTTTATTAATGTTTTATAAATTTATATATTAATAAGATAGATAAATATGTATTAATAAAATTATTATATATAAATAATTATATTAATAAATTTATTTATTTAGAATAATCAACTTTGTAATATATATCTTAGTTTATGCAAATATACTATAAATTCTAGTTAGCCTAGTGGCATAGGTTAAGTCTTGCATCACCCAAGACATGAGTCTCCTACATTTTCATACCTACTATATTGGCGAATAAATGACATGTTTACCACGTCAGCGACTAAGTACTAACTCATATGCCATGTGTCAGCATCTCTCTACCAAGGTACTATGTCATTGAAAAATGACATGTCACATGCCACATGTCTGTTACGTCAGCGACTAAATGCCAACTCAAATGTCACGTAGTGCCAACTCAGATGCCACGTGTCTCAGTCTATGCCATGTCAGCATTTTTTGTTCGTAAATTGATGAAAATTAGACGAAGGGACTTGATTGTAACATAATGAAAAGATGAGAGACCCAATTTGCACAATTAAAAATGGAAGGACTCAAATTGCACATACTAGCTTCCATATTATTTGTTGTTTTAGTTAAAAAAAAATTATCCCATGTTATTTGTTGTTTGACAGTATCAATGAAATATTTAATTTTTTTTTCTATTATACCCTTAAAGTATTAATATAGGTTTATGAGAAAGAGAGTAATTGATTGTTAATTACTACAAGAGAGAGAGTAACAAAGAGCAAATTACGAAAGACAAAAATAATTCCTATGAATCATAAGTTATTAATTTCATTTCTTAGTTCCCATGCCATAACTTTAAGGTTCTGTTTGGCAAAAATAGCTGATAAGCTAACTTATAGCTGATGAGGTAGCTGATAGCTGATAGCTGATAACTTATAACTGAAAAGCTAGCTGGTTGAATTTAAAGTGTTTGATAAAGTTAGTTGTTCAACTAGTTGATAGATGTAAAATGACATAAAAGGATATAGAACACACACACACAATATAATTAAGATATTAATTATTTATTATTTATCATGTTAAAAATTAAGATATTAATTTTTTATCTTTTTTATTATTTATTTCTATAAAATGAAATAATAAAATAAATAACATTTTTATATGTTTCACAATATAATTTTTGTTTTATAGATAAAAAATATATTATGAGTCATGATATAGAAAATTTGTATCTCCTACGATATAGAAAACTCAAACAAGGCAAAATAAAGTAAAAAAAAGTAAAAATAGTATAATATTTAAAATAAAAAACTTAAGATCTTTTATTAATTTGAAATTCTTTAATTTAAAGATAGTGTAATGGAGGAATAAGATTAAAGTAATGAGGGCAGAAATGTAAGAAAAAATAATAAGTTATAAGCTTCATGAGGTAGTTTCTCAAGAAAAAGTATAAGCTAATGTAATAAGCTCATTTACCAAACATTTCTATTGCAGTCAAACAAGCTTATAAGTTAGTCAAATAAGCTATAAGTTAGCTTATTGGTCTTGCCGAACAGAGTCTAAATAACAAATAATATGAAATGGGAGAGTACTACTAATAGTAATATCAACATTTGAGATTGACTTATAGCATAACAAAAAAACATTTAAAATTGACTTAATTATTACTCCCTCAGGTTCCTAGGATAATAAACAAATAACTAATTCATCAAGAATAATAAAAAGTAGTTAATTTTAATTAATTTAAATTTTATCTCAAATATACTTGGATATTAAATGGTTAAAATGGTGAAATGCACCCACTTGCATGGGGAATAAGTATATTTTATTTTTTTAACATTAAAAAATAAGTATTTTGTTATTTGAAATTAAATTATTTTAATTAATGAATTCATAATAATAAAAAAACTTTAAATATATACACTTTATATAATAATTATTCATGCATTGATTATTTAAAAGCGCCGTCAATTTTTGTACGTTAATATATATTCCCTTTATATTTAAAAATAAATATGTATTTCAGATTAATAAATACTCACAAATATGCATATAGAGTCACCTTCGTATAAATTGTAGTTGTGTCGAAACATTTAACACATGGATGGCCGCTCGGCTCAGTCGGTTGATATTCTTATTTCAAAGGATATATGTGCAATTGATAGGAAAAATAATTTATAATTTTTGTACTAACAAAATAACAAATTATTAACTCATACAAATTCTTGAATAAATATAGTTAATTATTGAATAAACTCATACATATATATAGAAGTATGATCGATTTTGAATTGGATCGATTTTCAATATATGAACTGAAAACATATCCAATGCAATGAAAGAAAATTGAATTTTTCAGTTTTCAGTTTTTTTGGTTGTCAGTTATTGCAATTTGTATTAGATTGAATTGAATTGAACGATGAAAACCTCTACCAGGTGCCTAGCCTCAAACATTGTGTCATCTCAATGCTTAATAGATTGGTATTATAATAATCGTTGTTACAATTAAACTGCAAAATGGAGGATATTTGGATTTACATCTCCCTGGGGTATGTTTTCAGTCGGAAACTTGAGGAGGTGACTAGCAATACATTTAGCCATTAAGTATGATTTCCTTCTCAGCATCCTGACTTGATTAAGTCCAATATTAAATTCATTGCCTACTTTCAAATTACTCTTTATTTTCTGTGGAGTTTCTCCAAAGTTGCATTTCTTTTCCTTGATTATAGTGTCAAGTTTCTGTGTCCTTATTCTCCAGCTACCATTTCTCAAATCGAAGCTGTAAAGGGGAAGGAATCGCTGGCCATACATGGCTATAAACTCTATAGCATTTAAAATGAACCTAATATCATCCACGTCCATGTAATAAGGAAAGCTAACTCTGGTCCATCCAGGTTTTACTCCAATATAACCCTATTCAAAGCAATAAACAATGTTTGTACTTTGTTATGTCTAAAAGAAAATGTTTTGACACTGGAATTTAAAACTTGAGTTGAAAGAGTTTACCTCTTGAGTTGCTGATTTAATAGCAAGCGAATGAGACTTTTTTATGTTAAGCAATTGGTGGCCGTAAGGTCCAGCACAAGCACACCCACCTCGAGCTTGGATGCCAAAGAGATCATTTAGCAATGTTGCAACAAAAGGGCCATGAAGTGGCTTACCTCTTTTATTGCCCTGGTTTTGGTTACGAATACTATTTTGCTGTTCATTGCCCCAACTAGCTGATAAAGAATTGGTGGTAGTGTAAATGACAAATGACAATATGGCTTGCCTTTTGGTGCTCAAGTTCCCGAGAATCTCAATGTTTGGGTTGGAGTTGAGCCTCTTAAGTGCTTTGTTAATGTACAGTTGTTCCCGTTTTTCAATCTCTTCGTAGCTGATGTACTCTTTCACCCAAAATGCCAATGCCGCTCTCACAATTTGAATTATTGGTGGGGTGCCTGCGTTTTCCCTTTCCTCTATGTTCTCCAAGTACAATGTATCCTTCAATTGAAGACCCACATTTGATCAAGTTTTAAAGTTGATTTAAACGAATGAAATAGGGCAAAAAACAAAAAAACAAACATTCAGAATCATTCAAAGCTATGTCATTGATCTATCTAAATATTCATTTATGACTGTTATCAAATTTCTTACCATTTTAGTCATTTACATTTTAAAATTCACATCTCCTAGGCCCTAGCTATCTAGCTACGAATTCGTGACTAAATGCGTATGCTTAAGTGTCACCTTATGAATTCTCTTTAATTTTGTTAACATGAATTTGGAGATTTACCTTTTCATTGAAGCCATTAACGTAAGTGACAGTTCCACCTCCACAAGTCGATGGTGGTGAAGATCTTAATTGGTAGAGGGTCTTGTTCATTAGGAGCACTCCCGGAGAGTCAGGACCCCCGAGAAACTTATGTGGACTAAGGAACACAACATCATAGCCATCGATTTGCCCTGACCTCATGTCAATTTCCACATATGGACCACTAAACAAACAAATTAATAAAATCACTATTCGATTTTCAAATTTAGGAAATGAATATGCAATCGCCTTAAATTTGAACTTTCATTGTGTCCTAACTAATCCTTTATGGAATTAATTAATTTTGTACCAGTGTGCACTTTTCATTTTATAATACACAAACAAATTCATGTCATGTATATATATGGAAGGGAGAGCACATGCCTACAAGGTGCCGTATCAGGTGGACCAGTGGAAAACTGGTCCACCAAACCCCAATTTATTTCTGCACCATAGATATAATATTAAATAAATGTAATGGTTCGGATTCATTCTCTGTCACATGCTATATCAGTTTCATTAGTCCAAAAAGATATTTGCAGAATAGGTGTCATAATATATGAAAATTAAGGCAAAAATAATTATAGAATTTCCCAAAACTTTAATATTATTATAAAAATGGCCAGTACTTTATTATATTATTTAACATAAATTCTTGCATCACTTTCTTCCCTTAGGTTGTGTTTAGATGGAGAAATTCAAAATACTAAGTAATTTAAAATTCTTGAATATTTAATTGTTTTTTTTAATTTTTTTTTGTTTATATAGAGTTATTAAATTTCTTTATTCTCAAAATACTGTATTTGGATATAATAACTAAAATTCTCCATAATTTGTGTGAAATAGTTTTTTAATTCTCTTCCTCTCTCTTTGAAAAACCTCTCCCTCTCTCTCACTCCCTCTCTCTCTTGCTCCCTCTCAAGCTCTCTCCCCCTCCCTCTCTCTTTCGCTCTCGCTCACTCTCCCCCTATTTCTCACTCTCTCCCCTCTCTCCCCCTATTTCTCACTCTCTCCCCTCTCTCCCCCTATCTCTCACTCTCTCTCTCTCTCCCCTCTCTCCCCCTATCTCTCACTCTCTCTCTCTCTCCCCTCTCTATTGCTTACTCTCACTCTAGCTCTCGCTCTAGTTCTCCCCTCCCCTCTCGCTCTAGAGGGGGAGAGCAAGAGAGAGAAAGTGAGAGAGGGAGGGGGAGGGGGAGGGGGAGGGGGAGAGACCGAGAGAGGGGAGGGAGGGAGAGAAAAAGAGATAGGAGGAGGAGAGAGAAAGTTAGAAGGGGGAGAATGAGAGCGAGCGGGATGGGGAGAGCGAGAGAGAGAGGGGGGCTGCTGGGGTTTCAAAGAATCAAAAATATTAATCCAAAATATAATTTGAAAGATTATAAAATATTTAATCCTAATTTAATACTTCAAAAATATAACTATAAATTTAAAAATTGTTGGGCATATTTTGTAATTACAAAGTTTTCATTCTATAATATTATAACTGTTTGGCAAATTAGGTAATTAAGGCACAAATAGGTTGAACCCACTATCAAAGATAAAAAGTGAACTGGGGTTTGGTGGACCAGTTTTCCACCGGTCCACCTGATACGGCACCTGCCTACAATGCTAACTATTTATGTACGTACCTTGCTGCGAAATCAAAGCATGCAAACCCTTTGTATTGGTGAAGAAGCATAGCAATTGCTCGTGTATCTGAGTAGATTCCCGTGACATTGCTACAAGCAGAGAAAGATCCCAACAGGGGTCGGTTGGTATTTTTGTAGGCTTCAAGTTGTAGCTTGAGTGCTTCCATGTCCAACAACCCATTGTCATCTAGGCCAATCTCTACCACCTCAGCGAGGCTTTGTCGCCAAGAAAGCAGGTTGGAGTGGTGCTCATACGGTCCAACAAAAACCACCCATCTCTCTTGTGCGTTGAGGTTCCTTAATACTCTTTCCCTCAAAATGGAGGGCACGGCGATTCCCATTACTTCTTGAAGTCTCTTAATGGCTGCAGTGGTGCCCGAGCCACAGAATATGAGTGCATCGTCTTTTCCACCGCCTAAGCATTTCTTTATGTACTCGGTTGCTTCGTGCACCATTTTTGTTGTCCTGTTTCCAACATAACTGTCGCAAGTGTGGGTATTGCCTATGTATAACACAGGTGCGGATACACATTAGTAAGTTATGTTTTAAATTATCTTATACGAAGATGTGCCCAAAAAAAGAAGAAAAAGAAAGTCCAAACACTTCATATAACTGCATTTTGAGACACGCATTTTCCCCTCCTTTGGAAGATACGATACGAGCATTGAGAAATATATATATCGGGAAAAAAACGGAAATGCCTTTTGTTGGTAAGAATGAGATTGTATCAAATTATAAAATAAAAAAAAAGGCATGGCTTGATTTTTCGTTATAAAAACACTTTACCCCCTTTTTTTCTCTAAGAAAACACAATCCGTGAAGTTTTTTTTTTGGGTAAACCAGCGTTTGGTCCCGTGGCACTTCGGGTATCCCATGGCTTCTTCTCTTTGGGCTAGTCGAGATTAATCTTTGATTCGAGGCTTAGTCATACTTAAAACTCTTTTCTTTTTCCAAAAACGTGTTTTGTAAGATAGAACTTGGCTATTTTACCATCCATAATAACCCATGAAGGTAATAATTGCTTCCACCAGCACGGGGCATATTTATGAAAACCCAAAAAAAAAATGCAAAAGCAGACAGGCAATATGATTTAATTTAGGTATTTTTCAATATTTTTTTAGGCTCTATTTGGCAAGGCTAATAAACTAGCTTATAGCTTATTTGACTAACTTATAAGCTTGTTTGATCACAATAGAAGTGTTCGGTAAATAAACTTATGTCATTAGCTTATAGCTTATTTTTTTATTTCATTTTGACCCTCATTACTTTTTTTTTATTCCTCTATTACCCATTTTTTAAATTAAAAGATTTTAAATTAATAAAAGATCTCAGGTTTTTATTTTACATATTATACTATTTTTACATTTTTACTTTATTTGTTTATTTTGCCTGATTAAGTTTTTTATATCATAGAAGACACAAATTTTCTATACCATGACTTATAATATACTTTTTATCTATAAAAAATGTATATTAAGAAACATATAAACATGTTATTTATTTTATTATTTCATTTCATATAAATAATTAATAAAAAGATAATAAAGTAATAATTATTCTAAAATAATATATATATAATTCATACCACATGTCTTTTTATGTCATTTTACATTTATCAACTAGTTAAACAACTAATTTTACTGAACACTT
This sequence comes from Glycyrrhiza uralensis, assembly GCA_030159175.1. Lineage (NCBI taxonomy): Eukaryota > Viridiplantae > Streptophyta > Magnoliopsida > Fabales > Fabaceae > Glycyrrhiza > Glycyrrhiza uralensis. Next base: position 53,957,479 of record BRZY01000003.1, on the reverse strand, counting down.
TAAATTCAATCAGCTATCTTGTCAACTATAAGCTATCAGCTATCAACCATCAACTATAAACTAGTTTATCAGTTATTTTTGCCGAACAGACCCTTAGAATCCGGATTTCCTCCCACTAAAAATCCACTCATTTATGCTGTATATATTGAATTTGATTTGTTGAAATTATAATGAAAATATTTGATCTTCATTTAACGGTCTAATTTACTGAATAGTGATATAGTGAACATGTGAAATGTGACATGTGCAGTGCTCCACGGTGGCTGTAGTGCTTGTGCGACTCGCGCGTAGCATTTGCCATTCGTAATCTATAACTACTATAAAAGGGATACTCTGATTTGGTGTACACTTTTCTTTTTCCCATTTTTTCTCTTTAACTACTATTGATTCATAAATAAAAGGAGGGTATAGCTGTCTTTGGTCCAATCATCATATTAAAATAAGGGGGAAAAATGATGGCAGTTGAGATAAAATATATTTAGTGCACACAGGGTGTGGGGCAGGGGGAGGGACGTGGGAATGAGAGAGAAAAAGCACAGTGCGTATGTTGGGAAGTGTGGGGGTTCCGGTGTGTGAGGGTGCATGGGGTGTGTGGTGAGGGTGCGTATAGGGTTGTTAATATAATTATAAAAAGTTTTGGGGTGCTTATTAATATAAAAATTAATTACAAATAAGGGTTTCTATCAAACAAAATACATTATTCTTCGTAGAATTTTAAAAATTATTGGGTGCTTTTGAAAATAAGTGGCACTGTCCATGTTTAAAAAATTGAAGAACCAACATTATTTATGATTCAAATAGATCTTTCCATTGCACAAAATAATTTAATATTAAACCTAAAAAATAAAAAAGTGGACAAACGGGCACAGTAGTATCCGTTTGTCCGCTAGTCGTACATAATAGCAATTGCTTTTTTTTTAACCAGTTTCATCAATAAAAACATATGGTAATCTCATTAGAAATTAAATTCTATATTTAATGATAACACTCTATAGACTAGTAGTTAGAATTTTTTTTATTGAAGTGTTATTTGTTACTCCCTTTGTTATTGATTATAAGCAAAAATACCTAACTCTACGTTTATTAAAAAAATTAGTTAACTACAATTAAGTTCTTTGATTTTATATAAAAAATTAGTATAGTCTCCAAAATACCCCTAATGATAATTATTGCTGAGGTATTTTATTTAATATTTTTAATTGTTTAATTTTCCTATTAGATCACCTAGTGGACCCACACATTTATGGTACAAACAAACGTTTTTAAAGCAAATAATTTCATTCTATGCACCGTTCACCACACAAAAGCAAAAAGACCATACCAACAGTTTTTTTTTCCGTTAAAATTTCACTGAGACTTCACAACTTCTTCTTCACCAAATTTGGAAGTCCCGCTAATTTTTTCTTGCTTTGCTCATGTTTGATTTTTTTTTTTTGTAAAAGAGGGGAGAAGAAGAAGATGAAGTGTACGGTAGTTGAGTAGTGTCACGAAGGAGTAGGGTCCATTAAATAATGAATACAGTACAGTTGATCATATTTATGAATGTAGTAAATTTTTACTTGGAAATAAACTATACATTGAAAAACAATGTTTAAATTAATTTAAGGGTATTATAGGAATAATATTATTAAATGAGTTAAAATTAGTTAACTTTTCTTTATATTTAGTAACAAAAAATTTTGATATTTTTTTGCTTATAATCAATAAGAGAGGGAGTAATTGTTAACATGAAGGTAGGAAATGAATCCAATGATTGGATAATTGTAAAGGACAGATGATGTGAAGTACCGTAGAAAGGCAGAAGATGATTGGCGATGAAGTTTTCAATGTAGTGAAGGCTGCGACCTGAAGCCGTGTGATCAGCATAAACAAGTTTTCGTCTACCAAAAGGAGAGTTGAACTCCACATCGTTACCTATGATCTGTGACCTCACCCAACACAGCTTTTCTTCCACAGTTTCAATGTTACATGGCAGTCCCGTCTCCACTAACATCTTAAAGGATTCGGAGTCAGAGTGGTTGCAAATTTCACTTTCGGGTATGCTATTTGTTTTGGATGATGAAATCATGTCGACCTCGTTATTATTGGCCTTGCTCTGCTTCCTTTGAGCTATGCAGAGTTTCTTTGGTAATATCTGCTCTACCTTCATCCACATCAAGTTAATATTGTAATACATGGTACATACAAGAAGTCGATCGTTTTTGTAATGCAATACAAGAGGAGCAGTAGAAAGATATAGGAGAACAAGCACGCATCCATTGAGCATTTATATTGATGTAAGAATAATTGGAAGATTCGTAAGTTGGTTTGGGAAAGGGACGTAAGGTTTAAAGTGATAAAGAGTTTATTAGTTCAAATATTTCCACTAACATTAAAAAAAAATGTAAGAATAATTGGAGCAATGTTTTATTATGGGTAGCAACTAGCCGTGCCAATTGAGGTAGCTAGCTGTGGATATACCAACTAATTAAATCAAGTATCTATTGCTATTAACCACGTGTCTGTTTGTTTTGAACTTATTGATTGTTCGTTCCTCATATGGTTGATTAATTCACAAAAAAAAAATACATGTTTGATTAATTCACAAAAAAAAAAAAAGATACGTGTTTGATTTCCGAATGCATGGTAATGGTTTATTTCTAGCTCATGTCCCTATTATAAGAAAATATATGATTAAATATTTTTACTAATTATAAGAAGTTTGACTCATTTTTAAATGAATTAATTGTTAAATTACTTTTATACCCTTAAAGAGATATTCACTCATTTTCTATACAAGTGGGTGTATTTACCATTTTAACCATTTAATATAATGAATATTTTTGGAATAAAATTTAAATTAATTAGAATTAGCTACTTTAATTATTTTTCATTGGTCTTGATAAATTATTTATTTATTTCTTATGATAAAAATAATTATTACTGATAAATTAAATAATTATTGTTTATTTCTTATAATAAAAATAGGAGCAGTATTACATTATTACACGCCTTTCAGTTATGGGGAAGAAACTTCATTTCTAGCTGGAACGAAATGGCAGAAATTTAAGACTGGACCTGTTCCATTATTTATGGACAGCAACATTGGCAGAAAAGTTCAGGACCAAATTAAATTTGATGATATGCTAAATATTTTTATAATCTATTACTATAAAATTTTTGGTTAATCATGAAACAGTGTTCCCGCCAAGTAATTTTTTATTTTTAATCTCAACTAATTTTTCATACGCACAAACCAATATGCACAAACCAAGGGCGGATATATTGTGGTGAGATGAAAAAAGGCCAAGTCTTGAGATTTGAGAAAACATTGCACGCCATTGTAATGCATAACACATTCTAATTGACTATTTATTAATTAATAAATAATAATTATTCCAAAATTATATTATAGAGACATTTGGGGTAGGTATCATGAATCATGTGATTCATATGATAGTGCACAGCGATGAATGGAATATCCAAGTGAACAAATAAATAAATGTTAGATGTATAAAAAAATAAAAAAATATTAGAGTTAAATAATATATAATTGTTAAGTTTATTTTTGATATATAAATTAGTATTTACTTATAAGTTTTACTGAAAAAAAATTATTTGTGTAAATATTCAGGTTATAAATTTATTTTTTAAATTTTTCTTTTGATAAATAAAATAAATTTTATATACAAGTTTTATTCATATTTTTTAAAATAGTATTTGATTACGAGTTCAATTCACTTTTCTTTGTTCTTGTAAATTTTCTATGTAGTAAAATTATTATTATTTTATTTATTTTTATCAATAAAATAGTTTTTGCTTATGGGCTCCATTCATATTTATTTATTCTTGTAAATTTTTAGGTTACAAAATTATTTTTTCTAATCAATTAATACTATTTGCTTATTAGTTTCATTCATCTTTATTCGTTCCTAAAAATTTTAAGTTGTAAAATTATTTTTCTTTTGCTTTTATTTTTTATTAATAAAATAGTGTTAGTTTATGGGTTACACTCATCTTATCTTCTCGCTTTAAATTTTTTAGGTTATACAATTATTTTTGTTTTAATTTTATTTCTGATGAATAAAATTGTGTTTTTTTATGTGTTTTATTTTATTTTTTATTTAAATTTCAAATTGTAAAATTATTTTTCTTTTGATTTTATTTTTCATTAGTAAAATAATATTTACTTACAGGCTTCATCTATCTTTTTTTGTTTCTGTAAATTTTCAAGTACAATGTCACTAAATCAAACACTATTATAAATTTAGAATATATCATATATTTATGTATCAATTTATTACTATATAAATAAGTCATTTTATATCATGTATAAAAAACAACCAAATCCGTGCGTTGTTGGCTAGTTTATCATGCATGACGAGTTAATTCTGGTGCCGGCTCCCACTAGCCTTTTTTTTTTTGGTCAACGCTCCCACTAGCCTTTGAAGCTTGAACAATTTTCTATTCCCTCACCGGCATTTGAATTTGAACCTTTTTTTTTTTGTCAAAATTTGAATTTGAACCTTGAACACAGTGGAATTGTCTTAGGACAATTACCATGTGAACCAAGAATGCCAGTAGGCTTGAACAATTCTTCGACAAATAATAAAAATAAAAATAAAACAAATTTTTTTGGTAAAAAAAATAAAACAATTTAAAAGGGATTAATTTGGTGGAAATTTTTTTTGGCATAACGGGGCCGAAGCCCATTAATGGTCAAATTTTGATAAGATGAATCCAAGATAGTTCTGGACCCAAAAAAAAAATCCAAGATATTTTACATTTATTTTGGTCAAGAATATAATTTATATTTTCTATAAGGACCATGACTGAAGAGTTCATGTTACATTTAACATTTATGAATTAGTCTTCTTCATTTTCGTTTTTTTTTTACAAATTTCTTCTTTTTATCCTTTTATTTCTTTTTATATTCTTAATTTCTCAAAAGTATCTATCTCATTGTTATTCAATTTGGGTCCATTTAGGGTGGTCCAATTTCCGATTGGGAATTGGTAAATATACCAATTTTTTTGGACATACATCCCATATTTAAAAAGGAAAATACCATTATACCCTCATTGATTTGTTTAATTTTTTTTTCAATTTCGCGTTGTTACCGGAAACTGAGTTTCCGGAATACATTTTTGCATTCAGGAAACTCCAGGAAAAATTTACATTCCGGAAACTCCAGTTTCCGGAATGTAAATTTGTATTCCGGAAACTCCAGAAAAATTTACATTCCGGAAACTCCAGGAAAATCCAGTTTCCGGAATGTATTTTTGTATTCCAGAAACTTCAGGAAAAATTTACATTCCGGAAACTCTAGAAAAATTCAGTTTTCGGAATGCAAGCAAATTTGCAAACTCCAGTTTCCATACAATTTGTATTCTGGAAACTGGAATGCAAATCTGTATTCCGGAAACTGGGGGTGTATGGCCAGTTTCAGGAAAAGAAACAAAATCAAAAAAAAAAAACCCAAACAATGAGGGTATAATAGTAATTTCTTGAATAAATGTGGGGTGTATGGCAAAAAACTGCGGTGTATTTACCAATTCCCTTTCCGATTTCTCCATGAATGGTCCGATCACTTTTGACTTGCGATTGGGAGTTGCTCAACGTTTTAATGTATTCAGAGTTTTATCCCATGTAAAAAGTGAAATTACACAATGTGGCACATAAGTTTGTTTTGTCGTGTTTTGATATTTCGTTCAGTTTTGAAAGTCAAAATCTCCAATTTTTTGAAATAGTAGCCTTAAACACATGTTCACTTATGTATTTGATAAAAAAAAAAACATGTTCGCTTTTTTAATATCAAAACGTAATACACGGTTTGGACTGATTTATAAGTAAAAAAATAACTACATCGCACTAATTAAAAAAATTAGTTAATTTTATTTAAATTTTTTAATCTCATTTAATAAATAAATCTTGTTTCCCAAACTACTCTTCATAATATTATGGAAATTTGTGTGAAAGTCTCTCTTTCTTTTTGAAAGTTGTGTGTTTAATTTTACGAAAAAATATTGAAAATAAATTAAAAGATATCTTGGAGATGATATCATTAAATAGGATAGATTTAGACTTTGTTTGGTAAGTCTTATTTGCCAGTGGATAGCAGATTTCATTAGCGGATTTGACTAGCAGATAACGAATTAAAAAAAATAGAAGTGTTTGGTAACAGGTAGCTTATAGTATTTTTCCAGTACTAACTTAGAGTTGTTTGAGTTGCTACTTCAAGAAGCATCTGGGCTTTATAGCAGAAGATTTTTTCTCTCATTTTTATCCTCATTATTTTTATTAAATTATTTCGCAATTCTCTATTAAATAAAATAAATTAAAATAAATTAAATCTTATCCTATCTCTTTCACTTCTGACGTTTGATGCTATCACAGGTTCTTATCTTTCTCACACATTGGTTTTTGTTTTCTCTTCTAATGTCTTGCAAAAATACTGTTAATTCATTGTTGAATATTCGATAATAGATTTATTTTATTTATTATTACAGAATAATATAATACAATATAAAGATTATCTTTAATTTTTATTTTAATTGTAATACTATTGTTAATTTGTTATATATTTATTGTTATATGTCTATTACTATATTTATTAAAGAAATGTAAGCATTTTTGTAAAAAAGAAGAAATGTAAGCATTAATTAAAAATATCTTTTTATATATTTTTATATTTATCAATTAGTTTAACTGCTAATTTTATCAAATCTTTTAAATTTAATCTGCTAACTTATTCACTATCAACTAGCTTATCAACTATCTGCTATAAACTATCCGTTATCAGCTAATTTATCCACTATTTACTACTTTTTGCCAAATAGAGCCTTGGTTAACATTTGCTTATAATTTGAACCAACAAATTAGGCTTCAAGTTTGCTTATAAATCAGTCCAGAGTAGTACGATTACAATTAAGGGTTATAATTTTGATGATTTTAATATGTTGAAACTAATATGCTAAGTAATTTATTACTATTTGTCTATATTTTTTTGATACATATTGAAATTAAAGACAACAAAAATATAGTGGAAAAAACTAAGCTCTAATCCTTATCGCCCCTGCAGCATATGCTAGAAAGTAGGGATGGCAAAAAAACTCATATATGCAGGTATCCGCGGATAAAATCCGCTATGAATACGGGGTGGGTAACTTAATGGGTACCCGCAGGTAAAGTAAATGAGTATTTAAAATACCCGTTAATAAATGGGGACGGGGGTGGGTAGTGAGGTATCCGTACCCGCGGGTATCCGTACCCGTTAAGACAATTAACTATCTTTATTATATATATATATATATATTCCTAAAGTGGTCAATACAAGTGTTGTAAAGTGAGGTAACTTTTAGTTGTTGTCTTTCTTTGTTTTAGTATTAAACAAGTGGCTACTAAATATGTATTATTGATGTATTTGTATTAATTCTCATACTATACTTGTAATGACTTTTATTATAGGATTTTTAGTATAGACAATGTTGTATGGAAAAAAAATTAGATTTTTTTAAAATACCTGTGGATATCCATAAATATGTATTATTGATGTATTTGTATTAATTCTCATTCTATACTTGTAATGACTTTTATTATGGACAATGTTGTATAGAAAAAAAATAGTTTTTTCTAAATTTTTTAGATTTTTTAAAATACCCGTGGATATCGTGAGTACTCGCTAAAGCCTGGATAGCGGATACCCACACAGGTATGGGGTGGGTAATGGGAGGCGGGGTACCCAACGAGGCGCGTAGCGGGTAGCTAGTACCTGTACCCGCCCCGCCGCATTCACATCCTTACTAGAAAGATGAGGTTGAGATCTTGAGGATAAAACTCCCAAACAGTTAAAGTATCATTCTCAATTGCACCATGCTTGGCTAATCAGTTTGCACATTCATTACCCTCCCGAAAGATATGCTATTGCATTAAATACTATTACTACTCGCTCCGGACTCGAATATAAGAAAAAAAAAGCCATGTTTTATGGTCTAAAATATAAGAAAATTTAACTACCTTTATTCTCTTTAATGAAACCATTCCAAAAATACCCTTATTTAACTCTAATTGTATTTTCAATGTTTCTTTGAGAAGATATAAAGACACACTTCTCTTAATTTACTATTGGACTATTGGTTTTAATTGTCCTAACACTAAATATCCACTAAAGGGTAAATTTGGAATAAAACTTTTTTTTAGCTGAAATCAATAAAATTTAATGTAATTAACTAACTTTTTTAGTTAACGTGATTCAGTTTTTTTTCTTCTTATATTCGAGTCCGGTGGGAGTATTTATCTATATTACATTAAATAGATCTTTTATAAATAAAATCAAATAATTATTAACACTATAATCTTCTTTTTCGCGACAACCGCGCTTTAATATATAAACATAAACATCCATATAATAATAATAATTTCATTTCGTTGTTTACAATTACACAGGCGTCTCTGTGAAAAGACACGTATAAATATTACATTATGAATATACATATCATTTATTGGATCTCAATTTAATTGTCCGCCGTACGAACTACGAAACCACAAATTTCATATTTGGGCACTTTTTTAATTTATAAGAATATTTCTGCGTACAAAACTAATTTGGATGAAGTACAGATCCTCTTGCATAAAATATCGAACACTCAATGGTTGACAGTGATCGGACCATTCAAGGGGAAATCATAAATTTGACCACCCTAAACGGACCCATTCAATTTATATTTTTCACCTTTATGGCTTTTGGTGCCATCTAATTTGGTCCAGTTGCAAGATTGGATCACAAGGTCAAGTTTATTTGTGGCCGTTGATATATTATTTTAAAATACGGTTGGCTAGGATTGTTTAAGGGATACCCAGTAGTTAGGTTCAATTGAGTCTAAGAAATATTTACAAAAGAGGAGTTCATGTATTTGTGAATTACCATAAGTTCCACTGGGTTTTCCATAAATTAAAATTTGCAAAGTAGGCAAGGTGGACATGGCATTTTTTAGAAAATATATGATGACGTGGCAATTTCAGGATGTAATAATTTTTATTTATAAATCACATGTTAATGGAATATTATTTTGTAGATAAACAATATGTTAGACTAAAGAAACCATGGATGCCTATCATTTCACCATTAATAGTCCAAACAGTTTTGCTCTTTTCTAGCAGCAAAACCATGAACATTGGCATACATATTATAACACATAAAAGCCACGTCGACATTTGGAAAATGGATCCTCATTAATTCTTCTACTGTAAGGTCATTCAAATTAATTTTATATAAATCAGTTTGATACCCCAGAATAGAGGATTTTTCAGACGAAAAACAGGATAACTTCAATTCTACAACATTTCGTAGCAAGTTAAACAAACATAAATCTAGATCTATAGTGAATTTGCGATGACTGATTTCAAAAAAGGGGGGCAAACTTTTTTAAAAATGAGGTCAAAATATTGGGGTGGGGTGGGGGGGGGGGGTTCCTCCTCCTGCACTCCTCAAAGATAAGCAAATGGGGTTCATAAGAGTAACGAAGAAGAGCCCGAGAAGGAGATTAAAATGTCACCAATCTTCATTTAAACAGGTTGGTCTCATTTGAAATATCATTAAATTATGGCCACTTTTTTTGATTCTCCATATTTTGTTGGGGGGCTATGTAATTACACATAAAACTGACAAAACCTGCAACAATAGGTGATGGGACCCCTTGACCTTGTGGTCCAATCTTACAACTGGACCAGGTTAGACGGCACCATGGCTTTTTATCTTTTTCTCTAAATGATATGTGAAGCACTGAAGCTTGCTCCTTAACCCTGTGTTTGTTACGCGAGAAGTTGATGAGAAAGAAACAAGAGCGAGAGAAAGAGAGCAGAAGAAGCGTATCTCTTTCGTTTGGTTTATCAGAGAAATAGCGAAGAGAGAAGAAAACCACATGGGTCCCACAGATTTTTGAGTCTTCGCAGATTTGCGAAGAAAGGGTGAAGAAAGAACCAATTTTTTTGTGTATTCCAATGACACCCTTGGATAAAATTGCTGCAGATGCAACAGCCAAATGGGACCATCATTTTTCTTCTAACAGAGATGAGTGGTCACTACTTGACTCGCGATGGAGTAAAAATAGGGACTTGTATGGCACCGCCGTGATTTTGGCTGCCAATAATGGTGGCCGGTGAACAGAGTTTTTTTCTTCTTCAGAAATTGTAACAATTTCCTTATGAAGATCTTAGTCTATTTTGTGTTCTTGAATGAAGAGATGAAATAGAAGAAGAAGAATAATGGCTAGTTGGAAGAGGAAATGAAGAACATGGAGTTAACGAAGAAGAAGGAGAACAGCGCTGCGGGTTGAAAAAGATGAACAACTGCTATTGTGAAAGAGATACAAATAAAAAAATCATAAAAACATTTTTTATAATAATAAACTTATCAAATATAAAACGGTAAACTTTCATTTAACTTCAATTTTAATATTAAAAAATTGATAATTAATTTTATATAATTTTTCTATTTTACCAAAAAAAATTATAATTTAAAATGTATAAATATAATAAGCTTTTAACATAATTATATCTTATTATATTATAATTTATAACTAGGGGTGTTTTTGTCCAATGAAAAATATTATCATTTCTCTCTTCTCATTTTCTACCCAAACAAACGAAGAGAGAGAGAAGAATATACTTCTTTCTCTTCTATTTCTCTTCTTTTTCTCTCATACCAAACAATACAAAAAATCTATTCTATTTCTCACCTCTTTCTCTCTTCTCTATCTCTTTCTCATCTCTTTCTCTCTTCTCAACCAAACAAAGGGTAAGTGTTACTGCAACTTTAATATTTTGAAGTAGATGGAGTACTAAAGAAATAAAAGACATATTAGGAAATTATACTAAAACTTTAATATATGCTGTAATAATATTAAATGATACTTAAAAAAATAATAATATTAATTATTTTTAAATTTATGCTGTAATAATATTAAATGATACTTAAAAATAATGAAAGGAGTTTTTGACTTTCACTAGAAACTAGTGCTTAAAATTCTTATGTAACTAAGGTAATTTGGAGGGAGAGACATAGCAGTGATAAGAATGTCATGAGTTTAAATCTTATATTAATACTAAGTACCAATATTTGTCTATAAAAAAATATTTCATTAATTAATTGTTTGATAGGATTAGGGAGATTACCCTGGAAGCTAATACCTAATTCCTTAGCGTAGTTAGTTAAAACCACATAAATTCCTAACTTGAATTTTAAGTAAAGGCATTGACAAATTATGTATAATAAATCATTGACTTGGTAATAAAAAAAAACAATGACATTGTATAAAAAAAAAATGACAACCACTCCCTTCGCCTCGATTTCTAAACTAACTTAACGATTACCATACCCTAACCATCCCTTTTTAAATGTATCTCTCGTGTGCGTGTGAGGACTAGTCCATTTGAGTTGGGTATGACCCTATAAATGGTAAAACTCTATTACGTGAGATTTAAGGTTGCTGTAATCACATGGCCTGAATTCGAACTTAGAATCTCTGGTTAAATCGAGAGAGACCCATGTCATCTCACCCAAGTCCTCTGTAGTTAAATGTATGTGGTTTAATATTATTACACAAATATTATGGAAAATAACCAATGCCTTTATTTATGTTAAACTGCTTAATTTTTCAATATGTCTTTTATCTTTCTAATATATTGTCTGTCCACAATTCTTCTTTTTATTAATCAATTGAGTGAAAATAAGAGTATAATCGATAAAATAGCACAATTGGACTTCTAAAATGACAATAAATAGACATTATAATAAAGTAGGTTACTTCCTAATAATATTTATGGACCGCCACAATATTATCAGTACGTAAATCATAAAATACTGATCATTACTTATTCTTTTTGACAGCAATACTGATCAGTTTTATCAACAAAAAAAAGGGTCCATTTAGCATGGGTCAATTGATTTTTGACCTAAGATGGGAAAACGGTTACCAACCTACTATTTCCTGTTACTGGCCTATTTTTTTGAAATTGGAAAAGCTCCCCAAAAAAATATATAATTCAAACAAAGCCTACAAAGAATTGGAAATTATAGATTGAGCAAAAAATTAAATAATGAAATCGAAGTAGGTTGTGTCAGGAAGCGAACGTTCGGGTCTTGCACAACAATATATTATAACAATTATCGTTAAAATAAGGCTTAAATATGTTTTTGGTCTATATAATATAGGGGTATTTTGTTTTTAGTCCTTATTAAAAAAAGTCAAACGTTTTTTTTGTCTCTATAAATTTATTTTTTTTGCTTTTAGTCATTTAAGTGGATTGACCGCTGATGTGTCCATTTTGAGCCCAGTCAACACGCCTATGTGGCCAAAAACATTGCACGTAGGATGCCACGTCAGCATCTCTCTCCTCCCTCCACCCCACCACCACCACCACCACCACCTCCTCTCTCTCTCTCTCTCTCTCTCCTCCCTCCAGCCCCAACCCCACCACCTCCCCTCTCTCTCTCCTCCCTCCACCCCCACCACCTCCTCTCTCTCTCTCTCTCTCTCTCCTCCACACCCATTTTCTTTCTCTTTTCTCTTTCTCTCCCACCCCTTTTCCATTATTCAGTTATTACGTTTCAAAATAGAATCATCGTTTGTACGTGTAAAACTGAAGACAACACACATAGGGTAATGAATGAATCGTAATTGTTGTTGCTGCATAATTGTTCTTCATTCCATTTCCAATGTATGTCATGCGATATGGCAATATTCATGTTTTCCACCCCCAAAAGCATACTAAACTAGGTAAACTTAATTTAAAATTGGAACGAAAATATAGTAACTAAACTTGAATCTAGGTTGCAAAAACGGCATAAACACTTGCAAGCTTTTCAATTTCTTGGTATATCATATTTATTCAATTCAAGACAAGTTCTCACCAAAAACAAAAACATCTTCATATTTTTCTCATTGATTGAAAGTTTGGGCGTGTTTACTGAGAGTTCCACATCGACCCATGAACTGCAACTCTTGCTTATCGTTATTCTTTTCAAACTCTAAGAACAGGTATTCTCTCGCCATTCTTTTCCCTTTCTTCTGCTGCTGGTGCGGCACACCACTCACCAAATTTGGGGGTTATTTGTTTGTTAGGGTTTGGGCCCTTTAGAGTGAATGAGTGATTAGAGTTTTTTTGGGGGTGGGGGTGGGGGTGGGGGTGGAGGGAGAAGGGAGGAGAGAGAGAGAGAGAGAGAGAGGTGGTGGTGGTGGGTTGGAGGGAGGAGAGAGAGATGCTGACGTGGCATCCTATGTGGCAATATTTTTGGCCACGTAGGCGTGCTGACTGGTCTCAAAATGGACACATCAACGGTTAACCCACTTAAAGGATTAAAAGCAAAAAAACAATTATAGGGACAAAAAATGTTTGACTTTTTTAATAGAGACTAAAAACAAAATATTTCTATATTATAGAGACTAGAAACATATTTAAGGTTTAAAATAATAGTGATTTAAAGACTTCACTTTTTTGTGCAACCATATCATATTTTAACTAATTATCAATGATTATTTGCTTAAGACAGAGGAAGATTAACAAAATCGATCGGTCTTCATATCAAAACATGACCAGAGTTACAAAAGTTATATAAAATATATTTTTTCCCAAGAGATGAGGGTAAAAAATAAATTTTACCAATATCATGGTAATTCATTACCCATTTCCAATTATTTAATTCCATAAATATTTTTGTAATTTTTATAAATATCTATCAAATAATGTCAATAACAAACTTTAGGAGCCCCTTATTGCAATATTTTAAAAATACTTTGAATGAGAGAGAAAATAAGTTGCCCTTCTCAGATCTCAACCGTTGCAATAGTTTAATATTAAATCTATCGGTACATATTGACTGACCCTTTGTGGGAAAGTTTTAGATTTTCCCATGCTAAATGGACCCCAAAAAAAAAGCAATACTGATCAGTGATCATTAAAATAATTGTCAGTAAACTAACAGAAAATATATAACCGTACCCTTTCTTTTTAAAGAAAAAAATGATGTCTAGATAGATATGTCGATGGCGATCTTATAAACAAAACAAAAGATATGTCGATGGCGAAACCATTCATTAATGATATTATTATTGACCGTTGATCATCGACATTATTGCCGAACTATAGCATACCCAGGAGTACCTTTTTTACTATGTATTTAATGAGTGAATTAGACTCTGAAATTGTATATTATTATTCATATTTATTATTAATTTAGTTTTTTAAATTATTAATATTTCAAATTAATTTATAAAATTAAAAATTATTAATTACACTAGTTCTTATCAAAAAAATTTAATGACTAAATTAATTGATTCAAAATAACTAAAATGTTTGATAATCATTTTTTAGTGACTAACTGAAATATTAATAATTTTAAAAATTAAATTCACAATATGTTGTGAAAAAGTTGCTGATTCACCTGAAAAAGGTGAAAGATAGGAAAAAATGAGAAGCTAAAAATGGTAAGAAAAAAGAGTGTGAAAATATAACAACTCCCGATCAAATGCTATATGATTCCTTCACTTTTGGGTAAATGAAGGTGAATGCTACCATGAAGCACCTTGTTTCATGGTATGCCCATGTACCACTAAAATGAAAAACATTTTGCAAACTTTTACCCATGTATCACTAAATTTCACCATTGGATGTCTTTAAAAAAAATCAAGGGCCCAGATGAAACCAAAAATAAAATGGGAATACATACATTTTTCATACCCAATCCCTCCCCCACCCCATCTCTCTCATCTTCCGGACCACACCGCCAAGAGAGGAGCATGACAAGGGTGGCCTCCACCTCGACACCAGCAACACCGTCCACGACACCTTCCTCGGAGCCAACCTCTTTTAGACCAACTCTGGCGCCGGCGGCACCTCCTCCGCGCTTGTCTTCAGGATCAAAAAGGACAAGCGCAGAGTCTTCCGGCAGTACTTCCACCACATTCTATCTGTTGTAGACGAGATTGAGTAGCAGAGGAAGAAGGAAATACGACTTTTCTTGAACTCAGACGGCGACGTCTCGCGGTGGCGATCGTGATGGTGGTGGACCGTTCCCTCTCATCCTACAACATCGCCACCTCCACCAACCGCCGCCGCAACCGCCAATGCCGAAATTGGAGGTGTGGTCTACCTCGACCAAGCTGCCTTGGCACGCGGTTGTTCCCTTCCCTGCGTCCCCGTCGTTCACTCCTTGCAGGCATCTCGGTCACGTCGCCGCGACGCTCCTTGGGTCGCGCCGTGCGCGATCCTCTGTCTTCGCCTAGCCCGTGGCGCATAGAAGCTTCCTGACACTGTGTTGTCGCCGTTCGCGGCCTTGGTCGCGTCTCGCAGGCGCACCCCCCTCTTAGCCACAGCCACCATGAGAGCTCCCTTTCGTTTTAGGTTTTCGAAATTTTAGGGCTCAATCTAAGCCCTATTCCCTTTTCCTTTACATTTTCTGTTGATGTGTTTCAGTTTCCATAGTCACCTTTAATGGAGTACTTGCTTTTTTACAATTACAAGGTCATTCAGCCCATGAAGGCGACGACGGGATCAATGGTCGGAGTCCACATTTCTGTTGAACATCACTCATTGAACAAGATTGGGGGTGATGGGATAGGAATTGTGTGAGAAAATGGAATGGATTGTGCTCTCATTTTGTATTTCAACACATATTGGCCATTGATTAAAAATTAATATATCTTGTGGTCCATATCATACATGAACAGTAACTTTTTAGTGGTACACCGGTGTACCATCGAGTGTGGTGCTTCATGTGAGACGCCACCTAAAATGAAACGGGCTTTCTACTTTTATTTTTGATTGGACTCTTACTACACTTTGAAGCCCAGAAGAAGGCCCTAAACCACGAGAAAATATATTTTTTCCCGCCAAGCGAAAAGGTACGGGCGCGAACACACTGTGTGTGGTTTCCTTTCTTGTGTGTATGTAGATGTAAAAACCTAAAACTGCAATTGGATCAAACGAAAAGTGACGGAAGAGAAATAGAGATAGGAATGAAGGGTGGGACGGTTCAGATAAGTTGGCACGAGAGCAAACCCGTCTTAACCCTTGATTTCCATCCCCTCTCCGCCACTCTCGCCACCGCCGGCGCCGATTTCGACATCAAGGTACCACTCCCTCCGTCAGGCCTATACATATATCTATATCATTGAATTATTTTACTATGAAAAAAAAAAGACGACATTGACTTGATTTTTGTCTTGTCTTGTAATGTTCACAGTTCTGGTCAATTAAACCAGCAGGACCACAGAAGAAGCTACCCTTAGTTTCCTACGTCAATAGCCTCTCTTACCATAGTTCCGCAGTAAACGTTATTCGCTTCTCTTCTTCAGGTAACGGCTTATTACATTTCGAAAGAGATTGTTCGTTTTAATGCACGTGGAATCTAATTATTCGAGTGAACTAGTTTAGTGTAGTGTAGCCCCTTTTGCTACTGGTGCATATTTTCTGTGTAATGAGATTTTTGTTATTTAGGTCAACTTGTTATCCAATAAGAAACGGAGTGATGCTTTCCGTAAGTAACAATTCTATTTTTGCATGCTGCAGGGGAACTGCTAGCCTCTGGTGCTGATGGTACTATCTTCATCCCTACTATGGAATGTGTTTAATGGTTTTTTTAAGCTTGGGGTAATATAAGTAGGCGATGTTTCTAAATCAGATTTTTCATTTTTTTCCCCTTCAGGTGGTGACCTGATAATATGGAAGCTACATTCTACCGATACTGGCCAGACATGGAAGGTTCTCAAGATGTTACGGTGAGTCCTTTGCTTTGATTTGTCACTGAGGCTGAGCCCTTACCATGCGTTATGTTGAAATTGAAAGTGTGCCAGGTTTTTGCGTATCTTGGCTGGTTAATATCCATTCTGTTGAAATTGCAGATTTCACAAGTTACAAGCCTTTTGTAGTTTCTTCAAAATGCAAATGTGGAATTCATGATCACCTATTTTAATTTTAAATAATAACAAGTAGATATGGACACACAAAATATTATTAACTAGGAAGTGCAAATTAGGATTAATACCAATAACAAAGATCAATCATATTATTTTGTATTTTTAATATTCACTTTGACATTTATGTTTCACTACATCAATTTCCTGGTTATAAAGGATATTTTTGTGAATTAGATCTCATCACAAGGACATTCTAGACCTGCAGTGGTCTACCGATGCCGCATATATCATATCCGGATCTGTTGATAATTGTTGCATTATATGGGATGTTAACAAAGGTATGAAAAGCAACACAACTTTTCTCATCATGCTCTAACTGTGCTACATGTCAGTTGAAATCCTGTAACTGTAATGGCAATTGACATGCTTGGTTTATATTCTTATAGCACTTGATCTATGTTGTCAGGAACTAACCTTCAGACATTGGATGCCCATGCACACTATGTTCAGGGGGTTGCATGGGACCCTCTAGGGAAGTATGTTAGTTCTCTTAGTTCTGACCGGACTTGCCGAATTTACATCAATAAGCCTCATAAATCAAAGGGCACAGAGAAAATGAATTATGTTTGCCAGCAAGTTATTTCCAAGGCAGAACAGCCATTACTAAAGAATTCTAAGGTTAGCATATAGATGTCTGTTCTTGTGTTTGATGTCATCATAGATGGATTGTCACATACATGAACATCAGGTGTAATTATTGTAATGCAGTTGACGAAATATCATCTCTTCCATGATGAAACGTTGCCATCTTTCTTCAGAAGATTATCCTGGTCTCCTGATGGTTCATTTCTACTTGTGCCTGCAGGTATTCGCTTGAGTAGAAGCTGATATTGATTCAATTAATATTACTTTTTTGCGCTAGTTTTGTGGATATGCTTTAGTAGTTGTGTATAGATATTCTGTTAGAATCAGGCCAGTTCTTGAATCTTGCTTAGTCTATTATCATTTAGTCATTTTACAGGAAAGTGGATGAAGTGGCTAAAGCTGACTAAATTGTTAATTTATGTATTCCCAGTTGCCTACTGATGTCCAAACAGTTTTTAATTTTTCCCCTTGTTGTTTAGTCTAACATCTGTATAATTTAATTGCAACTTATAGGTTGAATCATATCTATTGATTTCTTTCTTTAAGGGTCTAAATTCCTGCATAGCTTTTACTATATGGTCTGCTTCTAATTGAAAATTCCATGGGTAACTTCACCTATTTCAGGCTCTTACAAAATTAGTACTGCATCTGAATCTGTAAATGCGGCTTACATATTTTCTAGAAAAGATCTTTCTCGGTAAGTCTTCCAGCTATTTTATCTTGTCAAGTGCTGAAGACATTATACAAACACAAAGCAGACTTTTAATCCTTTACTATCTAGATGAGTTAAATTTTAATACCGCAAACTGTTCAAATAATATGGCTTTTACATTCAATTATTCATGTTAAGCTAATGAATGAAGTTACAAAAGCATCTCTGTGATGTGTGATGCTTTATTATTTGACCTGATTACAGGCCTGCCATACAGCTTCCTTGTGCAAGCAAAGCAGTTGTTGCTGTCCGGTTCTGTCCTATATTTTTTAACCTTCGGGGAACAAACTCAGGTACGTATGTACTTGATTTACTTGTATTTAAGAACAGTAACCATGTATAAATGGTGCCAGGTGGTACTGTTACAATTGAATTGCCTGAGTGGTATGAGGGTCAAACTTATACGAGACCCTTTGCCCTACCAAGTAGTATTGCTTAAAATTCTGCCTGTGTTGGGGAATGCATTGCTTTACAGATGCATAATGCTGTTTTTGTTTAGTGCAGCTGGGTTATTTAAGCTCCCATATCGCGTTGTATTTGCTGTGGCCACTTTGAATTCATTGTACGTTTATGACACTGAGAGCACTTCTCCAATAGCTATATTAGCTGGTCTTCATTATGCTGCAGTAACAGATATTACCTGGTAATGGCTAGCAAATCCTTTTAGGTTTGAGAATTAAGATGGTATTTTTGGGGAAAAGTTTAATTGTAGCCAGTATTTGTTCATAAGGTCACCTGATGCCCATTATTTGGCATTGTCCTCGCAAGATGGTTTCTGCTCTTTGGTGGAGTTCGAAAATGGTGAACTTGGATCACCTTTCTGTTTATCAAGTAAGCATACTTCCCTTTCATGCTGTCATATTTTCACTTCTACGACGTTCTTGATTTCCCTATTACATTTTCTAGAAGGAAATGGCTCAGACAAGGATACTAAGAGCACCCTGCAGACAGTCAACGACACTGTCGTGCCAACTGGGAATGTTGGTGCAGTGGTAGCAGAAAGCAGGAAAATGGAAGCAGAAGACAAGGTTGATGACATGGTCACTGAAGCATCTGGGGACATTGGTGCAGTCAAAGCAGAAAGCAGGGAAACTGTAACACAGGATAAGGCTGATGACATGATCATCAAGTCAACTGGGAACGTTAATGCAGTTATAGCAGATAGTAGGAAAAATGAAGCAGAAGAAAAAGCGGATGACATGGTCATTGAGGCAACTGATAATTTTGAAGGAGTTACAGCAGATAGTAGGAAAAATGAAGCAAAAGAGAAGGCTGATGGCATGATCATTGAGACAACTGGGAATTTTGAAGGAGTTATAGCTGATAGTAGGCAAAATGAAGCAGAAGAGAAGGCTGATGACATGGTCATTGAGACAACTGGGAGTATAGGAGCAACTCTATTAGATAGTAGAAAAACTGAAGACATGGAAGAGAAACAGTCACGGAGTTCAGGTAGTGTAACTAATGCGGATGGTAAACAAACTGAAGCAGAAGAGAAGGCAGATAAACCGCAATCAAGTTTAGATGGCAAAGAATCAGGGCCAGAAGAAAAGGCAGGGAATCAATTGTCCAGTTCAAAGAGTACGCCCACATCAAATAAGCCAGCCAAGAAGCGTATTACTCCTATTGCAATTGAGCCATGATTTTCAATGCCTGAGAAATTCTACTGATGCCCGCCTGTGTACATCCTCTTCGTGCGGCTTACATTTCCATGACATCTCCCTCTCTTTTTCCTGTTTTGGTTTACATATTCTGTAATATAAATTCCGATATGATCTTTACTGAATACAATATCCATTTTGGGTAGTTCTATGCGAACTGTTATTCTACTCCTGGTGTCCTATTACATGTTCGAAGACTGTAAGAGGACAGGAGTTATCCGAGAGATGAAAATAGCAGAAAACAGAAAATAGCAGAAAACACAAGGGAGGGGCAATGGACCATTACAGAGTCTCAGCAAGACTGCACAAGATATCAACTAATCATATCATTTACATTTATTTATGGAATACGATTTTTTTTGTCAGGTTTAAGATAAGACTTGCTGAATTTAATAGGGTTCAATACATCTTAATAAACATTGCATTTTAAAATTCCCGCATACTCTTTTGTTGAGTAATGAAACATTAATTTTTTTTTTCCAACAGTGCTTCTGCTTCATCCAGATAGTAGATCAAAATTTGCAAAGATCACCTTAAGTCTGAATATGCTGTTTTCTGCAATACTCAAAAAGTGCAGAAAACAGATATTAAACTGCCATAAAATTGAGTGGTACTTGACAACAATCCAAAAATTCTGAATATACAGAAATCATGCCAAGATCACTTGAATAATCGTTTTGATTGAATAATGATTCTTCAATGATTGTTCTCACTCAAGTCTTATCTCACTACCTTGAGAGAAGGATGCTTATGTTCCTTGTAAAACAAAATATATACTCCATCGACTAATATTTGATTTAACAACTGGTTTTGTCATTTTCTGGAATGTGGCAATGTGCACATCCTTCTCAATGCAGGGTTTCTTCACCATGTGCACTTGATATTCTGTAATGCTTTTAGTCTTCCAGTTTCCAGCGACAGAAATGGTCTTACAATCCTTCCGATGTTGAGGTAATTGAGGTATCTTCATCAAATCTTTTTCAAGACAACATGCAAAACAAGGGTCTGTGTGGATTGGTCTCCACCATATCTATGGTTGTTCTTAACCCATTGTTTTGTGCAGAATACAGAGATGCACATCAAGTGTCTCAATAGACGTGATCCCATAACCAATCCTGTCAAAAGGGTGCCTCTTTCTCTCAAGGCCAAAAGAAAATGGCATCCGAATGAAGCAAAAGTTTAACCACGAGTTCATTCAAACAAAAAGCCATATGACAAAATCAAGTCAGGACAATCTAGAATAGAAATTGATTGATTCGTACTATTCTTCTCTCTCTTTGTTATGGTCTTATGAAGAACAATAGCATTGTCACGACCAAAACCAAAAATCATGACATGCAGACAAAATTTTTACATCCCAGACAATACCTTTTCTGGGATACAAAGAATTGGAAAATTAATTAACAAATTACTTTCTGTTTCATCTTTCTATCGTAACAATCAGGTACATTTTCATGTGTATTTGCGGCTTACTTTCACAAAATCTGGTGCAATTTTGAGTATTGCAGAAAACTGTGTAGATGGCAGAGGTCAACAATTGCAGTATGAGGAGATGGCTCAAGATTTATGGTGTTAGCACAGGAATGAAATCTGATCCATACTTCTCAGGAAGCATTTGAATTTTTTCAGGTAGCCTTGTAATTACCAAGAATGTTAGTCATCTAATCTGCACCCAGAAATAAAATGTGATAGAAATTAAAAATGAAGCATTAGAAAGTAAAAGAAAAGTACTGTTTCTCTCTTTCTCTCTGATGTGGATTAAGGGCTAAGGCCTGAAGGTTCTAATAAATTTGAGCTTATGACTAAGACAGTAAGACATACTTTAATTAAAGTATTAGACTTCATTCCTCTACAGTGAGATCTCACTTTGAAGGAGAAAGTAAGACATCTCAACTGTTGATGAGAAAATATGGATGTGCTAAAATATCAACCATTGATTTTCTCATCAGTGGTTGAAATACCTTACTTTTTCCTCTAAAGTGAGTAATTCAGTTTAGAGGAGCCAAATTCTAAAGTAACCATTCTGAGAGAAGTTACAACTAAAATTCATCCAACTTAAGAAAAAGCATATAAAATTTCCCTAAACAGCATGGGATATATGGAATAACAACATAGATACTCTGCGCTGCATAGGTCAACCAAAGAACAGAAAGTACTAAGAAATAAAGTGACATGAACTACCATACATTAACACAAGACTACAATACCGAACAAATGTGAAATAGAAAGGTCCTATAATTTAAAGGATTGACCTCAAAATAGAACTGCAAGGGATAGTAGTTATATCGTGGCTTCAAAGAAGTTACATTTATGGGCAAAAAATTCTTGCAATTACACCGCTTCAGTGATTAGGAAAATACACCCCCTTCCATGTAGTTCTCTATATATTGGCCCCTATATAATAAAACGGAGTCCTCACTCTTAAAGAGTAGATAATTTGAAAGTGACTGAACTTACCTTGTGATTCCATTTGTGGAAAAGGGATTTCATATTCAGTAAAAAGTTGGGACAGGATAATTTCATTCCACATATCAGGTACTCCAGGCAGACACCAATGGCTACAATCCTGAATAGATGGATTATCACTCCAGTTACCAACATGTGCATCGCTCCGGAAAGCCGACATAGATGTAACATGGAGAACATTTATAGGAACAGTAACATTCTTTACGAGTTCTAAAACTGTGTCTGAAAACAAGTGTTGGTCCCTTCCATTAGATTCAAGTGTGGGGTACTGGGTTACATTGCAAATCCTACGGGTAAGATCACTGCAGCAAACATAAAAGCTGGATGAATAATTGTTGAAGTGAGCATATGTTAATCGAAAAGATTGAGTTGTACAGAAGGCATAGCGAGCAAGCAAGGTTTCGAAGGTTAGAATACCCCGTGCATGAGTTTGCTACATGTAGGGATAATTTGAAGGGGGAAAAGTGAAGAACAAGATAATAGAGTATAGTTCTCACTTCTTAGGAAGGTTTACTAAGAAAAGGAATAGTTTTAAGAAATCATATAAAGAAGAAAGCCAAACATATTTACATAAAGCATCATGTTACCCATAATGTAGGAATACCTCCAGTGAGATGGCTCAAAAGTCCTAAAAAAGACGCGTGTTCTATTTTTATTAATCTCTCTCTCAACCCATGATGTCCAAGTTTCAAGTGCTATTCTAAAGGCTGCAGGAATTGACATCCCAAGCTTCAGAGAGCTTCCAACCTGGAAATAGCAACCCCTGTTGAACGCAAGAATAGGACCAATTTAACAGCAACCCAAAAAAGAAAAAAAGAAAAGCATTCTAAATATGAAAACATTGATCATGCCTAACAAATAGAAAATTAAAAGGCTGTTGAATGAATAATTAAGTGGAAGTTAATTTCAACAAGTCTGACACTGAAGCTTTCAGGATGAAAAGTAGATTCCACCCCCTCCTCTACCTCACCCCATTAATTCATTGCACCAAAGCCAAGTTCAGAAAATTAGAATGTCTCTGCTAAGTGCTAACACTGCCTTTGCTGCTGATAAGTTACATTCACTTTTTAGAATATTATGCCCAGAAACAATAGCAAGATGCAATTCCCATCTAACCCAAAAGTTGACATAGAGCTTACCCTGATAGTTAGGTGTTGTTGGTAAAAAGGTATAGTAAAACATATGGAGCTTTACATAATGTTCAAAGGGCCAAGACAATGTTGATCCCACTTAGAAGTTTGTTAAGATAATTATACATTTATACTTGCTCAAAACAGTGCCAGAGTTGGTTTCTTAGGTTAGAATCAGAAAGAAAAACAATACATCACAATGTGCACCCTTTCTAGGAGGGCCTTGTCCCTCACAACAAAAAATCCAAGTGAGCATAAATAAGAAGACCGAAATTCAAGTGTCAATCCTCTCAATTTTCAAGCATAAGGAACGAATCATAATAACAATCTTTGGATATGTTTGGTTTTCAATTGCAAACATATGTTTGGGTCTAAAAGCACATTTGCCAAGAAGGAACTATATAATTACTTTGGATTCAAACGTGCTTTTGCAATCTTCTAACTAAAAACCAAACATGCATTTAATTTAACATGGAAAAGGCAGCCTTTTGGTCAAATGTTTTGGGAGCTCATGCATCCCCTGTTATATAAACTCTAAAACCATCGCTTATATTCCATCTCTTATATTAATAATATTCAAGAACTGCAAAATCATGCTTATGAACCTAATAAGAGAACAATAGCTATTGTGAGCTATTAAGTTAACAGTTATGAAAACTTTGTGAACAGTTTTCCCCCTTGAAACCTACTGATAAACCGAATAGTAAGAACTGTGACGACTGAAGAGCATTAGATTACGAATCAACTGTAGCAGATATGCTCATACTAAACAACGCTAGTGGCTTACTACTATTGAAATGTGCAAAAGAAAAGAAGGGAAAGCTTACAGGTCGAAAAGCTTAGATGGGACCCACCAATGGCCAGTGTTGAATATCAGAATATCTGAATCAACCCACTGGTCACTTATATCATCCAACTTATCCAACATAAGTGTTGATTTGACCCTCTTTGGTGCATGTTTAGGCACGCGACCCTGCTGTACAAGGAAAACCGAGCGGAAAAACTCAATGGTGAAATTGAAGGCACTGAACCGAACCCCTAAGAACCTAATACGCTTTGTTATCTTATTCTGGTTCACTTCATAGACACTCCCCTTATCCTCCACCCCAGCCATCAGCATACAAATCAGAGACTCCCACTGCGTTCTACTCATTGAATCACCCACAAAAACAACCCTTTTGCTCCTTAACATTTCCAAAACACCCTTCACATCAAACCTAGGAATGTCACAACTTTTTGGTTTCCACCTCCAGTTAAGATAATCCCTATCACTCCTTCCATTCCCTAAACAGTTAAATCCTTGTTCCACAAAGGGACACTCGGTGGCATTGTACATTGGGGGGTAACTCGGGATTTGGACCCAGCTTCCATCAAAGACATCACAGTTTCTCTTTGATCCGTTGTTGTTATGATCTGAGAAGAAGAAACCCTGGCCATGAAAAAACGCGTGGCTAAGGCTAGGAAGCACATACATGTAGCCACCACCAACGGCTACGAAGAAGGAAATCACAGAGCCAATGATGACGAGGACCTGAAACCTGAGAGAGACACATCCAAAGCGGTTAATAAGAGGATGATTAACTTTGGGACTTCCAAGACCCCCGAGAGTCCTTCGATTGAAAGATGCAGCCCTGTTGAAGGAAATGCTCCTATTCAAAGCACTCATTGTGACGGTTCAAAGCCATCAACACAGGAACGTGAACTAGCATCGCAACAAGAAGCACCAGCAGCCCCTTGTGGGTAACAGCATCAGCAGAGGCAAAACTCAATGACCCAGATGGGAAAGATTCGATTCTGGAGGGAGAGAAAGAGACCCAGATGCAGAAAATGGATGAAAAGTTTTGTGGGGGGCTACAGAGAAATCAAAATCAAAATCCGAGGAATAAAAGAGTGAGTGGGGTGAGAGAGAGAGATAACATAACATTAACAATAGTGGAGATCGGTGGTGGTTTGATTTGATAAACCGAAAGCAGGACGCGGAGAACAGAATTCTAGTTAAGGGACATGTGTACTGTACCATGACACAATGACCACATAGGCACCTCAGCTACATTTTTTTACTTTCAAAGGAAATGTTTGCGTTTACTTAATTTGTTTCCAGCTCATGTTTACATAATGACAGATGTTTTTTGGAGGAAACATAAAGACAGATGTTCTTAGTCATTATATATTTTAATTTTAAAATATTGTAATTATATTCTTAATATTGTGATAAAGTAATAAGTATAGTTTGATACTAATCTAAAGTTTGAATTAAGGTAATCAATGGTTAGATCATTAGAACATGTATTTTCAATCAGGTACCAAGTATTACGTAAAGGTATTATTGTAAAATATAAAAAAAAAATTAAATTTTTCAATTGATATTTTTTATAATGTTAATAGAAACAAAAGCGGCAAATGAGTTACAATCATTAGATCATCTCTTGATTCTACTTTTTTTTTTTTGGCTAAAAGGAGGGCCTAAGCCCAAAAAAGTCTCTTGATTCTACTTTGTTTTGATATATTTTAAAAATGAGGATCGCTAATGTACTCCCATTAATTTTTAAGAAGAAGTACATTAGCAACTTATATCTTTTAAATTGGACAAAAAAATCAATTAATTTTTTTTAATAAATCATTAAGTCGGTGGGTAGCAGCGTAATTTCAAGCCTTTTAGTTGCCCATTGTTATCCTTTCTCTCTCTTCTTCTCCACTAATCCCCATTTGACGCTGAAACAATGCCTCTGCAATGACCTTTTTTTCTCTTGAAGGATGTAAGCACATTAATGGCTTTTTGGGACACATAGCAGAACAATGAAAAAGATGGATTCGATGGATACAAAATGGAAACATTGATGCCAAATTTTGAAAAAGAAGAACCGGATGCACACTTTGAAAAAACCCGTATATTATGCTTGAATCCATCTCCCTGGGATTATGTTTGAATGACTAAATCCATCTTCACTGTAAAACATCGGACCTTTTCCTGCCCGTTCATTCAAGTGGGGGCGTTTATATGGGTCTTCTTTTTCTGTACAAATATTACAATAATTATGTGTTGTGTTTTCTTTGATTGCAATAGAGATCGAACTGCATTCAAGCGCTAATTAAATACAGACAAAGGTTTTGACATCCACGGTTTTTTCCATTACAACAACGAATTACTGGAAAGAAAGCAGAGGAAAGAAGAGGAAGCAGAGTGGGGATTAATGGAGAAGAAGAGAGAAAAAGGACAGTAATGGAAAACTAAAAAGCTTGAAATTACGCTGCTATCCACCAACTTAATGATTTATTAAAAAATTAATTGATTTTTTTTTTTCAATTTAAAAAGTGTAGGTTGCTAATGTACTCTTTCTTAAAAATTAGTGGGAGTACATTAGCGATCCCCTTTAAAAAAATAAAAAAAACCCACCGTTGATATGTATTCTTAACCATTTCGTGTACATATTGTTTGTACTGAATAGCAGTACATGTTAAAATATAAACAATATAGATATTTAAAAATATTAATTTTTAAATCTCAAAAAATAATTTGATTGATAGAATATTTTAATAATGATTTACAAATAACCCATCATATTTAGTGTTAATTAGAAATTTTAAATATTAACTAAAAATTGAGAGAATTGAGTATTAATTTAATTTAATAAATGAAAATTTAGAATACTTATTACTCCCTCCGGTCCAAAATATAAACAATAAAGACACTTTTTATTATCGAAAATATAAACAACATTCATCAATTTTTATATAAATTAAGTCTTAATTTTTTAATTATACCATTCATTTAATGCAATATTCATATTTACAAGAAATACTAAAAGGGATAATTTTGGAAAAAAAATTAAAGCTAATGAATATTAATTAAAATTATCCAATTTCAAAGTATTCTTTAGTCTATATATTTTTGTACTATATAATTTATATTTTAGACCAGATAGAGTATAACATAAAAAATATGTCAACCAAGATAGTGTGATATATATGTGCGGTGGATATCTTAGTTTTTTAAATCATCTAAAACAATGATGTTAGGCGTTCAATCCGTAGGCTGTATGACTATTTAGTTAATAATTTTTGGTTTGAATTAAAATAATACAAATCTCGTGCTCACATATCGGCTATTTTTTTTTATACAGCTCACATATCAGCTATTCATATTTGTAAGATTTCCATTAATTAATAAATATAAGTGGCCTTTGTTTGACCTTTTTCGCACATACGTAATGTGGTTATGTTATTTTATTTTATGTAAATACGGGCGATGTGATTTTTTTTTGGTGAATCAAAAGGCCCAAGGGCCAAACAAACTACGGGGTGATGTGATTAGTGCTTATACACAGATTTTTTTTTTCATACGCAATTTAAAAAGTAAGAATTCATTACTTAAAACGAGAGAAAAAGAATGAATAGCATTTATAAACAATTCGTGTCAGGTATTATATTATTTTGAAGTGTCATGAAAAAGAAAAAGAAAACAAAATGTAGCGAATTCTGTTTGATTTGTTTTCTAGTGAAGTTAATTTGTCAACACGATGGAGTTTGGTTTTTTTTTTTTTGGGTGAGTAACACGATGGAGTTGCCGACTGGCAATAGATGGATTAGTGCCTAGATTGTGCTAATTCTTACCAAACAGTTTTATATTGCCATTTTGTCGGTTTAGCTGTCGTCTAGAATGATGTTCAACACTTTCTCCAGATGCGAAAGTCTAGTCTGGTCACCACCATTTATTTATTCATTTTTTAACCATAAAAATCAATCATCAAATCATCTAATATTGGTCGTGTAGGCAAGAACATTGGCCCATATTTTTTGGGTTGCTATTTGTGGGCTATGGCAGGATCGTAATTCACTAGTGTTCTCGCAGGTAACTCACGGATTTGGATTCGCAGCTGTAGCGTTATTTCTTTCTCTCTCCACTCCTATGGATCACATGCGATAGGTTATACTAAAGCAATGTTAAAAATAACACTAACAGCAGAGGACAGCAGGGGGCCCAACAGCAGTGAATCCAAGTCCGGTAACTCACACGGCAGGAACTTGTGTTTCTAAATTGTTAACCAAACTCAGATCACGTAAGATGTTATATTAGATAAGTAAGATAAGTAGTATGTGCATATGTATAAATCTGATAATCATGTTAATATTTAATTTAACTGAGCCAATTAAATAGACTAAATATACCTATTTTCCAAAATAGAGAATTAAAATATTATGATTTAAATATAAAAGACTAAAAAATAAAAGAAAAATATATTTAACCCGTAAAATATAAATACGGGCTCTTAATTAACAAACTCAAGTATCCTCTTTCTCATTAATGTTCTCTCAGAACAAACTTGGATGACACAGAATATCCTTGTTAATATTTGCCGTTGTCACAGCTGTCACACTAACTATTTATGAGATTGAGCTCACCACCACATGGTAACCAAATGCTAAGTGCTTTTGAAATGTAAATTAGTACTGATGAGGACAATCATTTTGATCTTTAATTTCTTTCAAATTAAACACGTTCTTTTGACATGCGAGGTCTTAATTATTCCACATACAAGGACTTGAGAAAATTGTTAGTCTCTTTTACTTTATCCGACACATAAACTATCAACATATATAAAATCTAATTTTAATATATTTTAAATGTTAAAATTTCCAAACTATTATTCAATAGGTGGCATTTAATATGGAAAAGTGAGATTTGCTCCCACCAATGGGAATCCGGTCACTTACCTATTATAGAAAGTTTTACCGGTTTCATATAATTACATTGTACCCGTGGAAAGTATGGTTATTATTATAATCCTTCCATTTGCATATTGTTTCAAGCCCAAAAAAAAAACAGAAAAAGACGAAACGGTACACACAGAACCAAAAGAAGTCCTCTGCAAAATTCATCAGTTCATTGCCGTTTGTTTCCCAGAACATGCGTTTTCGTTATCCCCACACCCTCTTCAAAACTTGCCACCATGACCACCCAAAACTTCTTCCACTCCACTCCCTTCTCAAACCTCAAAAACACCACCCTCTCCCCTCAAACGCACCATTTTCGTCCCCATAGACCCCTCTTCACTGTGTCTGCTCAAAACCCATTACGAAATACCCTCCTCCGCCACCGCGTATAACCAACAGTGTCACGGGACTTCTTATGCCATTGTCGCGAGGCCCGATAAGGTTTCCCCTTTTTCTGTTGGAGACAGAAGATGAGAGTCTTACAAAAACATGTGTATCAATCAAGCTACTAAATTTTTGTTTTAATTGATGTCGCTTTTTTTTTTGGTTCAAACCTTGAGGATTGCAAATTTAATGTTATGAAGAAGTTGGAGGCTGTTGGATGGAAACTGAAATTTGTGTTTCAGGGCAATAGAACCACTTGCTTTGTCCCAATTTTTTTTTAATCTTTTGTAGCTTTCTTTAAAGTTGAATGCTTTTTGAAACATTACAGGACTGCACACGTCGTTTGAACTCCCTCCAGTGGTCTTTTTGCTCCTTTTCATTTTGTCCGATCGATTGGCTCAACGATTTACACTCACCACACACAAAAAAACCTGATTAATTGTTTTTTAAGGTTGGGGCTTTTTAACAATTTCAAACATTTATAGACCTATATTTGCAAATATATAACAACATTATTTTTATTTAAATAGCAAGTTGCAGGTAACGAATCTAATCCATTGGATCAAAGTCAGACTTTTTTCACACCTAATCTACGTCAGAAACACATCTTCCCATTGGTGGGAGCAAATCTGGTATTCCCAAATTAAGTGTCACCTATTCAATAATCAAATATTATAAATCATTACGTTTGACTGTTACCTCTACTCTACCGTACGTGGACCTCTTTTTTTTTTTTTGAGTGTTGATTTTTCACTTTTTATTTATTTATTTATTTATTTTGGTCAATTTTTCACATTTTATTTTTTTTATTTTTATTTTTTTTGGTCAATGTGGAGAAGTTTATAAAGGGAAAAACCTCAGCCATAACGACATCTACAACAAGAAAAACAGCATATGCAGAGTCACATTTTATTTTAGATGAAGAGTGTGAGCAAGCTTTTTGGGCTTATGCATGCCCAGCTGGTTTTTTTTTTTGGTCAATTCCCAGCTGGTTTACACTTAATGTAATATAAGTGTGATAGAATGAGAAAAGAGAGGCCCGATTGGTGTCAAGTTTAATTATTATTGTTTATAAAGAATTTTTGTTATTATTGGTGTTCATTTCTGAACATGGGGTAATTATTTTATAACGGATTTAAGTATCTTTTATCAGTTGAATAACAAATTTCTTTTATTTACAAAAAAGAGATCGAGAGATAACATTCCACATGCGATAGGTATATAGAAAAGGAGGAAAAAAATGTGAAGTGGGTGCAAAAAATAGTGTGAAAAAACTAACATTCTTTTATTTTTGAAAAAATGTTAACGAGTATTATAAGACTCTAGTTTAGTTTTTTTTGTCAAGTTTAATTATTATTGTTTATAAAGAATTTTATTTTATTATTGGTGTTCATTTCTGAACATGGGGTAATTATTTTATAAAGGATTTAAGTATCTTTTATCAGTTGAATAACAAATTTATTTTATTTACAAAAAAGAGAGAGATAACATGCCACATGTGATAGGCATATAGAAAAGGGAAAAAAAAAGATGTGAAGTGGGTGCAAAAAATAGTGTGAAAAAACTAACAATATTCTTTTATTTTTGAAAAAATGTTAACGAGTATTATAAGACTCTAGTTTTTTTTTTGACAAAGACTCTAGTTAATGAATCAAAAATAAAAACTTTTTATAATCTAACTTTTAAAACTATGTAATAATGTATTAAATATTATATAACCAAAAAAATGTATTAAATATTATAATTTAAAAAAAATCATTTACTAATTCCTTAATCAATATTAGTCTAAGTACAGGACCCTTATTTTTTTATAACATCCATTTCACACCTCTCTTTATTTCTTTCTTCCTTTTTCATCACATGGCCTATATATCTCTCTTTTGTTCTTATCACACTCACATTTATAGGGGTGCATGTGGGTGTAAATGAAAGGGTTAAATTCTCTATCAAAAAAAAAACTTTATCCTTTTATAACGATGTCTCAACTAAGTGAAGATTAATTAGTAGCCTATATATACGTATATATCTATATATACCTTGCACAGTGCATGCTAATGCAGAGATACCTTGGACCATAATTCACCACATGAATATGTCAAGAGCCCGTCAAGATGCGTTAGTGACTTAGTGTACCTTGTATATTCAAGCTAGCGCATGTCTATGTATATTGTATAGAGATATAACATCCACACACACACACACTCATCTTTTTTTTTTTTGATAGGCCAATGTTAGTTGTTAGTTAATTGTTAGTTTTTTGGGGGTGAGGGGGAATTGAACCCACTCCCTCCTTATCTCTCCACTCCTTACCTCCCCTCACCCAACCACCAAACTCATAAATCTCGACCCTTTCTTTTGTACCTGGATGAATAATAAACATACCTCCCTCTGAACGAATACACACACACATATTTCATTCATATATCACACTTAAAATTTGCATAGCCAATGTTAGCACACCTATACATTCAAATCCATTTGTGCATATTATTAATTAAACAAAATAATAAATATATTTCATGCAATTGGTTAGTGCCAATGTGTCATAACTTTACAGTAAATATACACAATTGTAGCATGATCATGTATGTGCATGCAATGCTAGCTAGTATTCCCATACGCATATATACGAGCATCGAGAAGTCCACTATTCTTATTCATAAAGAAAGAAGGCATTTAATAAAAGTAGATAAAGATGACTGAATGAGGGAAGAATAAAAAGAAACAAAACATGGGGAGAAAAACAATGTTTCTTTTTCGGAGCAAATGAAAACCGCTAGGCTTTAAATCAAAAACCCATATCTGTTTGGGTGTTTTATTTTCATGCAGAAAAAAGGGAGAGGGATAATATAAATAGGATTTTTCTAGACAGTTGGTATTTAAAAATTATATTGACTTCCAACAAATTTAAGTTGAGGTGGATGAACCAATTTAAGGGAACAAAACTCTTTTTGTGTTTATTTTTTTCTATTTACAAATGTCAATCATGAAATTCTATAAAGAGAATCAAGTTCCTCACAATTTTGACCAATAGGAGTTGATATATAAATATAAAAAAAATGTTTTTCAGATACCCATATTAGGCAATTTCTATGGTCCCGTTGTAAAAGCAACGGGTTCGGTACGTTGGTAAAAATATTTTGCAATTCAGTCTCTAAATTTTAGATTTTATTTTTATTTCAAATTTTATTTTAAAATTACGGGTAATTGAAGGATTTTCGTATTTTCTCTCACGAAACCCATCTATCCCTCGGGAGCACGACAAACTCAAGGTATCTCCTATCTCTCCCATGTGTATCCCCTTTCGGAAGTTGACATTGGAGAGAGCTTTGGCGGCATCGGCATGGCACTGGTCGTCGTTGAGAGTATTGCTGTACTCGCTCTTGATGGACCACGAATCAGCGGCGATGGAGCGGTCGTCGTCGGAGACCAGATCGGCGGCGGAGGTGCAACCTTCCTCGATGATTGATCGGAGGCCATAAGGTGGAGGATTCTAGGATTGCATAGGAGCGAACAATCTCATCGTTTGTCAAGTTATTTCTGCTCGCGAACAATCGAGAACCAGGAGTAAGCGAGGTTAAGAAGATTTACCGAGATGATTGTTGAGAGAGAGAGAGAGAGAGAGATGGGGACTTTGGGTCACAAGCAAAAGAAAAAAGGAACAGAATCAGACATCGATCGTAAAACTAGAACTAGAGAGGGAAAAATAGGACTTTCACCTACAGACATGGGTATTTTCCATTCGAACAAATTTGTAAAATGAAAGAGATTTAGGATTACGAAATAATATAAAAAAATTATAATTCTTAAAAATAATAATTTGAGTTGGCAAAACTCTTGTTTATCATTGGTTAATAAAGTAACGGTTTCAAAACCGTTGTTTTATCAACTGGACCGTTGAAGTCCCCATATACATTTTACACCTAGAGAGTGATAAGAATAGAAAAAAACGAGTGATAAATATAATAGATAAGTGATGCAACAATAAATAATAAAAAAATATTAAATAGATATTAAAAATTGCGGCGATGTTACGTGAACACCCCACTCACCGTACGACATCCACAATAATAAATAAATGAACAGTAAAAAATTTGTGTGTGTGTATAGTACCGCGGTTCGTCAATCATTTCTGTAAAAATTGAGAGATATTGTTCAAAAATCAGACCTCAAATATAAACTTGCTAACTAGTACTAAATACATTAGTTATGATAATAAAATAAATATTTAACATTTTGAAAAACTCGGAAACATTTAATACTTTATAATTTAAATAGTTAAAGTAACATATACCGAAAGATATCTATCTGGTATACTTTTTTAAACAATGCCCCCCCCCCCCCCCCCCCCCTAAAGAATATATCAAGACCAATATAGAAATCAATCTTGGCACAAAGCTAGCAATTGTGCAGCATCAAGCTGCAGGGAGTTACTTCCTTTGTATAAAACCAAAATCATATCAGTTCTTTAAACTGACACCCTGTAATAATAACAACTACGGTTGCAAAATTTTCAAGGGGTGGCGTTAAGTTGCACCCCCAAAACAAAAAATATAAAATAAAAATATAAAAGGGATATATCTTCAGCTTGAAGTAACCATGAATTTAGTTTTGTCTCTGAGACTGAGACTTGTTGAACATCATCATCAGACTCAAAACCTAGAATGCTAGTTAGTTAGTTAAATCCTCACATTATATATATTGTCTGGTTGGAGTAGAAATCACTCTTTGAGCCTGTGTGTGTGTGTGTGTGTAGAAGATGCATACGGCACACATGCCAATAAGCATGCATATAGTGTAATTATGCATATGTATAGAGAGAAGGGAAAAGGGGGGCACAGAAAGAAAGAGATCGAAGAAGAAATGTAGAGAGATAGAGGAACAAGATATTATATTATATATATAACCATAAATATATGCATATATATATGTTCATAATTATTATTCAATACATATAAATAGGTTTTCTCACGTCACGGTTGAATGAATTCCCGGAAAGAGAGTCGGCCAAACAAACTTTCCGGCCAACATCTCCAAACTGCAAAAACATTATTCTATTCTTATTCATATATAATATAAATAACAGCATATATACATATGGCTCTACGTAACCAAGCCAACCGTTATGATTATTCTACAGAACAGAAACCCTTTAGTCAACAATATCCTAACAAACCTTTTCCCCCTAAAACATGACTCTACCCAGTTATAGCTCAGCCTCTTCATCATTCTTTTCCCTTTTCCCCTTTTTAATAATTTTCCCCCCAAACTCAAACAACACTCATCACCTCACCTCACCTTACACATCTATATACTAAATAATAATATTAATTAAACACTCTTGCAATATTTTTTTATATATTATTTCCATCATATACACATACACATACATAAAACCTAATTAATTGATCGATCACCACTAATTAATCATTCACTGATTACCTCGTGATGATGATGATTAAAGCTTGATGAGGATGGGCCATCGAATCCCACTCCGGCGGGCGGCAAGTCCACTGCGGCGGCGGCGGTTGAGGAAGGAGGGAGCAAAACATTTGGTGGTGCAAAAGGCCAGTGATCAGTGGTACTGGGGGCTAACAACAAGGTGCTACTGCTATTAGTATTATAATTAGGAGTGCAATATTGTTGTGGTGGTGGAAATTGGGGATTATTATTGATGGATTGGAGGAGCCTGATTTGTCTTTTGAGGAACTTGACATAGCGAATGGCTTCGTCGAGCATGGAAGCGGTGTCCATTTTGGTGCCACCGGGGACGAGTCTTTGAAGGATTCGGATCTTCTCGCTGATCCTCTCTCTGCGGTGCCTCGCCGCCACGCTCTGAGGGTCGTCGCTGATGCGCACGTTTCTTCTCTTGGGTTTTCTGATGGAGGCAGGGTCGATGTCTACCGGTTGCATAGCTGCGATCTTGTACATCATCTCCTTCATCGCCCCCAACTCCTCCTCTCCTTCTTGATCTTCCTCTTCTACTACTTCTATGATGTTGGGCACAGTAGTGAGAGAAGGGGAAGGGGAAGAAGAAGAAGAAGAGGGTGGTGCGAATAGTGTTGCCATGTTGTTGTTGTAGTTGGGCCAACAAATTCCAGCTGAACCCATAGGGATTTGGTGGTGTTGGACTTCATTTGTACTTTCCATAATGTTCTTCTCCAGATTCCAAGTGCTGAATGCACTACTAGTATTGTTGTTGTTATTCTGCTGGTTGGTATCCATGATGACCAAAACAAATATATAATATCAAACAATAATAAGGGCTTTCTAATTTATTAAATTTTGCTGGCTAAGAGAGAAGCGAGAGAAAGCAACAATGAAGAATAAACTGCAGGGTTTTGGATCTGAATATCATTTGAAATGAAACACCACTTATGTAATTAACTAACTGCGTATATATGTGTGTGTGTGTGTGTGTGTGTGTAGAGAGGGTGACAGCTGTTTGTTGGTGTGGGGGATGAAGGGATATCTATCTATCTATCTATCTATCTATCAAGAGAGCGAGGGATATCAATACCAATTGGAATTGCAAGGACTAATATCTATAGCTAGATAGAAGGAAAGGGAAGGGGGTTAATTTAATTATACCCATGAAGGTTTTTTAAGGAATTAGATCTCTCTCTCTCAATTCAATAACAATAGTCTTTGATGGTTCAAAAGGTGGCTATAGAGAGAGCCTCGTGATCTATCTAGAGGGGGGCCCAATTGCAAGGGAGAGAAAGAGAGAGAGGGGCGAGTATTTTTACTGAAAGGGGGAGGGAGGGATTCACTGCAAAAAGCGTGTAGCCGAGTGAATGAAAAGAAAAGGTGGTGGTGCAGCAAACTCAATTAAAACAGATTCAATGCCGCTTCTAGCTAGCTACATATCAACTATATAATATCTTGGAAATAAAAAAAAAGTCAGACCGGTCGATGTAGCCAGCCCCATCCCAATAATCTAGTTCAGCTCACAGCTAATAATTTGGACTAGCTAGTTCATCAGTTCTGTAAATTCAATTTCATTATATTAATTTTAATTTTAGATAAAATTCAAGTAATGTTTTAATTGAATTGTTTTATATATTTGGGGTATGTTTGTGAGGGATTTTAATTAGAAAAGAGGAGAGGCTAGCTTATGGTTAAACTTTCCCATATGTTTGCGTCTTTGTGACTTTTTAAAAAATGAGGGGAAGACCCTATAAATTAAACCCTGCTCATGTTTGTTTTTTGTCCAGTTTTAGAGGAATCCAAACAAGGTGAGGGATTAACCCTCTCTAATAATATTTCCCCCTCTTCTCCTAACTTCCAAACACACTCTTGAGAGTAAGAATATATACTTCAGCGTCAAAATAATCTTAGATTAGACCATAATTAGACCAATATGATATTGGTTCACAAATTTAATCCGAAGTCCAAATAATCAAGATTAATAATTAGGCCAGGTTAAACTATTAATTCCCAATATTACTCGAGGATGAACATTCCAGGTAGGTAGGTAGCTAGGGGGTGAAAAGAATTGAACCTACGGAAACTAGCTGGTTTTCGATCTCTTTCCAATTTGATTTTTTTGTGCACTGAAATCTTAGGGCTGCTTCTCCTTTATTGCCATTTTTATGTGTCTCTCGCTCCTTGGTATAATTTCGCTCCCCGTCTCCTTCACTCAATTTTGGGATGGACGGCGTCTTCAAAGTTTCAGCTTACAAAATGAAAAATCTAAAACCGAATCAAATGGGTTGACCAAAAAAAACCCGAATCAAATGGCTAATTATTCATCTATATATTATTAATATCCTTGATCAATAAGCAGCTAACTAAAGGACACCTTTGTTTGTTTGTTTTAAGAATTCGTATACGTATTAATTTAAAATACGTATACGAATTATGATAATTAGATAAGTAGTTTTTTTGCAAAAAATTCAATTTTTTTTAATATTTTTTAAATGTGAAAAAGTTACTTTTGAAATCTATAGAAGCTAAACGGCCATTTTATTTATTAACCTAGTTCTCTTTTCAATTGTGAAATTAAGGCAACTTATTAACATTGATGGTAGTGACACAAAAATGGTTTAGAAGATTAAAAATATGACACTTATTAATTAACCGACACAAATTGTAAAACACTCACCAAAGAATGTGATAATGTTTATATGAAAAGTATAGCATGTATTGGTGCCTTACTTGATAGCCCTTAGAAAAATCATTTATAAAAAAAATTAGAGTCAATGGGACCTTGAGAATTACTCCCTCCGTTCCGTTTTATCTGTCGGTTTTTAAGAAAAATTTTGTTCTTTTTTATTTGTCATTTTGATAGTTTAAGGTTATATTTTGACAATTATGTCCTTAAGTTTATTAATTGTTTTATACAATTTTTTATAATTTATTAATGTACGTAGTAGTTGAGAAATTCAAAGACTAATTACTACTCCCAAAAATAATTTTACTTTCCAACAATGTAACTTTATTACTAATATAAAGTGGGACTCTAGGAGTCCGTGAAAGATGAATTAGATAATTGAATAAGGGGATAAAAATGATTAAAATGATATAACACATTAATGTAGTGAGATAAAATGAGATAGTAAAAAAAATAAAGGTATAATAGGAAAAAATTTATAAATTAATTGATTCATTGGTTGTAGTGAAACAACCTTAAACGACAGATAAAAAGGAACGGAGGGAGTACTTTTTGGGAGAGGAGGTGGTGCTGCACATATACTTTTCTGTTAATTTGCAAGTGATGGTTTAGAATACCCAACAAAAGGGTTATTGATTTGGTGGATAGATTTTTGGTTCTCTAGAATTGCTAGAATAAATTACTCCCTCTAGACTCAATTATAAGCACACAAAAAAAGCTTAAATGTGGTGGTCTAAAATATAAACAATTGATCATAAATGATTTTACCTTATTTAATGAATTCTTTTCCACAAGTACTCCTCATTTAATATAGATTTCAATTTCAATGACTCTTTTATTAAGGACAAGTTAGATAATAAAGTTCATTTCTTTGATAAGATCAATAAAATTAAATGATGTTAACTAACTTTCTTAATTAGCGTGAGTTAGTTTTTTTGCTTCTAATCGAGTCCAAAATGAGTATATATACTAATTAATGATCTATCTCTTGTTATTTCGTCCAGTTCAAAAAACTATGCACAATAAATGTAATATCATCGAT
Organism: Glycyrrhiza uralensis; assembly: GCA_030159175.1. Classification (NCBI taxonomy): domain Eukaryota; kingdom Viridiplantae; phylum Streptophyta; class Magnoliopsida; order Fabales; family Fabaceae; genus Glycyrrhiza; species Glycyrrhiza uralensis. Next base: position 53,918,719 of record BRZY01000003.1, on the reverse strand, counting down.
CCATAGAACACAGTTTCACTTTAATTCGATCCAACCCCTTTCTCCGTGGCTGAACAATTAGGGTAATTTATTGATGTATAAGAAGACAATTCCAAAGTCATAATTAATTTTGACATCACCTGCGTGTGTCATATGTATATTCTTGGATTAATGCTATTGAATCATTGGTTTCAAGAAACATAATTCAACAAACAAGACTATTAAATTATCAAATCCGTTGATGATCATTATATTATTTAATGATCAGAAATTAGCTTACCACCAAATAATTAAGTCCGTATCGTGTTCTTGAAGCCAACCAATCTTTGAAAAAGGAAGGTGATGATATATTTTCCAGAAGTAGAAGCGTTTCCCTATCAAAGAACATTATCAAACGTATGGAAAAATTGAAAAACCATACACAACCCAATTTAATATCTAGCATTGACGCACCTTGAATGTTGATGTCATTTTTTCATTATTTCAATAGAAAAAGCTTTCTGCCGAACAAATTCAAGGAAGATCGATAAGAAATTTGACAATTTGTAGACCGCCCTAATAACCGATCGAAGGGAAATTTTTCAACAAATTAAAATTCTAATAAAACAACCTTGATTGGTCATATCGTAATTAAATAAGACATTAATTAACTGAAGACATAATCTACTTTGAAATTTAGCTGATGAAGCAATAATTGATTCAACTATAAGGCTAGAGATGATGGTGTCTTAATGGAAAAAACTCAAGTTCCATATCGATTAAAGATAAGACCAGTAACTAATTTGGGCATATCTTGTATTCTAATTTAGTTGCTTTCTATTTAATAATATTTTTTACTTAAAAAAAAAGATTAAAGATAAGACCATAAAAGAGTATATAATGCAAGGGCACCCCTCACCTTGATTATAAGCCGATTTTGTAGGAATGAGTTAATTAGGCCCTAAAATCTAATAGCACAAAAACTAAGATGTCTGATCAGCAACTAATATAGTCACATTATACAATTTACATGTAGATGAATTCGATTGTCAATTTCTCATATATATAATCAGTTCACATACAAACTCGTGAAGATGGAGGAGGTGAAAAGAGAAAGAGCACAAGCTTAGCTTGAAAATATATAGAAGCAAGGAAAGTGGATGTGTGATTCACGCAGAAGCAGGTGGTACTATGTATATATACACACAAGTCATGTCATGTGTACTTATTTGAAGATACACAGTCAGAACTTCATAAACAACAAACTTGATATGCCAAACCAAATTACATCATCCCGCATCAGTATGATGACGATCAGACGGGTGGGGCAACACTGCTATGTGATCATTTCCTTCTTGTTTTTTTTTAATAGTTTTTCAGAGTTCTCAAGTACACACACACACACACACACAAAAACCTGCTCTCATGACTTTAACTGTATTATAATTCTATGTTGTTCTACTTCTTCCCTTGCGCATGCACAAAAGCAATCATTCTGTGATGGTTAGGGTTTCCTTAATCCTTCCTTCAGTCCCTCTCACTTGGCTCTGGGGTACCAAACAAATATATATGATCTATCTCACATTCGGCTCACTAGCTAGCTCCTACCCATTAGTAATTAGAGGATAATTTTTTTTGGATAAGTAGCATATCATTTTTTTGGATAAACAGTAATTAGAAGATCATAAGCAAAAATTAAAAATAATTATCATCACGGTTATTATCAAAAGGGTAACTTGGTACTATGAAGCTTCCACTGCGACAGAGTCCATAAATTAAGAGTATATACGTTTCAGATTTATACAATTTTTTATAAAAAAATTGCACTTTTCATGGTATACAATATTTTAATGTTACAAAATTTTTTCATGTCTAGACTTATTCATACATACAAGCTCTGGAGTATTCTGTTAACATACCAAGACATTCGTGTCTTCCAATATAATGGTGTTTCTCTTCATCGTTGGATATATAATTTTTCAATCTTTTGCATCCTTATGGAGAAATCTCTGGTTTCTCCAATGTGATAGTACTTGCTTCTCCCCATTGCTAGTCACTTTCAATCTTTTGCCACTACTGGAAAACAATGAATTGGTGATCAAAGTTAGAGACCAAAAAATTGAAATCTGTCACGAATTTTGACGTCACAAAATTGAATGATAAAATTAGAGACAAATTTCATATTTGTCCTCACTAACTTTTCGTCACTAATTTAATTTTTCTAGTAGTGATGTGTCCATTGGGAGAAATCCCTGGTTTCACTACGACTCTACGAGTGACAAATGTCAACCTCTTCAGGCCAAAAAAATTGGTTTGTATAGAGTATACAAAGCCTGCTATTATATTTCCACTTTTATCCATCTGCTCACGCATTCCTGCTTGGCAACAACATTATAAAATCTTCTGGTGAGAACACATCGTGGATACCAAGGTTTTAAATTGCGGACCGCATCACGTGATGCGGCCGCAATATTGCGGTTGCGGAGGCCACCGCAACCGCATCACACCGCAATTGCGGTGTGATTTGAAATCACACTAATCGGCCGCAACATAACGCCGCAACGGCCGCATCGGACCCGCATCAGACCGCATCAAGCCGCATCAGACTGCAATGGATCACAATGGACTCTGTTTTGTTCATCTTTCACATTAATATCAAAAATTTCATATATAAAAGATATAGAAAGATTAAAAATAATTATAGAATTTATTTTGTATTCGGTGCAAATATAAAATAAATTCACGCCGCAGTGACAGCAATGCGCACCGCAGCGACCGCGACCGCAACCGCAATTTAGAACCTTGGTGGATACCTTAGAAGTATCATTTATTTTCAAATTATATATTAATCCTAACAAAAAAAAATAGTTAGAAATTCATCGAAGAACGAAGGCTTACACAAAGCAAGTTAGGACTTTAAGAAGAAAAACTTATATGCTTACATAAAGAAGAAAACATACTCTTAACAGATAACGTTGCGATAAATGAGATCTTTGAGCTAAGCTATAGACAATTCATAGAACTTCGAAGTAGGCTGAGGCAAAGGGAGAAGGAATGAGTTCGAGATACTATAAAAAGAGCCTTGAGAAGATTATAATGTACTCCTTAGAAAGATCTGGAAATTTAAAACGTAAGAAAAACAATAGAGGTTCTATAAACTTTGTGTTGCAAGTTCATAGTTCATTGAAATAGGTAACAATTTCGTCTATGAACTACTACAAAATGTATGAAACATGGGTAGCGGAACCGAAAACTTAAACATTTCTTAGGGCTATTTTATGGAACGAAATCATGACTTATAATATTCGTGGAGTTTTTCTTTCTCTAAATCTCATCATACAATAACATTGCGTACAAAATTGCTACTCTTTAGACTATATATATTAGACTAGATCATCGCGTATCAAACTATGAAAAACAAGAAATTTATATTCTATATAGAATGGAGCAATATGCAAACTCATTGGATTTTTCTTTTTGAAATGTGATGTTTTTTCTCCTTCACACTAGTCCTTTAATTTAGCTTTGTTTATTTTACTTTTCCAATTTTTCGTATTGTCTTGGTTGATTGGAAATTATTGCGCCATCGATGACATTTATTGTCCCATCCATGTGAATGTACGTGTACTGTTTGTATCTTGAGATGAAATTTATTGATAACGTAAAGACCCTTCATTTATTTATCATGTTGACGACAAAAAAAAAGAGGAAATTTTTATCTAATCTGACAATAGTACGTTAAATCTAAACCATAACACATGACACAAAATATAAATCTGTACTTGAAGATTAAATTTATTATAAGATATAATAAAATTCTAGTACATCACTACCAATTTTTTCCCGAGGGGGTGTTAATGCCAATTTAATTTGCATTTACAGCCTTACACACTTTGCGAAAGTTTGTATTGAATTCTAAAAAGTAATAATCAAGTTGGACCTACCACATACGTCAAAACAATTCGATTTGATTCCATTCACGCACAATTAGACACTTAGTCATTCAGACTATACAGCTAGCATGGTTGAATAGACTTTTAGGAGAAAAAGAATAACATTGAAACAAAGTCCATGTAGAGATGTGGTAGTAACACTACTGAAAGCTATATTGATATGTAATATTTTAAAGATAACATAAGCATTCAAAAGCTGTATTTTTCTGGCCAGCTAGTTGCCGTTGAATTATCCCTTACCATCAAAGGAAATTTATTGAACAAATCATATAAGAAGTAATCAAAGGGGTTTCTCAAAACATAATATATATATATATATATATATAAACATGTAAATATTCAAGGAATGTAACTTAGTTCAATTCCAGAACGGAACCGGTCAGAGAGACCGCTAGAGTAAAGAGCATAAAAAGGGGGTGGTGTACCAACATTACGTTGGTCCGAGTGAAACTAAGTTTCGAACACTTAAGCAATGACTCGTGTTCAAGCCTTGCAGATGGAAAAAACGTGGTACTAAAGGTGGACAACCAAATTCTCCGACACAGATTAGTTATCGGCGAAACCGATAAATACTTTGCACTAATAACATGGTGATCCAAAAAAAAAGGTGGAGTAATGGGAATGCCCTTACAAGAGGATACTCAGTGTTGTTAAGAATAGTTATTAATATATATGGAAGAACATCTTTACGAGGAGGATTGGGTCAGATCTGACACCACCCCATGCATTCACTTTCCCACCACCATACTAAAGAGAGTTAAAGGGTGTCATGGAATTCAACTCCACCTCTTAGAAAATGGTCTCCTCAGAGTCCGGACTTATAGTGACTTGCTTAGAGTGAGGAATTTCAGACTTCCATTTTTGGAAAAAGGAAAGGAAAAGTGATGCTATCCTTGTTTGGTTTAAGAATAGCCTTTGGAAAGCTCTTCTTTGGAGTTGTATCCTAACCAATTTTTTTCCTATGGGTTTTAATTTGTGGATCATATATTAATGAGATTCTCTCTTCTGGTTTGGTTGGAATCCAATTTTTCAAGGATATGGAAAATAAAGGAGATGCGTACAGAACTTCTCATCGATTGATTAATTAACAAGTCATTACTGATAGTGATTGGTGCCTCCTTTTGTCATATTTGATATTTATTTTGTTGATACACGTTGTATTGTATTCATTATTTAAATGACAATCAATATTATTAAACAATATGCTTGCAGTAAAGCCGTACAAATAAAACTTATCAATTACTTTTTTTTATAAGCCAAATTGCATTAAAAAATAATGAAAGCACAAGAAGTGCCCACCCCAAGATTATAGACAGGATTTCAAGGTCAGTTGACCATCCAACACAAAAAAAACCCCTACACAAGATACATCATCACACCAGCACACTGAAGGCTAAGGTGAACCGAAATTTATAAAGTGCAACCCTGGAAACTTACATGGTCTCAAAGAGTTCTAGTCAAATGTCAACGTATGCCCCAGTAACCCATCAGTCTCAAATGGAGACTTCTATCAAATCCTTATCAATTACTATATGGAGACTTCTATCTTTTTTGCTGTGGTAGATTGATAACTTTCACGTTTTGTTCCGGACATACCAAATCCTTTTTATGAAATAATAGTCTTAAAAATATTTAAACAATTTATAGAAATATCAAATTCAATAAAAAAGAGAGCGATAAATATTTATTTTTTAGAAGAAAGAAAATACTTAATTTTAATTATGCAAGACAATTTTATTATGCTCATTAAATTTAAAGAATCATAAAATTAAAAAATATCTATAAATGACTTCATAAATCTAGTGAAAATTTAGGTTTTGTTTGACAAAAAGTAGCAGATAGTGGATCAGGTAGCAAATAGCGGATATATAAGCTACTAAATTGAATTTTAAGTGTTTGGTAAAATTAGCGGTTAAACTAGCTAATAAATGTAAAATGACATAAAAGGATATACTTAATTATTGCTTATATTTCTTTAATCAATCTTAAATTAAATATTAAATATAGTAAAATATTAATAAATAATAAACTAATTATTATGATATTTAGAAGTTAAAATTTTAAAATTTATATCTTAATGATATTATTTATTTATTTACTTATTATCTGTTGTGGCCTCATTAAAATAATTTTTATTGGTTAAAAATATTATATTTAAATTTATTTTATTTATAGTTGTATTTATTTACTTGTTTATTTATTATCATTAAAATAATTTATTTATTATTATTATAATCTTTTATTTTATTTAAGAGAGGATAGGGAAGGAATTTAATAAAAATAATGAAGATAAAAATGAGAGAAAAAATCATATACTATCTACTATAAACTCAAAAAAAGCTAAACGCTACTGAAAAAACGTTAAATGCTACCCATTATCAAACACCTCCATTTTTTCAAATTCGCTAACCGCTAACGGATGAAATTTGCCAAACAGTCTCTTATAATTAGCAGTATAACATTGACTAAGTATTACACCTGTGTAATTTGATCTCTCCCCTTTGAAAATAAAGACTGGAAGCCGATAAAAAAATCTGTACTACAACAGAAAATTAAGGCCTTTAATAATAGTTTTATTTTTCTGGTCGTTGTTAAAACTTAAAAAGAGTAACCAATGATATAGTGTTGTTTCAGAATCTCTTGGACTGCTCGGGCATTATTTTAGCACAGCCTCTGATTAGGATTTTCACAAATAATGTCCATCTTTTTAACGTGTGTGTACAAAGCAGAAATCATAACTCAAACATGAAATCATTTGGTCAACTGGAATCACATATGATTATCGTTAAATTGGCAACTGATATGAAATTAAAGATTCAATCAAAGTATCAAACCACACATCTTCATGCTAAGTCTACGACGACATTTAACATCAACATAAAGAATAAAAACTATTAGCCACTAATAAATTCACATTCATGGTACTTTAGACAATTAATATCCACCAATCATCGCAATGGAAAATCGATGAAAACTGGTGGAATACGTGGAAGTGTGGAACTCTTTAGTTGCACCCTGTTTACATCTGACGTAAAACTAAAGAAAAAACAAAGGAATGGACTTATAATTTTATAACTATAATTTACAATCCATGAAAATATACATGATGAAGAAAATAGGTAAGAACAAAGAATTTTTTTTTCTTGAACGCGATAAATATAGCGTCGCAATTAAACTTCTTAAATAAGACATTTTTTAAAAACAGAATACACTTGAAAATGGTTGGATATTTTTAAAATAAGTTCCTTCCTTGAAAGGTGAATGAATGTTCACACCTAAATCGTCTATGTTATGCTTGAGTGAAACACTGCATACTTGAGTTGAGTTATCATGGGGAAATTTCGGCATCAGAATATACAAAAACACAAAATAACCGTCTCTTTCCTTTTACTTTGAAAAGAAAAGGACGTCTTCCCTTACTTGCATCAAACAAGTAAAATAAAATTAAAATTAACCCAAATAAAGCATAACAGTTGCCTAATGTTAGGGTTGTAAACTAATGTCCTATAGCACATGGCACCCACAATTCTTCCCAGGAAAAAAAAATTAAGACAAAAAACAGCTCCGAGTTTATATGTACACGAGCTGCTTGGTTACTCAATTATACTATCAACTGATCTAACGGATGGGGGGAGGGGGGTTTCTTTTGTAGCAAGCAATACAGAAACATAATACACAAGTAAAACAATAATTTAGCAAAATATAGCCAACAGATTACATGGCCAAATTTCTATAGTTGGCGTTGCACTACGCCTTCTGAACCTTTTCCACATACGCCTGCACCAAAAGGAGAATAATTATATGACAAGCTGGAAAAACCAAGAGTAATAAATTGTCATTAGTTTCCTTGTGACAAATAAATGTCTCAAACGTAAATGTCGATTCAGAAGCTGACATGGATATTCAACTGGTAAAATAGAACTTCGACATGAGATAGGATAGAGCTCATAATCTTTTACCGACCAGTTATAACAATTTGATGGATTAGAGAAAAATGATGGTCCAATGCACAAGGCTCCCACCACTGTATGGTTTGGGGAGAAGTAGACATACGCAACCTTTAACCTAGTGAACGAATAGTTTGTTTCTCAACTACAGACCCGTTGTCACCAAATGACAAGGCAACAACCTTGCCCAATGAAAACAAAAGTAAAACTTTAATCTGAAGAGATGTTTTTTTTTTTTGGAAAGAAGTATGAGAAAATTAACAAAATAATTATGTTAGGGAAAAATCTGTTAGGGGGAAGAAGTTTGGTCCATTATAAATTCTTGGTTAGGTTTATCTGGTATTTTTCATAATGAAGGGACTAATCATTTTATTCAACATGGAGATTTGTTTAGGGGGAAGAAGTTCATGAGAACCAAGAATCTCATTTGGATGGCATTTACATGGTCCTTGAGGATTATGTGAAACAAGATTATCTTTCAGGGTCTTGTTGCTGACTTTACTTCAGTCATATCTCAAATAAAAATGTTATCTTGGGGTGGTTTATCAACAGGACGGGGAGATCAAGTGGGTCTCATACGCTTAGTGGTGCAATGATCTTCTGGTCTGCATGCAATTGGCTAGGAAGCAATTAAAGACTTGAAGTTTCTGAGGCGGTTTGGTTGTTGGATTTCTTGTGGAAGTGTTGGTTTGAACTTTTGGTTACTGTCTACTGTATCATGGTTGCCAATGTTTCTGTCTGTCTTGGTTGGGCTTTTATCTCGGTTTCTTGGAGTCATGGATTGTAATAGAGTAGTTATATCAGATAATAGGAGCTGCAGGGGTTACAGAGCTTATTTCTCTGTTTTGTATTTCCATTTTGTTGGTCGTATTTGTTGTTTAACCTTTACTGCACCCCTTGCGCTGTTTGTGGTTCTTTGGAGTTACATGAATAAAAGTTTTATTTGCCTATAAAAAAAGGAAAAAACCTGTTCATTTTTTAGACAATATATTTGGGGAATAATTATATTGGCCTATCTTGAGGTTAGCGTTAATTGCACTGATACCCATCTTGTTTGAAAAATTATTACACCTACCCCCTATTGCTTTAGTTACTTTTATGGGAAATTTGTGTATGATCCGTACATTAAAATAGGGAAAATAAGTGTAATTTCCTAAAAAAAAAAGTTGTTAAAGTGTAGTGTAAGAACACTACACAGAATGAGGTAGGTGTAATTTTCCAAACATAAAGGGTGTCAGTGTAATTAGTGCCAACCTCACGAGAGAACAATGTAATTATCTCTGTATTTAATGAAGTTTAGTTACATATATAAAATCTATGAAAAGCACAAACACCTCTGTACAGTGTACAGAATTCAATCTCATATTTGTTACAACTATCCTACAACTCTTTCTACATCCACATTAAGCCTTCTAGAAAATTCAATGGTTTCTAGTGCTGCATGCATATACACATCTATCTAAAAAACCAAGTTAAATGGGTGACAAGATTTTGAATCCTTCATACATATGACGGAAATCTGTAAGAGAACCACCACTGACCTGTATAAGTTTGTTAAGCTTTGGTTTCGAAAGTGATAAATAGCGGTCAATTTTCTCTTGTGTCTGAGGAATATGTACCCGCGGCACTGTACCAGTTACTTTATCAGAAACTTTCTTCACAATTGCTTTATAATCTTCTTTGGTGATTCGACCTTCTTTCCATGTTGGTTTCAGGAGCTCCTTAACGAACTCTACCAATGAAAATTTAAATGCACGAATCCCCTTCACATCCTTGATTTTCGTGGCCTCATCAGGTCCAACATTTTGGTCCATGTTTTCCGAAGGACCATTATATTCGGAGATTTTATTTTCAGATCGAGAACTAAGCTTTTCTTCAGCTACCATTTCATTACTCTCCTTATCAGCCTCAATGTTTTCACCTTGCTGCAACTGAATTGAATGTTCACTCTTGACAAGTTGTTCTTTTGAAATGGCAGTTTTACAAGAATCATCAAGATTTTGTCCTGGGTTAGATAACAGTGATGGAATTTCTACTGCATTTTTTGGAATCTTTATACTGGGAGAAAAGGTTGGGGGGATCCCACTTGCATTAGTATTCTTTGGCTCCATACTATCACACTCTGGATCATACTGCTTCACTCCAATAGCAGGATCTTGCTTGATGAATGTTGTGGAAACAGGATTGCTAGACACTTCAGTTTTGCCTACTAAGGGAGTATCCTTTGCATCATGAGAATTTAAAGGAGCATAAAGTTGTGGTAGCTGCCGACCTGTTCCAAGCATATGTGCGAGAGAGGCTGAGAGGCAGGTAAGTTGAGCAAGCTGTTCTTTGCTGACTACGTTCTGAGTTGGAGGATTTCTTGAACCAACTTGTGATAGGCTTACATCCACGATATTTGGCTCAAAAATGTACTTTTTCTCAGTAGAGAGTTCCTGGTTCTGCATACCTTCAATAATTTTTTCTCTTGGAGGAACAATGGAAACTGCTGCTTGACTCTGTCCAACCGCATGACAGCTTGAAGAATGCAAAGCAGTTACATTCTGAGCATTCTGATTAAGTCCTTGTCCTGGCAGAAGGGTAGAAAAGTTTAGGTTCATGTGTGAATCAGCAAATTCTTTTATGTCAATATGTCAATGCAATAACACCATCCATTTTGAAAATGTGCTTTTCCACTAGGAGATTAAGTGTGTGTTTGGATGAGCATTTGCTACTAAACATGATTTTCAATGAATTTGATTATGTAAAATTGATTTGGTTAAAATTGAGTTTGAAGTAAACTAATTTGTATTTGGATGTTTTTACTTTAAAAGTAAATGTAAAATTGATTTGGTTAAAATTGAGTTTGAAGTAAACTAATTTGTATTTGGATGTTTTTACTTTAAAAGTAAGTTTAATGTAAAACTTAGTGTAAATTTTTCAATCTAACGCAAAAGCTACATTTTATCACTTCTAGTCAAATCAAAGTTTGGAGGCAAAATCAAATCTACTTGATAACACCCAAACATGTCAAAAAATTATTAAAATCAACTTTGTGATTCTAAACCCATGTTTGTCTCTCATAAATGTGGAACCAAACATGCACTAATTGGTTTTTTTTATTGGACACAGGATGTTTAATCAGAGGAACATCAAGCATACAATTACCTGGAGCAACTTGTTGCTTATTCTGCCCATGCTCTTCTTTAATATGGCTGGAAGATCCCACACCAAAATTCCAATCAGGAGACATTTTTTCATCACCAGGCCAAATGCCTCTATCTGCTGACTGGGAAATGGGAATGTTGTCAATTGCATTTTCTGCCCTCCAACAGTTGGCTTCCTTCTTATCAATTGAAAATGGTGATTCGTTATGCACTCTGTTCTTATCTAAGCCATGGTCCCATCCACCACTCATTGGCCTAGCAATAAATATAGGTTCTGGGGCACCCATAATTCCACGTTTGTTGTCCTCAACCAGCTTTGCGGTATCAGAGACAGCAACTAAATCATTCTGTTTTGGACCATTCCAAACTTTATCTACATCAGCCATACTGCCATCTGAACCCCATCTATCATCTCTTTGCCTTACATTATGACTAACTGAATCACTCAATTTTGGTCTATCCAACGCCTGATCTTCACCTTGATTACTCCTTGACCTTTCATCCCTTAATCTTCTACCAGGGCTCCTACATGCTTGCCTATCATGAGAAAATCTACAATCTTTACCATTCCGACAATTCCCAAAAGCAAAAAATTTGCAAGGAGTATCACCAATGTGGTTTGGATAATGCCGACCACCCTGCTTTAAAGAACTCTCCATACCTCTTCTATCAATTTCCCTTTCCCTAGATGATCCATCCGCAGAAACTTTACCAAACCCATCAGATCTTCCATTCGTAAGAGAATATTCCCCACTCTCATAGGGAGTTGAATATCTGGGAGCTTCATCTTGCCTGTGTCTACTTTCCCGGCTATCCTCGTAATTTTGCTTATCATGGTGAAGGAAATGACAATGGCTGCCTCTTCTGCATTTCCCAACAGCAAAATCTCTACATGGTCGTGTCAATACACCAGACCTCATTCTATTTCCACCATTGACCCCTGAATCCCACCTAAAACCACGTGGAGGGCTTCGACTCCTGCTCCTACTCTGACTACTACTAGACATGGCATCATCCAAAGAAAAGCAGACAATTAATAAACCAATTGCATCTGGATATATGCACACAAACACATACACACACATGTCAAAGATCTAAAATTTCTTCAAGGGAAGGGCGACATAATTTGAGCTTATTGACTACCTCGCTGTTAATAATACAAAATATAAAGTAGTCAAAAAGTACTAAGATCAGATGAACTTGAAATTAAAGAAAATAGGTATCCATAAAGAAACAAGCATGAGGACAAACACAGACACAAGACATGAGACAGCATAATCTGATGTGCACCTTTTTCCAAAGGACCTAAAAGCTTCAGCTCCTAAACTTCTCTTCATAACCTAAATTTTTTAATCTAGGACTATCAAATGTGACATGAATGGCTGAGATTAGAAACCACTGAAATGAAGCATTATAACCTTGCGATCATTTAAAAAAGTAAAAAATGACAGATGACTTTACTCTTTTAATCTTCACCACTCACAGAAGACCAGTGTTCATTCATGATTGTATGTATCTATACAAGCATGAAAACATCAAATAAAATGGGAAAGAATAATACTAAATTATACAAAATAACATTCGCGAAACAACACACAATTTCTCAAAAAAGAATGTTGCTCAATGCTCAGCCATTTATGGTCATTGCTAAACTAATACAAGTATGTTGCTCAGCCATTTATGGTCATTGCTAACTTGATTAGTCAGCATCCAATTCATGAAATTTCGTTCCGTACAAAATTGCATTTCTCAATTGAAAAATATGACTAAGATATTTTCCAACTGTGTTTGAACATGTAAAGAGAGTATCTAAGAAGTAATAAATTTAGATTCTCAACAGTGCTACTGATTACTCAGAGGTGTCGAAGCATTCTCGTGACAATTGTTGTATAATAATATGCATGGTCAGGTTATTATAGGATATTTCCTCATAAAAAAAATCATCAGTTAAACTTGTTGAATTCAGTTTCCACTTTCCATTAATTTTCAAAAAAATAAGGTCAGTACAGATATTAGTAGAGAAACAAACCTGACAGACCTGCTGTGACCATTTTTTGGGGATTGACTGTACTTCTTATTTTTCCATTCCTCAAACCCTGGAGACATTTCCATGTTGTAACTTCCATCAGTATCCTGTGCAATTGTTGCATCCAAAACTTTGTAGTCTTTATTCTTAAAATCATCCTTATTTGAACCTCTGTCTCCAGAAAAAGGTTCCTTGCATGAAAATCCCATTCTAGGTTTTAAAATATCATCTCTTTCCAAATAGGACCACCTTGAACTATTGCTATTAGCAACACCTGTAGAGGACCACCCACACTGAAATTGCTTATGGTGCATTTGGACAAGCTTTTGAAAAAGCACTTTTCTGATATAATTTTTTTAAGAATTTACTCTATCTAGCTTATGAAAAAAGCACAAAAACTATTTTTTTTCTTCTGAAAAACTTATGCCATCATCTTAGAAATTTTTAGACATTTTTTATTTTTTTAAAAAGTAAAAACACAAACAAACAGGTCTTACTATCGGGTGCAAATTCAGGTTCATCTCTAGAATCCCACTTTGAAGAGAGCTTTCTGCTACTTCCGCTCATCTCACTCCCCAAAGCCTTAAAGCTTCACTTTGGTTAATGCAGAGTGCTCTGAAGTAGAAACAACAACGACAGACAAATAAATAAATAAATAAAATAATTCAGAAGCCTGAAACTCATCCTCATTACTCTAATATTCTTCTGCACTAAAGGAATAGGACAAGCTAGAAATAGAAACGGATTAACAGAAAGTTATCAATGAATGACAGACTTGTATTATAAACAAAAAGTAAAAATGCAAGTTTTTCCACCAGAACTCTGAAGCTTGAAGCATAGTTAGCATCAACGAGTCAAGTCACACAAAAAATTGATCATTTTAAAAAGAAATAGTAAGAGAGAAAAAGAACAACATAGAACAGGAGGGAGCATCAGGAACGCTCCTAATAGCAAAAACAAGATAAAAGGAAACATTAAAATACATAAAAGAGTTTTCCTATTGTTCTGCATAACTGACTAATAAATCCCCTTAAAAGAAACAACGCAAGTAGAGAAGCAAAGAAAATAATCCTATCCCAATAAAGATTTTCAGGTAGAACAATTGGCTGAAAAATTTAGCATTTCTGTATGAATCTAATTGACCACGAGGTACCATTAACAGTTTTCAAATTCATTAACTAACTTGACATGACTAAGATTAGAAACCTTCCCTACGTTGCATATATGTTTATTTTCTATTTCTATCTCCTACCTTCCAGAAAGCTTTTTCATACACAGATTATTGTTTTGAGGATTAGACAATGTATGTCAATTAAGAGTTGAGGAGCCAAGACCTTATAAAATTCAATATACAGATTATCCCAGGAAAAAAAATATATAATACACAGTATAATTAAACAACGGGATTTTCTTGTCTAGGCCAAACTTTATAACGTTCTTGGTAGACATGAAAAATAAGTGCGAAAATCGGAGGAATGACAAGAAGAGGCGAAATTCACTGCATTTTTTTAAGAGGATTACCCAATACATATTTTCTTCCACAGAAATCCTATTTTCTGATAATTAACTTTTTTTCAAAGGAGACAACCTTTTAAATTGTTGTAACTTGACATTTCTGCAAATGAAATATTAGAGGAAGAGATGCAATTTTTTCAGAGGCATATTATATTATCAATTGTTAGCCTATCCGAATCCGAACTAGATACATACACAAAGAAATATCCTCAACCAATTGCTAGCCTCTGACACTTTGATAAAATGATTAGACATAGACTAGGTCCCCAGAAGACCAGTAATCCAGATACCCATAACTGTAGAAAGGCTACTGATGTCAAAAATCAATGTCGACCATGCCATGGGATATAACCTAAGCGCCAGGGACTTCGTTGCATCACTCACGTGTACTTTGGGATCTAGAATAGGCTCACGTCCTGAAGATAATTATTAGTATCAAAATAAGTCCTATTTAAACCCCTAATCACACAGAATGGTACAATTTTTAATTTTTCTCTAAAACGCCTAAATCTTTTTAACTGTGTCATCAACCTGCAAGTCTTAAAATTAGGTAGATCCTCTTCTGTAACTAATTAATCCATTAATTAAAGAGAGCACACGATTCCATGTTTTCAAAATTTATGTCAAATAATTTCAACAGCGAGATAAAAAAGATGCTTTGAAATTCGAATCTTCAAATTCCATACAAAAACAAGAATCTAGCACTTCCAAACTTCCAGCCTACGCATATTCTCAGGAAACCATGAAAAATCTACATTCGTGATGGAACTGATACAGCATCTTTACAACCTACAAGATTTAACAGTAATTGGCCACTCACAAAAGCAGATCAAAGTTACAGTGTTTATTGCATTAATTTTCTTCAATGCTCGATCTTGATGCACTTTGAAAACTAGTGTAGCTGGTAAAAAGCCAGGTGTTTATGCCGCTAACTCAAAACATTTCATTATTTTGAAACAATTTCCACTCCAAAACAACCGATATACGTTGGTAATTGTCAAAAAAGGTCCAATATTGCTCGTGGGAGTATCAAATGCCATTGGAAACACATTAACACCAGCTACTTTGAGTGCACCTGGTAACACCTCCACGCATTGATCACACGAAATTACTGCAGAAAAACTGTATCTAATTAGCACGTAGTCTCACTGAGATACACAGAACTAAATCATGGAGGAGACTTCCAACTCTGCTACCTAAGGTCTTGGCATCCACTAAATCCAGCTGGTTTAGAGTTATTCTTTTTGGATTTCAACAAAAAAAATCTAAAGATGTGATCCTTTGGTCAACAAGTAGGAGTAAGTGACTGTATAAGTTTCAATCCATGAATATTAGTTGAATAACTTGTGATGATTTCACACTATGGTTAAGGCGAGGCTCGTTACATTGATCCAAGAGGGATTCTATCCTAATCATACGAAACTATTGCATATTGCATAGCGTAGATTACACGGTGAATACTGAACACCAGGCACATGCACACCTGAGATTTACAATTTAAAAAGGAAGAATAAATAGGAAAACAAAAGAAGCAAAATATCATGATCAAAGCCGAAGGTGAAAGAAACCACCAAGCAAGCAAATTCTTTCCCAAACTAAACACCAGAAAAGAGAATAGAGGTTATGCCATGCCAACACAAGAGAGGAAAAGAGAACCACAAACGGTACAGTGTTTCGTTAATCATTATGATTAGTCTAAAACAAACAATTAGCAATTTAGCAGGGGAAGAGAGAGAGAGAGAGAGAGGCTTTCAACACAACAGTAGTGGTTCCTCATTCACGTTTCTACAGTCATAATTCAAATAGACATGGAAAAAGTTTCAAAATCTTGGAAGACCAATAATAATAATCATTCAAAGGAAAACCCTAGGAGAAGAATGTTAAGAGGACTCACGAGTGAACTACAGAGGAGCGTCGGAGTCGAGGAGAAATCCTAGGCTTCAGTACAATTACAGAGACGCGAGTAGAAGAAAGCATGTGATTCGCTTGTTAGAGAAATCGGATAAGGTGATGGAGGCTGGGAGTGGCATAGTGAAGCTTGCCGTTTCTTCAACAAGGCTGCGGGCTCCTCTTCCTTTTTGTTTCCGGTAACCGAAAATTGTATAATAACATGAATTTTTTTGGGAATAGGTAAATACACCTCAGTTTTTTGCCATACACCCCACATTTATTCAGGAAATTACTATTATACCCTCATTGTTTGGGTTTTTTTTTCTTCTGATTTTGCTTCTTTTCCGGAAACTGACCATACACCCCCAGTTTCCGGAATACAGATTTGCATTCCGGAAACTCCAGTTTCCGGAATGTAAATTTTTCCTGGAATTTCCGGAATACAAATTTACATTCCGGAAACTGGAGTTTCCGGAATGTAAATTTTTCCTGGAGTTTCCGGAATGCAAAAATACATTCCGGAAACTGGATTTTTCTGGAGTTTCCGGAATGTAAATTTTTCTGGAGTTTCCGGAATGCAAATTTATATTCCGGAAACTAAGTTTCCGGTAACAACGCGAAATTGAAAAAAAAATAAACAAATCAACGAGGGTATAATGGTATTTTTCTTTTTAAATGTGGGGTGTATGTCCAAAAATATTGGTGTATTTACCAATTCCCATTTTTTTTCTATGTTTTCGGTGCCGGTAAATATTTGATTTTTTATTTTAGTTTATTAAAAAAAAGTTAAATAAAATTGGTCCTTTAAATTTTATTTTTTTTATTTAGGTCTTTTTAATGAATTAACCATGTTCTGTACTAATGTGACATACGTATGTCTCTGTCATCACTTGACACGTCATTTAAAATTTATAAGGACCTGCTGACTAGGACTATCTTCTTATCACGGGACTAAAATCAAAAATCATAATTTTTATAGGGTCTAACTAAACAACTTGAAATTTTTATAGGGACCAAAGTACATCAACTGACTGAGTTCTGCTACTGCTCTTCTTCCTTCTTCTTCTCCTCCTCCTCCTCCACCACCACCCCCACCCACTCCTTCTCCCCCCTCCTCAACCACCACCACCCCCTTCTCTCTCCTCCTTTTCCTTCCTCCTCTCTCCTCCACGACCACCCACCTCCACCCCTTCTCTCTCTCTCCTCCTTTTCCCTTCATTCCGCCTCTGCCACCGCCTCGAGCCTTGAAAGGGGTACCTCTGTCACCTCCTCTTCCTCCACCACAACTTGCACAAAATTCAAACACCATTGTCAACAAAACCGCAACTAGACCATTACTACATGCTTCCAACCAATAAAATCAAAATCCTTTAAAAAGCACAAAGCTCACGAACAACCAGTAAAAGTCATTCCTTTTATGCATATATTTGTAACTGCAAGCAACTTTGAAGATATACCAAACCGATGTAATTTTAACTCTAATAAGAAACCAAAAAATCATCAACGAACTCAAACTCCAAAACTTTCATTCAAATGCAAAATCATGGGACTAATGGGTATCATGAGGCTTTTTATCAAAAGCTTCATTTTTTGTTGTTGGGGTATTAACAGTAGAAATCCTGAGTTTTTGAGTGATTCAATACGGCACCGTATTCATGGATCTGAGATGAGATATTTGGAGGGGGAAAAGGAGGAAAGAGAGGGGGATGGAGGTGGGTGGTCGTGGAGGAGAGAGGAGGAGGGAAAAGGAGGAGAGAGAGAGGGGGTGGTGGTGGGAGAAGGAGGGGGTGGAGGAGGAAGGAAGGAGGGGGCGGTGGAGGAGAAACAGGGATTATTAAAATCAAGATCTCAGTTTTGAGAGGAACTAAATTCAAAACTTAAAATTTTTATAGGAATGTGTCTAGTGTTGTGTCATTTATGTAAGTCACGTAGATAGGCCACATCAGCGTTTCGTGCCACATGACATGCTGACTGGGTCATAATGTGCCACCTAACAAATTAACTCACCAAAAGGACCTAAACCAAAAATAATAATATTTAAAGGACCAACTTTGTTTGACTTTTTTTTAATGGACTAAATTCAAAAATCGAATATTTACAGGGACTGAAAACATATTTAAGCCTTTTTTTATATCTTTTATTGAGCATTTTTTCCTATAAGCAATTTTTGGCTTAATATATATCTTTTTTTTTGTCAAATATATAGCTTTTACTACCTCCGGTTCTATATATAAGAGAATTTGAGGTTATTTTTTTGGTCCAAATTATAAGAAACATAAACTCATTTTAAATGCATCAATTGTATAAAATTCCTTTTATACCCATTGGAGAGAGAATAATATGTTTGGGAATTAGGAGTGATTTAATGTCATTAAATGTATAAGCCACCATTTAAATCATTTACTATGAGGGATAATCTTGAAATAAAGTTTATATTAATTACCACTAACTCATCTAACTACCTTTTATTGGTCTTTATAAATTAGGTATTTGTCTTATATATGAGACCAGAGATAGTATTATGTTATCAAATTTAACTTTTCTTTTATAAAGGGGCGGGCCTAAGGACCAAAAGCCCAACTAACTCACAATCTTAGGAATACAAATGCCTTTGGCATCGTCCTCCCACTGTTGGATCAAGTGGTAATGTAAGGGAATGACACTCAAAGGGTGAGGGGATCGATCCCGCACCCAACCCCCAACCCCCTGTAGACAAAAAAAAATGCCTTTAGCATCAGCTAGAAGGAGAAAAATGTCTGTTTTGAAAAAATAATTTATTTAAGTATTTATGGCATAAACGGTTATATGATAAACGCTTATGTATAAACTATTTTTATAATCGAAGAAGGAATGTAGTAAAATTTATTTCATATAAGTTATAAGCTGTTTTAATAAGCTATCCTGGGTAGTTTTTGAAAATAAGCTCAAAACAGCTTATGAACCAGTCATAAGCTGTTTTCATAAGCTCTGTCAAATACACTGATAAGAGCTTATGTTAGTAGATAAACTCTGTATAAGTCAATCCAAACAGACCATAAGACTAGGAAAACTAGTACTGAAAAAAGATTTAGTTTTTTTTTATTATGTTATCAGATTTAACTTTTAATCTTTTTTTCTTTTTATTTGTATCACAAAAAACTTTTAATTTTTTTAGCTCACGTTAATTTTTTTTTTGGTCAAAAGCTCACATTAAATTTAGATTATGGGAGATAAATCACCATGCAAAGCCGAGTGGAGAATCCAACGTGTGTCAATCTCGTTGGTTAACTTTTAATATTTTTTATTTTGAGCTAATTCATTTTTCATTTTAGATTTTTTTTATAAATTATTTTAGAATGTTTTAAGTATAGGTACACGTAATATTGTATTTGTTTTTTTTTTCCTAAACTAGGTTCAAGTATAATCGTAATTATATTGTTCGTTTTAATTTACTATTTATATTTAATATTAATTAATTAATACAATATATTCATGTTTAGATAATTAAATAATAATAATAATAATTTTAAATATTCAAATAATAATGATTATTTATAATTAAATAATTAACAAGCAATCAAGTAAATATATACTTATATATGTATAATTATTAATGACATTAATCTAAAAAGAATTAAAAAATTATTTAACAAATTAAATTATAAAGTTCATCTATTAATTCAGTCAACTAATATTATGATAAAATAATTTTGTAATTAATATTTTTTCAATGTAAATTTAGACCATTCATAAAAACTTATTTTGACCTATCATTCAGCCAACTAATGTTATGATAAAATAATTCAGTCAACTAGTGTTATGATAAAATAATTTTGTAATTAATATTTTTCAATGTAAATTTAGACCATTTATTTTTTTTTTGACAACAAAAGGTATTTATTCATTCAAATCGATAAAATATATCGAAGCCATTACAAATTTAACATCGCTAAAAACTGAAAGAGATGAATATGTGAACAAACTCACAACACCTAAGTTAATAGCATAACACAGCAAAATGTCATCAAAAGTGACAATGCCTACAAAAATGACAAACTCATATTGACCGGAGTACCCACGCCTCTGGATCTGCAACGTTGATGACTTAGTCATAAGAGAATCTGTAGTGAAACGAAGTAAATCAACCAATCTAAACCAAACGAACACCGCACCAAGACGGGAGAACAAAACGCCGCACCAAGACGGGAGAAACAAACACCAGTGCACGCAGATGCCAAAAAACACTGAAAAAACACAAGAGAAAAACGAGATATATGTGAACAAGTCACTTATTAAGGTAAAAATAGACTAAAAACAAAGCAGAGGGTGGTTTCAAACCAAAAAATGATTCAAAACCACCCCTCAAGTGGAAGAGAAAAAGAGAGGAGTAGACGATTTTTAGAGAGAAGACAAGGTTTCTCTCTCTAAGAGTGGTGGCAAATTTAGACCATTAAATAAAAATTATTTTGACCTATACTTTAATAAAATATTGTTTTAAAATTAAAATATTTCAATTTAATTAACTTATTAGCTAATCAAATTTGATAACATGTTTTCCGATGTATAGAAATTTTATCACATCTAGTAATATATAAATTCAAAAAAAAAATATTACATCCGGTCCTTATTATAAGAGAAAATAGGGTTATTTTTTTGGTCCAAATTATAAAAAACATACACCCATTATTAAATGTCTTACTTGTTAGAATTCCTTTTATACCCTTATTATTTTATTATGGGACCAATTTCCCATGCAAGTGGGTGCTACAATTAACCATTTATTAGCAAGGATAATTTTGGAATAATATTTGAATTAATTAAAATTAACTAACTCAACTACCTTTTCTTGGTCTTAATGAATTAGTTATTTGCCTCTTATAATAGGACCGGATGTAGTATCAATCTTGGTAAATAAATGCATATAACAGTCCCCATGCAAGACATGAATTACATATCTAGTTGTTAATTTTTGAAAGATTTTTGTAAGAGTTGAGATTAGAGTTTCAAGAGGAGAAAAATTATAAAAACTTTTATTTTGAGTTGAGTTTGATACTTTTGTTAATGAGTTTTGAATGGAAGAAAAATTAAAATGGTTTAATTAATTATATTTTTGAAAAATATGAATACGTGAATATAAAACAAAATTAGAGTTTGAGAGTTTTAAGAACATTTTACAACGGGAATTGTCATTCTGAGTTGTTTAACTCACTTTTGGTGGGTCTTACAATACCACATGAGATTTAAAAGTATCCACTAAATTTTCTTTCAATGGTAGTTTCTCATACAAAAGAAGTTGTTTATATAAGGAAGACAACTCGAAAGTTGTTTACACGTAAATGCTACCCAATGGTAAAATCAACTAAAACAGTTGTTTAAATTTTAAAGACTTAATAAACAAATTCCATTGGAGATGCTCTATAAGCATAGTAATTAAATTTTTTTTTTCAAAAATTTAATCTCACTAGCTTAGTATACGGTTCTGATCTCATTAAGGATACCGTGAATTAGGCCGGGAGACCCCACATGACATGATTCCACCCTTAGTGGAGTATTCCATTTCCACTTCACATCGCCTTTCCTGACCGTGTCGCGGGCTCAAAAACTCTCTCCGTCAATCAAAATCCAAACGTCTGGGGTGGGCTGGGAGTGGGACTGGGAGACCCATGATGCACAACTGTTAACCACCTCCAATCCATAAAAAAGGAACTTCATCATCCTTCACTTTATTATACTTCAGTCTCCTTTCCCTATATTCCCTCCCTCGTTACTTCACAAATCAAACCGCTGTCGTTTCCACGTCGCAAGGGTAAACCCCATTTCACATCTGAACAGCCAAATTTTCAATACCACATACCACCAACTCGTGATGTCTCTCCAAACCTCTGTACCGAGACAAATTACATTACCTTACATAATTAAATAAATAAATTTCTACTAAAATAATTATTCCATACTCCATAATAATAGTGTGTATAGAGAGTGGAGCAGTGGCCACATCCACACCCTCCATTTCTCCATTCCCCCCCCCCCCCCCCCCAAACCAACAAATACTACTAACCCCGTGAAGCGTTTCGCATCTCACGGTCACGACTCACGAGACAATATCCTATTCCTACATCCATAACCACGACACTAGTAATCACTGTAATGATATGATATAAAAATAAAATAAAAAGAACCATGATGAATTACCAAAAACAGAGCACTAGCGTCCAAATTTGGATGAACCAAAAAACAGAGTCACAAACACCACCTCCCATCCCACTCACTACTACATTATAAAACCAATCCACCATGACCCATTATCAACCCATTAAACCCGCAACACAATCACCGCCCTCACAAGATTCATGGCTTCTCTCCTCTGTCTTCTCTCTCTGTTCCTCTTCCTCACCCTCTCCTCCGCCTCCCACCACCACCACAACCACCCATCCTCTCCGGCGCCCACCCTCCCCACCAACGCCTCGCCGGCGATCCAGCAAGCCTGCAAGGCCACACGCTTCCCCCAGCAATGCGAATCCTCTCTCTCCCAATCCAAACACCTTCCTCCAAACCCAAACCCTCTCCAGCTTCTCCAATCCGCAATCGCCCTCTCCTCCGACGGCCTCGTCACCGCCCAATCCATGGTCAAGTCAATCCTCGACTCCTCCTCCGGCAGCCGCAACCGCAGCGTCGCCGCCACGACCTGCATCGAGATCCTAACCAACTCCCAGCACCGCATTTCCCAATCCAAAGACGCACTGCCACGTGGCAATACCAAGGACGCAAGGGCGTGGCTGAGCGCCGCCCTAGCCTACCAGTACGACTGCTGGAACAGCCTCAAGTACGCAAACGACACCCGCGAGGTGGGCCAAGCGATGTCGTTTATCGACTCCCTAATATCTCTCTCCAGCAACGCCCTGGGCATGGCGCAATCGTACGGCGCTTTCGGAAACGACATCGCGTCGTGGAGGCCGCCGGCCACCGAGAGGGACGGGTTCTGGGAGGCGTCCGCCGGGTCCGGCGGTGGGTCCGTCGCGGGGGTTCCGCCGAATTTGAAGCCGGACGTTACGGTGTGTAAGGGAGGAGGGAATGGGTGTCTTAAGACGGTGCAGGAGGCGGTTAACGCGGCGCCGGATAACGGCGCTGAGGGGAGGAGGTTTGTGATATACATAAAAGAAGGGGTATATGAGGAGACCGTTAGGGTTCCGTTAGAGAAGAGGAATGTGGTGTTCTTGGGCGACGGAATGGGGAAGACAGTCATCACTGGCTCTGCAAACGTGGGGCAGCCCGGGATGACAACTTACAACTCCGCCACAGTCGGTAACGTCTTTTCCTTTTTTGGTTTCATAATAATATTAAAATATTTCAGATTTTTTTTTAAAGAAAAAATGGTATACAAAAATTGATAGTCTCATAGAAAGAAAACAAAAAGGGCAGAGAACAAGAGTAATAGTGCAGTCTCTAGTCAACAAATTAGGAAGATTCTACTATTCATTTTTTTTGGCAAATTAGATTAGATTTAAAATACAAAACACAAACTCGAATGCTGATTTTGTGACTCATAAAAAATTTAGTCAAAATACATGTAAAAGTGCATGAGAAAAAAGGTGGAAAAAAAATTATAATTCGCATTCTCAACTATATTTTTGATGGAAAGCCCAATGAGATGAGCAAGTAGTTTAATTTTTGCTATGATAATTCTTGGATCAACTGAATTTTTATTGGAATAACCAAGCAAGAGTTTAACATGGATTGATTAAAATAATAATAAAAAGAGACATTAAGGCTTTAGGCTTGAGTTATTTTAATTTGATTCATTGTGTCCATTAAACACATGCTTTAAGCAAGCATTGTTCTGAGTTGAGGTTGGGGATGGGGCCTTTTGTCCTTTGATTTCATGGATTACTGCTCCAACGCAAAAATCATTAGCATACTTAGTTGTTCTGTCATGTGCATGTGGACCTATATTGGTGTGGATGGACTCATTTGATAGTGGTTGATTAGAGATTATATTGTAAGAATTATGTGCAAAAATGTATTTACTCGAGTAAATAGAGGAACCATTATTAATATCTTCTGGAAGCCTTTTCTGGTATGAGACAGAGAGAGCAAAACATATGTAGGAGGGAATGAATATCAATCGTCAATCATTTGAATTATAAAATGAAAGTTTCCTCCCGTGTATACTTATTTTGATCTGTCTGATTTTAACCCATTTTTAACATGTTCAGTAAACCTTCACTGTCTGTCACATGCCTCAAGAATGCATGCAAGCATGGTTGTATTGTTAACCCGCTATTTGATTATCTTGGCAGCTGTTCTTGGCGATGGATTCATGGCAAAGGATCTCACAGTCCAAAACACCGCAGGCCCTGATGCTCACCAAGCGGTGGCCTTCAGATTAGACAGCGATCTCTCTGTCATAGAGAACTGTGAATTCATAGGCAATCAAGATACTCTTTATGCTCACTCCCTGCGCCAATTCTACAAGTCATGCCGCATTCTGGGCAACGTGGATTTCATCTTTGGAAATTCAGCTGCAATCTTCCAAGACAGTCAAATCCTTGTTAGTCCCAGGCAAGTGAAGCCAGAGAAGGGCGAGAACAATGCCATCACGGCGCATGGCAGGACCGACCCCGCACAGACTACAGGCTTTGTTTTCCAGAACTGCTTGATCAATGGCACTGAGGAGTACATGGCATTGTATCACAGCAAGCCTGCAGTGCACAAGAACTACCTGGGCAGGCCATGGAAGGAGTATTCTAGAACAGTTTATATTAACTCTTTCATGGAAGCCCTTGTCACACCTCAGGGTTGGATGCCATGGAGTGGTGACTTTGCTCTTAAGACACTTTACTATGGGGAATTTGGGAATAAGGGACCTGGTTCTGATCCCTCTCAGAGGGTAACCTGGAGCAGCAAGATCCCTGCCGAGCATGTGTCGACGTATTCAGTGCAGAATTTCATTCAAGGAGATGAAACGAGTCCACCATCTCAGTAGTTAGCCCATCGTCGCAGGCGTGATCACAGGTCAATTAGGAGGCATCCGTAAACGGGGAGTTTTATTCACCCCCTGTGTAATTACCAATTACTATTAGTAATACAATAATGATATCAGAATTTCGAAAACAAGGAAAAAAATTGCAAGGTAGATTATATACTGAGGGTTGGTCCACTCACTTTACGAGATGAGGATGACCCCTATTTGGAAGATCTATTGTTTTTTTTTTTAATTAATAAATGGTTGTTTACATAATGAAGCAAGACTTGATCGAGTAAAGCTAGTATACTTGTGCAACGCTTTTCGTCCATTGGAGCCAAGAAAACAAGACATGGGGAAAAACCATAATGGACACCACGATTCTCTTAAAAAAAAGACCATTAATCGTTTCAATTTCTAGAGCGGTTGGGTGGACAACACCTCTAACCCTTCTCCCATGATACAAGTAAGTGGTATGGTAAAAGCAAATATTGCGGTCACAAGGAAGTTGGACACAGCCACTTTTATTGAAAGAATTAGTTAATGCCTTTTTATATTTGGCATGTTTGCCACTACTTGAGCTTTGCCAAATGGGTCATTCAGTTGCTAATGCGTCCCATTACTTTCGATAAATTATCCATAAATGTTCCCGTTGAGACATCGCATTCGCGTTGATGGGGAAGTTGAAACTTGAAAGACGTACAACGCCTTCGGTTGTATGTATAGTACATCATATGCCAGGAAATTCACATGATCAAAGTTCTAACCACGAATGCAGGTATGGGCCGTTGTTTCCTTGGTTCCTCCTTTGTCCCATACACAGAGTGGCCAGTGACCAAACACAGTTGTCCCTACAACCAAACTAACTTTATTACATGAATGAACATTGTGTTAGAATAATGCTCTGTTTGCTCACGAGGTACTAAGCAGGCAGTCACATGCTGTGGAAAGGTCTTAAAATACTTCCAAATCAAAATTGAATTGGTTCAAACGTCACATGCTGTTGCTCACTATTAATTCATCGACGGCGAGAGTAATTGGATTCTATTCCAAAGACAGGGATAGGTCCAACAGAGTCTCCTAGTCCAAATTTTTTTTCCCATAAAGTTTTGTCTCTAAACATATAATTTGATCCCTTAAAAGTCAAAGCTGTTACTTGTATTTTTCTGTTTTTAGAAACTTTTATTTCTATAACTTGGTCCTTAAAGAAAGAATTTGTTAGTAAATTAATAACTTTGAGAATCAATTGTAACGAAAGCTTTATTAAAATAAGATAAATGACATTCTTGAGAGACCAGATTATATATATTTACTCAGTCATTGTCACATTACTTTTGGTTAAGCCTTAATAAAAAGAGTAAAAATGTTAATTTCAACTCATTGTTGTAGTTTAGTTGGGCACCATGATAATAATGGTAATCCATAAACAACTTGTTTCTTTTTTATTTGAAATTGGTGCCACACATAGTGAATCAGAGGTCTCTCTCCATTACCTGCTTCAAAATTAGGAATTGATAGGGTATCCACTTATCCCTGTAACAGGTCAATATAATAATGTCCAGGTTTGTTGGGTTCCATGTGTGCGCGGAATATTGTGGCCGAGAATTAATCACGCATGGGGTACTAGAGTTTAGATAAACACCCTCTAGTGGTGCACTTTCCTATTAAATTTTATTGTCAACAATTGGTTCAGCGAAATAGTATATAGTTAGTTGAATAATGTGCGTTAGTTCAACCAGTTATTGGACTGTCCCCTACATTGCCTTTGTATTTAAATTTCAAATAGAATCCAAATTATTACAACTCCCTTTCATATGAATTTATAAATTCGAATGAGGCTCAATCTGTAATCAAAGTTCTTCACATGTTGGTGTGTTTGGTATTAATTAAACTCCACCTAGAACCTAACCTGCTGTGTGATGTTGTTCTATTCATTCACATGCTTTGCGCACTATCTTCCTTACTTTTGCCGCATGTAGTAACCTCCAAAGTCCAAACATAAATGCATTTTGTTCATTTATATCTTATGAGTTATATATGACTGAGTGACCGATATTCTGCTCACCCGCATGAAATGCAGCGTATGTTTTTTGCACAGTTACTACACACATGCCATAGAATTAATTTTACTCAATCTTCGCTAGGCGTGTCATAAAACAGGTTTACTTGGGGCTGTTTTTTCAGTTAGAAAAATATCTATTTTCTATTTAAAAAAATTAAGCCCCTGACACGTGTCACTGTTTTAGCACATCATCACTCTAGCTGACACGTGTCAGCATATAGGCCATTTTTTCCTGGGAGCCGCATACCGTGAGAAGCATAGAAGCAGCTAGAGGTGGCAAAATGGGCCGGACTTGCCGGGCCGAAAAAGCCCAAAAAATAGAGGGCTTGGACATACAAAATTGAGCCCGTTTTCAATCCGGACCTTTTTTGGCCCGGCCCGACAAAGCACGAACCCGGTAAAGCCCGAGCCCGAAGCGGGCCGCCCGCAAAATATAGCCTAAAACCCGAGCCCGAAAAGTGGAGGACTTGGACACACAAATTCGAGCCCATTTTCAATCCGGGCTTTTTTGGCCCGGCCCAAAAGCCCGTTTTGTCATCTCTAGAAGCAGCAAGCAAAACAAGCATCGGTTACTGTTCATGCGGAATGGCACAACGATAGGAGGAATAAAAAATGGAACATGTCATCTATTTCTTCATAAATTATATAATTATTATAAAATAACTACAAGTTTAATTTTGATAAATTGGTTTTTTGAGAAGAATTTTTTTGATAAATTGTTAAAACATAAATATTTTATATTTTATGAAAAAATTTACAGGTTAGAAATATTTTTTAAAATTTATTTTTCACTGTTTATTCATTCTTTATAATTTTGAATATTTTATTTATTAAATTTTAAAATATTATATAAGAATATTTGTTCTTTTTTGGATAAATCAATAAAATTATATAATAAAAATGGTTATAAAGATTATGGTTTAAAAAATACACAAAAACTAACGTGACTTGTGTAACTGCACGGGTATCATGCCCGAGTATCATACTAGTTACTATTAAAAAGAAAACAAATTCAATATACGGACAAAAAATATGAATATGACTTCACCACATTCAATATACGGACAAATTCCACACTTAGCATAGTGAGAAATGAACTCACAATAAACGTCTCCGTGTGCCATCAATGGCAATGCCTTTCTTTTTTTTTTTTTGGTGATTTGGCAATGCCTTTCTCGTGAATCATTTTGTTCCTATTTTTTCACAAAATGTGGTACTTTTTTTTTTGGTCAATAAAATGTGGTACTTTTGAAGATACCATAAACGGGCTCCACTTTCAACCGCATGAGGGGAAGTACCCATTGTTATTTTTTTTGGTCGAAAGGGAAGTACCCATTGTTCGTTCTTTTTTTTTGTCAAACTTTCAAGTTACATGGGCCATGTTGACCAAAAAAGTTACATAAGCCATCCAACATCTGATCTACACATAAAGGGACCAACTTTAGTGAACTGATAAGGCCCAAGAAACGACCCAAAAAAAAGGCCCAAGAGAATTTCTTCTTTGCAAAACATGGTTCAAACAATTATGAACAAGCTGGTTTAAAAATTTGGCCCGTCTTTCGACCCAAAATAAAAGTTGGCCCGTCTTTGGGCTTTTCTATCTATACATACATATTTTTCTATCCACACATACTTGATGTAGAATTAATAGTTTCGCATGTATATTTTTTTTTGAGAACATACATAATGCGGAACTAATAGTTTCGCACGTTGTAATTCAATGCGAAACTAATAGTTCTACAAGCATTTTTGATTCGTTACGCATGCTTGCGGAACTATTAGTTATGCATTGAATTATAACGTGCGAAACTATTAGTTCTGCATCATGTATGTTTTTGAAAAAAAAAATACATGCAGAACTATTAATTCCGCATTGAATTACAATATGCGGAACTATTAATTCTGCATCATGTATGTTCTCAAAAAAAAAAATATACATGTAAAATTATTAGTTCTGCATCGGTTATATATAGATAGAAAAATATGTACGTGTTGATAGAAAATACCCCCGTCTTTTCGTGAACTGATCAAGGCCCAATAGCGCTTTAGCATTTTAGGTGCCAAATATGCCAACGCCCTGCCCTGCCCCTTTTATTCTCATATGTATTTTATTAAAAGTTAAGACATTTTTGTTAAATCATTAACGAAAATCAAGCACCTCAACAGTAGTTCCATTAAAGAAACTTTGGGTTTGTGGTTTGGCCTTCTTCCAATTAAAGAATGGATAACATATACCGTGGTGTAAGAGATTCTTAATGATGTATATAAATTGCATTGAATTTTTTATTTTTTTTTACATAGAATGGTCACGGACTTTGAATGAAGGAATGAATTTGCTTCCATCCACCATTCCACGCACTCGTAAAAACTTTCAATATCTCTTTTTGATCTGTTTTTGCGGGATTTGTCCAACATTTTATAGTGGAGAAATCCTCAAATCCAATCTAAAGACTTTCAGTTCCTTTAATTAATTAGCTGACTGTCATTCATTTCTTTTTTTTTTAGTATTTTTTCTCCTTTACAATCTCTTGTTTTTTAACTATATTATTGATGCGAAGTATTTATCGATTTTACCGATGATTAATCTCTGTCGAAAAACTTGGCTGACCACCTTTAGCGGTGTCTCTCCTCCCAACCACGTTTTTTTCATCTATAAGACTTGAACCGAGACTTTATTTAAAGAATCCTAGTCCAGTGTCACTCGTACCAATGCAATGTTGGTTTCTCCTTTACAATCTGATATTGCTGTTTTCTGGTCAATATTAGACTACTATAATAAAAAATAATAAGAGAACTCACAGTTTCATTTATTTTATAAATTGAACATTTAATGATACTTTGAAGAAAAAAATAGATACCAAATTAAAATAAAGAATATATTTTTCATAGTAGTGAATTTATAATTAATGTATTTGGCTAATTTTTACTTTCTTTTTTTGACAACTTGGCTAATTTTTACTTAAGAAAGCAAATCACATGATCGATTCCTGAATACGGTGGATTATTGATCTTATCCAAACACATTGCGACTTACTTATCTCATTGATCGTTATTATCTCTTAATAATTTAAACAACTACTAGTTTTGTGATTTTGTATTTTATACATTTCTATATTGTGGTTATTATATATTGGGATAATGCATATATGCTTTGTTTAACGAGTTGCGTGGAGCCTTAGACGTACGTTGTCAAATTACTATATCCTTTATTAATCCTGAAAAAAAACTATATTATTTGTACATTTCAAGAGGGAAATCTTTTTACACATGTATCAATCAATTCGTGTAAGTCAAACTAATTGTTATGTCAATAGGGAAAATTAATTCAACCTACAAACGGACAAACAAAGAAAAAGAAGAAGAGGATGGCGATGAAGGAGGTTATTCTTATTCATTTACCTACCTCCCTTGATCAAATACGTGTATAGAGATGAAACGATGAAAGTGACAGCGGGGCAACGTTATTGTAAGAAAGGTAGGAATAGGATAATGTTATAAGCATAAATCAAATGGAGCTCAAAAGACTAATCCACACTCAACTTGAGTAAATTAAAAAAAGAGTCCGTTCCAAAAGATTAAGATGTGTTTGGATTAAATTTATTAAAAGTAAATTTGGAGTAAATTCAGTTTGTAAACTAAATTTGGTTAAAAATGAGTTTATTCTAACGTAATTTATGTTTGGATACAAAAGTACATTAGATAATGAATTTTGTTTGAATGATATTGATCAAAAGTACTTCTAAATCCCTTTTATTTCAAACTAAATTTAGGGTCAAATTAGGTTTTGAAACTGAAAATCAAATATCATAAAAACTGATATAAACTGAATTTGATAATCCAAAAATCTTTTAAAGATCCCAAACTGCAATCTAAATATGCTCTAATTAATTAAGAGATAATATTTTTAATTTATAAGCTCCACTTTTTAAACGGGACTCATCGATGTTAAACTCATGATTAGATAATTGGATGAAATGAGGATTGAGGAGGGGGAGAAAGAGACCAGTTTCCTTGTTTTGTCGTATTCACCAAATTTCCCATGGTTTTGGTGCCACATGTTTTTCCAATTGCCACCGGTTTTTGTTTAGATACATACGTACAGGGCTGGCACAGCTTGAACGATCAATTGTTTTTCCCATTAATGTATTTTGGTAAACGTCTTGGTCCTTATTCTCACAACCTTGCCTCTCATCCATTAATACTCACTCCAGTCCTATCTATATCCTTCACTTTTTCGATTTATAATTTATAATTGGGAATCTGTATATACGGTTGTGAAATGTTCGACAGTGAGAGAGTAGACGTAATCATCATAATTGCCCCCCTTTCTCTTTCTCTTTCTCTTTCACCACTCTACTTGTGTGGGTGATAAATTCTTAAAAATACAATGAAATTAATATTAATATGTACCTACATAGAAAAACAAAGAACAGACCACACCTTCATGTGCTGATCGATCGGCTTTTGCTGGCTAGACAGCACACCACAAAGCTCAGAGGCACAAAATTTTGCAGCCTCATTATTGCAATAAAAACAAAATTGAATTTGCAGATGGCTAAACTCCTAGCAGTTTTTTTTTTCCTTTGCTTTTGGGCTGTTTTCTTACATGAAGACACGCAATTCCTTGGATATATATATATATATATATATATATATATATATTAGAAAACAACATATACCTCTCAAGCTTTTTTGTGTTTGGACGAGGAGTAAGACTTAACTCACTATAATATATATTTGTAATACACACAAGTAAGAATAAATTAGTGTAAATTAAAATATATTGTGAGGTGAACTAGGGGTAAATATATATTTTACAAAAGAAAAACTTCTTATTTACATTATATAGGAAGCCGCTAAACCATTTTATTTTATATTCATGCGCATCATTGTGCAATCAATACAAGCTTCTTTTCTAATCAATCAAGGGTCTGTTTGGATTGGCTTATGCAGAGCTTATGAACACAGCTTATGACTGATTCATAAGCTGTTTTGGGCTTATTTTTCATAAGCTACCCAGGATAGCTTATCAAAACAGCTTATGACTTATATAAAATAAGTTTCACTATAATTTTTCTTCGATTATAAAAGTAGCTTATACAACTTATGCCATAAGCAGTAGATAAGCTTGTTATCCAAACAGGGCCTAAAGCTAATAACAGAGTATATACTATCCTACGGACAAAAAAACAGGGTATATATTGTCCTGTTATACCAACATTTCATTGGTATGAATGGTACAAAATTCAGAATTTGATTCTTTTAAAGTGAGTAAAGTGTAAAGTGTAAAGTGTAAAGTAAATAATCTTAACTATTAATGAAAAAATCAAGGGTGATTTGTTATACATATATTTATAATACCAACTCTTGATTTTTTCACTAATGATTGAGATTAATTACTTTACACTCTAAAGTAATTTGCTCACTTTAGAGAAGTCAGATTCCTAAACTCAGATCCCTTAACTAAAGTCTCATGTTCGAGCCTTGCTCAAACCTTATCCCGATATAAACCTTATCCTACAAATCCCAAAAGAAGTTTAGATTTTAAATCTCTTAATGGAACTATCTTTAAGACGTTGATCTCAAGACATTATAAAATTTTCTTTGCCCTCGTCATCTACATATATATATATATATATGCTATATTCAAGGTAAGTTTCCTTGACATCGTTATCTTATCTTATTAATTACATATGAAGACTAAGATAGTACGTAAATTCATACCCAAAGATAAAGATATAGTGTCCGTTTGGTTGAGATTCTTCAACCTCCATTTGGGCTCTAAAATAGTGTTTGACCGACCAGTTAAACACAATTTTGGTCATGTGTTTGTTTACCCAAACGTGAAAATTCAAAATATAGTTTTGGGATCTATAATCAATTCTGGTAGAAGGAAGTCCTGGGTTACTTTTCTGTTTGCAAAATCACATTTGGGTGTAGGACCCACAAAATTCTTTATATTTACACATCAAAAGTGATTCTACCTCTAGCATCCAAATACAATCAATTCTTCTAAATACACTTTTAAAATATCATTACCAAACACAAATCAATTTTTCTCAACACAATTTTTTAAAAATTAATTTTTGAAACACAATTCTATCAAACACGATTCTATCAAAATCTAAAACAAACGGACACACAGTAGTATTGAATTTCTTAACAACCAATTAATCAGATGCTTTGTTATTTTCAACAATAAATATGGGAAATCATGGTATCTCACGTACTAATTCTTCTCAATGACATAAGTTTTGTTTTTCTCACCAATATATTTTCCATATACACGAGATTGAACCCAAATTAGCAGCGGATTCAATTATTTGCTACTAGTGAGAGATCATTAATCTTCCCAAGGGGTAAAGCTCAATGAGTTTCTGACTCTGACATAGTATCACGTACTGTACTGGTGCAAACAATAAAGGAAATGCTGCAGAAACCCCAACCTCCCTCCAACAATAAAAATTCTCAAGCACCCCACCCTGGGTACACGGAAGAATGGGATCTTAATTCTTACTATGTATTGAGCAATGATTGATAGGGTTCAAAAGCTTCAACCAAACAAGGCTTTTATTATCAAGGTGTAGGTCCTGCATCTAGGGACGGATCTAGAAATACATATAAGTGGAGGTCAAAAAATATTACAATATTTATGTGAGAGTTAATGAGATTTTTTTTATTTAAAATTTAATTTTTGAAGAAATTTTAAATAGAGTTTTTGTTATACAAATACACTTTGTACTTTTTCTATTATCAATATAATATTATAATATATACGTTAGATTCAATGTGATATTTTTGACAAAAGATTTAATAAGATTTTTCTTTATTTGAAATTTGATTGTGAATAAGTTTTAAATAGAGTATTTGTAATTTTGAAAGATAGATAGAGTATTTGTTATTGTTGCAAATTTTTATCCTTTATGTTCTATTATCTTTTTAATTAACTCAATGTAAACATATAATCTCAATAAATTTGGTGACAATTTAGATTTTTTAAAAAGTTTTAAATTGGATGTATAATATTAAACTAAATATAAATTAAATCTATCGATTATAATAAGACTTAAAAATGACCTAGTGATTGTACGTTAATTTGTTTTTTCGTGCATCACATTAGTGGACTTTGTTTTTTGGTAAGTCACATTAGTGGACTTTACTTTAACATTCCAAATTTTATTTTGATTTTATATTATTATAAATTATAACACATATAATATTTTAAAAATTTATTAAGGATGAGGGAGGGGTCGGGGCCCACTCTTGTCCCCTTGCATTCGTCTTTGTCTGCATCGATGCAGGAGACTCTGCAACTGTTGTGCAGTCCTTTTAGAAGAATTTAATTTAATATTCTCATTAATTAAAAGGTCATGATTATGTGATCCTAATTAAAATCTAATGGCCCGAAGTAATTTTACTTATATGGGCTCAAAATCAACAGTAAATTATCACACCAATCAAGGTGTGTTTGGTTTATCACCGTCAACAGAAGATTTATCTTCTCGATTTCTCGATGCATTTTGTGCCTTGGGAAAATAAATTTTCCATTAACGATGATAAACGAAACACATTATAACCAAGGAGTCTTGGTCTAGTGGTGGAACACTAAGATTCTTAGGGGGGTCGACCTGTTGGTAGCAAGTTCGATTCCACCCGAGGGTAAAACTATGTCTTGGCCAGTCCAAACCTCTACGGACAAGCACAGATTAGTCATTCGTTGAAAGCGTTGGGACACTGCGTGAAGTTGGAGCGATCTTCCCTCGAATAAAAAAAAAAACGAAACACATTACAAATTATAATCGTTACAGGCTTACGGTACATAAAAACTGTACAACAAAGTATGTGACATTTTTCTTGTAAATGACACTTTCCCTTGAATTCCCAAGATTCTAAAATTTACATAGTGGAATTTGTTATTTGTTGATTCATCCACATAATATGCGGGAGCAGAGTTAAACATAACGTGGGCTAAATGATTGTGTTGGTTGAACATAGCTGAACTGATAAATTATGGTATGCTTTTGTCATTAATCCATCGTTGATACTTATATTTCCCCCTTTCAATACAAGTATTAGAACGTCTGAAATTATTTAAGAATTTGTGCTTCAATTTTCATTATTAATTTATAGTATATATGAACATGAGTTAGACATAGGATATAATTGTATTTTTTGCATTTTTCTTTGACTGATTATAATCTTAAGGTCGAAGCAATTAATATTTCATAAATTCCTTCTACAGTATTTTAAATTGATCAGGAAATTAGATTAAGTTATATAAATTCATGGGCGTGCAGTTATTTTCAGGACAGCAGGGGATTTGAGTCTAAAGGATATTCATTCATTTATTCAACAAAACAACGGATCCCGCAGTGATCACAGGCAATCAGACACTTATTCCTCTCAAAATAAATACCTATAGTGATTATTTGAATGCACTCACATATGTGACAATACAAAAATACTCGTGATGATGATCACCGAGTTCAACATAAGGAACTCCAAAACAAATAAAGACCAAAATTGGGTAGTCCTCGATCGGAATAAAATAAACAGAGAGACTCGTTCACTCACTCACTCACCCACTCACTCACTCACCAGCATCCTAGCTAGCTAGCAACAATTTATGCTCATGTTAGAGAATTGACTGGACAAACCAGATTCACCACCCAAATCATTTTTCTTAATTGGCTTCAGTATAGGATGCACCCCGTTATGATCTGCAACCCCATGATCGCCAAAAACATAATTAGCTTTTCCTCCCTTAAAGCCAGGTGGCTCTTTACGACACCCAGAGAGCCATTTGGATTGCATGTATGAGGTGGTTCTCCATGGTGGCACGTGGAGACCCTTCTCTCTTAGGGACTGTTTGGCTGCAGAACATAGCAGTGAGATTATCTTGCACAGTTTGCTCTCAGTCCCAACAAAGATAACCGGGAGTGAGTCTGTTAACTCTCTGTAGTATTCTGTTGGCCTCGCAAGTTCAAATTGGGACCTGAAGTCTATATCTACGATCAGCCTCACAGGGTCACCATAATTCTCACCTTCAATTCTCACTTCAATATATTCATATTCACCTGTTATATAAACACAAAGAAGGTTAATTAGGTGGCAGAAATTAATCATAGCACCTCATTAGTTTTAAAATCGGGTAAAATTAAAAATTAAAAGCAAGGGTGTTTTAATTAAGGGGAAATTCCCAATTCAAATTTTGATCACTATATAGCAAATTAACAAAAGGGTAGAAGAA
The DNA here is from genome assembly GCA_030159175.1 of Glycyrrhiza uralensis. Lineage (NCBI taxonomy): Eukaryota > Viridiplantae > Streptophyta > Magnoliopsida > Fabales > Fabaceae > Glycyrrhiza > Glycyrrhiza uralensis. The sequence continues at coordinate 53,882,031 of BRZY01000003.1, read as the reverse complement.
ATTAGAGGAATTAAGACCCACCAGCAGGACATCCTAAGGAGGTGGCCCAAGATGTTTGGCACACAGAAGCATTAAGGCCATCTTTTCTCATCCTCATAACAAGCCATCTAATGAGACTACTTGTTTTCTGATGAGAACCCTGTGATTTCCCTCTCATATGCTTCAACACACACTTCATAACCTTAGCCTCTGCTGCTGCTGTATTATTATCAACCTCACTCCTTAGAATGTCCTGAAAAACATTAAAAAAACACACACACACACATAAGAAATCATGCCAGAGACAATCTTAAAAACCAAGACAAAATTGAACAAAACAAGAAACTATATTTGAAGCAGTTTGAAGAATGGTACCTGCAAAATGAAATATCGGGTTCGATGGTGTAGAGCATGGCAATTTGAGGAAGTGGAACCGGTAGAGGACGTTGATTCAGATTCTATGAAGTCTTGTACCATCTGTACCAACTCGTCTTCTTCTATACTTCCCATGTCTGTTTCTTTTCTTCTTTACCTTTTTTCTTTTCTTTTTATATGGTTAGAGGAGAAGAGAGTATGGTTTAAATTGTTGAGAGGTCATTGTTGTTTATATATATGCGAGTTATGACGGTGGATAAACAACAGCTGTGCGGTGGCAGATTACTGATGCCCCTGCAATGATAATAAGGTAAACTGGGAAATTTACTACCACATCCTATTTACCACACTCTCTCTCTTGTTATTATTAAGTGGTTCATGTGGGTATTATTCTTCTATTTTTGGTGATATTGAAGTTAGATTAGATCTATGTACATTCCATACTATTAGAGAATATGTTAATAAATATTAAATCTCGTTTCATTGTGATTTTTTAAAAGAAAAAGTATTTTTTAATCAAAAGATGTATTTTAAAATTTTAATAATGACATAATTTTTTTTAAAAAAAATTGAGAATTGTTTTAATTCTTTCTTAAAAATTAATGATAATTTTTGATAAAAAATTATCATAACTTTTTTGTTTTTAAACTTAAATTATACCAAACTAATAAGTGAAACAAAAGGCTAGAAAAACAGTTGACGGGAGTTAAAAATGTTGAAATAGGAGTAAGGGATCCTGTGCAGAATATCCTTATCTTCGTTGATTTGATAGCCATGAAAATGACACAACAAAGGGTTTTCAGTTTTCACCATATTCCAGAACATACCCCGAAGGTCTCTCCAGTTGGGGGGTAGAGGACCAGCTTTCCAAACGTTATAGGCCAAAGTTTTTCCAAAACAAAAAAAGAGATATATTGATCTTGGCTTGAGCTGGTAAAATGGGTCAGACTTGGTGGGTCGAGTCAAAAAAATTTGAACAATAGAAGATTTAGATACATAAATTTGAATTCATTTTTAATCTGAGTTTTTTTTGCCCGATTCGGCAAAGCCCGAGCCAAAAACAGGCCGACCTGAAAAATATAAGCTAAAGCCCGAGCTCGGCCCAAAAAACTCAAAAAATGAAGGGCTCGGGCACACACAATTTGAGCCCGTTTTGCCAGCTCTAATTGCATACATTAAAAATGTAGAAAAAATTATGTCTCCGGTTGAAAATTTAATCCTCTACCAGATCATTAGTTAATTAGGATCAGTTTGGGTAAATTTTTTCATAAGCATTTTTAGCATGTATTTTATAATCAGCAACTTCTCACATAAATTGAAATTAACTTTTGTTTTTCACATTTTTCAAAAACTATCCTTTTTAACTTCTTCATAATAACTATTTAACAATTTTTACTCCTATACATATATAAGAAAAATAAAATCAATTTTTCTGTAAGTAAAAAACTAGAGTATTTTGCATCCAAACAGTACCATACATATCTAAAATATTTGGATTTGACTCCTCTAAAGTGAATAAAGTATAAAGTAGTAATCTTAACTATTAATGAGAAAATCAAGTGATGTATTCCAACATATCCATGATTTGTTATACATGTACTTATAATATCAACTATTGATTTTTTCATCAATAATTGAGATTAATTACTTTACGCTCTAAAGTAAATTGCTAACTTTAGAAGAGTCATGCCCTAAATATATGCCCACTTTTGTTTGGTAAAAAAAAAAGTAGAAATCGTACTTTTCTATTCTGTTATGCTTTTCAATTGGGCCGTTCTACTCTTCTGTGCATCTCTTCACCTTTTTCTTCATGCGCTCCCAGACGAGTAGGTTATTTTGGGCCTGGATCTATTTTGTATCTCTTTGGGCTGTTTTTTTTTCTTTTTCTTCATAGACCCATCCTACTTTCCTTGAATACATATTTCTAGGTCATTCGACGTTGACCAAAAGAAAAATAATTCTCAATAAATTCACAATATTTTACATTCTTTTTAATAAATCCATCAAGAATATACATTCTATATCCTCTAAATAAAAAGTATTAAATATTTTAAGTGATTATGAAATTACTGATTAAGAGGATTAACTGAAAAAATACATATAGAACTTCTACTTTGTAAAGCTTTGAAATGTCAACAAGAAATCTCGTTCTGCCTTGCCAGTAAGTGCTCCATCCAAATTCTCAACTATAGCCACATTGAATGATGGTGAGCCAACTTATCACTTATCAACATGTATAATCAGAATGTCACCTTCCACTCTATCATCTAGTTTGCTCAATTGAATAACCCATCACAATAATTGCACCTCCTGCAGTCCCCCTATATTGGTTAATGTTTCCGCAATGCCACTAGATTGATAGGGCTTATTGGGATAGGGCGATTGGGAAATTAACGATCTCCATAAATGGCACCAATTAACCACCAAACATACACTTGGGATATATTAGCACGATTTCTACTATTTACATCCAACCATATAAAATAAATCATTTTTGATGCATTTCCTTTATATATATATATCAAATGTAGTGCGTTAACTATGAGGTTGAACATAAGTGTTTAATGCGCTTCGTCTAAGAAACGGGTACAGCTAATATTCGTGTTCGATTCTTGGTAACAGAATAATTAATCGTAGTCATACTTTAATTACCTCTCAATCGAACACATATTAGTGTAGGGATTACTTTTTCCTAGAATACCATGGGTATAAACGAAAAAATACCAAATGTAGCGCGATTAAAAAGATCCTGCTGCATTCACCCCGAAAATTGTATGATATGACACAAATTTTACAGTTTGCCTCTTGCTACTTGCTAGTTGCTACCTTTGCTGCACAAAATTAAGTTAGGCTTCTTGTTAGAAAGGTTCATTGCACAGCTGTCACAAGCACCACGATCGCGTTATTGGTTCTCAATGTAAGCAACCACCACACTGCCAGTGTATTCAGCAATAAATGCATATCATTGGTTGGACCTTGAACCATCAGCTTCTGGAAGTATAGCTATACATCATCACAAGGTCAAGAAAAGTCCACGCCCTAGATCAAGGCATCCTATTTATTGAGATGGTCCTGTTAAGGTTGATGCTAGTGTTTGTCTTTATTGTTTGCTAGCTTGCTTTTGGATAGGGTGGCAAAATGACTCTCCCTTGTTCATAAAAAAAAAAGACTCTCCCTTCTCCATCAATCTGTCTAAAATTGCATGAGTTGAATTAGGGAGGTAGGGAGGTAAGTTGAAAGAGAGTCGTAGTTTGGTAGTTTAGGGGAAGAATATGAGATTGAAGTAATAAGGAGATCATGAGTTCAAATCTTTCCTATTAACATAACATACTAATTTACTAACACTTGTCTATAAAAAAAAGATTGATAAGTTAACCCATTGAGATTTTTTTTTTAAATACTAAAAATTGGGTCTCTTTTAAAAAAATAAGAAAAATATTGTGATGGGTCAACATGCTCTATCCCTACCCATATCATTTTCATGATGAGTTATATCACTTATATGTAGTGGGTCAGAGCGGATTGGTAGATTGAAAATCCCAATTCAACTCGCAAAAAATAATGAATAGATTGATTTGACAAGCCCAACATTTATTGTCATGCCAATTTTTGGAGTGTTGAGTTCAAAATGGGTATTGATAATGGTGATCTAAATAATTAAATAAATAGTTGTATATCAAAAAAAATTTAAATAAATAGTTGACAAAAAAATAATAAAATAAATAATAATAACAATTTGTAATAGTTTTTGAAAAGCTATTTGATGCTATTTCAAATAGCTTTTGAACTGCTGATAAAAAAAAAAGCTTTTGAACTTATAGCTCATTTTTTTTTTCATTTTTATCATTACTACTTTAATCAAATTCCTCCCTTACCCTCTTTTAGATTAAAAATAAATATTAGACTCCAGCCGAACCACAAGCCACTCTCTCCCTAACTATATAGTATATCTTTAGAATAAAACAATTTAAAATACATTTTTGTCTATAAAACAAAAACATAATTTAATGACACGTTCACACACACTTCACAGACTGCTTACTTTTCGTCTTGCTCTAGCAAACCGGGGAGTTAATTCTTTAGTCAACCCACCAAGAACATGTGTTTGACTCATCAACCCTCTCTCGGTCAATAAATGACCATCTATGATCTATTATTTCCTTCAAGCTTGATCACAAAATAAACAAATACTAAAATATATTTCAGTCTCATTTTTTTCAATTAAAATCTAAATCACAACAATTCAACAATTATAACTTGCTTTTCGGGGGTCCAAACTATCCCTTCTGCATCAACGAGCATTTTTTTTCTTCTTTTCCCCTCTAAACCCAGCTTCACCACCAGTACCATGAACCCGCCTGAATTTCCCTCCGGCAGAACTTCATCGCCGTCGTCAAAGAAAGAGCTCCAACTGCAAGGGACACGCCCGCCGCCTCTCAGAATCAACAAAGAATCCCACAAAATCCACAAGCCGCCGCTGCATCCCGCCGCTCACCCGGCGGCGGTGGCGGAGGCCTCCCAGCAGCGGCAGCCGCTGATCATCTACTCCGTTTCTCCCAAAGTCCTCCACGTCACCGTCAACGACTTCATGAACGTCGTCCAGCGACTCACCGGACCGTCCTCCGCCGACGAAGCCCCTCACCGATCCGGCGACGTCTCTCCGGCGGCAAGGCTCGCGTCCATCGAAAAGACAAGCCCTACGGAGAGGGAGAGAGCTCACAGCGTGGACGACGACATGACGTGGTTATTGGAAGGAATTGAGATGGGTCAGTTCCCCGGTGTATTATCGCCGGCGCCGGCGACTCTGCCGCCGATATCTCCGGGGTTCTTTTCGCCTTTGACGGACCCGCAAACGATGGCGTTTTTGCATGATCTGAGCCCGTTTTGGTCCTCGAACAGCTTCGTGGCGAGTCCGTCGGGTTTACTTTCCGCCGCCGTGGTTTCTCCGCTGCCGTCGCCAGATCTCTTCAATATCAATATCTTCGACTAATTTTCAATTTCATTTTTCTTTTTTTTTTACATAGAAGGATTTTGGCTGTTTTGATGATTGAATTGAATGAGAAGGTTGAAAATTCAACATTCACTGACTTTTGTGCCATAACTTTTGCAGTCTCTAATGTATAATTGTATACTACCTCCGATCTAAATCTTTAGTTATTTAAGGTTTTGATACATAGATTAAGAAATAATTAATTGAATAAATTTTAGACTAAAATGACCATATTTATTATTCATCATTCTCAACTATCCTAATTATTTCTTCACTCAAAACTCATTAATTATATTAAAGGTATAATTAGAAAAATGTGATAAATTATCTCTTAAAATCTTAAAACAACCAAAGTTTTAAGATAAAAATAAAAAATTAAAACTACCAAAAATTTAGACCGGAGAGAGTATTGCTGTACTGGGAAAAATATACTTTGGTCCACTGCTCTGTGTTAGAAGTGGCTGAATTTACCTAGCAAAAAAAAAAAAAGAATTGGCCGAATTTATGTTACAACCACTGAGTTGTGGAGTGATCTTTTTTTTTGATCAATCGGAAAACAGTTGTGGAGTGATCTTTATTAATGTGGAGTGATCTTTATTTTTTATTTATATTCAGCTTCCAAAAAGTTGTATTTCAGATTTTTCAGTAACGGGGAATTTTTTTATTTGTTGGATATTTAAAATAATATTTCTAACGTTGACCAAAAAAAATATTTCTAAATACTATCTTATGCTTTTTATGAAAAAAGTGTTCCTTGAATAAAGTTTATATATTTTTATAAAAATAAAAATGAAACAAATAACTATAAGAGTTGGCACTACAAGTAAAATTGAGAGTGAATCATCAATTTAATTCTTAAATTGTAGTATATTATCAATCAATATCAATCGCAGCCGTACCAAATATCTTTTTTCTTATTAATTTAATTTTTAAAATTATTAATATTTAAAATTAATTTTTTAAATTAAAAAATCTTTGATCACACCAGTCATATCGGATAAAGTTATGGACTAAGTTGACCAAACTATGAGGACGTGACCAAGGATTGACAATACATGTATGCACTGCCTGTGGTAAAAAAAAGTCGTTTGAGAAAAATCAAAGTACCAAAACAAAAATAAAACTTCCCAGAAACATCCACTCCAACATGACTCCCTGACCTAGAGAGAGAGGTTGTGAACTAAAATAATGAAGCTGAAGGCATATCTTCAGGTGCTGCTATATGTCATATTAGAGGAATAAAAATTTCAAATATGAAAGCTTCATTCCTTCACTTTTTTTCCCTATTTTATTTGTTTTCACTGATCTATTTCACGAAATTGCTTTCAGTACCAATTAGCATCTTTCTTTTTTTAAACCACAAGATGGCAAAGTGAGATTAGGTCAATCCACGTGGAGGGCAATACTATCAAATTACAATTTCCTTAGTTATATTTACAGATTTTCTACTCAAAAACAGTGCCCTTAAAGTACATCAAAACCAACAACTGCAAAGAAATGCACCTCACATATTTGGCATCCTCAGCTGGAAGATCGTATAAGAAAAATAGGAGAAAGAATCACTTGGTAGTTGGACTTCAAATATTTTCACGTTCTTGATATGGTAGGATTCCACGTTGCCCCAATCAAAGTGCCAACTCTCTCGCCTTTAATGGCTTTCTCAATGTTACCTGGTTTGTTTAAATTGAAGACAACAACTGTACCAAAAGGGAAGGCAGGGACAGTTATCAGGACAAATCACTTCAGTTTTGGTAGGAAGAGACAATTAATTAATCTAATACTACTATGAAATAATTTCAATAAAAAATGTAAAAAGAATAGTTCATAGAAATGTTTGTCTGTGACTTACCAGGAATATTATTTTCCTGGCATAAAGTTATGGCAGTCATGTCCATAACTGACAGATCTTTTGAAGTTACTTCCTGATAGGTTAGTGTGTCAAGAAGACGTGCTTGTGGATTACGCTTTGGGTCATCATCGAACACTCCATCGACATTTGTCGCTTTGAGCACTACCTCTGCATTAACTGAACATATGATGGAACAAAAATAAGCAAATAGCAGGTGAATTTCACTTTGTAATGCTGAACTGATAACAAATTTAGCGCAAGTACTATAAACTAGTGCAACAGGATTTGCAATTTAGAAATTGCTTTTTTGAAAATCTTACATCCTTTATCAAGAAGTGAGGATTAAAACAATATGAACTAAGCCAGCAACAATAGAACAGATAGAACTCAGTGGTGGTGTGCTTGTTTTAGATCACAGCAATGAAAAATTTACTTACTTTCCGCACACCGGAGTGCTGCGGCGGTGTCTGTGGTAAAGAATGGGTTTCCAGTTCCAGCAGCAAAAATGACAACCCTTCCTTTTTCCAAATGCCTCACAGCCCTTCTGCGTATATATGGCTCTGCAACCTCAGACATGCGAAATGCAGTCTGCACCCGAGTTGGAATGCCAATACTCTCCATCGTTGCTTGAAGAAATATAGCATTCATGACGGTTGCCAACATCCTAGAGGATAAATCAAACACGATTACTAAATAGCAGGAAACTATTTCTCTCATTATAATTCATACATATTTAGCAACAGAGGGTATATAGTGGATCAGAACTGTGAACTTAATGCACTAGAGACAGAAGATTAAAGGTAGGCTTAATTAAATGGGATTAAGGGAATCACCCAATATAATCAGCAGATGAGCGGTCTAGACCACTACTTCCAGCCCAGGAGGATCCACGGAAGATGTTACCCCCACCAACTACTAGTGCAACCTGAAATATCAGCCTAATCATTTCAAACCAGAGCCTGAAAACCAGTAAAAGCCTTTGCATAGTTTCTAGTCAAATGGTCTAACATGCAATGATATTAAAACTCTCCCAAAATTACTGCTGATTACAAAATAGATCCCTGTTGCACTTTCCCCCTAAAGATTATTTTACACAAAGCACACCAACAACAATAATTCCCCAAAACTACTGCAAATTCCATGAATTCAATTAGTCAAGTGATCTCAAACAGCTGGAGAAAGCAGCAGAAAAACCACAATAAATGAAACCAAAAGGTATGATTAGTAGAAAAAGAATACACTGTAGTCACCTCAACGCCAAGGCGAGTTACAGATGCCACCTCCCTTGCAATGGCCATAGTTATCTGCATCCAACCCACAAAAAAAAAAAAAAAGAAGCAGAGAAAAACATCATATAGCAAAACATTTCATTTTATTCGTTTATTATGTTTCCAAGAACTGTCTATTGCCATTCTCCTCTAATTATCTTTCTTTTTCTCATTTCCCAAAACATTTCATAAGCCAAACTAAATGTCTATTACCACTTTTATATCTATCTAAATTTGCAATTAACAATTATAATAATTAATATCAAACTAGACTCACTCGTTGAATTTCTCCAGAGAATATATAAGCATATTAGAGTGTAAAGATATGAATAATGATTGGGATGCAGACCTTAGGGTCTATGTTCTGAGCACGATCTCCGGCAAGTGCTTCTCCACTGACTTTGAGCAAAACCCTTCGCCATTTGTATGATGGCTTGTTAGATTCATTCATTGACAGTCCAAAAGGAGACATGGATGGCATTTCGGACTTCCTGGCCAACAGAATTTTCAAATCTTCAGAGCCACAATAACAATTTAGATCATCACGAACAAAAGTAGAGAAGAAACAATTCTAACGGTCACAGAGAAAGGGGGAAACCTGGAATTGAGGGCGTCAGGGGAAGAACCCGTTTCGGAATAAGAAGAGCGAATAGCGAGGTTGGCACGGGAAGTTGAATTGCTACTACGGAGTGTCAGAAGAGTCCATTTGTTTGAAGGGAAGAGAGATGAAGAAGAGAAAGTACTGAGGAGGAGAGGAGTGGAGATGATTGCCGCCATCACTCACTGTCTCTGGCTATGCTGCCGCCAAACCCTCTTTCTCCTCTTCTTCACTTCCTTCCCTTTGCTCTTTTGTGATTTGTGTTGTGGTTGCCGCTAAAGATAATTTTGATTATTTGTTTTTTCCTTTCTTCTTTTTCTTTTTCTTTTTTTCTTTTTTGGGCCCCGTTCCTTCTCCGCGTTCCGTCACGCACCCGAAATCCGTATTCCATATAACGAAATATTCGACGGTGATTATCCAAAACTAAAACAAGAATAGTGACATTTGCATGTAATGCCAATGCCTTACATGTGTGGGGAAAAAAAAAATAGCTAGAGATTAGAGAGAACTTAAATATAGTTATGGTGATTGATAGTTGAGATAATGTGATACCAAAAAAAAATGTTTAGTTTACTGGCATTTTTATTTACGTGTGAATATAGGGGGTGACTAGTATAGTAGTTTGAGAGATTTTGATATCCCAATTTCTAAATACTGTTGATCAAAAAACAAGGAGAGCATACTCAAATTAATTCTTATTGAATGTCTTACTATAAGAGAAACTCTAATTTTATATCAATTAAACTAATTTTAACAATTTTCAAAATAAAAAAATTTATATACTTGTACTTTTTTTTTATAAACAAATACTTGAACATTTAGTTGTCGAAAAAAAACTTGTACATTTATGTTTTATTTTTTTTATTATCGACAAAAAAACTGTATTCTATTGACCAGACTTTTTTTTTTGGTCATGATTGACCACACATTTTAATTTATCCATTTTAATAAGTTTAGCCCACCACATATGAGGGGGTGTCCCAAATAGAAGGGCAAGAAAGATCACACAGAAGACCCCGAAAAGCCCTATATAGTTGCTATCAGTCCCTGCAGCATTTTAAATCGATGTGGTGGAAGCCCAAATCCGGCAAAAAAAATTAGTTTTTATTCAATTCAAGATAGATTGCAGATTTCGACCAAAAACGAAATATATATTGCAGATACAGACCAAAAAAAAATAGATTGCAGATGGCTTTTGATTCTCCTGGTCAAGCTCAGTTGTCTACTTGAAGGGAGTTCTCTGGGTTTCAATAGGAGAAAATGAACTGGGCCGTGTTGGTTGGTGCCTTCTGTTGTGTTTGGGCCTTTGGGTTTAGAGTCTAGGGCAGGCCCAAACATCGATCGGTTGTCTGTTGTCTACCGGTCTTGTAGACCACTAACTGGACTCAGCATTTTGTTCGTACAGGGAGTAGCCGTCTCCCAAACGAGTTGAAATCCTCTCTATTTTTTTTTCTCTATTTCTTTCATTACTATACTTTTGAGGGAAAATAAATGACATAAATGTGATACATGAGATTCATTTATTCCATTTATTCCCCCAAAAGCATAGTAATAGAAGAAATAAAGAGAAAAATAAATAGAGAAGATCCTAACTCCTCCCAAAGTGCAATAGTTCCAAGTGATTTTCATTTTCTCCAATGTAGTCTAAAAACTGAGTCTACATATATTCTGCTGAGAGCTACACAGCCCAAAAATATCAATATTCAGATTTTACAAATTCAAGTAGATTTAAAGGTAGCCGTTGATGTCAATAGATGCTAGTTTAGTTGTCAAAATTTAGCCTTTGTAAGAGTATGTATCAATTAATTTTATAATCTATTTATCTATTTCAATATAAAAAAAATAATCCTTAGTCTCTTATATTGTGACAAGAGTCACCTCTTAGGTTATGACACATGTCATCTCTATATTTTTTTATTTTTATTATGATGTATTTTTTTTACTATTTTTATTAAAATAAAACCCCATATTTTGTACGGATCGAATCTATAGACTAGTTATAATTGCAAAGGATACGCGGAGACACAGTTGTTAAATTCAATAATCAGGGGACATTGAAAGAGATGATTAAGAGGGGTGGCTGAGGCGTGGGTAATACAGTTCTTTGATTTGCATTACCGTGAATCCGTGATTCATAGCTCATCATAAAATACTCCTTTTGTTATTATAGGTTGATAGCCACAATCATGGATGTTTGGTGTGTACCCTCTTCGAGTTTTTAGAAACAAGCATGGAAATGAAATTAAGATCGTATAATGGTAACTTCGAGGTAAGCATCCAGCCTTGGATATTAAGTAAGCTGTAAGCGATACAATTATGAAAATAATTATACTTGCACGTACAGAAATGATATTTGTTTTCAGGGTCGATTTAGAATGGACCAATAATAAATTGGTCCACCAAACCCCAATGATTTTTCAGCCATTGATATAATAATATTTTAAGTGTATGGTCAGGATTTAAGGGGGGTTATCGGGTGAGTTGGTAATTGTAAATATTTTATGTAATTGCAGATAGGGGTCTCTAGAATATATAAATAAAAACCGATAATTGAGAAATGAACCACATAATTACATGAATTTAAACTTTTACCCTAATAATTTTCATAATTAAAAAATGATAATTGATGATAACTATCTTCCTCTCTCTTTGCAAAACCTCTCCCTCTCCCTTTCTCCCCCTCTCTCCCTTTCTCTCACGCTCTCTCACTCCCTCTCTCCTCTCTCTCCCTATCTCTCGCTCACTCTTGTCCTATCTCTCGCTCTCCCCCTCTATTTCCCTCTCTCGTTCTCTCCCTCCCCCTCTCTACCTCATTCTCTCTCCCTCTCTCTCCCTTGCTCTCTCTCTCCCCCTTTCTGTCTCCCTTTCCCTCTCTCTTGCTATTGCTCTCTCTCCTTGCTTTCTCTCTCTTGCTAGAGAGGGGAGGGAGTGACAAAGAAAGGGGGAGAGAACGAGGGAGAGAGGGGAAGGGAGAGAACGAGAGAGAAGATAGAGGGGGAGAGAGGGAGAGTGAGAAAGGGAGAGAGAGACCGAGAGTGCGGAGAGAGAGAAAGGGAGAGAGCGGGTGAGAGAGTGAGTGAGCGAGAGAGGGGGAGGGAGAGAATGAGAGGGAGATAGAGGGGGAGAGGGAGAGTGAGTGAGCAAGAGAGAAAGGGAGAGAGAGCGAGAGAGAGAGGGGGTGTGAGTGAGTGAGAGAGATAGGGAGGAGAGACCGAGAGAGAGGGAGAGGGAGAGAGAGAGAGAGAGAAAGGGAGAGAGCAAGAGAGAGGGGAGAGACGGAGAGAGAGCAACAAATAAATGAATTTAATAATAATAATAATAATATAATAAACTTGTGATTGCCATCTTTTTTATTATTTCAAAAATTGGTAAATTTTTGTAATTTTATAATTTTTTGTGGTCTATTTCATAAATCTCAATTTATAATTATATAATTATTCTGGGCATTTTTGTAAATACTGAAAAACCGGATTTACCTCCTATATCAGGTAAAAACTTACTGGGATTTGGTGGACCAATTTATTCATTGGTCCATTCTAAATCGACCCTTGTTTTCATTTCCATCCATTTCATATGGCGTCCAATTATTGTTCAGTAATAAGAATACGAATATTCGAACGTATGAAGACTGTGTGATAAAGTACAATATTAATGCGATATTTTAAAAAATTCATGTGATCTTTAATTGAAAATGAAGAAAACTCCATGGGATTTATAAATTGAATTAATTAGATCATTTTAAACATTTTCTACACAAACATAACAACCAAATTGAACGTACCATCAAATTTTAGTCAAAATAAAAATCTTGAATTTTTTCTTTTCAAGTACCCTAATCCTATCCTATAAAATCTTTGATTTTATATTAAATTTTAAAATTTAAAAATTACTTCATATCTCGAATCCATTATAAATCCATAAATATTTAGATAGAAAATAAATCAAAGGACTTAATTAGAAGAAAATTAACTAAGAGATTATGTTTTATTTTGCTTGTATTTTTAAAAACAGAGAGTTGATTGACTGAAGAAAGACCTAGATCAGAACTAAATTATACATAATCTAAGTTAGAATTTAAATAAAAGTGTAGTTCAGAGAAAATGTATTATCTAAATAGGAGCTGAGCGAATTTTATTCTTTCGAGTGGAATCACTTGACTCAACTTAAATTAATTGAATTTAATGTGAGATCTAAATATCGCGAATCTAATTTTTTTTTTTAAAAATGCATTCGACACAAAAAAAGAAGTATATAAATTTCACATGTAATAAGTAAATATAACCGTGTCGACCTTGAGAACAAGGGTCGTTTATAACGGGTCATAAAGGCCCTGTGAAGAGTGACGACAATTTTCCAAACATAGCAATATATCATGGGTTTGGCCTTTGTCTAATCAATGTGATTATGGGTAAATCATGTGGGGATTTTTCTTTAATTGTGGATTATTTGCTTCTTCTGCATATCATGCGTACTGTCCAACTCGAATGAATTAGTCTTTACACGCACACGAGATACTTTAATCTAGTAAAAAAAATATTAGTACTAGTTAATTTATATTATGAAAATAATAAAAACAAAAGTAAAATATAGAGAGAAGAGATAATGAGATAATATTTTATTACTACTTTTTTAGGGTTCAGAAACATGTACAATAAAGTTGATATTTATAGCCACCAAAAAATTTAATCCTAATGTAAATATGGATGAAATTTTATCTTAATAAGAATAACAACATAACAAATCTGATATCTTAATGATAGAAATAATACAACAGAATATTTTATCAAATTTTATCAATATCATTCTCTTCGAGAGATGAACGTCATAAAATATTTATAACAATTTATTTACTTTATCCACAACCAAGAATATTGAATTGCGGGAGGAGTGGTGCCACGGCATCTTTCTGACTTTGACAACCCACAGAATGGAGAAGCAGTCATTTCCGACTTGCAAATAGCAATAGCTGCCTACCCCACTTCCATAACATAGCTCTCTCAAAAGTGGGGAATGTTCTGAAAAAAACCAACCGATGAAGAATATAAAAAACCTAAAATTCTCTATAATGGAATGGACCTTTATTTATCTGCCTGTTGTTTTGTTTCTCCCGTTCTTGTTTGTAACTTGTGTAACTGTGGACCGGACCCGTGAGCAATAGTAAATAGTACACCTATAATAATCCACTTATAGTTACACTATAATCAGGGGTAGTTTGCTATATAATTCGTCATTTATATATACTAAAGTTTAATTTCTAGTTTTTTTTTAAACTAAAAAACTACAGGAAAAAATTATACTGGTTATAAGATATATATGAGCACTTTTGCATCATTGATAACTTAAAAAATTATGATTTTTGTTAATCCAATCATTAAATATAATTATTTATTACCTTGATTTTTTGTGTCAAATGTTATAAAATTTAAGCAATAACAAGTTTATAATCAAATAGTTCATATACTTTTTATATATTTTAAAAGTGATATTAATCTTGATACATCTCGATAAACGTCCATGCATTACCCACTTCATCTTTTGATGTCCCTCTAGACGCATTTCATATTGTTAGGAGAAAAACTGAAAAAGAAAGGGAGTCTAGAGGAAAATGAAAGGAATTGATTGGAAGGAGAAAATTAGCTCTTCTCTTTTAAAATAAATTATTCATTAAAGAGTTAAATTATATATAGAGGCAGAGGGGATGGGAGAGGGCTACTGGAATACTGTATTATTAAATTAACAGTAATAAATAAATAATGGCTTAAATATGTTTTTAGTCCCTTATATTTGACCTAAATTATTTTTTGGTCCCTCAAATACCAAGAATATTATTTTAGTCCATGATTTTTTGAAAATCAGTCACTTTTGGTCCCTGGGACCATATTTTAAATTTGAAAATTATTTTTTAAATTTATACTTTGACCCCTCCTAAAGCCTGATGTTCACCTTAACCCGTTTTTCCATTTTCCTCCCCCTCCACTGATGCATCGCGACCCCCATCCCTGCTAGGAGTAGTTCCACTGTCCTCCCTCGAAGCCGCCATGAGATGCGGTCTCTCTCTCGTTATCCTCCCTATGCGATCGCGGTGGCCCTCTCCCTTCCCGCCATTGTGCGCAACCTCCCTTGTCCGCGCGGAGCTCCTCCCTTGACCGCGCGGGGATGGGAGGCCGCGGTGCATCAGTGGAGGGGCAGGAGAACGGAAAACGGGTTAAGGCGAACATCAGGCTTTAGGAGGGGTCAAAGTATAAATTTAAAAAATACTTTTCAAATTTAAAATATGGGCCCAGGAACCAAAAGTGACTGATTTTCAAAGATTACAGACTAAAATAATATTCTTGGTATTTGAGGGACCAAAAATGAATTTAGGCCAAACATGAGGGACCAAAAACATATTTAAGCCATAAATAATACAATAATTAAGAAGGACAAGACTGAAAAGATACGAGTAGTACTTCTTTCCGCTCTTCTAGTAAGGTAGGAGTATAGGGTCTTTAACCCCCCAACCCCCCTTTAAACGGTGATTTTAGTCCTTAAGAATATCATGTGGTGTTAATTTGATCTCTAACAAATATCTATAATATACATATAAAGACGAACCCTCTAGAGACACATTTTTACAAGTGTCGCTTTGAGAGTATTTCAAGGATCAACTAGTTTGAATTGATTTGAAAAGATTTTATTGATTGATTATTTCATGATTCAAATTTAATGTGACTTATTTGAAATTCTATTGATTGTATTCTATTCAATCAATTTAAAATCGTATTTTTAATTGCCTATTTATTAGAGAATATTTTTATGCCTTATATCTTTAACTATTTATTTTCTAAGATTTTATTTAATTCATTTCATTTTGCGTCTGTAAACATTCGTGTTTCTTCGCCCTATTCATTCTCTGGTACGACTTTTCTATCACCTCTCTTTTTTGTTAATCTTCTCTCATTTCATATACATTTTCTTATTCATTATTCTCATTCATTACAGTTACTAACACTTGAGACTTTCGATTAAATGTTAGTTTTTGTTTTCTTTTTCATAGTTAATCTTTTATATGTTTCAATTTTTGGATTTTAATGTTAAATCTTAATATCTGCATGTATTGATAAAATGTATTTGTTCATTTTGTTTTAGTCTTTGTATTATTATTATTATTATTCCTTTGTTCATCAAAACTGAATTCTCATCTAAGGCGAGTTCATATTATTGCTATTTTTCTATTTTACCGTTAATTATTTTTTCATATTATTTTTTAGTATTTATTAATATTCTTATAACCTCCAAACTATCGATGTTGTTTGATTTTTGTTCTATTCTTCTTAGGCAAACTTATCCTCTAAGGCATATATTTCTTCTGATTTTTTATTAATTCATTTTGTATCGATTATTTTTTGAAATTAATGCTTCTCTATTTTGCATTATTAAGTTTTTTTATTTTCAATTTTCATTTGTGATTAATTTTTTTATTCTATGCAGATACAATACTGTTCTCTCTCAAACAAGAAGAAGTATCATATATCACAAGAATTTAGTTGTTTATTATTTTTTAAATATTTTTCAAGAAATTATGTATGGAATTTCAGTAATTATATATATTACTGCGGTTTTTTGTATCTTTTAGGATAGATTTATTTTAGAAAATATATGTAATAGTTTATTAGTGTTTTAATTGAAAAATGCATATAAATTATTTAATTTCCCAATTGAAATTTCCTATTATGGAAAATTTGGTTTGATATAAATGTTAAATTTTTTTGGAATGTCTTAAATTAATTTATTTTTTTGAAAAATGTATATATATTTTTATACTAATTAAGATTTTGTGAAATATCTAGGTATTAGTAAAAGTTTTTGAAAAAAATTATACAGATTTTATAAATCTCTATTATAGAAATAATTATAAAATTTATATATAAAAAAATAATTATGAAAATTTCAATTTACAAATGAGACAAATTATATTTCTAGGGATTAAGTTGCAATTCAATAAAGGAGCATGTTTATTATAGGAATCAATTTAAAATCTTAATTGAAAGAAATTGTATCTTTGTTATAGGAATTGTTACAATTTTTTCAAATTTGAAATGATACAAACTGCATCTCTAGGGATTACGTTGAAATTCATAAAAGGAGTTTATTTATTATAGGGATCAATTTAAAATCCTAGAAGAAAAAAATTGTATATATGTGATAGAGACCAATTTTCTAAATTTCTATGATAGAAATTATTATAAATTTTTCAAATTTTAGTTTTCTACAAATTGTATCCCTAAGGATCAGGTTGAAATTAATAAAAGGATTGTTTGTTATAGGAATCAATTTAAAATGGTAAACGAAAAAATTATATCTTTTCTGATAGGGACCGATTTTAAAAATATGCATGATAAGAATCGTTATAAATTTTTCAAATTTCAAACGATGCAAATTATATATTTAGAAATCATGTCGAAATTCATAAAATGTATTTTTTTATTGCAGAAATCAATTTAAAATCGTAGTTGAAAAAAATTGATAGGGACCGGTTTCATAAATTTCAATGATAGGAATCATATTAAGTGTTTCAATTTTTAAGCGATACAATTTGTATCTTAAAAGGTGTATCTTTATTGTAGAAATCAATTTAAAATCGTAGTTAAAAACATTGTATCTTTGCGATAGTGACTGCTTTTAAAACGCGAAAACTTAAAATGGTAATAAAAAATATTTTCTTTCATTTCAATTGATGTACGTTGCAATCATAATTTCTTTCTCATTTAGCATTTTTCACTTAATTGATTCATTAAATATTGTCTTTTGTCTAATCAAATTTGAATTTTTAATGATTAATGTCTATAAATAACTGATTAAAATAAATAGTGTGGATAAAACATAACAAATGAAAATAAATATTTTTTCTTTATTATTACATTACATTATCATCTAACGAATTTATTGGACATATTATTTTTTTGAGAAAATTACGAGATTTTATAAGTTAATATATAGATTTAAATTGATTAATTTAAAAATTATAAATAAAACATAACACATGTGATATACATTTTACATGAAAGTATACAAGAAAAAATTGCACATATAATATTGTGTCAAATATTTTATGCAAAATCTCATTAACATGTGAATTACTTAAAGGATTAAACTTTAATATATAATTTAAATAATCTTCTATTTCACTTTATGATAATTTTAATATAAATATATTTTTATTTTTAGTCACCAACTAATTTATCAAAGATTTGTTCTTTTGGAATAGAACGAGGTTGAAGCACAACGAAACAAACTATATGATATTACTACGAGGAGTAGAAATTCCTCAACAAATCACCAAAACTCCCAACAAGTCACCAAGCAGCAGCTAGCCTTAAGAAACGGGAGGTTGCTCATACATAATCGAAAACTTTGTTTAATCTAAGAAAATTAAGTTTTTTTTTCAAATTAGTATAATATATATATATAAACTGATTAATTAAAAATAATAGATAATAGATAATATATAACACACAGGGATAAAGAAATATATGAAAGTATACAGGGATAAATTATATAAAAATGAAAAAGAAATTTTATAGGGAGAAATTAAAGTTAATACATGAGAATTAACATTTTAGGTTAAACCATATTAATATATGAATTACAAAGCAAAAATTACACTTTATTACAATTTTAATATTTTTTGAGAACACAATTTCAATAATTTTCAAATTCATTGTGGTTTGGTGGTTTTGGGGAGTGCATAGGATTTGAGTGATAAAAAAGTCATGGGTTCAAACATCTCCCACTAACATTTGCCTATAAAAAAATATTTTTAAATTCATTGTTATAATAATTTTAATGTAAACATATTTACTTCTTAATTTGCTATTATTTTCCCACCAAACTATTTTGTTGAATATTTTTTGTATATGAGCAAATTTGAATTTTCTGGACACTATTATCTGTAAAATAAAAAACATGAATGTTTCAATTAATAGTTTAAGATGAGTGGGTTTGGTAGTAATAAAAATGAATTATTTATAGTGATACGTGAGAAAATAGATTATGAAATAAAGTTCTACTATTTGAATAAACACCACAATTTGGCATGTACTTGATATGTATAATTGATATAAGTACGTAGAGATAATTTGTGATATAGATTTATTGATAATTGTTGTTGATGGGTTGTCCCATCAAAGTAGGGATGAGTTCAAGTGGTACCTTAATTTCAGGTTTTTTGTGATGCCTATACTCACAATAACTATTTAAACTATTTTACCGTTTCAACCATAATTTGTACAAATTTTTTCGTTGTAAGTTGTGAATTAATCAAATAATTGTTTTTGAGCCCCAATTCACTTGGCTTAGTTTTGGGGCTGATAAAAGCACCCCTTTGAGACTGATGAGTTACTAGGGTATACCTTGACATTTGACTAGAACCTTTTGAGACCATGCAAGTTTTTGTACTGTGAGTGTGGGGGTTTTCATTTTGTGAAGGATGGTCAACTGGTTATAAACACTCCTCTGTATTATTTGGATTGGGCACTACTTGTGCTTCAATAATCTCATTTTAATGCATTTTGGTTTATAAAAAAAATATAATTTAAGAAATATAATTTAAAAAAAACTCAAATCCTTTATAATTGCTCAAATATATGTCTTCATAAATTTTTATAAAGTGTGTCATATGTCCCGTGCACTGCACGGGTCAATGCACGGGTCACTACGTTAGTAAAATTAAAAAAAATCTTGAAGTGTTAGCTGTTGGTTGTTTTGGTCTTTAAAAAATGATTATTTATTGTCATTTTGGTCTCTAAAAGTAATTATTTAACTGTCATTTTAGTCTCTAAAACTAATTATTATTTTTATGACAGAGACTAAAATGACTAATTCGTATCTATCAAACCAAAATAATACCATTTAATATTTTGAGGAACTAAAATGATTGTTTAAAAGTGGACAATGCTTGTTTTCTTCCCACCTCTCTCTCTCTCTCTCAATCAAGTCTCAAATCCCAATCCACCTGAATCCAAAGGTTCCACATCGGTTGTAAGAAAGAGAGCCACTGAGAATGTATCAAAACTTCAATTCCAAAAATTTAGTCAAATTTCAAATTACTACAAATTTGCTTCGAGTTAATAATCATCATGATGATTTATACGTTGCCCCCACACCCAGCCTTTGCCGCAAGGATGAAGGAACCATCAACCATACAAAAGATGGGTTACGATCTCCTTGTAAAACTGTCACGTGATTTGTCCACGTTCACCCAACATGGTACCCCATAGAATAATCATACGTCCTTTACCAAAAAAGCTGTCACAATTTGCAACCCCCCCCACATCCAATTTACCCTTTTGTGATTAGCACCCATATACGCATGATCCAATACGTACGTTCTCTACACAGAAATTGATGTACAAAACCCACCATACATTGGAATTACACCAAAATACACGACACAAAAGAGAATGAGGGAGGGACAATTATAAAAAGCAGCCAGAACAATGAAAAAGAAAAGAGGTAGATAGTGCTTGGGGAACCAACTTTTTTCCCTTTGGTATAGTTGCTACTTGCAACCAATCCACATTCGTCACACCGACTCACACGCACGAAAATCCAATACAGGACAAAACAAATTATGAATAATGTTTGTTTGTTTGTTTGTTTAATACTCCATATATAATCCAATATCTACCTCATGGGATGTAATGAAAGCCGTCCTTTTCTCAAGATTGTGGATTAATTAACTATATATACTTATTGGGATTTAACAAATCGGATCGATTTATTTCACTTTTAGGATTGAGGGTGGGCATTGTTTAGGGCCTTTAAAAAAGTTTCCAATTTCCATGTATGCCAATGCCATGGGGATTGCATTGGTCAAACCTACTATAGTGTGTATCTCCCTCCACTCTTTTAACCCATTTCTTTTTCCATTGGGATTCCAATCCTTTTCATCCCTTTCTTTGCAAGCAAACAAACAACTACTTAATTGAAAGAGAAAGCACGCATGATTACAGTCAGCAAAGCAGCATTTTCTGGCACTCACTCTCTCTCTAAAATTGTGTGTTTGCTTTGTATGTGCGTTAAAACCCAATAGGAAAGCCACTTGTTTCTCTTCTTGTTCACGTATGGAAATGGACTTTTGAGTTCTTGGTGTTGAGACCGAGGACCACCTTGTGTGAGATGTGAACGTGAGTGAGTTAGTTATCTCCCTTGGTGTCATGAGTCCCTTTTTATATTGTTCGGTCCATAAATATGAGGGAGACAATCGGGAGATTTGATCTCCTTGATGAGGACGCCATAAATGCTCTTTGCTGGTGCTAACTCAGATCTCGGTAGGCAATTACGTGTATACTCGGTCGGAATCCCCGGATGGTACACTTCCTCAGTTCATGCTTGCATAGTTCCGGAATCTCGGTATTATTCAATTCAATCCAAAAAAATGCATGTTCAATGTATACCCTTAATAGGTTCCATTACAGTTATAGACTAAAATCGCCTTATCAATAATGTTTAAATGTTGTAGAAAATAATTTAAAAATGAATAAAAGAAAATAGGATAATTTTACATATCGTTGAAATTGAGGTTAAAAAAACAGAAAGAAGCGTGAAAACTTTCAATATAGTTTTAAATTTATTATTTCAAAATATTTTCCATCTCTCGTACTTTTTCGGTCTTTCATGCTTTTTCCTGCAAAAAGGAAGATTTTCTTTTTTTTGCATAACTCATTTTATATTTTTTCTTTGTCACAATAAATATTTTTTCTTCACTTGACTCTTCTCCGCTTATTTTGACTAATCCAAACAAAAAACAAAAGGGTGTACGTCTACAACGCATTCCCAGTAAAATTCAGACATTCATAAAGATGGTGATAAAGCTTTCCTTGCAATCGGTACGGATAACGCAGTTACTACTGAGTGAAACGCGAAGGGCCATTCCCTTGCTTGATATGTAAATGCTACTTTTTTGAAGTGAAAAGACAAGATACGGTCGCATTTGAATTACTTTTACTTGGTGCCCGAATTTCTGCCTGAGTAGTGTAGTGGCAACACATCCACCAAATAAATTACCGTGCTTTATTCATGGTGATGCTGGTGAAGTGACAAGTGTTTTTTGTTCTGACTCCCAAAAATAAATAAAACGCCTCTTGAAATTGAAACTGCAAATTGCAATTACTATTTTGTAATTTTCAAAAGAGAATCAACGAGCCATCTTTACTTTTTAATAACACAAAAAAGCATACATAATCCGGAAGCAGATGCAGTGCCATTTTTGTTTACCGATTTTGGAACCAAACATTTTCATTTTTCACAACCCAAAGGTTCCCCCCCGCTAAATTATAATAACAATTTCTTAAAATTCTTAAATTTCTCATAGCTTCAAGAAACGAAAAGTGAAATTCCTATTCCTATGCATTAAATTTTCCACTATGGTCTGAAATTTGCACAAAGTGTGTGAGGCAGAGAGGCAAAGTGAGTCTCCAAATATGAATTATCTTCATTTTTGTTCTATTCACTAACAAAATTTTGTTTGGATTTACAAAGAAAAAAAGAAGGGATCAAAAGGGCATGATATGGGTGGTTTTGGTGTCATAGGAAGAAAGACAGGACTTAGAATTAACCCGAAAGATCTTAAGCAAATCAACGGACATTTGGCGCACTTGTGGCGTGCAATTACTCTGCATCAGAAGCAGAATCTTGGTCAACCCGTTGGCCTTGGTCACCGCTTCTTGTGCCTTCTGATCCCGAAACAGATAGCACACACTCCACAGTATCGTCACCGCGTGTTCCGTTGCCACGCTGGACACCTTCAGAACCCTGTTCACTATCGCCGCCACGCACGATGGTTCCTCGCATATCTCCGTCCTCCCTTCCTTCGTCGACGACACCGTCTCCAGAAGCTTCAGCACCATCTCCGCCACCGAGACTCCGGTACTCGACGCCGAGAGAAGGTTCGAGAACACCTTCACCGCTCCGAGATGGACCAGCCTCGCCTTGTTCCGTTTCGGCGTCGAGATTGCAACCAGGCACGATAGCACGTTCTCGATTAGACTCTGATCTTTCTCCGGCGTAATTAGGCTGAGCAATTCGGATAGCATACCTTCCTTTTCCGCTATCAGAAGCTTCGATTCTGTGTCTATGGCGATGGATTTCAAAACCCTAGTCGATGCAATCCTTGATTCGCAGCTTCCTCGTTGCAGAACAAGGAGCACCGAATCCATGCTGCTCTTCAGAATCGAGCTTTTCAACCCCTCGCGATTCTCTGTTTTACTCAGAACCAAATCCAACGCGCTAACAACCTGTTCGAGGAACTCGAGGCTCCGTTCTACTCCGCCATCGACATTGTCGAGGAAGCCAACCAGTAAGGGAACGAGGCCTTCCCTTCTTGCGAGGAAATCGCGGTTGTCTTCGGAATCTTGTGCGAAGCGAACGATTTTCTTGAGCGAGTCGAACCGGTTCTCGCCACGGGACTCCAGGTCGGTGAGGGCGGCGAGGAGATGGTCCCGGGAAAGGGCAGACTCGGTGGTGGTGGTGGTAGCGGCGGCGGGGGAATCGGGCGAGTCGACCCGGTGGCGGACCGAGTCGGACCAGATCTGGATGAGCCTCTGTAAGGTGCGGTTGGGGACGAATTCCTTGGTTTGAAGGACCTGCATGGTGGCGGGGCAGGTGTTGTTGCCGTTGTCGAGCCAGCGTTGGATGCTGGAACGGTCGTAGGTTACGCCGGTGCACAGGCTCACAGGGGATTTCATCACGTCCAGCGATATAGGACACCGGAAGAAACTGGGAACCGTTATGTATAGATCGTCTTTAACCATCGTCACCGCCGTTAGGAATCGCCGTAACTGTCACTGAGAAAGAAAATTTAAAATTTAAAATAAAAATAAAAGTAAAAGTAAATGCTCAGCTCGTGAACTGTGCTGAAGAAACAGATAGAGAGGCAGGAGATGGAGCGGACAAGAGAAAGGGGTGTTTAAAGCGGGGAAAGAGAGAGAGAAGGGTCAAAGGTACGATGACGTCAGATGCTCACTTTTTAGTTTTTTTATTTTCGCACTGAATTTATTAAATTGATATTTGGGGGGTGAATAAATATTCGTTGCTTGCGTTATTGGTCTACGGTCAAAGAGAGAGTGGTTTGTTTGTTTGTTTGCTTTATTTGGTGGGTGAGGTGAGGTGAGGTGAGGGGAGGGGGTCGTGTGCGTTGCTGGGGATATAGGGGAGGGCGATGATGACCGTTGGATCCCACTGGAAGGTGGTGGATGGGGGAGATGAAGGGGTGGGATCACACGTGCGGGGGAGGGAATGATTGCGTATGATGAGGATTGTGGAGTAGAGCGTGGGGTGGAGGGGAGAGGGGGGACCACAGAGGAAACAGGTTTAATTGAATTGAATTTGGCTTTTGCTGAGGGGGTGTGGGGTGGGACCCGTTTAGGGTTCGATCGGTCGGGATGATTACATCATCCGTAAGTTGGGGGAGTCCAACCGTGGACAGAGACAAGCAGCTGCGACCTGCAACCTGCAAGTGCAAGTGCAAGTGGGAAGGGAGAGAGAGAGCCTCACAATAAGCTTCCCATGTTCACTCTACCGGATATTTTTATACCAGCCTCAACCCTGTTTAATGTCTAATATACCTAAAAATGGAATTATATTTTCTGCATCATTGTCTGAGATCTTTTGCTCTACAACTTTTTACTATATGTATATAAAGAATGAGTGAATCATCAATTTGGTATTTGAAATTATAGGTATTATTATCAAGTTAGTTTCTAAAAGTATTAATATTTAAAATTAGTTTTTAAAATTAAAAAATTATCAATTATATTAGTTCTTATAAAATACTTTTAAGAACTAAATTAACTCATCCAATACGATTAATATAATTAAAAAATTTTAATATCAGATATCGGAATCAATTTAAAATATTATTATTTTAATTAATAGCTAAGTTGACATTAATGTCTTATAATTTTATGAAATATTTTGGTAATTTACTCTATAACGAATATTTACTTTATTTCATTATTTTTTTGACAAAAGTTTAGTTTATATCATTATTATAATGAATAAAATAGTGTAAAAACAATATATGAAACTGCATATCTTGTTTCAAGTAAATATAATTTTCTGATATAGAATAACTAGTTATTACTTATTCAAAGCACACACCTAACGTGTGTACTTCAGTTTGACGTTTGCCTTGCCCAAATTCACGTTTAACTTGCAGCATTGAGATTTCGTTTTCAAAAATCATGTTGGTTATTAGTTTGAAATTAGCAACAAATCCACTTTTTAAGAGAAGTGGTGTAGAATTGCTTTCGCGTTCAACCGATAATATATACTACTATGTTATTTTTTCAAGAAAAAAAAAGAAAAAACACAATATATAGCTTTGAATTTAAACATTGTATTTTTTAAGAAACACAATATATAGCTTTGAACATTTCCTAATAGAATTTGGGTGCTTTTATATAGTTTTGATCTTTGAAGTATTTTTTTTTTCTTTTGATATTTTTCAAATATTTAAAATATCCTAAAATTTACAAAATACTTGTTAGTCAGAATAAATGGTGAAGTGAGATCTTTTAAGTATAATAAATTGGTTTTCTCTCTTGTAATTTTTTTTTTAAAAGTATTCCTTTCATTTCTTAGTATCCATCTTTTAAGGTTATTTCATATTAACCAATGAATATGAAATAACTTGTTGATAACCAACCGATAATAACCTTAAAAGATGGTCACTATCTCACTATACGTATGTACCCATTTACTCTCTTTTTGCAACAAAGTGTATAAAAAATATGTAAAATAATTCATGATGACAAGAGTATAATTGACAAAATAAATAAATACTAATAATTTTTTTTTAAAAATGGACAATTAATTAAAAAGTAACTGAGGAAGTATATACTTTTATTGACTTTATCTTTTTTCTTTAGTATCATCGAATATCATTGGATTAACTTAACCTACAATTATCTTGACAATCTGTGTTAGACCAAAAGTGCTAAAAGGGTTTTTTTTTTTACAAAACAAATCAAACTCCTCGTGTTCATTAATAACTACACCCTCTCTGTTATATCTTTGGTGGTTTTAGCTTTGTTATTCTGTCCTAAAATTTTGATTATTTTAGGATTTCAAGATGCAATTTATCATTTTCCCGCTATTATATCCTTAGTTAATTAATAAGTATGATAAGGGGGAACAAGAGTGAGTGATCTCAGTTTCTGTATTTCAAGTCCATGTACCATACCACAATTAATAAGTTTTGAGTGGAATAATAATTATAATAGTTAAGAGTTACTCCCTCCGTTCTTTTTTATCTGTCGGATTTTAAGAAAAAATTTGTTCCTTTTTATCTGTCGTTTTGATAGTTTAAGGTTATATTTTGACAATTATACCCTTAACCCTATTAATTGTTCTTCACATTTTTTATAAAATTGATTAATGCATAGTTGAGAGTTCAAATACTAATTACTATTCCCAACAAATAGAGTAGTGAATAAATAAGGGTATAATAGGAAACTTTTTATCAATTAATTGATTCATTGGTTATGGTGAAACAACCTTAAACGATAAATAAAAAGGAACGGAGGGAGTATAAAGAATATAAAAACTTGTAAAATAATAAATAGGACTATTTTAGTCTAAATTTTATTCATTTAATTATTTTTTAACCTAGGTATCAAAACCTTAACAAACCAAAAAAAGAAAAAAGACGCAGGGTGTAGGTCTATAATTATTTTTAACCTATCTCCTTTGGATGGTTATTGGAAAACTTAACTGGTCAATAGTTTCATGATTTTCTTTTCATACAATTTTTTCGTGCTTCGTAGTTTCTATGGTAGAATATCAAACCAACCCTTGAGGAGTTGTTTAATTGCATGCACAAGGTCAATGAAAATAATGCACACATTGTCTGCCAACTCATTAAACTATCTAAGCAATAAACACATAGTCCTAGACTCATAGCCAGTCAAATTTTTTTTTTCCCAACCAGTTCAGGTGGCATTTAGGGTGGTGAAGCAATTAGACTTCACCACCAAGTGAAGTGGGACCGAGAATAATGACAGTCATTGATTTAATAGTTCTTTATTTGGACGGATAGGATGAATTACAGGGTAATTGTAGAACAGATCTTTCAGTTAATTGCAGTTAGTGGTCAGGATTTAATTGAATTACAATTTTGGCCAAAGAAAAATTATAATTGCATTTAATAGATATCGACGAAATTAGCTTAAATTTAACAGTAGTAGCGTGAATTGAGTGGTGGGTTTAAAAATGTGGAGTATTTTATTTTATAAAAATGTGAAAGATAATAGCTAAATTTTTGTAATTATAAATTAAAATCTGAAAATCTCTTGCTCTTTCTCTCCCCTCCTCTCTCGTTCTCTCCCCCTCTCTCTCTCTTTCTCTCCCCCTCGCTCTCGATACCCCGCTTTCGCTCTCATTCTCCCCCCTCTCTTTCCTTCTCTCTCTCTCGCTCTCTCCTCTCTTGTCATCTCCCTCCCCTCGCTCCCCCACTCTCTCTCTCTCTCCCGCTCTCTCCCTCCCCCCTCTCCCCCTCTATCTCACTTTCTCTCTCTCTCCCTCTCTTGTTCTCCCCTCTCCCTCCCCCTCTTTCTGTCACACTTTCTCTCCCCCCTCTCCTGCTCTCTCCCCCTCTTTCTCCCCTGCTCTCTCTCCCTCCTCTCTCGCATTCTCCCCCTCTCTCCCATTCTCACTCTCTCCCCCTTGTTCTCCCCCCTCTCTCCCATTCTCACTCTCTCCCCCTTGTTCTCCCCCCTCTCTCTCCATCCCCCTCTCTCTTGCTATTGCTTTCTCACTCTCTCTCCCTCTGTCTCTCTCACTAGAGAAAGGAGCGAGAGGTAGGGAGAGTGAGTGAGAAAGGGGGGAGAGCGAGAGATAAAGCAGAGAGAGCGAGAGAAATGGGGAGAGAGATAGAGCGTGAGAAAGAGAGAGGGAGAGCAAATGAAAGAGGGGGAGGTGGAGAGAGAGAGAGTGGGAGACCGAGTTAGAGGGAGATATTTTTCAGAGAGAGCAAAAGAGGGTGGAAAGAGGGGAAGAGCGAGAGTGAGAGATAGGGCAAGAGGGAGCAAGAGAGATAGAAGAGGGGGAGAGAGAGCAAGAGATAGGGGAGGGAGAGCGAGAGCGAGAGCGAGAGAGAGGGGGGAAGAGGGGGAGAGAGATTGAGCGTGAGAGAGACAACGAGAGGGAGAGCAAGTGACAGGGAGGGAGGGAAGGAGAGGGGCCGAAGAGATAGATAAAGAGTGGGAGAGTGGGAAAGCGAGTTAGAGGGAGAGAGGGTGGAGAGAGGGGGAGAGAGAGAGAGAGCTAGGGCGAGAGAGTGCGAGTGAGAAAGGGAGAGAGAGGGAGAGGGACATAATCATTTTTCTAATAGAAACTAACTGCGAAGACAGAAAACAAAAGATTTGAACACTGCAAAGATTATAAAAAAAATTACAATGACTAAAAGTAAAAATCGGTATATTTGTAGGGACAAAAAAAATATTTAAGCCAAAAAATTATTACTCAAATTAAAATAATATTTTATATATAAAAAATAAATTAAAAGAAAAAAGTGACCATTTGTGATTTTCATATTATATCACGTCAATTTTTGTAATTAATAGAGTTCTTGGCATATTAACCTAATATGACAACTTATGGGGAGAAAAATTTAATTTTGAAAAAAACCAAATTACTTGCTATAATAGGTTATGGACCCACTTCACCATGGTGGTGAAGTCTTATTACTTCACCACCCTATAAGAGCATCACCATTGGTGGGTGCCTATTAGGTATCTCAAATGGGGGAGAATAATTTTGGGTACTTAATGGGGAGGGGTGCTTATACAAACACTTTCTCTCTCCTCTCTCATCGTGGGTCTCATGTATTTTTGTGGGTTATAATTAGATGTAGAGTTATTGATGAGACTCATTTAGTAAATTTTTTATAGTTGCTGGGTTGGAGAGATTGAATACCTATTAGGTACTTGAATTAAAAAAAAATAAAAATGAGTGATGTATACAAATATGACCCACTTAAATACCCAAAAATAAATACTCCAATGGAGATGCTACGAATCACCGTCAAACTGGTGAGTTATACTAGTATAGGACAGCTAAAATGCTTTACAATCATCAATATTGAAACATTTCACGCATTAAATACCTTAATGATATTTTACATGCGTTTAACTTAGGATCTTCATAAAAAAAAGTCTGATATCATATAACTTGTATTTTATATTTGTAATTTGCAAAAAAGAAATTGTGATGTTCTATCAAGACTATACCTCTTTCCTCTTACTAATTAAAAGAAAAATGATTCTAGCAAAAAAAAAAATTAAAAGAAAAATGATGGCTCATTATATCTTTTGGTGTCATAATGACACCGAAAGTAACCCTTTGTAGAGAAGTAGCATAATTCTTGCTCCTACCCAGACAGGTCTGGCAGCAGCTGCAGTACCATCTCTTCTTACAATCATTTATTGATTTATTTTCCTTCGTCTTCTGTCAGATCGGACAAAAGCTCAGCCTCAGCTTAATTGGCAAACTGCAACCCTGTTTTCACGCAAGAAACTATGGAGACAGTAGGTGGATCTGTGCAAATATTGCATAATTGAAAAATCACATTTAATTCCTAATTAATCTGAATTAAACACTGTGAATTCACTTGAAGGAATACAACTTTTTAAACACTTATTTTTTCATTCACAATATTCATAAGAGAAATCAAGATCTTTGTCGATTTGACAACTAGACCTGTAGAAGTTGATATTTTTCTAAAAGACTCGACTCATGGAAATTGAGATATTAAGCTTTAAAATATATTAAATATAATAATCGATGAAAAATGTAATTAAGATTGTAATTATTATATGTTATTAAAATTTTAAAAATTAAAACCCGTTTGATTTGAGGTTCTGTTTTCTGTTTTTATTTACTATTTTTATTTTTAATTAATTACAAATTGTTGTATTATTTTTAATGTATTTTTTGTTTTTAAATATTTATATAAGAAAAAATAAAAATAAAAAATAATTATTTTTACTGTTTCATGTATAAATATTTAAAAGTTAAAAATAAGTTAAAACAATATGACAATTTTGTATTTAATCAAAAAATAAAAATAAAAAATAAAAAAAATGTCAAACCAAACAAGTCTTAATTTTCAAATCAAGTATCATGTTTTTTATTATTTTTATTTAAAGTGTCTAATTTCCATTTAAAATAGTCATTCTCTCTTTTTTTAATGTAAAATTCTCTTTAATTTTTGATAATTAATCGAAAGAAACAAATTTGTAACATGAAAAGTACTAGCTACAACTACAATCCAGCTAGTGTAGGCATAGCATGTGCATGTATTATGAAACGTCAAAGATAGTGTACATAGGAACAGTAACAATTTACTTATGGACAAAACCCAGAGTATATGGGTTCACATGAAAACAACACAAGAATGGGGCGCGTGGCTTCGACGCAGCAAAAATTTCAGGTACCTACCATCAACAAAAGCAAGAGTTTGTTTCGATAATTTTTTTATAAACATGTATAATGTAAGTTTTTTAATTAATAATTTTTTATAAAACTTAAAATGAAATTTTATATTTCTAAGTTTCAAAAACTTTCTTTTTTAATTACTATAAAAATATTTATCTATTTAATAATGACTATTTAATAGTTTTTTATATATATATGAAAAAAATAGAATATAAAATAAAATAGGAACTCGTTCATTTTGAAAAAACATTTTCTGTTTTTATTTTTAGTTACAAAATTGTCACATTATTTTTAATCTATTTTTTGTTTTCAAATAATTTATAAGAAATAATGACACTAATTAACTTTTTTATTTTCTCATTTTCTTATGTAAATATTTGAAAACAGAAAATACATTAAAGTGATAAATTTGTAAAAATAAAAAATAAAAACAAGGAAACCAGTGCTAGGCTTAACGCTTCCTTTTCAGCATTTGCGTAAACTAACCAAAATCCATTTGCATCCACATTAAGCCCAAAGCCTAAAAAGTCCAATTTGGTGCAGATGCACTTGCGGCACTGCCAATGACTTCCAACTTGCAACAAGTCAATACTATAAAAAAAAAGAGACTTCCAAGTCAAATTTGTGCAAAAAAAAGTCAAATTTGGGAAACTCAACGTTCACCCTCTTATCAACCACTCCCATTCGCAGTTAAATTAATCTTACACCCATATACAAAATAATGAAATTATTAAAATCTAAATTAAATTTTTAATTAATCATTATATTTTGTATTTTACTCTTTGAAATACACAAAAAGAGTTAAATGTTTGAAAAAAAATACTCCATACTATAATTTTAACTATGTTCAATCAAACCGATCCCCCGCTAACCCTAAATCGGGACCAAAGTCCTTAACGATAGTTTAAAAAAAAAATTCAAACCGATCCCCCAATTTTCATTCCAATATATGTGTGCGTGTGTTTTTGTCCCGCACATAATTTAATTGGATTTTGTTGCTTCCTTGTTCAATCGGCAAGTTGGCGTTGCTCGTGGCTAGTTTCCACTTTTCCACACCATATTCAGAAAAGAATTAATTAGCACTTTAAATGAACGATCAAATCATTCAAATCCCTTTGTTCAATGAATAGGTTGTTGGATAAGTGTCTAGGCTAACCCCTTTGAACATTTTTAAAATAGTTTAGATTCTAACAAGTGTGGTTTAAAAGCATCTAATAGTCATTTGTCCTAATTTGAAGCGAATATATATGTACAGGAGAGCGAAATAAAATAGATATGAGAAATACATTGCGCAAGTCACAAAATGTTTGACCTTAGACATGATATGGCCGTAGTTGTCGTGTTAAACCCAACTACTACTCCAGTAGGAGTCCAAGAATTGTTGATATTTTTCCAAGTTCTCTTTGCAGTCATCATTTCAAATTCAGAAAACGTGTTCTGCTCTGTCTCGTACTTGACGGGGTGATCTAGGAGATATTCCACATTCGCTTTTACTACAACTTTGTAAAATGTTAATTTGTGAATTGGGACAAACAGGTCAATGAATGATATTATATTCTATGTTTGGTTGCAAGTCGATGTCGTCGATAATTGCCAATCGCGCATATATATATATATATATATAGCTCAATCTAAGCAAATTAGACATAAATATTTGAATTATATTTGAATTACATAATAAAAATAGCTTATAAATTTTTTCTCAAAACATACCATTCCTAACGAAATTAAGAGAAAAATTTGAATTATTTAGCGTGATTAGTCAATTTTTGTTTACCCAAACTCCAAAATATATAACTAACACCTTTTAATAGAAATTGAACTCTGAATCTATTTTTAGTGTTGAAAATTGGTGCACATGCATGCCAGCCTCGGAGTCTCGGACATGCATAGCTTTTGGGTGGTGTGGTGCCATACGTACATGTACAGCATAAGCTAGAGCAGTGCATTATTTTCACAGGGACAAGTTCCATCATCCCATGACTTGACAAGGACACCCAATTGCATATATTTCCACAGTCAATGGCAACATATGTGACCGTATCAAAATTAAGATCCATTCCCAATTCCCATGTTTTACGATAAATCGGGTGATAGACGGTTCATATTTCTCGAGTAACAGTGGCAATTTACTGATATGTATGATTGATATTCTTTACTCCCTCCGATCTCAAATATAAGAAAAAAAAATATATACATGTACTTTTTTAGACCATATATGGTCCAGACATATATACTTTTTTTTTTATATTTGAGACCGGAGAGAGTAGACCATATATGGTCCAGATACATGTATTTTTTTTCTTATTTTGAGATCGGATGGAGTACGCGAATGAACATGAGGGACAATTAAGATGAGAAAAGTATTTTGACTAAAAAAAAGATGAGAAAAATATTCATTAAATTTTTCTTTAAAATAAGGGATTAACTTCAGAATTGACATCATTAACTAAGAGAGAAATGTTATATTCTCCTATAAATCCTTTTATATATTTTCCTACTACTTCATTAAATAAGAAAGATAATACAACTAATATCTTAAAGGGTTCATTTAATTTGAAAAAACTTAAAATTTTCCCAACAATGGGAAAGTGAACTTTTACCAGGTACCACCAGTTGTCCAATTAAATAACATTTATAGTTTTCTCCCCAGCTCAGCTGCGTTTAGAAACTACGTTTAGAAATGTATGGGTGGTGCACCATTATCACTTGCTACCAACGGCCACCATCCTAGCTCCGTCATGCACCACCAGGAGCAGCAACCTCAATCCATTATCACAATCCAAATGTCATCACCTAGTACTGAAGCCACTTTCGCTATTTGCTTGGGTCCAATTTATCACAATCCAAATGTCAACCACAATCCATTATCACAATCGTTCTTCTTCCTCATCATTATTGGACAAGAAGCCACTTTCACAGCATTTGCTTGAGGAAGCTTTGCTTGCTAAATTGGACCCAAATGTGGCTTGGACCTTGGAGTTACAGGTGTTTATGGTTCCCCCCGAAAGAACAGAACCAGTTTTTCTGACGACAGCGAGGAACTGCAACAGCGACCTTCTCCCATCTCATGGGAGCATCCTTGGGAAACGCTGGTTCATCTCCTTCTCCCCCTCATCCACAACTGTCGCAGCAATGCCGTTCCTCTCCCTCCCATCTCATGAGTGAGTGCGTAATTGGCTGAAAACACCTGCACCTTTGTACTTGTCCTTGGAATAGAACAAGTTGGCAAGAATCATTGGCAGTGAAAACAGGGGTTGATGCTTGCCCAGATTTGTTTTTAGGTGCCTCATT
This sequence comes from Glycyrrhiza uralensis, assembly GCA_030159175.1. Lineage (NCBI taxonomy): Eukaryota > Viridiplantae > Streptophyta > Magnoliopsida > Fabales > Fabaceae > Glycyrrhiza > Glycyrrhiza uralensis. The sequence continues at coordinate 53,848,201 of BRZY01000003.1, read as the reverse complement.
TTTCTCTTGAAACCCTAAGTTTGAAAATTGGGAGAAGTTGATTAGTGACTGTGGACCCATTTTTGCAAATAATAATAAATATATATGAAATTGGTTGGCCAGGTAACTAGTCTTTAATCTTAGCCGTTCATTTTTTAGTGACCTATATCCACGGTGAAAACATGACTTTCCCATTGTTGGGAAAATATTTGGTTTTCCCAAATTAAATGAACCCTATCTTGAAAACATAAAAAACATTTAATACTTTCTCCATTTAGTAATTAGGAGGATTTGTAGGAATAAAAAGTACTAAGAGGATTTAGAATTATTAGATATTAAAGGGCTATTTTGCATATTTTAAGAACATTAAGGAATAAAACGTACCTTTTTATACATTAGGAATTAGAATGCACATGACTCAAATTTTGGGATATATTGATAGCTTTTTTTTCCTTCCCCAAATACGTAACGTAACCACCTTTTCTTATTTTTATTAGTGAATATAATATATATTAGGGGAAAAGTGTATTAAGCAAGAACATATATGAGTACAATTTTATCATAACCATATAAACGAATAAGCAAAATTAAATTTAAGTAAAGCAACATGACTATTAGGTTATAATTATATGGTTAGGATTAAGTTCTCACATACATACATATATATATGTATGTATATATATATGTATGTATATGTGTATATATAATCAAATAAAGATTTTTTTCATATAATACAGTACTGTTGCTTTTGCATTCAACAAAATTACGTACAAGAAAGGGAAATAGCTTGCATGTGTCTATGTTTTTCTCCCTCATAATAGGCATAGCACCTCTTTAATTTAAAATTTTAGATCATTTTATATACTATTTCACCCTTTCACTCTGCACCAGCCTCTTCTCCACAAAATTTCAGAACAGTTCCTTCACACATCCCAAATGTTTGGTCATAAATGGGATGGAATATATATATATACCACAAAATCAAAGAACCATAGCTAAGTACCCCCTAAGAAAAAAACAAATGGTTTAATTGATAAAAGAGAAGAAAAAGAGGGAAAATAAAATATCACCACATAGATTTTTCTCTGTTATATGGTTGTATTTTCTTAGCTTTCTTGATATATAAAATGACCCTTTTGGGATTATTCCGTTGCCATGTGTGGACGAGGGCTGAAACAAACATTTTTCCCATAAAACGTATCGCATCAATGCATCAATATGAATCATGAAAGGGGGAAACATGTGAGGCAACAGGTTGTAATTTTTCTTTGGTAGCGTTCCAAAACAGATAGTGGGGTCCAATCTTAACATGCCATCAAATCAATATTAGTAAGAGGAGGAGACTTTTAGATATTGTTGAATATTGTTGATTGTCGATGCATCAAATTGTTCAGTATGAGTCCCATGGACTGTGGCGGTGCATACTTCTCCTTGTCCATATTCATTTTGAATGCTCTGTTTCAGCTTTCTCAAGTAGGACCACCAATTTAAGTCCTGTTTTACTTTGGTACCATAAATTCCATATGGTAGCTAGTTAGGATCCAATGGTTAATTCAGTAGTATCCTAAAACTCTATAATGTATGCATGCTTGAACCCCAATGCCATAAGGCTTCAATTAATTTTCTTTTTTACTTATGGGCAACCTTCTATTTGGTCATCCACGGCAATCAAAATTAAACCCCCTTGACGTCATAGGATGAAAGTTGGTATGGTTGAACAAATAATCATATTGACAAATCTGGTAGAGTGATGTGTCTTAAATGGTGACCTCTTAAAGGTAACCTTACTGCAGATTTCAAACTGAATTTTGAATAGTCATATAAATGCCCGTTTGTTTATGTTTGGAGTTACCAAAATCCAGTTTGAAACTACAACAACAATTTTTTCTTTTTCACAAACGTAGTTTTGGAAAGAATACAAATCGAAAATAAATGGCTACCCAAACACAGCCTAAGTGAATTCTAAAATGAGAGCAACTAAGTCCTTCATCGGTAACGAAATTTTTTCAATCATAAGATATATTATTAAATAATTCTCAATCCTTTAAATTATTTTGTCAAGGGGTGCTAGCTCACATGACAGAGCTTAGCATTTGTAATCCCTATTTTGTCAGAGGTACTAGCTCAATTGGCAGAGTTTAACATTTGTAACTCTAAATATTTGAGTTCGAATCTCCCTCTCATGTTTTCTAACATATCCTACCATTGAAAATTCCCTCTCACCTACGAGGGGCATAGTTGCTCTCTCACCATAAAATCCACCTGTCATATATTGACAAATTGAAACCTGCATTTGCCATTAAAAGTTCCACAAGACGGTGCCCTTTAATATGGGTTAACTTAAAAATGACCCAATAATGGGAAACCTATTTTTTACCATAGATATATACATAAAAAAGTTAATGGTTCAGATCTATTACTTGCAACCTGATTAGTGCATTACATAGGGAATTGTTTCTATTTTCTTAGATGGGCTACATGATACTACATTTAAAAAATTGGACACTGAAAAAAAAATGATTAATTTATGGAAATTGTACTAAATATTGGCGCAAAAAAAAAAATTGTACTAAATATGGATTAGTAGTTGCTTAAAGCCTCCAAGGATGTAATCGACATGTATAGTAGTTGTGTATGATTATTCCATTGTTTGACCTGTGATATGAAAATGTAATGTACAAATTTATATTCTTGCTGAGTAGGTAATACTGGAAGATAAATAAGAAAATTATGTTTTGCAAGGACACATCATTCATTGCCAGCAGCGAAGCCGATCGAACTCAATACACATTCGAAGAAGAAAGGGTAATTATAAGGGTCCAATGTTTACTCTCCCTTAAATTGTATGTTGCAACATCGCATTAAACAATAATGCAAAAATCTGGCAGGATCAACACAGAACAACAAAACAGTCGACAATGTTGGTACTCATACAAACGATGGCCCCAATTCAAAACCTATCTCAAACCTCCAATCTTTTCAGACAACAAAGTTGAGGACGTTCTTCCTTTGCCGGTGCCAACCAATCTCAGGGCCAGTGAGCTTCGAGTTCGTCTTCTCCAGCATTTATTGATATGCTCATCGACGACCAACTGCACTTTGAACGAGTTTCACCTTCTTTGCTATGCATGGTTCTTTGCCTTGCCTTTGTTCTGCCTGTTGTCAATTTCAAATGAGGGGAGTAGAAGCAGATTTCACTATTTCAGATTCAGTGATAAGTAAAGTTTTTAGTTTTTTTTACGAAGGTAAATATTTGAGTAAATTTTTTTTGATGTTCCTTTCATATTATACAAATTGTTGGGGAGGAAAGCATAATTTTGTGAAAAACTGGTAAACCTCCTACCTCAGGTCAACTGCCACTTTCCCATTGCCGGGACGTTTTGGGGTTATCCCATATTAAAGGACACCCCACAAGACAGCCTAAAGTGTAAAGTGGAGGCATAGAAAGAAAGGAAAAAAGGAAGAAGATAGGAAATACATTGCATGCATGATGATGGGTGCATTGCTGGGACAGTCAGGAAGCACTGAGCCCCAAAGCCATGCCCCATCCTATAGAGGGAGGGCATTGAAAGAGCACGGCCTCTGTCACAGGCACGGTACAAAAGGGTTAATGAAGTGTGTTGCTGAGCTTAGTTAGATACGAAAAGAAGAATGGGTCCACTAAAAAGCCCTGACATTGCATTCAATTCTCTTCTGCTTGGAGTTGAGGTGTACACTTTTTTTTATCTGTCTCTTCCTTTGCCAAATCACTGGGAGCTCGCATTCAATTCATGTAACAGAATGTTAGTATCTCAAGAAATTTTGACCAAGATACAAAAAAAAAAACCCTGAATTGGAGAGTTTTGTTTTGCCTCTAAGTTTGCTATTAGAGTATTTAATTTAATCAATTAATTATAATTATGAAAAATGGGGATGGTTCTTTTGAATCATGTTGGTAAAAATATTATGTGCGTTAAGATAGCTGCACTCTTTTACGCGCACAGGCTAACACACTAGTTGTTCCATATATAACTCAAAAATCCTTAGCTAGGTTGTGACTTGTGAGTGAAAAAGTGGATAAGTGAATGGAGCTCGATCTTTATTCACTCCTTTATTTTTTTAGGCTTTTGAATATTGAAAAATCTAGGCATTATCGAAAATCGAAACATAGAGGAAAGTTTGAGGTCAGAATGTACGTGAGTTAGTAGTAGTTCAACTTACTGTGCGTGCACAATATGGCAGGGCAATGCACTGCTGTGTAAGTAGCGCCCTTTAATTAGGGGAATGGGTTAAGACAGAGAGGAGCAGAGGAAAGTGCTTCAAATCAGAGCCTACAAAAGGTTCTACGGCAAATGGACAAGTTTTCCAGTAATGGAGGGGTCTAAAACAACAGTTCCCAGTTCCTTAGTCGGCCATTAATATGAGGTGGGTCCAAACATTCACCAAACCACAAAAAATGATGACATAACACAACACAACACAAACCCCTCCTTTTGCTTCATCTCTTACTTTTTCAACCAAAGAACAAATCCCATTTTTATTTGCTTTTTCTTAGTACCTCACCTCCTCGTGTACTGTTTCTTTTTTATTATTGCAAATAATAAATAAAGTTGCATTTTTTTTTAATTTCCTTATCCTTTTTTTCTTTTTCATTATTATAATAATCACTCCATCCCATAAGACCCGTTCCAAAAAGCTGTCTTCAGGCTTTTCAAAACTTTCTGCTTCCAAGTCTTAACATTTCTCTACTACTTGTAGCACCATCTATCTGAATTCTTTTGACTCAATCACTTTCTCTCTGTCTCCTACCCTTTCTCTTCAACACCAAATGACACTTCACATGAACTTTCAATTCTCAAACACCAACAACAACACAAACACAGCTTCAAATCTGAGACTCATATTTTCCTGCATATTATAGTTGCCCTTGCCCATGTTTCTTGCTCTCTCCACCCCATTTTCCTCAAAAGCTGTCCTTTTCAACATCACCCTCACCACCTTGTAGACACAGTGATATACACACACCATGGTTCTGTGTAGAAGACCTCTAATTCTAGTTCTGCTCTTGTTCCTCTTCATATTGGGTCACTGCCATGGATCAAGAAACACAAACTTCTTCAAAGTGCAGCCCAAATCTCAGCACCAAGGCCACTTTTTTGGGTTCTTGCCAAAAAGGATGCCTATACCTTATTCCAGTCCTTCAAGGAAACACAATGACATTGGCTTAAAAAGTTCGAGATCACCCTGAAGAAAACAGAATAGTAGTTTTTGATAAAAAGGTGACCAATGGGTTCTTATTTTTATTTTTCTCCTTATCCTTCTTCCTTTTTCTTTTGTTAAGAAGAAAACAAGGCAATTAACTAATGTACATGGTGAAGGTTCTTAATGAGTTATTCATATATTGTTTGTACGTTTGATGATGTTATTTTGATTCTGGGGATGTAGTGGGTATGATATGATATGATATGATCTGTTAATTAGCTCTGGATTCCTCCTTTTTTACCTGAAAGGAGGGAAAGTGGTTGTTTTAGCCTCTAATTTTCTCTCTTTTTTTTTCTTGGCTTTTGTAGTGTGAATCAATTAAATATAGACAAATGAAATGATCAACAGCTTCACAGAATTTCCAGATATACATGTATATATCGTTTACATACCGTTCTGCTGCTGTATATTACATCGCATGAAATGTTTCATTATTCATATATAGTGGTAGTAGTAGTATTAGACATGCATGTGTTGTATTTCTTATACGATTATTATTCTCAATTCCATAAAAATTAAAACAAAAGTGACAAAAAAAGGTATAGTAGAAAATCGGCTATGTTTTCTTTTGGAGCAAATAATATCAATCAGCCTGGACTCTTGTAGTTTGCTTTTGCCTCCCCATGGCACTCCTTGTGCTTTTAATGAATTATTAAGTTTTGACTTTTCAAAAAATAAATAATATCAATCAGTGATTAGCTAGCATACTGAATCAGTGATCAGTATTCTCTACAAATGAAATTGATTCTTCATCTTGTGCCAAATTCAGCATAAGAAAGGGTACTCTATTCTCGTAGTTAATTCGGACATAACTTGTTCTGGTTTAATTATTTTTAATTAATAAAACTCTTTTGCTAAAGAAATTCAGCATAAGAAAGAAGATAATTCATTTTAATGTTAATTAGGTAGTGATCAGTCCCTAACTAACCATATCTCATTGGTAGTACACTAGTACAAGTTATGACTGGCAGCAAACCTACCGCGCTGAAATTATTACCTGTATGCAATGGAAGGACCATTGAAGGGTGAATTTCAGTGTCATGTGGTGCGTGCGGTTGCGTGTATTATAACTTTCTTGATTTGATTTTGATATGCATGAGGAAATGAATATTTGTGTATATGTAATAATAATAATAATGTTGAATAATTGATTTAAGATTTTCCATAAATAATTATTATATCCGTCCGTTATATCTGTCCGTATCTCTCACACACGAGTGGTACACACGGGTATATGAATATCCACGAGTTCGGTGAAAATTAAAATAATTAAGAAAAACCACCGAATGCTTTGAGTATTATTTTCAATGATAATAAAAAGCAATTTTGCTTTATGTGGTGTTACTTGCGAATTTGCCCAATTAACGCCCAAAACTTTGGTATGGGTTATTATTTCTTTCATGCCATGATAACTTCTTATGATCTTTGGAGAAAAGGGGGAAAAAGTTAGACGTAAAGCATGTATAATTACTGTTTATGAAATAATAATAATAATTCAATTAACCATAATTGCAATACTTTCATTCTAATTAAGAATTATAGAATTCCGATTTTTCCAATTTACTTGCTTTTAACAAATAAATTAACTAAAAATTGAATTAGTGATAAAAGATCTAAATAAATTGGGATTCAAATCTCATTGTTAGACCCTCTTTGGATAACAAGTTTATCTACTACTTATGACATAAGTTGTATAAGCTACTTTTATAATCGAAGAAAAATTATAGTGAAACTTATTTTATATAAGTCATAAGCTGTTTTGATAAGCTATCATGGGTAGCTTGTGAAAAATAAGCCCAAAACAGCTTATGAATCAGTTATAAGTTGTGTTCATAAGCTCTGCATAAGTCAATCCAAATAGGTCATTAGTACAAAAGACCTAAAAAAGTTCGAAATTGAATTAAAATTATAGAATGTAATCTAGCTAAATTTTATGTTCCGCAAATTAGTTTGTTCAATAAATTTTATTGAATATTTGTTTTTATTTTAATATTCCGGAACTAAACAAACTCTGAATTTCATTCAAATTAAATTTTTTTCCTTTTAAGATAAACGATAATTTGATGAGCTAAATACAAACGATTTATTGAATAGTTTATGGTTGTTACTATCTTGATGTAATTGTTTTTCTTAATTTTTTTGCAGAGATTTTATTTATGTTAATGCAAATTAAAAAGTAAGTATTATACCATCATACCTCACTTTGGATAATATCTCCAAATTAATTGTAGTTTCATTGGATTCCACTGAACAAGACATTGTGGGGAAACGAGAGATAAATTATACTTTCCACAGCAGTATTTTCATCATGAGATTTCTCATTTCAATTTGCCGGGTTTATTTTTTTATGCGAAATAAAGTACCAATTATAAAGAACAACATATGGTGGTATTTCAACTCATGGGTTGAGTTGAAATAATTAGAGATCAATGAAAAGTGTAAGGTACTTCCTGTTTCCTCTTTAATGCTATTAATCAATACAGAGCCCAAACCCAAAAATACCCGATTATTGAATCCTTCAAAGGTTCATTTGCACAATTTTGTTTCTAAATGTGAAAAACACAGCTCAAGAATCCCACCCCATACGCATTCCCATTATCCCATACCTACCTATGACGCAATCATCTTTATTAAAATTAAATTAACTTTGTGCTAAAAGTCTTCATATATATCTTTTTTGGTTGAAAAACCGCCTTCGCAAAATTGGATTCAATTTCCATTCACATAATAAAATACTCTTTCAAAGGAGTATTTTCCTTATAGACGTCAACCTCTTAAATATATTTAAATATATATTAGTCTTCATAGTTACACGTGAATGATATCTGAAAAACAAATAAAAAAACAACACTCTCCTTAGCCAAAACTAGAAGAAGAAAGAAGATGTTATAGTAATTAGTAAACAACTTTCCTATTTCAAGGTCACCAGTCACCACTCCATGTCCCATGTAGAAGTGGTAATGAAAGAATAAATAATGTCAGCAATATAAGGCTGGAGGGAACCTTTTTTTTCCAATTTGCAAGACTATAAACATGGCAAACCCTTATCCCGAATCTCCTATGTGATATAGAAATGTCGATGGAATCTTTGAATTCCAATTCTGGAAAAAGAGTGTGTCTGAAACTTGTTCTGATCATTTCCCGCTTCCAATCCAACTTGTCAAATTCAAGGGGTCCCTTAGCTCCATTAATTCAATGTATATGTACACTAATTTTGGGTATTAAATGTTTTCCCAGTCAAACTTACTAAACATTTTTATTTATCAAGGGCCCTTCATTTCGGCACTTTGAAGATTAATTTTTAGGATAATTTGATTACCAGCTATAAGTGTACCCAGATCCCTATTTCAAGGCCAAAAAAGTTCCCTATTTCAAGGCCAAAAAAGTATCACTGTGCCATAGATAAACAAATAGAGAATTAAAAAGTTTCAAAGGCATTTTGTCAGGGAATTAAGAAATGCCGTACTTCAATAGGGTTCATATTTGGAATTTATGAATCCATCCATAACTATTGACTTGATTTTAAAATGATGCTAATCATGGTTTTAAAATCCTAAGACGGCATGCTTTTCCCACGTTTGTCGTTTAAAGGAAGTGAATAATGAACATTCAACTGCTAATGTATTGTCGCTTTAAGTGAGCATTAGCTTTAATCAATCGTTCTTAATAAAGAGTCTTTATTATTATTTCATTAAAAGAAGATGATGATGTAATATCTTTCTTTTTTGGTCATAATGCAATATCCTGACTCATTTGTGAAGATCTCCAATCGGGTTTTTTGTGGCTTAGTTCATGTGCCCTGAGATTGTAGGTCCATGAATAATGGAATGGACATATATATTGTCAAGTCATATTTCGATATCACCAAAAGGATTAAATAATTGCTAATGATTACGTTGATGGCAAGTGAATTTGTGACCCCACGATTAAAACAATAGTGGAAATCATAATATTTAGACTTGAAATATATTTTAATTCCCGTAAATATTTCTTCTTTTTTAGTTTTAGTTTCTATTAAAAAATTTGTTTATTATTTTATGAATGAAAAAAATTTGTTTATAATCCCTGAAAAATAGATTTTTTTATTATTTATATTTATTATTTTGTTTCAGTCTCTGTAATATGTGGTTTATGGTAAATTAGTTTTTGTAATATATAGATAATTTTGATCTTAGTCTCTAAAATATTATATCAATTTTATTTTATAGAAATTAATTCAATATGATCTAAATATTATAAAGACTAAAATAAAATAACGAGGATCAAAAGCAAAAAATAGACAGATATATTTGCAAGGACTAAAAGTATATCTCAACATAATGTATATACAAATTATGCAGTATTCACCGGTTATTTTAAGTTTTATATACTATTATGATATTTTGATTTAATAAATAAACATTTAATTTATTTAATTTTAAATTAGCTTTTATTGAAAATAATAATAATGTTCTAATAATTTTCTAGAAAAATTTTAAAATGAATAAACAATTTAAAACAAAATATATTTATGCTATTATAAAATATATAAATAAGTTCATTAAAATATAATAATTATATGTAATTTTATTTTATTGTGATGATAATATTTATAAGTACTTTTAAACTAATTTTTCACACAATATAATATTGTATATAAATTATATAAATATTAAAAAGTAAAAATAAGTATTATTCAAATATATTTAATCATGTTATATACGATAATATTTTTGTGATATAAAATTTATTTGAGATTATGTATTTATTAATATATATTGGTATTTTAATTACTTTGTCTAATATCAATATTATATATATATATTAATATTTTTAATAACTTTTAATTTAATTACATATATGTACACAGACAGATATGAATAATGTGTATTTGATATTAATCCCAAAAATTCCAATAGCTCAGTGAATTGGATACTTTGTACGATTTATGAGCGTCTGTGTACAACCGTACATTTTTACTGCTCAATGAAATGAAGATATACGAGCATAGGAAAAAAAAAAGTAAAAAAAAAATTGTCTGGGTCATCTTTCTAAAATATTAGAATGATTGTCTTGGTTATTGGTAGACAGCCCGGTTATTATGGTTGCCTCAACTATGTATTGTATTCATGCGAATTATGTCATATACTTTTCCACCGGATTTTAAAAATCATGATACCATTCTTGTTTGGGTGGATAAGTAAATATAACCAAGTATAAATTTATTTATTTTTATTTAGTAAGGTATTTAAATACGTCTCCCCAAAAACAAATGGGGAGATAGATTGTTGCAATTATCTTGGATTAGGATAAGTTAAGACTCAATCGAGGTTTTTAAGATCTGATATGATCGGAAATATAAGAAACATTACTTTTTAAAAAACATTACTAAAATGCTTATGAGACTTTTTTTTTCCTTTGAAAAGTATAGAAAGATAAATAAAAAATAGTTTGAAAAAAAATAGAACTAAACTGTTATGTGCATGCTTGGCAGTTTATAATAATGAAGTTATTCAGTGACCCACACGACCAAACTCAGTGGAGGCACCGCAACTACAGTGATCACCCCAATGATATTCAAGTCCATACATAATTAGCAATGATATTCATTATTAATTGTACCAAAAAAACAAAGTAGTTATGTAGAAAATTAAAAAAGTCGCAGATAAATGAAATAATAAAATTATTAAAGGAGAAATTGAATAAATTCCAGTTCCACTAATTACTGAATAGCTCCCCGTGCAAGCAGCAAAAAGAATTAATGAGGAAACTCAATTGCACCAATCAATTATACTTGCTGTCTGCTGACAATTCATAACTATGCTGAAATAATGCAGAATATCAAGCATGGGTGGGGATCATTCACAAGTTATATTTTAGTATTACTTTTATTGAATCAGAGTGTCAAGATTATATTCACAAGTATTGCCTTTTTTATACAAAAACAAAATCACGGATGCTGAGCAAGAGAAATGATAGATTTGAAATTTAATACATGTCAAGATGATTGAGAATATTCTATAATGAAATCTAAAGCTGTAATTATACAAATGAAATAGTAATATAGCAATTATAACTTATCCGTACCTATACAATAAATTAAAGCAATCACTTTAGATACGTATATAATCTATTTTGCGGATTTTTTTTATTAATTTATTTATTAAACACATGAGTTTTTTAATTGAAAATCACGTGTCCTTTGTTTCAATTTTATTTGAAATAATAAATATAACACTCGATTGACTCACGATTTTTCTGTTTTTTCTTCAAATCAATCATAAACAAAATTTGTATAAACGATTCCTAAATTTCCTTAACTTGCTTGATCATTTTTATATAATTCTATATTTATTTGTTCAACCGAATATCAAATCATAGCTTTACATGATGCACAAGTTAGCAACCAGCTGGTCAGACTGGTCAATCTGCATTTCCTAGTATTATATACATGAAACTATGAATTCTTTATAAACTTCTTGTATTACATTACATGATAAATGAAACTACATGACATTCCGATTGACGAGCATAAATTACAGCCGTTGATGATGAATGCATTTTATAAATAAAGCAACGCCATTTTAATGACTGGAGAATTGCCTCTTATTCATTGGTCAGTATACTAACATGGGAGCACAAATCAAACTTTCTTGCAGCAAGGTTTCACTCCGCAGCACCTCTTTTCCTTCGTTGAGAAATGAATAATCTGCTCAGTAATGTGCTTCTGACATGAAAGGGGTCGTAATTTTGTCCATGAACCATAGAATGTTTCTGCAGCTTGTGCAGAAAAATCATTATTGCTAAGGTCCAGTAATTGTAAGGTCTTTGCCTTAGAAATAGCAATTGAGAATTGTTGAGTGAAATGACACTCGGGAGATGAAGAATTATTTCTTTGACATGAACTGGCACAGCTGTCGTCAATTCCAGAAGCAGCAGCTTCTACTCTAACCTGAATATCTTCACTATCAGCAACTTCCAGCTGATCGTAGGCTGTGTTCGGAGAGCAAAGGACCTCTTGATTATCATCCACTTTCATAGTATCAAGTTTCTGCTCCTGGTTTTGAGAGCAGCTTTTAACCGATGAATCAAATTGTAGAGCAGAAAGTTCATTTGGAAAAGAATTATCAGCAAGATTAAGCTCCTCCAGGCAGCTGTTTTCTGATAAAAGAAAACGATATGATTATATAACAGTAACAGTTTGAAAAAAAAAAAACTAACAACCAGATATGATTTCAGGCCTACCTGCCAGTGCCTCAATCATGTGAAGAACTCCAGCAAGCCCAAGTTGACACTTCCTAAGGACCAAAACTTTGAGACAGCACTGTGGGTTTATGAGAAGAGAAAATAGTGTATTGCTTCCCTGTATTCATTAGAGGATTTAAAACAAACCGTGGATAACAAGACTTGACTGGTTAAATTCACAAAATTATCACTAAAACAGGCACAGATATAGCTAGATCTATATAAACTGCAAACTAGTGTTGAGGATAAAGATATGTAAGAGAAGCCAGATTCTATGCTGAGTGTTACAGCAATATATAAAAACGAATAAAACCAGTCAAGCAAACATGCATGACAAGAATATTAGCAATAGAAATTCAGTTACAGATACAGTGAACAAACCTCAAGCATAATAGGATTTCCTTCCAGGTTCAGCTCAACGATGGAACAGAAAAACTTAACATTGATGTTTAATATATAGTCAGATGTTAGCCCACAATATGATAGGTCAAGTTTCACAAGCTCTTCAGTCCCTTTGAGCAATGACTCGGCTAATTTTATCGCACCTTCCTGCGGAACAATGTCTATCCCGTCAGAAGAGCAGGTGAGATAAGCATGCTAGAACAAACATAATGGTACAATAAAGTGAACACATGGTAGGAGATAGGTTTTACTTACAGTTCCAATACCAGTGCCTCCAAGTATTAGTCCCGATAAAGTCAAGGTCCCTGCAAGGTGGCAAAGGGTATCCACAACTGGTTTGCCTAGTTTTAGACCACTCATATTCAACTCAGAAAACCTACAATGAGAAAATTTAAATTAAATTTCAGTATGACCTAAAATAATACAATTTCTGTAAAGAAGCTACTTAAGAAATGGATGGTGACATCAGTGTAATTGATTCTACCTTTTTAAAGTAGAAAGCTTGGACAGAAGATTAACTAAAGCATTTCCAGATACTGGGCTGTTGTGTCCTGTCAAAGGGGGACTACAGATTACACTATGAAGATTATTGGTATCAGGGACTTCAAAGGAATTATAGATTTTATACCTATACAAAGATGTGTGAGTACAGATCTAGAGTCCAATGCATCGGCAATTTTTTGGACAGTTCTGGATGTGATAGAACAGTTCTCTACATTCAAGCTACAAAGAGCTACACAACAGAATGCAAATAAATAGAAGGAAGGAGAAATCTGCAGCAAGAATCCACATACAAGCACATCTGAGAGAGTCCATAAATGCACCGTAACTTAAATTTGATATATAGACATTTTCACAGCTTAAAAAATGAGACTGTGTGTACCAGAAAAGGGTGAAGGGAAAGTCATGGTATTACTATTCAGCATCATTCAAGAGATAATAGAAACCATACTCCAATTGGCAGAGCTTCAGGTCATGTGGCTTACCTGTACAGTTTTTTAAGATTGTTGAAAGATAACATCCACATGCATCAGTAAGACGGTTGCCAGAAATGTTGAGCACTTCCAATCGAGCAAATAGCACCGGGCATTCACCAATCTGACAGAGATAACCAAGTTAATATATTAGCAAATTGGGGATGGGTCACACTAAATGGCATCCTAGTCATGCAAAGTGAGGCAAGTATTCTTTTATCATAGATTAATCAAGTCTTGAATTGATAGAATAATCTTGTGTAATAGATTGTGGCTTGGAAAATACTAAAATGGCCTTAGGTGGGAAGCAAGGCAGGTGCTGATATTTCGGTGATTTAAGCCTGATAATTAAATTTCTTTTCAGAAAATATCACAGCATCAAGTGTATGCCTCCATTATATTTATGAGTTTAGTTTTCAAAAACATCTTCCTGTAAATGGAAGATAAAGTGTAATGATGATTCGAATCATCATGTAACCATCAATTTCAGACTCTCATACCTAAATTCTAATTTAACAAGAACTAATGTTAGAAACATGGAACAAGGGGAAGAAGACAAAGAGGCAAAAGATCAAAAGGGTTGTAAGTGGTATCATACCTGAAACAAAGCTGTTGGGCCAAATCGATTGCAATGCAAATCCAGAGTTAAGTCGCCATACGATTGGCCTGATGCTGTGAACACCTTCCGAAGTTTCTCCATTGTCCCATTTCCTAAAATATTATCCATTCAGGCAAAAGACTATTCAATAGATTTTACTTGCTATAAATTTTTTTCTATTTAATTCTTTTTGTGGTTTTAGTATCTATAATATCCATTTAGTCACCAACAACAGGACATATCATCAGACTTTGTGGATGAAATACACCAGACTTGAGAACCATTAGAATGGCTCCTTTTATAGAAGCATAATTAAAGAGAAGAGTCGTTAGTAGACCATATGCAGACAAGAACAATACAGCAAAATCTAAAGCAAAAAAAAAAACACAAATCAGAAAAAATGTACCTAAGAGATTGTGAGAGATGTCAAGCATTGCAAATGCCTCTTGGGATTGCAGTGCATCTATCAATGGTGTTATAGATAAATCTTGCAGGTCACAGTCAGACACAATGATTTCATCATCAGAAACCTACAATAAAGCCATAATCATCTGTAAGAACATCTAAAAAAGAGAAGGCTATCTGTATGAAGTGGCATTGAAAGAATTGATACAGCTAGGATCCTTCTTACCTCTAAATTGTAAAGTTTCTTCAGTACCTTGATATTTGGTACCTCAGACAACTCTTTGCAGCAGCCTACATACATTTTTATTAGGCGCTTATGAATCCATCCTGTAAGGATAAAACAAAAATTCAATTGTATGTCTGATAGGACCCAGAAGAATAAATGGGAATGGGATCAGAGTTAGTTAGAATGATGAATGTATGATTTGTTAGCTTCAGTAAGAAACTTAGAATCTATCAAGCGGTCAGGCAAAGGCACAGGAGTTCCCACTATAGCAAGAGCAAGGTCAAAGGGAGGCACTCAAGAACTTAAGATTTGAGAACTTGGTAGAACAATACAAATGTATCTTTTCCCTTTCCTTTTTTTGTCTTTCCAATCTCTCTAAAAACTCAGATCCTGTTTCTAGCTTCCTAACAGTGCCTCACTTGGAGATAGATACTGGAAAGCTAAAAATTGATGTTAATACAGCTCCAATACAGCATAAGCTTATGACTGCTTGATTTTCCAAATGATTCATACATTTACGAAAATTGCAAGATCAATGAACATAGAAAATGAATAAAAAATTTTGACAGTAAATGAATAAATTTTTATCAATAGATAACAACTGTGTTTCAACTAGTCTAGGGATCCAAATATTTATGTGCCTCACATATGTGCCAAATAGTTAAAAGTCTTAAATTTTCAAACAAGGCAAATAAAAAGAAAAAGAAAAAGGGACATTGCATAAAAATAATAGCATGGTGATATCACTGAATGAACAGAAAGCATTGGTAACACACCATCAATGGAAGCTTCAACCATGTCATTTCCCAGATGTTCCTTAAGCTTTTCAACAGTTTCGAGGGATTCTAGATCTCTTCCAGCACATTTTATGTGCTGAATAATGGGCAACAAACCTACTCAGAAATTTATACAAGTCAAGGAACTCAGCAGAAAAAAATGGTGAACTGAAGGAAAAATGCAATAACAAAGTAAATAAATGAATTGCCTATAAAAAAAAAGTAAATAAATGAATGAATAGAAAGGTGATGAAGTCTATGTATTAGAAGATAAATAATGGAGTTGGTTAAACTTCAACTTAATTGTTTCATACTAAAAAATGCAATCAGTTCCTTGATAGTTGGATATTGTTTCACAGGTTGGACACCAACATCTATGCAATATTAATGCTTCCTGTGCCCACTGCTGGTGTCAGAATAAGAAGCTTTGTCCAGAACCATACAACCCTTGTGCAGTAAGTGAAAAATGTTGCAAACAGTTTAGACACAACCAGGTCATATTTAGGCACATTTATTTTCAAACATTTATATGTTGGATCTTGCTGTGTGACAGTGCATATTTCGTGTTTGGCACCTTTGGCATGCTTCATTGCCATACACAAATTATAACCCATAGGAAGGTTCAAATCATGTAAGATACAAGTAAGCGAAGGTAAACACGATGGCAAACTTTATTATGCTGTGCCATTTGGTGACACTTTTCTATTCTACATCAATATCTGAGGTTGACCAATCAATATGCCACACCAAAATTAAATAATCCCAAATCCTCGTAAAAACATTAAGAATAATTTTTTCATCTTGCTAGTAACTAAGAGGGAAAATTCAGACAAATGTCAATAAAAGAAAACTAGAATCATCCCTTAGGAAATCTTGTCGAACATATTCTCACTTCAGAAAAAATGGAACAAAAGTCCAAACATCGTTAATCCAAGTTGAAAAAAAAGATGAATGCATGTCTAAAGAATAATTAATAATGAATGATAAACAAACAAGAAATTAACCATAATTATAAACCACTAAACCCTGTCTTGAGTTAATTTTTCTCTGATTAGGATCATTTTTGCTAGAGGGGCATCGATCCCATTTTATAATGACAAGGAGCATTTGACACCTTTTGTGTGCAGAGCCAGGATACCAAAATTCACTTCTTTTTTTCTTTTTTTTCTTTTCTAAATCCAATTTATGCCAAATTAACTTTCAAGTTGGCTGGTGATCTTCTATGCTAACATTATTGACTGTGACAGAAAACACATAAACCAGGAACTGCCTACCCTCTGATCTCTTTTCCGCTGGAAACTGTAGATAGTATAAGCATGCAACTACAGCCTTTAAGGAGTCAATATTCAACTGATCACCAGCAGTGCACAAGGCTAAGTCTACATGAATTAGATCATTCCCAATCCGGCATGTAATATATTGCTGCACCTAGAGAAAATAAAGGAGGCCAGAGGTTAGAAAAATATCCATTTGCAATAATAATGATGATCATGACAATTTGGCAAAAGCACAGATTTCAAATATGTTCGTGTTCAAGCCATAAATAACTGTAGAACTCACATCATTTTGGGAATGATGCAACATGGGATGGGAAACAGTAACACCATTTTGTTTGCCAGAGATATCTGTATCACATTTAGAACCACTAGGAAAATCAGGTTCAGCAACTATATCATTGCTCAGAGATCTTGAACGTCTGCCAGTTTTAGAGGCTGTATTTGGACTCCAGCATTTGAAAGAACTACTACTTTCTTCAACATTATTTGCACATTTGGATCCATGCTCTGAGACAACCTGCCATCTCAAAAGGAAAAGCATCCTCAGGCTGATAGTACTCGAGTAAAACTTACACATATGCAAACAAGTGGAGATTTCTTTACCTGAATTTTACAAGGACTTTCTTCACTCTTAGCTGCAATAAGGCAAATATTAGTCATAGTTGATTATGGTATAAGAGAATCTTAGGGTCAAAGCAAAGCAAGTAACAAGGAAAACATACTTGCACCAGGAGTGGGCAAGTCCTCTAACAGGCGTTCATTATCCTTTCGGCTTGAACACTCCATCTCATCATCATCGTCATCAGAAAGAATTATACGGACACGTTTACGACCAACAGCTGTCTGATGGTTGCTGGTTAATTTTGTCAGACTTTTTGGTGACTGCTCAGCTTGCTTGGTAGAGTTGGTAAAACTTTCCTTGTGGTCTGTTATCTTTCTAGATGAGCCTTTAATGGACTGATAGAGTGACATAAGAGGCGTGTCATCTTTCAATTCTTCTCCATGAGTTAGATTTTCTGATCTAGAAATTGCCTTTGGAAAGCAGAAATCATCAGACCCACTATTTGACAGATAATCATCTGCTTCAGTATCAGTCTCAGAACAACAATCCTCTGGCATACTTTTAGCTTCTGGCTCTTCGTTGGACTTCTTTAGCTTATCAATCAGAAGTTTCAACCTCCTATAAAAGAACACAATTGATAAACAGTAATAGTACAGGTCCAGCAAAAGGACCCATGATATTGAAAACAATAAAATGGATTCAGTTTTGTATATTATGATTTGGCTTCTTAAGGTTAGAATATTTAATGAGTCCATGAGTAACTCAATGAAACTGCAAGAAATGTATAAAAAAGGATACAGACTTCCATGAATCAGTTACCTGGTCTCGTCCTCATCATCAAATCTGATCATGTTGCTATAATGCATATTTTCCAAGGCAGAAAGCTGTACATCAGGAAGGTCTGCTTCAACAGCAATCCTACAATATAATGCGATCAAATAAATGTAGTTCAAACAAGACCATGAAAAGAAAGCCAACAAAAATGTCTTTTTTTTTAAGAAACACAAATCAAGGATGAGTCACATAAGTCATAGGTGGTCAAGTTTCAGTCCAGTTTCACTGCAACTGCAACTGTTAGATGCACATTGTGACATTTAAAACCAAGTAAACAATTTCACAACAGCCAAATATATTTTATAAAAACAGTAACTTCTGAGAACTTGTAAGGAGCGATAAGGTAGTTTGGGGGACATAGGAATCGGAGTGATAAAGAGGTCATGGGCTCAAATCTCCCCAACTAACATAAAATACTAATTACTAACATTTGCCTATCTAAAAATAAAAAACTTCTGAGAACTTGTAGTTATAAAGAAACCTGTATGAGAAGAATCTTATGCTAGTAATTTTCTTTCACGATTCATAAAACAACTGCAATGCTCCAACACTATACAGCACACTTATAGCACAAAGTCTGCATGTCCTATGCAACCAGGTTGCATCAAAAGCATATGAGCAAATATTATGTTCAACGTAAATTCAGCTACTTGGAGAATCCGTTATAATTATAGATTATTTCTTGTTCCATAAACTTTATTTCTCTAATTTCAAGAAATAAAATCAACCAGTAAAGCTTACTATATATGAATATCATTACCTGTAGCTCTCCTGAAATGCATCCAACGCTTCTTTCCAATTGTGAGTAGAATCCAAAACATTACCAATATTAATTTTCACCAGTGCTTGCCCCTATAATCATTACCAACAAAGCATACGAATCAACCAACCAACATCCTCGTTATGGATAAAGAGGCAATATAAATATATGAAAACTATTTCATTCACCTACATTTATTTTTGGGTGCCAAGTAACCTAAGAAGATGGACTTGACATGCATATAAAGAAAAATTGAAGGGTCCCATCAGGATTTGAAGTGTCATGTCATGTAACATATGAGTGTTTGACACATGTCTGAATGTAACACAGAAAAAGATCTTATGAACAATGAGTATGATACTCTAAATGGCCTGGATTTTACTATAAAGCATTGTAAAATGAATCTGACCGCACAGACTTTATTTCTGTGTCACGTGTTATGTTTTATTTGGATTGATATATTACTCTATTCTGACACATACCCAGCTCCTCTTTTGAAGTATCTGTGTTTCATAGCAAACAACTAAGTTGCAATATACTCACGTTACCAATTGTTTCAAATAATCATGGATGTGGATTGTAGATTCAGATTTGTGTTATATTAAATTAAATTAAAGTCAGGAAGAAAAAGAGAAAAGAGAAGTGTTAAATTTATATCGATGAATAATGAAAATTTTACCTCTAAGTTACTAATTGTTTTGTACATTTCCCAACTCTTATTGTACCATTTGATTGCCTTCTTGAATTTCCTAAGCTTCTGGTATGATTCTCCAACATCCAGATATGAATCGCCCAACCTTTGCCTGTCACAAAGTTCACGTGCTATTTTCTTCTTCTCCTTTGCAAATTCACAATGCTAAACAAAACATTGCTTAGTAAGAAAGGTTACACTTTAGGAATTACTAAACATTTCATAGCTTCAAAAGGTCTCTGCATTCACCAAATAATACTAATAGGTCATCAAATTATCAAATGTGAAGGAAAACACCACATCTACAAGTTTGAGAGTAACACAGGTGCAACGATTCATGCTTTAAGCAACTATGATAACCTATTTCTGGTAACAATCACAAACTTCAATATGCTACTGAATAAACTTTACTTTTTCCTTCATAGTAAATTCTTGCATAGGCTTTTTAATTGAAGAAGTTGCTAATCCATGGCTGGTAAGCATTTGTCTCCTAAACATGATAAGTACAATTGAACGTACTGCAGAAATACACTTCTCTGTTTGAAAAGACACAAGTGTTGTAAAATTATGAATTGCCTCATGAGCACTTGTACATTTAAACTTTTTTCAGGTAAATAAATAGCCATTACAAGACAGATGGCATTTAGTTGAAAAGAATTATGCTACACAAACACAGAGATAGAATTGCTACCTTCTCCCACGAAGAAATCATCCTTGCTTTCTCGACCAGGCGATCAAGAGACGCGTTTTGCTGCAGCAGACATTTGCGCTCGTTCGATGTCCCTCTGACATTGGCTATATCTCTCTTGAGTTTTTTGAGGTTCTGCTCCTCTCTCTTTATTTCATCCATTACCTTGACAGCTTCTTTCACAGTTTGAATATTCTGATTAATTTGCCTGACCAAAGCATCCTCATCCTCCAAGGACTTTGCCAAAGCAAGCGCCTTCTCATAATAAGACCGTGCTTCCTCGTACTTCTGAGTCCTGTAATGCACTTCGCCAAGGTTAATATAGCCCTTGGCTTCCCCTTGACAATGTCCAATCCTGTTACAAATCTGAATATCCCTCTTAATATTTTTCCTAGCCTCATCCCAAATCCTAAGTTCCATATACACATTCCCAAGGTTATGGTGGAGCCTGCTGCGCCCATCGTCGTACTCGCTGATCTCCTCTTCATCGCATATCTCCAATCCTCTAGTCAAGATCTTCTGCGCCTCATGCAGGTTATCAAGATCCATTTCCAGCATGCCTATGTTGTTGTGCGCGTCTACGTATTCCTTGAGAAATGAAGACTTGTTATTCGGCGGATTCTCCTTGAGAGTAACCGCCAGATCCATGGCACACTTGAAGTACTTCTTCGCATTGCGTATGGAGTTGTGATCATGATCCGATCTCGAAAACAGTTCGTGGTAAGTTCGACCGAGCTGCGTGCTCGCCCTTTGCTGCTCAACGAGGTCGTTAGCATCCCTCGCAAGCTCTAGATGTTTTTTCTGCAATGTTAGAAAACTATCAATTAAGGTATATTTGATTTTTAGTTGCAAACATACAATACGTGTGAGTCTAAAAGTTCGTTTACTTAAAGGAAACTCTATAGTTTTGCAATCTTCTAACTGAAAATCGAATATGCACTTAGGGATTTGGTTCGACGTGGAAGGGAAGGAGTGGTAGTAGTAACAGTGACCTGGTAAATTAGGGCATCGGAGAAATGCTCGAGGCGGAGATAGATCTCGCCGAGAGATTGGCAAGTAGGGAGCAAGTGCTTCTCGGGCAAATGCTTGAGCGAGATTTCGTAATCGATTCGGAGCCACTTGAGAGCTTCGACGTACTCTCCTCTGTTCTTAAGTATGTCGCCGATGACGTTGGCCCACCGTGCTTCCTCGCGGTGGTTCCCCTCTGCCTTCGCGTTCCGGTAAGCGGCCTTCGCCGACTTCAGCTCGACGTCCATCTCGAAACGGTGTCGTCGTGGATTCTCCGAAGTCCGAAAGTCTTTTCTTTGATTTGTGGGGTTCGATTTGCAACAAGGGCAAATGTTACTCCCGCTACCTCTCTTCCAGGTTTAAATGAATTTCCTTCGTCCCGCCAAAAAAAAAACGCTTTTTTTCTCGCTTTCTCTTTCTTTTTAAATTTTTAATAAAATCTCTTTCTTTTTTTTATATTTTTAAAATTAGTTTAATTTGTTATTTAATTGTAGTGATTTCTTTAATTCTTTGCATTCTGTATAGAAGCATCTTCACCCATGATCACATTCTTGAAACATTTTTTTTCCTACAGAGTACAAACGCAGTTATTAATATTTTTATAAACTATGAAATATTTAAAATGGCTTAATTGATAAATAATTACTCTAATTGTAAATATATATATATATATATATATAATTAAATATTTTTAAGGTTTTTAATTTTGAAAACTTTAAAAGTTGATCTAACTCCTTTACATATATCACAACATATTTGGTTTTTTAGCCATATATCACTATATATACAATAATAATTTGCTGAATATGAAAAGCCAGGCTTATTTTTTTTGGAGGATTTGGAGGACTAGTTTTCAGCTGTGATCAAAGCTTTTGGAAAAAATTATTTTGGGCCAAATGACGCTTGCTTTTTTTCATTTACCACGGTGAACGGTTACTAATCCAAGTGACTTTACTTCCAATAATGTAGTTATTTCTAGTGATATTCATAAAGCACAATGATTTGATTCAATATAAAAACTTAAAATAAACGTTATAACACACAAAAAAATGTCATTTTGTAAAAAAATGCATGAAATAACTTATGTTGAGAAGAGTATGTAACAAGATTAAACTATTCTAGAGAATAAAAAACTTAGGCATATAGAGCTATAGATTTCCTCGCTAGTCTAGGCTATGACATGACGTTTTTTATGATAGTGTATGATGATCCCTTCCTTTGCTCAAGTATTGTTTTATGATGTTATGAGAGCCTCTATTGCCCATTTAATTTCTTTGCAGTTTCCTGTTGGGCTTAGGGCCTCTCTTTAATAAAATAAAAAAAAATATCAACTTAAATTATTAAATAGAAATGGATGGTTGACCAAAGAGAAAAAAGAAATGGATGGATTAAACAATCAAAAATATCTTATTCAGTTGTTTAATTATTCATTGCTCATCATAAAAAATGCATTTTGAATAAATCTATTTTATATGACCATTTTACTTCTAACACATTAAATTGGTAAACTATAAAGATAAAAAAATTAATTTTAATTGAAAATTAAACCGAAATACACTCAAATCTAACAACTACTATATAGTTTTATTTCACACAATTTAGCCAGAGACATAGTTGTAAGGATAAACTGCTTTGTTAAATTGTTGCTACAAAAAAAAAATTTGTTGCTACATGCCTCCTGGATGACTAGTGACCAGCAAAAACCCTACCCAGAGAATTGCCTATAGTACTCACTTCAAGATTTTATTTATTTATCCGGTACAAATGCTGTACACACAGCATATGGGCCTCATGGGATCTCCTAGAGAAAATGACCAGTGAGCAAGTTTTGATAATGCAAAGACTTGTTCAAAACCCTAGAGTCAGTCAGCGGATTACAATTTAAAGATAAATCTAACTCTGTAAAAAGTGAAAGAAATTTTGGTCATTAACGATGGTTGGATGACGTCAAGACTCAAGGATAACTTCAATAATCTATAGGTATTCGAAATTAAAAAAACACCTTGCCACAATAAAAGAACATTTTCATCCACACCGCGGTATTTACACTTGTAACTTCACGGGTATGAAGAAAGGAGGGGCACAAAAGGTGACTATTAAAAAGACTAGCGAATCCTTTTATACCCCCCTGGAAGAAAAAAAAGGCTAATAAAATCTGTACTCAAAAGAGAAAAAAGACTAGTGAAACTATTCTATGAAACCATCTTCTCTGACATTCTCCTTTTAATCTCCATGATGGCCAGGGATTTTCTTTTGGATAAATCTTTAATTGCTTCCTGATATTTCTGTTCAATCATTTCTAATTCTATTCTCAACTCATCCTCAGGTGCAGAGGAGGAGGAAGCACCACTGATGGGATAACTTGAGAAGCTCGTCATACTGTTGCCCCCCGTGTCTAAAAACTTGCTCCTATCAGTTGATGTCCCAATTTCACAGTCAAATGAGCATTGGTTCCCTCTATCAAATCCTGATTCAGCAGACATGAATGAAACCATAGAAAGCTTGTCATTGAAGTCTGATGTTGCAGAAGCATATGACATCTCAGAACACAAATCCATATTGTCAAGGTTTTCTCTTGCCGCTGATCTTCCAGACAAGGTTGAGGGACCTACATCTTTGGCCACATTTTCAGTAGAATGTTTTGAGCTTCCTTTGTATTTAGCCAACTCCAAGTCTGTCTGTTGGCTGGCATTAGTCCGTTTACCATTTGCAGAAACCAAATGATCAATTGCTACACAAGGTTTCCAATCAGAAACCAAATTCATCAATAGCAAATCAATTAGCTCAGCTATAAATTTAACATTCTGATCAGCAAGTTCAAGTTGCTCAACCATTTCCCTTGAAACTGAGACAGCAGTATCACTGTCAAGGTAGAAAATGAAATGGATATTCCTTGCTCGTCCTGCATATAAATGTCAAAATATATAACTTTCCGCGGATGAATTTAAAAGACAGTCACTAAAGAGTAGAAATGAGCTATAAGTTATACTGACCAGTCTGATCAGCTATCCGCAGAACTAATGATACGGAATTCTCATCATTTTCTTCACCTTTTATAAAGAAGGTATCACCTCCCTTCAACCTTCGTATCTCAAGACATGGAGGAGAACACGATGCATCATCAGTAGAATTATCAAATACAGTGATCACAGGTAGCTCACTTGTGTCACCAAGATCCATAGAAATGGCTTTGCTACGTACACTAGCAGGACCTTCTGACATCATACATCGGTTTTCGAAGGCTCCCAACTTGGGAAGAACAATATCTGGCAATGGAAAAGGAATATTCTTTGTTGAACCATTCACTTGAACAAAGGGGTCTGTTAGAAGCTCCTTTGCGGACAATCTTTGAGATGCTGGGACAAGACATTTCTCAATAAATGATTTTATTTCAGGATCCATCACTTTAGAGAGAGCAGCAGGTTTTATACCCTGCAAAATCATATAATTGTATGACCAAATAATCCAGTAATAGCCCGTACAAAAAGAAAATTATCAATATCGCATTACTCACAGATGAAACTTTCTTGTATATCTGTGCTGAATTTCTGCATTCACTGTAAGGATACTCGGAAGTCACCAACTCAAGCATGCACATACCAAATGAATATACGTCAGCTAGTTCATTGTAATTTTCATCATACAGCTCAGGTGCCATAAACTCCGGGGTCCCTACCAGGATTTCATGTGCGTAAATGTAACTAGGATAGAAATCAAACAGCAATTGGACAAAGAAGCAAGGAATAAAGGTCTACTCCTGTTCCTGGCTCTATCAGATGGTAAAATTGGTAAAGGTTTTGATTAATGTTTTAACTATACAAAGGATTAACAGGTATTAGCAAAAAAAGAAGGTGCAGGGAAATAGAATAATATACCGATTACACTCTTGGCATTAGCACGCTCCAAGAAAGTCGCCAGCCCCAAATCTCCAATTTTAACCTCTCCTTGGTGACCATTGATAAATACATTATCACATTTCAAGTCCCTATGTATAATTGGTGGGTTGTGGCTGTGGAGGTAGTTTAAACCCATTAGAATCTGTCTTGCCCATCCTTTGAAAGCCTTCATGTCAACCTTCTTGTGTTTTTTACGATACCTAAAATCATGCATTGCATCCACTAACAAAAAGGTTGATCTCACAATAAAATGCAGAGAGAGATTAATAATGCATAGAAGAGGGATACTGGACATACTGTTTGAGGCTACCCGAGGTAAACAACTCAGTGATCATATTAACAGTCTTGCGCTTCTCATCTATCCAAGAATTGTAGAATCTTACTATGTTATTGTGCCTCAGCGATTTTAAGAGATGCACTTCTGAGTATAGCCTCTCTAAGTCACCCGGTGACTGTAACACCTCATCAATCTGAACCTGGCTCCATGCAACTTCAACTCCATTGACCTCATCAAATGCCTTGTAACTGATTAATCACAAATTATGGAAAACATATACACCTTGAAACAAAGACCAACTCCAATAATAAAACCATTCCTTATCCTAACCACAAAACACGTTGCCTTATGTTCTAAATTGTGCTCGGCAGTAAAAATGCTTTACTTTCTGCACGGTAAAAACAGTTCACGGTAAAGCAAAAACTAAAAACATTATGTTACAAATGTAGTACAGATACATGATCCAAAAACAATAAAGAAGCATATATGTTAATAAAAGCAAAAACAACGGATACACAGTTTTGAAGGCTCCTTTGCCGATCACTTCTTTATACTGTTACGGATGCAAAAAGCAGAATTAGCTTACTGCATTGTTAGTTTTTTTTTTGCCCCAAATAAAAAAAAGGAAAAGGTGAAAAAAACAATGCAAATTATAGAGAATTGCATTACCTTGATGTAGCGACAAGTAGGATCAATTTCAAGAACATCGGGATCGGGAGGCTCCGGATGCCCTGCACCATCTTCTGAGCTTTCTGTACCCGCCAAACTCATCTATACCGTGCTACAATCCCACCCTACAAATCAAGCCAGGTGAACATAACATAAATTGGAATCGAATCAAATTATAATAATGAGCAATCGTTAAACAATGATTGACATCAAAATTCGAACATACAACAATAGCGTACATGATTGAATTGCAACAATTCATTTAAGTTCTAGTCACAGAAAATTGAGCTTCATGTTTTTAATTTAATTTTCCTCTTTTTACCTGAAGAGCATTCCCTTGTGAGCTTAGTTTGTTGAAAAGGAAAGGAAACCCTAATTGGAGCTGTGAATTTGGGGGTAGCACCCCACCGTCACCTCATCTTGTGAAGCCGAGGAATTCTCTTTTTTTCTCTCTAAAAACAGAAGAGCGAACAAAAAGTGAACACGATTCAGAACCACCACTCTCTATTTATACTCTCTCCCCTTCCGAATTCCGATTAATATAATAATAATAATAATCTCATTTTAATCCTCGTCTGTTCCCGTCCTTGTCATGTCATCCACATCGCCGTCACGCCACCATAAGGTCCATAACCTATTGTATTCCTCCATCTCTTTTTTTTTTTGTGGGCTAAATAACACCAGCTCATTGGGCTTATCCGAATAGGCCCAATTAAATGGGAAGGACCAAACCGAAAAAGAGCAAACGATGACGTTTTACATGAGTCTTTCATTTTTTTTTACTTAATTGCACTTTTGATCTTTTAAGTATTGCGATTATGCAGTTTTGGCTCCATTTTCTAATTAAGCGAATTGTATCCCCAATTATCACAGTTGTTGCAATTTGATCGCTCTATCACTATTTCATCCAGTTTAACACTCAAAGCCTGTGAGGCACACATGAATACAAATTTAACATTAAATCATGTCCTCTTCGCATAGTGTAGGTTGCAAAAAAAAAAACATCAAAGCAAGGGAGTGATGCACATAATACAATATAGGCTTAAATAACTTTTTGATCCCTATAATATAGGGGTGTTTTGTTTTTAGTCCCTATAAAAAAAGTCAAACGCTTTTGGTCCCTGTAAATTTTTTTTTTTTTGTTTTAGTCCGTTAAGTGGGTTGACTGCTGATGTGTCCATTTTAAGTCCAATCAGCATGCTTACATGGCCAAAAATTTTGCCACGTCAGCCTTCTCTTTCCTCTCCCTTCCCCTCTCCTCACTCCTCTCTCTCCTCCTTCCTCCAGCCCCCCCACCTCCGCCCCCCACCCTCCTCAAAGAAGAGCACATGCTAAATGCCAAAGGCAACTCACCAAAAAGCCTATTCTCAGAGAGATCAAGCACTTCCAAAGACCCACAAGCCATTCCAAGCTCCATAGGTATCTCCCCAAAAAACTGTTTATGCCCCAAAAACTCAACCAAACAAGCCTCTTGCACCCACCAAACAAACAAGCCTCTTGCACCCACCAAAATCAAACCTTGAAAACCCACCTGAAAAATTGTTACTTGACAGATCCAAAAACTCAACACCACCACCCCCAAGAACAAAAGAGGGTAACTTCCCTGATAACAGGGTACGAGGTTTCGGAAGTGAAAGTAATTGGAAAAATTGGTGGATGAGGTGTTGAAGAGAAGGGATGGAGGTTAGTGGTTGGAGGTCGAGGTTGCTTGAGATTGACGCGCCGTTTCCAGGCTCAAGTCAGCTTTCTACCTTCTTCACTTTCATTCCTTTTCAAATCATTATTACATTTTTTATTTTGTGCTCATTTCAATCTTTATCTGCTTGTTGGGGGTTACTTAGGTTAGGGTACACATTCAAATTCGTTACATTGTGTTCTACTATTCTGATTTTTTTTGGGGTTGGGGGTAGGGGTGGCGGCCATGGGAGGGGGAAAGGGGAAAGGGGAGAAAAAAGGGGAAAACCATACGAAATGGGGGGAGGAGGAAGGGGTTGGGGGAAGGTGGGGGGAGGAGGTGGTGGGGGTGGAGGAAGGAGGTTGGGGGAAGGTGAGGAGGGTGGGGGGCGGAGGTGGGGGACTGGAGGAAGAAGGAGAGAGAGAGAGAGGGGAAGGAGAGAGGAAAGATAAGGCTGATGTGGCAAGCCTACGTGGCAAAATTTTTGGCCACGTAAGCATGCTGACTGAGCTTAAAATAGACACATCAGCGGTCAACCCACTTAAGGGACAAAACCCAAAAAAAAAATTTACAGGGACCAAAAACGTTTGACTTTTTTTATAGGAACTAAAAGTAAAATACCCTTATATTATAGGGACCAAAAAGTTATTTAAGCCTACAATATATGTTGTTAAATTTCTTTTAGGTTGGTGAAATTATGTGATATCATCAATGCCAAGATAACTTGATTTAGTATCAAATCAATTCGCATGTGTGACACTGACACATAGGCTCTGATGGTTAAAAATTGAAAGACACAATGACATTGTGACAAGAAGAGCTGATTGTAACAATTAATATAATTGAGAACTTAATTGATTCAATTGAAAACCAGGACCAAAATCACACAATTACAATAATTAGAGACCAAAATGCAATTAAGCACATTTGTTTTTACGGTTCAAAGTGTCAACGATCGCAGGAAAGAGTGACAGTGAGAATGGAGTTCTTGGACGAAGACGCAAGGCCAAGGTTCCTGTTTCAGTCGGGTGCAGCCGCAGCGGCCACGGAGCCACAACCTCACCACAACAAACCCACCAAGCCATTCCTCTTCGTCGCCGTTGCACTCTCTTCCCTCCTCTTCGCCCTCGCTCTCTTCGTCTTCCAATCCGAACCTTTCAAATCCCTCCTCTTCTGGTTCTCCCTCTCCCTCCTCCTCGGCCCCTTCGCCCCTCTCTCCCTCACCGGTGGCGACGTCCGCGTCGGCCGCGGCCACATCATCAACTTCCCCGATCAAGAAGCCTCAACCGCCGATGACGACTCCAGGAAGAGGCCTCCGCAACGGCGATCCAAGCCTCCCCGCAGATCGGAGGAAATCGCCACCGCGGCTTTCCCTTCGCCGGCGTCCGAGAATCGCAGAGGCGAAAGGAACGGCGTTGCTGCGGCGGCGGTTGTTGTGGAGGAGGAGAAGGAGTGGAACGAGGAGGACATCGAGATTCTGAAGAAGCAGATGGTGAAGCACCCGGTGGGGAAACCGGGACGGTGGGAGGCGATAGCGGAGGCATTCGGAGGGAGGCACAGGGCGGAGAGCGTGGTGAAGAAGGCGAAGGAATTGGGGGAGAAGAAGGTTGATGATTCGGACTCGTATTCGATGTTTCTGAAGAAGAGGAAGGCGTTGGATAAGAGGGCTGTTGAGAGTGATGCGGGTGGTGAAGAAGAAGGAGGAGGGTCGGTGGCGGTGGAGAAGGTTGAGAGTAGTTGGAGTTCTGGTGAGGACATTGCGTTGCTGAATGCTTTGAAAGCGTTTCCGAAGGATGCTCCAATGAGATGGGAGAAGGTTGCTGCTGCGGTTCCTGGGAAATCGAAGGCCGCTTGTATGAAAAGAGTTTCCGAATTGAAGAAAGGGTTTCGGTCTGCTAAGGCTGCAACACCCGATGGGTAGATTGAAAATTTCACAAGATTTGTTGGTTTGGGATTTTTGTTGAATTGAATTGAATTCATATATATGCGGGAGTGTGAAATGCTGTTGGTGAGGTCAGTGAATGTATTGGTCGACTTGTAACTTATTCAGATAATTTGCTTTGATGAGTCATTCTTTGCTCGTTCTTCTAGGATTAGGAAGATCTTCCTCTCATCAAGTTAACATGCAAGATCTGTTTGTGTAACTTTATTTGAATAAATAGAATGATAAAGATGTATTCAGAATTTTGTTTTTTTAATAGTGAAATAGATGAGTACTTGAGCCACACAGTGACATTGCTGTGATTGTGAATCATAAACAGGTTTTGGTTATTGTTGTGTTGTGTCATGTGTGCTTTAAATCCCAAGTACCTGGTTATTGTCACTCGGTGTGTTTTAAAGCCCAAGAACATGCTTCTGCTGGCTGGAAGGTGCGAACCGATTAGCATATTTGATTGATATAACAGTGGAAACTAGGGAAGGTGAAACTATACCAGTTTAGTGTTTCAACGTTAATATTGGGACATTTCTGGTTTGCTTGTTGATTTGGCTCTGAAATTACCGATTGTTCAGCTTTGTGAAGATGTACCCATTCTCTGAAATCTGGATTCTTTCCCTTTGAAGTTTGAACTTTTATACCAAATGGGTGTACGTGTTGGGTCCCTGCCAGGTTTATCTTATTTGGGCTCCCGTTGCTGCCAAACATTTCCCGAGTTTAGTTTGGGAAACTTTGATTTAACTCTTCTGCTATTTTGGGGTTTTGAATATTTTGTACTCTTGGATTTCAAGCACGTTTCTTATAGAGAGCCTTCCATTTCAACATCCTATCCTATGATCTGTATGCAATTTGCATCTCTATTGACTAGTGAGAATTTGTGCAATGGGTCTTTCAGTTCCTAAATTCTGTTCCTTTGCTTGGGTTAGATGAAAGTTTGGGTATTTCATGTTATATCAGCTCCTCGGTAGCTTTGGTACCCATTTTAAGTGGGGAATTGGTTTTTTATCCCTCACTAAATTTCTGTTAACTGTTCCACCTTCTGATTGCAATGACTGCATAAATATTTTTGTAAAGGGAAAATTGCACCCACCTTCTCTAAAGTCTGCTTAGATGGTACATGTATCCCCTCTATTCTATAAAAGACATCGACCTTTCTGTAAAAGATGTTAGCTTCGAGGGTAGAATATGTCGCCTTACCAGACAAGTAAGGTGATGACTGATGAGTGTTTTGTTTTAAAAATATATATATATATATATAGTTTTTGTATTTGCTGGTGCTTCAAGGATGTGTTGCTCAGCATTTGTTTAGAAATCTTGAAACCACAACAAAGTTTGTCATTTTTTGATCTTGTACTTCTTGTAACGGTAACTTTTTTTGAACATAATTTGGGCTAACACTTGCAGCCCTTACTTTGGAAATTTTTATTTGCATCCATTCGGTGCCAATTTGCTTTGAAAGCATGCTCACTTTTTCGGGTAGCTGGCTGCCACTATTTAATCCAGAACTTGAACCATATGTGGTTGCTGTGACTATTTAATCCAGAACTTGTAAGAACTCAATCATGAACTGTTTGTTTCTTAGGAAAGCTGAGGCCTGAGAGTACTTGAAAATTTGCAGCAAGGGAGAGCAGCCTCTCACGGAAAAGTTTATGTTTAGTAATTAAGTTCTTATATATCGTGAGGCTATCTTGTGAATCATGCTAGAGCAACTTAATCCTTCAAATAAGGGAGATTTCATTAAGCAGTAGACAAACTGCGTGGATTTGAAATTTAAAAGAATAAAAAAATTGGCAATGAAAATCGGGTACCCCCTTGCTTGTAATACCAATACACCATACCATACCGTCTGATTATTATGTAGAACTTTAAAAACCCTACGTGCAATTCTACAGACATGGTGACTACAGTAGATGCAACCAGTGAGGTAACAATTTAAGTGGTTCTATTCACCAAAAAAATATAGTCCTCTTTTCATTTATTGTTTTCTCTTGTATAACTTGTATCGTGTGTATATATATCAATTGTGATATATGTATATGACAGATATATTGATATGCTTAGACGAATTATGTTGCTGATAGTGAGCTATAGGAAGAGTATGCAACAATAATATGCAGAGCCTCAACTTAAAAATCTGTACAAATACATTGAAATGTTCCATAATCGCATTCCATTAGCATATAATTAACCCATCAAAATAACCCATATAATCATCTCAATAATTAAAAAAATCAAAGATAAGTTTGACATTAAAGGGAAATAAACGAAGATTCAATCTATTTGACCTTGTCACTCAGATAAGCTGTTGGCACCCAGATTGAAGCAGCAGTCAAAGGCCTTGACTTCCAACACAAAGCCAACCTACAGTTCTCGAATTGCACCCAATACCCTTTACCAAACAGGCTCACTAAGAACTTGGCTTGCGAAATATTATAGGTACTCATACCAACACGTTTATACCCTTTCAAGGAATAAAACCCTTCTTCCCACAACATTCTCTCCTCTCTTTCACAAGGGAACTGTCTCACACTGTCTAAGATTCTGAGCCCCAGAACCTCTTTTTCTATAACTGTTAATTCCATCTTGTGGCTACCCCACAAAGTAGTAACAAGTGAATCAGAAAGTGTAGCATAGTGATGCAAAGCCTCACAGAAGAACTCCACAAAGGACATGGATTTTAGTCTAGAAAAATTGAACAGTTCTTCTTCCACCAAAACAACAAGCCTTGGTGATAATAATTTGCTTACACCATCAAGAAAAGTTTTGACCAGTGGGAAACTCCTGTTGGGCATCCACTGGTGTATCATACAATTGACAACAAGTGTTTGACCAGGTTCAATTCTTTGAAAGTCTTCTTCACTCACCATCATTGTCTGATCAAACATGAATGGAAAATCGATCGAAGCCGCGAACTCTTTAAGCCTTCTTCCTGTTTGTTGAGCAGAGGCTGCACTTTGCTGGTCCACTGTGATGGCTGTTACTCTAAGGGAAGTAGTAGTAGTACTACTACTACTACTACTTTTCCTCATTGCAAGGTCAACCATCAATGGTGGCCATTGGATTCCCTCCATGATGTCAAAATCAATGACATGAACATCCTCAGCAC
Organism: Glycyrrhiza uralensis; assembly: GCA_030159175.1. Classification (NCBI taxonomy): domain Eukaryota; kingdom Viridiplantae; phylum Streptophyta; class Magnoliopsida; order Fabales; family Fabaceae; genus Glycyrrhiza; species Glycyrrhiza uralensis. The sequence continues at coordinate 53,814,997 of BRZY01000003.1, read as the reverse complement.
CTTCTGTAGCCTCAAAGATTGCTTGGTTGGCTGTGAAATGAGCAAACTTTACATAGGGAGAGAGTTCCTGGAGTATCTGAAACACACAGGAAACTCTTGTCTGTGTAGAAACAGCATGACACTGCAATGCAGGAGCATTTATACTTTTATAGTACAAACCCTGAGTAAAGAAAAGAGCCAACCTGTTCAATAAACTATCCCCTCTATTTTCTGAAGATGAGGCATTGTTAAGCTTCTCAATTATTTCAGAAGCAAGAGCCCAGTTCTGTGCTTCAACAGCTTCGGCTCCTGTCAGCAAGAGATCAACTAAACTATTCTCTTCCATTAACTCTGCTTGAATTCCCTTCCAATAAGAACCCCCTTCCCTTGTTGAAACAAGCACATTTTCCTGTGCTTTCTTGGTAGCTCCATGATACAGTATTTCATTCCCTAGATCCATTGTGGTCTCTTCATGAATATTCATGAGATCGAAGTCCTGATTTGTATGTTGCTGCAGCAATCCTTCCACTGACTCTTGATCAAATATTCCATCCTGTATGATGGTATTTGGAGACAAGAGATCTTCTGCTTGGTCTTGATCAAACAATATTTCATCCAGGATGGGATTTGGAGATAAGAGATCTTCTGCTTGGAATGGAGATGCATTTTCTAAGCTACTACACTCATGGAGCTGTTGATTTGTGTAGGGAGGGATAAATGAGTAATCAAATTGCTCATAATCCATAACATTCATGGCAGATAATGAAAATAATTAAAGGCTCACTCACACAGGTACTCCTCCTGGCTATAAACTCTATTCGAGTACTCTTATATATAGAGAACCTAATCTTGAATCTAGAATTTCTAAATTCTAATGATTACTGAAAGTGTAATGTGTAGCAGAGGTTGACAAAACTGTCTTCTACAAGTTTAAATGAAACATGAAGTTTAATATTAGCTTAAAAGGAAAGAGGTCTTAGTGTTATAATATTTGTTGCATCTAAACAAAAGAAATACTTATTCTCAAATAGTGCCTTTTCAGAGTTGAAAGCATTTACAATATGTATTTGTCTAGAATATAAAACCAGCTTTCTTCATCAAGTTAATTAATATAAATGGTTGGTTAACCTTATTTATTTGTATTAATTTTTTTTATCATAAATCTCAACTAAACATACTAGTTTATTGGTAGTGGAACCATGGTTGCATCATGCAGATAGGATTTTTGCAAACATTCGTGAGTTCATTAAGCAATATAACCAATAATCATATGGAAATATGCAAATAGTTCATGTATACACCGTATCAGAGGTGTTTGGAACTAATATATGATTAGAACATGACACGTGGAGAAGGGCTTTTGGTCAGAGTCTGTCCAATCAAAATCATGTAAAAGGCAATAATTTGAGCTATTTAAGAGACAAGAAAAGATGATGAATTCATCAATTGAGTTTAGAATTAGAAGTATTAATTTATAATTTACAACTCAATCTCTGGACTTTTTGGAAGTTTTTAATGGGAAGTTGCAAAAGAACAAATAAAGATTTTCAGTATATTCTTCCGCGCCCTAGTACTTAACGATTTACAAATTGTCTCTTTCGATTTGTTTGATGAGTTGAAAACGAGATACTCCCTCCGGTCTCGAATATAAGAAACAAGTTACTTTTTTGGTTCATTGAATAACTCATGTATCTGGTAGAAACAAGTTACTTTTTTGGTTCATTGAATAACTCATGTATCTGGTAGACCAGATACATGAGTTATTCAATGAACCAAAAAAGTAACTTGTTTCTTATATTCGAGACCAGATACATGAGTTATTCAATGAACCAAAAAAGTAACTTGTTTCTTATATTCGAGACCGGAGATAGTACTTAATTAGCCTACGTAGCACTAAAAAGTGGTTACAAATAATTCGCGATTAACTTTGAGAACACAACCAACCACTGAAGTTTCGGGAGGTGAAACTGATAGCAGACAGTTCAGATTATTGGATCGGTGGATCCGATTAAACATATTAATCATAGTTAGTGTACCTTAATTTGTTTCGGTTCCGGTAGCAAAACATAGCAATGGCATCGTCATGTTAATTAATATAAAGTCAGAACTCATTCATTTTTAATTTCTTGCATAAATATGTTTGCAAGATCCTCAAAAAAAAAATGTTCGCAAGCAGCGTATATACTTCTGCATAAATTTGGTTTTGTTAAATACAAATAATTGTATACCTCCCTCAAACGTCAAGAGATTAGATGTACCATTTGGGAAAGACAATCCTACTCTAAATTTTCAAAAGGATTAGTTTCCACACGCAGAGGATACCTGAGGAAAAAAAACCGTCAAGAGATTAGATATATACCGTTAAACTACATAAATTTGTTTGTGACTCGCATATATTTTTCAGTAATTGTATGCATCGAATGTGACATTTTGCAACTATTACTTTAGTGGGACCTTTTTTCTTTGCGAAGCATTTTAGTAATGTTAAATAAATATCAATGACATGGTTAGAGTAGATGAAAAAAATTGTGATTGGAAGAGAAGACCCCACTAAAATAGCTAGATTCCACGGCAGAAATTAATTATCGATAAAATTGATCGATACTTTGTACCAATAACATAGTTATAAAAAAAAAATCAATGATAGTGCCATTTCTGAAAGAAGATGGAAAGGGGTCACATCATTAATGTCCTTAGCTATAAGAACAGATTAGCACAAAGAATCTCAATCCCCCCTAATCATCCCCCTAATCAACATATAAATCATAGAACCAGCCAAATTAACTGTACTTTCAAATTATTTACTCTTGTATGTATTAATTAATTAATAATTAATTAATATGGTCATTGTGCACCTTCCCAACTTTTGGGCTTCTTGTATTCTTTTTTTTTTTGTTGATATAATTGTTGTATTCTTAATTTCTTGCTGACGGCTTCTTCTGGTTAAATATCAACTTTTTTTTTGGTCAAAAGTTAAATATCTACTTAACAAGAATAAATTTATCAAGGCACCAGACGTTAAAAAAAAAAAAGGAGGGTTCCATCTCCGAGAAGCATATTGATGTACATCGTCTAGGTCTCTTGTTTATATAATTATTATAAGCTAAACGATCAACATTTAAATTTTTTTTAAAAGTAGGGCAAAAAAAACCCTGGTATGGTACATTCAATTCAATAATCTTGTGAATAAGATAATGCCAAGAATATCCTCTCTTCGCTTTGTATATTATGTATGTATAAATTAGACTTAACAATAATAATGTACATATATAATGTTATAAATTTTAGAAAAATTATTGACATTTATTTGTTTAAAAAATAAATATATAAAGAGAATTAAATATTATAGAATAAATTAAATATAAAAATAATGTAAATTATTTCTTGTATAATGCATATAAATCATAAATCTGAATTTAAAATTCAATACGAGATGATAATTACACCTTTAGGATATTCTGAAATAGGAATTTCTATTTTAGCATTTGTATTTTCAGTGATAAATTGATAAAAAAAACGAGATTTATTTTGAATTCGATATAATGACATTAGTAAAAAATTAGTTTACATTTGTTCATTAGCATCATTATTGAATCAAGGCTTACATGGGAATTACCCAAACAATGATCTTTCTCTATGTACATGATACAAAAAATCTATACATCGCCCTTCCTTTTCAATGGTTCTTAAATATCAAGCAGCACCAACACAACCAAACAAATCCATGCATGAAAGAGAAAGGGTAGTGAATTACAACCTGTATACGAAACTCAACAGTCATATATGATATATAGACTTAATCATCATATTTACACATTTTCAAAACAAAGAACATATTCTTTAACTGGAACGATTTATCAAGGGAAAAAAAAAAAGCTGTACATGTGTTTTACTGATTTAATTAAGATCGGCATAAGTGTACTATACAGTTTACTATATCTGGGGCTTACTACCTCCCATAAGCAACAACTTTTTCATCTCTCTGTAACCATGGAACTCTTCCAATGCATCACTTGTTGTTTTCCTAGTTGCCATGATCCCAGAAGACATTGTGCTCGCCGGCCTAGGTGCCTCTAGGATATAATCGGGCTCTTGAATGTGGCGTGTGAGGCTAACTCTCAGGTCGGGAGTAGTGGTTAGACAGGGCTCTCCGCAACGGGAGGGGTGTTCTGAAGTGTGTAAATCTTGATGGAGAGGTGGTGCTTTCTTCAGCATATGTACAAGGGCACCAACAGCAGCATCATGGGACTTTCTGATAGGAAAGATTCCTCCAGCTTCAAGCGCCTCAGCGATATGACCTTGATCTAAAGATTCCGCTCTGGTTATGCACAAGGAATCATATTAAAATTGCTAAATAAAAGACACAAAGTAGCAAATTTTATGTCACCTATAACTTCAGAAAAATAGAAGAAAAAAAACCAGATTATATGTTTTCTCTAAAATATGACTCAACATACAGAAATTGTACATGAATTTGTAATTAGCACTGGTATCTAAGTGAAGTTGTGAACACAAGTCTCAAACCTGAATGGACGGACACCCCTATCTTTCGGATAAAACAATAACAACAACCAAGTCTTTTCTTTTCCTATATGCATAATCAACGCCATAATATCTTGTCATGTATTAGGTTTGATAGACCGTTTGCCTCTAAATTTCATCTTGATGGATAACAACTATTCAAAATTAAAATGAAGATGAAGAATGTGTCTTCCAGTGTCCTGCTGTTTTCTATTTGAATTCTGTTTGTTTCTTTTATTCAGTCAAAACTCAATTAGATAAAATAACACAGGAGGAAACAGTTGACAGATTCACTAGAGTTACTAGATTACATCAAATCAGAATGTTCTGCAAAAAATGCAAGTTATATGCAGTACTAGATAGCAGATCCACAAACTAATTCCTACTATAAATTACAAATCAAACCAATATACAGTCCACAATCAAGATACTTTTTCTATTCTTATACAAAGCACATCCTTTCTAGTAATAATAGAGAAAGAAAGTTCCAGATTATTGAATCTCTTGGAGGCATGCCAAACAGTAGATAGCAGCAGTTCTGAACTATGATAAAAGTGCTCTTTCTGAATGAAGTCACAATCCAGAACTCCCTCGGACAGGAACATCCAGTACTATCACTAATATTAGGAAATCATGTGTTACCACTGTTAATCTTGCTCCACCAACCTTGTTTAATAACAATTTAATGACAATAATAATAAGCTGGTTAATCGAAAGTGATATGATGGACTTTTCCAATCAATTGGAGATCTCCTAAACCTAATAAATAAAAATGGGGACAAGGCAAGATTTCACTATTGATCAGCTAGGGTCTTTCCCCAGGAGAGGCTAACTTTCACTCTGGAGCAAGTGGTATCAAGCTCATGGTCCAATATCAATAGGCATATATTTCTTGATCCTATTTACAATGATGTGGGTGATCCTCAAATCCATGATCTCCAATCCATTACATTAAATGGTGACAATGCAGAATGTTCCCAAGTTTATGGTTTATCTTTTTGCCTCAATTTATCATGGGCTAGGATTTTGTTTGTGGCCTCTATTTGGTGATCTCCTCATGGTTGTTTTAAAGGAATTTAAATTTCAAATATTCAGAGATTGGGTATCATTGCAGGAGCACTCTTGAACTTTTTCATATTCTCTTATGTATTCTCTTTTTCGTTTTTGGAGGACATCTTATCCTCCCCTGACCTGCTTGGATTTTCCCTCCTTTCTCTCTAAATCTTGTTTCTTCTAGAAAAATAAAATAAAATTACTCATCACATTAATTGGAAAAAAGTCTAATCAAGAACCAAACACCTCCTACCCAACTGACTAAAAACAACAAAACTTGTATCTTACTTTGCCTTTTTTCCCGTTAGTCAAGTTTTTCCTTTTTATTTTTATTTCATTTTTACTTTTAGGTCAATGGAAAGCAATTAGTTAGTGGACTAAAAAATTAGTATTAAATCTCATATAACATAAGATTCTAGGATAAAGTGTTAACATATAATTTGCAAACCAGTCCACCCATAACTCATTAGTCTATTACCCTAAAATTTCCCAGACCAGAAGCATGACATTCCAATATGATGAAAGTACTACTGTTCAACCTGGCTTACCCTCATAATAGATTTAGATCTTTTCCTTTTTTCAAATAACATGATATGATTTCGTTAGAGAGAAAAAGAAACAAATGTTATCATGCAAGGGCCAACAATGATTGGTTGCAGGGTCCATTAGTCATATTCAAAAAAGTTTGTATCTTTCTCTTCCAAGAGGACAATATCCTGTTATGAGCATATTTTGCTTATAATGCTAATCTTATATACAAGCTTAGCATATAAGCAAAGCAGAAATGGAAGTGAATTTCAGTGACAAAGTACCTGCTTCCTGGATCCGTCATATCATCATCATCCACATCAAATGGACAACTAAAATCAGTATCATCAAAATCATCCCGATAAGACCTACTGGAGCTTCTGGAAATTGAAATCCGTGGTGAGCTGTTAGCTGATATCCTGACTCCAGAATATTTTTGGGCCTCATCTTTTCCTAGAGAAAACAACTGCAGAAAGAAGAAGGCACCCTTAACAAATCAAATATGTTTGAACTAAAGAAAAAGTTTAGTGTGGTTAGAGCATCATACAGCTTACCTTCTCAGCTGCTGCACCAGTTTGCATCGCATTCACACTTCTATCAATCTTAGAAGTAAACCTTGAACCTCTTTGGGGAGGGGATGGCTGCAAAGTATGCCTATTTGAGTATCCAGGGGAATTAGCAACCTCAGAATTAGGTATGCTGACCGGAGCACTTTCGGATCGTAAAAGTGTTTTAGATTCTAAGGACCCATGATTGTAAATTGAAGGTGATGGAGAGGGATAATAATAATCATCAAAACTTGTATCCTTTTTATGAATCAAAGACATCTCACTTGGATGAGGAGGCAAACTTCCAGGCAGAAAACGCCGTGAACATGAATTAGACACTGATATGTGCGACTCTGAACATGTAGGCGAAGATGAATAAGTTATGGAAGGAGGTGAGGCTCTACGAAGGTCAAAACTGCAACTATGTCGCCTTGAACATGGCAATGACGATGGAGAGCTATGATATGGAGATCCAGGCAAAGGAAGTGATGGGAACCTCCTCAAGGGATCTGCCAATGGACTCCCAACATAGTCCGTTATAACTCGTGGGGACAAAGAAGCTAATGGCTCAGGGCTCATATCTGAGGCTGAGGGGCAATACATCACCGTAAGCCCGAGCCTACCGGAAGAAGTATCCACGGGAGTGAACCCGAATTTCAGCATTTCTGCCTCTTCTTTCCGGGTGAAGGGCTCAACAAAAGAAGATACCCGGTGAGCAAGGGTATAGGTACGAATCTGTGCAGACGAATTAAGATCTCTAAAAACTTTATAGGCAGGTAAAAGTCTAGCTGTGGCATACAAAGACCTCAAAAGTAAAGTTGATTTCTTATACAAGTTATGCAAGGAAGTGCTGCTTGACCTCCTACTGCCAGAATTAGAATCCCTTATCTTCCTGCTCTCATACTGTACCACCCATCTCTCTACAATCTTTTCACTCTTCGCCTCAACCCCCAATTCCTCCCCATCAGTAGTATTGCAGCAAAGTGGATATCTTTCTTTCAGTGAGGAACTCCTAGGAAGAACCCTTTTTGGAGAAAAGCTCAAGGTCACAGGGTCCCAATCCATAGGCCTCTGCACCAAAACCACATCAATGATTATGGACTCAAGATTGTTCTGGCACGAGAGGTCAATGTTCTCCAACGCAGCGGGGCACTCCCGGAGCGCCAAATTGAACCATTTATCCCTCGGCCTCACGCTAGATGAGGACGATGACGATGAACACGGAGACGACACAGCTTGATCACCGTAGGAATTGCGCGAAGACGCACAAATTGCCCTCGATTCAAGTATTATATGAACACTTTTCGCGAAGAACTCGGTGACTATTTGTTCCATCTTTGCAGCGTCCGAGTGTGCATTCCCATGAGACGATGCCATTAATTTTAGGGTGTCAACACTCAATTAACAAACGAAACCTTTCCAGAGAAGAATAACAAAGAAGGGTCCAATTATCACCGCTTAGCTTAAACTACAACATCAGAAACAAGGACTTCAAAATTCAAATGCACCAGAATCAATAACTCTATTACTAGGTTGTTCAAGGAATAAAATAAAAAAAAACAAAACAAAACACGACAACAACAACAACAACAACAACATCGTAACCAGCAATCAGCAATCATATTACTAACGAAAAGGGTGTTCGATTCGATTATTTACTAAAAAAACTGTCTAGTATAAACTCAAGTAAGTAGCGCTGTTTATAGAAGAGGAAACGTGTTTGCCGGAGAAGATGAAGTATGTATCATTAAACAAACAGAGATATTCTAGATTTGAAAAAACATTAATAATATGTGTGGAAAATTGTATGTGGGAGATAGATCGATAGATAGATAGATAGATAGATAGATAGATAGATAGAGAGAGGAGAGGTTTACCTTTTGCGTGTGAGAGTGAGAAGGGGTTGGAATTGGATTGGGGTCTTATTCTTCTTATCTTTCATTGAGAGAGTTTATTTACACGAACGGAAAGGAAAGGAAAGGAAAGGAAAGAGCGTTAAGAGAGAGTAAGGAGGAGAAGACTAGTTGATTGAATGAGGAGTGGAAAGGGGTGGGGCCAACTGGCAGTGGCAGTTGTAGCCTCCAACCGGATGCGGCTTTTTTACTCTTATAACACAAAAAAAAAAATTATTTACCAAAATAACACACTTTTTTTTTATTTACCAAAATAACACATTTTTGAATATAATATTAATTTAAATATTTTTTAATTAATTAAATATTAATAGTTGGTTTAAGATTGTGATTAAGTTGTTAATTAAATTAATATTTAATTGTTAAATATTTATTAACCCAATTTGACACAAAAGACAAATACATCAATATCTCTGTCTCCGCACACTGATCGGAACACTCCCCCTCTACTCCTTTTTTGTCACAAAAGACAGAAACATCAATGTTTCTGTCTCCGCACACTGATTGAAGCACCCCCTTCCACTCCTTTTCTGTTACAAAAGACAGAAACATTAATGTCTCTGTCTCTGCACACTGATCGGGGCACCCCCCTCCACTCCTTTTCTGTTACAAAAGACAGAAACATTAATGTCTCTGTCTCTGCACACTGATCGGAGCACCCCCCCTCCACTCCTTTTCTATCACAAAAGACAGAAACATCAATGTCTCTGTCTCCGCACACTGATCGGAGCACTCCCCCTCTACTCCTTTTTTGTCACAAAAGACAGAAACATCAATGTCTCTGTCTCCGCACACTGATCGGAGCACTCCCCCTCCACTCCTTTTCTGTCACAAAAGACAGAAACATCAATGTCTCTGTCTCCGCACACTGATCGGTGTGCGGAGACAGAGACATTGATGTTTCTGTCTTTTGTGACAGAAAAAGAGTGGAGGGGGAGTGCTCCGATCAGTGTGCGGAGACAGAGACATTGATGTTTCTGTCTTTTGTGACAGAAAAGGAGTGGAGGGGGGTGCTCTGATCAGTGTGCAGAGACAGAGACATTAATGTTTCTGTCTTTTGTAACAGAAAATGAGTGGAAGGGGGTGCTTCGATCAGTGTACGGAGACAGAGACATTGATGTTTCTGTCTTTTGTGACAAAAAAGGAGTAGAGGGAGAGTGTTCCGATCAGTGTGCGGAGACAGAGATATTGATGTATTTGTCTTTTGTGTCAAATTGGGTTAATAAATATTTAACAATTAAATATTAATTTAATTAACAACTTAATCACAATCTTAAACCAACTATTAATATTTAATTAATTAAAAAATATTTAAATTAATATTATATTCAAAAGTGTGTTATTTTGGTAAATAAAAAAAAAGTGTGTTATTTTGGTAAATAATTTTTTTTTTTGTGTTATAAGAGTAAAAAAGCCACCGGATGCATAGCACGAATGAAACGAAACTCCACCGGACTGAGTCACTCACTTTTGATCATAATTTAATTTAATTTAAATCCTATGATATGAATTCAATTTCTGTACCTCTGTGTGTGGAGCCCCATTCACTCTCTCTCCTTTTTTTTTTTTGATAAGACCATTCACTCTCTTTTTGACCTCATCTGTTTCTAATCTCGTCGAATTGATTATTGCATCTTGCCTTATCAAGGATGAGGATCTAATCTGTGATTCTGTCGTGTTAACACTGTGACTATCTATACGATGAGTTCCTTGTGCTGGGACCATACTTTTTTTATACAAGATATTTATAACGATTTGTTGTTCTTTATTATGACTATTATGTTTTATTTTTAGTGAGCAACAATGAAATAAAGATATAAACAAGTCATTTATAATTTATATAAATGAGATTATATACGTCCATAATATCAGAAAAATAATTATTATTATTATACGAATACAGTGTTTAACTGTTTATAAATAAAATAAAATAAACAATCAACAGTACTTCAACTTATTATTATTTTGAGTTTTTAACTAATTGTGTCTACAGATATTAGTGTTCATAAAAGTATTAATATGAATATTGCTTGTCAAGATAAGGGAAACTTCACTGCTGACTAAACTATTGTTTCAATTCCCTAGAATATATTTCACAAGTTCCCATCAAATCAAACGACCCGTAAAAAAAATCATTAAACGAGACATTAATTGTTTATTAAAAATTTTTAAAATGACATAAAAATTGTTTATATTGATGGTATATCAAATTAAACTCAGCAGAAAAAATATTTGGATGCCGCTGTGTTTTTTTTAAAATATATTATAAAGTTTTATACAGATATATAAAAGAAAATTGATGATAGAATCGAATTTGCTTAATTTTTTTTTCTGAATGAATTTGCTTAATACTCTTTTTTTTTTTGCTTAATACTCTCTTTTTTGGTCTGACCTTAATACTCTTTTTTTTTTGGTCAAGACCTTAATACTCTTTTAAAATTAATACTCAGCAAGATGTCTCAGCAAATCAAACCATAAAAAAACAAATGGGCCCATCAGACTAGTTTGATATCCAACCCAGCAAGATCAAGTTCAAATCAAACCGATATGTTGGGCCTCTAAAAGGCACAAGTCAGCCCAATCTTAAATTCAAGCCCACATATTAATCCAATTTTAAGCATATACAAGTAATTTGACAAAAAAGAAAGCATATACAAATAATAAAATAAACAATAAAAATAAATAATCAACAAAGAAGCCTACAGCCTAGGCACACGATGGATTCACTCAAACTAAAAAGGGGGATTGGACCAAAAAAAAAAAACTAAAAAGGGGGAGAACAAAATATGGTGCTTATAATTTTGAATATAGTGAATGGTTAAATATAATTATATTAAGAAATTTTATTAAATACTTTATTCAAAACAATATTTTAATTTTTGGTGTACTTTATATATTTCTCATCATATTTTTTGTCATAAAAATAATAGTTTTTTAGTAAACCACCATATCAAGAGTGTATTTTCATTTTGTGTTGATGAAATCTTAATTCTCCCAACTACAAATTCGTGTGTTACCAACTAAGACACATCTATTAAGTTGTTGTAAATATAATATAGCAAAAGTAATTATATCAAAAAAAAATGATGTGCCTATTTGTGCCCCCATTATCGTGTCTCTATGATGGTAGATATAGCTCGTGTTGTCTATTAAGTGTTGAGAGGTTCCACGTCAATTGTAAATTTATATTAAGCTAGTGTCTTTTGAGATAATAGAGCAAAATAATAGGTTCTTTATGGATAACGAAACGTGTTATCAACGTGTTTATATCATGCATATAGCTTCAAGTTTTACTTTGATCGAGTAATGCACAGTAGATCAGAATAAACAAGGGAGCTAGGTTTATCCTATTATTAGGTCTTAACCTACGGTAGTTGGAAAAGGTAAAACCATGTATGAAGTGGGGTAACCTAACAAAGGTGAGCATCAAACCAGTGAGACAAAAAGAAGAAGAAAAAAAGCCTAACAATAAAGCCAAAAAGTGAAATATTCAATACTGAAAAATTATAGAAAGATCAAACATAAGATTCTGGAATGAGAATATAATCCAGTTTGCACAAATCAAACTCTACAAGTAGAAATATTAGGGTCCTTTGCTGTCCTGTAATTAGCATCACACGTACTTTTGTAATTTTAGTGTTACCCGTTTTCTTTACCAAAAAATTACCCGTTCTCTTTTACACTCTCTTTCTATCTCTTCAATGAAAATATGACACTTACCATCGAAGGATTTGACTTCATCAAGAGTGTGCTTTGAGGATAACTAAAGTGATTAAAATTATGATAAAATATATAAAATGCACTCCCTTTAACTAACGAGCCAAATCCCGTATAAAATATATATCAATATTATTAATAAAGAGATAATAGGAAAAAAACCTTAATGAAGAGAGACAATTTAATCATTAACTAATTAATAGTTATTGAAATACCATTTTCAATATTTTACTACAATTAATTGTAATTAAAATAATTATTTCAATACGATTATTGAATTTTAAATTTGCATTGATACAAATTTTATGATATTGTTCACATATATCAGATGGATATTTTTATTACTAATTTTAATAACATGATTTGATCATTTCCAGAGTATACGTATATTTACATTATTGATTAAAAAAAACTACACACACTCGCTGTATGTTGTGGACTTGTGGGTTGGGGCTGGCAAATAGTCAATTGTTCAAAGCAAAGGTGTCAAGCACTGCAATATAAATCATTAAACATAAAGCCCGAGAAGGATAAAGATGATTAGTGAGACACGTTGGTTATCGATTATTTATGTAAATTACAATTACGCAGCCGTATTAGGCGAAATTGCAAAATTTGTAGACCATTAATGCAAATCAACCTTTCACTTGTTAAATCAACCACTTGCAGGGAGCAGGGACCGATCAAATTTTGAAGGAGATCAGGGAGATTCTTTTAAATAATTCCAATTGCATGTCTCACTCAATCTATTCTTATCCAATACATTATCAGAGCTAGCATTCACTTTTTAATGTGAAAAATAATTTTTTTTCATCAAACACAGTTTCTTCTGTTTTGCAGATGTATTGTATATTAATTCAATTTCAGATATTTTATTTAAGTAGTTTATTTTTATATATTAAATTAATTAGAAAACACTTTCTATAGAACTATGCAATTTAATCTTTTATATTTTGTTTAGAATTGTTGAAAAGTAATTAAAAAAAGTGGAATTAAGAGGAATATCAAATATCAGAAATGTTGATTTTATTTTATTTTAACTCATTTCATTCTATTATTGTTATATGTTTATATTTTACCTAAATTAAAAAACAAACCATGTTGGAGCTTTTGATCACCTGCATATGTGGTTTTCCATTCCATATGATTGTATAAAATTACTGTTTCAGCAACCCACAAAAAAAGGGGGCCATGCGTCCCTAACACAAATCCATAAGTGAATCCTAGATGAAGACATAGCATGTGCATGTGCCATCAATTTGTTCATTATTATTGGGGCAACATGAGCACAAGCCTAATCTATTATCTCCTTGATATGTTATGTTTATATATATATATATATATGTGTGTGTGTGTGTGTGTGTTATGCATATAGTTGTTGTAGTTATATATGCCGCACGACTAACCGTTGTCTATGCCTGTCTTTCTCTTATCTCTCCCTCAAAGTGGGTCCAAAGAAACAATAACACACATTAGTGAGATCCAACCCATCAAGATACGGATCGAAGTAGTGGTACTTGTAGTACTGCCAGGGCGAAAAGCAAAAACATACGCCTTTTAATTAATTAAGATAGCTTAGCCAAGAGCTTATTAATTATGATTTTCTCTGTATTCCGCGGTTATTAATTAGTAATATCATATGTTATTAATTAATCAATTAATCGAAGCAAAGAAGCCTAGCAAATAAAAAAGGCAAAAAAGAAGCCCTTTCCACAAGCACTTTCCGCGTAAAAGCACAGCTGTATACACAATTGGAATCAAGATTGCGGATCGAATTTGGATTAATCATTTTGCCAATTTGATCATTTGTTATTATTTACAATATCCAGCTTTAATTTGGCACCACGCCTCATTAAACCCCAACATTTTGCGATCTAACTACTTGCAAGGTGTGAAGATTGTAAAACAATTTCATTAAGCGAAAAGGATTTGGGACCATTTTTCTGATCCAAACATATTATAATACGGTAGGCGAGTAGGCGACTAAAATATTGCATACATAGTACATAGTATCATTGTACAAGGAATATGATGCACCAAGCGTACGAGACAAGAGCTATACACATAGGCCTGATTGAATTGGCTTATTCAGAGCTTATCTGGGCTTATCTATTGGTATAAGCATTTGTCATCGTGTTTGACAGAGCTTATGAAAACAGTTTATGACTGATTCATAAGCTATTTTGGGCTTATTTTTATAAGTTTCCCATGATAGCTTATCAAAACAACTTACAACTTTTATGAAATCAGTTTCATCATATTCTCTCTTTAATTATAAAAATAGCTTATACATAAGTACTTATATGATAAGTGTTTATGCCAAAAGTGCTTAAATAAGTTGTTTATCCAAACAGGCCCATAGGGTAGTGTTCACATACACAGAGTGATCAAATCTAATCCAGACTGAATTTACATATGCGCGCACACTTCATATTATTTATATTCGTATATGATATATTTATGAGATTGCTCATGCTAATTTATTTTTTGTGATTTTTTTATAAAACTTTTTTTTTGTGATTTTATTATCCAATATTTTTTTAATATATTTATAAGTATATCAATCTATTTTTTTAAAAAAAAATTCTCTCATGTCTCACATTCTCCCTTGATTGTATAGTCTCTACATTTTGTATTAATAAATAAGTTTCAATAATAATGTGTAAAAGAGATAAAATAATACATAGTATATCATCATCAAAATTACAAAATAAAACACAATACAAGTAAACAAGTAATTGATATTTACTTAGAAATGCTAGTTGTGCATTATGTAAGTTTCCTTTTAGTCTAAAATAAACTATATTAACTTTATGGAATGAGATATTTGAGACTCTATATTTTTTAAATATTTATTGTATATTTCATGATTCATTAAATGTCTCAAAATAGGTGAAAAAAATGTCTCATAAAATGAAACTGAAACTCTAATTCAAATATCTTTAAATCGGATTAGATCGAATTAAATTTAAACTTAATAATATCATTTGTTTGTTTGGCTTTTCAAAAAAAAAAACTTAAACTAAACCAATTACATGACCATGTCAAAAAACTAATGTGATTAGATCATATAGTATCACATGTGACCCAACTCAATGTCAAATCAGTTTCACATGTGTCAACACGGTAATAAAGGGGTCGATTAATGTAACAATTGTAATGCTTAATTGGGAGACTTGCACAACCATAATACTTGAAAGACCAAAATCGTGCAATTGAAACTTGAGACACCAAAATATCACACAATTGTAATAACCGTGAGACTAAAATCACACAATTAGATGAGAGACCAAAATGACACAAACATTGAGAGATCAAAATTACAATCAAATCTAACATCAAATACAATTCTTTTCAGCTATTGCTCGAGCGAGTTTTACGGTTTAATTTACTTGACTCTTCAAATACATGGTTCGTTATTTACCTTTCTCAGCCGAAACAGGGACTTGTATCAATCCACGAATAGAAACTAAAGTAACAACTCTAAATCACATACTAGATATTTTGTATCAAACCAGTCACATTCAAATACAAACATGAATTAAGTAGCTATCACAATCTGTCACATTAAAAAGGGGTGTGGCAAAAGCAATGTAACAGCATCAATTTTCTGAATTCGGGCGTTTGATCCCTGTACCAAGTAGGAAAGAAAGTATTGAATAATGTAATTACAGTTTTAGTTTATTTAGTTTTAATTTTTAGATATTCTACTAATTAAACTATAATCTTTTTTGTAGCAAAAATATATTTTAAGTGGAGCGATGTGATTTTTTTTTTAAAAAAACTTACAGTCAAAACATCAAAATTAAATTTAACAAACGAGAGGTGATTCATAAAGTTCTAAAAATACATGTATAGTTACACTTCAAAAACTATTTCATTATAGTTTTTTTAAACAAACTATTTCATTATACTTAATAATTCAAAATTTCAAGATATCTATTTATCGTTAATTCCTTCACAATTACATGATTAACATTCAAAAATGTCTTCCCTGTAAAAGAAAGATATAAAACAATCAATCAAAATAATTATTTCCACCATTTGTTGATTATAGCTGATAAGGTATTCTCAAATAATAATAACGACATATATATATATAGGGGATGTATCAAGTGAGAGGAGTTTTAATATGAGAGGGTGAGAGGATTAAATCTGGACCATATAACTATACATGGATGGTTGGGATTAAAACTTAGTTAGTGGTCACATGACCACTTAAAAAAGTTATGTGACTTTATGTTTTAATCTTGACCATTTATGGTTTGATCTTATGGCTATGATTCACTCCTCTCATCCTCTCATAATAAAAGTTCTCTCACTTGATATGCTCCCTATATATATATACTAGCTTAATAACCCGTGCCTTGCACGGGATATTATTATATTTACTTAATAATAAAATTTGGCTAAATTGATATATAATTCGTGCTAAATTTTAAATGATTAATTAAATGTAATTTTTTGTGTATCAAATTATATATTATCTATTAGTAAATTAGAAGAAGAAATATATAATTCTAAATTTTAAGATAATATTATACAATAGTATAGGTTAAATCAAATTTTTTATGAATGAGATAATTTTATATTAAAGTAATATTGTTAATTGTCAATGTATTATAATGTTAGTAATTTCTTAGATTATATTAATAATTAGTAATTTAAATTTGAATATTAAGTTTGGTATTTTTTTGGTTTACATAGTTTGGTGGATAATATTAATAGTATTATTTAATTTAGATATTTAGTTTAATATTTTATATTTCAATTTCCTATGTACTGAACTTCTAATAAATATTATTAGCTTATTTTTTTATTTGATTCAGTATTATATTATTAATTCAATTTAAATTTGTATTAATTTATTGTCCTATTTTTGCTAATTAGTATTTCAAATTTGGTCATCTCAATTTGAAATCAAATCTACAATAATAATATATGATTTGAAGTAAATTAGCATTACATTTGTAATTATATTTCATGTCAATAAATAAAATATGTTAGTACAAAGTTGAAGTGACCACAAAATTTTTGAATAATTTTGTAAGCAAATTCTTTTTTTGATTAATTTGTGTTGTGGCAAGTGTAACTGTAATTCCAACTTCATCTCCCTCTCTATCATAAATGAAGTTTGAAGAAAGAATGCAATAATAACTTAAGCATATACATAATAAGGTTTATGAAATCCAATTTTCTCATAGAAATCAATGCAATCATTTAACAGTTAATCAAAAATCTTAATGATAACATTCTACCTATAGGTAACACTCATTCTATATGCACATTATAAATCAAAACAAATGAAAGTTTTCTGTTTATCTATGTAAGAAAAGAGATATAATAAATATCAATAATTGAGTATGTAAATGAAAACAAAAACTTATTTCCATCCATAGGAATGACATGGTATTTTTTTGCCAGGACCGAACACAGGTTCTAACCGAGTTTGTCCCCTTAGATAAACCACATTAACAACTTGTGTCCAACTTCATGGTTATGACATAGTATTAATAATACAAATTGAGCATTAGAATTTTGAATTTTGAAAATATTATACAAAAAAAAGTGACTTCTCCTAATCTCAAAATTTCAGACTAAACCTAATTCAGATAATACATTTTTTAAAAAACTTCAAAAAAATAGAAAAGGAGATTAATCTTATATACTTTCTGATTTTTGGCTTAAATAAACCCCACAAAATTGTTTTATAAGGTGAGAATTATTGAAACTTAATAAGCTCTATTTATATAAATTTAGCCAAATTTGGCACGAGTTATCAATTTAAAAATTGGCTAAATTAATAATTTCAAATTACTTTCATTAAAAAGTAAATTTAACAATATCCCATGCAAGACACAATTTATTAAGCTAGTAATAAAATATTAGTCATTTAAAAAAATGTAGTATTGATTTAATTGAATTCGGAAACTCTAAACGTGTTTCGGTTATAAGTTATTATGACAATATTAATTACTTGTCATGAAATATCATCAAGTGAATTAACATATTTGTCTCCACAAATGAATCATTATTAAATAAATAAATTAAATATTTATTTGTAATTTTAGGCCAAAAACTGAATGAATTTGAGGGTGACAAATGGCATAATCTCATGGGGCAGAATGTTATATATAATACTAATGTAAGTACCCGAGAGATACACATATTTTAAATATAATTTATTAAGTAATATATGTAAAATTCATAATTAGAAAAAATAATAATAACATCATAATTTAATATTTTAAATAAATCATTTTTTATTATATATTTTTTAAAATTGCTGTACCTATAAACAAAATAAAATAAGTACAAAGTTTATGATCATGATCATGATCACGATCATATTGTATTAAAAATATTAAAATAAAATGCAATTTCTACCATAGTAATTTACATACAAATAGTTTCACCTAAAACGCTCAGTTTTCATGTGGTATATTTTTTATCTGTAATTTAAAATATTAGTAATTTTTTATGTATATGTTAAAATGTTTTTCATGTACGCAATATAATTATATATATATATATATAGGTAATTAAATTATGTTCTTATTTTACAAAAAAAATTCATTTTTTCCTGTTCATGTTGTATATTTCTCATCATTATTTATAATTGAATTTAACTAATTTTAAAATCTCAAAAAAATCTATATATTCTATAACAATATGAAAATGATATTTTTTCAAAAAAATCGTTATTTATATGTTTTTTGTTATTTAAAATATTAGTATTTTTATATTTAAAAATTAAATAATTTCAACTATTATGTATTTTTATTAAAAATAGATAAAATGACATTTAATATGAGAGAATTAAACTGACATTTAATTGTAATGAGAGAATTAATTTGCATTAAATCTATGATATTAATTGTGTGATATAGGTTAAATGATTTAAATAAAAATAGAAATAATAATTAAAAAATGAAATAAAAATTGTTTTAGGCGGGAAGTTGAATGATGAGGTGTTGACACGTGGCATTGCTAACCGTTACATAAACTTTGCTTTATAATATATAATAGATATATCGAAATCAAAAGAAGGATATATTTGAATTTCTTTTCCTATGTTCTTTCTCTTTTGCTTTTGTTACGTAGAAGTAGGTAATAATCCCACCACCATTGATGTTAAATTTTTATTTGAACCTCAACTTGTCGCGTTGCAAGAGTACCAAAAGCAAGTTGGCAGCGGCTGCGAAAACAAAGACCCTTTTCCTGAACGCTTTCCCGCGTGGGCCAGTACGGACGATACCACTTGGCTCGATCTTTTTCATATTTAGGGACCCAAAAGATGGGACATTGAAATCAACCTTGAAAAATTATTTTTCCTAGACCAAAAAAGAAAGTTCTCGACCAAAAAAAAAGACCAAAAAAGAAAGAAAAAAAATCAACTCATCTCCATCTGAAAGCTTAACTATTCCTTCGTGGCTTGCAGGGGTCCTTGCATAGAGGGATACAATTATAATTTAATTTAATTTAATTAATTGATAAAATATAATTTTTGAGAATGTAATTAAGTATTAAGTACTTATTTATAAACCATTTTAAATTTTTTATTGAAATGAGTCAAAAATAGTTTATAACTTAATTTTTAAGCATATTCACGTATTAATATAAATGTTTATGTGAACATGAACATGAACCCAAACAAATAAGTTCCAAATGAATTCTTCCATATATACTCCAAAATTTATAAAAAGTACCCATCTGAGTACACCCGGCACATCCAGCTTCGCTTAAAGTGGAATTGAAATGGACCCATCTTGATTAGAAAAGCCAAATTAGCTAATTAACTAATAAATATACAAAAAGGCTCAGTGATCAGTGGAAGATCCATCGATCGATCTGCTTCTAAATCCATCTATCTCTTACAAACCAAGATAAAATAAAGTTAAACATACGGCCATAACCCTTGAGGAATATAAACTCTAATTAATTAACTAGCAAGCAGGCACCAAATAACAATAGTTTCAAACTTTAATAATCAAAAGGCAGATACCGTATCCTAGTCCATATATGTAGTTAATAAACTTCCCTATATATAACTCCCTGCGATAACCAAACAACCCTCAAGCTCCAACCAACTCATCAACACCCCCCAAAAACAACAACAAAAAAATTAAAGAGAAAACAAACATGTATGCTTCTACTTCCTTTAACACACAGCTAGTCCATAACCTTCTTGTGGAATCCAACACAAGAAGGTTACTCTTTCAAAACCCACTTCACTCCTCCGCTGCTGCTGCTCCCACCACAAACACCCACAACAATTCAACAGATTCCTCGTATTTCGGAGACCGTGACTTCGATGCAAACGTTGTGATGATACTAGCGGTTCTATTGTGTGCTCTCATTTGTTCACTTGGGTTGAACTCAATCATAAGGTGTGCCTTAAGGTGTTCAAATGTAGTCATCAACAGTGACAACAACTCTTCTTCAAATTCTTCTTCACCTCCTTTGGCCAACAAAGGGATTAAGAAGAAAGCTCTTAAGACATTCCCAACAGCGAGTTACTCAACAGAGCTGAAATTGCCGGGTTTGGACACACAGTGTGTGATATGTATCACGGAATTCACGAACGGTGAGAAGGTTCGGATTTTACCCAAATGTAACCATGGTTTTCATGTTCGTTGCATTGACAAGTGGCTAAGTGCACACTCCTCGTGTCCCACGTGCAGACACTGCCTCATCGAGACTTGTCATAAGATTGTTGGGTCTCAACCACCACCAGTAACCGTTTTGCCCGTCCCAGAAACCGTTATAAGGATCCAACCGCTAGAGGCGCCACAACCACCACCTGTGTTGCCAGTAACAGAAACGGTTATTAGGATCCAACCGTTAGAGCCAGAGCGTTTGGAGCGTAGCTATAGGGAAGTAAGCAGCTAATTGATTAGTGATTACTGATTACTCTCTCTGCTTCATTTGTTCATTGGTGTTAGAAATGCCCCTTCGGTTCTGGCGCAGCAAGGAAAAGCCAAAAGTGGTTAATATTGATGAATTAGTGTTTGTTACAGTTTGAAAACTTTAGTGGCTTTACTTTGACCCCCCAAATGTAATATAAACTAGTTACAATTCATTTCGAGTGCATTTTTTCCCCAACATATTACTCCATTATGAGTTAGTACTAATTAATTTTGAGTGCATACGTGCCCGTCATTATCCGTGGCTTTGATTAATATATTTTTTTATAACTAAAGTGTCATATTTTGAAAGGCACAAACTAATAAAGTTTCTTCGTTCCGGAACAGATCTAAGCGTATGTTTGATACATGGTACACTACTCCAACTTGATTTTGGAAAAATATACAGCGATTTTGTCTCTGTTTTTTTTAATCAATCAAGTTTATCCTTATATAAAAGCATGTTGAGAAGAAGTGGAAAAAATTAAAATATATATTACTTTTGCATCCAGTTGAGAATTTTATACTGTTTAATTTATTACAAACTTATAAAAAAAATTCAAACATTAATAACTGTATACTTAAATTTAATCTTGATCAAAATTGATTTTGTAAAATTAAATTTACAAATGTTCATCCGAACATGTATTGAGTAGTGTTTGATGCAAGAACAGAATAAAACATTTTCTTTCATTTTACTATCTTTAATTTTATTTTTTAGTAGAACTAAAATGTACTACTTTTTAGCTTATTCTGTTCTATAAACTATGATACTTTTAAAATGCACCGAGAACTTTTTAATCGAGGTAAGTTAAGATGTTGAGTAAACAATGACTTCATGATTGCACAATATTGAGAAAAAAAAAACTTATAATACCATTAACGGACCCTACTTTTGGATCACTTCATTTGTAAACAAGAAAACGTAAAAGTGGTACAAAATTTTGACGTGTAAATATCATTTATGTGTGATAGTCTTTCCATAGAAAACCAAGTCATATGTACAGTGTTTTATACTTTTATGTATGCTTGCGTGCACAAGATAAAATACACTTTTATTCTCAATATTTCAAGTGTCATACTTTTTTAATAAAAAAGCTGGTTTGAAGATAGTATGGAATCGTGTTTGGACATAAAAAGTGAACCAGTAAATTATCTAATTAATTTGCCAGAATTAATCGTCAAGTATGACCACAAAGTTGCATATATAGGACAAAGAGATTTCAAGGATTTATATCATGCACCCAAACATAATAAAATATCACAAAAAAATTATGGCCGGTGGTTTTGTTTCTCAATCAATATATCTTAAAAACCATGTGTGTGCGACAATTTAATTCATTGGCTCAACTTCAAATTAACAAGATCATTGATTGAGTTGAACAGGTAATAAGGGGTAAACAACCACTAATTCATTGATACAGGTTTTAAAACATTTGCTCACATCAAGTGCCATGTAAATAACATTGTTGATGAACCCCTAGAGTTGCTGTAAGGAAAAAGAAAAAAGAAAAGAAAAAAATTGCAAAGTGGCGTGTACTTTATCCAGTCACTTGAGCATATGTATTATTGAATGGAAGCTGAGGCGGAAACCCACTATTCAATTTCCAATCAAATAAGTTATACACTAAAAGGGAATTATTAATTAATTAATGTATGATGTAATAACATTGTACTCTCACAAAAAGTGTCTCATTTCCCAGCACTGAACTTTGATTGGCTTGAGCTCAACGCATTAATAATATGTGCTCTGCTTGCAGCATCATGTTGTAAAATTGTGTGCGCGTTGGACGCTGATAGGTGAAGCAGGGCATTATCGTTAAATCAAATTGTGAGGTTCTTATTATTGAAAGTTAGTAATAGTAAGAGGCAGATATTAATCAAAAGGACTTTGATAGATGGACCACTGTACACCCACACCACATCCAATGTTAGTGTGTGAAATAGTGAATTGAGGTGTGTATTGGGTGTATGTTGGGTGTGCGTGTAATATTTCTGTAATCAGAATTCAGAGGGAAAGATAACTAGATAAACCGGAAAGCTGGATACATCTGTATTAACCTCAATCCTTATTGGATACACACGTGTTATTGTTTTAATTCTTTTTTATTTTTTATTGATATTGATATTGTTTCGTTTGTTAGATTTTTTTCCTATTGTTTTATAAAAGACCCGTACTTTAGTGAGGGTTAGGTTCATATACGAGTACTCTCTTCTGTCTCTATTATAAGAAACAAATAATTAATTCATAAAGAATAATGAAAAATAGTTAAATTAGTTAATTTTAATTAATTTTTTTATTCCAAAAATACTCATGATATTAAATGATTAAAATGGTAGAATGCACTCACTTTATGGAAAATGGATGAGTGTCTCTTTAACATAAATCTTATAATAAATAAGGATATAAAAGAAATTTAACAAATAGGAGTAATACTTTGGAAACAAAAAAGTTCAGATTAAGATTAATTGCGCCAATAATTCACACCTGAAATGATTTTTCCCTAGTAATATTCTGCGATTGATAGTGGCTTCAAGGCTAGCTTACAGATTATTGCAATTAATAGATTTGTAACCAAAATATTTTTCTAGTAAAAAATATATTAATATTATTAGTAATATCTAACCTAGATATTTCAAGAAAAAGGTAACCTTGATATTTTTTATGATAGACCTAGATATTTCGAAAAAGCATCTATTGTTTATAATATATTTACACATGCGTCATAGTCTTTATATTATTTTTACATGTATTCCGATCCATTTTAACTGAGCCCGTATTAACTTGACTTTTCTTTTGGTCAATGACAATAACTTAATTTTTCTTGGTCAAGCAATAACTTGATTAGTGGCTTCAAGGCTAGCTTACAGATTACGATAGATTTTTAACCAAAATATCTTTAGTAAAAACATATATTAATATTATTCATAATATCTAACCTAGATATTTGAATACAAAAATGTAACCTAGATATTTTCGAAAAAAGCATCTATTATTGTTTATAATATATTTACACATCGTAATCTTTGGCCCTGTTTGGATAACAAACTTATCTACTGCTTATGACATAAGCTGTATAAGCTACTTTTATAATCGAAGAAAAATTATAGTGAAATTTATTTTATATAAGCCATAAACTGTTTTGATAAGCTATCCTAGGTAGCTTATAAAAAATAAGTCCAAAACAGCTTATGAATCAATCATAAGTTGTATTCATAAGCTCTACATAAGTCAATCCAAACAGACCCTTATATTATTTTTACATTTATTCCATTTTAACTGAACCGGCTTGACTTTTCTTTTGGTCGATGGCAATAACTTCTTTTTTTTGTTCAAGCAAATAACTTGATTAGCGGCTTCAAGGCTAGCTTACAATAGATTTTTAACAAAAATGTATTTTTAGTAAAAACATATATTAATAATATCTAACCTATATATTTTTTTGATAGAATGTAACCTAGATTTTTTTATGATAGAATATTGTTTTACACGTCATAGTCTTTTATATTAACAATTTTTTCGGTAAAGTAATAACTTGACATTTTTTTTGTCCAAGGAATAACTTGACTTTTTTTTTTGGTAAAAAACTTGACTTTTTTTGGGTCAACAAGTAATAACTTGACTCTTTTTTTTGGTCGAAGGAAAAGTGTATTAACCGGGAAACGTCCCAAAGGCTCAAGGCCTACACTTAGATGGCACCTGACTCAGGCCCAAACACAAATAGCCCACGCTAATAGCTAATGAAGGGTTTTGGTAAATACATCACACAATTCAGCCATACACCCCATATTAAAAGGGTAAATTATTATTATACCCTCATCGATTTTTTTTTTCTTTCTAATTTTGCGTCTTTCTCAGAAATTAGAGTTTCCGAAATATAAAACTGCATTCTGGAAACTGGAATACAAATTGTATGGAGACTGGAGTTTTCAAAATATAAATTTGACTGGAGTTTCCGGAATACAAATTTGTATTCCAAAAACTCCAGTTTCTGAAAAAAATGCAAAATCAGAATCTCAAGAAAGAAAAGACGATATTAAATGAGGATATTTTTAGAATTTCTAGATTAATATGGGGTATATGGCAAAAAAATGTGGAGTGTATTTACCATCTCCCTTAATGAAAGATCATTAAATAGAAATGGGCTAGCCCGGGATCGTGACCCGACACCTAACTGACTCCATATACATCCTAATTGGGCTCATCATAGGCTCTGGGCCGGATTTTAAACACGTCAATCTATCAGGGAGGGGGACGGGGGGAGATATGTGTGAACCAAAAACAAAAACAAAATTTGACCCAAAAAAAAGAACAAAATCTCACCTAAAATAAAAGTATACATTGACAAAAAAAAATTATACTCTCGTCACGTTTTTATTTTATTTTAAGACTTAGTATATCTCATGACCCAATAAAAAGACTCAGTATATCTCACCTAAAATATAAACATATATTGCATTTTAGTTTATTTTAGCATAAACTGACCTTGTGGTGAATGTATTCCAATCAGATCAGATTTTACCCGTCTCTATGGTTTTCAATACCAATGACAACTAATTTTGAATACTTTATTTTCGAATTTACAATTATAGAAGAAGAAAATGAAATTTTTAAATACTCCTTTTATCAAATTTGAAGCTTTGTCAAATATATATTTATTTTATCTTTTATTGTTTCATAGCTAACAGTTAAGCAAAATTAAAACTATATATTAATAATGTTAGGAATTATAATTAAATCTAATTTATAAAAAGACTTAATTATATGTAAAACGGGTGCGATATGAAGCGCAAAGTTTGATTTTTAAAGTGGGACCGAGAAGAATATAAACCATACAAACTGAAGTGTGTTATAAAAAAAACAAGTAGCCATGTAGGCAAAGGTTTACCAATAGGGAACAAGGCAATCTCACCTTATCCACACTCCTACCACAACCTTTTAATTACGCTCTTCATCGTATCCCTCCTTATCGCATATCCTTCACCTCAAACAACCAAAAAAGTAGTACCAACAAAGAAAAATAAAAATAGAGCAACAGCAACTAATTAAGAGTCTAAAGACTAAAGCATTCCATATCCCAGTTGGCCTTTGGCCCTTGCAAAATCAAGTTGAATATTTTTCTTCTCAACTCTGATAAAAAAGTCACAATTCTTGCAAAATCAATGGCTGCCATGAATTCCAGTGTCCTGGCTTGTAGCTATGTCAGATCAAGCTCCGACCTCAATGTCAAGCTCATCGCTTCCATGCCTTCTCAGGTCTCTTCTTGTCACAATAAGTCTTTGCCTGTGATCAAGGCACAAAAGGCCATAGTTCCTCAATCTAAAGAATCTCAATCAAACGAAGGAAGGAGAGGTGCCCTTGTTTTATTGGCAGCCACCCTTTTCACTGCTGCAGCTTCTTCTTCCAATTCTGCTGCCAATGCTGGGGTCATTGAAGATTACCTTGAAAAGAGCAAGGCCAACAAGGTCCATATTCTATTTCAATCTCTTATGGTTACCCTTTTTTTTTTTAATAGACCAACCGGTTAGTAATCAACGAATTAGTTGGGGAAGGGGTTCAAATTAACCCGGTACTCCGACTTACACTACCTCATGTCCCTTGCCTAAACCAAGTGACCCACCTACACCGAACCTCTTATGGTTACCCTTAATTTCCATTTGGTACAATGTATTTTTATGCCACTACAATATGTAACTATGGTTTAATTTGATATCGTTATTGCTATAGGAACTGAATGACAAGAAGAGGTTAGCTACAAGTGGGGCGAATTTTGCAAGGGCATACACTGTTCAATTTGGCACTTGCAAGTTCCCTGAGAACTTCACTGGTTGCCAAGATCTAGCCAAGCAAAAGGTATATATATATATAGCCTCTAAATTACTTGCTTTTCCCAAGGCTTAATTTGTGCTTAATTCCCTGTCTCTAATCCATTCTTTCTTTTTTGTTTACGCAGAAAGTGCCATTTATTTCTGATGATTTGGAGCTTGAATGCGAAGGAAAAGACAAGTACAAGTGTGGTTCCAATGTTTTCTGGAAATGGTAAAAGGGACATCATTGTCTATCCCAGAAATATTTTCATGTACCAAACTTGTTGACCAACACGCCATATTCTTCTGTTGTGCTTTTATTTTTATTGCCGTTGATGAACTTCTGTTGGCTGTATAAAAATGAAAAACTAAATCAGACTCAGCTAGCTTCAGTTCCATTGAAATTACATCAACTCTCTCCAATTGCAATGCCTTTTTATTTATTTTTTTCAGAAATAAAATGCAAAAGTTTACTAATAATTCTGTTTTCCCATCTTCAAATCAGAACTCAGGTCTCAGAGGACAAATATATCAGACATTTGATTCTCCTGTTTGCAGTTTAAAAATTGTGGTTTTAAATAAGTTATAAAAATCATAAATTTTTACCAAATCAAAACTCATTCAGAAAATCAAACATACAATAGCACCGATCCAGTTAACTGGAGGATTGATTTCTCTTTATTGGGCTAAATACTCTGAATTCTGAATTAAGTACAAGTGAAACCTGAAAAGATTTAGTAATAAGTGAATTTTGTTTGTGATTTAGTGTTCTTGTTATATTCCCAGTTCCTCTCCCCTTTATTTGTCTTGTATCTTAATCGATTACTAATCTTATTTCAATCGTCTAGATAAGATAAAAACTCTTAAAGTTTGGTGCTTGTTGATTAGTCTTCATGGGAACGAGAAATGGGACTCTTTATCTCATATTACTTATCCGGCTGGTTACACTTGACTCCTTTAAGGTGCACTCACGCACGAACTCAATAAGCGTGTCGAAAAGGCACGTCAAATGCTTTGTGGGAACATTTACACATTGAAATCACTAACTAATTGACCTTGCTTGAAGATATAGTTATACCAACTCATAATAAAGATGAGAGAAAATCTTGATGAGTAATAGGAAGCGTTATTGTTGTGGGAACTGGGAAGAATGACCATATGCAAGTTGAGAAATGACTTAAAACATTGAGAAATGTGAAGACAGATCATGACAACTCTTAACTAATTGTGGTCATTACACCGGAAGATGACATGTTTTTCAAATTAGCAAATAATGAGAAAATGAAGAGAGAGCCACATTCATCTACTTGATCTTCAAGTCCCCTGCGTTAATCACTCGTTTAACAGATAAATCTAAATAAGTTGAAAATAATATTAATCTTACAAAAAGGAAAAGAACTTTGATAACAATGCACACAGTTATATAGAGTGGGTTTGATTTGGAGTAGAAAAAGTTAGTCACGAAGAAATGATTTAATTTCAATAGAAGACCATACAAAATGAGTGCATATTCAATTAGTTTAGTTTAACTTTAGTTTTTCATTTCAATTCCGGTTGATTTAAATATCAACGCCTAAATTGAAGTATGAAATTGATTTAGTGTGTGTTTGTTTCATAGGCCCAAAATCGTGTTTGACCAGTCAAATAAGATTTTGGTTAAAAGTTGGTGTATTTGTTTATCCAAACGTGAAAATTCGAAACGTGGTTTTGGGATCCAGAATCAATTCTAGTGAAAGGAGGTCCTAGGTTGCTTTTCCGTTTACAAAACTACGTTTCGGTGTGGGACCTACAAAATTCATTATATTTACACATCAAAAGTGATTCTACTTTTAGCATCTAAACATAATCAATTCTTTTGAACACACTATTAAAATATCATTATCAAATACAAATCAATTCTTCTCAACACAATTTTTTTAAAATTAATTCTTCAAATACAACTCTACCAAAATCTAAAACAAACATACACTTAGACTCGTTTTAAAGAACTTAAAAACTCTCCCGGTATTCATGAAAAATATTAAATAAAGAATAAATTTATTTAATAAAAATTTTCAATGCAATATTACTAAGAATGTTGATTATTAGGATTTAAGATTTATTCTCGATATTTTAACGAGTTAAAACTTAAAATCATCCTATCATATAACAAAAAAAAAAGAATTCAGTAAAAAAAAAAGGTATGAATGAAATACAGAAGAACAGTAGATGCCGCCCTTAAAAAAAAAAAGCGCGTTAGAAATAGGAAGAGGCAAAAAATGAAAAGACTGGCGCCAAACAAAACTTCAAGCGGAGCGGCAGAAGGGCATTACCCCAAAAAGAACAAATAATGAAAAGAAGAATCCGTGTGATATGTTTAAAGCCAATCGTAACCGTCCGATTCAACGCACACGGATCGCTCCGAAATCCAAAACTCCCTCCCTCCAAAATTTTCAATTCGTCCCAAGCATTCCCCCTCTCACCTATAAAACCCCCTTTCACGCCCAATTTCTAAGCACCCAACCCACATCAAGTCAGAAATTATTTTTCGCGGTTAGAATCCAGTCTTCCAGAAACTTCTCGATGGCCCGCACAAAGCAAACCGCTCGCAAGTCCACCGGCGGCAAGGCTCCCCGGAAGCAACTGGCAACAAAGGCTGCCAGAAAATCAGCTCCGGCGACGGGAGGAGTGAAGAAGCCACACAGGTTCAGGCCAGGAACGGTGGCATTAAGAGAGATCCGAAAGTACCAGAAGAGCACGGAGCTTCTGATCCGAAAGCTTCCGTTTCAGCGCCTTGTTCGCGAGATCGCTCAGGATTTCAAAACGGACCTTAGGTTCCAGAGCAGTGCCGTTTCGGCACTCCAGGAAGCCGCCGAGGCATACTTGGTGGGTCTCTTTGAGGACACCAACTTGTGTGCCATTCATGCCAAGAGAGTCACCATCATGCCTAAGGATATTCAGCTTGCCAGAAGAATCAGAGGCGAGAGGGCTTAGTTCTGCATTTCCCCATTTCAACCCACGATCCCTTCTTCTTCTTCTTTTAAACCTAGCTAGATAGTTTTTAATCTCCATGTGTGAATCTTAAAACGGCTAAGGTATGCTTTAATCAAATGTCGTTTTGTTTGTCATGTACTTTTGATTTTGGATCAATGCAAATATAATGACTTATTCTCAACCCTCTTGTCGCGTCAATTTTTTAAATTCCCAAATGCTGCATTATGAACAAAATAGGTTAGTGTTTGTTGATCAGATCAGATTTCAAACAAAACAGTAAATTGGTAAGTTAACTGAAAAAAGTGAGGGAGGTTGTAGTTAATTTCAAACAATTTGGTCTTGTATGCTGCTGTTTTGTATAGATTGGAATTGGATGTTTCATGCTTCCTCTACTTCATCACAAGACTAAGTAACAGATGGATCTTTGGGTCATTGCCGGAAACAACTTCCATAAGATGCCAGGTGCCTAAGTATATCATGCTTGATTCCAAAATCATAAGCAAGTGAGCAACAACCTACGGTTCATTCACCCTTCATGGGTTAAGTTAAAGTATGCAGTAGTCTACCAAGGGGAAGGAGGCAACGTCAAAAATAGATATCTATTGCCACACATTGATGATCTAAATAATCTAATGGATCTATTTCGTAGAGTCACTGTTTTCTTCAAGATAGATTACATGGAAAGTCTCCCACATGCCCCCTCGAACTAAAATCGCATTCATGTCCAGAGTAATAAAGTAAACCCGCTACTCAAATTTCTAATTACTAAACCAGCAAGGAAACACTGTCTTGATTCTTCATCATCTAGCATGTATAACAGATAAATACTTGCCAAAAATTAATGCGGATTTGTCATCAACTGTGTTAAAAATCTTGGCATACCAAATTGATTTACTACGAACAATAAGTTAATGAAGTCCCTCATTACCAAATTAATTATACTATAATATCTACATATGTTGAGTTCATATCAAAATTCTGATATGAACTGACTATTATCCCTTGATAAATGAAATTGAATCCCTGAGTTTTAGACTAACAATCTCCTAATTCAAATTATTCATTTAAAATTATATCAATCAAAGAAAACTGTGTGCCTTGAATCTAACAATTCATTTTTTTATTTTTTTTAAAATTTAAAATTTTTATTTTTTTTAAAATTTAAAATTCTCACCTTCACAATTTATTTATGTATGTATAAATACTTTTTTAAACTTTTTAAAAAAATTATGCAATGATCGTACACTTATTAATAATAAATAAAATAAATAAATATATTATCAAAATAATAATAATTTGATTTCTGGACAAAACTATAAAATTACGGTAATTAAATTAAATTAAAGTAAATATAGAAAATATGCTCATCTATTGTGCATTAAGACAAGAGTATTGAAAACAAAAAAAATGGGGAGGATAAGAACCCTAAAAAAATAAAAATTGCGGTGTTTTATTTTCATCTGCGTGTCAACAACGCAAACTCAAGACGCGAATATTTTCCGTATCAGTTTTCTTCTTTAATAAAAGGTTTTTACGAGAAATTGACGAATCCCCTAAAAATAAGATAGAGAACAGGAGTGGGAAAGAAGAGAGATGGGCGTGACAAAGGAACAAGTGGAGTCATCGTTGAAGGCCAAACTTAACCCTTCCCATATCGTAAGCCCTTTCCTTCCGCATTTTGTTCCTCTGTTTGATTCAGTTTGTTATGCAGTGTTCACTGAATACCCCCGTTAGTTTCAACATATGATGTTGTGTTCTGTGAGTTGAACTGTGGTTATTAACTTATTAACTCTTCTCTCCTCCTAGCATTATCAGATTTCTTATCTATTTGATTGTGTGATAATACATGCTTACTGCTTAGCATTGGAATTTCTCTAACCCTAAAAATCTCATGTGCTTTATGGTACTTATTGTTATCTATGACTATCAGAAATCTACATAACAATTCTGCAATTTCCTTTGATGGACTAGGAGAAAACTATGCAGTGACCTTGAATTTAGTGTTGGCTCTTGAATTTTTTTGCTTTTGTCAGCATTGTGGTTTGCTTTATTATAAAACTTCTTTCAGTATGCAGTTCTTTTGAAAGAACTTCTCATTCTGAAATTCGTTTATCTGCTGATTTGATTAGTTTTCTTTTCTTTGGGGATAGAATAGCACACACACATTACAAAGCCATTAAGTTTGGCCTGTTTTCACGTTTGGTGCACATACTTTGTTTTCAAGCACATACCCCCCCCCCCCCCCCCCCCCCCCCTTTTTCCCAAAAGAACTTTGGTAAACTGTGAAATTTTTATATAATGTTACATATAATGGAGAGCCTCCAAGTGCAATGTGTTAAACATGGAACTTCATGTATTAAACGCGGAAATTGATTAAACTTCAAGGGATTATTTACAATGGTTTACGGTTTAACCTTCCATTTAACTGTTTGACAGTTTACTAAGTTCATGGGTGTTATGGGAAACAAAACAAACTTCAGAATGAGCTAACCTTCAGGGGTCAAAATAATGTAAATTGTATTTGTTCCTCCCCCTTTTTGTTGTTTATGTTCTTATATATATTTTGATGTTGTGTTTCAGGAAGTAATTGATACATCTGGAGGGTAAGTTTTTTTCCATTAACAGATTTTGTGTTCGCTACTTTCTAGCACCGTTTACCGGCCCTATTGTATCTTACGACCTTATAACTCCATGTGGGGGAACAGGTGCGGTTCAAGCTTTGTGGTCGAGATTGTGTCAGAACAATTTGAAGGCAAAAGACTACTGGAAAGGCATCGAATGGTGAATGCTGCATTAGAGGAGGAAATGAAACAGATTCATGCTCTCTCTGTAAAGAAAGCTGTAACCCCAGAGCAGTGGAACAAACAGCAAGAGTCCAACCAATCAACTTCTGCTGCCTAGAGCTTATTTTTCGGTTCTAATAGTTGTTATAAATAATAAAAAAACCCATACATTCTGTTGCTTGCAGCCTTGCAATATTTGTGGATCATAGCTCTATTATCTTTGTTACCGCTCAAAGTTTTTATTGTACTACTAAATTTTAGTTTACAAATTTTTTGACTTTCAGTGGGGTGAATGATGATAGGTCTCATCTATACTTTTTTGGGTGTTGCTGACTAGAATACCTATAAGCAAGGTTTTAAATTATGGTTTGTGACTGTTTTTGTGATCGTAACATCAATGTTTTTGAAGTCTTTGTAACCGTATTATAAGCACAATTGCGACCACACTAGCCACTTTTGTCCACAATTTTTGCAATATCAGGGGTTACGACATAATGGCGATCACAACCATAACTACAATTTAAAACCTTGCATATAAGCATGCATGAAGAGATGAAAGTTGGAAAAAATAAAGGCAAAGTAAAAAGTCAACAAAGGATGAAGAATTCTTGCCAAGAGCATTCCTTCCGTGGAACTTGTTGACTTGCAAAATTTGGTTGTCCTTTTCATTTTTCTTTTGGTTTTGATTTTCAGTTTTCTTTTTAACCTGGTTAGTTCAACTGAAGGACATTATAGATGACTTCTATATTTCAAGTTTTTAGGGATTATTGCTGTGAGTGGCGGTTCTTCTTCCTTTTTTTTTTGCCTTTACAATTGAACTAGGCAGCTTTATAATTTCAATCTTTGCATCCTATCTAATCCTGCACGTTACTCACGAACTCAATCAATTCATAAATGTTCTGAACATGACCCTAGTGTTGAATGTGGCCTCCAAGGCTAAACCCAGTTTTCACTCACAACTAGAACGAAGACCCATAGTTGCACAGAGAATTTTGTCTCGAAACTTAACATAAATTTAATGGTTGAAAACCATTCCCATTGCAGTCAACACAATTCTGTGCAACGGCAAGTAAGAGACAAGCGCGCGTACGCATCTATCTCATCTCATGGACCTCATGTACTTGTGGAATTCTGAACCACATGTCTAGATAGACCTATCCAAAACCTTGATTTAAAAGGCAAAAAGACAACTTTGACACAGTTCCCCTATACCCAAAATTTGGGGAACCCTTTATCAGCAAACTTGAAACTTGAAAGAGCTACCTGCAGAGCAGGGCCTGGTCATGACCCTCTCCTGTGTTTCATCCTTCAGTTTCTCATAGTTGGTTCTTTCTTCTCAATCTATTTAATCTTGAAGGTTATGATCACTAAGATAGTGCAGCCATCAATGACGGATTCCCATGTGAGTCCTCTGATTTGTAGAACCATGAATATCATGAAACCTCAAAGATTTGTCCCAGGTGGAAATCGCTCAAGGATAAACACCTCAAAATTTGGTGAGAAACCATTATGGTTTAGACCCATCACCAAAATTAATGCTGCAGAACACAGCTCTGGCTCAGGCTTAGTTGAGGATCAAACACTTTCTCAGAAGAAAAGAGAGCTATACCAGGCGGTGGAAGGTATGTACCCACTTCAACTATTTTCAATCATTCTTTGTTATTTGTGAGCCTAGCATTGCTTAAATGGGTTGGTTGCAAACAACCATGTTTGAAGGAATCAATAGAGGGATATTTGGAATCCCATCTGCCAAGAAATTTGAAATTGAAAGTTTGGTGAAGCAGCTAGAATCTCAAAATCCAACTCCAGACCCAACTCTAGAACTGGACAAGGTAAACTTCAATTCAATTCCTTCTTTGTGTACTGGTCATTGGCATTTATTTAGGAGTTTTTCTGTTATGTTTCTATTATTGGAAGGTGGCTGGGTGCTGGAGGCTTGTTTATAGTACTGTCTCAATATTGGGATCAAAGAGGACCAAGTTAGGCCTCAGAGACTTTATCTCACTGGGTGATTTTTTTCAGACTATTGATCAAGCCAAGGTACAAATACAATGCAGTTCTCAATTTTGTATGATATGATTTTATCTGATAACAATAAACTTCAGATGACACAAAACTATGCACAGTTTCCAATCTTCTTTAAATTTGTATTTTTATCTACTGAGTTTAAAACATTGGTGATGTGATTTCAAAATGGAGAGCAAAGCAGTTAACGTGATCAAGTTCAGTGCAATGGGGTTGAATTTGTTGTCTGGACAGCTTAGTATTGAGGCCTCTTTCAAGATTGCTTCTACAACAGTTAAGGCTCCCTCTTCTTGTTTTGGTCACTTTATTTCTCTGTAGTGTAATAATATTGCTGCTGAATAACTACTTAATTAGCTACTACTTGAAATTCACAGAGGGTTGACATTAATTTTGAAAAATCCACAATCACTCCTGATCAGGTATGCTAGTCAGATATTACAATATTTTTTTTTATTTTCTAGGCTAATCTGATTTTTCCACTCGAATTTCCTTATTTTAATTTATTTTTCCTCCTTGCATTGCTACAGTTGATGAATGTGTTTCGGAAAAATTATGATCTTTTGTTGGGCATCTTCAATCCAGAGGGGTGGCTAGAAATCACGTATCCTAATTTTTTGTTAATTCTTTTTTCTATCATCTTAAGTCCCAATATCTTGGACACTGACAGAAGCATCGTTAAATAGATTGTCTTTGTTCTTATACTATTATTAATATCGATGAAATTTGTCGTTGTTCCTTAATTCCATTGTCTTATAGATATGTTGATGACACCATGAGAATAGGAAGGGACGACAAAGACAACATCTTTGTACTGGAAAGATTTGAAGTTAGTAACAACTCGTAGCCAATTTGCATATCCACTTTAATCTTCCAGGTTAATTAGTACCCAGGAATGTTTGTTTATCCAACATATGTCTTTTTTTAACTTCTAGGAATTTTATAGTACCCATGATTCATTCTAGGAAATATGCCAATTTTTTTTATAGAAATTATGCCAAAAAAAAATGTTATGTTGCTCAATACAAGCAAATAACTACTGACTATTGTTGTATTTAATTTATTCATACTCACTACTCACCGAGGGCACGAGTAGTTTGTACCTTATATTTTAAAATTGTTTTCAAATAAAATTTTGGTTATTATATTTTTATTTATTTGAGTTTTAGTTTTTATAATTTTTCATATGGATGTCAGTCATTATATTTTTATTCATTTGAGTTAAAATATTTTCAGTAATTAATAATTTGATAAATAAAAACTATAATATATAAGTACTTGTAAAAAAAATAAAAAAAGGTCTTACTGATCAATGCCCTGATCAAGATATTTATATATGTAATTTTTTATTAAAAGGCACAGCATTTAATATTAACAATTTCAAAAGTAACAGATTTCATGAATAATATTTTCATGAATAAAAAATATATGAACTAAAATCTGAATTAGAAAAATTGTTGAGACTATATGCAAAATTCATACGAGACATAAGGATCAACGAAGTTTTCAGTTTAAATATTCAAACTCAAAAAAAATTGTCACTCATTCTTCTTTCCACCATTGTAGCCGTTGGGTGTTTTATAATTGAAATACTCCATATCGAGATCCGAGTCTCCCCATTCACTGCCAACACTTAAACATAGTAAATGCTGCTCCTAGTTATAGCACACTTCTTTATACCGTCACTAGTCATAACCACTTCTTCCTTCGACGAGTTTCTCTTATTCACGATTTAATTAATAACCTTACCAGTTACCACTAGTGTAAATAAATGAAACACATTTATCATTTTCGTAATAGTAGTAGCTTCATTTCATTACATTTTCTCTAGAATAACCTAATGAATTCCAACATAAAATTAGTGATCCGAGTATGTACCCAAGAGGAGGGGGGGGGGGGGGGGGCGGGGGAACAACTGTGATCCTTTTATTATGAACTTTTTCTTAACAAAAAGAAAAAGAAAAAGCATGATTTGAGTAGCGTTTGGTGGAAAAATGATGTAAAAAGAGAAAGAGAGAGATAAAAAAAAGAAATGAAATAATTAATGTGATGACAAAAAGAAAAGAGAAATATGTAAAATGTGAAATGAGAGAGAGAGAAGAAGAAATAAAATCAACATTATCAAGAGAATTTTGAGTGCACCAAGTATCTATTCACCATTACCACTGCTCTGATGTGGTAACAAAGTTAAACCTTTGTGAAACTCCCAACATTGTTCTTCTCTGAAAAAAGACAACCAAAATCACCTTTCTGTGTATTCCATCCATACCCATCAATCCATGGCTGATTATGAAACCAACCAAGCATCATGTGACCCAAAAGAGACAGCCCTTCAAGCCTTGAACACCATAATCCAGCTCCATTTCGAGAAAACCCTTGAGAAGAAACGCGCCATAGATCTCCAAAAGAAGGAGCTTCACAAACTCTTCCAGATTTTCTTCATCTTCCTCTCCCTTGTCTTCTTGGCCCTTTCCAATTCACCCAACCTCCAGTGCCGCCATTGTTGGATCCCCATCACACTTCTCTCCATGGCCCATCTCATCTTCTACGTGTCCGTTGCACAGACCCTTAGATGCATCAATGGCTTCAAGTACCAGAGGAGGTGCCACAAACTCACCCTTGGCTTGGCCACTGAGAAGCTCAGGGAGATCAAGATGAGTTCCACTAGTGGGTCCAATATTGCTGATGATGAATTTGAGATTCATTACCAGGAACCACCTGAGAGTTACTTTGGTAAGTTCAAGAGAAATTGGGCACTTCATTTTGGCTTCTTGATCCTCATTTATGGGTTTATGGTCTCTTCCTCTGTTGTTCTCCTTTGCTTTTAATTACAATGTTCCAATGAGAGTTTTAATTAAGGTAATTTTGCTTTTGTTGCTTATTGTGGCATATGCTTATTATGATTTATGGGGGGTACCATAATCTGCTGTTAGATATAGAATTGAATGATTCAATTCATTTTCACTTCAGTGTCAAAATTTGAAATTTCATTCTCAACCCATCTGTTTTAGTGCTAATGACAGTCATTTTCCAAGAAAGGGCAAATGCCAGTTTAGTGTCTATCTACCGTTTGAAAAGGAGACACCTTTAAACGTGAGGAAAAACCAGTGATATTTTTTTGTGGGCAGATTCTTAGTACATTGCCCTGATATGTGGAGGTAATTTAATAAACTTAGAGTTACTTTGTTATGAATTAAGCCCGAGTAGATACTAGATAGCTCGCATTAATTAAAAATGGGCTCCATAGGAACAAACGATGTGCTGATATGTGAGTGAATCTGATTATGGTCAAGTGTGTAACATCCATCTCGCAGGAGAACAAACTGAGATTTCCTTTCCCTGATTTTACTTGCACAAATTTACTACAATGGAAAATAGGAATTCAGGTGGAACCCACGATTATGGTGCAAATAGGAACTTCGCGACACGAATCACTTTCACAAGAGCCACCACATCTCCTTTGTTGTTTTGACTCATAATCAAACACTACCTTTTTCGATTTTCATGCCTATTTCTTGTCTAAGTTAAAAGAATAA
This sequence comes from Glycyrrhiza uralensis, assembly GCA_030159175.1. Taxonomy (NCBI): domain Eukaryota; kingdom Viridiplantae; phylum Streptophyta; class Magnoliopsida; order Fabales; family Fabaceae; genus Glycyrrhiza; species Glycyrrhiza uralensis. Next base: position 53,776,710 of record BRZY01000003.1, on the reverse strand, counting down.
AAAAATTGAAAAAAAGAAAACACCTTTTTTACAAAAGCAAAAAAATTATACCTCTAGAATCATTGTACAAGAAATATTTGTAACACTTTTTACTCCATTCTCAATTATGTAATATAAAGTGACTGTTTCTCTCACTGAATGAAAGTCAAACAAATAATTACATTTAATTGTTCACCTTGGTCCTTGGAGCATCTCTGATGGAGGACACCATTACATAATTGAAGCTGGACTAACTAAGTCACATTGCCACCTAAACTTGGGTGAGAGCATTGCATAATGATTTGGAGTTTCTCTCTCTCTCTCGGGTTGGCCGGCCATTGCTTCAATCACGGAAAGTTAAAATGCAAGATCCAGTTAGTGTTAATTTTTCATAAATGTTGTAGATGGTTTTATAATGTCAATTTCACAGCAATTGGCGCAACTGCTACTATTTTATCCATTTTTTTGGTCAAGTACTATTTTATCCTTATAAAGTCAAAAGGGTCTGCATGTCAAAAATATTGATATGCTGTCAAGCGTTTGAAGCGAACAGCCCAACCCAACACTCTTGAGTTGAAAAGGGTGGGCTTCTTGACAGCCCAACTTCAGGTATAAGATTCTATCCGGACATGAGCCATAATAAGCTTATTGACAAAAAACATAATAAGCTCTGACAAAAGAAAACTATAATAAGCTTGAACACTATTTCAAGTAGAGTAAAAAAAAAAGTAGTGTATGAAAAAAATGTTATTAGCTTTAAGAATTAAGATCATTTATCAAACAATTCTACTTTAGTGAAGCAAACTCAAACTAATCAATTTCGCTATTAGCTGATACATGAGACAATATGTCAAATAGAACTTAAGAATTTTGACTTTGTACTCTTTAATATTTTCCCAATTGAAATAAGAAAAAGGACGGTGACAAAGTAATAATAATATATACACATATATGCGCAAACGATGTATTCTTTTAAGAATTGAGAAGGATGGACACAATGCAAAGTGTGATGAATGATGGGCAACACGATGTAATAATAAGCACCCCACGACTACGACTATAGGGTCGTTTTCCACCAAGAGAGGATACATGATTTGAGCACATTTGCCTCTTATATAATCTCTCAAAATTGACAGCTCCACAAGATTCTTGTATTCTCTGACATAACGTATTTTTTTAATTTTTTTTGTCTAAACTTTTTTGGGTGTAGAGAAATAATCTTCTTATCTCAATAATTCAACAATAGATGAAAGACTTGAACTGGGGTTGAATGAGTTCGAATACAAGCTCTCTATATTAGCTTTAAATCTCGCGTAGTATAATTTTATTGTCTAAAGAATCTTACTTGGCTCGAAAGGTTAATCTTGTACGCGGAGGATACGCTGATTTAAAAAGAAAGAAAAAAGAATGAGTTGAAAAAAAAATTGTGTTTAATGAAACGTGGCAATAATATTTCTCTTCCTCACTCAACGCAATAATGAACGCTTGCATAAAAGCGACAGCGCCGAAGTTTGTCCAGCTACTCCCTCCGGTCTCAAATATAAAAAAAAAATACATATATCTGGATCATATATAGTCTAGATGTATGTACTTTTTTTTTTATATTTGAGACTGGAGGGAATATGTACTTTCTTGTTGGTGTGCCCTTACAGCGTACTCCCTCCTGTCTCAATTATAAAAAAAAATAATTTTATGTTGATTAAAAAAGTCAGTTAATTAAATTAATTTTTCTTGATTTAAGCTAAAAAAATAAAACTTATTTCAAAATTACCCTTAATGATATTTGATGTATAGGACAAGATTTTTTCTATCTTTTCAATATAGCTAGTGACTGCTAATTAAAACTATTCATTATACCTCTCTTATATTAAAAATACAATTTAAATTAAATAATAATATTTTTAAAATAAACTCATTAAAAAAATAAAAAATAATTAAATTTACTTATAATTAATACCATAAAATATTAAATTTTTTTTACTTATAATTAAAATCGAACAGAATATTTCAATATAGCAGGTATATACTTTGTTAGGTGGGAGCGGTATGAATTGTGAACAGGATGGGGCTCGGAGCGCGATCTACCCTTTTGGTCCCATCAATGTTTTTCCGGGGTCTATTGTCCCAACATTTTTGTCGTTTCCATATTATTCGTGATTATTTCAAAAGAATTCTGGCCGAAGATGCTTTTTTTTTGAAGTCTGACCCAAATAACAGTAATTTAACGATATTAATATGCATTAGATGAACATGTTGCTTTGATTATATTATTATATAGTTTTTTTTGGGTCAAAATTATTATATAGTTTGTTACAATGTTAGAGACTGGAAGTTTATGTATAGAAGTGTCCGCATAGTTGCGATCGTGATATACTATACCAATACGTACGTGACCCCAACTAATGGCTAGTAGCTACTACTAAATATGTTATTGTCTATTGAGAAAACCTAATACCATCTACCAAATGGCCCACTAAATGGTCGTCCTATTGTGCATCCATGGATCCAACTCCCATCCAGTTGGAAACACCCCCCCCCCCCTCCCAAAAAAAAAAACACTATGATATAGCCACATGATACACTTAGACTATATTTGGATGGGGGATTTTAGAGGGGAAGGGAGGGGAAGGGAGGACTTAAAATCCTCAATTCCTTGTTGATTGGGGAGTATAAGTCCTCCCCTCCCCTCCCCTCCAAAACCTCCTAATCCAAACATAACCTTAGAGTCTGTTTGGAGCCTTAGAGTCTGTTTGGATTGACTTATGCAAAGCTTATGAACACAGTTTATGACTGATTCATAAGCTGTTTTGGACTTATTTTTCATAAGCTACCCATGATAGCTTATCAAAACAGCTTATGGCTTATATAAAATAAGTTTCACTATAATTTTTCTTTGATTAGAAAAGTAGCTTATACAGCTTATGCCATAAGCAGTAGATAAACTTGTTATCCAAACAGGACTTTAATTACTTTCCATTCCCTAATATAAATATAAATATTATAATTAATGAATTTACTAAATAATTTTTACATCCTCTTAGAATATCACATAAAACCATCATAGCTATATCAATAGTTCTTTAAAACAATTTAAATTTCATAATTAATATTGAGAAGTTACATATTTTTTCTTAATAATGCAACGATTTATATTTAAGTGATAATCAATTAGAAAAACTTACACTAATAATACAATTAATCAAATCTTAATCTTATTATAATTATTATATTGAGATAAAGATAAGTAGAGGTAAAATACTATATATTTTGATACATGCTTGTGTTTTATTGTTATTTTTTACCTAAATGTCACTATATTAAATAATTATTCCACTCGTTTCAAAACTATAGCAATTTAAAGTTAATGCACACAGATTAAAAAATATTCAATGGAAGTAAAATATAGTTGTAGATAGACTAAAATACTCTTATTTATTGGAAGAGTATTTATGACAAATTATCTACAAATCTCTATATTATTAATGTCAACTACTCCCATTGGTAGTTACTCCCTCTGGTCCAAAATATAAGCAACAAAGACACTTTTTTTGGTCCAAAATATAAACAACATTCACCAATTTCAAATAAATTAAATGCTAGTTTTTCAATTATACCATTCATTTAATGTAATATTCATATTTACGAGAGACACCAAAGATGATATTTTTGGAAAAAAAAATTGAAACTAGTGAATATTAATTAAGATTATCACATTTTATCACACTTTCAAGACATTCCTTGGTCTGTGTGTTTTTGTACTATGTTGCTTATATTTTAGACCAGAGATAGTATTAAATAAGGGTATGAGTGAAAAAAAATAATTAATACTCCCTCTGGTCTCGAATATAAGAAACAAGTTACTTTTTTGGTTCATTGAATAACTCATTATAGACTAGATACATGAGTTATTCAATGAACCAAAAAAGTAACTTGTTTCTTATATTCGAGACCAGAGGGAGTAATACTTTAAAATTATAAAATTGTAATAGTTTTAAAACAAAAATAAAAGACTAAAATAGCTATAATTTTGAAATAGATAGAATACTTTGAAATTCGACTTATTGAAAATGCAAAAGTGTTATTGAGACGCAAATCCTTCACGTTCCGTAATTTGAGCTACAGTTTTGCACTTTTGCTTCCGCCAATCATTCAAGCCCCTCCAGGCCTCCTCTCATGATCGCCATAATGAATTCTTTAATAAAATTAAGTGGGTGTTTGGAAACCAGCGAGAGCCCTCAAATTCACGGAGAAACATGGGAAAATCGATTTTGTCAAATTAATTTTGGTAATGAAAATTGATTTTGGATTAAAGCTAAGGAGGGTAGCTTTTATGATGACTTGCAATTGATTTTAACTTTTAACCATATAAATTTTTATTTTTTTTTATTTTACAAAATTAATTTAATCAAAATTACCCGAACCAAATACACACTAAAAAAAATTAGTCTTTGTTTTTTCATTTTTAATTCCTGAATAAATAAATATATAAGGATTTGATTTACTCTGTTTTCTTGGTGTCAGAGCAGAACACAGAAGGGAACTACATACAAACTGTCGTTTTAAATTGCATACCTTTTCGTGACAACGCATGCTCTTGGGTTGTTGCTCTTTACTGTAATTCCCTCTCTCTTTCTCCACCCCTCTCTCTTTCTAAGATTTCCACACACGTTCATCTCCTTCTCCTTATTCACACTCTTTCCCTCACTCACTTTCTTTCTTGTGGTGACAGAGTGAGTGAGAGAGGGACCAATGGGGGGTTGTGCCACTAAGCCGAAGGTTCCCAACGATGATCCCGAAGCGAATGCGAAGGCACCCGAACCCGAACCCGAACAGCACAAGGAAGAAGACAGTGCTGTTGAAACCAAAGTTGCGGCGGAAAAAGAACCACCACCGCAGGAACAGGGTGGTTACAATCTCATTGTTAACGAAATTGTTGATGACGACCCAGCAAACAGACGACGTTCTCTCAGCTTGTTGTTCAAAGAGGTACGGTCTCAAATTTCACAATCTCGATACTTTTCCTTAGAATCTGTTGTTTGTTAAATTTAATTTATTGTTCTCTCTCTCTCTTTTTTTTTTTGTTTTTGCAAAAATTTTCTGCTTCCATAGAGAGGTCTAACATTTTATTCAGTAGTAGTGCTTTAATTTCTAAATACAAAAACGATAGTGCCACATTCTTATGTTTAGAAAAACTAGAAAGGCGATAAGTAATGTGACAAAAGGTGTAGAAATAACATGAAAAAAAATATGTAGTATGAAAACACTATAACTCTTCTAATTATATATGATCATTTTATTAAGCAAGGATAAAGGGTCCTACTCAGATGTCCCAAAATTGATTTCAACAAGGGCTTGAGCTCTTCCATGGAGACATTGCCATACTCCTTGTTCTAAATTTTTTTTCCCTTTCAAAAAGATAAATTGACAAAATGGAGAATAGTGCCCCAATTATTGGATTTGGTTATTTACTTCTTTTATGGCTCGCCAGATGAACTGATTTTCTTGTGTCATTCCGTTCCATATTACGAAAAGCAGATCTTAGCAGCTTTAGCTTCATTATACTTTATCGTACTAATAATTCCTTGCCAACTTGCTTTTTCACAAATTTACCCAACACAATAACCATTGTTCCGATTTTAAGGCTTAATTTTTGGTGCTAACTAAGCACATACCCCAATCATGCGCACGCATTAATTTAGAAAGAAAGAACCTTTCTATACATAATTATTTTACTTATGACACTTTGACTCCAACTACTATAATTTTTTTTATTAATCATTAATCTTGGCCGCTGTCGGCATCCAAAGTGTCGATTATTTTTTCTATTTCTTTTTAGTTTTGGTACAATTTCTTTATCTGTTTCTTTGTGTGTGGACACCGTTTAGTTTATTTTTTTTATAGTTATGTTACTATTCAATTTCAAACCAAAGCATATAATGTAGTTGGTAGAATAAGGTTTGAACATTTGATTGCTTTGGCAATTAGCTTCTCTTTGTTTTCGAAGATTCCATCGAAGTTATCACAAAACATTACAATCGGGCACTAAATACATGACAAACAAACGTGTGCCGACCACCTTTTTAGGGAGGCCCCCACCTTATTTGTTGGAATCCTATTGATTTCGTTTACCGCTATCATCGTTCTCATGCTATCGTTATAATTAATTTAGTGTGTCCCCACGGTTAGAAACATCAATGATGGCAAACAAAAGGTTAGGACAGAGTTTCTAGTACAAGTTCGAGCATACATATATGCATGACTGTATGAGGGTGTTTCCTTGCTCTGCATTAGGTACAATATCTATTTTTGTCCCATTTTTAACAGATTCTTACGCAAAAAAAAAATTACTATTTGAATTTACGGTAATAAAACTATTCATTTTTTTTTTCATATTTAGTAATTGAAAAGTTTGAAACTTTAAAACTAGATGAGTTTGACTTGACTGATGGAATGTGATGCGCGACAAAGAAATGGAGCTAACTGATATGGGTTTCGATTTTATATATAGTGCCTGGAGCTAACTGATGGATTTTGATTTTAGCGAGTTTTCCATGTATGGGTTTCGCTTAATTACCGGAGCTTTCCATGGAGCTAGCTAAGTTTGTGCACTGCAACGAATTCCGGTGACATATCAATTCATCAGTCAGTAGTGTATTAGTATGGGTACGTATTTGTAGAAAAGAGTGCGTAATCTTCCTATACTCATTCCGATACCAAAAGCCTATACATTTGTCTGAGATGTATATATGTCAAAGGGACTCCATTGTTCCTTTCACTTCACGCTCAGGAAGTGTTTTTAATTTTACTCCGTTTGCGGGTGAAAGAACCTCTACCAAAATAGGACAGTAAAGATAACAAAATTATCTGTACCAAAATCTTTTATCGAAAAAAAAAAAAGAATAATAATCAAAATAAAGATATAACACTCATTACTGCGAAAAAAAATGTAACCGTGTTCGTGTGGAACAATATTAGAGTTTACATACCTTAGCTGTGAGAGTGATCTCCCTCGCAGAGCGGTGTTGTATTTTTTAGGATTGTCCTCCTTTTCTTGATTTGGCTTTACTTGCGGATAGGATTTTTGTTAGTTTTCCACGTGGGTTCTAGTTTCCTTTTGTTTAGCCAGTAAGCCCCGTTTTGTCGTTTAAAAAAAAAAAACTGTGAGAGACGAGTGAGACTGATAATTTGGGACCTTGCTAATTAGTAGTAGTAAGGGGGTATGGTAACTAACTGTATATTTTATTGCCCGTGTAATGGGCTGGGCCAGTATTTTCTACCTAGGGCCATTTGGACCTTAGAGTTTGGATCTAAGTCTCCCGCAATCCAAAAAAAAAAACAATTCTTTTTTTTGATCAATCGGAAAACACAACCACAAAGAAACTAAACCCTAAGCCGAGAGACACCCATAGCATCCGCAAGAAGAGTAGGAGCAAGCGCAGCTGGGCAGGAATCCCAATGAACCAAAGTCTGAGCGGAGGAAGCTCCCATTTTTGCTAGCCAATCAGCACATTCATTGCCCTCCCGGAGAGTATGTTGAAAGTTCACTCTCCAATCCAAGTCCCTGATTCCTCTAATATGCTTCACCAAAGTGGCATGGGGGTGAAACTCTTCCACTCCATCTTGTATCATTTTAATAGCCATCATGGAATCTGACTCACAAATAACATCCCTATATCCTGCTTGCCAAGTAATTTTGAGACCAAAAACAATGGCCATAAGCTCTGCTCTAAGATTTGTAGTAGACCCGCAGAACCCCGAGAAACCCAGCACCCATTCACCATTGGCATTTCGCACAATTCCACCAAAACCTGAGTGCCCCGGATTACCAAAACTGCTCCCATCAACATTGAGCTTGATTGTGCCTTCCAGGGGAGGAATCCATTGAACATGACGAATAGAATTCTCCCTGACTTTGTTGCCAAATGCTAATTTGATATAGTCAACCAGAGAGCAAATTTTAGAGCAAATAGCCCAAAGGTTGGGCCTCTGATCTGAAAACACAACTTCATTCCTTGCTTTCCAAATGAACCAACAAATAACCACAAAAGTAGTGCCACTTGTAGCCTTCGCGAAATTGGAGATCCATAGTTTAAAGTCCGAACCTTTGAAATCTAGTTTAGCAGAAAAACCGAAGCAGTCCCAAGTTTTTTTTGCAATGGAGCAGTCGCGCAAAAGATGGAGTAATGTCTCCTGGCCAGCACCGCAACAGGGACAGGATGGATCATTTGTCATGTGATGAGCCATCCGAACCTGATTAGATGGGAGACTATCATGCATACAGAGCCACAGGAAGAATTTCAGATTCTCGGGAAGCTGGCTGTTCCAAATCCACATCCAACTCTGATTTGTGTGGGCTGAATGATTGTTCAAATGAGCTACCAACCATTTATATCCACTAGCAGCCGAATAGCTACCTGATTTAGATGGTCCCCAAATTAATAAATCATGGGCATCATTTGATAGGAAAATACTACGAATAGCTATTTGGACGTCATTAGGTAGTTGAGTGGCCATTCTTTCAAAATGCCATTCACCATCATGATAAACATCCCTTAGTCTAAGATTTATATCATGAATACTGACAAAGGGGACTAAATTGCAAATGGGACCCTTCTCTAACCACTGCTCATACCAAAAGGAACCATCCCCATTACCTGCTCTTAATAAGAAACCTGGCTTCAAGTACACTGCTGCACGATGTATAGATCGCCACGTATAAGATGCGCCCTGTGAAAGTGTAGCAGTCAGAATATTCTGCTGTTGGAGATATTTAGTGGACAACAACTGGACCCAAAGCTTATCCTGGTTTTGTAGTAGGTCCCACACATGTTTCCCAAGAAGAGACACATTGGTTGCACGTGCTTGTCTGAGTCCCAATCCCCCTTGGGCACGAGGCAAAGAAGTAGTGCTCCATCTCACCCAATGAGATTTGCTTCCCCAAACAAAACTGCGAATGGTTGAATCAATTTGATCACATGCACTACTGGGGAACCAGAGATTCTGCATGGTATAAATAGGCATAGAGGAGACAACAGATTTGGCAAGTGTGACTCGCCCCGCTTTACTCAGCAGCTTTCCTTTCCATCCAGCCAAACGGCCATTTATTTTATCAAGAATATAGGAGAAATCATTTTTAGTGACTCTCCCTTTCAGTAAAGGAAAGCCTAGGTACCTGCCGATGCTGTAGGTGTGGTGAAAGGCAAGCATGCTCTCAAACTTTTGGACCTTAGCTCGAGTTAAATTGTTTGAAGGGAGGAACCGAGACTTCTGCACATTAATCTTCATACCCGATGCCAAGCAAAAGGTGTTGAGCACTTCCTGTACTAGGCGGACCTGTGAAGTTTTAGCCTTAGTAAAGAAAATGCAATCATCGGCAAAAAATAGGTGGGAAATTGGGGGACCATTTTTTGATATTTTAACTGGCTGCCATTGCTTTGCAGTAATCTTCTCTTGAATAAGAATAGCAAGCTTCTCCATGCATAGCACAAACAATTCTATTTTTTCACGCTCTTTTCTCTTTTATTTTCATTTACTTTTACACCTCTGTTTTCTTTTTAATTTCTATCTCTCTCCCCTCTCGCACCCCCTCCCATCCAGCAAGAAAATGTAGACATATATGAGGTAGGAAACTAGGCTCAGAGTAAAAATAGCCGGAAGCATATTTGTTAATTATTATATAATCTACTTTGATGTTCCCTGTTATATGTATGTAACTTGTGTGTGTGTCTATCAGAATGAAGATACAAAGGTTTCCACTGAGAATGAAAAAACAGCAGCGGAGGAGACGGTGGAAACCCAGAAACCTTCCGAGCCTGAGGACACTAAAAGCAACGAGCCAACACTGAAACACGAATCTCCAAAGGCAGAGGAGAAAGAGAAACTCTCTGTGGAAACCAGAATCAATGAGCCAGCAAAACAAGGATCTGCAGTGATTGAAGTACTTGAGGAAAAAGCTTCAGTTCAGAGTCAAAGGACTAATCCAGCTGAAGAGACAGTGAAGACAGAAACACCAGAAGCTGAGAAACCTTCAGAAGAAACCAAAACCAATGAATTGCCACCAGCCGAGGAAACAATAGTGAAACCAGAGTCGGAATCAGCTGAGAAAACTTCAGAAGAAATTCAAAACACTAATCCAATTGAGGAAACTGTGAAGACAGAAGCGCCAGAAACTGAGAAACCTTCAGAGGAAACCAAAATCAATGAATTGCCACCAGCAGAGGAAACAATAGTGAAACCAGAGTCAGAATTAGCAGAGAAACCTTCAGAGGAAAATCATAACACTAATCCAGCTAATGAGACCGTGAAGACAGAAACGCCAGAAGCTGAGAAGCCTTCAGAGGAAACCAAAATCAATGAATTGCCACCAGCTGAGGAAACAGTAGTGAAACCAGAGTCTGAAACCGAGAAACCTTCAGAGCAAAATCAAAACATTAATACAGCTGAGGAGAACAATGAAAGAAGCGAGGCACTTAAAGAAGAATGTGGAGAGACCAAGGACAAGGAGAGAAATGAACCAATCAAACAAGAGCCATCATCAGAAGCTGAAAAACCAAGTGGGAAAAATGAAAAATCTGAGACTCCCATTGAAGAGACCAGTAACACTGAGGTAGTTACTCTGCCTGAGGAGAAAGTAATTGAAGTTGTTTTAACAGATGCAGAGTCTGTGGAGAAAACACCAGAGGAAGCAACATATTCCAGCGTAGAAGAGAAAAGCAACACTGATGCCGCTGGCAGTGAGATTCATTAAGACCCTGAAAATCTGAATGGGACCATGAATAATACGAAACACTGCAGAGTCCCAAGTTGTTTCAATGGTTCATGGGCCATGCCAACCAAACCATGTTGTGTGACATTCTGCCACCTACCTTCTCCTTAATTATTATGTGTTATTCTTTTTTTTTTTCTCTTTCTATTTTTTTATTTGAAGAACCGATTTTTGTTCTTGTTCACTTTCTATCCTGTGCTGTTATTGCTTATCAGTATTGGTAGGTCAAAATCACCATTGTAAAATTGTAATTTTGCTGTAATTTTTCCAAGTGGGAATTTCAAGGAACTCAATCTTTCGATGTTACCGTCCGTCATGTAATTCTTACTAACAAAAGTTTAAGAATGTTTCTTACTTGTAACAAGCTGGAAAAACCATCTGATTATGTAAAATGTAATTTGTAGTATAGTTAGTTTACAATATTATACATTTTTCATGGGATGGTTATAAAATAGTGTTTAGTATGAGTTATAGAATTAAAATAATTTTATGAAATATTATTTGTTAAGTCAAGTTAAAATATTTGGGTAAATGATCAAACTCAAAATTGCCACCGTATAGAAAATAAAGCGTAGGTTTTGTTTTTTAAGAAAATCTCAGAGTTGTATTATAGTGTAACAGAGTCATTGCAGATGACTAAGTGAATTTGACCCTACTTGATTTGCTACCCTCACCACGCCATGAGCTGCAGAGTTTACGTCTCTTGATATGGATCATGGATAGCTGAACTTGCCTAAAATATTATAGCGTACGTTGATCGATCATTTTATTGGACTTCAAGTACTCTTAGTAGTGATCATATATGCGCCATTGAAATTGGTTTTAGATTTCCCATCGACATTATCTCTTGCGACTGTTGTATGATTGCTATATCAATTATCAAGGTCTCGATCGAACATGTTCATGGGTACATATTTCTTGTTCTTGTTAAACGTCGTTAAAGCATCACAATTTCACTATATCAATCTTTATTTGTAAAACAACCATATCTGAGTAATGAACCAGTATTACAGAAGATGAAAATTTGAAAGCCAAATCCTAGCTAGTTCCTAGAATATGAATGATTACGGTCCAAATAGCTAGCGCACAAAAAATTTAAAATAAAATACAGCTTAATTAGAACCCCATGTTGTGGGGAAATTAACATATAATTGACCCGTGTTTTGGGCCAGAGATATTCCTGGCTGATATATTTAATTTTACATCTAAATCTTCACTTAGGAGACTTTAACTATAGGGAAAAGAATTAATGCCACATAACAATTGTGTGAGTTCATTTCTAATTAACCCGATGCCTGTTCCCGCATTTCCAAGTCTAACGAGGCTTTCCGCAATTCCTCTCTGCTCTTTCCCCACAGCACGCAATACAGTCCTAGAACCAAAGCAATGCCGCCTAAAAGGCTGGTAAATTAAACACAAAAAAACAACCACATATATAATTAATACTCCTTCATTAACAAATTACCTATATATCAATTAATGATGTAGTTTCAAAATTTGTTAACAGAAGTAACTAATTAATTAAATTAATTACCTTCCCAAACTTATCATCTCTCCCAGGAGAATAGCGGAGGAGAGTATGGTCATGATCAGAGCCAGTGGTGTTGACATGGCTAGGAACACTGGTCCTTTCTTCTCTATAACCCATGTTTGTAAGTAATACGTGACACCAGTCACCACAATTCCCTAATATCACAATAAATTAGTTTCTATCAGTCATGAATTATTTTTTATACAGGCCTGGCCATTAAACTAATATAAGTATATACAGATTAATTTAATTATTCTTGAAAAAAAAATTCTTATAAATAAAAGCTCGTGATCAATTTAATTATATGAAGATTGAAAAGATTAGTATATTACACAATATACTATAGCGAGGAGTCTGACATTCCAACCCAACTTCCATTGCTCAATGTCTCTTTCTACGGCCAAGGCAACAACCAAAGACTGAATTGAGCTCAAGAAACACTGAAGAGTTGTGAGGAGCAGCTTCGAAGGGTAGCCTTTTACGATAAAAGTCTGGTTAAAAATAATGACAAGGAGTGAATCGATGATAACAAGAATATTAAATACTAGTAATTAATTATGGATATGATGACTTAATTATAATAACTTGGGATATGTTTGGATAAACAGCTTATTTAAGCATTTTTGACATAAGTGTTTATCATATAAGTACTTATATATAAGCTATTTTTATAATTGAAGAAGAAATGTGATGAAATTAATTTCATTTAAGCTATAAGCTGTTTTGATAAACTATTATGAAGAGTTTATGAAAATAAGTTCAAAACCCTGTTTTCATGTTGACAAAAAAAATTTATTTTCATAAGCTCTGTCAAATATTGTCATAAGTGTTTATGTCAATAAATAAACTCTGCATAAATCAATCCAAACATACCCTTGGTGTGTGAATCAGGAAAATAAAAATAAAAGCTTACCTGTAGCACAAGCCACATTCCCCAAAAGGTGTTGGAGAGGAGCATGAGGAAGCAACCCTTTATCCAAGACCCAGGTAGAACACGACCCGGATGCTGTTGGCTTTTATGGTACCCAAAAAAGTGAAAATGGCTCAAAAGTTCCAGATGAGGACCTTTATAAAAAGCAAGGGTTGCTGCTCCACCCAAGCATGCCACAATACCAACCATCTTAGCAACCCCAGGTGCAGTCTTCACTTTCCAAACTTCAATCCTAAAATAATATAAAAACAAAAACTCTGTCATGTGGAATAATAATATATAACAGATTAATTTAGTGAAAGCTAGCTGAAATGCTGAATTACACCCTAATGCATGAAATGTCACACAGTTCAAATTAATTCATTTTTTTGCTCGGGCTGACCGCTAAATTAACTTTGTGATGTTTGTTTTGTAATGCATGGAGATGGAGATATTTAAAATTTTAAACGCACGTGTCATAATAAGATGGACTTTTTATCTATCTATCTTTTTAAAAAGAGTGGTTTCGTGCAGTGTGTGAAAACAAAAATGCACATAATTGGACAATCATTCACCGGATGTACTGAACAACAAACAAGGACCGTGTTTGCTGCAACTGACAGCTTGAATAAAAAAGTTAGTTACCCGATACCCATTACTATATTCCAAAAGCTGAAGAGAGAAAAATAAAGGTGTTTACTTTCCAATGAGGAAACAAACACACCTTGTCAGAACAACCCAAAATTGTGGTGTGTCACAAAATTAGCACCAACTTGAATTTTAGACTTGTGATTCCTGAGTTCAAAATATTTTCCAATTTGATGGTAATTTAATATTTTTTTTGGTCGAAATGGTAATTTAATATGAATAATTCTAAATTTTTTTAACTTTTATTCCTATAAATCTTCCTAATTACTAAATGGAGAAAGTATTGAATGCTTTTTATATTTTTAAAATATTAGTTGTATTATCTTTCTTATTTTATAAAGTAGTAGAAGGATACGTAGGAAGATATATCATTTCTCATTTAATATTAAACACCATGAAATTGAAGGGTCGTTTAGCATTGCTGGTTTCGCCACCCCAAATGAAGGTGTACAAGTGGCATCAGAAAACCTAGTTATCCGTTTTTCGCCTCAATTTGTTAAATGTAACTAACTCTAACTGACTAAATTCAAGTCTTTGCTAGCTTCGTACTGAGAACTTAGAAGCACAACAACGCATCTTGTTCCAAAACTGAGACTTAACGAGGAAAAATCTCCCCAGTCAAACGCTTTCTCCATACGTTTGACTTTTTTCAAACTTGTATGCGTACACACACACATGATGCACCTATTTTAATCACTTGTATAATTTAAGAGAGGTGATTGAAATTTAACTGAAACTCTAATCCAGTGTCTCTTTCTTAAAATTGAGATTACTTTCATTGTTCATTTTCTTTCGGTGTCAAGTACTTTCACACACACACATATTTATTTTTTTTACTAAAATTATACTGTATCTAAGAATTGTTCACTTTACACCAATATATATGTTAAATATATGTTAAATATTACACCAATATATATGTTAAATATTACACTTCACTAACGAAACAAGAAATGAAATAAGAAGACATTTACGCTAAAATTATCAGCAATGTTTAGTTGGAATTAAACTTAATCACCTGCAAGTCATCGGGCAATTGATATATGAATTTAAGGTTTGACAATAGATGACATGAACCCTTTTTTACTGATGAAATAAAATTTTCTTTGCTTATATATAAAAAGACATAAAACCCTTCTGATAACTTGCGATTTCATATGGGAATTAAAGTCCAATTTAAGGTCAAGGGTGTGAAAATTAATTAACCAACAATAATTGAATTGAATAAAATTGAATAAAATACAAAGCAACAACCTGAGTAGGAGCGCCAACAAGAAGGTAATGACTGGAAGACAGTTTGTAGTAGCAGCAGCCAAAGTTGCAGATGTGTTTATGAGAGCAATACCGTATATGTCCAAGCTCGCAGTTATCCTGAAATTTATAAATATTAATTAATTACCAACACACACTAATTTTAATTTGATGATTCAATGAAATAAAATAAAACAGATCGAGATCGAACACTTGTATAACAGCCAACATTTAAATCATACTTCAATTAATAAATCTATAACGTACAGTCTGCAATTTTTAATTCTTAAAAAAAAAACTATTAATTTGTAACTGTACATACTCATCAACTTTGGTATATAGGATCTCATCTTAAGATATAGCAACAAAGAAATCAATTCAATTGAATAATTTGGACATACATACCCAATGAAAGAAACGAAGAAGATCTTGCAAAAGGTCGTGAATGACAGAGGAGGTGCAGTTTTCCTGTAGTAGCCAAAATTAACGGTAATTAAAACTCTCGCATATATCATTAAAGAGGGATTTAATTACATATAATTAATATATGATGATCATGAAGATAATCTGTATAAGTATATATGATCTAATTAATGAATTAGTATATATACCATTCGAATAAGAAAGCGAAAGGGATTAGGAAAAAGGTGGCAGCAGCCTGTCTGTAGAAGACAAAGATGAAATTGTTCATGCCATGGTCGAATGCAGCTTTTGAGAGCAGAAACATGCCAGCATATATGGCTTGTATGATCATCACAACCACATAGGCCTTCTTGTCTCCTTTCATGTTGTTGTTTTGTTTTGTGAATTCGAGGTTTCTGTACTGAATTTGTGAGTAATCTAATCACTAATCAGTGAAATGTAATGATATGAGAGGCACACGCTAGCTAGCTTATTCACACAGTAGTACTAATTACTTGTGATGACACACTAGCTGATATGTTTATTGTTTGGAGGGACACACACACAGAGGTTGTGCCTTTTATGGGCAATGAGTGAGTGAGTGAGTGAGGCTCTAATCTGCTGCTATGTGGAAGTGTGTGGTGAAGATCACACGTTGCGCTTTGCTTTACATGTTGGGGGGGGACCACACTCTCTACGTGTTGACGGTAGCACTTCTCTTTCATGAATTCAATTTCCTAGCGGACGACTGCGTATCAACACATTAATGCACATTGTTTGTTCCAAAAAAAAATATTTGGACCCCTAGTGCTCTTCTATACACCCATAGAGACATAGAAGATAGAAATGGTGAATATGATAGATGAGTGATGTGATAATTTTTTTTTTTTATAAAATGAGTGATGCATGTGGTAATTAAGAAGA
This sequence comes from Glycyrrhiza uralensis, assembly GCA_030159175.1. Lineage (NCBI taxonomy): Eukaryota > Viridiplantae > Streptophyta > Magnoliopsida > Fabales > Fabaceae > Glycyrrhiza > Glycyrrhiza uralensis. The sequence goes on along the minus strand of BRZY01000003.1, from coordinate 53,760,300 downwards.
GAGAGATAGAAAAAATAAAAAAAATATTAGATAGAGGTTAGAAATTATAGGTGAGTGTCTAGATATTGTTTTAAGGGCATGTTTGGATAAATAATTTATTTAAACATTTTTATATGGTATAAGTGTTTATCGTGTAAGCGCTTATATATAAATTATTTTTATAACCAAAGAGAGAATGTGGTGAAACTTATTTTATATAAGTTGTAAGCTGTTTTGATAAACTATCCTGGAGAGCTTATAAAAATAAATTCAAAATAGCCTATGAACCAATCATAAGCTGTATTTATAAACTCCGTCAAATACGCTGACAACTGCTTATGTAAGTAAATAAACTAAAATAAATTCTACATAAGCCAATGTGACCTGGGCCTTATTTGCTTTTGCGTCACATGACCCGGGTTTTTTTTTTTGCTCAGTCTCGTCAAATTAAGAGTATATGTATCCTTTTTAATCTTTTAGGTTTAAATAATTTTTTGGTCTCTATAATATAGGAGTATTTTATTTTTAGTCTTTATAAAAAAAGTCAAATACTTTTGGTCTCTATAAAAAATTTTTTTTGCTTCTCTTAAGTGGATTGACCGCTGATGTGTCCATTTTTAGCCCAGTCAACATGTCTACGTGGCTAAAAACTTTGCCATGTGAGATAACACGTCAGCACAGTCTCTCTCTTTCTCTCTCCTCCCTCCTCCCCCACCTTCCCCCTCCGTCCACCCCCCTCCTCCCTCCTCCTTCTCCACCTTCTCCCAACATCCTCCCTCCTCTCTCAACCCCCACTCCCACCACCACCTCCATCCCCCACCGCCACCTTTCTCTCTCTCACTTCCACCCCCATAATCCAGCAACAAAATGGACTGCTCCAAGGCCTCAATCGCCTTGCCCAACCGCCCCAATAACATAGTCCAATGGTTTCACCCGAAGCTATGGTGTCTCTAGCCAGTTTCAGAAGAAACAGACCCAGATCCGGGTTAACTGTCCAGGGAAGTGGGTTTACAATTTTCTTCTTCAATACCTCCTCCCTCAACCCCCACCCCCACCACCGCCCTTTTCACCTCTTTCCTGTGAGGGCCTCTTTCAGAAATTCGTTCAAAATATCTCACGCAAGATGACATTTTTTTTCCGATTATAAATACTTGGCTCTCGATCCATAGGCAAGTACCAAATAGCACGCCAAACTCCCTCTCACTTCCAACACTGCGCTTTCTTATACTTCTTAGATTTCAGTTTGGGTGGGTGCAAAGTTTTCCCAGTTTGCTTACTTATTAGTCGAAAAGATGGGTAGTAATAATAATCATGCTTGTTTAGTACACATCTTCTTCTTCCCTATGCTTGCCCACGGTCACATGATACCAATGGTTGAAATGGCAAAATTATTTGCTGGAAAGGGTGTGGAGGCCACCATAATTACCACACCCCTCACAAGTGAAAAGGGTGGTGGTGGGGGTTGAGGGAGGAGTGAGGAGGTTGGGAGAAGGTGGGGAAGGAGGAGGGAGGAGGGGGGTGGACGGAGAGGGAAGGTGGGGGGAGGAGGGAGGAGAGAGAAAGAGAGAGACTGTGTTGACGTGTCATCTCACGTGGCAAAGTTTTTAGCCACGTAGGTATGCTGACTGGACTAAAAATGGACACATCAGCGGTTAACCCACTTAAAAGACTAAAAACAAAAAAAAATTTACAGGGACCAAAAGTATTTGACTCTTTTTATAGGGACTAAAAAGTTATTTCAGCCAATCTTTTATTATATGCGGTTCTAGGCTTCTAGCTATTTTTTCCAAAGGATTGTGATTTCAAAAATTTAAAACAACGTATACTTTTTTGCTTATCCAAGAAAAATGTGATCATCAATAAATGAATTAAGTACTGTAATTTTTTTGGTACAAAAATTAAATGTAGTTTAATTTGTTACTTTTTCATTTTGCCCTCTTCATTATCAAATTTTGCTTAATTAAAAAATTGTTATTCTTTCACTCATTCAATGTATGTTTTCAATCATGGGAACTTGCCGACCTTAAGTTTTGAAACAAGTAGGCCTTCACTTCATAACCATGGATATATATAGCATAATAATATATAAGTAAATATTGTTAATTTTACTAAAAGTGTAAGCATTAATTTACTATAATTTAATATATTTATCTTTAAATTTTCATATTTTTTAAGAAAAAAATAACTTGAATATATAATAATCAAGCTGGTGCTTCGGTGGAAAGAGTGTGAATTTAAAAAAAAAAAGTCTTTGCTCAAGTTTAAGAGAAAAAAGTTTCTGACAATCTCAATGCTTCTTTCCTTTGATAAAGTAAACGAGGTTATTTTTTAATCATAGCCTTCGTTTCTATTATTAAATAATTTTTATTCTTTTATGTTCCTTTCTTTTTAAATAGCTTTATTTTTACTATTAAATAACTTTTTGAGTGCTTGCCATAATTACCTTTAATTAAGAGAATATATATTCATTTTTATTTATTAAATCAGAACACACCAGCTTCTTCTAGAATTGCTTGTTATTATTCGATAAAAAATTCTTAATTTATTTCTTAAATTTAAATTCTCTTGGATTAATTATGTTTTTCATTTATATTTTCAATTTTTTATTTCAATCTATATATATTTTTCATATTTTACTTTAACTAATCATTATATTTTTTGTAATTTTAAATATTTTCAAATTTGTATTTTATAAAACCAAGAATTAATGGCTCAAGTGCCAAATTAATTTATCGTAAATCAAAACCTTTACTATTCTTTCAAGCACTGATAAATCTCTCTCAATTTGAAACACCAGCCATATATATGCCAAGAAATAAAATTCTATGTAATATATATATATATATTGCAAAGAAGACTTTTACACCAGAACGTTCGATTATTTTTAGTCCATATCGATTAAATTAGTAAAAGTGTTACATCGTATATTTCACAAACTTGTGTGTAAAATAAGTCATTAAATCTATAGCAAATATTTTCCTCTTAATTTTTCTAAACAATTTAAGTTTTATAGAAATCGGTTTTACCATTTTGCAAATATAATTATTTCACATGATACAGTAACAGGCAAACAAATGCTTGTTAAAGTACAAAGTTTGATTCAGCACGTCTTGCACTAATTAACACTCGACAGAACAATACTAATTCTTCCTAGCTAATTAAGGTAGTGTGTACTGTGTAATTAATTACTTTTTGTTCAATTTGCAACATTCTTGTTGATCTGCTTTAGAAGCAAGATACACGAGGAAGATGAAGTTAATTACGGCTGTAACTAAAACCTTTACCTGATAACATTACTAATTCAAAATTGAATGCTCTTATGTTTTTATTTGGCTTAAATAACTTTTTGGTCCCTATAATATAGGTGTGTTTTGTTTTTAGTCCCTATAAAAAAAAGTCAAATGCTTTTGGTCCCTGTAAATTTTTTTTTTTTACTTTTAGTCCCTCAGGTGGGTTGACCAATGATGTGTCCATTTTAATCCTAGTCAACATGCCTACGTGGCCAAAATTTTTGCCACATAGGCTACCATATCAGCATCTCTCTTCTCCCTCCTCTCTCTCCTTCTTCCACCTCCTCTCTCTCTCTCCCCTCCCTCCACCCCCACCCTACGAGCACCACCTTTTCTCTCTTCTCCTCCCTCCACCCCACCACCTCCTCTCTCTCTCTCTCGTCCCTCCACTGCCACTCTCTATGCCAACCACTCACCTTCCCCAAACTCAACCTCGTTCTCGATCTCCTGCCTCGCGTACCCAACCCTCTTCTGCTTCTCCTCCATCATCCAATCCACTACGTCCTCCATGCTCTCTCCCAAATGGGCGGTGAAAAGGTCCACCACCACCATATAGAAGAGGTGAGAGTAGACGTATAGAAGAGGTGGCTTAGGAGAAACCACCGCCATCTACGACGACGACGACGTCGTTTTCGATTAGCGGTGGGTCGATTTCAATTTCCCCATTGTTGATGTTGCTGTTGTTGTTGTTAATAGCGGTGGGTCGTTTTCGCCATTGTTGATGTTGTTGTTATTGTTGTTAACTTGTTGCTGCTGTTGTTGTTAATGGCGGTGCTTGTGGTTGTGGTGAAGGTGAAGGTGAGCTTGTGAGTGGTAATTAACCACGCTCAGTGTCAAGTTAGCATCTTTCTCGCAATTCATGGAGACCCAGAAGTGGGTACGGAACAAGTATGAACCGAGACCCGAGGTTGTGGTGTTTTCAGATTGCGAACCCAAACGGGCAACACAGTCGAAATAGGCGTTCATGTGAGCAAAGGGTCCCAAATGGAACACCGATGGGGCGCATAGCAGAACAACATTAAGGATCTGGAATTTCAGGACCTTTGTGTCCATGAAATGAAATTTTCAAGTTCAAGGTAAGATGAATTGAAAACTTGTTTTTTTAGTCAAAAAAGAAGAACTTTGTTTGAGGAACAAAGATTGTTTGAGAGATTGAAATTGAAAGCCTTGAAGGGAGAAAGGGGAGAGGAATTTAGCGAGTGCAAAACCTGGAGGAAATGTGATTTCCACCCACGAGGACACCCATTGAAATTTGGAACCTTAACCAGACCCTTTTTGGAATCCTCCTCTTCTGTGATGGCTAGTACCAGAAACCCCCACTCATCATTGTTCCCCCCCCCCCCCTAAGATCTTACCTCATCCTCCAAGTTCTGGCTTCAATATGAACATATATATCAATTTACTATCATTGTTTAATTTTGTCCTTGTTCAAAAGCACCTGTTTGTCCTTGTTCAAAAGTTCTGATGTGTTCTCCATTGTTGGTTGGGGTGGACAGAGAGAGAGAGAAGGTGGTGGGGGGAGGAGGGAGGAGAGAGAGAGATGCTGATGTGGCAGCCTACGTGGCAAAATTTTTGGCCACGTAGGCATGCTGACTGGGATTAAAATGGACACATCATCGGTCAACCCACCAGAGGGACTAAAAGCAAAACAAAAAAAATTTACAGGGACAAAAAACGTTTGACTTTTTTTATAGGAACTAAAAGCAAAATACCCCTATATTATAGGGACCAAAAAGTTATTTAAGCCTTTTTATTTTTTTCATTATTCATTCTATTTTGAGGAGTTTGAAAAGTTTACGAATACCCCCCACAAAGTCACTAACCCCTTTTGTGAAATGAGTTTTTTTATATACTCCTCGTCGTGCAACACTATCAAACACAAGAGAAAAGAGAGAAAAATAAAATTAAAAAAAAAAAGTGGTGGCTTCTTTCTTGCTTCCATTCAGCAATGAGTCTAAATTGGGGTGCTTTTAGTCTTTTTCACACGATTACGAAGTAGCTTTGGACGCAGAAGAAAAGCATAGAGATGGCGATACGTCATAAATGCCTAGTTGCTTTCCATGCAGATATGGTTGAGATTGATTTTTAAATATTTCAAGTTTAATTAGGAAATTAGAATGGAGAAAACGCTTCAAAGAACGTGTTACATATAGGACCATTTCAATATAGAAAAAAATTAGTATAATAATATCAGGTACACTCTCTTTCCAATACATTCTCTTTTGTTGGTTGAATTTTATGTTTATTTAATTTACTAATAAAAAAAATTGAATTACCAACAAAAATTAAAGACAGAAAAAAACAAATTGGTTTTAAATTTAGACATCTCTAACACTTAGAGACAGAATCAGAGACAAATTTCATTTTTTATCTTTCTCTAACTTCCGTCTTCTTTATTTAGTAAGACTCACTGAGAGAGAGTGTATTGAAATAAAGTGTAATGTGTTGCTAATCTTTCCATGTGGAACAATGTCCTCTAATATAAATAGCTAAATTCATGGTTTTAAGTTTTCGACCATTTTAGTTGGAACCATATATGCAATAAAAACATGACTAAATGATCTAATCCCATACTTTCCGACCAACGAAATACGCGCGGATATCTTTTGCGTGTATTTGTACATTAATAATATTAAAATTCCAGTCTATTAAACTGCAACTTTTTCTTTTTCTCCACGTGCCTTTGCTAAAGAAATTAAATAAGGGATATTTACAAATTACAAGCATATTTGTGAATATAACTTGTGTGATAAAAAGTTTAAAGGAAAAAAAAAGTGTTACGACAATTACACTTCATTTCAATCCGTGATCTATATATGAAGAGAAGATAATTTTCTTTCAGTGTTGAACAAATAGATAAGTCCTCTGCTTCCCTTTTTTGAGGTTGAATGATTAGTCTTAATTGAAACACTGAAAGAAAACATAGGATTCTTCTATATCTTTAATCATATCAACTCGCTTTTAGCAAATTATGATACATATGAACAACTTTTAATTTTAGTGTGAAACAAACTTAAAAACTGAGGGTCAAAGCCAAGTCAAGACCTTATTGATAATTACAAGAAAAAGCATTCTTAAAAAGAATCAAAAAGGGCAGAGGTAAGTAGCACATTGAGCACATGATGGATACTTAGGAACTTGGAAGAGAATTCCCTTTTCTATGAGTGAATGACATTTATACATGTAGAGAGTTATGAGGATCCAAAATTAAGGGGAAGCTGGATTATAATGCGGACTTCGAGTATTGGGTTTCTGCCTCCAACTACTTAGATCATGAATCAACTGATCTTCTTTAGGCCTAAGCCTCCTTTTTTTTTGTCAAAGCCTAATTAAGCCTCCTTAAGTAGTAGTCGACATTGGTCTTAAGTATTGGATGGGTTGAGCCATGTATCCGACCTCCCTCTTAGGCCGAAAGGCTCTATTTTAGTAGTGGACTTAGGCTCTATTTCCAACTAAGCAACACAACATGAGTGAGAGTCTCAACACCACACATTTACCCAAAACTTTAATCACAACGAATTTAATATATGAATATTGTCTCTTATATTTTCTTCTTTTAACTCATTCATAGCTAATTAATGAGTATAATTCACACTTTGATTCCCAACGATAAATATTTCGTTTGAATTACAACACATGCCCCTCACTTCTTTTCCACACAATTGCCTTCTCTAAACTGTTTTATTCACCTGTTTTGTTTTTTTTCCTGGTCCTACGGTCAATCTCAACACATATCAAGGATGAAAGCAAAGCCACATGCAAGAAAAGAGAAGTCCAATAATTAAGTTTGTTTGTCGCCAGTTAACATCAAAACGTAAAATCTCATCACCACGACAGAAACCAAAACGAGCGTGATTTCAAAAAAGCAATTACTTCAATTAAGTATTTCAATCGACAAAGACCACTAACCAATTGTTTGATGCAAAGTTCCCCTGGCCACTTCCACCAGCCATCTATTTGGAATAATCAACAAATTAAATGCATGTGCTTTATAATATAATTATGGCAGGTTAATTTGTAGGTTGGATATTATCTCCAATTTCCTTAATTTCCTCGCTTCCTAATTATGGGTTAGATTCAGTTTTCCATTTACATTGCCACACTAATAATGTGTGAAAGGTGGAAATAGATCAGGCTGCTTGATAAGTCTACGGCCTAGCCTATATTATTATCAAGTCCCACGAGATCAAATTTATTCATTAAATAAACCATACTAAGAATTTTGCCGAAAGCCCTCTATAGCTAAGATTGCCAGACTTTAGCAATCCAAAAAGTCTTTTTCTTAATAGGTTGACATATATATTTAAGTAAATATAAATAACAATTTCTTGTTGGTATTATTGTATTGTTTTTGGATAGACAAATGTTAGTAATTAGCATATTATGTTAGTGTGAAAATTTGAACTCATGACTTTCTGATCACTTCAATTTCTATGTCCTTTCCCAAACAACCAAACCATCTTATAACTCCATATTATTATACTATATTTTATAATATGTTTAAATTAATTATATACTTATTTACCTTTTTAAAAATCCAAAAATGTGGTCTATATAAAGACTCAGACTTATAATTAGGCTTTTTAAGAGATAAACTTATGAGTTATATAAAGGATTTATTGCAAAATAGACTTTTAAATAAGTTATCATGAAAATCATGTTAACTAGACATGAAAAAAGACTTGTATGTAAAAAGACCAAATCTAAAAAAAATCCATGACAGATAATAGGTCAAACTTTAGATTTTCAAAATATAGCACAAAATCTTATTTGTAGAGCCTAATTTCACCCATATATGTGTGCCCTCCCTCATACATGCCACGTATCCCTATAATCTAAAAGCCACACTACATAGTCCATAAACATAAGTAACAAAAGAGTATTTGCATTTGAATCGTTGATATACAACATGAAAATAAACTCATTGCCAAGATAGTGATGATTCCCAATTGGTGAAACAAGACAAATTGATAGATAATGCCAATGATTGAAGGCTTTGGTCATTATAATAATGCAAAGGCAAAAGGCAATCCAGTTACTTTGATTGTTCACATGGTCAAAACTTTTTATTTGGTCGGTTAAGTTGGGATATTTAATATCAAGTATATAATGGAAAATGGAAAGAAGTAAAGTTGAATAATATCAAGTATATACTTGGGATATTTAATATCAAGTATATATAGAATGAGCTGGAATATATAAAATTGAATAAAGTTATTTTATTGATATTCAGTCTCTTAATTTTTTACTGAATCAAACGGACTTGTTTATTAGCGTAGTCTTTAATTAACCCTCGGGCTAAACAAGTCTTATCCATGGGTTGCCTTTTTTTTTTACAACAAAACAAAAGGTATTCATTCATTCAATTTGGCAAAATACATCGAATACATTACAAATTCAACGTCGCTAAAAACTAAAAGGGATAAAATTGCGAACAAGCTCACAGCACCCAAGTTAATAGCATAACACAGCAAAGTGTCATCAAAAGTGACACTGCCTACAAATCTGACACATTCAGGGTGATCGGAGTACCTATGCCTCCGGATCTGTAGCGTTGACGACTCAGTCAAAAGAGAATCTGTAGCGAAACGAAGTAGATCCGCCAATCTGAATCGAATGAACACCGCACCAAGACAGGAAAACAAAAACCGCACCAAGACGGGAACAATAAACACCGCAAAAAGACGGAAAACACCGTCGCACGCCGAAGACGAGGACTCGAAAAAACACCCAAAAAAATTAGATCTGTGTGGATAAACCACTTATTGAGGTGAAGGAAGCTAAAAAACGATATAGAGGGGTGGTTCTAGACCAAAAAATGATCCAAAACCACCCCTCCAAGAAGAAAGAAGACTGGCGGCCGAAAAGGCAAGAGAAAAGAAGAGAGAAGGGAGACCTAGAGAGCGGCGTTTATTTGTTCTTATCCATGGGTTGGCCTACAGACCAATTTTTTTGTTTTTTTATAATCAGATTTTTATTTTTTTATAATCAGATTTTTATTTATAATTTATAATTATTTTGTACTCTTCATTAGCCTCACAAGCCAGGGTATTTTGCTTGCATACAAAGCAAATGCGGGCTAGCAAATTAGCCTATTTATTTTCTGACCGGGCCACCCAATTCATTTTTATGTGGGCCAATATGAACCGAGCCTAAAGAGATTAAGCCAACTCGTATACCCACTCTATTTGTATGCATATAATTTGTTAATTTTATATAGAATTTTTATATCTAAGATGTTGCCATTTATTAGGATATGTTCAAAAATCGTACTGACAGTAAGTGGAAAGCTTGACAAAGATAACAAGGAGGGGGATGATTGTTTTTAGGGTTAATTATGTTTTTAGTTCTTTAAAAATTGCTAGATTTGAGTTAGGTCCTTTAAAAATAAGTCAAAGTTTTTTAGTCCTTTAAAATTTTTTTTGTTTGATTTAGGTCCTTTAAGTGAGTTGACTTGCTAGGTGGCACATTTTGACCTAGTCATTATGCCTACGTGGTACAAAATGCTGACGTGGCAATATTAACTTTTGAATTTAGTCTCTCTAAAAATTGAGTTTTGATTTTAGTTCCTCTAAAAGTTGATGAGTTTTGATTTTAGTCCCTCTAAAAATTGAGTTTTGATTTTAATCCCTTTGGTTTTTCTCTCTCTCTCACCCCACCATCACCACTCTCTCTCTCACCCCCACCACCACCACCACCACTCCCTCTCTCACCCCCACCACCACCATTGATTTGTTATTGATTTATCAAGGTTCACGATTTGTTATGTAACAAATCGTGAGAGAGAGAGAGAGAGAGAACGAGAGAGAGAGAGTGGCGGTGGTGGTGGGGGTGGGGGTGAGAGAGAGAGTGGTGGTGGTGGTGGTGGTGGGGATGAGAAAGAGAGAAAACGAGAGAGTGGCGGTGGTGGGGGTGAGAGAGAGAAAAAAATCAGAATGACTAAAATTAAAACTCAATTTTTAGAGGGATTAAATTCAAAAGTTTATATTGCCACATCAGCATTTCGTGCCACGTAGGCATGATGACTGGGTCAAAATGTGCCACCTAGCAAGTCAACTCACTTAAAGGACCTAAATAAAACAAATTTACTTATTTTTAAAGGACCTAACTCAAATCTGACAATTTTTAAAGGACTAAAAACATAATTAAGCCTTGTTTTTATTTCAAAATTCTAAACATAAATAATCATTCTCGTGCTTTTATGATTTTTACCATTGAATTTTATTTAAATAATGGTTTGCCACTTAAAATTTCATTGAAGAAACGTTATTCAAAAATATCAAGTGAGATAAAACTAAATACAGAAATATTCATATAAGTACGTTTGACTCATATTATATTATAGTTTCATTTTTTGTTGTTTTGGATTATAGTTTTATTTTTTATTCAAACATTTTCAGCGAAGACACATTTTTCATTGTCCAAATAGAGCTTTGCAATATGAAAAGGGTATATGATCTGTTGTTATTCATAAAGCTAAAACATGTGACTAATTTAAGAAAACAAAAGATAAAGGAATTCAAATATATCACGAGGCGAGACAGGAGTATGAAACACTTAAAACCAAACTTTTAAAACGTGTATTAAAGTTAACTAAAAGAGATTATATATATTTATTTAAAAAATTACTTAAAAATGTACAGTAACATTGAACTATATATCTATGCATCTATATTCTATATACATCCTAATGTTACTTGTGATCAGTTAGCCAATGATTGACCTCTTTTAAGGCATGGTTTAGAGCAAACATAAGGAATACGAATTGTGCGTGTTTTAATTGTTATTCGTTATCTTTCCATCTTCATTGCCAACTAAAGGGTTCCGATTTCCGAAACTTACAAATAAAGCTAGTCCAGTAAAGTATACGTACCAAGTCAGCTTAATTATTAATTAATTATGAAACTAAAAAAATTACTGATCATAATCATCGTGCAGAAACAATCCAAGAAACTAGAAGGCATACGTATTCAATTTGCAGCCGTAACTCGTAAAATAGAAAGTTGATTATATTATTTATATTATATAATTTATGAATTGGGCAACTCAGCTCCAAAATTACCATCACGACCATATGCATGCATATGTGGTTGTTACTAAGCACTAGTATCACAACTTTTTGGAAACAATGTCCTTTAGTATTGTTTATGAATTTGACCAAAGACGAAGATATATGCGGTTGTGGTCCAAAACATGACAACATAATCTCGCCAATCAAATACACATACGATCCATACCGAAACTCTACTCTTGATCCACAATATATGATTCTGTTAATATTTTAGAATAGATAAAAATGTCTTCAAATAAGAATGTAATCAATTTATTTTATCATATAGACTTTTCGGTATTAAATCTTGTTTTTAATTTTGTACTAAATGGAATAAATAACATAATCAAAATAAAGAAATATTAAACCAGTCTTCTTCAAAATTATTTTGATTAGAAAAATATTATACACATAAATGTTAAAATAAAAACTAATGTGTAGAATAATTTGGTTGAGTGTAATATTTTTGTGCACCAAATTGATAGAAAGTGACACCAATCTCAACCCTTTTTTTTTTTGTCGAACCAATTTCAACCGTTGTAAAAGTCTTTTTGTATTTTTTGCTTAAATCGTCTAAGCCCAACTCATGTTTGGACTTGGTATACCTAAACTAACCGAACCAACCGAACCAATGGGATGGGTTATCAGTTTTGTATTTCTTAGGCAGTATTTTGTAATTTTGGGATATTGATTGTTGACTCCCTTTAGTGTTTGTGTGGTGTGCTGCAAATAATTGATAGAGTCTGGGGTGATAATTTTGTTGGAATACCTTTTCTTATAGTGATGTTTATGCATACCACTTTAGTTTTGCTCAATTTTTCAAAGAATATGATTTCCACGTGTACAGCGAACAGTTTTGTATTTTTTAGTACCTAAACCAAGGCTTTACTTTTGCTTTGTTTTAGGTGCTTTTATCAATATATGATTTTGCCTATAAAAAAACAAATCAGCCTATAAACCGCCCCGTGTATTGCTTGGAAATGGTATTGTTTCAAGTTATCTCAACATATTTATGAGAATATATAGGTAGGAAATCAGGGTTTCCATGTTTCTTGTAAGGTTAAAAGATTTTATTCCCAGACATAAAATATCTTTCGGGCTTTTCAGGAATACAAAATCAACTTTTTAAAAAAAAATTAATATTTTTACAAATCTACATTTTGTATTTTTCAATATTTTTTATTTTTGAAGTTTAGTTGAATCAATCCACTCAACAACCAAACCAGTGTGGTTCGAGTGGTATGTGGCTCGAGTCCCTTAAGCATGTGGTCGAGGTTTCGGTTCACAGCTCATGTGTATAGGAATGCACCATTTGGGAGAGACAACCCTTAAATGCAATACAGATTCTCGAAGGGATTAGTCGTTGTGTGCAGATGATACCCTGGAAAACAAAAAAAATAAATCAACTTAACATGCCAACTCACACCAACTCGTGATGAGTCAAGTTATATATATTTTTTTGTTCACCAAAAGAGTAAATCAGATTAGATTAACTCATTTCTTAATCAACTTATGAGTAATCCATGTGAGTCAAATCATCTCAAAGAATTCATCAATTTGCACATCTGTTTACTTGAGTATTGACAGTTACAAATATATTGCTTTTTTGGGTCCAGAAAGTATATTGCTTTTAATTCCTTACATATGACTTTAATTTGTTTACCACCCATCATGATTCATCACTTTTGAGTATGTGATAGAAACCTTCCAAGTCATGATGTGCAAAGAATGTGAGACAAAAATGTGTAAACAATATTTTCCGCTATGCCTTTTAGTGTATTTAATAGGAAGAGTAGTGACCAAAAAAAATAGGAAGAGTGAACTGTTTGAAAAGGAACATTTGAATCCAAAAATAAAATGAAATTGTTGGTAATCATTAGCATAATCATTATCAAGCACAATCCTTTCACTTTTTTTTTTTTTTGACAGCAGAACAATCCTTTCACTGACGGATGGAAAAATGGGCAAAAAATTTACGATATACTACCTCCATTCCTAAATATAGGAACCTTTACAAAAAAATGAAAGTCTCTTTATATAAGAACCTTTCCAAAAAATTAGTTGCATTAATTATTTTTTGACTAAAATGTCCTTATGATCACCCAACTACTCTACCTTTTCCAATGCATTAATTAAGTGATGAGAGAGAGAAGAGGGAAGAGAGATAGTAATAAGTGTTAAGGCTAGTTTTGGAAAAGTATAGTAAATCATTGACAAATTTATTGCTATTAACTAACTTAACTAATTTTCTTAAAGGGTGTGAATTAGTTAAAAGGTTCTTATATTTAGGGACGGAGGTAGTAGTTTGTAGTATACCAATTCACCGTACAATTAAATAATCTTTGAAACTCAAATAATATCCACACTAAGTTATCAGTTTTTTGTCACTGAAGGTAAATGTCACCTTTGTATAATTTTTTCCGTAGTATTTCTTTCTCAAAAATATAATTGATTATCACTTTATCAGCTTACACAAGTAATTATTTCAACCCCAGTTCCCACGCGACTAAAATGCACCAACTTCAAAAGCACCACAGTCAGCTGATGCGAGAGGCCGAAACAGAAAAGCTTATTTCTTGGAATCCAGATCCCTTACTGTCATACAGCCTCAACAACAGAGATCTAAATGGCTAAAAGTGTTATACTCTCGCCTGTTAAATTAATCCAATTGTCAAGATTTCTAATACAGAGACTATATATTATACAGCATAGGATCTCAAGTCTCAACTCTATTTTCTTGTTTCTTGACGCAAGGGAACATGGGTGTGCACATGCACAATGAATTAAGAAATGCGCTTTGGTTTATCAGAAAGATCAGGCTGATCAGCTCACATTCTAGACTAGTACTAGATTCTGGGCCACAAGTATTGATTGCAGCACCAAGTCCTCCACCCACCCGCACCCGCACCCGCACAAATCGGTAAAAGTAGGAGATTGTCAACTCTTGTCTCTATAGACATTGCTGCTGGTTGGGTGTGGAATTGGATGGGGCATTAAGATAAGAACAAAACCAAAGACAAAGAAAAACAGTCCATAATGGAGCCGCAAAAGCAACCATTAACCATTTAACCCTGCCCAGTCAGGCTCCATCTCAAAAAAATCATTGTTTCAAATATTAAAAAAAATAGTTTCCCCCCATTATCATCTTCATCCTAATTCTGAAACCATGTGCTCCGCACTTAACCCTCATTTCATAAAAAGCGTAGTCCAGTAAATACTATAAAAATTCTCTGGGTTAATACTATTTAATTAATTCAGTAAACAAAAAACCATGAGGGTTTTTATGCTGGGACTATCTGGCATCACCCACCAACAAAAAGCCTTTTTAGACGCAACTTGCCGCGTTTATGCGTCACCAGTGCCTTCCCTGAGAAGCACTGCCGCCTTTGTTCTTTCCAAAGAAGGCACCATTCTTGGGTTTTGGCAACTCATGGAGGTCCATCACCTGAATCGTTCTTTGCTTTTTGGCTAGACAGCCCCCACACACACCACACAAATTTACCAGTCAGTACATGTACGTATAGTATGTATAAAAATATAATCAATTAGAAACAATACTGAGATAGTACGAAAATGAAAAACAAGGAAACAAAACAAAAAAATTCACCATTTGCAGCCTCTTTGTAGTTCTCCTGAAGCCGTCTTCTTGCTGAAGCAAGTCTCTCGGAGTCCTCTCTCTGTTCTCTCTGTCTCTGCAATCATTCAACAACGTGTCAGACCCAATTTCACTTATGCTCCTGCATAGACGCTAACTACCCAATGGAGCTTATCTCCACATTTATTGCATTTTTGTTTAAAACTTGTTATGTGAATTTGGGGTCAGACTCCAAAAAGGTTATAATTCCATATCCGTACGTTTTGAGGAGCAGGAGTAGGAGTTGGGACAGATGATGATGGCGGTGGTCTGGGGGGAGCTTCTTTACGAGGAATTGCTTTTGGTTTTACTTCTGCTACAGTATTGTTGCGTTCTAACCCAAAACTTCCATTCCCATCTGTGTGAACAGGAGACACGTCATGATATCAACCAAATCCAAATCCAAATATCATACAAATGAAACTTTGGATCAGATACTATACTCAACTGTGTGGATTTGGAGAGTATGCAAAATCAGGAATCTGCAAAGCGAATAGAATATCAGAACAGAAAGCCAAAGTGCCAAACAAAGCCTCGTCTTTCCAGGGGAAAAGCACTAATAATTGGTCAAAAAGATTTCCTCTAACCTGATGATTCCCGTGTTGTGGGGTTTTCTGTTGAGGCGATTCTTCATCAGCTGCCATGCCAACAATATGAATTATCAACATCAACATTTTCAGTTCAACCAAACTCTTACATATTTCCACTTAAACTCTGAAATTTTCATAAATTAAGATCAAGTCAAGATTACCCATGATAGAAGTAGTTGGTTCTCCCGGTGTCTTCAACTTCACCCATTCATCTACAATTTCCTTCCACTTCCTGGAAACAAAAAAAACCTAAAAGTCAATTAAAAAAACTCATAACATGTTCTGCAATGAACACAAATATCAACCAACGTTTATTCTTCACAATTACAAAATAAAATAAAATAATACCAATAGAAATTTTACAAAACCTGACAAGTAGCTTCACCAATCTCCTAACATCATTGGACGGATGCTTCCGCAAATGATTCACATGCCTCCCAATGTCAGTCTCCTACGGAATTACATTGAAATTAGAAACAAAAACAAAACTGTTATCAAATTGAAAAGAAACAAGAGAAGTTACTTCTAACGCTTGGAATGTAATATCCATGTCGTCGAGATTCTGTAACAACTCCACCAACGAATCTTCTGACTGATGAAGACGAAAAATAAAAACAAAAACAAAAACAAATCAGAAATCAGAATTCAGAAACACAATTAAGCTACAAAATCACATTTCTGAACACGCAAATAACAATAACACTAGACCTGGTGAGGGTCTTCGAGTTGTTCTTTAATCTCTAGAATCTTCTTCTGCTCATCATCGAACAATCCACCGTAAGGATCCTTTTCCTCCTCCGTTAAGGGACTGCTCTGCTGCTGCTTCTTCTCGATTTCTCCGTTATTGACTTTGTCGCAGTTCCGACACCGGGGCAAAGCCGCCGCCGTGTAAAGGCGCTCGACGATTCCGTCTCTCCGGCGCTTCAATTCGTTGCCGTGATCGACGGAAGCCACCGCAATTGCGGCGTCCATCAAAACCCAAACGTCGACGCCAGCACTCTCCAATATGGATCGAAGATCATCCAAATCCATATCCAGAATCCAAATCCAACCAATACAATCTCACTTATTGCTACGCTGATGTGAGACGACGGATCCCACGGAGAAACAAACAAACAAAATCAATATCTCTTATTCTTTTCCATTTTTTTTTAAATTTTCCGGGAAACGAAACAAAAGTGAAGCTTATGGCGGGTTTTGGATTGATCCACGCCCAGGTTGTGGATAATAATGGAAACAGAACAGAACAGAACAGAAGAAAAGGAATTATATAGTATATTCCACAAAACTCGAATTTATTTATATTTATATTTTTTTTGGGAAAGGGGTGGGGTTGTTACTATTTTGATGCGTGTGTGCACAGTGAGGTGACCGATACCATGGCCATTTCTCGGTGCGTCTGTCTCTGAGAAGCTGTTTTTATTTTTCGTCCCTCTTGTTTGGTGCGTGGGTGTGTGTGTTTGTTATGCTATGGGCAAAGGGAGATGAATGAACGGACAAAACGAGAAGGGAAACTGAGCATTGACATCTTGCTATGCTCTAAATTGATAACTATTGTTTTTTAGGAGTACTATGTTTTTTTTTTAGAATTTTTTTATTTGAGGATAAAGCATATTTATGAAAAATTGGATAGGAATTCCTTTGAGCTGGCCTGAGCGGGGTCTACATGCATAATGTGATAATGGGAAAAATATTGACATGTGTGTAGTTGTTTTCGGCCATTACGCTATCCAGTTGGGATTTTGCTCCTTAAGATAAGCAACCGGGAAAAACTATCAAACCTAGTTTTTTTTTATTGAGTTACCAAACATGCTGTCAAACAAAAATTATAATAAAAAAACACACACACACCATTATATATGTGACTTTTTTTTTTGAAGGAATATTTATGTGACTTTTGTTAAACGGGAAATTACAGTATTACTTAGTAGTTTACGTGAATTTTATTTAATGATATAAAACAAAATAAGATAATGAGGATGACAATCTGCACAGCACTTGGAAGAGTAAAATAGGCAAGGAGTAATATGACCCTGTTCTATGAGGGTCAACAGCCATGGGCTCCGCATTCATTTGTGATTATCTTCTTAAGGCCCAATTCTTTCCCTTTCAAAATATTTAGATTATTTTTGGAGGCTTATTTTGACCAAAAAAGAACCTGGGTCACAACAATTTCGACCAACCTGGGTCACCTCTTGTATGGCTAAGCGGGGATTCATGGCCTCATGGGTATATCAACCGCGCGATTTCGACCCAAAAAAAAAAACGCTCGATATATTGATGGATTATTCATTTTCCCATTCACATGCGGGTGAGATATAAGAGAGAGAATAACTATGCATAGCTGAAATGATTATACCATAAATTTTTTTTTGACAGCAAAAGATATTCATTCATTCATTTAAATCGGTAAAATACATCGAAGACATTACAAATTCAACATTGCTAAAAACTGAAATGGATGAATCTGTGAACAAACTCACAGCATCCAAATTAATAGCATAACACAGCAAAATGTCATCAAAAGTGACAATGCCTATAAAAATGACAAACTCATATTGACTAGAGTACCCACGCCTCCGGATCTGCAACGTTGATGATTCAGTCATAAGAGAATTTGTAGTAAAACGAAGTAAATCAGTTAATCTGAACCAAACGAACACCGCACAAAGACGGGAGAACAAAACGCATCACCAAGACGGGAGAAACAAACACTAACACACACAGATGCTAAAAAATACTGAAAAAAACACGATAGGAAAACGAGATCTATGTGAAAAAGTCACTTATTAAGATAGAAATAGATTAAAAACGAAGTAGAGGGGTGGTTTCAGACAAAAAAATGTTCCAAAATCACCCCTCAAGTGGAAGAGGAAGAAAAAGGAGCAAATGGTTTTTAGAGAGAAGGAATAGCTTCTCTAGGAGTATTATACCATAAATTTTAATATTTGATATTTCTATCCAAAATGAAACTTACAACCTTTAACAATTCCGTTTATATTTATATAATTAATATACAAATGCGAAATGGTACGAAAGTATCAGCAAAAATTCATGAATAATTACATTCATATTTTTTTTGACGTAAAAGAGAATTTTATTCATCTAGAAATGAAGGTTTGGCAAATTAGTTGCATACAGAGCCATCCAAATACAAGATGGAACCTCCTCAATCCAGATTCTATCCCGATTGGATAAGGCAAAATTGGCTAGAATATGAGCTAAATTGTTAATTAGCTACTCTATTTATAAGTATTTTAACATGGCTAGGCTACAATGAAAATGTTGGTCTTCAATGATCATTTGGGAGTAGGATTGATCTAATTGCTTAGTCTGCATCCTTTTAATAACCTACAGGGAGTCCAATTCAGCTTGCAAATTGAGAAACATAAGATCTTTGACAAAAATTAACCCATGCAGCCGCAGTGCAAGAGCCTCTGCAAGAGGGATAAAACTAGCTTCCCTATTTGAATTTTGTGAATTGGCTTGAGCCTCACAATTATTGATAAAAGTGATATGCAGATTTCACACAGAACAAACCATTTTTGTCCGGTAATTCGAAGTCTAAAACATTTTGTATCAAATGTTCATAACAGTTATTTTTCCCATTGAATTGATTGATGGCGTAGCTGCCTCAGCATACCGGACAATAATGAAGTGAGATTCGGTAATCGCGTGGGACCGGCCTGACAAACTAGCCAGCCATTCATAACAACATTTATAATTCCAGCTACTCCCTAGACCCTAGTCCCTATTGTTAGTTTGAATAATTCTAAATTCTTTTATTTTTTATTTTTATAATTTTTTTTAATTATTAAACGGAAAAAATATTAAATATTTTTTATATTTTTAAGATATTAATTATATTTTATTTTTTATTTTATAAAATAATAAGAGGATATATAGAAAAATTTGTAAGAAAATATTCCCTCCGGTCTCAATTATAAGTAAAAAAAAATTGATTTCACGATTAAGAAAGTAAGTTAATTAGATTAATTATTCTTGATTTTAGCTAAAAAATAAAACTTATTCTAAAATTATCCAATATGGCTAGTGGCTATCAATTAAAACTATTCATTTCACCTCCCTTACATTGGAAATACAATTTGAGTTAAATAAGGGTATTTTTGGAATGAACTCATTAAATAGAGTAAAAGATAGTTAAATTTGCTTATAATTGAGACTACAAAATATGAATTTTTTTTGCTTATAATTAAGACTAGAGGGAGTATAGTATTTCTCTTTTAGTTTTCAGAAGATTTAAGGGACATTTCATATTTCAATGCCTTTATTAAGAGTGGGTAATTACTATTCCCTCCATCCAATTTTATTTGTTGTTTAAAGTTGTGATACATGAATTAATAATTCATTGAAATTATTTTGTCTTTTTTAATACTCTTATGTCATTTGTTACTCATTCTCTATCGTAGTAATTGAAAATCAATTACTTATTTCTTTCACATAAAGCTATAAATGCTTTAAGGGTATAATAAAAGGGACAAAAATGTTAAAATAGTTCATTGATATTATAGAATAACAATTAAAATGAGATAAAAAAATTTGACTAAAATAAGAAACAAAATAAGATGAAGGGAGTAGTTATAACACCTGAATTATTACTAATAGAGCATTTCAATTAGTGTGTGATGTGAAGATTCGACAGGTGTGACCGGGGTGCTCAGTTAAAAGAAAGAAACCATAATTAAATTCAATTTTTACTACCGTTGTTGTAAAAAAAATGTTTCTTTTAGGGTTTTTTTGGGTGCAGCGATGGTCTCCCCGACATTGGTTGGTGGTGCGATGGAGTGTGGAAGCAGTGACGCTGGCGTCTGGAGGCGGTGGAATGGCTGAGCTACAGCGGGGCTGAGGATGTAGAAGGTGGCGGTGACGGGTGGGTAGTTTCGTTGATTGGGTAGAGGTGGGGGAAGATGGGGTAGGGATTCGGTGAGCAAAGTTCAGTTATTCTCTATCTTTTTCCAGTTAATCATGACCATTGATTTTTCTATCATTAAATCTAACGATTTCAAAAACTATTAAAAACAACTCCAAAACTATACCCATCTATACATAATTTAAAAACAATTTTATGACCCCTTTTTTTAATAAAAATGTTTCTTTTAGTTTTTTTTTATGAAAGATCTTTCTTTTAGTTTTCATGCAAGAAAAATAAATCAGATTTAATTGTTATTTTATGATTATAAAGATTACTATAATATCTGTCTACATGAAATCTTAGTCCATTTGAGTATTATGCTAGTCTATTTTATGCTTTATAGAATTTTGATCATGTTAAAAAAACTATTTAAATTTGTTTATAAAATATAAAGACTACTTTTTGTTGTGATTCCTCTTAACCTTTTGTTGTGAAATATAAATACTATGTTAGTGGAAAAAAAACAAGATACATAATTCAAAAACAGAAATAACTTAAAAAATTAAAAGAGTAATTGTGTCAAGTTAATGATAATAAGTAGTAATAATATATGATTAGGATACTCACAAAAAAAATACTCCATATGATTTGGATGGACCCAATTGGGTTGATTTTGGTCGGTGAAAAAACGGAGAGATATTAACAAAGAGTAATTGTGTCAAGTTAATGATAATCTATTTCTATTATAGAAAATTAACCCCACTTAAAACTAATTAACCCTGCTATAGACACGTGGAGGGACATGCTATGGACACGTGGAGGTTTTAAAATCCACTTTGGCGGCTCGATGATATTGCTAACCACGTGTTAAAACAAAAGGTAACAAAGGAGTGTATGAAACTGAAGAAAAAAAAGAGAAGCCATGTTGAGGGATCGAAAATTAAACACCCATTGCATCCAGCCACAAAGTTGCATCAAGTATGACAGATACTCACTCTGGTCCTTTTCATAAAAAATACAGTACAAAATCATCAAAATTAAACAAGTGTATTGGAATTGGTTAATTATAATTAATGATATTATAATTTTTCAAAAGTATCCTTTGTGATATTGGTGACTTTTGATATTATTTTTGTAGGTCTAATAATAAATAAGGATAAAGTTAAAAATAAACAATTAATATTGGTGAAAACAAGAGATTATTTATTATAAAAAGGACTATAAAAAAAACTCTCTTTGTTTCTTATATATAGGACCGAAGGGAGTATATTATATTCATCTTTTTAGAGTATGAGATTTTTAATAATTAAATATAATATATTACTACTCTAAAAACTCAAATATAAACTTTTAAGCAAAAAATAACTAATTCATATTAATTAAAAATATTGATTAACTCCATTTAAGTTTTGACATGTCACATTTCAAAAAAATATATTTTTAATTAAATTTATTTTATTTAATTATATATTTATATTTTTTACTATTTTTATTTGGAAAAAGATCCGTATTTTGTACGGGGCGGGACTATGACTAGTAAGTAGTAATAATATGCCATCTGTTTCTTTTTATTTGTCGTCTAAGGTTGTTTCACCACAATCAATAAATCAATTAATTGATAAAAAAATTTTCTATTATACCTTTATTTATTCACTATTCTATTTTATCACTTTATATTAATTTTATCTCTCTATATTAATGTGTTCATCAATATAATCAATTTATTTTTCACACACTCTCAATTTATATTACTTTCACGGACCAGATTGCTTTGGTAATAGGAGAAATATTCAGAATGTACACGTGAAATGAATTTTTTTTTTGGATCAACGTGAATCGATAAGTGAAACAATTCATTTTTGAATCAACGTGAATTAATCTTGATGATGTTGAATCAACGTGAATTAATAATAAGTGGACTACTACAGATAAGTGAAACGAATTCATTTTTGAATCAACTCCAGATACATTTTATTATAGTATGCTAGTGGACTACTACATTAATCAATCAGTTCAAAGATTGAGTGATAAAGTTATATTCTTGGAAATACTACTCCATTCTTAATTATAAGAAGTTTTTATTTAATTATCTCCCATTAAAAAAGTTAAATTTGTCAATAATTTATATTGTGTTTCCAAAATTACCCTTAGTAGTATATCTCTCTTTCCACTTACTATCTCCTACTTAATTAATACATTAATACATTATCTCTCTCTTCTCCATTTGTCATAGGAGAGAGGGACAAAAAATGTTTATAATAAATAAGGGTAATTTGGGTAAAAGAGCAATTAATACATTATACATTTTCAAAAGTCTCTTATAAAAAGAGACAAATAAACTTGTCAAAAATTTCTTATTATTAGAGATAGAGGTAGTAGTAATTAGCTTTTGAACTCTCAATTATACATTAATTAATTTTATGAAAAATGTGAAGAACAATTAATAGGGTTAAATTGCATAATTCTCAAAATATAATCTTAAACTATCAAAGGAATAGATGAAAATAATAATTTTTAAAAAAACCGACAGACAAAAATAAATGGAAGGAGTATATGATTAGGATACTCATAAAAAAAATACTCCATATGATTTGGATGGACCCAATTGGGTTGATTTTGGTCGGTGAAAAAACGGAGAGATATTAACAAAGAGTAATTGTGTCAAGTTAATGATTTTTTTGGGAATTAAGTGTCAAGTTAATGATAATAAGTAGTAACAATTATGATTGGGATATTCATAAAAAAATATTATAAAATATTATAAATTTTTTTATATATTATTTTATTATTTTATAAAGTAAGAAATAAAATACAATTAATATCTTATAAATATAAATATATTTAATATTTTTTAATTTAATAATTAAAAAATTTATAGAAATAAAAGGTAAAAAAATTTAAAATTATTAAAAAAAAAAGTACTCCGTATGATTTGGATGGAGATGGACCCAATTGGGTTGATTCTGGTCGGTGAAAAAACGGAGAGATATTAATAAAGCGTAGTTTCTTGGTGGTGCGTTACTTCTTATAAATACACGCACTCCCGAAAACCATGGCATCACATTTCACATTCAAAGCCAAAGAGAAGAAGGCATAGCATAGCATTCTGAGAGAGAGAGAGAGAGAGAGAGAGAGAGAGAGCATAGAAAAGAAGAGTCGAGAAGAGAGAAATGGCAGAATCTCCCGAAACGGAACTCCCACTCAAAGCTTTTGGTTGGGCTGCTACAGACACTTCTGGCGTCCTCTCTCCCTTCCATTTCTCCAGAAGGTTAATTTAATTAGCCCCTTTTATTTATCCATTTTCTTTTTCGTTTTTTCACTCTATCTCATTGTAACGATCGCTAGTTAATTTTTATCATTCTATTTATTTTTTCTTGTTTAGGATATGATCTCACTCACTCACTCTCCTTTCACGTGATTTTGCAGGGAAAATGGCGATGATGACGTCACTCTCAAAATTCTCTTCTGTGGGGTTTGCCATTCTGATCTGCACACTGTCAAGAACGATTGGGGTTTCACAACTTACCCTGTTGTTCCCGGGTATGATTTCTTTCTTTATTTTTCTTTTGGTTTGGTTTTGGGTTTGCGACAGTGATTGTTTGCGGTTTAAAATAAAGTGCATTTCATGCGAATCTCATTCCCCTGATAATTTTTTAATTGATATAGTTTTATTTTATTTTTTAAAGTGGAATAAAAATAATTTTAAAGCTTAATGGTCGTATTCCCTTGATCGGATCCTTTTGTTTGATACACTGCAGTAAGAAAAAAAAAAGAGCAAATTAGAGCTGTTGGATGATAATCATATGTTTTATACTATGTTAAATTCGTGTTTTGAATCAAATTTATTTATGAGAAGAGCGATATTCTTTACTGTTGAGTACCCCCAACACCCAAGAGATGGAGGTTATAAACTTAAAATATAATTAAAATATAATATGGCATCTGACATCATCGAATGTGTTGGGAGACATATCGTTACTTTTTCATAAAAAAACACACTCTTCTTGATGATTAAGTCCAACACAGTTGTCTTTGGAGTTTGGATTTCAATTCTTAATTCACATAATTTATCTTTGAAGGAGTACTTACCAATAATTAAATAAACCTCTTATTATATTATATACTAAATTCACACTTTACCTATCAGGGAGACGGAATTCTGTTTAGTGCGCCTTAGTTCCACGTCATCTTACATAAACTATAGGCTCATATTACCTCACATTACATTACGTGTCTGTGATGCAGTCAAAGTGTAAGTGTTACAAATAATAATAAATTCAGGTGCAAAAACTGTGTAAATGTGGATGATTTGTATGCGAGTAACATTGTGAGGAACTAGGTGCGGTCTACTAGCAAAAACTTGGATTGCTGGTTTTTGTTTTTGGTGTATATGATGCAATATTTGATTGTTCAATTAAGTAAATTAGTTGTCTTTTTTTTTTGTGAAGTTTTTCATCCTTGATTAATAAGTAAGTTTAAGGCTTCCATGTATTTGTGCAATAGTCAATACTGGACACGGTAATACTTGCTTATAAAGGCAAAATCGGGACATCTTTGAGTTCAACTTGCATTGACTTTTGTAATTGTGTTTTGCAGGCATGAAATTGTTGGTGTTGTGACAAGTACTGGAAACAATGTGGAAAAATTCAAAGTGGGTGATAGAGTTGGAGTTGGTGTAATTGTGGACTCTTGTAAGGCATGTGAGAATTGCCAGCAGGATCTGGAGAGTTACTGTCCTCTACCTGTATTCACCTATAACTCTCCTTATAATGGGACACGGACCCAAGGTGGCTATTCTGATTTCGTGGTTGTTCACCAGCGGTATGTACTCCAGTTTCCCGACAACTTACCCCTTGATGCTGGTGCTCCACTACTGTGTGCTGGGATTACTGTGTATAGCCCAATGAAATATTATGGGATGACAGAGCCAGGCAAACATTTGGGAGTGGCGGGGCTTGGTGGGTTAGGGCATGTTGCAATCAAATTCGGTAAAGCATTTGGGCTGAAGGTTACTGTCATTAGTAGCTCTCCAAACAAGGAATCTGAGGCCATTGACAAACTTGGGGCTGATTCTTTCCTCATTTCCTCAGACCATGAAAAAATGAAGGTAAACGAGATACAAATCTGGTAAATATTTAAAGGAACTTGTTTCATGTAGGTTCTGGTTTTAAAAGATTTACTAGTGTTTCATAACACAATTCTATAGAAATTACTAAGGATATCAATATCCTGATAGGCCCTGGGCTTCTATGTGGTGGAAAATAATTTATGCTTTGTTTGTTATAATTTACCATTTTACGATGTAGTTTTTTAATTTAGTATTTACTGTTTAAAAGTTAGGTTGTTAACATATTTTAAAATGTATGATCAAATAATTGTGTTACTACTTACTACCAAGAATAACCATCATAGAGAAAATGAAAAAGATAGTGTAATAGAAAGTGATTTGAAAACATCATTATCCTGTTAGGAAACTTGAATAAAAAAATATGGCTGTGTAGAACAAAATGTTCTGCTTGACTTTGCAGTAGTCAATCTTAGCCAAACCTCACTTGCTCCCTGAGCTGGATCAACAGGATGAGCTGCACTATCGGAGTACTGTAAAATATAGGAAACCATGTTCTGCTTCTCCACCATAGTGAATATTAAAATAATGGATTGAATGGTTACCCATTTGCTCCTAATGCATTTATATTTTTGCACATATTTTATGCAGGCTGCTATGGGAACCCTGGACTATATCATAGACACAATTTCTGCTAATCATTCCCTGATTCCACTGCTTGGCCTCCTGAAGCTGAACGGGAAGCTGGTCACTGTGGGGTTGCCTAGCAAGCCCCTTGAGCTCCCTGTCTTTCCATTAGTTGCAGGTAAGCCATAAATAATCTCCAATATGTTGTAATGAGGTCTAGCATGTTATTAACAACACAAGGTATCAAAAGAACCTGATTCTAGCACAAGTTGTCCCTGTCAATGACAACAGCCCATGGCCTTGATTGCTCAATGAAAGACAATTGTTCAATCAATTCATTATAGGTTCAAGATTATCCAAAATATTGCCAGACACGAGTTCAAATTTAATAGTTGCTCATTTCTTTTCTCTGTTTATTATTTAATGCCATAACATGTAATTTTGTGGGTGTTTAAAACCAAGAATGAGTCTGCGACCTGAGCATTGAAATGAAACATTTCCAGTGGATCATTTACTCCTGAAACTTTCAACAAGACTGCATTTCATTGTGATGCATAAATTTGGCCATCGAGATATCTAAATTTTCACATATCTCACCTGCAGGACGGAAGCTTGTAGGGGGTAGCAACTTCGGAGGGTTAAAGGAGACTCAGGAGATGCTTGAATTCTGCGGAAAGCACAACATAACTGCAGATATTGAGCTGATTAAGATGGACCAAATCAACACAGCCATGGAAAGGCTTAGCAAAGCTGATGTCAAATATCGCTTTGTGATTGATGTGGCCAACTCCTTCTCAAGTTTGTAGAGGCCTCCTTGATTCTTCCTCTCTTTGCGAGTGAAGCTTTGGATTGGATGTCTCATTATATTGGGAAATAGGTTAAAATTGCTGTAAGATGCCCAACTTTAGAGATGAGACCACCCTCTATTTTCTCCTATTAAATACTTTGGATTTTTGAATCTACATCACGTTGCTTCATTTTCATAAAGATCAATCCAGACCAAGTGTTCTGTTTATTTTAGAGCAAACTCTTAAATTAGTCTGCTATAAATTGTGGTGGCACCATATCAATTTTTTTTAAAAGATCTTATTGCTAAATTAATCTCCTAAATATTCAAAAAAATCATCACATGCATTCTCCTGGAGAACGAAAACAAAAAAAATAAAATCCATTCCTTCAGGGTTTTTTTGGTTTTTTTTTTGTAAATGTTTAAGATAAATGATATAGATTAAGAAATAAATATAAGTACTCCATTTATATCAAAATTATTTTTATTCTTTTAATGTTATTTTTCGAATTATCTTGTTAATTTATGAACACTTCCTTAATTAGGCAAAGAATTTTGCTAGACATCACTTGCATACTTCTAAATGAAAGTTATCAGCCAATGATATTCATTCTCCAAACAGCCGTTTTAATTTCTATAGACCATTCAAAATTAGGAAACCTATGTTATCCTTTGGTTATCTATGATTCTATTGCTAGCAAACCTCAAATTATAACCTGGAGTTTGCAATTTTGACGAATCATCGTACTTATTCTCCTGTCAATTTTATTTATAACGTACTGATAGCTGTCAAAATGGAAGAATCTTATTCCTTTGACATGGGATAAGGATGATTCACTCCTAAGAGAAGGCAACAAAATGTGACATCATGAACACAGCCGTGAATCAAAAGCCTTCTCTAATAAGACATTAGACGGACATGCGGGTACTATGCGGAAATGAGAGCTCCATCAAACAGCAGGGGCTAAAGCTGGACTTGAAGCAGAAGCATCACAATAGTCACGTAAATAGTGACCATCCTGTGGAGTGAAACCCAATGAAGTGATTATTCCAAGCCAGCAATTATGGGTTATCGCCGTGATAGCACAGCAACAGTTGGGGCCAATATCAGCTTGAGTAGTAGTAGTAGTACCATTGGTGAAGAAAAGCACAATCTCATTGGAGCAGGATTTTAACTCCATGAGGAAGTTCAAGCAACTACCCACGAGGTCGTATTCTGCACTCTTCATCAGCAAGTCCCTTGTTGCTGTTCCATGTGCAACAAAGCAAGCAAAGGTCAACAAGAACAAGAACAGCCCATGTTTCACACCCATGAATGAAATTGATGTTGATGCTCTTGTGATTTCCGAGATGAAAGGTCAAAACCAAAGTAGGACGATGATGAAAAACTGTTGTTTTTAAACTACTAATTATATACTGCTAGTGATCGATAGTATTATTTATTCCAGTTTAGTGTAATTTAATTCTTTTTAATCAACACTGCGGCATTGTTAATTGTTAATCAAGGAAAATAATGAGTCTTTGTGAAGTTAAACTGTAACTGCCACTGCCAGGGCTTAGCATATTGGTTCATGGGAATGTGGAAAACACATGTTTGCCTTCATTTTGCGCCAAAATTCGACCTTCAAGAATCACTTCCACCAACCGTTAAGACTTTTTGGATCTTTAATCAATTAATTTCATCTTTATTGGAGGCTTCCTTTGTTTTTTTTTTTAAATTGGTGTTGATATTCGTTTACTCTTCTATAAATTTAAACTGCAATTCTTTATTTTTATTTTAATAAAAAATCAACGTAATATATATAAATGATTAAATGTTTGGTATTTTTTTTTCAAGAAATAAAAAATGGAGCGGTGTTCAAGGCAAGGGAAAGGTCAAATAAAGGCCCATATAGCAATACAGGCTAACTAGATAGCAAAAGCACAACCAAACTCGGCTGATGCTAAATACACCCCCTCTAATTTTCCCAATAAAAAAGGTAGGGGGTGTATTTAGCATTAGCCCCAAACTCGCTTGCTGGTTGCTGCTCAAGGTGGCCCAGTTTGATAAATAAGGCCCATCCTTACATTCAGATGCGAAAATGGGCTTGTGGAATGGGCTCTGGCGCAGAGGAGTAAGACTAAACGCGCGTTCGGGGGGCGGAGAAAGGGTTTTGGCTCCCTCCCTCCCGGTACCGGTAGTGAAGAAGATGAGCGTGGAAGATCTTCCGCGGAAGGAGGTGAACGTGCTGAAGGGTCACGAGGGTGCCGTGCTGGCCGCGAGGTTCAACGCCGACGGCAACTATTGCCTGAGTTGCGGCAAGGACCGTACCATACGCCTCTGGAATCCCCACCGTGGCATCCATGTCAAGACCTATAAATCCCATGGCCGCGAAGTCCGCGATGTCCACGTCACCTCGTACTCTCTCTCACCTTTATATGTGTATTCAGAAATGCAATTTGATTAGTGAATTATTAATTTATGTATATTCAGAATGCAAGCATGTATTAGTGTATATTGTTATTGCTGTTGTCTTTTCATTTGGCAACTTAGGTGAAAACCAATGACGCTTTAGTTTGTAGGGTAAAATCGCGAGATTTTGTAATTTGATTGTGTATGAGGATGGTTGTTAACTGTCATGGAATGTAAGTGCATTTGGTGAGGAGGGCTAATCCAACACCACTTCATAAAACATTTGCTTGCGTGTTGTTTATTATAGGGACAACTCCAAGTTATGTTCCTGCGGTGGAGATCGACAGATCTTCTATTGGGATGTTGCAACTGGACGTGTAATCAGAAAATTTCGTGGCCATGATGGTGAGGTACTTTTTATTCTCTCTTTCTTACCTTGCAAAAACAACATATATCCATTTAATATCAGTCCTTTTTCTCTTTGAATGAATGAGAGTGAGGGATGGCGATATTAATACCCCAGTTAATATTTAATTATCTTTTTTTTACTCTTTCCTCTACTGTTATTGGCTTATTGCCTTTTACTTTCACAAATATGACACCAGTACTAATTTTTATTTTCTCAAATACTACAATCCTTTTTAATTCACAATTTCATATGCAATGATAAAAATTACAACTTAAGATCCTCAAGAGTTAAAGTGGTCTTGACTTGAGCTCTCAAGGATTGTTATAGCGATGTATGTTGACCTGACCTTAAATCCAGAGTAGGCGATATATTTACAGTTTCTGATACATAATTTCTTCTGTAGGTAAATGGTGTAAAATTCAATGAGTATTCATCTGTTGTAGTCTCGGCTGGCTATGATCAATCATTGCGTGCTTGGGACTGCAGATCCCACAGCACTGAGCCAGTTCAGGTGGATTTCATCAACTCATGTCCCTACCCCCACTTATTTTATCCTCATCTATTACGTGTGATGCACTCAGTTTATTTCTACTGCTTATTAATCAGGAATCACAAACTTGTAAATGATGTGCAGATTATTGACACATTCGCAGATAGTGTGATGTCTGTTTGTTTAACAAAAACCGAAATTATTGGAGGAAGTGTTGATGGAACTGTTCGAACGTTTGATATTCGTATTGGCAGGTTTGTTACAATATATTTAGAAAACTTCAAGACCTTTTTTCCCGGTAATTCATGAGTTTATGTTTTTTTAAAAAAACTTAGGAATACATGCTAGGTGATATTTCAAAACAAAATAAATGCACTGCCATTAGACACTTCTGTTGTTGATATAAAATTTATTGGTATCATGAAATTTTACTAAGTTTCTCTTTTCTGTTGAATAGAGAAATATCCGATGACTTCGGGCAACCTGTCAACTGTATATCAATGTCAAATGATGGTAACTGCATCCTAGCTGGTTGCTTAGACTCTACGCTGCGTCTTCTAGACAGGTATGTTTGTATCATTTTTGGAACATTTACTATGGGTCTATATCCCTGTTAGTTTCATTGTCCTTTTTTTGTGACAGATCCACAGGTGAACTATTACAAGAATATAAAGGACACACTAATAAGGTTAGCCTGCATATGCCTAAATCTGGCTATAGCACTTTCAAATGTTCTACATATAGCATTATCTAATGATACAGGGAGATAGCAGGTGCATGCTCTCAACTAATTGTGGGATGCAATTTGATATTCACTGTCATTTGTATATCTGCATTTCTAGAATATTATATATTGATTCCTGCAATTATTAATTCTTGAAGCATGTTTTTCTTGTGTTTTAAGTAACTTTTCTATGTTCATTACATACTTTTTGACTTAATCATTTTATGAAATTTGATCGTTTATATTGAATTATCCTCAGTCTTACAAATTGGATTGCTGCCTTACCAATGCGGATGCTCATGTAACTGGTGGCTCTGAGGATGGCTTCATCTATTTCTGGGATCTTGTAGATGCATCTGTTGTGTCAAGATTCAGAGCTCATACCTCAGTGGTAAAATTTTTTTTACCAGTTTATTCTTTCTAGAAGAAAGTTGTGCAAGGATGATACTGGAAAACATTCCAGACCTTTCTTTCACAAATACTTTAACAAGAATCATATTCATGGGTATGGCATTGTCAAGTTTTCAATTCCTCTCGACAAAGGAAAATCGAGTGCCTCTTAGCACTGGCTTGATATCCTTTTACAAGAGTGCTGTCCGATAAAATTACACTTGTTCATTTAAATCATGATTTCCGGTGGAGGGGATGGTGGTGGAGTGAGCCACTATTTTTGCATTGTTTGATGCCCAGTATGAAAATAATTGTTACCACAAACACTTGATAGTCGAAATAAAATGATAACTTAGTTGTGAGCAGAAGTTTTCTCTCTCCCAGAACATCTAGAGCAGTTATTGTTGATGCTATTTTGGTGCGCTGCAGGAAATTTTTTATTGCATTAATTAGTCTACCTTATGCTGCATTTTATTATTGTCAGTTTCAAGTCTAATGACAATGTCATCATTACCTTAAACTATAGGGTGAGATGCTTTATTTTGTTGTAAAAATGTCTGCGTATTGAAGCTGGGGCTGGTCGCATTTGGGTTTAATAATGTGATCGTTGATTTACTTTTAGGGACGCAAAGGCCTGTGCATAGTTTTCTTTTTACTTAACACCTTTTGGAAGGATACAATACAACCATGATATAATACATTGGATTTTCTTTGTCAGGTAACAAGTGTAAGTTATCACCCAAAGGAAAACTGCATGGTAACTTCTTCTGTGGATGGCACCGTTCGAGTATGGAAGACATAAAGAACAAAAATGCAAGCACGAAGCTTCTCTGGGGTGTCCACGCGTGTCATACCAATACGGCAATACCAATTAGTATAGTGATGATAACATGTTCAATTGCAATTGGAGTTGGCAGACACGATGTTATTTCAGGTTTTTAGGTATATGTATATATTCTTCGGGAGGTTTGACCTACATGTGCATTTTGTTTGGAAGATAGAAAAATCCAAGGTGTGAGTCTGTTGGTTGCTGCATCTCTGATCTTCTGTCAAATCACAGAACCGCTTCTGTCACACACACAAATAGGGTATTGGGTAATCCATATATGTCCGTGAAGGGAAAATGAGTTGTGCTCTATCAATTATGTTATCTGTTTTAATCGGTTGATCACATTCTGAATCCTGATTTCATCTGTGTTCCTTGTCACTGTGTTAAGTAATTATGGGGTTTGTCGGTCGTGGGTGTTACTAGTATAGTTGGCGAACAAGTGGCTGCGATGCTGTTATGTAGCTACAAATCTATGCTGTGATCTTATCCAAGACTGGTTTTTTCCAATGATCTAACCCAGACATTGAAGCCTTGCAGCTAGTTATTTGAAGTAGAACTTTTTGAATCTCTCATCTCATTAATTGTTTCTCAAATTGATTTCATTAATCATTTATTTACATTTAAGTAACACGTTTAATTTAAATCCGGTTAACCTTATCACACAAAAATATTTTTAACAGACAAATGAATTGAACAAACGCTGAACTAAGATGTCCTTTTCCCTTTTACTTTGTCAAAATACTTCATTATCTCTATTGAATTTATTTTTATTTTTATTTTGGTAATATTAACATACTTTACAAGATCCTTTTGTTGTCAAAAAAAAAACATACTTTACAAGATGATGTTACCACATTATAGCCACGATGGGAGTTTGAACTTGTAATTGCTTTACTGCATAATAGAACTTGGCACAAAAGATCAATGTTCTACTTTCATAATGTTAATGATCATCTAGATAAATCATCCTGACACGTCAGGCGATGAGCCATCCCGTGTGCTTCATGTTCGTGTTTGGAAACAAATAACTCAGCTGCTCGGGCGTGTGCCTGAACGTGAGTTGGATGAGTTAAATTGCGTCCAGCCAAACAAGTTACAACGTTTTATGGTGCTATTGTTATGATTAACTTTCAAATCTCGCTGTCACATTTTCTCGGCAAGATGGACTCTCTTGTACATGTGGCTTGCAATTATAACAACAATAATAATAGTGGTAGTTATTGTCATTATCATCGTCATGATTGCATCTTGTACATATACATCTACCGATTATAATAATTGAATAAAAAATATTTCAGATTAAACACGCCAAGCGAATGCTGTTTAAACATCAATTTGTTTTGGTGAAGTTTATTATTTATCTCATGAACGCAGTTGGCTAAAAAATATACGACTTAATCACATTATGTCGATCTGATATTGGCAACTTAACTTACTCAGGCTATTTATATTCTGATGCCTTGTTGGTGCTGGTGATAGACTTGTGCGATGCGTATAATTTGTGTATCTCGCATAGTAGACATGTCTACAGTCTATATAGCTAATTGATACTTTTTCTGATATTATTTGCAAAATTAGTAAACTAGTCCCTTATCTTTATTTATTTTTTTAATCTAATTCCTTATTAAATTTTTTCAACAACAAGGTCTCTTATGTTTATTTATTTTTTCAATTTGGTCATTTTCTTCATTTGTTGATGATGTGTCCGTTTTTGATTAGTCTCGATTTACTGTATACCATCGTCTGAGACCAATCAGTAACTGACACGTCATCAAAAGGACTAAATTAAAAAAATAAATAAACATAAAAGATTTTATTGTTAAAAAAATTTAATAAATGACCAAATTAAAAAAATAAATAAAGATAAAAAAACCAATTTACTAATTTTGCTGATATTATTCTAATTGATATTTCAATAATGCAAAAACTAGATAAGAAATTTGAGATCCTCATGAATATTAGAAATTATTAATGACGTGTGTGAAATGCATCAAGTTTGAGGATCTTTATTTTTCAATGCATGTTATGTATGTTCCTCCTAGTCAACGTAGATAAAAATATTGATTGATGTGAATGTTATACCAATCTATCTCATGTATTGATATATATTGTAATAGTAGGTGGTCTGTCAAATTATATATACTATATTTCATTGAACCAGGTGGAAAATAAAGACTTGTATCTAGTGTTGTCCCAATTATAAAAATAATGAGTACCTTTACTTGTCGAGGTGTAGAACCCTTTGTGTTTTTATTTTATTTAAAGCAACTCGAAAGAGAAGATATTTTATAAAATTATAAAAAAGGGTCATAGAAGAGTGAGTGTAGCACCGAGGCACCGACAGTTTTTGAGGTTACAAATGGACTATATATTTTGATTTGACCGGTCCCTTATGTACTAATAATAATAATGGATCAAAAACTGGAAGAGAAAAAATAGAATGAGTATAGCTAACAAACAGGGTTGCAGTTGCAGGAAAAAAAAGCATTGACCCCCCAAGTCATTGATGTAAAACCCGTACCAAAGAGAAGAAGGGGAAATATATTTTTGTCTCGACTAGGTATCTCTGTTTATGTGTAGGGACTAATCCATTCAAATTAGATATAATTATATGGATAGTAAAGTTCTACCACATCCTATAGCCTTCATTCGAACTCAAGACTACCGGTTAAATTAAAAAAAACTTGTGTCATCTTACCTAAACTTTGGTAATAGAAGAAGGGGAAATATAAAAGAGTGGTTGAAGTGCAATTGAAGTTGAGGTAGTGCTAGGCTGGAGTCATTGATTCAACATACTAGTATCAAATATCTCATCCCGACATTGTGCCCCAGTTTAATTTTTTTCCCTTTGGTCATTTAGATTTGGCGTGGTTAATGTTTGAAGAAGTGTTATGGCATCGTGTGGTTCACAGTTCACAGTTCACTTTCCACCCAACACAAGCGAACACATTGCCAGCTGTGGCCTCTTGTTCTTCGTGGTCCCTACACTAAATTATGATATTGGAACTTGCTAGGTTGTCTTTGGGTCCCACCTCCCTTCACATGTTTTTTAACGTGGCATGTTGTTATTTCAACTTTGGAGTACCATGGATGGACTGACCCAATTATTAGCTTTGTTATTATGTATATAATATAATATAATAATAATATAATATATATATATATATACGCTTAACTTGGCACTTCCACAAATACCCAGCTTATTTTTCAGATGGGGATAAAATGAAAACTAATGCCAAATTTGTGTAATAAGACTGAGAATGGGACGCTAAACTATCACCTAATGCATAAGTACTTTTAATATCAAATTTAGAAAGATAAATTGATTAAAATGTATATTTCGAATAAAAAATTTAGAATTATAAAAAAGTATGTATGATTTAATTAAAATAATTTAATTAAGCAGCTGAGAATGAAAGTGAAAAACTAAAGTAAAGGGAAAATTAGAAAACGAGAGTATAAACAGAGTAAATTAAAAAATATTGAATTTAAAAAAATAAAATAATAAATCATATCAAAATTGCCTGTTAGATAGAATAAAATCACGTGTCGTAAAGAAAAAACTCGTACAGTCAAATATTCTCAATTTCAAGTGTTTTGTTTCACTGTGTTTTGATAATTACAATATACGAAATAATTAATTAGTTTTATTTATTTTTATTATCAATATAGAGATTTACTTATTTCAATATATATAGTCAACAACTTATGTCAAATGTTTGAAAATTATCAAAATTGCAGTTGAAATGAAGAACTCTATCATCATTATAATGTAATGTTGTTTTATTTAGCAATAGTTCAATGATTAAAAAAACACAGATCAACTTAAAATTCAATAATTACTTGTCAATACTTTTTATACTGCTTCTTTTTATTGACTCTTTTCCTTTTAATTCTTTTATTAAAAAAGGAAAGCTGAAATGGGTTTTGGCTTTTTCTCTTTTCTTTCCGAAGGAAAATGGCTATTACAGTTGGAAGCCCTTTGCGTTACCATTCACGTTGGGGAAATGCAAATATTAAAATAAAGGTCTCATTAAAGGAAATGTTGCATTGAATATAGAATCACAAATTGATTGCGGTGGGATGAATATATCAATTCAATCGTGCCAATTTTAAGAGCCAAAATCTCTGTTCTTCCTGGTGCCGAATCTATTTCTTTTGGAAAACACCATTTTGGAAATTGCAGAATATTTTTTTGATCGTATGCAAAGCAAAAAAATTTTACTTCTGATCGTATGAAAGTATACCTCAATACAGCTTAAAAAAATTCAGCGATTAATTTTGTGCTATTTTTAAGGATGATTTTGATAAATTAAATGTGCCTGGGTGATTAAATTTGATGTATCTGTCAAAAGGAAACGGATTGATGGCGTTGTTTTGGGGCACATGAATGTATAAGCGAACAAAAAATTCTACCTTCTTTTTAGATTTGATTCATTCAAATTTCAAAGTGATAAATTTTCTTTAAATAATAAAGCATAGAAATAGAATTATTTTTTACATTCATGATTAAAATTATAACAAACTTCATAGTTTTAATCACACACACGCACACACATAGACACATCACACACCCACACACCATCTAATAAAATGTAAATAACAGTTATACCTCCATTAAAAACACCGGAAAACATGTAATTGATTCATTGAATGGATATTTTTTTTTCTATTTCTAAAATTAGAATAAATGCAACTTTTTTCTAACAAAAATAGTGAAAAACTTAGTAATTAGGTAAAAAAAAAAATTAGAAATGTGACACGCACAATCTGAGAGGTGATATATATATAATAGTCTGAGATATCAGAATTCATTTCTAGTAATGATAATATCTCTAAATCAAAAAACAAAAATGATGATATCTCTATTTAATTTTTCTGTGAAAATTTAGCATGTTACTTTAGTAATACTTAAATTAAACAAACAAAGATGTTTGTGGAGATCATAATATTGGATGTATTAATGTGTGGGTAAGATTGCTTAAAAATAAAACCAATATAACGATAAACTTGATTCACACATGCCCCGCTACTATATATAAGATTATAGCTTGTTTGATTAGTAGAAGAAAAAACATGTTCTGGTAAAAAGTGTATTGAAAAACACAATTTTTGATCTATTTTTGTTTAAAATAGTATATTATCGTTGGTGCAAAACCTTTTAATTAGGATATAGCTATTAAAGGGTTGGAATGTTAAATATTAGATTAGATGTGTATTTGGTTCTCTGGTGACAAAAATTGATTTTAAGTGAATTGATTTTATATATATCTGTTACTTGTTGGCCTACTTTAGAACTGGTATGACTTAATGAGATTGGAGAAATAACCTTCATCTATTTATCATTGTTAATTTGTGATTTAGGAGAACTGAGGACCAATATTGTTGGGAAATAAATACTAAAGCATAAACTGCCCCAAATACAGTGTATATTCTATGGTTTTTAATTTGATAGAATGAAAGTAGATAATACTAATTTATGGCGCAACTAATCATACGCAAATCACGATCACACTCGCTTTTACGTGACGTGGACATGCTTTCACAAATTGAATATTCAATTAAAATATCACCACCGACAGCGGATGCTGCCCATGTGGCACAGAAGTCATAATAAACATTAAATATAAACACTGCTCGAATAAAAAGACGAAAAACAAAAAACAAAATAAGAAGTGTAGCAGCACATCAATTTTTTGGTGACGGGACCTTGTATTTCAATTATCAATTTATTTTTTGTTCTTCGCGATTAAAAATATAGAAAATAAATACATTGCTCCATTATTAAGACATGATAATGTTATAGTGCCCTTAATTGTTATTTTTACAATTATACTCCATTTTCTAAAGAAGGAACTCACTTTTTATTTATTTATTTATTGTGTGTCTTTAAGATAGAATTAAGGAGTTAAAATAATATTTAGTAGTTTTAATTTATTAATTTATAAATATGATTTTTTGTTTTTAAATTAAATATTTATACTTTATGTATTTTTTTTATTCTCTAACTTATACTTTTATGGCACGTCTTACAATTATAAAAGCATGACAAAAAAAACGCAGCAACTGTACATTTGGGAAAATTTTAAAGAATTATTTTAAAAGAACTCTTTCATAAAACGATTTAAAAAACTCTTAACATCGAAATAAGTATATTAAAAAAATTAAAAACTTCACATTTCAAGCCAAAAGCAAGAAAATAAAATATTTAGTAGTGATTAACTACAATCGAGGATATCCAGTAATCTGATAATCTGATTGATTAATTTTAAGTCCGATTAGAATAAGACAATATGAATGATAAATATTATGGATGGGTTGGCCAACCCACATTTGGGTTAAAACTTAAAACGTAACCAATATATATCTAAGCAGTTAAGAATTAAGCCAGTGGACCCAAAGTCAATCAAATTAATATACAGATCTAACTACCCAAACCCTTCTCGCTCACACAATATATGAAAAATATTATGGTCCACAAACTCTTAACAATAGGGGCTTATAGGTTATATATATCACCTTATGAAATACTCAATTGGTTACCAAACTTTCATTACTTTTCTTTTGCTTCAATAACCATTGTTCCATGAAGTATAATATTGACAGTGTTGGGGAATTTTTATAAAATGATTGAATTTTATACTAAATTAAGCATTATACATGTGTGGGTGTGTTATGACATGAATTTTTTAAATGAATGACTTGATATTGTTTCAGATTCACTATCGTATTTAAATATGTTTTTAAGTATACATAGTCCACTGAATGCAACGGTAAATTGTGCGTCTCAACTTTAAACCATTGCATTTCTCAAATTAGTTGGTGTTAATACTCATGCTCAATAGCATACAAAGCATTTTCTTTTTGTCAAGTTGCACTAGGGAATTAAAATTATTCTCACCCGCCCCAGTACCCGCAGAGATATATTCATATCTCTAATATGCACAGTGTTAAATGGAATTAAGAGGTAGCATGTTCTTCTTGTCGTGACGGAATGCTAGAGTCAATAAACTATTTGGCATGCTTCATTTTTATTTTATTTTTTACTTTTCCGGCATTCTATGATTTGCTGTAACGGAATATATTTTTATTTTGTTTTTCTCGGTCAATGATTTATACTTTTTATGTGTATGTGTATGTCATACTCATCTATCTCAAACATTTTTTATTTTTTAGTAGTAAAATGTAAGTTTAGTGATTTGATAAAATAAATAATAAGCAAATGAAGCAAGATCCATGGCTTATGCAAGAAAAAACAAATAAATATTAATTTCAGATAGAATTAGTCAATAATTAAATATAAAATTGATTCGTAACGAGTTTGGACTATATATTTTTAACGAGTTTTTTTATTTTATATGAAAAATATTTTCTACACCTTTTCAGATGTGTAGTCGATGCTTATTTATATTGGAAAATAAATCAGATTAACACTATTTAATTGGACGGTAGTTCGATGCGGTAATTTGCAAAGTACATCCAATACAACCTTGATCATGTTCTACAGTTGCATTGTTGTTCAAGTTCTTTGTCCTCGTTAGAATTTCTTTTTTTTTTTTCCGATGCGACATTGAATTTGTTAAGGGGAGTGCATCATCGCCCAATATTATTTGCAAAATTTCGCATTGGCATCTTCTTCTCCAATAATTCCATCATCTGCCCAATTTACATTTCTTTTAAGGGTTCATTTAATTTGAAAAAATTCAAAATTTTCTCAGCAATAGGAGAGTTAACTTTTACCTATTAGTGTCAGTTTTCCAGTTAAATAATATTTATAGTTTTCTCCCCAACAGAGTTTAGAAATTACGTTTGGGTAGTTATTATAAATAAACCTTTTAAGGGAAATGCTACCATGGACATGTGCACATTAGATTACTATCCCTTTTCCTTTCTCTCTTGTCTCGCTCTCACCTGCACCGATGCGGTGGCTCTGTAACCTTAACACCACAGCTTCGACAGTGGAGATCCACCGTCACCCCTCCACCGACCCCATTGC
The DNA here is from genome assembly GCA_030159175.1 of Glycyrrhiza uralensis. NCBI lineage: Eukaryota > Viridiplantae > Streptophyta > Magnoliopsida > Fabales > Fabaceae > Glycyrrhiza > Glycyrrhiza uralensis. Next base: position 53,720,175 of record BRZY01000003.1, on the reverse strand, counting down.
GAGGGTGTGGAGATGCCGCCATGGCCGCGGGAGGTGAGAGGCTCCGCAAAAAGGGGACGCCGCATGACGGGTTGAGCGCGAAATGGGTCGCGTGATGAAATAAAGAGAAAGGGGTCGGGTCGCAGAGGGGAGAAAGAGAATCATCAGCATGGAATTCGTACAACACTTACCACTTCATAGAACAAGCTGTGAAAGCTTTCTCCAAATGCCTGGATCTTGATCCAGCGACTGATAAAATTGAATATCCCCTTGGGAAAGACGGTGATGAAGTAACACCCACAACATCACGAGCCTTGAGGAGGCCAAATCAATTGTTCCTCCTCTTAAATTTTCCAACAATATTATGCATCTACATTTATCACAAATTTGCGCTAAAAGCCGAATCTGTCATTCACATAGGCCCTTCAGACTTTAATCCTTGGATTTAAAGTCTATATATAAAAATTATATTTTAAAAACAGAAAATACTAAAATTATATCCTTCTGTGGATTTATTTTTGCAAATAATGATAAATATATATAAAATTAGTTGAACAGGTAATCGGTCTTTGATTTGAGCGGTCCATTCATTAGTTATTTATATCTACAGTAAAAACATTACTTTCCCATTACCCAAAAAAAATTTTGTTTTCCCAAACTAAAGGGCCCCTTCTTTTAAAATTAAAAAACGTTTCAATTATGGACTAAAAATAGTTCATTACTACCACTCAATCAGTGTAACTGTTCATGCTTTCTCTTTTTTTTTTCGATTTTATTTTAGTAATCATTAAAACGTCAAAGTAAGCAAATGAAAGAAATATAAAATAACCTGAAAATGTCAGTAATAAAGACGTACCATAAATACCGATAAGTTATCAATAATTTCTATTTTGGTGTACATAACACTGTGTACATATGAATGTGTTAGGAATTGGAAAAGCAAAAGGGCAATCAACCATGAAAGAATGGATGAAAACAAACCAAAAAGTGGATCCAGGTAAGAGCCAGATGTGGAACTGAAAAGCAGAAAGAAAGTAAAGGAATTGAAGTAAGGGATCCAGTTTACATTACATTTACAGCACAGTCAAAATTCCAAAAGTCTATGCCTATAGCATAGCATATAACATTTCATCAAAGTCCATACATGTAACGTCACATGTTGTGTTTCTAATTTATTGCCCACAAAATTAACCAGATTAGAAATAAAAAAAAATTTAAAGCAAACAGACACTATCTAATATATATTTTTTCATACACATAATTGGAGATCAAATTTTGATATTATATTTAAGAGATTTAAATATCTACTACACGTGTCGCATCATATTGATATTAACCGGAGATAGCTAAACACAGTTTTATTGATACGTACATGTTGACTAATGATGCGTAGAGAGGGAGAGAGAATATAGTTTTAAAGAGACACATAATATACGCCGCGTGAGTTGATCCATTCCGAATTGCCAGTTCCTTACCAACCCTTTTTTCTCTCTCACACTACAATACCCATTTCCTTCTTGTTTTTTTTTTTTCCAATCTAACACGAGTGCCAGTGAATCCTGATCTGCTTCCACTCCCAAACCCTGCCGGTGCTGGACCCAGAAAGAAAGAAAAAATAATAATAAAATAATACATAATAAATACCACCAAAGAGTTAGAGAGAGAGAGAGAGAGGGGCAATGTTTTCCAATTTTAACACAAACATGACACAAAACCCACTCCCCACATAATAACGGTTTGCCGACGAAATTTAACCCTCATTTTTCCCATCTCACAAAAACAAACCAAAAGGAATCTCCCGACACATTCTTAATTTTCAATACAGAATTAGACAACAACAAAGAAAAACAATAAAAACTAATTATTTTATTTTTGATTATTATATTATTCATTCACGAAACAAACTCCAGTACGGGCACAGCCAAAGCCACCACCACAATCTGGGCCCCACCTATCACCTCACTCTTTACTAAAACTCTCACTCAGTCCTAACTCGTTCATTTCCAATATATTATTTATTTAATTTAATTTTTCATATAATTTTGGTGTATGTTTTTTTTTTCTTTCTCTTTTTTATAATCTCTGCTTTCATTGCTTTTTCTCTCGATCTCTCTGTCTGTGTCCCCCCCACCCTTCCTTGTATTGTATCTCCTTCTCTCTTACGCGTCTTCATTTCCACTCACTCATATACACACAAACACACACACATTCACATTCACATTCACATTCACTCTCTCTCTCTCTCTCTCTCTCTCTCTCTCTCTCTCTCTCTATCTTCTTCTTCTTCTTCCTCTTCCTTGTATTGTACCACTCATTTTCTCTCTCTCTCAAAACATTGCCATAGATTAAGAGGACCAGCAGAGACGGTGGCTGCCTTCTAAAGGAATCAAAGTACAAGCACACCGCACATTCAACCCCAAATAAAAAAAATTATATTTTTTATTTTTTCCCTTTACAATTACCAATTATTACATATATTAGAAAAAAAAGGAGTCATTTTGGATCCGTTCATGGCGTTTGCTTCGGTGTGGGGGTTGTGATGTTGTTCACCAATGCAAGTGTGGATCTTCCTCTGAGACAAGGAAAGTTTGGGGTGTTAACAACTTGGTGGGGTTGCTTGATTTGAAGAAGAAGAAGACTTGCATAGTCCAAAAGACCAAAGTGGGTGTGTGACTTTGTGAGTGTCAGTGATGCACACCGGAGGTAGACTCATTGCTGGTTCCCATAACAGGAACGAGTTTGTGCTCATCAATGCCGACGAGAATGGAAGGGTACCCTATCTCTCTCTCTCATCCCTCTCTCTCTCTCTCTCTCTCTCCATTTTTCCCATCTCATCTTAACTTGGGGGTAGGGTTTTTGGATTTTTTTTCTCCTCCAATTTTGTCTAGTTTTTCTCCTGATCTCCAGTTCTACATAAAAAGTATCCATCTTTATATTGCTGTCGGTGGTGTCTTCAAAACAATTTTGGATTTTGATGCAGCTTCTTTGGTTGCCTTGTTTTCCCTTCCTACCCCTTTATTAATTGGGGAAAAGGGTGTTCTGTTTTGATAGCTAGCATAGCAGCCACTTTGTCCTTCAGATTTTGCATTTTTAGATGTTGTGTGAGCAAAATGGCTTGTGAGCTTCTGCTGTTCTAAATTGGAGTTGTAGTTTTTTGGTTTTCTCTTGGAGATGAACTTCAGATTTGTTTGTTTGTGGTAAAGTTTTGAGGGTTGACCCTTCTGGGGAGTGTGTTTGGTGGTCTATAATACATGAGCATTTATGCAGATTATGTGTGTGTTTTCTGCTTGTGACATCAGTAGACGGTTAGTTGACTAGTGAGGGTGGAACGGTTGCCAATGATTTTGTCACTTATGGGAAGATTTGATGTTGATGTATGATTTGCTTGTGATTTAGCTTTGTAAATATCAAAATAAGGAGTGTGTCAATGAATTTGTCTTTTTCCCTTGCCTTCATTTTAAAGCTCTTATGTGCAACTGGGATTTGTAAATCTTTTCATAGGGAAAGGAATTTATTAATATGGAATCTTCTTGGCAAGTTTTAGATCATTTAAATCCCCAAAGGATTTTAATTCAGGTGCAAATAACATTAAACTCTCGTTTTCTTGGTTTGTTTCTCCTCAGATTAAGTCTGTCCGAGAGCTGAGTGGACAGATATGTCAGATTTGTGGGGATGAGATAGAGGTTACTGTGGATGGGGAGCCCTTTGTTGCCTGCAATGAGTGTGCTTTCCCCGTTTGCCGGCCTTGCTACGAGTACGAGCGGCGTGAAGGGAATCAGGCCTGCCCGCAGTGTAAGACCAGATACAAACGCGTCAAAGGTGAGAGATCAATTTTGTTTATTCCTCTCTTTGACTTTGGTAACTTGGCTTCTGTTGTAGGCATATTCTCTTATAGACTCTTACCAATGAATGAATGAATTGCAGGTAGTCCCAGGGTTGATGGTGATGAAGATGAGGATGATATCGATGACTTGGACAATGAGTTTGATTATGACCCTGATGCTTTGGGCCAGCAACCGGCTTCGGAATCGTTGTTCTCTGGACGCCTTAACACTGGGCGCGGTTCTAATTCTAACATACCTGGCATCCCCGCAAATTCGGAACATGGCTCACCTCCTCTCAATTCTGAAATCCCACTTTTGACTTATGGGGAGGAGGTATATCTTCAAAAAGCTCCCTTTTGACATGTCTGATTTTCCTTCAATGTTTGCATTACTTCACACTGGCAACATTGATCCCTACATAATACTGTTTTCTATTGTTTATAGGATCCTGAGATATCTTCTGATAGACATGCTCTAATTGTTCCGCCATATATGAATAATAATGGGAACAGAGTCCATCCCATGCCTTATACTGATCCATCTATTCCATGTAAGTCTTATACAATTGTTCAATTCTGCATTTTTACATTTTATATCATCTGTACTTATTGTCACCCTGGTGTGTTTTTTGTCATAGTGCAACCCAGACCAATGGTTCCCAAGAAAGACATTGCGGTATATGGGTATGGAAGTGTGGCTTGGAAAGACCGGATGGAGGAATGGAAGAAAAGGCAGAGTGACAAACTTCAGGTGGTGAAGCATGAAGGGAATAACAATGATGGAAATTTTGGTGATGAGTTTGATGATCCTGATTTGCCCATGTAAGTCCCCCACTCAACATTCTACTTTGCTCCCCTTTAAGTTTCTAATTGTTCTCCATGATTGGAGTGGATACTGGAGCATTTCCCTGTAACATCAAGACAATCTAAACCATTTTGCATAAGGAAGACATTTAAGACTCAAAAAATCAATGTAATTTTATTGTTGATGCATACACATGTATTGGCCAAGCAATCTGTTATTGTTTTGTTAGTTATTAGGTGTTGTAGTGTGCACATGCTTGTGGGGAGGGGGTTGCAAGTTTAACAAGAATGAAATAATTATAATTTTTAATTTTCTTCCTTACATAATTGCTTTGTTTATTAACATTTTTTTATCAATATATTATGTCAGGATGGATGAAGGCAGGCAGCCACTTTCTCGGAAACTACCTGTCCCTTCAAGCAAGATTAATCCATACAGGATTATTATAGTACTACGCCTTGTGATCCTTGGGCTTTTTTTCCATTATAGAATTCTCCACCCAGTTAATGATGCATATGGCCTGTGGCTGACATCAGTCATCTGTGAAATATGGTTTGCTGTATCTTGGATAATGGATCAGTTTCCAAAATGGTACCCAATAACGCGAGAAACATACCTTGATCGTCTATCACTGAGGTAATTGAGCCTACCTAGTACCTACCACATCAAGTGATTTTTAGTTCTCGATTGGCATTTATTCCGCACCCAATTATATGTCTACTGTCTAGTATATCTTGATTTGATTCTATTTTTCATTTTCACAGTCCTTGTATGTTGCTCAATTTTTGGCTTCTTACTTGGCTGCAGGTATGAGAAAGAAGGGAAACCATCTGAGTTGTCCAATGTTGACATCTTCGTCAGTACAGTTGATCCCATGAAGGAACCTCCACTGATAACAGCAAACACTGTTCTATCTATCCTTGCTGTTGATTATCCAGTTGATAAAGTTGCATGCTATGTCTCAGATGATGGTGCTGCTATGCTTACTTTTGAAGCACTTTCTGAGACATCTGAATTTGCTAGGAGATGGGTTCCGTTTTGTAAGAAATACAATATTGAGCCGCGTGCCCCGGAATGGTATTTTGGTCAGAAGATTGACTATCTGAGAAATAAAGTACATCCAGCATTTGTTAGGGAAAGGAGAGCAATGAAGGTTTCAACTTTCTCTTCTTACACATTTTTCTTTTTATATAATATTCTTCATATAGAGTCTTGAGTCTTGACTAAGGTGGTTTGAACATGTATGAGGAAGACCCATAGATTGGTAAGGACTAAGGAGGGTGGATCAAATGAGAGGATAATCCAATGGAGAGGTAGAGGGAGACCATGGAAAACTATAGGTCAAACCATTAAGAGAGATTGGATTTAACTGGTCTATCATTAGATATGATTCATGAATCATGATAGTGCATTATGCATTGTATGATCTATGTAACTGACCCACCCTGTGGGAAAAAGCTTTGGTTGCTATTGTTGTTGTTACCCAAGGAAGCAAACATATGACACTGTTAATGGGTTTTTTTTCCTCTTTGGCTGTTACAGAGGGATTATGAAGAATTTAAGGTGAGGATTAACAGTTTGGTGGCAACAGCACAAAAGGTTCCTGAGGATGGATGGACTATGCAGGATGGGACTCCGTGGCCTGGAAATAATGTGAGGGACCATCCTGGCATGATTCAGGTAAGAAGATATATCAGATTAACAAACACCAAAAATAATTTTTACATATGTTGATGGGCTTCTGGTGAGATGATGTTGAATATCTTTTTCCTTTGTGTTCTATTAAAATCAATAGGATTTTTTTTTTGAGCTTTTAACAAGTTTCTGGTGGTTATTGGTGCCCCTGTATGCTTAAAGTTCCTTTGCCTGATGGTCAAACTTAGTTGCATTATGTATTGTAACCATTCATGCTCTGCAAGTGGACTTGCTTATGCCACCTTCCTGCTTTGGCTAGAGGATTTAGATCCTACTTGTCACATTTCATGGGTCCGAGTTAGAAACAATGACATTCTTTTTGTATTATACAGGTCTTCCTTGGTCAGGATGGTGTTCGTGATGTTGAAGGAAATGAGTTACCTCGCTTGGTCTATGTGTCTCGAGAAAAGAGGCCAGGCTTTGACCACCACAAAAAGGCTGGGGCTATGAATTCTCTGGTAAGTCTCAAGTTATTTGTATTTTGGTTCACGTTCAACTGATGGTCCAGTGGCCTTAAATAATGTGTTTTTGTGATAATATAAATATTTGAAGGTACGGGCATCAGCAATTATCTCCAATGCTCCTTATCTTCTGAATGTTGATTGTGATCACTACATTAACAATAGCAAGGCGCTTAGAGAAGCTATGTGTTTTATGATGGACCCTCAACTTGGGAAGAAGATCTGCTATGTACAATTTCCTCAAAGATTTGATGGAATTGATCGCCACGATAGATACTCAAACAGAAATGTTGTGTTTTTTGATGTAAGTTTTTGCTTGTTTCTTTACTTGTTTGAATGATTTTCTTTCTGCCTTTTATTGTGTCAAGTGCTAACTGCACAATTGGAAACAGATCAACATGAAAGGATTGGATGGAATACAAGGTCCAATTTATGTCGGAACTGGATGTGTTTTCAGACGGCATGCACTTTATGGATATGATGCACCTGTCAAGAAGAAGCCGCCAAGCAAAACCTGCAACTGCTGGCCAAAATGGTGCTGCTGTTGCTTCCCATGTTGTAGCTCTAGAAAGAAAAAGAATGCCAACACTAAGAAGGAGAGAAAGAAGAAGGTGAAGCACAGTGAAGCATCAAAGCAGATACACGCACTTGAAAATATTGAGGCAGGGAATGAAGGTTAGATTTTTGGATCACGCGGCTATCCTTACTATCAAAACTATTGCTCTGAGAAAATTGCTTGATATTAATACTTAAATAGATTCTGCTTCAGGGTCCAACACTGAGAAGTCCTCCAATTTGACTCAAACAAAATTGGAGAAGAGGTTTGGACAATCTCCAGTGTTTGTAGCCTCCACACTTTTGGAAGACGGTGGAGTTCCACATGGCGTGAGTCCTGCATCACTTTTAAAAGAAGCCATCCAAGTCATCAGTTGTGGTTATGAAGATAAAACTGAATGGGGAAAAGAAGTAAGTATCAAAGAAAGTCTTATTCTTTTAGATTCTTTTTTAAAATTGTTTTCTTGATCTTATATTTCTTCCGTGTGCTCATAATTGTTGGCTTATGCCAGGTTGGATGGATATATGGTTCTGTGACAGAGGATATCTTGACTGGATTTAAAATGCATTGCCATGGTTGGAAGTCTGTGTATTGCATCCCTAAGCGGCCTGCATTCAAGGGGTCAGCACCTATCAACCTTTCAGATCGTCTACACCAAGTTCTTCGTTGGGCCCTTGGGTCCGTTGAGATCTTTTTCAGCAGACATTGTCCAATCTGGTATGGCTATGGTGGTGGGTTGAAGTTGCTGGAACGATTTTCCTACATAAATTCAGTCGTATATCCCTGGACTTCCCTCCCATTGCTTGTCTATTGTACTCTACCGGCCATATGCCTTCTGACTGGAAAATTTATTGTGCCTGAGGTATGCTTCTGTGCATTATCTATTATGTCTGCCGATGAAAAGAAATCCCTTTTAAATTGTCTCTTCACCAACTAAGGAATTAAGAAACAAGAAAATGTAGTGCTTGGAGATTCAATTTGACAGGTCAAATAGAGTGGTAAATTTGAGTTTTATTTACTATCTGAAGTGTAGTATTTCTTGGAAAAAACAATACTAGGATCTGGCTCCTCTAAAATGAGAGGTGCACTTTAGAGGCTATAGTGCAGAACCACAACATTTGATTGGAAAAATCAAGCGAGTAAATTTGTTTCATACGTGCATGTAGTTTGTCACAATCTCAGTTACAAATATTCTAATCAATAGTTATAACTCCACATGTTTACCACCAAAGTGCACTCTTCTCTCTGGTGGAGCCAAATTCATAATGCTTAGTGTGGAAAAACTAGAATGGAAATGGTTGTGGAGCAAGTAGACACTAATTGCAGTGGCTTTGACAATCTTGAAACTTTTTCGAAGGCCAATGGCTTTGCATGTTACTGTCTCATTTGTTTCCCCTTAAACAGTTGGGTCTTACTTCAAATAATCAAATGGCTATTAACAAACCAGTTTTTTTTGTGATATGCAGATTAGTAACTATGCCAGTCTTGTGTTCATGGCCCTTTTCATATCCATCGCAGCAACCGGTATCCTTGAGATGCAGTGGGGTGGTGTCGGCATAGATGATTGGTGGAGGAATGAACAGTTTTGGGTGATTGGAGGAGTTTCCTCACATCTATTTGCCCTCTTCCAGGGTTTACTGAAGGTTTTGGCTGGTGTGGACACAAACTTCACCGTCACATCAAAAGCGGCCGATGATGGAGAATTCTCGGAGCTCTATGTCTTCAAGTGGACATCACTATTAATCCCTCCAATGACACTATTGATCATGAACATTGTTGGTGTTGTTGTTGGGGTCTCAGATGCCATCAACAATGGATATGACTCATGGGGACCTCTCTTTGGTAGATTATTCTTTGCCTTGTGGGTCATCATACATCTCTACCCATTCCTCAAGGGTTTACTTGGGAAACAAGACAGGATGCCCACCATTGTTTTGGTTTGGTCTATCTTGCTGGCCTCCATCTTGACCCTCATGTGGGTCCGAATCAACCCATTCGTGTCCCGAGATGGCCCGGTGTTAGAAATTTGTGGCTTGAATTGTGACGAGTCATGAATAAAGAAAAGCTGAAAAGGTGTTTGCTTTTCAGCTACAAAACTGCATGTGTTGAAGAAGCAAATGCGTTGAATATGACACGCTTCACTAAGTTGCACGAATTTTTGGATGGAAAACAGTTGTATTTTTCGGGTGTGTAGATAAAGAGGAAGGAGGGAAAAAAAGGTTTGAAAGGGGATGGGTTTGACACATTGTTACCTGTAATAGGGGGGTTTTTTCATTTATTCTTTGATTATATTTTCTGTGGGTTTTAGTGTTTTTTTTCTTCTTCTCCTCTTTCCAGTTTCTTCATGTATTCTTATAAGAAAGAGGCATTGAATGATAAATTATTCCCTCTTCAAAATGAGGGAACCAGTCTCAAGAATTTAGTTGTCATATTTTAAGGTATGGTTCTTGTTTTAAACACTTGGGGACATATGAGCTGTCTTTGTCTTCCTCATTTGTAATACCATCATCAGCTATGGATATTCTTGTTCCTCGAATGTTCTTTATGTTTTGTTATTATTTAATCCTTGGAAGCTTTTTGTTTTAGATTGATTGCCTGTGGCACTAGAAACTTGATTCTTGTTCTTGCATGTTGCCTCCACCTCAGATTCATTCAGACTCTTGAGATTTGTAACCTTTGCAGGTGTGCAGAGCATTTAGTCTAATGTTTGGCTATTTGTTCAATGTTCACAGATTTCAGTAACCAAGTTTGTGAGAAGCAATCAATATGTTCCATCGGTTAAACTATATTATAAGGTCTTGGAATGGAATTTCAAACATAGCCGGAGAAACTAGAAACTTGATTTTTAGCGGAGGGACTACTTTTTTTTTCACATTCAAGACCTCTTTGTCATCCCCACTATCATAAAAAAAAAATGGATAGACAAATGTTTGTAATTAATATATTAATATATTATAGTGGGAGAATTTGAATTCTTGATCTTCTTGTCACTTTAATCCCTATTTCTCTCTCCGGAACCACCGTATCACTCCTCGCTATCACAATTAAAATTGCTAATTTAGGCCACCTAAAATACAACGCAAGGAGCCGAATATTTTCGTTGATTAACTCTATTAGTATTTCCATTAAAAGAACTACTCAACACTGCTAATTTGGTGGAGCAATAATGTATGGAAGCAACTGGATTTTTAGCCTGACATGAGTAGGAGTTGCAATCTAATACGTACATGGTTTTGTACAATCTATCTATCTTTGTCACAAAAGTGACACGTAGAAATATCCTTACTTCCTTTATTTCGGGTTTAAGATAGAGACCTCTCGTAGAAGGGAAGAAGAAAGATCTGTAATTTCATAACAGATGCGGAAGGGAAATATAGAAAAGAAGACAGATAAGTAGATTTTATGCATTGTTTGGAGGGAAAAAAATAAAGAATTAGAATTTTTTTTCTCCCCAAGCTTGGTTGAGTAGAAATTGTAAGTAGCATAAAAATGAGTAATGTATTTAAAGACCATATGTTGGGAATTTCTTTTGATTAAAATATTGCACAAGATGGGTAAAAAGAAATGGAGAGAAATATGTGAAAAGAAGCCCTTTCTTGCAATAAACTCTCCCCTTCTCATGGGATTGATATTTTTAAGCGAGTTCAACATCCAAAAACCTTTTTCTCTTGTTTTTACTCTAATCTAAACAAGAGAAATCTCTATTTGTTCCCCAAATTCTCTCCTTTTATTTTCTTTCCTCATCTTTTTCACTGATCCAAACAGTGCTAGAAAGAAAGAAAGAAAGAAAGTGGAGAATATAAAGCCATAAAATAAATTGTTCTCATTCAAACTCTAGTTGGCATTCCACTTCCACGTATGAAAACCATGTTTAGAAAGATAAGTAAAATTCATATTGAGAAATACACAAGTGACGAGGAACTTGATTTGTCTTAATCTAGATAAATACATCATCTATTAACCCGATATGATATTTAATTAGTACAAAAATCTTTCAAAATCTTTTGTTAAATAAACTTGGAGAGCACATTTTAACCGTTTACTAGATTGTTAGTTCACAAGACACTAGCCAAGCATAACCCAAACCTGAAATAAAATCCTGCAAGAACAAGGGAACAAAGGATATTCTTGATCTTTGACCAAAAAAAAAGAGAGATTATTCTTGATAATTTTCACAAAGATGATGATAACGCATTCCTCTTCCTCCTTAACAAATTTTCTTCGGTTGACAGTCTATCAAGAATCATCTGGCAAGCACAAATCACACCACATTTGAAGGAAGAAGAGTTTCAAAATTTCTTGAAAAACACATCTCCAAAATTCTAATTTGGCTGTTTCAATAATAAGTACAGCAGCAACAAAAATTCACAGGCAACCATAAAAGCCTGAATTATCAAGAGTTCAAGACTTTGTTCCCAGCTGTTTTTTTTTTCTTCTCAAATTTCAAATTTACAAAATTCAAAAGGTTTATAATTTCAGTCGCCATAGATTCTTGATTCTTCCCATGTAAAAAAGAAATATCTTTTCAAATGTAATTCCCACACCCTGCAGGCTCCCAAGCTAGCAAACATCATCCCAAAATGAAACACTCCTTTCCATCTCTCCGATCTGCTTCTTTGCTTTTGATGTGAATTTGAACTACACAAAAGGAACAATAAATATTTTACCCAACTCAATCAATGCTACATATGTCTCTGCACCACACAAATGAATCTTTAATTCTTCCTATGAAAATTCAAATCACCCTTATTACTGATTCCATGTTTGAAATTATTAATATTTTAAATTAGTCCCTAAAATTAAAAAACTTCAATCATATTTGTCCTTTTAGATCAATCAATTAGTCTCTGAAGTTGTGGACTAATTATTTTAGAATTTTCAATTTCAAAGACTAATTAAAAATGTTAATTATTTCAAAAGACTAAATTGACATAGTTTTACAATTTTAAAGACTAAATTGGTGATTCATTTTTTTTTTAAAGAAATCATTTACAAACCAATAATGGCCTTAATTTGTTGTTGAATTGACGCATGATATATCATCCCCTTGCAAACTGTATTTCCCAAGCGTGAGCTGACTGAATTGTACGTTATGAAACGTAATTCGTACACAATAATTTGTAAAGTTTTTGGTGCTATATACATTGGTGCTTTCTCAACTGGAAAAGAAACAGAAAGATAATTCGTGACTTGAAAATGTACACAGAATATTGCTTTGCTTCCACGCGTATCAAGCTGTCTGTCTGTCTGTCTTTGTATAAGTTAATTAACTATACCTTAATCTCAAGGAAAGCTTATGTGAGAGGAAAAGTACAAAAATGGGAAAGAAATTAATCAAATGCTATTGATTATGTATCAAGAAAATGTATAAGCTTACTTAGTCAAATACAGGTCCAGACAACCAAAACCTGACAATTTTTATCACTCGATAATTCAACCCTTCCAATTTTCCAAATTAAAACAAAAACATTCTTTAGAAATTTTTTGTGTTATATAAAACACTATATTTTTTTTTTATTTTGAAAATTTTATTCTTACGTTTGTTAATATGGGACAAAATAAAAGCAATCAAATATACAGGACCTTACCAAGTGAGATTGGCGTGAGTGGTTAAGGTCTTTTGTCCCTTAACCAAGGTCTCAGGTTTGAGTCTTAGATATGGAAAAAATCTCAGCTAAAAGGGATGCCAAAAAAATATACAAGAACTTATTTAATTTATAATAATAAAAACAATTGAAATTTTCCACGATGGGGTGTGGACTCTTTCCTCATGACCAAATGAGAACAAGAAGAGAAATGGAAAAAAAAAAAATTCAGATGACTAGGAATTCAACATATCGCGATCAAGGTGTGTACCAGTTTTTCTACACAAGGGCCAAGGCAACGAATCATACGTGGCGAATTCAGTCCATGACTTGGGTCAACTCTACCCGATATATATAGTACCACGTCAACTCTAGAATTCAACATATCTGTATATATATAGATTAAATAAAAAGTCCCAAAACTGTTTTGGCACATTCACACGATCGAAAATCTTAGAAAGAAGATCAAGACCCGTTAGATTGCCGACCAAAGTGGTCCCCCCTAAGACAACGTTTAGATTATCACACCAATCCAACGGTCACCTATTCGTCGTACCATAATAGAAACAGAAACAAATCGATGAATTAAATAAGAAACTATATATATATATATTAATATGATTAATTTATGTGAAGCTAATTGGGGGGGTCATCTTCATAGAACCAACCTCGTAGTTTCTACCTAGCTGGTCTCTCATTTCTCTCTCTCTCTCTCTCTCTCTCTCAAATCGAACTCACACAACACGTACCCTCAAAACGCGCATTACGCCAAGTACTTAATAAACAATAACAATAATAATGAGAGGTGTTGTTGATGCAGAGAACACAACTCGTAGTTTCAATTGTGCATGCTTATTGTGATGTGTTGAGTTAACCAATTAATTAATTAGGCACACTCTCTCTCTATCTATTAATGGAAGCAGAAGAAGCAGGATCTTGTTGGCGCAACAAGAGGAAGATTAAGGGTGTGGAATGTGTTGAGCAGTGGTGTGACGTGGAAGCTGCACAACAACTTTTAGAGCTCAGCGATGAAGAGAAGAAGAGCAACAAGAAGAAGAAGAGGAGAAGAAGCAGCTCGGGTATTGTAATGGCGAAGATACAAGAGATATTTGGGAAGGAAATTAATGAGGCCGTGTTTCCGTCGACGAAGAAGAAGCAGAGGAGGTATCGGTCTCTTGTGAATATATACATGGCCACAACTCCCATTGTTACTACTACCTACTAATTAATGCTTGCTGCTGCGTGCTGGAAACGCTAGCTAGCTATTAGAAGGGTGGGTGAGAGTGCCTGAGAATATTGAAAGAGAAGAAACCCTTCAACCAAAGGGTAAGAACAACATTATAGGAACTAATAAGGATTCATGTTTAGTAGTGTAGCTTAGTCTTATTAATTGATGGTTGTTAACTGGGTGGGCAGTCCCAGATTTTTTGTCTTCAATTCTCTCGCGCGCAAAATAACAGAAATCTGTTTCAACATTACTGCATGCATACCTTAATTACCAATCAATGTGTATGTGTGTGTTGATGCTATACAATATTAATACAAAGTAGGTATGCTATCTATTATCTTCATTTTCGCGGTTGGTTGGTTTGGATTCATATATCGTGAAGCTTTTAATTAGTGTCACGTTATTGATCAGGCATTTATTCTCTGGTCAGTTCTTTCTATATATATATATATAGCGAAAGAAGTTGCTTGGCTTGTCATCAATGCGTTATCAAGATTAACTTTTAGAGTTAGTTTTACACCATTTTTTGTGTGTTGCCTATGATCAATGCTAGATAGCTGATTGATACATAGACTTCTCAGGTTTTCTTCTTGTTTTGTTTCTGGGAAAGCTAGCTATATAAGGATTGAATATTGTGCCAACACAGGACTTGTGCAAAATGCAAGGTTCCACAAGTTAGGGGCCGTTTGATTTGTGAAAACATTTCCTGTTTTTAGTTATAATTAATTATAAAACTGTCATATTGTTTTTAATTTATTTTTTATTTTTAAATATTTATACAGAAAACAATAAAAACAATCATTTTTGCAAACAATATTTTCCACTTCGTTTTTTCATTTTTCTCTGGGCAGCTATCTGAAATCGATCAAGTGTATATATATATGTATTAATGGCGGCTAGTAATGGAAGTTGACGGAGACACTTGATCATGCCTTATGATGAGAACCCGATCAAGCATCTTGTAAATTAAAACCTTCTGATAATGCATGCTGTCCAAGCAAGCATTATCTACTAAAAGCTCCATGTTTTTGTGTTACACTTTATGCGTGATATGAGCGCATGCAGTTATCACTCCCTTGTTTTTGGTGTATATATAGTTCATATATGTCGTTATGTCAACACTTTATCTAGACCTTGAACAAACCACGGCTGCATTAGTAAAAGATTTAAAAGAAAACAGGAATGAACTCATGCAATTGGTCAATATTGTATCTAACAGTAGACACCAAATTTATAACATCAGGAGAAATGAAGAAAGACATTTTAATTGTGGGCAAAATTGATCAAATTTATGAAATGGTACTGATCATGATTTATGGAAGAGTCAAGAGACTAGCTAACAAATCCTAACTAGTGACGTATATGCATGTGTCATGACTAAGCATATTTGGTGCATATATATACATGTTCTGAGCTGAGTCTTCTGACTTCTAAGGTTATGCCCAGCCAATATGCATTGCATATATACTATATACCCCATACAAAACCCAACTAGCTGGTCTTTGTTGTCCTTTCTAACTCACTGTAGTGCACCTGTGATGATTTGACTATGGATGGTGCTGTTGGCTGATTTTTCTCCTTTTTTATGTGTCCTTTACTTCCCCATAACTTATATCCCATCTGCTCAAACACATTTCATGCTGCTTGTTTTATTTTTTGGAGACTAGCTTTTGCTATAGGTCAATGTGTGCTGGTTGGTTTTACATTTTTTTTCCTTCATGTTTGCTGGCCGGTTTAGTTATCTCTAACTCATGCAGTGTTTAGTTATGAAATTCCTTTTCCTCTCACAATAACTACTCATCTATAGTTTGAAGATTTTCTTATTTTTATCACTATAAAAAAAATTAAAAATAAAAACATCTGTACATGACAAGTGCCATGATTTTTATAAATTAAAAGAGGACATAGTCCATTAGTTAAAAAAAATAACTATAATGAATTTTTTCCCCTGAAAAGGTAATATTCGTCCAAACCTAGGTAGAGGACCTTTAGAATGTGTGGAAACAATTTTGTGGAGAAAAGAAAAAGGTGGGTAAAATTTTTATTATAAGTGAATATTCCATGATTTAGTAAATTCCAATATAAATCAAATATAAATGATAGATTATTCTAAAATTTAGGATCTCTTCTTTTCGATAATAATAATGAGATTTGAGTATATAACCACGTGCACCTTCTACACTGACTCAATCTTAATGCCGTAACGTAAAATGCATATGGTATTTTTATATTTAAAATAAAAATAGAAATAAATATTTTAAATTAAAACGAGTCTATGAACATATAAAGTGGTGGAAGTGGAAGGGATATTTGGAATCGAAATTTTAAAAAGAGCAGGTTCCTTAAGCATTTCCGGGGTTTGAATTTGGGTCCACTGTATTGGAAAAATATATATTGGACGAGATTATCGCTTTTGATGTTGGGAGGATCTTGACACAAGAAAGAAATAAAGAAATAGGATTGTACTTTTGAAGACATCCGATAAAATTTAGACTCGAAGCATAGCTAAAACATTGTAATTTTAACTTTATTTTCTATTTTCAATAATTCATATAAAACGCTGTGAAAACAATAAAAAATCATTTTTCCTATTTACTCATTTTTAAAGACAGCGAATATAGTATAAACAAAAGAAAAAAATTATAATTTAAAAAAAAACTCAGATTAAATAGCTTTTTAATGTCGCGATTCCTTTATTTTTATAGATATTTTATAACTCAATTCAAAATTCAAAATTTACTCTCCCTTTTTTTACTCTAAACTCCATCCAAACATGCCCTAATGGCTTTTTCGTAAATGAAAATAACAATTTCCCGACGAACTTCGTACTGAAATGAATGAACTTCCAAAAGCCTAAAAACTGTAAAACAAAAAGTAAAACGTAAATATGTAAGTAATCCTGCATGACACAAACATGATGAAATGGCAAGGCACGATTGTTAAAATACATCGACGTGCGAAATGAAAATCTGGTCGTAAATATCACCACCATCTGGACACTACATGTGATCTTACTTCTAATACAATTCATGAATATCTATAAACCAGAATTTAATTTATGAAAACTACGACCACAAAATTGTGCACATTGTATCTTTTAATAGCCGCACTTCTTCAAGATTCCCCTTTAAACTTGGCTTCATATAACTGAGGTTGCTGCAGAAAAAATAATTTCTTAAAATATTAATCTAGAGGAAAGGTTTGCAGTATAATAACATCAGGAATTGTTGAAATTAATGAAAAGACAGAGCACTCATAATGATATTCTGATAATGGGATTATCATACATGGATATGAACACTAACCTCTTATTTTAAATACCATTCCACGTCAAGTATATAATAAGGCTAATAAGACAAAATAGACAAATGGCATTGCTGAAGAGACAATCTTTGATAGGGGTTTAAACTGAAATTTGGTGATACTGAAAAAGGAGACCCCGTAGGATGGGGTTGGAATAGGAGTACACCTATTTTTGTTTAGAAATCTGAAGAAAAAAAATTAAGTGTAGAATGAAAGGTAAGTTTAACTCCGAATACTTCACTGATCTGATGAAAAGTACATGAAAACTTCCGTTTATAGATCCGTGTAAGGTCCTAGAGTTGATGGATACTTGAGTGATAAACTTTTCTAGAAGCATTTATCAAAAAAAAATATATCAAAAAATCTTGCAATAGCTTTTGCATCTCGATTTTGTGAGAAACTTAACTTATCGAATACATTACATAACAAGAGTCAAGTAGCTAAAATATAATATACTCTTAAATAATTATTACTCTTCTGCATCACACCCAATTTAATTTCTTGTTTTCTTCACCCTTCATGAAGCATTTGTTACCCCCTTCAGTACAAAAATGTCACCTTATTTTCATTTTGATTGTTGTTTTTCAATATTTTTGTAATTATTAGTGAAAACAAACCAAACACCTAATTTATTCAATATTACATTTTCAAAACTGAAGACAAGAAAGAGAGAAGCCAGCAGAGAACTCGAGAATATTAAAAAGATTACCATGAAGATAGCTGAAATCAACCTGCGTGCAAACCATCTCATGTGCATTGCTTGTTGAGCAGCACTTGATGCTTCCACTGTTTCAAACTGCAAGTACACAAAACCTGCACTTTTTCTGTACACACGCCAAACCAATTAAAGAATTGAAACTCACATAAACTGTGAAAACTAAAAAAGGGAAAAGCACAAAGTAAAATTATTCATGATGATTTAAGTGTCCTACACATTTATTAACTTACTTGTCGACATAAATATGCTTCACCCGACCATATTTAGAACACTCTTCCTCTACATCCTCTTTAATGTCTATATCAAAATCTGGTTCAGTCTGCATTATAACATGTGTCTTCAGTATTTCGTTAAATGAAACATCATATGGTCGAATATAATCACTTCATCACAGACCTCGGTGCTTGGATCAAACATATTCTTCAATAGTAAACACTCGCTGGGGGTTCCTACAGGTTCTACTGCTTGGGTAGGCATAACTTGTGTTGGTAGAACTGGTGCATGTATAATACCCGGATTACCAATAGGCAAGCTAAAAGCTTGCTGAGCAGGAACTGACCCATTCACAATTGGCATACCACTGCAATTTTGGAAATATGAGAAAACGATGAACAGATTCACAAAATATAAGTGGAAAATATTATACAAACCTTGTGGGAATGTCGGTGCCAGCCAACCTTTGCATAAGCAATGCTCTTGAGTGGGCATTTAAAGTCTGCATAATGAAGAAGAAAGGCTATTTTTATTACACTACAAAAATAACAATCAAGTCTTTCCCACCAGGTGGAGACTATTGTTATTATACCCAAAATAAAAATATAACAAGAAAAATAAACCAAAAGGGGGACGGACAGAAAAGCTTCCTAATAACCCTTAGGCCTAGCCTCAAATAGAAGAAATGCAGTTTCTGAGAGTAGAAAAAGACAAAGTGACAAGCGCAGTGATCAAAGATGCTGAAAAGGAAAACTAAGGGCCTATTTGGTTTCAAAAAATGTATTCCTTTCAATTACAAAAATGTCACTTTGTTTCCTGTTTTCAAATATTTGTACAAGCAAAATATATAGCACATAACTTTCTACCAATCAGGCTTCTAACAACCTGAAAAAATAACCATGCATGTAAATTTTTAGTAAATTCAAATTTAGAAAATTTGCGATATAGAATAATGAGATATGGATTTCATATTTTATATAACTAGTGGAAACTTACCAATCCACCTTCATCATCATCAAAGTCTGCAGATTTTGCGTTTGTATCTTGACTTCCAACATGATCAGTTACAGATGAAACCTGAGTTTGATGAACAGCATCAGTCACAAACAATTGAACTAGCAAATGATCATCATTCATCAACAAAATTGAAAGCCTACAGTTGAAAAACAAGAAGACCAACACAAATATTTTTACCTTGATAGTCCTGCCAGCAATCTCCAATTTTCCATTTAAGCTCTGAGCTGCCTTGGCATGTTCAAGATGGGCAAACTGTCCAATGAATGCAAATTAAAGAGATAAATAACAGTATTACCAGAAGCAATATTTCTCAAAGATAAGTGTTGGAAACAAACTTGAACAAACCCAAAACCCTTGCAGTGTCCTGTCTCCATGTCAAGAGGCAATTGTACAACCTCGATTTGCCCAAAAGGCTCAAAAATCTAAAACAATAAAAAGGAAGATGTCAAAAGATGATAAAACTATCACAACAGGATTATAATTGGTGACAACCTACACACAAACTAGATTCCATTTAGAGATAACAAATTTATTGGTTTTACAAGGGGGGGGGGGAATTTAGCCAACCTATAGGTTTTTAATAAAATCCTGTGCATTTATATTCCTGATAAAGGCTGTCAATACCCAAAATATATAAATATATAAAGAAATAAATAGGAAAGTATGCATAACATCTCCATACTCACCACAACAGCCAATGAGAGTATGAGACAGCAAAAAAACAAAATAAACAAAAACGCCCACCTCTCGCAACTGACTCTCAGTCATGTTGAAGTGAAGATTCCCCACATATAATTTTCTGTCCACTGCTCCATATGGTCCTGCCACACCAGCAGCTCCACTGGAAGCATTAGATTGAACAAGGTTCTTTTCAGCCTCAGAAGGTTTCACCATTACAGGTTGCCCAAGAAGAAGTTGGCCAGAGAGAGCAATCGCCATTGGCACTGACATCGCATCATAAAATTCAATATACCTGCAGCCTCATTAAGAAATTGCATCAAGTTTTCAAAACTAAAAAACTAACAATCACAAACAAAACTTACAAAGAATACAGCAAAGAGATGCAGGGAAACAAAAACTCTAGTGCAGACAGCTCAAGCTCAGTTTCTTTTGATGCATCTGACTCATGTAAAGAAAATGTTAGTCTGTCATAATAAAAACATAAAATTAAAGCATATAAAACTATTAAGTCGACAATCAAGAGAGCATAAGAGAAAACTGTATGAAAATAGAAATAAGGAACAATTTATACAGGAAGGATTAGCAACAGTAACTCGAATGCTTTGTTCATGTATGTGCATGTGTGCAAATCAAGACCTAAGAAAAGAAACCCAACTTAAAGCTGGGTGCTGGCCTGATAAGTAACTTACTAGTCAGTTAATTCTAAAAGACAAACACAACAAATCCATGAGCATCTCATCTGGCTGACAACAGTTTCTCCCACCAAAAAGAGAGAGAAGAAAATTAAGGAAGTTTCCTACATATCAACCTTATCAAGCCCCCCAACTAATGCGAGTGACTTCCAATTCATAAGAGGATGAAAAAAACTGGAAAAGGGTCACCAGTATACGAATGAAATCCTCATTGCATGACATGTAGAGGGAAAAATTGGGAATAGGACCAAACAGAAAACCAGGATTATGTCATCTACCTTGAGTACGCAGCATGAATTGATTAAACATGTGTGTGCAAGGTATCCCCACCATCCCTCATCATTATCGCATGGCTAGTCCATTTAAGAATACAGTTAAACATGATTCTTTGAAGTCAATGTCCTAATACCACAACAGCACATCCATAATAAAAAAAGGAGAAATAATTTGATAATTAACCACATACCCAACGCCTTTAGATCGTCTTGAGTTCCTATCCATGATCAGACGGACATCTCTCACCTGAAAATAAGGAACATTAAACTTAATAGAACAGGGGGAAGTATCTTGTATAGAGGAAGATGTAAGCAGTCACCCTAAGCATGCAGCCACCAAATTTGTTTGCATGTGGCAATCTAAGTATCATGATGTAGCCTAGCCTCTTATTCACTCAAAACATGTAACAGAGTATTCATATTCATATTCATACATAATAAAGTTGCTATCCTACTTAAACTAAAGGCAGAGGACAATATACTTCAAGAGCAATCAAATGTCTCTGTATAACATGTGTTCATTATCCATGCAAGACTTGTACATCCTATACAGTTGTTATCACTCATCATAATTCATGAGCACCAATAATATTAAAATGTAAAATAAGATAACACTAATAGTTTTAATGGCAATAAAAGTGATCAAAACTAAAAGCAACTGACCTTGCCAGCTTTAGAGAAGAACTCATATACATCTCTCTCTGTTGCTTTTAAAGGCATCTGTGAACACGACAGTGCAAACAGGAAATCATCAGCAAAAGGATCGCCAGATATCCGAATATGTTAGACCTTATAAACTTATATTATTATTTGAAACAAACAATAATGGCCAACCAATCAACCTGGTAGGCAAAGACGGTTCTCTGGTCCCTTTCCGGATCTGCCTCAGGTTCCACATTCTCTTTCTTATCCCTGAATCTCCTGCAACTCAAATTAAAATCAAGCAGTAAGAAAAAAAAATAGAGAAGTTCATATATTGGTTTAATTCGGCATTCGAATGGTGTAAACCACATCGCCAATCATTTTTCTTATCACTTCGCCACATTTATTTATGAGTACAAATGCAAACCAACCGCAGGGACCATAGAGCCAACACCGAAGTGAAGAGGTAAAACGGAATTCACAAACAGAATGCAGAGAAAACGCGAAGGAAAGAGCAGTTTCATTTACCTGCCATCTCGCATCTCGAAATTTTGCTCTCTGTCTCTCTCGGAACGACTCCTGCTCCTCCTGGATCTCTCTCTCTCATCCTTCTCTCTCTCCTTCTCCTTCTCCTTCTCCCTCTCTCTTCTCTCGCGTTCCTTTTCCCTTTCCTTATCTCTCTTCTCCCTCTCCCTCTCCCGCTCTCTATCCCTATCTCTATCTCTCTCTTTGTCTCTGCCACTTCTCTCTCCGTCCTTCTCCCTCTCCCTCTCCCTGTGTCGGCCAGAGGAGCGTTCTCTATCTCTATCCCTCTCCCTGTCTCTTTCGCGATCCTTCTTAGATCCATTCTCGTCGTCGCCGCGTGACCTCTTGCTACGCCTGTCTTCTCCGTCGAGATCCTCGTCGACGTCGCGCTTACGGTAACTCCTCTCGCTCTTGTCGGTGGTGCTGTCACTCTTCTTCTTCTTCGAGGAGTCTCTGTCATCCTGCTGCTCCTCCACCGTCTTCTCCAAGTACTCGTACTCGTCGAAGTCCATTCTTCCTTTTCTCTTCTTCGCTTTGTTTTGTGCGCGCGCAGCTGGGAAAAGCGTTTTGCTGTAGCTGGATTGTGAATTTCTAGGGTTTTGGGGGTTTTTTTTTTGTTACTCACTTCCCAGTTAGGAAAGCGGAGAGGGGTTTGGTTGGTTCCACCGCTCTCCCTAATCCACTTGTTGTGAAAGTTGAAACTCTTGCCAAAAAATAAATTTTAAAAAAAATTAAAAAATAATAATTAATTAATAATCTATAACTATAAATAAATAATAATAAATGTAATAGAACCAACTGAGGTTGGCGTGGGTGCCGAACAAACTCTCGCGGGAGATTAGTCCCCGTCGTATAGACAGTGAGATACTTCTCAAAGTAGAAGAAAAAAAAAATAAATGTAATGGAAAATTTTGGTACAGATAAGTTTTTTATATAAATTTATCATTCAATTATTAACTCAAATTACATATAACTATTTTTTCGTAACCATAATTTTGATGTAAAGTATCAACTGGACAATCGACTTCGTCCATAACTAGTTTTTAATGAGAAATTTGGTTGGCCATTTTTAATGGCATATAATAATAGTAGTACTTGGCTTGTTAGTGGGGTCTAGTAGTAACAATAGTGAAGTCTAATTGTGCTTATTTTAATAAAAAATATATTTTCCTCTAGACATTTTAAATGTGTGTACTTTTTAGTTTTGCAAATTAATTTCTAGAAGTCAAATGTATTTTTTTAAGATTCTGAAATTCAAAAATACATTTCATAAACTAATTTCTAAAATAAAATTATAAAATTGACTTACAGAAATTCAAAAGAAAATTTATTCTTGAAACTAATTTCCTTGAGTAAGCTAAAATGGCAAAAAAATATATAACACACATAGTAAAAAATAAAGGTATATAACACAGAGTCTAGACCCAAAAAAAACAGAGTAAAAATAGAAGTATTAATGAGTTTTCACTTAAAAAAAGAGTGAGTAGTAATTTAGGGGTGTATTTAGCAAAACCCATAACACAGTAAAATCATACCCAGTATTTTTCTCTGGACTCAAAATGCAGATAGTCTAAAAAGAAGTTTTCTTTTCCCACCCTCCTTTCTTTTCTATTCCCACCCCCTTCTCCAAAAAACATTAGATATTCCCTAAAATACCCCTACCCCTTCATCTTCTTCCCACCCGCTTTCCTCTCGGTCACCGTCTCTATCTATCCCATTCCCTCTCATTTCTCCAAACTCTCCACATCTCTCATTTTTCTCTTATTCTCTCTCTTTTTTTTTTTCCAAACTATCCTCAACCTTCATCATTCCACCCTTAATCCAACCCGTAGTCACTGGTGGTATGAATAGATAGCTGTTTACCTTCTCGTTGCTATGGGTAATTTTTATTTTTTTTTGCAAAAGCTTACGGAAACAAGTTTTCATGTTGAAAGTTTTTATAAGGTGTGCATGCTAATAAGAGGGGCGGGGAGAAGAAACAGTGAAGGTAATTTTTCCATATTTTTAGTTTTGGGAGGGGTGGGGATAGAAATTTGAGGGTGGGATAAAAAAGTCATGTCATATGATCCTTTACACCTACACAGAGCTACACAGAGGATTTGTTTGGAAAAACAATTTATTTAAGTACTTATATGATCAACGCTTATATATAAGTTATTTTTATAATCGAAGAAAGAATGTGGTGAAATTGATTTCATATAAGCTATAAGTTATTTTGATAAGTTATCCTGTGTAGCATATGAAAATAAGCCCAAAACAACTTATAAATTAGTTATAAGCTGTTTTCATAAGTTCTGCTAAATACACCGACAAAAACTTATGTCAGTAGGTAAATCTAAGTAAACTCTGCATAAGCCAATCCAAACAAGCCCGTAACAACACATCGCCGGTGATGACAACGGATAATAGACCAACAAGGGCTTGTTTGGATTGGCTTATGCAGAGCTTATGAACACAGCTTATGACTGATTCATAAGCTATTTTGGACTTATTTTTTATAAACTACCTAGGATAGCTTATCAGAATAGCTTATGACTTATATAAAATAAGTTTCACTATAATTTTTTTTTTATTATAAAAATAACTATAAAAATAACTTATATAACTTATACTATAAGTAGTAGATAAACTTGTTATCCAAACATGCCCAACACAATGCGTGAGCGCGTCTCGCTTTATTTTAAAAAATTACTCTAAAAAAGAGAGTGTGGTCCCACCCGCAACCCACGCACAAAGTCGAAGGAATATAGAGGAAGGCACCTACCCATTTTCAATTTTCAACTTCCAAATTCCAAATCCAGGCACAATCTCGCGGCAAAATTTCGAATTTTGGAGGGAACTCACCCAACTAGCCACACACACACTCTCACTTCCAAACAATTAAAACACAACCCTAATTTTCAAATCTCAGACACCACCACCCCCACAACCCGCATTTATCTGTTATACATCTGTTATATATACACTCACCTCTGCACCTAAACTGTTCGAAGAAATTATCCACTCAGAAAGAAAGAGAGAAACAAAAACAGAAAACGAGAAGATGTATGTGGTGAAGAGAGATGGGCGGCAAGAAGCGGTTCATTTCGACAAGATAACGGCGCGACTCAAGAAACTGAGTTACGGGTTGAGCACGGAGCACTGTGACCCCGTTTTGGTGGCTCAGAAAGTGTGTGCCGGCGTCTACAAGGGCGTCACCACCAGCCAGCTCGATGAATTGGCCGCCGAAACCGCCGCCGCCATGACCGCTAACCACCCCGATTATGCTTCCGTCAGTTTTCGCGCCCTTTTTTTTAGGGTTCCCGTGTCTTGCGCCGTCTTTTTGTTCTGTCTGATGACGACGTGTCTTTCTTGTGTGTTTGGTGCAGTTGGCTGCTAGGATTGCCGTTTCCAACCTCCACAAGAACACCAAGAAGTCGTTTTCCGAGACGTAAGTGTCGCCGAGTAGAGTGAGTGAGTGATGTCTGCGTTTCATGGTTTGGTGTCGTTTACTTGAATTGTGATGATTTTTTCAGGGTCAAAATCATGCACTCTCATTTCAATGAGAGATCTTCGATGAAGGCTCCTCTGATTGCCGATGATGTCTATGAAATCATCATCAAGGTATGTCTGATGATTTGAATTTGAAGTGCTTTAAGTTTTGGGCCTTTGGTGTGAATTATGTATAATGTTGTGAATTTCACTTTTTTTTTGTTTTGTTTTAGAATGCGGCTCGATTGGACAGTGAGATAATCTATGATAGGGACTTTGACTATGATTACTTTGGATTCAAAACCCTTGAGAGGTCCTACCTATTGAAGGTTCAGGGGAAGGTTGTGGAAAGGCCTCAGCACATGTTGATGAGGGTTGCTGTTGGAATTCACAAGGATGACATAGAGTCTGCTGTCAAGACTTACCACATGATGTCGCAGCGATGGTTCACTCACGCGTCTCCAACTCTCTTCAATGCAGGAACACCTAGGCCTCAAGTAGGGGTTACCTGTTTATGCTCACACTGGTTTGATTTTTGTCTGTTACCTGTAAGATTAATGTGGTGTGGTGAATTGGCAATCTCAGAGGACTGACCTAATTGGATCTGTTTTATGTGCTCTGGCAGTTGAGTAGCTGCTTCCTTGTGTGCATGAAAGATGACAGTATCGAAGGGATTTATGATACTTTGAAGGAGTGTGCTGTCATTAGCAAATCGGCAGGAGGGATTGGTGTTTCTGTTCACAACATTCGTGCCACTGGCAGTTACATTCGTGGAACAAATGGGACTTCCAATGGTATTGTTCCAATGCTGCGTGTGTTCAATGATACTGCCCGTTATGTTGATCAAGGGGGAGGCAAGAGGAAAGGTAAACTTTTGTGTTTAATTGATAATTGGTAATGTATGTATTTAATGAATGGTTGTAAATTGACTTTACGTACACATCTCATGTTATTTTTGTAGGTGCATTTGCTGTGTACTTGGAGCCATGGCATGCTGATATATTTGAATTCTTGGATTTGAGAAAAAATCATGGAAAGGTATGATTGGGTGAGCTTAAAAAGGAAGTGGTCACAATTTTCTTTTAGTTATGACCGTAGTTCTTAGTTTACGCTAGTTGAAGGATTATTTTATTCTATTGCAATCACCATGTGTTGTTCTTGCTTATGCAGGAAGAGCATCGTGCTAGGGATTTATTTTATGCCCTTTGGGTGCCTGATCTCTTTATGGAGAGAGTTCAGAACAATGGAGAATGGTCCTTGTTTTGCCCCAGTGAAGCACCAGGTTTGGCAGATTGTTGGGGTGAAGAATTTGAGAAGCTGTATAATCAGTATGAAAGAGAAGTAAGTTTAATCTTGATATGTTGGGTTGTTTTGCATGTTTCAGGATGTCTATTTTGCTGATTACTGCCTTGTTTTACTTTTGACCGAATTCATACAGGGAAAAGCAAAGAAGGTTGTTCAGGCACAGAATCTCTGGTTTGAAATTTTGAAGTCACAGATAGAAACTGGAACACCTTACATGCTTTTTAAGGTGGTTTACAGATCAATGACCTGTTTGACTTTCTCTAAGTTTCTTTTTCAATGCATTTTTCTTTATTTGAATAATTCTGAGTAGTAGTGTCAGTTTACAAAGGTTTCCCACCAAGAATTAGAGAGCTTGGCCTCTCCCTCCCAATTCCAATCTAAATAACTGCCTAACCACCCCTTTTCTTAACTTCCCTATTTATTTAACATTTAACATAACTCCTAAAACATAACTTCAGACTGGCCCATCTATCTTGGGCCTCCTCTTATACTGCTTACTAATAAGAGGTCTAACACTTTTCTTTCCAATGAAATTTTTTCATTTCCAATTTCTAGGACACCTGCAATAGGAAAAGCAACCAACAGAATCTGGGCACAATTAAGTCATCAAACTTGTGCACTGAGATAATTGAGTATACAAGTCCAACAGAGACAGCTGTGTGCAACCTTGCCTCAATTGCACTACCACGATATGTAAGAGAAAAGGTAGGACATCCTTGGCATAATTTATGTGTTAGACTCACATTTATTTGATTTCCAGGGCAACTTTTTATTTCTGATCTGGAATGTTCGTCTGCTCACATTAGGGTGTGCCCATGGAGTCTCATCCATCTAAGCTAGTTGGGAGCAGAGGCTCTAGAAATCGATATTTTGACTTCGACAAACTAGGAGAGGTACAGTTTCTAGTTAGTCTTTTAACTATGTGATTTTTTTTTGTGTTTTTCAATTTGAGCTCCTGCATTGACACTATTATTACATGACTAGTCTTGTGATATTTCTGTTATTGACTACTGGTTGTGACTAATTACAGGTTACTGCTATGGTGACAACAAACCTTAATAAGATAATTGATGTTAATTACTACCCAGTTGAGAATGCAAGAAGGTCAAACTTACGACACAGACCCATTGGTATTGGAGTTCAGGGTCTCGCTGATACCTTCATATTACTTGGCATGGCATTTGATTCACCAGAGGTAAATAATGTTTATGGGACTGCTAATTCATATACAGTTTAAGCTAGATCTTCTTCAATTTGATAGTTTACATGGATATGGAGTGCAGGCTCAACAGTTAAATAAGGAAATATTTGAGACTATATACTATCATGCTTTGAAAACTTCCTGTGAATTGGCTGCAAAAGAAGGTCCCTATGAAACATACACTGGCAGTCCTATAAGCAAGGTATTTTCATTTGAAAGGTGTTTTTCTTCCTTATTGTTTTTTTATGTCCCAAGCACATTTGTTATAGATATAGAGCTATTTTCCATCAAATGCAGTCAGTGGAGCACAGTTGCACATGTATATTCAACTTATATATCCAATGTTTGCAGTGGCTTAGGTAATTTTTGTATTGTGCAGGGAATTCTTCAGCCAGACATGTGGGGTGTGACACCCTCAAGTCGTTGGGATTGGGATGAAGTTCGGGAGATGATATCAAAGACGGGTGTAAGAAATTCACTTCTTGTTGCCCCTATGCCAACTGCGTCCACTAGCCAGATTCTTGGCAACAATGAGTGTTTTGAGCCATATACTTCTAATATCTACAGTCGCAGAGTTCTAAGGTTTATTGCCATCCCATTTTGTTTGTCTTGGTATCTTATTGCTTTATCTTGCTTATTAACTGTTTGTCTTCCAGTGGTGAATTTGTTGTAGTGAACAAGCATCTTCTTCATGACTTGACTGAAATGGGACTGTGGTCTCCTGCAATCAAGAATAAGATTATCATTGAGAATGGTTCAGTTCAGAAAATCCAAGAAATACCTGAAGAATTGAAAGGCATATACAAGTATGAGATTTATGATTTTCTAACCGACCCATGCTTTTGACAAAAAAAAAACGACCCAACCTTGGCTCTTATAGGTTTATGCTAACTCAGTTTAAAATTATCAGAACTGTTTGGGAGATCAAGCAAAAGACATTGGTTGATATGGCTGTTGATCGAGGATGCTACATAGATCAGAGTCAAAGCTTAAATATACACATGGATCAAGCCAACTTTGGAAGGCTGACTTCCTTACATTTTTACGCATGGTCTAAGGTATCAACTTTTTTTAATTGGAAGCAAGTTAAAAATGTCAAACTCCTTGGATTATATATTCATATTTGTCTCTAATAAGGGATTTTGTGCTTGGTGGGATATATTTTGATGTTCATTAATAATATCTTTGATTCAGCAATTGGTTTCATTAGAGATAGTGAATTTCAAAGAAGGGTAAACAGTTAGAAGAGATAAATCCATACATTGCTTGGATCTGGGTCTATTTATTTGATGTTTATTGCTTTCAATTTTGTCTTGAAAGGGTCTGAAGACTGGGATGTACTACCTCAGAACACGAGCTGCAGCTGATGCTATCAAGTTTACTGTCGATACCTCTGCCATTGAAGTAGTGAGAATTCGTTGCGTTGTGATCAATCCTTTCATTCCTGTGGTTTGTCATTTGTACATTTTGATATTAAATATATTTGTTGTGAATGCAGGAAAAACCTAACGGGGTGGTGGAGGAGAATGATGATACCAAGTTGGCACAAATGGTGTGCTCTTTGACAAACCGAGATGAGTGTTTGGCTTGTGGAAGTTGAAATTATACAATTAGATTTGCACCTTGCCCCGCATTACTTTTGGGCCTAAAACCCTCAAGTGCTAAAATTCAACAATCTATTACGGAACGGCACTACGTGTGAGGGGCATCGCCGCAACGGTGATTTAAGATTCCAAAGTCAATTCATACGTGATAATCTACAAGCTTTCAGCGCCCTGTATAGAATTTATTTATGTTAGTGTTAATTTCATTTGTATTTGCTTCATTGCATGTTTATGTAGTGTATGTCAGCGAGTGTGTAAGGTATACAATTATAATTTTAAGGATGGTATTTTTGAGAATCTAATAATCATATTTGGTTAACATTAAATATTTTTTTAGGTTACAAATTGAAAAATAGAAGAATGTTATGATGGTGGTACACTGGTAAGTGGTAAGTCATGATTGTCAGAGTGACTAATGGGGTTGTCTAACTTGGGTACTGTGTTGGTGAAAAAAATGAAAAAAATTACAGTATTGCTAAACCTATTCATGTGATTTGTTGAAAAATGACAGTAAATCGTAGGATATTTTCTATAAAATAAATAGGAAAATTGAAAATGCAGTAGAAACTTTTGTTTTATACAAAAATGCAGTAGAATGATTCAATAAGAAAATATCCAAAGCCGACTTAAAAGGGAGAAATGGGAAATGACGTTTTTTGGGGTCAACGAATGAGAAATGACTTTCACTCTCGTCGATGATGTGACCACTGACGAGAACTCTTTTGTTTTCGTCATTGACGAGAACTTCTGATAAAAAAAAATGTCAATGGAGCAATAATTTCCACGTTTGGGCCCGAAAGTAATTTATTAATTATTTCAAACACGATTTTAGAATATGACAAAAAAAACACGATTTTAGAAGAAAAAAATACTGCCCGCCGCCGCCGAGGCAGTGGAGGTTGTGCTGTTGTCTCTGCTCTAGATTTGCTGGAGGTTGTTTAGTTTTTGTTTGTTGGAAGAGTTTCTCTGTGGTTCTTTATCGATTCTGGTTTTTATTTCTTTTTGTTGTTTTTTTTATGTTTGTCTTGGTTTGCTGTGGTTTTGTTGGTTGTTTGTCTTCGTCGATGTGCATATTGTCGACTCACCACCTTTGGATCAATGACATGTGAGCTATATACTTGTTATGACAGAAGGCTCTGGGTGTCCCAAATGGACCAAACCCAACCCACTTAAGGATATCCTAATGATATCCTTCATGTCTGGGGTGTGCTCGTCTGTTTATGTGTTTTGGTGTTTTTTGTTGTTTGTTTTATTTTGTTGTTGTTCATTGCTGTGTTTTGTTTTTCTAGCTTAGCTTACCTTTAATGTTTTGGTGTTGTTGTTTGGTTGGTTAATTTTTTCGTTGTTTTTAGTTTGGGGGTAAATACAGTGTTCTTGCTGTATTATAGTCAGCAGCGCACCTTGGGTTATATTGGTGTATTTTTCGGTTGCTTGCTTATGTTGTCTTCGGCCGTATGGCCTTTGTATCTTTGTTGGGCTTTGCCCTTTCAATATTATCAGATCTTTGGACCCAAAAAAAAGAAGAAAAATACCGCCAACATCGCCGTTCTCATCCCCGTCAAATCCAAACCGTTTTCGTTTTCGTTCGTTTGCCTCTTCCCCTTCTGATGTAGTCTAATAGGGTTTCGAGGGGGCCGCCGTCCGTTGGGGTTGAAGCGCTGCGGCTTTTTGGGTTGAGGCAGGAGCACTGCCCTCCCTTATGGGTCGAACGAGGGTCGGCCTAGGTTGGAGTTGCGAAGATGTCTCCTGCTTCGATCGTGGAGGCTTGCAGTTGCTGGCCTCGCAGGTGTGCCTTCGTCCTTGTCGGATACGTCGTTGTGGCTAGGGTTGATTATTGTTGTATGTTGTTTGTGGGTCTTCTTGTTGCAGATCTGCCTTCTTGTTGATCTGTGTTGGTCTGTTTTGTTTTTTTTCTCGTTTCTCTTTTTTTTTTCTGTTTCATGTTTCATGTTCTGTGTTGTTTTGTTGTTCTGTTGCTGGTTTTTCGTTTTAGGGTGTTTTAGATCTGGTTTGTAGTTCCTTTTGTTTGTTTGTTTTCTGTTGTGCTCTTTGTTCGTGTTCGTTTTGTACTTTGTCCTGTTTGGTGTTGTTGGTGTCTCTGTGTTGTGGTTTTTGGACCAATGAATCATTGCTTTGCTCTCCTCCTTTGCAGCCGCTAGTTCTGTGCAACCTCCTTGGGACCTGAAAGAAGAAGAAGAAAGAAATTTTAAGGCATGTGGGTTGTATTGGTTGAGACAAATGAGTTTAAATGCCCCAAATGGGCTACACTCATTCCACTCATTGATATGTTTTGACATGTCGGAAGTTGCTTGGTTGTTGTTTAGTTGGGTTGTTGCTATTGTTGTTTGTTGGTTTAGATCCATATCCTTTTTTTGTATCCTTTTTGTTTTTGTAGTTGTAGTTTTTTTGTTTTTTCTCTTTTGGTTTTTGTTTCGTTGTTTTCCTTATCTGGCGTAGGTAAAGTATGTTACAGTAGCAGGTCTTGGTTAGTAGCGTTGTAATTTGTGTGACTCTGCATATACTGTTTTCTTTACTGTAGATATCGTATGGCTGGATTTTACCAATGCAATGATATTTCTCTTACTGACCAAAAAAGAAGAAAAATACTATAATGTTTAGTTGCAGCAATTAAAATTAAAACCATTTTTAAAATTCCGTTTGATAAAAAAGTAAAAAAATTATAGACAAATTAATCTATTAATCTATTAGTCCTCTTTGATAATTAGTTCATGGACTTGACCTTTACAAAATAAGAGCATTTTTCAACAAAAATAATAAAAAGAATCCAATAAACAAATACAACATGAAAGGCAGAGAGACGAATCTAGAGGGGCAAGGCCCCATTCCCCTCTTTCAAAACTTCACATACATATATATACTATATTAATATTATTATTATTATTATAATTTCTTTAAAAAAAATTAATATTATTATATTATATATCATATTAAAAAATTATTATCATATTAATTTGTTTATTGTTACATTTGACACTTAATTATAGGAGTTTAATAATAGATTTTGTGATAATGTGGTAAAATTGCTTACTTTGATAAAATGTAAGAAAAAAAGAAATATCGTAATTAATTATTATGATTTAATGTAATTAATATTTATTGTTATAAAAATTTGAGTCCCTCCCGTGATAGGTTTTTCGATCCGCCCTTGATGAAAGGTGACACGTTCAACGGAAAGAGACGAGGGCTCTTTTTGGATTGACTTATGTAGAGTTTATTTGAGCTTATCCACTGGTTCGTAAGCTATTTTGGGCTTATTTTTATAAGCTCCCCATAATAGCTTATCAAAACAGCTTACAGTTTATATAAAATCAATTTCACCATATTTTCTCTTTGATTATAAAACTAAATTATACATAAATACTTATAAGCGGTTATATTATAAGTGCTTAAATAAACTGTTTATTCAAATATGCCCTAGAACTTACAGTAATCTATAGATATATTAAATCTCATGCACTGATGCTACACTGTGCTACAGTGCACGAAATACAATAAGTTCAACTGCACGCGCGCGGAGGGACATGGAGCTAGCACTCTCACTGCACCAATTCAACCATTGTGCCATTATGTAACAAATAATTATATATAAATAGTTAGCAAAATTTTATTATTTACCATTTACTAACATTATATATAAATATTTAGTATAAAAATTTAATATTTACTTTATTAATATTGATATACACTTCAATTAGTGACCCACTGGTTCGACAATTGACCCACTAATCTAGATCGAGTCAATGATTAATAAAGTTTAATAATATTGGTTGCAATTTTAGAATTACGTTTAGAGGACATTTGTTGTATCTATTTTTGTTAGATGATGGATTATTTTGACTTATTATACAATTAATTTGTATCACTAAATATACTAAAATAAATATTTTTACCTATTAAATTAATTATATATTTTTAATATATTTATTTATTAGAAAAATAAAAAAATGATAGCAACAAATTTTTTGATACACACTTTATGATTAATTGAAATTTATATAGATTCTATTACTTTAAAAATTCCGTGCATAGCACGGGTATCTTTCTAGTAGATAGACAAATAAAATAAAAAATGGGTAGACAGAACAGGGCCGTACTAAGAGCACGTACTACCTGGCCGTTTTCATGTAGGGACGGGACGGCACAAGTTTTATCCGTTAGTGAAGATAATGATAACTCATATACGCGTATATAGTCAACCCTCTGACCGATGCCAGCGTTGACTAAAGTTTCCTTTAGCTCATGTTGCTTAGAAGGTTCTACAAGATTGCAAAAGAGAGTGACTCTGCAGATCAAGAAAATAAATATCATCTCAGCATATCACTATCATTATACTATCCGCGGATGCAACTGGCAAATTTGATATCAACTACGAAGAATATCATCAAACAAAAAAATTGAACACATTTAGTTAACAACTTGTGGACATATGCAACTTGCCAATTTGACAACAATGAAACACTGGATGCCACAAAATTGAACTTATATAAAAACCATTGGCCAATCCTTTTCGTAACAAATTGGGTGAACAATTTTAATTAATCAAGGTTAACAGCTCCAATCACACAATCTATACGGGAATAACGTGACCAAACAGAATTTATCCAGGTAGGTAGGATTTGCATTTCGATCAAGTGGCACAATTTAACTCATAGTTAAATAAGATCCTATACCGTATTTGAAACAAGCTAAGGGGGATGTATTTTCATGTCGGCTATTCACTGTTTGTTTTTAACATTTTTCTCAACACCGACTATAGCCTGAAATAATTGCAAAACCGCCAACTTGGTTCTATCCACACAGATTTCAGCTTTCACACTTGAGCTTTTGACCCATCACTAGCTAACTAGTATTAATCCTCAACTTCTTGTTGGTATCAGAGTTTTTACACACAACTAATTAAGGGTGGCAGAAGGTGTTGGTGGGGCATTATATTATTATTATATAGACCCCAGAAAAAGTGTTAAGGAGGGGGCAAATGGAATAAACAGAATCATTCAAATCGTTTATATATACTCTCATTACTGTTTCATTCATTTCAGCTTTCAGGTAGTTTGTGTACAAGTTATTTATTCAAACACGCGACTCTTTAATGTTGGCTATGATCAATTTGAACTTTTCCATTGTACATATATATACGTGAGAAGTTCAGTCTAGTTTTTGCGTATATTAGAGTTGTGGTGTTGAAGGGTTTAATTGCTTTGCATGCAAAAACAACACAACAGGTGAACTTCAAAGGCGGCGAATTTTGGAGAAAATCAGGGAAACGGGGTTGACCACTGCAGTGACTTAAATGAAGAGAGAAACACTTACACACAACACAATATTCCCACGTTGTCAATGCCACTGATGATGTTTCCAGAAGGTCTGAATAGGGAGAGGGAGATGTCAGCTATGATCTCGGCTTTGACCCATGTGATCTGTGGAGAGGAGAAGCATGATGATGGTGCTGCTGCTGCTGTTGATGCTTTTCCTGTGACACCAAACAACAACCCTTCTGGTTCTGCAACACCATCTTCAAAGTCTTCATCTTCTGGTGGCAGTTCTGCTCTCAAGAGAAGAAGGGAAGAAGATTGTGGATCCTTTGGAAATTTCTCACGTGGAAGTTCATCCCCTGCTATTCCAGCAAGTATGCACCAAGGTCAATATTTTTAATCTTAAAACATTTTTTTGAGAGTACTTCTTGGTCTATAGGATATGTTGGTTAGTTTAAAAATATTAGGCAATAAAAATAAAACGTAATTTTTACATAGCTAGAACTAGAGAACTACACAGTACACACATCTGAATATTCTGGTGACTGAGAAAAATGTAATCCAGGCAAATATTTCTCTTGTTTCTTTAATCAATTACTATATAATTGGGACACATGTCATTTCTCATATTGGGATACATATCAGTTTTTAGATTTTTTTTTTAATTTCTCGCTTATATTATTTCTGTACAAGTCCATCGGCTAATTTTGTTATTTTTAAAGCAACCATTCTATTTTTGGTTCTGTCTTGGTGGAAACAAAAATATCTTTTTTCTTAACTATATATTATATTATTATATAATGTTGGATTCCATTCTAATTTCTAATGTTATATAGCGGTAGAATGTTCAAGCAACTGGACCAGCACAACAGAAACGAGCCAAATGGCAGAGCCAGTATACGAATACAGAACAGACAATGTGGTAAAGGAAGAGCAACCAAGGAGAAAATACAGAGGAGTGAGACAGAGACCATGGGGGAAGTGGGCTGCAGAGATTAGAGACCCTTTCAAAGCTGCAAGAGTGTGGTTGGGAACATTTGAAACAGCTGAGGACGCAGCCAGGGCCTATGATCAAGCTTCATTGCGTTTCAGAGGCAACAAGGCAAAACTCAACTTCCCTGAAAATGTTAGGCTCAGGCTGCAACCTTCCTTTAATCCACCAGTGACCCATTTGGGCATTCCATCTACCACTGAGCCAATAGTTCACACGGAGGCTCTTCATGCTTTGCAGGGTTCCAATAATAGTTCATGCAATTATTTTTATGACTATTCCCATGGCTTACCCATGGGTTTATATGATCAGATTACAGCGTCATCTAACATGGCTTCTCATCTTCAATCTTCAACACCGCCATCAGCTTCATATTCTTCTTCTTCTTCTTCTACTACTACTTTTGCTTCTTCTGTGACTTCTCCGCAGACTGCTTCTTCGATTCCTTCGGTTTATTCTACACAGATGCCGGCATGGTCCTCTGGTTATAGCTCATCTCCCTCTAGCTGATATTGGTCCCATTTATTATTAGAAGTTTGTAATGTTTTCTTTTTTGTTATTTACTTCTCTCTCTCTCTCTCTCTCTCTCTCTCTCTGACCCTCTCTCTCTTTTTTTTGCCCCTAATATTATCATGAATAATGGGGTGTAAGTGTAACTGTCTAAGGCGAAGGTAGGGAAGAGAAATAAACGAAAAAGAAAAAAAATCAGAAATACGATAAATTATTATTATGTGATAAAAAAAATATAGAGAGATTAAAAAAACTCGTCGAGGTACAAGAAAAATGCAAAGGAAAGGAGATATAAGAAAATCGAGATTTTAAGATCATCGTTCTCGACTCTCGTTGACCCAAAAAAAAAGGATCATCATTCTCCTCTTATTTGCACGTGCATGATGAATTCGGCAATTCATTGTGATGATGTTACTTGATATTTTTTTGGGGATAGAAATGTTTTGGGAATTTAAAAACTTCAAAGGATTATTAGGTTTGAAAATTAGAGAAAAAAAAACTATTTTTTTGGTGAAGAGAGAAAAAATGATAGACCACGTATTTTAGTGGTCCACCCTAGTCGAGGACTATTTAGTAACACACAAAATGGACAAGTATACACAGTTCAAAAGAGTTTCTCGAGAAATAAATGACGAACCTTGACCTGAGGTTCTGAAATCCTTTCAATTTAATTTAATTATGAATTTAATCTGCACAAAGTAATTTCAATTCATTGCTTTGAAGCATCTTTCAAACGCAGTGCACAATGTTATTCAAACTCAAGGAATACGTGCACCTTTCATCGCACGGTGGCGTGCAAAACACAGGAAGAAAGGTAATGATGCGCAGGTGATTGATAGAGACTGAAGGCATCAAGGCATAGCATTTGCTACATATTCAAGATCATCAACTCAAACGGCTTTAATATAAAATTACGATCATTACGTTTAACATGAGTAAGTAATCATTTTGACCATTCCTCATAAAATTTATTTATATCCTTTCCATTAAATATTCCATTAAGTATCTTTAACCCAAGGGCCCGCCCAAGGGGTACTTAAACCTCATTCACCAGTCATGTGAAATAGTAATCAGAGTTTCACAAGGTCGGATAGCAAATCGTAGCCAGGAGCATCTACCCAGGTCAAACTTAACTGAAAAGTGAAAACTAATGACAAACAAGGTTTAATCTCCTAGTGTTTTCACAAAATAGGGTTCACAGACAAGTGCTATGCTCCACCCAACACAAACGAAGTTGCTTTAAATGTGTATGGATTGTGAATACCCAATTTTGTCCTACCCATTAAAATATTTCTTTATTTTAGATTAAAATTAAACAATTGGACCATCTTGAGCCCAAAAAAAAGATACAAAAATACAAAATTTACATTCAAAAATGCACTTGGGCCTTGACCCAACTCCTACATTTCCAAAAGCAAAAAATAAAAATAAAAAATAAAAAACGAAAATACAAAAAAATAAAAAATATAAAAAATCTGCTGCATTGTAGGGCGCCACCCTTGCACCACCATCTCAGTCCTTGTCTCCATTTTTACACCCAAGCTTGCAGACAAAATTATAAGCCCAGCCACCCACAGGTCTGCAAAATCACAAAAGGTGATCATATTTTGATTTTTGATTGACTAAAATCCACAAAAATCCAGAATAATAATGCAATTTAAAAAGGAAAAAAAAGAAAGAACAGAGAACAGAGGGAGCAGGTGTGGGAGCTTCTCCCCTGCAGCATATTTCTTCTCCATCAGTGTGCTTCAGCTGACTGGTATCATTGCCTTGAGCCTTGCACTCAGCCCACAATTGCAGCAGCAGGTGTAATCAAGCCTAATCTACACTAGAGCCATTATTTTATCAGCCACCAGCAGTAGCAAAAGGACAGAATTTTGAGCTTATAAATAGCACCAACAAGGCTTCCAAGGGAGGGGAAGAAAGGTTTAGCAGAGGGGAGAGACAGTCACATACACACAGAGAGCCACACACTAGTCACGGTTACACACACAGTGAGGTGGTTGCAGTGGTTGAAAACAGTGATTGAAAACAGAGAAGAAAAAAGCAATTTGAGTGAAAAGAGAGCACAAACAGAAAGATTGATAGTCACAGTTTTCGATTATCAATTCAAGAGTAAAAAAATACTAAGAGTGGAGAGTGAAGCACATAGAAGATAAACCAGGTAAATTTTATCTATTCCATTTGTGTTTCATGATGTTGTATCATTGAATAATAACTCAACAAACCAGTAATGATCCCAATCCCAGTCCAGAATACATAATAGGAATGAATGCAAAAAAAAAAGGGCAAAATAGTTACAGGACTTCATCTTCTTCGAGCTTCCCTTTCCTTGCTTCCCACGGCCATTAACCTGGAAAAAGAACAGAAGCACAAGTAAAAATACGGAAGAGAAGATCAAAAATCTGAAAAACAGACCAGAAAAAAGGGAACCGTCGGATGCCGCATCCTCACCGTAAGAATCATGAGCCCTCCCTGCACCTTAGCAGCGCCCTAGAGGACGGAAGCGCGGATGCACAACTCCGCATCTCCACCGCAAGGCTCATGCACCCGCGCACATGCTAGCACACTCCGCGTCCTCACCGTAACCCTACCGTGCACCCTCAAGCAGCACTCTCCTTCGCAGATCTCTTTTCTCTTTCTCCTCTTCTTCTTCCTTTTCCCCCTCCTTCTTCCTCCTGCACCGTGGCTCTGCTTTCCTCTTCTCTTCCTCTGCTCTTCTTTTTTTTCTTCTCCCTCACCTCTCGCCTCTCTCTCTCTCTCTCTCCTCTTCTCAGCGCCGCCCCCCATTCCTTTTCTCTCTCTGTTTTGCCATTTGGAGCTAGGGTGTTCCCAAGTGAACCCATTTTGCCCCACTTTTTCCTTTTCCGATCTTTTCTTTTCGTTTTTTAGTTTTATTTCCTTTTTTTTTTTCGTTTTTTTATTTCTATGGGCTGATGCCCTTTGATTTTTTTGTTTTTTTTTGTGAGTGCGTGTGTGTGTGTTGTGTAGCATTCGGGCTTGGCCCAATGGTGTGTTTTGATGTTTTTCATTGGTAAATACACCCACCATTTTTTTCCATCCATCTCACTTGTTACTATTCAAAAATTTTAATACCAAAATACCCTTTTATACTACCGGAAATTCGAATTTCCGGTAGTTCTAAAATTGAATTTTATTGAATTTTAGAACTACCGGAAATTTCCGGTAAATTTTTAATATTTTTTTAGAAATTCAAATTTTCGGTAGTTATAAAAATTGAAATTTTGTGCTACCGGAAATTCGAGTTTCCGGTAGTTCAAAATTTGAACTTTTGAACTACTGGAAACTCGAATTTCCGGTAGTTCAAAATTGAAAATTTGCACTACCAAAAATTCTAGTTTCCGGTAGTTTTATGAAATTTTGCACTACCGAAAACTCGAATTTTCGGCACAAATTTAAATTTTTGAACTACTGGAAATTCGAGTTTCCGGTAGTACAAAATTTCAAATTTTGAACTACCGGAAACTTGAGTTTCCGGTAGCAGTGGGGTGTATGCGAGAAAATACAAAAAAACAAAAAAAGGATATTTTTGTATTTTTACATTGATTTGACTTTTAAGTAGGGTGGATGGCAAAAAAGAGGAGGTGTATTTACCAATCCCCTTTTTTTCTGAACCTGTTTTTTATAAACTAGGCCCAGTCCGTTTTTTGGTCTGTTAGATCATTTTTTTTATTTTTGTGTGTAGCATTTGGGCATGGCCCAATGCAGTTTTTTGTGGTTTCTGAACTTTTTTGAATTGGGCCTTGCGATTTGTGGGTCCATTGGTCAGTTTATTTTTATTTTTTTTAAATAATATACATTTTGTAAATATCCAATAAAAATATTTTTGGAAAATAGAAAATCTTTTCTAGCATTAATTAGATGTGACATCTTTTTAATGTTTTAACTTTAGAAAGACAAGTTGTGACAATTTGATGCTTCTAAACCTTTTTTTCAAAAAATCATTTTTTTAAAAAAATCAAAATGCTCAAAAGAGATTAACTTGGATGTGACACTTTTTAATTTTCTTTTTCTGGATGTATGAATTGTGACAGCTCAAAAATCTAAAAATCATTTTCTCAAAATTGAAAATTCTTTTTAAAAAATAAAATCAATCAAACACAAAATCATTTTCTACAAAGAACTACGTAAACTTTGATTTTTCCATTGCACCAGGGGATACATAGGAGAAGAGATCACCCTTGTCAAGCACAAAAATAATTTTTCATAATTTTCTCCTCTTATTTCAAAAATAAACTTTTTGCAAATATATAAGAAACTTTTGTTTTTTCTGGGGTAAAATAAATAATTTTAAAAGCTAACAGTTTTGCACGTTTAATTAAAGGTAATCACTTTGGCAGACATCGTAGGGTGTTAATACCTTCTCTACGCATAATCGACTCCCGAACCCAAATCTGGTTCCGCAGACCATGTTTCTTTTCCCATTCGGGTTTTTCCAACGATTTCTCACGAAATAAACTTTAGTAGCAACTCCTCTGTTTGTTTTGCGAGATCCCTCACGGATTTTCGATCGCTACATGGATGACTGATGTACGGAAGAGGGTCACTTTTTCCTATCCGAATTGAGAAAATTGTGTATACAAATAAAAAGTGATCATTATAAAGTTTTTTATGTCAACGTGATCATTATAACGTTAAATAATACTATCTCATTCCAAAAAATTCTCAAATGGAATGTTCACTTAAATTGAAAAATTACCATTACCATCATTTATCCTCCATACTACTCCATCCAACGTACCTTTTGGAGATTCCGAATTCACTTACTCAAATAAAAGATGCTTGCATGCAGCTCGAGAATTATCATGAAGGAAAATAACATGACAAATCCAAATTGCATTAAAAAGAAATAGCGACCAAAAGGTACAAAAGAAAATTTAACCACACAAAAGAATATAAATGAACAAGCACTCAATTTCTTGCCACTACTACAAACAAGACCGATTATGATCCCGTCATAGGTCAGTGGTAAGGTATCTAGCAGTAGTATACAACAAAGCTACTTTCAGTACTAAGAATCATATATATCCAGCTCTACCCTGAATGCACGAATGACAAAATATAAAATGAAAAAGAGATCATTGTCTAAGGCAATTCCTCACCAACCTAGTCGGTGACATTTCAAACGAACGCTCCCGGTAAGGCAACTTCAGTCCAAAATCACATCTATATTCAGGAGCCCCTGAAACTACCAGAAACAAGCATTATGATAAAATAGAAAATACTTCAGACATGAGCAGCCATGATTCTACCATTTTCCATAAATCAGACTTCCCTAGTCAACTCCTAAACACAACGATGATGAGAAAACTTGAGAGAAGAGCAAGAGAGAGGAGGAAAAGCACAAAAAATTTACCTGTGACATGTGGACCTTCTTAAACCTTCAAAGCAGCTTTATGGACCATGGTTTCCTTGTGTATTTGGTGACAGCTCTTCTCCACAAGATCAAGCAGCTTCTCTAAGTTTGCTGCCCATGAGTTAAGAATTTCGTTGCTATCCTTTACTGTTTGGAAACAAACTATTCCCATTGGTCTGTCAATCTTTGCCACCAGAGCCTTAGACACAACCATATCTGAGAGATGCTTCTCAGCTTCCTGAAATTTTGAGAGGAGAATTAATTAAGATCATCACGCTAAAAGAAAAAAATGAAGACATGAGTGAAATAAATTGTTACAACATCCATATCACATGCAGGTCAACAATAAACAACAAAATAAACCGCTTGAGGTGGCAATTGAAATGCAGCAGCACACCAACACAGACCCTGCCAACCATGATTCCCCACTAGCTTCACCTTACTATAATATAGCTCTCTATTTGAAACACCAGTATCCAGTGACAGAAACTAGGAATAGAAGCTCTATATTTAAAAATTACCACAGTAACACAGCACATAACCACAACTAACATTACAAACCTGTACACTGAGACACAAAAGCTCTGCAAGTCTCTTCAAAGTAATCCTTGCATAGTATTTTGATACAACAAGAATATTCTGAAAGATAACAAAAAGTACTCCACGTTAATGCTCACATACAGAAGTGTGAAACATAAAGCATATCCGACAATACCAATCAACCAAATTGATGGGATGAGAAGAAAAATAAGGGCATCAGTTAATTACATGCTCAATAATTCTTTGCTTCAGATCTTCTGCCGCTTTTTCACTCAAAGATTTCCCAGAGACCATCTCATTCTCAAACTCATTCTTATATGTATCCCAAA
Organism: Glycyrrhiza uralensis; assembly: GCA_030159175.1. Lineage (NCBI taxonomy): Eukaryota > Viridiplantae > Streptophyta > Magnoliopsida > Fabales > Fabaceae > Glycyrrhiza > Glycyrrhiza uralensis. The sequence continues at coordinate 53,677,376 of BRZY01000003.1, read as the reverse complement.
GAGCTGTCCATTGGATGACCTCCATGGTGACAAGCTGCTTCAAAAGTAGCCTGGACACAACATTTAACAGGTACGCCCAATGACAAGGAAATCCTAAACAAAGTACTTGAACATGACTAGTAAATATGTTAGATGAAAATTAGGATAATATACTTGAAGTTTGGAATCTCAGATAGATTCTTATCCTCCAAGGTGGAATTGAGAAGGCTTGACTGCATTGGATCATGTGGTGATAGAACCAAGTACCAACATATTTTCCTCAGAATCTGTATATTCAGAAAAAATACAACATAATATCATATAACAATATAATCTTAAGTAACAGAGATAGCAAATAAAGAAAAGGAATAGAAAGCCTACTGGAATCCACTCATCAGGGTTTTCTCTGACGGTTGGAATCTCATATATTGCCTTGTAGCAACGGCAAATTTCAAGATAATCATTGTCATGGGAATAATACCTTAAAACACAAACAGAAACAAGCATTAGAAAATGATGATTTAAAGATCAGCAGCAAGAAGCATCATGAACTAGGTACGTAAAAAATATGTAGCATGAAGATAAAATAAACATGTACTCATTTATATCCATCCCACATTAATAAAAGTGGTATAGAAGCATATCACCAAATCTTGAAAGCAGTGGGAATTTACTGGTACCATATACTCCACTATGACAAATTCCCTACACTTTATTATTGTCATGTGTTACTAGCCATTTCCCAACCACACAATAAAATAATTTTCAAATATAAACAATTCATGTGAACTGAATTATATGTATTAAAAGATACATATAAACAATTCGTTATCAAATATACAAGGTCAAGCCACAGTATTTGTAACTAGAAGAAGATAGAACAAGAAATACAAGGCAACAGGATGTAGGAATTCAATTACCGAATCATTAGTTCATAATAAATTCGCTTCAACTCCAGCAGAGATGGTATGTCTGCAGGAGCCTCTTCGACAACATTATCGCCTTCTTTGGGCTTTTTCTTTTCCTTAGATGCATCTATGTCAAATACTCTTGGACTTATCTTTCTTGAGAGTATTTGTGCTCGTACAAAATCCTGGCGGTCTAGGCACAATCGAACCTACATATTTCAACGCAGAAGATTCTCAAATCAGCAACTGATTTGCAACATAAGAAATTAATGGTGGACAACAGCTATCATCACTGAAACAAAGAAAAAAGTGTCATACTTGTTCGAGAATGAATGCAATTTTCTCAGTTTTTGCCATGGCACCAAAAGTTTCCACCTGTTAAGATTACTCATTACATAAGTACGCCAAAACGTAATTGTACTGACCAGTTACATCGAAACCAAAGATAGAAAGCCATCAAAATATAACACATTTACACTGACCGCAATTTCTTGCATCAAATCAGCAGCCTCAGCTATAAGCCCTTGTCCTTCCTTAATCTTTGCAAGTTTCTTGATCAATCGAGCTCTCTCAATCTCAACGTATATCTAAAGAATACAACATACAAAACATACATCTTATGAGATGGATAATGCTATGCTGGAAGATTATAAAATGGAACAGAGAGTTCAGACATAAAATGCTCACCTTCCCTGCAGATACACTGTTCAATGTTTTGATGAGTTCTATACGAGTCTCAAGGTCTGGTGTCTCATCAATATATTGCATAGCCTGCTGGACCATAGCTGTTACAGCCTGTGACATATATAATAGGCTCGTTAAAACCAGACAACGCTATGTTTCTCACTTTCTCGTACCATTTACAAGACAATAGATAATATCTGAACCGAACTCCTAGCAGTGAAATCACAAGTTGTTAGATGTTGTAGATAGCCTACTCTTGCACGCAACTGTACACGGTAGGGAACCAACAGTCTAAAAGGTCCTTAAATTTTGTTTGGAAATAGTGAAATCAGAACCAGTGAAGATTAAATAAAAACCTATACTCTTTCTAGCTGCGCATTAAGTACGATGTCCTATTGGCTGCCTAAACGAAATTTCCATCAATCATTCACTCGAAGGCCGAATTACTAAACAATAAACAATTTCTATTCTAAACGAACATGCAACTAACAATTACTTAAAGGGAACTAAAACCCTAGACGTCCTTAGACCTTACACAAAACACATCTGCACGGAGCGATTCACGTAAGCTTAAGCTAAGAGGTTCTTCCGAATAAAAAACAAAAGAAAAATAATCCATCATTTGCAGCGAGTACCTGCTTAAGCTGGCCGCGTCGTTTGGACAACACAACAATCTGGTCATTGAGGGTTTTCCAGGCTCGCGCTTCGAAGCAGAGTTGCAAAATATCGGTGGCGGCTTTTCTGGTGCCGGAGACGTCACCGGCGAGCCTCATCTGCTTCTCTACGTTGAGCAATTGCTCTATCTTCGCGTCTAAATTCTCCGAATTCGCCTGCGAAAGTATTTCAGAGGAACCGTCAGTTCCGGTTACCAGCCATCGTCAAATTCCATTTCAGAAAATAAATAAATAACCATATGCTAGATGTTATTAGCAGAGTCGTTGAAGGAAAAAAACAATTAAAGTGCAGAATTAACAGTGGAATTGAAAATAGATGAAAGTAGAAAACGCATGCAGCAAACAAATTAAAAGGAGAGAGATCTGGAATGGCTTCGATCGATGGAGGAATTGAGTGAGGAAGGGGAAAAGAGAGTGAGAGGAGAGGGATACCATGGTTGAGTTGTGGGCGAGAGAGAGAGAGATCTCCGAAGGAATCGCCAATTGTGGAAAATTGAAAAAGGAAGGAAAAGTGCGAGAGCAGAGAGAGAGCAGAGACGAGAGGAGTGAAGACGCTAGTGGACGGTCTTTTTATACTGCCAGGAGTTGCTACAGGCCCACCTCGGCCCAATCATCTTAGTGCCCTGGGCCAATCCAACTCCATAAGTTCCTGGGGGGTACCCAACAGAGGTAATTTTCCACTGGGTGATGTTAACTGCCAAAACAAAAAAATAGAAGAGTGGGATTACTAGATGTTAATGAACATTGACAGGAAAATATACCTTTTTTCCATATATACATTACCGACTTAGGTTACATTATTTTAAATTTGAATTAACTTGTTTTTAGAAAATTTTAAAATCATAATACGAAAATAAATAAATGTGAGTTAAATCTAGCCATAAGCTAATTGATTTGTTCATTTATTAAGAGTTTGACATGCCTTGCGAAATTATTTTCTCGCATTACCTAATTCCACATCCACGTACTCCACAATTTATTATAAAATCCCCTCCCCCAACAATTACATTCGTACAATTAAAAAAACCAGTATTCTCTAGCTTATTGGAATCTGATTGGTTCTATAATTTTTTTTTAATTTCTCTGTTGTGATTAAAATATGATTTATTTTCTAATATTTTTTAAAATATTATATTAAAGTCCGATAGTTTTACTTTATTTAGAATTCATAATTTTGTTACTTAAATAATCAACTAATTTAAGACAATCTAAACTAATACATTATATTATAAATTATTAGAACAATTCAGAATCTAAGATTTTAATAAAAATTAATCAAATTAAAAACATTCATACAGATTGAATTTAAAATTTTATGAGATAAAATTTTTCAATAGTGACAGTATTAAAAGTGTAATTTAGTTTCGATAATCTTTTTTATTTCAGTGTTGGAAATTTTTTTGATAGCATATTTTTGTTGGTCGAATTTAGATAGCATTTCATAGGGGTTTTTTTATTCACACATACACTATTTGTTAAATACACATACACTAAAAATGAAAAAGACTAAACTATCCCTTATAGGTTTTTTTTCACACATACACTATTCATTGTCTCTTGCGGAACTATTAGTTCTGCGTGTGTATTTTTACGCGAAACTATTAGTTCCACGTAAAAATGCACACGCGGAACTAATAGTTCCACGTAAAAATGCATATGCGGAACTATTAGTTCCGCGTAAAAAATGCACTCGCGGAACTAATAGTTCCACGGAGTATTTTTCCTGTAGTTCTGCGTAAAAAATGCACATGCGGAACTATTAGTTCCGCGAGTGCATTTTTTACGCGGAACTAATAGTTCCGCGCTCAATACGTATGTGTCGTTTTTTATATACGCGGAACTAATAGTTCCGCGAGGTCCTTAAAACGCGAAAAATTTAACTCGCGATTTTACCGACGACGGTGCGTTTTCTGTTCGGTTGTGCTGCTTGTAGATGCAAGGGAGACTCATTTGCTTGTTGTTGGAGGAGATAGGGGTGAGTAGAGAAGGGATAATGACGAAAAATTTTGAAAAGGATGGGAGGAAGAAGAACGTACGTGCATAGAGGAAGAAGAGAAGAGAGGAAAGAAGAAGAAGATTGTAGGGGTAGTTTAGATATTTTAAATATGTGTATGTGTTATTAGTAAAATAGGTATGTGTGAATAAAAAAAGCCATTTCAGAGACAAGAGGTTGCAAGCATAATATGGCCCATGAAAGAAATAAACACTGGACTTATGAAACTCGGGCCCTTTGTAGCAAAAAAGAAAAGAAAAGAAAAAAGAAACACTGAAAAGCCCTCCTCGCTCGCTGGTTGGAGTTTCCACTCTCACCGACCGTCTCAGCCGCTCTTTCTCTCCGTTGAATTCCACTTTCCGTCACTCACGCACCCCACCCGTGTAGTAATAGTAGCAGTAGGAACTGGGAACTGAAACCTCAGGGGGGGGGGGAGCGAACCCTTGAAATGAGGTTCAACGAGGACGCTATGTTGGGCCAACAAAGTCACATGAATTGGACACTATCCTCTACTATTCGCGTGGCAGTTGGTGGAATCGCTGGCATAGTTGGCGTGTTATTGGCTCTAAGAGATGGCAAAGCTTCGATACCAATTACCTTGCCTTGGTCCTTTGGTAGACACAGTGGCTCCGAGAAACCGCTCTTGGTTCCCGGTTTGCAGAACCTCGAGAACAATTGTTTCCTCAACGTTGTTTTGCAGGTAAAGCTTTGCTATAATATCGGTTAGTTACTTCTCTGTTTTCTTCTTTCTTCAAATTCGGCAAATGGAATTTTTTATGTCGTGTTGCAGGCTCTCGCCAGCTGTTTTTGCTTTCAGAGTTTTGTTCACACCGTGATTACAGAATGCGGAACTGAGGACCTGGTTGAAAGCATGCCTCTTGCCGTTACTTTGGCTACTTTATTAGAAGGTAGCACCTTATTAAGTTTGTTTCTGAACGGAGTTTCCTTTGTCATAGTAAAAAACTAGGGCCTGTTTGGATTGACTTATGCAGAACTTATGAACACAGCTTATGACTGATTCATAAGCTGTTTTGGGCTTATTTTTCATAAGCTACCCATGATAGCTTATCAAAACAGCTTATGGCTTATATAAAATAAGTTAAATAAGTTTCACTATAATTTTTCTTCAATTATAAAAGTAGCTCATACAGCTTATGCCATAAGCAGTAGATAAACTTGTTATCCAAACAGGGCCCTAGTCTATCATCTGATTCTACAGAATAAATAAAACAATTTTAGTTAGCTAAAAATAAAATAAAAAACTGAATAGGTGACATGTGTCACAGTGATGTTAGGGTCTTCTTTTCTCATATAGTAATTGAAGTAATTGATAGTAATTGATTGATGGATTGATTATTATTGTTGTATGTTCTGTTGAGTTTCTAGAGCTAGATAATTTTTCTGCTTCAGTTTTTTGTATCAACTATCAAGCACTGGCGAATCAATGTTTCTACTTTTACAAATTGCAATTGAGTTTAATGTTCTCTATGTGCAGAGCTGAGCTCAGTTAGTGCAGAAAGGGTTATACTGAGTCCACGGAAGTTGATGCATGCTATGTCTCACTACATTCCAAACTTTGATCTGACAAGCCAGCAGGTAGAATTGTGTTTCTTTCGTCATTTAGCAACCAGATGATGTTTTGGTTCTCTTTGTCGTTCATGCTTAGTTTTTTTTTTGTAGGATGCTGCTGAAGCGTTGCTTCATCTGTTATGCTCTTTGAGAGAAGAATCTGGAGGTTGTTATGCTCCAAAGATGACTTCTTTAGCAGACATTTTTGCTTCTAATAATAGTAGATTTCTTACTCCAATACAGAAGGACTGGCAGAGTGAGCAGGAAAGATGGCAGAAGCTCTTCCTTGGACCCTTCGATGGGATTCTAAGTAGCAGCTTGACCTGTCAGAGTTGTTCATCCCAGGTACATGAGACTTTCCTCAATGCAATATAACGAACTTTTCCTCATTAATTGTGCGTGTCGTGGTTCTTGTCTGTCATATTAGGCTGCCTTCATAGAAAACTATGACATCACAATTCTGCATCCCTGGCTGAGGTGTATTGTGTTGGAAATCATTCTATAACTGGCTACTAGGAGGACTATTGTGAACACTCAATTTTGGGCGACAATTGTGGTTCATAGAGATGCTTTTATTGACTTCCTGTTTTGATTTGCTACTGTTGCATTTGGGGGAGAAAGGTTGTAGGGCAAAGCTACAGCCACTTGGTAATACCTTTAGGAAGAAATAAAGTTAGTGATTTCAAAATGGCCAGCAACTAACAGAAATTTAGGAGAATTTGGGTTATAGCAATAGGATGGCATGACTTTTGATATTATGGCCTTTTAGCGTTCACATGTTGAGAGATGTAATGATGGTAATGGTAATATGGCATGAAGGATAAATCTTGAGGTCACAATGTTAGTTACTAACTCACATTCCCAAACTACTTTGACAAGACTTATTGTTGCCTGCAGGTCACTGAAATGACTAAAGTCACCTCACTTAATCACTCCAAACATGCAATGACCTCATAGTGTGCTTTTTGGTTGGTCAAGGTCCGTGGTCTGTGTGAGGCATGAGATATCTGTGTTAACAGCTTTTCTTTTATCATGATAGGCTGGTTGTTACATAATTAGCTGTTGATTACAATTAGTTTTACATAAAATATTTTTTTGGTTTTTAAAGATAATATTCTTCTATTTCTATCTTTATTTTTAATGTGAGTGTGATAGTGCTTCTTTTTACCAGTCTTTTATCATTATCTTTTAACTCTATATTTGTTCCTTTTGCAGATCTCAATTAACTTTGAACATTTTGATTGTTTGCCTCTTTCACCCGTGCTTAGTGATAGTTTCACCATAGTAAGTTTTAAAAATTAATGTCACTTGTATTGTAGTTTCAATGTTATATTGAAGTGTTGCATGCCTCTTGTAACACACTGATTATTAAATGTGACATGTTACAGAGAGTTGGTTGCACACTGGTGGATTGCCTGAAGCAGTTCATTGTTGCTGAACATGTTGAAAACTATCACTGTAGCCACTGTTGGCATAATGCTGCAATCAAGTATCTTTCCTTGATGGAAGGAAATAAGGTCATCCCTGTGTGAATCTTTTATTTATTTAGAGATAAATAAAGGCAGCTGAGGGATGCATAGATGATGGTTGCTGAATCCAGCAATAGATGATTCTTAATGTTGTCAAGTTGTGATTTTTGTTTGATTGTTACTCAGGTAGAACTTGAAAAACTTACGAGATGTTCTGACCAAGAACTCTGTGATTGCCGAAAAATTTATAATCTTGAGAAGCTACCTTGGTCAAATAGGTTTTCACATACTTTGAAGCAGCTAAGTATTGCTCGGTGTCCAAAGGTATGCAATCTGTGTGAGATCTGGCATCTCTAATTTTCTCAAGAACCTGTTCTTTTGTAGTTCAATCTCTGAATTGCTGAAACATTTCATTGTCTGTTGACAGATTTTATGCATCCAGTTGAAAAGAGTTCACATGAATGGCATTGGTGAGCCAGTCAAACTGCAGGTAATCTCTGACATGTTAGATCCTCAATTTCCTTAACGGCTTCATTTTTGTTAACCCCCAAACCACAAAAAACGAGAAGTTCCCCAAACATAAGGCTAATTTGATTGCACTCTTAAATAAGTTGGAGTCGGACATAAACTTGACCATTATTTTAGAGTCTTAGACCTGCCTAACCTTTATGAAAGATTGTAATAACAGAGAAGCATATGAATATTCATTGAATTTCACTGAATATTTTTTTTTGTCATGATGATGATATTGCAGGGTCATATTTCTTTTCCATTGATTTTGGATGTGTTGTCATTCATGACAACTAGGATGGGAGTAAAGACACGGGAGGTTGATGTACAAAATCTGCCATTTAATCTGCAGTACAACAGAAGAAACTCTTTACAAAACCATTATAATCTGCATTCTGAGATAAGAACGTTGAAATCCAGTGGCTTTTGTGGAGAAGCAAGAGAGCAGATCAAGGCAGATGGTCTTATTGGTGAAGATGGATTTGTCTCCTCTACTAATAGACAGGCACTTCTTAATGATAATGTATTTCCCTGTTCTGGCTCTTCAGAAAGCATTCACTCAGACACACTGATACAATCCATTGACAAGGTTGGCCCAATTTTTTTTTTATAGCTATGCATTCATTTTACATTGAACCATGAAATCCTTTATCCTTGCATGTTGTGCGGTTGTGCCTATGTATAAACTTTAAAGAAGCTTCATGTATCTGTCTGGTAATCTCCTATTCATTGTGAATAAAGTATAAACTGTGCTTCATGCAGGTGGATGTTTCTTGTGATTTAGTTTCTCAAGAAACATGTTTGTATCGACTTGTTTCTGTTGTGGAACACTTTGGAAGAGCAGGAAGTGGGCATTACACTGTTTATAGATGTGTGAGAGTGGAGTCCCCAGATGTCTCTGGTGGTGATTACTTCAATCAACATTCAATGCGCTGGTTTTGTGTATCAGATTCTCAAGTGCATGCTGTTTCAGTGGAAGATGTTCTTTCTACTGAGGCCAGCTTGCTCTTCTATGAGAGAATTCCAAAGAACTGAAAGAAAGAAAAAATTCTCTATGTTGTTTTGGGAAGTTCTTGGTTCAGGAAATGCATTTCGTGTTGTATGTTCCTAGTCACGGGAGTTTATAGTGTGGCGTTTAACTTGACCAGGAGCGGTATATAAGGATGCAATCATGCAGGGAAGTCTTTCCAAAATGCTAGACATGATTCAGTACCTCAAAAAATGGAAAGAATGTTATAGACAGACTAGTTGGTCTGGTTAGGTCGCAATTTAAACGGGTCTACTTTTGTAAGCCCACATAACCATAAAACTCAACAGATTTATAGGCAGATTCGTTAACACCAAATAATAAATTCTCGGGGTCTTCTTGAGCATGCCCTATCAAATATCTTAAATGCGCTTACTTTTTGTATTGTATCAGGCTATTACTAATAAATTTTTAAAAAAAAAATTGTAGAAAAAAATGTGTACCATTATTTTTTGGTCATGAAAAAAAAATGTGTACCACCATTTTTTTGGGTCCATAAATGTGTACCACCAAAACTCCTTTTAAATTGCAAGTTAAATGGACTGGACTTGAAACTTTGCGCGTAAACGGATCTACAATATGCCTAATTCTAACTCGAGAATTTTTATCTATACATACATATTTTTTTATCTACACATATTTTAATGTTTATATATTTTTTAAACACATACATGATGCAGAATTAATAGTTTTGCACATTGTAAATAAATGTAGAACTAATAGCTTTGCAGACATTTTTTTCTAAAAACATATATGATGTGGAATTATTAGTTCTGCATGTTGTAATTCAATGCAGAACTAATAGTTTTGTAAGCATTTTTTTATTCGTTATGCATACTTGTGGAACTATTAGTTCTATATCATGTATGTTTTCAGGAAAAAAAATAATAGCTCCGCATGGATTTACAACGCGTGAAACTATTAGTTTCGCATCATGTATGTGTTCAGAAAAAATATACATGTAGAACTATTAATTCCACATTGAAATATATGTGAATAGAAAAGTACGTATGTGTAGATAAAAAAAGCCTTCTAACTCGTGCAAGTTCTGAGTTTAACAAGCCGGTTGATCCACTGATCTTGACTCATATATTTAACTCTAATTTTTCACCATAAAAGATTGCAGGTATTAACCCATTCTTTGCAAACTCGCGAGTGTTGTATTCTTATACAAAATTATTTTTCGTCCTTATTAATATTATACATATTAACGTCTTGATAGACACTCATGTCCGAATCAATGCGTACTTCATATAATATAATTAAAACAGGAGTTTCATAATTTTTAAAAAGTTACTTTTTCTATTAAATATAATATACTCATGAATATGCGTGTATTCTAAAATTTCATAGATATCTCGCAGGGTATATACTATATACTCATGCATAGCTCGGGAGGCGAGATATATTATTTGGTAAAATATATGATCTTAAAATTATGTTTAGATATTTAGCGAAGAGTGAAATAAAATGAAGTGAAAAAAAAGCGTTACCATCTTATATCTTATTCCACTTATTCTATTTTTTAAATAATTCGAACAATAAAATTGCTTAAGACTCTATTTCCATTCTATGTCATTCCATTCTATTTATTTCCATCAATTCAAACATACTCTAATGTTTAATTGACAAAAAAAAACATACTCTAATGTTTTTATTTCATGTAGAAAAGACATTGGGGTGCATTATGTATAATTAATTACAACGCTATAAATTTGCAAGATTAATCCATTGAATACTAAACACGACTTTCCTAGTATTAAAATAAGTTGTGGCACAAAATTGCAAACACTACTTCAATTGTGAATCGGTGGTTTCCTTCTGGCTGGAGTGTAATCCATGGAGAACACTTCATCGCCTCCATTGTCTCCTTCTCTTGGCTTAAACATGTGATCTTCCGCTTCCTTATAATAGTTAGCTGTATTACTTTTTTCTTTTAGTGTTCGTGCAGCTGAAAACATGTGAGAAAAAACAAATGAATAAAATTGACAAAGAAAATTATTTAATAAAAGGGGAATATATATCACGAGAGTCTTCTAAATCCAATGTATGATCACTATGATCGATCTATACAACAAAATACCTCTGGCTTGGATAGAAATGAAGCAGAGAAGGAAGAAAACCACAAATAGAAAACGCTTTTCCTGTGCAATAACCATCTTATAATAATTAGACTTGTATGCTCTATGACATGATGATCTTGATCGGAATACATCACATAGACGTTTATTCTGGATCCTTATATAGACAAATATAATTAGCAGCTCCAAGCTTTCTTAATTAGCAGCCAATTGACACGAAGATTATTGATGGGTATGCATAGTGTCACGTGGGTCACAGGGGCTCACACTGATCTTCTAATTTTAAAAAATGAATAAAATAATTACACAACATATTTTAACGTGGAAAACTTTGCTCGATATGAGAGAAGAAAAAATGGGATGTAATTTAAAAAACCTTTCACTATATAAAATAACTGGTACATCAATATATATGCAGTATTCCTAACACGATCAACATGACATAAAAAAGTTGAAAATCAATATAATAAAATGTAACAATACATATATGTTAATTTTATTTAATTTTTCTGTTTCTTTTATAATTGTTATTATTATTATTATTATTATTGAAATTGTCTTCACTTGATACTTTTCCTGAGTAGATTTTCACAATAAAAATGGAAGAGTTTTTGAGTCTTAAATGCCAACACAATGACACACTGGGGTAGTTTGCACAAGGGAGTAATGGTCTACGTGGGTCAACATCATTGTCTGCTGCTGTCTGCCTAGAAAAGACGGGTATGTGCTTTGGGGGAATGGCTTAAACAAGAAACTAGAAATCCATGGAACATCCATCCATGAATGTCAACCTCTACTATACGTGTATTTGGGCCATCTCAGTTTCCCTTTTTATTGTCAAAATGCTTCCTGTTCAATTTCATTATATTATTTTATATATTATAACATTGACACACATTGTATTTGTTCCCTCAACTGTTCCTTATGCATAGTAGTTGGTTGGTGATAACTTTTCTCCTTCAATTCAAATTAACTTTCGAATATTGATCAATAATAAGGAACTTTTCAACTGATTTTTGTCACGGACGAAAAACAACAATAGGACTCTGTCTATGTCTCGTCTTTGGATTCAATATACAAATTCACTAATTAAAAGACTACTCTTTTTATATGAATACATTTAAGCCATTGAAAATTCAATGCTTCCATTATTTACATTATTACACACAATTTTTTAGCCAAGAAACAGTATAGCAAAATTGTGCATGTATATATATGATAACACTCTAGCTTGCATATTAATGCTGCAGAGTCTTAGATTTCTCAAAAAAAAAAAGCTCATCCATGATCCGTGTCAGTACATTTAACTGAGATTTGATTGAGGAGCTGTCTATAATATTGAGCTGGGTCATTAAATTTGTGCCGGAATATACAGACAAAATAATACCTTTAATTGGGCAGGGCCATCTCTCAGAAGTCAGAACTGCAACCTGTTCAAGTGTTCTGTACTAATTACCCCCCGTGCCTGTCTGAGGCATATATTTACCCACTTCAATCCCTTCACATACAAAGTGAAATGAAAAAAATAAGAACTCATGACATATGTAGATTGTATATATATCAAGTTAGAATACATGAATTATGAAGTAAAATGAGTTAATTTTGACCGATATTAAATTTAACTGAAATCGATTCTAAATATTCATAAAAAAATTAAAGGAAGATTAGATTAATTCTTCTTATGCACTCTCTTTTCTCAATATATATATATATATGTGTGTGTGTGTGTGTGTGTATAATTAGGCATATAGCTAGTAACAGTTGATTATGATTTTTGAGTGAGAAAAAACACTAATTAAATATTTTGGATATGTGATTTTCACTTTATGGCTTGATAATTAACAAATAAAGCTTAATTAAAGTAACTTTGTGCATAATTATTAGAGAGCTATATATAGTGGCAATCATTCAATTGCCTTGGGGTTATGTAGCCCTGAATTAATATTGCTTTGTCATGTACTATGATGGTTTGTTTTTGTTTGCTCTGATTGTTTTCTTCCCCTCGAGTTAGATTGCATATGTATATAGGAGATTTGATTAATTGATTAATTAATCATGGAGGATGGCAGGCATTAATGAATGGAGGGAGAATACCCGACACTGGTGAGACTACGATCATTTTCGGATAAGACAATGGACAAAGTTTTTATTGTTTGTGGGATTAAGACAATTAATAGACAGTGTTGTTATAGATCACATGGGAGGAGTGCGTTGATCATCTACCAGGTAGACCTGCTTTGTCTCTTACATATTGCGCATGAAACCAAACCTGATTTCTGATCAAAAAAAAAAAACCAAACCTGATTTTGAGGTCTATTAATTAAATTAACTAGATAATGATCCGCGCACTGCGTGGACGAAATTTAATAAATATGCATGTGGGAGAGTTTAATATGAATTCAAGTAAATTTGTGAAATTTAAGAATAATATAAAGTTATTAGAGCAAAGTTTATAAAAGCATATCTATAGTAGAAAGTGAATAATAGGGGTATGCCAAAAAAATTTTTGATCGGAAGGAAAATAGGGGTATGCCAATTTTGTTATAGTACAATGAAAAAGAAAACAAAACCCTTAATTTTTCCGAATATCTCATATCTTTAGATTAGTGCAGTGCACTTGAGTACATGACAGCTTGGTGCAAAATTTTGTGCATTATTGATTCCTAAATGTGAAAGTGAAATGATTGTTTGCTTGGGTGTGGCTTACCATTTTAAGAAATGAAAATATGCTTTGAAGATGTAACGGTTCTCATTAAATTTTTAATTTAAGTAAATTACATGAATTTTTATAACTGAATTATAGAAGAGGCATAAAATCTTTCAAAGAAGAGGAGTAGTCAAAGAACTTAGAGGGGGACACATAAGCAAAAATGCTGATGTATGTGTCGAAAAAAAAATGATTTGCAATACTTAGATGTCATCGCTTGTGGCTCAGCTTTTATATATTATAACTAGATTGAAGGGTGGCAATCTGATTGATAGATAGATACAGTAATGATAGAGACAAGAGAATGATATGAGCAACCAATTGGGCGCTAAAAGCCTGAGGCTACATGGCATATTTTATTAGGTTTAACTAGCATTTACTCGATGTGGCCAAAACTATTATCTGAAAGAAAAAAATCAACAATTTAAAAAGAGACTTTATACTATCAGAATTTCAATTCTTAGTAATGTCAAACTAATGTGATTAATTGCTAGTTATTGTAAATCTACTTCACGAGTAGTTGATTTTTAAGATAAAATTATATTCAGTCAAAAAAAGCTAAAAATATATAAATTAAATATATGGCATTGATATCGTTTTTTATAAACTAAATTTTTTTTTAAAAAGACAAAAAAGAAAAAGAAATTAAACCAACTAAGAGCGTAAAATGTATCATCATTTAGCAAAGCTAAAGAATATAAAAGAAAGTTAACCCTCAAAGTTAAATATTGTCACCTGTAAGCAACCCAAGAAGTATACTACACTGACACCAAACCCACGGTGATGAGCAATATTATGTACAAAGAAAACATATATATGGTATTGATATAAATGATACTAGCCGGTTGACCCATGCAATGTATGGGTCCAGTTGATTTTTATATATGATATGAAATGATTGATTCATTAATTAGTAATAAATTGATATATGATATATTCTAAATTTATAACAATGCTAATTTTGTGACATTGTGTATGAAAATTTATAGAAAGAGAGAAATATGGATGAAACCCGTAAGTAAATATTAATTTATTAATCATAAATAAAATAAAAAAATAATTTTACAACCTAAAAATTTAAATAAAACAAAAAAAATAAATGAAAACATAAGTAAATACCATTTTATTCATCAAAAATAAAATCAAAAGAAAAATAATTTTACAATATCAAGATTTACAGGAACAAAGAGATTAATAGAACTTGTAAGCCAACACTATTTAATTAATCAGAAATAAAATCAAAAGAAAAATAATGTTGCAACCTAAAAATTTACAGGAACAAAGAAAGATGAATGGAACCCGTAAGCAAATATTATTTTATTGATCAAGGAAAAATAATTTTGCGTCTTGAAAATTTGTAGAAACAAAAAAATATGAATGGAACCCGGCAAACACTATTTTATTGATCAAAAATAACATCAAAAAATAATAATTTTACTACATGACAATTTATAAGAAGAAATAAAGATGAATGAAATTCATAAGTAAACATTATTTTTATCATGAAACAATAATTTTGCAACCTAAAAATCTATATGTACAAAAGAAATATGAATGAAATCCATAAGCAAACTTTATTTTAGAGTAAATGGTCAAATTGCCCCCGAAAGATATATACGGTGGCAAGTAGGTCCCTGAAAGACAAATAAAAAAACCCGTCCCTGAAAGATGTTTTCGTTTGTCATATTGGTCCCTAAATGTCATTTCTATCATTATTAGGGGTCATTTTTAGATTTTAAGAGTTTAGATGGGTTAAAAAAATAAGTAATTCTTTCCTCACACAATCCTCCCTCCCCATCTCTCTCTCTCTCTCTCATCCACCTCCACGTGGACACCCTCTACCACCACCATCTCGATGGAGGACAAAGGAAACACTTGCAAATTATACCCCTTTACATGCTTGGGCAGAAACTGTTGATTATGAGGACCAAAGGGTTTCCAGGGTAACGAGCATACCATTAAATAAGAACAAAGAAGTGAAATTGGTCAAACGAAAGTAGAAGTGCAGAACTATGATAATGCTGCATATGGAGGGCTCACCCCTGAATATAATCAAGGATTCCAAAAGGTTGTGGATGAAGATACAAGCAATAGATCAAGTTCAGGGTCAGCCATCTCTAATTCAGAAAGCTGCGCTCAATTTGGTGGCACAAATGCTAGTGATTTGACAGGTTCGACAATTATCGTTTGCTAATTTCTTTGAAAAAAATTTCTTCATAACTGATCATGGCAGCATTGTCTATTTCATTGAAATAGTTTGGATTTTGATGACATCCTGATTTATATGAGCATAATCAAGAAATGGATAATGAAATGGAAAAGAAAAAAGAAAAATTGTGGAATTGCATAACAACTTACAAGGCCTTGGTTTTCCTAAAGGAAGACGAGTTAATCTTGCTTCTAACGGTGCATCACACATATGAGTGTGCTTTTTTTATTACTCTAGAAGTGATTTAAAGGATTTTCTTAAATGAAGGTATAGCATTGTCTCAAAACAATTGAAGTGGCAAGTTTTACAATTACATATAACATCAACTATCTATTATTACAGTGGATGTATGTATATGTGTGTGTATTCTCTTGACTATACTTTTTGAGAGTAACTCTAATAAAGATAGTTTGGTTAATTCAGGTCCTTCTCAGTCAGTGGTCTGGGATACCATGGTGCCTTAAAAAAAAGGACATGTCCACGTGGAGGTGGATGAGAAGGGAATGAATGTAGTGGTGGTGGTGGTGGTGGAGATTTGAAAGAATGGGAAGGTGGTGGTGGAGGGTTATTAAAGGGTGGGAAGGTGATGGTGAAGGGTTGAAGGGGGAGGGAAGGGTGAAGAGGAAGTTGTGAGAGTTGGTGGTGGTGAAGAGGAAGAGGAAGAGGAAGAGGAAGAGGAAGAGGAAGAGGGTGAGAGAGAAGAGTGAGAGGGCGGTGGAAAGGGGAGAGAGAGAGAGAGGGGGGGAGGGGGGGGAGAGGAGGGATTGTGTGAGGAAAGAATTAATTATTTTTTTAACCCATTTAAACTCTTAAAATTAGAAAATGACCCCTAATAATGATAGAAATGACATCCAGGGACCAATATGACAAATGAAAACATCTTTCAGGGATGAGTTTTTTTATTTCTGTGTTTCAGGGACCTACTTGCCACCGTATGTATCTTTCATGGGGCAATTTGACCATTTACTCTTTATTTTATTGCTGAAAAATAAAATCAAAAGAAAAATAATTTTTCCAACATGAAAATTTACGGGAAAGAAGAACGAAGAAAGATGAATGGAACTCGTAAGGAAACATTATTTTATTGATCAAAAATAAAATAAAAGAAAAATAAATTTTCAACAAAAAAAAATTACAGAAACAAAGAAAAATGAATAAAACTTGTAAGGAAATACTATTTTATTGATAAGAAATAAAAGCAAAAAAAAAATTTGTAACCTGAAAACTTACATGAACAAAGAAAGATTAATGAAACTCATAAGCAAATATTATTTTATTTATCAGAAATAAAAAAATATATAATTTTGTAATCTAAAAATTTACAGGAATAAATAAAGGTGAATAAAATCCATAAACAAATACTATTTTATTGATAAAAAATAAATTTAAAAAAATTACAACATGAAAATTTACAAAAGCAAAAAAAAATGAGAGGAATCATAAGAAAACAATATTTTATTTTTAACTAAAATAACAAATAATATTTTATTTATTTAAAATAAAATTAAAACAATAATTATTCTATATATGTAAATATATAAAATTTAAAATTGAAATAAAAGAAACAAATTTCTTGAAAGAGAGAGTGATATATAGCGTTTGAATTGAAGAGATGGCATCCTGGCCTTTTTTTGGCGACATGCCATCGTGGTTTGAGTTGGACAAGAGGACCGTTGGAATAGTAGCAAGTGAGAAGAGGAAATGAAGCAAGGATATTATGACACGTGTGCCGAACAGTGGATATCTGTACAGATTTAATATAATATTAGATTAGATAACATAAACATATCTTTAATTGGTTTTATCCATATATATTATGTTTGAAATTAGGTGGCTTGCATGATTGAATAATAAATAGTCAGTTTTATTGATAAATGCTGGGAAAATTATAACGAATTTTTTTTGAAAATCAAGTTTCTTATATTTTTTTGAAAATTATAAGTTTTCAAATCAAGCAATGACATGTATTTTTTTAAAAAAATTTAAAAATTAAAAGAAAAATGTCCGAGTATCATTAATGAAAACTTACATGAACAAAGAAAGATTAATGAAACTCATAAGCAAATATTATTTTATTTATCAGAAATAAAAAAATATATAATTTTGTAATCTAAAAATTTACAGGAATAAATAAAGGTGAATAAAATCCATAAACAAATACTATTTTATTGATAAAAAATAAATTTAAAAAAATTACAACATGAAAATTTACAAAAGCAAAAAAAAAAGAGAGGAATCATGAGAAAACAATATTTTATTTTTAACTAAAATAACAAATAATATTTTATTTATTTAAAATAAAATTAAAACAATAATTATTCTATATATGTAAATATATAAAATTTAAAATTGAAATAAAAGAAACAAATTTCTTGAAAAGAGAGAGTGATATATAGCGTTTGAATTGAAGAGATGGCATCCTGGCCTTTTTTTGGCGACATGCTATCGTGGTTTGAGTTGGACAAGAGGGACCGTTGAAATAGTAGCAAGTGAGAAGAGGAAATGAAGCAAGGATATTATGACACGTGTGCTGAACAGTGGATATCTGTACAGATTTAATATAATATTAGATTAGATAACATAAACATATCTTTAATTGGTTTTATCCATATATATTATGTTTGAAATTAGGTGGCTTGCATGATTGAATAATAAATAGTCAGTTTTATTGATAAATGCTGGGAAAATTATAACGAATTTTTTTTGAAAATCAAGTTTCTTATATTTTTTTGAAAATTATAAGTTTTCAAATCAAGCAATGACATGTATTTTTTTTAAAAAATTTAAAAATTAAAAGAAAAATGTCCGAGTATCATTATTTGATTAAATAACTTTTTTTGTGACAGGGATTTGAGAACTTAGAGATCAGTATATAAGATTTGTACGGATATCCATTCAAAGTTTTGGAGGACTTGATAACCCATTATTATATATCCCTTGCACTCTATAATCTATAGGCTTAATTAACCATATTTGAACAGATCCTGATAGCCAAAAGAATGAGGAAAAAAACAAAAATCAAACGATATATAATCAATCAAAGGAATCTAACAACAATATTTAATTATTTTTCTAATCCCTCGCCCCCCATGTTTTTTATCCAACACGGAAGAAACGGTCATTATTCCATAATCGTTGGATAAAGTGAGTCTAATTAATAAATGATTCAATAATGAAAGTAACTTGTTTGGAATCATGAAAGAGGCTTTATATATAAAGAATATCTTGTTAGGGTTATTGACCCTCAGTTTGGGACTTAGTCACACTTAAAGTTTACTGTCTCTCTCCTAAAATGTGTTTTGTGGAGATCGAACCTTGATCACTCCCAAACTCAGTGTGTAATGCCAACTGAGTCATACCTATTGGGTAAAAAAAAAAAATCCAGTTGTGGCCTATAGGAGATTCTTTGCCAATTCCCAGGTTGCTAGTGATACATGTCAATTTTGGCCTATTCATTTTTACTCTCACCAAACATACCGTTACTATCATTAGTTGCGTTGCAGGTTAGGTGACTTATTGATGAATGGTTGTTCCTCTGCTCCTCTTTAACATCAATTATCACTAACTCAAGTGGTTGTTAAATGAGTGTAATTTGATTAAACAACTGATTGAAGACTTTTCATATACTAGATAACACTTGTAGCATGAAATCGAGGGTATCCCATCACTTATTGGAGTAAAATTTTGTCAATGCCATGTGGAGTAAAAAATTATTCTTATTCAGATATATTATTGAACTTTTTTGACATTTTTTTGTCTTCATGTGTTCTGCATATGTTACTGTTTCATTTACCATCATGCATTTCCAAAAGTGACTTCAAATATTCCCAGATGCTCAAAGTGGTACAAGAATATACAATGATCAAACTTCAAAAGTCCCATCCTGATTTGTTCTCCACAAAGGCAAGCTTTTTATATTGATATATGGAATTATGGATGTATATATATAGTTGCATTTGCATCTGAGATATTACAAACTCTCATCTCCTTTGCATTCAGTAAACTACAGTCTCTTAAGATGTACCTCACCAGTGGAAAGATTGTATTATTCTGCAAAGCAATTTTCAGCATGTGGTGCTGCTTAAAACTCTGAGAAATCCTCTCTGTATTCGCACCTTACATTATCATAACTTCAAAAACTATTTACAAGTGATGAGTTCTAAACATATATGATTAAGCAGCAGCTACTAGACCAGTCTTTCTCGACATAAGTTGGTGATTTAAGTGTGGATTTTTCCTACCTTCAAAGTTCAAACCATATCTATCTATTGAAGGTCATAGATAGCATTGCAGGGTAATTAAGCACTGTGGATTGGTGCTTTTTTCTACCAAAAAATAATATTTCTAAAGAAAAAACAAAACTTGAGGGGACTTTAATTATGGATTGGTGGATTCTTTTTTGCAGGTGTGTAGTCCATTGTATCCACCAAGTCATCACTGCTTTCTTGTGTCCCTTTCCCTTCATGGTTTGGCTGAAGCACACTACTTTGACCCTTCTCAGCTCCATCCCTAGTAGTCTCTCTCAAATTTCTGGCTGCAAGATATCAAAAGAAAGGCATCACATAAATGATAGACTTTGAAAATATACAATATTCATTAATTCCAATTTTGCAAGACCCTTGATCATGGCATGTTGGTTTTCTATTGCAAAAGTACGTTTGATCAAAAGGAACTCTATAATTCCTTTGGGTTCAAATGTAATTTTACAATCTCCCAACGGAAAACCACGTGAAACTAAGCTTACCTCTTGCTGTCATGGAGATGAAGCAAAGCAATAAAAATGCAATCAGAAGTAGGCGCTTGTTGCTTGGTAACATAGCCATCTTAACTAATTACTTAGCTCTATGAATTCAATGGTGTGTTATAACTGTGAATCCTTGCACTTGCCCAAGATATGGCCTGGTTTCCCTCTTTTTATAGGCAGGGATAGTTCAAAGTAGTTGCCATTTGCCAAGAGGGTGCAATATGCATTCCTCCTCCAAGACAAGAAAGAAATATTGTTGTGATTTAGGTTCAAATCATTGTCTCCTACTCTGTCCTCCCTGAAAATGACAACACTTTGCTTCGGATACAGGATCCAAGTTAAGAGCAGAAAACGGTTCCATTCCCCTTAAATTGTTACTACTTAGTTGGCACTTTGTGTGTCCCTGTAAACATTTGGCACTGTGCATTAACCAAAGATCTGCAACCAAAAATAAATAACCCCCTAGCTACCCCACAAAAAAAATGCACAAAATAAAAAGAAGAAAGAAAAAAAACAAAGAAACACGTTTTGGAGAGAGGGGGGAGGGGGCTCCATTACTTACTGATAATGATTATGTAATTATGAAAAAAAGGATGGAAGCAGCCACCTGAATTTCAATTCCACAATTTTGGAGAGGGGGGGGCCTATCCAATTCCACAATGTAGGGTGATTTTCAATATTCCCCCCCCGTATCACAAGAAAGGCTCAAATATGCAATTCATATCTCAGTTATTCTGTTCTAGCATACAAAATTAACTATAAAGTATCTCTAGTTATATTCTATGTTTAAATATATTTTTAGTCCCAGCAAATATAACGCTTTTTAGCTTTAGTCCGGGTAAAAAAGTTGTTTATGATCCCTGTAAAATAAAAAGTTTTGTTTTTAGTTTTTGTAATATTTAGATCACGTTGAATTAATCTCTATAATATTTAGATCACGTTGAATTAGTCCTTATAAAATAAAATTGATATTATATCTTACGGACTAAAATTAAAATTATCCACATATTACAATGACTAATTTAACATAAATCAAATATTGCAGAGACTAAAACAAAATAGCGAGGACTAAAAACAAAATTTTCTATTTTGCAATGATCATAAATTTTTTTTACTAGAACTGAAACTAAAATGTGACATATTTACAGGACTAAAAATATATTTAAGTCTATATTCTATTCATAGATTCGATCAAACATTAACCATTAACCAATTATCTACATTTGAAATCCAAAATAAATCTTAATAAAAGACAGGGCAATCTTAATTCAAATCATATATGTGTGTGTGTATTAAATTTTAACACCTGCCACCGTTTTTAATCTCATAAAAATTAGGAAACTTATATTTCAAAACATAGTAAAATTAAATTCCTATATGTGATGTAAAAAAAATGTCATTCTCTTTATATTTTGTGTTTATCGAGACATGATGCATGTATTATCATCTCTCCATCTCTATGTGCACAACTATATGTATATAGAATTTGTAAATTAAATTCTTAATAACTCACGTATAAAACCTGATATATTGAGCGTTTTGCCCTGACTTGGCTGAATAATGCATATGGCTCTTCCCCAACTACATGCATAGAGTGGTCGATAATGCGTGCAGTACTACAGAAAGAGTAGCATTATGTGCACCTCTTATTTAATTATCCTATCTTCCCCTCAATCATCACACATCCCCCTCTTAATCATTATCCTACTTTTAATATTTGGTTAAGCAAGAGAGGAAAGTATGCGTTAATGAGCGAAAATAGATAACCGACATTGATGGGGCTTCGATCATTTTCAGATAAGGCTTTGAGCAATGTTTGTGCATGGAAAAACCATGTGATCTATCTAATTGTGGGGCTTCTTTGTCTCTTAATTTTCTCATAAAACCAAACACTGAATTAATTTCCCCCGTTGATGCCTAAGATTAACGACAACACCCATGTCCAGATGTCCTTCAAAAAAAAAACGGCAACACCGATGGAAAAGAAAGATTTGGAATAAATAAATAAATTAAGAAAGCTAACGATATACCTAACCAATTTCTCACTTCAAAAGATGTTTTATTCTACCAGTATTATGTGCATTATCGGGGTGCTTTTAAATTTAAGTAAAACTTAAAAAATTAAAATAATATTTAGGTAATATACTTAAAAAAAATTATTTAAAGTGGTTTGAATGGTCTGTTGAAATTTAGAGGAAAGGAGAAATTAATTATAATGTGAAAGGAAGAATTTTTAAAGATTGAGAATAAGCATTTCAAATTAGGAAAAAAGATAACATAATTTTAACTTAAAAATTAAGATAATTAATATTTTGGAAAAAAATTGATTAAAATTTTTGAATTTTATTAAAAGTATAACAATAATATTAAATAATAATGAATTTGTGTTTATTAAAAAAGTAAGATAATATAATAAGAATAAAACTTACACAATGGCGCATTAATGACTTGTTTTTAATTATATTGTTATTGTTCTTCCTACATCTTTTTTTTTTGGGACAATTCTTCCTACATCACGGATCCTACTAGATTTGGGCTGAAACAATCTTGGACCAAGGACTCTCGTGATGACTCACGGTGAGTTACCTACAAAGGCACTCCAACACTCAAGTTAAAGGAATTCCAGCAAAATGAGAGTAATAGTGAACACATGTACTTAGGGTGGGAGTTCCTCTCTTAATATACTTGATGTCATGGTCCCCTCTAGGGGACAAAGTTTTCAGAGTCATGCGTTATTTCGTACAGTAGGACGAGCACGATGTCGCCCTGCACCTTGGTGCGTGTCTCTGTAGTGTGTAGGGGCTATGTGGGTGTGAGGATGCGAGTGCGACTATCCTTGCTGGGCATGGATGTCAAAAGTGGGGACTAGAGGACCGTGTGTTGGTTCGGGTCGAGGTTCCTTGTTCACGGGTCGGTCCAATGTGGGTATGGTCCCAAACGAGGCATGGAACACCAATTGAGTCACTCCAAACATACTGGATTGGACCCAATTAGGGGTCACCCCATGACAATTTATTATTAATACTACTACTATTATATAGAGTCATTTACACTGGCTAGTTTGTTCTTAAAGTTATACCTAACCCAACTCAATCAGATTCATTAGCTTTGTTTTTTTTTTCTCCATAAAAAAAAGTTTTTTTTTATTCCCTTTGGTCTAAAATATAAACAATAAAAACACTTTTTTCTTGGTCCAAAATATAAGCAACATTCATCATTTTTCAAATAAATTAAATCCTAGTTTTTCAACTATACCATTCATTTAATGCAATATTCATATTTATGAGACACATCAAATGAGATATTTTTAGAAAAAAAATATTTAAAACTAATGAGTATTAATTAAAATTATCACATTTCAAAGCATTCATTAGTCTGTATATTTTTGTATTATGTTGTTTATATTTTGGACTGGAGGGAGTATTATTTTACTATATATAATAATGAGGCCAAATAATAGCATTGATCATGTTTTCCATGTAGCTTTATCCGTGGTGGAAATTAATTGGAACCAGACCACCTTATTACACAGTAAACAACTAAACATACAGCACCATATATACATGATGCACCCGGCATATACAGGTACGGTATACTTTATGAGCCGGGATCAAAATAATGGATCAGTTGGAATGCCCAATTGCCCATGATTGGCAAGTTCAGTTGTTTTCTATTAATTTATTATGGATTACAATTAACTAATTGATCAAAATTATTTATTAACTCATTAAATAAAACTATTTATGAAAAATATTTTAATTATAATACTTTACGTGTACATGTTTTTTTTTTTACAGAATTATACATGTACATGTTAAAAAATAACGCTATGTTAAATAAATTTTTTTTGTATAAAAAAAAATTAATTTTTTTTTGGGTCAATAAATTTTTTTTTGGTTAAATGGGTCAATAATATATTGACGTGTTAAAATTGACGTAGCATTTGGATTATTCTCCAGAAGTTCCGCACTTTTAGTGAGCCCACATGTGTGCGGGTCCGCTTCATTAAATTGCAAAGTTACGTAGCTCGATCGAGCAAGGGATGGCCCACCCACACAACCACAGACCCACGAGAGTTAAGGGCTGTTTGAAAAATCAGCTTATTTAAGCACCTATGGTATAAGTGTTTATATGATAAATATTTATGTATAAATTATTTTTATAATTAAAAAAATAATGTGGTAAAATTGATTTCATATAAACTATAAGCTGTTTTGATGAGCTATCATGGGTAGCTTATAAAAATAAGCCCAAAACAGCTTATGAACCAGTCATAAGCTGTTTTTATAAATTCTATCAAACACACTGACAAAAGCTTATGTCAGTAAATAAACCCAGATAAGCTCTGCATAAGCCAATCCAAACAGGTCTTAAGTATGGCCTTGATTCACAATCGGAATATAAAAAAAATGGTGTAGTTCTTAATGCACTTAATAAATTGAAGTCATTAGATAAAAATTGGATTGTTTATATTTTGAATCCAATTGCTCGAGCTTCAATAATTGAAATAAACGTCCGTACGTGAATTTAATTGAACATGAAGAAAATCTTCAGTACTCTCACATTAACCTTCATTTTGACAATTCCTTTTATTATTCTTTTTAAAAAAGTCAAAATAAGACAAAAAATATTCAATGTCACGTGATGAGTGAAAAACTTTCCCGGTATGTAGAGTTGACAGAGAATTTCCACACACCTGAAATGTTTCGGACTCCAAAATCTCAAAAGAAATAAAACTCCCACAGAGGAGCACAAATTAAGAAAAAATAAGAGTTGTTACCAGCTAGCAATCCACCAAGTTCTTTGTTCTTCCCCGTTGGTCCTCAACGGCACACAAACGCGGAGCTAAGCTAAGGATATCTCTGATTATTTGCACGAAAACAGTGACCACCTATGAAGTAGTATACAACACGGTTTGAATTAAATTTTGAAGAGAAAATACATTAAACTTTGTCGTTTATTAATTTCTTAAAGTTGAAATAGAAAAGCTAAAAATGAACTTATATGATATGATTATTACCATACCTGGATGAATTTTACTGTTTAGTTGGTTCTATTATATATGATGACCACAATGATAGGAAAAGAGCCCCTTTTAGTTTACCCCCAAACTACTCAACAAGTTGTTGTGGGGGTAGAATCAGTGGAATGTGACAGTGTCTGGGAACCATTTGTGCAACCGGGTTTTGGGGGAGGGGCCAGTGGGTCGCGTCCTCTTGTGTGTGTGTGTAAACGAAACGCGTGGATTGGAGCCACATCGAGGCCGACACATGCATACAAAAAGGTCCCCTTGAAAGGGAAATTGAACATTTGGATTTGTTTGGGGAAAATGGTGTGGTCCCATATCTTTGGATCATGAAACCTGAGGGTTTTGACGCGTATTCGCGGCTCGGTTTAGTTTTAAGGTAAAAAGTCATTCGATTCAAAGTTTAAAATAGTATGTGGTTCGGCTCAGTTTGGTTTGTTTTCAAAAAAATATCCGCAACAATGCGATTTAAATTGGATCGGTTTTCGGTTATAATTTTTTTTGAAAATAAATATCAAACTAAGTGATTCCGTTTCTGTTTCACTTCTAATATATTTCTGAGTACAACTCAATGACATTTGTTTTAACAATTCTTGATGGATTATCGATTATAAAACTAATTTTTAAACACACACGTCATTTCTAAAAAAATGTCTTATAAAAAAATAGTATTTGCAAGATCTTATTCTAAACAAATGAAATAAAAAATGTGAAATAATATTTAACACACACAAGGTCATTGTGAATTAATATTTCACACAAAGACTACTTGCAAAAGTCAATTCTAAAAAATACACAATGTAATAATTGATTAGTAGTCTATATATACAAGTCCAAAAGGAATAATATTATAAGTTGCGGTTCGGTTCGCTCGGTTCGGTTTTAGTAAAGAGATCCGAAATCCGAGTGGTTCGGTTTGATTTTCCAAAATAGTCATTAAAAAAAATCCAAATAATTCGGTTTTAGATCGGTTTTCAATTTTTTGGATCGGTTTTCGGTTATTTTTTTGGATCGGTTTGGCTTTAAACACCCCTGGGTTTTGTTTTGGGGCCTCTGGGCTGTCACGTGCTTGTCACACAGCGTGTTTTGTTTTGTGGGTTAGGTTAGATCATTAGAGACGAGATTAGGAAAACGTAATCACGCTTGGTCTGGGATTAATTTGCCTCGTCAACGTTGAATCAGACTGGTTGATGGCTTTTACTTGTCTTTGGGCGTTGGTTGGAGTAGCCATTGAGGGCACACGCTCACGTGCTTTTGCTGCTCCTGCTCATCATCTCACACCATCTACGTTGCGTCTACTACCGTCTACGGGGGACGGATCAAACGCAAACAATTAGGGCTGGAAATTGGAATTTGATTAAGTCACGACACTCTTGGCTTTAAGCGAGTTTGTCATATATATATATTTTTTTTGAGGAAAAATCAATACAAGGTCTATTTCTTTGATATAAACTTTTTTTTTTAATTTGATTAACTTGTATATAAAAAATGTAGTTTGGTCTAAGTGGTTAGAATCTAGTTTCTCAATCTCATTTGAGATTTATATGAATCACCCGATTTTATTTGGATTAGTTAGAGTCTAATGCAACTTTCAAATATCTTTTGATTCAAAAATGCGACTTTCAAATATCAAAAGCATTGACAAAAGAAAATCTATTAGTAATAGGACAATGATACATGGATACTCCATTCCAATGAGGTGAGAGGTGTGTCATGGGTGCGGGAGGAGAGTCCATTGATCATTATGTTTAGTAATAATTTTATATTCTTGAAAATATCCTCCTATATAAGACAAAAGAAAAAGCAAGGTGAAAAAAAGTTGTATGAGCACATAATCCACATTATTGGAATCAAACACAAGTCTATATGACGTTTGGGCAATCATGCTAATCCGGATTCAAAATAAACTTATAAAGGATCCAACCAATCCAACAGTCAAATTTTGTTGTATATAATTGCAAAATAGCACTGTACCATCCACAACGGTCAATCATGAAACTTACAAAGTAATTAACGGTGAGTAAAAATAAAAGACCTGAGGCGTGTAATCACTGTCCTTAAGGATTTATCCGCCTACGAGCGCAAACCCCCCAAGATATAACAGGTCCGTCCCAGTTGAACACCGAGGTAACAGAACAGCAAGAACAATCGAACAGGCAATGAACAACCCAGGATAAAAAAATTACGTAAAATTAATGCACATATTTTAGGCATTAATCACTACAGGTTGAAATAAAATGATAGCATGAGAGATTAATTTTTTTGAACAGTGGAGGAAAACCAAAAATAAGTGTCAGCCCCTTGACCCTTTTTGTGCAAGAGATAGAAAAGAGAAAAGAAAGGATTGAAAACCCCCTTAACTCTTTTTCGTAGCATAAGGCCAAAATATATTATAAACAGAGATTATCTCAAAACCAAAACCCACCAACCAATTTCACCGAGAAAGGGCTAATAAATAGGGATTAGAATTGCTAGGATAACAAACTTGTGAGAGAGTAAAAGAATAAGTACAAGACAAAGTCAAAAAATAATTAAATAAAATTATTTATAATATTAGACTTTAAAATAAATAAATAAAATTTTACAACAAATTTTAAAACACATTTATGGGATCATGATATAATTAACTTCGCATAATGTAATCAAAATGTGATGATAAACTTTATTTTAATTAAAAAAACTACTTTGTAACTAACAACAATAATTTTCACGGTAAACCACCAAGACGAGCAGTTCACCCAAGCGATCGCCCATAGGACATAGCACAATGATGAAATAGAACAATAGTGCAGTTGACCAAAAAAAAAACAATAGTGCACAAAAAAGTATATTATTGGAGAAATAAAAATTACAACAGTAAAATTAAAATTATTAGCCTGTGAATGATCCCGCGCTTATTTCGAAGACGGAAACCAGCAGAGTAGCATAGCGGAGGCGCGCTCATAGTCATAACGATGGAGCCCATTATCCTTTCCGACGGAGACGACCCCTCAACGCCATTCCCGCTCCATTCCAAGAAGCGCCGAACCGGACCCGGTCCAAACCCAACCGTTCTCATCGTCGACGACGACCCGACCCCACAGAAGCAACATGTTCCTTCGTCCACACCTTCCGTCGTCGCCGAGACTCCAATGTCCCCTCTATTGGATTCCGAAGTTGCAATCGTCAAATGCACGAATCCTTCTGATCCCACCGTTAGGGTTTCCCCTAAAAAGCTATCGGGTCACTAACCAACACTCATACTCACAGCGCTGATTACTTTACTCCGTTTTAGCTCACTCTCTCGTTTCCTGTGTATTCTATTCTTATTCCTATACATGCCTTGTGTTTCCTTTCTTCCTATGTTTTATTTTGCAAAAATGTTGTTCCATGCACTTCCCATAATTCATCCATTTTTACTTGAACCCTAGCATTACTCATTCTTAGTTAAATCAATTATGGTTATGAAAAATAATTATAGGGATGCTGCTACCTGTTTATTTTGATCGCATATTTTACTGGTACACTGATATTACACATCTGTGCTGTTTTGATCCACAAATGCTGGCTTCATTTATGGCACTTTAATTTGGCTTTTAAAAAATTTAGTATATATTTTGGACTTGCATCTGGCCATTACTCGTTGTTTATGTTCTAATCTGTAGTTCTAGGTTTTACAGTGGAATTTTCCATGCTTTATGATTGTGGTTTAATGTCTGTTGTATGGTACTTGTGTAGTTTGTCTGTTTTTTTGTTGTTTCTTTCATCAATTAAAATTGACTTTTTTTTTTTTGCCTTGAAATATTCATTATGATATTCGAGGTTAGCATTTTGCTGAACTGCATATGCATTGTCTGTTTGTTGTTCAGGAATTAGTCAAATGATATGTTTGGAATCAGATGACGAGTCGGAAAATCCTGGATTGGGCAATTGGAATGATAATGAAACAAGGGGATCGTCCTTTGATCTTGCTGGAAATTCAAGGTGGACTTTCGATTCGATTGGGTCTGGAAGTTCTCCTGGTAAATGCTTGTTGACAAGTTACACTTGTTCTTCACCACTTGAAATGCTTTGTTTATTTGTTTATGTAATTGCAAATTACAGAGAGACATATTTCATGTGGAAATGCTACTCAAGATGAAATGTCCGGGGACAATCCTTCAAATCCAACCTCTTCACAAGTGGTTAGTCATCTGATAATTATTTTTATGTACACATACATACAAGACAAGGTAGGTTTAGAAATAGAAGTATCAGCGAGAAAGTTGAGGTGGCGGCATGGCGGCCATTGTGGAAAAGATGATAGCATCTCACCTTAGGTGGTTTGGACATTTGTGGATAAGACCTGTAAAAGCCCTAATAGGGAGGGCAGATTAGATGGAAAATGGTCTAATAGTTAAAGGTAGAGGGAGACCAAACCACTAAGAAGGATCTAGATTTGAATGATCTATCATTAGGCATTATTTATGATAGGACCTTATGTACTGTTTGATCCATGTAGCTAACTTTAAATAGTATGTACAAGGCTTTGGTTGTTTTCTGGTTTTTTGTGCACATGTATTTACTTATTTATTTGCTATTTGATTTTCTACCTAGTGTGCTTCTTACATTTTGCTCCATGCATTTGAGAAAACCTTGTGTTATTTTATGAGTTGTATGGTCATCCTGATGAAGAAAATATGAGCATGGAACAGGAAGAAAATATTGAAAACATGAAACAATCCAAAGTTTCTGCAAATAGAAAAACCAAGGCAACCGGAAAAACAAAGATGACAAAAGAAGAAAGAAGTCGCTTGATGGAAGAAAAGAAACTACAGAAGGAAGTGCGTTTCAGTTTATAACTCTGATTAATGTTTTTACCTTATATCATTCATGATTTGGATTATAATAGCTTATAAAAATTTATTCTTCAGCAAGAGAAGTTAAAAAAAGCAGCTCTGAAGGCCGAAGCTGCAGAACTGAAAAAAGTTGAGAAAGAAAAGCAAAAGTGGGAAAAAGGAAAGTTTGCAATAAAATCTGTTGTGGCACAAATTGATGCAAAGGTAGTCGAATCAGGTTCAATTGGAGGTAGGTTATTGATATCAGAAACCACAACTGCCTGATAAATTTCTATATATTTCCCTAATTTGTATGTTTTCTCATGAAACTTATATTCTATTGCTTATCTGAATTCATAAGTATGAGATAAGTTGTAATGTAATTTTGTAATTACGGTTGTTTTCTCATAAAACTTATTTTCCCTTGCTTCAGGTCATCTGCTTACTAGGTTTGCTGAAAAAGGGCTTACATACCATATTACATCCAATCCAATCCCAGGGTCAATTTTATGGTCTATGAAAGTTCCAGAACAAATTTCACAGGTAAGAACCTGTACTTCATCTTTGAGCACCAAATTCATAATTATTTCTCTGACTGTTATATAATCTTATGTTTCTTTTATCTATTTTGGTCTTTTACATATCCATGTCAGTTGTTTTCTGTATCATTCATTTCTTTCTATTTCTTTTTGTATTATGAAAAATAAAAGGAAGATCAGCATAGAATAAAAGGGTGCCACATCACAAATGCCACGTCGGCATGATTTAATGGAGTTAAAATGGTGTTAGTTCGTAGGCACTCCATTATAAAATTTTAGAACAACAGGATTTTTTTTTGAAAAATCTCAAACTAAAGGGACTTAATAAAATTTTGATAAAACTACCTCACCTACGAAGTGATTGAACTGAAAATATATTTATATATCTTTTCAAAACATTTTTTGTTTACTGTCCAAGTTAGATGAATATTTGTGAGTGTTCTGTTTTTAACTGATATCAATTTCATTTATTATTTGCAGCTTTCTACTGAACGAATTGAGATTCCATATGTATTACTAGTTTATGAGGCCGACAAATTTTGTAACCTCGCCATGAATGATTTTCTTTTTGATCAACTCTCTAGCATTCGAAGTCATTATCCAGCTTATACAGTTTGTTACCTCACCAATAGGTTATTTTCTTACATTAATAAAAGGTGAGTGAAATTTCGTGTACATACATGGCACAGAATGCATTCTGCACCCAGTTGCCAAATGTGATGAAAAATGACCAAAAGGATGTTGCATTAGTGCAAACAACCTTCTTGACATATGCAAATTCACACATATTAGTATTTTCCTTCTGCCTATAATTTAATTAAAATATCTGCCAATTGTTTCTGATGCTTCAGCCAATCAATTGATAACTTATAATTTCTTTTCATTTCACTATTATTTTCTTGAAACATTGGTTTTTATGATCTGTTAGGGAACAGGAAAAGTACAAGAACCCTGAAAACAATAGTTGTTGGAGACGTCCACCTGTTGAGGAGGTTGAATTACTGGCCTTCCATATTCAAATAATGACAAATAATAGGTCATGTTTTAACTTCTAAGTTTTTACCTTCTTGTATAAACATGCTTATCTTATTTGTTTTCAATTGTCTTGTAGGTGCTAGCGAAACTAACAACTAATTTCACCAAAGTACATTCCAGGCAGTGTGTAGATGAGGCTGAACTGGCTGAACATGTTGCTGGTTTGACATGCAGCCTGGCTTCTTGTCAGTTTAGGTACTTGATACCTCTATTTTTGGTATTGAATTAGAGTCCTGTCAATCTTTGAAGGAAAACAGTTTTATATGCAATACAGTACTTCTACACATGAAATTGCTAAATCCATAAAGGGTGGGTTGAAGAAAGATGGAATTTGATATTTCTACTGATTCTTTGCTATGTCTATGTTAACAAAAATAAATTCATTGTTTTCTTTTATATTTCTCAGCTCTTTTTCTCCACCATTTTTCATGCATATACCGTCTCTTTAAATTTGTATCGAAACATTTATTTTTTCAGTTTGCAAGAACAACTTACATGTACTAAAATTGGTGTTAGAAGACACAATACCTGATTTTTAACACTGTAAAATTGTTCCCTACTCAGTTGTTTGATTTATCTTTTTAAATGAATATTACACCATATTCTTTCATTTATAACTGCAGAAAGAAATTAACTCGGTTATCTGTAAATGCAAACGGAGCCCTTGTTCCAAAGGACAGTGTTGACCGGAATTTAATAAAGAAATCTTTGTGGTGAGTGGTTTTTACATTGTTATTCTCAAATTATCTTTAAAAATTAGTTTCCATATTTCCTTATTTTCGTGATTATTTCCTTATTTACCTTGTTTTTAGCTAGTCATGTTCTTAATATCTGTTTCGTCTTCCGCTCGTATATTAGGAGCTTGATTGAGTTTGTCATAGATACCTGCATTAACTGTCACAGCTACCTCTATTCCTCTTGAATGTTGACACACATTGAAAATGGTATTAATTTGCTACATCTTCCAAGATGCTAATAGTTTGCAGGAATTTTTTCATTATTTTGTTGTTCACAACTATTATTAGGAACACAGGGCATCTTTTGCTATTTATATTATTATTATATGATGATTTCATGATATGACAATTGAACTCACCGTTTAACAAGTTATGCTCTGCATCATTGCATCGTGTTCCTCACTTTGACTTTCATGACCAGGTTAAAAGCTTTGGTTGCTATCCCCAAGGTACAGCCACGATTCGCTATCGCTATTTGGAAAAAATACCCAACCATGAAGTCCCTGTTAAGTGTTTATATGGATCCAAGTAAATCGGTACGTGTCATTAGATTGCACTTGTTTATGTTGACCTTCCTGATTGACCACAGTCCACAGTTGAATTGGACACTATGAAATGCAGCTTGTTTGACATTTTAGTTACAAATAATTGCTGATAAAAGGAGTGACCAGAATTTTTGTCTGTCCTTCTTAATAATTGAAGACGCATAATAAGATAATAAGACTGTACTTTTTTGGCCACAGGAGCATGAGAAGGAATTTTTACTTAAAGACTTGATGACAGAAGGCTTGCTTGGTGGTGACAGAAGGTTAGGTCAGGTTTGTTCAAAGCGAGTGTATAGAATTCTGATGGCGCAAAGGGGATCCATTAGAACAGATGATGTCGAGGATGGTGCTGATTTCTTTGAGCGTTAATCAATCATGAAGAGCTTTGTCATTGTAAGTTTAAGAAAGGGTGTCAAGTGTGAATACGCATGGGCTATCATTTATTTTTTATAACAAGGGAAGGGCAGAGCCCTGCTATCATTTCTAAATTGCTCCACATTTTTAACCAAAATATTAATAGTAATTTTATTCCAAAATTATCCCTAATAGTAAATGATTAAAATAGTGACTTATACATTTAATGACATTAAATCACTCTTAATTTTCAAACATATTATTCTATCTACAATGGGTATAAAAGGAATTTTATACAATTGATGTATTTAAAATGAGTCTGTTTCTTATAATTTAGATCAAAAAAATAATTTTAAATTCTCTTATATATGAGACCGGAGGTAGTAACGTGTAGAAATGAATCAAGATGATGATGTACGGAGTGCAGAATTAACTGTCCTAATCATCATGGATATGGCAGAGGATTCTATGGACTTTTGGCTTTAGCCAACTTCCGGGGATCAGATGGCATAATATATCTGCGTTACATTGTTCTCAAATTCCGATTACAGTGTCTGCTCTCCATATTCACACGTATAATTAAGTAACTTGTCCTCTTGCATGTTCACTCCTGCAAGAGTTTAGTTTTTACAAACAGAACTGTTATGTCGTACAAAGCTTCTATAGAAATTGCAAACACATTTTTTTAAAAGAAATAAGATATAACAGATAACCAGTTGATATTTAACAGAATGGGAATGGATGAGTATAAAAGTAACCCATCATGTTTGTTTGAGTGTTTTCGTGCCATAATTGTTCTCGTTATTGAGCATCATTAAAGGCATACAAATAGAATGATTCCGGAATGAATTTAAGGGAAATACAACACGCAGCACAATGTGTTGTGACTTGAGCATGTCTCGCAATACATGTGCTCTAATTATTTCTTTCTTTCTGGAGAAAGTTATAATTATTGACATGCTAAGTTATAATATGCTCAAAATAAAGACTAAATTATTTCATTGCATAGCTTCCGAGAGGGAATAGTGACTAAAATAATAATTTAGACCTACAAACGTCGCAACTTTAGACCACGTGAATTATGGGACAGAACGGAACAGAGTAGAGATGATCACACTTCATGGTCCAGCTTACTATTTGATCCGTAAAGACTTGATAGCTTCTCTGGATCAAGCCGAAAATCCAACATAGAAAAGGACCTCCGAAACTGACCAAAATCACTGCCTTCGTTGCGATTGATGATATCAATTATGGATGCCTGCAAGAGGGTGTAGTTCTTTATATTCTTAAGAGCATTAGGATGACCCTCAGTTTTGGGGGATTTCCCCCTACTAGAGATAAAAACTGGGGATATAGATGATGCACTAATGCTCCTTTCGTTCATGAATACTGATGAATATGATTTGCTGCTTCCACTATTCCCCGTTTCTTGACCTTGCATGTTTTGTTCTATACTCTTCTCCTGTCAAAACCAAAGGGTACCGAAGTTATTGTCTTTGTTGTCACGATTTCCGCAAAAATAGTTCCTTTAAGATGAAGGCAAGGGTATTGAACAAGGGCGACATGATCTGAATGTATGGAAGTAGCTAAGGCTCACTCGTTTCTTCCACTACCAATATACAGGTGTTATTGCTTTGTGAAATATTAAAAAAAAAATCTATAAAATCTTTAATATTTTTTTTTAAATATACAATAACAAAATGACCTTTAAAATATCAGATTTTACCAATTTATATATTTTATTTTATTTTATTGTTGCAATTTTTAACGAGGAGTTAGTTTTCATTTTAAAGGATTTAATGAAGCACGGGAATGACCTCCTTTGATGGTTCTAAATCTCTCCTGCGTAGTTCAGCAGTTTGGTTCCTTCCTGACAGGCTTAAAGTGTCTGTGCCTGTTTTTGATACTTGCCCTTTTCTCAAACCTTTGCGCCTATATCATGAAAAGCAACAAACAACTGATCAATTTAGTCCAATGATAATATCAAACCCAATGTTGCAATCTGGCTATCAAAAACACATAATTTAGTAAGTTCACAATGGTTATATAGAAATACCATATATGGAACAGTTTTTTTTTTTAATTCTATTTTATTTTGTTTGATTTCATTTTATTCACCCCGTCAATATTCAACCATAATCTTAAAGTAGCTCACATGAAAGAAAAAGCTTTTCCTACTCTGAACTGATGACATACCTTTTGCGTCTCTTAATTTGTGAGCGTTCATCCTCGCCTTTGTAGATTACTGGTAACTCTGAAATGTCGCATGCTAATGGACTAGATTTGAAGAACTGTAAGCAGTAAACACTTAGCAAATTGCAAGTTGAAATAATGTGTTTTTAGGACACATAAAAATGATGTAATATGGGAAATTAAATGAAATATTTATTGGACCAGAACAAATTTCCTTGTGTTTTTTTAACTTCTGAAAGTTTATGCATCCTAATGAGATTTTCATGAGTGACTATGAACTTATTTTAATTGAGAAACTTCCATGCGAGATTTTAGTCTCAACACTATTACTAAGTCATTCATTTTCAGAGTAGATCAAATAAAATAAATCAATCTGAACATGAAAGCAACGAGAAGCATCATCCGACAAGAGAAGAACTCACTTCACTTTCAAGGGCAGAGGCAGCAGTGCCACGATGTTCAGAGTCTAGATCAAGAAGTGTAGTCAAGAGAGCACGGGTAGAGGGAGGAAAATCCCGAAAGTTATCTTCATAACTAGCTTTATAATGTTGTGGTGGACGGAAGCTTGTCATTAGCTTCATTTTCATCCAGTAATCCCCTGAAGGGGAACCACAAAGTTTGAAGATCATGTGAAGCTGTTCAACCTATATTATACATTAAAATGCTTAGTAACTGATCAGACTCCAAAATTAAGCTGCTATTAGCGGTTTTACTAAATATATCTTAGATCCTTTTAAAGATGGGTATACCAGCTATGGTAT
Organism: Glycyrrhiza uralensis; assembly: GCA_030159175.1. Lineage (NCBI taxonomy): Eukaryota > Viridiplantae > Streptophyta > Magnoliopsida > Fabales > Fabaceae > Glycyrrhiza > Glycyrrhiza uralensis. The sequence continues at coordinate 53,640,836 of BRZY01000003.1, read as the reverse complement.
GAAAACAAGAATCAAACTCATAGAAGACAGCACAGACAATCATGTATGATTTCACTCAGCAAGAGACAGAGGACAGAAAGATTAAGAAAATTATTAAAAAAGCAAGAATTACTTTAACATGCATGTGACATGATATGGAAGCACAGAAGTGGTAGTATGTGTTCTGATTTGTGTTGAAAATAATCTATCAAGAGAGATAAATTGGTTCAAACATACATTTTAATCTTTTTCAATAGACATCCAAATACACCAGTAGTTATGCATGTCATTGTCTTGTTTACGTTGGTCATTTTGGACACTTGTAGTGACAGTTTTGTAATTTTTTCAATTTTTATATTTTAAACTTTCACACTAATATAGATAAAATTACCACAATAGTCAGATAAAGAACAATATCTTATTATGTTTACAATAATCACTTTTAAATATTATTTCTATTTTTTAATTAAGATTTATATTCATGTTATATGTTTTCAAAATTTGTCTTATCGTCATGTCATATCATATCAGTGTCTTTTATAAATATTGTATATGTTATAAGTCTCTAGAATGATCAATCATCATTGTGTATGGTGTCCAAGCTAGCCAAAATCTTTCACTGCTTTCATAGTACAGTCCAAAGTAAGTTTCACTACCTCTGTCCTCCCAGGCATAATTGGTCTTCCAACAAACATCTCAGCCAACAAGCATCCCGCACTCCAGAGATCAATGCTATAGTCATAATCAGTTGAACCCAAAAGAAGTTCAGGAGCTCTATACCAAAGTGTCACCACTCGATTTGTAAGAGGGCCTTCAGGTTTAATAGCAAAAGAATGTGCAAGCCCAAAATCTGCAATTTTTAGCACCCCTCTTTTGTCAATTAACAGATTAGAAGCTTTAATATCTCGGTGCATAACTCCTCTCTCATGACAATGCTGGAGCCCCAAAAGCAGCTGCCGCATGTAACACTTGATCTGTATAATAACACAACCAAACCACCGCATTATCATTCATTCAAAAAATGCTAGTGAACCAAATATCAAATGTGAACACCTTAAAAAGTGATTACACATTTGTGAGTTTGAGCCGTAAATACTAGTGTTGTTGATAAACAAAATCATTTCAACCACAGACCCACTGGCATTTTGGTCATCGACACATCACAACATACTATCGGTCGAAATTCACATGCATCCCAAAATTTTTAGTATGAGTTGTAGCAAATAGGAAATGATATCCACATAATTTGGTGAGACTCATTTGAATTTCAACTAATCAGAAAGAGCGTGTTAAAGAATGTATTACTGGCATCGTATAAACTTTCCCAGCAATAGCATTTAACAAATCACAATTTCACAAACATCTAGCTAAAATTAAATCTTTGGAAAAGAAGAAAGAAAGAAAGAAAGAAAGAAATTCAACCTGTGGTTCAGTGAGTGTGTCAAGGCGGGAGATAATTCTGGTAAGGTCGCACTGCATGTAATCAAAGACCAGATAAAGACTATACTGCATCCTCGATGTTGCAAGCCCTTCAAGTTTGATGACATTGGGGTGATCCAGCATCTGCAGTATCACGATCTCTCTTGCCATGAACTTGATGCTTTCAGAATCCGATGTGTCAAATCGCACCTTCTTCAGAGCAACAACCTTTCCAGTGTCCTTATCTCGGGCTTTGTATACATTGCTATACGTTCCCCTTCCTACCTGTAATAACCACATAAACTTAAGTTACTGCTATCTATAACATGGAGAGCTAAAGCCCCTTCCTCAGCATAGATACTTCGAACTTATATCATGGTGATAAAAAAATACCATGCGATAAAAAGTGTGTTTACCTTTCCTCAAATTCCTTTTATGGATTTCAATGTGAAGTCATTTTGGGCTATTAAAGAAAGGAAAAGTTATATAATAACGGAACCAGAATTATGATTTACCTTGCCGAGTTTTTGATAGGAATCAGCAGACTTGGGGACCAAAGTGGCCAAAACGTTTTGGGGGATATTATCAACCAGCCATTTGGGCCAGTACTGTTCTTCATGGCTTCCACTCTTCTTCTTCTCCTGATCAGATTCAGGCCTACTAATAATAACATTATTCCCATTAACCACCTCACTCTTATCATTATCATCATTTCTAGCATTAGCAACACCTAATAATTTATCTCCTTCTCCTCCTCCAACACCTGAAGTAGCTGCCTTATCATTCCCACTCACCACTACTTCCACCTGCTTCTTCCGGCTGATTGGTTTGGGTGCTGAACCACTGTTTGCATACTCCTCCTCCCGGTGGTTTCTGTTTCTGTTTCTGTAACGGTTACGGTTACGGTTACGAGGAGGAGGAGGAGGAGGAGTGTACTTGCTGCTAACGCATCCCATAGCAACCAACCCCTATCTATGTTTGTTTCGGTAACAATTAGGTAACTCAAAAGCATATTCGATCTTAATTATAATACTACTACTATAAGTAATAAATAAATAAAAAGGAAAAAGGGTGGAAGAATACTGAGAAATGATGCATGGAATGGAACCGCCCTCTCTCTCTCTGTTCAGTTCAATAGCCGGCGTGGTTGACTGAGAAATGATCAAATGTTTCCATGCGCTTGGGTTTCTCCGTCAGTGGCGATTCAGTGTTGAGACTACAAATCCCCCATGCTTTTGGATTTTATTAACATACCCCATTCATCAACGATTACAATATTCCAACTCTGTTCTTAACGAAACCGGCTCATGCTCACAATACATTACACCCAACAAATTAATAATTTCTTCATTTCATATATTTGTGACTCATTCTCTCTCTCTTTCATCTTCCTTCTATTTTGAACGGCTTGTTCAATTAAATGTAAGTCGTTTCACTTCGAGAGCATAACAGTCGAACAATCTTTTGGCGCGAATTGCTTTTCCGATTCAAGACTCGAGCTCTCTCGCTCATCACCTCAATCATTGCCGGTAAATAATTTTGATTTCCCACTCTTTTCCTTTTCATCATTTACAAAAAAACTCATCTTGCAACCTCCTTGTGCATTAGATGGATACGTACTCAAATGAACACTTGCACTGTAAATACATTTTGGTCGTACTTCTTATTAATCATGTCTGACTATTTGGATACAAATTACATATCCTGCATATAGAAAAATAAGAGGTTGAAGTTTGGCTACAATGACCAAATTAATAATAATAAAAAAGATTTGGCCTCAAACGTCATTTAACTACTACAGTTTTTTTTATTTTTTATAAAAGAGGAGACAACAACAATGACTAAGCAGTCATACGGGGCAAGGTACGACCTCTAATGTCATTGTCAATGATCATGCCTACTTCAAAATCATAGGACCAAAGCGAAGATAATGCAGAATAGCTAAATATTAGACCCCGCACTAACTCTGATTTTTACACCTGACAACCCAGTATTGTGTTAGGCACGTTTCTTTCAGCAAGTGTTTCTAATTCTATTATGTACAATTTATTTTTTTTCCTCTCTTTTCTAGGCACGTATCTTCAATATAGAGTCATCTAGTCTCCAACTTAATTACATCTAAAAGCTGCTATTTCACAAATTCACCCATACTAACACCGTCTCCGCCAATAAGCTTCTTAGCTGGAATGCCAAGATCAAAAGGTCCCATAGAGTCATTCTGCATTTCCATAGTATATGTTAGTTAAATAAAAAATCACGGAATAAAACAGATAAAAAAAACACCGAGATGCTTTTTAAAAATAAAAATTAAATTAAATACCCAATTGATGCCTGTTAACCCAAGACTTCTTTCATCATCATACGAACGTGAAGAAAGTAACAAGTCTGTTTGAGTCTTCGCGGATGGGGGGTTTTGTGAAAGTCCATCATGATCATTAACCTTTATAACACAAGAGACAAGGTGCAGATTAATGATGGATAAAAAGCTTCTATCCAACTTATAGTCTACAAATAGAAACATAATCTCAATCCCACATCAATATGAACCCTGATTTCTATCCCCAATGCAACATTAGAAGTTAATTATTAGCAAGGCATTTTTTGCAGCATTAGGTTCATTTGAAACTTTGAGTATTCTGTTCACGGATGATACAATCTCACATTTCAATAATATATTCTCATTGAAGACTATGAGCAACTGACCTTGTCTGTACATGGCAGCTTAAATGAGTTTGAAGATACATCCTGACTGCAGGCCACAGAATAACCCTTCCCACTAGCAGTCTGCACATCTGCCGGGGAAGATAACTTTTGAAGAGGAAATGCATGACATGTTTCTTCAGCATCCAATATAGATGTGCGCAAGCCTTCAGCAGATAGTTTTAAAACGGGAGGATTATTAATTTGGGAAGCAATAAAAGCATCTAATGAATCAGAAATTATTTGACTTGGTTGCATGGCAGTATTGCTGCCAAATGATTTTGAATCAAGCCTTCCCAGTAATGATGCTTCAGACAGGAGGCCCCCGACACTTATATTGACTGGACTATCAACCCATGGTAGTGATGGCTGTTGAAGGCTATAACTTACTCTTGGCTCATTATCCTAGTTAGAAAGAAACATGCATGTATTAGAAAACAAATATATGTGATGGAATGTACTGGAACCGAGTTTTTTATTAGAACATATGCTAGATTTTAACTGACAGAGGATTGGCATTCAGAATTAATTTTAAAATTCAGGACCAACCAACAATTAATTTTTCAAACATGGAATATAGTATCATAAATAAGAATCACAAATATGACTAATTAACGGCTTTTTGAACTTTTCTTGTAAATTCACATATAATATATGCCAAAACTTTCAACATGATTCTATTGGTCAGTGTCTCAGTGAAGCAAATCATCACAAAAACCATTTTAATGTTCCTTAATCCGCACATCTAAAACCAATATTTGTATAAACCAGATCCAAATCGACTTCTCCTGCGATCTGCAAGTTACTGTAATGCACAACAAAATATCTAAATAAAAGTTTACCAGAGGATCAGCAGATGCATCGTCCATTTTCTGAGCCACAATTTCACTTGCTGCATTACCCACATCAATTGCTTTGTATTCCTTAGTTGCCTCGAGCTTCTCCCGTTCATCACATAAAGTCTCTGTATTAGCATTGCAACCTCTCTCCGTTCTCCAAGACTGTACACCAGGCTCATAGGGAATTGGCGTGGAGGGTATACCAGCGGACCTAGGTTCATGTATGTTGAACCAACCATACCTTGAAAGAGAGAGAAAAAGTTACAACACTATATTTATAAACCACCTAATTTCCACATAGAAAAGGAAACATATGATAGAAAATGATTGGTTATCATACTTCAACCGGAAAATTGTAGGGCTTCCAACAGCAGCATACACAGATGCGGCTGTTGTGTCACTATCATTAATTGTCCACCTTTTGCACTCAGAAAGACTTTCCATTCTGTTGTATGGAAAAAGCATAGGCTCTCCTTTGGCTATGCTTGAACTTCCCCACTTCTTTTCAAGGTGTTTTAGCACTGAAGAAATTTTCTTTCGCTCACGAAGTGTGAGTTCTAAGTATGGATTATGCCCATCCTGAAAAATAAAAATCAATTAAGCATCAAGGCTTTGCATGCAGACTAGGACAGATGTAAAGTATACTAATACTAATTTGTCCAGATGCTTCACATATCACCGTGCAACCTTTTCCAGTCCTGCTCGAGTTTCTTCATTTACTGGAAAAAGTTGTAACTTGATCTTTGCAGAAGTAAGTGTATGTCCAGGATGAAGTTCAAGATCAAGTGCCTTTCTCTTTTCCATTAGAAACGTATTTCCACTAGGAAATTCTGGGCACATTCCCACGGGTTCCTTAAATGGAAAATGCTGATTCTCTTTATCAGTCAACAACTCTTCACGGCACCCTAAAGAGAGAAAGGTATAACTATATTTAACAAATGTACGAGGTGATGGCAAATGAATATTTGTGTAAATTTCAAAAGTAGTGTTAACTCATCCAAGAAAATAAAAAGATTCATTTGTGGCAAAAATATCACTAACAGTACAGACTGATTGAACCTATAAAGTTGAAACTAAACAAAAACATTTCTTCTAAGTTACAAACACAGCAAATTGAGTACATCAAGAGGGAGGACAATATGAAACCAAACAATTAATAATCAATAAATTCAATACAAACAGTAGACTGGCGAAAACACATAACCTCTTGTTTTGTGATCCCATTTATTTGTTTTCTTGGAAGAAATTTTCACTCCAATGGATCCTGTCTTGAGACTGCATTTGCCAGAAGCCTTCGCAGCCTTGCTGTCTTGTGACCTACCCGTTGTCATGATAGTTTGACCTTCCCGAAGGTGATAATAATAAAATGATATTTGTTGTTATCCTTCTTAAGAAAGAACCAAGTGGCCAGAAATAAAGAGAAAACACAAAAAAAGAGTCCAGAAATAAGGAGTAACTAAAATTGACTACCGAAAAACCCATCAAAATAAAATATATCCATTCCAGGCTTACTTTCAGTACCTACTGTATGAAATCATAAAACCAAACAGATAACACTTGATTAAGTATATTCCCGCAATTAATGTTAAAATAAATTGCCACACTTCAAGAATCTTCTAACATTGGAATTAAAACAGACCCATCAATGTCTATAAGAGCAAAAGGAAGAATTATGCAGACATTTTATCAGCTATAAAATTAGTACAACAGATTCAAAATTTGCAAAATCGCTAAACTAGCAATTGCGGGAGAGATTTACCACGAGCAACCCCTTTTTTTTCTACTTTACTAGAATTATCAAAGATTACCTTTTCCTTACTTATTCACACAATTACCGAATATTCCAAACTTGTGATAAGAGAAGACAAAATTTCAATAAAAGGCCAGATCGAATAATAGTCAATCCCACAGTCCAAATTGTAATTTGGGTCACAATTACAACACAAGCAGCCCAACATCCACGCGCACAAAACCCTAATTTGATAGTTATGTGATTCAGATTTCCGGGAACATAAATACTCCGACACAACACGGTTAAAACGATATTAAGGGATTGTGTTACAGCCGGAGAAAATAAACGGCACGGAAATTAGGTAAAAGCGAATGATATTCAATTTCAGATGCAGGCCATGAAGATCGAAAACTGGTTTAATCGGCGGAAAAGGGATTATCACAGTTTAGGGCTGAAAAATGAATTAGCAAGTGGAAATGAATTAAAAGGGTTAGGCAGAGATGAGTTTAGAACCTTCGAGAAGAGTAGCCCACGACGGAGGAGTAACTGGATCGAGTCGCAGAGAGAGGAGCGAGGAAGGAACGGGAACAGTGTGCGCGGGAAGGAGTGAATGTTGAAAGTTTGGAAATAGAGGGAAACAAATATGAAGGAGGGAAGGACCACCTGATTTTTCAAGGCCAAGGCGGCAACCACTTTTCCTTTTCGTTTTTTTTTTTGTTGGGGTCAAAACCTTTCCTTTTCGTTTACGTTTCCTCTCTTGGCCCTTTGACCTATGGGCCTGACACAAGCGGACCCTAACTTGTACGTATAGCCAGTTATTAAAAAATGAAAAATTGTTTACCAAAAACAATAAGGCTGCGTCTAGGGTGGACCATGTCTTTAAGTGGTTCACGGTGGGGAAATAGAAAATAACTTTCGCAAAACTTTAAGAACTGTTAGATTGATCTGATTTGTGCACTCTCATCATAATTAATGGTAGACTTTCTACACTATATTCTTTCCCTCTTCCTCTCTCCTCACTGCCAATCTGCAATCTGCCATTTCCCTCTTCCTTTCTCTCTCGCCGCCTTCTGCCTCACTGCAGCTCCGCTGCTGGTGGTTAATATTAATATTGTCCTTCTCGGCCGCAAACAATTCAGTAGCATCCATCCCCGCCCTGCCCTCCACATCGATCCCTTGCACATCGACACCGTTTGATTTTGGATGAAAAGGAATTAGTGGAGGCAAAAGAGTGCAGTTGTCATCGCAATGTTCATTGTTCACCGTCAACAATATAGTGTATGTACGTTCATATATACATTGATTTTTACAAGGACAATGAAAACCCTAAATTAACAAATAATCAAAATAACTAGTGAACCCCAAAATGTAATGAAATTATCGTTATCATTAATTCATTAACGTTATTACTGTACCTTTTTTTTACTTGGCTCTGTTAATGGTTTCCTTGTACCTCATGATGGAATCGAGCCTGTGAAGCTTCAACTATTGCTTGAACTTGTTGATGAAATTGTCGGCCTTCGCATCCACCTCATCGTCGTCCTCGCCGGCGGCGATCTTCGCCTCCCTCGCAATGGCCTCCCGGCAACTCTCCACAATGTCCTCCTCGCGGTGGCCGGCCGACGACTCTCCGCAAAATTAGCCATGGTGGTGGATGAGAGAGAGAGAGGAAGAGGGAAATGGCAGATTGGCAGTGAGGAGAGAGGAAGAGGGAAAGAATATAGTATAGAAAGTCTACCATTAAATATGATGAGAGTGCACAAATCATATCAATCTAACGGTTCTTAAAGTTTTGCGAAAGTTATTTTCTGTTTCCCCACCGTGAACCACTTAAAGACATGGTCCACCCTAGACGCAGCCAAACAATAAAGTGTTATTTTTAACTTCATAGTTCTAATATAGTGTTATTTGTAATTATTAGTTACTTTATGAAAATAAATAACTATTTAATGAAATTATTAATTATTAATAGTTTTTCTAATGTCATAAAAAAATACATAATTAATAGTTTTTTCTAATTACATAAAAAAACATAACCTCATTTGCAATTACATAAATATGAAATAAGCTTGTACAAAATTTTAAGAAAATAATAAGTAAAAAGCATAAATAAAAAATAAAAAAAATATGATGAACCGAGTCTGATTATGTGATCGATTTCCAATCAGAGAGCTGGGTACAACTCAGCTCTTGGGAAACTTCCAAACATGATGCTTGGTTGGAGAATAATGAAGGAGAGGGAAGAGATTTTTCAACTCATTTTTATTTGGTTCAATTTTTTTATTTTAGAGAGGATGAGAGGAAAACAAAATTCTTCCTAGCTCAATTTGGCTCCCCTTCCTTATCAGGGGATTTAGAGGTGACAGAAAATAAGTTTTAGATATATTAATTACATTGAGTAAAATATTCTTACATAAAACGTTGCATAAAAAACTATGTGAAAAAAGAGTAAACTTGTCCTCCCTAAATTCAAATATAAGTAATGAATCAAACTCATCATTTTTTATTATTTAGATTTTAAAAATAAGTCCATTTAATTTTAATTAATTTAAATAAACCTCATTAGAATTCGATTTAGTCCTAAACATACCCCAGACCTGACATAAGTGCATTTTTTTTTCTGGTTTGCCGCTAAGATTTTCCCACATGTGAGATGGCTCCTGAAAATTCGAAAGTCAAAACACCTAACCTTAAAAACAGCAAAAGCCCCACTGCTAATCTCCAAACCCCCTTCAATCCTTCATGTATACCTTCAAATGATTACAATCATGTTGTACATACAAATATTGACTTATTAACTAAAATACATTTTTTAGCAGTTTAAGACCTTAATCTCTTTGACAAAAAAAAAAAAGACCTTAACCTCGCAAAATCCCATGCAAATATCACACACTAATGTTACGACTATATACTTATGCAATGGCCAGCATATTTTCAGAACTTCTGCTAAAAAAGTATACCGACGTTCAAGCTTCAAACTGGAAAACAATGGCACGCAAATACATTGAAGTCGATCCACGATAAATTCACATTTTTCACCAACCATTTATGACCATAAATTTCAGAAATTACCTTCTCTATACTGTTACCTATTCTAACTATGATGGCATCAGTATGAAAAATCATGACCAGGACTGTCTGCATGCATGTCCATGCAATCACTGGAGTTGGATGAATTTGTATCCCTGTTCTGGCCACTAGGATAAGTCATCTCACCATTCCGGGTTCCATTCCCCGATGACATGACATTACTCGAAGGACAGCTCCCCTGTGCCAAATGATACGGCTGAAGGCTGCGACGAATGGGGCTAGAGAGTGCATTAGAGAATACAGAGTTCTTTGCTTGTTGATCGGTTTGCCCAGTACGGATCCCCTGCCCTACAACAGTTGTTCCAAATGCATTAGAGGGTATGGATGCACCAAAGTTGGCTTGCATTGCAGTATGGGAGTTCTGTTGTTGAATTGACTGCCTTGGGGACATTGGTGACTCCTCTGCTCCATATTCAAGCTCATTCTACAAGCAAACACATAGCTAAAGGTTATATCTATACCAAGCTACCATAATATATCCGAAAAAATATAATTGTAGGAAATATGTGTATAATATACGTATGTGAAATTACAATCCAATTGGAGTGAGAAAAAGAGTTTCATTTTCATGCTTTGACTGTAGATCAACAATCAAGATCTGGCTGACACATAGCATAAGAGCTAAATCTTATGATACTATAAAACTCCCACCATGGCAAAATCCAAGAAAGGGTCAGGCTAATGTGAATCTATTATACAGAGTCTTATGTTGCATTTGCAAGAAATTGATTTCATGATTGAAGCTGTGACCTTGTTAGATCTAATAAGATTTTGCCTCATTTGAAATTTAAGTTTTGAATAATTCTAGATAGAGTTTTAGTTATCATTGTAGATTTGATTTTGTTAGTAGCTTTGGTTTTATCTTCAGTTAAGTTGTTGCAATCCTAATAAATCATATGGTAGTTTAGATATTTTAGGAAGTTTCAAATTAGATGTAAACCTATTTAATAGGCATTCTCTTTTATGAATAATAAGCAATTTTCCATCTTCAATTTTTTCTCTCGATTTTCTCTGCAAGTTCCCATTTTTTCAAATTTATTTCCAACAATTGGTATCAGAGCTCAAATTCGTATGGGCTGTGAGAATTATGTCTACTTCCAGTATTTCTTCACCAGTAATTCCAATGTTTAATGGTGAAAACTATCACATTTGGGCCGTCAAGATGAAGTATTATTTAAGGTTTCAAGGTTTATGGAACGTTATGATCTCTGAAGCTGATCCACCTCCATTGAGAGATAATCCTACCATTGCTCAAATTAAAGCTCATGAGGAGGAGAAGCTCAAGAAAGACAAAGCCATCACTTGCTTGCATTCAGGACTTGCAGATCACATTTTTACAAAAATCATGGACTTGGAAACACCTAAACAGGTGTGGGACAAGATCCAAGATGAATTTGAGGGCAGTGACAGAGTCAAATCTGTTAGGCTCCTCACATTGAAGAGAGAATTTGAATTGATGAAGATGAAGGACAATGAATCTGTCGAAGATTATTCGCGCAGGTTAATGGATGTTGTAAATCAAATGCGGCTTCTTGGCGAGGTATTTACTGATCAAAAGGTTGTAGAAAAAATTATGGTTTCTATGCCTGAAAAATTTGAAGCCAAGATATCTGCAATTGAAGAGTCTTGTGATTTGCAAAGTCTCACGATTACAGAGATAACCAACAAACTTCATGCACAAGAGCAAAGAATCTCAATGAGAAGTGATGAAGCAATTGAAGGTGCCTTTCGAGCAAAACATAAGGTAAGTTATTTTGAAAAGCCACAATCTTTCAATAACAACAAAGGGAAATCTGAAGGTTCTTCAAGAAAAGGAAATTTTAAGCCTTGTTCTCATTGCCAAAGAACCAACCATGCTGAAGAAGATTGTTGGTACAAAGATAAATCTATTTTTCATTGTAATTTTTGCAATAGACATGGTCACAGTGAAAAGTATTGCAGAATCAAGAATAAGCATGTTCAACAACAACCAGAACAAAAGGCAAATGTGATTGAAGAAGACAACAATGAAGAAGAGTATTTATTTATGACATCACAAGAACTCAATTCACATGAATTGAATACTTGGCTCATTGACAGCGACTGCACTTGCCACATGACCAAATGTTTATCATTTTTTACCTCCATTGATTTACCAGTTCAACCAAAAGTTAAGCTGGGTAATGGTGAAATTGTGCAAGCCAAAGGAAAAGGGACAATTTCTATGTCAACTAAAAAAGGTATGATAATTGTCAAAGATGTTCTTTACATTCCAGAATTAGATCAGAATTTTCTTTGTTGCACAAATGCTAAGAAATGGATATGCGGTCTTTTTCAAAAAAGATTATTGCTTTATCATTGATGAACATGGAAATGAGGTAGCAAAGATTGAAATGATCGAAAACAACTTTTATTTGAAGTTTGATTTGGTTGAAGATCATGATTTTGCTTCCAAGATTGATGAGAGTGTTATTTGGCACAAAAGATTTGGTCACATCAATTTGAAGTCCATAAAATCCATGGAAGATGAATTTGAGATGACAAATCATGGCATATGGTATTTAAGGACAGGAGTAGTTAAGCTAAATGGCTATTTTGATAACGACTAAAGCGCTTCCGCGATATGGAGTTCATGAAGCTAAAGTTTGGCATGTTCATGGCAAATCTCAAGGAGGAGTGTTAGATCTAATGAGATTTTGCCTCATTTGAAATTTAAGTTTTGAATAATTTTAGATAGAGTTTTAGTTATCATTGTAGATTTGATTTTGTTAGTAGCTTTGGTTTTATCTTCAGTTAAGTTGTTGCAATCCTAATAAATCATATGGTAGTTTAGATATTTTAGGAAGTTTCAAATTAGATGTAAGCCTATTTAATAGACATTCTCTTTTATGAATAATAAGTAATTTTCCATCTTCAATTTTTTCTCTCAATTTTCTCTGCAAGTTCCCATTTTTTCAAATTTATTTCCAACAGATCTCTTAGAGCAAGTTTGGATAGACTATTCCACAAGCACTTATAGAAAAGAAAAAGTTGAAATGATCTTGCAATAACCATGAGAAATTCTATATAATAACTTCTCTCATAATGAGAAGTTAACTTCTGTACCTCAATATTTTTCAGAAACTCTCTCATATAACTTCTTCACAAACACTTATAAACTTATGAGGGCATTTTTAAGAGTTACAAACTAGGCCCAGTTTGAATTACCTTCTAATTTATGTGAGCTTCTCAATAAAAATAAGCTCATAATTTTTCATTTAAGAAAAAGTCCTTATAAGCTTAAAGGTTGTCTATGTATAAGTTAAATGAGAGAGCTTCTGAAAAAATTGAGATGCAAAACCTAATTCAACTTATCCAATAAGTAATTGTTCAAAAAAACTTAAAGCTATTGCAAGATTCTTGCTAATCCAAACTGGACTTTAGTTACGTTGTAGCAGCTCCAAGGTTCCCTTTCACATTAAACCTAGCTCTTCTTGGAATAAAAATAAAAATTATGAAAGTTTCAAGAAAAAAACAAAGATCTAAGTTAAAAGGTTTTATGGTACATCCTACAATCCATGACTACTTCTAAAACCAAAAGTTTAAGGATGGTGTCCATCGAATAGCAGTTTCACATTCAAGGGAATTGAATCATTGACACAGATAGACCCGATGCAAGACAAATGTTGAGTTGAAAAAGGGTAGTTCATAATATAAGGAGCGGAAAAGCTCAGTAGCAATTTGTATTGGAAAAAAAAGGACAAGGAAGAGAGAGCAAAAGAGCAGTATTTCAATTGAATAAGCAATGCTACATACAGCATACAAAACCCAAAATAGATCCCACCAAAAGAAATATAAGTAAATATTTGCAGAGAGTAGAAAACAAAACCTGCAAGTGAGAAACTATATCAATCGTGGTCACCCTCGTTCCTTCTTGCTGTTGTCTGAGAATCCACTGATACATCTTCTCCTGCAAGGGAGGAATTGGAAGCACCGAAGCATGTCATTCAAACAAACAAAAGGAAAAAGGGGGAATAAATAAACAAACCAAAATTTTCAAACAGCGAGCAACACATACACACATACACATTCAATTCAAACACAACCAGTGAGTGAGTAACATCTAGCATTTTACATTGGAGAATCACATAAAGTTGAATGTTGAATTGGAACAGTCCTCATGTTATTAGTTGAAGAATGAATGAATTTCGAAATTGTCAATTAACGAGTCATAGACTAATGGAGATACAAATCCGAGATGATTCTGCTCAGCAGTAACCCTAAAACTAGAAGAAAAACGCAACAACGAAATCGGGTTTTGTTTTTGTGCTTGCTTACTTAATTAATCAATTAATTATTAATTAAATTAATTAAATAATTGCAATTGGGAAAAGCGGAAGAAGAAGGAGATTGGAGGAGAGGGCAATATTGTAATTTAAATAAGGGAGGGAGAAGAGAGGAGAGGATAGGGGGGAGACCAGAGCGTGGCGTTCACCGGCTTGGAAGGAGAGTTTTTGTTGATTCATGGCATGGGTGTAGAGATGGGAGAGGGAGTTGGCGGTGCTGCAGAAGGTGGAGTACATGGTGCGATCCACTTCGTCGAGGCGCGTAGCCACCGACTTTCTCTTCTTCGCCATCTGAATTCCGAAGCCCAACCAACACAGCCCTCGCAGAGAAGAGAAAAAGCAGAGATTGGGCTGGGGGACTGGAAGGTGGAGAGAAAAGAGAGAAACACTCAGACAAGTGGGGATATATATATATATATATATATATGGGGTGGAATATCAACATGGAATGAAGGGTGCCCGTGAATCATCCAAGTGGCGTACACGTGGCCCATCTCGTTACTTTTTCCCTCCCTCCTAGAGCATTTTCATTAGAGTATCTACTTTTTGGTACTTAAATGGGCTCTATTTGTATACATAATTTATTTTTATTTTTTTTAATTTAAGTACCTAATAGATACCCAATCCCTTCAACCCAGTAACTCTAAAAAATTTACTAAATAGATTTCACCAATAACTCTATATTTAATTATAACCCACAAAAGTACATAAGACCCACGAAGAGAGAGGAGAGAGAAAGTACTGATAGAAGCACCACTCTCCCGTTAAGTACCCAACTTCTTATCCTCCATTAGGGGTACCTATTAGGTACTCCCTAAGTACCCATTTAGCACCTTACAATAAAGATGCTCTTATCGCCCTCACTAACTATGCTATAATTCATGTGTGTAGAATTTTGGATTATTTTTCTTTTTGGTAGCATAGATTTTTAGATTATTGGATTATAGATTATTAGATTAGATTATTAAATTATATCTTGTTCAGAAATTAGTTTGACTTCCCCGTAATATGTGTGAGAGTATGGATTGTTGAAATATACCGTTTTCAAATAATTAATACAAATAAATATAAATATATGAAACATTTTATGTAATAATATTTTTCCAAAAGTTTTATAATTAGTGATATATATGTCAGTGTGTTTACTTGATTTACATACCGTACATTTGCGTGTAAAATACTTATTCGTGTGTAATGTGAATATATTGTGTTTAAGTAAATAGCTTAATCTTGACCAAAAAAAAAAAAGTAAATAGCTTAATTAAATATTCATTGAAAGTGATATACATATAAGTAATAAGTAGTAACGTATAAATTGCTGCGCCGGACTAGAATTAGGCTAAGTTGCCATGACGCAGACTGGGCCTAAACCCATCAGAGGTGTCTTTTTCATGAGTGATTTGCAGCAATGGATGACAATTTTTAGAAGGGAATTGGTAAATATACCCACCATTTTTTTCCATCCACCTCACTTGTCACTATTTAAAAATTTTAATACCAAAATACCCTTTTATACTACCGGAAATTCGAATTTCCGGTAGTTCTAAAATTGAATTTTATTGAATTTTAGAACTACCGAAAATTCGAATTTTCGGTAGTTATAAAAGTTTAATTTTACAACTACCGGAAATTCGAATTTCCGGTAGTTGTAAAATTAAACTTTTATAACTACCGGAAATTTGAATTTCCGGTAAATTTTTAATATTTTTTTAGAAATTTGAATTTTCGGTAGTTATAAAAATTGAAATTTTGTGCTACCGGAAATTCGAGTTTCCGGTAGTTCAAAATTTGAACTTTTGAACTACCGGAAACTAGAATTTTCGGTAGTTCAAAATTGAAAATTTGCACTACCGAAAATTCTAGTTTCCGGTAGTTTCATGAAATTTTGCACTACCGAAAACTCGAATTTCCGGCACAAATTTAAATTTTTGAACTACTGGAAATTCGAGTTTCCGGTAGTACAAAATTTCAAATTTTGAACTACCGGAAACTCGAGTTTCCGGTAGCAGTGGGGTGTATGCGGGAAAATAAAAAAAACAAAAAAAGGGTATTTTTGTATTTTTACATTGATCTGACTTTTAAGTGAGGTGGATGGCAAAAAAGAGGGAGTGTATTTACCAATCCCCTTTTCAGAAACGGCTTGGCTAGAATGCTCGGGGCAACTAGACTGGTATTTGGGCTACTACATGTTATTGTCTCTGGATGTGGCGTAATAAACATGAGACTAATTACTCTAGGCCGTATCACCCTTGGAGGGTGATCTCGAATAGCATAAGCAACTATAAAAATGTTGTTGCTAGAAATCTGCATGAGGTTAGCAAAGAACACAAAAAAAGATAAAAGTAAAAAACTTTCTGCTCCGCTGGGGTTTGGAAAACGCCGCCACCACCCATGGGTCTTCTTCCCGTCAAATCCAAAGCCAACTTCTTCTTATTCCACAGTCGTTCGCCGTTACCTGTTTACTTCCACCTCAATTGGATGTCCGCAAAGCTCCTCTGCTAGGGGTTGGTGGTCGCCGCCTCAGCTCGTGACGGACGTGGGCCATCCTTGTTTGGAGAGCGTAGACGCCCCCTTCCGTAGGTTCAAGGTGCCTCTTGGGGGGTCCTTGGTGGTGGATAGGGGTTGGCTCGAGGTCGAGCTATGGTGGATCTCGGCGGTTTGGCCGATCTGTTTGTAGGCTCTGTGTTTTGTTGGTTTTCTTCTCCGTTCCTTCGTCCTTTCCAGTGTGGAAGCTTCTTTTTGGGTCTGACTTTTCTGTGTTGAAGGGCTCGGAGTCCGATTGTTGTTTCTGTTGTTGTTTTTTCTATTGTTGTTGTTTCTGGTTTTGTCTTTATTGTTTTTGTTTTTGTTTTGTTTCTGTTGTTGTTGTTTCTCTGTTCTGTTGTTGTTTCTGTTCTGTTCTGTGGCCAGCGCCGTTGCTGCTCCCTCGTCTGTCGTGGCTTCGCTTCCCCTGGTTCTGATGGGGGTCTGACTTGGAGATATGTGGGTTAAAAAGTGGAGGCTGAAGGCTTTGGATGCCCCAAATGGGCTATAACCAAACCACCTCAAAGAAAAATCTTTCTGGTACATGTCTCTGTCTCTTTGGTGGAGTTCTTGGTGGTGTTCTGGTTGTGGTAGCTAGGCTGGTTTTTTCTGGTTGTTTAGTTTTTAATAGTTTGTTTAGTTAATTTTCTACCTAGTTTTTCTGGTTTTTTGGTGTTTATTTTGTTTTTTGGTTCCTTTTGGTTACTTCTAGCTGGGTTATCGTTGACAGTAGCGTGTCATGATTTGAAGTGTTATATTTGTTTAGACTCAGCATATGATGTGTGTTGGCCCTTCTATTTGTAGATGCCGTATGGCGGGGTTGATCCCTTTCAATGAATCTATTCTCCTTTGACCAAAAAAAAAAGCAAAGAATACGTGGATGCTGAGGTTCGGCGGGAGGCTCATTCTCCTGGATGGGTTTCTTTAAATACTGACGGTGCTTCCAAAAGAGATGGTGATGTCGCGGGTTGTGGTGGTCTTTGCCGTGATTGCACAGGCACTTGGCTTTGTGGTTTTTCTTGCAATATTGGAAGCTGCATCTAGGGAGGGTTGAAGGTTTACATTTGGCTGTTGCTCGAGGCTTTACTCAGATCATGTTGCAGGTTGACTCAGCTGTTGTGGCTGGTGTTTTGCAAGGGAAGGCTTCTGAGAATGTGCTTAGAAGACGTCTGATTGCAAGGGTGTAGCAGCAAATGAAGAAATTCACTGATTTGCAGATTCAACATGTCTATAGAGAGGCAAACGCGTGTGCTGATATTCTTGCAGGAATGACATGTCAGCATGAGCAAGGAACCCGTGTGTATGAGCAGGCACCTAAACAATTGGAGGAAGCTTTGGCTAGTGACTGTAATGGGGTTATTACCCTTAGGCGTGTAGCTGTTCTGTAATTTTCATTTTGCTTTTTGGGCTTCAGCCCCTCCTGTAGCCAAAAAAACAAACATGGAAACTGCCATTAGTAACTCTAACCAAGGATAAACTATATATATCCCTAACTTCTCATAAATCAAATGCGTAATTCATTTTTCACACTCTCTTTGCTCAAACAAACAATGGCTTGATCAATTTGCTTTTAGGTGGTTCTTACCTTTCTTTGTTGTCTACACAATTGTCTTCCACCCTAGATCAGTTTTCTGGCAACACTGTCAAACAATCGTGCACCACCCACTATAGTTGTGGAGCAAACAACTATTTAAAATTGATAAAGAATACGATTAAATTGTTTTCATATAGGCTGTAAATTATTTTGATAAATTATTATAGAAAGCTTATAAATATAAGTCTAAAATAACTTATAAATCTGTTATAAGTTATTTAAACTCTTCCAAACACTCTCAAATTGCTTATGTTAGCAAATAAGCTATCCATAAACCAATCCAAACACACCCTATATAAGAAAAATATGTCTTTGACTGAGATACGTGTCACTTGTCTTTTATTCATCACACAAACTACTTCGTTTATTGATATTTTTCATTTTTTTTATAAACGATATTTTTCACTGTTTGTATTGAGAAAATTTCTTACTTTACACGGGTTTATTGCTAATTTATAATTGTAACTTTAAAAAAAATCCTATTTATATATCAATATGTTTTTATAAGATTTTTTATTATTATGTTATGCATGTGATTGATTTAAAATTATACATACATATGTATATATATATATATATATATCCTTATAAGTTTTTTTAAGTATTTTTTATTGATCACATTCATTATAATTAAATTATATTTTAGAAATTATTAAAGATAATCTTGTATTATGATCAAATTTTATATTTTTACTAGAATGCTACCCGTGCTACGCACGAGTATGTGATTGAGTTGGGTTAACTCAATCTGTTATCCAATCTGATCAAAAGATCTTCGTTTGGGTTTAATTGAATGTGTTATTTTTTTGTTGAACTTGAACCAAACCAAATCGATAAAAAAAATGGGTTAGTGTGAATCGTGTCAATCGGGTTCAAGGTTGAAAAAACTATTTTTGAATTGGCAAAAAATATGTATTTTTTTTATTGGGTTGGTTTAGTGCATTTGGTTACCTTGTCCCGTAAATATACCTAATATAGCACTAAAATGACATAACATTTTGACAAAAAAAATAGTGTCATGTCAACGGGTCGGGTAAAAGGGTTCACAGACTCCAAATAAAAATCAATTATCCAAACTAAATTGGCTCACATTTGGTTGGCTTGGTTTGAGTTCGACTCGATCAAGGAAAAAATCCAACCCAAACTATTTGAGTTGAATTAGATTACCAAGTTATCTGAACCCATCAACACCCGTCGCACGGACTTTATTTTAATGTTTTTAAAACATTTACATAAAATAAATAGATTAATATTACATAATTAATTTAGAATGTTGAAATAACATGTTTATTTTTAATATTTTAAAGTTATTATTATTTACATAAGAAATTGAAAAGTTAATCATCTTAAGATTTTAGTACTACTGATATTATACAATTATACTTTAAAAATAAATTTTTTTGGTGAAAATACTTTAAAAATAATTAAAGAACAGCAAAGTTTTAAAAGTGTTTTACAACATCAAATAATAATATTAAATATCTTCAATTTTTCATGCAATACAATAGATTAACTATTTATCATTTCCTGACTAATTCATAGAAATAAATAAATTACAATAATTACAAAAAAAATAGTTTTATAAAGCATTTTAAAATAAATATATTAATTTTAATGCATCTGAATTGTATGTCATCCCCATTTGACATTGTCATTAAGATACTTTCAAATTTTTATTTTTAAATTTTTCAATGTTGTAAATATAAAATAATATGATATATATTGAAATATTATAAATTTTTGTAAGTAAATTATTGAAACACTACATATTCGACCTTTCATTTATACATTTGCAAAAATGTTCTTGTTATACGACATAGATACTAATTAGTGATTAAAAAATAATGAACATCTGTGGGTGTGCATCAAAATCAAAATAATTATAAAAAATAGACAATTAATAAATTTATTTTTTTAGAAGTCTTTATTTTAATTATTTAAACTTTTTTTGATATATAAAAATTATTTTTATTTAAACTTTTACTTTCATTTGCAATAAATAATCGAAAAAAAAATAGTATACTTATGGCTGCGGTAAGTAATCCAACAATGGTTTATGATTAGATTTTTATTTTATTTTTATCAAGATGGTTTACGATTCTATGTGATTTGGTTTGAAAAAATTACTGAAGGTTAGTGACATGTTTATGTTGAAGGAGATGAAATTTCTTTTTTGTTTATCGGTATGAGTGAATCGAAAAGACAATAGATGGGAGATTAAAAAAATATTATTGGAGGAGCAATACTCTATTAAGATGACACGTTGGTATAAACAGTAAAAACCGGTACAGATTTAATATATATTTAGATAATAAAAACAAATACATTAAAAAATAAAAAATAAAAATCTACTAAAACAAAACGAAACTAATAGGGGATTTATTTTACTCAACATTGTCAAATTACATGTTATGCTTTTTTTTTTTTAAAGAAAAGTGGAAATTAAAATAAGAATAAAAAGTCGGTGTTAGAGGGGGTGGAGCCAGAACTAGAAGTCAGAGGTTCGAAGAGAAAGGGGGTGGATTAGGGTTTAGCGTTTGTTTGAGAGAAAGAAAGGGAAGAAGCAGAATGAGCAGGAGCTTGGGAATACCGGTGAAGCTACTCCACGAGGCTTCTGGTCACGTGGTGACAGTGGAACTCAAGAGCGGAGAACTCTACAGGGGCAGCATGATCGAGTGCGAGGACAACTGGAACTGTCAACTCGAGAGCATCACCTACACTGCCAAGGTACGTACTATTCTTTCTTCTTCGTAAGTAAAACCTTCTACATTATATCACATTAGACTATATTAGGTGCAATATTTAATCCCGTTTGAACCATATATTCCACGATTCAACTAGAAAAAGACCCTAAAAGACCCCCGATTAAGTTCGATCGAGGTTACAGAAATTCGAGTTTCAATTAGGTCCTAACTAATTGACCCTTCAGTGTTATTTGTGTTTTGCCACTGCTATTTACTATATAGCTCATGGTGCAGTGGTAAGCATTTTATTTAGGATTAGGGTCCTTTACAGTCAGAGAAAAAAACTGCACACAAAATGTTTTCTTCTAATACAAAACACAGTGACCGTAGTATCGTAACTGTAGGGTGGTGCAATTCATTTCAAACTGCAGAGGATCCAAATTGTTTTATCTAACACTAACCAGCTAGAAATTTGTATTAGATCTTAGCTAGTGAATTTCTTCGAAGTTGGGAGGGGACTATGCACAAGTGGAGATTGACTACGAAAGGTTTATATTTTCTTCAAAAATTAATGGAGAGATACCAGAGGAATTAAAAAGACCTACACATGGTTTTTATTTATTTAGAAAAGACATACAATAGAGTACCCAAAGAGGTGTTATGTAAGGCTCTGTAAAATAAAGGAGTTTGGATTGCCTATATCCGAGCAATCAAATATATGTATGAGGGGTTACGACTAGTATGTGAATGCAGTGTAAATACAAAAGATTTCCTTATAACTATAGGTGTGCACCAAGGGTCAACTTTGAGTCCGTATCTTTTTATCTTAGTTTTAAACGTGCTCATTTAACATATGTAAGAGATAGGAGATAGTGCCACCGAGCACGCTTTTGGTGGTTGACATAGTTCTGGTTGGAGAATCGAGAGAAGAAATAAATGAAAAGTTAGAAATTTGGAGACATGCCTTAGAAACACATTTTTTGTGCTTATGTAGGAGTAGAACAGAGTATGGAATGTAAGTTTTGCAAGACAAGCACAAATAATAGCTTAGAGGAGAAAATTGGAGAGCATGTCATACGACAAGTCTCTTGTATTAGGTACCTCAGGTTCATCATACAAAATGATGGGGAGATGGAGGGTGATGTTAATCATAGGATCTAAGCATGGTGGATGAAAAGGAGGAAAGCTTTAGGCGTAAAATTGTGATAAAAAAGTATCACTTAAGCTCAAAGGGAAATTCTACTGCACAACTATAAGACCTACGGTGTTGTATGAAACTAAATGTTGGGCAGTTAAAAGCCAACAAGAACATAAGATCAGTGTTATGGGAGTTTCACGATGGATGAGTGGTCATTCGAGACAAGATAGGATTAGGAATGATATCATTAAAGAAAAAGTAGGGTAGCTCCTATTGGAGAAAAGATGATAGAATCTTGTCTTAAGTGGTTTGGGCATATATGGAGAAAACCCTAGAAACACTGGTAAGGAGGGTAGATAGAATGGAGGACAGTCCAATAGTTAGATGTAGAGGGAGATCAAAGAAAGCTATAAGTCAAACCATTAAGAAAGATTCAGAGTTAAATGGTCTATCCTTAGATATGATTTGATAGGACATTATGACGTCATTTGATCCGTGTAGCTGACTCCACTTAGTGGGAAAAGGCTTTTGTTGTTGTTATATGCCCAAATGTTAGCCTTGAATTTGTACATTTGCTGCGTTCTCTATATAGTTGGTGGGGTATTGTAATTCTGGATATAGGAAGAGCCTATGAAACTCATTAATTTTTGGATGTTGTAGAGGTGTTAAATGTCTCCAATCTCAAGTATATTTGTTAAAAATGCATAGTGTATTCATATTGGTTGCTGATATTGGCTAAATCTACTGTAGGATGGAAAAACATCACAACTTGAGCATGTATTTATTCGAGGCAGCAAAGTCAGGTACGAATCATATGTTATGCAGTAGCTTTATAATTTTATGTTTCAAATAAGGTCGTATAATACAATCATATGTTGCTCTGTAATAGTGTAACTATAATTTTATATTTCAAGTAAGGTTGTATATTACATTTTCTATAAGGACAGTGCTTTGAAGTGATAAGAATGTGACAGGTTTATGGTCATACCAGACATGCTGAAGAATGCTCCTATGTTTAAGCGTTTGGATGCAAGAATCAAGGTACCTCCTTATTTTCAAGCGATTAAGTACTTCATATTTGTTTTATTGTACTTCTGTATTTTATGCTTTTTTCTGAATCTCTTGAAGGGCAAGGGTGCATCGCTTGGCGTTGGTAGGGGCAGAGCAGTTGCAATGCGAGCAAAGGTATTTACTTTTTTTTTTTATTCTTAATTTGTTAATATAGATCTAGCCTTAGAAAATTGCATGTTCAGTGTCCTGCTAGTTGAAGGACCTACCGGTGTTACATATGTGGTGTAACTCCAAATGTTGCTTGTGTAGGCTCAAGCTGCTGGCCGTGGAGCTGCACCTGGAAGGGGTGTACCGCCAGTGCGGAGGTGATCACCATTCATGTGGTCCTTTTTTCCCTTTCTGTTGGATGTGATATTTAGGTTTGTTGTAAAAGTTGAGAGAGAAATTCGAATAGGAATTGCTTATCAAGACTTCATAGATTACTCCTTTATGGATGGTACTGAATGCCAAAATTATTCTCATCGCCTCTAATATTTTGATATGGTATTGTGTGTTTGGCTTTGGCTGCTAGAATTTTGTCAAGGGGGTGGGGTGTTTGGCAACTTTCAAAACTAGTTTTAAGTAGGAATGGCAATGGGTAGAGTATGGGTAGGGTACTATAGTACCCGTCCCTATACCCGCAATTTGAAAAATACCCGTATCCGGCCCCATACCCGTGTGGGTAGCAACTTTGATTCTCTTGCCCTCTGGGTACCTCAGTCCCCGTATCCGTTACCCACACTTTCACGATGAAAAATCAAAAAATTATTTTCTTAAATGTAACACATAATATTATATATCGTAAAAATTAAGTATATATTACAATGTATAATAAGGTTTTGACGACAAACTTATTTTTCACGTGTAAATATTGTTTGGGTCCAGTAATACCAATAAAAACTACAACATTAACATAAAGTTGGTTAATAAACTAAATACAAATTTATTGAATAAATATATTATTGCAACATATATTGTCTTCCTTTTCATGCTTAAATCAGCTTAATTTGTGCGAATATAAGTGCCTCTAAAGTATCATCATGAAGCCTAAATCGATATGCATATATAAATAATTATATTATATTATATAGGGGATGTATCAAGTGAGAGGAGTTTTAATATGAGAGGGTGAGAGGATTAAATCTGGACCGTATAACCATACATGGATGGTTGAGATTAAAAGTTAGTTAGTGATCACATGACCACTTAAAAAAGTCATGTGACTTTATGTTTTAATCTTTACCATTTATGGTTTGATCTTAATGGCTATGATTTACTCATCTCATCCTCTCATAATAAAAGCCCTCTCACTTGATATGCTTCCATATTGTATATATATAGTGCAGGTCTGAGGCAGGGTGGATACTAAGGTACCCGTATCCGCATCCATCCCCATCAAAATATGTGGGTAATTATCTGTATCCATTAAGCGAATAATTATTCTCCTCATTGTGGATAAATTTTGCGGGTATCCATTGGATAAGATGGGACAAGATAGAATTAGTTACACGAGTGCAGTGTGACAAAGTGTGGAGTTATAACTATTAGTTGAAAAATTAATGATTGAGATTATGATAAAATATAAGCATATGTATAACAAATAAAGCTGCTCATATCCTAGTTAGGGTCGCTACGGCTGCTTCTAGGGTGCACAAGGGATTGTGGTTTGTGCATCATGCACAAGCTTATTAATAGCCATCAGATCTTATAAAAAAATTTGAATGGTGAGATGAGATCTAGGATGTACATTCCCAAAAAAAAAAACACTGGAGTGCATATAATTGCCCATCACTGGATCCTTTCCTCACTCTCCTGCTTCCACCACCACCTTCCTCTGTCTACCTTCGCCCCCTCTCCTTCTCCTCCCGCCACGGAACGCCATCCTCGGCCTCACAATCTGCAACCCCTCCCTTTACAATCCCCACACAATGAGGCCACGCACCAAGAGGAAGAAATGGCGACAGATCTGGTCCAAAACGCGCTAAACCCTGCTCGTCCTCCTCATCCTCTTCGTCTCCGTCGCCTACGTCGTTTAGTCAAGCTCGTCTCCACCTCACGCGCCTGCCACGATGCCCCATTCTCCACCGACACCACTCTCTCCTCATCCAAATCAACAATTCCTGTCTTCATTAATGCCACCGCCTCCCCGCTCAACGCCACCTTTGCCACCACCGTTCTCCTCCGTCGCTCTTCCCAAGAGACCCACGACGACAGAGGCCAGACGGAGCTCCGGTACTCTGCACACAGCTAATAAGATTCCCCCAACATGGAATAAACATGACAAGTAGAAATTACGATAAATTGCAACAATCCCTCCAAAAAAGGACGATTTAACATTTCGAGAAGGATGGAAAACCATCCATGAAGGTGTGAAGTAAGCAATAGATATCCTCACAATTTCACATGTCTTGGATTTTTCTATTCGCTCAAATGCACTACATTACATTCATAGACATAATTTGACGACACCGGGATCTTGTTGTAATAGCTCTCTCAAATTGTTTTCCACCTCCGCCATAGCAACATAATCTCAAGCTTCCTCATCTACCTTTGTCTCGCTGGAGATGATGGCGATGGTGGAGGAAGAAGGGTGGTGATGGTTGTGATGGTGGTTCGGGGAGGGATTAGTGGTGGAAGCAGGGAGTGGGGGAGGGATCCAGTGAGGGCAATTATGTGTACTCTAGTATTGTTTTTTTTTTTTAATGTAGATCCTAGTTCTCATCTAACCATTCAATTTTTTTTATAAGATCTAATGGCTATTAGTAAACTTGTGCATGGTGCACAAACCATAAGCCTTTGTGCACCCTAGAAGAAGCCTTTTTCCTTATCTTTTCAATGGGTTACCTTTATGATACTTGATGTACTATCTCTAGTCCATATTATAAAAGAATATTAGGTTATTTTTTTGGTCTAAAATATAAAAAACATAGACCCACTTTTAAATGTATTAATTGCTAAAATTTCTTTTATACCCCTACTTTATTATGAGATTTATATTCCTCATGTAAGTGGGTATAACCATTTTAACCATTTAATAAGGGTAATTTTGGAGTAAAATTTAAATTAATTTAAATTAACTAATTTAATTATTTCTCTTTGGTCTTGATGAATTAGTGATTTGTCTTTTATAATAGAGACTGGAGATAGTATTAAAAACAAATAAAGAACCTGCATCATGATCGGTTCATTATAGCTTTTCTTTTATCCTGTCGGCTGTCCGAAAATATCTTTCCTACCATCAGAAAACTCTTAGATTCGAGAAAAAGAGAAAAAAAAAATGGACAGAACAATTCCTCGTTGTTAATAAACACCACATAGACAAGAACGAAATGGCATGGGAAAGAAAATGACATGAAACTGACCTTTCATTAAATTGATTGAAGATTTTACTTTTTGATTCTCTTTCACTCTTTGTTTGTTCAAGTAAAGCGAAAATAGATAAATTATAAAGAAAAAACAAAAGGGAAAAATGATAAATATAATGAGACTCGTATAATTTTTTTTGTCCTCTCCTCTCATGAAATGAAAATGAATAATTTTTTTATAAAAATAACAAATTTGTTCATATGGACCTATTTATTATTGTATTAATATATATATAAAAGTTCATAAATACTTTTTTCCAACCATTCAAATAGAAGTTTTCACATTTCCTATTTTTCCCCGTTATCTAAAGAATAAATAAAATCCTTTTTTTTTTTTACCTTCTCTTCGTTTTTAACCCATTTCTCATCCTTCTATTTTCTTTTTCGAATCAAACAAATCATTAGAAATCACCCAAGCCAAGTAATAGCGCATCTCGTAAACTTGTACAGTGAAAAAAAGTGACTGATAATCACACTTGCAAGTTACACCTTAAAAACCCCAGCCAGCACCAACAAGAAGCACACCCTTTTTCATTTTTTCTTCCTGATAGGCCATCGTTTTTTCCCCTCAAACCATCGTTAAATTTAAGGTAACAATTAACCATCAATCAATGATAAAAGAGAATAAGCGACACATAATTTTTGGGTGCGGTAGCGACAGGCACACAGAAGCATTGCAGCCAGGCATGTCGAATGCAACGTGAGTGCCAGTGGGGTGTAAAAATTGACCAATCTTCTTCATCACATTCCGTTTACTCTGTTACTTACTACCAACACCACACCATTGCCCTTTCCCCCACAAACTCAAACTCGCCCCTTTGTCCTCGTTACAAAAGCACACACAATCCCAATCTCACAAGGCAAACAAAGAGCCCCAATTTCAGGTTCAACCCCTCCAAGACAAAAAAACTCCCACCTGTGCTCTTTGTCTTCTTCTTTCTCTAAAACAAAACCACTTCTTCCTGCAACCTCCACTTGCTTCTTCTTATTCACCTTCTCCTTATTCTCTCATCAGGTAAGTGTTCGTTTCAATTCCTCCACCACCACTACGAGCTTGTTTATTCAGTGGAAGAACTTCTCCGGTAATTTGGGGGGGAAAAAGTAAACCATAGAGAAAAAGAATTCTTGTGTTTCTGGGATTTCTGTGGTTTCTTCCTCAAGCCATCATCATTTTTATGTGTTGAGCATCATCATCATTATTATTATGTGTGAATGTTTTAAATTGTAGTTGCCATTACATTTATATCACAATCCTTGATATTGTGGAAAATTGAGGAGCCGCAATTGCGGTCGGTTTCGAGACTCTAAAAGACATGACGTTGTAGCTCTAGCTGCAATTGCGGTTGGGGACTGCAATTTAAAACCATGTTATGTGTTGAGAATTTTTTATGTTATCTGCTGTGAATTGCTATAAATCGAATTGTGTAATGGATCTGATGGGGATTTTTTCAATCCTGCTTTGATTTTCACGGTTATAGTGTATCATTGGTTTCCTTTTGTCTCTGTGTCTGTCTCTCTGTGTGTGTTTAAGGGGAAAAAATAAAACGATTAGCTGAATCATGTGTTTTGAGTTTGAGGATGTTGGATTGTATCGTGAACTTCAATGTTCATGTCCCGGTTCTTGTAATCTCCACCAGTTTTTTCCTTTTATTTGTTGCCTCTCTCTCTCATTTTGTTGGTTTTACCAGTAAGAAACCCTGAATCAGTTGTTTTAGGGGCAGTACGAAAATTGAATTTCTTTGTATTTTTTTGGAATATGTGTTTCTTCTGATTCTGATGGCATATCTTTCCATGCAGATAAGAACACTAGTTCAATATGTCTTCTTCTTCTGCAACCAAGGGTGATAGGAAGATTGCAATTGATGTTGCATCGTGGGGGTTCAATGTAGTCACTTCTGTAGGAATAATCCTTGTCAATAAAGCCCTGATGGCCACATACGGTTTCAGTTTTGGTATACACTCATAACAACTCATAATTCATTTCATGACCTTTTTCAATTTTCTACCCCCGGGGATAATTTTACTCCTCACTCTCATTTCATTCTCTCTGTACAAATATCTACTGCTTTGAGTTACAATGCATTCGTTGTGTCTGTTTTTTTTTGTCTCATGTGCACTATAAATTAACTTGTTCTTCGGATTTGCAAAAAAAAAAGTATCCAATATATCATTAGTGGTATGCTGATACTGTACAGTTTTCACAATTTTTTATGTGACTTACAGATAAAGCATTACTAAACCAATTATAATATTCACTTCAAATTGATGCGGCATTCAAAGTGCCACCAGTTACTTACTTCTAAACTTCAGAGTTCAGAGGGCAGAAAGAGAAGTCACTAGCAGCCAAAAAGAATTTTTCATATTTGCAAACTGTTGTTTATGAATAAGTATTATTGTTTATGAATATCTGTCTGTTACAAAGTCAAGTGATGAGAATAGCACTGGATGATTGATTAAAAATCTCTTCTATAACTAGTTGACCAAAGGAAATGGTATGTGACTTATGATTTCTTCTGATGCGAGGTAATAGAATTACTTCTGCAACCTACTCATGAGCTCTGACATTGTATATCATATACTGTTATGCAGCTACAACATTAACTGGTATGCATTTTGCCACAACAACCTTGTTGACAGCCTTTCTTAAATGGATGGGATATATCCAAAGCACTCATCTTCCTTTGCCTGATCTTATCAAATTTGTCTTATTTGCAAATTTCTCTATTGTTGGAATGAATGTGAGTTTAATGTGGAACTCTGTCGGTTTCTATCAGGTAAATTTTGGGCATTTGTAGAAGTATCAAAAGCTATCTCTCCCCCTGACAAGGATAAGTATTTATAATTTGTTTCTTCCCTTGAAATGAAAATTTCAGATTGCTAAGCTGAGTATGATTCCAGTATCTTGTTTCCTGGAAGTTGTGTTGGACAATGTGCGATATTCAAGGGACACAAAGCTTAGCATTTCTCTAGTTCTCCTTGGAGTTGCTGTATGCACAGTCACTGATGTGAGTGTCAATACCAAGGGTTTCATAGCTGCTGTAGTGGCAGTTTGGAGCACCGCACTGCAACAGTATGTAAGTAACATACGACATATCAACCCTGAATATTAGTTGGAAGATTGCAATAGATCAAAATTGAATACCTTGTCATAAAGGTGGTTCTAGAGTATGTGAGTGTATACTTTCAGATACACGACACTTGTTGGTAATATTAGCTTCTAAGTTATGGAAGTTTCTCAATTAAAACAAGTTTATATTCTTCACTTAGGAAAAGTTCTTATAAGCTTATAGGTGTAGAGGTTAAATGAGAGAACTTCAGAAATAATTGAGATACAAAAACGAATTTCAACTTATATGAGAAACCATTTTTTAAAAAACACAGTTATTGCAATTTGCAAGATTCTATTAATCTAACTCTGTAAATTTGGGTTTTGATCACGGAGAGTATTCTCAAATGCATATTCTGGGTTGGACTTATGTTAGCTCATTCTAGTTCTAACTCTTCCTGTTTTATTTGGGTGTCGACTGTCATGATCAAGATGATATTATACTTTTATTCTGTGCAGTATGTGCATTTTCTTCAGAAGAAGTATTCTCTTGGATCGTTTAACTTGTTGGGCCACACTGCACCAATACAGGCATCAAGTTTACTGCTAGTTGGTCCCTTTCTCGACTATTGGTTGACAAACAAACGAGTTGATGCCTACAACTATGGTTTGACATCCATTGTATGTCTCTCTTTCCATGTGTTTGCTTAATTACATGCATTTTATTCTTGGCTTTTGACATCCACTGTATGTTTCTTTCTCCTTCCTTTTGTCTGCAGCTGTTCATCGCTCTTTCTTGCACTATCGCAGTAGGGACAAACCTCAGCCAGTTCATCTGCATTGGCAGGTTCACGGCCGTGTCATTCCAAGTCCTTGGCCATATGAAGACTATTCTGGTCCTTACCTTAGGATTCATCTTCTTCGGAAAAGAGGGTCTCAATGCTCAAGTAATTCTGGGCATGACCATTGCAATTGCGGGAATGATCTGGTATGGCAATGCATCTACTCAGCCAGGAGGGAAGGAGCGTCAGAGCTTACCCATTCCTACCATCAAAACACAAGAGTATAGTGTACTACCAGTATCCTCTGAAGCTGATCAGGAAGTGTAGAACTTATTGGAAATAAAAAGGGGGTGAAACTTCTGCTCAAGTACATAGGTATAAATCAGGTGCCCATTGGGTCAGCTGATTTATTGTCTTTAAATCTAAAAGGAATGTCCCAATTATTTCAGATATGCATAATCCATGTATCTTTGCTTTTGTGTTACTGAGTTGGGAGAAGGCACATCAAATGGGTTCAGTCCTGTTAATGATAAAAAAAAGTTCCAATTTTACTTAATGGAATGTGTTGCACTGATAACTATGACAGTTTAATGCACTTTGTACAGACAGGTGATGTGATATCATGATATTGCACCATTTTTACACACACTGAATAATTTTCAAACATATTGCTGGAACAAGCAACCTTATCTCCCACCAGTCCTGCCGACATCACAAGTTCACAACACACACCATTGTACTACATGCATAATGTTATCTATTTATCTGTCATAACTACGAATTAATCCATAGAATTTCAATACATAATGTAATCATTTAAAATATAATTTTCTTACCAGGATTTTCTTAAAATTTAAATAAACAGATAAAAAAATTACATTTACACAGTATGCTAAATAGTAACTACTCTTTAATTTCTTTGAAAAGAATTCCACATATTACATGGATTTCAAGAGATACCATGCCCACTCTTTACAATCGACATGATTTAATATCTCATTTTACACATGATTGGGTTCACAATTCATTTTCAATGTGATCAAGTTATGTTAGGTTCAACTCTTTATTCACTAAGTGGTAATGTCATATTTATAAACTACTTTAAATTATAAAATTTAGAATATATTTAAATCAGATAAATCTTGTTCAATTCAATTCATGTCAAAGTAACTTTTAAACATAAGTAAACAATTTTAAAATTAATAATGTAATATAAGATATAATATTTCAAAATAAATTATTTTGTTGATTCAACTCAAACTTCAATGAATTGTTTTTTTATTGTCATTTCTCATTCAACTAAAAGAATTGTAATAAAATCCATAAGGAATTAACAAAAATGTTGATAGACGATTTCCTGCGAGTTTAGGATCCTGTTTTGTTTTCCTTTTTCCTTTGTTATAGCATAACTCTACTAAAAAAACTTGAGGAAAAATTGAAGGTTAGCTAAATTATTTAAATTGCATTTTCAGTTTAAGTAATCTTTAAAAAAAAACTTTTGCAGTTTACTCGCAAAAGTTAAAACACTCTGGAAAATACATTTTTTATTTCAATTTATTAATTTAAAATAGAATTTTTGATGAATGAATTATTAATTTAAAATATATAATAGCTTAAATTTTAATCTTGTTAATTGTTATCATTAGCCCTATCTTAAAGAAATTGAGAATTAAAATTTTCAATATAAAAGAAAGAAATTGAGAATTAAATGAAATATTAATTTGTTTTTTTTAAACGGATGAAACGACACTGTTTCACTTCCGTTTTTTGTTTCAAAAACTGAAGTGAAAAGTAAGAGTCCTACGCCCCTGCCCTACCGCGAAGCGAACGAAACCAGAATCTCAGATCGCAGTCTTCATATTTTTCGTTTACCATCGCACCCAATCGCCGGCAACCGGCCATCGCCAACACTATCTCGTCGCACTTCACCCAACCAGCGTACGTCCTCTCCCAGCAGCGCCGGAGAATCGTTCTCAGCCGCACCGGAGCACTCACGGTTGCCGGAGCCACCTCATCGAGTTGCCGTCGCAGCGCCCTCTACCGGAGTTGCCGTCGATACCTCATCGAGGTTCTTCCATTCTGCTTGCTGCTTTATATTTTGAGTATATTTCATTTACTTGTTCACCATATTACTTGTAGGCTGTAGTAGCATTCTATTTACATGTTCACTTGTAGGCTGTAACATTTTACTTGCAGTTGTTAATTGAAGATGAGAATGGATTTATTGATTTGATGTTGTTTTCTTCAACTATTGGTCTATAATTCTGTTTGCTGAAGCTGAATGTATCTTTTGCATCATTGGTTTTTTCATTATAGTTAGAGATGTCTTCGTCATCACAAGAAGCATCAACTCAAAATTATATTTATTTGTGTTGTGGTTTTTTTTGGGATTCTTAAGGTATGGTATGAATTTTTTTAATAGTGTCTGGGTCATGCGGTTCAACTAGTGATACATTGGTTCATGTGTCTTTTTTAACATTCTAAGCAAATCGCAGGGAGGAAAAGTGTCATATTTTATACCACAATGGGGTTTAGTGTTAAGAATTAAGATGTGGAGAAGGCCCATAAAAGAACCATATGTAAGGTAGACCAGATTAATGATAGTTCAATAGGTAGAGGTAGAGAAAGACCTAGGAAAATTATAGGCCACCAAACTATTGAGAGAGATTTGAATTTATAGTCTAACATTAGACATGGCTTGTGATAAGATATTATGATGTCGTTTGATCCACGTAACCAACTCCTTCCGGTGGGTTTTGAGTTTTAAGAGTTAACTGTATTCTACCCAAAATAATATTTAATTTATTTATAATTTATAATGTGTTGATGTTATTATTTGTTAACCAAGGATTCTGTGAAAATCTTTTAGAATGAAAAACACAAATTTTTGTAGATAATTTTTTTTTATTTCTACCGTAATATTTAAAATTTTTCTGGAATGGGAAATGAATCCTTATCAAGCATTCATTTTATTTTACTTTATTTGATGTTGTTAGCCCCATCTTTCTCTTAGCAGGCTGAAAAGTGCATATGGCTGATCGTCAAGTTGTTGACCAACAGCACACAGTTGATCAACAGTTGCCATCTTCTCCTCCTCCCTCAAAGGATGACATGGTATCGTGTGTTATGGCTTTGGAGGCTGCTTTGCTTCCCTGTTTGCCAGCCAGAGAACTTCAAGCAATAGACCGTTCTCCCCACCCTTCGCATCAAAGTGAGTAACTGCAAGTCTTTCAAAATTCTGATTTTGATGCCCTATATTAGAAGTAAATTACAAGTTTTTCTAGTTTTTCTTCTTCAGAAACACGTGCACTTCTACATTAAAAGAAAAAATATAATGTCATCCCTTATGTGTTTATTCTTTCATAAAAAATGTTGTTCCTTAATGGACTGTGCAAGAGGTTTCGAGATATTTTGTTGTTATGTAGCGTTGAGTTTCAGTTATATGGAACTGGTGCTTGCTTTAATTATGCTCCCTTATGGATTTCAGTTGTTTATATATTGTTAAATATGCAAGTATGCATACATCAATTGTCTATGGGGAGAAAAGGTGGTGAAAAGGTTCCTATAGATGATTTTGAAGTAGATACGCAAATTTGTAAAGAACCATATATAAACCAATAACTATTGTTAAATGACATTTTGGTGTTTTAGCCATTATTTTGTACAAGTTTTTAAAAATAGATAACAAAATGAAATTTAAGTGGTATTTTTGTAATTATTAGCAAAAATAGAAAATGGAAATAGAAAATATTTCCTCAAACCAAACAGACCCAAATATATTGGAAAATGGTTTTCTCATCTTGCAATGGACGGTAAACATAACTTACTATGTAACCTAACTGGGTTTTCCTTGTTTGGGTATTTTCTTTTTCAGTTGATGTGGATAGGCATGCAAGAGATTTCATGGAGGCTGCCAAGAAGCTTCAGCTTTATTTTATTAGTCTGCAACGTGAGGATAAGCCTTCAAAAGCTGAAATGCTTAGAAAGGTGTGGTGACTACTACGCTGAAGTATTGTTTTTTCTTCAGCCATAGAGACCATCTAATATTGTCATCTAAACTTCTGTCTGTATGTCTTGTCTAAGCAGGAGATTGCTCTGATGGAAGATGAACTTAACAAAAAAACTGAGCTGATTCAAAAACAAGAAAATTTAATCCAGGAGTGGAAAAAAGAGCTGAAGGATCAATTGGACAAACACAATATTGAGTTGGACAGGGTTTAGCGTTAGCTTTTAACTCAATAAATATTTTTTAGATTCGATGGCACATTTGTGGTCTGTATTTCTTTCTTTGAGCAGTCTATGAAGTATATGATGTCTTCTTGGGGGCAAGTGATAACTGATGAGTAGCAGCGAAATATGATCTGTTAAATGAATCAGAAATCGGTTTGCTGAATTTTGATGACTAGAGTCAAATCATCCAAAAGCTGGAGAATGTCACGGCCCTATTTAAAATAGCAGGCAAAAAAGCTGCACAAGGAAAACAGGGATTGCATGCATATAGGATCTCATGAAGTTGAGAATGCATCTTCTGTGTGTTTGCAGATGTACTATCCTAACTTTCTTCTGCATACTTAGGCACAGGAAAAGAAATGATACTCTCTATTATGTATTTATTACCTCAATTTCATTTATTTCCCTCAAAAGCATAGTATTGGAGGAAATTGAGAGAAAAAAAAATGGAGAAAATCTTTTCCCTGTGGGCACAGTTGATTGCATGCATATAGGATCTCATGAAGTTGAGAATGCATCTTCTGTGTGTTTGCAGATGTACTATCCTAACTTTCTTCTGCATACTAAGGCACAGGAAAAGAAATGATACTCTCTATTATGTATTTATTACCTCAATTTCATTTATTTCCCTCAAAAGCATAGTATTGGAGGAAATTGAGAGAAAAAAAAATGGAGAAAATCTTTTCCCTGTGGGCACAGTTGCAGGTTGCTTGTGTAATGCTTGTTAAATCTTGGCCTTTTTATTTCCATTTCCGGTGTCTTTGCTTTCTGAAATTTTTGATTCTCTAATCCTTAGTTTTTATTAATTTAAACTTTTAATTCTTATTCTATCTACACTTATATTAAATGAAACTTCTTACTCTCAAACATAAGACACCCTTGTACATCAAATCACAGTTTGGATTTTGATCTTCTTGAAAATGAATTTCACTTATCACCCGCATTCAATCCTTATTTGTGAAATGATTATCAAGAATGTCATCTTATAATCATGATCGTAATTTCTTTCCTCTTTAACATTATGCGAAATTTTAATTGTTTTTTTAGTTCTTCATAAAAATTATTGTAATAAAAATTAAATTAGGTTTCAACGAATAAAGATTAATTTAAATTAGTCAAAAATTAATTTTAAAAAAAAGAATTTAATTTTCAAATCAAACAGTCAATACTTAATACAAAAATAAATAAATAAGACAGGCAAACGACTAATATAAAGAAAGGGAATTGGTAAATACACCAATATTTTTGGACATACACCCCACATTTAAAAAGGAAAATACCATTATACTCTCGTTGATTTGTTTATTTTTTTTTTCAATTTCGCGTTGTTACCGGAAACTTAGTTTTCGGAATGCATTTTTGCATTCTGGAAACTCCAGGAAAAATTTACATTCCGGAAACTCCAGTTTCCGGAATGTAAATTTGCATTCCGGAAACTCCAGAAAAATTTACATTTCGGAAACTCCAGGAAAATCCAATTTCCGGAATGTATTTTTGCATTCCGGAAACTCCAGGAGGAATTTACATTCCGGAAACTCCAGTTTCCGGAATGCAAATCTGTATTCCGGAAACTCCAGGAAAAATTTACATTCCGGAAACTCCAG
This sequence comes from Glycyrrhiza uralensis, assembly GCA_030159175.1. Lineage (NCBI taxonomy): Eukaryota > Viridiplantae > Streptophyta > Magnoliopsida > Fabales > Fabaceae > Glycyrrhiza > Glycyrrhiza uralensis. Next base: position 53,604,757 of record BRZY01000003.1, on the reverse strand, counting down.
TTCCGGAATGCAAATCTGTATGTCGGAAATTGGGGGTGTATGGCCAGTTTCCGGAAAAGAAGCAAAATCAAAAAAAAAAAAACCCCAAACAATGAGGGTATAATAGTAATTTCCTGAATAAATGTGGGGTGTATGACAAAAAACTGGGGTGTATTTACCAATTCCCATAAAGAAATGCAGATTTTTTGGGCTGGGAAAATTAAAAAAGACAGTTTTTTTGTGGTACACAAAAAGACATTTCTTTTTGAGGCCCAGAAGTTATGCCAGAATGTGACGTGTCATAAAGAAAAGGGAATTGGTAAATACACTCCAGTTTTTTTGCCATACACCCCACATTTATTCAAGAAATTACTATTATACCCTCATTGTTTGGGTTTTTTTTTTTTTTCTGATTTTGCTTCTTTTCCGGAAACTGGCCATACACCCCCAGTTTCCGGAATACAGATTTGCATTCCGGAAACTCCAGTTTCCGGAATGTAAATTTTTCCTGGAGTTTCCGGAATACAAATTTGCATTCCGGTTTCCAGAATATAAATTTTTCCCGGAGTTTCCGGAATGCAAAAATACATTCCGGAAACTGAATTTTCCTGGAGTTTCCGAAATGTAAATTTTTCTGAAGTTTCCGGAATGCAAATTTACATTCCGGAAACTCCAGTTTTCGGAATGTTAATTTTTCTTGGAGTTTCCGGAATGCAAAAATGTATTCCGGAAACTAAGTTTCTGGTAACAACGCGAAATTGAAAAAAAAATAAACAAATCAACGAGGATATAATGGTATTTTTTTTTTTAAATGTAGAGTATATGTCAAAAAAATTGGTGTATTTACCAACTCCTTAAAGAAAAACTACCACTGGAAAAAGAGAACGGTCCACGAAAAGAAAATGAATAGAAAACTGAAACGAAAGAAAACAAAGGAAATCACTCATAAGAAGAGAGAGAACGTAAGAAAGAAAGAAAATCGCGCAAGGCAATAAAAATAACACGCGAATTTTAACGAGGATAGGTTTTCTGAATATCTAATTATTACAATATCTGAAGATCCACGACGACACTCTCAGAGACTCTCACTACTTGTCTGGTCAAAGGTTCGTTCATTTGTAAGACCACAAAACACCCTCTACTTGCTTTAGATTAGTGTTTGTTATACTTTTCCTCAAATCCAGATTTTTTTGGCACCCATAAAGTTTTTCATTGTTAGTTACGTTATATATTTACATGTGTTGTCATTTGCATCTCTTTTCCGTTGATTAATTAAATTGAGGTAATATGCTATGGATTTGTTTTTGGCTAAATTCCTTTAGCTTTGAATTCTGGTCAAGTTTCTTAGCATCTAATTTTATTTTATATTTTTTGTTTCAGTATTGGAGTTACGTGTTTATGAATAAATTGGTTTGATTTTGGTTCAGTTTCGGCTAAGTGGGTGTTAATTCTCTAATTTTATTTTCGAACTGTTGTTATCATGTCAATTGAGCATGGTTTCCCATTAGTGCCTTGGTGGTGTGACTGTGTGTGATCATTAATTGGTTTATGAGGAAATTTGTTTGTTCCTTTTCCCTCCTCCCCATTCTGGGTTTGTTGTAGCAACTAGCAAATGAGTTAAATTTCAGATATGGATTTATGATATACTATTTCTTCTCCTCTTCAAAATTGCAAGCTACTGATATTATCTGCAGTCTTTTAATAATTGAAATTGCAATGTCATTGTCATCCATTTTTGCTGAATATTTCTGAAGTAGTTCTCACTGGTTCCTAATCTAAATTTACTCTGCAGGAGGTAAAATTTTAGTGGGTACGGTTCCTTCTTTTAAAGCAGCATGTCTTTGGGCACCTCCAAAGCAGTTTTTCAGGTTCTGTCTATGGTTGTGCCTCAAACTGGATATAATGAGCCTCTTATGAACTCTACCCAGTTTCGAGCAAGATGTATGAAGAAAAGATCCTCAAGGCATAGATATTTAACTGAGGGTACTAGCATGCTTCAAAGTCAGTTAAGACCTCATAGGTTTCGGTGGATGGGTGTAAGTTTCTGTGATTATAATACCAATAATCATCAATGGTTGCAGACATGCAAATGCCAACAGGCTGAAAATGCGAGTGACATAACTGTAGGAGATGGAAATGGATCAAGGTTTGTGAATGATGTCGAAACATCAAATTTGGTGAACAATGTGAGGAGTGCAAAGTCTATCCTAGAGTTTCAAGATGTTCAACTGTTGAAACAGGAAAAGGAGATTTTGTCATCTAAGGTTACAAATGGAACTATCACAGACACCTTTGGCACAAATAGCCTCAAATCTGTTGAGGAAGAAGCATGGGATCTACTAAGGGAGTCTATAGTTTATTATTGTGGTAATCCTATTGGAACTATTGCTGCAAAGGACCCAACTAGTTCCAATGTTTTGAATTATGACCAGGTCTTCATTCGTGATTTCATTCCTTCTGGAATCGCTTTCCTATTGAAGGGGGAGTATGATATTGTTCGGAATTTTATTCTTCATACACTTCAGTTGCAGGTAATTTCTTGGTCTTATAATACTGATTACATGTCCTGCCAACAAAACTAAATTTGATACAACTTGGTGTGTTTACCTGCCTGAGAAATGTATTTTTGTTTTGTAATTGCTCGTGCTGAAGTGACGTGATTATGCTTTGTGTTATGTCTTTATGAAGTTATTTTTATTCATTACATTTTAAAGTCCTACTAATCTAACTTTAGCTGTTAGTCCATCTGCTTGTAAGTTTTTTGATGAATAAAGAAATTACTAATATTTCTTTAATGATACTGAAAATGCTTGTCTGTGACAACTGACAACTAATATTGCAGTGAATTGTACTTGTTTAGGAATAGAATGTCCTACAGTCCTAGGCCCCTCTGCTATACATACTGCTATACATAATTAATGGAAGGGTCATTAAATAATACTTTTGTTAGTAATCTCTCTTTGTTAGCATTTCTTTGGCTATGACCCAAAACTGTGTATAATTATTGAGGGGGAGGAAATGGCTGGGGGGTGTCCTTAGATTCTTGTCATGAGGTAGCTTTGTTGTTTCTGATACACTTCAAGTCTTGAACACATCTATATTTCAGAGCTGGGAGAAAACAATGGATTGTCATAGTCCAGGACAAGGTTTGATGCCTGCTAGTTTTAAGGTTCGGACAGTTCCTCTAGATGGTGATGACTCTGCAACAGAAGAGGTTTTGGATCCTGACTTTGGGGAGGCAGCCATTGGTCGTGTTGCTCCAGTTGATTCTGGTAAAATAACTAATTGGATCTATAGAATCTTTTCTGCTTAGCAAAAGGAACTTACCATAATACTTCTTGGATTGCTTAACTTATAACACGTGATCTCAGGATTGTGGTGGATTATTTTATTACGAGCATATGGAAAATGCTCTGGTGATCTATCAGTTCAGGAGAGGATTGATGTGCAAACAGGAATTAAGATGATTTTGAAGTTGTGTCTTGCTGATGGATTTGATATGTTCCCAACATTATTAGTAACTGATGGTTCTTGCATGATAGATCGAAGGATGGGCATACATGGGCATCCTTTGGAGATTCAGGTATCTAAGATTTCCTGTCTTTCTTCAATAGCATGATATTTATTAACTATTTCGTATCAAGGCTAGAAAAGAAAATTTGCTGCTTATTCACGATTGTGCATTTGCTTAGATAGGGGGAAAATGATGCACTTATCTGCACCATTTTGTTAAGAAAAAGGAACAAATTTTCTTGTGCAAGATTGAGGACCGACATTCCCATCCCTTATTTTTATAAGTGATTGAGCTTCTCTTTTATTTTCGGTAACAGGGTGGTGGTATTAGGTATTTTTATGCATTTGGAAGTGGCTGATGCTATAGCTTCTTATGCATGGAAGATGAAACTTCAAAAAAAAAAAAATTGAATGAGATGGGAAAATTAAAGTATATTAAGCTTTTTGCTCATAAATGAAGGGACTATACCCGACGAGTTTGAACTGATTGAAGAAAGCGGTTGGAGTGCTGGCTGAATTCATATTTGTAGACAGCATGAATGATTCCATGCTATCTATGAAAAATTCACTAATTACTGGAGACATTGAAGTTTATGTATTCTGTTTCAAAATTTTGTTTGTATCTATCTCTTTTGTCGAATAAATTTCTTATTTTTTAAGAAAAAAATTGTGTACCTGAGATGCTTACAATTAAAGATAAATTTTTAGTGATGAAAATAAGGGCCCGTTTGGTTTAAAGGACCATTTCCTGTTTTCGTTTTCAGTTTTTACATTTAATAAATTACGAAATTGTTTTATTTGTTTTCAATCTGTTTTCTGTTTTAAAATATTTGTATAGAAAACGATAAAAACAAACAAATGATTGTTTTCACTGTTTCCAATGCAAACCATTAAAAACATAAAACAGATTAAAAACAAACAAGACAATTTTGTAATTTATTAAAAGTAAAAATTGGAAATGAAAACAGAAAATGATGCTTCAAATCAAACGGGCCCTAAATTTATCTAATGGGTATTTTTGTTTTATTTTTCTGTTTCTAGGCACTGTTTTATTCTGCCTTACTTTGTGCACGTGAGATGCTTGCTCCGGAGGATGGATCAGCTGATCTTCTACGAGCACTGAACAATCGTCTGGTAGCTCTTTCATTTCATATTAGAGAATATTATTGGCTTGATTTGAAAAAATTAAATGAGATTTACCGCTACAAGACAGAGGAGTACTCGTACGATGCAGTTAATAAGTTCAACATATACCCAGACCAGATTTCTCCCTGGTTAGTGGAATGGATGCCTAACAAAGGAGGCTACTTGATTGGTAACTTACAACCGGCTCACATGGATTTCCGGTTTTTTTCACTGGGAAACTTGTGGTCTGTGGTTAACAGTTTGGCCACAGTGGAACAATCACATTCCATATTGGACCTTATTGAGGCCAAATGGTCAGATTTGGTAGCAGAGATGCCATTCAAGATTTGTTATCCTTCTCTTGAAGGTCAGGAGTGGCAGATAATCACAGGCAGTGATCCAAAGAACACGTACTGAATTTAATTTTGATCTGCTTATGTTTTTCTGTTATCTTATGATATTTTTCATCAAATGATTTTATTTATTTAAATTTTCTTTTTTGCAGGCCTTGGTCCTACCATAATGCAGGCTCCTGGCCAACACTGCTCTGGCAGGTTAGTTACAGTACAAAGTTTAGTGCACTTTAAATCTCCAATTATTTTAGATCGAAATTACTTAGTGATGAAATGATATTGTTTGCGTTCAGTTCTAATTTATAGCTTCTATAACTTTTTCACCATAGCTCTTATCATAATCTGTTCTATATGAACTTTCTTTCATCTGGGTTTTGGTTTGCAGTAAATTTCCTCCCCCCCGCCAATCCACCATCCATTTATTTCACGCAAATGCAAAATCCTTTCATATGCGTAAGCATTGCAAGTTGGAATTAACACTAGGTACAAATTCTTAACATAAAATATGCGTATTGCAGCTCACAGTTGCATGCTTAAAGATGAATAGGCCACATATTGCTGAAAAAGCTGTTGAAATTGCCGAGAGGCGTATATCGAGAGACAGGTGGCCAGAATATTATGACACGAAAAGATCTCGGTTCATTGGAAAGCAATCACGACTATTTCAGACTTGGTCGATTGCCGGATACCTTGTGGCAAAGCTGCTGCTTGCAGACCCAAGTAAAGCAAACATACTGATAACTGAAGAGGATTCTGAACTTGTGAATGCCTTGATCAGTGCCAACCCAAGGGGAAAGCGTGGCAGGAAAAATTTGAAGCAGACCTACATTGTATGAGTCTTCTATTGCAATTTTTTGGGCAGCTGATAGGTTTGTGTCCAATTTATTATTCATAATCTCCTCCATTTTTCTTCTGATTAGCAGCATATTATTCTAGAAACTGCAGGGATATGCAAAATATATAGTTTGGGTTGGTTATGATGAAACTCTTATAGTAGTATAAATGTGTATATGTAATTGATAGTTCAGGATTATAAGTAGCATAAATGCATAATACAGCTAATTTAGATGATAAGCACTTTTGCAATACATTTCCAGAGACTGTTTCCCCCAATTTGCTGCACAATGTATAATATCATTATCTGTAATTGCCATAAAACATACCATTTGAAGAAAATGTGTAGTGGTACCCATATAATTCAAGGATAGCCACTTGAAGTCTTGGACCGTTGTGCCTGTGAATGTAAGTGATATCTTACGTACAAATAAATCCTTTATTTTACATCATGTTGTAATTTATTTATTTTTTGAAAAATCATCAAAATTTATTGACATTTTCACTTTCAACAATCGTGTACTTTTTGAATTGTTGCGATTCCTAACAGATACATTTCTAAAGACAATGCTAACAAGAATTCTTTAACGTTACGAAAATAAATTAAAGGAAAAGAATTTTAATAAATACTCCCTCCGGACTCAAATATAAGGAGAAAAAAATGCCATGTTTTATGGTCTAAAATATAAGAAAATTTAATTACTTTTATTCTTTTTAATGAGACCATTCTAAAAATACTCTTATTTAACTCTAATTGTATTTTCAATGTTCCTTTGTATTTCACATGTTCTTTTGTTATCAATTTTAATTGTCCTAGCATTAAATATCCACTAAGGGGCAAATTTGGAATAAAACTTTTTTTTTTAGCTGAAATCAATAAAATTTAATGTAATTAGCCAACTTTTTTAGTTAACGTGATTCAATTTTTTTTTCTTATATTCGAGTTCGGATGGAGTAATTAAAAAGAAAGTATTTAATACATTGAAAACACAAAAATCATTCCATGATTACCATTTTTAAATAATTAAAAGCATTTAATATGGTGTATTAAATATTCTTTAACCAATGTATTAATGCACCCGCTGGCAAGTCCATTTTTAAAAGGAAAATACTTAATTCTACTAAAAATATATACACGAAATCAGAGATATCAGCGGTTGATTTTCTCCAATTTTCTCCGTGTATTATTCCGTCAAATCCCACTAACTGTGTTGTTTCTTGGAAAAAAACATGGAAAAAAAAAATCCATTCGTGCAGTTCGTGATAATCATTTTCGTAAAGTATAGCTCTGCTGTTCTCTCTTATATGAGGAAAGTTTATACATGATTATGAAATTAACAGCAAGTTAGTAAAAACTTTAATATTGGCTATATTGAGTAATAGCACACAATCCACTTAGCAAACTTAGAGAAAGGTTGTGAGAATTATTAGCCGTTGCCACATTTCAATTTAATGTTTAAACTTATATATCAACAATTATAATTTTGTCAAAAAAAAAAATCAACAAATATAATGGACGGTTAGATTATGACTATCCTACCCTTCCTCTAGTATTTATCATCATCTCTTACATTAATTAGGGACTTTAGCTTTCTGGTGGATGCAGTAGTGTTGTTTTTTTATGAAAAGGCTACACTGAGTCGCTCTCATTACTATGGCTGATTTGGAGTTTTTTAACAAGCAGCTCCTGTACACCTTCCAATCCATGAAGCAAGAGGTCTTTCTCTAACTCCTCTAATTAAAATGCATAACATATAAAAATTTGTCATCAATAATTTTTCCAGAACTATTGTGGGTTGCATTGCACACTTGATTTTAATTGTTCTTAAGTTTATTTTATATGCTCAAATCCATTAATATTATTCTTCCCCTTATGTTAGGGTTTGGTGGATGACCATTTCACTTCTATCTACTCGTTGAAAGAGAATATTACAGATCGATTTTACCTAGAATTGATCCCAAAGTTTTGTTCTGATGTCCGAGGTGTCCTAAAACTTTTGGCACAAATGATGTAAATATTCTCATTTCAACGGTTCACAACTTCATATTTTATATGCACAATCTTTTGTTCAACACTCATATTTTCTCTTTCTTTAATGTAGGAATATTGATCATGATGATTTGAATCACAATCTTGTGAAAGATTACGTTTATAAAATCAAAGGCAGTTCTTTAAGGTAATTTATTCTGTATTAAGGTTTTAAGTATATATAGTGCATGAGGCATTTGTTCCCTTCAAGGTTGTTTGGTTCAATGTTAGGCCTAATGTAATTTTGTTTCGGTTGTTGTATACTCCATAACATGTTGTTTGTAGCATGTTATTTGGGTGATAAACTGTTAATTCATCTTGTTAATTATTTTTGAGGTGTCAATCAAATAAGAAATTCTAATACACTCTCTATATTAATAGCTAATATATTGAATGGGGATCAAATTACACCGGTGTAACACTTAAGTAATGTTATACCGCTAATAATTTTTTACCGAATAATTATATTCTAAAATTCATCGTTGGATTAAATGTTACTATTACATAAATTATTTTTGTAAAATTTTACATTAATATAAAATTATTTAATATATCACCATAACTAACGTCTTTTGAAATGTATAAATCATAATTTTATCTTTGTTATATAATAGTTCCAAAGTCTGACTTCAGTTTTATCACAGCTGTGGTCTGGCCTTGGTTTTTCTCTTAGTTTTGGACGTTTGGTCTCGACTTTTGTCACAATTTCATTTCGGTCTTGGTTTTATCTTTGCTGTATAATATATGGTCTAATCCCCATTTTTGTCTAACTATTATATCTTTGCTATATACATATGGTCTAATTTCATTTGACAATATAACGTGAATAAAATTACATAAAATATTACTGATGGGATAATGTCCCACTGTGAAATCGTCTCCTCAGTACTCTCGAACTTTTCGGGGTTGATCTGCCTATTGAACCCGTACACCTCTCGTTTTATTATAATCCTGAAACCTTACAATTTTATTATATTTTTTTGAAAGACCTTTATTAATATTCTTACAACGTTCTTTTTTGTTTATATGCAGCTTGAAAGAAGAATAGTTGTCTTAGCCACCCGGGGAACCAATCGGTGAGATTCAACTTCCTGCATGCACTCCATCTAATTTTTTGTAAATCTATCTGAATACATCTTTTATTTTTTATTTTACTGAAATCTATCTGAAATTCTGAATACATTAATTTTGTTTATTTTGAACAATATATTGTCCATTGTTTAAAACATCTATATGACTTGTGCAAAATGTTGGGGAAATTCGATCAGTGCTGACATTGTAGCGTTATTTTCCACTTAAATTAAAAAAAAAAATTAGGCCGTTAAAGGATTTGGTTTTGTTTTTTTTTATGAACAAAGGATTTGGTTTTTAAAACTTCTAACTAAAAATATTTTAATTGATAAAATTAGTTTATTGGTTATTAATCACTATATCCAATGTGAATTAATAACATTGATTGAAAATTAAGAAAAAATAAAAAAATTCTTTGAATGACGACTAACTGGAGATTTTGACCCAATCTTGCTATCTTTTTCTTATTTCATATATATATATATATATGTATTATTTATTACAAGTAGTTTCGGTTCCAATTTATATTGATTATACAAATTGCATTTTCTAGAAGAAGTTCGTGAAGCTGACATACTTGATGTGGAATTGTGGAGCTAAGGAAGATTTTTCTCAAGAGTTTCCATGAAGGGAGAAAAAGGGTCGAGAGGAGTTGGGAGCTAGAGTAAAAAGGAATAGTTAATGTAACTTCTGCGTCACTAGCTAATGTTTGAATCTTTAATTGTTCCTTCATTTCTTATTTTATTATGTCCCATGATCATTTTTAAACCAATCATTTATGCTGTTAAATTAATCTTTTATATTTTCACAAATCAAATTACCTTTAATTATTTTTTTTCTTATCTTAAACATCTGTTTTAATAGAGAGAATTTATTTGTATATCTCCATCCCTCTCTTCTCCGTCGTCATTACCATTCGTCGTCTCATATTTTTTTTTTTGCTAGCAAAGTTCTTGCTAATTATGTTTCGTTCACGCGCGCCATTGTTTTAGATTCACCCCGTGATTCTTATATTTCACCCGATATTTTCAGAATTTGCCACGCGTATTAAGAAAAACATACACAAGGTTTGTTTTGGATGTTACATATTACTGCGAGACGGATTTTTTTTTTCATAAAGTGAATTTGTCTATAAAGTATACATATTTATTATTAATTTTTTTTGTTACATATTTGTTATTAATTTAATTTAAAGTATTTTATTATTTTAATTTATTGAAATTCATCACTAGTACATACATTTTTTTGTTAAAAAATTAAAGGGGCCGAAATCCAGAAAAGTTATTTACACATGAATTAATCTAGGGATGGAACTCTTTGTACCTTATCCATTATTGACAGAGAAAACTATCCGAAAAATAAGGGACTGAATATGTAATAAGTAAAAGGTCCTCTTTGAATTTAGAAGCTCAACTTTGTAACTTATAAAAAAGTTAATTTTATTTTAGATTCTTATTTTTCTCATACTGTATTAACGTTATAGAAAAGAGAGAAAAATTGTTAAAGAGTCATGCATGATTCTTAAATAAATTATAAGTACTTAAGAAGAAGTTAAATAATAAAATATTGTAAAAATTGATTTTAACTGATGTGAGAAACTATTGGTTAAAAAACTCGTGTTAAAAATATTTATAGAAAAATTATCTAAACATAATACTCGAACTATTAATTAAAGCAAGGGAAACTTACAAATGTTACTGGTATATTATATATTATTATTAGTTTTTATTGAAACATCACCTACCAAGACAAGAAGCATTGTAAATTAAATCAAGCGCATGAGTCTTAATTATGTGTGCTTTGAAGTGATGAAAATGGGAGCAGTACTACTACTGGATCGATGGGGAAGAGCAAGTACATTTCACTCCTTTATTTGCTCTCTATAGTAGTACTTATAATTCCGTTTTCATCTCCACAAAGCACGCCTTTAAGAACAAATAAACTTTACAAGTAATTATTATATATTAATCACATACACATATATACTAAATGTGTTCAGTTGGTGTGCACTATACGAGTGTACTACCATAGGAAATTGTTTAATATTTGTGAATGGGATTGATCAGAGTCATCAAGATCATTGGATGGAGAGTGTACGTGTCTCCCTTCATATGTGGTTATCACCATCCTTGGATCCTCCGCCAACCGCTCCACCCGTTTCTTTACCCGACAATTGTCTTGTGTGCATCGGTAGTAGCTTCTACAAATTAATTAAAGCAATGTATGTACACAAAACCATAATCAATCAGAAAATGATATTCGACATGGTAATATATATATTGAATTGCATGGTTAAATTATCAGTGATTGTTGAACAAATTAATCTTGATGCTAAAATCAGAATAATTGATCAAAATAAGCAATAAAGAAAGATGCATGATTTGTATTTTTCTTCTCATTAATTTCCATGATAAAATCCACATACGAAAATTAGGGGTATATATAGTTGTGGGAAAGTGTTGGCAGAGGGACTGACTCTGTCATCATCCCAATAAAAATATAGTACTGCCTTTAGTCCCATATATAAGAGACAAATATCTAATTCACAAAGACCAATAAAAATTAGTTAAATGAGTTAGTTGTAATTAATATAAATTTTATTCCAAGATTATCCCTCATAATAAATGATTAAAATGGTTGTTTATACATTTAATGACATTAAATCACTCCTAATTCCCAAACATATTATTCTCTCTCCAATAAATATATATTTCTTATAATTTAGACCAAGAAAATAACCCTAAATATGGGTCTACTGATACACTATAACATCTGAGGGTCATCATTAGTTTAGTTATAACAACAATTGGCAATGTTTCATCTTCTTCTTCGAACAAAATATTCTTTTGCGCATCCATATATATAATGAGTAGTAATTATTAAGTAGTCTTCTCTTCCCCACATTACTACTCACAAAAACTAAAACCTTAATCCCCAACCATATAGTTAATAATGAGAGAGAGAGGTGAAGAGATCATTGGAGAGAGAACATTGCAACTTGCAACAAGTTTAATTTGGGTTGGATAAGGTTTGATCAAATTATTCAATTAAAGGAGAAAACAAACAAAAAGAGATTGTGATCTCAGAACCTTTGGAGGATTTGAAGAATTAGTGAATAAATACATGCATATATACATACATAGATAGATATATATATACCTGGGGTGTTGCGTGTTCTTGACAACTTTTTGTCCATACTTCCTCCACTTGTAGCCATCATCCAACACATCCACATCGCTCATCGTCTTGAAGCTAAACCTTGGCTCCCTCACCTTCCTCCTCCCCTTCATCTTCTTCATCTTCATCGCAGATATCCCCACATGATGATGATGATGATCATGAATATCCACTCCTCCCCCACATTTTTTACTACTGCTCATGAAGCAATCAGAACCCAATGCCCTATATATATACATATACATATATATGAGTTTAACTAAAAGGTTAGGCTAGCTCTATTTAAATATATAACGGTAAAAGTTTGGTCGATTTTTGTACAACACACAATTCTTATTTTTTTTCAAATAGTTAAATCTGTACATAATTTGTGCTCTGATTTAGTTGTTTTTTTTTAATAATATTTTTTGCTTATCTAAAATAAATTAGATTCAGAATTAATTAAAGTGAGGGTTGTCTCACACTCACCATGGATTTAAACTGGATCTATGCAAGGATAGGAATTGATGATGAGTTCCTCCAAAGCTAGAAGTGAGGTATTCTGATGATATTGATTTTTGATGATCAGTGGTGGTGGCGGTTGCTGCGAGTAGGGTTTCTGTTAGATTTGAGGTGGAATCTGATTCTGCAGATGCAAGTGAAGGAGAAGCCATGGAACTGAAGGCTTTCAAAGGTTGATTATTGTTGTTGCAACCCAAAGGAGGGAAAGTCATCAAGTTTGTTGGGAAAGGAATATCATTGAAGCCCCCCATTTGCATATTAGGCATCATCTGATTCTGCTGATCCTCCGATATTAAGCTGTGGTGGTTAACATTAATAGCTTGGGAAGTTGTTGACATCGATCACTTCTTCTTTTGATCTCTCTCTCTTTCTCCCCAAGAATCACTCTGTATATAGAAGTTGCAAGAGATTTGGTGCAAATTATACAGAGGGTTTCTCTCAAACCTTTGGGACGAGATTAGACCATATATATAATGGGAAGCATATATTTAAACTCATATGACATTGCAAAACCAATTTAACTTTCCCTTTTTGCTTTAATTTTTGCCTCTCTCTCTCTCTTCCTTCAAGAATGCTATTTTCCAAGTGTCTTTGTCAATATCTCTCGTATATTCCAACATGTGAAGGGGATAAAATGTTGCTAACTATATCGACATTTATTTGAATAGGATATATATAATTGATAAATGAGAAGCTAGGGGGGAGGGGAACTAATTAACTAGCGGAAAATATTTAAAAAGGAAGCGAAAAATATGCTAAAAGCTAAAGCTACCCAACAATATTCAACCAAAGCTGGCTAAAAGTTTTTTTGCTGCACGTAGTGATGGTACTATTTGCCTAAAAAGCTTGGAAATTCCATGTCCTTCATTTAGTTAGTGGAATTTTACTGTGTGACATGGAGAGGGTCAACAATACACGACAAAATGCCTCAACAGAGAAAATTGTAGATATTTTTTTATAACAATAATATTTAAATATCCATTAAATTGCAACGCTCATCCAATTTCTATATTTCTTTTTTGTCAGATCACTCGTATATTATATTATTATTATTATTATTATTTTTTCTTCTATACCTATCATCATTTTTGTATCTTTTTTCTTTGTTACCCTCAAGTAGTATGAAATTTCATGCAACATCCCCGTCGCTGTAGATAATGATTATAATACATGGGCAAAGGCGAAACCTGTTGAGTGCACAATAATAGAAATTGATACATAATCACATATAAGTGAAAATTATATGCCGTCAAAAAAAAATTATATCGATCATTGTATTAATCGATTCAACCCAAAAGTATCTAGAAAAAGAGAGCCCGTGAAACATATCAATCACTTTGTAAGGTTTCTTTTGGAATTTTAATTATAAATTAATATTATTTTTTTGGCACCACCATTTAGAAAAGGGCAAAAATATCGGAGGGCAATGATGATGGATATTGGATACATATCTATCACACCATTTCTACATCGGCGGTGAAGTGTCATGATGAAGGGTGATTGTCTATTTGACTTTTTACAGCGAAAAAAGCTTATTGCCTTTCTCATAACCCTTTTGCTCTTTTTTACTTTCTAAAACTCAAACTAACCCCACACTCGATCACCAACCTTTTTTCTCAAATTCCAAACCAAACTTATAATATTGTTATCATCTCTTGAATTAATTAAGCGTGACAATCATGATTAGCTTTTATATTTTGCGCCATGCCTAAAAAATTTGTGGACCAATCTGGCCATTGAAAGCATATAGTTTAACTTATCTACCCGTTTGAGAATTTAGCCATAATTCAACAAGGTTTTAATATATTTTTGGTCTCTTTAAATATTGGTATTTTGAATTTAGTCGCTCTAAAAAAAATTAAAGTTTTTTAGTCTTTTAAGAAATTAATTTTTTGATTTAGGTCTCTCTTTTGCGTTGACTGCTGACTCGACACATTGAGGTCCCTGTAAAAAGCTGACGTGGCCAGTATGCAGTGCCATGTCAGCTGACACGTCATCTGTACGGACTACATGACCTATTTATAGGGACTAAAATCAAAACTTAATATATTTTTTGAATTTAGTCCCTCTAAAAAAAATTAAAGTTTTTTAGTCTTTTAAGAAATTAATTTTTTGATTTAGGTCTCTCTTTTGCGTTGACTGCTGACCCGACACATTGAGGTCCCTGTAAAAAGCTGACGTGGCCAGTATGCAGTGCCATGTCAGCTGACACGTCATCTGTACGGACTACATGACCTATTTATAGGGACTAAAATCAAAACTTAATATATTTAGAAGAACCATGTGACATCAATTAGACCACCACCACCACCTACACACACTCTCTCGTTTTCTCTCTCTCTTCCCACCACCCACCCCCACCGCCGCCGCCGACTCTCTCTCTCTCTCTCTCTCTCTCTCTCTCTCTCTCACCCCACCAACAAGCACCCCCCTCCTTCTTCTCCTTCCTCTCATGGTTGCCCCGCCCCACCCCCACCCCCACCACCACCACCACCACACTCTCTCTCTCTCTCGTTTTCTCTCTCTCTCCCCACCCCGCACCATTTTGTGAGGAGTTGTATGTTCAATCCTGATTCAAAGAAGAATCCTATTACCCTGTGTTATTGTCACAACCCTTGCATTTTAACAATGTTAAACTAATTTATTTATTTGCTCTTTTAAACTGAATATTAGAGGTTGGCAAAGAGCACTTTTCTATGGATTATGTGTGAGATATGTCGGTCCTATTAGTTCCAAAAATTATTAAGAATGTTTTAAGTTCTGAATATAATCATCCTTGTGGAATCCAGACGAATGTTATGTAACTGTTTCCATTTTATACCTTTCTGCAGACAAGATTTTGCAAGATGAAATGGATGTTGTTTCGTATAGAGTGCTGGCCTATCTTCTTGTTGGTGTTGTTAGAATATACTCAAAAAAGGTTGAATAAAAGGAGATTTTTCTAGCAGTAAATAAAAGGAGATTTTTCTTATTTCATAAACATACAATATTTTACTTCCTGAGCACATAATTAATTACAAAACAGAGAGTGGTGGTGCTGGAGAGAGAGAGAGAGAGAGAGAGAGAGAGAGAGAGAGAGAGAGAGAGAGAGAGAGAGAGAGAGAGAGAGAGAGAGAGAGAGAGAGAGAGAGAGAGAGAGAGAGAGAGAGAGAGAGAGAGAGAGTGGTGGTGGTGGTGGGGGAGCTATGAGAGGAGAAAGAAGAAGGAGGGGGTGTTTGTTGGTGGAGGTGAGAGAGAGAAAATGAGAGAGAGAGAGAGAATAGGCGGTGGTGGTGGGGGGTGGGGGCTAGTGTGGTTGTGGTGGTGGTGGTGGTGGTGGTGGGGGGGGTGGGGAGAGAGAGAGTGTGTGGTGGTGGTGGTCTAATTGATGTCACATGGTCCTTTTAAATATATTAAGTTTTGATTTAGTCCTTTTAAAAGTTTTGATTTTAGTCCCTATAAATAGGTCATGTAGTCCGTACAGATGATATGTCAGCTGACATGGCACTACATACTGGTCACGTTAGCTTTTTATAGGGACCTCAGTGTGTCATGTCAGCGGTCAACGCAAAAAAGATACCTAAATCAAAAAATTAATTTCTTGAGGGACCAAAAAACTTTAATTTTTTTTAGAGAGACTAAATTCAAAATGTCAATATTTAGAAGAACAAAAAACATGTTAAAGCCATTAAATAATTATGTTTTCTTTTTGTACTTCATTTTGCTGTTTAACTAATTAGCACAAAATGATGAACGTCATTAATTTGTAGAAATTAATGAATGAAGTGAAAAGTGGCTGTGTTGAGTAAGAATTCAAAGAGTGAAATAAGGAGTGTATGATATGTACTGAAAAAAAAAGGATCATAAGATTGTATAATCATTAACAACAAATTACATGTAATTATTAAAGTGCAAATGACCAATAACATGTTGCAACCGGAGTCCTTAATAAGTGTTGGTTGTTAGTATTGCTGGATCCACTTAAGATAGTTAGAAGATCACCAATTTATAAAGCATATTTGTACCGTCCTTTTTCACGTTATAGTTTTAGCTCTTAGATCATAGTAGTAGGTTGGCAACTATGAAAAACTGAATTAGGAACCTTTAGAAATTAAGAAATTAACAACCACGTGATTTTGATCATGGGATTGTAAGTTGGCTTTACAGGTTTGAAATTGGTTTGTCATCAATCATTATGAAATTAATCAATCCATAAATCACAACACACACATATATATGGGCGGCCACTGATAATTAGTGTCAATATATCTTGAACATTTTCCCACTAAAAAATAAAATGTCTAACATTTTATTCAAAAAATAAAATAAATCTTATAAAATAATTTAACGATGTCCATATTACTCTTACCTTGTCAGCGCAAGGGATGTTCGATTAAAAAGCGAATACAAAGATATTGCTCAAAAAAAGCGAATACAAAAATAAATAAAAAATCTGACATGAAAAAATATTTTTTTTTTCATATGAAAAAAACAGTGCATTATATACCATTAAAATCTCATATGCAGTTTGCATTTTTGTATAATTTCTCTCTAATATAAATAATTTTCAACCAACATTAATGATGTGAGGTCACTCATATATAGTATAAATTTAAAATAACCTAATAAGTTAATTTGTTTAATTACTAGTAAATATATTCTCTACAGAATAGTTTTTCGGGACCTTATTTTTATGTTAAAAAGCCAATATATATATGCATGTTAAATATATTATCTTCATCCAAATTCTTGTACCAATCTCTAGCTGATTTTTTTTTTATTTTATAACTGATTCTACGACGGAAAAATATTCAGCAATGCACACTTTAATTAATATATTCTTTAGTTTAATTTATTTTTAAAAGCTAATATACTTTTTTTAAAAAATAACCAATTTATGAATCAAGTGGGTTAATTCTTTAAAAAAAATAAACTAATAATAAAAAGTGTGTTATATATTTTAAATCAGCAAACTGCAAATCATAAACAAACTTAAAAATCAGAGCCGCTGGCGCACACAAAACTAACCCCATGGTGATGTGAGAAAAATCCAAAAAAAAAATAAAAGAAAAAAGAGAGTAAAATAAAAAAATGTGATAAGTGATATGATAAAAAAACTAAAAATAAAAATAAAAAAAATAACTTGAGAGCAAAAAATGTAAAAATTTAAAACATTTATTTTAAACTCAAACTTCAAGAATTATAAATTAATATGTGTTCGGTTGAAAAGTAATTAAGTAAAATCTAACTTCAGATTAATTGCTAAAATCACATACACATATTAATATATCAATATATAATATATAATTCACGAAACAGTCCAATAAAATATTGTTTCCTTATCTAATTGAAAATTAATATAGAATATTAAGGAAAAAATTCGTGTGCATAATATGAAATGGATGTTGCTTGCGTTAGGCTAACGTGGTGATGATGTAAGAGTGAATACGTCCCATGGGAATGATATCTTGCATCATCTACGGGAAGATATCCCTTGGATTATTAAAATTAAAATGGCATCGTTTAAATTAAAATGGCGATGCTTTTTTTCTTTTTCTTTTTTGGTTTGAGCCCTAGTTAAACTGGAGAAAGGGGCATGGGGGTGGGAAACACACATCATTTCTTTTTGTCTCTGCTTATAGGTGGCCATTATGGCATTCGATCAAATTACCCTCCTATAATCTATACTGTTCACTTTTCCATTTATTATCTTCCCCAATTCTTTTTCAATCCCACCCCACCAAAAACATGTACACACACACACCGACGACTACTATGTCAAAGTTACTAATAAACTTATTCATATATCATATCAAACATATCACAAACTATTATACAATAATGACATAAGACTTTATATCAATGTAGTTAAAACTTGACCAGATCGACTGGTCGAACTGGGAACCGGATCCCTGTCCTGTCTAGAATATCTCAATAATCGGTCTGCACGAGAATCGGTCAACAATCGAGAAAATGATCAAAAATCGGTTAAAACCTGAAAAATCGGCTGAAATCCAACTGAACCAGCTCAATTTTTTATTTTAAAAAAAAAATCAAAATTTTCACTTTTTTATCTTTTTAAAAGAAATAGATATCACTTTCTTCAATTATTTATAATTTTGAATATTTTATATTATAAATTATGACATTTAGTAGTAAAATTTAATTTTTCTTTATAAAGTTATGACTTTTATGTTAATTTTTGCTCAATATTGTATAAGATTTAGGGTTTAAAATAATATTATTTAATTATATCTCGGTTGAATCCCGATCGAACCTCTGAACTTTGAACCCCTGCTCTCACCGGTTCAATAACCGATCCAGTTCTGACTACCTTGTTTTATATAGCATAAAAGATTCCACCTAGTATTTCTCTTACACTGTGTTTGGTTCTACAGAAAGATAATGGAAAGAAAAGAAGAGGAGGGAAAGGGAGAAGAAAGTAGCATTTTCCATTTGGATCGCAATAAAAACAAGGGAGGAAAGAAAACTTTTGTGGGACCCATGGCAAAAACTTTTGCGAAGAAACGGAAGGAGCGAGAGATTGCTCTGATAAAAAGACTACAATGTCCTACATACATTTTCATATGCCATGTACACTTTCGTTTTTATTTTTTATAAATAGAACAAGAGCCTTGTCTCTACCCAGCTAAAAAAATGATGACGAGGAATAATATGTAATAAAGATAAAATTTAAAAATATGATAAAAAAGTATAACAATAATTTAAAATTCTCCCTTTAAATATTTATTAATTTCAATATCATTTAAATTTCTAAAAACATAACAATAATAATAAATAATATTTTTCATTGTATTATTGTATTTATTTTTTCTTTTTTAAGATAATATATTTTAATTATTTTTTAGTTTATCTTACTCATTTATTTCACATTTCAACAAAAGGGTATTTATATCATTTGCTTAATACAACTCTTTTTGTTATCTCATTTTCTATCCAATCAAATAAAAGAAGAGAAAACTCTTTCTCTTTTTTTCTTTCACTTTCACTTAAACCAAACAACTAATTAATCCTCTTATTTTCTACTCTCTTTCTTTCCTTTATACTATCTTTTCTTCCACTTTCTTTCCTTACACTTTCTTTTACAAACCAAACAAAATGTTAAGCTCAAATTAATAGAAACAGATGACAGTGTGCGTCTTCATCAAAAAAAAAAAGATGACAGTGGGTGTGTCTTGATACAAGATTTCTCTGATCATTTTTAATTGATTTTGTTTATATATTATATTATATAATACTATAATAAATTTTTATAATTTTTTTGACGGAATAATTTTTTATAAATTTAAATATTTAAAAACACATGTTTTTAATTTAACCACACATATTAAATTCATCGCTCTCCCTTGACGAGAACCGGCTTCTGAAAGAAACAATCATTTATAGTTTTATTTATATACGTAAAAATATTTTTTTATAAAAAAAGAAAAGGGGACTAAAAACAGATTAATGTGAAATGGTTTTTTTTTGATAAATAATAGATTAATGTGAAATGTGAAATGATCCCGAATTGTACTATGGAATGATTACCCCATGCCCCTCCTCCTCCGGTGTCTTTGTGCGTGGGTTTGCAACTCTTGTCCTTATCCTCTCTCTCTCTCTCTCTCTCTCTCTCTCTCTCTTCTTGTTCTTGTTCCTTTCTGTCTTCGCCAGAGACAACCCATGCCCCTACAGTAACAAAGCTCAAGCTGTTGTGACAAGACACTGATCCCGCTGTCACTTGTACAAATTATTAAATTAAATTGCATTCTACATTTTCGATTTGAGAATTTCTTCATATCGTCGTTTTGTATACTTTAGCCCGCAAAGTCTGCAACTGTTATGAGTGCAATATTGCAATTTGCAATCCCACTTTCTTCAATCCATATATTCTTGCAATCAAAACCACTTCTTTTTATAGAAAAAAGTTTAGATCATGGAAGACATATCTATGTAAGGCTAGAGAAAATTATTAACTTCAACAGAGGAATTCAAACCCAAGCTACGGTTAATGTGAGTAAAGATTCGACCATTTATATCAACCCTAATCGGCAACTTTCAAAACCATTTATAGTGTCAACTTAAATTTTTAAAAACTGTGGAAAAAAAAGGGTTTTTTTCTTCACGACGAATGTGTTTTTTTATTTATAAAATAAAATAAACCAAACAGCAATGAAAGAAGGAATTATTGTAGCATATAAACCTATCTATGAGTGCTAACTGCGGAAAAAACAGCTTTATACGTTCAACATCGGTCAAGAAATAACGTACTGTACTAGTACTGTGCTATTTTATCTCCACGCGCCCGCACTGTCTTTCAGTTCCAAGAATTGAAGAATTAACTGATACACTAACCATCAACAACCAGGTCGTGTTTCTATATAGCTAGCTCAAAGGTTCTCTGATCTCTCGTTCACTCACAGGTAGAATTAAAGGGAAGAATGAATGGAATTCGTATCTGCACATTCCCCTGCAGGCAGCTAGGTAGAGAATAAAGTGACGCATACGCGAATCATGGTCGCTTAAGTACGTCTGAAAGTGACTGTTCAAGGCATTGCCGTGTTATTAGCTCCAACAGTATATATATCCAATTAAGACCAAAACCTTGTCCATTTGCTGTCTGACCCCCCCCCCCCCCCCGGCTACTGCTATGCGCATTTTCCTAGTTTACCAAAAGGAAAATAAAAGACTTGGTGTACGTTGTTGGATCTTAATTACTTTTAAAATTAACTAATCTTAATAATTTATGAAAAAATCAATGTTGATATTATAAATATAGGTATGACAAATTATGAATATATATTGATAAAATTATACCGGTGTAATATTTTGAATAATGTTATACTGTTAATAATTTTTTACTCGATAATTATATTATAAAATTCACTGTTGGATTAAAAGTTATTATCACATAGATTATTTTTATAAAATTTTACATGAATTTAAAATCATTTAATGTGTCATTGAGATATATCAAGATTCATATTTTTTTAAAATGTTAGTCTTCAAATTCTTGATATCATTTTAAAATTTTAGTTTAAAGATGATATGTAATATCCTCTGTGTCCACGAAAAAAAATGACACCCCTTGCTTTTTATCCCACACCTAAGGTCAACCCGATATTGTTTAACTTGAACTCATTATGCATCAAACTCACACATTATCAGATTATATATATCGGGTTAAGAATAATATTTTCAGGTTTCAAGAATTGACCTAGTTAAACTTTAGGACAAAGTGAGAGACGGACATAATTCCCCTAGGAAGCTGTCCCTACTAACCAATCTCTTTCAAGTCCACGAATATGTATAATTGCCGAAACAATTGCAAAACCGATCTCTATATATATGATCCTGTTCTTTGGTATTGAAGTAACTAATTATAAGATAAGGACCCCCACCCCAACTAATTAAAGGAGAATTATCATCCCGTAAAGTCTTGCTAATTATGACTTATGTTTGCCATTACAGTTATCGCGTTTAAACTTTTCTAAGTAGGCAATTATACTTGACATCTTTGTTTTGACAGTAGATGGATAGATGGTTTCTGTTGCTCAAGCACTAGTTCGAATGATTATTGTGAGGTACAACATTATCTTCCTGTATAATTCTCAAGGGAGCGGGGTACTTTTGTGTGCGCAATTGAATCTAGCGGTGTGCTGAAAGTGACACCATTAAAATGAATGGTCAAGCAACAAGGATGTGGAAAATTAATTGTTTTTAAATGTCCCGAACCAGAAAGTGTAGGTAGAGCGGAAAATCTAATAAAAATGGAAATCCAATACCCATATAGCAAGATCCATAAAAAAAAAAAATCCCAAGTCCATGCCCGTTAGTGAGACGCTTTCGAAGCAGGCTTGTTATTTTCTTTTTGGAAATTGGTAAATACACCCTATACTTTTTAGCCATATACCCCACATTAATGCTGAAATTCCAAAAATATCCTCAAATTTTGCGTGCAGGAGTTTCCGGAATACAATTTTGTATTCCGGAAACTGGAGTTTCCGAAAAACTGGAGTTTCTGGAATACAAAATTGGAGGGTATTTTTGAAATTTTCACATTAATATGGGGTGTATGGCTAAAAAACTGGGGTGTATTTACCAATTTCCTTCTTTTTTCCTTTTTTGGTTAAAGGCTTGTTTTACTCAAGAATAAAGAGGCTCAGCTTCTAAATGCACGTCCGGCCCAAGGAACCAAACCTTGTGCAGTTGTGCTGGATTTTTCCAAGGAAACTTGACTTATATAAGGGCGCTGTTTGGATCGGCTTATTCAGAGCTTATGTGGGCTTATCTATTGACATAAATACTTATTAACGTATTTGACAAAACTTATGAAAACAACTTATAACTAGTTCATAAGCTGTTTTGAGCTTATTTTCATAAACTTCCCATAATAACTTATTAAAACAACTTATAACTTATATGAAATCAGTTTCACCATATTCTCTCTTCGATTATAAAAATAGCTTATACATAAACGCTTATGTCAGAAGTACTTAAATAAAATGTTTATCCAAACAGGCCCAAGGTCTTGTTTGTGTCACTTCTGTATATTGGTTTTGCATTCCTTTCTTAGGTGGCGTTTCTGGTGGTGAAGTGATAAAACTTCACCATTGTGGTGAAGTGGGGCCTTGACAATGTATGAGCCATTGATAAATACATTTTATAATCAATGGTTGGGATGTGTGACCTTTTACTTGTACAGAAGATTTGATGCCATTTTTAGTGTATTTGCACAGAAACACTTACAAATTTGTTGAATTAGTAGAATTCCATACACTTGTTGAAATTCCGTAATAAATGGCAAAATGTAATATAATTATATTATATATTATATTATATTTGTGCACCTATTTTGTCTTTTTGTGATGATTTACTTATTTTTACTTTTTGGAGTCTTTTGTCTTATCGAAAAACAATAATATAAAATAATGGTGTATTATTTAAAAAAAATTGTCGTTTTTTGACATACATATCTGGTTACAGAGATGGATCTAGAAGGGGGCAAGCAGTGCCAAAGCCCCACCCCCTCTTTCAAAACTTCACATACACATATATACTGTATTAATATTAATATTATAATTTTTTTTTAAAAATTAATATTATTATATTGCATTCGACCCCTATAAAATATATTCTAATAGAGGGGTGATGTGCTTTAAGTGTGACTAAGCCCTCAATCGGAGCCGGCCCAAAACCAACAAAATATTAGAAGATTATTAGCATATTAATTTATTCATTGTTACATTTGACACTTAATTATAGGAGCATAGTAATAAATTTTGTGACAATTTGGTAAAATTGCTTACTTTGAAAAAATGTAAGAAAAAAAGAAACATAATATTTAATTATTATGATTTAATGTAATTAATATTTATTTGTAAAAAGTTTTGGGCTCCACCCATAATACATTTATGGATCCGTCCCTGCCCGGTTATGATTTCCATTTAAGTAATTTAAAGCATATTCAGTAAAATTAAAGCAAATAAAATTATTATATCTTTGTTGGAATGTGAGAGTGATCACTAATCAAGAAGAGTACAATAAACAAAGTTTTAGTTGTATAATATGATAATGATAATAAGATAACTCCAAATCTGAGTAAGATGGGGTTAAGATGTTCGTAAAAAGGGGCGAATAGGAAAAAAGTTATATACTTTAAGGGTATTGTAAAATGATAATCAAAATGAGACAATTTTTTTGACATAAACAACAAATAAAATGGAATAGATGGAGTACTAAACCAATAAAGTTAAAAATAATTTAAGAAAAAAATTTATAAATACAAAAATTTAAGTCATAAATGAGCCAGTAAGTCAATTCCAAAACTTTATCTTTTTAACAAATCCAAATCTAAACTTTTATTTGGACTCGTTTAAATAAATGAGTCAAGTTTGAGCCACTTATTTTTTTCACAAACCAGACTCAAACTTTAAATACTCGGCTCGACTCATTTACACCCCTACCAACATGTCCCATAGGCGGCGTGCCATTGAAAAAACCAACTCAAACGCTAGAACAAGAATTTATTATTTTATTTTTGACCTTTAGTTTAATAAAGTCGTGTCTGGTTAATTTTGTTTGTATGTATAAAAGAAATTTTTTTTGGTTAATTTTTGAGTACATTACGTAAGGGATTTTTGTACCTATTACAGATGAAGTTATTTGTTAATAGTAACCAAAATGGAGATAATTTGTGATAGTTATGTATGTAATTTTAGAATTAGAATTAGTGATGATTGTCGAAATTATTTCACAGATTTAGTGAAATGAATAGTTTTGTAGCGTAATAAAATACAGTTTAGTCAATATTTCAAATTGGGGGAATCTTCATTTCTAACTTAAAAAAAATCAAGCAAGGTAACATATTGCTGGATCTCTATGCCAAAATATGAAAATTGCAAATTACTTGGGGAGAAATATCTAATTTAACTAAAAACGAGCATACCTATTATAACAGGTGAAGGGTCCACTTCACTATAGTGGTAAAGTTTTAGAGTGAAGGGTCATTTTAGTCACTGAGAGATTTGGGCGGTGTCACATTAGTTTCTGAGATATAGGATATTAAAATTTAGTCCTTGATAGATTCAAACGTTTTTCATTTTAGTCCCTACCGTCATCTCTCTGTTTGCACTGCTTAGTTGTCACGTTAATGGCCACGTAGGACTCCTACGTGGCAGTCCACGTGTGAAGGACCTCAGGCCACGCTGGTATCATAGTCACAGGGACCAAAATGACCAATTAGTCATTATAAACAAGAATTCCCAATTTCCCCAACCCCAAACCCTAACTCCACCTTCTTCCCTAATTTCTCTGAGTCGTGGCTGCTGCAGTGATTGTTAAAGATGAAGAGAGGTGGTCCAGTCTATTCGCATGCTAGGGAGAAGAAATTCGATGGTGCAACCAGCAACCATTCAACTTCTTCGCAACCACAACCCATGGTGGATGAAGATGATACGCCTATGTGTTATTGTGGGAGAAAGGCGAAAAAGCTCACATCCAGAACAAAAAGGAATCCACTCAGGGACTTCTACATATGCGATTTGAGACAGGTACTGACAATGTAGGATTTGGGGTTCATGTGGTTTGCAATTCGGTTTTGTGAAAGCAGGGACCTTTTTGACACTGTTTTGTTTCTTTGTAGGATGATATTGGAAAATGTACTTACTTTAAATGGTATGATGAATGGGTTGCTGAATGTGGTTCTGGTTATGGGAGAGATGCAATGTGGAAGGCAGATGTTAATGCTCAACTTGTTAGTATAATGGGTGAAAACAGTTTGTACTTGTAATATTTGTAGGGCAAGTGTTATTGTTCTTGCTGTTCTTGTTCTTGGTGTTTTCCAGTAGATTCATCTAGTTTAGTGTTGTTGTTGGTGTTTTGTGGTAGTGAAATAAGTCTACCTAGTTTAGTGTTGTTGTTGTTGGTGTTTTGTGGTAGGGAAATGTCAAGGATTCACCTATTTTAGTGTAATGTTTAAGATTTGTACAAGTGTGAGTTATGTAATGAATTCTGTTTTACCACAAGTTATGGAAATGAAAGTCCACTTATTATTCTGATAGTCTCCCAAGTCTTCATGCAGCAGGGAAAGGAACCACTTCCAGTTGTCTTTATTTTCCACGTTCACTATGGCATATGTTATGACAAAAATCTGGTTATTTGCATCCTGGCCAACTGCAGACAGTAATTGACCACCAAAGTACCCCTTCAAGAAGCAGCCATCCAGTCCAATGAAAGGCCTACAACCAGCCAAGAACCCTCGTTTGCACCCCTCCAAGCATACATAAAATCTATCAAACCGTGGAGGAGAATCAGACATGAGTATAGTGCAGATTCTAGCTGTTGTACTGGGGTTACTCCTTAGTAATTCATGTGCATAGTCCCATATCCTTGCATATTGCTCCTTCAAACTCCCTTCCACCAATTGCCTAGCTTCCCTCATTGCTCTAAAAATCTTACTTAAATTACCATGCAGTCCAAACTCCCTCTTGAAGTAGTCCAAAGCCTCTACATATGTCAAATTTGGTTGGAGTCTCAACTTTTTCTCCAGTTTGTCAACAACCCACTTTCGCTTTGCCGTCTTGTTTTTGAACCCTCAACTGGTTGCTCATCAACTCCTTGCACTCCTTGCTCAGTAGTTTGGTTTTCATTACCAACTGGCCTCTCCTCAACAGGTGGTGGCCCAATGATTTATGGGTCACGAATAACCGGGAGTCCGTAGTACACATCAGCTTCACCATTGTTTCGACGGGAAAACTCACACAAGTTTAGTATGTATTGATCATTGTTGACTTGATACAATCCATTTTCAAATCCCCTCTCAGAATCAAGCCACAAAATGTATTCAAACTCGTGATAGCGTCGACACAGCTTGGTCAGGTCCTCTAACAGGAATTTGTTGCAGTAGTCAGGCTCAATGTTATCCCACACACATATTTCGCCCCCTTCATAATCAATCAGACCATTATCCTGTCTTCTAAAAGTACCACCATGGTGTAGGATGAACGTCAACATTTTCTCAGTACTGTAAATACAACAACAGAGACATCAAACAACTATTTTACAAACCAGTGTGCATTCACAGTACAACCCTTCACCATACAATGTATTGAAACCCAAAAACGCCAATAGAAAATACAACAATACAGCTTACAAACAATAACAATAAAACAGAGACACCCATATAAGAACTGAGAAAACCGAATGGATGGCCATAAAAACCCCAACCCACACAAAAAACTGAAACCCTAAAAACCCTACCCAACAGAACAACAACAAAACGATTTTACAGAAACACCAATGGGGAAGATGAAGTTACTATGAAAACAGAGCACATTAACTTA
Organism: Glycyrrhiza uralensis; assembly: GCA_030159175.1. Classification (NCBI taxonomy): domain Eukaryota; kingdom Viridiplantae; phylum Streptophyta; class Magnoliopsida; order Fabales; family Fabaceae; genus Glycyrrhiza; species Glycyrrhiza uralensis. The sequence continues at coordinate 53,577,353 of BRZY01000003.1, read as the reverse complement.
GAAACATGGCAAAATCGATTTTATGTTACCTTAGCAAACGAAGCAGTCTTGCGGTTCTTCTTCTTCGATGGTACAAGCCACAACGCGAGGCTCTTGTCTTTCGAACCACCACGATGGCGTCACGGAGGCTAAAACGGCGGCGTAGTAGCAGCGTCTGGTGGGGTGGCAGTGATTGAAAGGATCGAGGAAGGGGGGATCAGTTCGGAGTGGAAGGGGGAAACTTCTAAATGAAGGGTCTCTCCTTTGTTTTATGTTTTTCAGAAGTTACAAAATTGGTCCCTGAAGTTTTTGTTTTTTGGTCCCTCTGTTTCTTTAATTAGCCATTTTGGTCCCTGTGACTATGATACCAGCGTGACCTGAGCTCCTCCACACGTGGACTGCCACGTAAGAGTCCTATGTGGCTATTAACATGACAACTAAGTAGTGCAAACGGAGAGATGACAGTAGGGACTAAAATGAAAAACGTTTGAATCTATCAGAGACTAAATTTTAATATCCTATCTCTCAGGAACTAATGTGACACCGCCCAAATCTCTCAAGGACCAAAATGACCTTTCACTCAAAGTTTTATCACTTCACTGCGAAAAACGTCACCCATTTCTAAGGAATATCAGTATATCACATGCAGAATTTAAGAGATTATCCCTCTTGAAATATCAAAAAAATATTCATATTAAGAAAAGCTTTTTATTTTTTCATTTTCACATTTCACAAAGAATAAATAAATCATACTTTTTTTTACCATTTCTCAGAATCGGAATAAATCACGAGTTAAAGGTTAATTTGCGTGACTTTTAACATTTTATAATTGGAAAGGATGAACGTTGACCATATTCTAAATTAGGAAACAAATAATAAATATTTAAATACCCATAATTAAAAGTTTTTTCCCATTTCCTCACATTATTATTTTCAATAAAAATAAAAATAAATCCCCAACATAGCGGTTTCTAACCTGCACCAGCATGATAGGTGGTGCACCAAACACCATTTACATGAGCCGTTTGATTAAACTTTTTATCGCTGTTCCACCAGATCGGATTATAGACCCTCTGCACCAGATTTTCCCACCACCCTTCTTCTTCCTCCCCGAAACGGTCCATCTCCCTCCGCCGAGACACCGTCCCCCGCCACCACGAAGGCAAAGGACGAGCGCCGAACCGTCCCGCCACCGCTACTGCGGTGCCCACCCACATCGCCAGGCCGCGTACGTGCGGGGAATTCCTCCGCCGTCGTCGATTGTGGCCTTCTTGCAGCCGCGGCCATAGCGTGCCGTCGTCCTCACTCTCCGCCGCCATCTACCGACAGGACCGCCGCAACCACCACCCTTGCCTCAGAAGACATCCACCACAATTGTCCAACCCTTCACCCAAGAATAGCTCCTCGACCTCCTCCAATTAGCGTCCCTCAGCCACCTCGACACCGTCCGTTCCGTTGTCAACCGCGACACCACCCTCCGTAAACTCTTTGTCCGCGGCCTCTCCGGCGAGACCACCACTGACACGCTCCGCGCCGTGTCCTCGGCCTACGACGACCTAGAGAGGCCATCGTGATCTTCGACGAGACCACTGGCAGGTCCAAGGGCTGTAGCTTTGGCGTGTTCAGGCACGTCGACGGCGACTGCTGGGAAGAGTTGTTCTAAAAACGGTGTCGTTTTGTTGTGTGGAGAGATAATCAGATGCTTCGCGGACCATGATATTTTGAATGGTGTTTCGTGCACCACCTATCATGGTGGTGTAGGGTAGACGCCGCCCCCAACATATAGTTACTTTTTCACTTTTTATTTACGGAGCCTGGTCGGGTTTCGAAAAGTAGAAAGACCATTTGAGGCACCACACATTCTTTCTTTCTGTTCCTCTGCGAGTGCGAAACTTCGCTCCATTCTCAATCTCAATCCCATCCCAAAAACCTCCGTTCGAAAAACTCACTCTCATCCTCATCACCCCTCACTCTATAATATATCCATGGAAATAACCGCCCAACAGTTTCGTACTCTAATCTCTTAATCATCGACCACCTTCAGGTTCCACATCTTTTATCATTTATTTATTCATTTCGATTTCTCGAGTCCTCCTCATGTTTTGATGCTATTTTAACTCGTCGATGTTGTTGTTTTTTTTTTGTTAAATTAATTTTGCTAGTTTCAAGTGATTGAATCCTGATTGGTTTCAACTTTCAAGGTTCGACGTGTTTCAAATTATAACATGCGATTCAACCGGCGATTCACGTTTGATTTAAATAATATAAAAAAAACCGTGGAAATGAAATAGGGAACAGACTTAGCCAGTTATTCCTACGGTGTGTTTTTTTTGTTATAGAGAAAAATTCAGTTACACGCTTATAGCCTCACGCCAACTTCCATGAGTTGCGAGCTTTTTTATATCATCATGTTGATTTTTTGAGTATTGAAATTAACGATGAAAAGTATTTGGAACTAGAATAACTCTCGTTGTTAGTTATTATTTCTTAACTTTTTTTTTGCTTATATAAATGATTATTATGGTTTCTTTTCTATGTTGTTGAATATGCGTTTGGTTGAATCAGGAGCGGAATGGATTTGCCCTCGGGTAGTGAGGATCCTGCTATACTTCAGTTGCACAAGTGGGACCCCTCTGAGACCCAAATCGGGCTTTCAGATTTTCGTGAAGCCTTTCTTTCTCCTACGAGAGAGATTCTGCTTTTGCATTCTTATGAAAAGGAAGCTCTCTTGCTTCCTCTGATTAAAGGTGATTGCTGCCTTCCTTTCTCATAATTGTTGTTTGGCTATTGCTGTCCAGTAGCTGAATCATGGTGTTGAGTAGTGCTGTGTGTTGTTTCAGAATTTTTTTTTGATAGCGTGCATTTGCTTTGTTGCTTGCAGGGGAGTCAGATTCTTGTGGTCCTGAAAGTGGCTATGATTGTGATAATCACAATCCAGATTCATCAACTATTTCCTCGCAGGCATTCACTAGGCCTAGTAGACCAGGTTTGGTGAATGATTCACCTTGCACTTCAGGATCAGAAATTGGTATTGATACTGATCTTGCTGAAATTAAATGTTCAAGATCCAATAGTTACCCATTCATTAGCGATGTGAACTCATTGGCTTGGGCTCGTCCTGGGGACAGCTATGATCAGCACAATGATGCTTCATTTAGAGAACTTTTATTTGTTTCTGGTAGATGTGGGGTAACAGTCCATGCTTTTCCCAAACTGACTAAAGCCGGAGAAATTGTTCAATCCGTATTAGAAGGTAGCTATAGGGAAGGCAGGTGGGTGGAATGGGGGCCTGTTGCTACATTAGCTCAAAATATGGAAGTGGGAGAATCTTCCTGCCTTAGTGATGAAGTCTCTGGAGGCCAGAATGTAAATTGCACTGGTGGAAGTGATGGTGGAGTTGAATTTTTGAGAGGCTCGGCAACTAAGAGATATTTTAAGTCATTTTTCACAAAAGTTGAAACTATTGTATCTGATGGTAGTCTTTGGACCAAGTTCCCTGAGAATAAAGAATTTCCTTGCTCTGCAAAAGTGGTTTCTTTTAACATATTTGATGGAAGTCTATCTCTCGAATATCTCTTCAAAGAAAAATCTGTCCGAAGTAAGGAGAACTGGCAGGAACCGGCAGATATAGTAAAAGATGCTTCTGATCACTCAAATTTGAGCTTGTGTGGAACGGATACCAAGTCTGATTGTTTTTTCAATGCATTTGGTATTGAGATTAATGGGTTCTATGAATGCCCCAAAGTGTTCTCGAGTGCTTCGTATTGCTTGGTGGGATTTTTTTTGACATTAATGCATCACGTGTCTGTCAATATTAGTGACACGAATCAAAGAGGCAGGAGCAAAAATTTACTTCTTGTTGCCAAGCTAGACAATTGGGGTATTCAGTGGGTTTCAATGGTGAAGCTTGATGAGAGAATCAACATTGTTCAGGCAGCTGAGTGGATGGATTTCCAATTTTCGGATAATCTTCTCATCTGTCTTAATTCTTATGGCTTGATTGTTCTATATTCTGCAATGTCTGGTGAATTTGTGACCCATTTAAATGTTCCACAGGCTTGTGGACTTAACCATCATTTAGATTTCCAAGGATTAGAAAAATTGCCCTTGAGTGATGATACACATATTAAGCACAAGTGTGACATTGAGGGTAACTTATCTGATCAGCACAGTGATTCTTTTAGGAGGTCATTTAAAAGGTTAGTTGTTGCTTCACGTTCCTACTTTTTAGCTGTGGTTGATGAATGTGGTGTGATCTATGTGATATCTTTGGATGAATATGTTACCGAAAAGAATTATATATCTAAGTTGCTTCCCTATTGTCAGCAATTTGGGCTGGGGATGTTGGTTGGTTGGGGAGCTGGTGGTTCTGATATAGATCATCAAGTAGTATACTCTAACTTCTCAGGCTATTTTCGATCAAATGATTTGAATATAAAAACTGGTACTGTTTCTTCACCAGACAAAGCTGTGGCGGGTGATGTGCTCCAGAAAATCGACGACAGCATGTCTAAACAAAGGGGGGATTTGTGTAGCTCCTATTCAAGTGGTTTTTCTGCTGCATATAAAGTAACTAATGATCACAAATTTCTTGGTTCTGATGTGAAGTCACCTGTTGTGAGAAAGATATTCCTCCCCAATTTTAAACTATGTGAGGATGATTCTATTTGTTTTTCTCCTTTGGGAATTACCATTCTCTCCAAAACAAAGCATGTAAAGGATCAGAAAGTCTCTAAACTTGTGCATTTTAATCTGCAAGTGAAGTTAGATGTCCATGATGACAACTTTTTAGACAGTGCATATGATGTATACCACTTTAATGGTAAGAAAGAAGCTGTTATTGGGGAAGCAATTGGTTGCACATTTCAGGGTTGTTTTTATATCGTGGGAGAAGATGGTCTATCGGTGTATATTCCTTCTGTTTCAATTTCATCAAGTTTTCTTCCTGTTGAGTACATTGGTTACCGCCCCCCAAGTAAAGATATAGGGATTTCAGTCCTACACAAAGACAATGTGGAAGTAAGAGAACCAACCAAAAGGTTTTCTCCTTGGAAAGTTGAAATTTTGGACAGAGTTCTTCTATATGAAGGAACTGAAGAGGCAGATCAGCTGTGTTTGAAAAATGGTGAGTGTTACAAAAAAATCATTTTATAGCTTGGCATAATGCCGTTTGTGTATGTGTGCATATATATTATAGCATCTCCTAGTCTTTCCCCTTAGTTATCATGGGATAGACTTGTTCTTTTGGTTTATTTATGTGCTTTTTGCACATGGTTTATTTAGGGCCATTCCTCTAAAAGGTATTTATGGGGGCCAGTGACAATTTTTGTTTTAACAGAAAAGGAAGATTTATCAGGAAAAGGCATAATTACAGAAAACACAAGTATATAAATAAAATATAGGGAAAAGCAATAAATCTCAACATTAAGTTAATCTTCCCAATCACTGCTTATTTGATAGGGAAACTCCCTTGAGTACATATTCCTGTCCTCTGGCTCCTTATGTCAAGTCCCATTCGCAGACATGCACTGGGACTGGAAAGCTCTATGTTCTGAGTATTGCTATGTCTTTCATAACAAATCCTCCTAGCTACTTAATTAAAACATAAATTATTAAATGAAAAAACTAAAGCATTCAATATCTTGGGAACCCAAAAAGCATTTAATGCTTTCTTGTTTGATTACTTCTGAGGATTTTGCAACTTTCCGGAAGGAGGATATCATAATCTCGATTCCTTACCTTTCTCCTTTTCTATCTTTTAAAGTTTCTTTTTCTATAAAGGAGTCTTATTTTCCTTTTCATCGCACTAATTGCTTTGTTTTGATAAAATATCGTGATTTATAAATTATTTTTCCTGAAAATGCACATGCTCTCATATAGATACTTCTTTTTTAAATTCTGGATGATTATTATTACTAATCTACTTTTCTTGAATTGCTGCTTTTAGTGGTTTATCGTCTCGTCTTTGCAAGTGCAAAACTACCTCTATTTCAAAATTTTATTATTATAATTTTCTTTTTCTATTTAGAATAGAAACTTATATTTCCTATCAAAGGAAGATAAATGAGAATGATTACAAATTAAAGCAAAACTTTTGATGGTGATATCTATTTATTTGTATTTTTCTGTTCTAAGATTTGATGAGTTTGTATAATGGAGTGCAGTTGACACACTACTTTAGAATTTCACAAAATAAAATTTAGCTTCATGCTTCATTCATTCTTTCTTTCTTTCTTTGTCAGGATGGGACATCAAAATTTCTCGTATTCGTCAGTTACAAATAGCATTGGACTACTTGAAATTTGTCGAGATAGAAAGGTAAGCCAAAATTCAGTCGTTTTAGTCTTGATTCATATTTCTTGTGTTTTGAAGTAGCAATCTGTTGGAAACCTGGTATGTTATTACAAAGAAATAGGGATAAATCCTAACTAAAAGGATAGAACAATGCAAAACTTCAAGGATCTGCAAACCTCCCTGCCCACAGGCCGCAACTACCTTTTGTTAATTGGATACTTTACCATATCTTTTCCTCCTATTATTTATATTTCTGTCACTTCCTACCTTTCTAACTATCATAACTAACTAACTAACTATCTATCAAACAAAGACTTAACAACCTCTTTAAAGAATGTCTGCTCTTTCTTTTTCCTCCACAAGTGTAGCTTGATTGTTTTCTTTAGTATCAACTTTTGTTAGGATAAGCATCATAGATTGGAGGAGAATTCCAAACAATATTATCTTGAGTCCTGAAGGGTGGATGTCATGCATTTTCCAAGAAAACAAACATTCACTTGCCTAATGAGAAACTTATATCATCATTCCTCTTTCCTGTAGATTACGTATTAGCCTTTCCTCTTCCTTCTAGATTCTTCGTATGGTTTCTCACTTGTTCCCTTCCCTGTCAAATATGCATTGTACATGACACATACAATCATCTGTCGTGATTGATACTTTGCTTCACCCCGCAGCATGGCTTTCCTACCAGTTGACACATGCAGAAGTGTGTAAATCAATAATGGCTTATAATTTCTCTTTGTCGCCAAGTTTTGTTGGTACATAGGTTCTTAGCACCCCTTCGACCTTTCTCTAGGAATATTTTGCCTTTTTAAATAAAATCTTTCTATTCTTAATTTTGTTAGTTTTCAGATTACCACAAATTAAATGGTTGTGCACTTGTGTGTATTACACTGGGACTGGTTCAATCGAAGTGGAGTTGTATATGAGATTGATTGCATTGATGTGTTCGTGTAGTATTTGGGTTATTTTATGGCAAATATTATCTAATGAAATTCACTTTCCAGTTTTATTGATGGGCAGATCTTTGGAAATGCTTGTGGATGTGAATCTAGCGGAAGAGGGGATTCTGAGATTGCTTTTTGCTGCAGTTTATCTTATGCTTAATAAAAGTGGCAATGATAGCGAAACTTCTGCTGCTTCAAGGTAAATTTATATGTTCATTGGCTCCTTTACCTATATTTGTGTTCTTTATGATTTGTAAACCAAGCTTCTACTCACTAGACATGATGTCATTTGTGTAAAATATATTGGGGGTGTTTGTTTCAGGTTACGTTACATATTCCATGGAATATATGTGTAGGGAATGAATATGCCCATGTTTGTTATGAGGTTGAAATTTTTTATTCCCAGGCATAAAAGATTCTCAGGAAATTTTTTTTCCCATTCCACAGTTTTCATTCCCAAGGATAGGGTTGGAAAGTAGATTCCCATGGGGGTGAGAATGAAATTATATGTGTGAAACTTCTTTTTTCTATCTCTCTATAACTTCTTCTACACCTCTCTCTATATAATATTCCTAGGAATAGCATTTCCAATTCCCATCATTAATAGCTATCTTAATTTATTTTTGGGGGAATTGAAAAAGAAATATTTATTAGAAGTATTTCCAATTTAGGAACTATTAGATATTGGTGGTTCTTAGATTTAACGGGTCTAACTCATCCTCACAAAATTGGCTTGTAAGGTGAGGTTTGCCCAAGCTTTATATACTCTATTTGGTCCTTATCTCTATCGATATGGGATTCAGGTTTTTCCCAATAGGAACTATTGAAATTTCCTTGTGGCTAGTTTCTTTTAGGATTGCTACACTGGATAAGGAAATTGAAATTAGGTAATATGATATAATATATAATACTAAAATTAAAATATCCTTATGTCCATCCAATGATTAACCATCCTGTATTTCTTGTATGAGTTTCTTAAAATTTGAGCTAGACCTAACTCAACCTCAAAACTCGAGTGAGGAATGCCCAAGGCTCATAAGGACTACTTTGTTCATATATTTAGTTGATGTGAGATCTAAGCACACCCCTCTCATGTCTAGGACTGAACATCCTGAGCGTGAATTCTGCAGAACTGGACATATGCGGGCAGTCCAATAACAGATCTAGGATATGCTCTAATACCATATTAAAATTTGGGCTAGGTTGAACTCAGCCCCAAAAGCTAGCTCAAGGGATGAAGAATGCCCAAGCCTTATAAAAACTATTTTAGCTATATCTATGGTCGATGTGGGATCTCAATAGAACCTATGGTTCTAACTCTGTTGCCATTAGCTCTCTTGTACGAACCTATGTAAAGTTGGCATCAGCTACCCATGTAATTTGTTTTTATTACGTATAAAAAACCAAAAATTGATTAGAACTTGATATGCATGTGTTTGTCCTGGTTGGACAATGGATATTGCTTTCAAAGATATATCAACTTGCATCTATTCTTAAAAATGTTAGCCCATTCTTAATTTGAGTTTATTTCAATTATTTGACTAAATTCAATTTTGAACAACATAAATTTACGGTTTTGCCTGATATATATAAGCCGATACATGCAATTGGCAATATATTTAACACTTCCCTATTGAAAGAGGAAGAAAAATTCAGTATTGTGATCCTTTCTGCTATTAGATAACATGGATGAGTTGGTGATAACTGGAGGCATATTAATTTTGCTATTCACATCATCACTGCTTGGGTTGTTGATATTCTGTTAGATTTCTTGTGCATTTTCCTTCTGTCAGTGGCAGTATCTAAAGGATAAAAAAGAAAGGCATTTGTGAAAAAAGCAGCAGATGACATGTATCCTCTGTTTTTTTAATATTTAATTTTGACTTATGATGTTTAGGCTTCTTGCACTGGCTACTTGCTTCGCAACTAAGATGCTTCGTAAATATGGGTTACTACAAGTACAACATAAAAAAGATAAATGCATAGCAGAGGGCTTTAACAAGATAGGATTGCTTTCTCTTCCCCCAATTGAACCAGTGAAACTACAAACTGAAGTGGATTTTGCTCAAAAACTTTGTGAGATGGCTAATTTCTTGGAGATCATTCGAAATCTGCAATGTAGGCATAGGGCAATATTCCAAAGGGCCAGTCAAGGATTGGTATGATGCTCCACAATTATACTACTTGTACTACTGCTTAAATTAGTTGCATTGTTTTTCCTAAAAATTAAATGGTATCTTATTGCTAAAAGGTACAGGTTGACAATAGAAAAGAGCCATCTTTAATGAGTGCAGAAGTGTTGCAGGAAGAATCCCAACTTTCAGTTCTTCCATCAGATTTAGAGTCATTGGATATGTTGAACCAACGTGAGCTTTCTTTTCCTCTACCTGCTTCAGGCAGTGACAATAATGAAAATCTTGCTCTGGTGCCTGTTGATTCCGACTCTCATTTGGTCTCGGAGGAATTTGGTAACTTGTCCCATTTGGAAAAGAAAGTTTTGCCTCTGGAAAACCCAAGAGAGATGATGGCACGCTGGAAGGTAGATAATCTGGACCTTAAGACTGTGGTTAAAGATGCTCTGCTTTCTGGTCGTCTCCCTTTGGCTGTTCTTCAACTGCATCTTCATCAATCGGAAGATTTCATTGCTGACAAAGGGCCTCAAGATATTTTTACTGAAGTTCGTGACATTGGCAGAGCTGTTGCTTATGACTTATTTTTGAAGGTGATGTATTTAACTTTCTATTTAGATGTCACAACTCACAAGTCCCAATGAATAATAACATGACTTATAATGCAATTATACAGGGTGAAACTGAACTTGCTGTTGCAACACTTCAAAGACTTGGTGAGAACATTGAATCCTGTCTTAAACAACTTTTGCTTGGCACTGTAAGGAGATCCCTACGAGCCCAGGTTGCGGAGGAAATGAAAAGATGTGGTTATCTAGGACCATATGAGTGGAAGATATTGGAAGACATGTCATTGATCGAGGTATGTGGAATTTATTTGTATTATTTTGTGGTCAATGTTAAGTACTGGAGAGAGAAATTTCCTTGAGCTGAGACGTTATTTTATTTGTCCCTGTGCATGTGTATGAGAAGAGTCTCTATCCAAGCAGTAGTTTCTGGAAAACATATCATCACCGACTGAATGATACTGATGTTCCATCAGACTCTGTTTCTCCGATAAAAAATAGATTAAGGCTCTTGCATAACCATTCATTTGATAGTCTTGTCATTGAATGTGGTGAGATTGATGGAATTGTCTTGGATACATGGATGAATATTAATGAAAATTCGTCTGCTCTGGAAGTTGATGAAAATGACGCTCATGTTGGATATTGGGCTGCTGCTGCTGTCTGGTTTGATGCCTGGGAGCAAAGAACTGTTCATCGTGTAAGTTGCTTCTCTTTTACTGCGTGTCAGTGTTGATATTTGTATTTGTTGTCACTGAATTGCAATGATGCCAATTCACAACCTCCTTCCCCTTAAGAACACACTAAATGCTGGGTTTATACTTATTTTCTTGTCATTTACTAAACGAATGAAAGATTGAAGGTGAAGTTTCAGTAAGAATTCTTAAAAATTGAATTTCTTACATGGACACCATTTCTATTGGATCAGGTTGGAAGTAAAAGTGCTTATGCTTTCTTGGAGATTTGCATTTGACATGTATTTGTCTATTTGTTTCTTGAAATCTAAATAGCCAACTACAACTTGCACCTTTATAAGATCTCTTTCTAGATGCTCTAGTTGTTTTGTTCAAACTTCAAATCAAAGGATTCTATACTTTGAATAAAAATTCTAGTTGTGAATATAATTTGCTTCCCCCAATCCCCTATTAAATTCAGTCATGGTGCTGCTTTTAGTCATTAATTCAATTTCTATAACTGTTCAAGGACAATTTTTTTTTCTCTATAGTAACTTTATTTTCATTATTCGTTCTATCTCTGCGTGTACAGATGATATTGAATCAATCTCTTCATTCAGACATTTCTCTGTTGTGGGAGTCACAACTTGAATACCATGTGTGCCGTAATCATTGGAAGGAAGTCTTTAGATTGTTGGACTCAATGCCGGCACATGTCCTATCCGTTGGAAGCCTTCAACTCAATTTGGATGTTGTACAGCCTGCCTCATCTTTAGGATGCAATATGAAATCTTCTAATTATGGAAGTCTCTTATGCTCTCTTGAAGAGTTGGATTCTGTATGCATGGAAGTTCCTGACGTCCAAATATATAGGTTTTCACCTGATATATGCTCTGGTTGGATAAGGATGCTTATAGAGGAAACACTTGCAAAAAGATTTATATTTTTGAAGGAATATTGGGAAGGGACAATGGAATTGGTAGGTGTTCTGGCTCATTCAGGTTTCATATCTGGCAAAAATAACATAAGGTTGGAGGATGATCTCAATGAGACTTCACCAGTTAGAGATGGAACTGTACAAGCTTTGCATAGAATATTTGTACATCACTGTGCACAATATAACTTGCCAAATCTTTTGGACCTCTACCTCGACCATCATAATTTGGTCCTTGATCTTGATTCACTTTACGCATTACAGGAAACTGCAGTAAGTTTCTCTGCGTCCATTGTGTGTTATTGTTGTTTGCGTTTGATCTGTTCTGATTGTTTGTACTTGGTTTTCATTATGAGAAATGCTAGCAACGCACTCTCTAACACACTCTTTCCAACACACTCCATGATTGGTTAAAATTCATGTGGGTCCCACCACTTTGGTAATGGGTCCCACTAAATAGGATATGAGACACACATGATTTAAAGGACCCACATGAATTTCGACCAAACATAGAGTGTGTTGGTAGCACTCCTCTTTCATTATTTCATATCACAATGCTATTATGCTTCTGTAAGCTGTCGATTCCCTGAAATTTGTAGGTTGTTTTAAAATTTTTGGTTGGATCAACAATGTATCTCAACAGGTTGATTGTGAATGGGCAAGATGGCTGCTCTTATCTAGAGTTAAGGGGTGTGAATACGAGGCCTCACTTGCCAATGCTCGTTCAATGATGTCACGTGATTTGGTTCCTAAAAGTGACCTTAGTGTTCTGGAGTTAGATGAAATAATTCGAACTGTTGATGACATTGCTGAAGGAGGGGGAGAAATGGCAGCTCTAGCAACCCTGATGCATGCTTCTGTCCTGATTCAGAGCTGCTTAAATAGCGGTGGTGTAAATAGGCACAGTAATTCCTCTGCCCAGTGCACATTGGAGAACCTTAGGCCAACTTTGCAAAGGTTCCCCACATTGTGGCGCACACTTGTAGGAGCATGTCTTGGACAAGATACAATGGCCTTATTGATCCCCAAAGCAAAAACTGGTTAGCTATTAACCTCATTTGTTGGATGACCCCTCCCTCTACCCTTTTCTCTCAAGTTACTTTGGCACTTAACTAACCTTGTTCTTTTTTTCGTTGCATCAATTTATTGTCTATCACAATTTGGCAATGCAGCTTTATCGGACTATCTTAGTTGGCGTGATGACATTTTCTTCTCTACCGGACGTGATACATCACTTCTGCAAATGCTTCCATGCTGGTTTCCTAAGCCCGTACGAAGATTGATACAGCTTTATGTTCAGGTCTGTTTTGTTCTCCATTTTGAATGTCCAAATTTCTCAGCTGCTGCTTCTCTACAATTTTGTCTTTCTTATTTCAATTCAAATTATACTGTAAGATAGTTTCTTTTGAAAATGTGGTATGTTTATATGTCATGTTACGACAGCTTCATCATTCATCTTGCTCTCTCTTTTTGTTTTGTTTATTATACCTTACTCTTTCATGTGGTTAACATGCTATTGCAGACACAGTTCTTGTATATGTATGCAATCCAATGTAGTTTTCATTATATTACAGGGTCCTCTAGGATGCCAATCGTTTTCAGGGTTCCCTACAGGGGAAACTTTGATACATAGAGACCTTGACTTATTCTTAAGTGCTGATTTGCATGCTGAGATAAGTGCAATCTCTTGGGAAGCAACTATCCAGAGACACATTGAAGAAGAACTTCATGGTCCTTTACTTGAGGTAGGGGCATTTAATTTAATTGCTTGTTTTTCTGTTTTATTTTTTAATCATAGGATCCAAGTAGGTTGGATGGAATCATGGAATAGAAGAATGTTTATAGTGTAATCTGTGATAGAAAAGTACCACTCCAGCATAAATTTTTTTTTTACCACACAACTATAAGACTTGCAATATTGTATGGACTGAATGTTGCGCCAGTATAGATCTAACAAGAAAATAAACTCAGTGTTGCAGAGATGAGAATATTAAGATGGATGAGTGGTCATACAAGATAGGATTAGGGTACTTGGGTTAACAGAACCCAAGAGTAGTTACAACTACTCAACAGAAATGTAACTAATCCTAACTGATATACAGCTGTCAGAAAACAGCTAAGATTACAGCTACCCATTCATTTAATACATACTCCAATATACTGTATATCAGTAATGTAAATTGATTTTTCAGGAAAATGGGTTTGAGCATCATTTGCATCGTGGACGAGCATTGGCAGCTTTTAACCAAATTCTTGGCCTTAGAGTTCAAAATCTCAAGTCAGAAGGGGAAGCTAATACTTCGGCTAATGGGCAAACTAACACTCAATCAGATGTTCAGAAACTTCTTTCACCACTTGGACAAAGCGAAGAGACTCTACTTTCGTCTGTGAGTTTCTTTTTTTTAAAAATAAATTGCTTGGTTATGCACTTGAAATGAGAGATAAAATTAAAAAAATCAATGCACCAAGTGCAAATGTTTAAAAATACTTTGTCTGTTGCCAAATAAAATCTTCATTTGATGATAAATTTCAAAACTGGTAATGATGTTGCTCCCAAGCCCAGCTTCCAAATGTTGTTTGTCAAGGACGAATTCAACTTCAAAAGTTTAAAGATGTTACATGCTAGGTTATCAATGGCGCGCTATAGCAGTGGAGTGGTTGGTGGCCACTATTTGAAGTCTGCAGTGGAGTGGTTTAACGTTGTGGCTGCTATCACGGCCTGTCGCAGCCGCTAATGGTTTCTGAAAAAAATAAACCTGCGTTTTAGGGATATTTTATGTATTTTAGTGTATTAGAGATATTAGTGTTATAGTACTTTTTACTGCTGTAATTCATTTATTATTTACTGTTTTACTGTTTTTACTGCTTTGGTCCTTTATGTTTTGACCTAATATGTATGGGCTGAGTATCCTAGGCCCAGTAACACACTCACTGCTGCCTTTATAACAGTGAGTGTTTCCCTATACGAGGCAGCTTTTCATCCTATGAATTAATGATATTTTAACCCTACTTTCTCTTCTCCTTTACTCTGCCTCAATTTCTGAAATGGTATCAGAGCTGTAACATGGTGGGAAGCACCAGAATCCGGGTACCAAGCCTGCTGAGAGTAATGCGAGTTGTCAGAATGAGCAAGGAGGGCCTGGGCCTGCTGTGGATGCTGCCTTGGAGCAGAGGGAGGCAGAAATTGGTGGTTGGGTGTAGCAGGACGCTGCTGATGCCAAGTGTTAGAGCGAAACCCACCAGGAAAAACCTGAGGTGGTGGCTGAAACTGTTGATAAGGATCAGGGGTCATGCGATAATAGCAAACACTAGCATCATGATTCCAGCGGTGACAGATTTGGCACTGAACAGAGGACCGGCCACCTGACCTGCCACCACGTCCGCGGTTGTTACGACCATTGTTTCGGCCGCCACGACCTCCTCGAAAACCACCACGATTTCCTCCATTTTGCTGAAACTGATAGGAGTCAGAATCAGCGTTGTCTTCATCAGTAGAGTGAGGTTTGGAACCTCCTTGAGTCAGATTTACTGTGACAGATTCTGTCACAGCTTTCTTATGTTTTTCCAGCCTTGACTCATGAGCAAGAAGAAGAGATTCAAGCTCATCAAGAGAGCAGATTTCAGGTTTGCTAATTACAGCAGCTACAGCAGCATCATAGTCTTCAGGAAGAGCTTCAAGAACAATTTCAAAGAGGTCTCTAGGTATAACCGGGTCTCCAATGGAAGCTAGTGTGTCAGCAATGGTGCGAACTCGCACAAAAAAATCAGCAATGGTGCGAGTTCCTTTAGTTAATGAACGAAGCTCGGAGCGGAGTTGACGAGTCTTGGTCTTGGTTTGATGATGGATGTAGGTATGAACCTCATCCCACAGCTGCCATGAGTGGCGACAAGTCACAAAGTTGGAGAGAAGGCTTTCAGAGATAGAAGAAAGAAGCCAAGTGCAGAGAAGGGAGTCTTGCTGCTCCCAAGTTGTGTAGGCCTGATTCACAGTGTCAGACTCACGGTCCTCCTCAGTAAGATAGCGAGGAGGTATTTGGGGAACAAGGAGGAAGCTTTGGAGCTTGTGGCCACGGATGACTCCCTCCACTTGTTGCTTCCATTGCAGAAAATTTTTGTCATCAAGCTTGACAGAAATAGAGTAGGAGAAGGTATGGGGCGCAGAGGAAGGAATCCGATTTATGGGGTCAGCAAAAGGATTGTCTGCCATTGATTGGACCGTTCAGGCTCTAGATACCATTTCAGGATAGGGAAACCTCATTTCATTAAAAATATCTATGTCTCACATCCAGAGTCTCATTACACAACTAAATCAGGCCTTTTCTCTAAAACAACTTGGAAAATTGGATTTCTTCTTGGGAATTGAAGTGCAGCACCTCAAGAATGGTTCAATTTTGTTGTCCCAATCCAAATATATTCGTGACTTGCTTGAACGAGCAAGCATGTCTTCAGCAAAAGGGTTGCCTACTCCAATGGTTTCTAATCTAAAACTATCAAAGATGGGAGGAAATCATGTTGCTGATCCTACTTTCTACAGGTCTATAGTAGGGGCATTGCAATATGCCACTATTACTAGGCCAGAAATCAGTTATTCTGTTAACAAGGCCTGTCAATTTCTCTCCCAACCTCTGGAGGAGCATTGGAAAGCTGTGAAAAGAATCCTAAGGTATCTAAAGGGTACAGAAAATCATGGTTTATTATTGCAGCCTGCATCCACACAGCAGCCTTTGCATCTTACTGGTTTCTGTGATGCGGATTGGGCCTCTGATCCTGATGATAGGAGGTCCACATCTGGAGCATGTATTTTTCTTGGACCTAATTTGGTCTCATGGTGGTCAAAGAAGCAAACCTTAGTGGCCAGATCGAGTGCAGAGGCTGAGTATCGTAGTTTGGCCAACACTACCTCAGAAATTTTGTGGCTGCAATCTTTGTTGACTGAATTAAGATGCAAGTTCACTATTCCAAGAATCTATTGTGACAATCTAAGTACAGTGGCACTATCTCATAACCCTGTTCTTCATTCAAGAACAAAGCATATGGAGTTGGATATTTTCTTCGTTAGAGAGAAAGTGATCAGCAAAAGTCTTGAAATCTGCCACATTCCAGCTCAAGATCAATGGGCTGATATTTTGACCAAACCTCTTTCTAGTGCAAGGTTCTCTATTCTACGTGATAAGCTCAAGGTGGTTGACAAGTTTGCTCCTAGCCATCCACCCTGAGTTTCAAGGGGAGACTATTAGAGATATTAGTGTTATAGTACTTTTTACTGCTGTAATTCATTTATTATTTACTGTTTTACTGTTTTTACTGCTTTGGTCCTTTATGTTTTGACCTAATATGTATGGGCTGAGTATCCTAGGCCCAGTAACACACTCACTGCTGCCTTTATAACAGTGAGTGTTTCCCTATACGAGGCAGCTTTTCATCCTATGAATTAATGATATTTTAACCCTACTTTCTCTTCTCCTTTACTCTGCCTCAATTTCTGAAATTGACTGAATTAAGATGCAAGTTCACTATTCCAAGAATCTATTGTGACAATCTAAGTACAGTGGCACTATCTCATAACCCTGTTCTTCATTCAAGAACAAAGCATATGGAGTTGGATATTTTCTTCGTTAGAGAGAAAGTGATCAGCAAAAGTCTTGAAATCTGCCACATTCCAGCTCAAGATCAATGGGCTGATATTTTGACCAAACCTCTTTCTAGTGCAAGGTTCTCTATTCTACGTGATAAGCTCAAGGTGGTTGACAAGTTTGCTCCTAGCCATCCACCCTGAGTTTCAAGGGGAGACTATTAGAGATATTAGTGTTATAGTACTTTTTACTGCTGTAATTCATTTATTATTTACTGTTTTACTGTTTTTACTGCTTTGGTCCTTTATGTTTTGACCTAATATGTATGGGCTGAGTATCCTAGGCCCAGTAACACACTCACTGCTGCCTTTATAACAGTGAGTGTTTCCCTATACGAGGCAGCTTTTCATCCTATGAATTAATGATATTTTAACCCTACTTTCTCTTCTCCTTTACTCTGCCTCAATTTCTGAAATGGTATCAGAGATAGTGTAGTATAAGGGTTTAAAAGAGAAAACCCTGTGCAGCCTTTTGTCGTTTCTGCCTTTTATCGTTTCTGAAGACTGAACACAGCCATGCGACCCAACCACCTCTCCGGCGATGCCGGCCTCCTCTCCGGTGACCCAGCCTGCTTTGTGTTTTTCTGCAATTCTGCAGTTTTTTTTTTTGAAGCAGCTCTTCCAAAATCAATAATCTGTGTTTTTCTATGGCATCATCTAAACCACACGCAGAAGCAGTTCCACAAAAAAAAAACAGCTCTTCAACAGCTTCTTGTGCATTGGTTAAAGCCACTGGTGACAACAGTGACATAGCATGGCAATGGAACAGTTTGAAAGATTTGAACAGCAAGACCTATGACTTTTTTTGTTAATTATGAACATTTCATGACTTTTGAGTATTTTTCAGCATTTATATGTATATAATTTTAATTAATTATTTAATATGTATAAAAAAAATTCAAAATAGCGGTTATCCCGCTATGCGCTATCCCACTATAGTGTTTTTTGGGGTCAGCTGCTACGCGCCGCTATCTGAGATTGATAAATATGGTTACGTGAAGTCATATGAATGGTTTTATGTCTCTTAACATGCCCCTGCAAGAGCCTTTTGGACTTCTAGCATGGACAACACACAAGCCCATTTTACTGTGTGCTAAAATTTAATTGAATTATGTCGAATAGGTATGGCAAGGATCAAGCTTCTGGTCTATTGGCCATCAAAGCTTGAAGACCTTGTGAAGAACCAATTAAACCTAAAAGGTTAAGCTGTTTGGTTAATGGACATGAATGATTTTATATCTTTATTTGTATTTGGTTTGGTCTTCTATCAGTTCTATGTTGCATCTTCGAGTTTGTTTTGATTTTGATGGTGGACAATACATCCTCCGATATGCTTCCTAATGTGTAACATCATTGGCTTTTTGCCAGATTTTGTAATTTTTCATTCATAAAAAATACCAGAAAAAATTATCATTCTCAATGAAATTCTGAATGATAGATTGAAAGCCGTGCTTGAATTTTCAGGTTTTGTCAACTGCTATTATGCATTTTGAGGATTCTATGCTTGTTGCTTCTTGTGCTTTTCTTCTGGAGCTATGTGGTTTATGTGCCAGCAAGATGCGCATTAATATTGCTGTGCTAAAACGGATATCTTCTTTCTACAAATCAAGTGAAAATAATGAAAATCTTAAGCAATTATCACCTAAGGGATCTGTGTTTCATGCAATATCCCATGAAGGTGAAGTAACAGAATCTCTTGCTCGAGCTCTAGCTGATGAGTATTTGCACAAGGATTCTCTTGTAATTACTTCTGAGGCTGGAGCTCCAAGTAAACAGCCTTCACGAGCTCTTATGCTTGTCTTGCACCATTTGGAAAAGGCAAGCCTTCCACAGTTGGTTGACGGAAATACCTATGGGTCATGGCTATTAAGTGGAAATGGGGATGGAAATGAATTACGATCTCACCGAAAGGCTGCTAGCCAGCACTGGACTTTGGTAACAAATTTTTGTAGGTTGCACCAGCTTCCCCCAAGTACTAAATACCTTGCTGTATTAGCGAGAGACAATGACTGGGTATGTTTCTACTCTTGTTGATTTTTCTATTAATCCCTTGACTAATAATCTTATGATTTATTGCCTCCTGTCAGATTGAATTTTTGTCTGAAGCTCAGTTGGGAGGATATCCATTTGATACAGTAGTCCAAGTGGTGAGTCTTGTATCCTATTCTAACTCAAAGTTTAAACTGTGTATGTTAAAATGAAATTGTTCCTAATCTCTCTTTGATTGTGAATGCTAGGCATCAAAGGAGTTTAGCGATCCACGTCTCAGACTTCATATGTTGAGAGTTTTGAGAGGAATGCAATTGAAGAAAAAAGCTAGCAATGCATCATTCTTGGATTCACAGGATAAAAGCAGCGAAACAACCTTTCCTGATGAAAACATGTGTGTTCCAGTTGAACTCTTTCAAATATTAGCAGAGTGTGAAAAGCAAAAATGTCCAGGAGAGGCTCTCTTAAAGAAAGCAAAAGAGTTGTCCTGGTCCATATTGGCAATGGTTGCGTCATGTTTCCTTGATGTCTCTCCATTGTCATGTCTGACAGTTTGGTTGGAAATTACTGCAGCAAGGTGACTGTAACCGTCTTTAAATGATGATCTCATAATCATATTCTGGTTATGATTTTTTTATTGATTGACATATTCAGCCATTTCTGCTCTGAATGGCCTGCAGTCTTGCATGATTTGATTTATGTTGAGTATTAAAGTAATCTGTTACATTAGTCAAGATCTGTCTTTTTATCTATATTTTAAGATACATTGGTAACAGCATAAATGAAGTTAAATCTTACAGCAGTAGAATTAATTTTTTATATATGATGAGTTTCTTTCAAAAACCACCGTTGAATTAAAATCTCCATCATGTATATTATGCTCATAAAATTTTACATAATCTGAAATTGCTTATATTACATCAGCCCATATTTAAAGTAATGTGCAGTATGTCTTATTTTCGTTATTATTTGATTCCATGTTATTGGTGTCCAATTTTTTTTTATTTTTAAATTGATTAGACAAGCACAAAAATAACATTTTCTTGCCAACTCCTCCTGGTAGGAACAAGGTTGGGTTGTTGTATAATTCAACGACACTCACATTTTATGATGAGTCATTAAAGGTCTACATGTTTAAAGTCTTATACCACTGTCAACTGATCCACACACACTCAAACATGTGTTACTTCAATGATTGAAACTCGTTACCTTTTATCTATGATCAGAGAAACTTCTTCGATCAAGGTGAATGATATTGCTTCCCAGATTGCAGACAATGTTGGAGCGGCTGTAAATGCAACTAATGCCCTGCCTGTAGGTGACAGAGTTCTTACATTTCATTACAATAGGCAGAGTCCTAAACGTCGACGGTTAATAACTCCGGTTTCACTTGACTCCTCTGTTTCTGCAATGTCTGACATCTCAAGTACTTCTATAAGTGAAAAAATATTTGATTCCCAAGGTAAGACCATGGAAGATGAAAGAACAGTAGAAAATTCTGGATGTGTTAATGTTGCAAGTGATTCCAACGAAGGGCCTGCTTCTCTTTCCAAGATGGTTGCAGTGCTTTGTGAACAACAGTTGTTCTTGCCTTTGCTAAGGGCGTTTGAGATGTTCCTTCCGTCATGCCCCTTGCTACCATTCATCCGTGCTCTTCAGGTATGCCAGCTAATTCAAAATTCATCTGGTTCATTTAGTATGCTTGAGATTAGTGAATGCTACTTTCTTTTGACAGGTTTCTATTGTAGAATACAAGAATGATATTTTTAATGTGTGCCACTGTGCATTTTTTGCCAAGTGTCATAAATGTTTGATCAAACTGAATCTTATGTAAAGAACAGAATCAACCACTTGTATCAAGTGAGGTCAAACCTGTAATTATGCAGTGTTTGTTTGTAGTGAACTGTTTTTATGACATTCCTATGGAAATGTTATTTTACCAATCCAAAAGTATATTTTTAACCAAATCTTTTGCATGGGTTATGATATCTCCGGTGCATTATTTATATCAGCCTGATAAAATTTTTGGTACGTTTCGATTTGATTTTAGCTTTAATTCAAATGCAATAGCCAATAGCCTGCCAATTTTGAAATTTGCCTTTTTCTTCTTTCCTTAGGCATTTTCACAAATGCGCCTCTCAGAAGCTTCTGCACATTTGGGCTCCTTTTCTGCACGAATTAAGGAAGAACCAATGTACTTACAGGCAAATTTAGGAAAGGAGGAACAGATCGGGACATCATGGATTAGTTCTACTGCTTCAACTGCTGCTGATGCTGTGCTTTCAACCTGCCCCTCTCCTTATGAAAAAAGATGCTTGCTGCAACTTCTTGCTGCCACAGACTTTGGTGATGGTGGATATGCAGTGACATACTATCGAAGGCTTTATTGGAAAATTAATTTGGCAGAGCCTTTGCTTCGTAAAGATGATGAGTTGCATTTAGGTAATGAAAATTGGGATGATGCTTCACTCTTGTCTGCACTAGAAAAAAATAGGCACTGGGAGCAGGCAAGGAACTGGGCCAAGCAGTTGGAGGCCAATGGTGCACCCTGGAAATCTGCTGTGCATCATGTTACTGAATCTCAGGTATTATTTAAGTTTGTACACCTGTTTTTGAAATGGAGTCGTTCTTGCAGACTGTAACCTCAACTGAGGGGAAGTCTTGAACCTATATTTTAAACCTTTATCAATTGGATGGTTTATACATAAACCCATTTTGACTAATTAATGGTCTCATTAACTTATTCAGTTGATATTGTTACAGATGCTTGACCTGACTGCTCTTCATATTGTTTCTCTGTCTCTTAATTAGTAAATTTTTGGTCCATCAAACTTGTACTAGATTAGTTAATTAGTTAATTTTACATTGGTGGAGTTGAATCAATGAAGAAACTATATTGGAAATTGAAAATTTCGGGGTATGAAATATGAATAGCATTTTTTTTGCCATGTTACATACAACATCTTATTCTTAATCACCACATCTCCTATATATGATTCTGTTACCTTGCACAGAATTGTCTAATTGATTTGTCAAGTTCATTTACTGATACAGTAATTATGTTGTTTTAATAAATTTTGGTGCAGATGATCATTATTTCATTTGGTCAAATGGGTGGCTGATATTACTTGTATCGAGAATGATGAGTTTTTATTTACAAATTTCACTGTTTAATGATCTGATTGGACATCTCTAGAAGTTTATATAAAGTTAGTTGTATATTGAATTTTTTTTTTTAAATCTGAGCTCTGATGGAGCTTATGATTTTTCTTTGCCATTTTACATGATTTGTTCTGTGACGACATTTAGCAATTTTAGTTGATATTTTTGCATATTTCTCATGAACGCTATCCCCTCATCTTTCTCTGCCTCTTCTACAAATGCTAGGCCGAATCTATGGTAGCTGAATGGAAGGAGTTTCTTTGGGATGTGCCAGAAGAGAGGGTTGCTTTATGGAGCCACTGCCACACACTATTCATCAGATATTCCTTCCCTTCTCTTCAGGTGTGTTTGGTTTCTAGTACAGTCAATGTTCGGCTAAAGATATATACCTTGTTGCTTTATACTGAAAGTTTATTCCATTGTAATGATTGCAGGCTGGGTTATTTTTTCTTAAACACGCTGAAGCTGTTGAGAAAGATCTTCCTGCAAGGGAGCTTCATGAACTTTTATTGCTTTCTCTGCAGTGGCTGAGTGGGATGATAAGTCTTTCCAACCCGTACGGAACATATCTGAGGATTACATTCTGTTTTAACTTTAGATAATGTCTTTACTGATCTTTTAGCTCTATTTTTCAGTGTCTGTCCATTACAACTTCTGCGAGAAATTGAAACCAAAGTATGGCTCTTAGCCGTTGAGTCCGAGACTCGGGTGAAGAGTGAAGGAGACTTCAATTTTACCTTTTCTGTCAGGGAGAATGCTATCAAGAATGACTCTAGTATTATTGACCGAACTGCAAGTATAATAGCAAAGATGGACAACCATATAAATACAATGAGGAATAGAACTGTAGAAAAATACGAGTCCAAGGAAAATAACCATATCCCTCACAAGAATCAAGTGGCGGATGCTGGTCCTTCAACTACTTTTGTTGGGAGTACGAAGACAAAAAGAAGGGCCAAAGGATACATGGCATTGAGACGCCCACCTCTCGAATCAGCAGATAAAAGTGCTGATACCGAGGATGCCTCCAGTACTCTCAGTTTCAAAAATGAGTTGCAGTTGCAAGAAGAAAACTTAAAAGTCGAAATGTCTTTTTCTAGGTGGGAGGAAAGAGTTGGACCAGCAGAGCTGGAACGAGCTGTTCTTTCTTTGTTGGAATTTGGGCAAATTTCAGCCGCCAAGCAACTACAATATAAATTCTCCCCTGGACAAATACCATCTGAGTTTAGACTTGTCGATGCAGCCTTGAAGCTTGCTTCTATTTCGACTCCTCCTAGCAATGTATTGGTGTCAATGCTTGATGAGGAAGTACGTTCAGTTATGCAGACAAATGGTTTACTAAATGATAAACACCATGTTGACCCACTTCAGGTAATTGTCCAAACCCCACTCCCCTCCGCATCTCTGTTATTGTCTTGTTTTCTATTGATGGTGAGATGTGTGTATCAATACAAATGTTGTGGAATGTTGGCATGCAATGCTAGGTTTTGGAGAGTTTGGTGGCCATTTTTACTGAAGGCTGTGGGCGTGGGCTATGTAAGAGAATAATAGCAGTTATAAAAGCTGCAAACACCTTGGGCCTCTCATTTTTTGAGGCATTCAACAAGCAACCAATTGAACTACTGCAGCTGCTGTCTCTTAAAGCACAAGAGTCCTTTGAGGAGGCAAAATTTCTGGTGCAGACTCATCCGATGCCAGCTGCAAGTATTGCTCAAATACTTGCAGAATCTTTCCTGAAGGTTTGGTTCACCTTTTATTATTTCAATTCTAGTCAATAATGTTTTACTATGGCTTGGTGTGTGGTAATTGGTAAATGTGGTAGACTTGTACATTCCTTCCAATCATTGATGGGGTTTTTTTTGTGGGCATCTTACTTATCTATTGAATGAAGAAATTAACCCGGATTTGTGAATTGGTGTCATTATGATTTACGGTTTTGTAATTGACATATGTCAGTTATGAAGATGTCATGTTATTTTAGAAATAATTTTTGTGAAGTTGATTGGGATTCACATAGCTATATTGCTATATTTAATTATTTATATTGTACAGGGTGTATTGGCTGCACATCGTGGAGGATATATGGATTCGCAAAAGGAGGAAGGGCCTGCTCCCCTGTTGTGGAGATTTTCAGACTTCTTGAAGTGGGCAGAACTTTGTCCCTCTGAACCAGAAATCGGGCATGCTTTAATGCGTTTGGTGATAACTGGACAAGAAATACCACATGCCTGTGAGGTACCATGTTGATATTTCCCAGTCTTACACATTTTTCTCACTGTCTTGTTCAGAAAACGGTGAATTAAATCAGCTTCTGCTGCAAATATTCAGATTCATATTATCTGAGATGATGATAAATGTAGTCAACTGTGATTGTGATCCCCTTAATTCTTTGTTTTTTTTCCAAGAAGAAATTTATTAAGACGAAGAGAAGAATATTACCAAGGGAGAAAGTTCTCTTTAAACAGAAAAGAGGAAATTAAACAAGGAAGAAAAGACATCAATGTAGTAAAGATACCCAGTCTCTCAACTCTTTGTGAGGGAACCCGTCTATAATGGCCATGTGCTTTACACCATGTGGAAGCCACATGTCTAATACTATCCCTTAGCAACTACTTATATGATAAAAATGCGAGTTATGCTTCAAGCTCATGCAAGTACCAAACAAAAACAATAATAAAAATCAAAGACTTTTACCACTAGGTGTGGTTGGCTAGGATCACATAATGCCACAAAGTCCTGTCCTGAATCATATCTAAAGATCTAACTTAAATTCTTTTTTAGTGGTTTGACTTATAGTTTTCTTTGGTCTTTCTCTACCATTACCCAACAGATTATCCTCCATCTGATCTACCCAAGTCCCAAAGTGTAGCAACTATTGTAAATTACCACACAACTTTGGCTTCTTTACTTCCACTAAAACTAATAAACCCACTCTACATGCATTAATTATGAGTCAATTTCAATGTTAACAAGGTGTATTTATTGGTTAATAGACTTGCATTCTTTTTTTTTAAGCAAAAAACATGTTAGTTATTACCCAATCAATACACGTTAACCAACAATTGACCATCATTAGCCAATAGCCATGCATGGATGGTAGAATTTCAGTTGTAGAAATAATAGAAAACTGTGTGTAGAGATTTAGAAAACATATCAAGTGAGCGAATTGGTTTATTAATTATTATAAGAGCGAGAGGAATGAATTTTAATCATCAAGTCTTCTGTGAGTGGTAAGGATTAGAATATCATTTATACCACAAACTTGGTGCCGTAACCATTCTTACAAGATCCTATTTTTAATATTTGTTCCTCTTTATCCAATGACAGCTTGAGAGACAATATATTGTTTAAATTGCCCCTCTCTTGCACTGCTGTTGTGCTCTGCCTTTGTCTTTTTAAGGGATAATCATTGAGAAGCTGTAATCTGGATAGAAGATATATGTTGAAGTTATAGGGTTTTGATAATATTTTATGATAACTTGATACAAAAGACTGAGCACTAACCCTTATTTATAGGGATACAATAATCCTAATTCTAATTAAATAGAGAAACAAATCATGGTAATAACTAAGTAATATGGAAACTAATCTTGAAAGATATTCTAATATAAGAAACTAATCCTATGAGATAAATTACGATCCTCTAATATAATAGTAAGATATTATGAGATATTTTCTTATATTCTAACAATATATTGTTGAGAAATTATCTCAATGATTCTGGCTGAGTCATTCCTTTGTCTTGAAGCTGACTCTGCTCTTCCCATGACATTGGCATTTTCAGGTTGAGCTTCTTATTCTGTCCCATCACTTCTACAAATCATCTGCTTGCCTTGATGGAGTTGATGTTCTTGTAGCCCTTGCTGCAACTAGGGTTGATGCTTATGTCTTGGAGGGTGATTTCCCATGTTTGGCTCGCCTGATAACTGGAGTTGGAAATTTTTATGCTCTCAATTTCATTCTTGGCATTCTAATAGAAAATGGTCAATTGGATCTTCTTCTTCAGAAGTATTCTGCTGCTGCAGACACAAACACAGGCGCTGCTGAGGCTGTTAGAGGATTTCGAATGGCTGTTCTTACATCTTTGAAGCATTTCAACCCTAATGACCTTGATGCATTCGCCCTGGTTTGTATTTTGTCTATATTACTAGTATCAACTACTACCAAATTTGTCTATGTGGCATATAAATAAATATATAGATTAATGGTTTTACACTGCTGATATGCATACAATTCGTTATATAATTATATTGAACAAGTCATTGCCTATTGTTTTAGAATAAATATTTAGTCATGTTCCACTTTTTTTGCCTTTGAGAGAAAAAAGACTATTGTACTTTGCTGATTTCATTTTTAAGAAATGACTGGAGGATTATTGAAATACTTTATTATTATCCTGCTTTATATTATACGAATACATATATACATATATGTACGGTGTTGTATATCCTGTGTTAAAATGTTAATAGCTTCTTCCAAGCATTGACTTAAAAAGTGGATAAGTTGCTTTTTCCACTTGCTAAGAAAGTTTTTCTCTCGTTTTTTTCTTCTTGTTTCTCTGTTCCTCAAAGTCATTGATGCTTAACATCTTTCAATGTGAAGCAAAATAGGAAACAACTAGATTTAAAATATGTGATAATTTATTGATTATAATTGTGTTCTTTACAGGTCTACACTCATTTTGATATGAAACATGAGACAGCCACTCTTTTAGAGTCACGAGCAGAGCAATCATGTGAACAGTGGTTTCGCCGGTACAACAAGGACCAGAATGAAGACTTGTTGGATTCCATGCGCTACTTCATTGAAGCTGCTGAAGTTCACTCTTCCATTGATGCTGGCAACAAAACACGTAGGGATTGTGCTCAGGCTTCCCTTCTGTCCCTTCAAATACGAATGCCAGATTTCCAGTGGCTTTATCGATCAGAAACCAATGCTAGACGAGCATTAGTTGAGCAGTCTCGTTTTCAAGAAGCTTTAATCGTAGCTGAAGCTTATAACCTGAACCAGCCAAGTGAGTGGGCTTTGGTACTATGGAACCAGATGCTCAAACCTGAAGTAATGGAGGAGTTTGTGGCTGAATTTGTGGCAGTTCTACCTCTCCAGCCTTCAATGTTGATTGATTTAGCTAGATTTTATAGAGCTGAAGTGGCTGCTAGAGGGGACCAATCTCATTTCTCTGTATGGCTCACAGGGGGAGGGTTGCCAGCTGAATGGGCTAAATATTTAGGAAGATCATTCAGGTGTTTACTGAAGAGGACAAGGGATTTGAAGTTGCGGATGCAGTTGGCTACAGTGGCAACTGGATTTGGGGATGTGATCGATGCGTGCACGAATGAAATGGATAAGGTCCCTGACAATGCGGCACCACTAGTGCTGAGGAAGGGTCATGGTGGAGCTTACCTCCCTTTAATGTGAAACTTTATACTGTAGATTATCTAATGATTGAACAAACCACGCTGGACAGGAAGTTGGTTCTTACCCATCGCTGGTTTGAAAACAATTTGGGGTTATTGTTGCAAACATTGAAGGGTGCTGAGCAGAAACTGAAAAGGTTGGACAAAATGGAAATTGAATGGGTGTTGGTAAAAGTGAGAGGTCTATATATGTATATTTTTTGGTTGAGTAAATGCTTGATGGTTGTATATTAGGCAAAAATGTATCTGTAGCTCATTCTTGTAAACACCCTTATAGTTTTATTTTCTCCAAATTTTTTTTTGTAGGGAAGGAGAGGGTAGTTTATTGTCGGTTTTGAGGCCTATAGGAAAGAATGTCCCATTGGTTTATTCTCCAATTTGTTCTATTTTTTTTCTCTCTGCAAAATGTATAGGTGTTCCTGTACATCAATATCAATATAAAAATCCATTTGTCAATGTTTTACATAGATGGCCCAATTCCTTCAAGGCATAGATTCATGAGGGGAATTGGTAAATACACCCCACACAAATTGTCATACACTCCACATTAATTTTGAAATTCGAAAAATACCCTCTTTTAATACCGCGTTTTGCTTCTCGAGATTTTGATTTCGCATTTTTTCCAAAAACTCTAATTCTCGGAATATAAATTTGTATTCTGGAAATTCTAATTTTTGGAATATAATTTTGTATTCCGGAATCCGGAAATTTTAGTCAAATTTGTATTCTGGAAACTTCAATTTCTGAAATACAAATTTGCATTTTGGAAACTTCAGTTTCCTCCGGAATACAAATAAATTCTAGTTTGTGTTCCAGAATTCAGTTTCTGGAATGCAATTTTGTGTTTCGGAAACTTCAGTTTCCAGAATACAATGTAAAAATAAATTCTGGAAACTGATTTTCCAATAAAGACGCAAAATTGAAAAGAAAAAAAAGTCAAACTGATGAAGACATAATAATAATTTCCTATGTAAATGTGGGGTGTATGGTCAAAAATTATGGTGTATTTACCAATTCCCTTCATGAGTAGTGCTGCTTTGACGCACAAATGATTGACAGCCTTTTTGCTTCGCTTCAGATCTTTCTCAAAGGAAAATGATGAGGCGTGAGAGCTGTATGAATTTTGACCAAAAAATGAGCTGTGTGAAAGCGATAAAAATAGAAGAGAAATGAGAGAATGAAAAATGAAGTAGGGTAATATTTGGATGGAGAGGTTATGAGTGGATTGGATTAGAGGTTAATTTTTCAATCAACTTTTTAAAATGTTTTGAATTAGCAAAACAAAATGAGATTAGCATGTAACCCTTGAATCATCCCATATTTTTTGTAAACATTTTAGCGGCATGGAAAAGGTAACAAAGCGATTTTTTCAAAGTCTTGAGAAACTTCTTGTTAATGGTTGCAAGGCATGCTTTCTTATTCTAGTTCCTCTCACACGTTAACCCATGAGTATATGGGTAATATCATCGAAATAGTTTTTCTGTTGCATATTGTAATAATATATTGTTCGTGAAGTATTTGAATTAAGAATTAAACTAATGTTACTTTTTATAGATGAAATTATATTTAAGGGTAATCCCGGGGGTGGGTTGGATTTATTGAGTAAATAAAAATCAAGCTAATTAAATTTGATTCAATGAGCGGGGTTGGGATTAGATTTTTTTATGAACCTGAACCAACCAACTCAATCATATTTGAATTTGGTGTTTAAGGTTTATGGTAGAATTTTCATATTAATGTAATACAAAAAAACCCACTTTTTAGCAGTTGGCCAACCTCGAACAAGGCCCCCACGGACAAGCAGGAGGGGGAAATAACCAGATAAAATCTTGCTTCCAATGCTTAAAATTGAAAAATAAAAAAGTATACAGAGTATACTATATTTAAGCATCTAGAAAATTGCACCAAGGGGAGAGTGAAATAAAAAAAAGCTGGGACAGAATTTCTTAATCTTTGCTTTTTATCTGAGTTTCTGAGTTTGTGCACTGAGCTAATACAGGACGCCTCACCGCAAGGAAACGTTTTGTACCCTCAAGAACGCCAAAGAATATTGAACCACCAATGCCTATCCATAGTACTCTTGGCCCAATACCCTGCAATAGATTCTAATAGTTTATTTATAGTTTATAAGCACAAAGACAGATTTCTTGCCACGTGGCTGTATCTTTCTGAACTTGCACAGGGCGGTAGAAGAAAACACAGAAAACCCATACCTTCAAGAAGGCACGAGGTCCCTCTTCTTTAATAATTGTTTGAACACAATCTACAATTCCCTTGTATTGGTTTCCAGATCCCTTGAAGAAAAAAATAGGAACTTTGTGAATGGCTAGATAATTGACACTGAATATTCTTTATGATTTCTTGCAAATTACCCATACACAAAAGGTATCTATACTAGTAAAAACAAGATATGAAAAAAGAAAAAGAAACAGGATTACATCGTACCTGAACCATTAACCTTGTCTTGATGACATCAAGGGGGGTGGTTATAGCTCCAGTTAGTGCACCTACAGGAAACAAGATGGTTTATCACAACTTAACACACCTTAAAAGATTATCGTAAGGTGAGGATCAAAAAATGGCTTTTAAATCCCTCATGCAAAAGCCCCTCAGCTTGAAACAGAGTTAAAGCATAAGCTATTTAGTGCTGACACTTAACATGTATGTATATACACATATTAATCACTATATGAGTACATATAAGATTAGGCCTATAATGTCATTTATTTTACCTGCAAAAGCACCAATAATTGCATTTTCTGGATCATTCAGATTTCTACGTGCCTAGCAAAAGGAAATTTTTAAGTCATGTCAGTACATCGCCAATCAAGAAATGAAATAGAGGAGCAAACACCAGCATTGGTTTCTTTGATAAACCTCAAACATTATATCTTACATGTTGATATTAATTCTTTCAATTTAAAGAACATTGAATTTATTCTATTAATTATGGCAACATAAAAGAGAAGGGACAAAGTTCTAATAGAGTAATAGTGTAAGTGTGAAACAACTGCATGAATTCCGCAAATGACTTTATTTTTGCCAGAAAGATCTGAGAGGGGGTGCAAAACATCACAATGTACAGTGGCTTGGCAATTTATCAGAGACGACTAAATTAAATTTCGGTTAAGAGATTACAGTAACATCTTTTGATATGTTCAGCAAACAGTTATAGCTTTTTGCGATGCTAAAAAAGGATAACCTAATGCACAACTTTCCCACCATTGTGGAGTCTTGGGAGGCTGTTTCCCAACTAGATTGCATGACCACCATGTCACAAAAACATGATGATAAAAGAAGATTTTATTAGAAGAAAAGAAGTATTACGAAGAAAAAGCAAAGGATCTCTCTGCATTTCAATCTCAAAGATCTGATTCAAGTGGTTTACAGTGGGTTACAACAGTTGGGGGATTATAACTGATAACAATTTTGACCAAAAAAAAAACCGATAATAAGTTCTATTATGAGCTACTGCAGCTTCTGCTACAAGCTATTGTTCTAACTGAACTGAGAGCACGTGAGCTAATCTAGCTAAGCTAAATTTACACAGGTGGTGCAGCACAGTAACAGAATCCATTGTACACCAGAGTTTACAGCTATCAATTCATCAGTCATCATAGAAACCTAAACAGTAAAAGTCAACCTCATCCTCTTGATTCCCCAACTCAACTTTTCACTGCCACATCAACTGTGCATTTGTGTCTCCAGTTCAATTCCCTATGATACGAAGTCTAGGAAGGAAATCTAAAATATTCTGAGGCGCAAAATTATTATAAATAATAGAGATAGGAATGGAAAATTGTGTCAGGTAAATGAAAATACAAAAACAAGCATCTTTAATACACATGAAGATAGCATTTGAGCAATTTACCGCAAGCATATAACCCATTCGAATCTGCTCGTAGATGCAAAACTGAATAGCATCAAAGGGCAAATCCCGCAGTAAAAAAGATCCATACCCCTGTGATTTCAAAGATCAAAATCAAAGAAACATTTTACCATATCATCAGAGACACAGGGAATGGAATTTATCATAGAATCTTAAAAGGGAGAGATAGTGAACTTCATACAGCATAAAATCCTTTAAAGCCTTCCCTAGACGCAATAAAGCGAACAGCTCCAGGAGCTGAAGTAAACTGCCCGGTTTGCATTCGTTGTTTGACAACCTGGGAAGCATTAAAGAATATGAAGTTTCCCAGTGAAACAGTTTCAACCATGTAAATATCATTTTTACAAATAAGAGAGTTTAGTAACCTCTGTTGGAACACGAACCAATGAAGCAGCAATGCCCCCTATGGCACCTGCAGTCTAGTGGAATTTAAAACCCCATAAAAGATTTTTATTCCAGAAAAATATTTAACCAATTTTACATCAATAAAAGTATGTGTCAAGCTGCCAGCAACAAAAGAATGATAATATAGACAAAGCATCAACTCCAGTGCAAGCCAAATAAATGCAAGAGGCTTTGGAGTTTAATAATTGGCCAGAATTCAGACATGAAAGCAATGAGACAATTGAGTTGAAGTACAAAGTATATGTCTTGTTCTAAAGTTAATATAGCATGCTGATATCTTCCTATCAATGTTCATATAAGCAATATCTTACAAAATGAGCAAAAGCACTCAGATTTTCAGGAAACATCCTTAGCAGTTTCTGCTTTATAGGTTCATAAATTCCAACAAATAGAGCAGACGCCCTGCACATTTAAAAGCAACACAAGGTGTTAAAGAAAGAACCTAGATATGATTCATGAATACATATCTCAGTAAGCATAGAACAATAATTCATGAAAATCACTTAAATAAAATTGTGAAATATATAACTCTCTTTGAATTTAAATTTGCATAACAATAAATAAATAGCTGCTTTTAATTATACTACTCTTTCAAACAAAATTCTAAATAAGTATCAGGTCCAAAAAGTAATAGTAGGTGTTAAGTGAAGCTCAATCACCCTTTCGTAAAAACAGAACGAAACTTGATCCAGACAACCATATAGTCAAATGATTCATAGACTGTAAGAAGTATCAACACTGATTGCTGCAATTAACAGATTTAACTAATGGAGTGTCAAGAAAACCCATTATTAAACTTTATAGTACAAGCTTAAGTTACATTTAACTGTCAACACTATATTATTTGATTCCATCTCTCTACAAAGACTCACTTTTCAAGACATACTGCCAGAAGCAACTACAGAATGGGGCAACATTAAATGTCAGCCAGAAGAATTACAAACCCTAAGCCACCTCTATTCACAGGATGTGAACATCTCTCAAACTAACCAAATGAATCTTCTTTCCTCGTCTGCTCGTCATATATGCTACGTAAGAATACGGTATTTCTCAAATATTTGTCACTGAATCAGGAAAAATGAAAGAAACAGAAACCACTAACAATGTTAATTTGTAGTTAGAATATGGAAATTCTCACACTGTTTTCTTTATTTCAAGAAACAAAATTCGTCCAAAATGACAGTTTCTTGAGTTAGGCCACTTAGCACAAATTCAAGAAATCATCACCAATGGAAATAAATTTATACGCCCTATGCCAGCCAATAACTTTCTGACTTCTTCCCAAGTTAGAGTTTTTGAAATTTCTAATTTACATACAAAACCTAGAATATTTGAAACATCATGCTATCCACAAGGTTCTCACGGTAAGACACCAGCAAGGTTCCCTGCCAATCCAGAATAAAGGCCTTTAAATATTAGTTTTTCTCCTCCGCGAGCAGCCTAAAAAAAACAAAAGACAAACATCATCAGGACACTTTATGACAAATGGGAATTCATTACATTTTTATTTAAAAAAGGCATGGCAACATAATTGTGTGGTCACAAATGCCCTGAGGAGCACAAATAAAAATTTCTTAACCCAAATTTAGTGTATTGAAAAATTTAGACTGGTTCAGAAAAGTCCATTATACTATGTAAATCAACTAAGCATTCCATACATATTAAAGGTTGATGATTGGATATTGCTAATTGCAACTAGACAAATTGCATCCTATCCTAGGGACAAATTAGAGTTTTCATTTTTCCTCATCTTTCCAAACTAAAGTTTT
Source organism: Glycyrrhiza uralensis (assembly GCA_030159175.1). Lineage (NCBI taxonomy): Eukaryota > Viridiplantae > Streptophyta > Magnoliopsida > Fabales > Fabaceae > Glycyrrhiza > Glycyrrhiza uralensis. The sequence goes on along the minus strand of BRZY01000003.1, from coordinate 53,543,567 downwards.
ACATTATTTTTGACAACAATCAAGCCTAGCTGGCACTGATGCAAAGTCTCATAACTTGGTATCCATATTATTACAGTATCAAATAGTAATCAGTATGGCACACAACAAAGTACATCTCTCAATCTTCATTATAATTTGTTTTGTTGTAAAAACCTGCCTGCAGACGTGTTTTTATAGTGTCAATGGGGTATAAAGCTGTTTCAACAACAACTCCAGCTGTACCTCCAGCAATAACACCCTCTGCAAATTTCACCAAGCTCATCAGAAAGATTGGAATATAATAACTCATCGAGATCATGGTATTGTCTATCAACTTATCAAGATATTAAAACACAATCTATGAGGGAAAGAGCTCCAGTTCTTCACTGCCTGTATGAAGGGTTGGGGGATAACATTTTGGTGTTGGTTAAATAGGGCCTACACCATGAAATACCTAATCTCTACATGCAGGCAGTGAAGAACGTATGTTGTTTCATACAAATCACTTAAGAGCTATGTAAACAGACCAAATTCTTTGAAGTTTCTAATCACTAAAGAGTCAAGCCAACAATCATAAAGGAAGTACCAGAAATAAAATTGATTTATCTATTATTCCTATAAAGTATTTCAGTGTCATTACACTCCTATCTGTTATGAAGAGATTGGCCAATTTTTAGTCTATGAATATGCATAAAAATATGATGTCAGAATTTACTGGTGCAGCACATATAAGAGGGGGACGAAGGAGGGCCTATTTGGTATTGGGACCATAATTATCATCAGTTATTCCCTGCTGGAAGAGAGGTTATTCTCCACATTCTGTAGGAAAACCTTTATGAATGTTCTATACTAAAAATTTATGAGGATACAATTATTCCTACCAAACAACTACTGCCTAGGCAGGCTAACCTTTAGCTTTTGGCTATATTTATCAATGTCTTTCTTTTTCACTTTGATAGCAGAATAATGCTTCTTTAGTGACACTATGATACCCACTAAAATCATATTTTGCTACAATGGAACAACAACAAAGGAAATCTTATAGTAACTTACCAAATAAAGTGCGTAAGAAGTCAAAGGGCTTTTCCTCTCCCATGCTAACTGATGCAAAAGATTTTTTCTGAAACAAGTTCTGTTTTCTCTTAGTACCAGAATCTGCAAAACCATATCAATCAATCAATTACTATATTTACTATATATAAGAAAATTAGGTCCTGGCCTCTCTGGGACACGGGTCACCTCCCCAACCTTTTTTATTTTCAATTAAAATTGTTTTGTTTGTCAGTTTTTTTTTTTTACTGTTTTTTATTAGGAAATGATTTGTACTTTGGTCTATAGACTAGTAACCTACTAAGATGAGAAGCAGATAATACAACCCAGCAGCAGACACAGAGCTAAAATAACACGCGAATATGAGATTCTCACTGTTTACCGTATTTGATCCTCTGTCTGCTAAAGCATTCACTAAAATAATAAATATGCTAATCCATAACAAGTTCTGTCAATTATAGAAAATGAGGCTCTGGTTTTTCACGCATGTCACCTCCCATGCTGACATGTATTACCTACCCAACTCTTTTTACTTTTATTTCCAACTAAGAACAAATCTATATTTTGTATGGTCGGGTCCATAGATTAGTTTATATATAAAAGTGATATTTCTTTTTCCTTGGCCATCAATAATATGATAAAATTAGTAATCTGCTCTTGTCTGCATCACGCATTTGTATAGTATTAGTAGTTATGAAAGCTGAGAAAAAGTGTCGAAGTTTCCAGGATAAGTAATTAAAATTAAAATGTTAATAATGTCAAAATGGAAATGTGTTACTGTTTCCTACCAGGTAATGAAACGCCAGAGTCTTGCAGCACCGTAACGGAAAGTGTAAGGGGACCCATCAAAGCCCAACGAAACCACCGCTGGGGAATAACAAACTAACCGAATTGGTTGGTATTCAACACTACACAACAGAGGCTGTGTTCCACTTCCAATGTATTCCGAAGAGAGAGCGAATGTTTACCGGTGAAGTGAACAGAGTGATGATAGGGCTAACGCAGGTGAAGTATGTGAGAAGATTAATTTTTTGATGAAACAAGTCAGTGAGAAGATGAGAGCAACAGATAAAAGAGGGGAGCAGGAGGACTATGCACAACAAAGTGGTCCAACTTCCACCTCTTTATTTCACCTATATTTTTAGAGTTTACTCCCTCCGTTCTTTTTTATCTATCGTTTTAGATTATTTTACCATAAATAAAAAATTAATTAATTGTTAAATTTTTTTCTATCATACTCTTATTTAATTAGTCTTTAAAAGTAGATAAATCAATTAATGTGTCATTCATTCTAATCATTTTTAACTCCTTATTTAATTATCCAGTTTGTCTTAGATACATTCACATGTGTGTATTAGTAATTAGTAATAAATTTATATTGTTGGAAAGTAAAATAATTTTTGGGAGTAGATATATCATATTTAATTAGTCTTTGAATTTTTCAATTACTACATTAATCAATTTATGAAAAATGTGTAAACAATTAATAAGATTAAGGGTATAATTGTCAAAATGTAACCTTAAACTATCAAAATGACAAATAAAAATGAATAATTTTTTCTTAAAAACCGACAGATAAAAAGGAATGGAGGGAGTAATTACCAAGCTCACAGTCTAATTTTTTTTTCGATAGATACAATAATGAGTTTAATTACTATATACCGATACTATAAAAATATTTTATACAGATATTTAATTATTATTTTATTATAGTGTTATTTCATAATAATAATTTTTAAAATATTTACACAAAAATTTACGTAGAGAAATATAATTAGACATATGTATAAATTTTTTTTACACTATTAGCGCATACTAATTAAATATTTAAATATAGAGTAAAATACACTCTCTTTATCTGAGAGATACTAATATTACACTCTTTTTTCCTTTTGTTTGAAAACACACACTCTTCTCCCCCGAAAGATACTAATATTACACTTCCCTCCACTTTTACTAGAAAACACATACTCCCTTCCCTTCAAAGATAAAATATGATATACCTTTTTCTATTTTTGAAATTTTTTATTAACGTAAAAGTTAGCCTTTGTAAAAATATTTTTTATTACCATAATATCTTTTACTTTTTAATTTCATTTCTATTTTTGTCTTATTTCCTTTCTCATTCCAATTTCTTATTCATGAAATCAGAATCACTGTTTCACTGTCGTTCACTGCAACACCATTTCTCCAAAAAGGATATTACACCATAGTTACCAAGAATTTTTGAATACTTAGAAAATATATTAGTGAAAGTTGGAAATCATTTTTTCCGAAATGCTGGTAAAAAATTTTCACTTTGTTGAAGAAGATGAGAAGAATGGGGAATATGTTTCCCTAAATCTTTTCGAAGGGTTTTTAAATGCGGAAACGTAAGATAATACACTTGTGAAGAGAATCCCATCTCATATAAAAATATTCAGAGTTTACAAACCGAACACAAAATCCCGAAATATGTGTATACAGTGAACATTTGAACCGGTCAAATTTCTATACCTCTACTGTAACACCCGCATTTTTAGATCCGTAGTTAATTCTATACTATTAAGCTAGTAGATCAAATTGCATACTATAAGATAATACTAGAAAATGAAATGTCATGACTACAGTTGCTCATAGTAAAACAACTAGGATTTCGAGTTGAAATTGGAAATTTCAACAGAAAGCGATTTTGGTTATAAACAGAAAAATAAGATTTTACTGATTTGAAGGCCAAGAAAATGTCATCATGAGAAATTAAAGAGACAAATAGTATTTTTATATTATTTAAGGATTTTAGAATTTTAGTTTGGAATTTTCTAATATTAGGATAAAGATGTTACAGTTTTGGTCCCTGTAGAATGGACTACGTGACACGTAATGAACAGAAAATTACTAGAGGACTAAGAAATGATCCAAATGGAAAGTTAGTGATATCATTAGTGTTTTTGGATTATTTATGATTTTTAGATGGGTAGAAATTGGAAGAAATCGAAAAACTGAAAAATAGCGTAAACCGTGACTCGGTTTGCAAACGTCGAAGGTTTTATATTTTTCCGGAAACCCTTTTTGTGTCAAAAAAATATTTTAACGAAACAAAAGTTATTTCTTTAATATTTCTGATTTTTAGGAATTTTTCTAGAGTTTTTCAGAAAATTTTATTTTTAGCCATTTTTAGCACGTTACGGATAACCGTAGCGCAAACGGGGTATCAGAAAATGATCAAAACTTGAGTTTTGAAGTTCTAACCTTTATTATATTAATTTTAGGTTTCAAAAATAATTTTTCCATTAATCAATTATTTGGAGAGATATTTATTTCAAAATATATATTATAATAAGCAATTTGGCCCACTTGTGCTCCCAAAAGCAAAACCCTAACTTGTGAATTCTTCTCCCTTCCTTTCCAGCTGACTTTTGCACGAAAATTCAGCCCCAAAATGGTGCTTTATGCCCACGTGCTCTTGTCTTAAAAGTCTTGGTTGGAAGAAATATTAAAACACCTTTAATTCTTAATTTAATGCAAGATAATACCAAGTGGACAAAAGCATATCCTTGGCCATTTCTTTTTGGGTTCAGCCGAGACTTAGGAAGGGAAAATGAGAGGGTTTGCTTTACTTTTCATTTCCTTTCTCTCTCCAAAGCCAAATACTCCATTGTTGCTCTTAAGCTTTCAAGCTTTTTCCTAAACTATTTCTTTGATTTCCAAGAGCTTTGATCCATCAGTCTTCTTCAACCAAGGTTGGTTTATGATTCTAAACCATCACTCTTTCATATACTTTCATGATCTATCTCTTTGGGTTTTTAGATCATGTGTTTCTTCATTATTTTGAGGAAATATCTTTGTTTTGGTCTTAGGTTCTTATTCTTGGAACCAAGAGGTTTGATCTTCATTATGATCCATTTTTCTTCAAGAGCAAGAGTAAGAAATCCTTCTCTCATGTTTTTGATCTTAGGTTTTGGGTGGTTTCATGATGAAGATGTTTTCATGCTTATGTTTTATGATTTTATTTTGTAAGGGTTGATTTCTAGCTTGGAACAACAAGCTAGGAAAAGTGAGTTGGGTGTTTAAAGCTTCTCTTCAAGAGGTAAGTGAGATGTTCTTCTAAAAGACATAATTTTTATGTAGTAGTATGTTGTATGTTTTGGATGGCTTGATGATAACTCAACAACCTTGAGTTTCATCTTTGATTTGAGTGGTTAAAACCATCCTTGATGGGTTTTAGATCACTAAACTAAGATTGGTAGCTCTAGGGTTTTTGTATGAGGATTGGTAAATTTTAATGTCATGGATGTTTTCTTAATACTTGGGTTAAATGAGAAGTTAAGAAATTTACCTAATAAGAAAAAAATGTGTGTGTATGCTTGGATTTGACAAAAATGCAAGTTTTAGCATGAGTTAGCTCTATGGTTTTTGTATGGTAAAAATCTTGTGTTTTTTATTGTATGATTGTTCTCGTGATTGTGTATGATAAAAATGGCATGTATTGAAGGAATTATGTGTATTTAATTATTTGTGCTTCATTTGATCCATTTGGGATAAATGTAATTTTTAGAAGTTGTGGGGTAAAAAGTCAAAATCTAGACTTTTGGGGTCAAAATCGTAATTTTGAAAGTCTAGGGGCAAAAAAAATAGAAATATGGACGCAGGAACTGGATGCAGAGACTGGACGCAGGAACTGGACGCAGAGACTGGACACAGGAACTGGACGCAGAAACTGGACGCAGACTGGATGCAGGAACTGGACGCAGAGACTGGACGCAGAAACTGGACGCAGAAACTTGACGCAGGAACTGGACGCAGGAACTGGACGTTTTGGGGTCAAAATATAATTATAAAAAGTTATGTGGTTTTAACAAATAATAAGAAGTAAGGGGCATTTTTATAAATGCGAAGAGTCCCACACGTAGTTGGAAAAGAGTCCAAACGTGGCGTTGTTAACTTAAAATTTTACACGTTGTTGAGAGAGGGTCAACACGTGGCGAGTTGAAGATTCGAGGAATAATGCTACACGGTGTTGGGAGAGAGCTAACACGTGGCAATGAAAATCCTAAATGAAGGATTGCATTATTCTCCTTGTATGTGTGTATGAATTGTATTGTCATATGCATTTGAGATATTAGCTTTTGCCAGGCTAGCTTTATGCTATGATGAGAGTATACAATCCTAAAGTGATGGATTGAGAATAAGCATAGTCTGACTATAAGTCTTTGAGGGCGTTCAGGTCACGAAATTCTCAATGGCCTTGAGGGGAATCTCCTTGTGTCGAGAAGAGTAGTATACCCGGCTTGAATGATCCTGACCGGCTTGTCTTATTTATGATGTGGTGCACGAGTTAGCACAATGGGCCATACCGAATAAATGACAACGAGGGCTAAGAGATGGTCAGGTTGCATTTATGTTAGGTACAAGCACCGCCATATCGCTCTACTTAGTTGAGGAAAAGAAGTCTCCAGTGCACCGGTGTGATGAGAGATGATTGAAGTGTCATGCATATTGTTTGGATCTAATTGGGTGATTTTCGTGATGATGTGTCTTGGGTAATTTTGTGAACTTAGAGAAAAGTTTTCAAATGATATCTGCTTATTTTTGAAGTATAATAAGTAGTATTTTTCCTTTTACTATGTATGTTTCTTGATTGTGGCTTTTGGGAGAAACTCACCCTTGCCTATATGTTTTGTGCCCCTTTTGGGACATGATTCATATAGATTGATTACTAGCTGAGTGGACTAGACAGGACTCAAAGAACGAGACGTGCATTGAAGACGTGCCAACCAAGTGGAAGAACGTGCGAGTCATAGTTTTGTTGGAGTTTTTCTTATTTGAACTTTTTGTAGAAGTTCTTAGTGCTTAACCAGCATAAAGAGTCTGTACTGATTTGGGAAAGGGATTTCTTGTGTATAATACGTTCCATTATAATTGAATAAGTTTTAGTTCCTATGTTGTTTTCTGGTTGGTGTCTATTCTCACAAAGTATTTCTTTTCTTGTAAGAGAAAAAAATTGACAGAGAAAATCCATTTGTGAAAATTAAATAAATTTTGACAGCGTTTTTCGAAAGAAGAATTAGAAGAAAGATTTTAATTTCCGCATAAGAGGTTCAGTTACGAAGTGTAATGCCTCCTGAGAAAGGGGGTGTTACATCTACCCCAAGTAATACAGTAAACACTGGTTCTCCTCGAAATTCGCACAGCAACCTCTTCAGATCTTCTCCTAAGACTTAGCCCACTTCTTGGGAAAATATCTACTCAACCACATATGAACAAAACATGGAAAGTAGGCATGGGTGAAAATCTTCATCATTTGAGACATTCAACAGATAAAGTGAACATGACAGATAAAATTTATATGACAATCATTACGCACAAATACTGTTATACTTATCCTCAAAATAAACACAAAAATGCCAAGTCCTCGCCTGTACCGTAATGGCCAAACACATAAAATAATCGTCGGTACAGTAATGCCAAATCCTCGCTTATACCGTAATGGCAGAACACACAAAATAATCGCTGGTATAGTAATGTCAATCCTCGCCTATACCGTAATGGCTAAACACAATCATAATCGCCGGTATAGTAATACACACATAGCCAGTTCAATAACCGTATCTTATCTCTTATATAAACATAACTTCACCCATTTTAATTCAACATAGGATTACACTTCTCAGATAGGAACATCAAATCACATCACTTAGATAACACCAAATTCAGATAAGAATAAAATCACACTTCTCAATTTAAAATACGGAATTACTTAACTCAGATAAAACATAGAATCACAGGTAAAACACCATATTCAAAAATACTCTTATCCCATCAACACAGAAAATAACTCCTGACACTTTACTCTTTTCGGCTTTTCAGCTTTACTCATTTATTTTAAGAATAATTACACTGTGACAGGATCAAACGCGGTAACGGATCATAACTATAATAATATTAACGAAAATTATTACTTAGGTTCATTCTCTTTGGGAAAGCCCTTTGGAAGCTGATCAAGTAATCTTCGCTACGTATATACGAATTTTCTAAGATAGGAAAAATAGCTCATCGGTATGGTTCCCAGGAAAGATCAGGTGAGCTTGTGGGCCCCTTCAATGACCTTTTTCTTTCCTAGACAGATCCATACAAATGAACTATCTTAACCCAATCATCAGTCTGTATATAAACAGTAAAAATCACAAGTTTTTATATATAACAGAACTCCAAACCATGAATTTCTACCAAATAACTTAACAGTAGAGTTCACCGAGAACCCATTACTATTAAATTATTTTACCCAGTCAACCTGAATATATATATTTTCGAAAAAGAACATAGAAATGGAAGAAAAACACTGATTTAGCATTATTAGCGTATTTAATCACTTGCTCACGTCCTAATGGCGTGGCGTAATAGAGATACGGCCCCTGAGCCCGACCGTATGAGTGCACCGAAGATGCATTATTATGCCCGACCAAAGCACCTGATCCATATCCGTCAAAAGAACTACAGAGGTTCAATTTTACAAATTTTTAGATTTGTTGATCACGGAGGCATAACCCATTGAGTGATCAAACCTGTATAGTTAAAATTTCGTCAGCTAACGGTACAATTATTAAACCTCATAATTAAATTGGGCATTATAACTTTACTATTTGAAAAATCTCATTTTGAAATAAAAATTGGACATAGTAACCATTTAAAACATTTTTACAAATAAATAACAATTTATTTAAAGCATAAACACCCAAAACACAAAAAACTCATCAAAACAAGATCAAACCAACTTAAGAAGAATTTCCCCATACCTTGGCCTCAAGAACAATGAAGAACACTAAGAACACCAAGAACAAAAACTTTGATTAGTAACACAAAGAAAACTCAAAGAAAACAAAGGAAAGGAAAGGAAATTTTGGGAGTGATTTCTCTTCAAGTTGATGGTGAAGAAAATGAAGAGCAATCCCCCTCTATTTATAGGGAAAATTTCGTGCAAGGGGGTGGTTAAAAGAGTAACCATAGTTTGGTTTAACTTAACCATGATTCAAATTAAATAAAACCAAAATTAATTATCTAAAATCCCATTGGCCAACACCCATGACTCATAAGCAACTTGGATAAATATCTTCCCCCACTTGACATGAGAATGGCGGCCAGAATGGGCTGGGAGGAGAGGGATGTGAATTTCCAAAAATACCCCTAGGGTTTGGATGAAAAAGAGTGAAAATCAAGGGTAAAAATGTCTTTTCATAAATCAAAAATTGAAATAATTAGTTAAAAATGATGAGAACCAATGAGAATGCTAGAAAATGCCATAAGAAGTCTAAATAATTTCGTGGCACTCATTTTTGAAATTTATAGATAGTGCAAACTCTTCGGTTTTCATCGTTTCACAGGTATAACCCCGAAAAGGCAGAAAAATAGGGTTTTCAAAATTTACTCAGAAATAATTTTAAAAATCATGAAATAAATAATTAAAAATAAAATATAAAATGCTTATGGACCTTTGACACGAAATTTATACCTGTGTAACAAGGTTTTTGCGTTTAAACGCCCCCATGTAGCGTAGTTTTTGGTATTTTTTGAAAGTTTCCCAAAAATTCCAAAAAATTTTAGAAAATCTAAAATAATAAAAGAATGAACTTTTGTGAAGGAAGTTTATTTATTGAGTTGATTTAACACACTTAATATATTTAAATCTCCTTCCGTCAGTTAGACGTAAACCGTTTTCTGTAAAAAAGCCCGATGTTGATTGAAAAGCTACCGTTTCAGAAGTATTTCAAAATATATGTATTTTATCCCTAATTTTAAGTCAAGAATAATTCACAAAACATTTTTGCCATAAAAATTCAAATAAAACAGAATAGAGACGAATAGACAAGAAAACAGATCGTGTAGGTAGACCTGACAGAGGCTGAATATTGACTGTTTTCATAAGTAATTTTAAACATGTGTATTTAAATACTATTTGTAAACTAAAAATAAATCTCAAAATATTTATTTTCCAAAAATTCATATAAGACAAGAATTAGAACAGTTACTTAGAAAAACGGATGTTACATTCACCACCACATTTCACCAACAATGGTTTCGATTTGGTTTTAGTGGAATAATGTGGTGGTGAACGGCGGTGAAGCGGTCTGATTTCAGAAATAAAAAATTGAAATGACAAAGGAAATAAAGAAAAAATAGAAATGAAATGAAAGATAAAATGTTATTATAGTAATAAAAAAATTAACGGATACTAACTTTTACGTTACGAAAAATTACAAAAATGTCTCATATTTTATCTTTGAATGGAAGGAAGTGTGTGTTTTCGAACAAGAGGGAAGGAGAGTGTAATATTGATATCTCTCAAGGGAGAGAAGTATATATTTTCAAATAAGAGGAGATGAGAGTGTAATAGTTGTATCTCTCAGAGGAAAAAAGTATATTTTACTCTTAAATATATATTAATATTTGATTTTAAAAAAGATAAACAACAGCCACACATTATTTCGTGTCATTTGTGCATAACTCTTTTTGTATGAATAAAATTGTACAGATTTGACATGAAAGATGACCTGAGTAGTTCATTTTAAGAAACAATAAAAATAAAAAAAATAAAACAATTTGTATAAAAAAAAAAACAAAAGTGAAGTGAGTTTTGTGAAAATCACAATATGGCCCTGTTTGGATAACAAGCTTATCTACTGCTTATGACATAAGCTGTATAAGCTACTTTTATAATCGAAGAAAAATTACAGTGAAACTTATTTTATATAAGTCATAAGCTGTTTTGATAAGCTATCCTGGGTAGCTTATGAAAAATAAGCCCAAAATAACTTATAAATCAGTCATAAGCTGTATTCATAAACTCTGCATAAGCCAATCCAAACAGACCCTATATCACTCACATGCTTTTCTTTTGTACTTCTCATTAATTAATTAATGTATTCCCTTTTAGTATTATTTCAATGTTGCTTTCTTTTTAACTCAAAAACGGTGAATTTAAAATGTATTACAAGTTCTGTGCAACATATCTCATGGTTGAAATAATGGCATCCACTAGTAATATTATTTCAAGCATCGACTATTCTTTTAGGACGCTATAACAATTTAAATCTACATAAAACTACTAAACTCTATCCTCACTACTCCTCTCTCCTTACTAAGTACATAGTTTTAAATAACTACAGTAAAAACTAGCATGAATCCAATCAAAATGACTTGAGCCATTACTTTGAGCATGCTTCCACTACTAACGATTTGTATAGGGAATAAGCAACTTCCCTTTGATGGGTCATTTTCCACAATATTAGCCAACCCATCAAAATCACACGCCTCAACACTCTGTTCGTTTATTTGAAAGTATTGGTTGAAAGCATATGAGGCATTACCAGCATTGTCCAAATTTGCACAAGAAGAACCAGGACCTAAGCTTGTACAATCACCCCCTGCACAGGCATAGCCCATTGCCTCCGACAACGTGCTCATGTTCTTGACATCCTTTTTCAGGACACACCATTTATGTTCTAGATATCGAACCCCTTTTGCTCCTATAGGCAATTTATCTTCCCCATGACCAGAAAAGTCTATAGGGAATTTGGGTTTCCCATCATAACGGAAAATCCCCCAATGTCTCTCAAAGTTCCCAGGTGCGATACTCTTGGTGTTCTCATCCGCGAGTGAGAATAGATACGCATTCATAGGACCAGGGTGAAGTGGAGAACCTTTCTTGGTTGCCATTTTCTTAAGGAACCCTTGGTAGAACCTTTTTGCATTGTTTGGGTTTGCCTTTTTGTGACCATCAGTTGGCCACCCAACTTCACCAATCATGATTTGCACGTTTGGGTGACCAGCCTTTTTCAATGACCAAACAAGGGTATCCAAGTTTGCATCAAAGACGTTGGTATAGTGCTCGTTTTTGTCATTCACTGTTTTGCCATTATCGTCGAAGAACGCAAAATCTTCAGGGAAATCATCGTTTTGATATAGACTTAGGAAAGGGTATATGTTGACAAGAAACGGTGACTTCCTTTCATCAAGAAATTGCACTATTTGTTTCATGACATCATAAATGTCCTTGCGGAAAACCCCATCTGATGGCTTGTCTGAACCAGACTCGTACACGTCAGCGTTCAAAGCCGTAGTCACCTTGATTTTGTCTCCAAAACCTGCCATGTCAATAGCTTTTTGAATGTTTTTCATCGCTGGAAATGTGGTCCCTATGTATGAATTGTTATAACTCTTCAAGAACGGCTCATTTCCAACGGATATATATCTACAACACAATATACTAATTGTGACGTAAGGAAGACGAGAAAATTAATATATTGGTGTGACTAATCTATAAAATTCATGTTATAATAATGATTTGATTGACTTATGCATGACTTATTTGAGTTTATCTATTGATATAACATTTGTGAAATTGTTTGGTAGAGCTTATAAAAATAGCTCATGACTCGCCCATAAACCGTTTTTAGCTTATTTTCTTAAGTTCTCATGAATAGTTTATCAAAACGGCTTATGCGGAGTTTATAGATTACATAAGCTCTCATGCGATAAACACTTATGTTGTAAGCGCTTGGATAGGTTGTTTATCCAAACATGGCCAAATATGAAAATATATTCGTATACCTGATGTTGACCCCTCCGTCATGCATATGTTTGGAGATATTTTGTTTAACCCAATCTTCTGCATCGCTCATACTTTTAGATAGTTGGTTCAGTTGATTATTAGGAATTCCAACCATGAGTTCAATGTCTGTGCCAGAAAAAGCACTCACAGTCCAAGAATCTGCGTCAAAAAGCTTCACCTTTTTAATTGCATTGTCCTTCAGAAGGTTCACCACAATGGGAGGATTCAAGGGGTTGGATGCCATTGCACCCCAATTGATACCAATACCCGGTACGGTCTCTGCTCCTCGCCCACCCTGTTGTTGTTGACAATGAGCTAGAACCAATATCATGCAAAAGGCACACACAAGGAACTCGGCTCTAGCCATGGTTTGAGCCGATTCTAATGTGGTAGATGTTAGTCAAAGTAACAAAGAAGATAAAAAGGTTAATTAGTGAGTGAAAACCATTTGTTAAGATTGAATGACCAAAAACATCTAAGCCAAAATTGCGTGTTCCCGTGTGTTTAATTAGATACAATGTCTAAATAAAGCATTAAAAGAGTATTGGTTCTTAAGCTACCTGTGTAACTAATTTTCTAATTGTAGTTATTACGTAGTTATTTTGTTAATCTAAACTTCTATTCTATTCCTATATAAATCTACAGCTAAAATAGAGAACATAAATTCGGTTGGTTCTCTTATTATTTATTTATAATAAAAAATTTAGATTAGGGGAGAAATCACCAACCTCAATGAAGATTTACAATAGAATTTACGTATAGCCTACCATTACCGAAAATCATAATTAAGTTAGTGCTAACAAAAAGTTCAACCATTTGTGTCAACCCGCCAACGGGTTGATTCTCTTATTATATACAAGAGTCCGTGTGCATTTGCATAATTTGGCAGAGAACCCACCACTTACTTGCACTGCCACTAAGGAATAAAATAAAATTACATTACAATAGAAAACAAGATGAAAAACCAAATATATATTGTAAAATTGTGCTATTATATGGCAGGTAGCTCACCGTGAGCTACCTTAGCAAGTCCCTCACCGTGAGCCACATGTAATAACCATTAGATTGATAAATTATTTAGCGCTTATTAATTGGATGGCCCAGATTAGTTATTGGTAATGTGAGAACATATACTTCTCACTACACAGAATCCCTCTCTAGTCTCCACCCCCACTCAGTCCTGGCCGTCCCTCCAACCTCCGGCGGCTCCTCGAACCGAGATGAGCAAGCTCCGAGATCATCCTCGCCATCCCGATGTTCCGTCAACGGCACCCTCAAGATTTCAACCACCACCACCCTTCCTCTACCCCCAACAACAACAGCAGCAACAAAAGCTCTCTCTTGGTCTCCTTCTTGCAGTTGATGAGAAAGGGGAAAGATGGCGGCGAAGAAAGAAGTCGTTGCTCCGATGGCTTGGTTGAAAGAGACGGGACGGAGGACATTTTCAAAGGCCACAACGACGCTAACTGTACCGTAAATAAGCCAAAACGACGGGAAATGCAGTTTTTGGGAATGAGAACCAGCCCCCAATTTTCACAGGCTTGACGATACTGTGAGTGTGAAGGTCTGGGTTGGTGGGGATGGCGGGGAGAGAGAGAGAAAGAAAGAAAGAAAGAAGAAGAAGTGATCCGGTGTGTCTAAATCTATGGTGCACCCGGGCTTGCTCATGTGAACGGAGGGAACGGAGGAACTAACCTACGCGTTCGATCCAGAGGAAAACCTCGACGACGCCACGAAGCAAGTGTTGGCGAACGCGTTCAATAGCTGGGCTGAAGTCACGACGATCTCGTTCTGCGAAACGGAGCCGCGGACCTCGAGATAGGGTTCTACAGTGGTTTTTTTTTCTTCTAAAAGTTTGATACTTTAAGATCTGAGTTTGTTTTATTTTATTGAAGGTTGGATTTTTTGTGGGGTTTTGTTGAAAGCTTTATGTTTTGAGGATTTGGGTTTGTCTTTGGATTCGATTCATTTAGTTTTTATGTATATGGTAGTGAAGCTAGATTCATCCTCTCATTTTTAAAATTGTACATGCTTTGATAATTTCTGGTTCGATTCATCTTCCGTGTTTCTGTTTTTATGTCGGAGAAGGTTGCAGAGAAAGAAATGGTGGGTAACCGATGGGGGTTGTGGTGGATGAAGATGATGGTTGAAATTTTTAATTTAAAAAAGTATAGATCCTTAAAAATAAATATTCTTTTTGCACATAAGTCCATCGCTCACCTGAGAGATTCGCTAAGGTTGCTCACCCTAGCAGCACCGTCTTTAACCCCTCCATAAACCCTAATATAACACAAGTAACGAACCCGAACCTGTTCGTAATTTCTTAACGTCGTTTATTTCATTTCCTCAAAAATCCTCCACCTGCTGCTATCGACGCCGATTTAGTGAGTCCAGGTGCCATTATCGCTTCCTTCTCTTCTTCTCCCAAATCGTTAGTTATTGTTACACAGTTGCGATCGTTATATTTGTGATGATTCATGATTTTCAATTATAAAAAACACATAAGAGATTTGAAATACCGGAACTGGAATAGTTTCAATTTGACGGACTATTACTAGTATTAATATTATTTGTTATTTTTGTTGTTGTTAGTGTGTTCCGCGCGAGAACGTAACTTATAAGAACTTCAATTTCGTGGCAGAAAAATGAGAAAGAAGGTGGACGAGCGAATCAGGACTCTCATTGAAAATGGCGTCAAAGCAAGGCATAGGTCCATGTTTGTCATCATCGGTGACAAGTCCCGTGACCAGGTCTCTCGCTTTTTACAGCATACAGCATTTTTATTTTGTTGTAGTAGCCTTGTAGTGATAGGCTCTTGGAGATTTTGAACGATTTTCGAAACTCCGTTTAGTGTAGAAGAGATTAAGAGCGGTTGCAATTTGAGTGCTAAATGCGGACTTTGTTGTGTGCAGATTGTAAATCTTCATTACATGCTTAGCAAGGCACAGATCAAATCCAGGCCAACTGTTTTATGGTGTTACAAGAACAAGCTTGAGCTAAGCAGGTTCTGTATATAATTCAATGAGTCTATGATATACTGCTACTGCATTGGTTTGTTTAAGGGATGAGGGTTTATTTCAACTTGATTAAGATGGTTTCGAATGCAGTCATAAGATGAAACGAGCGAAGCAGATTAAAAAAATGATGCAGAGGGGTCTTTGGGATCCCGAGAAAGCCAATCCAATTTCATTGTTTCTGGAGAGTGGAGGAGTAACTCATTGTTTATATAAGGACTCTGAAAGAATTCTCGGTAATACCTTTGGGATGTGTATACTTCAGGTATCTTATCCTTCCTACTAACTCAATCTCTTGTTTCTAGATTGTCTTTCTCTTACTTTCCCCCCCAAGATAAATTGGTTTGGCCATTGTCTTTCCTTTTAGGATTTCGAGGCACTGACACCGAATCTCCTAGCAAGGACAATAGAGACAGTGGAGGGAGGAGGGTTGGTTGTTTTGCTTCTACGTTCTCTATCCTCACTGACCAGTTTGTACACCATGGTGATGGTATGAAAGTAGATTCATCAGAATTCATATTTTTTAGACCTCTTTTTTTTTTTTTTTTTAAAAAAGAGGTTAGTTATTTGAGTTCTTAATTCTTGTAGACTAGGATTGGAGCTTTATCTTGTTAATTTGGTGTCTAATAACTTCTTGGCTAATATTACTTACTTTGTAGAGCCAAATCCTAAAATGAAAAAAGCACAAGAAAAGAGGATAAGATATCTCATAAGAGAAACTGAAAAATACAAAATCTAGAACGAGAAAGGTGCATCTACTAAGTAAAGTTCGCTGGCTTCTATATATGTCTTACTCTTACAAAAAATTCCTCTAATTAGCCCATAGCTAATCCAGTGAGCTCTATAAAGAAGGCCATTTTATCCTACAAAAGACGAAAGACTAATCCATGAAAATTCTTGCTTTACTGTCCATGCATAAGCACCAAATGACAGCAGCATATATTGTATAGTAGATATTGCCCGAAAAATAATTTAGTTAGTGCTCCAATAGAAATGAATGCATTGTTCTCATTCTCCTAGTGCTTTACATTGAAGTTGTCAAAAGTCTCATTCCTTTCAACTTTCACATGGTTCACTGATCGCAGGATGTCCATGATAGATTTCGAACTGAATCCCACTTTGAGGCTACTGGGCGCTTTAATGAACGCTTCCTACTATCACTTGCTTCTTGCAAGGCATGCGTGGTCATGGATGATGAGCTGAATGTGTTACCAATTTCATCTCATATAAGGTCTATTGCCCCAGTTCCTGTAACAGAGGTATCCTCATTACATCTTTAACAATTTCTTACTTTCTTTTTTCATTTCCCCTTTCCTTCTGGATGGAGTTGCATATGATATTGGGCTTTAATTCCTGTATCTCGCAAGTCGTGTTTGTTATTTACTTCTTCAAGCCATGAAGGGGTAGAAAGACCTACTTTTAAGGTTAAAAAGAAGAGCAAAATGAATTATGTTTTTCCAATTTTCCCCTGGTTTTAATTATGACTTTAAATATGTGTCTTGGTTGAAGATTACAGTTAAAATAGGTCCTTTTCCTTCCCTCTAGAATCTAGAGGGTTGGTGTTATGATAAATGTATCATAAACTTGATGAAGATGCTTGTTCGTTTGAATTTTATGGAGTTCTATGCAATTATTTGTCACTGAATTGATGCTGTAGGACTCTGAGGGACTCTCAGAAGCAGAACAGGAACTGAAGAAACTTAAAGATGAACTAACTGAAGATTTCCCCGTTGGACCACTGATTAGGAAGTGTTGCACGTTGGACCAGGTAGGATTATTTACCTTTTAACTTTTCATTGTCTACTGTGGTTAACCAAATTGGTTTTCCTGTGTGTTGGATGTCAGTGAGTTTTATATAGTTTCTGTCAATAGGGAAAAGCTGTCATCACATTTTTGGATGCAATTTTGGACAAGACACTTCGTAGTACTGTTGCCTTGTTGGCTGCTCGTGGCCGTGGGAAATCAGCTGCTCTTGGTTTGTCAATTGCTGGAGCTATTGCTGTGGGGTACTATGCTTTTCAGATATACAAATATATTCATGTGAATCATGTGTGATAGATACACCGATTTCTTTTTGACCTCATTTGAAAATTATCTGTGTAGGTATTCAAATATCTTTGTTACTGCACCCAGTCCTGAGAATTTGAAAACCTTGTTTGAATTTATATGCAAAGGTTTTGATGCACTTGACTACAAGGTACAAGTTCTCTCCCTTGTTGATAGCTATTACCATTAATGCTTAATTAATACATTTAGTTGCAAAAGATCTAAGGATGACAACTGAGCAGCGTAACTTTGGTAATGGACTTCTAATTAATCACTGGAATTTATATTTGATTACCAAATGGTTCATTTCCCATTCTAATCATAATCATAATATCATAATCATCATAATATGCTACATATTTGGATTAGTTTATTGTAAGCATAGAACCGTTGTATTTGTCATGTATCATTTTTTACCAATGATGGATATCTGTTAAAAATTTGGCCATCAACTTGTGGGTTAAGCAAAATTTCCACATCTAATGGTTGTCTAGACAAAGTTTGAAACAGATAAGCTATTATTTCACTCCCCTTGAAATTAAGAGATCTTCTTCCTCTCCTGGGAATGAGTCATCGAAGAGAAAAATGGGGGAACTGTGTGAACCAAATCAAATACCCATGTAGCTGTCCAGTAATTAAACCATATTCATAAGTATCTTTAATCAATTTAAGTTTGGAATACCCAGAAAGATGTCCTTTTAATATAAATTTGTGATAAAATCTATTAACACAGTTTTTGCAACAGAGAAATCATAGCTTATATAGTGTTGTGCTATCACCTCTTAATCAAAATATTTTAATTGTTAAATATATAGTAACCTTATTCAATTCAATGTCATACATAAGAAAATCAAATGAAAAGATTCCAGACATAGGGCACTGTCTTAGATTCCATACCTTTTTACTTTGACGATCAGTGAGATACCAATTACTGAGTGAATGTTCACTCCATTTTGATTTTGGGTCTTTTTATTTTGCTTCATTTGTTGGGGGAAGGGGAGTAGACGACAATTGAATTTTTCTAAAGGTCTTCTGGTCTGTTTGTGTATAAAAAGTTGACTGGAGTTTAAGAGTGCTACCATTTCCAATGTGAATAGGAACACATTGATTTTGACATGGTGAAAAGTGTGAATCCTGAGTTCAAGAAAGCTATTGTAAGGATCAATATTTACAAGCACCACAGGCAGACAATTCAGGTAAGTTCATTGGTAAATGCTTCTGCATTAATGGTTATGACTCAAAAAATGTCTTGATATTAAGGAAACGTGCTGCTGTAAGGTTACAAGTAATTGTAAATGTAATTTTGGCCTTGCCTTTCATCTTATTTCCTTTCAGTATATGCTACCTCACGAGCATGAAAAGCTTTCGCAAGTTGAATTGTTGGTTGTTGATGAAGCAGCTGCTATTCCGCTGCCGGTGGTGAAGTCTTTGCTTGGCCCATATCTGGTCTTCATGTCTTCTACTGTTAATGGGTATGACTAGTGTTTGCTTTTGGTGAAACCTTCCACATATGCTAAAGCAATTTTTTTAATGAAAAAATATCAATTCTTCCGAATTATTTAGCCTTTTCCTTCCTCTCTTGAATCATGTTTGACGTGTCTCATCAATTGATAGTGTTAACTCTTGATGTGGCTTGATTACTGAAAAACCGTTCTTTTGACTCCTGCAAAGTTATGAAGGTACTGGACGCTCTTTATCACTAAAACTTTTGCAGCAATTGGAAGAGCAAAGCCATGCGTCTGCTAAGAGCACAGAGGGCATGGGTTCTGGTACTTATATGCTTCTGACTTCTAGAAATCATTTTAAATAAACAATGTGCATGTCATATACTGTTCAGAATGGAAATACTTAAGTGGATTGTGAAATTAATATCTTTGGTTCTCAATGATCCACTATATGATTGTAACACATTCAATTTTTTAAGAGCTGTAATTTTTGGAGAAGAAATAATGGTTTTAGTTTCTTGTTCATTTGAGGTTATACAAGGAAGAACTATATAGGCAGAGTTGGTTAGAAAAATACTAACCGATCTCTGCAACTTAGGTCTTAGGAAAGCATACATGCAAATACAAAGGATAAGTGATAAAACAGAAAATAGATCAGATATGAATCAGATAATTCAAATCTTAATCTAATCTAAACTAATTCAAACTGTTATTCCTAACAAACCTTTACAAAGGTGTATTTATGTTATTGCTGATTTTTTTTTTTAATCTTTCAGGTCGTCTGTTTAAGAAAATTGAACTGAGTGAATCCATCAGATATGCTTCCGGGGATCCCATTGAAAGCTGGCTTAACAAATTACTTTGCTTAGATGTTTCAAATGCCATCCCTAATCTTAGCAGGTTATATCAAGCTTATTCCATATTTACTTGGAAGATGAGACCATTTTTTTCTATCTTCATTTACAGTTCTTTTGTCCTGAAATCAGGTTACCCCCAGCCAGTGAGTGTGATCTATACTATGTTAATCGGGATACTCTCTTCTCCTATCACAGGGATAGTGAATTATTTTTGCAGGTAAAACCAGATTTATTAGATGATGTTGGGTGAGTTGTGATTAATTTTTTCAAGTGTCTAATTGTTGTACTAAAATATTAGTATTCTTTCAGCGAATGATGGCCTTGTATGTTGCATCACATTACAAGAATTCTCCAAATGATCTTCAATTGATGGCAGATGCTCCAGCACACCACTTATTTGTACTACTTGGTATACTTGGTTATTCTTCTTTTGTTCATTTGTTCATTTGTTTAAATTGACATGACTTGAATTAGACATATAATATAGTATTTGTATGACAGGACCTGTGGATGAGTCAAAGAATCAACTTCCTGATATTTTGTGTGTCATCCAGGTTTGCATCTTTGGCTTAAATAATCCCATTTTCTGCTGCATTTCTGCATATGGCTTGTCTTATTGGCTTTCCTTGATTGAGTTGCCTACTCTCTTTTGATAGAACTAAGGGTTTGTTTGGTTTAAGAAAACATTTTCTTTTTTATTAATAATTACAGAAATCCAATTTTCTGTTTATCATGCTTGTTCTTTTGTTGTGACTTCTCACATTCCATAACCCTTATTTACAGGTTTGCCTTGAAGGGCAGATATCTCGTCAGTCAGCAATCCAAAGTTTGAGCAATGGTCATCAACCTTTTGGAGACCAAATACCATGGAAATTCTGTGAGCAATTCCGGGACACAGTTTTTCCTTCACTTTCAGGTGCTCGCATTGTACGCATTGCTACACACCCTAGTGCCATGAAGGTAACGTCTAGGTTCTGGCATATGGTTTTGTTTAATTAGATTCTTCCAAAGTTGTAACCCACCTCTTATCTTTTATCTTTTATTTCAGCTTGGATATGGTTCACAAGCAGTTGAGCTTTTAGCACGGTGAGTGCATGCATGGCTTCCTTCTTACTTTGATTGGAATGATGTTCATTTTACATTTTTTTTAACAAAGATGTTCCATGAGCATTGAGTGTTCTTCAAAAGTTCTAAATTTAATACTGATTTGGTTTGGAGTCAGCCTTGGTTCGATGGTGTGGTAGAAAATACCTCTGGTATTTGTGTTGTGTGTACACTCAATTAGTGCTCTGATGAAGGAGCTGATTCATATTGTAATTAGGATTGTAATTATTGTATGTGATGCTGTATAAGTATAAATATATTCCTGTGTGGTCTTATTACACACAATTCCAGCATACTCCATTTTGAAGTGCAAGGCTACTGCCTTGGGACCTGGTGGTCATAGGTTATGTTCTAGCCACAGACAGGCACAGAAACAGTCTCTACATTTGTGGGGTAGGCTCGATGAGAGCCTCATGCATGGTGTAGGTCAAGATGTTAAGCAGAACATGTATTAATTACTTACATACTATCTGCAGTTACTATGAAGGACAACTTAGTCTTATATCTGAGATTGATGTTGAAGATGAAGTGCAGGCTCCACGAATTAGAGTTACAGAAGCTGCAGAGAAGGTATGCTACTTCTACGGTCCCTTTTTTTATAGGTTTGTATTGTTCTGTTCATTTCCGTCTCAGAAAGTTTCATTTCCGTCTCAGAAAGTTATGTATAGCATATAGGAGCTATGTAGGAGTCTTTTTATAGTATAGCTGATTAGCAGTTTGGCACTGATAAGACCAAGAAACTATTAGTAAAGAAAGTATTCCATAATTTTGAGATAAAGTCGTATAAGGGCAGTTCTTTATAACAGTTTGCTGTGATTGCCGGTATTCATTGTTTATATTAGATTCAAATGGTAGAAAGACAAACATTACTCTTTAGAGGCCATGTATGTTGTCACTTCTCTACTAATTGGTTTCTTTTATGACTGGGTTCAAACGTACAATGAAGGCTGCATTTTGAACAAAAATGACCAGCTATATTTGTTTTGTAATTGTCTGTGCTTTTAAGTATATCACACTATGTTTTCTTTCCAATACATGCTTTCCCTTTTTTATGATACTATTATGAATTCAGGTTTCACTACTTGAAGAAAATATAAAACCTAGAACAGATCTTCCTCATTTGCTAGTACATCTGCGTGAAAGGCGCCCAGAGAAGCTCCATTACATCGGTGTCTCCTTTGGGCTAACCTCAGACCTTTTTCGCTTTTGGAGGAGGCATAAATTTGCTCCTTTCTACATTGGCCAGATTCCAGTTAAGCTTTATTTTTTCTTAACCGGTAGACTATGGCACTGAAATTATTTTTATAATCAATTTACATATTGTTTCCTCAACTTGATAGAATACTGTGACTGGTGAGCATTCTTGTATGATCCTGAAGCCCTTAAATAATGATGAGATTGAAGTTGATGAATCAAATCAGTGGGGCTTTTTTGGTCCATTTTACCAAGGTGGGTTCATCTTCCTTTGCCATTATGATCTTTGTGTTCAATATTTATGATTCGTTGATTATATTTAGTTCACTGTAGATTTTAAGCAAAGATTTACTAGACTCCTGGCATCGACTTTCCGTTGCATGGAATACAAGCTTGCTATGAGGTTAGTATTTGGAATTTAATGTTTCACCGTTCTCAATTCTCAGCTATTGACTTGGACATTTTGATGTTCCTTAAATTCTAAGGGCCTGGAGTTATTGAAATATTAACAAATAGATCATATTGATGAGATTTTCCACATCTTTATTTTATCTTTTTGAATGCACGTAATAAGTACAAAAGCTGAGGCTAAAAGAAAACAAAACATACAAAACGCAGAAAATCCAAAGCAAAATATAAAGACAAATCAAGAACAAAGCTTGCCAGTCTGTTTGCATGTCTACCATCGAATCCCCTTTAAAATATTCATTAGCAGAGCACCATAAAATGGTAACGGCCACTTTATCCCATAAAAGTGGATGCACAAAAAAGAAATACTTTACAAGCTCCTGCATTCCTCACCTACCTTATGCTCCAAATGGTGGGCATATAGTGTGCTGTCAAAGAATCTTGGCCTCTTCATCCCTTCCCAAAACCTACTGGCACATTAACCAATAATATCAATGTCTGTGGCTCCTGTCAAGTTTCTTGCAGCTGGAGAGCATATATAAATGCATGTTAGTCTCATTCAGGAAAAAAATACAACAAAACATTAGGAGATATAGCTTTGTGTGGTCTAATGAAGGACTTCACCATAGAGGAGGCCTCAGATTTCCAAAGGAGATCAGCAAGATAAAGTTGTGTAATTGGAGAACGAGTGAGGAACAAGAATTAAGGTTTGCTAGAATGCACCTGAGAGGAGCTCTTTCATTTTTATTTTTATTTTGAAAAAAGAAACATGACATTAAGTTCATCTTTTTTTTTATCACTTGAACCAAAAACGTGTGTTTTTGCACTTCTGTTTTTGGCTAAAGATCAACTTCCCTTTCAACATTGTACAAAATAATATATTATAAAATTAGACTTTCTTGTGCATGAATGGAAGCAGTCTGTTTTATATGCAAGGGCAATTGCTTTTCTTTATTTTCAATTTATTACATGTTTCTGATATAAGGAAAGGATCACATGCCTTTTACAAGATGCCACAATTACTATTACATCTGCCCATCTTTTTATTTTATGTTATTTTAGTAGAAAAGTTTCTTTTGGTCCAAGAAATTAAAAAGCAGTTGAATTCATGTCTTTTTCCTTTCATAAAATTCTAAAGCTTGTTGCATAACCAGATATAAAAGTCTGTAGGATATGCATCCCTCATTTATATCTCCATTTTTCATAATGCCTATTGCATTGATAATTTTTCCAGCATCATAGATCCAAAAATCAATTTTATGGATCAAGAGCATATGAAGACCGCTTCTGATAAAGTTTTGGGGCCAGTTAAACAATATTTATCACCACATGATATGAAGCGACTAGAGGCTTATGTTGACAATCTTGCCGACTTTCACCTGGTATGTCTCAAATGATGGATGCTAATCATTTTCTTCTTGATACCAGTTTGATGTTCTTTTGCTAATTGAAATTTGTTGTTGCGTACTCTAAAGTCCATCGGTTGTCACTCCCTTGGCAAAAGATTTTTCCATTTTAAATTTTTAAAGTCAAATTCCATCTTGCTTCCCCCCCCCCCCCCACCCTCTCCAACACCCTAATTTTTTTTTCCCGGCCATCAGAAAAGTCTATATGCCTCAATAGCATGAAATATTACATTGTTACCTGAAGTCATTGTCATTTATTTCAGCATGATTCACTTACTGAAGTATAGATCATAAGTTTGTGTAATAAAATTTGATTGGAGGCAGTGGCAATACAAATTAAATTTACATTCACTTGACTTTGCTTCACGGGCGTGAGCATCAATACGTGAGAATTGTGATGAACCAAAATCAGATAATGAGATGATGTTCTGCCGAAAGCCAAATGGCCTTTAAAATGGTTTGGGATGGTGGTTGGTTTACGCTATGCACCGTGTACATATTGCTGAAGTTGTGATGTAATTGAATCATGCTTAGGCCCTTGATATTATATAATGCTGAAACACCTGTTTTTGCGATTTGGAGTGCTTTTAAGTATGATCTTAACCCTTCCCCTCCCCCCCCCCCCCCTTTTTTTTACAGATTTTAGATTTAGTTCCCACCCTTGCACATCTGTACTTCCAAGGAAAGCTTCCAGTTACAATATCACATGCTCAAGCTTGTGTGTTACTCTGCATTGGTCTGCAGAATCAGGACATTTCGTATATTGAGGTCTGTTTACTAACTCGCTAAACTTTTGGTTGAAATATCACAATCACATGATTATTTAGCAGTTAGGAGCAAAAAGGACAATCATCCTGTTACTGGATATGTTGTAGAAAATTTCTAGACTATCCGCATCATTCTTTTTAAATTCGTTATCATACATTGGTCAATTTATCGGGATACAAATTGTCTATCAAATTAAGTTACTCTAAAATTCATTGCTTGATTTTGTTTGAGGTTTAAGTAGACCACCTTGTTTTTTGCCATGACGTAGAATATTTTTCCTGTTTGATTTCTTCCCCGTTGGTGCCTTTGCGAAAAGATGGAATCACATTCTCTTATGTGCACTTTCGTCTAATAGGGACAAATGAAGTTGGAAAGGCAACAAATATTGTCTCTATTTATAAAGGTTATGAAGAAGTTCTACAAACATCTACATGGCCATGCATCCAAGGAGATTGAATCAACCTTGCCACGACTGAAAGAAGTAAGTTAATAATGGTTTACTTTGTGTATTCCATGGTTTGATTCTTTCGCTGAAGTCCATAAAAAGTTTTGGTTAATGAACTCCTCACATGTATGTGCTGCAGTGTGTAGCACATTGTAATTTGTGGCTCCCCTTTTCATCCTTCACTAATCTTGCGCCTCTTTTTATTTTTCCCCTTTTTCTTGGTTGTGTTCTATTTTGTCCCTAGATTGTCATGGAACCTCATAGTATCTCCGTGGACGAAGACCTCAACAATGCGGCTAAACAAGTTGAGGTATGTACTTTCATCCTTTGCTTTATGCTCTCTTAAGATCCTACCCAAATCCCCATTCTTGCCTTTTTTTTTTTTGCCAACAGTATTTAGTAGCACTAATCTTTATCATTATTACTGGATAGGATGATATGAAGTCAAAATCAGAAGCACTCTTTACTCCTGAATTGCTCGAGCAGTATGCCATCGAAGACGGAGAATCTGGCCTTGATAGTGTTTTACAAAATAGTGGTGGTAAAATACCCACAGGTGGTCTTATTAGTGTGAAATCCAGTAGAGTCAAGCCTGAAAAGGAGAAAGGAAGTCACAAGAGTGACAAAAAGCGGCGTACCGACAATCACAGCCATAAATCAAGCACAAAAAAGAAAAGATCTTGAATGGGAGAAAGAACCATCTAAGATAAAAACCGTGACGACGATTGCTGGGATTGTTGGTCCAGGATAGGAGTCGGAACAGCAGCACTATAGAGCAAAGTAAACGTCCAAATTGAAGAAAAGGGGAAAGAATGTCTGACAAGGTCAGATGACATCCCGGATTCTCGTCTTGGTCTTGATGGGTTGAGCGAAATTTTGTTTATTTATTCGAAGTACAGGATTTTGTATTGCTACCATACTTGATACTTTAATCTTTTGACGTTTTGAACGAAACTAGCTGACAGCATTATTGCGTTAATATTTGGCCTAAAAGCACGGCTGAAGAGAAATATCCATGTTTCACTTTCCCTTCTTTATTTATTTATTTTGCTTCATTGCGGCTTTTCAGTGTATGACCACAACTGTGTCAGTGTTACATACACATTATTCAGAGTTTTATGGTCGAGAGCTCCAAACCTTAATCCCTAACCATATACTCACCATAGATGTCCACCTAATTTAAAATAAACAGACTAGCGAAACCCTTAAAAGTAAGCAAACGTGTTATTATGTGGATGCCAACGCAGTGAACACACCAATTTAAAGCGGGAGGCTTTATGATCAGACCTTAATATTCCAAGTAAAAAATGGACTGTCCACAATGCAACTTTAATTTTTATTAAAGGAGCTTGAATATGTTTGATTCACATAATCACTTTCTTTGAATACGCATTTAAGAGCCGCTTTTCCAATCTACAAGTCACGTTTTCACATGCGACAATAAGCAGCAACAGAATAAATCAACTTGAATTGAATATTGAACCAGAAGATTTGCCAGGTTACAGGTATAGACTCTGGGTTTCATGCACAATCAGACGTGCATCCAATTTGGATCTTCAACTTGGACTATGGCATGTAAACTTGAACCCTCTGGAATTCCCAAGGGAGGATCTATGCAAGAACAATTGTCAACAGTATATAACTCCCACTCTTTAATTTCACACTTGTCTAGTGCAGCAACTATTTTTGTCCTCTCTCTTTCATTAGGAAATGCACCATCTGGACTAACAAGAACTGCCCCAGTATAAGATTGCCCTGCAGCTCGAGCAGCACCATGATAATGGAACAAACCCCAACTGAGATCATCAGCTACCTCCACAATTGTCCAAAACTCATTTGAAACAACCCCATTATCTAATACACTGAAATGGAATGTACCAGGTACCTTACCTCTCTTGACCCTATATTTTCTCCTCCTCCACACCATTTGGCCTTCTAATGTTTTTACCTGGAATACTGGTTCATACCAAAATGACCCTTTTGCCTTTCCCCTATAGAATAGCTGGTATTGGCATGGGAATTGATCATATGCTGGGTTCTGCCCTGCTACAACACGCCAGCTCCATTGCAAACTCCCCAACCAACCAACAAACAAATCTTCTCCAATTTCATGACTTAAGCTCTGACCCCGGAATTTAACCATCGGAGGCACATATGGCTTGATAGGGACTTCTGCTTCCAACTCAAGACAGTTGTTTTTCTGTAATACACAAAGTGAAAAGGCTTCCAGATTCGCGCTTTCGTACGAAGCAATACATCGATAATTACATACTTGATCAACAGGACTACACTGATTCAAGCATTGAAGAGCTTTTCTACAATTGGGATCCAACAAGCAATTAAGTACCTGACGGCCACAGTTCCTCAACATACAGTTAAGGGTCGAAAAACCCTTTGCTCTCAAGTTCTTCAACACTGGAACTGGCCTTATATAAGCATTGATTATTAATAACAAACAGAACCTTATATCATCGGAACTATGTCGATCCCAAGCTTCAGATACAGTTTGCACTACTTCATACGAGTCTTCGGTTTTATCTGATTTAGAATTTCCCAACATTTTTCCAAATATACTTCCCTTGACTTCGTTGTGAACATCATAGCCTCCTAATTTGTTCTTCAAATCTGGTGAAGAGTCGAAGCATATTACATTTTCAACAGTTTTGCTGCCGATTTTAATCCACTCAACTGACTCTTTGTTTGTAACAGCAACAATCACCAATATATCAGCCTTCAGTAATTCTCTCTGGAGTCTCATGGCCATTTGTCCATTAGATTGAATACATTCATCAGTAAATACAAGAAGTTCATACCCTTCATCAACCCATTTCAATCTTTTTGCCTGTTAAAAGGGAATATTAATCGGACAAAGCCAATAGAAAAAATAATAATGCTATTAATATGAGCTATTTTGGATAAGCTTCTCAACGAGCACTTGAAGGAAAAGAAAAGTTGAAAGGATTTTGCACTGGCTAGAAGCCTTTTAAATAATAGTTTCTCACATAGTTGAAATTAGCTTTAGTATCTCAATTTTTTAGAAGCTCTCTTATCTAATTTCTCCATAAACACTTACAAACTTACAAGGTTGTTTGCAAGTGAAGAACCAAATACTTATTTTAGTTGAGAAGCTCCCATAAGCTAGAAACTTATTTAAACTAGGCCTATAACAAAACCATTGTGACAAACACACTACAGGTGTATCAAAGGAAACAAAATATTTCAGTCATAGATCTGAAATACATTCTAAATGAAGGCAAAAACTGCATATTGTGTTGTCCAGGCAAATTTGCAAGAAATATGCTGTAATAATACGATCAAAAGCACAAATCCTTGATTACATCAAGCAAAATGTAGTGTAATAATGTTACTGGCTACAACAATAGCCAGTAACATTACACATACCATTATAGCAATGATTTGCAACAATGGCATTGTATTCATTCTTTTGGGTCTCCTTGACTCTGTCATTTTGTCCTCTAGATCAAATAATTTGGTCTCTTTATCCTTCGGGTATTTTTAAGCAAATCACTTTTTCGATTCCTTAAACATTCATTGAATAGAGCTATTCTCTATCTGGATAAACATCTTTGGATCATGGAAGGCCACTCAAGGCTATTTCCCTTGATATGTGTGTTATGTATGGTGCAAGCTCTAAATCAGCTCCTCATAAGCTTAACTAAGTACGAAACTAAATTTTATGTGCTCCAAAATTTACTATTTGTCCCACTCCACTCACTGCTATGATTATGAATTAATTATGAATTTAATTGCTATGCACTAACAAAGTAAAAAAAAATTATACAGATACCTAGTCATCTATCACCATATAGATATTTATCTAGATATTTTAGGAAATAATATTACAGTATGGCACCATTGTAAGATATGATTAGATGTATGTGAAAAAGAATTTTACACCGAAAGTACATAACTATTAAATTCATTAATTATTACAATTCAGTTATTTTAATAACTGAATCGTACAGGTAATTAAAAGTCATTTAACGAAGAGATAAAAACAGCATGAGAGAGAGAGGATACTTAACGGTGTGAAGCATGACTTGTTCCCAGGAAGCAGACTTGAGAGGGCTGACAGCTCCATGGCCGACGATGGCCACCATCCTCACCGGCGGCTCAGCCGTCACGGTGGCCGTGGACGGCTGAGTGTTGTGTGGTGGTGTTGGTGAGGGAAGAGAGTGAGAGAGTGATCGATCAACTTCATGGCGAATAGGAAACGGGAAACGGGTGGTGGTGGTTACGGAGAAACCGTTCCTCACACTCAGAGAACCGATTCTTTGGAGCGGTGACTCAAGATGCACTTGCGCGCACACAGACATTAATGAAAACGGTAACGCTTACTTACGCTGTCTTAGCAAAACAGAAAGACACAACCGCTCATGCTAACCATTGTATGTACTAAAAGTGGCTAGCTGCTACTGGAAAACACTTGCCTTCTTCCTAACTCCACAAACTTCCCGAGACTTGTGTATTATCCACCTTCTTTCAGTTTTTATGTTTTTTTTTCCTTCTTAATTAAAACACAGTATTTAAATTTAGTGATGATAGACATAATTATTTATTCGTCACTTGGGCCTGTTTGGATAACAAGTTTATCTATTGTTTATGACATAAGTTGTATAAACTATTTTTATAATCGAAGAAAAATTATAGTGAAGTTTATTTTATATAAGCCATAAGCTGTTTTGATAAACTATCCCGAATAGCTTATGAAAAATAAGTTCAAAATAGCTTATGAATCAACCATAAATTGTGTTCATAAACTTTGTATAAGTCAATCCAAACATGCCCTCGTTCTCGTTAGTATTAGTATGGCGAATTGAATTTATTTTCTCCACAGAATTTCGTTCGTTCACTTTAACATTTTGAGCTGCTCGCGGGTTGTCTAAATCTAATCCATTAAAATATTATTTTATTATCATTTGTGTATTTTGGTATTATTCTCTTTAAATATCGTTACTTAAATTTGATCAATAATGATTTTTAAATAGATCAATATCGTCTTTTTTTATTGATCATATTCATTTTCTAATATTTTAAATATTTTTTAATATATTTTCATATGGATAATTCTTGTAATATATCTTTGCATTTAAACTGGCGTTTCAATTAATACAAAGAAAAACAAAGTTGTGTGTTATCAAAAAAAATGAAAAACAAAGTTCTATTATTTAGTTCTCGAGGATGGAGAGGACAATGTCAATATCTCGTGTTTGGTAACTCTCAAATTCGAAGAGTTTTTATATCTCCACACACAATGGGAGTTATCATCCTTCTGGCATCACACCTCCATGAAAGAATCCAAGAGGGGAATCTGTAAACTTGCATGATCAAGTTCACATGTTATGAAACAAAATCTGACCTTCTCTTTTGGGTTCTGGAATGCTTCATTTTGAATGCTGAAAGAGTGTTGCCTGGATCGCGGAATTTGAACTAAAAGATGGATGCGATCAAAATTGGGAACAGCCATATTATTAATATGAATAAATACTCGGGAAACAACGCAGACAGAATAAAAGAAAAATTTAGAAAATTTGATCACTTTCAACTTCCCAGTTTTGATCAGGAATTTGGAATATAAAAGACCTTGAAAACTCAAGAATCTTCAAACTGGCATCAGTGTTGCACTTCTAAATCATTGGTGTCTACTTATTGAAGAAACACGGCCTCGCCATTTATCCAAATGCAATAAATTTCTAATGCATGCAAACATGTTGAAGACATTTTTAAAGGAAGTTCCGGATGTCCAGAGTTTTGACGTCAACCGATTCAGGCTCATCCTTGAATTCCTCCCTGAAATGGCAACAAACAGACAAGGAGAAACAAATCATACAATGGTTTTTTTTTTAAGAATTTCTAACATAATACTACATGTAGAGAGACGAGTAAAAGTGTTTCTAGCGGTAGAAGATAAAACAATAGTCCTATTTGCAACAAATCAATTGGTCACCATGTCATATTCACATTCACATATTCCAAATTCGAAAGTCACAAACCAACGATGCTAAGGCCAGGCCGAGGGATCATTCCATATTGCTATCTTCGAATTAGTAAGAAATGGTGTCATGAGTAATAATACCTTTTCCTTTGAGTTTCCATAGCCTCAACACATTCCTTTTTCAGCTCCTCCAGCTGCGCTTTGGCCATTTTAAGTTCCAGCTGCTCTTCATACTTTGGTAGATCTTGTTTTTGAATTCCAAGTCTGAGATGGCACCACCAAAAGGGTGGAAAAAAGAAGAGAGGAAAACCAAAAATACAGAAGGAAAGTAATCATAATCCAGTTCTTCATTCTGCTCAAATGAAGAGAATTAAACAATCCGGAATCCTCAGTAATGAATTAGGCCTTCAAACAACCAAATGAAATCCCAAACCAAAATAAAATAGACCAATTGACCGCCAACAAAGAATAGACTACAATTCCCAAACAAGCAACAATAGGATGCAAGGTTCAATATTTTTATACAGAACAAAAATACATAAAAGTTAGTAAATTAGAAGAGTCAACTGGCACCTTCCTTCTACTCAAAGTAAAATATCACAAAAATCTCTCTACAGTGTTAGATGAGATGAGCATTATCCAATAGAATGAGGGTACTGAATGCTACTTGACCAGAGAAAAATATTTAAAAAATCACAAAGTAATTAGAAAAAATTCCATGCTCAAAATCCATGACAATGTAGATGAAATAAAATAGTTACAGATTAAAGCTTGAAAAGATACAATCAAGATGTCTCTTAACATTAGCCCAACATATCAAAAAGAGATCTAGGGATCTGAACTTACTTCTTGTTAATCTTATCAAACTCTGCCAAGAGAAGGTCCATTCCTTTCTTATCATTTCTCAGTAAAGGTTTTTTTAACTCCTTTTCAATTTTGTCCAATGCGTCCATCATCATGGCCTCTGCACCAAGATCATCTACAAGACCTCTCCTGAAAAAGAATGTACACAAATATATGAGCTGATGTGATTAGAGCCTAAAACACCCTGGAGCAAGGGATGTTTTCATCATGTTGCCTTTTCTCACAATTGTATATATAACACATGCATACACAAGAGTTTGAAAAGGATAACTAATCAGGTAAATCCCCATAATAATTCAGGAAAGTCACGATTTTGAGGAAAGAACAAAGGGATTTGGCAATTTTTAGAACCACAAGTTTAAAACAAGCAATATTTGACAATGAAGTCAAAAGCTAAACTGAAAAGAATCATGTTACATATTACAAAATAAGTCCTTGGTATTTAAAAATAAATGTCAAAGGACACACATTACATGTTAATAAGCACATCTAGTTACAAATGGAGAGAGTAGAATAGAACATCACGCACTTGGTTCTTATTTCCTTCAAGGTCAAAAGATAAGTTCGAGCATCTGGAATATCTTGTGTCTCCATTTCAATGGTGTTTAGGATATCTTGGGACTCTGACAACAAGTTTGCCCTGCAGAATGCACAAGAAGTTGGCACAACATAATTAAGACATTAGAAAAAGACTCCAATAAAATATTTGAATAATTACAAGATATAAACCAAGAATATATTGAGCAGAAAGAATCTGATAAAAACCAATAAGGTAAAGCAGAAACTCACTTCTCTCTGACTGTTTTTATGACCTGTGCATAATGAGAAACAGCAGCTGGATCCTCTGGATCTATGGTGATCTTCTCCTTCTTTAATATTCCAATGGCTGTCTCAAATTTGTTCTTCACCTCCACAAAAATGTTCTTCAGCATCGCTTTTTCCAATCAATCAAGAATATATTGTCAGAAAGTGACATAAAGTGAACAAGATTTCTATTGAAAATCAAAGTGCATATTTCTTTTGGTCTTTTACATAAAGCCAACCCAAGTTGCACGGAAATGAAGTTAGACAAACAACTAAAATTCCAACTACTGGATCAAATAGAGAAGCACAAAGCATGATATCTCATTTGCTTTAACTTGATTAACTATTTCTACTGTCACAGAAGGTGCTCACAAGGAAGTTGGTGGCCAGAGATCCACAATAACACCAGCATGTCCATGGCCATCTCGAGCCCAAAATCCCAGTGGTTACTCAATAAAGGAAATATAAAATATAAAAAAATTTACAACTCTAAAGGAAAACTCACCATCTCCCTTAAGGGAAGGAGGGGCAGACTCCTTAGCAAAGTGACGAACCGGAACAGCAATCTCCCTTTGCAAAAGTAGTTGACTACCATAGAGCTATAAGAAGAGGAGAAAATTAAGCGCATTTCTTAAAATAAAAAAAAAAACTAGTAGTGGATCACGGAGAAAGCCCATCACATTTGAATCAACAAACAAGTTATGAATATCAACAACCAAGTAGGGTGGCTTAAGGGATAGAACTCTATTCAATCAGATTATTCATTTTCGCAGACTATATTATATGTAGCTCAATATGAGTGGTAAATAATAAGCTCCAAGGTCACAAACACAATGCATTGACTAATTGTAGGTGCACACAGGTGCAAAACGCAATTGCTCCCAATCGAGAGGGAATAAAAGAATAATAACCTAATTGGCCAAAAGGAATTAACAAAGAATTCATTTCAACCCTCTAAATCTAGTGGAAGAAAAATGATAATTTTGTTGTTTCAAATAGTGAGATATACAATCAGATGGAGAAATCGCTTGAAAAAAATAAATAAACAAAAGCTGTGTGTGCAGATCCCGACATTGCAAATTAGAACAGGAAAATCAGAAGTGATAACGAATCGGTATTGGGCAGAGAGAGGAAAAGAGACAGACCAGCTTGGATTTGGAAAAGAGACGAGAAGAGAGTGCCATGGCTGTGGCTGATGAGTGTTCTGTTGTGTTTGTGTTGAGCTTTCTCTCTAACGCGTTAGGGCTTCTCTCGTTTCACTCCGATTTTGATTTTGATACCCTTCTTCTCTCACTCACTCTCTCCCTCTGTTTGTTTGGTGCTGATTGCGTACACCCTATTCCTGTTGAATAGGTTTCGCCTCATATCTCAGCCGTTCGATATCATGTCTCGTCGTGCTTCATCTCATATCCGAAAATCTGCGGTTCTTGTTTTAACTATAAGCGCTTATTTTATTACTGTATTTAAAAATATTTAAAAAGGAAAGAAAAAAAACCTGTTTGAATACATGTTTTATGTTTATCTGGTCTAAAAATTTGTTCTAATTTTTCTTTTTTAAAATAAAAAAAGAACATATTGTTCTTCCCATTTATGTTTTTGTTTGTCGTTCTTTTCAGTTCACTGTTGTCGTTGCTACCATATGATGTCCTCTATTATTGTTGCTGTTTGACACCCCATTGTCGTCATCATTGTGGTGCCTCCTATTCTATCACTGCTACTCAACACCCTCCCGGCCTCCCCCTCCAATGTTGCACGCCATTGCTGTTTTGGCAACATCCACCATCAACATTTCCAAATAGTTGTTTTTTCTTTCAAATCTGTTGATAGATGTCCAATTTTGTGCAAGACAACATTCATATTAATCAAAATAACATATGATATTATATTTTAATTGTATATTAATAATTGTTTGAATTTTAATAAAATTGATCGTACATGACCTGACCAATGAGATAATCTTGTATAATTCAGTAGATGATTAATTAAAAAGAAAATGTCCCAAAAGAAAATGTTATGGATAGAACATATTGCAATTATCTTTATGAATCAAGTACAACGACTTGCATAAAATACAGCACTTAT
This sequence comes from Glycyrrhiza uralensis, assembly GCA_030159175.1. Classification (NCBI taxonomy): domain Eukaryota; kingdom Viridiplantae; phylum Streptophyta; class Magnoliopsida; order Fabales; family Fabaceae; genus Glycyrrhiza; species Glycyrrhiza uralensis. Next base: position 53,508,561 of record BRZY01000003.1, on the reverse strand, counting down.
TAATTAAATTCCTCTCACATCTCAGCTGGTACTTTCAAGTTTTGAGTGCACCATTAATGCCCAAAATCGATGCATCAACAGAGAACGTGGTTCAGTAATTTTGCTTATCCAATATCCAGTATTTACATAATAACAAACAGATTTCGGACTACAAATAGAAAATATTCCATGAGTATAGACCTTAACAATCAACTGATGCAGCGCAACAAACATAAACAGAAATAGGAATAACTAACAAATTCGGTAACGTTTTTCTTGCAATTCCTATATTGTAATTGTTAGTAATAAAAGTCTATATTTAGTCCAAAGTATTGCTTGAAACAATCACCTTAGTATTGTAACTACTGTCTATGAATATAATTTTACATTTCTGCAGCAAAGGATTTGCCACATCCACAAGTTTGTGTCGCATTAGGATTCTTGAAAGAGAAGCCTCCCCCGATCAGAGCATCACTGTAATCTAATTGCATGCCAAATATGAAGAGTAGGCTCTTAGGATCACAAACTGCAAAAACAAATGGATAAGTCAAACATTCCATGCCCATAAGAGTTTAAGACTTGACAAAAATTGAAACATGGAGAGCTGCAGTTAATATAAAGAGAAACTGAGAAAGTCTCCCATATCAAAGTCACATACATGCATCAGATTTGTTTTAGCGTAAAGTGGGATACAATTTACTAATTCTTCCTTCTTTTATTTACCAAATACAGTAAGCTTAATTACTGGAAGCAATCCAAATGCAGTCTTAAAAACAAAAGTTTTAACTGCTGTTCAACCGCCAAAGCTGCGTAAACTAGCAAGAAAAGCTTAAAAAGTAAAGAACTATAGAAGATATGTTGAGGGAACCGGGCTTTCATTCAAGTCTTGAGAGTTAAAAAAATTTCCTACTGAACTAACAGAGCTAGCAGGTGATTGTCTTGCATTTCTTGAAAATAATATGACAAATCACACTTCAACATTGGTTGATAGGCTTGAATTTCTTGAAAATAATGTTATGACGAATTACACTTGGTTGATACATGAAGCAAAAAGAATGGACATAAACTGATGTGATAGTTGGAAGCTGTCTCCAGGAAGATAAATTAATTCCTAGTAGAGAAAATGTTTAATTCTAAATAAAACCATTCAGTTTCTATTCCCATTAAAGTATTAGTTTGATACCACTTGTACTCCGTAGAATCCCTCCCTCTCCCCAAGAAAGAACAAGATATTGCTGTTCAAAGATAAGCTTATGCATGTAAAAAGCCTTAAACCGAATATCTATACCCAACGGAAACAAAACCCCTACTGCATAAAATCGTAATTAAGATTTTCATCATCACTAGAACCCGTATTGCAGTAACGGATGGAACTAAAGCATGCCAAATATTTTTAACTCCCCCTACCCCAAACGAGAGAGAGAGAGAGATCAATCCCACCTTATGGATTATAAATGTTAATGATAAGATAAGAAACCAGAAACTGGAGCCATACCAATTTTAAAACCTTCGTATTCAATGATGGAGTCATCTGGCCTTGTATTAGCCCTGTCCTCAAAATCCATTGTGTATGACATACCAGAGCACCCACCCTGTTTGACCCCTATTCTTAAACACAAGTCTTCATTTCGTTCAGACCTCATCTTATTCAAGTGCTTCAGTGCATTATCCGTGAGTGAAACTGCAGGTGCCACGGCCCCAGATGCAGGGGTAGCTGAAAGTAAAGATTGACGAATATTTCAATAGCACACACTAGTATATAAAAAAATCCAAAGCATTACGTTGCACCCTGATTACTAAAGATATTAGGACCAAACTGAATGTAACAGAAAACTCCACCTTTTTCATGTATTTACTTAGGGCGCTCCAAAGAACTTGCCGAGGGGTCAGGAAATTAAAAATGTCTCTATTATCCAACATATAAATCCTATTATATGTATATAATGTCTAGTTATGATCCGTTGTCAATATAAAACTTCATTACAGCATCATCTAACTGTTATATGAAATCATAACAACTACCAAGGGCGTCAAGATCATCTAACGATGTGTTAATTCATCATTATATGAAAGTGTGGAAAATTTTTAGTGCTAATATATATTGGGTGCATTTGGATTGGCTTATGGAGAGCTTATTGACATAATTAGTTGTGAGTGTTTGGGAGAGTTTATGAAAATAACTTATAACATACTCATAAGCTGTTTTGGGGTATTTTCATAGAACTTTCTAAAATAGTTTATCAAAACAGTTTACAGCTTACGGTTTATATGAAAACAATTTAAAATAACTAATAACTAATTAAAATAGCTTACGGCTTGTATGAAAACAATTTAATTACCTTTCCTCTTCGATTATAAAAATAGTTTATATAAACATTTAATTAAGTTATTTACCCAAGCACACCCATTGTATCAAACACCGTCACTGTATTGATGATAAGACAAAAGCACTGGAAAAAAAAATGGAGCCTTAATCCTTCCAGAAATGAGGGCAGGCAAAGCTCGAGTTATGCACAGCAAATAAGAATTAGAACCCAAGTGTTCAAAGTCCAGCGAATAATAATAAAAAGCTGTCATATTCTGAAACTAGATGAAGATTTTCCACAACCATGTCATTTTTACTAAGAACCCATTAATTTTGATGTTGAAATGGTGTTAATTTACACTACAGTAAGGAACCATGTTTGTATAAATAGAAAAATAAAATAAAAGAATGGGAAGGGGAAGGGGAGAAAAGCCGTACCGGGAACTGAAACTGATCGAATTGAGAGCGATTTATTAGGGCGATTGAGATTTGGTGGTGAAAATCGAAAAGAGAGAGAGGTTTGGGTTTGAATTCGAGGTTGAGGAAGGGAGATTGGAACGCGAACGAATTGGGGACAGTGCGAGGCAATTGCAGAGAAAGCCATTATTAGAGAGAACGCCAAACAGGGCCTTCCTTCCTACTTACCTTCAAATTTCAACCATCTAGAGTCTCCTCTTTTCCGAATTTGATATTTCTATGCAATTCGGGGCCCTCGTTTTTTCAACGAACTGTTCTCGGCCGCAGAATTTCAGCAAACCAAAATAGCGAATAAATTATTTTTTTTGAGAATAAAATAGTAAATAAATTGACAAAAGGTTTTGCTTTGTTTTTTTTAAGGCTTGATTTTATTTTTTCAAGTGTGACTTTAGATTTTTAATAATGATTTTTTAAGTTAATTTAATTCTTTACATGGTTAAAAAGATTTCGTCACCTTTCTTCTAACTTTTTAAATTCTCAATTTTTTACATCAATTCTCATAAATTAAATTTTAGATTTTTTGTTAAATACTCATTGATTAAAATATTGAATTTCACTTAAAATAAAGAAATCTCAATTTTTCTCTCCTCAAAATTTAATCTCACATTATACGAAATATTTTAAATTTTATTCAATATTTATTCAACTTTTTTAACTTCAAATTTTTTTGTTTAAATTATATAATATTTTAAAAATAAACCCTTAAATAAAATATTTTAATAAAGATTCAAATACAAGGATTTTAGATAGAATAAAATTGATGAAAAATAAATTTAATTAATTTTAAAAATATAAAGACTAAATTGAAGAAAAAAAATTATAAAGAATCAAAGTTTTAAATTGCAATAAAAATACCCGAGATACCTACCACTTATACTATTTTCTTAGGGAGTAATTAGTCGAGATTCGACTTCTGAATATTATACACAACATCCCATTTGAAGTCGCATTTTTACTATTATTGTGACCAATCACCGTTAGGTTATTTTATTTTCTCTAAAACATTAACCAAAAACTATACAAGAATTTTACAATATTGAATATAAAAAAAATATGGACACTTGAAAGAAAATTAACAACAGCATAATTAATTAAAAAATTATCGTCATAAATCATTATTTACCTAAATGCAATTTTTTGATAATAATACAATTGTACACTAAGTACAAAATAAATTACATAAAAGATTTTCTAGCATGAAAAATACAGTTTCGTTCTAAAGAAAAAAAAAGAGACGGGCTTTCCATACACACAAAGAATAGAAACCCAAAAGGACATGTACCAATTTCAGGATTAGAGAAATGAACACATGCCATGATCAACTACAAGATACTGTACTATAGAACAAAATCATGTTAAATAAAATTCATTCATCCTTGAACGGTAACTTCAGCAGGCACAACCACTTCGTTGTTGTTCTGGTTCTGAAACCGTTTCAGAGATTCCTCGAAAATAACTGCCACGAAAGAACAACGTTAGCGGCTAACTTTTATGAAGAGTTACTATATATATCCGAAGCATGAATGTTGAATTTAAAAATAGTTTGAGAGTTTATGATTCTCACATGTCTAGATCATGTTCATTTTCTTGTGCAATTTTAGCAACACATAAAAAGGCCTCATCAACATTGTAGTCCTCTTTTGCAGAGGTCTCAAAATATGGTATGTTTCCCCGCGATGCACACCATTCCCTAGCTTTCTTCTCTGTAACCTGCAACAACTAGCAGGGCAAATAATAGTGGGCGAACCCCTTTAAATACCTTGCATGAAGAAGAGGTTCAAATATTTGTTTTTATATAATCAATTAATCATTGCACAAAAGAAGGTTTATCCACATACCCTTCTACTATTTCCACCGTCTACATCAACCTTGTTCCCAAGTAACACAAAGGGAAATGCATCTGGATTGTCCGTATCTGCCTGAGGTCAAATCAAACACCAAAATATAGAAATTAGATAGAGATCAATTTCACATGATTAAGCTTAAGCATAGCAATTTCAAACAAGTACACAAATCAGTTTGTGCTGCTCTCTTAACTACCATAACTTTCATTGTATGAACACACACCTGCTTAAGAAAGTCATCATGCCAATTGTTTAATGTATCAAATGTCTTGTGTATATTTACATCATACACCAGAACACAACAATCTGCCCCTCTGTAAAATGCAGCCCCAAGACTATGAAACCTTTCCTGTCCTGCTGTATCCCATATCTGCCACAACATTGTAAAATTTGTGTTCATTTTATCAACCCCCAAAAAAAGTACTCAAATTGATAGGGAAAAAAAGCAAAAAACAAAAACAAAAAGATTGAGGAAAATTTAAATTACTCACCTGCAAGGTTACAAGTTTGTCATCAACTTGTAGCTCCTTTGTAACAAAATCAGCCCCGATCGTGGCTTTATACTGCTGGGTGAATTTTTTATAAACATATCTGAATTGAAAGTTAATGTTGACAATATTATTCTATAACTGAATTTCTGGTTGCATTCCTAGTGTCAAACGCAAATCCAGCATTAAAAAAAATAAAAAAGCCAATTTGAGCTAGAATTTCTGATTGCATTCCTAGAATTTTCTTCGTTTACATCGCCAATTTGTAGCATTAATTAGGTACCATATCATTACCCGCCAGCTGCAGTGTTCCCCACAAAGCAAGTACTGCCAACTCACATACCGATATTGGTCATTACTATACTCTACACACAGAGACTAGTTAGATTAGAAGAAAATAAATAAATAAAAAGGGAACAAAACAAAAAGAAAAAACAGTAAAATTAAAGCTCAAAAGCTTTCATGATTTGGAATTAATAATGCGTCTACAACGAATCACTGACATCACAAAAATAACAAACAAAACAAACTTTCACTTTCTTTTTTTATTTCTGTTCTGTTTTGCTGAAAATGCAAAAAATGCCAAATGGATACTGGTTCATCAGAGACGTCTTCCCCACCCTGAAAATAAGATGAAGAAAAAAAAAACGAATCAGAATTCAGTCAATTCACATTCATCAATGTCTAAGCTTCCACGAAGTAATTGATCTCATTAATATTTAAAATGACATAGAAGAACATGAAGGTAAAATTTGGAAATATGAAAAAATGGGAGAAATAAAACTATAATTAAGACATACCCACTATCCCCAAGGACGATGACCTTAAGCAAAGTTCTCTTCTTTCTCTGCGAAATATCCATGTTGGAGAATTAGCAGAAGCAGAAAGAACGATTTTTTCCCCCACTTTGGTGGAAAGAGTGGGAAAGTTAATAGAAAAAGAAGGAAACAAGTGGTGGCAGCAGCAGAGTGGGAAAGAAAAAGGAGATGCCCGTTTTCGAGGTAGTTCTTGATCCTTCTTTGTTGTTTGTGATATATATCCTCCCTTTTGGGGTATTATATTGGTTTTAATTTATTTTCGTTTTCCTATTTCTGCATTTGAATGATGCGTGTGAGAATCATGTGAGCTTTGACAACCAAAGCCAACCGTTTCTAGTGACAGCGAAGCATTATTGTTTTTAAACCTATAATAAAAAAAAAAAGGTTGTGTAAGCCAAGTAAGTATTTTTCTCGTTGACTTAAAGTTTGATGATCCATGACCAAATTGAACTTTGGATGAAATAAATACGTGCTTGCAACTCATTGTTCGATCTAAATCGGTTGGGTCGCAAAAAAGCAATTTCGCTGGTTGACAGTTGAGAAACGCTTTCTCTGTTCCAGTTAAGTTTTATGATGATGCTATTTAACCTATCCCTAAGAATTAAAGGGTAACTCTTGCATCAATGTGATTTGATCCTAAAATACTTGAATCTCATTTAATTGCTACGACGACAATTCATAGGTTGCCGTTGATTGTTGTTTGCTCCATCATACTTTTTTCATTCACATGATCCGAGTAAGACACACATGCGACATGTGATATCATTTTAATGTAGGATAAAACACTCTATTGAAATCACTCAGCTTTTCATTTTCTCTCCTCTCTTTTTCTTTTTTTTTCTTTTTAATAATAAAAATATAATTATCGTTGCCGAAATTTGAGTTGCATCCGGAACTCTGATTGAAATGCTACCATTGACAGTAGAGAGATGGGAGTCGATATAAATTATAAAAGTTATGGGTGGCAAAACGGGCCTCCACTACCCGCCCCGCAAGCGGGATGGGTTTTGAAAACAGTGAGTTATGCGGTTTGGTGGGTTAACCCGCCAAAACTTGCCAAAATTAGAAAAATACAAAACAAAATATTTTAAGAAATGGAGAAATAGTTTGTCGACTTGCCCCGTCGAGTTGGCGTGTTGAGTTACCTTACCCACTCTGCCATTGTTAATGGATTAGGTGGGTTGACCACTCTGCTGGGCTCAATTCATTTCCATTTTGTTACCCTTAATAAAAAGCACTCCAAGACTCTATAGTCTGAATTTAGTTTTTACTCAAACTCAAACAAATCAAAGAACAATGTACGCAGGGGCAGATCCACCTTATACACATTGGGGGCATTTGCCCCTACTTACTTTCTAATTAGTTTGTTACTATTATATATTATATATTACTAGCGGAAATAGTGATATATAAGTTTGGTAAAATATGAATAAAGTGGAAGTTATATATTAAAGTTTAAAATAGAAGTTATAGGGGCATAATAGTCCCTAGAAATGTGTACACCAAAAACATATATTCCCTTTATAATAGTTATAGATTATAGATAGATATATATATATGTATGTATGTATTATATTATATTTTATATATTTGTTGTCTCGACAACAAACTCATATTTTAATCCACTAAATAATTGTTTTCTATATTGGATAAAAGTATTTAGACACTCCTTTTTTTTCATCTCACTCACAATTTTAAAATAATAAAAAATATTAAATATTCCATAAAAATATTTGGTTTTCTTTAAACTCTTATTTTCAAACCCTTTTTTCCGCATCTCTTGATCATTTTCAGTTTCTCGATGGCTAATCGCATCGACTCAGTGCCTCGGTAGCTCTATAAAAAGGTTCATTCTAGAATATGAAAATTGAGAACAATTGTGATATATTTTATATTTATATTGTAAAAATATATATTATATTTTAATGCTACAAAAATTTTTTTGAATACAATTTAAAATTTCTGGATCCACCACTAAACATACGTGATCTAAAGAGTGTGTTGGAAAAAAATGAATACTCACGTGTGATATATAAAAATTAGTAAAAGATAATAATGATACATAAATTTAATACATAGCATCGTATATAATTTAAAGAAATTAAAAAAACTCATACTAGGAGAAATCATAAAAATTTATGGTACGTGGTTGTCACTCTCCCATTTGACATGTCCCAATTATGTGTGTAGTCGCCAATGGCCAACCACCCAAGTCATTGTAGACTAGCTTGACTTTCATTTCCATTTTCCCCACTCTTGTTTTTCCTTGTCAATTCCGGGTAATTTCCACTCTGCTTGCTTAACCTCTGTTCTGTCTTTCAAAATCCTCACATTTTAAAATAATAATACTAACATGTCTTTTATTATTTTTCCCTTAAAAATTACACTTTAGTGATAAAGTATTATTATATCAGTTGTTCGTATTAGTAGAAGTTAAATAACCACATAACATCAAAACTAGAAGTTAAACTCGATGTAGAGTCAGCTTCTAGTCAAAACGCATGATGCTTCAAATAAAGGATTCTGATAAGAAAGAACCCACAAATTCAAATTTGTTGCAATTGATTTGCAATTTTTCTAACTATCTGCCAATTCAGTGTAAGGTTGCTCAAATTGGGGGGCGGGGGGATGTCAAATGAAGTTCAGCAATGTGCTTTAAAGTAATCAACTAAAAAACCCAATAGCAAGTTATCTTTCCATTTAAGTTGATGCTACAAGAATATCATTCTAAATAAGCAAGTGAGTGAAAAATTAAGGGAAGCCACAAAATGCATCTAAGATTGGTCCTTGCAAACCACAACCTATGAGAGGAAATATACAGGAAAGCAAGCATATTGTGGTAAGGGCTACTCAATGGAAATGACAAATTCCAAAATCTAATGCACACAGGTATATAGATGATGTTCAGTCTCAAGAGTACATAAGAGGATGGATAAACAAAAACACTCTGACCCATAAACATTTTTGTACCTCATCCATAACATATTTTCAAATCACAAAACAGAAATCAAGTTAATTAGAATAAATATAATGAAGTTCTCTTGTCCATACTGTGATACATTGAAAACTTTTAAAGCTTCAGCTAAATCAACCTTCATTAAGCCATGTCAATACAGGGGCAGAAATAATATAAAAGGCTTGCCCAGTTTGCGAGCTTCAACAAACAGGGCAAATTTGCATATTTTCCTTATATTTGTAAAAACTATAGTGAAAATTTTTGCCAAATTTGCATAGAACTAACATTTGAGGAGGGGGAGGGGCATGACCTCATGATCCGTGGTCGTAACTCCGTTAGCACATAATTAATATTTAAACTTTTTTTAGTGACTTGATTTTTCTCAAGCCGCCAAAGCCCACAAGTAAATGTGGGGATAAACTCTTCCAAATTGAGCTTGGATCTGAAAAGTGATAAAATAAAATAGCTGTGTGTTCACTCTTAAATTGTTGTGAACTACGAGTACTATATATATAATACACTTTAAATTGAATAATAATGGATAAAAGCTCATTTACTTGCGTTACATACAAACTCATTTTAGAAGTATATCTTATTCCAAGTAATATTATTGATGTTGTTAAGTAGCTAATATTTGGTTTGAAATTGATGTTATCATGAAACCCCAAATGCAAATTAACTCGGGTATATATATGTATGATGTCAGGTAAAGTATCACAACATGGATAGTCTAAATATACAATAATATGGTTATAGTGCTTTAGTTCTCATCAATTATAATCACGTCATAGTGCCTTAATGACGTGACGTCACATAGTGGATCAGAGAGGAACCTTCATTGCACCCGCCTGGGAAGGTGATTGGAACGATCATCCGTAGAAAAACATAATAAGGAAAACTATAATTTTATCCCTCTAGAGTACTAGATATTATTTTACAATATAAAAGCACAATTGCACTGCCCTTGTTGGTTGGTTTATCTGTAATGGATTGCTATTTTGTAAATCCTCATCCTAATTACCCCAATTATGCTCACCCTACTGCTCATCAAATGACTCCATACTCATCCTCTGAATTCATACTATCCGATTATCTCATGCTCGATGATAATTGTGTTGATCATCATCAAGAGTCTGATCAGTCACAGAGTACCGAATCATCATCGGTGACCTTCAACGATGCTAGTCACGGATTCGATGGTGCAATTTCTAACAACAATAACATGCTAGTGTATATATTTTTCTCCCCCTTTGGTTAATTTTGTCTTCTTCATTAAAAAACAAAATGGTATATCATGTACTATATATGTATATGTATATGGCATCGGTTTATTTGATAATGTTTTGGATTATGTTGAATTATGTTTTTTTTTTTCCTTCAGAAAATGCAAGAATGGGAATAAGCGAAATAAGACAGAATTAGAGAGGCCAAGGGTCACCTTTAGAACCAGATCAGAGCTTGAGATTATGGATGATGGATACAAATGGAGGAAGTACGGAAAGAAGTATGTGAAGAACAGTCCGAACCCAAGGTAAACACTAAGCCCCTGTTTGGTCAGAGGAAAGTAGAGGGGAGAGGAGGGATTATTTTAAAACTTTTATGTTTGGTTCAATTTTTTAGAAGGGAGGGGAGGGAAAGGGAGGGGAGTAAAATTTCTCCTCACTTGATTTTGGCTCTCCTCTAATAATAGAGAGATTTAGAGGGATTCTAAAATATTGACTTAAATAATCCTATTTAAAAACTAACAAAAAAATTTATAAGGGCATAAAATATAATTAGACATTTTGTTCCATTAAAATCCCTCATCTCCCCTCTTCTCAACCAAACATGATATCTAATTAAATCTCTCCCCTCCCCTTCCCCTTCCCCTCCCCTCCATTAAAATCTTTTCCCTCCCCTTTTCTTTTTTGAACCAAACACACCCTAAAGGATGATGTTAATTTCATATATACTTACTTTTTTACACCTTAATCTTTCGTTTTACATTTGAATTTTCTCTCCACGGATAAGAATACCATCGTTGAATAAGAAATCCGATCAAAACTAATAACCCGCATATTGTTAATTGAATAATTCTAAATCATTTTATCTTTTATTCTTATAAATTTTTTTACTTATTAAATGGAGAAAATATTAAATATTTTTTATATTTTTAAAATATTAGTTATATTTTTTTTACTTTATAAAATAATAATAAGATATATAAGAATTTATAGAAAAATATAATATTTCTCAAACAAATTAATGGGTGGCTAGTTAATTCAGGAAATCATTTTAACTAAGACTTTTAGTGGGTAGGCCAGTGCGACTGGTGGATGGATAAGTGTTATGGCGGCTGATCATATTATATATCAATTAATTAATGGCTTTTTTTTTGTCCAAATTAATTAATGGCTTGGGATAGGGACTCTTTTTTTGGGTCAACTGATAGGGTCTTAACATATGTGACTAGCTTTTTTTTGCTCAAATATGTGACAAGCTTTTATAAATGGGCCCTCATTTAAATTACATTTTCGGCCTTGGGCCTTTGCCCTTTTGCAATATATCTATGTTGACAAAAGCAAAGGATGACAAAAAAAAAGTAAGCAAAATTATGAAACAAAAATCCTTACCCATGCTTGTTTCACTTTAAAATATGGAAAAAAAATTAATTCTTAGAAGGTTTTAATAGACTGATTTTATTAAACTCTAAAATAAGCTAATAAAAAAATGCACTAAAGATACAGAGTTTGTCCTTGCTGGTCCTATTTTATATCCCCACCCATTTAATTAGTCATCAATTTAATACTTTAACAGTTTAATATACTTTAGTAACTTCGTTGAGTTTTACATTCAGTTTTACAAGTGTGTAATGTAACAAGCAAGAATATTCTATTGATGGTGACACAGGAACTACTACAAATGTTCAAGTGAAGGATGCAGTGTGAAGAAAAGGGTGGAAAGGGATAGAGATGACTCAAGCTATGTGATAACAACTTATGATGGTGTGCACAATCACGAGAGCCCATTTACCTCCCACTACAGCCAAATCTCCTTCGTGCAACCTGATGCTGCTTAATTAGGCGCTTAATCTCCAGGCTTATGCAAACTCTAGCTCGTTTCACTGTCCCCGGCTTTACTTATTGTCTTATTTTACTGGCACGTTTTGAGTATTTGAACTTCCCAAATTTGCCTTTACACCAGGCAAAAGTGATTTTGTTGATACAAGAGCTTATTTGTTTTAGAGTTATTAGTGTGTGTTTGGGTGATCGCTTGCTAAAATTGATTTTGAATGAAATTGATTTAGTGGGTGTTTGGACACCCGGTGGAGGCAACTAAAAACATGGTAAAGCACCAGAAAATAAATTTTGGGTTGTTTTGTCTCGAATTGCTTATGGAGCTAAAATTAATTCCAAGGTGAAGCTAGGAATTGTAACTTTCACAATAGTTTGGAATCAATTTTGAAATTTTGATAATATATCTTTGAGATTTCATAGTAATTTTACACTCGATCACTTTGTTGTGAATTTATCAAACATAAATCACGTTACATTTAACTCACTTTTAACAAAAATCAATCTTACAAAATCAATTCAATCAAAATCAATTTTAGTTACCGCAAAATCAAACACACACTTAGTTAAAACTGAATTTGAAGTGAAGTGATTTATGTTTAAATATTTTTGCTATAAAAAAAGTTGAAGGTAAATTTAATGTAAAATTTTTAATCCAATGCAAAAGCTACAAATTCTAGCTTCAAATAAAATTAATTAATTTTAGACAAGAGAATTGTTTTTACCATAAAATCCAAACACAGGACAAATCACGTAAACACAAGACAAATCACGTAAGTCAGAACCCATGTTAGTAGTGAATAATATTAGTAGCTAAACTCCCACAAATTTGAGTTAAGCTCCTACCATCATGTTAGTCTTTGAGAGCTATTTAAATCAATGCTAGCCAAAGTAGTGAATAATTTGCTTTGGGGAAAAGTGACTTGGGAAACACAATTTTCCTATCTACTTGTAATTTTTCATTTGTGTTCAGCAAAATAATATTAACCATTACGATACGTCAAATTTGATCCTGTCTCTAAATTAACTTAGGTATCTTGGTTTAAAAAGAAAAAAAAACTTAGGTCACTACCAAAAGAAATTAACTTAAGTTTCACTAGTAGCAATTAAAAAATAACTCTTGCATTGATTAAAAAATATACAACTAATTTTACATTAACTTTGTTTTTAGAGAAAAAAATTCGGTCATAAATTTCTTAATTTCAAACCCATTTTTTATCAAATCAATTTTATAAAAATAATTTTATTCAAAATTACTTTTAACAAATACACTCCAAACACACACTATACAAAGTTAAAATATATGAAATATTGAGTTGGTATTTAGTTGTGACAAAAGTAAAAACATTATTTTTACAGTAGAAGGTGGATTGAAGTAGGATGTTAGATGGTACAAATGTTAAGTTTAACCAAACCAATTGAACTAGTACACCTTGATAGAAAATTATATCATAAATATAAATTAATTTAATCATCAATATATCTTTTATTTTAATCTATAAATTAATGCTCATTTTACATATATAAACAATTAAATTAGGTAAAGCTAACCCTTTTAATGTAATAATTAAGATATAAGATATACAGTGTCTGAAATTTTATTTTATTTTTTGACAATACAGTGTCTGAAATTGGATTGCGCTGTGTCTGCTTTTTATAATTTTTTTTTTTTATGTTTGAGACGAGTGAATTTATTTTATGAAGTTTTACCGAGAATAAAATCTCTGAAAGTGAAAGGAAAAAAAAAACAAAACAAGAAAATATATTTCGCTTGACAAATTGACATCACGTGCTCTTTGATCGCGTGGTTTACACGAATGAGTAGCGAGATCGCATCATCATTTCATCGTCCCTTCAAGTTTGTGGCACCATCTTCATTCTCTGCATATCAAAATCTGTTTGCATATCAAAAAAAAAAAAACCATCTTCATTCTCCAGCGTTTCTCCACCACCCTGATCTAAACCATTTCTGCGTATTGTTCAACTCTTTCTTACTCATTCGTAGACACAGCGCGTCCCATTCAACCTCCATCTGAATCGTTTTCGTTCTTTGTTCACAACTTCTCAACTGAGCAAGGCAAGAGTCAAATCAGATCCGTCGGTAAAGTGATTGATTTGGTTTTCTGGGCTGTGTTTTCTCTCTCTCTTCACAGATGCATAACTATGGGATGTCAAATCCTTTTTCTGATCTCTGCGTAACTCTCATGTGACATGGATTTTGGAATGAAATTCGAGACACCCATTTTGAAAAATTGGTGCTTGAATCTATTTGACGGAACTTGATGAGTGCATGTGTAGTAGTAGTAAAGAAAGGGGTTTGAGTTTGTATTTGGGGTTGTTATTACTGTTGTGAAGAAGGTCTGGAGGAATTGGAAACCATGTTCTGGAGGGACCGTGAGAGGGAGAATAAGGAACACAACGGTGGGGTGCTTTGTGGCCAGGTCAGAGTGCTCGTTGTTGGTGACTCAGGTTCATTATTCTTTCTTAGACACCCCTTTTTTTGTAGTGTGATAACCTTTCCCATTTTCATGTATTTTAATTTTTGGAAGAACAATTTTAAGATGAATTTGTTTTTTAAAGTGTGCTAGTAATGATATTAATATATTCACAATTAATCAATATTTGGTGATTTTAACGGTTATTCATACACTTTAGAAACCAGGTTACATTAGAAGAGCTTTATACTTGATTTTTGTTATGATTTTTCCAGTGGGAATGGGAAATTAATAGATTGTATGGTGTGGACAAAAGTCAAGTTGATTGACTGCAGGAGGTTGTGATGTAGAGATCAGGGGACTGGGAAAAATAGCCACTGGTGAAACCATTATAACACTCAATAGGGGAGTTGTGTTACTAAACTTAGCCACCTTATGGTGTGTAATGCACAAGGTTATATATATATTGATTATGAAATGGTTTAGATGATGGCTATTTCTTTTTGGCCTGTGCATCAGTCAACTGTAGGTAAATGATGAAGAAAATAGTTTTGTTTTTCTGAGCATGTGATTGCTTGCCGATTGCCATGCTCCCCCTCCTTTATGATTCCCTCTATGACCTTTTTTTTTTTCCAGAGAAATCTTAGTTGCAGATATGTGATATTTTCTCATTCTTGCAGGTGTTGGGAAGACTTCTTTAGTTCACCTGATTGTTAAAGGTTCTCCTGTCGCTCGCCCTCCTCAGACAATTGGTTGTACAGTTGATGTGAAGGTATGTACTCCACATTATATGGTTACACAATAAAATACATTGTTTCTCGTAGTTTGAAGTCTTCACCAAATGTCCTCTGTATCTTTTCCAGCACACTACTTATGGAAATTCTGGCAGCTCTTCAAGTAGCCTCAAAGGTGATTCTGAGAGAGATTTCTTTGTTGAACTGTGGGATGTCTCAGGACATGAACGTTACAAAGATTGCCGGTCTCTGTTTTATTCACAGATCAATGGTGAGTAATAAAGCTCCTATTGTTTTAGTGTTCTGAACTGTATAATAATAATAATAATAATAATTGTTTGCAATCGTAAGAAGTAGTTGTGTATATTCAATCTAATAGCGAGGGAGTTTACAAAATGAAGGATCAATATTTAAACAGTCACTATGTTCATCCTCGGTTTCTCTCTTTCAAGCCTTGCATACTCAAAGTAAATGAAATTTGATATGGAATTTTCAGGCTGAATCTTTTAACTTTGCAATAAGAAACGATACAGAATTGGCTGTCTTGACTTCATTTTTTTGTGCAATACCCTAACTACCACTATCTTGGATAATTTCATTAATCATTTAATAGCGTTTGGGTACTCTGGAACTTTTGGAAATCAAAATTATTTTTCTAATTAATGAAACCTCAACAGTAAATGCATATTTCAAAAGTTGGTTGTCTGATATTCAAATATTGAGTTCTAGTTTGAACTTCATTTGCAGGTGTAATTTTTGTTCACGATCTTTCACAGAGAAGAACGAAGACTAGCCTGCAGAAGTGGGCAGCTGAGATTGCTGCAACTGGGACATTTTCAGCTCCTCTGGGATCTGGTGGCCCTGGTGGCCTTCCTGTTCCATATATTGTTATTGGTAACAAAGCTGATATTGCGGCAAAAGAGGGTACGAGAGGAAGCAGTGGGAATCTTGTTGATGTTGCACGCCAGTGGGTCGAGAAGCAGGGTTTGCTTCCATCCAGTGAGGAGCTTCCACTGACTGAGAGTTTTCCTGGCAATGGAGGCCCTATTGCAGTAAGTATCTCAATTAAAAATTTGTGTGCCAGTTTTACAAGTTTGCTATGCCACTTTCTGTGCATGAGATAGGATGCTGCCCCCATGAGATAGGCCCTATTGTATTCAGGTAGATTTGAATAAATCTGATGTTAATGCTAATTATTAAGGACTTTCAACTACGAGCCAGTTGAGTGACAGATCAAAATTTTAGTTGTGCTTGTCTTGTACTTTAAAACTGGCGATTGCTTTACAAATACATATTAAACGTGTTTTACTGAAATAATTTTCATTTATTTTTTCTATGACTATTTCTGTATATTGTGAAAAGGTATTTTGAATGATGGAATGGGGTGGAATTTAATGAGAACCACATAAAAAAATGCTTCTCGTAGTTTCCCCTTTTCAAATTTCAAAACAAGTTGATATTATATTTGTACTCTTCCTACTTTTTCCTGTCAGGCACTTGTGTATTTCTTCAAGGTTTGAATATTATGAATGACTTGCATTGAAACTTCACATTTCACTTTGTCAAAGTAAATTTTTTAGCTATAATTCTTTTTCAAAATCAAGAGGGTAATGTTAAAATTATCTTTCTAGAAGTAGTTTCTTGAAGCTTGTCAATACATATTTTTTAAGTCACTCATTATGAATAATGAATTTAGCTCAGCCATCGCCCACTGTGCTGTTCTTTAGAAAATGTTGAACTGGAGGTGCTATACTGTCTGGGAATCTTGATTATCTGCCTCTTTTTGTTTTGTTTTGTTATTTTGTTGAGTAGTTGCCACCCAAAGCATTCTTATTATACTAGTTGTAACTTTTATGTTGGGTGTCTACAGGCTGCAAAAGAAGCAAGGTATGATAAGGAGGCTGTGATGAAATTTTTCCGCATGGTCAGTGTGGTCTTTGACATCTTTATCCCTTTTTTTAAAAATCTATGGGTTGTCATCTAATTTTTCTGGTACCTCTGCCTTTAGTTGATTAGAAGGAGATATTTCTCAGATGAAATACCTGCACCTGCATGGTCCATCCCTTCAGCTCAAAGACCTGCTCAGCGTATAGATGAAAGTTTTATCGAAGATGATGATCAGTCTTATATTACAAGGTATTTTCTGCTTGTCTTCTAAATCATTTTGGTGCTTGCATGCTCCAGTGATTGCTTTTTATCATCACCATCATGAGTTACTATCAGGAACTTCTTTGGCTGGAAGATGCTTTCTTGATCTTATCTTTTAGCTTTGGAAAGACTCATGCATAGATGCAATAAACATTTTGGGGTAGTTGTAGCCTTGTAGGACTATGCCTCAAATCCTAGGGATCTTGGTAATGGCATAATTATGAATTAGTTTTAACATATAGTGCAGACATGTTATCTTTCTCTTTTTTAAGCTCGTTTTGTGCCACTCCTGACAAAGTTTATTGTGGATTGCAGTCGAAGCAGTGATCCTTACAAGTATAACATGCTTCCCCCTCTTCCAGCTCAGCGCAATCTAACTCCACCACCCACGCTCTATCCTCAGCAGCCAGTTTCGGTCTCTGAAAACTACAGTTACCCGAGATTTTCGTTGTCTGGCTCCTCAGAAATCAGTACTGCAGCTAGAACAAAGCGCTCAGATATTAATGTCTGAAGATATTTGTGTTTTGGTAATTGGTCACTGCTATTACACTGATGTATTCTTGCATGGAACGAAGCTATATGGTTTGTTTAAATCCTTTGTTCCGCTTGTAACTTGACCACTTATTCATTCATTTTTTAGAGGCTTTCTCAGTGGGAGGAGGAGCTACTTTGTTCAAAGTTTGGGGAGAATTTAAATGATATATGGTCGATTCTTTTATTGCATACCTTTCTTTTCCTGCTATTGAAAATGTCAACAGTACTATGCCTCACCCTCTGTGTTAATAATATGGATTTTCCAAAGTCTTAAATTGGCCTTAGAAACAGCTTTTGTTGGTAGATGCTTAAACCCAAAATAAAGGAGTCACGGGTAATGCCATTTGAATAGAATGGCAAGCTTTTTGAAGTTTTCAAGACCAGTTTTAATAGTTTTTC
Organism: Glycyrrhiza uralensis; assembly: GCA_030159175.1. Lineage (NCBI taxonomy): Eukaryota > Viridiplantae > Streptophyta > Magnoliopsida > Fabales > Fabaceae > Glycyrrhiza > Glycyrrhiza uralensis. The sequence continues at coordinate 53,490,391 of BRZY01000003.1, read as the reverse complement.
TTGCATTGCATGCTTGAATCTAAGGAACATGGATTTTCTTGGTGAGAGTGGGATTACTAAAACTTCCAACCGCAGCTACCGAGTATTTGTCAATAATTTATAAAAGTTTGAGGCTTCAATAATTTTTGGATAATGCGTATGGAAATTCATCATTTGAGATAGATAATTCTTAAATGCGTTTTAGATCCTCGAATGGATTAGTCTCTGCAGTTGCGCGCGGAGAATATTCTGGGAAAGAGATCTCCCTGAGAATTTCCTAAATTCACTCAAAATAAAATAAATCCCACAAATTTTCCTAAATTTTTAACTTCTTTACATTTAAATTTATTTCATATATCAAGAACATCATAAACTCCCAATATTTTAACAAAAAAGAAAATTAACTTAGGTCACTACCAAAAGGAATTAACTTAAGTTTCACTAGTAGCAATAAAAAATAACTCTTGCATTGATTAAAAAATATACAACTAATTTTACATTAACTTTGTTTTTAGAGAAAAAAATTCGGACATAAATTTCTTAATTTCAAACCCATTTTTTATCAAATCAATTTTATAAAAATAATTTTATTCAAAATTACTTTTGACAAATACACTCCAAACACACACTATACAAAGTTAAAATATATGAAATATTGAGTTGGTATTTAGTTGTGATAAAAGTAAAAATATTATTTTTATAGTGAAAGGTGGATTGAAGTAGGATGTGAGATGGTACAAATGTTATGCTCAACCAATTGAACTAGCACACTTTGACAGAAAATTATATCATAAATATAAATTAATTTAATCATCAATATATCTTTGATTTTAATCTATAAATTAATGCTCATTTTACATATATAAACAATTAAATTAGGTAAAGCTAACCCTTTTAATGTAATAATTAAGATATAAGATATACAGTGTCTGTAATTTTATTAAGAGTATTAAATTAAAAAATTGATAAAGGACTATATTTTTAAATTTTAAAAGTATAGAGATTTAATTAATTAAAAAACTTGAAAATCATAATCATAATGATATACAGACCAAATTAAAAAAGACCAAATGAATAATTAAGTATGAAGTGTATTATTATATTTTTGACTAAAAGTATATTATTATATAATAATTATAATAATATATATAATTATCATTATATAGTTAGACTTGCATAATATCGAAAAGAAAACATAATTAGACTCAGCGTTGTGACAAGGGCATACTCTCCGCATTCTAGAGGCTAGCGTGGCATCACTGTTTTCAGTTTCACTTTCACGGCTTTACCCGAAACCCTAGCTCACCTCTCCCTTCTTTATAAACAGCCCCTGTACCCACTTTTTCTGAGCGTCTTCGTTTGAGGCTAGGGTTTTACAGTGCCGCCACATTTTCAAAGATAGATCGAACTTCTCTTCTTTCTTTCGCCCCTTTTCTACTCTTTTTATTTATCGTTTTTTCTTCCAAGTTCAGTTGATTGTAAAAAACACATTGAAGGGGACAGTGACGATGTGATTAAGGTCTCGTTCGTCGTAATTGGCCTAATTGGCCTTGCCGACCATTCTGTTATATCACCACCCATATTCTGAGTCCCTTTTATACCCAAATCTTTTTAATTCCCCTTTTGATTTTTTTTTCTATTGTTTTGGGATCTTTCTTTCATTTACTATTCATCGTTGGTTGCTGTTTGCTTGCAATTTTTGTGCGCTTTATCAATCGGCCAATGATTAAACTAATATAAAAATAGACAAGCATATGTCTGAATCAATTCATGTTGATCAACCTAATCTTCTCTATGAGGCCATCCATCTATTTATTTTCTTTATTATTCTATTTTTTCAAAGATTTATCTTATCAGTTTGTATTTATTTTATCTTTTTTTTTGTTGGTTCTTTCACAGATGTGATTTTTATTATGTTCATTGTTCTTTCCTTTGCTCTGCCAATGATGAAAGAATTGGTAAATATGTAATGTATGATTTTTCATGATTACTATACCACTACTGCCTTCCTTCTGAGGCTCAGCTGTTCAATGATTCTGTAGTTTCTCTATTCATTATGCATTTTATGTGTGTTTTCTTGGAATCCTTTTGAGGTACCAGTTTTTTTTTTCTTTTTGTAAATTTCACCCTTGAGTGTAACATCTTTGTTGGTCCGTGTCAGATCTAACGGAAGGGTCATATGATGATCATAAGCATAGTTCATATGATTGAATAGTGATTGTTTAAATTTTAGTCTTTCGCTCCTATCTGATGACCCTTTCATTTCATCCATCCTATGATCCGATTTTGTGAACTGTATTTTTGTTTTAATTTCCAATTTTTTTTGTCGGAATGGAAACAATTTCTTTGTGAAGCTGTTTGATTTTTTTATGTCTGCCCCTTCAATAATTGTTGTCTGTGATGATATCTTTTAAGGCTTGTTTCTCTAAACATTCGCAGTGGCCGTCTAAGAGCTTTCGCCTTCGCCAGGCTTGAGAGCTAGTGCTGCTTTATCCTTCCTTGGATGTCTGAGACATTTAGACTTTTATTCTTGTTTTAAAGTGATCTCTATTGTTGATAGCTGTTTTTGAGTTTTATGGAATAAGGATTCGGGCATTTTGTTTATGAATGTCCATTACCCATTGTTTTTCCTAAATTTAAATGGCAATGCGTTTGTGTGGTTTGGACAATTGTGTTTTAATTACTCCTCAGTGATGATAAATCCAAAGGCTTGTTTCTCAAAACATTCGCAGTGGCCGCCTAAGAGCTTTCGCCTTCGCCGGGCTTGAGAGCTAGTGCTGCTATTATCCTTCCTTGGATGTCTGAGAGTTGGTTCATTATTAAAAGATTCTTTTTTGTTGACTTGGGATATGGATTTCATTCTTTTGTTTTACAAGTTTGTATATTATTTATTTGGTTCTTTGAGATGGCTGTGTTAATTTGGCATTTGGTCATATGCGCCAGTGATGACAAATCCAAAGGCTTGTTTCTCTAAACATTCGCAGTGGCCGCCTGAGAGCTTTCGCCTTCGCCAGGCTTGAGAGCTAGTGCTGCTTTTATCCTTCCTTGGATGTCTGAGGTCAACCATGCGTCTCTTGTTTTCGTGTTTGCATATTTATACTTTATGCAATTTAAATGAATGTGGAATCAACAGTAACGGTATGTGACCTGAATGGGTATTGGTTAAGCAATATTGGTTAAAATGAAAATAAAGTAGTAGTATTTTCGTATGGAGTTGGAAAACTAGAACAAAAACACAACATGGAAGATGGAGATGGCGAACACCAGCGGCTGATGATAAAAAACACAAAGCGTTTGGACAATGCAGAAGAGGACGGTTTCTAATAGGGACGGTTTCTAATAGGGGCGTAAACGAGTCGAGCTGAACTGAACAATTGAAGCTTGAGCTTGGCTTGTGAAAAAATTAGATAGCTCATGCTTGACTTATTTATTTAAATGAGCTTAAATAAAAGCTTAGACTTGGGCTTGTTAAAAAAATTTAAGTTTGGGTTTGCCTTGTTAGCTCATTAATAACTTAAATTTTTGTATTTATGAATATATTTTTTAAATTATTCTTGAACTTTATTGGTTTAGTATTCTTTTTGTCTCATTTTGTTTATTGTTTTAGTTAAATTTTTTTGTTTCATTTTGATTGTCATTTTACAATATCAATGAAGTATTTAATTTTTTACCCTATTATACCTTAAAACACTAAGTTTACGTGAGAGGGTAATTGATTGTCAACTAGTATGAGAGAGGGAGTAACAAAGGACATCAGAAAAAACAAATATAATTTTTATGAATTCTAAACTATTAATTGTATTTTTTAATTTTTGCGACACAACTTTAAACAACAAACAATGGGATGAAGGGAGTATTTAATAAAAATTAATGTTCAACATGCGATATATAAAATTAAAAAATTCTAGACTATTACGTTTAGATAATCTAATAAATAAAAAATTTATAATTAAATTTCTTGACCTAGAAAAGGAAAAATATTTTTATACAAAATGTAGGATCTATACAATTTTAATTTATGATTATATATATAAACGAGTTATTCACGAGCCTTTAATGTCGAGCCTCTAAGGCTTGAACTTGGCTCATTTAAATATTTGAGAGCTTAAATGAGCTTGAGCGAGCATTTAATGAGTTGAGCCCGAATAGTTCACGAATATCTTAGGTCATTTACAATCTTAGTTTCTGAATACATTGGGTTAGGCTTAAATATAAAATAGGCTTAAATAAATTTTCAGTTCATGTAAATATTCGAATTTTGATTTTAATCCATTAAAAAAAGTCAAACTATTTTAGTCCTTTAATTTTTTTTTTTTGGTTTTGGTCCTTTTAGTGCTATGTGGCTCATTATGACCCAGTCAGCATGTCTACGTGGCAGAAAATGCTGATGTGACCTATCTACGTTTTGAATTTAGTTCCTATAAAAATTTTAAGTTTTGCATTTAGTCCCTCTCAAAATTGAGATTTTGATTTTAATCCTCCTTTTTCCACCACCACCTCCTCCTCCTTCTTTCGTCCTCCACCCCCTCCTTCTCCCCCCTCCTCCACCACCACCACCACCCCTCCCTTCTCTCTCCTTTTCCCTCCTCCTCTCTCCACCAGCACCACCACCCCCACCCTCTCTCTCTCTCTCTCTCTCTCTCTCTCTCGTTTTCTCTCTCTCCCCACCACCACCACCACCCAAACACACACACACACACACTCTCTCATTTTCTCTCGAGTTCTTGGAAGTTCTTTATTTCTTACTTTGGTTTGTGTTGCTATGCTATGATGTGTGTAGTTCTTGAATTCTCAGTGTTTTTATTGTTGTTCTATTTCTAATGTTATGAATATACCTTTCCTTGAGTTGAGAGAGAAAATGAGAGTGTTTGGGTGGTGGTGGTGGTGGTGGGGGGAGAGAGAGTGTTTGGGTGGTGGTGGGAGGAGAGAGAAAGAAAACGAGAGAGAGAGAGTGTGTGTGTGTTTGAGTGGTGGTGGGGAGAGAGAAAGAGGGTGAGGGTGAGGGTGAGGGTGAGGGTGAGGGTGGGGGTGGAGGTAGTGGTGGAAGAGAGAGGAGGAGGGAAAAGGAGGAGAGAGAGAGGGGGTGGTGTGGTGGGAGAAGGAGGGGGTGGAGGACAAAGGAAGGAGGGGGAGCAACTTGTACTTATAAATTTGGACTCAGTTGATGTACTTTAATCTCTATAAAAATTTTAAGTTGTTTAGTTAGACCCTATAAAAATTATAATTTTTGATTTTAGTCCCGTGATAGGAAGACAGTCCTAGTCAGCAGGTCTTTATAAATTTTAAATGACGTGTCAAGTGATGACATGGACATATGTATGCCACATCAGCACAATACAGTGGTAATTCACTAAAAGGACTAAAACCAAACAAAAATTTTTTAAAGGACTAAAATAGTTTGATCTTTTTTAATGGACTAAAATCAAAAATCAGATATTTATAGGGACCAAAAACTTATTTAAGCCTATAAAATATAATCTATAATATATTATTACCCCGCGTTGTGCGTGAAGATACTCTAGTAAATGAATCTGATCGTATACTTAGGCTGAGTAACTGTTGGATCGATTTTGATCTGTCTAAAGAGTTTGCATTAGTTTTTCCTGGAATATTGTCATCGGAGTGACTTATTGCAAGAAAAAGGACTTGTTATTTAGCAAAATACATTCTAATCGTTGGTGATCGGTCTGTAGAGAAGCTTTTTTTGCTGAATCCTAATTATGGTTTGTTTCTTCCCTTGGATTGAAGAAGTTCCATGTGGCACCAGCAATTAAATTCAACTAGTAGCTGAGCAATGCCATTGGCAATATGCATAACATCATGATTCATACAATCTAGTCCGCAGACAAATCAAATATTTCAATATTTGAACCACTCTCTTTTACCTTCCGATCATTTGGTTGATGCACAATGTGGCCGAATAGAGGTCAAAAATAAAAACTATTGGAAGGGTACAATCCTCATGTATAAAACGCAATTACCCATCTCCAGGTTTAGTTACTAAAAGCTTATTTTTTATTCAGAAACACTTTGCTTAGTTGCAGCAAATTAAAACTGAATCCTGATTATTCTGAAGATAGATGTCTTTTGGTGTTTTATTTTCCCGTCTCCTGTCAAAAAAGTATCTCCATTTTCCAGTGATATTCAACACGTTTGATTAATAAGATGAGCAAATAATGATCGCATAAACGTTAACATTTGATCGTAAGATAATTTTGACAAGAGTTATTTCATCTTTATCATTAATTTAGTTTAATAAATTTTAAGCTTCTAATTAAGTGTACATAACATTGTGGTCTTTTAAATTAGAGTTTTTTTTATAACCATGTTATTAGTACGAAGTATCCACTGGTTTTGTTAATGATTAATCTCTGCTAGGAAATTTGGTTGGCCACTTTTAGTGGGGTCTCCCCTCTCGATTATATTTTTTCTATTCACAATGCTCAAACCTGAGACCAACATAATATTGGTAAATTAGAGGGTTTTGCTATCATGTATAAGAAGATTTTGGAAAATCTGGGCATTTGTTTTTTTCTTCACATTAGCTTTCTACATTAACTATTGAATGTTAGGTTATTATTCAGACTAATTTTGCAACATTTGAAAAATGGATGGATCAAAATCAAACGATTAAAAATGAGGACCGAAATCGGGTCGGGTATGGTTGCAAAGCAAAATTTGTCTCAACTCGATCTAATCCAATCCGTGTTATTTACTTTGATACGGTTCCATTTTTACCCAAATCCGACCCGTGGTCACCCCTAATTTCCATATTGATATCTAAATTTATTCATCATCATTAACATAATTTACACAACTCGAAACCAGGCGCCTTCTAGCGTGCACAAGCGCTAGTGGTTTGTGCACCATGCACAAGATCACTTATTGTTGTTAGATCTTATAAGAAAACTGAACGGTGAGATGAGAACTAGGGTGCACATAATTGTTCCTCACTAGATCCCCCTCCCCGTCCCTAGCGCCTTCACCATCGTCCATGGTGGTTCCTCAAGAACACAACAACAACCCCCTTTCTCAGTTGCATTTGCATCTGCACCTCTTCAACCACAGCTCCACCACCAGTCCACCACCACAACAACTACCCCACTAGTCTACCACTCCCTCACTGTGCCATAAGCCAAAGCACAAACCCCGCTCCACCTCCGTTGCCCTCGCCCACCCCACCACACCAAATCATACCCCAGTCACCCCAAATTCTCCTCCACCGTCTTCAACTCCCCATCGATGCAGCTAACACCGTGCCGTTCTCGACAGTGTCGGTTCTACCTTCCTCTCCGCCACCTCGCCCACCCTTCTTCGACGTCGGAGACCAACACCGACACCATCGCAACACTAACACGACAATCAACCCCTAATCAAAGATCCATCAGCTTCTTCGACGCACTGGAACTGGACGAAGGTCCATCGCCACTGGGCATCTGCCGTCACCGTCACGATGAAGCTACGCTTCTTGACCCCTCCAAGAACACAAGCTGCGACGGCCTCACCGTCACCGTCACCGTCATCCCCATTGCCAGCGACTCCACCCTCACACTGTAAATCGAGTTTGGCGGGCCCACATTCGTCACGGTCCTCACGTTCGTCACCAACCCTTTGGACGATCTCACAGGGAACAGAGCAACAAACGCTCGGATGGTGTCTGGATGGACAATCTCACCTCCGTCATCCTCACCCTGTAATCGCCTGAATCATTGTTGTTTGTGGGGAAAAGTTGAGACTTTGGGAAGAGGTGAGGAAGGAGACGAATCTCCATGTCGAAGTCGGGGTCCGTTGACCTGTCGGCATACATCGGTGTCTAGCTACTGGATGGTGCCGGCGGTGGGAAAGGTATAGTCGCCATGGATGACTTCGAGCTAGAGGCCGGTTGGGTACTTGGCGTTCTGACTTGGGGTGGGGGTGAGAGGAATTGTGTGAGGGAGTTTTGCGTGTTCTTCAAATTAGTATCATCTCATCTAGGCCCTTGATTTGTCCATCACTAAATCTAACGATGTTAACCGACTTGTGCTCCGTGCACAACCCATCTCCCCTTGTGCACACTAGAATTAGCCCTCGAAACCAATAATGTTTTTTTTTAATTTTTTGTAATCTATTTTTTTATCCATTTTCTTCTTTTCCGAACTTTTCCATGGAAAATTACCCCAATTTTTTTATATCCCAATCTATTTATTTATTTTTAAATAAAACACTTAATGGAAAATTGTTATTACCCTATTTCACTGAAGTGAAGCGCGGTGAAACAGCCAAATTTCCCTCCCATAATTTTTTCCCCACTAGCGGGAAAGGAATGAAACATCAAAACCGCTTCTGATTTTCACCGCTTCCCTTCTCACTCTCCCTCTCCCTCTCCCTCTCCCTCTCCCACTCCCTGCTATCTCTCTCAGTCCCAGGTTCGTTTCTTTGTTTCGTCGTTTTATTTTATAATAATCATCACAAATATTAATTTGTTAATGAGAATCTGTTGTGTGTTGCTGTTGATAGTTCAATCTGTCCCTGACGTTGTTGTTGCCTATTTGTTTGCTTTAGTTTACGTTCTTGAGTATTGAATGCCGCTGTTGAATGTCGATGCTTCATATCCCTGCGTCTTCGTTTTGAACGTGTTTTGGGTGATTATTTTGATTATTCTATTTGCAGCATGGGTAGCCTTATTGAGAGCCAAGGTGATTCTCCTAATGTTGAAAACAAATGCCTAGTTTTGGCGGATGAATGCAACTCATCAAATTCTGGAGCACAAAGGAAGAGGCCTAAAACTGGTAGTGGTAGGTCGAATGTTTGGGACTACTTTGTTAAAATTGGTGTGGGAGGAGATGGGAAACAAAAGTGTAAATGTAAGTCTTGTGGTAAAGTCTATACTTGTGGATATGTTGGTACCTCTCATCTGCATTACCATATAACCAAATGTCCTGTGATTACGAAATCTCGCATTCAGAATGCTGCTGAGAAATTGGAGGTTAGAAGGCTCGATCAAAGGGTTGTTCGCGAGTTGACGACTCAAATGATTATACAACATGAGCTTCCATTTCAGTTTGTTGAGTTGGAAGGGTTTAGAGCATTCACTAAGTATGTTTCCTCTGATCAGGCTCAGTTTGTTTCTAGAGATGCTGTTACTGCTGATGTGTTGAAGGTTTACTCACTTGAAAAGGATAAGTTGAAAAAACAATTGGCTGCTATTAGTGGCAGAGTTTGTTTGACCTTTCGTTGTTGGACTAGTTCTTGCAGTTCTCAAGGCTATGTAGCTCTAACTGCTCAATATATGGATGAGGATTGGAAGTTGAATGTCAAGTTGTTGAATTTTTGTCATTTGGACCCTCCACATGATAATTTCGAGCTGTCGAATAAGATTCTTGACTATTTGAAGGAGTGGGGGATAGAGAGAAAGATTTTTTCTATTACCGTGGATAATGCTTCGACTAATGAGGACTTGAGGAACTTGAAACAACGACTTTGCTTGCATAACAGTTTGTTGAGTAATGGGGATTACTTCCATTTTAAATGTTGTGCTCGTGTCTTGAATTTAATGGTTGGAGAGAGTCTGGTTGTAGTGAGTGATGTAGTGCACAAAATATGGGAGAGTGTGAAGTATGTCGCTGCGTCGAGCTCAAGGTTGAAACAATTTTATCAATGTGTTGAAGAAGTTGGTGGTGTTCATGGTGTGGATGGCTTGTATTTGGATGTGTCCAGTTCCGGTAAATGGAATTCCATTTATTTGATGCTTAATAGTGCAATCGAACATCGCCGTGCCTTTGAACGCATGCGTTCCAAAGATATGATGTATAAGCATTGTCCATCAAGTGAAGAGTGGGATAGAGGAGATAGGATCTGTGGATTCTTGAAGATTTTTTATGAGCTTGCCGATATGGCTTCTGGATCTACTCATCCTACGCCCATCACTCATTCATGGCAAATTTGGAGGATAGAGTTTTCATTGAGAAGAATGAAGTTGAGTGAGGATCACAAGATAAGAGATATGGCTTCAAAGATGTTGGACGAGTTTGACAAGTATCTGAGAGAGTATAGCATGATTCTTGCATTTGGTGTTGTTCTTAGTCCTAGGATGAAGCTCGATCATTTGGAGTTTTCATACTACAGATTAGCAGATAAGGATCTTAATATAGCAAGAGATAGGGTGAGCAATGTGAGGAAAGCTTTATCTGCTCTTTTTAATGAATATGCCAACAAGGGTGCAACAACATCAAGTAGTCTTTCTGCGATAGATACATGTTTTTCTCCCTCAACGCTTGAAGAGAAGCCAAAATTGAGTCCTCTAGCCGAGTATTGTGTAAGTTTCTGTTTTGTGAAACCTTTTTTTGGGTCTTTCTACCTAAATATTTATCTTATTTTTGTCTCTGATTTAAATATCATAGGAATATCGTGAACAAGAGAGACAAAAAAAATATGGTGCCGGAATGACTCAACTTGATCTTTATTTGGAAGAGCCAACTCAAGAGTATGCAGATACTTTAGACTATTGGAAGAACAATGGTCGCATATATGGTGACCTTGCAAGGATGGCTAAAGATGTGTTGAGCGTCCCATTGATCACAGTGGCATCTGAGTCTGATTTTAGTATTGGCGGCTTTATTTTGGACAAGTATAAGAGTTGTATGCTTTCAGAAAATCTGCAAGCTCTCATATACTCCCACAATTGGTTATTTGGATTCTCACCTAGTGGTAAATTTTGTTTCAGTTGTAATTTTTCGAATTTGTTTCTCATGATTAATATATCATTGATTATCATCATGATTAACCTTGGTTATAATATATTGTGTCAATACACAGATGGATTTGGAGATGTGATTGAGGACACAAGAAAAATTGACATAAATATATCTAAGCAAGATTCAAATGCCCTTGTTTTTGATGAGGACGAAGATGAAGATTGACAGAGTGGAAGGATAATTGATTTCTCTGGATTTTTTATGTAGACTCGGTACTTGCTCTGGTTGCTGATTTTTTATGTTTTGACATATGATATGGGGTTGGTGTTTATAATCTTCTGACACATTGGTATTTGATCGAACATGTATGGATTCCACAAGTTCAAGGCCTAGTGTTTGGGATTTGTTTTCCTCCCAAAGGGTAGATATGGGTGAAGATGGGAGGTTAAGGACAAAACGTAAGGCATGTTACCAAGTGTACTCAGATCATCCAATTTTGAACAAATTTGCTATGTTTTCACAAGAGATGCAATGAAGAAAAAGAAGAATGACAAATTATATTACCGGTAATTCGTAGGTCTGATCTGAATGATTGAAGTTGATTTAATTCTTTTTTTTACGGCAACTTGATTTAATTCTTATTATACGACAGAGTCTATGTTGCATTTTTGTTGTATTTTCCAGTTAGTACATATTTATTTAAATTAGTCACAAAATAAGTTTGTTGTAATGAACACGGTCTAAAAAAAAGACTAAACACGATTTAAAAAACACTTTTGAAAAAACAAAACTTTTTGAAAATAGAAAATAAACATGTTTTAAAAAATAAATTTCAGAAAATAAATTCATAGATAAAAGTTTTAAAAATAAAGTATAAACATACATTTCAGAAAAACTGAAAATGATTGATAATGTTGAAAATCACAAAATGAGAAAATTAATTAAATTCAGCTTTTAAAAAATTAAAGTATGAATCATATTCATGTATCTTATGGAGTGTATTGCACAAGGAAAAACAACTGTTTTCATTATTTCTCTTTATTTTTTTGTTTTGGATAAATATAAATGTTTGAAATATTCAAGTATGGAACTCGACACGCAAGATGCGATCCCCACGTAGTTAGAACGTGTTGGAAGCACAGATCAAACCAACCTTGGCAGAAAACTCTGCATCCCTCTTCTTCTCTAACCTTGGAAGAGTTTAATTTGTTCGTAATTAATTATTATTAGGATATGGATAGATTCAGCAGAACAGCTAACACCCTATTGTTCCTTCTTTTCTGTGTCTTGATCGTTCTCCAATTCCAGCTTGCAACCCTTGATGAAGGTGGCCAAAATGTTGCCCAAGACCACCCCGAAAAACCACTCTTTTCCAAGATACTGATGGATACCGTTTCTCTACTCAGAAAGTCCCACAAAAGCTCCTGGGAGAAATTCAAAACTGTCATACATGATCTCCAGATGCAGTTCTCCCCACCAAATTTGGAGTAAGTTAAAAAGGTTCACAGAATACCCATTTGATCAATTTTTATTTATTTATTTATTTATTTATATTTCAATATGAACAACGATGTATTGTGGGTATTCTTTAATTCATGTAGATTTCACTACTTTGTAAATGAATCCCACCAAATAGAATATAAGACGCATATGATTAATGGAACCCACGTGAATTTCACCAAATCATAGAATGTATTGCTAGCACTCGTTATAATGTTATGTAATATCCTTTTATCAGTTTCAGGGGTTCGGGAGAGGCAGAACCTGATGGTGTGAAAGAAGCGGTTGGGAAAAGCCTCCACGAAAGCAAAGAATCGGTTGAGGAAACTGCCAAATCAGCCGCTAAAGTGGTCGGGGAAGCAATTCATAAGACAACAGAAAATGTGAAAGAGGGTGCCGACTCTGACAAGGAGTCTAAAGCTGAACTTTGATCAGAATATTTTCTTTAGGGTGATTTTAATCAAAATTGTAATGCTGTTGGTGGAGGAGATGACAATCTCTATCTCTGTATGAAACAATTTATTTATGGTAAACTTTTTGTCTTCTGTACTTTTTCCTACATTTTTCTGTTTTAATTTAATGTACCTTTGGTGATTGATTGAAATTAGTTCATTGGCGCCAGTAAAGTACCACCTTTCAGGATTTGAAGGTAGTGTAGTTTTTTTATTATTCAAATTGCAGTTGGGACTCTAACCTTTTGCAGAAATCACAATTGATGTAATTAAGCTGTTACATTCCAGTCAAATAATCCATATAGTTAATTTATTGATAATTGATATATACACAATACTGAGTAGCCTCACTCAATATGCTACTTCACTGTCTATCTGTCTATCCCTCTTTGCATGGTAAAGTAAAATTAGTCTAATGATATTGATGGAATTGGAGAACCTCTGATGTTGTGGAATGGATTACTCAATTCCATCTCTTTGCATTTTTTGAACTTTTAGACTTTTGCTTTGCAGCCTGAAAAGCCTGCATCTTTTGTTTCTTGCGTGCTTCTTTCTCGGCCTGTAATGGGGAAAAAATTGGGATTTTTATAAGCTATTCTGGAAGTTCTCCAAAACTATAAAAGGCAATTGCTACATCATTACCCTCATCATTCCATATGGGTGTAACAAAAAAGAGTTTACCTTGGACATCTTAGATTTGGCTTTCACTTTTGGAGCTTTCTCCTCTAGATCCGCCTCACGTTCAAGCTCTCTACTCCTAGCATCAAGATTTTTCTCTAAATAATACTGCAATTTTTGAGATTTAAGTGTTAGAAACATGTAAATAAACCAACCAATAATAATCCAATGGGCTCTTAAGACCAATTGCATCTTAAAAAGGTTCATTCTTTTACCTCATTTCAACTAATTCCACCTTTTTTCTAATGCATACCATCAAACCTCAAATGCATAGATAAAGGACAGAGGCAGGGTTGGATTCCACTTACATTGTAATCACCTGCATAATTCTGTACAGTTCCATCTTTGATTTCTATCACCCTATTAACTATCTGCTTTATAAAGTATCGATCGTGAGACACTGTGATAACAGTGCCCTGGTATTCTGTTATTGCCTCCTGGTAGAGGAATTATAAATTATTAGGGTGATGGAGTGATAGTGAGCTAATGAGATTTAAATAAGAAGCATAAGAGATAAGTTACACAAACCTCAAGCATTTCCTTAGAAGGAATATCCAAGTGATTGGTTGGTTCATCCAACACAAGTAGAGTTGATGGTTTTACCATAAATTTACAAAACGCCAAGCGTGCCTAATAAATAAGAGAAACAAGAAACATTCAAAGGTTTATGTATCTTGTTAAAGAGTGAGAAAGGGTTGGACATTGAAATGAAACTATTGAAGCTATCATTACATCTCTAAAGATGGAAATCGCATAACAAGTATAAGTTTGATTTATCTCGCCAGAACTTTCAATTTGATGGTTGAATTATTGAAACTCAATGTCTACAAAAAATTACTTGATGGGGTTAACTGATTAAGTGTTACAAGTCATGCAATAACTGAAAGCACAAAATAATTTAAAAATGGCTATAGAAATTAACAGAAAATTCACTGAAATATGAGGTCATGATGTAATTCCTCAGTTAACTGATTATATATGAATTATAAAATTAACTTCGAGGAAAGCACTACTCAGTATGGATTTAATCTGGGACTTGAATTTTATGCTGCTCACAAGTTACTAGGGCTAATCGAATGCCAACTGGAAAAAAAAAAATCATAAATTTACCTTCTCGCCACCACTCAATAGCGAAACTTTCCTGTCAAGCATATCAGCTTTGAAATTACAACGCCCAAGAAGTCCTTTAATATCATCAATCCTCCAATCCTCTGCAACTTCTTCTACTGTCTGAAGCACTGTCTTGTCCAGATCAAGTGCCTCTGCCTGTGAAATGAATCATTAAGTAAACATTAAAATTACACAAGTACATGAAAGTTTTGACATGAAGAACTGGAATCAAGAGCACCATCAATGGTTTCATTATAACTAGCATTCCTTGGTTCACACACCTGATTTTGCTCAAAATAGTTTGGTAATACATTGTGCTCCCCAAGCATAACTTCACCCCCGATTGGCTTCTCTAAACCCATTATCAATTTCAGTAAAGTACTCTTACCACATCCATTTGGACCAACAATGGCAATTTTTTCTCCTCTTTCAATTGTCAGATTTGCCTTTTTGAAAAGTACCTGACACATTAAAAAAAAACTAAATCAGTTGATGTCAATGAAACGTATGACATACAGACAGACACAGACATTTTAATACTCACTTGTCAATAATAAGAGCATGCTTACTTACCGTATCCTCAAAGCCATATTCTAAGTTCTTAATTGTTACAACAGATCTTCCACTCCTTCCACGCTCAGGGAACCTGATTCTCATTTGTTTCCGTTGAAACGGCTTCTCTACCAGTTCCTCTTCCTGAAGTCTCTCTAGCTTCTGTTCTCGTAAAGATAGAAGCAAATTCTTTTAGGAAAATGACTTAAGTAGCAACAATACACTAAAACAACAGTATAGTTCAAAATTTAATTTTTAGAGCCACTGCGAGGATGTATCCAACTAATCTGAATAATAAACACAAGCACCAATACTTTGAAACTAGGAAGAATGGATGCGGCATGGGACACATACAATATGAAATGGATTCAAGGAGTGGATATGGCAAATTCAAAAACGTATAGGATACAACACAATTAGGGTATGACAATTGGAAAATTCACCATTGCTTCCTTGCTTGGAAGTCATCTTAAGTGTCTAATATTTTAACGTTACGAAAAGCTATTTAATTGAATTTCAACTCTTGGGGCCAATTCATATGATCACAAATACCTTCTCAGCAGATGAAGCACGACCAGAATTTGCTCCAGCACCTAGCCTATTAATTAAGCCTTTTGTCTGTTCAATTTCTTTCTGTTGCTTCTCCCATGCAGCATTCTGTGCTTCAACCCATGCTGCCTTTGAAACTACATACTGAGAATAATTTCCCTCGAATGTCCTTGATACACCCATGTCAGTTTCCACGATTTTCGTACACAGCTGATCAAGAAAAGCTCTGTCATGGGAAATGATAACCATTGGCACATCCTGCTCGTTAAGATAATATTCAAGCCACTCAATGGTGTCAAGGTCAAGATGATTCGTGGGCTCATCCAACAGCAATAAATCTGGGTCCTGAAAATGAAATCAAGTCACCATTCATATCAGAACACTCATTAACTCCAATGCCAACATTGTCAAAGTTATCAGTCATACAGTAAAGAGAGCAAAAAAAAAAAACAGAATACAGATATTAAGAACAAGTTATCAGTCAGTTATCACTAGAGTAAATAATTGCAACATGGGCACATAGCAATGCATGTGCAGCCAATGAAACATGTTTCATCAATGAAGCAACAGCTCACAGAATGGCAAATTTCTTTCACTCGGTTAAAAAGAGTGCGCAAACAAACATGCATGCTTTCACAGTTTCACTACAACACTACAAAATCCAGGAAACAAACTATGATTAATTGCAATCATGGTTTTAAGTTGCAGCACACAACTGCAATTGCGGACGCAGCGTAAAGGTTTTCGAGGCTTCCTCAGCCGCCGCGTCACAATCGCATCAGCTACACTTATCCGTAATTTTCCACAATACCAAGGGTCACATCGTAATCGGCCCACAGCCGCAATTTAAAACCTAGATTGCAATTAAATGTTGTGTCTCGCTCAAACAAGAAAACAGCCGAAAAAGCTACACTTTATGATGTAATAATAAGTAGTAAATAATAAGATCATATCATGTGTTAAATTAAAACTATATTATATTAAGTATGTGTTTGGAAGAGCATTTGCTAAAAGTGATTTTGACTTAACTTGATTTTATAAAATTGATATAGTTAAAATTGAGTTTGAAGTGAAGTGGTTTTACGTTTGGATCTTTTTACTTTGAAAACAAGTTTGAGGTAAAACTTAGGGTAAAATTTTCAACCTAACACAAGCTACAAATCCTTTCTTCATGTAGTGCACTATTTTGGACAAAAGAATAGCTTTCTCTTCAAAAACCTAAACACCTAAATTTTTACTAAAATCACTTTTGACACAGAAAAAAAATCAATTTTGAGTATCCCTACCGTGCATCCAAACATGCACCAAATGTCATATTATATACCTGAAGCAGAATCTTGCCAAGGGACATCCTCATCTGCCACCCACCACTAAAGGAAGCCACCAACCTATCAGAATCCTCAGGTGCAAACCCAAGCTCAGGCATCAACTTATCAACTTTGGCATCCACCTGATCCAACTCCAATGCCTGACCCTTCCTCTGAAGCAAATCGAACTCATCCAAAAGCCTCCCCATCAACTCCAAATCGTCCACGGAACCTTCCAGAGCCTTCTGGACCCTCTCCAGCTTCCCAGATACCTCCATTTCCTCCTTGAAAGCGCTCAGGAACTCCTCCCTCACCGTCCTACTCTGCGACACCTCGAACTCCTGGCTCAAAAACGCGACTTTCATGTTGGGTTTGGCCTTTATCACGTTTCCCGAATCTGGGTCTTCCAGACCCGCGATGATTCTCATCTGGGTCGTTTTCCCAGCACCGTTGACGCCAACAAGACCAACTTTCTCACCCTTCTTCACTTCCCAGCTAACATCCTTCAAAACGGTGACACCCTTGTAGGTTTTGCTTATGTTCTCTAACTTGACACCCGATGAGACACTCGAAGCACCGGTTTTGTTATTGTGGGAGTTCGATTGCTTGTTCCCGCGTTTTCTGTCGTGTTCGGCCGTCGAGGTGTCGGAGAACAGAGACGCAATGTCGTTGTCGTTTTTGTCTTGGATCGTTGTCGTTTCGGCGGCGTCAACTGCGGATAAACGACACGTAGCGGCATCGAAGTTAGGTGTTTTGGGGGAGAAGAATCGGTGGCGGTTGGAGAGTGAGCGAAGAGCGGGTTTGCGCGCGTCGAGAATGATTGTGCCGGTGGCGGTGGCGGTTAGGTGATGGAGCTTCGCGGCTAATTCCATTCAAATGGAAATGAAATAGCAGAAGAAAAGACTGTGTGTGTAAACGGCAGCGAAGTACAACTCAGGGGAATGCCACCAGAGAATAGAGACTTTGTTTTCCCTTCCACAGAGCACACTGTTGTTTTGAATTCGGCGTAAGAAGTTTCGGAAAGAAAGAGGAAAAAATTAAAAAAAAAAATGTTTTCTACTTGCTCACCTGGACAAAAAAATATAGACAAAATTAAATATTTAAATAAATATAAAATTATAAAACTATTTAAACTATTTTTTAAATTATACAGGTGAATTTTTTATTGAACTTTTTGACGTCATATTTCATATATTAAATTAAAATATGATTTTAGAAATTATTTTCAACTCGTAAAATTATTTTTTCTAGAACTTAAACATATTTATTTTAATAATTATATTTAATAATTAAAATGAATATTTTTTTTTTATGATTATGAATATAGATTTATTGTGGCCTCAAATTGCACAGTAAATATAATAATAAAATAAAATCCGCATAAAGATGACGATTTTGGGTGAGAATATGGGTTTTGTGGTGTGCGCTCGCCGGTTCAGCTAAACGGAGTGTGAGTGAGCGTGACATGGCCCTCTCTCTTTGTGCCACGTCATCACACCTCCACGCCTCGCCTCCTTTCCAAATGCGACCAAAATTTTACATCACTTGTTTTTTTATGGGGAATTATTTGGAACCATGTTTTTCTTTTTTTAATTTTAAATCTAATACTCATTTAATATAGCTTTCTTTTTTTTATCTCTTTTTTTTAATACATCACTCATCCATTATCCATTTTTCTTTTATTTTAATCTATCTTAAGGTGTATATTAGTGTTTGTATTTCTAATAATCATTTTGTATAATTTTATGTGGTTTTCTGATCAATGTGGACTAGCTGTCATACAAGGGAGAGAAACTTGCCTCTATGGCCAACTCTAAAAGGTGCATAACTATTTTATCCAAAGGTGATTGCACTTTTAGTTCTCCGGTTACTGTGATTTGGTAAATCGTGATTAACCAAACTTGATTTGATCTTGGAGATCATTCCACACCATTGAAGCCTTAATGATCCAGACAATACTGGTAGCAATTTTTGGAGACACCGAATGATTGATCCACGATACAACAACAGTACTTCATCTCTTATATGTAGTGCACATTGAATCTTGTTACTGGTTTCTTGATATTTCCATCACTGGATTCAAACTTTGTTCGTGGTTTGTAAAGCCATAGTCACTCTAGTTCCTTCGATAATTAGGGAAACCAAAACCAATGAGGGAATTGGCTAATTTTTTTATTTGATTAAAAATATGTATCCGGAAAAAAATCTAACCATCAATACTCGTTGGCTAAAAGCGAAGAGTTAAACTTATCTACTGTTAAAGACTTGAGTTATTTTTTTTTTAACTGATCGATGTCTAGGCGTGATTTTGTCAATTAATTCAAACATAAATTCGAATAAATCCAAAATCAACCGGGTCCCAATTTAATTAATAGCCAAATCTGACAATTTGAAGCAAATTCATTGACTAATATCGATCGCTTACCAGTTATTATATATTTTTTTTTTGACTGAAAGAAACTCATATCATTGCAGCTAAATCAGAAATACAAAATGGTGAAGTATTAAAAACACGAGGACTACCCCACAATGTGACCACCCTAACTAAGGAGTGAACAACCATACTTGTCTCCGAATAAACTTAACATAAAGTTTGGCTTAGAATTTAAAATAGTGCGACACTGTCAGTGAAATCTTGTGTCCTGGAGTGAATGCTGTCAACCACACTTTTTGCATCAAGTTCAAAAATCACATTGTGGACATCCAGCTCATTGGCCCATTGCAGCGCCTCAAGTAACCCAATAGCTTCTCCCTCCTTATTATATATTTGGACTTTGATACATAGACCACCACACACCCACACACCACCCAATGCTAATAAGTGAAATAGAAAATGTGGGTGTGTGGTGGGTGTAGGTGGGGTGTGTGTGTAACATTTCCCTATATATTTATATTCACCTCTTGTAGAAACTCACTCTTCAGCAAGATTTCCCCATGCTCAAAAATAATAATTAATCAAGAAGAAATATCCTGAAATATTTTAACTGTCATTGGCATTGTCACTAACAATAATAATCAAAAACAATATATACAATCCATGTAGTTGAAGCATAAAATAAAATAGGGAGTCCCTTTTTGAGTTTATGGCAGAAATACCCTTATAATAATTAAAAAAGGTCGTGAGAGATTAACCTCGGAAGATTAGATCCATAATATTAACGGACTCAAAATTCCATTTTATTAACTAACCATGCATGTGACAGGTAGCATAGCACGAGTAAAGCACGCCAAGCCCGACAATTGCACACCGCTCAACAACACCCAAACCAAAAGAACCAATAGAAGATACTGAAGCCTCGTAATTGTGAAGGGATCCATTAGATTGATCTATATTATACGAAAAGAAAAGATAATAATTATGAAAGTGTCAAAGGCGTGGTAGCTTCGTAAGCAATGCGTGTCCAAGAGTGGCATTTCTGTAAATTAACTGACAAAATAATAAAAGTCTCAATTAAAAATTAAAAATAATTAATAATAAAAAAGGTGTCACCCCGCTTTTCTGTTGTATAACAAGAACATGGTGTCCAATGGATTGAATGAATTCATCTCATCTCATCTCATCTCATCTCATATATATTACATACAATATAGGCACTCAGTGTGCAGCTGCAACATATCACATCACAATCACAAACGGGGACCGACCTCTCTTTTCTCTTCTCTTCTCTCCCACTCCCCTCGCTGTTCCTTTGGACTTGGGTTTTTAATTTCTTTCATTCATTATTCACTCTATAAAACACACGCTAGCTAGCTAGCTAGCTATTATATTAGCTCTGAACACTTTGGCATATTTCTCATCATCTCAAGATCTGAAATCACTCTCATGGACCGTCGCAAAGAGGTTAGTTTCTCCCTCTCTCTAATTACTGAGACTGTGTGTTCGGTTGATCATTGGTGTTTGCTTGCATGGTTCTATTTCTGCTACTAGTTGATTCGCAAAAGCACACATGAACCAGAAAACAGAGAGAGCAGAGTCTCTGTTTTTTTTCTTATTTCAATTTTGATACCGAAATATTATTTTAATTTTTAATGTTAAAGGTACTTGTAGGAAAACTCTGTTTATTTTGAATAGGATTTAACTACTGATTAGCAAAAGCCTTGGAAAATCCGCAGTATTTTGTTTCCCCTGTTATTTGATATATTTAATTTCGGTCATAAAAGTAATTAATCATTATCATTAGTGGCCATGCATCCACAGTGTTCGATGTATTCATTCGCCCTTCTGCGATTCCTTCGCCTTTTTTTTTTTGACCGCTTTAATCTGTTAAATGTAGACACGAATATTCATGATTATTCATATTCTTCCTTTCCAAATTCAAACTCACCTTAATTATCATTTTGCTTTTTTTTTTTTGATAGACAAATCATTTTGCTTTTTTTTCAATCTTCATAATTGACCTCAATCACCTGGATTTACATTTACTGTAGGAGACGAAGTTTATATCGAATAACCCATATTTTTCATGCCAATTTTTTATTATTTATTGTATTTTTTCTAAATTATAGATTCTCTACGGTTGCTTTGAGCCGATGATAACAGTGTTGCAGTCGTACAAGTAATCGCGTACTCCTTTCTCGATTCACGGAGGAAATAGTCAAATTCGTCGCTAGGATTAGTTTTTCTCCCGCGTTTCCCTTTATCATGATTATAATATAAGTTTATACTGGGTCCATGCCCATTGCTACTCATCTATTATATTATTTTCTCTTATGATTTCTTCTTATTTCTTATAAATTCTCTGGAAGTAACTCTAAAATGATATGGCGTTTTTTTTTTGCTGTGCACTTTTTTTTTTGGTCTAATTTGCTGTGCACTTTTGTAGTCTAGGAATATTCATTTCATACTGTGAAGAATCCTCCTGACTTTACACTTTTTCTAATGTTTATCAATTTTTCCCCGCTCTTTCTGCCTCTCTTCTTTTGGTGTATATATACCCTCAATGTGAAAAAAAAAACGTTTTATTTATAGTACATTGTTTTTATAATAATAATAATTATTATTATTATTATTACTATTACTAAAATGATCCCTTTGTTATGGTGATGTGCTGACTAAGTTGTAAATTTTGTCCACATAGAAAAACGCTCCTTGGTTATCAGTGCCACAGTTTGGGGACTGGGATCAGAAGGGCCAAGTACCGGACTACTCACTTGATTTCTCAAAAATCCGAGAAACTAGGAAACAGAACAAGACAAACATTTCCAGGGCAAGTCTTGGCAACGAAGAAGAGTTCAATATGGATTCAACAACCTCCTCCAGCAGCGTAAACACTGGCCATAGCAGTGACCCCCAGTACCCTCATCAAACAAACTCTCCAACTGTAAGATTCTTGGCCAGCTTTGTTATTCTTAAATTATTGTGTTGCCCATTATCCATACAAAATTAGTATTTGCAGCTATAAGTAACAAAGGAAATTAGCATGATCGGGAGGATATTAAAAAAATAAAAAAGATTCCAGAATATTTATAATGGCAGACACGGGGATGGATCATATGCCTGAAAAGGTGAAATTATTTTTTCCATCCCTGGATATGGTGGGTTGGGTAGTACTATTATTTGGTAGATTATATCAGTGGCAGATTTTTTTGTGGGATTTAAAAAAAAATTAAATGAATGTGTCCAACTTATGTCTATGCCATGCTCTAGCCATGTTAGAGCTGGAAAAAAAAACTCACAACACAAATAGTGTGCTGTGGCTTTATAGAAGGAAACCCTCTGAATTTAAATAAATCAAAATATTTGCTCCTTGTGATTAAATTAAAGATGATAGTCACCAAAAATTAGAGAAAAAAATTTGGAGATGGGTTTTTTTTTTAGAAGCTGGAGATGGGCGTGTTGAGATGTACTTGGATCCCCTACAATGTAGGCTGTAGCAGCTCAAGAATATAACATTCTCGACCTTTGGATTAATCTAACTGGAGATCTTTGCAACAGAGGATGTAGTAGTGCTGCATAGGATCCAGATCTAAGAATTCATGAGATAAAAAGGGGCATGGTGAGAGACGGGCTGGAGAGGATCCATACGCGTGTTGAGATATCTTTTACCAAGTAGGTGCAATCAATGCGTATAGGATGAGGTCTTCTACTCTCTTCTTGAGCATTTTTCCAACAATAGACGTTTTCAAACAGCACTGGTTAGTGGTTCCCTGTCTTTCTCCGCCTAGAAAAGGCACTGATTTCCTATTTAAAAAAAACTGAGTTGGCATTGAAGGTTTCTTGCCAAAATTTCCGTTACCTTGAAGAAATATTATAATATCATTGTCTTCCTCTCTTTTTATATTCTCCTATTCTAGTATTAGGACTTAGGATGAACCCAGCCTTGCAAATCTTTATTATGATGGATTGAACACCGTTGAAGAATAAACGAATCTTAGTCATATGTACACACAATCTTAGACATGTTACTAAAAGAGCTTTGAGAACAGTGAAGAATGATGCAGTGGAACCTTTTATAAATATTTTTCCACCCAAAGAAAGAAGAGGGCATATATACTTTATTATAAAATACTGGGAATATTATTGTGGGACCCAGATTAACTGTCTGAAAGAGAAGTAAGGGGAAGGATGTAAATTGTTATTTATGAAGTAGAAACCTAGGCAACACGTAATTCTAGTGGCTGCACATGTAATGGATATTTGGGGCAATTACATTCTGTTCATAGGTAAGAGGGCAATCCATTATAAAATATGTGGGGATCGGTTGTTCATGTTTCGTTGGGGGGAATGTCCCTTTATGTGGTTATGAGAAGCCTAGTATAAAGGAAAACCCAATAAAAATGTCTTCACTGGAAAGTATTAAATAGAAGTTTACTGTATATCAGATTCATTTTAGATCCGCAAAAGATTGATCTTAGGTACATTTGTGGTTTCTGAAGTATTGCCTAATTAGGTATTAGGTATGCGTTAAGTACGGCACGGCTTCTAATTATACATCATTTTTATTAATTTATTTAATTTATTTCCTTGACAGACAAGGAAGAGTTTCCTCAGCTACTTCAACTGTTGCGTGAAAGCCTAATATTTATGTATGGGGCACGTACAAGTACCTTTCTCTTGTTTTCTGAAGATTCTGGAAATAGGGACAGTTATGCCTCAGCAAATTGGTGATAATTACTTGGCCTTTGTTCGTGATTTAAAATTAAAATTAAAAATAAAAAAAAACTTTCCTTTTCAGCCCTACTCTTCTTCCATTAATGGTGATGCTCTCTATGTTACTTGTCGTAGTTCAAAATTTGGTTAATCTAATTAGAGGCAAAGATGGTAATCGTGTAAAGGGCGCTCATGACAAATGAACCTGTCTGTACTCAAGCTCCAAAATATGATGTATAAACTCCTACGCTCTTGACCATAAATTTTTCGTCAATTTTTGTTCCTCAAGTAATTTTTCCTTCTGGAGCTGAATAGTCACCTATTAGGTTGGAGTTATAAATGATTATCCTTTGGTAGTTTCGTTATTTTATATTCTTAGGAGTGATTCAATTATCAATACCTATTGGTCCAAATAGCCAAAAACTTTGTTTCCCTTGAGCAGAATTTTGAGTATTGTAAATGGAAGAAATAAGTGATAGAAGAATTTTGTCTTTTTAAATGGGTCCACGACTCAATTCAAATTAGTTAAAGCCTATTATAACTTTTAAGAAAAATAATACTTGGACACCTGGATGTTATTCTACACTTAGAGAGAGATAGGTATAAAAGAGAAATGAGTGATAGATGTAATAGATAAATAATGTGATAAGTAGAGAGAGATAGAAAGATATACTCTCTCTGTTTTTGAATATAAGCAAAAAATACAAAAATATTTTGTTACTAAATATAAGCAAAAAATAACTATTTCTATCTCATTTAATAACATTATTCCCATAATACCCTTAAGTTAATTTAAATTTTATTTTTCAATGCATAGTTTGTTCCCAAGTAACAATTTTATATGCAATCATTAAGAGTAATTTAGAGACTACATTAATTTTTTATATGAGATCAAGAAACTTAATTGCAGTTAACTAATTTCTTTAATAAACGTGAGTTTAGGTTTTTTTATTTATATTCAAATATAGAGGAAGTAGAGATATTAGATGAGTGTTGGAATTACGTGGGTGTCTAAATATCATAGTTCCACTTTTGAATACCACACCGTGAGTCTATAACATATAAGACTAACCAACAATCATACAAATGAATTGTTTAGTCATTCTCACACTTTGGTTTCATTTTAATTTCCAACCTTTCTTGCATGCCAAACCTTAGGTTATTAGGATTTATAGCATGTATGTTTCAACTTATTTTACGAAAAAAAATCATTTGTTTTAAAAAATAATCACTCAGGGATTTTTAATGTGTTTAAAATTGAAAAAAAAATGAAATCTAAGAACAATGAAAAATTATTTTGAATAGTTTTTAAGAAATTACTTGGTTATAATGAGTGTGTTAAATGAGATAAAATTAAAAAAAATGATTTTGTGATATAAGCAATTATAAAATAATTTTTATTCTACATAAAAATCTCTAAAACATAATCATTTTTCATATAATATAAAAAAAAATTAATATTAAAAAACGATTTAGTTATAGTGCATTAAACTTCTCCCTCTGGCCAAGTGATCATGCGTTAATTGCTACTCCAGCCAGCCTATAGAGTTCCATTTATATGGAGACAACCGAATAAATGTTGGGTTTGAGGCTTATCACCTTAAACCAGTTTGCAAGAGTGTTTTGAGGCTTTTTTTATCTACACATACATACTTTTCTATTTACACATACCTGATGTGGAACTAATAGTTTCGTAGGTATTTTTTTTTAAAACATACACGATGCTAAACTATTAGTTCCACATGTGTTATTTGTAACACACACATATATACAAATAACACATATAGAACTATTAATTCTGTACATTGAATTTCACAGTACAAAATATTAGTTCTGCACTTATATATATGTGTAAATAGTAATTTATGAATGTGTCGTTAAAAAAACCCGTGCTTTGATTCCTATGATTTTTTTGGGCCATCAGTCGAGTGTGTAGCACATGGGCAAATTTGGCCCACCTCAGACACAACAGTCCAGGCTAGGACCACCAATTTCCTTGTGGGAGTCTTGAGAAATGAGATTTTCATATCACTTTTACATTTATTTTAGTATTTTATATAACGTTAACAAGTCAGTAAGCCACAAACTTGATAACGATATTAAGGTGGGTGAGTGAAAAGTAACACATTTCATTATATTTTCTTACCTTTTATTTTTGTACTAGACTTCATACCCGTGCGATGCACGGGTCTAGAACTATGGTTATGATATTTTTATTTTTTTGGATGATTCAATAACTTCAATATAATTATTAGTACAAATGAAATTAATAGGTAAAATTATATTTTCATTATTTTATGGAACCAATTTAGTGTTTACAAATATTTGCTACTCTCCAACAATAACGTGGCCAGTAGTTCCTTCCCTACCCTTCAAAACTGATAGTAGCTGCTTCGGAAACGCTTTTAGATTTAAAGGTGTTATGAAACTTTTCATTGTCGTTGCAACGTGATATATGGCGTCTAAAGGAGAATGAAGCAGTGAAGGCATAACTATTGCTATTGTCACCACGGGCTGACATCATTTGATGACATTGTCTATTGAGTTTGCTGTCAAGGGAGTTGATATGATGTTAAAGCTGAAGAAAAAACAAACAAAAAATTACAACTTAAATTAAGGCCTAAAGAGTTAATTTAATATAGCATTAAATTGAGGAATAAATGGTATGATATAGAATAGAACATCGAATGTATGAGATGCTGCCAAACTCAAAAGTAGCTGGACGAATATGCAAGTATCCTTCAATATAATTCACATGCATCATCAAAATAAATACAATGCAGAAATAGAAAAGGAACAACCTTCATGACCTGTGTAAGATTTAAAAATAAAAGGAACAAATAGAATACATAGAGATAAGCAGATATCATGTGAGCTCAATCAACTTATAATTTGTTATGCTTATGCATCAAAGATAGACCTGTAAAAGTTAAATTGCGCTTCTGCTAGACTGGTTCTAGTTCTGGAAGTGTTATACTGTCATAACTCGGACATTACACGGCTAGACATAGAGAACAATAGGATATGCAGTACGGCCATGTGTTTTTGTCTTGTAATTATGGTACTCTTTTGCCAATTTTGCTAATGGCAACCACTTGTATAGTTCGGTCTGCTATAGTACCTCTTGTGCTATAGTTTGGCATTTTTATCTAATATCATTAAACAGTTGACATCGGTAAACAGTTTTGCAAAACTACTTTTCAATAGGTCTTTGATTGTTTTCTTCAAACAGAAAATTATTTTGTTAAATAAATAAAAATGATAAAATAAGTAGCTAAGAATATGAAGAAATAATAGTTCAATATCTATGATTACCTGACGTGTTATGCACTGTGGTGCTTTCTTTCTGAGAATTGCAAATATGAAGTAAGTAACCAAATAAACAATATTTTGATAACATATGTAATTCACATAGGTCAATAGCATTTATTAACACTGGAAAATAGCCTTCACCCAGTGGTGTAACACAACAGAATCTTTGATCATCCATGTGCTCCACATCAAATCTCACATAAGCCAGGACCTTTTAAATTGTTAGCAAGAGCAACTTCCTCTACCCACTTTTATGTATATAGCTGAATTGGTTGCAGGTGTTGAAGCATCATACCACTAACAGAAACATGAAAAGTTTGATGATTTAGTTTACTGACAGGGTTAGAAGTAGAATTAAATTAAAATGAAATTTTAAATCTCACCTAGATGGTATTAATTTTAAAGCAGGTTCAAAACCCTCATAGGGTGCTTATAGGGTACCCTATCAGTAAATCCAATCCTATCTCATCTCTTGGCCCAGGTACCCTATCAGGTGCCCATAATGAGATTGAGAGAATAATAAACTAAATTTTCCTTGCAACTAATACTGACCAACAATAGCCAAAAATCAACAATACTGACCATGAGGCCCTCATAAATTAAGGTAGGTTACAATTCATTAATCTCACACCAAAATATATATTTCAAAGTTCTTACAATCCCTAAGCCAAGGAACCAAAAGGACTATAACAAAGTTTGAGAAAGCATAATATTTAGCCTTTATGTGAAATATTTGGAAACATTTAAGGTTGTCTTCATTATCCAGAGATAAAACTTGGGTTTCAACACTATTATCTTTTAGAAAGCACTAAATTATTATTCCAGAGAAGTGTAGAAAATGCAAGAAAATCAACATTAAAAATCCCCCTATATGTTTCAAAAGGTGTGCAGCACTGCAACCCTTAATTGCCAGGATGAAAACCAGCAACTCCAGACATAATCAAACATACAGACACAAATGCTAGCATCTTCCAGTATTAAATTTTTCATGAACCGTTGCAATAGTTTACAGGTGCTGCAGTTCAAATATTCATTAACTGGTTCATGAAAAAAAACAATCATATGATCCTTTGTTGTGGCACAAAATAGCCAAAATTAAAATCAAACACAGCCAAAAGTGTGCAAACTGTAAACTTCAATAACACAGTACTATTTTTTTTTGTCATTCGAACAAATCAAAAACAATAAAAAGAGAAAAGGCAAATGCTTGTTCCATAGGTGCAGCAAACAATTAAGTCCAGACCCACTAATGTCATTATCATCATTTCACTGTTTCCTTTATTAAATAATAAAAAATTGGAAACAACTTGTGAAAGCACATTAACTCAAATGCCCTGCATTTGGGAGGGAAATCAAAAAGTCATAGAAGATTCAACAAATCTTCAAGTTCATTCATGCCATCAGACTATCGTCGCACCACCCGCAGCTCTTTTGCCGTCAATCCATCACACGCCCACAGCAGTTTAGATCGTCTTCTCTGGCACGACAAACCCATCACCGAGCAACCGCCGTGTCCTCTGCCATATGCCCATACACCCTCTCCTCCTCGTGCTGCGTTGCACATGGCATCCCCACCTGTTGTACGATTTGAACTGCAAATGTTCAACAACGCAGGAGAATGAGACTGAAAAAGTAACATAGATGTCAACAACGCAGAAAAATGAGACCGAAAAAGTAACAAAGTAACAATGAAAGAGAACAACTCAGTATGTGAAACAAAATACCCCAAATCCTGCTTTGGTTCCACGTTTGAATTGCCCTGGGTTTTTCTTCTTGCTTGCATGTGATCTTTTAATATTTCTCACTGCCGTATTTGTGGCCAATAGGGGATACTCAATGGAAAGGGAAGCGGAAGGCGGAAGTGACTCATTGAATACAACTTCAATTTATTTACCAAATTGACACTGCAATGGCGCCAAGACAACATTGCTTTATATTAGTAGCGATACTAAAACCACTATTTTGAGGACTAAGACAGTTTTTATTGGTAAGCATGAATTTTCTTCCGAAACCATGTGTAATAAATTAAATATGGAACCAATAAAGTAGATAGACAAAACAAAGAGAAGCATTGACCAATGATATCGCTGTCAAACTAACATGTGTCACATTGAATTCAATCAAGAAAATAGTAATTAAAAGGATGGAATGTTAGTATGACAATCAAACAAATAATATCTTATCAACTTCCTGCACTCTGGTTTTGATGCTCCAAGAAAAATGAAGCCTCCAACCAAGATATGTAATTGCTGGCTTAAGTGTTGCTGTTGTCAATGGTTTTGTTGCCTTCAAGTTAATCTTACATACAAATGGATAGCTGGAAATATAGATTCTGTGAATAAAAATAAAGAAATGGATTTAGTTTCAAATAACAGTTGCCTATAAAAGTCTTAAGTAGAAAATGGTAAAAATTCCCTCTTCTATCATGCAAATACATCAATAGAAATCTCAAAAATAAGAGGGAAACAAAATAATAGGAAAATCAAGTAAAATCGTTTCTGCAAAGATGTTCTTATCTTAGTAGAAAACTGAATGCATATATACTTTATATGCCATATAAAAGGTTTGAATCAATTTTTACCTGTCATATGAGATGTTTTTCAAAAGATGCAATATGAGATATTTTTCAACACATGATAGAAGAGGAGAAAAGGAGAGAAAAATGCAAATCAACACAGACAAAGCATAAAAAAGAACAGAATTCCAAAATTCTATTTAGGAAGTTGCCAACTTCCCAAAATTTGAAGCTTTGCTAATCTTATTCATAATAATAAGCTCAAACTGCGAATCCTGTTTGGCATTTTTTTGGAATTCTGAGGTTTAGAGTTAAACTAATCACTAAACAAAGAAGTATATAATTACTTTGAGAGTTTGACTTATACTAAACAATCTAATAAATCGTTATACAATTTTACATATCCAAGAACTGACTTTACACATTTGTACATAAAAAAAAAAAAGTGTTATCAGCCTTGTGATAAAAGCCAAAGGTCATTATTTGGAAAACTGATGTAGTTCAATTTAAGATAGGTGAGGTGACTCTTTTCTGATCTTTCTTTTTTGCTGCTAAGAATTACAAACTGAAGTAGACATGTTGTGTTATTGAACAACACTTAGAACCATCCAATCAAAGGTTTCAGTAGAACAAAAAAAATTCAGCCAAAAGAAAATTTAGAAGACACTAATTTGTAACATTAGAAAAGGTAATAAACAACAGTAAATTCTTGAGTATGTATACAACCAAAAGAATAAAAATGAAGACATTTGGCATCATCAACAGGGTTAGAATTTCTCTTGAACCAACACCGAAGATGGTGAGTGTATACTCATGTCTCTCATATGAAGACAAAAAATAAGATATCAATATTATCTTTAACTTGGCATAATCTGTGACTATTTACAGGCTAAATGGATTCGAGTGCTCTACGCAGAATGCTCTATCTTTGCAAGAGATCAAGAGTATTTAATATCACTTTAAAGCATATTTGATTATATTGAAGGATTTGTAATCATAAATAGAACAAACATCCTTAACAGTTGGAGATAAAACACAATGATGTCACTGTGTTTAACAATCAAAGACAAATATGTCTACAACAGAGGGCATTGGGAAAATCTACAAATTCTATTGAAGTGGCGTTGAGAGCTAAGAAGCCAAACTACACAAATGCTAAATGAAAATTACTTTTAAATATTGTTTTTTCACTATAATAGCTATTTCAAAACCTAATGCAGTTATGCTCACATAAACACTTGAAAATGATTATAAAACTCTATATTGCTGGAAGAAATATAGAAGTTTTTATTTGGACAGGGCACTTAAGGTTCTTCTAGCAATACAGAAGTTCTTCTACATCCTATCTTAAAGAGATACTCCAATACAATTATCCCATGCATTAAAAAAATATAAAACTCTAAACATTTACCTGTATGACTCAAAAAAATTGAACTGAAATTTGATTAATCTTTGTTCCATCTCATATCCAGGGGAGAAGAGGGTATTTGCCTTTGTATTCATAGATGGGTTCAATAAGTTTCCTGTTGGAAGAAATTTGGTGAGATTTTAGAGAATTAATAATGAGAAAAAGTGAGGGAGGGAGGGAGGGACCTTCAATGGTGGTGAAGAGATTTCAGGAAACTTTCCTCTGCCGTCGTTGGTCCCACGTTTGTCCACTCCTCCGACCTCAGCCTCCTCCTCGTCTTTTACTTGGCGGTTCTGTTGCTACCACCGCCTCCTCCTCCTCTTCTACTTCGTGGTGCCCTCCCCCCTTTCATCAATCTCCTTATCCCCCAAGCCACTGACCTTTCTTTGCTTTTACTTGTAATCACACGTTTCCGTTCACACGCGGCCTCATCTTTTGCGTCACCATGGCCTCGGGCCACCGCAACCCCCATCCCTCACTCCTCCGTCGGGCCTTTCACGGCACCTCTCTCACTGGCCGCCGGCACATGTGGCGGCTTCGTCCACCCTTCGCTGGCCCTCCGTAGTGCCGCCAGAGCTCTCCTGCTCTCTCTCTCTCTCTCTCTCTCTCGTGCTGCCTCGTGCAGCTCTTTGGCTCTTCTCCTTGGCACGACACTCCCCCTTTTCCTTCTTTTTTCCCCCTATTTGAATATATATTTTTTGAAATAGAAGGGCAGGTTTGTCTGACCCCTTATCTCCTCCAGTCACCATGTGCGTTGTACGAGACTTTGGCCATGGTTGCATAACAAGTTTATCTACTGTTTATAGCATAAGCTGTATAAGTTATTTTTATAATCGAAGAAAAATTATAGTGAAATTTATTTTATATAAGTCATAAGTTGTTTTGATAAGCTATCATAGGTAGCTTATGAAAAATAAACACAAAACAACTTATGAATCAGTTATAAATTATATTCATAAGTTCTGCATAAGTCAATCCAAACAGACCCTTTGTATTGCACTCACTCATTAAAATGTATTTACCAAGTTGCCACTGTTTGGGCGTCAAAACAACGTTGCTTTATATTAGCAGTGATTATCTAATATTTCCCAAAAAATAGTGGGTATGAAATATTCATTATTCAATTTTTTCGTCTCTACCAAACCGAGGCGCCATCGTTTTGTTTAGAATGCCGATCATAATGCACAAGTAATATCTTTAACAAACCTTATTGATGCCACCAATCATTTCCTCCAAATTAATTTGTTCGGATGTGTCATTCTCACAATGCACATATTCAAATATCAACACCAGTTAATAAGCTCCCAAAAACGTTCGTTTTTTCTTGACGAAATGGGTTCGAGTATTTTTTTGGTCAAGATGGATTCAAGTCTGTACTCCTCATCCCGTTTGCTAGCTGCTTGTAAATAATCAAAATCATAAGTATACTCATTTCGGTTTGCTTTCTCCAGTGGTGTATGCCCTAAAAGTTTTTTTTTTTATCAACGGACCAGATTGCAATAACAATTTCCACATAACCAAATATTCTCTACCAGTTTCCATTCTCTAATTATCCTTCGGTTATAATTAATAATTATAATTAATGGCATACAATTGGACCATTTTTAACGGATGCATATTAGATGAACACGGCTATAATTCGGAATTCCTCGTGCTTCATCTCCTTTTTAATATTAATCCAATAATATTAAAGGGAAAGCCTAGATCCTCTTACTACTCCAATATTCTTCTTTAGCACGATAAGATGAAAGCCTCACAAAATATTTAAAATTCATAAAATCAATGAAAACGTTCACAATAGCAAAAATGCAGGAAGGAACTCCTCATACAATTCCGTTTCCTATCAATATTCAATATTACGCTCTAAAAGTTATGAGTGCGACTATTAGAAACAAGTTCAATAAAAAATACAATATAGAAAAAAACAAGTGTAACACCTCTCGTTTCTCTAGAAGACTAGCTCGTGGGGTTTCATGCCTGCCTTAAGGGAAAACCTGGCACCCAGATAAGCCTTCAACTCTGGAACACTCTCAATGGCTTTTACGAGTGCAGAGTCCACCGTTTTCTGGTCATCTTTCTTCTCCTGGGGCAACACATTTTTCTCCTGCATTAGAAAAAAAAAGGCAGAGATCAGCACAAAGAAGCAATTGCGAATAACAAAGAAAACATCAAACAAAATAAGAAAATCAACAATCCCCACCTCCTTTTCCGCCTCAAAGAACTCGCCTTCCCCCTTGTTCTTCTTTTTCTGGACTTCCTTTGCAAAGTACTTATCATCAAATTTATCCACATTGACAGCAGAAACATCTACTTTGGTTGATGTGCCAATCACATAGGACTGGTTCACACGTCTCAAAGGAACTCCATTAATCTTGAAAGGACCTAAGATGCCAAGCAACAAAAACAAGAGTGTATGTCAGACAGACCAGAGATGAGTGGAGAGTAGGGTACATCTTAAAAAAGCAAAGGTCCCACGATCCTCAATTTGGACATCAATATATATCAAAACTCTAAAGCATACTCTAGAACACACCCACCAGCACAACCATTAGCATTAGAGTAATACAATAAACATACAGAAGCACGAAATGGAAAAGGTGATACAACAAGAGACAACATTTAGTATCAGTTGAAACAGAAGTATGGTTCTATTTGGGCTCAAAAGCCCAACTTTTAACTTATGGAGAAGTTAGTTTTGCTCCGAATTTTTATTTTTCTCGTACATAGAAAAGAGAAAATTTAAAAAAATTGAAGTGTGAAAGCTGATTTCAACTTATATGAGAAGCTATTAATTATAAAACTCATATTATAAGTGCTTATAGAAAAAAATTTCTAAACAGGCTCTATATATGTCATCAATATTGATAAACTTAATCACCTATAACAAGTAAAATCATAAATTTAATTGATGATCACAACTTGCGAAGCATTGCACACAACACAAATAACATGCTCACCATGCAAAAACTCATTGATAAAAAATCTCACATCAGTCACTCAACAACAATAAGAAGTAACATATATTCAATGACAAGAGTTGTTACCAGTTACAAGAAGCAACCCGGAAGGAAGCTGCTTCAAAAACACTACCCTCTTTCCCTTAAATCTACCAGCAAGAAGAATCAGCACTGTCCCGGGAGTAATGCTGGCCCTGTAAAGACAGAAACAGACCCCAATACAAAAAAAATTACAAAATCATCTACAAAGCTCCACATAATAAAAAAAATTGATAAAAAATGTTAATTTTTGTTAAAAATTAAAAATCCAAGAGTTCATTTCATCATTTCCATCTAACACTGACATCAGTAAACCCAATAAACTACAACTTATTCCAGATCCCAAATTAACTCACAAACACATAAACCTTGTTAACAGAGATTCAAGGTACCTGAGCTTAGTAGGTTTCGGCTTGTGCTTATTGCGAATAGGCTTCTTGACATCATCAGCAGGGTAAAATTTGGGTGGTTTCTCAGCAGGGAGTTCGGGTTTAGGTTTGGGATCGTGGCGAGGCAAAACGCCACCGTTTTTGGCCTTAATAGCCCAGATGCCCCTCTTATGGTACATCTTCGACTTCGAATACTTACCGATTCCCCTTATCAATTCAGGGTTTCTGCTAACCCTCGCTGTTCTCTGCTTCGGCGCCATTGCTTGCTGCTACAAACCACAAACCCTAATTTTGGTCTCTGCGCAAGTGACAGTGAAGAAGATGCCTGCTGTGGAATTAAATGGAATCCACGTAACGGGCCCTGACCCGTCTAAAAGGATCCCTGCATCTGGCCCACGGCCCATTTTTGTTTGATTTTGGGTCCAAGCCCAGTCCAATGTGTCCCTGATTTTGTTAATCTCTTCTTTTTATGTGCGGATCTTTGTTTTCTCAAGGGGATTGGTAAATACACTCCCTCTTTTTTTATCATCTACCCCACTTAAAAGTCAGATCAATGTAAAAATATAAAAATACTCTTTTTTTCGTTTTTCTGTATTTTCCCGCATACACCCCACTGCTACCGGAAACTCGAGTTTCCGGTAGTTCAAAATTTCAAATTTTGTACTACCGGGAAACTCGAATTTCCAGTAGTTCAAAAATTCAAATTTGTGTCAGAAATTCGAGTTTCCGGTAGTGCAAATTTTCGTGTCAGAAATTCGAGTTTCCGGTAGTGCAAATTTTCAATTTTGAACTACCAGAAACTAGTTTCCGGTAGTTCAAAATTTCAAATTTTGACAAATTTTGAACTACCGGAAACTCGAGTTTCCGGTAGCACAAAATTTCAATTTTTATAACTACCGGAAATTTGAATTTCTAAAAAATATTAAAAATTTACCGGAAATTCGAATTTTTGGTAGTTGTAAAATTGAATTTTTATACTACTGAAAATTTGAATTTTCGATAGTTCTAAAATTCAATAAAATTCAATTTTAGAACTACCAAAAATTCGAATTTCTGGTAGTATAAAAGGGTATTTTGGTATTAAAATTTTTGAATAGTGATAAGTGAGGTGCATGGCAAAAAAATGGTGGGTGTATTTATCAATTTTCTTTCTTAATTGGTTACGGACCGAGTCAATCCAATCAACCCGACTTGAGCTAATCAATAAATAATCGAGTTGGGTTGGTTCACGGGTTTGTTTGATTTGCATTCTTTAGAACCCCAATTAAATCGGGTTGAATATCGGTCTACAAAAATTCAAACTGACCAACCCGACTTAATAAACATTAATCTACCTTTGTTATTATAGGAAATGAAGAGAATGTGTATTTTTTTTGCTCTATATGAATTTTACGGTTTCATTTAACATGTCATGAATCCAATGGGATTTTTTTAGTTTTGCTAGAAAGTGGACATGACTATCCGAACCGACCATTCATGGTCGGGTTGGTTTGTGTGACAAGAAATTCACAAATCCAAACATAGTGGATTCAATTTTCCAACTCATTTCCCAAAATTAAGTCAACTCATAACAAGATTATAATCTAATTTTATGTAGTATTTTGCAATCAATAAATATTTTTCTCCAAGATAAATCAATTAAAACTCAAATATTACATTTTGAAATACTATGCATGTACCTTTTTTGCTCGTAGTGTTAGAATGTAGGAAGTAACTTGTTCTTAGCAGCTCTCTGTATCAAAAACAAAAAAAGAGTCAAATTCAATTTTAATAGTTTCTCTTCAAAATTGAATTTCCACTAGCATGTGGCAATTGACTTTTTTTTTTCAAGAAATCAAATTTTACGAGTTAAAAACTGGGGCTCCCATGAAAAAGAGGAGGTAGAATAAATATTGAATAAGGAGGAGGATATAGCTCTGCCCAAAGGGTAATTGAAGGGGAGGAAAAAAATAAAGCACGCCAGACCAGTTAAATACCAAGAGGTGGGAAATGTGCATAACTCAATAATCATGCACAGGTTTATTGTAAAAATAAAAATTCCTTAAGGTAATATATGAGTGAGTAATGAATAACTGTGTATAAATTGTGCAAAATCTATTACAAAAGAGTATAGACATGCCCCAATTTAGGGCGAAAATATTACTCCCAAGACAATCTCAGACTACTTTACTTTTATTATCATAAACAATCTAACATCAACATAGGGATAACAGAACAATTAACAATGATAAATCTCCTCATGGAATTTTATACTAAGTTCATCCAACATCACACATTGACACACAACATTAGAAAGCAAATAAATCCAAATTACAAGTGAAACTACAAGTCCCCAATTACAAACACTTAAAATTGAGTCCATCAGTAAGTCCACAAACTATCACATGACAACCATAAATTAGTTTTAATTTCTCAAACGTCAAAGCAAAATCAAACATTAAAGACCAGACTTAATAAGCACAAGTACATCGATCATCATCATCATCTTTCAAATCAAGATCATTACATGCTCCCTCGGAAAAAATTGCTCCACTTTTCCATCATCATCGTCGTCGTCATCTCCATCTACATACCAAAATTGAAGAAGTGAAAATTAACTTGACAACTGGTTATCAAAATAATACAATAATAAATAATTGCATTCAAATTAAATAAATTACCATTGCTTTCAAAACCATACAACCAATTGTGAGCACACATAAAAGCTTCCACATTTTTTGACAAGAGACGACTTTTATACTGGTTAAGAACACATGAACCAATGCTAAATGCAGATTCAGATGCAACAGTGGTAATGAGAATGCATAACAAGTCACGAGCCAATATTGATAGATTCGAAAATCGATTACTATTATCCCTCCACCATTGTAATACATCCAGATCTTCATAATAACAAAAGTCCAAAGCTGGCTCATCTAAATAAACATCAAGTTGAGACTTTCCAGCTTTAGTAGCAAGCTGTTGATGGTGCATTTTCAATTCCTATTTTATGAAAGGGAAAGCAAGATGAAGTTGGAAAAAAAAACATAATAGAAAGTAATCAAACTACCAATTCAAAAAATATATAAACTTACATCAAACAAGTGAGAGAAAGGTCCCTTTGACATACTAGAAGCTTGGGTCTGCATTGTACTTTGCACATCGGAAGAAGTGCTTTTGCTATGATACTTGTCAAATAACATGTACAGCTTTCTCTTTACTTGTTCCAGCTTTCTTTCACAAGTACATGCATCAACTTTTGAGTAACAGTAAGACAATGTTGAAAACTTCATCCGTGGGTCAAGAAGTGCTCCCAATGCAAGCACAATACTGTACTCATCCCAATATTTCTCAAACTTTACCATCATCCTCTCAGCCATGCTCTTTATAACTTCACATTCATCTCTTAAACTATCTATTAGAACACAATGAATTTTCCAAACTTGCAAAAAATACAAGTTGGAAGTAGGATAAGATGTGGCAGAATTCAAGTTGGTAATTTCATAAAAGGGCCGCAAGAATACACGAATTTTTTCTCCTCTTTTCCACTCTTCTACCAAAGGACAGTATTCATAATTGTCATCATATAAGCAAAGCTTTGCAAATACATGTTGGTATGTAAGAGCACCTTCAAGCATCAAATAAGTTGAGTTCCATCCTGGAGACACATCTAGATGCAAGCCAACCGAAGTATCAACACCACCAACTTGTTCAATGCATTCCTTAAACATTTTCTTTCTACTCTTTGAAGCCCTCACATATCTGATGCTCTGTCTAATTTTGTGCAAGACATCACTAACTACATTTAACCCCTCTTGAACAATTAGATTTAAAATGTGTGCAGAACAATGCACATGAAAGAAGTCTCCATCACATAACAACCAACTTTTCAAGACAAACTGAGTTTTCAAATATTCTTGCAGAACCTCATTTGCACATGAATCATCTAAAGTGAGAGAAAAAATCTTCTTCTCAATTCCCCATTCAGTCAAAATCTCAAGTATCTTCTCAGACACCTCAACTTCAGTGATAGGGGGAGGTAAAGACCACATGACAAGCCTACTTGAGACATGATTACAGTGGTTTCTGTGCTGCCATCTAGCTCACACGGGGAAGCAAAATTGAATTGGGGGTGAATCCATTTAACCCAAAAATGTTTTATGAAAGTATTATCTCACCGAGAGATTGCTAAAATTTTTTAAAAGAAATTATGATATTTATATTTTTTGTTGAATTGGATCTATTATGTTTTATTTTGGTTTGGAAAATTATGTGCTTATAATTGTGGTTTGAATAATATTCATATGAAATTGACATTTTCAACTTCATCAAATATCATATGTTGATTTTTTTATTTACTTGCATAATTAGTTGGAATTAAATTTTATTTTAAATTTTAAATACAATAAATTATTTCACCTAAATAATATAACACCACTAACACATATTACACCCCGTGCATCGCACGGGTCCACACACTAGTAGAATCTAATTTGTGTTTGTTTATAATTTTAAAAATTACTTTTTTAATCTTCTGTCTCCTCTCTCTCTTCATTAAAATCATATTAATTATGAAAAACAACTCTAGATAGTTTTTCATTTTAATCAGAGTTTTTGATTATTTTTAGATTTTGATTATTTTTAAAAGTTAAAACAAACATATAGAAAATCATTAAAAATAATTATTTCTTTAAAAAAAAAATTTAAAAATAATCAATAAGAAACGTGCTCTTATCTTTGGTACGTTCTGCAGAAGACAAACTCTGAAGTCGATTGCCATGATTTTATCCTTCTTAAAAACAATCTTCAGGACAAAAAAAAGCTTGAAGCCCAACATTGCCTTTTACTTACTAATTAATGAGCAACTTAAATATTATCACAGGATGATTCATCTCAATCATCAATCGAAAGTGCATCAGCGTTAGTCACATAACCAGAGTTACCAGACCCTTTGATCTGTAGAATCAAATTGTCTAAAACTAAAGATATAAGAGTGGTGTCACGATGGGCTGTGTCTCTGGCAATAAATTTGTGGATTTCATTGTTCACTTCAATCCAACTACAACCCGGTTCTTTTACTACCCCGCTTGTGTCCATTTTTTCCCTCAACCTTCTGACATTTTCCCACATTCCTTTTGATGCAAATATATTTGAAAGTAATATATATGGTACACTATCTTCTGGGTCACATGAAATTGCCATCTCAGCTGCATATATTCCCAGTTCAACATGACCTGAAACTCTGCATGCACTGAGCAGGCTCCTCCATACTACTGCTGCTGCTTTCATTGGCATCTTCTCAATAAATTCCTTTGCTTCATAAACTCTACCGGCCCGGCCCAAGAGAGAAACCATGCAAGCATAATGCTCAATTCCTGGTTCAATTCCAAACTGAGACATTGATTTGAAGTGATGAAATCCAAGGTCAAGAAGTCCAGCATGGCTACATGCTGATAGCACACCTACAAAGGTGACATGATTTGGTTGCACCCCCTCCATAGTCATGTCGTCAAACACCTGAAGAGCTTTTGCTGCTTCTCCATGCTGGGCATATGTCGAAATCATGGAATTCCAACAGGCAATGTCTTTCCAATTCGTGGAAATAAATGCCTTGTGAGCCTCTTTGATGCTTCCACACTTGGCATACATATCAACTAGAGCATTTGCGACAAAGGGGTCATCATCAAAACCCATCTTTATGACCTGGTTGTGAAACTGCTGACCATGTCGCAGACTTGCTATATTACTTGCTGCTGCGATTACAGCAGCAAAAGTGAACTCGTTGGGTTTTAGTCTTGACACCTGTAAATCTTTGTAAAGTTTGAGAGACTCCTCATTTTCCAATTGTTGTGTGTATCCAGAAAACATTGCATTCCATACTACAATGTCTTTGTCGTGTACCTCCTCAAAAACTAGTCTTGCATCCCCAACGCATGAGCATTTTGAATAAACATCTATTAGAGCACTTCCAGCAAAATCGTCTAAAGAAACCCCGTACTTAATAATCAGGCCATGAATTTGGTTGCTTAATTCCAGGTGAAATAATGATGCAGATACCCCAAGAAGGCTTACAAACGTTAGTAGAGTCGGGGGCAATAAACTTAGCCTCATTTCACGCAAAAGATCCAATGCTTCATACAGCTTGTCTTGTCTTGAATATCCTTCTATCATTGCATTGTACGATACTACATTAATAGCAGCCACAAGGTCAAATACTTTTCTTGCATCAGTCAAGGAATCACATTTGGCATACATGTCAATCAACCCATTTTTCACAAAATCATCATTGTCAATGTTGATCTTGATAGAATATGCATGTACTTGTCTTCCCTTTTCCAGGGCCCGGAGCGAACCACACGAATTGAGAACGCTAGTGCAACCAAATGCATCAGGCTTCCAACCCATTCTAGCCATTTCAACGAACAGATCCATGGCATCCCAATGGAATGAATTTTGCATGCAACCAGCAATCATCGTGGTCCACGAAACAACATTTTTATCTACCATCCGATCAAATAGCTTCCGACCTGACTCCACCTTGTGACACTTAAAGTAAAAATCTATAAATCCATTGACCAATGAAACATCCATGCCAATGCCTCTCCTTAATACATATCCATGAATTTGCTTCCCCCCTTCAAGAAACTCAAGCATCGAACAAGCGCTCAAAACACTAGAGAGTACATATCCGTCTGGACACACATCACCCTCCCTCATTTGGTTGAATAAATTTAAGGACATTTCACTTCTTCCCTGTTTTGAATACCCTGCTATAATTGTAGTCCAGGTGACATTGTTTTTAACTTCTAGGCCATCAAAAAGCAACCTTGCCTCATCAATACACCCATGCTTGGTGTAAAAATCAATCAAAGAGGTACCCACATAAACATCTTGAACAGATCCACCCTTAAAAACCAAACCATGCACCTGGAGAGCTTGCTTGAGACCACCCAATTGCGTGCAAGCTCTAATGACACTAGCTAAAATGTATTCATTTGGTTTCTCACTGCAACTTCTCCTGTACTGGCAGAACAACATCAATGCTTCTACGCTGTAACCATGTTGAGTGTACATAGAAACCATGGAAGACCAGGTAACAAGGTTTTTATGAGGCATTGTATCGAACAGCTTCTGTGCATCACTTAGGAGGTTCAATTTTGAGTAGGTGTGCAAGAGGGTGTTAACAAGGAAGACATCGTTTTGATGAAAACCCAACACCACAATCTTGGCATGGGTCTTCTTGTAATAACAAGGAATGGGAATGTTTGGGCATGACAATTGTAATAAGCTGGCCAAATCACGACCAATTTTCCGTCGTTCAATAGTTGGGGAATTGTATGGGTCATGTGGTTGAAGAAATTGAGGTGACAAAGTGGAGAACTGCAAAGTTTGGAACACATTGATTTTGTTAAGGAATTTCAATTGGGACACTAATAGTAGTCGATGTTGACTTCGCATCATATATGGATTTTTTTGGATGGGAAAATCACTTAAAGAGATGGCATCATATATAGATACTAGTGTAGTGACCCGTGCAATGCACAGGATATATGACATACTTTATAAAAATTTATGAGAAAATATATTTGAATATTAATTATAAAGGATTTGAGTTTTTTTTAAATTATGTTTTTTAAATTATATAATAAATTATAAATTATATAGTTATCTATTAAAAATAGTTGGTTAATTATTTGATTAGTTCACAACTTAAAAGTTGAATACAACGAAAAAAATAGCACAAATTATAGTTGAAGCAGTAAAATAGTTTAAATAGTTATTGTAAGTAGACATGACAAAAAACTTGAAATTGTAGTACCCACTTGATCTCATCCCGACTTTGACGGGACAACCCATCAACTGCAATTATCTATAAATCTATATATATCATAAATTATTTTTACGTACTTGTATCAATTATACCTATCAAGTACATGTCCAATTGTCGTGCATATTCAATTAATAGAAACTTATTTCATAATCTATTTTCTCATGTAGCACTATAAATAATTTATTTTTATTACTACCAAAATCACTCACTATCTGTAAACTATTAATTGAAACATTTATGTTTTTTATTTTATAGATAATACTGTCCAAAAAAATTCAAATTTGCTCATATAAAAAAAAACTTCAACAAATTAGTTAAGTTATCATAAAGTGAAATAGAAAATTATTAAAATTATATATTAAAATTTAATTCTTTAAGTAATTCACATGTGGATTAGATTTCACGTAAAATATTTGACAAAATGTTATATGTGCAATATTTTCTTGTATACTTTAATGTAAAATATATATCCCATATGTTATGTTTTATTTATAATTTTTATATTAACCAATTTACACCTATATATTAATGTATAAAATCTCCTAATTTTCTCAAAAAAATAACATGTCCAATAAATTAGTTAGATGATAATGTAATAATAAAGAAAAAAAATATTTATTTTCATTTGTTATGTTTTATCCAAACTATTTATTTTAATCAGTTTATTTATAAACATTAATTATTGAAAAATTCAAATTTAGTTGGACAAAAGAAAATATTTAATAAATTAAATAAGTAAAAAATGCTAAATGAGAAAGAAATAATGATTACAACGTATATCAATTAAGATGAAAGAAAATATTTTTTCTTACTATTTAAGTTTTTGAGTTATAAAAACAGTCACTATAGCAAAGATACAATATTTTTAACTACAATTTAAATTAATTTCTACAATTAACCTATACCTTTTATGAATTTCAACATAATCCATAAAGATACAATTGTATTATTTGAAAATTGAAACATTTAATATGATTCCTATCATAGAAATTTATGAAAACGGTCCCTATCAAGTTTTTCAACTACGATTTTAAATTTGTTGCAGCAATTTTTTCGACATGATCTCTATATATATAATTTGCATCTTTTGAGATTTGAAAAATTTATAATTATTCCTATTATACCTATTATTCCTCATTAACGGGTGGATGCATGCTCTAGTTTAAATTCAAAATAAACATTGTTCCTTGACTAGTATTTAAGCCAACATTGTTAGATCCTCCAAGGCGATCAAACAGCAAATTAACACTCGCTCGTAGTAGATCGTGGGATTCCTAGTTCCTACATTTCATTTCATAAACTATCAAAGGCCTGTGGGTGATTTTTTTAGTTTTTTGTCTAAATTCTCCAAATTAAGTCTATGACTGGATTGTATTTTGTGTATATATGTTTACGCAATAAATGAAAAAAATAAAAACTTGTGAGACTTTAAATATATAAATGAAATACAAATTATTATTATTGCGTGAGAATAAATAAATTTTATGATTTATCAATTATAATTTGGTTGAAAAGTAATACTTGTGCAACGTGTTTATGTTTTTTTTTTATGAGGGATGTTTATGTTGATATATTGTGAAAAGCAAATTGTGATATCTAAATTATTTCATTTGCAGTTTGATCAATTAATAATTTCCCAATATATTGTTTTTTTTCTTTAAATGTTGAACAGTTTGGAAGAATATTTCTTTTTTGAAAACTTCAAAGTAATTCTATATTTGTTGGGTTAAATATGTTTTTGGTCATTTATATTTGGGAAAAGTTCGATTTTGGTTCTTTTTCTTTAAAATTGATCTTTTTAGTCCCTCGTTTTTTGAAATGTACCATTTATAGTCATTTGGGCCATTTTATAAATTCAAAAAATATTTTTTAATTTTTATTTCCACCCCTCCTGATTTCTAATTTCCACTAAACCCTCACCCACCATTTTGCGTAGAGAATGACCGCCGTGTGCGACTCACCGCCGTCTTCACTGTCTTGGTTGCCTCCACCAAGACGCCCCACCATCCCCTAGCCCCCAACCGTGAAGCCTCCTTCCCCTAGCCCCCTCGATCGATCCGTTCTCCCTCACCGTAACCCCCTTCGGATACAAAGTGAGAGAGAGAGAGAGAGAGAGAGAGAGAGAGAGAGAGAGAGAGAGAGAGAGAGAGAGAGAGAGAGAGAGAGAGACATACCTGGACAGTGGGGCGTCGTGGTGGAGGCAACTGAGACGGTGGAGAGTCGCGCGCGGTGGTCCTTCTCT
Source organism: Glycyrrhiza uralensis (assembly GCA_030159175.1). Lineage (NCBI taxonomy): Eukaryota > Viridiplantae > Streptophyta > Magnoliopsida > Fabales > Fabaceae > Glycyrrhiza > Glycyrrhiza uralensis. The sequence continues at coordinate 53,445,829 of BRZY01000003.1, read as the reverse complement.
ATGGAAAATGGTGGGTGGGGGCTTAGTGGAAATTAGAAATTAGGAGGAGTAAAAATAAAATATTAAAAAATATTTTTTTGATTTTATAAAATGGCCCCAATGACTATAAATGGTACATTTTCAAAAACGGGAGACTAAAAAGATCAATTTTAAAGAAAAATGACCAAAACCGAATTTTTTCCAAATATGAAGGACAAAAAATATATTTAACTCATATTTGTTTTTATCCTATCTACATAAGACGAAAACCAATATTCGACTAAAAAAAAAAGACAAAAACCAATAAAGTCATTAAGTCACAACGCCACGAACACGTAACAACCCCTCTCTCAAATGAGTTAGAATCTTTTTCATTTGTTTTTCTCTCAATTTCCTCTATTATTATGCTTTTAGAGGAATAAATACAATAAATGACACTCTCTATTATTTATATATCACATTTATATCATCTTTTCCTCTAAAAATATAATAATAAAAGAAATAAAAATAAATAAATAAATAAATAGAGAAGAGCTAAATGACCTAACAAAGTGGTAGGTGAGCGGGTAGGTTTTATATTTCTCAATTCTCACAAGGTAAAGGTAATAGTTTTTTTTTTTTCTTGATACAAGGTAATAGCTTCTTTAATAAACAAATACTTCAACGATCATTAGCCACGTAAGCCGGGAGAGAAAGAGATGGCCGATTCAAAGTCTAAGCTAAGTCAATTTCAAAATTATGACCTAAACCTACCCTTTCCATGGTTCATGACGCTTTCCATTCTCCACGTTGGCTCACTGGAATGCCCACATTATGATTGATTTAATTTGAGGTTGAGAAGGGTCAAATATGAGCTGCGTTAGTTTTTTGTGTTAAAAATGATACAATAATTTAGTAATTTGATTGTATCAGTTAGGATAGTCAAGAACCAAAATCTTATTATTGTGAAACTGGGACCAAAATTGTATAATTAAAATTTGAGAGATTAAAATCACAAATTGTAATACTTAAAAGATTAAAGTTGTGCAATTAAAACCTATGGATCAAAATTGCAGAGCCATCATAACTAGTTATTGAACAAATGAATAAAGTTTGAACTTTTTAAATTTTTAATCACTATATAATTATTTTAATCAACATGTGTGATAAAATATTTATAAATTATCAATATTAAACAATCTTTTATTAATCAAACTAATTCTCGATAATTTCAAGATTAAAGTTTCAAACATAACATATATTTTAATTAATTATATTTTGATTATCAATAAAATAATCCTCTAACAATAACAGTGTCTAGAGCACAATTAGCAAATAATTAAATCTACAAGAGAAAGAAAGCCCCTATAAATATTACTACTGACATGGCTTAGAGTGTGTTTGGTTTCTCATTTGGCTTCTCCAAAAGTACGTTGTGCAGTGAATTGAGTTTGCAAATCTTGTTTGGTTTCTCATTTGGGTCAATTTTGTTGTTTCAGAAACTTGGTTTTGATCATTTTTCTGTTGAAAGAGAAAGGAACAATTTGAATCTTTCTGAAAACTCAATTTGATTGGGGTTTTAATTAAATGTCAACTATTCTATTTATTACCATTTTACCTGCCCACCTTTACCTGCTTTATTAAATGTCACTCCACGTATTGTTTCTCGCATCCTTTCCAAACTGTGTGGTTCCTAATACTTTCTCTACCTAATTAGTCATGTATTTAAATTTCTAAATTGTATTTGATTTTGATCTATTTCTTTATTATGGACTTTAATTTAGAGCATATACAACTTAATTATTGATGTCTTCTTTATATATTTAATTGCAGCTTAATTAATCCTATATTTATTTCCCTTTTCATTAATTTAATACACTTCTAAAAAAAATATACTTCTAAACGCATCATGTTATTTTGTTGTAAATTATTGTTTATTTGTTTAACAAAAGTATTATTAATGTTTAATTATAAACTCATACCCTTTTCAATAATTACATATTCAAAAGTACTTTTGATTAGTATATCCAAACATATTTCATTATATCAAACATACATTTGTGGAAAAAACACTCAAACATAAATCACGTTTGAGTAAACTCATTTTTAACCAAACTTAATTTATAAACTGAGTTTGATCCAAACTTATGTTTACAAACTGTAATCCAAACACACACTTACACATTAATTAACCATTTCAAGTGTGAAATTATAGTAAATGGTGAACTTCTATTTTAGTCACCACATGAGCATCTTGATGAAAGTCACAAGCTAGCCTTAATAATATAAGTAACCGTGATAAGAGTTTTTTTGCTTAATAATTGTTTATAAATACTAAATTTTATCAATTCAACTATTAATAAAGAATTATTTAGCGAAATAATTATTACATAAAAATATATTATGATTTGGAAAAAAGAAGAACACAAATTCTCTACCTCTGAGACAAGAAAATCACGGTGATTTTTTCTTTATTTCTCTCCTATATTATTCTCTCTCACCTAATATCTCATTTCTCTATTATTTTTCTTTATCATAAAATACGTTAAAATCATGGTGTATTTTTTACCATAAAAGCAGGAAATTCATTTCCCTCGTGGAATAGAAATCAAGTCAACATCAAGGACACATGGACATATGAGATATATATCCCCCAAAAAAGTTCTGTGATCCTTCTTGGGTCAATTTATTTATCATCCTCTCCTGTCCGTACGGCCTGCACCACTAACCTTCCAAGGCGTGGTTGGTGGGCACGTGTTAGTACGCTGTTACTGTGTTAATGCCAAGTGTGATAGCCATTCCGTTCTACCAACACCCCATGTGGAAAAGGAATCAATAAACTTTTATATATTGCTGAACTGCATTTTTTATAATATAATAATAATACTTATTATTGTTATTTGACAGTTTTTCTCTATTTTAAAAAATAAAATAAAAGGTTTACCAAAAAACGAGATCTAAAAAAAAGAACAACAAAAGTAAAAAAAATTATACAGGCCAAATGTTATAATTTTAATATAAAATACATATTCATGTAAAAATGAATTTTTACGCTGAAAATAAACGTATTTGCTTCGATTTTCTTTTATACCTAATCCATTTAGTGTTAAAACAAGCAGCTGATTATTATAACTTTATCAATTTGAAGTCAAATTATACAAGTTATTTTATTCGTTTTTAAATTCAAAAAATTCATAATATTTTATATTATAAGAATAATTATTAGAATTAATAATTGATAAATTGACTAGTGTTTTAATAAATTAAATTTGTAAACTCTTCAATTGGAATAAAAATATAAAGACACTTATATTAACGATTAGAACTAAAATCTAAAAAGTTAATATAGTAACCATTATTTAAAACCGAGTCACAGAAACAAATTTATATTTAATAAAAGTATAAAGACTCTTCAATATTAAAATACAGGCTTTATGCTTATCAGTTTACATTAGTTCATTTCTTAAAAATATTGCTTTTCTTGATGACTTCTCTAAAGAAAAAAAAACATTTTTTATTTCGAAAATATTTCTGAGATCATACCTACCACGGTTGCCATCTATCATCTACCCCATCACAACGGGATGAAATGTCAAAACGGCAAAAAAAAAACGGCTCGTAAAATAACTATCCAATTCTCTATGCCTATGAAAGAGAATTTTTCAATTTGGTAATATTTTAATTATTATTAAAGTATCAAATACTATCAATTAAACATAAATAAAGACTGTAATTTGTAAGGCCGTAATTTTTTTCTTGTTTTGTTTTCTCTTTTTGCCTTTTCGTCTCACTATCCAAAAAAAAGACAAAAATAAAATAGTAAAAGCTACTATCACTTTCTACAAATTTAACTTTTTATCCTTTTAAACATCAAATTTCAAATTATTATAATATAGTATTTGATTGGAGGGATATGAAATTGAAAGAGGAAAGAAGATATTATTTGAGATCATTTATATTTAGTTCAATTTTTTAGAAATAACAAGAGGGAAAAGACTCAAAGAAAGGGAGTAAAATCTGTCATTTTTCTATCTCCCACTATAGCTTAAGTGGTCAAATGCTAGAGGGACATGAATAGGGTGAGGGGATCGATCCCCCACCCAACCCCAATCCAGCTCCCCCTCCCTCTCCCCCATACAAAAAAAAAACTGTCATTTTCCTCCAATAATAAATAGATTTGGAGGGAAGAAATATATTTTTAAAAATTTACTCAATTGTAAAGGGTCGATTACAAATATTTAACATTTGTATCCTCTAACTTTTATAAAAATATTGACCTAAATAATTTTATGACATAAAATATAAATTGAACATTTTTTTGGGTTAAAATCCGTTGTTTTCCTCTGGACTAAACACAATATTGAATATTCAATTAAATCTTTCCGCTCTCTTCACTTCCCCTCCGTTAAAATCTCACACTTCGCTTTCATGAACCAAACGCATCCTGAACCAAAAGTAGCACTGTCGGAATTCACTGTATTGTCCAACCAAATCAAAAGAAGCAAAAATTGCACTTAAGGGTTATGATACACTAACACTTCTTAATTTTTAACACTCATCCAACACCTCTCTTTCTTTTTATTTCTTTCTTCTTATCACATCATTTATCTATCACATCAATCACTTTTCTCTCTTCTATTCCTATCTATCTCTAGTGGTCAATTGGGTGTTTAGGTGTCAAAATATCATTTTTGTTGCACTTAATTACCTGACAAACATGTGCCAGTGCCGAAGTGCGTACTCGTGAAACAGGAGTTTTTTGGATCGTTGTGAATAAGAAACAGGATAAGAGAAAATTCCGCAGAAAGCAAAAGAATATCACCAAACAATTCCACTCTCAAAATCCCTTTTCAACTATAACAATATTCCACTCTCTCAACAGAATATCTCGCTGATCCATTCCAATTAGATTCCACCTCTCTGCACTGCAGTAGCGCCTCTTTTCGTTTTGGTCAAAGCCGCAAGTCCGCAACATATAGCAGGTCGGTTTAGGAATTGTCTCTCTGCTTTTATTTTGACGACGATTCGTTCTGGATTCAGTTATTGTCGTTTCGTTTCCCTTTTTTTTTCTGGGTTTATCCAGGATCGGTAATTGAGGAAAAACCTCTGTCGTTTAGTGCTGCAGCAGGTGCAATTTATAGAGGTGAAGGCGTGAAGCAATGGATGCTAAGGCTGCGCAAGTGCTGCAACTTCCGGGTTTGGTGCAACCCGAAAAGGTTGGGAGAAGAACCGGTTGCCGTTTGAGTCGAACCGGGGAACCGCAGAAGCTTCGGGTTTTTGTTTCCGGCAAGTTGCATTCAACGATTCGGCGCAGGATAGCCCCTTTGGAGGTTGCTTGTTCTTACGACAAAATTCCAGGTTGCTATAAAACATTACCCTTTTTTACCTTTTTTTAATTTTCCCTGTCGGTTTGAAAGTCTAGCTTTGGATTTCCACAATTCCACTCGCTTTTGTTGTTGGAATGTCATTTTTGTCTCTCCCTCCTCCGAAAGGAATACTAATTCTGAGCTTATCTGTCGTTCATACAAAATGAAGGACTACTAACTAATTATGGTAAATTGAACCATACTTGTAAATTGTCAATGAATTGGGATCAAAGATCTGTCTTTGTTGTCTGGAAAATTGCAAATCTGCCCCCCAAAGGTGTCTTGCCGTTGGTTATTTTGAGCTGGTTTGAATAAACTTCTCTACAAACACTTTTGGAAAAATGAATATTAAAAGAATCTTGCAATAATTATGAGTTTCTTAAACAATAACTTCTTGCATGAGTTGAAATTAGCTTTTGTGAGTTTTCTCATTCAACTTCTTCACTAATACCTATAAGCTTATAAAGACTTTTTCGTGAGTGAAGAACCATAAACTTATTTAATTGAGAAGTTCCCATAAGTTAAAAGCTAATTCAAACTAGCCTTTGTGCAATTCGTTCTTTTCCCATGTCAATTATGTACATAAACATAGGTTTTCCCAAGGTTTTGTTTTGTTTTTTCCAGCAATGCATAGATGCCAAGTTGTTTCACGAAATCAAAATCACTGAAGGCAAAGTTCTGCCTGCTTATCATTAAAAACTTAACCCTTTTGGACAGTGTTCTTTGAATATCCGTGTTGATAAACATGATCTGATTTATATGAAAGGATAATACTAATACTCTCACCAACTGGACCCTTGAGAGTATTTGCTGTCAAGGTGAACCAGATAACTGCATTTCCCAATCTTAAGATAGCTTTTACTATCGGCTTCTCGGATTACATTTACTTCTATTGATTAATTGAAAAAATTAACTTATCACATCATTTAAGGAAAACCATGGTGTTTGAGAAGATGTAGTATTTTTTTTTTTTGATCAATGAGAAGATGTATCTAAACATGCCTGTATTAAATCTGGTTTGTTACTGACTAAAATAAGTGCTGCCCCATGTTGAATGCTTACATTTTATTTCTGATGTTACTCTTGTAGCTTCAACATTGCAATCCGGAAGCCATAAGGCTTACCTTGATGAAGAGTTGATTCTGAAGGTAAAAAGCATGGGCTCTTCATCTTTTTTCAATTAATTTAAGCCAATTCAGACTAGTTTGTGTTATGTCCTTCCATTCTAGTAAGCAAAAGCATCAATAAATAGTAATCTTAGCTCAGTTTATGCCATTTTCTTACTTGAATCAATAAATTTGCAGAATAGATCACAACAGATCCAGCCTTATTTAAATGGACGCTGCATATATCTTGTTGGTCAGTTTTTTGGTTAGATGTCTTATACTTACACGGTATACATTACAAGTATGATTACTTTGGCATTCAAAATATTTTCAATCTGACATGCAGGAATGATGGGCTCTGGGAAGACAACTGTGGGGAAGATTATGTCACAAGTGCTTAGTTATTCATTTTGTGATTGGTTAGTATGTTAATTGCTCATCTTTTTTCACAGGGAAAAACGAGTTTTTGAAACAAGTAAATTATGTGCCATTTGAATACTCAACAGATTAACGGAATACAGAAAAAATAGAGTTTGGCTATAAAGGAACTCTATCATTTTTGTTTGTGTAATTATTTCTTTATATCAAGTATTTGATATGATCTTCAACTAGTGTTCATATTTAATTGATATTAAGGGATCTAAGGACATGTGGCAGATGTATATTTGTTTGATTGTATGTAATAGATGAAAACAGGGTGGGTCTCAGTTATCCTGGGGAATAAATTGTGCCCTAGTATACAAGATTTTTGTTCAAAATACTTATATAACTGTCAATATTTGTCCATCACAAAACAATTACTCTAATTCTTGGCTATACTAGAAGTCTTGCTGAATATTTTCTGTATGTTTTTTTTGCACATATGGATGTTTCAGCGATACATTGATTGAGGAAGAGGCTGGTGGAAACTCTGTAGCTGATATATTCAAGCACTATGGAGAATCTTTCTTTCGTGATAAGGAGGTCGGTTGGAAAGGACTATGTTTCTGGTTTTCATGTTCTTCAGTGTTTAGAATTTTTGTCAAGTTGTTTGAACTTTTAGATTTTCTTGTTTCTTTAATCACATCCAGTATCCCCATTTTCAGCTATATTTATATTATAAGCTGCACCAAGGAGATGGGAGATCAATGTGTTCTGAAATACCAATTAAGGATGGTACTTAGCAGTGTCATAGGCAAGATAGATATAGAATATAAAATCAAACACACATTTACTGGTTGTAGTTCACTGGGCGTTGTCATAAGACCCCTATATCAGTATGCGTCAACTATCAAGTAATCATTATTGATGTCTTTGTCTTTGATGGCAGACTGTGCTGTAATTGTTGCGTTAGGACTGATAAATTAGAGATGGAAAGGATTGAAAGAATCTTTATTGCACTGAACTCTCCTTAGAACAGTGTCCCCAAGAAGGAAAGAATTACATAGAAACACTCACAGGGAATTTGAGAGACCTGCCTCTCCCACACACTTCTAACAACTTCCCAAAAACTAACTCATCTTCCCCCACCTCCCTATTTATTCTCCTCCTAACTACCCTAACTAACTTTCTGTTTTCTAATTTGGGCCTCCTATTTCTTCTACCATAAACTTTCATAATTGGGGGCCTAACATGTTGCTTGGAACTTCCTTGTTGTCAGGGACCACCGGCTATGCTATAAACTCCCACATGGGGAGCTATGCCCTAATCCCTGCCCCGCTAACAGACATGTTATTCTTTAAGTTCTACAGTTATTTGGCTCAAGCAACATGCTGAATCAATTGATATAATATTTAGATTGATATTGACCTAAGTTGAAACTCTAGTCCTTCAGTAAAATAACTCGTTATGAGGTTCTGGAATATGATGTTAATAAAAGTAAGTGACTTAGTGTCTGATGATGACATGTGGTAAGAAGTCACTTCTATATCTCTTAATTACTAATCTTCTGTTCAACTATAAAGATACTGAATTGTTCTGGTTTTCCTCTGTGGTTCTGTTATCACATTCATCATTCATTTTCCTTATTTACCATTTCAGACTGAGGCATTGCATAAGCTGTCTCTGATGCATAGACTTGTTATTTCTACTGGTGGAGGTGCTGTTATGAGGCCCATCAATTGGTATAAGAATTAACATACTAATGAGGAAAGTTCAGGCTTCACTTTTCACGATTAACTCCTTCCTCATCTTTACATGTACTTGTATGTGGATGGATTGCCAGGAGATATATGCACAAGGGGATTAGTGTTTGGCTGGACGTACCATTGGAAGCATTGGCACAAAGAATTGCAGCTGTAGGAACTAATTCTCGCCCCCTTCTACATTATGAAGCGGGGGATGCATACACCAGGGTAAATTATTTCTCTTCAATAAGAGTATTTTTTTGCTAAACATAATATATTGATTATTATTCAGAATTTAGGTCACCAAATGGCTGGGAACAACCTATCGTAATAGGAACTTGCATCAAAATTGTTTTTGCACAAAATAATTTGACCCTTTGTAATTCACATGCAGGCTTTGATGCGTTTGTCTGCTCTTTTTGAAGAGAGAGGTGAAGCATATGCCAACGCCAATGCCAGGGTCTCATTAGAAAGTATGTCTATAAATCTTATTTTTTGTTTTGAAATAAAAATTGTAGAATTGTCCAGAATCTGTGGGAAAGAACAGGAAAAGGCTTTGTGTGTATTTACAATTTCATGGTGTGATGTGTGGAGCTTAATTTTTATTTATTTTTTAATCCCAGTGTCCTGAATCAATTAGTATTTCAAGATTGCTCAAAGATAAAATATTTAGAACTCATGTTACTGTGTAGATCCTCCCCCAATCTTTCACCCAAATAAGAAGGATCTTGTTGCCTTACAATCTTTTGTGAAGCTCAACACACATTATTCCTTCATGTTGTATGATTCCTAGATGATAACAATCAAAATGCAAATTCTGATTGTTTTGTGCAGATATAGCAACAAAACTGGGCCGAAGAGACGTGTCCGATTTGTCTCCAACTGCTATTGCAATTGAGGTCTTCAGCAATTTCTGCCCCATGCCCATTTCAGTTTGTTTGCTTTGAGGAAACTGAAATATTACTGGGCGCTAAAGTTGAATCTAAATTTTGTATCTTTGATGCATATCTAACTCACATCCCTTTTGTATCTTGCAGGCGCTAGAACAAATTGACAACTTTTTGAAGGCTGAAGATGGTGGTTATGCAGGATGCTAGTACAAAATTTGGACACAAGCATGTTGTGATTGTTTATTTTTTTCTTGCAATTTGCAATTAAGGTCATGATGTTGTGCAGTGTTTTTTTTTATTTGTGTGGAAAAAAAGGAATAAAAATAAATGTAACATGGCACATGTTTATGCATAATTTGTGCTGGCAATTAAGCATAATCTGACAGCCAATAGCAACAGTATTAAATTTATACGTTTTGTTTATTGTTGATGTATATATTCTTGTAGACGAGGTGTGTGTTGTTGTCCGAGTTCGGTTGATCAGCTTGTGTGTGCATTCCTGTAAAGTGACACTAGTATATTTTAAATCTACATTTTAATCTTCTATTTTCGTCTCCCAAGGCTTATTACTGGCGTTTTCAAGCTTCATGCTTGTTCCTAAACGAAAGATCCCTCCAAGAAACACTTATTAGTAATCTATATTTATAATTTTTATTTCTTAAAGCAACGTTTTAACCATCGTTGCACGAATGATATTGTAAACCTTTATATTTAATTTCAGGAATGCTTTAGCAAGATATATTTGATTTTAATATATATTTCAACTATACGCCATTTAAATGTGGTCTCAAAATTGCCGTAGTCAATTCGAGCCTTTGTTTTGGCAGATATAATCATGCAAATAAATTTTAGAAATACCCGACTGCTTGGTTGATAAAAGGATCATGGGTCATCATCGTTCTAGCAATTTGTGCATTTTAAGGTATATTTTATATACTTCAGACCAAAAAAAAGGTATATTTTATATACGTTAATTAATATTTCATACTATTTAGGTGATATATTTGTAACCAAAAAAAAATTTAGGTGATGTATTATAAATGCATGTATTTTGAGAGACTCCAACTCTTCACATACATATATATGATTAGATCCAATTCCAAACCTAACACATTTGCTAAGCTTTTCCTCTGTGGTTTTATTCTTAATATGACTTGGACCAGTTGGGTACAATCTTTCATATAGTGACACAGATCCTCCATTTTTCTTTTGAAACTAGATATTACTTCAAAAGCAAGGAAGTTTGGTAGGTATAGATTTTATGTGATTACTCAGAATTATGTATGATATATTTGTCCACATAGATATCAAAGTTGAGATGGCCGAGTTGGTCTAAGGCGCCAGATTAAGGTTCTGGTCCGAAAGGGCGTGGGTTCAAATCCCACTCTCAACAATTATACATTTCATTTTTATGTTTATTTTCCTTCCTGGGTCCCACCAACTAAGCCTCCAAAGTCCTTATCTGCTGCAAACTCCAGCCTCCAATAATCTAACAACAACTTAGAAGGGAGCAGATAACAAAGGGATAATGTGGGTAACAAGCATGCCTTACTCATCTCTTCCCAAACCATATTATTATAACCATAATAATAATTTCCATTATCACCATCGAAGATGCTTCAAGATCAACCTCCCAAAATGGACAACCAGAGCTTCCTCTGCTGCCCCTGGTGTCGACCTCAACACTCTTCAATCTGCCATTGCCAAGGTGTTTTAGCACCAGATTTCTATTCTTTCCATACCTGGATTATAGGGAGCAATTAAAATTGCGGTGTGTTAGTCACCAGATGAGTAAATGTAATATAGCATTACAATTTTTTTCTTTGACATGAGGTTATGCTAAGAGCAATGAGAATATGAAACTTTTCTGAGAATTGGCTTCAAATTAGATATTTTGGCTTTGTATTTATGTCCCCATGAAAGTATTCAACCAATCCTGTGATATGGTAGTTATTTACTATACTAGTGATGTAACTGACAGGTATATATAAATAATTTTTGTGTGTGTGTGCAGAAAGATAGCAATGGTGTGAAAGAGGCACTTGATCAGCTGAGTGAAGTGGGTTGGGCCAAGAAATGGGGTTCTCAGCCATATGTTTCCCGTCGTACGGTCAGTCTCCATTGCAAATGTGAAGTTATGATGGAAAAGTGCCACCTATAACATCAACCATCTATAGCATTCATGTATACCTGTCCAATGCTTCCAGTATTTTTAATTCATATTGCAACTTTGCAAGCTTCATCATTGGTACAAGTTTTTGACCTTTCAAAACTTGTGCACCAGACATCACTTCGGGAGCTGACAACTCTAGGAATTAAAAATGCGGAGAACCTTGCAATCCCTAGTGTCAGAAATGATGTGAGTTTCAGAAATTTTTAGTTTTTTTGGTAGCCTGTGATTTGTAAATCTCTTGAAAATCATACACGTTGGTGCCCTGTAATTTTGGAGTATGGACTTTGATTTTGAGAACATGACTATTTGATTTTGTTGTATTGTATGCATTCTTGAAAATTGAGTTTGTTCTTCCAAGTCCAACAAGTAACATAGATATTTGATGGGTGCAGGCAGCTTTTCTGTCTACTGTGGTTGGAACTACTGGATTCTTGGCTGTTCTGGCTGGCCAGCTTCCCGGGGTATCCCTAGCACTCTTCTGTTTTTCTCTGTATGTTTGTTTAATGATTTCATATGATAACATGTCTTTAGAAGTATGGTAAAGTCCTGTGGGCGTGGTTTCAAATTGCAGTTGTGATTGTGGATGCAGTCATGGTTTAAAATCCTTCATCTCCTACTCCTACTCTCCTCTCCTCTCACCTCCCAAAGCCCATATTTCTTTTATCACTAGCTTACTAACATTTTAAAATCCCCCTAGCCCTTCAAAATTACCTCTAAATCTACTAAAGAAAGAAAGAAGAATGAAAAATGATTTTGGTTCGATGCGGCCATTGCTATATATGTGATGCTATATATGTTGTGGAATGAAAAACCTGCTTCGTTGTGATGCTATATATGTTGTGGAATTTTCTGTAGTTTCTAAAAGCACTGCAATTGCAGTGTGATGCAGTTGTGGGCACTGCCTCCGCAACCACAATATTATTGCAGTCGCATCATGAGGTCTGCAATTTGAAACCATGAATGGCAGCCCATTCGGCTTGTAGACTTGTAGTTTCTTCCTGCATAAATAATCTGAATTATTGAGGAAGGTGTTGTATGGTTGAAGCTTCAAGTGGAAGAGCAGCCAAAGTGGAAGATTTAGCAACTCTTTTCTCTTCCACCTGCATCATGATCTTACTCTACTATTTCGTGGTTTAGAATTGTCTCCTCTTCTAACTTGACTAGCTCACATTTAGCTTATGACTCTATGTATTAAATAGAAGCTTAAGATTGTGCTTGGTTGAGTGATAGGGAACTGAAAATTTTGAAATGGAAATCCTTTTACACACACTTGTTATGGCTAAATAACATAGAGAAAGTGGAAAATAATTCCCCCTCCTTATATTTTTCACCTCCCTACTTTCCATTTACTTAACCAAGCAGACAATTAAAAGGATTTTGACTCTCGTTTCCATCTCTGATTAATGCTTGTGCTGGCTCATGTAGGATTGGGGCTTCTTTGTACCATACTTGATTGGGAGTATTTCCTTAGTGGTTTTGGCTGTGGGAAGCATATCCCCCGGGTAAGAGTTAGGCTTCCCAGCTATCAGTGAATGCCCTCTTCAGTGTTTACTTAAGCATTAATGCTCTAATATGCTACTGTAGGCTTCTCCAAGCAGCTATCAGCAGCTTTTCAACAGTTTTTCCTGATTATCAAGAAAGGATTGCCAGACATGAAGCAGCGCACTTTTTGAGTACTGCCCTTTTTTCCCTTGCTGATATACACACACAAAGCATCAGATATGTGTGTATTTTCATCATGCACTCTTAACTCATTATTTTCATCATTCTAGTTGCTTATCTGCTTGGCGTACCCATTTTGGGATATTCACTGGATATTGGGAAAGAGCATGTCAATCTCATTGATGAGAGGCTTGAAAAGCTTATCTATAGCGGCGAGCTTGATGCTAAGGAGCTAGATAGGTATTTACTTACCAGGCAACTTGTAATTAATTTTCAAGAACCAAGTACCAAGATGAATGTGATTTGAAAAAACAAGCCTTTGCAACTACTGTGAAGAAATAGGTAAAGTTATTAATGCCTTTTATTCAGATTGGCTGTTGTGTCAATGGCTGGACTGGCAGCAGAAGGTTTAACATATGACAAGGTGGTTGGTCAATCTGCTGATCTTTTCACTCTCCAGGTTTGAGATCTCTAATTATAAAAAGATGTAGATATTAAACTACTCACTATTATCTCAAATAATTAAAATAAAACTTATTTTCCTACAGAGATTTATAAACAGAACCAAGCCACAACTCAGCAAAGATCAGCAACAAAATCTTACCAGATGGGCTGTATGTATTATATTATTCTTCTAACACACAGCTTAAGTAGGCACAGAATGACATTGTAGATATACTTTAGCAGTTTGATCGGTATCATGATCTCATGTATCCCCATATTTATGCATTTTTTGTGCTTAAAAAATTTATATTTGCAGGTTTTGTTCGCTGCTTCTCTCTTGAAAAACAACAAGGCGATTCATGAAGCCTTAATGGCATCAATGACAAAGAATGCAAGCGTGGTGGAGTGCATTCAAACAATCGAAAGTGCTGCAGCATAGTTCAACTTCAACATTCAGTGACATACCATCTCCTGTATAAACAAAGTATATATACGAACTAAAAATCGCAAATTTTATCATCCTTTTCTTGTTTATAAAATGCATGATTCATTCAAGTTTATAGTATGTATTCGAGTTTATAGTATTGTGGACAAATAAGAAATTCTCCAGGCACTAGTGTCCATCAAAGCAACACGTTTATTTGAATCCATGCTATGCTTAAGAGTTGAGAAAGAGGCTTTCGGTTGATACGTGCGTAATATTTGCAAGGAATGAGAGATAAAAAGAGGATTGAAAACGATATCTCAGACATAATTAGAGTATTGAAAGTTTTCAATGATTCATAATGTTTGTAGTTGTAGCCAGTAGCCACCCATCTTACAACATAATATTTCACCATCTATGAATGCTTAAGAAAAGGAGACGACGATCAATCTTTGATGCGCCTATCACTTCATTTTTATCATATCTATTCTTTTCATCGCAACGGCATCATTTTTGCTGTTCTTAGTCTATATATCTATCTATATATACATATATTATATTATACTACATGATGATATAGGATATGGCATCCTCCTTAAACCGTGTCTACGAATTTTGCACACAATAAAACTGCAAAGTCTGCGTAAAACGGCGGCAATAGTGGAATATGCATCAGAGTTCATCAGACCAATCACTGGGCTCGCTTTCGTAGAACAAACCGTCGACGATTTGGTCAATGAGGGAATCGATGAAGGTGTTGTAGCTGAGAGTGAAGATTCTTCCAACTCTGTTTCGGGCACTGGAGAACCACGCAAACAGGGCGGCAAAAGTCACGGCACCCAAACACACCCCACCCGCCTCCGTTATCCCTTCCACATCCATCTTCCTGAACACCGAATTCCCCGTCACCATCTCCATCGTCACCGTCGCCGCAAACACCATCTGCACCAAACCCCCAATAATACTATCACATTAAATCCTCAAAATCAAAATAAAAATAGCTATACTAGTACTAATCTGTTGTGTTCGACTAGGGATCAAACTCATATACTCAAACTCATATACTATTAACCACTTGCGTCTCGTGATTCAATTCTTTTTATTATGATAATAATGAATTAATTATTAATCAAGGAAAATAGTATAGTAAGGTGTTTTTTTTTTGTTTTTGTTGTTACCATGGCGAGGCGACCAGAGATGATCTCGAAATCGTGGCTTTTTTTGGAGCTGTCGATATACTCGGAGAGGGTGGCGAAGAAGGGGGACACGTCATCGGCGACGTGCATGCCATCCTTGCGGGCCTTCAATACGCCGCCGGATCGATCGGAACCGTACGATCTGAGAGTGCACAACCGCGGCTGCAAAACGATGTTTGCGTTGTTGTTGGCGGATTCTGCTGGCTCGATCGGTTTGGGTTTCGGGATGGAAAGCTGAACCGGACCGGGCTTCTCCCTCGGCCGGGAAGCCGGTCTCGGCGACCGGAGCTCGCAGTGCGCCACGCGCGTCGCAGATGCTGCCATAAGAAAGAGAGAGAATTTGAGGGAGTTTTTTGAGAAAGTATAAAAGAGGAGGAGTAGAGCTTGACGTACAGGAGGGAAGAAGGTGTGGGATTTGATGGGAGGTTTACGTGTCGATCAGATTGTTCGATATCGTGGTTTTCGGATATGAAAGCGTACGTTGGTGAAAGGGGTGGTGGGGTCGTGGAAGTGAATGTTCTTACAAAAAAAAGTCGTGTAGTCGTAAGGTGGTGGATGCACACGGCTACTGAGGAACGCATTGAATACGTAGCACACAAGGGCATCAGATAAATTGTGAGGTCCTTCTCGTCTCGTAATATATGTATGCAAAATGTACTCTTTTATCAACTCAACCAAAATCAATACCACGCATGCATTTTTTTTTTGTTCGAAAAATTCATGGAATAAAAAGCCTGATGGCTTTACCTTCATGCCAACAGAACAATAGCTCCAAAGGCCGGCATTAGCTCTGAAGAGTCGCTACTGGTACAAAAATTAAACCCCGTCGACACGCACTGATGAAACATCAACAAACATACAACAAAGAAAAACGACTATACAAAACACACAACAGCAGCAACCAGAAACAAACCCCTAGAGACACAAACAGAAAACAATAACAAACAAAAATCAGCGAAGCACACAAGCCGAGTACACCCCAGACATGAAGGATATCATTGAGTGGGCGGGTTGGGTTTGACCCATTTGGGGCACTCAAAACCTTCTGTTATAACAAATATAGCTCACATGTCATCAATAAAGAACTCAACGCTCATCAATCAACCAGGGTATGGCCCATACAGAACCGGCAGGGGTGATGCAGGAAAGAAGCAGCAAAGGGTAGTGGTGAGACGGCGAGATGCATGGTGGCACAGATGACGGGGGCAAAGGTAGATCGAGCAGAACGACAGCCGCGATCGCAAACCAGAACCGACGAAGAAACGCAGAGGCTAGAAAAAAAAACACCACAAACAGACAAAACAAACTACCTCCAGCAGATCTGGATAAGAGATGCTAGCTCGACCTCCTCAGCCTCAAGGCGGCGCTTGCAACAACATCGTGGACCACCACGCCCGAAGGAGACGACAACGCAAACCAAGAGAGGGAGGAACTCGGCCAACCCAACGCTGCTTGCGGCACCTCCAACCCCAACGGAGGACCTTGTGCGTGCAGCGGTGGCCACACACCATAACAGAGAGGCGGCATCTCGAGAAAAAAAATCGAAACGAAATGAAAAAGAAACAGAGGAAACATAAGAGAAAGGAACGGAGGAACACGGAACCTGGGGGCCGTGCGCGCGGCGGCGACAATCCTTACTAGAGGCGGTGCTACTAGGGTTTTCTATGTGGGGGCAGCGTTGCTAGGGTTTGGTTTTGGACAAATGTGTTTATTTTATATGCATGCATTTTTTGTCACTCAATACCATGCAAATGCATTTGTACGCTTTCTTCCTTATTTATCTTTTTTCCAAAGGCCCATTTCATACTTTCATTGTTTTTTTGTACAAGGCCCATTTCATGCTAATAACTTCTTGTTATGAATTTTGAATATGGGTTAAATATGTTTTTGGTCCCTGTAATATAGGGGATTTTTGAGTCAGGTCTCTATAAAACAAGTCAAACTGTTTTAGTCCCTCTTTTATTTTTATTTTTTATTTTAGTCTCTGACAGCGTTGACCGCTGATGTGGCACTGTGAGGTCCCTATAATATTCCTACGTGGCACCTCATTAAGCCTACGTGGCTTACACGTCACTTGACACATTTTTAACTTAGTCCCTATAAAAAAACGTATTTTGAATTTAGTCCCTGTTCTTCTCCACCACCCCCTTCTCCACCACCACCCCACCCCCACCCCCACCTCCTTCTCCCCCCACCTCCACCACCCCCACCTCCACCCCTCCTCCTTCCCTCTGCACCACATCCACCACCTTACTCTTACCCCTGTTTCCCACGAACCCATTCATAGCCACCGCCTACAAACACATCCAAACCAATACCCATACTCAACACGCCGGAAGCTGATTTTGGATCCGATCGGGCTCTCTCCCTTTGGGCACCAATCTTGCTAGGCATGATGGGCAATCCACGTACTAAGGCGAATAGAGCTTGATGATGACGATGATAATAGTAATCGTGATGATGATGACGATGTAGCATGTCATGGTGGAGACACTGAATATGATCGAGAGCTTGAGTCCATCCGTCGCAGGAGAAGGAGAAGCTCAGCTCATGAGGATGATGACGGTGTAGCACATCATCAATCTCTGTCTCAAATGTATAAATTTCATTAAAACTAAAAACAACTAAAACAATTCACTTGAGGCCGAGGGAAGGATATTATTTTAAGGGGGTTGCTGTTGTTGTTGGTGGTGGAGGTGAAAAAATGGGGGAAAACGTGGTTGAAGAATAAGAAGAAGATAAAACGTGGTTGGATCCAGTCCCTATAAATATATAAATGTTTTGGATTCAGTCTCTACAAATATGTTACGTTTTGGATCCAGTCCCTACAAATATATTACGTTTTGGATCCAGTCCCTATAATTATTTTTATGTGTATGTGTCAGGTGACGTGTAAACCACGTAGGCTTAATAAGGTGCCACGTAGGAATTTTATAGGGACCTCACAGTGCTACATCAGCAGTCAACGCTATCAGGGACTAAAATCAAAAAAATAAAAATAAAAGAGGGACTAAAACAGTTTGACTTATTTTATATGGACCTAACTCAAAAACCCCCTATATTACAGGGACCCAAAACATATTTAACCCTTTGAATATTTACCCATTTAAAACACTCATTTAACTCTTGACAAAAAAAAAACACTCATTTGACATATTTATCTCATTTAACATATTTTTTCTTGGACAAAAAAAACACTTATTTAACATATTTTTTCTTTCTATCTATCTATCTATCTATCTCATCTTATCATATTATCCATTTATCAAATCTATCACTCGTCTCTCTTTTATTCCTATATCTCTTCAGGCGTCTAATAACATTTGGGGTGTGCAAAAATCTTTTTTGAAGAACTTCATAAATAGGCTATCTCACTCGTCTCCAAATAGGTTTATAGGACAACTAGATATAAAGCCCGTGCTACGCGCGGGTGCATGAGATCTTATTTTTTTAACTATATTTTTTTATCTACAAGACTCAAATGATCTAAATCTGGTCAATTTCGCCCAAACCAATTTAATATTTTTTTTAAGAACAAACCAATTTAATGTTGGTGTTTAGACTTTTTGATATAAGAAAACAAAAAAATATTATTATTGCCACATTGATGGTGACAACATTAATATATTGCTTCACATTAACAATTTTTTGTTAATAATATGAATATGAATATGGATAGTATGAATTGTAAATGATTATAATAATATTTATAATAAAGAATAAATATTATAATAACTGTATGTAACAATTGGGACAAGATTTATATACAGTAATATTAATAGATTATAATACTATTTTGATGTGTATTATTTTAAAATGTTAGTAATATAATACGGTGTTTTTAATTTTTTTTCAGTCTTAAACTTTTTTCACGTTAGGCTATGTTTGGATGAGGGTTTTTGGAGGGGAGGGGGGGAGGGAAGTGGAAGAAAGAGCTTATAATTCCTAATTACCTTGTCTAGCTTTAATAGGACCAAGGAAATATTATTTTAGAAAGTAGCAGACACCAAGATGTAAAACTTTTTTTAATTTTAAAAAACTCCCAAACAAAGTAATTGAAGATTATAAATTTTTCCCTCCCCTCCCTTTCCCTCCAAAAATCCCCATCCAAACATAGCCTTAGGGGTTTCGATAAGGTGAAGCGCATGTTGTGATGTTCCCTTTGAAGTGGATTTTGGTCCCTTTATTGCATGCCCACCAGACCATGACTGCGGTGGCATTATTGGCCAACTTAGCTCGTTAGCCCACTTGCGGATTTTCCTCCCCTAGCAGATTATTAATTTTGATTGTCACCAGTTTGCTGGCCCCACTGCTACTGTAATCTACTGTGGTGCACTGTAGCGGCAGTGAGGAGTTTTAATTATACTATAGATGAGAAAAAAGCTCTCTATAACAAATCATAAATTATGCTACTTAAGGCATGGAGCATAGGAGTGCAGATAGGTAGACTATGCTTTATAAGGATAATATCTTACTTGCAATAGGGCCTCAAATATTTAGGCAATAACTTTATCCTTAAAAAGGTTTATAGACTTAGATCTTTATGTATGTCAGTATATTTAAATATTTAAAAAGGTAAATAAATATAAGATTTTAACACATTATAAAAAATTAATATAACTCTGGGGAGTGTTTGGCGTATTATTTTCTCTTTTTTTTTTTACCATTTTATTGTATAATTAGATGATAGAGTTGTGATTATGAAGTAGTCATTAACATATTATGGGTAGTTATTTTTAAATTTAAATTTAAACTTTTAAAAGCAATAATGGAAAGAAAAATAGGACATCAAAATGGTAGTTAAACTAAAAGAACAAAATTAAAACAAAAAAATGCTCTACCAAAAGTTAGTATTATCATTATATATAGTTATAGTATTGCTAGAGAATTATTATTTTATATTTACTTAAATAAGTCACTTGTTAGGAAGAGTGTTAATTGTCATCATGATTAGTATTCATTCTTTCTGCTTGATATTACTCTTTTCTCTCGTTAGACTTCCATAGTTAGCATAACTAGTCCAGATGATCAATTGAGTTGATCCCAAAATTTAAGGATCTCAATATTTTTTTTTATATATTTTGTGCGTGTGTGTACATATAATTTCTTGTAAATATACAAGAACTTATGCATTTTCAATTCAAGTAAGGTGGCTATCAATTCAAGATCTGTTGGGTTTGGTGGCTACCTTTTCCAATTACCATTCCTCTTTTTTTTTTTGGTCGAACAATCACCACTCCTCTATGGTATGCTTAAGGGAATTGGTAAATACACTATAGTTTTTTTGTCATATACCCCACATTAAAATAGGAAGTTACTATTATACTCTCATCGATTTTTTTTTCTTTTCAATTTCGCATTTTTATCGGAAACTGAGTTTCCGGAATATAAATTTGTATTTCAGAAACTCCAGTTTTCAAAATATATGTGAAAAACTGAATTTTATATTATGGAAACTCTAGTTTCCGGAATACAAATTAATTTCCAGAATACAAATTGAGTTTTTGGTAAAAAATTCAAAATTAAAAAAAACTGATGAGAGCATAATGGTAATTTTCTATTTTAATATGGAGTGTATGATAAAAAAAGTGAGTGTTAATGACAATAGAATGGGCTTTGCCTTTTAGACACCAACTTGATTTGACCCAAAAAAATAAAAAGACACCAACTTGATTGGCGTGGTAGATTTGATCTTCCCTCTTCTATGAAAAGAAGTCGGTGCAATGACAACCCCAAAATTGACTCCTTTAAAATAAGAGGATGCACTTTAAAAGATAATTATTGATAAAATACATTTATACGTATAATAAACAATAAAATTGTGAAAATCTCAATTATATACTAATTTTTGGATAAAAATTATAATTTCGTATTATTTTATCTTTTAAATTTCACCTCTCACTTTAGAGAAGAGAGATGCAATAATTAACCTTTGTATTATTGGCAGGTTAGCTTTCGATCTGTTTTTTTTTTTGTGGGGGGTGGGGTTGTTCAGGAATCAGAAGTGTCTTCTGTTGCGTCGTCATGTTCTGATGGACCCTATTGGGCCTTTACTGGCCCCGCTTCCTAAGCCGAAACAAAAATGAAATTATTGACAAAAAGAAAAACAAAAATGAAATTTCATCAATAAGCGCCTCTTTATTCTTATTCACGAGTCACCAATGCAGTGTCAGTGTCCTTGTTTTTTTAAATTTTCCACTTTGTACTATGTGGCCTCCTCTATGATCCTATCAAACTCCAAACCCATAACGATTGCTGTACTCTTGTTGGTTCTTGAGTTCTTATCCCAATTCCTTCATTACTACTTTTGATATGTTTGACTTTGGGGACGAGCTGACATTAGAGAGTTTCAGAATTCCATGGCTTATATGGATTCAACTTCTAGTGTTGCTTCTTCTCATGGCCTTCCTCTTTTGCTTCACCTTCATTGCTTCAGATCCCTCCCAAGACACTGATGCTGCTTCTGCATCTACCATTCAATCACTCACCAACCACCATTCCATTGCTGTAATCAACCCTCTTCACAACACACCGGTAACACCCCATTTTTTATTCTATTTTACTTTTATTTTATTACCCTTTTGGATTATCATGTTTCCAACAACACAAAGTTTTGAACTTGCTCTATCTTCTTTCTCTCTTTTTGTTCTTTTTTTGGCCTTTCAAAAGATGGTAAAGATGAGAGATCATTTTGACTCAAAGAAATCCAAGATTTTAGTTTTGCGTAGATTAGCTTTCTTTTCTTTGGTTCTGTTATGTCTTTTGACAATTTCTTATTGATTTGTTGAAAGTTCAAAAGATTTTTTTTTTCATTTTTCTTTGTTTGCTCATTTTTCTGAGAAATCTAGATGATGGTATTGAGAGTAATGGCGGTATTACTGGGTTTGCTGTTACAATCCTAATGATCCATTAGGCATTGATTAATTAAACCCTTCAATTGGATTATTTTTACCTTTAAGACTGTTTTCTGATCTGGGAATGGAAGGTGAAGTGGAGCCTCCTCCGATGAAGTGGTCAACTATGACCTTCTTTTGGTTTCCTATTTGGGACTTTTAAGGTTATGAAAGCTCAAGTTTTGAGAAATTAGGTGAAGAAAGTAAATTGACTAGAATCCCAATCATGTTATTCTAATTCATCTGTTGTCATATGTTGAATTATAATAGCTGGCCCATGCTTTTTTTAAGGCAGGCAGTAACCAAAACAAAAAGAAAAATAGAAAAAACAGAGAGAGACAGAGTTTTCACCCCCCCCCTCTCCTTCCTAAATATACTGCAAGCTGTATTTGATTGACTTCCATCTCCTTTTCACCTTCAAAGGCTCAATTGTCATATTGTAATTGTGCTTGACCATTTCCATCTTAGACTAATATGTTTTAATTATACCCACCATATATGTTCATTTAAAAAAAAGGACCATACATTATGATGACCCAACAAAAGGAAAATCATACATGTATAATAATTAGCTGTGAAAAAAAATGAATTAATAGGGCATATGCACTGACAGAAAGTATTTTGGCAGAACCAAAGTATTAAAGGCGAGATAACAAGAAGCGCAAGATGCAGAGAGATAGTGAGAGAAGAAGGGATTGCAGAAAGGGAGGCTTCATCATTGTATTTCCTCCACCCTTGCTATTATTACAGATTAGCCAGAGTAGCTTTTCTCAAATGTCTTGGCCTTGATTCTACATCTGAATCTTCTGATGATAATAGTGCTTCAACCCAAAAGCATAGGAAAAAGAAGAAAGAAAGCTGACCATGAAAAAACTATGTAGTTCTCGGTCAACGGTGACATATATAAATGAAAGTTTCTCATTTTTTCGTAGTTATTTTCTTGGGCCCTCTCAATAATTTGGCGTTACAGAATGAAGCTTCCGTCTTTTGATGCTTCCATAATATCAATATAACAATATCATAAACAAACTCATAAAAATTCTCACAAACTCAGTTCAATTTTTTTTCCTGAATTAGTTCAATTTTTTTTCTGCTTTCCTGATGCAATGCCGTAGTATGGGTGATATTATTTGTTATTAATTTTAAATCCAATAATGTTTCATTCCATGAAAATATAATTGGCTAATACTATCATTTTTGAATTAAAAAGTTGTAACTAAAATACATGACGGTGTAAGAAAATCTAAATTTAAAAAATTAATATTTTAAATTTTGAATAAAAGTTATATATAGCTTATTTCCAATTAATAGAGTCAATATTCATTGATAGAGGGTGTGAAAACTAATAAATATACTTGTATATTCGACAACTGATCTTTATAAAATATAAATTTATCCGACGTATTGTATTTATTTTAATGATTTAATGACTTTGTATACAAGATTTCCAACAATTTAATTATTTGATTTAATAATATTTATTTATTTATATTTTCAATAACATATAACATATAACATATTACTACATATTAAAGACCCAATTTATACATAGGTGCAAACTCGTATTCATGGAAAAGATTAAAATTAATTTCAAAATGTTGACCACCTGTGTCAACTTATATCGGTGTAGTAAGTTGTTTATTTAATAAAACACATTAACCACTTGTGTTTAACCTCGTATTTAATGAAGTCGTATATAAGAATTACGAATTACTTCTTCCGGTCTCAATTATAAGAAAAAGAAAATAACTCACACTAATTAAGGAAATTGGTTAACATCATTTAATTTTGTTAATTTTATCAAAGAAATGAGTTTTATTCTCTAAATTGTTCTTAATAAAAGATATTACCTTTGGTCCCATATATAAGAGACAAATACCTAATTCACAAAGACCAATAAAAGGTAATTAAATGAATTGGTTGTAATTAATATAAACTTTATTTCAAGATTATCTCTCATAGTAAATGATTAAAATGATGGATTATACATTTAATGACATTAAATCATTCCTAATTTTCAAGCATATTATTTTCTCTCCAATGGGTATAAAAGAAATTTTATACAATTGGTGCATTTAAAATGGGTCTATGTTTCTTATAATTTTGACCAAAAAAATAACTCTAAATTCTCTTATATATGGGACTAGAGGTAGTATATTAAAATTAAAATCGACATTAAATGAAGAGTATTTTATAGAAAAGAATTCATTAAATGAGGTGAAATTATTTATAATTTAATTGTATAGACTACAATTTTTGAGTTTTTTTTTGCTTATAATCGAAACCAAAGGGAGTATGCAGGTTTTAAAAAAAAATGCAAAGTCGTATCTCTCAAATATGACTTATATATTTAAAAATAAAAATAAAAAACCTACATACTTGATTCTCAGGTTGTCTGTAATTTGGTGGATATGGGCCACTCTCAGTGCTTCCATTTGCTTCCCCTTCTGACTGAGGCAACCTCTTTACTGAAATCTCTTGATTGGAATTGCTCCCTCCACCATGTTTACCGCGAGGCAAATCGATGCACCGACATCTTGGCTGGTTTGGGTCATGGTGGCGGCTTCCAACAGACAGTTTTAGAGTCTCCTCCTCCCCAGCTTAGGATGGTGCTCAATGACAATTGTAGGGGTGTTGCTTTACCCCATTTAATTAGATAGTTGTTGTTTCTCTGTTTCTTTCCTTGTTCATCAAATATACATATATATATATATATATATAACTAAGGGATAAGTCGTAGATCACAAATACGACTAATCCCAAAATTGTAAGTATTTTTACATTTGCACTATTTGCATAATTTAAATGCAGTTTTGCCATATTTGTGTCAAAAATCCAACATTTGGCTTGGCGTAGTTGTGAAAAATTTAAATTTAAATAATTCACACACGCGGTAATTCCGAATCTCATGGTTACTTTCACAAAAAGAAAATCATACAAAATCCAATTAAATTCGTTAATTAAACTTTTATTTGAAATAAAATCTGAAATTCAACTCTCTCAAGTTTCAAGTTTGGGCAAGCCGACCTGTGGAAATAAAACAGCGTTGTTTTCACGCCTCATAAATAATTTCATTTCATAAAAATATCAAATTTTGGGGAAATCTGCGGGTTTTTAAAAATGTCTCTCTCTATTTGAATCCGGATCTAGCGCCTTCGAATTTCTATTCACGCTCCAAAGTTTCAACCCCCAAACCAAAAGAAAACCCTATCTCCCTCTTATTCTCTCTCTTATCCTTCGCATCCCTTGTTCCTTGCTGTCTGGTATCTTGCAATAGATTGATTAGATTAGATTCTGTGTTCTGTTCTGTGTTGCAACAATGAGGAAAGGAACTAAGAGAAAGACGAAGCACACCGAAGAACCTAAACCTGATGCTGCCGCAGCAACCGAAACAGCAACAGCAACAGCATCCGAAGAAAACAAAAACAAAGCCACCGAAGCAGCACCTTCTCGACCGAAGCGTGCTAAGACCTCCAAGCCTCAATCCGAACCTGAGTACTTCGAAGATAAGCGCAACTTGGTTAGTACCAATACGATTCTCTCTTCCTACTTCCATTTTTTTTTTGTTTAATTTTTATTTTCTTATATTTTTATAGTTCATGTTAGCTTTGAAATTTCTGAATGGTTGTGACTATATTATAGCTTTTATTTTACTTTGTGTGGAAGAAGAAACATTGCGAATGGGACTTTTAACGACAATAAATAAATGATTGCTTCACTTTCCTTTTTGTCTGCTAAACGCGTTGCAATTTCGTTTCTAGCTTTAGCTATACTTGGAAGTGGCTATAATTATTTAGGTTATTTGCATTATTATTCAAATTATTATCACTGTGATATTTCGGATTGTATTTTTTTTTTTGTTTGTGTTACTGATGGATGATATTTGTCGATTTGGATTGTGTAGGAGGACTTGTGGAGGGAAACATTCCCTGTTGGAACTGAGGTTTGTTACATTTTTTTGTAAATCTTTCTCATTTTATGAGTTGATACTCACTGCCTCGTGTTGTAATGCCAGTGGGACCAATTGGATTCCGTCTATCAGTTCAAGTGGGATTTCTCTAACCTAGAAGTGAGTATCGGGTTCGATTTGATTTTCATTGCTGCTCTGTGCTCTGAGTTAAGTTAACTGCTTTATTTGATGGAATCGCTGATGACACTGTAATTTATGTGCGTGTGTCTGTTCAGAATGCATTTGAAGAGGGTGGCGCTCTATATGGGAAGAAGGTTTACCTCTTTGGTTGCACTGAGCGTGAGTAGCCTGCAAAATTTATATTTTCGTCATTTCACAAGGTGGCTGGGCAGCTGATATGCTTGGTAGCCATTTCCCCTTATTTGGTCATATTCATCATACGCTGATCTTATGCATCTTGTCATCTGCAGCTCAACTAGTCATGTTTAAAGGAGAAAGCAAAGTTGTCTGCATACCTGTTGTAGTAGCTGTAAGTTGTCAAACTGGGCTGTCTACATGTTCTGCAACGGTGTCTTGACCAAATTAATTATTGTCCTTGAGCTTCTTTCATAAAAACAGTTTGATCTTGCAAATATGCATAATGCAATAAAATACATTTATTCTGGCCATGGGTTGTTTGATCCACAAATTGTTGTAATACGTTTCTTCTGGCTGTAATTTGTCAGTGCGCTATAGTGCTATAGCATAGTGGATTTTGATGAAACTGCTATGGAAACCGTGGCGCTCTTTCAGTTCCGCTACAAGGGCAATAGCGGCTGCTATATGCTTTTCGGTCATAGCCGTCATAGTTGCAATAGCGGAAAAATGTAAATTTAGGGTTTTTTCTTTACTTTTTATAAAGGCTTTCACTGACTCCTTGGTCGCCTTTCACCTGCCTCCTTCATCTGCCTCTATTCTCCGGCGTGTCTCCACTCTCCAGCGAGTCTTCTTCACATCCGTCTCAAGGGAAATCTCCTTTCTCGTCCTTTGTTTTTTCTCTTCCCCCTGTTCTCTTCTCTCCTCTCCCTTCTCTTCCTCTGTTTTTTCTGGTTTCTTTCCTCTCCCTTCCGCTTCCTCTGGTTTCTTTTATGTTTTCTTCGATCCATATTTTTACTTCTCTTTGTATGCAGCTTATTTTTATTTGTATACAGCATTTTTTTTATATATATAAATGATTTATTTCAACCGCTATGCAACTTCCGCTATTGACAGCGACGTTATCTGCTATTTCACATAGTAGATTTTTGGCTTTCCGCCATTTTGCGCGATCCACTATTGATAACACTGAATTTGTCTCTCCTTGGGGACCTGTTTTATTTATTAAGGTGTTATTTGGAAATGTCAGTTTTATGTGTTGAATCAATCTTGTATCAATTTTGATTATTTGAAATTTATTTTTTCATTGTGGTTTTAATTTAAAAAATATTTCAACGTCTTTCTTTAAACAGGTTGTATCACCTTTTCCACCATCTGATAAAATTGGCATTAACTCAGTTCAGAGAGAGGCTGAAGAGATAATTCCCATGAAACAAATGAAAATGGACTGGGTTCCATACATTCCTCTAGAGGACCGGTATTCATCGCAATTTGTTTATATTTAGTGGTTCCTTTGGAATCTTCATATGAAAACATTGTTCCTTGGTCACCTCTGAACCTCATATGTTTTTATGTCTTCAACAGAGATAGCCAAGTCGATAGACTGAAGTCTCAAATATTTATCTTGAGTTGCACTCAAAGAAGGTATAGCTTTTTTCTCCTTTTTCTTTACCCTTTCCTTTGCAATATTATGTTCTATAGCATGTTTCAGAAATTCAGGTATTACTTTGCCTTATGTAAATTTTAGAAAGTGTTACCATTATCCTTGTTGTGTACCATTTACCATGGTTTCCGCCCATGATGCGAAAATAGACTGAATCTCTCAAGATCTGTAACATTTAAATTGTAGTTAGAAACACTTTTTCCTTTGCCTGATATCTTTGGAGTAACATCTGGAACCTTTGGGTCTTATAAAATAAATGAGTGTGATGAATTGACCTAGTTAGTCGATTATTTCACATGTGCAGTTTGATGAATTTCATATGTGCAGTTTGATGAATTGACGCTTACTGTAGTTTTTGGTGTTTGCATGTAACGATTTTTATCCACACACTCTTGACCTGTTTTCCTTGATGTAGCACATTTATGAATATGACTCTATCTTATCCGTGTTGTAATCTGTCGTACAGGTCTGCTTTGAAACACCTGAAGTTGGATAGATTAAAGAAATATGAATACTGCTTGCCTTGTAAGTTTTCTGGCTTTAGAATATTACAATTGTTCACATGAATATGTATATGTATTTTAGTTTTCCGTAATAGTGGGGAGAAATTAATGAAATTTGATTATATAGTTTATTAAAAAGTGAGAATGGAGTATTGTGGACAGTGCTATTATTTGGTTAATTGGTTGATCAATTATTAGCACTGCATTTTGTTTGAGGCACAATGGTTCATAATCAGTTAATTTCTTATTAAGATAGTTGCTTACGGCTGCTATTCTTTCCACAGATTTCTATCAGCCATTTAAGGAAGATGAACTTGAACAGAGCACTGAGGTTCAAATAATATTTCCAGCTGAGCCAAAGCCGGTAAATATGATAAAGAAAACTTATCCTCATGAAGTGACAGTCTTTGTAATTGTTTGGGATAATTTTTCTTACAATATGGTTACGTAATGAATCTTTTGAATAACCTTTTGCAAAAAGATGGGTGGGTTAGTTCCATATTTGGTTTTTTATATGTTTACCTATGTATTGTTTGTTGCAGGTCTTCTGTGAATTTGATTGGGAATTAGATGAACTTGAGGTAATGAATTAACTTTATGATGATGTTAGTTTAGAATATGTCAATATTAAGGCATCTTGCTGTTGCAGTTTAGAAATTATGTTATCCTTCTACAACTCAAGTAATATGATAGCCAATTTTCTTGATGCTTGACATTATTCTGCAGGAAATTTAATGATTCTTCTGCTTGTTGTTTTGCAATTCATGTTGACACTAAATGGCTGCATGTTGCAATGTTATTGCGTTCTAGAAAATCTCAATTCATCTGCATTATGGGATTGGGATTGTTAGACATGAGGAGAGAGAAAAGTCCTTTATTTGTCATTGTTTTGCATGAGTTTCATCGTTTGTCCACCTTGTTGCCCTCCTAAATAAAGAGGATCAAAGTTAAGGGCAACTGGAAAATACAATAACAATGGACAAAGGCCTCTTAGAACTCATTTATTCTATATTCTGCAGGAGTTTACTGATAAGCTCATAGAGGAGGAAGAGTTATCAGAAGATCAAAAGGATGCCTTCAAGGTGCAAAATAGTGAAGATATTTGGTTGGTTCATAATTTCCATGTCTTTTAAGTAGCAAGCTAGGTTTATACTCTTTCTTTCTATAGGAATTTGTCAAGGAAAAGGTTCGAGAAGCAAAGAAAGGCAATAGAGAGGTACTTTTGATGATTCGTGCTGTTGGTTCTGCATATATTGTGTTGCTTTCTGCTTTTTTACCCACTTTTTTCTCTTGTAGGCAAGGGAAGCTCGGAAAAAAGCCATCGAAGAAATGAGCGAGGAAACTAAAGCTGCATTTGAGAATATGAGATTTTATAAGTTCTACCCTGTTCAATCTCCAGATGCACCTGATGTATCTAATGTTAAGGTAGGTGTTTAGGTATTCTAATATGACTTTTTTCGATAAAAGAAGAAATTCATTAGGACCAAGAGATGATTACAAATAGTTAGGAGGATAAGATATTCTCCTCAAAAAAGGGAGAGAGAGAATACAAACTATAGGGAATAAAGAAAACATGATGAAAAAAGATACACGTGCTTTACACCAAACTAGAAGACAACCGCCTTTATAATAGCTGCTGTGATACTACATTTTGTGGTTTCTATTTCTGCTTCAAACATCTTAATTTGGCCTTGAGGTGTCAACTTATGCTCTGAAAATTGTTATTTCTTCAATGGATCATTTAATATTTGGAATGCATTTTGAGCGAGAATGGCAAGCATTTTAAGGGTGCACGCTTACATGTTTGTGTCTAAGATTAAGAAAAGATGGTTCAGGGTCCAGGAAGCACTTAAGAGATATTCAATTTCTCTTTCCATCTTTGGATTATGGAAATGGAGTCAGAAGTTGATGAGAAAACAGGCCATATTTTGTTTTTAAAAAATCACAACTAGCTATTCCAAATCTGAGATGTGAATTTATAGAACTATTAGCCGTTGTACTTCTGTGAAATCATTTTATTCCTTCTGCCTCTTTTTTCCCCCTCTTTTGATCAACCTGCACATTGTTTTTTATGTTGCTTACAATTTGTTGGAAGGAAAAGAAAATTTAACAAAGCAACATCTTTATAGCAGTAACCATTTTCTTCCTCTAAATAGATATCCCTTTATTCTGATCCAGCACAAATTCTGTCTGTTTCTTGGCGTGAATATTGAGTAAAAAACATACATTTAGAGAGTTATATCTGTATTCAGGGCAGGATGTCCCTTGATCCTGAATTTATTTTTACACTTACTGAGTCTTGAAATTTCCAGTTGGATTACATTCAGAATGCATTTTCTTTGCACCAATAATATACTGATAGTATCGTTGTCTGTGTTTGCAGTCTCCATTCATAAACAGGTATTATGGAAAGGCTCATGAGGTTCTGTGATTGGCTCCAAGACAATAATAGCAATTTTCCTGGCTTGTTTCATCGATATTTTGTTCTATATGAAGTTCAGGAGGCAACCCCTTGATGCTCCATCAAATTTTCTTTACCAATGTAGTTGTCGAAAGGAACATACAATGTAAAATTGTAGGTCAGAAATCTTAGAGAAGTGAACTAGGTGGCGAGAGGAATTGAGACATGTTTCTTGCTTCCAATCTTTTTGTTTTGTAGAGAATTTCTGAGCTCTTGAGCTGCAGTTGCATGGCTCTTGCTCGGTTTTCTCTTAGATTACCCATTTTTACTTCAAATTTGATGTATGACAGTTTTTATTAGATGCTAAATGAAGAAAATAAATTAATTTTCTTACCTCTATCTGCCGTTATTGTAACATCGTAGGAGTACCATCTTTGGTATTAGTAAATGATGCATGGAAGGCATCAAAACGCTAGATGCCTAGACGCTAGACCAATAAAAATCGGGTAAAAGAGACATAATTTTGACTAATCAGAATTTATGTATATATGTAGATGTAGATCGTCTAGGTGTTTTTCTGATTGTTTTTACCGTCACTCTGCAAGAGTTCCTATTATTTACTTTAGCGTTACTGTTCTTAACATACATTTTACCACTAGGATTGAAAAGCCTTAACGAATCATACAATAAAGTAATGTTTCCACTATTGGTGATAAAATAATAGTTGATATTTTAATTTTAATATTTTTTTTTGGAATTCAATTTTAACATATTCGTTATTTGTCATGTATTTTATTTATCAATAATTAAAATTATTTAATTTGTTCTGTAAAGTAAATTACTCAGCAGAGTAATCAAATATCCAGCTTACCTATACCAAAGAATATGGATCCTCTGTCGTTGAGAAAACAACTGCACACGCCATACGGTGCAGTTCTCATCAACTGGCCTCTATAATTAAAGAGATTATTAACATAACTTTTGCATAAGATTTGTATATATTTCTATAAAACTCTTCCTAAGAGCTTATGAAATAATATAAAATAGTTTTATAAGCTCTTCTAAACACTTGGATAAACATTTATGCCATAAAATAAGATCAAATAAGCTCTTCAAAACACTTGTTTGCACCTCAAGTGACACCGTAAGATCTTAAAAATAGGCCTCCTATAAACGAAATATAATGGACTCGAGGGTAAAAGTTAGCAAAAAATGAAACTATATACAATTCATATGGTTTTTGCTTCACTGCTTAGCTCATCACAAGGAAAGCCGCTCATAAACAGAGAGATGTATGCAAAAAACGGTTTTCCATGACCAAACGGTGGCCTTTTCACTCGAATCTGTTGAATGCTGACACCTTAAACAAAAAATGGTCTTTCCATTGATCAAGACTAGCAAAAGGCGTGAGACCACAAAACAATGGTAGAAACACGAGCAAAGTAGCATAGAACCAAAATCGCCGTATCCAATACGGAATAATTGTATTCTGCTTTGTTGCTTGTGATGCAGTGACCGGTCCATGAAGGATTTGGAACAAAATAGGTGTGCAGACAATCGATAAGAAGTGCAGCATGCACAGAATCTCCCAATATAAGAGCCACAAAGAACCACTCCCTCCCAAAGTATCTACACAAAGCTTGCCACAATAGCCACAAGCAACTCCTAATAGCAAAAGGATAAAGGTAACTGGCATTGTCTGGGATGTTGTTGTTGACCTCTGGATTAGCAAATATGCAATTGCAAAAATCATTAAGACACCAAATGCCATTCGGCTCATAGCTTGAACTTGACACCAAACAATATGCAGCGTTGAATTAAAAGAGATCACTGACTTCGGAGTCCACCAGGACTTAGATTCCTAAAGCAGAAAAAAAAAAAAAATCGCCATTAACATTTGCAAATTACGGCAATGCTGGAAAAATATGTAGCTGAAATTACTGTAATACTATCAAATAGGGGCCAGATGATCAAACGTATCTTTAATCATGACAGTTAATTTCTGGTATAAATTAGATTCCATTGATACGATATGCTTCTTATATGTTTCTTACTCTGCAATATTAGAGCAATGCAACTCAAGACTCAAGACTAGTGAAGGTATAACCATTACTAGCTAGTTCATATTAGATGAAAGGGCTCCCTCGATCAAAATAGATGAAAAGGATGCTTATGAAATAGTTACAGAAATACCAAACCGATATCAAGTTATAGACCTCTGTTGCAGCAAAAAACCAGACCAACATTTCCTATAATTGCTAAACCAAATCATCATAGATACCCAAAGTTAGACATGACATAAGCAAGCATTGAAACAACTGAACCAGTAGAAGAAGATGATATACTTGCCTTGGTTGAAGGTGTACATGATGCAGTAGATTCAACAATCCGTTCGTAGGAATAAACATAAGCACCATACAAAAGTGAGCAGGACATGAGAAGCAGACCAGCAATAAGACAGTCTATGCACTTCTTATTCAGTTCACCGTGTCTCAGATCTTCTAACTGATTCTTAAACTTCTCAACTTTAAATGATGCCTTTGACATTCCCACGGCCAACTTTGATCTCTCTAGATGATTCAAATCGAAGTTGAGAGCCAATTGTGTCTCTTTCAATTTCAACTTTTTCATTGTAAGGGCAAGTTCCAATGTCTTGAGGTCATTTGAACGACTTTGCTCCATAACAGATTTCTCAACAGCACTAATAGATTTATCTGTTACAGATCCAGAAGAGATTGGAGGAAAACAAACCATTTGGTTTGATTGCCCGTCTAAAGTAAGGCCATGACTGACTGAATCCATATGAAAGTTCTCCTCAACCTCTCTGCAATTATTTGATTGATCTTGGATTTCTTCATGCAATACTGCCTCTGAATTACTACTATCTTCATTGACAGAATCCCTTGAGCAATCTCCTTTGTCAACAGTCGATGTAAAAGTTGGTACTTCCATCTTCATAGTATTAAAATTATTTCCTTCATTGCTAGTAGATGATTCATGAATTAAACTGAGAGTACTCAAAGTGCTAACAAAAGATTGTTCAAAGTTCCTAGTCAGACCATCTAGCTTGTCTCCAAAAACCTGTGACCGGATAGGCAGTCAAAATAAGTGGCATGTGGGCATTACTTTAGCAAAATGGATTTTGCTATATGTACAAATGAACTGCTAGCGAAATGCAGTAAAACCGCAATCAAGGGATGAATCAGCAATTGATGCCTGGCTTACATTGGCTAGAGATTCTTTGACAGCCGATGTGCAAATCTACAAGGTAAACAAATAGTGGAGTGGTCAAGGCTCAATAAACATTAAATATCAATAAATATGCATAAATGAAGCATGTAAAAATAGCATGATAATTCCCCTGTGCTAATGGATAGATGATTTTAATAATAAATTAGGGCCTATTTGGTTAGAGAAAATATTTTTCTTTCATTTCCCATTTTCACTAATAATTACAAAAGTGCCACCTTGTTTTTATTTTATTTTCTGTTTTTAAAGATTTGTGTATAAAAAACAGTGAAGATTCACTATTTTTTGTACAAATATTTGAAAACAGTAAACAAAATGAAAATAAGGTAGCACTTTCATAATTTTTAATTTTTTTTTCTCTCAAATCATACAAACCCTTTTGTCCATTTTATTTATCCTTGCTCCTAAATGTTTTCCCTTTCCTTCCCACACCACTTGCCAAGGTTGTTAAAGGCCATTTTTCTTCCCCTTCTTCTCTATTCCCCGACAACTTTTTCATTTCTCTTTAGTAACTGTGGGATGCCTAGGTCATCTCTGGAAACGTTTTATAAATGGCAATACCCTCAATAAGAGAAAAAAGTCAGAGTCAGATTTCATTATTCAAGTTTGTGTTAGAGGTGGGAACAAAGAATACCAATGATATATGAGTGAGAGAAATCCTATCAGCTGCTGCATCTCTTCTATATAACACCTTAAAAAAATTCACATACACAAGATTAAGCAATAACAGTAAAATGTATATCATAATTGGTTTCTCGGAGAGGAAGGTACATTACAAGCAAGATTCAACAAATATGTGAGAAAATCAGGTAATGTCCTTCTATTATGAGGATGTTACTCTGTGAGCCGAAGGATAACTGGAAACAAAAAACAAGAAACAAGAAGTGTCTCTTCTGCTTCTTCAAAAACATTCAACGCTCTTTGACAAGGGATGGAATGTGAATCACCTATGTTTTAAACCATATCCTCATTTCTGTATCAATAAAAATCACGCATCTTGATCTATCTATAGTTTTAATCGTTCCTATTTGTTCTATAATAATAATAGCAATTTTGTTCCTATTTGCATAAGTGTAAAAATCGAGGGTTTAATTGTGTGATTTCATTCTTATTTATTTAATTATTGTAATTGTAATTTCAACACAATAATAATTATTGTACTTATTCCTATCGTCTTGTTCTATATTTATCCGTTCCTTTTATTCCTATGTCATATTCTATCTACGATTCTATCTCATTAATACGTATTCATATTCATCCCTATTTGTTCAGATAAATATTCCTATATCCGAATAGAATTGGAATAGAATTTAGAATTCTAATTCTACACCCTAACTCTTTGCCAACCCTTCTGAAATCAAAATTCTAAGTTACACTTTGAATTCCGTCGTGCAAACAGCCTCTGAAATGGTAGTAGAAAATTATAACCAAAATAACATAAGCTTTAACAAAATAACAGCAACATCTATCATTTAAAATTAAAAAAAAAAGTAAATAAAAAAAAAACTAACCTCAGCCATAACAGCGGCAAATGACATTCCAAGAGGAAACCCAATGGCGGCTACATCGGTCCTTTTACGGCGAATGGAGACTCTAGGGTTTCGTCGTTTGCACGCCAACCCTTTGCCCTTGTGCGATGCATGAGACGACGTCGCTTCGGAAGCGTGTAAGGGTAATACCCCGGTCCTGTTCTTGCGTCGTGTTATGTCGCGATTGTTGTCCGAAGGATGAATGAAGAGAGTGCTACTGCCATTGTCTTCTCTTGTTGGAAGGGAATCGTTGGAATTGCAGCGGGAAGGAGAATCCATCCAACAACGCCAGCGATTGCAGATTTCAAACAGATCCCCCCGTACTACCCCAGATTGTTGTTTTCTTTCTTTTCAAACTAGCTTTTTTTATTTTATATAAAAAAAAACCGAGCCGATAAGTTTAGGTAGCATCAGCAAAGTGCATTAATACACTAATACTTCGAGAGAAAAAAAAATCTATTGAATTATAAACAAATATGAAAAGTGATTTTGTAAAATTAATTTTCATTGAAAGTGAGGTAAATGTAAAGTGAATTAGTCAATAAATTTGAGGCTAAAAATTATATTTAAAAACAAAAATTCAACTTCAAATGATAATCCATTATAGAGACAATCAATTCAAGTCAATAATGTCTAAATATATCAAAATCAATTTTATATCTTTCGAATCACTTTTGACTGAGTGAATTCATAGACACACCTAAGAAAATCTCTACCATGAAGAGATGTCGTGGAAATATGTATATATGTTGGAAGAGAAATTATCCACAACCTG
Source organism: Glycyrrhiza uralensis (assembly GCA_030159175.1). Taxonomy (NCBI): domain Eukaryota; kingdom Viridiplantae; phylum Streptophyta; class Magnoliopsida; order Fabales; family Fabaceae; genus Glycyrrhiza; species Glycyrrhiza uralensis. The sequence continues at coordinate 53,409,447 of BRZY01000003.1, read as the reverse complement.
TAGGCGGCAAATTCTAAACATGAAGGCCAAGAGAGATGAGCGATAATAACATGCCGGGCCCTGCTACTCGTGGATGATGACATGGATGGCACGTACATATTTCACTTTTGCAAGAGAGATGAATAGCAGAAGTATAAACTGTAGAATTACTCTTGGGTATGTTTGGATTGATTTATGCAGAATTTATGAATACAGTTTATGACTGATTCATAAGCTATTTTGAGTTTATTTTTCATAAGCTACCAATGATAGCTTATCAAAACAGCTTATGATTTATATAAAATAAATTTTACTACAATTTTTATTCGATTATAAAAATAGCTTATACAACTTATGTCATAAGTAGTAGATAAATTTGTTACCAAAGAGGGCCTTGGTCCACCCTCTACACATGCAACCCCTTATATATATTGTCTGTACGTGTATAATAATTGAACTCAGTTACTAATGCGATCTTAAAGAGGTAATAATTCAAAAAACATCACAAAATGGGCCATTGGTAACATACAAACGATGATTTGTTTACGAGATTTAAAATGGAAAAAAAGCTTCAAATGAAGCAGACTATCGTATAAAAAAATTAATTAATTATGTGCTAGCTACTAAATCCCATAATCATTTCTTAATTTGATATGCAAAGACGCATGTAGAAAATTAGAAATATTGAGTAGAGACATAAGTTATATAATAAGTCATATATAAAAAAGTTTGGGATGCTATTATGACATATAGTAAGAATTTTTTTCTCTGATCTTCTGTTAAATCTTTCTTTACTTTTAAGCTTTTTGCGTGATTTTCAATATAAAAATAACATGTTAAATATTAAAGAAAAATTAGAGAAATAAAAAACACTCTCAATTGATCCCGTTGTTTTTTTTTTCCTATCTTTTTTATGGAAAAATGATTTACAGACACCCAATATCTATTTTATATCTAGAAAGAGATATGAATAAAAGAGAAATGAGTGATAGATGAGTGTTAAAAATTTAAGGGTATTAATTCAAAAATCAGAACTCGAGAGTATATATACTCTACAGTACACATCCTTGTTATAAGAACGATAAGAAATTGATCGTGAATATATATATCTGCAAGCTATTAACCAAAACAACATGAAAAAGTTAAACTCGATTATCATCCTTTTGCTTCCCAGTAGATCTCAGTTATTCTCGTGAACATTTTAACTTGAACATGAAAGAAAATGTCACAATGATAAATACTAAATATCACAGCTCCAAAGGTCCAATAAAATCTGTTACAATATTTCAGTAACTAATTATAATTAGTAATTTAGTAATATATATATCCTCCAAGTGTGTGCAATATATCATTGGATTTTAAGTAATTAATAAACTGATTCGTCCCCTGCTGGTCTAGTCAATCGGCAAACGAATGACTCATATACTATATAACATAATAATAAAATATTATTTATAACATAACGGTGTAATTGATGGAACTTCATCATGCTACCATATAATGTTTTCATAGATCACATCTACCATTCAACCCTATAACGTAGGTTGGCTGGCATCATTCTATTGCCACTTGCATTATCTGCAGGATCATCATTATTGACCGCACCTTGTGCAATTGCCCTGTCTCTATAACCAGTGATCCCTGATCCAATCTCTTGGAAGCTCTTTGTAGCACTCACTTGAGACCCAACAGAATAGAACCCCCCACTACTACCATTAACATTGAAACTAGGAAAGTCTGCAACTTTTGCTGAAACAGAATTATGATGATGAGAAAGTTTGTTGATTTCACCCACCCCATGATGAATAATATCACTGCCTTGATGTTCTGTTGGAGAATGATGATCTTCTTGTCTAGCAGCCACGGAATTACTCTTTTCACCCTCAATTTCCCTGTAGCTGTTGAGATAGACCTTCAATGGCCCAACATAGTTCTCAAACCCAAGTGTTGTCATGGCCCAGAGAAGATCATCACCGTTGATTGTCTTCCTCTTCTCTCTCTGGCACTTGTCAGAGGCTTCCCCTGTGATGAAGCTTATGAACTCAGATACACATTCCTGAACCGTTTCTTTGGCTTCCTTTGAGATCTTTGCATTTGCTGGGAGTGCCTTTTTCATGATTCGGCTAACGTTGGCTATGGGGAGGAACCTGTCTTGTTCCTTTGATGATGAGCTGTCTGAGATGTTCCCTGATGTTGGACTCCCCACTGGACTGCTTTGGTTTTGGTTTCTCTTACTCCCTGTCATATTGTTGAAGAAAATCAGAGAGAATACAGAGAGTACTAGAGTAGTGAACTGAATTAATTCACCCCTTTTTTCACTCTCCCTATATGTGAGTGCAACACAAGTGTAGAATTGAAAGAAGCACGGGTAGTGATATGCTTTAGCTTATAGGTGCTGCGGTATTTAATATAAGGGAACAAAAAAGTTGGGGAAATAGTATTAAATGGAAAAGCAGAGAAAAGTGTTTTGATGTGGAATATATTGGAAGAAAGCAAAGGGTGGTGTGTGAGGAAGATCATCACAAAGGATGGTCTTTATATATCCATTAACTGGACCCCCCCCCCCCCCCAGCTTGGTCATAAAATAAAATAAGCTATATATATTCAAAATATATAGTACTTCTGTTCAATGACCATGGATATAACTTGACATAATTTAAATTAAATCAGACCTTGTCTCAGAAGTACTATGTGTTTAATATATATATATAGATCAATTTTTATATTCACCCCACTTATTGAAAAAAAAAGAGCAAATAGAAAGGGTCGGCAATGTTGTTTTTAAATAAATATAAGGCTTGAATATGAACTTGGTTCCTCTAAAAATTTGAATTTTGAATTTAGTCCCTAAATTTAAAGTCAACGGTTTTTAGTTCTTTCAAATTTCAAGTTTTGAATTTAGTCTCTCATTTGCGTTGACCTGTGTCATGTCACCCCAAAAACGCCTACGTGGCACACTGCTGGCCACGTCATTTGACACGTCATTTATTTACAGGGACTAAAATCAAAATATATAATTTTTACAGGGACCTCCACCACCACCCCCTCTTTCTCCCCCCTCCTCCTCCTCCACCACCACCACCCCCTCTCTCTCCTCCTACACTCTCTCTCTCTACAACTACCACCACCTCCTCTCTCTCCTCCTTTTCCCTCCTCCTCTCTCCTCCACCACCACCCACCTCCACACCACCCCTTTGTCTTTCTTCTCAGCTTCGTCCAGCACCACCATGTGAACGAAATCAAATATCTTCAAATCTTCAATGATCTGACGGAGATGCTCCCATCCTCACTCCCACTATCCCACTTTCTTTCTTCTGCTTTTGTCTCAACACAATAATAATTCTAATAACCAGACAACCACCCACCGCTTCCTTACTTTTATTTTTACTAAAAAAACTATGCATTAAAAACTCCCCCCTTCGATAAAGCCGTGTTATCTAATCCCATTCCCCACACACTCTCATTCCAAAATCGTGAGGGGTGGAAGAAAAAAAAAACATGGGGTCGTTTCACAAATCTTTCCTTGTAGTAGTAGCTCTTGCTGTTCTGTTTGTGTGTCTCTGTGATGCGGCAACGGAGAATACCCAGAAGGCAGAGGAGAGTGGAGGAGGTGGTGGTGGTAGAGGAGGGGGGGAGTAGGAGGGGTTGGTGGTGGAGGAGGGTGGTGGTGGAGGAGGGGGGAGAAAGAGGGGGTGGTGGTGGAGGAGAGAGAGGGGGTGGTGATGGTGGTGGTGGTGGTGGAGGAGGAGGAGGGGGGAGAAAGAGGGGGTGGTGGTGGAGATCCCCATAAAAATTATATGTTTTGATTTTAGTCCCTGTAAATAAATGACGTGTCAAATGACGTGGCCAGCAGTGTGCGGCGTAGGCGTTTTTGGGGGTGACATGACACGGGTCAACACAAATGAGGGACTAAATTCAAAACTTGAAATTTGAGAGGACTAAAAACCGTTGACTTTAAATTTAGGGATTAAATTCAAAACTCAAATTTTTAAAGGGACCAAGTTCATATTTAAGCCTAAATATAATTATGGAATCTTGTCTCTAATTGGTCATGTGAGAAATTATTGTGTAGATTGATTAGATCAACTATTGAAGAGAAGAGGGAAAAAGGGGGTGAAAGTTCAAGTTATTGGAACTTATTCATGATAGTAATGCAGTATACTGGACTAAGTTCAAAGTGGTGTACTATTTGGGGATTGGAAAAATATTTTTGTATATATCCCCAGGGAGCATCTCTGCTGTGGTACTTGGGGAAAAAGAGAAAATGCTTTCCAGATGGACCAAGAAACTAAACATCAAAACCATTGTCATTGTTAGAAATTGCAAAGCTAAATTATTGATGGGAGAATGATGATCATTATGGGAAATAGTAGCTTGCTATATGCTACAAGACACGGCACTTAGACTATGTTTGGATGAGGGTTTTTGGAGGGGAAGGGAGGGGAGGGGAAAATTTATAATCTCCAATTACCTTGTTTAGGAGTTTTTAAAATTAAAAAAAAGTTTTAAATCTTGGTATCTGCTACCTTCTAAAATAATATTTCCTTTGTCCTATTAAAGCTAAACAAGGTAATTAGGAATTATAAGTTATTTCCTCCACTCCCCTCCCCTCTTTTCCCCTCCAAAAACTTCAATCCAAACATAGTCTTAATTTCGTTTAATTGATCAATGTTTGGTTTTAATTAGTTTGGAAATTCTTAATCAGGTCCCATAACAGTGAATTATTCGTACTAGTGCATATGTTATTTTTGTACGGCTTTCAAAAAAAGGGGGCCTCAAAAAGGATGAGACACACACCAGGAAGGATATATGCTTTCACACTTTGCTTTGCTTTTCTTTTGTGTTGCTTTGTCTCACTGAAGATTCTTTTATATCACATACATATTGCTGGAGAGTATCAGTCCCAGTTTTCTTCTTTAGTCTTTACCACCTGACCCTTTCTTGAAACATTAATTGCATTTAATTACTAATGTCCAGCTAAATTAGGGAAATTAATTAAAAGAAAAATATATATGGATAAAAAGAGACACTTTAATTTTAATTAGCTTTTGCATTATTTTCCAGTATATATCGAATATTTCTTGAACTGGTTTAGTTCTTTGATCAGTTCCAACCTGTCAAGTCTCACCAACAGGATTCTGCAGGGGAGAAAATATCAGAACCTCACAAGAGAGAAAAAAAGCTATCAAACAGGCTTCTGACAAATGGTACCTTTTGAAGCTATATCCACCACCAAGCATGTATAAAATACATTGAACCGGCTCTTGTTACGTATCCTAGATATTTTTTTTAGTGCTGCAAAGTTGCACATACAAAATTCAATTATTGGATGGGACTTGGGAGATGGTTAAGTGCATTGTATACATTTATACACTATCACAAGAATAGGTTAATATATCTGTTATGTATAGTTTGAAAAGGTTGGAAAATAATTGGAGTCAAAGTCAGAATTATATTAACAAGCTGTATACGTGATTACATGCATAAGTATATAAAATATGACACATACAAAAAGAGCAAATTTGTCGAGATCTCTGAATTCTGAAAGCCTCTGAAGGAAACGATTGTTGGCCAAAGGAGAGATTAATTAAAAGTCAAATTAAAATAGGAAAATTATTTAACATGTGATCTTATAATCCATGTAAAAATTTGGTCTGTCTCCAAGTGAAGCAGAGTGACACTAGCATTAATTTCATGTTTACTTATACAGTTGTATATATGCTAATAATGTTTTCAAGGGGAAGTTTTCAGCAATATCTCAATTTTATTAGATTCTGTTCTAGCTGTAATTCACCAATTTCTGGTTTCTTATCTGCTTCTTATTTTTCCCTGGTAAACTAATGGTATGCTAGCTGTACTTCTATTTCGATCCCTTCCTTCCACTAAGAACAAGTAAAGTTGTCTATGCAGTGCTCTGCATATCGTCCAGCTAATATTCACTGATTTTATTGGAACACTTTTTTCATATAGGTAGGTTAAAGTTAAAATGATAAATCCAAAAATCATTGCCTATTTCTACATAAATGAACTTATAATAACAGTACTTGTAGCGAGTTTCGTCAACTGTGGCATTATATTATAAGCTTTAAGTCTTATTCTGTTCCTTAAGGTTTGAACATGTTTGTTTGCGTTTTGTTAGTAGCTAAATACGGGAAGTGAGATTACATCATGATTGATCAAGTATTCGTATTATACACACAAATAGTCATCGCTTGTGCTTATGCTGGTAGCTCGAGGATAATTGACAACTGAACAAAACAATTGGAAGATAATATTAGTATTACCCTATATATGGTCTTGTTCTAATATATATATCTATATTCCATTTGCAAATTGATCTGCTCGATCGTCAATTTGCCGGCTTTCAGAGACAGGTAGAAAGTCAAATAACATCGCAGTCAGAAATCAGATATATGAATATGGTGCAGGGTAACGTTGATTAATCGGACCTCAGAACCGCGCGCAGCAGGCCGCATATAATAATAACAGTCATAAGATTCTATACTCTTTGAGTTTTTATAAAAAAGAAAAATAAAAATGCAATGCGTTTGTTTGTTTATTTTCATTAGATACTCTACGCTGTGATTACATCAAGCATGCATGAATGATGGTTAGGTAGGATGAGCCTCTCCTATAAGCGCATATGCGGATGTTAACACGAATAGATCCTTGGTTTTCTTGTTCTTTTGTACTCATTGTTTTTTTTTTTTTTGAATTTTGTCATATTGTTTTATAAGATTTAAAAATGGTATGAAGTACCAGCTCCTAGCGCAATTATGAGACAGAAAAAACAAAGATCAATTTGCAATATTTTTTAGGTCAATATATGTGACGTGAAACATAAAGTCCTGAATTAAATCCTGACGTGGGATGACTTATATATACCTGGACCAAATTATTTGGAATTATGAAGTACGAGTGTCATTCAATTTTGTGATATCAATAAGAAATGATATTTGTTTGAATAAAATGAAAATGAAACAGATAAATTGACAGCAGGTGTCAAATTGTTGCAATTACATTAATTAATAAAATGATGATTATTAGATTGGGATCGGACGCTTTATAATTTTAGTTTATATTTTAAACCCAATTTTACTCTGAAGATTACGAGCCGTCCAATTTCAATTCAATTATCATCATTTAGCATTTATAGTATACAATGAAAATTTTGTCAACAAAATGTAGTATACACGGAAACAAAAGCAGGTATGTGGGTTGGGATCCAGCCAGACTATAGCATCACATTGTGGGAGGCCCGTTGAAACAAATCTCCAACAAACCCAAATCATGTACCTTGGATTTGTAGCCGTCAATTGCAGCACACAACACAAGAGCCACGGTAAGTATAAAGCGTACAGATATCTTCCACGTAAGCAAGAGTTTTTGTGGCGCAGCTCAACTCTCGAAACTCCCGCACCAATCGGTTTCTACGAAAACCTTCCCGGCTCATCTTTAACTTGCCACGTGTCCTCCTCATCACCATTCACCACCCGCTTCCACTCTCTTGCTCTTCAACTCTTGTTCTTCTTGCTCTGTTTCCACTCTTTCACTGTCTCATTCGAATCGAATCCCCACGCGCCATGAAAACTAGGGTTCGAGTTTGATACTCTATCCCTCTCTTTTTAGAAAGCACTGATCAATGGCTTCGTCTTCTCTACTCTTACCCGAACTCAAATTCCTTGCTCCGCAAATTACCCCCAAACGTCGTCGTTCTGTCTCTAGATTGTGTTCATGCTGTTCCGTTTATAGGAACTCGAGGTACAACTACAATTACAATGTTGCTGCTCTTCGCATGCGAATCCGCGCCGTCAAGGAGGAAGGTGCATTGACGGAGGAGTTGGTTGAGAGAGCTAGCGATGTGAAATGGAGTCGAAACGGAGCTGCCGTTGGAAACGGCGGCAATGGCTCCGTTAGAGGTTACGTGAATGGTAGTTTGGGCGTTAGTGAGAGTGGAAATGGAAGCTTAGTGAAGTATATGGATGGCAATGGTGTGGCGGCGGAGGTGGTTGAAGATTCTGAGGAAGCCTCGAAACGGAGGGAAGATGGGAAGAGGAAGAGGAAGTTGGAGGAGATTGGCAAAGAAGATGCGTGGTTCAAACAAAGTGGGGAAGCACAGGTTGAGATTTGATTGTACGATTTTGGTTTCGTGTAGCTAAATCTGGGCACTCTAGTTTAGTTGTGTTCTTCTTAATAAAATTTTGCTTTTCCAAAAAAAAAACGATTTTGGTTTATGTTTTGGACTCTCATTGACTTGGTGAGTGAGATTAACGTTTGAATTTTATTTTTTTTGCAGGTGGCGGTTGCGCCTGGAGGTCGTTGGAGCAGATTCAAGACTTACTCGACGATCCAGAGAACGTTGGAAATTTGGGGATTTGTTATAACATTTATCTTCAAGGCTTGGCTCAGTAATCAGAAGTTCTCTTACAAAGGTCTGTTGTTTGTCATCTGTAGATTATAGTAGTTGTTACATGCAGTGCTATTATGTTTGAACTTTGAAGTGAAGAAGCCTTTTTCCTTTTTTTTTTTTACCTTTAGTGACGCGGATGAGGTGTTCATGAATCTGCTGAGATTGCCCTGCTTATTTTGGGGGCACTTGGGCTCCATTATATTTTAATTTTATGAGTAAACAAAATTGAAGTTTAGTCAGTTTGTTAATAGCAGGAGTTATTTCTATCAGTAGCAGAGGCTAGAATAAGTAATTCTCAAATTGATACGATGTTTAATCATCCCTTACTTGTTGGATTTTTAATATTATGCTAATTGAGCGAGCATTTGAGAATTCACAATCATAAACCATCCACAAGCGATGTTAACATATGTTTTGGTGTGGAAGTTTAGTAGTTTACTATTAGCTGTGGAAAGTAGAAACTAAAAGCAATTACTTAAATAACGATATAGGAGGCCTGTGTAACTTACGATTTTCTTTTTCATCATCTGGCTCTGCCCTCATGGAAGGCCGTAGTGTAGCTTTTTTTATATTTTGGCATATTGATCCTTCCTCATTTCCACTAATTACTAATATGTTATACAGTGACTATCTAGATTTTTTTTTCTTGAGCTTTTGAAGCCTGGATCATCACTACACTACTTTGAAACTAATCTATTTCTTATTATACGTCATATGAACTTGAAGTCTAAAAGTTGGAAAAGTTGTGGCAGGTTGTTTGTACTTGCCAGAGTTCATTATTACCACACTATCAATGACTAAGTAAATGCTTGACTTTCAAGACTTGATCCCAGTGTTGTTATGAAAATGTAATATTTAATCAATTTTATCTGTTTCAAAACCTATTCATAGCAATAACAAATAAACCTGTTAACACATAAAACACTAAGTGCCTTTATTGATGTTGGAAGAATCTCAACGTTGTGACTTTTTTGTCTTTTTATTTGACTCAAATTTATTATTTGCAGGAGGAATGACTGAGGAAAAGAAAACCTTAAGGCGAAAGACCCTTGCCAAGTGGCTGAAGGAAAGCATTCTGAGATTAGGTCCTACGTTTATCAAAATTGGCCAGCAATTCTCCACAAGAGTTGACATTCTTCCTCAAGAATATGTTGACCAGTTATCAGAACTTCAGGTTAAATTGAAGTTTTGAACTGCACTTATAAGATTATTTCCCTCCATGGAGATATTTTAAACTTGCTTCTGTTGTATCACCTTTCTTAATCAATTTGTTATTAATGGTTTTTATGGTTTCATAGGAAAAATAGGAAAAATTCCCAAGATTTTAGATTTGTTATATATTTATTTCTTTATTTGTGGTTTGGCCTTCTATTATTGACGTTTTATCAGTCATTTTTATAATCTATTATTGTCTTCTTATGTCCCTCACAGAGTATATGATTATCAATCAGATTTGTTACTCTTTTATCCTCTTTATGATCTTATGTATTTAGATAATCTAATTGTTGAAAAGAAAATAAAAACTTTGGAAGTATGATAGAAGTGAATGTCTATACCTGTGTGCCTTGTACTGCTAATGTTATCTAGATTTTTTTTCATTACTTGCAGTCGTGAACCCCAAGGAGGATATTTGTCCCTGACAATCTGAAATTTATTAACTATTTTTTATAATTGAATCCTATATTTTCTAATAAATTATGTGATACTTTCTTACCATTTCATTTTGATTTACGCACATTTATGTTGGAATTAATTACATGAGAAACAAAATTTTCCTTTTATAAGGTTGGGTAGGGGCATCGTTATCCTTGTATTCTTGAAATGTTATTTGTTACTCTTGTTTATCTAGTTTGACAGCAATTAGTGCTGTTTAATGAAGTTAATAGGACTGAGAATGTTTTGCTTTGAGTTTAGAAAGCTAATGACAAATAATCTTGACAAAAAAAAACTAGTAGCTTAAACAGAGAAGAGAAAAACATATTAAGGTCGCATTTCTTTAGGGCCTAAATTACCTCATTTTTTGGGTTCAGGATCAAGTTCCTCCATTTCCTTCAGAGACTGCTATAGCTATTGTTCAAGAAGAGCTTGGGGCTCCTGTAGCTGGCATCTTTGATCAGTTTGACTATGAACCAATAGCTGCTGCAAGTCTTGGTAATCAATGTCTTACTTTGCATGTATTTGTAATAGAAAGCATGCGATCAAAGAAGGAAACCCAGTAAAGTTTACCTAGGTTTTAGGTGTAATATTGCTTAGTAGAAAGGAAAATTGAAATATCTTTTCCCCCCGATGCAGGTCAGGTTCATCGTGCGAGATTAAGGGGGCAGGAGGTTGTTGTTAAGGTGCAAAGGCCTGGTCTCAAGGATCTTTTTGATATTGATCTTAAAAACCTGAGGGTCAGTGTTATATGCATTAATACTTTACTCTTTAATGCTGTATGCAAATGTAATATTACTGTTTGACAATTCTCTTGCTTTCTCCTAATTTGTCTTATAGTTTTTGGTGACCTGCTAAGATTGACAAGTCTTCTTCAAAATTTGTAATTTACTTTTAAATTTTTTTTCCTTGCATGAAGGATGTTTAATAGTAGGACTTCCAGCCTGTGACACTTACTGATTTTTGTAAGTCACTGATACTTGGGCCTTGTCTTGTCCCTCCAGGTTATTGCTGAATATCTTCAAAAAATTGATCCTAAATCAGATGGTGCAAAGAGGGATTGGGTTGCTATATATGATGAGTGTGCCTCTGTTTTATATCAGGTGAGGTGATGATATTTTGGAAAGTTACTGCATTCATGCACTACTTGAATCAACTGAAGAAAGTCATGTGTCTAGCTTTCCATCATATTGGTATAACTGTGTTATGGTGAATTCAATTGCATACGAATGCTACTTATTTAGAGTTTGATTAGGTTTAGGTGCCTGGAATAGGTCAAGAGGCTGGCTCTGCTCTTTGGAATTGCATATGGGAAAACCAAGGAAGTTCCTTTGGGTCATGAAAGACTTTAGTATCAAAATTCTAGTAAAGAACTAAAGATTTCTGAATGTTGAATAAAAGGCTCTTTGTTCAAACAAAAAGTAATTGACTAAGAATATTGCACGAGTTGTTTGCACAGAAGGGATAAGGATTAAGGTGGTTTGAAATCTTACCTGGCTAGGTAATGGCGTAAAATAGCAGATTAGGATTTTTGTTGTGTAGGTGTACATGTAATGCTTCAGAATGAGGCATGCTTGTTGAGTATTTCATCTGTCATCTGTTGTTTTCTAAAACCATGAATGGTATGATTACTTTACAAGTTTTAGAACTTAGCCATTGTATAACGAAAGGGACTCTCATTGGCTTTAGCAATTGTTTGCAGGTTGGGAGCTTTTGAGTTATCCTATTCTTATTTCAGTATGATGTTTACATGTGTTCTCTGCATATCCTCTTTATTTGATCTTGTTGATGTAACATAAACATTTTTCAGGAGATTGATTACACCAAGGAAGCTGCTAATGCAGAACTATTTGCAAGTAACTTTAAGAACATGGATTATGTGAAAGTTCCTACAATTTACTGGGATTATACCACACCACAGGTTCAACCTTAATTTCTCACATATATGTAGCAATTGCACATCTTTACTACTGTTCCTTGTGATATCTTTCTTATTTATCTATAATTTAACTGTTTTTCTAATGCAGATTCTGACAATGGAGTATGTTCCAGGGATTAAAATAAACAAAATACAAGCTTTAGATCAGCTGGGTGTTGACCGGAAAAGGTTAATAGAATCTGTTTTTCTGTAGATAACATCACTATTGGCATGTTACCTTTTACTTGTGTGCATCTCAACTACTGATGATGACATCTAAAATTCAAATTAATATACTATTTGCTTTATCTTCCACAGGTTAGGGCGATATGCTGTTGAATCTTACTTGGAGCAGATTCTATCACATGGTTTCTTCCATGCTGATCCTGTGCGTTCTTGTTTTTAGAATTGCTAAGTGATTTTTGAGTTCTGTCTCCCTTTTAATGATTCTTTTGAATTGTCTAGATGGTAAATTGTGTACTGAAGCCAACATGTTAGGCTTACTACCTGTGAATCTTATACTGCAACATTCAAGCATGTATTGCCTGAGGTACAAGCAGCATGCTGCTTATGTATAGATTATCATCTGTTGCCTCAGGAAGCCTCTGTAGCCCACCAATAATTCGGCCTCCCTAGTGGTTAATCACAAGGGCATAAAAGCAACTTCATTCCCATGATAAGGAGTAGTGTTAGTGACTGCCAAATTTCTAAAACTATGCTAGGAACTCATTGAGATCTTGCCTTGCCATGTCCTTTTTTCCTTTTTGAAGAAACTGCGTTAAATGATGACTAATGAATTCTCATATTTCATGATTATCTTTCAAGTAGTTCAATTTGATGCTTCTTGTGGTAACTAATATATACATTGTTCATGCAGCATCCTGGAAATATTGCTGTCGATGATGTCAATGGTGGAAGATTAATCTTCTATGATTTTGGAATGATGGGAAGGTATGTTCTTTATATTTTCTGTATATTTGAAATACGAGTTTACAAGTCAAGCGTTTCAAGCTTAGTGAGATGATTGCCTTTGCAACCATGATTGGTTTTGCAACTTACAGTATCAGTCCAAATATCCGAGAAGGTTTACTCGAAGCTTTTTATGGAATTTATGAGAAGAGTCCAGATAAGGTAAAGTTACTCTTTTCTGGATGGGGTCCCATAATGTCAAGAACATTCTAGCATGATATTCCATTCTTTGACTCTTAAATTACTTATGCACTGATGTAGGTTCTTCAAGCAATGATTCAGATGGGCGTTCTTGTCCCAACTGGTGATATGACTGCTGTTAGACGAACAGCACAGTTCTTCCTCAGAAGGTATTTTATTGAACCCGTTTAGTGGGAATGCATAAAAAATACAGAACCTCCAGAGACTCTGCAATAGTTTTTTTATAAGTCAGTATCATCTTATGGATTGTAAATTATTGAAAAGGTGTTCTAAATAGGAGAATCTAATCTTGGAAAAATAAATTTTTGCTCATCAATTGGGGTTTGTTCTGAAACACTTTGATGCGCTGATTAGTTATGTAGGGAATATAGTGATATTAGGGTTGGCAAACTGCGTCGACTCAAAGGTCTTAGGTATGATTCTTGTTGGTGATCCTTCAGTGGTAGGTAGTTAAGTACCACTATGAGCCTTCGTTGAGGCTTGTGATATGCCCTGAACTTGAAATAAGTCAACCTCCCATCTCTCTAAACAATTCTTTCACCAAAAGAAAAATAAATAGTGATATTTATTTGAAAACCGTCACTGCACATTTCTGACTAGTTGTCAATATTTTAGGTTTATATTTTCTTCCCTTGTTAATATTTTGGTTTAGGATCACTTATCTGTACTGAACTAGTGATTAGTTATGTTAGCAACGCACTTCAATCTCTGACTTTGAGCTCTTCAATTATATTTTTCTATAGTTTTGAAGAGCGTCTGGCTGCACAAAGGAGAGAGAGAGAGATGGCAACAGCTGAACTTGGATTCAAAAAGCCATTAAGCAAGGAGGAAAGAGTAATGAAGAAGAAAGAACGTCTGGCTGCTATTGGTAATGTATTTGGTCTAACTGTGTGTCTTTAGGTTTGGATTATTTGAATGTATGCATACAACAATTATTGTTGATGAAGTTGGCTGTATGTGAAGATGAAAATAGGTGAGTTCTTGAGAAGAATATATTGTTTGGGCTATTGGCTATACTTGAAACTGATTGTTGAGATCTCACATTGACTAGAGATATGACCAAAGTAGTCTTTATAAGTCACGAACAATTGCCATCCCTTGAGCTAGCTTTTGGGGTTTTGAGTTAAACTTTGAATTTTCCTATCCTAGATCTAATATCAAGCCACCCACAGATGTCCAGTCCTGGGTGTGAGGGGGATGTGTTGAGATCTTCTTCTCAAGTTGGAGCATTAGCATTGATTAGGAGAATATGAGTAATATCCACAATGTGGCAATGTTTTCGTTCAGCTACATTGTTCTGCTGGGGTTTGTGGGGATGACTAGATTGATGTATGATGTCATGGGAATTCATATAGGAGTTGAAAGGCACATAAAAATATTCTTTGGCATTGTCAATGTGCAATGTACATTGTCTTTCCAATTTTTTTTAATTTTTTAGAAGTTTTGAAAGGTACCAAAAATTTTAGAATGATCCTTCATAAATAATATGCAAATAGACCTTAAGAAATCATCAACGAATGTGACTTACCCCACCCAAAAAAAAAGGAATTCGACTAGGACTCCAAACATCCGAATTAATAATATCAAATGGAGACATAGCTTGCTTATTGACTTCAATGGACCTTCTAACATGTTTTCTAAGTTGACAAAATTCACACCGTAAGGACTGAAAATGAGAAATATGAGGATTGAGGAAGCATATGCTTTAGTTTGTCTTAACTTGGCTGACCAATGCAATGAGGAAGAAGATCAGGAGACTCAGTGATGGCACATATAATGAAATGAAGTCATCATACCTATTCATAGCAAATGAAACATTGGAACAAACATTCCATTCCCACTCCCATTGCCATTCTCAATTTCATCAAATCAAACATAATTTGACATTATGCAACCCAGAGGCTTATCACTTACTTTTAGCTCTCATGCTTTAAACAGGGGAAGATTTATTATCCATTGCAGCAGACCAGCCCTTCCGGTTTCCTGCTACATTCACATTTGTTGTTAGAGCCTTCTCGGGTAAATATTACTGAGTTTAATTTCCTGCTTTGCATGTTCAATGAATGTGACTTCAAAATAACAGGTCAACTTGTTTCTGCAGTTTTGGATGGCATTGGAAAGGGTCTTGATCCCCGTTTTGATATTACTGAGATTGCGAGACCGTGAGTATTGTCTTCATAATTTATGATTTTTTAAACATTAAAGGCTTTTATTTCTTTTCAACCACACCCATGGCAAAAGGAATTTTGGCGCTGACCGCATGGCTAATCTGAGTTGGAATCATGAGATCGGTTTAAAGGATTGGCATGCAGCATGCCCCCTGGAGGATCTGAATCTCCTCCTTCTAGCTGATGTAATTGGGACACTTTTGCCCAGAGGAGCTGGTGCTCCTGCTGCGTTTTGTTTTCCTGTCTTGTTTCTGTTTCTTGGCCTTTCATGTCTCCAATGTACCAAAATAAAATTCAAGTTTTTAAGTTATTTGCCATGCATATCTAACATGACTCCCTTAGCCTTGTAGTTATGCTCTGGAGTTGCTGAAATTCCGTGAGGCAGGAGTTGAAGTTATCCTAAAGGCAGTGACAAACTTGTTCTACCGTGCTTGAGTTCAGTCTAAGTATTACTATCATGATTTCCTTTCTCATATCATTCTTCTAAATGTACAGGACTTCAGAAAGAGATGGGACAGACAATCTCAAGCATTTTACAACCTATTTAGACAGTCTGATAGGGTCGAAAAGCTGGCTGACATTATCCAAAGATTGGTCTGTGTTGGATTTTCGTTGACATAATTTGAGTTATTTATTTGATTTGTATCTTTTGTTTGTTCGAGATTTCTGGTATTCTAGATCACATCTTGCTGGACTTCATTTTTCCACAGGAGCAAGGTGATCTAAAGCTCCGAGTCCGAACTTTGGAATCTGAGAGGGCATTCCAACGTGTTGCCACTGTGCAGAAGACAATAGGGAATGTGAGTGAAGCTGGCCTATAACAGTAGGACTGCAAATTTAATTATTTAGACCATTTTTTTTTTATTTCTTCGGATCTGGTTTGAATCTGTTAAATAACCTGTAAATGTTCATATATTTGTCATTTTTGGCTTTATGCACGGCCTTCAAACTAATTATCTACTTTAAGTAACTGTTGGTTGTTGTGTGATCAGCTTGCAATGGCAACTACTTTTCCAAATATGGAAATAAAAATTGATAACTTTACTACTCCATGTCTACATTAAATAAGCTTACATGCTTTTACATTATTGTGGTTTTCTTTTTATCAGCTTGTGATAAAAAAATAATAAAATTGGGACATTTGTGAGTGACCTTGCATGCAGGTGTATGTTTGTATGTTGCGAAGGTATGAATCGACATTTACATTTTTTAACATAAATATAAACAATCTTATATTTTTAGTTTCTTTCAAATCAAGAGACAAGTGAATGATAGATGTGCGTATTTAGTTGACTCTTGACACAAGGATATTCCATGCATGTACGTATTGTAAACCTTATGCATGCTTTTTATAATCAACTCTTCTGGTAAGTGTATGATATTTGTACATGACAAAGATGAGAAAAACTGTTGGATAATGCATATTCATGTTGCCTTTTTGTCTATTAACAGGCAGTAGCTGCTGGGAGCCTAATAAATCTTGCAACAGTTCTGTATCTCAATTCAATTAGGGTATGCTGTTCCCAGATGACCTGTCTTTCTTGTGGTGATTATCAAGTCAATTAATTGATTATCTGGTTGTACTTTCTCATTCATTAGCTGCATGTTATCTTTTTCAGGTGCCTGCCACTATAGCATATTTCTTTTGTGCAATATTTGGTTTTCAAGTTCTAATTGGCATTGTGAAGATCAAGAAGTTTGATGAACGGGAACGGTTGATTACAGGGACTGCATAAGCAACTACTAGGTGAATGTTGCTTTATTTTTTTTATAAACAAAAATTACAATATGAAATATATCCATATTAAGATAATATGCAAAAATGTCAATTAGGTAGTCAAAAAGACTATTTGACAAATTGCTGAGATGAACTTGTAGCTCTTTTGTTTGATTTAGCCTATTGCAGATATAGGATGGACATGTAGCTCATGCTAAGGTCATGGTTACAAGTCAACCTTCGGAGCATCACTTAGGAGCTCAAAGTAGTAGCCAAACATCTTGAAAGATATCAGTATGTGAAAAAACTTTCAACTGGCAGGCATATTGGAGGCTTATTCTGTTCAATTGATTACTCTGCTTAAAGGATCGGGCCCTGAGGTAGCCAATTGGCTAGCCACATTTTTGTCATTAACATGAACCCATCGAACCCCCCGATCCCCTCTCCTTCCATAACTATATCCTCAAAAAACCATTTATTAGTGTTTTTTTGCCACTTCATATCGGTTTTAGTAAATTTTATAGGAGTTAGTATATAGGGTTTATTGTTGTGGATACCATATAGTATGGTGCAGCTTCCTATAAATTTGACATCGGGAAGCTTTGCTTGTAACTGACTTACATAAATTTGTTCAATAAAAATGCAAAATGTAGGTATTTACCATCCATATGTTGGATTTAAGTTTCCCATGAAAAGTACAGTTTACACTTCTGGTGCATAATTATTAAATTCTTTAAATTCTTCAAACATTTTTTATAATCCAATTTTATTAGTATATATATTATACTTCTACTTTAATCTGCCCTTTTCACTTCAACGTGTCTTTATGATAATTATTGGTCCACGTTGATTACGAATAAAGGAGCATTTCACTTTGTAATAATTCATTTATTATTTATTTAAAGTGAGATTTTTTTCTGTCAGTAAAAGGTGAGATTTTTTATTTCATACCTCAAAACATGACATGTGACTATTCTATTTTCTATTATGGGAAAAATATCTTCAAAACATGACATGTGACTATTCTATTTTCCATTATGGGAAAAATATCTTCAAAACATGACATGTGTCTATTCTGTTGCGGGAAAATATCTTTCGTGATAGAATTCCTTTCCGAGCGTTTAAATAATTTGACAAAATTTGAATTGGATTAGCAAAATAGAGAAGAAGAAAACAGGTTATGATGAAGCAAGTCAGTTCATAAATTGAATAAAATTATAATCAAATATTATCATTACTATGTTTAAAGTTTATTTAAATTTTATTTTAAAACAAACGTTTACTTGTTTTTTTTTGGTCGAAAACGTTTACTTGTTTTGTTTTTTCTGTTTGTTTAGCTTTTTTCTATCCAAAAATAATGTCCAATTTAAAATATTTTAAAACAAACATTTTCAAAACATTTTCATTAGACCAAAAAAAAAAAACAAACATTTTCATATATTGGGTCTAATGCTTTCACATTGTGGGTGTGAATTTGTTCACAGTGGTGAACGACTCTGTATTGAGAAGTTCATTTTCGTGGTTTGTGTCCGACGGGAGCTATTAAGTTTTTTACAGCTGTGACGGGTTCTGGAATGACATATTTGTATTTTTGTGGATAGGCCTGACGCTTTCGCACTTGGGGTGTGAAAGTTATCACACTTGTGAATAGTTCTGAAATGATAAAACTGCATTCTCGTAGATAGGCCTGAAACTTGCACACTGGGGGTGTAAATTTTTCTACTGTTGTGAACGATTCTGGAGTGAGAAAACTGCATTTTCGTGGATAGGTCTGACACTTTCACACTATGGATGTGAATTTACTCCCAATTGCGAATGGCTCTGAATTGAAGTTATCTATCTTTTATGGTCTCAATTTACTGTAGAGCTAACAGTGCTTTATGTCTTTGAATATAATGGGACTATATTTTTCACATTGGGATTATGTTGAGAAAAGATGCATGTCATATAGAATCATGGTGGGATCCTGTATTTTGTTATCTTTGTACAATATCTGTGATATAGTACTCCTTCTACTATGCTATAGATTTATATTAATAAAACCTTGTTTGTCTTTTAAAAAAAATATGAATATAACTCAATCGAATAAAGTATCTAAAATATTTTTTTTAAATTAATTATAAAAAAAAATGAGCTGTTAAACGACACGCAATAATGTACATCTGCATAAAACTGGATTAGGTCAACAATACTTCACCTCAAAGTTCACGTCAGTGGGAAAATAGCATGCAAGTTGATTCTGAGTAATGAAGTATTATAGCTATAGTGCAAATCAGTGGCGGATTCAAAAAATTTAGGTTGTGGGGGCATTTTTTATAAATATAAATTAGTAACATTAAAGATATAATATATCATTTTTGAAAATATAAAATACGTTGTTCTCTACGAGTTTTCATATTTCGGAAATATTGAATGATTTTCTGATCATTTTCTATATTATAAAAAATCTCTCTTTATAAAGTAACTAAACAATCATTCAGCCATTTATCTCCCATACGATTTTGCATCTGATTCTTGATAATATTCCTAGCAGAGAATGCTCTTTCAATGGTTGCAGTTGTCACTGGTAGTATCAAAGCTAACTCTAAAAACAAATACACCAACGGATATACATGTTTTCTAGTCTCCACAAACTTTGCAGAAAAATCAATAATCCTCTCTAATTCTAAAAATGTACTGTCAGAGCATATATCTATAAAATAATTTTCAAGCTGACTATCCAGTGCGGCAGTGCCAAATATTTTTAATGGAATTTTTAATATTTTGAATTATTTTAAAACTGTGAATGAGATAAAAAAAATTAATAGTATTAAAGGTAATTTTATCAAATATAGAATAATTATTTAGGTGATTAAAAGATAAGTTGATTGTGGGGCATCAAATATATAGTATAATATAAATATATAATATAATATAATAATATATAATAAAGAGGAATCAAATTACACCGGTATAACTCTTGGACCTTCTCATATATAATATATATACCTATAGTACTATAAAAAAAATTGGAAAGCAAGTGGGGGCAGCTGCCCCCAATGTACTCAACTTACATCCGCCCCTGGTGCAAATGGTTATTTTTTGCTTCCAGAAGTTAAAAAAAAACACCCAATACATTTATTGTGTGCTTTCATGAATTTGGATCTTGTAGCATTAAAAAAACACAATCTTTTTTTTATCGATAGAATATATATAAGTCTTAATGATGAGATGGAAGGAAGATGACAATTTATTTCTTCTTGCAGGTCATATTCAAATTAGACCTAATATATCAAACAAAAACTACAATGTTAATTTCATTGTCCTTTTTTTCACCTAGTCGGTTTCACAGTGAAGACGATAGGTGGGAATAGCAATTAAATGATGGGCCCTAGGCATAGTAAGACCAAACACCTCTGTCATGTCCAAATCACTAGGTAACATGTCATTTGGCAGCTTCCAATCAAAGCAATGCACAAGCTGTGCCACAACCAAACGCACCGTAGTGAGACCCAATTGCAACCCAGGACACCCCCTTCTACCAGAACCAAATGGTATCAGCTGAAAATCACGCCCTCTCACATCTATGTTGCTTCCTTCAAATCTCTCAGGCCAGAACCTCTCTGGCTCACTCCAAGCACTTGGGTCTCTCATAATTGCCCATGCATTTATTATGACCCTTGATTTCTTGGGTATGAAAAAGTCTCCAACTTTGCAATCTTCAACTGATTGGTGTGGGATTAGTAGTGGTGCCACTGGATGGATCCTAAAGCTTTCCTTTAGAACCATGTCCAAATACTCCAACTTGTCCAAGTCTGATTCCTCCACTTTCCTCTTCATGCCCACCACGGTTTCTAACTCCTCTTGGACTTTCTTCATCACCCTTGGATGCTTTAGGAGCTCTGAAATTGCCCACTCAATTGCTGTGGCAGAAGTATCCATTGAACCCACCAGCATATCCTGTGCAAAAAAAGTAAAAGCAAACGTGACAAAAAGGAACATGTAAAAAGTGAACACAGTGACAGCTAGTTGTAAAAATCAGTATAAAGAACCAACAAGCTTGTAGCTGATCAATTTCTCTTCTAATCATGTCTACCAAGAAGGGGGGGGGGGGGGGGAATGAACATAAAATTTTCACTTTAAGATGAGATGATTTGTTATAAAGAATAGCAACCAAGGTTTTAAATTGCAGTGTGGTTATGATACTATCCATGATATTACAAAAATATAAGAAAATTAAGTTCTATTCTTTTGTATTATGATACACGTCACTTCCTAAACTATGGCACGATCTCTTTGGCTGTTTTTATTTTCTAAAATAAAATTATTTTGTTTATTAAATTTTTTTATTTTTTACTTTTTTTATCAAGAAAAGATTATGCACTAGATCCATAGACTAATTAGGAATAAATGTTGCTGATATACTCTAAAATCTAAAAGCCTTCAAAACTTAGTTATAGACTACAATTTAAAACAACCATGTTTGCAGCAACTATGTTATGTTAGCATGTAACCTTTGGGAAAAAAACAATTATAAAGTATGAAGAAATTAAAGCTTAACTATGTTATTCCTTTTACCAGCATTATAGCTTTGATGTTGGGTCGTTCAATACGGTATTCAGATTCTTTAGTACCAACAAAGCCCAACATGACATCTACGAAATCCTTGACCTTGCTGTCTTCTCTGTTGTTCTTATCTGATGATTGTTGCATATGCTCATCAATAATTTTCTCAAAGAAGTCGTCAAAGATCTTACCAACAACCTTCATGCGCCTAGTAAGCCCTTGTGAATCAAGTGCCCCAATGTAAGGAAAGTAATCAGCAACATTAGGAATAGCTAATAACTGCATTCCCTCATATACCACAGCTTTAAACCCTTTCTCATCCAAATCCTTGTCCACATACTTCTTCCCCAAAACCATTCTACAACTCATGTCAGTAGTGAGTGTTGCAACCTTTGCACTAACATCAACACCATGTGTTGCATCTATTAGAAGCCTTATCTACAAGTCAAGCTCCTCTTCCCTCATGTTTCTGAAAGAGTCGATTTTTTTCTGGCTCAGCAACTCTAATGTGCACATCTTGCGCATGTTGCGCCAATAGGAACCATATGGACCAAAGATAAGGTTCGTCTGTTCCCAAGACATGTGCTTTGAACCCTCATGAGGGGGTCTACTTGCAAAGACAAGGTCATAGGTCTTGAGGAAGAGTTCTGCAGCTCGGGGTGAAGAAACAACTATGGTGGGGGGTGAAGAAACAACTATGGTGGGAACAAAGCCTAAGCGAAGGTACATGATGGGTCCATGTTTTTGGGCTAGTTGGTGCAGGTCAAGGTGTGGATTTGCACCTAGCTTGTGAAGGCTGCCCAAAATTGGGAACCCTTTTGGACCTGGAGGTAACTTCTTTGCTTTCTTCTTGCTTACCCTTAGCCAAAGATATGCAAGAGAAACTAGGAAAATTGGTATCCAAATTATCCAAGCCATATGGGAGAGTTCAAAATTTCAAATTGCTTTTGCAAAGACTTGAGAGTATTAATATCTCTGCTGCCAAAAGCAGCAGGGCTGGGCCTGGGGTATATAAAGTTTTTTGGTATTATGAATTTATAGTAATTAAATTCTTATACTTTTCATTAAATTTGACCAAAAAAAAATACTTTTCATTAAATAAATTTTTTTATTCTGCAATTGCAATAATTGTTCTCTTTAATTACTGTTCACTGGACCTGTGTAGTGAAAAATATCTATCATTGTGTGGAGAGTTGAGGTGGAGTGGGAACAAAGGGACAAAAGAAGTGAAAAAACAAATAACAAATTCATCTCATTGCCATTTTGGAGAGTAGCCAAAGTTCAATGACAAACTTATCCGCCTGTGCACAAGCACAAGTAGTCATTGCGATAATAGGTTGATGTGGGAGTGTTTGGTCCCAAACTTGCAAGTGCCATGTGCCAATCCCAATCCATCGACCTTGCCCATCTCGATTTAATCCCCCATAAATACAAACACGCCAAATCTAGCGATTACTTACGTGTTGCCTTTGTTCCTTCCTTCCTTAAAAAAAATAATAAAAAACGTGTTGCCTTTTTACTTTGTATCGTGCCTCACATTTTCTTTTTGTACGGTCGACACCTCACATTCACACACACAGCACAATTATTGCGGTAGGACAGTAACAGGCCGGTCTTGGGCCCGTGCGGCGATCTATTTGATTTTGGGCTGACAAGGCCCAAATCAAAGGAAAAATGGGCCCCGTTATTCTCGTTGATGGCCCAACAACACACAGCGGTGTCTCTCTCTCTCTCTCTTGTGGGTGAACGAACTCCATCGATGCTTATTGCTATTTGCGATCTCTCACTGTCTGCAACTGCGCCGTGATTTCTGTTACCGTTGCCATGTCTAGTATTGTTTGTTTTCTCTTGCTCCACTTCTTCCTATTCATTTGCAACAAGGTCAAGGAGGAGTAACCCTCCACACGTGGCACTGGGAACCCAAGTTTAGTGTGGCGGGTCGGGTTCGATCCGTCCGAAGAGGGAGAAGAAAACGAGCGACCAATCGGAAACCCGAGAGCTGGTTTGTTTGCCCAAGCAAAAGATAAGTGACAAAGAGCCTTTGGTGAAGACGCTTAACAAGTACGTGAAGCTGGTCAGAACCGAGGTCTCTTCTTCCCCTTTTTCTAATGTTAAGTTGTTAACAAAAAAATTAGGTGTCTCATTTTTTTTTTGTTTGATTTCACTTTTGTTACGTCTTTTATTTTTTAAGATGTGATGGTGTTGTTTGATTCGTGTATAGTATCATGTTACAACACTGTAGTATAGTATGCATTAAAATAAGGGAGCATAAATGATTGTGTCAATGGTTGGCTCTTTCTTTGTCACTTATAAAAGTAATGATATTTGGCATTCAGGTTTTCAGATGGATCCAGAAACAACGATGGTATATTGCTGATAATGAGTTTGAAGAATGTGATTTATGTTTCCATGTTTTTACTCTAAAAACAAGTTTGAGGCAAAACATAGTATAAAAATTTTAACCTAACGCAAAAGCTACAAATTCTAACTTCAACTAGAATTAGTTTTGGACTCGAAAATTGCTTTTATTTTGAAAATCCAAACATATTTAGAGATCCCACTAAATATGATAAAACCAGTAAATACTTCACACCAATATCATAGTTATAAAAAAACATAAAACCATGCTTGCAGCAACTATGTTATGCAGTTATGGTAGTAGCATGTAATCTTTGGAGAGAGAAAAAATTATTGGGAAAAGCTAAAGTATATTATTCCTCTTACCAGCAAGATAGCTTTGATATTGGGCCGTTCAATACGGTATTCAGATTCTTGAGTACCAACAAAGCCCAACATGACATCCACGAAATCCTTGACCTTGTCCTCTCTGTTGTTATCTGATGATTGTTGCATATGCTCATCAATAATTTTCTCAAAGAAGTCATCAAAGATCTTACCAACAACCTTCATGCGCCTCGTTAGCCCTTGTAAATCAAGTGCCCCAACGTAAGGAAAATAATCAGCAACATTAGGAGTAGCTGCTAACTGCATTCCCTCATGCACCACAGCTTTAAACCCTTTCTCATCCAAGTCCTTGTCCACATACTTCTTCCCCAAAACCATTCTACAACTCATGTCAGTAGTGACTGTTGCAACCTTTGCACTGAGATCAACACCACCAGCAACTCCTCCATCATCATGTGCTTTCTCTCTTATTACCCTTATCAACAAGTCAAGCTCTTCTTCCCTCATGTTTCTGAAAGAGTTGATTTTGTTCTGGCTCAGCAATTCTAATGTGCACATCTTGCGCATGTTGCGCCAATAGGAACCATATGGACCAAAGCTAAGGTTCCTCTGCTCCCAAGAGATGTGCTTTGAACCCTCATGAGGGGGTCTACTTGCAAAGACAAGGTCGTGGGTCTTGAGGAAGACTTCAGCAGCTTGGGGTGAAGAAACAACTATGGTGGGCACAAAGCCTAAGCGCAGGTACATGATGGGTCCATGTTTTTGGGATAGTTGGTGCAAATCACGGTGAGGATTTGCACCTAGCTTGTGAAGGCTACCCAAAATTGGTAACCCTTTTGGTCCTGGAGGTAACCTCTTTGCTTTCTTCCTGCTTGCCCTTAGCCACAGGTATGCAAGAGAAACTAGGAAAATTAGTATCCAAATCATCCAAGCCATTTGGGAGAGTTCAAAATGCTTTTGCAAAGAGTATATATCTCTGGTTCCAAAAGCTACTGGGCTGGGCTGGGGTTATATAGTTCTCATTTCTCATGGATTATTTTATAGAAAAATTATTTTTTTTAAAAAGTAATCATTTTTAATAATTTTTTAATTGTTTGTTTTAGCTTTTGAAGATAATCAAAATCTAAAAATAATTTGAAATCTGATTAAAATGAAAAGCTATTTGGAATAAGTTTTGAGAAATAATCTTATTTTAATGAGATGAAATATTAAGAGAAGATTAAACAAAAATTGGGATGCAAACAATTAAAAAAAATTGGAATGCAAACAAACACAAATTATGTTTTGCTATGCATAAAAATTTCTAAAAAATAACCAATATTTTTTTCCATGAAAATAACTTTTTTTTAAATCTGTAACAAATAGTCCATAATCTAAATATTTGAAACACATTTACTTAAATAATCTTACATTAAATTTAATATAAAAGCTCATAAGAGTTTAAAAAGTAAATTAGTCTATTCCATCCATTGCAATTCCTTTTCTCCTCCTAACTAAATACAATATCTAATTAAATCTCTGTCTTTCCCTTTCATTTTTTGAAACAAACATACCCTTAAGAAGATAAGTTAGGATCCTCTCTATTTTTTTTTCTCTCACTATTTCTTCTATTATTATATTTTTAGGGGAATAAATGACACTCATGTATCACATTTATGACATTAATTTTCTCCTAAAAATATAGTAATAGAAAAAATAACCAGAAAAATAAATGAAGAAAATTCTAACTCTAGGGAGAGATAGTGATAGAAGAGAGATAAAAAAATAGATGTGATAAATGAGTGGTGTGATAAAAAAAAATAAAAAAAAAGAGAGGTGTTGGATGGGTATTGTAAAATGAAAGGTATTAAGAAATGAGGACTAAAACAGATAAATCTCATTGCCATTTCGAGAGTATAGTTAAGTTCAATGAGAAACTCATCCGCCTGCACAAGCACAAGAGCGGCCACGAAACTTTGGACAACTAAGCAGAAACTATCTCATTGGTCCTTACTCCTTAGTCATTGCGATAATAGGTTGATGGGTGAGTTTTTGTCTCAAACTTGCAAGTGGCATGTGACAAACAATCCCAATCCATCGATCTTTCCAGTTTCCACCTCGATTTAATCACCGGAAAGTACAAAAATTCGCCAAATCTAGCGATTACGGGTTGCTTTGTATCAAGCCCCACATTCACTCGGCTTTTTATATTCACACATGCCTATTTTACTAATAATACATACACATATTTAAAATACCAAAATTATCCCTACTTATTTAAGGATTCCACGGAATTATTAGTTTTGTGTATATAAAAAACGACACATACGTAATGATGTAAAAAATATTGAGTGCGGAACTATTAGATCCGTGTAAAAAAATGCACTCGCGGAACTAATAGTTCCGCGTGTGCATTTTTACGTGGAACTAATAGTTCCGTGGAGTATTTTTCCTGTGAAAAATACTCCGTGGAACTATTAGTTCACCGTAAAAAATGCATACGCGGAACTAATAGTTTCACAGGAAAAATACTCCGCAGAACTATTAGTTCTACGTAAAAAATGCACATGCAGAACTATTAGTTCAGCGAGTGCATTTTTTACGCGGATCTAATAGTTCCGCAGTCAATATTTTTTACATTCATTACATATGTGTGAGGGAGAAGAGGAAGTTTTGTGCGGTCCACGGTGCTGCAATTGAAGACGGACGCTGCAACCTCTACTGGCACGGCGTGGCTCGGTGTGTGAGGGAGAAGAGGAAGTTCTGCGCGGTATTGTGCGGGAGGCGCGGAAGTATGACGGAGCCACGGAACTAAGACGGAGGCGCGGAACTACGACGTTGTTCTATGTGGAAGCGGCGGATCTGTTATGTCTGTGTAGAAGTAAGGGATAGTACAAAAGTTTTGAGGGTTTGTTTTAAACAGAGGGTAGTTTAAACTTTTTAGCTTTTAGTGGTGTATGTGTGGATATAAAAAACCCATTCACTCACACAGCACAACTATTTCGGCAGGATAGCAGCAAGCCAACAGGCCGGTATTGGGCCCTTACAGAAATCAATTTGCTTTTGGGCTACCACAAGGCCCAAATCAAAGGACAAAAAGTAGGCCCAGTTATTCTCGACCCATTCCGCACTCGTTGATGGGCCAACAACACACAGCGGTCTCTCTCTCTCTCTCTCTCTCTCTCGTGTGTGAACAACTCCATCGATGCTTATTGCTATCCCACACTGTCTGCAACTGCACCGTGTTTTCTGTTACCGTTCCCATGTCTAGTACTGTTTTTTCTTGCTCCACTTCTTCCTATTCATTTGCAGCGAGGTCAACAAGGAGTAACCCTTCACACGTGGCGCTGCTGACCCGAATTTCGTGTGGCGGGTCGGGCGCGACCCGTTCGAAGAGGGAGAAGAAAACGAGCGACCAATCGGAAACCCGAGAGCTGGTACGTTTGCTCAAGCAAAAGATAAGTGACAAAGAGCCTTTGGTGAAGACGCTGAGCAAGTACGTGAAGCTTGTAAGGACCGAGCATTGCTTTCTTCTCTTTGAAGAACTCGGCAAGGATGATAAATGGCTTCAATGCATTGAGGTCTCTTCCCCACTTTCACAAATGTTAACAATAATATCTCATGATGATTTATGAAATTGGGTGTCTCATTTTTATTAATTTTTGTTTAATTTCACTTTTGTTGCATCTTTTACATTTTAAGATATCACGGTGTTGTTTGATTCGTGTATAATCCAATCTCTCCCAGTGAAATAAAGACTACTTTTTTGTTGTTGTTGGTATTGTATTTTTGTTACAGTCACTAAGATTTATAAGCAATGACAATGATCATATCATGTTACAACATTGTTGTATAGTATGCATTAAAATAAGGGAGCATAAATGATTGTGTCAATGGTTGGCTCTTTCATTGTCACTTATAAAAGTAGTGATATCTGGCTTTCAGGTTTTCAGATGGATGCAAAAACAGCGATGGTATATTGCTGATAATGGGGTTTACTCGAAACTCATATCGGTTATGGGAAAGAAAGGGCAAACCAGACTGGCTATGTGGCTTTTCTCTGAGATGCGGAACACTGGCTGTCGCCCGGATACTTCTGTGTATAACTCGCTTATCTCCGCCCACCTTCATTCACGGGACAAAAAAAAGGCTTTGGCCAAGGCTCTTGGCTACTTTGAGAAGATGAAAGGATATGAGCGGTGCAAGCCCAACATTGTTACATACAATATCCTTTTGAGAGCTTTTGCTCAGGCTCGGAATGTGGAGGGGGTGAACTCTTTGTTCAAAGATCTTGATGAGAGCATTGTTTCACCAGACATTTACACCTTCAATGGTGTGATGGATGCATACGGGAAAAATGGGATGATCCGTGAAATGGAATCGGTGCTTGCTCGAATGAAGAGTAATCGGTGTAAGCCTGACTTGATTACCTACAATTTGCTGATTGATGCATATGGGAAGAAGCAGCAATTTGATAAGATGGAGCAAGTATTTAAGAGTTTATTGCACTCCAAGGAGAAACCAACACTGCCTACATTTAATTCAATGATTTTGAACTATGGGAAGGCACGGCTTAAGGATAAAGCAGAAAATGTTTTCAAAAAGATGACTGACATGGGTTACACACCCAGTTTTGTTACACATGAGAGTCTCATCTACATGTTTGGCTTCTGCGATTGTGTCTCCAAGGCTGTAGAATTGTTTGATGGGTTGGTTGAGTCAAAAGTTCCAGTAAAAGTTTCAACACTAAATGCTATGCTTGATGTTTACTGCATAAATGGTTTACCACAAGAAGCAGATTCACTGTTTCAGAGGGCAAGAAGTATAAAAATATTTCCAGATGCATCGACATATAAACTTCTTTATAAGGCATACACTAAAGCCAACTCGAAGGAGCTTCTAGATAAATTGCTGAAGCATATGGATAAAGTTGGTATTATCCCTAATAAGAGGTTCTTCTTGGATGCTTTAGGTGCTATTGAATCTTTACCAGCAAATTCAGGATCTGCTAATGCTGAAACTGCTTCAAACAGTCCCCAAGATCTTGTAAAAAATCAACTAGAAACATAGTTGGCAATTCACACCAAGAATTTATTGGCTCATCTATGACTTTCATACAAGCAACTCAGTTCACTTGTGAAGTAATATGTTATATCACTTTGAAATGACTTCTCCCTCATTCTAAGGAACAGGTTTGCACTTTATCCTCATATGACATCACACTTTCTTCTTACTTTTCTTGAGTACTATAAGGACTGAGATCCACTTACTCAGAGAGTAAATCTTCTCAATTTTACCCTATTTGATAACTTTCTATAAAATATGAATTCAAGCCAAGCCAACCCTGATGAATAGCAATGAGTAAACCTATGACTTACAAATGGAGGTTTTTTTATCAATGATGTTGTTGATAATTCACGTACAATGATCATACTGATGCAATTTGAAATCAAGGCTCCAAGGCTGACTTGTAATTTATTTATGGAAAGAACTGAAAACAATGGATTGATAAAACAATTTGTTGAAGAAATTTGCTGTGAGCGCTTAAGAATATTTCCACGATTGGACTTCTTTAATGTACACGTCTTTTATTAAAAAAAAAAGAGTCACAGCATTTGGTGCTCGCTGAAGGAATGAATTTATCTTCTTTTTTTTTGGGGGTCTATGAATGATTTTTTTTTTTGGTCAACTCACACACACATGAGGGTATGGGGGAAAGGGGCTAGGTGGGGATTTATCTTTCAGGAGATGTCATGATGAGGATCCAATGCTCTCTGACCGATATCCAAAACGCTTGGCCCAGCTTCAATATTGTAAGGGTTGGGCTAGGATTTGCGTTTAAATTGGTTTTAGGGAATTTCTAAATGCACATACACACATTTCTAAATGCACATACACACATTTCTAAATGCACATACACTTAAAATTAAAAGGACAAAAATACCCATTTATTTTCAAATACCCACACTTCCGCATTGTCTTCTTCTTTAATAGTTCTGCTCAGTTTTCACTCACAGTTCCGTGCTTCACCACGATCATCTTTGTCACAATTTCGTGCTTCACCATGGTCATCTTCCGTCCCTGCACATGCACACAATCGTCATCACCACGGTCGCGAGTTTGTGCAGAACCGATGTTGGGACCATCGCAGAGCATCACCATGGTTGCGAGTTCGTCGTCTTCCGTCACTGGTAAAGGTGTTCTGCGCAAGCTTTTAGTTCGTCATCTTCCGAACTGGGGAAGAAAGGGGGGGTTGCGACAGTTGGGGGGAAGAAAAAAGGGGAAATGAAGAAGTGGGAACCGAATCTGGATCTGGTTGGAAGCTGTGGCGAGATCGAAAAAAGAGAGAGAGAGTAGAGAGAAAGAGAGAGACAACAGAAACAAATCCGAGTACTGAATTTTGAGGTGTGCGGAACTATTAATTCCGCACTGATGAGTTTTGCATCAGTGCGGAATTAATAGTTCCACATGAGTTATTTATAGCGCACACATATAAATAACATGTGCGGAACTATTAGTTCCGCATGATACGAAACACGAAGATGATATTTTAGGTTTTGTACTGTTCCGTATGTGCATTTAGAAATGTGTGTATCTGCATTTAAAAATTTCCTTGGCTTTACCTATTGTTAAATCCAGCCACGATGAAGATTAAAATTTCCTTGGTTTCACCTAAATCTCAAAACCATAAAAATAGGTTTTGTGATTCTTGTTTTCAGTTTTAAACACTAAATACTTATGTTCTCTCGTGTCTAGAGGTGGGTATGTGGGTAACCCAGTCCGCATTGGCCAGCATAAAAACGGACAAGGTCCGCCCGAGCTGCGAAATAAATGGGCCTACATGTTGTGGCCCGGGTCTGGCCCGCATAATCCACGGGCTAAATGGACTGGCTCGTGGGCCTACTAAAGAAAAAAAATAATTATATTTTGTAAATAAAATAAAATGCACATTAAACTTTAATTGACCCATGGGCCAACCCACCAACCAACGAACCAAACCCGCGGGTTAAACAAACTGGGCTAAAAGCCCGCATTTAAATGGACATATATTTAGGTTGCCCATAGCCCGTGCGGGCTATTGGTTAAACGGGTCGTCTGCGGGCCAAGGCCCATATACCTAGCACTACTCGTGTCCTTTTAGCATTCTCTCGTGCCATCTAGGGATGGAAAAATCGATCGGTCTGCCCTGCCCATTTTTTGCCCACCCCACCCCGCATAGAAAAGTGGGCCAAAAAACACAGTTCATCCCATTTAAGAGCGAGTTGACGGGTCGGTGGGTTGGCCCACCCAAGCCCACGAAAAATAAAAAAGTCCAAAAAAATCATTTAAAAATATTTTAAAAATTGAAAAATAAATTAATCAACCCAACGGGCCAGCATGTCGTTGGCCCGCTAAAGCGGGCCGCGGGTTGAGGAATAACCCGGCCCGCCAAAAGCAGGGTTAGGGGGCTGGCCCTCTAGTGTCATCTCTGTCATGTCTTTACCATTTATAGTAAAGCGGGGTAAAGAAAATGGTTGAACTAAAAAAAAAAAAACTTAAATTCAAAACTCAGAACTGAAACTCAAAACTTAGAATGAAAACTAGATTTGATTTTTAAAAATTTCAAAACATAAAATCAAAAATCACCCCGAACGGGGCCTTAACATTATTATTATTTAATAAAAAGTGTTTTGAAAATGTGTTGGAATCGGATAAGCTCACTGGGTTGTATACGCATCCAACTGATACGAATACAACTCATACCGATAAATAGATATTATTGAGATGCAATCATGCAAATCCTGTTTTTATCAACTTTGTTTTGACCAAACTTTAAAAGTAATGCATACAAGTGAGCGTAAATATTAGCTATAATAGTCAAGGTCAAACCTTACAATTATATGGTTCAAGTTCAACTTTCCTTTCTGTCAAAAAAAAGGTTCAACTTTCCTAAACAAATATAATTTACAATTTCTTTTATTTTAAAAACTAGATCAGCATAAAGTGAATTAAACATAATTTCGATCTGTCAAAATCTTGTTTGTTTCAAATTATTTAAAAAATGTTTTTTAAGGATGCTTATTTTTTAGAATTTTTAGTGTGTTTGTATTTTTTTTTGGATCAGTTTTTAGTGTGTTTGTATGAGTGTAATAGATGAAAGAAAATGTTAAAAAGTGAGATTTATAATTATTAAACAAATATAAATTAGTTTTTATTTTATATAAAAATCTAAAAACATAATCAATTTTTTCACAATATAAAGTCATTTTTTAATCTTAATCAAACATGTCTTAATTCCACTTTAAATTAATTGAATGGTGACTCAGAATCTTGGTCAGTTGAATTTAAATTATGAAAGACAAATAATATTCACTAGTGTGTAAAATGAAATGTCATGTCTTTTTTCTGACCAAATGAAATGTCATGTCTAGATATTGAGTAAATAACCAATTTGCCCTTTGAAAGATGCACTTTTTGGCAAGTAGGTATCTGAAAGATAAAAATAAAAAAACTCGTCCCTGAAAGATGCTTTCGTTAGTCAAATAGGTCCTTGACATCATTTTTGTAATTATCAGGGGTCATTTTTTAAATTTTAAGAGTTTAAATGGACTAAAAAAAATGAGAACACTAATTCTTTCTTCACACAGTCCCTCCTCCCCACCCCCACTCTCTCTCTCCTTTCCACCGCCCTCTCACTCTTTTCTCTCACTGTCTTCCTCTTCACCACCACCAACTCTCACAACTCTCTCACCTCCTTCTTCTTCCCCCCTTCCCAACCTTCTACTTCCCACACTTCCCTCCCCCATCACCCTACCACCCCTTCAACCCTCCACCATCACCTTCCCACCATTTTAATAACCCTCTACCACCACCTTCTCATTCCTTCAAATCTCCACCACCACCACCCCATTCATTCCCTTCTCCTCCACCTCCACGTGGAACCCTCCTCCACC
The DNA here is from genome assembly GCA_030159175.1 of Glycyrrhiza uralensis. Taxonomy (NCBI): domain Eukaryota; kingdom Viridiplantae; phylum Streptophyta; class Magnoliopsida; order Fabales; family Fabaceae; genus Glycyrrhiza; species Glycyrrhiza uralensis. Next base: position 53,376,290 of record BRZY01000003.1, on the reverse strand, counting down.
ACCACCACCTCATCGATTTTCTTCACAATTGATTTAGGAGAAGCCCATTGAAGTGGGGAGTGGCCAACCCCAGGGACAAGAAGCCCCACCTCCACCTCCACTCCTACTCCTTCTCTCCCTCTTCTTCTCTCTCTTCCAAGAAATCCCATTCTCTCCCTCTAGGTTCACCTCTCTCTCTCTCTCCAATTTCCAGGGTTTCTCTTCTCCATTCATTTATTCTAGCTTAAACTTTTTCTAATATTTTCATTAATTTTTCTGTTAATTAATTTAATTGGAGCTGCTTCGTTGTGAAATTTGTTGCTCAAAGTGCCTCTTGGCTATTACTTCCTTCTTTTTGGTGCTTTTTCATAGTTTAGTTTCTTTTCTGGGATAGTCTACAATCCATTTTTAATGTGCATTTAACGTTAACCGTAGTTCTTCAATTTTTAAATTCTGCTTATAACTACTTGGACAATGGGCAGAGCACACTTTCTGCGAACCTGGGTCTTCTTGTTTTGGGAAAGTGGAGTCACTATTAGGAGGTGACTACTTGAAGGAATTGAAAGGTGGTGGTGGTGGAGGGGAAAGGGGGCAAGAAGAAGGAGGTGAGGGAGTTGTGAGAATTGGTGGTGGTGAAGAGGAAGAGGACGAGGGTGAGAGAGAAGAGTGAGAGGGCGGTGAAAAGGAGAGAGAGAGAGAGTGGGGGTGGGTAGGAGGGATTGTGTGAGGAAAGAATTAATGTTCTCATTTTTTTAGTCCATCTAAACTCTTAAAATTTTAAAAATGACCCCTGATAATTACAAAAATGATGTTAGAGACCTATTTGACTAACAAAGACATCTCTTAGGGACGAATTTTTTTATTCCTATCTTTCAGAAACCTACTTGTCAAAAAGTACATCTTTCAAGAGACAAATTGACTATTTACTCTCTAGATATTAGTCTTTAGAGTTGCCCACGAAGGATATCATACAAAATGAAGTGTTGGGATTATGATACGGAGACATTGCTGATTAAACACTTCTACTTTTGTTGCATTTCTCACGGATAGGATTCCTGATCCAATAATAATCATCCATGTCTATCAATGATTCAAGACAATACTTTGAACCTCTGCCAACAAAGCGAAGCATGGCCTCTGATCTATGAAAGACAGCTTGATCCCGTGATCATGCGTGCTATCTTAATCGTATCATCAATTCCGCCACCATATGTTTTCATATAGAAATAATGTAACATTACTTTGCAATATACTTTTATCGTTAAATGAAATTTATATAAATTCTATTGAATATATAGTGATTTTTTTACAAGAAATATATAGTGATTTTCATCAAATAGAAAATGAAATTTGCATGATTCAATAAGTTTTATGTGAATTAAATTTAATAAATAATACATTGAAAAATGTATTAAAAGCTTATTGTTATGATTCTTCTTTTGAATTTTTTATTATCATTTAAGAATTTTATTTTTGTCCATAGGCCATCTGTGTTTCACCATCAATGCCGTGATTCGTTTTGCGATGTTTTGGTGCCCAACAGTGGTACTATTATTTTTATCAATATGAATTCTCTTTATTATTACGAGTTCATACATTCAATCTGCCAATCTCGCACGGCACCACTCTCCCTTACCCATCCAAACAATCACCGATAATACATTCAATCTTCATTTCCACTGTACATTAAAAACTCTAAATCGTTGATATGGCAATTAAATAAGTCTACGGTTAAGATTGACGAGCTGTAACCTTTTTTTATTCACCCAACGGTGGTTTCTCGTGAAAAAGAGACTACAGGCTAATATATATTTGGTTGAAACTTAAGTAAAATTTTGCCATAGAATATTTCATTGTGAGGGATCAAATTCGGGTTTCAAACGAGTTTGGAGCAAATTAATCACTTGCGTCCAACCTCATAATTTGTAAGTTGTAAGTTGTAATTTGTTTTACACGATTAACAATTTTTGTTAGTTATAAAAAAAATCCTATAGGGAGAAAAACAATTAGGAGAGTTCCTACACATAAATCGTCATTGCCTTCTCCATTTTAAAATTTTAGGATTTGATTTCAATATATAACTAGTCGGTGGACCCGTGCATTCGCACGGGTGATGTTCGCTTTTACGCATATTGCACAACGATTTGTGTATATATTAATAAGCTTAGATATAATATAGTATAAATTTATCAATGCAATGCATCACTTTACTGATTATGTAACATAGTAAAATATTGTTAAAAGATGTCAATCCCATGTGATCATGGCAATATAATTTCGTTAAAAAAATGAATTGTCATTGTTCCAATTTTGTTCACAACTTGATAAGCGTAAACTGTTTTAGTATTTTTTTATAATTCTTATAATAAAAATTAATTGATCTAAATGTGATTAAAAATATATTAATTTCAACCGATAAATAAATGGATATAAAGTGATGAGAGAAATGATTTAACTCATTTTTACATGTATTATAACTTTTAGAATTTATATAACTTTTATATAAGCAGTTATACATATTTAAAGTTCATTTTTTTTTTGAATTTATCTTACCAAATTACCTATATTATTTTCATTTAACCGGTTCCAAACAAAAGTAAGTAATAAGCATTACAAAGTAAGAAACATGACAAATATTATTTCAACAGCAAAAGTTCTCCAATGTTTGAGCAAAGCCAAGCCGTATTGGAACATATTTGATCAACAAATTGTTGAAAGAATTAAATCCTTTAGCAAATGAATGTGAGCAAATAGTTCAACACTAATTTGCTTGAACTTAAAGTTGTGATAAGTCAAAACACATGTTAGTAATACAACACATCTCCCAAAATCTCAAATCCATCATCAAGCATAAATCATACAACTCAACCATCCTCTGAGAAATAAGTTTGCTTGAGGGGTCTAAACCAACCCGTGAACTTCAGCTTCAACAACATCTAATTTATTGCCCCCATTCCATTACCTAAATATCCTTGAACTTAACATGTTAAAGGCATTAGACAAAAACATGATAGCAACATCCAATTGCAACCCATTTAAATTTCTCTGCCCTTTCATTGAAATAGAGAGCTAAACATTGGAACAAATAAATGAATGAAACCGAAAAACAAACACTGTTTTACTTGTGGAAAATAAAATCGAAAGAAAAATAAATTTATAGCCCATAGAAAGTAATTAGAACAAATAAATGAGTAAACTTTTAAGCAAACAACGTTTTCTTGGAGGAATGTAAAATCTATCTTAAAATAAATTTATAGCGAGTAGAAAATTATTGGAACAAATCAATGAGTGCAACCTGTAAGCAAACACTGTTTTGCTGGTGGAAAATAAAATCGAAGGGAAAATAAAATTATAGCCTGTAGAAAATTATTGAAACAAAAAGATTAGTAAAACCGGTAAGCAAACACAGTTTTGTTAGAAGAAAATAAAATCGAAAGAAAAATAATTTTATAGCCCGTATAAAGTTATTTAAACAAATAAATGAGTGAGACATGTAAGCATACACTGTTTTGCTGAAATAACATAAAATAAAAAAATAAATTTATAGCCGGTAGAAAGTTAATGGAACAAATACATGAGTGAAACCTATAAACAAACACGTTTTGCTGATAGACATTAAAATCGAAAGAAAAATAAATTTATAGCTCGTAAAAAGTTATTGGAACAAATAGATGAGTAAACCTTGAAAGCAAACACCGTTTTGCAGGGAAAAATAAAATCAAAAGAAAAATAAAATTATAGAACTTAGAAAGTTATTAGAATAAATAAATAAGTGAAACCTGTAAGCAAACACCATTTTGCTAAAAAAAATAAAATCAAAAAATAAATAAATTTATAGTCCGCAAAAAGTTATTGGAACAAACAGATGAATGAAACTTGTAAGTAAACACTATTTTGCTAGTAGAAAATAAAATCTAAAGAAAATTAAATTTACAGCCAGTAGAAAGTTATTGGAACAAATGAATCACCGAGACATATAAGCAAACATTGTTTTGCTGGTATTATTACATAAAATCGAAAGAAATTTCTAGCCTATAGAAAGTTATTGGAACGAATAAATGAGTAAAACCTGTAAGCAAATACTGTTTTGCTGATGATTCATAAAATCAAAAGAAAAATAAATTTATAGCCCGAAGAAAGTTATTGGAACAAATAGATGGACGAAACATATAAGTAGACACCATTTTGCTGGAGGAAAATAAAATCGAAAGAAAAATAAAATTTATAACCCGTAGAAATTTATTGAAACAAATAAATTAATGAAACCTATAAACAAACACTATTTTGCTGGTAGAAAATAAAATCTAAAGAAAAATAAATTTATAGCCTGTAGAAAGTGATTGGAACAAATAGATGAGTGAAATTTATAAGCAAACACCGTTTTGCTGGTGGTAAATAAAATAGAAAGAAAAATAAATTTATAGTCTTATAATGTTATTAGAACAAATAAATGAGTGAAAACTGTAAGCAAATACCGTTTTGCTGGTAGAAAATAAAATCGAAAGAAAAATAAATTTATAGCCGGTAGAAAGTAATTGGAACAAATAAATGAGTAAAATACGTAAGCAAACATTGTTTTGTTGGTAGAAAATAAAATTAAAAAAAAATAAATTTATAGCCGGTAGAAAGTTATTAGCACAAATAAATGAGTGAGTCATGTAAGGAAACACTGTTTTGCTGGAATAACATAAAATCGAACGAAAAAATAATCTATGACACGTAGAAAGTTATTGGAATAAATAATGAGTGAAACCTGTAAGAAAACACTGTTCTGCTGGTAGACAATAAAATCGAAAGAAAAGTAAATTTATAGCCCGTAGAAGGTTATTGGAGCAAATAAATGAGTGAAACCTGTATGCAGACATAGTTTTGCTGGTGGTTGATAAAATCGAAAGAAAAATAAATTTATAGCTCGTAGAAAGTGATTGGAACAAATAGATGAGTGAAATCTGTTAGCAAACACCGTTTTGCTGGTGGAAAATAAAATCGCAAGAAAAATAAATTTATAGCCTTAAAATGTTATTTGAACAAATAAATGAGTGAAAACTGTAAGCAAATACCGTTTTGCTGCTAGAAAATAAAATCAAAAGAAAAATAAATTTATAGCCCGCAGAAAGTAATTAGAACAAATAAATGAGTAAAATATGTAAGCAAACACTATTTTGCTGGTAGAAAACAAAATCAAAAGAAAAATAAATTTATACTACGTAAAAAGTTATTGGAACAAATAAATGAGTGAGTCATATAAGGAAACACTGTTATGTTGGAATAACACAAAATCGAAAGAAAAAATTATTTATGGCACGTAGAAAGTTATTGGAACAAATAAATGAGTGAAACCAATAAGAAAACACTGTTTTGCTGATAGACAATAAAATCGAAAGAAAAATAAATTTATAGCCCGTAGAAAGTTATTGGAGCAAATAAATGAGTGAAACTTGTATGCAGACATAGTTTTGCTAGTGGTCGATAAAATCGAAAGAAAAATAAATTTATAGCCCCCAGAAAGTAATTGGAATAAATAGATGTATTGTGAAAACTGTAGCAAACACCGTTTTGCTGTCGGAAAATAAAATCGCAATAAAAATAAATGTATAACCCGTAGAAAGTTTTTAGAACAAGTAATTGAGTGAAAGTTGTAAGCAGACACCGTTTTGCTAGTCGAAAATAAAATCAAAAAATAAATAAATTTATAGTCCACAGAAAGTTATTAGAACAAATAAATGAGTAAAATATGTAAACAAACACTGTTTTGCTGGTAGAAAATAAAATCGAAAGAAAAATAAATTTATAGCCTGTAAAATGTTATTGGAACAATTAAATGAGTGAGATATGTAAGGAAACACTGTTTTGCTGGAATAATATAAAATCGAAAGAAAAAAATTTATGGCACATAGAAAATTATTGGAACAAATAAATGAGTGAAACCTGTAAAAAAACATGGTTTTGCTGGTAAACAATAAAATCGAAAGAAAAATAAATTTATAACTCGTGTAAAGTTGTTGGAGCAAATATGAGTGAAACTTGTATGTAGACATAGTTTTGTTGGTGGTTGATAAAATCGAAAGAAAAATAAATTTATAGCCTGCAGAAAGTTATTGGAACAAATAGTTGAGTGAAAACTTGTGGCAAACACCGTTTTGCTGGTGAAAAATAAAATCGTAAGAAAAATAATTTTATAGCTCGCAAAAAGTTATTGGAACAAATAAATGAATGAAACCTGTAAGCGAATATCGTTTTGCTGGTAGAAAATAAAATCGAAACAAAAAAAATTTATAGGTCGTAGAAAGTTATCTATTTTGCTGGTAGAAAATAAAATCGAAAGAAAAATAAATTTATAGCCAGTAGAAAGTTATTAAAACAAATAAATCAGTGAAACTTTTGAGCAAACACTGTTATGTTGGTGAAAAATAAAATCGAAAAAAAATAAATTTATATCAAGTAAAAAATTATTGAAACAAATAAATGAATGAAACCTGTATACAAATACTGTTTATAAAAAAAATTATTAGAACAAATTAAAAGTATGTAGTTCAAAAATTTATAGAAAAAAATATGAGAGGAAGATGTAAGCAAATAATATTCTTTATAAAAATAAAATTAAAAAGAAAATAATATCTAATTGAAATAATAGTAAATAATATATAGAATAAGGGAAAAGTGATGTGATATTTTTTGGAGGAAAATAAAAAGAGGGAGAGGGGGGCACGTGAGGGAGAGGGTTGTTGTTTTAATATATAGTAAATAGATTTTTCGTATTAGTAAGCAGAAAAAACCTGCTTAAATAATAAAAAACGATTAGTATTGTCCAGGATTAAGGTTTGTTCCTTTAAGGCTTTACCCCTTAGCATCCACCCACTTCACTGGGGATTTTTACTTACGTAGTTATTGCTGCAGTCATTACTCCTATCAGAAATGTATAAAAATCAGACGATTTATTCCGAGTTAGGTTCAAATCCGATTTTGTTGAAATTGGAATGTAATCATTTGATTGATTTTTGATATTCATTCAATGATTTTGATCTCTTAAGTGCTACTCTCTTCGGTCCAAAATATATATTTTTTGTTCTTTTTTATCTGTTATTTTAAGTTATTTTACCATAACGGAATTAATTAATTAATTGGTAAATTTTTTTCTATTATACCCTTATTTAATTAATCTTTGAGAGTAGATAAATCAATTAATAATCTCATCATTCTAATCATTTCTAACCTTTTATTCAATTATCCAATTAATCTTAGTTATATTCATATTCACATGTGTGTATTAGTAATAAATTTATGTTGTTAGAAATAAAATAATTTTTGGGAATAAATATATCATATTTAATTAGTCTTTAAATTTCTTAATTACTACATTAATCAATTTATAAAAAATATATAAATAATTAATAAAATTAAAGATATAATTATTAAAATATAACCTTAAATTATTAAAATAATAAATAAAAAAATTAATTTTTTTTTAAAATTCGACGGACAGTAAATCCATGCTATAGTATTTTGGAAGTGGTCCACGTGCAGAGTCACGAGTCACGGCACATAGTACAACATCTGATTCTGTTCCACGTCACGGTATTGCGCAGATTCCCTAAAAACGGACGGATTAAATAAATGAAAATATTGTCCTTTCTGTCTCATTTGTTTGTGCATAAAAGGGGTAAACATATGGATCGCATGCACTCCTCCTCCGCTCCGCTCCGCACCTCGAACTGAACGCTCATAATTTCCCGTGCCAGCAGAGTCCCCTCCCCCTCCCCCTCCCCCTCCAAAATTAAAATATATATTGAAATCTCTTTAGTTAGTTCAGTAGTGTAGCGAAATCAGAATTCAGAACCCCATCAACGATGGCTGCAGCAATGCGAGTTCTACTCAAGAGAACCAATGCAATTGCAAGGTCCAATCCTTCCCAATTCCTCGCATGCAGCACCACCACTCACAGCAGGTTCTCTTCTTCCGTGCCCTCCGCCGCCGCCGCCGCCGCCGACAACTTCCCTTCTCCGCCGCAGCTTCCGCCGTTCGATCACCAGCCCCACCTGTACAAAGGACCCTCCGCCGATGAAGTCTTGGCCAAGCGGAAAACCTTCCTCGGCCCTTCCCTGTTTCACTTCTACCAGAAACCCGTTAGTTTCCACGATAACCAACCTTATCACCCGCAACTTTAGTTTTACCCTTTTTCCTTTTATTTATTTACTTTATATTTTACATGTATTATTAATTTGTATTATTGCAAAGATTTACCACCACGGTGTTTTTCTTTTTCTTTTTTCATTTGTTTTCCATTTGTTCTCATTTTTATAGTACTATTATTATTGTGCATTATGTATGTATGTATACGAGAAATTGATGTCTGATTCAAATTTCAACTGTGTATGTAGCTCAATATTGTGGAGGGCAAGATGCAATATCTGTATGATGAGAATGGGAGGCGTTATCTCGATGCATTTGCTGGGATAGTTACTATTTCTTGCGGACATTGCCATCCTGAAGTTTTGGATGCCATCTTTGAGCAGAGTAAGCTTTTGCAGCATGCAACAACCATTTATCTACACCATGCAATAGCTGATTTTGCCGAGGCTTTGGCATCAAAAATGCCCGGCAACCTTAAGGTGAGCCTTATATGTCTTCATCAGCACTCAGCAGTGTTGTTGATTGTTCCTGGAATCTGTATGTGAAATAGTATGATGATGACTGAATGTGTGTTTCTCCATGTCATGCATTCATTGGAGAATACACTTTGTTCAATTTTGTAATGTGCTAGATTTCATTCATTGTGGAACATAATTGTCAACTTTCAAATACACACTTTTGAATTGCAGGTTGTTTATTTTGTCAATTCTGGTTCAGAAGCAAATGAATTAGCAATGCTTATGGCCCGGTTGTATACTGGTAATCTTGGTATGATTTCTTTAAGGAATGCATATCATGGTGGGAGTTCTAGTACAATGGGTCTCACCGCCCTGAACTCGTGGAAATACCCAATACCAGAGGTTTGTATTTCTATTTGATCGCGATGTTTCAATTGGGAGGTTGATCCTTGATCCTATGTGTCCCTTTTGAATTCCAATCAGAATCATAAGTTGCAATATGTATGTATGTTTGTATTCCACCAACCATGGCAGGGGGAACCTAAGAGACCCTTATGTTTTTCCTCAATATGGTTGTTGCAGCTGTTGTAATCTATTTCCTTATCAACCTGTTTTACTCACTTGAAGACTGAATTCAAGATCTTGATAACCAAATTTAAAGTGTGCTTTATCGAAGTTGGTAATTTATTTTTCTCACCTGTATTTTTTTTCCAGCATCAGGATTCAGCAAGACGATCGTAGATATTAGGCAAGGTTCAATTTGGAAAAGTTTCAAATCTGTTTCAGACATCATTGATTTTCTTTGTTCTGTTTTTTGGTCCAGAAACTAACCAGCAATAAAATATATTGGCAAGTGCTAACTATGAGCTGGTCTAGTTGTAATCATACCTTGTGAATGCGGTATTCTCTTTACTATTAAACTATGGTGCAATGAAATTGTTCTTAACAATGTTGTGAACCTTTTAGGGTGAAATTCATCATGTTATGAATCCAGATCCATACCGTGGACTCTTTGGCTCAGATGCTAATAGTTATGCCAAAGATGTCCAAGACCATATTGACTATGGAACTTCAGGAAAAGTTGCTGGATTTATAGCTGAAACAATTCAGGTAGGTATAGGTATAGTCTATCATGAAAAACATTTGAAGTGGTATTTAGATTGGCCTATTGTTTATTTACTTTTTCCTCATGGCTTATTGTAGGGAGTTGGAGGAGCAGTTGAACTGGCACCTGGGTACTTAAAACTTGTCTATGACATTGTACACAAGGCTGGTGGCGTCTGCATTGCGGATGAAGTGCAAACTGGGTTTGGCCGCACAGGGAGCCATTATTGGGGATTCGAGACACAGGGTGTCACTCCTGATATAGTTACCATGGCAAAGGTCTATACCATAATCTTACGTTTTTTAAACTAGTTCCTGAAACCTTGACTAATTTTGCATTTGAAGTGCAACATCATTTGGATGTTACGAAGCACATTATTTGTTATGTATGTATGTCTGTATATTTCTTAAGCATAATTTCATGTTTTCCATTTAGTTTTTTGCTTGAGATATTTTGTTCTGCTTTTTCGCTATAGCATATTTTGTTTTGTGCTATACTTTCATTTTCATTATAGAATTAGAATATATTTCGTTCTATCTTTTTAACTTTTATATCTTGTGGTTAATTCCATTATATCTCATTTTAATCTGTATTAGGGTATTGGCAATGGTTTGCCATTAGGAGCCGTAGTTACAACTCCAGAAATAGCAAGTGTGATGTCCCAGAGGATTCAATTTAACACGTTTGGTGGGAACCCTGTATGTTCTGCTGGGGGACTTGCAGTGCTCAAGGTTCTGGATCAGGAGAAGCGTCAGGCTCATTGCGCTTCTGTTGGTTCTCACTTGCTTGAGCGTCTGAGATCACTCAAGGAAAGACATGATAGTATGTCATCCTGAATATAACATCCTCAAAATAGTAATTTTTTTGTTCTTGTAATACAGTTCTTTTATGGCACTTTTGCACTTTATAGCTATTACATGCCTTATTAGGTAGAGGAACCTTCATTGCTTGATGTGAGTCTGGTGACTTATCTGTTAAGGGTCAGTATGGGGCCTGCATCATGTGTGTTGCACACAAGACTGTTTCTCAGGTTGCTGCAATTTTGTTGATTACTAATTCTTGTAGTTATTATATATAATGTGGCAGTCATTGGTGATGTGAGGGGAAAAGGCTTAATGGTGGGGGTAGAGTTTGTTACCGACCAAAAAGAGAAGACACCTGCAAAGGCTGAAACTGCTGTCTTGTTTGAAAAACTTAGAGGTGAGACAAGAATTCATTTCATCATGCATATGAATCTGTCCTTTTCAAAATATCTTCCAAATGAGTAGGCTGACCATTTACTTGCATATGAATTGAAGAGCTTGGTATTCTAGTTGGGAAAGGAGGATTGCATGGAAATGTTTTTAGGATTAAGCCACCAATGTGTTTCTCCAAAGATGATGCAGGTTTAGTTCTGTCCCACTCTCGTGAGATGTGAATACCATATTCTACTATATTGAAGCCTTATCATCCTAGCAAAAGTAGTATTATTTCACTGACTGTTCTCCTTCTTTGCAGATTTTCTTGTGGATGCCTTGGACTATTCTATGTCAAAGTTGTGAAATGATTATGCATCCTGCTAGCATGGAATGAAATCCTTGATTATGGGAGGCAAATTGCTACAAGGCAACATCACTTGCAAGCTTGTATGTTTCAATTTCACACATTACTCTGAATAATGAAATGTTTAACCCCGTTGCGAAGAGGGGGTTTTCTTCCTCTATTGGACATGATAAGTTGAACATGGGCTAGTGTATATAATTTTGGGTTTCATGACGTCAAAAGGCTGCAATCAATTATAGAGTGATGCTAAATCTATATAGGAATTTCACCAGGAAAAAAATCTATATAGGAAAGAACGACTATCCATGCGTATCTGTGGACCACATTGCAAGTTCACTTAACTACCTTCCGACTGCACGAATGACAAAATTTAAAAACACTAGTATATTATCATAGAAATAAATCAACGTGTAACCAAAAAATAGAAATAAATCAACAAGTACCCAAAATTTAAAATATAAGTTTTTAAATAATTTTATTTTTTTAATTATTTCCATCAAAGAAAAATAAAATAGTTATGATAAATATTACTAGGTCCCTTTATTGTGATACTATTTATCTAAATGTTGAATATTAGTTTCTCAATAGATCATCACCACCATCATCATCATCACACGAAATTTTAGGATGCATTTGAATAACATTTGATTTTTTTTTGTTTTGAAAAATAGTAAATATATATATATGAAGGGAAAAAAATTGGTTAAACATTCTCAGAGCACGCTAAAGAATAGATCACATGCCTAGAAAGAAACACTCGATTCATGTTCAAAACACGCAGCTTTTACAACTACATTATTATACACAATTTACATTACCAATTGATAAATGGGAAAGTCATATTTACAACTTCCTCATATAATGCTAGAAAGACCATGCGAGCAACCGGGACCCTGGACATGATTCCTGGTTTTTGATGCGGACATTTTGATACATAATCATGCTCCCATGGTGGTGAGATTACAAATTTGCCCTCTTGCTTGAAGATTAAGCAGGTTCACGGGGACGATTGGCCCAAAGTTTGCTCAAAGCCCTCAAGCGTTGAAAATATTCGCCCAAAGCAAGCAGCCATCGAGCAGTTTGACGTGTGGAAAGAATTCGGGACATCTGCTGCAAGGCTTCCTGTCGTATATGATCAGCCTGCTTTGACAACATTAAAGTAACCTTGGTTCAATTTTCTTGTAGCCTAATTTAACCTTTTTAAAGTGGTGGGTGTGTTAATGGAATACGCATTCTTAGGTATACTTTTGGTGAAACTAATAATAATACTCTTGCAAATTGCAATGAGTCACACGCGTGACACGTTTGCTACATGGATAAGCATTGTTCTCAATCAACCATAGGGAGGGTTGATATTGCGCGCGCATATATATATATATCACAGATGTGTTGAAATATTAATCTTTGATTTTTTTAATAAATTCAAATTACTTACTTTACTCACTGCTTACTTTAAACTAATCAAATATTTAAAGTTAATTGTAATATCGAATACAAAATATGGTTCACACACACGTCCACAAAGTTAAAATCCTATCTAATACCTATTATACTTGAGACTATATCTAGCTGATAAACTCTGGAAATAAATATTTGAGAACTCAAAGAAAAACTTCCTAATAATTATCTAGGATGGCTAGGCCTTTAAACTTATTTTACTAAAAAATTATAATTGAAACTTTTAAACGGATGGTCAATCAAATACTTTCACTTTTTTATTGGGGATTTTTCTGAAGAATGAAAAATATTTTCAAGCTTACATATTGAGTGTGCATTATGACAGAAAATTATTTTTTGAAAACTTTTGCACTATATAAAGTGAAGTATGCATTTACCTGGTTCACAAAGCTCACCAGGGCTTCTAACCTCTCCATTGCAATATCCATATGTGGAATGTAACTTCCTTCAATGTGTTGCCCTGCTGTTACTGTATCAGCGAGCATTCGCTGCAGTTTTTCCATACCTTGTGAAAGAGCATCTTCTGCTTGCTGGCATGACTTTTCAAGATTAAAGGCATCAAACCGTTGCTCCTCTGTCATTGGTTCAATCAAAGGGACCAAAACCTGCAATTGTAACACAATTCTTATTCTTATTACAAGCATATGTTATACCACAACAGAAATATGGCAACAGAAATAACGCCAAGTTAAATTAAGTATTTCAATTAAGCATCACCTTTAGAAGTTCAGAGGGGCGAAAGCCCCCAATCCAAAAGAAAAACCGTTCAGCTGTTGTTTCCCACATTCCATACATGATATGGAAAACATCTACTTTTGCAGCAGCAGATTTCATGCAGAAGAGTTTGAAATAGTGATTCATGATGCCATGTACAAGTGGCCCGAGCTGTGTGTCACTGATATCAGCACTTAAAGCACTTCTCAATTCCAAGATTTGTCTGTTTTGCTCTTCCACCCATTGTCCATACTCCATAATAAAAGTTGTTATTTCTGTAAATTAAGGTATATTTAGTAGAAAGCAAAAACTAGTTGGAGAAATGAGATTAATACAAGAGAGAGAGAAAAAAACATACTCAAGGAGACCCCAGGCTAATACTACTGTTATATCAACCAGAATCAAGTATCTAAACTTTATTGTACAGTTTAAGAACATTCTGAACAAAATGAATTTTATAGTTACTTTTGGTTCAAACGTACTTTTGCAATTTTTTCCAATTGAAAACAAGCATGCACTTAGATATAGATAAGAAAAACTGATTTCATCACAGAATAACCTCATTTAGCCGAGCATTGACAAATCAATATCTAGTGCTAGCAACTTAATAACAAACCTACCTGAATTTACAGAGCCAGCAAGACCCAAATTATTAGAACCCAATCCACCACCAATACACAATCCCTGCAGTTTTGTTGCCTCAAGAGATTGACAAGATAGGGGGAAAAACAAGTAGATATTGAACAATATGAAGTGATCCACAGCAGAAACTAGGAGTAAATTAACTCGGCTTCACCGCACCTGTTGTCTTGCACGATCTAGCTCTAGTTCTAACTGCACCAGCTTCAAACGGCATGTTTCTAATTGCCGCACATATGCCTGTAAAGAAATGTCAGAAATCAAATGCATGTTTGGTATAAATATTTTTCAATGAATAAAGTATAAACCTCCAAACCTTTTTCCTCAAACGACTCTTACGAGCAGCCTCTCGATTTTGTGCAAGACGCCTTTGCATCTGCATGTTTCAATTCATCATGTTAAATTCCTATTTTTTTTATAAGCATATAAAAAGAATAAATGCAGGTCACACATCCAAAATTGGGAAACAATGCATACAGTTTCCTTAGAGTCCAACATGTGGTTCTAAAATGCTTTTCAATGTCACTCAGAATTTCTACATAAAGCTAAAGCTGGAGGCATGAGAAAAGAGTAAAAGACTAAAAAATTGTGCATTCATATACTAGAATGTCACTAAAGATTCAGTCCTTAGTTTAAGATGGTTTTAATACCCTTATCACATTATGGAATAAACCTCCTATAGAATAAGGCAATGAGGTTACCAAAGTGACAGTATATCTAAGGAGGGCATCAACTTTGAAAATTCCATAAAGTACAGAAGTACCAAAATCTGCATTAAGAGACAATTTGAACTTAATATTGCAAATGCAGGAAGTATTTATGCATTCCCGCATAGAATCTAGTTCAAACTAGTTCAAATTAGTAAAATATTTCCAAAAAAATAACCTTGTCTTTTATGCTTTTTTGTGAAAGAGGGGTTTATATCACATTGTCTTACCTTAAGTTTGTTAGTTTCTTGGTCATACTTCATAGATGTTCCCAATACTCCACAAGAAGCATCCTCTGGCTAGTAAGAACATAAAAGAATATAATTAGCAGGGAAAATACTTATCATCATTTGAAAAAAGACCAAGCATCAATTTTGAAAACTTGCACCCCAAACCTGATTATTTAACTTCGTGTCCACCTCCTCAATTAAGGACATGGATGCACTTGAATTACCATGACTTCTGAAATTTTCTTCCCACATAGTAATTTGGTGGATAGGATCATATAAACCAATACTTCTTGAGGAAATAAACTGTGAGGATGAAGAATCCATGCTCTATGATGGACTGAATTCGTCCAGCGATTTAATCACATACACAACATATGTTGTAGTGAGCTGCTATCAACAATTAATAAAACGCTTTAAAACTCAATCAAACATAAAATGCATTAAAGAAAACAGTAACAGAAACATTAAGCGAATATCGTATGATGCACTATAATCTTATTTTGACTGTACCATAAAAAAGTTTAAGTTACATTCATCGCAGAGGAATCAAACCAGGGCAAACCAAAAGAGGTCAATGTGACTGGTAAGATCAGAAGAATGAAGAAATCTCAAAAGGGCCTCTCCAATTGGATGCATTGTAAGAAATGCTACTCACTTAAACAACTCAATCCCTTCTGAAATGTGAACAATTTCGTGTTTGGTTAGGCCTAAACCATAGAAAAGTTAATGGCTCTGTTTTACAACCGCAAATAGAACTCAAAGGAAGAAAATAAAGAATGAAGGGTAACCGAGAATCAAACACCAAATTCACGCGGCACCATTTTTCGACTTTTTGTACAAAGTACGGTGAAGGACACAGCAATTTCTTAATTTAACTGTCAAGTGCCAACCAACGATCAACGATAAACAAATAGAAACTTTAGATTTCAAGAAAATCAAGATTAAATTTATCACCAGTACAAAAAAGTAGCACAATAATATTCACGCTTTAGTCTCTTCCTTCATAGATTTGCTGAATAGACTATAGGATAGGACACTACTCCTCATTAAAAAAGAGAGAGGCAACAAACCAAAATCATCATTTTTGGTACGTACGTGAAAGCAAAGGCAAATTGGTACACACACTTTTTCAATGACAAAACAAAAATGATTACAGAACCAGAAGAAGAAAGTACTACCGGCGAAGGTGATCATAGAAATTAGCGCACAACACAAGCAAAACTACTAGTATTCCAAAAAAATGAAAAAATAAAAAGCTTTGGTATTTATTATTATCTCGTACTCCTACTTGGTTCTTCCTCGTTTTCCTCGGCAGTTAAATTTTTAAAACTAGAAGAAAGAAAAGAAGATGCGAACTTTGAAAGCTACTTTGGGAAATTCGAAGCTTTTTTAATTTTTCCCGCAAAAGACACGCCACCTTGGTGAGTCACAACCAAATTCCCAACGCAAACCATTATCCAATCCAATCTCTTCCAATTGCCAACCCCTGCCGTAGGCTCACATCATGGCAAGACGAAAGCATATATAGAATTATAAATAAGAACAATAAAATAAGGGCCACTACCTTTCTTTTTTTATTAAATAATGAACAGAGAGTCACTGTTTTTTAATTGAAAACTTTGTGTCATTTTATAATAATAGAGAAAAAAATGGAATGGGGACTTGGTGTGCTGGAGATTAGAGAGGGTTGTGTGTTTTTATATGTGTGTTTGTTTGTGTTTGCTGACGTTGGGTTTTGCTTGTGCTGCTGTGCTACTACATACAGAGAGTCAAGGCTTTCACATTCACATACATAGTAGTAAGTAATAAGCGAGGCATCGACATCGGCATCGGTATCAGCATCAGCATCAGCATCATCGTCGTCATGGTCATGTTTCCACTACCACTAATATGCGCACCAGGTAGATCCTGCAGATTGGAAGGATTTCTCTTCGCTGATGTCATTTTTCGATCACACCACTCGCCGGCAAGCTTTTTGTGAATCCAGGAATTATTAGCTATGAAATTAGAAAGCAAAAAAAGAAAAAAAAAAAAAGCATATAAGCTTTCGAAGGAAGTTGATTGATGACATCATATCATTCCTTGATTAAATGATAAGATTCGGATGTTGGCTAACTGCTAATCTGCTATCATATTGTCTAGATTAAAGCAAAGCCGTGAACAAACTTTTATTTTATATATTTTTTAGAATTTAATTAGTATGTACCAATAATGTAAAAATAGTTTATACAGTTATTCAATCATATGTTATTATTTAGATATTTGTGAAACTATTTTAGAAAATAATATTATCAGATAGTATTATCGTGAGATATGATTAAATATCTGTAGACCGCAAATATGTGGATAGTAGAATTTGAATATAAATTGGGATTTAGAGATAGTTTAGCTTAATTTGTTTAACTTGTGGGCTAAGCAGGTTTGGCCCATGGGCCATTTCACTTATAATATTTTGATTATTTTTTGTTTCTGAACCAAAAGAATTTATTTTTTGTTTTTTATTAAATTTATGGGCCAGTTTATTTAGCCCATGGATTATGCTAGACAAATGCAGACTAGTAAATTAAAGTCTTACTAATTTCACATATCGGTTCAATCTCATCCATTTATATATAGGCCAATGCGGATTGAATAGACCCGTATACCCACTTTTAGTGAGAATAACAAAAATAAATAAAGAGAGAAGAACAAATCAGATTTTCATGAAATTTTGGAGAAAGAGAGTAAATAAACATAAAACCTATAATACCAAATAAATCATACAGGTGCACCATGAAGCCAAAGTCCAATGAGTCCATGCTAAGTGCCACCACATCCATATAGCTATATTTATATTTATTGTGAACAACTTTCACCCACAAGCTCTACAAACGAGCACAATTTCTATTTAGTTTTTACAATTGGCACAAATATGGCCTGGTACGTAGGCCGGCGTGGTCCACAGACATAAGCCCATTTTGCAACCGACCACAAGTCCATAACTAAACGGATCAGGCTAGGTTGGCTCCTAAATCAAATAGATCCATAAAACTCTATGTCCAGTCTATCTTGTAGGACCCGTTGGTTAGTAAACTGACTTGTGTAAAATATACATAATCGAGAAAAAACAAATTTATTATAAAAATCTTTGTGATTAATCAAATAATAAAATCTCAAAGATCAAATGAAATATGAAAATTAAGCAGTTTGTTAAAAAATCAAGGGAGCTGAGAGGCTAGCCTATAAACTTGCAGATGGAGCTATATTTATAATTTATAATTTGAAACAAACACTCCCTTAAGAGCAAAATTAGCGACAAAAATTATTTCCTCTTTAATCTTTAAAATATATAAATGTATATTTATAAATAAATTATCATGTCAAAATGTTTGAGAACTAATCTAGTTAATGAACTATATGTTTAAAGACTTTGACCAACTAAATATGTACTTATAACAAGAAATAGTATGGAATATATTTTTGTCTACAAAATAAGAAATATTATATTTTTTATTATAAATTCATCTTTTTTATATGATTTTACGTTGTAAATTAATTTAACAATTAATTGTACTGAAAAATTTTAATTCGACATTCTACCTTAACAAATGGAACTGCATATAATCCATCGAACACTTATGTATCTTCACAATAGCACATGATAATTTATATTTCTCATAATCACGCACACTCTGCCTTCATAAACTAAAATTTTATGGATCCATCCTTAATCAACACAATTAAGTGCATGTGTTGCTTGCAAGTTGAGTTCACCGCAGCCGTGCGATTGACCAAAAGCTACTCTCAGTAGCTTTTGTTTTCTCTAATAATCACATGCATTCAAACAACAAAATCATTGCAATTATCTTTTACAAATTACATATATTAATTTTTTTTTAAAGGTGGTAATAAAAAAAAATCAAAGCTCCAAAATACTCCATCCAAACACAACTTTACAAAGTCCCTTATCCAGAATATTTAACACTGAAAAATATCTTCGTGGTTGTATTCCGTTTTAATTTATGAATTTAATATATGTTCGATATTCCAACAACCTCTCCCAGTTCCCACTCTCTTTGGTTGTTAGTGAACCCTAGTTTAACCAGGGTGGAGTAGTAAGTAACCATGGTTGAAGAAGATATAATCATAGGAATAGGAATAGGGATAGTAGCAGACGAGGTGTAGTACAATCACACACGTGAGACGTTTCGCACATGTGTGGAGTCATATTTTATTTTATTTTTTATTTTTTTAAAAACGGGATTTAATCATTAATGTTTTTATAATAAAGATTTAAAACTTGACTTTCCGGTAAAGGCCGGGTAGTTAATAAAACAACAATGATACATGTACACTCACTTTTTTTTAACACCCATCCAACACCTATTTTTGTTTCTATCTCTCTCTTCCTATCACATCATTTATCTATCACATCTATCATTTATCTCTCTTTTATTTTTTTCTCTCTCTAGGTGTTAAATGGGTATTGAGTGTCTATGAATCATTTTTCTTAATAAAAATCATTCCCATTAAAACCCAAGAAATGAACCATCTTCAAATTAACTAAACCCACACTTGTCCTTACTTACCTGCCTCTCCGGGCAGCCCGTAATACAATCTTTTTCAGTTTCTGGATGCTGCCCGAACTGCCCGATACTTGGCTGAGAAATTACGAGCATTCGGTCTCCAGTACCTTGCTGTGTCTCCTTCTCTCACCCTTTCACTGACCTCTGATATTTCTATATTTTAGAGCTCTGTGTTTCTACGATCAAGATCCAACGGTCCAAAATGCACGGGGCTTGTTCCGCTTGTTTTCAGAGGTTTTAGTGCTCCAAACCCTCAGATCCAGGTTATCGGTCTCTAGATCTTCCTTCCTGGTACGCTCTTTCAACTTTGTTCTTCTACAATTCTTGCTAATTCATGCTTTTCTCTTCTCACTTCGCTTTGTTGATGCTATAGTCTCAGCTTTGTATCTCCCTCTTTCGTGATCTCTCTGTTTCTTCCTTTAAATTGCTCTTTCTATGTGTTTGTTGTTATATTTTTTTTTTTTTGTTGAAACACTTCCACTTCCGGCGAGCTGTTTAATTCGTGTTTCACGTTAAAAGCAAAAACCTCTTTGTTCTCATGCTTTCCTAATTCAGCTTTAATTTTCCGTGAAATATGTTTTGTGAATTTTCATCGTGTGCTTGATTTTTTTTTTTTAAAATAATAGTAACTTTTTCTTTCCGTTTTTCTAAGGTACAGGGAGAAAATCTCTGTAAAAATTTTTTTAGCTAAAAAAATTAAATTAAAATTAAAATAATAATTGGCGTCATAATTCTGGTACTTTCCGAAACGAGAGCAAGAGCAGGAACTGTCGTGATTTCGCAGAAGATCTAACGATGGTGATATCATTTTGTTATTTTATTTTATTTTGGTAATAAATTTATTATTGTTATTTATTGTCTACAGGATAACATTTTCTGGTTCGAGAAGGCACTTGTTTGATTGTCGTACGGAATGGAGACTGAACACGGCTCGATGATGGTTACGCTCCGTAACGGCGCGTTGACGTACGCCGCGGAAGCGCTCGCAACTTTGCTAGCTTCTGCTGTCGTCAAAGCTACTACGCTTATGGCCACGGTGAGTCACTGACTTCAAAGAGTGTCAAAAGCTTTTACTGGATCTAACCCTATCTTATAATCTTTTTGAAAGCAATTTGTGTTTTCTCGACTTCAAGTTTTTTTTTGGTCCAATTAATTATGGGATTTTTTGTCTTTATCGACTTGCGCCTATGTAGCTAATACTACATGCTAATTTGCGCCTGTTGTATGAGTCCCTGCCTGTGGGATATTTTGGGTAACCGATTCGGGATAAGGTTTAACTTATCCTTCGGCGCACTAGGCCGGCTACGGTACGCCGGTGGTTTTGAACTTTCTGTTGATTTGGTGTGTTGCTAACGTACGCAGTTTTTTCCCCCTATTTTCTAGTTAGATATAAAAAATTGTCCAGAAAATAAAATTAAAAAATTTCATCGCGATTTTTTTATTCGTTTTTAAATTACGAGATTTCGTTTGGCCAAAAAAAAATTACGAGATTTCGTTGTGCTTTTTTTTTATTTCCCGTAGCGGAGCTGGGTGGGACTGGAGGATATGAACTGCGGTTCTGGGATTACTACTTTAGTTCCGGTTTTTTTTTTTTACCACGTGGGGTCGGGTTCAGAATTCACAATTCAGAATACTAGAACAATGATACACATACACCCAAAAATATATCCACCCATCCAACACATCTCATTTCTCTATATCTCTCTCTAACTATCACATCACATATCACATTATTTTATCACTTTTCTCTCATCTCTCTCTTTCTCTCTCTAGTGGTAGATTGGGATTTGGGTGTCCACCAATCATTTTCCCAGAATACTATAAAATATCTTTTTGTCGTGTGTGTGTGAAGGTAAAAGTCAAATGAATTCCTAATCGGTGGTGGATTATTCGTTTGGATATGCCATTGAGCGTAAAGCACGTTGCACTAATAACACGTGTCGCTTTTTGGTTCCTGCTTTCCTGGTATCCTCCTGTGTGGGAAAAAGGGTGGAATCTTATGCGATGGGACATAGGGGTATAAATTGCAGTGTGTCCACTCCACTGTGAAGTGTATCAGTCGACTTGTGTAGCGCATAACATCAAAATAATAATTAGGAGGAATAATGAGTATTGTCTTATCTAATAATCTAATAAAATTTAAATATTCTAATAAATCATATTGAGTTTATTCTTTACTTTACTATTATAATATTGTGCACTAAATGCTTCTTTAATTAAAACAATATAAAAAAAGGTGTGCCTTTGGAGTCTGTAAAAAATTATATATGCAGTCACAGTAGTTTAAATTTTTTTAAAAAGTTTGGGTTTGTTCATAAATTTCAATTTTATAAACCATTCGAAGTAATGACTTGAGGTTGATAATGGATTTGTATGTCTAGAACTTGCACTTCATCTTAAAAGATAAGAAGAGCTTGGTTAATTATTAGGCGGCTATTTTGCATTTTAAATTATTTGTTTTTCTTGAATTTTTTAAAATTATCTATATAAAACAATTTTAATACTAAATTGAGATGCATCGTAGTAGATGTCTTGATTAAGATTTGCAACTCATTAAAATTATGGCTTAGAGGATATCAGTATTCTTTAAACAATTTTTTTTTTTTAGGGTCTTGAAACTTCTCAGTAACAATTTAGAGAACTTTGAATCCTGACTACATTCTAAATGTAGCTTCTTTTATTTTTGTTGGTTAAATTACTAATTATAGCATTAAAGTTAAACATTTGTTGTTGCCTTTGTATGTCCCCAACTACTTATCTGCGTTGTTCGTTTGGCTTAATCGCTTCAATTTTATGTATATAATAAAATCATTAATAAAATGGGTGCAGGATCTCTATGGGCTGCTTTTAATCAACACTCCTATAGCCAAAGGAGAGAGTAAAACCCAAAGTCAAGGCAAGCAACTTGATGCCGAGGGAGAAGATGGCAATGATGATGAAGGTGACGACGACGACGATGGAGATGGTGGATTCGGAGAGGGGGAAGAGGAATTGTCTTCTGAAGACGGAGGAGGATATGGCAACAATTCCAACAATAAGAGCAATCCAAAGAAGGCTCCTGAAGGTACTGGTGCCGGTGGGGCAGAAGAAAATGGAGAAGATGAAGAAGATGAAGATGGTGATGACCAAGACGATGACGATGATGACGACGACGATGACGATGAAGAGGATGAGGGTGGAGAAGAGGAGGAAGAGGAAGGCGTTGAAGAAGAAGAGAATGAAGAGGAGGAGGAGGAGGACGAAGATGAGGAAGCCTTGCAGCCCCCGAAGAAGAGGAAGAAGTGAATTTAGCTTAGTCAAGCCTCCTGTTTGTATTGTTGTGTACGAATTTGACTTCTAACTTCAATGTTGCTTTTTGCGGTACTAGACTTGTGTGTTTTTATTGTTACCTTAAAAGGAGGTCTATGTAGGACACGTTTTAATTGATATCTGTGTTTACCATTGCGTAATTAGAATGCTACATTGTTGAGCAGGCAATCTTAAATTTATAAGAGCAAAAATTTATGATCGGAATTTTAATTTAGCTTTTCCCTTTCCGCTGACCTATTGTTAATATTGTAGATCCTACGTCTAGAATGTAGTCAGGGTGTTTTTTATTTGTATCGATCCGGTGACCCGTTTTGACCCAAGCTATTCAAGGTTGGATTTGACATTGTTCCACAAAAATAGGGACAAAGCTTTGTCTCATTTTATGATACAAAATCCGGTTAGGGACGGGTTTGGATTAACCTTAGGGTTATCCGACTTGTTATACATACATACATACATACTCAGACTTGTGTTATACTCTATCCACCCATGTCAAGAAATAGTATTATCTAGCTAGTATTGTGTATCACAGTCACTTTAGAGTATAGGCTGGTTTTGGTGCTCCATATACTTTTAGTTCTGCCGATCGATTAAGCAACATACATGTCACGTTAATTGTTAGTTGATCTCTTAATGCAATGAGTAGGAGTCTAAATATTCTAAACACAGAGAGTGAAATGACATTGATGCTGCCCCTTCTGTTATTTCCCTATCCCCTGTTTGTTTCTTCCCTCTTTCAATGAAAGAAACATGCGTTTACTTTTTTATGTTAGGTAGTTTATGTTCACAAGTCACAAATTTAGCTTACTCTTTCTGGCTAGTAATACATATTTCCTCTGCTCTGCATAAGTACTTTTAGTTAGGAGCTCTGTTTTTTTTTTCTTTTTTCTGTTTGGCCTATCTGGGTGCTTCATTACCTTGTTATGATTGAAGGACATTAATGGAGAGATAACAGGTCTTATTGGTCTTCTCCATCTATCCCACCGCAGCATGTTCTGCAGCTGAAAAGCATTGGGCTTCCTATGAGTTTGAAGGAGTCGTATTCTACATGCTAAGGAGAATGACAGTAGAGGTAAGAGTACCGGGGGGGATGCAGTTAATTGATGAAAATTCTGAGCCACTCAACTCAGAATTCATGTGATTGTGCTGATATATGCAAACTGATGAATTTCTCTTCTGCCTAATGATGTAAAGAAATGGGAGGTAATTCTTTGAATGAATCTAATTAAGGGTATACCGTCCATGACCCTGACACACCTGAGGAGTATTTTGTTTGGCTTACGGCTTGTTTGGATTGGCTTATGTAGAGCTTATCTTAACTTATCTACTGACATAAACTCTTGTCAGTAAGCTACCCAGGATAGCTTATCAAAACAACTTACAGTTTATATGAAATCAATTTCACCACATTCTTTCTTCGATTATAAAAATAGTTTATACATAAGCGATTAAATAAGTTGTCTTTTCAAACAGACCCTTAGTTTTATTTTCTTTGTTGCCTGTCTCTTCAGTTCATTCTAAAACCTCACTCGCCAATCATGGGTCCTACCACCACTTGTTACTTCTCAAGCTATCGCTCGTTGGTAGAGCCGGCAAAATGGGCTCGGGAAAAAATACAGGGCTCGGATACACAAATTTGAGTCAATTTTTAATCTGGGCCTTTTTGGCCCGAGCCCGTTGCGAGCCGGCCTGAAAAAATAAAGCTAAAGCCTGATGTGGCCTGACACTATGCGGGTCAGACTTGGATAACTAAATTAGAACCCGTTTTTAATCTGGACTTATTGGCCCGGCCCAAAACCTGTCGGGTAGCCCGTTTGCCAACTCTACTCGTTGGTGTAAGGGACCGAAATGTTTTGAATTGCTAATTGCTATAGCACCATCCTTTTATTTATTTTTTGGGTGTAACCATCCTATTGATTTTAAAATAATCCTCTTTATTTTATTTTAAATAATTATTCATGTAATAATTATTAAATAAGGGTGTGACTGAAAAAATAATTAATTAAATATTAAAATTTTAAAGCATCAATAGTTATAGAATATAATATTTTTTTTAATGATTTCCACTCTTTATCGTAAGAATAATAAAAGGTAGGAAAAACACGAGTAAATTACAATATTTTTAGAACTTATTAATACTGAAAATATTGCTTAAGAACTTGTATTATATTCCTAGGTTTCACTTTATCGATAATAATAATAATAATAAATTTGTATGTTTTGCAACAAAAACAATCTTCTGAGTAAATTATTGGAAAGAGACTAGGCATGTGCGAGTTGGATACCGATAGCAGGCAGTGACCACTTGGATTTTTTTTATTTTTTTATTTTTTGGTGAGTACAAAGGGGATAATCCCCCCAGTGACCACTTGGATGTCTCCATGCAGACAGAACGTTGCATAACCCCCTTTTTTTTATGTAATATTATTATGGCTTAAATATATTTTTAGTCCCTCATATTTGGGTTAAATTTGTTTTTGGTCCCTCAAATACCAAGAATATTATTTTAGTCCCTAATCTTTTGAAAATCAGTCACTTTTGGTCCCTAGGGCCATATTTTAAATTTAAAAAGTATTTTTTAAATTTATACTTTGACCCCTCCTAAAGTCTGATGTTCACCTTAACCCGTTTTTCCATTCTCCTCCCCCTCCACTGATGCACCGCGACCCCCCATCCCCGCACGCCCAAGGGAGGAGCTCCGCACGGCCAAGGGAGGTTGTGCACAATGGAAGGAAGGGAGGAGGCCACCGCGATCGCACAGGGAGGAGAACGAGAGAGAGGCCGCATCTCATGGCGGCTTCGAGGGAGGACATTGGAACTACTCCTAGCAGGGATGGGGGTCGCGATGCATCAGTGGAGGGGAGAAGAATGGAAAAACGAGTTAAGGTGAACATCAGGCATTAGGAGGGGTCAAAGTATAAATTTAAAAAATACTTTTCAAATTTAAAATATGGCCCCAGGGACCAAAAGTGTCTGATTTTCAAAAGATTAGGTACTAAAATAATATTCTTGGTATTTGAGGGACCAAAAACGAACTTAACCCAAATATGAGGGACTAAAAACATATTTAAGCCTATTATTATTTTTTTATGTAAAACGTTACATACCCTCCTGCCGCACTTTTGACTTGAGATTTTCATCACATTCCACATTCAATGGGCGCCCCCGCACCCCACTTGGTTACAAATACAACTAATAAATTAAAGACTTTAATATGTTTTTGGTCTCTCTAAATATTGGCGTTTTGAATTTAGTCTCTTTAAAAAAAGTCAAAATTTTTTGGTCCCTCAAGAAATCAATTTTTTGATTTAGGTCCCTCTTTTGCGTTGACCGCTGACATGGCACACTGAGGTCCCTGTAAAAATGCTGATATGGCTTACATACATCTGACGTGTCTTACATGCATTGTCACGTCAGCTGACACGTCATTCATAGTTATTTATAAGGACTAAAATCAGAACTTAATATATTTAGAATGACTAAAATCAAAACTTAATATATTTAGAAGGACCATATGACATCAATCAGACCACCACCACCCACACACTCTCTCTCTCTTGTTTTCTCTCTCCCACCACCACCACCACCCACTCTCTCTCTCTCTCTCTCACCCCCACCAACAAGCACCCCCTCCTTCTTCTCCCTCCTCTCATGGCTCCCCACTACCACCACCACCACCACCCACTCTCTCTCTCGTTCTCTCTCTCTCTCTCTCCCCCACCCCCACCACCACCTTCCTTGAACTTCTTTTGACTAATTGGATGACCTTGAAATAGATCATGGTTAAAGATGCATATATGTGGTGGTGGTGGGGGTGGTGGGGAGAGAGAGAGAGAGAGAGAAAATGTGTGTGTGTGAGAGAGAGAGAGAGGGTGGATGGATGGGTGGTGGTGGTGGGGGGGAGAGAGAAAATGAGAGAGAGAGAGAGTGTGTGTGGGTGGTGGTGGTGGTGGTGGGGCTGTGGGGAGAGAGAGAGAAAACAAGAGAGAGAGAAAGAGTGGTGGTGGTGGTGGTGGTATAATTGATGTCACATTGTCCTTTTAAATATATTAAGTTTTGATTTTAGTCCCTCTAAATATTAAGTTTTGATTTTAGTCCCTCTGACATGGCAATGCATGTAAGCCATGTCAACATTTTTACAGGGACCTCAGTGTGCTATGTCAGCGGTCAACGCAAAAGAGGGATCTAAATCAAAAAATTGATTTCTTGAGGGACCAAAAAACTTTGACTTTTTTTAGAGGGACTAAATTCAAAACACCGATATTTAGAGAGATCAAAAACATGTTAAAGCCTAAATTAAAATACCAAAACTTGGGTGCAATATAGGGTGAGAGATATGGATAGATCTCTCATTGTGAGAGACTAATTACAACGTTGGATATAATAATTTTACAAAAAAATAAATTTTTACTATTTAATATAAAATAAATCTCAATCACTTAAATATAAAATTATTATATTCAATAGTCATGATTAGGTCTCTTATCGCACGTTTGACACACTGCGCCGTGGATCCAAAGAGCCCATAGGATCCTTTATAATTTTAGAAACAAGATGCCCCACCCACAAGAAAAAGGTATATTCAGAAAACAGACAAACAAAACCAACAGGCCGCAATACTTCACAATCATCCACCAGACTCTGCCTGATCCTTATCCAAAACTGTAGAGTACTGTTGACATGTCCCTCACCCTTCCTATAAATCGCTTTTAATTTGCTATTGTCAAGGCTAAAGCAACAAACAAGAAAGAAAGAAAGAAAGAAAGAAAGAAAGAAAGAGCAACCCTTTAAAATACACACAACCTTCATCTCATTTCATCAATTCATATTACGAGAGATATATATCTGAGGATGTCTGACATTGCTATGTTGGTGGCGGAGGAGTATGAGAGGAGGACCAAGAGTTTGAGAAACTCTGCTTCTACTGCTTCTGGTGGCGGCGCTGTAGGAGTGTGGGAAATTGACATGGTTCCTCGTGCTTCGCTATTGGTTTCCAAGTTGAAGGAGAAGATGCAGCTTGTCCAATGGGTATTGGAACCCAAAACCCAACTTGCTATTGCTGCTTCCAACAGCTTCTTCTCTGCTTGAATTGAACAAGTCTGCATCAATTGTCTACTCTGGACTGGTTTTCGTTATTGCTGTAACAGATCGTGCCTGATTGTTATTTATTTTTTTGTCTTCTAATTTTCCTGAAATCTTTTGTACATAGCTAGCTATGTTTGGAATTCGAATCAAAGGAAACCGTGTCTAGAGATAAAATTCTCCTACAATTTTCTTTTTCTTTTTTTCTCTCCCTTTTTTTTGTCTATATTTCATTCTTTATGAGTCAGAAGTCAGACTCAGAACACATGAAAACCGAAGTCCACTCTTCATTCGGGTTGGCCTTGTACGAAACAAACTAGGTTTGAGTGGGGCTGAATACTGGCCCAGCCCAACCCAACCCAGCAACATGTGGGCTTTGTGATTTTTGAAATATCTAAAATATACACAAAACCAACAAAAAAACTTTCCTTGGTTAGGACGGGATTTCTGTCATCGGTTGCACACGAGTTAGAATTCACTCCATTTACTTTTCTCTCTATTTTTTCTATTATTGTGCTTTTGGGACATAAATAAAATAAATGACACTCTTTACTGTGTATATATTACATTTATTTATGTTATTTATTTTCACCAAAAATATAATAATAGAGGAAATAGAGAAAAGTAAATGGAGAGAAAGCACGCATGTCAATAAGTTTGGTATAATGTGGGGACTAAATCTAATTTAGCCACTGGGCACTAGCCCCTTTAATTTCACCTCCAACCATTTCCATTCCTTCTGTCTTTAGGCAGGGCAATCACCCCACTTGTGCCCTCCAAAATAACTGTTAGGATTGACCTATGGTTTGGATATAGTTTAATTATTGGTGCAAACTTCAACATTATTTTTGTACCATGAATTTATAAAATCACTGTTTCAGCGACAGTCAATATGTGAAGACATCGTTGCTATCTTTCAGCTCCATGGATTGGGTGGGCTATTTGGACAGCTTGAAATGGATCAATATCATGCTTTTGGGTTTGGCCCATCTTAGAATGCTCACGGCTAAGTATCACAATCACATGTCTTATTCGGGTTGATTACTAACCAACTAAGAGCCTATTTGGATGCAAAAATTTTATCTTTTGACTTATAGAGAAGTTGGTTTTATTTTGCATCTTATTTTTCTTATATATGCACAAGAGAGAAAGTAATTTTATTTTGTATCTTATTTTTCTCATATATACACAAGAGATAAAGTTGTTAAATAGTCATTTATAAATATATAGGTGCTTATGGAGAAATTAAAAAAGATTGCTCTTGAAAAATGTAAATAGCAAAAGTTAATTTCAACTTATGTGAGAAGTTAGTTAAAAAATACATATTAAAAGTACTTATGGAGAAATTTATCTAAATTAGACTTAACTCTCATTCTTGGGCCCGTGGGTTGGCTTGACTGAATATAATTTGGACTGTTTATGCGGTAGATGAACTTGCCTACTAGCCTTAGAGCCAACGCCCTCCTATGAGAATACATGATTCCCAACTTTAGACAAAAGAAAAATAAGAAATGGGGATGAACTTCCATCCCACACCCCTCCCTTACCCATCACCTCATTGGAATGAGGTATGGAATGGGTGATTGGGTGTATGTATATCATCACCCAAGAAAAATATGTTGATTAAAAAAACAACATGGACAAAAAAAATAAAAGAAAAATAGAATGCACAACAGAAACTGTCAAATCTTGTCAGTGACTGCACATACAACTAAATAACTGCTACATAACTACCCTATTTCACAATTAATTTAAATAATTACTACCTAATTGGTCCTACCATAGTCCATAACATACCTACAAATGTTTGAATTATTTAAAAGCTGACGTACATAATTATAAAAACAACATTGTATGATTTGACATTTGGATTAACTAATTTTACACTCCATAAAAAACACTGAGTTGGGCATTTCTGCCATCCAGCTCTACCCTATATTTTTATGTATTAGAGATAGTTTTACTTGACATTTATAAAATACTAATTTCATCATTTAAATATGTGAGTGTAACAACTCAATCTGTAGAGTCAAGATTGATATCGACACATATTAATACTATTGTTCACTTTAGTCATTCAATAAATAAATAAATAAATTATTGTCGACTTTTTAATAAATAAATGAGTTTTGTTATTTTGACTTGTTCAAATTCATGAATATAATCGAATCCTAGCTAAATTCAATCCATTTCTTCTTTTTTTCAAATGCCCTTTCTAATTAAACTTGCATAGTACTCATGCATTTATATGGCTCACCCTAGTCTTTACACATGTTACAAAACAACTAGAGTCAAATAGCAAAAACTACTATAAAGTCTGTAAAGCCCAGTACAAATGGTTAAAACCATATTCCATTACTAAGTTAGACATGGTTCGATCTCCGGTTAGAGTACTTGTGTATGTATGTTTACCATTTCTATTAGACAAAAAAAAACTACTATAAAAATATTAGTGTAACACTAACGCCCTCTTAATTACGATATCTCAAGTTGTCATTTAAAAAGGAAAAGACTACGTACTCCATTCCCCACTACTCCCATGATCCTATATCTGTACACCTAGACTTGGTGTACACACAATTTTTTAGGTGAAATAATAGCAAATACTAATAATATGAGATGAGTGTGATCCTCCAAGGAGAATTAGGAGATAGTGACGAGTGTGACGATTTTTGCATTATTCTTTTGGGCTCATCCGCCTCATCGTATCTATCACATTTAAAATATATTGATGATTTGTCTCTAATTATTTATCTTTTTAAACTACCAAGTATTAATTGTCCTTTTTTTTAATAATACTCTTATTTATTGATATTTCAACTTAGATCAGTTAGATGCCCCGAGTCTTATTGATATCTCAAGTAACCATTAAATTCTAACACCTTTAATAAGGCATTTTAATTAAAAATGTTATTTTAACAATTAGTGTAATGATTAATAATTTTCAATATGCGCAAAGCTATGTGCCTACTCCATCTGCAGGATCTACTCTTTCTATTTTTTTTTATCTGTCTTTTAAGGTTGTTTTATAATAACTAATGAATTATTTAATTGACAATTTTTTTTTCTTTTATACCATTAGTCTTTTTATTATCCCACTGTCTTTTTACTCTCTTTCTACATTAAAGTGTATAAAATAATTAATGATAATAAAGATATAATTGACAAAACATAACCTTATACTATCAAAATGATAGATAAATAATAATAAATTTTTTCTTAAAAAAACGACAATTAAAAAGATTAACCGAGCGAGTGAGTATATTTGTTTCATCTCAATTCTGCAAATACTGTAGTACATTTTGGTCCTCAAAGACACGGTTAAAATTTGTATAACACTTGATGAATACAACTAATTCGTGGGCTCTTGCATGTGACCCTGGCTGGTGGGCACTGGTCACATTAAAAGTGTTGCCCTCACCATTGAGACTGTCGGAACCAATAAAACGAGGAGTCCTTTTTTGATGCATCACAACTCTTTTTAACTCCTTCACCTACCTACCCATTTATTAGTGTATTAATTAATATTAAGGAGGCTCTTTCCTTCCTAGAATTTCCCTTGTCATATCTACCAGCACTACTCGTAGCTGAACCTATGGACTATAGTCAGTCACCCACC
Organism: Glycyrrhiza uralensis; assembly: GCA_030159175.1. Taxonomy (NCBI): domain Eukaryota; kingdom Viridiplantae; phylum Streptophyta; class Magnoliopsida; order Fabales; family Fabaceae; genus Glycyrrhiza; species Glycyrrhiza uralensis. The sequence goes on along the minus strand of BRZY01000003.1, from coordinate 53,344,753 downwards.
CCTTTGAGAAGGGAATTCAGTTCAACACCAACACCAAGCCAATCTTTTGAATTTTGATAGAATTTTTTTCTCACCAAAAACATCTGCATTTTTCCGATATTTTCAATGTGAAACTCCCAAGAATCAATCAAACTTGTGTGTGCCATTTCCAAAATCTATCAAGAGATAGTGCGATTCCATCACTACAAAATTTGAACAGCAATTCAGATAATAATTTAGATCATACATGATACACCCATAGTGTTATTATATATCCAAGAGAACACTGAAAGTTAGAATCTTTCTTTTCAATTACTATAACCTTGAATCTAAAAGACTAATGCTATGTTTGGTTCTCCGTTGAAAGTACGTTGTACGAATTCCAATTACCAAGTTTGTGAGAAGGAACTAATATATATGTTCCGTTTGCCAAACTGAGTTTGAAGACTTTGATACTGAAATCCAAACATAGCCTAACATGTAAATTAATAAAGTTGAGTATAGATACATGAATATTCTTGGGAGGTATCCCAAAAGGGAAATTAAGAAAGAACAAATCCCCCTCTCTCTGTACATGTAAGAAATTAACATGGCCTATAATAATTGATTACTATCTTTTTTTCACAGTGATCAGAGATATCTATGCAAAGTACTACCACCCCTTAATGAAGATAACAAAACCATGAATTGGTGGTCATCATTCCCAATATCATATTCTACCTGATTCTGAAGCAAGGAGGGGGAATAGTTGGCAACAACATCATCTGGCAACACTTTGTTCCTGCATAATGGGCATGTAGCACAACATTGTTCCTGCAAGAACCACTTGTCCAAACAATCCCTATGAAAAGTGTGCTCACAGCTCAAGTTTCTCACCTTGTCCCCTTCCTCAAATTCAGATAGGCACACCCTGCAGTCTATGTAGTAGTGCTGCTGATTCCCCATCATGAGCCTTTTGGTGTAGTGAATTGTGGGGTTCTTCTCTTCAATGAAACTGAGGTATTGGGTGGTGGTGATTGGGCGTTTTTCTGACTTGAGGTACTGAATGATAAGGATGAGTTCTATTAGCATGTATGTTAATAGGACTATCGTTTTGGCATAAATCTGGTACAAGAGCTCAGAGAGAATTGTCATGGCTTCTTGCTAGAAGCTGCTGCTACTGGATTCTTGAATGCACATGTGATTATTATTATTATTATTATTTTCTTTATATATAAGTACAAAAGAATTAATGCAGCCACCTGCACTATAATTATAATCTTTTGGGGGGTGGGGGTGGTTATTATTTTCGTTTTTGTTTGCTAGTTACAATATATTCCCTCTTCACTCGATTATAAAGAAAGAAAGAAAATTCAAATGTGGTGGTTCAAAATATAAACAAATCATAATTGATTTTACCTTATTTAATTAACTCTTTTTCACAAAATATCCTTCATTTAATGTAGCTTTTAATTTGAATAGCTCTTTTATTAAGGGTAATTTAGATAATAGAACTCATTTTTTTATAAGATTAATAAAATTAAATAATATTAACTAATTTTCTTAATTAGCATGAATTAATTTTTTTTACTTATAATCGAGTGAAAAGAAACATGTTTACCCCTCCCTCTTACAGCTTTTAATTTTTGTCTTGTTTATTATCTATCTCCTTATAGTATATCCGTTTGACCTCTCTAACTTCTCCCTTTTTCCCTTTTCATCCGTCTTTTGTAGAAATCATCAACCGTAAAATATGGCTGTGGGACTATAATTGCCTTAATTTTTTTAGCTTTTCTTTTTTACTATCACCGTGGGATAATGCTTGTTGTTTCTTTTTATTATCAGCTGTTCTGTTAGTGTTAAGTGGATTAAAAATTGATGTAGCCTGGTCCTAATTCCCATGTCTCAAGAAGCTGAAGTGTATGATGGAATTAACCGACATCAAGCCCAAGTAACTTGGGTCAAATTTATTGCATAAATTGTGTCTGATGTAAATGTAATGAATGTTTTTCTCTTTTTGAATTTTTAACGAATAATTCTTTATTTTTTTATTTTTTATTCTTACAAATCCTTTTAGTTACTAAATGGAGTGAGCAATATTATATCTTCCTAATTATCCTCTTACATATCCTCCTATTATTCTATAAAGTAAATAATAAATGAAAAAGTAAACATTGAAAACATAAAAGACATTTAATTTTTTCTCAATCAAGTAAGTAAGAGGATTTGTAGGAATAAAAAATAGGAGGATTTAGAATTATTCAAATAGAGTATGTTTTATGTTTTCAAGATATTAAATGTTTTTACTTTTTCATTAAGTATTTACTTTATAAAGCAGTAAAAGAATGTGTAGGAAAATTTGTAGGACGATATAACAATTCTCATTTTTAACATCAGCTCACATTTGTCTTGTCACATTATTATTTTCTCAATTTTTTTTAAAAAGTAAGACAAATAACGTACAATACCATGATGTTAGTGGGGAGCACATAATATGGGTGGACTGAAAATTTTCCCAAATGGCCATTGATGACTACGACAAGGAGGTTACACTGACGAAAGTGTTGATAATTAATAATTATGTATGCTATCGGCTATCCAGAAGCCGAAAGAACAAGTACTTGATCATCCCACTCCCTAGTCCCTAGCTTTCTCTAGGTTTTGGACTCTTTTCCCTTTGTCTTATCTTTCCATTTTTCATCCTTCTTTGTTGCATAATCTTCTCTTGTTCAAAAGCAGATCCCATGTCATGAATGAAACTCACAACCCCCCAAACTCATACAGCTACCACTCTCTAAATCCTGAACTGACCATGTGGTCTGGTGTAAGATCAGTCTGGTGGTAGCTGACAAGCGAATATTGGAATAATTCTAAAGTTTCCTATCTTTTATTCCTACAAATTGTCCTATTTATTAAATGGAGAAACTATCAAATATTTTTTATGTTTTCAAGACATTCAATGTATTAACTTTTGTATTTAATACTTACTTTATAATGTAGGAAGAAGATATGTAAAAAATTTTGTAGAAGAATATAGTATTTCTCTCAATATTGTCCTTAGCAATTGGGTAGCTTGGGTTGTGGTTTGAAAGTGCACTAAGGCGATTTCATGTACATGGCTTGAACTTAGTACCATAAAAACAGTTTGTTACAAGTGAATCATCAACTTAGTCTCTAAAATAATAGGAAATGAGCAATTTAGTCCTAATATTAACAAAATTCTAACATTAAAAACCATCAATCACATTAGTCCCTCCAAAATAATTTGACTAAATTAAACTACCCAAAAAGACTACTATAATTGAAGATATTCAATTTTGGAGAGATTTTGAAATTTCATTAATCTGAGATCAGATTACCTTATCCCTATAATTTCATGGGTTAATACGGCGATTCAATAAAAAATAAACTGTCACCGATTCTATCCATCCATTTGTGTACATAGAGGGAGTTGTCATGAACAAATCGTAGAATACGTAATAGGTCGATTAGCTGGATAAATGAATAGCTAGGTATCCAATACCTCAAGTAATGAGTCGTGACTTCAGGGCGTTAAAACGATACTTCAAGACCTATTTGCATTATTTCTATTTTCATCAATAATAATTACAAAAATAGTACCTTATTTTCATTTATTTTGCTTTAAAATATTTATCTTTATATAGAAAATTGTGATCAAACCTGGGCCTATAGCAGGTAATTTACTCGGGGGGGCGTAGAAGTTGCCCTGTAGCTGAGTTTCCTTCATCTAAGGATCGGTTTCCTTGATCAGTCTTTGTCGACATGAATAATGATCCAATAATTATTTGATTAGCCAATAATTATATACAACTATAGTACATTAACATCAAAATTTTCTGTTAAAATATTTCTCAGGTGAAATCAATAAATACCTTGCTCATGGGAACGAATTTGTTTAAAGCATTAAGAATCTTTGCGGTAGGCTACTTTCCTTTCTCACATAGAACGCTGATGATTATTACCATAGTACACCATTCCCGGAGGGGGTTGAATTGATCGGAAACTGGGAGCTGCTGGAGCTTGCTGGGTCATTTTTATTGGCAGATGCTGAGTTGTAGGTGCTGGCTGTAGCGGCGGCTGCGGCTGCGTTATTGGCAGTGTCTGATGTGTCAGAGGCATCATTGGACCCACCATATGGGGTGGGGGAGGTCCTGGTGGTAATGGTGGGATGCTACCATAACCATATGGAGAGATAACCCCTCCTGTTGACTGCTGCATATATTGCTGGGAGGATGAATTTTGTATCATGTGATATTGGCCTTGTGATGCTGCGGCTGGATTCTGCATGGTGGGTTGGGGTAATACAACTGAAGGATATGAATGTGGTGTACCAAACAACTGTTGTGCGGACATAACATTTGGATCTGACATAGGAATTGACCTCTCAGTTTTTGACATGGACTCGGAAGTTAGACCTGCATTTTTTGCCTCCTCCGCTGCAAACGTGGAGAGAACAGAAGTCATGATTAATTGAGAGGATGAAGAAGCCGCTAGCTTATCCGCAACCTCAGCTGCAATTGCCGCAGCCGACTTCTTAGTTGATGCTTCTGATTTTGTATTTGCATCAGTAACTGGAGTCGTTGCAGTTGACGCTTTATATGTAGAATCTTCATCATCGAGTCTTTTCCTCATGTTCCTAGCCTCTTCTGCTTGTGCTTGTGCCACCTACATGTCATTAATGAGATCATTAGAGAGAGATATCAACATAAAGTTCAAACTTGTTAGCATCATTAGAAACAGAAAGTCAGAAACATCTCCAAGTTCCAGAATAAAATAATACTCAGCAGCGGCGTATGATGGCATACTACGCTCAACAGTGCCTTAGTTACTTTATATTTTAGTAATGATACTGAGTAATTTCAACTGAAACTTTTCTTTCTAAATCGACTTCACTGAATGCCCTTGAGGTTTATGAAATTTATACAAACACAAGTTTCAGAATTTCCCTATTACCTCCAGTTTAAATCTGTTCTGGACACATAATCCCTCAAAATTCAACTAATGAGGGCCTTTGAATAGGTTTTCCAAGAGGCAGGTCTGTGTTTGTGTAGGTTTTGTAAATTTTAAGGCAGGACTGTGTAATGTATTTTATTAAATTAAATGTTTAACAGTTGTAATGTATTTTATTAAATTAAATTTTATTGACTTCACCATAATAATTACCCAATTACATCTTACAGATATAGGTAGAAGCAACATGAAAGAGAAGTAATTAAATGATGAGAGACCTAGATACACGATAGATAAATACCACATCTGCATCTGATAAGAAACTACCAAAAAAAGGGCAGTCTTCTGACAAAAGGATTCATAATAGTGCATACCTGAATCTGAGTACGAACATTCTCCAGTTCAGATTCCTGATACAAATACCAACAAAGGATTGCAAGATGGCATCAGGAATTCAAAATATCAATCAGAAACGTAATAACTGTAGAAGTCAAATGCAAAATCTTATTAGCACATGGACATAATAACTTGCCTGTTCATGCAAAGCTTCTTTTAACCGAGATACAAGTGCTTCTCTGCTTCCTTCAACTGATTTAAGACTTTCAATGCATTGTTTCAAAACATTTTCTTCCTCGATTAGTTCCTTAGACAATGTTTTTCGCTTAGGGTCCTTCGCTGAAAAAGAAAGCAATATAAGAATTCTAGCTTCCACAAAACTACATGTTAATTCTGTTGTTTGATAGCTTACCAATAGCACATGCAATATCAACATCTCTTTCCATCTTCCTCACCCGATGAACAGCAGACTTGCATTTACTCATCTCTGCATCTTCATTGGGATGTTCATTCAGCACCACATGAAGGGCTGAGACTATTTTTTCTGCCGCACCTCCAATGGACAATTTCTGGATTCCATAAAATTTATGACGGTGAGCTAGAAAAGCATAAAATGTTGAGTATAAAATTGAAGAAGGGGGAGCCCCAAAGGGCCCCCAGTCTCACCGTTTTAATGGAGCGTGAATCCTTTTTTACAATTCTTATAGAACGGGATCGCTTTTTGTTGAATTCCAATGGAAGAGGTGCTTTTTCTCCAAGTATTACCTCTTTAAGGTTCTGTGCCTGAGATCCAAACACTTTCCTTTGCTCCCATATACCAACCTAAGTTAGGTAAGTGCCAAGTAAAATCAATATTATAGCATGCAAATCATTTTCAACATTTATATGCCATATCTGAAGTTTCAGCCCATTCATGAAGAATTAAGTGTGCAACAACTTCGTATCCAAATCCCCAGACCCCCCTTTTCCCACTTTTCTAAGGATTGATTGGAATGGTTGTATCCAATTGTACTTACTCCAAACCCTGGAAAAGGAGCTTACCACTCTATATGCCACTTGCTTTTCTTGATCACTGCCTTTCTCAAGAACATCCTTAAGTGCTGTGGGAAGAACCTTCCAAAACTCAGTCACAAATTCATTTCCTTTACGTTTGCTGTTCTGCAGGATGTCATTTGCAAGATACAGAAGGGGAATTCGTTGATCAATCTCTGAATTGTGAAATTGTTTGTTCCATGTTCCAACAACCTGTTCTGCTTTGCTCCGGTGAAATATACACCAATGTGATAAAGCTAAACAAATGTTAAGATAACAAACTGTATGGCATCAATAACCAATACAAGTACTTCATAAAAATGTGCAGTAAAATTAAACTGCTTTTGAGTCAAAACAAAATCCATGAGAAAATACTAATTCAATAACTCACACTCCATGTTACATTGATCAAGCACTTGCAAGTTAATCTTAAAACTGAATAAAAGGTGTGATGACAACAAAATTTTCTGACTTGGTTAAACTAATAATGTTATGGCAATACCAAGGTAAGTGATTTTTCCAAAAGCCAAGGCTGCCAATGCACTGGACAAACCCTTTTCATGTTGACATTCTGATCAACAGTGGGTGTCGCTGCAGGTCTTAAAGAACGAGTAAAAGAAGTAGGTAATAAACAGGAGAATGCATAACAAATACATGCAAGAAGACGATGGATGCCATAAAAAAGTTTAAGATCTAATTCTTTGTAGGTCCAAAAGTAGGATGGACTTACTTGAACTTCACAAAACTGAGGAAAAACAGAATGTTTAATTAATTAATATAAACAAAAGAAGCAACTGCACATGGTTAGACTCATTTTATAAAATCAAATTGATGTGGACATTAGCTTGTTTTATATCTCTTTTGCATATGGATCGCATGAAACACTGAAAGACATCTGCATTTCAAACAATGATTTCCATAACTTCCTGCCATGAATCAAAGATAGGATAGCCTGTTACATTCCATTTTAGTACCAAATGTAGCTTTGCAAATAAAAGCTCCCTGCTATGATTGCTAAGCCATTTTAGTCTCACTTCCACACCCTGACAAGAATATGTCCAGGGGTTTCAGGGTTCAGGCCTATTGGTGTACTATGTTTATCTTCCTACCACCTATTTCACTTGTTTTCTACAAGACTAGTACCAACTTCTGGAAAACTTGTACGAATGTGAAACTGGTGAGATGTTCAAGTCATTCAAACAAGAAAATAATTAATGACATATAAATCCTAAGCAAGAATACACGTCCATTTCATGGAACAATTAGCTAATCCAGCAACGAAAAGTCACAGTCCAATAGGTCTTCACTTCTTCCCTTTCAGAAATCAAAGACAAACTGAAAAGATTGACACAGTCACAATTCCCACGGCACGTGAAAAATACACAACTGCATCTTTACCTTAACAGTAACACCAATTCATCAAACGAATACGGTAATTCCAATTAAAGCAATGCTATCTATCCAGAGATCATTTCCCGAATTGACACACTGAAGCAACGCAACCACAACACACTCCTTAGATTGTAATCCATACAGCCAAGTGCCGAACTAACTCACATTTTCCATATAAACAGTATTTTAGTTTCAATTAATTAATTAAGCCATCCCGATTTGGTTAAGCAATACACACAATTAGAAGAACAAAAAAAGCACACACAAACACACATTTATTAAGTAAACAGCTTAAGGTAAAATTTCTATTTTTCCTAAAAAAGGATACTTTCAACGCATTGCTGGGTGCTGTTGAGCTTGGACAGCTTGTCCGCGAGTATCTGCTCGCTGAACACGCTATTCATAGCGCCCCCCCCCCCCCCCCGGTCCTAACCAACCAACCAACCTGCACGAGAAAACGACGTGAGCGAAACCCTAGCAGTCCCTATTGATCCATTTCATTTTAAAAAATGGAAAATTCGAGAATTTGTTAACTTGGGAAAACTAAAACCCTAGAACATGGTGAAAACAGAAACGCAGAATGAAAGAAAGCACTTGCAGCTGGGAAAGACTGAAGCAAAGCAACATAAAAAAAGAGATTCAATTCGAGTTGGGAGTGGAAAAAAAAAAGATTTAATTGAACAGAGTTGCGGAATGAATAACTAAGCAAATGCAGAGAGAGAGAGAGAGAGGGGAATTGAGCAGCGGAAATAAAATAAGATACCAAGTGATGAAAGTAAGGATATGCAATGGCGTGACGGGGAAAAGGAACCTGTTAGCGCGTGAGTTTGGGGCAGAAACTGATGAAAGTGAATGAGTTACAGAAACTGGAGGAGGAGAAAGTTAACGTTTGCGGGAATTCGCTTGTCCATTTGGCGGAAACTATGGGAGTTTGTCTAAACAGCACACGAATGACACGATAGATAGATGCACCACACCAGTTACCGCCCAAATTGTAATAAAATATAAAGAGGTGTTCCAAATCCAACGAGGGGCTTCAGTTCAGTCCCTTAATTGGATTTATACTATGTGTGTGTTATGGAAAATAATCACGGTTCAAGGAATTAATTTATCTCTCGTTTTGTAAGTGTATTAGCCATGGGATTGTTTTTCTCCCTCCATTGATTTTGTTCTTCTCTCTCTTATTTTTATTGTGGTTAGTAGTTTTTCGGTTCGTATTGTTATCGTTGTCGTGCCATATAGCACGGCTTAAAAAAAAAAACTAATGACATGGTTATTGATTAGACAATTGAATTTATGTGCATGGAAAACAACCACAGTTTAAGAAATCAATCTCTTATTTCCAAGGTGACACGATTATAACAGTGGTGCTTAGGATTCTACTGTGAATAGACCCAAGCCGAATTTTCTATGGTTCTTTTCCTAAAAAAAGTTAACAAAATTAATATAGTTTTGGAGATAATGTGTGTCGATCTGGAAGGCTAAAATTTAATTTACTTATATAATAATAGAAGTAATTTTGAAAATGAGCTATGTTTGTTGGTCTAATTAACAAGAAGTTTATTCTTTAAAAAAGTTTTGAATTTGAGTTTTGTAAATTAAAAACGTAAGTGTTGAGAGAGTTTTGTACTCTTATATGATTCATTCTACTCATAGAGAATGCATGTATATAGTGAGTTTTATGTAAAAAATGTTTTAAAATTAATTACCTATAGTAATTTTTTTGAATTCGATCAATTACAACCTTTCATACAATTTTTGTAAAAAAATTTTAGTATAAAAGAATGTTTTTCTTATAAAAAATACAAAAATGATACACGAGTATCACTCTTATTGGAGGTATTAAAAAAAAGGAACAAAACATAATACAGACTATGTTTGGATACATAATAATGGTATGTGAACCATAATAAGGGTTGATATTATGATAATATATATATAAATAAAATAAACGATGAAGTTGTAAAAATCTCAATTGTTGAGCTTTTGATCAATAATTGTAGTCCTACAGTCTATTTTATCCTTTAAAATGTACCCCTCACTTTAGAGGACACAAATTTGAAAGTGAAATAGAGGAAAGGGAAGAATAAATTTTTGTCATGAACTACAATTGGAGTATTTAAATGGCAAAAAATTATATCTCAGGAATCACATCCATTGTATAGAACGAAACATATTTTACTAAAACTATTCTTTACTAATGATCTTCAAAATAATGGTGATATAGATATCTAACAAGTTTGATCAAATGATGATTTAGCAGACACAAGCACGATTAACGTAATTATTCCGCAATTTGGTTCCATGGCAAGAGAAAAACATAAACATTGATTTTTCAAAGTTCGAGATATTTCGGCAAGGTTCACTTCAACTGGTTCAAACAGCATGGAAAATATATCACTCAAGTAGCTCTTAGTTTGTGACGTTCTAACACTAAACAAATTTAGTCTCAACCCATGTAACAATATCAAGAACCAGAAAATAACAATTGGCAACGACAATTTCCTCCCAAGGCCAACACCAGTGCACCTGCCAAAATGCATTCACAGAAAGAAAAAAAAAAAACTTCTCAACTATTCTAATAGCCAACAATAAGAAAATCAACAAAAGCTGCCAAGGAAAAAACGTTAAACACTAAAACGCCTACTGAATGATGCTTCTGCCCTGTGCTGCAAGTTTTGCTGCAACTTGCTCTTCGGATAAAGGTAAATAGTAGATTCGAGGAATTGCTTTGGTTTTGCGAAAGAGATCATCGAGGGTAACGATAGGTTGGTCAACAGCTTTCTCTGGAAGGGGTGGTGGCGGTGGAAGCCGTTCTCTTGCTATTGGTGGGGGCTTTGACAACGGTGGTGGAGGAGGGAGTGTAACTGGAACTGGTGGCTGCTCCCTGTGCTGACGGGGGGAAGGCTCTGGCAGTGAGGTAGGTGTCACAGGAGGAACTGTTGAATCCTTGTTGACAGAGGCAACCTGAGGAGGAGCTTCTAGCTTCATTTTCACTTCATGGGGTTCGACATACTCAGCAACTAAATGGCGTCCACCATTTGGAGGCCATTGAAGATTATAAACAGCATTTCGTGTCTCAATGGCTTCTTCAACGGATGAGTACTACATCACATCATTAGAAGATTGCTTTAGTAGTATATATCACGAATGCAGTAACATCACAGAGGAACCTTACTAGCAGGAAAACATAGATATAAGAATCTTACAGTGACATAGCAATGGGTTTTTATTTGGTCCATCCAGAAACTGATGACATTCCCAGTTTTACCAAGGAGTTCTTGCACTGCTTTTATGGTAAAAGGACGGAGGAAACGATCAATCCTGAGGGAATTAGTTGGGGCACTTTGTGATGGTGGGACTACCAAAGATCAAAGCAACACTATTATTAGAGATAACCGAAGAGAGGAAGAGAACACAACATAAGGATACCATAAAACATAAAGACAGAAATATTATTAAATAAATGCTTACAAGTATGGAAGATCAACTAATTAGTGATTATTAATGTTCAAATAAAAATGCTCGGGAAATATATATATTCTAAGTATATTGGATGTGCTCTGCTTAAAGAAGTGTCGCGAAATAAATTTCAGAAGTTTTGAGGCATGATCCCCCCCCCCCCCACAAATTTAGGGCTACAAGACATCCAAATTTGATATTTATTAATTAATTAATTCAACACCAGGAATAAGAAAATCAGTTCTATATAGCTTACACCCCAACCAGAACAATCGTCTACTTACCAATGCGTTCTTTGGGTGCATCATCCATTGCTGAGGAATCAGACCTAGAGAAGTTGCGCTTCAAAGCAATTGGCTCATTCCTTGGTGTAGTAGCAGGTTTGAGAGTAGACATTTGTGGATCCGAACCTTTAACTGTTTCAGAATTCCACCTTCGCTGTCGTTTTGCAGGCTCATTGTTCCCAACTGATGCTTGATCTGCGAGACAATTTTCCAAATAATTCAGGGGGGAAAAGATAAGCTTGTTCATTAAGAACAGAAAAGCAACATAGATTGCATATTTAATTTCCTTGTTTCTCATAAGGAGCACTCAAAAAAAGAAAAAGTCCATATCAGAGAAATGGTACATGGAATTCAACAAATTAATGCATAGTGGTATCTGAAACTATGAAGCCAGTATAAATTCAGTTTTATAATTTAAAAAGACCGGGGGGGGGGGGGGTGGTCAAGAGACCTATAGAAAATTGGATTTTCTGTTTTTTTACCAGCATGGCAGGTGCCTCCTCTGGTATTCTATATAGATCAATTGAAAAACCAAAACAATATTGGGTTAATGTGAATAATATATTTTTATCATCATTATCTCACTAATTTGGTGAAATATTTCTCCAACAAAATAAAAATAGCCATCCGTAAGATTTATTTTAATTTATACTTGTATCAAGGAATCTAATGTAAAAAAATTCCAAATGACTAATAGCACGCACTATTAATAGAGCCTATGGATCAATCTCCGGTCTGCACATGAAACCAAACTCCCACACTATAAATGTTTCAACTTGATTAGAAAATGCAGAAGGTATATTCAGAACAGTCAAAGATGTAATACAACATAAAGACCATAATCAAAAATGCAAAAGTGAAAAATGAAATCAAGAATAAAAAGATAAAAAATATAATGCTTACCATGAAATTTTCGTTTCTCAACAGGGGAAATGGGAGGAATATTATTCTCATGATGGGTACCACCTTCTGAGGATGGACCATCTCCCACCACAACAGTACCACCTTCCTCCTTCACAATAGGCATTTCAACACTCTCCCCCTTGTCTCCAAGTTCATCAACATTTAACTTAGAATCAAATTGCTTGCTCTCTGGCAAATCCTCTTCCATAGAATCATCACCAGAACTTCTATCCAAGTTTAACTTTTCTAGATACCCAACATCTTCACTGATATTGGTCTTGTTCAGGTTTGGACTTTTCTTGTCACTGCTATTTATCTCGACGGATGCCCTTTTCTCATGTAGCTCCCCAACATCCATTGAATGTGATTCATCATAAACAGGGGCATCATTTCTGGATGATGGTTCTTCCACCATCTCTGGCCTAACAATATCTTGTTCTAATTTGACATTATCAGCAATTATAGTATCCTTTAGTTCATTCTTTTGATTAATTGACACAGAATTACTAGAAATAGAATCAGATTTTACTTGAGACCCTAAACTAGGGATGACCTCAGATACCTGATTTTCGGAATGCAAAGAGTTGGGTGTTAGATGCTCGCATGGGGGCTTTAGGTCACACTCCATCTGGGGCTTCGAGTCCTCATTAACCAGACACGCTTTTGACTCCTCGTTTTCCAGCTTGGTTACAGAATCCTGACCATGACCATTCTGTGGTTCTGCACAATAAAAATCCTCCTGACCACTGACTACCACTTCTGTTAAGACGCTTTCGGTGGTTGTAACAGTGGTCTCTTTAATAGAAGAGTGAAAAATAAGATCCTCTTTCACATTTGCAGAATCTGCACCAATGGGAAAGTCCATATGTTCCACTTCTTGATCCATTGCTGCAGCACTACTATTAATGTCAACCGGCATGGTAACACCATGCAGCTTGTCACTCTTTTTGATGTCATTGTCCACAACCTCTAAAATCATTTCTGCATTTTCTGTTTCAATTGGATGAACTATTGCAGTATGACCCTTTTCAGCTGTTTCAACCATTTCGGTGCTTTTCATTACATCTGTATCAACTGCTTCAGTAACTACAGTCTCTGTATGTGCACTGTTTAGCTCAGCTACATCACCATTGGAACCATTAACCTCACCCTTCTCAGCGACCTCAGCAGCTCCCCTTTCATTGCGAAGGGCTTCATCCAAACGCTTTATCAAATCATCCTTTAAACCTTTGATAGCTAGTTTCCTTCTCTTTAGCTCCTCTTTCAGCTCTGTAACTTTCCATTGATCAATGGGTCGATCGTCAAGAATTGGATATCTTGATGACATTGTATCCTAATCAACTCAGCTACCCTATCAACAACATAGAGACAACCAATGCCATTAATCAAAAGAATACATAACCAATCATGGGAAGCAGACATGACATGACACAAATAAGAACAAACCAAGGACAGGGTTCTGAAAGCTAGAAACAACTCTAGCAGAATAGGGAAAGACAATTATTATCCAGTGCATCTCAACAAACCAGTACATTTATTTCCTTCTCTATCTACAGTTTGATTTGACAACAACAACATCTGCCCCTCTGCTGAGAAAAAGTAAAACTTGGTAAGGATGAAATAAAATTTCTCGAATATTAAACCAAAGTTACCAAAAGGACATCTTCATTCAGGAGAATCAATATCAATGTTGATAAACAAACAACAAACTAACAATAGATATTCAAACGGCATTACCAAGCGAGCAAGTGCATCCAAAAATTAAGTGTTAAATTAGAACATTTACACATGCATTACCGAGGCATTTATTTATCAAGGGAGAGAATGGAAAGGGTCATGGTGTTACTCACAGTGACAAATGATCGTTTCCGGAATGAGAAAAAATGTGAGGCTTCGCTTAATGGGAAATGTGAAACCCTAATTTCAGAAGAGAAAAGGCAGCATTAGAGAAGAAGAAACGTTCAGAAGAAACCCACACACATAGAGAGAGAGAGAAACGCTAGGATTAGGATTAGACTCCCCCCAAAACCAAAACGAGTGCTGATGCACTCTCTCTATACTCTCTACTCAGAACCTAACTCCTTTCATTCCTGAAAAGCAGGCAAAGACAAAACTCTAAAACAAACAATAGAAAAAACCCCCCAAACCAAAACACACGCACGCAAAATTAAATTCAATGTCAACACATGTTTTATCCAAAAAAGCAAGAGAAAACGATAATAAGGAAAAAAATGAAAAAAGTTTGAGATTTTTTATTAGACTGTTCTTCTTCTCCGCAATGGCCTTTTGTTTTTTTCTTGCGTTTTCTCACGTTTTATTATTGCAGGGAATTGGTAAATACACCAATTTTTTTGGACATACACCCCACATTTAAAAAGGAAAATACCATTATATCTTCGTTGATTTGTTTTTTTTTTCAATTTCGCGTTGTTACCGGAAACTTAAAACTTAGTTTCCAGAATGCATTTTTGCATTCCGGAAACTCCAAGAAAAATTTACATTCCGGAAACTCCAGTTTCCGGAATGTAAATTTGCATTCCGGAAACTCCAAAAAAATTTACATTCCGGAAACTCCAGGAAAATCTAGTTTCAGGAATGTATTTTTGCATTCCGGAAACTCCAGGAAAAATTTATATTTCGGAAACTGGAAGTTTCCGGAATGCAAATTTGTATTCCGGAAACTCCAGGAAAAATTTACATTCCGGAAACTGGAGTTTCCGGAATGCAAATCTGTATTCCGGAAACTGGGGGTGTATGGCCAGTTTCCGGAAAAGAAGCAAAATCAGAAGAAAAAAAAACCTAAACAATGAAAGTATAATAGTAATTTCCTAAATAAATGTGGGGTGTATGGCAAAAAACTGAGATGTATTTACCAATTCCCTTATTGCATCCTCCCTCCTCGTGGTTTAGTGAGGGATGAGGCCTCCTGGTGGGGGTGAGGTGGGTCTCCTTTCAGCAACGGTGGGTGATGTTATCATTTATTCATCTGCAATACCGAGAATACCCAAAATGACACGTGGCTGCGAGATTCTCTTGTTTTTTGGTCCAACGTGGCTTCGAGATAATCGGTAGGAAATCGGTAAATACACCCCACACTTTTTAGTCATACACTCTACATTAATGCTAAAATTTTAAAAATACTCTCAAATTTCACGTGCATTCCGGAATACAATACAAAATTGTATTCCAGAAACTCCAGTTTGGAAACTCCAGTTTCTGGAAAACAAAATTGCATTCCGGAAACTCCAGTTTCCGGAATACAAATTATATGGAGACTGGAGTTTCCGGAATGCAAATTTGACTGGAGTTTTCGGAATACAAATTTGCATTCTAGAATACACCCCACAATTCAAAAAATTGCATTCTGAAAATTGGAGTTTCCGGAATATACACAAAATTGGAGGGTATTTTTGAAATTTTTACATTAATGTGAAATGTATGGCTAAAAAACTGAAGTGTATTTACCAATTTCCTAATCGAGAACTATCATTGCAATGGCTACTAGGCCTTTTGTTTGGTCAATACTAGGCCTTCTTTTAGTGGCCCAAAAAACCGATCGGCTCAATGTAAGGCCCAGTTTCTGCTTGCATTGACCAATCTGCCCTTTTTCATGTTTTTTTCAAATTTACAGGGGAAGCACCGTTAAGGGTCATCACCCCTTTCTTTGAGGCTATCCGGTTAAGTGTCAATGTGAAGATAAAATAGTGAAAACCGTTATATAGGAGCATTTTTTTTGCTGAATACTTTGTATCAATAGTGAATACCACATACTTTGAACATCTACGACAATCACAGTCTCATCGCCAATTGCCTCTTCTATTCTATTACAAAAACCACGAGATTGTACATATCAAATCCTTTTTTTTTTGCTATTTTTTGTCAAATCCAATTCGATGATTTTACACTTGCATGACCAAAAGAATTCCATTCCATTTGATTTGCTGGTGAAGTTCCAAATGTTATAAATTAGATTAGATTAGATAAATTAGATTAGATCAAATTAGATGACGGGTTAAAAAGGCGTTGTTCTAGTATGATTATATCAAATTAACTTTGTTTTTAAACATTTTCTGATAACATCTGTTTGTGGAAGGGAAAGCGAAACTTTCTTTTAGAAGATGCTTGGCTTCTTTCCAAGATTGGAAGCAATCATCGGGGACAAACGTTTGGGATGTTCATATTTAAATATTTTATAAAATAGAAGTAAAAGAAAGGACTGGGAACTATTAGCCACCCATGATAATAAATAATACATATCTTGGCCAAAAAGCTTTGCTGCTAAGCAATTCTGCATTGCGCACATCTCCATATTAATATCAGTATCGCAGCATGGTTAAAGAGAGATGTCTTGTGTTAGAGATTTAAAATAAATCTACTCACTCTCTTCATCACTATTGACTATGTTCAAATGATTCATGTTCCTTTCAAGAGGTGGAAGCCCATCTTCAGAATCGGAAGAGTTTTGAATATTATCTTCACTTTCATGCGTAACAACTGCCATGCAACAGGAGAAAATACAAAACACATTAGGACAAAATTCCCAATATATTAGAGGTATCTATAGGTAACAATCTTTTCTTTGTGATACAACAAAAAATCAGCACCCACACATTACACAGCAACAACCAAATATTTTCTCATTAGTGGAATCTGCTACATGAATCAAACAACATAATTGCCTAGCACCCACACAATATACTTGAACAAAAGCATCAGAAGCATGTTTATGGGTTCACTCTGCCCCTTTTAAAGAACCAAAATAAAAACACATTGACAACTGATAAGACAATAACTTTCTGCTCAATCTGCCTTAAATTGAGAAAAATGAGAAATACTGGAGGAGCAAAATGTTATGACCACACTGTATACGTATGCATCAGTGATATCCATTAGTTCTCTCAGTTGGATAAACAAACCTGTCATGGCATACCTTCCTTGCTAAATATGCAGATACTATAGTATGTTTAACAGATAGGGGTAAAAGGCCAAGTAAAACCGCCAAACCCAAGTGGGAACTGGGAAGGCGAGCACCACCAGGTAAGAAGGCGGCAAGATTACTGTTGCACCAAGGGTTGTCACCCTCTCTATTGGAGATTAATTAGTTATGGCCTCCATCGTTTAAAATAGATGTTACAACCAATGCATACCTTCGCTATCAGTAGGAGCCAATGCATACCTTCGCTATCAGTAGGAGCCCGTGGAATTTGACTCTCTTGTGACAGCCAAGCATTTTGAACAGAAATAATATCAGCACTATTTTGGCAGTTGGAGTAGGCCTTCAGTAATTCCCTGCATTGATTAATGGAAAGCTCTGAATATAAAAAAGTCTATGAAGCCATAGGTATTTGAGAATCAAATTAACTGAATTACATGTTAGTTATGGCCATGGGTCTCATAGGAAACAAAACAATTGGAACGAATTAGTATTTCCACCCAAACCCCGTGAATTCACAGTAGTTTTACATAGAAACACAAGAATAGAATGAAATTGTGTGCTAGGATACACACTTGATCTCTTAATTAAGTTCGAATACAATCAAATAAAGGAGTAATCAAGGACCTAATTAGGAGCTAATGGCATGCTAACTTACAGCCTAATAATCATAGCTACCCAGTACCAAGTTATTTAAATATGCCTAAATCAATTCTAACATTCTATACATTGAAATAATTAATAACACAGATATCAAATTATTTTTTTACAAAAAATCTGTCCATGGTTACATGCAGAGACAGGTTTTATAACAGTATATACTTGTAAGGACTGCTTACTTAAGTGTCAAACTCAACTCAGAAGAACAAAAAATATACTTCACAAAGGACAAAGAGGCAGCTATGTAAGTAAAGGATAGTGTTTTTAATATTTTTATAATCCTGAATTGCAGGACTTGAAAGAAACCAAGAGGGGCTCTGAGTACCCCATTGTTTTTCTCACTTAATGAGTGGGGATAAATTTATGCCATGCTGATGCTCAAACTTGTGCCCTCATATATATCAGAAGTGAAATTAACCTAGATAACAAAAACAAAGTGAAAATAACAAAATTATATAAATTAATCGTGCCATACCCATTCAGAGACATAAAAGCGTGACCCCATTTAAACTTGCCAAGCAAAAAATTTGCTGTTTCTTCTTCCCCACTGCAAGACCATAGCAAAGAACTTCAACCACAAGTTTTCAATAGCCAAGCATCATAGAAGAATGATTCAATGTATATGCTGCAAACCGCAAAGTCAGTTATTAAGTTTGGACCTAAATTTTTCATTCAATTTTTTGTTCCATTTATAAACACCTTGGTGATAGCATGATCTGTCACCCACATTCCTAGCAATGGCACTCTAGTAGTAACATAAAACATATTGGACACCAAACTTCAGTTACAATTTTTGCAAGAGGGGGGGGGGGGGGGATGAATTATAGAAACACACCAAAACCAAAGATATCATCTAGTCATAGATAATGCTATTTTGGTACCATATTGTCAAAGCAGCAGATAAGGCCTCCACACAAGATAGCTTACATGGCCGACCATAATTTACTGGATTTGCTGCTACAAGCCATGGCACTGCAATAAACAGAAATAATGAAAAACTAATCATTACATTTCATGTCAATGGAAGCAACCCCTAAGCAAGGCAAAAAGATTAAATGCATTGGTGCTAGAATAAATTTTTAAGTATCATGGACATGTAAAATGGTACTTGAGTCAAAAAATGGATGTCCTCATACACTAGTGTATATTTTGAACAGAATATAATCAAATAAGCATGTAAAAGCAAGAATACAAAATGAAATTTGAATATATTCTTGTCGGTGGCTATGTTCATACACAGGCGAGGAGCAGTACAGCGCAGCCTCACAAAAGGCACGTCATCTAAGCGTGCCCATGAGCAATCCACAACAGCCAACCCCTTTTTCTGGATTAAAGAGTAATCTTCTCTTGAGACACATTGCTTTCCAACAGGACTGTCAAAACAGAATTACAATAGATAATCACTATTCAGTAACAAAGGAAATTGCAAAGTTGCAATATATGGCTGCTTAACGGTCAAAAGAGAATGCATTGCTTTAGAAGGTTAACAACTTAGCACCCATATGCCAAGAAAGAGACAGGTCAGAACTACACAACTAATCGAGGCAGGAGCAAATAACATTTCTAAAGTTCTAATCGATGCCCAGTCAACTGGTTGATAAAAATCATGAACTTCTTGACATGTTGTGTTACAATACCAAGATAAACTGTGTTCAGGAGAAAGTGACATATTCTTTAAACGTATAGTGAAAAGAAAGATAGTTTATGACCAAGTACCTTAAAACAATTCCCCCAAAACCATTACTCACACGTAATTCCTGCACAAAATCAATCAGAATCAGGACCATCGACATATTAAGAATATTTAAATAATGTAATTACACCTTCATAGAATACAGAAATCAACAACAACAAAGAGGAATGAACTAAGTATTACTTCTGCTTATTTCTTTTGCTTACAACACACACTCATGATGATTAACCAACCTTTTATAGCATCAATTTTCGTTATAAAACATCACTAAAATTTTTGTCCCAAGAAATTGTAACATTTTCCAAGCTATTTAAATACCATCTACAGATACCATGTTGTCTTGATGGACCACACATTAAACTACTTGTGGCATTACAAAAACTCATTCATATATTTAGGCAAAAGCTTCTCTTCCATGCTGCCTTGCCATCAAAACGCTTCCTCCCTAGAAAAAAACTAGAATTCTAAAAGGATCGTTTATCTTACTAATCATATGTAAGAAATAATCAGTGAATAACAAATACTTGCTTTTAGAAAACCCAGCCTTGAAAGCTTGCGTCCCGTGCACTTTTTGGCATCGCATTGCCCAAAATCCTGAGTCAACATCATGAGAACCAATTTCATCAAAGAAATATAAATTTAAATGCCATACAAATACTAAATCTGAATTCAATGATGACATACATAGTAAATTAGTAATACTAGACCAAATTGAAGAAACTTTTGCCAATAGAGTTTCTTATGCATACCCACATTGCAAGCTTTATTTTGGGTTGCGTGAGCTCCTTCTCCTCCTCCTCCTCCTCATGATTACCCTCGCCAGTTTCTGCAGTTAGACACATATCATAAACATGTTTTGTATGAAAACAAATAAAGGATTTAAACAGAGGAAGGAGGAATCGAGTAGAACACCTTGAACGGAACTTTGACACTCGTCCTCCCTGAAGCACATAGAGAGAAAAAAGAAAAACCCGAGTAAATAGGAAATCAAATGAAATTTTTTAAAAAAAAAGGGGGGTGGGGGGGATCGGGGAGGAGGCAGCATGAGTATTGAGAGAGAAGTTACAGTGAGAGTTGGTGGTGTCGACTTGATTCAGCGTGGTGTTGGCGGTGGGTTCTGAATCTACGTTGCCTGTTATTACCACCCATTTTCTGTGAAAGCAAGCACACCGGGAAATCTAGTTTTATTAATGCTTGATGCTTGATGCTTGATGCTTTTGTTGTTCACTTCGTGTGTTAGGTTAAACATGTTCCTGTTTCGGTTCTCCCGTCACAGCTCTAGAGGCGGTTGCGGTCATTACACATAGCAAAGTGCAACTACGGTCCCGGGATAAAAGTAAAAATTAAAATAATTTAATTTAATTTAATTTGTACTTACCAACGATATAGTAAAATCATTTATTATTGTAAAAAAAACATTTATTATTTTTTATTATATTTTAATAAAATGTAAATAAAAAAGTATACATATTTTAAAACTTTAATGGGGAAAAAAGTATGACTAAATTTAAAAATTTAATCAAACCCGATTCGACCACTCTAAATTGGGCACCGTCTTGAAGGAGTGTCATACTACTTTTTTTTTTTTTTCATTTCTAATGTAGTGTTTGTTACTAAAAAAGCCAACACGATTGTTCATGTTTTAGTTCATAGGAGTTTCTTGATGGATATGCCTCAAACTTTCCACTCCCCTCCTATTTGTATTGCTGAAACTATTATTAATGAAATGCTATGAGGTTGTTTTTGTCAAAAAAAATTAAAAATTCTAACACTAAAATTACTCATTTATTCAACTATAGAGGAAAAATACAATTAAGCCTGAATTTCATAAAAAAAATACAATTAAGCCCAAATTTAAGTAGAGCTAGCAAAATGAGTTGAACTGGAAAATGAAGAGTTCGGGTACGTAAATTTGAGTTCGTTTTCAATTTGGGTCTTTTGGCCCGGTCCAACAAAGCCCAGACCCAATAAAGCTCGAGTCCGAAGCAGACAAACCTAAAAATATAAGTTAAAGCCCGAGATTAGTCCGAAAAAAGTCCAAAAATAAAAAATTCAGACACATAAATTTGAACTCGTTTTTAATCTGGGTTTTTTTGGTTTGACCCTAGGGATGGCAAAATTACCCGTACCCGCGGATAAAATCCGCGACGGGTACGTGACGGGTACCCGCGGGTAAGCTAAATGGGTATTTGAAGTACCCGTTAATAAACGGGGACGGGTAGTGAGATACCCGTACCCGCTAATTATCCGTACCCGCTAATATTAGTAAATTACAAAACTAACCTTATTTATATATATACCTAAAAGACCTAGATTGATTGAAGATTTTAGCGCCGTCTGAGACCTTTAGTTTACTGGCTTCATTCTTTCTTCCCTCTTCTCTTCTTCTCAGCATTTTTTTTGCTAACGTAACAACTCTTTCTTTTTCTTAATGCTTGTTTTCCTTCTTTTTTTACTTCTTATTATGCTGTTTGAGTTGCTCTAATGGGGGAAAATTTTGAGATGTAAATATGTTAATTTCTAAAGTTAGTCCTTGTGTTTAGTTGGGCGAAATTTTGTTTTGCACTTAAAGTTAGTTTTATTATTCTGCACAATATGTTTGATTGTTCTTTACTTAAAGCTAGTCCTTGTGTTTTAGAGGGGCAATTTCCTTGCAATGCTGGGTTTTGTAATTTTGTGAAATAATTCAATCTTTTAACAACTTTATAATTTTTTTATGGCAAATATAAAATATTGTATGAAAAACAATTTTTTCTATAGGTCTTTTAGATTTTTTTGGTTTTTTTTAAAAATAAATATCCGTGGATATCCATGAATACCCACGGATATCACGGGTACCCGCTAAAGTATAGGTAACAGATACCCGCCCGGATATGGGGCGGGCACAGGAGACAGATTTATCCAACAGAACAAATAACGGGTAAGTACTATCCGTGCCTGCCTCGCCCCATTTACATCTCTGTTTGACCCAATAACCCATTTTGCCATCTCTAAATCTAAGTATAGGAAAACCATTTTTTCTCTTCTCTTCCAGAGACCAGAAAGAAAGGACCTTTTTCTAATTCTGATTCTTCCCCCACACATAATTGAAATCACGGAAACACCCCTGCGAAATTGTTTTGTGCAGTGTGCGTAAATTGAGTTTTGACATTACGGTTGGCTCCCGTGTAGGCCGTAGCAGACACAGACAGGGGCTGGGACACAACCACGGCAATCGGCAAAGAAACTGCTCCACTTAACGGATTATTACAATTCCCGATCCACTCCCTTTTTTCTAGTTCAGTCTTTTCCACAAACACCTTCTTCCCAATCTCTCTGAGGGCGCCGCGCCTCACTGCTACACCATGTTGCGGAGGTACACCTATCTAAATAACACCTTTTTTTCATTTTTATTTATTTTTTGCGTTATGCATTTCCTGCACTGCAACTTTCTGCGTTTGTGTTCTGAGGTCGTGATGCCGCGGAATCGAATCTTTTTTTCCGTCCTTTCGTTCCAACGATTCTGTGGCCGCTCTTTTGATTTCACTGCCTGTGACTTCAATGCGACCACATTCTTAAGCTTGATGCCTTGTATTGCAGGTCCATTTTGGAAATTTCATCTCGCCAAACGATTAGAAGGAACCCCAGACATTTTATCAATCAGGTGCCTAATTTCTACTGTTTTAGTGCAATTGAGGGAAATAAATCAAATAATATATAGTTATATATGCAATAATAGCAACTGGTTCAATAGTGGAACCAAATGTTGATATAATCCTGGGCACTGGAATTGGCATTGCTGTTTAGTCATATGTTTTTAGTCTTTTCACAAACGATTTTTGCTTATTGCTTTTTAACTATTTGGTACTTTTACCCTTAATACCGATTCACCAAGTCCATACATGGGAGTTGGGATTGGTTATTAGCTTAATTAAACAGAAAAACGTTTGAACAACAGGAACATTAGTTCACTTCTGTAAGCATGTCGCTTTCTCATTACTCTTTACTTGCACTATATTCAGACCAAAAGGGCCTAATAATGTATATTGTCCTCACTTTTAATGGTTTCGCATCCATCTCAACGGACAGTTAGACACCAACAAACAGAAAGTTAAAACCCTTCCATGCCTCTTCTGAAGTTCTGATGTGCGCAGCAGAACAGTAAGGGTTTCTTAAAGGTATACATTAGGGGAATTGAAGGCTCATTCAGGACGCGCGGGGGGGGGGGGGGAGTGCTGGTTTGGAAGCAATAGGTCGCAGTTTAAGGATAAAACTGTGGCTATTAGGATACTGTGAAGTGTGAATGGAACCCGTGATGTTGGGATTTTGCACTTGGCCCTTTTTAGGGTAGATCTATAAAGCAAAGGCACTAAATTCTAAATAATGGTAAGACAAAAACTCACACACTTCAAATTGAAAACTTAAGGAAAAAAAATTCATAAATCATATTACCAATATACATCAAATCTTGATATATGTCATATGCGTCGATACTCAATACTTGCTAATTTGTAAGCCCCTCGCCGATAAACATTTAGCATCATTTCTACTGTCATTTTTCAAAAAAAAAAATCCCAAAATGAACTTGTCATAGTAGTTAGAACTAGCCATGTACAATTCAAATACAACCATTTTTTCTTAAAATTTTAAATGGTCATGTCCATGCCGTGTCCAAGCCATGTCCTTGCCAGTTGAAAAAATAGTATTTAAATTGGACATGTACAAACGAGTGTCTACACATGACAAGGTGCCATGCTTTACAGGGGCAGATGCAAGGGAGATTCACATGTTAATTTTGAAACTCTTGTTCTTGCTACAAAAATACAATTTCTATAATTTACTGTACTTATATTTGTGATACAAACTACTTAGGTTGTTGATTTGGTAGTGCTCATTTCCAATTCTTGTTATCTTATGTTACCCTTTTCTAATGTATTACCCTTCTTTTCTTCATTACATAATTCAGAAGATACCTTCACATCTATCTTCACGAAAGAAATTCTCAAATGCATCGAGACCAGGTGGTGCCTCAGCTCCTGGTTCTACAGGCAAGCCACCCGAGTCTAATGATTCTCTATCAAAGTTTTTCATCGGAAGTGTTGCTGTAGGTGCTGCTTTTTTGGCAGTTTACCAAACTGGTTATTTAGATAAATATCTTAAGAAGGAGCAGCATAGTGTTCCCCAGGAAGCTCAGATAAATGCTACTACTGGAGATTTGAAGAGTGTACAACATTCAATCGATGAGTTTGATTCACCCAGTAATGAGAAATTTAACAATGAAAATCCTGCTGCAGAGCATGAAGAGCAGAAGGTTGATACCCAATTTTCACAGCCAGAAATTGTAACAGAAGATCAAGGTGATAAGCCGATTCCTGTGCAAGACAAATCTGATATTGCTGAAGATGGTACTGCTGCTGCCAAAGAAAACCAGTTGCCTGAATATTCTCAAAGCAGTACTACATCTGATGATCCCAGTAAAGCGTCTGTGGTGCAATCTGATGGGATTGTTGGCATAAAAAGCTCAGAAACAGACGTTGCCCAAAGACCGGAAGAGGGAATTCAACATACATCGACATCTACACAGGCCAGTGCATTTATAGATGAGAATGGGACAAAAAATATTCAACCAAAGCAACAGGAAATAGAAGAGAGAAGAGAGGTACTTATGGGTTTATCATGACATACAGGTTATTCATTAATATCAGCTGTAGTCTTTTTGGTAATCATGCTGGTTTAAATTTTATAATAGCATGTGAGCTTATCAAATGATTCAGTTATTCCCTAGCATTCACCAAGGACTTTTTCTCTGACATTTTTTCTTTCTAAATTGAATTTTGACATTTATTGCTTTTTAATATATTTCCTTTGTTACTCGATTGCAGAATGTATTAGGTAAAGATATAGAGGAACAACCTACCCTCCTTGAGGAATATCACTTAGGTAATAAGTTGAAAGGAAGCCCTCCAACTTATTTACATAGTCATGGCTTTACTGAGAACAGTCATTTTCCTGAAGAAAAAGAGGTTATTTTACAATCCTTTTTTTTTTTTGGGTGGTACATTTGTTTGTGATTTTGATCATGCATGAAAGCAAACTTGTTGAAACACCAGGAACTTAGTGGTGCGATGGAGGACTTGAAAGATGGTTATGTGTCTAAGGATGGAAAACTGGTTCTTGATTTCTTACAAGCCATCCATGCTGCGGAGAAAAGGCAAGCTGAATTAGATGCTAATGTTTTTAATGAAGAGAAGAAAGCATTGAAGGTTTGGCCTATAACATTAATAACCTTTGTAACTTATACTCTAATCTATGCAAGGTCTGCTTAGCATTTGTAGTTTTTTGTGTTTATTGAGGAGCTTGTGATGTTAATTTTTACTTGCAATTTTATTCGTGTTAGGAAAAATATGAAAAGAAGTTGAAAGATGCAGCTGCCAGAGAACTTATGCTTGCTGAAGAAGCTGCAATGTTGGACAAGGTAAAATGGTTTAGTTTTCTTTTTTTATTCAATTTATCATGATTTTTGTTTGTTCACTTTTGTCTTAAATACATGGGTCAGAAATAACAAGACTATGCTGCCCCGGTTTTTTTAGCAGAGAAAAATTTATGTATAAGGGACTATGGCTTTGGTGTTCACTGTATATACATTTAACTCAATTATAGTTAGTCTTGATTGAGCATAATAGTTCATACTGAAATTGAACCTATACCTTTATATTGAGTTTGATTTAATAATGGTCACAAAAATAATCCGGATCAAATTTGAACTTAATTGTGAGGCTTGTCCACTGATCAAGTTGAATGATTGTGTTGATATGTGCTGTTTGCCTTTCTCTAACTGTTTCTGTCCAGATGACCAGAATCCAAATCTAAAAAGTTACCAAGTTTTTATCTCTCTCATTTTTTTCTTTTTTCTTTTATTTCAATTCCTTTCAGGAGCTAAAGAGAGAGAGAGCAAAAGCAGCCCTTGCAATCAAGTCACTTCAAGAAAAGATGGAAGAGAAACTGAAGACAGAACTTGAACAAAAGGTGCACATTTAGTTTTTATTGGTAGTAACTATAAGTACTGTTTTTCCCCTTTCCATGTGTCTCTACTGTTACTGGTATCTGTATATATCATATAATTTTTGTTAAAATCAAGTGCATCTTTTGTAATTGCAGGAAATTGAAGCAGAATTGAGTGTAAAAAAAGCTCTGGAATCATCAAAGGCATTCTTAAATGCAGCCTTAGCAAATGAGAAGGCAACCCATATCGAAAAAATGTCTGAAGCAAATATTAATGTGAGGCTTCTGCTAAAATCAAGGATGGGTGTAGATATACCCATATGTAAATTAGTCATATCTTAGTGATGAAACTTCAATCACTTTATGAAAAAGGATATAATTTTCAATAGGTGGCTCGTAGAATTAAAATAGCCATAATAGTTTTGTTTGAGCATAAAAGTTTTCCAGAGCAACTTCTACAAAGAGTAACTTTGTCATAAAGGTCCAAAATTTAGTAATTAACTTACGAAACATGCAAAACAAACTCAATTATGGCTTTAGCTTTCTTATGCATCTTTTAGTAGATTACATTTAATAAACTCTGCTTAGTAGGCAATTGCATTCTTTGTCATTACTTGAAGCAGGTTTCTAAACAGAAAAAAGTTTGTTCACCACTGTAGATATTTTGGTATAGTATGTAATCAACTTTCCATCATTCTTAGCAAATAAGTGCTGCATGTTCATTTACATGGTAGTTACTAGGTTCACTATGGAAAATTTTTCTTAAGAGTACAGATGGCAAAGAAATGGAGTTCCTTTATGTACTGGTTGGTACCAGAGAACTGCCTTAAATGCCTTACATGCTGAGAACCAAAATAACAGAAAACCCATCACTGTTTGAATCTTCTCTGGTTTGTGACAGACCTTTATACACATCCTAGTTCAATAAATTGTTTATAGACAACTTTCAGTACAGCTGCATCAAGGCTGGTGTGTTCACCCTGAATGAAAACATAAAATGTAAAAACATGAATTTCTCATCTTCAATATTTTTTGTATATGGAATTGCGTTGCCTCTTCAAAGGATGGATCTTACCACTTTAAGCTTCCTCGTGATTTTTCTGGATATGAACTACTTATTATTTTGTCAATGGAAAGCATTTTTCATCACTATGTGTTGTTAGACAACTGCTGCATGGCTGCCTTGAAATTATTGAGAAAATTGTTTGGTTATGCAAACATAAGCCTAAGTAGTTGATCAAGGAATATTCATGTTAAAAAGGATAAAACACTGGTAGACTTTTGATAGTTGCAAAGTTGACATCATATTTTAGCTAGAGAGGCTTGATTTAGAATTTTTATATATGGACATGCTTGTTGACTTTCTCTCCATTATCTATATCTTTCATATGGCATTCATCAAAGTTGAAATTTGAACTGATTCAAAAATTTCTTTCCCTCCCATTCTCTAGATAAATGCCTTGTGCATGGCATTTTATGCTCGATCTGAAGAAGCTCGTCAAAGTCATGCTACACAAAATTTTGCTTTGGTAATCTTTAGCCCCCGTTTCTTCATGTTGTTTTTATCTATCTTTTATCCATGGAGGAGCTTAATGGTAAAATATGAGCTTATAGTATTTTATTAATTTTCCAATCCTGAGTTTGTAGTATTTTATTAATTAATTTTCCAATCCTGCTCACCAGTTACCAGCTTCTTGTTACTTGTGCATGAATCCTGCAGGGAGCACTTGCACTTGAAGATGCACTGTCAAGAGGATTGCCGATTCAAACAGAAATAACATCTTTGCAGTCTTATCTTGAAGGAATAGATAAAGATTCAGTTTTGGATTTGGTGCTAGCATCCCTTCCAGAAGAGACACGAAATAATGGCACTTACACACAACTGCAATTAAAGCAGAAGGCAAGCTTTCTTCTGTAAATTGTTACCGTGCAGCCTTGTAAACCTTTCAATTGATGTTCTACTAAGGGTGTGTTTGGGAGTTTTGGAGGGGAGGGGAGGGTTTGACAATTTAAGGGGAAGAAAAGGGGAAGGAAAGGGAGGATAGTCCATGGAAGTTTATTTTTAGGCTTAAATATGTTTTTGGTCCCTCATTTTTTTACTCATGTTCGTTTTTCATCCCTCATATTTCAAAAATATTATTTTAGTCCCTAATGTTTGGAAAATGTGCCACAATTAGTCCCTCATCTTGTTTTGAAAATATGCCACAATTAGTCCCTCCTCTTGAAATATGAGGGACTAATTGTGGCACATTTTCAAAACATTAGTCCCTCATGTTTCAAGATGAGGGACTAATTGTGACACATTTTCAAAACATTAGGGACTAAAATAATATTCTTGAAATATGAGGGACGAAAAAAAATATGAGTAAAAAATGAAGGACCAAGAACATATTTGAATCTTATTTTTATATAAAAGAATCAAAACTTCCAAAAAATGTTCTAGAGAGATGGTTTTGGAGGGCTTTCACATACTTTTTAAACTCTCAAATAGGTAAAATATTGACCATAAACCCTCCCCTCCCCTCCAAAACACCCAAACACACCCTAATGGTTATATACTCTGGATCAAGGTTGTCAAACTCGCGAGTCTAGGTAGACTCGTTTTGGGCACGTAGACTCGACTCTCGACTCAACTCGTAGACTCGCCGATTCTACCATAGACTCGTAAGAATATTAAAATAATATTAAAATAACATATAAATGACACATGTGCATAATATAACACAATAATAAAATAAAAATTCAACATTCTAATTTCCAAATCCATAATAAAACAAAATAGGCAAGTAGCAAAGTATGTAGGTAAGTCATACTACATATAAAACATCAAAAACATAAGTTCTAAAAGCGAAAACACTTAAAAAATAAAGTGCTAAGCTAATCCATGTCCAATCCTCCCACATCCTCATCCTCATCTTCATTAGTATGATCTCCATCATCATCATCATCCACAAATTCATCACCATCTTCATTTTTTTTCAGAATCGTAAACTCGCTCCTAGACTCGCGAGTCTACCGATTCTACCCGATTCTACCCGTTTCCACCCGATTCTACCAATTTCCGAGTTTGCAGCGAGTTCACTCGTTTTTGCTACCTAGACTCGCGAGTCTACCGATTCTACGAGTTAACTCGCGAGTTTGACAACCATGCTCTGGATGCTTATAGCATGAATATGGGTCCATTTAAATTGATTTATTTACTTTCCATCACTGACCAATCCCGTACGTTGTCTTTGACATTCATTAATGGTCCTATCTTGTGAAACTGCCTTATAAATTTATATAAGACATTAGAATTGACTACTGAAGCCAGTTTCTGGAATTATTGAACATTGTTTGCAATTTCCTGAAATGCAGTTGTCTGTTACTACGCAATTCTAGAATGGATCATATAATTTTGGATTTCAATCATGGTTTCTAAATTGTGCATATTCTGTTGCAGTTTGATTCCTTAAAAGGTAATATACGACACTTCATCTTCTTCCCACCAGGAGGGGGAGGCATATTGGCACATTCTTTGGCACATGTAGCGTCCCGATTAAAGGTACATAGATAACTGACCAACATGCCATTTACATTTAAGGCTGTGCAGTGCTTAATGTGAAAATACAATTTGATAGGGTAGTGAAGATTGATGGCCATTTAGACAAAATATGTGTTTTGAAACATTTACTACTTTTATTTCTTTTCCGCCACCCTAACTCCTTCTATTTCACTTAATCGAATCCATCCTGAAGTACAAGATGTGTTACTCCAATGTATATTTTCATGTTTGACTTTGTGGCTCGTATTCAGGTTAAGGAAGCTGACCAATCAGGTGATGGGATTGAATCTGTCATTAACAAAGTTGAGAGTTACTTGGCTGAAGGTAAACTTGCTGAAGCAGCAGATTATCTAGAAGAAAGTGTCAGAGGCACCCAAGCTGCAGAAATTGTTGCTGGTTGGGTGAGGCAAGCAAGAAACAGGGCTATTTCTGAGCAAGCTGTAGTTCTTCTTCAATCTTATGCTAATTCCCTTAGCCTTACATGATTATCAAATTTTGAATATTTTACAAGACCGTGTTGATTTAATACCTAAGGTTGCAGAGATTATTTGGTTCCACCAAGGATGCCAACGGGAATTGCCTGAATTATTGACCCACAAGAAAAACTAGTTAGCCTTTTTTCTTTCATAGCAGCTGAAATTCGTTGATACTGTGATATCAATGTAACTCCAATGGCTTTGGGGTTTTGGACTGAAGCGATATCAGGCACTGTATAATTTTTTTTTTCTCACGAATGACAAAAATGTTGCATTGCTCACTATGGAAATTTCAATAAAGTGCCTTAGGCGACCGAGACAAGGTTGGACATCAAGTGTTTATCAGTGTTCTCAATACAAATAAAAGTCAGTTTGTCCACCGGCAAACGGCAGTGTTAGATTGCATACCATTCATCTTTTGCTTTCTTGTTTTGTGCCATTTACGGGCGGTTGGGTCGTAACATGGCAAGCTTATTTGAAATTTGTTGGTTGGGCGTATTAAGTGTGTGTTAGAGTTTGCAAACTTGAATTTAGCTGGAAATAAGTTAAAAGTGTATTTGAGTCAAAAAGTTAAAAGTGTATTGATTTTGTCAAAAAAAAAATTTAAAGCATGGGTATGAGGAAGGGTATTATAGTACTCTATCTATTGCTTTTCCTATATATGACACCAAGAAGAAAAGAAAACAATTGCAAGTTCAAGTCATTTTTAAATTCTCTGTTTTTTAAACATTGCACATGAAGTAAACATACCATCCAACTAAGGAACACCCCTGCTGATTGCCTTTTATTTTAAAATATAAAACGGAAACAGTGGTTGGTTTGGTTTCAATCATTTTATGTCATAGACCCCCTTTTTAAAATAAAAAAAAAAATCTCCAGCTCCCACAAGAGTGAGTAATTAACAAGTCCACAATCCCAGTCACTAGCGGTGACATGTCAACTTCTGTGACTGTGAATTAGTTTTTTTGGGGAATGGAAAAACATTGGCCCTCTTCTTGAAATGTAAAATAAAAGTATTTTATCTGTTTTTGTCTTTTGTCTTTTTCTTTTCTCTTTGTTTAGCCTTCTTCTACCTGTGGAATATAGGAGCGGGGGCTAATGAAGGATTGCGATTAATTTGAGAATGTAAGCCAAACAAGTAATGAGTATTTTAGGCTAGCGATTGATATGGTATAGTGTCCCAATCATCAGAGGAATATTAACAGCAAATGCTTGCGGGGCGCAGCTGCAAATAACATGACTCGTTACTTGCCGCTTGATTTGATTGCATTGCATAATAAAAATAATATTATCTAACCCAGTTGCCATTACAGCCTGTCCAAATAATAATCATATGAAAATACATAGCCCTTTATTTATGCTGTCATTTTGGGTGCCATTAATCAAACTTGTTAAACTATTTTACCATCAACCGTCCCACACTCCGCATTGAGTGAGGCGTGTTATCGTTTACGAAAATTATGAACTATTATTCGAATTGTTTTATAAACGAGAATATTACACACACACTCTCTCTCTCTCTCTTTTCAACTAACTAGAATCAGTAAGGAACAAACGGGGAGACTGGAGAATTGAGATAACTTTTTCAATGGCTTTTTGGTTAGTTTAGCTTAGCGACAGTAATGGGCTCGGCTCAAGTCAAACCCAAACCTATGTGATCAATAATTAGAGTTCGGTTTCTATTTTTTTTTGTAACAATTCGGTTTCTATTAAATATTGTACCAGAAATTTTTTCTTAAAAATGGACAATTAAAAAGTAATAGATGGAGTAGTTTCTTTTGTTTTGCTGTTTTTCTTCTTCTTTCTTTCTGATAAAAAAAAAGAAACATTATATAATGGATCGTGTTTTATCAATATTCAACATCATTTTAAGAATTGATTAATACGGATTGGTACGAGTAAAACAATGTAAATGACGTGATAATTGACATGTGCAACATGTCCTGTGTTGAGTTCCCCGTGTTTTTTTCATTCCTGCAAAATGTGTTTTTTATACAAATTTGTGCATCAAATTTTCCTACCATAACATTACTCTTATGATTTTTTTTTTGTTTGAGCTATCACTTACAAATTCTTAAAAAAAAACGTTTAAATACAAAAGGATACTACACACTAGTTATAAACTTTGAAAATTTAATATTCCACCCGGATGATTCATTTTAAACTTGTTTAAGAAAATCAAGATCCACATTTGGATCAACATGCATTAATAATTCATTATATTTAACAGACATTAAATGGAGTTTTCTATACAAATTTATGACAACATAAAAAATAAAATTAATTTTCATAATTATCAATAAAAATATCTTTTTTTTTTCAAATCAAATTAAATACTTAAATAATAATAATTAAAAAAAAGAAAACTATAAAAAGTGTGTGTATATATTTTTAGTTGTATTGATCTCTCTTAATTCCAAGCTTTTGATTTCCAGCTGTTGTTGAGTGGAGTGAGTGAATCAGAATGAATGTGAAACAGCCGACGCCAACCTGTGACTGAGCTTCGGCTTGGCAGTTGTCGGTGGTCCGTTCCACTGCACCGAGTGACTGTCAAAAGAAACACAGCAATCTTAATCTTCCCCTCACACTCACACTCACACTCACACTCACTCCTTTCCTTTCCTATGAATATGAAAATGAAAACGTAAGATACAATCAAAATAGCCACAAAAAGTAAAAAAAAAAAAAACAATTAAAAACAAAAAAGGTACAACTATATTTCTTCCTCCTACCAAAGCCAAAGGGTCATGTCTGGTCTCTCTCTCTCTTCTTATCTACTACGAAAACCCCATAGACACAGATAGCTAGATAGATGCATTTGCATTTGCATATGCATTCAAGGTCCATTCTCTTTTTCCCTTTTCCCAATTCATAACACCATTACTGACTCTGACTCATCCTATTTGTTTGTGCATTTAATTAATTAACCTCATTAACAAACGCGCCATAACATAAGCATGTTGTTGTTGATGATGATCTGAGCTACCTTGGATCGGATTGTTGTTGCATTGATATGATTTGATCTCAGTTCAATTTGCTGTCTTGAGATTTGTGATTTACATTCTCTCTCTCATGTTTGTGACTCAGCTATCTTTGTGTGTGTTGAGCAGGAGGAGGCTCTGAACACTGTCTCTTCAGTGTAGATCTGAAGAGGGGTCTCATCTATTTGGACTGAAGAAGGGTCTTTCTTCAAGTGAAGAGTGAAGAGAAGCCATCAAGCTGGCGACCACACTGACTTGGAGGCATGCTGCCAACAATGGCAGCGGCCATGCTCCCAATGATCTGGTACCTTCCTTCAAAAACCCATCACTTCACTATACTCTTACACGATTTGGTGTTAGTAAAGTTTGGAACTTCCAAAAGTGTTATGGTCAGTGTGAGCATGTGGTGCAATTTATGGATCTTATTCACTGTTGGTTACATCTGGATATTTTCTATCAAATTCAGATTGCTAATTGCTTTCCTGAGCCGATGTTTGCTCTAGATGCTAGACAATAATAGAAAGTTCAAAGAAAATCTGAGATTTAATTATGCAATATAGGCCCCCCCCCCCCAAAAAAAACCTCTTTTTTCTGCTACTTATCTTAAATTGTGCCTTAGAAACATGTCTGTGACTGTTCTTCAGATTGAGACATGTAGAATTTTTTGCTGATACGTGACATGTAGAATTCTTCCTATCAGATTCCCTTACTGTTTTTTCTCAGTAAGATGCAATCCTAATTCCTAACTGGTTAAAGAATCAATTGTAATGGAAGAAACAATTTTATTTGTCTAATACACTAACATGTTTATTTTTCTTGATCAAGTTGTGATGTGATATACATTGGTTCGCCTATGTTCCACTAGAACCTGATATCCCATTTTATCTTCTATTTCTTGTAGAATACATTACTCAATTTTCCATTCCTCGCTAGCTTTATGAATAGGAAAATGAAAAAGAAAAAAGCAACAAATGCTTGTAGGCCGACCTTTTTTATACTGTTCCCATGTTTGTGTTTAGGGAATTTCTATTAACACATACATGGTTTTCTATGTGCACATACATCTCCGCGGAACTATTAGTTCCGCGGGTTTATTTTTTTTAGCACACACATGTCCGCAGAACTAATAGTTCCGCGGAGAATTACAACTCGCGGAACTATTAGTTCCACGGACATGTGTGTGTTAGAAAAAAAATAAACCCGCGGAACTATTAGTTCCGCGGAGAATTACAACTCGCGGAACTAATAGTTCCACGGACATGTGTGTGTTGGAAAAAAATAAACTCGCGGAACTAATAGTTCCGCGAATATGTATGTGCATATAGAAAACGATGTATGTGTGATTAGAAATTCCCTGTGTTTATAGTTGTTGTTTTAAATATTTTAGTTGAAGTATTCAGAGATATGAAGACGTGCATTTAACATTCTCCACGTTCATTCTTTTGTTTGCAGGAAAGAAATGGTGACGGGAAGGCTCAAGATTCAGAGCCCCCAACTCCCCATTCTGTTTTGAAGATGGGATTGAGGTGGGTTACAACTTCAAATATACCTAATTTTTTTCCACACAGTAGTAGTTTACAACCTAATAAAATTAGTGGTGAATTACTGAATTGCATGCTATGCTACTAGAATCAATAATTGTAGTTTCTTTTGGTTGATACATTTTGTGCATTAGTGTCTGCTCTTCTGCTTGCAGCCAAGTAGGCCAACAGTCTAACATGTGTGGGATACCACTTGCAGTATTTTTATTGTCAAAAACAAAAATTAAAGAATGTCATATGATAGAAGATTAGGTTGTGTTGGTCTCTGGCAATTTGATACATGCTCTCTGAAGTAAGAATCATCTGAATTAATGCTTCAATTTATGGACTATGGAAATTCAATTTTGTGTGCACTAAATTTTGGCATCTTATATTCTTTACTGGTTTCACTTGCAGAGAACGTAATAGCAGCATGGAGGATCCAGATGGGACATTAGCTAGTGTTGCCCAATGCATTGAGCAGCTGCGCCAGAGCTCATCTTCTGTACAAGAGAAAGAGTATTCCTTAAGGCAGTTATTGGATCTTATAGATATGCGTGAAAATGCTTTTAGTGCTGTTGGATCTCACTCTCAGGCAGTTCCAGTACTTGTTTCCCTTCTCCGGTCGGGTTCGTTGAATGTAAAGATACAGGCAGCAACTGTCTTGGGCTCCCTGTGTAAAGAAAATGAACTGAGGGTGAAAGTCTTGCTTGGAGGATGTATTCCTCCATTGCTTGGCCTACTGAAGTCCAGTTCAACTGAAGGTCAAATTGCTGCTGCAAAGACTATATATGCTGTCTCTCAAGGTGGTGTAAAAGATCATGTGGGTTCAAAAATCTTTTCAACTGAAGGAGTGGTGCCAGTGCTCTGGAAGCAACTGCAAACTGGCTTGAAGGCAGGAAATGTAGTTGAAAGTTTATTGATGGGAACATTGAAAAATCTCTCCAGCAATACTGAGGGATTCTGGAATGCAACAATACGAGCCGGAGGAGTGGACATATTAGTGAAGTTATTGGCAACAGGGCAGCCTAGCACTTTAGCTAATGTTTGCTTTTTACTTGCTTCTGTAATGATGGAAGATGCATCTGTCTGTTCGAAAGTGATGACAGCAGAGGTGACAAAACAACTCCTGAAACTATTGGGCCCCGGTAATGATGACCCCATTAGAGCTGAAGCAGCCAGTGCTCTTAAATCTCTGTCTGCCCAGTGCAAAGAGGCAAGGCGAGAGATAGCCAATTCTAATGGTATTCCTACTTTGATCAATGCTACCATAGCTCCTTCCAAAGAATTCATGCAGGGTGAGTGTGCTCAAGCATTGCAGGAGAATGCTATGTGTGCTCTAGCAAACATCTCTGGTGGTTTGTCTTATGTCATATCTAGCCTTGGTCAAAGCCTTGAATCATGCACCTCACCTACCCAAATTGCTGACACATTAGGAGCTTTAGCTTCAGCTCTTATGATATATGATAACAAGGCAGAGTCCACCAGGCCATCAGATCCTTTGGTAGTTGAGCAGACATTACTCAAACAATTTAAACCTCACCTGCCCTTCCTTGTGCAAGAACGGACCATTGAAGCTCTAGCTAGTTTGTATGGCAATCCCATACTGTCAAATAAACTTGCAAATTCTGAAGCAAAACATTTGCTTGTTGGTTTGATAACAATGGCTGCCAATGAAGTGCAAGATGAGCTTGTAAAATCTCTCTTGACACTATGCAAAAGTGAAGGCAGTCTATGGCATGCACTTCAGGGTCGTGAAGGAGTTCAACTATTGATATCTCTTCTGGGGCTTTCATCAGAACAGCAGCAAGAATGTGCAGTTGCCCTGCTTTGCCTTCTATCTAATGAAAGTGATGAAAGTAAATGGGCAGTTACTGCTGCTGGTGGTATACCTCCACTTGTTCAAATTTTGGAGACAGGATCTGCAAAAGCAAAGGAAGATTCAGCAAGAATCCTTAAAAACCTTTGCAATCACAGTGAAGATATACGTGCTTGTGTTGAAAGTGCTGATGCTGTTCCTGCATTGTTGTGGCTATTGAAGAATGGAAGTCCAAATGGGAAGGATATTGCAGCAAAGACCTTAAATCATTTAATTCATAAATCTGATACTACAACTATCAGTCAGCTTACAGCATTGTTAACCAGTGATATTCCTGATTCTAAGGTATATGTTTTGGATGCTTTGAGAAGTATGCTTTCAGTTGCTCCTCTTAGTGACATTTTACGTGAAGGCAGTGCTGCCAGTGATGCAGTTGATACCATGATAATGTTATTGAGCTCTACCAATGAAGAAATTCAGGCAAAGTCTGCATCAGCTCTGGCTGGAATTTTCGAAGCAAGGAAAGATGTGCGTGAAAGTAGCATTGCTGCCAAAACTCTGGTGTCAGCCATGAAATTGCTTAATGTTGAATATGAAAGTATCCTAATGGAGTCCTCACACTGCTTGGCTGCAATATTTCTTTCCATCAAAGAGAACAGGGATGTAGCAGTTGTTGCTAGAGATGCATTATCCCCCCTAGTTGCACTAGCTAACTCTTCGGCTTTGGAAGTTGCAGAGATGGCAACATGCGCTGTAGCAAATCTCATTTTGGATGGTGAAATTGCAGAGAAAGCTGTTGCAGAAGAAGTTATCTTGCCTGCTACCAGAGTATTAAATGAAGGCACAATTTCTGGGAAAACCCATGCTGCAGCAGCAATTGCTCGCCTTTTACATTCTCGGAAAGTTGATCATGCTGTTACCGATTGTGTGAATCGTGCTGACACTGTTCTTGCATTAGTTTCTTTTTTAGATTCTTCTGTCAATGGGTCTGTTGACACAACAGAGGCTCTAGAAGCACTTGCTATTCTGTCCCGATCACAAGAGACCAGTGCACATATTAAACCAGCATGTGCAGTTTTGGCTGAATTCCCTAAAAGCATAAGCCCAATAGTCCTCTGCATTGTTGATTCCACGCCGACGTTACAAGATAAAACAATTGAGATTTTGTCTCGATTATGTAAGGATCAACCTGTTGTTTTAGGAGATACTATTGCTTCTGTCTCTGGATGTATATCTTCAATAGCTAAGAGGATAATTAGTTCCACAAATATAAAGGTCAAAATTGGGGGGGCTGCACTTCTTATTTGTGCTGCAAAAGCAAATCACCTGAGATTGGTGGAGGATCTCAATTTATCGAACTTGTCTGATAACCTTATTCAGTCTCTAGTTGATATTCTCATTTCTGCACAGTCTTCTTTGGATAGTCAGGGTGATGACGACAACGAATTCATCAGCATATGCAGGCATATAAAAGAAGAGGCCAGCAGCTGTGGATCCAACACTGGCACTTCCATTATATGTGGTGCTGACTTAGCTATATGGTTACTGTCTATTCTTGCTTGTCATGATGAAAAAAATAAAATTGCAATAATGGAGGCTGGAGCAATTGATGTTCTCACTGACAGGATATCAAATTATTCCTCACAGTATTCTCAGGTATTTAAGTGTCTTTTATAGTCTATTGAGAAGAAAAAAAATAGACAGTCAATCTGATTCTGATCATAGTTAATACTTGATAGGGAAAATTATGCTTTAACCCCTCCACCTCCCTCCCCTTGAAGTTCTCTCTAAAATCAACTATAGTGCACCAAATTTAAAATCCTACAACTTAGGCCTGTCAAGTTTCAGAATCTCTACAATCTACATGACATCCCCTTGCTAAAAACATTGCATTACATCATTTTCTTTCTTAAATTGCATAGAATTTAACATGATGCATTTGTTATTTATCTTCTGAAACATACTAGTTGGAGAGACATAGAGTTCTATGTATGCTGAAAAACTGTAGAAGACAATATGGGTGTTTGTATAAAACGAACTATTGAGAAAGGCTATGTACTCTTCTGGTGAGTTTTTGCCAAAGAAAATTATCACAGGTGTGGTCAATTACCTGTCCGTTGTCATTTTTAACTAAATTATTAAACCACTAAAATGTTTATTTATCTTCTAGGAATCCAGGGGGTAGGGGGGTTAAAGTGTATGTTTCAGAAGCACAAGGGAGATTAGATAAAAATATCATGGAGGTGTACTTTGATTTTCCCTAGTAAATATTCACTAATTTGCACCTAAAGGCATCCTTAGCTTTAAAACTGAAACATTATTCCTGATTCCTCACCCCCTTAATGCATGAAATAGTTAGATAACATATTACTGTATTACTGTTATTTCTGCATATAAACCCTGTTTGCTTCTTTATGGTTTGCAGATTGACTACAAAGAAGATAGCAGCATGTGGATTTGTGCCTTATTATTGGCAATATTATTTCAAGATAGAGATATCATCCGGGCACATGCAACCATTAAATCTGTACCAGCACTTGCCAATTTATTGAAGTCAGAGGAATCGGCAAACAAATATTTTTCTGCACAAGCAATTGCTAGCCTTGTCTGCAATGGTAGCCGGGGAACACTTCTGTCTGTGGCAAATTCTGGGGCAGCAGGTGGACTTATCTCTTTGCTTGGCTGTGCTGATACTGACATACAGGATCTTCTGGAATTGTCAGAGGAATTTTCATTGGTGCGTTATCCTGATCAGGTGGCTCTAGAGAGGTTGTTTAGAGTTGATGATATAAGAGTTGGTGCCACTTCTCGGAAGGCAATACCTGCCCTAGTTGATCTGCTCAAACCAATCCCGGATCGCCCAGGGGCACCATTTTTAGCTCTTGGGATTTTGACTCAGCTTGGTAAAGATTGCCCATCAAATAAGATTGTAATGGTAGAATCTGGAGCCTTAGAGGCTCTTACGAAGTATCTTTCCCTTGGTCTGCAAGATGCAACTGAAGAAGCTGCTACAGATCTGCTAGGAATTCTGTTTAGCAGTGCTGAGATAAGAAGACACGAGTCAGCATTTGGTGCTGTTTCTCAACTTGTAGCTGTCCTACGTTTAGGAGGAAGAGGTGCAAGGTATAGTGCTGCAAAAGCCTTGGAAAGTTTATTTTCTGCTGACCACATTAGAAATGCAGAGATTTCTCGGCAAGCTGTTCAGCCCTTGGTAGAAATTCTTAATACTGGTTCAGAAAGGGAGCAGCATGCCGCAATTGCTGCATTGGTTGGGTTACTGAGTGAAAACCCATCAAGAGCACTTGCTGTTGCAGATGTTGAGATGAATGCCGTGGATGTTCTTTATAAGATCCTTTCGTCAAATTGTTCAATGGACCTCAAAGGGGATGCTGCTGAATTATGTTGTGCTCTTTTTGGAAATACAAGGATTCGGTCCACGATGGCTGCTGCACGCTGTGTTGAACCACTCGTCTCTCTCCTTGCAACTGAGTTTAGCCCTGCTCAACATTCAGTTGTCCGGGCATTGGATAGGCTTGTTGATGATGAGCAACTGGCTGAATTAGTTGCTGCACATGGTGCAGTTGTTCCTCTTGTTAATCTACTGTCTGGTAGGAACTATGTACTTCATGAGGCCATTTCCAGAGCTCTGGTCAAGTTAGGAAAAGACAGACCTGCTTGCAAAATGGAAATGGTGAAAGCTGGAGTTATTGAAAGCATACTTGACATCTTACATGAGGCACCTGATTATTTGTGTGCAGCTTTTGCAGAATTGTTGCGTATATTGACCAATAATGCTACCATAGCTAAAGGACCATCGACTGCTAAAGTTGTTGAACCCTTGTTTTGGTTGCTGACAAGTCACGAATTCGGGCCTGATGGACAGCACAGTGCATTGCAGGTTTTGGTTAATATCTTAGAACATCCACAGTGTCGTGCTGACCATTCATTGACTTCTCGCCAAGTTATTGAACCACTTCTCCCTTTGCTTGATTCTCCTATATCACCAGTGCAACAGTTGGCTGCTGAGCTTCTTTCACATCTACTTCTGGAAGAACACCTTCAGAAGGATCCAGTGGCACAGCAAGTAATTGGCCCTCTTATACGAATTCTTGGTTCAGGTATACATATATTGCAGCAGAGAGCTGTAAAGGCCCTAGTTAGTATTGCACTAACATGGCCAAATGAAATTGCCAAAGAGGGTGGTGTTATTGAAATTTCCAAAGTGATATTGCAAGCCGATCCTTCCCTTCCTCATGCTTTATGGGAGTCTGCTGCCTCTGTTTTGTCAAGTATTCTGCAATTTAGCTCAGAATTCTACTTGGAAGTGCCTATTGCTGTGTTGGTAAGGTTGCTTCGATCCGGCTCAGAGGGCACAGTTATTGGTGCATTAAATGCTCTTCTGGTATTGGAGAGTGATGATGGAACCAGTGCAGAAGCTATGGCTGAAAGTGGTGCCATAGAGGCTCTCTTGGAGCTCCTAAGATCTCATCAGTGTGAGGAAACTGCTGCAAGACTATTAGAAGTATTGCTGAACAATGTAAAGATCCGAGAAACGAAAGTTACTAAATCAGCTATCTCACCATTATCCCAGTATCTCTTGGACCCACAAACACAAGCACAGCAGGCAAGGTTATTGGCAACTTTGGCTCTTGGGGATCTGTTCCAGAATGAGGCTCTTGCCCGAACAAGTGATGCAGTTTCAGCTTGTCGTGCTTTAGTGAATGTGCTTGAAGACCAACCGACAGAAGAAATGAAGGTTGTAGCCATATGTGCTTTGCAAAACCTTGTGATGTACAGTCGATCAAATAGAAGAGCTGTTGCGGAGGCCGGTGGTGTTCAGGTTGTATTGGATCTGATAGGTTCAAGTGAGCCTGAAACTTCTGTTCAGGCTGCAATGTTTATTAAACTTCTGTTCTCAAATAATACCATTCAAGAGTATGCTTCTAGCGAAACAGTCAGAGCAATCACTGGTGAGTTTTTCTTTCCTTAACATGCATTTTTTACTGCTTGGCTCATTGAGCACCTTAACACAGTTTTTTTCCTTCAAAATTCTGAAAAAACAGCATAATATCACATTCTCATTTTACTCTCGCAGAATTGAATCATATGATGATTGTTTTAAGTTGCTTCACCATGAAAACAAGAATACCTCTCTTACCATTTAATACTTGTCTCTCTTGATTTAATGTGTTTAAACATGGTTTAACAAAGTTTTATGTTCTTGTAGCCACTATTGAAAAAGATTTATGGGCGACTGGAACTGTGAATGAGGAGTATCTGAAAGCCTTAAATTCTCTATTTAGCAACTTCCCACGACTGAGAGCAACTGAACCAGCAACACTTAGCATTCCCCACCTGGTTACATCCTTAAAGACAGGTTCAGAGGCTTGTCAGGAAGCCGCTTTGGATGCGCTTTTTCTGCTCAGACAAGCTTGGTCAGCATGCCCTGCCGAAGTTTCAAGATCTCAGTCAATCGCGGCTGCAGATGCTATTCCTTTGCTGCAGTACTTAATCCAGTCTGGCCCTCCTCGGTTTCAGGAGAAGGCAGAATTTTTATTGCAGTGTTTGCCGGGGACATTGGTGGTGATCATCAAGCGCGGTAACAATATGAGGCAGTCTGTTGGAAACCCAAGTGTTTATTGCAAACTTACACTCGGCAACACTCCGCCTAGGCTAACCAAGGTCTTTTATTCTTTCATTTATTTTATGATTTCACACTTATCTATTCTCTTTGAATCTTTCACATGCTGTTTTGTTTTTTTTTGGGGGGGGGGGGGGGGGGCTTGCTTGTGGCTGTGTATGCACTAAAGATTAAGTGACATTGATATTTGATCTGATGGAACTTTATAAGTTTATACTTTTATCAATACAAAAAAAAACATTTGTTGTATACTGTTTTCCTGCAAATTTGAATACACTGAATTATTGATATCCGTGATGATGTGATGATCAGGTGGTGTCAACTGGCCCTAATCCGGAGTGGGATGAGAGCTTTTCATGGTCCTTTGAGAGTCCTCCAAAAGGCCAGAAGCTTCATATTTCTTGCAAAAATAAGAGCAAAGTGGGAAAGGTAAATGCCTGAGAAAACTAATAAATGGTGCAGTACATTCATCTTCAATTTATTTTGTTTTTACACTTCCACTTAACCCCTCTATTGTGATTTTGATGACAGAGTAAATTTGGGAAAGTAACAATCCAGATTGATAGAGTGGTAATGCTTGGAGCAGTAGCTGGCGAGTACACTCTTTTGCCTGCAAGTAAAAGTGGCCCACCAAGGAATCTAGAAATAGAATTTCAGTGGTCTAACAAAACAAGTGATGCAGTTGCAGTTTAGTGTCCAGCTTTCAAATTGGAGTGTTAGGGGACAAGCTGTGAAGGAAATTTTTTGGATTCTTTTTTTTTTGTTTAAAGAAACAGATTCTTTTGTCTTAATATTCTTTTGTAATTTGATCCTTCATCACTAGGGGCACGAAGATCAGGCTTGCTTTGGCTATGTTTTTGTGACTGTACAAGTACAACAAACTTATTTGAGACTTTGAACGTAGATTGTAGAATAACAGAGATAAAGATTGTCGTGTGTTTATATGTGATAATTTTGATTAATTTTTTAAGAAACATTGTCAGTTTCATCTTTTTACATTATTAAAATATTTGAACTTTATATCAATATGTGTTGACTCAAATTAAAAATGTTCGATTTTTTTAGCATGAGAGCTGAGAATGGATTCTGAAATTCAAGCATATATATTGAAAAGAAGAGGGGATATTTTGGATGGAAAAACAAGTATTTTAACTTTGATAAATACTCTTCTTGATGTATTAAATTCTTTCAATAACATATAAGTGAATGATAAAAAAAACAATTGAAAAAATACTCGTCGTTAATTTCAAAATGGCGTAGCCACATTGTTTTGGTTTTTTGACAAAAGCATGAAACATGACAAATTGACAAAGTGAACTCACGAATATTGCATTGCATATACTCTCACCTAATCCTGTTCAATATTGCTGCCAGCTGGAGTTTACCTGTATTTTTATTTTGTCTCTCTAATAACTAATTAAACCATTCATTCGGTGAAGTTGAATGCAAGTAATTAATATCCTCCATTTAAGGGAAAAGACTTGGCTAATACTAGAATTTGATTCTTAGTGATAGAATAATTCATAATCCCAAACTTTACTTACTATTTTACTTCTGGCCGAATACAAATTAGTCTAAAGTCTATTTTCCGCCTAAGATAATATGTGTATAAACCAAAAAATCGATTCATTCGACAACTGGTTTTACAATATTAATTGTTTTCTCCATTGAACCCACTTGAATGCGTTGCGCCATGTG
Organism: Glycyrrhiza uralensis; assembly: GCA_030159175.1. Taxonomy (NCBI): domain Eukaryota; kingdom Viridiplantae; phylum Streptophyta; class Magnoliopsida; order Fabales; family Fabaceae; genus Glycyrrhiza; species Glycyrrhiza uralensis. Next base: position 53,300,469 of record BRZY01000003.1, on the reverse strand, counting down.
ACGACTTCGGATTTTTTTTTGACGGAACGACTTCGGATTTAGGACTCCGTTTATACATGTGCGTCAAATATGCGATGTTGACTTGTATTATTCCATTTTCACCAAATATGAGAAGACGGAATGGACGGAAGAAAAAAATATATTTAAGGGTGAGATATTGAAAATTTGTCTTTAGATATTTTGTAAATAAAAATCAGTATTTTGTGTTCCCTAGAGTCCGGTAGGCTGTTTTCGCTGTGGGGGAGCCCCTAGGTGGCACTTAGCATGCACAAATAGTAAGATTTGTGTATGGTACCCAAATCGGGTCTACACCATTAATATATTATTAATTAATTGTAACAATTTGGATTGTGTATGGGTTAACTGTTGGTCAGGTTTTTAGAGACATATAAAATAATTGCACAATAGGTGCCTTAATTTTATGTTATTTATGTGAAATAATTCCATTAAAATCTCAATATTTTTATATAATTAAATTTTGGCCCAATCTATGTCATTATTTGTAAAAAGTTGAATTTTGGTCCAATGTACGTGTTTATTTGAAACAAAATTAGAAAATGCCATATATTTGTATTTTTATCAACAATATAAGTAAATTTAGTGGAATGGAATTAGATATAATAAATAAAATTCTCTATAATTTGCGTGAGACAATTTTTTTGTTAATTATTTCTCTTTGAAAAACCTCTCCCTCCCTCTTTTGCACTCTCTCCCTCTCCCTTTCTCTATCGCTCTCCTCTCGCTCCCCCTGTGAAAAACCTTTCCTCTCTCTCCCTCGATCTCCCCCTCAACACTCTCTCCCTCTCTTCCTTTCTCTCTCGCTCTCTCGCCCCCTCCTCTCTCTCTTGCTCTCACTCTCCCCCTCTCTTTCTTTCTCTCTCCCTCCCTCCTTCCCTCCCTCTATCTCACTTGCTCTCCCTCTCTGTCGCTCTCACTCTCACTCTCGCTCTCTCTGTCTCTCTCCCCGTTCTCTATCATTCTCTCTCTCCATCTCTCGCTCTTTCTCAACTATCTCTTGCTCTCACTCTCCATCCCTCTCGCTCCCCACTCTAGCGAGAGACAAAGGGAGAGAACGACATAGATAGAGAGAGAGAGGGGGAGAGAGATAGAGATTAAGAGAGGGAGAGCGAGAGCGGGAGTGAGCGAGGGAGAGAGAGAGATGGGGAGAGAGACAGTGTGCGAGAGAGGTAGGGAGAGAACTAGAGAGAGCGAGAGAGAGAGGGGTCGGAGAGAGAGAGAGAGAGAGAGCTAGAGGGAGGGGAGTGTGAGCAAGAGAGAGGGAGAGAGCGAGAGAGAGAGAGATAGGGCGGGGGAGCGAGATGGAGGGAGAGAATGAGAGAAGGGGATAGCGAGGGAGGGAGAGGGGGAGAGAGAGAGAGTGATAAATGATATAATATTAATCTTTAAAATGTTTAAATATTGAAAAATAATTTAATTATAGTTTCTTTCAAAAATAATAATTTGGGTATCCAGTGGGGTATTTTCATAATTAATGTAAAACTGGTGACACCTGCTATTGCAGGTCATATCCGATTTGTGCACGGTACACAAAATCTTACGATTTGTGTATGCTAAGTGGCACCTAGCCCCCCTATAGTCCACCAAAAAAAAAAACAAATGATCAATATGTTTTGTTATTACATATAGGACATAACTGTAGTTTCTTGTCTACTTTTTCTCCGTAAACATGATTTATATAAAGGTGGCTTCTAGCATGAGAGGCCTCACAAGGCCTTCACGGGTGAGGGGTCAAATAGCACCGTTAGATATCATAATAAAATACTCCAACAGTTGATATCGATTTGAGTGATCTGTTAATTACTTGATATCCCAGGTTGCCACAAATATTGCAAGTTGATCCCTTAATTTGGTGCAATTAACAATTTGGATTTATGGATTTTTTTTGGAACATTTTACCCATAAAATCTACAATCAGGTTTTGCAGACGAGTGAGACGACGCAGCAATCAACAATCCAGTGAAAGAATTACAAACATAATTAAAAAAAGGGGGGTTGAGCAATGGAGAAGTCTTCCGATAGAAGTGGCAATGTCATTAAAGTAATTATAGATTTTTTTTTAGACACACATACTTGTAGATTAAATGTGCGTTTAAAACTGAAAATCAATCTCTTTTGTCTTTCGTCTTCACAAATACAATTTGACAAAATAAAATGTCGTCCAACTTGATTTATGTTATTAATTACTCTACTAATTAATTAATAGAAGAAATTTAAATATTAAAAGCTTTTGTAGTTTATTGATTGATGTAATTGTATGTTTGACCTCCTTGATATTAATTTTTGAACATTTCATGCTTCTCCCACCTAAAAGCTGTCCCTGAGGGACGTCAATGTTGGCATGCATCAGTGTGTCCGTGATTTTACTTCACATATTTATATATAGTTGATTTGATGGAATGCTTTAGCCAGCGTGTGTCATAGTTCTAACTATCCACCTCTATTGGCTATTGCATGCCCTGTTGCTTATATTTATGAGGATACGTTTCTCCATCCGCTCTCAATTATAAACAAATTTTTTTAATATTTTGTGATCTTAATTATAAATAAATTTAACTATTTTTTATTTTTTTTAATGAATCTATTCCAAAAATATTTTTATTTAATTCAAATTGTATTTTCAATATAAGAGAGGTAAAATGAATAGTTTTAATTGGTAGCCACTAGCCATATTAGGTAATTTTGGAATAAGTTTTATTTTTTAGCTAAAATCAAGAACAATTAATCTAATTAATTTACTTTCTTAATCAATGTGAAATCAATTTTTTTTTACTTATAATTGAGACCAGGGATAATATATTTTTGGTGCATATTATTTTAATTTTTTTTAGGTGGCATTTACGGTGGTCAGATAGGAAAATTGGTGTGCCGTGGTCAAATGGAAAAGTTACCCCCAAATACCAATTTTTGTGAAATTATACATTCAACCCCAAAAGACTTAACAATCCCATATTTTACCCATTAATAATAAACAAATTAGACATTATTTCTGGTATTTATCCTTCATCGTTTTGCCCCCAATTTGCAGTTACCCTACACCTTATGTCGTTGACATCCAAGTATAGAAGAGAGACTTAAAAAAAATTATATTTAGATATAAATATGTATGTGGAGCTCCACCTTACGTCGTTCTCCTTTCCCTTACGTCGTTCTCCTTTCCCCGCCATCACGTCGGTGCTCCACCGGGTCTTTTGCGGTAAACACCGGTGCAGGTGAAGAGATCGACATCGTTGGAGTTGGAGAGGAGAGAGAGCGGAAGGTGTGGGGGGTGGGAGTAGAGGAGAGAGAGCGGAAGGTGTAGGGGGTTGGAGTAGAGGAGAGAGACAGAGACGAGGAGGAGGACGGTTTCGCCGCTACCGGCTTCTTTCACCGTCGGTGCTCTCCATCTCCACATCATACACGCCACCATCAACTACCTCACGTGCCTCCAACAAACGACCAATGCCTCTCCGATTTCAACCTTGCCGAATCCCTAATCCTCGGCGATAGCCACCCTTTCCCCCGCCGACGGTGCTTCTCCAGAACCCCCAAAAAGCAACCCTCCCTCCCGCAACAAAACCCCTTCCCGGCCTTCTTCGAATTTCTCTGAGCATGTATTTTTTTTGTTTCCTTTCCATCTTCACATTTCTCTGAGCAAATCTGTTTCCTTATTGCATTTTTGGACTTCTCCTTTCTTCCTTCGACTCTATCACGACCACCCATAACTTACACTTCCTTCAACTCTCTCGGCCTCAACGTCGCACGGCGGCCTATATCGATTTCGACTTGGAGGGACGATTTCATAAAATAGCTTTTATGTATGAGCACCAATGGCGGAGGAAACAATGGCATTTGGTGTCAGAGGAGGAATTCATGGCAGGGACGAGAAGAGGGAGGAGTCGGACTGGCCGGGGTTCCAACTCTAACAAATGCACAATGCAACAACGTTGCAAAAAATGTCATAGACACAATTTTCATCGAAATTCTGGGTTTTCTGCAATGGCCTAAATGATAAATATGTTTTATGTTTTACAAGATTGGCTTAAATATGTTTTTAGTCCCTCATTTTTCACTGAGTTCTGTTTTTAGTCCCTTAAAAATAAAACGCGTCTTTTTAGTCCTTTATTTTTGAAAAATTGTCACTTTTAGTCCCTAAGGCCATATTTTAAATTTAAAAAGTATTTTTTAAATTTATACTTTGACCCCTCCCAAGCCTGATTTTGACCCCCCATCCCTGCTAGGAGTAGTTCCAACGTCCTCCCTCGAAACAGCCATGAGATGCGGCCTCTCTCTCGTTCTCCTCCCTATGCGATCTCGGCGGCCGCCTCCCTTCCCGCCATTGTGCCCAACCTCCTTTGGCCGCGCGGAGCTCCTCCCTTGGCAGCGCAGGGATGGGGGGCCGCGGTGCATCATTGGAGGAGAGGAGAACGGAAAAACAGGTTAAGGTGAACATCAGGCTTTAGGAGGGATCAAAGTATAAATTTAGAAAATACTTTTCAAATTTAAAATATGGCCCTAGGGACTAAAAGTGTCAATTTTTCAAAAATGAAGGACTAAAAAGATGCGTTTTATTTTTTAGGGAGTAAAAACAAAACTCAGTAAAAAATGAGGAACTAAAAACAGATTTATGCCTACAAAATTTAATGAATACCAATTTTTTAAGATCCCATCGGCAAATATGTTTTTATGTTTAAAATAACCTCCTTTAGAGGTATCCCCTCCCAAATTCTATCCATTGAATTGTTTATCGTATAAATCAATGGTGATTTTTTCATTTGAACACGGGACTACCAATTTTTCTATTTGACCACCATAAATACCACTTTTTTTTTTAACCTTTTCTCTTTTGCAGCACCCTAGCAACTTTTTCCAAAAGTGAGAACTTTTTGAGTAGTGTTCCTGTTAATTGAATTGAAAAGGCTCACGAAGGTTGTACAAATTATATATTGCTTTTTTTTTGTTCCCTTTAAAAAATATATCAGAAATGGATCGAAGCTGCTGTTATGCTAGCTTTTTTGGTGAAAAAGAATAATTGACGAATCAAATTAGCTCTAAGGCTGATCCATATCCAAGACGAGAAATACCGTGACCTTGATTATGACTTTCGAAATAATCAATATATGATTAACTTTTTTTTATTTTCTTATAGTCACAAAAAAGGATGACTCTTTCCTATAAATCAATATTATATCCCGGTACTTTTTAAAGAAGTCATGAGGTCGTTTGGTGGTTCGGAGGAAGAACATATTATATCCCAATACTTTTTAGAAACGAAACTAGAATTAATCAACACCGTTAATTAGCTAGATTGCATTGCACTAGTATTAACTATAAGTCCCGAAGAGGTGATATTGATGGCTTTGTCCATATGCAACCACTATCGATATGTTTTAGGTGTGAAGGCAACAATTCCAATGGTGCATCTACACTTTAATTTGAAGAATTGGTTATTATAGGTAGATAGATCGATCGAATAATAGACTAGTGGCCAAGTATAGCACTATAGTAATATGCATGGGCATGCATGATTGAGTGGATTAAAGCCAATTAGCCATACTCATGGGGTTGGTGAAAAGAGTGGGGCTTTGTTGTTATCACTTATCACATGCATTTAAATCTACAGAGGGCATAATAGCTGTACGTAAGACGACAAAACCAAACAGAGAAAACGACGTGCCTAGCTACATTTTTGTTAATTATCTCCTTTAATCAATTTGTTACAATCAATTCGGAAGTTTTACGAGACCGGCAATTAGGACCTTGCTATGTGCCCAAATGATCAAATAAAAGGGCGAGAGTCGTACATAGTTTTAATTATAAAGCCAAATATTAGAACCAGTTAAGTAGGTAAAAGTAGTAAGCCAATTAAGGTTAAGTAGCAGGTAATGACGTACTCACCTGTAAATTAAGTGCTAAATAAACTAATTAACAATTACTATTAGGAGTGATAAGGTGGTTTGATAGTTTGAGAAAAAAGATATATGAGTTTGAGTAATAAGCAGGTCAAAATTCTCTCACTGTCATAATATATTAATTAATAGTTACTAATATTTATCTAAAAAATTAATGATTTATATTTTTTTCCCAGTCATTTATATATGTTTGTTTAACTTTTCTCTTTATTCTTGGATGGATAAGAGAGAAACTGTAGTGTTTTTTTTTTTTTGAAAAGTGAAATAAAGTTTTATTAAATATACTAAGAAGTACAAGGTATACTCTTCCTAGCTGATATATACATAGTGTAGTTAATGTAATTCTCAAGTTGATTAATGCTCCAATATTCCATGACACAAGGGAATATAATTGAGTTGGTTCCATATGCATGGAACTGCTAGACAAAGACAACGTAAATGCGTGAGTTTCACGCGCTAGGAATGTGCTGTGTTATGGAAAGAGGGAAAAAATCGGTAGCATTTTTTGACATCTAATTATCATTATTTGTTTTTTTTAATGTCATTTAATTATGTAATAATATACAAATTAAGAAATATAATCAAATATTACTATCTATATTAAAAAGAAGTATGTGATAAATTAGGATGGTAAAGTACATTTTAGTTTACCCTTGAATTTATATATAAAATATATGCTAATGTACATGTATCGTTCTTAATTTATAATTGTGTTTTAATCTAAGTACCTATCATACGGTGCATGCCTAAACAATATACACACGTTCATAAAAAAGACCAAGTGTTCCCAGTTTAAACAACAATCGTTCATCTAATGTTATTAATTAATTAGTATCAACTACTTCTTTTGGATAATACTACAAATTATCAATAAGAGAGCAATCCTGACAACCCCCAAAAGTCCTCTCCTCTTCTACAATTAAAAACATAAATCTTGGCTTTGATCAGTAGGGGATTAAAGAAGCTTCCAAAACCGTGTAGTGTCTTAGATTCTTCGATTAAAAATCTAAAACAAAACAAATACTTATTTGGAATTCATCATTAAGCACCAACTCCTTTAACAGCTGTGTTGTGTGAATGTTCGCAAACCAAACGCGTTCGTGTGGCGCTTCTGTCATTTGTGATTTGACCAAATTTCTTACATAAACAAATTTGTAAGGTGAGGTATGTCTAACAAAAAATTGTAACCTGTTGTAGAAATTTTGGACAGCGTATGGTCATACGCTTGGAAAGAAGTGTATCTTTTATACTTTCTTCGTAAAGCTATGTCATATATATGGTATATTGGGGTGCCATGAAGGGTGCCCACCAATAATTCATTGAATTCGGATTCCCTGTAGTCAAGGGAATCCCGAATTCACACAGTCATGATGATCTAAGCCGTTCAATATATCCAATGGTCCACATCGCTTTCTCAAAAGTTCCAGCAATTGATCCCCACAATACGTCACTCTTGCAAAACGAAAAATTAAGGAAACATTGATAACCAGAGACTTCTACTAATCATTATGATTCCTAAATCCACTATCAACAAGACCATATAAACAACTATTATATCCTACATTTACTACAAATAAGTGTTTAACTTTGTTTTGGAACAAAATGATAGCAGATAATCAGGTGCTGACCAAATATCCAAAACTAAAACTACTTTGCCCAGTTCCAATGGCATAAGGAGTAGTAATTCCTTTTTCACTAAAAACAGGAAGTAATTAAACTACAAGTCATAACTATATTAGCCAAGCACTAAGACAAACACCAAAAATCCAAGCAATAACACATTGGTCAAAACTTGCAAATACATTTTAAATAAAAGCATATTCCTGTCAGTTAAATAAAAGCAAATGAGGATAGATATACAGACAAAACCTCTTCCACAAATCAGGAAAATCAACCATAAAAAAACCAATAATAAGGTTGAAAGGCTTGGTTTCTATGATAACTTTACAATAATACTAAGCCATTATTGACCAGGTCTTTAGTTTCATGTTCATTCAATATGGTTTTTTAGGCTTTTGCCATTTCCCAGCTGAAGTTCAGACGCGGAAGAACTGAGTGCAGAAGATATGATGACACATCAAGAATCAAAAGGAAGCATCGAAGAATCCAAATTCAGTCATTATTGTTTACAACCAATGAAGCCTATTTGGCGCAAATAGGCATTACAAACCTTGCTCAATCCAAATTTTGTGAATCAATGTTTCCTTCGTTTTTCGTTTTACAAGAGTGACGTATTGTGGGGATCAATTGCTGGAATTTTTTAGGAAGCGATGTGGACCGTTGGATATATTGAACGGCTTAGATTATCATGATTGTGTGAATTCGGGATTCCCTTGACTGCAGGGAATCCGAATTCTAATTCATTGGCTTTGATTTGGAGTGAATTGTAGTAAAAGGTCGGTGTTTGGGAAGGAAAAAAAAAAGGCTATTATGTAGTTTGATAGTTTCCAAAAATATTACGGCAAGGGCGCGGCCATGGTCAATGGAAGGCCCCAGTTTAATTTGCTTTTACAACTTATAAACGCTCTTTGCGCAACGGAAGCATTTCAATTCAATTACCGTAACATGATTTGACCCTCATATAATTTCTTCGTTCAATTCATTCATACAAGAGATTGAAAATTGCTTTCGCTCCCATTGATTGACCATTGCTCTTCAATACTCAAGCATTAGTGACACAAAGATCCTTTTTTTTTTCTAAACCAGGGTATCCCCGCGCGCGTGCGGGGACTAATCCCTTCGAGTCGAATAGAACCATATAGGCGGCAAAAATCTACCACTCGAGTTTTAAGACTGTTGTATTCTCATGGTTTGAGTTCGAACTCAGGACTTCTGGTTAAACTGAGAGAAACCCGTACCATCTCACCCAAGCCCCCGGTGGTACACAACGATCCATTTGATATGTGCCAATTTATTTTTATATCTAGCTTAACACTCGATTTTAAACATTGATTTGTTGCAAAAAATTCAAAATTGATCAACCTACGGTTTTATTTGATCCGGACCCGGTGAAGTAGAAGCTACACCTAGTAGTTTATGCGGTGAGTCGATCACGCAAGTTTGCGATAAGTCGATCACGCGAGTTTGAGGTTGTTCGACGCATAACCAAACACACTTTGAAAAAGTTTTCTGGCAATAAGTACCATATGCAAAGTCAGTCCCCGCATATGTCATGTAGGTAGAGTCTGATTGTAACAATTGAGATAATTTGAGACTCAGTTGATACAATTGAAAACTAATAAATGAAAATCGCACGATCCGAGGACCAAAATTACAATTAAGTTGAAGAAATACCACCTCTATGGCTCTACTCTGTCAGCAAAACCAGGGGGTGCCAAAAAGGCTTTTGTTTACTGGTGTATGTGGGGGCCACGACCTTTCCTCTGTTTGAATCTGATTAAACGCCTCTATAAGTAGGCCTATGCAAACGACCTCAAACTAAGTAAAGAAGTTCTTCAGAGAGCAGAGCAGCATTATTTATTCATTATTAGAAGGTAAGGAAAGAATCCATTTTTTCAGAAAGAAAGTTCCTTGTAACTTCTTTTTGTTTCAGAGGTCGCTTCCCTCATTTTCAGTATAAATTAATCCATCTTTGTACATTCAAGTCATGATCAACCTACCTATCTGCTATATACATGCTCCCCTGCACAACTCTCATCAAAGCACCCCTTTCACTCCACTCAACTTCTCTCTAATCTCTAGATTCAAGAAGTTCATCCATCAACTGTGGTCCTATATTCATATCATCATCATCATATATACATTGGCAAGTCATTCACTTTTTTGTTTATAAACCATTTTACTTCTGAATATACAGAAAATGGGAGTTGGGGGCACTCTGGAGTACTTGTCTGATCTAATGGGCGGTGGTCACCACCACTACAGCAAGAAGATGAAGAAGCAGTTGCAAACCGTAGAGCTAAAGGTGAGGATGGACTGTGATGGCTGTGAGCTTAAGGTGAAGAAAACCCTCTCTTCACTAAGTGGTAAGTTAACATTTTCTTGTCATCATCTATTATCTATTTACCAGTGGTATAAGGTATTCAACATGAAGCTGATGAAATGAAATGGTGGTTGCTTGCAGGAGTAAAATCTGTGGAGATAAACCGTAAACAGCAGAAAGTAACAGTAACTGGGTATGTTGAGCCAAACAAGGTGCTGAAGAAGGCCAAGTCAACGGGGAAGAAGGCTGAGATTTGGCCTTATGTGCCTTACAACTTGGTGGCTCAACCATACGCTGCTCCATCTTATGACAAGAAGGCTCCTCCTGGTCATGTGAGGAGACTGGAGAACACTGCAACCACTGGAAACGTGGCAAGATATGAAGACCCTTACATCAACATGTTCAGTGATGACAACCCAAATGCCTGCTCTATCATGTAGACACAAAAAAAAATGTTTTTTTTTTCTTTGGCACTGTAAATTTTCAAATTTTAATGTAGTGTGTTCTTTCATTTTCCTTCTTTCCTTTTTTTTATGGTCAATTTTCAAGCTTTTGTTTTCCTGGACTGTGGACTTTTCTTTACATAAAAAAAGGATGAGGAGAGACGTTGCTGTTCTCATGGTTTCCCAATTTTCGCTACAGTGTTCCAGAACTGTACACAATACCTGTTTGTAGTTTTACAGTAGTTAGTTTTGGTGGGCCTTGACCTCGGGATAGAAATTTGTTTTCGTTGTTAAGGCCTCTTTCTCCCAGAAATGAACCTGGATTGGGGGTAAAACAAGTACGTGAATTGCAAATAAATAGCGCTGGCAGGGTAGAAAAGGTAAATAAAATAAGCATGTCAAGATTTTTATTTTTTTTCGTGTGTGCTTGGAGTTGAAGAGGAAAACAGCAAAATTTAGATCACTGGAGCCTGGAGGAGAGGGAAAACACGCACCGCAGTACCTCTTGATGAAGGACACACAAAGGAAGCTGCAAATAACTTTTAAGACTCAAAGTTGCTCATTTGCTCGCAGTTAAAGGCTTCGCTCATTTTCCAAAAGTATAAACATCAATAGTGTTTGGCATTGCATTTTTGCCTAGCCTGCACGATTGCTTGCTCCCTAGTTCTGGAGCATTTGACCCCTCTCTTCACCTAACAAGAAACTTTGAGCGTCTGCATTGGGACTAGTATTAAATTAAATTAAAAAAACATACATTTTTGAAATTAAATTCCAAATACACTCGGTGCCCGGAAGAAGCTGGAGCTAACAGGAACAACAAATTAACAATATTCAAGTAAGGCATATCCTTTTCTCTCAATCAACGTGAAGCAGGAATCAGCTTTACTTTTTCTGCTTTGCCTTTTTCTGTTTTCCTATCGCTTTAACAGATCCTAACAAAGTGTAAAGGCATATGTTACTTGGGGCATTATAGAGGATTCAACAGAATTATGCAGATGATGGTTCTCATTATTATTGACCATAACATGGAGATCCTTAGGAACTTAATTCTAATTTTGGATGAATTAAACCCAAATAATGGTTAATCGAGTCAATATAGTAACAAAGTTTGTACATTTTTAACTACCAAGTTTGGTAATCATCGGAAATTATGATTCTCCCTTTGCATTTCATTGCTCCCAGGCTCCCAGCATACAGAGGAAGAAGATCAAAAGGGTAAAGCATATGAAGTAATAAGGATGACATTTATCATATAAAGAATTCATGAATTCATCATTTGAAGAACATTGATGAAAATTACATTTACACTAAAGATACAAAAGTTGCAGCATGTCATGTGTAGAGATACACCTGACTTGTCTAATCTATATCACCACACCAGGAATGACTTCTCGTTGCTCTCAAAAGGGGTATTCAGGTCAATCATGTCAGATAGCTGGAACCAGGAAGGAGATTCTGCCAAACAAGTTGACCCGCATTCTCTAGCAAAAAAACCCATTTCATTGCTCTGGATTATTAAAGATTATAATCATACATACTCTAGATAATCCAGACCAGAGAAAAAAAATGAAAGTATACCAGTATATCATTATAGTTTTATAGGCTTTCATTCTTACTCCATAGAAAGATATGTTAGTTTATAAATATGCCAATCTACTTCTACATAAGTGCCTGATGCTACTTGCTACACGATCGATTAGATAATAAACAAAACTTCATATTAATCTTAAATATCACCCAGTCACTAAACAGAGTAAACTGTATTGGTGTTGTAAATTTGACAAAGAACCAAAGTCATTAGGATTAGGCTAGCAGTAAGGGGTTTAATTAGTTTGCATAAAATCCTAAATTAAAACCTCATTGCTACCATTGCACCCTAAAACAAAAATCACAAAGTACCCTGTGTCAAAATATTGAGTAGCCTATGCTTTAACTATCACTTGTGTCAGCAAATTTCAATGTTGTTTACTAGATGGAATCAAAACCAACTTGTTCAACCACTAAAGCAGGAGATCAATGCTTTATGCTGCATACACCTAAAAGGTACAAATGCATAAAAGCTTCCAGGTTACATGGTCAAGATTGGAAAGTGATGCTTACAATTCTGATACCATGGAAAGAAAACCAACAAGTTTAGGTGCCTAGCATACAGAAAGTAAGCTGGACAAAACAATCTAAGCGCTGGGCCTGGGTACCATTTCAGCTATCTAATCTAGGAATAAAATATTTTCAGGAGATCAGGAAACTCACTCAGTCCATGTGTGGTTCATATGCATATATGTATCTCATCAGTTTTGACTCCCTTCACTTTGCATTGCCCGAATAAAGACCAACAAATTTAATATCATACAGAAGAGTGGCATTGCCGGGTATGTTACAGTCACCTATTCAATCAGTGACAAAAATGTTAAAATCTAACATATTTAATTTAATGACTCACTGCTGCTTCTGATAATAATCATATCATACATTCAATATCTGCTACAGCTTATTCTAAAACTCAAATAATTAACAAGAAAATACATGTCCCCTGTAATAAAAACAAAAGATACAAAAAGCTTTTCCGCGCGCACATAAAGAAATGTCAGACACAGCATGAGTAGAAAATATACTAGAGGGAGTGCGTATGACCAAATACACAAGTAATTAACCAATGAATAATAATGATTCCTCTCTTATGTCTAGTGTCTATGGCAAAAATTACATTACATAACCAGCAATTAATGCTCAAATGGAACCTGAGAAGCAACCAGCAGGTTCAGCGCCATATGCTAACAGTGGAGGAATCGTGAGTTTGCGTTTCCCACCTGGATAAAAATGGCAGATTAAGTTAGCAAGTGACATACATGTACCATAATCCAAGAAACCTAAGTTAAATTTGATACCTATCCGCATTGGAGGTACTCCTTCACCCCCCAAAATTCCCTGATCCAATCCCCTGATTACCTGAACCCCATTCACTCTTCTTATAAGTGCCAACTCAGCAAAAGTATGCAACAAAACAAAGCAATTTAAACAGTGAGGAAATCCTATTTTGTTTACCTTGCCAACCCCAATGCGCATGGTGAGAGGTCTACCACGCTTATAGCTGCTATCAAAGACTATCCCATCAGCAAATCTAGCAGTATAGTGAACCTGTAGTGTGTGTATAACATATATCACTTATTCATTCATTCACATGACAACAAAGGGTAAGTAAACTAACTATATTAAATTTAAATGTTTGCATGTGAGTGAAAAACTGACATTGATAAGCTCCCCGAGAGGAGCTTCCTCACCGAAGCCCTCAACAACATCGCAGTAACCGAGGCCAGACTTGACGTAGTTGAGCTCACACGGAGGCTCTCCAACGGTAGCGTAGTATTCGATTCTCGTCGCATCCGCATCCAACGCCGTTAAACCCATCACCAATGCCGCCACAGCCCCAACACCAATTCCAACCAACGGCTTCTTATCATTATCTCTATGTGCCGCCGAACACATTACCTTATTAGGCGCTCTGCAACTCTTACCGTTACCGTTCGCTTTCCAAACACAAGAAGAAGAACGGTAAGGAACACTTACGCCGGAGGAGAGTGAGAATGAGAGTACCATTTTCTTTTCCCGTTCCACCTCTCTATCTGTTCGTGTCCAAGTATTTCTAGCTAGTGTATGGCTCTCTTCGGATACATCAAACCCCGACCCGGGTCCACCAACGCTCTATTTAATTTTTTCGTCTCCATTAAAAAAGCAAAAATATGAAATATCTTTTTTTAAAACAAATGCTTTCCTTTTTTCTTTTGTTTTGTTTCTCCTGTTTCTACCAAAAAAAACAAAAAATATCCTTCTTACCCATTTGCGTCTTCTGTGACTACACGCGAGGAACAGAGTAGTGAGCACTGGTATTGACTGAATAAAACCCCAAAGCTCTCCCATGCTCTGCAGCGATTGCATTTCAATTTACTGATAACTGAAAAGATTCCAGAACGTTCTAACCTCTAACAACCGTATAACCAACAAGCACGCTTTACAGCATTCCACTAACCGCCTTCTCATAACCGCTTCGTTCCCTCCCTCACTCGGCGCGCATACATGATACACTATAAATACCTCTGCACCTCCTCATTTGCTTCATTTTGCATTCGCATTCACTCTGAAACTTACTTGAATCGTAATTTCTTCTCTGTTCGCCATGGAAAACTCCTTCTCCTTTTCCTCTCTGCGATTCGCGATGATTTTCGCCATCTTCTTCGCCGCCATGCTCTGTGGCTCCAAGGTCACAGCCACCGAAGGACTCGAAGCTAATACTGCATTCACGCCCTCAACACCACCGCCAACTCCACAAGATCTTCATGAACACTCGTTCTTCTCTCACACCGCGCTCCTTCCTCCAATCCTGTCTCATCTCGGTTTCCACGAGCTCGCAACAGCGGCTCCGTCGCTCTCCGACACTGCAACCGCCGCTTCCTCCGCATGGACCGGTCCTTCCACCATCTTCGCTCCCTCCGACTCCTCCCTCCGCACTTGCTTCTCTTGCTCCGTCCCCAACCTCCTCCGCGAGCACATCGTTCCCGGCCTCTTCACCGTCGAGTATCTCCGGAGACTTGCTTTTGGCACCAAGATCGAGACCTTGAGTCCAGGCCGTTGCATAACCGTCACCTCTGACTCGATCCATCCGAACACCAGCACCGGCGCCGCCGCGAAGGTCTTCATCGGAGGCGTGGAGATCACGCAACCTGATCTCTTCAACAACGGCATGGTTGTGGTCCACGGCCTTCAAGGTTTCGTCTCTCCTCTGTCTCCGTTCTCTTGCGACGTGGAGAGGATGACCTCCCTCTCCTTCCCGTTCCATCCGGATCACCGTTCCGGCCACCACGTCCAAACTCCCCTCGCCACGGTGCAGCCTGCTATCATGCGCCTCATGCTCAGGGATGCAATGCTCAGGCTCCGTAATAACGGCTTCAGCATCCTGGCACTCGCCATGAAGGTTAAGTACGCAGAGCTCGTGACTCTCAACAACATGACCGTGTTCGCCGTCGATGACCTTTCCATCTTCTCCGGTTCTCACTCGTATATCAGCAATGTGCGGTTCCACATCGTGCCGAACCATTACTTGTCCATAGCGGATCTTGAGAAGCTTCCGGTGGGGACTGCTCTGCCGACATTGGAAAGAGGCCAACAGCTACTCATCACAACCTCCGGAGGAGGAGTGACCTTGGCGCCGATGAGGATTAACTATGTGAGGGTTAAGGTGGCTGACGTCATCCGCAATGTCAAGATCATGGTGCACAGTGTGTACCTTCCGTTTCCTCATATTAATCCTGTGGCGGCTGCTTATGACACTATCTTAGGGGGTGAAGGAGCATCGGAGGGAGATGCTACTATAACAGACTCTGCAGGTCAGAATACGGAAGGGACCTGTTCTGCTCTTGATGGACGTGGAGGCTGTGTTGGTGGTGTCGCTGGTATGTCCCCTATGCCTCAGGTCAAGCCAATGGTGGAGATTGAAGACCACCATGGCCTCTGAATGCGATCCGGATGATGAAGATGCTATACTTCTTTCTCTGCTGAAGTGAAACTTTCTGACATTTGTAGCTAGTTCACACTGTTATATCATCTACTGTTTGCTTAGTTTTTTTTTTTTTTACAATCATTGTTTAGTTCTTTAAAGATTGTGCATTCAGAGGGGAAATGTGAATGTTTTTGCTTAGTTTGAGCCCGTGTGGTGTATACAGCATAGTCCAATACTGTTTCCCCGTAATGAAACTTTGTAGATTTCGACTTCACAGGTTTCTTGGCTAATCTCCAGATTATCTTGGTTTTCTTGACCATAGATCATGCATACTCAGCGAGTCTTTTTGGTGTCAACTATTGGATTTTCCCTCAAGAATTTGTTTCTTTTGATCTCATTACAGTGCTTCTTGGCTTGCAAGTACTTGCTAGAGTGGCATTTTATCATGTCATTTTTCCTGATATCTGTTTGGTTAAATGAATCTTATTCACATTAAATTGTACGACTATATGGAGTGGCATTGCTTGAAATAAGAGGAAGGATACTTGCCTCGAAATAGCTATTAGACGTATTATCATCAGCTCTGCTTCTCTTTCTCGGCCGGGAATTAGGATTGTCTGGCAAGTGGCAACAGTACTCGTGGAAAGGTTCTTTGGTTTCATTTCTCCCTCTTGCGTAAAATAAAAATTAAATGCACCCAAAAAAGAATAATGATTCTCTCAAGTATATAGTTAAGAGAGAAATAAGGAAATGGGAATGCGATGAGAAAAAAAAAGGGAAAAAAATGTGTAAAAAATGTGAGCAAAAAACTTGAGAAAAAACCATGAAAAGTGAAAACTATCGGTCTTTCCTTTCTTTTTCTTTTTCTTTCTGGTCATTAACTGTAGCGTAGGCTTGTCCCGTAAGGTTGGGAATGTAGTTTTTTTTGTCGATAGCGAGAGCACATTTTTGGGGCTTTTTTTTTGGAATCTACCACGTTTTTAAATTTTAATTTAGAAAATATTACTACTCTTTTTAGATTAATTAACAATTTATTATTATTTTTTTGGTGAGAAATCTCTTTCTCAAAAAGGAACTTCTCACCATCGTTTTATTTTTTTTTCAAAATTTACTATGGGAAATCCCCTCCTTTAAACTCGACTTCTCACCATTGTTTTAATTATTTTTTTCAAAATTACCTATGAGAAGTCCCCTCCCCCAAAAGGGACTTCTCACCATGATTTTTTTATTTTATTTTTTTTTCCGTTTGATTTTAGTGGTTTTAGGTTTTTGTTAGAGTGTTTATGGTATTAAGTGGTTTGTGGTACGTGGTTTTAGGGTTTAGGTGATTTTAAGATTTTGGGGTTATTTAAATTAATTAATTAATTAATTTAATTTATTAATTAATAATTATCATAATTAAGTTGGTCTAGAACTTTAATAGTAAATAATAATACAATAAAAATTGTTTAAAAAAAATACAATAAAATGATTACGATTAAAATTTAAAAAGGGTACAACGATTCACATTTCCTACTCTGTGGAATGTCTATGATGGTAATTTGGACATCTATTCTTGGTATGACCCTCATTTCGACACAATCCACACCTTTTACTGTGACGACTCCTTTCTACCTAATCCATCTCAGTGCGAATGCGGGTAGGTTGTGGACGACCCCGTGGTAGCCTTCGCATTTGCGGATCGTGGCACACTTGAGGTCCAGTATATTGTGGTCAATATTTTTCGTTAGGCAACACACTGAACTCTTTGCGGTAAACGTAGAAGACGTTTTCCAACTTATACACGGGAGGCACATATATCATGTAATCGTGGGAAACTGATTAACAACCAGTAATGACGTGTGAACACAGGATGTGTATTGCCTGAAATTTACCACAGTCATATTTTCTTCCATCTAGATCTACCTTGAATGTCCCCGCAGGTCGCCCCTCTTGTGGGTTGATCGTCTCTTTTACGCAGAAAATACTTTGTTGTCAGTTAAAAGTATGAACGTGGTGAGAATGTGCTTTTGTCGTTCCTTCTCAATAGCCTTGGTCAGAATTTCAGTGTAAACGTGGTCAGATGCCATCATTGCGGCCGCTTGCCTTCCATTCTTAACAAATGTTTCAGACAACCTATAATAGATTGCTTGGACAATTGCGGTGATCGGAAGGTTGCGTGTCCCCCTTAGTACTTTGTTGTTGCACTCTGCAAGGTTAGTCGTCATGTGCCCCCAATGCCGCCCTTCATCATATGCTTGCATCCACTTTTCTCTTGGAAGGCTATCAACCCATTCCACAGCGTCTCGATTCCATTGCAAGAGCTCATTCCGGTAATAAGTAATGCTTCTTTGTGGTAATTATGAATTAATAAAGAAATTAATTAATTTAAATAACCCCAAAACCCTAAAATCACCTAAAACCACAAACCACTTAATACCATAAACCACTCTAACAAAAACCTAAAACCACTAAAATCAAACGGAAAAAAGGAAAATAAAATAAAAAATTCATGGTGAGAAGTTCCTTTTGGGGGAGGGGACTTTCCATAGGTAATTTTGAAAAAATAATTAAAACAATGGTGAGAAGTCGGGTTTAGAGGAGGGGACTTCCCATAGGAAATTTTGAAAAAAAAAAGATAGTGAGAAGTCCCTTTTGGGGGAGGGGACTTCTCACCTAAAAAAAACAATGGTAGATTGCTAATTAATCTGAAAAGAGTGGTATTTTCCAAATTAAAATTTAAAAACGTGGTAGATTCCAAAAAAAACCGATTTTTGGTCAATAGCGAGAGTAGTTTAACTATTTTAGTCGGGACCTGATGTTGGGCCTGTCCTAGCTTAAATTTGGTCTTGGTCCAGGTCTTGTCCGCCGCCTTTGCTAAGGTTGGAGGGGAGGTCTCCGCCGCTGCTGTTTCATCTCTTGTGCGCCGCTTGTTTGGCTGTCTTCGGATAGGATCGGCCTCTGCTGGGTTGTCGATGTCGACTCCTTCCTCCGCTAGGAGGTGCCTCTCTGTGGGTACTAGTGTTTGTTTGGTGGTGGTTTGGTCGGTGTCATGGGTTGGGCTGTAGTGGTTTGTGGCTTCCTTTTCAGTTTTTTTTGCTGTTGTGTTTTTTTAATGTCTGTTGCTAGTTTTTGTTTTTGTTTTGTTGGTTGTTTGTGTTTTGTGTTTTCGCTGCCATGCATCTTGAGGGACCACCAGTTCTGGATCTGGGACATGTGTGCTACATTAGTTATGACAAAAGGTTTTGGGTAGAGCTGTCAAAATTGGCCCAGCCCGACGGGCCAACCCGGTTGGCTCGTCTTTGAGGCCGGGCTGGGCTCAACAAATATAGGCCCAAAAAATACTGGGCCAAAATGGCCCGGCCCGACGTGCTGGGCCCAATTTTCTTCCCTCTTTTATGGTACTTTGTGATTTTTTTCTTTGTAAAAATAGCGGGTCAGGTCGGGGCCCGGCATACTTTAGGCTAGGTTGGGCTAGTATATATGCAGCTCATAGGAAAACGGGCTGGCCCGACCCGATTTTTCAATTTGGCCCGCCGGGCCGGGCCTGCGTGACCCGGTTTTGACAGCTCTAGTTTTGGGTGCCCCAAATGGGCTAAACTCAACCCACTCAATGATATCTCAAAGATATCATTCATGTCTGTATCTTTTTTGGTATCTTTTTTGGTGCACTAGGTGTAGTTTTTTTTCTGTGTTCCTTTTGTTGTTTTCCTTGTCTATGTACGCTACAGCTTGGTATAGATTACAGCAGCGTGTCTAGGTTTTGATTGGTTTATTTCTTGTGACTCTGCATATGTTGTTTTCCTTGCTGTAGTTGTCGTATGGCTGAGGTTTTCCCGTTTATGAACTTGTTTCATCTTGACCAAAAAAAAATAAAGTTTAGATTAGGGCAAGAACCGACTCCATGCAAGACCAGAGCCAACCACAAACCTATAAGAGGATTTACGGATCGCCTACCCAACCCACAGCGCAAATTCGCATTAGATGGGTTATAAATCACGGGGAAGCGAGATCAAACCCACGATCTAGCTTGTAGGACTATGGAAACCAACTAGCTGGTCCACCCCACAGGGTTGTCCAAAATAAGTTTGATTCACTAAATTAACTTTTTTTATGACCCAAAAAAAAGGGGTCTTCCATCATTTTGTCTTATTTATTTATTACGATTTATTCGATTTCCACGTCATCTCCCCCCTCTCATTAATGTGTGTGTATCTATTTTATTTTTTTGATAAAATGTGTGTGTATCTATTTCAGTTCTCTTGGACTTACATTTGTGTGCCAAGATATTCACGCGGGACTTTTAAAGTTTTGTTTTTTTGACTTAAACGGGACTTGCAAAGTTACAGTGTTGAATAAATACAAAATTGAAGGCCTTATATTACCCAAAAAAAAATAAAATGAAGGCCTTAGTTTACTCAAGAAGGAATTTATTTTTTGACCAAAAAAAAAGAAGGAATTTATTTGGTAAGATCTTCGATACTATATTTTATATGAAGATTAATATTCTAATAGTTACAAGTACCTTTTTTCTAAATAATTTACTAGTAGTACTTGGTAACGGGAGATATGTTTTTGTGACCAAACTTGGTATCAACTGTCTGGAATCTGAATTGGTGGAGATCATATTTGAGCGAGAAAACCACAATAAATGATGAATGTTGAAAATGATATACAGAAGATAAGCTCGCGCAGAATTAGCTAATCTGTCAAAGAAATACGGAAGAGATGGAGTATTGGAGTGTGAACGTCAATCACGTGTATGGAATACGTCAACAAGTGCGAGCTGATAGTGATGCTGAGTAGAGGAGACCTGAGAAGTAGTGATTGTAGATTTGTTCCAATATAAGAAAAAATTTAATTTCAAATTTCACTTATTTTTAATTTAATTTTTTTTTCTCAACTGGTTACTTTGCACTCGTGAATGTTCCATTCTTAAGATTGTAAACTCAAAATCTGACATTTGATAAGAATAGATGATATATGAGCATTGTATGGACAGGTTGATTATAAGCCTATTGCGTGGTCTTCAATATAAAAAGAAAAGAAAGAAAAAAAAAAAGAAGAAACACTTTTTTGTTTTCACACATAATGCATGGATTGTTTTACTTATCAGTAATTAAAATTCAGATACGTGTGTGTATAAAATTTCTCAACTGCTCCAACCGCTTGTTACACAAAAGACTTGAAGGATCGAGCACAAGTGTACAACTACACTTTACAACCTATACAATGAGGAAAACACAATTTGTATAATACAAACTCTTAAAAAAAAAATACATATCATGGTGTTTCTTTTGGACAGATGATAGAAGTTTTTAGTAACTTGGACTAAAAAAGAATTGATTTAATCTATAGTTATATATAATGGTAATATCAACTTTTGGTAGAGTTTTTTTCTTTGTTTCAATTTTACCTTTTTAATAACTACTCATAATCACAACTACTCTATCATCTAATTATACAATAATATTTAAAAAAAAAAAAGAACAATACTCCAGTCTCGAAGTACCTGCCTGGCTCCTGCTGGTATGTGTAACGTGGCTAAGTAAGAAAGGAAAAAATTGAACTTGTTTGTTTAATTTAGTGCCTTGGAGAACCTTTGGTTTGACCACAACCCATGATAGATGAAGGGAGCTTCCCAACCCTGTCCATACCTTCTTCAAAAACCACTCCCATTCCCATATAGAAGTGAGACTCTATATGGCAATGGAAAGCCCACACACCAGGATTATCCGACCGAAACCTCAGAGCAGTCCAACCAAAGGGATGCACTGGCACAGTGTTCTTCATTATGGGGTCCACCAAGTTATAATTTTTCGCATCCTTATTCACATCAAACTTTCCCTTCCCATACCCAAGAACCCAAAAATCATGCCCATGAAGGTGCCACGGGTGTGTCTCACTATTGTTTTTGTTCATGGTGTTTGCATTTTGGAGTATGACATCCACCGTTGTGTTGAACTTTAGCCTATAAATGCCATTGCTAGAAGTGGCATTTGAGTTATTGTTCACACTGAAAATGTCATAGTTAACAAAATCATAGTTATCAGGGGGAGGGGTTTGGTCGAATGCATCGGTGATGTTGTTTTTGAGGGCAATGAGATAAGGGGTGTGAGGGAGGGTGAATGAGACATTGTTCACCGACCAATGGCGATAGCCATTTATTTCATTCTGTGTGTTGAGGAGTACTATGACCCTATCTGAGGTTGTTGGGGGCTTCTTTATGTAACCCTGGCGAGCCTTGATTGAGAGGCTTTGAGATAGCCTTGGCTCAACATGATCCCAAGCTGGTGGACGTGGTGGAAACGTTGGTGGGGACCGCTTTGGATGATTTGGGTAGTAGTTGAAAATTGCCAAGCCTGGTGGGGTGGTTCTGTTTCTGCTCACCACGTTTGAGGTGATCCAATAGTTTCTTGATGGGTCTTGATTTGTTTTCACAAGAACTGAGTATGTCTCACCAGAGTATATGAAGAGATTCTGAACCACAAAGGGCTCAACATAGTGTCCATCTGCTTCCACAACAGTCATGTTATGGCCCTGCATCATTACAAACATCCTTGTCAAAAGCATGTTAGAAAAAGAATAAGGTTGTGTCTGGATTCAAAAGCTCAGCAGCTTTTAACTTATGAAGAAATTAGTATTGCTTGACATTCTTATTTTTTTTCATACGCTAAAGAGGAAAAACTGCTAAATAGATTGAGCTTTTGAAAAAATTGAAGCATAAAAGCTGATTTCAAGTTATATGAGAAACTATTGGTTAGAAAATTCATATTATAAATACTTATAGAAAAAAAGTATCCAAAGCTGACTCTAAGATGATTGTGGTGGAGGGATGGAGGATTTGACACTTTGGTTGGTTGAATGAATGAATGAATGATAATTACCTCTATTTGGAAACTGAGTGCTGATAAAGCAGTCAAGCTTGCAACTCTGAGTCGGTATGTTTTTCCTGGGATCACAGTTTGTACGAAGGGAGAGCATTCAGGATTTGATGAGTTACAAAGACCAGTGTTTGAGCTTGGAGATGTGGAGCAGTTGAATCTTCCTCTTCCATGAATCAAAAGTGACTGGGGGGGGGGGGGGGACCAAGATAATAAAACCAACTGTTAGATAGTTGAAGACAGAAAAAAAAAATGAAAACAGGATTGTGGATTTTGAATTGAACAGGCCTTGGGATTGTAAATCACTGATTCAGTAGATCCATTTATTTATTTACCTGAGGTTCATTCACCCATTGAAAAGGAATTGAAGACAATCCAGCAGCTTGTTCATACGTGCTCTGGTGGTACCAATCATTGAGAATAATGCTTCGGTCAAAGTCATAAGCAAAGGGTTCAGGGTCACGGGGTGCAACACGAATTAGTCCATATAGCCCTGCTTCCCTTTGCATTCCATAGTGAGCATGGTAAAGATATGTACCAGGCTGTGTAACAAAAAAAAAATCATAAAACATGCAAAGCAAATTAGATACACATAAAACAGTTTTTTATTATGTTATGATTGATGATGATGATGATGAGATGAATGGAATTACAAAATATATAGCTTTTATTGGTTGTTTTCTTTTCCTCTTTACTACTTACCCTGTCAACAACAAACTGATAAATAAAAGTGTCTCCAGGAAGTACGGGACATTGAGTTACCCCTTCTGTTCCATCAAACCAAGGAGTTCCAATCTGCATTGTAAACACCAAAAAATAAGATTTTTTTTATAAAAAAAAATCTATCTAATTTGATATTTATATTCACATGAAAATATTTTGGACTAGTAAATTAAGTCCAACCTGTCTGATCCCATGCCAATGGATTGCAAGGTTTTCAGTAAGCAATTTGTTGTTAACTTCAACTATGATAGTATCACCCTCTTGTGCTTGTATGGTTGGTCCTGGAGTCCTACCATTAATAGTGATAACCAGCTTCTTATAGCAATCAGGGGACTTATACTCATACTTCACCTCCCATTTGTAATGTCTAACTCTGGCTTCAGCCTTGTGGGAATTCCCCAAAATGAGCAACAAATACAGAACCAATGATAAAAATGTTGGCATAGCCCTTAAGCTCAACTGAATCTCAACCATGTCCAGGTGATTATTGATGTGTAAGTAGTACTGTGAGAGAGTTCAAGGGAAATTAGAGTGATGGGTAGTTTTGAAATGTTATAGTTTTGGTGATTGATGTGTGTACATATTTTTGTGGAGCTGTGGATTGCCTTTAAATAATGATATGGCTTTGTTGAATTATTATATTGTCAATTTGTCATATCGTTGGCTCAGCCTGGTCAAACAGAGCTGGTGTAGAAAATTGACCGATTAAGATTTTTGTTTTTCTTCTTCCTCAACGTGTTGACCAAGAGCGTCCTTTGCCTGGGAGTTTCCTTCGTGATTTAATATGGTTTTGAATTAGTTTATGTCGACTAGTATAAGTAGGAAATTAGTAGGAAATTGTCTTGAATTGATATCCCAAGTTGATATTTAGAGTCCAGTTGTTTTAGATTATTTCATGAAAAAATTACTTTTTTAAGAAATAATAATTTTTAAAGATTTTCTATATATTTGTTTTAATTTTTGAAAATAATTTTAAAATAATCTAAGATATGATTATAATAAAAAATTATTTAGAATAACTTTTGAGAAATAGTCTGACGTTAATAAAGTAAGAGACAAGAGAGAGAATTAAAAAGTAATTTTTGTGATTGTAAATAAATACAAATCAATTTTTCTTTACATAAAAATGTCTAAAACATAACCACTAAATTATTTTATATAAAAATTATTTTTTTAATCTTAAACAAATGAGCCAATTACTAGAGGTAATTATGGCTAGGTTTGGGGAGGGTTTAACTTGATTATACTTCATTTGGAATTAATAGAAAGAGAAGAGAAGTAAATAAAAATTTAAATATATTTTACGTCTTTGCAAAACGGTCGAGTTTCATTTTTAGTCTCTGAAAAAAAATTTGTTTATTTTTTAACCCTGTAATTTTATTTCTGTTAGATTTTGATAATTGCCGTCAATGACCGGTAGAAATCTGCTGACGTGGATGAGGGCTTTCAGATGTCAACTCTCACGTCAATTAATGAGCTGACTTGGCTAAACAGCGTGGACGATGATGTGGATTTCTCGTTGGGTTCATCTTCTTCCTCTTCCTCCTCTCTACTGCAGCTGGCCTCCCCAACCCCCCTTCCATCAGACCCACGAGATGTTTCAATGTTCAAGTGAGGGATTGCCTCACTCAATCATATGCTTCTTCTTCGTCTTTGTTAAACTCCAGGCTCAGAGCGTATGGGTAACTGGTCTATTGGGGTCCCACACTCTTCCCTCAACTTCTTCACCATACCCTCCACCCTACCCCACCTCCCAGAACCCCTCATGCCGTGGCGCACCGCCACATCCGCACACACCGCCGCCGCGCAAGCCACCGTAGCTCCCACCACCGGCACCTTCCCCATCTCGAACCGGGAACTGAGTCACTCACTCACCGAGTTGCCCACTGAGTTGAATCGCTGGAACAACGAAAAAGGCACGAGCTTTTGGTTCAGCGGTGGAAAGTGAAAAGTGGGTCTCGAAGCTAATGTTAATGGGAAACTCCCAACCGAGATTCCTTCTTATTCGTGCGCCATGGTGGTCAGAATACGACAGCACGGGTTAGAGAGAGACACACAACACACACCAGCACAATGTTGGAGGAGTTCGAGGTCGGAGACGTTAACGGTGGTGGCGACTTCCGGTCAGTCCAAGACGCCGTGAATGCTGTCCCAGACAACAATAGAATGAACGTCCTCATTCAAATCAGCGCCGGATACTACATGTAATTAATAATATGAACTGAAATTGTTTAATTCTAAAGCTTAATCACATTAATTTGTTTACATTAATATCTAGAGAGGGGTGGATTACACTGTCCAATTCATGATTTATTGGTGGTGTTACACATTCCTTCTTTTTTTTTATGATTGATTAGTGGTGTTTGAAATTGAATGTGCAGAGAGAAGGTAGCGGTGCCCGTGACGAAGCCGCACATTACGTTTCAGGGAGGGGAAAAATGATGATACTGTCAATTTATTGTTGTGTTGAAATGAAATTTGATGCCAAGATAAAACTCATCCCCCCAAATCCCTGGCATTTATCTCATCTTGGTCTCCTAGTTGTACACTGATCGGAAAATATGCCAAAAATATTGTGCAAAGAACTCATGGTATTAGTGGCGGATCTTGACTAAAATTTTGGGAGAGTCACAAATTAGCTAGTAATTAAAATAATTAAAATAATATAATTAAAACTCATATACATCATATATATATTTTTTATAAGCTAAAAGATGTATTAGATAGAGTATTAGGGATACTAAATACATATAAAGAGTAACATGCACTATATTCATGCTCCAGCTATTGGACAGCGATGCAGTGTTTTTAGTCATCACTGGGAGTGCCCACATCACAGCAAGATGAAACCAAAGATAGGATAAAAACAGAGCATCTGTATAGCAACCAACAAGAGCATTGTATATCAAATACAAATAATTGAACGTTTAGAGGGCAGTAGACCAACATATTAATGCAAAAGTAATAACTTCCCCCAAAGGTTTCCACTCTCACAAGAGTCCCACACACACACCCAACTTACTTCCCGTACTCCTCCTCCTTCACACACACAAACAAACACAATCAATTTTTGTTCCTGGGGGTGACCAAAAAATAAAATGTATTCTAAAAAAGTTTTTTTTTCCTGGGGAGAGCCGTGGCCCCCACCCGCTACTGAAAAGATCCGCCTTTGCATGCTATGCGGCGGCAGCTTCGAACCAGAAGCTGCCACATAGAAGACATTTCCCAACCCCTCAAATCTCAATCATTTTCTTCTCTATTGATTTCCCGTGAAGTCCAGATTAGCTGCTGGATTAGTTAGATTTGCCCTAAGTAATCGTTGTCCTGTTCTTCTTCATTCCTTAGTATGAGGTCTGATGGAAGGGGGGTTGAGGAGGCCAGCTGTAGCAGAGAGGAGGAAGAGGAAGAAGATGAACCCAATGAGAAGTCCACATCATCGTCCACGTGTACGTCCACGCTGTCCAGCCAAGTCAACTCATTAATTGACGTGGCAGCTGACATCTGGAAGCCGTCATCCACGTAAGCGGGTTTCTAATGGTCATTGATGGCAAGGATCAAAATCTAACGGAAATGAAATTACGGGGCTAAAAAACAAACAAAAACTTTTGTAGGGACTAAAAATGAAACTCGGTCATTTTACAGGGACGTAAAAAATATTTAAGCCAGTAAATAAATTATGTGGAACCCATAACAAAAACTCTTCCCCTCACTTATGAGCTGAAAGTCATGGACTTTCTATAGCCTTGGATGCAAAAGACTAAAAAGTCCATTTTGTTCTCTTTGTTGAATTGTTATATGGTGATATTTATGTCATTTCATAAACATATTTTTCTTTTCTCTCGCTTTTTATGCAATCTAAGAGATTGGAAAATTTGTTTTATTTTTTTTTATCAAACAACTAAAATGCTATTTTTATTTTATTTTATTTTATTTCACTTTGCCAAAAAAAATTTGGCCAAAAAGTTTCAGTTACTTCAGTATGACCCCATTGACGCAACTTGTAAAACAACTTCATTAATTAATCATGAAATCGAATTCTTAAAGAAAACTTACACGTCTTCAGTCGTTAAAAATAGAGTATTGCCTTCAAAGGAACCACAATATATATAATATGATTATATGCGATAAACTTGATTATTTGTATATAAATTGTTTTTTCTGAGATCAAGTATAAGCATCAACTATCAACGCGTTTTCTTTCCACGCAATAACACTCTCTTTATGGTTAACACGTTTATCCAAGGGAATGTACAAGTTATAGTTTAACGTATTCCATTATTTTCTCAGAGTCAAGTTGTATTTTTTTAGAAGGAAAATTATGACTTTGAAGTTGTTGTTAACTACTAAAGAAATATTTTACACAAACTGACTTGATCAAGTCTTAAAAAAGCTTTCAGTCGTCGATGGACCCAATGTGGATGAAACTTGATAATCATCACAATTAACGAAAGCTGTTCTGGTTAGCACTTGGAATAATATAAGTCACGATCATAAAATCCACAAAATACACCAATAGACAAATCCAAGAAGAATAAAAGCAAATAACTTTGTCAAAAACAAAAATAAAATATAAAAAGGACACTGTGGAAAGTAAGATAGAAAAGCAATTGTGGAGTTGTTCCATGCTTTGCTAATACAAGTTACATGCAGTTAGAACATGCTCTAAGCCATGTGATCCAGGATTTTAGATACGCCTCTACCTAACATACTTGTGAATTATGGCCCTGTTTGGATTGACTTATGCAGAGTTTATCTAAGCTTATTTACTGACAAAAGCACTAATTATCAACATGCATGTTTGGCAGAGCTTATGAAAATAATTTATGGCTGGTTCATAAGCTATTTTGGACTTATTTTCATAAGCTTCCAAGGATGATTTACCAAAAAAAAAAAAAGCTTCCAAGGATAGCTTATGAAAACAGTTTATATGAAATCAGTTTCACTATATTCTCTTTTCGATTATAAAAATAATTTATACATAAGCGCTTATCATATAAGCACTTATGCTTGAGGTACTTAAATAAACTGTTTATCCAATCAGACCCTATATTTAAAAGAATATGTTTGTAGAAATAGTATTCTCAATAATATCATTTTTGAGAATGTGATATCATAACTTGAAACAAACGCCCGGGGGAAAGTTGAATAAAAATATAAAGAGTAAATTACACTCCCCTCCTTTGAGAGATGTAATTATTACACTTTCCTCTCCTTTTATTTTGAAATATACAATTTAGTCCATTTAACTTAACACCGTCAGAGAATATTTTTTTAAAAATTTAAAATTTAATTTTTCAATTAAAATATATACTAAATTATTATTACTTTACCATATTACCCTCTCTATTATTTTGACCCTTACCCGAAGTCTCTATTCTTGGAGCCTTCTTCTAGGGGAGTTCCTTTTATCGTTCTCTAACCTTTCTGGGTCTGATTCTTCTCTGAAATACGGTGGCAGCGGTGCCAGTGCCAAACAGTGAAACGAAGTCTGTGAGGGTCGATGTTTTCGGCTAACAGCCTTCTCCGAAGAGCTTGTCAATGAAATCTGCTTCTGAGAAGCTCCATATGCAGCATTGGACACATCATGGTCCATGTTGCTCATTTCTCCCTCTCTCTTACCACTGATAATCCTATATAACATACATATATATCCTATAAATTAGAAATATAATAATCAACGTATAACTATTATGATACTTATCTAATTATGACACAATATATTTAAAAGACATAAAAAAATTCAAGAAGTAAACATGAATTTTGTCAAGACTAGCTATAACAGATCCACTGGAGTTTTAATCCAGATTAACCGTGGTAATATTAATGTCTCAATAAAATAAACAATTGTATCCATTTTCTATCCTAATTAAAGAGACAATAATGATGCCAATTAAAATTTGAAGTCTGTGACTTTAATTGTTGTGTTGAATCCGGAAGGGAGGTGCTATTGAGTATTGATCCAGAGGGGAGTACGACATTAGTTCGTGAGAAATTAAGGAGTGTGTATGCATCGGTACACAAATTGTCCAAGGGCGTTTATATATAGATATTAATGGAATGAGATCAGCCAACCACTCCGACGACTGACGAGTCTGTTTTCACAAAGTCGAGGTCGACGACATCGATCTCGGAGAAGGAGTAGTGAGAGGAGTTGAGATAGGGGCTTTTGGGGTTTGGAGGGAGTGGAGAGGAGCCAAAAAGCAGCCCCGACCTCTTCGGCGGTGATGTCAACAACGGATTGAAGGTCTCGAGAAAAGGTTTGGTGGGTGTGGTGGCAATGGTAGAAGGGGGTGATGTGAAGTTGCACCCAGACCACTCCAGGAGAACGGAGAATAAGGATATTTTGGTAATAAAATTATTATTTACCAGTAGTTAACTGAAACTTAACGAAAAGTTAAAAAATGGATTAAGATAGTATTATATTTTTATCAATAAAGAATAGAGAATGTGTGTTTTAAAATAAAAGAGAATGGGTTTGTAATACCAGTATCTCTCAAAGAAAGAGATTGTATTTTACTCAAATATAAAAGATAAACTATATCAATTTTCTCATTTGATTGTAACAAAAATAAAGGATAGATAAAAAAATATGGTGAAAAAAATATAACTCAAACAATAAATTTATTTATTTATTCATCAATTTATTATTGTATCCAAAAATATATTTCTTTCCATTTACTTCAACTAAACAAGAAAGCTTAAATACATGTGCAAATTTTCTGCAAACTTGCCGCTAACTCCCTTGCCGAATTCCAGACGTGAGGGCTTTCATTCAACGAGTCATGTGAATTGGTTGTGTGATAGATTGGATGCTTATATGCATTATACTATGGGCATGTTTGGATTAGCTTGTACAAAGTTTATGAACACAGTTTATGACTTATTTATAAGTTATTTTGGGCTTATTTTTCATAAGCTACCTAAGATAGCTTATCAAAACAGCTTATGACTTATATAAAATAAGTTTTACTATAATTTTTTTTCGATTATAAAAGTAATTTATACAACTTATGTCATAAGCAGTAAATAAATTTGTTATCCAAACATGGCCTATATCGAAAAGACTCAAATTCTCTTCATATTAATTTGTTTACTCACCTAGAATTTTCACAAAATTTTGCATCATTTGCCTAAATTCTAAAGTTTTAAGTCTTTTTTTGGATTCAAGAATTGAAACCACGTAATTTTTTCCTTTCAATAAAAAAATAACCCTTTAGCAAAATAAAATATATCTCTATTTAGTGATAACATAGTTGTTAATTTTACTACCTCCGGTCCAAAATATAAGCAACATAGTACAAAAACACACACCAAAGAATACCTTGAAAATGTGATAATCTTAATTAATATTCACTAGTTTCAATTTTTTTCCAAAAATATCCCCTTTAGTGTCTTTCGTAAATATGAATATTGCATTAAATGAATGATATAATTGGAAAACTAGCATTTAATTTATTTGAATTTGGTGAGTGTTGCTTATATTTTAGACCAAAAAAAATGTCTTTGTTGCTTATATTTTGGACCAGAGAGAGTATTTGTTAAGATGTTATATTTTAATTTGAGAGATGATAAATGAGATAAGAAAAAAAAAGACGTGTGATATTACCGGTAAATAATGAGACCAGATTTGTTCCTTAAAATTGGACAATAATTATTCTAATTAAAATAGTCTAATCTGATTATTATTCCATTCATTATTTTTTTAAATTTCATTTTAGAAAAATAATAATTTTTATTTTTATGTTATTTTAAAATTTTAGTATAATATGAATTATCCTTTTATTAAATATATTTTCATTTTTGCCATGACTAGTAAATATCCCGTACTTTGCTCGAGTGATAAAAAAATGTAATCGATTAATTGGGCCTTCGCTCTAGTCCCATGGCCCAACTCTCCACTTAGAGTGGGCAGGCCTACATTAGTACACCCACCAGCCCAACCTAGTAAGCCGAAGCCATGTTTCACTTTCATCACCTTGGTGTCCCCACTTGGGTCACAATCACATGCTGACGCTACCCAAGTCGACTAGAGTCGACTCTGATGTGATTAGAAAGTCACGTTCACCCCTTGGACCTTTATTGTAATGAAGAGTTCTTTAATACTATTAATCAATACTATCCCGTTACGTGTTACCCCTTTAATATAACGAATCGCAATGTTTAAGAGACCAAAATTCCATTTTTCTTTTTAAATTTAATTAGCGTAGGTGACCCGTATTATGTACAGAGTATATGAATCACTTTATATATTAATTTAAGAGTATAATAAAAAAATTATATAATTATGATTGAAGTCATAAAATAATTTTAATTGTTGTTATAAGTAGGCATGACAAAAAATTAAAATTTGCGATATCCCTTGACCCGTGAAATATGGTTTAACATAAAATATTCATTTTGGTGTATTAATTTTAATTTGTAGATATATATACTTTCATATATTTGTTGTCAAAAAAATAATTTCATGTATTTTTTCATCTCTGTTGGTATATATTATATATTATATATTATCTATAATTAGTTAGATGATAACATACTAATAAAGAAAGAAATATTTATTCTCATTTTATATCCTTTATTTCTTGTTCCTAAATATCAAAATAAAATTTTAAATTTAGATTTCATACTAATATTGAAGAGATCAATTTTTTGTAACCATGATATTAGTACAAAGTATTCACCGTCTTCTTTTATTTATTATTTAATCTTGAAAAAATTTGATCAAATTAATTCAAATAAAGATAAAATAAATTTATTACCTACATTTTAAAATCATATTCATATCAAGATAGAAGAGAACATTTTAATTTTTCTATAATCTTAAAACATTAAAGTCAATCTTTTTGAATTTTAAAATTTTTCATAATCTTAAAAGGATTAAATTAGAACTCATTAAAGATTTTCTTACCACCTATAAAAAAACAAAAAAATCAATGTTTTGGAGGCTATGAGAAAATGAATAAAAAATATCAAAATATGGATGTTTTAATATTGGTATCGCCATGAGAAAAATTCTAGGCCTATGTGTCATCATGTATGTCCATTTTTTTACAGTGTCACCTTCTCACCACTTCACCAACCTCAACTTCAAAAAAGGAATTATTTCATCAATTAATGTGTTTAATTTACATTCAACTTGGATGTTGTCAAAATATTCATTGCAGACCTAATAAAACTGAAAAATAGGAATGAATCAATTAACAATTAATGTGTCTAATCTACATTCTATTTTTTATTTCAAAATATTCATTGCATGTCTAATAAAACCACCAACGGAAAGGAATTAATTAATATCTAATTGTTTGTGATTCTTCAAAATACTCATTACATGCAAAATAAAATCGATAAAGGAAATGAATTAATTAATGTGTTTAATTGCATGTTGTAACACCCCTTTCTCATGAGACATTACACTTCGTAACTGAACCTCTAATGTGGAAATTAAAATGTTTCTTCTTTATCTCTTCCTTCGGAAAATGCTGTCATAATTTATTTAATTTTCACAAATGGAATTTCTCTGTCTTTTTTTTTAAAGAATAGGAAATACTTATGCGAATAAACATCAACCAGAAAATAACATAGGAAATAAAATTCATTCAATTCTAATAGAGCATACCATACACAAGAATTCTTTTCTCCAAATAAGTACAAACTTCCTATGCTGGTCAAGCACTAAGACTTCTACAAGAAGCTCTAATAAGAAAATCCCAACAAAGCTATGACTCGCACGTTCTTCCACTTGGTTGATAAATCTTCAATGTACGTCTCATTCTTCGAGTTCTGACTAGTCCACTCAGCTAGTAATCAATCTATATGAATCATGTCCCAAAGGGGCACAAAACATATAGGCAAGGGTGAGTTTCTCCCAGAAGTCACAATCAAGAAACATGCATAGCAAAGAAAATACCACTGACTATGCTTCGAAATGACAAATATTATTTGAAAACTTTGCTCTAAGTTCACAAAAACTACCAACACACGTCATCACAAAAATCATCTATTTCAATCAAGGTATATGCATGACACTTCAATCATCTCTCATCACACCGGTGCACTGCTCCATGAAGACTTCTTTTCCTCAACTAAGTAGAGCGACATAGCTGGAGCGTATACCTAATATAAATGCAAAACTGACCATCTCTCAGCCATTCTCTGTCATTTATTCGGTACAGACCAATTGTGCTAGAGTCGTACACCATATCATAAATAAGGCAACCGGTCAGGATCATTCAAACCGGGTATGCTACTCTTCTCGGCACAAGGGGATTCACCACAAGGCCATTGAGAATTTCGCGACCTGAATGCCCTCAAAGACTTATAGTCAGACCATCCTTATTCACAATCCATCACCAT
The DNA here is from genome assembly GCA_030159175.1 of Glycyrrhiza uralensis. Classification (NCBI taxonomy): domain Eukaryota; kingdom Viridiplantae; phylum Streptophyta; class Magnoliopsida; order Fabales; family Fabaceae; genus Glycyrrhiza; species Glycyrrhiza uralensis. Next base: position 53,266,744 of record BRZY01000003.1, on the reverse strand, counting down.
AGGATTGTATGCTCAAATTTTGGCAAAAAACCCATCTTAAATGCAAATGACAATATATTTGCAATCACAGAAAAATCCTTATCTCAATAATTTTAATACTGCCACGTTTGGTCTCTTTTTCAACGACGTGTGGAACTCTTCGCATTTATGAAAATGTCCCTCACTTCTTATTAATTATTAAAACCATATAACTTTTTATAATTACATTTTGACCTCAAAACGTCCAGATTTCTATTTTCGCCGATAGACTTCCAAAATTACAATTTTGACCACAAAAAGTCCAGCTTTTTTTTTTCACCACTAAACTTCCAAAAATTACATTTTTACCCCCAAACTCTTTAAAAAACTCAAAAATTGCACTCTTCTTTTAAGATTTTATTACATACTCCAATACCAATATTTTTAAACCTCAAAATTTAATTACCCATCCATGAATGAAACTTGATTATTAAGAATTGGATTTTCAAAAAGATTAATTATACCCTTGCTATTTCTTTTTTGCAAATAAATGCCTAATCTTGTTGATCAAAAGCTTATGTGTTTAAACTTGATTTAAATGGAACTTCAAAACTCCTTTATTTAAGAAAAAACCCATTAAAGTCCATTGGAGACTTATTCAAAAGAATTAATTAGTAAAAGTCCAAAATGAAACTTTGGCTTGAATGCAAATCAAATTAGTCCTTGTTTTTAAAATACTTTTACTATAGAGTCATCTACTTCCTCTTCCATAATTGCTTGGGTCACTTGTTTTATTTTTCTCTTGATTATATTTACCCAATCACAACAAACATCACATACACATAATAAATAAAGCATAACACTACTTTAAATATTACAATCATCCCAAATGGATCAAATGAATAACAAAGAAATAAATGCACTCAATCACTCCAAGATATACCATATTCTCATACAAAGAAATCAATAGACCAATCATACATCCTAACACAAAATTTCTACCATACAAAAACCATAGAGTTAACATATGCTAAAATTTACATTTTAGATAAATCCAAGCATACACACACATTTTTCCTTATTTGGTAAATTTCTTAACTCTTCATTTTTAATCAAAGTCCTTTAGAAATATGTCCATAGAACTAAAAATATAAAAATCCTCATACAAAAATCATAGAGCTAAAAATCTTAGCTTAGTGATTTAAACACATCAAGGATGGTTTAAATCACTCAAATCAAAGATGGAACTCAAGACCATTGAGTTGTCATCAAACCACCTAAATCATATAACACAAAACTACATAAAATTTATGGCTTTTAGAAGAACATCCCCTTACCTCTTGAAGACAACTCAAAGCTCCAATGATCACTCTCCTAGCTTGGTTTTCCAACTAGTATCAAACCCCTTTCAAAGTATTATACAAAAATACAAGCATAAATATACTTTCTTTGTGAAAAATAGCCAAACCCTAAGATCAAAATATGATAGGATGATAACTTACTCAAGATCTTGAAGAAAGTAGATCAAGGTATGGTTTCAAGCTTCTTGATTCACAAGATGAAAAGCTAAGCCAACACAAAACTTGTCTTTAAGAAAATGGAGAACACATGATTCCAAAAAAAATCAAGGAATGGAGATAATGGAAAAATAAGAAGAGTTTGTGGTTTAGAATCATCAATCAACCTTCTTTTGTGAAGCTTGAAGTGCAAAAGCTCTTTAAACACTAAGTAAATGACTTAGTGAAAGCTTGAAACTTAGAGAGAAAAATGGAGTTTTTCTTTGGAAGCTAAGATGAAAATGAGGAAGATGAATTTCTCTCTCCCCCTTGCCTATGATAATTCCGCTGAACCAAGAAGAAATGGGGCAAAGAATAGCTTTTGTGCAAGTGGGTATTATCTTGGAATAAAGTAAGAATTAAAGGTATTTTAATATTGGTTCCAAGCAAGACTTCTAAGGCATGAGCACATGGGCATGGACACCATTTTGGGGCTGGTGTGGGGCGGCCAAAACAGCAGAGAAAGTGGGAGAAAAGATATCACAAATTAGGGTTTTGCTTTAGGGAGCACAAGTGGGCTAAAATGCTTATTATATAATATATTTTGTAATAAATATTTCTCCAAATAAATGATTAATGGAAAATTTATTTTTGAGACCCAAAATTAATATAATAAAGGTTGGAATTTCGAAACTCAAGTTTTGATCATTTTCTGATACCCCGATTGTACTACGGTTACCCGTAACGTGCTAAAAACGGTTAAAAATAAATTTTTTTTGAAAAACTCTAGAAAAATTCCCAAAAATCTAAAATATTAAAAAAATAACTTTTGTTTCGTTAAAATATTTTTTTGACGTAAAAACGGTCTCCGGAAAAATATAAAACCTTCGACGTTTGCAAACCGAGTCACGGTTTACGCTATTTTTTAGTTTTTCGAGTTCTTCCACTTTCTACCCATCTAAAAATCATAAATAATCCAAAAACACTAATGATATCCCTAACTTTCCATTTGGATCATTTCTTAGCCCTATGGTAATTATCTGGTCATTATACGTCATGTATCCTATTCTACAGGGACCAAAACTGTAACATATTTATCCTAATCTCAGAAAAGTCCAAACTAAAATTCTTAAATTCTTAAATAATATAAAAATACTATTTGTCTCTTTAGTTTCTCATGATGGCATTGTCTGGGCCTTCAGATTAATATAATCTTATTTCTCCGTCTATAACCAGAATCGTTTTCTGTTGAAATTTCCAATTTCAACTCGAAATCGTAATTGTTTTACTATGAGCGACTATAATCATGACATTTCATTTTCTAATATCATCTTGTAATATTTAATTTGATCTACTTACTCAGTGTCATAGAATTAACTACGGATCTAAAAATGCGGGTGTTACACATGTGATTCTGATTGCGCAATTCTCTTTCAAATTTATGCAAATCATTTCAATGTTCCATTCCTCTATTGTTGTTTTTTTCCTTCATGTTTCTATTCGTAATTTTTTCCCCATTTTCAGCATATTTCACGCTAACGGCAGAGTCATCATTTTGAATTTCACACTTTCTGTTTCTACAAATTAAAATTCTTTCCTTTTTAATCAAACTTTCTGTTTCTACAAATTAAAATTCTTTCCTTTTTAATTTGCTCGATATGATATTTTTCTATTTACTACTACTACTACTGCTACTACTGGAAATTAATTTCTTATATTTGTCCCCTTAAGTCTTAATTTACTCGACATTTATGCTAAAGGCTAACAAAAAATGGAAATCGGGCGAATCTCTTCTAATGCACAACAAAATCTACAAATCGTGATTAATCAAACATTATCTCGCCTCGTAGTGGAAAACTATATCGTGCAGTATAATCAATTTAAAATTTAAAATGTGGCATTTCAATCATTGACGTGGTGAGAAACTTATTTGATTGAGTTTATAGGTTAGTGTAAGTTGTATATTGTCATGAAATCATTAACTAAAATTATTTTTTTCTCACTTATTGTGTTTTATCCCAACTATTTACATTAATCAATTTAATTGTAGACAATAATAAGAAAAATTCAAATTTGCTTTAACAAAAGAAAAGATTTAATAAATTAATTAGTTAGGTGAAAATGCTAAATGAGAAAGAAATCTACCACTACAACATTGGTTAAGATGAAAAAAATTTATTACTTTTGAGAACATGTATTTTTATTACTTGTTCCTAAATATAAAAAAATTAAATTCATACTAATTATGAGGAGATCAAATTTCAATCGACATAAAATTAAATTCTTTTATTTATTATATAATATTGAGTAAAATCAAATTCAATTTCAAATCCAAATTAAGATCATATAAAATTATTACCAAATTTAGAAATCAAATTCAAATCAATTTGGAAGAGATCTTTTCAGAAAAAATATAGAAGAGAACTTTTTATTTGTATATCTAATTTTAAACATTAAAATAAAATCTTTTTAAATTTTAAATTTTTTCCTGGTCCTAAAAATATCAACATTCAGACTCATCTAAGATTTTTTTACCATCTAAATTCGAATCCATAAAATTATAAGAGTTATTATGATTTCTATATAAGGAAAATAAAAAACAAATAATTATATCTATCAATATCATTATACAATCAAATCGAAGAAAATAATATATTTTATCTTATTTTCTAAATACAATTAATTATACAACTGCTATTCTTACAAAAATTTCAAATCATATTGAAAATAAATAAGTTTATAAACAATTGAAACATAAACCGACCTAGAAGAATCATCAAGACCAAAACAACCACGAAAAAGGAAAAAAAATACAGATGAGCAAAGAAGCCTGAATAGTTTAGGATCTTTATTGACCTTATTTCTTGAAGCTCTATTCATTATTGAATTCATAATTACTTGTAAACAAAGACATTATCCTTTTGAAGATATTTCTTCTTCACTTCCTCGATTCCTATAACTTATTAGGATTTTCGAAATATGACTTTGTCATTTACTTTTGTATAACTCTGTATAATTAAGAAAAAAATAAATAAAATTGTAATGAAGAGTTCTTTATTGTAATGAAGAGTTCTTTAATACTATTAATCAATACTATCCCGTTACGTGTTACCCCTTTAATATAACGAATCGCAATGTTTAAGAGAGCAAAATTCCATTTTTCTTTTTAAATTTAATGATGATGAATGGTGGATATTATCTAATGCAAAATAAAATATTAGATTTTAAACTCCCCGATTATGTCAGCGAGATTTTGATATTATGTTTTTTTCCCCAAAAGAAAAAAAACGTTGAATTGAATTTAAAGCTGCGGAGTGCGGAGCTTCACCAACTCTCTCCCACCCACTTCCCCCACCCCACCAAACCCAACCTCCCTCTCTACCTCTTCTTCTTCTTCTTCTTCCTCTTCTCGTCTCACTCCATCGCGTTGTCGTTTCTTTTCATCACAACTTTCTCTGTTTACCAAGCAGTGCAGTTAAGTTCCTGATCCGCTTACTGACCTTCCAAAACCAGTTTGCATATGGCCAACGCGCTATATAACGGCACCGCATGCCGAATTCCTTTCGGCGACCAATCTCTCGCCGCCAATTCCACCTCTCGCCACGTTTCCACATCCCTCTCTTTCTCCTCAACCCTTTCCACACTTCCCCTCAAGTGAGTTCCTTTTCTCCTTCTTTCTTTCCTCTCAATTCCACTAACTTCCTCATTTTTTATTTTGTTTTATTTTATTTTTATCATCATTTTTTTTTTCCGATGATGGGTTTGTAGAGCAGTGGCGATGGACGCGGGAAAACATGTTGGTGGGGTGGAGCAGAACAGAATGGTGGTGAAGGCTTCAAAAACTGACTTTTATGAAGTGGGCGTTGACATTTTACTGAGCCCACGTGTCAATGCTCTTAAGCCTTCAAAGACTGTGGCCATAACCGACCAAGCCACCGCTCTCGTCCAAGCTGGCGTTCCAGTTATTCGTTTGGCAGCTGGAGAGCCTGATTTTGACACACCCACTGTCATAGCTGAGGTCCATTCTCTCCACTTTCTCACTTTCATTTGCTCAAAATGTGATTTTTTGTTTTGTTTTACATAATGTCATGAATTGTGTGGGTTAGTAGGCTGGGATCAATGCAATTCGTGAAGGGTTCACGAGGTACACCCCTAATGCTGGAACCTTAGAACTTCGCCAAGCAATTTGTCATAAGCTAAAGGGTTGGTTTGATTATATTGTTATTGCTATATGATTCATTTGGATAATTGGATTTGATTGTATGGGATGGGGGTGTTTTTGACAACGTGCCGTAATTGATGGTGTTGCAGAGGAGAATGGAATTGCTTATACTCCTGATCAGGTTGTGGTCAGTAATGGAGCCAAGCAGAGTCTTGCTCAGGCGGTGCTCGCGGTTTGCTCCCCGGGAGATGAGGTGAGTCAAGGGGTTTAGTTTGTTTATTATACTCTGAGGATAAGCAATTAGAAGAACTACTAGTTGTGCTTCAAAGTCGTTTGGGTTGGGTACGAGTGGATAGTTTAATTGGAACTAAGTCATTTGAATTATTCAGATTCTTTTTTATCTCTTGCCATTATGAAAGCTGAAGAAATTTCTGGTGACGACTGTGCTCTCCTTTGGATGCTGTTCTTCTTGTATGTGGTTGTTGATATACATAGATCGTAGTGGCATTTTGCAATCTGTCTCAACTTATTATTATCATGCCTTTGTTTGTTCAAAAGATTCTGCAACTGGCCTTTCCTTTTTGTAAAGCCTTTGCCTTATATTTTATTTCCCTGTTAATCTGTTTTAGTCACTCTATCGTCAATTTGTCTTATATTCTGTGTCCAGTAAGCCTTATGCATACTGTGATTAAAGTCAAACAAATAAAAAAAAAGGCACTCCATACTGTGCACATATTTTCATTTGAGAAATGCTATATCCTCCTATAAATCCTCCTACATATCCTCCTACTACTTTATAAAGTAAGAAAGAGAATACAAATAATATCTTGAAAACATAAAAAACAATTAATACTTGCTCCATTTAGTAATTAGGAGGATTTGTAGGAATAAAAGGTAGGAGGATTTAGAATTATTCTTTTCTCATTTACAGAGATATGTCTGATTTGGTTTTGTACAATTTTTTTCTTTTGCTGATTGTGGTGGCTGAATATTTCAGGTCATTATTCCAGCTCCATTCTGGGTTAGTTACCCAGAAATGGCAACATTGGCTGATGCAACACCTGTGATTCTTCCAACGTCAATATCTAATGATTTCCTTTTGGATCCCAAACAACTTGAATCCAAAATTACTGAAAGGTCAAGACTGCTCATTCTTTGTTCGCCATCTAACCCAACAGGATCTGTGTACCCTAAGAAATTACTTGAAGAGATAGCCCGGATTGTAGCAAAGCACCCAAGGCTTCTGGTAAAGTTATACATTCATGACGAGATCGCAAGTGCTTCAATGCGTTCAACTTGGATGATAGTTCCTTTTAACATCTTCATAGCTGTTTCATGCAGGTTCTCTCTGATGAAATTTACGAACACATAATTTATGCACCAGCAACACATACAAGCTTTGCATCTTTACCTGGAATGTGGGACAGAACTCTAACTGTGAATGGATTTTCTAAGGTTAGTCTGTTATGTTATGTTCTCTTTCTGTAATAGTTCTATTTACTGATTCTGAAAAAGAAAAGAAAAACTTGTTACTATATTTTTTGGGTATGTTTTTGGTGTTTCTATGGTTGAGCCCTCGTTCTTATTTTCTACTCAATGCTATGCTGTATTTCATAGTATGGTTGTAAATTATGAAATAACATAATGTCCTCCGAATTGGATCCTGATGCTTTTAAACTTCTACTATAGGCCTTCGCAATGACTGGTTGGCGGCTTGGATACATTGCTGGTCCAAAACATTTTATTGCAGCATGTGGAAAGATCCAAAGTCAGGTATGCTGCATTTTTCATCTGCCACATTTGTCAGCCTTATTCCACACATCATACTTGTCTTGATTTCCTTTCTCCACAAGACATCTAACAGATTCTTAGGTTTAACCAGATTCAGTATTTGTGAGAGGGAACTATAAGAAATTTTTAATCATTCATTTGGAATGAGTTGGACTGCTGTTGTTAATTGATATTATGTGCAGTATTTACTGGCTGATGCATCTTATTGAATTCAGTTCACATCAGGGGCCAGTAGTATATCTCAGAAAGCTGCAGTTGCTGCATTAGGACTAGGCTATGCTGGTGGGGAGGTTGTTTCTACCATGGTGAAAGCATTTAGGGAGCGAAGGGATTTCTTGGTTAAAAGTTTTAGAGAAATGGACGGTGTTAAAATATCTGAACCCAAGGTGCAAATTCATTTAGTTTATTTCCCTATTCCTTACTAGTTATTCTCTGTGTTTCGTTGTTTTCTTTTTCCCGTCTGCTTTTCTCTACTCACAAGTAAGTATACACTTTCTTTTCCCTTGCAGGGAGCATTTTATCTATTCATTGACTTCAGCTCCTATTATGGAAGAGAAGCTGAAGGGTTTGGTAAAATTGAGGATTCTGAGTCCCTCTGTCGATATCTGCTGGATAAGGGCCAGGTATACTCATTTAATGGCTTTCATGATTTTAGTGATATTTGATGAGCAGGAAATTTCCAAATGGTCTTTTATTTCATGGTATTCCTGTCGAAGTAGTCGAGAAAGGAACTAAAGAATAACTGTTATTAGCAAAAAGGATTAACAACTGAAAATGTGAAAGTTCTCTGGAAGGTTTCATTCATGGTCTTTTTTCATTGAAGCTTCATCATCAATATTGTCTGTGATGCAAAGTTCAAAGAGTGGGGAAACACTGGGACTCCCTGTAACCAAATTGTTGAACTTTTAATGTCTCATAATAACATTGTGTGTTTTGCTGTTTTGGCTTAATACAGGTAGCACTGGTGCCAGGGAGTGCATTTGGAGATGATACTTGCATCCGCATCTCTTATGCAGCATCCCTTACTACCCTACAGGCAGCTATAGAGAGAATTAAGAAAGCACTTGCTCCTCTAAGCTCTGCTGCACTTGTTTAGTTTTGTTGGCTTGTTTGTAATGAGTGTATTTTATTCTAGGGTTGAAAATGTGTAATCTGTTTGTTTATTCTGAAAATAATAGGCTGTGGCTATTTCTACAAATAAAGAGATGCAACTGTAACATTATTGATTATTGATTTAAGATTACAAAGGAGGCCGAAAGAGGATGTAACGATGATAACTCTAGCTGCTTGGGGCCTGTGGAAAAATAATGCCCCGGCAATTGTAAGCTACTATTTTTTTTACTCTTGGGAAAGGTATTCCCGTGCCTTAAGTGATGTTGGAAATGTTTGTTTTTGTTTATAACGAAATTATCACTAGTTACAGTAATTATGTCGGTGGTTTAACATGTTATAAATTGTTACATTAGCCTTGTACGTCACAGAGAAAAGAGGGTCACGTGAAAATGGAATTGATCTCTTATTTTTACGAAGCAATACAGGGTTAGAACTCAGACCTATACAAAACTAGAGATCAGACTAGAATTGATTGATAGCCTGTTTATTAGTTAACGAAACAAAAATCACGGGGGTGGAAATAAACTCAACCTAGAGCAACTTATCTTGTTTGGCAACTTTTTATCTATTAAAATAAATTTTGTGGGGAGTAGAAATGATATCAAAAGAAATAGTTTTAAACATTTGAGGTGAAAGAAATTGATTCTAAATATAGTCAATTATTATAAACCCATTAATAAATATTATTCCTAAATATTAATTTTTTTTTAATTTTAATTCTTTAAAATCAATTTTTTTATTACCAATATTGTTTTTTTGCTCAAATACAGAAGATAAACCAAACACGGACCGAAACCACTTATCAGTGTTTGCCACTATTTTGTCCATGAATGGGGGTGACTGTTGGGGAATATAAGCCCACTTTGTATTTGGTAGAGCCCCTAAGGCCATAACTTAGGACTTAGGAGGATGTTTTGCTGTTTAATCATGGGAAGTTGTTTGACCAAAAAAAAAAATCATGGGAAGTTGGTAAATACACCATATACAATTTGCCATACATTTCACATTAATGTTAAAATTTCAAAAATATTTTCTTTTTTTTCAATTTCGTGTCTTTACCAGAAACTCCAGCAGTTTCCGGTTTGCATTCCGGATTTGTATTCCGGAAACACCAGTCAAATTTGTATTTCGAAAACTTCAATTTCTATATAATTTGCATTCTGAAAACTCCAGTTTCCGGAATACAAATTTACATCCCGAAAACTGGAGTTTTCGGTAAAGACACGAAATTGAAAAAAAAAATTTAAAATTTCAGCATTAATGTGGGGTGTATGGCAATTTGTGTGGGGTGTATTTACCAAATCCCTTAATTATGTTTGCAGGTACAAGAGAGGCTACTTAGGTATTGACCAAAAACAAAAGAGGCTACTTAGGCGTAAAAAGAGTATTGGACCAAAAAAAAGGCTTAAAAAGTGTATTTGCTCAGAAAGAAAAAAAGGCTTAAAAAAGTGTAGACCCAAATCACAATATATCTTTTTTTTTTGTTACAAAAAATCACAATATATCTTGGAAAATTAATCCATCGGGGACATACATAGATTAATTAATTGATATAATAGGACATCAAAAAAATTAATTGATATAATATGTGGCATTGGCATATCTTATGCTTATTTTGGCATGGAATCAATTCCCAAACAGGAGACTCCTTGATAACATGTCCAACAAGCACGCAAGTTTTCCAACACAGGTAAGGTTAAGGTTTCATCGCAAGTTTCCTGTTTGAGAGGCAATGCAAGTAACGGTGGGCAAAAATAAGAAGCGTTGGAATTGGAAGGAAGGAAAGGCAATCTTTTAGTTCTCCATGTCACATATTCCCATCTATCTATCTAGCCGGAAAGTTTAACATCCTCAAGAAGCTAAGCAGCTCCTTCCCCTTCATGCATAGTGACTTCAACTTGGAGACAATATTGGGTTTCTTCCCACATGTGCTTTTCTGTTCCAAAGGATTACATTACATACCCATCTAAGCTTCACCTATAAATAGTAAATAGATCGATGAAACCAAATTGGAGGGAGGAAGAAGAAAATTAAATTAAGCCTAGACTAGTAATTATTAATTAATGGAGGTGTCTTATTCATGCAGCAATGAGCACGCACCCGAGATTGTGTTCTTTGATCTGGAAACCACGGTGCCCAAAAAGGGTGGACAACGGTTCTGGGTCTTGGAGTTTGGTGCAATTGTTGTTAGTGCTCACAAACTCAGCGAGATTGAAAGCTATTCCACTCTGATAAGACCCAAAGATCTGTCCGTGGTGTCAGTGAAGTCAAGCAGAATCGATGGCATAACTCGTGAAGCTGTGGAAAATGCACCTTCTTTTGAGGATGTTGCGGAAAGGATATTCAGTATCTTGAATGGAAGGGTGTGGGCAGGTCATAACATCCAGAGATTTGACTGTGTTCGTATCAAAGAGGCATTTGAAGATATCAATAGGCCAGCACCGGTACCAGTTGGAATCATTGATTCTTTAGGGGTCCTAACTAACAAGTTTGGAAGAAGAGCTGGTGATATGAAGGTATATATATATATATACGTGCAAGAAATAGCAGCAGCAGTAGTAGCAAGTGATTAATAATTTAATTCCTCACAATTTCAAGTTCTTTTAAGTGCTAACCACTATTATTTATGGGCAGATGGCAACACTGGCTTCGTATTTTGGCCTGGGGCAACAAAAACACAGGTATTCTATGCAATAAGTTATTTCAAGGAGTTCAATTAAGTACTTATTCATAAACAAGTCTAGAGAGTTTATTTAAATAAGCTGAAATCATGTCATAACGTATTTCTATAAGTAGATTCAAACATTGATATAAATGTTTATATGGTGAGTTAAGTTTAAATAAACTCTTCTAAACGTGCCTAAGCTAGTGCTTTGGGTATTAATAGCTTTTGTAACATTTGAATGATATGGATTTGTGGCTATTTTGAAACAGGAGCCTAGATGATGTTCGCATGAACTTGGAGGTCCTTAAGAACTGTGCAACGGTGTTGTTTCTGGTCTGCAATTAATCTCCATCTCCATGCATATTCAATTCAGTTCTGCTTTGCTTAATTACCTTTGAAAACAAAAGATTCGAACAGAATGGTTAATGTTATGACTTATGGGGTAATGTCAGGAATCGAGTCTACCAAACACATTGCATAGCAAATGGTATGGCTCTTCTAGCGTTATGACGAGGAGCAGAACAAATGGGAAATCGCCCTGCAAAGAAGAGACAAGCAGAAAATCTCCCCCTGCAGCTTCATTAGCATATCAAAGAACGGTCCCCTATGCCAGGGGAAGTTTGGGAAAGGTTTATTTTTTATGCATTGGCATAATATTTTTCAGCATTTTCATCTTAAGTGGTATAGATAGGTCAACCGCTAATCCCCTGGACCAAAAAAAAAAAAGATCAACCGCTAACAAAGATAATGAAATGAAAACGCAGGTGACGGAAAGAGTGAAGGGACTTTTGTGCAAAGCACAAGGGCAACCACCTCTACAACAACTATTAAAGCATTCTCATTCATTGCTAAGGTGAAGAAGATGCAGATTAATTCTGTTTCTTTCTACGTACTTTAGAGGATTAACTTGTCTTGAGAAAGTCCTTGGGCATTGAGAAGAGAAAGGCCTCACATTTTGTTGAGTTGGCAGATCCAAAGGAAGAAGATGCTAGTATGCTTTTTCAGGACGTATATCTGCATAAGTGCTTATGTTTGAAGGCTGAAGAACGTGCAAAATGAAACCAAGTGGCACCCCAAATTCATTTGTATTTACACAATTATTTCATTATTCAAATTCATATTCTTAAATGAAAGACGCAAATAACACAATTATTGTAACACAAGTATTCATAAATGAAAAACATTTTACAAATTCAACAAAAAAACATTTTACAAATACTTCAATTTTAGTGGAATAACAAATGTTATCACATTCCAGTGGAGTAAACAAAAATCTAAACCGAACCGATCGATTTTTCATAAAAGTATCCAAATAAATACCAAAAAAATATATGATTTTGATCACCCCTACCAACCCCACCCTCAATTATAGCACACATTTCTCTTCCTTCTACCTCCCACCTATTTCCCGACCAAAGAGGTGGGCAGTGCCAGCAAGACACCTTCTGCATAAATATGTTCCTCTATTTTTTTCTCATGACACCTTATGGAAACTAAATATTAATTTAATACTTCTATAAGGTATAAAAATTGGTATTAAATTCTCTACTACCTCAAAATTTGTAAAAAAAAATGATGGGGGAGAAAAAGTGATGGGATAATATGGTCAGAATTTAATAAAAAAATAGATGGGGTGGGAAATGAAAACCCCAAAACGGAAATTATAAATCCTTTAAAAAAGTCGCGACGTTGTGCTAAAGTCCAATTCAATTTACAGAAATATTACACAAACATCCATCACACACCTCATTTTCTCATTTTACACATTGAACTGGGGTGTAGTGTGGGTGTATGGGTGTCAATGTATCATTACCCTTCAATTTAATCTCTTTTTTTCCACATTTAGTCTTTATTATTATATCTTGACTCTTAATGGGTAAAATCTTTTGTCTTAGAAAGTTGTTAAAGTATGTGTTTCAGCTTTCTACAACTTACTATTTATGCGTGGGGGATCCAGATATGTAGGAAACTAACGCAATTTACTTTGTTATTATCTCTGTTTCATATTAAGCACTATCATGTTAGGGGGAAAAATTTATATTAAGTCTTATTTGATTTTTTCAACACAACATTCTTTTTTTTAACAAATTTGTCTATAAACGGTGTAACTTTAGAAATGTAAGATTAATAGTAAATGATATAATTATTAATAAATTATAAAAACATAAAAACAATTTAATAAAATTATTTTAATTTTCAACTCATTTATTATTTTTCTTAATTCTGATAAAAAAACCTTAATAGACAAATTAATAATACAGCCTAATGAGATGAAACGTTGAAGTGAAAACAAATTAATAATACGGTCAACAGCCTCTAGTTACTAGTGTATTCATTACAAATTCCACAAGTCGACATCATATAGATTCACACTATCAGATCCCCATCATTTCCTACTTTCTTTAGAAGATTTCTTGAGCGGGATGCATTTCTCTCTCACTCCCCCCTTCGTCTCCCTCTTGTCTTCTTCCATTTCCCTCCGCTTCACCTCCTCCATCCCTAGCTTGCTTCTCCTGCATTTTAATATTGAGAAGAGAAAAATATATTAAACTTCGCACATTGGTGACAAAAAAAGACAAAAAAATTTAACTTAATATTTGACAAGAAAAAGAAAATATATAACCATTAGATTCACTCACAATATTTGAGGGAGAGTATTACCGAAAAATTCGTGACTATTGTAAAAAATAAAAATATTTAATTATGATCTTTAGATTCAAATCAACGTTATAGATTATATTTTTAAATACAAATCTAAATGTGATTTTTTAAAAATCTTGTGTAATTTTTATTAAAAATAAAGAGAATCACGTTAGATTTATAATTAAAAAAAATAATCTGAACTATTAATTTAAATTTAATAACTATAATTAAATATTCTCATTTATCATAATAATTACAAATTCTCCCATGCGGCCTATATTTGATTATACATTTAATAATGTAGGCTTTAACATGTTTTTGATTCCTCTAAATATCGGCGTTTTGAATTTAGTCCCTCTAAAAAAAGTTAAAGTTTTTTGGTCCTTCAAGAAATCAATTTTTTGATTTAAATCCCTCTTTTGCGTTGACCGCTGACATGGCACACTGAGGTCCCTGTAAAAATGCTGACATGGCTTACCTGCAGAGGGACTAAAATCAAAACTTAATATTTAGAGGGACTAAAATCAAAACTTAATATATTTAGAGGGACTAAAATCAAAACTTAATATATTTAGAAGGACCATGTCAGCATTTTTACAGGGACCTCAGTGTGTCATATTAGCGGTCAACGCCAAAGAGGGACCTAAATCAAAAAATTGATTTCTTGAGGAACTAAAAAACTTTAACTTTTTTTAAAGGGACTAAATTCAAAACGCCGATATTTAAAGGGACCAAAAACATGTTAAAGCCTGTATATGTTTTGTTGTGTATTATTTTGACCTATCTATGCTATTTAAAGGTACACACTATACTATTTACCTTTCTTCGTTATAGGAATTGGACCTCTTGAGGAGTACAGGGTGGGGTTCGAATGCGACCCGGTTCGCTTTCATGGACTCCACCAGGCTGCCGCTGAAGTATTCCTTCTCCTCTGACTGCAAATTCCCCAACAACCTCGGATTCTCCGAGACGCAGTAGTGCATCATCTCATCATCAGTATTATCACCCAATGGCTTCTTCTTCTGCTTCTGCTTCTGCTTGTGCAGGTGGTGGTCATGTGCATCATCATCATCATCAACAACATCATCAACGCTCTCCCTCTGCTTCTTGTTGTTGGTCCCCACATTGCTCAACCGCGCTTCCTGCGACTTCGCCTTGATCTCCGCGCCCGAGCTGCTGCTCATTCCACTCCCACACGCTATCAGTTGCAACAGAACCGAGTAACGACTCGCTGGTGCCGCTGACGTCACCCCCACCCCCGTATTCGACTCAGTACTCCCATCCCCGAATCGTTTGCTGTGGTGAACCACCCTTCTTTCCCTTTGGTTCAGTTTCTCGGCGAGGGTAGTAGTGGAATTGTTGGAAGGATCGCGAGGAGGAGGAGCGTGAGTCACGTGACTGTGACTCTGCGCGGAAATACGGTTAGTTGTTGTTGTAACTGCCTTCGTTTTGTTGTTGTTTTGAGCAGCGTCGACGTGCTCTTCCTCATCGAGTTCTTCGGTGGACACGCCTCTGGAGCAACGTGAGTGGGGCGTGGTGGTGGAGCTCGTGTAGCTTGTTTTCTCTCCGTCCTCGTACTCCTTCTCGTACTCCTCGTATTGATCTTCAGGCTCAGCCTCTTTCTGCTGGCCACCGCCGCCACTGAACAATGCCTTACTCTTATTTGCATTATTATAGCTGTAATTTTGTTCTGGCTGTTGATGAATTGCTTGTTTGTTGCCCACGTTAAGTTGTTGAAATCTTTCTGCAATGTATACATATATATAGTTTTGTAAATTTAAATAGCAAAAAAATTAAATTAAAAAGACCCAATTATTTAAAATAAGATTGAGAAGGGACTAATTAACTTACCAGAGCATCCTTCGACTAGTTCAGATCCTTTGAGTACATATTCTCCTCCTTCTGAGGGATGTATTATGTCCTTCAGTGCCAAGTCGTACCACACATAACCGCTCTTGTAGTTCCTGCAGAAATTGAACAAGAAACAGAGAGATTATTCAGGGAGCCGTAACGAAAAAAACATCAAAGTCATTTTATCAATCTAATCTAAAAATGTGAGTGTACCTTTTACTAGACCATGAATATTGCGAAGGCATGCCACTTCCTCTCAGCGCCATCAGCCGATCAAATACATCTTTATCAAAATTCAAATTACATAATAATAACCAAATCAAGTTCATTTTAATCACAAATTAAACGAGAATCTATATATATATATATAAAATAAATCAATAAGTTTTTTATGTTTATTAATTATTAATACCTTTGAGACGGAGAGGTTGATTGGCGGAAAGGGTGACCTCCATGAAATGGGGATGTTCCAATAGGCCATTGCGGGAGAGATAGTAAACCACTTGAACTTTTCTAGAGGGCTGCTGCTTGAGTACCTTTTGCTTCAGCCTGCATATTTTGGCACGGTCTGGACTACTGGTGTCTCTGCCACCTCTGTGCGAACGATTAACGTCCATGATGATGAATGATGATCGATATCCACACACAACACAACACAAGCTAGCTAGCCTCCTCCAACACAACTAAACTTCTTCCGTTAGATGATTAATTGAACACTGCTTAATTCACCGTTGTTCTGGGTGTTGAGGAGGGTGCGAAAGAGAAATGAAGGGGGGTACACCCTAATACCCAACAGGGAATAGACCCCAGATAAGGGAGAGAGTAGAGACGGAGTGCGAGTGAGTGAGAAAATGCTGCATTTGCATGGATAAGAAACTCGTCTTTACAAAAGGTGACACGACACGAGTGTTTAATTAATAATAACAATTAATTAATAGATACATGATTTTACATATTCCGATGCACGAGGGGGAGGGGGAGGGGATGAGAGAGAGACAGAGTCTCTGTTCAATAGACCATAGGGTGACCTTAAAAAAAAGCGTGAAATTAGGATGGTACATGTCAATGCAGGGAAAGATTCCTTTTAAAAAGGACCGTTAATTAGAAAGACAGAGAGGGAGGGAGGAGCATGGGGTGGCGTGGGGTGGGGTGGGTGAAACCAAAACACGCTGAGTAGGAATGAGTAGGGAAAAAGGGCTTCTTGCCTCAAGGGTGAAGGGTGATGGTCTCAATCAAGGTCCCATAAATGAATTGAATTTGACTTTACCCTCCCTCTGTTCCTGATTTGAGACAACAATGACCATTGCCAGAGGTTGCTTGGTACGGTGAACTTTTTACCATTTTTACTACGCATCGTTGACGCCATTTTCACATTTACCCTCGCCCCTTTCTTCTTCTTCTTCTCATTTCATCTTTCAATTGAGGATAACTTAACTTAAGTACTCCAGTTTTTTTTTTTTTTGTCTACCGGTTACGAGTTTGTACTTTGCATTGATCCACCACAGTCTCCCATACTCCCTCCATGATAATAGGGTACGAACTAGTGGTAAGTCAAAATAGAAAACAAAAGTCAAATTAAAAATATATTCAAAAAAATATTTTAAAAAAGTCTAATTAAAAAAGTATTTAATATATTAAAAACATTGTTTTTTTAATCTTAATTCCTTGATTAATGAATACTCGTTAGAATTTATCTTTATATAATACTTCATCTCTTTCAAAATTATAGTAGTTTAAGATTATTACACATAGATTAAGAAACATTGAATGAAGGTAAAATATTATTGTATATGGATTAAAATATCTTCATTTAATGAAAGAGTATTTATGATAAATTATCAACAAATCTCTATATCATTAATTTCAATTACTCTCACTACTAGTTATTAAATAAGGGTATAGGTAGGGGTGGGAATAGGCTAGGCCGAGCTAGGCTTTGCAAGGCCTAAGCCTGGTCTGTCTAAAAATTCTAAGGCCTAAGTCTGACCTGTTACCTATCATAGGCCTTTTTTTAGGCCTAGGCCTAGCCTTTTTTGAAGTCTGGTTCGGCCTGTTAGCCTATTTAAAGACCTGATTCATGATAAGACATTCATGTTATTTAGGGCACGAGACATAGGAGTGAGTAAAACTTTATAAGGACAAAGTTTTACTTATTTATATATTATACATTTTTTAAAGTCTAATGTAACCTTAATGATAATTTAGTTAAAAGTTTATTTCTTAAGTCACAACTTTATCCTTTAATAAGCTTTATAGGCTTGAGTTTTTATATAGGTTAACATATTTAAACATTTAAAAGGCAAAAAAATATATAATTTTAACACATTATAAAAAATATAATATAAAGATAATACTATCAAAAAATTTATTACATATGTCTACTTAAATAGGTCGGCCTATTAGGCTTAAAAGACTTTTTAGATGGCCTAAAGCCTAACCTTTTTAGCAAATAGGCTTTTCAAAAAGCCTTGGCCTAATCTATTTCATTTAAAAGTCTGGCCTGACCTGGGCCTGATGTAGGCTAGGCCATAGGCTCCTGTCAAGCAGTCTGGCCTATTCCCACCCCTAGGTATAGGTGAAAAAAATAATTAATGACATTTTGAAATTGTAAAACAGTAGTAATAGTTTTGAAACAAAAATAAAAAACTAAAACCGCTATAATTTTAAAATCGATGGAGTAGAAGATTAAAGAATAGGAGACACAAACGAATCAAGTACCTGTTATTGAAAGAAAAAAAACGAATCAAGTACCTGAAAGTGAGTTGATCAGTGTTGCTAATTATCAGTAATTTAATAAACGTGGAAATATACATTATTTGTTTGGGATCAAATCATCAATGGTAAACTTAGTTCACCTGTTTTTATTAAAATACTATATTTCATTTTTTATTTACAAAGGATATTTATGTTATAATTACATAATTAGTTAATATTACGTGTATTTTATTAATAATTTAAAATTTAGATAAAATTAAAAACATATAAATAAAAGTATACAAAAAATATGTATAATATATATATATATATATTAAGGGAAATATATAATTTTTAACTTAATTGTATGTATTGGGCCCGGATTTGGGCCCATGAAATTCTATGTGTGAATACAAAAATTTATTATCTATATGGATATTTGAGTCCATATACGAGTCCCTAAACAGTACACTTGAGTGAACCGCCACTGCCGTCTGCGTTCTTTTCCCGTCGAATCCAAATCCAATAAGGTGGCTTCCGAGGACGAACCTAGGGGGTTCAACACTGTGGTGGATCGGCTGGAGTGATAGGAGAACCGGATCTGCTTGGGTAGAACGTGGGTCTTCCCTCGTAAGGATTGCGGTGTCATCTTCTTCGTCCAAGCCTGGAGTCCGTTATGGAGTTGAGGGCCTAGGGTCGTGCCTTTCGGAGCTGATCCGGTGATGCCATGTATGGTGGCTGTTTGTTCGCGGTCGCCGCGATGGTTTGGGACTGCTTGTGTCTCCGTAGCGTTGTATCTATCGCCGGTTTGTGGCTGTTTGTTTTTTTGGTCCCTGTTTCGTGCTTTTCTTTTTCTGTTATCTTGGTTGTGGCTGTTGTCTTGTTGGATCCCTGTAACACCACCTAGCTCGCTTCCTCCTGTGCGGCTCTTGGCATCCGGTGGCTGTTTGTCGTTCTCCTGGTCCCGGCTAGGAGGAGCGGTGGTCTCGGATGAAGATATTGGGGCCGTGAAAATAGAGAAAAACAGGCAAAAAGAAGAAAGAAGTGAAGATTATGTGACATGTGAGCTGATGGTGTTGACGCAGAAGGATTTGGTTGTCCCAAATGGGTATTAACCAACCCCCCTCAAGAATAATTTTGACATGTCAGGAGTGTGCTAGGTTGTTGTTGTGGGGTTTGTGTTTTTGCTGTTCTTTTTTTTTCAGTTGCTTTGTGCTTTGGTTTTTAGGCTGTTTTGTTTAGTTTGTTGTTATTTGGTTTAGTTCTAACTCTTCTAGTCAGGTGCTTGTCTTTGATCGTATTGTCTATGCATTGAAACAAAGCTTAAGCTTGACTATGGCCAATTAGTTGTTGGGCCATTTGTACTGCCTCCTGAGTGAACCGCCACTGCCGTCTGCGTTCTTTTCCCGTCGAATCCAAATCCAATAAGGTGGCTTCCGAGGACGAACCTAGGGGGTTCAACACTGTGGTGGATCGGCTGGAGTGATAGGAGAACCGGATCTGCTTGGGTAGAACGTGGGTCTTCCCTCGTAAGGATTGCGGTGTCATTTGGACCAAAAAAATACCTTAATATCACATTCCACTATTTTTTTTTGATAACATCACATTCCACTATTCTACATCATATATATATATATATAGTAAGTAATATAGTTTATACTTTTCTTAAATTTTTAAATTTAATTCAAAAATTATATTTAATATAATTAATAAAATATTATTCTAGGTAGCAGACTAGTCAAGACAACCACGGACAGTTCATGTTGGACCAATGAATTTTCAGGCTAGGCAATACCAAAATATATTCGAATTTAAATTTTGTTAACCAACTCGTGTTTTATAGAGCAATGATACTTAAACACTCCAAAATTTAATCCATCCATCCAACACTTATTATTTCTCTCTATCTCTCTCTAATTATTACATCACATATTCCATCATTTTATTATTTTTCTCTCATCTCTCCCTATCTCACTCTAGTAATATATACCTTATTAGGTGTACACAAAACTTTTTCATGTTTTATATCATACTAATTACTAAATGGACTGATCCATTGGACCTAGCCATTTTGACACCCCTATCCACAATCCATCCGTCCTACCGGCAGAGTGAATTTCTTACACTCAAATTGAGATCTGGATCAAACCGTGGAGAAGATAGCCATATCATCTCCAATTGGCAATCTAATAAGTGGTTGGTTCATAGCGATGCAGAAGACAGTAAAAGCTCTTTAGTCTTTAATTGTGAGGCTACAATAGAGTTGTTAGAAAGTCAACTTCACGTTACCACTTTTAGGATGGAGACATATATTGCTTCAAAAAAAAAAGGATGGAGACATATATTAAGTGTATGTCAAAAATTTGTAACCGGATTTTTGAACAAAGAGTACTTATAGAATTTTTGTTGACATTAATTGTCATGGTACTCATGAAAATTAGGTATCTTCCTTTGTATTGATCAACAAAATTTCAATAATGTGCTAAATTTTTAGGTTGACCTTGTTGATAGAAAAAATATCAAATCATTTTATTTTCCAAGATGCTATAAAATTAAAATTACCTTTTTAAAAAAAACATAATTTGGACCTACACGCAATGCTGAGAGGTCACGACTAGCTCCACCTTCGACCCCGGATATAAAGAATAAATGTTAGGTTTGTTTATTTATTCTCCCCTCTTCCTTTTAAATAGATAATGGGAGTGTGAATTTCTTAGCTAATCTCAGTCATTTGGGTTCATTTATTTAGACTATTTTAGAGCTTGTAGCTTCTCGACTATGTTTGATTCTTTAAGAAGATGTTTTTGGTTGTTGTCTTCCCAGCTTGACCCATTTTTGGTTGTTGACTCACTTTAACATCTCTAGTAAGGGATCTAATTTTGACCTTTTTAAGTAGAAAGAGACCGGATTAATCTGAAGTATGTATTAGATAAAATCATAAAACTACTATATTATATATCAATGGTTGAAAGAAATTAGTTTATGCAATTAGTAAATATGTCATATTTATTAGAATTTTTCAATATATTTATAGTATTTTTTACTATTTTTTTTTTAATTTTACAACACTATTAAAAGAAAATAAACTACTATATATAGGATTTTATGTGTAAAATATGTTGAGTAAACAACCACTTTAATCCCTGAGGGTGTCAGGCGGTATCACTTTCATCCCTGACAAATACAAAACTAAAAAAAGGTCTTCAACTGTCGGCCATTAGTCACTTTGGTCCCTGAAGATAATTATTTACTGTCATTCTGATAGCAAAGACCAAAGTGACTAATTTGTATCTGTCAGAGACTAAAGTGACACCACCTGACACCCGTAAGGATCAAAGTGTTTACTCAAAATATGTTTTAGACGTGGATGGAGGAAGACTGAACTAAAAAATCCGCATCTAATTAAAAGGATAAAATGATTAGATTGGATATTTAACTAACAAAAAATTGAAAATAATAAATATGATTTTATATATAGGTTAAGCGAGGTGACTAGAAAATTAATCCAAATCCATCATCGATTCTATGCCGAGACATGAATTAAATCCTGCTTTTATTTTATTATTTCTCTTGAACAAGATCAAATTTGACTCCGACTAACATGATTCCGATTGAGTCAATGAGATAAGTAGACTGTGACAACACCACTATTTTTTAATACCAATTTTTGTTGTTATATCCGAGATTAGTTCACAAGAACGAATAAATTCAACATTAGTTTCCAGAGCTAAAATGGAAAGATTGGAAAATAAACACCCACGTTATAACTTTTTTAGTATATCTTCACTTTTTTTTTCGACAAATATATAGTATATCTCCACATTCAAAAAAGTAGATCCGATTTTTTTAGTGTATAATTTGTTTAAGGAAAAAAAATAAGTGACAATTGCTAATGAAAAAACAACATAATTTTCTAATTGGATTATTTATTATTTTTTTGGCGCAATATTATTTTATAAATTTTAAATGATTAGTTTATACTATTATTATTCTATTTTTTATGAAAATAGAAATGTATTATGAACTTCAAAAATTCAGATTTCAAGAAAGTGATTATTATCATATTTGATTTGTTCAAATTTTACATCAACCTCCCGGACTCTTTCATAACCCCTTTTTTTTTTTCTTTTTGGTATGATGTGTATTGTCGGTGAAAGGGATTGAAAATGCTAATATACTTTGGTAATGGGTAAGCAGTAGTCATCCGCACCTAACAATTTATTGTATAACTGATTTGATGTAAGTTGATCAACAGGAATGAAGCGCAACAATAGTTAATACAAAATATAGATGATAAACCAACAGGACATTGGACACAAGGTATCGAGTTTTAGTAATGTGAATGGAAAAAATATACGATCGATTATCTTACTCATTTTCTTTCTTTTCATTTTTTATTAATCATTCAATTCAAGCCAATAGAGAGAAAAGTCTATTTTTCTTTCTTTGTTTTATTCATTTTCCTTTTGTACCCAAAAAGCACTGAGCAACTGGTAGAGTTTCTTTTTATGCGGGTCGCAAAGAAATAAGAATCCTGCATTCATAGCGGTTAGAGGAGACAATCAGGAATAAAAAATAAATTGTGAAGTCCAAATGAATTAATTCGATTTAAGGTCAATTTACACTTTACTCAACAGCTCAAGTTATGACTCTATGAATTCAAATTACCAATTCTTTTAAAAATTAAAAGGAATTAGATGGTTTGTCAATTATTTCTCTCAAATATAACTACAGAGAAAGGAACAAGTATGCAGATTGGATGGCAAACTACAGCCTAACTCTCTCAGATAGTATTTATGAAATCCTTACTCCAATTACTGAGATCTCTCTGATTGACTCCCTGTTCTTCACAAATCACAACTGAAGTGATGATATTGATGGGTTTTCTAGCCCCGTTTGTTTCCCCTGTATTTTTTTATGCGATTTTTATTTGACAAAACAAGTGGATAATTGAGTGGGACTACTGTTAAAAAAGAAAAAGAAGAAATGCAAAGAGTAAGAGTTACAGAAACAGAAAAGTATTCAAAACAATGATCAAGTGAATAAATACAATTATTAACATGTTTTTGAAGTGTAGTATGTAATTGCAATTGTAGTTGCAACATCAAGCTCCAAGTTTTATATATAATGGATCTAGATTAGGCTATGATCACATCTTAAATTTAGTAAGTCTAATTTAACCTCACAAAGCTTATAGAATGAAGATCGTATAAACTTTATATATTCTATTCAAGTTTTATCTCTAGTCCACGCGAGACTTGAGTTTTTCCCAAATAAGCCAACACTTTCATGATGCATCACTGGAAATGTGGGAGAGGCTTGAAAGCTACTCCTTTGTCTTTAAGAACAAAGTTCTTTGTAGAATCAACGCATCTAGTCTTTAGGCACTGCTTTCGCACTGAACTTTTTGACAATCGAATGTTCTTGTTTTTTTTTTTTGTATTTTAGTAATTTGTTTTGAGTCATCACTCACTCACATGGTCCCGACATTACTTTGATATGTTAATTAATTGATTAATTGATGATAATTGATAATGCCTACCCTACACCACTTAACCCAGTTCTAAAATAAATACCCCTGTTTCTTAAATGGAGGAAAAAAAATAAACTTTCTATTCATTTAGTAAATTGATAATGCCTACCCTACACCACTTAACCCACAGCAATGATATTGGGTAAGAAAACTCGTTGCATAAATATTACGAATTAGTTAAAAAGTACAGGTGATAAATATGAAGTTACCAACATCATTCATGACATAACTAATCAAAGATTTAATTATCACGTCATTGTACAAATTCCTTTCTTACCGAAGAAGCAAATTTTCTTTGCTTAGTCGATATACTAGAAATGCATAACAAGTAGCTTATTATAGAAATGCAGTGCACCTGATATTCAAGAAAAATCTAGGCAAAGATAATAGCCCAGAGCTTGTTGATATCACTGTGCTTGATATTTCTAGTTCTAGACGGTGGAGTGTGGACCCTATATATATTACATACACAATCCTCATGCGTAGCACTCACTCCACACGCTCGGAGTGTAATAAGATGTGCAACAAATTCTTCTATGCGAGCCTTCTGTTCGCTTTCTACCTCTCATGTCACTATGTTTCTGTTGCTGCTGCTCAGACCCAAAATTACTCCACTTTGTTGCCACTCAAAGCTGTGAACCTTGGAAATTGGCTCGTCATTGAAGGGTGGATGAAACCTTCTCTCTTTGAAGGAATAACCAACAAAGATCTTTTGGTAGGTACTCTAATCTCTATCACTTGTTAATAATTTAATTTCTATCATTTTTCTATCTTTTGGCAATGCCCTTTATTCCCATCAATGAAAATTATATTACAAGCTAATTTATTTGTTGTTGAACTTCATATAGTCCCTTTTAATTGTAACATTAATAACTTGGTTATTTCAGGATGGAACTCAAGTGCAATTCATGTCTATGAAGTTGCAGAAGTATCTCTGTGCAGAACAAGGGGGAGGAACTATTGTTGTTGCCAACAGAACCAAAGCTTCGGGTTGGGAAACTTTCAGGGTTGGGAAACTTTGAAGAATCTTTTTTTTTTTTTTAATTCACTTGGTACATATTTATAATTTAATGTGTTTATTTATTTTGTGATTTTATCAACATTAATGCAGTTGTGGAGGGTCAATGAAACGGCCTTCAATTTTAGAGTGTCTAATAAGCAATTTGTGGGATTGGAAGATGAAGGTGGGGGAAACAAATTAGTGGCTGATTCAGATTCACCCGGCAACAAGGAAACATTTCAGATTCTGAGAAGTGACTATGATCCAAACAGGGTTCGCATCAGAGCACCAAATGGTCTGTTTTTACAGGTACTTTTATTGATCACGTGATGAATGATGTTAAAAGTTTTAAACCTTCTAGAACTAGAACATACTGTATATGACATTATGACCACTTTCATCCGTGATAATTGCTTCTAGATTGTGTAGCTGGTGGTGTTTTTCAATTCTATGCTCTTATAATACTGTTGTTTATCAGGCCATATCAGAGACTCTAGTGAATGCAGATTATGAAGGGTCCAGTTGGGAGGATAGTGACCCTTCTGTCTTCAAAATGACTGTTTTGACTGACACCATTATAAAAGGAGAATACCAAATCACAAACGGTTATGGCCCAGATGCTCCCAAAATCATGCAGGTAAAAAGAACAAGGACCGTCAATTTAATTTAAGGGTTAAATATGTTTTTTTTCTTCCATAAATATGAAAATATTCATCCCCAAATTTTTAATATCTCATTTCAGATCTTTATTTTTTGAAATAGGCCGTATATAGTCTCTATTGAGGGTATTTTTGAGGAATTACATAAGACAATATGTGACCTATTCTATTTCCCAAAAAAAGTATTAGAGAACAAAATGATCATTAAAACATATCTAACACTTGCTTTAATTTATTTATAGCATATTTTTAATCAATTGATAGAGCTATGTTGGGCATGCAGGATCACTGGAAAACGTATATAACTGAAGAGGATTTCAAATTCATGTCAGAAAATGGCTTAAATGCTGTCAGAATTCCCGTTGGGTGGTGGATAGCTCATGACCCAACACCACCAAAGCCATTTGTTGAAGGGTCCTTGAAAACACTTGACAATGCCTTCACATGGGCACAGTAAGGCTAACTAAGGCCTGGTACCTAGTCTGTTTTGTTACCAAGAAAAATGAAAAAAAAAGGCCACTTTGTCTATGGAATGGTCATAACTCTGTAATTAATGTCATTGCAGAAAGTATGGAATGAAGGTAATTGTGGATCTGCACGCTGTTCCGGGTTCACAAAATGGAAGAGCTCATAGTGCCTCAAGGGATGGATATCGAGAATGGGGAGATTCTTACATATCTGACACTGTGGAAACCATAGACTTCCTAGCTAAAAGGTTCAATTTAAGATAAGATTAAATGTCCCTTTATATGCTCCATCATTAAATTAGTCTTTTAAGGTGACATAAAATTTTTACATAGGAGAAACTAATACTACTTGATTATTATAATTTTGTTTTGATAACCATGATATTGGTGCGACAGATATGCGGACAGACCAAGTCTGATTGCAATAGAGCTCATGAATGAGCCTCAAGGTGTGAATCTAGAAAGCCTTAAGAGGTATTATCAAGAGGGTTATGAAGCTGTACGGAGACACACGTCGAGTGCTTATGTGATCATGTCTAACCCTCTTGATAGAGATTCAAAAGTGCTTCTGCCGTTTGCCGGGGCCTTCAGTGGGGTAGTCATTGATGTGCATTACTACAACCTCTTTTCGAATCAGTTCTCCACCATGAATGTGCAGCAGAACATTGATTACATTAAACATCACAGAGCCCCAGAGCTTAGCTCTCTGACCAAATCTAATGGACCCCTCATCTTTGTTGGTAAAGTTTTAATTTCTACTTGTACATACATACATATATATATATGCATAGATTGGACCGTTGAGTAATCAAATTAATGCTTTAGAAGGATTCTGTTTTGGGATTAAAATACCCTTTTATTATCTGGCCTTGCAGGGGAGTGGAGTGGTGATTGGAATGTTAGGAAGGCATCAGAGAAAGATTACCAAAAATTTGCACAGGTGCAAGTGGAGGTGTACTCTCGTGCCACATTTGGATGGGCTTATTGGGCGTACATATGTGACTCTAATTACTGGAACCTCAAGTGGATGCTTGAAAATAATTATGTGAAGCTTTAATTTGCCCCTCAGGCCTCAACCATGCTCTAAGAGTCTCTGGGGGTACTTATTTTATAATTATTATATATATAATATATGTAATATGGAATCCTGTCAAGTGTAATTTACAAAAAATAAGATAACACTACCGATATATATATGTATGTTTGTATATATAGCCTACAAACACGCTATCACTTCATCTGTTAGTAGTTAATGCACTGAATGAAGATGCAACTTTTGATTCTGTCTTTTACCTCTTCAATCTTAAATTAATAGTGGTACGTTTGGATCGGTGAAATTGTTGGATTGTATTGTAATGTATTCCAAAAGTTTCATATTTGACTGGAGATACTTCAGAAAATTTATTAGCAAACACGTGATTTGAACTCGCAAGTAAGTTTGTAAGATGATTGGACTCTGCAACTAAAGTGACTGCTTTCGGTGCAAATTCTCTTATTTTCCCTTCATGTACACATGGTTATGAGCTTTTATGGGAAGTATTTTAAATTTTTTAATATAAAATAATAAATATATCATGCAAGTATAGATTTTTTTTTTGACACCTCATGCAAGTATAAATAGAATTAGTTATTATAATATTTTATAAAGAATTCAAATTTTTTTTTTTATATAGCCAGCTAGAACTGCGATTACGTTATTCACTCAAAAGATAAAACAACAGTTTTCTGAAATCAGAGTACTCAACGATATTATTTATTAGGGTTAAATACGTTACAGGTCCATGTAATATAGGGAGTTTTTAAATTAGGTCCCTGTAAAAAAAGTTAAACTTTTTTTGTCCTCTTTTTATTTATTTTTTTTATTTTAATCCCTGGAGTGAGTTGACCGCTTACGTGGCACATTTCATCACTCCTACGTGGCAAAAATGCTGATGTGACCTTACTGACGTGACTTGTATTAATGACACATTACCTAACATATCCCTGTAAACATATTACGTTTTGAATTTAGTCCCTTTAAAAAAACCGTGTTTTGAATTTAGTCCCTTAAAATTTATATTTTGATTTTAGTCCCTCCTCCATCCCACCCCCACCTCTCATCTCTCCTCCCCTCCTTCCTCCACGAACCCCCATCCCACCCCCACCACCTCCTCCTTCAAGCCTTCGCTCCCCTTTCATTCTCTCCCTTCTCGGTTACTCCCTCATTGTTGTTGTTGTTGGGTTGTTGTTGTTGTTGGTGGTGGTGGTGGTGAAAAAATGTGGGGAAAAATGCAAAAAACCCAGAAAAAGAAGGGAGAAGAAGAAGATCAAAGAAGATAAAACGTGGTTGGATCCAGTCCCTATAAATATATGAATGTTTTGGATCCAGTCCCTACAAATATGTTACGTTTTGGATCCAGTCCCTATAAATATGTTACGTTTTGGATCTAGTCCCTTAAATATATGAAAATTTTGGATTCAGTCCCTACAAATATGTCCTTTGTGATTTACGTTTCGTGAAAAAAATGTTGTTGTTGTTGTTTGTGTGCTGCCGTTGTTGTTGTTGTTGGCGAAAAAAGGAGAAGAAATCATTGTTGTTATTATTGTTGTTGTTGGGTGTTGCGAAAAAATGGTGAAAAAATGGTGTTTGAGTGTTGGTGGTGGAGGGGATGGTGATGGAGGAGATGGAAGCCATGAGTGGGGTGGTGGTGGTGGAGAAGGGGGAAGCCATGGAGGGGGAGAAGGAGGGTCGAGGGGGTGGTGATGGAGGAGGGACTAAATTCAAAACATGTTTTTTTAGAGGAACTAAATTCAAAACGTAATATGTTTATAGGGATATGTCAAGTAATGTGTCATTTATACAAGTCACGTTAGCAAGGCCACATCAGCATTTTTGCCACGTAGGAGTGATGAAATGTGCCACGTAAGCGGTCAACTCACTCCAGGGACTAAAATAAAAATAAAATAAAATAAAAAGAGGACAAAAAAAGTTTAATTTTTTTTACAGGGACCTAATTCAAAACCCTCTATATTACAGGGATCTGGAACATATTTAACCCTATTTATTAATAATTTGAAAATGTAAATTAGAAAAAGGGAAGAGGCTGATTAAAGCCCAAAAGAAAATCAATACAAGTGATAGGACTTGACAACATATCAAGCAAAGCCTCTTTTTGGTGAGCTTATTGGGCTAACATCTGGGCCTAGACCCGGCACGAACACTATAAACTAGTTGACCGAAAACAAAAACCCAATAACTAGTTGACCAAAATAATAAAACAACTACAACGATTTGACCAATAAAAAAAACTACATTGACAAGAAAAAGACTTCTGTGGAGATGCGGGGTATCGATCCCCGTACCTCTCGCATGCTAAGCGAGCGCTCTACCATCTGAGCTACATCCCCATGTTGTTAATGACTTACCAAGTCTTTATCTATCTTAAATAACCGAAATCCGCATTGTCGTCACTTGTTTTCATAAGGATTATAGCCAATACAAATAATATTCGGTGCATTTCACATGACAAGAACAAAAGGACAACACAATTCGACTGGTGTGTCACTTTCATGTCTGCGATTTGAATGGTAACCTTGAATGATCACGTAAAGAATATCAAGATGATGCCTTTCTTAGATTACCTACTGATTATAGTTCCTAATTTGGGTCGTATATACCTCTAATCTGGTGGAATCTCTTGCACTGTGACTAGGCCCTTCTTCTAGTTTTTTTTTATAGGAGAGGAAGATTCGAACTTAGGTGTCTGAGATTACAATTTACAAATGTTAAGCTTTACCAACTGAACTATTACCCCTTGACTATGTCAAGTTGAGCAAAGTACTCCATAATATGTCACCAACGCCAAGTTACGTCTATCTGATAACTATGGTGGTTAGTTGCAGGTTGTTGTAAGTCGGTTAGTTAGTTATCAGGTGATAACGTCTGAGTAAAACAGAGTCTTCTCAAGTATCAACTATGACTTGTTTGCCGTCATTAATTCTTCATTAGTCGCAAAACATTTAGTTTTCATAGATGAATTACCCGCATAATTGTCCAAAAGTGAACTAATCACTATTCGTCAACGCGATTGAAAGGATATACACATCCATGTGTGGTGCATCAGAAATGGGCCAAATGGTCCAATTATGTATCGAGTGATACGATAAGGAACTTATGAATTATGGTTCATTTATCACCCTAGAATTATAGACCTTAATGCGTTTCGGCTTTAGAGATATAAGGAATCTTGAAACAAGGGAATGGGCCATAATAGTGTCTCCACGTGTTCTTGTTGCTGGGACAACGTACCCTAAATCATTCACCTCTCTGATAACGCTAGCTGATTGGGATAGTAACGGAAAACTGTAACCGTTATTGCTTTAAGGCATGCTGAATTGACTGACACTACATGTATGATGTATCAGTATCACAGAATAGGTGTAACAATTTGGATGGAGCCAGCGAGACAAATTATTTAAGACAAAGCGATAATGAAATTGATATTCAGATTATTTACCAAAATTCCTAGATAGCTACAATGTACGTAACACTGTATATGGATAGAAGCTCTGCTATTCCAATGGGAAGCATTGAATCTTATACCAATGTACTAGTATAACATTATAATCTCAAATAATGGTTCCCTTCTATACAACAATCAATATCAGGAGGAGCTTTATAGCAGCACTGTGCACATCAATGTTTTATAGATTATATAGAAACAAAGAAACGACAGTAACGGTCTCTGTTAAAATTTGATGTTAAAATTTGACATCGGGAACCTCCAATCCCTCAAAGGTTTTGAGGGGATGGTACAACCCTAGTTATATAAGCACTAGCACAGTCCCCTGGCCATCCAATGTGGGACTTCAACAGTCTCATTAGCCTTGTTAAGAACTCTTGTGATTATTCGATTACAATTAATTTTAATTTATGATTCTTAACATTATTTGAAGTTATACACTGTCCATCGGAGGCGCTGTGCAAATTCTAAATGCAAAAAATTAAAAAGGGGAAGGAAGAGAAACATCAATTGAGCACAAAACACTAATTTGATAACCGGTATTATTTCATATACTTAGATGCCCTGCTCTCAAATAAGTCGGCAGGAGAAGAAGGGATACGATCTTTAAATTTTATATATGGTACCAAACATATCCATATATATAAGAAGTAAAAGAAGGGCATAGGATAATTAAGTTTTCAGCACATTCAACTGGGTTATCCCAACCCAACCTTTACTTTCTTTTCCCCTGCTTCACTTGTACTCCAGGATCATGTTGTTCTCAGGAGCCAATCCAACACAAGCTCTCAGGATGTTTTCCAGCATAGCACGCTGCTTTGACAATGCATTCACTACTGGTGTACCTGGTGGGACCTGTAATTGGTTCCCAAACAACATTAGAGAAATTTATATAAAATTTAAAAGGGTATTAGACAAATTCATTGCACAATTATGAATCAGCTTGGATTAGACTTACAAGGGGGGCCTTGGTCAGGTAACTGAGGATGGTTGCAACCGGGTGGAATGAGTGAAACTTGTCCTGTGAAAAACCATAACATAATTTGTCTCAGAAAGCTGAAATTAGCTGTAAGTGTTTAATTGGGACACTTGAAGAAACGATCAAATTAACGATTAATAAGAAAGAGATATAGATATAGAGACCTCAGATTCAGCTTTGAACTGGATTCGAGTGCTGAGCTCAGCAAGAAGGACCAAGTCCAGGATGATAGGAGCAGCTAACAGTGAATCTTCACAAGTGTTGTGCAGCACGATTGTGTTCTTTCCACCCATGAATATCTCTGAAGTGTACTCATCCATGGCTCTCTTGCTGTCCCCCACATAAGGCACATACTGCAAAATCAATAATAAATTAACCAAGAGAGTCAAATTTATAATTACCAACAAATATAGAGACAGAGTTAGGTGGGTGAAAAAAGTTACCTTAATAACGACGACATGGTCTGGGTGTTCGCCGGGCTCATAGAGGATGGCATTGCTGTTGACCATATCATCAACAACGTTGCTCTTGGAGATTTCCTTAGAGCGGAAGGTTTGTGGGGCAGAGAGATTCATCCCATCATTGTTTCCCAAATGGTTGTAACTCACTATTGATGTTGGCTGTCAATCATGCATCGATCAATCACCCAAGAGCAAGTACAATTGATTATTAAAAGATCATAATACTACATACATGTTTTGATTAATTAAAGCTTATTAAACATACAAAAACAAATAACAAGTGATAGTTTGTCTTATTGAATTGAATAATAATAATTAATAAAGTAGTAGTAGCAGCAGCAGCAGCACTCGTGACATGACTATGACACAAGTTGGGTAAAAAAAATAAAATACTTACTTTGATACCAGCACCCACAAGGAAGTCCACCAACACAGATTTCATTTTGGTCTGACCACTCTTGAAGTCATCTCCACCGATCAAACTGTTCCTCTTGATGGCCAGATCAATCAACCCTGATGAGACAATATATATATATATATATATACAAGCAAATTAAGTTCAATTTTGTTTTAAAATTTACATAAATAATAACAAAGTGAGAAAAGCAATTGAGCAATGGTATATTATATATAGACCTGGGACAAAGGTGTTCTGAGGGCTTCCATTGATGAAAGGAACATTTTCCAGAATACAAGCCAGGGCATAGAGGGTTGAAGGGGAAATCTCAGCTTCATTCCTGTCCAAGGAAGCCAAGAGGTTTTCCATGGTGTCGTTTAGCCCCACAACGACATTGCTGTACCTCTCTGTGTTGGCAGTCCACAGGACCACCACCCTGTCAACCTTGGTGGCTTCCTTAAAGTCCCTGAAGGAACAGATTAATTATGTGAGGCCGGAGTTTCAAACTGAATATATTAATTAATTAATTAATGTTGGTGAATTTAAATTAATTACTTGATGTCTTTGATGATTTGTTGAACTTGTTCTTTCTTGGTGCCTTTGATGACGTTGTTGGCGCGGTCACCTTGGTTGGCAGCAATGAAATCGGGGTCATAGATTCCGGGGAGTGGAACCATGGATTCCATGTAAGGCCTTAGTTGTTTCTGTAGGTCGATGTCAAACACCCTGGCTCTGCCCATCGCATCAGCCAGGTTCATGTTACTGATATCCCATCCCCCAAACACAATGTCTTCTGGGTTTACCTGCATAAATCAAAGACTCGTGCTTATGATATAGTTCGGAAAAAAAAATAATCAAAAAGCATAATTTTTATTTTTGACGCATTAGAAATCTATCAAATCATAAGGGTTTCATTTCATGTGTCTAGTGTTCCACCTCGAGTGAATCCCACACATACAATTGTTAAATCATAATAATAACTTCTATCATAATCATATCATATTCATAATCTATAATCTATTTAGAAGAAGAATAAGAATAATTTTACATTCTCTTGACTATATATTTTTACTAGTTTTTCTTAATTTTAATATTATTAAATTAAATATTAAATATTGAATATTAAATTAAATTAAATATAATTAAATAATAAATAAATAAATTATTGAATTAAATAAATATAATATAAATAATAAATATAAATGAAATAATAAATAAATAAATAAGTAAATAAAAATATAAATGAATTAAATGTCAAATATTTTATATTTTATATTTTTCATTATTGTTTTTTCATTTTATTGTTTAATTTTTCATTTTATTTTTTCCTTCTCCCATGAACGACTCACGTCTTACCGTGGATCTCGTGGAACTTTTTTAAAAAACATGCAAAATGTTTGATGGACCACTACAGTACACCCTATACACGTTTACTGTTCATTTTATGTATTGTGGGGAGGTGTACTGTAGCGGTACAGGTGTTCATGTATCACCGCCGAAAAAAAATATATAATTTCTTTTGGACCAGAGAGAGAGAGAATCATTTTTGTTTCAAACAAATAATTGACGGGACAGTACAGAGCAAAATAAATACTCCATTTATTTTTATTAAGAAAGGGCATGCATGTGTGGGACTTGGAGGAGTTATCAAAAAAGGGAATTAGATGTGCTGCACTTTTTTACTTATAATATTTAATTAACTAAAAATTTAATTAAATTAATTAATATTTTTTAAATAATTATACTTTTTAATTGTCAATTTTTCCTAAAATATAATGGTTCAATTTAAAGTGAAGAAAAAAGGAGAAAAAATGCTTCCGTCAAAGAGATCGCAATCGTATATATATACCATTGGAAGCAGACTCTTGAATGGGGCATAGAATTCCTCCCCTTGGAAAGACCCCACTCTAATTGCTGAAGCCTGGGTCAGCGACCCAAAATAATTGGCCTGTTGAATCTTGTCCTTTGTTGCCCATGATATACCCCTGAAAATCATGTAACCAGAAATGCTATTTCTCACAAGTTTCCTTCCCACTACCATATATCATTAACCACAAAACAATAATAAAACTGAGATGAAAATAAATAAATAAATAAATAAAAATGGTAAAGGAAAATGAAACTAACTCTCGGTTAGCAATAACACCACCAGTGAGGGTTGAACCATTGTTTCCACCCCACCCAACAAGCATCACCCTAACAGTAAAAAAACACATATATACAGATCAACAAATTAAGCAGTAAAAAAGAAAACATAATTTAAAAGAACACTTTGAGAATGGAATCAAAATTGATAGATACCCCAATTTAGGGACAAGGGTTTGGGTTTTAAATTCATATTTGACGGTCTTGGGCTTGACAACCCACTGATAAGTGTCATTCCTGATCTCGTGAACGAGTTCAGTGGTTTCATAGTTATACACGGACTGAATCTCAGTCTCTGTGTACTTCACGTTGGGACTCTCAACCTTGAAACTCTCGATGAACATTTTTGAAGCAGTCAAGAGAAACGGAAAAAACAACCTTAGAAGGAAAGGAAAAGATAAGAAAGCAGTTACTGAGTGAGAAGGGTGGTTGTGTTGTGGTGCAGCTTCACGTAGTGGAAGCAGGCTCTATATATAGAGGAGGAACCGCAAGAGAGTTACTGCACGTGTCACAAATTCAGTGGATGTGAATCCCATGCTCATACAATAATGTTTTATTGAATTTTCAAGTCCTTTCTAATTCATTGAACTTTACCCTTTTGGTTATTATTTTGAATAATTGAATAATTAATATTTTTACTTTAATTACACTTTTAATATAATTTACTCAATATTATTAAAATTTAGAACTAGCATTCTTAGAATACTGCCTACTAGGCAGATTTTCTCTTTTGGGTCTAGTAGGCGTGTAGTATTCTAAAAATACTAGTTCTAGATTTTAAAATTTTATTAAATATTTTAAATTAATTAAATAAGTATTAAATATTCTTTAATGTCAATGACAATTAATGTATTAATTTTTGTTCAATATTTATTTTTATTTGTTAAATTATCATCTAGAAAATGTTTGTTGGAAGATGCATTAAGATTACTCTCTCTGTTCCTATTCAATTGTTTGTTTAAGAGTTGGACATAGTTATTGATAAATACATTTAATACCCTCATTATGTTAAAGTTATTTTTCGTTTCTTAATATATCATTTGTCTCTTTTAATTTTAATTATGAGAAAAAGGGCCTAAGAGCTAAAACTAGAACCCACACAGGAAAAGAAGTGAATGAAGGAATTATATAAAAAATTCTACAGCTATCCAAGTCGGGAACATATTTTAATTTACTAGTGCATCTGTCACCTGATTTACTTCACGAAAAACATGCATTCATTTAATATGATCTCAGTCTCCGATGAACAGATGTACTACATGCCACCTCATTTGTCTCTTTAATATGCTAATTTTACGTAATTTTTTGTTAAATTAATTAATGAGGTAAATTATAACTTTTAAAAAAAGTTATATTGTTATGTCATTTTTATTCATATTCTATTAATAGCATGTTTGGTTATTTTTAATATCATAACCTTAGACTTTAGACATCTTTGAACACAAAAGCTATTCTCTTAAGCTTCAGAAAGACGCATAATCGTATATCTTTGCCGTGGAAACAAACATATGATAAAAAAGAGAAAAATAAAAACAAAAAGTTTAATACCACCACAAGTGATGCAATGGAAAAAAGTATCAAGTAAAATGTTAAAAGTTAAATGTAAAAATAAAATTAGTTTTTTTAATGAATGTTGTAACGATTTTTATCAATGAAATACTTGACCCTTAATCAGTTACTAGTATTAGCATAAAAAAAAAATTTTAAAAAAAGTGAGAGAAGAAAAATGTATGTACGAAATAAATTTATATGTGAATTAATTATTATTCACTGAATTCTGAAAAAGAAAATTATTCACTGAATAGAAAAGTGTTTACACGCGGCACAAGAAAGGAGCAAGTTGGGACACCTTTCAGTACATGTGGGGCACAATAAAGGAAGACCCTCGAAGGTTACTTAGGTGAGGCCAATACAAAAACACTGGACGTGACTCCTGAATAGACTCGGTAACGGGACCGGATGGTGCATTTTTTTGGACTATCCTTCCTTCACTCTCCACTTGGGGTCGCGTGTGAACACGCTCGGATATTGTTGGTCAGTTGCGGCCTGACAAGTATCCTACAGACACGTGGTTCGAAGTGAATTAGAGCGTGAATGAGACTCGGTGAAAGGAACGGTTAAGTTTTAACCGTTCCCTATTAACCGTTTTCCTTTGTACCGGTACTACTCATGCAGTCATGCCTCATGGACTCCGTTTTCCTTTAAACCGCTTCCTTCCGTTTTTTTTTTTTACAGGCTTAACCGTTTCCTTCCTGGTTTTCTGTGTAGGTTCATTCTGAGTTCTGACATTCTGTACGCACCAGTTTTTGGAAATTAATTTAACTTTTGATTATGAATAAAATAATAAGCTTGTAAATATTATATTCCGTTTCTAGAATTTTTTTTATGGGTTAAATATGCTCTAGGTCCCTGTAATATAGGGGGTTTTGAATTAGGTCCCTGTAAAAAAAGTTAAATTTTTTTGGTTTTTTTTTTATTTTAGTTCTTGGAGTGAGTTGACCGCTTACATAGTACATTTCATCACTCCTACATGGCAAAAATGATGATGTGACCTTGCTGACGTAACTTGTATAAATGACACATTACCTGACACATCCCTGTAAACATATTACATTTTGAATTTAATCCCTCTAAAAAAAATGTGTTTTGAATTTAGTCCCTTAAAATTTATATTTTGATTTTAGTCCCTCCTCCATCACCACCCCCTCGACCCTCCTTCTCCCCCTCCATGGCTTCCCCCTTCTCCACCACCACCACCACCTCCTCCACCACCACCCTTCCACCACCACCCCACTCATGGCTTCCATCTCCTCCATCACCATCCCCTCCTCCACCACCAACACTCAAACACCATTTTTTCACCATTTTTTCACCATTTTTTCGCAACACCCCAACAACAACAATAACAACAACAATGATTTATTCTCCTTTTTTTGCCAACAACAACAACAGCAGCAGCACACAAACAACAACAACAACAACAACAACATTTTTTTTTCACGAAACGTAAATCACAAAGGACATATTTGTAGGGACTGAATCCAAAATTTTCATATATTTGAGGGACTATATCCAAAACGTAACATATTTGTAGGGACTGGATCCAAAACATTCATATATTTATAGGGACTAGATTCAACCACGTTTTATCTTCTTTAATCTTGTAACACCCTTTCTCCAAAAAGGATATTACACCATAGTTATCATGAATTTCAACATAACTTATAAAATTTTTAGTGAAAATTGAAAATTATTCTTCTAAAACACGGGTAAAAACTTTTTTGGCCTTTTAAAGAAGATGAGAAGGATGGGGAGTATGTTTCCTTGATTCCTTTTTAAATGTTTTCAAAAAGGTTTTCAATGCGGAAACATAATTAGAACTTGTATGAGTGTAATCTCATTTCATATAACCAACAGAGTCTTTACAAGAAAGATTGGAAATGATACAGTGAACATCTGAGTCAGTCTAATCTCTATACCTCTACCCAAAATAATACCATGACCATCTACTCTTCTCGGAATCCATATTCATCTATACAACAGCATCCTTCAGATCTTCTCCTAAGAGCTAACCCACTTTTTGGGTCAAACATCTACTCCGTCATGCATCAACACAACAAAGCAGGCAAGGGTGAAACTCTAAACAAATTAATAGGAAAAGTACAGGCACACAGAAACATACATCACTCAGATACACAGGAAAAATACTTAATTAATCAGTATACCAATATAACAAACAATAAACACTTTGCTTAAAACACAGCACGTTGGGATCTAGTGGGAACATCCCTTTAAACAAAACATTTGGGAACATCGAGTAGGAACAGCAAGTAGGAACATCGCTGTATACAAAGCATATGGGAACATCGCCTTTCACTAGGCATATCTCTTTCACTTCCAACCACTCAGAACCACTTTTAACAGATAATAATACCAATCACATGTTTCAGGTAAAACACAGATTTCACAAGTAAACACAGAATCACGAGTAACTGTAGAATCAAAACGTATTCGAAATAGACTAAGTGGAGTCAAACTTTTATTTTATGGGAACACTTAAGCACCATTTATTTTATAGGAAAAAGACCCGTTGGAAGCCTACCTCAATAATTTCCACTGTCATAAACGTTGAAAATTAAACTAAGTTAATTGCATACATATACAGATTGGATACCCGCTCTATATTTTCCACTGTTAATATAACAGTAGAATTCACCGAGAATCCATTATTGTTATACTCTTTTATCCAATCCAATCCAATCTATTTATATATACGTTATTAAGAAATCACTTCTTTCCCAATTTATCTTAGTCACGTATATACCTGGTCCCTAGTGTTAAGATTTTTAAATAGCGTATCAATATAGATCCCAGGCCAGATAGAGACGGACTTTATAATGGCCCCTTCAAATGTCTCTTTCCTTTCTAGACAGATCCATACTAATAAACCAATCAAATCTTAAGCATCACCCTTGAATATATAAATGTTAGATAACATCAGGGTTTTCACAAAAGAAGAAAACGTATTTTCTTTACGGTAGAATCATATTTACAGTAAGCTAAAATTTGCCATTATAACAGTATGTTTACTAAGCTCAAAATTAATTCTTGTATCCTCACCTCATTCCCACGAAAATTTAAGGATTTTTGGGCATCACAACACTACAATTAATAATTATCATAAAATAATCATTTTAGAGCAATAAAACAATTTATAAAGCATAAAGAACCATTTAAAAACTATAACACCCAAAGCATACAAGTCAAGCATAACCAAATATCATACATATACATCTCAAATTATTTTGCAAGAGGTTCCCCCTACCTTTCACCAAAAATGGATGAAGATCCAAGAACACAAAGTAAGAAATTTAAGAACTAAGAAGAGAAAAAGAGAGAATTGTGTTTGCCTTGAATGCTTCTTGAAATTGTGTGTGAAATTTTATGAAGCAAGGGGGGCTATTTATAGGGAGAGGGGGCAGCCAAGGGTAGTGGTATTAGCCCATAGTTTTACCAAATACCATGGTTTAGGAAAAGTAATTAAAACAAATAAAAACTAATTAATTAAATCCTAATTGGTCTAAACCACTTCACAAAGATTGAATCCAAGTGAAAATCATCATCCAAGGGCTCTTGGGGAAGGAGAGGGGCAGCCAAAGAGCTAGGGAGAAGGAAGGAATAAAGAAATTATGTGATGTAAGCCATTAGGCTTAAAATCCTAATTAACTAATTAGGTTTAATCAAATTTTATTCTAATTGGTTTAAAACCATGACTCATGTACCAAATGCACCTAGTCCTCTTCTTGGCAAGGTGGTGCGACGATTTATGAGGGCTTAAAAGGGAGGGAGTGAAGTTACATCTTTACCCCTAGGGTTTTCAAGTGAAAACGGATGAAAATCAAGGGCAAAATTGACTTTTCACTAAACAAAAATTTCCAAAATGAATTGAAAGGATGAGAACTGATAAGAAATATTGGGAATACCATGTAATAGCCCTAATAGCTTCATGGAAGAGTTTATGGAATTTTACGGTAAGTGTATACTGCGCGGTTTGCATAAACAAGTGAAAACAAACGCGCAGTAAGTGAAAAAATAGACATTTTTCAGAAAATTATCAGATAATTCTCAAAAATCACAAATTTAATTTAAACACTAATGGTCTCTCTTGAAATTTGATTTTGAACCCTCACTGGTCAGTATAAATCCATTTTGGCCCAGAAATTCTCGTTTTATGTGTCTTACGGAGTTTTGAAAAAGTGACTTTTGATCTGTCTTTCAGAAAATTCTGAAATAATTTCCATAAATCCTAAAAAATGGAAAAACATCTTTTGGCTATTCAATATCTTTATCTGACTTTAACTTGAGCTCGAATCAGTCTATAAGCTCAAGCGGTTTACAATTTGGACCAAAACAGAACTTCTAAATCTTTTTACTTCTAAAAATTCTAGAAAAATTCCACAAAATCTAAAATATTATAAAAACAAACTTTTGTGAAGGAAGTTTATTTATTGAAGTTATTTGATACTTTTAAGCTATTTAAAACTCTTTCCGTCAGTTTGACGTACTGCTTTCTGTAAAAAGACTCGTTATCGATTGTAAAACTACCGTTTCAGAAGTATTTCAGAAAATGTGTATTTTACCCCTAATTTTAAGCCAATAATAAATCACAAAACATTTTTGTCATAAGAATTCATATAAAACAGAATAAGGACGAAAAAATAGAGAAACAGATGTTGTAACTAGACCTGACGGAAGCTGAAAATTGACCGTCTTCAGAAGAAATCTTAAACATGTGTATTTAAATCCTATTTGTAAACTAAAAATAAATCTCAAAATATTTATATCGCAAAACTTCATATAAAACAGATTTTCAAATAGTAACTTAGAAAAACAGATGTTACAAATCTTCTTCTTCTCCCTTCTTTTTATGGGTTTTCTGCATTTTGCCCCCCATTTTTTCACCACCACCACCACCAACAACAACAACAACCCAACAACAACAACAACAATGAGGGAGTAACCGAGAAGGGAGAGAATGAAAGGGGAGCGAAGGTTTGAAGGAGGAGGAAGGAGGTGGTGGGGGTGGAGGAAGGAGGGGAGGAGAGATGAGGGGTGGGGGTGGGGGTGGGATGGGGGAGGGACTAAAATCAAAATATAAATTTTAAGGGAGTAAATTCAAAACACATTTTTTTTAGAGGGACTAAATTCAAAACGTAATATGTTTACAGGGATGTGTCAGGTAATGTGCCATTTATACAAGCCACGTCAGCAAGGCCACTTCAACATTTTTGCCACGTAGGAGTGATAAAATGTGCCACGTAAGCGGTCAACTCACTCCAGGGACTAAAATCAAAAAAATAAATAAAAGAAGGACAAAAAAAGTTTGATTTTTTTTTACAGTGACCTAATTCAAAAACTCCCTTTATTGCAGGGACCTGGACCTTTACTGTTTTCTCCTTATTATTACTCCCTCCGTCCCTAATTATAAGTGATTTTTTACAAGTTTGTTTGTCTTTTTTTGTAAGAGGTTTTTTATTAACCTTTTTTTGGGTCAATTATTTATTAACGTTTAAGTACTGTTTTGTGTCTCTGATTTTCACTGTATAATACTCAATTTAGTCACGGGTATTTGTAGCATACCTAAGTTTGTAAATAATATTATATTATAATATTATATGGGAGAATTATTATATTATATTCCATTCCTAGAAATTTCTTTACTGCTTTTACGTACCTTTTACGAGACCGTTTATGCATTTGTGACTTTCCCTGTGTTTGTTACGCGAGAAGTTGATGAGAAAGAAACAAGAGCGAGAGAAAGAGAGCAGAAGAAGCGTATCTCTTTCGTTTGGTTTATCAGAGAAATAGTGAAGAGAGAAGAAAACCACATGAGTCCCACAGATTTTTGAGTCTTTGCAGATTTGCGAAGAAAGAGTGAAAAAAGAACCAATTTTTTTTGTGTATTCCAATGATACCCTTGGATAAAATTGCCGCAGATGCAACAGCCAAATGGGACCATCATTTTTCTTCTAACAGAGATGAGTGGTCACTACTTGACTCGCGATGGAGTAAAAATAGGGACTTGTATGGCACCGCCGTGATTTTGGCTGCCAATAATGGTGGCCGGTGAACAGAGTTTTTTTTTCTTCAGAAATTGTAACAATTTCCTGATGAAGATCTTAGTCTATTTTGTGTTCTTGAATGAAGAGATGAAATAGAAGAAGAAGAATAATGGCTAGTTGGAAGAGGAAATGAAGAACATGGAGTTAACGAAGAAGAAGGAGAACAGCGCTGCGGGTTGAAAAAGATGAACAACTGCTGTTGTGAAAGAGATACAAATAAAAAAATCATAAAAACATTTTTTATAATAATAAACTTATCAAATATAAAACGGTAAACTTTCATTTAACTTCAATTTTAATATTAAAAAATTGATAATTAATTTTATATAATTTTTCTAATTTACCAAAAAAATTATAATTTAAAATGTATAAATATAATAAGCTTTTAACATAATTATATATTATTATATTATAATTTATAACTAGGGGTGTTTTTGTCCAATGAAAAATATTATCATTTCTCTCTTCTCACTTTCTACCCAAACAAACGAAGAGAGAGAGAAGAATACACTTCTTTCTCTTCTATTTCTCTCATACCAAACAATACAAAAAATCTGTTTTATTTCTCACCTCTTTCTCTCTTCTCTATCTCTTTCTCATCTCTTTCTCTCTTCTCTCTTTCTCTTCTCAACCAAACAAAGGGTTTGTGTAATCTATGACATTCACTTTATAGTGTAGCAAAAAAAAGATATTCACTGTATAGTTTACATCAAAAAAAATATTCACTGTATATTTAGTAGTATTCAATACTCATTTTGTAACGGGTAAGTGTAGTGTACTTAATTTTGGAGATTTTATTTAACGTAAAAAATATTGTAACTCACTCTCTTAGATCAGAGTATAGTCTAACGTAAAAAAAAAAAAGAGTATAAAAAAGGAGCAATACGAGGTGGTGGTTTTTTTTTTTAAGATTGGCAGTGTATATATATATATACATATATTTTATAGGCTTAAATCTGTTTTTAGTCTTTCATTTTTCACTCAGTTCCATTTTTAGTCCCTCATTTTTAAAACGCGTTTTTTAGTCCCTCATTTTTTAAAAATGGTCTCTTTTAGTCCCTCGGGCTATTTTTTAATTTCAAAAAATATCTTTTAAAATTATACTTTGACCCCTCCCAAGTCTAATGCCCATCTTAACCCATTTTTTGGTTTTCTTCCCCCTCCACTGATGCACCGCGCTCCCCCATCCCCGCACAGCCAAGGGGGGGAGCTCCGCGCAGCCAACGGAGGCTACGCACAATGGCAAGAAGGGAGACGACCACCGCGATTGCACAGGGAGAAGACGAGAAAGAGGCCGCATCTCATCGTGGCTTCGAGGGAGGACGTTGAAATTACTCCTAGCGGGGATGGGGGTCCGCTGTGCATCAATGGAAGGAGAGGAGAACGAAAAAACGGGTTAATGTGAGCATCAGGCTTGGGAGGCGTCATAGTATAATTTCAAAAGATACTTTTTGAAATTAAAAAATGGCCCGAGGGACTAAAAGAGACCATTTTTAAAAAATAAGGGACTAAAAAGACGCGTTTTAAAAATAAAAGACTAAAAATAAAACTCAGTAAAAAATAAGAGACCAAAAAGAAGTTTAAGCCTATTCTATACTATGTCGCAATATAGATAAATTTTAAAAAATGATATTGTGATGTAATAAATTAAATACTTAAATATAATAATGTATATGTGTAAAATTCATTTACATTTTCGGTGCTGTAATTATTAGACTCGTTTATCAATAATACTATTATGTTGTATATAACTATGGTAATTAAAAAAATTCCTGCAAAAACAAACAATGGTAAAAAAATTACGTTGTATATAGCTAAATAGAAATAAAGAGCTAACGCACTACCCAATGTGTGTGCTCAATTGGCAACACACTGAGTTTGTGAGTGGGATCAAGATCAAAATTTGATCCCCACAAAACTCATTTAAGGGGGTAAAAAATTTAAGTGTAACTAAGTCATTCATTTGAAAAATAAGACAATAATTATTCGATTATTTATATTGAATTTTTTAATTGATAAATACTACCCAAAATTTTATTTGCCACCAAATTTCTCATTTTCTTGGTGTAATTTTCAAAGTCAATAGTTATAATCAATGGTTGTGTGCTAATTTTTTTTTTACAGTAAATGGTGGTGTGCTATTTATTCCACTACATTTCATAAAAATAATTTATAATTAATTTATCTTTTCTTATTTAATTTGAAATAATCATTATAATAATAAATAATTATTAAATAATGGTAAATTGAGAAAAAATAATTAGACATTTAATTT
The DNA here is from genome assembly GCA_030159175.1 of Glycyrrhiza uralensis. Taxonomy (NCBI): domain Eukaryota; kingdom Viridiplantae; phylum Streptophyta; class Magnoliopsida; order Fabales; family Fabaceae; genus Glycyrrhiza; species Glycyrrhiza uralensis. The sequence continues at coordinate 53,222,331 of BRZY01000003.1, read as the reverse complement.
TTAAAACATCAATTGTTTTGGAATAGAAAAATAATTCTAAAACATAAATTTATGGGAATGAGGTAGTATTCGATAACATACAGTGAAATGTCATTAGTTCAAGTAGCATGATGTATTTTTCTATAATCTAATCATAGTTTTATAAAAAGAATATAATTATTATACATATATAGTGTATAATTTTTTTACATAGATAAAAATCAATAAAACCTAAAATGTTTTTCAAAATTTATACTTTTCATAAGAAAGGATATGACTCCTCTAAAGTAAGTAATCTCACTTTAGAAAGTAAAGTGAGCATATATCAACCGTTTAACCAATTAAAGGTCTAGATTGATCCATATTTAAATTTAAAATTAATAATTTAAAAAAAAACTAAAAATAACTTCCTCTACCTAGGTTCAGTGAATCAGTATGTGTTCCCCTAAACCTTCTGCAAACAATAATCCCTTTTGCCTAGGTTCCATTGTTAAGCTGTCGGTGAAGCTGCTTGACATGAAATGTGTGTCTCTAATTTTCTGTCATGGCGTGTTCCATTTTCATTAAGTTGGTTCATCTCTACCGTTTTCGTTGTTTCTTTAATAATCATGCTCATCTTGTGATGAAATCTAGTTCCGACGGCTTTTTATATGGACTGGGTGTCTCTTGTTTTTATGAGAGAGATGAGAGAGGACAAGAGGGAGAAGAATCCCATATTGTTTAGTCCAATAAGGTAGTTATCTCATGCGACATTGACTGGAATAAGGAAGAAAAATCTTTCCTCTTAAATGAAATGAAACGAAACACTAGCAATTAATTAAGCATCTTTGCTAGTTGTATATGGTTTTGTACGGGAAAAAAATTAACAAAATTCCCATAAGAAAATACCATAATATTTTCAAATTATTTTTTCAAAAAAAATAATTCAAAACTCAAAATTAGGAATATACTCTCCGGCCGTTGAGAAAGGTGAATGTGGGGTGGGGCTACTGGGAAGATATTGGTGGGCCAAACAAAATCTGTTGGATAGAAAATTATATATCCAGGCTCCCGGAAACAATGGTCAATTATAAGTCTTCCACGAGTATAAGGCTTGTTAAGTATAATAAAGAAAATATAATATATATAATATTAAAATAATGTCAACATAATTTAAATATGTTTAATTATCTGATTTAATTATCACTTTAGTATATTATCTGATTTTAATCATTTTTGTCTAATATGCTCATATTTAGGTTATTTTGGAAGAGCTTATGAGTTATTTATGACACAAACATAATTTTAAGAAACCTATAAAATTAACTGATGATATATTTATAAGATATGTTTTTAGTTTACGATTATCATGGACGGTTCATAATGGGATTTCACTGCAATGTGGGTGCTTGCAGTGCTGTTTGAGCGGAGTTATGGGGCATGCTTTTGGGTGTCCACCTTGCTCACCAGCTAGCTAGCTAGCTAGGTTTGTCTTCGGTCATTTTTTAGGTGCGCAGACTCACAAGTGGCGGTGAATTTGGTCAATATGGGATTGTCCCCGAATGTCATGTTTTAGCGGGTGCACTTAGTATGGACCACCCTCAATGTTCACCATGGTGGTGAAGTGCCTTTTATAGCCATTGATATATTAATATAAAAAATGAATGGGTGGGATCAGTTACTGAGTACTTGCCATACAGGTTTTGCAGAGAGTTTAACATTATTGCAAAAAGGGTCCTATAATATGTTGCATTAATAATTCATCACTAACCATTTTCTCTTTCCTCTGCCCCCTCCTTCTCCACCTTCGCCCCTCCCTCCCACCTCCCTCCTCCACCTTCCCTGTTGCAATTTGGATACTGCAAATTGGGAAGCAGCATAGACGGGTTGAAGTGCTCTACATGCAAATTACAGCAAAATGTTCAGCAAATAATTGCTCCTCCGCTGCTTGCTCTACCTTATACAATGTCTGGAAATAATTTCAAGTCCTTTCCAGTATTCCAAAATCTGTGAAGCTATCTAAGAGTGAAAAAAATGATTTATGATCGTGATGCTGGATAAAAGCTATTCCCTTAGTAGTCAATTAGTAGCAAAGAGCCTTATGACAGCACACACTTGATATGAGCTAACAATCAAATACAAAGCACTGCCACTAAGAAGAAATACGTGAAGAATTTCAAACTATAACATGAAGGATCAACTTTATTTATTGCTACAAAGTTGGATAGTAAGATGTACCAGCCCCTCTTTTCTAATGATCATTTAGCCAAAAAAATGACAATAAAAAGCTCTGATAACAAAAAAAAGGAAAATGCAAATCACATAACAAATCCATTGAGTCTCACGATCACATAAACAGAAACTAATTAAAAGATAATCAAGGACCACAAAACAGTGAAGCAATATAAAAACAAGAGGGGGGGGGGTACCCAATAGATCAACAATCACAGTGATCACAAAATGAAAAGCTAAAAAACAAAAGAAGAAGAACCCATCAAAGTTACCACAATATGAGGCCAACCCAGATCAAGCAAAAGATCAATTAAGGATGAGAAAGAGAGAGCATATAGTGAAATGAGCATTGAGAAGGAAAAAGCGTATAATTAAGGTTGAATTTTTTCATGTACAAGGGCAGGTCCTCTTTGGGAAAGTGGATCTGAAGAAGGCGTCCATGTCTTCCTTACTTGGGACCTCGAAGAACTGAAATTCATCCATAAGCTTCCTCTTGCACGACACCACCGTCTTCGGCTTTCAGGGCGCCGGAGGACACATCTGTATCGCTGGAATCTTGCTCTCCTTTGAAGTCAGAGTCCGGTAGCTCTCGTCGTCTTCGCCTGCATCAGCTACGGCGACAACGACGTCGTTTTTGTTCTCGTTCTCCGTCGGTGTTATGATTGCGGAGGACATGTTGTTACGGTTGGGGGTTTGAACGATGTCGTCGTCGGAGAGGGTACTGTCGTCCAGTTTGACGTCGGAGATTCAGAGCTTGGACTATTGGTTGTGGAGGTGCAGGTTGGTGGACATAGATGGTGAGACTGAGAGAATAGTGTGGAAGGAGGGGGAGGAGAGAGAGCGAGAGCCTGAGACGGGGACGAAAAATTGGGAACAGAGGTAATTTTCAAAAGTTTTGGGGTATATACTGGTTGTACACAAAAATTATTTTCAAAGGTTTTGGGGATTAACTTAGAATAACTAAAAAGAAGGGAAAACAGGCCATAACAGGTCAAAAAGGCACTTCCCCACCATGGTGAACATGGAGGGTGGTCCATACTAAGTGCACCCTGTTTTAGCCTCTTTTGCATGAGATTTCTAGACTTTTGAATCTTGGATCTTGGTCTACTCGTGAAGCTATAAACAGTACTACGCGGATCGGATGGCAAATTAATTTGCTTCGTTGTTGTTTTCTTACCGTTTGTTATAAAAAAAATATAATTTATATAATTTTTTTTTACATTAATTTATATAAAATTTAAGCCTATACATTTTTACATGACACATATTTATCAAATAAACTCTTAAGTTATTCAGTGAAACACAATCCAAACATTTACTAAAGAGTTGTCCTGCTTTAAGCCTTTAACACCAACCGCACATCGCACTGTACTGCAGAACCCCATTCAACTTCCCAATGTCGACCACATGAATCATCTAACTAACCAACACTCAAATGGAAGCAAACCTCTCAAAAGTGTTTTTGGAAGTTTATGTTCTTTGGATAACCCATAACAATCTTCTTATTTTTCCAACTCTCCCCTTTTCTTTCTTTTTTGCCTGTTTAGGTGAAACGCTATCCCCTGAACTAATCTGTGTTCGGCCGTAAGGTAAGTAAAGTCTGACCACGGATTGTTCCGTCGTAGGGATCGAACACGAGCCCTACCCGAGTCCGTAGATAGAAGACATTAACCACTTGTGTATATCCTCGTGGTTATAAACAAATGAGATTGGACTAGTCATACTATCCAGGAGAATTTTGATAATTTGCATGGAATCATAAATTTAACTTTACTGTTATAATTGTTAAAAAGGTACTCCTCGGCATTTTTCCCTCATTAAACTAGTGACTGTTAATGTTAATGTGCAGATTTTGAATACATAATTGACTCAATACTAAATGAGATCATATGTTCCGTCAAAAAAAAAATGAGATCATATGCTTACCTTTTTTTTAAAATATAACTTCAATTGGCTATTAGCTTTTTTCCTTCAAATTATTAGCGATTATATTTTCTTTTATTATTATTTTTATTGACGATTTTTATATGATACATCCTGTATCGGTTTATCACATTTGAAAAGAAAAAAAAAAAACTCCCTTCCACGCTGGGCCAAGTTTGATCAGGAAAAGATGAAACATGCAACACATACACAAATCCATGATTATTGGACCCAAAAAAAAAATCCATGATTAAATAATAAATTACATTTTCCTAGCGTGACTAGAGCTGGGTATACGGGTCTTGATTCGCGGACGGTCCGTTTAACCCGCAGTCCGCGCGGGCCATGGGCCTTGAAAATAGTAGCCCGTTTAAATGCGGACTTTTTTGGCCAGGTCCGTTTAACCCGCGGGTCCAACGGGTTTGGTCCGCGGTTTTGCGGGCTGGCCCGCGGACTGAGAGTTTCACACCAATAGTGGGTTTGGTATCACACTTGTGAACAGTTCTGAAAACAACCATGGGTCATCGACTGAGACTTTCACACCAGGGGTGGGTTTCGTGTCACACCTGTGAACGGTTCTGTCCAATATGAAAGACAAGAACAATATCCACACCACGGGTGTGGCTTTTTTTACAGGACGCGATTATCTTCAAGGGAAGTAGCTATATGATCTTGTATTCCCTTGCCTTTAGCTAGCATTTTATATTATCTTGTATTCATTTGTGGTGCTTTTTTTGGCATACCTTGTATTCTTGAAAATCAACTTTTAGTATTAATAATATATAATTTTACTTATAAAAAAATGTACTTAAATTGTAAATATTTATTTTCTTTGAATTTTTAATATTTTTTTCATTTTTAGTTATTTTTTTCATATTTTTATTTACGGTCCGCGGGCCAGCCCATTAGCCCGCGGACTTAACGGTGCGGACGCGGGCCTGATAAAATGAACCCATTTAAATTGTAGACTGGGCTAGTCCAACCCACTTAAAATGCAGGCTTATGCGGACCGGGCCTAAACGGGCCGGGCTAGCCCGCTTACCCAGCTCTAAGCGTGACTTACATTTACAGTTCTTTTAAAGAGGATGGCGACAAAGACAATTCCGATAGCAACAATAACGAAGAAATATGTGCAAGTGACAAAATTGGTGTTGGCGAGTCTAATACGACTCTCATATAAGGAAGATGAGATTTTAAGAAAAAGAATTGTTCTAATGAAAGAAAAATAGAAAAATAATATGGGAAATTGGATAACAAACACAACAATTTTTTTTGATCCCATACATGCTGCAAATCCGACGTAATGCAAGCTACTGGGCCACAGCCCACAGGCCCCTGTACTCAGAAACTACAAACATTTATGACGCCAAAGCAATGAGTTATCTTTGACCAAAAAAAATATACTAATGAATTATCAATGTCCACTATTTGATGTAGTGTGACTCCCTTTTTCTATTTCTTTTTTTTTTTTTTAAAGTTATAAAAAATAGTCTGCTTGTAAAGAAGGAAAATTAAAAAAATATTAAAAATGCTCCTTTAAATGGTTTATGTGAAATTTATGTTGTGTTTATTTTTCACGAAATTGCTATCCAATTTCCAATATTTTATTTATATTTTTCTTTCGCTAAAATCGTTTTCTCCTCTTAAAACTTCATCTTCCTTATTGGAGAGTCGTACTGCAGTTGCATGGTCTCGCCAACACCAATTTTGTCACTAGTACTATCTAATTTCTTGTTGTTACTACTGTCATTGTTATCTTTGTCGCCATCGTTTTCCAAATTAGTTTTAACGTTAAACCATTGTTTTTGCAAGAGTCAATAACCTCTTAAATTAAAGGTATTTCATTTTATGTATAAAATATTAAAATTAAATATTTTTGGGTTTTTTTTACTATGTGAATCGAAGAGGAATATCATAGAATATATATCCATGGGTCAATTTATAGTAGTATTTTTTTCTATTGTTTAAATTGCTCCATTTAGTCAAATGAAGAAAAAAAAAACAAGTGTCAATATGTCATGAAAGATTTGTCTCATTAAATGAGTCCCCTGACTCGTCCCATATTTATCAAGATCAAATGTGTCTTTTGTATAACAAGAAAAAAGCTCTATATATTTAATACCTCTATTAATATTTATTTCTTCTTTTAATATATACTCTTCTTGTTTTTTAGCAAAGTAAAAATGTCTCAAAATAGTTGTTTTATTTTTCGATAAAACATTAATTATTTTTTTTCTGATTTCATTTCAAATTTTTAGAGCGTTGTATTTGGTTTTTGAGTAATATATAAATAATAAAATTATTTTGATATAATTATTACTTTCACTTATTAATTTATTGTATTTCTTAATTTGTATGAAAAAAATTTAAAAGACAATTATTTTGGGATCGAGAAAGTATTTTGGGCACCATTAAGAAAACCTTTGCTTGTTGGTTAGTTTGTGTCCTCAACTCCAACCCCTAAATTTCCGTAATGCCATCCAAAATATTGTTTGAAAATGAAGTGTGAGTAGATTTAGGCCCTGTTTGGATAACAAGCTTATTTACTGCTTATGGCATAAGCTGTATAAGCTACTTTTATAATCGAAAAAAAATTATAGTAAAACTTATTTTATATAAGTCATAAGTTGTTTTGATAAGCTATCCTGAGTAGCTTATGAAAAATAAGCCCAAAACAGCTTATGAATCAGTCATAAGCTGTGTTCATAAGCTCTGCATAAGCTAATCCAAACAGGCCCTTATGTCGGTATCAGAATGAATCTGACTATTATTGGGAAAAAAATGAAAAACTAAAACAATTGTCTTTATAATATGTGAATATGTGTTTTACTTACCAAAGATAGGGAAAAATTCCATTCTTTTTTTTGGTCATGAGAAATTCATTCATAGAAGAAAAACAATTCATCCAAAGGGTGATTAGATGCAAACATAGATGTAATTGGGCCCTTGGCCCTCCAGTTAATAAAAAAAATGTAAACATATAAAAAAAGTTGAACCTTATTTTAACTTTGAAGTAATTTTTAAGTTAAAAAAAACAGAATTGTTTGGAAGTCATTCTCAAGTTCCCATAACCTAGCGCCGCGCGGCGCCATCCTCCTCAAACCCCCTACCTTTCGTCCCCCTCTTTTCCTTTTTGTTTGGGGCTGGAGCGGCGGTTGTCTTGCCCCGCGTGCAACCCCCCCCCCTTCACTTCTTTTTTTTCTTTTTTGTTTTTTCTCTTGCTTCTTCTTTTCTCTGTTTTTTTTTGTTTTTCTTTCGTTTTTCTGCCACCTTACCTCCACCATCCGCCACCCTCTCCCCTCGCTGGAAGCTCGACAGAGAAGAAGCTTCGTCGTCGCATCCTCCTCTGCTCTCTCTCCTTCGGTGTGTTGGAGCTGTTGCACACTTGAGCTATGCTATGATTTATCATTCATGGACGTTGATAAGATCCTTCCATCTAGCAGCACCTTAGGATGGCATAGCCTACCTAAACAGTAACCCCCTTTTTTGTTCGTTCTTCGAATGATGCTAGTGGAGACAAATTCCATCCGGCTAATGAAGAGACTACTCAAGTCTTCCCAGTGGATCCTTCTTCTGCCTAAGAATTGAACGAACCAAGTTCCTCAACTAAAAAAGGGAGTAAGAAATAGAAAAAAAATCAACAATAAACTTCCCACTTTTGATGTCCCACGATTCTGCTAGTTTAGAAACTCAGGGGAAGGACAGGGGTAGCTAGGTCAGAAAAGCGAGAACTCAAAATTCTCCTTGGGTTTTGGAGGTGCCGATGTTAGCGATGGGTTGGGCGAGTTCCACCCTCGTTTGGGACTGCGCTGTCGTCTCCTTCAAGCATGGAGGCTCACCGTGGTTGCAACCGTTGCCGCCGCCGCTGTGGGGGAGCTCCAGATCACTGGAGTCTGGTTTCATTTTTTTGTTTGGTGTTGTCTGTGTTCGCTTTTTGGTTCCTGTTGTTCGTTTTGTTTTTTCTGTTGTTACGTTTTCTTTTTCGTTTTTTTTTTCTTTTTTGCTGTCTGTTGGTGTTTGTTTTGTTTTTGTTGGTTGTTGTGTCTTCTCCATTGTGCATCATGAGGGACCACCACTACTCTTTGCGACATGCCGGTTCTGTATGGGCCAGGCCCTGGTTGATTGATATGTGCTGAGTTTTGGATCAGTGACATGTGTGCTATATTGGTTAATACAGAAGGTTATGAGTGCCCCAAATGGGCCAAATCCAACCCACTCAAAGATATCCCAATGATATCCTTCATGACTGTATCCTTTTTTGTGTGCTAGGTGTAGTTTTTTTTTCTTTGTTGTTTTGTTTATTTGTTTTAGCTGTTTTCCTTGTCTGTAGTATGTTATAGCTTGGTGCAGGTTACAGCAGCGTGTCTTGGTTAGAATTGTTATTTTCCTTATGACTCTACATATGCTGTTTTTCTTGCTGTAGATGCTGTATGACTGAGGTTTCCTCTTTTATGAACTTATTATTGACAAAAAAAAAAGTTAAAAAAAAAACCAAATGTTACCTCAATTGTTAAAAAAAAAAACGTTATATCAATAGTTCACCTTTATCAGTGACAGTGGGAGGCGCGCAAACCAGTGGTCCACTGTGGAGTAGAAATTAAACTAGGCTTTTTTTTTTCTCGAACACTATTAGTTTTTTTATTTATCAAACTAGCATTTTTTTTTATGTACCAAAGTAACACTTTTTTGAATAAAATATTTATTTAATATTTTTTTAATGAATTAAATAATAGTAATTGGTTTAAGATTGTGATTAAGTTGTTAATTAAATTAATATTTAATTGTTAAGTATTTATTAACCCAATTTGTCAACTAATTGATAATATAATTATAGAAAATAGCTTAAATTGATTCAAAATTTAAAAATACAAATACATAAGTGATACAAATAAAAATGATACAAAAGTGAACTAAATGCAAATGATAGAATTTTTTTTTACTATTGCGTATCAGCTCCAGAACGGTGAGGACAATTTTTCTTGTTATGCCCTTCACTTCGGCACAGTCTACATCTCTTGGGATGACGATTCTTTTCCGTTTGATCTATTTCAGTACGAATTCTTGTGGATTGTGGACGACCATTTGGATCTCTCCGCATTGCTGGATTGTAGCACAATTTAATTCCATTGTATTCTGGCCAATATAAACGGTTAGACACTGGTTTGAACTCTTCGCGGTAAACATTGTATACATTTTGCAATGTATACTTGGGAGACACGTATGTCATGTAGTCGTGGTGAATATGAGAACAAGCAGCGATGACATGCGAACAAGGATAGTGTAATACCTGAAATTCACCACAGTCACACCACTGCCTATGCAGGTCTACTTCGAATGTCCCAGCAGGTCAGCCCGATGGTGGGCGAATCAACTCCTCAACTGTGAAAATACTTTGGTCTCGGTTGAAGATATGAACACAGTGAGAGTTGGATATTGCTCGTTGTATCTCAAGTTTTTCGATGAGAACATCTGTGTAAATCAAGCCAGATGCTATCATTGCTTCAGCTTGCCTTCCCCGTTTGTCTCTTGTGACAGAAAAGGAATGGATGAGGGAGTTTCGATCAGTGTGCAGAGACAGAGACATTGATGTCTGTGTCTCTTGTGACAGAAAAGGAGTGGAGGAGGTTGTTTCGATCGGTGTGCAGAGACAGAGACATTGATGTCTTTGTCTTTTGTGACAGAAAAAGGAGTGGAGGGGGGTGCTCCGATCAGTGTGCAGAGACAGAGACATTGATGTCTTTGTCTTTTAAACTGACTATTAATATTGTATTTATATTTTTAAATTTTAATTAGTTGACAAATCTGGTTAATAAATATTTAATTATTAAATATTCAATTAGTTGACAAATTGGGTTAATAAATACTTAATAATTAAATATTAATTTAATTAACAACTTAATCACAATCTTAAACCAATTACTATTATTTAATTCATTAAAAAAGTATTAAATGAATATTTTATTCAAAAGAGTGCTACTTTGGTACATAAAAAAAAAGAGTGTTAGTTTGATAAATAAAAAAAATAATGGTGCTAGAGAAAAAAAAAGCCATTAAACTAATCAATAATTTTAATATTTTTTAATTTTATTTAATATATTAAAACTATATATTATTTTTCGTAAAAAAAACTATATATTCTTCTTCTTTTGAAGCCGATGACTCCTAAACGTGAAACGGCGTCGTGCGTGAAAGGTTTCTCACAAGTCACGCACCTCGCTCTTTCTTTTCTACTTGGGGACCATTTTCGAATCTCGGTAGGTATCACAGTTTCTTGTCTTCTCCTCCAACTCCGTTCTGAACTTTGACTCACTCCGATACGCGTTACGCTACCCTTGTCAGTATCTTTCTTGTACTTGGTGTCATTATTATTTTTGCTCTTATATCCTTTCCATTTCGAAACTATTGCTTGTGTATGAACCTGGTTGCATTGTTTTAAATTTGATGATCGTATTTTCATAGTGCGGGAAGAGCAATAGGGATTTTATTTTTGCCATTTTTATGTTTTTGTTAAACTTGAGTCTGATTTCAAACAACACCCCCAGGCCTGAGGGTGTTTTCTTCATCAAATGAATTAGACTCGTGTATTTTATATGGCTTTGTGGTTCATTGTATTATCAGGGCGATGGCTGCTATTGCTTTTTACCAACCTGCGGGTCTTCATGGTTGGGGCATTGATGTCCCTGCCCCTGGATCTTCTAGAATGTTCTGCAAATTCCTCTCAGTGCGCTTTGCGTGCAATGCTAGCCACCATAAATTGCACCCAGTTCATGCTTCCATTTCTCATGCGTCTGTTGTTGGTCCCACATCACACTCCATTTCTCACGACTCATCAAGTAAGGAACTATTTTATTTACAACACTTAGTATTCAACTAGTAACTTAGCAGACTAATTCAACTAATTTGTAACTGATGCTAACAAGACTCTAACCATGTACTTGCCCCCATATATGAAATTCTTGTTAGTTAAAATGTAAACTATGCTCTATATTCTTATTGGTGGGTAATGTGAACTTGTTTCATAGTGGAAAGTGCTTTGATATTGATTCGACATGGTGAGTCTTTGTGGAATGAGAAGAACTTGTTCACTGGATGTTGTGATGTGCCTTTGACAAAGAGAGGCGTAGAGGAAGCCATTGAAGCTGGTAAGAGGATTAGCTCTATACCGGTTGATATAATTTATACATCTGTGCTGATTCGAGCACAGATGACGGCTATGCTTGCAATGACTCAGCACCGCCAAAAGAAGGTAGTGATGCCATTTATATTGAAATTGCAAGTTACCTGCTTGAAAAAGATTCTTCATGTAGAAAAATGCTACATCCAATTTTAGTGAATTTGTCAGTTAAATTTGAACTTGACAGTTAATGTTGCTCATACGTCAAAAGGACTTTGCCCATTTAAGCTAACACTCATTTTTGTTAATCATGTATATATCTATGTTGTAAGCCAAAAATCAAGTATGATAGTGTTAGTCATCAGGTGCTGTCTTTTGTATTTTGTTCATCATTCTTTCCTCTAATTGAAGTAAATGGGGAAAAAAATGAACTTATTGTGTTTTCTACGACTAAAATACTCGGTTTAGTTTTAATCAATATATTGAATAATTTAAACAATCACTGCTTGTGGCCCACTTGTAAATAAAACCATTATCTGCACTACAGTTTAAGGGGTCTAACAATACTTCTTTTCCTGAATTGTAGAGAAAGTATGTTAACCTCAGAAAAAGCCAGTAAATAATGAAATTTTGTATAGTCTAAATATTAGTAGAACCTGGATTTATTAGCCAAGTGTTTTACTCTATAGGTTCCTATTATCATGCATAATGAGAGTGAACAGGCAACAACTTGGACTCAAGTATACAGTGAAAAAACCACAAAGCAATCCATTCCAGTTATAACAGCTTGGCAGTTGAATGAAAGAATGTACGTGGCTATACCCCTGTTCCTGTTCATAGTATATGTTTAAAAAGTTTCAGAAGGATAGAATATCATTCTTTATTCTACTTCTACAGGTACGGGGAGTTACAGGGTCTTAATAAGCAGGAGACTGCAGAAAGATATGGGAAGGAGCAAGTGTATGAGTGGCGTCGAAGTTATGATAGTCCACCTCCCAAGGGTGAGAGCTTGGAAATGTGTTCACAGAGAGCTGTTGCCTATTTTAAAGATTTTGTAAGGGTGTTAATTTTCTTATTTCTTAATGTTAAAAGTTTTTTATTTGATTTGTATGACTTTGATATATTGCTGGGGATTAAAACATTTAAATTGCTAAGAGAGTTAACACTGAGAAGCATGCATTGTAGATTGAACCCCAACTGAAATCAGGAAAGCACGTGATGGTTGCTGCTCATGGGAACTCATTGAGGTCTATCATAATGTATCTGGACAAATTAACCTCTCAAGAGGTAGCATCTTGCAGTTCTTATGATTGCCACCATCTCTCTTTTTTACGTGTGGGTATTAAATAAAATAGAACTTGGATTGATCTTTGCTTCTCTGTTGACAAACAGGTCAGTAGTTTAGAATTATCAACAGGGGTACCATTGCTTTACATATATAAAGAGGGGAAGTTTAGTAGTAGAGGAAGTCCTGTGGGACCTACAGAATCTGGTGTTTATGCATATACTCAGGTATGATCCCTTAGCTTGGTATTTACTTGATGTTATTGGGAGCTGAATTGGCATTGAGTGATGTGCTAATCCAAATCAAATTGATTTGGTATCTGTCAACGAGCTTGTATTCCAACTGGCATCAGCTAGCTTTTAAGATTTGGATGTGATGATAATGTTGGATTTTCCATCTTCTACCAGCCCTCTTTTCTCATCCACTACCTAGGTCCTTACACACACATTTGGAATGTCACCAAGAATTATACAGGAAGGTTTTTAGTTAATTTTGTTGTTTGAGAACTGGGAATCTTCTCCATATAATTAAAATAAGCAGTTTTCAGTTCAAGTCATAAATCAAGCTTATTTACATTTTTTTGGAGACAAGCTTTGGAAGCGATTCAAGCCCATAACTTTTGTTTAAGTAGAAGTAAGATGAAGTATATGGAATGTAAGTTCAACTGGAAGCACACTAATTCTTGGAGTGAAAATTGGAGACCATGCCATACATAATTCATGGTTTAAGTATCTTGGGCTCATCATACAAAATAATGGACATGTAAAGGGAGATGTAAATCATAGGATAGGATTCAAGCAAAGTGGATGAAATGGATAAATGCTTCAGAGGTATTTGTGATATAAATATACCACTCAAGTTTAAAGAAATTTTTTACCACACAACTACAAGACCGATGAAGTCGTACTCATATGCCATTGTTTGGTCCATGGAGCAATACCCACCTGGTGCTGAAAGACTTTTATTATCATCGTTGTTCAAAAATCAAAAGGAACATTACAACTTATAATGCAAAAATTTAATCCAGTAATTTAATATTCACATATGAATGACAGTAATGTTTTCCATTACTCTTGGCAAAGTAATGTATGGTTCCTCTTAAATTTTACTGCTTCTGTTTGTGTTTAATTTTAGAATATCTTCACTTGCTGTCAGATTTTCCTTGTATCTCACATAAGATGGATATATAGGTCTAGCTGTTGACAATTAACATTAACAAACATTATAGCCTAATGGATTACCGTATAATCCATGTCCTTTGGGGTTCCGTGAGACATTTTTTGTGTGTGTTTGGTTATAGTCCAGTTGACAGCTAATAATGGTTTGTTTTTGGGGTTCACACTTCAGTGGATATAAAGGGATATATTCTCGTATTTTTCCTGAAATTGTTATTTCTTTTAATTTGGTAGTCATCAGATCATGTCTTTATTTGTTTGTTATATTCATCTTATTAATCCTATCCAATAATACCCATGCTGTAAACTGCCATTTGTGTCTGCAGAGCCTAGCCGTTTACAGACAACAATTGGATGAAATGTCACATTGAAGTTATTGATCCTTCATGTGAAATATCGAAATGGTACGCTACAATACACAGTGATGATTTATATTTTTGGTGTCCTCCGTGGTGTGATATATTGAATTCCCTTAATATCTAATACTATTTATACGGGACTGAATCTAAGCTTGATTGATAAGCTGAATTTTGATGACTGAGTCTGCTCTTGTACATTTGCAGGTATAATTATCTATACTCATTTTTTGTGGATGGCTTCATAGTTTACTTTCTGGGCGTGGCTGTTCTAAGAATTAATTTTGTCTTCTCGTGTGCCCTTTCTTTCAAAATTTATCGGAAGGAATTTATCAATCCTTAACAATTTCAGTTCTGTGATGGCAAAAAGTGGGGAGTCCTGAAATTTTTCTGAACTATAGCTATGCAGTGTAGCCCCAAAACAATTTAGGATAGAGAGATAGTGAAAAACAAGTAAGATTGATGGTGTAAGTTCAGAATTTAATTCTGTCTGAGTTTATAGGTATAGCTGCCATGTCTTAAAACTTATAGGGGAATGAATTTACGGAAGAATGAAAACAATATTCGTCCCTTGTGTGCTTTTGGTCACCGATATTAATTATAAGCTGTAAATATTCTTAATTCTTAATTTTGAATATTTTAGTTGGGTGCCATGCCATGTAATGCCAGACAAAAATGCTCAATAACACACAAAATAATTTGCACGAACTATTAAGACGAAGAATGCATGCATGAGACATTAGCTTTAACGGAATGTTTTCATAATAATAATAATTACATAACTCATAAGGTATCCTAATTTTGCATAATAATAACATAATTCATAAGGTATCCTAATTTTGATTATGCAAGTTGTAAAGATGATAAATACTGATAGAATAATAAACTTGCTTATGAAACAAACAACAAATTAAACCAATAAAACTAGATATTTAAAATTACATATCAAGTAATTTTTTATTCTAAAAACACAAACTTTAAGAAATTTGATAATTGTATTTCACTATTTCCTAACAATTAAATAAATTATATAAGTCTCTTTTGCAACGTGATCTAGAAGAGTAAGGATAATTCATAATATGTCCCAGCCTCACATTGAATTGCATATGTTTTAGCCAACTTGAAATTATGTTCAATTTTATTTTTTCTCTAAATAAACTCAACAAATTTTAAAATGGTAATTTATAAAAAATAATCTAATGTATTAAAATCAATATAATATTTGGATAATATTTTATAATATGACCTAAAATAAGTATTTTAAATTATATTAAAGTATTATATATGTTTCGAGTTTAACATCAGTGTTATCACTCAACATTTATTATAATTATTTGTAATATATTGATGATACAATAATAAATAAATATTCATACACCATTACAATATACTTGGCTGTAAAAAAAAACCATTACAATGTACCTGGTGAAATGCTACTAATTGAAAATTTAATAGATGTAAGATGAAACAACGAAAAATCTTTTATTTTTCTCATAAGTTTTCTTCTTCTTTTGTCTAATTTTTTTTTCTTCTTATCATTCATTTATCATTTTGTCTGGTATCAAAAAGTTTTTTTTTTGTTCTCCCTTGAGTTGATAGTTGCCAAACTGCCCTACAAATGGGTACGGATAAAGGAGATAGCAACAGCAGCATCCACGTCCTACGTGTGCAATTTTTGTGAGCTGTTCCTCAACGGTTTCAAACCTCATTTTGGCTCCCTATAATCGCCCTCAACCTTAAGTGCTCCGAATACTCTGCCGCCAAAATCTCGTCCTTTCAAAACTGAAAACAACAGCGTAGAAAGACATGAATTAACCGCATCCAATTATCAAACCAAAAAATTCAATCCAAAAAAAAAAGAAGCAAAAAAATAAGAAACGTTCTTGGAAAGAAGAAGAAGAAGAAGGAAGAAAATAATAATAATAATTGTGCAGACTACTTGTCGTTTATATCATCAGAACCTATGTACCCAGCATTGTTGTCTTCTCATTCTTGAACATGTGGATGTGATGATGAACTGAAGATCAGAATAGAAGCATGTGCCCAAAGATGAATGAAAGGATAAATAGAGAATAAATGAATGAATGTCTTCGTTTACGTCTTCACGTAATTCCAATTCCAAATCAGATGCTAATTCTGAAATGACCAAAGCTAACGACGTTGCCCTCAGCCCCATCCACACCAGCTGTACAACCAATAATTCGCCAGACACTAGTATCAAGAATGAGAAGAAAAAGAAGGTTCTATATTGCTTTCTTTCTTTCTTTCTTTTAATTTTCCTCCATGCATTATTGCATTGTTACATTCCTGTTGACCCTGTTTTTTTGGCGTTGATCAAGTCTATCCTGCCAAAGATTTTCGGATCAAAGCGAAATGGGAGAGGCTCAGACGAAGATGCACTCAAATCAAACGCAGAAGGAGATGGAGTTACTCTCGGTATTCATCAATTACATTTCTTCTTTCTCTATAGAATCTCTTGGTATTCATTAATTACATTGCCCTTTAATTTAATTTTTTTTCCTTTCAATTTTTTGTGTCGAAAGATTTGGAGAGGAAGATTGAAACAAGAAGAAAAGCATTCCTGGACACGTCTCCTGTCATGAGAAAAAGTTTCTCAGGTATATATGAATTTTGCATGCCTTATATCAGTAAATAAGCTGTTGCACGGAATTAAGTTGTGGCACAGGCACACTTTTCGCATGATACGAAAATTGAATTCATATTATTGCTTTTACCTCATTTTTTTATTATAAGATCAATGTATCCAATTTTGCGGCTTTTTGTTTACATTGAGAAACTGTTGTGTCAACTCTAGATTCTGGATCCAACTGTTACACTGACCCACGTACCTATCAAGCACAAGACGAAATCTCCCTCATGTATTCCTGTATTATTTTGGTAGCTTACCTAACAACAGTGATATTTTGGTTATTAGTTGTATTTTTCCTAATTAAGGGGTAGAGCATAAGGGTGGAAATCATATTTTCTTGTTTGATATTGACCTTAAACTCCCCTTGTCTCACCTGATGTTATTGTATTATTGTATTGTATAGTATACTATACCCCTGCAATTATAGTTTTGTCAAGACATGAAAACGTGATAAAGCAAATTGACCATGATTTTAATTTCTTATCTACTCACAGAAAGGGAGACTAGCCCTGGTATTGAAGGTCTAAATTTGTCCAATTTTGAACGGCCTATGGCTCCGGAAAATGAAATCCAGAGTTTCAGGTATGGGATAATTTCATTTTCAGTTCAAGGCTTCTTCAAGCACATTTTATTTGTTTGCAGATAATAATAGTCAAGAGACTCAGACTCAGACTCAGATACTATGTATGTTATCTATGAATTGCAGGGTCTTTGTTGCAACATGGAATGTGGGAGGGAAGTCACCAAGCTATGACCTCAACCTTCAAGATTTCTTGCTGGTGGAGGGCTCCGCAGATATATATGTCTTGGGGTACGAACAAACTCCATTTTCAGCAATACTTTATAAGAGTTTAGATATGGCTACAACAAGAAACATCTTGACTATCCTTTAGCGTTTGAAAATATAATAGTTATGATTATGAAGCCATCAAGTATTCAGCCTTCAAGCTTCTCCTATTAGAAACCTATTAGAAGCTTCAAGCTATCAAATATATAGTTCTACTAATTGCACTGAGATAAGAACAAAAAAAAATAGTTGTGCTTGAAAATTCATGATGTTCTGTCTGTATGCAATTATTTCTATCCATTTGTTATGTTACCTGACATATATACTTGTGTGTTCAGATTTCAGGAAATTGTTCCTCTAAGTGCTGGGAATGTTTTAGTAATTGAAGACAATGAACCTGCTGCAAAGTGGTTGGCATTGATAAGCCAGGCACTAAACAGACCAAAATATGAATACAGTGATTCCTCTGATTCAGGATCCAGAACCAACAACAGCACGAGGGAGTCAAAGTCCCCAGCAAGTCTGAATTTCTTTCAGAAGCCTTCTCTTAAAGTCATCAGTAGGAATTTCAGGGCAGAGGGTAGCAGCCTCCTCAAGGCTTGCAATTGTCCTATGGAATCTCCCACCAGAGAGAGACGGAGGATGAGAAAGTTTAGTGACCCTATGAGTAAGATAGATTCTGAGATTCGCGGTGATAGTTCCGTTGAAGAGTTGCTTTCAATTGCAGAGATACCCTCTTCTCCAGGCCAATCCAAATACTCACTCATATCAAGTAAGCAGATGGTTGGGATTTTTCTCACCATATGGACTAAGAAGGAGTTGGTTCCACACATTGGCCATCTTAGAGTAGACTCCGTGGGGAGAGGAATCATGGGTTGCCTAGGTAACAAGGTAAGCAAAAGCAGAAGGAAAAGGATCCTTATATATTTTACTAAATGAGTTTAATAGTTATGTACTAACGGTGTAAATTTTTTTGCATAGACATTCAATCATGTCTTATCACGGTGCCACCTTTTAACACAACTTCGTAAAATATCTGTATAAAAATTTACTTAATAAAATATGATTAGACGTCTATGTAAAACTTTTTTATTCTGTCGGTACATAGTAATTAAATTCGTACTATATTAAACATGTCACTCAATACATATGGAATGTTCAATAATTGATTGCAGGGGTGTATATCAGTAAGCATGTCAGTACATCAAACAAGCTTTTGTTTCGTCTGTAGTCACTTGGCTTCTGGGGAGAAAGAAGGGGATGAGCTGAAGAGGAATGCTGATGTATCTGAGATCCTCAAAGGCACACAATTCCCTAGGATTTGTAAGAATCCTTGCCGTCGAGCGCCAGAGAAGATAATGGACCACGAGTAAGTTATCACATGATGTTTGGCTTATCAGTTATCACACAATTTTTGGCTTATCAGTTATCAAATACTCCCTTTAGACTCAAATATAAGGAAAAAAAAAACTCAAGTATGATAATCCAAAATATAAACAAATATCAAGTGATTTCATCCTATTTAATGAATTCATCTACAAAAGGCCCTTCATTTAATTCAAATGACTCTTTTTATCAAGGACAATTTATGGAATGAAGCCTTCATTTTTTTATATGAGGTTAAGAAAATTAAATGAAGTCAAGTAACATTCTTAATTAGCGTAAGTTAGTTATTTTTTTTACTTATATTTGAGTATGAAGGAGTGATGCACAACTTGTGTTGTGTGTGCCTTTTGAATTCTAATCACTTTTAGCTTGTTCTGCAGTCGAATAATATGGCTGGGAGATTTGAATTATCGGGTGGCATTGAGTTACGAGGAAACAAGGGTTCTGTTGGAAGACAATGATTGGGACACTTTGTTAGAGAGAGATCAAGTATGTCCCTCCACTCATATGTTTCCCCATAATAAAACAGTTCAATATATGACCCTACGTACATTCACTGACAATTGCTTTTCATTTTATGCAGTTGAACATTGAAAGAGAAGCAGGAAGAGTTTTTATTGGTTTCAAAGAGGGACGGATCGTCTTTGCCCCCACTTACAAGTATTCACAAAATTCAGACTCTTACGCTGGTGAGACTGTCAAGTCAAAGAAGAAACGCCGAACACCCGCATGGTATATATATTGAACAATTTTCGCTTAAGATTACATTATTAACATAATAGTAATAATAAAGAAACATCAAAGCTTATGTTAAAATTATTTTAACATAATAATAATGAAGTTGACAACACTCCCTTGCAATTGAACAATTGTCAGGTGTGATAGGATACTATGGCGTGGCAACGGCATTGAACAGTTATCATACATTCGTGGAGAATCAAGATTTTCTGACCACAGACCTGTTTGTGCTGTCTTTTCTGTGAATGTGGAAGTAAGAAGCAGGAACAACAGGTTCAGGAAGGGTTACTCCTACACAAGCCCGAGACTTGAATACGAAGACTTCATACCCCAAAGGCATAGTTTCTATGATTATTAATCTAAAACAACAAATCAAAAGCTTGTATAAATCCTTAGTGTCTATATAGAAGAATGATTAATTTGTCACCTCTCTTTTCTTTCATTTCTATTTTGTCCCCGCACTCACCAAGGTGTCCAATGTCCATATATAGCTAGTTAGAATCCTAACAACATACACGAGCAAATGATTCATGCAAGTGGCTAAGGTAAGGAGTGACTGCAATCTTTGTCATCTAGAGGCACTATTGATTGACACACTTAGAGATCGATGATGTAAATAGAGTTGAATTATTCATTGAGATCCAAACACGGAGCATATTTGTACAACCTAAAAGATCAGGTGAGAGTTACAACTTACAATACATCAGGAGACAAATCCCTTCTTAATTAATATTTAATCCTCTAATAGCTATTTATCTAGTATTGTAATTAATTAATAGAAAGAAAAGCAGGGCACGAGGTGAGGGACTTATTAATTGTATGTGAAGTCCCAAATAGAGGCTGCTTCGTGGTTTGATGGGGTATCTTCTTGCGCTGGATTTTGATTCAAGTCCATGCCATCATCTCTTTCCATCTAATCCAGTTCCATGTGCAATCCAAGATCTTGAATGCCATTTAGCCAAAAGCCACCATAATCTTCTACTGTCTTATCCACAATCTCTCCCAATTCATGATTCACATGCCCAACTAGTTCATTCTGATTCTGATTAGCCCCTGCTGGCTCCATATAGATCCAATCATCATCATTGGACAGATAATCATGGAAAGGAACACGGCCTTCTTGCTCAGTACGGTAAGCACAGAGGGATTCATGGTTCATCCTTGAGCTTTTATCCTGAAACCCCATGCACAATTCACTCTGTGGACATTGGTTGTATTGACAAGCATATAGCTTACCCACATCAACAATATCATCCAAGTCAAACACACCCTTCCTCTTCTCACTGCTCCCACATAAAAAGATTTCACCTTGTTGGTCTTTTTCATCTCCTTCCTCTGATATCTTGAGGCACTTGTGGGTGAGATGCTGAAGCAAGGCTTCTTCTTGACCCATAACTTTTGACCCAGTAGCAGTATCCTTAGCAGTCATCTTGCTTTGCAGTGTCTTGGACTGAGTCACCAACCTTCTCACTTTATCCAAATCAGGAGACGTGTTTGATGACAGCAGCCAAGACAGAAACTTTCCAAGCCTTTTTGAGGTCATGTGGCTTCTTATAAGGAGGTGGGCCATGTTCATGTGCCAACAATCCTTGTTCACCCCACCACTGTTCTGTCCCATTGGGCCACCAAGGTGGAGCCAACCCTCTCTCAAGTGGGAACCTTCTCTGTGGTGGCATGCAGTGTTGCATCAGTGCTGAGAGAAGAGAACCCAAAGTGGTGTCTTGCAACTCATTAAGCAGATGCATGTAGGAATTTGGATCTAAATCTAAGTCTTGGTTTTCAAGAAGTGGCATGTAGTTGGCAATTGCTGCTGGGGCGTTTTGACCGAACTTGACGTTTTCTTTCCACCACTCTCTCAAGCTGTCAGAGGAACCTGTTACTGGTTTTCCCTTCTCTGGGACAATACCATAGACGAAGCCTTGTGCGTTGCAAACTGCCATGATCTTCATCATGTACTTGAGGATTTAGTCTTGTGCTCTTGACATCTTTTTCCTCATTGATGCCTCTTGTTTCGCTTGTTGTTGGTGTTCTGCCTCAGACTCAGAGTACCCTTCTTTATTGTTGTGGCCTTTTTCCTTTAGCCTCTGTAGCAGAATCCTATCCTTCCACATACGCTTCTTCAGCTGGTCATAGTCGATTTCTTCTTCTTGATCATCAAAGGGATCGATATTTTCGTTGATCAGCACCAAGATTGATTAATTCTATGATTCTTCCTTGCTTATCTGCAAAATGTCCGTACACAGATACCTGAAAAATGTACAAGATGGTATGCAATGATGCAATAAACTATGATACTTAATTATATATATATATATATATATATATATATATATATATATATATATATATATATATATATATATATACGTGCATGAAGGTACTGGAATGGCGGTGGTAGAAGAGATCAGGCTATGTATGATCCTATATATATATCAGCAAATTACTAAGCTTAGGAAATTCAAACCTTAATAAATAGGGGAAAGGGATGAGGACAAAGGGATGCATTACCGAAGGTGGTAAGTGTTGCAGTATGGGCAATTGCCTGAACAATTAGTTTATAGTGACAGTGACAGTGCCAGTGACCGCCGCGTGTTGAGTGCGTGCGTGAATTGAAGCTATAATCTACTACATATATTCAACGTCCATTAATTTCAACTCTAGTTTAATACTCATCTCTATTTCTGTATAGTATCTTTTTATCACATCATTTTTTCATCTTTATCACATCAAAGTATATATTTTCATTTTTCATCTCCTCTAATATTGTTGACTGAAATTCATGTGACTCCCACAATTTTGGAAATAGATCCCATATAAATAAATTTAGGAAGACCTACCTAAATTTCAAGCAATGGTAGAGAGGATATTAAAAATGAAAGTGTTAAAAAATATGTAATTAACACTTTTCATTTGTAAAACGATTTCTAAAAGCAAAAATTTCCATCAGAGACAGAGATACGAAATTTTTTACGCAGTTGGATGAAACTCATAACAATATATTGTTTGAAAGTGTTCATATGATCAATCACCAGCTTTTGGACAAATCATGTCTGTGTCAAACATTGAAACTGTCATTTTCTACTTTGCTTCTATCGCCCTTATCTAATTTATGCGATCACGCTCATGCTTCATTTGCATATACATCATACAGGACTCTGCCTCCGTCCAAACAAAGTCTGTTTGGTTTATTCAAAAAATTACATAAATTGTACCTTGGATACACAACTTTCAAAATATATTAAGTTTTATATCGTTAATGTCATACATGTAATTAAATTGAAATCTATACATATAATAAAGAAAATTCTAAAAAAAAACTACCACTTTGGTGTCTTAATTACCATTCCTAAAATACCTTTATAAAATATTATGCAATCGTGTTTACATTATGGAATCGTGTTTATATCTCAAAAAAAATAATTAAAGATTTGGCAATTCCAGAAATCGAACCGGATTTTAAGGAGCCGTTGGCTTCCCTCGGGA
This sequence comes from Glycyrrhiza uralensis, assembly GCA_030159175.1. Taxonomy (NCBI): domain Eukaryota; kingdom Viridiplantae; phylum Streptophyta; class Magnoliopsida; order Fabales; family Fabaceae; genus Glycyrrhiza; species Glycyrrhiza uralensis. The sequence continues at coordinate 53,199,244 of BRZY01000003.1, read as the reverse complement.
AATTCCAAGGGTATGTCCGCCTTCTGACAACTTATCCCCCCAAAAAAAACATTTACAAATCTCTCTCACTAAATTAAGTATTTTATATTTCGAACGTTACACGATATTTTTATAATGAATACAAAAAAATAAATTAAAAATATTTTAAAATTTTAATTTAATTAATAGATTATTTTATGATACTCTCCTTTCTCCTCCTCATTCTCACTTGTCTAGGTATGCACCGCACTTTGTGCAAGTGAGTGCAACTAATTCAGGGTGGGTGGAGACCGGAGAGTGGAGAGTGACACGCATGTGAGTGGTTAAAGTATAGCGTAATGTTATTTTTAGATAAAGATAGCGTAATGTTATTTATTATTTAAAATTTTATATTTATAGTTCTAATCAAAAGTATTTTAAAGAAGTGTAAATCCAATGTATCAAAAAAAAAAAGAAGTGTAAATCCATTTATGAACTTTGTCACTTTTTATTGATGGATGGAAAGCACAGGCATTGGCGCTTTACACTTTTATTTTTCTTTTGTTTATAAAATTAAACTTTTATTTTCTTATAAGAAGTGCGGGCATAACACAAGATAATGTTATGTGCATCATTTCACAAGAGTCCTAAACCCATGTTCTTAAGTAATTTCAATGAATCAATATGAATGTGTTAAAATATCAAATATCAATTGAGATGTTTTATTTTTTCAAAATAAATATTTTTTACCAAAAAATCTTTTTAAAATATTATTTTTAATTACTTCTTTCTTTCTTAAACAAAAAGATAAAAGTAAAATAATTAGTGTAAATTTTCATGTGTAAATGACATTGCTTTTTCTTAAACGGGAGTAGGGGTGTTCGCGGCTCGGTTCGATTCGATTTTGAGGTAAAAAGTCATTCGATCAAAAGTTTAAAAGAGCATGCAGTTCGATTCGGCTCGGTTTGCTTTCTTAAAAATATCTGATCTGATCCAAAGTAATGTGGTTTAGATTGGATCGATTTTTGATTTTTTACGGTTGTCATTTTTTTAAGGTAAATAATTAAATATAACTTATGTTGTTTGTTAAATTTTCTCCGCTATGACAATATGTTCACCGTTTACTATTCATTTTAATGCATAAATATAATCTATCTAATATGCAAAGTTTCAAATCAATATCATGGTGGTAGTATTCATCTAACACACTAGTCTTTTGCTAGAATGTTATTACTTTAGTATGTAAAATAAAATATGAAAAATTGTTTGATTTTTTGTATAAGTTGCGGTTCGATTCGGCTCGGTTTGGTTTTAGTGAAAGGATTCAAAATCCGAGCGGTTCGGTTCTCCAAAAAAATTCAAAAACTTCAATTTTTTTATCAATTTTTGATTTTTTTGGATCAATTTGCGGTTAATTTTTAGATCGATTTGGTTTTGAACACCCCTAAACGGGAGTAGTAGTAAGTATACTTTTTTGACACTGCAACGAAAAATGGCTTTTTTTTTTCTCTAACACCATTAGTTTTTTTATTTACCAAACTAGCACTCTTTTTTTTTTATGTACCAAAGTAGCACTTTTTTTAATAAAATATTTATTTAATACTTTTTTAATGAATTAAATAATAGTAGTTGGTTTAAGATTGTGATTAAGTTGTTAATTAAATTAATATTTAATTGTTAAGTATTTATTAACCCAATTTGTCAACTAATTGATAATATAATTATAGAAAATAGCTTAAATTGATGCAAAATTTAAAAATACAAATACATAAGTGATACAAATAAAAATGATACAAAAGTGAACTAAATGCAAATGATAGAAATTTTTTTTACTGTTGCGTATCAACTCCAGAACGGTGAGGACAATTTTTCTTGTTATGCCCTTCACTTCGGCACAGTCTACATCTCTTGGGATGACGATTCTTTTCCGTTTGATCCATTTCGGTACGAATTCTTGTGGACTGTGGATGACCATTTGGATCTCTCCGCATTGCTGGATTGTGGCACAATTTAATTCCATTGTATTCTGGCCAATATAAACGGTTAGACACTGGTTTGAACTCTTCGCGGTAAACATTGTATACATTTTGCAATATATACTTGGGAGACACGTATGTCATGTAGTCGTGGTGAATATGAGAACAAGCAGCGATGACATGCGAACAAGGATAGTGTAATACCTGAAATTCACCACAGTCACACCACTGCCTATGCAGGTCTACTTCGAATGTCCCAGCAGGTCAGCCCGATGGTGGGCGAATCAACTCCTCAACTGTGAAAATACTTTGGTCTCGTTTGAAGATATGAACACAGTGAGAGTTGGATATTGCTCGTTGTATCTCAAGCTTTTCGATGAGAACATCTGTGTAAATCAAGCCAGATGCTATCATTGCTTCAGCTTGCCTTCCCCGTTTGTCTCTTGTGACAGAAAAGGTGTGGATGAGGGAGTTTCGATCAGTGTGCAGAGACAGAGACATTGATGTCTGTGTCTCTTGTGACAGAAAAGGAGTGGAGGGGGTTGTTTCGATCGGTGTGCAGAGACAAAGACATTGATGTCTTTGTCTTTTGTGACAGAAAAAGGAGTAGAGGGGGTGCTCCGATCAGTGTACAAAGACAGAAACAGAGACATTGATGTCTTTGTCTTTTAAACTGACTATTAATATTGTATTTATATTTTTAAATTTTAATTAGTTGACAAATCTGGTTAATAAATATTTAATTATTAAATATTCAATTAGTTGACAAATTGGGTTAATAAATACTTAATAATTAAATATTAATTTAATTAACAACTTAATCACAATCTTAAACCAATTACTACTATTTAATTCATTAAAAAAGTATTAAATAAATATTTTATTCAAAAGAGTGCTACTTTGGTACATAAAAAAAAGAGTGCTAGTTTGGTAAATAAAAAAAATAACGGTGCTAGAGAAAAAAAAAAGCCACGAAAAACCAAAGAAATCAAACACACATAACGAGGTCCAATGAGTGAGTACTGAGTAATGAACTGTTAGAGATTCTTTATTACTCGAAGCCGTTCACGTTTTTTGTTTCTTTTGCTGCTACCTTTTTCTCCCATCCCTGCTAATTGCTCATTGCTCACTCCCCACCCAGACCCTCTCTGCAAAGTCTCTGCAACAAGGTTAATACTATACAAATGTTTTAAAAACCATAAACCACACTGATACACTTCAGGTTTCCCTCTATGGCTTCGATTTGATGACTCCTACCTACCTTCATTGCTTCTCCCATTACCTTCTTTGCACTGACCTGGCTCTAACAAGGGTCTTGTCCCTTTCCTACCAACCTTTATCGGGGTAAGGCCTCTCATTTTCACACTCTCTGCTTCACCATGCAACTTGGGGTGCTTACTGTTGCTTTGTTTGCCTCTGTCTGAAACATAAAAGGTCACATTTTGACCAACGAGGTCTTGTTCTTCCAGCGATCAACTTTTATGACATTTAGTGTTCTTCATTGGGTTTGTTTTGCTTAAATTTTTTCAAAGTGGGCCTTTTGGTATGTGAAACTCTGAAAACACGGTAATGGTGGGGTGTTATCAAAATAGAGTCTTTTCTATGAATGCTTGGTGAATGGATGTAATCTGATATAAGGAGAAGGTGGGGTTTCCTGTTACTCAATGAAAATGGGGGCTACGAACTCAAGAACTGAAAAGAATGAAGCTTTGAGTCTGTGTAGGGAACGAAAGCGATTCATCAAGGTGGCTATTGATTCCAGATATGCTCTAGCTGCTGCACATATTTCTTACATTCAATCTCTTCGAAATGTTGGTATCGCTCTCCGTAGATATGCTGAGGCTGAGGTACCGGTAGAGTCTTCTCTGTCAATTTCTGACAAAACCCCATCTCAAACTAGTTACCCTTCTCCATCATCACAGTCACATGCTGCTGAGGTTGAGGTTTCAGAGTCACCCTTGCACAATGAGAGTCCTATTTCGCCACCTGTGGCCACTCTTAGTTACATGAGATCAGGCGGTACTGCTTCTGTCACTGTTAGGATTAATGCCTCTGGTGGTAACAACTATTTGGACGATGAATCCACAGTGCTCCCTATGCCTCCTCCTCCACCTCCTCCTCCTGAGTCAGGTGCATCTTGGGATTTCTTTGACCCTGGTGAGGATAGTGAGAGCTTCAGATTTGCTGTGCATGGTAGTGATTCCAGAGAGTGCAGGGATGAGTGGTTACAAGTTGGTTCAGATGGGCATTGCATGATGCAACCCAACCTGAATGAAAAGTTTAATAGAAACTTCAGCAGCAGTGCTGCAATGGAAAGTGAGCATAGCAGTTCTTATGTACACTGTGTTGATCATTCAGTTGTTTCAAGAGGAGGAGTTGAAGGTTGCAACCAATTGGTTGATGGAGAGGTGAGACAGATAGAGGCAGCAGGTACTGCTGGTGACATAAACCTGGCTGTGGCTGACAAGGGTGGTGTTGAAAGATCAAGTTCAAAGAGGGAGAAGAACATGGCTGGGAAAAATGTGTGCACAGAAAGAGAGGATCCTTCAGAGTTCATCACTCACAGAGCTAAAGATTTTCTCTCTAGCATAAAGGATATAGAGCATCGGTTCATTCGAGCTTCGGAATCTGGTAGGGAGGTCTTGAGGCTGTTAGAGGCAAATAAAATCAAGGTTGGATATTCTGAGGCAAAAGGTGATTGCTTGTTATAATCTTCTTTTTTTGGGATACTGAACTTCATATTAATTTTGTATGTAATAGTGAAACCTACTAATCTTCTTCAGACTTTTGACAGGGAAGTCATCTGCCACCGCTTTGATCACCTCTTTCCAGCCTGTTTGCTGCAGCGGAAAGGCTTCACCTGTTTTCCAGGGTAAGTGGTAGCCTAATTCTGTAGACAGACACTGATTGTTAACTTTTTAACATCTGAATTTACGATGGGTTTAGCCTTAAACATTACATCTTTGATGGTTTGGGTTTGCCATTTTTCTTTAAATTAGCCTTATTAGTCTCTAGAGTAGAAGGTCTCTAGAAACTTCATTAAATATTGTTAGATTTCCCATTTCTTTAAAAAATGAAACTGCACTGGACAAGACACAAGCTCAAAATTTAAGTTGCTATTGCTAATAAATATAACTAATGTCTAATTCGTCCATGGTTTGCTGAATATTAGTACGGTAATAAATATGACTGGTCACCATTTGGATTAAGATAATTAATGTCTGCAACAACATGCAGTTATCTGGATGGTCTATCAGCATATGGGTTTGAATTTTCACTTGGTTAATAAATAAATAATGGTTAGCTATATAGTAGAGCTAAGTATGTTGACATAAGGATTTACCTTGTAACAAGTTTGGAAATAATGAGGTATACAATGTTGTTTTGTTTCTACCTGTTGGTTCTTTAGCTTGAGCTACAAGTCGTCAAGTTTTCTCTAATATTTTCTTGCTTGGTTTTTATTCCAAGCTTTAATAACTATCAGGTTTTCACTGTATCATTAGCCTGCTGTAGCTTTGACTTGTATGATGAATATGAAGGATAGACTAATTTTGTCACCCTCTTATGTAGAACCTGTACAAAAGATTATTAGTTGGAAAAGGACAGCATCTTCTCGATCGTCCTCATCCAGGAACCCTTTGGCTGCAAAATCAAGGGAAGATATTGATGACAGTGGAAGTGACTTTGTTGAAGAATTCTGCATGATTGCTGGAAGCCATTCATCCACGCTTGACAGACTGTATGCATGGGAGCGAAAACTTTACGATGAAGTAAAGGTATTACAATTAGCATAAAAAGGGTTTAGTTGAAGACATTGAAGTATTTAAATTAAAAACATGTTTCAAGGGGATAAAGCTGGCATTGCATGATAGCTGAATAATCAAATCTAATTTACATAATATGCAATTGGTATCTAATATTTTCAGAATATCCAGTAAACGAGGATCTGAGGTCCTTGGACATGAATGCCTATAGGAGTTTCTCGGTATGCTGGTTATAAGATGTTTGGGTACAAGAAATATGAAAAATTATGATCCCCTTGAGGATGCTTGAGTACAGCCTCCTTGTCGTTTTTAAAAATGCACCACTAACAATGTGTTCATTTATAGTGCCAATTTGCATTTCAGGGCTTATCGGTATATATCTTATCGCTTCACATAGAATTCCACTAGGGAAATAGTATCAATTCATATTTCATAAGGGGTCTGGTGTGAAAAATAAAACTTGGTTAAACTTCTCGTTTGATTTACAGCAGCAATGTACTGCACACTCCATTTTGATTAAATTTTAGTATTCAAACTTCAAATGTTCTTTACCCCCCATACCTTACTACTTCAGTTGAAACTCTAGGAGGAATTCATGCAATTTGTCAACAATCAAAGTAAGTGATGCCTCATCAGTTACTTAAATATCTAGCTATAATATGCATTATCCCTTACCTTCCTCTGAATTTTTATTCCTTTCAAGGACAAAAGGTAATTCTTTGATTATCAATGTGTAGATTTGCTTGTCAAAATGTATCTCACCTCCAAATTCTGTGTTTTCAATCGTTGGTCCTTTTATGACTGCCTATTGGGCTATCTCAATCTGTAGGCTAGTGAATCCATCATGAAGGACTATGATCGAAAATGTCACCAGCTTAGGCATCAATTTGCAAAAGACCAAGGCACTCAAGTGATTGACAAGACCCGGGCAGTTGTGAAGGATCTGCATTCGCGAATAAGAGTGGCTATTTATTCTGTTGATTCAATATCTAAACGAATTGAAAGAATGCGGGACGAAGAGTTGTTCCCACAACTTTTGGAATTAACAGAGGGGTAAGTGAAGAGTTCTAGATTCTATATTTATATTATAGCTTGAAGCTTTACTATCTGTTTGCTATCTTTCAACAACTACATTCCTCACCTATTGAGTGTTAAAGCTATCACAACTATTATTGATTTGATGAACTACTGGAGGTGCAGATTGATCAGGATGTGGAAGGCAATGCTTGAATGTCATCATGCACAGTACATTACCATCTCCTTGGCATATCATTCAAGGAACTCAACAGGAACCTTGCAAGGGGATGCACGCGGAGAAGTACTGACTCGGCTGCTCGAAGAAATCGAGTTATTTGGTCTGAGTTTTGCGAACTGGATTAACAGCCTTACCTCGTATGTGGAAGCTCTCAACGGGTGGCTGCAACACTGTATACTGCAGCCAAGGGAGCGTTCCAAGAGCAGAAGACCATTCTCCCCTCGCCGAGTTCTGGCACCGCCTATATTTGTTCTTTGCCGCGATTGGTCTGCTGGGATCAAGGCTTTACCCTCTGAGGAACTAAATCATGCAATCGGAAACTTTTTGTCTGATCTTCACCACCTGATGGAGCAGCAAAATGATCAACTCCTTAGGAAACAGAATTCAGCTCATGCAAGCACTGAAGAAACCGAAAGCAAAACTAATGAAGACAATGGAGATGAGTCCGCAAATTTGTGCTGCATACATACAAGTTTAACCAAGGTTCTTGATCGACTGACCAAATTTTCTGAAGCTTCACTGAAGATGTATGAAGATATCAGGCAAAAAAGTGAAACAGCTCGAACTGCATATAATAATTGCAGAACTATCAGAACCGAGAAATGTTGATTCTCTGATACAGGCATTCTGCCTTTTGCATGCTTGAGATTAAAACATATATGGAAAACACCCCAAAAAAAAACTATAAACACATGGTTCTGGTCCTTGTTTGAAAGAAATTTGTAAGATGAAGATGAGTGAAGTGTCTGTAAATGATGATTGTCAGTCCATGTTATAACGACTAGGAATGACTTGTACTTTGTGGTATAACTAGAGGTACTTCACTGATGGTTTGTTTTGGGACAATGAAACAGCATCTGTTGGCTTGACGTAGTGAAGATTAATTTGATTAATTCTCATATTATTTTATGTATCAAGGTTAAATGTCATTGCCAGTTTTTACATATTAGATGAATTATTATTGCCATAAAAAACGAATATCATTATTACATTATTGTAACAGGAATCTATAAGGATTTTAGAAGTTCAGGAGAGCCTTCACACCTTTAACCAGGGAGCAGCTTAGGATTGAATAGCACTCCGTTGATTGGAGAGAAATGTGATTTTTCATTATGCCTAACAAGTCTCCCTTTAACAGAATCAATGCATGCATTGAAAACAATTGGGAAGTGCAAAACAGAAAGGCATATAACAGAATTAATACATGGCTAATCCAAATAACAGAAAACGTGTAAAGGAAATGACAATTATGTCCCTGTAACAATTATATGCCTAACCTAAGCAATAGTTTCCAGTGTAAAAGGATGCCTTTTCATAGCTTCCCAGCGAAAAAGAAAGAAAAACTTGTTACGTATCTTGACACTGTTAGTATTTTTCATTTTCCACCAATAATCTTTGACTGAAACATCATGTTTCATTTATAGATTACAATTATAAGCAGCTGCTTTGATCAGTGGATTGTGAGCTGTGTGTGGGTTTATTTGGTCAGCTACAACAACCACTATTATACTGCAATTTCAACAAGGAGCTAAAATGATTTTTCATGTTATTTCCTCCGAATACATATCAATCTTCTTTTATTCGAACCCCACATATTGTGTGTACTGCGAGTAAGCTCCTGATCGCATGGCAATAGGCGCCCGTGTAACAATATCCGGAAGATCAAATGCATCAACAAGTTCCCTTGCAATATTCCTCACTTGGAAACTTAGATACTCCGTCAGTTTGTGGATTGCCTGTGAAATGGAAAAACTCCATTATTATATTCAACAATATCAAGATTAAGATTTTAATGTTAAAAAAAGCAAGGTCTACATCCTCATCTCAGATAAACCCAATACTTCTGTTGCTGTTTACATAAGTCTAAAAAGTGATTGCCAAAACCAATATTTTCACTAGCCAACTCAAGCTCACAATCAATATACATTTTGTGGAGAGAAAAAAAGCAGTCTATTAATGTGGAATCATTGATTTTATTAATTTTTATTAAAAGATTATATTAATTTTATTTCAAAGGAAAATGTTTATATACCTTGGCTTTGTTGGGAGCCACATAGTCAACAATGCGGTAGGTTCCAATGTCGTTCCATATTCGATCCAGAGCATAAAGATCACAGACAAGCTTCAGAGCAGCTTGAGAGCTTGGGTCAGGACAGCTGAAGCAGATATAGGCCAAGTTAAAATTGGGGATAATTTTTTGCAAATAAAGGGCATACACATTAGACAAATGCTAGGAACTAAGGAAGCACCTCTGCACGGCGTCAATGAATTTAGCAAGAATGACTGACTCAATATGTGATTCTGCAAGTGTCAAAAGGTGATTTAAGCATCTATTCCATGCACCAAAGTCCCCAAGAGATTTTGAGTGCTTTCGAAGTCGTACAGCAACACTTTGAAGTAATCTAGATGTTCGGTACTGCAAAAGTGAAAATCAGAATAAATTGTGGATTTATTTATGTCAGCATATATTATATTCAATCCAAAGTCAAGGAATCAAGATAAAACTCACCCTGAAAGCATCCAACTGAAATTTAGGATCTCGTAGATGGTCTCCGCCTTCCCACCTAGCAGTAACCGGATTTGGCTGTGACAGATAAGTATTCATGGATTCTCTCAAGTAGTTCCATGTCACAGCAAAAGTCCCTCCTTTGAACTTTCCCTTGTATTGTTTCAAGAGATCAGCTGCGACCTTCATTTGTAAAAGGAAAAATCCAAACCTATTACTTACCTTGCTTACAATAAAAAGAATACAAGAACCAAAAAATAAAAAAGAACACAATGCACAGCCTAAAGTAGTAAAACATGGTTGCCATCAAACAAAGGAAGGTATGTTTTCCTATGATTCCACATGGTTAAATATCAAGGCAATGATGCAAATGTGTCTGTGCATTAGCGATTAAATCGTTTAATGAATTCTTTTAGTGAAATGTTTGGGATTTCATTTTTTTTTTTTTTTTTGGTGAGTGTGGAGGGGCTAAGCCCCAACACATTTGGGATTTCATTTGGAGACTAACAAAAGCAAGATCAAAAGAAGCTTTAGTAATAGTTAATCTTAGAAGAATGCAAAATATATATAGCAAGGTTAGAGTGGTATCTAGAATCAACTATCAAAGAAAGGCCAAACAGTTGTGCACTTTCATTTATTGTTCTTTAAATTGAACAAATTTTAGTGATTACTTGTTCCCTATTCTCTACAGTCTACAATGAGGTGTAGAACAATGCAAATATTATTTTTTATAGGGAAAGCAGCAGCAATCACAGTCACAGATTAATAGCTGAATTTTTAGACCTCTCTTTCCTATATTTTCTCCGCCATCAGATCAAACCATATCAACAGTCTGGTTATAAAAGTGTCTATGAGAAGTGATATAATCGAACTTAGACAATAACCTGTTGAAGAAGAACCGTGTTGTCTCCTTCAAATGTCTGAAAAATGTCATGATCATTCCTCAAGCTACCAAACCGATTTACAGCAGCATAACCATGGCCTCCACATGCTTCCCTACAGATGCTGAGTGACTTTGCAGTATACGATGTTACATAAGCCTTTAGACCTGCTGAAAGAGCATGGACATCTGCAACTAATTCTTCATCATGAGACTTTTTCATTTGAGAGTATTTCTCCACTAAATTTGTAGTGGCAAAATGAAATGCATATGTTGAAGCCAGCATTGGCATAAGCTTATGCTGATGAGACTGGTAGTCAAGAATAGTGACCTCGGGTTGGTTTGGAGGTCCAAATTGCTGACGAAGTAGAGAATATCGGATGGCAATTGTGGCAGCAACCTTGAGGACACCAACTGAAGAATATGCAAGTCCTACCCTACCACCAACAAGTTCCCCAAGAGTTGCAGCAAACCGCTTATTCGCCGAAGGAAGGTTACTTGTGTACTTCCCATCACGGGAGACATCTCCAAAACGGTTTAGAAGGCTGTCCCGAGGAATTCTCACAGAGCGGAATCTCAAAGCTCCATTATCAACGCCATTGAGGCCAACCTTATGGCCACAATCCTGTATCTCAACACCAGGAAGTGTTTGATGGGTCTTCATATCCCTTATTGGAACTATGAAAGCATGGACACCCATATCAGTAACTCCTTTAACGTCATAATTGGGCAACTTCAACCTAGCAAAAACAGTGGCAAACTTTCCATGCACCGCGGCATTGCCAATCCACCATTTGATGGCACCATCATTTGGAGTATCAATGATAAATTCATCAGTGATCGGATCAAAGGTTGCAACGGTTTGGAGGCCCTGCACATTTGAACCTTTTATGCACAAAAAAGTAAGCAGTTTAGAAATGAGTACATAGGAAAGTGCTATGTGCATGGTAGCATGTTTGAGTGGAAAAACAACAGAAAAAAAAACAAAAATCCCTCAACCCCAAAGCACTTTACTGCATTTGAACATGAATGGAAGCTGCTGTTTCTTAGATTATTGCAAACAGGTCTCAGCGGCATCTTATATAAAAAATCCGTACACTGCTGCTAACATTTCTTAACGTATTAATCCAGCTAAATATTTATCATATATGTAGTAATTAATTATTTTTCGTTCCTTTTTTTTTTTGTATTTATACAGCTATTGGGTTATAAATAAGTATAGGTTGTAACTTGTAAGTAGTATAGCCTCTTGTTATTCTATAAGCATTCCAGATAATATTGATATATTCCTTTCCCAGCAATTGGAACACTTAAAAGTTTAACAATGATTTATTACACGTTTCAACAGTGTTCCCGTAATAGCACTAGTTTACTTACTTCGTCACAATAGCCAATGACTTTAGCAAGGGAAGATAAAAACGAAAAAAGAAAGGAAAGGAAATTGGTAATTACCATGGTGAAGCTCAGTCATAGCAAAACAACCGGGGTAATCCAAGTTGTCAATACCATCATAGTACTTATCCTTGTGCTTCTGTGTTCCCAAGTTAACAACAGAGCCACCCCACAGACTGCAGATAGTGAAAAAACAGAGTATATATAATTTCATTGACATTATTACCCAATCAAAAGAAAAAGAAGCGAAAGAGAGAGTAGAGTAGGAAGGTACCTACCTGTATTGCACACCCATTTTGATTCCGAGGGAGACGTCAATGCTGCCAGCGGCTTCCAAGATGGCGAAGTACTTAGCGGGGTCGTTAGTGATGTAACGGAAGGGTCTAATCCCTGCGTCCCTGACGAGACCCAACAACTGGTTCATGCAGAGTTTGCGATGGTCGTCCTTGGAGATCTCAATGGGGATTTGGAGTTGGGGATTGGCTTCGAAGTATGCGAACACCTTCTCCTGTAAGTCCCTGTTCTCTCCCCTCATGTAACCCGACAGGGATGTTGCATCCACGCTCAGCTTCCCCCGAGTACCGCACGTTACCATCTCCATCTGATTCTGCTCCCTTATTAAACCACGAGGAGGAAGGGGGTTTAGGTGCAGGGATAGCCTCTGGATTCGCCTCTCTGCCTCACCATCACGTTCTTCGTCATCGCTGAATCGTGATCTTGGCGTTGGAGTTTGCATTTCTGTGGAAACTGGAAAGGGAGTTTTTTTAGATTTGGTTTTATTTGTTGTGGAAATTAGAGGAGAGCGAGGGAAGCACCAAAATGTTCAATAATCATATGAATATGAATCATATGATATGATATGATATGATATGATATGGTCTTCACCAAAAGAATATATATATATGATATGATATGGTCGCATGTAGTATGGTATGGTATAATGATGATATCATGGAATGGCGTTTTTCAAGTTTGGATTGGATATAGATCGATGACGTGCCGCGGAAGCGATCGTGACTCGTGGCGGCTACGGATAGGATAAGACATTGGTAGTTAACTTTTCGGGCGCGCCTTCCAAATCTAACGTGTTTCATTCCGTCGCCGCGGAAACAAATCTACCCACCTTTCCATTCATCATCACATAAATAATTGATTTAATTGTTTTTTTTTAAATATTGTAATTGTGAGATTTTAGTCATTAAATTTTATTTGTATCTCTGTTTCATTTTATAAGTAGGTCTGTTATTATATTGTTTAATTTTTAACACCAATATTTTGATAAAGTCAAATTACCTTAGCATTGCGGGTAATGCCAGGAAAATTTCAAAGTGTGTGTTTGGAAACACGATGAAACTCCACAAACGCACGGTGATGAATAGGGAACGCGCTTTTTAGGTGTTTGGCTTGCTTTTTCTAAAATTGATTTTGGGGTTGAAATCGATTCCAAGGTGAAGCTGGTAGTTGTAGCTTTCACGTTGGGACGTATGAATCAATTATGGTTTTCAACTGCAATTTCTCATTCATACCCTTCTTCCTCTGCTATACAACACAGCTAGGTTGCACTTCCTGGTATCTTTTGTCTGTGAGGTGTGTTCAACGGATAACAGTTTCTACAAAGACAAAATGTATTTTTATTGACGGTGGGTTTTCTCTGGGGTGTCCAATTTCTCTCAAGTCTTTTATTTTGTTAATAATTTGGCGGTGTTATGCCTTTAATGGTTGATAGCAGGTTGGGGATTTTTTTTCCTTTGAGAAACTGAAAAGTCGATAGGGAAAGTGATGGGATTTGGTTTGATGTGGTGTGGTATACAATAAGAAATGGTATACCCACACTGCCACACTAAAAGTTTTAAGTAACAATTACAATTATCTAAAATTATTTAATAATTTAATATAAATTTTAACAATTGTCTAGAATGGAAAAGAAATCTAGTTTTGTATACATACAAGGACCTATTTTGGTAATTATACACCCCAAAAGCAAATTTGAACTAAACTATCCAAACAACATGAATCGATAAAATTTATTTTTTTGTAAATGCATTCAAACGTAAACCACGTTACATTCAACTCACTTTTAACCAAAATCAATTCAGTCAAAATCAATTCTCACATCGCAAAACCAAACACACAAAAGCAAATATGCGATGAACCAACTTGTTCAATTATTGAAATAGATATGTGATCTCAATAATAAAAAATATTGGGTTTTGAAGCGCTGCATTGGTTACTCTAACATCACTAGAAGTTACAATATTGTAAGAATTCCGACAAGACGATTATGGCCCTGTTTGGCATAATAGTTTATTCTATAGTTTATGACATAAGTTGTATAAGCTATTTTTATAATCAAATAAAAAATATGGTGAAACTTATTTCATATAAGCTATAAGTTGTTTTGATAAGTTATCATTGATAGCTTATGAAAAATAAGCCCAAAATAGCTTATGAATCAGTCATAAACTGTGTTCATAAATTCTGCATAAGTCAATCCAATAGACCATATGATTGAAATTTAGACAAATCCAATAAGATTACACTACGCAACCTTATCACCGTGACGACGGTAAGATTGATTTTTGAAGCACTTAATGGGTTAATTTAACATTTCCAGTTAGAATATTGTAAAAATTCCGACAAGTCGATTAGTAAAATTTACACAATGTCTCATTCAGTACAATTTCATTTTATATATTCCCTTTAACTGGACAATTTTATATTTGCTCAATGTAATTTTATTCTAGAACTAGAATGACTAATGACTAATTAACAAATAGTTACGACCATACGGCGCCTTTTATCCACCAAGCATCTTGTCATATCATACCATCAAATAATCTAAAATCGTGTTTGCAGTAGTTTACACCATCAATCTACACCATACCACGTCATAGAAATTAATAAAAAGAAACACGTTCACATCTATGGATTATGAAAAATCAGAAAGGATTTCTCCGTTTTACGCACGCAAGCAGATCCATGGAGGATTTTTTTTTTTGGTAATTTATATTTTGTTATTTGTACATATATGTCAGCAGAACTATTAGTTCTATTAGTTCTGTGGGTTTATTTTTTTTCCAACACATACATGTCGTGGAACTGTTAGTTCCGCGGGTTGTAATTCTCCGCAAAACTATTAATTCCGCATGTTGTAATTCAACACATATATGCCTGAGTAACTAATAGTTCGCGCAGAGAATTACAACCTGCGGAATTAATAGTTTCACGGCATGTGTGTGTTGGAAAAAAAATAAACCCGCAGAACTAATAATTTTGTAGACATGTATGTGCAGATAACAAAATATGTATGTGTGGATATAAATTGTCTTTTTTTTTTTTGGTCTTGAACGCACTAAAACAGTGAAAACCATTTGATTTTTTTGGGCCAATGCAATATAATTGGGCTGAGAGCTCTCATAGGTCCATTGGGCTTACAGTTGGGTCCGAAATTCGAATGCCGCGCCGCATTTTTCGAAACGCTTACAATTGAAAGTTAAACAAACGGCAAAACCCGCTTTTACCCGCCCGGGAATATCTCTGCTTTTTTATTATGCCATCGGCCATGGCACACTGTCTCTGAAATGTGAATAACTCACTCCCTCTCTCGTACTGCAAGTGCCATTTTCACAAGAGGCAGTGAGCGTGCAGTGAACTCACCAACTAAACTAAACTAAACTGCGCGCCCTCCACTCTTCTCTAAGGTCACTTTCTCTTCCCTCTTTTTTTTTTTTCTGATTGTTTCTATACGGTTACCGATTATTTTTTATTTTCCTTTTTCCTTCAACTATTTTTCTCGACAATCAAAATCACCCATTCTTCTCACCGAGAGTTTCCATTTTTCCGTGCAAATAGGGTTTCCGCAGTTTACTGTTAGTGTTTTAGGGTTTCAACTCTCGACTCTCGTAAATTCCCCCTATTCGGTCAAGCTCTCTCCCCCTAGATCTAATTCATGGAAAGCGAAGACAATCCCAGCGACGGGGGTTTAAAAACCCGTCCCGTTCTGACGGACGTGACGAATCTTCCTGCGAAGAGGCCGTTTTCTTTGATTTCCGGCGACGATGTCGGTGACTCGCAGTTCGCGAAGCAAGTGTGCTCCGGGGTAGAGAATCTAGTCAAAAGCAAATGCCAGTTGCAGTTTGGTTTGAACGACCACAATAATAATAAGAATGTTTTGTTACAATCCAAGGGGAAAAAACCTTGTTTCAAGTTGCCGCAGAACGTTTCGTCACAAGGACCGAGCTTGCCGAGTGGTGGAAGCGAAAAACGGAATGAAAGTTCTGTTGGGTTTGGAGAGAAGGGTCAAGGAAGACCCCCCAATGAAGGGTTAGTCGGTCGTGCCATTGAAAGCGGTGACGGGGACCATTGTGGTTCTGGTGGGGCGGTTGAGCTGCCAACAGCCTCTGCTTCTCGTGGTTCTAAGTTTCTGGGATTGGAACGGTGTTCGGGACTCAAAGGCGAAGGTGGAGGTTCGAATTCGGTGTTTGCTGCTGGTGGTGGTGGTGGGGACCTTCTGAAAACCTGTACTTGTTCCTTTTGCTCCAAAGGTGTGGTTACAATTTCTATGCATGCTTTTTGAGTTGTTCTTAAAATGTTGCATTTTTTTGTGTGGAAGGTTTGTTGTGTTTCATCTTATATTGTAATAAAATGGGTGTTAATTGTGTTGATTACTAGCTGCTTATATCTGGTCGGATCTCCATTACCAGGATGTCAAGGGCAGACTAAGTGGTGAGTGGTTTTAGAAATCATTTTAGGCACTTTGCACTACTACCTTCAATTATCATAATCATTTTCTACTATCATTTGGTTTCAACTGCTTTAAAAAAATATCACTGTTTAATTTTTGCTAGCTCTGAGGAAGAGTCAGAAGGAAGCAGGCATGGTGGTCCAGAAAATTTCTGGAATGAAGGACACTATCACACATGTCCAACAAAGTGGCGCCGAGTCATCCAATTTAGAATTGACCCTTATGCATCAGTGGAAGTCTCTCTTTGTTCATATGGAAAACGTATTTGCTCAAGAAAGTATGCAGCTTGTGAGTTTCAATGCTATCTCACCTGTGCTTAATATTTCAAATTTCAATCCTATTTCATATGTTGACTTCCATTGCCATTTTAATTCCTAAATTGATTTTTCTGTTTTTCTTTTTTCTTTTCGGAAAAAATAAACTTTTTACACTATTCATTTTCCATTCTGTAGATTGTGCACACTCCTCTGGAGTTCACTTCGATATGTTGTTATTGTTATGCTATGTTGTGAAGTTTGACTTCTCTGATCTATACCGGGTGTGTTGTTTTCATTTTATCCGCTAATGCTTTGAATAATTTCTTTCTGCTTTTAGGAATCAAGCTTTGAAACACTAAAAGATGTGAGAGAGAGCTGCAAGAATGATCTTGAGTTGACTGACAACAGCAATTTTGACAATCGTTAGTGTTCCGATGCTTTTTATGATTGTGAGATTGCTTTGCACAGCAGTCTTTTAGCTTCAAGTTTCAGTTAAGATGCATATGCCCGCCTGTGATTTCTCCTGTATCTTTTGTGAATTCGGTGTCTGTAGAATACCTGAAAGCATAGGTGTAAATTTGTCACATCAGCTGTTTCCAAACATTCCAGTATGAACAGAATCAGCCTGCTCTGGAGGATAACGATTCTGCGTTTTCATGGGATGTTCCTAAAGGGACTAAAGGATGATTATGCTGCTTACTTTTCAAATTATTTGGTCCCTGGGTTGTTCAATGGAAAGATTGGTTCAATGATTTTTTAGCAACAATGATTTTAGGAGCGGCTCAATAGCTTGAACAGGAAGTGCGTTGGGTTTGTGAAATTGCCTTAAATATCATCTTTTTAAGCTGCACAATGCATGGAAGTCATTGATTGGTTAATCAGTTTATATCTCAAGAATATTTTTGTAGCACCTATATGGGATCAGTTCTCCGTTGAAGATGATCAGTTCCCATTTTCTGAGAGCCAAAAACCAGTTGTCATGGGAGATTTTCTTTTGGGCATGGATTTTTTTTTTTTTGGGTAATGCACTTGTTCATACTGTATCTTTCCGTTGTTGAAATTTATGTAATCACGCAATACATATGTTTGTTGGCTGAATGATAGAATGGGTGGGTGCAATTGCTCAATAATCTATTATGATACTGAAATCTAAGGTTCTTGTCAAATTTACCATGTTGTCACGTTATCATTTTTTCGTACGGTTGCATTGTATTTACCTTTTTTTATCATTTTTTATTGAATTAAACAATACAGGTTAAATTAATTACTTTTCTCAATCTGTATGCCTCGCTTCAGCATAATAAGGAAGGATGGGTTGCAATTAAAAGGAAATACGATTGGCTATTACTGGTGAGTACTTAAATTTTGTATAATGAACTCCTAAACTCATGCACTTTTTAACCAGCACAAATGCTAAGTTGGATTGTGCTGATTGTAATGCTTTTCTAAATCCATGGATTATATTGCATCAATCAATGACTGCACAACTATTTACGATCTATACAATCTCCCTGCAATCGCCCTGATTCACTTGATACACTATGACGATGCTGATCAATTGCTGCCTCCATGCAATCAATCTGCTAGAGGTTGACAGGATTTTTCACTTTCTTTTTTTTATATCTTATTGAATTATTGCCTTTTTTTGTCTTTAATGCTCGCACAATTTCAAGTTGGAAATGGTGAGTTATAGAATATTTAGTAATTCTGGTATTTTAAAATAAATGCATTAAAGTTTTTTAAAAATCTATCTATATATATAATAAAGCAAAATGTTTTCAAAAAAAAAATTTTACACGTGTCAGTACCACGTTCAATTTGAGAAAATTTTACTCAGCATTTATTCTATAAAGGCTAACAAAAATGAAAACCGGATGATTCTCTGTCAATTCAAAATGGAATATATAAATTATGATTAATCAAATAATATTGTGTCCAAATCAGCATTAAATGTAAATTTGAAAACAAAATGCCAGGCATATATCTCGGTTTAAGACAGATAAGTTCACAGTCACGACAATTTTGACACCTATGGTGTGAAAGTGTCAGGTTTGTGTCTCTATTCCACTCAGTCCAGTTCACAACAATGACATATTTCACACCTACCCTGTTAAAGTGTCAGGGTTATTTTTCTATTTAAGCCATATTACTTTACACCAGTGAATATAATTTCTATTTTTTTTATTACAATATTTGACACCTACTTTCGAAATATAGTTTTTATTAGAATAGTAATAATTATTTTAACATTGTTAAAAGCAAATAATTATTTTGAAAAAATCAATTATTTTATATGATTAACTTGAATATTTGATATGTATATATTTGTTTAAAATTTAGAATTAACTTAAAACAATATTCATCCTGTATTTGTTTATGGTTTAAATATGTTTTTATTCTTTCATTTTTTACTCATTCATTTTTTATCTCTTATATTTTAAGAATATTATTTTAGTCCTTAATAATATTCTTCAAAATATCATTGATAGAGTTTTAACGTGAGCAAAAAATAAGGGACCAAAAATATATTTATGTCTTTATTTATTTATTTGTTTATTTATATTAAAGGCTTAAATATATTTTTAGTCTCTCAAGTTTGGGTAACTGTTGCTTTTAGTCCCTCAAATTTAAAACGTTTATTTTTGTCCTTCATTTTAAAAAATGTGTCATTTTTAGCCCCTGGGTTATTTTTCAATTTAAAAAATATTTTTTAAATTTATATTTTGACCTATTTTAAATTCTGATTCTCACCTTACTCTTATTTTTTTAACTTTTAAGAATTTTTTAAATTTATATTTTGACCTCTCTCATGTTTAAAAAATACTTTGTAAATTTAAAATATGACCCTAATTACTAAAAGTGACACATTTTTAAAAATAAAGAACCAAAAATAAGTATTTTAAATTTAAGAAACCAAAAGCAATAATTTTTCAAATTTAAGGGACTAAAAACATATTTATGTCTATGTTAAATTAGTGAGTAATGGAATCAAACTTAGTAATTTTCATATAGATCATAGCTCATATATTCACAACACAGAAAGCTCTCTGGTATATGACTTGCAACCTTTGGTTTCTCTTTTCTCAGTATGTCTCTCGATTGCAGAGTTCCAAAGTTTTCTCTCAATAGTTGCAAGTCAATGGAATACAGAAACCCAACAGACGCATGTATCAAAAAAAAAAAGAAACCCAACAGACGCATCACTTCATTACACTCTCTATATAAAAACACTCTATTTCGATGTTTTATTATCTACCCTTTCTCGATCAGTTCGCAGTGTCCAGATTGTAAGTTTCAATCGAACAAGTAGCAAGTCAACCATGAGCACGTCGTCTTCATCCGTCCCTCCACCGCCTCTTGAAGTAAGTTTTTCTGAAAAAAATTTAGGATTTCAAATGCGATTTGCTTTCTCAGTTCGACGGAAATGATTTTGTAAGAGCTGTAGTCGATTTCCTTACTCATTATTTGCTCATTGGTATCCTGTTTTTGTTCCTTCATTGTTCATTGTTCCTTGATGTATATACAATTCTGGAAAATCATATGTACATGTTATACATATTTCGTTGTTGAAATAGAAGTACAGTAGTTATCTTTGTCTATCTGTTGGGTGTTGGGTGGTTTATATTTGGAAAGCCTATTTATTCAATTTTCACTAAAATAAAGGAAAAACTGAGATCGAATTCCTTATTGGTTTCCTGTCTCTGTTAACCATATTTCGTTGTTAAAATAGATGTACAGTAGTTATCTTTGTCTGTCTATTTCTTCATATTAAATATGGGTGTTGGGTGGTTTATATTTGGGATTTGGGAAGCCTATTTATTCAATTTTCACTAAAACAAAGGGAAAACTGACATCGAATTCCTTATTGCTTTCCTGTATCTGTTTTTACGATTATGTGTTTGTGGTGAACTCATTTTCTTTTTTTTTATTATTCTATTAATTATTTTTTACTGTCCTTACAATTCCAGTATTTGTACAATCACTAATCCTTGCTGTCCTTACAATTCCAGTATTTGTAGAATCACGCTATGTGGTCATTTAATCGCCCTTCATTGTTGTCTTTGTATATGGAATGGTGACATGGATTAGTTTTTGTACCTGTACCTATGCATATTAGTTTTGTTTACATTAGTACATTACATCAGATACTTCGGTTTATATTCCTGAAGTAATTCATATTCTGACTCATTTTAAACTTTACAAATATATGGACATAGCTTCCTCTTCATCTGCAACTCATTTTCCTACCTTTGTTTTGACCTTGTAACAAGTTATGTCTCAAGTTGATTAACTTATCTACTAGGGTGTTCCATAAAGTAAGCATGTAGATCAGTTAGTCGATTAGTAGTTGTTGTACAGGTGATTTATGTATTTTGCCATATTTATGCTACTGCTCTTCATTGTCATTTGTTGTCTGTTTCATTGCTATTTTAACAGTGAAACTTATATTTACTTCTATCATATCAAAGTTTGATAACTAATGCTTTAGTCATGGATCATTTTAATATTACTGTAACATATGTTACTTTTTTAAGTAGATGGATAGAGTTTCTGCATCTTCAACCAATCAAAAAGAAAAATACCCACAATTCGAGATCTGTGTGTATCCTAAGCGTGTAAGCATTTTTCCCATTTTATTAGAAGACAAGTTTTTATGATTATTATCTTAGTACTTAATGTAGGTCTATGTTTTCTTCAATCTCTTAAGCGAACGTAAAGATGCCAGATCCGTTTTATGATGATTATCAACGTGAGCTGCCAAAGAAATGTTTTTTGACTGATTCAGTGGGGACTAAGTTTGGAGTCCTGATTTTGAAATGGGAACTTGAGGGATCATTTAGTGAAGGTATCTACAATATACTTGAGCATTATGGTCTTCCTGATGGAGCATGGCTGCGGATGACTTATGAAGGAAAGGGTGAATTTTTTATAAACAGTGTATCTGATAGGAAATTCAAGGAAGTCAAGTATCCTGTCCCTCCCAAGTTTTACAAATTCCCATTTGATATCATCCCAGAGGAGTACTTCAGCAGTATGCCTCCTGAGTTGCAAATAGATGAGGCAGAGCTTAATCAGCCAGTTAATTTTGATAATTTAAGAACTTGGGAGATTACCTTGACTTCAAAACAGGTCACGCACAACAACATGGTATGCTGTATGTTAATATCATTTTTTTATATATTTCTTATTTCTTATTTGTTATGTATTTACATCTCATATTATCATATGTATTGAATTTGTTTACAGAATCTGCCACACACAATGGCAAGAGATTTCATCTTTATGCATCGCTTGACTGAAGTTCAGATTTTGGATGAAGAAAGTAGGAGTTTTATCTGTGTGGTTGCGAGGACATCAAACTAGGCGTTCTTGAGACGTCATTGGACCACTTTTTGTGCTGCAAATCACCTTAGAGGAGGAAGCAAATTACTATTTGGAATCAATATGTTCGATCCTAGGTGCATTCATGCAAAGGTGCTTCAGCGTTGAAAGTTTGGAAGGATAAGTTGATGTAGTTTGCGACAAGACCTAATGGCTGTCAATATTTTGTAATTATCATTATATTGGCAAGAATTAAACTTAAATGCCAAGTTTGTTTATATTATGTAGGCTTAAATATGTTTATAGTCCCTTAAATTTGGGTAATTGTTGTTTTTAGTCCTTTAAATTTAAAACGTCTATTTTTGGTCTTTCATTTTTAAAAATATATCATTTTTAGTCTCTGGGGCTATTTTTCAATTTGAAAAGTATTTTTTAAATTTATATTTTGACCTCTCTTAAATTCTGATTCTTACCTTATTCCTTTTTCTTAACTTCTAAGAATTTTTTAAATTTATATTTTGACCCCTATCAAATTTAGAAAATACTTTTTAAATTCAAAATATGACTCCAGGGACTAAAAGTGACACATTTTTAAAAATAAAAGACCAAAAATAGGCGTTTTAAATTTGAGGAACTAAAAGCAACAATTACCCAAATTTGAAGGACTAAAAACATATTTAAGCCTATTATGTAATATCAACACTGTGTCATGTTTTTATTGTTGTGAAACTTGACTGTTTGTTATGGAGCAACTAATATTTTCATTTTTAGCCTAAATGTCATCATTTCATTAATTTGATTATTCATTTGCCATTCACATGCAAAGCGAATTTCCTAGCCCGTGCAATGCACGGGTCGCACATACTAGTTTATTCTATAAAGGCTAATAAAAATGGAAACCATATGATTATCTGTCAATTCAAAATGGAATATACAAATTATGATTAATCAAATAATATTGTGTCCTAATCAGCATTAAATGTAAATTTGAAAACAAAATCAGAAGATTACTGTATTTTGCTTTCTCTCACATGTCTATTTATTTGATTTTCTTTCCCATCATTCTATCTCCTTCATTGTCAAAAAATGCATCCATTGTCTCTACCAACCCGTCCTCTCTTTGGGTCGAAGTAGCTCACCCCGATTTAGATATTTGGATTAATTTTAGTAATTTTGTTTTTAAATATGATTGTCCTATTTCACATCCTCCTAAAATGCTCATGATCATCGATTTTATTTAACAAAACTTATATAAACATTGTGCAGCATTTGATTAGCGTCCATGACACGCACAATAGCCTCGAAGTCATAGCGAAACACTTCCAGCCTTTTTAGCCATTTGTATCGGTCCAAATTTTTATGTCTCTTCAACTATCCATTCTCTGGTATGATTTTTTTTTGTTTTTTCTCTTTTTTTTTGTTCTTTCTTTTCATATATATTTTCTTCTTCGTTCTACTCTTTCATTGTGACGTTATCACTCAAGACTTTCGATTAAGGGTTAATTTTTGTTTTCTTTTTAGTCTTTTCTCTCTCTCGACTACATGTTAATTTTTATATTTTTAATCTTATATCTTAATAATTTCATGTATTGATATATTTTATTTATTTTATTATTTATATCGTTATTCTTCTAATCATCAACACTAATTTCTCATCTAAGGTGAGTTTTTTATTTTATTATTAATAATTTTTAGTTGTTATTTCTTCAATGTTTGAGATCTCCATATTTTGTTCATTTTCTCATAGTCTCCAAATTATTGATATTATTTAATTTTTGTTGTGATTCTATCGAAAATCATCAGTACTTTTCTATTCATTATCCTAAGCTTTCTCTTTAAGGCGAGACTTTTTTTTTATTAATCACTTTTAGTTATTTAGAATTAATGTTTCAATACTTTATGTTGGTAAGATTTTCGTCTTTATTTCTAATTTGTGATTTTTTTTAATTCTAAACAGATATACATTATTTTTGTCTTACAAATAAGATGCATCATGAACGAAATAAAATTTAGTAGTTTATTTTTCTCAATATTTCTAATTTGTGATTATTTTTTGATTTTATACAAATACATTATGTTTGTCTCTCAAACAATAAGCATCATGAATGATACGAAATTTAGTAACGTATCTTTCTCAATATTTCTCAAGAAATTATGTGTGAAATAATAGAAAAAAAATTAAAAATATTATTTTCTTTGATTTGATTGTATAATGATGCCGGTAGATATGTGTTGTCTTTTATTTATATGAGATGTCATAATAATTTTAAAATTTTGCAGATTTGAGTTTATGTGGCAAAATTTTTTTTGATGAATTTGAATTTAATCTTTTTTAGGCTTTGGGAAAATTTTTAAAATTTTAATTTTTTTATTGTAACGGTTAATATTAGATGAAATAAATAAAAGGATATTTTTCGTCTTTTTTTGAAAGGAATATCTCTTCAACCTTGATTTGAATTTGATTTTCAAATTTAGGAAATAACTTTATTTGATCTTAATTTGAAATTGATTTTTCTCAAGATTACATAATAAATAAAAGTTTTTTTTATTACAACTCAAATTTGATATCATCGGTATTAGTATGAATTTTAATTTTTTATATTTAGGAACATGTAATAAAAAATAAAAAATATTGATTTTATATTAATCAATATTGTTATCATTATTTATTTCTCATTTAGTGTTTCTACCTAGTTAATTTATTCATTAAATATTTTCTTTTGTCCTACAAAATTTGATTATTTTCTCCTTAATACCTACAAAAAAATTGGTTATTATTAAAAATATGGATAAAATACAATAAATGAGAATAAATAGTTTTTAATCAATATTTTCACAATCATATACAACTCACATACCAACGAACTCATTTAATATCAGATTCTCAGAATATTAGTAATTAATTTACCACATTTTAAATTTTAAATTGATTACATTGCACGATATGATTTCCCTCTATGGTAGTAATAATCAATTAATATTGATTTTCTTTCTTCAATTTATTAATTATCAAAATTGGTTTTCAAAAAAAAAATTGAGTTTGCAGGTTAATATTGATTTCTAAATATGGTAATAATAATAAATTATTTAAATTTAAATTGATTACATTATACGATTTTGTTTCCCGCTATGGTGATAATAATAAATTAATATTTGTTTTCTTTTTCCAATTTGTTAATTAACAAAAACTGATTTAAATTGTGTTCGCGGATTAATATTGGTTTCCCACTATGGTAATAATAATAAATTAATATCACGAGCCCATTATGAAATACCTTCTTCAAGTATAGATCTTTAGTTTGATGGTAATTATACCACTGGAATAGAAGAATTCACAATTGACATAACAGGAGAATAAAAACAAAATAACATCCAATCTACTTCTTCTATCATAACATGACACCAATAAGATAATAACTATAAAAGGATAATAATCAAGTATTTAACTATTTGTAAAAAAAAATAATCAAGTATCTAACTAAATTATCTATTCAACAATAAAAAATGGAAAAACTAAATATTTACGAAAGGCACAAACTTTAGCACCACTAAACTTGCAAAATGATAGTTCATGTCAAATTGTATAAAAAAAAAAGTTCATGTAAAAGTAGTTTATACAAAATTATTATTATGTTATATTGGTTTTAAAAACAAGTGGTTCATTATTTCGGCTAGCAAATTAAAATTTGTTTTAAATGTCAATCTATATAGGTAAAGAGTACTAATCAAACTATCTTTCAAAAAAAATATAGATTTAATTCACATCTTATTTACTATCAACAAATTTATTAAAAATATACGTAAGCAAATTAGAATTTTGTTTTGAATGTTAATATCATATGTAAAGTGATTAGTAAAAAAATATAAAAATATAATACATAGATAAAATTTAGATTTAGTTTCTATCCTATTTATTATTTTTTCACTTAATTTATTGTGGATTTTATTTTTATATAAACAAATTAGAATTTTTTTAAACACTAATATCTATGTTTTTCCTATTCATCAAAAAACACTAATATCTATACGTATAGTCACTAATATCAAAATATTAAATATTTATATTGGTGAGTATTATCTCATGGGGATTAAAATTACAAATATAAGCCAAATTTTTTGATACAAATATATACAAGAAAATATTTTTATATGAGTACAAATATACAGTAACTAAGACATGCAAGTAATTAAAGATAAAAATATGACAAATTAATTAAATTAAATATAATATACACTTAGATGAATATTTTACATGAAAACGTATCTATATCTACATTAAAATAATCGTTGCACCGATGTTTTTGCTTCCCGTGGGCATGCTACGTCTTATGATTGGACTATGTTTAAACAATTTAAAAATCAAGCTCAACAATAATTTCTTAAAGGTGCAAACTTCTATAAGTAACCTAAGACCATAAACCAAGTCCCAGAATTTCATTATTTTTAAATTAATATTCTAAATATCAGGTTGGGTTCGAGGACAATTCAACATCCCCGCCAATGTCTAACTTTGAAAAATAGTAAAAAAAAACCCAAATTCGACCACTAAACCCGTCAAAGCAAGTTGTTTCAGTCATGTTTGGGTCAGTTCGGGTAAATTCATGTTCATTTGTGTTTTTGACATGTTTACTCACAATAACTATTTAAATTATTTTACTATTTCATGCATAATTAATATATTTTTTACATTGTAATCTACCTTAAAATTTAAAACTAATCAAATAATTAATACACATTATATATCCCGTGCATACCACGGGTAAATATACTAGCACTAAACAATTGGTAAATATTTGACAAATATTGACCACTGGATCAAATATCAATACCAGTGTAATGCTCTGTAGCGAACCCAGTAAAGCTTGGACCTTTACTGAAATCGGTGATCCACCAAAATAGAATCGGCCACAAATGTCGGGCCCGCTGTGCTTTCATAGCTTTCCCATTTTTTATAAGCCCACAATTCTCTAAAATGAGCCCATCTTTATTTTTAATATAGTTCAACAGTCAATATAAATAAAACTTCTCTGACCAAAAATAATAATAACACTTCTCGACCAAAAAAATATATATCAATAACACTAAAAAAACTATGCTATATGCGTGCCTATATCAGAGACCAAGCCTAAAAAGAAAAGGATATGGTGTCTACAATCTGCTATGCGATGTTGGAAAACAATACCAGATTGAAGGCATTAGGAATAGGCTGAAGGGGAAGCATGAGTTATTTTCTTGAATGAATTAAAATCACACAGGAGCATATCAAATGATAGTACATTTTCTGGTAAACAAAATGAGAATACATTTTCATGAGAGAATTAAATTTTGAACATACAATATAAATGAATGGCCAAGGTTAAATTTAAATAAAACAAATTGGTCATTTATGATTTATATAGTTAAAATCAAGTCACCTTACCTCACTAGTTACCTATGTCCATGTGTGCCTGCTCAAAACAGAATGCTACGGTCAAAGCCTCCATTTAGGTTAATTTTACTTTCTACTATTTAAATATAAGCAATTGAGAATACTAACATTTTGACTTCATGGATAACTGTCATTTATAATTCATCTAAAATGTATGTGATCACTTTTTTTATAAGGAATTGCATACTGATAAGAACAATTTATCCAAATGATCATATAATATTATTTAAACCCCACATGCCCGCACATGTTTTAGAATTATGCCTCGTAATTAAACTTAGCCAATGTCAAGAAAATAAAGAAAATTGCATTAATGTATAAGCAATGTTTGATTATTTAGTTTAGGCAGAGATGGCTTTGTCTTCTTGTGCCACAGATACTATATCTGCCCTCAACTAGGCACCTTCCCATCTATTACTGGGTTAATATATGATAATAAAAATAATCGTCCCTTAGTTCCTCATGGTCCATGTGATTATGGCTATGATTGGAAAGAAGGTAATGATAAAATTTGTGTTACTCAAATTGGAGGGTTAAGGAGGAAATGGTTCAATTTCACTCCCCTTCCTCGTCAACCAGTTAAACAACCAAGCCACTTAACCACCTATTGACATGTTCTATTTATTTCATTTATTGACTTTTCTTTCTGTTTCATTACGAGCCATTCTCTTCATCTTTAAAATTTTCCAAACACATCTTACGTTTGCTACAAGTAATATTAATGCAGAGCTTATGATAATTTGTGTGGACCATGAAATATATTTTTAAACAATGTTCATTATATTAGCACTTAATGGGCATAGATTACTCATATATAACAATGATCGATGCCGTTGTTGACAATTTAGAATAGCCTAGGTAATTTCCTAACATTATTACTCATTATAATGTGGTCCGATTCTGAGTCAGGCCGGTTGACATGTATAGTTTAAAAATTTTATTAAAGAAAAAAAAAAGGAAGAACTAACATCTCTGTTCTGGCAATTCAGTGTTTATCGTAGTACAAGAAAAGTAATACAAATCAAATATGACATATGGACTTCAAAGGTAAATAATATGATGGACCAAGAAGAGGGCACAGAATCTAACTTCAATATGGCTTACTTGGTTACCTAAGATTCTCAATATTAAAAAATTATACTCCCTCCGGTCCAAATTGTAAGTAATAAAGTCACTTTTTTTTTTGTCTAAAATATAAACAAAATTTATTAATTTTAAATAAATTAAATATTAGTTTTCAAATTATATCATTCATTTAATGTAATATTCATATTTACGAGAGACACCAAATGGAGTATTTTTGGAAAAAAAATTGAAATTAGTGTAAATTAATTAAAATTATCTCATTTCAAAGCATTTATTGGTCTGTATATTTTTGTGTTATGTTGCTTATAATATGGACGGAAGGGGGTATCACTTTGACTAATTCAAATCCAGTCAAGTAAAATCCTTTTAAAGGAATAAAGCTCTCTCGTTGCTATTTTCTCATCTATAAAACTCTAATTCGATTTCTCTTTTATCATTGATTTTTGCAGTCACTCTTAAGAATATTTTAGTAACAATTATAATTTTTAGTGTTACTCGTTTCTAAAAATTACTTTATTCTTCAGCATTTATTTGAGATTTTTTTTTTAATTTGAAATCTTCTCTTTATTGAATACGATCATTTATATGTTATTGTCTTTACATGTCTGTCTTATTTTAATTATCACACCTAACATGAATTTTTTTAAATTTATTTTGAATGTATTACCAAATTTATTAAACGATGTGATAACATATTATTACTTAATAAAATAAATAATTATTTTATACTGATATCCAACAAAATTAAACTCAAAATTTGTCTCACTTGATTTATTTAAATTGTGTGTTTGTATAATGCATGATTTTGGACACGATTCAAGGCAATAATTAGCGGAGACCCCCAAATATATTACTTTATGCCATGATTAGAAAACAATTTTCTGTCTTGCATGCTTTAGGTGACTTGGGATTTTTCAAATTGAATACAGTATGTGTATTTTTTTAATTAGTTGATAGAATTAGGGATTAATTAGCATTTTCTTTACTGAAAACTATATTTCATTGGGGATGTTAGATTATCTGGCACTCATGTCAAAGTCGCTTTCTCTGGCTTAGAAAAAAAAAAAGATTAATATCGTAGTCAGCTCTGCGAATTTGTGGCAGAGAACGCACATGCATGATAATGAAAAGGTGTTTTATATATCAACTTAACTTACCACCGAAGAATGGGAGATATTGGAGATTATAAGTACACAATAGAACTAACAATACAAGAGGGTCGCAGTAGACAGTAGTTGGTGGTGCGATGCGGGACGGGAAGGGGTTGCTTTGCTTTGCGTTCCTTGAAAGTGATATCCACGTAGGAATCGACGTGTGAGCGCGTCAAAGTAGGTCCCACATTCTATGGTGTATATAGTTAGTAGGCCCCTTTTACACGTTTGGAATCGAATCACAATGCTGTGTCTAGCTAGCTAGAGCCTAGAGGTTAGACTCTGAATTTTTGCAAATTCAATTCGTAATAATTCATCAGTTGAAAATTGAAATATAACACTGTTTGGAAAAAGTTACGATAAATTAATTGTTAAACTAATTTATAAATAAAAAAATGTATATAAATTATATTTATGTAAGTTATTTCTTTTATTTTATAGATAAAAATATATTTTTTGTTATTTTTTATCCTAGATATACATATCGTTACTCAAATTAGTCCTAAAATATAATTAATTTAAATTATTCTCAAATTTTTTATATGAAGATTTATTAATAAAGACATATTTATAGATTTCAGGTCATCCATACCCTGTAATTTTTCTTAAATATAGAAATAAACTCTACGAGTCGTGATGCAGAAAGTTTGACTGTTTGAGTATATGCAACTATGCATAGCATAACCCCTCTATATACTTGGCCATAACTTGAAATTTGTCAGCGTTACTTTGTTTACATTTCTCTATCCAGATAATATTCATTTTAAAATAACTATTACTTTAAATATTTGAATTTATTTTAAATTATTTATTCTCTTAAAAATTAGACTATTAATTTTATTTAATTTTAGTCTCATAATTTTCAATACTTTTATTAAATAAAATGAGATAATATAAATGAATTTAAATCACATTGAATTAAATAAATCTATATTTCTTTAAAATTAAAAAAAATTCTTAAACATGATAGTTCAATATAGCGTCCTTTTTTTAAGAAACTAGTGATATTATAAGCTCATTTGCTAAACATGTCTAACTTAATAAAAAATTATAAACTAATCAAATAAATTATGAATAAACTAAAATAGATAACCAAACGCAATTCACATATATCTATTCTTGCGTGAATAATCTACATAGTTGATTATATTTTTTATCGAAGGAGCAAAGACACCCAAACAAACCAAAACAACTAACTATATGCACCGCTGATGAAATATAACTTTAAACTATTGAAATGACAGATAAATAAAAATAAATTTCTTATTAAAACTAAGGCTTAAATCTGTTTTTAGTCCTTTATTTTTCACTGAGGTCTGTTTTTAGTCCCTTATTTTTAAAACGCGTCTTTTTAGTCCCTCATTTTTAAAAAATTGTCTCTTTTAGTCCCTTGGGCCATATTTTAAATTCGAAAAATATCTTTTAAATTTATACTTTGACCCCTCCCAAGCCTGATGTTCACCTTAACCCGTTTTTTTCGTTCTCCTCCCCCTCCACTGATGCACCGCGGCCCCCCCATCCCCTTTAGGAGTAGTTCCAACGTCCTCCCTTGAAGCCACCATGAGATGCGGCCTCAATCTCGTTCTCCTCCCTGTGCAATCGCGGTGGCTGCCTCCCTTCTCGCCATTGTGCGCAGCCCCTCTTGGCTTGCGCGGAGCTCCTCCCTTGGCCGTGCGGGGATGGGGGGCGCGGTGCATCAGTGGAGGGGGGAGGAGAACGAAAGAAACGGGTTAAAGTGAACATCAGACTTTGGAGGGGTCAAAGTATAAATTTAAAATATACTTTTCGAATTTAAAATATGACCCGAGGGGCAAAAAGAGACCATTTTTAAAAAATGAGGAACTAAAAAGACGCGTTTTAAAAATGAGGGACTAAAAATGGACCTCAGTGAAAAATGAGAGACTAAAAATATATTTAAGCCTAAAATTAAAAAGAAACAAAGGGAGTAATATTTTAACTTTTAGGGTTTGTTAGATTAAAAAGAAGGGGAGGGGAAGAGGGAGGGTTTTAATGGAGGGGAGGCGAGGGGAGATATTTAATTAAATATTGTATTTGATTGAGAGAAAGAGGAGAGATTTTAATAAATGTGATATACTAATTTACTTATTAGACCTTTATAAAATGTCTTTAAAATATTCCAAGGTTTTTTCTCTCTCATTTAAATTCCTCCAATATTGAAGGAAAATCAAATTTTTCCATTTCCCTCCCTTTCTCTCCTAAACAAATGAACCAAATAAAAAAAATATTCCCTCTCTTCCTCTTCATTCCCCCACAACCAAACACTATCTTCATATAACGAACCAAAAATTAAAAGAGAAATATTATATTCTCTTATAAATTTTTCTACATATCCTCCTACTACTTTATAAAATAAAAAAAAAATACAACTAATATATTAAAAATATAAAAAATATTTAATATTTTCTTTATTTAGTAATTAGAAAAATTTATAAAAATAAAAGCTAAAAAGATTTAGAATTATTCAAAACCAAAGTGCAATAAGAGTGGCTTTTGAGGGGATGAGTCCATTAGGGCAACTCCAATAGGAGTGCTTAAAGGGTTCTTAGTTGGTGCTTATTAAGCACTTCTATTGGAGAGAAAAAAAGAGAGTCCTTAATAGGGAGTGATGCTTGTACAAACACCCTCTCTCTCCTCTTTCCTGGTGGATCATACATGTATTTGTGAGTTTTAATTTGATGTGGAGTTATTGGTGGGACCCATTTAGTAAATTTTTTGGTGTTACTAGATTGGAGGGGTTGAGTGCTTGTGTTAAAAAATATAAAAATGAGTGATGTGATCATGTGGAACCCATTTAAACACCTAAAATGGATTCTCCATGGGAGATGGCCTTATGACCTTTCGCGAATCCCAAGGGAAGGAATGGGATCTTGATTTTTAGACAAAGGAAAGGAATAGGATCCAAAAGTCATCGTCATCAATGTGCCGCCGCAATTGGTCACACCTTATTCCCTATCTACCCTTCACTGAATCACTGCACTGCATCATTCCCATAAATACTTTTTTTTTTGGAGATTTCATTCCCATAAATACTTGTCCACATTTTATTTATACGAATTTAGTACCAAGAGCAATACTCAGTATAACTAAATATTTTATTTAAAAATTACGACGGGTTTCCGTCGTCATCCCACTAGATATGGGCACGTCGTGCGTACGATTTGTTAAAATTATATGATTATTTATTTTACGTTAGATTTTAAAATTATGGATTAATTATGTTTTTAGTCCTTTACAAATTATCAAATTTGAGTTTGGTTCTTTAAAAATAAGTCAAATTTTTTTAATCCTTTAAATATTTTTTTTATTTAGGTCATTTAAGTGAGTTAACTTGCTAGGTGACACATTTTGACTCAGTCATCATTCCTATGTAGCACGAAACGCTGACGTGACCTCCTACACAAAATATTGAGTTTTGAATTTAGTCCCTCTAAAAATTAAATTTTGATTTTAATCTCTCTGATTTTTCTCTTCCTCCTCCACCACCTTCCTCTTCCTCATCCAATGGCTTCCCCCTTCTCTTCCACCCTCCTCCACTCTAGCCCCACCACCACCATCACCACTCTCTCTCTCTCTCTCTCTCTCACCCACACCACCCCCACCCCAACCACCACCACCACCACCTACCTCCACCCACCCACACACTCTCTCTCTCTCGTTTGCTCTCTCTCTCTCTCACCACACCCCCACCACCACACACTCTCTCTCTCTCTCTCAAATAAGTTTCAAACAGCAAACCTGAGATTTCTGCAACCAAAAGCGATTGATATTATGACAAAAACGATTGATATCTCTCAATCCGATTGATGAAAACTTGTTAAATTTCAGTATGTTGGTCAATATGTCATGGGAAACAAAAGCTCTAAACAAATTGCAGTGATCGAAGCACCATGCGAGAGAAATCTAGCTTGAAGTTGTTAGGGTTCATCGTGGACGAACATGATTGTTATTCGAAGGAGAAAATGACGTCAGACATCTTATGTTGAGTTTAACATTTTAGTAAGGACTAAACTCAAAATGAATTATATTTACAGGGACTATTATATGAACATTACATGTTTATAAGGACTAAAATCAAAAACCATAATTTTTATAGGGACCAAAGCACATCAACTGAGTCCAGACTTCCATTGATACTTTCATCAAAAAACCCAGACATGCGAATAACAGATCCCTTTTCCATTGATACATGTACGTCTGGTTTTGTTTGTTTTGATCTTCATGACCTAGTATGTGTGCATGTGTGTAGAAACCGAGGGGGGGTGGTGGAGGAGAGAGGAGGAGGGAAAAGGAGGAGAGAGAGGGGGTGGTAATGGGGGTGGTGGTGGTGGAGGGGGGAGAAGGAGGAGGAGGCCATTGGAGGAGGAAGAGGAAGGTGGTGGAAGAGGAAGAGGAAAACCAGAGGGACTAAAATCAAAACTCAATTTTTAGAGAAACTAAAATCAAAACTTAATTTTTAGAGGGACTAAATTCAAAACTCAATATTTCGTGTAGGAGGCTACGTCAGCATTTCGTGCCACGCAGGAATGATGACTGAGTCAAAATGTGTCACCTAGCAAGTCAACTCACTTAAAGAACCTAAATAAAAAAAATTTTAAAGGACTAAAAAAGTTTGACTTATTTTTAAATGACCAAACTCAAATTTGACAATTTTTAAATGACTAAAAACATAATTAAGCCTAAAAATATTTATCTGACAAAATAAAGTAAAAGTAAAGTATACGATGAAATTTTGGGAATTTTATTCACTAAATTAAAAAACAACTTTTTATTCAACGTATAACAACAAATTAAAGGAACACATTCAAAAAAATTTCTTTCTATCCATGATTACTTTTTTTTTTTAGCTCTCATTTCTCTCAACATTCTTCATTCATCTTTTTTTATCATTTCTTTAAAATTACTTCTTTTGTGTAACAAAAGAAATATATATTAAATAAAAATTTGTGTTCTAATTTAAGTACTTATTTTCCTTGTGTTATTTCACTATTCTTTCTCCTAATGTGTGTCATGTACAAAATTTAACATGCATACCTAAATTAAATAATAAAATTTTATAATAAAAAGTTAAAGACTATTCTTCCCATATAGAATGATTAGAATGAGATTTGAATTGATAAAATGACCAAAATATTTACCACTCGTGACACATGTATCAATAATAGTTAAAAATCGTTGATATGTATGTATATTAAAGTTTCAAAAAAAATTAATGAAATTTAATGATATGATTATTTATAATTGAACAATAATATAAAACCGTCTTATACTAACTACACATCAAAGTCAAATTTTATTTCACTTTTCCCAGAGTAATGATTCTGATATATTATGCTTTATATATGACTTTTGAAAATCTTAATGTATTATATCAACACAGATACATAGGTTAATTAATTACTTTCTCCTCATAGAGTTACTAAAATTAAAATTTAATTACTACATTCTGAACTTTATCAAAAAACTGTAATTTTTTTTTACTTAAAAAAAACTATAATTTTTAAATAACATAAAAGGATTCCTACGGATTGAATTGAATTGATTCCCTATATATATTCGGTGAAGTTACAGGAACGTAACAGAAACTAGTATATATTATTTAAAAATCACAATAATTTAAAAAGGATTTTTGTCAGTTAATAATTATATTAGGCAATTTCTATGGTCCCGTTGTAAAAACAACGGTTTTGGTTCCGTTGGCGAAAATGTTTTGCACTTTAGTCCCTAAATTTTAGATTTATTTTTATTTCAAAATTTATTTTAAAATTACGGATAAACTGACAGATTCTCATATTCTCTCTCACGAAACCCACATCTCTTTCGAAGCACGGCAAAAGTCAAGGTATTTCCTATCTCTCCCATGTGTCCTTGGAAGGTGCAACCTACGAACCGAAGTGTGCCCCCTGACGACATCCCACCAGTGGTGTGAACTAATTTTAATTTCACACCTCGGGTGTAAGGTCCTCTGTCCCTGAAAGGTACAATCCTTAATTCCTTATACACCAACCAGCCTGTGCCCCTGAAGAAATCCCACCGATGGTGTGAAAAAAATTTCGTTTCACACCCCCGGTGTAAAGTCCTCTGTCCTTGGAAGGTGCAATCTACGAACCGAAGTGTGCCCCTGACGACATCCCACCGGTGGTGTGAAATAATTTTAATTTCACACCCCGGGTGTAAGGTCCTCTGTCCTTGGAAGGTACAATTCACGAACAACTGTGCTCCCTGGCGACATCCCACTGGGGGTGTGAAAAACTTTTCGGTTCACACCCCGGGTGTAAGGTCGACTGTTCATGTAAAAAATACTTTAGTAGTTATTTATTTTATAGATTTTGATCTGAAGTAGAATTTAATTTGTCCTTTTTATAATCCTAAAAATAATTTTTGAAAAGTTACTTCATATAACTTCTCATTTTAATCAATTTTTAGATTTTTTTCAACTTCTGAATATTTTTAAAATATAATAGTAATTATTTTTTAAAAAAAAGTAATTTTTGTAATAAAAAAAGCTATAATAAACAGACCCTTAATCTAAGGTAGTGTAAAGAATTAAAAATATCAAATAATTGTTGTTTATCTATACATCTTTTATACATATGTATATATATAATAAAAAGAATATTCCCTTTTATTAATGCACAAAACATAGATAAATGGAGAAAACACCATATTTTTTTCCCTTTTCCCTTTCAGGGTAAAAGAAGCAGCTCTTCTATAAAGACCAAATTATAAAGCATACTGAGATAACATCCACAACTTAAATTTTAACTTACTTGGTTATATATCACTCCAAGAAACCATTGAAAACTTCAATTAATATTTTTTCCCTCATAAGCAAAAACCGATTATCCCAAAAAGCTCAGAAACATTCCGGTGCTCAACCTAAATAGTACGAAGAAAAAGCTCAAATGCATTCAGATGCTCATTCTGAAACAGAAACATCTGGAAACACAAAATAATATTAAAAACCTCAAATAGTGAAAATTGAAAGTGTAACTCTGAGTCACTGTTGTTAACAATTTTAGTTTACTACACCTCACTTCCACTTCTTACCACACGTCATTGCGATCTCAGAGAGAGAGAGAGAGAGAGAGAGAGAGAGAGAGAGAGAGAGAGAGAGAGAGAGAGAGAGAGAGAGAGAGAGAGAGAGAGAGAGAGAGAGAGAGAGAGAGAGAGAGAGAGGTGAACCTGTCGTCGGAGGGAGCTCAGAAGTTGGCGTTGGAGAGAGCTTCGGCAGCGTCGGCATGGCGTTGGTCCTCGTCGAGAGTACTGCCGTACTCGGTCTTGATGGACCATGAGTCAGCGGCGATGGGGCGGTCGTCGTCGGAGACCAGGTCGGCGGAAGAGAGGGCAACCTTCGTCGGTGGTTGATCGGAGGCCATAAGAAACAGAATATCAGGCATGGAGGATCACTGATCGTAAAATTGAAATAGGAGAGGAAAAAACAGGACTTTCACCTACAAACATAGCTCTTTTTCACACGGACAAATTTGTAAAATAAAAAAGATTAAGAACTACAATATAATATAAAAAAATTATAGTCCTTAAAAATAATAATTTGATATGACAAAATTCTCGTTTATCATTGGTTAATAAAACAACGGTTTCAAAATCGTTGTTTTATCAACGGGACCGTAGAAGCCCCCATTATATTAACCTCTTATTAAGAAAAAATAAGGGCCAAACTTGAAAAAACAACACTATTATTGTCTCTGGCCAATGCAAGATCGACACGTGTAAGATACCTATTTCTGCTGTGGACATCTGCCGGTCACGATTAGGTATTGCATACGTGGCATTGTTTAATAGGATAGCCATCATCGAATAAAGGTGTCGTTGAAGTTGACGAGGCAAGTGATTCATCAAAGAAGAAACTACGTGAGTAGAGTAAGAAACTTCCAGCGCAACGCGAGTATATAAACGAAGAAAGGGTCTGTGAGAATGCAAGAGTGAGTGAATGCCGCAAAGCGAGTCCACTCATAAAAGAAAAAGTGAAGTAGCAAAGCTTTCTCCTCCTTATTTCGTCTCTGTTCCAATCTTTTTCTCTCTTTCTAATACCCCGCTTCTTAGGTCCCTTTCTATCCAAGTCTAACTTGGGAAAAATCAGTCACTGTTTTTTTTGGGTGAAAACAAGGGTTGTTTGTAAAGTCACGCGATTCAGGAAGAGATCCAGGTTTTTGAAGTTTTTTTTTGTTTTTTTAGCTTGGTTAAACTCCCGTTTTTACTTCAAAAAAAAAAGGAAAAAAAAAAAAGAAACATTCCAAAAGAGCATTTCATTACTTGCAGTTTTCTTCTACCCTGTTTTCTAGTTTTGGAATTGAAACAGGTTCTTTCTTTTCTTTTTCATACACACACCTTCTCCCCTCTTTGAAATTTCTTAAGCTTCTTCTCGTATTCTCTTGTAATTAAAGCATGGCAACAGCTATAGATATCTACAATAGCAGCAGCAACATGAACATCATCACTCCGGATTTCTTAGATCCGTACAGCGAAGAGCTGATGAAAGCACTTGAGCCTTTTATGAAGAGTGATTCATCTTATACATCTTCTTCCACTTCTCTCTCACCGGAATCACACCTTCCCTCCATCTCTTCTTCTTCTCCACTTTCATCCAATTCCCTCCCCAACCACATGGGTCGAACCCAAACCAGCTCAATCGGGCTCAACCAACTCACCCCATCACAAATCCTTCAAATCCAAGCCCAATTCCACATCCTCCACCAACAACAACAACAGCAACAACACGCGCCAAGCTTCCTCGCCCCAAAAAAGCCCGTTTCCATGAAGCGCGTTGGCACTGCGGTGAAACCCACGAAGCTCTACCGCGGGGTGAGACAGCGGCATTGGGGGAAGTGGGTCGCTGAGATAAGGCTCCCGAAGAACCGTACCCGTCTCTGGCTCGGCACATTCGAAACCGCAGAGGAAGCAGCGTTGGCTTATGACAACGCAGCGTATAAGCT
Organism: Glycyrrhiza uralensis; assembly: GCA_030159175.1. NCBI lineage: Eukaryota > Viridiplantae > Streptophyta > Magnoliopsida > Fabales > Fabaceae > Glycyrrhiza > Glycyrrhiza uralensis. The sequence continues at coordinate 53,160,550 of BRZY01000003.1, read as the reverse complement.
CAGGGGTGAATTCGCACGCCTCAATTTCCCTAACCTGCGTCACCATGGAGCCCACGTTTTCGGTGAGTTTGGAGATTACAAACCTCTCCCTTCCACCGTTGATTCTAAGCTCCAAGCTATTTGCGAAAGCTTGGCCATTAATTCTCAGAAACAGGGGAACCCCGAAAAGCCACGTGCCTCTGTTGTTCCTGCGCTGGCTGACGTGGCACGATCGAGCAGTGAGTTGGTCGAGGATTTTAAGGTGGAGAACACAATGTTGTCGTCTTCTTCGCCCGTGTATGATGAATCTTCTTCGCCTGAATCAGGTGTCACTTTCTTGGATTTCTCGGATTCTACTAACCAGTGGGATGAGGCGGAGAATTTTGGGTTGGAGAAGTACCCTTCTGTGGAGATTGATTGGGAAGCCTTATGAGTCAGTGCACGCGTTCAGATATAGTTGTCTCTGTGGAGTCATTTAGCATTACTATGTTTTCGGGGTTCAGCATGTGTATCTTTGTGTTTTGTAATTTAGGCTATGTTACTTATGGTGGTCTTAGGCAGAGTCTGCAATGAAGTTTTTGACATTTGCAGATGTTTTGCTAAATCAGAGAATCTTAGTGGTTATGGTCTTTCTTGGTCTGCTGGTGTTTTTTTTGTTCCTTGCATGATCATGGGAGCTTCTACTTGTGTCTTGGTTACTATACTTAATCTTTGTTCATCGTAATTTTAGTGCCTTTCCAATATATAAAAACTTTAGGTTTTTGTAAAGCAGGGAGCATGAAATGGTTTGTCTCCTCTGTTCCCCCCCCCCCCCCCCCCCCCCCAACACAAACAATCCCCTCTGTTTAATTAAAAAAACATCTCATAATTCTTTTAATCAATAATATTATCTTTCACAAATCACAATTATGGACTAGTATAAACGGGTTAGCTCAACTGAAGTTGACATTTTTATTTTTTTAATAATTGTACATTTAAATGTAATTTTTATTATAATATTCTTTTTGTCCAAATTATCAGTGTCCAAAAGTCACATTAAAATCTAATTAATTCGAGTAAAACTTGAGACCTTATTTAAGAGAAATTAAATTTTTCATCACTTAAACTAATCGATGTTGATTTTATTAATACCATCTAAATAACATTTTTTTTATGTTGACATCACTTGTCAAATAATTTCTAAATATAAATCAATATATTTAAAATCATTTTCAATCAAAACTAATTTACAAAATTATATTTATCCAAGATCAAGTTTACAAACTTAAATACAATCTCAGTGAACTGAAGATGACATTAAAACCATGTCAGGGAGCGACAAAACACTTCAATTGGGACTTATGATAGCTGTAAGGCGAGGAAGTAGATCCTTAATCATCGAATTAACAGTTTTTTTTTTTTGAAAATCCGAAAACTTTTTTATTGTCCTTAAAAATGATTTTTTGTTTATAACTCTGATTCTCATATGTGTGAACCGTTAGAAAGTAGATTAAAATTTCTTTTAGCCTATCAAATTTAACACAGCTATCGAGAATGTGGTCTACCACATCCACACATATAAGAAGCTGCCTATTTTTGCTAGAGTTAGATCCTCTCTAATTTTTTTCTCTTTATTTCTTTTATTAATATATTTTTCAGAGAAATAAATGACATAAATATGATACATGAATGTCATTTATTTTAGTTATTCTCTTAAAAGTATAGTAGTAATTTAAAAAATAGAGAGAAAAATAAATAAAGAGAATCTTAACTCTTAGCTATATGAACATTTTTTGCATCTCCCGGAACAATGAGAAGAATCACATCACGTTCCATTGTTTCAAACTAGCGTTTTGACGTTCCCCACTGTAGCTCATGTGGAAAAGAGCAGGGGTGACATTGTAATTGGGTGGGGTTCGATCCCCACCCTCCCCATTCCCCCCTCCCCCTCCCCCCAAATGACCAAAAAAACTAGCGTTTTGACCGTTGTGTTAGCATTTCAAGCTAGGGGTATTTGTGGCTCGGTTCGGTTCGATTTTGAGGTAAAAAGTCATTTGATCCAAAGTTTAAAATAACATGCGGTTCGGCTCGGTTCGGTTTGCTTTCAAAAAAATATTCAATCCGATCCGAAACAATGTGGTTTAGATTAGATCGATTTTTGGTTTTTTGCGGTTATAATTTTTTTGAAAATAAATATCAACCAAAGTGATTCTACTTCCGTTCACTTCTAATATATTTCCGAGTAAAACTCAATGACATATGTTTTAACAATTCTTGATGAATTATCAATTATAAAGCCAATTTCTAAACACACATATGTCATTTCTAAAAAGATGTCTTATAGAAAAATAGTATTTGCAAAATAATATTCTAAACAAATGAAATGAAAAATGTGAAATAATATTTAACACACACAAGTCATTGTGAATTAATATTTAACACAAACACTACTTGCAAAAGTCAATTCTAAAAAAATACACAATGTAACAATTGATTAGTAACCTATATATGTAAGTATAAAAGGAATAATATTATAAGTTGCGGTTCGGCTCGATTCGGTTTTGTTTTAGTGAAGGTATTCAAAATCCGAGCGGTTCGATTCGGTCTTCCAAAACAGTCATCCCAAAAAATCCAAAAAATTCAATTTTTGATCAGTTTTTGGTTTTTTGGATCGATTTTCGGTTATTTTTTTGGATCGATTCGGTTTTGAACACCCCAATTTCAAGCAATCCTATGACATGAAAGTAAATTTAGCACATATGCCTACTACTTTTGTTAAAAGGAAGAGAATATTGCCCATGAATGTTTTAAAATAAAAGCACAAGTTAAGGAATTGAAAAATAAAAAATGTTTATAACAAAGTACAGTTTTTATAACATGTTAATGGCTTAGCTAATATTTTCTTCTTTTAAATTTGCAAAACGAATAACATGCACATCTTTTGATTAAATAAATTTGTCACATATATTATTTAAAAGAAAAACACAGATATTTTCGTCAAATGTGGGTAAAAAATCGTGCCACATGAGTGTTTGTGCAAGAATTGAGATGGGTAAAAAATCTAAAGGAAAAAGAGGAGAGGGGGACTGTGGGGGTAAATCTAACAGAATTGACACTGACACACATGTATAGAGATTAACTTTTGTATACGACCTGAGTGTTTGTGCAAGAACTGAAATTAACTTAAATGTAATGTCAATTTTAGAATAGTGCATAAAGAAATGAATATGAGTAGCAGCAATGTAGCATGGCGATTTTCTATCGGCAGCTTAATGGCAAGTGGGAAAACCAAATGCGTAAGAACAAAAATGCAATCAGCATTTATCAAAAAAAAAAATATGCAATCAGCAGCTCTATCTTATCGCGTGGGGTTGAGATAAAGAATTTGGAAGGCCGTCCCTTCTCCATCCAAAAGGTGCAAAGCAAACAATAAAATAATAGCAAGAAGGAATAAAAAGACCAATAAAAAACCAAATCCATATTCCTTATTCCTCATTCTCAGCACGCGAAGACAAAGTTAGCGCTGCCAAAACGGATGTTCTTGTAGGCTGAAAAAAGAAAGGCCCACAAAAAATAAAAATAAATATCCTTCGCCGGGCCCGTGATGGCCACCACCATCAACATCGGGAATCCTTCCAGAGCCTAATCTAATCGGGCAACGCTGAACGGATCCGGATTCCCTGCGTTCATTAATCTCATGCATTCACGTATTTAGTAGATCAGAACCATTAAATCGAGATCAGATGGTTTATGATATTAGTTCTATTTTAAATCTGATTTCGTTCCTAAAAATATGAGCCATCTAAATTTGATCCAACAGTTTCGATCACTAACTGCGTGAATGCATGGAATCCATTTTCCCGCTAAACCTTTCTCTGTCGCTCCCCCTGTCCTCAAAATTCATGCCTTTTTTTTTTTAAATTCCTCCTCACTTTTCCTCAGATTCCGTCTTTTTGAATAGCGTCAAAAAGGAATGTGAACGAGATCGGAGGTTAGCATTTGCATTGTATTGCATCTTCAACTTCTTTCAAGTTGGTAAAAAAGAATTCCGCGAAGAAGGGGATAAAGCAGCTTATATAGTCCTTGCAGGTTTGATTATATACTCTTTACAGCCTTTAACGACGTGGCATTGCATGCGCCCTTCCAATTATTGCTGACATAAATTAAGTTAAGAATCTTCTTTTATTTTTGTTTTCCCCCTGATGCTAGCAATGAACGTTAATTTCTCGTTTCAAAAATATTTCCTACAGACAGTACTAAATGAATCGAGAGGTATAATTGAATTTGAACATCCAAAATTAAAGCCACGCATACGATCGAGAGAGACGTAAGGAGTTCTCTCTTTTTCTTCCTACGTGATATCACCAAAAAGAAACAGGCATCGATCCGCATACATATAAAGACTAAGTTCATGTTATTAAATTAGTAGGAACCGTGTGAAATTTGCTTTATTTAAAATAAAATATACTGAAAAGAATGTATAAAAAAAATATACCATGACATTTTTCTTTACCAAAATAATACAAAAAATGGTCATTGTATACTTTTTCTTCAACAAAAGGGATATTGCAACGTGTGTTGTTTGCTACATGTGATGGACCGCAAGTGTCATGATGGCAGTTATTATTAAAGATCATCAACCAACCATTTCGTTTGTCTGCACTAAAATTTTCTTTGACAGTTAGAGAGAACATCATAAGCTGTTTTGGGTTTATTTTTCATAAGCTACCTAAGATAATTTATCAAAATAGCTTATATAAAATAAATTTCACTATAATTTTTTTTCGATTATAAAAGTAGTTTATACAGCTTATGCCATAAACAGTAAATAAGTTTGTTATCCAAATTTAGCCTTAATTTAGATGATTTTTTTTTTGATATAACGGAAGAAAACACAGCAACCACAAACTAACCAAAACCACGAGGCAACAAACAACCTCGGGCATCAGCAGCCAAGATGGCTCCTAAACTAGGACACACACTACTGACAAGACACAAATCAAAGGTGGCAACATGCCCCTTACTAGCAAGGAAATCAGCAACTCTATTAGCTTCTCTAAATCAATGAGCAACAGAAACCTCCCAATCCGGTTGACGAAGCAGATGCACGATATCCGGTAGCAACGGCCGAAGGTAGACATTAGACGCAATAATTTAGATGAATTATTGTCGATGTTAAAATCTTTTATGATTATATTTGATAATACTTGTATATTATTTAATGAGTTTGAGATCTTATTAAAGCTTAACATAGTCAAATTTATTAATTCGTATAACCAAAATCACATTCAAGAAGCAACGTTCTTTATCAACACCAAACTCATGCATTCATGCTAAAAATTTGTGGCAAAGCCAAACGAGTTATAACATAAGTTGATGCCTACTATCTCACGAAGCCACTTATAGGTTTGGGTTTCTTTCGGAATTATGGGAAAAAGATTTATTGGGTAATGGGCCTCTATCTCTACGGGCCGAGCATAAGTATTTGATATCATGTCGAAGCTAGTCCTATGGGGGGCACACAGAAAGTTGGGCTCGCCGTCTTGCTAGAAGCCCATGCAAAAGGAAAAGATACCTACTTCTCATTCCTTTTTTATTTTTAACAGACAAGAAATAACAGCATGTAAGGGTGCCTTCGTTGTAGGCCTTTGGCCTTTTGGGCTTTGCCCTTTAATATATCACTCAGTTGACCAAAAAATAAGAAATAACAGCAACTATACCAAAAGAAATAAAATAATAGCAAGTAACTAAAATAAATGCCGTTCTAACTAGTAGCGAAAAAGCAACAAGAAAAATGAAAAATAAAAATAGTTATTTTATAAGTTGGGAGTGCAAGACTCTTATGAGAAATTCTTGGGTGAGCACAACGTAACACTTTATCCTTAGACACACCCAATAGAAAAACCACACCTAATAAAATAAAAAATTAAAAGAACCACCCTGAAAAGTCGAACATAGATGTTTTCTCTCTCCTCTTTCCTCATTAATGGCGTCTGTTTTCTCCCTTCTTGCGCCTTTCACAACCATTCTAGTTGCTTCAAAAATTAGCCACTACAAAAACTATTTGCGACCAAAAAATCCTAACCAAACCCACCCAGCCGTCCCTCCTCTTTACCACCACCGCTGCTGCCACAATAGCCCATTCCCTGCCCTCAAGAGCACGTATTTGAACAGAGATTAGAAATAGAATAACTTCGATATGCTTTAAACAGGGCATATAGCTTGGTCATTGTACCCATATTACATTATATTTGTATATATATAAACCAACTTCTGTAAGCATCACCACCATAATAAAATGCTTCCCTTTAAGCTCTTTTTTTTATCTCAATGCATGGATGAAGACCGATTTTATTTGTACAACAAAAACCAAAAAAAAAAGAGAAGGAAATTTTTTATTGGGATTTTTTTGGGCATTGCAAGGAAAACACAACCCAGAAAGAGGATTACGTTCAAGAAGGTAGACCAATTCAGAAATGAGTGGTTTTTGAGGTGGATTGGGGTGGACTGAAAATGGGGGTTTTCGTTTCAGATGGTAAGAACACACGAAGCAAGAAAATGAGGGGTTTGAAGCGAAGTCGCCGAGATGGGGTGGTGGTTGTTGAGGACGGTGGTGGGGCTTTTTTACTACTATGGCACTTTTTTTTTAATTATTTCCCAAAGTACCCTTTTTATTTTATTTCCCAAACTAGCCCTCTTTTCAATTAAATATTTATTTTTATTGGTTATCAATTAATTAAATATTAAATATTGGTTTAAAATTATAATTAAATTGTTAATTGTTAATTAATTAAATATTTAATTGTTAAATATTAATTAATCCGATTTGTTAACTAATTAATAATATAATTATAGAAAATAGCTCACATTGATTTAAAATTTAAAAATATAAATACAAAAGTGATACAAATAGAAATGATACAAAAGTAAATTAAATACAAATGATAAAGAAAATTTAGCGTTGCGTATTAGCTCCAAAACGCTAAGGGAACTTTTACTTGTTATGCCCTTCATTTTGACACAATCCACATCTCTTAGGATGATGACTCCATTTCGTTTGATCCATTTCGGTACGAATTCTTGTAGACTACGGACGACCATTTGGATCTTTCTGCATATTGCTGGATTGTGGCACAACTTAATTCCATTGTATTCTTGCCAATATGAACAGTGAGACACCAATTTGAACTCTTCGCGACATTGATGTCTTTGTCTTTTGTGACAAAAAAAGAATAGAATGGGTGCTCCGATCAGTGTGAGGAGACAGACACATTGATGTCTTTGTCTTTTGTGATAGAAAAGGAGTGAAGAATAGTGCTCCAATTAGTGTGTGGAGACAGCGACATTAATGTCTTGACTTTTAAACTAACAATTAATATTGTATTTATATTTTTAAATTTTAAATCAATGTGAGCTATTTTTCTATAATTATATTATTAATTAGTTAACAGAGTTAATAAATATTAACAATTAAATACTTAATTAATTAACAATTAACAATTTAATTATAATTTGAAACTAATATTTAATATTTAATTAATTGATAACTAATAAAAATAAATATTTAATTAAAAAAAGTGCTAGTTTGAGAAATAAAATAAAAAGAGTGCTAGTCTGAGAAATAATTAAAAAAAATGCTATAGTGGTGAAAAAGCCCGGTGGTGGGGCTGATAGAGCCGCAGACAGTGAGGTACTTGTCGGGGGAGAGAAAAAGGGATGCGAAGAGTTTTCTCGAGAAATTCAAATGATGACTTTTTTTATCTCATTTTACAGACGGTAGTGGAAGGCGCAAGGAGGGAGAAGACAGATGCCATTAGTGAGGAAAGAGGAGAGAGAAAATAGCTATGTTCAATTTTCCAGGGTGGTTCTTTTAATTTTTTATTTTATTAGGTGTAGTTTTTCTATTGGGTGTATCTAAGGATGAAGTGTTAGGTTGTACTCACCCAAGAATTTCTCGACTCTTATCAGGGAAACTTCCGATTATGCTTCTACCGCAAGTGCTTCTATCCTTTTCTCCTTGTCTTTCACTACTGGACCAACGGACAAAAAAAAAGGAACAAGATCGGGGTCCTTAAAAAATGTAACTTTTAAGGCGAATTCTTATAAATTATAATTTCTTATTCGTAATTCTCCCAATTCTTTTTGTTCGTAATAGTTTATTTTCCTTTTATTAATATCTGTGTACAACTTTACACATCGATCGATCACTTGAAGACAAAAATTTGACAGATGGGGATATTTTAACGTTGACAGCGATGTTAAGCCATTTGGAAGTCCTTCATTCCGACTAGAGCCGTCAAAACGAGCTAGTTCGGTTCACACGAATTGACTCGGCTCGAGATGGTAAATAAACGAGCCGAGCTGAACTGATTCGGATTTTTCAAGGGCCAGAAAATGGCCAGCTCGGCTCGGCTCTCCCCGAGCTCGCGGGTTACTCGAGCTGGCTCACGGGCTGAATTAATAAAAAAATATTAAAAATGATTAAAAAAATATTTAAAAAAATAAAAAAAAATATTTAAAATAATTATTTTTTATTTTTTTTGTTTTCTAGTGTGGCTCGCGAGCCAGCTCGACTCGTGACGAACTGACCCTCTTTAGCTCGCGAGTTAAATGAACCGAGTCAAAAAGACCCAGAATTAAACGAGCCAGCTATTTAGTAACCCTTTTAGCCCACGAGCCGAGCTGAGCCAAGCTGGCTCGCGAGCCACAACTTATTTTGACAGCTCTAATTCCGACCTGGACCTTATTATGAAAGGTCCCATTTTGTCACATCGATCTCCAACTGTTTCAGTTAAAAAATGGTTGAGATCAAATTGGATAGAGATATGCATATATGAATTAAGTATATATTAACCAAAGCAAGGATATATATAAAGCAGAATAAATAAATAAATAAATAAATAAATAAATAAAAGAGGGCTTCTTTATTATCTCTTATCCAACATCATCCATCTATCTGCAACACACCTTTTTGCACTAATAAATCAGGGCTTGCAAAAACCTCTTCAATCCAAACCCAGTTGAAGATTTAAAAAAAAGAAAAGAAAAGGAAGAGACCTATCTAGATAGACTCTCAAGTGAGTAATTCACTCTCAATTATTAATAAATAAATCAATAGTTGATATTACAAGTATATACATAACAAATTATAGATGTTGGAATATTAACCCTTGATTTTCTCATTAATGATTGATATTATTTACTTTAATCACTCTCTATACTTACTTTAGAGGAGTCAAATCTTAAAAATGTGTGCACACGCATAAAAGCCAATAAGATTCCCCAATGCCAACACACAGTACTGAGTGATGGCTCTCAATGTGCGACAAAATTGGAGAGACATGCCGACCTCCCTCATTAACGGCCCCCTATGGTATATATTTTTTTGGTTCGAGGAGAGATCGCTCCGACCCCACGCAGTGTCCTAACGCTTTCAACGAAAGACTAATCTGCGCTCGTCCGTAGAGGCTTGGACTGGCCAAGACATAGTTTTACCCCCGGGTGGAATCGATCGTGCTACCAACAGGTCGATCTCCCCAAAGGTCCTAGTGTTCCACCACTAGGCCAAGACTCTTTGGTTTGGCCCCCTATGGTATATGGTTTGAGATAAGCCAAATTGATGATTATTATTACTACTGTGTTGTATCGTTGGTTGATTAATTATAATTTGCTAATGAATGAATGATTTGATAACAAGTGGAGTGGACTTCCGCAATATGCACATGCATATGCTAGGTGATAAGATTTGAGCTTTAGGCTATTAAAGGTAAAAGAGGATAAAAATCCATGTTACAAATAGCTTATCCAAAAAAAAAATCCATGTTACAAATAAAGGAATGAAGTGCAGATGATATATACCCGTTTGCTAAGATAAAGTGCAAACTATGCATCGATAGTGGGATTCATAATACATTCATCACCTTGTGTTATTTGACATTGTTTATTTCTAAAGAGTAAAGAGTCCCAATCTATGGGTCACAACTCGCAAAGTTAAAGAAATTCCATATTCTATAGGTGATACCAAAACCACTCTTTTTTAGTAATATCTTCGGGATTCAAGCATCATTGATGCCATTTCGTTCGAAGGATGATCAGAAGGGTTTCGGGTAAAGAAATATCTTTTTTTTTTCTTTATTCAATTCAATTCAATTCAATTCAATTCAATCATTATCATTTTTCCTTTTTAACTCTGCTAGCAAGCAAATTATATGCATGATTTAAATATAGTTTAGGTACAAATTAAAATTATAAAATGAAAAATATATATAAGTCATTTAAAATTATAAAGAATGTATATATATAGTTAATTCAAGTATATTGCAAAATATATATCAAAATATAAAAAAATAGATTATTAAGAAGACATACATATTTAATTTGAAAATTTTAAAAAGTGAAATTAAGAATGACATGTTTGATTATTTGAAGAGAAATAAACTAAAATATAAAGTCACTCTGATCAGTAAAAGTGTATTGTAAACATATATGAGTAGAGTAGTTGATATTCTGAAGAAAAATATCAATTTTATTGTAAAAAAACTTTTATGAAAATAATGTGAAAACATAAACAGCTAAGCATTAGGAAAAAATTTAAAAAGTAATGTAAGATAATATAAAATAATTATTTTAAAAGTATAAATAGTTGATAAAAAGAAAATTTTTAACATGAACAAATAAATTTAAAATAATAAATAATTTAATTGAAAAAAAATAAAAAACGGTAAATACACACACATTATTATATATACAAATAGATATATTATTCTAATTAACTATTTTTTCCCTTTTTCTCTACATTGTTGAGAACATATATATAAAGACACGCACACACACACACACACACACACACACATACATACATAAGTCTGATATACGTCAAAATTGACAGAATTATATTTCAATATTTTTTGTAGAATACAAGTTTATTTAGTTCAATTGTTAAATTATATTATATTTATCTAAATAATTATTGATATAAAATATCAAATAATCTATATATTTTATATTAAATATTTACTTATATTTTTACTTCAAAATAATATTTATTTTGATTTTGAATAATATATATAGTTTGATATAAAGTGATATGATAAATTATCAATTAATTGTAAATTATATGAATTTTTTAATTTTAATCTACACAGTAAAAAAATTTAGTATTATATTGTATTACGCAAAAAATTATTGACTTTAATCGTTTATTAATTAATTTCATATTGTATAAAAGTTATTGAAAGTGTAATTATATCAATTTTTACATTTCTCGTCAATAAATATGACTCTCTTGCGAAAGATATTTGTTTTATATATGTAAAAAAATAGAAGATAGGTTGATAAATAGATATTGTTAAATAAACACATGCAGTTAATGAGGTGTCAAAAACGGAACCGTTCATGGATATGCTATTCACAAATCACAGGGAATTATTGGAATCAACAGGATAGTATAATTCTGTTGGTCCACGCAACTTTAACCGAAAGTGCAACCGATGGTTGATGTGGTTTGTGGTAGTTATTACGGTTTCTTATTCTGATGCCATTCACACTACTACAAATAAGAATATGTGTGGATACAACGTCCCTAAGAATGAAAGCAACTTTGCCTGGGCTAGATTTGCCGATAAACGAAGAATTTCAGAGTGTAACTAGTCTGTGGACTCGTGTCACAGCCTAGGAGGCTAAGGTATTTTTTTTATATACTACTCCTTTCGGTTTAAATTTTTTATTGTTTAAGGTTTTGACACATAGATTAAGAAATAATTAATTGAAAAAATTTTAAACTAAAATAACCCTATTTATTATCCATCATTTTCAATTATTTTAATTATTTCTCCACTCAAAACTTATTAATTATACTAAGGGTATAGTTGGAAAAAAGTGATAAATTATCTCTTGAAATCCTAAAACAACTAAAGTTTTGGGACAAAAATAAAAAACTAAAAACCACTAAAGATTTGGACCGGTTGATGGTAACTGTTTTCTTTTTTGACGGGATGGTAACTGTTTTTTTTATGTGAGAGGAGAGAAATAAATTTTTATCATTTTTTATCATATGATCATACATAAATATGTTTTCTTAAAAGATAAAAATTTTATTAAGAAGAAGTCAACTAAACTACAACACAAGATATGTCATGATTTAGCTACATGAAAAGAAACAAAATGTTATCAGTGCATAGACGACTGTCTCTTACCGTTTATGCAAAGGAGATAGCGTGCAAAAACTATCATACATAAATAATTAATATATTAATTTTTTAATAATCACCTCAAATTTTTTTAAATATGTGACTTTATTTTTCAATATAATTGAGAGACATACTAGAGATATTAGTGTTAAACGTGTAAATAAATTTTAAGACATAATTATACTTTTAGTCCTTTTGGTATCACAGTTATATAATTTTGTTCCATTGGTTTCAATTGCGCGACTCTAGTACAACTAGTTTCTTTCGTCACTCTGTCGTCCAAATTTAACACCAATAATCTATGTGGAACATATGAGACTAATTTGATACATAGTCAAACCACCTTGGCACGGTGGTGTGCCGTAAAATTTCTCAAAGCAAGATAAGTAACACACACATGTTGCTTAAAAATAATGATATATAAGGGTCTTTTCCATGTTCCAACAACACTCCCAACCTAAATTTACTATTATACTTTATTTTGTAATTAAGTCTCATCCACTAGCGGATAACAAATTTGACTAGCGAATGACAAATTACAAAAATAAAGGTGTCTAATAACATGTAACTTATAACGTTTTTTCATATAAAACTTCAAGTAGCATTTGAGTTTATAACTTATAGCATATTATTTTTTTTTCTCATTTTTACCATCGTATTTTTATTAATTTCCTTCACTATCCTCTATTAAATAAAATAAAAAATATTATAATGATAATAAATAAACATGTAAATAAATATAGATTTAAATAAATTAAATTAATTTTAATATAATGCTTTTTAACCAACAAAAAATATTTTAATGATAATAAATAAACTAGTAAATAAATCAATTATATTATTTAAATATAAATTTTAAAATTTTATCTTCTAAATATCATAATAATTAGTTTAATTATTTATAAATATTTTTTCATATTCAATGTTCTATTGATTAAATAAATATAAGAATTAATTAAAAAAATTCTTTATATCATTTTACATTTATCAGTTAATTTAATCGTTAATTTTACCAAACACTTCAGAATCAATTTAGTAGCTTATTCGCTATCTATTATCAAATATGCTATCTACTACTTTTTATCGAACAAAGTCTTAGTCGTGTGTCTTCATAGAGACCTTAGAGTTGTTTTCAAAACGTCGTGCTCGCCAAGGTTTTGGCCATGCTGTGATTAGACTGTTTCTTGTTCAAGTGCTTGGTTGTCGTCTGGTAAGAGCATAGGTTGTGTTTGGGCAAAATTAGACCACCGTTGAAGTCAATTATCATGATTGTCAGCTTCATGAAGAGAGAGCTTTAATTAAAAGAGAGAGTTATGCACTTTAGTGGAAATGATTGAAAAATTGGATTCCCTATAACAGTATCTAGCGTGGACCTGTTAAGAAAAAATGTATAGAGCGTGGGCTTTGGGAAGCTGGGAATATGGAAGAAGACAAGGGAGAAACAAGTGTTGTACCAATAACTCTGTTTTACAATGTATAATATATATATATATATATACTCCCTCCGGTCCAAAACAAATGTAGTTTAAGGTTTTGACACACAGATTAAGAAACAATTAAGTGTATAAATTTTAGACTATATTATCCTATTTCATTTTTTATAAATTTTTTCTTTTTTTGTAGTATTCAATTATTACTTTAATTGCTCCTTATTAAATTCATTGAAAGGTAATATGGAAAGGTACACTTTATTGTATCCGAAAAGAAAAATGCAAGAGTCACTTGTTGGTAATTGGTGCATTTCATTAATCACAATACCAATAACAATTAGTTGTCCATCATAATTTTTTTATTAAAAAAATAATATCATTAATTTATCTTTGTAATTAATTCTAGGGGTATAGTTGAAAAGAAAAAATAAATTATATCTTGAAAATCTAAAACAACCAAAAATTTAAGACAGAAAAAAAAAGTCAAAACTGCATTTGTTTTGATCCGGAGGAGTATATATATATATAATTGACCAAATATATATATATATATAAAGTTTAAAACATATTGGCTAAGAAATATATTTAATGTCCTTATTTATATTAAAAATTATTGTTTTATTTCTTTATGTGTCTGTTATATATTTATTGTATCTTTATAATTACCTCTGTCAGCTTAAAAATAAGGGATATTGCTCATGTGCAACGCAAAGGCCACAAAATATGTGAATTTGCAGCCAATTTAATTTCGAATTGCAACTTTCCCCGCATCTCCCATCCTAAAAGATAACAAAAACAAATGTCCAAAAGAGTGACTTTTTTTTTGTGATTGATACGGTACCCAAGTGAATTTTATGGGTATTGGTATTTTATCTATAGTAAAATGTCATGTGTATTTTTTTAGCCATGTCATCTTGTTATTTTTATTTTTATTTATTTATAAATACATTCTTTAATTTTTATTTATTTGCAAACACATACCTTTTATCATTTTTAATTTTTTTTTTTGAAAAACTAATGCTCGTAATATTGTCTTCGCGTTTTGACTTTTGAACTCTCGTCTTCACGTTTCGACTTTCAAACTCTCGTCAACGCAGTTTTTGCACCATTCAAGCATCGATTCAACTCGATTTGATGTAGTTATTTTGTGGGTTTTATTTAAAATCATGTTTATAATTATTATAACACGAAGAATCATTGTATCCAAACAAGTTAATTTTTTTTTAAAAAGTGATTTTTATTATTATAAATAAATATAAATTAACTTCTATGTTTCTTGAAAATCTCTAAAAAATAATCACTAAGTATCCAAATAGGTTAAAAATAATTTTTAAAAAAGTGTTTTTTTATTATTGTAAACAAACATAAATTGCTTATGCATTTCTTGAAAATCTCTAAAACATAATCACTAAGAGCCCGTATGTTACAGCTTTTTTTATATAAAAACATATTTTTTAAATACTTTTAAGAGTTTTATGAGCGTTTGTTACATATTTTAAAAATAATCAGAAGCCGAAAAAAGTCTAAAAAATGATTAAAATGATAAGCTATTTGGAGTAACTTTTAAGAAATAATCTAGTTTTAATGGGGTGAGAGATGAGAAAGAAGATTAAAAAATGTTTTTAATAATTGTAAACAAACACAAATTAGATTATGAGTTGTTATAGTTTTTTTTTTATAATAAAATCATTTTTTTAAAAAGCTAGAACCCGCAAGTTACGGATTATTTTATAAAAAAATCATTTATTTTAAAAAAAAATATTTTTAATGATTTTCTATCTATTTGTTTCAGATTTTGAAAATAATCAAAATCTAAAAATAATTTGAAGTTTAAAATGAGAAGCTATTTAAGTGCGTTTGTTACATATTATTATATTAAAAAATAAATTAAAAAATCACCTTTAATGATTTAATGAGGTGGGGGATAAAAGATAAGCTTAAAAAAGTGATTTTTAGAATCGCAAATAAACACAAATTAGATTATGATCCAGATCAAAATCTCTAAAAGATAATCACTAAATATTTTACATGAAAATCACTTATTTTTTAATCCATAAACAATTAAAAGTGATTATTTCGTTAAAAATGATTTTTTTATAAAATAATCCATAACTACCTTTTTAGAAATAATTTAATTTTAATGAGGTGAGAGATAATATTAAAAAAAGTGATTTTTAGGATTACAAACAAACACAAATTAGATTCTTGTTTCACACCAAATTTTCTAAAAAATAATCTCTAAATTATTTTACATGAAAATCACTTATTTTTTAATCTGTAACAAATGGGAATCATTTTATTTCAAAATTGCTTATTTTTTAAACCCGTAACAAATAGGTCCTAAATCATTATTCAGAAATTTCATCCATAAATAAAAAATGCAAAATAAGTCAAAAATTAAAAATCAATTATATACAAATAAAATTGTAATAAGTGATATGAAAAATTTTATTTGATTTTGAGTATTTGATTAAAACTCCTTGGGGATATAAAAATAAATAATACAAATATAATGAAATTTTTTGTAAATGTTGAGTCAGCATTTTTATATTTAATTTTTTTTCTTACTTATCGTATTTCTATTAGACCATCTCGTCAAGGTACCCAAACACTTAAATTTCTCTGGATACCATAGAATTTACCCTTTTTTTTTTTACCATAAAAGAGTGACTTAAATTATCAAACTATATAGCATAAAAAATATACTTCTTTTGATTACTACTGAAAATTATATCAAATCAGGAACTACATTTGTATTTTGCAACACAACACGCACCTTTCGTGCCGGAAAAAGTTGTTCCAGATTGTCAACGTTGTTAGCATATATCTTAAATGCTTAACTGATATCTTTTTTTTTTATAGCTATTCAAAAAACCAAATTGAACTTCAATTAATCCAAGTCAAATCAGATAAAAAATTTCTCCATTCATAATTCAGACTCAAAGTAATAAAACAAACAACTCACCATTTAACTAATATCCTGCCTTTTTGTTCGAGCTTACTAATTTAAGCGTTGTCGATATTTTTTTTATTTTATATCGAAGAGTATCTTATCATTTGTACGATGAGAACTAATTTTTTGTGGGAGTTTATTCAGTACTTTTAATGGGTGATATTTCTCCAAACTGAGATTTTTTCCATACATAAAGCTCAAACCCGAGATCTTAATTAAGGGACAAAAGACCTTAACCACTCACACCAATCTCAATTGATAGTGTTATCTGTATATATCGCAATATCCAGCCATATATGGACAAAAACTAGTTTAAAATTTCATAAAATATCATCATGGTCCTGTCAATTAGCTGTCAACCAATATTTGATGTCCTATGATTACTTGGGACATCGGTTTTTCTTCAACCCTATGATTATGAAAACTTATACCAGTTTAGGCACTTTAGGTATTTTGTACTTGGTCAAGCCGCTTTAGATTCAAAGCTCATTGCTGCTTCAGTGTTGCAATTGTTTTTTCTGGTAAATATATTTTGGACTCCTATACATGTCACAATCAAACCACGGAGTTGAACGTAAGTTGTTAATGCACTAGTTTTGTTTCAATGATAAACTCAGTTAACACCCAAATTCGATTCTTGATGATGAAACAATCATGATAAAACTTTACTTCTCTCTCAGTTGAACACAGATTAATTAGGAGTTCATTTCCATTGAGATAATAAACAAAAATTGTCACGATCAAGTGAGTGATCTCGTTTCATGACAGGCACCAAGTGGGTCTCACTGTGGCCCGACACTTCACTCCCACGCGCAAACGGAGTTCAGTTTTTATTCCTTTTCCTATTTGTGGGCCGCATTTAGAAATCGACCCCACCATAACATAACTCTTCCATCAATCTTTACTTTGTGAGTTCCATCCATACTCGATCAAATCTTCGTCAATCGCCACTAATTAACCATTAATGGATCTGGCCTTGACTCCTATTTAATTACCTGCATACATCCCTTTTATGACTAATTCTCATCAATATACATAATTATTATGAAATTGTTAATACAATTATCATGAGACATGTAAAGAGAATGTACGGATTCGATCAAATCCCGCAGTGCATTTTGTCCAGTGACTCTCACCGTAAAAAAAAATAAAATCATAACGTTTTGTTTTTTACTATCCAGGATTGCTAAGGAATCAAAATATCCATTCCCCTCTTTCTCTCCTTAGACATGTACTACGTACAGTTAAATGCATTTAACTGCTGAACGAAAAAACTAATTTTTTTTACAGAACGAAAAAGAAAGAAAATTTGTGTCAATTAAGAAGGAAATTATTGTCAATTAAATATAATTTTATGCAAAGTTAATTTTGAGTATTTAATTGAACTGTAATATTAAATTTGTGAACACCGAAAAATTAAGCAATATTAATCTTAGGTATAAAAGAGAAGTGTAAAAGTAACATTTTTATTAATGGTTAGGTATGGGAACTGGGGAGGATTGTTGGGATAAAATATTTAAATTAATTTGCTGCTCAGCGAAATTTTTTTTTTGCTGTCCAGCAAGGAGAACACTTGCTTCCTATGATTATACTCACTCTGGACTCGAATATAAAGAAAAAAAAAGTCATGTTTTATGGTCTAAAATATAAAAAAATTTAACTACCTTTATTCTCTTTAATGAGACCATTCCAAAAATACCCTTATTTAACTCTAATTGTATTTCCAATGTTCATTTGAGAAGATACAAAGACACACTTCTCTTAATTTACTATTGGACTATTGGTTTTAATTGTCCCAGCACTAAATATCCACTAAAGGATAAATTTGGAATAAAACTTCTTTTTTAGCTGAAATCAATAAAATTTAATGTAATTAACAAACTTTCTTAATTAACGTGATTCAGTTTTTTTTCTTCTTATATTCGAGTCCGGAGGAAGTATTATTTCCAACCAAATATATATCTCATGTTAATCATCTTATTAGCACGTGTAACAATATATTACCGACATAATAGATGACGGCCAACGAGGAATCCATCGTAATTATGAGAGATCAATGAGGTGTAGTGATTCAGTGTAAAACCTAAAAATGTAGAAATATTGCAACTACTATCAACCAACTTGCAACCATTGGAACATCAAGTGTCCGTTTGTTTTAGATTTTGGTAGAATTATATTTGATAGAATTGTGTTTGAAGAATTGATTTTAAAAAAATTGTATTGAGAAGAATTAATTTGTGTTTGGTAATGATATTTTAAAAGTGTGTCCAGAAGAATTGATTGTGTTTAGATGCTAAAGGTAGAATCACTTTTGATGTATAAATATAAAGAATTTTGTGGGTCCCACACCCAAACGTGATTTTGCAAACGGAAAAATAACCCAGGACATCATTCCACCAGAATTGATTCTGGACCCCAAAATCATGTTTCGAATTTTCACGTTTGGGTAAACAAACATACTCACTTTTGGCCAAAATCGTGTTTGACTGGTCAAACACGATTTTGGAGCCCAAACGGAGGTTGAGGAATCTCAAGCAAACGGGCACTAAGTAGTGTGTAAACAACATGCATGTTAGGATATCTTCCTCGCTTCTAGCTTTTATTCTCATTAATTATTTTGCTTCCTCATGGCTCTCTATGATGTTATTCCTGGATGAGAAATGTTATATCATCCTATAAATCATTAAGTTTCTCTCCTAGTGCTTTATAAAGTAAGTATTTAATAAAAAAATAAATACATTTAATATATTGAAAACTTAAAAAAATTTAATACTTTATCTATTTAATAATAATTAAAATGATTTATAGGAATAAAGGGTAGGAATATTTATAATTTTTCTTCCTGGGTATACCCTCCTATCAAAGGAATTAGAGAGCGTAGATCTCATATGAGTTGTTCTAGCAGCATGCTTTTTTTTTTTGGTCAAATTCTAGCAGCATGCCTTGGTAGCCAATATTGAACACTTTACTAGTGTCCAAGGAGCCCAAGTAGCAGTTGAGGAACTGCAACCAATTGAAAAATTAAAAATTATTTTTACTATTTTCTATATGAAACTTTAGAAATTAAATAGGAAACAAAAATAAAAATAATGGGACATTTTTTAAATTAAAAGTGAAAATAAATAATAAAAACTAATTAAATTAATCCTTAATTTTCTTTATTTTTTTCTCTGTATACAAAATCACTTTAATTATTTTTTTTTTCTCTATCTCCAAGTTGTTTCTTTTATTTTTTTCCTATTATTTCAATTCAAATAAAAAGGTCGGCACCAAACTAAGTGTAAGAAAATCATGTACAAATTATAGGTGACTGGAATCTGTGTCAACAGATCAAATCAATTGAAACAAAATTATTGGGGGCGGGCTTTATTTTACCACTCATTCAAGGGAATAATAAAAGAAAAAGAGGAAAGCTAGTCAGTTTGGTAAATTGACACATTATGTAAAATGGGATGCTTTTAGAAAAGATGACATGCATCTTTTATACTATATGTTTCTGTTTTCTGGTGTTGACAATTCAATTCATACAATTTCGACCATTCGAGCCATGTGCTAATCATAATTAATTAACAACAGAATCAAATCAAATGCTATGATATGATATGACCCATCCAAGAAATTAACAAAATAACGACACAAATGAAAAATCTTATAAACTGAATTAATTAATGTATATATATGGAGACAATCGAATCCGATGGATACATCTTAATTGGCCTCGAACTGCATGCAATAACATTTCATAAGTTGTATGCTATTGCTGCGTACGTACCAAACCAACAGACACATAAAACATGAGACACTGAACATGATATTGCCCAGTCTCTGACTTATGGCAGCATTTGGTGTGGTCTTAATTATATAGTGACCTTGAAGTACACGTTACATCATGTGATTTTTGGTTTATACTAAAAAAACCTTTTGATCAGTCACAGAATCAGCATCATGTATCAGCTAGCCGACCACCACATAGTTTTTTGTTCTTAAACAAACGATCCGTCATTTCATCAACTTGGGCACATGCCATGTAGCTAATATAGCTATTCCTATTCTCTGTGCACCATTCATTCATAATTGCCCCGTCAACATTTTGTTTTCTTCTTTAGCTACGTGTTGGATCAAGTATGAAGAAAAGAAAAGGGGGAAGGGAACAAAATTAAAAGTCATATATATGCCCTAACAAAACACACGTGTAGTGTCTAACAAAGTGTATGTCTTGTCCCTAAAACCTCCCAAGTTAAGTAAGATACCGAAATGGATTTCCTGCATTCATACGATCAGTAATCGAGACTATTGGATTGAAATCAAATCAATCATGATTTTAGAAATAAAATTGGATTTAATACAAATTAATGTTCAATCTCAATCTAATAATCTCGATCTATTGAATGCCTGAAATTAATAAATGCATGTAATCTAGTGCATAAGATACAGGTCATGGTCAGGAACAGGGCTCTTTGACGACGAAACATGTTGACAACACGTAGGTTCTCATTGACTTTGGGATCCGCGGATGTTTCTTGTTGGGAGGGCTTATAAACACTTTAATTATTTATACTCTCTTTTTCTGCATTGGAACACACATACGCTAAAAGACACAAAGCTGGGTGCTACTTTGTAGGCGGCTACTATGGCCAATTAAATGAAATAAAAAATAATAGTATATTGTATACGGTAATACTGTAATACAGAAGCGGTGAATAGTTGGCATGAAATGGACGAGAGAAGAGTGATTCCGATATTCACGTTGTATCTGGACGGTAAATTGGATCAGTTAATTGCTTTCATAGTCAGTTAATTGCTTTTATATTTGAAAGGTGAATGTATGTTGAAGGCAAAAGTTAATATTGTTTTGGGCAAAAGAGTGCAAAACTACTACAATAATGGCTGGCTGACAGGTGAAGCAAATTATATACTCCATTATTTAGGAATATCCATTGGGAAGTCCAGTTTTAAGTTTAAAATTAAAAAGTTGTTTTCAGTCTTATAGTTAATAAGGGTGAAAAAAGACATACATAATTCTCATTTTTTAAACTTTATCTACATATTTATTTCTTTTATTTAGTGTTAATTATACTTAACTATTATCATTTTAATATGAAATGAGAAAAAATAATACATTACTTATTCATATTATTTCTTTTCATTTTTTATTCAATCAAACAAGTGGAGATAAATTTTACCTTTTTCTTTTCGCTTTCTATCTATCTAATGCATTATTTTTTATCAAACCAATTTTATAAAAATAAATTTACGCAAAAACACATTTGATAAACGCTCACACGTACACACATAGAACGGGATGTTTAAGAAGGCTAATTATACAATAGAAATGTAAATAAAAAAAAATCCTAACTTATAAAATAAATGTATTTTACCTTTATAATGTCTAGTACTATTTGTCAAAAAAAAATGTCGAGTACTATACTGAGATTCAAAATTTGGGAGCAAACTATTCCACAAAATTATTTATTAATTCACTAGTAGGTTAGTAAACAATTTATAGAATACACTTAATGAATAAATCTTTCGTTTCAAAATATACATACACTATTTTAAGTTAGAATTTTTTACTTATCTGTCACTTTAAAATTTAAGAAGACATTATTTATTTTTTAACTTTATACTTGTTTTGTTAATATCGATATTATGAAACGAGAGAAAACATTAATAGCAATTATTTTCATCAAATATAATTATAATTTTTTAAATTTTTAACTAAATTTCTAAGTTAGTACTACAAGCATCCCAATTATAGATTAGTGCACCCAACTATTCCATCCAGACTCGAATATAAAATAAAAATACTTAAATTCATACTGATTATAAAAGTTAATCAACTACATTTAATTTTCTTAATGTTATAAAAAAGGAACTTCATTTCCTAAACTACCATTGATAAAATGGATCATTGAAATTAAAATCTATATTATATGAATGATATTTTGTAAGAAAAATCGTTAAATAGCTAGGGTAGAGTTAGTTAAGATTAGTTTATATTTGAGTGTTTTTGCTTATATTTAAATTGAAAGTAGTATTTTGATCAAAAAAAATTGAAAGCAGTATAATTTTAATTAACATGGAAAATGAAGTTGCGGGGGAACTAGCCAGGGCCAATCATGTTGGCTCCTTTGAATTCGTCATTGGAGAGCACTAATTAACTTGAATGAACAAAACAAAAATCTAAACCGCTTTAATACTAACTACTTTCATCGTAAAAGAAAATTTTAAAAGGAGGAGGAGGTTAATAACTTTACTCCTCCGTTCCTTTTTATCTGTCGTTTAAGGTTGAAAGTAAAGTATGTATTATTTAACTTTGAACTTTTCAACTACTACATTAATTAATTTTATAAAAAATGTGTAAAATAATTAATAGGGTTAAGAGTATATTTGTCAAAATGTAACCTTAAACTATCAAAATGAGAGATAAAAAAGAACAATTTTTTTTTTAAAACCGACAAATAAAAAAGAACGGAGAGATTACTTTCCTGAATCTAATTTTATAATCATCTAGAACATTGAGGCCTCCAGTTTTGACTAGTAAAGTGGAGTATATTTTTTGGGAGGAATTGAGGGGATCATGGAAAGAAATGAAATAATTACCGCCCGAATCCAGATGTGTATAATAAAAGGATTTTCAAAGATACCCCAAAAAGCATCGACGAAGATATGGAGTTTTAAAAGACCAACGAGAATTAAGAAAGCAGAACCATACCCTCGCATGTGAGATATATATAGTATGAACGAGACGACCATATGCCTAATAGGCTAATACATAGAAATGGAATCTCGTGCTTTTATTAGATGCAACATATAAAAAAATAATTAACCCATGCATGTACCGGACATTCAAAATTCGCACGAATTGCACTCTTGTGCTATTCAATTAATATAGGTTTATAACATTACGAGATACTAATTAATTAAGAATTCCCTATCACTTTTTCACTTTAGTTAATTAATAAACATTCGCATTCAGAAAACTTGACGTGCAAGGAAACCGCATGGTCAACAAATTCCTTGGCTTTTCTTATAGTACTGTTAACGGTATATATAGCCAGCTGGTTGCATTATACTATGCATGCGTTTTGTATACAGTGTCTTAAACGTATTGAAATTTCCTTTCTCACACACCAACACACAAGAAGGACAAAGATCCATAAGAAAAAAAAATGTGGTAGTAACTGTCTTGTTTCCCATTGCTTTTGACAAATGAGGAGTACTACGATTATATATTATATCGCATTAACATTCCTTTTACAGGGAATATAAGTTTTAGGACCAGGTAAAAAGAATGGAGCCAATAACTTGAGGACGAATGATCTTGATTAATTTTATTTTGATTTTTGACTGAAGACACAAGATGGCATATGCCAGAAGAAAACTATGGGTAAGTAATTTAAGCTAGCTAGGTGGATGCTTACTGGTACTGGTGATGGAATGGCCTCAGTGCAATGATGCAGCTCTTTCTCTCGATTCACGGACACGAGATTGTTCTTTAATTTATTCTTTGTATAGCCTATATTTGATTCATGCATATTGACCCGATCATGTGCTTCCTTTCCATAATGCAGGGGAGAATAATACAGACCGCTAATATTCTCGTACTATTTTTAATCTCCAAAATCATGATAATAATAGAGACTGCTAATATTATCCTAATATATATACTTGTTTTGACAAACTATTACTCCTAAACATGCTTCTACTTTCTATCTATTTACAATCCTTCTCAAAATTCCGTGTAGAGAAATTTGAAAATATGGTTATGTTTGGGTGCAAAAATCCAACTTAATGTTAGTTTATAGAGAACCCATAAATAAGTATGACTTAAAAATAAGTACCATCTCTGTGATCCCTTCATTTGTAAAGAATAAATTTATCCCTATTTTTTATCTGACATTGTAGAAATTAAAGACAAATTTTCTTAACACTCCTATACCCACCTATTAAATATTCTTAAGTGATAAATTACTTTTAAATTACTCTTCTTATTGAAAGGTCCAAAAGTTATATATATATATAGATAGATAGAACATATCAAGTGAGAGAAGTGTTTTATTGTGAGAGATGAGAGAGTTAAATGACAGCCTTTAGATCAAAATAAATGGCCCAGATCTAATTATTCATTAAAACTGCACGTGCAATTCCTTTTTGCTCTCCCACGCGCGCAGTGCTCTCTCTCACTTTTGGGTTTCCTTCTTTCACGCACATAGCCTAGATCCTTCCCTGTTCCTTCGTCTTCCTGGTTGCTCTCTGTCACTGCCTTTTATGTTTTTGAGCTTACTCCTTTTGCACGCACCACACTTACAAGTTAGTGACGTTTTTTCAAAGATGAAATTTCAAAAGGAATTTGGCCACTCCAACCACTCCCTTGTATCACATTAAACTCATTATAGATTAAAATAATAAATAAAAAATACAAGTGATTCAATTTTAAAAGAAAAAAGTCGTCAGAGGCATTGATCCTGGTTACATTTTGTCCACTTTTGCCATGGTGACTTGGATTGTTTTTATCATTGCCAATTGGGTTGGGTGCGGGCTATGTCTCATTGGGGGAGGAGGGAATTTTTTTTGTTCATCTATCTGGTTTTGGCATACTGTTCGTGTACTCCTGTTAGCAAATTGCTTTTAAAAACCAGAATAAACACAAAATTAAAAAAATATGCAATCCTAATCACGATTGTTCCCAAAAGTGAGAAAGCAAAAAAATCTCCTTGGGATCCAAACCACACAAAATAAAAATTATTGTAAGATCAACAAAGCCTTTGTGCAGGTGACAGAGAGCAAGCTAAAAAATAGGGAAGGCAGTGTGCGAGGAAGACGAAGGGACAGGGAAGAAGGAGCTGGGCAATGCGCGTGAAACAAGCGAACCCAAACGTGAGAAAGAGCACTGCGCGTGGGAGAGCAAAAAGGGAATGCACGTGTAGTTTTAATGAGTAATTAGATCTCGGCCATTTATTTTGATCTAAGGGCTGTCATTTAACTCTCTCACATCTCACAATAAAACACTCCTCTTACTTGATATATATATAAAAAGATCCAAAAGTTAAAAGGGTATATTATTTTAACTATACTTTTTTATGAGTTCTACTAAGTAGTGCTCTTAAGACAACGGTTAAGAAATCAAATAGAAATTATTCATTAAAAAGAGAGATCATATTTAATCCATCGATATAATATTAAATTTAACATTATCTAAGAAATTTTTTTTTTTTAATTTTTTTATATGCATATAATTGTAAGAAATATTTTTGGTTATTCACCGAGATTTCTTTAGAGGATTTGAAGCACTCAAAAGTGAGTTGTCTCTTTCAATCAGATTTTTTTTCATATACAAGAGTCACGATTCGAATCTCTAACTACTTGTTTTTAAATCTTTAACGTGTCCTTAGAGCATTAATTAGCTCTTGGCTTTTTCTATTTCTAAATTAGTGTTGTCTTTAATGCAAACGCATGCAACTTTTGATGTGTAGCCCTCACATTATTCCGTATAAGCATAACGCGCATGCGGCTGCTGGTATCGTTCAATGTAACCATTTGGTTTTCGGTGTGAGCTGGTCGTTTTGCGTAAGAGTGTTTCAATGGGCGTCCTGGATTCCTGTTGTACAAATGGGACCTTAACTGCCCAGCATAGAATACCATTAAGGCAATAACATGTAACTCATATAACCAAAAATGTCTTGACCAAAAAAAAAATATAACGAAAAATGTATTTTGTTTGTTGTTGTTAAATGGCCTTCTCATATTTGGTACTAGTATTTTTTTTGTTGGTCAAAATAGCATGCATAACTTCAGCATACCTATGCTATCAAAAAAAGTTTAGCATACCTATGTTAGCGCCGAAGGGCCGATATGTAGTATTCGGCCCATTCAAAATAGTTACATAAATACCATTTTTGTACGGATGAGACCTGTAATTTTTATAGGTGGTGGTTCGTAGTGGTTCATTTGTTGGTGGGGGTTGTGTTGTGTTGTTTTTTCTATTTTTCAGGTTGTCTTTAGTGCTTTAGCCATTTGGGCAGTCGTGCATTTAGTCGTTGTGCTACTACTCTCGGCCTCTCCTCGGAGTGTTGGCTGAATCTTGATATGAACGCAAATCTATTGAGGTTGAAAGTTATGTGTGTCCCAAATGGGTCAAACCCATCCCCCTCGTGTATCTTTTTTCATGTCAGTGGTTTGCTAGGCTTTGTGTTAGGCTGTGTCTCTTGGTTTTGTGTTTGTTTGTTGTTATTGTTGTTTGTGTTTTCCTTTGTTGGACAGTTGGGAGCTGAATAAATTTAGTCAGAACATAGCTTGAGGTTTAATGTTTATGGGTTAGCTATAACATATCTGTTCTGAGTCTATGTATTCAGGGTCCCTTCTATGTAATATTTGAGTTTTGTCTTTTTTTTTCAATATATCTTAACTTTGAAAAAAAATATTCTTTCGACCAAAAAAAGACTCTTTCATTTTTGTTTCTCTCTCTTTTGTGAGTACACGGGGTCCATCTGTCTATCTCCATTCCCTCCCTTCAAAGTTAAAACAAACAAATAAATTTGGACCCAAAAAAAAAAAAACAAATAAATAAAATAGCGTTTTTGTACTTTTTGCCTTTTATGTCTAATACTACTATTAACACCATTTTTTTTTAATTTTTATACAAACTACTATAATAATCGATTAAATATTAAATACTGATTGTATGCAACGTGGCAGAAACCCGCGTGAATGAGTCGGCTAACTAACGGATATTGGCCACGTGGTGAGATTTTATTCCTTAGTCGGAAAAGAAAAATAAAAAAGAAAGAGAGTTAGTTACTTTTATGAGGGAAAAAGAAAAAAGGAAATTGACGACTGGCTTCCATGTCTTTGTTCAGTGACTGATTGGGTGTTTAGAATAAAAAGCTAGCTGAGATTGAACTGCAATTATGGAAGTACCAACACTAATATTGGTAGTTAATTTGAAGAAGAGTGTGAGGAAGGAGAGGAGAATGAAGGAATATAGATAGAGAATAGAGAGATAGTGTAGTGTGGTGTTGTGTTGGGGCGGGGCGGGGACCCCAAGGATATCGGGGGTCAGGGGCGGGTTGCAAAGTTGTGGGGTCTCATATTCTTAAACGTGGGTCCCACCAGTAAATTTTGGTTCTTTTGGACCTTCTTCTGGTTTCTAACTATAAATCAAAGCCAGGGGCTGTGTCTCTTCCCCCACACATACACTCTCTCTCTCTCTCTCTCTCGTGTTCGAGTTCGAGTTCGACTTCTCCCTTCCCTTTTCTTCTGCCTCTTCAACTCTCCCTCCTTTCTCTTTTGCATTTCATTGCAATCGCCGCATCTATCTCCGAGCGCCTCTTTTTAAGCTTGCTCGGCTTCATCTTCTCAATAAGCTCTGATCTATTCGCTCCCCTGTTTGGTCCTTTCTCTGCTATAAAAGCATATATTTTGCTTTACTATAGTTCTTCAGGAACCTTAAGGTGATAATAAAAGCATCTATTTCTCCAATTATTTTTTTTCTTCTATAAACATTGATAACGTGATAATGACGGTCTGGGTTGGGGTTTGATCTATTCTATACAGTGAAGATGACGCAGCAGAATGTGTTGGTGTCTGAAGCGAAATCTGGAATCAACGGTGCTATTACCGTGGCGCAAAAGCCACCGGCGGCACCCGGTGGGTACATTCCGATTCCGAGGAGGAGGGTTTTGAAGAACCTTGAAATCAATGGGGGACAGAGAATCAATGCATGGATTGACTCCATGAGAGCCTCTTCCCCAACACATGCCAAATCCACTCCTTCCTTGGCCGAAGAACACAACTCTTGGATTGTGAGAATCACAAACTCTTACATCTCCTTATTTAATCAATGAAATGAAGGTACACAAAATTTGAAAACTAACTAACTAAAACGTGTTGTTTGTGAAACAGCTTCGTCACCCATCAGCATTAGACATGTTTGAGCAAATCATAGATGCATCAAAGGGAAAACAAATCGTCATGTTCCTGGACTATGATGGTACCCTGTCACCTATAGTCGAGGACCCCGACCATGCTTTCATGTCCAATTCGGTTAGTGTTCTTTGCCAATCCTGTATTGGATTTGGATATTTCATATATAAAGATATTGGTTGTTAACAACACGTTCTGTTGTCACATATATCAGATGAGGAAAACCGTGAGGAAACTTGCAAGGTGTTTTCCTACCGCTATTGTTACCGGCAGATGCAGAGACAAGGTACACTTGACAGTTGACAACACCTTCAATTTCCATTTCTACCCCTTTTTCTCTTTTTTAAAGGGGAAAAAAGAAAGAAAAATAGGATTAATTTATAACTGTTTTTGCAAACAACAGGTGTACAATTTTGTTCGCTTGGCTGAGCTATATTATGCTGGAAGCCATGGTATGGATATTCAAGGGCCAACCAGAGACTCCAAATACAACAAAGTGAGTGAATTGGGCCGTATTGTATTATTACGTATATAGTGCAGTGTAATAATAAGGCCACCAATTTTATTAATTTTAACAAAAATAATAATTTTACATTGACTATGATCTGCAGGACAACAAAGCAGAGGCAGTTCTTTTTCAACCTGCCAGTGATTTTCTTCCCATGATTAATGAGGTTGGTCAATTTTTTTCGCTTAATATATATTTTTTTCAAAAAAAATATTATAAGAAGCAAAAATCAACGTTTTTTTGTTCTCTTTGTACCGATTTTCAGGTGTACCAACAATTGGTTGAGAAAACGAAATCAACTCCTGGTGCCAGGGTGGAGAACAACAAGTTCTGCGTCTCTGTTCATTTTCGCTGTGTTGACGAAAAGGTACATACATGGGTTATTAATTGCTGCCAAGAAAATTTCTGATTTAGACTATTGATCCGTTCGTGAAAGAGTGTTCTAACTCAAAAATCACTATACACAGAGATGGAGTGAACTGGCACAGCAAGTGAAATCAGTGTTAAAAGAATACCCGAAGCTTCGCCTTAGCCAAGGAAGAAAGGTGGGCCATGGTTTCTGTTTTCTTTCTTTCTTTCTTATATTATTATTTTTTTTGTTTTGTTTTTCTGGTGGGGCATGATTTAATTTAGTTTAGGAGGATTTAGAATAAGAAATGAGAGATGTCTCATTTTCAATCTCATTTGTTTAATACAGGTACTAGAGATTCGTCCCTCAATTAAATGGGACAAAGGGAAGGCCCTGGAATTTTTGTTAGAGTCACTTGGTGAGTTTTAATCTTTTGGGTTTTGGTTCTTCGTTTGTCACAATCAAGCATACAAGTACAATACATAATATATTTCATTGAACATATAATAATTGCACAAAGTTGTAAATAAGCTACTGCTCATGGTCAGTTAGTTGGATAATTCTTCCAAGTGTGTTTGACTCATTACAAATAATTAATTAAGAGGACGACACCTACACCCTGTGGGATTAATTTATAGATTCAAGATTATTTTATTTCCATGGGCTTCTAATTGTATAGTAATTTTTTTAACTTGTCCATCAATATCTAATTAATAAATCGTTTTCAACAGGATTTGCCAACTGTAACGATGTCTTTCCTGTATATATTGGTGATGATAAAACCGATGAAGATGCATTCAAGGTATCCAATGATCTTAATTGGATTTTTTTGTCCCAAATTGTTATTATTTCTCTAAAAGAATACTGTTTGTTTGTTGATTATTTGGGATAATTTGAACTAACTAATGGTTTTCTATTGTTTTATCATACGCAGAAATTAAGAGACAGAGGACAAGGTTTAGGAATTCTTGTCTCTAAATTTCCAAAGGACACTAGTGCATCATACTCTTTACAAGAACCCAATGAGGCAAGTATAGTTTCATTATTTTCATCTATTTCTGCACCAACGTATCCTATGCCTAAAATATCCATGTTTATTGATTTATTTATTTCATTTCATGCAGGTGATGGACTTCCTTCAACGTTTGGTGGAGTGGAAAAAAGTATCCCTGCGAACACGTTCCTGGGTGTAAATGAACAGAATGACAATATTGTACATCCCTACCAGCCATAAAAATATGAAGTTTGGCTAGGAAGGATATATAGGACCCTTTTTTTTCTATGTTTTGTTCAGAAATTAGAACAAAGAGCAAAATGTATGGGGGAAAAAAAAGAAAAAGAAAGAAAGAAAGAAAGACAAAAGTGTCTTTCTGAGTTTGAATTGCTCGTCTACATTGATGTAATTAGCCAAGTAGTAGGTAGTACTGGGGGAGAGTCTATGTACCATCAGATGTAATTCTGAATGGATTAAAATCTGTTCTCTTCCAATCAATATGATTAAATATTATAAGTTACGTATCAAAAGATATGTGTTTACATATAAGTTTTCTGTCGTGATATGCTTAGCATGGTCTTCACATTAATCTGGTTTGCATTGCATGCTCGTACGAATTGGTTTTGTTGTTTTGTGGTCAAGAGAACATTGAAAATACCGTCCTTAACACCATTTGTTCCCGGATTTCGACAAAAAAAAAAATATTGGCTGTATTTGTACGATACACTACATGGGCAAAGAACTAAACCGATTATGACATCTTGAATATATAAGTGTATGAAGTGATAATAATAGTCTTTTGGCCCTTAAGACAAGAAGTGAAAGGGGTAAGGTCGTTTCACATGTATCATATCGGCTGCTTTTATTTGGAAAGAAAGAAAAAAAAGACAAGGGAGAAGGGGCATGGGTAAATCGAAGCTGCCCCTGCCCCTTTATCAGCAATTATTAAGCCCACAATGCTCATTGTAATTAATCTTGATGATTTAATCACAATTATTGGTTTCCTTCTTAGAATCTGATCTGCTATAAATATTTGGTTTTTGGGTAAAGGTTACATTTACATGAACATTAGTGGACATTTTTCTTGTGAATTAGAAGTCAATAATATTTGATTCATTGTAGCCAGCAGCCATGTCAAAAAGAAAGCCTTCCCTATATACTCCTACAAGGCTACAATGATCCACTTGTAAGGTGCCTAGGACCACTTGTTGCACGTGCATAACTAACCAAAACTTGTGTATATATGCAATAGCAGGAAAAACGGACTTGCTAGCTATCTCAGTAAGATATCCTTAATGTGGAGATAAGATCATCATAACCATCAATGATTGGATGCTTGGAGATTCAGGTAATAAGAGTAAAAGAGGGGCCCCTTACCGACTGGCTTATAAGAATATTTTTCTATCCTGTATCTGAAAGCTGACTCAAAAGTAGCAGTTGTGGGCTAGGCTTTTTTTTTTGTGTTCAAAAAATTCAACCCTATGTGCTGCTATGTCATTATTCAACGTTTAAATCAATGTTCCTTTGTCCATGCCAGATACACTCCCATAGCTTTTGCTCTGTCATGCAGTATATATATACTGACATTTCCATACTCCATTGAGTGTTTGGAAATGGTATCGATCGTGGATTTGTATATTACCATAAACCCAACAGAGAAATAAATAAAGCACATAAGCATCAGAGAAAAAGGGCTAAAAATAGCATAGTCAGAAAATTGAACACTTGCAGACAGTATCGCCACCAAGATGTGTCTCTGTACACTACATGTATATGCATTTTGATTCCATATCAATAATTGGTGAAACAAGAGAATATTAAAGGAATGGTTCAGAAATTGGTTGGTTTCTCTAGTAACACCAATAAAATGAAGTTTTTGGGTTGATTCTGGATCAAAACTTTATACTATTATTGAATGTGAGCAACTTGGCATGCACATATTATTTATTTATATAGAGATTCTAGTTTCTAGATTTGATAATCAAGTTCTCTCATCACATGCAACTTGGTGATAAAATAGCAAAGGGAGTTTCGTGTCCCATGTATAGAAAAGGTGTTTCATTTTTCATATTGATAACAGAAACCGATGCTCGATGCATCTTTTTTTTCTAAAGGAGAGGGGGAAGAAAGGTTTGGGAGAATTCCATAATATACTTCGGTGTCTACTATCTTATGAACCTTATGCCTGCTTTGTTTAAGTAATATATGAGAGGTGGCACTACATATAATAAGACATATGGCCAAGACTAATATATAAGAAAAGAAAAAAAATATACTCAAACAACCACAAATCATCGATCATGTGAAATGACCACAGATATTATACACATGCAAAAAGCTGTGCCCGTGTTCTTGAAACAAGAAACAAAAGCTACTTCCATAATGTAATAATGATCGAGACTGTAATTAATAAGGTAATGGCTTAGACTTAGATTTTGCGTGTTATGCAAATAGAAAAATTGACAAAAGAAAAAGAAGAGAGAAACAGCGACTGGCCGAATAATGGGTGCTAATGCTTAAGTTCGAAGGAACCCAACCCTTCGCTCTCTCTCTCTCTCTCTGTCTTTTTGTTTGCCATGAATTAAGGTAACTCGCTTCGGGGGTGAAATTAAAATTAAGGGGATCTATCTATATATGTGTGGTTGAAGAAGATTAAAGTTTTGGTTAGCTTAGTGTGAAAGTGAAACTCCAACACTGAGTTTGGGGGGAATCTAAATGGTTGAAAGAAGAGTTGGAATCCACTCAAAAGGGGATGTTTGATAGGAGGAATAACATAGATATTTGGAATAGAGACACAAACATGGCTCCAACCAACCTTTGACATCCCTCAGCTGTTAATTTGTGTCGGACGTGGAAAGATGGAGTCCACCAGATTTATCTATCCATTATGATTGATGTCTAAGTTGAAATAAACTAAGGTTTTCCAAAGTTTCAATTATTGGCGATGAGGCAAAAGTCGAACACCATTTCTCTGCCAATTGTCTTCTTTCTTTTTCCACTATGGGCTAGCTTTCTAACATATTCCCCCTTCCCTTCCCCTGTCCATCTCCTCTTTTTAGTGTACAATAATATTCATTGGCTCGTGATCTTAGGAA
Source organism: Glycyrrhiza uralensis (assembly GCA_030159175.1). Lineage (NCBI taxonomy): Eukaryota > Viridiplantae > Streptophyta > Magnoliopsida > Fabales > Fabaceae > Glycyrrhiza > Glycyrrhiza uralensis. The sequence continues at coordinate 53,127,150 of BRZY01000003.1, read as the reverse complement.
GGAGAAAGAAATTAAAATGCGTAGAGCATTACCATTAAATATATATAGTACTAGTATATATACACTTCCATTTAATTAATTAATTTGAGGTAGTAACTAGCAGTCTTACCCTTGGTCACCCATTATACACTCCTGCTCCCACCAACCCCAACCTTGAAGTTTAAAATTGTAAAATTCAATACAGAAGCACTATAATTAATGGAATTAACAACATCAACAACTGGATCATATTATATATATCAGACACAATATATAACCAATTACTCCATCACATGTGAATCTGGATCGATCACGCAGTAATTGGATTCATAAAATTAAAGCAGCATGGGCGAGGATTGAGATGTAGGAGAGGAATCACACCTCTTGTCTTGGTCATTTGAAGGTGTCAGAAGTTGTGCCGGTGAACGATGGTCCTTAAAGTACACGTGTTTGGCTATCACAAAAGGAGAGATGCAAACTTGTTACACGTGTATTGGCTTAGGGAATCGGTCCCCGCTTTGAGGGTCGATCCCACAGAACACACTGCTGCACTCTGCTGTGTGGTTTAATTTGTCTTATGAAATACTCCATATAGGCATGTTATGTGTATGTACATAAAAAGTATATATATATATATGCAGTGTATTTTAGGAATAAATTACACATTGCTAGTGGTAGTATAGGTTGGCTAGTTAGGCTGCTGAGGCACTGCACTTGTTGTTGGATACGCTAGTTAAACTGCTTGGCCACATGGGTCTCCCATGTGACCCCAAGATGCCCTGGTATTGGGGAGCAAAGCAATAATGCTGTTTTTGTTGATGGGATCACTCACTACTCAGTTCACTGATAGTTATGAAACTGTTTTAGTGTTCTGAAACCTCTCTGATACTGATACGCACGTAAGGAGGTGGCACACGGGTATTGGTGGTGTACCAATATCCTTGTGTGTATCTTGTGCATGTGAACATTTCTTAGTCCCCAATTCGTTTTCTTTTGATGCCTACGTGTTGATTGCACATTGATTATATAACACGAATATATATATATAAGGCTTTAATATGTTTTTGGTCCCTCTAAATATTGGCGTTTTGAATTTAGTCCCTCTAAAAAAAGTCAAAGTTTTTTGGTCCCTCAAGAAATCAATTTTTTGATTTAGGTCCCTCTTTTGCGTTGACTGCTGACATGGCACACTGAGGTCCCTGTAAAAATGCTGACATGACTTACATGCAGAGGGACTAAAATCAAAACTTAATATTTAGAGGGACTAAAATCAAAACTTAATATATTTAGAGGGACTAAAATCAAAACTTAATATATTTAGAAGGACCATGTCAGCATTTTTACAGGGACCTTAATATGTCATATTAGCGGTCAACGCCAAAGAGGGACCTAAATCAAAAAATTGATTTCTTGAGGGACCAAAAAACTTTGACTTTTTTTAGAGGGACTAAATTCAAAACGCCGATATTTAGAGGGACCAAAAACATGTTAAACCCTATATATAATAACGTATACAAATATTTTCTGTATCCTAACCACGTATAAAAGATTAGGGGAAAATATGAAGTTACAAAAGGGGGGTAGGATCTTTGAAATTATACTGAAATGCATTATGCACTTCAATATTATTATATATGTGCATATTGATTTTGGGTTGGAACCTGAATCTGTATTTACTGAACAATATACAAAGGTGTCTCGCGATCGATTTCTGCTAAACACACAGCACTTCACTTTTTATTTTTTAATTAATATTTCTTTCAAAAATCATAGCAAATTCATATCATGATCTTGTAATGAATTATATGACAACCGATAATCAATATCAACAAAGTGTGATTGATGCTATATATGCTGATTAAATACAGTGGAGTTTAAGGTGAATCAACACTTCATATGCTCATTAATAGTGCACCATGGTATATATTTTGTAATAAATCTGTAGCTAAACTGTAACTAAATGATTCTTAACTAATTGATCTTAACAAATAATTCATAGCTGATATGTAGTTAAAAGATTAAGTTAATTACAGGTTTGTTACAGAAATTTTTTGGTATATACATACCGTGAACCATATAAAATACTGGTTCACCTTAATTAGTCTCCACCAATTAATTATATGCGGACTGCAGATTTTTTCTTTATAGCCTAATGTAGTTGGGTGTAAATTTCATAAAGCTCACAAACCAGAAAATAGAGAATATATATAGAGCTAGAACTATACATGACTTGTATCTTTTGTTATTGATGAAATTTGCACCTTGGGCGTGTGTGCATGAATATACATATACAAAAACCGAATTGGGCACAAATGTGTACCCAAAAGAGGGTCAAACAGTCCCAACAGAAAAGGAATAAAATATAATTTCTTGTTCGTTTCCAGATACAATGAATTTTCCCACTAATTTAGAGAAGAAGAAGAAGAAGAAAGGATTTCCCAACTGACATGTGCTTATGCTAAGGCACACAATGATAAAGGTGAGAGGGATCTGATCCTTTGCCACAGAGGAAAGCAGGTATATATGTTTTAATTAAAGTTTCAAAAGCCTAACTTTCAAAATAATTACACTAATTTAAAGCGCTCCTCCTTTTAGGTTTACTGGCCTGCCCTAAATTAATGAAATTAATTATTACTTTTTATTTTTAAAAACTCCTTCACGTATTTTCTTTGGGATTCAGATTTGTTGCAATTAAAAAATGATAGACTTAGTAAAATCAAAATTGTCAATTGTTTACATTGAGTGCAAATGAATGAAAAATAGTGAAATAGTGAAATCAAAATTTAGAAGACACAAATCTAATTTTACAATATAACATCGTGTGATATTGGTGGGTGATAGATATTTAGGTTCCTTAAAAATAATGTCAGACTTCGTTCTCTAGGTCCTTAATGGAAGAGCATGATACCCCTAAAATGCATTTTAGTACTTTTCATATATAAAAATATAAGTTTTTTTTAAACCATTTATATAATATAAGTTTATTCAAGTAGAAATAGGCCTGATTCATCTGAAAGGGGATATGGAGTCTATAATGACAAAAAGAATCACGGGAAGATTCAAATACAAATTCAGAACACTCAAAATATGTAGAATATAATTAAGTAAATCTCATAAAATACTTGTTATTAGCTTTTTACCTGTGATGTTTCAATTTTACAAAATAAATATTTTGTGCATCAAACATGTCAGATGTTTCCTTAGTGTCCCTTATTATTGTGAGTTTAAATTTATGGAGAGAACAAAAAAAGATGTTGCACTTTCGGCATGGTGAAAATGACGCTAATTTGTTTATGAATTATTCCTTCTGTTTTTTTTTATCTGTCGTTTAAGGTTGTTTCACCACAACCAATGAGTCAATTAATTGATAAATTTTTTTCTATTATACCCTTATTTATTTACTACTCTATTTGTTGGGAATAGTAATTAGTCTTTGAACTCTCAACTATGCATTAATCAATTTTATGGAAAATGTAAAGAACAATTAATAGGGTTAAGGGTATAATTGTCAAAATATAACCTTAAACTATCAAAACGACAGATAAAAAAGAACAAATTTTTTCTTAAAATCCGACAAATAAAAAAGAACGGAGGGAGTAATTAATTAAAATGGTGTACTCTTCTCATGTTATGTTCCTGTCTCAGACAAATGCAGTTTATTATAAGTTCAAAAAAGCATCAGAACACAATGCCGTCTAGGTAGTGATTTGCTTAAGAAGTGACCGCACAAAATTTTTACTTGGAGATTAAAGAGCCAAACTTTTCCAGGTCCGGTAATCCTCGAAGCATATATATTATCTTTTAAAAAATATTAAATTCCTTAAGTTATGCAGCATTCTTTAAACCTGATCTCTCAAAAAGTAGAAGCTACAATTTACAATAAAATATAAAGGAAGTCAGCCACATTAGGGAAGGGGGCGAAATTCCCTCTAAAATAATGCATAATTTGGTCTTTGATCACTAATGCCTCCCAATAAAGTTGATGGTGCGGTATAGCCATATCTCAAGAAACATATTCTATCGTTACATAGGACCACAATTTTTTACTTTTTAATCTGAACTACCAAAAAACTTTAATCGGATGCTCCATTTGTGTTAAGTTTCTGTAATTTTATGAAAAGTACTTTACCCGCGCGTGCAACGCTTTAAGGAATATGCTATTACCACATAATTATTCCTCAATTTTAAGAATCAGAATAATAATGGGAAACTACAGTAAGTTTGTGCCCGATGAGGTGACTCTGATGCCATGCCATTTACTATAGGGAGCAGGGACTGTCCATTAACGGAAATTAACGGCTAAAATACGTGTTGGATCAAAATCACTAGGAACTTTTTATACTTTTTATCACACGATTTGATTCCGTTGAAAATTGAATAAAAGTAGGGTTAAATATATTTTTGGTCTCTGTAATATTTTAGATTTTAAATTTAGTCTCTATAATAAAAGTCATACTTTTTTAGTCCTCTTTTTATTTTATTTTTTGATTTTAGTCCCTGGAGTGAGTTGACCGCTTATGTGGCACTCCTACGTGGCAAAAATACTGACGTGGCTTGTATAAATGGCACATTACCTTATACATCTCTATAAACATATTACGTTTTGAATTTAGTCCCTCTAAAAAAACGTATTTTGAATTTAGTCCATTAAAATTTATATTTTGATTTTAGTCCCTCTCTCTCCCCTTTCCCTTCCCCACCCTTCTCTCTCCTCAGACATCACCCACCACCACCACCACAACCTCCTCCTCCTCCATACAACAACAACAACAACAACCCCTCTCTCTCCCCACACCTTCCCCCTCCCCCCCATTAACCTCACTCTCGTCCCCCCCCCCACCTTCCCCCTCCCCCCATTAACCTCACTCCCGTCACCCCCCCACACCTTTCCGCTCACTTCCATCGTCCCTCCTCCCCCCATTCTCATATCTACCCCCCATGGCCGCCGAGGAAGAAGGAAACAAAGAGACAGAGAGAGAGAGAGAGAGAAGCGAGGGAGAAGAAGAAGACGAAGAAGAAGGCCCGAGGAGAGAGAAGGGTAGGGAAAGGAAAGGGGAGGGAGAGAGGGGTTGTTGTTGTTGTTGTATGGAGGAGGAGGGTGGAGGATGGAGGATGGAGGAGGAGGGTGGAGGATGAAGGATGGAGGAGGAGGAGGTTGTGGTGGTGGTGGTGGCGGCGGTGGCCCAAGGAGAGAGAAGGGTGGGGAAGGGAAAGGGGAAAGAGAGGGACTAAAATCAAAATATAAATTTTAAGGGACTAAAATCAAAATATAAATTTTAAGGGACTAAATTCAAAACGTAATATGTTTATAGGGATGTATCAGGTAATGTGTCATTTATACAAGTCACGTCAGCATTTTTGCCACGTGAGAGTGCCACATAAGCGGTCAACTCACTCTAGAGACTAAAATCAAAAAATAAAATAAAAGGAGGACAAAAAAAGTTTGACTTTTTTTATAGGGACCTAATTCAAAAACCCTCATATTACAGAGACCAAAAACATATTTAACCCATAAAAGAATAATGAGAGAAAAATAATATTATAAAAATAGTTATTCATTAGTGGAATGACTAGCCCATTTATTGGACTCACTAAAAAATTATAAGAAAACAAATGGAAACATAAAGTTCTGATGGGCCTATGTAGGGATGTCAATACGGGCCGGCCCAGCCCCACCCGTCCCGCTCAAGCCCGTCTAAAATGGGCCGGGACGGGCTGGCCCGTTTTTAAAAATGGATAGCAAATTAGTGGCCCGGCCCATGGAGGGCTAACGGGCTGGCCTGTATTAGACAAAAAAGCAAAAAAATGCAAACAAAAGGAATTGTAGCCTATTGAACTGGCAAATTGGCCCCACCCAAAACAGATTTATAAAACAGATTTCTAATATCAAAACAGATTTGCCCAAAGGCTAAAACAACAAATATTCGTTAACAATAACATCTTTTGAGATTTCAAATTGGAAATCTACAAATAAAACCATTAAAAACTTGTGTAGATACATCTAAAAAGTACATAATAACAACACTCAGAGAACAAATAAAACCATTAAAAAGTACAAATAAAACCATTAAAATTGGAGATCTAAACTTGTTCAAATTAGTAACATAAACTCACAGTACAGAGAATCACTGCGTTCGTGCCTTCGTCTTCGAGGTCGCTGGACGCTGGCTCACTGCGTTCGTGCCTTTGTGCCGTGGTGGCTGTGGCCGCGTGAGGGGTGGTGACTGGTGGCCGCGCGAGGGATGCTATCAGCTATGCCTGTGTGTGGCTGTGTGCAGAGAAGAAAAACCTAGATCTAGAGATGAGATGTGAACAGAACTAAGAGAGACCGAGGGAGAGAATAGAGAGAAAGATGTGTGTCACTGTGTCTTGTGTGTGTCTGCGTGCAGCGTGAGTAAAGTGTAAGTGTGAGAGTGTGTGACAGTGATACCGTGAGAGAGAAAAAAAATGGCACACAATGTACTTTGATTAGACTGTGAGAAATGAGAGGAGAGCATTGATCCAACGGTGAGAGAGAGACAAAAAACGGGCTAAACGGGCCAGCCAGTTTTGGACTATTTTTTAACGGGCCTAAACGGGCCAAAGACTGAAAATATCAGCCCGGCCTGGCCCGTATTACGGGCAAAACGGGTTGGCCTGTTGGGCCAAGCCCTTATTGCCACCCCTAGGCCTATGTATACATTATTGGCCCATAAGAAGATTCACTAAAGGTTTGTTCTGTTCACACATACATGGGCTTCTAAGCACACATACACTAACAGTGGAAATGACCAAACTATCCTCAAATTTAAGAAAAAGCCTAAACATTCCCATCTCTCCCTCCGACGCCCACTTCTTCAGTTCCGCGACATCATTCCCCTTCACCTCCGCGACCCTTTCACTTCCGCGAGTTCTTCCCCTTTGCAAAGCTCTGCATTTCCGCGCCGTGTGTACTTCCGCGCTGCCCCTCAGCACAGTAAGCTTCTTCTCCGTCTACTCCGTCTCGTCTTCTCAGCTCTCCGTCTACTTCGTGTCGTCTTCTCCGCTTCCTTCCCTCTCGAGACCGTGATCAACACAGCGAGATCATCTTCTTCCTTCCCTCGCCACCGTCACACACCTTCGCTTCTCCTTTTCGTCTCGCACGTACCACTGGTTGGCTGTTTAACTGGTTTTGTAACACATACTCGCGGCTATGGCATTGATCTACAGCTCGCGGAACTATTAGTTCCGCAGTCTGTAGATCCTCGCGGAACTAATAGTGTGATCTTTGATCCCCTGTATTTTCCACTATTCTCGCAACCCATACTCACATATGTCCTACTTCCTGGGATGGCTATCTGTTTCTCTACACCTGACCTAGTAATGACAACAACTATTTCAAGTTGTGTCCCAACAGCTCTGGCCCAACTGACTAACCCTGCCCTCGTAAGAAAAACCTGAAAATCCAAACAAAAAGTTTAACTTCACTAATACAAAAAAAAACATACGGAGGAAATTTAAAAATGTGAATTACCTCTGTTGTGGTGAATGCAGCTGTGCAATTCACTTCAACAGGTTCCATAAAATCATCAACATCTTCGCCATGCATTGGCAAACTACCATCGTCAGTCATGTCCATGACATGTTCTATTTCGAATTCCATAGACAATCCTGAGGTTCCCAAATCATAAAACGTTAAAAATTAAAACAAATAAAAACATGCATTAAGTGAAAAACAAAGGAAAAAAAATTCATTGGTCGTCTCTTCGCGGAACTATTAGTTCCGCGAGACCAAATGGTATTTGAGGAACTAATAGTTCCGCGTGGAGACTTGGTTAGTGAAAGTCTCTTCGTGGAAGTATTAGTTCCGTGTGACCATTTGGTCTCCGCGAAACTATTCCGTGAAACTAATAGTTCCGCGTGACTATTTCATTTCCGCGGAGCTAGTAGGTCCGCGAGTACGTTTTACGCCGTTTTTAGTTTTATGTATGTGTTCTTTCGCGGAACTATTACTTCTGCATTCTCGCGGAACTAATAGTTCCGCGGCGTCAGGAAACCGCGAAAAAAATTACGTCGCGATTTTACCTGACGATTTCCACGTTTTTGCTCCGATGGCTTGCTTCTAGTTGTTGTAAATGGCGTTTCCTTGCGGTTGGAGGGTTGAGGGGAGAGTGGAGAAGGGAGAATGGAGAAGAAATTTGAATGCGTGGGGAGGGAGTGATGTCTGAGTTTGGCGCGCGAGAAGAAGAAGAAATGAAGAGGAAAGAGGAATAGTGGGGGGAAGAAGAAATAGAGAGGGGTAGTTTTGGGATTTTGAAAAAAAATTTAAGTGTGTATGTGTGAATAGAAGGATGAGTATGTGTGTATAGAAATCGCGTTCACTAAAAGGCCCACTAAAATCCCTCAAGAAGTACGACCAAAAAAAAAAAGAAAAAAAATCCCTCAAGAAGATGCAGCCTCCTTTGACCCCACATGCACGAGAGTGCAGAGAGCCGTTTGACCAAAAAAAAAAGGTGCAAAGAGCCGCCACAGAGACTACTAGCCTTGCGCTGCAACGATGTCCACTAACGGAGGTGGGTTTCCGGCGGTGGCGTGGACTTGATGGGAAGAAGATCTAGGTGGCGTGGTAGAAATATTTCTTCTTCTGTTGTCCTCTTTTTTTTTTTTGGCATTGCTATCGTAACTATAGAAATTAATGTAAGGGTTTAGGCATTCTTTTAACGTGGATCAATTGATCAAAAAATAAAAGAAAAATATTGAGTTTTTATTGCAATATATAAACAATTGATTATTTAATAGTTACCAAAAAAATATAAATAATTGAATACCCACTAAATGTGACTAGTCAGATTCCCCAGCAGATATTAATTATTGGTAAAATTAGTGGATACTTCACACCAATAACATGATTAACAAAAAAAACTATTAAGTCTAGTTTATTCAGAGTTAAAAGCATTGTTGATTTATAATGTTGCGCAGAGCTATTATTAGGATGGTTCCATACGTGTCTTATATGTACTGTTGTCTTCAATTTATTAATTACTAAAATATACTACTCCCTCCGGTCCAAAACAAAAGTAGTTTAAGGTTTTGACACACAAATTAAGAAATAATTGAGTGTGTAAATTTTAGACTATATTACCCCTATTTCATTTTTTATAGATTTCTTCTTTTTTTGTAGTATTCAATTATTACTTTAATTGCTCCTTATTAAATTCATTGAAAGGTGATATGGAAAGGTGTACTCTTGTATCGAAAAAGAAAAAGGCAAGAGTTACTTGTTGGTAATTGGTGTATTTTATTAATCACAATACCAATACCAATAACAATTAATTGTCCATCATAAATTTTTTATTAAAAAGATAATTTCATTAATTTATCTTTGTAATTAATTCTAGGGGTATAGTTGGAAAAAAAAGATAAATTATACCTTGAAAATCTAAAACAACCAAAGATTTGGGATAGAAAAAAAAAGCTAAAACTACCTTTGTTTTGGTCCGGAGGGAGTACAATATTTTAAAATTTAAAATAATTATAAAATAGGTAAATATGTTTTTATTCTGTATAAATAAAGAAATTAAATGATGGAACCCAAAATATAAATAAATAAAGAAATGTTCACTTTTGATCTTTCAAATTTAAAATGTCTCATTTTGATAATCTATTTTCTGAAGTGAGCTCATGTAGTACTATTTGAGGGACTAAATATGGCCTATCGAAGGATTATATAGAATTAATTTCAAAAAATGAGTGACAAAAATAAAATATTATAAAATTGGAGAACAAAAAATGAATATCTTTTTATTTATGAAAATTAAAAACATATTTAACTCTTATAAAAAAATATGTATGAGATAAAATAACCTCCCTAGCTATTAACTCTTTCCATTAAATCTTGACTGATACTGCCACATGATGAATGATATTTGTAAAATGTTCTTTTTGAACTCTTCCACCTTTGATCCCGGCCTTTCCTAAATCTTGTGTAGATGCTTACCCTGTACCTCATTTTCCTCATTCCTCACTCCCAATTGCTGCTTGCCCCACACATCCCTTACGCAACTGCCCCAAATCCCTTCCCCTAGATCCACTCTCTTTGCCGCATTGCTCAAAAAAAAAAAAACATAGATTGATCTTCATTTCCATTTTTAAAATGAACAAATACAGCTGCCAGATCAACTAGAACCTGTGAGTTAGATTAAAAGAAATAAAACAAGCAAAGACAAGGAGAGAACCATAAATTAAGCAGTGTAATTAAAATCCAAGAAAAGAAAAAGAGTAAAAGAGAAGAGAGGGAGGAGATCGAAGGATGATCATGATCACTTTTATATAGTTTATAAATGATTGAAATAATTGATGTTGCTGCGTGCCATATAATTTTCATCATCATCCAAATTAACACCGCTACCACAATTAATAACAACACATACATCCCAAACCCATATCCTAATCAATTACATCTTCATTAATATTGCTTGAAATTGGTATCGCAATCCTGTGACAAGACACGCGCATCATTCCCGAGGCTGCTAACCTTAACCTTACACACCACATTAGACTTCATGACCCACGTGTCAATTCCCCCAGCCGCGATCCTCACCCGAAGCCTCATATCCAAATCCAATTCCACGCCCGTGTCCGATTTCTCACCATCATCGTCCTTGTCCATGCTCTTCGCCATCTTCTTTGGCAACGCCCCATTTACTCCATTTAACCCAACCTTAACCACCGTGGAAGCATCTGGATCCTGTTTCACCCTTGGGAACATCCCCGTTGCAACCTTAGTATCCTCGAACAGCAAGAAAACCTCGGAGTTCTCATAAACAATCCCCAACCTCTTATTCGGGTTTTTGGCCTTCAACGAAACCTCGTATTGCGGCGGCGAGTTCTTGGTCCCGGGGCTCTTGACAACAACATTGGTAACGGAAAACGTGGGTCCCTTTGGGTTAAAGATGAAGAACAACGTGGCTAACGTTATCCCAATGACGGCGACAATGGCAACGAGGATTAGAGCGACGGTTAAAAGGACGCGACGGCGACAACCGCAACAGCAACAACCGTTACGCTTCTTTTTCTCGGTCGGTGGAGGGTTGCGGTAACGTTCCACGATCATCGCGTTCTCGCGTGGGGGCACGCGGTACACTTGGTCTTTTGGGAACTGGACGATGTACATGTCATTGTTGCGGCCTGGTGGTGGTGGCAACGGTGGCGTTGTGGCGGCGGTGCTGTCGACTTTGACATCGACGTCGGCGGCGGCGGCAGTGGCGGTGTTGTTGTGTGGGGATGATGATTGCCCTTCCATGGGCAATCGTGGAATGGGCTAATTAACGTGCACGCGCAAGTGAGGGATCGGAATGGGGGAAGCTGCTTCAACTTGAACGAAGGCATGCATGGGAATAGGAGGAGTTAGTTTGGGGAGAGACTAGAGAATGTTGAATGAGATATTAGGGGAGTGACAGGTTGGAATACACAGGCAGACAGCTCATGGGGTTTGTTTTTTTAATTTGGTGTAATTTGGTTGGTTTTTATTTCGGAAATTCATACATGATTTACATGCAGGCTTCCTTTTTGCGGGGATTTATGAGGCTAATTCGAGATTATTGGCTTGTTATTTTTTTGAATAGGATTATTGCCTTGTCATTAATTAAGATGTGTTTTGACGTAATTGGTTTTGTCAGGTAGAGTCGTCTATTGTTAGTATAGTACTGCTGTCAAAAAAAATTATGAAGGCAATACATATACGAATTATGAATAATAGTATAAATTAACCAAACAGATAACTGACATTTGTGTTGCTTGAGTTTAGGGGTATCAATATCTTTTGCAATAAATTGTGGATCTCCGTTCCACTTTCTTCGCAACACTGGGCGGAAAATAATTTGGCATGGGCCCGCCTAATTTTTCCTTTCGCTCACCTTTTAATAGACAACCAAACGATGGAAGGGTTTCTTTTCCCCTCTCTTTCTCTTCCCTCTATTTCTTTCCTTTCCCTTTCCATGATACCAAACATAGTGTAAAGGTCCAGAGCCCAATAACGAAAAGTCCAATTCGACCCATTAGTCCAATCATGTTCGGCCCATTATTATTTCCATAGACTATTTTTCTATCTCTCTCTTTTTTTTTATTACCTTTTTCTCCCTCGAAATGATTTATATTTTACAAGAAGCATAAAATAAAAATTATCCTATGACTCAGCTGTTTATACCATCCTAATCCTATATCGCTGGTACAATATCTCAATGTACACACAGCTACACGCTAAGTTTATAAAATATCACATCGATCTCTATATTATTTTAAGCATTAATTTAAACGTTATTTTTATTCAAGCGTGTAACATGCATGTTCGTGTCGACGTCTTATTATTCCAAGATTATGAATATCACATAATCGTAACCTTATTTGCATAAGCGTGTGGGACATCTTAGTTTCATGTTAAGGACTAATTAAAGTGTTATTTTAAAATTTAAATATTTCAAAAGAGCTAAACTATTGAAATTTTATCTTCTTAAGAGTGACAATGTAATCAGTGATTAAGTCCAAGCTTCTATTATAATAATAAAATTAAAATTTATATTCTATTCTGATAGTCTGTAAAAGAAAAAACGAATTCATTAAGAAAATATAAATAAACATGAAATAATTTTAAATATATTATTTATTACGTAATTATCTACGGTTATTACAATAAAAATAATAAAAAAAGTTTTTTTTAATCTACATATTGAATGGCATGCAATATTTTCTCGTAACCCAAAAACCTCTTTAGTATGTTTAGAGTATTTAACAGACTCGTACTGTCTTGAATTCGGATCCTCTCCTGCAGCTTCTTTGTGCAGCTCCCTCCTGCAGTGTTTTTAATCTAATGGCTGGAGTTTTAAAAAGAAAATTAAGGGAACCTGCAACTCTGCTGTATACAAATTTCTCCTCACGCGCACTGAGCACACGGATCCCGAAACAGTTCAAAAATTTGAAAAAAAAATAAATAACAAAAACCCACAAACACTGCAGCCAAAATTATTCCCCCGCGCGCGATTCACAAACCCGCCTTTCTTTCATACCTTCGTTTAGTAAATGCTGGCTGTGTAGCGTGATTTACAGTCTCATCATTCTTTTTTTTGTTCTCAAACAGTATCATCATTCAAGAAGCATTTTTAATTTCCTGGCTGGACATCATCGCATCATACAAGATAAAATGTTTGTTTATTATTTTTATTTTTGTTTTATGTTATTCAACGTTGCGGGTTTTCATTTTTCTTGCAAGCCACACAAGTTTTTTTTATCAAATCCTAACTTTATAATATTTTATCAAGCCAGTCAAGGTGTACTCAGATACTGTACTCGCGAGGGAGAATGCGGGACTCAGTGCGCGTGGGGAGAAATTCCTATACAACAGAGTTGCTGGTTTCTTTTTAAAACTCCAGCCATTAGATTTATCTAATGGCTAAAAACACTGCAGGAGGGAGCTGCACAAAAAAGCTGCAGGAGAGGATCCGAATTCGTACTGTTACATTTTCAATAGACAAAAAATTGACCATTATTTGTTTCAAAAAAAATAAAATTGACCATTAATTTAGTATTATTTCCGTAGAGGCGAATCGTGTACCATGTGCCCCTCACGCTATTTATCAATGCCCCTAGTACCGTCCTCACCACCAGTTCAGTTCGATGCAAATGGCAACCACCACAGTGTTTGTCGCTTTTCTCTGTCTGCTCTCACTCTCCTTCGCCGGAACCGTTAGATCCGTAAGAATGCTCCCTCCTCTCTCTCTCTCTCTCTCTCTCGCTCCGATCTTCATCTTCAAATCATCACCACATTATGTTATGCGTGTCTCATCACTCACCTCTGAATTAATTCATTGCAGGATTCTGACTATGATTGCGTGTACACGGTGTACGTCCGAACCGGTTCGGTGTTGAAGGGAGGAACGGACTCAAAGATCGGCGTCAAGTTGTTCGACAAGTACGGATACTACATCTACATCAAGAACCTCATCGGATGGGGCGGGTTGATGGGTTCGGGTTACGACTACTTCGAGCGAGGCAACCTCGACATCTTTAGCGGAAGGGGACCCTGTCTTAACGGTCCCGTTTGCGCCGTTAACGTCACGTCCGACGGTGACGGTGCCCATCACGGGTGGTACTGTAACTACGTGGAGGTCATTAGCACTGGGCCCCACCTCTCCTGTGCTCAGGAGCAGTTCACGGTGGAGCAGTGGCTCGCTCTCGACACTAGCCCATACCAGTTGTGGGCCGTCAGCAACCACTGCCGCTATAGCTTGGATCAGGCCCGGCCCAAAACCGGCCCAACTGATCGCGCCCCAATCGGATCTGGGTTCTCTATCTTGAATGCCCGCGCGTGAGAGAGAGAGAGAGAGAGGTTTGTTCATTTGTTGAGTGAGAGAGTCTATTATTAATTATTAATTTATGCATTAGTGTGCGCTAGGTGTAGGGACTGTTCAGTATCCTTGCTTGTTCTTCCAGATCAGATCGCCAAGGTACTTGAATTGGCATCGGGTTACCGGGTCCAACCCGTTTTGTCTTTGTAGTCTTTGATAATAATGGCGCTATATGTATCAATGTGACAATGTGTGGGTGTTCTGGTTAATGGTAACCCAATTATTTATTATCCAACCACTCCTATATCTTTTTCCAAAATATAAAAAGATGATTAAAGGCTCTTTTTGGTAGAAGGTGACATTGCAGCACGTTTCTTGTTCAAGATTTTACGGTGACTCCAGACCCTGTCTCCAAATAACGTTAAACACTTCTTGGTCTGAGGTAACATTACTGTGTGAATGTTTAAGATTTCTGGAGGAAATTATGTTAAATAATTTATCCATATCTGGTGTGACATAATACCAAAATTTCTATAAGCATACAATATATAATTTAAAGATCAATTCTAGTATCCATGTAGCTAAATTTGTTAATCTCCACGTAACTTTTTTAAATTTTTACCGTGCGATTTTCCTTTCGCCCCTAAACAAAATCGGGCCTAGTGTTTAGTGGACGTCAATCATCCTCCCCACACTTTCTCCACAACATTCTTTATCAATGTTTTTTCAAAGGAGTTGATCATTGATCATCATATGTGTCTGTCGTCTTTGCCAGCGCAGATCATCACTTTTTTCCAACATGTCCTCACCTTTATCACGATTTTTGTCTAACTATCCCCTTCAACTATCCCAATCGACGATGAGCTCTGTGATAACGAGGCTTTATACGAGTAGCTTCTCTGCACTCAAAGACAGCCTCCAAACGCTTGCCGAGAGCCGTTAATGCTGCAATTAGGAACCTTATTGGGGTCTATGGCTGTTTGTTGCATACTTGCATGATACGCAGCCAAGGCTCTAACAAATCTTTTAGGTCTGTTTAATTATTTTAAGAAAATATTTTTTTTATCACTTTGTTTTCTCATTTTCAAGATGTGTATATAAAATAGAGAAAAAATTGTTTGTTTCTAGTAAAAATCTTAAAAAATAGAAACAAATTAAAAACATGGTGGTAATCTCGTGATTAAAACAGAAAATAAAAAAGTTTTCTTAAAGTAAATGGATCTAAAGCACATTGATATGGTCCCCTGGAAAATAAAAGGGTTTGAGTACATTTATTTTTTTTGCATAGACCAATAAAAACTCAATAAAGTGTCAAATTTTAGATTGACCAATAAAATACTCTCAGGTCTACATAAGAAAAAGGGTATCGCATTTTTCTATTTTCTAGGGTCCCAACTGCCATAAAAATTTTCATGAAAATAAAAAGATTTGGGTATTCTTTATTTGCATTGATAGAATTTTTAGATTGGCCATTAAAATTATTGAGTTTTTATTTATCCTCATAAGAAAAAGGTATTATACCATTCTATTTTCTAGGGTACCAGTATTATTTCTTTTTTAAAAATAACAAACGACGTCGTTTTGATTTGAATAATAAAAAACAAGTCTCACGATCACTCAAAAGCAGAAAACAACAACAGTGAGCAGAGGTCAGGACACAAACCTAAGAAAAACCCTCTCTCAGTGAGCCGCCGCACGCCTTCTCGTCGTAGCCTCTCCCGACGGCCGCACGTCGTCCTTCATAGTCGCCGCACGCCGCCGCCTCTACCGCAGGTTTGGAACTCTATTTTGCATCTGCCTGATTTGGAACCATTTAGCAATGTTGGTTTGGTTTCTGTCTGATTCAGATACTTAATTTCAGTTTGTATTTGAGTGAATAATTGTTATCAAGTGCCTAGGTTATTAATCTGATTATGCTTTTTGGTACGTAAATTTGGGATCTTTAGCAGAACCAAATTGTGATATGTGACTTTGTAGTGTGCACACTGCATGATTTATTACGGATATACTTTTGATAAGCTGCAATCTACTTTTGAGTTTTGACCAATATGAACACTCCCTTTTGCAAACCAAATTCGTCTAACCATTAATGTAAAATGCTGTATCGCCACACTTTTGAGAATCCATATCAATGCAAATTTAATCAATTCAAATTTTCTGTATAACCATATTTATTTATTCTACTCATTGTTTGATATCACCAATCATTCTGTTACACTGTTACCCATTTGTGATTGCAAGTTCTTTCATTTCAGTGTTCTATCATTTGGATTTGTTATTGTGTTATTGCCATCCTAGGAAATCCATTCCTTGTTATTGTCATGTTATATTTGGATTGCATGATTGCTTACACTTGAGTTGTACTTTTATTTATTTTGCAGGTTTGCTTTTGAAAGATGAGTTTAATATCTCAAAACGCTCGCCCTAAAAATGAGACCAAGAGAGAGGAGGACATTAAAGAAAAAGAGGTTGAAGATGGGAAAGAGGGTGATGTTGATACCCTGAAAGCGAAGAAGAGGAAGCGAGATGGAAAAGGAGAACAATTGGTAAAGGAACAAGTGAGAGAAATGAAAAAGCTGGAGAACTTTTTGTTTGGGTCTCTCTATTCTCCTCTTGAATTTGGAAAAGGGGTTGATGATGAAGTGGAAGCCGGGACTGCTGCTAAGGCTTCTGATTTGTTCTTCACTGACCGTTCTGCAGACAGTGTTCTCTCTGTTTACCAGCAAGATGCTGACTTCTCTGATGAAAGTTCTGATGAGGACGGTGCTTTGCAAAGAAAACCAGTTTGGGTGGATGAGGAAGAAGAAAAAGTCACTGTAAACATAGCCAAAGTTAACAGATTAAGGAAGTTGAGGAAGGAAGAGGATGAAAATTTGATATCTGGTTCAGAGTATGTGTCAAGATTGAGGGCTCAGCATGTAAAGCTCAACCCAGGAACTGACTGGGCGCAACATGAGTCAGGGTCGAAAATAGATAGATCTTCTGATGATGAGTTGACAGATGACGAAAATAAAGCTGTTGTGAGTCGGGGTTATGAAGATGTGGATGATATTCTCAGAACAAATGAAGACCTGGTTGTGAAAAGCAGTTCAAAACTGTTGCCAGGGCATATTGAATACTCAAGACTTGTAGATGCAAATATACAGGATCCTTCTAATGGTCCCATAAATTCAGTTCAGTTCCATCGAAATGCTCAACTGCTGCTTGCTGCTGGATTAGACCGGAAGCTTAGATTTTTTCAAATTGATGGCAAACGGAACACCAAAATTCAAAGCATCTTCCTTGAGGATTGCCCTATTCGAAAAGCATCTTTCTTACCTGATGGGTCTCAGGTGATACTGTCTGGAAGAAGAAAGTTCTTCTATAGTTTTGATTTAGTTAAGGCAAGAGTTGACAAAATTGGTCCACTGGTGGGTAGGGGAGAGAAGAGTTTGGAAGTTTTTGAGGTGTCTCCTGATTCTCAAACGATAGCCTTTGTGGGTAATGAAGGTTATATTTTACTGGTTTCAACAAAATCAAAGCAATTAGTTGGTACTCTGAAGATGAATGGAACAGTCCGTTCCTTAGCTTTTGCTGAGGATGGACAAAAGTTGTTGAGCGCTGGTGGTGATGGCCAGGTTTACCATTGGGATCTGAGAACAAGGACTTGCATACATAAAGGTGTAGATGAAGGCTGCATAAACAGCACAGCCCTTTGTACTTCTCCGAGCGGGACACATTTTGCAGCTGGTTCAGACAGTGGAATTGTGAATGTTTACAACAGAGACGAATTTCTGGGGGGCAAGAGAAAGCCTATCAAGGCCATTGAGAATTTGACTACGAAAGTGGATTTCATGAGATTTAATCATGACTCTCAAATCTTAGCAATCTGTTCACGCATGAAGAAGAGCAGTTTAAAATTAATACACATCCCATCTTATACTGTATTCTCTAACTGGCCACCACCAAATACGAGCCTGCATTATCCACGTTGTATTGATTTTAGTCCAGGTGGTGGTTTTATGGCTGTGGGAAATGCTTCCGGCAAAGTGTTACTGTATAAGTTGCACCATTACCAGCATGCTTAAGATTGACTTTTTGTTGTATTTTTTTTTAGGGGTTTGAGTTTTGGGACATTTTTTTTTGTCGAAGAATTTTGAGACTCGAGTTGTATTTTTCTATTTTATCATCAGCTGACGAGGCTTAGTATGTTTCTGCGTAGGATTTAGACATCCTAGTTGATTGAACCCAAAATTTAACAACCCAATTCTTGAGCTGATCCTTATCTTTTCTTTTGCCCCCTTCTGACAGACTTTTTTAACAGACTGTCATATTTGAGTGAGCGTTGACTTGTCTGGAGTAATTTGACCAAGTTTTTTAAAAGCCCAAGGGTCTGTTTGGATTGATTTATGCAGAGTTTATAAACACAACTTATGACTGATTCATAAGTTGTTTTGGGCTTATTTGTCATAAGTTACACATGATAGTTTATCAAAACAGCTTATGGCTTATACAAAATAAGTTTTATTATAATTTTTCTTCAATTATAAAAGTAGCTTATACAGCTTATGCCATAAACAGTAGATAAATTTGTTATCCAAACAAGACCTAAATAAAATAAAATACTACTTATGAGATTTAAACATGAAATGTATTACATACCACTAGACGAGGTGTTATTCCACCGGTATCCTCTTGGTCGAGAATGGCGAATAACACCTGGTCTAGTGGTATGATTACCACTCTCAACCCAAGGTTGCCGATGAGGATTCTGATTGAAGGCAAAAATGATAGATAACAATATTAATGCTCAAAGAAAATTAACTCATTCTAAAAATTTTTTTTGAAAAAGAAACATGACATTCAAATCTTGAGAATAACATTTTTTTTTTAAATTACCGAATAGGTATCACCAGTCAATATTTAGGGACTGATTCTTCCCTAGACATAATGATCACTAAATTAGTTTTATCTTTTTCAGTCATACACAATCAAAATAAAACCCGAGATAACATATTTAAGGGACCCATACTAAAAAGGAATGTTGAATATTATATCTAAAGGCAGATCATTATCCAACCAATTCAGTTTTTAAACATGATCTTGCACAACCATTATTTCTCAGCCACTGATTGAACCAGTGGCGAAAACTTGAATAATTTCCATAGTATCTATATTGTCACCATTGTAAAAAAAATACTATTATTACATAGTTACATCGGATAACACATTTTTATATCAAGTGTTTTCTAATAGAATATTTTTTATAAAGTATTTTCCATATAATATTATTTCTCAAAATTTATCGTTCAGATTTTCCATTTCAATCGGTTAACCTTCAATTTGACCTCTAATATGGTGATACCTCTCACCGGATCAACCTCCAGTATAGGTTACACTATGGAAAATACCATAAATTCTACTTGTAAAAGCTACAACATATTTATATAAAAAAAAAAAAGTCATATCAGAAAAGAAGTCCAATACTAAAGTTAGAAGAGAGGATATTATTGTAGTGCAACTGTGCAAGTAAAACAAACCAATTGAGATTTCCGGAAAGCAAGTAGTTTCTTGAAAGAATTGACCTCACTTAAACTAAAACTCTCAGCCTTTACTATTTTTTCTGAAATAGGATCACTGAAGATGGAAAATAAAATTCTTGTTAAGCAACAGCTTAAAAATGTTCAGCATCAGAACAATGATGAACTTGAGCAGTAAATTTCTACTCTAAGGAATCAAGAGGGTTTTTTGTTCAGCTCTTTCCATATCGCTTCTGACAACTCCTCTGCATTATACTCGACTCCCAAGCATCTCACAACCTCCATGTTAGGGTTCAACAAATACCTGATTGTTTTAACACAGCTTATATCTAAGTTAAGTGCAACCATACAGAACTACAGAAGGATACATGAGGGTAGAACAAGTGCTTACAAGTTGTGGGAACTGTCAACAAGATAATCACCACCATCGTCTTCGACCTTTTTAAAGTAAACACGATATTCTTGTGCCATCTGCCTAATAGCTGCAACTGGTCCAGTTAATCCTATGATTCTTGAGTCAAACTCTGCAATAAATGTACACAAGAGGGAGAAAGAGAGATGAGAAAAGTTAGTAGGGCAAAATTCATAGAAGGGGAGGTTAGTAGGCCAGAAGTTTCAGTAATTACAAATTATAGTATTTTGCCACCGAGACAATCTAACCTTTAAGGTATGCATGAAGTTGCGAGGGAGTATCACGTTGAGGATCAATGGTAACAAATACTGGTAGGATCTTAAGATTCTGTTTTGATTCTTATCCAAATAAAATGCATAACGTTAAGGTTAATCACAAAGGAAACTTAAAATACGGTAAACTTGAGACAGAAGTGTCAAACCTAATATATCAATTGCCTTGGCCATAATTTGAACTTGCTCAGGCCCAATATCAGGGGATGAGGTATAGCCAAAGTAAAGGAGGACCCAATTCCCAAGAAAATTACGTTCTGTAACTGTTTGTTTCTCTGTATTAATTAGGGTAAAGGGACCCCCAATTTTGGGTCCACAGACAATATTCCCATCACGGCTACAATCATGATGACCTGATCCAACAAAAAGAGCAATTAGGACAACATGGATAAAAAATCCTTTCAAACTTATAGTGGGATCACACTTATCTAATCAAATAACTCACCAAGCTTTGATGTCTAAAACTGGAAAATAAGAACTTCACAATGAAAATGTTCTATTTCACCCAGAAGTCACAAGCAATTCCATAAATAATCATAAAACAATGACAAAGTTTAGTAGATCATGTATGGTTCTTACAAAGTATTGGCTTGATCATCTCAACTGCATGCTTTACTTTTGCAAGTCATGGATCAATTTAGGCAATACAATTCCAACTAAATCATAAAGCAATGCAACACAGATCTATCCCTAGCTCCAGTTTTGAGTCCCGACAAGTGCCTACTTTGTAAAACATTAGACCCATGAAAAGAAGAGATACAACTTAGGAAAATAAACATGGATCCACGATGGGAAGTAGCAACCAATGATGTCAGGGACACTTCCTGTATACATATTCGATTATACAACTCATAATCCATACGAAAAATCTGATAGAGAAATTGTGATATATTATGATTATGATTTGTGCTTAACATTCTACTATGATTGTTTGTTCTTGGTATACGAGATATAGTCATCAAAACATATGTAGCTCACTGAGATATGGCTGATACATATGAAGACCAATTATAAACATTTTACTCTTGGGAGATTTGATGTTTCATCAACAGCGATAAACCAAGCTGGATTAAACTAGGGAAATCAAGCATCTAGTCCAATAATTTTGTCTAGCAATTCAACAAAAACGCTCCCCAAATATATTTTACAGGCTCACGTGACTAATCATCAAATGGCACATTGTTTTGATCCAAACCTTAATGTTTATAATATAACTAGGTGAAGATATATAGGTCCTTGTTTGTAGATGCCTATTGCCACCCAACACATATGTCATGCAAAAGATGTACTCTGAAAGTTTCCCATTTCCAATATGTTCGGTGTGCTTATACGAATTGATTTAACAGTGATATAAATCCAAAATAATTAGGCCATACTTCTGAAATTAGTTCTAAAAGCATAGATACTCCACCATTACAAGTTTATAACCAGTATGCCAGATCACTTATAGTCTGAGACCCTTTAACCTTCTTTATCATCACCACATTTTTTTGGGGTTACAATCACCACATTTGATACTACTATCAGAAGTATGCCAACTGGACTCAGAAATGAACATGTCCCAAACTAATATAACAAGATTCCACATAAAAAGCCATATACTGTCCCATGATACATTCATCTTTAAATAAACTTCCCTGCTTCTTAATATAAGAAAAGAATAAGATCAAACTTTCCTTATGATGCAGAAGAATAAGGACAAGGGTGTAACGATTCAAGGAGGCTTATGGGGATAAACAGACACTTGTCACTAAATATTTGAACCTCGTACTCTCTAGAGTGGATCAATGGAAAATTCTAGCTTGGAAAAATAAAAATACCTTTTGGAACAGCTCTCCTCTCATCATTGTAATGAAAAAAAGCTGCAAGACCGGCAAGTCCTAGAACAGCAGTTGGCTGCAGGAAAATCAAGAGTGGGAAATGATACACACTCACTAGAATCACATCCACTCGAAACAATATAAACAATCATAACAGTTGTTGCATAACAATGTAGTAAAAGTAATAACAGTAATATTAATAATAAAGGGAAAAGAAAGGGATGAACAAGGGAACATACAATCACATAAATACCCCATGAGCGAGAAGTCTGCGAAGACGAGTGCGATTTTGCAGGAGACACAGGATAAATATCACTTGTTTTTTTCCAGTGTTTACTAGAATTTGTATAGCTAACAGATTGAGTTGTCTTTGAGGGAACAGACCTATCACAAAGAAACAAAAAAATACCATAACAAAATGAGAATAACAATAACTGCTTACAGAAGCACAGCCACACTGATTACATACATTTTGGGTGATTTGAAACCAATACATGAAACAATATTCGAAATGCCTATGGTGCATCCAAGTTTCAGAAACAAATGAGCAATCCCTTGTATTATTACGATGTTATTAGTGGATTGAAGAGGAGGAACATAAAATCCCCAAATTCAAACGCAAAAATGAAAAAAAAAAAAAAAGAGTGAATGATTTTAGAGGGTGACCTTCGAAGAAGAGTGAGAGTCTCAAGGGTGGAGCGATGCTTGGATGAAAAGAGTAAAAATCTAGGGATGGGCATGGCTAAGGGTAACAAAATTCTAAGCTGTAATAAGAAAATAATGATGGAGGAAAGGGTTTTCGGTGTGTGAGCAAAAGGTAAAACCCATCATGCCATGCGCCAATTTCAGCTGCTTGCTGCTATAATAACAATAAACCAACTAAACACTTCCTTGCTTTCTGTACAAGTTTTGAGTTTTCACCCAATTTTGTCAAAACCGCATTTTCTTTATGTTTTCCGGGCCTGATTTGAATGCGTCCAATTCCTATGTGATTCGATCTTTATCTGCAAATCCGCCACTTCATCTCTGGAACGGTTTGATTCCTTTTCTTCGATGGAATTTTTTCTTTTTTTACTGAATTATTTCTACTAGTATTAATGTATTATTAATTTATTACATTAGTAGAATTTAAAATTAATGAAAAAAATCAGTGCATTGCACCTCCTAACGAATATTTATCTGTTTGTATATAACTAATGTTTTTCCGTTCATCAAAAAAAATATAACTAATGTTTTTCCCTGTCAAAAAATATATATCAATGACTAGAAGGCTATTAGGCTAGAGACCTTGGTTTTTTTTTGTCAGATTTTTTTTTATCAAAAAATGTAGGAGTGCAAAGTAGGAGTTGCCAAGGTTTAATGGGCCTCAACACAGGCCTATATGCTGAGTAGTCATGACCCACAACATGGCCTTCTAATACAAAGGAAGCCTCAAAAACCGAAGCACGGACACAGACTTCCACTTTTCCTTTGACCCCAAAAAAAAAAAAAAGCTTCCCCTTACCACGGTGGTGAACTGTACTTTTTACCTGTTATTGCCTGTTTATCCAGTTTTTGAGTTATTATAATTTACCCCCAAAATTTGTGGAAATAAGTATTGTGTTCAATCAGTAAATACCCCAAAAGTTTTGAAAATTACCTTTGTTCCCAATTATTTTTCCCCAAATCTTTTATTATTCTCCCCCTCCCTGCCGCCACCCCCACGTGTTCCCAGCAGCAGCACTTTTCAAAACCCCTCCTCCGCCGTCGACATGGTAACCCTTCTACAGAGCCCTGCCACCGTGAACGGAACATAAACGGTGAGGTTCGCGTTGGGCCTCAAGGGGGTCCCACCGTTGGTGATATCTTCTCGACAAGGTTGCCGTTGTACGCTGCGGTATTCCGTGGGGACGCACCTGCCTCATCTGTCATCACCGTCTCCCTGTATCTCATTCCCGTTGCCCTCTATTGCACGTGTTCTTGTTATGTTCCTTTGCAGTATTTTATATTTTGATAGACGTATGTGGTGGTGTGTATATACTTCATGTTTCCTAATTTTTGTTCACTTCTCCTCTGCACACAGTTTTTGGCAGTCATTTATTGTTTCTGGAAACACATTTTAGAAAGTGCCCAAGTAAGGGTTGCAAAGCATTGAAGCACGGGTTTGAATTGTTCATCTTTTTTTACCAAAAAAAAATTGTTATCTTTGAAAATGCCCTTTTCCCCCAATTTCCTCATCATCTGCCTCCCCAACTTGTTCTCTACATCTCACAGAACTAGCTCATCATCTAAATCATACCCATCACCATCACCAACTTGTTCCTCGTGACCATCCCCATCATCATGGAGATGGTGATGGACTTGCACATCCGCATCGAGATGAAGAAGATGGTGAATTCCTTCAATTGGGGCATCGTTGGGTGAAGAAATGGGAGAATCCCAAAACCAAACTCATGGTGAACGATGCTTTATTGCTGCTATCACCATCACCATTGTCGCCCCTTTCTTCTTCTTCGGCGTCAACCACTGTTGGGGGAGAGATGGGGGAAGGGGTGGGGAGGTATTGGGTGTGAAAAATGTAGGTATTCCTTTTTTATTTTTGGGTTCATCTAAGCTCTTAATTTTTTTTTAAATAAATCCAATGGTGGAATCAAGTGCCTCATGGAGTCATGGGTATGGGTAAAAAGTTTAGAAAAAATGACGGTACATCCATGTACCATTTGAGGAGGTGCTTCATGCTAGATAGCACCTCAAATTGTGTGAGTGCAAAATCTCTTCCTCTCCTCCATTAAGTTCCGCTGCACATATGTGTGTGTGTGAGTTTGTGAAAAAACTAATGGCCCATTGATATCATTGGTGCTTCTAGGATTTTTAAGCGGATGGTGCTTGAAGGATGAAGCCTAACTCTGGAGAGAGGAAGGGAAGCCCTAATTTTAGTTAATTAATTTGTTTTTAAATAAATTTTAATTAATATTATAATTGATAATTAATCCTAAGTTAGCTAAGGTGCACAGTCATCACATGCCAATTAGATTCACTAATTCTACGTGTTATTACCATTTGACGTGTCAATTGACTTAAGTATGCCACATAAACGGTCAACTTACCATAAAAACTAAAACCAAAAAAAAATTGACTCTTTTTATGGTGACTAAATTCAAAAAGGAGTGTTGACTATGCTAAAAATATGGCATATCAGTGATCAACTCATTTAAATGACTAAAATAAAAAATATATATATAAGGGACCAAAAGTGTTTGACCAAATCTTTAAGGACTAAAGCCAAAATACTCCTATATTATAGGAACCAAAAATATATATGCTTATGTATTAACTTTATATTCTTCAACTTAGTATGTCGCGATTTAAATAATTTAGCTTTAATGTCGAGATTTTAAACACCTCAAACAAAATATCTTTCTCAGCGTAAAATTGAGTAAACACCCACTTTGGTCTTTGAGAGTGTCAGACGGTGTCACTTTGGTTAATGACAGATGCGAAATTAAAAATATGCCCTCAACTAATATCAATCGTTAGTCACTTTGGTCTCTGTTGTCAGAAAAACAATCACTTTCAGGGATAAAAATGATAATAAGTAATTACTTTCAGGGACTAAAATGACAATAAGAAACCACTTTAAGGAAAAAGTAGCTGTTTGAATAAATTTTGGTAGTCAGTGTTTTTTTTTTTTGAAAAACCAAATGTATTCAAAGAGACTGAAGCACAAGAAGTACTCAATCTAAAAAATACAGAGAATAGTTCATAACCAAAAGACAACCCTTCCACAATTGATCACTCCTAGTACAAATACACTCCTACACAAGAAGACTAAGAAAACTGAATTTATGAAGTATAACCCCAACACTTACATGGTCTCAAAGGGTTCTAGTCAAATGCCGAGGTATGTCCCAGTAACCCATCAGTGTAACTAACTTATAATTTTGGGGTTCATTTCATATTTGAAAAAAAAAATTGGCTTGTTCCTAATTATACAAAGTGCCTAGCGAATATTATTAATGCAACACATTATGTGACCCTTTCTGCAATAACATTAAATTCTATGGAAAACCTATATGCCAAGTAACAAGTAACAGATCCTATCCGTTCATTTTTTATATTAATATATCAATGGCTAAAAGAGGCACTTCACCACGGTAGTGAACATGGACGGTGGTCCATACTAAGTGCACCCCCTTGCAACTATGCCACCACAGAGCTTCACTGATAGCTTGAGCCTCTTTAATGCTTTGGTTTAATTTTCCCTTTTGAGAAGTTCGGGCTTGAAAATGAAAGTTCTCCAAGAGAGATAACTTTTAACTAAGAAACAATTACTACGTAAAGTTATTGAATTATACAAAAATATTTTCCTACCCTCTAACGTATTCTCAATTCATATTGCAAGGCATATATACCCTCCTCTCCTCCACATTCAAATTGTTGAACCACGTGATCACAACATACCCACTACATCGACTTAGGGTCTGTTTGGATTGGCTTATGCAGAGCTTATGAACACAGCTTATGACTGATTTATAAGTTGTTTTGGGCTTATTTTTCATAAGCTACCCATGATAGCTTATCAAAACAGCTTATGATTTATATAAAATAAGTTTCACTATAATTTTTTTTCGATTATAAAAGTAACTTATACAATTTATGTCATAAGCAGTAGATAAACTTGTTATCCAAACAGGGCCTTAATTTTGATGTGTGTTTGACTCATTCTAATTATCTCTTTAGAGGCATTTATTGCAAGTTATAAAATTGAGCGAAACTCCAAGTTAATCTCAAATATTATAGGATACTAACAAATTGGTACATGAAATTAAGAAATTTACAAAGATGTCTTATTATTAATTTTTTTCCTTTTTAACTTTTATACTCATTTTATATTTGTTTTTCTCTCATTTTTATTATATTGCTTATCACATTTTTTTGTTTTTGTTTTTATCTTTTATTTCTCCCTTCCACCTCTAAGTTTTTCTTTGATTTTCTTTTATTTCCATCAATTACAATTAATTATCTAAACCCAGATTTTTAAAATTCTCGAGAATCTCTTTACAGCAAGCGATTGAATATTCAAATATAATAGGAATTAATTGTATATCTCACCCCAGAAGAATTAAAAAGCCAATAATCCCAACGGAGTAGAAAAATGAAATTGTTAGGTAGCATTGGACTTGTCAAAATGGCGACCGATATCAGCTACTTCAAAATTCAAATTAAATATCGGTCACCTTAGAACCAGGCTTGAAAATTATGTTTGTCTACTCATTTCACTATCATCATATCAAATCTATTGATCAATATCCCATCAAGAAAATAGTTTTTGCCTCTTGAGCATCGTCATTAAGGTATCTCTGTTGTCATCCCCCGCGCGCAGAAGCCAGAGGAAGAGAGAGAGAGCCTCTCTTGCACTCTTCTTTTTCTTGTGCTTTCGATCGAATTTTCACGACCCCTGCAAAAGGAATAAACCTACCAACACTTTGAAATGCAATCAATGACAAGGCCTTACAGAAAATTCAATTGTTTTGAACTCTACGGACAATTGTTTTAACGATAACAAATGACTACATATACTAATTACTCAAAATTCTAGCTTATAGAGGTTTCTGTATAAAACAAAAAACAAAACCTTGGGCGTGTAAGAGCATTTTCATTGAAGTATCTACTTGTGGGTACTTAAGTGAGCCCTACTTGTACACATTATTTATTTTTATTTTTTTAATTTAAGTACCTAATAGGTACCTAATTCTTCCAACTCAACAACTCTAAAAAATTTACTAAATGAGTCTTATTAATAACTCTACATCTAATTATAACCCACAAAAATATATAAGACCCACGACGAGAGAGGAGAGAGAGGGTACTTGTATAAACACCCTTTCCCATTAAGTACCCAAAATTATTCTTCCTCATTGGAGATACCTAATATGTACCCATTAAGTACCCATAGCTACCCACCAACTGTGATGCTCTTAAGTTGACAATTTGCTTGACTGCCCTGAGAGTCTAAGACTTTCCATAAGCTAGCTAGCCTGTGCTGTGAACGGTGACTTCAATACAATAATGTTATTGGGGTTAATTTAGTAACTATATATGGTTTCTTTAACTGTACGTAAAGCTAGAGAATAAGAAAAGATAGTTAGTGCTGTCTAATCATATTTGTACGAAGGATTTTAAAATTTCAAATTGCATCCGTGGTTAGATACTTAGATTAGGTACAAGCATTATTAATGACAAAATTTGGCCTGATCTCTAAATAATATACATGGTCGTGGCAAAATATCCTCCCTCAGAAGAAAATTGAATGAAAACAAAGGAAGTTTTTTTTTCTTCTCTTACAATATATAGAGATAATAAGGTTTGAACCTATCGATTCAAGTTAATTTATTATCCATTTCCTTAGCATTGCTTAGTTTTTTCATTTTTTTATCCATTTCCTTAGCATTAACCCAAATATTCGCCAATAACTTACAAAATGAAGCATTTAAATTGAGGAAATTGAATTACTACCTTCCAAACGTAAATGATAGTATTTAAATTCAAATAGTACTCTCTATTTTTAAATTTTGGTGGTTTAAAGTTTTGGTACACGGGTTAAGAAATACTTAATTGAGTTAAATTTAAAATAAAATACTCTTATTTATTATTTTTCAAATTTTTATACTTTTTATTATTTTGAACTACTCTCATTATTATTCCACCCAAAAATTATTCATAATAATAATAATTATTATTATTATTTTCAATATCAATACGCTATTAGGAATTAAGTATCCATTGTATTTATAACTACCTAATAATAGCCACTAAAAATATTATAACTAACTAATAAAAATAAAATATATTAATTTATCTTTTTCATTTAATTTAATAATTTAATTAAAAAATACTTAATTATATTTAAAATTTTAAAACAATCAAAATTTTGAAGGAAAAAAAAAAGAGCTAATACTACCGTAGGGAGTTGTCGAAAAGCCGTAAAGAATCAGACCGTTGAATCATGGCCACCTATGGTTGCCTATGCTTTTCTACATTCGTCCGATTTGGCTGTTGCAGTACGTACACAGCTTGATCACACCTCAGAAAACAACACGAAATAATAAATAAACATAAAATATTGACCATTTCATTGACCAAATATTTGTCTTTTTTTTTCTTTCTATTTTTATATTTTCTAAACCTTTGGTTTGCCTCCTTTTCAACTGCAAGGCTGTAAGGAGATTCGATATTTGAACACCCTTTACATCCAACCCACACTCTACAGTGCCATTTTTTTGTAGATATTTCTCCATGAAAATGTGTGTTTTCAGACGTGGCTGTTAATGTATTATTTTCGAACTGTAAATTATGTCTGATTCTTGACAAATGGGTAGAATAATGCCAGAGAGGAAAACATCGAAAAAGGGATGAGGGGCGAACTAATACTTTGTTTGGGCATGGAGGATAAATGAAATGATAAAAAATTGAAAGGAAAAAAAAAGATACTCCTATTTTTTTGGATAAATAAAAAAGACATTCCTATTAAGAAGTGATCGAGGAATACTATTAAGAAATAAAAACTTATTTAAAACTTTTTTTTAAAGACATTGATCAGCAATTGTTTCTTTTTGTCAGAGATTTAATTGCTGATTTGGGATCAGAAATTGTTTAAAAAAAATAAAAGAAATATTTTTATTATATGGGCCGCGACAGATGAGTCGCCAATATTTATTTGAATGGAATAAAAATTTTGACAAAAAATGGAATATAAATAAACAAAATTGTGATTTGTAAAAAAAAACTACTCTTCTTATTTGTTTAGTTGAAAGAAAAATTATAAAAATATATCTATGTTGAATAATATTTATATTTACAACATACCAAAGGGTAATGGTCTTTCAACTATCATTAGGGATCCCAGTATCCCACTTCGGTTCATATATCCAAAATTCTCATATTATTATTTCATATTTCTATTTTATTGAATGACTATCAATATATTGTTTGTCTTGCGAAGATAATCGATTATTTAATCGCAATATATTTTGAAAACTTTTTCACTCTCACAAATAACTGATTAATTGTTTTATTAAAAAAATAATTATTGCAAAAAATCTATGAAAATAATTAAAATGTATTTTTTCTCTTGACTCTCATTTCCTTTTTGTTGATGGAGATCAAATTTTGATATGAAACCTATCAAAACCAGCGGCTAAAATTTTGTCTCTTCACTCTTATTTACCGATGACTATCAAGTAGTTTAATTATTTATAAATATTTTATCATATTTAATATTGATTGAAAAAATATAAAAATTAATTATCTACTATAAGTTCATCAAGTATCAGCTAGCTAATCAACTATTGACTATTTAGCATCTGCTATTTTTTAGCAAAAAGAGCGTAAATGAAAAAATTGTATATGTTTGAATTGTTATAAGGTGCTCGATAAAAGTATGCGAAATGCATTTGACAATGATGGACATTAGATTTCATCAAAATGATGGACACATTAGATTAGAGGTCCCATCATTATCGCTTCGAAACCTTTCTTTGGTTCATTACTTATCTATTTTGAGGGACGAAACGATTACCACATCCAGTAATACAAATTAAAGTTGTTTTGCATTTTCAAGCAAACAATGCATAATTAGTTCAACAGTTATGGGCAGGCTAATAGAGGGCCATGTTTGAATATGTTTACAGTATACTTGAAGGAATATATTAACAAATCCATCTTATACGGTTGTACATATATATATATATATAATTGAATTGGAGCTTTTGTTAGTGATGTGTTGTCTGTTATATAGCGTGGTTCATAGATTTTATTGGAACATAACGGTCGCTAAGATAAATTAATATTAGAAAAAAGCGAACAGAATTAATATTAGAAAAAAGCGAACAGAATAAAGGGGAACATACAATACAAGTAGCGGAGTATAACCGTATGGTATCTTTGATGCTTGCAGTTCTTTCATATTTGACTAATTATGGTGATGGAATACGATACTCTATATTCTTTTGCTTAGACTGTACAGCACTTACTAAAAAAAATTAATAATTATGATTATGATGATGATAATAATCAATTAATAACAAAGATCATGTCAAAGGAAACTAGAAGGATTGTCCTATATATAGTTAGAACTCAAAAAGGTTAATCAATTTGTAAATATGCAGTATAAAAAATCGCACAAACAAATAATTGGACCTTATTATTAGGTGTAAAACCGCTATAATGTACTCATGATCACTATGAAATATGGATATGATTACAGTTTTATCACATAAAAATAATAATTAAGATGAAATTCAACCTATAATTAAGTTTTAGATTAGATGAACAGGAGTTCATTTAATTTAACCAAAAGGGATTAAAATTATGGTGCGAAGGGAATTTTAAACATAATCCTGCTAGAAAACTTGAGAAGTATAGAGTGCACATGTTTTTGCTGTATTTGGTATATCTAAAGGGAACGAGTACAGACCACAAGTATGTGTAATGTATATCAAAAGGTTAAATGTGTATGTGTACCAAGTTTTTTTTTGATAAATCAACTTATATTAAAACAGAACAGGAGCACAAGATGTGCCCAATCCACAAACCATCCAATACACAGTACAAGTACATGATCCACCCGGGCCAATCCCCACCAAGGAATCGAAGTGTTAAAAAAATAATTCTCCAGTAACCTACATGGTCTCAAAGAAATATCAACTAGAAATTCTCTAGTAACCTATCAATCTCAAAGAGGTGTTAAAGAGTAGGACAAATGAAAAAGTTTCTACATAATAGAGTGGGTCATAGATGGCATTTCGACATCAATTTTTTTTACACAATATGAAAGTCATAAATGAGAATTAATTACGTTTTTCTTTTTTGTATTTCATTGTGCAAAGTCATAAGTCATGACTATGACTTCCATTTTTTTTTTAAAAAATGGCTTAAATAGCTTTTTGCTTCTTATAATATACACTGTTTTGTTTTGATTCCTACACAATTTATTTTACTATTTATGTCTTTATTTTTTTTGAAAAAGTCAAATTGAATTAAACTGGACCAAACAAGAAGTGCCCGGACCACAAACCATACAAAATAATGTACGTGATTCAATCACCAACTCACTACAAAGAGTATAACTCTCTCCATCTAATAGAACATAGACTCTCAAACCAAACCCTTCCTCTCAGAAAATCACTCCCAAATAAAAGGTAATTGTAAAACAATTCCCCAGTAACGTACATAGTACTATTTATGTCTTTATTAAATTATTTCTTCTCTTCTTTTAGTCCTCATTGTTACCTTGGCCAAAATTACAGAGATTAAAAGGAAAAAAATCTTAATTTTATAAAACTTGACTTCATTTTAACCAAATATATTTGTTTTAAATTTTGTATTTGAGAAATAAAAACTAATAATTTACTACCGCCTTGAGCAAGTCCTAAGTCCTAACATACACCACTTAATCAAAAAATAGTTACATAATAATATACAATATAAAATAGTATAGGATATTAGGTACACATAAGAAAGACTCTTCTAAAAGTAAACAATTTATTTTAAATTAAGATTTCAATAATTAATAAAAGATTAATATACTATAAATATATTAAAAACATTAACAGTTTAACGTTTTATTAATATGTAAAATATTTTATTTTACTCACTACAGAAAAATTCATTTTAAAAGGAATATGTGTACATGACAAGTATCATGATTTCTCTTCTTCGTCTTTTAGCAGAGGAAAAAGGCTGTGGAAGATTCCCTCAGATTTTTTCCTATTAATATTTTTTAAATCGCCATTTAGGACTGGGTCAAAGCTATTATGGAAATAAAGAAATTACTCATTTCTTCTTTTTTTTTAATTTTTAAATATCATCAACATATACAGATGTATTAATGTTTGTTTGTTGGGTCTACCGTCAAAACAATCTTCACTTTTTTTTTATCTTATCAAAAAAAAAATCTTCATTTTTTTGTTTTTGTAAAAAAAAAATATTTACAATAATTTAATATGCATGTATTTCTATCGTTGCTTGACGCAATTTGAAAATCTAATATGGTTGATCTTATTCCTTTATGCAATTCAACCACCATCTCTAATTTCGGTTGCTTGCAAACATCGTTGTTCCGTCATAGATGAGGTAATGTTTAGTTAAAAAAAAATGTTATGTTTAGTCTCATAAATAAGGTTGATTCAAAAAGTCTCATAAATAAGGAAAATTTGCTTTTTAATTTATCATTTTTAACCATCTCAATGGAGTGACACCTCATGTATAGTCATTTTAATATTAAATAACATATTATATGGTTAATACTATTTAATTCACTTTACTTATATCTCTTTGAAGTTATCTTAAGGTCTATAAATTAAATAGTTTATTTTAGAAAATATATACCAAAATAAAATATTTTAAAATTGAGAGAATAAAAATAAACATTTTTCAATTTATATATTTAATCCTTCCGAAAAATATAAACCTTTTCAATCCTTCTATCTTAGTTAATGTAATATAACTTATTGGTGGCACTTATGGTGGTCCATGACCATAACTTCACCACCATGGTGAAGTGGGACCTTCACCTATAATAATAGGTCATCCAATCTTATACAAATTATATATTTCCCACAAAAGTATGCATAGTAGCAAATTTGCCCCATAACTCCATGAATCACTTTAATAGCCCCTAAATTGTTTAAAATTAGCAATTAATCCCTCTCTCTCCCCCCATTCTATCTCCCTTCCTCCCTCTTTCCCATTTCTCTCCCTCTCCACATTTCTCTCCCCCTCTCTAGCTCTCTCTCCCCCAACCCTATCTCCCTCCCTCCCTCTTGCCTAATTTTCTCCCTCTCTCCCCCTTTCTCTCTTTCTGCCTCTCTCCCTCCCTTTATCTTACTCTCCCTCTCCCTCTTCTCTCTCCCCTTCTCTCTTTCCCTCTCTCTTGCTCTCGCTCACTCACTCGTTTGCTCTCTCCCTTAGTCTCTCTGTCCCTCTCCCCCCACTCTATCTCCCTTCCTCCCTCTTGCCCATTTCTCTCTCCCCCTCTCTCTCCCCCAACTGTATATCCTCTTGCCCATTTTTCTCCCTCTCTCCCCTTTCTCTCTTTCTCCCTCTCTCCCCTCTCTCCCACCCTCTCTTGCTCTCCCTCTCCCTCTCCCTCTTCTCTCCCTCCCCTTCTCTCTCTCCATCTCTCTTGCTCTCGCTCACTCACTTGCTTGCTCTCTCCCTTAGTCTCTCTCTCTCTCCCTCTGTCCCTCTCCCCCTCTCTCTCTTCCCCCCACTCTATCTCCTTTCCTCCCTCTTGCCCATTTCTCTCCCTCTCTCTTTCTCACTCTCTCCCTCTCTTTCATTTTGATATTATTGCTAGGGGAAACTCAACTGAAATTTTGTTTGAAAACCAATTTGGCACTTGCAAAATTGGGTTTTTTAACAATCATTTTTTTCACAAATCAAACTCAAACTTTAAGTGTTAAACTTGTCTCGTTTAAAGACCTACCTGCATCGAAGTAGTATTTTTATTTTTGTTTAAAAAACCCTAAAAATACTAATTCTGCACAAAAAGACAAATAGGGCCAAAAAAATAATTAAATAAAGTTTTGGGCCACGCTCATAATTACATAAACCTTATGGAATTTTCATAAACATGGTACCCTCTAGACCCTCCTCCACAAATATAATAAATATTGTCCTAAACCTTCTAAAAAGGTTACCGGTAACAGATCCAGACCATCTATTATTTTATTAATATATCAATGGTCAAGAACCCACTTCACCATGATGGTGAAGTAATAGTCATGGACCACCATAAGTGCCACCTAACTTATATAATAATATTTCCCTTAAACCTTGTGTCTTTCTTCCATTTCCCTATGCAGCAAACCAAAACCACAAATCTCAAAATACTTTGGTGCGTGCCATCAACAAATCTCTCTCCCCTTTCTCTCCCATCGCTACCCCACTCTGATATTTTCCGGGGTGGCCGCGTATTGATCTAAAGGAGCCTCTCTTTTTGGAGCAATGATATATATACACCTAAAAAATATATTCACCCATCCAAAATCTCTCATTTTTCTCTATCTCTCTCTAACTATCACATCACATATCACATTATTTTATCACTTTTCTCTCATCTCTCTCTTTCTCTCTCTAGTGGTAGATTGGTATTGGGTGTCCACCAATCATTTTTCCTCTTTTTATGGGAAAAAAAGGCTATCTAGAGAACTATCCCTTTCTCTCTCTCTCTCTCCGTTTTCTATTTCACTTGAAACCCTAATACGGGATCCTTTTTCTCAATCTTTGGTCGTAATACAAAACCCAGGATCACAAAGAGGCAAGAGATAGAAACAAAGACTTCTCCCATCCCAAACAGAGTAATTTATGTTCACAACCTCTCTGCAAGTATTTAAAATCCATGATCATATTCATTCCGTGGGTTATGTTTTTATTCCCTTGTTCACGTAATACCCTTTTGATCAAAATTAGAACAAATTAAGTAAAAGTGAGCCCAAGCACAGTGTGTGCTGGTAGCAGATCAGAGCACTTTCTGAAGAAAGCTAGCTTTTCCTTTTCCTTCCAAAATCAAAAAAACTTTTCTATTTTGTTTTTCTCCTGTCTTGCTCCCATTCCCATACCCTCTTAAATATTGGGTATGTGTAAGCAATCAAAATAATCTCTTCCGCACTTGTTTCCACTCTCCTCCACCCACTCACGTTTTTCCTTTTTCATCTCTCTCAGTCTCATGGATTCGGGTAACAATAGTAGTGGGAGTATCCAATCCTCAAGCGGTGGTGATATCGAAGAGTACGACTCACGCGCCGAATCATCATCATCAGTATCACTCTCTGCGTTCTTAAACAACCAAGTCCAACCACCACCTTCATCCCATGATGTTGGTCCCTTCAGTAGTACTACCTCTAACAACCTCCCAAACTCGCACCCGTTATTTCTCCCACCACAACAGTACCGCCACAACCACATGTTCGAGTACCCTCTATCAAATTACTTGGATCCAATACAAAGAGCAACACCACCACCACTTCCCAACCTTGACGCTATGTGGTCCAAATTGCCAGCCAGATCCGAACCAAACCAAACCGATCTTTCCGGCTTGATGCCTTGTTCTTCATCATCCTCACCACAGAACCAAACAAATCCTTTTGTTGCCACACGCCACACCTTGTTGCCTTCAGAAAGTGGTTTGGTTTCGGTGTCAGAGTCAGCAGCCGCCAACAACACTGCTGCTACAGCTGCCAATAATAACGTGGTTCGAAACCCAAAGAAACGGTCCAGAGCTTCTAGGCGTGCACCTACCACTGTGCTCACTACAGACACCACCAATTTCCGAGCCATGGTTCAGGAATTTACTGGAATCCCAGCACCACCCTTCACTTCCTCGCCTTTCCCAAGAACCAGGTTGGATCTCTTTGCCTCTTCACCTTCTTCTTCAACAATAAGATCCACCCGTTTGGACCCTCCATTACCTCCTTATCTTCTTCGCCCCTTTGCACAGAAACTCACTCATCAACAACACCTTCACCCTTTCCCTCCTTCGACTACTATTAATTCAACACAGCCACTCAATAATTTTCACATGCACAACCCGGGTCTCCCCTTTCAAGCCATCCTCCAACAACCCCAAAAGTACCCTCTTGGCGATTCTTCTGTTCTTGCCTCCAAGACTACGCATTTACCTTCTTCCTTGGAAATTCCGCCAAGTGCTGATAATTCGCATATCAAAATGGGGGTTTTTGAGGAACTGGGATTGAGGCATGAGCATCATGACCGTACTGCCAACTGTCTTCATCAAAACGCGGTGTTGTCACAATCGGTTGGAGTGGGAGCTTTGTCAAGTGGCAACAACAATAATAACTTGAGTAGTAATGTTGTTGCTTCTTCGTCAACGGAATGGGCCCAAAGAATAACTGGCACCATTACCAACAATGATTGTGATCATCACGGAGGAGGAAGAGGAGGAGGAGGAGGAGGATTCAGCGGCACTGTCAACTACAATGATGTAGCAGAGCGAGTCACAAATGGGAAAGTACACTACTCAGCTTCTTCATCGGATTTTCATGGAGAGAAGAAGGGGCCTGCGGAGTGTACTACTGTAGCTGCAGCTGCAAGAAGCCAAGGTATGGTGGAATCGTGGATTAATTAATTAATTAATTGTTCTTCTGATTAAGTAAGTGCCTCCACTGAATTATCAGAACGTACGATCCACTAATTAGTAACAGAATAAGAAAGGAGGGATGGATTAATATTTGTGATTTCATGAAGTTTAAAGCAATTGGTGGGAGTATAATTCTAATGCATCAAAGAGAGAATCTTGGTTTCCTTATCTTAATTAACTATGACCATCAAATTAATTATACACTGTTTTTTTTTATTTTTCTTTTTTTTGGGGTTCCTTTTCTTTGTACTTTTCCCCTTAAATTATGTGTACATAATCAGCGGCTAGTTTCTCTCTCTCATTTTCACTATTGTTATTGTTATTATCTTTTCCTTGGATTTTGAATTGTGCTTTTGATCATATATTCGCCCATATACGACACATGACATGATCATGGTGGTTTCAAATTTTCGTTGTTTATTGCTTAATTTGTGTCTTTGCTACGTAGTTGGTTTGAGATTATTATATATGGATCTTGGTTTTGACTTTTGCGATTTTAATAAGAGAAAAATTTGTATAGTGCCTGCTTGGATTAATTGTAATCCGTGCTTCCCAAACCTCCAGCGTGCCGCGTGTAAAATTTACAAGTTTCGTCTACAAATTTTTTTTTGGTGAAAATTATTTTTATTTATTTGTATATGATTTTAAATCTTAAAATTATAATTTAGTAGAAGCAAGATAATTATTTTTTGGTAATTCTCTACCAAAAAATATATTTTATCGTATAATTAGATCAGATAATTTACAAACTATTACTCCATATAAACATGCTTATAATCTCTCTCTCTCTGTTCTCACATGCCTTCAATTTATTTGCCATCTAATGTCTGCAAAGTTCTCCTTTTCTATCCCGCCTTTAATTTAACACCGATTATAAAATTGTAGCTAGGTTCTTGGAGTAATTGGTGGCGAGATTTGGGGAATTCTCAGCCGCCACAATCTTGTTTTATCGAAATCAATCAAAGACATATTCATTTGTTTTCAACTTTTGAAAGTTATAACAATAAGATATAAACACATTCCACATGGGCATGTATGCATGGGTCCATACACTCTCGTCTTCACATATATATGATTTGTTTTTTAAACCAAAAGAAAGACAACAATTGACGCAACCATTTCATGCCTGTAAATTCACGACTAAAACAACTTTATTTTAGAATTTTCTCGATCATCTTTTTTCCCCGGGATTTTTGGAATAGTCCATAGGCATATGTGTACGTAATCACTCCAAAATTAGCTCATATCATTTATAGTGGCGAATATGTAGCTTTGATGTGTCATATATGAGATATCATTTATCGAAGTGACCAGTTGGGCCAATTATATAATTACGTATCTATATTAAGATCATTATATACGCTGAAAAAAGGATAATATGTCCACTGAATTTGAATCATTAAATTAGGCTCAATTTCAATTTCTATTTTTTCAGTTTTTTATTTTGTTTTTATTTTATGTTTTCAAATTTTTGTAGTGAAAACGGTGAAAATTAATTAACTTTACCGTTACTTTTATCAGACCAAAGTTCTCTTTGAAAAGGTGATTTTCTCCCTAGTTGAACTTTAAAATCAAAGTTTTGACTAAAACAAAAATTGCCTATAAACAAATCAAAATAATTAAATCGAATCTCATAGTTATATTTATAAAATGTCCAACGAAAGAATCAAAAATTAAAATTATTTGTTTAATTTTTATGATGTTTGACCAGTATTAATGAAATAAAAATTGAAACAATAAAAGTAAAAATCACAAGCTAAATGTATGAGTATCTTAATTGTTCAAGTAAGGGTTGGACACCATACAATAAATGTTTTGAAGTCTTCAGGGTTCATTGTGAATATAAACTTCATACTATAATATTCAAGTCCTTTTTTAGCATTGACAAAAAAAAAAGACCTTTTTTAGCAAAATAAAATTATTCAAATTTGCTGATCAAATCTGTACATATCAATATAATTGGGACCCAGTGCCATCTCAGATCTCAGACAGTGTATATACATTAGAGGAGACGCCTGGGCGCGCAGAAATATATAAACACATGACGTTATCATCATGCTTTAATCTTGAGCTACAACTTAATTAGTTTGCAAATTAATATAATCAGCACGGGCACATTGTTCAGATCTCACCCTATTTTCTGCACCATACCGATCATAGGGGTGAAAGTTGCCCATGGGCTGCGGGGATAAAAGCAACACCACATGATTTTCTTTAATTTCCAAGCTATGGGCTGCCACCTACATGCATTGCTATTGCAGGTACGTCCCATTCTACGTGGTTTAATCAAGTACTATAGCTTTGACAAAAAATAAATGAAGTAGTATAGCGGGATAAATATAATGAATTTGAAAGGGAGAATTAACACTATCTAATTTACTTGTGCTTATAAAAAAAAAAAAACTATCTAATTTACTTGTATGTCACGATGCAGCCACATACATAAATATGGTTTAATCAATTCATTTAATTTCTGAAGCACTTGCCAAAAGGGTGTGATTAAACTTAAGGGGAAGAATAAAATTAATTAATTTTAAATTAAGATTACTGTAATAAAAACAAAAGAAAATAAATAATGGAAGGGGGGAGTGGGGGCAATGGATGCTTCAAGCATTCCTGATCTGGGATCAATATAATTTGTCACAAGTGGCTTGCCTTTTGCATGAAATATCATATCCGGTGATATTATCCACTCCAAAAGTTAAAAATCTTTTTGATTTTATTGATTGACGGGTATCATGATCTTTTTTTTCATTTCACCTTTGGGTTTAAAATTTAGAATATATAGGATGGGAGGGAGAGAGAGATATAAGGTGGCCTTCAAAAAAATTTGAATGATATATACACATAGAAAACCAGATCGAGGGGGCA
Organism: Glycyrrhiza uralensis; assembly: GCA_030159175.1. Classification (NCBI taxonomy): domain Eukaryota; kingdom Viridiplantae; phylum Streptophyta; class Magnoliopsida; order Fabales; family Fabaceae; genus Glycyrrhiza; species Glycyrrhiza uralensis. The sequence continues at coordinate 53,086,841 of BRZY01000003.1, read as the reverse complement.
CTTTCACAAAAGGGAATTGCAGTTTTCACATTAACTTTATTAAAACTAGTAAAGACAATCAAATTTGAAATAAAATCCTAATGATTACAGGTGTAGGGTTTATTGGGGGATTTGTTAGGAGCAGGTCTTTCCGTGGGATTAATTAATTGGATGCCACGACCTTTGACATTTTTTTTTAGCACATGATGATGCGTTGTGGCCCATTGCCAGTGACCAAAGCCTTCGCTTTTGTGCACTTGAAACAGTGATGGCTAATGGCTTTCACTCACACACAACACACTCGGTGCTGCCCCATCCCATCCCATCCTATCCTATAGGCTACACTACAGGTGCCCTATAATTTTGAGCCTAAACTAAAAAAGATGAACAACTTTTCCCCGTACTCATGAAAAAGGCTGCACTGCACTACCTCTATGCTTGAATTCATTCCTTCGCTCGGGAATGCATCAATTCAAGTACCCGGTGCCGGAAAAGGACAAGGCTATGTAAGTTAGTGGAAACTCTAGTAAATACACGTACGGCTCATCACTTTAGTCGTATTCTCTTCTTCATAAATTGATATTTTAATAAAATAAAAAATAAAAAGTAATAATTTTTACTCAACCATAACTAATCACAGTAGAAATAATCTATGACTCCAAGTGAAATTTATCTATAATATTAAGATTTCAAATTTTGAAATCTTGTGTCACTCTAAAATAGAATTTATTAATCACTACTCTCAATATCTTTTAGTTTTTTCTGATGTTATAAAAACAACTCACTAGTGATAGCTATGAATTAAAAGTGCAACAAACAATATTTAAGTCTATTAAATACAAAATATGTGTGAATATATATATTGATATTGAGATTAACTTAGTGAAAAATCACAGTAATGCATTATGAAGATAATTAAAATTAGTTTTTCACTCTTGAATTTTGTTTTTCATTTATTGAGATCGTCTTATTTTTATAAAATATTTAAATTTCTATAATAACTTGGCCACCCACAGGTATAATACAATTCAATCACATGACAATATCCCCGGCATATATTGTTTTAGATTTTGTTACTGGCATGGTGGTTGGTGATTCGATGCATTACACCTTTTGATCCCTGCGACCAATGGAACATTCGCACGCGCACAGCACAATGCTGTTACATTGGTTTCTTTTGCATATTATTTTCTTATTTTGTTCTCCTTTTCTTGCTTCCTTCCTGCAGGAATCTTTGTAAACACTAAACAGATAGCATATGTCCATTCCAGCTTCTAAAGTTTTTTCTTTTCCTGATAGCTAGCTAGATCGAATTGATGCATCTTAGATTTTCATTTCAATTCTAGATCATCGTCCACTGCCAATGGCTATAAGTTAAGACGACAGGGAGTGAGTGTTTGTTCTCGTTAAATTAATAAATTGTTGGAGGAATTCGGTGTCAAACGCTGCATTGGTGCACCAGTGCACGTTAAACGCGCCCACTAAACTAAACACTTATAATTTAAAGATTTTCAATTAGATTATTTTAATTTTTAAATTTTGTAATTAAATCTTAAACTTCATAACATGATTTTTTTTTTTGACGTAGTAATCTCTATTTTTCTCTTTTTTTGACAAAATATATATTTCACAAGCTTTTTAGTAATATAGACTTTATACTATATTTAATTACTAAAATTTTGCTAAATCTAAATGATAACATTTTATTCATGATTTAGCGATATTTGAAAAATGTTGCTAAATCCTTAGTGCGTTGTAGTATGTTATACATGTATATGGTCAGTTTCACTCTCATTAATGCTGTGTTTTTATCCATGTCATATACTTTAGCTCAACTCAGTCCAAACCACTACGGTATAATATGCCCTAATGTTGAAAGCACCACTAGATAAGCAATTCGGAAGACCAACGAATTTTTTTTTTTTTTGAGGAAACGGATATTTGTTATAGTTCCTGGCCCTGCCATCTTCATATCTCTTAAAATTCGGCTGGGACTCACATCCATTCCTCAAAACCGGGAGCGAGGGCTAGCGGTAGTATCCACACAATCAGGAGGAATCCGGGCTCTGATACCATCTTAAAATTCGGCTGGGACTCACATCCACCCCTCAAAACCGGCTTGAAAGGTGGAGACTCCTCCAGCTATATAAACACCGCACAGGCCCCATGACCATCCAATGTGGGACTCCCAACAATATCCTCTTTCACAATTGCTTTGTCCAGGTGATCAATTGATTAACTTCGATTAACCATGTAAATTTTATTAAAAAAATAAGTAATATAAAGAATAACCTTTTAAACTTTGCAATTCGCATTTCACACTATAAGTCTTGTTGAAATATCGAACAAAATTATAATTTTGTTGTGTCTGTAATTTATTGTTTAGAAGGTTTAGTAATTTGATGAAAACTGTTAAATTGCTTATCAAAACTGCAAACATATATAACTAAAAATTAAAACTTTTTTTGCCATGAAAATTAAAACTAATGGCAGTCTATTTGTTTTACTTTTTATTATCAAAATAATATAAAGCGTTATTGGTCCAATATGCTCGCAATAAAGCACAATTGCTCCAATCAGGACACTTCGTTGTTCGTTGTGATGAAAGCCTTATATAAAAACATTGAGATTTGATTTTGGTCGAAATTGAGATTTTTTTTTGTAGGCCTTTTTTTTTGGGTAAGGCTTGATATTGAGATTGATACGAAGAAAAGGGGCCGTTATTGTGGGCCATTTTTATGGCCTACAGTCCAACCACTCTATTCCTCTTCCCTAAGCCTTTAGCCCAATAGCGCACATTAGCCCAAGTCCCGCCGTGTCTCTCGCTGTAGCACCACCTCTACCTCTACCTCTACCTCTACCTCTGGTTTGTTGGTTGATGGCTGGTTTGGACATGTGTGCAAATATGCTGAGTATGAAAGTTCAGGGTGCCTCAAATGGGTCAAACCCATCCCTCTCAAAAATATTCTTTTTCATGTCTATGGTGTGTTAGGCTTGTGAGTTAGACTGTGTCTTTGTTTTTTTCTCTTATGTTTGTTGTGTTTTTCTTTTCTGTTAGTTGGGAAGTTGGGAGCTGTTTAGACTATTCCAGAGCTTAGCTTGAGTTTATTGTTTATGGGTTAACTATTACATATCTATTCTGAACCTATGTATTTAAAGCTTTTTCTGTGTAATGTTTGGGTTTTGTCCTTTTTAAATATATCTCAACTTTGACAAAAAAAAAAAAAAGAATGATGCATACTTGATTAAATAATACAAAGTGTACATAAAAAGTTGTTTTCAATGCCGGTAAACACGATTAGTATTAAAAAAAAAAGATCAACACCATCTGGTTAATTATTTTTTTTTAAAAAAACTCACCAACTTGTTCTTTCATTACTATAATCGGCACATAGAGTGACGAGATTTTTGCGAGAAGACAAGTAAGAGCAATACAAAACATTTCTATGACTTTAGAAATTTATGTACGTTATCTCGATTCTCGAATGCTTCGTTAATCCATCCATGGGTCTCTCTAAAGACACAGCAAATTCCTGGGCTCTTGGATCCTAAACACGATCGAAGATGAAATCGGAGACAGTGACGTTGGTGCTGGTGAATCTGGCAGGTATAATGGAGAGAGCCGATCAGTCATTGCTACCAGGAGTGTACAAAGAGGTTGGTGCTGCCCTCAACGCTGACCCAACCGCGTTGGGTTCACTCACACTCTTCCGGTCCCTTGTGCAATCCTTATGCTACCCTCTCGCCGCATACCTCGCCACGCGTCACAACCGTGCCCACGTCATCGCTCTCGGTGCTTTCCTTTGGGCTGCTGCTACTTTCCTCGTTGCCATCTCCTCCACCTTCTTACAGGTCCTTCTTCTTAATTACCTCTCCTCTTAATGTTACATTAACATACCCTTGTTTCGCCTATGATTTGCTTGTTTTGGTCTCCTTCCAATCTTACCTCTCTGTTTTTTTAGTTCATCTGATAGTTGCGTTGGCAAGATCTGTAGCTTGGTGTGTGTTTGTTTCGGCACATATTAAAAGGCTTCTTTCATCACTCTTGCTTTCTGGCGTTTGAAAACATTCAAACGTGCGTTGACCAAAAGAAACACAGTTACCTTTTTTTAATTTTTTTATCACTTAAAAATCGAAATTATAGAAAATTAAAGAGAAAATTAAACTGAACTCCCGGTCTTTTCAAATAACACTTACACCTCCTCTAATTTTTATACAGACATTAACCTCCCTTATTTGATTAATCAACTAACACACACCCCCTTCAACTTAACGGTGTTATCTCTGTTAACGGAACACCAATATCTTTCTTCCCCAACTATTCAAAACAGAAGCATCATTTTTGATTATTTTTTGTCTTTCAAAGATAAACTATATTAAGAGTAAGTAAAGATTAGCATTGTGGCCATGGTAGAACTGGTTTCTTTATCCCACTTTTATAATTGCCAGTTTGGATTATGCCAATCACGATCAGTGTGATGAATTCGTCTACTAGGGGATAATATACTCAATCAATTTGCGAATTCTCAACAGGGAAGCAATTTCGACCAAAAAAAAATAGGGAAACAATTAACAAAAGTTTATTTTTACTTATAAAAAACAGGGAAGCAATAATTAAATAAAACAATATTATTGTATTCCCCTGTCAATTTCTATCATACAACATTTGATAGAGGACAAAGAAGAAGAAAATTTTCTGATAGAGGACAAAGAAGAAGAAAATTTTCTTTGAGCTTTATGCATCAGAAAAACAGAAAATGGACATCAATTAGAAATCATACTGGGAGATGAACAAGTAGGGAAACAAGGCGAAGGAAGTTATAATGTTGCATCAGTTTTGTAATGAAGTAATGGCAAGTGATATGACTCTATCATTTCATGTTATAATGGAGTTAGAATCTTCTCTATTTGTTTTTCTCTCTATTTCTTCCATTATTATACTTTTGGGAGAATAAATAGAATAAATGACAATCATGTATCACATTTGTGTCATTTATTTTCGCCAAAAACATAGTAATAAAATAAATGGATAGAAAAAAAAAAGGGAGGATCCCAACTCGTTATAATGGTTCATTTCACGTGGCAAGGGAATTGTGCATTTGTGAAGGGGACCGTTGAATATCACTGTACCTAGGCCTGGCTTAGGAACAGTTCAAACGACTGTAAACGGGGTTAATTCAGGGGAGGTGAGTGTTTTTGAAAAACTAGAGTTAGTGTTATTTGAGAAGACTTCAAAGGAGATTAATTTCCCTTCTCCAAAATTAAAAGGCGGAATAGCCATAGCAAAACTAACTGTAAAAGTTAATTTTATTGATCAGTTTATTTTGATAGTTAGAATTTTCAGTTATAATTGAAATTATTGAAATTGTAACTGATTTGGTTTATATATTAAATCCTATTAATTAGGAATAAATTTCAATCTTCTTATATTATTTACTAATTAGGAATAAATTTCAATCTTCTTATATTATTTACTAACATGATAATATCGTGTTATATATATGAGTGACAAACGGGATTCACCATTAAATTTACCATTATATACTCAGACCATTAACGAGGGAGACGAAGAGCAGGCAAGCAGCCAAAAGCTTTACTAAACACATTTGTAAATAAATCATGACTTTTATAAAATATGTGTACCCATAGATTATTGAAAGTTTTGATGAGTATAGTTTTTTTTTTGGGTACATTAGAAGACAGAAATGAAAACACTAGCCCCTAAATCTAATGAACATGATAATCATAGCATGTGTTAAATGTTTGTAATTTACTTGTATAAAAATTGGATTTTGTATGAAAAAAAGCAAAAGTTTCACACTTTCCACTGAAAACTTAGAACTCGACGGCATTGTTCACAAAATTTAAAACCGGTGTGTTGTTTAGTAGATATTGTAAATATCCTCTATCAATATTAAATCGTGGAATGACCCGTAAACAATAATTGTCACAAAGAATTGACCAATATTATTTGCATGACAACTAGTTGTGATTTTGTATACATATGATTTAGCCGTGTTTTCTCACTCCACTCCTATGTGTTGCATAATATGGATTATTAGGTGGCTATTTCAAGAGGTTTAAACGGGATAGGACTCGCCATTGTTGTTCCAGCAATTCAGTCTCTTGTTGCTGACTCCACCATTGATAGCAACCGTGGAGTGGCTTTTGGGTGGCTACAACTGACAGGAAACTTTGGAAGCATCATTGGTAGTCTCTTCTCTGTACTCATGGCCTCCACAACAATTGTGGGCATACCTGGTTGGAGAATAGCTTTTCATCTTGTTGCATTGATTAGTGTCATAGTTGGTATATTGGTACGCCTATTTGCTAATGATCCACACTATTCAAATAATGATGGCAGAGCTACGTATCAAGCTCCAAACAAGTCCTTTTATTCTGAATTGAAAGATCTAATGAAAGAAGCAAAGTCAGTTATGAGAATTCCATCGTTTCAGATAATTGTGGCTCAGGGAGTGTTTGGATCATTCCCCTGGTCAGGCTTGTCATTTGCCACTCTTTGGTTAGAACTAATAGGCTTCTCTCACGGGACAACAGCACTGCTTTGGACACTATTTATAGTTGCTGCTTCATTTGGTTCTCTGTTTGGAGGATGGATGGGAGATTATTTATCCCTACGGTTACCTAACACTGGGAGAATAATGTTGTCACAAATAAGTGCTGGTTCAGCCATTCCTTTAGCAGCAATTTTGTTGCTGGCATTGCCTGATGATCCATCCACAACCTTCATTCATGGCCTTGTTTTCGTCATCATGGGATTCTGCACATCCTGGAATGCTCCAGCAACTAACAAGTATGTATATACATATATGGTTGGTTGCAATAGTTTGTTTGATTTCTTTCTATTTTTAGCAATTGTACAATACTTGGATATTATGGAGTGCCTAAGTCCCACATCGAGAAGTATGAGATGCTCGTTGGAGTACTGAAGTTTTTGGTTCTCCCCCTTTGAAAGCTAGCTTTTCAAGGGAGGGTTCTCAAGGTGCTTAGGTATTTATCAATTGGTATAAGTATTTGGTTCTTCCCTCTTGATAGCTAGTTTTTCCAGAGAGGATTCTCCAAGGTACTTATCATGATGTGATAAGTAGAGAGATAGAAACAGATAGCGGTGTTTGATGAGTGTTGGAAATTGATAGGCATATGGGCCAAATGTCAAGCCTACGAATCTTAAATGTGAAACTGAAGAATAAAATCAGCAACCTATATTGCCATTTTGCCTTATTCAAACTAACAACTATTGAATATTGATTACATGGATGTTTATTTTAATTTTAAATTTAACAGTGTGGTGTGGACAGTCCAATATTTGCAGAAATAGTCCGTGAGAAGTCCCGAACTGCTATATATGCTTTGGATCAGTCTTTCGAGTCTATATTGGGGTCCTTTGCCCCTCCTCTTGTTGGGGTTTTGGCTCAGCATGTGTATGGTTATAGACCAATGCCAAAAGGGTCCTCAGATTCTGTTGAGATTGAAACAGATAGCGAAAATGCTGCATCACTCGCCAAGGCAATTTATACTGCTTTTGTAATTCCTATGGCACTCTGCGTCTCCATTTACTCATTCCTTTACTGCACATACCCGAGGGACAGAGAGCGAGCAAGAATGGTTGCATTGGTGGAATCAGAGATGCAGCAACTAGAAATGGAAGACTGCACAAAAGAAGAATACTGTGAAATTCACGTGTTAGGATCAAATGGGTTGAATGGTAAAGAAAGTTGCAACATTGATATGGGTTATATAAGGGAAGAGAGCATAGTCTTAGATGACAGTGATGAGAAAGTTTTGCTGTCACGGTAATTCACGTTTGCAGGGAATGCAGAGCTTTATCAACTTGCTCATTTGATAAATATTCAAGTCATTAATTTGATGAAGTTCTATCCTTGGAAACTGTTGTAGCTTTTTTGTTCTGATACACAATCACTGATGACTATGAAAAACCATTCATATCATGTTCATCCCTTAATTTTAGATCCCTTTCTGTTATCGTCGCATTTTGGCTAGGTGAGTTTGATGTAGTTAATTAGCAGCGCTCATATATACATCATGTTATTGCGGGATATAATATCATCCTCCTTGGATACTCGTCGGGGTGAGGTCCCACGTCTTTCTCTACATTACAACGTCGCTTATGCAAAATCCATTTCTAACTCTTACGGACAAGTCACAAAGGCTCTATTTGGCAAAAAGTAGCAGATAATAGATAAGCTAATGAATAGTGGATGAGTTTATAGTGGATAGTTGATAGCGGATAATTTAACTGATTGAATTCAAAGTGTTTGGTAAAATTAGCGGTTAAACTAGCTGATAAATATAAAATAATATAAAATAACATTTTTAATTAATGCTTACATTTCTTCTTTTTTTATTTTTGAAAATACTTACATTTCTTTAACAAATATAATAATAGACATATAACCCGTGAGCGTTAAACTTGAGTGAGAAGTGAGAGTGATAAGTTAGAGTTTATTTTATTTTATTTAAGAAAGGATAGAGAAAGAATTTAATAAAAATAATAAGGATAAAAACGACAGAAAAAATCATACGCTATTCGCTATAAGCTTAAACGTTACTTCAAATAGCATTTGAAAAAACGTTAAACGCTACTGGAAAAATGTTAAAAACTATCTGTTACCAAACATTTCTATTTTTTTAAATCCACTATCCGCTAGTCAAATCCGGTAACCAAATCCGTTAACTGCTAGCCGGTGAGACTTGCCAAATAAAGTCAAAATCTTGTTAATTTAATGTAACAATTTGGGGGGCAATAATTTCCTAATATCTCTACTTTGAAAAGGAAAAACAAAGATGGGGCGAAGACAATAATTGGCCATTTGTTTACCCAATTCAACAATTTCAGCCATTGGCGAAGATTTGTATTGAAAGACTTTCTCATCCATGTCAACAACAATGGAAACATATACTCCCTCCGGTCCAAATCTTTGGTTGTTTAAGGTTTTGGCACGTAGATTAAAAAATAATTAATCGAACAAATTTTAGACTAAAATAACCCTATTTATTATTCATCATTCTCAATTATCCTAATTACTTCTCCACTCAAAACTTATTAATTATATTAAGGGTATAGTTGAAAAAAGGTGATAAATTATCTCTTGAAATCCTAAAACAACCAAAGTTTTGGGATAAAAATAAAAAACTAAAACCACCAAAGATTTGGACCGGAGGTAGTATATACTAGGTGAGACCGAGGTGTCGGCAAGGCAATTCTAGCGATTAATTTCACCATTGTATATAGTAAATGCAATCGTTAATGGAATTTATGCACTGAAAAATATTTTGGAAAAAAATAAGAAGCGTACGAAAAATATTTTGTTAATATTAAACTGTAAAAATGTAATAAAAATATCATTTTCCGAGTGTAATTAACATCATAACATGATAACAATAATCATTTAAATGTACTGCATACAGTTTTATAAGAGAATTTAATTAGTATGCACTAGCGGTGTAATTTTCTTTTACACAGACATCTAATCAGATTTCACCATGTAGATATTTGTGTATATATTTTAGAAAATATTGTTACAAGATGACACCAGAGTGAAGTATTATTGGATGCATGTGTAAAAATATTTTATACTGACAGTGCATAAAAATTAAACTTTTTATAAGAATAAAACACGTGTTTCTTTCCATATTCTATCATGCATCTATGGAGCATTTATTATTTATTTTTTGAAGAAATGAAGCATTTATTATTAGATCGCATATATCAACATTAAGGATCAGTAATGCCGTACCAAATTGATGTTATTTGATGGCTTAATTTTTTTATGAAAAATAGTAAATACATTGAAATGAATGGAATGAAAATACTAAAGGTAGTAGTATTATTATGTATGTGATCAAATTATCTTTGTCAAAAAATTTGTGATTAAATTATCCTTTATTTAAACACTAAAGGTAAGCGGATAAAAAAAATACTAAAGGTATTATGCCTTCATTAGTACTTTTTATAACTTCACAAGTTAAGTTACTGAAAGACAAGGGTAAAGTTAAAAAAATAACAATTTTTAATTGATAAATAAAAATAAAATAAAATAAATTCTTGAAATGACAAATATCTTAAAATAAAATGAAGTTAGAATTAAGAGTAAAATATACTCCCCTCCCCTGAGAGATAATGATATTACACTCCCCTCCCCTCTTGTTTGAAAACATACACTCTCCTCCCCTGATAGATACCAATATTACACTCTCCTCCCATTTTGTTTGAAAACACACACTCCTATCTCCCGAGAGATACCAATATCACACACTTCTTTCCCTTCAAAGATAAAATATGATACATTTTTCTCCATTTTTGTAATTTTCCATTGACGTAAAAGTTAGTTTTCGTTAAAATATTTTTCATTACCATAATAACCTTTTATCTTTCATTTATTTTTGTTTTTGTCCTATTTTCTGTCCCAATCCGATTTCAGAATCACTGTTTCAGCGTCGTTCACCACCACATTCCACTAAAACTAAAACGAATCCATTGTTGGTGGAATGTGGTGGTGAACGTAGTGAAACGGTGATTCTGATTTCAGAAATCAGTAATTGGAATGAAAAAGGAAATGAGGCAAAAAGGAAATGAAATGAAAAATAAAAAAATTATTATGGTAATAAAAAAACGGAGACTAACTTTTACGTTAATGGAAAATTACAAAATGCTTATAAAAAACAGGAAAATTACAAAAGTAGAGAAAATGTATTATATTTTATTTTTGAAGGAAAGCAAATGTGTGTTTTCAAACAAGAGGGGAGAATAGTGTAATATTGGTATCTCTCAGGGGAGAAGAGTGTGTGTTTTCAAACAAGAGAGGGAGGAAAGTGTAATATCATTATCTCTCAGGGGAGAGGAGTGTATTTTACTCTAGAATTAAAGAGAATTGTTAGAAAAAACTTCAGGATAATAAAATAAAGAGTTTCACTATTTTTTTTTTTAACAGTAGAATTTCACTATATATATCTTCCTAAGTTATCTCGTATTAATTCTTCTTCGGATATTTAATGAAAAAATGAAAACGAAAAAAAAAATCAGTTAATATTTCCTTTACTTAATAAGTAAAAAAATATCTAATGTTTGATCAAGAAAATTTAAAATGAGTCTATAACAAACCTCTTATTATTTTGTAGCCTAGGGTAACAAAAACTCACAGGAATTGACAAGTTATTGACCTATGAGATTTGTCTCACCCCAAAATGAATATTGTTGCTCACAAGTGGAGGATTTATTTATTCACTCAGAATATATACAAAGGGACAAATCCAGGAGAGAAGAAGTTCCTTTATAACATAGGAGCAATTAGTGAGGTAGCAATAGTTGCGGGTCCAGAAAAACCGCGTAGGTAGAGTCTCCAATCCATAAGGCATAAGCCATGTGATACTTACTGATCGGGATCCGCCCCTTAGCACTTTGGCAGCACACACTTCCACTATAAACTCCCATTTGTTTCAAATTACTTAAGTATATAAAATCCTTTCCTAGGATCTATCACACTCTCCCTCCCAAGCAATTACAGCTAGCTAGATCTTTGGGAGGAGCCTCTGCCCTGTAGATCTTGAAGGGTTCGCCAATGGCTCAGCTAATGTACATGTGCTACAGAAAGGTACTCCTGCTCTCTGTTCTACTATTCCTTTTTGTTTCTGTTTGCTCCATTGCCTGGTCGGAACCTCAACCTGAGTTGTCTACTAGTACTAGTAGAAGAAGAATGTTGGGGGTCGAAAAACAAGAGCAGGATGATACTAAGCCCCTGTTGAAGAAGAAAACCACCAGCCAATCCACCACAAACCAGACCAAGCTAATCAAGCCGCCCAATCCCAATAGTAGTTTTTCTTCCAAAAACCAAACCAAAACCATCAAATCCGATAACATCTCCTCAAAAAACCAAACCAAGCCACTCAAGGCTAGCTCCAATGCATCGTCTAAAACCACACCCACCGACACTGGGCTCAAGAAGCTCAATTCCACCGCCTCCACTTCCAAGAAGCTCAATTCCACAACCATCACCCCCAAGATAAAAAAGCTGAATTCCACATCAAAAGCCCACACCGATTCCTCAAAACCAACCTCCACCTCCACTTCAAACAAGAAATCATTGGATCTCGTGAAAGCGGGTAACAAAACTACAGAAGCCACCGCCAGCACCAAGGACAAACAAACAAAAACAAAAACAACCAAGGTAGAACAAACTCCTGAGAAGGCAAACAAGAAACAGAACCAACAACAGAGCAAGAAACCCACGAAACAAGCACCGCCTAGTTGGATAATAATGGATGAAGAAGAAAACGAAGAGGACGACGATTTGGTTTCAGAGTTCAAAGATCTACCCAACAGGTTTCACCGCACACTCATCCCAGACCTGGAGCGAATCTCAACCACCTCCAAAGCCTACATCACCAAAGCCAATAGCGAAATGACAAAAGGGTTCAAACCTTATGTTGGCAAAAAATACGCACCCACCATTGCCACCATTGCGTCTTGTGCTTTCGTATTGATCCCTTTGCTCTTGGTCTCTCTCCTCTGCACCAGAATCAAAGCCTACTTCTCCCTCCAGAAGATTCTGATCTTCATCCAAGTTTACCTCTCTATCTACTTCACCATTCTCTGCGTCTCCTCCTTGGTCACCGGCATTGAACCCCTCAGGTTTCTATTCTCAACTTCGCAGTCCACCTATCTGTGCCTGCAGGTGCTTCAGACCCTCGCTTACGTCTTCTATCTGCTCCTACTCCTCCTGTACCTCGTCCTCGTCTTCTCCACGGAATCTGGGCTGGGCTCCAAGTTTTTGGGCCTGGGGCAGACCTTTGTGGGCTTTTCTGTTGGGCTTCATTATTACGTCACGGTGTTTCACAGGGTGGTGCTGCGGCAACCGCCCAAGACGAATTGGAAGATCCACGGGATTTATGCCACGTGTTTTCTCCTCATTTGCGTGTTTGCGAGGGCTGATAGAAGGAAAAAGGCTTACGTGGAAAATGATGGAGGAGAAGGCAAGAAGAATTAAGTTAAATAAATGTATCTTTCATTTTTATTTTTATTTGTTTTCATTTTCATTCGATTTAATTTAAAAAAAATAAAGTTAACTAGAGCACCAAAGCAAGCTTTGTCTATAACAAGAGTACTCACTTCAGTGCCTCCTGATTTGGCTCAAAATCGAAGTGTTCATTTCTTACACTTGCATTTCTTAAGTTGAGAATGGGAAGGATTCTTTAAGGGCTTTGTCTAAGGTGCACAATTGTGCACCATACACAAGAGACAAATAGTTCTTATTGTGAAAATTGTGTACCATACACAAGTAAAAAATAATTGCAGAGAAGTCCTTGTGTTATACCATTTTTCTAAAAAGGATATTACACCATAGTTACTAAAAATTTCAAAATCATTTAGAAAATATTTAATGAAAACTCAACATTTCTTTTCCGAAAATTTAGAAAATTTATTTCGATTGTATTTGTTTCAATAACTTTCTACAGTGTATAAATTCACTTTTTTTCGATTTTATTTTCGCTGCAGCAATCGCTATAGTATTTCACTTATTTATTTGTTCAAATAACTTCTTACGGACTATAAAAAATTGTATTTCGATTTTTTTTGCTACAGTAAATCGCTACAGTATTTTCACTCATTTATTTGTCCATTACTTTTTTACGGTATATAAATTTATTTTTCTTTCCATTTTATTTTCGCTATAGCAATTTCTACAGTATTTCACTCATTTATTTATTCCAATAACTTCCTATGGGCTATAAATTTTTTTTGATTTTTTTAATACAATAAATTGCTACAGTATTTTTACTTATTTATTTATTCTAATAACTTCCTACTGTGCAGTGTGCATAAATTTATTTTTCTTTCAATTTTTTTGCTACAATAATTTCTCTCATTTATTTGTTCCAATAAATTCCCACTGGCTATAAAATTTTTTATTTCGATTTTATTTTTGCTACAGTAATTTCACTCCTTCATTTGTTCTAATAAGTTTCTACGGTGTATAAATTTATTTTTCTTTCAATTTTATTTTCGCTACAGTAAATCACCACAGTAATTTCTCTCATTTATTTGTTCAAATAACTTCCTACGGGTTATAAAAAAAATTTATTTCGATTTTATTTTTGCTACAGTACATCGCTTTAATTTTTTCACTCATTTATTTATTCCAATGACTTTCTACGATATATAAATTTATTTATTTTTTGATTTTATTTTCGCTTCAGCAATCGCTACAGTAAAACACAACAATAATTTCTCTCATTTATTTGTTCTAATAACTTACTACAGGCAATAAAAAATTTTAATTTCTATTTTTTTGCTACACTACTTTCACTCATTTATTTGTTCCAATAACTTTCAACAGTTTATAAATTTATTTTTCTTTCGATTTTATTTTCGCTATAGTAATTTCTCTCTTTTATTTGTTCTAATAATTTACTACAGGCTATAAATTTTTTTATTTCGATTTTATTTTTGTTGCAGTATTTTCACACATTTATTTGTTCCATAACTTTCTACGGACTATATATTTTTTTTATTTCAATTTTAATTTCACCACAGTATTTCCACTAATTTATTTGTTCCAATGACTTTCTATGGTCTATAAATTTATTTTTCTTCTTTCGATTTTATTTTCGCTACAGTAATTTCTCTCATTTATTTGTTCCAATAACTTCCTACGGGCTATAATTTTTTTTATTTTGATTTTATTTTTGCTACAATAATTTCACTCATTTATTTGTTACAATAACTTTCTACGATCTAAAATTTATTTATTTTTTTGATTTTATTCGATACAACAATCGCTACAGTAAATCGCTACAACAATTTCACTCATTTATTTGTTGCAATAATTTCCTACGGGATAAAAATTTATTTATTTTTTGATTTTTTGGTCTCCAAAACGGTGACAAAAGTTATATAATATAATATCAATTTGAAATACTTTCTCAAAAGTTAAATACAATATTGAATACAATCAATAATTTCATATAACAATTAAGCGCATTAAATTTGAATCATAGAATAATCAATCAACAAAACTATTCAAATCAATTCAATTAGACCTTGAAATACTCCTATAGCAACACGTGTAAAAGTTGGTATTGAGAAGGTTCGTCTTTATATATATATACTAGCCAGGTACCCGTGCGTGCTCGTGCTGTCGCACGGGTTCTGTTAGTTGACACGCAATTTTTTAACATAAAAATTTTTAAAAATAAAGAAAGATAAATAGAACTCATAAGCAAATATTATTTTATTGATTATAAATAAATAATTTTTTTATCAAACAATAAAATAGAACAACGAAAAGTAATTATAAAAATATAGTGGTGGTTGCGGAAGAAAAAAGAAAGAAAGAAAAATAAATAAATTTATAGCCCGTAGAAGTAATTGGAACAAATAAATGAGTGAAACACGTAAGGAAAAACTATTTTGTTGATCGAAAATAAAATTGAAAGAAAAATAAATTTATAGCTGGTAGAAAGTTATTGGAATAAATAAATGAGTGAAACATGTATGCAAACACCGCTTTGGTCAACGAAAATAAAATCGAAATAAAAATAAATGTATAGCCCGTAGAAAGTTATTGGAATAAATAAATGAGTGAAATTACTGCAACAAAAATAAAATCAAAACAAAAATAAATTTATAGCCTGTAGGAAGTTATTGTAACAAATAAATAATTGAAATTACTATAACAATTTGCTGTAGCGATTGCTGTTCGAAAAAATTTGTTCTAATACATAAATAAGTGAAACTACTGTAATGAAAATAACATAAAAAAACTAATTTGTGGCACGTAGAAAGTTATTGGAATAAATAAATAAATTAAATTACTGTAGCGAAAATAAAATTGGAAAAAATAAATTTATAGACCGTAGAAAGTTATTAGAACAAATAAATGAGAGAAACATGTAAGGAAACAACGTTTTGGTGCTCAAAATTAAATTTATAGCTTGTAAAAAATTATTAGAACAAATAAATGAGTGCAACTTGTAACCAAATACCGCTTTGGTGATAAAAAATAAAATCAAAATAAAAATGAATTGAAAGCCCATAGGAAGTTATTTGAACAAATAAATAAGTAAAATTAGTAAGCAAACACCGTTTTGGTGATCGAAAATAAAATAAATTTATAGCACATAGGAATTTATTGGAACAAATGAATGAGTGAAACTCGTAAGCGAACGCCGTTTTGGTGACAAAAAAAATCAAAAAATAAATAAATTTATTGCCCTAGAAAATTATTGGAACAAATACATGAGTGAAATTATTGTAGCGATTTATTGTAGCAAAAATAAATTAAAAAAATAAATAAAGATCGTAGAAAGTTATTAGAACAAATAAATGAGTGAAATTATTGTAGCGAAAATAAAATCAAAATAAAAAAAATTATAGCCCGTATAAAGTTATTGGAACAAATAAATGAGAGAAATACTGTAGAGATTGTTGTAGCGAAAATAAAATAGAAAGAAAAATAAATTTATACACCGTAGAAAATTATTGGACAAATAAATGAGTGAAAATACTGTAGCGATTTACTGTAGCAAAAATAAAATCGAAATAAAAAGTTTTATAGTCCGTAAGAAGTTATTTGAACAAATAAATAAGTGAAATACTGTAGCGACTGCAGATAGAAATACCAAATTACACAAATAGAAATACTGTAGCGACTGAACAAATAAATTATTGGACAAAACCATATTTCTCAGATAGAAATACCAAATCACACATCTTAGAAAAAACACAAAATTTTACCACACAATTAGTATATTAAAAGGACTAATTAGCAATTAATTTTAACTTGTGTATGATACACAACCTATCAAGGTTGTGCACCGTAGATGCCGCCTTCTTTAAGTGGTGGCGTTTATTAAATTTCTAGAAACAAAAAGTATAGGTTGCAGGTAGAAAATCTGGACCATCCCTATTTTTTACTATTATATCAACGTTTAGAAACCCATTGGACTAACTTGGACCAATCTTTCATTGGTCCATGCTAAACGCCACCTCTTTAAGTTTGGTTTTTTCCCCCATTTTTTTAATGACCTATCATCGTAAAACCAATAATATGCAACATTAACACGTGAATTTTTTAGTACTTGAACACGTGAATTTATGAATGGGCTATTATTTGAATTGACCACCGACAGTTTTCTGATACTACCACATTACCATGACAGGACGCTGAGTAATGTTAGCAGTAGAAAAGTGTCTTCGGCCTTTTGCATACAAATATGCAATTGTATCTTGTTGTGCTGATTTTTTTTTTTTACAAATATTTTAGAAAATGATGCATAGCATAAATATTAAGTTTTATGTTATAAATTGCCTATTAAATATATTAAAATTAAATTTCAGAGTTATATATGCATAAAAGTTTAGCTATGATGAAATACAAGTGTGATATTTTTTATATTATTCTTGAATTTTGTATTAATACCTCATTTAACAAGTTTATTTTTCTTGCTAAAAAAACAATTTAACGTAACCCGTACCGTAATTGTTCCATTAGGAATATTTGATCCTCAACCGAAATAGCTAATATAATTTATCCTTACCAGTTGGATCAACTGTTATTGACACGAGTTTTATCATATTAATAATTAATAAAATGACAAGATCGAAAAATAATATAACAATAAATTATTAGATACATGTATAAAAGGTTTTTTACATTAAAAAAATTATTAAAATTAAATTCCATGTACAACAAAAATCATCTAAAAATGTCATAATATAACTAATATATTATTTAATAAAATACTTAAATATAAAAAGAAAAGTTTAAGTTTGTGTATAATTATCCTTTATAGATAAATTGCACTGGTAAATATAATGTGCAGTGGGCCATTTGATCTGTCCCACAATTCTTACGCGTGGGTTCGTATCCCATTGGCCCATGTCCCATGCAATTCAAAAGCACAGTGGGCGGTTGGCCCCTTGATGGAGTCACGTCACGCCGAAACACACTAATATTTTTTTTTGATGAAAACTAGAAATAATTTTTGAATTCGGAGAATTTTAAATCAAACAATTATATTTTTTAAAAGTAAATGTAATTATTTTGGTTTTGTAAATTGTTTTATAAAGTACTCCATCCGGTCCTAAATACAATAAATAAGTTATTTTTTTGGTTCATTGATATATGAATTGTATCAATGAACCAAAAAAGTAATTTATTTTTTATATTTAAGATAAGAGGTATTATTAATCTAGATGCTAGACATTTATTTATGAAAATTAACATCAAAGCAATTCTCATGTTTGTGAAAATAAATGAGGGATTATATCATGATTTTTTTTTATCATAGAAAGGCTAAGCTAATATAAAATTCTTACATGGATGAGATAGATCGATGTTTAATCGATTTGGGAGATAGATTGATGTCTAAATTTTATATTAAGAGATTAAATTAATTTTATATTAAAAGAATAAATGTAATGTAATCATTTTAAAAGAGCAAATTTTCACTCCTTTCGATGATCAGGAAATTAATTAATTATTTTTTAGAGATTTTTTTTTCAAAACTCATCCAGAGCAACTTCTCTGAGAAAGGTGAAAAGTAATTATTTTTATATTATGATTCTTAAATTGAGCTTACCTAAATATGTTAAAAAAATTGAAAGAAAAAATATGTTAAATTTTTTAAAAAAAATGAATTTTGTACAGAGATGAATTCGTTAAAAAATTCGTGGGTTTTAGAGAAAAAAAAGTATATTATTCACTTCATTCCTCTTAATTTGTTTTGAAATTTTCTATTTAAAGAAAATATGTTTTCCCGCAAAATAGAATCAATTATTATTTAGAAATTTTACCGGAGCAGTAAAGTGTAGTAAAACCCTGTTGTTCCCGGTCTCCACTTTCCCATTATTCCGTTCCGTTGTCTTCCTTATTGCTGCCCCGCTCCCTTTTCCTCACTTTCTCTATCTTTTTTTTCTCTCTCTCTCTCTCTCTGGAATGTTAACCTAGATCAAAGGTGACGATGATGTAAGAAAAGCGTGAGAGACAGAGAGAAAAAATAAAATTGACGAAGCATCCGAGGAAGGAGCACTCGAAATCCGACATGGAGTAAGTAGGCTTTGATTGGTTACGACGAATTTGGATCTGTCGTCTACATTCATCGCCGATCTCCGCCAAAAACGTTTGCGTCAGTGAGACGAGCACACGCGAACTTCACTAATCTCTCCATGCAATTTTCCTTCTCCCAACACAGTTCAACTCTCTCTTGGTAGTTGTTGAATCTCCCTCATTCCTTCACAGGTATTGTGTTCTGCTTTTTTGGCGATTGACAACTGCAGCGAGAAGACCGTTAATCTAGCTTTCACTTTTGTTTCTTGTTTGGCAATGCATTATAGAATTGATTGTGGCCACCGGAAAAGTAGGTCCTAGGTTGCTTACTGCAGAATCGATTATGCAAGCACGAAAAAAAAGGAAAAAATATGTGTGTTTTTTAAATCTGATTGTGTTGAATTGACTTGACGTGAGAATTGTTTGTACTAACTGGTTTGTAGATAGCAACCTTGCATATTGATCCTCTATCTCTCCGTTTGACTTTTTATGTGAGAATATTCAGAAGGTTTTCTCTTTCAGCAACTGTTTCTTTACCCTTACCGTTTTAGTTGGTAGAGTAAATGTGCAAAGTCAGAGCTTTGCTATAAAATAAAATTAAAACATTTGGTGATGTGGGTGTTTGTCCCTTTCAACTGCTTCAGGATATTGCATTTTTGCTTCTATGAAAGATTTTGACTTATAATTTATGTAATGTAATATTTAGTTGTCTTTGGATTCAATTTGAAGATTTTCCAGTAAGTTGAGCATAGTTTTCAGTGTAAAAAGAATGCCTTGCATTTTTTTTTTCCACTTTTTCTTCTTGACGATCTAGGTTATTATCAATATTTTTGGGTATTTTTTTTACATGAATAAAAGCTAGAGTTGGGTTGGTATTATGTATAATATTCTGCTGAATACTAATCCAAAATGTCATATATGTGCAGTTTTAAAGTGGTTTCCTTGCTTGAGCTACCTGATGAAGAATTGACTTCTTGACCTGTGAGATTATTGTTCTAACTTACCAAGCATGGATAAGGTTTCATCAGATTGTCCATACCCAGGCTGCTTCTTTTGTGTCATGAAGGAAGGGAATCCAAGCAAACGCAGAGCAAGTGTACTGAAATTCTTTAGAGAACTTCCATGTCAAGATGATGATGGTCAGGTTCTCCCTATCAGTGGCCTTTGGAACACAGCAATGGCACACCCAAATGACCCTGAATTCATAGAGCTAGGAATATTTGAATGCATGGCTGCTCTCATATGGAAAGGACTGAAGAATCGACGCTGGCTTTCTCATGACCAAAATATATACATTCCTTATTACGCAGCTCACATCATTGGTTCCTACACAATGAATATGGAAGAATTTGCGGAAAGTGCTGTGCATGCTGGGGTCATTCCTCCTTTAGTTGAGCTTTTAAGAGGTAGATTAACTTGGGTTGAGCAGAGGGTAGCAGTTAGAGCTTTGGGACATTTAGCTACATATGCCAGCACTTTTTCTGCTGTAGCAAGTCATGGTGAAATTCTTGAGCTTTCCATCCAATTAGCAATGAGTTCCCTGGAAATAGTTTATTCACACTTTTATCAATATGTTGATAGAAGGCTAAGTTATCACTGTGATCTGCTTACACGTGGCATGGGTGGTGTTGAAATGGAATCCAGAAAGGCTGAGGAATGGGCTAGTCAGTTGCAATGTTGGTCCCTTCAGCTCATTAATTGCTTTGCTTTTAAACCTGAATTTCTTCCTACCATATGCAAGCCCGAATTTCTGACAAAGCTACCTGGGATGTGGGGCGGACTTGTTAATGAAAATTCACCAGCTGGTATTGGTTTATTAAGAACAATTTGTCATCAAAAGCATGGTAGGGGACCTGTTGCCAGTTGCTCTGGTATTATTGAAGCATTGTGTAATATTGCCCGGTCTTCAGATGATTGGCAGTATATGGCTATTGATTGTCTTCTATGGCTGATCCAAGATCCCAATACATGTCACAAGGTAAAACCTTCGCAACTTTGCATTAGCACCTGGTTTTGTTACATCACTTAGTCACATCCAATGCCCTCATTTGCACCGATGAACACTAAGGAACTCTACTGATTGTCCGGGCAAGAATGCTTTGATTAGCATGTGAACAGAAGTTAATTCATATGCCTTATTACTAACTTCTATTCAATTAAAGAAAAAAGGAAATAAAAGTAGGAACTGTTATCTTATCAGAGTCTCAAGGACTTTGATTAGGCTGCACCTTCACTTTGAGATATGTCACACTGCTTGTGACATATTTCTATTTCTTATGTCTGAAGACTAGAATGGTAGTGATAAGGAGGAGGAAATAAAGAAAGATTTTAGCTAAGTATTTTGTTTTGTATTCAATTCAATTTCAATTCAATTGAATGGCTAAAGACAGTGCTGTATGGCAATAAGTTTTCAAGGTCGTGCTCATGTGTAGGCTGCATAAACCTAGTTTTCACTTCCCTTCATCAGTGTTCCCAAAGGAAGGTGCCTGGTCCCTGTCAAGACAGCAATGAATTTGTAAACTAGATGTGTACTAACAATTGTTTCCACAGGATTAGTCATTTTTCAATTCCTATTTATTTGCTCAATGCTTTCATTTATCCAAGCACCAGTTTCTAGAGATTATGAATATGAGTTCACTTAAACTGGGTATTGTAAATTGATTTATGTGTTTGATTTAAGACCTTCGCTTATATTATGTAGGTGATTGATAAAGTGGTGCCTGCATTAGTTGACCTTGCGGAGATTACAACTCTAGGTGATCATAAAAAGCTTGGTGATTCCATTGTCAATGTTCTTCAAGATTGCATCCAGTCACAAGGGTCTGGAAGAAGCTCAATCAGTAGTCGCACTAAAGAACAGGTGGAGGATCTATTAAATTCGAAACAGAGATTAAAATGGGAAAAGAATATGCCCAAGGAAGATTTACATATTAAGCAGGCTGCAGCGCTGGTAGTCAAGCTTGAAGGAAATTCCCTGTTCTCATCTGGAAATATTTCTGGGGCTGCATCAAAATACTCAGAAGCATTGGCATTATGTCCTATGAGATCCAAGAAGGAGAGAGTTGTTCTATATAGTAATCGTGCTCAATGCCATCTTTTGCTGCAACAACCTTTGGCTGCCATAAGTGATGCTACCCGTGCACTATGTCTCCATAAACCTGTCAATCGTCATGCCAAAAGCCTCTGGAGACGAGCACAAGCTTATGACATGCTTGGGTTAGCAAAAGAGAGTTTGTTGGATGCTATTTTATTTATAAATGAGTGCTCCCAGTCAAATGATCCTGATCTCTCACTGAGGCAAAATAAAGTTCCGGATTATGCCGAGCGATTAGTTAAGAAGCAGATGCGTGCTGCTTGGTTATTCCGAGAGGCAGCTGTTAAGCATGGTGGTGTCCATAGTCAGGGTGATGGTGGTGATTTATATGGCCCAGAGACTGATGACTCTGAATGGGAGACAGCTAGTGAAAGTGATATGGGAAATGATGGAAGAGATGATATGGGCGACGATGATGATGGTGATTGGAATATCGATGATGGGAGGAAAGATTATGACAAACCTTCAATAAAAGGTATTTTCAATAAATAATTTCCTATGGAAATGCTTTTACCAATAATTTCCCTTTTTTTTATCCTACTCACATGCTTGTCATTATACATATTTGTTTGATGGGTGGGGATTGGCTAATATGCCATTTGCCAGCCTTTCCTTGTTTGTAGCATCACCCAGCCACCCTTCTTAATCCTAGATCATCAGACAAAAGTCCGTACTACAAGCCATGCTCCCTTTACTTGCTTTGCGACTAAAACCATTAAATATAGTTAAGCTCATTGCCCTTTATGAGGTCAAACAAACTGATCTATACTTCTCTGCAAACTGAGCAAGTTTGATGGAAAAGGTTGTACCCAAAATCTCTATTAAATATCAACAACCGGGGGGGGGGGGGGGAGAATGTGTATATATCCATCGACAGGGGGGGGGGGGGGGAGAATGTGTATAATATATGAATATCCATTAAGATGCAAATTGCAATATTATATTATATCATTTTATTTTGTAATTGGTGTAATGCCCTGGTTTTGAAACTTTGGTTTCCTCCAGACATGAAGCACGGATACAATGTGCAACTTGCGGAAGAAGAACCATGATTTGACATGGTAATGCTTGCTTGGTGCAAATGTTCTCCTGCATGAAAGAAGCAGGGTTGGCTCCTGTGACTGTTCCTACACTACATGTTTTGTGGGCTTTTATTAAAGAAAGAATTCTTGGTCGCTCATTGTAAGTGGCGGGTTGAAAGTGATGAGAGTTTTTGGCTTCCTATTTGAGGTTGAGATTTAATTTATATAAAGTTTTCCATATTCCATGTTTGTTCTCCCGATATTTCTCGTCAAGTGTAAAAATTGAAGATTTCAAGTTTGGAGAACTACATAGCATTTGGAGGGTGTGAAGTTTCATTTTTTTATTTTTAAGGTTTGTGTATATAAAACCCTTTGTGCGTAAGTTTTCTTGAGTCCGTTATTTTTCCTTTATTATCCCGGTTGCAGCCCCATTAATTAATCATCATTTTGAGCCATGTCATATTTCGACCAAAAAAAAAAGCCATGTCATATTTTCTTTGGTACGAACAATAGTTGTATGAATTGCATGAAATTCTATATCATTTTTTCAGTCTTTTTTTAGGGACTAAAAATGAACATTTAAGATGACTAAAAGCATATTCAACTCTTTATTTAAAAATGAAGAACTTAAATAACATGTAAAAATATTTATTTTATATATGATTTTTAAAAATAACTATGCAATAGGACAAAATAAAAGATGAAGTGATTAATAAAAGTTTTAAATTTTTCTATTCGATAAATTAGGGGATACTTTTTTGTTCAGAACATGTCATTAAAAAAAATAATACTCGATTTTATGTCCCTTTTTAACAACTCTTTCCAGACTCTTTATTCTTCAATCTTTTTTTTCTTTTTTCTTTTTTTTTTAACTTTCCTTGAGATGATTGATAAAAAAAATAGGCTTAAACATATTTTTCGTCTTTGCAAAATGATCGAGTTTTATTTTTTTTGTTTATGATTCCTGTAAAACAAAAAGATTTATTTTTAGTCCCTCCAATATTGTTTTAGTCTCTGTAATATTCAATTCATGTTAAATTAGTTATTGTAATATGTGGATAATTTTGTTTTTAGTCCCTATAATACTATATCAATTTTATTTTACAGGGACTAATTCAACATGAATTGAATATTACAGGGACTAAAAATAAAACCTTTTGTTTTACAGAAATCATAAACCAATTTTTTTTTACAGGGACAAAAAATGAAACTCTATCATTTTACAGGGACAAAAAAGATACTTAAACCAAAAAAATAACTTTCCTTTAGATGAAATAAAAAACTACTTAAAATGGAAGTGAAATGCCATCATAAGGATGACGGATATGGATTCTCTGCCGTAGAGAAAACCTGTTGTCCATGCTGTTGTAAGAATTTACACCCTTTGATTGATTCAAGGGTCACTATTATACCACGTCATCAGTTATAAAACTGAAGAAACATGTGTTGTATACTTTGTGAAAACAGAGGAGGCAAGTTCGGTCGTATCATCATGGAACGAAGCTTTGCGACAGAAATTTCATGGGTAAATTGTGTTGAAGACAACAGAAAAATCAAAGACATGAAACATTTATTTGTTTTTGTTTAAACCCGTGTTTTATTCTAAGGAGTTTCTTTTAATTCCAAAGGTTAAAAATTGATCCTTCTATACGTTGTTTTTGGTGTTCCAAAATCTAAATGTTTGAGACTTAACGAGCAATAGTCCACGGTTACAATAAACTTGTATTCCGGCATAGCTGCCCAAAACAGTCACCGGGTATTGCCAATGCAAAATAAGCGGGCACCAAGAAGATGAACACCATTGCTATAATTATGTAGCCAGCGGGAACGCACGGCTGCAAGAAGTGTGACGGTGTGGGCAACAGTATAGTTGGGTAAGATGGGGATGATGAGTTGTGCTAGACCCAGATGTGGGAAGAGTAAAAAACAGAGCACTTGACGCAAGAAGTGGTATTGGAGTAGTTGGTGTTTCTATGGAAGATGGCGAAGAGGAAGAAGGCCAAGTGGAGAGGACCAAATGGAGGATGAGGATCAGAAAAGAGAAGTCACTCCGAGCCACCGCTCTCAGGAATGTGAAGGTATTTGCATAGTATGAAAATGTGAGTTTCTTCATTTTCTATCACTGATGAGGTGGTATAATATAGACCTTTGGATGAATTGGAGGGTGGAGATTCTTATAACAGCAGGAACAGCAGGTTTTCCTACAGCAGCAAATCTGAATCCAAGGATGACATGATTCTGACGCAAAGGGATTGAGTAGTCTTTTTTTTTTTCTTCAGTTTTTACTTACCCAAAAAGATTATGTTAAATTGGTAGAAGGAGATAATTAACAAACACGGAATAATTAATTGTTGACTAAGTTTATAAACAAAACTTTCGGCAATTTGGAAGGAGAAATTGACGGGTATCTAGCTCTATTACTCTAGGATTAGAACGTCTAAGCTACTCATTTAGGCATATACCCACAAATTATTAATTAATTGTTGATGGAGAGGTCAAAAACCACAGTTAGCAGCAATTCCATTCTAACTTTCACTCTCATTTTATCAAAAAAAAAAAAAAAATCCACTCTCACTGTTTTTGGTAGGCTAACTAATTTCTTTCTACAAATATATTTTCTTTTTATTTAACTAATATTACGTTGGTCCGAGTGATATTGGGCTCAGATTTCTTAACTAAGATCTCAGATTTGAGCATTGTAGATAAAAAAACATGATTGGGAGGAGAGATTCCACTAAAGGTGGTCAGCCAGGTTCTCGACAAAGATTAGTCATCGACAAAGCTGGTAGATACTTCGCACCAATAATATGGTTACCAAAAAAAATTTCTTTTTGTCTAAGATTTCCGATATTTAAAGGTCACTTCAAATTCTACTAGTTTCATTTACAAGACCAGAACATGTGACTTGCTTAAATAAAATCAAACTCTTTTAATCACTTAGAGCATCCACAATTGAACATCTTATTTTGGAGTATTTAAGTGGGTCTCATTAGTACACATTGCCCATTTTTACATTTTTGAACTTAAGTATCTCATAAGCATTCAACCCCTCCAACCCAACTATTGATAAAAAAAAACCTCTCCAACCCAACTCCTCCAAAAAAAAATCTTAAATGGGCCCCACCAATATCTCACATCATTACATTTCACCAATAACAACATTTTTAATTTTTTAATTTGACTTTTTTAATCCATAAAACAAGACATGACCCACTATGCATTTAATGAAAGAGTACTTAGAAGAAGTGCTTAACTAAGCACCTATGTTTAATAAGCACAAAAAAAAATACTCTTCAATACATAGTTCTCAATAAGTATTGATGTTTATTTGGTGAAATACTTAATAAACACTCCATTGGAGATACTATTATACCAACAACCCTTAATAGGATGACTGGATCAGGATCCTCTCCTATTCATAAATAATAGGATAGGATATGACATTCTTATGCATTTTATTGAGGTGCAATATACCAGTTAAGTTTCGAAACACAGCCTCTGATGGAAAGTGATATAAAGAAAGTTGTTAGAATATTTTATAATCACAATGCAGTCTGTCTTGGTTTTAATTTATTTTATTTTTTATTCAAAGATACTTTTTTTTATATTTTAAGAAATATTTTTATAATATTTTTTATTTTATTCAAAAATATTTTTATAATATCATCTAAATATATTATGTTTTTTTATGGAAAATCTAATAATATTATGTTACATTATTAAAAATTTGGCTATAAAAATTAGCAACCTTTCTAATAATGCGCCTTTTTAAAAATTCCTAGCGTCATTTTTTTGGGCATTTGATTGGTCAATTTGTTTTTACTTAGACAGAACAATTTCAGTAAAATTCCACGCCGGAATAAACTTGAAAGTTGAAACTATTTGAGGCTTTTTTTTTGGAATCTACCGTCTTTCCAAAATTTAATTTGGAAAATATCACTATTTTTAGATTAATTAGCAATCTATCACTGTTTTTTTTAGTTGAGAAGTCTCCTCCCCCAAAAGGAACTTCTCATCGTCGTTTTATTTTTTATTTTTTTCAAAATTTTCTATAGGAAGTTCCCTCCCCCAGAAGGGACTTCTCACCATCGTTTTATATTTTTTTTTCAAAATCACTTATGGGAAGTCCCCTCCTCCAAAAGGGACTTCTCACCATGATTTTTTTATTTTCTTTTCTTTTTTCCATTTGATTTTAACGGTTTTAGGTTTTTGTTAAAGTGGTTTATGGTTTTAGGGTTTGGGTGGTTTTAGGGCTTTGGGCTTTGTTAAAGTGGTTTGTGGTATCAGTGTGTTGCCTAACGAAGAATATTGACCACAATATACTGGACCTCAAGTGTGCCATGATCCGCAAATGCGAAGGCTACCACGAGGTCGTCCACAATCTACCCGCATTCGCACTGAGATGGATCAGGTAGAAAGGAGTTGTCACACTAAAAGGTGTGGACTGTGTCAAAATGAGGGTCATACCAGGAATAGATGTCCTAATTATCATCTTAGACATTCCACAAAGTAGGAAATGTGGATCGTTGTACTCTTTTTAAAATTTTAATGGTAATCATTTTATTGTATTATTATTTACTATTAAGATTCTAGACTAACTTAATTATGGTAATTATTAATTAATAAATTAAATTAATAAAGAAAATAAACTAATTTATTCAAATAACCCCAAAACCCTAAAACCACCCAAACCACCTAATACCATAAACCACTTTAACAAAAACCTAAAACCGCTAAAATCAAACGGAAAAAAGAAAATAAAATAAAAAAATCATGGTGAGAAGTCCCTTTTGGGGGAGGGAATTTCTCACTTAAAAAAAATAATAGTAGATTACTAGTTAATCTAAAAATAGTAGTATTTTCCAAATTAAATTTTAGAAAGATGGTAGATTAAAAAAAAAGCCACTGTTTGACGCATTAACGAAACTTAATATAGTTAATACTGTGTTGACCAAAAAATAAATATAGTTAATACTGTAGTCGACTTGTCGCTTTGGCGGATGGTACAATTCTTTAATAATCTCAACTGTTTTTCTTTAAAATCACATGTGAATTTATTTTTCAATACACTCTATCTTTTATAACTCTTCGAAGTCTAGAAGGAATAGAAGTAGAAGTTATAGAATAAATTACCAATATTTTTATCAATAGAATAAATTATCAATTTAGTATTTAAAATTATAGCATTATTAGTCTTTAAAATTATTAATATTTTAAATTAATTCTTAAATTTATAAAATTTTAATTACATTAATTTCTATTAAATAATGTTAGAAATTAAATTGATCAATTAGAAAAGAGTAATATAATCAAAATTATCTATTTCAACAACTAATTTTTTGGAAAAAAAATAAAATATTACCTTGCAAGTTACATCTAACATCTTCATGGACTATTTTGGACCTTTGGTGATTAACTCGTATATAAAAGATTGGGCTGACACACGTCGAGCACATGTAGCGACCAGCGAGTATTCACTTGCAGGTGCCAAAAAGATAAAAAAAGCTCAAAACTGTTTCGACTTCTCCGGAATTTGTTGTTGTTTGGGAATTGTTGGTTGTAGTTGCAGTTGGAAATTTAAAAGAGGCGAGAAAAAGCAAGATAAACATTCTTTTATAGTTCGTTATCGTTGAAACGCATTTTCAAATCTGGTGAATAACATAACCCTCTCATCTCACCCGCGCACAAAACCTTATACACATTCGCACAAACACACACCATTCATTTCCCTCACTGAAACAACACACAGAAGAGGATGCAGCGAAGCACGCCTCAGAGGAACCCTCACGCCTCCACCTCCGATCTCCTTTCATGGCCGGAATTCCCTCCACCGGCCTCTCCCCCCGCTGCCTCCGGCCACCGCTCTCGCCAGGTTACTACTATTTCTCACTTACTCTTTTTTTTTTTTTCTGCGGAAATTCAACAAGCTTCTGTTTATAACGAATTCGTTTTTCTTTGTTGTTTCTTCGAATCGCTTTTCTCGTTCACAGCATTCCGATAAAATCGGTGATGTTCTCCGTGGCGGCCAGCTCACCGACGAAGAAGCACAGATTCTAGCCAATAAGTAATATATATTTTTCTCTCTCTTTTTTTAAACAAAAATATCTCAATTCAATGTTGAATATGAATTCAGATCTGCTGCTGAATACTGCTGCTGTTTTGTATTTTTTATTGTTAACCTATATTCCTGCGATCCGATTGTGTTTCTTTCGCTGCTACATTTTTTTTTCCAATTATATTTGAATTTTTTCCTCTATTTTTTAAAGTGAACGTGTGGAGAAGAAGTCAATCATTGATCTCCTGCATTCACTTGTTGAATTTCAGAGAATTGTGTTATGATGAACAATTGGCATGAAATTCCTTGGTGAACTGGAATTTGTTTTTGTATGCTTAAGCATCACTTAATGTGAACATTCATGATTGACTAGTTAAAGGAACCTCTCTTTATTGTTAACCTATATTCCTGACAAAATTGGATGTCCTAACTATTACTAGTGTTTTGAGTGTGCATATATGTATGCCGCAGCATGAATATCTGACACCGATTTATTATTATTATTATTGTTATTATTATAAATTATAATAATTATAATTATTTCTAGAATGAAAATCATGAATTAAAACTACAGTATGTTTGGCTACTAGTTAAGTTCAAAGGTTCGTGTTATCTAATCTTGTTGTCAATCATATCCTTCCATGTGTGTTACTCAGGAAACCATGCTCCGAGTATAGAATGAAAGAGATGACTAGAAGTGGTATATTTTCGGACAATGCTGGGGATGCCGCATCAGAAGCCAATTCTGCAAATTCTAGAAACAAAACAAGCATACGTGTATATCAGGTATACTAAATGATTACCTTGTTCTGGAGGGCAATTTGAGATTTGAGCATATGAATGTGAGTGTTTCTCAAATATCAACTACATTGTGATAACATTATTCTTGTTCTATTCCCTGGATTTTCATCTCAGCAAGCAATGAGTGGAATTAGTCAGATATCATTCAACACTGAAGAAAGCATTTCTCCTAAGAAACCAACCTCTTTACCTGAGGCAGCAAAGCAGCGTGAACTTGGTGGAACATTGCAAAGCAGACCAGACACATGGAGTAGGAAGCAAACATCAAATGCCAAGACCAGGGAGCTCAGCGGAAATGATATATTTGGCCCTCCTCCTGAAATTGTGCCTCGCACATTGGCTGCTGCACACACTTTGGAATCAAAAGAAAGTAAAAACGTGGCAGAATCTGTTCCACGACATTTGCCCACATCAGTCAAAGTTTCTAATGTAAGTGTCTTCTGGGCATAAAAACCAATCATGTCATCTTATCTATCATTTATATTGGATGAGTGGCTAAAGAATTTTTTATTGTTCTAATCCCTTCTTATAACTTCTACGTGGTTGTTCATGGTAATGGTGTCATGGTGATGACTGATGAGTTTTGACGTTTGATGGTCCCCCAATGTCACCTTACATTTTCCTAAAAAGCAAAATTGAAATGCAGATTAATTGGTCTAAGTATATGAAGATATAACCCAAGGGTTGTAATAGAAATATAGTTGCAGCTCTTGACGAATACCATGTACTTGGGGATTATTAATATTTTATATCACAAATGTTTATTCCCTCACCAAAACACGAACCTGTTATCTTGAGTCTAAAGCCAAACAGCACCTGCATTGTATTGAAGAGATCCATCAGTTTGTCTACGTGTTTTCGAAGTTTCTATATTAGATTTCTTCTCTTTAGATTTCATTTTTTTGTTCCTCCCATTATGTTGTTGAAACAAGGAGTGTGCCCCCCCCCCCCCTCTCCAAAAAACAAGCTAATGTGATTTTTCATCCTCCTTATGATAACATTTTGACCTTAGTTTTATCCCTTTTTCAGCCTGCTGCTGGCCAAAGTAATATCTTCTTAGGTGAAGAACCAGTTAAGACATCAAAGAAAATGCATGACCAGAAGTTTGCAGAGCTGACGGGCAATGATATTTTCAAGGATGATGCTCCTCCAGGATTAGCGGAAAAGCATATGAGTCATAGCAGGGCTAAACTTAAAGAAATGGCTGGGAGTGACATATTTGCTGATGGAAAGGCTGAAAACAGAGACAATATACTAGGTGCCCGTAAAGAAAGGGCTGGGAGTGACATATTTACTGATGGAAAGGCAGAGAACAGAAACAATATACTAGGTGCCCGCAGACCCCCTGGTGGAGGAAGCAGCATTTCCCTGGTTTAAGCTTAATACTGTATGTGTTTTATAAATTCCTCTCAATCCCGTGTTTTGACTGAAAGGATCTGTCTGTGTCTGTTGGATTATCGGCATTGTATATTTTATGGCAAACCCCCTCGATGCAGTGTAATTAATTTGTGTTACCGTAATGGGTGCAAATTGTTATTTATTTTTATTTTGATTTGATATTTGATTATACAACCATAAAATTAAGATTTTTTTCTTGGAATAATAATAATAATAATAATACTGTTGAGAAGTTAATTTCCATAGTTAACGATTTGGTCTATGCTTTTGGTTGTGATTTGGTCTATATGCTTTGTCTATAGCCTGTAGGAACTACGAATAATTGATCCTTAATTAATAACGATAGGAAAAAGACAAACATTTTTATTTATTTAAGGAGGTAAAGTTCTATGTTTTGAATTTCCGACCAAATTCAAAACGTATTATTTAAAACCACCGGGACAATTCATACATCTCACACAAGCATCGTTACCAGCAAGTCACCTAATTCTTAGTGCCCACTGTTCAGAGAGAGATCCACATCAAAATCACACAGATGATAAAAAGAAATTCCGCAATCCAATGACAACTAGACAGAGTAAGAACTCTTAATCATCACGTCCAATCAGCGCAAGAAGAATATTCTGGTAGTCTCCAGAAGTGTCGTTGGCAATTGCACGGTCCAGAGGAACGCTATTTCTCCTTTGGTACTCCTCCGCAATTCGCTGCAAATCAACCTCAGCTCTAGTTGTCACCACTCTTGTAAGGGCCCATTCATCAGTTCCCGTCTTGTTTATAGCCAGCCTCAAGAGTTCCTCAAAATATTTCTCAGGGTAGGTCAAGCACTTAATTGTTGCGCTCAATAATTTCAGATATTCATCTTCCGAATCAGTTTCCAGATCCTGCAGCCAGAAGCCTATTGTCAGTTCCACTACAAACCACTAATTAATCTCAAAATTACTTAAATTGTTTCATATGTAACGTGATTATCACTGGAAATCATGTTTCTTGAAGTGAACAATAGCATCATGACAACGCAAGTGCTCGTGATTGTAGGCCTTCTCTGCGTAAGTTACCACTGCGATAGTTACCACTGCGTAAGTTACCACCGTCATTATAATAGATCAGCCTATTTACTGCGATAGTTACCACTTGCACTCTGCGTAAGTGCTGCTGTAGGTACTCAAATAAAAAGCAGACGTTAATTTGAAAACAGAGAAATAAGAGTCAAACGGCAAAAACATATATACCTTGATTATTTCATTCCCAAACTCATTGTTGTAGTGATTTAGTGTTGCATTTAACTGTGCTTTGCTCCTTGTTGTTATAATCCTGATCAGGTCCTCGTGATTGTAGGCCTTCTCTGCAATCTTCTCATGAAGCAATTTAGCCTCAGATTTTGCCAATGTCATGTTCACCTCATCCCCCTCATAACGGAATATGCCCAAAAGAGCAACCAAAAGCTGTTATTGAAGTACCAGAAACAAAGTTTCATCAGACAATAGGAAAAACGAATTGTTAGATCCAGACATAGCATAGCAATTAAATAATTAAAAAATAAAAAATAGCCTGTTGGTTAGCTTCTAAATCTAGGAGCAATTCAAGTGAATGGATTTATCGACCCTCAAAGGTGCACATATTTCTGGAGCATACTCGTTCTTTTGACAAAAATCTGAGGCACGCTTCTACTAAAAAGGTTCTCCTTAAAGTTGAATAGGTTTATACCTCATAAATTTTGGAAGATTTTGATTGACAAAGAAATAACATAAAAGAAAAGCATCATAATCTGAATATTATGTGAGAACATGCAACTTTTCTCAATCAAGAAATTAACAAGTTTAAGGCTTTACCTTGCGGATGTCCCCAGAAGTATGATAGGCAACATCTTCTTCAATGGACCTTTTGAAACGGGCTTGGTATGCTTGCTTTGCCTTTAAGAGGTCAAGTGAAGATCTAGTGGAAGCAATTTCCATAATGACCGAATTGTTTGAAGTCAACCTCTTGGTGGCCTCATTAGCTAAAAAGGCATCACGCTCAGCTGGATCCAACGTCCACAACAACACAGCCCGCTGTTATATTCAAAACATCAAACATTAGGCAGGAAAATAACTTCATAACAGCACCTATTCGTTTCCCTTAGTCAAGGACATCCATATAAAACACTTAAATTAAGTGCTATGAAATTGAAAAGTTGATATAAGTGATAGTGAAACTGAAATACAAATGAAATTGGCGTTAAATTGAGATTCACATATAGAGAAGACAGATCGGTTTAAACTGACCTCAAAGTCACTTGAAAGTTCTTTGTCTAAATCTTTAAGAAGATCTTCACCATGTGTTTGAGCATAAGTTTCGCGAATCAACTTACGGTGAGCTGCATTTCTATGAGCCAGGATTGATATTATCAAGCCTTCATTCGTTCCCCAACCTGCAAAAAGTATGTCACGGTGACAACAACTGGATGAACAAGAACAAAAAAGCACCCATGCCATGAGAAAACAAACGAAGAAAGTATATTCCCTTATTTTAGCACAGTTCGAACGTTCACAACTTCATTTTTTCTATATATTAAGTGTTCTGTGATTATAAATTGCACTTCATTTCACAGAGATCGAACATACACAAAAAATAAATAAAATCAAAATGCTATCTATTACATTTACACATGTAGCTTGTTAGTGCATTAATATGGTGTGTCAAACTGAAATATGTGCGCATGAAACCGTTCCGATTAGTTCTTACAGAAAGAAAACAATTAAGGATTCAAACATAAAAGGTAGATAGGATCCGGGAAAAAAAAATCAACATCACTGAGAAGAGCATTTAGCTTTTTTAAAACACACACACACGAAACCAGATCTCAATGATCTTCGTCGATCATCAAACAGAGTGACTATATAAATCAAACTCATATCACATGACCGTAATGCATATATAAACATTTATCAGAGGCGCTACAACAAAGCATTCTATGATCTAAGATTCTAAGCAAGAGTTGAGAGCCATCAGCACGATATATAATGAAACGCGCACAATCAGATCATGGACACGCAAAAAAAATAAAATCCAAACGAGATAGATCGAGAAAAATTGAACAGATCGATGATCAAATAACAAAGTCAAAGAAATGAATCAGTGAGGGGTAAACCTTGGAAAGCTTTTCGCAATTGCTCACTGTCTTCCGCGGGAGAAGGAACTTGAGCAGGGATCTTCAATGTCGCCATTGTCACTGCGTCTGTTCACGATCTCTGTCTAGAATGTGCCGTTGAATATTGAAAACAATGTGAGGAGTTAATGCGAACTCAAGCATTTATACAGGAAATGGTGGTAATGATACGAACCTATTTTAGCCACGAGGAGAAAAATGTGGAAAAATAAAATAAAATTATGGTGTTCATTTTGTTATTTATTTATTTTTAAAATTTTAATTTTTTTTATTGTTTTTTTTTGATCAATTTTTTTTTAATTTTTAATTTTTTATTGTACTTTCTATTTAAGAATTTTCGTACTGGCTGTGCAAGGATGGAAAACGTGACACTGGCTGGCTGTGCATGTAATCACTCTGTTCAAACTTCAAACGACGTTTGAACAAAAAAAAAAACTTCAAACGACGTGTAGTGAGTCCTCTCATTCGTGGACAAAATGGTAAAAGACGACTTCACTGGGGATCGAACCCAGAATCTCTGGTTCCGTAGACCAGCGCCTTATCCATTGGGCCATGAAGTCATTTTTTATTGTAGAAGGGTAGTACTTTACACTTACACTATTTACAATACGATATTAGTTAAGCTATTGCTTTGGCGGCTTTTGCCGCCGAGAGACCTTAGGCCGCGAAAGCGATGCAAGCGTTAGCACATAGAACAAGTTTGGTGGCTCGGCGCTCACAAGTCAACAACCGGAAAGCGCTTCTGCACCAACAACAAAAAAAACACCGTTGTTCTTAATATTATTATTACCAGTGTTGTCTGGCGCCACTTTGTTTCGCTCGCCTTCTATAAAGTTAGATCATGATAATCGAGTTTGCCGGAGATAAATAAGGAGGTTGGGATCGTCACGTACGGTGAATGAAGCATGGCATAAAGCAGAGGGTGAGAATATAGGAATCCCCCAAATGTTAATTTTTCATTTTTAATTTTCTATGGTGGAAATTGAATATTGATCGCATCGATTCCAAAAATAGCTATAGAATTATGGGTAAAAAGCAATCTTTGCGGAGTAAAGCAGCCCACTTTGTTTCGGATCTCACCACTGTTCTTCTCAACCCAATCTCTGACAATAACGACAACAACAACATCAACAAACCCTCCAAACCCTCTCTTCCTCCTTCCGTAAGTTCTCCAATGATCAAAATAATTGACTCTGTTATTTTCATTATTATCATTATTCTTGAGTTGAATTATAATCCTATGATACTTAGATTATGGGCTTAATTGCATTATGTTGTTGTTCAGGAAGAAGAAGTGGGTGAGTCAAAGGGTAGCGAGGATTTAGTCGAGGGGCCTGATACTTCATCCTTCACTGCGTTCCTCTATTCTTTGTTGTCTTCATCGGATTCTGGAGATAACAATGCTTACTCGGACGTGCAGAACGATGATGCAAGTACTGCAGCTGCAGGTGGTGATGGCCCTTCATCAGACTCTGCCATGAAGGAAAACCTTGTTGTGAAGAGGAGTTTGTTTTCTAAGAGCAAGCAATCACTTGGTAGAGCCGTTTACCAAGCTGCCAAAATGGGTGGATTTAGCTTGCAAGACCGTAGGGATGATTTTGAGAGTGATGGGCATGGTGTTGAGATGAGTCATATTCAGCCTGTGAAAGAGAAGCCTGTTGTTGTGCCTTT
Organism: Glycyrrhiza uralensis; assembly: GCA_030159175.1. Lineage (NCBI taxonomy): Eukaryota > Viridiplantae > Streptophyta > Magnoliopsida > Fabales > Fabaceae > Glycyrrhiza > Glycyrrhiza uralensis. The sequence continues at coordinate 53,050,588 of BRZY01000003.1, read as the reverse complement.
GGTTGATCACCTCCCAGAAATTTCTGAACCTTCAATGCTCATTTCGGATGGTTTGAGAAACGCTGTGTATGCCTCGCTTCCGGCTCTTATTCATGGGAGGAAATGGATAATGCTGTACAGGTAGTACTTTAGGATAATGAAGGTTCATCGGCAGACACAAGATTCTGCAAGTCTTGTTGTTGATTGATATTCTTCTGTGTGGCCTCTTTGCATTTTATGCAGCACTTGGAAGCATGGGATATCACTTTCAACACTTTATAGGAGAAGCATGCTTTGGCCTGGACTGAGTTTGCTGGTACATTTTCTTTGTCCCTGAGCGCATATCAATTACTTTATGTATGTATTTATGATTTATCTATGTCTGTTCTGCATTTGAGATTTGTTTTTCTAAATAAAGAGGTTGACAGTACACAGTTTTTTTTCCTTTTCTGAGTAGACAAATTCCAAACCAACGTTTGTTGATTCGAATTTGTCAGGAGCAAAGAAATAACTGTTGGGTTTGGTGGTGGAAGCCTTTTTTTAAATTGAAATTTACTGAGCAGATGGATACTAACATCTGGTTTCTGTCTGGTACCTAAATAGAATTTTCTTGCTTTTAGATTTGAGCTATAAATGATAAAAAAAGTTCCACAAAGATTACTTTTATGTAAACAATATTTCAATGAGACCTAAAGTAGACTGTGTTAGTTCATAGTGGTTTAACCACTTTTTTCCCTAGTTCATGTTCCTGACCTTAATGACTTTTACAAATAATGGCTGAGTTTATCTTTAGTCCCCGCTTTTCTAATACACATGTTTCATTGATGGCATAGTGTAGTTTGTATGTCAGACACGAAGTCATGACATTATAATTAATAGTAGCACACAGAGTTCAAGGGGCCTATGTCTTGAAGTCTCTCTCATGTTTGTAAGCTTATTGGTTAAACAAGCTTATGGTGTCCAATTTTAAAGTTGTATCTTGAAATTTTGTTACTTTACTAATGGTTGGCTCACTCGTCTGTGAATTAACAAATATATATGCATCATTTTGTCCTTTAATCAGGGTTTGGTTCTCAATGTATTGTTAGATATTCTGTTCCAGGTTGTTGGAGACCAGAAAGGAGCAGTGTTTGGTGGCTTGGTTGAAGCACCTCTTCGACCCTCCAACAAGAGAAAATACCAGGTTGCCTTTTATTCATTCTTTCTACCATGGTATTGTTGGCGGCTTCATTTTGCAGTAGTGTTAATTTTAATTTTATCTTCTTGACATAAATTTTGTACAGGGAACAAACAGTACATTTGTTTTCACAAACACCTCTGGTTGTCCTGTTGTATATCGCCCAACAGGTCTCTACTTTTGGTTTAGTTTTAGCATACTATTCTTTATCTTTCTTTTTCTGTCATAATTATACTTTCTTTCATTTGATATCAAAATCAGTGATTAATTTATTCTATTTGTCAATAACTTGTACTTGTATTGGATGAATGACGAAATCACTGAATGAATATTTTAATCTTTGTCTCAAAACTATGTGGAATGAGGAGAGAAATTATTTGAAGTTGATTTATTGTGATGAAAAATTATCACAGTTTTAATGACATGGCTTCCGCATAATGTTTTATTTTAAAACTAGCACTCTAATCTTTTAGTTCAGACCCCCTCCCCATTATTTAAAAAAAAAAGATTAGAAGGTTACATTTGTGGATAATCATGAGATCATAAAACATCTTGCTGAAGGAAATGTATCTTTTCGACCTATAGATAATAGGATCAATTCGAAAAAAATTGAAGTCTGAGTTTCAATTTTCAAGCAGCTGATGAACCAAAAAATAATAATCAAGCAGCTGATAGGTTGATGTAATATTTTGTTTGACATTCAACAGAGTAATTTTGTCTGAGATTCAGCACTAGTACAAGGCTTTAATTAAGTTTTGAAATGTGATAAAGTTAAAATTACACACATGTGGCCCCCATCTTACATCTTAGCACCCACATGATGGCAGAAAGTAAATATCTGGGTTTTTTGGAATCCCAAATGCTGCTTCTCTTATCTTGAATAGCTATGCTGAATTAACCCCAATATTGCAGGAGTGAACCGTTACTTCACACTTTGCACCACTGACTTTTTAGCGATCGGTGGGGGAGGTCATTTTGCCCTTTATTTGGAGGGTGATCTGTAAGTACTTTGTACTTAACATATGCTATCTTTTTCTTCATCCTCTCTCGTCGAACAAATTATTAGCCTGCCCTCTATAATATTATTGGCCTGAGTTATTTTTTTGGTTCCAATTTTTTGACATATCTACTCAAGATTGAATGGGTCAAGTTCAGTCTCAGAAACTTACGGCAATCCTTGCCTAGCACATTCTCAAGATTTTGAAGTGAAGGAAGTAGAGGTGCACATTCTCACCTGAGCCCCCCACAACCTTCCCCTCCCCCCTTTATCTATTTGTTGCAGCTGATTTCTTGCCCTCCAAATCTGTGAAACATTTACTTAAACTACAAAAAAGAAAAGCTAATTAGCAAATGCTTTTTGATCCATGCAGTTGTGGGGCTTTGTCTTACCTTCAAAATATGAGGAAATAGTGGAATTGAACAGAACAGAGGCACCTGGGATCTGTCGCTGGTAAATATCATAGTATGTGTCAGATGTTAGTCAATGCCTTGCAGTTTGCATTTTGTTGGATGGTCATGCTGCTGAGTCACAAGCCCGACAATTTCTGCAAGTAAGGGATGCAAAGTTGATAGACAATATGATGCAGAAATTTTGTGTATCCACTCATGTTATCGATCACCATGTAAGATGCCTGTAAATATTTACAAGGCTGTATATAACAACAGGGTTCGTACCCATTACAAAATGGCCAATTTTGTTTAGTCTGTAAATTGGAGTAAATTTATGTGTTTGCAGTTTGCACCCGCGCCTGTAAAAAGAAAAAGAAAATCAGAAATCCATTTCTGAAACCTTATCTGCCCATCGTGACATGAATTTCATGTGACTAATTTTACATGCCATTTTGCTGACGATCTTTCTTTAACTGTCAAGTGCCTGCTTAATTCGCTGTAAAATTGGTCCCATTAATGGTTATGTGGAAAGGAAGAAAAAGGAAAATTATATTTGTTTATTTTTATGAATAATCATAAAAAATGTAATAGTTTTTTATTTTAAAAAAAAAAAAGGAAATAGTCAAAACAACTGCTGTTTTCATCTTTATTTGTGCAAAATTGTTTTAACTAATTTTGTAATTGTTAGTTTAAAAAATTAAAAAAAAACTATCCTAAACAAACATATCATGATGAGATGTTTGTATACTACGATTAAAATAAAATTTTATAAAATTATTTTATAAATTTTATAAAACTAAAAAGGTTTTTTTTTTTACAAAATAAAACTAAATGGGTTAGACATATGCATTTTTATTTATTTATTTATTTTTATTGTTTATGAAATCATCTCTTGTCAACTAAAATGATTTTTCTGAAATATTTCTAATTTCTTATATTTTACTTCCATTTACAATATCAAAATTCATATAACTCTCCTAAATTTCAATTTACATATTATATCATATTAATATATACAATCTTAATTCACACAATTTATTTTGTTATAATTTCTTTACATATTTGCTAGTATATCTCTTGTCAAAAAATAAATTCTAGTATATCATATAACATTAATGCTCATTTGCTCCTCTCGTGAAACAGTGTAGCGCCCCCCGCAACGATGTCGTTTAGTTGCGGGCACGGCGAATAGTAACACCACAATCGTCGTTTTACGGCCGTTGTGTGGAGTATCTGTGCATCGCGGAACCGGAGAATCGAAATTGGAAGAATCAGAATCAAAGCCTTGAATGGCTCCACCCAATTCCAGAGGGGCCACTCAGGGCGCGAATGCAAGGATTCTCTTCTATTCCATTCTCCTCGCTCTCCAATATGGAGCTCAACCTTTGATCTCCAAACGCTTCATCAGGTTTTTCTTTTTCTAAACAAGGATTTACTTTCTGAAATTCAATTTTATACTTTACTCTCTTTTTTTCTGTTGTTTTTTTTCCGTTTTTTCCTGATTCACGATACAACTATAATTGAACTTCACCGTTGCCAACCATTTATCATCCTTTTTATTTATTTTAATCACGGAACTGGGATTTGTTCCTCATTTTTAGGTTAAGCATGGAAAATAAACACTATTTTAATCATCGTTAGCAGAATTAATTATTTTCCATTTGATGAAAGCAGTGATTGTTGGTAAGATTGGTTGGTACTTGGTGGATTAGGATGATCATAAGATTAACATAATTCAACAAGCTAAGCTAAACATCGAACTTTGCCAAAGTTGGCTCTTGCAATGGTAACACCATGGAGGATATGCAATCCCACTTAAGAAAACACTTGGGAAAAGAAAAAGAGTACAGATCTTTCTATTTTCGTTTCTAAGTCTTTAAACAGAAGAAGAAATCCAGTTGGTCAAGTACAAACAGAAGAATAAATCCTATTGGCGGATTTTGAAGTTGATCATTGTAGATATCTTGTATCCTATTCCTGCTATATCCCACCCATATTAGCACAAAATTCAAAAAATAAAAATTGGGATGATGCTGGCTGACATATCTGATTATGTGTTCAACATGAATATTCATTTGACACCAGTGTAGTAATCAACTAATTATTATAATGTGTCTGTGCTATCATTTGTAACTCAAGTTAGAAATACATTTGTCCATGTGATTAATGGATTTTAATATCTTTAGTCATTCATTTCTTTGTGCATCAAACCATGAATTAGCATCTTAATTGTGAATGACCATGTGAAGTATGCCTTATTAACTTATTTTCTGCTTTTCCCACAGCCGTGAAGTTATTGTGACTTCATCCGTTTTAGCATGTGAGGCTGCAAAGGTAACTCTTGAAGTGTGCTATATAGTTTTGGCATGTCTTGTTAGAAAACCTGTACTGTACCTTACTTCTATTATTACTGGGAAAATTCATGTATCTTTTTTATCTGCTGTGTAGGTGATATTTGCTGTCTTCTTCATGGCAAAAGAAGGTAGTCTAAGGAGAGTGTATAAAGAATGGACCTTGGTTGGTGCATTGACTGCATCAGGACTTCCTGCAGCTATATATGCACTACAAAATAGTTTGTTGCAAATTTCTTACAAGAATCTTGATTCACTCACATTCTCAATGCTGAATCAGACTAAAATATTTTTCACGGCATTCTTTACATATTTCATGTTGAGGTATGTTCCTGCAATAACAAATATTAATATTTCTGTCAAAACCCATTTGTTCAAATCCGTGTAAGTGGAGAGATTAAACTGTTATCTATGTCTCAAGTAAATGGTTTCATTCAATAGCTGTTGTGTCAGTAAAACAAAATTGAAAGTAATTTGTTCTGCACAGCTGGAGTCGTCCCAGATTCTTTTGAGTGTAACTTTGGTATTGTTTAGGTTGTTTTCTTTGAGGCTAGTGACATTCTTGTTCTTTGTGCTTTGTTGGACGTTGGGTGGTTCTGCATTGCTTCCCTTTTTATCTTTGTCATGTTTGGATGGCTCAACATCTGTTATTGTGCTGAGTTTCTTTTCTCTTCTTGGTGATTGCTTCCTGTTAAAATAGGATGTGTTGTATGTTTTTTTGTTTTGTCTGTGGGTTTGCAACTCTGCTACTTATAACAAGTTAAAGCTTAGTGTTATAAGGTCATTAACTTTGGGAAGAGAGAGTGTTAAGAGATTCGGGTTATAAGGTTATTAGTCTTATTGTTGGGAGGCTTAGGTTTGTACTAGTAGTACTAGTACTTTGCCTAATTATTAGTATAAATTGGAGTATTAGGTTAGGTGTTTGTAACTCGTTACATCTATATCAATCATATTTTCAGACTGTTATCTATCTTTATCTTTTCTCCTTCGTCCCTAACCCTAAATCTAAACGCTAACACTGTACACTACAAGGCATCTGATAATAGTTAATACAGGCAAAAACAATCAATTCAACAAATTGGGGCCTTGTTCTTGTTAATAGTTGCAGCAGTTCTTCTAAGTGTTGGCGAAGGCTCTAGCAAAGGTTCTACTGGCAATGCTGATCAAATTTTATTCTATGGAATTGTTCCTGTATTAGTTGCTTCAGTGCTCTCTGGACTGGCTTCTTCCTTGTGTCAATGGGCCTCTCAGGTTACCAGAACTTTCAAATTTCTGTTTAGACTTAAGTTTCCTAAATTGAATAATATTTATATTTGTCCTATTGGTTTCTTCTATCGCAGGTTAAGAAACACTCTTCGTACCTGATGACTATAGAGATGTCTATTGTTGGAAGTATATGTTTGCTTGCCAGTACCTTGAAATCTCCAGATGGGGAAGCTATGAGACAACATGGGTTTTTTTATGGTTGGACTCCTCTAACTTGGGTATGTTCTTACAATATTTGACTTTTGTGATATAATTATTAGAACTGTTAGATTGTTGTTGTTGTGCTTATCAGCTTATGCATGTATGCCAATACAACCATCACATAGATCTAGAAAATGAAAAGTTAAAATGTTGTTATTCTGCCCTCTGTGCCAAGCACATTCATGCACATGTAAATTTGTACTGATACCTTTTCAGGATCCAATCAGTAACGATTTTTGTTTATTTTTTGGGAGGGGGGTTAACAGTTTCTGTTGATTATACCCTAACTGCATATTGACTTTAACTGACAAAACTAAATGCCATACATCTGGGGTTCAATGTTTTTTATTTTATGACAAAACTAATGTAATCTCATACACTTGTGATTCTAGTTGATGACAAATATGTTATTAACTTATTAATTTTATTATTGAGTATGATTACAACTTACAAATCCATAATATGGACTTTTTAATGCCTTGCCCTGGGCATTATTATCCATATACAAGAGTGATCGTGCCTTTAATAGATATTGATATACATCAACTTAAAAAAAGTTGCATATTGTTTTTTATTCATTTCAGATCCCAGTAATTTTCAATGCCCTTGGTGGAATTCTTGTTGGTTTAGTTACAAGCCATGCTGGTGGTGTTCGAAAGGTGAGTTTAACTTTGTGAACTAAATTAGTTTTCGGATACACTATCCACAGATGACGGATAAAAATGGTGATCAGATGGTAGTTGGTCCCTATGTTAGTTTACCATGTTAAGACATCATATGTCAACTGGTTGATTGGAGGAAACAGATTGTATGCATTTGATGCTTTTAATATATTGTTTAGTTTTATCATGGCTTTTGGGGGGCTTTGACTAAATTCTAATATAACATGATTGCTGTTTATCAAGAGAAATTATTATTTCACTTTATTGGTGGAGCAGTAGAGGCAGTAACTGCACAAACTTTTGGTACTTAACTGAATTATTGCTAATATGCTACCGGACAATATAAAATTAGTGAGGAACTTAGATGTTACTGGACATGATGGCAATGCTTTAAAACTTTCAAAATTATTTCATTGGGAATTTGGGGAAAAGCATTCTTCATATTTTCTGATTTGTACAAATGTACTTACGGTGGCTTTTGTTCAATGTGGTTGCAGGGGTTTGTCATTGTTTCTGCTTTAATCGTTACAGCATTGCTACAGTTCATTTTTGAAGGAAAACCACCTTCATTATATTGTCTTGTGGCTCTTCCGCTAGTGGTCAGTAGCATTTCAATATACCAGAAATACCCCTACCGGGTTAAGAAGAAGGAATTGTAAAATCTGACCACTATAATACGGGGAAGTTATTTGATTAGTTCCCCACTGATACTCCTTTGTTTTATATCCAGAATATATATATATATACCATCTTGTAAATGATAGAAGGCGAGCATTCTTTTCCATGTCTTGTCTATCCCAATAGAATTATGATGTTATACAGACTTTTTTTAAAACAAAAAAAATAATTCTGGAACTTTTAAGTGAGGCATTTATTTCGGTCTCCTCTTCATGCTGGGATAACAGGACAAAAGTAGTTCAATTTGATATTTATGTTGTAGAAGACAATGGTAGCATCACCTTTGGTGAAAATGAAATTTACGCTACAAACATTTATTTTATTTTAATCCTTTTTCTCTCTAATGAACTTGATGAATCTTCTTTTGTTCTTGAATAACTGAATATGGTATTGTGAGGGAATGAAAGACACAATATTTATCATGCAAGGACCCTAGTAAAATTTAGATGTTGTATTTAATGAGTATGATTATGAGTAATTATCTATAAATTTTAATGGAGATGTGTGTGGGTAGGGTACCCTAGTACTCAATTCGTCTCATATCCACCCATAATTATTTATATAATTATAGTCATAATTATAATATTAAAAAATAAATATTAAAATATTTTAATCTGTAGGTTGATTATGATATGCATTATCAGCTTATGTCAAATGGGAATTACATTTATCATTTCTTCTAAAACAGTGGAAATTCGTTAATGTAAAAGTTTTGCTCTTTATTGACCCAAAAAAAAAAGTTTTGCTCTTTGAACTTTTATTCGTCACTAAATACACAAGTAAACATAACCAACAAAACAAAAGTATGGTAAGTTTTTTTATGAAGAGTATAGCTTAGTTGTTTTGGAGCCATACACTCCAAGAAGCAAATCAAGTTGTAGATATTATTATAGCAAAATTTGGGCTGACTATATGGCTTGTACATATTTTCCTAGGGGATTCTAGTTGGGGTTTAGCCCCATAATTTCACCCCATAAAATGCTTAATCGTTACAACATTAAGTTAGAAAATTTGAACAAAATTCGACCAAAAAAAAAAGAAAATTTGAACAAAAAAAAAGTTAGAAAATAAAAAAGTTAATAATTTGTTAAAAAAAACTTCATAATTCTTTAAAATAATTCACAAACCACTGGATTGGATATAGCGGAATAGATTAGTCTCTCGTAACATGGTAAACTACGATTTAAATCATCGTTGAGAGATGTGTCATATTTAGTGTCCATTTGTGCCTCAAACAAAATTGCCTCCGACGAGGGCAAAGACACGTGGGAAACCAAAAAAAAAAAAACGCAAGCCACAATAGTGGCAGGGTTTAAAGGAGGCGGGGAGAGGGAAGAGATGAAAACTCGAGACGGTTTACCGGTTTAGGCGTGGCAGGGTTTAAAAGGAGGCGCGGAGAGGGAATCACAGTCTCACAGAGGCTGTAAGGAAGGGGTTCAATTCAATCAAAATTCAAAAACGATGGCACACATTGCAAACCTACCCTTGACACCACTCATGCCCCCCGCCACTTCCTCATCGGAGATCAAAGAGATCGCGTTTAAGACCGTCCCTTCAGCTTCCAAGGTCGAAATCAAGCGTGTCCTCGAATCCTTCTATGACTTGCAGGTCCAGAAGGTGCGAACCCTGAACGTGAAGGGCAAATTGAAGCACCGCGGTGGCTCCTTCGTCGCAAAACCCGATTACAAGAAGGCCTACGTCACCCTCAAGAAACCGATTTCTTTCTCCCATGACCTTTACCCCTCTCATGTCACTGCCAATGCCAACGAGGACAACATGAGGAATAAGGTGTTGGCCAATCAGTGCTAGGTAGTTCTGGGGGACATGTTAGGTTTGAATATTCTGATGTGATGTTCACCTTTTTATTTCCCTTGTTTTTTTCTTTTAAAAAAAATATGGGTTCGCATGAAAAACATGGGTAGTCCGGTGTAAGATTTTAAATTATTGTTCGCGTATGTTTTTTAGTATATGTTTAGATTCACTCTTGTGAGAGACAAAAGTGATTCCAAAGACACAAAACGAGATTTTAACATGTTTGGGAGTTTTCGAATAAGATCGATTTTGCCTCTAGAATAGATTTTAAGTTCAAGTTGAGATTTAGATTTTGCCTTAAAATGTGATTTTTAGCTTCAAATTTATTGTTCAATACACTTTTATATGAATACATCCAAACATAAATCACTTTACATTTAATTCACTTTTAACCAAAATCAAATTTACAAAATCAATACATTTAAAATCAATTTTCGTCAACGTAGAACCAAACACACACTAAATTGTGGTTGTGGTTAGGTCACTATCCTTGATGTTGAAATGTGGACAAATGCTATTAATGCGGCTGCAAATGTGATTGCACTGCGGCTGGGGAGATATTTGAAACCTTGGTTGTGGATAGCAATTTAAAATCATTCCAATGATTTATCAGAGTTTATTGATTATTGAGGATCATGCTGTTGGTTAATGGATATGATATTTTTGAGTCGTTGTTTTTTAGCAGCAAAGCACCAAAGACAATAAAATGTCAACATCATCTAAAAGCATGCTCAGTAGAAGAGAAACAATTCTACTGTTTTAGAAAAAATGAGTGTTGACATAAATCTCAGAGTAGTTTTGCAGCAGACTGCTTGTTCTAAGAAGTGAGATCAGCTGCACTTCATTTATCCACTTGTTGCTTTGGTTTGTGCCAGCCCTTTACATCCAAATATGGTGTCTATAAGCCATTGCTCAAGGTTGTGTCAATGGTATCTTTCTCCAGTTTAATTCAGCACTGATTGATGTTTAAAATGATAAATTAATCTATTTATTTATTTATTTAAAAAATAAAAAATGGAATGACTATAACTTATTCTTACCCGTCTATAAATAATTGTAATAGTGTGAAACCCAGGAATTTCAGCATGGAAGTTCGATGACAGTGTGCAGTTTTGTTGTTTTTCATAAACATCAATAATCTCGGAAAATAAATTACTCGGGTTACATTAAACGTTAGAGTAAAGAACATTGTGACTATGATTCCACGAATCTATATCTATGAAATGACTGAGTGCTCAGCTGATAAGAAGGAACTTGTTATTAATTACTAAACCAGTGGAAGCAAGCATCCTAAATAAAAATCTGATTGGGAATTCTTTAATGCAGCTCACTAGCAGCATATTTTTTGCAATGTTCATTCTTACAGATATTATTTCCTCTCCCGTCTCATTTTTTGCAATGCTAAAGTATTTTGTTTTCCTTTTATCTCCATCTTTTACGGTTCATTGCTAAACTCATAAGTCTGATGTTCTATCAACTGTATGTTCTTGGAGTATTCTAGTTAAGAAAGTAACTCAGTTTTCTTCTTAGGTATGTGTTACATGTATTGCAGCAGTTGGAAGCCTCTTTTGTATATGTAACCTTCAGCGAACAAAAAACCTTTCTTTCTTTGAAGTCAACAACATCTTTAGATATAAAATTTAGACTATATTTCATGTAAAAAATGGGTATATAGGTGCTTCTGCTACAGGATTTTTTATGTTGAAATACTTTTAAGACATGGAAAGCCTTCTTCTCAGGGCTCCTTTACGTTGAGTGGGGTTTGGTGACTTGGGCATATCCTGTCCATCTCTAGTTTCATCTCCTGCAGGTTTCACATGAAGGGAGTTCTTAATCTTCCTCCAATTTAAACCCCAGCCATTCTTTGGCTTGTTGCTTAACTTTCCATACTCTCGTTGCAGCTCAAAGTAGTCGCTCTGCAGTTCTACCATGTTGGACTTTACATTCTCAAGTTCTGCTTTGAGTGTTTTAATGTCCATAGATGCAGATGCCTGGTTTCCATCCTGTTCAGAGTTGATTCCACTTTGTGCTGGTTCCTTCTCTTGCATTGCTGCCCTCATCTTTACTTGCTCTGAAAATAGAACCTGCATGTCTTGTATACTTCCGTTCAGGTGACAACTTTTAGGCTGAATCACCACTCTGATCATGTTAGCTCTAAAAATGCTATGTGGTTTAAACTACCATTTGTTGTGCTATCACACTATCTTAGATGGGATGCATATTATTATTGTGTGAACCAGCTGTTTTTGTGTAATTTAATTTTCTTATTAAAAATGGGTGTGGAAATATTTTCTTCTTTCTGTTGAATCTCTTCTATGATGATTATGTCATATCTCAACATCTCTAGTCTTTAATCTGACGTTTCAAACCAACTTTGTTTTGCTGCAAAATGCAATGTCAAGAGAATTTTATTTCTAAATCACAATAGGTAAGTAAAGACGCAAACTTTTGTGTATAGAGGAAATATTTTACAGAGTTTACTGTCAACTATTTTCCCTTCACTATTGGTATGGTATAGGATTGTTTTTTGTGGCTCTCTAAAAGCACATAATTTCCGGGAGGGATTTAAGAGCTTTTCTATGTTAGTGTTGTTTTATTTTTGTGTGCAGTTATGAAATTCTTAAAACTGTGGTTAGTGATCATTATTTAATTTATCATGTATGAAGCTAAAATAGCTGAAAATTAGGTTCCAGAGATCCAGCAAACTTTACCTGGACAACAGTTCTTAGAGGCAGTCTATCATTTTGTGCAGCATGCAAGCATGCATCAAATGAGAGTTTTTCACAGTTCATTATTTTGCAGAGTCTTCTACGGTCATGGTCGCTCAGTGAAGGATGGGTCTAGAGAGACGTCAATATGAAATGTCAAAACTTTTGTTTTGAAAATCCCTTTTACAACACTTAAAACCTGAAACAAAAGAAAATAAGGATTAAAAGGCTGACCTTGAGGTAGGTGTCAATGGCTCTATATAAACCGTCATCACATGATCGAGTATTTTCTGGTAGCAATTCAGCTAAAACTTGGAACTTTGTAATTGAAAGATTTGGGTCTCTTGCAATTTCAGCTAGGTAATTGTCCAAGAGCCTACTAATATTGAATTTCCCGGACTTTTGTTGCAGTTGCAGTTGCTGTTGTTCATGCATCAAGAAGTGTTCAACAATTCGTTGCACTACATTTATGTCTTGCATAGTGCAGTCTTCGGTTGAATTGGTCATGCTACTAATGAGAACAAACAAAAGAATAGAAAAAGAAATAGATAGAAATTAGTGTCTTTGGTTATTTTCATAGTCCTTGGGTTCTGTTTTAATTTTTGGTTTAGAGGGTTGCAGAGTTGGATTTGGCTTTCAACATTAATGCCTTATCCCCGCAAGGCTGTTTCCAGATTCGAACCCATGACCCTCGGGTCATAAGGCAGCAACCTTATCGTTGCGCCAAGGCTCGTCCTCAATGCCAATTCCAATGTCTGGAGGGGAAAAAAGTTTGGTAACATACTCACTTGGCCATTTTTTCTTTATCTCCATTTTGATATCTAGGAATTAAAAGATCATCCACCTCAGCATCTTCTAACACCATGCCCACTCTCTTTTCAAGGTCTGAAATGAGAGCTGGAGATACAGAATACATCATGGCCATCTTTAATATCTGCAACAAGAACTTACATGGGACAGCTTCTTGTTGCGGAGGAATTATGCTTACTAGGCTTTCAATAATAGCCTTTTGCTCCTTGCTGTGCCCAGTGCTTTCTTTTTTCTTCCCACTAAAAATACTGAACTGAAGATTACTTTTTCCATGCCCATATCCTCTTAGCCCTTCCAACTCCACATCCATCCCTGGTAGCCATCTCTTGGCATATTGCATGATACATTTACCAATGATCTCAGGCTTGGTTCCTTTTGCCCTTATTGCTGAAATGATCCGCATAAAATGATCGATGCGGAAGGTGGCCACATCATTGAACCACCAGCTTTCTTGATTAGCTGCTGCATCCTCACTTGTGTGCTCATTTTTAGAAGCCTTCCAGGCTATAGAATCACAGCATCTTCTAACAATTTGGAGGTTCTCAACCCATGGAGAGAGATTTTCACAAGATCTCAGAACAGTGAGAGTGTCTTTCCATGAAGAAAGCACGACGAATGTGAGGAAAGCTTCGGTCTTGGAAATGAGATTTCCATCTTCTAGTTCTTCAGTCATCTCTAGGAATTCTGATGCACATCTTAATGCAGCTATATTATTTGAGTCGAAGTCTATAGGGAGGCCATAACAGAACTTTAGAATTGTTTCAAATGTTTCAGATCCACCTGGAAAGTTTTCAAGCTTGAGCACATTGCCAGAATTTGAGATCAAAGGCTGAACTTCCAAACGTCCTATGTAGCCGCATTTTGATATCAAGGGGTACTGTTACAGAAAAAGTAGTCAAACTTACGAAAGGATTGAGTAGCTCTTGCTTGGGGTGTTTGGTTTCTTTTTTATCTTCATTTTCAGTTGATGCATTTTAATCACAACAAAGTGACCATGTTTTTATTCTATTTCTTGTTTTTAAGATTTTGCTAAGGAAATGGTAAAAACATTTTTTTTAATTTTACTATTTTCTTTACAAAATCTTGAAAGAAGTAAACAAAATAAAAACAGATTTTTTTTGTGATGCCAGTGAGGAAAAAAAAGAACTGAAAGTGCAATTAAAAAAAAGCCTTAGTATCCCCCAATTTCTGCTGTTTTGTTTTCTTTTAAGGAGGATTCCTAACCCGTCTCTGATGTTCTATTCTATCTCTCTTGAGGAACTTTTTTCTTTTACTATCCAAAAAAAAGGGTGGGGGTGGGGGGGGTGGGAAGACACATGCAACACACAAATAGACACACCAGGAAAAAAAAAGGAATAAATGGTGTTTATGCTCCCTATGACAGAATTGTGCTCTTCACCAGTCAGTATCAGTCACTAAGATGAGAGTATGAATGAGAGACTACTAATAGGCATTAGACAGTGTTATGATGTTGCCAATTCCTTGTCCTGTATATACCCTGCTGTCTGCTGATGATACTGTTTGGAAAAAAAAATTACTGAACCAATCCAGAGGGAAAAGTAAATGGTTTTCTGCATCTACAAGGCTTTACGTTATGGTGTTTGACTATACCTTGTGTACATTATAAGTGGTTTCCTGGACTTCAATTGAAAAGTCTGTTGGGATTTGAGGAGAAATGAACCTGCACAAGCCCAAACCAGAAAGAAACAAAAAGGAGGACAAAACAATCACACATACAAAAAGAAGTGGTAGAAGTTAGATTAGATGCAAAGCATGGGAACTGAGAGGATAAAATAAGAGGAGGGTGAGGGAGAACCATGCTTGGTTAGACATGCTAAATTAAATTCATTTAGACTTGTATTGGCATTTTTTGCTGCTTAAAATATAAAAGATTCTATTTCTAACAGTACCATGCTTGTTCGCCTTTGATGCTATCAGCTATTGTGACGAGTTTGTTGGGAATTACAATGCTTTTATCTGAAACTTGATCAATTCTGCCAGTCTGACTTTCAGGGTCTGGTGCTTGGGCCACTTGAAGAGACTTCATGGTGATTCTTTAGCTAACTGCAGTATGCTTGGGATAGACACACCATTTTGATGGCTAGTCTAAAATCTAAATGATATAAGGGACCAGAGATGTTGTCTAAATTAATGCTGAGAAAATGTTCTGTGGCCAGTGTAGGGCTATAGTTAAGAGGGTTGGTGGGTTGTTTCTTTCCTTCTAGGCTATCAACTTCAATAAAATTCCATGTCATATATAGAAGCTATAATTGTGCAAATGTTTAACTGAGCCCAAGTATACACATGCTACATGGTTTTATCTGAGTTAAGTGGCTTTATTTTATTTGATCCTTCTCTTAAATGAAAATATTTGTAATTTGTATTACCATTTATTTATATCCAGTTTGTGAAGATTGAAGCGTTTCCCATGAAAGGCTTAGGTTTGGTTCTCATTGTTAGCAATGAGCAATGCTTAATAGATGATTTACAAGCATTCTGGTGAGAATTTGCTGAAATTTGTGGAATGTCCTAACATTTTTATAGAATTATCATCTTGTTCTCCTAAACTTTGACTGTATCATAAAGACAAAATTGCAATGTAAATGGCTCAGAAATTGCAAAGTTGTTTGAGTAACTTTTTTTCTAGGATTACATTTCCCTGCTCTCACCTTGTATATTTTTACCCCACCCATAAAGTAACTTTTCCAATAAAATAATAATTTTAAAAATATTAAATTATTTTTTATAAGGTATAATTTCTATTTTTATTTTTTTTAATCTTATCATAGTAACATTAATCTTTTTTTTTGTCAACATGAACAAGTTCATAAAAGGGAAAAACTCCAGCCATATGACATCTACAGCAAGGAAAACAACATATGCAGAGTCACAAGAAATATAACAATCCTAACTAAGACACGCTGTTGAACCTATACCAAACTATAACAAACTACAAATAAGGAAAACAACAAAGCTAAAAAACAAAACAGCTAAAACACAGAAAAACCTACACCTAGCACACCAAAAAGGATACAGACATGAATGATATCCTTGAGTGGGTTGGGTTTAGCCCATTTGGGCACCCAGAACCTTCTGTCACAACTAATAAAGCTGACATGTCACGGATCCAGAGCACTGCACGCATCAAACACCCAGAGCCTGGCCTAAACAGAACCGGCAGGGGCGATGTAGGACGGTCCCTCATAATGCATGACGGCGAAAACACAACAAACAATACCAGAACAAAAACCAACAACAGACAGCCAAAACCACAAAATGAAACAACACGAGTAACAGAAGCACAACAACAGAAAAAACAAATAAACAATCTACAAAAGCCACACCAAACACAGCAACAACAACACAGTTTCAACAGATCTGGAGATAGAGATGGTGACCCAACCTCTTGACAAGTGGTTGCAACGGTTGCAGCATCCACCAAGAGCCTCCACGCAAGAAGGAGATGACAGCACACCCCAACGTGAGAGGAACACGGTCAACCCGCCGCTGAATGCGGCGGCTCTAACCAAAGCCATGGAACTTGAGATCGCAGCGGCACCAACAAACCTTGAAGAGTGGTGTCCCTGCACAAACAAAACGAAAATTAAGAAGGATTTGGGCCATGATTTGTCCCCTTTAGGCCATACACAGTGCGAACCGATTGCCGAATTGTGGCTCACTGGTACTGTACGTGATTGTTTTCATTCAATTATTTGTATAGTATTTTCATCCCAAAACTTTTATGAAAATGCAGTATCAATTTAAATGTTTTGGTTCCATTTTTCACTTTTTTATTAATAAGATACCAATAATTTAAAATAAGAAAATGCTAATTAACAACGAGCAACAACACAAAATTTCTACCCGAATTTTATACCTGCTCAACATAAATGTTTTCAATAGTCAACAAAATGCATATCAAGTGAAATGAATGATTTATTGCAAGAGTTAAAACAGAAAGTCATATATTTTTCAAAGATCATATGACTTTAAAATAAAATCTTAATCATCTAAGTATAGTTTGGTGATTTTTTTTTTGGTTAAATAGTTTGGTGATTATAATTTGCTATACTGTTTTTTTTTTTTGGTCATGAATTTGCTATACTGTTAGCACATGTATTGTTGTAAGTTTTGTCCTTATATTCTGGGCCCATTTGTTTTAGCTTTTATTGAAAAAATATTATTTTTGTTGACCAAAAAAAATAATATTATTTTTATTTTGAAAATTTATAGGGTATTTGTTTAATCATTTTAAAAAATATATTTCTGATTATAATGATAACTATATTTTAAAAAAAATAACTTTTATAATTATAATTAAATGAAAAATAGCTTATGCTTAACAATTTTTCTACTCACTGTAGGAGTAAAATTATCCTCTCACTATCATATTTATGCCGGTTTTTTCGAAATTATTTTCCCCCTCTCGTGACCCTACCACCTATTGGGCTGGGCATAATTTCTTTGGATGGCTTGTAAAAATAGGACTTCTTGACCGCATTTACTTGAAAAGTATAAATTATTTCCTAAGAATAAAAGTACAACTTGCTTCGCATGGTGGTTGCTTGCGGAACTTGCCTCATCCTCCGAGTGTAATGGTAACATAGCGCTCAGGTACTACCAAATTTCATTCTCATCTAATTAATACTACCAATTTTTCTCTCCTTTATGTCCACTCCTAATTTCTAGTTTCTACCATGTAAATCCTTTTAGAAGTATGTGTTTAAACTATGTTATCCAAAGATTATTCCCACCACTTGTTGCAATCTCTTTTATGTGTTTTATATCACACCACTTAGAGCATCAACAATGGAGCATCTCACTTTGGGGCAGGGGTAGCAAAATGGGCCGACCCGATCCGCAAAAAAGGGACGGGCTAGCCCGCCAAAAAAAGTGGACTGGGGTACCCCAGCCCGCCCCGCCCTGCAAAAACAAAAAAAATAAAAAAAAAAAGTGTGTAGAAGTGGCGGGTTAAAAAAACCAAAAAATGCACAAAAAAAGAAAAAGAAAAAGAAAAAATGGGTTGGCGGGCCAACCCACCGGGTTAGCCCGTTTTGAACCCACCTTTGGGGGGGCCAAAACGGGTTGTGGGTTGAAAACCCCAACCCGGCACGCATTTTTTGGCGGGCTGGCCCGCCGGGCCCAACCCATATTGCCACCCCTACTTTGGGGTACTTAAGTGAGTCTCATTAGTATATATCACCTATTTTGACTTTTTTAAACTTAAACACCTCATAAACATTTTACCTCTCTAATCCAACACCTCTCAAAAAAATTTTAAATGGATCCCACCAATAATTTCTCATAATTACATTCCATCAATAATTTATCTATTAAGTTATAATTACTTTTACTATTTTTTATGCAAAATATTTTTTATTAATAAAATTACTTTTACTTCCGTCAAGAAAAGTAATTTTACTATTATTATTTTTTTTAGAGATATTTATATATATGTTCTTATTTATGTTTTAAAAAAAATTAACGTTGATTTTTCTAGTCCAGCTCTGATTCATACACATTTTAATGGTTATTTTAACGGTAATAAATTAACGGTAATATGCATGTAGCTGTAACAAAAAAAATTAACTGTAATAATCTTTTACCATTTATAATTCTGTTTTATAGTTTTTTTTCTATTTCACAACACTTTATTTTATTTAACAGCTTTTTTTAATTTTTAATTTAATTTTTTAATCCATAAAATAAGATATGACCCACCATGCATTTAATGAAGAAAATGTTTAGGAGAAGTGTTTAACTAAGCACCTATACTTAATAAGCACCATAACAAAAATGCTCTTAAATGCATAATTTTTAATAAACATTGGTGCTTATTTGGTGAAATGTTTATTAAGCACCCTCATTAGAGATGCTCTTATACACCAAAACCTTCATGTTATATCTTTTTTTCTAAATTAATCAGTTAGAGTTAATATTGCCTGATAAACTTACAGGTCCGAGGTAAAAGAATATTAGTTATTAGAAGCTTAGAAAGGCTATGTGAGACAAATAATACTTATAACCCGAAGAGTCTTTAAAAAAATTAGTATTGGTGATTTGGTCACCAATACTAAAATCAATCATCATTCTATTATTATTATTATTATTATTATTATTATTATTATTATCTTTTTATCATTTTGTCTAATTCTCAAATAATGATGTGAAAATTTTACTTCATTATATCATAAAATATCCAAAAAAATAAGATTATGATTTTTCTTCATTACATATATATAACAATAATAATATTCAAATAGCATAGAACGGATGCCTTTATTAAGTTTTAATTAAGGTTTATATCACATTAAAAAATAGGACATACGTGACAAATAAAAATAGAGTAAAATATACTCTCTTTCCCTTAGAGATATTGATATTACATTTTTTTTCTTTTTTGTTTAAAAACACACACTTTCCTCCTGAGAGATACCAATATTACACTATCCTCCCCTCTTGTTTGAAAACACACACTTCTATTCCCAGAGAGATACCAATATTACACACTTTATTCCCTTTAAAGATTAAATATGATACATTTTTCTCCATTTTTGTAATTTTTCATTGACGTAAAAGTTGGTCTCTATTAAAATATTTTTTATTACCATAATAACCTTTTATCTTTCATTTCATTTCATTTCTGTTTTTGTCCCATTTTCTTTCCCAATCCGATTTCAGAATCACAGTTACAGCGTCGTTCACCACCACATTCCACTAAAACCAAAACGAATTCATTGTTGGTGGAATGTGGTGGTGAACGCAGTGAAACAGTGATTCTGATTTCAGGAATCAGAAATTAAAATGAGAAAGAAAATGGGGCAAAAAGGAAATGAAATGAAAAATAAAAATTATTATGGTAATAAAAAATAATTTAACGGAGGCTAACTTTTACGTTAATGGAAAATTACAAAAATAGAAAAAAATATATTATATTTTATCTTTAAAGGGAAGCAAATGTGTGTTTTCAAATAAGAGAAAAGAATAGTGTAATATTAATATCTATCAGGAGAGGAGAATATATTTTCAAATAAAAAAAATGTAATATTGATATCTCCCAAAGAAAGAGAGTGTATTTTACTCGTAAAAATATTTGGGCGGCGAGGGTGGAATAGGTGACAGAGAGTTCGCGTTACGCGGTACTCGACGTGGTTGGCGGTTTCCGCTGCCATATATAAATGCGATGCACTTGAAACGAAAATGTGGTGCATTTGGTCATCGTTCATTTCATTTCGTCCCTTTCCTCGTTCTCGCTCTTTCTCTCTCTGCATTCGCTGCGAGAAGAAAATTTGAGAGATTCAGATCTACGTTTCTGAGAGAGAAGAAAGGATTTAATTTCTCAGAAAATGGCGACGGTGTCCCCTCTCGCCAAATACAAGCTCGTCTTCTTGGGCGATCAATCGGTTGGAAAAACCAGCATCATCACCCGCTTCATGTACGACAAATTCGACACCACCTATCAGGTCCCATCCTCCTTCAGATTTCGCTCATCGATTCTCAATTTCAATTTTCATTTTGCTATGGTTTATTCAACGCAGGCGAAATCAAACTTGAACATATTAATTTCCCATCGTTTGATCTCCTATTATTTTTATCACAGATAAATCATTTACGATATTTGTACGTGATTTTGTTTAGACATTTTGATCAATGATCACACGTGCTCTGAGATATCTCTGCAACGTGCTTTAAGATATAATTTTGCTCTGAATCTTGTGGGTACTCTGTTTGATGTCCCTTGAGTTTTGGGGTGAAAGTTTGAGGGAACAGTTTTTATTGTCATTCTGATCCTCAAATTTCACTCACATTTTTAAGGCAAAACAAAATGGTGGCTGGGAATTGAACAGTTGTTTGAAAATTCATTGTCACATTTTAACCATTCGGCAATTAGGATCCATAATTTGAGTCAGTGAAATGCTTGAATGAGAAGAGGAGCATGTTTTAGTCATTAAGAATTTAAGAAGTAATTTTCAAGGTCTCGATTTTTATAATTGTGTTGATTTTTAAGAGGCTTGTTTATATGAAATTTCCAACATCTTACAATGCTTCTAGTTTATATTAGCCTTCATATAAGACAACATTAAATGGAGGCTTGTTTTCTTTGTTATTTTTTTTCAACAATCACATTTTTTCCCTTCCCGCTGCTCGATTTCTTACAAATTTTTTGGTCATATAATTTTCAGGCCACTATTGGTATTGACTTTTTGTCAAAAACAATGTACCTTGAAGATAGAACTGTTCGTTTGCAGCTTTGGTAGGATGAATTCCTCTTCAAATCATATATGTACAAGATCAGTCTATTTATATTTATTTATTTATTTATTTTTCAGAAGTTGTTTTAGAGTACACATTACTGGGGTATAGCCAGCCATGTAGGCATTTTTATTTCACCTGTTCTATTCACTATTTCTGAGCTTGTTATACTTAAACTTCGCAGGGATACTGCAGGGCAAGAAAGATTTAGAAGTCTCATTCCAAGCTACATAAGAGATTCTTCTGTTGCTGTTATTGTATACGATGTGGCTAGTAAGTTTTATGTTTTTTTTAAATATCAATTTCATCATCTAATTTACAGGATGTTTTTCGATCTTTGCTGATTTTCTCATCATGCAAATATTCCAAGACTGATCATATTACTTGGGGACAAAGGCTTTGTAGTACATGAATGCATTCTTCATAGTGACTTCTCTGATCTTACTTTTCTAAAAACACACTATTTTTTATGATGAAAACATCTCTCTTCCTTCTTGTATGTGTGTGTGCTCGCTTGCATGCACATACCTGTTCTCTTATGCATTCTTTTTATCTGAACTGTGTTTGCATGTGGATCTGGAAGTGCTTTAGTCAGTTTAGTGTTCATTTTTGCAGATAAGTAGCAATATATTTAACCTCAATTTATAATTATTAACCTAAGTAAGCTGTTTTAATGTAGACAGGCAATCATTTTTGAACACTAACAAGTGGGTTGAGGAGGTACGTACAGAACGTGGCAGTGATGTTATCATTGTCTTGGTTGGAAACAAAACCGATCTTGTTGATAAAAGGTGAGTACTGAGTTTGGTCTATATGATTTTTCACACACACAACACACACACATGTATGTGTGTTAGGTTCATAACTGGAGCTTACCAAGATTACTGTATATTAAAATTATCATATCAGAAGCCATATTTACGGTGAAGTTTATATCTAGAAGATTGGAGTTTCTTTTTCATCCTAGAACTATAAAAGTCTGGTAGATTACATGTAGTTTTAGGATTAGGATGGTCTAAATATAAATTCATTTTAGGGCATGAAATTGGGATGTATTAGTAGTAGTTAGAAATAGTAGAAAACATAGTTAATCCATTTATATACCAGGTAGCTTGCACTTTGAATTTGCCATTCAAGTATTGTGATGTCACCGTCTGAATTTTTTTTAAAAGGCCATTTTGATACTTAACAGGCAAGTTTCTATAGAGGAAGGAGATGCCAAGTCTCGTGAGTTCGGAATCATGTTTATAGAAACCAGTGCAAAAGCAGGCTTCAATATCAAGGTAAAAATTAATGAATTTTCTTAGTCACCCCAATATTTTTGGTTTATCAGAGCATATGATCTATAGTATGCAAAATCCTGGCGTGATTTCCCGTTGCTTTTACATAGAATATATCTCCTCTCAAAACTTAAAATTCACGATCAACTAATCCTCGTTTCTCAAGTTTATCTTCTTTCACATGTTGGTTGAGGTTCTTGTGTCCTTAATGTTTTCTGTCGATGCAAAATTGCAGCCTTTGTTTCGTAAGATTGCTGCTGCCTTGCCAGGGATGGAAACTCTTTCTTCTACAAAACAGGAGGACATGGTCGACGTAAATTTAAAACCCACGGTGAATTCATCCCAGACAGAGCAGCAGGGAGGAGGTTGCTCATGCTAGAGAAGACTATTCTCCAAAGAGCCAACAGATATCTGTTCCCTCAGTATAATACTGGGAATGGCTGCTTAAATGCAAGAATGATGCTGGAGGAAACGTGCTTTCATATCAATGATCCTTCAGTTTATTTGGTGAGGATGACAAATTGCAGTAATGGTTTTGATGTATGACATAAAGATTGATAGTTATTTTTTATTTGTTAGTCCCTTGATGTAAGAATACAGGTAATAAACAAGTTCCTCTAAAATGTCTCTCCTCCTAGGTATATGTTGTCCTTTTTTTCCCCGGTTTTTTTTTAGGTCAACTTTTTTTCCCGGTTAAATATGTTATCCTTGAACATATGCATGGATGTACAAGGCCAGAAATATATAACCCTTCATCCGACCCCCTTTCTTTGGGGCACCCATATGACCTATATATCAAAAGCAGAGTTGCCACGAATATCTTCGTGGGTTTGGTTTGACCTGACCCGAAGAAATCTATAAAATACAAGTTGTGTTGGGGAGTTAGATTATTTTTTGTTTAACCTAAAACTAATTCAACTTTTTTCATTTGGATATTAGATTTTATTTTTTAACCTAATTAAATCCAAATTAATCCGATCACGAGTATATATCATGCTTGATATTGCTTCCACTTCCCAAATAAAACAATGTCAATATAATTGTTCTTTCATTTGAATTAGCGGCATTTGTCTTTTTATAGACACGAAAGTTTTCTTACCTATATATAAAAAAGGCAAAAAGATATGGGTTCCATTTAAGTAAAACCAAAAGTTGTTTGCTACCGAAATATAACTTGTTTTAAATTGAATTGGGATTTATACCAAAATAATAATAAAACAATTATCATTATGATAAAGTTGTTTGTTGTACAGTCATTTTAGAAACTGCTAAGAACTCATGTACTATTTATCATATATTTTAAGATTTATTTGGCATATTCTAAAATAAATAAAGAGTGTTAATAATATAATTCTTTTGGTACACGGGAGCATATCAGGTAAGAAGAGTGTGTTATTGTGAGAGATAAGAGAGTTAAATATCAGTCATTGAATTAAAATTAAGGATTCCGATGCAAGTTCTCGTAAAAAGTGTCAATGCTCTCTCTTTTTTTTCATCCGCGCGTGGCGCGTGCATTATGCTCTATCTCTCTTCCTCTTTCACGCACTTGGTCCCATTTCTCACTTTTCTCTTCTCTCTCTCCTACCGAAAAACCTTCAATCTTTCCTCTCCATTGTTTTTTTGCCAACCATTTTCTCTCCTATGAATCTCTGCTCTCTCACGCCATTTTGTCTTTGGTCTCTAAAGCGATATTCATATAATGAAATGTTGCTGGCTCTGCGATTTCCCTTCATTCTTGACAACAGTCCAATTGGTTTTCACTTCTCAATATTAAAAATAAGTCCATGTATATGAAACTAAAATAGTGGTTTTAGAAGTGTCGTTAGCGGAGGATGTTTGTGTTTCTACATAATGCGATGAGAAGGAAAAGGCGGATCATACTTACACGGAAACATGGACCATATGAGCACGAAGCAAGCATAGGGAACTCCGTTCAAGTGATTGGTGGTAATTATAAGTTCACCATTAGATTTTTTCAATAAGGGTGCTTGATGTTTAACGGTTGAGAGGTTAAAAATCCCCAACTTCTTTTTATATAAAGAGGGGTAGGGGCAAATGTTCATAGTTGTTTATGAAGTGCGTTAATAATTTTTTAAAAATGCTACTTATCTATATTTTTTAAGAATTATTTATTCTATTTAGTTAAATGATATACCTTTATATGCTTTTAGCAAATATTGATTATTGACTGTGAGGTCTGAGTCTGCCCAGCAAAAGAATAGAAAAAAGATTTCATAAGAAGGAGCGAAAGAGAAGGAAGAGATGGAAATGTTTTGCTTTTGACGGTATTTCAAAGAAGGAGCACAGCGAGAAAGATAAATGTTGAGGAACGGAAATCTGGAGAGTCGTGCGCCAAAGAAAGGGGAGAAAATGGAGACAGACTGATGCACGCGCGGATGGAAGAGAGAGAGAGAGAGAGAGCATGGACACTTTTTACGAGAACTTGCATCGGAACCCTTCATTTTCATCCGATGACTGATATTTAATCCTCTCATCTCTTATAATAATATACTCCTCTCATCTGATATGTCCCCTTTAGTACACATGTTAAGAATATAAATGAAAGTGCTATGTCTAAATAATATAAATGAAAGTTTTTTTTTTGTCAAGGAATATAAATGAAAGAGAAATGTTATATCCTTCTACAAATCTTCTTACATATTCTCTAAAGTAAGAAAGAGAATACAACTAATATATTAAAAACATAAAAAACAATTAATGCTTGTTCTATTTAGTAATTAGAAGGATTTGTAGGAATAAAAGGTAGGAGAATTTATAATTACTCTAAATATTAGTTGTATTATCTTTCTTACTTTATAAAGTAATAGCAGGATTTGTAGGAAGATATAATATTTTTCAGTATGAATTTTTTTGGATTAAATAAAAGTATTAATTATTTTTTATGTTTTCAAGATATTATTTGTCAAAAAAATATTTTTAAGATATTAATTGTATTATCTTTTACTTTCTAAAATAGTAAAAGAATATGTGGGAGAATTTATAAGAAAATATAACATTTATCGGTATGAGTTTTTTTGGGTTAAATGAAATTATATTTTTGGGTGAAATGAACATAACCCACAAGCCCGCAAACAGGGGTTATGCTTTTTTTTTTTCCGCGAGTCGCGTGAGAACTGAGAAAGTCCCACACACTGTCTACACAGCAATGACAGCATCAAAGATTCAAAATGATAAATTGACCAAAAAAAAAAGATTCAAAATGATACAACAGGCAGCTATGAATGAAGTTGGAAAAGGAATTTAAAAAGTTATAAGGTTTAATTGTAGTTTTAGTCCTTTATCTTTTGTGATTGTGAAATTTTAGTCTCTTATCTTTTAATTGTGTCAATTGGGTCTCTTATCTTTTAAATGTGTGCAATTTTGGTTCAATCGTCAATTTCCTAACAGAGTTTGCTGACTTGGACAACGGCGTTGACGTGGCAATGACAACATGGAGCTTAAAAGTCTGTTTGGATGTAAAAATTCTAACTTTTGACTTATAGAGTAGTTATTTTTATTTTGTATCTTATTTATCTCATATATGGACAAGAGAAAAAATTGTTAAATAATCATTTATAAATAAATAAGTGCTTTTGGAGAAGTCAAAAGCTAGAACTTTGCATCCAAATAGGCTCCTAAGCTCCATGTTGTCATTGTCACGTCAACACCGTTTATCCAAGTCAGCAAACTCTGTTAGGGAATTGACGGATTGACCAAAATTGCACACATTTAAAAGATAGGGATCCAATTGGCGCAATTAAAAGATAATGGACTAAAATTACACAATCGCAAAAGATGAAGGACTAAAACTGCAATTAAGCCAAATTATAAAAAACGTATTTTTAGCATTTTTTAAAAAAATAAATCAGTTAGCATTTTTTAAATAAAAAAAGAAGCACGATACCACCAACACCAACCTCCGTCCGCAGACCAAGCAAGCACAGCAATGTAGATGCGACGGCGGAAGCTATGCAATGCCCATCACCACCTTTTTTAATTGGTGAGACGTTTCTCTCTCTCTCCCTCTCAAATCAAAGTCCCCCAAATCGCATTCCATTCAATTCAATTCCCTTTCAACTTTCTCATTTATATTCCTTCTTGTTAGAGTATTGCAAAACGTGAAAAAAACTGAAAACCAGATCTTTCTCATACTCAACTCCTCCTCGTACCTCGTACGAAACACAAGCCCAAGTAGTAACACCAAACGTCGACGAAAACAACAATGTCCCACTTGATCACACAACATCAACACGAGCCCTCTGATTCGTTTTTCCCAGGTGGTCTGTTCCTTCACCCCAATACGGTTCCCACTTCCTTCATTGCCTCGATTTCATCTTCATCGCCATCATCATCGTCGGTTTCGTGTTTTTCGTGGGGTCTCAGGAGAAGGGTCGGTTACGAGATTCTGAGGGTGGAAGGCAGAGTCTGTGGCATAGGCGGTGCCGTTTTCTCATCGTTGAGCTTGTCCATAAAAGGAAGCGATGTGGGTCAGAGATACGAATCCGGTGAAACTGTGGGGCAAAAACAACACGAGAAAAAGGTGGAAGCTGGTGTGTCTGATCAAGAGAAGGAGAATGTTATTGGGGTTAATGGGTCGGGTGCTATGAACATGACCAAGCATCTCTGGGCTGGAGCTGTTGCTGCCATGGTTTCAAGGTCTTCACTTTTTAATCTCTCTGCAATAATACATCTAGAGCATCTCCGATGAGAGTTGCTTATAGAGTTTTTAAAATTTAAGTAACTATGATCAGTTGATTTCATCGTTTGAGTGCATATAGGTGGCAGTGTCATCCATATGTAAGCAACTCTTAAATTGGGTTTCTTATATAAGCAACTCCTATTAAAAATGCTCTTGCACTCACATTCCCATAGTTTTTTTTTTCTTTCACTTTTCACAATTTGCTGTGCAGTGTGCACTTACACTGCTGCACTGATTCTTTTATTTATTTGTTTTTTACCCTGCCAGTTTTCTTAAGGATAAAGATGCTGTTTTTGTTTTGATTTTGAAGCTTTTTTTGGGGGGTGGCTTTGAAAAGTATGTTCATGATTTTTGTCCCTTTTCTTTTCTAAATTGATTTTAAAATCTATGTTTCCAAGTGAAATAAATGAAATGAAATGCATCATGCTGTTTTTTTTTTCTTGCTTGTGCACTATGATTGATTTCATGGTTACTTGCACTGTTCTCTGTGGTGTCTCAGGACTTTTGTTGCACCACTTGAGAGACTCAAGTTGGAGTACATAGTTCGTGGTGAGCAGAAGCACATTATTGAGCTTGTCCAGGAGATTGCGGCTTCTCAAGGGTTGAGAGGTTTTTGGAAAGGAAATTTTGTAAATATTCTTCGGACGGCACCCTTTAAGTCTATAAATTTCTATGCCTATGATACATATAAAAGTAAACTGTCTAGGATGTTGGGGAATGAAGAATCCACAAATTTTGAGAGGTTTGTTGCGGGTGCTGCTGCAGGGATTACAGCTACCTTGCTCTGCTTGCCCATGGACACTGTGAGTATATGAAATTCATGATCCTCTTAGCTGCTGCATATCTGTTCTTTGTGATGATTTTTGTTTTTTTTTTTCACTTGCTATGTGTTAAGTGTTCTTTGGATTGTGATGCTCTGAGAAGTATGATATGATGGGTATGAATCAAGGCTGGAATGTGTATTGTGGAGTTTGTAGACAGATTTGGGCAATCACATAGGTCCTCCCAAGGAGTTTTAATTTGTAAAATGGTGATGCCACATTTCACTCCCAATCTCTTCTAACTCGGGTACTTTACGCTAACTCAGTTGATGAAGCTAAAGAGTATTAGTATTACTTGTTGCATTCCTGCCTTTGATATGTATTTTCTCCAAGAGCTCCCTGATTGTAGCATAATCATTGTTAAATAACCTTGAAACTTGAATCATATTAGAAAAAATAGTGTCTCCTTTAGATTTTATTTGAATACCAAAAGGCGCTGTTTGTGGTCTATATCACTTGTGTCTTGTCTTTCAAGATTTGGAGCACAAAAAGGCCTTCACCAGAATTCCATGTTTCCTACTCAAACAAACCATTTCAAATTTTCAATGTAGTACAATTTTTAATTATGCTGTAGTTGCATTCTAAGAGTGGTTTCTTGCAGATCAGGACAGTAATGGTAGCACCTGGTGGTGAAGCCTTGGGAGGTGTGATTGGTGTCTTCCGCCACATGATCAAAACCGAGGGCTTCTTTTCTCTTTACAAAGGTTTAGTGCCCTCCATCATCAGCATGGCACCTTCAGGTGCTGTCTATTATGGTGTTTATGACATTTTAAAGTCAGCATATCTGCATTCACCCGAAGGAATGAAAAGAATCCAACACATGAAAGAAGAAACTCAAGAGCTGAATGCTTTTGAACAACTGGAATTGGGTCCCATCAGAACTTTACTTTATGGTGCCATTGCTGGTTGTTGTTCTGAAGCTGCTACATATCCCTTTGAAGTTGTAAGGAGACAGCTTCAAATGCAAGTTCGGGCGACACGGTTGAATGCACTGGCAACTTGTGTCAAGATTGTTGAGCAAGGAGGTGTTCCTGCTCTCTATGCAGGATTAATTCCCAGCTTATTGCAGGTATAAACCTCTCTTTTCTGGATTATATACTTTGATCTGTGAAAGCTGTAGGTTAAATTTCAGTAAACAGGTAAAATCTGTGAAAGCTGGTTTACAACTGTATGTGTGCAAATAACAATGGTTTAAAATTGTTACTAACACTTTTTAAGGAAGTAACTACTTTCCTCCTTGTTTGTGGAAGAAAACAATATAGCTGTGAAATTCTCAGAGCTATCTATGCAAATCCAAAGAAGTCCATTACTGGCAAGATAAGAGAGGACGGACAAATTTATGTTATGTGTGTTAACCGTGTGTGAATTGAATTATTTGGTCCAAAGCATCCCAAAGTCCATATAGGATGGAATTTGAATATAATTTTTCTATTCTTTTTGCTTCACTAAGTTTTGAGACTTAGTTTTCATCTTAGCCCATTTAAGACAAAGTACTTGGGAATTTTTTAATATGGTGCTTTCAATTTTGTGACTTTTCAGGTGTTACCATCAGCTGCTATTAGTTATTTTGTATACGAGTGCATGAAGATAGTTCTCAAAGTAGAATCAACATAGATCATTATCCCGGCCAAGATATATATAGTTTGATCTTTGAAGATGAGAAATTAATTTCTCCAAATTTCCTTTCTCTTTGCCACCCGTGTTTTTTTTAGGGCGTTAGAATGTAGGGAAGCAAGGATGTCTCATACAAACAGTTAATTATGTTCTCAAGTCAATTGGAGCTTTTACTGATTTTATACGGTTTACTTGATAATTATAATCTGAAGAAAGAAAAAGGAGCAGGGGTTGAAAAGATTTTGATGCTTTGTTAATTATCTTTTCCTTTTCTCGTACTTTACAATGATTTTTGATACTTGACCCCAATGTTTTTTTCCCCACGTAAAACTCAAATCATATTCAGATAAACTTTAACCATAATTTTACCAAATATATTATTTGTAAAATTTACGAACCGGAGCTCTAAGTGTGCAAGCTAGTATTCCTTCAAAAAAAGTGTGCAAACTAGTATATCAATGCCATCAATGACATGAGTACACTTTATTTTGTTAAATGCAATTTATTAAACAAACGAATGAAATACTATTTGTTTGGGTGAACCATTTCCTAAGGATGTTCTTCGATACACACAGTCTAGGGATCGAATTCTCAACATCGGACTTAAGGAACTCAGGTATTTATCACCTAGATATAATTTTATCAATTTGATTCTTTAAATTTTTATTATTTTAGTTCCTCGATCATAACTTCATATATCATTTCACTTCATTATTTAAAAACCTTTAAGGGACCAAATTAATAAGCGTGAATGTTTTTAGGACTAGTATAAGTTTTTCTTAATTACAATACATCACAAACACGTGTTTCTAATGCTTACTTCATGATATCAATAATTAAAAAAAGCATAATCTTATATAAGTCCAAAGAGTCAGTTTAAAGGTTTTTAGACTATTATAATCCACTAATGCAGTAGAAATTAGCAAAAAAATTAATTTCTTAAGTAATTGTTGTAATAATCAAGTGTATTTATAATTAAATAAAATTAAACGATAATATAAAAATACATTGACATTAGATAAAATCAAATCCTTTTTATATATTCATATCACGAGCGTCTCTTTTAATTTAAAAGAAATAATATTATATTCTTGGCTTAAAAACATTTTTGGTCCCTGTAAATATACTCATTTTTTGTTTTCGTCCCTGTAAATTTTTTTTTTACTTTTTAGTCCCTGCAAATTTCGCCGTCTCCGTTTTTGGTCATCGACGTCAAGTTCCGTTACAAAAAAGCTGACGTGGCGGACGGAACTCCATCTGGCGTGCCATGCTGGATTAATGAGCATAGGTGTCAAGTGCTGACCGTGTATAAGTGCTGACTCATCATTAAATATTATTAAATCTTTTTTTAAATAATTAACATTAATTATTAATTTTAAACAAAGTGGTGTCATCTTCTCGAGTTCAACTTCAAGTTCCCAGTCTAACAAAAACTTCAAGTTCCCAGAGAAAATTCAACACTTTAGATCTATGGCACCACAACGACACCACCACCTTCTTTGGCACCATTAAC
This sequence comes from Glycyrrhiza uralensis, assembly GCA_030159175.1. Lineage (NCBI taxonomy): Eukaryota > Viridiplantae > Streptophyta > Magnoliopsida > Fabales > Fabaceae > Glycyrrhiza > Glycyrrhiza uralensis. The sequence goes on along the minus strand of BRZY01000003.1, from coordinate 53,019,375 downwards.
AACGCAAGCAACACTTTAGATCCATGGAGATGTAGATCGAAGGTGCAATAGAAATCTCTTCCTTCACTAGAAACAACACAACCCTTCCAATCTCAGCACAAACAACACTTTAGACCCATGGACCGTGATCAGAAGCTCGATGTAAGGGAAGAACAAGAAGCCACAAGCGCACACAACAGCACAACACATCACCATGGCGTCAGAACCTCTATGTTTGAGCCCCTCTTTCTCAAACTCCTTTTGCCCTTTTTCTTTTCTCCTCCAGTCTCTGACTTGCTCCCAGAACCTCTATGGAGGTCTCAAATCCACAGAAACCGCGTAGCCATAGCCCTCACCACAAAACCATCGGATCTAACCGTGAAGACGCCATAGCCCCCACCATAGCACCACCAGATCTAAACCCAAAATCCCCAAATCCTCAAAACCCCAACAACCCCAGATCCCTAAAATCCCCAAATCCTCAAAACCCCAACAACCCCAGATAGCTTCCGGGGATGACGTTGGTGGACACGTGGAGGGTGTGGACAACCCCAGATAGCTTCAGGGTCGAGATTGCGCTCGAGGGCTTCCTTTTTGGGGGCAAAGATTGTAATGTTTTTGGTGGCGACGGTTTCCTCCAGCATCTGCAACAGCATTGCTTTCTCAACGAGTTTGGCGAGTTCCGTGTAATACGAGTCCAGGAGAGCCACTAGCACTAAGTTGGAGTTGATTTGACTCATTGCTGTGTTGTGGGTTTGTGGCTTATTTTTTGCAGGATGAAGATTTGAAACCCACCGGTTTGTGTGTGAGGGAGAGGGAATACGAGGAAGATTTTGTATCCTAGCCTTTACACCTAGGGTAGACGTTGTGTGTGAGAGAGGGGGAATCAAATGAAGATTTTCTTCAATTTTCTTCTCTCTATTTCTCAACTTGATTAAAATCTAAGATTTCTTGGTTCCTCAGAAGAACTTGAATGGCGGATTGTTTATCATTCCCTGTTTCTCAACTTAACTTTTTTGATACATGACTAATATTTGTTTAAGTTAATGTTAATTACTCTGTTAAAATTAATAATTAATGTTAATTATTTAAAAAAGATTTAATAATATTTAATGATGAGTCAGCACTTATACACAGTCAGCACTTGACACCTATGCTCATTAATCGAGCATGGCACGCCAGATGGAGTTCCGTCAGCCACGTCAGCTTTTTTGTAACGGAACTTGACGTCGATGACCAAAAACGGAGACGGCGAAATTTGCAGGGACGAAAAAGTAAAAAAAAAATTTATAGGGACGAAAACAAAAAATGAGTATATTTGCAGGGACCAAAAATGTTTTTAAGCCTATATTCTTTATTTTTCTTTCTATTTTAATAGTTCTTCTCGCATTATGTCGTATTCGAAATTTTTGTTTTGCTTAGCACGGTACCTCTTCCTCTTTTCTTTTCCCTCCCATAAAACATTGACGGTGACGGTCTGATGGATAATGATTTTGAGTCCAACTGATTTTATTTTATTTTTTGACAAAATTGAGTCCAACTGATTTGAACTTTACACCAAAATTATACTACTTAGAAAAATAATGTTTTAGTGTATTATTAATAAGTGAGTTTTTCTTAAGTTATTATAATTAAATAACTTTAATAATCCAAAGTATGAATATACAATAACGGATACCATTATCTTGAACCGTATCTTGCGAAAAGAACGTTGCAGCAAATTCAAACTCTACTTTGAATAATTTAAAATTGGTGTAAACCCTAGTCTAACAAAGCTCTTAATTAAACAGGCTTCATTGAAGAAGAAAAAAACCCTATTAAAATATGTAAGTAAAATATATTTATCAATAGATAGATCAATAGATTAATATGATAATATAATATCAGTATAAATTGGAAAAGACACAGAAAGTGGAGCGAGAGAAATATGACGTCATAATCCCGGAGTTTACGTTAAAATATCTGAGAAGCTACGAGGAAAAAGAAGAAGCCAAATAAAAGTAGCATAATCAGTCAAACTGGATTCACAAAATGCCTTTGACTTTGACAACCGTTTTATTTTTCATCTTTTAATTAGTCCATTTATCCAATAGAATAATATTGCTGACAGACACACACAACAAAACTTCCCGCGTTCAACACTTTTTCCCTTTTCGTTTCACACAGTGTCATCACCATTTCCCAGTCCCAACACCAACAACACTCTCTCTCCGCGTTAAACTAAAACACACTTGAACTTTCTTACGTTCCATCCATTGCATTACAACAACATCGCAAACTCTCTCTCTGGCCATCTCTTTCTATTCCTATTTTTATTTTGTTTGATTAGATTTAGAAGGAGAGTCCCTTTGTCTGTCGAAACCGAATGCTTGTGTCGTGTCCCTCAAAACAACGAACTGCTTCACTAGCTGCTTCCAACACTATAGTATCAGCTGCTTCAGCACAAACTCAACGATCCTCTAAAAACATTCACTTTCTCATATGGCAGCTGAGATTAACAGGCGCTGCGTTCACCCCAATCAATTGGGTTAGCTTTCCTTCACTTCAATTTCTTTTCATAAGATCCTTTTTCACCATTGATTTTCAAATACGATATCTGCTACTGTTGGGGTCATAACATCATTATGACATTCCCCAAATTGAATTCAAACTCTGTAAAGCCTTTTTTCCCCCTTTCAATCACAAAAAAAAAAAAATTTCCTTTTTATTCAAAAATAATATATTTTTCATCACTTCAGAATTCAGATGATGGAGAGTGGCCTGTGTGTTAAGTTTTGATGTTACTGGTCACTGCATGTTTAAGCTTGGTTTGAGTCATGTCTACCTACTCGGAATTTCCTTTCTTGTTTCCTAATTAAAGCTTGGCTGACTTGGTGGATGTTTGGATACACGGTGGAGATATCCAGAATTGATTTTACCTTCGTCAAAAGTGATTTTAGTAAAAATTTAGGTGTTTGGGTTTTTGAAGAGGAAACAATTTTGTTGCCCAAAATTGATTCTACCTAAAGCAAGGATGTGTAGCTTTTGCATTAAGCAACCAGTAGAGAAGCATTCTTGTTAGTGATGACAACAAACTTACATTGATATCTTAAGTTGCCCACAGTCACATATATTGGTATGCTTCGGTTCAGAGAAATCCAATCTCTTTTGTGTTTCACATTTCCTCAACATATTATATAACTATATATAGACTAAAATTTTTCAACTTTGCCCCCTTTCTTCTCCTCCTTCATTTGCCTTGGTTAGGGAAGCAGTAATGTACAATTGTTATTGATTATATCTGTCTTAAAATGTCCTCGTGTGTGTCTGAGATACGTTACTTAGGCCTAGTTTAAGGATTTCATGTAAGCAATCTAGTTGGCAAATGATGTTTACATGTGCGTGTTATAAAATTGTTAGTTTCAGAGACCAATTTGTATAGCATGCAAAACTGAAAAACATTACATTGTCAACAAAATTGTATGTTAACTCTTAAACCTCTCTGTTTAAATATCTGATTGCTTTACTACTATATGAGGGACAGATATTGAGCAAATTGTTTTAGAAGCACAGAATCGATGGCTACGTCCAGCTGAAATCTGCGAAATTCTCAGTAATCATAACAAGTTTCGAATTGCTCCGGAACCTGCATACATGCCTCCAAGTATGATTATCTCCTGCAAAAGACAACACAAGTTTCTAAATAGCTTTCTTTTCCTTCACTTGGAGAAAAGGATTTAAAAAATTGTTTTTCTTTTGTTCTTTTTCTTCTTCTATTTGAAATGGGAAGGGGGCTGGGATTTTTAGTCTAACTGCAAGATCTGTGTCTTATTGGGACTAGGACCTGCAGATGTCTTATGATGTTTTTGCTTGACATTAGGTGGTTCACTCTTCCTATTTGATCGGAAGGTGATGAGATACTTTAGAAAGGATGGCCATAACTGGAGGAAGAAAAAAGATGGAAAAACAGTGAGGGAAGCTCATGAGAGACTCAAGGTATGTACATTGTATCCAAGCTTACAATCTTAAGTGCTGTTACAACTTACATATATATTGGCACTAAAATGAAAAAAACAAAGGTGTTGTAAGCTTTATTTACTGTCATTAAAATCAATTCTGCTTTAGGAAATAAAGCATCTTCTTTTTTACTTTATATAAACTATTTCATTGAATGAGGGATGATGTTCTCAGGCTGGAAGTGTGGATGTATTGCACTGCTACTATGCCCATGGAGAAGAAAATGAAAATTTTCAAAGGCGCACTTACTGGATGCTTGAGGAGTAAGTTTTCATGTTTTATATTTTCAAATCTCACAATAAAATTTCTCCTTTTTTATTTAACTTCTATCTTTTTCTGTTTTCTTCACTTCTTCTCATAAGTTTCTGCCTTCTTTCACTCTACCTGTCTCTCAACACATGTCCAGACAGCACGAATGAAGAAAACCTATACTTTTTTTTTTCTTCATGTTTTGATGTGTTTTTTCTTGCTTGAGGATGGTATGCTTTAACCAAGTACTAATGTAGATCCAGTAACTGTTGGTCACATCTATTGGTTTAAATTATTATACTTGCTTCAAGAAGTTGCTAATTTGTTTTTCATGGCTCCTATCTCTGGAAGTATTTCTTACTAGGGCTTCTCTTCTCACTCTTTTCATTCAACATTGTTTCAGGGAACTCTCACACATTGTTCTTGTCCACTATCGGGAGGTGAAGGTAACATGATAAATTGATTTTAGCACTTTTTGTCTAATAGATCTTTGATAAAAGCTCAATAAGAATTTCTTATCTTTACATTACTAGTACAATTTAAGGAACAAGGAACTAATAACATAATTTCATTGCAATAATTAAATATGAATTGTATTCCCCCAAATTACCTAACTAGATTTTCCATGCTAATAATATGTACTTACGACCTAGAAATCACAAACCTGACACTGCTTCCATATTAAATACCTGGTCTGATAAGTATCAACACCAAATATTTTTCTTGAATCTTAGATGCTATAAATTGGTATCAAATTCTCCCTTTTTCTCCAAATAATCAGGGAACCAAGTCAACTTTTAGATGTGCCAAAGAAAATGAAGAATCTCATGCTTACGCTCAACAAACATACAAAATTATGCCCAACACAGAGAGGGAGACTTCCTTATCGTCTAGTTTACATCCACATAGTTACCAGGTTCCTTCACAAACTATAGATACAAGCATGAACAGTGCTCAAGCATCAGAATATGAAGAAGCTGAATCAGGTATTCCTTTTGTGCATAGCCTCATCCTGTTAACTGATTTGAAATGTTTTACTTTCGTGTCTAGAGGACACTTTGAGTAACCTTTTTTATGCCTTTATTAGTCATATCACTTTTTCTTGTATCTATTTTAATGTTGTAACTTAATGTAATTTTTATAGCATTCAGTAACCAAGCAAATTCCGAGGATCTCTACTCTTTTCTTGAGCTGCACCACCCTGCTGTTGAGAAGATCAAAGCACAACTCACTGATTCGCACTGTCCTCTGCCGCTCAAAGGTAAAATTATTCATTTTAAATTGTCTTGTAAGTCTAATTTTGATATGCTGTCAATCTAGAAAAAATTATTACACGTTGCCCTTTTATTACTCAATCATGCATTGCCATATCATTAAAAGAGCATGACTTTTGAGGTAATTGTTGTAAGAATCAGACTTTTCTTAATGAGGTGACAATGCATGACTGAATGATAGTGTAAAAAACTTCTACACTAGTAGTGCATCAAAATTTGATCTTTGTTTTATACCTAACGTGTCTTACTAATTGAAAAATTGAAATTGTGACAGATGGTCAAGAAAAGTTACCTGTCATTGCTGGGGTGAATTATATCCCACTCAGTCAAGCTAATAAAGCCGAAGATATTAATAATGTTGGACTGACATATGAGACCTCAAAACTCCTTGGCTTTTCGTCATGGGAAGACATCTTAGAAAATAATGGTGGAAGTCATCATGTGCCTTTTCAGCCTTCATTTCCTGAAACACAACCCAGTAACATGGGAATCAATAGCAATTCTTCTCAAGGAGATGAGATAATGGGGCAATATTTGAATGGAAGTCTTACACAAGCTGAAGGAAATTGGCAGGTATTGGTTAGGTTATATGGTAAAGAAATTTGTTTCATTCTAATACTGGTCTGCTTAGTTGCTTTAGACAGAAACTGTGTGTGCAAGTAAAACCAGTACTAAATTTGCAGATGATACTCATTTGTTGCATTATATCATGTATAGTAATTATATTTAGTTTTAAACAGATATCCAAGCTCTTTAGTCTGTTCTATAGGAGCTTTGACAGGGTGTTATATTTCTCTGTCAAAATCAAAACTAATGTGTCACTACGAAGGGATGTTGATTCGATGCTACACATAATTAGTATTACTGATTGCTTAATTTCTTATTTCATGTTTCTTTAAATATAAAGGACTAATTAAGGAATGAACTTTTTGCTTTATGCGTGAGCAATTGTTAAACATGTTACTTATTAACTCTTTCCTTCAAATTCATTTAATTGCTTAAAGCTTAATTTTCCTTGTGATAGGCTGCTGGTTTTAATTCTTTAAGCACATCCAATTGGCCCATAGATAGGATGTATTCAGGCTCAACATGTGAGGCTAGTTATAGCAACTGTGAGCAGGAAGTTGATGAAGTTGATATTCAAAATTCCTTGGAACAGTTTCTTCTTCATCCACACAAACAACACAAGGTTCTCATGCGAAATAACCCTCATGAAAAACTTCTAAAAGCAAAGGACAAACTAAAATCAGATCTAGAGGCCAATAGAAGCCTGGATGGAATAGAAGACACTTATTTCACATCGAAGAAGACTCTATTAGATGTATCTCTAGGAGAAGAGGGCCTAAAGAAGCTTGACAGTTTCAACCAATGGATGAGTAAAGAACTAGGAGATGTGGAAGAATCTAACAAGCAATCCACTTCTGGCACTTATTGGGATACAGTTGAAAGCGAAAATGGAGTTGGCAGTACAACTATTCCTTCCCAAGTGCACCTGGACACCTATGTACTGGATCCATCTATTTCCCATGATCAGCTTTTTAGCATTATTGATTATTCCCCAAGCTGGACATTTGAAGGCTCAGAAATTAAGGTATTCTCTTTTGATATCCTACACTTGTTTTGATCATATGTTCACTGAATTGTTGTAATACCTGTTGATTTTTTTTGTTTATCTGTTAGTTATATTCTGAGTATTTACTTCTTCATTTATATATAAAAAACAATTGCACAGGTTATCATATCAGGACAATTCTTAAGGAGTCAACATGAAGCAGAACATTGTAAATGGTCATGCATGTTTGGTGAAGTAGAAGTGCCAGCAGAGATAATTGGGAATGGTGTTCTTTGTTGTCATACTCCTCCACACAAGGCTGGCAGGGTTCCTTTCTATGTAACCCGTTCCAATAGGTTAGCATGTAGTGAAGTGAGGGAGTTTGATTTCCAAGTCAATTATGCTCAAGAAATCAACACTGCATGTGAGAACAGAGGCAGCAGCACTTTTGATACTTTTAGCATACGATTTGGAGAACTGTTGTCCCTTGAGAATCCCTTCCCTCAGAGTTTTGATTCAATTGGTAGTTTGAGTGAGAGATCTGAACTGAGAGGTAAAATCAGTTCTTTGCTGAGGAGGGAGGATGATGAATGGGACAAGCTGCTGAAACTTACTCTAGAGAAAGACTTTTCTCCAGAACTTGTACAGGAGCAGCTGCTTCAAAATCTTCTAAAAGATAAGCTACATGCATGGCTCCTTGAGAAAACAACTGAAGATGGGAAAGGCCCTAATGTTTTAGATGAGGGTGGCCAAGGTGTGCTTCATTTCGCGGCTGCACTTGGCTATGATTGGGCCTTAGAACCCACCATAGTTGCCGGTGTGAATGTGAACTTTCGTGATGTAAATGGATGGACTGCTCTTCATTGGGCAGCATTTTGCGGCAGGTGAGCACCTCAATGCTTGTGGCAGGGAATGCATTTCATCAAAACTGAATTTATTTATAGTTTATCATATTGATATCTACCACAATATACTTGACAATACATTAACCTAATCAGATTAGTCACCGATATTAGTTGCATCTTTGCTAGGAGTGATAATACTAACTAGTATGTAAGAAAGAATGGATTAGTTGGAAGGGAAAATATACTTATTTCTGTCAAAAAAAAAAATGCTTCATTATAGTGTTAAAGGATGAAAATGTGGGAAGCACCTATGTTTTGCTATGAAAAAACATCATATTTAAACAATCCATTGTTAATGATATTTGAACCTGTATTTGCCATGGTCTAAAAAATGCAGTCAGTAAATCGGAGTCATTGGATAGCTCACATTTCGGGAGTGTGTGTTTTGGACTGATTCACTAAGGTTAAAATGTGAGTCATTTGATCTTTCATCCAATAGCTCCAATTCACTGATTGTGGTGACTGCACCATTTTTTGACTGCAATACAATTTCTTTTCATTCCCTTGTAAATTCTTGTGATTTTTCATTGAGATGTTGCATCTTACTTTATCATCAGGGAGCGCACCGTTGCTTCCCTCATCTCTCTTGGCGCGGCACCAGGAGCGCTGACCGATCCATGCCCAGAGCATCCCTCCGGTAGAACACCATCCGACCTAGCTTCGGCAAATGGACACAAAGGAATTGCAGGGTATCTCGCAGAGTCTTTCCTACGTGCACAACTCAAGTCACTTGATTTGAACAGGAATGAGGGAGAAAGCCTTGGAGCAAAAGCAACACAAAGAGTCCAAGAACAGAACACTGCTCAAGTTCATTATTATGATGAGGGCCTTTCATATGAACTGTCACTGAAAGATTCACTGGCTGCAGTGTGCAATGCCACCCAAGCCGCTGCTCGTATTCATCAAGTTTTCAGAGTGCAATCGTTCCAGAGAAAACAGCTCAAGGAATACGGTGATGATGAACATGCTCATGCTGCTCTTTCACTTGCAGCACTGAATGTGAAACCACACAAGTTTGGACATCGCAACGAGCCTGTCCATGTTGCCGCAACACGAATCCAGAACAAGTTCCGCGGTTGGAAGGGCAGAAAAGAGTTTTTGATGCTTAGACAACGAGTCGTAAAAATTCAGGTACATTTCATTTACTAGTAACTATGTATTGACAGTTTATATAGACATCCAACCATATCTCATTGTGGTTTCATTTAATAATATTATTTCCCAAAATATCTACAGAAATATCTACATGGTGAGATATGATGTGATTGAATATCTGTATAAAACATTTTTAGACTGTTTCCAACATCTGTAATGTTACTATTTTTGTTCGTGTTATGATGTTTGTTTGTAATTGCAACTAACTTCTTGTTATAGGCTCACGTGAGAGGTCACCAGGTTAGGAAGAACTATGGGAAGATAATTTGGTCGGTTGGAATATTGGAAAAGGTTATTTTACGTTGGCGTCGAAAAGGGAGTGGTTTGCGAGGATTTAAATCAGAGGCCATTCCTGAGGCTGAGGGAACAACCATGGTACAAGGTGGTAGTGTGTCTTCCGCCGCGGAGGATGACTATGATTTCTTGAAAGAAGGAAGGAAGCAAACGGAGAAAAGGTTGGAGAAGGCACTGGATAGGGTGAAGTCAATGGTTCAGTATCCAGAGGCAAGAGACCAATACCACAGGCTGTTGAATGTTGTAACTGAAATCCAAGAAAATCAGGTATTTTTACCCATCTTCATTTAATATTTTAAAATTTTTAATAAAATTAAAAAGAACAAACTTGTTTCTCCATTATCTGCGTTAATGGAGAATTGAACCGATTTCTTTATATGCTCAGTACTCAGTAGTAGGACAATAATAGGGGCTTTTTTGGACCTACCATGATTTCTTTTTAAAAAAGACAAAAATAGGGGCATCAAGAATGCAAAACTTAGGTGTTTCTATTATTCCCACCTTAACTAGTTGCCGAACCCATAATGCAAAACTACCAGGACTTTCAAAACGCCTGCAACATCATGCAATTTGTTATTGTGATTGTCTGAGTTTAGTCTTCTGTATATGCCTTTTGCAGGTAAAACAAGATGTGATTACTAAGAACTCCGAAGAAACGGGAGAATTTGATAACCTCGTTGATCTTGAAGCATTGTTGGACGACGATGTTTTCATGCCTACAGCCACCTAGAAGTTAGCTTCCATCTGTTCCATTGTTCATTTTGTGCACTTGTATTTTGATCGTTATAGTAATCTCGATTTACATCACTTGTATTTAGCAGGAAATTAAAGGGTCATTAATTTACTAACATTTTACAGGAAAAAAAAAAGCGTAAACTCTAAAATCATATAGTACAAAATAATACGCTTCAGATCTCCCTGTCAAATGCAGAAATGTCAGAAACTTGAGTGCTCTTTAGTCAATACAAAATGCTTTAATCAAATTGTGAAGCCAGTTTTTCAGTGCATACTTCAGTGCCATTAGGAACTAAGGTAGGGTTCACGATGAGATTAAAACTTCGGCACCATTGTAACAGACCTAATTCTAGAGCTCTTATCAAACTGCAAATATAAAATAATAATCCACCTTGAGTAACGAGCATTTTACAATTCATTGTGTTTCTAACGTTGGTTGAACATTTGCAACCATGAATACACATCGTCGGCGAAATTTCCACCCATATATATACTGCTCTTATTGTGAGAAAGAAGGAAAAAAAAAAGGACAATGCTAAAACCATCCACTGTACATGCCAACCACCTAAGTATACATTTCCATAACCCATGTGCCCTGAAGGATGTAACGGCTCCCCCAACGGGTTGAATAAAGGGAAAACGGTAGAAAGGAAAATAAATACAGAAAGTAGATGATAAAGATAAGGCCAAATTTGAGTACCTAGGAAGTTATGGAACTCCTCCGCCTAGTTCCGGTTACCGAGGCCAAGGCTCTCATAGAACAAAATGTACCCATGGTCTGTATTACTTGAATATTCCTGTGCTGATCCAAAGAACGTCTGCACAGCAGACTCATCAATCATCTCAACATTTTCGTCATCAAAAAATAACCAGTGGTTATGGCTTTTCACAAGGCTGACATAATGCCCATGGTTGGGCCCACTCCCAACATGGACAACTACTGCAAATAGAGAATACTCAACATCTGCGTCTTCAACAGTGTTACTCAACTTCAGCTCAAGGGGGAAAACAACCCGGTAAGACAGCTTCTTGTAGCGGCCCAGCTGCTCCATGTATTTAAACCGCTTAAGATGAATGACCAAAATCTGAGGCGGTTTCTTTATCTTCATCCTCTTCTGGGCTTCTTGCAAACTAATATCATAAGAAAGTTCACATCTTGGTCATCAGTCTGGTAAATGGACATGAAAAACAGAGGGAAGAAAGTGCATATATATATTTTTCCAGAGTTCTCTACATATTTTTACACGCCAAAATGATATGGCCATGAAATCCCGTTCAGATAACATAAGAACGTCAATCCATTGAAAAATGAACATATTTTGGTTTGCCTATCGTAAATAAACATGAATTGCATTATATTTTTCTGTTAAAAGGAGATGAAAATTTCCATAAATCAATACATGATATTCAAACTATTCGACATCTATGCTTCACCACAAACAATTTATTTCACTCCAGTTAAAAGGAGTAGAAGAGAGGCTTGACATCAATTAAAATCCATTTACCAACTTCACCTAATGGGCTAAGGCTTGATTGTTACAAGCAGCAGAATCATTCAGCTAAGCACATGATTCAAAATCGTTGAACATGCTGTTTACATTTTCGAAAGCACACAAAAAACCAACATTTGATGCCACAGAGGTAGTATGCAGGTAATTTAGGAACAAAATTGTCTAAAAGCCTTATACCTGCAGCATTTGTCACAAAAAAATTTGTCTTCAGCATTCAACGTCTCAGTGGAACTGAAGTTTTTCAAACAGCTTGTAATTGAACTGTTTTGCTCAATATCAAGGCTCAAGTCAAAAAATGTTTCATCCCTAGCTGTCACCGTTTCACATTGCAAGCACCTCGTCTCATTGGTGAGTATTCCCTGATCACAGCAAGTTACAACAATGAAATTCCTCAAAATAAATATGAGTAACATCATCCACCTCCCCGCAAAAGAAAAAATATCGAACAGAAATCAACAGAAACAAAATTATTATTATTTTCAGCAAGTGTGACGATAAAGTTTATTTATAATAAATTAATGAGAATAAAACAAGTACTTTAGTATCTCAGATCAATGTGCTGCTACAAAATAATTCAGCTAAAAGCAAATATGAATGGATTATCCTAAGAAGAGTGCTACCAACACACTAACACTCTTTCCAACACAATCTCTCCTATTGGTTGAAATTAATGTGAACCCAACTACTTTAGGAATAGGTCCCACCAAATAGGGTATGAGACCCACATGATTTAGTAGGACCCATGTGAATTTCAACCAATAAGAAAGTGTGTGTTGAAAAGAATATTAGAGTGTGTTGCTAACATTTCTCTTAGAGGATCCCAAAACTGGCAAGTATCGAGACCTGTACACATCAAAGGAGAAAAAGTTCACAATTTATGGTTCCTCCAAATTTCGTTGTAAGTAACATGCAAAAGTGAAGACTTTAAATTGGCAAAGCAAGGTTACCTGAAAATTTTTGTGTACCCAAGTAACTAAAGGCTCTTTCTTAGCACCATTAACGTGACCATTCTTGAGCCCATTTGCAACCTTTTCAGAAGGAGGTGACGTCTCTGTATCAGTTTTCGCATCCTGAGCCTCTTTCTCCAGAATGTCGACAAGTTCATTTAGCAAAAAGTTCAAGAATTCGTGGGCATCCTACCAAAAAGAGAAGACCAACAGTAACATTGTTGTTTATAATGAAAAACCCTAGACAAAATAAGAGGCATTGTGCAACCAATGGTACATCAAGAACATAGCCAAACACTGCATACGAGACTGTGTCCAAACTAACTCCTATTTACAATATAAAGTACTGTCAAAATAATTTACAGATTTCAAGAACAATAACCTTAAGTACAGGAATATCATTATCATTATTGACACTTCAAACACATACCTGGTGCATATAGCTACGGAAGAGTTCATTCTGTTTCTTTAACCTCTGTACAAAACGTTTAGGAGCAATGACACCAGTTTTCTTCTTCTGCGAACTTATCTATACCAAAAGAAATAAATATGTTACATTCACAACCAAGAAAGATATGACTAGGCATGTAAGCACCATTAAATGGACATTTGTTTTGAGGTAAAAATGGAAAGAAAAAAATTATGCATGATCTACAAAATGGAGATGCTTACAAAAAGCACACTGCAAAATACCTTGAAGCAATTTCTCAGGCAAGGCAAGTAAATGCTATTGCCTATTAAATGGATATTTGAGACAATAAAATGGACAAAAAGTGTTATGGAAATACTTACATTACAACAGCATACTGAAAATAGCTTGAAGCCATTTTTCAGGCATAAGTAATGCATTTACTCAAGCATACTACAAAGCAGATTTAGGAAAGCATGCAAGCACCTCTACCAATTTCTTATAACAAAGGCAAGAAAAGGGGAAAACACAAAAAATGGGTGAAACCTACAGAACGTACACTGTAGATAACATGAAGCAATTTCTCAAGGAAATCATATAAATAACATTTATACTCAAGCATAGTGAAACACAATTTAGTTAAGCATGCAATGACTTGTGGCAATTCCCTTTTTCTCATGCAAAAGAACAAACGGAAAAAATACAACAGTGAACAAAAAATATCAGCTAGGGAAAAAAACTTTAGGAATCATAAGTAGCTAGTCATGTTTTGATATACTTCAATAGATCAACAGAATAAAACACACAGTAGGTGCAGCTAGGAAGAATTGAAGCATTAAAAAGCTCAACAAGAAAATTTGTGTAACAATTACATGTTACATCAAAAATACAAAAATGCTTCCATAATCCATATTATGGTCAGAAATAAGGAAATCTGTGAAATACAAAAAGAGGAAAATTATGGTGTTTAACCATTATTTTTTAGAACAAGATTTTGGAGAAAAGGGAATTTTAGAGTCTATCAAGACAGGCAATTTATTGGTATTTTTCCACAGTTATCTTTACAATAGTCAACTGCAAACCAAAATTAGCCCATTTCCTTTCCTCTGTTACGGTGGATGTTTTAGGCAGAATGATCACAAGACTGCAGCCGTGGGAAAACCAGGGGCTTGAGAGTTGGGAGATGGGACTGAAGAAGTAGAAGTTTCTCATTTATAGTTTGCCAATTACACTATTCTATTTTTGGATGGTGATATTTGCAATTCAATAAATGTCATCACATTCTTACAGATTTATAAATGTCAATTACACTTTGATGAATGCTAGATTTGTAAAGAGCTAAGAGTATTTCCTCAAATTCTTTGTAAGTCCAAAGATTTTGTCAAGCTTAGCTAAGTTAACTAAATTGTCTTGGTCGTGTGACTCTTGTATTTTCTGTTTTTATTTAATAGGGCACCTTATCTTTTATTCTTGTACTTCTTTGTCTCATCTCTGACAATTTTCTTCTTCACCACACAAACAATACCAAAAAAAGGAAATATGAAATAAGAAAATCCGGTAGCAAATATTATTAACTAAAAGATGGTTACAGATCCAAAATTATGGATAACAATAACCACTGTGAGGCATTCAAATAACAAAAATGCACTTGTTTCATACAACCAAATGAAAGAAGAATAATGCAAAGCTAGGAAATCAACAGCTTCTTTGACAAGAGTCCAAGGCATGCACCATAGCCAAAAATAGTGAAGACAATACAAACTCTCAAACGGTGAATCATGCTTGAGTCAACCAATACGACCAGGCTGCATCAAGCATGTAATGCAAGAAATTTCCAAACTACAGACTGATTACCTGCGAAAATAAGTCAGCTAAGCAAGTCAAAAGATTTTCTTCCGCATCCCCCGTGTTTTTGTTATTTCCATAATACTCTAGCAGTTGTTCCCGAAATGGAACACAAAAGTATAGTGCCTGCAGAAGGTAACGAGTATTGAGTGAGTAATTTGTTCTGAACAGCCCCAGAAATCTTTCCAAATAATAAAAACACACCCATTTTCAATTACCATCGCTAGAGATGTCTTATACATTTATTGATATTGTAGACGAGCTAATCATTTATACTATATAATAAAATCATAACCACATTAAAATACATCAAGGGACCATAACTAGCTATAAATTGACATATGCATCTACAGAGCCATTAACAATGGAATACAAAAATGAAAGGATTGAATAACAATTTGAAATTTAGATTATAATACTTAGAATCATTTTTGACAAATATCGTTGATGCTCAATCCTTGCACTGATTCATTAATCATTCACTTAAAAATCCCGCTAAACAGGTCAAGAGAACATTCAAAACAAAAGGATACATTCACCACCCTTAACGGTACATATGAAAATGCAATAAACTTCGCATCGAATCAATAAACCGTCAAAGCAGGCAAATAAATAATTAAATACACCATCATGCAACCAGGAAAATATACTGTGATTTCCGTATAGCTGGACTGAATGGGAAAAAGGAAAAGCATAAATCGGATTGGAAAAATTAAAGGTTAAGAGTGTGGATTGGACACCTGCAAAACGCTGTTGCAATAACAAGTGTTGCCGAAATTCTCAAGGCCAAAGTAACGCTCTCCTTCGGGGAATTGGTCCCCAAGAGCCTTCTCAAGCTTGGAGCCCGCAGCACCCATCAGCGCGTAAACCGAACACCAGCAAACTCAGATTCCTATCCGATTCAACTCAGTGACTCGCACCATGAAATGCTCAAAGGACGTTTGGATCGTTGGGCTTTGTTACAGAGTGAATCTTCTAAGGTTACTGGTTTTTTCTATGGATATAATCGCAGGGAATGGAACAAGGGTTTCGTTCGAGAGAGAGAGAGAGAAGGGAGGACGATGAAAATGCGGACGGAAATTTTGAAGAAAATCTGAGAACATAAATAAAGAGCGGTTTTATGTCCGCCGGTACATTTACAATTTTTTATTTTCTTTTTCTCCCAGAAATACCAGTGCACCAAAATATATTTTATTTTTATTTGAAGCATTCATAGATGGTGCCATTTAATCTGGGTCTCTCATTTTTGGTCCCATCAATGGGAAGTATGTCAATTACCTTACCTGTTATAGAAGGTTTTATAGGTTAAAAATAATTGCATTATACCCCTTGAAAAGTATAGTTATTTCAACTCCAGAGCATAGTTCATATCCCATATTCTTTCTCCTTGCAACTCCAATCGTACACCCACAGTCATGACTTGTGAGCAGAGAGTGAAAAAATCAGTAATCAAGTTTTAAAGATGGAAGAAAAAATCAGAGACAGAATAGAGAAGAAAAAATAGAAAAAAACAGAGAGGAAGAAATCAACAGATGGTTTCCCAGCTGGAAAAAAAGCTAAAATACTGAATGACCCAACCTCGATAACAGAAGCATGTTCGAGAGGTGCAAATGCGAAACTGAATTAATCTCAGACACCAAATCCTATCACAATCAAAATCCTTAGTGTGTCATAAAAAAGAATCATCCAAACAAAATCCCAATTTCCAACACACAAGAAAATCTCCCATAAAAGCGAAGAGTAGCAACAATGTCTCTTTCTTCATATCATCACACCATCAAACATGTGATTTAACTTTTGAGTAAACTATAAATCCATAGCAAGCAAGCACATAAAATATCCAAATCTCCAACCTCAAAATTTCAAAACAATAAAGGGGAAAAAAAGAGGAACTGAAAGGAGGGGGTTGGGAGTTAAGGAGTTTAGTTGGGAATGGGAGAGGGGGTTCCGAGGATGCTGGCCTGTTGAGACTCGAGCTCGTTGATCTGCTGTTCGAGATCCATCGCCACTATGAGTGGCACCACCAGTATCAGGAAGCTCGTCCCCACCATCCACGCCACCTTCCCCGTGCTTCACAGCAGCTTCTTCGCCACCACCCCCACTTCTTTCTTCCTCCAGGCAACTTACTGCCAAGACCGCCACTGAGAACGGTCGCCACCGCTGACCCCATTGCCGTGAAAATTCTCCTCATCCATTTCACTGAACAAGCTCATATACGCCCCACCTTACCACCACCCCACCACATAGCCCAACGGCAGCGCCTTTGTTGGGGATACCACCGTCAACGGCTTCGGAGCAACGGCGCAATCGTAACCATAACCATAACCCACTTGGCCAATCTGCGTTTGCCCCCACCAACCTGCCGCCAACGGTGGTACGCGGTGGAGATCGTTGATTTTGAAACCCATCTCCGGCGACAAGGATGGCACCATGTTAGTAGCGACGGTTGCTTCGTCCTCCTCCTCGAACTCCGTATTCACCGCCATGCCGGAGGAGAACGATGAGGATGTCGTCGCCGTCCTGCTTCTGCCCTCGAAGAAATCACTCGTTCGCAAACTCCCACAGATCCAGATCCATCTTTCTGAAACCCTAAACCCAAAAAAACATAAGAAAAATCAGAAGAATTGAATCATAATTCAATTGATTTATTAAGAAAAAAAAGAAGAAAAACCCATAAAGAAAAATCTGATTTTGCGCCGCTGGGAGGCGCGACCTCCCCTCCATGGCCGCCGTGCCCTCTCTCTCTTCTCATGGGGGCGCCCCCTTTCTCTCTCTCTCCGTTCTGAAATGAAAGGGAGCTAGGGTTCAAAATGAAAAAAAAAAAGTTAATCACCATGTTAATTGTTTTTTAAGATTGGGGCTTTTTAAGAAATTCAGACTTATGTAGACCTAGATTTGCAAATATATAACAGTATTGTCTATATTTTAATGGCAGGTAGCAGGTCATCAATCTGGACCATTGGATCAAAGTCAACTATTTTTCATAGGTAATCTACGTCAAAAACACACTGACCCATTGGTGGGAACAAAAGTGACAAACCCATATTAAGTGCCACCTTCATTAGATTGATGTGTTTGTGGATTCGATCACATCGATTTTGATAGAAAAATTTATTCAATTTAATTTCTTTGGTTTTTTCTTTGAACATTTAATCAATTTAATTTTAAAATCAAATTTGATCTGATCTGATCTAATTCAATTTATTTTACTTTAGATTTGATTATTTTTTATTTATTAAAAAAAATTATAAATATAACGACCCAACAAAGTTATAAATATTTTAAAATGGACAAATGAAATTATTGAAAAATTATGGAATTACAAATAAATAAATATGTTTATCTTAATTCCTAAGGACATTGACCGGCACCTTATGAAAACAATCGGAAAGAATAGTAATACCATATATAGAGTTGGCAAAATGGGTTTAGACTGTCGGGTCGGTCCGAGCCCTCCTAAAAAAATATCGGATTTAGACACATAAATTTGAGCTCATTTTTAATCTGAGTTTTTTTAGCCCAAACCCGATGCATACCAGTCCAAAAATAACAAAGTAAAAACCCGAGCCCGGTATGGCCCGGTACTATACAGACCGGGCTTGAACAACTAAATTAGAGCTTATTTTTAATTCGAGCTTTTTTTGCCCGGGTCAAAGCCCGCCGAGTAGGCCTATTTACCATCTCTAACTATATATGATCAATGGAGTACACGGTTACACAAAATAGTAATAAAAATATTGTATAAAGAGAAGAACATGCTTTATAGAAATAAAATTTCAAACAATTATAGAATCACTACACCATATATTAAATTATGGAATACATTGTTTTTTTTAGACAAATGTTAGTAATTAGTATGTTATATTAGTGGGAGATTTGAACTCGTGATTTTCTTATCACTATAATCCTTGTGTTTCTCTCCAAACACAAAACCAGCTTATGACTAGAATTTTCATTTTTAATTAATAGTTTTTCATTGAAATATTTTCTTTTTTTTTTAAATGTTTTTTGAAATTAAAAGGAGAAAAAATTTAAAAAAGATAGATGGTTTGTTTCCATAATAATAGCCGGGGGCCTTAATTTGGAAAATTGAACATGCTGAAGCAACATAATTGATTAGCTCATACTGGCAAGCAAGCATCTAGAATATTAATGCGGCGTATCCCCCCACATGCCATATGTTGACGAGTCACATCTATTGTGTGTGTAATTTTGATGAATACTCACATTTTCTATACACAAAAGCCAGATTGAATCGGACTCTGGACTCTCTGTTCGCTATTAATATTGGATGATGAGTGTCCAACATCTATCTCACCAGTGCTTTAATTTGGTCTCTCAAATTGTGCAATTTGGTGACTGTATTTTTTTTTTTTGTATATTGAGGGGAAAAAACACAGTGAACGAGATTGACACCCAGATAATCAGACTATTTGCTCGCATCAAATATGACTTGGATTTGGATTTGAACCATCAATTCTTTTCTTAATAGTCTATATATAAATTCCATAGTTAGCCAACCCTTGCCGATGTTGGTGATTTTTTCTAACGGGCTTTGTCCCTCTATCTAAATTTATTGTGAAGGACGTCTCTAGTGGACCAACACCAGTTAGCAAAACTTGAGGGCATCTGCACAATCACTTCCTTCCCAACCTCTACAAATTCATTAACTCCTTAATGGACCAGCAAATAGCTGTATACTTATGGATTCTCAAAAAAAAAAAAAGCTGTATACTTATTTATGGAGAGAAGATGGGATACGTTGAACAAGTGACAAGTCCTTTGGCGAATCTCATATAGTGATCCATAGTCCACTTCTCGTGATTTTTTTCTCTCTAAGTAGGGATCAAAAAATGCTAGACTACTCATTGGGAATCTACAATTCAAGCTTATTTATTAAATAGTAAATTAGGACAATACTTTTTTAAAAATTATTTAGTTAAAAAAGTTAGTCTTCCAAAAAGTCTTTAGTCTTGATAGGCAAACTTATTTAAGTAATTATAAATAGCATAATATTTCCTCCGTCCCATAATAATTTTAGCAAAGTAAAAATGTTTCAAAATAATTGTTATTTTATTTTTTCAATGAAATATTAATTATATTGTTTTCAATTTCATCCAAATAATATTTTTTAGAGTGTTGTATTGATTTTGAGTAATATAAATAATAAAGTTAATTTGATAAAATTGTTACGTTCACTCATTCATTTATTACATTTTTTAATCTGTGTAAAAAAATCTTAAAAGACTATTATTATAAGACAAAGGGAGTAATATTTCTTTCCTTTTTTTTGACAAAATAATAATATTTTTGATTGGCGTCGTCATTTATGTTATCGACATTAAAAATCAAATTTTGTCAAAAAAAAAATTGAGTCATGCTAAACACATTCATTAAAGATCCCAACATTATTATTAAATTTAAGAATTTGAATTTCTCCAAAGTGAATAGCTCATTTTAAAGTGTAAAATAAATGATAATAACTGTTGATGATTAAATTTGATATTATATATATGTATATACATAATAAATAAATCAAAATTTCTTGTTCATGCAAGTGTGATTGAGGACATCCTGGAGATGCTTACGAGAGGCTGGTCCATTCATATCATACATGTCCTGCGTGAGGCAAATATGTGTGCTGATTTCTTGGCTAAAAATGCTCTTCGGGAGACAACAACTTGGAAGACATGGGATGCTCCACCACCACTGTTGGAAGATCTGTTGCTTCATGATAGTCTAGGCTGTAGACTTTAGTCTGTTTCTGTTTTTATTTCATTATTGTACCAAAAAAACATAATAGATAAATCATAACTAATAACTAAATTGAAATATTAATCTTTGTTTTTTTTTTTTTCATACGATTGAAATTACTTATTTTAAGCACTACTCGTGTCTCATTTAGAGGAGTCAAATCTTAAGATTTAAAGCTGAATTTTAAGATTTTTTGGCGGTGGTGGGAAGCATTACTGGTAGCAGTATTGGAAGTACTGTAGGATGGACTCTATTTCGTAACATTAAGAAGCTTATTTGGTTGGACTGGAAAGTTAAGTTCTTGCATGTATTTAGATAGGCCAATAGAGTAGCTGATGGGTTAGCAAATCTTGGGTGTGACTGTAATGGGTTAAAGATTTTTTGTGAGGGTCCTCCCAATCAAATAGGACAATTGTTAGCTGATGATGCTAGAGGGATTTCCTTCCCTCGCCGTGTTACTGTTTAGTTATTTTTTCTTTTGGGTTTTTTAGCCCCGTTGTAACTAAAAAAAAAAAGCTGAATTTTTTTAATAACTTTTTTATTTTAAATTTCTTAAACGTATTTTTTTATTAACCTTAAAGGTAGGTTTTTCTATCTCGTGTCAAAAAACTGGAATAATAAAATGGAAATTGGGCTCGCCGCATAAATAAAAGAAGATGAAGTAGGGTGAGGGTGAATCTTATCTGCAACACAACACAACACAACACAACACACTGTATACACTTCGCGGTTAGTTAATAGGAGAAACAGAGAAGAGAAGAGAGTGTGGAAAATGTTGAGCCTCTCCGTTGCTTCCCCTTCTTCTTCAACCATTTCCTCTCTTCCAAAACCATTTGCATTCAAATCTTCCTTCCATGGCATTCGACTCCGTCAACCCGGCACGTGTTCCATCCCAGCGACGAAACGCACCGCTTCGGTACCAGTGGTGATGATGGCGAAGAGAGAAGAGGAATTGAAGGAAATCAGAGCGAAATCCACCGAACAAATCAACGAGGAGGTTGTTGACCTTCAGGGCGAGCTTCTCATGCTTCGCCTTCAGAAATCTGCTCGTAACGACTTCAAGTCTAGCGAATTCCGTCGCATGCGCAAGAGGGTATTATTGCCTTTTCGCTTCTCTCATATTTCCTCCTTAATTCTTTGCTTTAGCGTTGTAGGCAATTGAGTTCTACTTCGTTTTTGTTTGCTTAATTTTTCGGGAAAAATTGACCATTGTTTCTTTGAAGTTCTTTCAGTACAATTTTGATTATAAGCTACTTTGAACACAAAATAAGCTAATCTAAATACATGAATAGCTTTTTCTTTTCCTTCTGAATAATGAACTAGAGGAATGGGAGTTTGTGAAATCGGGAAGGAAAGGAGTGATAGTAGACAAAATCTATAGGAAAGGAGTTTAGAATGGCCATTGGTCTATGGTTATCGTAGATAAACAGCTAGCTTCTTCCGGCCTGGGTAAGGTTGTCACAAACATCTCGGGAAATTGCCCGATGATATGGTATCTGTCTTTCTGTTCTGTCTTATCAATCTGTTTATGTTTTCAGACAAGCTTTAATTTACCATAGGTTCATGGCTAACAATGTTGTGATGCTTTGTGAGAGAGCTTAGGTGGTTTTCCTGCTTTAATAGTGGTATTACTATTACTGTATTAGCTACTATAATTCGCTTGAGTGTCACCCGACTCACATTTGGTAGAATGGAAATGGAGAGAAAAGAAAGGGAAGAAGCCTAGATCCACATTCCATTTGCATTCTTTTCTGTGCTCCTATTCTACCAAACTTAGGGTAAATTTTGAAGCCAGCAGGGAATTTTATCAGGTGCTACAATGAAATGAACATTGGAAGAAAGGTCAAGGGATTCAACTTGGTTGTAATTTAAGCAATATAGCTCATGTACTCATCATAGTTGTCAATCCTGCATAGCAATGCAAAGCAGTTGATCCCAAAAACACCACTGCTGGTTTGAGAGTGGGGTGGTGGTTATAAGATGAAGGAAAAAGGTAATTTACACTACACATGTATAAATGTGTCCAAAATAAAAGACATATTATAAAAGGGGAAACCCTTGGAGGCAGTTACTTATAAATGCCAGATTATGGCGGCCAGCCAAAAATCCGCCATTGGAGTTGCGGCATATGGCAGATAAAAACTGCACAAAATGATAAAATAAAAACTAACTACATATGCCAAAATCTGAATTGATAGAAAATATATAAGTCTCATTAGTCATTACCATCAAGATTTTGACAACTTCAAGTAACAACAAAATGATAAAAAGCAATACAAACATAAAGTAAATGTCTAATCCTCCTCAAGACAGATATAACAGAATAAGATGGACATAACAGGATTGAGGGAATGAGGAGATAAAATATAAGGAGGAGAAAGAAAGAAGGAGATTAAAAAACAAAAGAGAACAGAAAAAATAAGGAGAAAGAAAAATGGAGATAACAGAAGCGAGGACATAAAAAAAAAGGAACATAATAAAAAAATAAAAAAGAGAACATAAATAAAATAAGAAAAGAAAGGAAATTGTTCACTAGAGGAGGTTGTCGGAGCTGAGTGGTCACTGAATCCCAGTGTAGGACGTGGGATTGATGGACAATCGCCGGAGATAGAAAGGTTGACCAGAGAGCGATGGCCGATGAAGGAGAGAGGAGATTGCAATTAATAGAGGTGGGAGAAAGCAGTGTATTAGGATGCAGCTTTTGTTTTTGGGTTTCACCCATGGCTCTTAGTTCCTAGGTCGGGTCATCCTACTCAGCCCATCTCTCTCTATAGCTTTTAGCGAATATTTCCACCACATGGCCTGCTGGTGCCATGCGATTGGCAGCCGCCATGGCAGTAATTCGACAACATTGCTTGCAGGACCTTTGACCCATTTATTTGATTCCGATGGCTGGTATAGATCTAATGAGACCTATGGTCCGCCCACTCGAAAAATATTATTCTGGTACTACATCTCTTTGGGCTATGAACAGGAAAATACTGAGAAATAGATATACAGAGAAATTCAACTTGTGGGAATACTTGAACTAGGTTTTTAATTTGCATGATCAGTTGATCCTCTTGTAACTTCTGCATGTCTTTAAAGTTTTGCTAGATGCACTGCAGTTTAGCATGCTTAATTTTTTTCTTTGTAAACTAGTTTGTAATGTCTTCAACTTTAGTTGCTTGGACATGATGTCATGTGACTCCCGCTCCCAGGTGTGTCCTTGCAGCCTCTTACGTTCAATTGGTTGTGTTATAATTTTGACTCAATTGAGCTGTAACAGATTACTATCTCTTTCTTTTTCTGTATTTTAGTCCTCTGTTATGCTATTGCTATCATTTTAGTGCATTTTTAACTATAAAAAAATAAGGTCATATATGGGCATCATTTTAAATTTGAAACCCTTGTCATACCAAGTATCTGGGCATCATATATGACCAAGCTGGTCCAGTCTCATTTATCTATAGTTTGTTAGGTATAACTGAAAAATGATCCTGGGACTGACAGCTAAGATCCTTCTTTGGGGTCTGCATAATGCTATACATTTCCTGTCTATATGTTGTATTTGGATTGGATGAATAATGATGATTGTTGATATCAATGCAGATTGCTCGCATGCTTACTGTGAAGCGGGAAAGAGAGATTGAGGAGGGTATCGGTAAGAGGTTGTCAAGAAAGCTTGATAAAAAATGGAAGAAAAACATTGTTGTAAGACCACCTCCCTCTTTAAAGAAGCTTCAGGAGGAAGAAGCTGCTGCAGAAGCGGCGGAAGCTGAAAAGGCTGCATGAGCTAACAATTAAATATGCAGCTATAGAGTTACGTGGTTAAAATTATTGTTATTCATAACATTATCGTTTTGGTGGATGTTGTTATCTCTTGTATAATATCTTGTTTGGTAGTAATCTACGTTTCTTCCTGCCGTAAGGTTTTTTTTTTTCTTGACAACAAAGGTATTTATTCATTCAAATAAAAAAAATACATCGAAACAACACAAATTCAACCATGCTAAAAACCAAAAAGGGAAATCTGTGAACAAACTCACAGCACTCAAGTTAATAGCAAAATACAGCATAATACCTACAATAGCAAATCGTGGCAAAATGTCTACAAAAGAAATATAATCATACTGGCCGGAATATCTATGTCTCCGGGTCTGCAATGTTGGTGCCCAAATCATCTGTGAATTTGTACTGGGATGAAGCATGGGAAAAACAAACGCTGCACGAAGACAGGAAGCACTGCCGCACGCAGACTATGAAAATACGAAAAAAAAACACGAAAGAGAAACTAAATCTATGTAGAGCAATCACTTATTTAGACAAAAATAGATAAAAAATAATGTAAAAAAGTAATTTTAGACCAAAAAATAACTCAAAATCATCCCTTCAATAGAAAAAAAAATTCTTTTAGAGAAAAAGCTGAGAGAATTTTCTCTATAAGAAAGTGGCGGCAGAATATATCTGGTCTTTTAGATGACCCCTGCCGTAAGGTTTTATGCCTTGTATTTTGTAAGAAAAGAGACATGGTTATCAAAATCATGATTCACCCGCCTTCAAATTACGTAAAACATTTTTTTTCCTATTTTACCAGGAATTTCAAAATGAAAGAAAACCCAACGCTCAAAAAATTAAACACAAGTTTTTTTTTAAAAAATCAGTTAATTTTATTGAAACAAAAATTATCTATAAAAAAATAAATAAAAATCTTGATTATCCCATTAGCTCCATCAATATTTGTTTTTTTTTTTAAAATTAACTCGCAAGACACGATTCTAAAACCCTAGCGTGCCTCTCTTTCATTCTCACTTAGGTGAAAACAATGAAAGATGGGATGGAGAAACTAACACATAGAGAAGCAGAGGCAGCGGCGTTACAGAAAAAGCACTTATCAATGGTGGAGCGTCTCTCCAAATGCCACCCAACCCATTCGAGAAACTCCGAATCCGCCACTTCCCTGGAATCCATGCCCTCCTTCCTCCCACGCTTCTCCCAACTAAAATCCTTCATCGAGTCCTAACTCGCCAACTCCCAATCCCTTTCCTCCGATCCCTCTCAACTCAAAACGCACTTCCACAAAATCTCTAAATCAATCTCCGATTTGGAAAAGCTCGTTGCCGAAAGCTCCTATTTCTTGCCCGCTTACGACGTCCGATCCTCCCTCAAAACCATCTCCGATTTGAAACTTTACTGTCCTCAATTATGGGCCTGCTCCTAACCCTAACCTAAGGTAGAAATCACATCCACTGGCACTGTGAATCCGAATCTGATGCGACGCCATAGCGAAAACGCAACCCTCAACTCCTTCAATCAGAACCGAACTCGTAATCGCTAGAGCTGGCAAAATGGGCTTAGCCCGCCGGGCTGGCCCGAGTCCGCCCAAAAAAATACCGGGCTTGGGCACACAAATTCGAATCCGTTTTCAATCCGGGCCTTTTTAGCCCAAGCCCGATGCGGGCTGGCCCGAAAATAACGAAGTAAAAGCCCGAGCCCGGTGTGGCCCGACACTATGCGGGCCGGGCTTGGACAACTAAATTAGAACCCATTTTTAATCCAGGTTTTTTTGGCCCGGCCTGGAGCCTGTTGGGTAGGCCCGTTTGCCAACTCTAGTAACCGCCCCAACGTAAACCCTACAATCCTTCAACCTGTGAACGAAAAGCGCCCTCACGCAACCGGTTATCCTCACCTCGCATGAATCGAGATCTGACACCATGAATTCCCCAACCTCCGATTCCTTAAACTCCCCGACAAGGACCTCCCCCATTCTGTTCCTAAACCTCGGCGACTCCGCGTCGCAAAGCTAGGTTTAGCGTAATCGCGATCCGAAATTGGAGGTTGTTTGGGTTCTGGAATAATGGTGTCACGGTCTTGGTCGTTCTTGGTGGCCTTGTTCTTGAACGAGAATTTCTTTTTGGGGATAAACTCGGAGGTTAGGTCTTCGTGGTTCCACCCCCCACATATTTGATAGCCTCTCCCATAAAAAAAACTTGAAATACCAACTCCATTTAGAATTCCATCAATTACTTGTCTATCAAAAAAATAATTTAATTTAGCTAACTTTCTAGTATTTGCAAAAAAATGCCTAGAAGAAACAGTGATTTACAAAATAGACCACATAAATTATAAAATTACAAAAGTTTACCAACTTTTGAAATAATAAAAAGGATGGCAACCACATGTTTATTAGTATTATATTAATATTATTAAATTCCTTTATTTCTAATATATTATATATTATATTTTTTTATAGTAATATAATATATTTTTGTATATATTTTTTATAGTAATATAATATGTTTTTCGTCACTACAAATAGGGATCCTCTGTTTTTCGTCCTAGTAATTTTTTTCTTTTCATCTCTGCAATATTCTAACCCTATTTTTTTTATCATTGCCGTCATCTGCCATTACAAAAAAGCATACGTGACCAACAAAAGTCCAGATGACAATGCCACGCTGGATAAATGATCCACATGGCAGACATGGATGAGGTACCGACATGGATGAGGCGCTCACTCAGTATTAGTTATCAATTTTAATTAATTTTAATATTGATTAATGTTAAATTAAATACATATATTATTATATTATTTAACCATAATTTAATTAAAAAATTAATTAATTAATGTTAGGGACAGGTCACTACTCACTCCCAGGGCCTCACGGCATTCGTCCCCACCGTGGACCTCGTCGTACAGGATTGCCTCTCCTTTTTCACTTCCCTCAAACAAGACCCTCGCTTCAAAGGGTTGGGTTACCCTGTTTCCTCTACCGTGAGTCCATGCCTCCGTGGGTGGTGCCATTTGTCTCCTAATCCACTTCGCTGACCCTAAAGGTTCCATCTTCGTGGAACCCATGTGCAAAAGAAGGTGTGGATCAGAAGAAGGTGATTGCTGAGATAACCTTTGAGGTATATGGGGAAGCCAAGGTTGGGGACTGTGGTGGAGCTTCTTAAGGTCACTGATGTATTGAACCGGAAGCTATGTGATGCGAGTCTTCCCCTTATTGTGTTACCTGATGGAGGCGGTGGCAGAGAGGGTGTGGATGACGCCGTGGACTGCGAGAAGGGAGAAGAGGGCGTTGTGGTGGGCGTCGAAGCGGGCAGGGGCGACGTTGCGGTAAAGATTTCCCGTTGGTTCTGCTTGCAGCGCTTCTGGGCCTCACACTCAAATTTCTTCTGTGTGTGTTTTTCTTGCTTCGGAAGACGTAGATTAAAAGACAAGAAAGGGGTTTTTGGAGGTTGTCTGAAATTTTTTCTTACAACTTGTGGGTATGACATTACTGTGAAGAGGGGTGGGATGGTGGGTGGGAGGAAGGAGATGACCTTTGCCCAGAGCCCCTGGTTTGCCAGCTACCATATGTGCATCTGTGATTGTGTGGGGGAGGGAAACCGAGGAAGAAGATGGTAGACAGGGGTAGAGGAGAGGGCGAAGAAACTTAAACCCTAACCCTAAATTATTAAACCTTTAAAAAAATCTAAATCAAACATTTAAATTTAAAAAAATAAATATTTAATTTGAAAAATTGATGAGTGAGCATTTTGTACAGTCAACCTATGCCACATGGATCACTTATCCAACGTGGCACTGCCATCTAGATTTTCGTTGGCCACATAGTTTTTTTGTAACGGCAGATGACGGTAAGAACAAAAAAAAAAAGTCGGAATATTGTAACGACGAAAAGATAAAAATTTATAGGGACGAAAAATAGAGAACCCCTATTTGCAGGGGATGAAAAACAAATTTAAGCCTATATACTTATTTTTTTATAAATAAAATATTGTTTACTTACCGGTTTCGTTCACGTTCTCTTATCCAGAAAAAATTTTGGTTACAAAGTTATTTATCTATTAGTTTTATAAAAATAAAATAATACTCCCTCTTATCCATATTAAAAGGGGATTGGTAAATACGCCCCCTCTTTTTTGCCATCCATCCCACATAAAAGTCACATCAATGTAAAAATACAAAAATACCATTTTTTTGTTTTTTTGTATTTTCCCGCATACACCCCACTGCTACCGGAAACTTGAGTTTCCGGTAGTTCAAAATTTGAAATTTTGTACTACTAGAAACTCGAATTTCCAGTAGTTCAAAAATTTAAATTTGTGCCGGAAATTCGAGTTTCCGGTAGTGCAAAATTTCATGAAATTACCGGAAACTAAAATTTTCGGTAGTGCAAATTTTCAATTTTGAACTACCGGAAATTCTAGAAATTCTAGTTTCCGGTAGTTCAAAAGTTCAAATTTTGAACTACCGGAAACTCGAATTTCCGGTAGCACATAATTTCAATTTTTATAACTACCGAAAATTTGAATTTCTAAAAAAATATTAAAAATTTACCGGAAATTTGAATTTCCGGTAGTTATAAAAGTTTAATTTTACAACTACCGGAAATTCTCGAATTTCCGGTAGTTGTAAAATTAAACTTTTATACTACCGGAAATTCGAATTTTCGGTAGTTCTAAAATTCAATAAAATTCAATTTTAGAACTACCGGAAATTCAAATTTCCGGTAGTATAAAAGGGTATTTTGGTATTAAAATTTTTGAATAGTGACAAGTGAGGTGGATGGAAAAAAATGGTGGGTGTATTTACCAATTCCCTATTAAAAACAACATAATACACACAGATCAAGGAATGATTTAAAATGGAATAATTTCAATTAATACCCATTAGTTTCAATTTTTTTCAAAAATATCATTTTTGGTGTTTCTCGTAAATATGAATATTGCTATAAATAAGAGTATAACTGGAAAAACTAGCATTTAACAAATTGATGAATGTTGCTTATATTTTGGAGAGAAAGAAAGTGTATTTGTTGCTTATAATTTGGACCGGATGAAATATTTACTTATAGGTTTCATTCATTTTTTGTGTAAATTTTTAGTTTACCAAAAAAAACCTATTCTATTTTTGATAGATAAAATAATGTTTCCTTGCGAGTTTTTTTTTTTATTCCAATAACTTGTAGGTTGCAAAATTATTATTTTTATTCTTTATAAATAAAATGATATATACTTATGGATTTCATTTGTTTTTTTTATTTTTGTAAATTTTTAGGTTGTAAAATAATTTTTTTTTAATTTTATTTTCGATAAATAAAATAGTATTTACTTATAAGTTTCATTCATTTTAATAGCTTAAATATGTTTTTGGTCTTTATCTCTATGATATAGAGGTGTTTTCATTTTAGTCTCTAAAAAAAAGTCAAACGCTCTTAGTCCTTAAATATTTTTTTTTATTTTAGTACTGACCTCATTTAGATGATGACGTGGCTCAGTTAACTCCACCTCATCTCACTCACGTAGCGCCAACTCAGCTGAGACCTCCCCATCCTCTCTCTCTCCACTTTCCCTTCCCACCCACCCTTCTCTCTCCTCAACCACCTCTCTCTCTCTCCTTCTCCTTGCCATAGATCCATGGACCTCCCTCTTTGCACAGTACCTAGCTTGTGAAGGACTGTCAGGCAGGAGACTCATTGGTGTTTTACTTCTCGGGACACGATTTGCAACAACCAGATTTCAAGGAAGATGAAATCGTGTCCCGTTGATTTCATGAAAGAAGGAATTGATTTATGCTTACAGTGGCATTTGGGAGGTCAACTCACTCCGACACTAAAATAAAAAATATATCTTTAAGATATAAAAAATGTTTGATTTTTTTTTTGGACTAAAACGAAAACACTCCTATAAAATAGTGAGAGTAAAAACGAGAGAAAAAAATAAGGTATAGGTTTTATGAGGTAGTTTCTAAAAAAAATATAAGCTAATGAAATAAGCTCATTTAGTCATTTACCATACACTTCTATTGTAATCAAACAAGTTTATAAACTAATCAAATAAGTTATAGGCTATCTTATTGGTCTTGCCGAATATAACCTTAGTCAATAAAACCAAAAAAAGGAAAACATTTTTGTATTAATTTCGTTCTGTAATTATACAAATTTGTTGGGCAAAAGTTTAATTTCAGATAATTAAGTGGGTATTTTCTGTATAATTATTTTTTATTTATTATGTTCTTCAGACCCCTTTCTGCTAATAAGTCTAACAGTTTCATAAACCCACCCACCAGGTAACCCACAACAGATCCTGACCATACCCTTTTAATATTACTAGCGTAGTGACCCGTACAATGCAAGGGACATATGATACATTTTATAAAAAATTATGAGAAAATATATTTGAACAATTATAAAGGATTTGATTTCTTTTTTAAATTATGTTTTTTAAATTACATAATAAATTATAAATAATCGTTATCTACTGAAAATAGTTAGTTAATTATTTGATTAATTCACAACTTAAAAGTTGAATACAACGAAAAAATAGTACAAATTATGGTTGAAACAGTAAAATAGTTTAAATAGTTCTTGTGAGTAGACATGACAAAAAACCTAAAATTGCAGTACCCATTTGATCTCGTCTCTACTTCGATGGGACAACCCATCAACTGTAATTATCTATAAATCTATATCATAAATTATCTTTATGTACTTGTATCAATTATACCTATCAAGTACATGCCAAATTGTTGTACATATTCAATTAGTAGAAACTTATTTCATAATCTATTTTCTCATGGAGCACCATAAATAATTCATTTTTATTACTACCAAAATCACTCACTATCTATAAACTATTAATTGAAACATTCATGTTTTTTATTTTATAGATAACGGTGTCGAAAAAATTCAAATTTGCTCATATCAAGAAAAATCTTCAACAAATTAGTTAAGTGAGAAAATAATAGAAAATTAAGAAATAAATATATTTATATTAAAATTATAATAACAATGAATTTGAAAATATTAAAATTGTATTCTCGAAAAAATATTAAAATTGTGATAAAGTACAATTTTTACTTTATAATTCATATGTTAATATGGTTTAACATAAAATGTTCATTCTCATATATTAACTTTAATTTCTCCCTATAAACTTTTTTATATATATAATTTCTCCCTATATACTATTATGTATTTCTTAATCACCGTGTGTTATATATTATGTATTATTTCCAATTAATCAGTTTATATATATATAGACACACACACACACTAATTTGAAAAAAAAAATTCTTAGATTAAACAAAGTCTTCAATTATATATAAGCAACATTCTGTTTCTTAAAGTCAGCTATTGCTCTTGACCAAAAAAAAAAAGTCAGCTACTGCTTGGTGACTTGTTGGGAGTTTATATCACTCGTAGTATTATCGTGTAGTTTGTTTCTTTGTGCTTCAACCCTGTTCTATTCCAAAAGAAAAAGTTTTTGATAAATTAGTTGGTGAATAAAAATAAAATAAAAATATATTTATATTAAAATTATCATAAAGTGAAATAGAAAATTATTTAAATTATATATTAAAGTTTAATTCTTTAAGTAATTCACATATCGATGAGATTTCACGTAAAATATTTGGCACAATGTTATATGTGCAATTTTTTCTTGTATACTTTAATGTAAAATGTACATCCCATGTGTTATGTTTTATTTATAATTTTTACATTAACCAATTTACATCTATATATTAATGTATAAAATCTCCTAATTTTCTCAAAAAAAATAACATGTCCAATAAATTAGTTAGATGATAATGTAATAATAAAGAAAAAATATTTATTTTCATTTGTTATGTTTTATCCACACTATTTATTTTAATCAGTTTATTAATAGACATTAATTATTGAAAAATTCAAATTTCATTGGACAAAACAAAATATTTAATAAATTAATTAAGTAAAAAATGCTAAATGAGAAAGAAATAATGATTATAACGTATATCAATTAAGATGAAAGAAAATATTTTTATTACCATTTAAGTTTTTGCGTTTTAAAAGCAGTCGCTATCGCAAAGATACAATATTTTTAACTACAATTTTAAATTAATATCTACAATTATAATATACCTTTTATAAATTTCAACATGATCCTTAAAGATACAATTTGTATTATTTGAAAATTGAAACATTTAATATGATTCCTATCTCTGAAATTTATGAAACCAGTCTCTATTAATTTTTTTTAACTACAATTTTAAATTAGTTTCAGCAATAAAAAATACCTTTTATGAATTTCGACATGATCTCTCTCTCTCTCTCTCTCTCTCTCTCTCTATATATATATATATATATATATATATAATTTGCATCTTTTGAAATTTGAAAAATTTATAAGGATTCCTATCATAGAGATTTTTAAAATCGGTCTCTATCACAAAGATATAATTTTTTTTATTTACCATTTTAAATTAATTCCTATAATAAACACTCCTTTTATGAATTTCAACCTGATCCCTAGAGATACAATTTGTAGAAAACTAAAATTTGAAAAATTTATAATAATTTCTACCATAGAGATTTAGAAAATTGGTTTCTATCAAACAAATACAATTTTTTTCTACGATTTTAAATTGATTCCTATAATAAATATATTTTTTTTATGAATTTCAATGTAATCCCTAGAGATGCATCTTGTATCATTTCAATTTTAAATTTGAAAAATTTATAACTATTCCTATCATAGAGATTTATAAAACTGGTTCTTATCATAAAGAGATAATTTCTTTCAATTACGATTTTAAATTGATTCCTATAATAAACATACTCATTTTTTGAATTTCAACTTAATTAGTCCCTAGAAATATAATTTGTCTCATTTGTAAATTGAATGTTTTATAATTAATTTTTTTTATACATAAATTTTATAATTATTTCTATCATAGAGATTTATAAAATCTGTATAATTTTTTTCAAATACTTTAATCTCTAGAAATATAATTTGTCTCATTTGCAAATTGAAAGTTTTATAATTAATGTTTTTTATACATAAATTTTATAATTATTTCTATCATAGAGATTTATAAAATCTGTATAATTTTTTTCAAATACTTTTACTAATACCTAAATATTTCACAAAATATTAAATAGTATAAATATATATATACATTTTCAAAAATCAAATTAATTTAAGACATTCCAAAAAATTTAAGGGCATAACATTTATATCAAACCAAATTTTCCACAATAGGAAATTTGAATTGGGAAATTAAATAATTTATATGTGATTTTAAATTAAAACATCTAATAAACTATTACATATATTAAAATAAATATATCCTAAAAGATACAAAAAAAACCGCAGTAATATATATAATTATTAAAATTCCATACATAATTTCTTCGAAAATATTGAAAAAATAATATACAACTAAATTCTTGTGATGTATGATACTTCTTCTTGTTTGAGAGAGAACAATATTGTATCTGCATAGAATAAAAAAACTAATCACAAATAAAATCAAAAATAAAAAACTGAACAATGGAAAATAGAGAAGCATTAATTTCAAAAAAAATCGATAAATAAAAATAAATTAGTAAAAAATTAGAAGAAATATTTGCCTTAAGGGAGAAGTTTGCCTGAGAGGAGAAGAAAAAAAAATCAAACAACATCTATAGTTTGGAGGCTATTAGAATATTAATAAATATTAAAAAATAATAAGTAAAAATGATTAATAGTAAAATAGAAAAATAGCAATAATACGAACTCGCCTTAGATGAGAATTCAATGTTGATGAATAAATGAATAACAATGATACAAAAGCTAAAACAAAATGAACAAATAAATTTTATCAATACATGTGGATATTAAGATTTAAGATTAAAAATCTAAAAATTAAAATATATAAATGATTAACCATGAAAAAGAAAGCAAAAACTAACCTTTAATCGAAAGTCTCAAGTGTTAGTAACTGCAATGGATGAGAATAATGAGAAGAAAATATATATGAAATGAACAAAAAGAGAGATGATAGAAAATCATACCAGAGAATGAAGAGGCTGAAGAAACACGAATAGTTGCAGACGCAAAATGAATAGTTAAAGATATAAGACATAAAAATATTCTCTAATAAATAGGCAATTAAAAATACGATTTTAAATTGATTGTTTTGAATACAATCAATACAATTTCAAATAAGGCACATTAAATATGAATCATAAAATTATTAATCAATAAAATCTTTTCAAATCAATTTAATCCATTTAATCCTTGAAATACTCTCAAAGTAATACCTGTAAAAATATACCTATAAAGAGTTCGTCTTTATATATATTATAGATTATATCTGTGGTTGAAAATCAATTGGGGTTTGGTGGACGAATGTAATATTGGCCCACTCCAAACAGCACCAATAATCAATAAAAAAAGGAAAGGAACGCGTGATGATTAGGAATTGAGAATTCAGATACGGCTACTTGCCGGCCGCCAGTATATTTGTTTTTTTTTTTGGTAAAAACTAAAAACAGGGTATCCCATATGAGACCAATCTCTTCGAGTCGGGTAAGACATATTAGGCAGTAAAATTCTATCACACAAGATCTAGTTATTGTATTCGATTTGAACCTAGGATCATTGTTTAAAAACTGGGAGAGATCTGTGTTATTAAGCCCCCGCACACACATGGGGATTGATTTTGTCGACCATGAATCAAGTCACTCATGAGCCTAGTCAGCCTAAGTTTTTTATGTTAAAAATGACACAATGACAAATGACCGTAACAACTGGGATACTTTGAGAACTAAAATTACATAATTGTGATACTTGGATCCAATATCGCACAATCGAGATACTTGGCAAACTAAAATTGTATAACTGAAACTTGAAGGACTAAAATTACACAATCGTAATACCTGAGTGATCAAAAGTACAATTAAACGATCATTTGCCTAATCATATTTTATTATCTTATTATATAATACCATTATTTTAAGAAAAAATACTATGATTCAATATTGACTTTTTTTTTTAGACAAGTCAAAAATGTATTAAGACTCAGTGACGCACAAAGGCATGCACGCTGAGAAAGAAAGGATACAATCAGTTAGGATAAAAAGTTTACAAACAGAAAAACCCAAAAAAAAAAAATGATAGACCCACGGCCACAAACAAGCACAAGATAACAGGTTACAATTTGCCTCCACGTTTACAAACATTGCTGCACTGATATACATACAAATGATACCCCTTCCTGCAAAATTTTAATACCACCTACACACCAAGTTAGATGAGATGGAGCCAGGCCATACGAGTATATGTAAAATACTCTTATGTGTAAAACAATAGTGAAATATGATTAACGATTATGTAAACTATGTATATTTATTAAACTATTTGTAAAATACTCTTAAGAGTTAATCATAATTTTATTAACATGTATTTTTCTATGATTTAATAATTATAAGTAACAATATTATTTTATCACATCATAATATTACTTTTTAAAATAAAAGTATGATATGTTAACTAGCTTAATGGAATATAATTTGATGTATGTGTGTGTGTGTGTATATAAATGTGAGATGTATAAAAAAGTTTACAATATAATGTGAATGTGTATATATATATATGTGTGTGTGTGTGTTTTTTTTAAAATGTGAATATACTCTATCCAGACTGAAATATAAACAAAAATATATATGTATGGTCTAAATACATATACTTTAGTCCATATACATGTATTTTTTGTTTATATTTCAGTCCGGATAAAAAATGTGAATGAAATCAATGGATAGTTAACAATTTTTTTTCTAGAAGTTGAAGTGTTTTTTTCCCCCGAAAAAGTGCACGATTTTTCTTAAACATTCTTATTTTGAGAAAACAGTAGTCACCAATGTATTACTCCCTTCGTTTTAAAACTATAGTAATCTGAGGCTAATGTATATAGATTAAAAAATATTTAATAGAAGTAAAATGTTGGTATATATAGAGTAAAATATTTTCATTTAATAGAAGAGTATTAATGATAAATTATCTATAAATTTTTATACTATTAATATCAACTACTCCTACTACTAGTTATTAAATAAACATATAGGTGAAAAAAATAATTAATGACACTTTAAAATCATAAAACTGTAATAGTTTCGAAACAAAAACAAAATACTAAAATTGTTATAGTTTTGAAATTGAAGGAGTATTAAACACAACAAAAATAAAAATTTAATTAGAGGGCCCTAGGATTACGACATGAGTGCTTCGACTTCGGGGAAAAGGGTAAGGATTAGTGTCGATTAAGAAAAATGCTACTTAGACACTTGTTAGGTTTATATACTTTGAGTGAAAAAGAGATAAAAAATAGATAAATAATAGATATGATATATAATATAATGTGACAAAAAGAAAAAAATAGATAAAAATAAGAGGTGTTTAATGGGTGATAAAAAATTTTGAGTGTCTAAATATCATTGTTGGTTAATTAATTGGTCTTGCTTTTTTTTTTTGGTCAAATTAATTGGTCTTGCCTAGACAGCACGTGCTCTACGTAGCGACAAAAGCAACGTGGCCTGATTATTAAATTGAACAATGATACACATACACCCAAAAAATATATCCACCCATCCAACACCTCTCATTTCTCTCTATCTCTCTCTAACTATTACATCACATATCACATTATTTTATCACTTTTCTCTCATCTCTCTCTTTCTCTCTCTAATGGTAGATTGGCATTTGGGTGTCCACCAATCATTTTTCTATTAAATTTTCAACTTTGCACAAACCATTACCATATTTAAGGGGAGAGGTGTTCAAGTTTTCTTTGGATCATTTCACTCACCAAAGTGACCAAACAAACTCACCTATTTTATCGATCATGCAGAAGCCCATAGAAGGAGATTTCCAGTTCCACACCGAAACCACACAAGATGAGTCCCTTGTTGTTCCACTTCACAACCTGTCCCAACTCAGCACCCGAATGGACTCTCTTCACACCTTCATAACCCAATCCATCAACGCAAACACCCTCCTCCCCAAACACCACATGGACACCCTCTCCACCGAGATCCTCTCCTCCATTCGCCACGTCATCATCAACGCCAACGCCCTTCTCTCCTCCGTAACCGTCCCTCGACCTCCCCCCAATAACAACCCTCCGGAAATCGTGGAGTTAGATGCGGTGGAGTTGCTTCTGGCGAGTAATAACCGCTTTCACTCCTGCGAAATTTGCGGGAAAGGGTTCACGCGCGACGCCAACCTGCGTATGCACATGCGGGCCCACGGGGACCGTTTCAAGTCCCCGGAAGCACTGCGTGGGGAAACGCGCTTCTCGACGACGCGCTTTTCTTGCCCCTACGAGGGATGCAGGCGGAACAGGCATCACGAGAGGTTCAGGCCCTTGAATTCGTTGTCGTGCCTGAGGAGCCATTTCAAGAGGAGCCATTGCCCCAAAAAGCACACGTGCGACCGGTGCCGGAAGAAGAGCTTTGCGGTGCTTTCCGATCTTAAGAGCCACGAGAGGCAGTGCCGGGGAGAGTCCACGTGGAAGTGCTCATGCGGGACCACGTTTTCGGGGAAGGATAAGCTGTTTAGACACGTGGCGATGTTCGAGGGGCACGTGCCGGCGCCTGAGGAGAAAGAAAAAAATGAACCGGTGGCGGCGGTGGAAGGTGAGGGTGGACTGTTGATGAAGGAAAGTGATTGTTTGGATAATGGGTTACCTGAAGGGTTCTTTGATGATTTGGAAAATTATGGGTTTGACTCCTTTTAGAACTATACTGTTTTCAAGAACCTTGCGATTTCCCACATGTATAATTTTACGAACAGTTCATGTGACACAATTAATTAAAGTTTTACAATAATATTGAAATTATTTTATGAATTTTAATTTTTATTATTATTTCGATAAATCTTTAATTTTTAATTATATATTTGTCTTAGGAAATAAAGCAATATCTATTAGTAATTTTTATTACTCTTATGGATTTCCCTTTTAATTGGATTTTTTTTATCTTAATCTAATTAAATTACAAGATAAATAATTATTAAAATATCAGAGAGAAAAAAAATCATAAAGAGATCAAATGATAGTGAATTATTATCTTAAAAAATTGTAGAAATAGTAGGAGTCGAGTAATTTGGTCAATAATATTTACAAAAATTCCAAAATGATGATTGGAATTAAAAATCATTGATTATATTAACTCTTTTGAATTTAATTCTTAACATCATCTCAAAAAACAATCAATATAATAAGGATTTTTCAAATCTAGGGATATTTTTAAATTTTATTAATTTTCGAGGCCAAATTGCCCCACCCCTAAAACTACAAAGACCATGGTAAATCAGTGAGTTGGTGGGGGTGGGGATCATAGTACTGTGCCACTGGAGTAGGGTGAGGGTGGGGATCATAGTATTGAGCTACGTAACAATAACTTTTAAAATATTTATACAAAAATCTATATGATAAAATATAATTGAACGTTTATGTAAAACTTTTTACACTATTAATGTATACTAATTAAATTCTATTGAATGAATTTATTTACTATGTACCGATAGTGTAAAAATATCTTACACAGTCATCCAATCATATCATATTATATTGATATCTCATAACAATAATTTCTAAAATATTTATACAAAAATCTACATGATAAAATATAATTAAACGTTTGTGTAAAACATTTTATACCGTTAATGCGTACTAATTAAATTCTATTGAATGAATTTATTTACTATGCACCGATAGTGTAAACATATTTTACACAACTATCCAATCATATCATATTATAGTATTACCTCATAACAATAATTCCTAAAATATCTATACAAAAATCTACATGATAAGATATCATTGGACGTCTATGTAAAACTTTTTATACCGTCAAATGCATACTAATTAAACTCTATTGAATTTATTTACTATGCACCAATAGTATAAAAATATTTTACACAATCATCCAATCATATCATATTATAATGTCATCTCATAACAATAATTCTTAAAATATCTATACAAAAATCTACATAATAGGATATGATTAAACATCTATATAAAACTTTTTACATCATCGATGCATACTAATTAAATTCTTATTGAATATGGAATCAATAATGTTGCTGAATTCTCCAGCAGTCAGCAAAAAATAAAATAAAATAAAAATAATGTTGCTGAATTTCGTGCTTTAGCTGAGGCACATAGCCGACCCATCTTGTAAAACCTGATTCGAAGAACACGGTTTCTTTGTAAAACCGGTTTCTTTATAAAACCTTTTATGTACAACAATAATTGTTTGAAGGACTTGCAGCACACATGTTTTTTTTTTGGTCAATAGCACACGTTTTGAAATTGGTATAAATCCATGTAACGGGATCATTGCTAAAAGCTCACCACACATCTTTTTTTTTTTGTTTAATGAATTCCTGTTTTGCTTGGAAAAAAACCCAATGCAACAAGCATCATTGTAACATCAAAATTATAACTCTTCTTCCCCTTTCTTACAGTTGAGATACCACAAAATTAAAACTCCATCTCTATTCAAGCTAACCTATCAAAAAAGGATAATGACCCAAGGTGCAGCCTATAATATAAACGGTTCAAATTTATACATATTCTCATCTCCCACCAGACAATTCAATGGCATCTTGATTATAAACCGAATCTTCTCCCCAGTCAAATCTTCTTTGTAATCTCTCATATTCTTGCCTGCGGTTGACCTCCACATGCTGCCATTCCTCCCACCTTTCAGCCAACCCTTCTCCTTCTAGCATTCTTACAACCTCAGACATTAGTGGACGGTCCTCTGGTGT
Organism: Glycyrrhiza uralensis; assembly: GCA_030159175.1. Lineage (NCBI taxonomy): Eukaryota > Viridiplantae > Streptophyta > Magnoliopsida > Fabales > Fabaceae > Glycyrrhiza > Glycyrrhiza uralensis. The sequence continues at coordinate 52,979,204 of BRZY01000003.1, read as the reverse complement.
TGCTTGAGTGCAGAGTAATGCAACTTGTATCATCATTTCTACCTCTTGCATGTTGTAATTTTTATTTAGGTTGCGATCAACAATAGCATCTAGTCTTTTCTCTCGTTCTAATTTCTTAACCTATAGAGCACAAAATATAGCAAAATGATAACCAAGTATGAACTGATGAATGATACAAATCTTATTTTTGAATCTAGGCACCATGAACTCAAACAGAACTCTAATTAACACTGCACTTCACCGATTCTCAATCAACAGTATCAAGGCATGTGTCCTCTAAAATGTAAACAGTATACATACAACACACTTCCACTTATTTCCACCACAATCATTACTCCCTGGCTACATGTGTTAGCCTAAATGGGTTTAGGATACCCTTTTTAGGTGGAGCGCCCATGATGGCCAATCCTTATCACTGACAAAATGCCAAAGTTGACAACACCATTTACCAAACCACCCAAGAAGCATATAAAAGTTCCAAGCATGCTACACAAACAAGAAACAAACACCAAGATACATAGGAGCAAACAAAGAGGTATAAGAGGTCTTACATGATCAAGCAATAGCACATCATCTTCCTCTTCCAAACGTGAAAAATCAATTGCCCGCTGACCTGTAACAAGCTCCAAAAGCATGATCCCATAACCAAAAACATCAGTCCTTTCTGAAGACTTTCCAGTCGACAAATATTCAGGAGCTATATGGCCCATTGTCCCACGAACTTGAGTTGTCACATTAGTCTTTCGAACATCTACTAACTTTGCCAAACCGAAGTCGCCAACAACTGCCTCAAAATCTTCATCTAGTAATACATTAGCTGCCTTCACGTCCCGATGAATAATCTTAGGATTGCAATGCTCATGAAGGTATTCTAGGCCACGGGCGGTTCCCAGAGCCACTCGTTTTCTTGTCGGCCAATCCAAAACAGGTTCCCCAGGTTTGAGTTCTGCATCAGTATTCACATAGTAAAATATCACATGAAAAAATGCCAAAATTTACAAGCAGGCAAAACAAAAATACGGACAACAGAGATCCAATCTACCCAGACATACAAATCAAATCTTATCAACAAGGATGACATTTATGTTGTTATAACCATTTAATATCAATGTTTCTTTACGCTTTTAGGATGTAGAGGTAGCATGGAGCTGAATAGTTAAAATTGTATTGTGCTGCATGATGACAGTGTTGGTACGAAACACATTATCTGATTCAATTATCACATCTTGTTTTATTTCCCGTTCTCTCATTAAGTAACAATTTATAATAAGAAATTTAAAGTGTTTTATAAACTGGTTAACCAGAGTGGGCTTGCCAAACATACCCATGTAGTTGGGGTTGAACTATAAAACTAGAGATGGCAATTGGACTCGAACCAAATAGCTACCTACAAAAATTACCTATTGCTGATAATTAAAAGATACGCACTGTAAATATATATATATATTATTTATATATAATTTATCCAATTAAACTTCAAATGTATTTATGACTCATCTGTTTTCAACCACCAAAACCACCCTCCTCTTTAGTTCTCCAGTTAAACTGTTTTTTAAAACCATTGCTCAAAAAGGTGTCGGATAAATAGTGTTGGTATGTCTCATAAAAATGTATGACCGAATCTTTCAAATACTTTCTTCACCTGATTAATTTCTGAAATAATTAAAGATAATATGACAAACAAAATAAGAATTTACCGTGGGGATATCCAATAATCTAAATGGCCCCTCCAGTTCCAGTGCAAAATAAATAATACTTTCTCTTTTATAGCAAATAGAATTGAATACTTAGCATACTAGTGATGCCAATATGCATTGTAACTTAATACCTCGTAGACGATAGGCAACACTTAAGTTCTGCATAAAGGGATAAACTAAGAGGCGCTCAGTTGGAGTAGTACAAAAACCAATCAGCCGTAACAGGTTCCTATGCACAGCTACGCTTATCATCTCAACTTCACGCTGGAAAGCTGCATCTCCCCCAGGGCTTTCATAATCAGTTAACCTTTTCACAGCAACTTTTGTGTTATCAGCAAGAACGCCTTTATAAACCTTTCCAAAGCCTCCCTGTCCTAAAACATTTTTCTCACTGAAGTTGTCTGTAGCTATCTGTAGTTCTCTCCATGCAAATCTTTTTAGTTGACCAAATGCAATTCGCCGATCAACTTCACCTGATGAAACAAGAAAAAGATTAATAATAAAATAGACAGTATTAGAATTGAGAATAGACTGAGCCTAACTCAACCCCAAAAGCTAGCTAAAGGGGTGAGGATTGTCCAAATCTTATAAGAACTACTTTGATCATATCTCTAGTAAATGTGGGATCTCAACGGTTGGCATGAGCAAATTTTAGAAAGGTAAAAGTTCATATCAAACTCAATTTTAATGTAGTTCTTAAACAATTTGAACAAGCATCCACAATTAAAAGATTACCAGGGTCAACCAGGAAATTCTATACTAACACCACGAAATTTGATCATATCACACATTCATAGGACATGAAAGGTTTAAAGGAATAGAAATGGGTATATTCCAGTGTGTAGTTTTAAGGAACAATCATCCCAAAAGCTTAAACTATTAGGCAAGGCCCAAGATTGGTTTTAAATCACTAACATCTAGCCACTAGATCCAGTGGATCACAGGAGGTGAGGACGCCAAAAAGAGGAAAAAGCATGACCAAAACACATTGGCAATAAAAGGAGCAAGATGCTAGAAGAACTAAGCCTAAATAAAATGACCATAACAGTAATTAACGAGATGCCGTCAATGGGAAAAAGTGCACAGCAGCCAGATGCTGTTGACCATCATGGAGGATATGAGGGTTTGGTCAGCAAGAAACAGTAAATTTCAATGCATCATGAGCTGAGCAATAAACCATACATATATAAATCAATCTAAAATTTGGAAACAGTTCCTTAAATGAAATACCATATTATCTCCTGACTTCAAAGCATGGTATATTCTGAGACTTAATGTGTACAGAGTTTCTGGCTCAAATTTTTTTTTTAAAATGTTACAAATACAAACATATTGACTTCTGTGTCCAAATTTCACTTGAGAGAAGCCTAACACAAGAACATTGTAGACTGAACAAGAAACTCAAACCTGCAACATCTACAAAAACTTCACGCTTGTAGCCCTTGTGTCTACCCTTGCACCAAAAGAACAGCAGACCACCAATAAAAAGGATAGCGACTAGCCCCATGATAATTCCAATCATGAGGCCAATTTTTGGTTTGTATGATGAATCTGCCACGTGTAAGAAAATTAATATTCAGCTTGTAGCAAAGGGAGGGAGAAAAGAATAGATAACAACACATTATAAAACATGATCGACAAAATATTCCAATCAAGTTACCTTGATCTGGATTATTAGATGCACAAGGTTGACGATAATTCATACCACAATATAACTTATTTCCAGTGAAACTGCAATAAGGAACACAGTTAAAACAGCAGAATGTAATGAGGGGTGTCAAAAGCCAGGGAAAAAATCTCATATGTCCAAACTTCAAATATTCTATCCAAGGACTCCATAGACCACATGACATATGGTCACCCCTGATAAAGGTGGGAATATGGTATATGCTTTAAGCCTCTGTTTCTTACCAATCACTGAAAAATATAATGGGAGGGTTGAAGAAAATGGGGTATGCGGGTCAGAGCATGTCATGCTACAACGCATTTGGATGGGTCTGCTACGAAGGTCACAACCTTCTACATCGCATTTGGATGGATTGAATTGAGGGGTTTTGGTGGTGTATTATCCTGATGTTGCTAGCCAATGCAGGAAGATAGTTGTATCCATATATTCTATTCAGGTGTTATTTCTAATCGCTATGGGACTTGGGTTTTCCCAAAAAACACCATTTTTGGACCAGCAACTAATATCATGTGTCCCCTTTATAATGCTAAGTATCTTGTTATGGGATTGGATCCATTTTGACCAAGTGGTTTAGAGTTCAATCCTCAGTGCCCATTTATTCTCATTCTATGTCGACTTTTGGCAGAAAGTAGTGGTGGAAAAATGTTTTGTCAATGCTAAAGGCTTTGGCTTATACACAAAACATGATAAACCATGTTAGAGATACAAATAAAACCAGTTCTGGGCTAGTAAATAAAGGCCATGGTTTTTTAGGGTGACCAGTTCCGTATAACTTTACATATCTTTTACACTTCCTTAATGGTGGGACAACAAACTCCACCCGAACGAGCATGGTTCAACAGCACTAATTAGACAAAGGTGTTTGTGTCCAAGAAATTCTATTCCCTGGACATTGGAAAAACAGCCACTTCTCTAGCCTCCTAGCAATAGCATTCAATATCAAGTAACAAGTATATGGAGAGCAGACAAGCTCTGAGAACTAAACATAATTTATTGAGACAAAATATGTGATGATTACCAATCTTTCAAATTAAAATAAAAAAGTGGAACCAGAGATGACTATTAGACTCATCTTTTGTTGCTCAGTTGGAATATATGTTAGTTGGGTTCTTTGGACGTATGGCACCACTTTTTAAGTGTTTCATGGATACACATGGTCCTTGTGGGTAACGGATAGAAAGACATGTTTAAATGGTGCTTTAGATGATCAATCAAATACTAATCTACCATCCATACTTGTATTTAGGAACTTCAAATAGCTGCTCAGGAATTTGGCCACTAAGATTATTTGAATCTAGCAGACTGCAAAAGAGAAGATTGAACAATCAATCAGATACTATATTAATGGAACATACTTAGAATCAACATGCAAACTTCCAGAAACCATTATTTCACATACATATTGATCAAGCCTGGGAGACTGCCAAGTGATTCAGGAATAGTCCCACTCAGATTGTTTTGACTCAATGTCCTGGTAGTAGGGGAAAAATACGCACCTTTAAACATTACACAATAAAACACATGCCAAGACTCATTATATATCTGTAAAACCTACCAAACAGAATGCCATACTTACAAGAATTGGAGTTTTTTAAGATTACCGAGGGAAAATGGTATTTCACCAGTTAACTTGTTGTTTTCCAAATCCAACCTGACCAAGCTTGTCAGGTTTCCTAACTCTTTTGGTATTTCACCAGTGATGCCATTCCCTTGCAAAGAACTGCATTATGAAAGCATAACATGCATCAATGGTTACACTTAAAATCTTGCTTGCTCCTTTGTTAATAATTAATAACTAATAATAAATATTTAAAAGAAAAAAGTTTCCCATAAAAAATTGTAATGAAAATGAAACCAAAGCGTGAACTGCTGTAACACCAAACCCCTCCACCATATAAAAGTGAACATTTGCAATGAACTCATGAACAATGAACCATCATCACAAAATTCACTGAAGGTTATCAAATAACTTTTCAAAAATGACCAACTTAATTGTAATAAAAATATATATATCTAAAGCACCAAGACTTAACAAGAGTAAGCATCAAGAATCACAACATTCACTGCAGACTCATTGAACCCTAACAACTAAAGTTCATCAGATGCACAGCAAACTCAATTGTAAAAAGCTTAAATCTAAAATAAGTGATACAAAATAAAAGAGATGTGTACACATACAATTTAACATCAGAACACTAGAATGCAACAATTCAAGAATGGTGAGAATAGCCGACAAACAGAAAAAATAAAAATAGGAAAAGGGGGCTGCTAGAACAACGTAAGCAATTGGTTTTTAATAACTAACAAACTGAAGTTATCCCATAGGGCAATAACTTGCCAACCATCTGAAATTGAGTGAGTGGAATACCAACAATATTTTTAGCATGATGGAATGGACCCGAGTTGTGTGGATATTTCATGATTTAAATACTTACAGAGTTGTAAGATATTTTAGAACTCCTAATCTTGGGGTCAAGTGTCCTGTGAATCCCATCAATGCTAGTGAACTGCAATGAAGCAATTTACATAATTACACTGCATGCACAAATTGGAGATGTAAAAGTGGGAATATATAATTTCCCACGAACAATGAAGGTAATGGATGACTATCATCAACATCTTCTGCAGATCAAATATTTAAAAGAAAATAATCAATAGAGAATATCTTACACTTGAACAACATTAATGTTGTCCTTATCACATTCAACACGTGACCAAGTGCAAGGATTCACTTGATTTTGATTCCAGTCAGTAAGCTGATTAGCTGAAGCATTCAGCGACATTTTCAATGCATATAGTGCATCTCCTGCAATGGACAAAAAATTACACACATACTAGAGCTAAGACTGAGAGTCCAAAAACACTGCAACTTTCATTAAACCAGAAAGGCATAGATGTTCCAGAGCCACAATATTCTAACTGCAATCTTGGAAAAAATGAGGCATTCATTAAATTCTGCCGATATACAGTTGTATGTATTTATTCCTCAGAAATGAATTGGAAATTAAAGTTTGAATACCAATGTTTTATCCTCATGGTAAGAATATGAATGCACGTACATGTAACAGTTAAATTTTATATAGCCTACAAGCTTTTTGAATGAGATCAGTGCTATGCGTACAGAAGATTTTACCTTGCGGATCAGGCAACACAAAAGAACATAAGCAACCCAATAGCAGTAGCACAAATAAGATGTCCATATCTACCGGCATCAACAACTGACACAACAACCGTGATAATCAAATAGAGCACGAACAATCCCCATCGCTGCAGTGCAGAATCATCAAAACCATTAAGCCAGGAAAATCGATTAATAACAATAAACGCCATACAAAGATAAACAATATGAAAAAAAAAACTACTAGAGCAATGAAAACAACTTCATTGTGACACAAGGTATTCATGATGTTAGAATGGGCCACAACAGGACATGTAGTTCTTTCTATGTTTGATACACTTAAAAAATTAGATAAAAAAAACAGAATATGAGATTAAATAAGCGGTACATCCTGGATCTAAGGATAACGCAATGGAACCCTTTCTGTTTCATTCTGTTCTGTTGTGACGAAAACACTGCACTTGGAGTTGAAGCGAGCAAGAGAACTTCGCATAAACAAAACAGTCATGAGTAACTAAATAAACTTCTTTACAGAACACTGTTGTTGTTTTTTTCTTTTTTGGATAAGCTACAGAAAACACTGTTGTAATCGGGAACAGATGAAACAATAGACAGTATTCGACCAAAAAAGCGATAGAAGAAGAATTCCAGAAACTTCAATTGGACGCAGGCAAAATCAGGGAACAGGAGAGGGGAATCGAATGAAGTAGGCACAGAATCACCCGCACACACAAAAAATGACAACAAAAAAATGCGTATATGCCTCAAAAAAACAAAAAACTTCGGCAAAAAAGCAGAACACAAACCAACACTTAGAAGCGCGATTCAGATAACAAACAAAATAAATAATTAAAGTAATAACAAGAAGAAGAAGAAGAAGAAGAAGAAGAAGAAGAAGAAACAAAACCGAAAAACGGAAACAGATAGAAGAATAGTATGTACACAAGCTAAGTTGATGGATGAAGACAAGATTTAAGGGTTAGTGTGAAAAAAGTAAAGGAAGAAGAAGAAGAATGGGAACTGGGAAGGAGTGAAGTGAGTTTGGATGAAGGAGAGGAAGAAAAAGAGAGACTCACATGATAATATACATTAGATAGATAGCTGGCAGAATGGCCGAAAGTGGTGGTGGTATGGTATGACACCAAATCTGGCACCGAACCTTCTAATATGCCTTTCCTCCTTCTCTTTCTCTTTGGTTATTTTGTAGTCATCATAAATAAAAATAAATTGGTTTTGCATTTTTTGCTACTACTTTACGGTGGAGACTAGCATGGGGTATTGTGTTTGGATCTTTATCCATGAATCATCAATTTTTAAAGTTTTTAGGTATTTTGAACCGTTAGATATAATATTATTTTAAATAACGGATAGGATTTATTATTGGCAATCGGAATGAACAGTAAAATGGAACAAAAATCTAATATTTAAAAATTCATCTCTTCTCCATCGACTAACTTCCTCTTTGTCCCTGAGATTATTTGTTCACCGTTGAAGTTTCGATTTCGGGTTGCAGACGTCAAGCTCTAGCATGAATGGTGCCAAGTCAGCTTCATATTCACCCTCTACCCCTCCCACCTTCAAGAGTACTGTTGCTCTCTTCTCCAAAAATAAAGCAGCAACACCACCATCGAAGCAAAAACCTGCTGCTGTATTCCCTGCTAATGAGGAGCTCGTCAAGTGGTATGGTAAGTCTCCAACTTGTATGATTGTGTAAATTTCAAGACCGTGTAATTGAAAACATCACATTCTCATTCTTATGTTTCATAAATTGTAAGCATTGAATATATTGTGTCTGTCTATTTTTTATATAATTTCTTCATTCAACTTGTTCTTATAACCAATACGAGTACTCACACTTGATTTAATTTTCCAATGAAAAGGTATATTTGTTCATTTCTTTGCTTAATTTCATTTGTTGGCAGGTCCTGACAGAAGGATCTTCTTGCCAAAGGGTCTCTTGGACCGATTAGAGATCCACATGTACTTGACCGGAGAAGTGCCCAGAGAGTGTCGTTTCCTTCTCACTATGTTAATTTCCTTCTCTCTTGTCTCCTTTACTTTTCATGATGCAATTCATCACATTGACATGTAAAACCATTGAATCTTGAAATTATTGAATATTTATGTGTTTGTTGTTAATTTTTTAATCACTGCTTCCGTGCCACAACGATCCGTCGGGAGGCGCTACAGAGGACCACAAGGAGGTCGCTCCGGGGCTTGCCGTTGGAAAGGTTTGACTATTGCTGTGAGATGCTGGCGGGGCACTGCTGCTGAACGAGGCGGAGTACATGGAGCCGACGGTGAATCTCACTTCCAGCTGCAGAGCAGAGATCGAGAGCCTTCAAAGAGAGATTCAACAATCGGAATTCGGAGTGTGTCGACGTCGTCGATGGGAAATGATAGCCTGTGCCAGAAACAATCGTCGGAGGTGGTGGTTCCTTCGGATTATCGATGCCAGCAGGGGCACTGTTGCTGGACGAGGCCGAGTACATGGAGTCGAAGGTGACACATAAGTTACTGTTGGTGACATAAATAAATTTAAAGAAAAAATATGTTAACCGGGTGACCTTCTATCACAAGTTAAAAATTGTGGTTCATGGATGAGGGTCCAAACACAGTGCCTCGTGCTAGTCTCCACCCAACTTTACTAATGAGTCTTACAAAATTCTAAGCTATGGTTGCGCCAAGCGATTTTTGCAATTAAAGAAGAGAGAAAAGCAAGTTGCGACGACTTGCAATGACTATTGGCCCACTCTCCCACCTTTCGATTGGACTGCACTGGTCACTCACTCTTGCGTCTATGGCTTGGCTGGTTTGGATGGACTCGCAGAAAATGTCATCCATTTAAATATCCGGATGATTTTTTTGAGGAACTCTCTTGTGCATAATTAAAAATCATGATATTTTTTTTTAATTTATGAAATGGATTATAACATTCTTTCTGAATAATTCTAAGGAAAATGATGACTAAGAAAAAAATGTTTATTGTTTAGCAAAAAAAGTGTTTATTAAAAAATATTTGTTATATGAATCTTGTCCTCGAGTGTCAATAGGCAATAGTTAGTTAATTATGAAATATTTAATAATTTTTTCAAACAAATAATTATTTAAAAAATAGCTATTATTTTTTGTTATTTATATAATAAACATTTTAATTAAATGTTGTCTATTTTATTTTTTAATCAATGGCTTAAATGCACTCGTTAGCATTTTCTCTATTTTTTTTACGAAAGCATTTTCTCTTTTTTTTTTTTTATACAACGAAATCATTTTCTCTATTATACTAACCAAAATGATAATCAATATCTTTTGAAACACTTCAATAAAAAGGATAAAAAAAATTAATCTGTCAATATATATTAAATTAAATGTTGTATTCTTATTAACGTCAGAGTTTCTTTTGAGCAATAAACTTTAATGGAGATTAGCCCTTTAAAGAATGTTTAAAACGCATCATCCCTGTATTGTCATTATTATCGGTGAAGTAGCTAAAGTTGTTTGTCAAATTCATATTTGACTAATGCTGAGTGTTACGAAAATTTTCCAACAAAACTAAACATGAATTTATGTGATATTATTTGAACCACTCATGTATTTTCACAAATAGCAACATAATTAATTGCATGATTTTCACCACTAATTTCGTGCAAAGTTAGGTTTATGGAGTACTTCTGATGAGTGGTTATACAACAAAAGAATCTTTTCACGGACTCATAAAAGATTGTGTTTCCTCGAATAACAAATGTACAAAAAAAATGGATAGAAATCATATCAAGTAATTCGTGAACGATGTTTAATTTGCAGAATATATTTCTTATAACAATTATTGTTGCTCAAAATGTATTTAACAAATTTAGAAATAATGTTAATAATGTGTATCTATGCTATGCTACCAGGTAAATAATTAATGTTTCCAAATGAGGGAGTCGTATCTTGATGAAATTGAAATCGTTTTTTTTTTTAACGTGGACAATAATCACTATCAATTAGAGATTTTGATAAAAGAAGGGTCCCGCATGCTTTGCTATAAAGTATGAATTGTGTCTTCTGGTTCAAGGTTCATCCAATCGAATATGTATAGCTAGCATGTGTTTTCCTTGTAATTGACATCGTGACTGTCTAGCCATTGAGATGTCTACACGGCCGGTGAGAAGTGATTTGTCTATGTGCCTAATCGAAAATGAATTGTTAAATCACACGATTCCTGAATAAGATTCTAGGAACCCAAATTACTATATTTTGCTGGTAGTGTATGTTAAAGGTATTCAAGACATGTTCCTATTTATTTTGTGATCATAAGGAGATAAGATTGACAATGTATGGAAACACTCGTTGGTACGAGGTGGATCCGCACCAAAATTGTACTACCAAATCACTTTTCATTGTTGGATTGACGTACTTTTGATTCTCCCGTGAATTTGTTTCTCACCCTTATTACCTCTTCTCTAATTGGTCTATTCATGTAATTTGTTCAATTTTCATAATTCATCAATTCCACTGTATCTAAATTATAATCAAATTCGATTAATTCAATGACTTTTCTTTCACGTCAAAAAACATTTATAATCAAATTAATAATAAATAAATGTATTATTTTAATACAATGTAACATTAGGTAGTAAATTGCACAACAACAAAACATATTAAGTAATAAATTAATATAAAATAATAATAAATCAATTCAAATAAAATTAAAAAAATAATACGTAATAATATTTATATGTCTTATTAATTGATAACTTAATAACGATAAATTAGATAATACTAATTTATACGTGGACTTTTGTATCTCAAATATGATCATTTCAACTAAAATTCTTTTTAATTGAAATTAATTTTTTGAAACGGTAAAAATATAAAATAACCAATTTAAATTAAATTTTCAACATAGATTTTTAATCAATTTTTCTTATTTGACCTATTTTCACTTACTCCTACAAATTTAGAGATTAATCAATATTTTAGTTAATTAATTAATTTCCCAGTCAAATATACCAATCTCACCTAATGAATAAGCGTGTGTTCGTTTAAGATTGTCGAAACTACAAAGGGAAAAAGTGTGTCCCCATACACTTTTTATTGAAACAACAATTATTTTCCCTTGACCAAAATTGGTGTCTAGGGTAGTTGAAAGGCAATACCAACCAAGTTGCAGCTAAGATGAAATAGTGCATGCATTGATTTCAATGGCCTTCAACTCAAATCACTCTGTTACTTGTGAAAAATAAATTATCTTCTGTTAATCTTTTTAATTTATCATAAAAAAATAGATTTTTTTATAAATATTTAAGCTAAGTTTGAATACCCGTTTCATTTTCAATTTGCACTCTTTCCAAAATTACGTTTTTGAGAAGAAAAAAATGGGAGCGGATTCAGTGACTTTAACCCGCGAAAGGCACCATGACTTTCAGTGATTGTGGTCCGTTAGATGAATTGTACAGTTCAGATTGTGCCACGTGGCTTATTTTCAAAAAAAATCTTAAAATTCAAAAACAATTGCACAGGAAAGAAACGCAAAACGCCTTTGACATATATTTCGACATAAGTGATGCTGCCGCCACCCTGCCCCCGCCACCGTGGCCACCGCCCCGGCGACCCGATGTCGCCGGCATAGAGGTTGGTGACTTCTCAAATGACAGCTTTCATGATTTATGCAATTTTTGGTGTCTTTTCTCATTTTTATCTTATTCACAATTCAAGTGGGTTGAGGTGCTCAATGTCTTGCTCTTTGAAAAATTTCTGTATCAGTTTTGTGTGTCCTTAAAGATGTCAGATACAATTATGTCACCAAACTAATCATCAATATACTTGGGGAGGCATTTAAGTTGCAAATGCATCTTATAGCACTGTGGCGGTATCATTTTATGGAATTAACAGATTGGGCAGGCTTGTTTATCTTGTCTCTTTGGTATTTCATAGCTCTGAGTTCATACTATAGTCTACCATACTGCACATGTTTACTTATCCTTTGGTTTACTTGAAATCACAGTAGTGGTCTGTTGCATAAGCTAATGAGAGACTTTCAGAGATTCAAGGTTTGTTTACTTGTGGATATTAATCTGTTTACTTGTGGGTGCCTCTTCTAGGATCTTCACGTGTACAGCATACAGCTACTAGTCCACCACAATTACAATTAATTACTAACAACAATTTTGATATGTTTTTTTTTCTTCTGTCGTTATTAATACTTTTCATTTTCATTTCAAATTGGTTTGCACCCAACCAACTTCGGAAGAGTAAAGAAACTCCAAATAACATTGGCTGATTACTAACAATGCAAAACACGCAAAATGGGTCGTTGGAGTGGCAACGGCAGCAATGGGGGCGCGGCGGCGACAGCAGCAGGGCAGGGCGGCGCGGCAGTGGCAGGGTCCTGTGCAATAGCTTCTCCATCACTTATGTCGAACTCGAAATGTCGAAGGTGTTTGCGTTTCGTTCCTGTGCGATGGTTTTGAATTTTAAGATTTTTTAAAAATGCCACGTGGCACAATCTGAACTGTAAAATTCATCTAATGGACCACAATCACTGAAAGTCATGGTACCTTTCGCGGGTTAAAGTCACTGAATCCGCTCCCGAAAAAAATTGGTGTGCTGGCTTCAAATTGGATTTTGGTGACTCTTAACGAAAAAAATGCACTAAAAATTGAAATTTTATTAAATTTTATCAATATTAATAAAAGATAAATAGTAGATTCTCGCGATTTATTTATATTGCCGCTGCAAATAATCCTTGTTCATTATTTTGGGCCAATGAATCAACGTGCGAGGGTTGGCCAATGGCAGACAAGAAGACAAATTCTTTGGCAGGGTTCGAATTCTATGCCTAACTGCCTATACTCTTCATTCTTCTTTCCTATTCCCTATAGCCTGCTGTTGGATTTAGGCTGACCCAGAGATTTTGGAAGCCCCGTGTAAATTTTGTAAATGGTGTCCTTATAATTATTTAAGTATTATTTTCTTAGTTTTATAAAAAAAAATATTATTCTCTTAGCATTTTTTATTATAAAATCATAAATAATTTTTTCATAATTAATCAAGGTACTTTAAAAATCATTTTCAATAGATATCAAATCAAAACTATTTAATCTATCTTGTGACATAGTAGATTGCAAATAAGATTTTAACAATTTCAATTTAGAAAAACCTCTCTTAGTAGATGCAACAATAACAGAGATAGATATATTATTCTATAAGTTGTGTATGTACTAGAAAAACAATTAAATGTCTTTAAAGAATTTAGTATCATAAAGCTTGATTTTGATTCAATTGTTAAATTTCAAGATTTTTGCAACATAATATCAAATCTTTATAAGAGAATTACTTAAGTCTTTCAATACTAAACAAAAATCTAAAAATCTCTTTATATATGCTAAACTACTCAAATTTTCTCTTAAGTGAGCCAATAACTTGATCTACAGTATAAAAAAAAAGGATCCTAAAAGACTATTCAACATACTTAAGGTTTGGATGTGTGTATTTTGAGGCATTTTCATCAATATTTTTCTATGAATTTGAGGTTTTTGAACAAACACGTTCAATCTATATTTCATTTGTAATTTTTATTTTAATATATAGTAAGTAAAATTTTATGTAATACTGGTACTCCCTAAGAATAGGGCCCTATGCGGTCGCTCACTCCGCGCATACACAGGGCCACGCCTGGTTGGATTGGAATCATAGGTAAATGGAAAATTTGATCCTATTCTCTTTGTTCCTTTTCTTTTTTCGCACATGAAATTAAACTCAAGATTAAAAATAAGACCCACTTTCTTGTTAAAATAGATGAACAAAAATCAAGAACAAAACACCAAAAATAAATAATGGGTGAACTTAAAGAAAGTGCCATAAGCGAAAATGAAAACAAGCAAGAAATATATAGGCAGATTCATTTTGTGTTTCTTTTCTTTTTTTTTATTTCTAATTATAAAAAAATGGTACTCTATTTTACTTTTATTCTCTGTTTTAAAGATTTATACAAAGTTTTACTATTCCTTATACAAAATTTTGAAAACAAAACATGAATTGGGAATAAAGTAACAAGGCTTTCTCAACCAAAGTCTTTTCAGGATCATCTGGTTTCTTCTCATGAAGCTCCAAAAAAAAGTTATGGGCTTCTAGAGTTTTATGAAGTTCCATACTATTATTTTCCTTCCTCCCTTGTGATACTATTTGAATCAATATTGTTACAAACTTTGTTCAGTGCATGTTCTGTAACATTCACACAATTGAATTCAAGATGATTGCATCTACATGCTGTTTCAAATTGAAGGGGGAAAATACATATCAGTTACTTCTGAAACCAAGTGTGAGAAACAGTTAAACACTACACATTGAACCAATTTATACAACCGCAAGATCCTTGAGTGACCAAGGATATGTGCTAAATGGCAAGTAAGGGATAGCTTAATAGATATTATTGCCACAATCACCAGTACTTGCAAGACACAAAAGATCCATTGGTTAACCCCCTAAACAAACTATTAAAAAGAACACTACTGTAGTACAACTTACAAGCTATAGTATACTACACCTATTTATAAGCACCTCTGTAGAAATATTTGAACAAGCTACATTTAATAAATATTGACCATAAATATTAACAATTATAACAATCATTGTTAATATATACACCAAAAATACAATATTGGCTTTTCCTGGAATTAAGACATACCATCATGGCATAATGCACAACAATTATGTACAACTATATCAAGTAATAGAAAATTAAGGCCGGTGCTTCGCGCTTTCTGAGAGCCAACTATTTCCAATCTTTCGTCCACCCTTTTCAGCTCCTAAAAGATGTTAAGAAGTGCATTTCCTTAGGATGTGAAACAGGATTCGTGGATTCATCAATTTCATGAGGTGTTTCGGTGGGTTTACTATGTAACAGTAGCTGTATCATCAGCATGAGCATAATCACTCTTCATGCTCAGCACAGGCCAATTCATTCTCAAGGGACAAGAGGTCCTTTTCAAGTTCCTCATTTTCAGTATCATCCCTTAATTGGTCATCAAAGTTACTATGTAAAAAGAAAAAAGAAAATTATTGGAATGATTGTTTTAAATGGTTTAACACTATTAAAATTTTTATTTATACTCAAATAGAGAGAAATGTACCCCCGTGGGGTGGGATCAGCTGGCTAAGAGCCTTCACCTTGTTTATGAGGTTGAGGGTTCGAACCCAGCGTCTCCACGTTTACCTATCAAAAGCAGATTTGCGCTGTGGGTAGGGGTAGGCAATCCGTAAATGCCACTATAAATCCTCTTGAGGTTGGTGGTAGGCTCTGGCCTTGCATGGAGTCGATCCTTGCTCCTAAACTAAACTTTTATTGTTACCAAAAAAAAAATAGAGAGAAATGTAATTCAATATTAATTAAAGGCTTAAATATCTTTTTGGTCCTTGCAAATATAGCGAATTTCACTTTTAGTCCTTGTAAAAAATTTTGTTTGTTTATAGTCCCTGCAATATTCAAATCGTATTTGTTTTAGTCCCTGCCGTCAACTTCCGTTAGTTTTCGCTGACGTGGCTAACAGATCCATTGTCACGTCAGATTAATGAGACCACATGGCCGGTGACTAGGATAATGACGTGGAGTTTGTGTGACTTCATCTCTTTCCTCTTCACCCCCTTTCCTTCTCCCGCTCCCCTGCCTAGTGCCCACCTCAACTCTCTGCCTCGTACCACTCTCTCACAACGCCACCGTCCCAAAGTCAAATCATACAACCCAAAAGGGGCAACTCAAATTCACACCAGCAAGTATGTGTAGGTTCACGTTTCCTTCCATTGACATGTCTAAAACCAAGCTGGTACCCAGATGAACAAACAAGATAATCATGAACAAAAACAAAAAGAAATACCCATAACACATCTAAAAGCAAAAAAAAAACGTAAAAGTGCTGGTTTGGATCAAGTGATTCCCAAAATTGAAAGAAGGGAAGGATAAAAGACTAGTGCTTTTTATCTCCAATTAATTGAATGACCAAAGCATCAAGCAAGACACGAAAATGAAATTGGCCAAACCATTTTTTATTTCCATTTACAAAAATACCTTAATAAATAATTTACACACAAATTTGAACAGAGGAAGGAAGAAGAGTGTAAAAAGAGAGAGATGGAGACGAATAGGAGGATTAGGCATGGGTACAAAGCAGAACTTTGATTGGACCTCAAAATCCATGGGTTTAATTTTACCTCCACGGTAAGGGTAGGACCCAGGGGCTTGCTTGTTGCCTCCCCAATTCATTCTGCTCTGCCTTGCAAATATACCTGAAGTCACAAACCATATTTCGCGCAATGGTGCTCGGAGATTTAAGAAGGCCCTCCGATGATGTGTTACTGTGTGGTACGCACGCTGGCTCTGGCAATAGAGGCGGTTTACCTCTGCCACAGTGCGACGGCATGGAAGGGTTGAAGGAGACACCGCTTGTGATGGTGGCTCGCCGGCGTGATGGTGCTCCCGTGCGACAAATGCTCTGGTCAAGAGGGTGCCGCAATGGAGACGATGAAGAGCTCTACAGTGGCTCTCGGTTGAGCACAAGGGGGTCGTGACAATCCAAAGGGAAACCCAACATGGTGGTGCATGGTATATATCGCAGAAGAGATTAATCCCACAGGTGACTTCGATGGTGGCACCGTGGTGGTGGTGGGAGGGCGTATGAGGAAAAGGGTATACGGTGGGTGTAGGGGAGAAGGAGAAGGGGGAGCAAAAGAGGAAGAAGAAACCCTAATGATAGTCCACGTCATTGTCCTAGTCACCGGCCATGTGGTCTCATTAATCTGACGTGACAATGGATCTGTTAGCCACGTCAGCGAAAACTAACGGAAGTTGACGGCAGGGACTAAAACAAATACGATTTGAATATTGCAGGGACTATAAACAAACAAAAAATTTTACAAGGACTAAAAGTGAAATTCACTATATTTGCAAGGACCAAAAAGATATTTAAACCTTAATTAAATTTATATGTCAAGGGAGAACAGTTATAAACCAAAAAAAAAAATGTGTTGGATCGCCCTCCAGAGGGATGCTCATGGGCTCTTCTTCAGGATAGATTCGTTTGTAGTGGGAATTTATATATGCACGTACACACATTACTATTTGCACATACATAAATAGGACAAAGTCAAAAATACTCTCATCTTGTTTCGTTATCATGCAGAACTAATAGTTTCACATTAATACAGAATTAATAGTTTCGTACGTGTTATTTATAACACATACATATAAATAATACGTGTGGAACTATTAATTTCACATCAATACAAAACTAATAGTTCCACATCAATATAGAATTAATAGTTCTACACGTAATTTTTGTATGTGTATACTACAAATAATACGTACAAAACTATTAATTCAGCGTATTTATTTCAAATGGGGAAATAATAATCCCGCGAAACATCCTAACGTGATATGTGCGTGTGATTTGTAAAGTTGTGGCTAAAGTGTTACGAAGGTACAAGTCAAGGAATTGTAAAGAATCTCACAGATGTAAAGTTGTGACTAAAGTGTTACGAAGGTACAAGCAAAGTCAATGAATTAGAAAGTTATTATTTCTGATAGACATCAAGTGATCAAGGCATGTCAATTGTCAACATCAAGGCATGTCAAATTTCTCACTAGTTTTGTGTTTTGTGTTTGTACTGCAGAATTATTATTTTTGTATTTGAAATAAATGTATGGAATTAATAGTTTTATATATGTTATTTGTATGAGTATGTTATAAATAACACGTATAAAATTATTAATTCTGTACTAATACAAAACTATTAGTTTCGCACGATAACGAAATACAATAAAAATATTTTTGGCTTTATTCTATTTATGTATGTATAAATAGTAATATATATATGTACAGATATAAATTCCAGTTTGTAGTTTTGTTGGTCCCCTGGGCTGTGTGAACCCTCCTTTCCACAAAAAAAGAAGTGGAAAGTACAATTCAGTTTATTATTGACCAAAAAAAAATATTGTAAATATTTCATAAGATGATAAAGGAATAAGCTAATATAAATAAAATAATATGTATAAACCTAGTTGAGTATAGAATTGACCTTTTAAATTGTATAAAAAAATTTAACTTTTTAAAAAAAAGATCATAATGTTAATTTTTTTTGGTTTAAATATCTTTTTCGTCCCTGTAAAATGACTGAGTTTCATTTTTTGTCCCTGTAAAAAATTTTGTTTGTTTGTGATCCCTGTAAATCAAAAAGTTTTATTTTTAGTCCCTGCAAAATTGTTTTAGTCCCTGTAAAATTTAGATCATGTTGAATTAGTCCCTGTAATATTTAGATAATTGTCAAAGTAGTCCTTGTAAAATAAATTTAATAGGGACTAAAAACAAAATTGTTCACATATTACATGGACTAATTCAACATGATCTAAATTTTACAAGGATTAAAACAATTTTGCAGGGACTAAAAATAAAACTTTTTGTTTTACAAGGATCACAAACAAACAAAAATTTTTACAGGGACGAAAAATGAAACTCAGTCATTTTGCAGGGACGAAAAAAGTATTTAAACTTTTTTTTTTTTCATTTTGTATTTATTCTTAGTCACAACAGATAAAATTCTTCGATGAAAAAGGGCCTATAATAATTAATCTATTGGAATAGAAAGTGTCGGTGGTAGCACCATCGGTTGCGAGAGTACTTTGCTTTTGGAACAAAAATTCAGAGAAGGGATTTGGACAAGCGTCCAGATATCTGTTTGTTGTATTTTCTAATTCTAACGTGTTGCCTTCCACTTGCACCGCTCTTCACACATTCATTCATTCATTCATTCGGTTAATTACGCTATATATTTATTTATTCATTCATTGAGTTACCAGTATCTCGTAATTAGCCCAAAAGAGTAAGAAGTAAACCAAGAAAAAAAAAACACCCCAAACATCAGATTAACCATTTTACCCTTATCCAAATGCTACGGGGGGTGGGAATTGGGTGGCCGAAGGACTATGGATATAATGTATGGGCCACCTCAACGTAGTGCACTCTCAACCTATTGATGCGTTCATAATTTAGCACTAAGGCCCTGTTGGATAATAAGTTTATCTACTGCTTATGGCATAAGCTGTATAAGCTACTTTTATAATCGAAGAAAAATTATAGTGAAACTTATTTTATATAAGTCATAAGCTGTTTTGATAAGCTATCCTGGGTAGTTTATGAAAAATAAGCCCAAAACAGCTTATGAATCAGTCATAAGCTATGTTCATAAGCTCTGCATAAGCCAATCCAAACAGACCCTAACTCACATATAAACGCTTTTGGACATAAACGCTTTTGGTTTGTATAAAAAAAAAAGATATAAACGCTTTTGGACATTTTAGCTCGAAAAAAATGGTACTATTGTACCATTTATTTATTTCAAAAGTTCTAAGTTATTTTGGATTTTGGACTATAATTAAGAAGTTTATGATTTTTTTTTAAGGTTGGTTAGTATTATTTAGAGAAAACTAGACAGATGACCCGTGCAAATGCACGAGTTGGCTGATCGTGTGTTTTTACACATTATATTAAATAACTTATTTATTTAGTAATAATTTGATATATGATATATTCTAAATTAATAACAGTGTTGGTTTTGTGACATTTACATTTTGTATCTTAGTTAAATATGAAAATTTCATGTTAAAAGGAGTTAACAATTGCTCATCGATATGTAATAAAAAAAAAACAATTGCTCATCGATAAAAATGAAGATCAAGTCAGATGAATAAAATAAATAGAAAAAATAACTAAAATAATTTTCCAGTCCATAGAAAAAACATAAATGAAATTCGTAAGCAAACACTAGTTTATTTATAAAAAGTAAAATAAAAAAATTGCATCCAAAAAATTTATATATAAAAAAAATGAATGAAACCATTAAATAAAAAATATTTTATTCATAGAAAATAAAATTAAAGGGAATATAATTTTGTAACCTGAAAACTAATAGGAACAAAAACATGAATGAAACTTGTAAGCAAACATTATTTTATTTATTAAAAAAAGATTTAAAAGAAAAAATATTTTTGTAACATAAAAATTTATGGGAACAAAAAAATGAATGAAACTTGTAAACAAATATTATTTTATTTATCAAAAATAATATTTTTTTTAAAAAATTTATAGAAACACGAACATGAATCAAACTTGTAAGTAAATACTATTTTATTTATCAAAATATGATTAAAAGAAAAATAATTTTGCAACCTAATAAATGGTAATTTATAGGAGAGAAAAAAGAAACCTATAAACAAACACAAATCTATTTATCAAAAATAAAATCTAAAAAAAATAATTTTGCAATTAACTATTGAAAAATTAACTATAATAAGTTAATAACTATTGCGAATGAGTCGAATGACTACTAGGAAAAGTCCCTCCATTTGCCGTACATAGTGTTTTCAGTCAAAGGGTGGGGAGATTGTTCAGCTCTAGAATGTTTCAGATTTTTTTTACCTCACATTCCATAGTTTTATTAACTTGTTTGTATAATGAAATATGGATTAAAATATAGATTAATGTATTGGCGGGAGCACTGTTTAGATGTTAACCACAAATTATGTAATTAATAGATTAGTTTTGATTGAAATTGAAGAGGGTCTGTCTAACAAAAAAAATTGGGTGGTTCATTGAAAACGTCAAACCAAAAACTTTCTATAAACAGCCCTTCCACTAATTTGGTGCCTACTTCATTAGCAATAGCATCAACAAAACCCTGACTTTAATTCTATTCCACAAGCTTTCAAATTATATTCATCACTAATGTTGAATGGGAAAGAGAACGATTAGAAAATTTAAAGGTGAATTCTAGTTGAAGCCCTCTCATCATTGTAAATACTAGTGCAACAACAAACAGAACCAGGGCCCCTATCAAAATTTTTCTCCCAAAATCTTCACACACACCAACAAAAAGTTCCAATGAGCACACATGGTTCTTACAGCATGAGATCCAAGGCAAATTTTGAAAATGATAACAAGGGAACAGTGAAAGAAAGTGCGGTAAGTTAATATATACAAACCAAACAGAAGTGTTTATTAAAAAAAAATAATTAAAAAAACAAAGCATTTTTTATCTGTGTAGATCAAAAAAAATGATGACGACAAATTGCAAATCCAGGGAGGAGGTGGAAGTGGAGGCAAGGGTGGGAAGATGGTGTCTTCAAACAGCAAAGAATACCTCTTCATATGTTTTCTTGTGACCCTTTGGTACACTTCAAACATTGGTGTGATTCTCCTCAACAAGTACCTTCTCTCAAATTATGGGTTCAAGTTCCCAATCTTCCTCACAATGTGCCACATGTCTGCTTGTGCTGTCTTTAGCTACATTTCCATTGTGTTCTTCAAGGTTGTTCCACAGCAGATGATCAAATCCAGGTCCCAGTTCATAAAGATTGCAACTTTGAGCGTTGTGTTTTGTGGGTCTGTGGTTGGTGGCAACATCTCCCTCAGGTACCTGGCTGTGTCCTTCAACCAAGCGGTGGGTGCAACCACGCCATTCTTCACCGCTATCTTTGCCTATTTGGCTACCCTTAAGAGAGAGGCTTGGGTGACTTATGGTGCCCTTGTCCCTGTTGTTGCTGGGGTTGTCATTGCAAGTGGGGTATGTTTTTTTTTCTTCTCTTGTTTGATTTGATGGAATGGAATCATCTATAAGCTTAATGTATTGTGTGTGTTTTCCTATTTGTGATTAGAAATGGGTTTGTTGATTGATTCATGTTGATATGTGAATGAAATTATATATAGATATATGGTTTTGATTAAACATGTCATGTTGCATCATGTCCCCAATGCCACTCCAGATCTGGAATAATTAGGTGGTGGTTGTTTGTGCGATTGAGCTGATCTGTGATTGTTTGAAGTATAAACATTTTTTTTATGACCAGATATGTGAAAGTGTAAGTTGTAACCTGCTTGCTAGTTAATGAGATCTCAGATTCTCAGCTATTCAAGAACTGCAAATCTGTGACATTTGGAGTTTTTTTTTTCCCTCTCTTTTTTCTTCCCAACATGGAATGAATGAAGCAAATTCAGATTAGCTATTCCTTTTCTATGGATCTGCACTGTTCTGGTTTATTAGCTTATATCAGATAGCCAGATTTTTGGGTATTTTGTAAATTATAATCAATTGGCATTACAGTTACTTAATTATGTTATTTCACCTATTTATGTAATAATATATAATAGCTCCCTAAAAATTGTCATGGATTAGTGTATTTCTCCACATCATAATTTTGCCTTTGGACCTGCATGGTGCATATTTACTTCCTTTTCCCTCTGTTTATTCCTTTTTATTCTTTGGAGCCATAAGATTTTTCTTGGTGATGGCAGGGCGAGCCAGGCTTTCACTTATTTGGATTTATTATGTGCCTAAGTGCAACCGCTGCAAGAGCTTTCAAGTCTGTCCTCCAGGGCATTTTACTTTCCTCTGAAGGGTAAACTATTTTGTGCTATATCTATGATTTCTAACTTCCTTTATGTCATTTAACTTCACAAACTATGCAGCTAAAAATTTAAGATTGCTCAAATCTTGCCATCCAATTGGGAATTTGGGATCCCCTCACCTTAGTTATGTATGTTAGTGTTTATTTGAAGCCAGTTTGTGCTATATCTATGATTTCTAACTTCCTTTTTGTCATTTAACTCCACAAACTATGCAGCTAAAAATTTAAGATTGCTGAAACTGGATTGAAGCAACTGTGCATTGATAACCAGTGTTATAGGTTGAACAAGTGTTTTAATTAAAATCTTATAGTATTGCTTGGTATTACAGGTTTGTAACTGTCTACTTGAAAGTTGTGTTGCTTGCTGATATCGCTTGCTCAGATTTAACATTAGGGAGAAGCTAATCTGTTCCTTGAATCCCATTTGTGATATGTGAGAATAATAAAAATCTTTTTGAATTTACACTTCCACTTGTGATATGTGATGTGAGAATAATAAAAATCTTTTTGATTTTACACTTTTCTGCAAATGACATTATATAGCAACCAAAAATCATTTGGGGTAAAAATAGACCCTTTCACAAACTGTGTAATTAAAGCATGTTGATAAATCATAATTACTCGATGCATGAAAGATGGGCTGGCAGAACATTGCTACCTGAAGAACATGCCTTTCCTTTTCTTTTCTACTACCCATTGTTCTTACATGATTGAAAAAGAAAAATGAAAGTTCTAATACCCTGATGTTTCTTACTTGAAACTTTTCATTATTTTCTATGCTTTATACTTATTTACATTTATGTAGTTTGATCATGTTTCCTTTATACACGACTACCGGGTTCTTCTTGGACTCTCAGTAAACCAAAATTGCATAAGCCTTTTTTCAATGGCAACAAACTGCTTATAATGTTGCTGCATTCATTTCAACCTAACAGGGAGAAGTTGAACTCAATGAATTTGCTCTTGTATATGTCTCCAATCGCAGTCGTAGTTTTGTTGCCTGCAGCACTCATCATGGAGCCCAATGTTATAGATGTCACAATGACACTTGGAAGGGATCATAGATCTATGTGGCTACTTCTTTTCCTTAACTCAGCCACAGCATATGCAGCAAACTTAACAAACTTCTTGGTGACTAAACATACAAGTGCTCTGACACTCCAGGTTTGCCATTTTTTTTTGTCTTGTTTCCACTACTAGAAATTATGATTCTGCAAATGCATTGTGAAGTTGTGCTTGTAGTGAACTTAGCTTTATTGTTTTATGCAACTCATACACTGAATTCCCTGTCATATTATGCTAACCAGGTATTGGGCAATGCGAAAGGTGCTGTAGCTGTTGTTATCTCAATACTCATATTCAGAAACCCTGTCACTGTTGTTGGCATGGCTGGCTACACAATTACCGTAATGGGAGTTGCTGCATATGGAGAAACAAAAAGGAGATTTAGATGAACAATCTCCCACATTCACTGATTGACTCATTCGTGTATTTTATTGTAGTTTATTCACATGAACAAGATTCTTTGTAACGTGACTAGGAGTAGGGGTGACTTGAGGGAAGTGATTTTATAGTATTATTCTGTTGTATCTACCACGTATATTTGTTTATTTATCACTCGTACGTTATTTTTTGGATAGTCAAATGTTAGTATTTAGTATGTTGTATTAATGAGGATTTAAACTCATGATCTCTATGTTTCTCCTCTCAAATCATCAAATCACCTTATCATTCGTACATTATGACCAAAGTAAACCTGGCAAGTTTTTTTATGAGATGTTTTTAAATACAGGAAATTCGAATTATGTATAGGAAGGCCAAGGATGCAACAGTAAAAGAGTTTGACGAGATCATGATGAGTTTGATGTTGAATATATCATCATTTATATTACAAATGAATATATCCTGAATTAATTGTAGCAAAAAATATATATTCTGAATTAAAAGAAATTTTGCCATATAAACATTTTCTTCAACATGTCTAAAATTTTATTGTACACTACAAAAATGCACTTGAGTTTGATGTTGAATATATCATCATTTATATTACAAATGAATATATCCTGAATTAATTGTAGCAAAAAATATATATTCTGAATTAAAAGAAATTCTGCCATATAAACATTTTCTTCAACGGTAAACATGTCTAAAATTTTATTGTACACTACAAAAATGCACTTATCAACAATAATGTTCAAGGTATCCCTACATCCTGATCGGCAAAGACAAACGTCGCTACCAGTGTTGCACGTATTGAGATCTTCGAATTACAAGCCAAACGGTCCAGTTCATATGTGTTGTTGTCTCAAAGTAGCTTGGATAGAGACGTTCTTGTCAATGTTCAATTTTATTTCAAACTTAAAATTTTGAAATATTCAGGACCAGTGGACAAAAATAAAGGAAGAACCATACTCTTGTAATGTTTTATGCCAGCTCGGGACCAGATGGAAGTGCCTCATAACCATCATGGTGTTGTTTTCTTTCAACTGGGATGCATTTGAGGATAGCAGCTATAGGCATGCTAACTGATCCAATTAAAACACTGAGTAACCATAGTTGCCAGTTTAGAGGCACAGTGCTGGCAAACGCTCCCAGGAATTCAACTATCACCACTTGAAATGCCACAGTGGCGAAAATTATCGCCAAAAATATCCAGCTCTCAAACATGCCTCTGAATATGTTTATCTTTTCAATATCTCTGCTGTTTATCTCATTAAATACCTGGAAAAAAAAAATAGACACAAACGGAAACAGCAAGCAAATAAGTTGAAAACAATGCACGTATCATTTATATGCGTTATTGTCATGATACCCGTTCTACAGTATTTCTCAGCATCGCGGTGCTATTATGCTTTTCCATAATCCATTATCGGTCTATTTTAAGCCGTCTTACCAGCATTGCTGTGCTTTTGAGGAAAAGATACTCTTCATTTCTTCCATTATTATGTTTTGTGTATCACACATTCATTCTATTTATTTTCCCAAAGACATAGTAATGAAAGAAACGAAGAAAAAAAAATGGAGATAATATTTTCCCACATTTACATACAAGAGGCCATGGGTCCAAGAACTCGACATCGACCTCCTCACATGGTAGTAACTTTACAACGATATGGCAATTAGGTTTTTTTTTTATACAAGATATGCCAATTAGGTTTGAATCAATAAACTCATGTAAACTACCCAAATTCTCACCAATGTCCCAATCTTAGTGCTTTTGCTAAAGTTTAAACACTTCTTTTTAGAATCCATCCTTGGTAGCAAAGGCCTTATTCCCACACAAAATGGGCCTAATTTTATCAGATAAACGTTACATCCAACCATTATAAATTCGACTTTTGCAAACTGCAACTAAATGATGTTTATCATGGTCTAAACTTTAAATTTTTTAAAATAATGATATTGCTATTCACGCACAGAGATTTTTGTGGTATTGATATTTTTATGGGTCTCCACAATTATTTTCATCTTAGAATAAAGCACA
Source organism: Glycyrrhiza uralensis (assembly GCA_030159175.1). NCBI lineage: Eukaryota > Viridiplantae > Streptophyta > Magnoliopsida > Fabales > Fabaceae > Glycyrrhiza > Glycyrrhiza uralensis. Next base: position 52,952,783 of record BRZY01000003.1, on the reverse strand, counting down.
ATGATGTTTAAGGTATTGATATTTCGATGGATGGCAAAACATTTATTGATTGTCAGATGACTCAGATGTCTCAATGTTATAAGGAGATAGATCTTAGGTACTTCAAGGAGAGATTTAGCTACGCCAGCAACGAGCGTGCTATAAGACATTTGTACCTGGCAAAATACGAAGGAGTTGAATATCAAAGTGTTGAGCACTTCAGTTGCATCTGAACCACTAATTCTGAGTAGCCTCTTCCCGTCAAAATTTAGAATCGCGAGTACAATTAATTGATAAATACTTTGACCAATGATATTCCTCCACATAGTTTTGGTGATAAAGCTTGCTCCTCTTGCAACTGGGGGTCTTTGCAAAAGTCCATCGTTAGGAGGTTCGGTAGCCAGGGCTAATGCACCCAGAGTGTCCATAATCAAGTTGACCCAAAGCAACTGAACAGCTGTGAGTGGAGCAGACCCTGAAAGTAAAGAAGACTATATATCATCCATGTCCCTTGAAACCACTTCAACAGAATTTGAAAGAAAAAAAAAAAAAACTAACCAGTGATGCATGCAGAAACGAAGTTGATAACCAGAGCAACAACATTAACTGTTAATTGAAACTGCACAAATTTTTGAATGTTTATATATACTGCCCGTCCCCATTTGACCACATTGACAATAGTCGTGAAGTTATCATCCATTATAATGACATCAGCATTTTCTTTGGCAACCTGTAAACGGTATTAATTTCCAAAAAATTATTAGCTATCAATAGCATCAAAAGGGGAGTATAAAAAAAAGATAGATCAACAAATGGTATCGGTACAAGTCAAAACGAATGTCAGAAGTACAACTGAAAAATCTTTATAGAGTCTCTACTCTCTACTAACTCAAGGAAGAGGATATAATTTGAGTTTCTAAACAGAAGGGAGGACGAATAAGAGAGAAAGGAAAAATGGAAAGAACTGGGAAATATATAATGCAATTACAATAAAAGATAACATCTAATGTCTTAAAACACAATGCAGGACAATTATACAAAACTAACACCAAACGTAACTGTTAGAATCAACATAGTAAACAAGAGACACAAACCTCAGTTCCAGCTATGCCCATGGCAAGTCCAATGTCTGCCTCATGCAATGCAGGAGCATCATTTGTTCCATCGCCAGTAACAGCGACAACCTCGCCAAACAAATTCCTCAAATTGGTTACTAACTTATGCTTGTCCAGTGGTAAGGATCGTGCCATCACCTGAAACCAAATTTAAGTACAAATTACAGGAAAGTCAAGCATCTCGAGAGAATTGAAAGTCACAGAATTTACAAAGAGATCAGAACCTGGATCCTGGGTATGACATCCTTCATTTGCTCCGTAGACAAATCACGAAAACTGGATCCCTCTATGGCTAAACCATCCTCAGTAAGTATACCACATTCTTTAGCTATAGCTCTAGCTGTATTTATGTTATCACCAGTGACCATGCGGACAGTTATTCCAGCGTCTAAACAAGTTTGAACGGCTTCCTTAACCCCAGGGCGTACAGGATCCTTGATTCCAACTATGGCTATAAGAGTATAGCCACTATCAGGAATGTTGGTTTCCCCTTGGGTTTCATTTATATCTTTGACAGCCAAACAAAGGGTTCTCAAAGCTTCTGAGGCAAAGCCATTAATAACATCTGAGACATTGTTTGCGCGGTCTGCAGGAAGATCAACAACTTCCCCATTGCAATCAATAATTTTGTCACACATTTTTAATATTATTTCTGATGCACCTTTGCAGAAAGCTTGGACCCCTCCATCAGGAAGACCCACGAGCACAGACATCTTCTTCCTGACCGAATTGAATGGCTCAAGCTTGAGTATCTTATATGCTTTACAACGGTTGTGGGCGTCAGAATCAGCACCCAAAAGCAAGCCAAATTCTAATAATGCTGATTCTGTTGGGGTACCCAATATTGTGTTCTTTCCATCTTTATCCTTAACTACTTCAGCAGAAGTATTTTGAAATATAGCCTGCAAAAGGATGCTTAGAACTCCTTCAGATGTGTTTGTTTTCAGTTCGTCTGCACTCTCATTACCTTTCACCTGGGTGGTTTTCTCGCATATCCATATTTTATTAACCACCATATGGTTAGTGGTCAGTGTCCCTGTCTTATCAGTGCAAATGCAACTGGCTGAACCCATAGTCTCACAAGCAGAAAGATGCCTCACAAGTGCCCTGTCATTCATTAATTTTTTCATTGCAAAAGCAAGACTGAGTGTCACAGCCAGTGGTAGTCCTTCAGGAACCGCAACAACTATTATGGTTACAGCAATAGCAAAGAAGTCCAGTAGCTTCATTGCATCATTTGAAGACCAATTAGCAAACTCACCATGAAGTGCTTTTTCGACCAGAAACCTTATAGCCAACACCAAAAATGTCACAATGGCAAAAGTCAAACCAATTTTACCAATAATAGTAGCAACTCCATTCAATTTCACCTGCAATGGGGTCTCATCCTCTCCTCCCTCATTTATAGTTTCCATCAATTTTCCCCATTCAGTCCTCATGCCAACGGTCGTTACTAACATCCTCCCCTGACCATCCTGCACTTTGGTTCCTGAGAGAAGAAAAGGTTTTTCTTTATTTACATTTACAGGTTCGCTCTCACCTGACAAACTCGACTCATCAATAAGCAAAGAGTATCCAGATACATAAATCCCATCAGCTGGAACTTGATCCCCAGTTGACAAATGAACAATATCACCAACTACTACATCATAAATTGATATCTTCTTTCTTTTTCCATCCCTGGTGACCTGAATAAAGATCTTTTTCTTCTCTTTGTCCAAATCCATGAACTGCAGGGATTGCTTGTAGTCACTGACAGCAGTAACAATGACTACCAAGAATATACTGAGTATGATTCCCACACCATCATACGTTCCCTTTGGCCACCCTTCAGTGGGAATTCCAATACCTATAGAAACTACAGCACAAACCATGAGAATGATTAGAGTTAAGTCCTGCAGTGCCTCCCACACAAACAACAGGAACGACCTTGAAGGTTTCTCCGTATAACGGTTGACCCCATAGATCTGTTGTCTGCAGTTTATACTTGCTTCACTGATACCTTCATCCACAGAAACCAACAGTTTCCTTGCAACGGCTTCAACCCCACCTTTATTACTCAAGTTTTTATGATCCTGGCCACGAACAATAGAAGCAATCTCATCTGGATGAATGTCAAAACCAGCTTCTGTTGCCTCTTGTGATAGCTTGTATTCAACTCGATTACCAGCTGCATAAGAAAACCAAATGAACTAAGAAAACATTTGAAGAGAAAGTGATTAGTTCTAAAGCAATGACATGAACTTTGATTACTGAAATTTGAGCACCATACCATCAATAAATTGCAATGCTGCCTTCTGAACATAGAGAGCAATTCGAATTTTTTCCTGATGGAGTAAATAAAGTTAATATGGACAAACTGGTACTGACAAATCGACAATATGCATAATGATAGCAGCCATATCCTTATTATAAGTCAGAATACATTATCCCATCCCTTGTCACGTTGAAGTTTTTCACAAAATCAATGCTAAAATTGAACTTTGAGAATATTATGCAGAATTCTTTCAAGAAAAATTAGTATCAAATATGTTAATATTTCCCACTTTTACGAATCATAACTATTTAGAGCATGTGAGTTAGTTAGATAACCGGTGAAGGAAGTGTTGAAAGTCATCATTTGATTGCCTGATACGTTTTTCACTTGAATATCGCAAGGAATGTTATTCACAATGGTAGAAAGAAGGTTTTTTCTCGCTATTGTAGGAAGTAGGAACTATGGGAAAGGAAAAGCTCTTTTAAAGATGTGTTTACACGTATAACTGAATAATTCATGGTTAAATGTGTTTTTCATTCTTATAAAATTGGAAAATTTTGATTTTTGAAGGTCACCCCAGTTGCAACCTTCTTTACATTTATTTTCGGTTTCATTTTATTTTTTGTAAGCTGTCTTACATAGCTAGCTTAGTAATTAAGATTCACTGTGTTGCTACTGCACCAAGGTTACTGGTTTTCAAGAGAAATATGAGTGAATCAACCAAGTATAGTGATCGACAAGGACTAGGATTCAGACTAAACCCTCATTTCCCTGTAGTCTGAGACTCTTACACAGCAAATATTAACTTCCCCCAACCAACATCCGCCATTGTTGAAATCAGGATGGCAGCATTACTTTGGGCAGCACCACTTAACGTGCTAAATTTTCAACTGTTTTGCGTGCCTTTGATCAAATCCAACAATAAACCAGACGCGTCTAAGCCGCGTTTGAAGAATTGAAGTCATCGCCAATTCGAGACCAAAAAGAAGATAAAGAAAAAGCAGACAAGTCTTTAGTGGTTATGTCATTGTTTCGTAAATAGACTGCACAAGTCACGAGTGCCCTCCATGTCAACAAAGTTAAGGAATCAAATCCTGTCCTCCTTTTTTATCCTCCTTTTTATCCTTTTATTTCAAAAAAAGACACTTCAAAAAAAAAAACAACAAATGAAAAAGGGACATGTTTGATGTTACAAGTGAATTATTATTTTTCACCTAAAGAAGATTCACCAAAGAAACTAAACAAACTAAAAAAAAGGAATAATCGATTTGAATTAAAAGTGAAACACATCTCAATTTCAAAGGTTGGTAAATACCATCCGCTTATGTACCCCAAAAAAAAATGTACCAAAGAATATACCATCCGCTTTCTCTTTTTTTATTTCCCACTACTTGTCTCATTGTCTATCAAATTTATGATGCCTTTGTCAAGCAATATTCGCATAATTTATTGGGAAATTTCGAGGAAGTTTCCATGGTTCCCCTGTCACTACGTTGAATAAATTTAAGAGTAATGCCACTGTCCATCCAATACCTCTCATCTCTTTTTATCTCTCTCTTATTGTCACATCATACTACCTATCATATCTATCACTTCTCTTTCTTCTATCTCTTTCTCTTTCTGACTGTATACACTCATTGGGGTGTCCATGAAACATTTTCCTAAATTTAAATACTAAAATTTTTTGCTTCTATAATTGAAGTATTACAAAATATGCCAGCGGGTGTTTTTATAACTCCTTTTGTTTTGTGTTTGTTCTTAAGGAAATTATTTATATTTAACAAATAATTTAAATAAATTATAATTATAATAATTAAATAAATAAATTTTGAAAATTAAAAAATTCAAAAAATACAAGAAATTATAAATAACTATTAAAGATTCTTTTTAAATTTTAACCAAACAATTTCTAAAATTTGAAAGTACCAGAAATACATTAATACAAATTATTTATTATCTATTTTACGTTTTTAACTTCTTTTATGTTGAGTTTCTTAAACGAAATATATTTCTTTGAAGTCTGATAATGAAAATGATTCTTTGAAAATTAAACAAATCTAAACACACAATTAGTTAGTAATGTTGTACGTATAAATTATAATCCCCTCGAACAGACACCATTTTGTAGTAATGATACTTTTCAACCACATTACTTTTAGTTTCACATAGATTCAAACAGAAAGGATTTACATTTTTCAAGACGTGTCTATTTTTTTTTTTAAAAAAAAAAAGACATTTGGACTCTATAAAATCGATCATTGCAAAGACTTTTTTAGACAATGTTAATTTATGAACTTTTATTTCTAAAAATTGTATTGTACACAATAAGCCATAATGCATACATCTTATTATTTTTTTCGAAGATTTGTAAATCATTACATTTAACATAAATTATATCCTATTGACCAAAAAAAAAAAACATAAATTATATCCTTTGTCAAAAAAAAACATAAATTATATCCAACACTTTTCTTTGACCAAAATTATATCCAATACTTGAAGCTAAAGAATTCTAAGATAAACACCAAGACTCTCCTTTAATTAAGACCAACATAAATTACGTATTACAGGAATAAAACCAAAAACAACTATTTCATGTATTTTAAGAAATAAAAATAGACAAAAAATATATATATTAAAATAAGCATATGTTATTAAAACTAAAAAGTTAGTTAACTCAAAAAAGTAATTCTAAAAAGTAACTTAATTTTTCAGACATCCAATGAGGACAAAACAAAAACAAGGGTTTTGGGTGAGTGAAAAAGATAACACGGGTCTCTTTCAATTTAACTGATAATTTTGGATTTGAATCCAAGTCCTTGGAATATAAGGGTTTAAATCTTGCATGGTAGAATGTTTCCACAAAAAAAATCATATCCGATTTGAACAGATTGGTCTTCATACACACAATGGATACCTAGGTCAGGGGGGGGGGGGGGGGGGGGGGGGCGCGGGGAACGCGGGACACATGGAGAAGGCTTAAACTTCAATGTCACATTATTTGCCGTCCAAAGTGTGAGCACAAACTTTTATGTCTTACGTTTGTTTTTGGTCATGAGTCATATCATCACACCAACCAATATGAGAAGTAGCACATGGGGACCCATGGCCATCACCGCCCCCGCCCATATTCAGGAATCGGGGGTCTGTCAGTCAGGTATTAGTTTACATCCCCCCGCATTCATCACCGGAGAAATGATAATGGTCAACGACGGACTTTACCTCTCTACATAGACCATAGTACATGTTTCATTGATGGTTCAGATTTAATCCTCTCACCTTCTCATATTAAAACTCCTCTCACTTGATACATCTCCATTTTCACTATTTCTGAATATACAATATTTTTTTTTCCAACACAAGACATTAACTATGTCTTCAAATTTTAAATTTAATTTTTTAAATTAATTATGAATATCTATAATTCTATTTTTTATTTTTTACATGTTTCTTAAATTTTACTCGAATTAATAAACACCACTTTTATAGTTATCATTTTTATTAATTTATATTTTTGACATCTTATTCAAATTTAAAATATTTATATGATACACAAAATATACATTAAAACAACAGTATCATTTTAACAAAAAAAATCCTTTCTCTACTTTAAATTAAAGAATACTTTAAATTTTTTAATTTATTTTAAATTTATTATTTATATTACTCTCTTAAATATAATAAAAATAACATAAATAAGTAAATGTATATTTTAATATTAAAAGTTTTTGTTGACTTTTTAAGATTTATTTAATTTTTAGATAAATAATTGTTTTTTTTGGTCAAAAGATAAATAATTGTTAACAACGGTATGCAAGCACTGACATTGCCAACCTCAAACGCGAAATGAGGTACGATTAGCAAATAGCATATGCAAACTATTTTCGAACACGATCTGCAACAACATATTTAGACCATGTTTGCATAACAAGCTTATCTATTGCTTATGGCATAAGCTGTATAAATTACTTTTATAATCAAAGAAAAATTATAGTGAAACTTATTTTATATAAGCCATAAGCTGTTTTGATAAGCTATCATGGGTAGCTTATGAAAAATAAGTCCAAAACAGCTTATGAATCAGTCATAAGTTGTGTTCATAAGCCCTGCATAAGCCAATCCAAACAGACCCTTAGTATTATCATTAAATAAATTTGATATAAGTCGTATTTAACAAAAAGTAAACACAAGTATTTGACAAGACATATACTCACAATTTTAAAATGAAAAATATTAAATAAATTGCGTTGAAAAATATGTACCTCATAATTTTCGATCGAGCAATGATATTCTAATACTCACACACCTACACCACATCCCACCTCATCTCAATGAGTAAAATGGGGGAATAAAATGTGTGGTGGGTGTCTCATAGGTGTGTGTATAACGTTAATCTTTTCAATTCGCATTCGGCCAAACCCAAGTTAATAAAATTGTCTTCACGTGGACCACAAATTAAAAAAAGACAGTGATATGGCATCTATAGAAATCTATAGAAATGGAAGAGTTTGAATACTCTTTTAAGTTTAAATTAAAGAGAAATTAAAATAGAAAAGAATTGTTTTTTTTTTTTACTGAAAAGAATAGAAAAGAATTGTTAAACTTCTGTTAAAACACTTAATCAAAGACTACCAAATGCTTTCATTTTCAATGGGTACATTAAATTTTTATTGAAACACCTAATCAAAGAGTACCAAATGCTTCCATTTTCAAGTGCACAGAAGAAATTGCCATAAAAAGTGAAAAATATTACTCCGCTACTGCTGAGTACTGACATTTCTTGTTTATCGTTGTAAATTATACATCATTTTCACATTAATTCCTCTTTTCGTTTTCATTATTGATAGCAAAGACAATACAAGCAGTTTGTGAAATTGAACTTGTCCATGGAAGAGAGAAAAATTAGCAAACAATAGCAATAATAACAACAATGAAAATGTTCAAAACTTTCGCGATTGATTTTTTTGTTTGTCTTGTCTCTTTTTTTTAGTAAGAAAGTGGAATATTCTACTTTTGAGACCTGAATTATGAGAACCTTTTCTAGTTAACTTTGAATCTGTTTTTATTTATTTTTGTTGAAAGTTTCTACAGGAGCTTGTTTTTCAATGGCGGTTAAGGTTAGCGAAGATGTTGCGAGAATTGAGATCATCTAAAAGGGAAAGAAAACAGAGAGAGATAAATAAATAAATGAATAGAGAACAGTGGGGGAGAAAAACCTTGATTCCCTGTTTAATCTGTTCAGCTTCGGAGCGCTTGTCGAGATCGGCGACCATACGGAAGCGTCTGCGGTGGTTCTTGACGAGAGTGACGGCGGATCTCCATCTTCTGAGAGCTTCAACGGACGGATTCTTAGATTCGAGTTCGAAATCCTTCAGCAGCTTCTCCATTGATTAATTGGTCAGAGTCTAGGAATAGAAGAGCCAAACATAAAACAAATAGAATTGGGAGATTTTGAGAGTGTTAGGTTAGAGAGGCCAACGTGGGAATCGGAGGCGGAAACCGCGGAGATTTTGAACAACCGTGGTGGTGGTAGTCGTACACATAGGGAGAGTATGCTGGGAAGCAAAACAAAAGGAGAAGATAGCGCAGTACGAACGAATGTACGATTGCGCGTTATATATAAAAGGGCTGTGTATGATGGCTTTGTCAAGTAATCCACTTAATTTCGGCCTGAAAAAATTTCTATATTTCTATGGGTGTAAAATGAGAAGTGGGTGTAAAAAAATCATTTCTCATCTTGAAAATCTACAATTTTTTTATTAAAATAATTAATACGTAATTATAAAAAATGATTTATAATTATAAAAGCATAATAATATATAGGATTTAATTACTATCCACATATATATATATATATATATATTGTTGCTCCTATTCTCGACCCTATTGGAGCGCATGGCAAAAAGGACCTCAGACCTTATTCGTAGGACATGGTTGGCAGTCGGGGTAACTACAAAGTCACTCTAACACTCAAGTTAAGGAGAATTTCGGTAGAGTGAGTTTAAGGGGTGAATAATGTATACCTAGTCAGAGAAATCATCACCCTTCTAGTCCCCTCAGGAAACAAGTCGATGGTGTCGGATCTCCTTTTGGCTGGGGACACCGCCGCCCTGCACCATAGTGCATGCCTTGGTATGGCCCCTATTACTGCTTAGGTGCATCTGCCCTTCCTCCGTACATTGGCATGCAGAAGGGGGACCATGGTCCATACCTTGTGGTGGACAGTGGACTTCATCGTTGTCTTCCTCGGGTACGAATCAAGTTGTGCCTGGGGCAGCCTATGGGCCATGAATTGGGCCCAAATTTGGGCTATTGTACCTCTTAAATATAGATAGATAGATAGATAGATAGATAGATAGATAGATAGATAGATAGATAGATTGTGACCAAAAAAAAAAAAGATAGATAGATAGATAGATAACATTATTAAACCATAATTGTGATTTAAGAAAATACAAAAATGTTAGTGCTTGAGTTTAAACTCAATACATGAATATATAATAAAATGCATGTGTTGCACAAATTTAATTACTAGCATGGACAATGTAAAAAAGTTTTACATGGACATCAAATTACATCTCATTATCTAGATATTTGTGTAAATATTTTAGAAAATAATATTATGAGATGATACTGTTGTGAGATGTGGCTAAATGTCTACGTAAAATCTTTTTATATTGCCAATTAGGGATGTCAAAGTCAGTCCGGTACGCCGTTGGCCAGCCTCGGCTCGTTTTTGAAAATCGGGTGCAAAAATACACCCCGACCTACCCACAACGGGTTGGTGGGCCAGCGGGCCAAAAATGGGCTAGCCCGCCTAAACCAAAAAATAGAAAGAAAAAAAAAAGATACAAAAAAGTGGGCTGGAGTGTCAAAAGCAGGTTGACCCGCCTAAATTCGGCAAAAAAATTTAATATTTAAAAAAGGGGAAAAAAAGGGCCCATTTTTTTAAAATTGAAAAAAATGACGAGCCAACCCACCTTGACCTACCAAAAAATGACGGGTTAGCGGATTGACCCGCCGGGTCTTGTCCACTTTACCACCACTGCTGCCAATGCATATAATTATTACATACACGGGTAGGTCACTTAATTTAAACACAACGACTTGAAATAGTTTATCGTTAAATAACTAAACTGAACTTTGACCAAAAAAAAATCTAAACTGAAACATAATTTTATTCATTTTAAGTTCGTCAATTTGGTCAATTTTTTAAAATACGCTGAATTAGTAATTACACGTTTGAACTTCGAATGTAACGTGGATTCCATCAAAATTGCTTCTTTGAGGTCACCTTATTTTATATAGACTATGAAATTTCGAAGCGTGATGAAAGAAAAAACGAATTGCGTGCTCAGAAAAGTAACAAGGCTCCAACTGTGGGGAAGTAAAAGGAAATTGCTGAAAAGCTTGTTGGTTATGGTTACAACAATGCCTAAAAAAACATCAGTACTTGCTAAATTATACTTTTGGTTTCTCATTTATTGTAATTGTGCAATTTTGGTTCTTTAGTTTTCAATTGAGTGAATTGTGTCTTTAAGTTTTCTAAATATTACAATAAGGTATTTTCGTCATTATGTCGTCCAGTTTTTAATATCTAGAGCCTATGTGACACTTACGAGATTAATTTGACACTATCTTATCACCTCGTCATGATGCTGGTTGTCAAATAAAATTCTGAAGCAAGTCGGTAATACACGTGATGCAATACTATTGTTTAAATTTTCAACGTGTGAGAGTTTTTGTCATGCCATCAGTCCCACCCACCTGTGCCATGTAGGGGTTTTGTCATTTAACATAAAATAGAAATCTAAAATAGATCCAATAACCATTTTTTTTAAAATTCCTTGTTTGCGTTTATTTTCTCAAATTGAATGGTGGAGTTTATTTATGTACAAAAACTGAGAGGACATTCTAGGTAATTGGTTTATTGTTGTAGAATGCACATAATGAGGGTGTTAGAGCAAGAGAATATCATAATATCAATTGGTGTTGGGAAGCAACATTAGAGGATGCGGAGTGATGGAATCATGCAACATTGATGGTGATGTATGTAGAGCAACCACAAACAAGAATAACAATTAAAAAATGAAAATGCTTTCTTGTTGTAAAAAATATGGAAGGTAAGAAATTTTGAGAGTAGGAAATTACAAAATACATATTCAAATAAGTTTTTTAAAAAACAAAAAATAGTTTTTAAAAACAAAACCAAAGGTTCTAAATACATGATCAATTCATCAATATTCAAACCAAACTCACAAGTCGCTCTGATTGTTTGATCCATTGACCTATAATAAATGATAACCTTTTGTCAAGTAATATTTTATTTTTGAGTATTTAAAAACTCTTTAGTAGCATCAAATGATCAGCGATTCTCAACTACCTGCTACATACAGTACAACCTCCATAATTTTAAGAAAAATCAAATAAGGAAATCAATAAGAGAGTACTAAATTAAAGACAGTCAAGAAATATGTATAAAAAACATAGGAAGAGCTAAAGATGTATTCACCTTAAATTTTTATAATTTAAGATTAAGATGTACTTTAAATCAAATCAACAATGAATTGAAACTTACTTGCTCACTTTAAAAATGTCTTTACGCTAAGACGCATGAGATATTGAACTACCCCAACTTTTCAATTGGATTCTCCAACCAAAAAAAAAAAAACTTTTCAATTGGACAAAACAATAGGTAATGGTATTCCAAGAGGTTAATAGTTAAAACTGTGCCCTCTCGCCACATTCACAAACCGTACTCGTAGATGATGGACGGCTGGGCATCCTTCTAGGTCATTTGCCCGTGAGGAACGGGAATATGGACTTTTTGGGTTTCTCAATTTGTGGAAATTGGGTTGACCAAAAAAAAAATTGTGGAATTTGGGGATTTCGTGTATAGAGGTGCTAGAGAGTAATGAATTGTGATGTAATAACGATGCAGCGACGAAAATATGAATTGGGAATTTGGGATGTAATAGAACTTTGGGAACCATCGCACTTAGGTGGCTCACTTGACTGAAGAAGACACACAAGGGGGTGTGAGTTAAAGTATATGGGTTTAAATCCCTCCCCTCTCCTCTCTGACAACTAATTTACTAATTAGTAACTAATTGGCCTATAAAAAAAGAATTTTGAGAACAATTTTAAACTTTAAAAAATATGGAGACTAAAACAGGGTTGCGCGTAAAATAAAAATAAAATGTTAGGAGGAAATAAAACATGGGATGAATGGGATTCAAACACGGGTCCCTAGAATGCTCCATATTAGAAACACATAAACTATGCATTAGTCATTTTGATAAACTATTCCTAAGGGTTTGTGAAAATAAGCTAAAACTAATTTATGGGTCAATTATAAGTTTTTTTCATAAACTCTCTCAAATATTCTCACAGGTATTACTAGTAGATAAACCGAAATAAATGATTCATAAACCAACCCAAACAAACCCTAATTAAATAAAGTTTCAAAACAATTCCATAATTTAACCTTCTTTTTTTTGGGTCCACCATAATCCAAACTCTTAATATCACAACGCTTCAAACAAGAATGGATCTCGTTAGGGATGTCAAAGTGCATTAGATCCAATCCATCTGCAACCCATGTGGGAGGTTGGAAATTCGTCAGAGCCAATTTATTGGATGAATGAACTGACAAATGTTAGCCATGCCCATAACCCCACTCTTGTCTCCTGCCTGCTCAAGTCAGCGTAAGCCCATCAAATATATTGGGTAACAATTCAACTGGAAACTTCAATGGGCCTATAATAATTTTGAGCCCAAAAGCAAAATTATTTCACAAATAATTACAAGAATATTAAAGAAAGCTAGAAAATATTATAAAAAAAACTGGTATAACTTTAGAGTACTTATAACCTTTTCAATCCTTACCAATTATTTGACCAAAAAAAATCCTTACCAATTAAGAAGTGTATTTATAGATTGCAAAAAATAAAAGTAATTTAATTTTAAACTTTTAATTAGAAAGAAGAAAGGCATGCAATTCAATTTTCCATTATCTTTTGCTCCTTGGTTCACTCAATGAAGCTACCTCTTGAGCCTTTGTGAATCTGTGATGGTCCATTGTCAAATGAGAGGTCCTATATGATGGTTGTGATAAATCTAATGGATGAGATTTGCACTGTGGAAATAATAATAAAGTCATTTTCAACCGTGTACTATCCCGATCCTTCAATCGTTTGGGTCCTGTCCAAGTGTCCAGCACATCCATGTGTCTGGTTACTCTTTACTCCCCACCCCAACACTGACAATTCAGTCTCCACGGTTCCTCCATCATCAACCAATCACTCCAAGTCCCTCAGCCAGCATGATCCAACCCCAATACCACACTAATTAACTTTCTCGAAACTCGAAACAATTAACGGTCCTCCACTGCAACAACAACAACATGGCAGCAGGGTGTTTCAGCTTCACTGCCTCGCGTGACCGGTGCTACCGGTTCTCCTTCTCCAACGCGGGCCTCAAATCCACGACCACAGATCTCGGCGACGGCACCGTCATGCACTGCTGGGCCCCCAAAGCCCACAAGGACTCCAAGCCCAACCTCCTCCTCATCCACGGCATGGGTGCCAACGCAATCTGGCAGTGGAACGACTTCGTTTCGCCCCTCACACGCCGCTTCAACGTCTACGTCCCTGACCTCCTCTTCTTCGGTGACTCCCACACCACCCGGCCCGATAGGTCAGAGTCCTTCCAGGCCCAGTGCGTCGCGGGCCTCGTGGAGGCCCACGGTGTCCGCAGAATGAGCGTCGTCGGAATCAGTTACGGCGGGTTCGTCGCTTACAGCATGGCGGCGCAGTTCCCGGAGAGTGTGGTGAAAGTGGTGCTGTGTTGTGCCGGGGTGTGCTTGGAAGAGAAGGATATGGAGGAAGGGATGTTTACGGTGAATAGTGTTGAAGAGGCTGCTAGTATTCTGCTTCCACGGACGCCCGAAAGGATGAGGCAGCTCGTGCAGCTTACCTTTGTCAAGCCCATGAAAGTCATGCCCACGTGTTTCCTCACCGATTTCATTGACGTGAGTTGGTTTCTTGATTTCTCTCATAAGAAGCTGCGTTTTCGTTTGTTGGTTACAATTGGTTATTTTGATTGTTCTAATTTTGGATAAATAGACTCTTATTAATATTATTATGAGGATTATTATATTTAATTTTGGTGCTTTGTGGATTTGAATCTTGTCTAGAAAATAGTAGAAGTGTTTAGAACCCTGTCTTATTGATGACTCGATTGGTCTGAATATGATGATCGGACACGTTTGACTCTCTCTTTTTTTTTTTTAATTTTATATTATTTTTTATGTGCCGATTCTCAAATTATGCCTCAATAAAGATGATCAAAGGATGTTGCTGTTCAGGCTTGACATCGTTTATCGTGTGGATTATGTTTGCATAAAAAGCCGAAGGTGCGTTTTCCTTTATTTGATGCTGGATTTCTGGATGTCTTCTTACGTGTTATATTAGATTAACCAACGCGGTGCTGATTCTGCTGAAGGGCGTAGAACTATTTTTAAGGTATAAACGGAAGAACAACAATAACAGGAATGAGGATTTTTTAGTGTGTTTGAAAATCCGTTTAAGAGAGAGCTCAATTGGCCTCAAACGTCCATTTCGATGCATTTCCAAACACTCCCTTATTTGGGCAATTTTTTGTGTACAAGATGGTTGATTGGTTGGTTGTAATAGTATTGTCCCATTTGATCTGTGAAATTTGGATTGAAGAAGGGTTTATCTCTTTTTTCTGTGGTCTTTCTTGAGTCACTGAAAATAAGTTGTGACTGCCTTGTGTACTGTCTCGTAACTCGTTGCCTCCTATCCCATGTCGCGAATATACATGCATGGGCTTGTGAATTCCACCAAAATTGGTTGCTGAAACTGGTTTTACTGGCAGGTGATGTGTACCGAAAACCACCAGGAGAAGAAAGAACTAATAGAAACGCTATACAAGGATAGAAAACTGTCTAATCTTCCCAAGATAACCCAGGTTTCTCTTCTCTCCTGACCTTACATCATGAGATAATTTTTCACTATGTTTTGCAATCTCTTGAATTGTAATCTGTTAAAAGGTATAACTTTTCAATGATGTAGCCTACACTAATAATCTGGGGAGAACAGGACAAGGTGTTCCCACTGGAATTAGCTCACAGACTGAAAAGGTAATTTTAGCACACTGATGATTCTATCTTCAAACAATTTATGCCCGTTAATATGTAAAGGCTATAACTTGGAGGAAACTACAAGATAACAGTACAACACGAAAATGTAAATGATATTATATTATATTTTGCTATGTATTATTGCACTTACTTGATTGTTTTAACTTAAGGTTTCATTCTTTTCTCTTTTTGCTGTGTAGGCATCTGGGAGAGAATGCACAACTAGTTGTAGTTAAGAATGCAGGGCATGCAATCAATTTAGAGAAGCCCAAGGATCTATACAAGAGTTTAAAATCCTTTCTTATAGATTCCATTACCCCATCTATGCAAGAAAACCACAGTAATGGTCGCAAGGTGGATTTGCAGTGTGGGACCTAGAGAAAATGGAAGAGCTTTTCAGCACTGTGGATATGTGTTTGTGTATCTATCTATTTGTTTATCACACACGGTAAACAGGCCATACAGTACGGAGAAGGTATAGTTTGTAAAGATGGTTCTCTGCAGGGAAAAATTAAGACTGCATCTTGTGCCAAATTAAAGGATGTAGATGAGCATCATAAAAGAGATTTTACGGATCATCCACTATGTATACTCATAATTCAGGAAACTAGGTTCGGGACAGAATCTGATTCAAAGGCAATTACTGCTAAGGAAACCGGAATTGCGTATATAATGTGATATCATGAGCTGGTGCACTTAATAGTGTCTATGTATTTCGGATGTACCCCTCTGTTAGCAGTATGTATTGCAAACATAGTTTGTTTGTCTCCTGCTTATACATATCATTTTATTTGGATATGTATGTGTGTGGCTCTAATTGTCTAGTCATCACTGATCTATGGTCCTAACAGAATAGGAGAAGCAGCAAGGAAAAAAAGAGGGTGTTAGCCTGTTAGGGTACAGGAAAATTTTTATTCTTTATTCGACCACATTTATGGGAATTTCATTCCCCTAAAAAGCTTCCAAACTATATTTGTCGTTCAACTTTTTTGGGAACAATGTGTTGTAATTCCAACTAAGTTTCATCTATGCTTGATTCAAGTGAAACATTTTTTGGAACATTTTTAAAATTACTCTTGCACATTCACCAGATGCATACTAACTTGGAATCTTGAAAAATTAGAGAGAAAGCACACCAAGGAAATTACAAAAAGAGCAGCAAAAGAATTGAGAGAGAGGGAATGTATCTAAGAGAGCACACACCAGATGTAGAAAGGGAGAACATAAAACGAAGTTGTGAATGATGAAGAGAGTATTGGGAGGATTGTTTGAATTAGGAATAAATGAAAGTAATCTAGTAACTTCACTGTTTATAATTTTTTTCATTATCATGGGGAATTTTTATTCATCGTTTGAAAATGGATTTTTTTTTAACTTTTATTTAGAAATTTAGAGATTTTTATTTTGTTTCTTGTACTAAACATGCCAAACTTTTTATTCTCAGCTCACTTTTCAAAATGTTTTTTTGGTCGTCACTTTTCCAAATGTTTTTGTGCTTTTGTCATCCACTTTTCCAAACAATCTTGATATCAAACGCCATTGATTATTGATGGGTTAATAAATATCCTTTTTGGGCCTTTCCCCTGGGCCTCCGTTACAGATTCTCACTCATCCAAGCAATCTGCGGTACCTTTTTTTTTTCAAACACACTAGTATCCCTTTGACCAAAAAAAAAAACCACAGTAGTATCCCATGAGTCCCTGAACTAATCTATCTGGCCGATAAATAATTAAAGTCTGAATACGAAATATTCAATCACAAAAATCAACATATTTTCCCCGTGGAATGGGCTGCTTTAATTTTAAATTTTTTTGGCACTCCCTTGATTCAATGCCATATGCTATAATTTATTATCAACTTGCGGCAATTGGTAGACACATGTGCTAGAAGATACAATAAAAAATATAGATTTTGTTTCTTTTAAGTATTAGTTTATAAACATTTGCTTGCTCTGATTTATTTATTATTTTAAAAGTTTAAGACATTAACTATCATTATTATTTTATTAATTATACCATTATCATCACCAATGAATAAGAAAAAGAGTTGTAGAGCCTCCTGTCCTTATTATATATAAAATGAATAAATAATTTATCAAAACATGTGAATAAATTAAATTAGTTAGTTTTAATTAATATGGATATTTTATTCCAAAAATACCCATATTGAATGGTTGATTACTTAATTACTCACCCATAACACAATTACCTATAGCTTTTTATTGTCAAATTAAATGAGGAGAATTTTAACTTTTTCAAATGTCAAGTGTCCTTTGGTGTTCATGCAAAAACTTCTCAAATGTCAAATAATTCACAGATAGCTAAACTCATTTGTACCCGACAAGTCACCAATGCTATCAACGCCGGTATGAATTTTTTTTTTCCCGTGGATCCATTCTGCAAAGTCCAAATTTTTTGGTTTAGCCCGACAACTCACAAGTAACATTAGCTGTCAATAATAATATAAGTGTATTGTTATAATCTGAACAGCAAGTAACATATATATAAGGCCATTTGAGATTTGCATTAATTCGTCGATCCCGCAAAATCTGCGCTCAAATTATACTACTACTAACTTAATATAATAATAATAAGGTACAAGAATTATACAAAATATTGTTCACTTGTTTGTGATATAAATATAAGAAAATCTTAACTTTTTTATAGACAAATATTAATAAATTAGTATGATATGTTAATGAGAGATGTTTTAATTAACTCATGACCTCATTATAACTCTAACTCCTATGTCCATCGTTTAAACCACCTTATGACTCCGGTAAGAAAATGTTAACTAATTTCACTTTATTTAATTTTTTTATAAAATATCTTTCATTTAATATAAATTTTAATTTTTAATGATGTCTTTTATTAAGAGTAGTTTCCAGGAATGAAGTACAGTTTTTTTATATTTTGTCAAAAAAAGTACAGTTTTTTATATCATCAAGAAAATTAAATAAATATAACTAATTTTTTTAATCAGTGTAAATTTATATATTTTTTCTTATATTTGAGTGGAGACGGAGTAGTGGGCATAGTTTTCCTTCGTGTATAAAAAGGCAGGCACTCGCACAATGAAAGTGAAGCGTGGTCAAGCAGAACAACTAAAAATGGCAATCAACGGCTATTTCATTTTGGGCATGTTTGCCCTTGTTGCTGCTGTTACAGTCACAGATGCAGTTGCTGTTTCGACTGTTGTTGACATTGGTTCGCTGAATCGGAGCAGTTTCCCTGCTGGCTTCATCTTTGGTGCGGGATCTTCAGCCTACCAGGTATATATATATATATAGTTCTTCCAATATTTCACATCACAATCTCTTTTTCTTTTTCTTTTTTAAGTAAGTTTATATCTCAGAATCACAACATTTTTAAGTATAAGTTTAATTTTAATTGAGAGTACAGTTCAATATTCTTACCAATGTTTGCAGTACTGGTTCTTTTAATTCATTGAACTCAGGCATGCATTTTGATTTTTGAGTTTCCAAACACCTTAATTTCTACTCTACAATCAGCTCATAAATCTATAGCTACTTATTTTTAATTTATTACATTAATTAATTCTTTCGTTAATGTTTGTGAAATGCAACGTACATATATATAGTTCGAAGGTGCAGCAAATGAAGGCGGTAGAGGACCAAGTATATGGGATACCTTCACCCATAAACATCCAGGTATATATATCTCTCTTTCTCTCTCTAACATACAGGCATAACAAAAGGAAGAGATGCGAAGAAGATGCTTTACCTTTTTCCATTTTTTGTTTAATTAAAAAACACTTTCAGTTTTAGAAATACTCCATATAAGAACTTTTATTTCATGATTCATTTTCTTCAATTAACTAATTCATGATCGTACGAAAAGAATAATAAAATAACTGAGCTCATTATTCATCGTTATTCCACTTTGCAATATAAAATGTTATTTTAACCTTGAGATCTAACACCACTCTATTTTATGATTAGGATAATCCGCAGTTAAATTTTTAATTGCAAGCTGGCCATGTTGAAAATTTAGCACGTGAGTTTTAGAATTTTTAAAAAAATATATATTTAAGATCTAATCAACCTTTACGACTGTGTCTCTTTAATTACGTACATTGATAGTTTAACCGTAAGGGATTCAAATTTATTATTTTATAATCGTATGTACTAACGCGTGACCTTGGCTTGCTCCTTGCGGCTGATGGCATGCGAGTAGAGCTGTTTATTCGGGTCGGGCCGGCTCATTCGGGCCAGCCCATAATGGGCCAACACATTTTTGAGTCGGCTCGGGTCGGACAAAATTTCATATGGACCACTAATATGTCAGTCCAGCCCAACCCTCCACATGCTGCGGGCCAAACGGGTTAGCCCATGGACTCATTTAATTTTTTAAAAAAATATTTTTATAGAAATCTGACGCAGTCACACCTGTGAAATTAATCACACCCCGGGTATGAAACGCATTGTAAGCTAGTTTAATACTGAAAAATAAGACATTTGTAGAGCCTGACGCTTTCACACCTGTGAAATTATTCACAATGGTGGTGTGAAACGATCTGTAACGGAGTTTAGTGCCAGAAGGCCCAGAACTGACGCTTCCACACCTGTGTAATTATTCACACCCCTAATGTGAAACAGTCTGTAAGCAAATAATAGTCGGGCCAGCGGGCCAGCCCGGCCCACTTCGGGCCAATGATTATTCGGGCCGGGCCAAAATATTTTTAGACCTAGAATTTGCTAGCCCATTCCATTTTTTATCAGGCTAAACAGGCTAGCCCATTGGGCCTGACCCATTTCGACAGCTCTACATGCGAGTGATGTATCAGAGAGGGGAGTAACTCCCTGGGCCGGGTCCTGCCTGGGCCTTCTTTTTGTGCTTTCTTGTTCCTTTTTTTGCCTTTGTTGGTTTGCTTCTGTCTACCAAAAAAAACAAGCGTTAGTATTGTTTCCACCAAAAAAATAAGTAAGCGTTAAGTTATAATAATTTTGATTAACGTGAAGTTTCAAAAAAAATGGTTATATATTATATCAGTGTGTGATTTGATGACAATATATAAATAATAATTGGTTAAATTAACCTAATTTAATGGACGGAACCAAATCTTGTAAATATATTTTATATATTAGCTATTTAACGGATGATTTTATGCTTAAAAAACAGATCATTTTACTAGGACTGGCCCTGAGATTTTTGGTGCCCTGGGCGAACTAAGAAAATGATGGTTTAATATAATCATTTGAATATTATCCTTTTTATATTTTTTTGTTGCAAAATCATTAATAATACATTTATAATCAAGATTTTTTAGAAAATTATTTACAATAGAAATCAAAGTAAAACTATTTAATCTACTCTGTGACGTAGTAGATCGCAAATAAGATTTTAACTATTTCAATTTAGAAAAATTTCTTTCAATAGATGCAATTGTAATAGGGATAATTAATATTATTCTATATGCATTAGAAAAATAATAAAATGTTTTCAAAGAACTCAATATCATAAAGTTTTATTTTGATTTAACCGTTAAAATTTCTCTAATAACTTTTAATTCTTCAAATAGAATTTCACCATGTAGATCATAAGAATTATCATGTTTTAGATAAGTTTCAAGATGTTTGTAATATAATTTGAAATCCTGATTAGATAATGATTTAAGTCTTTCAATATTAAACAAAAATTTAAAAACATCATATGTGTTATACTGCTCAAATCTTCTAGAGTCAATTGCTTAATATATATTAGTAATAAAAATTTTTGGTGCCCCTCTGAAAATAGAGCCCTGGGCAGTCGCCCCTCTTGCCCACCCTCAGGGCCACCCCTGCATTTTACATTTTGTATATGCACAATTTACATTATTTATGCATATATGAATATGATTGACATGCAGAAAAAATAAGGGATGGAAGCAATGGAGACGTTGCCGTTGACCAATATCACCGGTACAAGGTACATAGTTCAATATAAGTCAGCTTGAATAAATTTTTCAACAAATATTAATATATAAAAAATTGAAATAATCTATCTAAATAAATTAAAATCAGCTTTCGTATTTCAATTTTTGTAAAAAATTTGTTTATCTTTTCCGTAAGTACTAGTAAACTTATAAGAAAAAGATGCATTTTCAATAATATATTGTTACATTGACAATTATATATTGATTTAAAATATACTGTAACGAGTATAATATTACTCTAATTTGAACACGTGATCATTGTAAGTCACTCTCTGATTTTATTTATTTTTACTTTGTTCCTACTTGTGATTTTTTGTACAAATTATTTGCACTTTTTAAATACAGTTATAAAGAATTAAACTGAAATTATAATTAATCATGGATTCAATTATTGGACTGATCTATGAAAATTATCTATCAGCAAATTCTAAACTATTTAAAAGTAGAAGTAAGTTTTAATGGATCCATATTGTTTATTTGATTTTTTGTAACTAGTGCACTATATATAATAATATAATAATTTATGTCCATATATATTATAGGAAGATGTTAGGATCATGAAGGATATGAATATGGATTCGTACAGATTCTCAATCTCTTGGCCTAGAATACTCCCAAGTAAGTCAAGTGTACATCACAATGATTATTCTTTACTTAATTTTACCTAGTGTGATACTTGGATATATGTTCGGTGCTTCGCAACCATTTTGATATTACTTTTAAAAATATATATATATATATATATTGTGTACCAACAGAAGGAAAGTTGAGTGGAGGCATAAATCAAGAAGGAATCAAATATTACAACAACCTCATCAACGAGCTATTGGCTAATGGTCCAAACTCTATCATATTTTGCATTTTAATATAACATTTTAATTATTAAGTAGTTGATTATATATAAAAATTAATGTAATTATATTTATTACCATGGAGACAATTACAGGTATACAACCATTTGTAACTCTTTTTCACTGGGACCTTCCCCAAACCTTAGAAGATGAATACGGTGGTTTCTTAAGCTCTCGCATAGTGTGAGTCTCGATTTTAAAGCTTATATATAGCTTACTGTTTGCCTAGCGAATTCAAAGCTAATATATGCGACTGTAAAATTAATTTGTTGAACTCTATATATTAATTAATTTATCAGAAATGATTTTCGAGACTATGCGGATCTTTGTTTCAAAGAATTCGGAGACAGAGTAAAGTTTTGGACCACTCTGAACGAGCCATGGTTGTATAGCAATGGTGGCTATGCAATGGGGACAACTGCACCTGGTCGATGTTCTGATCCTAGATGCCTCGGTGGTGATTCTGGCACGGAGCCTTATATAGTTACACACAACCAAATTCTTGCACACGCAGAAGCTGTACATGTGTATAAGACCAAGTATCAGGTTCATAATTGCTTTTTTGACAACCAACAACCTAGCTCTATAATTTAATAGACTTTAGTGTATTAATTTAACAACCTACTGTATGTATTATTAACATACTTTAATAATAATTATTTTAAAGATAATACAAATATGTGTACATGTGCAGGCACATCAAAAGGGCAAGATAGGCATAACGTTGGTAAGTAACTGGGTCATGCCACTCTCAGAGGGTAGCATATCAGATCAAAAGGCTGCGAGGCGATCACTTGACTTCCAATATGGATGGTAATTAAGTTATCCCCTTTCCTAATTCTCAAATGTAACCAATTAGTAAAAATGTTGTATTATATCATATGAGAAATGTTAGTAAAAATTAGTTGATAAATTCTTTTTAAATATCTTTTTATTATTAAGTAATTTTATTTTATATTGGTTTCACTAGTAAATAACTTAAATTCATTCTCTATTTAATAAAACTCATATGAAATTAACCAAATAATTAAAGGTGTATTGAAGAAAATTGTGTCAAAGTATGTGTTAGAAGCATTTTTCTAATACACCTCGTCCAGCGAATTAGGAATTAATTAATGCGAGTCTATATCAGCCGGAAGAATACAAAATCATGGCCCGTTATTGTTCACATTTAATGGGCTTAATTGGGCCTTTTTTGGTCCACAACAAGAAAACTATGAAACACGTATGCAACTAGCTAAAATTCACAATTCTCTCTTTAATAATTGTTTGATTGATTAATTGCAGGTTTATGGAACCACTAACAACTGGAGACTATCCTAAAAACATAAGAGCCATCGTGAAAAGCCGATTGCCTAAGTTCTCTAAATGGCAATCGAGGCTAGTGAATGGTTCATTTGATTTCATTGGCCTAAACTATTACTCTTCTAGTTATGTCTCTAATGCACCCCCACAAAGCAATGCCAAACCCAGCTACTTAACAGATTCTATGGCCAATGCTTCATGTAAGGACACCCATATCTATCTATTTGCTAGTTCATTAATTAAATATTACGCTACATATATATGTTGAATTTGATAACGTCCTGTCTTTATTTTTCTCAATTGCAGTTGAACGCAATGGGAGACCCCTGGGTCTAAGGGTATGTGTGTGGCCACTTACTATACATGTGTTAGAATTTGAGTACCCGTTGATAAAATATATATAATTAAAAAAATATCTACTTATAATTATATGCAGGCTGCTTCAAATTGGATATACTTTTATCCAAAGGGACTTCGAGATCTCTTGTTATACACCAAGAACAAATACAACAATCCAATAATTTACATCAATGAAAATGGTAAATACATAAATACATTACATTTTTTTTCCTTGAATTTATATTGAACAATAATCATTATATTATATAAACGCATGCTTATATATTTTTTGTTATCCTAACCTATTTAAAAGAATATGAATGATATTTGATGTTATATACTTCATTTAACATACAGGTATGAATGAATTCAACGATGCAACACTTTCAGTGGAAGAAGCCCTTTTGGATATTTACAGAATTGATTACTATTATCGCCATTTTTTCTATCTTCGATCAGCAATTAAGTAAGTAGTTTTCATATATACAAAGGATAATTCAAAAATCCTCTTACTCCATATTCTCGATAAATTCCTCCTAAATACTAAATGACAAAAATATTAAATGTTTTTTATATTTTTAAGTGTATGACTTTTCAATTTATTGGCTTTTACAGGGCCGGCGCGAACGTAAAGGGATTTTTCGCATGGTCATTTTTGGACTGTAATGAATGGTTTGCAGGCTTTACTGTCCGGTTTGGATTAAACTATGTAGATTACAAAGATGGCTTGAAAAGGTACCCAAAGCTTTCTGCCCAATGGTACAAGAACTTTCTGAAAAGAAACAAGTATTAGTACTGTTATCCTATAGTTTGAAGGTAGTGCACCTTCAGCTGCAGCAATGAAAACGGTTAATCTTAACTGCTTGTAATTCATTCCACGTGTATCAGTTTGATTTAGAGATTAGCTTGAATAAAAACTCTGTTTCTGTTTCAACAATTAGAATTAATGTATGTTTGTGTGTTTTTATATATAGATAGATAAATAGACAGATGCAAATGATTAATTTGTTTTCCAGTAAAATAATGACATATTGTTATTTCAAAGGAAAACTACATATTTCAATTAGTTTATATAATTATTTTATTTTAATTACTCGGGACTAAAAGACACATTGATAATTAATTAATGACTTAAATATATTTCTGGTCCCTATAATATAGGAGTGTTTTCCTTTTAGTCCTTATAAAAAAAGTTAAACATTTTTGTCTCTATAATTTTTTTTTACTTTTAGTCATTTAAGTGAGTTGACCGCTGATGTGTCTATTTTGAACATAGTCAGCACGCCTATGTGGCCAAAAACACTGCATGTAGGATGCCACATCAGTCCTCTCTTTCCTCTCTCCTTCCCTCTCTCTCTCTCCTCACTCCTCTCTCTCCTCCTTCCTCCACCCCCTCCGCCCCGCACCCTCCTCACCTTCTTCAGCGCAATCTCCACCATCAAGCATAGTCCATGGAGGACAAAGAAGCATGTCATCCTGAACGTTGGTTCCAACCTCCCCATGTAGTACAAAATCAGCTCGTGCATCAAACCTGATTTTCGGGTGGAATATTGTCGCTGTAGTCATAGATTTTCACCAAAACGGCCAAAAGAATACCCTTTATGGCATACTGTATATGTGAGGTATTATGATTAGGACCTTGGCTGGGGTTGGTGGGAGATAGCTTTTGTACCTTGCTTTGGCAACTAGTATTTGGCGTTTTTGAATTGGGTTCGGTTTCAAAATGGGAACTTTTTTATGCTTTTGATGGATCTGAAGGTGAGTGTTTGCCATTTTGATGGGGTTGGTTGTGGTTGATCTGAGTAGTGTTGGTGGTGTGTTGGATGATTTCAAAATGGGTGTTGCGCTGAAGAAGGTGAGGAGGGTGGGGGGCGGAGGTGGTGGGGGCGGAGGAAGGAGGAGAGAGGGGGGGGGGGGAAGGAGAGAGGAAAGAGAAGGCTGACGTAGTATCCTACGTGGTAGTATTTTTGGCCACATAATACGTGCTGACTGTGTTTAAAATAGACACATCAGCAGTTAATTCACTTAAAGAACTAAAAAAAAATTATAAAAACCAAAAATATTTAATTTTTTTTATAGAGACTAAAAATAAAAACTCTTATATTATAGGAAAAAACATATTTAAGTCTATCACAGCCTAGAGCTTGTTAATTTGGTTTACATTCCTGTCAACGCAAAAGCTTACCAATGCATTTTTTCTCCCACGGAGTCAGTTGTAACATTTTTTTTTTGTAAATCTGCTAAGTAAAAGCTACCAATTAGCTAACCACTTAAGTTAATGAGACTGCCACTAGAAATTATAAGAGGTCTAAGTTTCTGGTTTTTTTTTTGTCAACACTATTAGTTTCTGTTGAAATCGTGGTTTTGTCGCAAGTGGGGTGTACTGTGTTAGTTGTCAATTCGGGCAGCCCAGCTCGGCCCGGCCCATCGGACCAAATTGCAAAATCGAGCCAGGCCGGACCAGCCCATTTTCCTTATAGGTCACATATTTCCTGGCTCAGCCTAGCCTAAAACACACCAGGCTGGGCCAGACTCAGCCTAGCCTGATTATTTTACAAAAAAAAGGCTAAAGTATTATAAAAGGTCAAAAAAATCGGGCCCAGCCTGGCCCGACGGGTCAATCGGGCTGGGCCAAAATAGACCAATTATTTTTGCGCCTATAATTATCAAGCCCGGCCTGACCTAAAACACGGGCCAATTTTGACACCTCTAACTTTGTAGCGTACGACTTGTTCAATATGTGAGTACGTGTCAGGGGCTGGATTACTTTTGCTTTACTGGGCCTGTATCTCTATTCTTGCTTTTGTTTATGGGCCCAGTTTCTTAATACATTGACTTTCTGACCAAAAACAAATGAAACTACGATGGTACAATTGTATACTTATGGGCTTGCTTTTCTGGGTCACTTCTTGTGGTCTGGATTTGTTTGGCCTTTCATTAATGAATATTGTTTATAAAAAAAATTATGGTACCAAGAAAAGATAATGAACTAAATTTGAAAAGTGTTTTCAATCATCTATTCAACTAATATTACAATTTTTTTTTGCAATTATTCATAAATTTATATCTGCATTCATAAAATTTGATTCGACTTAAAAAAAATCAAAGAATATAATAATTTTTATATCAAAATATAGACTTAAAATATTTTTATTTGATTGATTTTTTTCTTTGAAAAGATTAATTGATTGATTATATCTAATAATATTTAATTTGACATGTGAAAAACTTATTATATCCGATCAAAAAAATCTGAGGATGACAGGTACAATTGTATACTAATCAAAAAAATATATGAATTCTGATAAAAAAATGAATACTAATAAAAAAAATCTGAGAAAGACAGGTACAATTGTATACTAACAAAAAAACTTACTGATCAGAATTCCAAAACTTACTGATAAAAAAAAATGAATTTAGATTAAAAAAATTTAATTTCAAAATATAAAATATTCATATTCATGCAAAACACGAGTTAATTTGCTAGTATTATTGTACTCTATTCGTTTTAAAACTATAGCATGAATACAATTAGTGCCAGTAAACTGAATTGATGATGATCTCAATCTTTCAAAGAGCAAAATATATAATCGATAATAAATCTCTTTTTAGTTTTTACTACAAATTCTTGAATACACATAACTAAATAATGAATGAATTTATATATATAAGAGTATGATCCATTCAGTTTGAATTGGATAAATTCTTAACGTAAGAGCCAAAAATTAATCCAATCCAATAAAAAAAATCAATTTTTTGGGTTCTCAATTTTTTTAGTATTCAATTATTTGTTTTATTATTGAATTTTCAATTCGATTATTACCATTTGCATCAGAGCCCGTTTGTTTTTATTTTTTAAAAAAAGTACTTTTTTTAAAGAAATAATTATTTTTAATGATTTTCTATCTGTTTGTTTTAGCTTTTAACAATAATCGAAATCTAAAAATAATCAAAAAAATTTATTAAAATAAAAAGTTATATGGAGTTGCTTTTCAGAATTAATCAGATTTTGATGAAGAGAGAGAAAAGAGAGAAAATTTAAAAAGTAATTTTTATGATTATAAACAAACACAAATTAGATTCTACTTCACATAAAAATCTCTAAAAAATAATAACTAAATTATTTTACATAAAAATTACTTATTTTTTAATCAATAACAAACGGTCCTGAATCGGATTAATAGATGAATACTAATGCTTTCCATTCCAATAACAAAAATTAATCCAATCCAATAAAAAAAATCAATTTTTTGGGTTCTCAATTTTTTTAGTATTCAATTATTTGTTTTATTATTGAATTTTCAATTCGATTATTACCATTTGCATCAGAGCCCGTTTGTTTTTATTTTTTTAAAAAAGTACTTTTTTTAAAGAAATAATTATTTTTAATGATTTTCTATCTGTTTGTTTTAGCTTTTAACAATAATCGAAATCTAAAAATAATCAAAAAATTTTATTAAAATAAAAAGTTATATGGAGTTGCTTTTCAGAATTAATCAGATTTTGATGAAGAGAGAGAAAAGAGAGAAAATTTAAAAAGTAATTTTTATGATTATAAACAAACACAAATTAGATTCTACTTCACATAAAAATCTCTAAAAAATAATAACTAAATTATTTTACATAAAAATTACTTATTTTTTAATCAATAACAAACGCCCTGAATCGGATTAATAGATGAATACTAATGCTTTCCATCCCCCCCCCCCCCCCCCCCCCCCCCCCCCCCCCCCAAAGTCATTCATTTGACAAGCACCTCATTTTCATTTATCTCGTGCATGAATATAATATTTACTCCACGGCAGCATCGATCCCACCACATGTCATTCCTTTGACAAACGCCTAGTAATCATTTATCTTGTGCACGAATATTTATTCCACGTATATCTCGCCAAGTCATTCATTTTGACAACTTTTCACCAACTTCATCTCACATGATTTTGTATACTTTCTCTTGCAATCTCTCTCTCTATAAGTTATCACCAAATTATATACTACTACTAGGAGTATTATTATCATGGTACTCCCTCAATTTCTTTTTAATTGTCTATCTTGTTTTATAAAAATTGTTAATCATTTTAATAGTTTAAGGTTTTATTTTGTCAATATACCATGATCATCATTAATTAATTTATATATTTTTTATACATTTTAATGTATTGAAAGAGTAAATAGATACAGTGAGAGTGAGATAGTAAATAGATATGGGATAAACATTTGACAATTATCATTGCTTAAATATGTTAGAACGGCAAAGAACATGAATAACCAAGCAGATTGGCTGATTAAGGAGGTTGGCGGCATGCTTACCAGAACATAGACAAAATCGGCGGTTAGTCATCAGCAAGCCTATGACCAATAACAATCTCAATCCATGTCTGGCGCCGTGCTTTGAGGAAGGCTTCAAATTTGGACAACTACTGTGTGCGACGCACAAGTGATCATTTTCATAAAATAAAATAATATGGCCTACATAAAATATTTTATTTTATTTTATAAAATAGTTCTTCGCATGAGCTAAATATAATTTTTTTGTGATTGTTTTTATAAAATGTGCTTTCCCATGAGTTAAATATTATAATTTATTTTTTTTATAAAATATTTCTCTCCATGAGCTAAATATAATTTTTTTGTGATTTTTTATAAAATGTTGCTCTCTGTATTTTTCTCCCAATAAGCTAAATAACATTTTTGTGTTTGTTTTGTAAAATGTTTTTATCCATGAGCTAAATATAATTTTGTGTAGTTCTTTTTATAAAGTGTTCCTCCCCATGAGTTAAATATAATTTTTTTTATAAAATATTTCTCCCCATGAGCTAAATATAAATTTTTTAGTTTTTTATAAAATGTTCCTCCCCGTGAGCCAAATATAATTTTTTGTAGTTCTTTTTATAAAATATTCCTCCCCGTGAGGTAAATATTATTTTATTTTTTTATAAAATATCTCCCCGTGACCTAAATATAAATTTTTGTGGCTTTTATAAAATGTTACTCCCCATATTTTCCTCCCAAAGACGCTAAATATCATTTTTGTGTTTGTTTTATAAAATGTTCTTCTCCACGAGCTAAATATAATTTTTTGTGTGGTTCTATTTATAAAATGTTTCTCTCCATGAGCTAAATATTATTATTTTTTAAATATTTATCCCCATGAGCTAAATATAATATTTTTTATTTTTTTAATAAAATATCCCTCCCTAGAAGCTAAATATAATTTTGTGGTTTTATCATAAATTTCCTCCCCATAAGCCAAATATCATTTTGTGTTTTTTATAAAATATTCCTCCTCGTGAGCTAAATATAAATTTTTTGTGATTCTTTTTATAGAGTATTCTTCCGATGAACTAAATATTATTTTTTTATAAAATGTTTCTCTCTGTGAGCTAAATATAAATTTGTGGTTTTTTTATAAAATGTTCCTCCCCGTATTTTTCTCCCCATAAGCTAAATATCATTTTTTTTGTAAAATATTCTTCTCCATGAGCTAAATATAATTTTTTGTAGATCTTTTTTATATACTTTTTTATATAATGTTCCTCCCCATGAGCTAAATATCAATTTTTTTAATAAATTATCGTACAATGAGGACAAACTAAGAAAAGATTCTACTTGGCCTCCTCAATGTACCCAACATCTACCCAAAAATGATCAAGGAATGTCAAATGTTGCACATTACTTCTAAAAAGTGCAGCATCATCCTAAATCTGGTAAAAAAAATCATATTACAAGGAAAGTTGATACAATAATGATATAGAATTACACAAAAAGGAAAATAGTGCTGCACAAATACATTTTTTCTGCCAACATCACTATTGGGTTATGTTCATACATCTCGGTACATATAGAAATCTCAAGATCTTTGTTCCTGAAGTACCACAGGCAGCTCCAACTTAAACAATTATGATACTTTATTTTGGATTCTACCAGCTCTTGCTTTAGTATATATAAGATGTGCGACTTCTCCTTGTTGAGTGATGATTCCAAGTACCATAGCACATATTTTAAAATATGACAAAAGTTGAATAAGAGAGTAAAACAAAGTTACTACTAAAAGAGAAAATATCCTACTTGAAAACTTAAAAAAGAGACAGCAACTTCTATTCTAAAATGTACATATCCATATTATAATCAGATATGTAAATTTTCAATGATTTTTATGAATTGCTGCCAAGGAGGTTCATCAAAACTTGGATCAACTAATCAGTGTTATGCACTTTTTATTGTAGCAGGATATGCTATCTGAAGCAAATTGAAGTTGATTACCTCACCTGTTGAGTTTACTGCTAACCTTGGCAATGTGATGGTGCAGCTGAAAAAAATCAAAAAAAAAAAAATCACACAACTCAAATTTAGGATTCATTTAAAAGTATTAAGATAAAGAACATGTCTTGAACATTCTTCTCAGACTCCTGTTTATCAGTTCAAGATATTCACAAGTATAAAATAAGAGAATTGAGCTAGAAGATTATCATTTAGTAATACTTTACAACTTACTTTGCTAGAGAAATTCAAGATGCTATTGAACATCTAACCTGATATACACTCATAAATAAAACCAATAAAAACTATATAAGAGCAACATTCATTTGGTTATGAAATTAAAAATATTGACAAAACACAGTAGATGATACACATATGCTAATTGCAATATCAATTGGTGCATTGAATCATGACTCCCACTCAAGTGATGCCAACATCTACACTGTAGTCAAGTAAAATGTAAAAACTTCAAGTAGGCTAGCATTTATACTCAACTTCCTGGTGCAATGTCTATAGTTATATTTCAACCTCCTATATCAGTTTAAACTATAAAGGCAGCATCATTGCTAACAGTGTCCTTTAAATAATCAGATCCCTTTAAACAATCATACTATGTCACCTTGATCTAGTTTACAACCTGCAAAGCTGTATTTTTTAACTTCTGCAGAAAACAATAAATTAACTCAACTGTATAACAGATAGTTGAATCTTCGAGCCACACCCAACTGTCCACCCCGTCTTTACTTAATGCAACTAAGCCATTATAGTTTGGTCTCTCATTACTAAACTCAAGAGGCTTAATTGAAACAGATTACTAATTAATGAAAACTTCCAAAGAAAGAAACAGATTCGGAATGAAAACTACCAATGAAAGAAATCCCAATATGCATCCCAATATTTACTATCTCTCTCTCTCTCTCTATAAGTTATCACCAAATTATATACTACTACTAGGAGTATTATTATCATGGTACTCCCTCAATTCCTTTTTAATTGTCTATTTTTTTTATAAAAATTGTTAATCATTTTAATAGTTTAAGGTTTTATTTTGTCAATATACCATGATCACCATTAATTAATTTATATATTTTTCATACACTTTAATGTATTGAGAGAGTAAATAGATACAGTGAGAGTGAGATAGTAAATAGATATGGGATAAACATTTGACAATTATCATTGCTTAAATATGTTAGAACGGCAAAGAACATGAATAACCAAGCAGATTGGCTGATTAAGGAGGTTGGTGGCATGCTTACCAGAACATAGACAAAATTGGCGGTTAGTCATCAGCTATAAGCCTATGACCAATAACAATCTCAATCCATGTCTGGCGCCGTGCTTTGAGGAAGGCTTCAAATTTGGGCAATTATAATATATAAGAGTTGACTTGTTCAAATGTTCAATAGCGCGTTATAAGGCTGTCCATTTCCCCAAAAATTGACGATAGATACGCATGAATATTATAGGATATATACTAATACTGTTCAATTATCCAAACATTATTAATTTTTGACAACAGGAATCTCAAGACAAAAAAAAAAGGGAATCTCAAGACCAATAAAGTTGCATTTCTATATAGTGCGTTTGCACTTTCTTCATTTGACATCTACATTGCTCCCGTGACCCCTAAGCGAGTTTATTGATTTTATTGTTCCATCAAAGATAATTGTTAGACCAAATTCCTAGTCAGAAATGACAATTCAGCTATTTGTCACGAAGGCATAGTTACGCAAGAGAGCTTTAACATATATGTATGGTCATTCGTTAGAGGTTGGACCAAATTCCTGCTAATTAATCAAAATAATAAAATTTCCTACTCAGAAGGTTGAACGAAATTACGAATTAGTTACGAAGAAATATATAAAGGGTTATCAAACTCAATTCCAAATCAGCATAATAACTATTCAACCGGTATTTATCTCATAAACTACGGATTCACACAAGGTCATGTGGTTTTTATTTATTTTGAAGTGTGGTTTGAATAAAATAAGCCGCTGGTTCGAATTCTTTTCCTCTCTTAGCTTCCTCCATTTCTTCTGATATACTATATAACTTAAATACGTACAAGGGTTATGTAATTAATTATTTATTTCTTTTATACCTGAACACGTAACATTACCTAGAATCAGTAATATCTATATATACTTTTTTTTTTCTTTTACACTTTTCAAATTTTACACACTTATCAATTACGTGTGAAGAACAGTTATAACATTGAAAATTGATTAAAGTATAATACAATAATATTACGCGTACACCTAAAAGAATATATATTTAATTAGTTTCTAAAGGAATTTTCAAGCTAAATATATAATTGATAAATATGATTGAACAAATTCAGTGATTAATTAAAAAACTATATTCCGATTATTCCTCTCATATATATATATATATATAATTTAGTATTGGGTACACTTAACTAATTAACTAACTTTCACGTTATCTATAACCAATTTGTGAAGGTACAAGTTTGAAGGGTTGAAATCAATATCTCAGTATCTTTTCTACTTTATTAAAACTAAAGGAAAAAATTATTTATTTGATTGTTGAAGTTATTGTATCTATTGATATTGTCTTTTTTATTTCAATTATATTTGAAACATTATTTTAATTATATCATATGTTTTTTTTTGACGAAATATCATATGTTACTTATGCGATTTTAGTATACATGCACCTGTTGAAATCTCTATCATTACTCAACAAAAATTTATTTGAAATGAGCAATTTATTAAGATGGAATATGTCATGACAATCACAATCTAACTACCATGAGATCAACATTGCAAAAACTACATATAATAACAATAGCATCAAATCGCTTACCTACTTTTCATATATTTTTAATTAATTAAAAATAACACTACAGCAAAAAAAATAAAACATCATTTTGATAAGGAAATTTGTTCGTCACTTCTAGTAATGAGAAAAAGATGAGAAAAGAGACAAATAATTAAATTCTATTAAGAATTCATATATCCGTGTAAAACAATTTAAAATAAAGTTTTTTCAGATATCAAATTTAGAGAGTCGAATTTATATACGTAATATATATAGAAACCGCTGTCGTATTGACGTCTAATTTGACCGAGTATATAAGAAAACATAAAATAAAATAAATGAAATAACGTGAAGGCGCAGGAGCTAGTTTTTTCTTCTATAAAAAGGCACGTACGCATACGCAGAAAAACGTGAAAAGCGATTAAGCAGAATAATTAAGCAGATATGGCATATAACAGCGGATTATATCTCCTGGCTCTAGTACTTTCCTCATCATTGATTTCTACTTTCACAGAAGGTGTTGTTGATTCTGTACTTGAACAACCTTCTACTCCCGAAATAGCTTGGCTTAATAGGAACTCTTTCCCTACCGGCTTCATCTTTGGTACTGCATCTTCGTCGTACCAGGTATAATATACATACTTATTCCGTACGATGCATATTCATATGCATAGCATGTATAGTGACTATTAACATCAATGCCCAACTCAATATAAAACATATGAGTTGGGTTAGACTCTTGGCCATGCATGTATATTTAGAAGATTACAAAAATATATATTTAAACACAAAATAAATGTACCTAAATGTATATTTGTAACTGAAAATCAAATATGCATTTACAAGTCATGGCCCACGTTTGACACTTTTGCTAATATCTTTTATTTATTTAATTTAACTGTATTTTGGGGTGTTCATGATTATGTATGTATGCAGTACGAAGGTGCAGCAAACGAAGGTGGTAGAGGACCAAGCATATGGGATACCTTCACCCATAAATATCCAGGTATATATGTTGAGGGTTTAATTCTTCTCTCCCTTTCTCTCTTAATTTGTTGTTTTATATATATGGGAATGCCAACCTTAACTTTTCCAAAATCTTATACACTCTGGAATGATTATGCAGAAAAAATAAAGGACAGAAGCAGTGGAGACGTAGCCATTGATTCATATAACCGCTACAAGGTATCTTGTTTTTTGAACAGTTTTGTAAAATATTATATCCAAAATGATTTAACTGAAAAAACAATTATATTAGACCGTACCCTGGAAATTCGACTGAGAGAGATTTTAAACACTAACCGGAAAGTAAAGTAAATGACAATTCAACCGCGCGACTTCCTTTTGTTTAGATGTTGGGCTGGACTTTTTTTTGCATGTTTGGGCTATTAGTGTTGCCTCTTTTTTTGGAAATAATTGTATTATCTTGGGCTAGTTAAATTGGGTCATAGTGTTCTGATTTAATTTATCCTCTTAATGGTATCAATAAATTTCTGTTTATAAAAAATGCGCGATTTCCTACATTATTAGTATTTTTTTTGTATTTCATTTTGTTTTTATGTAAATATAACGATGTGGTGTTTTGTGTTATATAATAGGAGGATGTTGGGATCATGAAGGATATGAATTTGGATGCTTACAGATTTTCCATTTCTTGGTCAAGAATACTCCCGAGTAAGTCAAATGGAGATCGATGATCAGTGACTATTCTGAATTAATTAGATGTTTCATGTTAATTAATTAACCATTTAACTTTTCTATTCACTGTATAATCGCAGAAGGAAAACTAAGTGGAGGAATAAACCAAGAAGGAATCGACTACTACAACAACCTTATCGATGAATTGGTGGCAAATGGTCAGAGAATACGAACTTCATTTATTGATCGATTTTTCTTATATTATGATTTGCATTTAAGCATTTTATCATGCTGGTGATGATAATAATATCATCATATCGAAACAATTGTAGGTCTGCAACCATTTGTGACTCTTTTCCATTGGGATCTTCCTCAATCTTTAGAAGATGAGTATGGTGGCTTCTTAAGCCCTCGCATTATGTGAGTGATTTATACAATTTAAAATCTTCACTTGAAAACTTTTAGTTAAATTATGGTAACTTTCTTAAAGATAATTATGCATCTTGAACACAGAAAGGACTTTCGAGACTACGCAGAACTTTGCTTTAAAAAATTTGGAGATAGAGTAAAGCATTGGATAACTTTGAATGAACCATGGACTTATAGTCAAAATGGCTATGCAAATGGGGAAATGGCACCAGGCCGGTGTTCTTCTTGGTTTAATCCAAATTGCACCGGTGGTGATTCTGCAACAGAACCTTATTTAGTTTCACACTATCAACTTCTTGCCCATGCAGCAGCGGTTAATGTGTACAAGACCAAGTACCAGGTTTGTTATTACTTGACCACCTTGAAAAAGGAAAAATTACTGATTATTAATTATTGTAATTCATTTATTTTTTTTTTAAATGATTTTTGAATAATTATTAACAAACAAAAGATTTGGGTGCAGGTATCTCAAAATGGTTTAATAGGCATAACATTGGTAGCTAACTGGTTCGTGCCTCTCTCAGATAACAAACTTGATCAAAAAGCTACTGAACGAGCTATTGACTTTATGTATGGATGGTAAGTGTTTCTATTTGTCTCTCTGCATACATAAGTCTTACTCTATCCTCAAAATAAACATTCGATAATAAGAGTCAATCATTTTAAAATGGAGGTAGTGCTACCTAGTGCCTAGTAGATACTAATTTATTCCATTTATTATTTGTTTGAATATTGTAGGTTCATGGATCCCCTGACAACCGGAGATTATCCAAAAAGCATGCGATCCTTGGTCAGAACTCGGTTACCAAAGTTTACTAAAGAGCAAGCCAGGCTAGTCAATGGTTCATTTGATTTCATTGGACTAAACTACTACACCTCCTCATATGTCTCTGATGCACCTGAATTAAGCAATGCCAAAACTAGTTACCTAACAGATTCTCTTGCTGGTCTTTCATGTAAGCACACGCCTGTCTACTGTCTCTTTATTAATTTTGTAAGTAATTTTAAGATCAATGTAAATAATGGCATATATACCCTTTACTTTTTGTGATTGCAGTCGTGCGTGATGGAAAACCCATTGGTCTAAATGTACGTGTTTTATCGACCACCAAAAATATATTGCAACTATTTCATAAGTTTTGTATGTTTTTATTAATAACAAATACACTTAATTGTTTTGTATGCAGGTTGCTTCAAATTGGTTGTATGTTTATCCAAGAGGAATTCGAGACCTTTTGATATTCACTAAAGAAAAATACAACAATCCTTTAATTTATATTACTGAAAATGGTACGTATAGTGTGTGTGTGTATATAATACACCTACAATATATCATATTTTTTCACTAATTTAAATAGTATTGAAAATTGATTCGAGATAAAGTTAAACATTTAATATACTAAAAAGACTAATTAATATATTATGTACATATGTACATATATACATGACTATGTCTATATGGGATTTATTTTTCATTACCTATTTAAAAACGTGGTAATTCACATTTTCCATACTTTACTAATGTATAGGTATAAATGAGTATGATGATCCATCGTTATCACTTGAGGAATCTCTTCTGGATACTTTTAGAATTGATTATCATTATCGTCATCTCTTTTATCTCCAGAATGCAATTACGTAAGTATTTTCTTTATATATTTAAAGTGTGTATTTTATTTCGATGGAACTTAATTAACTCTATTTTATTTGCTTAAATGTAAATACAGGGCTGGTGTGAATGTAAAGGGATATTTTGCATGGTCTTTGTTGGACAATTTTGAATGGCAATTGGGCTATACTGTGCGATTTGGAATGACTTTTGTGGATTACAAAAATGGTTTAAAGAGATATCAAAAGCTCTCGGCCCTGTGGTTCAAAGATTTTCTCAAGTCAGAAATCAAAGTTTACAAAGACTCCATTTAATAGTGCTACCAAATTCCTTATAAACTTACTGCAGTTGTAAATTAATTTATAATTGTTTGATTTATTTTATTGTTAGAGTAACAAGGATACAAATTAAAGTAATTATAGGTATTTTTCGGATATGTAAATATATTGTTTATGATTGATCTTATTTGTTCATTCTATATGTATCCCCAATAATTTTATTTTACATCTCTCTAAAAATGGGAGGAAAATACATGTGTTGCTGGATAATATGTAGAAACTCTATATAGTTGTGGAACCTCAATTGATCTTATTTTGTTCTCGCTCCTTAATTTGTTTGTATTCTTTAAGATAAATGTAATTTTTAATCAAACGTGTGTTTTTTTTTTTGTAACGAGTAGTTGTATATTTTGAAAAAAATGAAAATATTAAAAAACTGTTTCCATAGTTTTATCAAATCTTATTTAAAAAAAAAAGTTTTATCAAATCGACGTTCTCAACAATATTTTCTCCAAAAAATACCATAAAAGTACTTATTTCAAAACTTATCATTATGCGCAACCTAACTTGTTTTAAAAGAATTACGCATCAAGAATCAAGATATATTACCCCAGCTGAATGTCACATGAAAGAGAATAATGGTTTATCACAGTTTTTTTATTTATATTACCACAGCCTTAATTTCTTTTTTCAGCCAAAATTCCCAGACTCTAAAAATAAAAAACAAAAGAAACTTTATCCCTCTCCCGTTCTGTTCATTTCGTTTCTCCTTCTTCCTTCACGTAATTCGGTTTTCCGAAACTTCCTCACCAAACGTTGATGTGGCATCACCCATCTTCGAGAGTCGCCTGGAACATTTTCTTCTCTTTAGGAACATTAATTTCTTATCTGATGAAGGTGAAAATGTGAAATGGAGGAAAGTGGCAGCAAGGGTTTCACGTAGTGTTCAATGTTTTCCTCATTTTTTGGGCCTCATCACGGACCGAGCGATACTGTTGGGTCATGGGTTGGGCTATGTTTGCTTTTGGGGCCTAAGAATGTTTAAAAAATTTGAGCCTGTCCACATTTTCTATTTACTTATATTTTTTATGAAGTTTTATTTACTTATAGTTATTTGTAGTTAATTTCCAAAAAAATTAGCTATTTGTAGTTTTTTCTACATGTAGTTATTGTGTCGTTTTTTGACATGTATTTATTGATAAATTTAAATTTAAAAATTCAGTTATATAACGACAATAATGATTTAATCTTCTCCGACCAAAAAAAGATATCCCATTTATATATAGTTATAGATTATTATTATTATTATTATTATTATTATTATTATTATTATGTTGTGCTGTTTTATAGGATAAACACTAGACAGATAGACATTTGACAGATTGATCTTTGCTTAAATTGGTTAGACGGCAAATTAAGAAAATGGATAATAACAAGCATAATGGCTGATTAAGGAAGTTGGTGTGACACGCTATTTTACCTAAACATGACGAAAAATGGCGGTTAATTAGTCAAATATGTCCAGTTGTGATTAACAATCTCAATACCCAGTTGTGTTTGACAATCTCAACACATATACGACGCCGAAGCTTTGCTAACTCAACGCTTACACTCAGTTTGGTTTAACAGAAACCGTGAAGGAAAGAAAGCAGGAGAAGGGAAAAGGATAGGAAAAAAACAACTTTCCTCCGTTTGGAACATAAAAGAAAGGTGAAAGAAGAGAAAAAGCAGGTGGGACCCACGTTTAAAAGCTTTCTTTTCTTTTTTGATAAAGAAAAAACTAATTATACTCATGTAATTTATACTAATTATTAACAAAAAACAAATTTCAAAACAAAAACAACTAATTAAGACGGATGTAATTTCAACCAAAATTACAGAAACAACCATCATGATTTATACTAATTATTAGCATAAAAATATGTTATTAATATAAGATGGAAATTATCCGTTGTGCAACTTTTATTTTTTTTAAAAATATATTAAGAACAACATTATTTAGGAAGTAAATTATGATATGTTTATAAATGTTCAACTTATTTTAATAGTTTTAAATTAATTTTACATTTTATTATTTATCATATTTATTTTTTTACTTAAGTACATATATGTCTTTTTGTAAATATATCTTTTTTATTTTTTATTTTTTACTCAATCAAACAAAGAAAGATAAACTTTCTTTCTTTCTTTTCACTTCTTCTCGTGTTTTCAGCTTTATTGCTGATTGTATTGTTTCTATTATTATTAATGAAATGAGCTAATCCGTGTTTTGCCAAAAAAAAAATCTCATTTTTCATTCTTTTTCTTCTGTTATTTTCTTTTCTTTCACTTTATTTCCTTCTACTTTCCTTTGTTAACCAAACGGAGTGTTAAACATGTGCATTTATAGCAGATAAGAATTGACTTGTTCAGTTAGCGTGGGCCTATCCATTTCTCCAGCAATGTTGTGTTATGTATTAATGTTATAGGACAATTGTTCAATTATCTTAACATCATTTAATTGCTAGTTTTGAGCACAATTAATGATGAGGAAATACAAACTTTCCTTTTAAGATTAGATTAAAAAAATTAGTACTCATATTCCCGCATAGTCACAGTCATGGTCATGGTCTTTTGTTTGAGTCGAATATAATAAAATACTAATTGATCATCTCTGTGGAACCTGAGATTAATTATGCATAATTAATTCAAATCTCACATGAATTAGTAGGTAACGATGTTCACCAAAAAAAAAAGTAGGTAATGATTTCTATTGATATATTAAAAATATTAAGAAATTTAATAATATCACGTACGATTACGTTACGACAAAATCCATGTTTTTGTTTATGAATTCTATTTTTATAAATCTGCATTAGGTACTTCCTCCGGCTTGGCATTAGTTAGCTTCAGTGTCACTAATGGGGATGGCAATTGGACTCATATTTATTGAATATCTATAAAAATTATTCACAATAGAGAGGTCAGGAACGGTAATGGATAGGGTATGGGTAGGATACTATAGTACCCGTCTCTATACCTGCAGTTTAAAAAATATCCGTATCTGGCTCTATTCTCTCGTGGGTAGCAACTTTGATCTCCGTACCCTTATCTTATGGGTATCTCGGTACCCGTACCTGTTATCCGCACTTTCACGATGAAAAATGAAAAAATTAATTTCTCAAAGGTAACACATAATATTATATGTGACAAAAATTAAGTACATATTATAATGCATAATAAGGTTCTGAAATACAATACATAAAATCAAACTGGATATTAAATAAATTTTACAATAAATTTCTAAAATGATAAATTTATGAACTTGTAGGTGCTGAGATTGAGCTAATACTATCCAAAATCGGTTTAAAAATAATGTATTACATTAATTAATTTGAGTTATAAAATCAACATTAATAACAAAAATTATTAGACTATATATTTTACCTCCTCTTCAGAATTTGAGTCTTGGAATGATTGCAAACGCTTATCTTTCACATGTAGATATTATTTGGGTCCAGTACTACCAATAGAAACTATAACATTAAAATAAAATTAATTAATAAACTAAACACAAATTTATTGAATAAATATATTAGTGCAACATATATTACCTTCTTTTTCATGCTTCAACTAGCTTTGTGCACACATAAGCGCCTCCAAAGTATCTTCATAAAACCTAGAACGATGAGGACTCAACAATCTACCTCCTGTGCTAAAAGTAGATTCTGAAACAACTGTTGAAATTGGGATGGCTAAAATATCCTTGGCAATTTTTTTTCAATGTTGGATACTTGATTCCATTTGTTTTCCACCATCCAAGAATATCAAATGTGACACTCCTAGGCAATACCTTCTCTTTCAAGTAGAGATCCAATTCAGACTTTGATTGTGTCTCATTTGTATCATTGACAAATGAGTCATATATAACCGCTAAGAAAATTGTTCATACTAATATTTGAATCCAACTCCTTGTCATTATATTTTTCAGCTAAATTATCAAGTATCCTATTGGACTTAGCTTGATAATCTTTGAACAATGAGTAACATATTTAATTTTTTTGAATGCTAACAGCAAAGAGCAAACACGCAAAAAGAAAAAAACAAAATAAGAGAGGATACGTATATATTTATTAGATTGATACATATATATAAATAATTATACATAATATATATATATATAGTGCGGGTATGGGGCGGGGTGGGTACTAAGGTACCCGTACCCGCACCCATCCCTATTAAAATTTGTGGGTAATTACCCATACCCGTACACATATCCATTAAACGAGTAATTACCCTCTCCATTGTGGGTACCTATCGGGTCCGGGTCCAATTGCCATCCCTAAGAGAGGGATGCTCAATGAGTATGGATAATTACCCGCAAAATTTGACGGGAATGGGTGTGGGTGTGGGTACGGGTACCTTAGTACTCACCCCGCCCCAGACCCGCACACATATACACATATTTATTTATTTATATTTATATCTATATATATATATATATTAAATTTAATAACTCTTAAAGAAATTTATAAACTAATTCTTAATCCTAAATTAACCTATGCATAAGATACTAGAGTTATAAGACACATTTCTTTTCCTTTTCTATGAGATACATTTCTTTGACTCTTTACTTTTCTCTACTGTGTCTTTCATCGTTATTGTGGACAACGACAAGCTTGCTTCATTATATATCATTCACTTGCACTATTATTGTCCCACTTTCTTAATATGTGATGATAAGCTTTTTTCACTGACACCATTCTGTCTCGTTCCCGTGTCCTTCACCGAAAATTTTTTTATGCGTCATTGAGACATAATATTGTGTATTGCATTTGAAAAATTAATTTTTGAATTTTCATAGTTAAAGTGCGGGTAACGAATACAAGTACGAGTATTTAGATACCTAATGGGTA
The DNA here is from genome assembly GCA_030159175.1 of Glycyrrhiza uralensis. Lineage (NCBI taxonomy): Eukaryota > Viridiplantae > Streptophyta > Magnoliopsida > Fabales > Fabaceae > Glycyrrhiza > Glycyrrhiza uralensis. The sequence goes on along the minus strand of BRZY01000003.1, from coordinate 52,909,944 downwards.
AGGATACGAGGATCAAAGTTATTACCTACACAAATATAAGGCCAAATATGAATATTTTTTTAAATTACAGGTATAAAAACAAATACTATAGTATCCTACTCATGCCCTTTCCATTGCCATTCCTGGTCACTACCTTTTGTTGGGCTTTTTCGATAATAATTCGACTGGGCGAGGCGAAATGGCCAACTTGTATTATTATTATTATTATTATTATTATTATTATTATTATATGTCCAAAATAAAGTAGAGCCGCCATATTTGTTTATTATCCCTTTGGACTGGTCAAAGCTGAAAAGAGAGACCAGGTTTTAACAATCTCTTATCCCCTTTGAATAATAGTATAATAAATAATCTTACTAGCCGGCCAGGTAGCATCCCCTATATAAGAAGGCACGCATTTGCCACCAAAACATAAAGAAATTAAGACAAAGAAAAGCAGAGTACAAACTCGATCAATATTATCAGACATAGGAATGGCGTGCAAGGGATTATACCTTGTAGGACTCCTCATTGCATTGGTTGTTAATTCGAATGTTGTGAATTGCGAAGAAACAGTTGGAGTTGCGCCCATTCTTGACGTTGAATCGTGGCAGTTTCCCTCCTGGCTTTATCTTTGGTGCCGGTTCCTCCTCCTACCAGGTACATTCACATATCATATTACTCTTCTAAATCTAATTAACTTCTTCTTGTCAATTACATTAATTGATTACTATGTTGTGTTTTCTGACATCTACATATGATTATATTATATAGTTCGAAGGTGCGGCAAGCGAAGGTGGCAGAGGACCAAGTGTTTGGGATACCTTCACCCATAAATATCCAGGTATATAAATTTGCACTAGTATCTCTCTGTTTTTCTCTAATTTACAAGTTACAACAACAAAAACAGAGCAAGAGACAGAGAGAGAGAGAGAGATTGGAAGGAATGCTTTACCTATTATGTCTATTGTTTTAGTTAATAATAATAATAATCAAATTAACAACAATCGTCAGCATAACTTACAATTTGTACATCCTGAATTGACTATGCAGAAAAGATTAAGGATGGAAGCAATGGAGATGTAGCCATTGACACGTATCACCACTACAAGGTATGCCTGCTTCAAAGTTTTCAAATCATATATAACTGAATATTAACATACGAATTTGGAAGAATATATTTTCTAAATTTAAAATTAACTATTACTATGTACACTTATATTAATAACAACCACTTTTGACTTTATTACCCCACAAAAAAAAAAAGAAGCAATCTTATTATGGAGAGACAAAGCAAATTAATTAACATATTGTTCTCCACTCCATATGTGTTACAGGAAGATGTTGGGATCATGAAGGACATGAACTTGGATTCATACAGATTCTCCATATCATGGTCCAGAATATTACCAAGTAAGTCAAATATTGATTTATGACGACTTTCCTCGAGTAAATTTCATTTTATTATATGTTTCACTTAATCTAACCATTTAAACTTTTTTTTTTTTTTTTCTGTTTCAAATCATCTATCCACAACAGAAGGAAAGATTAGTGGTGGTATAAATCAAGAAGGAATCAATTATTACAACAACCTCATCAACGAGATGGTGGCTAATGGTAAGTCCCCCATTCTTCTCAATTGATTCAAACTTTTGACATATTTTTTTGGTGAAAATCAAAACTAATTAAATATCAACGATTGTAGGTGTACAACCATTTGTGACTCTTTTCCATTGGGATCTTCCCCAAGCTTTAGAAGATGAGTACGGTGGCTTCTTAAGCCCTCTCATAATGTGAGTTTCAATTCTTCCAAAACATATATTATATTGTCGGTCTATCAAATAGTACAATATATAATTAATATGACCATTCATTGTGAAATTCTTGTATACTAATTTTCAGAAAAGATTTTCGAGACTATGCGGAACTTTGTTTCAAGGAATTCGGTGATAGGGTAAAGTATTGGGTTACTTTGAATGAACCATGGAGTTACAGCCAAAATGGCTATGCAAATGGGCGGATGGCTCCGGGTCGTTGTTCTAGTTGGATGAATCCAAACTGCACTGGTGGTGATTCTGCGACAGAGCCCTATTTGGTTACGCACTACCAACTTCTTGCTCATGCAGCAGCCGTCAATGTTTACAAGGCCAAGTATCAGGTTCGTTACTATGGGGCCAATAATTAATAAAAGAATTATTGATTTTCATTTGAAAATTTGAATAGTAGCAATAAACTAAAATATTTTAAATATTATGTGTGCAGGCATCTCAAAAGGGTTTGATAGGCATTACGTTGGTAGCTAACTGGTTTCTGCCACTCTCAGATTCTAAATTTGACCAAAAAGCTGCTGAAAGAGCAATTGACTTCATGTATGGATGGTGAGGCCTCATCTCTGTCTCCCTTGATTTTTTATTCTCTTTAAAATTTAGATGCATATGTTGAACCCAAAAAACGACCAAAAAAAAAGCTCATGAATATGGGTTATAAAAGAAAGAACCATGCATGTCTTGGCATTAAGATTCATGATCATTGGGTTTCAAATGCCTTTAAACATTTCTCCTCCTTATTAAGGCCACAAAGAGTTAGGTTGACTATTTTAGGTGATAAGAGTTGATGACTTTTTGAACGGAAAGTTAAATTGAAAGAATTGATTGATTTCAGGTTTATGGATCCACTAACATCAGGAGACTATCCCAAAAGCATGAGATCCCTCGTCGGAGCACGATTACCAAAGTTCACTACAAAGCAAGCCAGGCTACTCATTGGTTCATTTGATTTTATTGGTCTAAACTATTACTCCTCAACCTATGCCTCCGATGCACCTCATCTAAGCAATGCTAGACCTAGCTACTTGACAGATTCTTTGGTCGATGCTGCATGTAAGCAACCAATTTGCTACCATTCTATCATTTATCTAAATTTCTTATATGCATTGAATTTGATCATTATTGACAATGGTTTGTCCTCTATGTTTATGTTTGATTGCAGTTGAGCGCAATGGGAAACCCATAGGCATTAAGGTATGTATATATCCACCTGAACTTCTAACATCTTTACAAATTTAATCCATTTCATAAAACCTGAACCTGACATCTTTCAATAATCATGCAGATTGCTTCTGATTGGTTGTACGTTTATCCAAGAGGAATCCGTGACCTTCTGTTATACACCAAGGAAAAGTACAATAACCCAGCGATTTACATCACTGAAAATGGTAATAACACTTATCTATATATCATATTTAGTTTCCTTGAATGTAATATCGTACTTCGTTATATGTGGGTTTTTTTTGACCTATTGATTCAATAGTGAATAAAAATTTACGTCATGTGTACTTCACTTAACTTATAGGTATAAATGAATACGATGATCCAACACTGTCAGTCGAGGAATCCCTCATGGATACTTTTCGAATTGATTACCATTATCGGCATTTGTTTTATCTCCGATCTGCAATTAGGTATGTGGTATTTTGCATCCTTAAAAGGTTTCTTTATTTTTCATCATACAATATAGCAATTTTTTCTAATTTTTTTCTTCTATTTATATATGACAGGCATGGGGCGAATGTGAAAGGATATTACGTATGGTCTTTGTTCGACAATTTTGAGTGGTCCTCAGGATATACCGTGAGATTTGGAATGACCTTTGTGGATTACAAGAATGGCTTGAAAAGATACAAGAAACTTTCTGCACTATGGTTGAAGAATTTTCTAAAAAGAGAAACTAGACTTTATGTTTCTAGTGAGTAATTAATGTTGTGAGATTCATTCATTAAACAATTATTTTTGTAAATCATTTTTTATTCTTTATTTTGTTCTAAAGAGGTCTTATTTGACCCCCAAAAGTAATGAAAAATGTATATGTAGGTATATTGATTGATAATGTATTTGATTACCATTGATGCTAATGAGAATGAAGGAAATTTATATCTATTGTGATGAAGTGCCCCTATTAGCATTAATACCCTGTTTTCCTGTTTTTATACAATTTATACCTTCCTCCCCAATACTAATTATAATTCTTGAAGCAACGCAAAACTATTTCTGTTGTCTATTATGACCACACTAAATACATGATTTGCACAAAGGCGCAGGCTAAAATAAAGGAAACCCATCGCTTCATTTCATCCGTCTGAATGAGAAAGTTTTTTTCACAGTGCACATCTAACGCGAAGAGAACGCGGCACACCTCAACCTATGCATAAAATAAAATTAAAAAAAAACAACAAAATCAATATCAACACAAGTGCATATCACATGACAATCATAATATCATAAAAAAGATTATAACCAAATCATTCTCCATTCATCCACCCCATTTCTTTAATTTTCACTGAAACGAAGCAGGGGTCAAAGAAAAACCCAATTTTCTAAAATGGAAAATAAAAAACATGAACCCCACCAAGCATTGAAACAGATCACATGGAAACAGAACAACAATGCGAAAACCCAAAATGGGAAAAAGGAAATGGGAGCATTTGGATTCAACGTTATCTGCATTTCAAAGAGCAAAAATACGTCACAATCTTCATGAAAGAAAGTCCATGTTATAATGGATGTGTGTTCCACTTTGACAATTTTCACTTTCGGTGTATACGACAAGATTATCAATAAAATTGCCATATATATACAAAGATCACTTCCCGCAGCACCCATTTGTTATTTTTATTGTTTTGTAATTTCTTTTCTCTGCGTCCATCATCGAGATTCGTCTTTTTCAAAAAAAAAATCGCTGCTTTTTCCAAAAAGGTATTCGTAGAATCAATGTGGTTGGGTCACTGTTGAGTTGTGTAATTGAATTCAATTAGTTAGTTTTCTGTTTTGTTAGTTAAGAAGTTAGTTGTCCGAGTTGGTTAGTCACTTAGTCTGTTAAGTGATGCACTTCCGCGTTGTAATGAGAGTGTGGCGAGTTGTGGAGCTTCCAATGTGGGACTCCTTAATGTGATGTATAAAATGTGCATAAGTGTAAGTGAATGAGAGGAGAAGAGCATTGCTCCAAGATTGTGTTCCTCGAATTTTTTCTTCTCGAAACTTCCATTCTTCTTCCTCAACCAAGAGTGAAACAGTGAGTGTGTGAGAGGGGTTAAACCCAACAAGTGGTATCCAGAGCTTAGGTTCTGTGATAAAGAAAAGATCCTAAGATCTGTTGCGAGTGAAGGTGGTGCTAAAGATCATGGCCACTTCCAATAATGGTGGTTTTCCAGCCTCGATGCCCATTCTTGATGGCAAAAACTGGGATAAGTGGAGCAACCAAATGGAGATTGTTTTCGGCTTTCAAGATGTGCTTGAAGTGATTACCAATGACTATGAGAAGATGATAGGGAAGATGGAGGAAGCCAAGGCCAAAGAGATAAAGAAGAAGAACTACAAGGCGCTATTCATTTTGCATCAATGTGTTGATGCGAACAATTATGAGAAAATCTCTAGGGTCAAGAACGCGAAGGAAGCTTGGGACATCTTGGAGAAATCTTATGCGGGTGCAAAAAAGATAAAGAAGGTCAGACTGTATGAGTTGCTTGCAATGGAAGCAACTGAGAGTATAGGAACCTATTTCAATCGGGTACAAGCTCTTGTTAATCAAATGAAAAATTGTGGCAAGAAGGTATCAGATCGATCCATCATTGAGAAAATCTTGAGGACACTTCCTCCAAGATTTGATGTCATAGCTGTGTCAATAGAAGAAACCCGAGATCTAGAGAAGATGAAGGTGGAGGAGCTGCAGGGTTCCTTGGAATGCTTTGAGCAAATGATCAATGAAAGGGAGAGGGGAAAAGATTCAGAACAAGCATTGCAGGCTCGAGCAAATACAAAACATGAAGGTGATCCCTCCAAATTCAAGAAGGGAAAGGCAAAATAGATGGCAAACAAAGGCAAGTGGTAGAAAGGCAAGGCTCAAAACTCTGATCAAAATGATCAGAAATTCAACAAAGGCAATAATGGAAATGATTACCAGAAGCAAGGTGAAAGGAAGAAGATTGATAGGAGCAAAGTCAAATGCTACAACTGCAATAAGTATGGACACTTTGCTGATCAATGTTACAGCAATACCAGTTCAAAATATCAGAGGAGTGAGGATGCAAAGTTGGCCAAAGATGATGAAGAGGAGGTTCAAGCCCTTCTCATGGTGACTACCAAAGAAGAGGAGTGTGCCTCAGGTGAATGGTACCTTGACACAGGGTGCTCTACCCACATGACTGGCTGTAAGGATTGGTTTGTGAGCCTTGATGAGACAATCCAAAGCAAGGTGAAGTTTGCAGATGACACTACCTTGTCTGTTGCAGGCTTGGGGAAGATTATGTTCAAAAGGAGAGATGGCCAACCCTCCTACATAACTGATGTTCTGTATGTGCCTGGAATGAAGAGTAATCTTCTGAGCCTAGGCCAATTGCTGGAGAAGGGATTTGTGATGAACATGGAAGACAGAATGCTGAAAATCTATGATGCCAACAAGAAGTTGCTGATCAAAGCTCCACTCTCAATGAACAGAACTTTCAAGGCTGGGATTCAGTTGATGGAGCACAGATGTTTAGCATCATCAGTGACTAGAGAGGAGTGACTGTGGCATCACAGACTTGGCCACATGAACTTCAAAGACCCGAGTATGCTGCAAAGAAAGAAGATGGTGCAAGGACTTCCCCCAATTCAGATCCCTGAAGAGATGTGTGAAGAATGTCTGGAATCAAAGCTGCCAAAGAATCCATTCAACAAGTTTGTGCTAACCCGAGCCAAAGAAAGGCTAGAGGTAATCTATACTGATGTATGTGGGCCTATGCAAGTAGATTCTCTAGCTGGAAATAAGTACTTTGTGAGCTTTATAGATGATTTTTCCAGGAAAATCTGGATTTATTTGATTAAGAAAAAATCTGATGTGTTTGAGAACTTTAAGAAGTTCAAAGCTCTTGTTGAGAAGCAGGCAGAAAAGTGTATCAAAGTTCTGAAATCAGACGGAGGGGGTGAGTATACCTCCACAAAATTTTATGAATTTTGTGAATCAAATGGCACAATTCATGAGATTACTCCCCCCTTCACACCATAGCAAAATGGCACAGCAGAGAGGAGGAACAGGACCCTCCTAAACATGGTGAGGAGTATGCTGAAAGGAAAGAAGTTACCTAAGTTCCTATGGGGAGAGGCAGTATCAACAGCTGCTTACATCCTCAACAGATGTCCCAGCAAGAGATTGGAAGGGGTAACTCCTGAAGAAGCATGGTGTGGAAGTAGACCAAGTGTGGCTCACTTGAAGGTGTTTGGATTAGTGTGTTTCAGACACATTCCAGATCAGCTGAGGAGGAAATTGGATGATAAGAGTGAACAGCTGATTCTGGTTGGCTATCACTCAACATGAGGTTACAAACTCCTGAACCGAGAAGCCTGCAGATTGTCACAAGTAGAGATGTAATTGTGAATGAGTAGAAGGAGTGGAACTGGGAAGAAAGAGTGCAGGCACCTACTCAGATGGTTTTTGATATGATTGATCCAGGCACAAGTGAAAGGTTGAATGAGGAACCACCTGAGCAAATAGATGGCTTGAGGAGAACACAAAGGCAGATACAGCTCCCATCCAGACTAGCTGAATATGAAATGGTAACTGATGCTGCTGTGAGTTCAGAAGGAGAGCTGATTCACTTTGCTCTCCTTACTGAATCAGAACCAGTGACTTTGGAAGATGCAATGCAGGATCAGAGGTGGATAGAGGCAATGGAGGAAGAGCTGAATTCAATAGAGAGGAATCAAACTTGGGAGATCACTGATTTACCAAGAAACAAGAAGGCCATTGCAGTGAAGTGGGTGTACAAGGTAAAGCTCAATCCAAATGGTGAAGTGAATAAATTCAAGGCAAGACTGGTTGCTAAAGGCTTCCTACAGAAGGAAGGTGTTGATTTTGGGGAAGTATTTGCCCCAGTAGCCAAACTTGAGACTGTGAGGCTGGTGATCACCTATGCAAGCATGAAAGGCTGGTCCTTATTCCATTTGGATGTAAAATATGCATTCCTAAATAGACCCTTGGAGGAGGAAGTTTATGTGATGCAGCCACATGGATTCGAAATTGCAGGCCAGGAAACAAAGGTTCTCAAGTTGAAGAAAGCCTTGTATGGGTTGAAATAAGCTCCAAGAGCTTGGAATAAAAGAATAGATGGTTTCCTAGCTGAGATTGGTTTTACTAAGTGCCAATCAGAACATGGAGTGATGTAAGAGTAACAGGTAAAGTGATTTTGATCTTATGTCTCTATGTTGATGACATGCTGGTGACTGGAAATAGTGAGGAGGAGCTTGAGAAATTCAAATGCAGGATGAAGCAAGAGTTTGAGATGACGGATCTTGGACACCTATCCTACTTCCTAGGGATGGAATTGTCCAGGACAAAGAAGGGTATCATATTGTATAAAAGCAAGTATGCTGCAGACTTGCTGAAAAAGTTCCATATGGTGCATTGCAACACAGCAGCTACACCTGCTGATCCAGGCTAGATGCTCATAAAGAACAGTGAGGACAATTCAGATGATGCAGTGGATTCTACCTACTACAGACAAGTGGTGGGTTCATTGAGATATTTGTGCAACTTAAGACCTGATTTGGTTCATAGTGTTGGAATCATCAGCAGATATATGTCCAACCCGAGACTCTCCCACATGCTGGCTGCCAAAAGAATACTGAGATATGTGAAGGGAACCTCAAACTATGGTGTTCTAATTCCCTACAATCGAAGCTGTGATTCTGAACCTAAATTGCAGGGGTATAGTGACTCGGATTGGTGTGGTGATAAAAAAGATAAGAAGAGTACAACAGGGTTTGTGTTCCTGCTTGGAGAAACTCTAATTTCCTGGGGTTTTAAGAAGGAGGCAGTGGTGGCTTTATCCTCTTGTGAAGTTGAGTACATTGCAGCCTCAATGTGCACTTGTCAAGCTCTATGGCTTGATACCTTGATGAAGGAGCTGAAAATGAAGGAAAATGAACTAGTGAAGCTATTTGTTGACAATCAATCAGCAATTAACCTTGCCAAGCATCCTATTGCGCATGGCAGGAGCAAGCACATAGAAACAAGGTTTCACTTCATAAGGGAGCAAGTGAGTAATGGAAGAGTTACAATGGAGCACTGTAGAACTGAAGTCCAGCTCGCGGACATTCTGACCAAGGCACTGAAGAAGCAAAGATTTATTGAGCTTAGGGAGAAGCTTAATGTCTTATCTGTGATTGATTTCAATTAAGGTGGTGTGTTGAGTTGTGTAATTGAATTCAATTAGTTAGTTTTCTGTTTTGTTAGTTAAGAAGTTAGTTGTCCGAGTCGGTTAGTCACTTAGTCTGTTAAGTGATGCACTTCCACGTTGTAATGAGAGTGTGGTGAGTTGTGGAGCTTCCAATGTGGGACTCCTTAATGTGATGTATAAAATGTGCATAAGTGTAAGTGAATGAGAAGAGAAGAGCATTGCTCTAAGATTGTGTTCCTCGAATTCTTTCTTCTTGGAACTTCTATTCTTCTTCCTCAACCAAGAGTGAAACAGTGAGTGTGTGAGAGGGGTTAAACCCAACAGTCACCAATATCGTTGCTAAGCTGGTAAATGGGTCATTCATGATGGCGGTGATGATCGGAGGTTTTGTAATCGGCGCCGCCAAACATGTGGAGCCCACTGCCTTCTGAAACTAGCGACTCACTGAAGCTAGCTCCACACAAACTTGTTCTTCAACACCCAACAGACTGCAACTTTGACATCAACTGGGGATGGGGGTGACGATGGGAGGAGGGGATGGGGGAGGCAGGGAAGGGAAAGTGTGTGGTGGAGGGAAGAAAGGTGGAATTCGGATCCTCTCCAGCCGATTTTCTATCCATCTCCCTTCAGCACAAACCACAGCCGTTAGATTATTCTAACGGCTTGGAATTAATTAAAACACGCTAAAGCTTCACCCAGAGGAAACCCACTTCACGGTTAGACACTAGAGGAAAAGGAAGCTAGGCGGTGTCGACTGAAACGGGTAAACTTCTCGTCGTGGAGGGATGAGAAAATTGTCGCCGCCAACAAGGGGCAGCATCGCCCGCGAGCTGTTTCAACACCTATCTAGGTCTTTGAATTGAATGTACGTAAACTGATATGATAAAATGTCACTCTTAAATACTTGAATCTCAATGACCGAAAGAAAATCAAAACAAAGTGTGGCAAGGCTAGGTCTTGTTCCCGAGTTTGATGGATGACCCACTTCAAGGAAGCGATATGCATCAAAGCACCATGGTTTGAGTTCCCAGAAAAAGCTTGGCTTTGACTTTGACAAGAGGATGAGAAAACTTGGTCCATTTATGTTCATAGTGCTTGTAAAATTATTTATTTTAAATACAGTAAAAACCCAAGTGTGTGAAAATTTTCTAGTTCATGCCGCCTCATGGGAAAGGACTGTTGTGACAAACGAGGGAGACGGGAGGCGCACGAAATGGGATTTTAAGAAGTTTTTCAGCGTGTTTTCTTAATTAATCTCCAAGCCGTTAGATTAATCTAACAGCTTGGATTTGTGCTGGAGGGAGATGGATAGAAAATCAGCCTGAGAGGATCCTGATTGAGAAAGGTGAATCATTTTTATTTTGGTCCCCCCGGTGATTTGATTACATTTTATTTCCTCTTGACATGGATGACACATGGGTGGACACGTGGGGTGTTGGTTGGCACTTAACGTACTATATCATTAATGTTAATATCGTTAAGTCACCAGGTAATGTTAAGGACTAATGTGACTGATACAGACCATTTTCAAAGACTTTTTTTATATTTTTTAATATTGAGGGACTGACTTGACAACGCGTGACACATTTAGGACCAAAATGATTGTTTACTCAAATAACTCTCACAACTTAGGATACCTGCATCACGTGTTGCCATCAGTCCATCCTTACTGTCTAATTTTTATATTATTTTATCTGTGGTCAGAAGGGTACTTCACCATGGTGGTCAAGGAAATCTACCGGACCATCCTAAACGCCACATGTATATATCGCCTAAGTTATTGTTCACTCCTAGGGATGTGAACTTTTTGTATAGTAGTTGTAGTTCTTACTTTGTTTACTATTATTATTATTATTATTACTTTGTAGTCCTTCCAAATTTGCTCGTTTGGTTTTTAGTCCCTGCAAATTTTGGTTAAAGTTTTTTAGTCCAATAAAAAAAATTCTGTTTGATTTTAGTCCTTTTAGTGATTTAGGGCTGAGGTGGCATGAACACATCACCTTATTAATCTGACGTGTCATATTCAAGTGCCACGTAAGCACGTCACGTACGTAGAGTCAAATTTGCAGGGACTAATCAAAACAGACTGAATTTTTTTCTTCCCTCCATCTTCACCACCACCACCACCACCACCCCCACCCCCACCCACTCTCTCTCTCTCTCTCTCTCTCTCTTTCACCACCACCACCCCCACCCACACCCACACCCACACCCACACTCTCTCTCTCTCTCGTTTTCTCTCTCTCTCACCACCACCACCACCTTTCTCTCTCTCTTGATGTAGATTATTACATTTTTATTATTGGGGTGCTCTCTGTTAACTATACAATATATACTATATATTAAAAGAGAGAGAGGTGGCGGTGAGAGAGAGAGAGAGAGAGAGAAAACGAGAGAGAGAGAGAGTGTTTGGGTGGTGGTGGTGGTGAGAGAGAGAGAAAACGAGAGAGAGAGAGAGAGAGAGAGTGTGTGTGTGTGTTTGGGTGGTGGTGGTGGTGAGAGAGAGAAAGAAAATGAGAGAGAGTGGGTGGGGGTGGGGGTGGGGGTGGTGGTGGTGGTGGAGGGAAGAAAAAAATTTGGTCTGTTTTGATTTTAGTCCCTGCAAATTTGGCCTGTTTTGATTTTGGTCCCTGCAAATTTGACCCTACGTACGTGACATGTTTACGTGGCACTTGAATATGACACGTCAGATTAATGAGGTGACGTGTCCATGTCACTTCAGCCCTAAATCACTAAAAGGACTAAAATCAAACAAAAAAAAAATTTATTAGACTAAAAAACTTTGACCAAAATTTGCAAGGATTAAAAACAAAACGAACAAATTTGGAAGGACCAAAAACATCATTAAACCTTATTATTATTTGCAATCACATGTTGGGGACAGAGTGAACTTTAATTTCATGAACTTTATCAAAAAATGGGACAAAAAAATATAGTATATCGACAAAATATAATCAATTGCACTTGATATATATTTATCACAATAGATATAAATTTCCTTCATTCTCATTAGCATCAATGGTAATCAAATACATTATCAATCAATATACCTACATATACATTTTCCATTACTTTTGGGGGTCAAATAGGACCACTTTAGAACAAAATAAAGAATAAAAAAATGATTTACAAAAATAATTGTTTAATGAATGAATCTCACAACATTAATTACTCACTAGAAACATAAAGTCTAGTTTCTCTTTTTAGAAAATTCTTCAACCATAGTGCAGAAAGTTTCTTGTATCTTTTCAAGCCATTCTTGTAATCCACAAAGGTCATTCCAAATCTCACGGTATATCCTGAGGACCACTCAAAATTGTCGAACAAAGACCATACGTAATATCCTTTCACATTCGCCCCATGCCTGTCATATATAAATAGAAGAACAAAATTAGAAAAAATTGCTATATTGTATGATGAAAAATAAAGAAACCTTTTAAGGATGCAAAATACCACATACCTAATTGCAGATCGGAGATAAAACAAATGCCGATAATGGTAATCAATTCGAAAAGTATCCATGAGGGATTCCTCGACTGACAGTGTTGGATCATCGTATTCATTTATACCTATAAGTTAAGTGAAGTACACATGACGTAAATTTTTATTCACTATTGAATCAATAGGTCAAAAAAAACCCACATATAACGAAGTACGATATTACATTCAAGGAAACTAAATATGATATATAGATAAGTGTTATTACCATTTTCAGTGATGTAAATCGCTGGGTTATTGTACTTTTCCTTGGTGTATAACAGAAGGTCACGGATTCCTCTTGGATAAACGTACAACCAATCAGAAGCAATCTGCATGATTATTGAAAGATGTCAGGTTCAGGTTTTATGAAATGGATTAAATTTGTAAAGATGTTAGAAGTTCAGGTGGATATATACATACCTTAATGCCTATGGGTTTCCCATTGCGCTCAACTGCAATCAAACATAAACATAGAGGACAAACCATTGTCAATAATGATCAAATTCAATGCATATAAGAAATTTAGATAAATGATAGAATGGTAGCAAATTGGTTGCTTACATGCAGCATCGACCAAAGAATCTGTCAAGTAGCTAGGTCTAGCATTGCTTAGATGAGGTGCATCGGAGGCATAGGTTGAGGAGTAATAGTTTAGACCAATAAAATCAAATGAACCAATGAGTAGCCTGGCTTGCTTTGTAGTGAACTTTGGTAATCGTGCTCCGACGAGGGATCTCATGCTTTTGGGATAGTCTCCTGATGTTAGTGGATCCATAAACCTGAAATCAATCAATTCTTTCAATTTAACTTTCCGTTCAAAAAGTCATCAACTCTTATCACCTAAAATAGTCAACCTAACTCTTTGTGGCCTTAATAAGGAGGAGAAATGTTTAAAGGCATTTGAAACCCAATGATCATGAATCTTAATGCCAAGACATGCATGGTTCTTTCTTTTATAACCCATATTCATGAGCTTTTTTTTTGGTCGTTTTTTGGGTTCAACATATGCATCTAAATTTTAAAGAGAATAAAAAATCAAGGGAGACAGAGATGAGGCCTCACCATCCATACATGAAGTCAATTGCTCTTTCAGCAGCTTTTTGGTCAAATTTAGAATCTGAGAGTGGCAGAAACCAGTTAGCTACCAACGTAATGCCTATCAAACCCTTTTGAGATGCCTGCACACATAATATTTAAAATATTTTAGTTTATTGCTACTATTCAAATTTTCAAATGAAAATCAATAATTCTTTTATTAATTATTGGCCCCATAGTAACGAACCTGATACTTGGCCTTGTAAACATTGACGGCTGCTGCATGAGCAAGAAGTTGGTAGTGCGTAACCAAATAGGGCTCTGTCGCAGAATCACCACCAGTGCAGTTTGGATTCATCCAACTAGAACAACGACCCGGAGCCATCCGCCCATTTGCATAGCCATTTTGGCTGTAACTCCATGGTTCATTCAAAGTAACCCAATACTTTACCCTATCACCGAATTCCTTGAAACAAAGTTCCGCATAGTCTCGAAAATCTTTTCTGAAAATTAGTATACAAGAATTTCACAATGAATGGTCATATTAATTATATATTGTACTATTTGATAGACCGACAATATAATATATGTTTTGGAAGAATTGAAACTCACATTATGAGAGGGCTTAAGAAGCCACCGTACTCATCTTCTAAAGCTTGGGGAAGATCCCAATGGAAAAGAGTCACAAATGGTTGTACACCTACAATCGTTGATATTTAATTAGTTTTGATTTTCACCAAAAAAATATGTCAAAAGTTTGAATCAATTGAGAAGAATGGGGGACTTACCATTAGCCACCATCTCGTTGATGAGGTTGTTGTAATAATTGATTCCTTCTTGATTTATACCACCACTAATCTTTCCTTCTGTTGTGGATAGATGATTTGAAACAGAAAAAAAAAAAAAAAAGTTTAAATGGTTAGATTAAGTGAAACATATAATAAAATGAAATTTACTCGAGGAAAGTCGTCATAAATCAATATTTGACTTACTTGGTAATATTCTGGACCATGATATGGAGAATCTGTATGAATCCAAGTTCATGTCCTTCATGATCCCAACATCTTCCTGTAACACATATGGAGTGGAGAACAATATGTTAATTAATTTGCTTTGTCTCTCCATAATAAGATTGCTTCTTTTTTTTTTTGTGGGGTAATAAAGTCAAAAGTGGTTGTTATTAATATAAGTGTACATAGTAATAGTTAATTTTAAATTTAGAAAATATATTCTTCCAAATTCGTATGTTAATATTCAGTTATATATGATTTGAAAACTTTGAAGCAGGCATACCTTGTAGTGGTGATACGTGTCAATGGCTACATCTCCATTGCTTCCATCCTTAATCTTTTCTGCATAGTCAATTCAGGATGTACAAATTGTAAGTTATGCTGACGATTGTTGTTAATTTGATTATTATTATTATTATTAACTAAAACAATAGACATAATAGGTAAAGCATTCCTTCCAATCTCTCTCTCTCTCTCTGTCTCTTGCTCTGTTCTTGTTGTTGTAACTTGTAAATTAGAGAAAAACAGAGAGATACTAGTGCAAATTTATATACCTGGATATTTATGGGTGAAGGTATCCCAAACACTTGGTCCTCTGCCACCTTCGCTTGCCGCACCTTCGAACTATATAATATAATCATATGTAGATGTCAGAAAACACAACATAGTAATCAATTAATGTAATTGACAAGAAGAAGTTAATTAGATTTAGAAGAGTAATATGATATGTGAATGTACCTGGTAGGAGGAGGAACCGGCACCAAAGATAAAGCCAGGAGGGAAACTGCCACGATTCAACGAAGCAACGTCAAGAATGGGCGCAACTCCAACTGTTTCTTCGCAATTCACAACATTCGAATTAACAACCAATGCAATGAGGAGTCCTACAAGGTATAATCCCTTGCACGCCATTCCTATGTCTGATAATATTGATCGAGTTTGTACTCTGCTTTTCTTTGTCTTAATTTCTTTCTCTCTTTCTTTCGTTCTTGCTTTTTCTTAATTTGTCTTTCTTTCTTTCTTTCTTTCTTTTCGCTGTCGAGTAACTAACGATGCTTATGATTCTGCTCAGTCGCTTTATGTTTTGGTGGCAAATGCGTGCCTTCTTATATAGGGGATGCTACCTGGCTGGCTAGTAAGATTATTTATTATATTATTATTCAAAGGGAATAAGAGATTATTAAAACGTGGTCTCTCTTTTCAGCTTTGACCAGTCCAATGGGATAATTAACAAATATGGCGGCTCTACTTTATTTTGGTCGTATATACAAAGGGGGCTTCTACGGTCCCGTTGATAAAACAACGGTTTTGGAACCGTTGTTTTATTAACCAATGATAAACAAGAGTTTTGCTATGTCAAATTATTATTTTTAAGGACTATAATTTTTTTATATTATATTGTAGTTCTTAATCTTTTTTATTTTACAAATTTGTCCGTGTGAAAAAGAGCTATGTCTATAGGTGAAAGTCATGTTTTTCCCTCTCCTGATTCAGTTTTACGATCGGTGATCCTCCATGCCTGATATTCTGTTCCTTATGACCTCCGATCAACCACCGACGAAGGTTGCCCTCTCTTCTTCCGATCTGGTCTCCGACGACGACCGATCCATCGCCGCTGACTCATGGTCCATCAAGACCGAGTACGGCAGTACTCTTGACGACGACCAACGGTATGCCGACGCCGCCAAAGCTCTCTCCAACGCCAACTTTCGAGCTCCCTCTGACTACAAGTTCACCTCTCTCTCTCTCTCTCTCTCTCTGAGATCGTAGGTCTGTGAATATGCATGCATTAGGGTGAAAGTGAAAGCGAAAGCCGTTAATTAGGACCAGGCAAAATTTCTAGGTTTTCGGAATTTAAGAAGAGAAAGTGAGGTGTAGTAAACTAAAATTGTTAACAGCAGTGACTCTGAGTTATACTTTTGATTTTCACTGTTTGAGGTTTTTAATATTATTTTGTGTTTCCAGATGTTTTCTGTTTCAGAATGAGCATCTAAATGCATTTGAGTTTTTTCTTCGTACTATTTAAGTTGAGCACCAGAATGTTTCTGAGCTTTTTGGGATAATCAATTTTTGCTTATGAGGGAAAAAATAATAATTGAAGTTTTCAATGGTTTCTTGGAGTGATATATAACCAAGTAAGTTGAAATTTAAGTTGTGGATATTATCTCAGTATGCTTTATAATTTGATCTTTATAGAAGAGTGACTTCTTTTACCCTGAAAGGAAAAAGGGAAAAAATATAGCATTTTCTCCATTTATCTATGTTTTGTGAATTAATAAAAGGGAATATCCCCTTTATTATATGTATACATATGTATAGAAGATGTATAGATAAACAACAATTATTTGATATTTTTAATTCTTTACACTACCTTAGATTAAGGGTCTATTTGTTATAGCTTTTTTTTATTACAAAAATTACTTTTTTTTTAAAATAATGACTATTAAAAGTTTTTTACGTGTTTGTTACATATTTTAAAAATATTTAGAAACTGAAAAAATATAAAAATTGATTAAAATGAGAAGTTATATGAAATAACTTTTTAAAAATTATTTTTAGGATTATAAAAAAGACAAATTAAATTCTACTTCAGACCAAAATCTATAAAAAAAAATAACACCACTAAAGTATTTTTTACATGAACAGTCGACCTTACACCCGGGGTGTGAACCGAAAAGTTTTTCACACCACCGGTGGGATGTCGCCAGGGAGTACAGTTGTTCGTGAATTGTACCTTCCAAGGACAGAGTACCTTACACCCGGGGTGTGAAATTAAAATTATTTCACACCACCGGTGGGATGTCGTCAGGGGCACACTTCGGTTCGTAGATTGCACCTTCCTAGGACAGAGGACTTTACACCGGGGGTGTGAAACGAAATTTTTTTGACACCATCGGTGGGATTTTGTCAGGGGTTGGTGGATAAGGATTGTACCTTTCAGGGATAGAGGACCTTACACCCGGGGTGTGAAATTAAAATTAGTTCACACCACTGGTGGGATGTCGTCAGGGTGCACACTTCGGTTCGTAGACTGCACCTTCCAAGGACACATGGGAGAGATAGGAGATACCTTGAGTTTTGCCGTGCTCCATGCTTCAAGAGAGAAGTGAGTTTCGTGAGAGAGAATATGAGAATCCGTCCGTTTACCCGTAATTTTAAAATAAAATTTAAAATAAAAATAAATCTAAAATTTAAGGACTAAAGTGCAAAACATTTTCGCCAACAGGACCAAAACCGTTGTTTTTACAACGGGACTATAGAAATTGCCATATACAAATTGGTTATTTCGGTATAATTAAGCTCATATTTTTTTGATTAGGAATTAAACTCCTATTTTTATATGCGATTGACTTTTTAGTTTTACTAGCTTAATAACCCGTGCAAGCACGGGATGTTATAAATATTTACTTAATAATATTAAAAAAGTATTTAAAATTAATTGATAGAACACATTTAAAAGGAAAATTTTAAAAAAAGAAAAGGAAATATTATATACTTTTATATTTTTGGCCTAATTATTGATCAAAAATATATTTTTGGTCTAATTTAACTCTAGAAAATCAATTTATAATGTAAAGATTGTTTAAGCTTAATAAGCTATTTAAGCCTTATTTACCGTAGATGTGAGATTTGAGTTTTTTTCTCCAATATATACTTTCAAATTACTACACTCAATGACTTAAAATATTCTCAACATTACTGAATTAATCAGACGGTACATATCTAATTTTTGCATCACATGTTTATGTTTTAATTGTTTGGCATATAAATCTATTATATAAGAGCACATAAGATACAAAAAATATAAACTTTAAATGCAAAAAATTAGATAATAGATAGTAGAAGTGTTCGTCATTGTGTGGCATAATTTTACTCTCAATTAATCATATTGTTATTTATAATTACTTCCATGACTTTGATATTAATTTATTTTTGTGTAATTTTTTTATGCATATATATGCAATGTAAGTATTAACAGTAAAATTTGAATAAGTTCTTATGTAAATTTTTTATCACTATTTCGACTAATCTAGTTCTTATGTAAATTTTTTATCACTATTTCGGGTAATCTATATATTAATTAATAAGTTTTTTTTTCTATAGTCTATATCTCCAGTGGAAATATATTGTCAAAAAATATATCTCCATGATATATAAATAATTAACTAATATTATATGGATTTTTTAAAGTTATTTTTGCATGAAATAAATATAATTATTATATCCTAAGTAAATAAAAAGCAAATATATAAAATCATCCGTCAATATACACAAACACACAAAGAAAATAGGAGGCAGAATAGAATCAAAGCAAAAGGAAAAATATCAAAGAAAGCATAAAATTTACATAACAAAAATCTGAATTTGAATTAAAAAAAATCAAATGTAAAGATAGTGTAGGGAAAAAGTTAGCAGATCCGAAATGATTCACCAAAATTGTAAGGAAATAGCTGGACATTTTCCCATTGCATACTAAATCCATGTATCTTACAATCAACAAAATATGTATGCAGCTATGAAATTAAGATGAATAATTGTTATCTATTATTGTTATTCTGAACCTAATTATGCAAATTAAACATGTAACTTTATGATTGTTGTGCATTGTCATAAGGCGAGTAATATACTGAAAAAGGAATGTACCTCTCTTGTCTTAAAAACCGGTTAGAATTATATATATAAATTCTTTAACATCTTAGTTTTGGAGTTGTTTAAGAATTCAATTTCACAAACCAATATTAATCATGGTAATGCAATATTTATCATGAGACTCTGTCAAAAAGTTTATATTAATCCCACTATTCACATTGCATGGTTGCTGGTACTTGAAAGAGGAAAAGGATTTGTTAGATAGCTTGGATATTTGTCATAAGATTAATAGATTAATTTCAAACGCATGTTAATTTACACTGCATACGACAATATCACAAATAAATTAAATAGAATGAGCAAAAGATATGGAATTTAGAAGTTGGTTATCAAAACAACCAAAGGATCAAAACAAAGTTTTCAATCTCGGTAATATATGCACACAAGACTTTCTAATCAAGACTGAGATGTTTTGTATTTACATGTATTATGAACAAAGACCATATAGAGTGTGTGAGTGACTTAGAAATTCTGATATGAAAACAAAAAAATAAACTAACCATCTGTTGCATTGTAATAGGAAAAAAATTCAAACCAATTTTCAAAGTGAATGACATTAGATAAAAGAAATAATTATTACCATTTTAGCTCCGATCAAAAAAATTATTACCATTTTTAGCTATGATAAAAAGTTAATTCAAACTGCAAAAAATATCATAACCAAAACATCAAAAGCTACAGGGTTGAAAAACCAAAATATTACTTTAAAGAGATTAACTTTCCATCAAATTTTGAAAGAGGAGATGAATAAAAATATTAAGAGATAAATGTTAAGTTCATGAATGAAAAATTAGTCACTTCATCTCATCGGTGACAAAAAATAAGAGATGAAAAAACAACCATCTGAAGCATTATAAACAAAGAACCCTTGATCAAATTAATGAAAGAATCAAAACAAAGACTACTCCACAAATAAATTAGATTAAAATGAATTAGATTAAAAAGAATATACATTTAATTATTTTTAAATTTTTTAACCAAATTTAGTGTATAATTATAGTAATATGCCTAGACCGGTTTAGTGTATAATTTAGTGTATACTTTTTTAACCAAAAAAAAAGACCGGTGCATATAATTGTAGTAATTTAATAATATGCATTATTTGCATTTATTTATTACTTTTGTAACCAAAGTATTAGAATAATTGTGAAATTATTTACATTTATTCACCTCGATCAAGTTGACATTATCTTTTTTTTTTGTGGGCTCGATCAGATCATCTTTCTCCATTAGTATATTACAATTACAAATTTACAATTGCATATATATATATATATAAAATTGCAATACACAGAAATAAGTTTTTAGTTGATTACATCCGTGAAATGAATTAAATTAAATGACAGGTAACGTGAATCCGGCCCGTTTCATCAATTAATTGATTAATTTAACACATGAATACCAACAATGAATTAATTGACAGGTTAATTGATTGATGGAATTAATTTAGTCATGAATATCAAATATTATAAAATTAATATTATATAATAATAATAATAATTATTTTGAATTTGGGCGGAAACTGAATGATTTTGGGATTGCCATGTGGCATGGCACAATCCTGCTATATAATATATAATAGATAATAGATTTTGTTAATGGAAAGAAGAACTGTTTGATTCTGTCTTCGTTCGTGATGTTTGTGTGGTCATACATGCATCGTATATTAACGACATTAATCATTTCAAATTGAAAATGGCTGGAATTAATAAGAGATGAATATATTATTGAATTAATGAAATAAATGAATGTTGCACTGTACTGAAAATCACTAAAATTAAACAAACACTTATAAAATGACGTTTCAAAGAGGTAATTTTTCAACTAGTAAAATTGAGATTGAAAATTTTATAAGTGAAAAAAAAAACTTAATTTGATACAAAAAAGGCTCTTCTAAACTGTTTTTTTATTTATATTAGACTTGAACCCTAAAGTTTACTTAATAGAAACTATGTTACTTGTGCTAGACCGTTTATTCCTTTATTTTTTTAATATGTAAATAATAGTAATTAGTGTGTTATGTTAATGAGAAATTTGAATTCGTAATCTTTGTATCACTCTAACCCTTATGTTCCTTTTATCAAATTACCTTATCACTCCAACAACATATCACTCCACCAAACCACCATTTATTCTTCTAATAATATTAACCAAAAAACATTGAAAAAATTCATTAACAAATTTAATAATACGACGAATTCATATCTTTGTTTATGGATTCTGTTTGTCTCCATCGTGTTGAGCTACTTTTACGGTTTTGGTATAAGTTAGCTTCCCTGCAACTACCTTCTAAGTTTTGATAACTAATTTGACTAATTGAGTGAGTATACAACTTGCTATTTTTAAAATAAAATTGTTTAACAAGTTTGACTAAGTGAGTATGCACTCTTTGAGTAACAACCTGCTATTCTTATAAAAGATTGTTTAACAAATTGAGGAAGGATTTGTTTAATTCATGAGTAACTCTGGGTAGAATTATTCCGCTTAATAACTCTTCATAGACATTAAACTTTATTAATCCAACCGTTGAATATTAATCTCAAATGACAAGCAAATTATATTTACCAGAAAAATATTAATCAAGTAATAAACAATATATTAAATTAGTAATTACTCAATAGTACTGCAGGATATAATTTGTTCCAAATTTTTACGCAACCAGACTGTCACAAAACGATGAATTTATATCAATCTCTTTCAGCGATTCCGAAATTGGTCAAGTCAACTGATTGGACATGTTAATTACTACTGTACGTAAGTATTGGCCCTCATTCAACATTGGTGACACTGTCCCTTTATTTGATAAAATTCTTTTTGGAATTATATTCATTTTCATTTAGCCGAATATAACGGCCAGTTGATACAAATAGACACTAAATTTAATTGTATTTTTAGTTTTCAATTATTATGATGTACGATTTTAGTCGTTCAGTTTTCAACTGAACTAATTGAATCCCCTGGGGACATAATTACCAAAAGAGTTAATCGTTATTTTGGTCCCTAAAACTATAATATGGTCTCATTTAGATTCTTGAAACTAATAAAAAGATAATTTAGTTCCTAAAATTGTAAAACGTCGGTCAAGTTAATCCCTAAAATTGTAAAACGACGGACTAACTTGACCATCGTTTTATAATTTTAGGAACTAATTTGACCGATATTTTACAATTTCAATGACTAAATTGCTTTTTCGTTAATTTCAGAGACCTAAGTGAGACTGTTTCACAATTTCAAAGGTTAAAATGACACTTAACTCTTAACAAAATCAAAGTTGTAATAACTCGTAAATGTAGTACAGTATCTTCTAAAATACAAGTGAGAGCATATTAAGAATTCTCATACCTGGATTCGACGAGAAATTATTGAATTACTGAAAGAGCTTGCCAACTCCAAGAGTTGTTCATGTAGGAGAAATTCCGCATTAAATCATTTCCTATACCCGTGCATGTACTCAGAATGCAATGATATACATACCTGTAATAAGACAAAGTCCCGACACAAAAAAGAGGAATATGTAAGGGTGTCAATAAACTAAGCTATTCATCGATAATTTTTTTTGGTTAACTATTCATCGATAATTTGAGCTCAAGTCATGTTAGTTAATAACTTTTGGACTTAAATATATATGTTTTTGTTCATATAAAATGAACAAATTTTAGTTTTTAGTTCATGTAAGATTTTATCTTTGATTTTTTATCCTTACAAAATCTGCAATGTACTATTTTTGGTCCTTGTAATTACTTTTGCTTTAGTTTTCATCTTTCTAAAATATGAAATTATTGTTTTTAGTCCATATTATTCATTTTAGGACTGAGAGTTGATGACTTTTTTTTAATTTTATACTCCATCTATTCTTTTTTATCTGTCAATTTTTAAGAAAAAATTTGTTCTTTTTTATTTGTAATTTTGATAGTTTAAGGTTATATTTTAAAAATTATACTTTTAACCCTAGTAATTGTTTATATATTTTTCATAAATTGATTAATAAGTTCAAAGACTAATTAAATATGATACATCTACTCCCAAAAATTATTTTATTTTCCAACAACATAAATTTATTACTAATATACACATGTGAATGTGAATGTGAATGTATATAAAACTAATTAGATAATTGAATAAAGGGGTTAAAAATGATTAGAATAATGGGAGGCATTAATTAATTAATCTACTCCCAAAGACTAATTAAATAAGGGTATAATAGGAAAAATTTTATCAATTAATTGATTCTTTGATTATAGTGAAATAATCTAAAACGACAAATAAAAAAGAACGAAAAGAGTATCTGTCAGAGATCAAAGTGACACTGTCTGATACTTTCAGAGATCAAAGTAACTGTTTATTCACAATTTGTTAAACACGTATATATGAGTTTCATTTTATATGAATACATATTATTTTATTAGTATATTAATTAATTTATAATTTAATATATTATATAAAATTTAAAAATGTATTTAATTTTTAATTCAGTCCAATCTTAAAAACATTAACTTATATTGATAATATTTTATGATTCTTTTGTAATTTCATCCCTCTTTTATTTTTTGAAGTATAAATAAAATTTATAAATTTTTATGTATATCGATCAATTCAACCAATGGCTCAGTTGCTTAATGACCCACTACAAACCCGCGTTGCTTAATGATCCACTACAAACCCGCGCCACCGTCGCGGTCCGAGTTTCCGTAAATTGAGCGAAACGATAAGATAAGATGATATATAAAAGCATAATCAGTTATTGGAGTTCACTTTAATGGCGCCATTGGATTTCAACGTGTTTTCGCTGCTCTGTCTTTTGTCTCTTTTTTTAACCTCATCCATTCTCATTACTCATATCGAGGCAAATGCACCTTTTCTCGACGTTTCTTTTCTCAACCGGAGCAGTTTCCCGCCGGGCTTTATTTTCGGGACAGCATCATCCGCATACCAGGCAGGCACTATCACCATCATTATTTTCTCAATTTGTTTGAATCATATCTTTCAACTTGATTATTGCTTTTCAATTAGCGTTATATATATGAATGTGTCGTGTAGAAGCCAAGAGATTTAGTGCACGTTGCTTAAAATTGATTTTGTCTTTGTCAAAAGTGATTTTAGTAAACATTTAGGTGTTTGAGTTTTTGAACTGAAAGCAATTCTTCCATGAAGCAAAGATTTGTATCTTTTGTGTTAAGTTGAAAATTCTATAGTCTATACTATGTTTTACATCAAATTTTCTTTCAGAGTAAAAACATTTAAACATAAATTATTTCAATTAAAATTCAATTTTAACCAAATCAATTTTATAAAATCAAGTTAAGTCAAAATTACTTTTCACAAAAGCTCCTCTAAACACATACTTAATTTTGTGTACTGAGTTTCTGGTTTCATTTTATTTTTTTATTTTTGAATTGGCAGTATGAAGGAGCGGCAAGGGAAGGTGGAAGAGGACCGAGTATATGGGATACTTACACTCATAAATATCCAGGTTGTTATGAGTTCTGTTTTAAATATTCAAAATATAATAGTATGTGCTTCTTTTAAATGTTCATTTGAGGTGGAAAAAATTCATAATACCCTGTGTATCTGAATCTGACCTTGATGTCTAGTCCTCTTTGCCATGAATAAATGGAACTCATACATAGTGGATTTGGTGGAGGACTTTTCTTTCTGTGGATTGCATTCACTTTTTTGCAACTTGCTAGCTTTTCCCCCATTGTTGTATTTAGTGCTGGAATCATGTGCAAGGGTTACTGTGAGCATAGAGTAGCGGTTGAATTGCTATAGCATTGTATAATTTAGGGTCTCCGAGTGTAATTTTGGCTCCTGTTACGCTCTGCCAGCTGTTGCTTTTCAACTATAATTTTCCTAGTTATATGACATGTATCATTTCCTCATATTTATTGATGAGATGGCTTTTGCAGAAAAAATAAAAGATGGAAGTAATGGAGATATAGCTGACGACTCATATCATCGGTATAAGGTATGGTCCAAATTGTAGTACTACAAAGGTAATTTTTATATAGATATTAGAAATATAACATATATGTGGAGTCATGATAGACTGGTCTACTTATTTTAGGATGATATTGGAATCATGAAGTATATGAATATGGATGCTTATAGATTCTCCATTTCTTGGTCTAGAGTGCTACCCAGTAAGTCATAATTTTGTTGATATTCCTCCCTGCATAATTTATTTTCTTAGTTCGTGTTTCACAGTAACCACTATTAATATCTTATCAACTATTTGCAGAAGGAAGGCCGAGTGCAGGTGTTAACCATGAAGGAATAAAATACTATAACAACCTCATCAACGAGCTAGTGGCTAATGGTCATAATTCATCAATATTTATTTATTTAACTCTTCACATTGTGTTAGCACTTAGCATCATATCCATGTGGTTGTTAATCATTAATAATGATCGAGAATAATGTAGGTCTGCAACCATATGTGACCATTTTCCATTGGGACCTTCCCCAAGCCTTAGAGGATGAGTATGGCGGTTTTTTAAGCCCTCGCATTGTGTGAGTGACACCAATTTTCCACCTAGAGCTATTTCTATATGACTATTGAGGGAATGCTTTCTATAAATATAATTAATTGATGAAGATATGTAATTCATGAGCTTGCAGAGATGATTTTAGGGACTATGCTGAGCTTTGTTTCAAGGAATTTGGTGATAGGGTGAAACATTGGATTACTTTGAATGAACCAAGGAGTGTGAGTAAGAATGGCTATGCAAAAGGCAGGTTTGCACCAGGTCGATGTTCTGATTGGCTAAAACTGAATTGCACAGGCGGTGATTCAGGGACAGAGCCATATTTGACTTCACATTACCAACTTCTTGCTCACGCTGCTGCTGTCAAACTGTACAAGACTAAGTATCAGGTCCTCTGTATTCTTGAACTTTTTTTAAATTTGACAATGAATCTTTAGTCCTGAAATTTAAATAACACAAGACTGTAACATTTCTAATAGAAGGGTCAATTGTCAAATAGTACAAAACCATGCGCAATTGCTTTTTGTTGGTAGATTATGTTTTTTTTCCTTAAATGTGAACTTCTTGAAGCTGTTACTAACTAAACAACCAGAACTTTTTAAAATGGGCATGCAGGCATCTCAAAAGGGTTTAATCGGGATTACATTAAATTCTGACTGGTTTGTGCCGGTCTCTAAAGAGAAATCAGATCATGATGCTGCACGACGAGCCCTTGACTTCATGTTTGGATGGTAAAGGTTATACTTAACTATTCGTAGATTAACTCTAACAGAGAAACTATATTAATTTTTGAAGTTGTGATCATGATATGATTGATGGTGTACCACTCCACTAGGTAAGAAGAATGTGGACCAACTACCTTATATACATAATACATGTGCAGTTATGTGATCTAATTGTGACTGTAATGCATTCCACATTATTGATCACTATTAGTGATACCACTAAGATTGGTGTGTTGGTACTTGGTACTCATTTTTATGTGGAGTGATTTGTGTTGTTTACACAAACTATATGTCTTCCCGAGAAGCTGTGCTATAAAAATGAAGGTAAACTACATATGAATTCAGTTGACTTCAGTTTTTGCATTTAAAAGAAACATAGTTAAGGATAGCCAGTAGAATTCAAGTGCAGCGATGTGCCATTTGTGCAAAGTATTAGGAAATCAGAAAAGAGTATTTCAGTACTTTGATTGCATATGCATTGTGTATTTTGCGTTAGGTATATGGAGCCACTCACAAAAGGTGAGTATCCAAAAAGCATGCGATCTATGGTGGGAAACCGGCTACCGGAGTTCTCCAAAGAAGAATCCCAGCAACTTAAGGGGTCGTTCGATTTTCTGGGCTTAAACTACTACTCATCCTTTTATGCTGCCTATGCACCTCAACTACGTGGTGCCAGACCAGCCCATCAAACTGATGCTCTTGTTAATGTTTCAAGTAATTATCAAGTGGATTGTATGCTTGCACTAGTTAATTCAGTTCTAATGAATGACCAGATAGATTTGAAAGAAAACTTATCGTACTTTATGTGAAAGCATGGTTTTTGTTTTTCAATGACAGATCAACATGACGGCAAGCCCCTTGGTCCAATGGTATGTACTATGTATTTCATCAATTCATTGGCAGCTAACGTTACATACTTACATATCAATGCTTTTCATTTGTTACTTCCTTTTTCTCTCCAAAAGATCATATCTAAAACATAAAGAGAACTCTATTTATGATTATATTACATATGCAGGCTGCTTCGGACTGGTTATGCATTTATCCACGAGGATTTCGAGAACTGTTACTTTTCATCAAGAAGCAGTATAACAACCCCGTAATCTACATTACTGAAAATGGTAATACATCAATTATACTTTATTTTCTCAGATATTATATTGCATACCGTAATATTAATGAAGCTAATGAAAATGTAACAAAATTAATTGATAGGTTATGATGAGCCTAATGATCCAACACTATCACTTGAAGAATCCCTTATAGATACTTACAGAATTGATTACTTTTACCGTCATCTTTATTATCTTCAAACTGCAATCAGGTAAGTAATGCTTTATCAGAGAAGAGCCTCTAATTATTGATTTGTAGTTTTATCCATTTCGATTCACAAACAATTTTATTCCTATACTTGTTATCTACACTTCCCTTTTGCACTAACCATTTATGAGAAAAGGGAAAGACAAAGTGGGAAGGTGGTTTTTTTTTAATCTCTTTTTAATATAAACCAGTATAGGAGTGACATTTTTCGTTAATTCTTTTGTTTTTGTTGACTTTTATGTATAGGGATGGTGTGAATGTAAAGGGATATTTTGCATGGTCGCTGTTGGATAACATGGAATGGGACTCTGGCTATACCGTGCGATTTGGACTTGTCTTTGTGGATTTTAAAAATGGCTTGAAAAGATACCCAAAACTCACGGCGCATTGGTTCAAGAATTTCCTCGACAAATCCTAGACACATATTCGGCATGGATCCAAGAAAAAGTGATATGCTCATATTTGATAGGAAAATGGTAGCAAGTGTGCAACCCACTCCACACTGGCCAATTAAGTGTAAAATGCTATCTTGCATTAAAATAACGCATTGGTTCAAGAAAAAGTGATATGCATATATGAAACTTCATATTAGAAAAAAGTTATATGAAATTCATTCACATATGTAGATCCCCGGGAAAATAAAAGAATTACAATTAAAAGAATTCGGATTTAGCAAAGTATTTCTTCGCCCTCTTTTACCCTAATAAAAACGAAATTCTAGTTGGTGCAACTGTCGAACATGCATAACAAAGAGTAGAAGGATTAATTTTTTATTTAATATCTTTTTTAACTATGGTATTGGCGATAATGAGATTTGAATTGATTTATCCATATCTCTTACCACTCTCTTAATCCCACTGGCTTTAATATTTTCTTCATAAAGTAATAAAAAAAAACTTTTAAAAAGAATATTAAGGAAGATATAATATTATTCAATTGTAACGCACAATGGCATGGGATCACATGGAAAAGCTCAATTATTTTTTTCATCGACAATTCACCAGAAATGCATTTAGGTAGGACCTCCTTCAAACGGTTGGCAAGAACTTCCGATGCGAACCCAGAGACTCCAATGCCAACATCTCAATATCCTCCTCACCGCCATCCCCACAATCAGAAATCAGAACCAAAATTAACCACAGAGAGAGAGAGAGAGAGTGTGTGTGTGTGTGTTAAGAAGGTCACGATGCAATAGCGATAGGGTGGGTCTACGATAGTCCACCGAACAAATGGGTTGATATGCCATGTGGGTTTTTGGGTCAAAGGTTAGGTGGGTGGATTTACTGCAAAAAGAAAAAAAAGAAAAGAGGTCAAAGAAGAAAGGTGTTGGCTTTGGTGTTTTTGAGTAAATGGGTTGTTACTATTATTAACTCCCAAATGAAGAGAGTAAATGGGTATTTAATGGCTGTTTTACAACTTCAGTTCACCATGTGCTTGCCTTTATTTAATTTTACTCTCCTCTCTTATTGGACTTTACCTACTACTCGCTTACCCGTTCATAATTTGGTAGGGAGACAGAGAGAACCTTCTCCAACCAGAGGAGGTGGTGTTTGGTTATCAACTTAAATTCTTTCTACGATCTTTCATAATTGCATACATGCATGCATGTAAACTTTTTATAAACAATTCTCACACCAATCAGTTAAGTTACACATTTGAATGTTAATCGATATTACGAATAAAAAATCCTTTAATTTCATATTAATATATAAACCATCAACGTATTATATATAACAAGGATTTAATAAAGAACAAAGATAAACATAAGCACTCTTAACAATATATGAAGATACGTAACTTGTCATACAAACTTAAAAGATGATTTACTATTATCAGTTTTTTCTTTAATTATTTAATGCCAGCTTGTAACAGTAAGTGTCATGTCATTCTCCAAACATATTTTCATATTTGTTGAGGTAATTTTTTTCTTCTAAGGACACTCAATTAAGGGAGACCAGAGCAAGAAACTATATTATTGAACATATATGCAAGTGCACTCAAATTAAACACAAGTAAATTTAAAATTAATTAGCAAATAGTAAACAGCCTACTACTGCAAGTGCTCCCAAGGCATGGGCACAAGCATACTCCAATTTTCAATTTGATCTCCCTCTCTTCTCTCTCTCTATATATATATATAGTCTTGTCTCTTTTCATGTCCCATATTCACTAATTCCACCATTGTAATTGAGCAGAATCACAATTATATAATGGGCATGAATTTATATCTCCTCTACCTTGGTGTCTTCACTCTTGTTACAATCACCGAATCTGTTTCGCCTACACATGTTGGCGTTGCTTCTCTAAACCGGAGCAGTTTCCCTGCAGGTTTCGTTTTTGGTACTGCCTCCTCATCCTACCAGGTGCGTATGTGTCATTAATTAATTAATGTGTGTGTTACTTTGTGGTGACAGATTATTTTCTGCTTAAACGCTAATTAGCTAGTATGGTATATATGTCTCAGTAATTGGGGTTAATTTAATTTGTAAGGCATAATTTAATTTTTTTTGTTGTGTTGATTGATAATGTAGTACGAAGGTGCTGCAAATAAAGGCGGCAGAGGACCAAGTGTATGGGATACCTTCACTCATGAATTCCCAGGTGTGTGTGTGTGTGTACCCTTTATCTCAAATCTCAATTTGGTGACTAATTTGAATGATAGATAAGAGATGCTTGATTTACATGTTCTGTTTTTAGCAATAATAATCATATTGACAACACAAAACTGTTTGTAGCTGTTATTCATATTGATTAAATTCAGTGATTCAAAGGGTTTAACAGGTTAATTGGTCAAAGAAATGTGCTTTATGCCTGAAGGCACCAAGTAAAAACGAAAATCGTGAAAGGGAAAGAAAAGTCGTTCTGATCAAGACAACATTAATTATGTCAAAAAAAAAAAGACAACATTAATTAAAAGTGAAAATCAACAACATCTTTTAAGAAAGCAATTAGATATGGAAGAAAACTAAAACAGAGGCATCAATTAATATATTTGATTTTATAACCGTAACATGCCACTCCCTGTGGGTACTGGCAGTAGTCATATTTTTTTAATGTATTAATTGGTGTAATTGCACACAGAAAATATATCGGATAGAAGCAATGGAGATGTAGCTGTTGATCAGTATCATCGCTATAAGGTAACATCCAATTGGATTATTGAAATTTTTACACTCAATCTTGTAAACTATTTACACCATTCTTTTGCAATAAGGAGCATGCCAGAGATATAACATATCATTGATAATGAAAAACTTCACATATCATTAACGATTAACCTTCATATGTTGACCATATTTACATGTCAATAGGAAGATGTTAAGATCATGAAGTATATGAATACGGATGCTTACAGATTCTCCATATCTTGGTCAAGGATATTGCCAAGTAAGCAAATGTTGAATTTAGCTATATCTAGTTGAATCTTTCATTTACATTATCAACTCTAACAAATATGTAGAAGGAAGAATAAGCGGGGGTATAAACCAAGAAGGAATCGAATATTACAACAACCTGATCAATGAGCTACTGGATAATGGTAACATATATTATCCATTCTTTCATTCGTGTATCATATTCACATGATGTTCATAAATCACATTTTGAGATTATTAATTCAGATTTGCAACCATTTGTGACCCTTTTCCATTGGGATCTTCCCCAAGCCTTATCTGACGAGTATGATGGCTTCTTGAGCCCTGATATCATGTAAGTGATGTGGCATAAATTTTCATTCAAGCTAGCTAGAATGTCACAGTCACCTCCCATAAAATCAGACCTGGATTCCCTGCTGTTAGTATTTCACGCAGTTCCTACTATCACACTTATGTGAACCATTGATATCTGCTATAAATAGCACACACATATCCTCTATTCTGTAAAAGACATTGATATCCCCTCAATTAAACATTGATTTGTCAATATTTAAGCATAACTGAGGGGAGGTGAATGCAATTTTTCCGTAAAATTAATGCCACCTTTATATATAAATTGAATTTTAATTAGCAGTGTTGAACGCACATTTCCATGTACATGCAGAAATGATTTCAAGGACTATGCAGAGCTATGCTTCAGGGAATTTGGAGATAGAGTGAAGCACTGGATTACTCTTAATGAGCCACACAGTCACAGCATGTTTATAGACGCCTATGTGGCCGCACACCACCAACTCCTAGCTCATGCGGCTGCTGTCAAAGTTTATAGAACCGATTTTCAGGTGCAGCACTGCAGAACCTTGAACATCTAATTCATTTATTTTTGCCTATTCATGAACGAATTTACTAGTGGGAGCATATGAGATGAGAACTCATGGTTATCATGAGAAATGAGAACATTTAATTACAGTCATCATATTCAAATCAACGGTTCTGGTTATATCTGTAATTAAATGTTCTCATTTCTCACGGTAACCACGAGTTCTCACCAAATACGTTCCCCTTATTAGTTATAGGAATAATCTTGTTTCGTTATGAATGTCCAAAACATTTAACTTGATCGTGAGCAGGCTTCTCAAAAAGGTTTGATAGGCATCACCTTAAATTCTCACTGGTTCATCCCGTTCTCAAATCACACATTAGATCAACGTGCTGCAAGACGTGCTCTTGATTTCATGTTTGGATGGTACTAAAGGCTATAATAGATCTAGGGCCTGTTTGGATTGACTTATGCAGAGCTTATGAACACAGCTTATGACTGATTCATAAACTGTTTTGGGCTATAAGCTACCCAGGATAGCTTATCAAAACAGCTTATGGTTTATATAAAATAAATTTTACTATAATTTTTCTTCGATTATAAAAGTAGCTTATACAGCTTATGCCATAAGCAGTACATAAGTTTGTTATCCAAACAGGGCCCTATTCTACTGTCTCAATGTTTGTGTGTGTGTGTGTGAGATGTTTCATGCTTAACTTAGTTGATTTGTTTTTTGCAGGTTTATGCATCCCCTGACAAGAGGACAGTATCCAAAAACCATGCGGTCTTTTGTGGGAGACAGATTACCAAAGTTCACTGAAGAGGAATCCAAGCTACTTACTGGCTCATTTGATTTTATTGGACTGAATTATTACACCGCTAATTACGCTGCCAATAAACCCCATCAAAAGAATGACACAGGCAAACCTACCTATCACGAGGATTCTCATGTCAATGTAACAAGTA
Source organism: Glycyrrhiza uralensis (assembly GCA_030159175.1). Classification (NCBI taxonomy): domain Eukaryota; kingdom Viridiplantae; phylum Streptophyta; class Magnoliopsida; order Fabales; family Fabaceae; genus Glycyrrhiza; species Glycyrrhiza uralensis. Next base: position 52,876,892 of record BRZY01000003.1, on the reverse strand, counting down.
ACAACACCTTCACCTTGATTACAACTCTTAATGAAGAATTAATTATATATTCGAATAAAAAAACCACAAGCTTGGACACAAGTGATTAATGCCATCTGTTTAAGGAATTGGCTCGGCTAGTAACCGAGTTCAATATCTGGTGATGGAACAATCCGTAGTCGAGCTTTAATTACCTTCTAGCCGAACACAGATTAGTCCAGGGATCTTTTCCCGTAAGATATTATGGGTGCAAAATAAATACATTTCAGTCAAAAGAAAATGAAGAATTATAAATTATATGCCCCTTTTTCTTTTTTGGTAAAATGATGGGGAAAGCAAAACAGGGGAAATATATATTTCTGATCAAGAAATTAAAGAGTTATTATATGAATATAATGAAAATGCATTAATTGGTTAAATTGAAATATGCTTCTGTGATTCTGCCTTTGATGAAAATTGTTTCCTGCTATGACTTATGACAGCTGAGCGTAACGGGATACCAATTGGACCAAGGGTGAGTAAGATTCTCCTTCATTTATACTGTTGTTTTATATCTCAAATATGAAAACGTTGCGTGTGTCCACTACGCATGTACAATCAGATGCTTCGTTCGTTTCTGTGATTTTATTTGTTTGGTGAATAACAAAGAAACGCCGTTTTCTATACAGGCTGCTTCATTTTGGCTATATGTTTATCCCAAGGGGATTCGAGAACTATTGTTGTACACAAAGAAAAAGTACAACAACCCTTTGATTTACATAACAGAAAATGGTAATACTTTAATTGTGTTCTTTTAATTTTCCATATACATTACTCTTTAGCATAAAATTCAAGATAATAATATAGCATTTATCAATTATATTGAATTTTAATCCTCATTTTTTAAGAGTGGGTACATAATCTACTCTCTCACTCTCAATGTACATTTGACTTGTTTTATATTAAAGATTTTATGTTTTTTAATATCTTTTATTCCTCTTAAATACTATTTTTTAAATTTAGTTAATATTAGATTTTTCAATTATTAATGTCATAACTTTTCATAAATAAATAATTTTAAATTTAAATTTATGTATATCTCCTTTCATAATTTCAGATATTTTATCTTTTAGGTATTTTTAATTTTTTTGATTCATTTTTATTTATAAATTTTTAAAATTCTGTATGATACACGAGATATTTAGTTACTTGTATATTGTACACTTCTTGTGTTCTTCCTTATCAACTCAACTGTGAAATAAACTTTAAATTTTCAAATTTGAATTAAATTATAGGTATGGATGAATTCAATGACCCAACACTAACACTTGAAGAGGCGCTCATGGATACATACAGAATTGATTACTTTTATCGTCATCTTTATTATATTTCACTTGCAATCAAGTAAGTGGTACCCTCTCTCTACATATTTCATAATCAACCAGAATATTTTCACACCATTCTTTTACAAATCCTTTTATATATTTATTTTTTATCCTCGTTACCAAAAAAAAAAATATTTATTTTTTATCCTTCTCATTCTTTTTCAATTTTCATCACATCACTCATCATCTCTGTTAGATCTCTCTTTTCTATCGTCCCTCCGTATCTCTTTTTTTTCCCCATGGAATGTCAAACTATATTTTTCCTTTTCATAATTTAATTTTGTGCATTTCAACTCTGTTATTATTTTTTGTTGGCTTGTGGTGCAAAGGGATGGTGTGAAAGTAAAAGGATATTTTGCATGGTCACTTTTGGACAACTTTGAATGGCTTGCCGGCTACACCTTGCGTTTTGGACTTAACTTCGTTGATTACAAAGATAATCGGAAAAGACACCAAAAGCTCTCGGCCCACTGGTTTAGAAATTTTCTCAAAGAAAAATAGACTTACTATGATACGAACTTGGTCATTAATAAAGAGCAACTTTAACTTTGAATTATATATTTTGCTATATTATAAGTATCTATATCTGTGTTATGTTTGTTTTAAATTTTTTAATTTAAGGGGGTACTGTCTTTGGTTAACTGTTATTTATTAGGGACTAGGGATGTCAAAGGTTGAAAAATTTTGAACCAGATTCTGGTTGCTCAATAGTGAGGTTTAGCATTGACATTTTGGATAAGGAAACATGTGACATGTGTCATATATATATGTATGAAAATTCTGGTTGAGGCTTCAGTCTATATATGTTAGTATGTTACTATGTGTCTATCTTATGTTTAATTTTAAAACCCATCTACTATTTTGTTGTATATTCAAGTATCAAGCAAATTAACATTGATTTAAGACTAGATAATGTGTCAGAAACATGTAATATGAGGCCCATTATAACATGATATCAATCTGCCAATTCAAATAGATATACTACAGGGAACCCCCATTCCAGTCACACCTGGCTTCGAGAAAGGCTTCAAAAGCTCATATGGGACAATGCCAGCTCCATTTCTGTTCTTCAGCTTTGTGTTTTCATTCCTCTCATCAATCAGTTGCTCTAGTTTCTTCAGTCTCTCTCTAAACCTTTCAAATGCAGCCTTTATGACAGGGTCTTCAGCCCATGATGGTTCCATCTTCTCCCCTATGTATTCCTCATCTGGGGAATGAGTTGAAAGTATATCCAACACAGCCATGACTCTAGTTGCTTGTAGCTGTGAGGGAAAGCACTTGAGAAGTGCACTTTCTGGTTTTTTGATGAATTTTTTCCACTCTTCTTCTGATGGGTCCTCTGTGGGCATTTTAGTTCTAGCAATTGTGGGCCTGTTTGGGAAATAACCCCCATAAGCATATTGCCCAAAGTTCACAGCTGCATGGTGACCAGAAGTTACCCATATGATTGTGTTGAGGATTCCAATGAGGTCTTTTGGGGTTCTGAGATGTGGCCACCATGGTTCATCCTTTTTGTCAGCATGACCACATGTTCTAATCTCTGTCCACCATGCCTGAAGCTCTTCATCTAACCCCACAAGACTTGGTTCAGGGTAGTAATGGTTGACATAGTCAGTGACCCATAGCTTTATGGTGTCCCATAGAAGGAGTCCATCATTGGCATAGGGATAGTCTTGAATGGTAAGCCTTAACCCATGTGGAGCAACTGGATCTTCCACAGCCATTCCCCTAATAATTATTTAATAAGGAACATATATCAAACTCATGTAAGTTGTAAAGAGTTAAGTATTATCCATGAGCCTCCGCTTAATACATAAACTAGTCTATGGACTCGATCTATACAAACGGATATTGTCTTAACAAAAACAGTAAAATGAGCTCAACAAAACAACAATTTTAGTCAGAAATAAAAAAGCTAGGAAAGTGATACGTGTCATAGCTTGAGGGTACCTTCTAATTAGGTCCGCAGGTAGACCTTGCATGTCAAACCGCCACTCGAGATCATAGGCAGCAGAGCTAATCTCCATTGAGTACTTTCCTGGTGAGAATGAGCTCTCAATTGTGCCATGAGCGTTAATAAGAGCTTCCCTTGCCAGAGCATTTATCTCAATTGTGTAACGAAAATGAGGGTGTAGCAATCTATATATGGGGTGCATCACACTGAGTTGTCTGTTAGTCGCAATAACATAGGGCTCTGTCGCACAGTGTGTTCTTAACCTACAAAAACAAGACAGAAATTTAATTTTAATTTGCACCTTGTTAACAAATATCAGTTAAAATATGATCAATTGAACACCTGTTCTAAGCAAAAGAGAGAAAATTAAATGAAATTGAGATGCTAAGAGACAGTAAAAATGAAATTAACACCTTTTCTCTCCACTTTTTTTTTTTGAGACAAAATGAATTAATGATTATGATTTAAGATTGTGCAAAATCAATGGCCAAGACTGCATTGACAGTAGGGACAACAGGAAATTGCTAAAGCAGACAATCTGGATCGTACAAAGATATAGAAAAAATGCAACTACCCTTCACAAATTTTTCCTTTGGCTTAAGTTAAAGGGTAGTTGGTGAGGTATTTATTACTATTATTATTACGTACCAATGACTGACAAGTTGGTGATAGCCAGAGTCATGTGCAAGAACATGAGCCTTGGCGATCCTCCAGAGCCAAACACTGGTAGAGTGCCAAGAAGGCGTGTAAACTTGCTTCCATTGGCCCTTTCCATCCATTGGTGGTCTAGTCAGCTCAATGGCAAGAGGCCTCAGTGTCCCCTCTGGTGTTAGAAAGAACAATGTTCGTGACCCATACAGTGTTTTCCCCTTCAGTTTCCTTACTTTGCTAACATACGGTAATAGTATGTCATGGTAGTCTAGCATGAACAGCTTCTTTTCTTCGATCGCCTGACAGAAAATAACTAAATTAAATGAGCTTCTTATACTCACACACATCATTGAATTAAAATAAAATAGGTAAATTTAATTAAAGGATTTAAACCTGTTCTGCAGAAAGTATGCCTCCGATTTCCTTGTTGATAATTTCTGAGGTAATTGCTGATTCTGCTGGACCATATATAGCTGGGTCAAGTTTACTCCTGAATGGCCATTCCTGTCCAAGGAAAAAAAAAAAAAGTTGCCTTAATTACTTCAGCAATATTTAATGTGATATTATAACATAATCTCTATTTTTTATTTACAAAAGTGGCACTCTTACTACTCAAATTCCTTACCATTAACCGAATCCTAATGGCTTCTAAAACATATAATCTCTTATTTGTTCGCCAAAAAGAAAAATAATTTTTGCTAGTTTTTATAGTATGGGTGAGGAAAGTGTACTTGACTTTCAATGGGTTAATTTTATAAAAAGATAAAAAAAGAAAATAATCAAATCACTGTGTGTAAAATAATGCTTACTGTGACCAATTTAATGCTACATGGGTTGAGACCAGCAACAGTTTGTCTAGCAAATTCCTCATCCCTAAACCAGAAAAACCTGTCCCCTGCAAATCAAACACAGATTGATTTTGATTTAATATAAGAGTTTGATTAAATTGGTCCACTTTATGATCAGGATTGAATTTGATTTAATATATAGAAACAAAATAAAGAAATCAAGAAAGAATTAATGGATGTCTCACTGCTCATTGTCTCTGGGGTCTCAAAGCGAAGCACGTGTCCCCTATCGCCAGAAATGGATTTGACCAGCCTGGGCATCATGGTTCCTAGGAATCCCTTCTCCGTTTCACTCTCAGGGGGCAAGTCAAGTCCAGTGCTGAAAAGCGAATCTATGTCGTGGAAGTATGAAAACGCAAGCTCCTTTTCTTTGATGATTTTCCCCAGTGATGGAAGCAATATTAGCAACACTGAATGTAAGGCCTTGGTTGAGAATGTTAGCTCCTTCACCTCTGAGAAGCACTCATCCCTTGGAACGTAAAACTTTCTGCTTCTTCTTTCAGACATTGGATCTGCGCGCATCGATCAACCGTCACATAAACAGTTACTATTAATGTTTATCAAGAGTTATTAAGCGAAATAACTCTGACAAGGGTTACTCCTATAGTAAAATTGGTGATGATAAATAATCATGTTTGTAGACATTGTTCATGTCATGCAAAATTGGTGATGATAAAAATAAGATAGGATGAAATTATATACCTGCTTCGCTATGTGGACGGCCAGTTCGGCAACGTCTAGGATAAGGTCGTTCTTTGCCTCCTAAAGGGGGTCTTTGAAGATCAAAGCTTTTATCAGGATCACCAGTGTCATTGTAAATATCGTAATCATATATTCTTTCGAAGCTCTTGCGTTCTCCTTCTCCATTGCCTCGCAGATTACTCAATTCTTCTCCTCTTAGTCTTCTTAAACCACTCGGTGTCTCTGATGGTAAGTAACACTATATATACACCAATAAAATTAAACTATAAATCACATAAAGTATGTAATTAACAAATTAATTAGTTAAGGAACGGTAATTGTAATTATAAATTGTTCGTACATTGTTGGTGAAGAATACCCTCTTGGTGGGACTATCGAACTTGGAGTGAACCCAAGAGTAACAGTCAAAATGAATAGGACCCTCCGGGAAGCCATCCAAGAGGATGGTTTCAAGGAACATCTCCTTGTGATGCTCATTCTCAACAAGAACTGCACCAATCTCCCCAAAATCATTTGGAACTTCGAAATCGGCTTCGTACTTAACCGACTCCTCACCTTGCCCTGCTTTGTGGGCATATGCTTTAATCGTCTCCTTCTCTGCTTCCGTTTCTAAATTCACAATTTTAATCAATTGAACATTAACATTTTATCAAAACTATTATAAACAAAAAAAATATTAATTGCACTTTTGGTTCTTCAAGTATCGTGATTATAAGATTTTGGTTCTTCAGTATTTTAAATGTTACAATCAAAATCTTTCATCACTTTGTCGTCCAATTTTTAATTAACACGAAGAATTTATATGACACACGTGAAACTGTGTTGACACTAAACCCAATGTGTGGGATGTTTTAATTTGCTTCAAATTATTTATCGTCTTATAAATTAGAATCTTAATTTTTTAATTAGAATGGTTCTAGTTCAAATGTTTATTTTTATTTAAGAGAGGGTAAAAGAGGAATTTGATTCAAATATAGTAAGAGTAAAAATTAGAGAAAGATAATAAGCTATAAATTATAAGTTTAAAGGCTCTTTTTGGCAGAAGCAAATGATAGCTTATAGTTGAAACCTTATGGTTAGCTCATTAAATTTAAAGTTTTTCATAAAATTAATTGTTAAATTAGCTAATAAATAAATATAAAATAACATAAGATGACATATTTATATTAATTTTTATATAATTTTTATTTTATATATGTTATTTATTTTAAGATCGTTATCACTTTATTATTTTAATTTATTTCAAATTTTCACTACGCCAAAATTAAAAATACCATTAACCCAAAATAAAATAAACAAATTTATAAACTAGTCAAATAAACTATAAACAAATTTATAAGTTAGACAAATTCGTACTTGAAGACCTTAGACTTGTTAAAATTTTCAGGCTAAGTTAAGCTTTTATATTTTTATTAAAATGGAATAGGATCCTTAATGATTTAAAAAAAACTGCATGTAGCGTATTTTCTGAATATTAAAATGTTTCATATTTATTGAGTGTTATTTATTATACATTTCATTTTGTGACATTATAAAAACATTTTAAATTCAACAATTAGATCTTATACAATTTTAAATTAACTGAGAAGGAATATTAAGGTCAACAAAATTATTTGTGATATTTGTCAAAAAAAAATTATTTGTGATAAATAATTAGCTCGGCTCACGCCAACATATATTACAAAATAAATTTTAGCCTATTTAAATAAAGTCTGACTTATGTCAATGTCAAGTTCAAAAAAAAGACAAATTTTGGTTTTCATATGTTTAAGTTGGAAGGTGTGCATGGTATAGACGCAACACAAAATTACAAAGTTTAATAAGTATAGGTTGTCTTTGTCATATCGATATATAAATTATTGAGTTGAGTTTGTGGTGGATATTTATAATTTTCATTTCACCAGCTTTATATGTACTAGATTATAGGGATTAGGGACCATATATATATGGTCTATGTCATTTTTAAATTCGACTTTTCTAAAGCAACTTTGAGTGTGTCTCACTCATTATTTGTCCCCTGGTGGCCGGCCTTAATTTGTACAAATATATTGGAAAGCGAAATTACTGCCCCCCAAATGAGATTAATTACACGAAGTGTGTGAGTAAACAAACGTGAGAAACAAAAAAAAAAAGTGAATGCGTGCACAGTTATTTCTTTTATTAATTAAAACTAGCACAGTAGCCGTGCGTTCGCACGGTTCATATTAATGTTTACATGTTTCAGAACAAAATGTTAGAAGTTAAAACCTTGGTTTAGGCTTCAGATACTTGTGTGTTATTAATATGAAATCAAGATAATTACACCGATTCTAATTAGTAAAAGGTTTATATTATCATTATGAAGAGAATTTTAATAAAGGGAAACAAATCAAGATAATTACACCGATTTTACCCAAAAATTATGAAATCATTATACATGATATAGCTAATTTACAAACAAATCCAATTCCTCTTAATTAACTTAAATACCATATATAACACATAAACAAAATAATTAATAAATAAGCAAGTGTGGGGTGAGGTTCCTAAGGCTATCTTTGGATGGAGGTTTTTGGAGGGGAAGGAAGGGGAGGGAAAAATTTATAATCTCCAATTATCTTGTTTGGGAGTTTTTAGAATTAAAAAAAAGTTTTACATCTTGGTGTTTCAAGTGTATAGGAGTTGTTTTTTGGACAAGGGTGGGAGCTAGGCTTATAAACAATTCTTTGTATTCATCTACGGACGGATCACTTCTTGTGATGTCTGTCATGTTTTTAATGCACATAGTTTTTAATGCACATATTTTTGCTTTTCAGAAAGAAAAAAAAAAAAGCACTTGTAAACTTACCAGGATCAAGCTCGGAGCTAACAAGCTCCAGGAGGAGAGATTTACCAAGCAAATCTGTTATGTCATCAATTCCTCGGTCCAACCTAAGACTGGAGAAAAAACCAGCCATAGTTATTTTGACCTTAACTACGGCTTTAACCTTAACTGTGCTCTTCTCTGTGGTCTTTTTATTATCTGTGTCTGTTGTGGTTGCAGAAGTAGTAGAGTTAGCTTGAACGTTGCAAGGATTAACGAGGAGGAGCCGTTTAACCTTTTGCCTCTGTTGCAGCTTCCATGACGACCATAGTGGAAGAGATGGAGTAGTACTGCTCGTAGCACTACCAATACCATGGATGAATGGGCGCTGCAGAAACAAGAGTGTTTGGTTGGTGCTCTGTGATTGATACAGTTGAGGCTCTATCATCTTTCTAATCTTCCGTTTTATGTTTTTATGGTCCAAAATATGCGAAATAACCAATGTCCCTCTTATATTTGATATGTGTTATACTAGCTCTCATATCATATATATCTGTCTTTATGTTTGGCAATCGTACACAATATTTAGTTATTGATGGTTACTAATAAATATCACCACAAATAAGTTTTTGTTTACGAGAATATTCTAAGGACCCATTTAATTTGATTTCGTAAAATATTTTTATTTTTGTTCATAATTATAAGTTTCATTTATTTTTTTCATTGTAAAAAAGTATTTGTAGATAATTTTTTCTTAATATCTATATATAATTAAAACAATAAATAGTTATTTTCATTATTTTATTACGAATAAGATTTTAAAAAAACATTTTATTTTAAATTAACCAAATGGACTCTAACCTTTTTCGTTAAGTTTAAAATTATTATTTTATATAAGACAACTCCTACAAAATTCATACATTGTTTAATTTCTACAAAAAATTTAAAATTATATATATATATGTATATACAGAAATATTAAATGAAGGGCATTTATGACATTTGAATAATAAATTTGTTGTCAACACCAGAAAACCCTTCTGGTGAAATCCACGTGTATTTTTTCATGCATTTCCTTTTTATTGCTCACCAAACAAAAATACTTTTTGTCAAATGTGTTTTCATTTCCTTCCCAATTCCATACTTTTCAAAAAGATTCATATCTACCAAATATATACGGTGGGATTTTTACGATCAAAGATTATATTTTCACCTAAAATCAATCAAAGTTGAAATGTATGTTTGTTTAAACATTCCCGAGACACAAAACGCAAAAGGAACCAACACACCCGAACTATCGTGGGGACTTCATTTGTGGATTCACTAATAATTTAATTAATACGAGTTCAAAACATTTAGGTCAATTGCTAATGAGTTAACTTTTAGTTTTCACATGTTCAGTATTTTAGTTTGTAAATCTAATACACACATTTATAAAACAAACAAAAGATACCTACGTTACTTTAGTCCGGGTGGATTAATAAAAATTGTTATTTATATGATATATTTAATAATTATATGAATTTATTCTTTTGAATATTATTACATGTTAATTTAATAATTTTATTTTGTTTTTACTTTGGGTCAACTTACTCTTATCCCATTTAGTCCTAATCTTAGTTAGACTTAATCAAATTTTAGAGTTAAGTGAGGGATAATCATAACTCATCCCCAATCATTTGAACATTAGAGTTAATATCCCAAGTTAAAACATTTTAAAGAGAACGACATGCAGAACAGCCATTGTGCTACAGTTCATCGCGTGAAACGAGAATCACGTGCTCGAAATTGCAGGCGACACTTTCTTCGTTTTTTTTAATGAAAGACTAGTGTGTGACCCGTGCATGACCAAATTGGAGGAGGGAGCGAGCAAGGGCAATGTGCTAATTTTTTTAAGATAATTTATTATAGAAGCAAACGTAATATAAATATAAATAACAAATAATTACTTATAAACTAATGACTTATCATCCAAAATATTAACATATTCCAAGTAACTGGGTAGTCATAAAATCAGTAAATAAGCAAATAAAGTGGTTCCCAAAACATTGAATAAATTTAACTCACATATCAAATCAAAATAACTCACTGGTTGACGGAGGATATATCTTAGTAAAAGGTTCAACGATTTACTCTTTTTTGTTTTTCTCAGTAGAAATAACAAAATAGAACAACCTTTGTCCCTACAGCTCCAAAATCCTGAAATTCCAGCACCTATGAATGACATTTCCCCAAAAATACTCCTAAAAAAGACAAATGGAATACATTAAATAAAAAGTTTAAGGCAATATAACAGTAAGCACTAATATCTTGCAAAGCAAAGTCTACAAAATAAGTTAATAGGCTATAAAAGATGACTTGGAAGAAAGTGATAGAATAGTTTTCACTCCACTTCTTATCACAAAAACTTTGTGAATGAGTTATGTCACATAGTAGTGGAAAATAAAAAATATAGGACAAATTACTTTAAATAGAATAACTAATCGGTAGAGACTATTAAAATAAGAACCTCATTGCTATAGATACATGAAATAATGACCTTATCTATAAGGCAAATATAACAACACAAAATAGAGGTGTTCAAAACCGAATCAATATAAAAAAATAACCAAAAACCGATCCAAATAATCGAAAACCGAAGTTTTTTAAAAATTTATATCAATGTTTAATTTTATTAAATTCTTTTGAGTCAAATTGTAATGTTATTTCATATAAAATTATATTAAATTAAAATTATCATAACAATGAATTATTAAATTACTAAAATTATAATGAAGAATAGTTTCCTCCTAGTAATTAAAATATCAATGTAGGTTCATTTAAAACGTTCACCTCTGTGAGTTAAATGTAAATGTCACCAATCTGCTTTCATGAAAAATATTTACCCTCGTGAGTTAAATGTAAATGTCACCAATCTGCTTCCATAAAAAATATTTATCCTCGTGTGTTATATTTTATCTATAATTTTTTTTATATTAATAAATCTACATATAAATATTAATGTGAAAAAAAAAATTGAGTTTACCCGGTCCAAAAAAAATTCAATATAAAACAATCATCCCCGTAAGTAAAATGTAAATACCCCAAATTTGTTTTCATGAAAAAGGTACAACCCCAAATGTTTTATTTTATATCTAATTTTTATTTTAAAAATAATTAAGAAAAATATATTTATACACACAGGGTATATTTATAGGCGTAAATAAAAAAAACTAATTATTTGTACATGTTATTCATATATTCCAAATGATACCTTGATTTGACACAAAATGAATCAATCATTTCTTTGGTTTGGTCTATTTACTGAAATCAAACTACTGAGGCGATACAAACTCGATCTGCGGCATAATGGTTGTCCAAACAAAAAAAATAGATACATTTCTATACGCAAAAAGTTGTAAACAAATTCAAAAATTTATTATTTATTATTATTGATGAAAGTAAAAAAAAAAGGATAAATAATATATGTTGCACATCAACTTATCTGAACAATGGCTTATATAATTTGCTCATTTACAATTTAGAGGTTAAAAAAAGATGTCAACATAAAAACAATAGAAATCATTTAGTCGAACTCAAACTCCCATCAAACTCAAACAGAAACACCAGGCATCGAACAACAACATCAAAGTTCCATTTTTCTGCAATTGACAGCATATAGTGTAAATATGCATAGTCACTGAAAAGAAACATAAATTACTTGATCAAGCTCACCATTCCACAAATTTAAGTCCCCAGGCAGCAACTTCATCATTCTTCTCTCCAATGTCCAGTTTCCACAAAATGTCACCATAACTTGTAGTCTATTTGTGTCTTGGCTTGGCATGCAATAGCATTGATATTTCTCTGCACTAATAAAAACCCTCTAAGAATATCTTCTATGAAATCAATTTTTTAAAAATGAGCTTACCAGTTGCAGCAAATCAATTTTTAAAAAATAGGATATTAAGCATTAAAGATCATCCAATATGGAATAACCTTTAGGCTTTGTTGCAGTAAACACCTTTAACAGAATTACAACTCTTCTATAATAATGAAAAGCAATTAAAACACTCAAAGAGAAACTTCATAACAGATCGAGCAAAAATTTGCCATCAAGTTCTCGACACAAAAATGATTATTTTTGCAAAACCAATATATATTCTCTTATAAATATCACTCATCACTAACCAAACCAATTGACATAGCCTAAAAACATTTAGATTGAATTAACTTGTTAATGATTGATGATTACAACCTTCAATGATCTTCTGGGTTTATATTTTATATAGGGAGAGAAAAGAGAAGGATAAGTGATTTTAGAAAGGACTAAACACCTTGTCAAACTTGTCCTCAACAACCTTTGTTATATCACTCTGCTGCTCAAAGACAGCATCCAAGCACAAAATTATCAATAATGCAATAACACAACCACCCAAAAACTATAAAGCTTCTTGAATAATAATCAGACTTTAAAAACATAAATATAATAGATCGCAATAGAAAGAAAAAATTTAATAGTACTTGAACCATATATAAATCCAAAGAAACAAATTATTCAAGAGTAAAGTGAAAGGTGGGAACGTCAAGTTGTTGCACCCATAGTGATAATCCACCAGCTATCAAATACCCAAGACACCAAGGCAACATCCAGGTTATAGAACTTCATCAAATTTCTGTAATAATTTTGTACTTTTCTAGTGATTTAATCAATTCACAAATCTTGGCAGACAATACACTGCAAAATACTAAATAGAGATTTCTCTTTAAATTATTATAGCACGTGAATTCAATTAAAAAAAAACTATAATCAACGTCAACCACTTAAATGAAACTAAGATATAACTTACAAAACTTCAGCTGATATAGTATCCTTATCCACACAAGCAGGAAGTGGGCAGACCCCACATATAGTCCAAAAACCCCAAGGCATTACAATTGAGATGAATAGTATTTATTTTCAATTGAAATCTTTATTTGAAGGAAGAATGTCTTACCAGTTACCAGCAGCAGTGGGACGCCAAAATGAAACTATTGTTCTATCTCAGCTCAAAATAGCCTAAATAATTTAGTTCAGACAACTTGAAAGTTTATGTTCCAGTAAAATTAATTAATGTATAGACAAACCAAAGCAAACAATTAATTAAATTAATCTATCTCATATTCTTACTGTCATACAAAACAAAAAAGGATAGAAAAAGCAAGCCATGCTTGAGAATGGAACTCACTTCATCATGAAATCAAGTCATGCTTGAGGCCTCTTTCTGAGAGTGTTACTACCTCAGTTAGTTTTGATTTCTTTCCAAAGACATAATTACAAAAACAGGAAAATGTTCTCTTCTTCTTCTTCTTCTTCCCTGTTCAATAAGTGCAAACCAGAAAATTTTATGAGCAAAATGATACAATACACAAATGGACGGGGCAAAGAAAATCTGAATGATTTCATATCCTTATTGTGTATTTGGCAAAAAAACCAGCACAAATAAAAAGGACACCATATAACAACCAAGACAAACGATCTTTTATCCAATGATTCAAACAACCATTGCATTCTAACAAATAACTATCTCCAAGCATTATCAGGTAGAACTAAATAAGAAAAATAATAAGGAAAATAATAAAAATGAGCAGGAAAGTTATTTTGCAGATCTAAAGCTCTTAGTGTTGACACTTGAAATTATATTGTCCCACACTATGTTCATGTTAAAAAAAAAACAACAGTTAAAAGTGGCTCCAGCGCTTACAGAAATCTAATTTTATTGAGCAATCCCCATGACAGCTAAGGTATGGCACCAATAAGAACTTCAAAAACCGCCCCAACAAAACAACACATAAAGAATAAACAGAGCTAAAGTAGTGGATGAGTTGCACTGCAATAAGTGTGTCTTCTATCTATCTATAACAGTACAATAGAAAAGTATGAAAGTAAGAAAAAGGTCACTATAAATAAAGTATGAAAGAAAATCCCAGTTTTTTTTCTTCAGAAGTACCATACAAGAAGGTCCACGGCAGTGACTCCTCAAAAGGGACCATACCTGCAGCATCATGAACCAGAGGAAACCTCTTTAAAATAGAGAAAGGAAAAGGGATCATACCTGTAGCACCATGAACATAGGAAAACATTCTCAAAAGCTCAAATATCCTTTAAATTTATCTTCCTGCAATCCCAAGTTGTATAAAAAATATAGAAGTAAAGAGTTCTATTGCAACCAAACTTATAACAACATTTTTTTTTCAGTTTATCATTATATTATATGTTTGTACATTTATTCTCCTTTTTAGAAAAGATGCAGAAGTGATCGATAATGTATTATGACTCATGAGAGATGGCAGAGTTTTGTTTCCTTTCTTCTTTATGGCAAGTATTAAAGATGGAGAAATCTAAAGAGAAAAAGATTTCACCAAACCTATGCATATAGTTGCTTAAGTGTTGAACTCTACACAGAAGTTTCAAGGTATTAATAGCTATAAGTTTGACAGCTCATGTAAAAGATAAAAATCCAAGACATAAAATCTAAACGAAATGCCTATTCATAAAATAAAAGCCGCCTAATAATAATGAATCAATACAAAAAAGCCTCAAGTGCTCCTGCAAAAGTCCAATATAAACAAATGTAACAAATTTATAAGAGTCCAATACATTATGCTTAAAGCACAACACACAACATTTGCCTCAAAATAAAAGTTTTATTCATGTTGAATAATTCCCAATCAGCATCAAGTCATCTTGGTTGGAAAAGGATTTTGGAACTCACAGAAGAAACCCAAAAATACTTTTCCAGGGCATTTAACCTTTAAAGTAAATTAGTGACAACTGAATTGAAAAACATAAAATGTTATGATTTAACTTCAAAACTTGGTACATTGCTTAATTCACACAACTCCCACAAAAAATTTTGGAAGTGAAGAAAAATATATAAAAAAAAAGAGTAGAAACAATCTTTAAAATAAAAAGGAGTAAGAATAAGCTACCTGTATTTTTGTGAACTCCTTAATATCCACCTTTCTCTCTTCAATATCATGTGTCTACAGGTCTTTTATTTTCTCTTCCAATGTAGTTATACAGATCATAGTTGAGTTATGACAAAAAAAATCAGAAAAAAATTATAGAAAAATTTTCTGGGAAAAATGTCATTCTCACATATTGTTGTTTGTTGTTCTGAAGAGAACAAATCTACTCAACAAAAAGGAGGTGCCTTTGGTGAGTTATCTTTTTAGAATCCATGAAAAGCCAATAATCCACAATTTTTCTCACCCTACGCCAGGAGTTGCCTCCTTCGTCGCCTACTTCCTCCGGCATTATCGTCATCCACTGTCTCCTTCGTCACCGTCGTTCTGAAAGGCCCCACTTCTCGTCACCACCATTCCGAGCGCGACGCTCCTGCATGGTGGCCACATACGGCAGTTTCCTCCTCCACCATCGTGGATAGCAAGGGCCACGACAAAACCCCTATTTCTTTTTCTGCTGCCACGAATCGCGGCCATTATTGCCTCTGCAAGCATGCCCCCCAAATACGTAACGGCCAGGCACAGCCCTTCCACCGCCGTGTGCGCCGTGATCCGTCTCTCTCTCTCTCGTTGGTCTCGCTGCTTCACACTTGGTGCTCTGATGATAAAATGTTTAAGGAGGAGGAGGAGACCTTCTTTTTTTCAAAGCCTAATAGTTGGCTGCTGAATTGGAACGGAGCATAATATTGGAGAAAGAGGAGAGAGAATGAATAGAGAGAATGGGTGGGAAAGTATGAGTTTCCCTTCTCACATGCTCCCAATGACCTGCGCATGAAGAGAGGGATTAAATGAGAGAAGCTTAAAATTTAAATTTGTATTGAAAAAAACAAAAAGGAATTGGAAACTGTAATGTTCAACCAACACATTTAATTACACACCGGATACAATTGGTTAATTTAAAAAAAAGGCTGCGCATCTCTTAAAAAAATGATAAATTGCATAACTGATAATTTATTAGCTGTAAAAATTAAATTTCAAAATTAAATTTTTAAATGTAGGGAGATAATACCATATTTCGAAAATAAAAATAAATTATTTATTTTAAGTTTTTCTATTTTTTAATTGTATCTCTAATCTACTTTTGGAAAGGTTGTGTAGGGATGGCAAAAAAATCCGTACCCGTGGGTATCTGCAGATAAAATTCGCTACGGGTACGGGGCGGGTACCTTAACGGGTACTTGCGGGTAAAGTAAATTGCTATTTGAAGTACCCATTAATAAACGGGGATGGGGACGGGTAGTGAGGTATCCGTACCCGGTAAGACAATTAACTACCTTTATTTTATATATATATTCCTAAAGTGGTCAATACAAGTGTTATACACTACAAGAAAAACTTGATTTACCTACGAGATATTATCCACGGCCAACAAGTCGTGGGTAATTTTTGCATTATCGAGGGCCTTAAGCCGTAGGTAACGAGCACGAAGAATAAGAATTCAAAATGAACGTTACCTATGGCCTGAGTCGTAGGTACCATCCTTTTCAATAACGACGGCCTAAATCCGTAGATAAATAAAGTGCGGGAACTGTTTTCCACGACCTAAAGCCGTAGGTAAGGGAGAAATAGGAGAAATTTTGAATTTTTTTTGGTACCTACGGCTTAGGCTATAGGTAATGACTTTTTTTAAATAAAAAAAACAATAACCCTTTTACCTACGGCTTAGGCTGTAGGTAAAGGTTTTTGAAAATAAAAAATAAAATAAGTTGTCAGTCCCACGTGCCTCTCCGGCTCTCCCCATTTCCCTAAAACAAAAAAGGAGTTACTATATTATTATACGTTATATTATATACTGGGCTCATATTGACCTAGCTTGCAAACACAAACACCAGAGAAAGAAAAAAGGGGCAGCTGCGTGAAGGAAGCTTCTCACAGCGGCCATGGCCACGGCTGCGAGGTAGACGATGACCCTGCGAAGGTGGGCGACGAGAACGGAGACCACATGCTATGGCAGCAGTTGTGTAGCGACGAGGACGATGGCGGCTCTCACGAAGCCATTTTGGCTGCATATGGGAAGCAGAGATCGACGTCGGATGCGGTGGGACTCGATCGGTAGTGCGACGGAGTGACGACCACCACGAACTACGCGGTGGCACGCGACGGAGACTGGCCGGTGACAGCAAAGGACTCCTTCATCTTCCTCTTTTCTATTTTACTCTGTTCTTAGTTCTTTTTTTTTCTTCCATTTTACTGGGTTTGTAGTTACAGTTTTTATTAGATTTGTTATCTCCTTGTTTTATTTCCATGGATTTCTTAGTATATTTTTTTTTTCCTTTTACGGGATTTCTTAGTTCTATTTTATGCTTTGGTCTTTTGTAAATTTTCGCTGGTTGCCCCATATGTACTAATCCATCCAATTTGGCACTTCTCGTAAATCTTCCACTTTTGATTCGTTTGGGAGTGATTCCTCTTTCTTGAGGTCTGCTATGAATACTTTGAAACTGGGTGGCTTGCTCTATGTTACTTCCACCGATGGCTCTCTTCTGGTGGCCACTGTCCTCATCAATAAGAATTGATTCTTTGATTTCTTTTTAGTTTGTAAGTTGCTCTAATTGAGTTATTAATTTTATTGATTTGGCACTTGAAGATGAAGACCTGGATAAATACCAGGCGAAGAAACTTCCTCTCTCTGTTTGTAAATAACTAAATTAATCAAATAATTAAATAAAAATTAATTAATAACTAATTTAAAATTTGATTTAATGTAAATATTTAAAAATTAATTTAATATAATGATAAAATAAAGAATTAATTCAATATAATTTAAAAATATAAATAAAAAAAGCTACGTAATAGGTTACCTACGGCTTTTGGCCGTCTGTAATTACCTACGGCCTGAAGTCGTAGGTAACTACCTACGGCTCATGGCCCTAGGTATACCTACGGCTTCAGGTCCTAGATAATTACATACGGCTTTTTTGAAATGGCCGTAGGTACGAAGTTGCAACGAGCGTTTTTCCTACGGATGTGGGGCTGTCACTCAGTCGTAGGTAACTCACCAGTACCTACGGCTTTTTGTTGTTTCCTATGGTTTTTGGCCCTGGCTAATAGCCAAATTTCTTGTAGTGATAGAGTGATGTAATTTTTAGTTGTTGTCTTTCTTTGTTTTAGTATTAAGCAAGTGACTACTAAATATGTATTATTGATGTATTTGTATTAATTCTCATGCTATACTTGTAATGACTTTTATTATATGATTTTTATTATGGACAATGTTATATGGAAAAAAAAACATTTTTGTTTAGTTTTTTCTAAATTTGTTTATATTTTTTTAAAATACCCGTGGATATTCGTAAATATATATTATTGATGTATTTGTATTAATTCTCATGCTACACTTGTAATGACTTTTATTATGGACAATGTTGTATGAAAAAAAAATTAGTTTTTTCTATTTTTTTTTAGACTTTTTAAAATACCCGCGGATATCGTGGGTACCCGCTAAAGCCTGGATAGCGGATACCCGCACGGGTATGGGGCGGGTAACGGGGGGTGAGGGTACCCAACGGGGCAGATAGCGGATAGCGGGTAGCTACTACCCGTACCCGCCCCGCCCTATTTACATCCCTAAGGTTGTGAGAAGATTGTCCAAGAAGCCATTACTTGAGAGAATGACACCTCACACACTTTCTATTTTATTATTCTACTTTTATAATAGTTATAGATTTTTTCGTTTTTGCCTTTTTGGGGTGAGTGTCAATGTGGAAAATGAGATCATCATGAAAAAGAAAAATGTTTTTTTTTTAGTCACTCCTTGTATGTTTGATAAATTTTGAGAGTAATAGAAATAGAGAAATAAAAAAAGAAGGCTTTAATATTAATTTGGTCTCTGTAATATAGGAGATTTTTGAATTAGGTCCCTATAAAAAAGTTAAACTTTTTTTGTTCTCCTTTTATTTATTTATTTTATTTTAGTCCCGGGAGGAGTTGACCGCTGATGTGGCACTGTAAGGTCCCTATAAAATTCCTACGTGGCACCTCATTAAACCTACGTGGCTTACACGTCACCTGACACATACCTATAAAAATATTAAGTTTTGAACTTAGTCCCTGTAAAAAATACGTGTTTTGAATTTAGTCCCTGTAAAAAATACGTGTTTTGAATTTAGTCTCTCTCCTTCTCCCCCCTTCTCCACCACCCCCACCTCCTTCTCCACCACCACCCCATGCCCACCTCCACCACCACCCCTCCTCCTCCACCCCCACCTCCTTCTCCACCACCCCCTCCTCCACCACCCCTCCTCTCAAATCTGTGTGTTGTTGTTGCTCTACGTTTATCAACAAAATCTACGTTTTTATTCAACAACAACAACAACAAATCGTAGAGAAACAACAACAACAAATCGGTTTGCTCCAGAAGAAGCCATTGAAAAGGGGTTGGATATGAGGGGAAAAAATGCTTTCTTTCTTTCCCTCTTTATTTCTCTATTTAGTGTGTTGCTTGGCCTTGTTTATCAACCAAATTTGCGATTGTTGTTGTTGTTGTTGCTGCTCGGCGTTTTTTGTTGTTGTTGTTGCTCTATGTTTTTTTTGTTGTTGTTGTATCTGTGAGGGAGGAGGTGGTGAGGGTGGAGGATGGAGGAGGAGGTGGTAGAGGTGGTGGTGGGTGAGGACCGAGGAGAGAGAAGGGTGGGGAAGGGAAAGGGGAGAGAGAGGATGTGATGCTGACATGTCAGCTTACATGGCGCTGACGTGGCCATTTAAATAAGCCACATAGGCACCTGAGTGTGCCACACCAGCGGTCAACTCTACCAAGGGACTAAATTCAAAAAAAAAAAAGGGAGAACAAAAAAAGTTTAACTTTTTTTATAGGGACTAAATTCAAAATCAGTAATATTACAGAGACTAAATTAATATTAAAGGCAAAAACGAATGATAAATATGATAGAAGTTGTGATAAAAAGAGAAAAAGAAAAAAGAAAAAGATTTTAGATGGGTGTTGAAAATAAAAAAATAAATTTTTACCACTCTATGCTATTCTATGTCTAACGAAAGATAGGAATAGAAGAGAAAATAGGTGTAGATGTAATGTAATAGATGAATTAGGTGATAAAAAGAGAGATAGAAATAGAGATATTAGATGGTGTTAAAAATAAGTGGATATCTAAAAATCATTTTTATTAAAAATAAGTAATGTTCGAATATCATTGTTGGAAGAAAAAAAACTTATCTCCTTCCACTTTCTCCACATTTTGCATGCCTCTTTTTCTTATTTCAGAGCACTCACGCGTGTTTGTTTTAGCACGAATAGCTACTGTGTTAATGCAGGCTAATTAATGGGCGTTGGAGAGTGGAGATGTGATCAAGTTGAATTGGATACTCTATTGGCCATACCATACCATCTCTATTATTCTTGGTTGCACACAGATATTAGATATATATACCAGTTATTCAAGTTACTGTCAATTACAGTGGATTCAATCCACAATAGTGCATTCAATTTCAAATTTCAAATAGAGATGCTATAGGGAACACCCTTCCCCGTGACACCAGGCTGATCCGAAGTCGGTTTCAGAAGCTCATAGGGCAAAATCCCAGCACCGTTTCTGTTCCTCTTTGTCCTATCCGCATTCCTCCCATCAATAACCCCTTCAAGCTCCATCAACTTCCCCTTAAACTTCTCAAACGCAGCATTAATAATCGGATCCTCTGCCCACGAAGGCTCCAAGGTTTGCCCAATATACTCTTCATCAGGCGAATGACTCGACAGAATATCCAACACCGTCAT
Organism: Glycyrrhiza uralensis; assembly: GCA_030159175.1. Lineage (NCBI taxonomy): Eukaryota > Viridiplantae > Streptophyta > Magnoliopsida > Fabales > Fabaceae > Glycyrrhiza > Glycyrrhiza uralensis. Next base: position 52,855,897 of record BRZY01000003.1, on the reverse strand, counting down.
CACGGTCGTGGCCTGAATCTGAGACGGGAAACACTTGAGCAATGTAACCTCTGGTTTATCCAAGAACAGTTCCCATTCTGGGTCAGAAGGATCCTCTGTGGGCATGTTGTTTCTCGCTATGGTGGGCCTGTTCGGGAAATACCCAGCATAAGAATATTGCCCAAAATTCACAGCCGCATGGTGCCCTGATGTAATCCACACGATGGTTGTCACAATCTCAATTAGATCCTTTTGGGTCTTCAAATTAGGCCACCAAGGTTCGTCCTTTTTGTCACCGTGACCAACGGTTCTGATCTCTTCCCACCAAGATTGGAGTTCTTGATCTGACTCAACAAGAATTGGGTCTTTGTAATAGTGGTTCACGTAATCGGTGACCCACGATTTGATGGTGTCCCAAAGAACGAGGCCATCGTTGGCGTAAGGGTAATCCTCTATGGCTAGCTTTAAGCCGTGAGGTGAAGATGGGTCTTCCTCTGCTATTCCCCTGTGAATGAGATCTGCTGGGAGGGCTTGCAAGTTGAATTGCCAGTGTTTGTCGTAGATGATTGAACTCAGAAGGATGGAGAGCTTCCCTGGACTGAAACTGCTCTCTATTATTCCGTTTGCGTTTATCAGTGCTTCGCGAGCTAGGGCGTTGATCTCCATTGTGTACCTGAAATGTGGATGCAGCAGCCTGTAGATTGGATGCATTGCACTCAGTTGCCTGTTTGTTGCTATGATATAAGGCTCTGTGCAGCAATGAGTTCTCAGCCTGTAGAAGAAAAGTCAAAAAGGTATTATTGTCTAGAAAAATGTTTCATGAACACTCATTGGATTGGAGTGTATACACGTCCCAATAATTCCAAAACTTTCTATTTTTTATTCTCGTAAATCTTCCTAATTACTAAATAGAAAAAATATTAAATATTTTTTTATGTTTTTAAGATATTAATTGTATTATCTTTCATGCTTTATAAAATAGTAAGAAGATATAATATTTTTCATACACGTCCCAAAGAGAAAAAGAAATAGAAGATGAGAAGTGATAAATATGCTACTGCGATATGAGAAGAGTTGGATGGGTAGTAACACTTTTTCGGATGTATATGTGTCATTCTTCTATTGATTAACCCCTCAAAAGCCAAATAATGCAATGTGTGTTTAGATTGTTACATACCAGTGACTAACAAGTTGGTGGTAACCAGAGTCGTGGGCAAGGGCATGAGCTTTGGCAAGCCTCCAAAGCCAAACACCGGTTGAGTGCCAGGAAGGTGTGAAGACTTGCTTCCACTGCGGCTTCCCATCCATAGGTGGCCGAGTTAGCTCAATAGCCAGTGGCCTCAATGTGCCATCGAGGGTCAGGAAGAACAATGTCCTTGATCCATATAGTGTTGTCCCTTCAAGTTTTCTGACTTCCTCTACTAATGGCAACAACAAATCGTGGTAGTCCAGGATGAACAGCTTCTTCTGCTTTATGGCCTGTATTAATTGTTCAAATTGCATAATTTCAGGTAGACTTAGGTCGTAGCAGTATAAAATATCCACAAAAGTTACTCCAAATCAACAATTACACTATACACTCATCCTTACATTATTTAGTGGGTTAAAAGCCAAAGGGTAAAGCACATCGACTTACTTATTCCAGAGGGAAAAAAAAAGTAACTTCTAAAAAAATTATTTTTTAGATTATATATACACACGCAAAAAAAAATTATTAAATCAGTTTTGTATTTTTATAAAATAAATTAGTATATTTTTTTCATTAATTACTTTCTATTTTTAGTTTCCTCTGCTAGTTCCTAGTTCCTATAGCAGTCACCTACAAAAATATGATTAGTATACTTAAATCAGAACATACCTCTTCCACGGTGGTGAATCCTCTGATTTCTCGCTCAATTATTTCAGTGGTGATTGCTGATTCCGCAGGACCATAAATATCAGGGTCGAGTTTGCTTTTCAATGGCCATTCCTACATGACAAGTTTTTTCCCCGCTAAGTATATCAAACTATCAATGATTGATAAAAAAAAAACAAATTAAGGTATCAATGTACTATTATTATTGATCATATATCTTTGCTAGTTAGTAAGTAATACCGTGACCAATTGGATGCAACACGGGTTAAGACCTGCTACAGTCTGCCTTCCAAATTCTTCATCCCTAAACCAAAAGAACCTGTCCTCTGCCACATTAAAAAATCACATGACACGCCCACACCCGTTAATTGATTAGTACTAACCTCAAATACAGATGAGGGAATAGGCAATTAATGAAATTAATTTAGCAAAGGTAAGAAACAGAGAGAGAATTTTAATTTTAATAATTTGTATGTATGTGCTGCAGGGTATATAATATAATCTTGCTTACTGTCCATTGTGGCGGGAGTCTCGAAACGGAGAAGGTCACCCTCGGTATCTTTGACAAGCTTGACCAGCCTTGGCAACACGGTCGTGAGAAATCCTTTGGACTGTTGAGGAGGCAAGCTAAGCCCTTCATTGAAAAGGTCATCTATGGCTGAGAACACAGGGAACCCAAGGTTTCTGTCAACTATCGCTGTACTCAGTGCCGGTAGGAGCGCGTGCAACCCCGAGTGTAATGTATTTGTCGAAAACGTGAACTGCTTTACTTCTGAAAAGCATTCGTCCCTTGGAACATACACGCTGCTACTTCTTTTCTCAGACAACGGATCTGCAGTACGTTCGTACGTACAAACACATTATTTATTTTTAATAATATAATTATGGCTTTAATATTAATTTTGTCCCCGTAAAATTTCTGATTTTGAATTTAGTTTCGATAAAAAAAGTTAAACTTCTTTTGTCTTTTTTTTTTTTAGTCCCTGGAGGAGTTGACCGCTGATGTGGCACTGTGAGGTCCTTATAAAATTCCTACGTGGCACCTACGTGGCTTATTAAGTTTTGAATTTAGTCCCTCTTAAAAACGTGTTTAAATTTAGTCCCTCTTAAAAAAACATGTTTTAAATTTAATCCCTCTTAAAAAAACGTATTTTAAATTTAGTCCCTCTCATTCTCTCCCCTCCTCCACCACCCCCACCTCCTTCTCCCCCTTCTCCACCACCACCCCCATCCCCACCTCCACCACCACCCCTCTTCCACCACCCCCACCTTCTTTTCCTCCCTCCTTCACCACCACCCCCACCCCTCTTCCACCACCCCCACCTTCTTCTCCTCTCTCCTTCACCACCACCCCTCCTCCTTCTCCCTTCTTCTCCTCCATCGTCCACCCTCCCCACCTCCTCCCTCACCACCAAAAGGAAATCACAGATAAAACAACAACAAAAAATGGCAGAGCAACAACAACATGTTGTGGGGTTGGGGGTCTGAAACTCATGTATTGTGTGTTACGTGGGATTGTGGGGTTGTTGTTATTGTATTGGTGGTGTTGGAATTTGATGGGGAGGCAAGCAAGGGGAACGAAGTGAGGCAAAGAGGAGGAGCTTGAAGGAGGGGGTGGAGGTGGAGGAGGGTGGAGAAGGAGGTGGGGGTGGTGAAAGAGGGGTGGTGGAGGTGGGGATGAGGGTGGTGGTGGTGGTGGAGAAGGGGAAAGAAGGAGAGGGACTAAATTCAAAACACGTTTTTTTTAAGAGGGACTAAATTCAAAACACGTTTTTTAATAGGGACTAAATTTAAAACACATTTTTTTAAGATGGACTAAATTCAAAACTTAATATTTGTATAGGTATGTGTCAGGTGACGTGTCAGCCACGTATGAATTTTACAGGGACCTCACATGGCCACGTCAGCAGTCAATGCTAGTGAGGGACTAAATTCAAAAAAATAAATAAAATAAGGACGAAAAAAGTTTGACTTTTTTTATAGGGACCTAAATCAAAAACCTCATATATTACGGGGACCAAATTAATATTAAAGCCTATAATTATTTATTGATATTTTCAGCTAATCACACAATAAATAATTCTTTCTCATCCGCAGCTAAATTTTTACTCAATGGAAGAAGAACTATAAATTTTTACTTTTATTAAAATCAATTTTATTCTCTACCAAAAAATTGATTTTGAAAACAATGATTGCCCAACACAGCTCAAGATACTGTATTATTTCCAACTCAAACACAATTCTAGACCAGATTTGTTGAGTGGGTGGTTTTTGAGTTGTCTCACATGGTGTTGTTAATTAAGCATGTGTGATGCGCTGGTCCATAAGGAATAAAAGAGGGGGCAAAAAGAGGAAAGAAAAACCATAATTTTATCAAGGTTTTTTTTTTGTAATAGGAGGATTGTGATTCCTTTTATTTTTGTATTTCTTCTCTTAGGATTGCTGATCTGATTATTTTGGAGTATGCATGTCTATAATGACATTATTTGTTACACTGTTGCAATACTTTTCTTTTAGGATGATGTGATCTTCTAAGTGTAATATTTAATTCATAATATTTTGAGATTTACTTTTCATAATATTTAATTAATATTTTAGAAACTAAATTTAATATAGTCCAAGTATTATAAAGACCAATTCAATATAGATTAAATATTATAGAAACTAAAATTAAAAAATGAGATCAAAACACAAACTTTCTTATCTTTTTAATCGATAAAAAAAATGGGTGGTATATTAAACAAATTAAAAAAATTATTTAACCTAATCCTTTCTTCCCGATTGCTTTTGTATGTGGTCAGGTTGAGAGTCTCAGACTTCGGAGGAGTACAAAAGTTACTGTACCAGGATATATCAATCATAAAGCCATGCCCACTACATGTGACCAGCGAGCGAGCCGTGCAATAATTCATCTTTCCGTCATGCTGTCTACTTTACATTTTTCGTCATTTCTCATCATTTTCTGAGAAATGATGATGACCCGCGCGCAGTACGTACTTCATTCCGAAAATGAATTTTTTTTTTGACAAAGTCTTAATTTCTTTAAAACGTTTGCAAGTTGAGTCTAATCTTGACGTAGTGAATTTAAACATTTTTAAACTAATTTAATAAAATATTATCTTATTATGTAAAGAACTTAATATCTTATGAATGTTAATAATACATATTATTTTACATTAATAATATATATATATTTAAAATTAAGCTTAAATATATTTTTGGTCTCTCGTGTTTGGACTAAGTTCGTTTTTGGTCCCTCAAATACCAAGAATATTGTTTTAGTCTCTAATATTTTGAAAATCAGTCACTTTTGGTCCATCGGACCATATTTTAAATTTGAAAAGTATTTTTTAAATTTATACTTTGACCTCTCTTAAAGCCTGATGTTCACCTTAACTCGTTTTTCCGTTCTCCTCCCCCTCCACTGATGCACCGCGGCCCTCCATCTCTGCGCGGCCAAGGGAGGAGCTCCGTGCGGACAAGGGAGGTTGCGCACAATGGCGAGAAGGGAGGGGGCCACCGCGATCGCACAAGGAGGAGAACAAGAGAGAGGCCGCATCTCATGGCTGCTTCGAGGGAGGACATTGGAACTACTCCTAGCAGGGATGGGGGTCGCGATGCATCAGTGGAGGGGGAGGAGAATGGAAAAACGGGTTAAGGTGAACATCAGGCTTTAGGAGAGGTCAAAGTATAAATTTAAAAAATACTTTTCAAATTTAAAATATGGCCCCATGGATCAAAAGTAACTGATTTTCAAAAGATTATGGACTAAAATAATATTTTTGGTATTTGAGGGACAAAAAATGAACTTAGGCCAAATATGAGAGACTAAAAACATATTTAAAGCTTAAAATTATTAAAAACATTGTAAAGTATATGAATTTTTTTATTTTTAATTGAGGAAAAAAGGGGATGAAATGTATGGACGTAGTAATTATATACCATCAGTGATTCGTGAGTAATTTCATGAAATTCTTTAATGGTATAAGCATGTTTGATTTTATGTTGTAAATGTAAGTTTGATATAGGGTCTGTTTGGATTGGCTTATGCAGAGTTTATGAACACAGTTTATGACTGATTTATAAGTTGTTTTAGACTTATTTTTCATAAACTACCTAGGATAACTTATCAAAATAGCTTAGAGTTTACATGAAATAAGTTTCACCATATTTTTTCTTCGATTATAAAGATAGTTTATGTCATAAGATGTAGAATAAACTGTTATGCCAAACAGGGTCATTATGTTATAATGTTCTGAGTTGACACCAGTAAGATATGATTGAATATCTATATAAATTTTTTTTTATACCGTCAATAAATAGTAATTAAACTCCTAAAAGTATATTTGATAAAAAAAACTCTAAAATTGCTTTGGATTCAAACGTATTTTTGCAATATTCTCGCTAAAAATCAAACACGAAAACGGTGAAATGAATTATTATATATCGGCTTAAATATGTTTTTAGTCCCTCATATTTGGCTTAAGTTCGTTTTTGGTCCCTCAAATACCAAGAATATTATTTTAGTCCATAATCTTTTGAAAATCAGTCACTTTTGGTCCCTAGGGCCATATTTTAAATTTGAAAAGTATTTTTTAAATTTATATTTTGACCCCTCCTAAAGCCTGATGTTTACCTTAACCCATTTTTCCGTTCTCCTCCCCCTCCACTGATGCACCGTGGCCCCCCATCCCCGTGCGGCCAAGGGAGGAGCTCCGCGCGGACAAGGGAGGTTGCACACAATGGCGGGAAGGGAGGGGGCCACCGCGATCGCACAGGGAGGAGAACGAGAGAGAGGCCACATCTCATGGCAGCTTCGAGGGAGGACATTGGAACTACTCCTAGCAGGGATGGGGGGTCGCGATGCATCAGTGGAGGGGGAGAAGAATGGAAAAACGGGTTAAGGTGAACATCAGGCTTTAGGAGGGGTCAAAGTATAAATTTAAAAAATACTTTTCAAATTTAAAATATGGCCCCAGGGACCAAAAGTGACTGATTTTCAAAATATTAGGGACTAAAATAATATTCTTGGTATTTGAGGGACCAAAAACGAACTTAAGCCAAATATGAAGGACTAAAAACATATTTAAGCCTTGTATATCCTGATAAATGAAGTCTGTCCAATGAATTAATTAATGTGAGGCGTACGTACCTGAGTCGCAGCGAGGTCTTCCGGTTCTGCATCGCCGAGGATATGGATGTTGAGTGCCACCAAGAACAGGTCTCTGGAGTTCGGGGTTGCTGTCTGGATCTCCAAGGTCGTTATACACATCGTAATCATATATCCTCTCAAAGCTCTTGCGTTCGCCTTGCCCATTGCCCCGTAAAGTTACCAGCTCCTCTTCTCTTAACCTTCTCAATCCTTCTGGTGTTTCAGATGGCAAATATGACTGCGTTCCCATACATAATAAAAAAAAAAACGAATTATTAATTTATAATTAATTAATACATTCATTATCCGCTTTCCCTCTTCTCATCAACTCGTGAATTATCATAATTTTCTGTGTTTTTAAACAAGTTAATTAAATTAATCATAATTAATTTGATCATTTATCCAAATAATTGATTTTTATAAAATACCATGCAGATAAATTTTTATCCAATTAAGAATTTAATCGTTACTCCCGAGTCCTGTCACATATCGAAATTTATCTATCTATTTCTATATAATAAATTTGAGTTTATTTTTTCAGAAAATAGTATAATTAAGTCTCACATTTTTTCCCCTCTTCTCGATCTATTTTTTATTTTTTTTACCAAAGTAGAGAAAATTACGTTTACTCTTTCCTTTGTTTGTCTCTAATCTATTTCTCTTCAAACAAACACTTTACATGTTTGTTTTTATTTTATAACAAACACACATCTTATAAACTTTAATATTAAACTAATTCAATATTTTTTAATTACTTATTTAATATAAAGAGAAATTCATTATAATTAATATATTTAATTTATTTTCGTATATATGATCATTCTACTTCATTATTGAATTTTTCTTCAAGCTTAAACTGTAAAGTATAAATATAAATATTCCATTTATCGATGCTATATATGGGGTGATGAGATTGATGATGAAACCTTGTTGGAGAAAAACACCCTCTTATCAGGGTTGTCATACTTGGAATGAACCCAGGATTGGCAAGAAAAATTAACGGGACCAGTGAGGAAGCCATCAAGAACAACTTCCCTGATAAACATCTCCCTGTGATGCTCATTTTCCATAAGAATGGCACCAATCTCTCCAAAACTATCTGACACTTCAAATTCAGCCTCATACTTAAACTCTTGTGCTGATCGGTGCGTCAAGTGGACGTAACCCTTGATAGTTGCCTTCTCCAGTGTCGTACCTTTTTGAAGCATAACAAGACAAAAGAAATATAAGATTTTTTTTGGTACATATATATAAGGGAAATAAAAAGAAATATAAGAATTACTACACGCAATAATTTAACATGTATTTTAATTAAACAACAGTTTGAACTTTTAAAACGATGGTTTAAAAGGGGAAATAATGTCAATTTTTCCAAAAAATAGAAAATTGTCATAATTTCGTCTTCGTATTTTTATTTCATAATACAAACAAGGTGCATGGTGATCAGAAAGCTAGTCCTAGACAAATTGCTCATACTATTTCTTTTAGCGTAAATTTTACGCATTTCCATCTTTGCAATAGGATTCGTCTAACTCCTGCTCAAGAAGTTAGTTTTGTGGGTGAGTTGAGTTCTATGCAGAAACTCTTACTATGAGAGAACGAATGTTAAAACAAGAACATTGATCTTTTTGTTTTTTTTCACTCATAAAGTTATCTAAAGAGATCTAATTTTAAATTAAAAGAATCTGGCTACTGCCTTTCAAATTTTTTTTTAAAAGAATCTACCTAGTGCGAAAATAAAATAAGTTTCATAATAATTTTTCTTCGATTATAAAAGTAGTTTATATAACTTATACCAAAAGCAGTAGATAAACTTGTTATCCAAACAGGGCCAAAATCTTAAAAAAATAGAAAGAAGAACAAAAAAGGAGGGTGTGAAAATTAAAAAAAGACTTATGAGGCTTTACTTCTACAATCGAACCTTGTTCATTCACTAAGGTAAAATCATATGTTAGTTACCAATCGGTCAGATCAATTATTAATAAAGAAAAATTAATTTTATAAATAGTAATAGTGAATAATTTTTTTTACTAGTGGTAAGGAAACAAAAGTTTGGCTGCTTGACGCTAAACAGGAATGATTCTTTCGTACGTGTTCAGCTTCAACCAGAGTGAATGAAGAGATTAAATATGGTTTTATATTTCAACTTGATGAAACATTAATATAGTTTTTTTTTTTAATATTTGCTTAAACATGTACTTACTTGGATCTAGGTCGGCTCCAACAAGCTCCAAGAGAATTGATTGACCCAGTAAATCCTTGATGTCATCAAGCCCTCGTTGCATAGCCCTTTCTGAGAAAAGCCCACCAACGGTTGGCTGAACAGTTACGGTGGCTTTAACTTTCACTGATTTCTTTTCAATTGCTTCACTCACAGCCACAGCTTTGATTTTGGTGCCACCGCTACCGCTGCAGCCATTCCTAACCCTCCTTTGCAACTGCTTTTGGTTTGGGAACAATAACGGCCTTGTTGACCCAACCTGAAAATATGGATGGTTATAACTACTTCCATGTAGGCATGGCTTGTGCAAGATGAGACTGTTTGGCCTTGAATTTGATAGATGAATTAGTTGCATAAGCATTTTTTTTTCTTCTATTTCTATGTATGTATATATTTATTATTATAATCTCCCCCCTTTTCTCTCTTCTGTGTGTTTTGAACGAGTAGAGGGAGAGAACGAAGTTACGAAAGGCAGTTAGTTTCTTCTCAAATCTTGATTATAGGAGAGGGAAGGAAGCCATGGCTATGGGATGGAAAATATTCCATTCTCTAGAGTAACATATTTATACAACGAAATTATGTACAAAATTTATGATTTTTTTTATAAATAGTAAATAAGTATAACCACAATAACAATGAAAATCAACATCAGTTTTTGTAGATGGGTCAGTCTTTTTTTTTATCAAAAAAAAAACAATGAAAATCTTTTGTGATCATGGGGACCCGACTACATGCATTGATCGGTATTGTGCTGGTTTAAAAATAGATTATTTATTTTTAAATCTGCTTATGAATTGAATGAAAACATAAATTTTTAGTTTTTGATAAATATTAAATAAGTAATTTTTTTATAATTTATAAATATTTATAAAAACAAAAATGAATTTCTTTGTGACTTGTCATATTTATAAAAAGAATTGTAATGGATTAATTTAGCACGACTTTCATCTGTCTTTAATTATATGGTCCGTTCACAATAATTGATAAGTGTCTGAACTGCATTTTTAAGTTATCAGCATGTATTTAAATTAATTCATCTTGAAATTATTCTTTTATAATTTACTGAAATAATAATAATCATTTCAACATAGAATACTTTCAAATTATGACTATGTTTTAGGTTTTGATATAAATTTTTTTTGAGTCTCATAATAGAAAAATATTTTAATTAAAAATAAAAAAAATCCCAAAACTAATGTTACTCACAATAAAATTAACTTTATTTCCTACTTTAAAATTTACCTAAACAGCACACTTGAGACCAACATGATTTTATTTCATGCAGATCACCGTTTGGCATTTATAGCCAAGCTGCCAAAGCAGGCACTTATGGTGTGTTTGGTTGTGAGAATAAATGGTGAAGAGAGAAAAAGGTGAGAAAGAGTATGTGAAGAGAGAAAGAGATGAGAAATTGAGTAGATTTATGGTATTGTTTGGTTTAAGAGAAAAAGAGAAGAAATAGAAGAGAAAGAAATATGTTTTATCTCTCTCATTCGTTTGATTTGATAAAAAGGGAGAAGAGAGAAATGATAGTTTTTTAAAAAAGACAAATATATCCTTTTATTAAAAAATTAATATACTTTTTGATATTTTCTAAGAGGTACAGATAGGAGAGAGAGTTGACAAGAAAGAGGGTAAATGTGGGAAATTGAAAATAGCACCATTTCTTCTCTGCTCTTTCTTCGCTAGTTTGCAAAGAACACGTGTTTTATTCTCTCTTCGTTGTTTCTTTTTTGAACCAAACAGGGCAAGTTTCCTCTTTCTCCTCTCTTTCTCTCTTCTTCATCTCTTTCGTTTCAAAATCAGCTCTACCAATCAGAGGGTTAAAGTCATTTGAATAATAACCATCATTTGTGAACACTTACATATTTTTAACCCTTATTTAACACTTCTAATTTTTTTTTTATCTCTATCTTTCTATCATACTATTATCATTCATTTAATACATCTATCACTTCTCTCTATTCTATTTATATAATTCTAGGTGTATTTTGGCACATTGATGTCAGTAAATAAATTTTCTTTGAATAAATGTGTCTCAGGAGTCAGAAGCGCAAATGCATTGTCATTTTTTTCAATCCAGTAGAAATGGTAAACACACACACACACAAATGTTCTAACTGGAGATCGAACCACGTCTAATCTAATAACGCAAGATGGATTTAACCATTTGTACTATGCTTTACGGAGAAATGCATTGTCATTTGTCATTATTGCAGAGGGAGGAATCTGAACTAAAATACGGATGAGTAAAGCAAACGGAGATTGGTTTCAGAACTTTCAGTTTTATAGACCAAATGGAAAATGGAAATGGACCCTCATTCATTGACGTGGCGTTTGAGTAATAATGAAGGGGGGGATTTTAGTCTTATTTAGTTATTTTACTTATTTTTTTATTTTTTATTTAATGCGAACTCACCAAAAATATTTTATTTTATCAGATGAAAATGTCATTATATTATATTTTCTTTCTTTTCACTCTTTAATTAAATAAATGAAAAATCCATATTTTCTCAATCAAAATAATTTATAAAATATATTTTCATTTTTTTCTTCAATTTATTTTCTCTCTATTAATTTTCTGTCCTTTAATTTTTTTTATTTCGCGTCCAATTGTTACAAAGTGCATGGATCGTTTCCTACCAAATGTACGGTCAAACTGTTTCTAAACCGGAAGAAGAACTACTGAGAATAGGCCCATTCCGATAGATATCATTTGACACATGCTCAATTTAAACAGAAATAGATAAATAAAATATATTTATGAATTTATAAATATTATTTCGAAATTATATATATTATCGCAGTATTTGATTATAAAAAAAATTATATTAGTATGCTTGTTTATTATTTAATTATTGTGTGTGTCAGTGATACTATATTATAAAGATATATTTTTGGGCTTAGGCCACGTTTAATGCAAAAAAAAAAGGTATATTTTAAATAAAACTAGATAGATAAAATTTGTTTATGAATTTATGATTGTTATATTTATTGTTAAACTTAAATACGTTATCGTAATATTTTATTATAAATATATATACACAAATAGCCAGACACGCCAGTTATAATTCAAAATAAATATTGATGGTGAACTAAACAAGCAATAAAGTCCAGTCCGCGAGGCTGAGTGGAGTGGTCCCTTCCCCTTAAATAATTAAATATAGTACAAAAAAAATTCAAACTATAAAACAAAATTTGACTGTGATGCTTTTAACGTTTTTTTCCTAGGGCACATGGGGCCTCCCTGCGAGACAATGCATACCGAAAACGTGTGTTTTTTTTTTAACCCGTTTATAAATAATAAAACAAAATCTTATAATGGGCTGATTTACATGACATGTTACTATGTCGTGCACAAAATGATCAGTTTTTTACTGTGCACCGATGCACGGAAAATGTGTCCTCTAAAAGGCTTTTTCACTATTATAGTACTTTTTTTTAATTATTTTTCAAATTAGTATTTTTTTATTTTATTTTCTAAATTAGTATCTTTTTCAATTAAATATTCATTTTTATTAGTTATCAATTAATTAAATATTAAATATTGGTTTAAAATTGTAATTAAATTGTTAGTTTAAAAGTCAAGATATTAATGTCTCTGTCTCCACACACTAATTGGAGCACCCTCCTCCACTTCTTTTCTATCACAAAAGACAAAGGCATCAATGTGTTTGTCTCCTCACACTGATCGGAGGATCCTCTCCAATATTTTTCTGTCACAAAAGACAAGGACATTAATGTCGCGAAGAGTTCAAACTGGTGTCTCACTGTTCATATTGGCCAGAATACAAGGGAATTAAGTTGTGTCATAATCCAGCAATGCAGATAGGTCCAAATGGTCGTCTGTAGTCTACAAGAATTAGTACTGAAATGGATCAAACGAAAAGGAGTCGTCATTGTGGATTGTGTCGAAATGAAGGGCATAACAAGTAAAAATGCTCTTAACGTTTTGGAACCGATACGCAACACTAAAAAATTTCTATCATTTGTATTTAATTCACTTTTGTATCATTTCTATTTGTATCACTTTTGTATTTATGTTTTTAAATTTTAAATCAATGTGATCTATTTTATATAATTATATTATTAATTAGTTAACAAATCGGGTTAACTAATATTTAACAATTAAATATTTAATTAATTAACAATTTAATTATAATTTTAAACCAATATTTAATATTTATTTAATTGATAACTAATAAAAATGAATATTTAATTGAAAAGAGTGCTAGTTTGGGAAATAAAATAAAAAGAGTGCTAGTTTAGGAAATAATTAAAAAAAAAGTGCTATAGTAGTGAAAAAGCCTCCTCTAAAAGGCTATTCTTAGTGAAGTATTCATTTTTGAGTATTTAAGTAAATCTTATTTGTATATATTATTTATTTTTATTTTTTTTAACTTAAGTATCTAATAGGTACCCAATCCTTCCAACCTAATAATTCTAAGAAAATTACTCAATAGATCTCACTAATAATTTTACATCCAATTAAAATCTATAAATACACGTGAAACCCGTGAGAAAAAAAAAAAAAAGAGGTGTACAAGCACCCCTCCATTTGAAGAACTCACTTTATTTTCTCCACGTTGGGGTACCTAATAGGTACCCATTAAATATCCAATAGGTACTCCCATTAAAGATGTCTATGTACTATTTTCTTTCTTAAATTAAAGGGACTTCATTGTACCAAAAATAAAAAGTTTAGACATTATATGGACAAAAAACAAAAACAAAAATAATTACATGAACTAAAAAAAATTAAGCCTAGTTAAGTTTTACTTTTATGAATTAGTTTAAACTTGAAAGTAATCATTTGCAATGGATCTAGCGACTAGTATCATGTTTTTCAGTTCACGAAGTAATCTTTGTCCTCTCCTGGCAATTTTGCCCTCACCAATATGCAGCGCTTTTTTTTTTTTTTTTGGTGATTGACCAATATGCAGCGCTGTGACTTGTGAGTATTATATGTTATCTATTTAAAATTAAAATTAAAATTTTTATATTAACGTTTTAATATAAAAAAGACACAACATATTAAAAATATAATTTTCAATATATATAATATGTTACTTATTATAAGTGTAAAATAAATGTACGGATGATCTTTTTAATTTTTTTGAATATTATATCATTTTAATTTTAATTTCATAATAAAACATAAAATTATATATTTTTAAAATGATTTTATCGTAATGTATAAAAGTACCTTAAGTAGTTTTAAAAAATATTTAATAATGTTGAGTTAAAAAATATTTAAAAATAGAGATAGTTGAATGTTATATTTTGTCAATTATACATTTTTCACCATTAATTGTTTTACACATTTTCAATAACAATGCAGAGAGAGAATAAGTTGATATAGAGAGATAATGAAAAGATGAGAGTATAACCAGAAATTTTTTTATCAATTAAATAATTTCTTAATTACTTCATCTGTTCTTTTTTATTTGTCTTTTAAGGTTGTTTCACAAGAACCAATGAATCATTTAGTTGATAATTTTTTTTCCTATTATTATTATACTATTGTCTCTTCACTATCTCACTATAACTATTTACTTTATCTACATTAAAGTGTATAGAAAATATTTGACAAAATACAATCTTAAACTATCAAAATAACAAATAAATAAGAACAAAATTATTCTTAAAAATAAACGATTAAAAAAATGAAAAGAATACCGTAAAATAACCTTTTTTTGTTCGATAAAAAAATAAACTTAAAACACAAATAAAAATTGACGTAGCGAGTACTAGTATAACATGACAATATTATGTTACGCATTTAGCACGCGTAACGTGTTGTTGACGTTTCATGTGGACCGCACGGACCACACAGCTGAATATAGCACACCCAATTTATTGTAAAAATACGAGATTGTCTGGGCTTCACGTGAGGGCACGTACCTGTTTTTGTATTTTTTGGACCAAACAAATTTAGAATGGTCCAAACTCCAAAAAAATTTCATAGGATGAAAGTGATACGTCAAGTCCTAATCTCCACCCCGGAAGTTATGCTAATATGTTTATTGTTTAGGCATTTTGATTAGTTTAATTACTATTTAAAAATCCAAATTACATTTTTTTGTCAAAAAAGCCAAATTACTTTTTTTTTGGTCAAAGAAAAGCCAAATTACTTAAATACCCATAAAAATCAATTTGTCATTATGGAGTTATTTCTAGGGCCGACAATTTGGATCAGTGCGGCCTATTTAGGTCGGCCCAATGTAGCCCGACATATTTTCATTTCGAGTTGGGCTGAGCTCATTTAGTTGTGGATTTCTGACCCAAAAAAATTGAAGTTGTGGATTAGAAATTTGCTAATCCAGTCAAGCCTTTTGCAAGTTGCAGGTCAGATGAACTGGCCTAGTGGCACACTGATTTTTTTATGTTAATAAAATTTTGTTAAGATAAATTAACTGATGTAACAAGCTAGTCAAATGTCTTTTTATCGCAAAAAATAACCTATAATTAAAATATAGATGTAATATACTACCTCTAGTCCTATTTATAAGAAACAAAAAGTGATTTCTTTTTGGTCCTTTTCATAAAAAACAATGTTTTTTTTAACAAAATTAATTATTTCTTTCCAATGTTACCCTTATTAATTATCACACCACTCAATTATAGTATGTCATATTGAGCCATTTAATGCAAAGATATTTGTGTAAAAGATTTAAAATTATAACATTATTAATGAAAAATAATATATTTCAATGTATTCCTTGGTATGTGTGATTTTAGTACTATGTTTCTTATATATAAGATCGGAGATAGTATTTTATTTTGCATTGTTCTATAATTTTAATTTTAATAGCAAAATCAAATATAATATGTTGCAATATAGATTAGCAAAAGGTGATCCACCTGTAATGGAAATATAATACAGTGCATCAACTGTAATAGCCAACAAGTAATAAAAGTAAAAGGAGTCAATATGCTGGAAAAAATCAACTCAAAATGCACTTTAATAGCCTAATTAGTGTTAGATTCATCACTCATAACTTCAAAAATATTGATGGGAAATGTAAAATCACCACACTCAGTAAGCTCTATGTACTCAAATGTTGACTCTCTAGTCTCTCCGACAAACTAAGTAAATATATAAACCTTCCAATCCTGAAATAGTTCATTTCACATGATGAAATTAAGAATTAAGAAATACAATACAAAATAAGATTGTTTTGAGTTTTAATACTTTATGGATATTATTTTTGACATTATAAAATTTATTTAAAAGTTTTTCAATAATAATTAACAAAATATTTGATAACCATGTTCATGAAAAGAAGAATTTCGGGTCGTGTAGCATTTTGGAAAGTGAAAATGAATTGGGTTTGCCATATCTATGGTTATTATTATTTAATGAAAAAATTCCCACTCCAGTTTAATGCAACCTGCTCATCTGTGTCTTAAAAAATTTCCCCGTAGAAGTGCCACAACACAACCGACCAAAATCCTCGCACGTGCGCCTCGGGTTGGTTTCCTTAAAAATTGTAGAAAAAACACACAGAGACAGAAGAAGAGCTGATCTAGGTACATTTTTATTTTTATTAGTGTGAGCGAGCACATTACATAAAATCAGTTTTACACAGATCTCACTCTTACTATACCGGGTGATTATCTAAGTTCCCAACGTATCCTAGTTGAGTTAAATAATTTTTAGTCTCTATAATATATATATATATATATTATTATTTCATTTGGGTACTTTAAAATTTATTTCTCTATTCATGTTCTCATTTTTTTAATTTTTTTTCATTAACTTAATCTATTAACATTAAAATTACACAGACTAAAAAAAAAAGACTAAAAGTAATAAATCTTAATTTAGAGAGTATATTTATTGTTATATTTTAGAGATCAAAAATGAAAATTTTCAATCTCTATAAATAAAGATTTTACCTTTTTAATTCCTGGAACTTTACTCAAGATCACGACAAGAATTAAAAGAAGAAAAAAATTAATAAAAACGCAAAAATTACACTAGTATATATTACATATATCACAAAATTATTTAAACACATATTTTTTTTACTCATGTTTTTTCTTTTACATTTTTTCCTTTTTTTATTACATCATTCATCACCTTTTCGATTTTCCTTCTCCTCTCTCTGTTTCCTACACGCTTCCGCATGCATAGCTAGAAAATCATTTTCTATGATTTTGGTTTTCCACATATAGTTGTAGACTACAGTGCTGCTGCTTGCATTGCATCTTTATTCTTGAGGAAGGAGGAAACCCACATGGTCACACCTCACTTCAAGGTTTACTTTACTGACGCATTTTGATTTTGAAAAATATTTGGTTTGAGTGGTTGAACAAACTCCTTCTCTTGTGATAGTGGTTGTTGAAGCTGGTGAATGACCGTTCATATGTTTGAGTTTACTTTACTTGAAAAAAGTTTTGAACTTGAACTTGGTGTTTACTTGTGTTTCTGGTTTTTTTTTTGTTTTTGTCAGACTCTATTGATCTCCATTCTATGCGTTAGATCTCTTCTCTTGTGGTACAATGCAAGCTTAAACATCTCTATAACATTGTTTAAACTTAGCCACGCTATTTGCATTTTGTTTTTTCAGCCTGTCTTTTTTTTTTGCTACCTTTTTGGTTGGTCAGAAATTGGGTCCACCCAGAAAGAAACAGTGATCATGCACAAAACCAAAGGGAACACAAGATTAACTTTTGTTTCTTTTTTTATGCTATTTTTGTGTGTGTGTGTGTGTGTGTGGATGAAATGAAATGTTTTCCTTTAAGCAACTGAGAATCAGTATACAATAGTAACATTAGTACGGGTTTTCAATTGTGTGGTTCTTCAGTGCAGCAGGTTACCGTGCATTTCCACAGTTCCACTTGCAAGTATTCATTTCTGGCTTAGTATCACTACCGGGTGAGGCCCTTTAATCTTTTTCCCTTTCTTTCTCTTTTGATGCTATTTCCTTAACTGCATTTTAGTAAAGTTGCTTATTTATCTTAAGAAAGATCTGATCATAGAAAAAAAGAATGAATGGTTTGTTGTTTCCCTTCCAAAACTCCATATTGATGCAGGTTAATCTTTAAGTATTGAAAGAGGAGAAAATGCAGAAGCCACCACATTCTCATGAGTTTGCTCTTAAGGAGACCTCACCCAACATTGGAGCAGGGGCAGTCACAGGGGACAAGCTATCCTGCACCTATGACCTGGTTGAACAGATGCAATACCTCTATGTTCGTGTTGTCAAAGCCAAGGATTTACCTTCAAAAGATCTCACTGGTAGTCTTGATCCCTATGTTGAAGTGAAGCTTGGAAACTACAAGGGACTTACCAAGCATTTTGAGAAGAAGTCCAATCCTGAGTGGAATCAGGTCTTTGCCTTCTCCAAGGACCGGATTCAGGCTTCAGTTTTGGAGGTGATTGTGAAAGACAAGGATGTTATAGCAGATGACTTTGTGGGGAGGGTGTGGTTCGATCTGAACGAGATCCCGAAACGTGTACCCCCAGATAGCCCATTGGCTCCACAGTGGTATAGGCTGGAAGATCGCAATGGTGAGAAAGCCAAGGGAGAGCTAATGCTGGCAGTTTGGATGGGAACTCAAGCAGATGAGGCATTTCCTGATTCTTGGCATTCTGATGCAGCAATCGTTGGCTCTGAAGCAGTCGCAAGCATAAGATCAAAAGTTTACCTCTCTCCCAAGCTTTGGTATGTCAGGGTCAATGTAATCGAGGCTCAGGACTTGGTACCGAGTGATAAAAGTCGGTATCCTGAAGTATTTGTGAAGGTTGCTCTTGGGAATCAGCTTCTGAGAACTAGGATATCTCAAAGCAAGACCATAAACCCTATGTGGAATGAGGACTTGATTTTTGTTGCAGCCGAACCGTTTGAGGAGCCATTACTTCTGACTGTGGAAGACAGGGTTGGACCAAACAAAGATGAAATCCTGGGAAGGTGTGTGATTCCTTTGCAGATGGTGCAAAGGAGGTTAGATCATAAGCCTGTCAACACCAGGTGGTATAACCTTGAGAAGCATATGGTTGGTGAAGGGGAAAAGAAGGACACCAAATTTGCAAGCAGGATGCATTTGAGGGTCTGCTTGGATGGAGGGTACCATGTGTTGGATGAATCAACTCATCACAGTAGCGATCTTAGGCCGACTGCCAAGCAGCTATGGAAGCCTGCCATTGGGATTCTAGAAGTGGGGATTATCAGTGCACAAGGGCTGATGCCAATGAAGACAAGAGATGGTCGAGGAACCACAGATACTTACTGTGTAGCTAAATATGGGCAGAAGTGGATCCGTACTAGGACGATCGTAGATAGCTTTAGTCCAAAGTGGAATGAGCAGTACACTTGGGAAGTGTTTGATCCTTCTACTGTTATTACAGTTGGTGTCTTTGATAATAGTCACATACAAGGAGGAGACAAATCCGGTGGATCGAAGGATGCTAAGATAGGGAAGGTGAGAATTAGGCTATCCACTCTTGAAACTGACAGGGTTTACACACACTCATATCCTCTTTTAGTACTGCATACATCGGGTGTGAAGAAAACTGGAGAAGTGCAATTGGCTGTTAGGTTCACAAGCTCATCTCTCATTAATATGTTGTACACGTATTCCCAGCCATTGTTGCCAAAGATGCACTACATCCACCCTTTATCTGTGATTCAGCTAGACCATCTGAGGCATCAGGCCACACAGATTGTATCGATGAGGTTGAGCCGAGCTGAGCCACCACTTAGGAAGGAGGTTGTGGAATACATGCTTGATGTTGATTCACACATGTGGAGTATGAGAAGGAGCAAAGCTAATTTCTTCAGAATAATGAAAGTCTTTGGTGGTATGATAGCATTTGGGAGGTGGTTTGATCAGATCTGCAATTGGAAGAACCCAATCACATCCATACTAATTCACATCCTTTTCATAATACTGGTTCTTTACCCTGAGCTAATACTTCCCACAATTTTCTTGTACCTGTTCCTCATTGGAATTTGGAACTTCCGGTGGAGGCCGAGGCACCCTCCGCATATGGACACTCGGCTGTCTCATGCCGATGCTGCTTACCCCGATGAATTGGATGAAGAGTTCGATACATTCCCAACTTCCCGGCCATCGGATATTGTGAGGATGAGATATGATCGTTTGAGAAGCATTGGAGGGAGAGTGCAAACTGTTGTTGGTGACATGGCAACTCAAGGGGAAAGGTTCCAAAGTCTGCTAAGCTGGAGAGATCCAAGGGCTACCACTCTCTTTGTCATATTCTGTTTCATTGCTGCTATAGTTCTTTATGTTACTCCCTTTCAGGTTGTGTCTCTAATCATTGGCTTCTATGTGCTGAGGCACCCAAGGTTCCGCCAGAAACTTCCATCAGTCCCACTCAACTTCTTTAGGAGGCTGCCTGCTAGATCAGACAGCATGTTGTGAGCATGTCACACACATGGTTTAGACAGTATGTAAATCTTTTCCACATATAAAGTGGGAATATTCATGTTGTTCCATATTATGTTCTGTCATTAGTGAATCTTCTTTAGTACCCAGTTTTATTATTTTTAATTAATTATAATTAATATAATTATCACTTAGTGTACTATAGTGCTAGTGGCTAGATTGAGAAGCTCTTGCATGGGCATAAACTTAACAATTCATCTTTAAATACAGCTAATAAAAAAAGTAATACTAATAAAATAAAAATAAAAAAGCCACCCTGAAAAATAAGACAAAATACGTGTTATTGGATTTGAGAGATTTGGGAGGGTAATGCAAATGTGAGTGAGCCTGTGAGGATTTCTTGAAGATTCTCTGTACATTTTTCCCCTTATGTTAGATGCCAACCACTTGTTGCTCTCCCCCTCTTTTGTCAAACCGTTTTAAGTATTCACTTCTTATTCATGGAATATCTGATCAAACTCTTTAATTCTTGATTGTGACTAATTAACAGAAATTAAACTTCAGTTTATAGACTGAACACAGACACACATGTGCACTATCTCCTGAGTCCTAACAGTAACAGTTAATTGTTTTGTCTGGGATCATGTTTATATTTGAAAGTGACTTTAATGTTGGCATGTCTGAGAGACTATTGAGGAGGAGAAGGTAAATGTAGATATAGTTTCCTCTAAATGTAGGGATAGTGAAATATAATGACCTTTAGAAGTTGTTTCTTAGGTACTGGATTGCAGCTATTTTTGACCATATCATTGCGCTTTATTGTTGGCACTACTCCTTTTATAGTTTAAGCCTTCTGTAATCCATACCATAACCTGGAGATCAAACAGCTGGTAGGAAATTCTCAAGCTTCCTTTTTATAAAAAGTAAAAAAAAAAAAAAAATTGTGAGAAGCCTCTGTTTCTACCCACCTCTGTGTGTATCAAGTATCGGTGCAATCCACTTAGCAGTCCTGTTGAAAAAATTAGTTGGAATGCCGACTTACAATTCTGGTGCCTTTCTAAATTGTACAGTAGTATTGTATCATAGTTTACTTTTATCCATATAAAATGTGGTGTCATTTACATGGTTGCCATTCATTAAACCAAAATTGTTTAAGTGATGCTATGTTTAATGATATATATAATAACTAGCTTAATAACCTGTGTCACGCATAGGATGTTATACATATTTATTTAACATATAGTATAGTTTTTTATTTTCTAAATTAAAAAAATTAATTTGAATTTACTCTTATTAGTTGTATTTTTTATATGTCAAATTATATATTATTAAATTGAATTAGCTAATTTGTAAATTAGAAGAAGAAATCTTTAATTTTATAATTTAAGCAATGTTATACTTTAGTGTAAGTTAAATCAAATCTTTTATACCACCCGAGGTTTGAATGAGATGGCACGAGTCTCTCCCAGTTAAATTTCGCGTGGTAGAGCTTTGCCGCCTATAGTGTCCTATCGACTCAAAGGGATTAATCCTCGTACGCGCGTGGGAGATACCGTGGGTTAGACCACAAAAAATCAAATCTTTTATTAATGGTATAATTTTATATTAAAATAATATTATTAATTGTGAAATTCATGGTTTTAATGTTATAGTTGATTAGATTAAAATATACATTTTTATTTGATTTAGTATTATATTAATAATTAGTAATTTAAATTTAGATACTTAGTTTGGCAGGATAATATTATGTTTTTTTTATAAGGAGAGAGCTAAACAAAAGCACAAGGAAAGGCAAAAGAAAAAAAAAAAGCAAACTAAAACAGGACCCCCAAGCCCACAATCACTATCTCTCTCTCGGGTAAGACACCCTCCAGGAGTCTGCTGCCAGAAGCATCCCTAGGGCCGCCGGAGGAGAAGCCAGGGCCTCCCAACGCGACTGCTGCCGAGCGCCAGCCTTGGCGAGCCAGTTC
Organism: Glycyrrhiza uralensis; assembly: GCA_030159175.1. NCBI lineage: Eukaryota > Viridiplantae > Streptophyta > Magnoliopsida > Fabales > Fabaceae > Glycyrrhiza > Glycyrrhiza uralensis. Next base: position 52,833,362 of record BRZY01000003.1, on the reverse strand, counting down.
GCGACTTGGTTCCCTTCTCGGAGGGTATGAGCGAGCTTCACACACCAAGGAAGCTGAAGAACATCCTTAATCTGAAGAACAACCGCAACATGGTGGTGAGAAGTGGAGCAAGGCCGATCCACCAACGCAAGGGCGGTGGTCGAGTTGGAGTAGAGCACGACGTCCCTGAACTCGCGAGCCCATGCCAGCCGCAACCCCTGAAGAATGGCTACCAGCCTTGACAAAAAATAATAATGGCTACCAGCTCAGCGTAGAGATTATCTGCCTCTCCAATGAAACCGAGGAAGCCCACAAGCCACTCTCCCTGACCAATTCGCAAAACGCCCCCAATCCCAGCAATCCCAGGGTTCTGGATGCAGCTGCCATCAACATTGATCACAGTCACGTCCTCCGCCAAAGGATGCCAAGTGACCCACCGAGGGAGCTTTGAGGGGCTCCTAGTCAGGTAAGTCTCTTTAGAGTAAATTTCTCAACGAATAAAATTCTAATTAGTATTATTGATTGAATTTTTTATCTAGTATTAGTAATTCAATTTATTTTTTAGATAATTTATTAAATTATTTTTAGTAGAATTTCAGTATCTAGCATATTAAAATTAATATTTCAAAATTGTTCATCAGAATTAATATATTGATTGTTTTGAAAAAATTATAATAACAATTGCAATTTAAAACAGTATCATTCATTGAATTGTTAGTTTAGTTTTTCAAATTTATAATTAAAAATGAATTATAAGAATTTACAATTAAAAGATTTAGAATAAAATATATTATTAAAAAGATCTTTAAACTTTACCATAGCGATAATATTGACCTTTCATAACTAAATAAGGAAGAAATGCTTCAACGAAGGGAAAAAATTCCTTCATTATAATGTAATCCAAAATCAAAAGAACAAAGAAGAATCGACAAAATCATTAAAATCGCAACTAAAACAAATCATTTTCATCAATATGGAGAAAAAAGGCAACCTAGAGAACAACATGTCAATATGAACAAATCAAAGAAGTATGGGAAAACTCCTTGTTTTATAAATACAAATAAAAATTTGATAGTAATTACCAGAAAAAAAAAATCAAAGACCAAATCTGCCAGACTTTCATTTTGAGCACCCACTTATATCTTTTTTTTTCTATTATTTACTCAATTCATATTTCCAATAAAAATTATCATCAATTAGACAATAATTAAAATACAATGTATATAATTGTCTATTTTATGTGGGAAATAAAATGAATATGGTGATTTTGCAGAACCAAAATCAATGATTTACTAAAATAAAGAAAAAAACTAATAAATTTGATGTAGTAATTTCTCAGTTGACTATTTTAAAAAAATCAGGAATGATACGCATCAATAATTATTTAGTATTTATTTTTATTTATATTAATAAAAATAAATTAAAAATATAACAAACATTAGATAATGAAAATCAATTATATGATAAATTATCTTGAATTAAAAATTAATTAAAATACAATGTATATAATTGTCTATTTTATGTGGAAATTAAAATGAATATGGTGATTTTACGTAATCAAAATCAATGATTTACAGAAATAAAAAATGAAGTAATAGTCATTCAGTTTAAAAAAAAATCACAAATGGTAATTATCGATAATTATTTTTATTTTAAATTAGTAAAAAAATAATTTGAAACGTAACAATTATTACATAACGAAGATGAATTATATGTTAAATGAAATATATTTTAATTATAGATTATTAAAAAATAATTAAAAAATAATACATATGTAATAGAATTAAAATTAATTAATTATGTATAAAAAACTGAAAATTAATTATATGTTAAATGAAATATATTTCTAATATAAATGGCAAATCAGATATATTTATGGATTTAAATACATTTTTTAATTGAGATCATGAATTAACTAATGACAGTCATAAAGAATAAAATAAAAATTATAAAATAAAAATAAAAACTTTAGGCATAAAACTGAATGAATGTGGTTGTACCACATGACATTGTTTTATGTGGCATAATCTTGCTTTATATAATATAATAATAGATAGATAAATTATTTAGTATTTATTTTTATTTTATATAAATAAAAATCAATAAATATGAATTATATGTTAAATAATTTCATTTTACTATTTAATTTAATATATAATTTCGTTGGAAATGGAAATATATATTTTTTGATGCAGGAAATATTTATTAAATAATAGTGTATCTATAACAAATAATACATTATGGTATTGATTGTTTGAATATGGTAATTATAATATACTAGGGGGTGTCAGGCACGCAGCCTGGCCTATTGCTATTGTCTATTTTTTTAGATATCGCTGTAGATGATAAAATAGTCATAATTGTGGGGTAGTTATTAATATATTATGGGGTAGTTGTTAATATATCATAAGTAGTTATTTAAAAGAGTAAAATTGGAATAAAAAAAGGCTCTACCAAAAGTTAGTATTGCCATTATATATAGTTATAGATTAACATTATGGTATTGATTGTTTGAATATGGTAATTATAATATATTTTATTATTAATTATTAATTAGGGATTGATTATTTGAATTGAATTGTAATGTATTGAATGATGGACATAATTTTCGTGAATGGGTTAACGGTGTTTTATTATCATGAATGGAATTTATTACTTTCAATTTTTACGGCTGACAATTTTTTGTTTTGCATCCATTAAGTGCATTAAATTTGATGCCTCTATGGTCCAAATTTTAATTTATTGGTTTAAACGATTTGTCCAAGATATAGAATTATTATTAATTAGGAATTTATTAAAATATACTCATTCTGGTCTCAAATATAAGAAAAAAAATACATACATCTGAACTATATTTGGTCCAGATGCATGTATTTTTTTTCTTATATTTAAAACCGGAGAGAGTATTAATTAAATAATTTAAATAATATTTAATTTAGACAAGAATATAATGATTTTGGGATCACACGTGGCATGATCCTGCTATATAATATATAATAGGTAGATAGATAGATTATAGTAAAATATAGTAATAAAATCATAATAGTTTACCTCAGCGACAAATTGGATCTTTTACAATTGAAGAATAAGGAAGAGATTCTTTAACCAAGGAAAATAAAAACTTAAATCAAATTCCTTCAATCTAATCTAAAATTAAAACAACGAAGAAGAATGAACAAAATCATTAAAATTACAACCGAAACAAATCATTTTCATTGATATGTAGAAAAGATACCTGTGAATAGAGAACAATATATACAAATGAAAGAAATATGAAAAAATCACTATTTTATAAATATAAATTAAAATTTGACAGTAATTATTGGTAAAACCTTGTTATATATAATATAATGATTAATCTAATTAAAATATATAAACATATACCGAATTCATTAAAAAATAATTTCTAAACACAAATTAATATTCCACATAAAGTCAACTATCCATATTAAAAAACTATCCATATTAAAAAAATTAAATAAGAATATTCAAATATAAATTAATTTCATTTTACTATTTAAATTTTGGAAATGAAAATATTTTTTTATACAGGAAATATTGTATTGTATAATAGTGTATGTATAACAAATAATATATTATGGCATTGATTGTTTGAATATGGTAGTAATATTATATTTTATTACTCCCTCCGGTTCTAAATATAAGCAACATAGTACAAAAACACACAGATTAAGGAATATTTTGAAATGTGATAATTTTAATTAATACTCACTAGTTTTAATTTTTTTCTAAAAAATACCCCTTTTGGTGTGTCTCGTAAATATGAATATTGCATTAAATAAATGGTATAGTTAGAAAACTAACATTTAATTTATTTATTTTTTGTCAAAGCATTTAATTTATTTAAAAAGTGATAAATATTACTTATATTTTGGAAAAAAAAAAGTATATTTGTTGTTTATATTTTAGAGCGAATATTAATTATTAGTTAGGCATTGATTGATTGAATTGAATTGATATGTATTGACCGATGGACATAATTTTCGTGAATGTGTTAATGGTGTTTTATTGTCATGAATGGAATTTATTACTTTGAATTTTTACGGTTGCCAATTTTTTATTTAGCATCCATTAAGTGCATTAAATTTTATGCCTCTATGGTCCAAATTTTTATTAATTGGTTAAAACGATTTGTGCAAGCAATAGAATTATTATTAATTAGGAAATAATTAAAATATATTAATTAATTAATTTGAAATTATATTTAATTTAGGCGAGAACCATACTGATTTTGGGGTTGCCACGTGGCATTATCATACGTGGCATGATCCTGCTATATAATATATAATAGATAGATAGATAATAGATAAATAGATGTGAAATATGAAATTCACAACTCACAAACTTAAAATAAGTTATTGTATATAATTAATTAAGAATAACTTTTCTAATAAATCAAGCCGATAAACAACAGAGTCATCGGATAGCGATTCTGATTTTGCATCTGCTGATAGCTACCCAGTTCTCAATCTCCATTTGTGTAGGCAAATATGGCAAGAGACTTTCTGATAACATTGAGGTAGCTCCTCTAGCAGCAAAAACCGGTACTATCTATCACTGCCTCATGATTACAATAGACTAAAATATGCAATACAAACTGTTGAGAATACTAAAACTTTAATTATTTTGATGGCTTTAACGTGTTTTTGGTTTCTCTAAATATACGCATTTTGAATTTAGTCCCTTGATAAGTGCCAATTTTACTTACAATTCTAGAGTTTAATAGGACATTTATTAACTCAAATTTTGTGAATTGAAAGGTGTTTTTATACCATAAGTTAGCATTTTTAAATATTTTTATTAGGACAATAAGATTCTTATATTAGTAGATTTCATCTAAAAATCCCATGTTATTTTGTGTAGGTTGAATTGAAGAGGAATCAGAGAAGGAGGCAATTCTGCCTCGAATTCGCTCAGCCTGAAAAATTCGCTTAAGCAAATTTTAGGCAGAATCACACATTTTGAAAAATGCAAAGCGCTAAGCGAGTAAGCTTTCTTCAACATGAAGAATGCTACTTAAGTTAAGTGAATTTCTTGAGCTTAAGCGAATTAAATGCGGTGGAAACCCCTGTTTTTGTAAAAAGGGCTGATATAAATAGGATTTAGATAGTTTTTGAAAAGATATCATCCGGGAGCGAAAGGAGAAAGAAGAACGGAGAAGATTCCACCATTGTTGAGCTCGAAAAAGTGGTAACAACATAGGTTCCTTTTTTTTTCTTCATCTCTTTGTATTGTTAGTTACCATGGAAATGGATAGCTAATTCACCCTTTGTTGGGATTAGATGTAATTAATCAACTCTCATGTATTTCTTTTGATTCATATATATATAGACTCCTATTATGTATCTATATCAATGATTCATTTTTGTTCTTCATGCTTGTTATGGATTGATCAACTATAACCTGACTTTTGGAGTTGAAGTTTATTGGAAAATAATCTTTGAATCCTTGTTAAGATGAATCATCTAATGAATTTGATATCTAGGGATAGAGTTTAATTCATTGGTCTTTAAATTATCTGAACTTAAACTCAATCTCACTGTTAATTGTTAGAGGAATCGACCTTTAGGAGTGGAGATTGATATTTCAAACATATTAAGGAATTAATGTGAATGAGTGATTTGATGATGATGATAGAGATACATAGAGGAACTATATGCATGTGATCAATAGGGTACTAAGAAAAGATTGATGAAATCTAATCACAACTCTTATTTATCATTGTTACAACCTATCTTTTAAATCTTTATTGTAGTTCTTTAAATTAGCAAGGTACTTGTGAAAACAAATTTTTAACCAAAGCATTTAGTTTTACAACTTAAGATGTTAAACGTTGTTGAACGGCATAATATCGTGTGAATCCCTGTGGATACGACAACCCGAGTGGCCACTTTCGTGTGAAATGATTAGGTGATTCGGTAAAAACGATAATATCCCTCTATAAAAAGTCAAAGTTTTTTGGTCCTTCAAGATTTAAAGTTTTTGTTTTAGGTCCCTAATTTGAGTTGACCGCTGACATGACACACTGAAGTCTTTGTAAAAATCTTACGTGTCACCTCATTAATCCTATGTGGCTTACACGTCAGCTGACTATACCTATAAAAATATTAAGTTTTTAACTTTGTCCTTCTAAAAATTGTGTTTTGAATTTAGTCTCTCTCCTTTCTCCCCTTCTCCACCACCACCCTCCTCTCCGTCTCCTCCCTCCTCTCATGGCTTTCCCCCTTCCAACCCCCCCCCCCCCGCCATCACCCTCTCCTTCTCCCCCTCCTCTCATGGTTTTCTCACTTTCACCACCACCCCCTCCTTCTCCACCCAGCCACCACCAAGATCGATTCTGTTAACATCTATGGCCCCAACTTCGTGATGAGACCAATCTTCAAGACTATGTACCACTCCCCCTGCATGGCATATGTGAATTACTCCCCTCTCCATCGTGTACTACATTAGGCAAAAACCATAACAAACAATATTCCCCACTTCCACTACCACCCCTTCCTTCTCCACCCACCCACCACACAAGATCGATTATGTTAACATCTATGGCCCCAACTTTGTGATGAGACCAATTCCTGCTGGGTCCAATTCCTGCTATGAAGTATGATGAGAGAAGAGGGTGCAAGATTTGGTTTAATAGCATGGTGGCTGCTTATACTGGTTGGGAAGATGAACGGAATGAGGGGGTGGTGGTGGGTGGGTGGAGAAGGAGGGGAAAGCCATGAAAGAGGAGGGAGAAGGAGGGGGTGGTGGTGGTGGTGGTGATTAATGTCACGTGGTCCTTCTAAATATATCAAGTTTTGATTTTAGTCCCTACAAATATATAATGTTTTGGATCTAGTCCTTACAAAAATTACTATGAATCAGATGGGTTGGGTAAATCCAGGTAAGAAAATAGGGAAAAAAAATCATAAATGACGTGTTAGCTGACTTGGTAATGAATGTAAGTCGCGTAAGATTTTTACAGGGACCTCAGTGTGCCATGTCAGCAGTCAACGCAAAAGAGGGACCTAAATCAAAAAATTTATTTCTTGAGGGACAAAAAAAATTAACTTTTTATAGAGAGACTAAATTCAAAACGTGAATATTTAAAGGGACTAAAAACATGTTAAAGCCTAATTTTATTTATTAGCCCAGACAACGCGTGGGTTTACATGTAGCTTAAAGTAAAATCTACGTTTGAGAATATGATATAAGAAATTAAGAACAACAATACTATACTCTTGTACTATTTAACATGACAAATCTAACACGAATGTGAATAGGAAAAAAAATGAAATATATAACAATACATAATGATTTTATATTAAAAAAATATTTTAAAAATAATTACAAATATTTCTATTTATCTACAATCAAAAAATTATAATTATTCGTGGAATTTTTATGGAAAAATTTTCACGTCAAAGAGCATTTTTAAATTAAGAATAACTTTAGTGACAATGACCGCTTTGCATAGGACAACAAAAAATTCAATCTAGTTAACACAAATTAAATTATCCAGCCCAAAAGTAATAACAAAAAACAAGTCCATGATTTGTTTCAATGTTTAATAGGATAAATTATTGATTACCCAATCTTTATCAATTTATTTTACAATTTAATACTGTAATCTTATTTATGAACTGAAATCTAATAATTTTTCTTGGTGTTAAATATATAAAAAAAAGTTTAATTATGATGTTATGAAACAAATTATTGAACTTAGAGCATTTCCAACGACTTATAGAATTCTTAAAACTTAAATCAACTCCCATAGGTTGATTTCACCATTGAAGTGCATTAAGTGACGTGTCACATGTACGTAACTCTCAAGTTGAGTTTCTTATATAAGCAACTCTCATAAACAATTTGCCATTTGAGTAAAACTTAATGGATGTTTTTAAATCTCATATGGCATTATAGGACTCGCAAATCATGAGTTAACCAATTATCATGTGCAACTCCCATGCCAGATATTGCACAACATTGGTAATGCAAATGGTACGCGACTACGCGTCTGTTTTTCACTACAACATCTTTTTCTTTTTTGACTTGGTTTTTCACTACACCATCGCATGAAAGGATGAAATAAAAATAATAAAGGGGGCGGGGAGTCACGATAATCATCGGAATTTCCGCTAAGAACCGACCGTGTTCATGAAACAAGCGGCAGCAATGTGCGGTGATTCGTATCTTGAAAAGCAAAATCCCAGTTTAACAACTGTTTCGCTTTCACATGTTTATGTGAAAAGTTTATGAATGTATATTATCCGTATCCGTATGTCTTGTATGCTGGGTTTGAAAATTATTATGCGGATGATTAAGCTCAAATTGTCATCATGCACACGGATTCTTCGAGCATGTTACTGTTAACATGAGGCTGAATTAAGAATCTAAAAGGGAATATCTCCTAATCCCGTACTGCATTATCCTAGACAGCCGGTTATGATATTCTGAGATTTATCTAAGCCGGTGTGAACATCATATCATCAATTTGTCTCTATCCTAATTGGATTATGAAAGCTTGAACCCTTCTTTATATATTTTTTTAACCATGATTTTGGCGAGAAGTATCTACCAGCTTCGTTAGTGACTAATTTCTATCGAGAAACTGACTGACCACGTCTTTTAGTAGGGTCTCTCTTTCTAATTACGTTTTTTTTCATTCACAAAATTTAAACCCAAACATTGCTTAAGGAATCCAAACTCAGTTCCACTCGGACCAATATAGTGTTGGTGAAACATTCTTTATATAGTAACACTTTAAAACACTTTAAAGCAATGAGCTCGGCAGCCTCCAATTCAGTTTGTAGAATTGGAGCCACGTACTCTTATTTCTCTCACACTTTTCTCACTTGCCATTTGGCATCCACTTAGAACAACAAAACGTGTTGCATGGGCACTCAGACTCAGGTACTTCTTTATTACCCTTTACATGCTTATACTAAAATGCCATGGCTTATTTCGTTAGCATGTTGAAAGCCACGCAGAAAAGTAAAACTATCAAAATTAAGTAAAATTAATGGTTTGCGGTGAACAAGAGTATGTTTCTGCACCGCGCAGTTGTGCCTAACTGACTCAGTTTCATGCGTTAAGTGTACTATTCTATGCTGACAAATGGCGTTGCTGCAATTACAGCAAGTGCTGCGTGCAATGCAGCTGTGCCAAGCCTATTGACAAGCCTTCAGCAGGATTGATAGTAAACTGCATATATCTCACCTGAGGTATGTCAACTTTACTCCTAACAAAACGTTTCTGTATTTTTTTGATATGAAATGGCGAGGAACTGGCAAAAAGTTTCTTTTCTTAATGTATGAAACGCCTGGTTTATTAGAAAAGAACATTTTTTTATTCCTTTTTGTGTGTGTCTCATTTCTTAAATTCTCATGAAACTTATCTCGTCATTTGGTGGTGTTTCTTAGCTGTTTAATTTATTTTTCTATCAAAGATAGCAGCACACAGAAATACTCAAATTTCTGAATGCTGAAAGACTATTCTATTTAGTTAGAGGAGATAATTAATCTTGGCAACATTTCTATGTTATTATATTTATAATATATCACCGCAACTCACTTCATGTTAAATCATTTTAAACTATTTGTGTGATAAGTCTTAGCTAAAATCCTGTGCATCCGGCGAGAAAGCCTTCAAACACTTATCTTTGTGCAATTGTTGGGTTGGAACTTGCTCCCAAATGTTGGATATGATGTATGTGCGTAAATACAACTAAAGTTGAAGGCAGACATTGGACTGAGTTTGTCAGTTGATGCCAACAGGTTTCAAAGGTTGCTAGTTTCCAAATCAGAAAAGATGGATCCAGAAAGATCAATAGAGGAGCAGTTCTCGAAGCTGCATCCTTCCTTGCCAGAAAACGCCAGAATTGGAATAGTTGGTGCTGGTCCCAGTGGCTTATCAGCTGCTTATGCACTAGCCAGGCTTGGTTATAAGAATGTCACAGTTTTGGAGAAACATCATACGGTTGGTGGCATGTGTGAATCAGTAGAAATTGAAGGTATTATATCTTGATTGCACTCTCTACCTGGTTCTAAGTGGCAATGGATTTTGACTATTATGTAAATGTCTATACAGGAAAAGTTTATGATCTGGGTGGGCAAGTTCTTGCTGCAAGCAGTGCTCCAGTCATCTTTCACTTGGCAAAAGAGACAAGCTCTGCACTAGAAGAAATGGACTCCCACAAGCTTGCTGTTATTGACCCTTCCTCAGGACAATATCAAGATATCAAAGTTGCTGATGATTATGTATCTGTTATGTCACTTACATTGGAAATTCAAGTTAATCTCTATTCTCTACTGTCACTTTGTTGAAGACACATAAAAACTACAAAGTTCTGTGACTTAAAATTTGAATGCTGTTAATTCTCATTGTTCTACTTTCAGGAAAAGGTGAAGAATTGTGGCCGTATTGGAGTCCATGCTGTCAGTCAAGTTGCTTCAGACTTAACTCCAGAGTATCTTGAGCATCATGGACTCAAATCCATTCCTAAGTCTGTGGCTTATGGTTACACTGCTTCAGGATATGGGTTTATTCAAGACATGCCTTATGCCTACCTTCATGAATTTACTAGAACGTCGATGGCTGGAAAAATTCGACGATTTAAACATGGATATACAAGTCTTTGGCAGAAGATTGCTGAATCACTTCCTCTAAAACTTCGTTGTAGAACTGAAGTATTGGCAATCAAGCGGAACTCTGATGGTGTCACCATTGATGTCAATAGCTTGAATGTAGTTCAAACTTTGGAATTTGATAAGATCATAATCTCTGGTTCATTTCCATTAAAATATGGAAGAATCTACAGATCGCCTTCAACTTGCATAGGTATGTAGACTTCTCACTCTTCCATATTTATGTAATGTTTTTGTTTCTTTGTCTGGCCTGATACCTGATTAAACAAGTCTTGTGGCAGAGTGCGAAAAAGAAGTAATGGATGCTAGTGACCTCGAAAAGGATTTATTCAGCAAAGTCGAGACAAATGACTACTACACTACTGTTTTAAAGATTAAAGGGCTAGAACACTTGCCTGTTGGATTTTATTATTTTGGTGAATATATGGAAGATCCCAGTACAATTGGAAATCCAGTTGCAATGCAGAAATTTTATGCTGACACTAACATATTCTTGTTCTGGTCCTATGGTAACTCTGTTGATATTAAGGGACCAACTGTTAAGGAGCTTGTGATCAAGACAATAGAAGCCATGGGGGGAGAAGTTGAGAATTTCATTCTTCAACGCTGCTTTAAGTATTTTCCTCATGTTGGCAGCCAGGGTATTTCATTTGCTTTTTTTTTCTTTTTTCTAAATTCCATTTTTCTTTGGCAAGCAAAAACTCCAAGTCTCTAAATTCTGAAGCTTTAATGCAGATATGAAAGATGGATTTTATGAAAAGTTGGAATCAAAGCTTCAAGGTTCAAGAAACACATATTATGTAGGTGGGCTTATGGCGTTTGAGCTAACAGAGAGAAACTCTTCTTATGCCATGGCTCTAATTTGCAAGAACTTTGCAAATAGCAATGATTTGCCAATATTTCCTTATACTAAGGTAATTTCATTTATATATTTTGACAAATCAATGATTGGAAAAGTCTGGCTTTTATGGATATTAGACAGTCATGTTTTCTAAATAGATCCGCACTTAACAGAAGCATGTCTTATGCAGAATTTGTTTCCCTTGCAAACTGAGTGCCAGAAGAAGAATCCTAAGGAGTTAGGTGAATTGCCAGAAGTGCAATTTCCTAATTTGCCTACTTTGAATAGCTACTTAAAGTACTGGGCGACTCATCAAATCACTCAAAACATGACTCTTTATTCTTGGATTAATGAAGAAGGGACTCCGGTATGCCACAGGACCTATGGAGAACAACATTTTTATTCTTCTTGCATTGCACATAAGCTCTTAACAAGCCAAAAGCCAGTTATCAAGCCTGGTGACAGGGTCCTCCTGGTCTATGTCCCCGGTTTGGATTTTGTTGATGCCTTTTTTGGATGCCTAAGAGCTAAAGTCTTACCAGTTCCCGTTATTCCCCCAGATCCCATGCAAAAAGGTGGACAAGCACTAATGAAAATTGAAAATATTGCCAAGTCATGTGGCATAGTGGCAATTTTGTCAACAACAGCTTATCACTCAGCAGTCCGTGCAGGTTCATTGAAGAATTTCCTCTCACTAACAGGGAAAAGGGGGAAATCATCAGCTCGGTGGCCGAATCTTCCATGGTTGCACACTGATGCTTGGGTCAAGAACTCCAAAAGTATTGTTTTGGAACATCTTGGTGATCAATGTGAACCACAGCATGGTGATGCATGTTTCTTGCAATTTACCTCAGGATCAACTGGTGATGCTAAAGGAGTCATAATCTCTCATGGTGGGCTTATTCACAATGTGAAGTTGATGCGAAGTAGATACAAAAGCACCTCAAGGACTAAACTAGTAAGCTGGCTTCCTCAGTATCATGACATGGGACTGATTGGAGGACTTTTTACAGCTCTTGTTAGTGGTGGATCTGCAATTTTATTTTCACCAATGATATTTATCAAGAAACCACTTTTATGGCTTGAAACTATCAGTAAGTATCAAGCAACTCATAGTGCTGGCCCTAACTTTGCCTTTGAGTTACTGATTCGAAGATTGGAGTCTGACAAGGATAAGCTTCAGAATTTAGACCTTTCATCCTTGGTTTTTCTTATGGTTGCTGCTGAACCAGTGAGGCAGAACACCCTGAAAAGATTCATTGAGCTAACCACTCCTTTTGGCTTATCTCAAAAGGTGATGGCTCCTGGATACGGCTTAGCAGAAAATTGTGTCTTTGCCAGTTGTGCATTTGGAGAGGGTAAGCCTATCATTGTTGATTGGCAGGGAAGAGTTTGTTGTGGGTATGTACATCCAGAGGATGCAGATGTTGACATTAGAATAGTTAATCCAGACACTTGTGAAGAGCTTCAGGGAGACGGAAAGGAGGGAGAAATCTGGATCAGTAGTCCAAGTGCAGGACTAGGATACTGGGGAAGGGAAGAATTGAGCCAAAAAACTTTCAGGAATGAACTTCAGAATCATCCTGGACGTAACTACACAAAAACTGGAGACTTGGGACGAATAATAGATCAAAAGCTATTCATCACCGGAAGAATCAAGGATCTTATCATTGTTGCTGGAAGAAATATTTACTCGGCAGATGTGGAAAAGACAGTTGAGACTTCATCTGAATTTCTTCGTCCTGGTTGCTGTGCTGCCATTGGTGTCCCTGAGGAAATTCTATCAGCAAAGGGGGTTTCCATTCCAGATGGCTCTGATCAGGTTGGCTTGGTTGTGATTGCAGAAGTAAAGGATGGTAAATCAGTTAGCAAAGACATGATAGAGAACATAAAGACTCGTGTGGTAGAAGAACATGGAGTCAGCGTTGCTTCTGTCAAGTTGGTCAAGCCTAGAACCATCAGCAAAACAACATCAGGAAAAATCAAGAGATTTGAATGTATTAAACAGTTCACAGATGAGACGCTGAATGTGGTACCTCTAGGCCCAAAACCTATTTTGACAAAGAAGTCTCTGGTAAGGTCATTTACTACAGCAACATGCAGAGAAGAAAAACCACCCCGGTCCCAGCTAGTAAGAAGTATACATGCAGCTAGTAAGAGAATCAGTAAAAATGACATTGTAGAGTTCTTGAAAGGGCTTATTTCTGAGCAGACTGGAATTCCAGTCAACAACATTTCAGTCACAGATAACCTCACATCCTATGGAATTGACTCCATTGGTGTAGTTAAAGCAACTCAAAAACTCTCAGATTTCCTCGGCACACCAGTTGCAGCTATAGATGTTTTCACTGCATCCTGCATTCTAGAATTGGCTAGCTTCTCTGAGGATCTTCTATCAAAAACTCAGCCTCAGCTAGTGAGAAGTATACCAGCAACTAGTAAAAGGATTAGTAAGAATGACATTGTAGAGTTCTTGAAAGGGCTTATTTCTGAGCAGACTGGAATACCGATCAACAACATCTCAGTCACAGACAACCTGACATCCTATGGCATTGACTCCATTGGTGTGGTTAAAGCAACTCAAAAACTCTCAGATTTCCTGGGAACGCCAGTTGCAGCTATAGATGTTTTCACTGCATCCTGCATTCAAGAATTGGCCAGCTTCTCTGAGGATCTTCTATCAAAAACTCAGCCTCAGCTTTCAAGCAGTCCATACGGCGTTCCAGAAGCTGAGATTGATTCTACTGAATTGGTTGTGGAGGTATCCAAGTCTCGCCAATTGGGTATCCATTTAGTTCAATTCCTTGCACTTATTTACATTTCTATCATGCTGGCCTCTCCTGCTTATCTATCCATCACTGCTTTTCTAAACTCCATCCTATGTGCCAGTAAATCAGTAGATGGAGTTCCCTGGTTAAGTTATTTAATTTCCCTGATTTTTGCACCTCTTGCTTGGATTCTCTGCATTGCTTCTTCTTGCATTTGCATTTCATTATTTGGAAGTTCTTTCTTGGGGCTAAACTATGCACTTACCTCTGAAATCTCCATCCATTCAATGGATTTTGTCAAGTGGTGGGCACTATATAAGACCCAAGAAATTTCCTCTAAAGTCTTGGCAGTACACCTCAGAGGAACAGTGTTTTTGAAATACTGGTTTGAGATGTTGGGTGCAAGAATTGGGTCCTCAGTTTTGCTTGATACAGTTGACATCACAGACCCATCTCTGGTGTCAATTGGAGATGAAGCTGTCATAGCGGAAGGTGTTTTGGTTCAAAGCCATGAGGTAAAGAATGGAATTTTAAGTTTCCATCCTACTAGGATTGGCAAATGTTCTTGTATTGGACCTTACGCCGTCATTCAAAACGGAAGTGTTATTGGAGAAAGCGTTGAGATCCAGGCCTTACAAAAGGTTGGAGGAGGAGGGCATGTGCTAAAGCCGGCTAAGCTTAATAATGTTGATAAGGTATGTTATATGAGTAAGACAATGCTTACACAAATATTATCTATAATCTAAACATATATTTTTATGTTATTTTATATAACTGAGACTCTCTCTCTCTCTGACTCTCTCTCTCTCTCTCTGATCATGTAGTTTGTTTGATTTTGAGATTCCCTTATACTGCTACTATTAATAGGGCTTTCATCTTTTGTTGCTCTAGACTTCATCATTGCATAAAAATAGCTCCTTTTGTCACCTGGCCTTTTTCAACACAAGCATTGCCTGAGCACTTGTTTCTAGAGTGTAGGAATTTATACTATTTTTCTCTTATTTTTTAGGGCTCGTACTAATTGAAAGTCACAATCATGTCAATATCTACATTATAAATTAAAAACAGATGATAATAGAAGCTTGAACTATTAATTAATCCTTTATCTTTCTTGTTTCAGAAGGCAGATCTTCCTGTTATTATCAACAAAACTCAATATGATACCATCTACCACTTTATGGGGATCTATCTTGTTGGCTTTCTCAGCTCCCTTGCTGCAGCCATTGGCTACTTCTTATATATCAGGTTCTCCAAGCAACCTCCATCACTCCAGCACTTTTCATTTGTTTGCATATGTGGAGCCTTCCACTGGATCCCATTTACCATCATTGCATATGCTACCATGTTTTCTGATGTCCCATCAAGCCCCATCACCTTTGCCATTTCATTTACCAGCGCCTACTTGCTTCATGGTCTCATACTCATCATTCTCACCAGTGTTTTTACTCGTCTCCTCGTATCTAATCAAAAGCAAACCCAATTCAAAACCTGGCTTCGATGTCAACTGACCATTTCCTGCCACCTTAGATGTGCAAAGCTTCTCTCAGGAACAGAAGCCTTCTGCATATATTTACGCCTTTTGGGTGCAAAAATTGGCAAGCATTGCTCCATTAGAGCCATCAACCCAGTTTCAAATCCAGAGTTAATGTCAATTGGTGCAGGTGTCCATCTTGGAGATTTTAGTCGGATAATTACAGGGTTTCATTCTTCCAATGGATATACTTGTGGAAAAATTGAGGTTCGGGATAATTCAGTTATTGGGAGTCAAAGCTTGATTCTCCCTGGTTCTCTTGTCCAAAAGAATGTCATTCTGGGTGCACTTTCAGTTGCTCCAATGAATTCTGTACTCCAAGAGGGTGGTGTATACATTGGATCACAATCCCATGCAGGTAATTTGGCTGCAGCATTGCACAAAGAAGATTCACAAATAGTGATATTGTCCAGAACATGGTATCAGACCTTCTCAGCACTTTTCACTCAGCCGTTGCTACAAACAGTTTTACCTCATGTCCTGGTGGGCTTAGCAGTTTTTGCTCCTTTGAGCTGGGTTGTTCACCTTAAGAATGCCAAGAAACTTCCAATTTATTGGCTGTTTCCTTTGTTTTGGGTTCTCTCGGGTGCTTTGGCTGCATTGGCGTGTGTTATAGCCAAGTGGGTTCTTGTGGGAAGGAAGAAAGCAGGTGAAACAGTGCCTATATGGAGTAAAAGGATCATCATGGACAGCACATGGCAGGCCATTAGAACTTTAGTTGGAGACTATTTTATGGACATGACAAGTGGATCATTTTTGTTTGTGATGTGGATGAAGTTGATGGGAGCAGATGTAGATATGGATCATGCAGTTTATGTTGACAGCATGGGAGCCTTATTAAACCCAGAGATGTTGAAGATTGAGAGAGGGGGTTGTGTAGGAAGGGAAGCCTTGTTGTTTGGACATATATATGAAGGGGAAGGAGGAATGGTAAAGTTTGGAGAGATCAAAATAGGAGAAGGTGGGTTTGTAGGTAGTAGAGCTGTGGCCATGCCAGGTGTGCAATTGGAGAATGAGGGTCATCTCAGTGCTCTAACACTTGCCATGAAAGAAGAAATCATTAGGTCAAGATAAAAATATTGATACTCAAATATGCCCAGTGCTCCCATGTCCATAGTGCATTTGTTTGAGGTGGCACTTAGCATGGACTCATGATTTGTTTGAGTGCCTTGTCAAGGTCTCGCAATAAATAACTAGCATTTTGACTAGAGTAGGATCTAGCTAGCATAATTAAATAAACGCATCACCATACCGTGAAATTCCACTCGAATTTCACATGTATGCTGACAATGTAAGAATCTCACGGTAATAATGTTTTACTGTACACTCAATTCAATGGAATCTAGGTGACTTTTTCTTTTGCCAAAAACGTAACAATGCTTATGTGGCTTTTAAATTCCATACAATGAACCATATATTCATCTTTAATCAAGTTGGGGGGGTAGCCAACCATCCGAGCCTTTGAAACTTGTAAGAAAGACATGGCAACTTGTATTTAAGAAAAAGAGCAGTAAAAAACCATCAAAGAAAGAAACTCAAGATTTGCACAATAGATTATCAGTCACCCTCTGTGACATTTTGTTAATGATCAAAGCCCGCTTGAGGTTATGGTGGCCATGACAAGAGGTAAAATAATGCTGAAATTGACTTCCTTGTATTGTAGAATCATTTATAATATAATAAGGAATATTATCAACTTCCCCTTTGTTGGTATAATTAGCTCAATGATACGAAAACTTACTAAATCACACAGAAAAAAAAAATCATTGGGGAGTTGATAAACAAACAGAATCTGAGCTTGCAAATAAGGACCAAGATAATAAAATCATATTTCCCAAAAGGTTCAATAGACTTATATGTCATATCCTTTGAGTTTGAGATCAACTTCCAATGTAAACAGTTGTGAAAACAATAACAAAATTCCAGAAGCAATATAATAAATGTTTCATCTAAATAAAACAGAGCAGAGTGATGATACCTTGTGCATGTAGGAAGTGGCAACGGGTTTGTTGTAATGTACCAGAGAAGCTACGGGTTTGGATTATGGCCGAGAGAGAGCAGGTAAGGAGAAAGCTGGAACATTTTGCAAACCAAATTAACAAAACTTAAAATAACAAAATTTCCTTACAATTCAAATTAATAGCACAAATGAACGGGTGGGGGAGCCATAACTGATTGGTCCACGAAGGAAAAACTCCTTGTTGTTGTATAGGCATTGATGATGATGAGCCCCCAAAGCAGAATGGGCTGATCGATGTAGGGATAGTTGAAACCTGCTAAGAAAGGGATTTGTGGTGAATTTGAACCTGAATCACTTTATTTGCCTTTTGGGTTGTTCACAATTACTGCATTCTGGTGTCGAGGCCTTGAGTTGAGTGAGAGGGATGAACTGAAAGGGGATTTGTTCCCACAAAACCTTCATTCACATTGCAGATGAAAGGGATCAGCAATGGTAACATTTTTTAGGCCATGGGTGAGAGAGAAATAAATGAAAAAGGGCCTCAACTATTGTTCCCTCTTGCAAAATATTCTGAATCAGGTATTTGATAAAATGATTGACCAAAAAAAATTATTTGATAAAATGGAAAATTGATTAAATTGAATAAGAATGATAACTCAGCAAGTGATAAAGGGCGGTTTGTTTAAGATTAATAAAAAGTGATTTTCAAATAAAATAATCTAGAGATTATTTTTTAAAGATTTTTATGTAAAATAGAAGCTAAAAATTAAAGGTGAGTTGGGTTAGGTTAACTCACTTTTTTATCAACTTGGTCATGGTGAAAATAGTAATTACCTTTATAATTCATTATTTTTGCTTATTTTTTATCCAATTAAACAAGTTAAGAGAAGATTTTATTTTACTTAATTTTTTTTTCATTTTCTCATTTTCAATCATTCCAAAAAATCTATAAAATCTAGCCATTTGTTCTTCATTTTATTTCCTCTCATCTTCTTTTTATTTCAAAACAAAGCATTAAAGAGCAATATAAAAATGACTTTTTAAAAGAAAAGGTGAATTCTAATATGGACATCTACTTCATACAAATCGTAGTATATACCAGGAAATTATGAGAATCTGCAGCCTTTTTTTTACTGAAGATTATTATAATCTGTAGTTAATTAACTACGAAATAACTAATAACACATTTCATAGTTAATTTATATCAAGGGTGTTCATCGCATTGACTTGATAAACCCGATAATTCAACACAAAACCAATTAAAATGTTTAGATTGGTTTGAATAATCACTCTTTAAACTTCAAACTCAAACCAAACAAACTACAAACCAACTTGATTCTCATATGTATTTATTTTTTCAAATCGAGCCAACACAATCACCTGATCAAAAAATTTATTTTTAAAATTTCAAATTTATGTATTTTAAACAGGTGGATTTTACAATGCACAAACAAATTTTTTTGTGCATGTGCACAGATGATGTATGAGCCCTTCATTTTTGTACTTTTAATCTGATGGTCAATATTACATAAGGGCTACCTGTTAAATAGGTAATGTTAAAGTTTGATCAATATTTACTGATTGGTGTCTAGAGAAGGTATTAATTACTAAAAAACCTAAAATTTTAGAAAAATTACATTTTTGCCTACATTTTGGAAAAATAGTTTTTTTGCCTACATTTTGTAAAAAATATATTTATTGTCAAGAAAATTAAATTCCTACGTTTTTGTCTAAATTTGTGAAAATGACTTTTTTTCCTACGTTTTTTAACAATTACATGCGTATAAGTAATGTAGTCTATTATCCCTCCGATCCTTTTTATAAAAAATATATCCCAAAATCATCAAGACCAGGGAAGTGTATTGAAATTAGTTAATAATAATTAATGATGTTGTAATTTTCCAAAAATACCATTTGTAGGATTGATTTATTTTATATTCTTTTTGTGAGTCTCATAATAAATAAGGGTATAATTGAAAATGAGCAATTAATATTGTTAAAAATAAGACATTATTTCTTATAAAAAGAACCATGGAAATGACTCTTTTTATTTCTTATAAAAAAAGACCAGAGGGAGTATATTTTATCTGTGCTAATGTTCCAAGGGGTCATGCCATTGCAGCAAACCATCAATATGGTATAATAATTCAGAAATATTATTTTGTATGGAATGAATGAAAAGATAAAATTTCATTTAAACCATAATAAGTTTTCAGTTGCAATTAATAGGTTAAAATTATATTTATTTTATTTAATCTATTTTTTATTGAAAAATTAGTTTTTTTTATATAAGTAATTTTTTTATGTTATTGTTGTTATAATTAATGTATTAATATTATATGGAACCGATTAACTGAGCACTAAGTAATAACGTAATTAAGTTAAAAGAATTTGATTAGTGATATTTTTTTCGTATAAGTAATTAACTTGATAATATAATATGGAGGAGACATGTTATATTAATTAGGACTTCCATTAAAGAGTGAAAAATAGATACAGGTAGTTGTCTTCTAAAGGAGACAAATTAAAAATTACTTGACTAAAACAGTAAGTAAACATAAAAAGATAAGGAAAATTATGACAAGCGTCAACAACTTAAGTTTTCAATATTTAATCAACGGGACCTAATGTTCCAAATTTATTAGAAAGTAGTGGGGGACCAAGCGGTCATGCCATTGCATCAAACTATCAATATGCAATAATAATTTTGAATTTTGAATTGTTATAGAAAAGAAAAAAATTATTGGATAACTTTTGTATGGAATCTAAGAAAAAATAATTTTTCATTTAAAACATAAGAAGTTTACTCTTGCAATTAATAGGTTAAAATTATATTTATTTTATTTAATCTCCTTTTCCCCTTGAAAAATTAGCTTTTGTTCATATAAGTTACTCCATCCGGTCTATATTATAAGCAACATAATAGAAAAACACACAAACTAAAGAATACTTTGAAATGAGATAATTTTAATTAATATTCACTAGTTTTAATTTTTTCCAAAAATATCTCTTCTGGTGTCTCTCGTAAATATGAATATTGCTATAAATAAGGGTATAATTAGAAAACTAGCGTTTAATTTATTTGAAATTTGATGAATGTTGTTTATATTTTGGAAAAAAAAAGTGTCTTTGTTACTTATAATTTGGATCCGAGAAAGTATTTTTTTATGTTATTGTTGTTATAATTAATGTATGAATATTATATAGAAATAGAACCGGTTAACTGACCACTAAGTAACCTAATTAAGTTCACCAGTGACTGGTCAGAATTTCATTCAATGCATGCAGAGAAAACTTGAAGATCTTCCACTTTAAGCATAACGTGGCAACACATGAGCCACTCAAAAAAAAAAAAGTACCCTCAAAGCCTACACTTGCCATGTTCTATCCACATAAAGTCTCCGCCCTCAATCCAATCCATCCAACGGCTACAAAGTCACAAGAATCACAAAACCATATTACTCCCTAAAACCACCGTTACACTCCAATACCGGCGACGAGAGACTTGCATCCATGACCCATCTCTTTCCAGCCAAGCCAACGCAGTCTCGTGCCCGAGCCACAGCACCTACCGAGCACCACCTCGCTAGAGAAACACAGGGCTGCCGCATTGGGCTTCCTTTGGATCATCACTGTTCCCTCTTGCTCAACCGGAGAGCCACCGTTGTCGACGTCGATGGAGAGATTTAGTACTGAAGAGGATCCGGATCCAAATCAAAACCCCCACTAGTCACTCCCACCACTGTCTCACTCTCCCTACTCCATCGCCTTCAAATCCTTCGTCGGACTCCGGCAATCGCCGCCTGAACCCCCCCCCCCCCCCCCCCATTTCTCCGCCCAGCCAAAACCCATCACTCTCCGCCGAAACCTCAAGGTCGCACCACACTCCAGATCTATGCCCACATACAGAGCTCTTCACCGATCTTCAACAATAATAGAGGGGGTTCTTTTTTGAAAGAACAGAGGATTGTTAAATGGGGGTTCTTCGTACTTTTGGGAGAGGGGTAGATTTCAAAAACACCTAAAATAGAGGGAGTCATAAATGATTTCTGGTGTTGGGTCAAATTTTAAAAAATAAAACCTTGGACCATACAAATAGAATTAGTAATTGTTTTGAGGGTAAATATTGAAATGCATGAAAAATTGGCAAAACCGGCTATAACCAGTTTTTTATGCGTTTGTGCACATGCACAAAAAGATTTGCTCGTGCATTGTAAAACCCACCTTTTAAACATTAGTATCTATAACTTTTATCTAATTTCATTTTTTTTATTTTGACATTCTCGTATACTGTTACCAACTGTATGCGTTTACATTCACTATCAAATCTCATTTTCGTATTTTAGATAAAGATATTAACGAGATATGTAACGTTAAAATTGTAGAAAAATCTATGTATTAGTTAAAAATAATCTTTAACACTTAAAATTGATTTAATATTACTCAGAATCATTAAGGAGTGAAATTTTTTAGCTTATTATGATATAATTAAAATTTTAAATTTTATATAAAAGAAAAATATAATATGGGAGGGTAAAAATTAAAAAACAATATCAAATTAATTAAATCTTAATTGGTTTTGATTTTTCTCTCCAAGAAAATTGGTTTGATATAAAAAAAGTTAGAAAAAACTTGAACAAAATCAATCAAATTAAGTATGATTAATTTAACTTTTATTTTATCCCAAATTTAAATCAAACTAACTTAATTAAACCTCTAATCTATATAGTTAAATAATCTACAACTAAATCATAGTTAATCAATCGCTCAAGTAAAAAAAAAAAAAGATGGTATGGCGGCATGGCGCTAGTACTGGGCGTTGGGCGGTTGCAGGACAGAAGCATGGCACCAGTGTGTGTGACCAACTGGGCCCACCCAAAATGATTGAAGGTGGGTACCATCTTTACGTGGTTTTTTATCATCACACAAAAGCTTCCCACCAATAACGAATAGCCACGTGTCCCCCAATTCACGCCGCCAACATCCCTACGAGGATGTCCATCCGACACGTGCCAGACTGTCAAACGTCTCATAGTCATTACCTCGGAATAGTGTCGTTCTGCGTGACACTGTCCCCCGAATACCACATTTGCCCCCTCTTGTCCTTCTTCTGCTTAGCGCTCTATTTCGCATGTTTCCTCTGTAGTACTTGGAGCCCCAGGAGGTTCTAATTGTAAAAAATTGATTTCAAAATCTCATTGCAAACACAGTAATTTTTCAGAACCCATTTCGCCATTCATTTTATTTCACACAGTGTCTCAGCCATCAATCACCAATCTGCTTGGAGGGGTTTTCAAAAAGCTTCCTCATTTCTGGCCAGAAAGAAGGGAAAAGCAAGTTAGACACAGCAAAAAGAAAAAGAAAAAACGTTTTATGCTATTCCTCTCTTCTCTGCCTAATAATGTGGACATTTCTGAGGAGCTGGTTGTGTCTTTGCTGCCCTAAAACAATGGGGATGAAGAAAGTTCTCCCTTGTTTACTCTTAAGTATTGTGATCCTCACCCTTGTGTTGTCACTGCCGTTTGTTCAATGTTCTAGTTCAAGTGAGTTCAAGCATATCAGTACTCATTAATTTCTCAACTTGGTTGTTTTTTATATTGTATATCTTAAACCATTGTTTGATATGCAGCTCGTATATATCGATTAACAAACATGGCTGCAGCTGGAAGCAAGCCCATAGAAACAAACATAGAGGTAAGTTGTACATAATGCTTATAACATGGTAAAAGCAGAAAATAGGGGAAACGCTGTTTAGTTTTAAAAACATTCAACCTCCTCATTGCTCTCTGTTTCATGTTTTTGGGGTCTAATAAATTTCTTGTTTTTTTTTTATTAGGTTGCAAGATTTGGGAATGAAGCTCCTTCTGTTGTTGGCACAGTAGAAGACTCAGCAAGAAAAGTTCCAACAGGACCTGACCCTCTCCATCACAACAACAACCCTATAGGCCCTTGAGTTGTTTACAGCTTCATGAAAGCTCTCACCCATATTTAAGTGAATTTCTGAGTCTAACTACACGCTTTAACGGTGGATATATATATCCTAGCTAGCTCCTTGATTCCGTCGATTTAATTTATCTGCTGCAGCACATTTCTATTGGTGGTTCAGTATCATATGACGTAACATTTTTTGTAATTTATATATTTATGAGCCATATCCTCTGCAATATGCTTGCTTTTGTACAAAATCTCAGAAACAATTATATTTTGGGGGTATATTTGCTTTTTATCTTGTTTGCATTTCATTTTCGTCTACATTCTACCCGTCGTTTATAATTATATAGCTAAGATTATGATATTAAACAATGAAAATCCCTCTGCTCATGGTAACTGAATTAATATTGTTTAGTGGTGTTCGTTGCCTAGATGGTCATTGCTTTTTACCCTTCCAGCATAAGGAAGACAAGACAACCTAGAGTGGAATTCATTGGTTGCCATTTGCAGGAAATAGTGGAAAGGACGTACTAAAAATTGGTACAATTTGCAGAGTTGTGTTCCCCCGCTTATGATATTTCAAATTAAGCAATTAGTCCAGCTTAATTTAGTACTGCCATGGTTATTAATGAGAAATTAAGGATATTGAATTCGATCGGACATTTCAAGTTATTATTTGGTACAAAATAAATTAAACAAGCTCTGTTTTTGTTTTTATTATTATTTGAAAGATATGTTGGCTACTTCTGAGTTGAACTGATCCGCAGGCATATTTTGTGTGCCGTTATTTTTTGGTATATTACCATGTAGAGGCGAGAAATTTGTTCACGATTTTTAACCTTATTCAGTGGGATGATTAATTGCACCAAACATAGCTCCTATTAGTTTTGGTTTACACATAGCTCCTATTGTCTGTGTTCACCTTTAATTCCTTGCTAAGTAATTAATCTTTTAATCCATTATGCTAATGAATTCCCCGCCATGCTATTGGATAACTCCTGGCCCTGCTTGAAATATGAAACAGAGAGAAGAGAGAAGCTCATCTCAATATTGCGAAGAGTAGTGACCGTTGATCACTCAATGCAATGTACGGCGTTTGTGCTTAACCAAAACAGCTAATAAACCTTTTTCAACAACACATGGAGTGGCTAATTTCATCCAACTAAATGCCAGAATTATCCATATTAAGCCACCCGATATATTCACATGAATCACATGACTATATGTTTGACCGATGACACATAATATGTTCGATGATTATTTGACTTTTACTTCGACTGTGAAAAATTCATAATTGTCTTTAATGATCATTTAATGAATATGATTATGTTACTAATCATATAAATTAAAAGGTTAAGTTTATTAAATGATATGTTAATATTTATTAAATAAAAATATAGCTATTGTAGACTGTAAATGCATCAAAGAAAATAGCTTTCATTTTTTGTCCGTAAATATTTGTACAAAAAATAGAGAAAAAAAATTGTTTTTACTTTCTATATATAGTTTTTGAAAACCGTGAACATACATATTGAAAACAATATAATAATTTTATAAGTAAAAGAGAAAAAAAGAAATAAAAATGAAAAACATTTTCTTAAAGTAAATGAACCGTTATAGATCATGATTAAAACAACTTTTTATCAACTAGAATTTTAGAGATTTTTCAAAACTAAAAGTTTTAAATAGTAACCTTTACCATTTGGTCGGCCATGGACACAGGACTTGTGTAAGGGCGTTTAAGTAAAGATATATATATATAGGGAGTATATCAAGTGAGAGAGCTTTTACTGTGAGAGGATGAGAAGAGTGAATCATAGCCATAAGATCAAACCATAAATTGTCAAGATTAAA
The DNA here is from genome assembly GCA_030159175.1 of Glycyrrhiza uralensis. Classification (NCBI taxonomy): domain Eukaryota; kingdom Viridiplantae; phylum Streptophyta; class Magnoliopsida; order Fabales; family Fabaceae; genus Glycyrrhiza; species Glycyrrhiza uralensis. The sequence goes on along the minus strand of BRZY01000003.1, from coordinate 52,807,852 downwards.
ACATAAAGTCACATGACTTTTTTAAGTGATCATGTGACCACTAACTAACTTTTAATCTCAACCATCCATGTATGGTTAGATAGTTCAGATTTAATCCTCTCACCCTCTCATATTAAAACTCCTCTCACTTTATACATCCCATATATATATATATATTTGATAAATAAGTAAAGATATATATAAATCTACATATTCATTAATCTCCCCATCTTCTTTGCAATTAGTGAGAAGAAAAAAAAACAGAGGTTAAGAAAACAACAAATAATAAGTTCTATACCAATGTTTTTCCTCTCTATCCTCGTTTTCTCTCCTAAACTAAATAAGAGAGATTCCATTTATCAATTCTCTCCAATTTTTCCACTGATTTATTTTTCTGTACCAAACGATCAGAGTTTTGTTTTACAGAACAACATCGGTCTTTTTTTTTTCTCCTTCAAATTATGAATGAATGATGGCTGGACAGCGTGTCTCGGATTGTCTACCTCAGCGGTACTCAACACATAAGTTAAATAATATCCACAAATCAATAAAACTAGTGGAGATAAAACATTCCCTTCGTAATTTAGCTTTGAGGGAGGCATATGGGTTTAGAATTAGAACTTGATTACCTAACCTACAAGACCTTATGTATGAGCTAATTCTTACAATTAAATAATTTACGAGCTCAAATAAAACTATTTTTATAAGCTATTATTATTTTTGCTCAAATTCTATAAGCTATTATTAAGAGTTTATAAAAATAAGCCAAAAATAACTTAAAAACATATTATAATCCATTTTTTATAAACTTTTCCAAACATTTACATAAAATAAGCCCAAATAAATTATTTTAAACGCACAACAAGTATCCGTCAAAAAAACGCACAAGTATAAACCAATGGGGAGGCGGTAAATATCCAACAATGTAAATGTTTCAGTAAACTATTGCTATGGTTACCCATCACATGATCTCGTGCTCATTTCATATTTTTCTTTAGTTTTGTTGTCATCCACTTCGTTAAAATGCATCATTTTAAAACAACCAGGGCTGATCCAAGACATTGGGAGGCCTAAAGTCAGCTCTGAAATTGGGCCTTTGTGAGAGCGAGTAAATAAAAAAGGGAAAAAAATTGAAGGCCTTTTGCTCCCGTGCAGGTTCGAACACAAGACCTCACATATAGAGACACAGAGTGTTACCACTGGACCACAACCTTCTACAATGCATATTTTTAACATACATATATTAATTGCAAAAACTTTTTCCGGTGGGCCTAAAGCAAGGGCTTGAGTCGCCTTATCCTTGGGCCGGCCCTGAAAACAACTGAAATTATCAGACAAAAAAAAACAACAACTGAAATTAGATTAGTGAGTGAGAAATTTGAGCAGTGAATATGAATTCATATGTTTAGACCTCGATGGCACCATTTTGTAAAAAAAAAAATACATACTTTTTTAATTTTGTGTGACGTTTTGCTAGAAAACGTGGCTTCATGTGTGCCTGTATATGTAGAATGTAGAATCAAAGAAGTCTCATATCTCAAGCAGTTTCTAAAACATACGTGTCTGCCAAATAAACAAGGAAAGGAAGGAAAGAAAAAAAGCGAAAACGCCACAATAATAATCAATAATGTGACAAAAATATCATAAAAGAGAGACAAAAATATCTCCATTCCTCTGCACAAAAGCGAAGAGAAAAATATCTCTGTACCAGCACCTTTTTTCTATATATGCGTATTAATTAGTAGTAATTGGTTATTGGTAGTAATAGTTATAGATAGTTATCATTTACGCTTGGGGTCGTAAGATATTAATTTTAGAAATATCTCTCGTGTGCTTCAAATATCGAACACTTTTTGGCACGCGCCGAAATCACTTTTGGAAGTGAGTCACCGGAGCTCTCTCCACCGCGCCGCCGCAGAAGATGTCGAAAACCTCCGCGTCCGGCGGCGTTTCTCCCTCCGACCACCTCGACACGCCGACGATGGACAGGGAGTCCCCGGCGCTCCTCCACTCCATTTCGGAGCACGGTGGATACGCCTACGTGAGCATGGCGGCACTGGCGGCCGGCGGCGACATTCGCGCGTCGGAGGCGTCTCGGGAGATGGCGTGGGAGCAGCTTCACTCGGGGCCGTGGCACTCGGTGCTTCCGGTGTGGCGCGACGCGTACTCGATGGCGTGCCTCCACGTGGCGAGGCACCACTACGGCAACGGCGAGTTCAAGGAGGCGCTTAGGGTTTTGGATATGGGGATCATCATGGGAGGGACGCTCCTCAGAAAGGATTTGGACTCCGCCATTGAGAAGGTTTCCGAAAAAGCAAGGACAGTTAGGGTTTCTGACAGAAGCCATCAAGGTTTCGGAAACTCCGAGCATCGACTCGTCGATCTCGAATTTGATGTGTCTAAGGTGAGGTCCGTTCCTCATTTTTCTTTTCCTTCATCAATCCATGCATAGCTTGGATTTGATGACCATTATTTTATTATTGTTACTATTTTTACTACTACTACTACTACTACTACTACTACTACTACAATAGTAACTGATATCTGAATGGTGAAGTTTCAGTAAATGTTGATATTTTTGTTATTGAATGGAAATATCAGAATCCAAACTATGTGAATAAAACATGTGTCAGTGTCGCCCTCAAATATGATACAAGATTGAAGAACATTGATATTGGGATTTGAAGGGTTTTTTCCCTTCCCTTTTGGTTGCTATATTATGCTTCTTTTTCTGTGCTTGTGGAGTTGGACCTGAGTAAGAAGATCATGTTATGGCTACGTTTGTTGAATGGCCCTTATAACGTTTATGTTATAGCTTTTTACACTGTAGGTGCTCCAACTTTTACCTGTCAAGTCCCTTTCTTCCAAGCTTGTGGTGAAAAGGTCTGAACTGTCGTTGGAAGAGTTCCTGAAAGCTCATTACCTGGCTGGATCTCCTGTTATCATCAGTGATTGTATGGCTCACTGGCCAGCCAAGACGAAATGGAATAATATAGATTACTTGCTAAGAGTTGCTGGTGACCGCACGGTTCCGGTTGAGGTAATTACTCTAATCATCGATATGTTTGTAAATTGTAATTATAAAGCATGGTATGTCGTCACCTTTGAAGAACAAATGCAGAGAGGTGAAGCTTTCAAAACTGGATGCATTTGTTTAGTTTCTTCCATTCACAGAGAAAAATGGATAGCTGGTTGACAATTTTTCTACCTGAAGCTAAGATCCTTTGTGTTAAACTTAACTCACCTTAATTAACAATTACCAAACTGTAACTTAACTCACTCGTAGGTTATATATGTTAAGTAGCTGCTAAATTCAAAGCTTTATTCTGAAATTTAAGTTGATTTCTGGTAATCATTCTTTAACAACATTCTTACTAGTATTTTGGGACATTTATCAGGCAGTTTTAGCACAAAAAATCAAGGTGTATGACATGAGAGAAAAGCATTGAGAGTGAAATTTAAGCGGAAAGTCTACATTGGATAGTAATCCCTTCAAATATCTCTGATTTTATAGACCTAAAAATGCTCTATAGAAATCCTAGAATTTTTACCCGTCATGCATCTAACAAGTGAGTAATTTTTTTTTTGTTTTGGTTGCAACAGTTTGAGAGTGAAGACTTTGCTCCCCCTCCAGTCTCCCCCTTCCTCCTTATTCTGTGTCATTCCTTGGAAGTTTCTGTTTTAGCCACTAAGTTGTTAAACTGAAATTGGAAATGGATGAGATAAAAATTGGAAGAGTTCTTAATTTGCTTGATGTGAATGTTCAGTGCAGGACCTCATGTCTTTACATTGTGATTTGTATGTTACTATGTTACCTCTAGTATTGTTTGTATTTATGTCCCATTTACCTCTTTTTCTGCGATGGCAAGGTGGTTGAAGTTGTTTAGCAGTATACAGGAAATCCACAACTCCCCCCCCCCCCCAAATAAAAGGAGAATGGGGTGTAGTGGATCCTTTTTATGTATTATTATTATTATTATTTTTGGATAAATATTGGAAGAAAAGGGTAAGTGCAGCATTCTTTGCAGGTTGGGAAGAACTACTTATGTGCAGAATGGAAGCAAGAGCTAATTACATTTTCAGAGTTTCTTGAGCGGATAAGGTCCCATGGCTGTTCTCCTGGTGGTCCTACATATCTTGCTCAGCATCCATTATTTGATCAGGTATTTACAAATTTAGATTTATGTTGTTTCCAATTTCAACTTTTGCAATTTGACATGCAAGTTCAGGACTTGTACTGCTCCTTTCAGTCACTGATATTATTGAAATGGCAGATAAATGAGCTTCGGAAAGATATCTTTATTCCTGACTATTGTTTTGCTGGTGGAGGGGAGCTTAGATCTCTCAATGCTTGGTTTGGTCCAGCTGGAACTGTAACACCATTACACCATGATCCACATCATAACATACTAGCTCAGGTATTCCAGTTATATACTTGTTTAGTTGTATTGGGAAGTTGCAACATAAAACTGCCTTACCACCTCATCCCCCTCCAAAAAAAAATATATCATTTTGGATACCTCTCGCTGTTATGGCCCTTGTCTTTTGAGCACGTGTAAGCAAATTATTACTGAAATAAAAGGGAGGGGGGGGGGGGTCCAATGAGTCCAACTTTTTGCAGTACTGTTACTGAGCCAGCTATTCATGATTCTTAGCTAGACTACAATTGTATTATGTGATTCTAATTCTAATTGTACACTTCTGTATAGCTGGCAACCTGCCATGGCATAGTTGATGTACTTAACAGCTAGATAAAATAAAGAGTTCAGATTTTCTATGGCTTATTTTAAGAGAGACCTATAACATATGGGGATGACATTGTGGTTTATATAATATTCTTGTTATTTAAACGGTTTAGATTATTGGTTCAGAAAACTACCTCACCATATCATGCAAAGAATTTCTGTGCACCATGGAACAATCTATTTGACTGAGATTATTATCTTTTCATACTTCCAGGTTGTTGGAAAAAAATATATTAGACTTTATTCAGCATCTTTGTCTGAGGAACTTTCCCCCTACTCGGGTACCATGCTTAGCAATTCCAGCCAGGTATTTAGTTTTTTGAACTGTATGTGCAGTCTACTTATTCCTTTGCTTGGAAGAATAGTAGAATATCACCATCACTGTGGTCAAAGAGCTCTAGAAGTATTTCATTAATATGACATTTGTTTTCTCTGTCTTGTCTTTTCGCTTTCTCCTCTTTTAGTCTCCAATGTATGTATGATATTAGAATAGTTATTTCTGCAAATTTAATACTAGATTAGCTGTTAACAGGATGTAGAATGCAGAAGAAGGCGATCATAATATAAAGAACAATTTTTTTCCCAGTTTACTTATACAATATATGGGGTATGGAATAGGTTTAAGCCCACGACTCTGCTATATGGCAAAGTGGAAAAATTTTATGGGGTGTTGATTGTGGTTGGATATCCTAAAATTTTATGCACACTGCATAAGCCGTGCCATCCATTCCTTAGATTAGGTGTTCGTTTCGTTTGTATTTATTGCTTTTGATATTTTGAAACCTCTATCTCCATGTTGACCGGACATTTCTGTTGTTTGAAGGTTGATATAGATGACGTAGATGAAAGGAAGTTTCCTAAGGTGCAAGACTTGGAATTTGTAGACTGTATTTTAGAGGAAGGAGAAATGTTATATATCCCGCCAAAATGGTGGCACTATGTGCGGTCTTTAACTACCAGTTTATCAGTTAGCTTTTGGTGGAGTGAGGGTGAAAGTTCAGCTACGTCCTAATGTCGTATCACTTTGCTGTCTACATTTCATTCTTTCTTAATGGAGAACTGAGCATAGTCTAAGTAGCGTTGTTAATGTCTATGGGACAGGTCATTTTACATACCAATGACACAGTAGTATCATCATATGCATAAACATCAATTTTGGCACTTGATGCCATATATAATATAAAAGGAAAAACGTGCAATAGAACTACTGAGACAAACGTTTGCATATTTGACTGGGACTTGTGCCCTTCAGTTAATGATCATAAAGGTTGTGAATTCCCAGTCCCGAAGACTGAATTGATCTGTTTTTTGTGGTTAATATTACTCTCTATTGTATTGAAACAATGTAATCATACTAAAATATCCGATCTTTGTCTTGCGCAGCAACGTTTCATCTGACTAGGCTGTTTCTACTAAAGAATTTAACTGTAGATTCTTTTTCTCACTTTTCGCTGGTACTCCCATCTTTTCGCATAAGAAAATTTGATAGACAACATCACACTGTGAACTAATATTGAAAGAGAATTAGTGGTACGTTCCACTCATAAATTGCTACTAATCAATTCAGAGGTTTTCCCAGAAATCCTCTTTCATGTACACTGCAGCTGATATGAACTCATCTATTACATCCCTCACAGCAATGAGTAAGAGAATATTATTGTTCTTGGGCTTCTGCGGATTGTATATGAAAAGATTAAGATTACGACAGTTACCAGAGATGGAATCAGCTTCACAAGGCAGGCTTAGGCTGCATTTCTCTGCTTATGAATACGCTTTCTCTCATCCTCTGTTGTGAACTACGAGATTAAGAACATTCGTTATAACAGAACAGGCGCATAACTGCGTATGTGGTTTGCAGTAGTGGGAACAATTTTGTTTTACTAATTATCCGTTGCACTTCTGTGTCTTCATCTACTCATAAGTTTGCAGAAGATTAAACCAATTTGAACGATTATTAAATTAAATATCACATACGTTTGGCTAGTTACTGACCTCAAGATGACAGGGACAGGAGAAAAGCAAAAGAAAATGGACACTGAAATAAAACTTCCAAGTTTTATTTAGGATGTAGATTTGTACCTGCAAAGAACTTTACACCTCAAGACCCTATCCTGAACATAAAACCCCGGCATCACCATGATCTTAACTTTGCTTGGACCCTGTGACCTTGGACACATATCCTCCATGTAGTGAGGATCAAAGGTTCTGTTCTCCTCAACCCTTAAAATTCCCAGTGGTGGTTTGAAAGAAAAGGCAAGCAAATGTAGCAGCCACATGCATTTTGCAGCCACAAAGAAAGCTTGAAGGAGCTGCTCAGGCCAAGGCCTCGTCCAATTCAGATTAGTCGTAATACAACTCATTTTCTGATCACAAAACTTGCTAAACTCCTCACTGTAATATTTTGTTCCCTTCCTCAGTACCTCGTTCCAGCTCAAATTCCTAAGGGCAACGAACGACGAGAACTGTGCTTGGCGATCCTCCTGTGGGTCTAGGAATTTCGGGCAACTGTTCTTTTGGAACACACAGTTCTCAAAGTCTTGGTAAAGAGACTGGTTTATGAAAGCTTCAAAATGGTAAAGAACTGCCTTTGAGTACTTGGAATTCAGAGACAGCTTATGTGGCTGAAGAAGCAAGTTCAAATTTTCTGTCAAAGAATGATCAGTTTCTTCAATGTGGTTTATAAGGGTCTTACAGAACTGCTTCACTGATAATCTGGACTCTGATACCATCTGCAAGAACCCCTCTACCATTACTTCCTCATTCACAGGCATGGAGTTTTCTCCATTCCCATCAAATGGTTTCCCTCTCTGAGGAAGATTGCTAAGTTGTTCACAAAGTTGAGAATCCCTTGCCTGCTGCATGGCTTGCCTCAAAGCTTTCTTCAGCTCTTCACAGTAACTCTCCAAATACTCCAGCTTCTGTTTCAGCTCCCCCAAAGAAGATCTCATCTCAGAAACTTCCATTAAGGCCACATCTCTATTCTCATTTGCTTCTATCAGCTCTTTCTTCAGTGCCTCAACTGATATTATTCCCAAGTCCTTAAGAACCTGAGAAACATCCTCAGATTCTGCTCTATTTGGGGAATTCTCATTCTTGTGCTTCCTCTTTAACCGAGGAAACAACCATGAAATCACCCCCTTGCTTTTGGGTTGAGATTGTAAAGATGAATGGGAATCTGTGACTGGGACAACAATATTGGAGCTCTTGCTGTTCCTTGCTGCATTCTCAAATTCACTAGTTATGATCGCAGGGTTGCATTTATTGCAGGAGGAAATGGACTTGAATTCTTCCAAACTGTTTCTGCTCCTACAGTTGTAGTAGTCATCGGCAGGTGATGTTTGAAGAACAGTAATGTGATTTGCACAGGAGCCAGTTACGGATTTGCTGTCATCAGCATGACACATGTGAGGTATTAGTCCCTTTCTTGAACTTGATTTCTCCTTGTAATCTGGTACAATGGTTTCCATGCTGTTTCCTCCTTCTGGCCCATTCTCATCCCAACTTTCTGATATTGTTAGGCTTTTCGTGGAGTTTTGATTGTACCCCAACATTGAGTCATCTCCATAGCTCTGTCAATAATTCTCACATTTACAAACTTATTATCCATCAAAATTGGAAGAAGAAAAAAAGAGAAAAAAAGATTAGTTGGGGATGGGGAAATTACAGCCACAAATATTGATAGAAATCTGAGAACAGTTATAAAGTTGGGGTGTGTAAAATACATGATATTAGTCTACAAAAAGTAAAAATCAGATCAGATAATAATAAACATCATCCTTAGGAATTTGCCTCAGGATTCAGCTCAGAGTTGAGACTTGTTGAACCTTAAAAGTTCCATGACAAGGAAATTAAGGAAACAAGGTCAAAACTCTGATTCACGGTTGGTGTATTATCGAGATTAAATAAGATAAGGAAAGGAGGAGTGGCCATTAAAAACATAACTGAAACAACAGTGACATCTATCTACCTACCGAGCTATAAAGAAGGGAGCAATTTCATAATTTAGCAACTATCACAGATAGCAGCGTTCAAGGGATAAGCGAATTATTATATTAAATATTTAATTTAATTCAGGGTAAGAGGTATTGCATATTCCAAATATTCAAGTATCTTGGGTTTGGTCCCCTATCATCATATGAACAGTACAATCACATTTCATGCACAATCTAGCAACGGTGACTGTTACTCTGAACAAAATATCTGTGTGGAAAAGAATTGGGCAGATATTGAATACCCAGTTAGTTCAGAAAGAGAATATAAGACAAGTTTACAAACCAAAATTCAAGCAGCAAAAAAAAAAAAAACTTTTCTTACAGGTGTGAAAACAGGATAATCTTGGGCAGAGAACTGAGAAACAGAGCGTGAAACAGGGGAAGGGGATGGGAATCTAGCATTGGCAGGGCTATTTCCTCGCATTAAAGCAGCATGAAGAGCTCTCAGCTCCACTGCTTTGGCTATTGCAGCCTTAATTTCCTTCCTTGTAATTTCAGGGTTGCCATTGTTGCTGTCGCTGTTGTAGTCTTTGAAAATCTGTGCTGGAGTAGCAGTTTCAGCCATGAAGCAGAACAGAGAAAAGAACAGAATGGAACATGTAAATTTTGAGAAGATAGATTAGATATTATGTTCACTAAGATAATTTTTCTTTTGTGGGCGAGAAGAACAAAGTTGGTGAACAAGTGGTATTCAATTCAACCGTTGGATTTGATTTGAAGGGCTATATCTAAAGCAGAACCTTAGAGAACCAGAAAATAGAATTTGAGAGATAATGAGAAGCACCCAAAGTCCAACGATTTTTGTTTTTATTCTCATAGGGAAATTAATGGAATGAGGGCATGTGATGATGTTGAAGACTGAAGAGAAAAGAAAAGAGAGAGAATGGAATTTTGACTCTTACATGTGTGTGTAGTGTACATCAGCATTGTGGAGCCACTTTACCAATATGCCCACATGTTCCAAAAATTACCAGAACTCAGCATTAGGTGGTGGTACCTCTGTTTTTACATGATTACTTCAGTACGAACATAAGTTCTATGCCACTATCTGTGGTCAACTAATTCAACTTTCGATGTGTGCATATTTTCAACCAGAAGTTGCTTTATTATTGATACCACATTACTTCGTGTGTAATCATCACAGTTAATGCACGGGTATGTTTCCTTCTGGAACTTGGTTCACAAAGGGAATCATCAATCAAACTTGTTTTTTTTTTCTTTTTCATAATGAAAACATGTTCCTATGTTAAGTGATAATATAAATATTTTTGATACCATCATGTGCTTTCATATACCTCTTTTTTACATGTGTACACATGTACTTGTGTATCAATTACTTCCTCACTTGATTGCCCATTCTAGAATCTGAGTCCAAAACCTTTGATGGAACTGTTGCATTAACCCTTGATGGAAGTTAAGAACTTCAACAACCTGTCCTGCTAACTAGAAGGTTAGTGGGAAATTTCACAGCTGGGAAAAATCACTTACTAAAGGTCATGGATTTGAGCTCAAATTGGACCAAATTCAAAAGCTTTAAACTCACTCAATTGGAAAAGTAACTTTTTTTTTCTTTTGCAAATCCCTAACCGTGCAATTATGTTGGCTGAGGTCAATGTCCTCCAAATATATAAAGAATTGAAGATCAATAATATTGAAGCGTGAAAGGTGGAGTTTTTTTTTGGCGGAAAGGAGAAAGTAACATAACCAAAAACTTGACACTTCACAGACATTGAATCATATATAGGAGACAGAGTGTCACAGTGGGGATCAGGTGTTCAAGTGGGGCGTGGGGCAGCATTTTAAATTACAAAATTACAAAATGCCCGTCACATGCCATATTTGAATACTAGTTTCCAAAGGGTATTTTCGAAAACGGAGAATCTTCAGTGGTATCCTCTATGTATGTAACTTTGCATAGGAATTCCATGTATGGTAGTGGAATCGCTGGGAGGATTTTGACCCTAATAATATATGGTTTAAAACAACAGTTATTAAATCATGGTATGTAAACATAGTTGATTTACTTGTGTTTATCATTAATCTTTTTTTTTTTAATTTCTGTTGGTAAAAACATTTTTATATTTTATGTAGGTTCTACCAGTTAAAGGGGTGCATTCTGTGTAAATTCAGTCAAGTGTGCGTAGTAACGGGACAGTGCCTCTTGTAAGCATGGACCACATCTACATCAGGCTCAACATCATACTGCGAAAGAAAGGAGTACAAGGAATCCTCTTAATTCTTTTTAGGAAAAAAAAGAAAGTAAAACAGAAAATAACAAAGAAAGATAGAGAAATTTAATTGGACAAAGCTATGTAATCCCTGAACATATAGTTAGTGCTCAATTTACATCACATAGAAGCCAAATTTCTATTCTTTCAATATCATAATCTTTTATTTCTTTTTGTACTCAAACCGCTAATTTCGTTACTTGTCTAACTAGTTACACACATCCGAAGTGAGTCTTCCTCAATAATAATTTATACCGCTTCATGACAATAGCAAATAGAGACATATACTTGCAGAGGAGAATAAAATAGCAAATATTAAGAAATTCTATATTTATTTCTCTATCAAATGGGACCACATAATAAGATACATAAGATTACATAGGGATTAATCATGGTATAAGGTTTAACTCAGGAAAGGTATCTTTCTATCTGTTATTCCAATTATGCAAAGGGGATAGGAGACAACAAAGGTCTCTAACAATGACTAGGATGAAGAAAGCTCTATGATCCACGCTAATCAATTCAAATAATCCTTTAATACTTCTCTTGATACTTTGAATCATGCAAACAACTTTAGTTGCAATCATAGCTCTTAACATGTCTGGGTTATAAAAGGAAACCACCCTTCGGAAAATAACAGACAAAGAAATATGGGACCGCTAAGGTTGTCATCTTCTTTGCCACGTATTCACAACCATTAGACAAATGTCGCATTGCACTATAGGAATCGCCATTTAGCATTATAGTAGAAACACAAATTCCATCAATATCTTCTTGTAAAATCATTTTTGTTTCTTAGTCCTACTTTCCACACAGAATATGGGCATGTACCTCCTTTCTAGCTTTGTGTGCGTGAGGATTACTTCTCTTTCATTTTCACTCACTGTAACAGCCTAGCCTGAAATAAATTAGTGATGTGATTTTCGTGTCTCTTTCCGGGTACCCCGCGAGGAATAAAAGAAGAAATTGTACCAAGAGAAAACAACCAAACCAAGTACAAGAAACACTATAACCAGCGTGGTACTCTTCACTTCACCTTTAATTACTTGAATTATCATTTACTATCATCAATTATCTGATGAAAATTTTGACCCAAAAAAATATATGATGAAAAGTATTTCGTAGAGACTGATAAAAGGGTATAGTCACAGCCTCTTGACATCGAGTAACAACTACAGTCTCACTAACAAAGATGTACGAAATACTCATAAGACTCCAAAATTGAAGTGTGGGGATTGATTGATGCAATGCAATGCAATGCTTATAGGAGCTTCACCTTTCACATGGGTTAGTTAAAGCTGACGAGTAGAAACATGATGATATGAGGTGGCAATACGTCTTTCCGGGTGGGTTATACGTTTTATAATGCTACTTTCTTTTCTTGTAAAATCATGAGAATAATGAAAAGACATTGGAAGATATATTCGGATTCTTTTTTTTTTTTTAAATCTCTTTCTTCCTTTCTAAGACTCCTTGCTTCAGTCAAGGGAAACTCATATCCCCTTCCCTATCATTTGTTTTATCTATATTTTTCTTGCAAAACCTCCCTCGTGAAGATCTCTGAGTGAGTGTTTACAATATCTTCTATTCGATGAAATTATTCGTTGAAATGATGAGTCACCATTGATATTGAGTAATTCATTTTCATAAAAGTATGAACACTAGCGACTTCACTAATAACATTTTGTACATTGCGTACAACAATATTATTTTTAAGATATTGGATAACGGAGAATCAAAATGAAATATAAAAGTAAAATCATACGTTTTATATATTGCACTTCAATATTTTCACCTTTCTAATAATAAGTTCTCGAAACTTCTCTCTCTCTATATTGTAGGAAACTATCACTGAAATTTGAAAATGTGATGGGACTGTATAATTGAGCAGTAGATTTTGTAAAATCAATATTTTTTATCTTTTCCATTCTCGAATTGGAGATTCAATGCAAGTATTGTACAAGTATACTAAAAATGTTTTAGGGAACAGAACATTGGAACTAATCTATAACTTCAAATGAAGAAAAGATATTTAAATTGCCACTGTACAACAATCTACCAATGCTTTGGACTAATTTTCACCTTTGTAGGGCTCATGTCTTTGGGAAATCACAAGTAAAGATGTTTCCTGAAACCAATAAACAAACGACCTTAGACAAGGATGTTATAAAGCTAAGCATTTTTTATTTTAGAAAACGTAAAATTCAAACACAAAACTGAAGATGATTGAATTTTCTAATATACGAACTTTTGTTCCAGTTACAATGGCATGATACAAAGGGTGGGCAGCGCATGAGACAACTCCTTCAGATAAAGGAATAAATCTGTTCTGATTATTTTGGTTGTTCTGACTGCAAAGTTCTTGTGTATCCTCCCTATAAAGAAGAACAACTTCAAAATTATTGAGAAAAAACCTTTGCAATACAGTTTGAGAACTAAATTTAGGCATATAAATGCTTGGCTGTAAGCACATCTCATCAACTATGTGGTTAATTAGTGTTGCGTACGGTAATATTTCACTATGTTTTCTTCAAAGTTAAAAATAGGGATTGGAGTCAATTAATATGTCTCTAAATGTTGGAGTGCCTTACTTGTAATCAACATGGCTTGGTGAGTTGGTGTTAGGATAGAAATCCAAGAGATGAATGCCACGATCAAATGGTGACCCTGCCATATAGATCTGCAATATATTCCAACACAATCATTTCATGTTTGAATTAAAAAAAAAATGCTTCTAGCGGGGAATCATGCTTGAGAAAAATAATGTTTAAATAAGATTTTCTTCCTTATGGTTTTCATCCATTTATGAATTGATCCCAATATTTTTTTTCTTTCAATCAGAGGCACAAACTCAAATGAATTAAGGTATAATAATCACAATGCAAATAAATAAATTTTAAGGATCACCCACATGTTGGGTAGTACAAGTGGTAGCACCTTGTATTTTTTTAAATGACTTTAGTAATAAGGACCAATATACAGTTAACATTGTCACAACCACTATATAAGTAGAAACTGAATAAGAGTTGCCAACATGGCTAAAGGTTAAAGTTTTATCGGGAGTAACTTAAATATAAAGATCAAGTGGGTGCATCATGTTTATAAAAGTTTCTTACCGAACCCGTGGATAACCATGATGGTTTTCTTAAATCCAATAGATCAACGGGAACATAGGAATCATTTCTAACAAAAAGAGAACAGTCAACAAAAAATAGTTAGACCTATTCAGTAAAGCTTTTTAACAAAGATCAACAAAACAACTCTAGATGTGACAACTGACAAACTTACAACCAAGCTGGGGGTGGGCAATGAATATGTGTAACTTCAAAATTATTAGTATCCAAAATGCCCGACCTACATGAAGGAAGATAGAATTATGGAATTCTCCTTAGCTGAAGAAAGAAATCAGGCATGAAGGAAGAAAACTAAACATGCTCTCAAATTGTTGTCTTGCATAATCGAGAGAGAAGACGACCAATACATTTGACAACCTACCAGCCATCATCAAGATGGAATGCTAGTTGATACGGACATGATGGATTAAGACCAATAGAGTGAATCTCCTTAGGAACAATTTCTGCTTGTGCCTACATAACATAACAATAAGAATGGCTTAGCATATAACTTCTAGTAGGCAAAAGACGATTGCCACATTGTGCAATCCTGACATTTTATTGCAAACTAAAAGTTTATTGCCATGACTTTAATATTTAATACTTGTCTTCTCTCTAGGCAGTTAGCCAGTCACAACAAATATGGAATATTTACACTGTATATGCATACATAGATATGAGATCAGGCATCAAAAGCCTTTTCACAAGCATCAAAAGCTGACACACAAGCCTATTAGGCATAGGAAATCTAAGGAAATAATCTACAATGATACAGTCAGTTAACAACTTTTAATGTAGAACATAATTATGTGGACATAATAATGAGCAGGAAGGAAAACCACACCTTCAAGGATCCAATCTTCTCTAGCAACGTTGCCAGCTTCACTGATGTTACAGGCGGATGGCGTAGCTAGAAAGCCGAAAAAATCAGGATAAGATCATTAAGTATTGGGAAAAAAATATTTTACAGTAATATTTTCCCAAGAAGTCATGCTTTATTTAACATAAGTATACTGCAAGATGTAAAAGGTAGTGTGGAGACAAGTGTGATAACAACGTAACTTAAGGTTGTAGAAAGACATGTATCAAGAAGACATACATCAAGAGGTCGCAAGCTTCTGCATCTATGTTTTTATTTATTATAATTTAGGTCTGAGATATTAATGTAGACATATAAATAAATAGAGAACAGAACATTATTTTAATAATTTTATGAATTGCAATTTCAGCCAACGAACTTGTAACTCTATTGGCAGTTTGGCACCATTATGCCATCAGATGCTAATATCAAATGTTCGATCCTCTACTAGGTTTATCCCCTCCCCTACGAAGGTGCGCATGCACATCCATTGTAGCAAAGACAAATTGTAATGTCCTAGATCAAAATTGTTACTGTTCATTAACATCCTAGTAACATCATAATATGAAAATTAGTTACGGCTTTTAATTTGTAAACAAGCAGAGGCTAAGCCATGTAACAGGAGCCAGCTGAATGCCATTGCCTCAGTCTCAGAAGGCTAGGTCCTTGATTAGGCCGCCAAGGCAGAAGCAGATGCATTACAGACATAATTTTTGTCCAAATAGCCTTGACTCTACTCATTTTTAGATGTGTCTTCATAATATAATAACAAGAACAACCACTAAGTACAGATATAACCTCTTTGTGACTTTGAAAAGTAGCAGATGCTCTTCCACCACGAATATCCCACACATACACAAGCCCATTCCTCCCAGCACCAAAAATAATCTGAAAATGATAGAATAATCACTGTTTGTAATTTCACCATATATTGACTAAACATGATAATCAAGTTGTATTCCTAAACTTGTTCAAACCAAAACCTAATGCAACTGCATCTGTGTTATGTTATCCAGTGCAGTTTTATCAAGGTGGACCAGGAGAAGTTTGCCTTTCTGCTAATTAAAAATTAAAATCACCCAGATATTGTTCAATTGCAGCTTGTGCCTAGTAACCAAGAACTTGTATATTATCAGTTGACATGGGTATTACACGAGCTGTAAGATTTAGAAATTTGATCAACTGAAGTGGGTATTTCGTTATCAATATATGATTTATCACTTAAAAAATGGCTAAAAGTCTATCGTGCAACTGTGCTGGATTTGCAAAATGCTCAGTTCCATCATATCAAACCTCAACTGCCTTGGATCTCTGTTTTAGACTAATAAATACTATCTTTGTCCCTAATTATAAGAGGTTTTTATCTAATTCTCTCCCACCAAGGAAGTTGGTTTATATAGTTTATAGCATTAAATTTGTCATTAATTTATATTGTGTTCCCAAAATTGCCCTTACTAATATATATCTCTTTCCACTTACTCTCTTTCATTTAATTAATGCATTATCTCTCTCTTCTCCATTCATCATAGGAGAGAGACAAAAAGTGTTCATAATAAATAAGGATAATTAGGGTAAAAAATAATTAATACATGGCACATTTTCAAAAACCTCTTATAAAAAGGGACAAACAAACTTGTCAAAAACTTCTTATAATTAGGGACAGAGGGTAGTAATAATTAAATATTGCCAACTCTACACCACATCTCTGATTCACTAGCTCAACCATAGGAAAGGCCCCTTAAATGCAGAAGAGAAGAAAACATTGAATACCAAACACTTGGCTAAATATTAGGAATAGGATGACAATGAAAACATTTGTATGTAACTTTGAATGGCATATGTGACTCCCCATAGTCAAAAAAGCTATTAATGAATCAATTCACGGCAAAAATGTATAAATTCATAAATAAATGTTAGACATATAAAACCATTCATGAACTAATAATACACAAGTGATACATTGTTTACTCTGACATAAGTTTGAGTTATCTACAGAATGTAAAGTAACTCTGTCCAACCTTTATTAGAGAGAGAAGGAGAGGAGGAGGAAGAGGGCGAAGGCGGGGGGGTTTAAAAATGTGTCGTTCCAAGAGAATCACAAAATTACTCAATGGAATGGACTACATAAACAATTTCTAACCTGATTTTCTGCATCTACTTGGATGCTGTTAAGGGTGCCAAATGAAGCAGATGTAAGCTCAAGGCAAGGTAGACTCTTCGCTCTTCTATCCCAGACATTAATCATACCATGTGTATCAGAAGCAAATATCCTGTTAAATTCACTAGCAAATTGAGAAAAGCATAGTGACAGAAAAAAAAATTAATAAATTCATAAAATAAGAATCATTATCAAGTGTTGTTTAGTACTCAGACTCAGGTATCTGCTGCAGGCAGTATAATCGACGAGTCTTACCAAACAGATACAAACCCTCCTCATGTCAATCCCATTTTTGCCAAACAGGTTATTGGTCTAGAGAAAATACACGATAGAACTTTAAAAAGAATGCTACATAAGTATTCGAGATCTTTGAAGAACACCTTGCACTTTCTATTGAAGTTCAGAATCTAGATGAACCTGGGAGAATGAACTTGTGTATCTGTCATTAAGTTGAACCAGAATATATGTATAGTGTGTCTAGTGTAGCAATGATGCCGTATATTTGGTGTATGGGAATAAATCCCAACCAACAGAATAAACCAGCCCATCTCGACAGAAAACTAACTGAACTTAGCAAATTTCATTGTAATACTTTCCCATGGTGAAGTTTCTGACAAAAAATACAATGTAATTTGTAATGTGATTATGCAAATATCTACTTCTAGGATCGAAGTGCATTTTCCTAAATATTTATTCATATTGAGTGCAACTCTTACGAAAGAAAGAGTCTGTGCACAAACCATCATTTTAGAACCCATCCATTGATATGCAGGAATAACAGTTACACTAGGTAACTTCTAACCATTACTGGTTATCATAAATATAAGAATGAGTTGTGTTGTATTAGGAATTCATCATTCCTGTTAGAAGCAGTTCCTCTAAATTAAGGTCCCCTAACCTTGAGTCATTTGATGCAAAAGCAACATCTGAGAGACCTTTGTTTATGCTGGATCCATCAACTGTGGCTGTATGTTGTGTACTTAAAACCTGTGTTATGTAATTCAAGTACAAAAAAAATTAGTTAGACTAGCATATATGAAAGACACTTGTACTTGGCATATCCCTTAAAATCATGAGGCTAAGAGCAATCTGTTATGATTTACGTAGATGGCTGTCCTGCAATATGTGTCTATTTTTTAGGGGAGTTTATTTTCTACTGTGTATTTCCGTGTTCCTTTGTTTAAATAGGCACCCACAAGAAATGTGTTGCGTGATTTTAAACCAGTGCACCTTATCTGAGGTAATGATTTGATCAAAGTTGGAATAGGTGCAACATTTTATTTTTAACAAAGAAACTTAGAAATTTCAGAACACAGGGTTGACAACAATGATACAATGCAAGAAGAAATTGATATCAACTGAATTTGGTGGAGCATCAAGTATCAACATTCAACAGTAGAAACATATGATTTTTGAAAGAAGAGCTGGCAACATAATGTGAATGCAAGCTAGATTTAACAGGAAAGTATAATGATAGATGAGAATGGAAACTTACTTCAATTGGTTCTGACAAGACATATGCAACATCAAATATGAGTAGTTCATTATGTTTTAGAGATGCACAGACAACCTGAAATGAAAAAAGGTATAAATAGTAGTGCACATAGAATATTGACTCACTCGTTCGCAACAACAATGCTATTATTAATGATTTTTAACAAATTACACATAGATAAAACCAACGCATATAATACATAGTATATGTGGTAGAAATTATTTAGAAATAATAATTGATATTATAAATTTTTCTGTACAATGGTAAGAAGGTAATTTAATTAACTTGAAACCTCATCCTGGTTAAAAGGATTCCATTTGACAGCATCAAGTTGTCGATTTAGTGAGAGGTGCAGTAAAAGTTTGCTCTCATCTTCTTGCAAGCCTACCATCACAATTAACATAAAACCAAGTGTAAATGATCATCACCACTTCGTTTGAAATTCCTCCCTATCCAACCATAAAACAAATATGAAGCTACTTGAAAAATAAAACTAAGCTAAATTGGGAGCTCATCAAGTACTTTTTCCTTAATCTCCCATAGACATGGTAAAAGAGCATGAAAAAATCCAAATCACAAATTTAACTACACTAATAAAGAAAGGATAGAATATTTGCAAGAGAAAAAAATGACAAATCTGGAAGAAAATTAAATTTTCTTTATTTGAAGCCTCTATAATGAAGCTAGTTTTTGAAACACAATTTAGAAATGGACACAACTCATACATAGAGCCCTACTTAAAAACAAATCAACTGTCGAGAAAGTCCACAGGATAACAGCTAATAATTATTATCATTCTGCATGCGATAAGCTAAATATTAATTAAATTCCCAAAGGGACACGTCTCTGCCTCTGCCTTTGAGGTGATCATTACTTCAAGATACAAAGAGAAAGAAATAGGAATACTTATTTTGGAAAACCCAAATTCTAGTCTAATGCCCTAAATATTCAAAGAGTCAATAGTTTGATCAGAAGATAAACATTTCTTTGAAAAGCATAAATCCATAACCATGGTTGTACTGGTCTAACAAATTTCATAAGCACGGCAACAGTTTTAAAAGCAAAACGCTGTTACCAAAGCCGAACTTACAAGTTAATTTGTGGGTCCGGCAATAGAGCGCTTCGAAGTCATGAACCGTTAAGCAACCCGATTTTGTGACCGACACCAAGTATATTCCCTGGAACACAATTCAAAAATAGAATATTTGAAATAAAAAACCTTCGGGAAAAAAAAAACAAGAAAATATATATAGCTTAATCAACTTAGCATACTCCTTGCAAGCAAGTATTGATAAAAAAAAATACTCCTTGCAAGCATGTTTCCCTTTTCAAGCATTCATCCTTTCAATATAAACATGAATTTACCTTGTTGTCAAAGTCTAGTGCAGATACACCTTTCCTGTTAACATTAACAAACATAAGCAATTTGTAGTAGTAAGAAATAACTTTTACTGTGAAAAGCCACATTAACACTGATGGAACATGTGCAATAGTTCATGCCAATGCTAACTACTAACTCAAAATCAGTCACACCTAATTCCAATTCACTGGGAAGTAACTAGTAATATCCTTAGATGAATTCTTTTATCGAGAACTACTACTGGCACAGTGCCACCACTGCCAACATCATCACCTCCGGGCAAGGTTTTAAATTGAAGTCCGCAATCATAGTTCTGGCCGTAACGCCAATTTTCCATAACATCAAAAATTGAAACGTAATGACAATCTAAAACCTTGCCTCTAGGTCCTCTGCCACCACCATTGTAGCCGCTGCCAACACCTCTAATCAAGAAAACAAAAATAGAATAGAATACAAAAGATTGTAATTTTTCCTAATTACCTTCTTCTCAACGGAAAATGGTTATCACCACTTGACTCACCAAGAATACGATTCATCTGTATAGCAAGCCCCAAAAGAACTCATCAAACTAAATCGCAGCAACGAGAATTTCATGTGGCCTATAGCAACAACTATTATCAATACATACATGAGAATTGCAAGGCGCCCCATTTACTTTGTACAAGTGCGGAAAAGCTCCAACCTCCACGAAATTCAAGAATGGCATTAAAAATAGTTAGTTCACCTAATCAAAACCTAGTAACTAAAAGGCAAAGTCACCCAAACACACCTCAGAATACGAACACATTCGCAAGTTCATCATCTCATGGCAATAGTTGGGCACAAATTTCCCGTTCAGTTCAACCAAATGCCTTTTCCAACCGCACCTTAAATTGCAACCCACACAAATCTCAAAATTGATAGCTTTTAACATGAATTAACATGAATTAGAAATCAAAAGAAACAAATTTACCTACGACGAGGCTCAACAATTTCATTTGAGGGCTTTTGACGAACCAAGTACTTCTCCATTTTCCCGCGCTCTCTGCAGACGCTGCGGTTTTGCTTCTCAAAAGCCTACTCGCAATTCGCAAATAAATACCCTTCTCTGTCAAAACCGCACTGAACTCTTCCCGCCAATTGAATGGGCGCCCCGAACTGAAATAGTGCTTTGGGCCAAATGGTAAACCCGGCCCAAAAAATTGTATTATTACTTAATTAATATTTATTACTATTATTCGAAATAATTCTTTTTAGAATATTTATACGAAATAAGTTTTTTTTTACACAATTTATACGAAATAAAGTTAACCCTCGGACAAAATCCAATTCGATATTTGTTTTTTTTTTTAACCAATTCGATATTTGTTTCAAAAATCATTCTTGCATATCCCCCTAGTATAACGCATAAAGAAGCGAAGCCAAGGCCAGAAACGTTGTAATCACACGGATTCAAATAAACATGATCATTGAAACTCGAAAACCCAATACAATTCTTCTCATTCATTACACACGATGAATCTTCCCATCACTTGAAAGGAAACAAGGAATTTCAAATTCTGATGAAGAGGAAGGATTCGATTCAATTACAACAAAAGTAAGAACCCTAAGAAATCGAAACAGTTTTCTACAATTACAGCATAAATAAACAGCCCTAAGCCCTCTCGCCCCTAATCCTACGAGCGAGCTGAATATCCTTGGGCATGATAGTGACTCTCTTGGCATGAATGGCGCAAAGGTTAGTGTCTTCGAACAGCCCAACAAGGTAGGCCTCGGCGGCTTCTTGCAGAGCCGAAACGGCGCTGCTTTGGAAGCGAAGATCGGTCTTGAAATCCTGAGCGATCTCCCTAACCAGCCTCTGGAATGGGAGTTTCCTGATGAGAAGCTCGGTGCTCTTCTGGTACTTGCGGATCTCCCTCAGAGCCACCGTGCCTGGCCTGAAACGGTGAGGCTTCTTCACGCCGCCGGTGGCCGGAGCGGACTTACGAGCAGCCTTAGTGGCAAGCTGCTTCCTCGGGGCCTTTCCTCCGGTGGACTTTCTTGCTGTTTGCTTCGTGCGAGCCATTGGAATCGAAAAGAAGCTTCTTGAATCTTACTGGGTAATGCAAATTGCACTGTGTTTGGAAATGGGATTAGAAATGTGCTATGCTATGTTATGGTGTTGGAGATGAATGAGAGATGGAGGTATACTTATAAGGTGGGAAAAGGTGGGGCGCGGGGGGGGGGGTGGGGATTTTGAAATGTTTTTTGACTTTTGGGGGGTTTTGTGAAATTTTCATTGCGCGGTTCATGTGACCGTCGATGGGTGCGTCAATCAACGGATGTAGTGTTTCCTCAACTGAAGCCACGGATCGTGATCCGTGGCACTGGGAAAGAACCAATAGCGGCCAGGGCCTCCATCTTAAGACACGAGGCTGATTTGGACCCAAAAAAAAAAATACCCGAGGCTGATATTTTCTGTTTCTTTTTTCTTTACCCTTTGTTTGGCGTCAAAAAAAATTGAGAAGAAAATTAAAAAAAATTAAGAGAAAATGGGTAAATTTATTTGAAATGATAGAAAACAGAGAGAGAGAGAGAACTGATTTTTTTTTCATTAGTTTGATTAAATTGAAAAGGTGAAAGGTGTTATTATTTTTTGGTGCCACTTAATTTGGGATAGTGAAAAAATGTCCCATGAATGGGAACGCCGACATCACAATTGATAGGTTGTTCAACCAGTTTTGTGGGTTATTTGATTTTCACCCCAATAAATTACATAATTCACAAATGACCAAAGTATTATTCGTTCGTCCCAGACCAGTTTTTTTGGTGATGTTAAGTCTATTCCAATCTATTTTGAAGTTAGATTCCACAATCTTCTGCTCTATTCTTTCTGTAAAAACCGGATACCCTTTCCCCTCTTTCTCTCCTCTTTCTCTTTCCCACCTTCTCGGTTGCTCCCCTCCCCTCTTCTTCTTCTTCCACCTCCATTGCCACCCTCAACCCCAAATCCTTCTTCTTCAAATACCCAACGTAGACCTGCAAACCCTCCTCCTCCAGGCCCGCGGCGCGTGTAGGATCGGGTCACGGTCGCGATCGGGGTGGATGATTTCTTCGAGCTGCTGCTTGACGAACAAGAGGCGCTCCCTCTGGATCTGGTCGGAGCCGTCGAGGCAGTTGCCACGCTTGACGATGGTGTTGATGCGATCGAGGGTGGAGCAAACGCGGGACTGGGTGAGGTCGAGGACAGTGATGGCGGTTTGGGGCTCTGACATTGTTTTCTTGCTGCTGTTGTTGTTGTTGTTGTTGTTCTTCTTCTTCTTGTTGCTCTTGTGAAACATGTTCTTCTTCTTCTTGCGTCAATGCTCTTGTTGCTCCTCTCCCTCTCCCTTCCATCTCCTCCTTCTCTTGAAACATGTTTGATGTTGTTGAGGAAAAAATAAAAATGGAAAAAAATTGTTAAATCTGATATTGGATGGTGGTGGTGGTGGTGGTGGAGGAGGAGGAGGGGGGGAGAAGGATGGGGGTGGTGGCCGGAGGAGAGAGGGGAAAGGGAAAACAGTGTTGTGGGTCAATTTATAATTTAATAATTATTCGAGGACTATATTTGCAAATACTTATAAATATCACAAATACCACTCAGACTGGTTACTGGTAATTGAATTCAACCATTGAATAAAATATTAGTAATATT
Organism: Glycyrrhiza uralensis; assembly: GCA_030159175.1. NCBI lineage: Eukaryota > Viridiplantae > Streptophyta > Magnoliopsida > Fabales > Fabaceae > Glycyrrhiza > Glycyrrhiza uralensis. The sequence goes on along the minus strand of BRZY01000003.1, from coordinate 52,784,271 downwards.
GAATATATCTATGGTAGAAAATAATTGTCCCATAAAGCTGTCCCATTCATGGGACATTTTTTCACTATCCCAAATTAAGTGGCACCTTATTTTTTTACCCCATAGTTGTTTGGGTCATTGATTGATTTGTGATTTGCCGTTATTATTTCTAATTTTATTTACCAAGTTTTTTTTTCCTTGCATTGTTTACTATCAATGATTGATAGATAAAAATGTATGCTATCATCTACCAGGGGAAGGGAATTTTTTCTTTTTCAACGCTTAAGACTAAACCAAGATTGTAACAATTAACATGAAGAAAAGAAGTTTGGGAGGGGAAAAGACGGAAAATGGATTGTCAAGATTGAGGCAAGGTGCAAATTTGTCTAGTTGGGATTTGAGGAATTGCATGTAAACCAACACTTTCTAGTGGAGGATGGGAGGTGAAGGTTAGAGTTGTCAAATCGGGCCGCTCGGCCCGACCCACTGGGCTGAATTGCAAAATCAGGTCGGGTCGGGTTAACCCATTTTCTTATAGGCCCCATATTCCCTACCTTAGCCTGGCCTAAAAACACTGGGTCGGGCCCACCTAGCCCGATTATTTCACAAAGAAAAAATGGTCAAAGTACCATAAAGAGGGCAAAAAAATCGGGTCCAGTTTGGCTCGACGGACCAATCGAGTTGGGTCAAAATGACCCGGTGTTTTTCGGGCCTATTATTATCGAGCCTATCCCGGCTTAAAATGCGGGTCAAACGGGTCGCCCCCATCGGGCCGTGCCAATTTTGACACTTCTAGTGAGGGTAGAGGAAGACAGGGTGGCGGTGAGATGCTTAGAGAGAGAGAGGGAGGGGGATTGGGGAGGGTGAAAGAAAGAAGGGGTAGACAATTTTCATTTTGGTTCATGTTGACTTGGTCACATGTGGAAAAACACGTAGGACCCTATATGGCATTTAATGTGCCACATCATCACTGTTAACACTGTTAAGTGATAGAAACGACGTCATGGACTAACATAATGAACTAAAGCCAATTCAGATTTTTTTTTATTTTAGAGTTGACTTGACAACACATTATAATTTCAAGGATGAAAATAATAGTTTACTCGATACTTGAAATTAAAGCTTGAGATTGTTAAAGATCCCAACAAGTCATCATTGTTTCCATGACAAGACGCAACTAGGAGACTAAAATATTCTCATTAGCTACTGGTTATAGAAAATTCTTGGCAATCAACATCAATGTGTCTCTCATTCAAAAGAAACCCTTCCTAAGATCATGAGTATTGTCATATTGCAGGTGCCAGCAACCCAACTTTAAAACTTAATATTCTTTTTTTTCAAACTCGTGGCTATTGAGCAGAAAATTCCTTTGTATTTATGTAGCAGTCACATTCATGTAACTCTTTATCCGCACTCAAAATGACTAAAAAATATTGAAAAAAACCCAAATCACACGTCGGCTAAAAGATAAGGCATACACAATATATAAATTATGGGTACCATCACCCCATTTTTGTAGGGATTTCTGTGTGAACAAGCAAATGACGCAAAACAAACTCTAACCCTTACAAAAGACCCGATCACCCGAAGACAGAAGCTATATAATTCCTGTATGTACAACAAGAGAACATGACATATTATATGATGTGTATCATATTCATACCCAGTTGCTGGACAAGGAGAAGTCCTGGAATCTGAATGAGAGATCCCCAGCTGTGTCTCTCTCAAGCTGCATGGGCTGCAAACCATCACTGATGATTTCACCGGGATCAGATCCTTCAGGGGTAAATGGCTGTATTTGGTTCTCATTTGGACGGTGTGCCAATTGAACTTCAGGTGGTAATGGTAACACGGAGGGAGACACGACCCTCGATCTCATACTTTCTACACTTGAGGTAGCCAATGCTCGGTCCCAAAGGAAGACGTGCAGGAGAATGGGAACTTTGGTGTGTCTATGCAAGGAGAGTTTCTGGCTCAATGAAACAGTGTCATAACACCGAATGGCTCCTGTGGAAGACACCATCCATGGGAGGACTCTTTGGTTTGAAAGTCTTGAAATTACCAACAACCTTGAAGTATCTGTTGCTAATTTATACAGATTGTTGAGCCCTGAACGTGTGGCTGGTCCATTTTCTTGACCATCGTCAATAACCGATGTGATGAAAATAAAACCCTGCTTGATCAAAAAATTATTAGCTGAAACCTTCAATAACTAATGAAACAGTCCGTTTAACATAAGCACATGCAAGATCGAGAGAGAAAAACCTCTTCCGTACGACTAATGGCAAAGCCAAGCTTTGTGTCATCCTCTTTTAGTTTTATCTCGATTGAGAACTCTCCTCCAATTGGTGCATACCATAGCCGAACTGCTCTAACAACACCAATGTCTACTCCGTGATAATCCTCGAAACCATAGAGACTTACATTGGCAATGTTAGATAAGTCAGATAATGACCCTGCGTTTACAGTGGAAGAAGCTGTCTCTCCAGAGACCTGTCCCACAAATAAAAGAGAACCTCCAGTTATCAGTTATCACATTACATGGGGCGACAAAACATTAAACCAACCTACAATAGAGAAACTAATCTCTCAAATTACGATAGTAAATGTTTTGGCAATCCCCATGATGGTGTACTCTAATTCCTCAAAATCCATTGCAATATTATATGTTATGAGGATTGCGGAGTATGACCAGACTTGGAGAAATGATAAGGACTCGATGATGTCACAGAAATCAATCACAGTCAATAATGTTACATAGAAACCAATCACATTAAAATGGGAGTTACACAAGTTCAGTTATGACTCCTTAATTAATCTTCCTTCAAAAGTCAGTATGAAAATAAGAGAGGCCTTGCATCAATTGTGCACATCAAGGAACCAATTGGCTTAAAAAAAGGAGACAGAGATAGTATTAATAAAGCCATTGTAATAGCATGCCACAGCCAGATGTGCCTCGTTGTGATTAGGGAGTTGATCGCTTACCTTTGTAAGTAGGGACTCAGTTTGAATGTTCATAAAGACGATAGGGACCCCTGAAGCTTGAGCTGCATTGAGCCACGCGTTTGCCCTGGCTAGGGTGTCCTCCACATCATTGTAGCGAGAAGCTACCCTATCTGAAGCTTTGGGAAGAAGTAATATGGAAAGAAAGTTGCTAGAATTGGGAATTGATAGCGACTCCTGCATCCTCCTCTCCCATGGATACGACACAAATCCATCCTGTAGTGGGGTCCTGGTTAGCGCATTTACCATCCGAGTGGTCCTCGAAGCTGCAAATTAGCGCATTTACATGTAGTAGTTTCAGTTTTTTCCAAAATGACATTGATATTGCGGTTTATCATGTGTGATATTAAGCATCTATTATCCAATATCACTGCCATATTAAAGCAACAACAACCACAAGTGTACAGCTTCTTCACTTTCATTCTCTTCAAACTAATCTAAGATATGTGAAAAATGCTGATTCCTAGATGATCCATAACGAAAAGAGGACTAGGATAACGGGAATTATATGGGGGGGAAACACAAAATGTCGACATCATGCACAAAAAGGAATCCATGAGTATCACGCTACTTGATGGTTGAATCTAGCAGAAGTTTGCAGCTTTCAGATGAGAAATTAATGCCTCAAATAAAATATCTAATGCCAAAAATCAGGTAACCCAAAAAAATTGCCATTGCAAAACGTGCCACTCACATTTGTGTGAGGTTGTAAGTACTATAACTAAATACCTAAAAAAGAGTAACGATGTCGTTTAAGCAAAGGAGATGGGGACCGGGACCCGGGGGGGATCTCTGCGAGACTAACCAGAATAAGATAAGGACTTATCTGTGTGCATTTATTTCCTGTCGCTATAGCGATACTGATTAGTTGTTAGGTACTTAAAAAAGGGGATTTTACATGAATGGATGAACTGATCTTTAATACCAACTAGAAATCGATTATCGATATACATGGTTGGTTGCTTGATTTTTGCTAGGAAATTTACCTGCATATTCATTAGTTCAATTAAACCTGGGAGGAACAAACACCTAATAATAAAAAATAGTCGTTGCGGGAAATTTGAAACCTGGAACGGAGGAGAAGAGACAAATTTTGGGATGTTAAGATGAACTCAATCATTCAACTAAACTAAAAAGGGAAAAGGGAAAGAAGAAAACGAAAAAAGAAATTGAAAGTGTACCTTGGAGTTGGAAGCACTCGGTTTCGGTTCGATCCAAGAAGCCAACGAGGTAGTTAGGATCAGCGATGGACCTGAGGACGAAGTGCTTCTTCCCGGAGGAATCGTTGGGGACGATGCAGGCCTGCAACTCAGCGAACTGGTCGGGTCCACGGCGAACACGGACAAGGATGGAGGTGTCCTTCTTCTTGTACGCATCCTGGAGGATCTTGTTGACACCGCTCTTGCCGTTCTTAAACGGCGATTTGAACCGGATCAGTGAGTTCGCTGAGCCCCCAACTCGGAGTTCTTCCACGATGTCACCGGTTTGGAGCATGTCACCGGTCCACTCGTCGGCCTTGGAACTACCTCTGAGACATTCTATGGAAAGAACTCTTGGGTCTCGCGTCGGTGAGTCTGAGCTGCTCTGTGACGCTCGGTCCATGGTCATGTTGTTTAACACGCTCCTCTTGTTTCTTCTTCGGCCAGAGTTGATTTCACATCGTGTGTTTGGTTTGAGTGTTTGGCTCTGTTGTGGTTCTGTGTGTGGTGGTTTGAGTTAGTTAGTTAATTAATTAATTAATTATGGTACAGTTGTAAGGTGGTTGAGGGGTGTCGTAAGAGAAAGAGATGGAAGAATTTCAGATATGTTGAATGAGTGGCGTTTTTTTCCCATTAATACACTTTTTTTTTATTATTTATCAAAATAATACACATTTTTTTATTTACTAAAATAACACACTTTTAAATATAATATTTATTTAAATATTTTTTAATGAATTAGATATTAATGGTTGGTTTAAGACTGTGATTAAATTGTTAATTAAATTAATATTTAATTGTTAAATATTTATTAACCCGATTTGTCAACTAATTAATAATATAATTATAGAAAATAGTTCAAATTGATTTAAAATTTAAAAAAACAAATACAAAACTGATACAAACAAAAATGATAAAATAGTGAACTAAATGCAAATGATATAAATTTTCTTAGTGTTGCGTCTCAGCTCATGAACGGTAAAGGCAGTTTTTTTTGCTATATCCTTCATTTCGACACAATCCACATCTCTTGGGATGACGACTCATTTCCATTTGATTCATTTCTGTACGAATTTTCATCGACTGTTTGGATCTCTCTGTATTGCTGGATTGTGGCACAATTTAATTTCATTGTATTCTGGCCAATATGAACGGTAAGACACTGGTTTGAACTCTTCCTGGTAAACTTTGTATACATTTTGCAATGTGTAGTGGGGAGGCACATATGTCATGTAGTCGTGGTAAATATGGGAACAAACACTGATGACATGCGAACATAGATAGTGTAGTGCCTGAAATTCACTACAGTCACACCACTGTCTATATAGGTATACTTTGAATGTCCCCGCAGGTCGGCCCGATGTCCCCGCACATCACTTTTGTATTTGTATTTTAAATTTTTGAATCAATTTGAGTTATTTTCTATAATTATATTATTAATTAGTTGACAAATTGGGTTAATAAATATTTAACAATTAAATATTAATTTAATTAACAATTTAATCACAATCTTAAACCAACCATTAATATTTAATTTATTAAAAAATACTTAAATGAATATTATATTTAAAAGTGTGTTACTTTGATAAATAAAAAAAATATGTATTATTTTGATAAATAATAAAAAAAAGTGTGTTAATGGGGTGAAAAGGCCTGAATGAGTTGTTTGTCATTTAATTAATTGATGGGATAAATGTTGAAGGAGTGAGAGGCTTGAATGGACCTGTCTGTAAGAAATTGCCGAAAAATATAAAAAAGGAGCAGTAGTGCTTGTCATTAGAAGTCAAAAAAACTCTTCTGATGTTAGTGGCGTGAAGTGTGAACCCAACTTCTGTGATTTTTCGTTTTATATTTAAGAAATAAATGTTGAATTGAATGATCAACATCAACCCCCGGGCAATCTTTGTTCGCGGAAATGGTTTCTGTATCGCATCGGAGTCTAGCCGCCGACGCCGATGTCATCTTTGAACAATTAGTGCATATTTGGTTTTTGTGGGTACGTTGCATAATTAAGTTTCAACTCAAAGTAATTATAAAGAATTTTTTTTTTAAATATTTTAAATATACTTTTACACCTATACTTTTACACCTGTAAAAGTATATTTACACCTGAAAATTAAGAATGTCTTTATATATTGATATGTCTAGGACATGGTTACACATTTGATACTATTTCTCTATTCTCATCTCATTATCACTTATTATATTTATCATTTTTTCTCCATCTATTTCTGAACAAGGATTGAAGTGTACACAACATTTTCCACCATCTTTATCTTTCATCCTATATCCAAAGTGAAGCGATCAAATATTCGCAAAGAATTTGAAAAAATAGGGAGTCGTCACAAATGTTTATTTTTTTGAAAACAAAAAAGCATTTGAAAAACCCTCTTTAAAGAAAATAATTTTCAAAGCCATATTTCGAGTTCGAAACTCGATTACGAGTATGGAATATATTAACACTCTATCTCTAGTTAAATGTGCAAGTTTTTGTTAGTTTTAAAATTTATTATTTTACCCTTTTTACAAAAATAATCACAAGAAGAAGATTAAACATTGAAATATGTTTTTATTTTTTTGAAAATAAATATATATTTGTGAACAACTATTATTAAATTTTTATTAAAGAAGAATAATTTTATTTTGAAATGAAATGAGAAAATTTGTGAAAAAAATGTTTGTACTTGAAAGGGAAGATCTTTGTTCCTACGCATCCTCGTGTGAAATAACGAAAGCAAAACCACGCAGTTCTTTATATAAAAAAGATTGTGGATTAGTTTTTTTTATTCTACATCGAGGACAGAGACCTTGATTAAGGGGTAAAAATCCTTAACCACTCATATCAATCTCAGTCGGTTATTTTCAAAAATGCTAAAAATTATTTATTTTTCAATATAGGGTCTCATGATAATCAAATAAAAAGAGGGTCCAAAATGACTAGCGCTACTTGCCGAATAAATCATGATAGACATCAGTACCGCGTGGCGGGCTTCATAGTGAGTTTTCTCAGACTGATCGAGTCAGATCATATCCCAGGCCGATTTTGGGCCACTAAGTGGGACTAGAGTTGGGCTACTCCATAACAGCTTCTATACATAAAGTTACCTCAATTCTTTGAAGAAAAAAAAAAAGTTACCTCAATTCTATCCATTGTTCTTCATATCTCTATGTGTGATTGATTTTTTCTGTTAAATATAATCCCACCGGCCACCGTGAAAAAAGTGGTCATGTCCAATACCTGCGTGTCCCCGTGAGCTTCACTTGCTACAAAATTCAAAATTCAAAATTCATTTTTCTTGTTTCTAGTTTCTATTTCTAGCAACGGTGTTTGTCGATATAAACTGCATTTAATTTAACCAGTTCCGTTTAATTGAATCATTTTTTTTCGCAACACGAACCCACTCGACTAATAAACAACTGCATTTAAAATAGTATATGACTTAAGAACGGGATTGAGTCAATTTTAAAGCGTGATCCAAAACAAACAATAACTTCTTTAGGACGTAAACTTGGCCTGATCATCTTGCAATCTTGAGAACTCCTTATTTCTGGTGCGGTAGGTGAGTCTGTGAGTGTCTAGTCACTCGTGTATAGCATGAATACAAATTAGGATTCCCTATCGTTGGGAAAGCACGCAGTTTATGTAATAACAAGATCGAAACTATTTGATAGAGATTGGACTCTACTTTGCCAAAACTGATTCAAAACATATTTAAAATGTGAGTATTTCCAATAATTCCAATCTCACTACTATGTTAATTACAATGTAAAATATCCGAATCCTCGTGAATACTCTCTAGTCGGACCTGGATTGTCTGCAGTCGACAATTCCATGCAGTCAGCGCAATAATAATTATTGGATTAAGATCAGTCGGCTCACGATTTATCCTCGATTTTATTCAAATTTTAAACTCAAATTATCCTCGTCCGTCCAATCAAAATCGACAGTCCCGATTGCAACTGCAAGAACTACACCAAATCCAAATCCCTCTCTAGCCTACTTGTGTTTCCTATTCATTGTTGACAAGTACACCTACCTATACCGTAGCTTGCTGGATGTACTTTACCAATCAATCCGCACACCACATTTACTTAGTGAGTGTTTGTTTTAAATTCTCAAACGTGTGTTTGAGGCCAAAATCATGTTTGACTTGGTCAAACGTGATTTTGGCAAAAAAGTGAATTGTTTGTTTTTCCAACGTAAAAATTCGAAATATGAATTTGGAGTCCAGAATCAATTCTGATGGATAAAGGTCCTGAGTTGTTTTTCCGTTTGCCTAAATCAATTTTAGGTGTAGGACCCACAAAATTCTTTATATTTACACATTAAACGTGATTTTACCTTTATCATCCAAACACAATCAATTCTTCTTAACACACTTTTAAAATATCATTACCAAACACAAATCAATTCTTCTCAACACAATTTTTTTAAAATTAATTCTTCAAACACAATTCTACCAAAATCTAAAACAAACATACCCTTAATGTTTAGGGCAACCTTTTGCGTTGTGAGTTGTGACATCATTCGTGACATGGTCTTCACTTAAATGGATCTGCACCCACAGTGTTGGCCCATTAGAGATAGTGACCCATCCATTGCCTCCAGCTTTGCCATTTCCATCTACCTTTTTTTATTTCTCTCTAAAGCAAATCAACTCCCAAAGGCCGAAACCCATTTACCCATTTATGCCACGTACATCAAACTAGATTATTTTCCTGAAAATGTTAATAATTACGATTACGAATACTATTGCAACGAAGGAAGAAGGTAGATGCAGGAGTAAATGACCAAACACAACAATAAAAAAGAAAGGAAATAAGTAATGAAAACAATTCCCTTGGAGTAAAATAATTAATCAAAATTGTTAATAAATAAATCAATTACTAATATTACATATATATGAATAATAAATCATGAATGCATTATAATATTAAGAATTAATTTTCTAATAGCAGTATTTATTATTGAAGAGAGATTCGAACTCAAATGTCAAGGGCTAAACGCTACTAACTGAGCTAATAGCCGTTAAAATCTTATTTTATCCTCTAAAATAAATATTTACTTTAGAAGAGGTTAAATTCATAAGTAATAATATTATTTTTAGAGATTAAAAGCGGACAAAGTATCCACGTGACATTGAATAGCAAAACTCATGAAAATAAGGCGGCAAAGCCACAATTCATATGGCCTGAGATAATGAATTCCACAGCGTAAATAACCACCACCGAATTGGCTTTTAAAAAATAAAAAATAAAAACCACTGTACTCATAGTATAACCAACAAAACAATGTCCGTTTCGGTCCCCCATGTCTCCACGTCATATATATCGTTAAACCAAACCCATACATAACATAACATCCCTCTTGACGTTCCTCCATAACATAACCAACAAGTCCATGAAGATGCAAATGCAAAACAACAATTTTCCTCTCCACCAAATCATCCTCCTCCATCCCCTAAAAATAATTGGGGGGACCCAACAGTAATAAAGGCGTAACGTAATAGACTTGCATCAGAAAATTTTGTACACAAAGCTTTCTTTGCATATGTATGTGGCGGCATCATCATCAAATCAAATTTTATGATCTTAAAAGTCAACTTTTATGAGCGAATTCCTCCCCCACCCACCACTCCCGCGGAAGAAGTGGCTGGCTACATAATAAATATCAGAAAGCTAGCTATAGCTGCTCTAGTTTCTACACCAAATTATTGCAAATTACAAATCTGTACATAGACACAACTAATAACTCGGGTGTGTCTATTGCTGCTGCTTGTGTGAACACGTACACTTAGCGCGATTGTCTGAAAGAGTCTATGCAAATATACATAGACATATATATATATATATGAAGGAAGGAAATGATTAGTAACAGAATGAGCAATGATGCTGCATAACTAATTATGGCATATATATATATATCATAGACAATTGTAGAGAATTTAGACAGGTCATTTTTTTTAACATACCTGGACTTGCTTTTGAAGGTCTTTAATGTACTCAACAGCCAAGTCCAACATGTCTGCTGTGTTTGTTTGCTGCAAAGGGAGACAGAAACAACGTTTGATGCGTTAAGGTATCCACAATCCACATAAGTAGTGACGCCTGTGGGCAGGCAAGTGTGTGAAACAAAGTCAAAACCTTACCTTATCCATGTTTGGCACGAGATCTTGTAGTTTCCTCATTCGCTCACTAATTTTTGTTCTTCTAACCTGAAGCCAATTGAACACAATTAACTCCACTGTGGATGCATAATATTTGTCAATTATGCCATAAGTTGTTTGATTTTTTCCAAGTCAAGAACATGTGATTGGGGAAAATGGGGTTGTCTATTTTAGAATCAAGGAATTAGGTACAAGTAAAAAAGGAAAAATGGGATCATTTGGTTTAGAATAATTGAATAATTTATACCCTCTCTGCAATGCTTCTTGGGTGAGTGGCACAGCCCCGCTTGGCGCGAATTTTGCAGGGAACAGAATCTGAGAACTGCAAAATCTTCTCAATGGCTGCAATTTCCGCTGAAGTATTCGGCAAACTCAATTGATGAGCCAAAGGAGCAGAAGGCTGCTGGCCTCCAGTTTCATTCTGATCAATGCAACAAATTTAGGTCAATGACATTGCATAGTGACAAATTATAAATCAGAATCAGATATCATGACCAGGGTCCAAAATTCCAATAGTAATCTACCTTGCTTTCAGCTGCATTTAAACCAGAAAACGGTTTTACATCATCCTCTCTGTATCTTTTTAGACCAGTACTCATATTGTCAGGCATGATTGCAGAATCCTCCCATGGACCTACGGGGAAATTTGGGATAAAATCATTACCCTGGCTTTCAGCAAAACCTTCAGTTTCTGGATTATTCTGTGTATTGCTTGTATTCCCAATTTCAACTCTTGATGACATTAACCCCGACGAGTAGTTTGGCGCATTCTTCAACCGCGCCGCTGCCGCGGGAGAAAAGTTTGTCTCCTCGCTAGTGTTGTTACCAGCAGCTCCCATAGTTCCCATGCCCCTTATAGCAGCATAGCCTGCCAATCAAACTAACATAGCGTCATTATGACAACACATTCAATATTCACGGAGTAAGGAAATGAAGATTCGCATGAATATGAAGCCTAAACCAAGAAATATTGATCACGGTACCCATGATTTAGCTCAAGCAACCTCTTATAAAAGGATAGGATTATTCTATCACACTCCCATGAAATTCTACCAAGACCACAATTATTTATGTTTCATCTCCCAGTTAGTCTAACTGCAAAATCTCTATAGAATAACAGATTTGTTAATGTTTTCCCGAGAACCCTTTTTTTTAATGGTGTGCGTGGGAGTGAGACAAAAGAGGGAGAAAAAAGAAAAGAAATAAAGTGACGTTTTTTTTTCTGATGGAAAGAAAAAGGCGAAATTAGAAATACCGTTGTACCTTGTAAGGAAAAAAAAAAGTAGGGAAGAAAAATAAACAAAAAAGGAAAAAGAAATTGGACATACCACTATCAATGTTAATGTTTGAAAACAACCCCGCAGGTGAGCTACCATGTCTGATAAGATTGGAAGTATTTCCACGACCAGTCTTCATCTGATTTGGCAAAGGTGGTCGTCCTGAGCTTTGGTAAAAACTCTGAGGAGGAGGAGCAGAAGAACCATAATTATTGATATTACTCTGTTGCTGCTGTTGTTGCTGTAGCTGGTGGAGAACCACGGGTTCATTAGATGGCATAGCCTGAGATTGCTGATCAACCTCTTCCTTCACCGCAGCAGCAGAAGGGAGTTGTTGTTGTTGTTGCTGCTGAACAGTTGAGAGATTCTGAGCGAGAGCAGCACTTTCAGGTTCAGCAGCATCGCCACCACCACCGAGACTGTTCATAAACCGTGCGAAAATCCTCTCCGTTTCGGGGCTGGAGGGTTTATTGAAGAGGTGTTCGTAGAACTCACGGTCAATGATGTTCGAAAAATATGAACTTGGAGCCGATCGGAACCGTGTCAGCCCTGAATTCATTTGCTGGTGTTGCTGGTGGTGGTGATCCAAAAACACCGGAGAGTGCTGCTGAAGATCTGACTCCATTATTATTATTATTCACCCTTTATTGGAATTTCACTCAGAAAAAATAACCAAAGTTTTATTCTTTTTCTTTTTCTTATCTTCAAACCTCTCTTATCAGATCACACCAACTTCTTGGAATCCTCTGTTTTCCAACGCAATTCCTGTAAAAATTTGATCTTTATTCAAGCGTTTCAGCACAATAATTCTAGAGATCTAAAAGCAATAAAGCAAACCCCAAAAACCAGATAATTTCACTCGGAAAACTGTTAACTGGGTTGCAGCTAAAGTGCCTTAAAAATAGGGTAAGGGAGAAAAGTGAAAAACAACACGACAAAAAAGATAAGAGGGAGAAAAAAAAATCATGAGTTCGCAGTTGTTTCTATCACTCAAGCATCGAAACAAACGGCAACCCGTTTCTCTTTTAGGAAAGTGAATCACTAAGCTCAACGGGACAAGACAGCAACCAAAGCAACATCTGAAGATAAACAAAGGATACGACGTATGAACTGAATAAGCAAAAAAAAAAAAGAAAAATAGAAACCTACCTCTTTGTGTATCTGCACTGCAACGCCTTTGTTGTATTTTTCTGCTTTTTGTTGGGTTTATTTATCGTTGCGTGTAGTGGTGAGAGTGGTGGTGAAGAATGAAGATGCCTCTAAGGGAAGGTTCAAGAGAAAGGATGGAAAAGGATTATAAAATAGCAATCCATTGTGTTGCTGTGGAGGTGCAGCCAATGGGGAGTGAACAGAGCCATAAATCCAGCTCTCAGATTTGGTGTGTGTGTTTCAGTTCCAGTTTTACTAGAATGCCCTCAATTTTGGGAAGAAACCAAAATGTGACTGAGTGGAACGTGGCAGAGGGATGCTTCTTCCCAAGAGAGAAAGAACACAAGTTAATCCTATTTTTAGAAGTGTGAAAAAATAAAGGTGGGTTTTGATAAAATGGGAAGCATACGAGGTGAAATGACTTTATTGCCTGCACTCTCCTACACCAGCTACCACTTTTGATTCAGATCGTGAAAATGGTACTGAAAACGCAACGAGTATTAATTAATGACTTAAATATATTTTTAGTTTTTTATTTTTTATTGAATTTTATTTTTAGCCTCTAAAAAATAAAATATATTTTTTTAATTTTTAATTTTTGAAAAATTATTACTTTTAGTCTTTTGGGTTATATTTTAAATTTAAAAAGTATTTATTAAATTTATACTTTAACCTCTATCAAGTTTGATTTTCACCTTAACCCATTTTTCAGTTCTCTTTTCCTTTTACTAATGCACTGCGACCCCCCATCTCTGCTAGGAGTAATTCTAACGTCCTCCCTTTTACTAATGCACTGCGACCCCCCATCTCTGCTAGGAGTAGTTCTATACTTTTCAAAATTTAAAATATGACTACAGGAACTAAAAGTGATAATTTTTTAAAAATAAAAAACTAAAAAAACACGTTTTATTTTTTAGGGACTAAAAATGAAAAATGAAAGATAAAAACATATTTAAGCCTTAATTAATTGAGTTTACCAACTGAGGTTGGCGTGAGTGGTTAAGGCCTCTCGCCCCTTAACCAAGGTCTCGGGTTCGAGCCTTGGGTATGGAAAAAATCTCAGCTGGGAGGGATGCCACCCATTAGAGGTGCCGAACAAACTCCCGCGGGAGATTAGTCCCCGTCGTATAGGCGGTGGGATACTCCTCGAAGTAGAAGCAAAAAAATTAATTGAGTTTCATAATGATAAGAATTATCAATTTATTTTTAATGATAAAAAACATTAATTTAATTTTTCACATCGTAAGTTTTAATCAAAAGCTAAAAGTATACTACTAAAATAATGATTTTTTTACTGAAATTAAAATAGTGATAAAAAACAACAAATTTATACGAAAACTATTTTAGTGAGATTTATTGTAAAAACGCATCATTAAATATATCGATCCTCAAAAGCTCACCGCTCTTCATTGAATACTTGTTATTTTTTAAACTTTAATCAAAGTCTTAAGAATATTTGTTACTGTTAAACTAAAATTACTTTGAACATTTGATTATTTATATAGATAAGTACCATGTCCCTGTGTGAATTATTGTGTTAGAGATCTACGTAATCGAATCGAGCATTAAAAAAAATTTAAGGACATCACTAGTATTTGCATACGAATTATTTCGTGCGAAAAAGTAATAATTGTTTTTGAGCTAATTAAACTAGTAATAATTTCTTTTTTATGATAAAATTATGAGTAATAATATATGGATGGATAATAAATTAATACATGAAGATAAGCATTAGATAAAAAATAAATCGCATGGTGGTTTGGTGTTTTTGGTGCTCGACTCATCCTTTAACCAAGTGATCAAGTATTTGATCTTTGAGAATGGAAGGGCGACGTGCGAGATACCACTTTACCCTTAATTATCCAACCCGGTACAAAGTTGTTGCACATTTGTCACTATTTTTTTATAAAAAAATATCGCATAGTTTTCCCATGGTTAATATCAGTCGATATAAAAACTAATTCAATAATACCTTATTGTATATTTACCCAAAAAATATCGTATTGTATAATATAAAAATAAAAATCTAACTGAAAATAAATGAAGTCACATGCATGTTAATAATGTTTGTTTTATATATATATATATATATATATATATAACAACGCAATTAAAATGGCAGAATCTTCTAATTTCTTTATTTGAATCATCCTAATCTATTTAGGTGGATCCGATCACCTAAGAAAGCCACGCAATTAAAAAAATTTAGGACAGAAAATCGAAGAGAAAACAATATATTTTTAGTACTGTACAATCCAATAGTTGCTCTTCAACAATTGAAATGATATAACGTCGAATATTTAAATCATTTATAGTTCAACGACAAATACAATTCAAGAAAGGAATACAAGTTGAGAGCTGCTACAAGTTCAAATTCACATACAAGTTTTCTCATGAGAAGTCTACGTAATTTTTTTCCCTCACTTTAACTACGCCTGAACAGCAAGCAAATCAAATCCATAATACATACATTATCTAACACAAATCTCAATAATTAGCAACAATAGATAGCTGCTGATGTACCTCGAATATGGGTGATGGTGGGAAATATTTCTCTGTTGTGCATTACGGGACCACTGGTGCCACGCGGGCGCTCGTGCACGGAGATGCGTTGAAAATAATCTATATACGGAAATGGAAATGGGGTGGACCCCAAAGCCATATCCTTTAGTCTTTATACATAATAATTCAACAACTTCTTTTCTAACAAAAAAAAATAGGAGATAGAGTTGACCCAATTAAAAATCCCCACATATTATAAATCTTAGTACAGCTGTAATGTGTTCGGACTAATTTTTTAAAAAGTATAACATAATTTTATTTATTTATCAAAACCCTTTTTGATTTCCCTATTTTAAAGAAAATATGGAAGTTAATTATTTTTGTGGAAGATTTCATTCAATTATTATAATATTTTAGATATATTTATAAATTAAAAATCACTTAACAAATTTAAACTAGCGGTCAGGAATAATAAAAAAATCAAGCTTTTAGAAATTTCTTTTGGGCGTTCAGTACGATAAGGGCTAAGCCCCAAACAATCAACTAAAAACCTTGATCTCGGAAATATTTTTTTCATTTTTGTAAATGATTAAGGATTTATTCTTTTTAGCTAAAGATAAATAAATAATGGTTTTTTTTTTATCGAAAAATAAATAATGGTTTGAGTATTGTCTTGTGCATAGAGTGACGATATATGATGTTGATCAAAATTTAATTACAATAATCGATACGAACGATGCCTCAACTAGGGGTATACAAGACCCGGCTCGGCCTGCTAACCCGTTTCGGTCCAATGATTTTGGTTCGGGTCTAAACAAAAGAAAAAAGTTCAATAGGACAATCCGACTTAATAATCCAGTTTCGGGCTGGGCCAGGTTCGGGTTGACCCTCGGGTCACCCGACCCATCTCTATTATACTTGTTTTATAATTTTATTTACTATCTTAGATTTGAAGAGTTGTCAAGACTGGTATTTTCACATTTGGGGTATGAAACCTTCCACAGCTGTGGTTATCACTAAGCTAGGAAAGTTCTTTGTATCAACATTGACCACACCAAGGGTGTGAAAGTTTCTAAGGGTGTGGTCGCTTCTGGGGCTCCAGGTCGGGAGGTTTCATACTTTCATAAGAGGGTCTGCGAGTCTCACACAGGAGTGGAAAACTTTGTCCAGTTGTGGTTAGCTCTGGTTTGGCGGATGCAGTATGAAACTGATTGTTTCACACTAGGGATGTGAGCGTTTTCACTGGTGTGATTCGCTCAATTTTAAAGGAATTGCTAACATCGGGCCAAATGATAAAATATAACATTCTATTTATTATTTTTTAAACAAGCTAAGTTATCACTTTTTCTATTGAATTGCATGACCAACTAAATTTTTTTTTATTTATATGTTATTTTGTCATTGTTTATTTAACCTAAACATTGCTTCTTGGTTCTTGATAATATTTTAAAATCTTAGTCTGACGATGCTATGTGATGTCCCTCGGGTCAACTCGGTATTGTCCTACTTGGACCCGGTCTTCATTGAATCCACATATCATCGGGTTATATCGGGTTAAAGACAGGGTTCGGGTCTCAAGAATTGATCTAATTAAACTTTCGGACTGAATAAGGGTTGGACATAACCCGTCCCAACCCGTCCCACGAATACCCCTAACCTCAACATCGTGAAACTCGTGGTCAACTCAAAAAAAACTAAATTAAATAAATAGTGACATTATAGAGGAAAAAAATGTAAATTTTATTATAATATATATAGCATATTATTCTTTACATAGGTGATGGTTAGGACTTAGGGTAGGCCCATCGTGAGTTTTGAAAATTAATACTATATATTATTAATTTTGGAAGAAATTGAACATCTGTATGGCGTTGTTTGTCAGTTTTTTTATTAATATCACTTTTTTAAAAATTAATATGAATCTACTATCGTTTTTTTAATTAAGTTTCTACTATTGTTTTTATTTTAGGTGAGAAATCTCTTCTCTAAAATTTGATTTTTTACTATTTTTTTTTCAAAAATACCTATGGGAAGTTCTCTCTCCCAAAATTGACTTCTGAACATATTTTTTTATTTTTTGTTTAATTTTAATGGTTTAGGGTTTAGTTAATGTGATTTATAGTGTTAGGTGGTTTGTGGTTTTAGAGTTTAGGTGGTTTTGGGGTTATTTAAATTAATTTAGAGTAAAATACACTCCCCTCCCCTCTTGTTTGAAAGCACACACTCTCCTCCCCTAAGAGATATCAATATTATGTTTTTTTTCCCTTTTGTTTGAAAACACACATTTGTTTCCTTTCAAAGATAAAATATAATACATTTTTCTGTATTTTTGTAATTTTTCATTAACGTAAAAGTTAGTCTCCGTTAAAATATTTTTTATTACCATAATAATCTTTTTTCATTTCATTTTTTGCCTCATTTCCTTTCTCATTCCAATTTCTGATTCCTGAAATCAGAATCACCGTTTCACTGCGTTCACCACCACATTCCACCAACAATGAGTTCGTTTTGGTTTTAGTGGAATGCGGTGGTGAACGACGCTGAAACAGTGATTTTGAAATCAGAATGGGAAAGAAAATGAGACAAAAACAGAAATAAAATGAAAGATAAAAGGTTATTGTGGTAATAAAAAAATATTTTAAATATTTTAATGGAGACTAACTTTTACATTAATGGAAAATTACAAAAATGAAGAAAAATGTATCATATTTTATCTTTGAAAGGAAGAAAGTGTGTAATATTGGTATCTCTCAGGGGATAGGAGTGTCTGTTTTCAAACAACAGGGGATGAGAGTGTAACATCGGCATCTCTCAGGAGAGGGGAGTGTGTGTTTTCAAACAAGAGGGGAGGGGAGTGTAATATCAGTATCTCTCAGGGGAGGGGAATGTATTTTACTCATTAATTTATTTATTTTTGTTTTATTAATTCAATTTATTATTTAATGATTACTACAATTAAGTTAGTTTAGGACTTAATAGTAAATAATAATATAATAAAATGATTACATTAAAATTATAAAAAGGGTACAGCGGTCCCCTGTTGCTTTCACTTCGTCACAACAATACTTCGACCCACCTTGCCATTCATTTGCTTTCAGCCTCACACTCTTTCGCATCTAGCGACGATGATTTCATGTCCAATCTGTTTGGTGTAGATGTTGGAACGCCACAGTCAGCAACTGCTTATATGCAAAACATGTACACATTTGGCATGTCGTCATTGCCTAACTTCGCAGCTGGTGGTTTCTCAACGTCATATATCGGCGAATTAAGAGAAGATTCATTGTACTCTATCGCAAATCCTTATGTCAATGAGAATGAGCCTCAACAGGAGCAATCTGCCACTGTTATTGAAGAAGAAGAACCAAGTCGTGCACGACGTATACAACCTGCACGCAACAATAAACCTCCAAGGTGTGGAACAAGACATCATTTAGGAGAATAACTTATGGTGTATTTATAACCATAACGGCAATAAATGTCCTAACTGAAAATGTAAACCGTTGTACCCCTTTTATAATTTTAGTGTAATCATTTTATTGTATTATTATTTAGTCTATTAAGTCCCAAACTAACTTAATTGTAGTAATTATTAAATAATAAATTAAATTAATAAACCAAATAAATAAATTAATTTAAATAACTCCAAAACCACCCCTAAAACCACAAACCACATAACACCATAAATCACATTAATTAAACCCTAAACCATTAGAATTAAACAAAAAAATAAAAAAAAAGTTCAAAAAGTCAGTTTTGGGGGAAGAGACTTCCCATATATAGGTATTTTTGAAAAAAAAAATAAAATAATGGTAAGAAATCAATTTTTGGAGTGATGACTTCTCACCTAAAATAAAAACAATGGTAGAAATTTAATAAAAAAATGATGGTAGATTCCAAATTAATTTTTCAAAAAATGTTATTAATAAAAAAAGGCCGTTGTTTGTCTGATGTCTTGAATCCCATATTGTTTTCTTTTTATGAGACATAAATTTGGTGAGTGAATAGGGCCTTGCCTTATCCCTAAAAGCGGTGTCATGGTGTACGCTAGTTGCCCATAAGATGTTTGATTAAAATTCTGACTTACAACAAACTTGCATATTGACCAAAAAAACAAACAAACTTGCATAACATGAGTTTATAATCTGAATTTATCTTTTTAATTTTTTAGTAATAAATAGAAGTTTGTAATTAGATACCCTTTATAATAATATTTAAAAAATAAAAATTTTATAAAACAATATTTTTTCAAAGGCCTTTTAGCATAAAAATAATCTCAAACTAAGAAAATCTTAAAATTACTAAACAATTAATGGTTTAGAAAAAAGATTGGGTCACACGTGAACATGATTGAAGGGATGTTATAACTCTACACACACATGCATTAAAATTGAAACTACATTAATAAAGTCACTACTCACTTGTGATGCGTGTAGGCATCAGTGTTGCTAGCATTTCTCTTGGTGTAATAATCAAACCTGAGAAAAATAACTAAGGAATAATTTTTTCAATAAGTAATTATTCTGGGGGGATTAATTAAAATTTATTTATAAATTATTCTAAAGATTTTATTAAAATAATCTAAAAATCACTAATGTAATCCCGTTACAGACCGCTGGGTATTCCCGCATGTGACCTCTATTAAAATTTTGACTCTATGATCGGGTAGCAATGCAAGGCTGCCAAGGCACGTGTGTTCCCATGAAATTGTGCCGGAGTTGCGGCCTATCGAGCAATAATTATAATATAGAGTTCATTGCTTATTACTTTTTTTTTTATTAAGTTCATTGCTTATTACTGTACTAATGTTTTTTATTCTTTCAATGAATGTTTTAAAAATGTTTGTTAAAACAATAAAAATAAAACATATTTATGAAATATAGTATTTTGTATATATTAAAATGAGAACTTACTTTTTTGCTCGATATTTTTTTTAAAATCTTCAATAAATATTATTACAATATGTTAGCATTTTTAGCATGTTCATTGTATATTTGTATTAATCAATCACAGCATGATACTGCTAGTGCCGTATCTTTTTGGGATCAAGATTGTCTGCTGTTGGATTCCCTGTTGTTCATGTATTCTTAGTCATTGATCTTACATAATCTTAAATCATCACCCTTCATTTGTTTTGCCCAAAAAAATTAAAAAAAAAACTAAAAATAGAGATAGATAGAAACACCCAACAACTGGGAATCCAAATCCATCTTTTTGAGCATTGCACTGCTAAAGCCTAAAAGACAAAGGACTTTGGCAGCGGATTAAGATATAAATACATTATCCCCCAACCCCACCCTCCCCAATTTCCCCCCAAATCCCCCCATGACAAAAAAAAATATAAATACATTGTTTAGGTACCATGTAAACTATTTGTTAAAAAAAAATACCATGTAAAGATTTTTATTCGGTGGACAGTACCATGTAAACTAATGACAAATTACTTAAACATATCCATGTGCCACTGTCATGGGCAAAAAAAAAAACATATATAAAGGAATATTTCCTTTACTTTTTTTTTCTGTTATAGTATTATATATATAATTAATTATTTTGGAATAGGGGCAAAAAGAAATGTACTTAGTTACATGTGTCAACATTGTATAATGTTTGTCATTCAAATTATTTGAAGGGTTAAATATACAATTTCAATAGTACTAAAGAGAACACAATAAAAAATGTAAAGTTGTTAGATACATGCACAAATTGAAAAGTAACTTTTTGATATGATAAAATATTTAATGTTAATCAGGGTCGGCCCTGGAATTTTGGGAGCCCTGTGTGAACTTTGAATATGATGCCCTCATAATCATTGAAAAATTGTTCCCCTAGCATTTTTTGCTGCAAAATCACAAATAATCTTTTCATAATTAAGGTTTTTAAAAAAATCTTTTTCAATAGATATCAAAACAAGACTATTTAATCTATCATGTGACATAGTAGATCGCAAATAAGATTTTAACAATTTCAGTTTAGAAAAACTTCTCTTAGCAGATGCAACAGTAACAGAGATAGTTAATATTATTCTATAAGTTGTGCATGCATTAGGAAAACAGTTAAATGTCTTCAAAGAACTCAATATCATAAAACTTGATTTTGATTCAACTGTTAAAACCTCTCTAATGACTTTTAATTCTTCAAATAGAATTTCACCATCAAGATCACAAGAATTATCATGTTTTAGATAAATTTCAAGATTTTTGCAACATAATTTCAAATCATTAAAAGAGAATGACTTAAGCCTTTCAATACTAAACAAAAATCCAAAAATTAAATGAGAGATACAAAGAGTCACAAAGGAAGAGAGAAATGGGGGAAAATGAAAGTTCTAAATATAAAATAAGAATATATCAGATTTTTACTTATATATATATAAATATATATAAGTACAAATTTACCTAGTGCTGGTGCTCCCTAAAAAATAGAGCTCTGTGCGGTCGTTCCTCCCGCGCATGCTCAGGGCCACCCCTGATGTTAATATATAGTTTCACTATATTTTACTTTGGCTAGGCACTACAGACAACGAAACTTGAATTAGAATGAGGGCTAGCTCAATTATAAAATAGATAAATTGGTTAAGGATTTGTTCGACAAGAGTAGTTTATAGTTGAAAAACTTTATTAAATTTTAAGTGTTTGATAAAATTGACTATTGAACTTGTTGATAAATGTTGAATGACATAAAAGGATATGTTTATAAATCTTTTATATAATTTTTTTAAATAGTTATCATGGAATTATTTTAATTTATTCTGTATTATTTATCATCTTAATATTAAAATGTTATTTTAATATTTTAGTTAAATAAAATAAAACAATATAAAAACTAATTTTGATGATTTTTTTATGCGAGCTCATTCTTTTATTATCTCCGTTTATACCCATGAATGAATATTCATGCGGGTAATGGATATGCATAAACATCGATGGGTATTTGAACATTGTATTCATGAATTGATATTTGATAATGAGAACACAATGAATTGATAACGAATTGCTGATAAACTACACATTTTGTTTGTGCCCGTTTCACTGAATAGCCTTTTTGTTTTGGTCAAGCTCTGAATAGCCTTTTGCTATTCAACAATATCTCTGATCCCTTTTTGTTCCGATAAGGAGCGGGCCTACGGCCCAAAACACAGGTATATATCCTTTCTTTACATGTTTGGCCTTGGCTGGTATGTGGTGGTTCTCGGTGGTTGGCCGATCGTTTGTTGGTTTCTGGATTGTTGATTGTCTTTGTTTGTGTTTGTGCTGTTGTTTTTTTGTTTTTTTGATGTCTGATCCTTCGTCCTCCGTCCTCGTGTGTGCTGCCTCCTGCAAGATCTCATCCGCCGCAGCTCCTCTGCTCCCCCTGCCTTCTGCGGTCTGTTTTGGGCCTGGCTCAGTTTGCTTGATGCTGGTGGGGGTTGATTTGGTGACATGTGGGTTAAAATGTGGAGATCGAAGGTTTGGGTGCCCCAAATGGGCTTTACCCAACCCACCCCAAGGAAAAATCTCTCTTTTTACATGTCTTTGTGTCTTTGGTGGTGTGCTGGAGTGCTGGGTGTTGTTTTGTTGGTGGGAGCTTTGCTGGTTCTTTTAGTAGTTTAGCTATGTTTGCTTGCAGATGAGTTCTGCTTACAGCAACGTGTCATGGATTGAATTGTTGTATTTATATAGACTCTGTATATGCTGTGTGTTTGGCCTGAATATTTGGCCCTCTTGTAGATGTCGTATGGCGGGATTATTCCCTTTCAATGAATCGTTTATCCTTTGACCAAAAAAAAAAGTATGAACCCTCCTCTTTATCCCCCAACGATAGCTCAAGTGGCATGAGTTGGGTGATACTTGTAATAGGATGGGGGTTCGTGTTTACTTAAGTAAATTTTTTCATTAACATAACATATGAACTACTAACATTTGTCTATAAATAAATAAATATATATATAGTACTATAGCAATTATATACTGACAGAAATTAAAGACAAAAAAATAAAATTGATCTTTAACTTTGTTGTTTCTAATAATTAGAGACGGAATTAGAAATCAGTTTCATTTTTTTAACTCTCTAATTTTTAATTTTCTATGGATAATTCAGCTTTTTTTAATGGTTGCACAATGACATCAAATTTTAGAAGTTGAAAAGAATGCTACGACTTATACGTACGTGTAATGTTCACAGGGTTGTACGTGAACCGTAAGAGGGTTAATCACAAATGAAGTGGGGACATCAAGCATGCTATTTTGACCATCACAAATGAAGTGGCCTGTGTTTTTCACATGTATACACGTGCTTATCCGCAAACATTTGACCTTAAGGAATGGCATCATCCTGCTGGTTGCCATACTTGGTCTGAATATTCATGCAAACTTGAGAGGCTCTTGTGTGTAATATGCTTCTTTATTGTTTTTTTGATATACAATACTACTATGCTTCTTTATTGTTGAAACGAAGGGAATAAAAAGGCTTGCATGTCACCCGATCGTTGGGGATATTATAAAATAAAAATCTCAAGACTTATTTATTTTGATCATTAAATGTTTTATTTTTATTTAATGTTCTATTAATACTTATAAAAATATATATAATATTTTTATCGTACAATGTTAATTGAATAGTTTAATACTATTCATGGTCCTATTTATAAGAAACAAAAATGAGTTTTACTTTGACTTTTTTTATAAGAAACAATGTTTTATTTTCAACAAAATTAATTATTTCTTACCAATTTTACCCATATTAATCACACCACTTTGAGTTGTCATTAATTATACTAAGTCACCTTTAGCCATTTAATGCAATAATATTCTAGGAAATTTTTTAAAATTATAGCATCATTAATAAAAAATAAAACATTTTAATGCATTTCTTAGTCTGTATGATTTTAGCACTATGTTTCTTATAAATAAAACCGAAAGTATTAATACATTTTCCTCTAAGAGAAATGTTAAATCCTTCTACAAATCCTCCTCCTACTTTGGGTCTGTTTGAGTTGACTTATGCAGAACTTATCTACTGACATAAGCTTTTGTCAGTGGGTTTGACAGAGCTTATGAAAACAGCTCATGACTAGTTCATAAACTGATTTAAGCTCATTTTCATAAGCTACCTTGGATAGCTTATCAAAACAGCTTACAATTTATATGAAATCAAATTCACTACATTCTTTATTCGATTATAAAAATATTTTATACATAAACGTTTATCATATAAACGCTTATGCTATAAGTGTTTAAATAAGTTATTTTTCCAAACAGACCCTTTATAAAGCAAGAAAGAGAATACAACTAATATCTTGAAAATATGAAAAACATTTAATACTTTTTCTATTTAGAAATTAGGAGAATTTATATGAAAACAAAGTAGGAGAATTTAGAATTATTTTTCCTCTAAAAACTATAATGCCATCCTATTTAATCTATATTTTTTCATCAATGGGTTCTAGCCTCAGGGCTTCTAGCCATGGGTTAAATAATCAACTAGTATTTAAAATGTATTTTAAAAATGCAGTTTTTATTTAAAAAAGTACACTTTTTAATTAAGTTTTTTTTCCAGATTTTAAATTGCCTTTGCAATCCCAATTACATGGCAGTTTTTATATATTATGAAAAATTATAGATATATGCGACTAATATGAGAAAACTTCAAAAATCATGACATTAATTACAGCTACGATCACGATTTTGAACCTGTTTAAAATGTGAATCTGCAACAGCAAATGCAAGAAAATCCAGAAGAGAAAATCCAAAAAAATAAAAATATAACAAGCAGAGAGAAGAAAAAGAAGAGAGATAAAGAGATAGGTGCCTCTACAGCCTTGCAGCCACCGTAGAGGATCCACATTCGTTTAAAATCTATTAGTACATTTTTAATATTTTTTTTAAACAATATCCAACTTTCTTCTTCTTCGAATTGGAAATTAGTTGACTTAAACTAAACTAACAATTCATGAAGGGGGCAAAACTAACAATTCATGAAGGGGGCAAAGTCGTCAGAAAACTTGAATTAACAATATAAATGAGCATGTCAGGATCCCCAAACTCTCATGCATGCACACTCCGCGTCTCTACATCTTCCTCCTTCCCTCCATTCAAAAACCACAAACCCCAATGGACTTCACGCAACTAACAATGGCACTGTTGCTGTTGGCCGTTACCTCCGCCGTCAACTCGTGCCAGCCGTCGGAGCTTACGGCACTTCTGGCCTTCAAGTCATCTCTCCGGGAACCCCACGCCGGCGTATTCAACTCATGGACCGGCACCGATTGCTGCCGCAACTGGTTCGGCATCTCCTGCGACAAGAACTCTCGCCGAGTCGCCGAAATCAACCTCCGGGCCGGTTCCGTCTACGCCACCATGGAGAAACCACACAGCCCCGGCTACATGACCGGTCAAATCTCGCCGGAGATCTGCAAGCTGACTCAGCTCTCCAGCATCACCATAACCGACTGGGAGGGAATCTCGGGCGAGATTCCCCGTTGCATCTCCTCCCTCTCTTTCCTTCGCATCATCGACCTCACCGGAAACCGCATCACCGGCGCTCTCCCCTCCGACATCGGCAGGCTCAAGCAGCTGACCCTGCTGAGCGTCGCCGACAATCTCATCACCGGCGGAATCCCGCCGTCGTTGACCACCGTGACCGGATTGATGCATCTTGACCTCCGCAACAACCGGATCTCCGGGCCCATCCCACAGGGCTTCGGCCAGCTTAGGATTTTGGGCCGGGCTTTACTGAGCGGGAACCAGTTAAGTGGGCCCATTCCGGCCTCAATCTCACGAATTTATCGGCTCGCGGATCTGGATCTGTCTAGGAACCAGTTATCTGGGCCCATACCGGAGTCTCTGGGCCGAATGGCGGTTCTCGGGACTCTGAAGCTGGAGATGAACAAGCTTTCGGGAAGGATCCCAGCGAGCCTTTTGGTGTCGGGAATCAGTGACTTGGACCTGAGCCACAACATGTTAGGGGGTAACATACCCGATTCATTTGGGGCTAGGTCGTATTTCACGTCACTGGACTTGTCCTATAATAACCTTAAAGGGCCCATACCCAAGTCCATAGCTTCAGCTTCCTACATAGGCTTCCTGGACTTGAGCCACAACCACCTCTGCGGCCCAATTCCTAGAGCCTCCACCTTTGATCATCTCGATGCGTCGTCGTTTGAATACAATGATTGCCTCTGCGGAAAGCCACTCAAGGCTTGCTAATTAATGTTACTCCTCACTTCAACAACTCATTAACCCCACCCAGTTTCTTGTGTCCTCAATGTGTCTGTTTGGTTATTCATATTTTCCCCTCTTCTTTTCTGTATTTTCATTTTGTAAAATAAAATAGAAGCCATGCATGAATGAATGCAATTCAACGTCAGTTTAAGATTTATTTACATGAATTTGAGCCATCCCCCCCCCCCCCCCCCCCCAATATGCATATTTTTCCTTCTTCTTTTCGATCTTCTCAGTTTTGAATTTTCCTCTTAGTTGTTTTATATATTCTCTCCGGTGTTTCTGATTGTAATTAATTAATGTGATCTCAAACAGTTTATGTATTTTTTTTTGTGCAAGCCGGAGCAGAAACACACACGTTTCTTCAGGGTTGACCAAGCGCTTGCTTCAAAATTGAAATTAGCATATCTGACATCCCACTTTCATTTATTACTATTGTTTTACAGTAAGACTTGGCGAAACAATAAAATTTTAAAATATAAAGTTGTTTGTTAAAAAATGGAATGACTGAATATTTTAATTTCGATACCAGTAGGGGTTTTTATTTTTTAAATTGCATACATGTTCGGAGAAAATTAATGGAGAAGAGATGGGAGACAGCACACGTGAAGCTGCTGTGAGAAAATGAGTGACTATATGTAGCTATTGCTGATGCATTCAAGGAGAATATATAGGGCTCCTCGGGACCGAAATATCCAACTTGCTAGTACCTAATCCTAAATCATATAAGAATTTCCAAACTTTAGGATTTGACTCTTTGAAAGTGAGTTTAACTCACTTTTCAAATCGTCCATGACAAAATCAATAATTTATATTTGAACATATCTACAATTTATTATATTATATATATGTACACATAATATCAAGAGAATCTCCAACATGTTCGACCTTCAACCACCGAAGAATCAGATGACCACCACACATCGGAGAGAATACAAAATTATACCTATTTGCTTCTTCCTCTGATCCTCTCCCCAAAAGGTTGAAAGGCCTGATTTCATACTCGAACTGCATCGACTTTAACGATCAAAATAAATTATCATCCCTCCAATTATAATAGCATTTTTTTGTGTGGCAAAATTCCTGCTCCACTCCAGAATCTTATGGTGACAATGTCAGGTTCAAGAATCTGAGTGATCAAAGATACTCGGCAATTAGATTATACCATACCATAAGAGTTGTAATCCGGACCAATTTCATTGAGCAGAATTAGCAGTTACTATTCATCTCAAACTAATTTTATCTCTGTAACTATATAAAAAATTATATAACAAAGTCAGGCTGCGTTGCAATTTTATTTTGATAATTTCTTTTGTCTTTTTAAGATTTTATAAATTTATCATTTCAACTTGGTAAATTTCATAAAAAAGAACGTGTAATCAATAGTGCTCACACCATATATATATATATAGCACATGGCTACCAGAAAACAACTAATTAAAAGCTTAATACAAATTTTGATAATGATACGAAAACACCTACACTACAATAAGTAGTGCAAACATGATACATCATCACCAAGTGCTTCTTCCCCTGTCCTTTTTTCTATAAAGGAATAGAGAGGTCATGTTATGCTGCTGACTAATTTACTATATATACTTCCTCCTACAATTAAATATTGACATATAAAAAAAATAACATAAAAAACTTGTGAATCAATCTTGAATGTTGAAATAAACCGTATAGTGCTCATCCCTGAAGTTGAATATTGGCTCTAAAAGAAAGTTCTTCTTTGCCCCTTTAGCCACAAAGCTGATAGGATTGTATTGTCTTAATCCTTTCACAGCAACAAAGCTTGTTGCTTGGTTAAATGTAGCTTCAGAATCAGACTTGCAACTGAGATTAACTCCTGCACCAGAGCTCAAACCACTATACACATAACAACCTTTATTGCTTTGTGACTCTAAAGATATGGTATCATTTCGTCCATCCAATCCTGGTACCACTAGAAAAACAGAAGATGATGTCGCACCATGGGAAGAATCTATAATAAGAGGTTGGTCTGCTCCTTGGTGGATCACATTCATTCCAGGAAGATCAAATGGTTCTAACATCACTGATTCTCCAATAGCATTTGTGGATGTTGAAAGCTTTGAGGAAGATTCTTTAAAGATAAGTCTAAAGGTTGCATGAAGAGCCAAATCAGTGCCGGGTTCAGGCAATTTTTGCAGTGTAAGTGATTGGTTTGTGTTTGTTAAAACAAAAGTTGATTTTGCAAAGTTTTGGGAAAAAGAGACTAGTTGACTATTGTAACCGGCAGGAATTGGAGTAATCCAGTCTGCAGCAGCTGTGTTAGCTCCAGTTTTGATGTCCCAATCATCGGTGGTATGACCAACAAGAAGATATGGGCCATAGAGAATTGCTTGAACAGATGCATATTCAGGCCTGTCATCTGAATTTAATTTAAAAAAAAACACTATCAGCAATGTAAACATTTTCTTTCATGAGAAATATATGCTCTGAAGGAAGGATATCAATAATCAGCACACGCGATTATCTTGTGAAGCTACCTTTTATGGCCTCTGTTCTGATGGTAATAGGCAACTGAAGGGTCAGCTTGTCACCAGCACTCCACTGTCGTGTGATTGACAAAAAATTTCCTAGATCCACACAATAAAATATTACTTTCACATTTCAAGTGTTACACAAATATTTACAGTTTACTAGTGTGTGCGTCCTAACTTAAAAGAATGGCCAAAGATTTTATTCTGTGATTAAGCATTCTAACATCTAGTGTGTGTGTGCATGCCTGTAATTAGATAGCTGTTGGAATCTCTACTTTTCAATAATATAAGGGAAGTAAGGATAAATTCACACCTGGAGCTGGCAGGGATAAAGTTTCAGTATTTAATATCCCCTTGGCACCATCAGTATGAGTCCAGGATGGGAGACGAAAGTACAATGTAGAAGTACCAGCTTTCTGCAGAAATCAAGATTGGAAAAGATAGGTTAGAAAAGGAAAATGTAGAGGGTCTTCATATGTTATACTTCATGTCTTGCTGTTCAATCTTATAGTATGAGTCAACTTTTGACTTTTCACATTTGAATCAGAGAACCAAACAATGTTGCTAAACAATCTTTCTGATGTCATGTGGGGAAATTTGGTTAAGTTGCATCAAGTTGTTTTTAATTTATAATTTTTAACATCAAAATGAAAGCCACAGTAAAGAAAGAGCCCAAATTTTACCCAGATTAGGAATTATGAGGATATTTACTCTAAAAGGTATCTAAGATGTATGTGGCTAAATGAGACACCATAAGACAATGTAATAGGTACCTCGTTAGGAGAGAAAGTAAATGTCACTCGTAGGTAAGGGTCCCATGAAGAAGCTGGAACAACTGTCTGATTGAGCAAGATTTTCCCAGATGTCCAATTAAATGAGCTTGATATGTACTGAATGATGTAAAGAGTAGGATCTTTCCCTTCCTCTTCAAAATAGATAGAATCTCCCAACTTTGAGAATGACTCAATTCCTGATGAACAGGAAAAAGAAATGGCAATTGAGAACATAAGGCTGATAAGAGTATGGAGGAATTGGCAAAGAATATGGTGCAGTTTGATGCAATTTGGAAAGTAAATAAACAAAAAAAAATGTCACCTGTTCCATAGCAGCACCAGAAAGAGTCATATGGTGTTCCCCAACTATGTCCAGTTTTAGCCTTGGAAACCCCAAGACCTAGTGGAAGCATATAAATCATCACTCCAGGATCGGTTCCTCTTTGAATGCTGAGTACACCATTCGTTAAGGCACGCTCATAATAATCTGCATAAGAGACTTCTTTGGTCCATCTAAAGAGGTGGCGCGAAACCTGAAATCATTTTATTTTTGGGTTCTAAGACAATGGAAACATTATCTGGCAACATAAATATTTCAATAGAAATAAATAAGAATTATCTCTGAATATCAAGTATTATGTCACACTCACACATAAACACATATTCAAGCATAAATCATAAACACAATACCGATGAATTGCCATGTCTCTTCCCTCTTATGATAGTTTAAAAAAAATGAATTTTTTTCATACATACATTTTTAACTTCTCAAGGATTACATGATGAGCTAATAAAGTAATGAATGATTGGCTCTACCTTCAACATATTATAAGTCGTGCACGATTCTTCAGTCTCTGTTGATTTTAGGTAGTCTGCTATTCTCTTTGGATTACTCCTACGCAAAAATTGAAGCAAAGGAGTCAAGAAAGAAATCTAGAACTGATTATCAAAAAATAAAGGAACAGATGCCCTTTTAGAAAACAAATTCCATGGATAATTTTAAAATCATATGAAAAAACTGAAACTTAAAGCTGACATCTTATTACCAGAACTCAATGACCGATGTCCCTCCAGTTGCATAGCTATGAGAAGAGTTTATCAGGTCCATAAAGAATGTCCCAATTTCCTTACCAAAAAACAAGAACAAATCTTAGAAGGTTGAAAGGCATAGCAAATGGTAAGTTATAATTTGGTTAATGATTACTTTCAATACTGCACTAAACATACCCAATAAAGGGAAAATACAAATGCTACAAATAGACATGTAATTTCAAGTTTGAAATACCGATTTACTACACAAGTATTTGGTATACCACATGTGCAACATAGGAAATATTTTAAAATAAAAAGACACAAGGGCTACAAGACGTGTAGTATTTGAAGTATGAACCATACAGGTACTAGATTAAAAATTTGAGGTGGACGTCAATCCCAATTTGTGTATTTTGTTTCTATCATTCAGGGTGAAAGTGTACTTCACAAACTATGACAGACCGAATGCCCGTGAGTACCACTAATAGGGGTGTTTGAATGACTATCATCTTCAAGTTATACCACTAAACATTATAAATTGAAACACTAAATAAATGATATTATACCAATAAATAGCAAATAAAAATAATTTTATTAAAGCTTAGTCAAATATATATCAATAATCTACAATGTGCATAAAGAAGTAAAGAACTCACCTTATAAAGTGGATCACCTGTGACTTCATATCGCATTTGAGAACCAACAACAACTGGGATATGTGTATTGGCATGAAGATCAGCTATGTCATTAGCCTACATGATTGAAAAAGGAGAATTTAAAAATAAAAATTGGGCCTGTGTCATAAAATTAGATACAATTTCTGAAATAGAACACAAATGCCCAAGTTCAACATCCAAATATCTAATTGTTTTATTTGAAAGTGAGCACAATAGTATAAATAATATTCAAGCAGAGGAAACTCTTTTTTTTGTGTGTGTGTCTATAAGAGGAGGAACATTGATTGACTAAATTTTCATCTTATACATTATCTGTTTGTCATAAAGGTTGAAGTTGAAATAAGGCTATAAAAATAAACTTTCTAGTATATATTGAATGCTTTGCACTTCTACATATGTATTTACTCATCTGAAAGCTAACATTACAACTGTAGTAGAACTGATATTAAAATTAATTAATTTGTAAGACAACTGCAACTTCTTGAAATTTACAGCCACAGCTATATAAGACAACGCAGGTTAAATAGAAATTATGTCACAAATATTGTTATCAGTTACCTGCACTGCAAGCAACCCTAAAAAGCATGGCTTGTCGAAAAGGTGAGCCAACAATAGATGCTTTTGATCTCCCTACATATAGAATAACATTGACAGCATTCAGAATTGAAGTTTAGAGTAATAGCTAGGTACCATGTGTTATAGTAACAAAAAAAAAAACTGTTTAATGTAAGCCATGCTTATAAAATAATCTACTAACTATGGATTAGAAATCCATATCTGTCAATTTCTATACTTAAATCAACAAGGTTTACAAGTCAAGAATGTTATACGAACACATGAAGCAACAAGAGACTTAAAGAAACTACTTGATCTAGTTAACCTACCGTTAAGCTGTATAATCTGTAAAGGACATCATTCATTCCTCCAGTTTCCTCATTCTGTGATTGATAGTGTCTATTTACGGTATACTTTGTTATTACATTCAGCACTCGGTTGTAGAAGTAATCAACCATCCATGTCACCATTTTTAGAGCTTGAGGGTTTCCAGCTATAGTATATTGATCCAACAGGCCAGCCAAGATCTGTCAAAGCTGAATAGAGTTAAAACCCAACAATGTATAAAGGCCAAAAGCACTTGCATAATCAAAACCAACTTTTTGCTTGTACCTTGTGAATGGTGTAATAGGGAGCCCACACAGGTTGAATAGCTTCAACTCGATCAAAAAATTCAGATGGAAATGCAGACAGATATCCTGTTCCAATTTTCTCCTGACAGGCGGATAGACCGGCAACAAGAGCTGACATTTTCTCATTCAGGCGATCGTTCTGTGTGCTGGCCCACATTAGAGCTGATGCGCTCAAGTAATGCCCTTCACAGTGTCAAAAATAAGCAGTTATAAATTAACCTTGAAGAGTGAATTGCAGAGGCTGAAAGTTGCAGCCAGGGGTAATGTTCTTGCTACATGGCAGAGCAAAAAAATCCCAAAGAGAACCGAACATGCATTTGTGTGTCTACACATCCGTGTGAGAGAGATACTCCAAAAGTTATGAACCAACCACAAACTAAGTACATACAATTCAGTACTAATAAGTTATAATACATGGAATCCAAGGAGTTCTTCATAGTTAACCTTATATATAAAAGTCTAAAAGGCAAGCTTTCCAAAAGCTCGATAACATTTGTTGCTGTTTGGGTGGGTAGGTAGCAAAACATCAATTTTCAAATCATTAGTTTAATCTTCTCTCAGCTCTGACTAAAAAATATACCAAGACAAAAAAAGTGGAAAAAAAAAGTGTTACCAGAAAAGAGACTTGTATAGTCATGCCCTTTTGACCTTTGAAAGAAAGAATTAATTACGTAGTGTTTGGTGGATTTGGAGAATAGAAAAGATTGTTTAAAACATTTTAAATGCAATGACATGAGTAACTTTATCTAAACAGAAACAAAAAAGTGTATAAGGGTATGCAATGTAAATTACTCATTTCCCTCCATTAAAATCTCTCCCCTCCCGTCCTTTCAACCAAAAAAAGATATTTAATTAAATCTCTCCCCTCCCCTCCCCTCCTCTCCTCTCCATTAAAATCTCATCACTTCCCTCTTTTGGACCAAACAGGGCATTAGAGTTATGTTTGTTTTGGTGTCCATACACGCTGAAAGGCAGGTTTCACCCACGGCTAGTAGTTCAAACTTTCCCATTTGAAAGAGAATTGAAACGTGTGCCGACACCAAAACAAGCACACTTCATTGCATTTCAAGACCTTCCAACTTACCCCCTTGTAACTGAAGGGTGAAGACCCGTCATCCAATTAGTTTTGGTGAATACTGAATAGTAAAAAAAAAAAACAGCAACAACAGCAGTTAAGAATAAGTTGATCAAATGAAAACAAACTAACCAACAAAATGACCTCTGAGCTCCATATTTGGTGCTTCCCATCCCCCATAAGGTGTCCCGGGAGTAGATAGACCAGCAGTCTTCCTGAAGCTCCAAATCAACCTGTCAACATCCAACATCAAAAGATACTCCAAGTTTGTCTTCTGTGCCCGACCATGGACGGAACCCTCATGCAACTTCACATACTTAAGAGGCACTTCCTTGAGGAATCCTTGGGGTGACTTAAAAACACCCAAGTTCTTAATTTTCCTATACATCACAGCCCAATCATGCTCCTGGTGCTCTTCTGTCAGGAACTTCCTTGGCAGCAAATCAGCCCAAGCTGATTCATCGGTTGGTGTCAAATGGTAGTGAGACATCACCTCTGCCTTCCATGTCTCGTTCTTGGATGTCAATAGCTCATAACGGAATGTGTGTGATTGGGTAGGAGTGTTTGTGCACTCTTTGCCAGCAGCACAACCGCACAGCAAAAGTGCCACAAACACATACGCAAAAGCATCCATCTTTCTGAGAAATACAAAGTGAAAATGAATAAAAAAAACTTAAAACTAAGCAAAAAGGTACAGAAAGGAAGCAATTGCATTACCCAAATGACTACCTGTTCAAGTAGAGCTAAAACGAGTTGGAAATTGGAACTTAACTTACGAACTTATATTGAATAGGAAGCAAAGAAATAGAGAAAGAAATGTTGCTTTGGGGTTCCCAAATTGAAGCCAGTGAGAAAAGTTAAGAGAAAGAGGGAAAAGAAAATAGAAAGACAGAGAGAGAGGCAGAGGAGGATATCGAGGAATCTAGTTTAACAGCATAGACATGTGAATGGGTATATATATATAGGCACTAGAAACCAAAGGAGGTTGGAGTGAAGTGCAGGTGCAGCCAAGAAAGCCACCTAACACCATCCGAAATTTATGCGGGGAGAGAGAAGAAGAATACGGATAAGGCCAGAAAACGTATATTGGAGTTGAGAGAGCACTAAACCACTAACACGTGAATGGGGAAGACAGAGAAGAGACTAGAGAGAACACTAAGCCACTAACACATGACTCACGGATTGAAAAAGGGATGCACGGGTATTGGAGGTGCAAAACTGATTTGAGAATGATTCAGGGATGAATGTCCTAAAAATGACCATGGTGGTGGAAGTAGTGGTTGCAGGAAGGTGGAAGTAGTGGTGGCGTTTAATTTGGTCATGACCATCGTGGTTGCAGGAGTGACTGCCGTGTGCAGGTAAAGTTTATTTTTTTGGTCAAATTGTCCAGATAAAGTTGAAATTGCATATTTTCTACACAAAGTTGTGTTTTTATGTTTTCCACCCCATATTAAATTAATATTTTTTAAGTTTTAAAAATCCATAGGAAAATTTCCTTCTAAAAAAATCCATAGGAAAAGGTAAATGGAACAAAAAAGGTGGCCAATGTCTGAAACTAATATCGAATAGAAGTGTTTACAATCAAATCCAATCTAATGCAAACTGCGTTTTCTGAATCGAATTATCAAAAATAAAAAAAAATTATTGGATTGGTTAGATTTTGGATTTCATAATAAAAACCGATCCAATCTAATCAAAACCAATATCTTATATAGATAAACTATTACTTTCAAAATCACACTACTATCCTATATTTTTATACAATAAATATTAAAATAATTTATGTTTTAAGACAATATATTATATAATATGATGTGTGGTGTGGTAATTCTATAACTGCTAGTATATTGTATTTATTTTTTTTACATCGTTTTAAGAAATGATGAATAAATATAATTTTTTTCATAATTTTTTTGTTCATTTTAAAAATATTTATAGTTTTTATTGAAAAATTGAAAATCAATCCAATCCAAACCAAAATAAATTGGATTGGATTTTATCTTAAAATCAAATTGATCGGATCGTCAAAGAGAAAAATCAAAATGATTCGATAGAATGATTTTACCTTTTAAAACTGATCAAATCCAATCCGCGAACACACTATCGAAGTTACCATTTGCTGATGAATAAAGCTTAACATTTCAACGACGACCGGTATTCGCCTAAGGTAATCGTAGGGAGCCCAAAAAACATTACCGGATTTACATCTGAACATTTGGTAATTACACTCAACAAAGAGCGACGCTAGCTACATTATCACTACACATCGATTCTTCGAGTTTTGTAGATAATTACCTTAGTTTTTCAAACACAACTGATACCCTCATACCATATACACATATTTCACGATTAATACAACATTACTTTTTTATTAACTTAACTAGCCAATTGGTTTTTACATATGATATTAAATGATTTATTTATATAGTAATAAATTGATATGTAATATACTCTAAATTTATAACAATGTTGATTTTGTGATATTGCGCATGAAAATTTACAAGAATTAAGAAAGATAAATAAAACCCGTAAGCAAATATTATTTTATTGAACAAAAATAAATCAAAAGAAAAATAATTTTACAACAAAAAAATTTAAAGAAAAAAAGAATATTCATCAAAAAAAAGTTTTGCTGCCAGAAAATTTACAGAACAAAAAATAGATAAATAAAATCCGTAAGCAACATTATTTCTATTGATCAGAAAGAAAATAAAAAAAAATTGCAAAAGAAATAAAGATGAATGAAAACCATATATTGATTACAAATGA
Organism: Glycyrrhiza uralensis; assembly: GCA_030159175.1. Taxonomy (NCBI): domain Eukaryota; kingdom Viridiplantae; phylum Streptophyta; class Magnoliopsida; order Fabales; family Fabaceae; genus Glycyrrhiza; species Glycyrrhiza uralensis. The sequence continues at coordinate 52,747,777 of BRZY01000003.1, read as the reverse complement.
AAACGTGTTATCCTAGCTTGGAACCAGGGAAGACAAAAAAGAGACTAGAGAGAGAGCACTAAGCCACTAACACATGAACAATGACTATGGGAATGATTCATGAATGAATATCCGCAAAAGGTTGCAGGTGGAAGTAGTTCATAAGTGATCACGACTTGTAGTTGCTCCATGCCAATGGATGGGAGCAGTTATTTTAAAACTAGTGGGAGCAGTTATTTTTAAACTAGTGGTCTTAGTGGAGGTTTTCATACTTTGCACCCGTGACCAAAGAAGCAGCAGTAGAAAAAAAATTAACCGGATAAGGTTTTTTTCAATCTACACCATATATGCGCTATGTGATCTAGTTACATAATATAAAATAAGTGCATTTTGTATCTTTTTTTTTCTGAAATAATTCTTCAGTATCACTTTTGTTATGCTGTCAATTTCTTCTAATCAAAGAATAAACTAATTCATACACTATTGTAAACATTTTTTAGGTGCTCACTATACCATCTGTTACTGTGACTGTAAACAATGATGGAAACTGCAAACCCATCATTGATGATCGATGAAGAACGGTGTATACAGGGTAAGATTTATAAAGTTATAGTGGTACATAAACATAGAAGTATAATATTCTTTAGGCTTGACTTTTTTGTTAGATTTCATTTGATCTGTTGGGAGAATATACAGAAAAGGGTTTCCTTGGTCTTCAATTCCTATGATGCCTTTTTCTAAGGGCAGCATCGAGAGATCAATAGTTAATGTATTCAAAAATCAAGACAAAAACACTGCAAGAAGGTAAAGAGCAAAACTACGTCAAATGATGGAGTTTCTAAAATGTGTAAACATTGAATTGAAATGGATAGGGATACATTACCATATACATGACAATCAATCATTTTATAAGAGTAAAATAATCTTTATAGAATTATCGGAAGAATAATTGATTAATACATTTAAAGTAAAATATTATCGTAAAATAATATTATAAACATAATGAAATCTGTCAAAAAATCTGAAACAAAAATAAAAATATAATTTATCAATAAGAAAATTTATTTGTTATACATAAAATAACACTAATATATAAAATCTTATCCATTAACTGAAAAATTTAAACTTTGCTAGAAAATTAAAATAGTTATAAAAAATAAATACTCAAACTAAGATATAATTTATGCAAAATAGTTTAATACATTTAATGTAATGAAAAATAAGCAACAAAATGAAATGAGAATCTTTTGTGCTCTAACGTTAAAAGAAACTTTCATAAAAAAATTGTGAGGACATATCATAATAAATACATGATAGAATAATGAGAACTCCATGAAAGCATGTCATCATAAATACATGAGGGCGTATCATAATAGTCAATTTTAAGAATGATAATAACTCAAAACAAAAGAAAATAAGCAAAAAAGTTTAAAATTCTAAAATTATATTAGAAATACGTTGTCAATCCACGATCTGCAAAATTCAATGGAAATGATACAAAACATGTTGCCAATGAAATCATATTTGTCACCAACAACTAAAAAAAATGTACCTCTCTAAAGAAGAGAAAAAAGACTTAAAAAAACGAAAGAGTCACAATGACAACAAAATGAATAGATTAGAGCTGTCAAATCGAGCCGTCCAACCTGACTCGACTTGGCCTATCAGGTCAAATTGCAAATTTTTGTCTAGCCTGAAATATTTTTTTTTAAAAATAGCTCAAAGTATTAAAAAAGAAACATACAATACGAGTCCAGCTTGGCCTACGCAGGCCAATCGGGGTTGGACCAAAATGAACCAGTTCATTTCGAGTCATTTTGTTTATTTTTTATAAAGTTTTACAAAATACTCTTACAATACGCAAAACAATTTTATTAATAAAACAATACGTTCGCTTTTTCGCTTGTACACAAGTGTAAACTTTTCTGGATTGTACTTCACTTTTTCGCATAGACAACCTTACACCGGGTGTGGGAATTTCTCCACAATTGGGATCCGATCTGGATTGTATACTATGCATTTTCACATTTGGGTCTGACGCTTTCACACCGGGGTGGGAATTTATGCACAGTTGTGAGCTCCTCTGGATCGTACTCTGCACTTTTGCATTTGGGCCTGACGCTTACACACCGGGGGTGGGAATTTCTCCACAGTTGTGAACCACTCTGGCTTTTGCTCTGCAGTTTCGCACTTTAGTCTGACGTCCTCACACCAGCGATGAGATTTCTTTCACAATTGTGAATGGTTCTGACTTTGCTTTTGATTGATTGGGGGAAACTTGTCTTTGTTGTGAAAATTTTTTGGCGTGCTGCAAATAATAGATAGTGTCTAGAGTGCCAACTTAGTTGGGATGTCTTTTCCTATAGTGATGTCTTACACGTTAGCTCTATTTATATAGCGATAGGAGCTCGATCGAATTTTGTACAAGACAAACTCTTTGTTTTTTTTTAAGTTGCTAAATCTGGGCATAGCTTGTGCTCTGATATAGTTTCTTTCTGTTTAATAATATTTTTTACTTATAAAAAAAAACAATACATTCAGCATAGTTTTATTTTTTATGTGCTACGGTTGGTATGGGTGGAGGGAAAGTCCTCTTCTAAGAGTGGGTTGAATTGATAGTTAACTAACGATGGAAATTAGCGTAACAAACATGGTAACCACATTTTGATAGCTGCCTTAAATGTAAGGTATACATGATGGGAATGTAAACAATAGTGTACACTACATATCTAGTGGCAACCTTTTTTTTTAACGGAAATAATGTCATATTATTGCAACTGAATCAGAAATATAAGAGGATAAAACGTCAAAAATATGGGGACTAGACCACAATTAATGTAGCCACCATCTAGTGGCAAACTTTTTTTTTTTGTCCAAATCTAGTGGCAAACTTAAATTTATAGACTTGGTGGCAAACATTTTTCTCGTATAAAAAATTTACCCAACGCAGTAAATTCTTCCCACCTTCATTTTATTTGAAATGCAAACGGGATGTAAAGCTATCTAAATACGCTCTTCCGATTTCAGAAGCACAACATAGTTGACAATTATAATTTAATTTGGTCCAATAAACTTACATATGGAAACCACGGATTTTCTTTCAAAATCACAAATTAAGGTCCCCTATCTAATCAGTAGGTATCAACAACTATTTACAATATTGTTTGGATTGTTCAGGGGAAAGGCGAATGATCAGATAAACAAACAATCACGTGAACCAATAGTTAAAGAAAAAAAAATTAAAAGACACAACACGGGTCCCCAATACGAGCATCTCCCTTTGGAGTTTTTCAATATGCAAGTGTGAATTTTTGCTGTCAAAATCACAGTTGCATAATCAATTGTACTCATAAGTCATAACGAGGGCAATATCGAATGCCGTATTTTACTGTCATTTTATATGTGTGTTTTAATTTTCTTCTTGTTTTCCACGTTTATGCTGGGTTAATTGAACTATGCATGTGGATAGTATAATTGGAAAATTTTCGCCAGGTTTAGGTGATCCATAGAAAAGGATAACGGGAATTCTCCCACATAAACTATTCATCAGTCATCAAAGGGGAATAGTGTTTGGACGCAATAGAAAATTACAAATTGTACCCATAATTGCGAAATTCTATCTTCCATCTCCGGACTAAATCGAACCATGTAACTTTTAGGGTCTATTCAGATAAATACCCTTTTTAAGCACTTATTTATAAATTATTTTCATTATTGAAGAATGAATGTGATTAAATTGATGTCATTTAAGTTGTAAATTATTCTAATAAGCTATTATTGAGAGTTTATAAAAATAAATTCAAAATAGCTTATAAATCAATTATAGTTCATAAATTCTCCCGTACACTTTTATAAGTGTTTATGTCAGTAGATTATAAGTTCAAATAAACCCTACATGAGCTAATCCAAATGCACCTTTAATCAGATTTGTACTATTAATAAAACTCAAATAAATCCAAAGATTATGATCTTTTGTGAAAAGAATCAGAAGCACCCCACGTAAGGTGGTATATCCTAGAGGTGGTGATCATAGTCATATTTGATACGTGGCCCAAACCCAAAGCAGAACAATAGTACCAAGTTCACGTTCATAGCGACATGGCACCATGAACAATATTTGGGTATTAATTAATACAGAGCATATAATATAGATTAGTGTTAATTAATGGTTGCCTGAGAAGGGAAGTTATTTTGGCCCAATTCGGAGAGTAGAGGCAGAAGTACAAATAACATAGGACTAGGTAGGTATCTTAATTAGTTCATACTAATGCTACCGCTTAATGCAATTCTGAAATAATTTATACATGTACTAATGGTAATTCTACAGGTCATATTAAATAAGAGTATTATCTTGGTAGAAAGCAACTTTCTTGTTCGTAAATGAATTTCCATTCAAGAAAACGATGAATCTAAGCGAATGTGATCATAATGACCTTGTGGTTTGGTTTCTTATATGACACTAGAAAACTGATGGAGCAAGGACATACCTCATACAGTCATATATGAATCAGATCGAAGGAATTGCCGAAATAAACAAACTTCTAATTGGACAGTTCCTTGGATGTTGAGCTTGTTGCCTTTTGATTGATTTGATCCGTGCAATACTATGGTCCTTTTAGCAGAGCAATCCCCACACCTAGCAGTTTTAAGTTTTAAGAAACACTTCCATGCATGGGTAATTCATAAAAAAAAATTGGACACCTTAAATGTTATTAAACATGTAGAGAGAGATAAGAATAAAGATAAAAGAGTAATAAATGTGATAGATAAATGATTTAATAAAAAGAAAGATGGAAAGAGAGAGAAATGTTATATAAGTGTTGAAAATGAGTAAGTAAATGCTCAAAAATCAAAACTTGTAGATAATTATAAGGGAGTTTTTATGGCATCGTCAATAAACCAACAGTTATGGTATCATTGTTTTATTAACCAATAGCATAATGATGGGAACAACTGCGAGCTAGTGAGAGGGAAATCAAGGGCTTTGCGTGAGGTAGGAGAATCCTTTTAGAGAGATATGCTTGAAAGCCTACGTGAAGACTATACCAAAAACTCATTTATCAACAATTAATGTAGATAATTTTTTTTTATAATTTCAAATGGGATAATTATAAATTTAAATAAAATGAAAAAATGAAACTTAAATACTTAGGTACTGAACTCTAATAAATAAATAAAATTCTAAAGAAAATAAATGATGTGACATAGATTAATTGGGTGAAATACCATTCTCTCATTGGTCAAAAAATCAATGGTATTAAACCATTAAATTTCTAACGATACCCTTGAAATTTCTAATTATAGTTGTATGGAAACTAACAATAAAAGAAACACTTCAGTTTCGCTTAATAGTGTCTGAATACGACACCAATTGTAGAAATGCAAATATAATCTTTTTTTTTCTTTCTTCGATTTTAAAAATAAATTCAGCTATTAAATTTTATTGTAGTATATATGTGATGGAAGCAATATGAAGAGTGGAATGCACTCAAAAAAAAAATGAAGAGTGGAATCAATATCAGAAAATGACGGATAACAACTAAACTACATGCCACACATACACGTATAGAGTTTCATCCCACTTAACTCCGACTACCCTTTGCATTTGCTTTTTACCCTTGGTCATAAATTAACCATTGCTTGAACGAAAGCGCGAGTGAGAGATAACGTCGCATATCCATAGATAGTAGATAGATAACATGCCAATGATTAAGCAAAAATGAATTGCTCATGCCAAGTGGTTAAGCAAAATGAGTACTTAATGAGAGATTGATATTTGCCGTCGAAGCAATGAGCTACAACTACGTCGAAGCCTTATCCAAACTCATCCTTGAATATTAGACAACAAAAACAAATCAAGCTGTGTTATGCCTCTTACTATTGCTTTCACATAATTAATATCTTGACATTGATATGCAAGTGGGTTAGCACTGAGCCAAAATTTTGTTGATAATATGTTTGTGAGGCCACATGCCCACATCCTTGATGTTACGTTACGATAATTTCAAGCAAATTCTAATGACACAGCACCCTAACCCAAAACAAACAAACTTTGCCACTTCCATAGTTCTTGTTAGTTACGTTTTGAGTCTCAGTGGACCGCCCAACCTTTTTTTGTATATGCCCCAGCCTGTGGTCTCTGAGCAGAACGATATCAACGGAGAAAACAAAATAGTTTTGCATTACCATAGAACAAAACGAGGCATATTTCTCGAGATATCATTTGAACTGTTTGATTCAGGCTCTAAATATGGAGAAATTAAGAAATCGTTTTCTCGGTGTATTTTTTAATAATTAAATAACTGATTTCGCAAATATAATTTATATAAAAAATAAAACCCAAAATGTTAGTGCAAATAAACTACTAAGTATGAAAAATAAAAAATGTGAATAAAACATATTGAAAAATGGTCAAAAAGAACTGCAGTTAAATACTTAAACTACTAAAAAATAATAGCAAGTAAAACAAAGGAAACTATTTATGCAGTAGAGTTAAAACAATTCGATTGAACAATACGCGTGAAAAAAAATTAAGAATCGCGCGGAATGGAAACAAATTAATCAAAAGAAATTTGCCTAAATTAAAATGTAAATTCTAAGTCAAAATGTTTATTTTATTAAATTATGTAGAAAAATTTACTCTCTCTTAAGTTCTCATTACATAAAGTGATTGACATTTTTTTTAAATTAATGATTTAATGAATTGAAATACTATATACTTACAATAAATTTCTGGCAAAATGTTTTTCATTGTCAAAAAAACAAAAACATAAACGCCCACCGTGGGGCTCGAACCCACGACCACAAGGTTAAGAGCCTTGCGCTCTACCGACTGAGCTAGACGGGCAAGTCATTTTTGCAAAGTGTGTCTTCGCTGAAATTCCTTAGAGTGTTGAAATATATTTTTTTGCTACGAATGCAAATTACGCACAAGTCACTTGTTGTGGTTTGGCCCAAAAGTGGCCCAAAATTATTCTAACGGTAGAAGTTTCTTGACCAAACAAGAGATAAAAGTTTGACAAAAAAAAAACAAAAACAAAACATATAAGTTTAAAAGTTGGGAATTTCTATCCGCACATACGTAGTTTTCTATGTGCACATATATGTCTACGGAACTATTAATTAATAGTTCCGCGGGTTTATTTTTTTCAACACACACATGTCCGCAGAACTATTAGTTCTGCGGGTTGTAATTCTCTGCGGAACTATTAGTTTCGCGGGTTGTAATTCAACACATACATGTCTGCGGAACAAATAGTTCTGCGGAGAAATTATACAACCCGCAGAACTAATAGTTCCGCGGATATGTGTGTGTTTAAAAAAAAATAAACCCGCGGAACTATTAGTTCTGCAGATATGTATGTACAGATAGAAAGCTATGTATGTGTGCATAGAAATTGCCCTAAAAGTTTAAATAAATTTAAGTGTCTGGACCAAAAAATAATAATAAATTTAAGTGTCTGGACCCAAAAAAAATGAAACATTAAGTGTTCTATTCTTGCGGTATACATTTGAACGCCTCTTTTTCTGTCCTTCACTGGTTCCTATTGTTGTATGATAATGCAGCAGCATATTAATTGTGAGAAATACTAGTGACACATTTTTTTGTTTCAATTTAAGTGAGCAAAAAACTATGCTACATTTACACAATTTATTTGTTTCAATCATGTGCATCATTGAATACTGCTGCACAAAGCACTTGTTAATTTTCTTAATAACCTTATTGATCATGAAGAAACGCTGCCTCAAAAGACCATAATTAGAGTTGATATAACACTCAAATCCTTCATTCAAACCCCAAAGAAATTCGTTTCATACAAAAAGCAACGAATCCAGGGTGTGACATGAAGTAATAAGACAAGAATTAAAGAGCATCATAATGTAACTATCAAATGAATACAACCTAAGAATATCAATAACAGAATAACAATCAAGGCCTTTAGGTGAGAAATACTGGAGCATTGGTTGCTTTCCGTAATAAAACGAAGAAATAGTTAAGAAAATTGACCAATGATCAAACCAGCAGAGAAACGGTTATCACGTGCCTAGTCATTTTGCATCCAGAAATTGTGTTGCGGGGATTGCTATTTTTGGGAATTTTTATACGCACAGACACTGGCTTCTAAATACATACACACTAAAAGTTAAAAAGTCTAAACTACCCTCAATTTAAAAAAAAAACTCTCAAAATAGTGAATTTTCTCTCTCACTTCCGCACACAACATCACAGATCCACCTCTTCTTCTCCACACAGACCATCACAGATCCGCGGCAGCAGTTCCGCTTTCTACATCACACTTCTGCGTCAAAGGCCCAGTTCCGTAGGTCGAGCCATCTTCTTCGCCGTCTTCTCAGTTCGTCCTCCATCACAGATCTACCCGTGCCTCATGCTAATTGCAAATCAACCACCGTCGTTGCCTTCTTGCAGCAGATTGACCCCCTCCAACGTCTTCTCACTTCGCCATCGCAAGCATCTTCGTCCCTGAGGTAACTGCCATGTTGCTTGGAGTCGTGTGCCTTTTTTTTTTTGGCATTTGCGGACTTGCGGAACTATTAGTTCCGCAGTTTCACATTAATGCTGTTAGTTTTGTATTCTTTTTTCTAATGTACACAATTATAATAATGTTATTGTTTTGCATTTATATTGTGTGTTATGTGTGTGTTCCGGTGTAGTTGGATTGAGAATCATTGGTGGTGTTGGAAGGTTGGTGGTTTGGTCTTGAGAGCTCATCGGAGGAGTCTGCTTATATGGTTGTGTGATTGTGATTTATTTCAAACACTGGTAGGAGAGGAACTTTACTAAATGCATATGATAAAGATTGTCTCACACACCTCAATGAGTCCGCATGGTCCGTAAATCGCAAAAAAATTAACTCGCGATTTTACCTGATGATGGCGACTTTCTGCTGCGATGTGTTGCCTGTAGATGCAAGGGAGACTCATTTCCTTGCTGTTGGAGGGGAGAGGGGAGAGTGGAGAAGGGAGAATGAAGGAGAAATTTGAAAAAAAGGGGAGGGAGAAGAACCAGTTTTGTGCGCACAGAGAAGAAGAAATGAGAGGGAAGAAGAGTGAGTGGGAAGAAGAAGAAATAAGTAGGGGTAGTTTTGAAATTTTAAATGTGCGTATGTGTTATTAGACAATTAGGTATGTGTGAATATAAAAAACCCTATTTTTTTACCTCCAGAATCAGCTCCGTCGTCTAGGCTTTCGTTCATTTTGGATTGGGCCATTGCATGTTACCAAACTATTGGGCCCATATTGGATTTCAGAGCTTCCCAATCACGAAGAGTAGACATGGTACATGACTAACCAGATGCAAGAAGATTGTTTTAATAATATTAAATCATCAATTTGATGATGAATTAAATCTTATGATAATTCAATGATTTGGAAGGCCAATATGATATTGTTTAAATTTTCATGAGACTTATTTAATGATATTTGTAGTAGCTATAAAATATGCGTTTTTTCGTTTTGGTCATTTACAATTTTTCTGTCCGTTTGTTTTCCTGCAATTTTTTTAATTTGAACCCCTGCTGTCAGATTTTCTATCTACTATTACTGATGAAATTTTTTAATATCAAATGAACCTGGAAGTTAGTATTAATATAACGACAAATGGGAGGGGAAGAAAAGGGCCAAACTATGAGTCAAATCAGACACAAGACAACAAATATTTCATTTTACATTTTTTGGTGCATTTAATTTAATTATTAAAGCTAGGAGAAGGAAACAAAATAGATGTATAGTCCACCTAGCTTTTATTGTTTGTCGCGGGAAATGCAATCCGAAACCATAAGGACCAAACATTTCTCCTGAGTCGTGGGCTTTTACCTGCGAATTGCTAATGCTATCCATATGCAGACTCACTGTTGGGAAGTACCATCCCAATATATAGCCATAGCCAATAAATGTGTAATGTGCGTGTACGGTCCAGATATCATCATGATCAAGCATCATCCTGATCAAGCAATCACATATTCGAGTCTATTCGCTTTTTAGACTTGGAGTTTGGGGGTTGTGTACCGTCTGGAGATCCCAACCGAGTATACACGTCATTGGCTACCAAAATCTAAGTTAGCACCAACAAGGAGTATTTATGGCGCTCTCATCAAAGAGACTAAATCCCTCCAATTGCTTCCTTACATTTATGGACCGGTCATTATAAAAAGACACACCTAGTACCAAAGGGGGACAAGTTCATATTTCAGCCGGAGTAATCCTCGGTCCCAACACCAGAGCTCGGGGTCCGTTTTCCAGCATCAACCGTGGGAGACCTAAGGCAGGCAGGTACCAATGGGACCTCAAATCAGTCATCTTCTATTATCAACTTCGCAATCAATCGATTCTAATTCCTAAAATTGACCGACAGTGCTTGTAATGTTCCCGTTGTACTGCCACTCGGGGAATCCATTCTTGCTAATTAATTGCTTGTAGTCACTTGCACACTCGCTATCTGTTTGTCTTAGAATTTGTTCACTGCAAACCAGGATTTCTTGTTTCCTGAGACACATTTTATCCAATTGCACTATCAACTAATAATACATTATATATAAATATATAAGGAAATATGAAAAGATTTGGGAGCAATTATCTATCACCGTACTGCGTAATTTTGGAATAATTTGTTCCATAATCATAAGAACACTTTCCCCTCTATAATTTTACCAAAGAAAAAAAGCATGTACAACCTCTGTTTCTGCATAATTAATTAATTATATCTTTATGTGAATAATGGTTTAGTTAGTGCCCCGGTTGCCAAATCTATCACCGTACTTGTAAAAATTGCACCATAAGCCAAGAAATATAGCTTGAGGATGTGTTATAGAATTAATAAATGACGACCGTTAATTAAATTAGTTGGTTATTATCGTGCTCTCTTTATTTCAATAAGATGATGCCAGTACTTTCTTCTCAAAAGAGATTTGCTAGCTAGCTCTTTGTGCTTTACAAATATAACAACGTACTAATAAGCCAATTGGGCATAAAAAACTTCTCAAAGCAAATGAGTATGAAAAGGAAAATTTGCAAATAATATAATTGGATAAAGGTAACATAAGTTTTAACACGGGGAAAATTTGGTAACAGCTATGATTTCGAATAATTCGCACTCAGTGCACCTCGAAGATCGCAGTTAAACTCTTTAATTTTATGACCATTTTCTTTCCGTCCAAAACCATAATAATCATGTCAATTTTGAACATGATTGACTCATTGATCTTGTGCTAGAAACGTCCCAACATATATACGAAATCTTCACTATGCACATGTATTAAAGAAATGGATTAGTTAATTTCTTATAAAAGTACATTATCCGGAGCTTTTCCTTTTGCAAAAAGAAGGAAAGTTGTGCATATTTTACTTGCCATCACTGATTTTTCCAATATTAAAATAAAAAAATTGATGATCTATTTTAAAATAATATTTAGGTAAAATTTAAAAATATTTTAAATTATTGATTATAAAAAAATTAGACTGCCAAGTAATCTACTAATCTACGTTTGATTAGGTCAAATCCATCTGTACTGTCCGGCCGATCTATCTAACCGCCTTGCCGAGATGAAAGGGAACCGTTGAACTGCAACTCATGGAAACGTCTCTCATCCGACCTACCCCCCATGCGCCGACTTGACAGACCTTGCCGAAGTACGACCCTCCTAGACGAGACGTAGCTGAGCCGGTCCAAATCCAAGGTCAATCCCAGTGATCACCCCATATTCTCTCTCCTCATTAATAGGATCCCCCAATTGTCTCAGGTCATTAATGAATAGCCCCTTTATAAATAGGAGTGACCCAACCCTAGTCAAGACATGTTGCATAAACCGCCGGGGTGGCCTCAGACTCATCCTAGGGATCCTCTCTGAAGAACTAGGCTCGGTCTCCGGTCAGATTCTGGGGAGAACACCAACTAATTGAAATTATATTTTTTTTCAATTTTATATATCAAAATTATATATTTTATCTAATTATTTGGAATATTTTACCGTATGGTAGAAATGGAATATGCCAAGGGTATCAGAATTCAAGGGATAATCCTAATCTCATACACGACGGTTTTCTACAAGTACTCTTAATTACAACTGATATATTCGGAGTTAATACCAACTAATTTCGCCGTTCTAGATACCGTTATTCTATGTGCACAGAAATTACAATAATGCTAAAAAGAATAACTAACTCATACACGTGCAATCAAGCACTCACACGCGTGTTAGAATTCTGTTACAGAAACGTTTTTTCTCCTAAACCTGCCAGACGGCGACGGTAACAGCGAAGGCGGCAACGACGCCGGCGATTTCAAGCCGTGGAAGTAATCCCTAATGACCACGCCGCCAGTGCCGGAGGGAAACGTCTCCGGCGATTCCCCGTCGCCGTCATCTCTTGACGGAATAAACGGCGGCCGCACCACCTCCGTCAACAGGTCCCAATGAACCCCTCTGAAGAACTCGTGCTCCTTGATCTCCGCAGCGCCTCGAGCGTAACCCAACCGTTTCGTAGGGTCCTTTTCCAACAACCTCTCGATGAGGTCCGTCAACGACGACCTCTTCCCGACAAACTCCGGCGGCTTCGTCAGCACGCTCCGGAACGTTTCCTTGCGATTCTTCCCCTTAAACGGCGTCGTACCGTAGAGCATTTCGTAGGTGAGTATCCCAAGGGCCCACCAGTCGACGGCGAACTCGTGACCATCGCCGCGGACGACCTCCGGCGAGACGTACTCCTCGGTTCCGACGAACGAGTTGGAGCGCTCGCCGTTGGAGAAATTCGGTTTCCGTCGACTCACTGGGCTGACTCGTGCTGACTTGGCCTTCTTCAAGCCGTTTTTACGGTGATGAGCGGCGTCTGGGGGAAGGAGGGGGATCCAGCGGGAGAAGTTCCGTCGGTGTTTGCGGCGAGATTCTGGAAGTTTCGAATCGGGCGAGGGAAACGACGTCGTGGTGGGATTATTATTATTGACAAGGGTTGTTGTTTTGGGGTTGAGCTTGCGAGAGAGGTCGAAGTCGGTGAGGGTGACGTGGCCGGAGCGTTGGATGAGGACGTTTTCGGGTTTTAAGTCGCGGTAGGCGATGCCCATGGAATGAAGGTGGTCGAGAGCGCAGAGGATCTCTGCTAGGTAGAAGCGGATGACGGAAGGTGAGAAGACGCGGTCTGTTTGGCGGTAACGGAGGACGTTGAGGTCGCCGCCGGGACAGTAAGGTAGGGCCCACGCGAGGAACTGTGGGGACTCGAAGGTGCCGAGAATGGAAGGGAGGAAAGGGTGGGAGAGGGTGGAGAGGACGTCGATTTCCCACCGGGCACGGCGTTCCGCGTCGCGCTTGGCGTGGATACATGTTTTGTCGACGACTTTGAGAGCGAATGTGGTGGTGGTGGTTGGGTGGTGGACGAGGAAGACGGTGCCCATGGCACCTTTGCCGAGGACTTTTACTGCTCTGAGATTGTCGAGGTCCAGCTCCAACGATGGTGGAGCTGATGATTCCATTTTAGTTTAATTTGAGGGAGAGAATGAGGGTCAGGGAGGCTCCAAGGATTGATTAGGAACAAACAAACATGGTTTTGTTGGTTGGGATATATGCTTTTTATAGCCTTTTCTTGAATTCTTTCTGATATGCTTTGGGGGTCAATTTTACATTTTAGTTTTATTTTTGTTTTCGTGTTTTCTGTGCGTTTAGCCTTTTTACTCTTGTTTAGCGCTCGACAGTCTTCTTGCATTGAGCATTTTTATCCTATCTGCTTTGATTTCTTAACAACATAACATTACGCGCGTACTAGATGGTTTCTTAAGAATATTTGGGGAAGGAACAATCATCAAATAGAAAGTTAGTTTCATGGATAATGGATAACTATCGAACACAAGCGCAAATTCTTAATGTTTGTGAAAATCGATCTCGTACCATTAAGATTTATCAAATTTGTTATGAACAAAAAAAAGTTAATTTTAATTCTTTACTACTCGTTTGTATTGTACTCCCTTTGTTCCTTTTTATTTGTCGGATTTTAAGAAAAAATTTATTCCTTTTTATCTGTCGTTTTGATAGTTTAAAGTTATATTTTGACAATTATACCCTTAATTCTATTAATTGTTCTTCACATTTTCCATAAAATTGATTAATGTATAGTTGAAAGTTCAAAGACTAATTATTATTTCCAACAAATAGAGTAGTGAATAAATAAATGTATAATAGGAAACTTTTTATCAATTAATTGATTCATTGGTTGTGGTAAAACAACTTTAAACGACAGATAAAAAGGAACGGAGGGAGTATAGATTAAACCTCTTTTGATAATATATATAGATTTCGTAAGACCGCGCGATACTCAATTTCTGTGACGGGTTTAATGCAATGCAATTTGAGGAGAAGGAATCGCTTTTGGAATTTTTAAATACTAGAGGGGTGTAGTATTCTTTTAAAACTTTTTTAGGGTGGCATGGCATCTACCATCTAAGTTACACAATTCATTCTTTATTTTATTGTAATAGTTCATTATCAAAATAATTAAATTTTATTTCATTTTGTGTTTAATATGTGGGAAAACATATTATAGAATTTATTTATTTATTCTTCATATCATTCGCGTGGAACCAAAGACATGTTAATTTTTTATTAATTCTCAAGGCAGGATACCGTCCGGCTATTGTGGGGTGTAGGTATCGTTAAAAAGGCTTGGCATGTTGTGTTTTTTTATTTTTAATTATGCGAATGATTCCGATACTAATATGTAATCAAAATAATTTGTAAGTGGAACTAAATTCATATGGGAGTTATAAGGTTAGTCTGGTGGGGGTGTGGGAGGTAAGGAGTGGGAGATATAAGGTGAAGTGGGTTCAAATCCTTCCCGTCTTAAAAAACTACTAACATTTACTAACATTATCTAACAATTAACATTGACTTACCAAAAAAAATTCGTATGTTTAAATATTTTTTTCCCGTCAAATGAGTCAAATTTGATTTTGGATGGTCACTGTAATTTTTTTAAATTTTTATTTATCTCAAGTCCAAAATCACTATTTTGGTCTCTATCATCCTGTGACATTTATATACGAAAGAACACTTGGTCATCTCATGTTACATCCGCTAATCATGTAAATCTTGTGAGACTGATGAATATCTATTATTATAATACCGATAAATCAAACACATATGTCACGAATCTTGTGTAGCATCATTTGATTTGTAGGATAGGCCCTTTGCATCCTACTTACATAGCTTTCTTAGCCTAATTAAATGGCTTTTATCTTCATTCTCATACAAATTGAAATTGAAATATTTGTTAATCACCTTGAATATTCATATATTCTATATGTATTAGCTACATTTTATCATTGAATCAATATCAACAATTTAAAACAAGCTTCCTTATAATGTTCATGGACAAATTAATAATTTCCTTTTGTAATTAATATTTTTACAAATTTATAATATTTTATTTATAAATTTTTATGATAACGATGTTAAGGTAATAAAATGTCTCTAATTAAATTTAGTTGGCGATCCTATTTCAGAATTGGTCGCGACTATTGATAAAAAATTTGAGGATAAAATGTTTGAATTTGATATATCCGATAGCAATTTATTAATACCTCAAATTAAACCAAAAAATTAGGATAAACAGAGTTTTTATATATGATGCCATTCCCAACAGAAAACTTTCACTTGGCTATCGTGCTGTATATTCATTCACTCAGCATTATTCATTGGGTTTATGTTTTGTTTAATGAAAAGCTGCACTAATGGGCTATATTAAAGTAAAACATGTACCTTTAACAAAGCTATAACCATGTTGTCATGTGAATGCTGTAGAGCAATTAATGGGAGCCTTACTCCTACTATAGCAAACTAGCCAACTGCTATTTTATATATTGCTTAATTAAAACCAGGCAAAACCACAAAGAACACGTAAAGTAAACCAAAAATATATATATTTGTATATCTATGCGTGAGATAAGAAAAATGACTATAGATTTAGGTACCACAAATATGTATGCAACCAATTGGAGGAGCTCTTTGGAAAATTAAAGAACTCATCTTAAACCCCATATAATACAACTTTAGGTTACATGGGATCTTTGTATATATTTTATTTTTGGCCTATCTTTTATGCTTATATATATGTTGGAGACAGGATATCCCCACTCCAAATTTTGAAATATGACTTTACATTACCTTTGAAGTTTCACCATATGCTTTCCTGTCGGTCATCATTTTGCTGGGGGAAAATATAAGCTTCCACCTAAGCTGAAGTATAAAGGGGGTGGGGGAGGGGGAGAGATGTACTATAGTAGTAATTATATTCCTCCACCTATGTCAAAGTTTGGAACATATATGTACTTTAAAGCGAAAAGCTCTTCACACTTTGTTGATGTCCTTGTCGGCCATGATTCCACCATCCAAAAGAATTCCTTATATAAATTTTTTTCTGCATGAGTTTAATGGGAAATGCCATATTTTTAATTGAATTTACATAATTGGGAAAAATTATGGCCTTTGGGTTTGGGAGCTTAATTAGGTGCGAGAATGTAAATACTATTCATGATATTCCTGTGTATCAAAGCAGCATCAGGTAATTTGTAATTTTCTTCTACTTTCCCTCTCATCAATTAATAATAGGTAATTTGAGAGGAGTGATAAGGTGGTTTGGTAGTTTAAGGGAGGGATATAGGAGTTGGAGTGATAAGGAGGTCATTGGTTCAAACCTCTCCCACTAACAATTGTCTATAAAAAAATGTAAATTGAGCTTCCTTCCATCAAGCTTAATGCTTTTGCTTGCTTGCTTTGTAGAGGAGTGTGTTGTCTGCACGCACTAATTCATACACGTCTCTATTCGAGATAAGGACAAACGCTTATGCATGTATAGTCATCCATTAATTCCATAATCTTATGAGACGAGGATTTTATTTCTTATACAATTTGTTAAGAATAAGAGTTGTAAAGATCTGACTCTTTAATAATTAATAATGGTTAAAGCGCAGATCATACGAAGGGAGTCATAAGCTAATTTGGTAATTTAAAGGAATGGATTGATAAAAAGGTAATAATGAGTTCAAACTTCCCACACTTAACATTACTTGGTATTCCTTCCGGTCTTATTTATAAGAAACACACAGACTAAGGAATGCATTGAAATGTGTTATTTTTCATTAATAATGCTATAATTTTAAATTTTTTCCTATGAATACCCTTGCATTAAATGAAAAATAGGTAAGGTGATGTGATAATTAATAAAGATAAAATTAAAAAGATGTAATTAATTTTGCTGAAAATAAAGTATTATTTCTTATAAAAATAATAAAAAAATTACTTTTTATTTCTTATAAATAGGACTAGAAGGAGTTTAGTTTGGTACATGACTTCCATATATGATATACACCACACTCAAGATTTGCTCGATGAGTGTACCATTTTAATTAATCTCCATGGACCCCACACGGCCACACCCAATACCGATCATATATTATATGATCATGACTTTGTTATTTTCGTAAGGGCTGCACACGGGGTATTATCATTGAAATCCTTACTCCATTTAATTTATTTTGTTCTTCCATAAAGTTAACCCCCTAAGTTTTCATCACAACCCTCAATTATGACCTTTGGATGAAATTCAGAATTAACAGCACCATTTAGTGGGCCTGTTCTCTATCATTTGTCAGAAAAGGATGATAGAACGACTCAGCTATTTTAGCATTATTACATTGAAATGCAATTTTATGAGTGATGGTTGCATCCACCTGGAAGCCTCAGCTGCATTTCATGATGGAGAAGATACAAACCACGGCACCTGCTTTATGTTGCGCGCCATAGCTAGCCACTACCGCAGGCGCAAATGGGTTGAAGTTTTGATTTCCCATCTTCTGTATTGGGTTCAGCTTTCTTTTATTCTTCTGAATTGCGGGCTCTTAGTTATTATTGTTGGCATTGATGGCATAAACAATTTTCAAGTATACTATCATTGCGAAGTGGTTGACGAGATTGCAAATGGCAAGGGACATGATGAGGCTACATGTATTTTATGATGAACATTATATATATATATATATATTTTGCTTTTTAATTGCTAATTATTAATTAAACAGCGATCCTTTCAACAGATTAATTTGATTTTTTTTTCATAAACCTTCAAAGTAGTCCTTGAAAATTACGATATTATCTAATTAATTAGTTTTGTAAAAATTATTTATCAAATAAATCTTTCAAAAATATCAAATGTCACTGTATTTATTTTCCTAGAGAACTAATATATGACGAAATATAAAAAAAATGTGCTGTATTTTATATTTTTAAAGAAGTTATTTTTTTTTAAAGATTAATAAATACGACATCTTAATAATTGGAGTACTAATTTAACTAAGATTTTTTCTTTTTATATCAATAGTATATTTTTCTTATAGTACCGGTTCATCGTGTAAATAAGCGTTTATTGTGGAAAATCAAATTGTTAATATTTGTTTTTTTTTTGCCAATAAATACGGGTAGAAAAGTGACGCCAGATTCAGGCTTTGAGCTTTTTTTTTTTGGGTCCAAGAGTTTCTTCCAGTTTAACTCGTATCCTTCTATTTTTGGGCTAACAACATTTCAGAAGCCCAATGCTCCAAGGAATTATGGCAATTTCTATCTGCACATACATAGTTTTCTATCTGCACATATATATCTGCAAAACTATTAATTCTGTGGGTTTATGTTTTTTCAACACACACATGTCCGCGGAACTATTAGTTCCGCAGGCATGTATGTGTTGAATTACAACCCGCGGAACTAATAGTTCCACGGAAAATTAGAACCCGCGGAACTAATAGTTCCGCGGACATGTATGTGTTGAAAAAAAATAAATCCACAAAACTAATAGTTTCGTGGACATATATGTGCGGATAGAAAATTATGTATATGCGAATAGAAATTACCAGAATTATTTGGACGAGGCGAGGCCATGGGACAACACCTTGATTTCGTGGAATCGAGCATGCGAGACTTTTGACCCCAAAAAAAAAGGATGCGAGACTAGCTTTCGGGTTTCTTGACCAACTGCGTTGCGTTGGGCTGACCTGGGCCGCTGTGTTTGTGGCCTTTTTCTATTTGCCTTCGGGCCTTTGGGCTTTTTCCCTCTACATCAATTTCTTGAGGCGGAAAACAATAATTTGGACAAAAATAAAAACAATATTTTTTTATGTGTATTTTTACACCTGAAACAAATTAGTGTACTCTATTTTGACCACACAAAAAAATAGTGTACTCTATTTCATTTCCCCACATTCATGATCGGATGAAATTCACAAACGAAGTCGTACTTAATTTCTGCGCTCTCCAAGACTCACATGCACACATGCATATAAATCAACTATACTAGCTAGTTACATTGAAGAACCACTTATTGCAATAATATTCAAACAAATCACAATGGCAACAGTTAAAGCATCCAACTCTAACATTGTCTCGATGATCTGTTTTCCGAATCCCAGGAAGACATGCACAAGGAGTGCTGGCTTATACTACATGTTGAGATTTTTTTTTTTATGTCTCATTTGGTCATTTGCCAGTTATAAATTACCTCACCTCAGCAATCTGCAGTACTCGTGCTTTAGAAACAAACCTAAACCTAGCTAAGGGTTAGGGTTCAAAGAACATGGCAATCTTCACACCGAACATAACACAACAACCTTTCCGAGTGTTTCGTTTCGAGGCGACACGAGCACTTTCCCGGCATTTCCTCCTATACATCTCTTGGAAATTCTCAAATTCATCTCTGGATCCTCGTGAGCTCTGTTGTCCTCAATTGCCCTCCAACCCTCGATGCAATTACCCACATGCCTTCCTTCAAATTATCGACTTTTTTAATGTTTCTCTGACAAATAACTATTACTTCTGTCCCTAATTATAAGAGATTTTTGGCAAGTTTGTTTGTCCCTTTTTATAAGAGAACATTTGAAAATGTGTCATATATTAATTTTTTTTTATCCAAATTACCCTTATTTATTATGAACATTTTTTTGTCTCTCCTATGATAAATGGAGAAAAGAGAAATAATCTATTAATTAAATGAGAGATAGTAAATGAAAAGAGAGATACTATTAAGGGCAACTTTGGAAACCAAGGTAGTCAGAACCGGACCGGTCATTGAACCGGTGAGGGCAGGGGTTCAAGGTTCAGAGGTTCGACCGGGGTTCAACCGGTTGAATCGAGATATAATTAAATAATATTATTTCAATTATAGATATAATATATAATACTATATATAACATATAATATTATTTTAAACCCTAAACTCTATACAATATTGAGTAAAAATTAACATAAAAGTCATAATTTTATAAAAAAAACTTAAACTTCATTACTAAATGTCATAATTCTTAAAATAAAATATTCAAAATTATAAATAATTGAAGAAAATGATATCTATTTCTTTTAAAAAAATTTGAATTTGAATTTTTTTAAATAAAAAAGTACGAACCGGACCAATCGGTTTTTACCCGATTTGGTTATTTTTTCCAGTTCTTGACCGTTCTCGCGCAGGCCGGTTCACAGGGGTCCGGTTCCTAGTCCAACCGGTCGGACCGGCCGGTCTGGTCCGGTTTTGACTACCATGCTAGAAACACAATATAAATTAATGACAAATTTAATGCTATAAACTATATTAACTAACTTTCTTGGAAGAAGAGAATTAGGTAAAAACCTCTTATAATTAGGGACAGAGTAGTATACTTATAAGGTTTATAACATGATCAAAGTCTAAAATAAAAAGAATTATTAACTGGAAATCAAATATTAATCCTTGAATTGCTAATTCGAAGAAATCATAGTACACATTAACTTGCTGATTGATCTCTTAACCTAATTATACGTGAACTTGGGAAATGGATCATTTTGTAAATTTTTTGTCTATATTTCCCTTCATTATTATCAATAAATTTTGATAAAATTTTCACCAAATTAATGTGTATGAAGATAAATAAATACTACCCTCATCCCTAATCATAAGAGGTTTTTACCTAATTCCTATCCACAAAAAAATTAGTAGTTTAGTTAAAAGCATTAACTAATTTGTCAATAATTTACATTATGTTCTCAAAATTATCGTTATCAGTATCTCTCTCTTTCCACTCTCTCTCCCACTTAATTAATGTCATTATCTTTCTATTCTCCATTTATCATATGAGATAAATACAAAAAGTATTCATAATAAATAATAGTAATTTGAGTAAAAAACAATTAATATAAGACATATTTCCATAAAACTTTTATAAAAATGGGACAAAATAAAATCTCTTATAATTAGAGACAGAGATAGTATAACAATTTCACAGTATATAATAGTTATATAGTAGTAATATAGTAATGGTGTAAATATTAACTTTTACAGAAATATCCAATTATGTTTCACATTTTTGTCATCTTTTAATGTTACTACTATTTGTTAAAATTTATTTAGATTATGATAAGATAGTACCGTATGATTAGATATGTATAAAAACTACTTCCTTCGGTCCTATTTATAAGAAACAAAAAGTAGTTTTTTTTGTCTTTTTTATAAGGAACAATATTTTGTTTTCAACAAAATTAATTGTTTTTTTTCAATTTTACCCTCATTAATTATCACATCATTTACTAAGAAATCACCTATTTTCTATTTAATACAAGGGCATTTTTGTGAAAACAATTAAAATTGTAACATCATTAATGAAAAATAACACATTTCAATGCATTCATTGATCTGTGTAATTTTAGTACTATATTTCTTATAAATAAGACCGGAAGAAGTATTCAATTTGTGCATAATTATTGAATTTTATTACATAGTAAATGATAGTAGGATCAATCGTTTTCTAACCTAAACAATAAAAAAATCTAATTAACAAACTAATTAATTTTAACATAAAATAAAAAATCTAAGAGTTAACTCGTAAGTGATCACACATATCATAACCTATTTTTTCTTATATAATAAATATAATAATATAGTAATAATTTTTGGCTTAAATATGTTTTAGGTCCTTTTAAATTTGGCCGTTTTGATTTTAGTCCCTGCAAATTTTGGTTAAAGTTTTTTGGTATAATAAAAAAAATTTGTTTGATTTTAGTCCTTTTAGTGATTTAGGGCTAAGGTAGCATGGACACGTCACCTCATTGATCATACGTGTCATATTCAAGTGCCACGTAAGCATGCCACGTAATTTAAAATTTACAGGGACCTGCCACGTGGCCCTCTCTCGGCACAGCCCCCACCCCCACCCATCGCCGCCACCACCACCACCACCACTGCCACCACTGCCACCACCCCCACCACCACCACCGACACCATCACAAAAGACATATTTGTATGTACTGGATTCAAAACATTCATATATTTGTAGGGACTAGATTCAAAACGTAACGTATTTGTAGGAACTGAATCCAAAACTTTCATATATTTATAGGGATTGGATCTAACCACGTTTTATCTTCTTCCATCTTTTTTTCAATCTTCTTTTTCTGGTTTTCTGCAAAACCCAACAACCACCACCACTAACACCCAAACAATGATTTTCCCCCTATTTTTTCACCACCACCACCAACAACAACAACACCCAAATTTGCACAAACTAAAATTAAAACTGCCAAATTTGAAAGGACTTAAAACATATTTAAGTCATAATTTTTTCTTATATCCATTTTTGTGAACTTGAAGTTACATGAAGTACTTGCTTTAGCGATAATCACGAAGGATAATATTTAAGTGCGGGTGGTGAGAGGGGTGGTCAAAGCTCTTTAGCTATTGGTGTTTTTTAGCGCAGGCATGCAAACGGGATAATTGGCCCGTTTGGCTGCAAAGTTTGAAAGCGAAAGGCAGAAGAGAAGACAAAGAGAACCCGAAGTAGGGGGGAGCGACAACTGACACGTGTCAGTCACATTCCCCTGGCCGCAGAACCTGAAACGGCGTGACAACCAGATTTAATTTTGTGTTGACTGTATGTGGCCGGTGGCGAATCAGCGGCACGCCACCACGCACCCTCTCCTTCCATTCCCCAAACACTGTTATTTATTCCCTTCACCCTCTCACATTTTCCAACAAAAAGACACTAAGCAAGCACTGTGACTGTGAGTGTGAGAGAGAGAAACAGATTCCTCATCTCATCATGCATGCACTTTAGTCCTTTCATTTTCATCTTCATAATTTCTAGTACTCTTCCCGTTTCTTTTTATGAATCTATACTCAAGTTATAGAGTAGTTCTAGTTGCATGTTATAGAGGTAGAAGAACTGGAAGGTGAAGTTGAAGACAGCGAGAGACGTGGGGTTTCGCTTTCTTAATGTGGTGCACTTCGTTCAAAATCCCCTTTAATTTGTTTATGTACAAGAATTTGGAGAGATTAGTGTGTGCATCATCAACATTGGCAGGTATTCAGAATTGTTTGTTTCTCTTTACTTCCAACGCCAATCACTAGTTCATGTCATTGTTGTCATTTGTCAATATATATCTTGTTGTATATAGTATTTGCAATATTCATATATGTACTCATTATCGGTTCCTATTTACGAAATCATAGATAAAAGGGATTTAATTTAAATATTCTATATGTCAGTGATATGAAATTATTGTTTGCGTAATTGTCAGTACTGTGTACATAATACGTTGTGCTCAAGTTACCAAAAGATTGTTCACAACAGATGTGTGCGTGCGTGCGTGTGTTGTGCTAGCTGCAATTGCGGTAGTATATATTTTACGGGATCCAAGCTTCACTTAGCTAGCAGCTAGTAACTTAATTTGTTCCCTATCGATCTCTAGCTACTTGTTACATGTTCTATAAATTATTGAGCAATATTAACTAATTAGACATTCCATAAAATAAAATATGAGATTTGAATTGTGCTGCATGTTCTGTAATCATTTCATTCGGATAGATGAAGAGGCATTTGGTCAAGAATATACTAAAGTGCGGGTGAATTAAGTCACTGTGCACAGATGGTGGTTAACAGGATCTGTTAAATTTATTTGTGTGTTACAGATGTGGTGGACCTTATAAGATGAACCTTGACCAATGCAGAATATAAGCTTCTACTGCTGTAGGCCACGATCGACCCTAATATATCATTTGTTTATTTTGCTTATTTAATTTTAAATAATTTCAAGCTAATGTGGCCCTTTTGACGGGTGAGGAAACCGAGTAGTTGGTCAACAGATGAAACCCTATAAAGTAGTATTCTATTATCAGTTACCGTTCAATTGAATCTCCTTAACTAATTAATTAATATAACTATAATTAATATATATATATATATATATATATATATATATACGCAATAGAACTTGAACAAAAAAGTAAATCTCACTCTTTCTTTTAGTCCTTTAAATTTTTAATATGTCGGATTTTTCTCGTATGATACTTCATGACGGTACTCATGCACATCTTTAACACGTGCAGGACTCGAGGATCCAAAGATATTGGGTTTCCTTGTTAAATTTAATCTGTATACCCAATTGCTGATATCTTCGGTCTCATTGTAGTTCATTATTCTAATTTTTTTCATTCATTATATATGTAGCTTGAAAATGGAGAGAGAAGAGTCGGTAGTGTAACTTTGCGTATAGAGTGGTGGATTTTGAGAGCGAGAGAGATGATTTGTAGTGTGTGGGAATGCTGGGCTTTCGGGTGTCATCGTCTTCACATAACGAGGACGAGAGTTCCAATAAACCAAGTGGGGTTAAGAGAGAGACAGAGAGATGTATGGAATGGAATTGTATATATATATTTTCAGTG
The DNA here is from genome assembly GCA_030159175.1 of Glycyrrhiza uralensis. Lineage (NCBI taxonomy): Eukaryota > Viridiplantae > Streptophyta > Magnoliopsida > Fabales > Fabaceae > Glycyrrhiza > Glycyrrhiza uralensis. The sequence goes on along the minus strand of BRZY01000003.1, from coordinate 52,723,075 downwards.
GAATGGGTGTTGTATATTGTGTCTCTACAAAAACCGAAGGATTTGAAGTACTATAGTTTAGTAGGACACTCGTGTCCCCAATAATACTCTATACACTTATAGATATTAATAATTTAATAATCATTGTAGTACAGAATTTTAACTTTGTTTCTAGTGTTGGAAACCTGTTGAAAGAGTCAGAGGGTGTTGGAAACCTGTTTATTTAGTTCAGTTTAAACTTTAATTATAGAATAAAGATGGGTAGACGCCTCTTGGGGTGTATACCACTAGAAATAGATAGAGTGAGGTGAGAGAAAAGTGATAAAATAATGTGATATGTGATGTGATAGTTAGAGAGATATAGAGAAAAATAAGAGGTGTTAGATGGGTGGATTGATTTTTGGGGCATATGAGTATCATTACTCTTAATTATATTGTGGCTTTCTTAAAATGTTCTCTTTTCGGCCCCTATTCCTCCATCTTTAACTTAAACTTGAAAGCTCAGTGTAAACCCTTGGTAAACCTATAACCCTGCTTCTTTGGCAATTACGTACTTTTTTTTCTTCCACTTTATCTACACCATAAAAACTATATATGTCTTATCTCTTCTCATTTTATGCAGGTGATCTTTGATTATTAGTTGAAGGGTAAAGCAAAGTTGAAAAAGGGCTCAATGAACAACAACTGGCTTTCTTTCCCCCTCTCTCCTTCTTCTCATTCTTCTTTACCTGCTCATGATCATGATTTGCAAGCAACCCAATATCATCAGTTTTCTCTTGGGTTAGTGAATGAGAACATTGATAACCCTTTCCAAAATCATGGTACCCTTTTCTCTCTCTCTCATTTAGTTTTAGTAAGCTAGGCCATCTTTTTCTTCTTCTTTTTTTACCTATATGTTGGTGGTGTTTTAATTTTTCAACAGATCATTGGAATCTGATTAATACTCACAGCAGCAACGAAGTTCCAAAGGTTGCAGATTTTCTTGGAGTAAGCAAGTCTGAAAATCAGTCAGATCTTGCTAATTCCATGAAGAATGAAATTCAGTCAAACGATTCAAATTATCTGTTCACAAATAACAGTTCTCGCATACCAGTGCAAAACCCAGTGGTAACAACACCAAGCAATGAGTATCAGGAAAATGGTAACAGTAATTTGCAGTCGTTGACATTATACATGGGAAGTGGTAAGGATTCAACATGTGGTGAAACCAGCTGTGACAATAGTACTGCGAACACTGTTGAACTAGCAGTGCCTAAAAGAACTTCAGATACTTTCGGGCAAAGAACATCAATATATCGTGGTGTAACAAGGTGGGATAGTAATAATTACTCCATGTGTCCTTGAATCAATTTATTCATATTATAATATGGTTTATTAATTTATTTTTATTTTTTTGCTCTAAATGTGCAAAAAATATATATATATATATATGTATATAGACATAGATGGACTGGAAGGTATGAAGCTCACCTTTGGGATAATAGCTGTAGAAGGGAAGGACAATCAAGAAAAGGTCGCCAGGGTAAATTTCAGATTAATAATAACTTTTAGATTCTTTTTTCTTTCTTCAATATGTAAGAATTAATTAACTATTTGTAAGTTTGTTTTTAGGTAATATATATTTGGACTTCTATTAACACATTTGTTCTCATGTTTTGATTCTGTTTCTTGATCAACTTCCATACAGTCTATTTGGGTAAGTGTCTCTAGCTATATATATTTCAGATATTTGTTTCGTTATTTTCTTGGGGTCGATGGAGATACAGAATTAAACAATTACAAAATTTCTTGTTTACATTTTGTGAATTAATGACAGGTGGATATGATAAAGAAGAGAAAGCTGCTAGGGCCTATGATTTAGCTGCACTTAAGTACTGGGGCACATCCACCACTACCAACTTTCCAGTTAAGTACCTCAAACCTTCTCAGACGACTTATACACACTAGTCCAAACAAACGATAGTGTTGTTGATTAATTACATGTTGTTTTTACAGGTCAGCAACTATGAAAAGGAAGTGGATGAAATGAAGCACATGACAAGACAAGAATTTGTTGCCTCTATAAGAAGGTGATTAATTGAAGAAATCAATTTTTTGTGTACAATTAGTGCAATGATGGCGTTGTAATTTACTGTTCAAATCCCTCTCGGTAATGAATTGCAGGAAAAGCAGTGGTTTCTCGAGGGGTGCATCAAGGTATCGCGGTGTTACAAGGTGGTCGACAATGTTTCCTTCTCTCTTCTCCCCGTTAATTTTCATATGTATTCGCTCCCTTTCTATCTATATATACTTTTTCTTATAATAATAATAATAATATTATTATTATTATTATGTGATCATCATCACCATCAGGCATCACCAACACGGAAGATGGCAAGCAAGGATTGGCAGAGTCGCAGGAAACAAAGATCTTTACTTGGGGACTTTCAGTAAGCCAAAATATTTAAGCGATCGACTTCTGATTTTTTAATATTCATAAATTTTTAATGCTTATCCAACACTTCTATTGTCTCTTTTTTTCAAGTCACATTACTCACTTATTACACATCAATCACTCGTTTCTTTTTTGTTTCTATCTCTTTTGATGTTAAATTGAGGGAGTGTCTGATAATCATGTTCTAACTAAGCCCCCACTATTTTGGAATCCGAAACCAACAACAGGAGGCTGTGAAATAATTAACCCAAATTATAATTCTCCATCAACACTTGTTTTAATTATTTGAATCCAACTTATTACAAATAATTAATTATCTCTTATATTTGTCTTATAAACAAAAAGATATTAGTAGCTTAGAAAGAACAATGAGTTGTGTACTGTACAAATTACTATACATTCACAATTAATCAAAATATAAAATAATGTTAAATGAATTTTAACTTGAATCTTTATTATTATTTTTTATTAGAATTGATCACTTTTTATTTTATTACAGGCACTGAGGAAGAGGCTGCAGAAGCATACGACATAGCAGCGATAAAGTTCAGAGGTCTAAACGCAGTGACAAACTTCGACATGAGCCGTTACGACGTGAAAGCCATTCTTGAAAGCAACACACTCCCAATAGGAGGAGGTGCTGCCAAACGGCTAAAAGAAGCTCAGGCTCTGGAAACTTCGAGAAAACAGGAAGAGATGATTGCACTAAGCTCAACTTTTCAATATGGAACCTCAAGCGGCTCTAGCGGCAGGCTACAACTACAAGCAAATAACTACCCTCTTCTAATGCAGCAACATCATCAACAACAACAGTTCGAACTTGAACAACCTCAACCTCTGCTAACCTTACAAAACCATCACGACATTTCTCAGTTTTCTCAAGACCCTTCTTTATCACTGCATCATGATCATCATCGCCATCACAGTAATAACTATATGATCCAAACACAGCTTGAGTTGCACCAATCGGCTCAGAACAATAATGCTCAGTTCTACAACGGTTGCTATCAGAACCACCCGGCTTTGCTTCAGGGGATGATGAACATGGGGCCTTCTTCTTCTTCATCATCATTGTCTTTGATGGAAAATAACAATAACAATGCTACTATTGTTGGTGGGTCTAGTGCTGGGAGTTATAGTGGTGGTGGAGGGTTTGTGAGTAACAACGTGGGATCAGCGCAGGAACTTGGATTGGTTAAGGTTGATTATGACATGCCTGCTGCCGGAGGTTATGGTGGCTGGTCGGCGGCGGAGTCCATGCAGACGTCAACTGCTGGTGGTTTGTTTAATATGTGGAATAACTGAGAGAGGAATATTGGAGATGCTCGTTGCTCAAACAAGTATGGAAACAATTGTCAAACAACCATACAATTTTGTACTACTGTTTGTTTGTTTTTCTTTTGTTATTTCTCGTAATTGATATCAAAAAAAAAATAGACGTTGATTTTCAATGCAGTATCATTGACCATTGAGTAGGACCATGTATCTATTGTTTATATGTCTTTCTAATTATGCTGAATGTTAATCAGGCTTTGGCTTAATTTATTTAGGTTAAGTGATGAGGCATTGACTACATATATGTACTGATATAAATGTGCTATTTTCTAAAATGAGTGAAATTAAGAAAGATGGAATTCAATGTTTTGAAAAAAAAAATTAAGAAAAAAGGGAGTTTGGAACAATAAACAGCATAAATATTTAGGGTATATTTTGATATTGAATTTTATGAATAATGTGTGACCATAGTTATTGGGTTTTTTATTCCAGGAAAAAAAATGCTATTCGATTTTTACAGATAATAAAAAATTTCCGCAAAAATTGTGTTTTAATATCTTAATTATATAATCATCTAATAAACTTGATTTATTTGAGAAAGAAAAATATAAGCTAAAGTGTGTTGTAAGTTGTAACACTTTTTTGGGTCAATAAGTTGTAACACTTTTTTTTTTGGTCAATATAAGTTGTGACACTTAAGTCACTTATGGATTCACACACAGAATATGTAGAAGGGATCTTTGTGGTTTTTTTTTTGTCATAGAAGATGATATTCATTGATACGGGCCAAGACTAAGACAATACACGAAGGCCCTAAGGCCAGACCAAACCGGTCCAATTCCAGATAAGGCTTGTGTGTTGTTTAGGTAGGGTAATTTCTATCCGCACATACATAGTTTTCTATCTGCACATATATGTCCGCAGAACTATTAGTTCCGCGAGTTTATTTTTTTTCAACACACACATGTTCGCGGAACTATTTTCCGTAGAACTATTAGTTCTGCGGGTTGTAATTCAACACATACATGCCTGCGGAACTAATAGTTCCGTGGAGAATTACAACCTGCGGAACTAATAGTTCCGCGGACATGTATGTGTTGAAAAAAAATAAACTCGTGAAACTAATAGTTCCACGGACATATATGTACAGATAGAAAACTGTGTATGTGTAGATATAAATTATGTAGAAGCGATCCTGATTAGAAGTGTTTTTTTTTTTGGTCATGACTGATTAGAAGTGTTGTGCAGTGAATATAGCCCCCAAATAATGAGTCCTCCGGGTCCAGGCTTTTTTGTGGGTCAAGCCTCAGATAAAGGCCCGGTCCGCAACTTAAGATGAAATTTTCTCTCCGCCCAAGATTGAACGAAGTAAATTCCGTTGTTACCTATATGAAACCAAAAGTTAGACCACAAAAAAAAAAGTGAAAAGGTAAACGACTATGTGTGTGTTTGTTTAAGATTCTAACCAACGCTAACAGAAAAAAAAATACCCTGATGCACCAAAACGATAGTTTTCAAGAAGGAGCTCTTCCCCTCCTTTTAGACAACGTAGTTCTTAACAGGACTTTGAGTGAATGTGAATTTGAAACAAACTGTCTATACATCTTTTTATTTTTATAATAAAAAATGACTACATCTTTCATTTAACTAAAGCATATTTTCACGTATTGACTATAATCCAATCCAAATTTGCAAACAGGAGGCCCGCGCCCAGCATTAGGTCATACAGCATTCATGGGAGAGCACCCATGTTCTTAGAAGTTTTTCTAAATAGATATGGAGAGGATCTGTAAATATTAGAATCTTGATGATTTTGGGACGTTGCTCTTGTTCATGTATGTCGCATTTTTATTTTCTGTATAAATCTTGATCAGTCATTGGTGTCTATTGGGGAACTCTGTTGATGAGATTCTGATAGACAAGATATCTTGCCAAAGTTAACTTGTCTATCGGGTCTGTTTAGTATGGGTCAATTGGTTTTTGACCCAAGATGGGAAAACAGTCATGTACCTACTATTTCCTATCATTAATCGGTTTTTGTATAATTGAAATTTCACCCCTCAAAGAAACTAATATTAAAACACAACCTCAAAAGAATTCAAAATTATAAATTTGAAAACACTCAAAATTTTTTTGGAACAGGCTCAGAAACACCTAAATAATCAAAACAAAGTATTTTATGTTCAAATATGATTTTTTGTGCTGTACTTTATAACCTTATTATGCGTTATAAAATTTACTTAATTTTCAGACATAATATTATATGTTGCATTTGAGAAATTAAATGCTTATTTTTCATAGAGAAAGTGTGGGTATATAATAGGTATAGGAGTGGGTACCCAACCGGTAAGAGTGGCAAAATGGGTTCGGCTCGACGGGCCAACTTGCCTTTTTGGCAAGGAAGTTGGAGGTCCTCTAACTGACTAATCCACTTTGGCCCACCATGTTTAACCCGCCAAGGTGGGGCGGGATGACCCATCAGGTTGATAAATAATTTTCTATTTTTTAAAAATATTTTTTAATGCACTTTTTCTTAATTTTTTTTTGAATTGGTTGTGGCGAGCCAACCCGCCAAAAAACGAGTCAACATGTCAACCCACCCTTAAACGGAGTGAGTTGTGTTTCTCAACCCACTTTTCTCGACGAGTCAAACGTCCCACCCCGTTTAAGGGTCTTTTATATAAATTTTCATTGATAATATATGCATATAATAAACCAATAAAACCATAATTTAATTTTAAAATTAAAAAATTCTACCTATTTCGATTTATATATAAATAAAAATCTTTTTGTAATTTATATAAATATTTATCCAAACGTGTAAATATACAACTTTACGGGTTCTATATTGCAATAACTAAAACATATTTTGGATGAGAGAGACAATAAATTGCCTTTCTCAAATCTCTACCGTTGAAATATTTTAATATTAAAATTAGTGACTCATATTGATTGACCCTTTGTGGGAAAGCTTTTAAGCTTTTAACTTTCCCATGCTAAATGGACCCCTTTTCTATCACTCTTACTTCTTTCCAAAATATTTCCGAGGAAGACGGATATAACTATCCGCCTGCACCATTTCCCTCTGACGCAGGTGCTTTTGGATTTCGATGATTGGGAAATTTTAACCATTAGGTTTGGATTAAGTGCCACGTCTCCTATGCAACCAGACAAAAGAATGAAGTCCAATAAACCATTAGAGCTGCGAGATTGGCGGAGGAAGTTCAACCCTGTTAAGTTCACTCTGTTCCATATATAATTACACTCAAGCCTGTTATGTTCAACCCTGTTAAGTTCACTCTGTTCCATATATAAGTTCAACCCTGTTAAGTCCTAAACTCTTAACAATCATTCTCAAATTCACAAAAATTAATCCAATTGTCTTTTTTTCTTCTTCTTTTGTACTTGAATCGAACATATGTCAAACTCTGGAAATCCTTGTTATATGAAAAAGGCCATCGTTTACAATATACTTTTATCGAGATAAATTCATAGATTTTTTTTTTTCGGTGTACTACCACTATATTTCGGTGTACGAGATAAATTCATAGATGGCTCACAATAAATACAAACTCACCACATATTGGATGCTCTTGAAATCTTCTGTAAATTGCACATACCATTCTGAAACGGAATAGATGCATTCATGCATTACAAAGCTAACACCAACTTCCACCAAACCAGCACGATTTAAAAACTTAGACACTAGGGCCAACATATATATTTTCGCCAATCATATGAAAGTCATTCAAATTGCAGAGATTTCCCATAACACCAAGTACCCCACCACATATAACAATATAATAAGAACACCAATAAAATGTGCAGGAAACTTGGGTCATTTCATGATGGAATTCAGCATAATATCATCTCAGGGCATGAAACTTCAATATACCAATTCTTAGATCTTGTCAAGCTTCTCGGCCTTGACAACTGGGTTTGCTTTGGCTATGGCATCCCGTGCAGCAGTGCGGTAATCAAATGGGCAATTATGCTTGTCTGAGTAGCGATGTACAGCACAGAAATGGTTACCACATCGACAATTAAACCCTGTCAAACCAACTCGCTTATTGCAGCTGTTGCAACGTTTTGGACCATCCTTCGGCTTTGCCTCACCACTCTCCTCTGAACCTGAAGCAAAGAAAGGTTGCTTGGGGATAGTTTTAGGCTCTACTGAAATAACTGGGATATCCACATTGGCAGCAACAACAGGTTCATTTTCAGTGCTGCTTGATGACCCATTCATAATATTCCCAATGGATGATGCTGCAAGCTTGGCCTGCTCCTCTTTCAGCACCATGTCTTTGTGGCACTTAGAACACATGTTCATGGTAGCTGCACTCCCGAAAAATCCACAGTTATTGATGCACAATATAGGACCTTCAGGGGGAGCTTGACATCCAGTCTTTTCATGTTCCATCTTTTTTTTTCAACTTTCCTGCACCAAAGACCCTAATATCAAGTTATCACTAATTTAACAATAAATAAATATATAGACACTACTGAGCATACCTAGTATCTAGATATGATTATTAACCAATTATACAAAGCAATAACAGCACCCATTTCCCAATGCAAAATATTGGCACAAAACAAACTTATGAGTAGACACGTGTACTTAAACAAGGAAATTAACACAGAGTGCCTTGCTTCTCTTTGAGCACGCAAATGGAAGGATGCATAAACAGACAAACCCCCAAATTTCAAAATGTAGTTGTAGCCAAAGAAAAGGGGGAACTCTTCAGAAATAGAAATAACCAGGCATATGGCTGTGTCAACTTCACAACCACAAATTGATAAAATGCATTATAAAAGATCAAAAGAGTAGGATCAGTATAATTTAAACAACCAAAGTTATGACATATAAATTGTTGAGATTTGAAATAGTTCCATCATCCTATCGCTGGCCATAGAAAAAAATGTTATGGCACAAAAATCATTTTAAGCACCTAAGGATTGTACACACATAATACATAATAGTAAAAGTCTCACAGCAAATCAATTTCAATTAGCATTTATGATACAAAAAAAATTGTACACTATCAGATTTCTTCTCAATTATAAATTCACTTTACTTCTGGTTAACAGATTTAGATAGTTGCAGAGGGCCAGAGGCTCGAATTGTAATAAGATGACAGAGTACAGTCCAGTAGGCTTTTTGCCAAGCTCTCCCTGTTTTCAGATGGTTTTATTTTTCAAGTGCGTATATATGATTCCTTATTTTAAGTTAACTACCGCCCGACACCTGTTTACGTGATGTATCAAACCATAATCCTTCCCAGTCATATGCAATTAAAAATAGCCACATCCTTATCCATGTTTACCTATGGTCCAACGTGAAAACTTTTATTAATAAAATTTATACCTTTAATAACAGAAGTTCAGGAAATTTTGAAAACTAAAAACATCACATCATCTACCTATTGACCCAATAATAAAACTTTAGAAACATGAAACATAAAACCACAGAGACTAACTCCAAAAGCATTCAAAACTCAATTATTAGGAACAAACAGGTTCAGAAGCTATAGCCAGAATTCAAGCACCAAACTATTGAGTCTCGACACTGTAAATTTTAATAAATTTAACAAAAATTCAATAACACACCACCGCCACCGCGAGAAAAAAGGAGCCTACAGGCTAGGACTCTATTCATTGTCCATATCTGCAAAATCAACTTCCCAATTCCACCCAACTATAACTCAGATTCCTTCACATAACACGAGACAATTGAAAACAAACAGAATCACCATGAAGAAATTGACACAGAGAGAGACATAAACGATTATCAAACCTGTTGGCCAGGAAAAAAATTTGTACAAAAAAATCCGGGAAACGAAACCTTGATGCGGATCTATGAGCTCAGAATCGCATCGATCATGAATCCTGGATTCACCGAATGAAACGACAAGGCGGAAATTGATGATTAATAATCGAACCAAACAACAGATTAACGAGGAAAACAAAAAAAAATTAAAACGAGATAAGGGTAAAGAAACCCTAACCCTAGTAGATTTGGGATCAACGGAGAGAGAGAAACCAAAGGCGATAGAGAGAAACAGAGGGGTCGTTTGTGTGTGTCAGTGTTTGATATTTAAAAGGGCCTTTTGCTGCCTCTCTCTCTCTGTGTGCCAACGAACTCTTTTCACTGAATTGAGGCGACGTGGGAAGTTATTATTGGGCGCGCGTGTTACTCTGACATTCCCCATTTTGTCCCTTTCTCATTTTACTATTAACGTTTTTGCCAGCTTAGTGAGCATGCTAACACGGCTCCTGTGGGCATTATTCATATTTTATGGTGCCTAAATTATTGCCTTAATGGATCAATTAGTGAAGATTTGCCGACGTGGAAGTTTATTCAGAGTGAAAAAAAAAAACCAGCATGATCAGGCTCTAATCATTTTGCTTTCTGTAAACCTTTTTTAGGATTTAAAAAAAAAATTGAAGTCCGAGCGTGATGTTATGAAATGTGCTGAAGTTACCATCTCTACAATAAGCGATTCACAATATTTCACAACACTTTGGAGATGAGAGTTAGATGGAGTAAGATTTTGTTTAACGGCGTGTTCGGATTAATTTATGCAGAGTTTATATACTGATATAAACACTTATAATAGTATTTGGGAGAATTTACAGAAATAGTTTATGACTGACTCATAAGTTATTTTAAACTTATTTTCATAAGCTCTCAAACTTACCAAAACAGTTTCTAAGAGCATCTCTGATGGGGTGTTTATTAAGTATATTTCACCAAATAAGCATCAATGCTTATTAAAAACTATACATTGAAAAACATTTCTCTTGGGTGCTTATTAAATATAGGTACTTAGTTAAGCATTTCTCTTAAACACTCCTCCATTAAATGCATAGTGGGTTATGTTTTGTTTTATGGATTAAAAAAATCAAATTAAAAAATAAAAAAGTTATTATTGGTGAAATATAATAATATGAGATATTAGTGGGTCCATTTAAGATTTTTTTGAAAAGAGTTGGATTGAAGAGGTTAAATACTTATGAAATACTTAAATTCAAAAAATAAAAAAGAGTGATGTGTATTAGTGGAACCTACTTAAACATTTCAAAATAATATGCTCCATTGCAGATGATCTAACAAGTTTGTGATTCGCTACAAGCGGAAAGATGGTAGTCGCGTGTCATTTTCAAATTAACAAATGAGTTAGTAGCATTATTTTATTTTATTTTTCAAAAGTCCATGAAACAAGGGTAGCCACGGCCTCATATTATTCTCATTTATCATCCTATCGTAATTAGAAGAAAATCTATAATATATAAAAGACGAACCCTCTTAATCAATTGAGGTTGGTGTGAGTGGTTAAGGCCTCTCGTCCCTTAACCAATGTCTCGGGTTCGAGCCTTGGGTATGGAAAAAATCTCAGCTGGGAGAGATGCCACCCATTAGAGGTGCCGAACAAACTCTCGCGGGAGATTAGTCTCCGTCGTATAGGCGGTGGGATACTCCTCGAAGTAGAAGCAAAAAAAAAAGACGAACCCTCTTAAGATCAACTTTTATACGTGTCGTTTTATGAGTATTTTAGGGTATAATTGAATTGAATTGATTTGAATAGATTTATTAATTGATTATTCTATGATTCAAATTAAATGTGCCTAATTGTTATCTAAAATTAGTGATTGTAGTCGATATTGTATTTCATTTTTTGTAAGGTATTTCAAATTGATATTATATAAACGGCAATTCTACATTTAATATTTTTTTCTAATATTTTTAATTGATTCTTATAATAAATACTTGCTTTTTATGAATTTTAAAATAATGTCTAAAGATCTCATAAACATCATCTCATTTATCTTTTTATTGGTTGAATATTTTCATACCTATTTCTCTACCTATTTACTTTCTAAGATTTTATTCAACTCCTTTCGTTTTGCATCGGCAAACTTTCGTGTCTTTTCAACTTTTCTTTATCTGGTATGACTTTTTTGTCTTCTCTCTTTTTTGTTCTTCTTCTCTCATTTTCATATGTATTTTCTTCTTCATTGTTCCTCTCTATTGCAGTGACTATCACTTGAAACTCTCGATTAAAGGTTAGTTTTTGTTTTCTTTTCATGGTTAATCCTTTATATGTTTCAATTTTTGTATTTTTAATCTTAAATCTTAATACATACATGTATTGATATGTTTTATTTGTTCACATTGTTTTAGCATTTGTATTATTATTATTTCTCTATTCATCAACACTGACTTCCCATGTCTTCTCTCTTTTTTGTTTTCTTTTCTCATTTCATATATATTTTTTCTTTCATTATTATCTTCCATTGCAGTGACTATCACTTGAAACTTTGCTTAATCCTTTATATGTTTCAATTTTTGCATTTTTAGTCGATCTTAAATCTTAATATATGCATATATTGATATGTTTTATTTGTTCACTTTGTTTTAGCCTTTGTATTATTGTTATTCCCATGTTCATCAACACTGACTTCTCATCTAAGGTGAGTTCGTAATTATTGTTATTTTCTATTTTATTATTAATTATGTTTACTTATTTTTAGTGTTTATTCATTTTTATAGCTTCCAAACCATTGATGTAATTTGATTTTTATTTTAATTTTATCGAAGAGCATATATCGTTACTCCTCTATATATTCATCAAGCCAAATTTCTCCACTAAGGCAGGTCTTTATTTTTATTAATCATTTTTAGTTATCAGTTATTATTTTTTTTAGAATTAATGTCTCTAAGTTTTTTTTATTTTTCCTTTCCTTTTTTGATTAGTTTTTTTTATTGTGCAAATACATTATTCTTCTCTCTCAAACAAAAAGAAACATCATAAATCAGAAAAATTTAGTTGTGTATTTTTTCAATATTTTTCAATAAATTATGTACGGGATAATAATAATTATATATATTACTATGTTTGTTTTGGAAAATATATGTCATACTTTTTTAGTATTAAAATATATGTAATACTATATTAGTTCTTTTAATTAAAAAATATATATAAGTTATTTAATTTTTTCATTCAAAATTTCTATTTCGTAAATTTACCTTGGTGTAAATGGTTTGTCTTTAATTTGTAATTGTGTATCAACCTAATATTAGTTGTAGTTAATAAAATAGAAGTATATCATAGCGCGAGTAAATTAAAAAAGAAAGAATTTTATTTTGTAGAAATATTGAATGTGAAATTCAAAATGATGACTATATGTCATTAGCGAAGAATAGGCTAAAAATGAAAATAAAAAATTACAAAAAGAAACATGAAGGAAAAAACAACAATAGAGAAAATGAACATTAGAATTTGAAACTACAAGAAAATCAGCCATTACCGACGAAAAAATTCCATCGGTAATGCAAAAAAAAACCGTCAGTAACGAACGATTTCCGACGGCATAAGTTCGTCGGTAAATCGCTCGTCGGTAATTATTATCGACAGAAATTTCATCGGTAATTACCGACGAAAATAATCTGTCAGAAAATTATATGTTACCGACGGAATAACCACACGAAAATTTAAAAAAAAAAAGAAAAAAGAAAAAAGATCTAAAACTTGCACAGTATCAGGATTTTTCATCCTAATCTAAAACTTGCACAGCTAATTACTAAAGCTATACTACTCCAAATGCATTGAAACCAAAGCCTAATTTCAAAAATTTTGGGTCTAGATTAACATGGCACAAACAGAATTTCGTTTGCACCATCACATAAACAGATACATGCTTTACATCAGTCACTGCCAGAGTTCAAAATTAACAAAACAACAACCAATCATACAACATACATTTAAGCATACGAAAATGGCTTCTTCCTAGGGTGACAGAATTTCGTTTGCACCACCACCATTAGAGGAGAAGATGGACTCACCTTGCACATAGCACACACCATTTTCCTCTTCTTCTTTCTCTCCTTTCTCTTCTTTTTTGTCTCTTCTTTTCTTCTTCTTCTTTCTTCCCCTTTCTCCTCTCTTTCTGGGTGCACACACACACACCAGCACACACTCTCACATTTTTCTTCTCTTTCTTTCTTCATTTGAGTGTGTGAGTGAGTGAAGGGTATGGGTGAGAGGGAGAGAGGCTTTGGGGTCGAGTTTGGAGTGGTGGAGAGTGATGGCGGTGGCTGGATTCAGCGGTGGCCGGCGCGGCCAAGAGAGAGAATCGCGGATGAGAGAGAGAGAATTGCGGATGAGAGAGAGAGAGAACTGAGATAATGATCGAGCAAAGAGAGGGAAACTGAGTTTATTTGGCGTTTTCGACGGTATTTTTCGACGAAAAATTTTGTCAAAAATTTAAAATTACCAACGGAATTTTTCGTCGATGACGTTTTTTGACAGAATTTCAATTTTTTTTAAAATCAGCGCCATTACCGATGAAATATTTCTGTCGATAACGTTTCCGACGGAAAAATTCAGTCGGTAAATTCAAAATTTTTGCGTTTCCGATGGAATAATTCCGTCGGTAATTTAAAAAAAAAATAACAAAAAACTGTCAACGGTCAAAATTTCAGGTTTACCAACGGAAAAAAAATTTTACCGACCAAAAAATTCCGTCGGTAACGACAGATTTACCGACGGAAAAAATTCCGTCGGTAATTGGCCTTTTTCTTGTAGTGATTGCGCAATCAGAATTACATGCAATTAAATATATTAATTGATTCCCTTTCTTTTTTCATTTTATTAGGCATGCAATGAGTATTTCGAAGAATCAAAGTCAATTAAACATTAATTGATTCCTTTTCTTTATTGGTTTTATTAAACATATAATGAATATATCGAAATAAAAAATAGAACGTAGATTAAACACATTAATTGGTTAATTAATTGATTCATTTCTATTTTCAGGTTTATTAGACATGCAATGAATATTTTGAAATAAAAAATAAAATGTAAATTAAACACATTAATTGATTAATTAATTCCTTTATTGGAGTTGAGGTTGGAGATGTGGTGAGAATGTGACAAATGTAAAAAAATAGACAGACATGATGACACTTGGTCTAGAATTACTTTGAACGACAACAATATTGATGTCTCCATATTTTTTATTTATTTTCTCATAGTCTCTAAGATTATATAAAAAAACTAAAATGATCTCTTCCATCTTGCTTTAAATTTGATTTTAAAATTTAGGTAATAATTTCTGTTTATCTTCATTTGAATTTGATTTTATAATGTCTACTCACAACAACTATCTAAACTATTTTACTGCTTCAACTATAATTTATACAATTTTTTGTTATACCCTACTTTAAAGTTATGAATTAATTAATCATGTATCAAAAAAAGTTATGAATATTAATCAACTATTTTTAATAGATAACAATAATTTATAATTTGTTATATAATTTATGAACCATAATTAAAAAAACCTCAAATCCTTTACAATTATTCAAACATATTTTTTTCATGATCTTTTTATAATGTGCATCGTATGCCCCGTGCGTTGCACGGGTGACCACGCTAGTAAAACTAAAGAAGTTTAACCGTATCCCATTCGTCATTAAGTTTTTGTTGACTATGCGTATGTTTGGTTACGCGTTTGAGAACACAAACGCACGTTCCAACCATTCAGACGCGCGTTCCAACCATTCCGAACATGTTTGGGTAGCTTTCCAAAAATTGATTCTACTTCCGAAACGTGTGTCTACTCGAAGCTACATTTTCAAGCTTCCATGGTTGCTAAAAATTGATTCTCTTCTATGACAGGTAATCTTCTTTTTCAACTTCCTTCATTACCCTTATTTCTATTTTCATCTTTCTTCACTAATGGATTCTGGTGTGTGAAGGAAGGAATAGAGGAAAATGCAAGAGCAGTGGATTCTGTCTTTGCTTTCCTGTTCTTGTTTCGGTGTGGACCTTAATTTGGTTTCTTTTTTTCCTTATGTTCGTGGTGTGTGTGTTATGTTTGTGTACGGCTTTTAGATCGTTTGGACATTTCTCTTTTGTGTTCCAAAGTTTTAATATTTATGAATGAAAGTATGTTCTTTTGAATAATATTATAGTTTTGATTAAAAATAAATTTATAATTAAATAATAAATACATGGGATTAATTAAGTGACTCACTAAAATAATTTAAGCAATTCACTTTAAAATAACTCTCATTGAAGTATCTATTTTGGTAATTGTACACATAAAAGCAATTTTGATTCAACCTATCCAAACACCAAAAATTGATAAAAATCACTTTCTTTGTGAACATATCCAAACACAAATCACGTTACGTTCAACTCACTTTTGTGGAAGGGGCCGGATTTTTTTGTTTCAAGGTCAACTTAAGTCGTAAGTTTTAAAGTTGAGTATTTACAAATAATTCACCAATAAACTTAAGGCTATTTTGTTGAGGCCAATTGATACTACTGGTAAAAATTAAAATTAAAATTAAATTTATAATTTACAAATATTTATATAGGAAATAATGAAAATATTTTTTTTACAATTCTTTGAAAATAAAAATATATTAAAAAGTAATAATTTTGTAATTAAAAGTAATAATTTTGTAAAAATTCTTATTTTTCTTGTTCAAATGTTTAGGATTTTATGACAGATGTAGGATATGATCAATAATTTTAAAAACTTAGAAGTCAAACAATTCAGTAAAATGGTTTAATTATATTTTTAGTTTTGCTCTTTTCTATTATTAATTAATTAATGCGTGGTTTTGGTATATCTCAATACTTTTTTTGAGTGAATTTAAGTTTCTTATTTTTTTTTTAAATTGTTACAATAAGTCTTTTTTTATCACCTTTCTACTACATAAAACTCTCAAATTCTCATTATTCAAAGCTTTTATACTTTGAATTAGTTCAATCATTTTAAATCTTTTTGCTGTTTTGTATAAGAAATAGAGAATGTATTCTAAAAAAATAGAGAAAGCAAAAAGTTTTTATCGTTGTTTCATGAATAAATATTTTAAAAAAATTATTAAAAAAGGTGATAATTTTGTTATTAAAAATAAAAATAGGAGGAAAATGTAATACTCCCTCCGGTCCAAATCTTTGGTTGTTTAAGGTTTTGACATATAGATTAAGAAATAATTAATTGAACAAATTTTAGACTAAAATGACCATATTTATTATTCATCATTCTCAACTATCCTAATTATTTCTCCACTCAAAACTTATTAATTATATTAAGGGTATAGTTGGAAAAAGGTGATAAATTATCTCTTGAAATCCTAAAACAACCAAAGTTTTGGGACAAAAATAAAAAGTTAAAACCACCAAAGATTAGTACGTCGTTGCAGGAAATAAAATCCATTAAAATGACATAAAGAGGAGAATAGCATTTTGCCACAAAATGTTTACATAATTAACTGGGAAACCCAAATGAAAGGAAACCGTAAATCCATTTAAGAACATGTATAATAATTGGAATCTCCTCCTCCTTGCTCCTTCAATGGATCTAGAGACTAGAAATTTATTGAAGGTAAAAGACGAAGAAGGACAAGCAAGAAGCTCCAACCAAGGAACCAACAAGTATAGTGGATGCTATTGGCGCCCAAACCTGACTTTCGTGTTGATTGGATTGGACTGCTCTGGCAAGTGACAATGTTATGCGGAAGAGCATGTTCTGTGTGAACTGTGAAGGCTATATATAGAAAAAAAACAGTGTAGAGGATTAAACATGTTATATCAAATATTTATAAGTTTATAAAATATTTTATCTTCTATTTAAACAGTATCAGGATTATTAGTGATAATTTAATATTTTGTTATTGAGGTGTTATTTTTAATTAAAAAATAAGATATAATAAAAAGCAGCTGATTTCATTTGATTGCTCATTATTACAGTATTGCTTGGGATTGAGAAAGGCTGTATATTCATTGCCAGCGTTTCAGCAGCTGTTTAGTATATTGATTGGGTTTCAATGATTGATTGTGAGTTTGGTGCATTGGAGAGGTATTTCTAAGAAAGATCAAACACAAACTAAATACAGTGCACTTGGTGGTGAGTTAGAATTGTACATGTGAGTAGGCATGCATTTGGTTAAATTTAATTAAGTTGAAAAAAATATCTTGACCAAAAAAAAAAGTTGAAAAAAATATAAGGAGTGGAATCAATTTTAATTTTTCACGTAAAAAAAAATCAAATTTGTTCGTACTTGAACTTTGAGAGATGGAATGTGGTGGTCGGAGAGTGTCGCCGGGAGAGCAATCCAAGGTAGAGCGCGGTTGAGGAAATGACAGAAAAAAGATAAAGTTACTTGCGAACACTCTAATGCTCTAGCTAGTAAACTGTGGAAGAGTGTCAGATGATTGAATAAAAAATTTATGGTTAAATATGTTTTTGGTCCTTTATATTTGAAAAAGGTTTGATTTTAGTTCTTTTTCTTTAAAATTAATCTTTTTAGTCCATTGTTTTTGGAAATGTACCATTTATAGTTATTGGGGCCATTTTATAAATTCAAAAAATATTTTTTAATATTTTATTTCTACCCCTCCTAATTTTTAATTTCCACTAAGCCTCCACCCACAATTTTGAGCAGAGAAGGACTGCCGCGCGCGACTCACCGCCGTCTCTACCGTCTCGGTTGCCTCCACCACGACGTCCTACCGTCCAGGTATCTCTCTCTCTCTCTGTCTCTGTTTCTCTCACTTTGTATCCGTAGGGGGCTACGGTGAGGGGAAACGGATCGATCGAGGGGGCTAGGGGAAGGAGGCTTCACGGTTGGGGGCTAGGGGATGGTGGGGCGTCATAGTAGAGGCAATCGAGACAGTGGAGACGGCAGTGAGCCGCGCGCGGTGGTTCTTCTCTGTGCAAAATGGTAGGTGGGGGCTTAGTGGAAATTAAAAATTAAGAGGGATGGAAATAAAATATTAAAAAATATTTTTTAAATTTATAAAATAGCCCCAAAGACTATAAATGGTATATTTCCAAAAACGAGAGACTAAAGATTAATTTTAAAAAAAAAAACCAAAACTAAACTTTTTCCAAATATAAAAGACCAAAAACATATTTAACCCAAAAATCTACCTAGTTTTTGGGGGAATATAAGTATTTATCGTTAGAAGTAGTTTTAACCGTCTCTATGTTTTCCGGAAAGCGTCACTTATTCGCATTGAGGGGT
Source organism: Glycyrrhiza uralensis (assembly GCA_030159175.1). NCBI lineage: Eukaryota > Viridiplantae > Streptophyta > Magnoliopsida > Fabales > Fabaceae > Glycyrrhiza > Glycyrrhiza uralensis. The sequence goes on along the minus strand of BRZY01000003.1, from coordinate 52,704,344 downwards.
TCGGTTTGACGTGGATCTGGCCCAACATGATTGTGGATTATTATGCCAATTATGGGCTTAAATTCACTCTGGAGCAAATTTTAATTTTTTTACTAAAATTAATTTTGGGTAAGAAAATCATAAAATTATTCACATTTATGTTTTAAAAGCGACTTTACTATGACATTTAAACATAATCAATATATTTAAATTTGTTCTCTAAATATTATTCTTAAACAGAAATCAATTTTTAAGATTAACTTTTTCAAAATTAATTGTTTTAAAATTTAACATAAATAGACCTGAATATATGTAACAAAATTATTGTTCTAAATAAAATAATAATAATAACTTAATACTATTACATTGTCAACTAAATTGAAAGAAATACAATAATGTTATTAATTATTTTGAGGGTTCATTTAGCATGGGTCAATTGGTTTTTGACCCAAGATGGGAAAAGGGTTACCAACCTGCTATTCCCTGTTATTGGCCTGTTTTTCTAAAATTGGAAAAGCTCCCTAAAAGAAGATATAATTCAAACACAACCTACAAAGAATTGGAAATTATAGATTGAGCAAAAAACCACCACCACCACCCCACTTTCTCTCTCCTCCCACCCCACCCCCACCCCCACCCCCTTCTTCCTCCACCCCCACCACCTCCTTTCTCCTTCCTCCCCCATTCAAATCCTTTTGCTAAGTGGAAACTAATTCTTAGATCCAATCCCACCCTCCATAATTAGAGGACTCGATCAGTTGCTAAAGCTTGACCTTAGAATAAATTCATTATCCAGAGAATACCCACATGAAATTGGGTATTGTGTCCGTTGGATTTCTAACATCCGCATTTTGAATTACTTGAATCGCAATCCCACCCAGAAAAAGGCGAAGTAATTAAAAAAAAAAGCCCTGGTTCCTGGAAGATGACGGCATTCCAAAAGCTGGACAGTTTTTGGACATCCTAGAACGCATGAAGGATGGGAACGCAATTATTGCTCATATTAGGTGCAAAGACAAAGAGGAATAACAGAGGATGAGAAAGAATCTGGAAAATGGAGAAGACAGTATATGAAGATGATAATGATTACGAGATAAAATTACTTAAATATCCATAAACTAAATGTTTTAAAAAAAGAAGAGGGTGGTGGGGGTGGAGGAAGGAGGAAAGAGAAAGAAGGTGGTGGAGGTGGAGGGAGGAGGAAGAAGGTGGGGTTGGGGGTGGGGGTGGGAGGAGAGAGAAAACGAGAGAGAGAGAGTGGTGGGGGGTGGTGAAGATGGAGGGAAGAAAAAAATTTGGTCTGTTTTGATTTTGGTCCCTGTAAATTTAGCTTGTTTTGATTTTAGTCTCTGTAAATTTGACTTTATATACGTGACATGCTTAGTTGGTACTTGAATATGACACGTCAGATTAATGAAGTGACGTGTCCATGCCACCTTAGCCCTAAATCACTAAAAGGACTAAAATCAAACAATTTTTTTTATTTGACTAAAAAAGTTTGACCAAAATTATTAGAGAGTAAAATCAAAACGAGTTAATTTAAAAGGACCTAAAACATATTTAAGCCTATAAAATATATTTTTTCCAAGAGATGACAGTAAAAAGTGAATTTTACCAACATCACAGTAATTCATTACCCATTTTTAATTATTTAATTCCATAATTTTTTTTGTAATTTTTATAAATATCTATCAAATAATGTCAATAACAAACTTTAGGAGCCCCTTATTGCAATATTTTAAAAATATTTTGAATGAGAGAGAAAATAGGTTGTCCTTCTCAAATCTCAACCGTTGCAATAGTTTAATATTAAATCGAACAGTATATATTGACTGACCCTTTGTGGGAAAGTTTTAGACTTTTCCATGCTAAATGAACCCTTATGATCATGTTGATTTTTTTAAAAAACCTTAAGGATATGTTTGGATGGGGATTTTTGGAGGGGAAGGGAGGGGAGGGGAAAATTTATAATCTCTAATTATCTTGTTTGGGAGTTTTTAAAATTAAAAAAAAGTTTTACATCTTGGTGTCTTCTACCTTCTAAAATAATATTTCTTTTGTTCTATTAAAGCTAAACAATGTAATTAGGAATTATAAGCCATTTCCTCCACTCCACTCCCCTCCCCTCCCTTTTCCTCTAAAAATTCCCATCCAAACATAGCCTAAGTAAAGTTTTAATCTATCATAGCATGCGGAAATTAGCCAAAAAGAAAGAAAGAATCCCATATTGATATCAATAAAAAATGCTGTGCTGGTTGGTATACAATCAAACAGTGATAAGCTCTGTCACCTCGTTTCTCGTTAATTTCACTCCAAGTTTCTTACATTGGCCAATGCCCATGGCCACCCTGGCCATTTGGCAATGCCCACCCTTCCAGCCTCCCTCATAATTTTAAATTAAGGAATTATGAAGTCACAAAGCAAATTATGAAGTATTACACCGCTGGATCTTCTCGACACTTGTCTGCATAGCCGTTTGATTTTCACCTAAAGTTTTTTTTTTTTTTGAAAGCAGCATAGCCGTTTGAAGCTGGCACGAAGATTGAAGGGAAAAGGGACCACTAAAGGAGAAACAAAAGAAGGAGATGATCAGTTCTGGCGGGTGCGCGGGTCCCACAACAACCTACCATCAAAGGATTCAATGCAGAGAGACGTTGCCGTCTAAACGCATACTTTATAATATTAAACTCAAATTAATATAAGTAACTTATAATATTAACAAAAATGTTACACACACCCATTATATACCCACCACACCCAGTGTAGGTGTATGGGTATTATTAGTGTATCATTACTCTAATATTAATTCATTTCATTACCATAAAGTGGAGCCTATAAATCAGCGATATGCTTCGCTTGTTTCTCTCCAACGACACAAAGCAAAGCAATTTACACACTCACCCACGCCCACCACCTCTCTAAGCTTAAGCTGTCTTACATTTCTCTGTGCCTGAGAAAAAATGGCTCACATTAGCAAGAACAGAGCAGTGTTCTTCTTCACGCTCTACGTCGTGGGGCTTCTGTTTGCAGCTGGGGTAAGGGCACAGGCTCAAGCGCCAGCACCAGCACCAGCACCCACAATGGATGCTGGAGCTGGAGTTTTGGTGACTTATTCTGGAGCTTTTGTTTGCTCCTCACTGCTCCTCTCTCTCATTGCCCTTCTATTCCATTGAAATTTCCCCAATCCACGGAGGCATATCTACTCTATTCAATTTATTTATTTATTTTTTGTAAATTTTCGGATTCTGTTCTCTTGTTCATTCTAAATGGGTGGTGGTCAGTGGTGACCGATGAGTGGACTTGTGGCTGGTGACAGCGACGACATTATTTGTTCCTTCTGTTCATGGCATTATTGTTATTGTATTATCTCATTCTTTTCCCCTAATTATTGGTTAGGGTGTGATTTATTACATGAGCTCCCACTCTATAAAGTATCATTTGAGTCTTAATTTTCTATCGTCAAATATCATATCTTCTAGTCTTACACGGTAGAGTATTATTGACGGTAGAAGTGTAATAAATCAAATAAGCACTTAAGAGAGCAGATTTAGAAAATTAGGTTAATTAACAGTTAAGACAGGAGAAACACATCAACAGAGTTAAGAATGAATGACTTAAAAAACCACGAACTGTTTCTATTCTGACTGTGAAGGAGGAAAATAAAGAGTGCGCATGGAATTTTAAGCAAACGGGGTTCAGGATTTTGTTGATAACGATACTAATTGCCAACAACTGGAAATGAGTATAAAGTAAGCATGGATCATGTAAGAAAACTAGTAAGTGCATAATGCTTGTTTATCATTTTAAGCCAACACCTTTCTAGGTCAGTCCCAATAACGATGACTACCGCGATCCCTAGATGGGTAAATCTATTTTCATTGGCGGCCAATGGATAAAATGATCACACATTGTCAAAATTCTTGCCTTCAACCTATACATGTGATCGTTACTAATATTCCGAGCACATCCTACACAACAAATGTTTAAGGAATGATGGTGCATACAGGAAATGGGGAGCTTACGCTCACACATAATAGGATTGATTGATGTACTGTTCTCAAGTCCAGTTAACTAGAACAACATAATGTTCAAGCCTAAAATCATGTTAAGATTACAAAATTTGAAATTCTGTAATGTCAGATTGCAAATTGTCACCAAAAGTAATTTAAGGAAATCACCACAGCCACAATCTCAATATGCACAAAGAATATGATAGTTGCGATCGAAATTCGAAACTACAATGATATAGGAAGTTAGAAACAATATCTCCCTACCTTTTCCAACCAAAGTAAAATCCTTCTAAGTTCAGACAACTATTCTCTATACACAAAACCAAAAGAATTTTAACTCAAGTTTGAAGAAGTGAAAATCCCCACCCAAAGTATCCAAGTTCATCTATTCTTTTGTAAGAAAGAATATGCTCACTTCACATTTGGGGAAGGAAAAGACAGAGAGATGAGCTGGTGAAGCTCTGAAAAGTAGAGAGTAGAAGAGAGTCTACCAGTGACGACTGTGGATCTACTAGACATCTACATACATACTTGGGAAGCAAAGATATATAGACACAGGACACCACATGCATGTATATAGCAAATTTGAAAAATTATAAGACAGGCCTAAGTTACAACATACAAAATTGATATATTCTTAACATAAAAACACAATTGCTAAATTATATCAATGTTTTGTAAGTTCGCATTACTCACTGTAGTAGATACAATTGCCATAATTTATCTAATTATTGTGGTATCTCATTTGTATTGGTATAAAAATAAAAATAAAAATTCCAAAAATAATTGAAATATATAGGTTAAAAGTATCAAAAGGTATCTTATACGATAACCATGTTGAACTTCAAGGTCCCTGCAACCTTGGCTTATGTAACTAGATACCCTAAAATTTCGCACTTTAAACATTATTGCAACTAATTTAACATTATGATACAAAACATCACACCAATTTCAGTTTTGTGATCAAACTCAAAGGTTGCTAGAAACACAAACTCTAATTGTATGTGCAGAACGAGACGAAGTTCTGAGACAACACTGTAACAGGTGAGGCTTGAGAGTTCAAATCAATCATCAGTTTTAACAATGCAGGCTCAACAAGATTACCATAGTCCATAGCAAGCCAGAGGGCACAAGTTTAAAAGCTAACTAAGTAAGGGCCTGTTTGGTTGGCAGGACAAACCTAACAGTATTTTGAGAATAAAGTACCGGGGGGGGGGGGGGGGGGGCTACACATCATCAATTATTATCATTCGGTTGAGAACCTTGTAAACTTTTATTGAGAAATATCATTGCACAATAATGCATTACAACAAGAAGACGCAGTTGCCTTGCCTCATAAACAATCAAAATTTGTCTCTCTCCATTATCCCACCTCCCTCTTTAGAAATGTGTTTGTCCATCCTAATTAGTAATCATTGTCACAAAAAAAATCTCATCCTATATTGTTAAATAATCCAAATTTATAGTCCCCAAAAAACAAAAATTCAATGTTTTGGGCAGTACCATCGATCTAGGAGGTGCTGTTGTGTCCCTCCTCCGGCACACCGGAAGCCTCAATAAGCTTCTTGTTCTTCTCAATGGCGGCGGCAACTTCCTTCGGCATATACTTCTCGTCGTGCTTAGCAAGAACCTCCGTGGCAGAAAAATAACACTCTCCAGTCCTAGCCTTCGATGACACGCTCTTCGCCGAAACTTCTTTCTTAAGCTCCTCCGTGAAGGGCTTCACGAAGCCTTCCACAACCACCGAGTGTCCCTCCCTGAACAAATCGGGCAATGACCCCTGGTGACGAACCACGATGTCGGTGATCAAATCGGTGATCACGAATTCCACGTCGGGAGAAGAAGCCGGGTACACCACGCTTCCTTCGAGGACCAGACCACCCAATCGGAACTTCGCCTTCGACGGGTTGTTGCGGTACTTCTCGAGTGCATCGGTTGGGGTCACGTAGAAAACCAACTGGTCCTGGAAGTTGTTCAGCACGATCACGATGAACCCCGCGATGCACGAGAAGGCCAGCGCGTAGGTCCACAGACGCCGAGTCTGGAGCTGACGTGCGCGTGCGCCGATGTCCACCGTCTTCTTCGACCGCGGTGGCTGGCGCCTCGCCGTGGAGAGGAGGCGGTGGCCGGATAGTGAGAGCCATGACGGGGAGCCGATAGGGATGATGGAGGGGGTGACGGAGAGGGGAGGGAGATGCGGCGGCGGGGGTTTGAAGGGTGGTTGGCGGGGAGGTAGGTAGGAGTGGAAGGGGGAGGCAGTGCGGGACAGATGGGATCTGAATCTGAGGGCGAGTCCAGAGGCCATTTCAAGTTTCTCGGGAAAATATGGAACGGGGAAAGAGAAGAATTTTGAGGTTGGGTATAGGGTTTTGAATTAGGCTAAGCCGCCATGACCGAGAACTGGATGGAACCGAGAAGTTTCGGACATGATTCAACGGAGAAGAAAAGTGGAACAAAGGGAGGCGGAATAAATGAATATTGATCTTTTTAATTAATGGAAGGCTTTAATATTAATTTGGTCCTTGTAGTACAGGGGTTTTTTGATTTAGGTCTCTATAAAAAAAGTTAAATTTTTTTTGTCTTTATTTTATTTATTTTTTTGAATTTAGTCCTCGTTTTATTTTTTTTTAAATTTAGTCTCTTACTAGCGTTGACCGCTGATGTGACACTGGGAGGCCCCTATAAAATTTCTACGTGGCACCAGCTTGGTTTACACGTCACCTGACACATATTTATACAAATATTAAGTTTTGAACTTAGTCCCTATAAAAAATATGTGTTTTGAATTTAGTCCCTGTAAAAAATACATATTTTGAATTTAGTCCTTGTAAAAAATATGCGTTTTGAATTTAGTCCGGCTTCTTCTCCACCACCTCCACCACCACCACCACCCCCACCTCCACCACCACCCCCATCCCCATCCCCATCCCCATCCCCACCTCCACCCCCACCTCCTTCTCCCCCTTCTCTATCACCACCTCCATCACCACCCCCACCTCCTTCCCCCCTTCTCCACCACCCCCACCTCCACCCAACCACCCCTCCTCCACCACCCATCCTCTCAAATCTGTGTGTTGTTGTTGCTCTACGTTTATCAACAAAATCTGTGTTTTTATTCAACAACAACAACAATAAATAGCAGAGAAACAACAACAACAACAACAAATCGGTTTTCTTTCTTTCCCTCTTTATCTCTCTATTTAGTGTGTTGTTTGGCCTTGCTGCTCTGCTACGTTTTTTGTTGTTGTTGTTGTTGATGCTCTACTGCGTTTTTTGTTGTTGTTGTTGTGTTTGTGAGGGAGAAGGTGGTGAGGGTGGAGGATGGAGGAGGAGGTGGTGGTGGAGGAGGGGAGAGGAGGTGGGGGTGGTGATGGAGAAGGGGGAGAAGGAGGTGGGGGTGGAGGAGGAGGGGTGGTGGTGGAGGTGGGGGAGAAGGAGGTGGGAGTGGTGGAGAAGAAGATGGACTAAATTCAAAACGTGTATTTTTTACAGGGACTAAATTCAAAACACGTATTGTTTATAGAGACTAAGTTCAAAACTTAATATTTGTATAAGTATGTGTCAGGTGACGTGTAAGCCACGTAGGAATTTTATAGAGACCTCACAGTGCCACATTAGCGGTCAACTCCTCCAAGGACTAAAATAAAAAAAAATGAGGACAAAAAAAGTTTAACTTTTTTTAAAGAGACTAAATTCAAAATTATAAATTTTATAGGGACTAAATTAATATTAAAGCCTTAATTGAATTGCGTAAAATTAAATTGAATAAAGTTTATATGGTATAATAATTTATTCTATATTCTGTATCCGTCTTCTAATTTTAAAATACTGAAATAAAATGAGGTAAAATTGAATTATTATTTATTAATTTTAAATGATACAATAAATTTTATTCTGTATTTTGTGAATATTTGAGTAATAATATATAGTCTATATATATATTTTTTAATTTCATCCATGAGTGATTGAATATCCCTTTGAGGCTTTGACATTTTAGGATGACTCACCAACTTGTGTTCGAAGAAAAAGCAGAGGAGAAGAGAAACAAACAAGTAAACAAAAGAGAGGAAAAAATATTCTCTATTTTTTTTCTTCTATTTCTTTTATCACTACGTTTTTACTATATTTTTGCTTTTTGAAGAAATAAACAATACTCTTTACCATGTGTGTATTATCTTATATCATTTATTTTCTCCAACATCATAATAATAGAAGAAATAGAAAGAAAAAATTGAAGAGGATCTTTTCCACAAAATAAATCGAGTTTTGCACTTTCCCAACATGTAAATATTGGATAAACCAAAATTAACCCAAAAATATGTTATGGATAGGAGAGGAGTGTTATTTAATGACACATTCTAATATTTTTTCCAATATACATTTTATGATTGAATGAATGAGTGGATAGACATATTATGTGTTTGCACACATGTTTCTCTATATTTCTTTATAAGAGCATCTTTAATGAGAGATGCTTAATTCACTTTTGGTACATCTTATAATTTCACATAAGAATTAAGAGTATCCACTAAATTTCACTCCAATTGTTAGTTGTCTGTGGATATTGTTTATACAACAAGAGTTGCTTACACGAGTTACTTATATAAAAAACTCAATTTAAAAGTTGTCTACATATAGCATGTTACCTAAATGCACTTCAATGATAAAATCAACCGATAGGAGTTGTTTAAGTTTTAGGAACTTTATAATCAACTCATTGAAAATACTCTAATTTCTTTTGCATTCATTTAAATGATTGGAGAAAATTTTTAATATTCTTTTCACATCCAATCAATGCATATTCTGCATGTGATCTAACTTCTTCATTTTCTTTTTTCTTCTTTTCCGTCTCAATATATGTTATCATTCAATTATGAAGTTAATGAATCCTACGTACTTAATATATAAATATAGATGGATCATAAGAGTTAGTAAGGTAGGTCGTGGGATTGAGGAGGACGGAATGTGACACGAGAAGGAGGGGGGAGAAAGAAAGTGCTTTTCGTGGACCAATGACGCAATTCATCTCTTTCTTAATTCGCGTCATTGTTTCACCCTGGGATATTCAAAATCCTTCTTCCTCTGCTTTCCAGTTTCCTCCCACCGTGGTCTTGCCCACGCATTTATATAGTTCCATTCATTCCCTCTTCCTTTTCAAAATTCATTTCCATTTAATTTCCCTGCATTCCATTCAAATTCTGGGTAATAGAAATAGAAATACTAAAAAACAAACAATTTCATTCTCGTCTTCATGGATTCTCAGGTCATGCTGGGTATCCTCCTTTCATCCCTGGGTGGCTTCAGCACTTCAATCGGTACGTAGTCCCGATTGATATATATATTTCTTAAAAACCATATACCATATAATGGAAGAGCTATTTACTAGTTAAAAACTTATTTTTATGGAAAGATATTGATACATTTGCTTACTCTATAAAATTATTTTTGTCGCTAGCGGATATCATTTACATTACATGTTGTTTTTAAAATTAAAAAAATAACATCAAAAGAAAAGAATACTTCAGAGGGAAAATATCTAAATTATACATGAGATATGTATAAACTGTGAAAATAAAATTTTAAATTTTATAAAAATTATGAAAATGACTTACATTATTCAAGACACACCATCATTTATGTCTATTAATTTGGTATAGTGTGTTACCATTTAAATTTATAAACTTTAAATTTATAGTTACATAGACAAGAAAACATTTATGTGATTGAATACATATACAATAATATTTAAGATGAATAAAAAATAAGTATGATATAAAAGTTGATACATGCATGGCAAGTTGAAAACATAGATGTGTTTGATTATAGGTCTTCATGTTCAATAGTGAGGAACTGAACATCTAAATCTAAATATGATATATAGGTGCTTGATTATTTCCATATATATGAGTTGGGCAATGATAGATTGACCACCATACACCACCCAATGCTAATGAGTGAAATATAAAATGAGGGTGTGCGGTGAGTGTGTGGTGGGTGTATGTGTAACATTTTTGTATTGAGTTTTTATATGTAGCAAGCTGGACTAATATTTCTCAACGTGGAACAGGTGCACTTTTTGTAATTATGAGTCAAGCACCGAGTTTGAAGATGCTTGGGCTGTTACAGGTATTTTTCGTCGTTCAAACTAAAAAAAAATCCCATTTTATCTGTTTTGAGGTTGCATTATAGGTTCATTTTCAAATTTTTTTTCATATTTTCCCTTTTGTGAAATGTGAAATAAAGTCTATAGTTATACTTGTTGACTTGCTAACTTAAACAATAAGCCAGCTTTCTTAAAGTATATTTGCTTCCATGAAGGGTTTTGCTGCTGGTTTGATGCTGAGCATATCATTCTTTGATCTCTCTCATAATGCCTTGAACTCACTTGGCTTCCTGAGAGGCAACCTTTGGGTAGGACCTGCTCTTCTCTTCACTCTTCAGCATAATTCAAGTATTCTAGCTTGTTCTCTCATAGTTGTTCTGACCATGAAGTTTTCTTTTCTTTTTTCATCTACAGTTTTTTGCTGGTGTCATATTCTTTGCTGTCGTTGCCCATTTTATACCAGAAGCAACAGTTGCTCCTCCAGAAGAGAAGAGTAGAAAGGTTTTGATGAACTTTACTGCTTTCTCTGTTTTGGTGCATTTTTGACATGGATACTAATTCTCATAATTTGATGACATGTTTGTAAAAATAAGGTCGGGAATAAAGAAAACAAAAGCCTTACGAAAAAACGTCGCCGTCAAGTTTTACTCAGTGGAATTATTACAGCCATAGGTATGAATGTATGAGTACTTTTTCATTAAAGGGTGGAGGAAATTAGAAAGTTGTTTCTCATCATCTGTTTTCCTTTTCTGTTGTTCAATATTTCTCTAAGTTTAATTTCAAAATTTTCATTTTGGTTTTCTCCCAGGTATAAGTTTACATAACTTTCCAGAAGGAATGGCAATATACCTTGGATCCATGAAGGTACCCCCTTCTTTCAAAAATTTTAGGTGGTAACATGTCGAATATTTGAATGAGAAAATTCGGTCATATCCATATTGAGACTGACATGTATATGGATCCGCAACTTCTGTTCATTAATTGCTTCAATTTGATGATTGTGTCATGTTTCTTTTAATAGGGCCTTCGTGTTGGTCTTAACCTTTCACTGGCCATTGCTTTGCACAATATCCCTGAGGTATAAATTCTTATCTTGTGACAGAGCCCGTTTAGAATGGAGGCTATAATTTTATTTGGTGCTATTTGCAATGAGGGAAAACCATAGCTCCTTATAGAATTGGATGCCATGTCTAAATGGTTTAGTTCAATCTTGTTTGTTTTTATTGCAATTTTTTAGTTTCACACCAACAATTGTAACGATCTTATGCTTTTTAGGGTGTTGCTGTTGCACTTCCTGTTTATTTTGCAACACAGAGGTAAGAACCTTCATGGTTAGGTTGTTTGTGCTGTGTAAATTGTTTGTGATGTATGTATGTGATCATGGATATGAGATGGCTAGGTTGGCCTCTGCCCATGGCTATACTGTAAAGGAAAATCCATTTCTTTTGCCGAAAAATACAGCAACCAAAACATACAAGAAAGAAATTTTACTATTTGAGCCTTCTTTTTCCTTTTTGAATATTTATGCACAAATCAAACTTTATGCACAAATCACAACATGAGTTATGCCAATAGCTATAAACTTGAACTATAACTATTTTTTCTTTCATTTCTGGATGTATTGTAGTAAATGGCAGGCATTCAAATTGGCATCGCTGTCTGGCTTTGCTGAGCCCCTGGGTGTTATTATTGTAGGTAATATCCTCTGCTTTTTGTTGCTTTGCACCATACTAGTCTGTTTTTCTTTTCAAAGAATAAGAAGGTAAGAATAAATAGGAATTTGGTATAACAATGATGAAGCATAATATTCATAAGGGCATGCATGCCTTGTACACCTTGCACATCAAATCCCTTTCTCATTCTCTCTCAACTTTAGAGTTGATTTTTATGCATATATAGATACACTTTTTGACACCTGGGGCTACTTTAATTTCAATGACCCATTTTATTAAAGGCATTATAGGGAATAAAACTTAATTTTTGATGAGATCAAAAAAATTAAATGCAGTTAACTAACCTTCTTAATCTGCATAAATTAGTTATTTTTTGTTTATATATAAGTCCAGAGTAGTAGTAAAATTGAACTTACTGATATGATTTCTTTTTCTTTGTAGCATGTCTTTTCCCCACCAGCTTAAATCCTGAGATTCTCGAGGGTTTATTAGGAGCAGGTTTGCTGTTTGCACTACTCATTATTTGTTTTTAGGCACTTTGTGATGTATATTTGTTGATTGTTCCGTTATAATTACAGTTGGTGGCGTTATGGCATTTTTAACCCTGCATGAAATGCTGCCATTGGCTTTTGAGTATGCGGGACAGAAGCAATCTGTTAAGGCCGTCTTCTGTGGGATGGCCTTCATGTCTGCAAGGTGATAAATCTCTTTGCCAGTTAAAAAAACTATCTCAAGAGCAATGCCACCGTTAGCCTTTTAGGCTATGTTTGGATGGGGGTTTTTGGAAGAGAAGGGAGGGGAGGGGAGGGGAGTGGAGGAAAGAGCTTATAATTCATAATTACCTTGTTTAACTTTAATAGGATAAAGGAAATATTATTTTAAAAGGTACCGAACACCAAGATGTAAAACTTTTTTTTAATTTTAAAAACTCTTAAACAAAATAATTGGAGATTATTAATTTTTCCCTCCCCTCCCTTCCCCTCCAAAAACCCCAATCCAAACATAGCCTTATTGTTACATTAGTACTAATTTAGTATTGCTGGGTGTGCAGCCTATATTTTCTACGTATGAGTCTACCAGAGGACACGGGATTGTAGCCGGGAACTATATATATCTTTTCTGAATGAGATGCATTATTCACTGTTTCATTGTGGATTGTGAGATGCTACCGACATGAAACTCTCAAACTTCCAATGACAATAATGTGCAGCAGTCAATAGAGGATAGCAGTCAAACATAAAATAAAGTGCAGGATTTATGATTTCACCTGGAAACAATGTACAAAGAATAAGAAAAAATGATAAGAAATAATATTGTTGTTCTATTTATCTTTAAATTTCAAATTTCTATATATTTATTTATGGCTTAAATAAGTTTTCAGTCCCTGTAAATATCCAATTTTTGATTTTAGTCTATTAAAAAAAAGTCAAACAATTTTAGTCCTTTAAATTTTTTTTTTTGGTTTTGGTCCTTTTAGTGCTAGGTGGCACATTATGACCCAGTCAGCATGTCTACGTGGCAGAAAATGCTGACGTGGCCTATCTATGTTTTGAATTTAGTCCCTATAAAACTTTTAAGTTTTGAATTTAGTCCTTCTCAAAATTGAGATTTTGATTTTAATCCCCCTTTCTCCTCCACCACCACGTCCTCCTCCTTTCTTCATCCTCTCTCTCTCTCCCCCCTCCACCACCACCACTCTCTCTCTCCCCACCACCACCACCACCCAAACACACACACACACACTCTCTCTCTCTCTCGTTTTCTCTCTCTCTCTCCCCCCCCACCACCACCACCACCACCACCACCTCTCTCGTTTTCTCTCTCTCCCCACCACCACCCAAACACACACACACACACACACTCTCTCTCTCCCCCCCACCACCACCACCACCACCTCTCTCGTTTTCTCTCTCTCCCCACCACCACCACCACCCAAACACACACACACACACTCTCTCTCTCTCCCCCCCACCACCACCACCACCTCTCTCGTTTTCTCTCTCTCCCCACCACCACCACCAAAACACACACACACACACACACTCTCTCTCGTTTTTTTCTCTCTCTCCCCACCACCCCACCACCACCACCACCACCACCACCACCACCCAAACACTCTCTCGTTTTCTCTCGAGTTCTTGGAAGTTCTGTCTTTCTTACTTTGGTTTGTGTTGCTATGCTATGAGAGAGAGAGTGTTTGGGTGGTGGTGGTGGGGAGAGAGAGAGAGAGAGTGTGTGTGTGTGTTTGGGTGGTGGTGGTGGAGAGAGAGAGAGAGAGAGAAAACAAGAGAGAGAGAGGGGGTGGTGGTGGAGGAGAGAGGATGAGGGAAAAGGAGGAGAGAGAGGGGGTGGTGGTGGAGGAGGAGAGGGTTGAAGGAGGGGACGAAGGGGAAAGAGGGAGGGGGTTGATGTGCTTTAGTCCCTATAAAAATTTTAAGTTGTGTAATTAGACCTTATACAAATTTTAAGTTGTGTAGTTAGACCTTATAAAAATTATGATTTTTGATTTTAGTCCCGTGATAGGAAGAAAGTCCTAGTCAGCAGGTCCTTATAAATTTTAAATGACGTGTCAAGTCATGACAGGGACATATATATGCCACATCAGCACAATACAGTGGTAATTCACTAAAAGGACTAAAACCAAAAAAAAAATTTTAAAGGACTGAAATAGTTTGACTTTTTTTTAGTGGACTAAAATTAAAAATCGGATGTTTACAGGGACCAAAAACTTATTTAAACCTTTATTTATTTATTATTTATTTCTGACATGGGGTATTCAAAGCTATCGTAACACGTAAAGTATGAATTTTTTTTTGGTCAAGTATAGTATGAATATGAAATATGGCAAATTTTGGACTTGGATTCTCTGCAGCAATGGAGAGGCCGGAGAGGGATCTCTCCTCTCTATCTCTCTCTCATTTTATTCTCTTTCTTTCCTTTTGTCCCATTTTTCTTTTCTTTTCTCTCTCCTCTCACTCTCTCATTTTTCGGCTGTAGAAGATCCATTCACGCAAATTTCACCCTTAAAAGTATTATTGACTTTCTTTTTGGTCAAAAAAGTATTATTGACTTTAGAGGTCTAAAGGAGGCCCGACGAGTTAGGATCCTCTGCAGCCAAATTTTTCTACAGCGTCTATATCCTCTCTATCTCTCTCTTTATTTATTTCTCTCTCTTCATTATTCCATTTTTTTGTTATATTTTCTCTCTCCTCCTATACCTTTAAGGTAGTTGATATTCACACATACATTAAAAGAGAAAAAAATACCAAAATACCCTAAATCCCTCTCTCCCTCACACTTCAACACTTCCGCGCAGCATTTCTTCCTCTCCCTCTCCTCATAGCTCCGCAGCCTACACACTTCTGCACACACACACCCACACACACACACTTGTGCGGAACTATTAGTTCCACGGAGACCAAATGGTCACGCGGAACTAATAGTTCCGCGAAGAGACGCCCGCAATGAAGAAGCTCTGTGTGTGAGGGTGGCGAGCGAAGGAAGAAGACGACCACCCTGTGTTGATCACGGTCTCGAGAGGGAAGGAAGGAGTGTGTCGAGAAAGAAGCAAGGAGTGCATCCGGAAGTGGGAGATGACGGTGGTTTGGGACGGAGACTGTGGTCTAGGTGAGGGAGACGAAGAAGATGGCTGTGGATCGAGGACCTCACGCGGAACTTGAGCAGCACAACACAGGAAATTAGTTCCGCGTATGATGCGAAGGGGTAGTTTAGGGATTTAATAAGTGTGTATGTGTAAATATTAAAAGCTGTATGTGTGAATATGAATTGCCTACCTTTAATTTGGGTGCTGCAGAGGCAGCACGCTGTAGAGGATCCAAACTTAGGCCCGACAGGTACTATGTGCTGGGTTTAAAGGCCAAACCCATCTAAGTATCTGCTCCTCTATCATTTCAATTCATTTTGAAGTCAACTGTGTAGCCTGTTCCACATATGCATCCTGCGGGTATGGTACGTAAGCTATACACATCTATCAATTTCTTCATGTTTTTGATGCTATATATTACTTGAGATTGTTTGATTTACAATATTTAGTTTATTTAATGTTACATCACATATATGGTGGTGCAGATGAGGCAGGGGTACTATTACCCACAATATTATCCTTACACGTCTGGTTATAATTATGATGATCAACAACACTATATATTTGACCAGAACAATAATATTGTGGAAAGAAATCCATATCCCTTTGATGGTCCATATTTTGATAGAAGAATGGTGGAACCTAGTGATCATCAAGTGGGAGCTGATCGGGTTGGATATGATCGTTATGGAAGATTGAGGCCTTATCCCTATTATGAGTCTAGATATCGTTTCCATGGGAGAGTGGATCCTTATACTAGCTATCGAGCATACTACGAGACTCCGCTATTGGCCTACCCTCAGCCACTGCCACCACCACAGATACACCCGTTTTATACTCCAGAATCCATGTGCACTATTATGTGATTCTAGCTAGCTGCCTATAATTTTACTCAAATGCCCTGCAGCCCAGAATTTTTGTGGGTTTAGAAAAACATTTTTGTTTCATTTGTTTTTTTATAGGTAAATGTTAGTTAATTAATATGTTAAGTTGATTGTCTTCCAAGGAGGTGATAAGATATACAAGTTGGTTTGTTGAATGTTGATGTTAGTGTTATTATAATTATAATTATAATTTTTTTCATACTGTATGAGGTTATATATACTTAATTAGTTTGATTGTAGTTTATAAATTTTATCAGACCATAGATGGGTTCTATTTTAAAATATGAAGATAATACTATTTCTAACTTTCTGGATGAAGGGGAAGGGAAAGGGAAAAAGGGGTGAAAGGAAAATATTTAATGAAAATCTCTTATTTGTATTAGAAGTTCGGAAGGAAGGAATTTCCCTCGTTTTTCTTTCCTTTAATTCTTACCTTTAATTGATTGATATAAATAGGATTTTATCGTTTATAATTTATACATCGTAAACCAAATCAACATAATTATCTAATAAACAAACTGAATCAAACCTATTTATTTTTGTTTTATGTTTACTTCATTACTTGATTATGTTCGGATTATGTTCTACTTGTAAACTGAGAGAACTAAGGGAGATTATGACGAAACAGTCCTTGGTAGCGGCAACTGTAACGATTTAACACCGCCGATGAATACGCGACATGTTAGGGGCAAAAGAGGTAATGAACTAATTTTTGGTGGGAAAGGGAAACCGCAGGAAGTTACTAATTCAAAAATTCAAAAAATTACAAACGCAATAACTTCCTCTTTTCAACTTCAATTTTAGATAAAGAGACAAGCACATTAAACTCTCTCGCCCCTTCAATTTGGGTAATCCTAGATTTTGTCCCAGTTTTTTTTTTTTCTCTTGTCAATCACAGCTCTTCTCTTTTTCCTTTGCGTTCTCATATGATCCATCACACTCATTGTTATTATTCTCTCAAGTTTTAATTGAAATAAATTTACAAAATTGAGAATTGGGCATATATGTGTATGTGTGTGTGTTTGCTGGGGTTTTGCTAACAATTACTCACATAATACATTGTGTCAACAATGAGCTGCACAGGTTTGCTAAGGTTTCTATCTGAAAAACAACGAGGATTAAGAATCATGTCTTGCTCATTCTGTTCTGTTTTTTTTTTTTTTTTAATTGAACGGTTTCTGCAGGATCAATGAAGTCTTGGTCTCTAGATGAAAAAATAGAGGCTAATGGGATCGATGATCTTAAAAAACCTTTGTTGCAGAATCGAGAAGATGTCACACTTGGGTCAGTTACACCTCAAATAAACGATATCAAGAGTGCGTCCCGCGTAGGTATTGTTGAGTCCAAAGTTAGAAGCGTTAACGGGGTAAACGGCATCATGGTGTCATCACTTGATGCAAATGCTGCAACTAAATATGTTCCATATTTCATTACTGTAAGTCAACCATCAGAAATCACGAGTTTAGTTAATCACCTTGTAATATGTATCACATTCACACAAAAATTATGATCTTTTGACTGTTATTCACATAGGCGCGGCCTTCAAGAATTAAAACTTAGAGAGACTTTTTAAAAAAAAAAAATTGAGTCATGCTATTCTCTTCATAAAGTTGTGATATTTCTGATGTAAATTTATTGTAGGCAAACAGAATAAAAGAAACTAATGAAGACACTGGTCTTGAAGTTAATGAGCTCAAGGGGCAAGACATGTCAGAATGCCGAATCAAGATTAAGGGAATGACATGCACAAGTTGCTCTCAGTCAGTTGAGCATGCCCTACAAATGGTTGATGGAGTGGAAAAGGCAGTGGTAGGTCTAGCTTTAGAGGAAGCAAAAGTACACTTTGATCCTAACCTCATTGATACCAACAAAATAATTGAAGCTGTAGAAGATGCTGGCTTTGGAGCAGATCTCATTAGCTCCCGGAATGAAGTGAACAAAGTGCACCTGAAACTTGAAGGGGTAGATTCTCCAGAAGATGTAAATGTCATAGTTTCTTCTCTTAATTTTGCTGCAGGTGTGAATCATGTTGAAATGGATTCGACAGAACATAAAGTTACAGTTAGCTATGATCCAGACATTACAGGTCCAAGATCTCTTATACAATGCATTCAGACAGCTAGCAGTGGCTCCAGTGTGTATCAAGCAACCTTGCACACCCCTTCAGGAAAAAGAGAAATTGACAAGGTGAATGAAATTCGTATGTACAAGAACCCAGTTTTGTTCAGCTGCTTATTCTCTGTTCCCGTGTTCGTATTTTCCATGGTTCTTCCCATGCTTCCTCCATACGGCAACTGGTTAAACTATAAGATCCATAATATGCTCACTGTTGGGTTGTTTTTAAGATGGATCCTCAGCACACCTGTGCAGTTCATTGTTGGCAAAAGGTATTATATAAATACTGATACTATTTATTTAACCAGAAAACAGTTGTATCTGTTTTTAACAAATTGAGATTTTTATAATCATTTTACTTTGGTTATGATTATCAGGTTCTATTTAGGATCATATCATTCACTAAGGCGAAGGTCTGCTAACATGGATGTGCTGGTTGCGCTTGGAACTAATGCTGCTTATTTTTACTCAGTATATGTTGTAATAAGAGCCCTGACTTCAGCTACATTTCAAGGACAAGATTTCTTCGAGACCAGTTCTATGCTGATATCATTTATTCTATTAGGGAAATATTTGGAGATTGTGGCAAAAGGGAAAACATCAATTGCTTTACAAAAGCTTACACAACTGGTTCCTGATAAAGCTTATTTGTTAGCAATTAATACTAATGGAAATGTTGTCACAGAGACAGAAATTGACACTGAACTTATACAAAAGAATGACATAATTAAGATTGTTCCTGGTGCCAAAATTCCCGTTGATGGTATTGTTATAAAAGGGAAAAGCTGTGCGAATGAAAGTATGATAACCGGGGAGGCAATACCTGTTAATAAAAGTCCAGGAGATAAGGTATTGTTCATATGGCGTGACTTTTATAGTTATGCAAATAAACTGTAATATACTATAATTATATTTATGAGTATAAGCAATCTAATTAGTTTTGAACGTAGGTGTAACTGAAACTTAAAGAGAGAGGATGCACTGTGCTGTGCTTGTTTAGTGATGACGGAAATAGTAGGATTCTGGGGGTTGATAAGGGAGATATGTGACATCTTTTTTATTCCCCCTCCCCTAAGTTTCAGTGTTTCATATTCGTGTAAAGAATAAAGATGGCATGATATAGTGCTGAGAACATTTTTATTTTCCACACATGTGGTGAACAGGTTATCAGTGGGACAATCAATGAGAATGGCTGCTTACTAGTTAAGGCCACTCATGTTGGATCAGAGACTGCACTTTCTCAAATTGTTCAACTCGTAGAAGTTGCTCAACTTGCTAGAGCACCAGTTCAAAAACTTGCTGATCATATTTCAAGGGTTTTTGTTCCAATAGTGAGTGTTCTTCCTCGACATAAACTTTCCCTGTTTTTCCCTTCAAGAAACAATGCTTTATCCAAGCATAGAGCTTTTATACATATAAAATTATGGAGTAAAAAAAATTATGCATTAGTGCTACTTCAATATGTATGCCATCAGTTCTCTGACTATTTTGCTCCTCTCATCTTTTTTGTTTATACTCTAATCTTTTTTTTTTTATGAAGGAATTTATACTTTAATATGACTATACTGAAAACTAGTTTATAGACCCGACTCGTACAAAATACGGATCTTTTTATAACAAAAACAGTAAAAAAATCTCATAAACAAAACAATATTACTTAAAAATAAGAAGAAATATGAATGTGACACGTGTCATGACCTGGAAAGTGACACGTGTCACAACATGGTAGACCAGGGTTAATTTTTTTATATAGATATAGAGATATAGATGAATGAATGATAAAGATCCTGGAGCATTTTATCTCTTAATTAATGTAAGCATTACAACAATATCATATCAATGGGAAGCTACTCAGTTTATGGTTGCACTTTTAGGTGGTTGCTGCAGCATTTATAACTTGGCTGGGATGGCTTATTCCTGGAGAAGCTGGTTTTTTCCCTAAAAATTGGATACCAAAGGCTATGGACGCGTTTGAATTTGCTTTACAGTTTGCTATTTCTGTGCTTGTTGTTGCTTGCCCATGTGCTTTGGGTCTAGCTACACCAACAGCAATCATGGTTGCTTCAGGCGTCGGTGCTTCTCAAGGTGTGCTCATCAAGGGAGGAGATGCGATGGAAAAGGCACACAAGGTGATGTAAACTGTGGATTACAATAGTGTAATAAGAGCTTGAATAGTTGGAAAATGAAGGTGAATATGCTCCAAATCATGTTTGTATAGTTGTCCTGTATACCATTGTGGTCAAAGACACTTTTTCACTTGATTGCATTGTATCTCTAGCATTGATGTTTGCATAATCTTGTATATGTTTTCTAGAGTTTATATATGCGACATATTCATGTACTTTCACTGTTTTTATTATTGGAATTTTATTCATTGTTCTTGATGCAGGTAAAAATTGTTGTCTTTGATAAGACCGGGACATTGACAATTGGTAAGCCAGCAGTCGTTAGTGCAGTGCTGTTTTCTAAATTTTCTATGGAGGAGTTATGTGACATGACAATTGCTGTGGAGGTATTGTTTTAGATGGTGCATAGTATACTTTGGAAATCTGAATATTTGATACAGTTTTATTCTTAAGCAACATTTTTGGAGCCTATATGAGAAAGATATTGAAGAATATATGAAAGAAACTTTGTCCAGTTTTGATCAAAGAAATAATTAATCTTATCTGTTGGTGGATTTCCAAGTGCTATACTTTATAAATACACATGAAGTAAACATGAAGAAAAAAGAAAGACGATACCGTTTTGTCTTCATTTAATAGATTCGGAAAAACAAACTCTAATCAGTGGATGGTACTCCTGGATTTTGATGTTATATTTGAATTCTCTGTTTGTTTACTGAGATGAAAATAAAGGAGTGAAATTCCAATGGTATGCTGTCATGCTGAAGTTTTTCCGATCCAATAATCTTAGTTTGTTTCTCCATAATATTTAAGCTAATTATTTATACAAAATTTAGGCAAATAGTGAACATCCAATAGCAAAAGCTGTTGTGGCACATGCAAAGAGGCTGCGCCAGCAAAAGTTTGGGCCCTGCACTGAACAAGTCCTAGATTTGAAGGACTTTGAGGTGCACCTGGGAGCTGGGGTAAGTGGAAAATCTAATGACAAAACAGTTTTAGTTGGAAACAAGAGACTCATGCATGCTTTTGATGTCCCAATATGTCCCGTGGTTGAGAGGTACATCTCTGAGAATGAAGGTCTAGCAAGAACTTGTGTGTTAGTTTCAATTGATGGAAAGATTGCAGGAGCATTCTCAGTAACTGATCCTGTAAAGCCAGGGGCAAAGCGTGTCATATCTTTTCTTCACTCCATGGGCATTTCAAGCATCATAGTGACTGGCGATAACTTGGCCACTGCAAATGCTATTGCAGATGAAGTCGGTATTCATGAGGTCTTTGCTGAGACGGATCCTCCGGGAAAAGCTGATATAGTGAAAAACTTGCAGGTAAGAGGCTTTGAATCTATTGAGCTAAATGAAACTCCTTTGTTTGAGAAGCACGTTTTTTTTCGATTGAATCTAATATAGGAGTAAATCACCAAATTTTTTCCTAAAATCGCAAAAGAGAGTCAATTTTGTCTTTGAAATTATTAATATTTCAAATTAGTCATTAAAATTAAAAATTATTGATTATACTAGTCTTTTTGAGTCAGTTATTTTAGTGCTTGAAATTATAATACTATAAAAAAATTTCATTTTTAGAGACTAATTTGTAATATTATTAATTTCAAGGACCGATATTGTCCTATAATTTCAGGGACTAAATTGGTGATTCACTCAATCTACTAACGAGGTAGTTATTAACACATGTTGGTTACAAGGTGATATGTGTATGAAGGCCTAATATCAAAGGTCATATGAGAAAGGTGTTAATTTTGATCAGTTTTTGATAATGGCTACAGATGAAAGGAATGACTGTGGCAATGGTGGGTGATGGAATAAATGATTCACCAGCCTTAGCAGCTGCAGATGTTGGCATGGCAATTGGTGCTGGAACAGACGTAGCTATAGAAGCAGCTGATATAGTACTCGTGAAAAGCAGCTTGGAAGATGTGATAACAGCAATAGATCTGTCCAGGAAGACCATGTCTCGTATCTGGCTCAACTACATCTGGGCTTTTGGCTACAACATTCTTGGCATGCCCATAGCTGCTGGTGTCTTGTACCCCCTTTTTGGAATCAGATTGCCTCCATGGCTTGCGGGTGCTTGTATGGCTGCTTCATCGCTTAGCGTGGTTTCTTCATCCCTCTTGTTGATGTTCTATAAGAAACCTTTGCAGATCATGGATTCCGCTTATCTCAAATTTAAGCCCTCCACATTTTGGCCTCTTGAAGCCTCAAGTCTTAACTTTAGATCAGCTAATTGATGTCATTTCTCTTACTGTGATTATTATTTCTTCCAAATAGTTGTGTCCTTTTTTTATAGATTATTCATTTTCAAATTTCAGAGTAATGTTTACTAGCTCATGGCAACAATTGATGGTCCCTTGATTATTATCAAGTAGTTGATGTGCAATTAAAATCTTACCCTTTCTCCTTTCTTTTAATCACTTAATTGCACGAGCAAGGGTCGCCTTCATGGATGGAGTCTACAAAAAGGTTATGCAAATTGGCACGATGACAGTGTGTATGAAAAAAAAAACTATAATAATCCTAGTGATAAAAAGCATAGGACAAGAATGCACGCACTGTCGCATAGGATGAAAAACAGAAAATCATTAGGTTGGAGAACAGGATCCTAGGTGACACTAACCAGTGCTCCTGGTTGGATCGTTGCAGGCGAGGGCATTGCTTATATGTTCACCACTTCACCTTAATTCGCCAACATGTCTCAATGCCATATTATTATTTGATTCTTTTGTTCAACACTTTTTTCTTGCTTTTTTTTTCTTCTTCAAAATTTCAGGGCAGTTTCTTTTCTTTACTAGCTTTGCTCTTGGATGGGCTAATTACTAATGGAGCTGGCCTTGTATTCTATCCAATTGACACCGTTCGTAGAAGAATGGTGAAGCTGTCAAGTACAATTGAGCCCTTTTGATGCATATAATTAGGTCCTAAATCTCTGTTCAATGGTGTCCTTCGTGCTGCTGGTGTTGGGGGTGCTTGCGGGTTAATGGTTATGAAAAACTTTCAGGCACTTTTGCTGGGAAATTATGGCACCATACACACGAGCACAAGATAATGATAGCAAAAAAAAACAAAAAAGGAAATCATTTAAGGATATTCATTTCACTCAAATATTTTACCCGTAGAGTTGTACGAGGAACACAAATTAGAATAACGGTATATCAAGCAGTGATTAGCAACTGCAAGTCGATTTTTTGTGAACCGAGTGATAAATAACTTCCATGTTCTTACTTGTCAGGGTAAACATTTTTCAATCATGCATCAAATATTACTTATATTTGGTGATCTTTATAAGTTTACTCTCTAGCCTCCCCCTCCCCCTAAAAATTAGTCTTAACACCCTGTTTCGAATGTCCTCTGATTAATTTTCCATTAAATAATATTTGATAATTTGAAAAGAAACAATAAAATAATAGGAATAAAAGGAAAAATTCCTAGGAAAAAAAAAACCACTTGCTACTGATGTGGATTCATGTGAGGTCGTTTTCTTTTTAAAATGTCGTTTGGCATGTGCCCCGTCTGAAAACGACATCATGAGGCCTCTCCTTTCTTAGCAAGCAGTGAATCTTTGGTGTTTGGTTTTCATGCCGATTGCTCTTTAGCATTGCGGACAAAAGGAATGTGAAGGGCCTATAATTATAATGTTACTTTTCGTTCTTCACTTCACTTGCACGCCAGGTTTTTGTATCATTCGCTTCTCAATCATGTTATGCCTGATTCTATCACATGCCTGACAGTCTTTTCAATTTGTTCCTTCTCATAGGTATACTTATTTAGTTTAGCACAAGAGAAGGTGGAGCAAAATGTGCTTTGCTTACATTAACTATCATCTTGTGCACTTGTCTTTTTAAGTGAATTTAAACATTACATTACAGTGATATATCAACTGCTAATTTGAAATTCGCCAGTTAGCTACTTGATTATCTCTTTCATGTGCATATATATTTTTTTCATTAATAAAAAGATTGCACATTTATTTTTAAAAAAAATGAAAATCAGTTTGGACTTATAATTCTTAAGGCTAATAATAGGCTTTATCTACTAAATAAAAAAAGGATTTATTTTCGCTTGACGGAGTAGGAGTAGAGCAAAATTAATGTATTTCTAAAAAATGGAAAGCATGTATAGATTTTGTTGGAGGTTGATTCCTAACAAACCATAACTGATACCAACTTCATCGGATCAGTTTTCATTTGGTCACCCCCTATTCAACCACATTCATCACTCACAACATTGATTTTCTAAACACGGGCCAACCACCAAAGCCAAAGGTTGTCCCTGTCAACAATCCAAAAGGATTTGGTGGCCTCCTTCTCGTGGAACCCAATTCCATCTCAATCTCTCATTGCCACGTTTGATCTTTCCATTTATCTTTGATGTTTCCCCAATTTAGTAAAGAAAAGAATTACTTTAATTTGACTTTAATTTTCTTCACCTGTTAAATTATATGAAGAAAACATATTCGAACATGACATTTCGCTGAACAAAAATTCACGTAAAGAATAATTTTCACTTTTCAGAAAATTAATTGCACAAATGAGAAAAAAAATCGTCTTAAAATTTTCAATTTCAGAAAGAAAGGAAAAAAAAATGGAGACTTCTACAGTACTTCTACGCTTATAATTGCTTTCTCCTTTTTATCCGGGGTGGATAAAAATAAAAAAAAAATAATCCGTAACAGTTGGGAAAAAGGTGCGATGTAGCTGATCATGGTCTATCTAACAGGGTTGGCGTGTTGGTGAAACCAGCTCCAGCAAAGTGAGAGAGAGAGAGAGAGAGAGAGGAGAGTGAGGGAGTTACAAAACGAAGAGTGACGATTCCATTTCGCCATTTTCACTCGTTTCGCAGCAAAAGCGATGAAGTTCTAGCTAGGTCAGTTCTTCCAATTCCACCGTTTCACCTTTCGAATCCAATCTCTCTCTCTTTCTCTCTCTTTGCTTCTTCACCTCATTCCTATTGTTTTGTTCTTAAATCAATCATCATTGTTGACCTTCACAGTTTCGGTTTTGATCCGTACATTTCCGCTGGCGTTACGATCACCGGAGGTGCGGGATTTATGTACCTCGATTGCGCATTTTACGTGATTCCTTGCGGTTAGAGGGTTCTTCCGTCTAACCAGGTCTTGATGAGGAGGAATACACTGTCATTGTGTTGCTTGAATTTTTGTAGGCTAAAATTAAATCGTAGGATTCAGATGCAATGCAAGGACGATTTTCCTGTCTCTCTTTTCCTTAACCACTTCCTTCATTCGCATTGTCGGGAGAATATCCTTGTCATTGAATCTCTGTTTCTTCCTGAGAGATCTCTCAGATTGATTTTACTTTTGTGTGATCTTAAGCTGCACTCATCTGATCAGCCAATTAGTAACATATTTGGATATAGTCATATGGACTTAATAAAATACTAATGATGGTTTTGATCGATAGCTGGTTAAAACTTTGTAAGCTTTGGTACTAATGTCATTTCAGTTTTATTTTTTGTTTCCATTTAATTTGTTAGTTCTCAAGTTTCTTGATGTAAAATGTTAGATTAGGCTTGCCGGACTATTCCTTCTTTTAGAATGCATGGATTTAAGCAATTACTAATAGAAGTCAAAATAGCCTTGGTTGAATTAATGTCATTTGCCTTTAAATCATCTGTGTGAATTTTACTTTCTGCAGGTTTACATTTTAAGAGTATCTGGATGATCTGGGAGGCGGATGTCGCATGTTAACTCCTTCAACTTTTGTTAATGAGTCTGCCTTGGTGAATCTGTGGAGATTGAAGAATAGTTTGTATATGTATTGATCTCTGTGCCTAAGCTTTTATGTTTTGTTGTTTGTGTGCTTCATTGTCCTTGCATTGATTCTTGTAATTTGCTGTGAATTCACCTTGCAGATTACTTGTCTGCAGAAACTAGAAAGGATTCAAAATGAGTTGGAATCCGCACATGGAAGTCCATTACAATAACATCAGCTATCCCTATAGTACAGCAGGAAGCTTTATTGAATACTTTGAAGGTCTCACCTATGAACATGTCAACTTCATTTTTTCCGGTGCATCGCATGCTCAGGTGCCTGCAAAGATTGTCATCTATATTCTGTTTAACATATTTTATGCTTTGGTTGTGGTAATAGTTCTACTTATTTTCTTGTTTCCTTAATGTAGATATGTTGGAAAGACTGTTCTGTGTTTCATCATCTTATCTGAACCTTCTTATTGTTCTTTTGTTATTCATGGAAGGCTACTAGAAAGATTTATATTATTCAAGTAAAAACATAAAATTCCATTTTTATGTGCAGGAGAGTTCGTACCCTTCAAATTCAACCTTTTACAAGTTTGGACTATCTGAACCTGAGAATGCTTCATACTATCGTTACAATCATGGTTATGATGATGTAAATCATCACGAACCACTGGTGGATGAGTATAGGAGGCCTTCAGAAAACTCCTCAACAATCAATGAACAGACTGCGGCTGTAAGCACAGAATGGGGAGAAGGTGGAAACACTGGCACACGAGACAATTCTATTGAATGTACGTTATTGAGTTTCATCTGAAGACAATTTTCCTAAATATAACCGGTCCTTAGATTAACCAAGAATAATTAAAACAACAAATGGCCTGTCCTGCATATTATAAGTAATTAGTTACAATTTAGTAATATTTGGGTGAAACGATACAGTCTTGGGTATGTATAAGTTCCTAAGAAGTGCATTGCTGCTCACCTCACACTGCTACACTTTTGGGCAAAGTAGTCTTGATTCCTTTGTGAGCATCATAATGTTTGAGAAACTGTTGCTGGAGAGTTAGTTGCACTATCATGATAGGAACTAAGATTTTACTATCGAATGGATTAAGAAACCAGAAAATAGAGTCAATTACAAGTAGTATTGGCATAAAGAAAAATGCAAGAAAAAGATAAAATGTATATTAGAAGTGGACTCCTTTGCCCAGTAGCAACAGCCACACCCAAACTTCCCAAAAGATGGCGGATGGACTACCCACTCACTGCCCCCCAAACTTCCCCCTTCCCCCTAGCATCTTCATCACCAATCCCCTCATGACAGCTGTCCATTCTGTTAGACCCCTCCTTGCCTTCTCTAACAGAATTCTCATTCCCAATTATACCATTATTCCCTTTCTTGTTTCTCCTGTAGACTTTTGTTGGAGGCCCAACTGTCGTGAGCCCACTATATCATTTGCGAGTTGCGGGAAAAATGGACTCGGATCCTCTGCTGATGCTTTGTTCACCTTCTGAACGAGAGACAAAAAGAGAAAAATCAGTTAAATAAGTAGTAACACTTTGGTAGGATGTCCATATGTTGTATCCCTTTGCCCATTGCAAATCTTGTAGGACTCTTTTTAAGATTAGTCCCGAAGAGAAAAGGTTTTAGATTCTGTTATGGCCTCTTCATTTATATCTATCCAAACCCTCCTTTGCTAAGCTGTCATTTGAGAATTTTTTACCTTTACATATAAAATGTTATATCAAAATTTAAACAACTTTGTCTCTTTTCTTACAGGCCCACGAAGACATCATAGTAATTCCAATGATTATCAGGTATTTGCCTTCATATCTCCTGGTGCATGAAATGATTTAGGAAGTTTGTACAGTTACCTTTAGCCATTCATCAGTGAGAAGCACAACAAATGATTATCTAACCCATTTTTCTAAGTTCTGCAGGTCATTTGGCAAGACAATATTGATCCCGACAACATGACCTATGAGGTGGGTTTGAGTGTCTTTTAGACTCCTCTTTTTAGGCATCATGTAGTACTTCGTTGTCTTATGTTTCATTTTTCTTCCTTGTACTTGTACATATTATTCTATATGGCAATAGTTACTCTTGGAAAATATTGTTTGGCTAGATCATTTCATAAAATGCTTACAGTTCATCATGTGTCCTTATGATCTAGACTGCATTACATATTTTAGCTGCAATTGGTAAAATCCATAATGTTGCATCTACTACTGGTTTGTTAGTTCACAGGAAAAGCAAATTTAATGAAGAAACATTTATGTTAAAAAATTGTATCATGGATGCACATTTTTTTCCAATTAAATGTGTGACTATTGGTAGTGTGGTCTCAAACTATTGTAGTCATGTGAACATCTCTGTAAATAGCAATTAGGAAAAGGTGAAAACATAGACTCCTTATATTTGAGTTGATTCTTTTGCCACTTCCCAACATT
Source organism: Glycyrrhiza uralensis (assembly GCA_030159175.1). Lineage (NCBI taxonomy): Eukaryota > Viridiplantae > Streptophyta > Magnoliopsida > Fabales > Fabaceae > Glycyrrhiza > Glycyrrhiza uralensis. The sequence continues at coordinate 52,675,669 of BRZY01000003.1, read as the reverse complement.
AATATTGTATTATTTATTGCAGGAACTACTTGAATTAGGTGAGGCCGTTGGAACTCAAAGCCGTGGTCTCACCCAAGAACAGATCTCCTTACTTCCAGTTTCAAAGTACAAGTGTGGGTTCTTCTTGAGGAAGAAGTCACGGGATGAGAGGTAATATTTGGGTTTTTGGATTCAATGTTTTACTGCAGTTGTTTCTTTTCTTATCCATATCCACCCATTAGATCGATTTTGTTTGTAATGTGTCAAGCATTCAAAATCCTTGCTTCTATTTTTTGTTCTTCATCGACTCTATGTTGTGTTCTGGGTTGGCTAGTTGTTATCAAACTGTTCTATTTTCTTCTCGGTACAAACTGATCTTGAGGGATTATGTATTGTTGCTATTAAGCTTATTCTTTTGGTTAATTTTTGTCAGTGATATGCCTTTTTTCTCTGCCAAATTACTACATTGTGTAGCCTACATAGAGTTTATTATGAGGCAAAAAACGATAAGATGCGTATCTCACATGAAGAGAATATATTTATTAGTGGATAGAGGCAGGTGGATTCTTGTGAATTAAAAATGCACATGTTGTGAGTTTTACCATCAATTGTAGTCCTAAAATCTATTGCATGATTGCATCCTGTCTGGCATAATCTGTGAATGAGAACAAAATGTGTAGAATCAAATGGATGAAGTGGAGGATTTTGTCTCTTTTCTTACCTTATAGTATAGTATAATCTGGAACTAGAAATGGTCCAGATGGGTATTGCACTTAAAAACCCTGGGTATATGTCTGTTGCGTACTTTAGAATTACAACATGAGAATCCTTCTTGCATCTATTGTTTTAATTGTGGAAGGGCAATTACTTGGATCTTGCCTTCTCTGTGCTATAATGTGTTTGATCTGATTCGTCTTCTTGTTTAGATGTGTGATTTGCCAGATGGAATATAAAAGAGGGGACAAGCGGATCACTTTGCCATGTAAACACGTCTATCATGCTAGTTGTGCGAACAGATGGCTTAGCATCAATAAGGCAAGATATTTACCAATTTGTCATGAGCTCATTAAGTGCTTTTAGTGCATATTTTCCTGTTTGCTGAATTACCTGTCCTTTTGTTTTTTATGCCGGGCTTTTTTTTCTTCTTTTCAGGCTTGCCCTATATGTTACACGGAAGTGTTTGCCGACAAGTCAAAACACAAATAACGGATGAGCGAATATGTAACCTGCACATGTTTCTGTTTCCCCTTGAGGTTGGGGGTCTTTCACAGAAACACATTTATTTGTCTTCCTTTTTCGTAGTGAGATAAACCATTACATTTGGTTTAGTTAAAATACAAAGATAGTAGTCGCGGGGGTCGGAATCCCAAAGTTTTATAAAGAAATATGGACATACATCATGGTTGTGTTGGGGAGGCTGGATTATGGTTTGTTTTCGTATTACTGTTATATAGTGTGCTGTGGTATCATGTATTTATTATCACCAGCTGCTGATGGTGTTTGTGTTGGAGAGGCTGGAATATGAAACATACATTCATAATTTTTACGAAAATTTCTTCAAACATTAACATTTTCAAGTGTGTTAATAAGGCTATGCATGAGCAACTTATACACACACACACTGTCCAGCATTAACATTACAACCAAGGGCATGTTTGGTAAACATGTTTATTTAGTAAGCTATTTTAGATTGTGTCAAAAAAAAGTAAGTTATTTTAGATGAGTTTAATTAAGCATTTCTTTATAAATTGAGAAGGTTATTGAAATAAGTTGAACACAAGGGAGTCATAAGGTGGTTTGAAGGATGAACATAGAAGTTGGAGTGATAAGAGAAGTTATGGATTTAAATCTCTCTTACTAATATAACATACTAGTATTGCATAGGTAAAAAAATTCGTTTTGTAGGTTAATGAGAAATAAATAATTGTAATTTTAAGTTTAATTTAATACATAACATATTATTGCATTTTAATTAATAATCTAAATTAGGTTCCTGATAATATTTATGTTGTAAGTGAAAGTGAGTTATTGTATTCTATTTCAAAATGCTTTTGTGCTTGTATTGGTGGTGATCAATTACTCGACCATGACATGCAATCCATATGTGCAAACTAACTAAAGGAAAATTATATTCATAATTCATATTCATAACAATAAACTAACACGACTCCATGACATAGATGCTAGTGAGTTCAATGATAATTCCTTTGGCTTGTCAATTTTTTCTTATAGATTGCTCATTTGAGTATATAATTCACTTACCTGTGTTTTTGTCTTTTGGATATTGCAAGAATTTTCTTTGTTCTTGGTGTATGGCAAACATCAATCCTCCATAAAAGTTCTAAGGACACAATTGCTAGTGGTTCAATGATAATTCTTTTGGCTTGCTATTTTGTTTGTTCCAGATTGTTCATTTGAGTATATAATCTATTAATTTTTTCTTTTCTCATGATTTTCTCTTTTGGGTATTGCAAGAAGTGCAACAAATAAAATGTCCAAAAAATTTCATAAAGTATAACTAAATAAAGGCCAAAAATATTTGTATAAATCATTCCACATCCTAGCATTGTAGAACTTTCACGTAACACTTTGGCACTCGAGACATTTTTAGCGATTTCAGTTATGTAATAAAAACACAAAAAATATTTTTAATAATTTAATATAATAATAATAATAATAATAAATTTTATTATGTTGAAACTTCAAATATAACCTGCCACTATTATATCTCGCATTTTTATTCTGTTGAAGCTTAGAATATAATCTGATGCTTACGGATCTTGGGTGCGAAATTTCTTATGGCTATGATTTCTTCTGTTGAAGCTTCTAATTGAATATGACATTTTCACACCCACGTGTGAAATTGCCCACAACCATGATCTCCTCCGATAAAGCTGTGAAATGAATCTAACGCTTTCACATCTTGGGTGTAAAATTTCTCACCACTGTTATTTCTTCAGTTGAAACTTTAAATTGAACCTAATGCTTTTAATGTTGAGAGGAAAAAAAACTGCCTTGGAAAAAAGGAAAACAATTGCATACACTATATTTGAAACAACACCTCCACCAAGTAAAACTAATACTTGATTACAAACAAATATAAAGGCAACAAAATAATTATACCATAATACATTTACCTATAAAAAAAGTTGAAAACAATTTATAAACATATTTTTTGAAGGAACAACTTACAAACATATAATATAAACTTATAATAAGTTGTTTATAATTGAATATATCAACAATTAACCGTAGTTGATGTTATGTCAATTTGTTCACAATTTAACCATCGATGATATTATCCCGAGTGGATTTAGCCCTTCTAAAGTAAGGAGAAAGTAAAGTAATGTCAACCACTAATAAAAAAATCAAGGGTTGATAATTCAACACATTCATGATTTGTTATGTATATATTTGTAATATCAACTATCGATTTATTCATCAATGGTTAAAAAATGAAGGTTTTTTAAGATAATTAAACTTATATTTCTTAGGCCCAGATAATGCATTACTCATCATTTGCTGCTGCCTCCTCCAGGATGAGAAATATCATTATTCCGATAGACCCAGATTTTTTTTTTGGTCAATTACACACACACACACTTGGGGGATGGGAGAAGAGGGTGGAGTGGGGATTGAACCCACTCCCTACAACATATCACCCCTAGTTTCTTACCACTCGAGCTATCATCGGGGGATCTGCAGGTTTGTATGTGTGTATTACATTGGTACTCATATAGTACTACCTATATAGAATAGACCATAAAGCCTTTACTTCGATCAACTTTTAATGACAAAATATACCGCTACAACAAGCGGTGTACTGATCAGGATACATTTTTCCATCAAATCTATGAATCATTTTTTTTTTAATCTGATCTATATAATGAATGATATTGGATCCTTTATGCGTTTGATTAGAATCCTTCCCATCATCATCCCATTTTTCTCAAATATGGGTGAAGTGCAGAGAGAAAATGTGAATGTATGGGGAAGTAATGGGGGCCATGTTGGCCTTAAATCAAAATTCTGATTAGTATTTTTCCGCATGATGTAAAAGGAAGTCTTCAAAGGTGAGCTGGGTACAGGACACAGGAGCAACCTACCAAACAAAATTGTGTTTTTACTTTTTAAGTCATCTATCTAGAAGGATATATATTTAGAAGCCTGCATATATATGCCTCCAAAACAACTACACCATGACTCGGCAAATTGAAAGATAAACAACCTGCATATGTCAAACTGAAGAAATATGATAGTATAATATTATTTTGGCCAATGAGAAAGGAGATGTTACCATGTCTACAGAAGAGACGTTTCAGCCGCAAAACTAGCACTGGTAGGATGCTAATAATATATATATTGTTTTGGTACAATTATGTGTGTATAATATGCATTCTGATAGTTGTTTAACAAAGATTCTGACTACATTAATCGGAGAACTCAAACTAATAATGTATAAAGAAAATACCAGTGAGATATTTTTTTATAGGGGAGGGGATTCAAATTCGGATATAAGAGGCTACAAATGTTAAATGCTACCAATTAAGTTAATACCCTCGACACCAGAGAGATACTATCATACTATGACCTATAATATTGTTGCAATTAACTTGGTAAAATTGGGGAGAGTTTCCAATAAAAGCAGAGCAACAGCATTTTGAAAGAAATATTTGTTGATTAAAATCTATTTACGCGCGATGCTTTGTAAATGTAAAACGATTATTATTATTATTCCTCTCCATCAGGCCACACTGTTGCCTGGCTATCCAAAGTTCCATTTTTTTTTAACTGAAAAATATTTATGTCATTTCATTGAAAATAACTTCTGCAATACAAGGAGGGACTGAGTAAAAGTCTTTGGCACAAAACTCCTTTTTTGGTCAACTGGCAAAATCTCTAAAACTGCTCTTTTGGCTAACATGGGCCACCATGTTTGCTTGCCTACAAACAATAGAAAGCTTAAAATTTGGATTCTCCAAAGTTTCTTGGCTAATAGTGCGTATAGCTTCCACAAACTGTTAATTTTACATGCACTTTAAAATCCAATTATTTCAGAATTGGAAAAACTTAAAATAAGCACCAGTCAGGAATGTCTGGATTTCTGAGAGCTGATGCAACGCGGGTTTCATTTCCCCGTGCTTAGGGTCTAGTTCCCCCCCCCCCCCCCCCCCCCCTTTTTTCTGTTGTTCCCTTTTATTTTAGCAAACTCTACCAAAAAAATGGCATGCATATTGTTCACTTCGTGTTCAAATCTAATGGCACAATGTTGCGGCTATAACTATAAATCTTTTCACAAAATCCTAGACTCTCCCTGGTTAGTAATTTCTTTAATATGATATTAAACAGTAATTTTTTTATGGAAATATAATTTCACATCCTTTTCAGCTTTGTCTACATGAGCTTTCAAACTCACATATCCACTCACTGCTCTAGCTTATAAAGAACTAAGGCCCGTTTGGATTAGCTTATACAGAGTTTATGAACATAGCTTATGATTGATTCATAAGCTATTTTGGGTTTATTTTTCATAAGCTACCCAGGATAGCTTATTAAAATAGCTTATGGCTTATATAAAATAAGTTTCACTATAATTTTACTTCGATTATAAAAATAGCTTATACAGCTTATGCCATAAACAGTAGATAATGTTGTTATCCAAACAGGGCCAGTCACATGGTGGAACTGATCAAAGATCTATCAGAACAAATTTAGGGAGGGGGCAAAAGGTTTACATATATATAATGACATTGATTAAAATTAAAATACCTATAAGAATAATGAATGTTAGGTCGACTAGGTTAGACAGTACCAAGTCAGCAAAATTAACATTTTAAGCCACAACGAAAATTCCCTACAGTATATATATAATCCTTGAGTCAAGGATATGTTAGCCTGCCAATTGACAAGGATGTCTAGCAAGCTGAAGTAGTTTATTAATTCACCGACAATATTAGCATAAAAATTATAGCAAAAAAAGATACTTTTACATTTTTTGTAATCTAGAAATATGGCTGTTTGGAAGAAAGAGCCAAAGCTGATTAATTATAAAGAAACGAGAGATACAAAGTTTGGCATCATTAATTTGACTTTATTATAAGCTATTTCACACTTCAGGTTCAGGCTCTCGATCAGGATCGCCAGTTCTCTCTAAAAGGCAAAGGAAATAATCAGAGCAGCCTGCGTTCCGACGCGCTTTCACAATCATTTGTTGTTTTCATATCTAACAAGAACTCATTCAGCCTTGCCATCTCCAACTCTCTTCATTGACTTTGTTTCCAGACCGTATTAATGTGGAAGAAATATATATTAACCCATTTATTTAATGAAAAACCACAATGTCAAGTTGAAATATAAAATTATAAAATTAATGATACAAACAAAAGGCAGTCTAGCTGTACTTAATGCATTTGACAAAGAAATCTTATCATCCATATGCTTGGAGGAACACTATATAAGGAGTTAGAATCCATATACTTTGCCACGCAAAAATATAGTATAACTCTTCTAAAGGACGAGTGTAGGACTGCACTAACTTAGAGAAAGATGGGAACCTCAGTTGAGCCGAGGCATTGGCCTCGACTCATCTATGCACTAGCATTTTGCCTAATTGCTATGGGTGTTGCTGCTGATGATAAGCCTTACTATGCAGGCCAAGGCCAACCATACAACTATCCAACACGACCAAGCCATGGAGAACAACCACCCAACTCTTATTACAAACCACCTCCATATTACTACTACAAATCCCCACATCCACCTTCTCCATCACCACCACCTCCTCATGTCTACAAATTCCCACCATATTACTACAAATCTCCACCTCCACCTCCATCTCCATTCCATCCACCACCTTATGTCTATAAATCTCCTCCTCCACCGTCTCCTTCACCACTCCCTCCATATGTGTATAAATCTCCTCCTCCACCGTCTCCTTCACCACTCCCTCCATATGTGTATAAATCTCCTCCTCCACCGTCTCCATCACCACCCCCTCCATATGTCTATAAGTCACCACCTCCTCCATCTCCTTCACCGCCCCCACCATATGTGTACAAGTCCCCACCACCACCATCTCCATCACCACCACCTCCATATGTTTACAAGTCGCCTCCCCCACCATCTCCCACACCACCCCCTCCATATGTCTACAAATCACCACCTCCTCCATCTCCTTCACCGCCCCCACCATATGTGTACAAGTCCCCACCACCACCATCTCCATCACCACCACCTCCATATGTCTACAAGTCTCCTCCCCCACCATCTCCCTCACCACCGCCTCCATATGTCTACAAGTCACCACCTCCTCCATCACCATCCCCTCCCCCACCATATGTCTACAAGTCACCACCTCCACCCTCCCCATCCCCACCACCTCCATATGTTTACAAGTCTCCTCCTCCACCATCACCTTCACCTCCTCCACCTTATGTCTACAAATCCCCACCGCCACCATTCCCATCACCTCCACCTCCATATGTTTACAAGTCTCCACCTCCACCATCTCCTTCTCCTCCTCCACCATACTACTATAAATCCCCACCACCACCCTCCCCATCGCCACCACCTCCATATGTTTACAAGTCTCCACCTCCACCATCCCCATCACCTCCTCCTCCATATGTCTATAAATCCCCACCACCACCATCCCCTTCACCTCCACCACCCTACTACTACAAGTCTCCACCTCCACCATCTCCTTCACCACCTCCTCCATATGTCTATAAATCTCCACCCCCACCATCTCCTTCACCTCCTCCACCATACTACTATAAGTCTCCACCTCCACCATCTCCTTCACCTCCTCCTCCATATGTCTATAAATCACCACCCCCACCATCTCCTTCACCTCCTCCTCCATATGTCTACAAATCCCCACCACCACCATCCCCATCGCCACCACCTCCATATATTTACAAGTCTCCACCTCCACCATCCCCTTCTCCTCCTCCACCCTATGTCTATAAGTCACCACCACCTCTTTCACCTTCACCACCTCCTCCATACGTATACAAATCTCCACCCCCACCTCCTCCACCATATGTTTATAAGTCACCGCCTCCTCCTTCTCCTTCACCTCCTCCACCTTATGTTTACAAGTCCCCACCTCCTCCATCCCCATCACCTCCTCCACCATATCATCCCTACCTCTATAACTCACCCCCGCCTCCTGTGTATTAGGCTTGCGGCTAAAGCTATTTGAATTTGTTTCAATAAATCATATCCAACATTGTTGTGGTTATTTTTTGTACTTAAGCATTTATAAATAAAAGTGTGTCTACATTCTACATTGAAGAGCTTTATTTTGGTTAGTGCAATTGTGCATGTATTGGTGTTAATTAGGAAGTTTGTATTTATCTCTTTTTTTCATATTTTCATATGATATTATATTTTGTTCTTAGGTGTTGGTTTTCTACTTCCTTCCTTGCATTATGAATTTATCGTGACTAAATTCAGGAATAATGAACTTTTCGACCACGAAGGTAGCCAGTGAGAAGGAGGGTGCATTTTTCAGGATTGGCATAACATCAACATGTACTGTATCACCCTGTAATTTACAGTGGTAAAAATGATAAGGTCGATTAAGAAACTATATGTAAATTGGTGGCATTAATCAACATCTGGATCAAATTACAGAAGGGTTATTCAAAAATGGTGAATATGACCATAAATTCTTTATTAACCCTTCTTATGTTAAAAATATAATATAATATTCAGGATTGCCTAATGCTACAAAATAGAAAAACTATCAATAAATCACCTCAGAAAACATGATTAAAACCAACATGACTAGACTGTTAATCTAGAAGTTCAGAGTTGGATCAGCATGAATCCGAACCTGGTTAGCAATGAGGTAAGATCGTTGAGCTCTCCAATTAGGAATTTTGAGCCTTTGCTCTTTAAAGAGCCACAAGAACTGCAATTGTAAAAACGGGAGAAGTGAAAGGCTTAGACCATCAAAATTGGACATACATTGGTGATAAGTTCAGCAGGTAAATCGGAATTTTCGGCAGACAATGGGTGAAATAATTACCTTGTGCAAATCATCCTTTGTATTGGATAAAATTTTCAATCCTAAGGAAATTCAGAGGCAAGACTAGATGTGTGCATCTTCTTTGGTTCATTTCTTTGTTTAAGCTCAGTGGGCAGATCCTGAACGCATAAAGTGAAAATTCCACATAAACTATTAAAACTCAATTACTTCATGAAACAATTGTAAGCTCGTGTAAATTAATTCATAAGTTCAGAAAAGATTAAAAAAAAAAAAAGATCCACCGTCACTTACACGAACAAAGAAAGCAGTGCTGGGTAAACCAAGAGACCTAAATACAGAAAGGCATTGATATCCAAATGAATCGATGTAGTAAGAATCAGTTTCTTCGAACAAAGACCTTGCTGAGACCACGTTGTGAATCGAGCTCCTCTCTCCTCCGCTACCGCTGTACCCGCCGTCCCTATACCAATCTAATCGAACTCCTTCATACGATCGAAACCCTCGAAATCGTGTTCGGATCGCTTCCGAACCAAACTCGAACCATCCCAATCCTTGTCCACCGTCTGATACATGTCATAGCGAGAGGAGTAGGACTGGTCATGCTGCGCCGAAAACGAAAAGGAACGGTTCAGATTCGAATCCGTGAGAGGAGGGTAGAGGCGACGAGGGAGAAGAGGGCCACTACGTTCTATCGCGCGAAAGAGAAGGGGAAAAGTGATTAATTTCAAATTTTGGAGAAAAGGAAGAAAAAAAAGTTGGAGGGAAGGTAGGAGAAAAAAAAATGTGGGCGGGATATTTTTGCTAAGTAGCGTCAACCCAGGATGTTGCTAATATTTATTTTCGAACTAGCCACGTGAACCGTGCGGCGTGCCGTTATTTAACCAGAAATTATATCCATACAGTATTTAACTTAGATAGATCGTTGATGTCACTGATTTAACTTTTTCTTTCTTTCTAGTAGTAGGCTTTGTCCTACTAGCCATTGGATAAATAACATATTACACATATCCCAAAAAATTATATTAAAGATATACACAGGTAAACTGTTGACAATCGAAGATGTTTTTTTTTTTGGTCACAGAAATATAGCTTGTATTAAAAGGGCCAAGCCCAAAGGAGCATTACAAGCATAAGCCAGAAAGGCTAATACAGCATAAGCAAGCATTTTACCGATAAAGAATAATAAAAACATCAAGGCAATTTATATTCGCACATACGTACTTTACTATCTGCATATACATATTCGCGAAACTATTAATTCTGCGGGTGTATTTTTTTTTCAACACACACTCCGCGGAACTATTAGTTCCGCGGGTTATAATTCTCCGTGGAACTATTAGTTTCGCGAACTCCGTGGAACTATTAGTTCCGCAGGTTGTAATTTAATACATACATGTCTGCGGAACTATTAGTTCCGCGGAGAATTACAACCCGAGGAACTAATAGTTCCACGGAGTGTGTGTTGAAAAAAATACAACCCGCGGAACTAATAGTTCCACAGAGAATTATAACCCGCAGAACTAATAGTTCCGCAGAGTGTGTGTGTTGAAAAAAAAATACACCCGCAGAACTAATAGTTCCGCAGACATGTATGTGTAGATAATAAAGTATGTATGTGCAGATATAAATTCCCAAACATCCATGCGCAGCTGTCCACAACAACCCACAACATTAAAGACACCCGGCCTCAGAAAATGAAAACACCACCTACCAACATACCCCAGCAATTCCCCAAAAAGAGAGAGAAAAGAACATGTCCTTCAAACAAAAAGCCAGCTGAACAGCTCCACCCCTCAAAACACTACCATCCTCTCGTCCCAAAACAAAGAGGAAACTAGGCCATGAAGCAAAAGATCCCGGGAAGTAGACTCATCACAGAGCCAACTATACAATCTTCCCACCAAAAAACAGAAAAAAAAAACTCTCTCAAAACCACAAAGAATTGCATACGGTATGTAACATGGTGTAGATCAAACGTTTCCAGCAAAAGTCCAAGGGTAGGGAGTGCCAGGGTCAAAAGGGAAACCAGAGAAGAAAGCTGAAATTTTGTCAGCATCTATGGCGGATCTCAACGTGGGGGGAAGATTCCTGGCCCAGTTGAGAGGGAGACACCCACTTTTGGCCAACTTTGTTACCATCTCTACCGATCCAGGTAATTTTGTCAGCAAGACAATCGAAGATGTTAAACGAATGAGGATAGACATTGATGCGGGTTGTCTTCAATAATTAGTTGTAAGGTAATTTCATAAAAAAATGTAGTTTCATAAAATTGTATCCAAAAAAAAAAGGTAGTTTCATAAAAAAATGTTCTGAGTGTCAAAAAAGATTCCATGATGACAAAATCAAAATTTACATGTCAAAAGTCAAACTCATAAAACCTCCACAACAAGGGTGACAAGAAAAAGTACTCTCAATAGATTAAAAAAAACGCATAAATCAACTTGGAGCCCTCTTCCAAATAAAGTGATATATAAAAACATAGTAGAAAGGTGATTAAATTTGTGAAAATTTGCATAAAATATAAGTTATTTTGTATTTTGCTAGAATTATAAAAAGTACTATTTATATTAAAAGCTAGTTATAATCTCTTTTTTCCTATAAAAACTACTCAAAGGATCTTCTCAAACTAATTAAAAATTTATTTTTTTAAAATTTCTAATTTTTTAATAACTTAAAGGAACACTTTAAAAAAAAATTAAAAAATATTTCATAAAATAAAGGTGCTCATATGGCGATTCGTGCGAACAAAGATTTTTTACTCAAGTTGTATATATTGTATATATAATCTATCTATACTAAATCAACAATAAATACATTTTCATCTTAAATGTAGAATAACCAATAAATAAACTTGTGTTACTAGTAATAAAAATACATGGGTATATTTTGTCAAAAAGAAAACATGGGTATAAGATCTGGTGTCTTAAAGAGATTAAGATTACTGTTTATCAAAAAAAAAAAAAAGAGATTAACTTTTTTTTTTGGTCAACTGAAAAAAAAAAGATTAAGTTTACCCCGACTTTACTCTGTTAAACTTGACGACATATGACAAAAGTCTTGAAAAATAAGAAATATTATTATTATTACATCACATGGCTAAAATTGAATAAAAATTTATTGAATTGAATTGTTTTTTATTTCCTGTACAACCCATTGGGCCCACGACGCACACGCCGGCCCATAGGCGCTGTTTTTAAAGTAAAGCAAGTAAATAAAAGCAGTTCATTATCGACCAAAAATAAAAAATAAAAGCAGTTCATAATCATCGGTGGCGCCGTTGTTAGCAAGAGTGGGAAGGAAGGAAAGAATTTAGAATGGGGACGACGAGCGAGGAAGTACGAACTCTTTGGATTGGGGATTTGCAGTACTGGGTTGACGAATCTTACCTCTCTCAGTGCTTCGCTCACACCGGCGATGTTGTTTCCATCAAGATCATACGCAACAAGATGACGGGCCAACCCGAAGGCTACGGCTTCGTGGAGTTCGTTTCCCACGCCGCAGCCGAGAGGGTTCTCCACACTTACAACGGCGCTCAAATGCCCGGAACAGAGCTAGCCTTCAGGCTCAATTGGGCCTCTTCGGGAGATACTGGGCCCGACCACTCCATCTTCGTGGGCGACCTAGCACCCGATGTCACCGACTATCTGCTACAGGAGACTTTCCGGGCCCATTACCCTTCCGTTAGGGGCGCCAAGGTGGTGACGGACCCTCTCACGGGCCGCTCTAAGGGGTATGGGTTTGTTAAATTCTCCGATGAAGCCCAGAGGAACCGTGCCATGACCGAGATGAACGGTGTTTATTGCTCCACTCGCCCAATGCGTATCAGTGCCGCCACACCTAAGAAGACTACTTCATTTCAACACCAACAATATGCTGCTCCACCTAAAGGTCACTTCACTATGCCTATATTATTTATACTCTTTTGGTGCAACCTACTTTGTGTTTGCTTCTACCGTGACGAAAATTGATATTGAAAATTGATTCTTTAAAATTGATTTTGATTAAACGTGAATTGAATGTAAATACGATGTATGTTGTTTAACAATAAGTTTGAGACTAAAAATTACATCTGGAGGCAGAAGCATCAAATTTCAGCTTCAATTTAGAATCCATTCCAGATGCAAATTCAATTCTACTAAAAAACACTCATATATGTCAAAATCAATTTTATGTCTATAGAATCACTTTTACCTCTCAACCAATCATGCACTTAGAAGAAACACTAACATGTGAATCAATTTTGCAGCAATATATCCACTCCCGGCATATACTACCCCGGTGAATGCTGTTGTACCAGATAATGATAATGATATGAATAATACTACTGTAAGTCAGATAGATGATAGACCTGTAATTTTTGTATTTTTTTTTAATTGATGGTACTCTTAGACGACATTCATTTGCATGGCAGGTTTTTGTTGGTAATTTGGATCTTAATGTCACTGAGGAGGAGCTTAAGCAAACCTTTTTGCAGTTTGGAGATATTGTATCTGTCAAAATTCATGCTGGCAAAGGATATGGTTTTGTTCAATTTGTGACTAGGTTTTTTTTCTCCTCCCCTTAACATGTCAATCTCTTTATGTGGTTACTCTAATATTTTGAAACTAGTAAAAGGTAATGATATGATATTGACTGTTGCTACCCTCGTTTTCCAAGGCAATAAGTTTCATGTGGCTTGATGTCACTCTGCATCTTGTGAGGTCTTTCATCAATCTTATTTTTTTCTTCTTTTTCTCTTTATCCTATTATTAATTGGTTTTTTAACCTTTCATGTCGCTTGTGTGTGTAGAACATCTGCTGAAGAAGCCATTCAGAGGATGCAGGGGAAGATGATAGGTCAACAAGTGATCCAAATTTCTTGGGGTAGTAGTACCTCAACTGCCAGACAGGTGATTGTGCCTTTGGAAACGGTTCATTTCTTGACAAAATGATTAAATACATCATTAAGTTACATTATGATAAACATTATATGCACTTTTTAAATATATGAAAATGAGAACCATTTGATCATAAACTTGTCATCGTTTAAATTTTACAAGATTTGACACAAATAATCAAGATAATGAATAGTTATAATTCAATGGTTAGATCGACAAAAAATCACATTCTATCTAAAGTTATTAATGGAATAAGAATAATAAAGTTTTACACCATTGTAACTTGATCCCTCCACCATGTATGTATACTGTTTTAATCTAAATGTTATCAGTACTCTTGATTGACATATATGAATGAGTATCATATCTCTGATCTGCTGAATAAGTAGCTGGTTTGTGGAGTTCACCTTTTATGCTTTTATATGTGTAATATATTATCACTAATGAAACTTTTGAATGAAACAATTATAGGACTTACCTGGTGGCTGGGGACCGCATATGGATCCAAGTCAATGGAGTGCCTACTATGGATATGGACAGGGTTATGAAGCCTATGCTTATGGAACTTCTCATGATCCTTCTTTGTATGCGTATGGTGCATATGCTGGTTTTGCACAATACCCTCAGCGGGTAAGTTATCTTAAATTCAGTTCAACATGATAGTTTAGTTCCTATAGCAGAAAATAACTTTATTGGGCTACCCATGCATATTGGTTGCTTATTTTTCAGGTTGAAGGTGCTCAAGCTCAAGACATGTCAGCTATGTCTGTACCTACGGAGGAGTGTTATGATCCCCTGACAATGCCTGACGTCGACAAGTACGTTCCCCCCCCCCCCCCCGCCCTGTTTTCCGATTGAAAACTTGGTTATAGACACCTTAAAATGTGTATGTTGACTCTCCCCCCTCCACACACACGCACACACATTGGCTTATGAAGGATCTTTGATTACTTTGCCAGGTTAAATACTGCATATCTTTCAATACACGGAAATGCCATTTTAGGACGGTGCCTCTGGCAGAAAACCTCACCATTCTTACAGCAAGCTTAGGATCTAATTGTATTACACGGTCAATTTTATGCAATAGTCATGAACACTTCAAAATATGGCGGAGGTGATTCATGGTAGGCCTGCAACACATTTACTGGTTGAGACACAAGTCGCCTTAGATGAAGTTAGTGGCAGTGGTGGCTAAGAAGAATATCTGACATTACGTAACATGTTCTCATATTCTCTAGAACCCAACATGGGTAAAAAATCTATACACTTGAATTCGGTTTCCGGGAGATTTTACGTTGACACTCCAAACCTGCATCTTACCCCTTTTTTTAATTTACGTTTCAGCATGGATAAATGACAATATTAATGAAAAAAATCCGACTGGATATTAGTGTTTCTATTTTCATTTAGGATTAAAATTTTAGTAGTAATTTTGTATTATAATGACCATATTGTGTCTTATACTTTTCGGAATTTGTTGTATTATCTATCGACTCTTCCTTATCTGTGTTTTTTTTTCCTATGTATTTTGCAAGTGCATGTTCGTTTAGTTTTAGAATCCTGTTATTTCTTAGACAGTGATGTCATGCATGTTATATGGGATTAGTGACGGAGCACAAAATTTGTTTGCGCTAGTGAAATTAATGCAAGTCGGTAAGGAACGCCGTCATCTACAGTTGAGAAACTAAATGCAGCTCCAAATCAACCTCCTTAAGTCCTTTTTCTTTTTGGTCAAACAAATCAACCTCCATGAAATTTTAATTTACTTTTTATGTTTTTGTTTACAAATTGGGATCCAACGTTGAACTAGCATCATGATAAATGATAAAGCAAGCCATGTAGGCGGGATAAAAGAGAAATCAAGCCATAAATTGGATACGCAAACTTTGGGTATGTCTCAGTTTATTTATATCATATTTGGATTTATTTTATAACGTAAGCATTGTCTAGATGCTTGAGAGAGTTTACGATGTTTTCGGTTTATTTCAATAAACTCTTCAAGATATCTTATGAAAATAGTTTAATCACATTTTTTCTTCGATCATGTAAACAGCTTACATATAAGCACTTATATGAAGCCATTTATTCAATAAACATTTAATTAAGTTGTTTATTCAAGTGCACCTTCATTTGTATCTACATGTTCTTATTGGATGCACTCTCAATAGCTATTTTAATAAAAAGCACCCACTCGCTAGGAAGGCATGATCGTGCGTTTTGAAGGTCTCTTTTAAGCCCAGCAGGACGAGGAGCAACCCCAGATAATCATAATTGTAAGAGACCTCAAGTAGTTGAAACTTGTTTAGTGTCCATGGAGGGTATCTATACCAAAAATCAGTTAGGAAACTTCTTCTCATAACCGCCTTCTGGTGGCTGAATGTGTCAAAGGAGAATTTTCCATGGTACATGCCAAACCCACTTTCACCCACTCCTCCAAATGGGAGAGAATCAGCTGCATACTGCACACAACAAAGACATACAATCAGTTTAAGTTATACATATGAACAGGAGCAAGATGTATCTGCAATTCAAAGTATGCATAAAACATTAGCAGTAAATACTGATTAGGATACACTACTTGTAGAATTGCATCATTGAAATTCACACTGCCAGATGATGTTTCAGATATCATTCTGCTCTGCAGTGTTTGGTTTTTGGTGAAAACATAAAGGGCAAGAGGCTTAGGCCTTGAGCTTATGAATTTAATACTGTCCTCAATCTTCTCCAGCTGCAAATTATTTACAGGAAAAAAAAAATGGAACTTGTACGTCAAGTTGTTGAAATAAAGATATAAGCAAAAGCATGTGGTAAGGCTATATAGGCTATGATCAGGGCTAATGAGAAGAATATTGAAATTTTATTGTCACATGTTTTTATTTGCATCAAACTTACTGTAATAATTGGAAGCAATGGGCCAAAAATTTCGTCTGACATGATTGCTGAATCAAGTGGGGGATCCACTAAGATGGTCGACTCAATAAATCTGCACAGATTTAAGCACATAATGTTTTTTATTTTTATTTTTTTTAGCATAGTAAATCTTGTACAACCAAATTTGTCTTATTTACAAGTTATGAAAGGCAGGGGCGCTATTTACAAGTTTTCTTCGTCCATTGAGCCACCATAAACCACAGATTTTTGGACCTTTTGATCAGTAAGGAGATTCTTCAATCTAAAGAAGTGTTGTTTATTAACTATCCTCGCAAGAGTTTTGGAATGCTTTGGGTTCTCTCCAAACATTTTCTTGATCCACACCTTCATCAATTCCACCTAGAAAAAAAAACCCGATAATATATCAGCACACACCCTTAAATATATCAAAAGAAACACAGATCAGTGAACCAGAATACTTAAAAAAATTCAAGGTAAGTACCAGTTTTGAACATTGTCCATTTTCCACAAGGAGATAGTCTATCGCTATGCATGCTTGACCAGCACAAGTCCCATATTTCCCCACAATAATCCGCTTCACTGCCACCTTTTGATTACATGGACATGCGACTTTGTTAATTAGAATCAATAATATATAGTCAACTTGATAAACGGAATGAACTTGTGAGATACGTCATCAGTACTTGTCAAGTTCTCTTTCATTACAGTGTGATGAGGCAAGAATGAATTTACACACCTCCATGTCCCAGGAAGATAATGTAATGGAGTCAACAACTGCAGGGCATTTTCCACCCAACTCTAGAGTGACAGGGGTCAGATGCTGCACTGCTGCTGACATCACAATCCGCCCCACACGTGCACTTCCTATTACATTCACAAAGTGTGTGTTTGGTTTCACGATAACAACTGTCGGAATTTATTTTGCCTAGACCTGGATTTGGTTAGAAGCTAAGAAGCCCAGGTACATAATACTGATATGGATACAATACGATACAATATGGATACAGGGATACAACAGATTTTTAAAAATCAAGATACGACACAAAATCTTAACCAATACGTGTGGTATCTTGACCAAATCAATTTTAAAATCAAATTCATTCAAAACCACTTCCATTAAAGGCTCACTCAAACATAACACAAAATCTTCATCAATGGAACAACAAGAGGAAGAAAAATAGTGAAACAAAAAAAAAAGGTGATCTTGTTTACCTGTGAAGAAGATTTTGTCCCATCTTTGCTGTAGTAGTTGCTGGGATTCCTCTGGTCCCCCTTGTATAACCTTAATGGCTTCATTGTCTAAGTAAGTGGGAAGAGTAGAAGCAAGTAGAGAGGAACATGCAGGAGACAACTCTGAAGGCTTTAAGACTACTGTGTTTCCGGCAGCTACAGCTCCTATCAGTGGCTCCAACGACAAACCTGTGTTTTTATTATTTATTAATTTTAGCTACAGAAAGCAATAAACCTGGTTTTGTTGCTAACCAACAAGTAGAGTATGATATAACTCACCAAAAGGGAAATTCCAAGATGAAATAATGAGGACGAGACCAAGAGGCTCCGGAACAATTTCTGCACTTGTAAGCAATGCTATTTGTGGCAATTTAGCCTATCAAAGTAAAATGTGGCTGTTCTTAGTCTCACTTCACTTCACATGTACTATGCTCCTAGTCATGCAGGTTTTCATCTTTTCTTCAAACAAATTGGTTTCCCGTGATACAAGTTATATAAAAATAAATAAATTCGTATTTCGTGTTTCGAAGGAACAGAACACAAATCATACCTTCTTGCCCGACATCCAATCTTTCAAACACTTCAACGCGAAATTTAAGGACTTCATTACCGTTCCTACCTGTGATGTGGATGGATTAAATAATAAGAAATTATGTATGAGAATAGTTCAATTCATTCACGACTAGTAAGACAATATTTACTTTTTTTTATGGAAAACAATATTTACTGAATGTTACTAATTAACCCTAATTAAAATCAATAAAAAAAGATTACGTTTGATGTAATAATCTATTAAGTTTAAGGTGAAGTCTAAGGTGGAAAAGTTTGTATGTGGTGTATCATGGAAAAGTTTTCCTAAACATTGATAGTTTTTTTACAAGGTATAGTTTTGCTTATACTAATTCGTTGTGCCTGATGTCCAAAAAAACCAACACATTGCGTTCAGACCAAAAAAAAGCAGGGATGAGCAAATTGGGTGAAAAAATCGCTAATTAAGGGGGGCATTTGAATTAGGATTGTGAAGGATTTTAATTTTAATAGATTTTTTTGTGATAATAAAATCTTGTGGCATTCAATTAAGACTTTTTAATAACATAAAAAAATCTAAAAGTATTTAATTAGACTATAATGATTTTTTAAAGAGGACAACGAAATCCAGTGGTAATCAATTGGAGTTTTTTAGAACTTAATAAAAGTCTGTTGATATTCAAAAAATACAGATTTCGATGGATTATTCTGTATGGTGGATTTCGTACGACATTTGAGTGAAAAATATAAAGATTAGACTCATCCAACAATCTCATCCAAACCCTTGAGATTTTTCAGACCTTTTTTTTCTTGCCGTTGCAGTATTGCTGTTTCACTTGGTATTTCTTCTTTTTTGTTATTCTTTTTTCCCTTTCCTGATTGATTTTCTTTAAACATTATTTATACGTTGAATATGTTTGGCTTGGATGACAATATTGTAGATATGTGTGTATATTCTTTTTGTACTTTACCTTCTCAAACGCTATAGTAACCAAATGCAAAAATATACCAACGGCAAAAAACCAAAAAATTACAATTCCCATTACTACATTTTATTAGCACCGGTTACTATTAGCACCTGTAACTATTAACACAATTGGGAAGCACCAATTCACTTGATGTGCAAAAAATAACTTCAACAAATCTGACTTTCTCCATTTACTTCCTTAGACAGACTGCAAAAGCAAAAATTATAGTATTTATTAACTAGTAATACTGAATGTGAATATTCGTCTGCTAGCTCAAAATTATAGTCTTCGTTAACCGGTAATACCGAATATGAAGATTTCGATGTTGGTTCAATTGAAAATTCATCAGAACCACATTCTGTGTTCAGAAAGTTATGTAGTGTTGCACATGCTGACAGAAGTTCTGCTTGTGTTAAGCACACCACATAAGATATATATAAAATAAATAAATGAAATAGTTTTCCGGTCTAAAGTAAAAATAAAATTAAAATAAATAAATGAGAAATCAGTAAAAAAAACATTTTATTTATCAAAAATAAAATTAAAAAAATTTATATCCTAAAAATTATAGAAACAAAATAATATAAATAAATATGTAAAGAAATACTATTATATTTATCAAATCAAATTTATAAAAAAATATGAATGAAGCCTGAAAATTTATAGAAACAGAAAATATATGAATGAAATCTGCTAAGAATATTATATTTATAAAAATAAAAAGATGACCACGGATGGAAAAATAATTGAAATTTAAAAAAGGACAAATTTATTATATTAATTTTAAATAAGTAAATACAAAGAGGGTCAAAAAAATAGGAAAGTCACATTTGACCAAAAACTGTAGTGGAAAATTATGAAATAAAAAATGGAAAAATCGTGTTTGGTTACTATAGCGTTTGACGAGGTAAAGTACAAAAAGAATGTACACACATATCTACAACATTGTCATCCAAGCCAAACATATTCAACGTATAAATAATGTTTAAAGAAAATCAATCGGGAAAAGGAAAAAAGAATAACAAAAAAGAAGAAATACCAAGTGAGTTTGACAGTGCTGCAACGGCAAGAAAAAAAAAGTCTAAAAAATCTCAAGTATTTGGATGAGATTGTTGGATGAGTCTAATCTTTATATTTTTCACTCAAATGTTGTACGAAATCCACCATACAGAATAATCCATCGAAATCTGTGTTTTTTGAATACCAATAGACTTTTATTAAGTTGTAAAAGACCCCAATTGATTACTACTAGATTTCGTTGCCCTCTTTAAAAAGTCATTATAGTCCTAATTAAATACTTTTAGATTTTTTTATTTTATTAAAAAATCTTAATTGAATACCACAAGATTTTATTATCACCAAAAAAATCTATTAAAATTAAAATCCTTGCTCATCCCCACGTTAAACGCAACGTTAAACGCAATATGTTGGCTTTTTTGGACATCGGGCACAACAAATTAGTATAAACAAAATTATACTTTGTAAAAAAACTATCAATATTTAGGAAAATTTTTCCACGGTACACCACCTACAAACTTTTCCAAATTTCTTCTCTAAATTGTGGTATTAGTATAAAAGAACAAATATAGAGTAAATCCTCGAATTTGTGCGGAAAAATTTCGCTATACATTACTTCACTTCTATGAAAGTAAAAACTACACCGGTATCCTGGGAGTTACAAACGTTGTCGATGTTAATCTTTATTGGAGCCTAAAGTCTAATAGAATTAACATTTGTGATTCTTGGCATTGTTTTCTTTCGTAAAATATTTATTGTTTTTCTTTTTATTTAATAATTATAAAATAATATTTTATTTTTTATTTTCAAATATTTATATAGAGGTCGAAAACAATAAAATGTAAGAACTTGTTTGGTTTGTGAAAAAAATATTTTCATTTTTAATTGTAAAAATATTATAATATTTTACTTTTTTCTCATTTACAATGTTTTGTGCATAAAAACATTCAAAAAATAAAAAGTTATTTCCAATATTTTTTATACAAAACTTAAAAAAAAATCATATTATTAGACGAGTGTGCTTCTTCTTATCCTTATTACTCCCTGTCCCTGGTAAGGGATGTTCATGTTATCTTTAACTAATCATTCTCTTTTTCATGATAGGGATTTTTCACGTACCTTATTGGAATTTCCCTCCACTAGAGAGGAAGTTCCAGGTGTGGCTAATTGAATGATTCATTAGTGTTGTTTCCTTTATGCTAGCTGTAACCCCGTTTAGCCCCTTCGGGGACATCCGATAGCTGTAACCCCGTTTAATATAAAAGAAAACAAAAGTGAAAATAAAAAAATAGAAGTATGTGTAAAACTTATTTACATTATTGGTGTATAATTGTTAAACTCTTTTGTATAATTTTATTTTTTGCTTTAATTATAGCCGCACCCGCACTAGTACTGCTTAAAGAAAACATTGATTCTAACGTTATATGAGAAAACAAAAATAGAACAAAAAAATATGGCAAATATATATATATATACCTCGTCTCTAAAAGCTTCAATTGGGTGTTTCCCTAAATCTTCCATGAGGGCCTTCAAGATGTCTTCATGTTTTTCCATGAGGAAACGACGCAACCCTTTTAGCTGCGATTCTCTCCAACACGCTTCCTTTGTCTTTCCACTCCCAAAATACTCCCTCATCTTCTCTAACTCTCTCTCCAAAGTTCCCATATTCGTCTTCTTCTTCTTCTTCTTCTTCATGAATACCGCTTATTGCTTAGCCTCTCTTCAACCAGCAATATCTATAATAATATTATAATATATGCTCGATCCGGAGACCGGTATGGCTTTCATAAAGGAGAAAGGGGCCACCTGTCCCTTCCGTGTCATCCAAGAAATTAATAAAACCACGCCAACCATATATGCAGGGTTAATTCAGCATTCAGTACTTCTAATTTGTAGTATTAAAAATACGGCACCTAGTAAGAAAGATTAGTTTTAAAGTTTTTCGTTATAGGTGAAAACCCTTAATTTCTTTTTACGTACAGTTTAATTTACTTTAGGAGTGATTTTTATTTTTAATATCTAAATAATATTAATTTTTCAAAATTGATCGTTACTAAACACAAATCAACTTTTTAACTTCAATTATTTTAAATTCAATTTTTAAATTAATTCTACAACAATCTGAATTAAATAAATCCTAATTTGAGACTTGAAGTTTTTTAATAACCGAAAATTGTGACATTTTATTATCTTCCCGCCCCCATCAAGCCTAGAAGTGAGTAGATGTGAATAAAAGGACCATTATATAAACCCAAATGGGGTTGGGCCTCGTGAAATCATGCTAGGGCAATTGGTAAATACACCACGAAAATTGAACATACACTCCATATTAATGGACAAAATTACTATTATACTCTTATTGGCTTAGTTTTTTTTTTCAATTTTGTGTCTTTACCAAAAATTCAGTTTTTAGAATACATTTTTACCAGTAACTAAAGTTTTCAGAATACAAATTTAACTGGAGTTTTCGGAATACAAAAAGAGAATATTTTTAGAATTTCAGTATTAATATGAGGTGTATGTCTATTTCTAGAAAATGTATTTACCAAATCCCTCATGCTAGTTCCATGAGTGGGAAGAATGTGTACAGGAATGTGTCCTGTTCTTATTGCTCTATCGCCCTCAGACAGGATTGTTTCTAGTAGAAAAATGCAAATGAATTTCATCCAAAAAGAAAAACCATCTATGCATGCATCATTATTGCACTTTCATGTCAAATTTGCATTTATTATTCTTTATTGCATTGTACTACTTTCGTACCTATATATAATATAACTATATAAAACTAAGTTACACCATTTTAGAAAATTAGTGCGTTAATTTAGTTAATAGTATTAAATTTATTAATAATTTATTATATTTTTTTAAAATTGCCCTTGGGACTTGTCATCTCTTTCTTTTCCCTCCCTCTCCACTTAATTAATGTATCATTTAGAGTGATTGGTTGGTTTATTCATGTTTCTCAATCCTTTAGTAGCTATTAGATTTATTGATAGAAAATCAATGACCCAAATTAATTAACAAAAAAAAGAGAACACAGAAACATTCTCCCACACAATCACACCCTACCTCTCCCCCCACCTCCACCTCCACCTCCATTGTGCTGCTCCTGATCTTCTCCGGCGAAGTCACCCACCGGGGCACAGTAGATTTAGATGGATTTCGAGGTTCAACACCACAGCCGCACCCACCGGAGCTTCACCATCAACAACCAAAAAAAAAATTTAAACTGGGAACACCCTAAACCCCTAAATCAATGAAGCTACCAGCAAAAGAGGAAAGCGGTCCACGATCTTCTCCAACGGTTCCACCAACTTCGGCCACGGTGCGTTCAAGTTCCTCCAAATTATGTTCCTGCAACAACAAACACCCCCTCATCAGGCCAAAAATAAAAAAACCACCAAAACCACTGAATCAACCTAGACCCATTAACCGAAATTTAATAAAGAATCCAAATGGGGAACAAAAGGTGTGAGCTTGTTACCAGCTTGTTGCGGAGGGTGCGAATGATACAGTGAAAACAAATCCACACAAAATCCAAAACCTACAATCACTCTAACGAATTTCCCAAATCCAAAAGCCATTTCCGTGAGTCGTATTTGGGAAAAAAAAGAAACAATGAGTGGGGAAATGGTGCAGCGAAAATGAAGCAGTTAGGGAAAAAATTGATTTTTTGTTTTTCGGTTAATGGTGGAGGCTGATTATTTTTTTCCTCATATTGGCCAAAGGGTCTTCTATTTCCCCTCTTTTTAATTTGTTAGGTTAATATTTGGAAGATTATGATAAGAGGGGAAAAAGGGGTGTGAACCTGCAGATTGGGGTTTGTTGTCGTTATCCAAGTAGGCCAAGGTTCCATCTCGAATATTTGGTCCTACAAATATTTGTAGAGGAGGAAGGGGGAGGAGGGAGGGGGAAGGAGGTGGTGGTGGGTGTGGGGGTTGAGGGAGGACGTTGGGAGAAGGTGGGGAAGGAGGAGGGGGTGGAGAGAGAAAGGGGGAGGAGGGAGAGAGAGGGGACGCAGGACATGGACAGAGAAAGGGGCCAAGGAAGACAGAGGAAGACGAAGGATTTTACTGGTTGGAGTATGATTAGGTGTGGAGGATACATTGTAAAATCTGGTGAGACTAATTAATCTAATGGTTACAATTAGTGTAATTGATTTAACTCAAATTTGACCACGGTGGACAGAGCCAACTATATAAGATACTTTCAACTAAGTTACACCATTTTAGAAAATTAGTACGTTAATTTAGTTAACAACATTAAATTTATTAATAATTTATTATACTTTTTCAAAATTGCTCTGGGGACTTGTCATCTCTTTTTTTTCCCTTTCTCTCCACTTAATTAATGCATCATTTATAGTGATTGGTTGGTTTATTCATGTTCCTCGATCCTTATAGGAGAGAAAAAATAGTATATCGTAAATTTATAGCATTTATGGTCATAAGTATACATCATATAATATTAAATTTAAAAATAATTAATCTAAACCAAGTTGTACATTAATAATTATTAATATTAACTCAATTTTCACAAATATATAATATTATGTATTGTATTCAATAATTTTATTGTGTTATAATTTAATATAGTTAAACAGTTATGATTCTAATATTTTACAATTCGGTTTGAAAAAACCTTTTGAATATTTTTTAACTGATATATATTGGTATTTTTAATTAATAACTTTTTATAGTTAAAATGTGGGGTAACACCTATAGATATGAATACTTAGGTAACTATCGGTTAAGTGTATGGATATTAAAATTGACACTCATGTGGATATGGTTCTGGATACGTGTATATTTTTTTTCAAATGTGGGTATAGAAACCATTACTATATTGCCTCACTCAGATACTACCTATTGCATCTTTACTTATTGACTATTTGATTTCTCAAATTTTACTTCTAATTATCAAAAGATGATTTATATTTTTTTTTGAAAAGTCAAAAATATTATTAAATAGAAAGTAACTAAATTGGAGCACAAGATATGCCCAAATTTAGTTACTTGATAAAGAATAGGGATTGGGTCTTGTACAAAAAAGATCAAACTCATACCCTTATAGAAAAGAGCTAACGTGCAAAGACATTACTATAGGGAAAGACATCTCAACTAAGTTGGCACCCCAGACCCTATCCATCATTTGCAGCACGCCCAAAAATTAACAAAAAAAATAAATAAATAACCTAAAACCAGAAGAAGCTTCCTCCAATCTACCAAAAACACAAAAAGCAAAGACAGAACCATTCACAATTGTGAAATAAAACCCACCCATGGTGTGAGGATGATAGACCCAGGTGAGAAAGACGCAGAGTACAAACCAGAATATATCACAACTGTGTACAAAATCCCACCCCCAGTGTGAAGGCGTCAGACCCAATTGCGAGAGTGCCGCGTACGATCTAGCTCGGTTCACTATTGTGATGAAAGTCCCAACCCTGGTGTAAAGTCGTCTGTGAAAGATGCAGGGTAAAATCTAGAACAGTTCATACTTGTGGAAAAGTTCCCATCCCCGGTGTAACGGCGTCAGATCCAAGTGCGAAATTGATGAGTACAATCCAGAGAAATTCACAGCTGTGTAAAACTTGACACCCCCAGTGTGAAGGCGTCAGACTCAAATGCGAGAGTGCCGCGTACGATCTAGCTCGGTTCACAATTGTGGTGAAAGTCCCATCCCTGGTGTAAAGTCGTCTATGAAAGATGCAGAGTAAAATCCCGAACAGTTCATACTTGTGGAAAAGTTCCCATCCCCGGTGTAACGTCGTCGGACCCAAGTGCGAAATTGATGAGTACAGTCAAGAGAAATTCACATCTGTGTAAAACTTGACACCCCCAGTGTGAAGGCGGCAAGGACAAGTACGAAATGCAATGCACTGGTAAATGAAAATTCACTCAATCCCCAAACAAGGTAAAGGGCTCTCAAGCCAGTTTAAAAGAGGGTAGATGAATCCCTTTGCTTTCCCTCTCAACCAAGACCAAGACCAAGCCCGTACTTTCGCTTGTTCAGCCACTTGTGCAACTGTGACTTGTTTGTTGCTAAAGATGGCCTCGTTTCTACTTAGCCAAATAGCCCAAAGAGTTGAGAACCAAATAGCTTGCCACTGCTGTACACTTTCCATATTGCAAGAGAACAGCCCTTGGAACTGAAGATAATTTTGTTTGCAGTCGGAATGCATAGCTGTCGACACTCCAATCCAATCAAAGACAAAGTCCCTGACCCTTGAGTAAGTCGTACACTCAAAGAACAAGTGTTGAACAGTCTCTGGTACTTCTTGGCACCCAGCACATAGAGCTTGTTCGCCATATAGCACTCCTCTCTTCGTCAAATTGTCTCTCGTAGGTAATCGTCCCAGCACTGCTCGCCACCCAAAAGTTGCAACTTTTGAGGGGACTAGCTTGTTCCACAAAGACTTGTAAAAAAGATCTGAAGCACTATTTGATAATTTGGTTAGTTCCTTGTACGCTGATTTGACGGAGAAATTTCCAGTAGTATCACTTTGCCACAACCAGCCATCCACCTCCCCTTGTTTAATGGATGTTCCACCCACCACAGCCTCCAACTCCAACACCAACGTTAATTCCCATTGGAACAATTCCCTACGCCACTTCCACCGCCACACACCACCCGCCCACTCACCTAACTCACCAACGACAGCATCTTTATCTTAGGCAATAGTGAAAAGTCTTGAGCACTTCTCCCTCAGCCTCACATCCCCCACCCACCAGTCATTCCAAATTATTTCGCAGCCAATCATCAGTAAGACCACTACCAGCCCTATCAAGACTATTTATGTCTCTCCACCACCTAGAACTATTCCTACCGCGCAACCCTCCGGCTACCCCCAAACTGCCATATCGAGCCACCAAAACCCGACGCCACAACATATTCACCTCTACCTTAAACCTCCAAACCCACTTACCCAATAGTGCCAGGTTAAAAGCTCCCAGGTTTCGTATTCCTAGACCCCCACACTCCCGTTGTCTACAAACATCTTCCCATGCAACCCAGCAGATTTTTCTCATATTATCCCTTCCCCCCCAAAGAAAGTGTTTAAAGTAAGATTCAAGTTTCCGGAGTATACCTTCTGGCGCACAAAAAAAGGAGAGATAGTAGATAAGAAGGGATGATAGGACAGATTTGAGCAAGGTTATTCTACCTCCCAGAGATAAATTCTTGTTACTCCTCGACAATAACCTCTTACGCACCTTCTCTAACACCGGCATCCAAGTCAATTTGTTGCTAGGATTAGCATCAATAGGCAACCCCAAATATCTGAATGGGACCCTCTCGGTTGTGCAATTTAGGGCCCTAGCCGCCCTCAAAAGATGATTTACTGTTCAGTGTTCACCCTTTGTACATGGAAAAATATTTTAGAGGAGAATTAGTACCCAATCCATTTATGACAGATGCAATATTAATAAATATCTTATATATTTTTATATATTATTTATTATTTAATAAAATTTATAATTACTTCACTAAAAATACGAGTTCACTTGACTAGGTTAGGAAAAGAAACCTTTTTGTGTGTTGCAGTTGAAGCTCCGAAGCCGAAGGTAATTTGAAATTGCAACAGCGCCCCTCTGTCCATCTGGTACACCGTACATATATTTATGGCTGAAAAATTCGTGTTCTGATTGAATTGTTGAACAGCTTCTGATGGCTTTGGCCTTTATGTAATTATATTGATTGATTGATTGATGTAAAAAAGCACAAGCATTCCATTAAATACAAATGGAAACGTGAAGATCAATATATAACTTTGTATTATAGGAAGACTAGTGTGTTGATCCGTGAAACGTACGGAAATAAATAGTGAAGTGTATAAAAATAGAATAATTAATAATAAAGTAAATATAATAAAATTAAAAACTTTAATAAGTTAACAATTATTATCTATAATATGTAGACTCGTACTGTACATGAGATATAAAATAATATTTTTTATATTTTAAAATTTGTATTAATAGGTAAATTTTACTAAAATTTTCATTCATAACGACTTAGTTACTAATTTTTTTAATTTAAATACTAATATATTTATCATTCAAAGTGGTTAATTTTGTATGTTATATTTTATACATACTTTTCTAATAATAATGAAATGAAGTTAGTTGAAATTTTTTTATTAGAAAATGAAAAAATGACAGTAGATAAAACAATTTGAAAGTTTTTTATTTCAAAGTATATATATAGATATTAAAAAAATGATTTATATTTTTGTAGTAGTTTATATTTAAAAAATCATATAAAGATTAGATAAAACATATAAATTGAATTTGATATTTTTATCATGTAATCAAATCTAAATTTAGTTTAAAAAATGTACAACAAATCATTTCTCTCAGTAAAAAAGGTTTATTTCTAGTTTTTATCACTTGGGATCAAAATGTGTTGAGCCTACAATTTATTTCGTGGAATGATAGAATTAATATTTATCTAATTTTGATTTATTAAATGCAAATAAAATATAAGTGAAATCAATTATATATTAAAAAAATATCCATACAATTATTTTTTATGAGCAAGGACGAAGAAAATCGAGACTGGATAATAGTCACTATGTTAAAATAATCAATTATTATAACCCTTGAAATATCTATAAACCATGTATACAACAGGATAGCAACATTCATATGGCTTTATCTTTTCAATCGTCCATATTCCCGAATGTACAACAAAAGTTTATAAGGGAAATATTTGGATAGTTGAACAAAAAAGAGTACACATCATTTTCTCCAAATGTATGCTCAATTTTTTTAATCCTTGTCGTTGCACCACATTGCGCTTATAGGCCTCCTTTTTTTTTTGGTCAACCGCCTATAGGCCTCCTTATTGCCCTTAATGAATAATGGTTCTGTCTCATTTTGAGCCTTCATTGAATGCTTTCTTTGGGAAATTTGTATCAATACATGATAAGTGCACAACAATGTGAAACATAGATTTGAAACATATCAAGAGCAACTTATATTTGAAACATAGAGACAATACGTTAAGCTTCAGAAAACATAAATCATTAATAAAAGGAAAGAAAATTAAAAAAAAAAAAAGAAGGAGAAAGCTTTAATAAAATGAAAATGAAGTATGAAAGTAATTCCCACCATTATTATCCCAGTAAAATGCAGTTCCCACAAAAGAATGTAAATCTCAATCAAGTCACCAATCTCGGCCACAGTCAAGTCAAAAAGCACAAAAGTTAGTCTACATGCTCAAATGAACTAAGAGTGACTCCTTTTAGCAATTACACCATGTCCAAATGAAGCATCATTTGTTCACTTTACAATGCTAATTCCCAGAACATACTAACAATATGGTGAAACTGGAAAAGGGGGGACATCAAACAAATCATAGAAGAAATTACTGAAGTCATAGAAGAAAAATGGCCCGGTGAGTGCAATCCATGTTTAAGCATTTTATTAATATCTACTATCTGCCATAAGCTATAGATAAACATGCCAGTAAAGTGGAACTATACAATACCTTTTCTTTCTGTTTGTAGATGGTATTCACCTTTATATAATCATCTTTCAACTACTACAAAAAAACATGCGTTGAGATTTGAGAATAGTCAAAGTGTTGCCTTATGTTGCTTTGTTAACATTCCATATAATGCAGCAATTATGAACAGGTATGTGCCATCAGTAGGAGCATATTGCTAAATAATTTCCTTCTTAGCTGCCAAGAAAAATTACTAACAAAGAACATCATAATCAGCCATTTCATTCTCCTATCACAATCACTATTATTCCTAACAAAAACATTTTTAAAAAGCATGCATATCCTATATAAGGTAATATACACGCTTCATACTTATATTTATAGCTTATCAAACCAGCTTATCAAACTAGCTTATAGCTTATATGAAATAAATTTCACTATATTTTTTCTTCGATTATAAAAATAGCTTATACAGCTTATGCCATAAGTTGTAGAATAAACTGTTATGCCAAACAGGGTCATAGTAAGAAACAATAAAAACGAAACTTCTTGTTATGCTTCTCCTTATTCTTTACAAACCCATTTGGCTCTAGTTGGGATGATTGGTCGAGGAGAGAGAAGATATTGCTAGAGGGACTCATGGATCTAGCTGGATGGGGCACTGCCATGAGTCCTCCCTCGCCAAATTCAATGGCGTCCTCCCCCGCTAGATCCAGCGGCGTCCTCCCCCCTCACCAGATCTAAGGGAGCCACAGAAGCTCGCACGGTGGTCCGCGGCAGTGTCTGCGCGCGGCGGGCTTCAAGGTGAACGAGGTCGTACAATGGTTGGATGAGAGAGGAGAGGAGAGGAGAGAGAGAGAGAGAGAGAGAGAGAGAGAGAGAGAGAGAGAGAGAAAGGAAGATCTGACTGGCACCCAGATCTGGCCACTCGAAGTGACGGAGGAAACCACCGCGAGAGACCCAGTAGAACACTCATCGTTTTTTTTTTTGGAAGAACCACTGCCGGCAATGATTTTGTGTTTGTAGCGTGTTCATGCTTAATCTATTAGGCCTTGATCTATGTTTTAGGTTACTGATTTTAATTTTTTGGAAGAGGGGGTTGTCCTATATTTAATTGAAAGTTATTACTTTGTCGTGCTTGGTTGTTATTTGTGTTTGCTTACTAATTTTATGGTTGTGGGTGGTGATTTCTTCGTGGTGGGGTGCCAAGCGCAACACTTGCATCGTTTTAATGCCAGTTCCAACATTGAAAATGGTAATAATAATAATATATAATTAAATTAAATTAATGGAGAGTGGAGGACTTGTCACTCCTTCCTTGAAACGATGAGAGTTATGCCGGAAAACTAGAGTCTCAATCTCCTTCAACTGTTCCTGACTTACAGTGGCGGTGTGTGGGATAGAGGAAGGGTTTCCTGGGTTAGGTTATTTTAGTGGGTTAGTTTTTAAAAATTTGATATATTTAAGGGACTAATTTGAAAATAAATAGACTAATTTGAAAATAAACAAAAACATGCACATCCGATTGCTGTAATAAATGTTAGCCGTTGATCACCAAAAATGCTAGATCTAACGGTGAAAATAAGTGCTCCAAAAATGAAGCACCCAGACAGTACTTCATGCTAGTCTCAACCTTTTTTATTTTATTTTTAAAAAAAACAAAAGAAAATTGTCAATCAAAGTTGTTGAGACTTTACCAATGTCCGTTGGTCTGACTGGTAACTGCGGTTGGTCTTCATTTTAAGGTCTCGTGTCCGAGCCTTGAGTTTGATAAAATACGGCGCTGAAAAGAATAGCCTTAATACAATCAAGGTTCTGAGGGAGATTAGTCTCTATGCTAGTAGCTGGATAATACTCCCACCAATACCATGGTAAAAAAAAAAATGTTGAGTGTTCTCCCTGCTGGCTGTTCCAGCCGAAACAACCACAAAGAGGACTGAATATTGTTTTTTGGTCAAAATCTTTAAGGCTTTAACCATATCCATTGTTTATGGAGCTGGGAAATAAAGAGGTTAGGTGCAACCGTGCAAGCTGGTGAGGAAAAAAGAAAAGGACGTAAATTTAAGCAAATTATCAGCCACGATCAGCATGAAAATTTAGGTGACACTTAGCATGGATCACCTGCTAAGTGGTCCACCAAAGACCAATAAGTGTTAGAAGCGTTGATATAGTAATTTAAAAATGCCAGGGTCTAGATTAAAGAAGGGTAACCAGTATTACAGCATTTAAAAAATAAATTTAATTGCTGTAGTGCCATGTATATATATTGTATTTAGAAAAAGTGCACAAGAAAAGTAACATTTTAAAAAATAAACCAAAAAATTTGTGAATTTTTGTAACATCCACTAGGTTGTGATGACGTGGTTTATTGATATGATTTTAAAGACCCTTACTGATATATGAAAATTAGTTGAATGAAAATAGTTGGGGTACCAAATTTGTTGTGAAAACATTATTTACTGTATTACTTAGAAAAATGTGATTAGGGGTATTTATAACCGATTTAATCTAATGTAAATTACAGTGATTGAATCGAATAACCGAAAATCAAAAAAACTAAAAACTAAAAACCGAAAAAACTGAATATTTTTATTGGATTAGATTTCAAATCCCACAGTGAAAAACGATCAAATCCCGTCCAAACCAATCTTCTATATATATATATATATATTATTTTCACAATTACACTACTCCCTTATACTTTTATACAAGAGATGTTAAGATAATTTATATTCTAAGACTATATTATATAATGTGAGGTGCAGTGTGGTGATTCTATATTAATTGCTAGTATATTTTTTTTATTTATATGTATGTAGTTTATGAAATGAGAAATAAAAATAATTTTTTAATAATTTCTTTTGTCCATTTTAAATATGTTTATAGTTTTTTTTCTAAAATAAAAAACCAATCTAATCCAAACCAAAAAAATTCGATTGGATCATATTGGATTTGATTCTAAAATCAAACTGATCAGATGATCAAAGAGCAAAATCGAAATGATTGGATTGAATAGTTTTTCCTCTTAAAATCGATCTAATCCAATTCGCAAACACCTCTATTTGTGATATAGATATAATATTTTGAAAACCCATAATAATATAGTTAAAGAACCGATAATAAATTATTACAGTTGAAAATTTTCAGTTTGAAGTATCTTCAAAAAAAAAATTTAGTAAAATCATTGAAAAAATTAGGACGTGGTTAGTGGTGACACCTTCGTGGGAAAAATTGTTCTGTTGGCATTCTAAAGAAATGCTCAACTCACAAACTGGTCAGTCGACCATATTAATAGGGTAGATAGGGGGTTTGCAATTTTATAATTTTAAAAATTAGTGGACATAATTTCGTATTACAATAAAAATATAATTGTCATTTTCAAAATTTCTGGGCAAAATTTACTATTACCTAAAAAATAGGTAGAACCACTGTTAGGAGGTCAAATACACACTGGTTCTTGGTGGACCACTTAGCGGGTGGTCTATGCTAAGTGGCACCGAAAATTTAAGAGAAAGGCTAGCATCCCACTGTTAATTCATTGTTTAATACATTTTCAACACATATTCTATGATTGGACAAAATTTATATGAAATAAGTCTTATAATTCGATTGATCTCATTCTCAAAATAGTGAAATCACAACTAAATTTTAATCAATTATGGAAAAAGTTAGAGCTATATTTGGTTAGACTCATTTTCAAAATGGCGAGACACATGAATTATAGCCGATTATAGACGTGTATTAGAAAGTATATTTTTTTGTGTAATATTATTCGTACTATTCAATATTTCTCTACACAAAATGCATAACGTTTTTTCTTCTTCAAATGATGCTGTATTTACAAAAAAAAATTATTCTTCCACTCGTGAAAAATTACTTGCAACTGCTTGACAAAACTTCAGCATCATCCCAAAGAGTAACGACCGTGCGATCACTGGAAAATGTCCACCTTAAATATTTGAAAAAAGAGACACGGAATTAAAAATCCGAGAACTTATATTTGATTTAACAACTACTTCTATAGATAAATTTACACTGTAGTTATTGACGTTGAATGTGCTAAAACCCAAAACCTATAAACTTCGAAATGCTTACTAAAAATTACCAAACAGATCACGATCACTGTAAATGACATATTCTCAACAAAACTTCAGGCACACATTCCGTCCTTGTGGAGTTTTCACCAACCTTCATAAATTTCAGGGAGCAGAAGCATTTTAGTAATTGAGTAATCCCCGATAAAAGCCTCTTCGCATTTTTCAACACAAACAGAACCACACCAGTTACTTCGATCCAAGAAAATGTCTGCTCCTACGGTGCAGTTGATCTCAATTTTCGACCATGTGATGCAAGATTTTCTTGGGTCCTTGTCACAACTTTGCCTGAGAGCAAATCATATATACATAGTTATATACATCATTAACGATTGTTGTGGGGAGGGGCCAACAACTAAACCAAAAAGCAGAATACATAGTAACAACAATATTGATGTTACCAACACCTCGAACAAATACTGACCTTCATCTTTTCCCATTTTCCTTTTGCTGCGCCACAGAAGCCGAATGGGAGTACCAGAAAAACCTGCATCTGAACGCAGCTTCTTCTCCATATAGCGCCGGTAAGTCTCAGGAAAAAGTTTTGCATCATTGACAAAGAACACAAATGTAGGTGGCCTTAGAGCAGCCTGCAAGAGGACATCCAGTAAGAACATACAAGATACCGAGTAATTAAACATATTATAATAATTTCTGAGTGCATAAAGCACGACCAAAGGAGCTAATGGGTAAGCCTGCAGCACTAATTATTGACAAAATTTTCCGTAGTAGAATATATGATTACTTTTAACATTGTAAAATATGCAAGAGAAGATCTCCAACACAAACAACAGAAGTGACATGACGAGAATGCATCCAAACATCCACAATAAGCTTAAAAACATACAATATCAACTATTAACTACAATCTTTGCGTGATGCAAATACCTGAGTGCAATAGTAAACACGCCCTCTTTTTCCACCTCGTGTCCTGGGAGGAGGCTTAAAAGTTACTGCTTCCCGCACTACTTGATTCAATATAGAAGTACCGAGCCTTCTTGATCTCTCCTTTTCAACTTCACTAGCGGCAACAATAATCCTTTTGTTCAAAACAACAAGAAGTAATCAGCTATTCACTTAGGGGATTAATTCCAATGAAAAATATCAAACCTGAATAAATTATTAAGTTTAACAACTATGATACCAAGTTATTGTCTACATCCAAGAAAACTTCTCAACCACTAAAATTTATCCATAACACTAATTACATGCTACAGCCAGAAAAAACCAAGTTAGCCCATTTCCAAATAGAAAAGATCCCAAAAACAGCCAAGTTCTTAATTCCATTTCAATGTGCATCACTTGAGCCCCAGAAATGACTAGGGAATTTTTTCTTTTGCCACACATCAAGACACACTAGTATATAAAAAAGAATAAACCCTTAATTTGATCCTCTAAAAATTAGGGTATCACTACTTTAGTTCATCGAAGATTTTTGTTACCAGATTAACCCTCAAAGACTAAAGTGTCAAAATATCAGTCCTATATAGATTTTTTTCACCAGTTTAGTCTCTCAAAAATACAAAATTGTCACTAAATTAATATCTTTGATGGATTAAGGACTAATGAGGTAACACCCTAATCTTTGGAGGACTAAATTAAAGATTTACTCTCTACAAGATTGTGCAGAAACATTAATGTGACTACTACATGAAGTCTACCATGACGGCATGACCACTACATTGCAATTGCTAATGTCAACAAAATATATAAAGTTTGGCCTCATTTATCATGTGAGATTCAAGATGATACTGGTTTATAATTATGTATTATGAATGCCTAAGAAGGGAGAGCTTGTTGTAAAGGCAAAATTGGGAGATTTCAAAGAAAGCATGAAATTAGCATACTATGCATGTTAAATGTATCAATAATTTTCCAGCTAAAACTTACTTGTCAACACTATGACCCGCTATTGCAGTAGAATAAACAATTGGAGCCCAGCCAAGTACTCGAAGCTTCTCTCTGACATCTTGCTCATAGTATGACGCTGTCTGCTGATTTTTATTTGGTATTGTATCCCACTTGTTTACAACGATCACGCAACCTTTCCCTTCTTGTTCTATCCTTTCAGCTATCTTGTAGTCCTAAAACAGAATTGAAAGTTTTTTTTTTAAAAAAAAAAAAACTTAAAACACAATTATGGGGATATATTAAAACAACTGGCATCCCATTTACATTCATGGCCATTTTATGCAGTAATGCCTTATAACCAGAAGGAAAAACAATCTGTTTTCATCTAACAAATAAAAGCATTGATTAGGAACCTGTTCTGTGATACAAGCCAGGGCCTCAATGACAAGAGCAACAATGTCAGAACGACGAATAGCACGAAATGCTCGATTCACTGACAAAGCCTCTGTTGTACTTCCAGCTGAGGCTACAGTCGACTTTTTCCTGATTCCAGCAGTATCAATAAGATGGAACTTCTAGAGAAAGAAAATAAGAAAATAATTATCGTGCCACATTAAAATTCTAAAAGCTTACCAAATCACTATTACAATCTGGTATGGTCCAAAAACATAGTCATAAACCAATAAAGTTTGGATGCGGGAAACCTTATAACTAACTAATCCTTTTCAAAATTTTATTCTTGCGGCACATGCTAAAACATTTTTAGTGACTGGGTTTTTCTGTGGCACTACAGCCCAAGTGGTTACTAGTTAATCACCAAAAGAATCAAACCTGGCCATCTGCTCCAGTAAATTCAGTATCGATAGCATCACGTGTAGTGCCACTGATGGGGCTCACTATTGTTCTGTCCTCACCAACCAGTGCATTCAAAATGCTACTTTTGCCAACATTTGGTCTACCAACAATTGAAATTGCAGGAACATAATCTTCTTCTTCGTCAAGATTCTTTGGTTCCTATTGTTTATCATATAATATAATATAATAAATTATAAATTAAAAAGTCAAGGGTTTCAAAATAAGATTAAAACAAATCAATCACTGGTTGTATGATGATCAATAATGCTTCCAAATGAATCAATGATTTATGATTGGTTAGTGAAAGTATAATATAGTCAAATCAACTTGCTTGCTACACAAAATAAAAAATAGCACCTAAAGTTACTAATTGTCAACGATACATGCAGAAGAGAATTCAATATTTATGCAAAACAAACCTCAACTTTCTGTATCCCTGAACAAACAAGGTCAAGAAGCTCTCCAGTTCCAGTCCCTGATATAGCTGATACTGGAAATGGTTCAAACCTGATATTGTAGTAATCATAGAAACCAACTTGTTGATTAGAACATATGACACTTAGGGAAGCATCAATAAGCAACATGATGCAGGAACTTTGCACATTTAGCCATTAAAATTTTTTATTTCCTGGGTGGGGGAAGGGGTGCTAGATTTACTGTTTGTTTGGATTGGCAGTAGAACCAATCAAACATGGTTTTGGAAGCATAAAAACGTGGTTTTGTGTGGAAAAAAAAATCATGTCTGGATGTTCTATACCAAAATCAAGTTCATCCTCAACCACGTTTGAGGAGTGAAAAAAAAAATCTTATGCATTGAGTTGAGAGTTTTGAACCAAGTTTTATTACAAACTTACTTTCAACATAAAAGTTTCCAAACATAAATTATTTCACTTCAAATCAATATTAACCAAAATGGATTTTGTCAAGGTCATCCAAAATCAAGTTTTACAAACACTCATCCAAACACACAATTGTCTAAGGCAAAATTTTGTCCATCTCTTATACTTATGATTTCAATGTATTCAGTATGTGTCAAGATGTTAACCCTCAACAATTCCATGACTTCTAAAAGATCCAAATCAGCAAGAGAAATGAAGTTTCTTTATGAAATATGTAATTCCTGTGATATCTTAATCACATGCATACATGACGACCTAGATCTTATGCCTGACCAAGGTCATTCCCTACTTAAAATTACTCGTGCAAACTATTAAGAGGAAACATTAAGTTGAATCAAGTATAAAACACGGTAAATTTTAACAAATAAGGATGATTCTATAATTCTGAATTTACCCATATTTAAGTGGAGTTAACCAAATGGTTAGCATTAACCACATCATAATTAAATTAACTTCTTTAAGTAGCTATTTATTGAAAAAAATTAACCACTTTAGTTACGTTAACATAAGTGGTTAATCTGATTCCTCTCGATTATTAAGTTTAGATGTTGGTAAAGGCAAGGTAAGTTCAACAACACCTTTGAACTAAATAGTAATTGGTACACAAACAATTCATGCTTGTTGAGGCACATTTAAAAATCATATCCATGAATTTGACATCAAAATAAAAAAGTAATAACATTCCATAGATCATGTTGTTGTCCTAGATATATCCATGTCGAGAAAACATCAGAATAAGTGCATTTTTTAATAAACTAGTTAAGTGTCATGACTCATGACCATGTTCTACTGTGTTTAGCCACATCTCAGGCATGCAACCTCCATCGATATAGCTTACCCAAGGGACCAAAATTCAGACACCTGCATAATTCTTTTCCGTGGAGATTCACACTTGTTAACTGCAAGAATGACACATTTATTTGAGTAGTTTTTACGTAGCCAATCAGCAATCTCCACATCAGCTGCTGTTAGACCAGCCTGTTCAGCATAATTATCATTACAGTCTTCAGGTCATGATTAGGAGTAGCTTCATGAAACAGTTGATCATATCATGCACTTAAAATAAGTATGAGAACAAAAAAAAATTGATGTATCATTTTGATGGTATACAACTATGTTAACTGTAGCCAGATTGGTACCACAAATAACCCAATGGAGAAAAACAATTAAAACCTTTCAAGATTCAGCCAGATTCCAGAATTACCAAAAATTGTCTAATTATGATGGTGACTAGGAGGAATCACCAGTGGTTGATAACCAGTCAAAACTCAATACAAGTAAAAACCACTTTTTTACGTATCTTGTTGTCCTTTTTATATTTTATATATTTATAATATGTGTTTGGAATATAAGAAAATATATTATATTCCAACAATATGACAATAAGAATAAAAAAAAGGATAGACTTGGAAGAGAAGGAAAAATATAAGA
This sequence comes from Glycyrrhiza uralensis, assembly GCA_030159175.1. Lineage (NCBI taxonomy): Eukaryota > Viridiplantae > Streptophyta > Magnoliopsida > Fabales > Fabaceae > Glycyrrhiza > Glycyrrhiza uralensis. The sequence continues at coordinate 52,636,603 of BRZY01000003.1, read as the reverse complement.
TATTACATATGTATGCAAACAAATACCTGACCATCAACCAGGAAAATAATAACAGATGATTCTTCCACAGCTGCAATTGCTTGTTTCTCAATCATTGATGGCATCCTGGCAACAGCTGCCTCTCTAGAGGCAAGTGGAATACCATCCATACCAATGGTCGTAGTAATAGCCAGCTCTTCCATAACAGTAGCTTGTGATTTTGAAACAGTGAGAACACCACCCGTGTCCACTACCATGAATTCATGATCTCCCCAATATGATCGGCCATATAAACGATCCCTGGTAACCCCAGGTTCATCCACCACAATTGCCTTGTTTCCCTACAATTTAAACAGAAAGGAGACAACTATCGTAAGGAATCAATTTCGCCATTCAGATTTCAAACATGTTGATATTTCCAATGTTATTTCCCTAGAACAGGAAAGCGTTAATAAGAAAAATTAAAGATGGAATAAACATCCAATACCCCAACGAGACGATTAAATAATGCTGACTTGCCAACATTCGGTCTTCCAACAATAGCAACCCTTGGGAGAAGATTGTCAGGGATCTGCCATTCAAAATAGACAATATTCAGCAAATGACCCTAATGTATTTCAATATCTTTGAAAGAAATAATTCAAGTCCTAACTAGTTACAAACAAAAAATAAAAAGCATCTGTTTTAAAAAAAGTGTTCCATGCCGTTGAGACACACTTTGAGGAGGATAATGTTTGAAATTAAAGTGTGAGAGAAAGAAGTTTCACATTAGTTATGAATGATATAGGAGGAAAAACTCATAGGCTCATTGATTTAAAATCTTGGGTCAAAATGTGATGTCAAGTCCACTATTGTCATTATTCGCTTAGCTCATTGCTGGAGATCTCCATTGCTATTAGGCTCCTTTGGTTTCCTAACAAGTGATATCATAGTCAATGGTTTGGGGCTACTAATTATTTGGAAATGGTGGTTGATGCTTGGGTCCCGTTAGGGGGAAGAAATCACACTTAAAAGATGTTATAACTTTGTGTATCAGTGATGAAGTCCCACGATGCATTAAGTAAGAACAAGATAACTAGATTCGTTGCCTCTATTTTGGGTCAATATATGGTATCAAATATACTTTCGTAGTTTGTCAATTAGCACAGAGGTCTCCCGTTCATGAATATCCTGAATTCTTTCACATTGAATAGAGCTCCAGAATTTGCCAAGTTGAATGCTATACTAACAATTTTTTTCCTCTGTTTGCTCCTCTTGTAGGTTTGAGCTGTTCGCTTGAGATCATTTTTCTCATCTTCTGAAATCGCCAAGCACAAAAAAGATGGTTATCGAAGACTGCAAAGATGAGGGGAAAAAAACACAACGAATTGCGAGCCTAAATGAAACAAAGACTCACCGATACTCAAAATGCGCGACAGAGAGCTTGAATACTCTAGGACTGCGTTCTTCGCTTCTTGCTCGAGCGCGATGGCATCAACGTCATCAATGTCATCGTCGTCGGAATAATCAACCTGGTCCGATTCCTCTGCTCGTTCATCGTCAGCGACCGTGCCTGGGAATTCGCCGGCGCTAAACCGGAGGACGGAGATGGAGAGGCTCCGGCGAGAGACAGAGATGGATTTTCGGTGAGAAAGCGCGCAAAGAAATGAAGTGGGGTTTAGGGTTTTAGCGACGGTACAGCATGAGGAGATGGGCGTGGGAACGTGTAACTGGAAAATAGATGCCATTGGTCACAGTGAAGTGGAACTCTATCTCAATTCTCGGGATTAAACATTTGGTGGGGTTTATCTTGAATGAATCTTCATTCTGATTCTCTCACTTTTTACACCGCATGCCAGCCGGCTTATATACAATACATGCATTCGTTTCGATTAAATATCCTATTTTGACAACAACAAAAACAATCCTGTTAAGCACTTTTATGGGTAAGGAAAAGCGATTCCAAACATGTATGTGGGGACATTTAAATAAATAGTTTAATTAAGTATTTATTTAATAATTTTTCTATAGTTTATTAAACATATAGGATATTTTAGAGAGTTTAGTAAAATAAATTGAAATCAAAATATTTTCATAAATATATACAAGTAGTGTTAATATCAAGTCGGACCGATCATTGAACCAGTAAGGGCAAGGGTTCAAGGTTCAGAGGTTCGACCGGGGTTTAACCGGTTGAACTGAAATATAATTAAATAATATTATTTTAAACCTTAAATCTTATACAATATTGAACAAAAATTAACATAAAAGTCATAACTTTATAAAAAAAAAATTAAATTTTACTACTAAATGTCATAATTCATAACATAAAATATTCAAAGTTACAAATAATTGAAGAAAGTGATATCTATTTCTTTAAAAAAATTAAAAACTTGAAATTTTTGATTTTTTTTTAAATTGAACCGGTTCAACCGGTTTTTTTTCGATTTTAGCCGATTTTCCCGGTGTTGATTGGTTCTCACGCAGGCCAATTATTGAGGTGTTCCAGACTGGACAAGGGTCCAGTTCCCGGTTCGACTGGCCGGTCTGGTTTTAACTATATTATAACTACTTATATGTAATGTAATGAGACAAACTCAAATAAGCTCTAAATAAAATCTTCCAAATATCATATTATTTTATGGATTGTTTGATGAAATGGATTGTTTGCTTTCATCAAAGGTCTAGGGCTTTAAGATTTCAAATATTTTGACGCTCATCAGTTTTTACTTTTTAGAAGTCGCATCAATTCTTGCCTTTCCTATGAATCCATGTTCAAGTCTATCTTAGTAGTTTTCACACTCAAGTCACCAAGTTTGTATGGACTCAAGTTTTCCTCCAAGTTAAGGTCACATGCTCTTGATGTCCTCTTTAACCTTTAGCTATATAAGGAGAATATTGCCACCATTGGGAGAAGGTCGAGCGGTAGAAGGTCGAGCGGTAGTACATTATGGTATGTTGCCAATAAAGTACCTTCTAAACATGCGCAAGCTATACATTTTTTAATTTAAAACAACCGAATAATGGAAGCTCCTACTTTCCTACCTACCTTGCATTTCAATTTAAAGTAGCATCCCTCCCTACAAAAAATAATGATGATTGCCTCGAACATGTATATGACAAAGTTCCTCGAACATGTATATGTAAGCCCGTGTCTGCCATTTTTTTTGTAGCCGGTTGAAAGGGAAGATGGAAACTGCATTCCTCTGATAAGTCTGCTTGTTTTGTTCTGTAGCAGCAACTCTATAATTTCTTACTCCTTTATGATGCTTTACTTGCCAACTCTGTGGAATCACACACATCTTGTGGGTTATCTGGTTTAACTTTTATCTTAACTGGATTCCCAATCTTTGATTTGTCTTCCATTCTTGCAATTTCTAAAGCTTTTGCACATACTGGAAGACTTTGATCATCCCAGGACTCCAAAATCACACCAGAACCTATACATGTTCTTCCATCATAGAAGGCTGTGAACTGCCCAGCTGCTAGGCCTTGATCATCTTCAGATATGCGGACGACAGCAGATTCTTCTAGGTCATCTCCTTCAACTTCCATTTGTAAGCTACAATTATAAAACCCAGGACCATGTCTCACCTGAAAAGGTCAAGAAACTAGAACTTCAAGTACTACTGTAAAGATGTAAAACGTTTGTAATAACAGGGAAGAGAAGTTAATATTCAAGGTATCCCATCCACCTTGCATTGGAGCTGACTTGTCTGGCTAGGGGGCAACCCACTAAGCCACTTTAAAGAGCCAACACGGAATACACGCCTTCTTTTGTCAATGGAAAAGTAATTTCTTGACACAAAAACTACATTGTTTTTAACATCCTTCTCAACAACATACCTGCATAAGATGACAAAGGGATTTTTTTTAACAAACCCAAAGTTGACATCTATGGGAATGCAATGAAAGAAAATTTTCAAATGAAACAAGGTGGAGAAAAGAAATTGCGACCATCCTAGTGAATGATCAAAAGTTAAAATTGTGAGACAGCAAACTAACGGATTCAAATTTCCATATTTATGCAACTACAATGTGGACCTATCTTCAATATAAAATGGAGTGTATAAAATGTGATAGGAAATTTATCAGATAAATACAATGAATGCCAGAAAGAAACAAGAGGGAACAAACCATGGGCCTCCAGGTAGGCGTAGACCCTGGCGCTGACCAATAGTGTAAAACCAGAAGCCCCGATGTTTGCCAAGGAAATCACCTGTCTCAGCTTCCAGTATGATACCTTCGTTCTCCCCAATATGTCTTGCAACAAATTCACTGAATTTTATCTATGACTCAAAAAGTGCACAAAGATAGAATTGTAACAGAAAACTATCTTCAAGACTTGATTCGAAACAATAATATAAATGTGAACAAAATGAAGGCATTAAAGTTTTAAAAATCAAAATAGAAAATTTAAGAATAATTATAATAATTCATAGTGGACATTGTCGTTTTTATTTTTTATCACCCACTTTCAAAATTGTTTGGAAAACTGAAAGTATTTACAATGAACCATACATTGAAATAGATATAGAATAAAAGAGCTGTTCACTACTTATACCTTGCCCAAAAAGCATATTCCCTGCGAATCTTTTCGATCCTTGTTTGGTAGATCAAATTTTGTGGCAAGCCTGCGGACTTCATCCTGCAGATGATGCAGCAGGAGACAAAAATTAGATTAAAAATTTCTTCATAAGATCATGTAGTGCTATTAAGAAGAAAGGAAAAAAAAGAAGAAGAAATGTCTGCATACACAAGACTATAGAAAAATGGATTCCACATACTGAACAAGATAACTTGTTGGCCTTGACACATGGTTACTTTAAAGTAGCATCCAAATTTCAACCTCAAACTACACTTAAGGGCACTCAGCTTGTTTAACAAAAATATTCTGAAAACATTGTGCCTGAGTTCTTATGTCAGATCTCATAGAAAAATGGATAGCAAGTGATGTCTTAATGGAAGAAAAGAATGTCAGCCACAAGATGATAAAAAAAAATCTTCATAACAGCAAGATAACTTGTGACCTTTACAAATGGATACTGCAAACCAGCATCCAATTTTCAATCCCAAACAACAACTAGAGGAACTAAAAACTTTAACAAACATGTTCTGAAAGCATAAGACCTGATTTCTCATGTAAGACATCAAAAAATGACTAAAGCACTGAAATGGAATTTCAGCATTGAAAATGGCACTAGTCACAACAAACCTTGGGAATACATCCAAGCGGAAAAAGAAGTCGCTTCAGCTGGGATTGTGATAGGTGTGAAAGGAAGTATGTTTGATCCTTTACCTAAAATTTCAAACTACAATTAGAAACTAACAGCATGCAACAATATTTTCCCAACTAATAAACAGGCAAGGAAATAAATATCAAAACTTAATATTACTATAAACAATTTAACATAGGTTAATCAGTGAAGATTCTTCAAAAGAGCTGGAAGTACAGAAATTAACCTCTAAACCACAAGTGCAAATAAGATCTTGTAACCATAAAAGTATATCTCATATAGTTACCATGTCTTGCGATAGTTCTAGAACAGAAGGCTCATCGATCTGATTTGCGGAAGGGTGGATAACATTTGCATAATGCCCAGAGGCAACATAGTCAAAACCCGTACCACTAATTGCATCCAAAAATGCACCTAACAAAAAAAACATTTGATTAATAAAACAGAAAAGAAAAAAAAAAGAAATAAACTACAATGTGGTTAGATTGGATTCAATGCATTTGACTGGATGCATACCAAACTTTATCCTTGAATTGCAAAGAACATCCGGGTTTGGAGTTCGGCCACACCGATACTCTTCAATGATGTAAGAAACCTGATAAACAGGACAGTAAGTCAAATAAATGGCAGAGCCATAGTGGCCGATGCCCTATAGCGATATTGCAATTAGAATGCATTTATTAATTTAAAAAGTCTAGTTAGATAATGAGGAATGCAATGTAAATAACAGGCAAGTGAATGAAGATTGGAGAATAACAATAAGTAGCTGAAAGGGGGGGGGGGGTCTTGCATACCACATTTGTCCAGTATTCATAGGTCAAATGAACAACTTCCAATGGTACTTCAACCTGCACAATACAATCAGCGTTTTGCATTTTACATTGGTAATAACGTGGTGGTAAGCATAGCAAGCATCGCGTACAATAAAGAGAGACCTGATTGCAGACAGCTTTGGCATACTTCAAATCCTCATCCCAGGGGCATTCCGACCAGTAGTTCTCAAAATCTTCCTACAGAGGAAAAAAAAAGCCACGAAAGCAACCGCTACGGATTATTGTTATTGTGCAATTTGAAGAGGAAAAAGTGATTGTTGAATTGAAGTTTCGCGGATGGAAAAAAGGAGGAGGGGCGTACTTGGAACCATATCTTGAGGTAGAAAGCGATGCAGGAATGGCCGGCGGCGTGGAGGAGACGGAGAGCGACGCTGCTATCGACGCCGCCGCTGACAAGAACGGCGACTCGGAGCGGCTTATGCGGCATGGAACAGCGGAGGTAGGTGTCCGGGTCGACATTGAGAGAAGGCGAGGTTTGAGCAACGGCGGAACAGAAGAGCTTCTTCAGGGTGGGGAATCGAGGAGGAGTAGGGTTCAGCTTGTGGAGCTTTTGGGGTGCGAAGTGAGCTGGAGGGAGAGATGAGAGTGGCCTCCAATTCCATCGCACCGCCACCCTCGACATCTTTCGTATCTCACCTCATCCGTTTACGGTTACGCCGTAGACACTGCTCCTTACTTTTCTTTTTTTTATCAACTGCTCCTCACTTAGTCCATGCTCTGCTTCAACATTTGTGATTTGGATTTTTCCAAGCGCACATGTCACCTTCTTTAAGTACACATACACTAAATTTAAAATATCCAAAATATCCTTATTGTGATGCGTCTGTTATTTTTTTTGTTGTTTTGTTATTGTTCCGCACTATAAATAATACATGTAGAACTAATAGTTATGTGCACTATTAGTTCCACATGTGTTATTTGTAGTGCGAAACTAATAGTTCCGCACAATAATAAAACAACGAAAAAAATAACAGACGCAATGAGGGCATTTTAGATATTTGACCTATTATGTATGTGTAGTTAGAAAAGTAGGTATGTGTCTCTTTTTTTTTTTGGTCAAAAGATACGTAGATTGATAAGCCCGAAGGCAAGGCCAACAGGCCAATTGTACAACAGCCACAAAAGGCCAACATCAGCTATGCAGCATCGCATAGATATAGAAACTAAGCCTCATCGACACGCAATATCAACAAACTTACAACACAGAAAACCAACTAAACAACGCACATTAAACACCCAAAAACACGCCCCAACAGGAAAAAAACTAAGACAAACAGAAAACCCAATTACAACAACCATCCAAGCACACAAGCCGAGCACGCACGACATGAAGGATACCCTTGAGATATCCTTGAGTGGGTTGAGTTTGGCCCATCTGGGGCACTCAGAACCTTCTGTCTTAACAATATTAGCTCACATGTCAATTTCGCAGACCCAATATGCATCAATCAACCAGGGCCTCGCATCGACGAGATACGGTGGCGCAGCAGAACAACACAAACACGGGAACAACTGCAAACCAGCAAACAAATGAAACAACACAAACAAGAACAACATAGGAAACAAAGCACAACACACCAAACACAACCAAGAACAAAAACTACCTCCAACAAATCTGGAAAAGAGGCAACCACCCAACCTCCACAGCTTCGACGACGCCGTTTACCACCCCCACCCGAACACACCACGGCGGAGGAAGACGAACTCACAGTCCAACAGAGGGAGGATCTCGTCCAACCCATCTCTGATTGCGACGTTTCCAAACACAGAAAAGAACCACAAGATTGTAGCAGTGACCACACAGTCGAAAATAAGGCGGTGGCGTTCCTCACAAACTCGAAACCATTTGGATTGGCCAGGAGAAGGACTGCGGCGGCGGATCTGCACCTTAACCACCGCCCAACACCACGATCCTCCTCGAGCTCCATCGCAAAGGAGACCACGAAGGAGCCAGAGCTCCACCAAGCTCCAAGCCTCGGGGCGAAGGAGGCTGGATCGCAGAAGCGAAAGAGGCACAAAGAATAGCTTCCGCCTTGGACTGGCGTAATCTTAGGTATGTGCCTTTAGAAATTGTCTTGTGATTTTTTATCAGGAAATTGGTATATACACCCTGTCCTTTTATCCATCCACCCCACATTTAGAATTTTTGGCATTGCAAAATACCTTTCTACCCATACCCCATCCTCTTCCTTGCGTTCTTAAAAAAAACAAAACCCCAATCTTCACCACACACCCCACTTCGCAGAGAGAGAGAAAGCAAACCAGAAACAAGTTTCCAGAAGACCCATCGCGCCGGAAGAGAGCCCCTTCGCCGTTGCAGAACGTCTTCTTCGTCGAGGTAAGGTTTCTGTTTCGTCTTTGGCCTTCCGGAAACTTGAGTTTCCGGTATATATAAAAAACCAAGTTTTTTCTATATTTTTTTTACTTTTGTTATATCTTGTAATTTCTATATATTTCTTAATATTTATATATTTATATAAAAACAATTTTTATATGTTTTTTAATTTAATTTGCTGTTGAAAATTTAAAATTATTTTCAAATGTCTAAAATAAAATAAATAAATTGTAATTGTTTATATATGTAGATGTAGATATATATAAAAACCATGTTTTTATATTTTTTTTACTTTTGTTATGTCCCATAATTTTTATATATTTTCAAATATTTATATAAAAACAATTTTTATATGTTTTTGAATTTAATTTGCTGTTGAAAAATCAAAATTATTCTTAAATGTTTAAAATAAAATAAATAAATTGTAATATCTTTATATATGTAGATGTAGATATATATATATATATATAAATCATGTTTTTATATTTTTTTTACTTTTGTTATGTGCCCTAATTTTTATATATTTCCTAATATATATATATATAAAACAATTTAGTCATCAACAAGGTCTCTCATCTTTATTTTTTTTTCAATTTAGTCCCTTGTTAAATTTTTTCAACAACAAGGTCTTTTATATTTATTTATTTTTTTCAATGTGGTCATTTTCTTTATTTGTTGATGATGTGTCCGTTTTTGATTGGTCTCGGTTTACTGTATACCATCATCTGAGACCAATCAATAACTGACACGCATCAAAATGGTCGCAGTTTACTAATTTTGCCTATGTTCTTTAATTTAATTTGTTGCTGAAAAATAAAAATTATTTTCAAATGTCTAAAATAAATTGTAATTGTTTAAATATGTAGGTATATATATATGGCTAGGACTAGAGGTTCATCTCTTGCTCCACGAGATGGTCGCAGACGACCAACAACTTCAGTACGTAGAGCATGTGCTCGTCCAGAAGCACACGAGGTGGCACATGAGGCCGCACATGGGGACGCACGTGAGGAGGTACATGAGGCCGCACATGAGGAGGTACCTCAGGAATAAAGCCACACCGTGTAACACCCTTTTTCTCTAAAGAGTATTACACCAAAGTAACTAGAAAACCTCATTGCGGAATTAAGATAAACTGGTTTTATTTTTCCAAATTAGATCTTTATATCTTATTAAACTCTCAAAGTTGTGAATAAATTTTTTTTTCTTTTCTCATGAATCAAATGCTCAAATGTAGATACTCAATAACCCAAAGTCATATGAAATACATCACCCGATAATATATATATATAATCATCAAAGTACAAAAGGTCTCTTGCACTAGCAAGCATCGTTCATAACCACAACAAAGTGGCAAAATACAGACAGTCAACAGAAGTAAAGCAAAGCAATAAAACTAAGTCCTAAGAAAACTATAAAACAAAAGATGTGTCATCTACACAATAAAATCATCTAAGTCCTCAAAAAAAACCTAGGCTGGTCGGCAACTAGACAACACGACAACCTAGCTGACTCCTAAGCCTACCACTAGGACTCTATGCAGACGGATCCATCTCCGGCTCCTCCTCGGGGTCCTCCTCGTCAGAATCTGTAGGAGTTGCTCCCTCGGGCTCATCACACATCTTCCTCTTCCCTTTCCCAGCACACCCAGAAGGTCCAGCATGCGCGCCTATAGCGTTAGGCAAAACGCGACCTGGTGTTGGGGGAAAGAAAACAGGAGCAGCATATGTCGGCCTCAAATCTCGTGGCTGACTAGCTGGAGTAACAGTAGGTGCAAGCTGTGGCAGACGAGCTCTCGGCAGGGTGCTCTTCCTCGGGGTGAGGCGCGTCCTCCTGAAGTGACGACGATAGTCTACAGCAGTGCCCATTGGTCGCCTCGGTGTCTCCCTAGGCTCCTCCCTAGGCTCCTCCGTCCCTCCGCACTCACTGTGTGTGTCGAGCTGCAAACCCATCTCCTCCAAAGGAATCCATACATCGAGCACCATGTTGCGCTCCAGTATCTCCTCCGATCCATACGCTCCCCCACGTGTTCGGACCACATGACCAGTCGTCGTGGCCCACCGGGTGACGGGGTCGTAGATCCAACCCCCACCCGCGCCTCCTCGAGGCCTAAAGCTCTCTCTCACCCTCGGAAACAGAGGCCTCTCCTGATCCATCTATATGAATAATGTCCCAATAAGGGGCACGAAACATATAGGCAAGGGTGAGTTTCTCCCAGAAGTCAAAATCAAGAAACATGCATAACAGATAAAATACTATTTGGCCATACTACGAGATAACAAATATCATCACAAATCATCTATCTCAAACAAGACTATATGCATGACACTTCAATCATCTCTCATCACACCGGTGCTCTGCTCCATGGAGACTTCTCTTTCCTCAACTAGTAAAGCGATATGGCGGAACTTGTACCTAACATAAATGCAACTTGACCATCTCTTAGCCCTCGCTGTCATCTATTCGGTATGGCCCATTGTGCTAACTCGTGCACCACATCATAAATAAGGCAGTCGGTCAAGATCATTCAAGCCGGGTATGCTACTCTTCTCGGCACAAGGGGATTCACCGCAAGGCCATTGAGAATTTCACAACCTGAATGCCCTCAAGGACTTATAGTCAGACTATACTTATTCACAATCCATCACCATAGGATTGTATGCTCAAGTTTTAGGCAAAAGCCCACATCTTAAATGCAAATGACAATTCAATTGCAACCACAATCAATTTGGTCCCTCGCCTTAGGGTTCTTCATCGCCACGTGTTAGCTTTCACCTAACACCGTGTAATATTATTGTCCTTAAGACTTTTAACTTCGCCATGTATTGGTTCTCTTCCAATACCGTGTAATATTATTGAAAAATGTAAGTTTTATGGAAAATTCCTCTTTGAAATTAAAGTTCTTCTTTAACTTTAACTCTCTAATTCTTATTATTTTTCCTTCTCACTTCTTATTAATTATTAAAAACCACATAACTTGTTAAAATTTCATTTTGACCCCAAAACGTCCAGTTCTTGCGTCCAGTGTCTGCATCCAGTTCCTGCGTCCAGTTTCTGCGTCCAATCTCTGCGTCCAGTCTCTGCGTCCAGTTCCTACATCCAGTTCCTGCGTCCAGTCTGCGTCCAGTTTCTGCGTCCAATTTCTGCGTCCAATCTCTGCGTCCAGTTTCTGCGTCCAATTTCTGCATCCAATTTCTGCGTCCAGTTTTCACGTCCAATTTCTGCGTCCAATCTCTGCGTCCAATTTCTGCGTCCAGTTTTCACGTCCAATTTCTGCGTCCAATCTCTGCGTCCAATTTCTGCGTCCAATCTCTGCGTCCAGTTTCTGCGTCCGCGTCCAGTTTTCACGTTTTCTACCCCCGAATTTTTATAACATTATGTTTTTGGCCCAAAGTGCCCAGACTTTCGATTTCATGCCCAGAATTCCAGAATTTTGTATTTTTGAAATTTATCCAATTAAGTGTTATCTTGAATCCTAATTAATTTCTTTGTTTTCGTTTGTAAAACTTTTTCATTAAAGTTTTTAACTCCTCTTACCACACTTAGTCAAATATTTTCAAACCAATCCCAATCACAACAAATATCACATGCACATAATAAATAAAGCATAACACTACTTTAAATATTACAATTATCCCAAATGGATCAAATAAAACACAAATAATTAAATACACATAATCACTTCAATACATGCCATTTTTATCATACACAATCAAGAGAACAATCATACAATCAAAACACAAGATTTTTACCATACAAAAACCATAGAGCTAACTCATCTTAGTTTAGTGATCTAAAACCCATCAAGGATGGTTTTAACCACTCAAATCAAAGATGAAACTCAAGGTTGTTGAGTTATCATCAAGCCATCCAAAACATACAACATACTACTACATAAAAATTATGTCTTTTAGAAGAACATCCCACTTACCTCTTGAAGATCACTTGAGTCCTAAAATCACTTCTCCAAAGCTTGGTTGTTCCACTAGTATCAAAACCCCTTTTACAATATCATACAACATACAAGCATAAATATATTTTCTTTGTAGAAAACCAAAACCCTAAGAAGAAAAAAAATATGAGGGGATGATAACTTACTCAAGCCCTTGAAAAAATTTAGATCAAGGAGTGGTTTCAAGCCTCTTGGTTCACAAGGTGCAAACCTATGCCAAAAGAGTGAAACTTGGCTTTAAAAATGGAAGAACACATGATCAAAAAAATCAAAGAATGGTGATAATGGAAAAATGAGAAGGTTTTATGGTTTAGAATCATCAACCAACCTTCTTTTGTGAAGCTTGAAGTGCAAAAGCTCTCAAAACACCAAGGATGTAGCTTATGGAAAAGCTTGGAACTTAGAGAGAAAATGGGTTTTCTTTGGGAGCAAGATGCAAATGAGGAAGATGAGTTTCTCTCTCCCCTTCCCCTTGTATAATTTCGGCTGAACCCAAAAGGAATGGAGGGCCAAGATTTGCTTAGAGGCAAGTGGTATTATCTTGGAATAAATTAAGAGTTAAAGGTGTTTTAATATTTCTTCCAACCAAGACTTTCAAGGCATGAGCACATGGGCACAAATCAGAATTTTGGGGGCTGTGTGGGGCGCCCAAATGCTGCTGGAAGGGAAGGAAGAAGAGTTCACAAGTTAGGGTTTTGCTTTTGGGAGCACAAGTGGGCTAAAATGCTTATTATATTATATATTTTGAAATAAATATTTCTCCAAATAATTGATTAATGAAAAATATTTTTGAGACCTAAAATTAATATAATAAAGGTTAGAATTTCAAAACTCAAGTTTTGGTCATTTTCTGATACCCCGTTTGCGCTACGGTTACCCGTAACGTGCTAAAAATAAAAAATTTCTAAAAAATTCTAGAAAATTCTCAAAAATCCAAAATATTAAAAGAATAACTTTTGTTTCGTTAAAATATTTTTTTGACGCAAAAAGGGTCTCCGGAAAAAAAATATAAAACCTCCGACGTTTACAAACCGAGTCACGGTTTACGCTATTTTTCTGTTTTTTTCGAGTTCCTCCATTTTCTACCCATCTAAAAATCCCTAAAATCATATAAATCAATATTCTAAAATAAAAAATAAAAAAAAACATAATTTAATAAATTTAAATAAATTAGAAACACACAAAAAGCGAAAAGAAACGATATGAAAAATGAGAGCGTTACACACCGCATTGCAAGTTGTCTTGCCCATATCAATAGAGCATCTTTAGTGGGAAACACCTGAAAATGAGACATGAAAAACTATTAATAAAGCACTCCACACTACCATAAAAATTTAACAATAAATATATACCTCTGTAGTCGTGAACTCATCAGTACAATCAAATTTTTTTATCGGAAGAGGGAATACATTAACACCTTCCGTTGGTACTTCTCCGTCGCTTGATATTTCATCTCCATCGCACACATCCTCATCCATTTGTATGCATTGAAAAACACAATTGTTTCTGCCATAGTTTAAATTAAAAAGATATAAAAATTATTTCTAGTTTCTTTCATGCATTCTGATTACAAAAAAAAATCGTTTTTATATATACTGGAAACTCCAATTTCCGGAATATATAAAAATTGGAGTTTCCAGAATATATAAAAATTGGATTTTTATATATACTGGAACTACAGTTTCTGGGAAGAGCTACGTTTTGGAAAAAAAATAAAACTGAGCTCAGAGAACGGAGAAGATGGTGGTTACCTCCTTCTTCTCCTTCTTTCATGGTGGTGACCTTCTTTTTGTCCTTCTTTCACTGTTTTTTTCGTTCCTTGTCTCCCTTCCTTCCTTCTCTCCCTTCTTTCCCTCCGGTTCTCTGTCGTCTGTGTGTGTGTGTGTTGTGTGGGGTTCGTGTGGGGTGTATTACTTTTGGGAGGGAAGAGCAATTAAGAAAGGATGAGGGTAGGATAGTAAATTTCAGTTCAAAAAAGGTTAATGTGGGGTGGATGGATAAAATATTGGGGGTGTATATATCAATTTCCTTTTTTAGGATTAATATCCTTTTTTTTTTGTCAATGTCATCCATTACTAAATGGAAAAGGCCCAAGGAGAAGAGGCCCAAGCCCAATTAATTATGTGATCGGGAGATTTTGGTCCATTTGGGCCATTTTTTATTATTGCATATTAAAAGTCAAGCACATTAGTTCGACCAAAAAAAAAAGTCTAGATCAAGCTGGGTTTATAATTGACCTTTTGTACTAAAAAACATCATCCTTCGGGACAAAGAATTGAGTAGATCGGATGGGGATGTACCCACTTCCACTGATTCCCTTGGTGCAGATTTTTCTCTGGATTCAAACTCTTTGGGTGCCATATGAATTGACTTCTAAATTCTGCTGATCCGGGTGGTTATGGGGTTAGTTTGGTAAGGACTTGGGTAGCTGGGTTTGGGTTATCCACCTTGTATAGCTTGGCTACCGTTTTGCTTATCGGTTCTTTCCCTTAGTTTCAGGCTGTATAGGGCTCTTTGTTTGGTTGTTCTCTTTACTTCTCTGCTAGTGGCAGATGAGAAGGTAGCAGCATGCCTTAAATTGTATTGTCTTATTTGTTGAAGGGCATTGGGTATGCTATTCCATGGACTGAAGTATCAGTCTCTGCTTGTATTGGCCTTGGGCCACTTCTTGGGCTTTGCCCAGTGTTATGAATTTCAGTTAACTTTGACCAAAAAAAAAGTCAAGCAAATTAGCAAATTAAAACATGATGTAAAAAAATGGTGTATTTTGATTGCATTAAAAAAATGAAAATAGAATAAAACATACTATTTACTTTTGATGTCCTCATGCCAAGTGCTATTAATTAATTGAAAAATTGGAACATTATTGGTATTATATGCGTGTTTGGATACACGGTGGAAGATTTTGAATGCCAAAGCTCCAAATTGTAACTTCTCCTTAGACGTGCAGCTACGGTGGATCTAACGCCCAACAAAACACACGCTATCACTTATCTAATATTCTTTCTCTTTTATTTCTTTGAAAACTTTCTTTGACTTTCATACTACTAATCTATTATAGTATATAAACGCTGAGATGCAAGTTCTAGCACCGCCATCTCAGCTCTTCGCTATTACTAGAATTTTCCAAATCAGTTTCTTTGCTCACGTGGCAACTTCTACAATCTCTCTATATTTTAACTATTTCTCTATGTCTTTCTATCCACTCTATTATTCATGGTCCATTCATTTAATTCATTTAATATCAATAAAATCTCCATTTTTACAACGTTAATAATATCATTGCCAACCATACTAACCCAATAGGAACAATACCTACAATGAACTTCTTTCACAGTTGAAACAATTAAAACAAAAATTGGAGAGTTTACGATAGGCGCATACTACATCCTCCTACATGCAAAACTAGCAAAATTGGTTCAATTGTTTAAGGATATAATGTACTACCAAATTTCAAAAAATTGAGCTATTAACAAAATTTACGTTATTCTTAAACTTTATATACTCATTTCGATTATTTGACAAATTTAAAATTCAATATTAATAAAATAATCTCCAACTTATATTTAGTAATTAAGAAGGTTATTGTTATATTCAATATTATACTATGTTCACGTTTATTTTAGTCTCCACAATTTTTTCCAATTTTCATATTCTACAATTTCTCATTTAATTTTTATCTACAATTATTGTTCTCAGAAATGAGATTTGTCATTTACAAAAATTTAATTACAGAAAACATTTCTCTTACATTTTAAAAAAATATTTATATAAACAAAATTCACTTACATTCAAATTATAAACAACAACAATGCATGCAAAGCAAAACATACAAAAAGTAATGAACACAATACTTGTAACAACAAGTAAAATGACATGAACACAATACCTGCATTGAAACCAACAATTTATATTAACATTAGCAAAAAAATTACTAATTAAAACTATATACCGCACTTCAATGTTTCAAATGAATATTTCATTTTTGTAACTAAAACCTCTTTATGTTTTATAATAATATCACCATCAAGTTAATTAGGCTTCTATATTTCAAATATAAATATTAAATATATTTAAAAAAAGAATACATCTTTTTCATATAAAAAAACCGCGCAACACGCAGGTCACAGTCTAGTTAATAATAATTTTTACACACCACCATTTAACAAGACACATTAGAACAGTGGTTACGTTAATGCTCTTCCAGGTTGAGCAGTTTTATTTCTATCTCTATCTCTATTTCTTTCTTTTCTTTTCATCACATGTCCCGTTACATGCTTTAGCTCTTTTTTTTTCCCATTGCACACTTACATTTACATAGGTGTGTGGTATATATTTTTTGAAGAAGTGTAAAGCAGCCATTATTCAAAAATCCATGTGAGACCAATACTACTACTGATTTGTGTATTCATTCATTATACTTGCCATCACATTTTTAAATGTCGTTTTCGTAGCTGATCTTTTCTAAACCGTTCCCTGTATCATATGCCCACTGCCTAGAGAGTTCGTTACTCTGGTGGTTGCACTTTCTTAATTTAATGCTAGATTTGTATTGGAAAGTTGTTGTTGGTAGGACCCCTCTTATCTAACTAAAGTCATGCTTGCTTATTTATGAGGTAATCAACATGAATAAGAATAGAGCTAAACTTTGGCAAGAGAACATGCAGTACAAAGAAAGCATAGAAAAAGCTGAAGCCTTTGAAGTTTGGAAGTTTTATGACTAATTTTAGCTAGCTAGCTAGTAATATCCAAGGATGTACGTATATATGTTCATGCATTGATTTCCTCGACCCTTGTCTACCTTCATTATACTTTTCTACCCTTTATTTTCATTAAGGATGCAATATTTCTAAGCAACTTCAAGCATTGGTCAATTCTTATGATGTGTTTTTATGTGAAGGTTTTAGGATTTTGTTGAACTATATCCTTTCACATATTCTGTTGAGCCTACAGTATCTGCTAAATTTGTGATTAATCATTATATTATTTGAAGTCAGAGAAATATGATGTGTTGCTAAGGACATAAAATAGGGGGCTTCTACGGTCCCGTTGATAAAATAATGGTTTTGGAACCGTTGTTTTATTAACCAATGATAAACAAAAGTTTTGCCATGTCA
This sequence comes from Glycyrrhiza uralensis, assembly GCA_030159175.1. Lineage (NCBI taxonomy): Eukaryota > Viridiplantae > Streptophyta > Magnoliopsida > Fabales > Fabaceae > Glycyrrhiza > Glycyrrhiza uralensis. Next base: position 52,619,171 of record BRZY01000003.1, on the reverse strand, counting down.
AATTATTATTTTTAAGGACTATAATTTTTTTATATTATATTGTAGTTCTTAATCTTTTTTATTTTACAAATTTGTCCGTGTAAAAAAGAACTATGTTCGTAGGTGAAAGTCTTATTTTTCCCTCTTCTATTTCAATTTTACGATCAGTGATCCTCCATGTCTGATATTCTATTTCTTATGGCCTCCGATCAACCACCGACGAAGGTTGCCCTCTCTTCCGCTGACCTGGTCTCCGACGACGACCGCTCCATCGCCGCTGACTCATGGTCCATCAAGACCGAGTACGGCAGTACTCTCGACGACGACCAACGCCGCCGAAGCTCTCTCCAACGCCAACTTCTGAGCTCCCTCCGACTACAGGTTCACCTCTCTCTCTCTCTCTCTCTCTCTCTCTCTCTCTCTCTCCCCCTCCCTCTCTGAGATCGCAATGAGGTGTGGTAGGAAGTGGAAGTGAGGTGTAGTAAACTAAAATTGTTAACAGCAGTGACTCTGAGTTAGTTACACTTTTGATTTTCACTGTTTGAGGTTTTTAATATTATTTTGTGTTTCCAGATGTTTCTGTTTCAGAATGTGCATCTGAATGCATTTGAGCTTTTTCTTCGTACTATTTAGGTTGAGCACCGGAATGTTTCTGAGCTTTTTGGGATAATCGATTTTTGCTTATGAGGGAAAAAATAATAATTGAAGTTTTCAATGGTTTCTTGGAGTGATATATAACCAAGTAAGTTGAAATTTAAGTTGTGGATGTTATCTCAGTATGCTTTATAATTTGGTCTTTATAGAAGAGCTGCTTCTTTTACCCTGAAAGGGAAAAGGGAAAAAATATAATATTTTCTCCATTTATCTATGTTTTGTGCATTAATAAAAGGGAATATCCTCTTTATTATATGTATACATATGTATAGAAGATGTATAGATAAACAACAATTATTTGATATTTTTAATTCTTTACACTACCTTAGATTAAGGGTCTGTTTGTTATAGCTTTTTTTATTACAAAAATCATTTTTTTTTCTAAAATAAGTACTATTAAGAGATTTTTTTATGTGTTTGTTACATATTTTAAAAATATTCAAAAGTTGAAAAAAATCTAAAAATTGATTAAAATGAGAAGTTATATGAAGTAACTTTTTAAAAATTATTTTTAGGATTATAAAAAAGACAAATTAAATTCTACTTCAGACCAAAATCTATAAAAAAAATAACCACTAAAGTATTTTTTACATGAACAGTCGATCTTACACCCGGGGTGTGAACCGAAAAGTTTTTCACACCACCAGTGGGATGTGGCCAGGGAGCACAGTTGTTCGTGAATTGTACCTTCCAAGGACAGAAGACATTACATCCGGGGTGTGAAATTAAAATTATTTCACACCACCGGTGGGATGTCGTCAGGGGCACACTTCGGTTGGTAGATTGCACCTTCCAAGGACAGAGGACTTTACACCGGGGATGTGAAACGAAATTTTTTTCACACCATTGGTGGGATTTCGTCAGGGGCACAGGCTGGTTGGTAGATAAGGATTGTACCTTTCAGGGACAGAGGACCTTACACCCGAGGTGTGAAATTAAAATTAGTTCACACCACTGGTGGGATGTCGTCAGGGGGCACACACTTCGGTTCGTAGATTGCACCTTCCAAGGACACATGGGAGAGATAGGAGATACCTTGAGTTTTGCCATGCTCCGTGCTTCGAAAGAGATGTGGGTTTCATGAGAGAGAATATGATAATCCGTCAGTTTACCCGTAATTTTAAAATAAAATTTAAAATAAAAATAAATCTAAAATTTAAAGACTAAAGTGCAAAACATTTTCACCAACGGGACCGAAACCGTTGTTTTTACAACGGGACCATAGAAATTGTCCATAAAATATTGGAACTCTAAGGTGGACAAATTAAATCGTTTTTTTTCTCTTCCCTTCCTTGAACTTTTTTTCTACCTACCAAGCAAATATCCCCTGCCACAATTCTTACACCCCAGCAAATCCTGCTGCCACATTCATATATATAGTTCCACAAATACATGATTTTAATTAGGACAGAACATAACATATCATCCTTCCTCCCCTCTAGCCCACTTGGTCCCTCTGGGGGATGCCAATTTATTAAATTGAAATTGATTGCTTCTTTTAACTTTTCCTTGTACTATCTTGCAACTTTTTGACAATCTTTCTAACCTTTCTGAGTACCTCTGTAGAACTTGTAAGGTGGTTATAATGAAAAAGAAAACAATCATAGTAAATAATATAAATATCTACAGAGTGACTATATAAAGGGCAGACATTATCCTTATTCAAATTGGGTCTCCTTTTACTCGTGCAGGAGTGGGTTTACTTTATAATAGTCCTTCACTAATTTAAAGATTTTGAATTAGTGCTTAAACCAGTTACACAGCAGTGGAGGGTCTTTTATGGTTCTTCCAATCATCTAATGAGCTTTAGGGAAGTGTTTAGACTCTACATCCACCACTTTAACTACCATAAGTCCTCTCTATATTAGCATGTTTTCTATAAGTTATAATTGATTTTAGCTAGAATAATGAAAACAAGATCTGTCCCTCACAGCAAGATATTATCATAAGTACGTCAGCAGGATGTATTAATTAACTCCCATAAACTTGTTTTGCAGGTTGTAATGCTGATGATTATATAAGGAATTATGCAATATTGTCCTTACATATGCATTTGTCCTTGCTTTAAAAAGATATAGTCTGAAAAGTCAAGATCTGTTGCACCATTTCTTTCTGCTTTTTTTCTCATGTTTCCCCTCTGTTTGGAAAAGAATATGAATGAGAAAACCAAAGAAGTCTAAAGTGAATCACTTCCTTCAATCGCAATTTACTAATTCCTTTCATTTCCTATGAAACTCAGCATTCCTCAGCAATATTTACATTTGCTGAATGTGTTTCTCAGCCATAGTTGGTATAATCTGCAGCTATACTGAGACAGAGACTATCCTACCCTTGTACCCGATCACTATACCCGGTGAAGTAGGGAAAAAAAGTAAAATCTATAAAATTAAACCAATTATACAAATACACAATTTATGAACCTTTAATTTATTTATTTTGGTTGGTTAAAGTAACAGATATATGTACTCGGAAATGACTAATAGTCAACCAATGCAAAAGTTACCCCTTACTGTCACTTAAAGTGCATTAGGATAAACAACTTATTTAAGAGTTTATTTGATAAGTGTCTATCATATAAGTGTACTAATTATATATAAGTTAATTCTACGATTAAAGAGTTTATGTGCTTGAATTCCACATAAGATCATATAAACTGTTTCTATAAGCTCTTACAAATACAGTCTAATACAGTTATACCCGCTGATGATCATGGTAGTGTATCTTACGAGATGTGTTGATTTAAGAATATCATATGGTGTGTGTGCGTGTGAGCAGAGAGAGAGAGATTTGGGAAACCTCCAAATCTCTTCTTTTGTCACTTTCCAGGGATGGTCAAAAGAGGTGTATATAATGTGTATGTTCATACATATTTTGAGTCTGTTTTACTTTTTCATGTAATGAAGCTTAAGCATGTGGATCTTATGCACAAAAATTAAAATTAACAAAATAACTGATATATATATATATACACATTATTATCCAGTATTTGTTGTCCTCATAGCTTTGGTTCTTTATTATCTGATACAATCAATATCTTCAACTACACGTGTGGGGTAGAGATGGAGAGATTATGTGAAGTGGAAGCAAATAGCTTGGCTTCGTCATAAAACAAAGTAGTATGTACAAATATATATATATATATATTTGGCACCCTATGATTCATGTATACGATGATTACCTTCTGAGTGAAGAAAAATTAGAAAATAATATAAATAAAAAAGAGAAAAGGCCATATTGGAGTCAAAGACAAGAAGACACACATCTTTCTCATGAATCCCTCAGGTCCCTCTCCAAACCGTTTTCTACTAGACTCATCAACCAACCAACCTCTCTCTCTCTTCCCTAATTTGTAAGCAAACCCCACAACCATCACCATCATCATTCCCACCCTATGAAGCTTCTTTCCTCTTATATATCTACATCAGAGACCAATATTTGGGAGAGGAAATTATCAATTGCCCATATCAGGGGAAACTCATGAGCTATAGTACAATGAGGAAGCCTGAGACATCTGGTGGAAAAAACAACAACAACAACAACTCGTCCAACAATATTAAGCTTAGGAAAGGGTTGTGGTCACCAGAGGAAGATGACAAGCTCATGAACTACATGCTGAACAATGGACAAGGTTGTTGGAGCGATGTGGCCAGAAATGCTGGCTTGCAAAGGTGTGGCAAAAGTTGTCGCCTTCGATGGATCAATTATTTGCGCCCTGACCTTAAACGAGGCGCATTCTCCCCACAAGAAGAGGAACTCATCATCCATTTCCATTCCCTTCTTGGAAACAGGTCCACTTATATATCTTTTCTACATATATATCTTCTCTCCCTCATAAATATTTTATCCATCTTATTATTACCACATTTGGTTCCATGCATTTTATTAACATTACCAAGTACTGATAATTAATATAACAGTGTGCCATAATTCAATTTTAAACTTTTGTATGATCTTTAAGTACTCTGCCAGTGCTGCACATGTTCAAAGTAAACCCAAATATGTGTGTGTGTGTGTGTGTGTGTGTGCGCAGTATTTATATCTGCTTCATATTGTCATGTAATATCCAAGTACATTGACATCTCTAATTAACATCCACTAGCTCCTTCTACTGTAGCCATTATCTTTATCTGAAAGAGTGACAGAATATATAGATGCATGATTAGTTAATATTTGAAAATAAAAAAAAACGACTTATTTAATACCTTGTAATTAGTTATATATTCCTTAGGCACTAGGTGCATGTGCGGGTGTGGTTAGTACAAATAATTTGTGAAGAGTTCTCAAATTCCAGCCATTATTTTCTCTAAGATGACCCCATTTATTTTAGACAGGTAAAGTAAGAAATTTCAGCAGTCTATAAGAAAATCTGCAACAAATTATGAATGGTTGATTTTCTGATCAACAGTTGAAATACTTTTCTTTTCTTTTAAAGTGAGAATTCATTTTAGAAGAGATAAATAATTAGATTTTATTTTCCCATAGAAAAATGCCTATATATGTAACCATAAAATTATGCAGAAAAAGTCCACAGACAAACATCCTATTCCCAACTAACAGCAACAGTACTTATTATTCTAGATGCCCTGAATTTACAAAAGACAGACAAAATTTTCTACTAGGATAAAAGGATTTGCTTAAGTCGTTGGGTGTCAAAATCTAGTCCCTTAATTGGTCTAAGATATGGCACAAATAATAAAGTTAAAAAATACATGCATATATTTAATATAATAATATTGTATGTTTAGACGGCTCCTTGTAGAAGACAAAAGGACAACTGAAAACAACATATAGGCATTGTGATTCGCCTGTATCTGGACTTCGAGTTGAAGACACTCCATTATGCATATATTGTTTAAAAAATTTCTATTAGCTTCCATGCAAAGCATGCACCCAATTTAGTTATAAATTGACAGAATAAAGGACCATTTATAAGTATACGCACTCAACTATCAATTTTAATTTTGTGCTATGTATATATTATTATTATTATTATTATTATTATTATATATATATTATTAAGTGGACATTAACTCAACTGTGTTGTGTTTCAATTTTAAAGATGGTCTCAAATAGCAGCACGTTTACCAGGGAGAACTGACAATGAAATAAAGAACTTTTGGAATTCAACAATAAAGAAAAGACTCAAGAACATGACCTCCACAACCTCACCAAACGCAAGCGAGTCCTCAATATATGAGCCTAATGATAACAAAGACCTTAACATTATGGGAGGGTTCACTTCATCTACACAAGATCAACATGCTGATATGCCTATGTTCAGTTCATCTCCATCACCAACGCCATCACCATCAATGCAAGCCACAGTTCTCAATACCCTAATTGACAGGTTGCCTATGATAGAAAATGGAATAAACATGCCAGCAGCTACAGCTGGTGGTGGATTCTTCAATAGTACTGCAGGGGCATGCTTTTCACAGAGTGGAGTTGACAGCAGCATCAAAGGTTTTTATTTGGGAAATGGAGTGTTTGGGAGTATTGAGGCAGAAGGGGACATGTATATTCCTCCTCTAGAGAGTGTAATTAGCACTACTTATAACCATAGCCTAAAAATGGAGAGTGCATGCAATGGATCAGACACTAACAATAGTAATTACTTTGATGACATAAACAGCAATAATATCATTAACAATAGCTGCAGTATTAGCAACAATAAGAGAGGTGAAAATAGAGCTGGACTTGGGGTGGAGAATTTGTTTCAAGAAGAGTTAAGTACTACATTGGGAGAGTGGGACTTGGAGGACTTGATGAAAGATGTTTCATCCTTTCCCTTTCTTGATTTTTCAAGCTGATAATCTAATAAGCTAGCTAGTGTTCTCCCACAGTATCCCATTGGCTAGTGGTCATTATATTGGTTATATATTTTCTTAAAACCTTGTAATATTTGTATTTTAATTTGTCATTATACCGAAGCAGCAAATTCACTGATTAACAAGGTAGGCCTGAAAAATAAAAGTCAGTCATGTATATGATCTGGGTTGGTGATCATGTAAATTAGTCTTAATGCAGATTTGTCCAATTGAGATCACTTAATTTGTATATCCCATAAAGACAACGTAGTTCAATACAAGAATCTGTCATATATACTTGTGAAGAGAGATGTATCAATAGACTGTTGAACATCATTTTAGGTTCATCTATTGTGTGGAAAATATTTTTTGATGATTGTTTATTGCATATACTGTGGTTACTGTACAAAAACAATGCTACTATTACTCTATTTTAGTGGTTAGTTTGTATTGCTTTATTCAGATTGGACGCCATTAAGATCATGATGCTAAATGATTCTGTTAGAATTTTAGAACGAATTAAGCAACAATCAGATTTGTGTTCATTGTTTGCGTATACATATGGCGGGTTTAATTAAGCATAAAAATATGCCCACCATGTGCTATGATGAATGAATCACGGTTAAACGGATGCTTATTAACTGGATTAGTTTTTAAATGATTTAATTTGTGAATTTTCATCATATTGTATGGAAGTTAGTTTAAACTAATTCGGTTGAATTCAAGAGTATAATTATAACTCCAGCTTTGATTTTCAACTTTTAAAATCAAAAGATCATTAAATATGACTGTCATGTCATTAATCAGTGCAACGAGAAATTTGTAGTTGTGTGTCGATTAGTTATCATGAAGTGAAATTAAAGCAACTTAATTTGAAATGACAAGTTGACTTGTGGATGGAGATTAGAGAAAGGAGAGTGCTTTACGATATCATTATCATTTCCCATTAGAAACTATACGAGGGGAACACATGTCTAGGTTGGTACATGTGTTACTTAGGAGACCTTTTAATTTCTTATTGAAACTTTTTTCTTTATTGAATTTTATTGTTTTTGTTGAAAAAACATATGTAATTTATATGAATTCAATTGGAGGGTCGATTTAGAATGGACCAATGAATAAATTGGTCCACCAAACTCCAGTAAGTTTTTACCTAATATAGGAGGTAAATCCGGTTTTTTAGTATTTACAAAAATGTCCAGAATAATTATATAATTATAAATTGAGATTTATGAAATAGACCACAAAAAAATATAAAATTACAAAAATTTACCAATTTTTGAAATAATAAAAAAGATGGCAATCACAAGTTTATTATATTATTATTATTATTATTATTAAATTCATTTATTTGTTGCTCTCCCTCCGTCTCTCCCCTCTCTCTTGCTCTCTCCCTTTCTCTCTCTCTCTCCCTCTCCCTCTCTCTCGGTCTCTCCTCCCTATCTCTCTCGCTCACTCACGCCCCCTCTCTCTCTCTCGCTCTCTCTCCCTTTCTCTCTCGCTCACTCACTCTCCCTCTCCCCCTCTATCTCCCTCTCATTCTCTCCCTCCCCCTCTCCCTCCCTCTCATTCTCTCCCTCCCCCTCTCTCCCTTTCTCTCTCGCTCACTCACTCTCTCACCCGCTCTCTCCCTTTCTCTCTCTCTCTCTCTCTCCCTATCTCTCGGTCTCTCTCTCTCCCTTTCTCACTCACTCTCCTTCTCTCCCCCTCTCCCCCTCTATCTCTCTCCCTCTCCCTCTCTCTCGGTCTCTCCTCCCTATCTCTCTCACTCACTCACGCCCCCTCTCTCTCTCTCCCTTTCTATCTCGCTCACTCACTCCCCCCCCCTCTCGTGCGCTTTCGCTCTCCCTTTCTCTCTCGCTCACTCACTCTCCCTCTCCCCCTCTATCTCCTTCTCATTCTCCCCCTCCCCCTCTCTCCCTTTCTCTCTCGCTCACTCACTCTCTCACCCGCTCTCTCCCTTTCTCTCTCTCCCCACTCTCGGTCTCTCTCTCCCTTTCTCACTCTTCCTCTCTCCCCCCTCTCCCCCTCTATCTTCTCTCTCGTTCTCTCCCTTCCCCTCTCTCCCTCGTTCTCTCCCCCTTTCTTTGTCACTCCCTCCCCTCTCTAGCAAGAGAGAGAAAGCAAGGAGAGAGAGCAATAGCAAGAGAGAGGGAAAGGGAGACAGAAAGGGGGAGAGAGAGAGCAAGGGAGAGAGAGGGGGAGAGAATGAGGTAGAGAGGGGGAGGGAGAGAACGAGAGAGGGAAATAGAGGGGGAGAGCGAGAGATAGGACAAGAGTGAGCGAGAGATAGGGAGAGAGAGGAGAGAGGGAGTGAGAGAGCGTGAGAGAAAGGGGGAGAAAGGGAGAGGGAGAGGTTTTGCAAAGAGAGAGGAAGATAGTTATCATCAATTATCATTTTTTAATTATGAAAATTATTAGGGTAAAAGTTTAAATTCATGTAATTATGTGGTTCATTTCTCAATTATCGGAGTTTATTTATATATTCTAGAGACCCCTATCTGCAATTACATAAAATATTTACAATTACCAACTCACCCGGTAACCCCCTTAAATCCTGACCATACACTTAAAATATTATTATATCAATGGCTGAAAAGTCATTGGGGTTTGGTGGACCAATTTATTATTGGTCCATTCTAAATCGACCCTCAATTGGATATATCCACTAGTAGTTAGGTACAATCCGTGGATGCAATTTGTGATCTGATTCTGCAATTTAGTATTTGGTATTCTCGACTTCACACTGGGGGTATCGCGTGTTTCACAACTGTGGACTTTTCTGGATTTTACTATGCATTTTCGCATTTTGGTCTGCCGATTTCACGCCTGGGATGGGCATTTCTCCACAACTGCGAGCTACTCTGGATTATATTCACATTTGGGTCTGACGGTATCACACCAGGAGTGTTACGTTTTTCACATATGTGTACTGTTCTCGTTTTTACTCTGCATTGTCGCTTTTAGGTCTGACGATTTCACACCTGCGGTGGAAATTTCTCCACAACTGTGAGCCGATCTGGATAGTTCTATGTAATCTAGTACTCTATGTTTCGTCCTCACACCGCGGGTGGGTTTTCTCCCACAATTGTGAATGTGTCTGATACTCTGTGGTGTAGTTTTTCTTAGGATGGGGGTGCTTTTTAAACTTCTCATGTGGATTTGACGTGCTGCCAATGATAGATAGAATCAGGGGTGTGTTGAGATACCTTTCTTTGTAGTGATATTTTTGCACGCTAATTCTATTGTATTAACGGTAGGAGTTCGTTTTTGTATTGATAACATTGTTGTTCTTTTCATGTAGCTAAATCTAGACATATCTTGTGCTCTGATTTAATTGTTTTTCTCTTAATAATATTTTGTTTTTTTTTTTAAAAAATCCGTGGATGCTAGGTATGTCGTGAGGTTTTCTTTCGAAAATACACCCGGTATATGAATTATCAATTATCTCACATATTCAAAGAAGTGTATTACTAGTATTGCGTTCAATTCATCGTCATATTAATATTAACATAAACTTGATTGAATTCGTGTTTTTCATCGTCACATTCAGTGACTGCTTGTGCAAGATGATTCCGATTGTGGAAAGTGGCAATCATGACTTTGGATTTTAATTGCTAACGAGATATTACCTCCGGTCTAAATCTTTGGTGGTTTTAGTTTTTTATTTTTGTCCCAAAACTTTGGTTGTTTTAGGATTTCAAGAGATAATTTATCACCTTTTTTCAACTATACCCTTAATATAATTAATAAATTTTGAGTGGAGAAGTAATTAGGATAGTTGAGAATGATGAATAATAAATAATAAATAGGGTTATTTTAGTCTAAAATTTGTTTAATTAATTATTTCTTAATCTATGTGTCAAAACCTTAAACAACCAAAGATTTAGACCGGAGGGAGTAATATTAAGCTTGGTAAGGTGAACCTTCCTCAGCTTTGAATTTGAGGCCAAATTTATGATTTGAATGGTGAAGATATGAAAAAAGCTTTATATGCATATTTACAAAGTACTTGTTTCTATTTTATCTGCCTTTTAAGGTTGTTTTACAAAAATTAAAAAATTATTTAATTGACAAAATTTTTCCTATAATACCATAGTCTATACACTATCGATATCCCACTACACCCATTTACTATAAAAAAAAGTGTATGAAAAAAGTGTAAAACAATTAATGGTAATAATAATATAATTGACAAAATAAAATCCTAAACTATCAAAATGACAGAGAAATAAGAACAATTTTTTAAAAAAAATTTGACAATTAAAAAGGAACGGAGAGAGTACTCCCTCCATTTCACGAGCGTTAAGAAAAGAAGTCATTAGCTTAATGAGTGAAAAGTTTTGCTAAATTATTCTACTTTTTTTTTCAATTTCTATATATTCATTATTAAGTAGTGCTTAAAATTCATCACATTTATTTGAAGCAAAGTTGGAATATAAAAATACTTCATTGAAAATCTAAAATGTTACTTAATATAAAATAAAATTTATATGTTAAAATGTTATGCTAAATTATTCTACTTCTTTTTTTCAATTTCCATAAATTCATTAAGTAGTGCTTAAAAATCATCACATTTATTTGAAGCAAAGTTGGAATATAAAAATACGTCATTGAAGATCTAAAATGTTACTTGATATAAAATAAAATTTGTATGTTAAAATGTTACTTGTTTTGAAATGGAGGGAGTATATGATGAAATTAGAGTATATGAGGAGCTTTTTAGTTTATTTTAATGTAATCAATATTTTCAATCTTAACGAACAAATGTGAGAGAAAAAATTCAAACAATTTTCTATAAATTTTAATAACACTGATTAATATAATTTTAAAAACATTTTATTATTAATTCTAGAATTTTAGAAATAACATAAAATTTTAAGGAAAAAAATAATCAGTATGACACTTACATACGAAAAACGACGAATTCATTTACACTGTTGGATTACTTTCTTCGTCTTAATTGATTGTAATTTTTGTTTATTTTAAAAATATAAAACCACCGCACTCCATGTATTCGTCTATTTCGTGTGTTACCAGTGTCGTACTAAATAGCAAGTCTCAAATTTTAATTGCTTCTTACACCTGGAAGTTAGTAATAGAAATTCTAGACTATAGCTACAAAAATAAAATAAAAAACACTTCTGCAAAGTTTATATTAAAATAGATTAAAATATAATATGTTTAACTTCTAAAGATCAAAGAAATATAATTTTAAAATTAGATATGACAACAATTTTTTTTGATATAAAGATATGACAACATTTTAATTTAAGCAAAGGGTATGTATTAATATATATATCAACAAAAATAAATACGATAAGTGTTTGTTATTGTCCACCCGATGATGCCATGATCTGCAATGTAGTCCTGTTGCTTGATGCTTATGAATCGGTCAGTAGTGGACATGTGCGCGATAATTTTAAAAGAAGACAGTGGAAAGTTAGTGGAGTTTATAAAAATAAAATAAAACTAAATCGTCGCCTGAGAGATTCGAACTCTCGCGGGGAAACCCCATGTACTTAGCAGGCACACGCCTTAACCACTCGGCCAAAGCGACTCTATGTCTAAGGTTTATGCTGCGTAAATATATAAATGTAACATGTAATCTTAGACCAATTGATGGCCTGCCTATATCCTAACTTCTAACCCTAAAAACACTTGGAACTGATTTTAGTACTTCAAAAATTTCAAGGGAAATGGAAATATTAATCAGATAAAAGATTGTATCAACTCTGATGTGGAAATAAATTATATGAATAGTATTTTATTTCAGAATAAAACGAATAATATTTATTGGATTTTCTCAATCCCTTGTAAAAAAAAAGTACCTAGTCAGAATTGCACAATTTAAAAAACACACGCCAATAAACTTTTGTAAATCATTAGATTTGTTTTTTTCAAACAATTTGGTTGTAATTTTTTTTTATAAATTAATGATGTTATATCTTTAGACTTAAATTTTAAAGACGAATTTCACTTCGGTTCTGAAAAGATACACAAAATCAAATCTTCCCCCACTTGCAAATTAAAGAACCCAAGGCAACATGTGCCATTGGGCAATATGTTGTGAAATTTAAGGAATTATCTAAATCTTCCATGTATTACTAGCAAGGCAACACCCAGATGAGAGGGGGAAATGTAAGAAGTTTGAGTCAGGGTGTTGAGACCAAAATTTGAGAGAGCAATATGGAGATCAGAGATTTTCGTAGGTGCAAGATCGTTGAGGGATTTGGAGTTTTGGACATAATGCGAGGCCTAAAAATTTCAGCCCACAACGTTCTAAGTCGAGGGTTGTGGCCCGTGGAAATAAGCCATACTGATACAGTAATATCTGATCAAGACTCCAGTTGACCCATCACTTGCAAAATCCAGATCCTCCTCCTCTTCAATGATCTTTTTTTGTTCATGAAACCGGTCAATGCACTGACTAATAGTTCCCACCACCGTGTTGTTTGGCGGAATTGGTTACATAGATCAGTTGAAGCTTTTTTGACAAAAAAAAAGGATCAGTTCAAGCTTTAGTTTATATTTAAAATAATTTAATTGTAATTAACTTTAATGAGATATATATATATATATTTCAAATATTGAATATCATATTGTATCATCTCGGGATTTGGCCGATCTATCACCGAGCTTATGGCCACGAAGTTGTGGAGGGCGCCTCCCCTCATCTCCCCTCTTGTCTCCTGTGACCAAGCGAGCACCATGCATGAGAGGACCGAGCAAGGAGTTGTTAAGATCGACCATGTATCACTCCCAATATAGTCAATATCACGGGTAACCCGGTCGGCCGGTCTCCCAGGCAGTTGTTGCGGCCATAACCAAATGTGGATATTGTGGAGATTGGCAACTATCACGCGCAAAGATAGGGATCAAGACCGTTATCCTAGAGGAACAAGATAAAGCTTCACGAGATAGACTTTGGGTTGATCTAAAAGATTTCTCCCGAAGATAAGGGGCTCCGAGCCACGCTATAAAAAGGAGGATCCCACACCTCATTTAGGATCACTTCACTCATCTACTTCACGCCGCACAGCTAGACTAAGCTTTCATTCTCGCATTGAGAGGGAGGTTCTACCCTAGTTGTATTAAGCGTGAACACATATTAATAAATAATTAATATAAAGTTGCAAAAAGTGAAATCAATTAATTCTATTTTTGACAAGTAAATCGAGTAACACTTTACAGGTTCACTTTTTAGTAAAATGATGATATATAATTTCTTAATCAATAATTAATATTTGGTAACGGAATAAAAGTGGCAACCATGCATCATTTACTCGCCTTATCTTTTCCTGACCATGAACGAAGTCACACACAAGCAGGCTTCACCGTTTCAGATTTTGTGGAACAGCTTACCTTCTGTCCTTTCAGGCACTCAAAGGAACAGAGAGATAAAAGGGGGAAAGAGCAAGACGGGTGATATAATAATATAATGACGAGAAAGAAAGAAAAAAAATAAAAAATACAATAGAAGATATAAAAAGAAATGCAAGAAAAAAAAAAGAGTCAAAAATTACTACACTTTTTTTTTTTAGTCCTTGGAGAGGAGGATTTGGGGGAGGAGAAAGGGAGTGGGTGGAGATCGATCCCCATCCCCACCCTAAAGCATCACCCCAGCACTTTTAACCACATGTGCTGCATTGGGGGATAGAATTACTGCACTCAAAATGTCCAAAGCGGTTACATGCAGGCATCAAAGGCCCATCACGTGTGTATTGAACAAAAAAAAGGCCCATCACGTGTCATCACGACATGTTCTCCCAGTCCACTTCACAAAAGCTACAATCCGACGCGGACACTCACCCACTCATATCTCGCCACGTAGCCAATGGGACCACCGTGTTACTTCCCTGTCCGGTCCTGTGGGGTTGGTGAGTGGAGTGGCAGGTGAGGTTAGACTGAGGGGCTCTTCTCTTCCCTCACAATTCAGAAACTCCCTCCATTTTGTTTTTTTTTTTCTTTTTTTTCTGACGGAGAAATCAACATCTCAAGTTGTCAAAGTCGAGGATCACAAAGCCAAGGGAGGATAGCATAGCAGCACAGAAGCCACCAATTTCTCACCAACAAACAACGCCGCATATTCCAATCACAACCTCTCCACCGTCCGCTCCAAATCCAACGGCCCACAATCAAATCCCCCTCCTACCTCACCACCTTGGCTCAATTCAGATGCACACTATGACACACTATTAAGCCCCCCAACACACACCTCAACCGCACCAGACCCGAACCCCCCCAACCCAATGGCTTCCATAGCACTCACCACCGCAACCCTCCCATCTCTCCGCCTCCGCCCCAAATCCCCACCACTCCGCCACTCCACCACCACCTTCAAACCCCTTAAACAACCAATTCGCCACCACACTTCCATTTCCTTCTCTCCATCACCCTTCCCACTCTCCAATTTGAAACGCCCCACTCTAACTGTCAGAGCCTCATCTTCAGCCTCAGCCTCTGTCACTCCAGCTCCGGCTACTCCTCCGGCACAGCCATGGCAGGGCGCGGCAATAAAACCCCTGTTAGCATCTATAGCGACAGGTGTCATACTCTGGTTCGTCCCCGTCCCCGAAGGCGTCACCCGAAACGCGTGGCAACTGTTGGCGATTTTCCTGGGCACCATCGTGGGAATCATCACGCAGCCATTGCCACTCGGTGCCGTCGCCATGTTAGGGTTGGGCGTTTCGGTCCTCACCAAAACGCTACCGTTCGTGGCTGCTTTCTCCGGCTTCGGGGATCCAATCCCGTGGCTGATTTGCCTCGCCTTCTTCTTCGCCAAGGGTTTCATCAAGACTGGACTCGGCAACCGCGTCGCTTACCAATTCGTCTCACTTTTCGGTAGCTCTTCCTTAGGGTTGGGATATAGCTTGGTTTTCAGCGAGGCACTGTTGGCGCCTGCAATTCCTTCGGTTTCTGCTAGGGCAGGTGGGATTTTCCTTCCACTTGTTAAGTCCCTGTGTGTGGCCTGTGGCAGTAACGCCGGCGACGGCACCGAGAATAGGTTGGGGTCGTGGTTGATGCTTACTTGCTTCCAGACTTCTTGTATTTCGTCGGCGATGTTTCTGACTGCGATGGCGGCGAATCCTCTGTGCGCTACTCTTACTCAGAATTCGATTAACCAGACAATTGGGTGGTTGGACTGGGCAAAAGCTGCTATTGTTCCCGGGTTGGCGTCGCTTGTGTTGGTTCCGTTGATCTTGTATGTCATTTACCCTCCTACCCTGAAAACCAGTCCTGATGCACCCAAGCTTGCTAGGGAGAAGTTGCAGACAATGGGGCCCATGACCACCAATGAGAAGATCATGACTGCCACTCTGCTTCTCACGGTAATCAGTTTGCACAGTTTATCTATATTATTACGTGTTCTGTGCAGAGTATAATAAATGTGCAATAGGGTAACTCCTGTTTTGGAAATGTGTTTGTGGATCTCACTTTGATAGTAAGTTAGTAACTCTGTTATTTGAAATGGGTGTTACTCTGTTGATTTGATTTTTCATTCACACGTAATCATAAATGGCATCTGATTTCAGAGATATAGGTCTGGAAGTGTGATTGCGAATTGATGTTCTGTTTTTTCGTGACAAATGCTAATCTAAATGCAAAGTTGGTCCTTTGGCCACTCACTCCAAAACTTGTGCTTCTTCTGTGTCATTTCCCTTTCTAATGTTAGCTGTATATAGTAGTATGATTTGGTCTCTAATCTGTTCTGTTGGGCTTCTTTTCCTTATTGAGTTGAGCATTCAATTTGCATTACTGTATGCCCTGTGTCTTGATAAGATGAGTACAATGTAGTACTTTCAACGCCTAAGAGCCTTCATTTTGTTTAGTGAGTTATTCACTCCCTTGCTCAATTTTACCAGGTGGGACTTTGGGTTTTTGGAGGGATTCTTAATGTAGATGCTGTAACTGCTGCCATTCTTGGATTAGCTGTACTCCTTATCACAGGGGTTGTAACATGGAAAGAATGCTTAGCTGAGGGAGTTGCCTGGGATACTCTCACGTGGTTTGCTGCCCTCATTGCAATGGCTGGGTATTTGAACAAATATGGTCTCATTTCTTGGTTCAGTCAAACTGTAGTCAAGGTATTTTTCCTGTCACCTCTCTCCTTCCCCCAGTGGCTAATATTCATTTAACATAAATTAAGCTGCTCATGATTATTGATCTTCGGTTCTTTAGCCTTGTATCTGTTCTCTGGAGTAAAACGGTGAATGCATGGATTTTTGTTTACTTTATTGATATTATATTATTGTTCTAGTTGTTTGTCCAAATCAACCAAACACAGGAGAACCTTTTCATGTCTTGATATATTAGTGTTCTGAGTTTATCAACATCAACTTCATGGTCAAAGCATATACTGAATCAAAACTCCCTTCCTCTGGTATGTTCGGTTTTAAATTCGTCCACTCAAGGTCCGTTTGTTTAAAAGCATTTTCGAAACAGTAAAGGATATGAGATGGGTCATCATGAGTTCTTAGTCCTTTGAGTGCTATTAATTGCCATTGAAGAAATATTAATTGCCATTGAAGAAATCCTATTTAACTATAATAGTAGTTTACATGCATACCATACCATACCATAATGCCCACGTGCCAGAGAATATCCATTATGCAACATGCTTTATGATAAACTTTCAATTTTAGAGAAATTATATACCTTGATTATTTTAATGAAACGATTTGCTAATGTTATTACACAGTTCGTTGGTGGATTGGGTCTCTCATGGCAACTATCTTTTGGTATTCTGGTCCTCCTCTACTTCTACTCTCATTACTTCTTTGCAAGCGGAGCTGCTCATATTGGTGCCATGTTTACTGCATTTTTATCTGTTGCTACTGCTCTGGGGACCCCACCATTCTTTGGAGCCATGGTGCTGTCCTTCCTCTCCAACCTTATGGGCGGCCTTACTCATTATGGGATTGGGTCAGCTCCAGTGTTTTTCGGTGCCAACTATGTTTCACTCGCTAAATGGTGGGGCTATGGCTTTGTTATTAGTATTGTTAACATTATAATCTGGCTTGGACTCGGATCATTTTGGTGGAAGGCCATTGGCTTGTGGTGAAAAAGGGCCTGATATCGAAATTTGCCAACACAATTTAAGATTTTTGCATACATCCATGTACGAATTCTCCTTATTATCAGCAGTTGAATCAAACTGCTAATTTTTTTTCCCGATGCTTTTCTAGAAATAATCTTCGGGAGGTTTTGATGTAGATTTAGGTGGGAGCCTGGATACAGTTGGTCATATTAGACCTGCGGTAGAACTGTTACATTATTATTGAGATGTAAAGACATCATGTTATTCAGGATATGTGGTCACTGTATGCTTCGTATTGGGGTTTTCCTTAAATTTTTCCGAACAAGGTGCTATTTCTATTTGTATGGGATGGCAATAGTGTTTGTGTGAAATAATTAAGATGGTGCATTGTCGCGTGAAATTTGACAGATCATCAGAGTTTGTGTGAAATAATTAAGATAGCGCATTGTCGCCTGAAATTTGACAGATCATCAATTGCTGGCAACTTCTATCGGGATTTTTCTGTTCCCAACAAGGTAATGCGTTGCATTCTCCAGAGCTAACAAGGAATTTGTTGAAGCGAGTTTATCATGTTATTTGTTGGGAAGATGCTAAACTTTATTGTGTTCATGAATGTTTAGAAGCATACGTGTTAGACGAGAGGGAATGGCTGACTAGAAATATGAGATCTTTATAAGAAGCTGAGGAATTTGAGATTCACAACATTGGACCCAAAAAAAAAACAAAAAGGAAATGCAGGGAGACCATAGCCGTAGTCTAAGGCATATGGAGTAATGGGGAGAACCCAAGGGAAGGAAAGATACATTACATACAGTTAATAATCATACATATAAAAAACTTGCTTGATAAATGAAGGGAAGTAGAAGAAAAAAAGACTATACAGTTTCAATTTCTATGCTTTCTGGTTTCCAGTGTTGTGCCGTCTTTGAGACTTTCTTGTGCATCATTATCCATGCCAAGGCTGAAGAGTGCGACTGCTTGAAGATAGAATGATGTTGGCCAGGTGGGAGAAATCGATTGTGCTTGCATGGCATCTCCAAGTGCCTCTTGTGCCATGTCATTCATCAGGTAGCATAGGCAGCGCCTAGCGTACACAGTTGGTGATACCATGGTCCCACCATCAATGAACTACACAAAACAAGTATCATGAATTCTCTCTAACAGAATAAGTTATCACAGTTACACATTAACCACTGATCAGTCTTTATTTAACATGCTTTGTAAGTAATGGAGGGGAACATATGGTCTATGGTATTGGTAAGGTTCAACCGGCTTTGATTATGTCTATTCTGGAAGTTGCTCCTTCTTTCAGCAACTTGCTAGAGATGATATGGATACATTTAGAACCATCCCTCAACATTAAATTTCAAATGCTAATTGAGTAATTCCAAAGCATTGACCCCTTTACTCTATCAACTCATCATTCTTGTTCTAGCCATAAGATTCAATCTAGTAAAGACAACTTTGACAAATATTTCATTAAATTGACAGTGGAAAAATATTTATTTGTTTTGATGTATTATCCAAATGCAATACTGTGACACTACAGATAATTGAATTTTGAGTGCTGTTTTGGAGATTTTTACTGGATTCTTCTTCCTAGCATTTCTAGCTGACTTACTTGTGTATAGCAGTCAATGGCTGTAGAGAAGTCTCTTGCATGAAAAGCAGAATCACCATGCTTCTTAGAATTTAGTGTTTCTTGTATTTGATTTGTCCACATTTGGAAGGAAAGCTGTAATACAATGAAAGGATACAGATCCATAAATATAATTCTACATATAGAAGAATTGGTAAACAATACATTTCTTTACCATGTTACAGAATTAAACTTTTTTTCTGGTGATGGAATCAGGAAAAGCAGAATCAGAACCATGAGATGGCAATCCCTTAAATGAAGAAGCCCAAAGGTACTAAATTGTTATTGTTATACATAAGAAATATTTAGAACAGAATGTCTTCAGTTATCTACAATCAGTGGCTTTTAGCAAAGATTATTCTGTCTGTCTAAAATGTAGATGGCACTGAATTACTATTTTTTAACATGAAGAAAGAGCATCTGGCATTTCATCAAATATTCACCTCAAAGCAATTGAGCAAATTGGAAAATCTCGTTATAATTTTGCACTACACACACGCACACAAACTCTTGTGAAAGAAGTTGATTTTGATCATCTATGTATGATTGTGTAGTTAATATTACCTCATTTGCGACATCTTCATCATCCTTGTAGCCCACCTTTTCCAAAATTTCATGTATTGCGGTCAGATCTCCTCTTGAACAAGCTTCACCAAAAGGTGTTAATGAAACTGTTTCCTTTGATGATAGACTCCTATCCGGTATGCCCATTAATACATATGATGGTACCTGTTAAATACCACCAGCTATAAGCCAAATCCATTTCTATGCTTTCAGCAGGGTTCACTAATATATACAAGTCAACCAAGTAAATTTTGATCCATGAATTGACTTGTGATAGAAGAACCTGAGACTAAGAGCAGGGAAAGAAAAAGGAAGAGCATACTGAAGTTTCTTTCTGAAGAGGGGTTAAAGCAGTCACGAGCAACTTGGTATTTGGTCTCTCACGGGGTTCATATTGCAAACATCGCGAAGCTAATCTCACTAACTCGGTTCCATCATCATTTGAAAAATGACCTTCCAAACATGAGTCCATCAGCATCAGAAAATTTTTGCCTCGTATAAGGTCAAGTGCCTGCATGTAAAGGGATTATGGTACCTATTTGTTTATGAATTCTGCAAAATGCTATTGATCATTTTAAGCCAGATCATCATAGGATGTTACTGCAAATCAAGTAAAATTCAACCATAAAGTACCAACACATGTCAAAGATTTACCGGACAAAATACCACCTAAAATTAAAATGAAGACAAGAAATGGGCAGAAGGGAGCATACATGACTGGGTGGGATATGCTTTCCACTCAAAAGATCAAGCAATAGGGTGCCAAAACTGTAAACTACACTTTCAGGGGTGACCCTTCCTGCCAAATTTCAGACAGGTGTTAGCTCAGTTAAGCAATTGAATAAATCAGAATGCATGGAATTATCAACCAAAAAAAATTTCTATAGCCCAAGAAAAGATAATTAAAAAAGATTCAAAAAAACATTTTTGTTGATTTTAGTCATGTATTACCTGTCCTCAAGTATTCTGGAGGAGTGAAGGCCAGATTTGTGCTATAGCTTCTTCCATCTCTACTGTTTTTCATGAGTCCAAAACAAGAGAGTCTAGGGTTGCCTTCCTGTCCTCCACCATTGATACCATGTAAGAGATTCAGATAGTTGATAAAACACAATGAGAAGATGCAGAAACCCAGTTATAAAAGCTGATGAAGTACCTGATCAAACAAAACTCTATAAGCATTAAGATCATGGTACAATGCCCTTCCTCTGCTGCTGCAGTATTCCAAGGCCTGTGCTAAATACAAGGCCACCCTCAGCCTCATTGCCCATTTCATGGGCTGGGTCTCCCCTGCCAGGGCAGTTCATACAAATCAACAAAACCAGGGGTTTACATAGAAATAAGATTTCACAAACTATATTGATATACACACTCTTTAAAAAGCTAGCTATCAAGGGAGAAGAACCAAACCACTTAAATACTCTACCGTATATTCCATACTACTCGAAGCGACTTAGACACCCCACAATACCCAAGTCCCTATCATATATCAACAAAATGGGAATGAAATTGAGGGAGAAAAATGAATGGAAACTTAACAGTGAAAAAGATGTTTGGAGAGAGTTTCATTGGGCATGAACTCTGCAACAAGCAATCGCTCTTCTCCATCACAGCAACACCCAACCAAGTTAGCTAATCGTTCATTCCGCAGCTGCCCCACTGCTCGTGCTTCCTCCTAAAAAAAAGTCAAACCAAACAAACGCACACAAACATCAAACACGAGCTTCCAAACACACCACACACATACACATGCAAGGAAACAAAAAGCAGAAGCAGAAGCAAAAGCACGAACTAGGAACTGTCTTGAATCAGGCCAAGCAGACTTGTTGAATCGCTTCACGGCAACCAACCTATCATCATCTTCAAGCATTCCTCTGTAGACAACATTGGGAGCCTTCTCACCGTGCTCTGAGACAATGTTGTCAGGTGAAAACCCTGCAGTGGCAACTCTTAGTTGATCCAAGCTGTACTCAGTGAAACCAACCCAGTGATCCTTCTCATTCTTGTTCCCATCATCTGTGTACCCACCAATGAATCCGTGTTAAAAACTAAAACTTTGTATTCAAATTACATTCTTCTTCTACTACCAGTACTACAACTGTTCCCAGAAAGTGACAAGTGAAGTGAGAAAAAAGAACCTCACCATTATTATCAGACAAGTCATGAAGGTTTGATTTGATATTGGAAGGCCACCAGCATAGGGAGAATTTAGAGCAACGAGCTCCCATTGGTGAAAATGCAATCCCACAAGAAAGAGAATTACTGAACGAACTTCCTTTCTGTGTGTGTGTGCGTGTCACTCCAACAGTTCTTCTCTTTTTCTCTCTGATTGCCCTGTCACTTTTATGAAGGACTGGAGAGGGGAAAAAAGATAGGATGAAGAGAAAGTTTAGAAGAGATAAAGGACTGAAAAAAGCGGAATACGGCGGTGTTTGGGAACAGAGAAAGTGAGTGGGAAAAAAGATGACTTTTTTTTTTCTCTCTTCGGATCCAAAGGTTTTTTTTTTTTTGGGTGCCTGCTCCGATGAATCATGTCAGTCACAGCCACCACTTCTCTTCATCATTCCCCCTTCTTACCTCTGCACTCGCTCGCTTTGCTAAGTTTTATTTTTTATTTTATAACATTAACCACTTAAAAAGTTTTTTCTTATTTTTTAAATCATTGATAATTGATAGTTACTATAATAACACTAGCTAGCATTCGGTTAATTATTTAATGAATCGTTTTTTATACGGTAAGTTATGAATAGCATATTTGGAAAACCATTTGCAACTTCAAAATAGGGACTGTTCGGCGCGGTTTCAAGTTTTTAGTTTTTGGTTTTAAAAGTTAAATTTGAAAATAAAATTTGTTCGGGTAAAATGAGTTTAAATTAGTTTTTTACTTAATTTTAAAATAGTTTTCACTTAAATATCAAAACCATAAAAATAGGTTTTGTGATTCTTGTTTTCAATTTTAAACACTAAATGCTTCTGTTCTCTCGTATCTAGAGGTTGGTAGGTAGGTAACCCGATCCGCATAACAACGGACAAGATCCGCCTAGGTCCCAAAATAAATGGGCCTACATGTTGTGGCCCGGGTCCAGCCCACATAGTCCGCGAGCTAAATGGACTGGCCAGTGGGCCTACTAAAGAATAAAAATAATTACATTTTGTAAAAAAAATAAAATAAAATACACATTAAACTTTAATTGACCCACGGGCCAACCCACCAACCAACATACCAAACCTGCCTAGCCCGCGGGTTAAACAAATCGGGCTAAAAAGCACACATTTAAACGAGCATATATTTAGGTGACCCGTAGCCCGTGCGGACTATTAGTTAAACAGGTCGTCTGCAGGCCAAAACCCATATACCTAGCTCTACTCGTGTCCCTTCAGCATCCTCTCGTGCCACGTGCCATCTAGGGACGAAAAAACCGGTCGGTCTGTCCCGCCTATTTTTTGCCTGTCCCACCCCGCTGATAAAAGTGGGCCAAAAAACACAATTCATCCCATTTAAGGGCGAGTTGGCGGGGCGGCCCACCTAAGCCCACAAAAAAATAAAAAAGTTTGAAAAAATCATTTAAAAATATTTTTAAAATTGAAAAATAAATTAATCAATACAGCGGGCCAGCACGTCGTTGCCCCGCTAAAGCGGGCCGCGGGTTGAGAAATAACCTGGTCCGCCAAAAGAAGGGTTAGGCGGGGCTGGCCCGCGGGGCCCTACCCATTTTGCACCCCTAGTGCCATCTCAGTCGTGTCTTCACCATTTATAGTGAAGTGGGGTAAAGAGAATGACTGAATTCAAAAAAGAGAAACTTAAACTCAAAACTTAAAACTGGAACTCAAGACTTAAAACGAAAACTAGATTTGATTTTTGAAAATTTCAAAATATAAAACCAAAAACTACCCCGAACGGGGCCTTAAAATTCTTATGGATTTTTAGGTTGAAAATTAGATTTAAGGGGATTAGCATAAACACTATTAATTGTATCAGGCTAGAATTATTTTCTAAAACATATTATTTCATAAATTTTTGGATTTTGTTATATAAACCTAGCTGATTTTTTTTTTGACTAAATAAACCTAGCTGATGTTAAAGATATTAAGGTGTCAAAAATTTATTGTGAAAAAAATATTTGTCACACTTTGTATTTTTAATATAACAAATAATTTCCTTGTTAATATTTTCTTATTTTATATTCTTAATATCAGTTTTAAAGACTGACATTAACAAAACAGTGAATTGATTTTAATAAGTGAAACAATAATTTATAATTACAAAATTCTACTTGGCCCAATCTCAATCACAATCTTTTTTATTTATTGTTTTCAAAAAGCAAGGTTTTTTTTTTATTGCCATCTGAGTGGTCATCACATTAGTGTCCTTATATCCATCGACTACTAATTGTAATTGGGCCTACATGCATCGTACGAAAATCACTATCGCACACATACCCCATATAAAAAAAGGTCAGCGTCGAGGCAAAACGTAAGTAGCAATCCCATTTAAGTGTTATTATGCTCCAGTTGTAGGCACAGTTGCATTTATGAATTATGAGTAGCTTAACAATTACGCAGTCCCTTTCACCATTACTCGAGAGGTAATCAAAGAAATTTGAAAAATGAATTATGTTTAAGTTAACTGAGAAATATTTGAAGTCTCAAGTCCCCGATGAGTTCTGTACTAACACGTCATCAGCCATGCACCATGTGTGCATTTAATGGATTAAAGGATATGTCACCACTAAATAAATAGAATTAGACGAAAAGTAACATTTAGGCTTAACGGTAGTAAGCATAAGGAATTTTATTGTTAAAAAATAGAGTTAAGAGACCAAATAAAAAAACAAATAAATTAAGGGACTATAAGAATAATTTTGTCTAGAAATATTCATTATTTTTCATACTAATTACTTTGTATAAAATAATCAAATAATAATAATTATGATAATTTTATCTGTAAAAAACTTCATGACTCGGGAGTATTTTTTTTAATTTTTTTTTAGTCCTAAATGTGAGCAAACATTATAATTAACAATTACTCAAGAAAAGCCATTGCGCTTTTTTTTTTTTTGATCTTTAAAAAATGGCAGAGTGAAGATTCACTAGTGGATAACACATCCTGATCCAGCTATATTACCCACGATGGTACTATCATACTTCATGAGTGGACGGACACTTAACATGAGAAGGATCCATAATTTTTCTTTTAACACTTCAACCAATAATGGAGGCCTCTGGGGAGACACGCCCTATCTGGTTAAGGAAATAATTATGATAATAAAAGGGGTCTTTTTCTTGATCAACCTTTCCAGCTCTCACTCGCCCAAAATATCCTGAAGCAGTACTGACTCTGACTCAGCTGGGCCTATTTGCCATTCACATAGCATAGGAATTGTCTGCCATACCAACAGGTCATGGATTTTTCTTCTCCAACAGATCACACCAAAGCCATATGACAAGTAACAAAACAACCTAGCAAGGTTGTGTATGATTGACGGTTTCAATATAATTTAAGGTTGCGTATGATTGACGGTTTCTATTATGAAATTTCCGAATATTTCAGCTTAGACACAGAGGATACTCTCCGGGATCTGCTAGGGAAATGTCCAACATGGCTCTGATTCTATTTCAGATGATGAGTCTAGGGAAAAGGGACCTTCGTGTCTTTATCAAACCCAAAAAATTGGGATCATAAACATATAAAACCCCAATATCTAATAACAAAATCTATACCACTAGATTTGTAAGTTTGCAATACATAATTTACAAAATCCAATAACTTCATACGGAAACAGTTTTTTAATCTATATTTAATTATATAATATTTATTCATTTAGCACCATATATTGACACTTTATCGTCATCAAAAAAAAAAATATTGACACTTTATGGGTGAATGTCATGGTGAACTCCTGGAAACAAGATAAAGATCTTCAATTTCAATTTCAATTTCTTCTCTTCTTGATCATTTCAACCGGTTTCTCAATCACATAAGCCCACCATGTACTATGTCTCTTGACTTCTTGTTATTGGTCTCAACTGAACTCATTTTGACCAAAGAAGTTGTTTTTATTCTCTGCCAAGCTCAAAAGAACCAATACAGAAAAACTGAGTTTAGATTGGAACCCTCAATTTTGTTGGCGTGGAAATTGGGATGGTTCATGGTCGATTTGAGGCTGCCGGCGAAGGGAAAGTTGTGAAGCGATGTTATATGTTTAAGGTTTTATTTTAGGTCTCGAATATTGAAGGGCAAAACAAAAATCCTTTTTTGAATTATTTTTAATTTAATTTTAAAAACCCAAGTAATTGTTTTATTCGAGAATTTTAGGGATCAAAATTCTTTTTAGACGTTAACCCCCCAAAAAAGATCTTTCTTGTAGGGCAATGAATAGGAGCTCTGCAACATGATTAGTAAGGCACGTTTGCATTGAATCGTGAAGAAACTGAAGAAAAGTTTGTTGTGAGTTTTCAAGTGCTGATGAAACATTTTTTTTTTGGATAAATGTAAAAGTGCTGATGAAACATTCTCCTTATGATAAACTTCAATTGTTGATGTACAACAATAGAATACAATTTACTCATACTATTCACACTTAAATTGATTGATATATGAGAATGATGGTTTATCACATGGTGCATTTTGAATACTAATACTTGCTTCTGTTGGAAAAAAAAAAAAAGTACCAAGATCCTGCTCCAATCTTATATTGTAGTTGTAGCTTGTCATGATGATTGTGAGGAACTTGCCAGGAATTTTACCTATATGCAGCAGATCTGATCAGTAACAGTGGCTAATCCCAGGGGCCAATTGATTCATTAAGCCGTTTGCACTTTGCCCATATTGCCAATTTAATCGAACAGAGAGAGACATGCCTCTAGACTCTCTACTACATGTTAATTTTAGACCCTACCAACGGGAGAAAGTGGTGGATAAGAAATATAACTCGCAGGAATATCCTCCAATTTACCAAATGCCTTTAGTTCCTCAGTTTGCACCAATAGTGTTTCCCTTGGATTTTTTCCTTCAACGGAGTTTCTTGATCCAGAAAGCTGATCACAAGGCATCCTGCTATCCACTAATGCTATGCAAATGGAGAATGCTTGCAAAAGTGAGAGTGAAGAATCAAAGGCTATGGAATACATTCCATGCTCGAAGGGGGTTAAACTGAACGCTGCCCGGAGATCTTGTTCATTCCCCTGTGTTTAGCAAGAAAAGAGATAGAGAAAATTACTAATTACTAATCTATAACAAATACGAGTGCAGAATAAGTTTAATGAACAAAAAGTACCTGAACAAAAAGACTGAGTTGATCTGCAAAATAAGCTTTGGATGATCTTGGTTTTCTACAGGCTTGATTTTCACTAGCAAGAATTTTGAGTTTGCAAGCCAAATCCCAACCACCACAGTCACATGATCCACCTGATTTCCAGCGCTCAAGCAGTGAAGAAGGTCCACCTTTACTTGGAAGACTATGAACCCCACCTGGGAGCACAACTGTTGCATGGACAAGGTCATGACTATCACTGTGGCAACTACTCTGATGTTGATCATTGATGAAACTGATAGCTTTAGGTATTTTGACAACAATAGCCGCAAGCTCATCGTTTGGAATTGGCTGATAGTCAGTGGACTGAGCATCCTCCTGCCCGAGCTTTACAGAAAACAAAACAAACTCTTTCCGGGTAGAGGAGTCCACACAATTCTGGCTGGTTAAATCATAATAGTGTGAATCAGAAACCTTCATTTGGGCAACTGCTTGAGGAATGTAATCAGGGCCTTTGCTTCTGCCTGCTTTATTCATCCAACTTCCATTCTTCTTCTTAACCTCCGTAAAGGTGAAGAAGGTATAGATACGGTTGCATTCATCTTTTCCTGAGGCACCTAAGTTCTTCACTCTGGCTGCAAGAATGTTGCTGTCGCTATGGTCAACAGCAAATGTGAAAAGGGGCAGGCCATTCCTCACAGCAATTCTCAGAAGAGCTTGAGTCATCAGTGGGATGTGCTTCTTGGCCCTTGACAAATCAATGGTATTAGCTGGGCTACAACCGAACCTATGGTTCTTATCCATTTCTTTGTCTGGCTGTAGAGTGGAAAATCTCCCATTAGCTGACCTACAATTCTTATCTGTTAACACTGAATCCTTCTGAGATGACTCTGAGGAGTGACTGATCCTAGCCGTCTTTGGTTTCAATAATGGATCTAGTAACCTCCTTAAAGGGCTTGACCTGCTTCTGCTGGCATCACCAGGTTTATCATTGCCTGAAATGTTTGAGCTAGCATAACCTCTCGCATTTTCTGAGCTCGATCTAACAGCTGCTGTAGAGCTCTGATGTGGCACATACCCACCCTCTTTACAAGCAGAGTCTCTGCTTGTATGGCCAATGTTGATGCTTAATCGACGGAAAGGTGAAGAGCTTCTTGACTTTTCAGATGTTACCTTTTGGTCTAATTCATGGAGAAGCCCATTTGCAGATGAAGTTTTGGCTATGGTTTGTTTCCTTTCCTCAGCTTTTCTAGATTTGGATGGGCTTATACCCATTCTGACTGATAAGGGTGATGACAAAGTAGATAAGGGTGATGAGAAAGTAGAAGCAGGAAGTTTGATACTTTCAAGATCTGTGGAACTGCATGCGGACCCTTTCCGCTGAGAATCATTACAGCTAAGTTCATCTGGAAGAGTACAGGAATTCAAAATATCATTATTGAGATCTTCATGAAAGAGTTCCTTAGGCTTTTCTGAAAAGCTTAATCGACTATGATTTTCTGACTTCTGAGCAAAGGATGTTCGTATATGAGGAACTCGACAATGACTATTCCGAGGGCTGTCTCTAGGCAAAAGATGAACAACTGGCTCCCTTTTCCTGAGCGTACCTTGCACAGCATTATCAATATTTGGTTGATTCAAAGTCTCTACTCTTTTTTCCATTCCACCATCTTTAGTGCACATTTCTAACTTAGCACATGATGCTGGCTCGTGCATTTGGTCATTTGGAAAAATGCCACTTTCTTTAGCAATATATGGACCCAAATATTTCCTGTCACATCCTTTCAGTCTACTGTTAGGATGGTTCTGGGAAAGATGATCATCTGCTCTAACATGTTTGCTCTGTGTGTTAATACTACTGCGGCTACCTCTAAAATTCTGACAATTTCCAACACTTCTTCTAGAGGATTCAACAGGTTGAGAGTCGTCTTGAATTGGAAATGCCATAAAGTGAGACTGCAGTGACAGATGGAATGTCTTTTGACCAGATAACCTCTCTGTTGAAACAGAAGAGGATGTGTAACTAGATGTTGAACTCCTGCTACTTCTATGTGAAACTTGTTTCTGACTGCATTGCCATTGTTCTAGGCGGGCCCAATCAATAACCCCAACATTTAAAACTTTCTCACGATTTTTCCCTTCCCTCTGTAGATAACCTGGCAAATTGGACATGTACTTAACCAGCTCATCTTCATATTCCCTTCCATAATTCCCTTGCTTGTGATGATTCCTGTAAGATTTCAAAGTGCTGTCTTCCGCATTTTTGTTAATTTCACGATGATGATCAGTGCATCGCACAGAAGACTTCTCTGGCTTTAGCTGGTCATAAAGCTTTCTACTCATGCTGATAGATAGTTTCCTGAATTTTACTTCAGATCTGACAACTATCCATCAATTTGCTGAGCTCCAACCCTGGAACAAATCTACCGCCTTGTCTTTGAAAGAGATTGCAATCCAGAAAATACTACAGTTTGTTTTTCTTCTGCACAACTGGATTATATTTAAAACAAAAATCAAACTTCCAAAAAAAAAAATATTCCAAGCTAACTGAATCATTGCTTATTGTGGAAAAGAAATGTTTCAGGGGTATCTTATGTGAACCAAATACAAAACCAGTAAGTAATATCACAATAGCAGTAAATTAGATGTCCATGTATCTTATCAAACTGAATCAAAAAACATGGAAAGCAAAATTCATGGAAAGAGACATAAAATTTATCAGCTAACAAGGCATAATAAGGCTCTTCTAACTGCAGAAGTATGAATTAAGGGGTAAAGGTTGTGGGGCCGAAGTATGGTTATTTACATCAATGCATCATCACCTTTCTTAATTGAATTGAACTTTTAGATGATAACACGTGACTGAGGTGACTTGGGATAGCACTCAAGATGTGAGAAAAACCAGAGAAGTTGTGCATCAGATATAAAATGCACGTAAGGAACAATGTATGTATTGGAAGCTAACAAGCAAATCACAACCACAACCAAGTGGAACTGGAAGTGGTCCATGCAAGTGACACAGGACCATTTTGATTTTGAAAATGTAAAAGATAAGGCACAAGCACCCGTCTTTGTCGAGAGACAAAGATCTCCAGCTATTCATTAGAATTTCAAAAATCAAAATTACAGAACGGTCTCCACCTTGCAAGCAAGAAACGATAAAATTTCACATGCCAAGGAAAGCAACTGGAAATAAAATAAAAATAAAATTCCCCTTCTTTCTCTGCCATCTTTCCCAAATTGCCAAACATTACATATCAGCAGGCCCAGTTACTGTAAATATACCACAAAGGCACAAAGGCAGAAAGTGATGTAAATTCTGGGTCCAAATTGCAGCATAGGAATGGAACCTCAACAACACAAAATAGAATGAAATAAAATGAAAAACCGGCATGAACAAGGTAAAATCAAACAGAGAAGCTCAAATTTGAAGGTGGGAAAGGGGAATGGCTTACCTGAGAAAAGGGGAAGAATGCAGGAAAGGTGGCAATGGCAATGTGAGAAGCTTGGAGACGAAACGAGGAGTGTCGGTGCTGCAAAAGGATATGGCATTTGACAACCAAAGATGATGAAAGAGAAAAAAGAAGATAAATAATGTCGTGTCGTGTATATACCAAAGGGTAAAGGGCCTCACTTTTCTTCCTCAGTTCAGAGTTCAGACCCCAAAGTCCACTAAGGCTCAGAGAATATCACCTGCAACAAGACACCGAGCTTCAGACGCGTTCACACTTGCACTCTGTTTTGATAGTAAAAATAGGGAGAGAGAATGGAGGAGCTGAACTGAACTGAGGTGAATTGTTTTTTGTGTGTGAGTGCGTGCCACTGCTACTACTAGTAGTAGCTGACTAGCAGTAGGAGGCATTAATAAGGTGTAACTGAGCTTTTTACGTTATGAGATGAGATGATAAATGATACTACTATTTTTTTTTTAAAATAAGTGTCATTTAAATTTTTTTACACGAATTAAAAAATATAATAAATAAATAAATGAGAGTAAAAAATTTATTAAATTAATCTTGTTATTACTTTGTGAAGGATATTTAATTTTTAGCTTAAATTTGTTTTTAGTCTTTTATTTTTTAGTAATTTTTATTTTTTGTCTCTAAAAAATAAAATATATCTTTTTAGTCCTTTATTTTTTGAAAATATGTCACTTTTAATCCCTAGAGTCATATTTTAAATTTGAAAAATATTTTTTAAATTTATATTTTGACCCCTACCAAATCCTAATTCTCACCTTAACCTCTTTTTTCCTTCTCCTCCCCCTTCTCCGATGAACAAAGGCCATAAAGGAGAGACATGCATGGGAGGAGCTTTGTGGGGCCAAGAAGGAAAGCTTCACACGGTCAAGGGAGACTGCGCACAACAGCGGGAAAGGAGGTGGCCACCGTAATCGTACAGGGAGGAAAACGAGAGAGATACCGCATCTCGTGGCAGTTTCGAGGAAGGACGCTGAAATTACTCCTAGCAGAGACGGGGGGCCACAGTGGTCGGAGATGTCGACGGAAAGGGGAAAAGAGGTAAGGTGAGAATCAGACATTGAGAGAGGTCAAAGCATAAATTTAAAAAATACTTTTTAAATTTAAAATATGGTCTCAGGAACTAAAAGTGACACATTTTTAAAAAATAAAAGACTAAAAAGGTACATTTTATTTTTGACAGACTAAAAATAAAAATTATTAAAAAATAAAAGACCAAAAACAGATTTAAACTATTTAAAAATTAATACACTATAATTATTATAAATAGAAATGAAAAAAGTTAATTATTTACTTCAACAAAATTTATTTTAAGATAAATATATTTTACTAAAACAATACTTGTTTTGGATTAGAGTGAGCAAATACAGCTACTGGTCTCGCAGTGTGAGTACGACATCACAAAAAAAGATATAAATAAAATATAAAAGATGCAATAAAAATGGTGTAAGTAGAATTAAACGTGGAAATTTTTTAAATTTTTCTACTCTTTATTTATATTAATGCTCTTAATTATAAAATTAAAAAATATTAAATATTTTATATATTTTTAAGATATTAAATACATTCAATTTTTTATTTAATAGTCATTTTATAAAATAATAGAAAAATATGTTGAAAGATTTGTAAAATGATTTATTATTACTCTTCCTATAAGCATTTGTTGGTTGTTTAGGCTGTCCCACTTTTCGAAGTAACCTGGGATTATCACGCTCACGTGACAAATTCACTCTCGATTCAACAAGCGTAAGAGGGCCCATCATTTTCATCAATCCAAAGGATACAAATTTTGGATAAATAATCGGACGGTGATGGTGACATTACTGAGAGAAAGAGGCGGTGACGATAAAGAGTGAGGAGTGTCAAGTGTAAAGTGTGTGTACCCACTACGCAGGCCCCACGTGAAGCCTTATTTTATTGGCTTCGCCTTTGATTCCCTTTGGGAGAGAAAGTGTGGTGGGCCCGTCTGTCAACGGGAGGGAGGGAGTGGGTGGGCTTGATGGGGACCCACTTAAGTATTTACTTTCTTTCTCTCGTTTGGGCCGTTCGATTGGGCTCGAGCTGGGCTAGGAGAGAGAG
The DNA here is from genome assembly GCA_030159175.1 of Glycyrrhiza uralensis. Lineage (NCBI taxonomy): Eukaryota > Viridiplantae > Streptophyta > Magnoliopsida > Fabales > Fabaceae > Glycyrrhiza > Glycyrrhiza uralensis. Next base: position 52,586,679 of record BRZY01000003.1, on the reverse strand, counting down.
ATTGTCGTTTTCTGAGATCAATTATTTTTTTCTTTTTCTTTGTTTTCATAATTTCATCATTGCCAGATTTCGTGGTTGATTGGATTATTCTGTTCCTTGACGTTTAGCATCGGGCAGTGGTGGCTGGCTTCCATTTTGGCCGTTTATAGCTTCAAGTGGGTTTCAAACTTCTAAATATAGTTTAAAACAAACAAACGCAACAAAACTATTTTGCTTGTGAGAATGTAGATGTATTTTGGGTTTGGCGAAGAAAAATTACAATAAAAAAAATTAAACTTAACAGTGATAATTGATAGATTACTAGTTTTAGTCTTCAGATCAGATTTTTTTTTTGTCACGTATACTCTTCCTGTGCTAACGACACTTTTTGACAAAATGTTTAGCAAGTGTGAAAACTTCAGAAGGCGTGCTTTGCTGTTAATTTGCTTAACTTTGGAAATTAATGCTACATAATTCGGTGCTCAAGCCAGCATACTAATCATTTTCTACTAGTTTTCACAATGCCACGCCATATAAATCATAGTATCTAATTTAGGCCAATTTTGAAGACAAAAATGGATCTGTGCCGAGCATTCCATATGCAGGTCTAGCGAATTGGCGAATCATTAGATTAGATACCAGAATGTAGCCAAGTATAATGGAGCCAGGTTTGTACTTTTGCAAAGTGAAATTATCTAAAGTATTGTTAAAGTAAGAGAGGACCGAAATATATTCTCCTTTCGAGGCCGCGCTCGAGACTAAAGTTGTTGGCATTATGAAGTACAAAACTAAAAGCGAATGGTTAAATGTCTCGCCCTAATCAAAAAGTGTGATCTAACATATTGCTCTCCACGGGAGTCATAAGGTGGTATGAAAGAGGAGTATAGGGATTAAAGTAATAAATAAGTCATGTGTTTAAATATTTTTCATTAACATAACATATTAATTTACTAACATTTCACGCAGACGTATATCACATCATTCTGGAATACTATGGAGAGCACATATTTTTAGCTTCCAAAATCATGTAGGACACACATCACCCCCTCTTCCTCAGAGATCGTTCTAAATAGACTAGCCATCTAATGCTCCATTGTATCTAGCAAATAGCAGAGGACTCAATCTGCACTGACTCATTCACTCAAATCCCTTATAATTATCTATATATATATATATATATATATATATATATAAACAGAAGTTATACACTCTTCCAGATATTTTGTTAGTAATGCTATATCAAATTCAACATTGACTTGAGCATAAGTGCCACATGCCCATCCCTTTTCACCGCTCCTGCTTGTTCTCCACCACTCACACCTTCATTAGCGGTTCAACTCCTCCTAAATTCCTAATGAAATATGAAAGATATCGCGTATCTTGCTATAGACAGAGAGCGTTAAAAAAAAGGCTAAAGAAGATATTAAAGAAAAAGACAGAGCATATAAGATTCAACCATTAATTATACGATGAAGAAAAGATGAAGTTTCAAAGCCAGACATCATTATTATGAATGAGATCCAAACTGTAATGATGCCATCTACTATTGCTTAATTAAATAAATCAACCACTTTTCAAAATAATAAGCACGCTACACACCAACACTTCGAATTCGGATTCCCTGCATCAGGGGAATTACGAATTCACGCAGTCAGAGTGATCTGAGCCGTCCGATCGAGATCGGACGGCTGCACGCTGACTGCATGAATTCGTGATTCTCGACCGCAGAGAATCCGAATTCCCAACACTTCTCATATCATATGATTGATTAAATCGTATATAATTATTAGTCGTTGTGTTCCTTACCTTACTCCAAAAGAGAAAATTCATTGGCCTAGCACAATTATTACATGAAAGGTCCTCTTCATAGAGGTCACTTCATTTGAATACAGGTCAAGAAGTAACAACTCGATTCATTTTAAACAATATCTTTCTCTTGAAAATCAATTTGCTATGCACATGTGATTATTTATTTAAACTATTTTTTTAAAAATAAAATGTAATTTGAATTAAATTAAAATACATCCTCCCTAGTTAAACTAAGATGTCGTTTTTTTCTTCTCAAATCTCGTACATTTGTAACATGAGACATCCACCTAACATTGTGATAAATTAAAGAGAGATGCTATTTAGTAAGACAAAAGTGAATCACGATAAAAATGAACTCATATATGCCGTTGATTGATATTTTTGAAATAAATATAAATTGATACAAGTTCAGATAAAAAGCAATCAAAGGGTGGAAATGGTTTCGTTGGTTTTCGTAGTCGTAACAAATATCTTTTTCCTAATAATAAAATTTATTTTAGTTTTTATCATGCTTTACTTTTGTCTTACTAAATAGCACCTCTCTTATCATTATACTATAACATTTCACTTTTTTAAGTGCCAATAATTTATTTGCTCGTACTATTCTGGGACATTGCAGATTCAAAAAGGAAACTTCATTCCGCTGAATTAGATATCACTTATCAGGGTTCATTTGTTTTCTACATAATTCAAACGTCACGAACCATTCAATGCTGAAATCAACTCTTAAACGTTAACAGTTGGCAGTCACGTATTAACAGATAACACAGTCTGAATTATAACTAATTAAATCTTTAGCACATGCAGTACGCGTAAAACGTTAGAATACACATAGAAAAAGAGTCAATTAAACAACATAATAATAAGTTAATACTACAGACAACGATCTAGCCATTGTTCATAATCACGCGGAAATATCATAATAGCTAGTGGATTCCACTTTACTCTCAAGTCCAATAGATATGACACAATGCCAATAAGTGCACCTTAGAGATGTCTCGAGCCCAATTATTGACAGCAGCATATTAGCAGAATGATTCGTGTGCATATTTTCTCAGGAAAAGCGAAGTCTACATCATCTTTGATATGACTATGAAAAACAACAGTATATTTTTATAATTCTATATATTGGCAATCATGGAATGGATGATGAGAACTCCATCCCATACTCAGTGTGTGTTTGAAGAAGAGTTTGCTAAAAAAAGATTTTGACACCTATCATGTAAAATTGAATTGGTTAAAATTGAGTTTGAAGTAAAGTGATTCTGAAAATAAGTTTAAGATAAAAATTAGTGTGAAATTTTTAACTTAATGTAAAAACTACAAATTCTTACTTTGAATACAATCGATTTTTGGCAACAAAATTGATTTATCTTCAAAAAAATAAAACATCTAAATTTTTACTAAAAATACTTTCAATGAAAGCAAAATCAATTTTAGATATCCTCAGGGGTTACACGGAATCAGTTTTAGGCTATGATCGATTTCTGGTTAGCTTTTTGTTTTTGGTCATGGTCTGGTTAGCACTTTTTTTTTTTTTGGGTCAAAGATGAGTATATATTGATACGGGTTAGCACTTAGCATTGGCAATACTCCTGAATTCTGAACCCAATTAAAGAAAAATGAACCCATTTAATCTATCGAAGCAGCCCTCTTTGGTTAGCCCAATTAGTATATGGAATAACATGACCCGGAATATGTAGTTTTGCTAACCCCCAAAAGGGAAATGGTAAATACACCCCACACTTTTTAGATATACACCCCACTTAATGCTGAAATTTCAAAAATACCCTCAAAATTCGCGTGCATTCCGGAAACTCCAGTTTCCGGAATACAATTTTACATTCCGGAAACTGGATCCAAAATTGCATTCCGGAAACAGGAGTTTCTGGAATACAAATTGTATGGAAACTGGAGTTTCCGGAATACAAATTTGACTGGAGTTTCCGGAATACAAATTTGCATTCCGGAAACTAGTTTCCGGAATACACCCCACAATTCAAAAAATTTGCATTCCGGAAACTGGAGTTTCCGGAATACAAAATTGCATTTCGGAAACTCCAGTTTCCGAAATATACGTAAAAATGGAGGGTATTTTAGAAATTTCCATAGTTAAATGGGGTGTATGGCTAATTTTTTGTGGTGTATATACCAATTCCCCCCCCCCCCCCCCCCCCAATGTGCACCGGTTGACCAAAAAAATATATGCACCAAAAAAAAAACCTGAAGATATTATCGGATAAGGATAGGATAACGACCCAAACAAAAATGGACAAGGATAGGATACAAAATAAAGGAGAGAGAAAAGGCAGAGCTCTCTCAGTTTCTGGAAGATTCAAGATTTCAAGGTAAAGGGTCTTGACTGAGCAGCTCCATTCGGAGTGAGTGTCAGTAGATACTAGATACGAGGATCGGAACTAGGTTGTTTTGCTACAGAATCGATCTGTGTTAGGAAGGAAGGATGTCAATAGTGCCCATCAACGAGGGTCAAGGTGGTAGGGGCTCCAACCCCAACCCCAACCCCAACCCCAACCCCAACCCCAACCCATCATCTCTGAACTCGTGGGATCCTTATTCCCTGTCGATGTGGGATCCCTTCATGAACTTCCACTTCCCTCTCCCTCCTTCCATTTCCAATTTCTTCCCCGACTACTTCGGGTTGGGTTCATCCGTGAACACACGTGTGGATTGGAGGGAGACCCCTAAGGCACACGTGTGGAAGGTGGTTCTCCCTGGCTTCACCAACGAGGATGTGCTGGTCGAGCTTCAAGACGAAAGGGTGCTCCAGGTCAGCGTTGAGAGCGGCAATTTCACCAGCAGGTTTAAGATCCCCCATGATGGAAACCTTCAACACCTCACTGCTAACATGCATCATGGGGTTCTCACTGTCACCGTTCCCAAGGTTGACCAACCCTCCTCTTCTTCTGGAGGAGGTAGGAACGTCAGGGTCATTGAGATTGGTGGTACTAACTGAAGGAGCAACATCGATCTGTCCATTCTCTGATTGTAATCTAAACATAAAACTATCCTTGTCGTCTTTTCTTTTTAATAGTATGATGTGTGTATGCGTGTGTTTCATCTTTGTGGGAATGTAAGTAAGTGTGTTGTTGTAGTGTGCTACGATGCTCTATGATAAGTTAAATGAATGCATATATTATATATCTCTGAAAATGTTTGTGTGTGTGTTTGCCATTGCCAAGATTAATTACTAGATCTACTTATTCCACAAAAAATGTGATCTGCTTCTTGTGGAAAATAGGGGAAATATAAAATGGAAATAAAAAAAAAAAACTGAGACTCACGAATCATGACCCTTTTTCCACTTGTTATTAACCATGAGCCTACTTAATTAGTCCTATTTTCTCATCTTACTCATATGATTGATAATGAGGAGAATAGAAGAGATCCAAAGAGAGGTTTCTGGTTCTCATTGTTATCTTGAATATTTCTGATACTTACATGGAGGTGAAGGAACTTATGCCTTGTATACATCACCGATACACTTACTAGTGTAACAGAATTCAACTAACTAACTATTATAAGTTGAAGTATCAGGTGATACATATCATCCTTTCAGTTTCGATTCTTGGCTCGAATACTCCTTTCATGCACTCTTTGGTTTCCGAAAAAGAAATTGGTCAGCAGACACACACTCACATACTCTTTTTTTTTTTTGGTCAACACACTCACATACTCTAAATGGTTGAATTCCAACATCAGTGATGGGCTTCAGAATTTCCTTTTCCCCATTGACTCTAGCTCTTCTTGATCGAGGCTTACTGTGCTCCAAGTAACACAGCCATTTGCCTGCTTTTCAAGCCAAGACAAGCAATTGCACCATGGTATTCTTGCAGAATACTACTAAGGAATTGACCTAGTAACGTAGTTGGAGCTACAATTGTGTTCTTTCTATTGGAATAATCCCCTTGTATGTGGATATATACATATTTACCTTCACTGTCTTCGAGTGGAATTTGTTAATTAATGTCATAGGAATTGGAGAATTGCGTTGTAAGAGTGATGGTTATCAACTGCACTACTATAGTCCTCAAAGGATGCTTTTCTGGGAATCTTCAATATGTAGGTTCACGCTGATGCCTCAGTGGCAAGACTTGGAAGGAATTATTATTATTATTATTGTTGTTGTACTAAAGTAAGGTTGAAGAGCAGACTCTCTTGTTCCAGAACAAGACCCTCTTAAAAGTGAGTAAATAAATAACTATACACCCTTTATTTAATTTGAAGTATACTGTGTTCTTAGCTTGCTAAAACTTAAAGATTGGTAAAATCCAATAATTTTGTGGAAATATTTATCTTGCATAATCGAGCTTTCAAGTGGAGATGCAGGTCTAGGCTTTTGAAGAGGGCCAGAGCAAAGATTTCTATTCTTGAGTGGGCTTCTGAGACCAACTCGGAGCCTACAAGGTAAAATGTAGGGCCATCCATTTCCGTTTTGAAGAAATTTCAGTCTAGTTACTTGTTTTTTGTTTGGATTTTGGAAGTTTCAATTAAGGAAGTAGGGAGGGAGATTATTAGAGGCACATGAAGAGGGCCACTTGCAATAGAAGAAACACACATTGGAAATAAGCCACTTACCAAAGTTGTAGAAAGTTTGATCGGATTAAAAAAGCCTTATATATAACATAAGGGCATTATTGCACAAAGCGTGCAAATTATTAGCTGCACAGTCTAGGAAAAGACAAACATACTTAAGAGTGCTTCAATCAAAACTTTCCCGTAAGAGCGATACACAATTTCGCTTTACACCGCAGCATATTTTAACTTTACAAAGTTTAGTATGAATCTGATAGGGACAGTAATAGGTACTTGGATAATGACAATTTAACATTGAATTATATTTGTAATGTGACTCTTAACTTGGACCCCTAATTATGATTTGAGGCAAACGACAGTGACAATGCTACAAATATTTTTCACCTAAATAGATTAGCATTCTCTAATTGGTCACAGCAGAGAATGAGCACAAAAAATGGATAATGTCGAAATTGGGAAACTTGAAAATGACCCATCAACCTCTGCTTCCTGGGTCGGTTATCCAAAATCACAAGTCTAAATCAACCTATCCAGTCTTTAAATTACGGTGAGACAATAATAACCGAGATTCGATTTTGCTCAGTTGCATTAATTTCCTCGAACCCATATGCATACGGTTTTGGTTTGAAGACTGAAGAAGCCCCAAAGACAGCACATTTCTCTTATCCGAGTGGTCTCTTCTGAGACCTTTAACTTGATGAGGGATAAGTGGATAACACTGGCCTGCACGGCAATTCTAGGCCGTCCTTTTCCCTTTTATATAGGCAGGAGTTTATTCTTCCCATGAGCTGTTTGTTTCAATTAAGGAAAACGTTACCATAAAAGTATGAAAACCGGGGGAATTACCCCCCTTGTTATTTTTCCCCCGAGCTATATTTTTCCATGATATAGCAAATTCTTACTTTAAAGCGTTCACACTGGATCGCAATTCTCTTCAATTAATTACCCTCACGTATTTTCAAGTTATTTCCGCAATTACTCTCTCTGTTTTCTTGGGTTGACTTGAATTTTAAACTTGAATAATCAAAGTAGGAAACATACCTCCATAGCCACAAAACCAAGTAAAGTCTTTTTTAAAAAAAAAAAAAAGTTTAATTGCATTTTTAGTCCCCAAATATAGGGTTTGTACAATTTTAGTCTCCCAATTTTTAATTGTTTGATTTTGGTCCCTATTTTTTCAAATTGTACAATTTTAGTCCCTCTATTAACTTCACATCCAATACTTAACAGAGATGCTGATATGGCATTGACTTGGCATTGTTGTGGTGACATGGTGGACACATGTACAAAGCTGACGTGGCGCTTTAGAAATAAAGGCTTAAAAGATGCAAAACACCACATGTGAGGTTTGAACCCTGGCCAACATGATGCAAGGACTAGCACCATTACCACTGCACCGCATTGTAGAATAGTGTTATTTGCGGTAAACATAATATATATAGCTCACTGTAGTCATCCAAACCAATTTAACAAGAAGATTACTTGTTTTCCAAGAATAATAAATAATTAAATAATAATAATAAAGCATTATTTAAAAATGTAAAATTGAGAATTTGGGTATTTTGGCATTGCGTTGTAGTAGTGATTAGTGTTACACTTTTTTTTTTTACTTAATTAGTGTTACGCTTATTTAATGTTTGATAGAGGAATTTTTTTTAAAGTAAGTGATGCTTTAATTCAAATAATTTTTTTCATATTAAGTACTTGTTTTTATGCATTTTTTATGTGTTGTTACACATATTTAATGTTTAATAGAATATATTTTCTCCATTTTAAAATAAGTGATGTTTTGATTTTAGTAAAATTTGAATATAAGTAAAAAAAATAAATTTATTAAATAAATTAAAATTAGTAAAAATTTGCTTAATTTTTGGACCACTATGTTGAACATTCTCATGACTATATATTTTTTAGTTATTTTAAATGTGTCAATTTTATATTCATGTTCACAAGCATTATTTTGAAAATATACTATTTAATTGTTTATTATTGTTGAAGAACGAGTATACACAGATAATCAACAATTCGTCAAGTATGGTATATGTTAAATACCGAAACATGTTTCAACTTGTAAATTGGTCGAGTGGTTGCTTCTCTTTATTACATCTGGTTGGTCTTGTGTTCGAGCCCCTGTAGGGCCTTATTTTTTCATCTTTAAAAGCTTTTATTTCTAAAGCGTCACATCAGCTTTGTACATGTGTCCACCATGTCACCACAACAATGTCATGTCAACATCTCTGTTAATTATTGGATGTGAAGTTAACAGGGACTAAAATTGCACAATTTGAAAAAAATAGGGACCAAAATCGAGCAATTAAAAATTAAGAGACAAAAATTGCACAAACCCTATATTAAGGGGACTAAAAATACAATTAAGCCAAAAAATAAAAAAAATACTTCATTAGCTTTACAAGCTGCTTCCTTCCCTCGGTTATTGATTTATTTCACGTATATCTCAAAGGTACTTTATGTTTAATTTTATTTTATTCCTTTTTGCTGTGAAATTAGAGATTCACTGACAGTATACTCTTTACCAACCCATTTAACGAATCATAGGAAGAGCAACAACGACCATTCAGGGCAAGCCTAATCTCACGTTTCAATTCCACTGGTCTCTGCCCCATCTCCTTCCCTTCTTGATTCACCATAAGCCTTCTCACAGCCCCTTCAATCTCCCCCCTTTCAATGACATTGGACTATTCTAGCCCCACCCTCCAAACATGGCTCAACAACCTTGCATATAATTGGCACTCCTTCACACAAGCTCTCCAACGTTGAATTCCAACCACAGTGGCTCCAAAACCCTCCCACTGCTTCGTGTCCCAAAACCTCACCTTGAGGTGCCCATTTCACAACGCAACCCCTTTCTGCCACCGCTACTTTCACTTCTTCCGGCAACGATTCCAACCACTCCGAAACATCATCGATTCTCCCGGGTCGAATAACCCAGAGGAATTTTTGCCTGCTATTGGCTAACCCACAAGCCACTTCGGTTAACTCTTTCTCGTCCCAGCTGGCTATGGTTCCCAAACTTACATACAGCACAGATTTTCTTGCTTGTTTGTTGAGCCAACGTATGCAGCTTTCGTTTTTACTACTGGAATCATCATCATCATTAGCAATCATGTGTAGAGGGCCTATGGGGAAGAGACTAATTTTGTATATCTTTCGGAGCTGATTTAAGGATGGCCCTTCTAAACACTCCACGGTGTTGCAAATAACACCCAAAGAAGGTGTTACCGCAAGTGTTTTAGCCATATTCTTTAGCAAGTCATCCGCATTCGGTAGATTGAAAATGGGTAGATCTTTGAATCGCAACAAATCTAGTTCTGGCACCAACTCACACGACTTAGAACCTGCCATGCAACATGCAATTAATTAGTCATTCAAAATTTATGAATGTCAATAAATGCAAAATCCACTACTAGAAAATAGTAGAATTACTCACAGAAATTAGAAACCGAGAAAAATTGAAATTTGTCTATAATTATGTCTCTAAGTATTAGAGATGACAAAATTAGAGACCAAATTTTATTTTATTTTTTTTCTCTAATTTTTATCAGTGATTCAACTTTTTCTAATAATGATTTTTCATACAAGAGAATTTGTTTTCAATATCTATGTATGCATAGATATAATATTTGTAACCTTCATTAATTAGGCATGATTGTCATGCATCGAAGAATACGAAGCATTATTCAATTGTCAGTTGGCTGTGGCGTTATACATATTATACCTTGCAAGGGAAAGTAACCTTTGCTTTGTAGCTGAGCACAGACATGATAAGTGAGTAAATTAGTGGCACTGGTTGTTCGGAAGACTATGCTTGGTAGCTTCAGTTCTCTGGCCACAGCATCGATGAAGTACATTAATCCATCATAGATAATGCATGCAATCTTTTCATGGTTTACATATGCTTTCGTTCTCTGTTGAAGCAATATTTCCTTAAGTGGAGATACGCAATTGGTATTAAGGGTTGAAGTAATATCTATAAAATTCTTGGAGGAGATGTGGGTATCAGATAAACCATCGTGGAAAGGAAGAAAAGTGAAGTTGGGGTGATTAGAAGGATCGGGGGAATTGAAATGGGTGTGTGCAACGGTGATGGAGAAGCCTTTTGAATAAAGGATGGTGGCTAGTTGAAGCATCGGAGTTATGTGGCCATGAAATGGCGGTGGTATTAGAACCAAGCGGAGCCTTCGATTTTCCATCAATCTCCTATAGGGAGTGAAAGTTGATTAAAGATCACCTTGTTTGAGCCTCCTTAAATATACATTTCTTTGTTCCTATGCATGTGTCCATATAACATTGGACGGTAATTACATGGAACAAATTAAATATGGATAATAATATAGTTGTTTTTTCTCAACAAAGGAAAGAATGAAAATATTTGTTTCCGGTATAAATCTTTAAAAACAAAATATAGATTGAAAAAAATATTACAATTCTGTAATTAATTAGAAGTAAAAACAAAAAATGCATCATCAAAGTAAATCAGTCCTAAAAGTTTTTTTTTCATTTTTATCAATTTAAAAAAATATTATTTTTTTACTTTACTTTATTTTTGTTATTAAATATTTGTTAAAAAATAGTGACGGTTTCATGTCACGCTCATCGTGGTCAATAATCAAATAATTTAATGGTTTAGGAAAGAAATATCTTCATTAGCTAGGTTATACGGCTTATACCTATATTTTGCTGTCACAAAAGTTTCCTTTCCTTTTCAATGGTATAAAATTTAGATAATGAGACTGCTTTATTTTAAGATTAAAGTATGTCAGAAGTCAGCGCATGAAAGCATCTCATTGAATTCATGTCCTATCAATATAATGCCACGGTAAAAACTACCATCCATATTATTGAAATTATGCCATTAGCACAGAAAATAGATGGAGAATTTTCTCTCCCTAAATACCGATTCAGTTCACAGAGACAAATATTATGAAGAAAATATTCGTCAGCCACCAACCAAGCTATATATTTAATTGCGATTTCCTTTTGTCAAAAGTTACATCTGCGGGGTGATCATGGGTTGGGTCGACCCACGGGTCTAATCGGATTTTGAATAGAGGAACCCAAGCATACCGGATCGGGTTGCGGGTTGAGATCAAGCTAACCCGTGAAAACCCGACCTGAGGTACATAAGTTTTCTGCTGCCACGTACAGAAATGAGGAAATGCAGACCCTTTTCACTTTTCCACCATTTTCATGTTTTGGTCCTTGTGCCTTCCCATTTCATTTTTCAATGTTTTCCATCTTTCATTTCCATGCTTTGGTCCTTCTGCCTTCCCATCTCACTTTTCAATCCTTTTCAGTCTCTCTTTTTCAATTTTCTCGTTGTTCTTTCCCTTCCCCATCTCATTTTCCAACTTTCCTGCTTTGCACCTTCTTTCTTCCGTGTCTGTTTGTTCAGTGCTCACCGGCACCACCGCAACCGTGATCCGCGTGCACCGCCATCGTCCCCGTGTGTGCCCCAACCGTCCCCGCGTGCGCCACTATCATGTTGAGTCCATCTCTTCTCCCTCGACTCGTCCGCTGTCAATCTCGCTTCTGCGTTTCCATGTCTTCTCCTCCTGCAGCCGAATCTCACCCAAATCGCAAGAGTGAAGCCAAATCCTCGTCTTTGATCTCTTGATTTCTCTTTGATTTTCCCTTTTTTTGTCACTGTGACTGATTTCCCCCCTTTTGTCATTGACTGAACCACGTGAAGCACACCTTATTACCGTGAAATGGGCATTTTTTTGTTTCAAAGGAGAACCCGAGGACCCAATCCGACCCAACCCGGTTATCATCGGGTTGGTTTGGTTCGGGTTGCAAAGACAAAAAGGGTAAACCCGATCCGATTCGACCCGGGGGTGTATTCATCGGTTCGGGTCCATTTTCGAGTGAAACCCGGCTCAACCCGACCCATGGTCAGGATCTGCGGCCTATATTTGACAAAAAAAAAACTTGTTACTTTGTCTAACAAAGACGAATATAGTAAATAATATATCTATATGCAATGTTGATCTTTAATTTTTCACATTTTGTGATTCCAAATGGGAATGATTTTGTTTTTCCTTTTGTTATTTACCTTATAAAAATACATTATATGGAATATGTTTATGAAATTTGTTTGTCTTTGCTTCGTGGACAGATAGCAACTTTGAGAACCACCGTGAAAAAAGTTTTCAAAGCCCTAGGATATTCGTGTTTAGATATATGTGTTTCAAGTAATCAAATTAATCTAAGAGTTTGATTATGATGATTTTTTATAAAACAAATTGTATTAGAAAATACATGCATATAATGATTTTATTTTTCATTCTTATCAAAACTATTAATATGGTGTGTGACGTAACTTTCGAAAAAGAGTTGTAGCTAAAATGACTATACGTCTAGACGAAGTTTGAACAAATTTAGATATGGAATCAAATTGGATAAGAGAGCCAACATGGACACATTTCAAGTACTAAAGCATATTGTGATTTGTGCATGAGTTTAATATGATTTTGATGTTTTATGGAATTATTTATAAATTAATTGGCAAAAAATATAAAATTATTTGCTCAACTGTGGAATATTTTGTGGAAGTTTCATAAAACATTTTCCTACGATTTCCTGCAAATTTCCAACAATATTAAATTACATTTGTTGTAGACTTTCCTAGCTAAACCAATTTGTTCTTGAATACCCTTTCCTGCAGGCTACCGTATCATATGGACCAGTGTAAAACTGGTCCACCAAACCTCAGTTGAATTTTTATCCATAGATATAATAATAAACAAATGCAACGGTCCAGTCGTCCAGATGGGTTATGGGCTACCTGTTGGTACGTTGTGACCAATCTAAAAGGTTATTTGCAGGATGGGTGTCTATAAGTATGAAAATTAATGTAGAAATATTCACAAAAAAACCCATAATTTTATTAATATTTGAAAATTGACCAAACTTAGAAAAATAATTATTTAATATTTTTTTTTAAATTTTTGGAATTTAGTTTAATTTTGATTTATGTGTTTACATTATTAGTGAAAATTTGATTTTATGAATTTAATACACTGGCCACATGAGAAGGCCAGACCTTTATGTGGAAAAAACACTGTTGCAAGGAGAAGGTGGGAAAGGAGGAGGGGGAAGGTGGGGGGTGGGGGGAGGAGAGAGAAAGGGGGAGGATGGGGCTGACGTTAGAGCTGTCAAAATTGACTCGACTCGGTTGTGTAACGCTCTCATTTTTCAATCGTTTCTTTCCACTTTTTGTGTATGTTTTTATTTATTTAAATTAAATAATTTATGATTTTTATATTTTTTATTTTAGAATATTGATTTATATGATTTTAGGGATTTTTAGATGGGTAGAGAGTGACGAAACTTGAAAAATAGAAAAATAGCGTAAACCGTATTCCGATTTGAAAACGTCGAAGGTTTTATATTTTTACGGAGACCTTTTTGCGTCAAAAAATATTTTAACGAAACAAAAGTTATTTTTTTAATATTTTTGATTTTTGAGAATTTTTCTAGAGTTTTTTTAAAAAAATTTGTTTTTAGCACGTTACGGATAACCGTAGTGAAATCGGGGTATCAGAAAATGATCAAAAATTAAGTTTTGAGATTCTAAACTTTTTTTATATTAATACTAGGTCTCAAAAATGATTTTTTCATTTATCACTTATTTGGGGAAGTATTTATTTCAAAATAGATTATTTAATTGACATTTTCCCCACTTGTGCTTCACCAAACAAGCCCTAGCTTTTGAGATATTTTCCTCCCACTTGCACCAGCTGTGCTGCACCCTTTCCAGCCCCAAATTGTGTCCAATTGCCCATGTGGTTAAGCCTTGTAAGTCATGTCTTGAGCCAATGGGATAATTCTTTTATTATCCTAAATTAAAAACCAAAATAATGCTAACTTAACTCAAGTTAATTTTGGCTAACCTTGGCCTTGCTTCAGCCGAGATATCTAAGGGAGAAGGAGAGAGAAAGTTCATCTCTTTCATTTCATCTTGTTCCAAGAGTAGAAAACTCCATTTTTCTCTCAAGTTTTCAAGCTTTCACTAAGCCATCTACTTAGTGTTTAAAGAGCTTTTACACTTCAAGTTTCACAAAAGAAGGTTGGTTGATGATTCTAAACCATAAACCCTTCTTATTTTTCCATTATCTCCATTCCTTAATTTTTTTGTATCATGTGTTCTTCATTTTTCTTAAAGACAAGCTTTGTTTTGGCCTTAGGTTTGCATCTTGTGAACCAAGAAGCTTGACAACATACTTTGATCTACTTTCTTCAAGATCTTGAGTAAGTAATCTTCCTATCAAGTTTTCATCTTAGGGTTTGGTTCTTTTTCACAAAGGAAATGTATTTATGTTTGTATTTTGTATAATATTTTGAAAGGGTTGACACTAGTTGAAACAACAAGCTTTGGAGAGTGATCTTAGGACTCTAAGTTATCATCAAGAGGTAAGGGGATGTTCTTTTCATAAGTTATGATTTTGTGTGGTTGTATATTGTGTGGCTTGATGATAACTCCATGGTTGAGTTTTCATCTTTGTGAAAGAATGATTTTTATCATTCTTGATGTGTTAAACTTCTAAGAGGAGATTTTTAACTCTATGTTTTTTGTATGAGCATCATCAAAATTTTAACTCAATGTAAATATTTCTAAGTTGTTTTGGGTAAAAGGAAAAGCTAAGAACATTTACTAAGTAATGGAAAAGTGTGTATATGCTTGGATTGTCTAAAAATACTATTTTTAGTATGTGGTAGCTCTATGGTTTTTGTATGATAGAAAATTTATGTCTTGACTTGTGATTTGTTCTTGGATGATGTGTGAAAATATTGTATGACTTGATGTGGTTTGGCTTCATTAATTTTCTTGTGTCGCACTTGATTTATTTGAGGATGATTGTACTATTTAAAGTAAATTCATGCTTTAATTATTATGATGGTGTGATGTTTGTTGTGATTAGGTAAGATTAACCAAGATAAATTAAAACAAGTGACCCAAGCTTCATGGAAGAGGAAGTAGAGGACTTGGTAGTAAAACCATTTTTCCAAAGACAAATTTTATTTAATTTAGGGTTCAAGCAAAAGCTTGATTCATTTATTAACTACTTCAAAATTTTGATAAGTCTCCAATGGACTTTAAATGGTATTTTTCTTAAAATAAGAGAATTTGGGGTTTAATTTAAATCAATCACAAATAAGTAAGTCTTTTATCAACAAATCATATAGTAATTAGAAAAGAAAGAAGGAATAACTTTTATAGGGACCCAAATCATATTTAAACTTACATATTATTATAGTATTATAACTTTTATTTCATAATTATTTTCAAAAAATTAAATTATTATATTATTTATATCGAATTGCAAATATCACATCTATTGGGCATGTTTTGTAATAACACCTTTTATAAATCTATAATATTATACAAATTTGGGCAAATTCTGTAATTACAGTATAGATAGGGAATACCTCCAATTATAGATAAAAAGGTGACTGGGGTTTGGTGGACCAGTTTTGCACCGGTCCATATGATATGACACCTTCCTGCAGACTATTTGTCATGAATTTTCTTAGATGATTATACTTTTTATACAAGTTTTTCCTGCACATTTTGTTTAGTTTTTGTTTTATTTTTTGCATTTTTACTCTAATTTTTATTACGATTTTTCCTTCTGATTGGCTGAAAAGTAATTTACAGATTTTCTTCCCATGAAAATCAAAATGATATTTTGTTATGAAACCCGTCAATTGAAAAAATATATATACATTGTGAATTTTTTTAAATTTTACTAAAAAAATTCACAAGTACTTTGAAATATGCAGAAATTAAATAAATTATCCACAGAATATATTTCATAGCGATCAATTTATGGGTAGATTCACAGAAAATGAGCAAAATTCTAACCGTGTACGTTTATAATTATATTGTGCTTAAACACGCTAAGTAAAATATTTGTGTATGATTATATCACTATATCATTAAGTCAAGTTATATACGCAATTTCCTTTATTTCTTCCCCTTGAGGAATAAGAGGAAGGAGCCACTTACATAGTGTTTGGTTTGAGAGAAATAGAGAGAATGGGAGGGGAGATAATATTTTAAATGTTTGTTGTTTGGTTCAATTTTTTTAAAGAGGAAAAGAGAGAGAGAAATGGAAGGATTTGACTTTCCTCCGATACTAGAGAAATTTGGAGGGGAGAGAAAAATGTTTTAAATATTTAAAACACATTTACTTTTTTTTTTGGTACCGTGGTATTGGCGGGAGTATCCTTCGGCTGCATTAAGGTAATCCCTCCCAGGGCCAACCGCAGTTGCCAGTCGGACCAACGGACGTTGGTAAAACACATTTACTTAAATAACTTTATATTAAATTTAACATAAAAACTTATAAGGGTCTAAAAAATAAATTAATTTATTCCTTCTATTAAAATCTCTCCCCTCCCCCCTCCCAATCAAATACAGTATCTAATTAAATCTCTTTCCTCTCTTTCCCTCCCATCCTCTCCCCTCCACTTATAGCTTCTTTGAATCAAACATATCCTTAGACAAAAACTGACCTTTATTTTTGTTAAAGAATTTAGCATTCAAACTTTTTATCAAAAAAATAAAAAATAAATTAGCATTCAAACTCGTGAAATGCATGGGATAGACTACCTGTTAAAAATTGATGTCAATATATATAATAGTAAATTTTCATTTCTATTATATTTTAGTCAAATATAAATGAAAGAAGTTTAGTAATCCTCCATTTCCATGAAAAAAATATAGTAAGTCTCCCTCCAGGATAAAGAGAAAGGTTCGAGAAATACAAGAAAGGAGGTTGCTGTGTGTGGGTCGGGTGGGTTGTCCCTCTCCAATGGAGTCTATCTATTTAGATAGAGTGAATTAATCACTTGTACCCAATCTTGTTGTTAACATTGCTAAGAAAATAACAATAATACATCAATTTACTTGTTGAATTTGTTTTTAAATAAACAAAAATAACAATTTTTTTTTGTCATTACTCACACACAGGGTTGGGGAAAGGGCTGGATGGGGATCAAACCCCCACCCTCTTATATATTATCCGAGCTCTTTAACCACTTGAGTTACATCACGGAGATAATTTTTTTTGGGTCTTTAAAAAAATTAAAAACCACACATAAATCAGGTTGGGTAACACTATTGTTAACACAAACACATCTTTTTATTTTTGGGTCAAGACCCAAACTCTTCTAACTCGATACCAAATTATAGAGCAAGGCCTTATTTTGGCATTGCATTTATTACGGGGAGATAAGATGAAACCCAAATAGTTTCTTTTTTGATAAAAAAACCCAAATAGTTTGAATTGGGTTAAGTCACCAGATCGATAAGACTATACTGTGGTCTGTGGTCACTCCTATCCCAAGACATTTTTCAAAGCCCAAACTCACAAGAACTTCTCATTCACTTTTGTTAGTGCCATTTCAGATGGCTGTTAGGTTGTTGGTTTATTCTTTTTCGTTGTTCTGGTTTGTTGGTTTTTTTGTTCTGGTTTTGATGTTCGTTTTTTCGTTGTTCTGTTTTGTTGTTTTTTAGTTGATGTCTGGTTGTCTGGGTTGCGGGTTTCTTCTTCTTGTTCTCTGTTTTCTGCGATGGTTGTTGCCTTGTCTGTTTTGTTGTTTTTCGGTTTGTCTGGTTCACTTGTTCATAGCCTAGCACACTCCCCCTGGTGCGATTTGTGGAAGCGGGACTACCGTTGTGAGTGGTCCTCCTTGTCATGGCCTGTTGAGGTGGTGGTTGTTACTCATGGAGACGCAGTGGCTGCTTCGGGTGAAGGCATTAGGGTCCAGAAGGAAAAAGAGAGAAGGAAAAAAGAGAAGAGAAGATGACATGTGGGTTGATACTGTTGAGGCAATTGGATTTGGGTGCCCCAAACGGGCAAATACAACCCTCTCAAAAAAAAAAGTGACATGTCAGGTGTATGCTAGGTTGTGTTGTTGGTGTTCCTTTTGTGACTTTTTAGGTTGTTGTTGTAAGTTGGTTTTTTAGTTGTCTTTGTTTAGTATGTTGTTTTCTGCTTTGTTGTAGTGTTCGGTCTGCAATGTCAAGTGTTGGTCCTTGGGTTGTTATGTGTATGCATTGAAACTATGCTTAAATTTGACTTTGACCAGTTGTATTGCCTTTTGGGCTTCGGGCTTGCCCGTTTGCAATGAATGCTTCTTCGACCAAAAAAAAAGTTGACCCCAAAAAAAGTTTACCCCAAAAAAGGGATTAAAATTCTTTCCATTTGTTTTTTCTCTTTATTTTCTTTGTTATTATGCTTTTGGAAAAATAAATATAATAAATAATACTCTTCACTATTTATGTATCACATTTATATCATTTATTTTTCTTAAAAGTATAATAATAAAAAGAAAAAGAAAAACAAATAGAGAAAATCTCAACTAAAAAAAGAACGTACTAGTAAAAATGAAGACATTTTTAATGAGTATCTTGATAAAATTGGTGACAAAATATTTAATGCACTCTAATAATTATTTTTTATTATTGAAAAAGCTAATACTAAATAAATTTTTTGTATATATGGTAAATGAATCAATATATTTAAAAAGTTATATATTTTAATTAAAAAATTAACTTTGATTTCTTATTCAGGTCTCCTGGGATACTAGTAGTTACTAATATTTGTCTTTAATAAATGTCTTTTATTTTAGTTTACTTGAATCATTTCCCTAAAATTAATTAATATGATAGTGCTTACTCATGCTTTTACTACAACTTGAACTTAATTCCAAGTTTTTTTTTCTTTTCAAATTATGATATTGGTCACATGTTTTATTTACATGTTTCTTTTCCTATTATTTCAAATACGAAAACAATTTTTGCAAAAAACTTATTATTTAAAGGGTTAATTATGTTTTTAGTCATTTAAAAATTGTCAGATTTGAGTTAGGTCCTTTAAAAAAAAGTCAAACTTTTTTAGTCCTTTAAAAAAAATTTTGTTTGATTTAGGTCCTTTAAGTGAGTTGACTTGCTAGGTGGCACATTTTGACCCAGTCATCATGCCTACGTGGCACGAAACGCTGGCGTGGCAATATTAACTTTTGAATTTAGTCCCTCTAAAAATTGAGTTTTGATTTTAGTCCCTCTGGTTTTTTTTTCTCTCTCTCTCTCACCCCCACCACCGCCACACTCTCTCTCTCGTTTTCTCTCTCTCTCACCACCACCACCACCACTCTCTCTCTCTCACCCCCACCACCACCACCACTCTCTCTCTCTCTGACCCCCACCACCACCTCTCTCTCTCTCTCTCTCTCTCTCGTTTTCTCGCTCTCTCTCACCCCCACCACCACCATTGATTTGTTATTGATTTATCAAGGTTCACGATTTGTTATGTAACAAATCGTGAGAGAAAGAAAACGAGAGAGAGAGAGTGTGTGGTGGTGGGGGTAAGAGAGAGCGAGAAAACGAGAGAGAGAGAGAGAGAGAGAAAGACAGTGGTGGTGGTGGTAGGGGTGAGAGAGAGAGTGGTGGTGGTGGTGGTGAGAGAGAGAGAAAACGAGAGAGAGAGTGGCGGTGGTGGAGGTGAGAGAGAGAAAAAAATTAGATGGACTAAAATCAAAACTCATCAATTTTTAGAGGGACTAAAATCAAAACTCATCAATTTTTAGAGGGACTAAAATCAAAACTCATCAATTTTTAGAGGGACTAAAATCAAAACTCAATTTTTAGAGGGACTAAATTCAAAAGTTAATATTGCCACGTCAGCATTTCGTGCCACGTAGGCATGATGACTGGGTCAAAATATGCCACCTAGTAAGTCAACTCACTTAAAGGACCTAAATCAAACAAATTTTTTTTTAAAGGACTAAAAAAGTTTGACTTTTTTTTAAAGGACCTAACTCAAATCTGGCAATTTTTAAAGGACTAAAAACATAATTAAGCCTTATTTAAAAGAAAGAATAATTTTTTAAAAGAAATGTGTTATTTTCAATTCGTCATCAACATCTTTTTTTTATTTTTTAATCAAAAGACATACTTTTTTTCTTCTTTTTTCGTTGTTCTTCGCTTAGAATTTTTCCTTTGAGTAGTGATACATTGACCACCAATCACCTATCCCACACCTCATTCTAAGGATGTTAATGGGGCGGACACAGATAGTAACTACCCGCTACCCGCCCCATTTATCTGCATATACGGATTTTTTTTGCCATCCCTATCTCGTTATCGTTTTCCTTTTCTCTTTTGTTAATCTCACATAAATATTGAAATATCCACGCTGCCGTTTCAAAATGAATGAATCATGCCTTCTACTTGTACTATACACGTGTAGACTACCAATGACAGTACGAGCACGAAAACCGTCACAAGGGACGCAAAACTGGGATTGGAGGAGATCGAAGACTTTGATACTCTATTGGTTGAATGTTTGGTTGCAAAAAATGAAAATTTCATGAATTTATAAACTAGGAAAATAAATATACTTTCCAGAATTTCGCATATATTCATGGCAGACAAGAATAACGCCAGATTCGGACCACTTTGGCGTTCCACACGGCACACATCCGTATGGTTCTTGTTCGTGATCGTGACCACCGGTTTCGCCTCACGCCGCACAATCACTCAATAAAATCATGGTTTAATTGCACCCTATCTAGTGCAGTACAAATACAATGAAGCCTAACTGTATTACACTACTACCCTCTGCACAAACCCCATCTTTAATTTACATCCCTAATAAACCCATTTCTCAAAAAACGTACCGGCTCGTATTTATAGCACCGCTTCAGATCCCAGAAACCCAAATTGGGCGATTGCCGCAGCCAATTGAGCAAAAGGGGAACGGACACCGACATGGATGAACACATGCCCGGCATGGATGGGATGGCAATGTCACCAAAGGCATCATCATCATCATCTAATGGCACCACCATAATGATGGGGCATAAGATGCACATGACCTTCTTCTGGGGGAAGGACGCGTTGATTCTGTTCGACAATTGGCCTGCGGGTAAAACTGGCATGTACGTGTTGGCATTGATCGTTGTCTTCGTGATGTCCCTCCTCGTCGAGTTACTCTCCCGAACCCGGTTCATCAAATCCGACTCCAACACTTTCGCCGCCGGTCTGGTTCAGACCCTGTTGCACCTCGTTAGGGTTGGCCTATCTTACCTGGTCATGCTGGCACTCATGTCTTTCAATGGGGGAGTGTTCTTGGTTGCTGTGCTGGGTCATGCTCTCGGGTTCTTCTTATGTAGCAGGGCTTTCAAAAAGCCGCACCATGATGAGGGTTTTGATCTTCCCCCATTGTCTTGTTAATTATTTCCCCTGTTTTTTTAGTTTCCGTGTTAATTAACTATAATAATTACAAATTAATTTCGTATTTTGTAATTCCTGCCTTCAGTTAATTTGTAGATAAGTACCAAATTGGATGTGAAATTGTAGTTCTTTCTTCAATTGCATATATTTCCTATGTTCCTTTTTATCAATCGAATTTTAAGAAAAAAATTATTCTTTTTTTATCTGTCGTTTTGATAGTTTAAGGTTATATTTTGACAATTATACTCTTAACCTTATTAATTGTTCTTCACATTTTCCATAAAATTGATTAATACAAAGTTGAGAGTTCAAAGACTAATTATTATTCCCAACAAATAGAATAGTAAATAAATAAGGGTATAATAGGAAACTTTTTATCAATTAATTGATTTCTTGGTTGTGTTAAAACAACTTTAAACGATAGATAAAAATGAACAGAGGAAATATGTGCCGATGAATAGGTTAATTATATGTTTGTCTATTCACTTTCTGCGAAACTCATCACTATACACACTTGTTTTCTTACGAGAAAACATAAGAAAACAATGATTAAGCCCTTTTGCCTCAGTTTATCCAAAAATTGGCTTCATCATCAACTCACTACTACCTCTGTAACAAAACTAGGAGAAATAGAGGAACGAACGGTTGATTAACCTTATTTTACACTTTACTCACTTTAGAGGAGTCAAATATCTCATATATCTCATATTTGAGTATTGTGTGTCCTCGAGCAATATTCCCCACAGAAAATAGTACACTGACTCGGAAGGAATTAAAGAGCTCATCGAGGAAGGAATCCGAGATTAATTACTAGAGAGGAATATATACTTTTGTCAACCAAAATGATAGCCAAAAGTCAGCTCAATTAAAGTGTAGGTTTTCTAAAGTCAAAACAACTTCTCAAATAGACGTTAAAAATGTCGATATAGATAGCGTTTTTGACAACAACGCAAATCTGGGTCGTTATATAGGATGCCAAAAAGTCAATGCAAAGTCAATACATTCGATAGCGCTTAAAAGTGCTTTGCGCTATTTGATGTCAACTTGCGAAAACGTAATTATGAACTAACCCTATGTTTGGTACAGGTGATTTAGCAGAGAGACGAGGGAATTGAAAGAGAAATAGGGAAGAGAGAAGAGAGTTACCAGGTTTGGTTCACAAGTGAAATGGAAAAGACAAAGCACCAACTATTATTCTTTAATTTTTGGTTTAAACCTCTTTTTAGTCCCTTATTTTTTAGAAATTTTTGTTTTTAGTCATTCAAAAATAAAACGTATCTTTTTATTCATTTCTTTTTGAAAATTTGTCACTTTTAGTTCTTGAGGCTATATTTTAAATTTGAAAAGTATTTTTAAAATTTATACTTTGACCCCTCCCAAAGCTTGATTCTCACCTTAACCATTTTTTCCGTTCTCCTCCCCATCCACTGATGAACAGATGCCATAAAGGAGAGGTAGCCAAGGGAGGAGCTCCGTGCAGCCAAGGGAGGCTGCGCACAATGGCGGGAAAGGAGGCGGTCACCGTGATCGTACAGGGAGAACGAGAGAGAGGTTGCATCTCGTGGCGGCTTCGAGGGAGGAAGCTTGAACTACTCCTAGCTGGGATGGGGGGCCGCGGTGCATCAGTGGAGGGGGAGGAGAACGAAAAAATGGGTTAAGGTGAGCATCGGACTTTGAGAAGGGTTAGAGTATAAATTTAGAAAATACTTTTCAAATTTAAAATATAACCCCAGTGATTAAAAGTGACATATCTTAAAAAATGAGAGACTAAAAAGACACAATTTATTTTTTAGAGACTAAAAACAAAAATTTCTAAAAAATAAGGGACCAAAAAGAGGTTTAAGCCTTAATTTTTTCTATTTGTTTTCTCATTTCGCCCTACAATTACCAGGAAGCCAATACAATCACCAATTTGAAGCAGCCAATACAACAATCAGATTTCTAATAGAGTGCAGAGTCACAATTATATAATAATAATAATAATAATAATAATAATAATAATAATAATAATAATAATAATAATAATAATAATAATAATAATAATATGAGCAAAACTTGCAAGCAAAATGATGAAGAAATAAAATAAATAGAACAGAATATCAATCTTCGAAACCTCATTAGCTATTCAATAAACATTTAACTAAAAATTTTTAAAAATGATTAATTAGCTAGTAAATGTAAATACCAAACCAAATAGTCAAAGGAATCAAAGATTTGTTCCAGAAACAATAAAAAGTAAAAACATTTCTGTACAGACCATTAAAGGCCAAAAAAATTGATTAAAAATAATATGTCAAAATAAAAATAAGAAACGTTTTCTCTAGTACAAATTTTGAAAATAAGAAATAGGTTGAAAATCAAGTGACAATTTTATAATTAAAAAATAAAAATAAAAACACATGGCAAATCTGTGTGGTCATTCAAGTCCTAAATATCGGCAATATCCCACAACTTTATCTCTCTTTTAGTATATTTGATTATTTTCTATGTTTTATACACAAAAGTCAGAAATTGAAATGCACATAAATCAAATAAAATCCCTTTTAAATCTATTTTGTTTCTCTTGAAAAATTATAAGGAAGTATGTAATTCAACTCCTTTACATCATGAGGAAGAACATGACTGTGAGAAAAACTTTAAGAAAGATCTTGGAACTGTATCCCTAGGTGCCGTTTAGCATGGGAAGGCAAAAAATGTTCCATGAATGGGAAAGTCTGTTTCAACCCATAGATATATTCCATATAACCTTATATTTTATTGAATGGTTCGAATCAATTACCAATAGACTAATGATACTCTAACCTCCATGATACACCCATGACACACCCCAATCCCTCATTTTATTCATTGGGATGGGGTGTTGGATGGGGGTATGGGTGTATGTGTATAACTACTCTTACCAATAACTTGTTTGAGCTGGAATTATGACAATTATAAGTATTTGCAAAGATGGTCTTCCAAGAATGGGTAAATTCGAGAATCGAGAATCACCAACAACCTTCGATCAACACTGGCGAATAATGGGATTTACCGTTTTCTAATTAAGCATACGCGTGCACCACTTCCTTTTTGAATAATAATAATAATAATAGTGTCATGCTAAAGTAAAGGGATATCATGATGTATCAATTTTGGTGTGCTAATAACATCGTTTCAGTAACATATTATCATATTAAAGAAAATATTTTTTTACTAAAGTTTGATATGAAAATCTTAGTGCTTGTTTGGTGAACATAATAAGACAGACATGATATGATATGCTATCATTTTTAGCACTAGTCCATTATTTTGGTGAGCCAATAGGATAGATCAATCTTGTCACCTTATTTTGTCCTCCAGTTATTTTTTTGAATAGATAAATATTAGTAATTACTATGTTAGGTTAGTGGGGGAGATTCGAACTCATGACTTTTTATCACTCTAACTCCCATGTTCCCTCTCCCATACCACTATATCACCTTATCACTCTCTCCTCCTGTCCTTTCGTTATAATTTTATTGGTGGGAGTTGGGTTAGAAACCAACAGGATATGATAAGATTAATTTTTTTCTTATTTGCCCTTATGAAATTTAAAAATATCTAAAACAAATATATAAAAATTAAAAAACTAATATTACAATTTTATAAATATTAAAATTAATTTAAATTAATAAAATATTAAAAAATATTAAAAATTAATTTTAGAAAATTCATAAAAAATTAAATTTATAAAAAATAAAATATATTTAAATATAATAATTATTCAAAATAAAAACTAACAATTTAATAACTAGTATTTAAAAAATCAAAGTAATCAAAGTAATTTAAATATTTTTGTATGCAATAAGCGAGTTTTGTACTTAAATCAATAATCAATAACATCAGCCCAAATGTAGGGGTTTCTTCAAAAGAGGCTATGGGATTTTAATAAAATCAATAAGGGCTATCTTAGGAGACATATTGAGCAAGTGGCGACCTACCTTCGAATCCTATGCTAGTTGATAACAGCGAACGAACTAAAATAGGACAACCCTCCACTGTCGATACAAAGACAGTTCAAAGTTCAAATTAAACAAGTGAATGGTGATCGGATCTGCACTTTTCACCCATGAGTTTAACCTATTGAACACAAGCAATGTAAAATAGCTGGGATGCAATTAGAATCCAGGATTAAAGAGAAGAGATTGGTTTGTCAGTTTTGGGGATGCAGAATAGATGAGATGAAATTTGTTTTGAGTAAACAACCACTTTGGTCCCTGAGAGTATCAGACAGTGTCATTTTAGTCCTTGACAGATACAAATTAGTCACTTTGGTCCCTGCCGTTAGAAAAGTAATCATTTTGAGAGACTAAAATGATAGTTAAGTAATCACTTTCAAGGACCAAAATGACTAACGACTGACAGTTGAGGACCAAAGTGACTAATTCGTATCCGTCAGGGATCAAAGTGACACCGTCTGACACTTTCAGGGACCAAAATGACTGTTTATTCAATTTGTTTTGGTTTGTGTCTTGTTATAATAGGACAAAAAAAGGTTATGTGGTTGTTTTAAATTTTTAACATTTGCTGGGTTGGAAGTGTAAATTGTGAAAAACTAGTAAACTTACTGCTGCGGGTTAAAAAAACTTTCCCATTGCTGGGTCATTTTTCAGTTGTCCCATTCTAAAATCCACCATATCCCTATCGTCTCTGATACCGTATCTCTAATGTTTGGGTGAATTTCTTAAAAATCATTTGGGGATTCATAGCTTTTGTTTTGTTTTTTTGGGTTAATGGTGTTTTTAATCCTTTAAAAATTGCCAAATTTGAGTTTGGTCCTTTAAAAATAAGTTAAACTTTTTTAGTCCTTTAAATATTTTTTTTTGATTTAGGTCATTTAAGTGAGTTGGCTTGCTAGGTGGCACATTTTGACACAGTCATCATTCTTACGTGGCACGAAACGCTGACGTGGCCTTCTACATGGCTTATGAATTTTGAATTTAGTCCCTCTAAAAATTGAGTTTTGAATTTAGCCTCTCTAAAATTTAAATTTTGATTTTAGTCCCTCTGGTTTTTTTTTCTCTCTCTCACCCCCACCATTGCCACTCTCTCTCTCTCTCTCTCTCCCTATCTCGTTTTCTCTCTCACCCCCACCACCACCACTCTCTCTCTCTCTCTCTCTCTCTCTCTCTCGTTTTCACGGCCGTGTCCAGATCTAGAATCTGCCCGTCGCCACCACCCTCAAACCCAACAACCATGTCCCTTTTAGAAGAAGGAAACCGAATAAAAAGCACAACAAATCAATAACCATCACGAAACAAAACAAAAAAATACGTGTTCGGAGCCATCGTGATGATGAATTGATGATAGTGATCGAGATTCCAATAAATAAATTGCAGGTACAGTGATAGGTTGTTACGTAACAAATCCTGAACCTTAATAAATCAATAACAAATCAACGATGGTGGTGGGGGGTGAGAGAGAGAGTGGTGGTGGTGGTTGGGGTGAGAGAGAGAGAAAACGAGAGAGAGAGTGGCGGTGGTAGGGGTGAGAGAGAGAGAGAGAGAACCAGAGGGACTAAAATCAAAACTCAATTTTTAGAGGGACTAAATTCAAAACTCATAAGCCATGTAGGAGGCCACGTCAGCGTTTTGTGCCACGTAAGAATGATGACTGGGTCAAAATGTGCCACCTAGCAAGTCAACTCACTTAAAGGACCTAAATAAAAAAATATATATATTTAAAGGATTAAAAAAGTTTGACTTATTTTTAAATGACCAAACTCAAATTTAACAATTTTTAAATGACTAAAAACATATTTAAGTTTTTTTTTGTTTTTGGTCAATCATAGATTTTGTTTTGACCGTGTGTTGTGTGAAATTAATAACACCGTCACATTGGTGCGGAAGCTCATTTTGTGAATTGGATTCTTGAAAGACATATGACTGTGGGGTCCTCTGTATTGTGCGTGCCTTGCATCACTTAAGCCTAATGTTTTTTAATTGTTTTTTCTATGATAGATATGTGCTAATAACATGCCCTTTGAAGACACTTGTTGTCGTCGTTTTCATTTCCAACTTGGGTCCTGCATGTAACTTGTTTGATGAAATGTCAAGGCTACGTACCGTGTGTCCTCATATATCTTGCTTGCTTGCCGGGTTATTGAGGTGTGTGGTGAGTTTCTTTTTTTTTTTTTTGCTTTAGACTGCGATGGTCTAATTAGGTATATATTGAGGCTTTTCAGTTGGAATGTGTTTACTTGGCATAAATTCTTGGATTGAGTTTAAGCTTCCCGTGACATATTAATCAATGGAACCTGTTAGAGGAAAGTGCGCGCTAATTCAAAATTGTCACTCTCCATAATCGTTTTATACCAAAACAATGAAATATATTAAATCATTTTTTATTTAATTTATTCAAATTATATGATGACGACGACGACGACGATATATTGTAGACAAATGAGGAGTTTTGACTGAAGTAAACGAAGGGATCTTTTTCATTAGGTCATATATATTAACAGATAAACAGGCCTTGAAAGCCAAGGAATCTAGTTAACTCCAACTGCACGCCCGTATTTCAACGCCAACGGCAACTGCCCTCACTTTCCTGTGTGAGTAGCAAACCCACTATATTACACTACCTGACACTGGACAGGTTGTAGTTGTACAGCTACAGGTTCTACTTTGCAATATGCAAATTATTATTATTATTATGGGAAATGATTTACTAACCCCAAAATCCACCCATCACACACCCACTGTCACCATTTCTTTCACCAGTCTTGGGTGTGCTGTGGGTGTGTGGTGGTCAGCCTATCATCACCCTATTATTATACTTCTCAAGTACAGTAATCTTTAAGATCTTTCTTTTCTGTTTGTCCTATGTGGAGTTAGTCAAACAAAGAGAAACCCAAAGAGAAGTTAATTTGTCATCTCAGGTTGACGCGTTTCACATTTTCTAGAATTTTAACGACGACCGCTGTTTAGTTTGTTTAGATTAATTTGTTGATTACCATCTACACATGTGTGCATGTGACAGCCATAAAATAGAACTGTGGGAGGTAAACAATACATAAAAACAGAAAGTGATTATATGCCATAATTTGAGCTGAATTATTATTTATTACTGATGATTTTAAAAGGCATCCTTGGCATAAAACCAGTTAACACTAGTCACCTAGCTAAGCAGCTAAATTGCTCAGTCATGTGATGTGATCAAACCCACATCGACACTGATCCCTCTGTTATAAAATGATTTTATTGCTTGTTTCTCTGTTCTGCATGCTCCGACCTCGATCAATACGTCCCCAAAACAAATTAAGGGAGAAGCAACAAAATACAAAACAAGATCCAGAGATTAATTTGCTATCTACTCATGATGCAGTAGGTACTAACTAACTACTAGGGATTTTCTTTATTCCTCTTCCACCTTTTCTTTATTTCTTTATCCTGCTTTGGCAGAAACTGCCAAGAGAGCATTAACTCTTGCGTATGTGTTAATACTAAAGGAAAAAGTAGCTGCAAATGCCACTGCGGCGTCAATAGGTCCACTCTCGTGGCAGAGTCATCTCATTCTGGTGGATATGTGCTGGTTTTTTCCGTGATTGGCGCTTCTGTAGTGAATACATGCCATCCCTGTTACTCACCAAAACTTCTGCAAATTAAACCGTAACAAGAACGTAGGAAACTCAATTAGACCATTAGATGTATATTCCAATCTCCTAGTCAATAACACTGAGTCTGACATCTCGCCAGTTGCTGCATATTTAAATTTTAAAGTGGGAACTGCACCCATTTTTTACCCTTTTATCAAAAGACTTGAAATCAATTGAATATTATAAATATTAAAGGGTGATTTATAGTAACCACTGTACTCGCACAGAAAGGAACATAGAGAAAACAATAGCTTAATTCCATTTAAATAAGATAAGTGACTGACTGAAAAACAGTCATTTTATATTTAAAGCCAAACCTAACTTCTTCTTTTTGTGCCCACAAGAAGAATGTTGATAAGTAGGTACCATGTAGGGGAGGGAAGCCACGGGGTTTGGGTCCAGACGTGGTAGCCATTTGGTCAAAGTGGAGTTGCAAAGCCTGTACCACTCTAGCGGGAATGAGAACCGTGGAGCAACCTTTGCCTGACACATCACAAGTTAAACATTAATTTCCGAGGAAAGGTGTACAACAACAAACAGATAATTGTTTGTGAGTGTAAAGCATTATTTGGCTTTCGGGATTCGCTGACCAAAGGAGAATCCGCAAAAATTGGTCACAACTGATGTTCTACTTTAGCAAAAAGAAACAACCGAGAGTATCAAACATGTGAACCACACAGAAGATGGATCAGAGCAAAGAGGCCACTAGAAGAAGAAAAATGATTGGTGGACACCCAATGCCAATCTACCACTAGAGAGAGAAAGAGAGAGATGAGAGAAAAGTGATAAAATAATGTGATATGTGATGTGATAGTTAGAGAGAGATAGAGAGAAATGAGAGGTGTTGGATGGGTGGATATATTTTTTGGGTGTATGTGTATCATTGCTCCTAGAAGAATAATTTGATTAAATGAATGAAAAGGAACAGAGCCAGGTGTAGGGTCGGTCACAAGTCACAATAAATCAAAATAGAGTTGAAAACTAAACCGTAATATTAATTATTACACTAATAATACACAAACATCTATCACACACCCATCACACACCCCATTTCTTCATTTTATTCATTGAGATTGGGTGTTAGAGAAGTGTGTGGGTGTGTGTATCACCACTCTAATTATTAAATGCGTCATACTCATATGGTTGATATTCCATATCAGGAACCAACAACTTCAACGACCACCTAGCTAACAAACAACTACTACAGAACTGAAGTAAACCAACGCCGAAATCTTAAAGCGACTGAACAGGGCCGGTCCGGTAGTTACATTACATTACCTGGTCTCTTACGTGACTCGGACGGGGCAATGGTTCCGCCACGTGGCAAGAAAACACCGGTCCCACAAGATGTGCCTCTTGAACCGGAAGTAGCCGGGAAAATCGCCTGCATTTCTGAACCGGGCCGTTGTGGACGACCCTTCCGTCCGTTACCAAACCCAACAACATCAGCCCCTTTACCTTTCTTCTCAAATTGCCGGGATATGCGGCCACGATTTTCACCATGCGCAGTGAGTTTTTGCCTTAGAGACAGAATCTGCTCTTGCCTGAGTCGCCGAGACAACTACATATATAACAGGGAAATTAAAAAACTTTGTAGTAATTGGAATGGATTAATAAACAAAAACAATAGCAATAGGACATGTGTTGTTGTTATGTTACTTGAATAGCTCGAATTTGTTGCTGAAGGAGAGATTCGTATGAGCTGACTCCAACAGGGGAAGTCTCCAACTCCGAGCCTCTTGGAATCCTATAATCGGGGTTGTATTTGGGATTGGAACTTCCCCTTTCGTCGAGTTTCATCTTCTCGAACATCCCAACCACGTCGTAGGTAATTTCCCAACCAGAATCATGGCTGTTCGCAGGTGGAGATGGTTCCTTAGGGGACGACCCTTCAGGACTCCCCTGATTTGAGCACAGAGTTGACCACAGAGTTGTTGATTGGGGCCAACTCATTGAGTCCCATGGCTTCAACAGAAGAAACAAATGAAGTGAGAGCCAACAAAAAAAAAAAACTAAAGGTGTAAAATGGAACAGTAGTATATAAATTTTTAAAAAAGAAAGACGAAAATGGTTTTTCGCATAGTGGTAGAATCAATAAACAAACTAGTACCGATTCCATATTCTGAGAACCAATGCCTGAGAAATCGAATTTGTGGTCGTCTTGAAGCATGAAGTGAGCCATGTGCATCTGGCGGGTCAACTCAGCAACGAGATCGTCGTCGTCGTCGTCCTTGTCTTTCCCCTGTGCCTGGGCGTTAGTAGACTGACTTGTGTGCAGGTGTGGGCTTAAAGGTGACTCTTTGGTGTTGATGTTGTTGGAGTGATTGAGGTCATGTGATGGTGGGAGGAAGGGATAAGAAAGCGATGATGAGTCCCCAACAGTGTGTAGGTCAACAGCCATGACAAAAGGTAGTGGTTAGTTAGCTATACTTTTTTCTCGGAGGAGAGGATGATGTATGATGAATGATGAGTGATGATGGTCAGATAGGTAAGGTGTAGGGCTTTGATGAATTCCAATTATGGGTGTTACTGGCTGGAGAAGCTTTAATGATTGCTTTGATCAGAGAAGAAACAGAGTGTGTGTGTGTGTGTGTGTGTGAGAGTGTGTCCCTCAAATATCACTACCCTGTTGGGTGCTTTAAGGAAGCAGGGAAGAGACCCCTTTTATAGGGGAAGACTTTGTTAATTAAGAACATGGGAAGGGCAAATGAAGAAGAACCCCATGCATAAACAAATCAAGAGAGTCTTGGGTTTAAGCCCAATAAGAAGATTTCTTTCGGGAAGGGAGAGATGGATGGGGCAAGATTTGTTTGCCCTGTTCTGATGTCAATAGGACACGGACGTGGGGAAAGGGTGGGCCCAGTGACTATTAGGGATTTTGATCGGGTTAGTAATTACAACAAGTAGGATTAAAGTATCACAATATTCATCATGAGAGTAATTAATCAATCAATTAATCCATTATCAATCAATTACGGTAAAAATCAATCGTCTTCAACTAACTAATCAATAAAAAAAAAATCGATTGGGTCACATATCATCTCTCAGTCTGAGACGTGTATCTTCTCTCAAATTAAAATGTGTAATCTCTTAAGTTTTTTTTATTTATCATCAAAATTATTTTATTTGTTCAATTTTTTGATTTGTTTTATCAAGAAAAGACTCATACTTTATACGAAACCATTCATCAGTCCCTACTATATTTATTTCTAATAATCTTTTGTAAATAATAGATTTTATCAATTTAATTGGTGAATCTTGAGATACTATGTAATGATCATACACATTAAATTTTAAATAAATTAAATAGTCACAGTCATAAAGTTTTATAGTAAAAATTCACTTGAATTTTAAAATGTATATTTATGTTAAATGTTAAATTAAATTCATTTGATAAAATATTAAATATTTTTAAAATTTTATAAAGATTTAGTAGATTTTGAATCTAACAATTGCATTTATAAAATTTAATTTTATATGGAAAATTATTAGAAAAAGTAACGATAAAAAACTAGACACGTGACCAGTCCGTTAAGATTTGTATGTAATATATTTCTTTCCACCGAAATTTTTCTCATTTTTCTCTTTTCCTTTTTTCCTGAGATAAAATTTGTAACAGTTTTTTTTTATAAAACCCCATCTTTTCCAAAAAGAAATTATAACAATTTTTTTATAATTCACAAAATTCTAAATTAATACCTTATTTAGGGATAATTAAATTTCATTCCACTCTAATAAAAATATATATTGATACACTTCAAAAAAGAATTTATCTTATGAGAATGAGAAAATAGAAAAAAAAATCTTAAATATTAAAATATTAACCTAATATTATTTTCATCACCTTAAAAAAACAATATCTCCGATTGTTTTAGGAAATAACGAAGTGTATTAAATATTTTCTTTAAAAAATAAATATTGTTATTTTTTGATGAATAAAATTGATTCTCTTTATTTTTAAAAGAACAATGATACTCTAACACTCACACACCCACACCCCACCCCACCCTAATGAGTAAAATTAGGGAATGAGGTGTGTGATGGGTGTGTCATGGTCATGAGTGTGTGTATAACATTAATCTTTTTAAAAATAAGATTAAATATGTTTTTTTCCATAAATATTGAAATATTTATTATCAGTCTTCCAATTTTAAAAAGACTCATTTGATTTTTTTTATTTTTTTAAATACACCACATAGCACATATATTTGAAAAATTAAGGTAGACTAATGACATATTTGGATTGACTTATGTAGAGTTTATTTGGATTTATCTACTGACATGAGCTCTTGTCAGTATGTTTAACAAAACTTATGAAAATAGTTTATGATTGGTTCATAAGCTATTTTGGGCTTATTTTCATATACTACCCAAGATACCTTATCAAAACAGCTTATAGCTTATATGAAATCAGTTTCACTATATTCTTTCTTCGATTATAAAAATAGCTTACATAAATATTTATATGATAAGTATTCATCTCATAAGTGCTTAAATAAGTTATTTTTTCAAATTGACCCTAAATGCGATTTATTTAAAAAAAATAAAGACCAAAATGGTATAAAGGTCACAAATTGATCGCTGATTTCGACAACTGTAGCCCCACCTAATACTCTCGAACCTCAAAGGTGGATTGTGAATAGATCACTGATCAGAATTAACTAGTAAGGATTTGGTCGAATTTCCCTTGCTTACAGAGAGCTCTTTTCAGGGTCCCCAATTACTAACAGATAACAATCGAGTGAGAAGATGGCCAGCGATAGGAAAGTTGGGGTGGCCGTGGACTTCTCTAAGGGAAGCAAGATGGCTCTCAAATGGGCTATTGACAATCTTCTCCGCAACGGTGACACCCTCTACGTCATCCACATCAACCCTCCCCAAGACAGTGAATCCCGAAATCTTCTCTGGTCCACCACTGGTTCGCGTAAGTTCCCTCTCCTCATTCCTCATCAAATCAAAATACTTTCTTTTCTCTATCTTCGAATTCTGATTATGGTGATGTGGGTTTGGGTGAAGCTCTGATCCCGTTGTCTGAGTTTCGTGAGAAGGAGGTGATGCACCATTATGAGGTGGAAATCGATGCGGAGGTTTTGGACCTACTTGACACCGCTTCTAGGCAGAAAGAGGTTTTTGATTACCTTTTTACCACCTTCTCGTTGTTGTTGGATTGTTTTTTTTTTTTTAGTGTTTTAATTTGCTTTAGAGTTGTTTGGATAAACAACTTATTTAAAATATAAACACTTATCATATAAGTGGTTATGAATAAGTTATTTTTGTAATCGAAGAGAAAATGTGATGAAATCTGTTTTGATATGTTATTATGGAGAGTTTATAAAAATAAACTCAAAATATCTTATGAATCGGTTATAAACTGTTTTTATAAACTCTGAGAAACAATATCACAAGTGTTTATGTCAGTAGATAATATTTACATAAACCAATCCAAACAGGTTTTTAGTTAATGTTGAGCTTGACTGAACTTGCCTTGAATATAGGTGACGGTGGTGGCAAAGCTATACTGGGGGGATGCAAGAGAGAAAATTTGTGATGCCGGTGGGGATTTGAAGCTTGATGCCTTGGTCATGGGTAGCAGAGGCTTGGGTGCCATACAGAGGTACTTTGCCTTTTTCTTCTTTTATTTTAATCCCCTTTCATTGGAAAATTTTAAAGCTTGACCCTTTAATTACTTTAGCCTAAGTTGTGATGAATGTATGCATCAAAGTAAGATCACATGAACTGACCAGAAGGCTTACTAATCAATGGTTTTAAATCACACTATCAAATTCATCTTGATTCTTGACTTGATGAGCTTTGGATCTAGCGGGGTAGTTTGAATCTCCACCGAAATTGAGGGACTTGGTTAGATTTCTGGCATCATAATTACAAAAAAAAAATTGAATTGATGGACAGTACTGTTAATTTTCTTGATGCTGTTTGTTATTATTGGTTGATTGTAGGGTATTGCTGGGGAGTGTGAGTACTTTCGTCACTACAAATGCGAGTTGCCCTGTAACAATTGTGAAAGAGTCTGCCCCTTCTACCATCTGATATGCTGCTGTGTTTGGTTGGCCTTTGCAAATGACTCTTCCATCTCCGTTCTTACTTCTTATACATGCTTTAGTTGTGGACTGACATGATCATTAAGTATTCGTCAAGCACTATGTATAGTTTTAAGGGTCTACTTTTAGTTTTTAATTAATAAAGTGCTTTGTCTATGGCCAAAAAACTGTGTGCTTATAATTAAGCTTTGTGCTGGATCTGTTCCAAACTTACTACTGCACATGATCGAGTGGCTTGAAATGTTTTATGTTTGATTTGATTCTCAATGTCTTTTGTTGTGTCACATAAGCATCAACCGGTTGCTTTCGGGATATTCTCTGTATTGTTTATGTTCATCTTTAGGAGGTTGGCTTTCTTGAGTTGCATCTTTAATTTATTCCTAAGCTTGTCAATCAATTTTTAAACAATAATGGAAATTTCTCTTCCTTAGTTCCTTCTTTTAAGCAACTCAACCCTGCACATCCTCTTGCACGACTCCTTGCAAAAAAAAAAAAAAGTAATCATTGCTGCAGTGTTATCCAACGTTACAATGGTCTCACCTCAAAAGAAATCCCTTTCACTTAGCTCCTGGTGTGCTTTTCCATTAGCTCACAAACTTCTTCCATAACTCTTCCTTTTTCCAACTTTTCCTTCATAGTAAGAAGTAGCCTTGTATTCTGCTTGACCTTATGTAAGTATTTGAGAATATTTATGAATAAGTATAAATCAATGAAAAAAGACCGTGATTAATACATCAAGTTTATTATGAAGCAGTAGGCTCCGTCTAGCGTGCACAAGTGTACTAGGTGGTGTATCTTACACAAAGTTTGTTGGCCATTGGATCAAATAGTTTCACCATATCTAATTAGGACCTCTCACACAAGATTCGTCCATGGCTTCCTTGTACTGCAACCACCACTCCAAGGCGTCGTGTGAAAACCTGCAAGCTGTAGGCGTTGCCATGCCCGCAGTTCCTGTGCCGGAGTAGTGGAATCGGCGGCGGCTATCTGTGGTAGAACAAGATAAGATGGAAAAACATGATAAAACTAGAACCCGAGAGATACCCCAGAGTCCTCCGCCGAGTCATCCCCCACCCAACATGTCGGAAGGTGGCTTCGACGGCTCATCGTTCACTTGTGCCGTGTTCAACCTCTCAACGACGAGCGTTCCGGCCGCCCTCAAGCATCTTTGCCCGAATCCTCCATTGTCATGTTTCTCATCGAGCAAGTCTTGCTCAAGATCAAACCTTATGGCACAAAAGGCAACAACCCATCGTTGCAGTGATTCCGAGTCAACACTCAGACTCACTTTCACATTCACTGAAAACGAAGGAGACTACTCATATTAGAAAGGATGGGCAGGGGTTTTCTCCACCTTCTTCCTCGAGTAAATATTAGAAAGGATAATAATGATAATAACAATTGGATCCACCTTCAACCCTTAAAATTAAAATTAATTTCATTAATAATTATAGAAGCTAGAAAGAATAGCAAATGGTAACAAAATCAGGGACATGAGAAAAGAGAGATACATTGAATAGGACAAGTAGATAACCCATGAACGAGGTGCTTGCGTTTTCCGGTGTGGTGGCTGTAATTGTTGCAGGTGTTTGTGACTGAGCAACAGTAAAACAAACTAGAAGGGTAAAATCTGGTGTGAGAAATTCACATTAGATCTGGTGAAACTATTTGATCCAATGGCTAACAAGCTTTGTGCACTTGTGTAAGATACACCACCTAATACACTTGTGCACGCTAGACAAAGCCTGAAGGGGTTATGATTAGTCATTTAGGCCCTGTTTGGATAACAAGTTTATCTACTGCTTATGACATAAGCTGTATAAGCTACTTTTATAATCGAAGAAAAATTATGTATATTTTATCAAATTTAATAGTGAGAGTATTGAAAAAAAAAAGACACTAGATTTGAAAAACATGTTAAATGTAAATATTAAGCTTTCTTACATGCATACCATCACTATTAAATTTCACAGAAAAGTGTAGATGATTTTATATTTTTACTATAATTTCAAAGGATTATAAATTAAAAATATAATGTTTGTGTTGAAAACAAAAATGAGTTAAACTTTGAAATAGTATGAAAAATAATCAAAATAATAGGAAAAAAAACATCAAATCAAAAGCTAGAACGAAGTCTGAAGAGCTCATGCCATGCCTTTCACTTCGTTCTTTCAAAGTTGTGTTTTATTGCTATGAAAATACATGTCGATATATGGGCCGAATAATATTCATCAAACATCAAAGTCGTTGTAGTATAGTGGTGAGTATTCCCGCCTGTCACGCGGGTGACCCGGGTTCGATCCCCGGCAACGGCGAAAATAATATGCTTTTTGAACATTTTCTGTTTTCCGCTTTGAGAAGGAAACAAACGTAAGCGGGTTCCAAGCGTAAGCTTGCACTGCACGCGAGGGGACACACACACAAGTTGCTTGCAAGCAATACAAACGCTGAACAAACAAAACCGCATCACACATAACATATTGTCAATTGTCATGCTATAATATATTAAATCGTTCTTCTTTTGCTTCCACCACCTCCGTCTCACCGGAAATGTCTGACGTGTCACGCCGGAGAGTAACCACCACGACAAGCATCCACATTATGGCATTAGACGGCATCGTCAACGTGAATTCACTCTTCACCCTGGCACTGTTCCTCGGCATCACAACCACCAACACCAGCCACACCCTCGTCGCCGACGACAACGCCGCCTGCGCCGCCGGGCCCTCCGTCGCCGAAGGCCTTATCGAGTACCACGTGTACTCCTTCAGCTCCTTCCTCTTCTCCAGCCTCATCGCCTTGGCTCTCAAGAACGTCATCAACATCAGCAAGGGCGTCGTCGTCGACGGAACCGTCGCCGCCGGCAACCGGGTGCACGGTGGTTTTGACTTCGCCGTGGAAGTGGACACCGTGGCTTTGAGGCTGGGAACTCTGGTTTCGGCTTTTGGATCGGTTTTCGGATGTGGGTTCTTGGTCATGGCTCTGGTGGATTTGATGCAGATCAAATTGGGAACTTTGGCTTGTGGGAGTCATTATACTTTGGCCGCTATAGCTCCCTTGCTTGTTCTTGTTCCCACTGCGCTTCTTATCTATATTATTCTTGTCCTCTATGCCTTTACTCGTTAAGCTTATTGCACATATATAGTTTTTTTTTTCTAAAAGAAAAGGGTGATAATTTAATGATGTTTAATGAGTCAAGATAGATGATGTTATGCATGGATGTCAACAGTATATCAAGGAATCAAAATCAAGCATAGGAAAGATTGAAAGAAGAGACCACCTTTTTTTTTTGTAATTTTTTGGACCTGGAAATTGTAGCATTCGAACTTTTATTGCATATGAAATATGATATTTTTGTGAACATTATGATCATATAGAAGTCTAAAGCAGCAATTGCTGAAAATTTGTTCGTCTTTCCGTGTATGGTATGGTGGGGAGGGAGGTAGGACGCTGGACAGGAAGTGGTGGGAACAAATATACTGGCTTTGGGGTCACTAGAACAAGCTATACTGACTTTGTTTAATAGGTAGAGAGAATTTTCAATCAAGATTGATGAATTGACCAAAAAAAATATTAAGATTGATGAGAGTGAATTTTCAATTAAGATAAAATCTAGATTATATATAAAAAAATCAACTTTTATGTTATGTGTGAAGAGAGATACAAATGAGAATCCAATCTGAAATATGAGCTGCATTTAGTTTAAACCATTCCGTTGAGATTACTCCGGTACCCATCCTTTCTTTTCATGAGTACCCATATCCAACGTGAATTGTCAAATATTAATTATGAAACCAACAACTAAAAAATGTTTACAACATAAAATAAAATGGGCAAGTGTATAATTTCTTCTTCAATAAATATGTAAATTAGGAAAGATTGTGGACGAAATAGGAACCGGAAGATGAACTTTGATATACCTCAAGTGTGATTAGTTCATGATTGGAGTAGGATAGTCAGGGGTATACTTAATGGTTCTATTTGTATTCTTGTTATTATCTTCTTTATTGTGTCCAACTATGCATTTGATATACTTTGGTTTTAGTTGTACTTTGTGGGGCTAGTATTGGGTACTATATGTTTTTACTTAGCTCCCGTGATCAATAAATTTTTTGGCTTAAAAAAAAAGTTGCAAACTTTTTTATTGGAATGAAATTTAAGATGGGTGCACTTCAAAAATGAATCATTTGAAAATAAACAAATTAGTTTTATAGCAAATCTCTTACAAGAACAATTTGGATTTACCCTGGTTTGTTTAGATACAAATATACAATAGCAGCTCCTTCATTCCACACCTTCATTAAGCAAGGTAACATCCATCACAAAGACTGCTGGGCTAGCTAAAGATACTGATGAACTTTGTTTCCTTCTATAACAATTTGATAGTACATTGCAGATAAGGATGTTGAAACTGAAAAGGAGCAATTAAAATTTTTCAAATGAGTGAGTGAAGTTCAATCAGTTTCAACACCAAAAACTTACCTTCCTTAAGTGAGGACTCAAAAATAGTAAACAGTAAATGTCAACCCTCAATCTACTAACTAACCAGCACAGAACCTAGCAATGCACCCAAAGCTTGAATGACTGCAGCGGCAATCCTCAACTACTACTTCCACAACGATCCAGCTCC
This sequence comes from Glycyrrhiza uralensis, assembly GCA_030159175.1. Lineage (NCBI taxonomy): Eukaryota > Viridiplantae > Streptophyta > Magnoliopsida > Fabales > Fabaceae > Glycyrrhiza > Glycyrrhiza uralensis. Next base: position 52,546,768 of record BRZY01000003.1, on the reverse strand, counting down.
TTCCACATCATGCCTCCGAGGAGCAACTATCTATACAGAAGAGGTTAATAGAAGTTTTCATAAGCATTACTTGACATTTGAGTTGGTGAGTTACTAGGCCAGGGGAAGAAGAAAAGCATGCAAAATTACTGGGTAAATCTTTTTCACACAAAGAAAGAAAAAAAAAAAGAAGACAAGTATTGATTGAAGCATATTATCTTTTATCAAGACTAGTTTCATCCTTAAAGGTGGTATTTGGTAACAAATCTAAACAACTAAAGTAGGAAAGTGATATGAACGACTCCAATATGACCACATAACATATCAGAGGGTGATAATTGATATGCAGAACTGGATGACATTAACATATTTCATTTTATAATGACAGAAACAATTATCACATCTTATACTAATAACTTATTATTTATGTTGACTACTTTTCCATATCAATAGGCCAGCCTAGTGGTATCAAACTTGACTATCTTTTCATCTTTTGACACACATATATATCAGGTATATTCAAGAACTTGCAATTCTGGAGAAACCTCTGAAATAAGTTCATTAACATTGTGCCTTGTACCTAATGTGTTCATGAATGCGAAGAGAAAACAACACAGTTTATTAAAATGCAAACTTTTGAAAACGGGTTACAGAGGGAGGGGAAGAAAGAAAGGGTTCAAACCTCAGCGTATGCCAAATATCTCTTGTGGTGGATCATAGATACCGGAATCAGGGAAGATCTCCTCGAAATCTTGTTTCACTTTGTTTCTCAAAAGAGGATGTGGCAGAAGCCCTTTCAACAGAATTCTGAATGGCAACTCCTCCGGTGGATCTGGCGAATTCTTCATGTCCTCATATATGGTCATCGCATCCGCAGGAGATCCACAACTCAAGAAGCCCCTTATGACTTCAGTATAGGTCTGAGAATCAGGGAACAGATTCTCCTTTCTCATGCTTTCCCACACTTGCAACACTTCATCCATTTTTTTAGACCTTGCCAACGCAATAATTAAGTCCTTATACAGGAATGCATCAGGCTTGTACCAATCCTGCTTTTGCATCACCTTAAACATCTGAAAATTGATTAAGTTACTTGTAAGCCCAATATTACAAGTATAGTTATAATAATAACTACTAGTAAAAGTCAAAACCCAACATTCAATATATAACTTCCAGACAGAAGGGCAAACAATAACATTTTCACATCCTCAAAGAAAAGCTTATATATTGAACCATTATAACTGACAATTAACAACCAGGTTCTCAGAAGCATTATGACAAACAGGTTACATGTAACTAACATAGGAATGAAAGAGTGAAGGGATTGGAAGAGAGGGAGTGAGAGGAAACCATGAGAGCGAGAGAAACTTCTTGTTGGCGCTCAAGTTCGGTGAGAACAGCAATCATGTCCATCTTCAAGAGGCGCAGGACATGGTTTTTGATGAACTTGTGAAGCTTATCCTCGTCATCCTTAAACCTCTTCAACCCAGATATCACAAAGAGTGCTTCTTTGCCAATGAGCTTCTTTCCCCTCCAAAGGGGACCCCTTGGCCTTCCGTCGTGGTATTCCCTAAAACCCCACAACCTTCTGCATTGAAATGGTCTCGAAGGCATTAATGGAGTTGAAGCGTCTCTGATGGGCTTGCTGCTTCTCGTAGACACAAACTCTCCAAGGTATACAGAAGCCAAACGACGGATTTCCCATTTTTTCATGAAACAACGACTTGCCATCACACTTGAGAAATACCAAAAGAATGGAGCAAGGGAAGAAGGTGGATACGCGAATACACATATGCGCGATTAACATATAGTTTTTCATTTTTAGTTCAAAAATCTATAATTCCTTAATCGAATCATTTTAATGAAATCTATAAATATTTTTTTTCATTATTATCATTTAAAAATATTAAGCTAATACAATTTCAGCTGATTATATCTTGTCAAAAAAAAAATCAGCTGATTATAAAAATAATAAAAATATTATTTCAAATGTATATAGGAAGAGAAAAAAGCGTAGTTAAATGGTTTGCTTTTTAATTTTGCAAACAGTGGAAAATATAATTTGTTTATATTTTTCTGACTTTGTTGGTCATATAATGTTTTTTTAAGCATGTTTGATCAATAGGATCATGTAATTTTATACAAAAAAAAAGGATCATGTAACATTTTGATTGGTGGACACGCGCGTTTCAATTATTATTTATAAAGGATATTGTATTTTTGCTGGAAACAGTGGAAAATATAATTGTTTATACTTTTTCGATTTTGTTGATCATATAATGTTAATCTGTTAAATCTTTTTTTCCTTCTAAACAATATTAGCTTTTAATTAGCTGTCAAAAAATATTAACTTTTAATTAAATGTTGAAAATCATATTTCTAATTAACCACGTAGAACGGCACAATATTTCATAATCAACATTTATTACACCTACTGATTGATGGGAAAATTAAAAATTTGATTACAATCAAATTTTTTTTTGTCCAGAGAAGATTAAATCAAATTTTATTTCATAATCAGCATTCCTAATTAACCTTTATTACTATCAAATTTTATTGAAATGTATGCGACGTATATAGTAATTTGATTTATAAAAATTTATTTATACCAATATATTATTGATTGATTGAATTGATTCAGAAATATTAATTCATTAAATTTTGATAATTAAAAAATTATTTGATTAGAAAATTTTCTATTTTAGACGAGAAATGGAATGAATTTGGGATTGAAATATATGTGGCATAATTTCACCTAGCAAAACTTTACTTCATATAATGGATAATATAGATAGATTAAATTATTGTTATTATATATGAACAATCAAGACAACTTTGTTTGGCATTCATCTCAGAGTAATGAAAGACTTAAATACAAATCTGCTGACCCATTAAAAACTATATAACAACCGCCAACAATACCATCAAGCAACTATAATTATATATATGAAAACTTTAGAATTATGAACCTTACAAAAACCGGTCCACAATCATATAATAATATTTCACGAACCTTACAAAAAAGGGTCCGTAACCATAGTAGTACGTAGCAGACAGGACAAAACATTAGGCTATTTTATGATATCAATTATCAAGGACTAACACTAGTGGACCTAAAATAAAACAACCAGCAGTAATACTAATACTGATACTGCTGGAGTGGTCCTGTTGTTTACATTATTCAGTAGTAATAAGGCATTTGTGAAGGGTAAACGGGTTCATAGTTATTGTATTGATAGTAAGGCATTGGAGGAGGAGGAGGAGGAGGAGGAGGACAGAATCCTCTGTTATATGGAGGGTAGGCAGAGATAGGCATAGGTGTTGATGTTCCAATGTGATCCATCCCATAAACATTGTTGGCACCACTACCATATTGTTCCCCAGTCTGCATCCAACAAAGCTCTACTTTCTTTCCATGTTTGGCAATCCTCCTCAAAATTTTCTGTGGATCTACCTTCCCTGATATGTATATCATCCCTTCTTTTGCATCCAAGTTGTAGCTTACCCCTAAAGTCACATAATAATATAGATATTTTAACATTTAATTGCAAAATAATAAAAGAAAAGTAGAGTTGATTCAGTTAAAAAAAAGGGAAAAGAAGAGTCGATATATTGATCAAAAAGAAAAATTTAGGGAGAGGAGACACTGAACACAGACCTTTGATTTTCCTCAATATTTTGGTCGTGGTTTCATACCATCCTTTGCAGTTAGTGTCCACTTTCAATGCACAAGTCTGCCATAAAAAGAAAAATAAGTGTTCTGTAGATAAGCCAGATTTTGTATGGTATGGGGTAAAATAAAATGAACTCGCATTCAAAGGAAATGAAAGAAAGGATGTAGAGCATAGGCACCAACCATGTTAGACTTCATTCCTTCGTACGAAAACATGATGATGTCAAATTATCAAAGAGAAACAAGTAAAGCGATGGGTTAGAAAAGCCAAGAGAGCGATGGGTCTAACATGATTTTATAGGGTGCTGACATTACCGATTGTAAGTTTCTACCATAAAATATTTCGTTGTCATAAATAAAAATGAGATCATAGCAAATCAATTTACGGAATTTAAGATTCTGACTTACAAATTAAACATGCAGTATCTTTACCCGTTAATTGCATTCAATCCCAATATTAAGTTTGTCCCAGATCATAACTCATTTTTAGATTAAGGCCCGTCAATTTTTAAAAATTACTACTACTAATTTAAAGATTATATAAAAAACAGTTTATGTTTTTAAATTTTCATGTAAAGCAAAAATTGTATTATACTTAGTTATAATTATAAAAAAAAATTCTTTTTTACTTTTTATTTATCTCTACAGGATTATTTTGAAACTTAATTATAACAATTTTTTGAAAAGAGTTAGAAATATATTTGTTACTTTCTCGTAAGTATACACTCAGCACTGACCGACCGTTAACTTTACTGTGATTGGAAGTTAATCACATAGGCGATTTTGTGTAAAGCATAGTGCATGAATCACCTTGAGATTAAAATACATAATCTTATTGGACAATGTATCACAAGTATTCCTTATTCAGCACTCACGGTTTATTTTCCTGTGATTGAAAGTGAATCAAACAGATCCTCGTGTAAAACATACCCCATGAATCAGTAATTACTAATTTACCTTGACATCCACCCAGAAATAATCACCTTGAGTTTAAAAACATTATCCTATTGACCATATATTATTCTACTTTTTATCAAGTAATGTCTCATATTGGAGTATTGTAAAAAGAGAAAAGAAATAAGTGCCAAAAATGTTTTATCTCCTTGAATAGGTTCATACACTTTATTGTTTAATGGCTTTATCCACATTTCTTGACTCAGGTCCCACTCTTATTGTATGAATTATATTACATAACGTAGCTATTTTTTTATGTACAATGGTAGCACTGATATTCCAATACATTCATGATTTGTTACACGTGTTTGTAATATCAACTATTGATTTGTTCATCAATGGTTGGAATTACTTACTTCACACTCCAACATGAGTTATTGACTATAGAAAAGGCGGAACATGAGTTGTTCACTACAGAAAAGGCAGATCCCACGGAAAAGACATGGAGAGAAATACACTTAATGGGAACTCATTTCCCTTTATCCTTATAATTTCAACTACATACGTAATCTTCATTTTGAATTAGCATTTTCTTTTTGAATAGGAAAGAAACAGGTGTTCATGCTTCCTTTTTCAATCTGTTAGTTTACACAAAGTATGACCAACTGACAGAACCAAACATGAAACAACCAGAGAAACAGAATTACAGACACAGCATGAGTCAGCATCGTTCGAGTCAGTCTAACAAGCTGAGTACAAATATCATTAGATTACACAGATTACAATGTATACTCTAGTCGCTGCAAGGATACAGTTTACAATGGCAACAACTATACTAGCTTATATTTCTCCAGAGCCCATCAAAGCAACAGTTTCTTCTGCATTACCCATTGAAGAGCAAAAAAGGGAAGATTACAACAACAAAAACATTTACTGTGAAAAACAAACTTTTTAAACTCCAAGAAATAACAAAAGCTTACAGCAATAATAAAGAGAACTACCAACCTTTGGGAAGTCAACACGCTCAAGTATGTAGGTAATTGGCAGCCATCATTAACTCCAGCGTTAATTCCGGTTCAATAGGAAATTCTGTCTCCTTTCCACTAGCAAAAACGACATATTCATGTCAACACGGCAATTTAGATAACACACAAAACTATAATAAAATGAGGGATTTTGCAACTATCATCAAAGCAGTCTACAGAAAGGTATTGCAAAATGGTGCGAAAGTTTCCATGTCACCACCAGGGACGCAGGCTAAATATGTAGAACAGTGGGTCAAAACATCATTCAGGAGTGGACAAGTGCCAACTCAAATTGGTAAGGCTGTTTGGTTATGTTTTCAGGTCACCCAGTAATTTTCAAACAATATAATCCATTATTGGTCCAAAATATAGGAGGCAATAATTATGTAATAGTTCATGAATTGCAATCGCATCTGGATTCACACTTCAAAAAACAATTAAACATTCTCATATTAAGTGGATCGGGCCAACTGACCTGGCATCAATTTTAACTTTTTTTATTCAATTGAAATTAGTGATATTCACTTATTCAGTAAAAACTATCAAAAGTATCCAACATTGGTTAACTATACCATTAAAGGTCAAGGCCAACAAAAGATCTATTAAGCACATATGAGATACAACGAGGAACTGAAAACATAAAACAAGGAGTGCAAGAAGTGGGGATATAGGGATGAGATCAAGTGATCAACAATTCAACATCAAGATTATGATATGGAAAGGCAAAAGAATAAAAAAGAACTGCAAATCAACGGCAGGTCAAAAATTGAATCTGAGCTTAAGTTACAGAAAGCACCCATCATGTGACACATTACATATCACATCAGAGATCAGACCATATCCCTTCAATGCAGAACTAAATTCCACAAAAATCAATACTCGATAACCCAAATCAATACACGGAACCTAGCAGGTAGGCTATAAAAAGACCCATCTAGCATTTAAATATCCAAAAACCAAAACATCAACACCCACTTTCTAGAAACAAACAGTTAAATAAACTAGAATCCTGTCCATTTACAAACACATTTTTATGTGCAGATAACCTAAGATGGTAAATAACTATAAGGTTCACTAAACCGTAAAATGATAACGAAATATGATTTGAAAACTAATAAATAAAAGACGTTCGGCCAAAATTGAAGATGGTGAGAGCAAGGAAGCAGCAAAATGCAGGCGAGGAGAGAAGGAAATACCTAGCGAATTGGAGATGCCAATAGAAATACTGGCAAATTTTCTCGAGAATCGTGGTGCTGATCTCAGGAAAAGTCACTTCTCCGTGTTGCCTTTCAGCGAAACTCCCTATCACAAACGAAATTGCAGCTTTAACAATCCTATTCCTAGATGAATTCGTGTTAATTTGGAACCCTAATTTCACTAACCGAAAAAAAACACAATGAAATAGAAGGGTAGGTGATCGAAGAAGAAAAAACCTGGAGAGGTAAGCATGTTGTGAATGGTCTGTGAAACCATGGCGGCTTCTTTGTCGACAACGAATTCGAAACCCTCGGCACTGATCAGCTTCACTGTGTCTTCCTTCTTCATCTTCTCCTATCCTTCCCAGTGTCGTTCAACTTTTCTGGTCACGGAAATTCCAAATCCCGTTTTGGAACGGATGTGTTACTTACCGGGTTATTGGATGGAAAGAAAAAGGGCTTGGCCCCACAAAACCCATCTGTGTGAATGGATATGGGCAGGCCCAGAATTCGGTTATGGGTTGTAGCTCGAATACGACATTGTCGTTCTATGCCTAAAACGGACTCTCTTTCTTGCGCAAGTCACAACCACTCCCACCTAAATACAGAAAAATCCAACTGCTTGGTTAGTCTCGGGGGATAAATTTTTTTTTGGTTTTGTCATTAATTAATTAATTTTAAAATTGTCATATTATCATCAATATGTTTTTTTTAAATATTTATATAGTTAACGGCTAAAATAAAAAATTATTATTTTTACTGTTTAATAAAAAAAATAACAATATAATAATTTTATAATTAATTAAAAATAAGATTAAGAAATTAAAATAAAAAATAATATCTCAAATGAAACAGATCATAATTTTACTTAATTCTTATTTCTTAAGTGTTTGGCCCGACTCGTCTCAACTTATTTACATCTCTACTTATATCCTCACTTCAAATCTTAAACTTCAACATATAATTCCACTCAACAGTATGATTAAAGGAAAAATCAAATTTCTTACGGTATTTCCTCTAATTTCATCCGATATACGTACCGTATCGCCCAACAAAATAAACAAAGATGGTTTATTAGCTAGCTCTATTCCCTATCCAAATTCCCCTTGTAAGGTTTTTTTTTTTCACGTCTTTCAAGGTCACGGTGTAAGGCTGTGACTGGTTAGCCGAGTGAGGGGATCGCATCGCAACAGAAGAGAGGAACAAAAACACGCCAATAAAGAAAAGCGTGGAAAAAGAAAAACACTGGCAAAGACACCTTGTACTTCATGCTACAGTCCACACCTGCCAGCCAGCTTGCCACAGCACCTTCACCTCACTCACACACGGACTTTGTCCCATTCTTCAACACGACGCCGTTCCTCCTCTATATAAAAACCACAACAAATTAAAAAATAAATTAAACAGCCTTTATTAAAACATTTTCAATTTTTTTTAAAAATGAACCTTATTTATTTGCCGTTCGGAGTGCTTTCTCACTCATCGATATTTCCGTTTTCTCCCATTGGCCAATTCGGCCACTCTCCTCTGAAAAAGCCTCCATCCTTCTTCTTCTTCTTCTTCGTCTCCACTAAAATTCCCTACGGTTCGTTCGGTTACGCCAACCGTTCCCTACCACAGTGTCTCATGCTCCCGAGTTCGCTCAGCTAACAAGTGAAAACTTCACCAAACGCATTCATTTGTCAATTCATTACTGTCTCTTACCGATCAACCCGTCTCACGGTGAGTTCTTTTGCTTTCCGATTCAGTTATTAGATCTGTTGCTTCGTTTCGTGTGTGTTTCCCTTTTTTCGGTTTTGATGTGCGCGTGGCATCGTGTCGCTGTGCGCTTTTTACGGTGTGAGTTTTGGATCTGAATGAATATTTAGTGGTGTTTGGGATTGGATCTGGTAGGTTAAAGAGATCGGAAGGGAGAAGATCTATGGCGCATAGGGTGGACCACGAGTATGACTATCTGTTCAAGATCGTTTTGATCGGGGACTCTGGCGTTGGCAAATCCAACATCCTCTCCAGGTTTACTCGAAACGAGTTCTGCTTGGAGTCTAAATCTACTATTGGAGTTGAATTCGCCACCAGAACCCTTCAGGTAGTTGTACTTCCTCTTTCTCTGTTGATTTTTCCATCGCTCATGTGAATGCGTTCAATTGTAATTGTAACATGTGCCTTTGCTGACTGATCCTTTGCATTTAAGATTTCTGGATATTTGTCCTGTTATTTTTCTTGCTGCAAGTTATTTGCAATTTTGCATAGATAATTATTTGATTATGGTTATTTCTTTTTTCCTTTTTGTTCCAAGCATAGATAGGTTAAAATTATGGAAATAATAGCTCCGATCCTCTTCTGAGGAACATCCAGTAAGACTAGGTGTCTTAGAGGAATGATTTTAGCTTTAAGTGATGTGATCAAATGCAGAGGACTCAAATTCATATTATCATTCGAAAAAATTTGATTGAACTATTGAAGTGTAAGCCTGATTTGGTTATCATTGATCTTGAGTGTTAAAACTTAAAACTAGTATTATATGATGGATGTTAAGAGTAAATTTTTTTTTTTTTGGTTATGTTGAAGTTGTTTTCAATATGATGATATGCAGAGATTGTTTTTGAGTCCTTGTTTGTATTACAGTGTCACTAATGGTTGTTTCTCTATGTTCTTCATCCACAGGTTGAGGGAAAGACTGTTAAGGCACAGATCTGGGACACAGCAGGTCAGGAGCGGTACCGTGCCATTACCAGTGCCTACTATAGAGGAGCTGTTGGGGCTCTCCTTGTATATGACATAACTAAGAGGCAAACCTTTGACAATGTCCAAAGGTGGCTGCGTGAATTGAGGGACCATGCAGATTCTAATATAGTTATCATGATGGCTGGAAACAAATCCGATTTGAACCATCTTAGAGCTGTTTCGGAAGATGACGGTCAAGCATTGGCGGAGAGGGAAGGTCTTTCGTTTCTTGAGACATCTGCACTGGAAGCAACCAACATTGAGAAGGCATTCCAAACCATATTGACAGAGATTTATCACATTGTAAGCAAAAAAGCACTTGCAGCTCAGGAAGCAGCTGCTGGTACCTCACTTCCTGGCCAAGGAACCACCATCAATGTTGCAGATGCGTCCGCCAATACAAAGAGAGGCTGCTGTTCCACTTAGTGTGACATTTGATGAAAAGGCGTTACTAGCAGATAGTATTTTTTTTTCCCCCCAATTCTGTTTTTGCCCCTTTCTTTTATATTTTTTCTTCCTTCTTTATGGGTGAGTGAGAGAGAAACATGTAGATTTACTTCGTTGAGTTGCGATGAGGAAGCTTGTCAAAGTTTCAAAACGATAGTGTTGCTAGAATCTTTCGATTATCTCCTCTGTGATGTGATAATTCCTCTTGAATTAATGTAATATTGGAACTGACAGATATTGATGATATAGCGTGGTTAATGGGAATCTGACGTTTCAGAGAGGTCATGTAAGATTATAAGAAGCTCCTGGTTTTTTGTTTAATCCGTTGTTGTTATAAGGCTACTCTGATATCTGCTTGACAGAACATAGGATCCATCACCCCTTTTACAATATATTTTTTCACTATATTTTTATAAACCCGTAACCCGTTAGCTACTCTTGGAGGTAAAATCATGCACCTCATGCAAAAACACGAATACAAGTGCAATTTTAATTATAAACTGACGAAACTAGTAAGGTGGCTCAATTCCTCAATCAAGGGGAAAGCAATTATTTGTTAGTTTAACCGCAAGATGGTTGCGTTTTATACAAGAGTTAGGACCTTGACGCCTTTGCATTTTTCCAGTATTTCAGTTGTTTAAACTATGAAAGTCAGAACAGAAAAGAATAAAGCACGTTTGTGAACATCCACGAATAATAATTTATGAAGAGAAAATAAAGGGAGCGTTAAAGAATTATAACCTTACTCAATTTGTATGGTTACATGTTGTATTTGATAAGTTTTTTCACAATAGTGATTAATCGTGCCAAGTAAATCAATGGGGCTGATGCCAGGCTCAGCCACCACATGGCAGGATAGAGAATTTTTTCCAACTGTTATGGCCCAAACATGCAAGTCATGAACGTCCTGCACTCCCTTGATACTTCTAATGTCATTTTCCAGCTGAATGATATTGATCTCACTGGGTGTCCTCTCCATCAGAATGCCACAAATATTCCTAACCATGGGCAGTGTGGTACTTAAGGATAAAATGGAGAATATGAGAGTACATAAAAGATCAACCATAAACCACTCTGGTTCCGCCCATATTACGGCTCCGGCAATCATCACTCCAAGAGATTGAATCATATCAGTCATGACATGCAAATAAGCCCCTTGGATATTTATGTTCAAGATTTTAATATTTCTCTGACTACTTGAAAGCATGGTAAGGTTCTCCTCATCAGTTATTTTAGGCAGTTCCTCCATCCCATGATCATGACCATGATCTGAGTCACCACAGCATTGATGGTGCTTATGATCATGATCCGAGTCTCCAAAGCCATGGTGATGACTATCATCATGACCAAGCCATAGAACCATGATACAGTTAAGAACAAACCCAAATGCTGCAATTGCAAACATGAGCTTTCCATTCACCCTGGCATTTGGGTGAAGAAGTCTACCAACTGCTTCATATATCAAAAAACCAGATATGGCCCAAATTAACTGCACAGATAAAAGAGCACCCAAAACCTCAAGACGATTGTATCCGAAAGACTGATGCGGTGTTGCCGCCCAACCGGAAGCCCACACTGCAAAGAGGGAGATGGAGAATCCAGCAATATCAGAAAGCAAGTGTGCAGCATCACTGATGACAGCAAGGCTGTGGGATTTTATACCCCCAATAACTTCAACAACCATAACAATAGCATAGAAAACTATGAGTACAGAAAGTTTCTTTGCTGACTTTGCTGACTCTTTTGATGATGCCCCGACACTGTTTTCCTGTCTGGAAAAACGACAAACAGAATGGCAAGATGACACCCTTGTCATGGGAAGGAGATCAACTCTGTCAGAGGCAATGGGTATCTCAATTTCCTGCGTGGACCTTGCTTCCAAGATAGGAGCTTTCTCGTGTTCCATTTGCTTCAGCAAACTGAATCTTTAAAAAACAAACAAATCATTTAGAAAAGTCGTCTCCAAGGACCGTTCAAAATTATGTTCTAGAGAATTGTGAATTGTGAACAAGTTTGACAATTTCAAACTGAAGCAAGGCATGTGTAATTGACATAAAACAACAACAAAAAAAACTGGCATTTAAGCTATTGTTGTAGGTGGGTTAAGCACAAACTTGACCGCTTCAAATTGAAGAAGTGTATAATAATTAATAAACAAGCAGAGGTGGCATTAAATTCCAATTCCAAGGTTGTTGGTAAAGTAAGAAAACCATAGAAAGAGGCAAAACTACACACCTACAACATTGGAATGAATGGTAAAGAATCAATTTGCAGATAAAATAAAATAGAAGATTACAAATTACAAGTTAAAATTAAAACTCGTACCAGTACAGGAGGAGAAAGCAACGTGGAGAACCCAGAAGAAGAAGAAGTGATTGAGAACCGGTGTACAAGTGGACAGATTGAATTGGAAATTGAGAATGGTTGAAGCTAGGTTTGAAGATTAAAATTAAAATTGAAAAAAAAAATGAATTTTATGGGGGCAACAAGACGAAGACGCAGCTCAGACATTAATTGATGTTAACGGCATCTTGTCCTGATGCACACCCATAGACGGAGAGTTAGCAGCAAACAACTAATGTACAAACAAAAATGCGTTCTTACTATATATGGATTGCCGTCAGAAATTAGGGATGAAATGAAAACCTACTCGCTGATTCTGGTACAACAGTTTTCGGGTCGATACCACATGATCGGTTTGTGCCTCCACAGTACAATACGACACGTTAGCAGTAGTGCCGTGATATTTTTTTTCGAGTTTAATTTTATTTTAATTTTTTTTTGAGTTACCATGGCATTAGTGGAGTATCTTTCGATTACTAGCATAGAGACTAATCTCTCTTGAGATTTTGGTTGCATTAAAACTAACCCAAAACTCAAACACGAGACCTTGAGATGAGGATCAACCACAGTTGTCAATCAGACCAACAAACATTGGTCAATAATTAATTACTTGACGTTTTTTTTTTCAATTTCTTGGATTAAATAGATACTTAAATGCGATATAAAACCAATATATTTTTACAAAGGGGTCCTTCTTCTCATGTTGACAGACCAACGGCCTCTGCCATTTCTCCTTAATTTATTGTTGTGCAATTATTATGAACTAATAATTAACCTATGTGATAACTTCGTAATTCTACCTTCTCAATGGGTTATATATATATATATATATAATATATTCTATCTATACTCGGGAGAAACCGAGAAACTTCGAGTTGAATTACGTAGGTTATGCAATCATTTTTTATATGAGACCTTTTTTAACATAAATGCTAAACAAAAATATTAAAACTAATTATATAAAATTAATTTTTTTTATTTTTTACCGAATATAAAATTGTTAGTTAGCTTGCGGTAAAGGGTCGTGCTACCGAAAGGCGGCTAGCGTTTGTACGGTAGTGCAATATTGCATTTTTTTTAAAAGGTTTAATTTTATTTTTAGTCCCCTTAATATAGGGTTTGTGCGATTTTAGTCTTTCAATTTTTAATTGTTTGATTTTGATCCCTATCTTTTTTAAATTGTGTAATTTTAGTCCCTCCGTTAACTTCACATCCAATAATTAACGGAGATGCTGACATGGCGCTGATTTGGCATTGTTGAAGTGACATGGTGGACACATGTACAAAGTTGATGTGGCGGTTTAGAAATAAAAGCTTTTAAAGATGAAAAAATAAGGCCCTACAGGGGCTCAAATACAAGACCAACCAGATGTAATAAAGAGAAGCAACCACTGGACCAATTTACAAGTTGAAACATGTTTCGGCATTTAACATATACCATACTTGACAAATTGTTGATTATATGTGGATATTCGTTCTTCAACAATAATAAACAATTAAATAGTATATTTTCAAAATAATGCTTGTGAACATGAATATAAAATTGGCACATTTAAAATAACTAAAAAATATATAGTCATGAGAATGTTCAACATAGTGGTCCAAAAATTAATCAAATTTTTACTAATTTTAATTTATTTAATAAATTTATTTTTTTACTTATATTCAAATTTTACTAAAATCAAAACATCACTTATTTTAAAATGGAGAAAATATATTCTATTAAACATTAAATATGCGTAACAACACATATAAAAAATGCATAAAAACAAGTACTTAATATGAAGGCTTAAATATGTTTTTAGTCTCTCATGTTTAGTCTAAGTTTGTTTTTGGTCCCTCAAATACTAAGAATATTATTTTAGTCCCTAATTTTCTGAAAATTAGTCACTTTTGGTCCCTGAAGCCATATTTTAAATTTGAAAAATATTTTTTAAATTTATACTTTGACCCCTCCTAAAGCCTGATGTTCACCTTAACCCGTTTTTTCCATTCTCCTCCCCCTCCACTGATGCATCACTTACTTTAAAAAAAATTCCTCTATCAAACATTAAATAAACGTAACAGTGTAACACTAATTAAGTAAAAAAAAGTGTAACACTAATCACTACTACAACGCAATGCCAAAATACCCAAATTCTCAATTTTACATTTTTAAAGAATGCTTTATTATTATTATTTAATTATTTATTATTCTTGGAAAACAAGTAATCTTCTTGTTAAATTGGTTTGAATGACTACAGTGCGCTATATATATTATGTTCACCGCAAATAACGCTATTCTACAATGTGGTGCAGTGGTAATGGTGCTAGTCCTTGTATCATGTTGGCCAGGGTTCGAACCTCACATGTGTTGTTTTGCATCCTTTATGTCTAAAGTACCACGTCAGCTTTGTATATGTGTTCACCATATCACCACAACAATGTCAAGTCAGTGCCATGTCAGCATCTCCATTAACTATTGGATCTGAAGTTAACAGAGGGACTAAAATTGTACAATTTGAAAAAGATAGGGACCAAAATCAAGCAATTAAAAATTAGGAGACTAAAATTGCACAAATTTTATATTTGGGGGACTAAAAATGCAATTAAGTTTTTTTAAAAAAATGTGTTTTTTTAGCAAAAAAAAATGTTTCTTTCTGTTTATAAATAAACTGAAGCAAAAGGGCTAAAAAAACAAGAGAGAAACGGTGATTAATATGACAATGATGTTAAAAAATAAAGAAAAATAATCTTACATTTTCCAAAATAGGAATATAAGAGAAATAAATAATGTGATAAGAAGAAAGATATTAGATGAGTGATGAAAATTAAAAAATATTTAAAAATTAAAACTAAAAAATAAATAGAGATGTAAGGTGGATGTCATAGTCAGCGTAAGGTGGATGTCATAGTGGGCCAACGTGTATCTAAACATAAAATGAATTATAATTAAGGTCATTTAAACTAATAAAAATAAATTATTAAAATTAAAATTATTTTATATATATATAAGCAGAAACATTTTTAGGGCATAAAGTAAAATTTTCTCTCTTTATAGTTGGCCAGGCCTTAAAACTTAATATATAGGGTAAAACTAAAGTATGAAAAAAATTAAAATTATTTTATTTTAAGAAGAATTTTTCATTGGCAAAGGACAAGTCTCAATACAAATTAATTAAATGATCCCAAAGGTTTGAGTGTTTTTAATAATTAGAAAACATCATTATTTTTCCTCTCAATTGTGAACGATATTTTTGTTTTTGTTTAAATTTTATTTGAAAAATAAAATATAAATATTTATATGATTATTATCTCATATTTAATTATAATTTGTCTGATTTTATTTTTTATACACACTTAACGAAAACACTAGCTGATAGTGTAATTCTATCACCTCTAACTCTAAGGAATACATGGCTTAAATTTTTTATTTTTAAATAATAAGATATAATCTTAATAGAGAAAAATAATTATTTTCTAATATAGCTAATTATATATGAATAATTAAGTCATTCTTTACATAATAAAAATTATATATTTCTTCTTTTTTTTTATACAAATATTTCTTCTTTTTATAGTAACACTGTTATTAAGCGTCTATATATGTCATCACAGGTGAAAATTTTAATATTCTTTCAGTACTTATTATCTTAAAATATAGTTACTTTAATTTAGACAAGGATGGAACCTTATTGGGGGACAACTATAAAAATTAAAATTTATTCAAATACATACGCATCAAATTTCATGTAAAAGTAATTGTGGGTATATACAATTTTAAAAAGCAAAAAAGGAAGTTAAAAGAATTACACCCTCTGAACTGATACGCAAAAAAAAAAAATATTGAGTGTGGTAGTCTAAAATATAAGCAAATATTAAATATTTCTACATCATTTAATGAGTCCATAAGAGCATTTTAGAAAATGATGTTTAATTTTTGATAAGATCAAAAAAATTAAATGCAGTTAACTAACATTTTTAATCTGCGTGAATTAGTTATTTTTTGTTTATATATGAGTCTAAAGTAATATCCTTTTTGAGGAAATTGGGAAGTTAAATCAATTTACAATTTTTAAAATTAAAAGAACTGTGGACCCCATGAACTTGAAAAGAGAAGGAGTTAGTTGGCTTGGCACCTTCAAAAAACTTCTATGGTTAAACAAATTAAGAGGTCCGGAACAATTCCCATCCAAGGTGAAGTTAATACAAGCAGTAATTAGATATGCATGATTCCTTAATGATTGAAAACTGTAATAACTCATCCTTTGAAGAAAAACAGGGACCAACATTATTAAGACAAACTTTACTCATTTATTGCAATTTCAACCTATGACTTTTACTGGAATTTTCACTCATCAAATCCAAATCCAAATCCAAATGATATACAAACATGGACTACAATATTTGTTTATCTTTAACAATAACATAACAATACAAGAAGAGTGTATCATGATAAAAATATATTTGGGTAAATTTTAATCAATCATTTATTGATGAGTTATTCCACAAAGCTTATTGAAATAAACTAACAACAATTTACCAAATATTTAACTTATTTTTAGAAGTGTATCCCATCAGTACTAATATAGATAAACCCACATGAACTCTTCCAAACCCCTTAGCACAGAATCTTAATGCTTTGTAAGCCTAGCTTATATAGAGACCGTTCACTGTTAACCCGCCATCAGCACATATGATCTGTCCTGTGATGTAAGAGGCTGCAGGCAAGCATAGGAAAGCCACCAAGGAAGACACTTCCTCTGCTTCTCCAATCCGTCCAAGAGGGGTTCGTGAAATGAAACCATTTAGGAGTTTTTCATTTTCTTCAAAGTGCTGGAAGGAAATAATAATAGCAAGATGTCCTCAGTCCAGATTCAGAGAAAAGAAGAAAAAGGGATAAAAAGAATAGCACACTCAAAGGTTTTAAATAAATGTCCGAAATTGCAAATGCGGCCGTTACACATAATGGTTTAGGGAGTTTCTGAAATCGAATCGCGTCCACAATTGCAACCGCATCAATTGCATTTGTTTCGCAATATTAAGAATTGTGACGTAACCGCAACTGCAATTGCAATTTAAAATTAACCTTGAGCACGTTAACGAATAACGATATAAAATTACCCCTTCAGCAAGAGGGGTTCTTATTGGCCCTGGTGCAACGCAATTAGTCCTTATATTGTCTTTTGCCCACTCACATGCCAAATTTTTTGTCAGTTGGTTGATTGCTCCTGCATATCAATTACACACATGTACCTTGAAATTACCAGTTACCACTACCTCTTTACTCTTCTTCCATAGGAAATTAAGAGACGATCAAGTAGTTACCTTTTGAAGCACTATATATGGATCCTATACTGAAAGATAACACCCCAGCAACGGAGGATATGAAAACGATGCTTGCAGACTCTGAAGCTTTTAAGAGTGGATGTGCAAGCTGGCTTATGTGGAAAGCAGATTCAAGATTCGTATTCATCAGAAATGAAAATTCTTCCTCTGTATAATCCAGGGTCTGTTTCGGTGTGTTTGTCCCCACGTTGTTTACCTAAATTCGTAACAAAGTATAAAAGCTTAACGAAAAAAAA
Source organism: Glycyrrhiza uralensis (assembly GCA_030159175.1). Classification (NCBI taxonomy): domain Eukaryota; kingdom Viridiplantae; phylum Streptophyta; class Magnoliopsida; order Fabales; family Fabaceae; genus Glycyrrhiza; species Glycyrrhiza uralensis. The sequence goes on along the minus strand of BRZY01000003.1, from coordinate 52,528,923 downwards.
TATAACCAGATTCCTAAAAAATGGATTCAAAAATATTAATCCGTAGCCAAGCATTTATTTAGAAAAGGAGCAAAAAATTAACATCAATTGAAGTCGTTCAATAATTAAATCCGCAATATAAAAATTAAACAAAAAAAAAAAGAATCATATTCCTAAAATGTGAATTCCAAACTAATCCCCAATCTCAACTTCTTACAGTTATAGTGAACTCAGTATTTATTAAGAAAAAGGTGCAAAAAAATTAACTTCAATTTCATGTTGTTCAATAATTAAATTGCTCACAAGGATGTTGAGTTTGCCATTGAACTCAGACGATACTCTGGCTACGAGCTCCTCTCTCTGAGCACGAGACGACACGTCGCAGACTGAACCGGTAACTTTGTATCCTTTGGTGGCCCATTGATGTAAGCATTCATTGAGTTGGGCTTCGTTCCTAGAGCAAGTGTGTACGGTGGCCCCTAGTTGTGCCAACTCCTCCACGATATCATATCTAGTTAGAATTATAACACAGAAGAAACAATGAGAAACCATTTTTTATGCAAGATTCTACTAGCAGCTAGCTCATATATTAAATTTGTGCAATATTCACATATTTAATTTGCTTTGTAGAAATTACCCAAATAAGCATTACGGTCAATTGTTAGTAACTTTAATTTAGTATTTCTTATTATTGTTACACACACATAGCAGGAACAAGAAAATTAAGAACTCGGATCCTCTACTGCCCTATGCAACAGGGGCTTGTGAGTGGAAAGAGAGAGAAAAAAAGGGTGAGGGAGAGAGAAATTCAGGAGAGAGACAGAGAAGGTGGATCCCTCTGCAGCGCTGCAGAGGATCCACAAGCGAAAATTAATCAAATAATCTACAACGAGGACAAAAGAAGGTAGATTTAATTAAGAGCACAAGATGGGAACCCGATTCCTTTGGATCCACCAGTGACCAGAGCTGTCATCCCCTGTAAAGACCACCTGCTGCTGCTCCTTCTACCGCCTACGTTTGCCTCTGCCATTTCTCCTTAATTTATTGTTGTGCAATTATGAACTATTTAACATATAAGATAGCTTATACTTCATAATTCTACATTCTCATTGGGTTTACATATATAGTGATTCTATCTACACACGGTAGAAAGATCAGAGTTGAAATGTCGGCTACGTAACCTGATCAATTTTTTATATGAAATATTTTTAACATAATTAATGCTAAAATAAATGTTAAAACTAATTATTATATAAAATTATTAGCTAGTTAGGTTGCAGTATATTCATGGAACAAACTATAAGAACAATTATTGATCGGTTAGACTCTTGTAATGCGTTCCTATGGTAGACTGGTAGAGCAATTGATCAGCTGCAGTACGTTGGTTTTCTTTCAAAGATTTTTTTTTCTTTTGGGTCATTTAATTTTTTTTGAAAGGTTTTGGGTCATTTATTTAAAATCGAAAAAGTAATGTTTATATAAAATAATTTATTGATTATTTTATAACCAAAAAAATTAATAATTATTTTTAGAGTTTTTTTATACAAATCAGAAACTAATTTGTGTTTATTTGCGATCATAAAAAGTACATTTTTATATCTCTCTTACCTTATTGTTATTAAAATCAGACTAATTGTTAAAATCCACTCAAAATAATTTTTTATTATAATCATATTTTAGATTATTTTTAAAATCTGAAGCTAAGATAAATATATAAAAAATCTTTAAAATTAATTATCTCTTTTAAAACATTTTTTTTAAATAAAATGAGCTAAAGCAAACTGGCTCAAAAAATTGGTGATCAATATGACAATGATGTGAAAATGGAAACAGATAGATTGAGAAAGATGCAAGGTTGATGTCATACACCTCTAGTGTATATCTAAACCTAAAATGACTTATAGGTTAAGATCATTTAAACTAATAAAAATACATTATTAAAATTAAAATTATTATAGTTTTATATAAGTTTTTTTTGTCTTTTTGGGATGTAAGATCACTAATTAATATTTATATAAAGAGGGAGGGTAGCAGTAAAATGGAGGTCTGTTTATAGAGAAATATTTATAGTTACTCTCAATATTTCTTACCAATTAATTGGTAATTACTTATATATTTTAAATATATATATATAAATAAGTAGAAATATTTTTAGTGGCATAAAATAAAAATTGTCTCTCTTTATAGTTGGTCAGACCTTAATGGGGTAAAAACTAAGTATGAAAAAAATCAAATTCATTCAATTTCTTAGAAGAATTTTTCAATAAAAATGACAAGTCTCAGTACAAATTAAATGATCCAAAGGTTTGAGTGTTTTTAGTAATTAGAAAAACATCAATATTTTTCCTCTCAATTGCGAACGATTTTTTGTTTTTGTTTTTATTTTTTTGAATGATAATTTATAAATATTTATATGATTATTATCTCATATTTAATTATAATTAGTCTGATTTTATTTTTCATACACATAAACCTAAATATTTTTATGTTTTATACACACAAAGAAACACTGATATATAATACAATTCTATCACCTCTAATGAATACAAGGCTTATTTTAAAGTAATAAGATATAATCTTAAGAGAGAGAGAAAATTCTTTTCTAATATTGCTAATTATGAATAATTAAGTCACTCTTTACATGATAAAAATTATATATTTCTTCTTGTTATAGAAACACTGTTATTATCGAGATCAACTCAAATTCAGTTTTGCTACGGCATCTAAAGCTAAAAAGTAAAACACAATCCGTTTTTTTTTTTGAAAAATAAAAAGAGACAAATGAGGTAAGGGTCTATGTCATCATATTATGGCGAAAATTTTAACAAACTTTAAGTACTTTGTTTTTTGTCCAAACATACTTTTAGTGTCCGTTTGTTTTAGATTTTGGTAGAATTGTGTTTGAAGAATTGATTTAAAAAAAATTGTGTTGAGAAGAATTGATTTGTGTTTGGTAATGATATTTTAAAAGTGTGTTCAGAAGAATTGATTGTGTTTGGATGCTAAATGTAGAATTACTTTTGATGTATAAATATAAAGAATTTTGTGGATCCTACACCCAAATGTGATTTTGCAAACACAAAAGCAACTCATAACCTCCTTCCACCAGAATTGATTCTGAACTCCAAAATCACATTTCAAATTTTCACGTTTGGGTAAATAAATACATTCACTTTTGGCCAAACACGATTTTGGAGCCCAAACGGAGGTTGATGAATCTCAACCAAACAGGCACATAGTAGTTAGACATCCATTTTTGGGTTTTCACGTTTGGGTAAATAAATACACTCACTTTTGGCCAAACACAATTTTGGAGTCCAAACGGAGGTTGAGGAATCTCAACCAAACGGGCACTTAGTAGTTAGACATCCATTTTTGGGTTTAAGTGGACCTCACTTGCATCATACTTTCATTCACTGCTGATCATACATCGGATGAACTTCCATTGCATCCTCATCTTTCACAAGTTTTATTGATCAAACCTCTCAAAAAAAATAATAGACCAAGAAAAAACCTCTCAAATTTTTTTCTTAAAATATGATTAATAATTAACATTGTCATCAAGTATTTTTAATATTTTATATTTTAATTACTTGTACGTAAAGTTTTATATCGATAATTAATATTTAGTCATAATAGTATCACTAAATATATTTGAAGTATTTTTAAAATAATAATTAATCAACACCTGGCATAAAGGCAGGGACTGAAGTGTGCACAGTGCAGGTTGTTCACCCAAAAACTCAGTCTGCTTGATACAACAGGATTGGAAAAAAAAAAAAAACCACCAAGCATAGAGACTATAAACAACTAATTCTTGCCAAAGATTGTATCATATTAAGAACACGGCCACTACCACCTACAGACGAATTAAGAAAACATCAAAGTTGATCCTGTAAAATTGGAAGCTATAGCTATATGAATGATATAAATTATTGGAAAATCTTCCATTTGGTAGCACAGGCCATACATTGTGATTTAGTAGGAAAAGAATTTGTGATGGCACCGTAGCAGGAATTAATAGTCCATGGATCTAGAAGGGATACCAAGTATTAGTGCTGGTCTTGTAGTGGACTCGGAGCTTATTATGACTCTAGAGCTTGACCAAGAACTGTGCCTTCCATGTCCAATTCTCCACAGGAGTGGCAGGTAGAGAGGAAAATTATGTAAGAAACAGGATGTGTGGTGTAAGCTGCAATTCTTAGATCTGTGTTGGGTAGAAACCATTCACAGACATTCCTCCATCAACACATATAATCTGGCCAGTGATGTATGACGATGCTGGTAAGCAAAGAAAGGCCACAAGAGAAGATACTTCTGCTGGATCTCCTAGGCGCCCAAGAGGAGTTCGAGAGTATACCTCTTCCAGATAGTCTTTGTTGCTCAGCACCTAAAAGAAGAGGGGAAAACTCAGAAAACGTTTTATATGTGATTGCTGCATTATACTTCAGTGATTCAGAGCATTTTGCAAGTTCCTATCAGACTAAAATTCCAAATGCAATTCAACAAACCTAGCTGCAGTGTTCTAAATCTAATGAAGGGAATGAAAGATTACCGACTATTGTTAGTATTTTTCACATAGCTAATGTGCGGCACCAATTTCAGATAAGGATAACCACACAAAAATTACAACTTCAACGGTAATCGAGCAAAAAAATAATAATGTTTGAGGTGCATTTTGTATCTGATTCCTGCACCAAGAATGTGCAATTTCTTGGTGCTAGAGAACTAGTCGTATGTCCAATGACTTGAGATGGTTTTATATTCTAAATCACAATTCTGGATGGTCCAATTATGGAAATCAGAGACGCCATGAAAACACAATTTCTTGGTGTTAGAGAAATATTAGTGTTTCCAATGACTTGGGATGATTTTATATTCTAGATCAGATTCCTGGATGGACCAACTATTCAGGATCAGAGAGGTGTCTAACTCACAAAATCATCTTGGGTATTTGGAAGACAGTAATAATCTGTCTTCTTGTTTCTACGATTTAGTGTAAATTTGTTTGGTCTAAAAGAAGCCAGGGGTTGTGCATTCAAATGCAGCCTTATCAATGAGATTTCGAGGACATGCTTACTGAAGATTTACTGTTCCAGAGTTCCAGAGGACAGGATTCAAGAAAAATTGTTTGGTTATTTATTATCACCAGACAATAGCTTTGCTACAACAACAACAACCATTTCCCACTAGGTGGAGTTAGCTACATTGATCAATGTCACAGTGTCCTATCATGAATCATGCCTAATGAGTAATGACAGACATTTTCATGCACCCAACCAATTTTTCAAAATAAGTGTTGGTAATACTATACCATGGCACTAATCAGTATCATGGGCAGATCATTCTAATTCATGGATAATTCATGGCCACATGATAAAGAGAAAGAAAATTACTTGCTCTACCATCGAGGTTTTGATGTACCAAGGTGCAACTGCATTACTCCTTATGTTGTCTTTTGCCCATTCACAAGCTAGATTTCTTGTAAGTTGATTAATTGCCCCTATAAACCATAAAACAAACAAATCTTCAAGATTTGACAAACTCGTCAACATCACCTTCCTTACTGAAATAGGTAAATTACCTTTTGTTGCTCCTTGAACAGACATTGACTTCAGTGATACAAAACCAGAAACAGACGAGATAAATACAACACTCCCCACTCCGGATGCTTTCAGAAGTGGATACGCAAGCTGGCACATATGAAAGGTGGATCCTAAATTGGTATCGATGAGACTGGAAAACTCTGCGGCTGTGAAGTCTGTCATTGGTTTCCGAATATTTGTCCCTACATTGTTTATCTAAACACCAAATTAACAAGGTTTACACACACACACACACACAAATCCAAAGTGAATATAAATGCAATCCTAAAGTTCTAAAATGACACCCATTTTTCTACATTCCAGATGTTACACTATGCTAAGTTGCTAACTGTTAAAAAAGCATTTTTCTTCAAAAAAAAATGAAAAATGCATGCTTTGACCTGGACCCTTTATTGGAAAAAAAAACCCAAATCAACAAGAGATAAGGCTTAAATAGAGTATATAGAGATTAAATTAGACCCACTAAATCTCTCATGGTATCATAACCTATCTTAGATCCATATCGGGCCACCCATTATATACTCTAACCCTTATCTCTAGTCGAGTTGGGTTTTTTCCAATCCCTTGATAGCAGGGAAAAAATATTAAAAACACACACACACACGAGTTATGATTATGAACATCAAACACAGGAAAGAGAGAGGGATAAAAAAGGAGCTTACAAGGATGTTGAGTTTCCCGTGGAAGACAGAGGAGACAGCCTCCATGAGCGCCTCCCTCTGCTGTGGAACCGACACATCACAAGTGGAGCCAGTAACCTCAAAACCCGAACCATTCCATTCGTTCAGGCACTTACTGAGATCATCTTCATTCCTGGAACAGGTATGCACTCTGGCACCTAACCCCACCAATTCCTCCACAATGGCATGCCTTTCCATACACATTACAATTTACACCATACCAAATCACAAGTTAATAGCAGGATCTGAAAGGGGTAAGAAAGAAACAGAAGGAAGGAGGAAGCATGCGCATTGATGATTAAAGTTGAAAACTTGGTACCCGATTCCGCGGGTTCCACCGGTGACGAGAGCTGTCATTCCGTGAAGAGACCACCTATGCTGTGTTGGGGTGAGGGAGTGCAACATCAACATGGGTTGGCTCCTAATTGGTCTCGTGCGAGTTGACTGTGACTGTGATGAATTTCTGAGCCAGAAAGAGGGAAGGGAAAGAGTGAGGCTTGACGGCAATGGATGTGTAGGTGTTGGATTTGGGATAGCACAGAGACAAGCCTGATACATTTTTTTGTTCTCAATTCTAATCAATCACCGTAGAATCATGTTTTTGCCTTGGATCATCAAAAGGGGATTTGGTTTCAACAATAGCTCCACTTCGCGGGTTACGATACGGGTTCATTCTATGATCCATGGGTTAATCAATTAAAATTAAAATTAGTTAGAAAAATTTTGTGATAAATAAATTATAACTGAACAATTAATAGTTAATCTATAATTAATTTGTAGCTATTTTCAGAGTCTATTATAGACTATATATAGTGTGTTTCACACTAAAATTTATCAATATTTCATACTCCCTTTGTCCTATAATAGTAGTCTTTTAAAGTTTTTTCACACAAATTAAAAAATATAATAAATGAATGAGTGAAAATTTTACTAAATTAATTTTATTATTTATATTGCTCAAAAATCAATGTAACACTCTAAAAAATATTATATGAAATAAAGTTGAAAAATCAATACTTCATTGAAAAAATAAAAAAGACAATTATGTGGGACATTTTACTTTGTAAAAAAGATTAATTGTTATTATAGGACCGAGGGAGTATCATATTATCACATAAAATTATATTTCCTAAAGATATAAAGTTCATGTTAGGAACAACACACAGTATGTTCATGAAAATAAAATTTAATTATGTTGTAAGATGGCATCTTATGTGAAGGGATCTTTGAAAAAGAAATCTAGTTCTTTTTTATGAATTGTCATACTTCTCTCGTACATTGAACCGATACCTTTTCCATATATATAGAATTAAGGCTTTAATATGAATTGGGTCTCTGTAAAAATTTGAGTTTTGAATTTAGTCCCTACATTTAAAGTCAACGGTTTTTAGTCCTCCCAAATTTTAAGTTTTGAATTTAGTCCCTCCTTTGCGTTGACCAGTGCCATGTCACCCTAAAATGCTGACGTGGCACGTTGTCCTGTCCACGTCATTTGACACGTCATTTATTTATAGGGACTAAAATCAAAATATATAATTTTTACAGGGACCTCTACCACCACTCCCTCCTTCTCCCCCTCCTCCTCCACCACCACCACCACCACCATCCCCTCTCTCTCCTCCACCACCCCCCCTCCTTCTCTCCCCTCCTCCACCACCCCACCACCATGTGAAATTAGGGGTCACAGACCCACAATCTCCAAAATACACAAGTAGATCGAAGAGAGATAGTGGGACTAGAGAGAGCACAAATCAACCATGGCTATGGCTTCCTCCTCCAAGGACCGCGAGAACTTCGTCTATGTTGTCAAGCTAGCCGAGCAAGCTCTTTCTCTTCCTCTCTCTCTATCTCTCCTTTGACGTTCACTATGAACACTGATTCTACTTCCCTCATTTTAATTAGCTCCATTTCATTTTTCTATCACGTTTTTAGCAACTTCTGCAACTACCCACTTTCTCATTTTTCTTATTACAGTGTTTGTTCTGATAAAGTTTCAATTTTTCCAAAAAAATAAAGTTCACATTTTTCCCACTTCTGCATAGACCTTTTACCTTAATTTTTGTTACTTTACATGCCCACAACATCATCATCTGAATTATTGGGAAAATGGAAAATGAAATGAAAATTTTCTGGATTCATAATAGTGTGTATTCTGCAATGTGTTTTGGAATTGATTCAAGAGTTTTGAGTGTGCAGAAAAAGAGGAGAGAGAGGGGGTCGTGGTGGTGGTGGTGGGAGAAAGAGGGGGTGGTGGAGGAGGGGGGAGGGGGAGAAAGAGGGGGTGGTGGTGGAGGTCCCTGTAAAAATTATATGTTTTGATTTTAGTCCCTGTAAATAAATGACGTGTCAAATGACGTGGTCAGCCGTGTGCCATGTAGGCGTTTTTGGGGTAACATGGCACCGGTCAACGCAAATGAGGGACTAAATTCAAAACTTGAAATTTAAGAGGACTAAAAACCATTGACTTTAAATTTAAGGACTAATTTCAAAACTCGAATTTTTAGAGGAACCAAGTTCATATTTAAGCCTAGAATTAATATTTGTTATGAAAGTGAATAAAATTTTAATTTATTCACTTGTCAAGGCTAGCTACATTTGTTAAAGCAATTGTTGCAGAGCATGGAAGATGGACTGAGAAGACTAAGTTGAGTACATCAGTAAATTTTATTTTCATGAACATACTCTGTGTTGTTCCTAACATGAACTTTCTATATACCAGTAAATCGTGGGGTAGCATCTTCATCTAAGATCACTTCTTGTGTTGTCAGTTTTGTTTAATGCAATTTGGTTTACCAAAAAAAAAAGTTAAGTTTGATGTATTAAATTATATTTCTATATTTTAATTTTATATTTAGCTCCCTAGAAAGAAGAAATTATATATAGAACTGCTGGAGTCCCTGACTTATGTATGTAGGCCTTGTGCACAAGGAAATTGTTTTTTCAAGTTGTATTGGAGAGTAATTAAAGGTGCTACGAGTTCGCATAGTTATATATTCTGTTGTGAATATTAGGCTTGTGATTAGTTACATTATATGGCAGATTAAGCTTACTATAATCTCATCTATATATATATACCGACAGTGTACAATATACATAGCTGTATTGTAATGTATATATTCATTCGATCGTTTCTCTCTCTTTCTCTTGAGCTGATCTCACTCTTTTCTCAGGCTTTACCCTCTGAATCTGATGATATACCTTTCACTCCTGAGTAGTATATACACACGCACATATATATACGTGTATTGCACAGTACTATATACCAAACCTTGGCTTGTGCATGTGTATTAATTGATTGATATATATATATATATAAAACATGATTTCTGAAGCCACCTTAGCTTCTTCTTTATTTGCAACTGCATCGACTATGTAATGTATGACTCCCTAATATGTCCAACTAGCTTAACGCTTTAGTGGTTTCCACGTGGAAGGCATATATACATCGATCCATGGCTACCTTGTTGTGTCAAGCTGGTACGTACAACCGTGATGATTTTTCCTCTACCAGCTGCAAATTTACCCTCTGCTTCTTGTTTCCCTTTTGCATATACCATTAATTAATTAACGTACTAAGTCAACTTCAAATTCAATGTTCAGGACGGCTAAACACGGAAAACATAGTAGACTATGTTTGACCCAAAATTATATTTATGGAAGCTAGTTGTCAATTATCTAACACCTATATAGAAATTAAAGATATTAATTACTTCTCCATATATAGTTTCAATATATTTAGACTATAGCTATTTTATATTATTTCAGATTTGATTTTAATTATGCAACTAGAGGATATAATTCCGAGTTTCAAGAGATTGGGAGACATTAATTCGGTTCATCTTTCAATGACCAGTCAATAAAATTGATATAAAAAAAGAAAGAAAAGTTATTACGAAAACGAGTGATTGGTCCAGAACTCATAAAGAATAATGCTCTATGGTTTTGTTTCATAACTTTGATTAAGTACTTGGTTCAATTCAAGCATATGCAGGCAGCTAGCTAATTAGGTTTGAATTGGGACACGGGTAAATAAAATAAAATATTCAACATTCCTGACTATTTTATAAATCAAATGGTCATGTAAACAATGGCGTGATTCCTTGGATGACCTTTTCATCTTGATAGAAACCAATCTCATCTAATACAGGAGTATTATTTTAGCTTTTCCCCGACACCTATGAATAATTTGCTAGCTCTCAGCAGATCCCATTTGTCCTTTTTGTCTTAATTTTCATATTCGTGATTTAATTGGAAGTTAGCATTGCATTAGTTTTTAAACCATACACACAAGAATAATATCGTTTCAATTTAAAAATCATTAATAATCAATCAAAGTTTTTCTCTTTCAATTAATAAAGATTAAGCTTCTCAATAATTTTTAAACTTATCTAACGTTGGTTTGGTTAAAATTCAATGCCATCCAGTAGAATCACATTTGAATCAATTTTCTGTCTGATGCGGTGAAATAATTAACAACAAAATATGATTAGGTAAGAAACTAATTGTAAACCAGTTCTCTCTCGCTCTCTCTCTAGCTCTTTCTACATTTAATTCTGTCATACAATATAAGAAAGCAACTAAAGCATTTTTTTTAATCCAAATTTAATCAATGCATAAAAAGTTATCAGTCCAAATAAATTTTAGAAAGCAAGCTAATGGAAGCATATACATAAGTTGCTATAATAATTACAGAAAATATATAAAAAGTAACATCGATCGTGTGTATTCATATGCGAGAAGCTAGCGTATAGGCAAGAAAGGTACAGCCAAGATGCAAAGAGACAAGATGTTCCCAATAACCATGACCCAGTTTCTCTTAAGCCTTAAGCTATTTTGTCTTTTGTTACAACTCAAGCTGTAAAACATAGGTCGAGGAAGTTGCATCCTCATCATCATCATCATCTCATGCCATTCGTCTACAATAATATATAATTATTAATGTAATTAAGGATGAAACTAATTAGCAGGCCTTTGTATGTACCCCACTCCACATATAAAACCACCCCCGTCTCTGCCTGTGTTGACTACTATCTATATTCCTCTTCTTTATCTATATGATCTATCTATACTGATCACTTAATTAGCCAGAATTAAAGTTGAAACTTATAATTGAAATGGAGTCTGATAATCACGATCAAGGTGATCAAAGTGCAAGTCATATTCAAGTGAGGTCGTATGAGTGCAACTTCTGCAAGAGGGGATTCTCTAATGCACAAGCACTAGGGGGGCACATGAATATCCACAGGAAAGACAAAGCCAGGCTCAAGCAACAATCTTTGGACATTAATATTCATCATCACCACAAGGTACTCCCTCCTAATCCACTACTACTTGAGGGAAAGTCAAATAGTACTCCTGAAGATGAAAATATTCACATGAGGAGGAAGCAGCTTCCACTTTTTGCCGAATCACCAACTAATTATAGCACTACTGAAACACCACAAGGTCAACTACTTCATGGGGAAACTACTACACAAGAAGGGGCTTTAATGTTATCTGCAGGCTCATCGGAGTTAGACCTTGAATTAAGACTAGGGCTTGAGCCACGGCCGGATAATTCATCAGCGCCAACGGGTACCACCAGAAAATTCTTTTGATGTCTTTCATATATACAATTATTTGTAGATGTACCCAAGAACCCTTTTTCTTTCTCTTGGGTGAAAAGAATAATTCATATATCTTTCTGCTTGATTTAATTTGTTCTAAAATTTTTATTTTAAATTAATTACGATAGCATTGTTTTGTACTGTATATGTTGTAAAACTTACAGGATATATATATATATGAGTTTATTGGTTGTTAAATTTGATCATCCAATTAAGTTTACAACTTCTGATTCCTTTTGTTTTGGGTACAATAGTTTACATATGTATATTTGAGTCTTAAAACTGAATTCCTTGCACCGAATTCCTTGTAATGGATTCTTATTCGTCTCAAATACACCAAAATTAATTAGAACAATTTTAACTTGATGCTGTCTATGTCGACTGCTGTATAGATAGACTAGGCTTTCAAAATCAATATGATGTGGCTGAGCAGTGAGGACATATGTATCATTATATGATATGATATGTTAACCTCAGAATGATCGTACTCTTGTTTCCATTATGCATAAGATTCTATATATTCTCGATTAGAACAAAGTGAATTAACCAGCCTTGCCAATTGCCATCTAGCTAAAACCACTCATCAGTTGCATCGACGAGAACAAGGTATTATAATTTACTTGCCTGTATATCTTTCATAGGATCTATATTTACAATAATTAAATAAATATATAAATGCATCTATTTATAGTTTATAGTTATGTTAAGTCTAAGCTGACATATAAAACAGATAAGTAATTTTAAGTTAGCCCAATGGCCATATCAAATATTATACTAGTATGCTTAAATTAGCAATTTTTGTTCATTTTTAACTAATTACATATACATCTATAAATATACTTGTAATGTATAACGTACAAGAATATTCATTTGTCATTATGGCCTCATCAACGATCAACCTTCCATTTTCTGTTGAAACATTGGTGCTTCACTTCCACCTTTCTCATTATTACTTTGTGGATCATGCAAACATTTTTGTTTTTGTTTAAACCCTTCACATTTAGAACATTTTCCTTCTATTGTAAGCCAACTTTTTCCGCACGTGAGTTTTTAAAACGCCTTTGATTCTTAATGCTTCCCTCCTGCTTTGTGGCGCGCTCTTGAAATGCATCTGATGACTTTTATTGTTAGGTTTCACTATAACGTCCATTAATTGTGAACTTAGTTGAAAAACATGTGCCAAATTGAGTAGTTTTTTTTTTAAAAAAAAAAGGCATTTATGGTTTCCCGAACAAAACTTCAGTGAAATTTTCTAGAAATTCTTTCAAATGTTATCGGTGTTCTGTTTGGTGCAGATTTCCAATGAAAATTAAAATGCCCTCTTTTCTCTATAATCTTTTGAGCTTTAATTTTGAGTTTTTTCTTCTCCACTTTTGCACGTTTCAGATTCTTTTGTTTTCGTTGTTTTTTTTTTTTGGTTAAATTTGTAGAAATGTCTTATTTTTCAAGTCTTGAGAATATTGAACATATCAATTTATGATGCAATATGTAATGCTGTATGTTATTGTGTCTTATAATAAGCATTCATGTTTTGTCCAAATTGTGGTTGATTTTGATGGATAGAATTGCTGGGCCGAGATCCGAGCTTGCCTCCATCTGAATAGTGATGCTTTTTCTTTGCAAAGCAATGCACAACAAGAACGCGAAAGTGAATCCTAAAACAGAATTAGTTAGTTATCAGTAGGTTATTCTGTTAGTTATTCTGTTATAACTGTTTTGTTAAGATTAGTTATTTGTTAGTATAGTTTATATTTCCTGTTGATCCACCATTGTATTTCTCTATATAAACCCTCTTGTATCCATTTCTCAATCAATTCAATCAGTATTATTCAGTCAATATCACTCTCTTCTTCTTTCACAATAAATAAATAGCTTTAAATTAATATATATTGCAGTTTATACATATTGCATCTGTATACATTTTGGAGTAATTCTTAGTTGTGCAGTCATCAAGTCGATGTCAATATAAACAAGTAGGAGTTAATTAGGAGAGTATTTGTAAATTGTGGATTGCTATAGAAGGTACGTACATTTAGTGATTGATTGCATTGAGAAACGTCCAATGTGAAACTTAGTTTCACTAGACATCTTGTATCAAAGCAAAGCATATCATTCACGCAACGCGGACACCTATATTATATTAATTTTAAGGCAAACATTGTCTGTTTAATTAATGACTTATTTTGATGTGCCCTTGTGGCACATGTAGGGGTATACATGTTAAAAAAGCTTCAAAAAACATTAAATTCAAAATACAAGGATTTAATGTCTTAAAAAAATAAAGTGAATTTATTTATTTTTAAATAATGACAATAATAGTAAATGTTACCCTTATTTCGTAACATGTATTCTATTCAATCATTTTTAAATTCTTTAAAAAAAACATATAGTAATGGCTTTCTCGTTACGATTGCTAACTTCATTTACATTTACTAATTTATTCCCAATTTTCTTTTTCCTTTGTTTTTTTATTTATTTGTTAAATTTTTTACATATCTACCTAGAGTCGATTCATCCATTCTTTTAATAAACTTACGTCTTCACTCTTGAGAGTGAGATAAATTCTATATGTATATTCTATCTTCACAAAATTACACTTCTTTCTTATATGGTGACACATGTTTTGAAGAAAATATTACTTTTCTTAGTTTATTTAATCAATATTTATTTTTTTAATCAACATTAAACATGATGAGATGCTTATAAATTATCATTAAAATAAATTTCATCTATAAATTTTAGAGTATTTTGAACACCCTACAACACCACATGTTATTTGCAAAATTATCAAAATTCTCTTTTGGATTCTTGGGCCAGACAATTAATTTAAGGCAGTGATGTTGCCATGAAGTCCAGTCCAAGCTATGTTAAACTGGACTACCGGCCGGACCAATGTGCTACAAATAATACATGCGGAACTAATAGTTCCGTATATATTATTTGTAGTGCGGAACTAATAGTTTTGTACGATAACGAAACAGCAAAAAAAATAACAGACGCGATGAGGGTATTTTAGGTATTTAAGTTTGAGTGTATGTGTGGTTAGAAAAAATAGTATGTGCCCTTAGAAAATCCTTAAAAATTATGCTGCGATTGTTGCACCACTAACCAATCTATTGGTTAGAAAATTGGATTCTTTGACCAAAAAAAAATGAAAATTGGATTCTGTTGGGCTGAATCAGCAGCAAGTCAACAACAGATGCATATTCTTTTTTTTTTTTTTATGATCACGAGGGGGTTAAACCCCCAACAGATGCATATTCTGAATGAGTTTGATTTGGCAAATTCGATTTTCATTGGAAGTGAATTTTGCATTGAAGTGATTTAGTTATAGTATTTAATTTTGGTTATAGTAATCTTTGACTTCCATTCAAACCATGATTTGAGCCCAAAATCTCATTAAACATACCCAAATGAAAACGTTACCAAACATGTTAGTTAAAAGGAAAAAAAAAACTAAATTTACACCTTGTAAACCACGATTTGAGATGAGTAAAGTATAATCCAAAAACCAAACATGCTGTCATAGTTGTTGAAGTAAGGCACGACCGTGGCCAGATCAGGTATTAGCAAGAGTCCAGAAGATAGGGAAAAATCTTTTTAATCTGATTAAAGTGTTCTGAACCAGTACAACTACATAAATATCTTGCTTCAAAACACAGTACTTTACAGAACCATAAACTTCCAACCAAATTATCAACGTTAACACAGACTCAAACAGCACAGTTTTATGCTGTGTAAGACTAGTCATCGTCAATATAGATAGTCTCTTGCTTGAACAGGCCACCAAACACCTTCCTGACCTCCTTTGGTGTCTCTGCTGGCTTTCGCTTTTCCTCCTTTGCTTTAGGTCCTATTTGGATGCAGAAGCCTAGCTTTTAGCTTATGGAGAAATTAATTTTATTTTGCATTTTTATTTTTCTCATACATAGGAGAGAGGAAAAACTGTTAAATAGTCAAATAGGTACTCATGTAGAAGATAAAAAATATAGCTTTTGAAAAAAGTGAAGTACAAAAGTTAATTTCAACTTATATGAGAAACTATTAGTTAAAATAACACATATCAGAAATGCTTATAAAAAAGTTTATCCAAACAGAGTCTTACTGTTGGTACTTCTTGGAGGAGCTGTTTGTTTGACCGCTGCTTTGTTGGGAATGAGACTCCGAGCCTTGGCCTGTCCCCTCACAGTGGCTAGCTGCACATTTGGTTTCTCATCCTCATCCTCAATCTCATCAGGCTTTTCCTTTTGGATTGAGGTAGCAATCTGTGAGCTGAGCTTTTGCCATGAAATCCCTGCACCAAAATCTTTTGCCTTGCTCAACAAGCTTTCCACTGAAGTCCCTGCTGCCTCTGCCTTCTCTTGGGCTTCTTTGGCTAGACTAGCAGTCTGCACTTCTTGCTGAGACAGCTTCTTCACCTCTTCTTCCAGCTTCTTCGTCGTCTCAGCGGCTTCACGTGCCTTTTCAGCAGCCACTCTTGCCTCTTCCTCTGCTTTAGCTTTCTCCAACATTTCAGCATAGGCTTTCCTTCTGCCATCTTCCGGGATAGTGCTGCAGCAAGGAAACTTATAAAATCAGATAGAGACTCGTAATGACTAATGATCCTCCACAACTAGAAGCAACACCAAAACCATTCACCTGCTATTGATGAAAAACAGAAACAAGTAACAACTAGCCATAGTTTAGCTTGTTTACCTGAAAAGTTCGTCCACACGCCTCAAGGGAGCTTCTGGGTCCGAGTACACTTGCACAACCTATTGGTCAATAGAAAGCTTCAATCTTTAGTGCCATTTGATTTGAGCAAATCTATTTTTCTGTTTTCATTTTTTTATTTTCATTAATAATTGATTATAAAAGTGGAGTTTAATGTATAAATATTTTTAAAAAAATAAATTAAAAACAAGATAATATTTTTGTAGTTATTAATAAAAACGGAAGAGTTCTATCAAAACAAACACTTGTGGCTGTGGGATTTAATTCCTCTAAAGTGAGCAACTCATTTTAGAGTGTAAAACAAGTAATCTCAACCCTTGATGAATAAATCAATGGTTGATCTCATTGGTAGTAGTTGAGATTACTTACTTTATTCTATCATTTAGAAGAACCAAATCCGTGGTGCTATGTGGAGATGCTAATCATCTATACATTTTATTAGACATCAACATATAGTATATGCATTATCCGGTTAATGTAAAACTGATACCTTGTTTTCTGCCACCTGTGTGTTGGAGAAGACATCAGCCACTAACGATGCTATCTTAAACTTGGGTACCTATAACAACAACCATCATTTTCTAAAAAAAATTATTACCCAGAAATATGGAAATGTAAGAACGTAAAGAGAGGTTTAAAGAGGGGACAATTTCATTCAGATTATTATCGCATACATTACATTACTTTATAGTCGTTTGCACCGCCGGCGCTGCTTCTTCCTCCTTCGCCTAAGACGACCACATTATAGGAACTCTCCGGCGTGAAGTCATCGGTCAAACTAGTCTTGATGAAGGTGTATTTGACGTCAGTTTCAATCACTTTCTGCAAGAACTCTTGTACGGTCAACGGTTGAGACCGGGAGAAGAGGTTGTTGAAGAAGGAGGAGATTCCATCAAGTACATTGTAGGTGGAGCTGTTGCCGGTGCTGTTCTCGTCGTAGATGACTGCCACGTGGCCAACGCCAGCAAGCTGAGCGGCCTGGATTACTTGCAAGGCGTCTGACGTGGACACCTCTGCGGTTGGACCGTTCTCGGTGGGACCAATGGTCACAACCACTTTGCTCGCGTTGCCTATTGCTTTGGCTATTGAGTCAGCATCGTCAAAGCTTGACTGCACAGCGTTCAGACGCTTTGCCTCTTCCTTTGATATAATCTGCGTTGGCCATGCATTATAAGAAATTTCATACAAGTTTAATCTAATATATATATGGTCCATTGTTATGTTCTCTATTGAAAATTGAAGTTGTGAGTGATGAAATTTTGTTTTGCTTGCTCTGCATATGAATTTCACATCACGCGATATAGTAAACAAAACCCACATCACAGTAAACAATATTATTCCTCAACCGCATTTTGCTAGGGAGCTCCCTCTTTTTGGTGATTTTATTTGTGGAGTGGCCAAGTTTATCTTTTTATCCTCACGACCTCACTTTAAAAGTGTAATTAAGTAAGAACTTAGAAAAATAAAAGTATGCTGTATGCATATAAGCATATTTTAAGGAGGAAAAGGTTTAACTTTAAGATTAGGAGGCCTAGCCCAGGGCTAGGAGTTGTGTAGTTTGCTAATTGACCCTTAGGATATTCACAATTTGAGGAATTGCAAGAGTTGTTTTTTTATGTGAAAGGTGAATTACCCGTTAGTATCTCGGGGTGAATGATTCCTAGACTAATTTGTATTTCACTAGGAGGTAAGTAAAATCTGATCACAAATTGTTCCATCACCCTGAATCGAACTCGATACCAAATTCTTTTAGATAGAGCACATTAACCACTAACGCCTAAGACAAATCCCGTGCGAGATGTAGAGATCATGGAAGTGGTGTTTGACTCTCCTATTACGACCTTTTCCACACACGACATGGAAATGCAACGATTAATATAATGATGCACATGCACTTGTAATATTTATTGGTAATTGTTTAAGACTTAATTAAGAAGCTTATTATATACCTTGTATTCAGAAGCAAGACGAGCCAGTTCCTGTGCAGAACCAAGTTCAGGGACTCCAGCTCGTACACTAAAGCCTTCCCTGAGCAGCGTTTGCGCAATGCGAATACCGGCCTGCCCTGTAGCGCCGGCAACAAACACAGTAGAAGGGTCCTTGCGCCTTGGGTTCCCAAAAGACAAACCTGGCGAAGAAGGGTTGGTCACAGCTGGGATCAACGACGTGACATCGGGTATCTTTCCAAAGTTGAAACGAAATGGGTTAGAATTGGAGGATGACCCTGCATCACCTCCTTCAGAAGAAGAAGGAGAATCGTCTCTGGGTTTTCCCAGCCCAAGTGATGGGAATGGCCCAGATTTCTTTGCAAAGACTCTGAGCCTTGATGGGTTATGGAGGGTCAACCTCGAAGAATGAGGTGTGGTGGGTATTAGAGATGAATTGGATGTAAGAGTGGTAGCCATGGATTATTTGACCCCTCTTGCCTTCAGCTGGAGTATTTCGATAACTACTGGCTCCTGATCACACTCTATACCCTTTGGTTTTGCAACGATTAATTAAATTTAGTTTTGGGGTTGTGAGA
Source organism: Glycyrrhiza uralensis (assembly GCA_030159175.1). Taxonomy (NCBI): domain Eukaryota; kingdom Viridiplantae; phylum Streptophyta; class Magnoliopsida; order Fabales; family Fabaceae; genus Glycyrrhiza; species Glycyrrhiza uralensis. The sequence goes on along the minus strand of BRZY01000003.1, from coordinate 52,509,815 downwards.
GTTATCTGAATGGAAGAGGCAAGCGGGAGCGGGCGAATTGGCTATGGCCACGTAATCAGAGTTTTATCCAGTGCAGAAATACCCAACACCAAGCGTTCAAATAGCACGGAAAATGACGTTCATTTTTGTTTCACATAGATATGAATCGAAAATTGTAACCCCGCTAGACATGTTACATTTCATCCATACAGGCAGCATGCTAGTTCCGGAATTTGTATCTTCTAACTTCAGTGGTGCGACTTATACAAGATAAGGTCATGCAATTAGAGATAAACACACAGTAAATTTTGCAAGTTTTCAACATAAGGAACTTTTTTCCAGTAAAAAAAAAAATAAGGAACATTATTGAAAAGGGTATTTATAGTTTTGTTGAGCAAATGTTATTTATAGTATTTGAATCACTTATAAATAAAACTTTTGGCATGTACTGTATATAAAAAAAAACTTGACACGTACATAAGTTGTTTTCTACTTATTTCAATAAATTATTTAGAATAACTTATGAATAAACACTTAATTAAGCCAAAACTCCCATAAAATTGTGCTTCATAATCGTGTTTATTTTTCTTTGTGAACTATATAAAAATATACAGAAGACTAAAGTTCAACAATTAATAACTGTTTTGACAAAAAAAAAACAATAACTGTAAAAAATTATGCTTATTTGAGTAAGACAAAACTAAAAGTGGGGGAGAATGCAAGATATGTGATTAGCAATGTACACACTACGAAAGATTTCATCTAATTACTTGGAGTATGTTTTGTTAAATTAGAGTTATAGCAGGTGTTTGACATAACAGTAACGTCTAAAGTGAGGGTCTATATTTCTCTGAAAAAAAAGGTGAGGGCCTATATAAAAGGTTTATCAATGAATCGTTTGTATTAACCGTCAGATTCAGATATATATTGCTAAATTAATTGAACAATCGAGATTTTTTTACCGTTACCTAGTAATTTTAATTGACGTAAAATGGTTCTGTTCATCTGGCACAACGGTTCTGTTCAATGGAGGAGGAAAGGGATGGCAAATGGAGTTGGCAGAGGCACGGGTTGTGGCGACTCCAAGTTGTGCAGCGGTGCAGCTTGATTCCATATGGATTTGATCGTCCATGGTGCTCTTGCTGCTTGTGGCATATACAAATTGTAAGGTGCCACAAATGGTGGATTGTTTAATTTTTAGTTGGGGTTTTCATGAATGAAAGTGACGATGGAGAGGTGGAAAAGAAATAGGATTGACATGATTTCTTTGGGGGTGAAGAGAAATTATGATTTTATCAGATGGACCATGTTTTCTAATTACATAAATTAATTATATTGTTATTGAAGCGGATCGTGAGTTTGCGTTTGAAATATAGTAAAATAAAATTATTTGTTCGCTTCATTATGGACTGCTGTTGTATGTCGAGGTTAGTTTGTTAGCTGATTTAAACTGCACAAATTATCTATAGAAACACAAGTAAAAATGAAATTTTTGTTCAAACCCGTGTAGAACAATGTAGTTGGTGAACGGAGCAGATCAAAAGATGATATCGGTGGGTAAATATGATCTCTGGTTGGTTAATATTTGCAACCAATTTAATTCATGATTAAAAACTTTAAATAAATGTTTACTTGTCCAAAGCCATCTTGTAGCATACATAAAGACCAAGGTGAAATGTGCATCGCATATGGGCAGTATGTTTTTAGTGTGTGGCTTGGTGGTTCCTCTGGCTGGACCTAGAGAAAACGCAATGCTTTTCAGCTCATCTGCCAGCTTGCGTTTTGGTCGTCTTGGACAATGCACCGACTGAAATGTTAGTTAGTTTTATAGTGTAACTTTTTGGGGGGGGGGGGGGGGGGGGGGCAGCATAAATCATAGGTCGGATTTTGGAACCTACCTCAATCAGAAACAATCCTTAAAATTTCTGATAAACAAAGACCAGAACGAAAATATAGGCCATCGCATTTCAACCAAGGAAAATTAAAAACAAACATTTCTTTTAGTGTGACTGCCGCATAAACACACATCATAATGGCAAAAAAAAAAAGGTATTAAACATCGCAACGAAGCAAGAAAATCAGAAACAAATAGACTGCACAAAGCAACCATTAGGGAAACCTACCACACCAGAATGCTAAATAGAAATTTGTACACTGGCACACAATCAAAGTACAAATAGGACAACACATCTGTACAAAGCATACAGCTGCATCAGCCTCAAGATGGACCCCAGAAACACAGCATCATGGAGAATTCCAGAAAACACGCCCAGGAACAACTCCCAAGATGCAAACGTTACAGAATTTTGAAAAATATAGTGAGAAGACTACCTATGTACACATACAACAGATTACTTACGAAGCTCTTCTAGAACCAGAAATATGGTAAAAGAATGAAAAACTTCACCTGATTTGAAGTTCAAAACATAGGTCTGCACATGGTCTGCTCACCAGGTCATCTAGAGTTGACATAAATTCATCTACCAATTGACCAGAAAGCTATTTTAGTATCAACCTCATTAATAATAATATTCACAAGACCTTCGGATCAATCTGGTCTATAAATAAGAAACTAGTCAAGACTACCAACCACATAAAAGCCATATGGAATTATAAAAGAAAACAAACAAGGAACTACAAACCGAGATAGCAGCTAAAACAATAAAAGACAGAACCAAAATGCACCACCTAAAAAACTTGAAATTCCCAACAAAGGGTAGACAAATATTACCGGTAAATATAGGGGAATGTCTGCATAGAGTTGTACTCAACAGATTTGCTCAGAAATCGTCATTTATCCATTTCGGCTGCCAGCATTAAAGATAGATGACATCAAACATTTACCAAAAAATAAAAAACATAATATTTGTAAAACCAAGTTTTTAAAGAAGCTAAGATATTTCTCAAGGAGTTTTTAAAGCATAAAACAACTTAAAACACAAAAATGGTATTTAGTTATTCATGCCCCTCTTTGCTTTGAGGGATTCAAGAGCCTTATTCCGTAGCTCAATCTCAAGCTTCTTTGGATCACATGGTGTCTCTTCAATATCACTTCGATGATAATCCATTTGTTCAGCTTCCTCATCGTCTGAAATATAGTCTGTTTTACTCTTCGTTTTCAGCTTCTCTGCACGCCGTTCCTCCCTTCTGCGTCGTCTCTCTTCACGTCTTCGACGCTTCTCCTCCTTCCGTTGCTTCTTCTTCTCCTCCTTTTTCTTCCTCTTGGCCTCTTTCCTGTCCTCTAACTCAGAATCATCACTGTAACTTTCATCAGAAGATGCAGTTTTTTTCTCAGACCTTTTATGCTTTCTCCTATCCTTTCCCTCCCTTTTATGCTTACCACTCTCCTCGGAAAGAGAATCATATGAAGCACTATGACTAACACGGTCAACTTTTCCAACTAAATCTTGAGCAGTGTCTGATTTGTGGTGCCGATAACTACTTTTGGCATAGTTTGAATGGGATCGATCCTTGTCATCGGATTTTTTAACATCTACAGCATAAGAATCACGAGACTTCTTGCTGGAAAAAAATTCTTTGTTCATTGGTGACTTCTGTCGACCAGGAGACTCACCTACCTTGCCAGAAGATTTATCACTGCCAAAGGAGTTTACCATTATCAGAAATGTATGCAGTGTACAGGCATTCAAATTAGTTAGAACAAGTGCAGTGTGCCAATCATATTACCATTTTATCTCCTGGCTTTTCTTACTCCCACCATTGTTATCATGATGATTTTTAGAAGACAGATGACCAGCTGCCCTCTCAGGATAAAACTCATCATGATGATGAAATTTTGCAGGTGAACCTTTTCCCTTACTAACTGGGGAGTGTCTTGATTTCTTTTGAGATGAATTTGATTTAGGATCTCTGCTCTCTCTACAAAAGAGATAGAGAAAAAAAATGAGAAAAGGAAGCAAACAGAACAATGAACAAATCTATGATTTGCATTCCTCGCATAAAAAAAATAATAGTAACTGAAAGTTATCCAATTCACATTCAAACCTAGAATAGTATGTTTCTTCTCCTCCTCCACTTGTCTCTGGGATGTCATGGCTAGGTTTCTGAGTTCCTGGTTTCTTTGGAGGACTCAAGCTTCTTTCGTTGGTCAATTTCTCTCTTCTTTGCCTCAGAGGACTTTCAGGTGGACTAAACATTTTCAAAAACCAAATAAATATGCATAAACTACCAATTGCGGCCAATGGTGAGCAGATAAAACTTAAAAGCATTGCATGAGAAGTCAACAAAAAGTACCTTCTATTTTTACTGCTGGTCCTACTTCTTGCTTGTGGAGATACTGATCGAATTGGAGACTTCTCTGGTGTGGACATTGAATCTTCTGATTTATAGCGCGAAACTTTGCCATTTTTATCTCTTTGTACAGACCGCAAAGGACTAGAGGGTTGTTGAGCCTCCGGTGACAATCTTTTTTGCATTCTGCAACATGGGTATCCCCACAGATTTCATAAATTTCCTTGCAAGAACCAACCTTGTTAAAACTATCATTTTGCAAAATATTGCAGTTCCAGACAGGGTTTGGAGTAGAGCCATTATAAATTTATAATGTTTCTGATTAAACTCTAAACCTACTTCAAAATTAAACAACTGAAATATTTGAAACAATTCTTTTTAAAACCTTTACTAATATCACACTAAAATCATGCACACACACCCAAGACAAGACAAACAACACTATTCAAGCATTCCCTCAAGTGTTGCTATACCTGACTCTTCCCATAGAAGACTGCAAAGGACTTCTTTGGTATCTTGGTGAAATTCTCCTAACTGGAGATGGAGATACACGTCGTATCGGAGACTGAGAACTCCATTCATCTCGAGAAGGAGACCGCTGTGGGGAGATACTTGTAGGTCTTTTCTTACCAGAAACAGGTGATCTACACCGCAAAGGAGATGGAGACCTGCGTCGTGGAGTTCTACTATCATACCTTCGCATTATGGGAGAGGGGGATTCCATGGGAGAGCCTGATGCACGACCATGAGTTGGTGGCATGCGGCGCATAGGTGAAGGCGACCTATGCCGCATAAAAGGAGATCTTCGTCGCACGGGCGAGGGTGACCTTCGCTGTCTAATAGGTGGTGGTGATCTGCGTCGTCGCACCAGTGAAGGTGATCTGCGTCGCACCGGCAAAGGTGACCTGCGCCGTCGCATTGGAGAGGGTGATCTGCGTCGGTGCACCGGAGAGGGTGATCTGCGTCGGCGTACTGGAGAGGGTGATCTGCGTCGGCGCATTGGAGAGGGCGATCTACGTCTTTTAACAGGAGATGGTGTTCTGCGTCGACGAAAAGAAGGTGGGCTGCGATAGGATGGAGAATGCATTCTACGTCGGATAGGAGGAGGAGAGTTGTAATCTGAGCTGGATCTGGATCTTCTCCTTGAATAAGATAGCCTCCTATGAGGAGATCGTCGTGGTGAATGCCTCCGAGGAGAAATAGACCGTCGTCGTGATGAGCGACGAATCCTTTCAGAAGAAAAGGAATGTCCTCGAGCCTCTGGAGATCTGGATATACTCCTTGACGTGTGTCTACCACTAAACAAGATAGACCGATTAATTCAAAATGACAAATCCAAATAAAAATTAAATGTGCAATATCATAATCATTAATGAAGGCTAAAAGAAGGTGGGGAACAAGATAAGGAACCATCAGCTGGCCAAGTTGAACATCTAATTATCCATCAAATTAAGCTAATGAATGACAAAGGCTACGTGAAAGAATCAAGTCAGAGGAAACTAAGTTAGCATATATAAAAACATACCCTGAATAACTCCTGGAATTTGAAAAAGATTTACTCATTGACCTTGAAGGCGAGCCTCTGTCAAAGGTAGCAAATACCACATATTTATAGCATTTGAATCCAACATAAAAGATGGAAAATATGTTAAAGAGTGTTGTATTAAATGGTGGTACCGGTAAGGAGAAGCAGAACCTGCAGGTGAATGTGGGGACCTAGAAACCCTATATTAGAGTAAAAGCCAATTAGTACTCGAGAACTCAATTGAGAAGTTACAGGGTGCAGAGCCAAATTCACCAAGATTCTCTCGGCCCAAACATGAACCCAATATTCAAATAATAGAGTTTAAGCTGAAAGAAAGTTGAAAAGTAAATGCGTATGGTATCACTTGAGAAACTTAACAGAGATGATTCCCACATCTAATACAACATTCAAAATATCAAATATCAAGAAATAACAATGAATTCAAATGACTTCATAATGCAGGAAGTTTTACAAATTTCATGTAATTTTCAGGATGATTTAAATTAATTATTATATTAGGCAATTTTGTGTGGTTGTCAAGGAAAATTATGAGCACTAGAAGGATATCATATGGGTTAGGACTTAGGAAAGCCCTATGAGTTTGTTTTTGTTAACTTATTAGTCAAGTTTATATTATTATGCCTATAAAAGGGCCTGTAATAGGCAAAGTGCGTTACAAGTAATGTTTTTAGCTATGCAGATTGTTGTTAGGATTCTAGGTCCTCTGCTAGAATGATGCCTAGCCACTTCCACCATGTGTCACTTCATAACATAACACAAATCCACCCCCTTGAAGAAACTGAACATATTATAGCTTATATATTGAAGTTTGACACACTCTGAAACAAAAAGAAAAAAAGCACAGACATCATCACATATAATGATTAAAAAGAAGGACTTGACCCATTTAACCTGTTCCTTGCTCTAACACCATTCCTCTTGTCAGTTTCTTTCCCATCCTGAACGTAGTGCCCTGAATCCCTGGGCTTCAAAGTTGGGTCTGAAGCAGTATCATTATCCTTCGCATCATATCCTCCATCCTACAGTAGTTGAGGTAAAGGACATGAACCCAAATAATTGCAGAAGCTAGCTGAACGCCATGAAAACACGAATGGAAGTTACAACCAAAATCTCAGCCCTATAAAATGTAACTCCAGCAAGGAGCAAGTAGTATTACCGGTTTCTTCAGCCTCTCTTCCATGATCTCTCTACATTCCTTATCTTTTTTCCTCTGAAGTTCACTTGTTATCCTATCGTTTTCAGCCTAATCCATCCACAAGAAGCAACTTTTTTCAGAAACTTACAAAAAAAGGAAGGATAAAAGGTATTATGAGACCCAATAAACGGAATATCAAGACTCAAAAGCACCTTTTTCTTCAGGAGTTCTTCTTCCTTGGCATCCAAGAACTGCTGAGGAACACCACTGGCATTTTTCTGTGCACTGAGAAGAAGCGTCCAAAGCTCTTTCATGAACTTTCCAGTGTTCTTTTCCATAAATCCAGTAATTTGTATTTGAACTTCCTTCCCATTCACTTCCTGCATCACAAGGAATAGAATGTGGCCAAGATGGTAAAACATTAAAGCATAGAATTATCAAAAAGTTGGTGATAAAGCAACAAAAATAGCAAAAAATGCATGTAAATTGATGATGGTTAATTTTAAGGAGGAACAAGACTGCATAGTTACAAGCTCACAACCTAAAAGCAAATAGATGTTGGACAAATGAATGTAATATATATTTCAACAAATACACATTTAAAAATAAAGAAACACAGTAATGTTAAGATTCAGCGAATAGCAAATAGAATCTTGAAAACACCTTTTAATCTCCTTATCTCCAAGATTACCATATAACCAAAATAAATTGCAAATTAGTGAATTACCTTCGCATCGAGAAGACTGTGTATGAAGTTAATAAGCACTTCATCTTCAAACCCGAGAAGTTCGGTCACCCTTCTGGTGATCCAGGGCTTCATTACTTCCATGTTCACCTTCGTCATGTCCACCTACAAACCATTTTTCAAGCATAGCTGAATTTGAAACAAATGGAGGCAAAGAGGAAGGCAGTGTGTCTAACAAGAAATAAATAAAATTATCAAGTTCATATACATCATAATCCTTATTGTTCCAAATAGCAAAAGCAGTTGGAAATAATTTTCCCTGAAAAAAATAAAAGAAAAACAATTCATCTCATTTGATCAAGGAAACGAACCAGGTGCTCCAATTCTGGTGCAAACTTCTGCGATTTAAGCAGCTTTGCTTGCTTGTTCGAAAACCGAGTGTCTTGATCAGCAGATGTACCCTATATATAAAATTCAGCATGTATAACTCAAAAGCTAAATAACCTGTTGCAATTAAGAATACAAATTTTTGAAGAACGGGCCAAAAAAGTATAGTGCGGTTGGTGCACATCACACTTGAGTCACAACACAACTTTTTATTCTGTTTGTTGTTTGACAATAGATACAGTGCATGCAGAGGTGGAACAGTTTATTGAGCAGCCAATATTTAAACTCTGGATGCATGCTTCATATTTTTTATAAACAGTCCTTTGTTTTCATAAAATCAAAGGCACCCTAAGGATTAAATAAGAGAAGATCTGAGAAATGTTCAGATAACCTAGCTTCGATTATACAAGAGGCAAGTGAGTAATTGCAAATTCAAAGGTGGCGTTATACTAACTCGAAAGAAACCGCCCGACATCTTCTGACGCCGATAGTTTCCGAACGGAGAGAAGAGTGTGCGGCTGAGAATGTGATCGATAATCTACGTGCGGAAAAAGTTGAGTTGCAGAGCAGCACTTAGGTTCAGTCTATGGCATGTGGCAACACACCAAAATGAATAAGCGATCTATGATATGGGTTGATTCTGATTCTCAACGCTGAAATGTGGAGCCAAGCTCTAGGAGTCGAAACTGTGGCTGGGTTCGGAACCTCCTCGAAGCATGCCCTAATTGAACAAACGCGATTACAAAATTATCCCTCCCATTGTGTCAATTACAATCCTACCCATAGGAAGTCAATTTTTCACCTTTTGCTTTTGATCTTCCCTTTCATTGGACAAAAAATATATATAGTAGGTAAATAAATATACAACCAGTCTAAAAGTTTGGATCTCTTAAATAAGATTTCGAATTCAAAGACAAATTATTTTTTCTTTATATTTGGTTTTCAATTTTCAACTAACAGTGATATATAATATTAATTTTTATTTTTATTTGATTGAGAGAAAATAAAGGAAATATACATTATTGAATAGACAAATTTAAAATATATGATGCTATTATTAAATTATAATTTTACAATGAGTGAATGTCTAACTATATATATATATATGAGGAGAGATCAAATTACACCGGTGTAACATTTTGGTTAATGTTACACCTCTAATAACTCTTCAGAAGATAATTATATTCTAAAACACACCGTTAGATTAAAAGTTATTATCATATAGATCATTCCTGTAAAATTTCATATCAATCTAAAATTGTTTGATGTGTCATTGAGATATGTCAAAATTCATACACTTTAAAAGACATTAATCTTGACGTATCTCAATGACACATCAAATGATTTTAGATTGATGTGAAATTTTATAGGAATGATCTACATGATAGTATCTTTTAATCCAACGGTGAGTTTAGAATATAATTATCCGGTGAATAGTTATTAGCAGTGTAACATCGTCCAAGAGTTACACCGGTGTAATTTGATCCCTCCTCTATATATATATATATATTTATAAGAAAGTAATTTGAAATATTTTGAGTGTTTTCCCAATCAAATTGAGAGACAAATAAGTAAAATTATAATTACTTCTTTTTATAGCTTTTCTTGATGTTATTGATGACTACATTGATTCAACTACCTTATAATGCATTGCTTGAAAATTCTCTTAAGGCTTCCCATTATTTGCACCCTTTCAGTTGCTTCTAAATCATCATCACTTATTCTTCACGGTCGAGACAACATTTTTCATGGTTTTATCTTCCTTCACTCTTTTCATTAACTCATTCACTCTTTCAACCTTTATGTGACATATTGAAAAGTCTAGGGTCCTTGACACATGTCTAGAGTCGCTTCTTATTCGTCTATATATCTATCTATATATGTGTATAAAAGAAAGTGATTTGGGATATTTTTGGTGAATTTCTCCATCTAAGTGAGAGACAAATAAGTAAATATCTCCCGTATTTTTTTTTCTTTCAATTTTCTCAATTACTATGTTTTTGGAAAAAAATAAATGACATACATGTGATACATACATAATGGATAATATTATTTATTCTGTTTATTATTTATTATTCCTCAAAAAACATAATAATAAAAGAAATAGATTAAAAAAATGAAGAGGATATTAACTCCTCTTTTAGTGGCATCTCATCTTGAGTCATAATATTCTAGAAAGATACAATGATTAATAAACACCATAGTGTGGTCAACACCAACGGAAAAAAAAGGTGTCCCGAGGCACTTAAATTGGACTTTTCAGAAGCTATTCTTCTCCTCATTTTGACCAACGTGATTCTGAGCAAAAACTTTAGATGAAGACAAATCTAAAACAAACAGACGCATAATAGTTTTGTGACGAATACGGTAAAAACTCGAGTTTTTTTTTTTTACATTTTGCAAAAAGGGATGGTTTCTGGCACCACAAGAAGACAGAAAAACACATTCCTGGATTCCTTTTGGCAAAATATTTTTTTACATAAACACCATTTATTCTATTTTTTGGTACACATATGTTTATTAAGATACTCCTTATAATTGTTTTTTTTCCTCAAAACGTGAATGCATTTCTTAAAGAATAACCATAACCAATTCGCTATATAATTATATAAATTTTTAAAAACAAATTAATCATAAAATATTAATATGTTCAAGAAAATGCTAAAGGAAAAAAAAACTCGGTTAGTAACATTCCTCTGGGTGACAATTTATTATGGGGAGAAGAGTGGATCAGTAGATGTCAATGGTTGTATTGTGGCAGGCGTATGTATTGGGTGTGGCGAAGTGGGAGCAAAAGATAAGGGTGAAGCAGATGTGGACACGTGGACCCCGTGCGTATAATCGGATGCAAACCTATTTATATTCCATCCTTTATTCTGTGTTTCTGGTCCGCCCCTTCCCATCTCTCTCATCTTTGGCAGGCTAGCGATTAGCTATCACTGCAAAAGCCTCCCAAACCCTAAACAAACCACATCCCTCTCCCTCTCCCTCTCCATCCATTCCATTCCCTTTCACTGAAACTTTCCCTCCCTTTATTTTCACAAGAATCGGATAATTCACGATACGCACGCAGCATGGCGGCTTCCACCACCAGCCAGGTCTATATTCAGGTAATCGGCGATGTCGTCGATAAGGTTCGGGACGAGTTCGTCAACAACAGTGGTCCCGGCGAGGAAGTTCTCAAGGAGCTTCAATCTGTAATTTCTCTTGCTTGTTCTGTTTATTCTGTTTTTATTCCATTTCCAATTTATTTGATTTCATTTCCTTCCCCGCTGTTATTTTGACATGTAGATAGTTTTCTTCTCTTCCCCCACATACATATTATGAAATTCACAGGTAAATTGATATATTACATATGCAATGATTTGGATTGCAGGAAGTCTTCTTTTGATTTTAGGGATTCGATCTGAGCATTTACGTGCTTTCTGTTTTATTTATGAGTTTATCTTTTTGCAATAAAAAAATTTTACGAGTTAATTTTTTTTTTTATATTTTTTATATTGTGATCGTGTTGTGCTGAAATGTTTCTTGCTTTTGTTGATAATTTGTTTAGATATGGGAATCAAAGATGATCCAAGCTGGTGTTATTCTTGGTCCCATAGAAAGGTCTGGCGCAGCTAAGCCCACGCCAGGTGGTCCAATTACTCCGGTTCATGATCTTAACATGCCATATGAGGGGACTGAGGAGTATGAAACTCCCACCGCCGAAATACTTTTTCCTCCAGTGAGTTTTAGCCCATAATTAAAATTTTACTAGTTATAGTCTCCCTTCAATTTGATTTGATTTGTTGGATTGATGATATGGGCTTTTGAATGTATAGACGCCAGCGCAAACTCCTATTCAAACCCCCTTGCCAGGAACTGCGGATAACTCAATGTATAACATCCCTACTGGACCTAGTGATTACTCATCTTCTGGAAATGATTCTGGAGGAAATACTGAGATAAAAGGTGGAAGACCAGGTCCATACATGGTAAAGTGACTCTGAGATAGCGGATCACTGATTTATTTTTCTCCATAACATAACAAGTAGCTGTCTGTCACAGTGGATAAATTCTTTAGCTAAAACTATGTGCATGGTTTTCCTGCCCCCATTTAGATGTGTGTATTGACCTTGTCCATACAATCTTGTACAGCAACCTCCTTCTCCCTGGATGAACCATAGGCCTTCGCTTGACGTCAATGTTGGTGAGTCCCATTTGACTTTTAAACATTGCGATAAATTAAATAGCTTTGCAATAATGACTGTGTGCATTATTTTAGCTTATGTGGAAGGGCGGGATGAGGCAGACAGGGCAAATTCTAATCAACCTCTGACACAGGTAAGCAATTAGGTGAGGTCTTTCAGAAAAATTGTTTGTTTTCAAATTTGAAGTGACCTCATGGTAGAGTTCTTTTATGAAGCAAGAGAATGCCATTCCTTATCTGTATTTTTGTCTTGAAATTCACTCTGACATGAAATGAGATGACATAGTAGTGAGATATATTTAGATATTATTGATGTTTGGAAAACATCCAGGATTTCTTCACAATGTCCTCGGGGAAGCGAAAACGTGATGAATTTGCTTCATCACAATATAATGCCGGTGGTGGATATATACCTCAGCAAGATGGAGCTGGAGATGCTGCATCTCAGATTTTTGAAATTGAAGTATGGTCTTTCTTCATATTATCAATATCAGATTGATATTTTATAAATTTATATCAGCTTGGTGCTTGCATACTAGTTGTAGTAATTTCATAATGATATTAATCAAGGTAGTCAAAATTGGGATTTTAACTTAAATCGGAAAGGGGAGTAAAAATCGTAAATCAAATCGTAAGATTTTACAAAATTCATATATATATGCACTGATATGCTTATAAATTCATATGCATGCCGTTAGCACATATAACCCATTTTCCATATTACATAAATCTACTAAAAACAATTGAATAAACTTGCATAATTGCATTCATAGTCCATATTCCATAAATGTCATGCATCATATTCATGAGTCATAACCCATAAAGTAGAAAAACTTAACAACTCCTAAACACAACTACACAACTACACAACACATCAAGTTTTTGACAAGTTACAACTTACAAGCCACACCACTGTGATGACCAGCCCCCTGTGAAGCCATATCTACTCTAGATCAACACTAAACAGGTAACAGAACAAAGGGTGAGTGTGGCTGTACGGATTGATGGGGTTCGAACAAGAACACTGAGACGAAAAGGGTGGGTCTGAGAAGAACTGCGGCAGAGGAGAAGAATTGAACGGAGAACTGCGGCGGACGGAAGCAAAACGACAACGGAAGTAGAAGACCGACAATGGCTTCGTGGAGCTGTTAGGGACTTAGGGTTTGTGTCTGATCTGAAACGAGGCATATTTTGAAACTGAGGCTATGTTAAAAGATGGGCCAACGAGAATGGGCTGGGAAGCAAATGGGTTGCAAAGTCAAATTGGGCTCGTTTTCTGAAATCGCAAAATCTACTGATTTTACGCCTTAAATCGTGGTTTTACCAGTTTTCCGATTTTGACAACAATTAGAATCGTAACACGGGATTTAAATCGTAAAATCCTACGATTTTACGATTTGAATCCCGATTTTAACTACTATGATATTAATAATAAAATATTATTCATCTTTATCACCATTTATGTTTTTGTTGTAAATGAGCTCATGGTATATGACTGAAGAGATACTATGGTAAGATCCTGGTTTAATAACATTTATTTCAATTCTGTTCTGTTGGATACCTTTTTACATTAACTTCAAGCAAGGCCATGTTTACATCTGTAGAGGAAAATCCGAAAATGTGCTTGACTTTTCCCAGGATAGTGGGAGGTTATTGCTGACACTTGCATGGGCAGCAGCATGGCATTATTTTCTAAATGGGATGATTGGTTGTTTGCTGAGAATTTTGAATTACACTTACACATGCTCTCTGTCAAAAAAAAAAGGCTTGACTTTAAGGTTCATACACTGTCCTAATGTTGTCAAAACCCATAGGACGCCTGGTATTGACTACCAAGTTGTATGATCATCACATGTCGAGCAAATTAGAGTTAGTGATTGACCTGTAGGTTGAGGTTTTTCTTATTATGTTGTTGTGGTTGCTGGAAAAGATCATGTTGCTTTTCAATTTTGAAACTTGCCTTATTTAAGGTTGAAGTGTTTGGATTTAAGACAAAAAGTTGAAGTCTTTGTTGACTCACCAAACACCATCATGTTATATGTTCTCTAGTCAATGAAATCATGTACTTGGTAAAACCGTATGATCTGTCGTGATAATTAGCGTCATTGCTTTTTTAACCAACTGCTGTAAACAAACCCTATCTCACCGATCTGCAGCGTTTCTGCGTATATTTGCCTAGATGGCTATGTTAAACACAAAGGCTTCTTTCTCATTCCATTATTGTTCATTGTTCTTTTTTGGTCCTACGAATGGGGATTGCTAACCTCCTCCACATTTTCATAAGGTTTGAAGGTTAGCAACCTTCACATTTTGTTTTGGACCAAAAACTTGATTTTCTATTTCTTAAAACTAAATCAAAGTAATGGATAGTTATGTCATTTTATTCTAAATACAGTAATCTAATTTAATAGAGAAAATTAAATGCTAACATAATAGAGAGAAAAAAATATAACTTTGATGGAGAGACAAGTTTTAAATCTTTTATTAATAACTCTAATTATTAATTTAAAAATAACTTAACTATATTAAATATTAATGGAACCATGTTATGCGTAAATATTTTACATATTAATATTATTTTGATCTTAATAATTAGAGTAAATCCTGTTATAAAACTTAAAATAATATTAGTGGAGAAAGTTTTAAAATTGATTTTTTTAAAATATGTGGGAAAAAGATCACATATGCGTGCATTTATTTCCATCTGTTAATTTGTTGACTAGCTTGGTTGATGGAAAGGTTTATTCAGTTACTGAACTGTTGAATATAAATCTTTCAGGTGTATGGAGAGGGCATCTCCATGAGTGCAGGTCACTCTACTTCTAAAGGAAAAATGTCGACACATTTGGAGAGGCAAGCTTCTCGGATTCCTCAACTTGATGGACCAATTCCTTATGATGATGATGTGCTTTCTACCCCAAATGTGAGTTGTGACTTTTTCCCCTTCTTCCTGGACCCACACAAGCTTGTGATGAAATACTTAGTCGTTTTTTCCTTTACCCTGGCTTATAGATATGCATTTGAACAATGCGCTTGGGTGGT
Source organism: Glycyrrhiza uralensis (assembly GCA_030159175.1). Classification (NCBI taxonomy): domain Eukaryota; kingdom Viridiplantae; phylum Streptophyta; class Magnoliopsida; order Fabales; family Fabaceae; genus Glycyrrhiza; species Glycyrrhiza uralensis. Next base: position 52,494,601 of record BRZY01000003.1, on the reverse strand, counting down.
ATAATTCCAAGTTCAATAATGCGCTTGCTAATATTTTATTTTTAGGAGTTTTAATTGCAACAGTGCTCCATTTGATAGTTTTCTCACCACCAAGTCTTGCATTCCAATCTTGTCCTTTTTATTTTACCTTGTTTGCAGATATACAATTATGGAGAAGTGTTCAGTGAAGACTACAACATTGCAAATACACCAGCTCCTCCTGGTAAATCGAGAATATGGATTTGTTAATTATGTATGTGGTTCATTTTATGTGTATCTATCACAAATGTTTCTGATGCATATTTTCACCATATTTATTAGAAGTACCGGCTAGTACCCCTGCTCTTGTTGCTCAAAATGAGGTTGAAGAAGATGACGACGATGATGAGCCCCCGCTAAACGAAAATGATGATGATGATTTAGATGATTTGGATCAGGGAGAGGATCAAAATACACAACATCTTGTTTTGGCCCAGTTTGAGAAAGTAACAACCTCTTTCCACTTTCTGTTAATTAGATGTTGATTGCTATAACAATGTGCTATAGTGATATATTTAATGGTTCATGGTTGGAAAATCAGTTTTTGAGACTAATAGATGTCTTACAACAAATTTAGGTGACACGTACCAAGAGCAGGTGGAAGTGCACACTAAAGGATGGTATAATGCACATAAATAATAAGGATATTCTCTTCAATAAGGTTTGTTCAACGTTGAGGAGAGCAATGATACGTAATTATCCTTTCAGTTCAGCTTATCAAATTGTTGTGATGGCTGATACTGTGCTCTTCTGCAGGCGAATGGAGAATTTGACTTCTGATTTCGTTGGGGGATTGGCCTGTCATTTAGTGGCAGTGCTTTGGTGAAGCATAATTCAGAGTTGCCATTGAGTGTTTCGTAATCTTTGTTTGATTATAATTAATGCTCGAGGAAGAGGAAAGTCCTTAAACTTCGACACTGTTATATTGACGTTGGCCTGCTGTACATAAAGGATGAGCAAATTTTGGCCTTTACCATGGATAGGCTCTCTGAGGCATTTCCTAAAGTTTGCCATTTGTCAAGTGGTATAGCTAGTTCAATTCTATTAGCTCTGTATACTTGGACAGTTCGTTTTTCATTTGAGAGACCGTATGACATCAGACGGTTTAAATTGTTGCCCCCTTTTGATTAGCTTTTGAACCCTCGTAAAGAACGGCAATAGTGTTTAGTGTGCTTTTCTTGGTTCCAAATATATATAAAAATCTCGAGGATTCTACAATGGCAGCGGTTGTCATTTCTTGCACGTGCTTGTTTTGATTTATACCAATGGCTTGTTTTTATTTACATACGTATTGCTTTTATTTTGACAAATAAATATGCATGCTAACTGGGCGGGGAACAGGAACTCACATTTCATCGAGAACCATCGGACCTGGATACAGGCTGCAGCTGAGATTTGCATCAATGCCAGCATCAGCATGAGCATTCGCATCTCGAGAGCTATGCTGAATTCATTGGCTTGCTTTAGCGTAATAACCGAGTGCGGTTACCTATTTGAACCTAAGACTTTCTCTATTTGATAATGCTATCAGTGCACGACACATTCTTTTTAATATATTTTCTATGATTGGTTGAAATGTATTTGCGGTCTCATTATTTTGAAAATGAATTTTATTAAATAAAGTATAATACCTACATAATTTAATAGAGTGCACATGAATTATATGCAATTATAAAAAATGTATTAAAAAGAGTGTATTGCTAACACTAATCTATATGGATAACAGATTCAGATGGCTATACGTACCATTTCTCGTCAACAACCTTCAACACCATCTCATGAGGAAGCAAAATGGAGATGTTTGCAATATTTGAATCGCAGGGAATGCAACTTGTAAATTGTAATTGAAATTTAACTATGCTATTGAAGATATTTGCAATTAATCGACTCATTTGTAAAACAAATGGCGGGGAATCAAATTAATATCGAACGAGCTAACCTCAGAATCATACATATTAAGATTAGAATTAAGAAATGTCCCAGCTGCTAAGGATTGATAGAAACATTTTGTTCCAAAGGTTTGAGTTCGATTTTCCAACCTTCCCCTGGATAGGATATTTGTAGATGCTAACCATAATCATTCCTCTTCTTTCAAAAAAAAAAAAAAACTGGTCCATTTCACTGAGTATTGTTCACAATAACGCATTGTTTTTGTAAGAAACTACACAAAGATGAAGGCTCTGAAAATGGAGCCATAGCTGGATGTTTCCACCCGGTGCTTGGCGTGGAGCCATTGCTAATGCTACCACCATTACTGCTTCCACTATTCTGTGACGTGTGAGCTTGTATAGTAGTAGTCTCTCTCTCTGCATAAAATGTTTGTGGGGATTGGGTCAGTGGCGACAATAGAGGAATTGCCTTCGAAGCCTCTCCAGAAGGAGCAAAAGGGTTAGTGGGTCGGTCTCCGAGGACTTCATTAATCTCAAGAGACGCTGGGGCATGCTTCTGTAACCTTGTGAGGCACTCTTTTGTTCCCCTCTTTATCAAGCTGGCTTTGTTCTCCATTATTATTATGACAAAACAATGCTGCCTAATTTGCTTAAAATGAGTGATTCATTCTCTCTTGGCTAATTGGGTAGGGTAATACAAATTAATGAGACAACATTATTAATTTCAATCCCTTTATCTCATCTCATATAGGCTTATCCAAATGCAGTTGCAACTTGCAAGAATTTGAAAGGAGTGGTGGAGAACAAGACAAGACAGAGGAGGTGGTAATAAGCTAACTTTCCCTCGATTTTTTTTTTTTTTCCTTCCTCAGTTTGTTGGTATTGTACATTCAAGGTTCTTCCCAGGAGAATATGGAGAATGTGGAAGCGTGTCTCGCTCTTCTAACAGTCATGGCTTCTAGTCCTGTATATCGAAACAGATGCAAATGCAACCACTGTTTGTTGTTCTTGGCGTAAAATTACTTACACACTCGCGATACAAGTGATCTGGGTTGTCTTTGTTATTTTTGGGTTAATTTTAGACACTGTTGTTGCCTACACAATCATTTTTGCACAATATTTGTTAGCAGTTTCTTTTTATCATTTAAAAATCTACTATATCGCTGCATACGTTTTTTATAAGCCAAAGATATTACTAAAATTAAAAGTGAAATTAATAAGAATACAAAATATACCCAAAGTAAGATCCTAAATACAACCCCTCTCATTAGATAAAGAGACACCAATGCCCAAATACAAGATTTTCGAATAGAATTTTAATTTATATAAAATCTTACTTATGACACCGTGTTTAATTTTTTTTTTAGTATGTAGGCAAGGCTTCTTTAGCATGTCAAATGATAATTGCGGTTTGTTTGAGTAAACGACTTATTTAATCGCTTATAGTCTAAGTGCATATGTATAACTCATTTTTTATAATCGAAAAAGAAATATAATTAAAGATATTCGTGTGAATTAGCCATATAGAATGTATTTGATAAATTGAACTACCGGAAATTAAAATACACGCGCCGTGTTTGGTTTATGGACTTTTCTTTCTCAATTTAGAATGAAGTCTCCCAGAGCAATAATTTGACAAATATCTTGCACAATCTGACTGTGCTTCGTGCATCACACACGGGGTCCATTTACTTTCCAAGATTCACAAACAGATAACAAACCACGATGATTCCTCACTCCTGATTGATTCCACATACATACACTATCTCTTGTTACTTCTTGCTACCTCAAATGGCATCATCAACTACTCTCTCCAATTTCAATTCCACGCTCTCTCTGTTTAACTCCTCACTTGACCATCAAAGGATAATAAAGAGGTCAAGAAAGGCTCTGGTCTCCTCCTCTCGCAACAACCCGCGCCTCATTTCTTCCATTAACCATCATTTGGCGCCAACTTATCCGCTTCTCACCTCTTCCTCTGCTCCCAACCGCAGATTCCACGTGACCACCCAAAACCTGGAAAGAAAAGAAAAAAAAAACTCATCAAAGTTTCATGCTTTTTAATCTAATTTAGCCTATTCATCTTCTGGGCAGGTTAAAGCGCAGAAGGAGTACTCTGCTGGGGACAAAGCTGAGTCGCTTGTTCCTGACGCAACTTACCCAGAGCAATTTTCTTGGTCTTCTGTAATCCTTCCGTACGTTTCTGATACTAATTATTCCTTCATTATTCTAAGGGCAGTTCTGGGTATGAGTGAATAGGAGAGGAGTGTTGTGTGTGGGGAAAGGTGAAATTTTGTCAATGTATCGAAGTATGAGCTGTTGTACTACTTGCTCTTGCTTCATAGACACTGAAAGTAAGTAACTACTTACATGAAATCAAAACTCAGATAGATTAAGTGGCAAGCTTGAATAGGAAATGCGAAATAAAATGACAAACTTAAGTAGGCAAGAACATGACACATGACTGAATTTCAATTAAGATTAGGATTGATTCCATAACATATGCAGAAATGTAAACTTAAGTAGGCAAGAGTAAGACTCTTGGCTGAATTTCAATTAAGCTTGGGATTGATTCCATAACATATGCAAAATGTGCATGGGGTTCTTAGAATGGATTGATCAGGGATCATGACAATGGGCTGGGCACTCAAAAGGGGAGAATTGTCGAAATCATTATAAAAACTACTTTGGCTTTGGCCATATATTTAGTTGTAGTGGGATCTTTACATATTAAACCGCTGATCAAAAGCAAATACATTGTTATTTGGAACCAATACTTTGCTTCTAGAGTGACGCAGCAGTAACTAATATACAGGGAATTATGCCTAATGCCTTATTAATTGTGCCAAGGTTTCCTTCTTTTATAGTCAGAATAGCACCAATCCTATTTTAATGATCAAGCGTTGCAAATTTTGAAATGTACAAGCTCCTGATCTACTTGTGCCAATTAATATAGTACATTGTTCCAAAATTTAGGTTTCTGTTCCCTGCATTGGGTGGCTTGTTATTTGGTTATGATATTGGTGCCACCTCCGGTGCTACAATTTCACTGCAGGTAAATTTGTCAGTCAATACAATTGCATTTTGTTCTCTTGTTAGTGCAGTGCCATAAATAAATGGTTTTTCATATTGTTGGTTCGAATTCACAGTCACCTGAGCTTAGCGGCACAACTTGGTTCAGTCTCTCTTCTATTCAGCTTGGACTTGTGGTATGATTTCCGCTTCATAGTTGGAAAACATCTTGCAATTTATGGAGAAGTTATTGTCATCTTTACCAATTGGAATTTAACTCCAAACATTAAACATAGGTCAGTGGTTCCCTATATGGGGCTCTTTTTGGCTCACTTACTGCATATGCCATTGCTGATTTCCTTGGTAAGTGCTTTGCTTGCTTATATCATCCAGAAAGTCAGCAACTAAAGCTTCTTTAGATTATTTTCTTTTTCAATATATTAATTTGACTAAAACACTAGGGAGGAAGCGACAACTCATTGTTGCAGCCCTGTTGTATTTACTTGGTGGTGCAATCACTGCCTCTGCACCAGAACTCGGTGTTCTCTTAGCAGGAAGGCTGCTTTATGGACTTGGTATAGGTTTGGTAGGCTACTTTAAACAGTAACATTTTTTTGTAATATAGATGATTCCTGCACCATCTTACAAGCAAAATGAATTACAGGCCATGCATGGGGCTCCTTTATATATTGCAGAAACTTGTCCATCACAAATCCGTGGGACTCTAGTATCATTAAAAGAACTCTTCATTGTCCTGGGGATTCTGGTATTACATTATTGCTTTTTATGTATCTTTTATCAACTAAAGAATTTACTGAGTTGGGGACTGAACTATTATGCAGGTTGGTTATTTTGTGGGAAGCTTTCAGATTAATGCAGTTGGGGGATGGCGGTTCATGTATGGATTTAGTGTTCCACTTGCTATGTTAATGGGGCTTGGAATGTGGACTCTCCCTCCCTCTCCACGGTGGTTGCTTCTCAAAGCAGTACAAGGAAAAGGTTCTTTTCAAGACCTGAAGGAAAAGGCAATTTCTTCCCTAAGCAAATTAAGGGGCCGACCACCCGGTGACAAAGAATCTGAGAGGCAAATAGAAGAGACCCTTGTCTCACTGAAGTCTGCCTACGAGGATCAGGAATCAGAGGGGAATTTCTTAGAGGTGTTTCAGGGGCCCAATCTGAAAGCCTTCATAATTGGTGGGGGGCTAGTATTATTTCAGCAGGTTGTTCCACTATTCATAATTATCATAATTTTGTTTGCATACTTCCACTTTACTCATGTTACATTGAAGGAATTATGGAGAATTCTTTCCGCTGTTTGTCTGATTAGACACCTTATTACAATAGATAACAGGTCAACCTAGTGTTCTGTATTATGCAGGTTCGATTCTTCAGGTACTTAATCGTTAAATACATTTCCACTTTATTTTGAATGAAATTTGCTCATTTCCATCTTCCTCACTTTAAGATTATATTCTGTCATACATCTAGAGTGCTGGATTTTCTGCTGCATCTGATGCTACTAAAGTTTCAGTTGTTATTGGCTTATTCAAGGTATACCTAATTAGATTTTTCCTTCCTAATAAGAGCGACCACTTCGTGACGCTGACGGCAATTTTTTTATTGGTTAACCTGTAGTTACTAATGACATGGGTTGCTGTCCTAAAAGTAGATGATTTGGGGAGAAGGCCTCTGCTGATTGGAGGTGTCAGTGGCATTGTAGGGATTCTATCACATCACATTTTAAACTAACAGATTCTTACAGTACTTCAACTGCAACTTGTCAAATGCAATGGTTATTCAGTTTTCTTTTATTTCTGTAGGCCGTTTCTTTAGTTCTCCTTTCTGCTTATTATAAGTTTCTCGGAGGGTTACCAGTTGTTGCTGTTGTGGCTTTACTTCTCTATGTTGGTAGCTACCAGGTAAAGGTTTTCTGGTCATTGTCCCTGCTGCTTTTTATTGTCATATTCAAGCTGGATGAAAGTCTTCAGCAGTATTTAATTAATTTTGGCCATACAATTGATACTAGAATATAGGTAGACATGAAGTCCAATTCAGGGTCCTCTCTTCTTCCAGGAAAGGGAGAGCCTTGTTTATTAAAGTCTTCTGATTTAGTATTACCATTGTCCTTGGGGACAATGCAGCTTGAAGCATTATGGTAAAATTTGTCAAATTGCATTTGCATTGCAGATATCATTTGGGCCAATAAGTTGGCTTATGGTATCAGAAATCTTCCCGATTCGCACTAGAGGACGCGGGATTAGTCTGGCTGTTCTTACCAACTTTGCTTCAAATGCTGTTGTCACCTTTGCCTTCTCGCCATTAAAGGTTTTAGATTCTTTGCTTCCAGTTTTATTTATTTTTATTGAAGATCGCTCTATCATTTTTAACTTCGTCTGACTGCTGTTGGAGTTTATAATCTGCATTTAATTCTGCTACAGGAGCTTCTAGGAGCAGAGAACCTGTTTCTCCTTTTTGGGGCCATTTCTTTACTGTCACTTCTGTTCATTGTATTTTCTGTCCCGGAGACAAAAGGCTTGAGCTTAGAAGATATTGAATCCAAAATCTTGAAGTGACAGCTTAAACTAGCACCTTTTGATGTGAGTGCAATATAGTTTGTCACTTTGTGTATATCTCCTGTGTGTGGGATTTGATGGTCATGGTAATGCTTGCAAGTTGCAATAAGAGGACGAGATGATAATCTCTAACCATTTACTCAAATCATATAAGGGTGCTAACTCATGATTTTAGTATCCCTGATTCAATTGCCATACTAATGGAGGCTATGACCGTATGTAACTCGGTACCAGTGTTTTCTACACATTAAGTTGAGTTGGTCAACTTTTTTTTACCGACCATTGTAACCCTTACTTTCTGATTATATGGTGTACATTTCTATTTTCAAATTGTAAAATAAAATCCACGTTAAAACTGCTAATTAAAGTGACCATGGAAAAAAGGGGAAGTGCCTTATTTTTGCTCATAACTACAGAACATTTCGTTGCCAAAACAAAAACTGAAGTATACGTATATGTAATGATATACAGATATACAATGTATCCTTCAGGTCATTACACCCAGGACACACAACTTATTACATACAAATTGAATTTTACAAATATAAAGGAAATTATGATCTTTCCAGCCTAATTATAGGGTACAACATAAAGGTTAATACATACACAAAAATGCAACAAACAAATCATAGGGACTTTCAATTTGCCTGAAGAATCCTGCCATGGTTTTCTTCCTCAACAACTGCATATGTAGAAAGATCATATGAAACATTGGTTAATCAGTAGAGACAAAGCTGTTCATATGAAAAGAAAAATAAAATTAAATGATACGACCAAATAGAAGATATCATTGAGTGCATGAATGAACTGGTTCATTACCTTGTTCAGCATGGGAAGATACAGGGAGTTGAGACGAAGCACGAGTAGTGTTGGTAGATGCTGGGGTTTGAGATGAAGCGCGAGCAGTGTTGGTAGATTTTGGGGATTGAGATGATGTGCGAGCCGTGTTGGTAGATGTTGGTGTTTGGGATGATGTGCGAGTAGTAGGACTTGAGTTTGCATCTGCATATTTTGTTGGTTCCTCATTTCGGAGCAAAGAAGTTACAGCTTCTCTCACCTTCTCCATCACACCTGCATCACCAGGAGTTCTCCTAGGACTCATTGCTTCAGATATCACCCGTGACAGAGCTTTCTCATCTTCCCCTGGTTCAAGCTTGTTCATCAAGTACTCCTTCACCGAAACACCCTTGTCCCATATCTGTGAGGTGGGGCTGGTAGCAGTATTCCTCCCACACGGTGGAGCAGACGCGGGTGGTGAAGGCGGAGGAGTCGTCACCGTCGGAGCCGATGAAGTTCGAGTGTCGCTTGAACAAATTTGGGATGGCATCTTAGCAGGAGGGGTACGTGTAGCACCAAGGGACAGTGAAGTTGGTTGAGTTTTTGCACGTAAAGCTGTTGTTGTTGATGATAAATTATTGTGATGCTCTGCAGGTTTGGAAACTGTGAGGCCTTGCATTTTCGAGGTTACAGAGTGGGGTGCTTCAGATCCTTCAGCATGAGTTGGTGTCATGTTCTTCTCTGCTATGGTTTTGGTCACTGTCTTGTTTGGACTAGAGAGTGTAACAGTAGCAGTAGCAGCAGTAGCATTTGGAGATGTTGTTACTGTTGCAGCAGTTGGAGATGTTGTTGCTGTTGCAGGTTGTGCTACTCTCTTGGACAGTGAACGGTTCAGTGTCTTTTCTCGATTCTGTTCCATTCCCGGTTTGTCATTGCTTGACACAACATGCTTCACTGGGAATACTGGACTCCCTCTTGGCTGTTGTTGCCTTGCATTTTCTTTGAATGCTTCAGGTGCCTTCTCAGATTCATACACTGAAATATTGATTTGATACAACAACAATTGTATATGTGAAAAAAGAGAGGAAGAAAAGAAAATTTGTAGTTAAGGTGTTGTATCTATGATGTTTATTACTCGGGGCTCCAAGGTATTCAGCTTCTTCTTCAACTCCTTCACCTTCTAAGCCAGCACCGGCAGAGGGACTGGTGGCGTTCCCGTCCTCATGTCTCTTCTTGCTGAGGCTGTGGCGCAATTTCTTGGCCTTCTCCTTCACTTTGGTGAGAACTGATTTCTTCAGATTCTGGCCATGGTCTTCTTCCGAGTCATGGTGCCTCAACCTCGGGAAGAAAGGGGAGGATGGGCCGGAAGAGGAGGAGGAGGACGGGGCGGAGTTGCTTTGTGACAGCTTAGATTTGGAGGCTTCTCCTGCTGTATGTCAAAACAGGAACTTAAAACCAGAATATGATTTTTGCATGGCTTTGGCATTCAAACCATAAAAGAAAATAGTTGGAAGGCCATGTTTGGTTTGAGAGCTCGGTTTTTGTTTTCATTTCCTATTTTTAGTTATAATTAATTACGAAAACTGTAATATTGTTTTCAATCTGTTTTCTGTTTTTAAAGAAAGGATTACCTCGGAGGAGTTGTTCCATGGTATGGATGGTGGTGGGAGTTTTTGGAGCATCGACTTGTCTCTGTGACTGCGGGCGTTCGAGTTGAGCCATTTCTCTGGATTGCAATTTGTCTCAACCCTTTGAATAACCCTGCTTTTTATATTTGTTCTTTCTGTGGAAAACAAGAGGCATAGATTCAACACAAGATGAACCGTGCTCATGTAAATTGCTTCCGGAGTTCTTGCACTGCGCTATGATCAAGAATCATGAGTTTTTACTTATGGACTCCTTTTCTACACGTGTAGACTAACAATTTTGCTTGCTAGTAAACCTCAGAAACAAGTACTCCCCTGAATTAGTAATTTGACCAGGTCAGGATGGTAAAAACAAAATGTTTAGATTAACCCCCTTTGATTCCAATGGAGAGATCGCCAAGGAACTCAACCCTCAATAGTATATAGTATGTAGTATATATACATCAATTAAATATTTCAAATACTGTGTAGAAAAAATTAAAACTCAAATGGCATGTATAAATAAGAATTATTGATATAAATAAATAAAGATTGTTGTGCATTTGAGTATACCACAACTACAACAAGATATAAATAGATAGGAAAATGAATGTTTGCCACTCATTATTTTTAGATTCACATCTAACATTCATGCAAATGTAAGTGTGATGACTAAGGAAGAGAGAAATATGATGGGACAATTGATGGGAAAAAAAAAAAGAAAGGTGCAAAGTGAATGTAAAAAATATGATAGAAAAAGTAACCAGACGCATATATTAATACAGAGTACGTGAGTTTTTATTAACTTTACAATGAATTGGTAGGTTCTAACTTTGCTAGCTATGTTTTTAATGGGACTAAATAATGTTATTAAACTCGGACTGATCATCGACTCGATCAGGATACTGTGTCACTGGTCGAATCGGTGAGTCACCAGTTGAACCGCATGAACTGGTCGATATTATATTTAAGAAATTTTATGTCAAGAATACATACATATATTTTAATTGTTGTAATTGTAATATCTAATTCAGTTGGGTTGGTGGCTGTCCTAGTTTTAACTACACGCAGGAGGTGGGTTCAATCCCCAAAGGAGGCCTTTTTGTGAAGCATTGTCATTTTGATTATATTTTCCTCATCACACAACTAAGAGGCGTCCGCAACCGGTCTACCGGTTTGATCCGATTTTCAGCCGAGTCAATGATGTCAGCACTGGTTTAAGTGCATATCCGATCCAATAGGATGACCGGACCGGCCATAGGTCTGGTTTCCGGTTGAACCGGTCGGACTGGCCGGTCAAATCCGAGTTTAATAACATTGGAACTGACCACCACCTTAAGAATCGCGCTCTATGGTGATGATCCAAAGGAATGTGGAAGAATTCTTCATATCTGTATAATTCATGTACAGAGTCATGGATGTGCCCAACTCTGCATATATTCACTTCAACATCATCAATTTGCCCTTTGTGATGCTTCCAGAAGACCAATCCAACATTCTTTTTTCTCCATGTCAAAGGAGGAATTCAGGATCATATGCCTAGATTTCCCATGAACGTGATTGAAGGATAAAATATATTTTAGTTCTTAAATTTTTTAATATTTAATTTTATATATTATTTGAAATATATTGTATTTTAAATATGATTATATTTAAAATTATATATAAGTTAATAGAATTAAATAAAAGTGAAATGAGTTTTCCGCAAATTTTGAAGTTTAATTAGTGAATTAAATGGAGATATCGCCTGCTTGACATCTAATTAATTAGTGAATTAAGAAGACATATGTTCATATTAAAATTTTCATGAATTTTTACAATATAATTTTTTATTTATTTTATCTTTTAAAACATTAAATATGCAAAGGATTATTAAAATTAGTGCATATTTTTAAAAAATAAATTAAAAATTTATTTCACTTCATTATTATTCATACAAAAATATTTGTGCATTAAGTCCACACTCTAGTCTTCAATGGGATTCTTAAAGTCTATTCCTAGTGCTTGCGAGTTAGTGACATGCCCAATATGATGAAACCTTGGTCTTTTTAACCTTGGGACCACCATTAAGGCTAGGTGGAAATCAAGGGATTACTTCTCTTTGGTTATCTCTATCGAGTTAGGATTCTCTTCATTTGTTTTTCTCTCTATTTTTTTTATTATTATGTTTTGGAGAAAATAAATGATATAAATGACACTCTGCACTATTTATGTATCACATTTATATCATTTATTTCTTCCAAAAGTATAGTAATGGAGAGAAAAACAAATGGAGATGATCCCAACTCATCTCCATCATCTTTGTTAATTGTTGTCCTCATTATTGTTGATTGTGGTATGCTTGATGCCTGATTATAGGGATCATGTGTTCCCTTAATTGTTTTCCCTAATTAATGCATGCAGACATGAGAATCTTACTCTCTCTAAGCTCAATCGATTTTGTGTGCGTTGACATAGATAGTTAGCAAATTGTCAGTACTGAGAACCATCTCGGACATCTTGTCATCTTGTCTAGAGAGTATATAGTCTCTCATGCTTCAAGTCCATAGGGCGATTGAGTTTGTGGACCTAGGGTGAACTCAATCGACTAACCCAAAAGATAGGCAGTCCCCAAGCTCCAAGCCAAAAGGTGAACGATATCGGTTGTTGTCTCGAATGTACTTGTTCGTGTTGTTGGTGTAATCGGGTTAGGAAGTCCTTCCTCTAGATGCGAGTTCAGGCCTAACCATAGTTTGCGAGTTCAGGCCTAACCATAGTTACCAGAGTGAGCATCCTCCCCTGTTTTTAACCTAGTATGAGGGAGAAATCTCCAGGGGTGTGGGTGTGGGTGTGGGTGTGGGTGTGAGTGCAGGTCCCACAATTGGCTTGCCATCAATGTGTTACGTGATTCTCGCATGTGACGCCATACTCTGCTCGACAGGGTTGGGCACGAGGTGATACGATCGGTCGGTGAGGAGGTTGTGATATGTCATGGTACGACGTACAGGATGGTGGTCGGCCCGATTGTTCAGTACTCAATTGACTAACCCAAAAGGTATAAATATAAAAGTTAAAACAACAATGTTTAAACACTTACCTATTTCTAACATTCATTTATCGTACATTTCTCTATCGCTCATCTCTCTTTTATTACAAACTCTCTCAAGATGAATACTAAGGTGTGCAAAAATCATTTTTGAAGTTATAAATCACGTTTATTAGAACCCAGGACATTAAATATGTTTGTTTAACTGTTCATGAACGGTTGAGCACGTTGCCAGGAAGAAACTGTGAAGAAGAGCAGAAGAAAATTGTCGCTTTTGTGTGAACGTGCGTTCGAATTGTACAGAAACAAACACGCTGGTAATACATTTTTTTGTGATCGTTGGATCGGGATTTTCTTGTATGGTAAAATGAAATGTTAAAAACATAGTAGAACAGAGGAACAATCGAAAACCCATCAAAACCCCTGCGGTTTGTCTCCTTGCTCACACACACTTGCGAGTTGCGACCATGCCTTCTTCCTTTGCCGCTTCCAAACGCTTCACCCCTTCGCTATCAGGCCCTCACCGCCGCAACCAACCCCCGCGACCTTCTTCCCTCAAATGCCAATTCTCCAATTCCGACCACCATGAATTCTCTAACTCCACCCTTTTCAAAACCCTCTCCGCCGCCACCGTCGCCGTATCCTCCGCAGCCGCACTCTTCCACACCCACCCACTCCATTTCCTCCTCCCCGATTTCACCAGTGGCAATGCAGGCGGAGGAGTTGGAGGACCAGGAGCCGGCGGCAGCGGCGGAGGTGGAGGAGGAGGCTGGTTTAACGGCGGCGAAGGGTCCTTCTGGTCAAGCCTCTTCCCCCCGGCGAGGGCAATCGCCGATGAATCGAAGTCACAGGACTGGGATTCTCACGACCTACCTGTGAACATGGTGGTTCAGGTGAACAAGCTAAGCGGGTTCAAGAGGTACAAAATCTCAGAGATCGTGTTCTTCGATCGGAGCAATAAAACAAAAATCGGAACAGAAGACTCGTTCCTAGAGATGGTGTCTCTCAGGCCAGGAGGCGTGTACACGAAGGCTCAGCTACAGAAGGAACTAGAGAGCCTCGCAACGTGCGGAATGTTCGAGAAGGTTGACCTTGAAGGAAAAACCAACGCCGACGGGTCACTATCACTAACGGTATCGTTCACGGAGAGCACGTGGGAGAAAGCGGAACGGTTCAGGTGCATCAACGTGGGCCTGATGGCGCAATCGAAGCCCATAGAGGTGGACCCTGACATGACCGATAAGGAGAAGCTTGAGTTCTTCCGGAGACAGGAGAGGGATTACAAGAGGAGAATGGAGAATGCACGGCCGTGCATGTTGCCGGTGTCGGTGCACAAGGAGATTGCTGACATGCTGAGGAAGCAAGGCACGGTTAGTGCCAGGCTGTTGCAGAGGATAAGGGACCGTGTCCAGAGGTGGTACCATGAGGAAGGATATGCCTGTGCGCAGGTGATTAATTTCGGGAACCTCAATACACGGGAGGTCGTGTGTGAGGTTGTCGAAGGGGGTATCACCCAGTTGTCCATTCAGTTCCTTGATAAGCTTGGGAATGTTGTTGAAGGCAACACTCAAATCCCCGTTCTGAAAAGAGAACTTCCCAGACAGGTCTGTATTATGTTGTCGTCAACATCTGCTTAATTGTTCACAATGTTTTTGTTTAGAATGTAGTGATTAACTGATTATTTGTGATTTTGGTCCTGTTTGGGTTTAGAAGCCGGCTTGTCGTTTATGGAGAAGTTAGTTTCGCTTTGCATTCTTATTTTTCTCATATATGAAATAGATGAAAAATTGTTAAATAGTCCCTTTTAAATAGGTAGGTGTTTATGGAGAAGTTAAAAATGAGAGCTTTTGAAAAAATTGAAATATAAAAGCTGATTTCGAAAAGGGAAAAGCTAAATAGTGCGAAAGAGTGATGCACGACAAAGTTACGAATGTTTTCAACCGTTAGATTATGTTTTAGGTTAGATTTATGAATGAAAAAATATAAACCGCTCATTGATGTATTTGTGCGATTCGTACTTTCCATTGTTTGTACTATATAGCAATTCTCTTTAGAAAAATTATCCAAACTGACTCTTAGTGAATGCTTGTGTTGGATTGACAGCTTCGCCCGGGTTATACTTTTAACATTGAGGCTGGGAAGCAGGCTTTGAGGAATATAAATTCCCTTGCTTTGTTTTCCAACATCGAGGTGAATCCGCGGCCTGATGAGAAGAACGAGGGAGGCATAATTGTTGAGATCAAGCTGAAAGAGCTGGAGCAGAAAACGGCTGAAGTCAGTACTGAATGGAGTATCGTCCCTGGGCGAGGAGGGCGTCCCACTTTGGTATTTTATCGCAAATCAAATATCCCTCTTGTTTTGGAATTTGTTTGCCTTTATGTAATTGCTTTCTGTTCTATGTTTGTACAGGCTTCGCTGCAGCCAGGAGGGACTGTTACTTTTGAACATCGGAATCTGCAGGGATTGAATAGATCTATTACCGGTTCTGTGACAACTAGCAACTTCCTCAATCCTCAGGTACTCTTGTACCAGTTCATTGAGTTTTTTGTCATTTTACTGTAGGAATGGTGTAGTTTCTCATCAATGTAGGCATAGGCATTGGTATTTGGTATAATGCCCTTAGTGTGTTCCTGCAGGATGATCTTGCATTTAAGCTTGAGTATGCACAACCATATTTGGATGGTGTAGATAATCCACGCAATCGAACTCTCCGTGTAAGCTGCTTCAATAGCCGAAAGCTGAGTCCGGTATTCATTGGGGGGCCAGGGGTGGATGATGTGCCCCCAATATGGGTTGATCGTTCTGGTGTAAAAACCAATATCACAGAGGTAATTTTACTGGTTCTTTTACATTATTCTTGACTTGGCTATTTGAGCTGTTGGTAGTTTTCATTTTAACTTAATTTGTATATCTTGTTTACCGAGCAGAATTTTACTCGTCAGAGTAAATTCACTTATGGATTAGTGATGGAAGAGATAACAACACGAGATGAAACTAATAATATCTGTGCCAATGGTCAAAGAGTGTTGCCTAATGGAGGAATTAGTGCAGATGGACCTCCAACCACCCTCGGTGGTACTGGCATCGACAGGATGGCGTTTTTACAGGCAAATATTACAAGGGATAACACAAGGTTTGTGAATGGATCTATAGTTGGAAGCAGGAATGTGTTCCAGGTAGTAATCTCATCCTACAATCATTGCTGTTGATATTGTCCAAAAAAGTTCATTTTGTTTCACATAAAAGAATCATATTGGTTGATGTTTGCAGCGCTCCGTGTTTTGTTTAGAATTTAAATCTAGACTTTAGTGGGTGGGGGAAGAAAACAAAAGGATGCATCAAACTGGGGTGGAGCCTTATTATCTTATAGAGATACCATGGCCTGCCCAAATATTTTCGAAATCCTTTAGATCACATGTATTTTATATTTTAAATGAGTCAACTTGCACATTTTTGTCACTTGGCCCTTCCAAGCTTTTATTTCAATTTTCTAACCTACATCCGGTCCTGATATAGAATTGAATTTGATGAATACCTCGTTCTTTTAATTTTGTCGCTACAGATTTATATTTGAAACCAGCATTTCAATTTAATACAGTATAATAAAATTAATTAGAGGGATTAGTTATTAGTTAATCTGTTTTTCTATTAGGGTCACACTTCCCTTGCGTGTTGTGTAGGGAGTGGATATATAAGGATCATTTCCTATACTGATACCCTTATTCTGTTATGATGAAAGCAGAATCATATTGAATATTTCTCTTTTCTCTCTTCGAGTTTCTTCTTTCATAATATGGTATCATTTGCCCAATGATTTCTGGACCTGTGAGTTCCTTCATCATGCCTCGACACTCGACCACCTCGACTAGCGGTTTGGCTTCGGCGGTGCTGGTGCCGGAGCCCACTCAGAACCCTATGAGCCCGTACTATATTCATCCCGGGGAGAATCCTGCGATTTCCTTGGTGACGACGCCCCTCACCACGAAGAACTATCACCTTTGAAACAATTGACTAGGACTGCACTGATTGTGAATATTTATAGTTGGATGTTTGCACCTAATTTTGTTTATCTAGTTTTGGAACTGGTCAACCTTAGTGTTTTTCTAAATTTCTGATCTTGAAGTTTGCTATGCTATGTTCTATGCCAACACAGTTATCTTTCTATATGAACTGCAGGTAGATCAAGGCCTTGGCATTGGCAGCAAGTTCCCATTCTTTAACCGTCACCAGTTAACGGTGACACGGTTTTTCCAGTTGAAGTCTGTGGAGGAAGGGGCTGGTAAACCACCACCACCGGTGCTGGTCCTCCATGGCCGCTATGGTGGCTGTGTAGGTGACCTTCCAAGCTACGATGCTTTTATTCTCGGGGGTCCCTATTCCGTAAGGGGTTACAACATGGGTGAGATTGGAGCAGCCAGAAACATCCTCGAGGTAAGAATGGCTGTATACATTTTATGGTTGTCTATGGAGATACAATAGTGGTTTAATTCTTCTAATCTATACATGATCAGCTAAACAACTATACGTTTTCTTGTTCTTTCTGCAGTTGGCAGCTGAGCTACGGATACCTATTAAAGGTACACACGTGTATGCCTTTGCAGAACATGGCAATGATCTCGGAAGTTCGAAAGATGTCAAAGGGAATCCGACAGAAGTCTATAGGAGAATTGGTCAAGGATCCTCTTATGGTGTTGGTGTCAAGCTTGGTTTAGTAAGAGCAGAATATGCCGTTGATCATAACTCGGGAACAGGTGCAATATTTTTCCGTTTCGGAGAGAGATTTTGAGGTGCACATTAGTCGTAGTATACTGTTTGATTATGTTTGGTTCTTTTCGTTTGCGGAGGAAACCTCTCAGCTAATTGGTTTCATAGGTGCTTGAATCTTTGCCGTAGAATTTGGTTTAAGTCATTAAGTGAACTTCATGCTGGTGCTGGGCTTGGGTTTTCCGTAGGGTAATTACTCTGAAAACGTACTGATTCTTATAGACTTTTTTTTTCTCCTTGTGAATATTGTTGTTGAAATTTTAGGGATTGGAATTTTGATATTAGTCTCTCAAATTCTATAAGTTGATGAAGAATTGCGCCAAATATTTCTCTTCCCTTACCAATTGTCGTTTAGGATTCGACTAGAATTTGGAACTCCTTCATCTCAGCCAAAAACAGTAATACCGTTTTTTCCCCCCTCAAAAATGAAATAAAACAAAACCTTCATTCAGCATCGTAACTGTTAAATTCTTATATATCTTGTCTCTTGTGGCGTCACAATCACATTGTTATTGTTATTGACACGAGGGAAGGGGAGGGTAAAGTAAACGGAGGGAGAGAAAATGAAAAGAAATGTTTTCTCCTTGTTTGGTTTGGAAGAAAAAAAATAAAATGTGGATCTCAATATGAAATAAAGTGTTTCAAAATAGTGATGGATGAACCAGCAATTCAGTGCATCACTAATTTTGTATAGCTTATAATAGGGAATGTTAAATTTACAAGGAGATCTAATTAAGTTATTACATTTCAGTTTACTTGAAATTCTCAAATTCTTATAATATATTCAAAAAATTTACAAATTGAATTAATTAAATTGTTTTAAATTTTTTATTCAAAACTCACCAATCAAAATATCAAAATTCACTCAATTTTTTTTTTAAAAAATCTCATTTTTCTTCTTTAAATCATAAACTCATATCCTACAAAATTCTTCAAATTTTATCAAAATTTTACTAAATTTTGAACTCCTAAACATTTAAAATTATTTCATATGTCAAATTCATCCTCAAATCTCAAATATTTAGATAAAAAAAATTAGAGTTAAAGGGTATTAAATAAAAAAATTAACAATGAGACTATATTTGCTTAATTTTTAAAATAAAGAGAGAAAGACTTGAGGAACAAAATTGCTAGTCCAAACTAAAGTGTAATTTTATGCATTAAAAGTTTAAAATTATGTTTTAAAAAATTTAAATAAACTTGTCCAGTTGTCCCTAGGAACAATTTAACTAGTACAGTTTAGAATTTAGAAATTTACAAAGCGTTTTTGAAAATATTGTAAGAATAAAGGCCAACGGGTAATGAGAAAAGAAAGGAGAAATGAAAAGAAGAAGAAGAAAAAAAAAAAAAAGATAGAAGAGTAATGCGGCTGAAAGGTGCGATTAGTCTTTTAATTTTCACTGCTAACACGGTACTGGTTTGTCGTAGCCCTAGCTCAGTGACTGCTATATGCAATGCATGCTGTGGTAAGAAGCACAACATTCGTGAGGATTCCCGCCAAAAATGCCATCCTCAGCCGCCATCGGTTTCTCCGATCAGAACCCGAAGCCTACGCTGAACTCATCGACACATACGCTCGCGATCGAGCTTTGCACGATGGCAAGAAGCTCCACGCGCACCTAACCACCAACGGCTTCACGCGTTTCAACGTCGTCGCTTCCAGCCTCGTGGCACTGTACGCGTGCTGTGGCCAACTCTCCCTTGCGCGAAAACTGTTCGACAAAATTCCCCAAACAAATGTCCGCCGCTGGATCGCCCTCATCGGAACCTGCGCTCGCTGCGGCTTCTACCATCACGCCCTCGCCGTGTTCTCCGAGATGCAAACGATTCAAGGGCTGAAACCCAACAACGTTTTCGTGATCCCAAGCGTTCTCAAAGCTTGCGGCCACGTAGGTGACCGAATCGCCGGAGGACAAATACATGGCTTAATTCTGAAGTGTTCGTTCGAACTTGATGCCTTTGTGTCCAGCGCGTTGATTGTTATGTACTCCAAGTGTGCCAGGGTTGAGGATGCGCGCAAGGTGTTTGATGGGATGGCTGTGAAGGACTTGGTGGCTCTGAATGCTGTTGTTTCTGGGTACGCTCAACAAGGGCTTCCAAATGAGGCAATGGGTTTGGTTGAAAGTATGAAGTTGATGGGTTTGAAGCCAAATGTGGTAACTTGGAACGCTTTGATATCTGGGTTTGCTCAGAAAGGTGACAAGGCAATGGTCTATGAGATCTTCAGGTTGATGATTGAAGATGGAGTTGAGCCTGATGTGGTGTCATGGACTTCTGTTATATCTGGTTTTGTGCAGAACTTTCGTAACGATGAAGCATTTGATACGTTTAAGCAAATGTTGCGTCATGGGTTCTGCCCAACTTCGGCTACTATCAGCGCCCTTCTCCCGGCTTGTGCTACTGCAGCAAGAGCGAGGGTTGGGAAGGAGATTCATGGTTACACTTTGGTGATTGGGGTGGAGGAAGATGTGTATGTAAGGAGTGCTCTGGTTGACATGTATGCAAAATGTGGGTTCATTTCTGAGGCGAGGACACTGTTTCATAAGATACCAGAGAAGAACACGGTGGCATGGAACTCCATCATTTTTGGTTACGCGAATCATGGGTATTGCGAAGAAGCTATTGAGCTCTTCAATCAGATGGAGATGGAAGGGGCAGCCAAGCTGGATCATTTAACTTTCACGGCAGCTCTCACCGCGTGCAGCCATGCTGGAGATATTGAACTTGGGCAGAGGATGTTCAGGATTATGCAAGAAAAGTATTGTATTGAGCCACGACTGGAGCATTATGCATGCATGGTGGATCTTCTTGGTCGAGCAGGGAAACTCGATGAAGCATATTGCATGATCAAGACAATGCCTGTTGAACCTGATTTGTTTGTGTGGGGTGCATTGCTGGCTGGTTGTAGAAACCATGGGCATGTGGAGCTTGCAGAAGTGGCTGCTAAGCATTTGTTGGAATTAGAGCCCGAGAGTGCTGGGAACCGTCTTCTGTTGTCCAGCCTGTATGCCGATGCTGGCAAATGGGGAAAGGTTGAGAGGATCAAGAAAAGGATAAAAAAGGGAAAACTTAGAAAACTTCAAGGGTTGAGTTGGATAGATAATGTATAATAAACATTATAGGTAGGTAAATTATTCTTTCTGCCTGGAGGGTTCCTTTGCAATTTGCTACATTTCTGTAGGTAGAGGACACGGGTTTTGCTTGTCCAAAAAGAAGAGGATGGCGAAATCTATAGAAACAATTTTGGATGCTGTTTTGTTTCCTGCTCCTCATCAAGCAACAAGGCAACAGTTCGATACTCTTTTGCGATGCACGTGCACCCACCATTGGACCTAAGGATTATGTTATCACATGTGCCTGCATTCCTTAGGAACCAAATCTTATCTTATGTATTCACACTTTAGACAACCACCCCAAAGGCTGCTTAGGCAGCACACGGTGCTAGTTACACGACTGCATGTCACATACTTGCAACGAAGTGAAGCGTCGCGGAGAGAAGTTTTGATAAAACACAACGAATCCTTCATTTTTCACCATAAGTCTACCATTTCTAGCGAAAAGGACTCGTGGTCCATTTATTATATCAAAAGAATTTCTAAGAGAACCGAAAACTTTATGTATTTACTACAAGAAACCTAACCCACTAGAGGCATTTGCGCTTTTGCGATTGATTCCATGACCCCCATTATTCCTTTATTTATATAAAAGAGAATGTTGGCATTAGGTGCCTTTACTTTTAATCCAATGAACTTTGCTTTAATTGACCTCCAACCAGCTCTCCTTATACTTCGAATCTTTAGATACCTTTTTGTTTAATCACTTTCGTTTATGAAATTCAATTCGCAAAGCAGTATAAGGAATCTACAGACTTGAACAAGCCTTATGCACAAGAAGAAAGAGTTTACAAGAGTATAAGTAAGTGGTAGTGCCCGCGAAAAGGGGAAAAAAAAAACAAAGTAGCAAAATTTACAAACTGTATGGATCGATCTTCCTCAAGCTCCTATTTATATTGATCAAAATGTATTTGTACCTCTACTCGTTAGAGTGCATACTCTCTAAACCGAGTAAACCATACTCATGACCGTCTGGGGGAAAATCCCCCAACAAATGAATTGTTACGGGTAACACAAGAATTCTCAAGGTTGGGGTACGTGTGTATGTTTTGTGCCTCTAAATATACAAATCCCCGTTCCACTCCCATTGCAACTTTCTAACATGGGAACCTACAGCACCCAATTTAAGAAAATGGAACGACTCTTTCAAATGAAATAATAATAACCAAAAACTTTAAGATATAGAAAATACATCTACTGCGAGAGCACGGTACAAATTTTTGCTGACTGTTTTTCACTTTTCAGTCTATCTTTCTGAAAAAGAAGGTTAAGACATTCAGGATAACACAATATAGTAATAGCACGCACTTATGATTTATGAATCAGAGAACTAGTTAAGAATTTACTCTAGAATCAGCTGCCTAGGTAGACCAGAAGAGACATGCCAGAATTCTCCTCCCACATTTATGTGAGAGGAATTAGAGAATGTGTGCCAACAAGTTTGTAAATCTGCTTGGCATGGTACATACTTCTGATTCAGATCGTAATTTAGCTCCATAAGAAGTCTTCATATACTTCCTCAAGTATCTGTTTATGCGAGTCCAGGCAGATAAACACAGCTACTTCCCAGACTTTTTAAAGTGACAACCAACAATTAAATGTTTGAATCTACAAAAGAGGCATCACATAGAAAATACATCATTTTTCTGCTTCCTCATTAAATATACAATCAATTAGCATCAAGAACTGATAATGTTGATGAATTTATCAGGGCAAATGATGAGATAAAGTCGAATGAAGAAATACATGCCTAGCCTCCTAAAAGTTATGCAGTTAGTGGGTTAGTTACTTCTGTTAGCATTCCCTCTCATGTATAAATAGCTCACCCTGTACTCTTTGCAATTCATTCGGTTCAATACAAGAATATGAATCCTTCAATTCTCTCTGTTTTCTCTCTATCTCACTTTATCATACAAACAAAGACCAAATCTCATCTTCCATCAGAAGATATCTATAAAAAGATGCAATACTTTTTTTAAAATAAAGAAACTGAACATGCACAGCACATCCTTTCAATGGCGGTGGTATTCACTTTTACCGTATGAGGATGAGAACATAAACATGGACAATTTGTCCAAAGATAGAACAAAATGAAACAGCGAACGACAGCATCAAAGATTAAAAGCGACCCACCAATCATTTGCTTTAAGTTGATCTCATAATCATTCAGTGCCTCAGCATATTGCACTCAAAGACAGCACAAACAAACATGCTCATTGCTCAATGCTCAATGCTCATCCTCCTAGTCCTCACATAATTAGCAAGCCATACCAACAAAGAAATAAAAAATTAAAAAAAAAAAACAGAACATTCACTTCACTCCGATGCAAGATATACTTCAAATACATAACAAAGTCTATCATAATCAATAATCAACCATCACAAGTGAAGTAATAGGTGGGCGTGGGAGTGAGCGTGTTACTCAAAACATAGAGCGCTTGAAGAAGCCAAAACCTCAATCAATCGTATGTAGATAATTCTGCTTAAGACTAAAATTTCTTTTGAAACAGAAATAACTGGAAGGTAGGTAACGGACTAACGGTTCTGTGTACGTGATGTGAATGCTGACCTGTAGAGAGAAGAGTGGGGTTGAGAGTGAATCCCTTTCATTTATTATCATTATGATGAGCAAGGTGACGATGAGGGTGAGGGGGAGGGGGAGGCCAATCCCTGTGGTGCAACATGTTATAAGGGTGAGAGCGGTAAGAGGAAGTGGCAGAAGAAGAACCGAAGGGGATCCCCATGTGGCCATGTGGGTGTGGCATGCCAAGGAGGGGCATAGACATCATGGGAGGAGGAGGTGGAGGATAAGGCATGTGAATAGGAACAGGAAGGTGTGAATTCCCATGTGAATGAGAATGTCCTGAATGTGCAGTGGCGGTGGCAGTAGCGGCAGCGGCAGAGTCATGGAGACTCTGAGGCACAGGGGTGGAAGCAAAGAGTTGATCGGAGGAAGAAGGACCCTCGTTGGAGAGACCCTGCATCCTCTTCAGGTAAAGGCGATACTTCTGGAGGTGGCTAGCGACGTTCTCTCGGGTCAACCCTTCCACGTTCATCAGCTGCATAATCGTCTTGGGAACCGCGTTCTTGATCCCGAGGTGCGCCACCACGTCCACAAACCTCTTGTGTAGCTGCGGGGTCCACACCAAACGGGGCCGTTTCAGTGTCGTCTCCGTCGTCGTCCTAACCGCCGAAGAATCGGCTTCCTCCGCGCAACCGATCTTCCTCTGTTTCCGGGAATCCGAACCCGACCCGTCCCGATCGGCGTCCTCCTCCTCCTCGGCCTCGCCCTCCTCCTCCTCGTCGCCGCCGTCCGGGTGGTTGTTGTTGGAGGAGGAGAAGGCCTGGCCGCCGCCACGGAGAATGGAAAGGGTGTTGCGTGAGGCGCGGTTCACGTCGAGGAGCGTGCGGCGGGGCTCCGGCGAGATGCTGAAGGCGGATGCGAGCTCCGGCGGGATCAGAAGCTGAGATAGCGGAGTGAGATCGTGAGGGCTTGGTAGACCCTTCTCCCACTCCGTCATACGCTCTTCCTCCGTTCTCACCTCCTCACCCATTCACTGATGCTTCTTCTAACACTATGTTTCTCTCTGTTTGGGTATTGTTTGATTTGGATCCGAAAAGTCAAAAGAGGAATTGATGAATGAACGATGCAGAAATGAAATTGAATAGGGAGATGGAGGATGGAGTTTTGGAAATAGGAGAAGAAAGAAGAAAAAAAAAAAATCTGTCTGTGTGTGTAGATATTTCGTGAGATTCGACGGTGGGGCTATGAGTGTGTGCCCGTGCAAGAGAGAAAAAGTGACCGAGGAACAGAACAGAGTAATGCGATGAAAAGAAGTTAAATGAAATGGTGATACTTGTTAATTTTTTGGATTCGAGTCTGAATGATAATGGGTATAATAATGTAATTTGGGGGAAATTGTGAAAAAGGGGAGAGAAAAAGTGCATATCCTATTCCAGATGGGTGTGGTGGTGGTGCCAACGTGGACGAGTTAGCCAGATATTTTTGATCCGCTAAGTATCTTTCTTTCTTACTTCCCTTGTGTATATTGTATAGTTTGCTTATTTATTATGATTATCTCTCGCTCGCTCGACGCGAAACACACGTGCCTGCCTGCGCCTTGTCAAAATAAAAAGTGCCTACGTCCCTCCTCGTGATGCGATTGTGATCAATGAAGGCAGACATTCATCATGATCCATATATGAAGATTCTTGATTTCGTGTGTACCCTAGACCCTAGTACCCAGTGTCTACTTAATTTGTGTATGGTTAATTAGTAGACTATTGAGTTTATTTATTGATACGGAGTTAATAATACTTTGGGGTGGCCTAGAAGTTTATTTTCGTTCTTACAACTTAACAACTTTTAATTCGGGTTAAAATCTTTTAAGCTTATGCATGACAAATAAACTCATACACGTGGCTGCTCATCCGAATTTGTCAGAGTTTTTATGGGAAAAAACCCATTTTGATGGGATTTGGGGTTAGGGTCGATTTTTCTCCTTTTTTAAAGACGGGGATGGGGATAATGACACTCACGAGTCATCTCTATTTCGCTTAGAGCTGGTAAAATGGGTCGGGTTAAAAAAGTTTAAAAAATAGAGAGTTTGGACACATAAATTTGAGTCCGTTTTTAATTCGGGTCTTTTTGGCCCGGTCTGATAAAGTTCGAACCCGATAAAGCATGAGCCCGAAGCGAGTTGCACTGGAAAATATAGGCTAAAACCCGAGCCCAAAAAGTGAAAAACTCGGACACACAAATTCGAACCCGTTTTCAATCTGGACTTTTTTGACCCAACCCAAAAGCTCATTTTGCCAGCTCTAATCGCCCTTCTATTTAAAATATTGTAATAATTTAATAAATAATAATATTTTGTACACATTTTGTCAAAATATAACAGAATTTATTATAAATATCAACTTATATTTAAAAATAATTAGAATATTTTAAAAAAAAACATTGAAAGCGGTGATGTGGGGCAGAGAAATCCAACCCCCGTCGGAGGCAGAGACGGATACCAATTTCTCATTCCAAACAGGGATGGGGGCAGAGACACGGATAATTTTGGGGGGTCGAGGGCAAGGGTGGCAAAAATCATTTCCACTCCGCCCTGTTGCAATGCTTATTTAAGCTTGATTTTCTTCTGAATACTTCTTTCAATTAATTTTCTCTGTCCATTATGATTAGAAATTAGAAGCACAAGGATTAAGGTTTGAAATTCATTTTCGTTGTTATTTTGTATGTGAATATTTATTTATCCATAAATCCATGGACTTTTACGATGTAGACATATGACGAAGTCTTTTTTTTTATATAAATAAATATTATTTAAGTTAACTTAATCAGACATAACTTTATGAATGATGTGTCAACATTTTAGGCTATGTGAACTGAAGTTGGAGGTGCCGCATTCGGCTTTTTTTATTAATACCACGTTTGAAAAAATTATTTTGTCAAATACCACGGTTTTTTTTTAATTAGGTTTCTACCATGGTTTACATTTTAGGTGAGAAGTCCTATTTCCAAAACAGGACTTCTCACCGTTGTTTTATTTTATTTTTTTAAAATGTCTATGAGAAGTCCTATCCCCAAAACAGGACTTCTGAACACATTTTTTTAATTTTTTTTCAATTTTTTGTTTAATTTTGATGGTTTAGGGTTTAGTTAAGGTGGTTTATGGTGTTAGGTGGTTTTAGGATTTTGGGGTTATTTAAATTAATTAATTTATTTTGTTTATTAATTCAATTTATTATTTAATAATTACTACAATTAAGCTAGTTTATGACATAATAGTAAATAATAATACAATAAAATGATTACATTAAAATTATAAATGGGGTACAACGATCCACATTTCTTACTCTTGTGTAGAATGTCTAGGATTGTAATAAGGACATCTATTCCTGCT
This sequence comes from Glycyrrhiza uralensis, assembly GCA_030159175.1. NCBI lineage: Eukaryota > Viridiplantae > Streptophyta > Magnoliopsida > Fabales > Fabaceae > Glycyrrhiza > Glycyrrhiza uralensis. The sequence goes on along the minus strand of BRZY01000003.1, from coordinate 52,467,896 downwards.
ATGACCCTCATTTCGACACAGTCCACACCTTTTAGGGTGACGATGTCTTTCTACCTGATCCATCTCAGTGCGAATGCGAGTAGATTGTGGACGACCCCGTGGTAGCCTCCGCATTTGTGGATCGTGGCACACTTGAGGACCAGTATATTCTGGCCAATATTCTTCATTGGGCAACACACTGAACTCTTCGCGGTAAACATTGAAGACATTTTCCAACTTGTACACAGGAGGCACATATATCATGTAGTCGTGGAAAACAGATGAACAAGCAGCGATGATATGTGAACACGGGATGTGTATTGCCTGAAATTTACCATAGTCACATTTTCTTTCATCTAAGTCTACCTTGAATTTTCCAGCAGGTCGCCCCTCCCGTGGGTTGATAGTTTCTTCTACACAGAAAATACTTTGTTGTCGGTTAAAAGTATGAACTTGGTGAGAATGTGCTTTGGCCCGTTCCTTCTCAATAGCCTTGGTCAGAAAATATCTCTTTCGCTTCTACCGATGATGATTTCATGTCTAATCTATTTGGTGTAGACGTTGGAACGCCACAGTCAGCGGCTACTTATATGCAAAACATGTACACATTTGGCACGCCGTCATTCCCTAGCTTCACAGCTGGTAGTTCCTCAACGTCATATATCGGCGAATTAAGAGAAGATTCCTCGTACCCTACTGCAAATCCATATGTCAATGAGAATGAGCCGCAGCAGGAGCAATCTGCCACTGTTATTGAAGAAGAAGATCCAACGCGACGACGTACACGACGTATACAACCTGCACGCAACCGAAAACCTCCAAGGTGTGGAACAGGACACCATTTAGGAGAATAACTTATGGTGTATATGTAACCATAACAGCAATAAATGCCCTAACAGAAAATGTGGACCGTTGTACCCCATTTATAATTTTAATGTAATCATTTTATTGTATTATTATTTACTATTATGTCATAAACTAGCTTAATTGTAGTAATTATTAAATAATAAATTGAATTAATAAACAAATAAATAAATTAATTTAAATAACCCCAAAATCCTAAAACCACCTAACACCATAAACCACCTTAACTAAACCCTAAACCATCAAAATTAAACAAAAAATTGAAAAAAAAATTAAAAAAACGTGTTCAGAAGTCCTGTTTTGGGGATAGGACTTCTCATAGATATTTAAAAAAATAATAATAAAACAACGGTGAGAAGTCCTGTTTTAAAAATAAGACTTCTCACCTAAAATGCAAACCATGGTAGAAACCTAATTAAAAAAAAAACCATAGTATTTGGCAAAATAATTTTTTCAAACGTCATATTAATCAAAAAAAGCCTGCCGCATTCACCACCTCCAATCCACACCTGCAAAATGAACGGCAAATAAGACCTGCAACTAAGAACATCATAAGTCATAAACCAACCAGTTTTGTTACAGACGCAAGCCCGCAACCCACCGACATAAAACCCTATTAATCTCATGAACATTAGCTCCAGAGTCCCACCCTCAAAAAATCAAAATTGCACCCCCAAACCGGAAATTTAACAAATCGTGTTGTTCGGTAGTACGACGTGGCGGGCGCCCAACAGAGTGTATTAACCTTTTTTACATTTTAGGGGTTTTATTGGCAAATGGGGAATGTGCAAAGTGGAAACTGCTCTCCAACTCCAAAAGCCAAAAGAAAGAAAGTGGGTGGATGAGTAAAATTGAGGGACGGTGTTGGGAGACAGTTGGAAGGGTGATTCAACCAACGAGGGTATCAGCAGCGGGGCCCATCCAATTACTGATAAGTGATAAGACCATCTCCAACGCGCTGTTCTTAAATTTAAGAACAGCATAAGAACGGTTCTTATTTTGGGGCAGCGTTGGAGGGAAGTGAGCTGGCCGCCATCGTTCGTTGCGCAGCAAGAACATCCACAAGAACGTTCTTATACATTTAAAAATAATTTATTTTCTGCAAAAGCAGATTATAATCTCAACTGCAAAAGGTGGAAAAATAACCGCATGAACTAGATCAGAAACAAAGGATGAAACCCCAACAACAGAAACTCCAAAATAAAAATAAAAACCCAAAATCAGAAACCCAGAAAAATATCCCCAATGCGTCCAGCAAGCTGTCTCCGACGCATCCAGAGGAAGTTGGAGGAGGATGAATGTAACACCCTTTCTCCAAAAAGGATATTACACCATAGTTACCAAGAATTTTTGAATACTTAGAAAATATATTAGTAAAAGTTGGAAATCCTTCTTCCAAAATGTGGGTAAAAATTTTCTTCCTTTAAAAGAAGATGAGAAGGACGGGGAATATGTTTCCTTAACTCTTTTCGAAAGGTTTAGAATGCGGAAACGTAAGGTATACACTTGTAAAGAGGATCTCATCTCATATAAAAATATTCAGAGTTTACAAGACAAACTCAAGATACTCAAAATACTTTGAACAGTGAACATCTGAGCCGGTCAAATCTCTAGACCACTACCCAGAGCAATATAGTAAACACTGGTCCTTCTCGTAATTTGCGCAGCAACCTCCATCAGATCTTCTCCTAAGGCTTAGTCCACTCCTTGGGAAAAATATCTACTCAACCACGTATGGACAAAACATGGAAAGTAGGCAGGGTGAAAATCTTCATCATTTAAGACATACAATAGATATAATGCACACAGCAATTAAAAATTCATATGACAAATATTACGCAATAATACCGTTATACTCATCCTCAAAATAAACACAAATGCCAAGTTCTCGCCTGTACAGTAATGGCCAAACACAAACAAATCACCGATACAGTAATATCACATAAACTCTCTAGACTTTCGGGACACACCCACGAGCACTTTGCCCGCTACTCCTGGGGATTTTTCCTTAATGACTTTCGGGACACACCCACGAGCACTCAGCCCGCTACCCCATGGAGATTTTTCTCAAGACTTTCGGGACACACCCACGAGTATAACAACCCGCTGCTCCTGGAGACTTTCACTTAAATTCGGGACACACCCACGAGTAAGTCACTCGCTACTCATGGAGATTTTTCATAGGAATTTCGGCACACAGCCACGAGCATTCAGCCCGCTACTCCGAGAGATTTTTCACTTAAATTCGGGACACACCCACGAGTAAGTCACTCGTTAACCACAGACACCAATTTACAACTTTACTCCCAAATACACACGAAATCATAAGTAAACACAAAATCACATTTCTCAGATAAGAACTCGGTGTCACATATCTCAATCAAACACAGAATCACACTGCTCAGATAGGAACATCGAATCACATAACTCATATGAAACATAGAATCTCAGGTAAAACATCATACTCAAAAATACTCTCGTCACTCTACTTTTTTTTGCTTTATTAATTTATTTTAAGAATAATTACATTGTGACAGGGTCAAACGCGGTAACGGATCATAACTATAATAATATTAACGAAAATTATTACTTAGGTTCATTCTCTTTGGGAAAAGCCCTTTGGAAGCTAGTCAAGTAATCTTCGCCACGTATATACAAACTTACTAAGATAGGAAAAATAGCGCATCGGTATGGTTCCCAGGAAAGATCTTGGTGAGCTTTTGGGCTCCTTCAATGACCTTTGTCTTTCCTAGACAGATCCATACAAATGAACTACCTTAACCAATCATCAGTCTGTATATAAACAGTAAAAATCACAAGTTTTATATATTTTTGAAAAGAACATGGAAATGGAAGAAAAACACCAGTTTAGGAATTTTTAGCGTATTTAGTCACTTGCTCTCGTCCCAATGGCGTAATAGAGATACAGCCCCTGAGCCCGACCGTATGAGTACACCGAAGATGTATTCTTACGCCTGACCAAAGCACCCCATCCATATCCGTCAAAAGAACTACAGAGGTTCAATTTTACAATTTCTTAAATTTGTTGATCACGGAGGCATAGCCCACTGGGTGATCAAGCCTTTATCGATAAAATTTCGCCAGCGTAACGGTACAATTATTAAACTTTATAAATAAATTGGGCATTATAACTTTACTATTTGAAAAATCACATTTTTTAAATAAAAATTAGACATAGTAACCATTTAAAACAATTTAACAAATATATAACAATTTATTTAAAACAATAAACACCCAACACACAAATTTTCATCATAACAAAGATCAAAACCATCTTTAAGAAGAATTTCCCCATACCTTGGCCGAGAACAATGAAGAACACTAAGAACACAAGAACAAAAACACAAAAACTTTGATTAGTAACAAAGAAAAACCAAAGGAAACAAAAGGGAAAGAAAAGGATTTTGAGTGATTTCTCTTCAAGTTGGATTGTGAAGAAAATGAAGAGCACCCCTCCTCTATTTATAGCCAAGGAGGCAGCCAAGGGAAGTGGTTTTAAGCCCATAGTTTTCACAAACCATGGTTTAGGAAAAAGAAATTAAAATAACTAAAAACTATTTAATTAAAATCTAATTGGTTCAAAAGGAAGCATAAGCATAAAAAAAAGAATATCCCCTCCACTTGCATATGAAGAAGGCGGCCAAGATGGGCTGGAAGAGGTGGGATGTATTTTGACCAAAATACCCCTAGGGTTTGGATGAAAAACAAGGGTAAAAATGTCTTTTCATAAATCAAAAATTGAAATAATTAATTAAAATTGATGAGAACCAATGAGAATGCTAGAAAATGCCATGACAAGCCCAAATAATTTCGTGGTACTCATTTTTGAAATTTATTAATAATGCAAACTTTTCGGTTTTCATCGTTTCGCAGGTATAACCCCGAAAATACAGAAAAATAGGGTTTTCAAAACTTACACAGAAATAATTTGTAAAATCATGAAATAAATAATTAAAAATAAAATATAAAATGGTTATGGACCTTTGTCACGAAAATTATACCTGTTAAACAAGGTTTTTGCGTTAAAACGCCCCCGGGTAGTGTAGTTTTCGGTATTTTTTTTAAAGTTTTCCAAAAATTCCAGAAAAATTCTAGAAAATCTAAAATAATAAAAGAATCAACTTTTGTGAAGGAAGTTTATTTATTGAGTTAATTTAACACACTCAAGCTATTTAAATCTTTTTCCGTCAGTTAGACGTAAACCGTTTTCCGTAAAAAGACCCAAAGTTGATTGAAAAGCTACCGTTTCATAAGTATTTCGAAATACATGTATTTTACCCCTAATTTTAAGCCAAGAATAAATCTCAAAACATTTATCTTCCAAAAATTCATATAAAACATAAATCAGAACAGTTATCCAGAAAAACGGATGTTACAACTCTTCCCCTCTAAAAAAAATTTCGTCCTCGAAATTCGCAATTATACTTAGGAATTAACTTATCAATTCATATCAATTACCATTGTTATCTCACTGCTACCAGCAAGCTAATGGGTTAGCTAGACCCACACCTTGACCTTAAGTAGTAAGAAAGCAATAATAATTTATGACCAATAATATCATCCCCAAAATCATTTCTACACAAACAAGTTTCAGAGAATATATATTGTAAGCACACATACTCAATCAACATGTTACTAATGCAACCAAATACTCATATAATCATATATAATCAACCAGCACAAGCAATTCCTAATAGGTCCTAACCGGCCTCGCAACTTATCCCAAGATTCTCACTACTTCAACATACCATCACCCAGGAAAGAAAGGTATCACCAGACATGGTTTCCCACCAGACAACTACCCAGGTAAAACTAAGTTAAAACCCTACTCAAGAACTCCCCAATCACTAAACACCACACACAAAATTTCACACAGAAAACAATCCAACAGATTCACCCAAGTCTATATCATCCCGGAATCACCTGGCTACCTTCAGATTTACGACTTTATCCCTACAAACCAACACGGATGCCAACCACATGTGTTGTCCTCACTTACATGCTTATCAGAAGGTCATCCTTTCCTGTACAGTCCCATACCTGTACAGTATCGTTGGCATAAGTAGTACCGATTAATCTTACTAAGTTCTCCTCAACTGTACCGTCCCATTCCAGCACAGCTGCGGATTCCTCAGTTGTACCGTCCCATTCCAGCACAACATGATACCAGATTCTCCCAGAATAATATAAACCAAACAAATAATCAAAATTCACACAATTTCACACAGCACAAACAACTCATCAGAGTTCACACAACAGAACACAGTAAACCTATACCCAACAGTACCCAAAAAACTCAAACCTGGCTCTGATACCACAAAATGTAACACCCTTTCTCCAAAAAGGATATTACACCATAGTTACCAAGAATTTTTGAATACTTAGAAAATATATTAGTAAAAGTTGGAAATCCTTCTTCCAAAATGTGGGTAAAAATTTTCTTCCTTTAAAAGAAGATGAGAAGGACGGGGAATATGTTTCCTTAACTCTTTTCGAAAGGTTTAGAATGCGGAAACGTAAGGTATACACTTGTAAAGAGGATCTCATCTCATATAAAAATATTCAGAGTTTACAAGACAAACTCAAGATACTCAAAATACTTTGAACAGTGAACATCTGAGCCGGTCAAATCTCTAGACCACTACCCAGAGCAATATAGTAAACACTGGTCCTTCTCGTAATTTGCGCAGCAACCTCCATCAGATCTTCTCCTAAGGCTTAGTCCACTCCTTGGGAAAAATATCTACTCAACCACGTATGGACAAAACATGGAAAGTAGGCAGGGTGAAAATCTTCATCATTTAAGACATACAATAGATATAATGCACACAGCAATTAAAAATTCATATGACAAATATTACGCAATAATACCGTTATACTCATCCTCAAAATAAACACAAATGCCAAGTTCTCGCCTGTACAGTAATGGCCAAACACAAACAAATCACCGATACAGTAATATCACATAAACTCTCTAGACTTTCGGGACACACCCACGAGCACTTTGCCCGCTACTCCTGGGGATTTTTCCTTAATGACTTTCGGGACACACCCACGAGCACTCAGCCCGCTACCCCATGGAGATTTTTCTCAAGACTTTCGGGACACACCCACGAGTATAACAACCCGCTGCTCCTGGAGACTTTCACTTAAATTCGGGACACACCCACGAGTAAGTCACTCGCTACTCATGGAGATTTTTCATAGGAATTTCGGCACACAGCCACGAGCATTCAGCCCGCTACTCCGAGAGATTTTTCACTTAAATTCGGGACACACCCACGAGTAAGTCACTCGTTAACCACAGACACCAATTTACAACTTTACTCCCAAATACACACGAAATCATAAGTAAACACAAAATCACATTTCTCAGATAAGAACTCGGTGTCACATATCTCAATCAAACACAGAATCACACTGCTCAGATAGGAACATCGAATCACATAACTCATATGAAACATAGAATCTCAGGTAAAACATCATACTCAAAAATACTCTCGTCACTCTACTTTTTTTTGCTTTATTAATTTATTTTAAGAATAATTACATTGTGACAGGGTCAAACGCGGTAACGGATCATAACTATAATAATATTAACGAAAATTATTACTTAGGTTCATTCTCTTTGGGAAAAGCCCTTTGGAAGCTAGTCAAGTAATCTTCGCCACGTATATACAAACTTACTAAGATAGGAAAAATAGCGCATCGGTATGGTTCCCAGGAAAGATCTTGGTGAGCTTTTGGGCTCCTTCAATGACCTTTGTCTTTCCTAGACAGATCCATACAAATGAACTACCTTAACCAATCATCAGTCTGTATATAAACAGTAAAAATCACAAGTTTTATATATTTTTGAAAAGAACATGGAAATGGAAGAAAAACACCAGTTTAGGAATTTTTAGCGTATTTAGTCACTTGCTCTCGTCCCAATGGCGTAATAGAGATACAGCCCCTGAGCCCGACCGTATGAGTACACCGAAGATGTATTCTTACGCCTGACCAAAGCACCCCATCCATATCCGTCAAAAGAACTACAGAGGTTCAATTTTACAATTTCTTAAATTTGTTGATCACGGAGGCATAGCCCACTGGGTGATCAAGCCTTTATCGATAAAATTTCGCCAGCGTAACGGTACAATTATTAAACTTTATAAATAAATTGGGCATTATAACTTTACTATTTGAAAAATCACATTTTTTAAATAAAAATTAGACATAGTAACCATTTAAAACAATTTAACAAATATATAACAATTTATTTAAAACAATAAACACCCAACACACAAATTTTCATCATAACAAAGATCAAAACCATCATTAAGAAGAATTTCCCCATACCTTGGCCGAGAACAATGAAGAACACTAAGAACACAAGAACAAAAACACAAAAACTTTGATTAGTAACAAAGAAAAACCAAAGGAAACAAAAGGGAAAGAAAAGGATTTTGAGTGATTTCTCTTCAAGTTGGATTGTGAAGAAAATGAAGAGCACCCCCTCCTCTATTTATAGCCAAGGAGGCAGCCAAGGGAAGTGGTTTTAAGCCCATAGTTTTCACAAACCATGGTTTAGGAAAAAGAAATTAAAATAACTAAAAACTATTTAATTAAAATCTAATTGGTTCAAAAGGAAGCATAAGCATAAAAAAAAAGAATATCCCCTCCACTTGCATATGAAGAAGGCGGCCAAGATGGGCTGGAAGAGGTGGGATGTATTTTGACCAAAATACCCCTAGGGTTTGGATGAAAAACAAGGGTAAAAATGTCTTTTCATAAATCAAAAATTGAAATAATTAATTAAAATTGATGAGAACCAATGAGAATGCTAGAAAATGCCATGACAAGCCCAAATAATTTCGTGGTACTCATTTTTGAAATTTATTAATAATGCAAACTTTTCGGTTTTCATCGTTTCGCAGGTATAACCCCGAAAATACAGAAAAATAGGGTTTTCAAAACTTACACAGAAATAATTTGTAAAATCATGAAATAAATAATTAAAAATAAAATATAAAATGGTTATGGACCTTTGTCACGAAAATTATACCTGTTAAACAAGGTTTTTGCGTTAAAACGCCCCCGGGTAGTGTAGTTTTCGGTATTTTTTTTAAAGTTTTCCAAAAATTCCAGAAAAATTCTAGAAAATCTAAAATAACAAAAGAATCAACTTTTGTGAAGGAAGTTTATTTATTGAGTTAATTTAACACACTCAAGCTATTTAAATCTTTTTCCGTCAGTTAGACGTAAACCGTTTTCCGTAAAAAGACCCAAAGTTGATTGAAAAGCTACCGTTTCATAAGTATTTCGAAATACATGTATTTTACCCCTAATTTTAAGCCAAGAATAAATCTCAAAACATTTATCTTCCAAAAATTCATATAAAACATAAATCAGAACAGTTATCCAGAAAAACGGATGTTACAATGAAGGCAGAGATCCATGGAGGAGGAAGAAAGAAAGAATGGTTCAACGGCAGAGAGAGGGGGAACAGGTGTTTTCACAAAAAAATGGTTCAACGAGAAGTAAGAAAAAAATGAAAAGAAAGAAGGTTTAACAGGAAAGGAAGCTCTAGAATGAGGAAACTACAGGGGTGGGCATGGTGCGGTTAATGATAAAAACTGAACTGAACTAAACCAAACTGAAAAAAAGGTTGGTGAAACTGAACTGAACTGATTATTATTTATCTCAAACCGAACTGAACAGGTTTGTCCAGTGCACTGATTTTAGAAGTTTCGAACTGATCCAGAATGAATTGCTCATTCGGCAAAGGAAGGTCTCGGTGTGTGCACGCGTTTTGGGTTTTGCTCCTGGTATTCGTTTTTCCAGCATTGAAAAAAATGAATCAAGTAAGAAGCTGAAAGACAACCAAAAATAAAACATCACAAGTCCAAAAAGATTCCCTGAGCTACGAAAACAGAAAAACGCGATTCAGAAACAAATTCTTCCTTTGACCAAAAATAAAAATGAAAAGAAACTAATTATTCCGCCATGATTTCCCAAAACTGAAAGTTGCAAAAAAAATTTTGAATAAATAAATAAATGAATAAACAGAAACGCAAAATAAAAGTGTGTGGATTTGTGGTGGTTCGCGGAGTGAGTCGTTGGGTTTCTGGCTGCTGTTTATCTGGCGAAATGAAAAGAAGTGAGTCACATAATCAGTTTGCAATTCACCTGTTCACCGAATATTGTTTTAATACAGTTTCAGTTAACTGAACCATTTTTTATAAAGTGTATCAGTTATCGAACTGTTGCAATAGTTTGGTTCTTTTTTGTGCAGTTTGTGTAACACCTTGATTTTTATATATAGTTTTTATTGATTTTTTTAATCCTATTTAATTTAATTAATGATTTTTGGGATCTTGAGGTAAGGATAGTGATAGTAATATCTTAGGTTTAATTTTGAAGGGTTTAGAGTAGTAGAGTTCACAAAAACTGAATTTTTGCGGGAATCGCGTTCTCGCGAAATGCGGGAAGGGTTCAGTATTTTTTTTTCCGGAGGCCATTTTTACTCCAAAATAAAATTTTAACGAATAAAAAATGGTTCTTATAATATTTTTGATTTTTATAAATTTTCTGGAAATTTTTCAAAAAAACTTTATTTTACCCGCGTTTGGAGCTTTACAGGTAAACCGGGCGCAACCGGGACATGAAAAATAGTCCAAAAATTTAGTTTTGGGTTTCTAAATTTTTCTATGACATATTCAAGTCATAAAATTCAGTTCTCATGATTTTACTCATTTTAGAAAAATATTTATCTAAAAACGGGTTCGAAAACTACGCGTTTTTACCACTTCGAACTACCGATTAAACCCTAACTTGGTGGAATTAAATTCCACCATTTTCCAGTCAGCCTTGGGCGCAGGTGAAGGGCTGATCCCACTCTCTAAAACATTCCAAAAGTCAATTGGGTCAAATGGGGTTAATATTTGAATTTTTCAAAATTAGGTGAGAGAGGTATGGCTCCCAACCACCAAAGCATGCAAGCCCATACCTCCCCCATTGTTTCTTGCTTCAGCCGAGATTCACATAGGAAAGGAGAGAGAGAAAATTCATTTTTCACTTCATCTCTTTCACTTGAAACCAAGAATCTCCATTTTTTCTCTCTTTTCCAAGCTTTTCTCCACACCCAAAAGCTTGAGTTTTGTTGAGTTTTTGGCTATTCAAGCTTCACAAAAAAGGTTTGGATCATGATTCTAAACCATAATATCTTCTTAGTTTTCCATTCTCATCATTTTAATTTTTTCAAGAATCTTGTGTTCTCCATTTTTGCTAAAAGAGAGCTTTTCTTGGTTTAGGTTCAAACCCTTGGAACCTACAAGCTTGAAATCCTTCTTGAGTCTTTTTCCTTCAAGCCTTGAGTAAGTATTTCTCCACTCAAGATCTCTATACTTTGGGGTTTGTATATTTTCATAAAAACTCATATGTGTATGGTTATGTGTTTTATATATTTTGGAAAGGGTTGATTCTTGTATGTGTTGGAGCATCAAGGTGGTGAGTAGATCTCTTGGTGGTGGTGTTGGTGTTGGTGTTGGTGGCTTGTTGGCAAGAAGACCTCTTGGTGATCTTTCTTTAAGTGCTTCAAGAGGTAAGGGGATTTTCTCAATAAGTTGGGAAGGTTGTATATGTGTGTGGCTATGTGTTGTATGTTCATGAAAAACTCAAAGACTTGAGTTTTCATATTGGTTGTTGAATGAGTTTTCATTCTCTTAGTAATATGTATTTTTACATGTATATGTATATGAGTAAAAATATGATTTTGGTTGAGGCATGATAAATTCTTATGAGCCTATGTGTTGTTGGAAAAATTATATGTATGCTTTGGGGTGATTTTGGATGCCTAAGGGTGTGCTTGGTGAAGTATGCTTAATGCTATGTTCATGATGTATGTTGATATATTATGAATGAGTACTTTGAGTGTATGTTTGATTTATGGCTTGGTTGTGTTATTGTCTAATTGATATATATTGATTTATGTGTATTTCATATACTTTGATTGGGATTGGATTGAAAAGATTTGATTAAGTGTGGGAAGAGAGTTTAAAAGCTTTAATGAAAAAGTTTTCCAATTGAATTAATTAGAATTCTAATCATAAGTCTTAAATCAATTTCATACTAAATCCTTTTTATCCATAAGACTTTAAGTGAGTTAGAGAATTAATTAATGTGAGAGAAAAATCATATTTTGGATTTTTAGGGGTTAAAAACGAAAACTGCAGGTTTTTGGGGTCAAAAATGCAAATTCTGGAATTCTGGGTTGTAATTGCAAAACTGGACTTTTGGGCCAAAATTATAATTTAAGAAAGTTTGGGGCAGAAATGCGAAGTCTGGAAACTTTTGGGCCAAAAATATAATTTACGAAAAGTTGGGGCTGAAAACGCGAAGTCTGGTACATTTGGGCCAGAATTGTAAGTTACGAAAGTTGTGGGGTAGAAAATGTAAAGTCTGGGCATTTTGGGCCAGAAACCTAATTTTTCAGAAAATTGGGGGCTGAACTGCGAAACTGAACTTCTTAAGGGGTCAGAATTGTCAATACTTAAAAGTAATGGAATTTAAGTAAAATTATCAAAGAATTTAATTAAGTTGTAATTAAATCTTTTTATGTTGAATAAGTGGGAAGAAAATTAATAAAGTGGGTTATAAACAAGAGGAAATTCTTTTATAAACAAGTGAAGGTTTAAGAGTTTAAAGTTAAAGAAAAAACTTAAGAATTCAAAGAGGAAATTCTTCTAAAAACTTATGGTGTTAAATAACAAGATTACACGGTATTGGAAGAGAACCAATACGTGGCGAAGATAAAAGTCTTAAGGACAATAATATTACACGGTATTGGGAGAGAACCAATATGTGGCGAAGATAAAAGTCTTAATGACAAAAATATTACACGGTGTTGGGTGAAAGCTAACACGTGGCGACGGAAAACCCTAAGACGAGGGACCAAATTGGTTGTGAGTGCAAATATAATGTCATGTGCATTTGAGATATTGGCTTTTGCCAGGCTAGCTTTATGCTATGATGAGAGCATACAATCCTATGTGATGGATTGTGAATAATTGTAAAACCTGTCCATGAAATAGGGGACCGATGGTTACCATGTCCATGAAAAAGGGGACCGATTGGTTTATTATGTTAGGTCTCATAGTAGCCTACTGAATAATTGTAAAACCTGTCCATGAAAAAGGGGACCGATGGTTACCATGTCCATGAAAAAGGGGACCGATTGATTTATTATGTTATGGTGATAGTAGCTCTACTGAATAATTGTAAAACCTGTTCATGAAAAAGGGGACAGATGGTTACCAAGTCCATGAAAAAGGGGATAGATTGGTTTATTATGTTCGGTTTACGCTACAGCCATTTCGCTCTACTTAGTTGAGGAAGTCTCCATGGAGCAGTGCACCGGTGTATTAAAGAGATATTGAAGTGACATGCATTATGCTAGAGTGCTATTTGTGTGTTTGACTGTGTGTTTAATTGGATGATGTGCTCTCTTTTGGTGTATGAATATCTTAGAGAAAGATTTGCAAAAGAGTAGCTATATATATTCTTGGAATGTATTATGTAGTATTTTCTTTTTGTATACATCCTTTCAGTGGATTTCAACTTGTGCAAAGAAATTCACCCTTGCGTGTTTTTCTGTTTATCTATGTACGTTACACTTAGATGTCCACTACGAGACCTCTGATAGCCCGAGTAAGGGAGTGCTTCCGGCCTCGTGAGGCCGATGGTGGGGGATGGACTTACGATCCCATCTCCCAATGGGCCACTGTGTCTGGGCACGTGGTTAGGACTAGAGGAGGGGTGTTGGGCCCCGAAGAGGTTTTGGAGAGGGACATGGTTTTGGACGTTTACATACCCGTCGAGAGGATGCGCTACTGGCTGGGAGATGCACCCTTTGCACGCAGCATCACCTTGGAGGACCGAGAGGCCAGAGTTCCACCCACGGCGCAGCCTAGGAGAGAGGCGAGGGAGGATCAGAGGCCTACACCTCAGCAGATAGCCGAATCGGTATCTAACCGTTGTCGTCTGATTCGTCGCACTCCAAGGAAGAGTTCCTTGGAGAGGGCACGCTTACCAAGGATGGCTCCACCAGTGACACCAGTTCTATCACCCGAGACTGTGAGACCTACACTTCCTGTTCCATACGTCGCACCTTCTGAACGTTTGGTGCGCTGTTCTTCTGACACTTCTGCCGGACCTTCGGGACACGTAGATGGAGGGAAGAGAAAGGTTAGAGACGAGCCAAATCGTGTACTATTCGAGGTGTCTGAGGTTGAGGAGGACCCCGAGGAGACGTCGTCGTCTTAGGCCTGTAGAGGTGGGGATGTCTAGTGCTAGTAGAGTGTCTGTTAGCGACCAGCCTAGGTTTGGGATGTACATGTTCCGTGTCGTGTATTGGACACACTTTTGATTTATCGTTTTCCTAGGTTTAGCTTTATCGCTTTATTTTCCTTGTGTCAGGATGATGTATTTTGGCCACTATGTTGTGGTTCCAAACTATACTTGCGGGCGCAAGACTTGTGTATATTGACTTGAGGATATACATATATATATATATATGTGTGTGTGTGTGTGATGTTTCTTTTCTTCTGAGTTTCTGGATGGCTAAATGAGTTGTGAGCAAATCTTTTCGTATAAGACTTTTAAACAAAAAAATTTAGCCACCAATTTTGGTAACCATGATTTATGAGAGATGATTTTCCGCATTAAGTTTAGTTTTCATGTGACGTTCCTTGAGTGAAAAAGGGGCGTTACAGTTTGGGGTTGGTTCACAGTTCAGTTCAGTTAATTTTAAAACCATGCCCATCCCTAGAGGAAAGAGACAATTTTATTTTGAAATGAAAGCTCGGTCAAAGCTATACACGGGAAAGCAAATGGGCTACGGTATTGAGGAAATCCAAAATTGGATTTAAATGAATTTTAAATCCAATTGATTTTAATTGATTTTTTATGTTATTTGAAACAATTTTATCCTACCATTGAATTGCATTTGTTATTACCGTTTTACATCAATCAAGTAAAAAAAAATGTGTGCATTATTTTTAATATTTATATTTTTGTATTTATTATTTCAAAATTAAAAAATATATATAGTTAATATTTTAAGTTAAAATAAAAATGAATAAAAATATAAATATGATGTGACCATTATGGGATCCACTTAAAATAAGTTAAGAACCAAAAAATGGTTCTTGCATTGGAGTGAAAATGAGTGATTGTTCTTAAAATCTATGTGGCAAATTTGGATCCACAAAAAGGAAGCTAAGAACCAAAATATGGTTCTTAAGGTAGTGTGCATTGGAGATGCTCTAAGGGTATGTATGGATCACCTGCGATCCTTTTAGGGCTTTTTTTGGACATTGTAAATTGTAGAGTTTAAATGAAAGTGAATACAAAAAATAGAGGGGGAAAAATAAAACAATTTTATATATTATTTAGATGATTTTTTTTCTTTAATGTATTTGGATCAATAAATAAAACTATTTGATATATATATATATATATATATATATATATATATATTCTGTATTATTTTAATATATTAATATGAATGTGAGTAGATAAATAGATTTGTTATTCTGTGTTATTTTTTTCTCTCTTTTGTTTTTTCATAGGAAACCTCAATTTCTTATTCTTCAAGCCCTAATCTTATATCTTAAAAAATCTTCAAATTTTATCAAAATTTCACTAAATTTATAGCATTTAGATATTTGAAATTATTTCATATCTCAATTTCATCATAAACCCCCAAATATTTGATCAAAATGATAATTAAGGGTATTAGATAAAAAAATAACGGGGAACATATTTACATGATTTTTAAAATAAAGGGTTTTGATTGTCTAAACAAAATTGAGATTTCACATATAATCACATATAATCTAAACTAGATGGACTTAAAAAACAATTAAAACTCTTTATCAACTGAAGGTGCTTATGAGATTTCACTTCCCCTCCCATTCCCATACTAACACACAAGAAAAATCTGTTTCTAGGACAAAATTCAAGTTTCTTGTGCAGCCCCTGGGTTCGCCCTACGATTAGCTTCCTCTATCAGAAACGGGATTACGGGGGAGAGGGGAAGATTTTGCAAATGAGCACTTAGGGCCTGTTTGGATACACAGCTTATTTAAGAGCTTATCGCATGAGAGCTTATCGTATGAGAGCTTATGTCATGAGAGCTTATATTGATAAGCTATTTGCGTTTGGATATGCACATTTCCAAGTGCTTATACAAAAATTGAGCTGTTTGGATACATAATTCTATAAGCACTTATAAAATAGTATAATTTTTTAAAATTAAAATATATTAGAAATTTATACAAATGTCATAATATATCACAAAATAGTTATTGAAACTGGATTTGCTATCTAACTCTCGATTGCAATAGCCTGAGCAAAAATAGTTATTGAAACTTGATGATCCTCTTACTGATCTGACCGAAAAAGAGGGAAAAAATACATTGAAAAAAATCAATGAAAACAGAGTATCGCGTATGTCTATTGCAGAACGAAATACACAATAAAAAAACAGAGAAAAAATACAACAAAAAAACAAAAAAAAATACAAAAAAATGCTGTTTGGACTCAACCTTCAACATTAGTCTTTCGCAGTTTATATGGATTATGATCCGTAATTAATTCGCAGTCAATAACAGAGCAAAAGAAAAACAACACAGAAAGATAGTTCAGCAACACACAGATGAACTTGGATGGAAAACAAAGCAATGAACCAAGATGAAGCACTGGCAGGGATGCACCCAACACCCATTCACACTATAAAAGTGAGAGAATCAGAACAGTGAAGATAGAAAAACCAGAAGAGTGAGAGAACGAGGGTCACGACGTCAGGGAACAGGATCGAACGAGAAGAGGGAAGATGGAAGAACCAGAAAAGTGAGAGAACGAGGGTTTTCTCATTCGCAAGGGTTCTTCAAGCAGGAGAGAGAGAGTGTGTAAAAAAAATAAAATGCAAAGAAACCCAAAAACGGAAGAACAAAGATTCGAGCATGGGACCTGACACTTGCTAAGGCTTAGGAGAGCATAAGCTCCGCATAAGCCAGGACCAGAAGCTGCGAAAGTAAGCTTATGAAAAATTGTTATAAGCTCTCATGAAAATCCCACAAGCTCTTAAAAAAAATTCATCCAAACACTTTTATAAACTCTTATGGTAGAAGAGAAGCTCAAATAAGCAAAAAATAAGCTATCCAAACGGGCCCTTACTCCATATTTATTTTTATTTAAAAAATACATTATTTAATAAAATATTAAATGACATTTCAGCAATAATATTACATGTTAGTAGTTAGTATGTTACTTAAGCTACTCAAATGACCCCTTAACTAAAAAAAAAATGTTACTTAAGCCAGGAAGATGACATATTGTCTGTTACATTATATTAAGGCTCTGACATCATCACATTTAGTTAACAAATGAATGGAAGACTAATAGATGGAAATGATTGTAATGTTCAAAAAAAAATTGGGAACAAATTGCGCAATTGAAAATATAACATACAAAATAAAGAAGCCAAAAGTATAATCAAGTAATCCAAAATTATAGCATTCATCTTTCGAGATTTATTGGTATATCCAATAGTTTAATGTTCTTACGGACTTGTAAACTTTTTGGGAAAACAATGGCTTGTATGTTTGCATCAAGACATAAATTTTATCTACAACTTGGCTCCTGCCTTCCGTTATGCCGATTATAAAACTTATCCACTTGCAAATATAAATATAAAATTAATAAACAAAACGAGTAGATAACATTGTTTATTGGATGCTTGTGAAAGATACCACTGCAACAAACGAAAAAAGGTGCATAATATGATTTCAAATCTTTTACTAGACAGGAATAGGGCACGACGTTAGTAGGCATGGTAACGGGGGCGGGTTTTACATTTCTCGTCCCGGGTTTCCCTGCCCCACCCGCGATTTTGGTCAGGGTTAAAAATTTAACACCCATCTCCACCCCCGACAGTGGTTAGGTTTCCTCACCCTGCCTCTGTCCTCGCACCTATTATTTTGAAATTCAAATTTTTATTCTAAATTTTCTTGTTTCGGTAGAATTAAAGAAATTTTTAATACTCTATTTTTTAAGATACTTTTTAATATATTTTGTTAGACAAATAATAATGAGGAAATAAAGAAATAAAAATAAATTTTCTTTATTAAAATATAATTTTTTTATAATACTAATGCATTAAATATTATATTGTAAGTGAAATAAATGTGTGGGGCGGATTTGGGGGCGGGTTCGGGGTGGGCATTATAGTTTCCCCAACCCCGACACACGACTTTCAAATGCGAGAACAACCGAATCCGAACCCGAACCCGAACCCGAACCCAACCCCGGTCAAAACGAGTTTTTCCCGTCAAAATCAAATACGGGTTCAGATGGATACCCACGAGTTCGGGCCCCGTTGCCAAGCCTAGACGTTAGGTGCTGCTAATGTGAATATTAGATAAATAATAATATTGTACTCAACACACGAATACATTTATGATACTACTCCAAAAAAAATAGATTTAGGCAATAGGATGTGGTAGGTCCCTCTATTTTCAGTTTTGTGCAGCGGGTTTTTAATAATCCTTCTGCTATAAGTGAAGTTAATCATACCCTCCTAACTCTCATTCCCAAAGTTATTGATCCTTCTAGACCTTCTGATTTTAGGCCCATCGCCCTTTGTAACGTCATTTATAAAATAGTTACTAAAGTCCTTGCTAATAGAATTAAGCCTATTTTACCCTCCATAATCTCTAAAAATCAAACTAGTTTTATTTCTGGACGGAATACTACTGATAACGCTATAATTTTGCAGGAAGTGGTCTATTCTATGCAAGCTATGGGGGGTCGCAAACGCTTCATGGTACTCAAGCTGGACTTAGCCAAAGCCTACGACAAGATGGAGTGGTGCTTCGTCAAGGATTCTTTGGAGCGCCTTAGCTTCCCGAATCACATTACGGAGTTGATTCATACTTGTCTATCGTCTTCTTCTTTTTGCATTAATTGGCAAGGACGGCAGTCGAATCAGTTTTACCCAACACATGGACTCCGGCAAGGGGATCCCATTTCGCCACTGTTGTTCGTCATTGCCCTTGATCGTTTGAGTCACTGCATTCAAGACGCTGTGGAAAATGGGTCGTGGTGCCCTCTTAAATTCGGAAGGGGAGGCCCCTCTATTTCGCATCTCCTCTTTGCCGATGATATTTTATTAGTTGCAGAAGCTTCACCTTCTAATGCCCAAGTGATCTCCGATATTCTGGAGAAGTTTGGTACTTGCTTAGGCCAAATCGTGAATAAGGCTAAATCTTGTGTCCTTTTTTCGCCAAATACGCCTGCAGGGGTTGCCGGTTCTCTTAGTTCTCTGCTGGGTATTTCAGAAACAATAAATCTGGGCAAATACTTGGGTATTCCGATCATTTCTGGCCGCAAAGGAAAAGCTGATTTTTCTTTCCTCATTGATAAAGTCCGAAGCAAACTGTCTGGATGGAAAGCCTCAACTTTGTCTCAAGCTGGAAGAATCTCTCTTGCTCAGAGTTGCATTTTGAGTCTTCCTAGCTACGTCATGCAAACTTGCAAGCTCCCGGTCTCTGTATGTGATGAGATTGAACGCTTGTGCCACGATTTCATTTGGGGATCGTCACCCGAAGCACGGAAACAACACCTCATATCCTGGGAAACGATCTGCTCCCCCAAGGAAGAAGGTGGTCTCGGTTTCAGGAGCCTACGACTAGTAAATGCGGCCTATTTGATGAAGTTGGGTTGAGGCCTTGTATCCAAGAAGAATGAGTTATGGGCGCAGGTCCTTCGCTTCAAGTATGGAGGAAATCTGCATGTTCCTGTTATTAAAAATGGTTCACGAATCTCTCATCTTTGGTGAGGTATCTGTAACTTCTGGCCTATGGTGGAAAAAGGGGTCTTATGGATTGTAAAGGGTGGTCATGGGGTCCGCTTCTGGCAAGATCTATGGGTACCAGAAGTGGGTGCTCTTAATGGCCACTCTCTCACGCCAATCACAGACCTTGAGTGGAATTATTCGGTTAGGGAATATGCTGAGAATGGTGACTGGAAGTGGGACGTTTTACATCAGGTTCTTCCCCATCCTGTTTGTCAAAAAATCGCTGGCTTAAAGGCACCTGCAGGAAACTTGGAGGATTATCCGTTTTGGAGTTTTGCTTCGGATGGCAGATTTAATATCAGCTCTGCCTATGAGGTTCTGTCTTCGGCCTCCAATCTTGAACCTTCGGATTTAAATTTTTCTGCTTTATGGAAATTGAGAACTCCCCCCCGTATCAACACGTTCTTGTGGAAGGTCGCTCACCACCGCTTAATGACGAATCTTGAGCGTTGCAACAGAGGCCTAGCAACCTCAGATTTGTGTCCTCGCTGTAATGATCAACCTGAATCTATCTTACATGTTCTGCGCGATTGTGAAGCGGTCCTGGAGTTGTGGGAACAAATAGTGGACCCTGCTGTTTGGCATTTATTTGCCAGCCTTGGGCTGGAAAGGTGGATTGCCTTTAATCTCAAACAGCAACGTATGGGGGATTCAGCCTTGCAGTGGCCTATTGTCTTTGCAACCATGGTGCACATGATTTGGATAGATAGAAACCATTATGTTTTTTCAGGGAGGTCTGCTATCCCTTCTCTTTTTCTTCCCAAAGTCCTTGGCCAAGTGGAAGCCATTCACCAATATCTTCTTAGACCAATTCCATCTTTCATTGAGGCGAGTTTTGAAATCGCAGTGCGCTGGGCTCCCCCCTGCTGGATTTTTGAAACTCAATACGGATGGCTCGCGGCAGCACGGGCTGGCTGCATGTGGCGCTCTTATTAGAGATGAGATGGGGCATTTTATATCAGGGTTCCATTGCAATTTAGGCTCCGCCACATTAGTTCACGCTGAATTATGGGGACTTACACTTGGATTACGGTTGGCTAGACATTTGGTTGTTCAGCGTTTGCTTGTTGAACTTGACTCAAAGGTGGTGTTATCTATGTTGCTGTCCATAAAAACGCACCAAGTGCATCTGCAGCCTTTGCTGGATGAAGCCGTTACCTTACTACATTCCACGGACTGGTTGTGTACGGCGTCCCACGTTTACCGCGAGGCAAATCAGTGCGCTGATATCCTTGCTGACTTAGGCCATGGTGGCAACCTCCAGTTGACAACTTTTGATAGCCCTCCGGTTCAGCTGAGTCTAGCCTTGCAAGCTGATGCAAGGGGTTGTTCTAGTTTTAGGATTGTAAGATGAGTTTTGTTATCAGTTCTCTGTCTCTAGTTTTTTTCCTTTGTATAAAAAAAAAATTATTTTTGATCCCTGCAAATAGGGGGTGCTATTTTTTTCGTCCCTGCAATTTTTTTTTCATTTTCGTCCCTGCAACATTGTAACCCTACTTTTTTAGTCTCTACCGTCATCTCCTATTACAAAAAAACCCATGTGGCAGCCGGACGTCCAAGTGGTAGTGACACGCGGGATAAATAATCCGACGCGGCGTATGTTGACTGTATTCACATGACTTAGCATTAATTTTAATTTTAAATTTTAATATTCATTAAAATTAATTTAAACACAATTTAATCAACTTAGGGTTTCTTCTACCCATAAATTTAGCAAACTCGCCATCCTTACCAATATCTTCCTGCCGCCATCCAACCACACCCCACTTTATCCCCATCATTGAAAACCCACCCATAACAAGAAGCACACACAAAAAGAAGAAAAGGCTAAGGGATCAGTAGCAAAGAGATAGAAAAAGGAGCGCGGCGTGAAAGAAAAAAAGGGAGCCAATAGCGCCACTGTAGCAGCTCCACCCTCTTTACAAACCCACCCTCTCCCACTCTCCGTAGTCACTTTTCTTTCTCTCTGTTTTTTCTAGAGCAAAACAATTATTATTGGGGAAAGAAAACAAGTCACAAACATGTATCTAGGAATTGCAATACGTTGTGGTCCTGTTCTTCCAAAGAAAAACGTTGTGGTGGTCCTCTTCTTCCAAAGAACAACATTTTTTGTTGTTGTTGCTGCTACTAGTGATGGATCTAAGCCTACAAAAGCATTTGATCTGCATCTTCAGGGGAGAAAAAGAAGCGTCTTTGAGGAGCTTTGAAATCTGGGCTTTTGTGACAGGGGGTTTTGGGCTTTTGTGGTGGTCCTCTTCTCCACCTCGTCTTAGACGCCGGAGATGATGTCGATGTCGGTGAAGAAGATGTTGTTGTGGTTGAAGATCTGGGTTCAGCTGAGATCTGAGGAGGAGGAACCGAACCTGGAGGGGGAAGGGGAGATCCAACCATAGTTACCAGGTTCGCGGTACTCACCGGTACGTGGTACGGGTACCGGTACGCGGTACGCAACCTTATAAAGTATTCGGTACGTGGGGGTATACAGAGTCGGTACGCTATTTGGGTTCGCGGTACATTATAATATATACTTTACATAATGTAAATATAAAATATTATGAACAAAAATTAACTTAAATATTAAAAAATGACATAATCTAGCCTTTTTACTAAATTATATTAATTAATACATTGATTAATTTTTTTATAAAAAATTAATTTGTTTCTCTTGTGTTGTTTGATATTAAAGTGACTTCATTTGTTTCTATGTATATCTTACCAAGAAGAGCAAATACTATTTATTTAATTAGTAATACAACACACTTTCTCTCAGTTTTAATTATCCCACTTTAAATTCCCTGGAGAGTAATCAAGTATAGTCTTATAGAATTTATTACGTGAACAGAGTCGCCCAATAAAAGAGGGAAAAGCTGTCGTCTTTAGTCTTCATCTACCGGTTCGCCGTTTCGAGGAATTACACAGAGAATTATCGAGTACCAATTCGCGGTTCGTAGGGGGAGAGAGCGAATTATGTAACTATGGATCCAACACAAGTGAAGAAGAAGAAGAAGAAGAAGATGATGATGATGATGAGGGTTTGGGTGGTTTTGGGTGTTGTGTTGTTGATCCACTTTTGCTGTGCTGAGGCTGAGCCATTTTCGGTGGATGGGAAGGTGTTGGTCCTCGATGAAGGAGATGACATAGGGGTGGGGTGGCGGCTGGGTTGGGAAAATGAGGAAGAAGGAGATGGTTTAGGGTAGAGTTTAATTAAGTTCACCATTGTTAATTAGAGTTTAAAATTGTTAATGAAAGCTGACTCAGCTCTCAATCCAGTTAGCGCTGCCACGTGGGATCACTTATCTGCGTGGCACTGCCACCTGGACGTCTGTCTGCCACGTGGGCTTTTTTGTAACAAAAGATGACGGTAGAGACCAAAAAAGTAGGGTTACAATGTTGCAAGGACGAAAACGAAAAAAATGTTGCAGGGACAAAAAAAATAGTACCCCTATTTATAGGGACCAAAAACATATTTAAGTCCTATATTTATGTTTCATGAAGGCTAGACATTGGTTTCCACAAAGTGATCGGTGCACGGTGGAGTACAATCGGCGACGGAAAAGATATGGTAAAGTACCTATAAAAACTAATTTTTGAGGTTTCTTGAACAAACCTTTTAAAATAGGAAAATAAAATAAAAACTGATATTTTTATATTAATTAATGAAAATTTAAAAATCTCAAATTTAATTCCTTCAAAAAAATCTCAAATTTAATTAAATAAACTGATGTTTGTCGGTTTAAGTGACAAACAACTTTATTTTGCTTAGTAAGGCCTTCATCAGTCATCACCATAAGCTAGCACCTTCCACAAGAGATGAGATAGATGTATGATGGATTTTTAAAATTAAAAAATGAAATCTAAAATATTTGTTGTTTTGAAAATTGAGATAAAATTATTTTGAAATTGTGTTAAAAAAACAACTTGAATAAACCTTTTTGTTTTGGTCAACCTTACTCTGTTGTTTGAGGTGAAATAGGAGAGAGAGAGAGAGCGAGGTAAAAGAGAAAGAGAAGAGACTAGAGAGATGGATAGAGAAATTGGAAAGAGAGAAAACAAATGTGAGGGGCCCATTATGCCAACGTCACTCGGTTTCGGCTCATATTCCCGGTTATTAAAAGGAATTTTTAAATACACATACACACATTCTTATTTACACATACGTAACAGTACAAAATTTAAAATACCCTTTTCGCATTTTGTATTATGCAAAACTATTAATTTGACAACAGTGTGGAACTAATAGTTCCGCACGTGTTATTTGTATGTATGTACTACAAATAGTGCGTGCGAAAGAAACTATTAGTTCTGCACACATAAAATTAAATACACACTTCCGCACTCTCTTTGTTTCTCTTTCACTCTGTTTTTTTCCCCTCCCTTCTTTCTCTTTACCAATACCAATCTGCTCACATGACGAACCACT
The DNA here is from genome assembly GCA_030159175.1 of Glycyrrhiza uralensis. Taxonomy (NCBI): domain Eukaryota; kingdom Viridiplantae; phylum Streptophyta; class Magnoliopsida; order Fabales; family Fabaceae; genus Glycyrrhiza; species Glycyrrhiza uralensis. The sequence goes on along the minus strand of BRZY01000003.1, from coordinate 52,443,711 downwards.
ATGGGTAAGCGACTGTGATGCCTCCGAGACACTATGAATATCCATAAAGATTTCTTTTTCTAGTTTCAATCAAACCCACTTTTGAAAAGCTAAGTATGAACACAGATTAAAGAAAAACAGAGAACGCGACATTGCCATGCGGAAGTGGAACCAATCATGCCATTTCTAGTACATAGCAAAATCAACCAACCAAAAGTACCATGAAAAAGCGGATTCCACTATTTCGGAAGAAGATGAGCGTGTGGAAGAGAGAAGTTTGTGGGTCTGTGTTTGTGTGTATGTGTTGCGGAAGTTTTGGGTCTCAGTCGCGCGGAACTACCACTGGAAGAAGAAGACTGTGTGGAAGATTGAGGGAGAGAAAGAGTTTTGGATTTTTTTTAAAATTTTAGGGCATTTTAGTCTTTTTAATCTTTAATGTATGTGTCTTTAAAAATGCCCGTATGTGCAGATATAGATTCTCTTATTAAAATGGCAGTAAAAGACCCGTCACATGATTTGACCCAAAAAAAAATACCCGGCACAGGATTTGGGCTCTCAGTCCTAAGTGGACTTGCAAAGTTGTCATGCATTTTTTTATTTTTTCTGTTTTTGATTTGGGTTTTTTTGGGAAGCGATTTGGGCTTTGTTTGCTATTTTACAGTAAAAACAAAAAGAAAAATGTATTGACCAAAAAAAATGTTTGATAACAAAACTTAAATTAAGTTTCTTATTTTATTCTAGTTAAGTTTTCACATTATATATTTATTATGAGTGAAATATACAATGTGAAAACTTAATGAAAACTTAAACTGTTAAATGGTTAAAAGTGACATATACACAATTAATGAAAACTCACAATAAATAAGGGTAAATATGGAATTAAACAATTAGTATTGTTGAAAATAATGTTTTGTATCTTATAAAAGTAATCAATAGAATATATCGTTTTGTTTATTATAAAAAGAACTGGATGGAGTAAAATTTTGCTGGTTTCAAATATTTGATGGTTTAACGTTTTGGTACACAAATTAAAAAATAATTAATTGAATAAATTTTAGACTGAAATATTCCTATTTATTATTTATCAGTTTTTATATTTTTCATTAATATTATTTATTTTGATTATTACTCCACTCAAAATTTATTAATTACATCAAAGACATAGTTGAAAAAAAATAATAAATTACTACTTAAAATCATGAAACAAACAAAGTTTTGGCAAAAAGAAAAAAATGAAACTAAAGCCACTAAAACTTTTGAAAGGGAGAGAGTAGTAATTATAACTATCTTCTCGATATACTAGTTGCATGTTTATATGCCTCCATTTGAGGTCTGTATTGTTAGCTGGTTCACTGAAAATTAGTAATTATAAACTGCAAAACATTTTTTTTGGTAAGAACAGTAAAACATATTCTGTGCCACAAATTCAATCCATGTTTCCATTCAACTGATTAGCCGTGACCACTTTGGCTTTTCTTATCCTCCGGATTAATTTACTTACGTCAAGATGCACTAGCATTAAATCGTCATAACCGGGAAGGCAATGATCTAGAATCGAGGCTTATGTTGACATGGTCAACAGGGTGCATTCAACACGTGTCAGTAAATTCCGAAAATAAATTAGGCCAAATTATCTGCTTTTACGAAAAGAAAAAATAAATTGAATTACATCTTTATAATCTATTTCTGTAATCCGATTTTTTTAATTTTTTTTAATTGAGTAATCTATCTGTCAGTACAGTGCTATAAGAACTCAATTGAAAAGAAAAAACAAAGTGATACGAAATCAATTGGAAAAATTTAAATACAAGACTCCCATATACTTTAAAATTATAAGGATGTATAAAATAACTGGATTAACATTTTTTTTAGACCAAACTATCCCTACGCGTGTGTATGGACTAATCTGTTTGGGCCAAATAAGACTCTATCGGCGTCCAAGTTTTCCCATGCAAAATTTAAGAGTATTCCCGTGCGTGTGGGGGGACTATAAACAAGGTTTCAGGTTTAAATCTTATAAATGAAAACTAGTGAATATTTCACACTAATAACATGTTTATAAAAAACCAATATATTCATATATTGTCTTAAAATATGAGTATCTTAGCATCTTTTATATAAAAAAATAGAATAAAAGTATAATTTTGAAAATAAAAATATATGTATATAGAATATCAATTTTGTTTGAATTGTATCAGTTTTGACTATATAATCTGAAAAACCGAACCAATCTACTAAAAAAAATTCAGTTTTAAAATTTTTGATTTGTCTAATTTTTGGGTTATTCTATTCGATTCGATTACTGTGATTCACATTCACATTAGATTACATAATTTTTGGGTTATTCTATTCGATTCGATTACTGTGATTCACATTCACATTAGATTACATATGTTTGTGAACAACATGCTACCTGTTTACCGGAAAGGAATAATTGAAAATAGAATTAAACCCATCGGTATTGTGTGACTGATTATGATTATGAGTAGGGAACAAAAGGAAACTGGAATAATAAAGTGAAGTAAGAAGAAGTAAGAAATTAGAAATGGGTGAGGAAAAGGGGCGCGTGTAAGTGAAACAATGGAAAAATGGAATGGTAGTGGGACCTCAATGGTCAAGAGTGATAAGATAGGGAAGTTGTTCCTGTTTAGACCAACGAGAACGCCACATGGACATGACAAGCGAATGGAGAATGGAGCATGCCGTATGGGGGTGGGGTGTGGATGTAGAGAACTTCCTTTCCCTTTTTCCTCGTTTAAGGAATCTTATTATCGCCGGTGACAGCCACGGTATTGGCATTCCACTATTCACGTTCAAATCAAAATCGGCGTCTCTTGTGTTGTCAACGGTCAACACTAAATATCTTATTTCCTCCTCTTACCCTAGCTACGGGTTCGCATTTTTCTCAATCCAATTAATTAATCGCCCCTCACCCTTGCTTGATGCCTCTATTAAACCATTAAACCATAATTAAATAATTAATTAAATCCCTCATTCTTATTTTTTTCCTCCGTAGGTCACCAAGTTCGTCATCCTTTTTACCCCACAACAAGTAATAATAAAAAAAATAATTAATTAGTATATTAGTTAGTAGTATGATAATTAATAATTAATTAATAAGTGAGAAATTGCCTTGTTTCTTCCCTCTTCCAGGTTTTTAACGCGTGGCTTAACACGCTAACGTTTCTCGTTTCCTTCACAGTTCACACACACACACACGCTCCCCTCTCTCTTCTCAAAATCCCTTAAATTGACGCTTCTACGCTCCTCTTCACCCTAGTATCTTCAGACACACACACACATACCCTCTCTCTCTCTCTCTCTTTGGCGAGATCGAAGAACATGAATTCGGATACGCAATCTGGAACGGCGTCGTATTGGTGCTACAGCTGCAACCGCTTCGTACACCTCTTGGAACACGGCAACATCGTGTGCCCTCACTGCGAAAGCGGTTTCGTCGAAGAGATCCACGCCGACCCATCGCCGCAACACCGTCTCAGTCCCTTCCCCGACGACCCCATCTCTTCAAGGAGGCAAGGGTTCCGCCGCAGACGCCGCGATGCCGGCAGCCGCTCCCCTTTCAACCCCGTCATCGTTCTCCGCGGAACCGGTGACGACGCCGCCGATCACGACGGAGGAAGCGCCTTCGAGTTGTTCTACGACGACGGCGACGGTTCCGGCCTCCGACCTCTTCCGCCGACGGTGTCGGAGTTCCTTTTGGGGTCGGGCTTCGATCGGTTGCTGGAGCAGTTCTCGCAGATCGAGTTGAACGGTTTTGGACGGCCGGAGAACCCGCCAGCGTCTAAGGCGGCGATCGAGTCGATGCCGACGGTTGAGATCGGCGAGGCGCAGGTGGGTGCCGACGAGCACTGTGCCGTTTGCAAAGAAGCGTTTGAGATGGGCGTGGAGGCACGTGAGCTACCCTGCAAGCACATCTACCATTCGGATTGCATTCTTCCATGGCTTTCGGTGCGGAACTCGTGCCCCGTGTGCCGCCACGAGCTTCCTTCGGATCACAGCCCGTTGGAAAACCGGGTATCGGGTCAAATCGACGAAGAAGCGATCGGGTTAACGATATGGAGGCTTCCCGGTGGTGGATTCGCCGTAGGGAGATTTTCCGGCGGAAGGAGAGCCGGCGAGAGCCACTTCCCGGTGGTGTACACGGAGATGGATGGAGGGCACAATGCAAACGGGGCTCCCAGAAGAATTACTCGGACAGTGAGAAGCCACAGGGTTAGGGAAAGTCGTGGATTTGGGAGAGTTTTTCGCAATGTCTTGTCATTCTTCGGGAGACTTGGTTCTAGGTCCAATTCTTCTTCTTCTCGTTCATCTTCTCCCTCTTTATCGTCTTCGTATTCTGGTTCTGAGCATGTTTCTGTGAGTAGAAGAAACCCGCGGAGGCGAAACATGAATTTTGTCATAGAAGATTGATCCGCGGGATGGCATTGCAATTTTGCAAAGAATAATACATTTTTTTTTTAACTTTGGGTTAAGAGATTCATACTGTAAATAGCATGTAATTAGCAACTACAGAAGCAAGTCTTAGTTTTCCCCCCTCTCTCTGGGGGAACTCTTGCAGTTTTATTCAAAATCAATGGAAGCTGAGTTTTGCCTGTTGGTGACGCCAAAGGTGCAATCTGAAACTTGAGAACTGAGGAAGGTTATTGTTGTTGCTGGGGGAACAGACATTAGCTTCTGCAATTTCTGGTTGGCAGTGACTACTAGCTGTAGTAGCGGACCGGGCATACATTCGGAAAGAAGAATGATGCTGTATTTCCCGTGAACTTAATTATTTGATTTGTTCGTATCATTATATCTTTTTAGTCACATCATTTTTCTGTGAGAATTCTTTCATGATTATTATGTTTATTTGAGATGCCTGAAGCCTCTCTCAACTGGGCACCCCGGATGTTTATTTAGACAGTATGCTGAGTGATGATAGTATGATACACAAGTCACTTCATTTTTTTAACCCTTTTCCTGTGTAATCCCTTGAAACTGATTTGGAAGAAAATGCCATATATGAAATGCACTTTGAATGAACAATTGAACAGCAGCAAGATTATTGTAGCTGTGGTAATCATAAGACGTCTAAAAGTTTCTAAATTTCAATTGTTTTGTGCCCTTATGTAGGATTTTCGTTCTTTCTTGAAATTAGCCGTTGGTTGCACGATGATTTGTTGTTGGGATTATGGTCATGTTTGCTACTTTGCTTTATAGGATTGTTTGTATCCTGCGTTTCATGAATTCCTTCTTAACTTTTTTCTCATCTTAGCAACTTATCATGGATCTGGTTGACAAAAGATAAAGGCTGTTTTTTCTTTTTCTTATCAAGTTATCTTACTCTTTTGGGTCTGATGGTTGTGCTCAATCCCCCTTGCTCTTGTAATTCTTCTTGGTGGTGCCGTGGATTCCATAAAGATTTCACTTTCTTTGCTTTATCTGCTTTAATTTTTTCAGTTGTCGCCATGACTACTACATATTTGCTGAGTACTGTTTAAAGTGTTAGAAAATTCCCAAAATTATTCGGTCCAACATTTTGTCGATTGTCTGAATCCAAAATCAACTTCAAATTGAGTATGCAATTCTGAATTTTGGCACGTCCTGTTAAGTTTGAACTTTGAACTTTCGGCTACCACTGTTAGTTTGCCTTTCTTTTGTTTGGCCAACGCAGTTCGCAATTTTTGACCACGAAAGCAATTGTCTTCTCATTTATCAACCCGTTTGTGAATTATAGGTGTAAGAGATGCAATTTGATCCGGTTTTTTAATTTACTACTAATTTTGTACAATTCCCAAAATCTTTGAATTATATGTGTTTGTCAAATAAGCTCCTAAATAAGCCATTTATCCAAATGCACCGTGAATATATAAACAAAACTTCAAAAGCAGCATATTGAGGGTCAAATTAACTTATAATAAATCATAAATTATTTTTCAACCATTATGAGTGCTCCTCGAAAGTAAGGTCGCAGCGTTTATCAAAAAAAGAAAAAGTAAGGTCATAGCTATTTTCAAGTCTTGATTAGTTTTGTCTTGATGTCTTCCACAGTTGTCACATAAACATTTAATACTAATTAAATCAAAATAAATAATTACTTAGTATAAAAACCATAAATAATAATTTTTCCCACTTTCTTATGAGAGCTTTTGAAAAATAGGAATTGTTTTTCATAAAATAATTGTAACCGTAATGGACTTAGTATGTGTTTGGAACCTTGACATGTGCCCCTCAAACACGCGAATTGTTGAAAGCCATAGAGAGTAGCTTCCACATAATACCACTTCCACCGTAATTTAGATGTAGAACCAAACACATGTTTATAGTATTATTAATATGGCAGATCCTAAGGTGAAGACCCTAAAAAGTTCCTCATTGGTGAGGACTCAAACATAGTCATCAAATATATTAATAAACAATTTCAATGATTTGTATTGATTTGACTAACTCGATATCTCAGCCATAAAAATTATTTATTAATATATTTTACGGCAATTTTTGGACCCGCACTAGTGTTCTTAAAAACTTCACCTCATAATTCACTCTATTGATACCTTATCAAAATAAAATAATATTGAATCGCATGTTGTAATGATACATGCGTCTATTTTTCTTTTTGAAAAATTGGGTTCCATCTCATAAAATCAAAAAATGATTTTGTGATGTTTATTTCGTATAACTGTCTTTCAATATACTGAATGTTACATATATTTTTAGTTTGAATTTGATTTATTATTTGTGGAGAACAAAAAAAAAATTTATTTGTGGGTTTCAATTTTCCATGATTTAAAAAATAGAAAATGATATATCATTATAGTAACAATTTTGTATTTAATGAAATATATATTTTTTTTAAAAGTGATAGCAATATCAGTAAAAAGAGCTAACCAACGAATGCAGGTAAGAGGTAACCAACTTTCTGTTATAAACTTTAGTGGGTGGGTGCGATATCAGTGTTGGTTGTGGAGCTTCCATCCAACGGTGCAGGTTACAGCTTTCTTCAGGTTTGAAGAGGGCGTGGCACGGCTCCACAGTTCACAATTACAATATTCCATCAAATTACTACTACTCTACCCACCTACCGTCTCCAGGTTAAATATATTTTTAATCTTAAGAACTATATTGTTTTTCAATCAATGCCGGCAAGAGTTTAGTTTTCTTTAATTAAAGATTAAGATCTATTGTTGTTGTTTTAGTTTTTATTTAAAATTTTATTTTTCCAATTTTATATATTCAATAAAAATAGTGTTGCCTTCGTCATCATTAAAAATGCATTTATTTTTTGAAAACAAAAAAATATTTATTTTTAATTCATATATTTAACAAAAATAGTATATCTTCAATTCTTAAGAAGGGACTGAAAAAACATAATTTTGTATTTTAGAAACTAAAAATTATTATAATTTTTCGATGGAAATTACTATAATTTACGTGTAAACTAATTAAATAATATGATATTTTTAAAAACTAAAAATATATTTAACTCTGAATAAAATTGCAAATGGTGAGAGATAGTTTTTCCTATTTTATTTTCAAATAGATACTTATTGCTCTATAATATATTATCTTAATTAAACAATAAGAATAATAATATCTATTTAAAAAAAATCGAAAGTGTATGTGTCATACTGTCATTTGATGATTTAAGTTGAACAAACTTGTTCGTTTTTTTCTTTATCTTTTCTGTTTTACAGATAGCATTTCCAATTCATGCATTGAAGTACTGCAGTGAGTGAATGCACCGTCACTGCACCGCACCAAACCAACAACGTAGAAAGTAACGAAGCAACACCTGTAACACTCGGTACAAGTGTACAATCCCTCCTCCACCCTGAATCGGCCATTTGGCCACAATTTGATTTGCGTGTGAGTATTTTCAAGAGAGTTATATTTTCACTCTTTCTCTCATAATTCTATCACATTTATCTCTCTCTTTTCGCTTTCCTTTTCTGTCACATCACCTGCTTCCTATCTTTATTGTCATTGTGTTTGTACTGTACAATGTGTTTGGGATGCTGAGAAAACTAGAACCCTCGGGAAACTTTGATGAAAGGGTAGCAAAATGATCTTATGCTGTTAACTATTCATACAAAAAATGCAGTCTTGAATTAGTCTCTATAATTTGATGATCCTCTCATTACAATAATATTAATGTGGGGGTTTCGTTTTGGTGGCTGAAGCTGTTTTTCTTCCCCATTGATGATCATATTTTGCCGATTTCTATTAACTCTTCAGGTACTCTTGATATTCCGGGTCGTCAAAGTTTGAGAATTTGCCTGGAACTGATTTTGTTTCTCTTTTACTTTCTGGCCTGTTGATGATTTTGGTTCTAGAAATCGCATGTTTTTTACATGTCTAGTGGGCTTGGGGTGCATATTACTTCCCAATCCCAGCCCTTTATGCATGAATTAGCAAAAGCATCTGCTTTCTGCACTAAAATGTTATTTCACAAAATGCGAAAAACCCATCCTACTTCCTCAATCGCTAAATACACGGGAAGGGTGGTATTTTACTATTGTTTTCTTAGTTCAACCTCAATCATTGTATATATATTGCAATGATGGAGTGGCCATGATGTACGATCCATATACCCAATTTCAAATGAGTGTTCTGACTTCTGAGTCATTATTCACTTTTTATTCATTTAGGATAAGAAAATAAAAATTGGCTATTCCACCACCTTTCCTAAGCTGTGAAAACAATCTTTAAAAATAGATCCAGTTAGCTTCAAAGTGTGGTTTTGCAGGCAATGCACCTTCATGAAGCCAACGATCTATTTGTAGAAAAGTCAGTCAATGTGATGCACAGAAAGAAATGATATTTGCTGTGATCAATCATTAATGTACTAAAGTTTTGCAGCTTCAGAAATTCACGCCTGGAATCTGTTTATATGCTTTATTTGTTCCTTGAATGGATAAAATGGATAAGTGCTTATTGATTCTTTCATAATCAGTTCACAAACTTGGGATTTGGTGTGATAAATTAAAGGCACCATACTTGCAGGTTGTGTTGTTGTGAATATTGTCGGTCGAGTTCCTCTGCAGTCATGAGTTTTGTCTTTCGAGGGAGTAGGGGAGATATTGAAAGCGGGTTTTCAGATTATGTACCTGAAAGAACATCAATGGTATGATTACTTCATTGTTGTCTGTGTGTGTGAATGTTAGTCTTTGTGCTAGCTTTTTCATATGTAGTTCAGATAGTACATAATTAGACTGCAATTCTCATGCTGCTCTTTTTACCTTTCTTCCCATCAGCGGGTTCATCCATCTCGTCCTGTTAATAGCAATTCTCTAGCTTTTCTTATTACAGGTAAGCTAATAACTACTGTATCTAATGCTTTACTGCTTTATATGAGTAGAATCTTAAATTTAATCTGTATTGGACTTCCTCTTACTTATTTGGCAGTTATTTTGATATTCATGATATTAAACTCCCCTCAGATGTCACATTATTTTTTGGTAAGTAATTAATTAAAATTTGATGTATATATGCTACTAGTTTTCATATTACTTCTTTTCTTTCATTAAATTATAAAAGTAATCATCGACTCATATCCTTTCAGCTCTGGATAGTCCTGGCTGTCTTTGTGATGGCTACAAGTCTGAGGATGTATGCAACTTGTCAACAGCTTCAAGCACAGGCCAGGGCTCATGCTGCAGCAGCCTCTGGGTTGCTTGGCCATACTGAATTACGTCTTCACATGCCGCCATCGATTGCAATCGCAACTAGAGGAAGATTGCAGGGACTTAGACTTCAGCTTGCACTTCTTGACCGTGAATTTGATGAGCTAGGTATTATGCTTCCGAGTTGCACTTTTGGACGTGTATTTTGGTATCTTATTTTAATTTGAAAATGCCTAAAAGGGATGCCAAAAGCAGATGAAGGCTTATATAACTTTATTTTTGTTCAAATATGCATATTCATTACCTTTTTCCTTCATCTTATGGCAGATTATGACACTTTGAGAGCTCTGGACTCTGATACTGCTTCTAGTACTCCTTCAATGACTGAGGAAGAGATAAATGCCTTGCCAATTCACACACATAAAGTTCCAGGCCCAACAAAGTAAGTTGTGATAGTCCACCCTATTTTGCTGTTCTTGAGGTGGCACTAACTGCTGAATTGTTGGTAGTAGTGATGGGTGATTTTAAACTCCTTGTATTTTGTTTAAGAAAACCATTGAATATGGAATATAAACCTTCCTCCATGCATAAATAGGCATGCCTCAGGAAATCTGCTGAGGTTGACTTTACCAGAGGTTTTGAGTTTATATGCCCTAAAGGCCTAAACTATTACTGATTTTATATTTTGAAAACTTTCTGGAATATAGTGTGCAGAAACCATCAGTTGCGACTCAAATCAGAAAATTAAATATTTGGTGCTAAATTTATGGCAAATTAAATGTTGTGCAGTAGAAACATAATCATTGGGTAATAGAATGATGATATTGAAGGACCGGTTGGCGTGCATTGCTTACTAGTTGACCATTTGTGAGAAAGAGGCTGCCTTATTATGGCATTTCTTAGTAATCAGTATTTAATAATAGCTTCTTGAGAAAAATGCATCCAGTAGTCTGTTTCTTTTTATATATTTTTAAGGTTCTTAAAGCAGGTTAAGTGGTTAACAGGGTTAGTTTTCTCCTTTTTGTGTCTGCATTTTGTAAAGAAGTGATAAACCATGATAAATAAGTTGACACAATTTGTTCATATTGACAGAGATGGCTCAGCCGGTTTGGCATCCTCCTCTTCAGGTACAATTGAGGTAAATATCTCTGTTATCCCTATCTCTGCTTTTTTTGGTTTATTTGATCTTACAAGGTATGAGTTATGAAGGTGTTTATTGGTAATAATGATGTGAATGCATCACTTGCTTTTAGATTTCTGATAATTAGCCATGATGTGATGTTCTCTTCATTGATTTAGTTTTTAAAAAATATATTGCTTCTTGACACATGATCCTTCCTAATGCATGTTGATAATGGCATCTTCATATAAAGCTAGGGACATTGTCCCCACTCAATGGCTCCCCTACCTTTTCTTCCTGGAATGGAGATGGTTCTTAGTTTCTTTTTCCAATGTTTCAATCAGATTAAACAAGACTCCGGAGGAACAGAGGGAAGTGTCAAAGGTCTAGAAGATGAGCTGACATGTACTATATGCTTGGACCAAGTTAAGAGGGGGGAACTTGTGCGTAGCTTGCCATGCTTGCATCAGGTTTACTACTGCTTATCCTTTGCTTTCTTCAATTTTTCTGTTAAAAAAAATTATTCAGCACTAAGGGAGATTAGTGCTTGGTTCTGTAAGTATCAGGTTTATTTTGTTAGTTCAATTCCTTCTTAATAATAATAATTTAACTTACTCAAAGAAGAAAATGGTGGTTATGTATGTTACTGCACATAAATGCCCAATTCACTTCTTTCTTTCCATCCAGTTTCATGCCAACTGCATCGATCCGTGGCTCCGGCAACAAGGAACATGTCCTGTGTGCAAATTTAGGATGGGGTCCGGAAGGCAGGGAAACAGGGAGAGCGAGTCTGATGATTCAGATATTGTGTAGCATTATTCTGACATGTCTGTAAGATACACATTTCTTGAGTTATATATGTATGTATATATTATTCGGTATGGATATTATTCGGATATATATGTACCCTTAGCTTGGTATGGATATTAATTTTTTTTAATGTAATGCTAAATTTTAGATATCTAAATTAAATTTTTTTTTCATTGATGCTGATGTTCAATGAAATGTGTTGTGTACATTTCATATATATAGCATCGAGTGGGAGGTGGTGATTGTGTGATACATATTATAGTAGAGAGTAACATTTTTCTTTGTAGGAGCACTCAAGCCCATCTCTATCCTCAAGCATGATTTCTGCTGTGTCGTAAAATTGCAGGCTTTTTTTTTTATCGCTGGGAAAAAAAACAGAAAAAGAAAACTAAAGTCTAGGCCTCTCTATCCCAATGGCATCAGCCAAAAGAGTAGAAGAGACTTCCAAAGGGCAAGATTCCCAAACATACAATCCTTGGTCCATGCTGCTTCCATATTTTGCAAGCCAGTTAGCAGTTAGCACACATGTTGCCTTCTCGAAGAGAGTGACCAAAAATCAACTCCCAGTCCATGTCTCTAAAGTTGCGAATATGATCAACAAGTGGTGCAAATGGATGAGTACACAAAACCCCCTCCTTAATCATTTGCAAGACAGTTTGAGAGTCAGACTCACAGATAGCCTTACGGTGTCCTCCATTCCAAGCAAGCTGTAAGCCATGTGCAATCGCCTGCAATTCAGCATTCATGTTTGTTGAGACACCACAGCTTCTTGAGTACCCCATAAGCCATTCACCAATAGAATTGCGTAGGAGGCCTCCATAACCTCAACACCACAGCTTCCTGAGTACCCCATAAGCCATTCACCAATAGAATTGCATAGGAGGCCCCCATAACCAGACCGTCCTGGGTTGCCAAACGAGTTACCGTTGACAACTTCCGTGCTAGGGGGATTCGTTGATTTAACTACTACCTCTGTCCCTAAATATAGGAACCTTTACAAAAAAATGAAAGTCCCTTTATATAAGAACCTTTCCAAAAACTTAGTTGCATTAATTATTTTTTGACTAAAATGCCCTATCACCTAACTACACTACCTTTTCCAATGCATTAATTAAGTGATGAGAGAGAGAGAGGAGGGAAGAGAGATAGTAATAAGTGTTAGGGCTAGTTTTGGAAAAGTATAGTAAATCATTGACAAATTTATTGCTATTAACTAACTTAACTAATTTTCTTAAATGGTGTGAATTAGTTAAAATGTTCTTATATTTAGGGACGGAGGTAGTAACTCTTTACAAGATAGCATTCAATTTAAGTTTTATTGATTTATATGATGTATTCCTGGCTTGAGATGTAATGTTCTTCAAGTCGCAACTTCTGACTGTTAGGGATTTCCAACATATATTTGGAATCTGTTAATAAAACAGAAGGTGTCTGCGGGATCCGAACTCGGCACCTGCAGCGTACAGATGTGCACCCCAACCGCTGGACCAACATGCCTCTTTTGTCATAATGTGAACGTGATTGATATATAACGTTTCAGATTAACCAGTAAACTCATGAAGAGTTATTTCCCTTCACAAAGTGGCATGACTTGTTAGTGTAATTCACTTCAAGGAATCCATCGTATCCTAAAGCGGATTCACTGGTCATCTCAATTGCATCTAGTTTACATAAACTGATGGGAGTGGATCGAACCTAAAAGTTAGTGTATTTACACACGCTTTAGATCTATTTGTACAACCATCACCGCCCTCTCTATCATTGTTCAAGTTGGTGCACCATTGTCACCAACACCCCACATACAACACTGACTTAACAAAATTTAAATAAGACTTGGAAAAACCGTTAACACCTTTGCTATGTCAGTCAAACTCAAAAGTTGGATTGTGCGGAGTTTAAATATGTCGGTGCTTGATTTTTATTTATTTTTTGTACTTGAATGATCGAAAATGTTTCATTACGCGTTACTCTGTTACTACTATTGAGCTTAATATAAATAAATAAATAAATACAGTGTACATTCTAGGATATCTAATTTGGTTTGTCCGCAAGTTGAAAACATACAATTTAATACTGACACGCGAATAACGTAGTAGTTTTTAAATTAAGAAATCCATGATTTCAAAATAACAATAATGTCGTTCGTATAGCATTTTTTTAATATTTGTTTCGCTTAGCCTTTTTGCCGACATTCATTACATGTGATCAGTCTTGTATTTACCCTTTAAACTTTTTTTATTGATCATACACAGAGAAATATAGATGCATATAAACTTTCATATCACGCTGTTAAAGATAAACGAGCCACGAATTCGGGCTCCGTCTACGGTGCGTGATGTGTTTAGGCTGCACACCGTACGTAAGTAGAAATTTGTATTTAGAAATCGTTAGATGTAGGATTAAAAATATCAAACGGTAAATAGAGAAGGGTCTATAATGGGGACACATACACTAGAATATTAGACCTTTTCCTTTCTCCCTCACTCCACCATCCAGCACCGCCCCCCACTCCCACCAACCACCATCCGCCACCCCGTCAAACACCGCAGGCCGAGCAACACGGTGGAAGAAGCCCGGTGGCGCCTAAACCGTCTCCGTCTCCCCCTCTACTCCGCCTCTCTCTCTCCCCCACCCTCATTCGTCCAACCCCCTTTGTCTCGTTGAAATTCACCACTCCTCTGACTTTGTTCCTCAGAATACAAAACAGTCTTTTTAAGAGTTCGCTTATTATCAATTAAGAATATATAATGTACCATGACAAAAACAAAAGAATATATAATGTACCAGACTGGACCAAAAAAAAGAATAATGTACCGTATACATATATACATACAGGGAAATGCTAACTTACTCCCACTTTAAAATTAGGAGGAGTATATTAGCATGTTGCACCTTTTATTTGGACAAAAAAAACCATCTTTTCTTATTTGAAACAACTTAAACTAATGGGTATTATTGTAATTTACATTTAATTATTTTCTGAAAACACAAATTTCCAAAATTTCCTAGCCGCTGCAACCTGGAGAGCTCTCGCACTGATATTCCAATGCAGTTTCCCGTACGGTGCTCTCCAACAGTGACCCTTTCTCTCTATCTCACGTAATGTCTCTGTTGCAATGAGAGGTTTTGGTTGTTCTTCCCTCATTGTTCAATCTTTTCTTCCATCGATTTTGCTGAACTCTATCATGTTCCCCATTTCTCATTTTGCTTTCTTGGCTATTCCTACGCTCTCTCTTCGCCAAACAGCAGAAGCATTTTTCCAATTTCTCTTCAACCAAATTGTTTTCTTCAAAAAAACGTGGCCTTCGGATTCATAAAAAAAACGTGGCCTTCTATTTTTCTTTCACTTCTTTTCATTGTGATATTTATTGGGTATAGACTAGTAAATATAAACTAATAAACTATGGTCACTGCAACAAAGACATTAGACTAGGCAAAGGAGAAAGGGCCACGGTGTTGCGGCTTTTTTACTAGTGTAACACAAAAAAAAAATTTATTTACTAAAATACCACATTTTTTTTTATTTATTAAAATAACACACTTTTGAATATAATATTTATTTAAGTATTTTTTAATCAATTAAATATTAATAGTTGGTTTAAGATTGTGATTAAGTTGTTAATTAAATTAATATTTAATTGTAAATATTTATTAACCCAATTTGTCACAAAAGACAAATACATCAATATCTCTGTCTCCGCACACTGATCGGAACACTCCCCCTCCACTCTTTTTCTGTCACAAAAGACAGAAATATCAATGTCTCTGTCTCCGCACACTGATCGGAGCACCCCCTCCCCTCCTTTTCTATCACAAAAGACAGGCTTTTGTGATAGAAAAGGAGATGAGGGGGAGTGCTCCGATCAGTGTGCAGAGACTGCTCCAATCAGTGTGCGGAGACAGAGACATTAATGTTTTTGTCTTTTGTGACAGAAAAGAAGGGGAGGGGGGTGCTCCGATCAGTGTGCGGAGACAGAGACATTGATGTTTCTGTCTTTTGTGACAGAAAAAGAGTAGAGGGAGAGTGCTCCGATCAGTGTGCAGAGACTGAGATATTGATGTATTTGTCTTTTGTGACAAATTGAGTTAATAAATATTTAACAATTAAATATTAATTTAATTAACAACTTAATCACAATCTTAAACCAACTATTAATATTTAATTGATTAAAAAATACTTAAATAAATATTATATTCAAAAGTGTGTTATTTTGATAAATAAAAAAAAATGTGTTATTTTGATAAATAAATTTTTTTTTTGTGTTACACTAGTAAAAAAGCCTGGTGTTGCGCCATCAGAGTCTACAACAACGTCAGAACAAGGGCACACCAGGGAGGAAAGAGGCACAACGTCAAAACGCAGAGGGCCATTGCGGACTGCATCGGAGTATCAGTACGAGGGTACAAGACGAACAGACAACAGGGAGCATAGGGAAAGGGAACAAGGAAATTTTGGGAATGTGTGTTTTCAGTAAATTTAAATTACGACTATACCCATTAGTTTAAGCTATTTCAAATAAGAAAAGATGAGTTTTTTGTCCAAATAAACAAGATGCACCATGCTAATATACTCTTTCTAATTTTAAAGTAGGAGTAAGTTAGCAGCTCCATATATATTATATATATATATATATTTGAAGTTTGGGACTTTAAAAAATATGAGATTCATTAGATATATTGAATTCGATTTTAAGTTGAACTCAATCCACTGGTATGAATTTGATAGATATCTGATTGAATTTATTTATATATGAATTTATTTGATAGATAATAACCAATTGAGGTTGGCGTGAGTGGTTAATGCCTATTGTCCCTTAGCTAACGTCTCGAGAGATTAGTCTCTGTCGTGCAGGCGATGAGATACTCCTCGATGTAGAATAAAAAAAAAACTCATCCATAATAAATTCTGTCTAGTGTTATATTTGCATTTTTGTTTATAAAAGGATCTTTTGGTAGTTAAAAAGATGTGGAAGATAAGACTATGACTATCTTCTATGGTTATGTCTTAAATAATTAAGTAGGGCAAGAAAGGAAGTTTTGGGCAAAAGTCAATGAAGAGGATAACACGTAAGGCTTCTTGCAGTTGGCATTCCCTTCCTAGTGCCTGGTTTTAATTTAATGATGTAATCTTTGTAAGCAGTACAAATCCCATATTTGGAATAATTTGAAATTAAAGAAAGAATAAATGTAGTGCCTAATTTCATTGACTTGTCAAATGCTGATAGAAAACTTTCATCTAGTGCTTCAAGTTCTTTATTTTGCATGGTTTTCTACACATATATTGAACCTATAAATACTGTATATCAGTGCTTGTATGTGAGATATATAGAGCACTATGACCCTTTGCCGAATGCAAGGTCACAAAACTCACAATCTTCCTTGTTGCTCGAGCTGATTGGATTGTTCTGACTAGCTTCTTCCTTTCAACTATCACACGGTAACTAAATAGACATTAATGCTAGCTACAAGGTATGTACATTGTAGCAAAAATTCTCAATTATCTACTAATAAAGGTTGACAAGTTGTGTGGGTCCTTAGAAGAGATTTATTTCATCACAAGCCCAATTTATATAATAGTTAATAAATTGTTGTCAATGTTGCTTTGTTTTAATTATTTTGGCTTTGTAAGTCTTACACTATCTTAGTGATTAAGCCTATGATGAAAACGTTTGATCATAGACTAATAATTAGCATGAATGCCCAATCTCTGTGCCTGACAATCTTTCCTTTGTCTTCCTCGCTAGAAGAAAAGGTGGATCAAATGTCCTTCTCCTTCTTTTTGGATCTTACTAACTTTCTTACGGTAAGTTGAGAAAGGTGTGCCATCACCAACCCAGAAACTCACCGAATTAAGCCTTTCATGAAAAGGAGATAACTAATGTGACTTGAACTGAAGTGGTTTTTTGTGAAGGATAAGGCAATTATGTAATGAGTGTAGCAATCTGAGATATGCTAGGGTCAGCAAGAGCTAACAGTTGAGTAGAGAACGCCCTTTTCTTATTACTGACCGAGGATGTTGGGTGCACATGGAAAAAAAAAAAACTTGTAATTAGGGAGTAAGGATTGGGCCACGTAATTAAGACACAACCAGTAAAATTAACGTTAGTGACACTCCAAAACTATAAGAAAAATGGGACCATACAAAGTAGGTAAAAATCAATACTCTTCTGTCCAGCTTAATTCCTCTGAAACATGGACATACTACCAAACACTAAATCTGTACTCTGTATTTCTATTTCTATTCTATATTCTATATCTATCTATCTATATATATACATATAAGAAAGTTTTCCACATGCAGCTCATTGTGATTAATCCTCTTGTCTCTTAGACTCACTCGACCGTGGCAAGAGACACAATAATGTTGATGCAGAACAAAATGATTGCCAGTACTGTTCCTTCATCACCGGCACTTTTTGGAGCTTTTCTCTTTGCCACCACCTTCTTCTGGACCTTCCCTGAATTTGTTCTGGCTACATCACAGCATGAAAGCGTTACTAGGCACTACAATTTCGATGTACGCACGCATTATATTCCTTTCAAATAGTTATATATCACTACACACTGCCACTTAATTTAACTAAACTAAATTAGCCTAATTAAATGCCTAATAATTTGTACAACAACATATATATATATAGTGCACAAAAAAGTGCTATGTTATATCATATTTTTTATTGCTTGTGCAGATAAGGCTGGTAAATGTTACGAGGCTGTGCCACACAAAAAGCATGGTTACCGTGAACGGGAAGTTCCCTGGGCCTCGCGTTGTTGCAAGAGAAGGGGACAGAATTTTGGTTAGGGTGGTTAACCATGTTCCAAACAATGTCACCCTGCACTGGTATGAACTCACTTAAATTTTTTTTAACTAGTGATTCTGCATTAATTATTTTTAATTAACCCGGCCCTAAGTAAAGCCCACATAAAACAATGATGACATATATATATATATATATTATATTAGCACTATTTCTATTGTATGTTTTACATCTTCAATACCTAGGATGTCCATTCCATGCATGCAATGGATTATTGTGTGGCTAGTAACTAAGGTATCATATTCTTGACAATAATTAATAATGGTGGATGACAACAAATTACAGGCATGGAGTGAGACAGCTTCGGAGTGGATGGTCGGATGGTCCATCATACATAACTCAATGCCCCATCCAGACAGGGCAGAGTTATGTGTACAATTTCACCATTATTGGACAAAGAGGAACTCTCTTCTGGCATGCTCACATCTCATGGTTAAGAGCTACTCTCTATGGACCTCTCATTCTCCTTCCAAGGCACAATGAATCCTACCCATTTGTAAAACCCTACAAGGAAGTCCCCATCCTCTTTGGTACATGCGACAATATTATATCATCATTAATGAATACACTTTACAGTTTAACAGAATTATGTTTTTCTTTTATTTTGATTTCTGTATATATTTAATGAAACAATAATGGGAAAAGAATTACAGATAGAAAAGCTTTCTGATCTTAGCTTAATTTGATAATTGCGCATGTAGGTGAGTGGTGGAACGCTGATCCAGAGGCTGTTATTGCACAAGCACTTCAGACAGGGGGTGGCCCAAATGTTTCTGATGCCTACACCATTAACGGCCTTCCTGGGCCCCTCTACAATTGCTCCAATAATGGTACACAACTTTGTTGGAACTATTTTAACACAAACTATAGTTGACCAAAAAAAACACAAACTATCATTTTTAATTTTACCTAATAAAAACATATTCATTACTAAAAAAAAATTAAATCATTAACAGAAATAAGATATTAAACCAAGATTATGTTGGTTCGAGTGACACTATGCTCGGATCCCTTAAGTAAGATCTCGGGTTCTAGGTTTCCCGAAGGAGATTAGTCATCGGCAAAGCTAATGGGATAAAATTAGAGATGAATTTCAATTTTTTTTCCCATCTCTAATATCTACCAATAATTCAACTTTTTCTAATAATGATTACATCCAATTATATTTTACATTTTTACGGATAAAATGGAAAAATACAGTTTTCAGTGCGTAAAAGTTGCTCATAAATTAACTAGAGGTAAAAAGAGGATATCATGTTATGAGGTGCAGTGATCCTCTAAATTATTATTTGTTGAATTGCTAATCACTACACTCAAATAATGAATATTGATTGGTTGTGATGTTCTTGGGATGGACAGACACATTCAGATTGAAGGTGAAACCAGGGAAGACATATCTTCTTCGTCTGATCAATGCTGCACTCAACGACGAACTCTTTTTCAGCATAGCAAACCACACATTGATCACTGTTGAAGCAGATGCAACTTACGTGAAACCTTTCAAGTCTGAGATCATTATCATTGGGCCAGGACAAACCACAAACGTTCTACTAAAAACAAAACCAGAGTACCCAAATGCCACGTTCTTCATGCTAGCGAGGCCATATTTCATTGGGATGGGCACATTCGACAATTCCACAGTGGCCGGCATTTTGGAATACAAGAAACCACCTAGTTCCTCAACCACTCCGAAAAACCTTCCTACTCTGAAACCCTCGCTTCCGGCCATCAATGACACTTCCTTCGTTGCCAATTTCAGTAGCAAATTTCGCAGTTTAAACAGTGCCAAATACCCAGCAAATGTGCCTCAAACAATTGACAAGAGCTTTTTCTTCACGGTAGGCCTTGGAACAAGTCCATGCCCAAAAAACCAAACTTGTCAAGGGCCAAATAACAGTTCAAAATTTGCAGCTTCAATGAACAACATATCCTTTGCTCTGCCCTCCATAGCACTTCTCCAACAACATTTCTTTGGGCAGGCTAAAAAAGTTGTTTTCACAACGGACTTTCCAGTGGTACCCCTGAGGCCATTCAATTACACAGGGACTCCACCAAACAACACCATGGTCACTAATGGAACCAAGACAGTGGTGATACCATATAACACCAGAGTGCAGGTGGTATTGCAGGATACAAGCATTTTGGGAGCTGAGAGTCATCCCTTACATCTTCATGGCTTTAATTTCTATATTGTGGGTCAAGGTTTTGGGAACTTTAATGCTAGTAAAGACCGTTCAAAATTCAATCTTGTTGATCCCGTTGAAAGGAACACTGTTGCTGTTCCCTCTGGTGGTTGGGTGGCAATACGGTTCCTCGCTGACAACCCAGGTGATAATTGACACTCAATTCTCACACGTTTTTCCTACCCCTCATGTTACTATGCTTTATTTGTTTTGATCACTTTAGAAAGCAAAACATGATCTAAAATTAATTAGACTTTTTCTGTCTGTCTTAAGACTCTTATTTTTTGGTTTAAGCTTGCACGTATTCAATTTTCCTGATTCATTTTTTTTTTGGGTGATTTGCATACACTATTTTTTTATTATTAATTTGATAAGTTAACATGTATATATGACTGAAACAGGTGTTTGGCTGATGCATTGTCACTTCGATGTCCACCTGAGTTGGGGATTGAGGATGGCTTGGATTGTTGAGGATGGGAAACTCCCTAATCAGAAATTGCCTCCTCCGCCGCATGATCTCCCCAAGTGTTGATTGATTATTACTATTGACTGTTTTGGGTTTCCTGGACCACCTGCGCCTCTGCCAATTTTCCTTCTACCCTTTTTTGGGCCTTTTGTTTTTCCCATTCCAAGTTAATTCAATTCAAGGATTTTCTATTTTAAACTGAAGAGTCACCAGCAGTACTGGTATTTAATTCCAGTCTTTCTTTCATTTGCATCAGTTTTTGTATCCACCTAATTTTCAAGTGCCAAAAATAAGAGGGGTGGGTGGTGTTATTCCTTTTTAAGGGTAAATGATAACTTACCTTGATTGAAATAAGAATATGCATTTTTCTCATCCTCTCTTTGGAAGTATTTTGTTCACTTTCTCCATATGATGCAAGACTTTCGTTCATCGCCTAATATGAACCCCACGTATGTGCACCCCTGATCAAGAAAACTTTGTTGATGTCACCCATCATTCATTTTTCTTTCTCACGTAAGATAATTGGGGATCAACCAGCTGATCAGTCACAACTCACAATTCCCTCATAGACAACTAGCACATTTTTATATATTGATAGTGTATCTGGTCAAAACTTATGATTATTATGTGAAATGATAACATATAATTATAGTAATTAGATTCAAATCAATCGTTCAGATTTTGTTTTTAATTATAAATCTAAATGTGATATTTTAAAAATCTCATACAATCTTTATTAAAAAAAATTCACATTGAATAGTATTTAAATGGTTTTTTTAAAGTAATATACACTAATAATTATTTTATTTATTGCACTCATTAGCTAACTTTCACCTCTATTAACTTATACATCCCTCCAATATTGAATATTTAATATTGTAAACATTGAAATATATCAGAGACAATAATTAAAATAGTGATTATTCACCTATTAAATTAATATTGATTAACATTATACTTTCTAAGTATCGTATTTTTTTTTAAATTTTAATATAAACCAATTTCTTTTCAGTAAAAAATTGTGCATATATTGCAATTGTAATTTTATTCAATTTCTATAAATTAGTATCATTAAGATTTTGACATTTTTTCTCTCAATAGTCAATAAATTAATATGTTATCAAAATTCTGAGTTGTTCTTTTCTTACCTAAAATCAACAATATATCAAAAGAATAAAACGGATGGACTTTATTATCAATTAAAACAGAAAGGTTAAACAAAAATTGATTATAATAATTATTAAATAATTTTGTATGATAAAAAAGTTCAAAAATATGAACTTCAAATAAAATTATAATAATTTTAATAAATTATTTAGTATT
This sequence comes from Glycyrrhiza uralensis, assembly GCA_030159175.1. Lineage (NCBI taxonomy): Eukaryota > Viridiplantae > Streptophyta > Magnoliopsida > Fabales > Fabaceae > Glycyrrhiza > Glycyrrhiza uralensis. The sequence goes on along the minus strand of BRZY01000003.1, from coordinate 52,421,389 downwards.
AAAAAAATGTTTCACCTTAATATTGATTTTAAGTCTAAATATATGTTGGGTTAACAACCCCAGCATATGTGCCCCGTACAATCCCAGTAAAAAGATCACATGCAGAACAAGGATAGATTGCACCGACTGCTGACTTCGCTGGTGAATTGATTTCAGCATGAATTCCTTGGCAACATTAATCTTGCTTCCTTCTTTTAATTTAAAAGCATAACACCTCTCCAAACTGCATCTGAAAACTGATGACCAACAATCCACCTACATTAAATAGTAAGGCAGAATCACCCACACAAACCATCTCCTTCCCCACAATTTTCTTCCTGCTAGATTAATCATTAATCTTGTTCCTTAGAAATTGTAATTGATGTTGAAGAGAAATTCTTGTCTTGTTAGATTTTTTTTTTTGTCAATTGTCTTGTTAGATTAATCCTTAATTTACTGCATATAGCGCAAGATGTGACCGAATAATGAGCCTACTTTCTTTTTGGTCAGGCAATAATGAGCCTACTAAATTAGAGTGAACTCTCCAAAGGGACATATATCTTCATTGAGAACACCGGCTAGGGGTGTACAAGACCCAGCCCGGCCCGGCAACCCTTCTTGGCCCGATGGCTTCGGGTCGGGTCTACTCCGAACCCGTCAAACGAAAAAGGACAATAGAACAGTTCAAATTAATAACCCGGCTGGGCCAGACTTGGGTTGACTCTCGGGTCACCCGCCCCGCCCCTATTATACTTGTTTTATATATTATCTTGGATTTGAAGAGTTGTCAATACTAGTATTTTCATATTTGGGATATGAAACCTTCCATAAGTGCGGTTATCACTAAGATGGAAAAGTTCTTTGTATCAACACTAACCACACCAGGGGTGTGAAAATTTCTAAGGATGTGGTCGCTTCTGGGGTTCCAACTCTGGAGGCTTCATAAGAGGGCCTGCAAGTTTCACACGTTTTACCCAGTTGTGGTTAGCTCTAGTTTGGCTTGTGCGGTATGAAACAGATTGTTTCACACCATCGGTGTGATCGTTTTCACAGGTGTGATTCGCTCAAATTTAGAGATATTTTTTCTTTTTTTGCTAACATCATGCCAAATGATAAAATATAACATTCTATTTATTATTTTTTAAACAAGTTGAGTTATCACTTTTTTTTATTGAATTACATAACCAATTAATTTATTTATTTATATATTATTTTGTCATTGTTTATTTAACTTAAACATTGCTTCATGGTTCTTGATATTATTTTAAAATTTTAGTCTAAAAATGTTATGTGATGTCCATCGGGTCAACCCAGTATTATCCTACTTTGACGCGGTCTTCATCAAACCCGCATATCATCGGGATATATCAGGTTAAAGACAAAATTCGAGTCTAAAAAATTAACCTAATTAAACTTTAAAACCAAATAAATGTTAGATATAACCCGTCCCAATCCGTAAAACGAAAACCCCAAACACCGGCAGGAGCTCCACTCCGATTCAACAATATCATTTCATTGACCAAAAGATAAAAAACAATATCATTCAGTAATGGCACTGTCCTGATCATGACACGAGTATAAGAATGTACTCTCGGGGCCCAGTTTGTATTGACTTTATTTTGTAAAATATCTCAATTAAACTAAGTTAATAATTTTTAGTTTGGGGCCCAGTTTGTATTGACTTTACTTTATATAATAACTCAATTAAAACAAGTTAATAATTTTTAGTTTACTTCCGTCAAATTTTTTTTAGTTTGCGAAAATGTTTTCATAGATCTTGTAGTCGTTTATAAAAAGATTAAATGAGAAGTTCGTGAAAATTGATATACAAAAACCAAATTAAATTTATACAAAATATTATTGTTTAAAAAACTTATAATTATTATAAGATTTTTTTAATATTTCTTTTGATATAAGTTGTTCTTGAGAAATTTATATTGACTGACTCAATATTTAGTCACCGCATGATATGGACTCCATGGCCACATCCAAAGAAATTCTTATTTTACCTGGAATGTTGTAGCATTAAAAATGTAGTTAAGTTGGACTTTGGAAAGAGGTATGGTGATGGTGTGATGCATGTCGTAGGAGTAAGTTTTTCTTTCTTGGAGCTCTTAAGCCCTATTCCATCCTCAAGCATATTTTTTCTGTCTTGTGAATTTGCAGGCTTTATTTATTAATGAGTAACCAATTCCTAGATTTAACTAACTAATTGTGTACAATTTAAGTTTTATTGATTTGACAATTTCTATCGGTGCAGTTGCCATTGTTTTACCAACCAATGATAAAATACAATCAATATTGCTTATTGTTACGACACTGGATTCGTTAAATGTGCACGGGCCGATGTTTCCCGTCAAATTTCATCTTTTAAGTTTTTATTTTTTTAAATCAATATCATTTTAAAAAATCAACCACACTCCACGTCAACAATTCGTTCAATTTGTACGGTTTTGTGTCGCACCAAATATATATAGCAACACTGAAATAGAATTCTGCCGTGTTAGATTATTTTTTTAAAGGATAATTTTTTAATATTATATCTTAATCCCCAATATTTTTATTTTATAGTTATTCCCTTTTATTTTTACCTTTCTTTCCTTCACACTATCACGGGAAAAAATGGTTCTTGAAGTAATTGGAGGAAGCATGTTGTTCAAAGGAGAGAATATATGAGATTATGATCTAAGATTGAGAAGATGGGTTTCATCCTTTAGCAGTTAGTGTAATTTTAAATTTTAAATAAAATAATTTTAATGTTAAATGAAAATTGTAAAATAAATTTTAAATATTTAGGGAACTGAATTGCAAAATTGTGCTAAAAAATCTTATGGTTAAAAACTAACGATACCAAAACCGTTATTTTTACAACGGGACCATAGAAGCCCCGATTGATTTATTGTGATGTATTCATGACCTAATATGTTATGTGGATATTATTTAGTCTTGCAACTGTTCTTTATCAAATTAAAATCTAAGTATCCTGTCAAAAAAAATCTAAGTAATGATTAAATTTATTATACTACTTAATGCCATTGTATTTTATCCTGTCAAGAGGACAAGTTACTCCAATCTTGTACTCTTGCCATTGTGATTATTAATAATTGTGACTATATAATTTGGAGAATATATACTTTGGTCTCTTAATTAACAAAGTCTCCAAAATATCTTTCACTCGTCTTTTTTTATTTCTCGTCCGAGACAAGAATTTTTTTTCCCTGTATCGATGATAGGAAAGGTATCTTCCAATGTTAATATAAGTGGCTAAACCCAATAATCAAGCCCTAATTACACATTAGCTGGACCACTGTGACAAAATGAATTTCTCTTTGCATATCAGCACTGCTGCAAAGACTTGTGATCCTCACAACAAATAGCTATTCATGCCAACCTCCAACTCCAATCCTGTCAAGTGAATCCATGAAAACAGTTAATAGATCATGTAAAGTTTGCTAATGTAATGATGGCAAGTAGGAATTCTTTCTAGTGATGAATCTTTAGCACAGTTTATTAACGAGTATAAGTTTTGGTCAGCAAAAGCTATAAAAGCAGAAAACAATTTGGATTGTACACATTGGAATGGAAAAATCATTAAGAGATTTGCTATGCCGGTCAAATTTTGAATTTGGGGAATTATTATGTCTTTGCTTGATTGTTGTACTTGAACGAAAGTGCCCCTTATGATGTTACTATCTTAGTGATTAAGCCTATATATGATAGAAACACTGATCATAGACTAATAAAGATAAATTCTCAGTCTTCTGCAACTAAAGTTTAATCAGTTCCGTGGGTCCCCAATTTATATATACCATAGTCTATATATATATTGCTGTCAATGTTGCTTTGATTATTTGGGTTTGTAATTAACTATCTTAGTGATATTAAGCCTATGATAGAAACCTTGATCATAGACTAATTAATTAGCAGGACAATCTCTTTGGCCGATTATATTTCATTCTTTTCCTGTGTTTTTCCTGGCCAGAAGAAAAGGTGGATGAAATGTCCCTTCTCCTTCTTTTTGGCTCTTACTAATCGGTTAGTTGAGAAAGGTGCCATCACCAACCAGACACTCCGAATTAAGCCTTTCATGAAAAGGAGAGATGATTAATGTGACTTGAGCAGGCTGAAGTGATTTTTTTGAGAAGGATCAGGCAATTATGAGTGTGGCAATCTGAGATATGCCTTGGCTACCAAGTCTTAACGGTTGATTAGAAAATGCCCTTTTCTTGCTACTGTTTTGCCACTTTTTCCCCATGAACGGATTTAACTACGTGGAGATGGTCAATTTTGAAAATTATCCACTTTGTTTTCCTGTTTCACCGATATATGATTCCCCACAAATCCACCAATAAACTAAGTAAAGCTTGATATGCATTCTGCTTTTAACTCCCGAACTCATTAGTTATATAGCGTGTTTGAACTTTTAAGTTTGCAAATTTGATTTTAGATAAAGTTGAGCTCGATCACACTTCAACGTGATAATTAGTCCTTACTTCTTGCAAATCCAAATTTAATTGGGTTTTAGAATGATCACGTTTGCATCTATAATTTTGGGGGACATAATAACACTATTCTAGATATGCAAGTTTATCTTTTAAATGTGATTTTGGCTTTCCTCGACACAAATCAAAGTATATGTACAATAGTATGGTACACCCACCTTATGTATAGTTTGTTTGTTTTAACTTTTGAACCTTCTCAAACGGATTTAGTGAAAGTAAGGAATGTTTGCTTAGACAGAAACTTCTCAAATGTGTTGGGTGCACTCGGCAGTCAGCACATGGGAAAAGACAGAAACTTGGAATTGGAGAGTAAGGATTAGGCCACGTAATTGAGACAAAACAAGTAAAATTAACGTTGGTGACACTCCAAAACTACAAGAAAAATGGGGCCATACAAAGTAGGTAAATATCAATATACTCCTGTGACATACTTGGTTCTGAAACATGGACACACGACCAAACACTATAGTTTGTGATCTGTATTTTCTATTTCTATATATATAAACAAGTCCCGCATGCAGTTCGTACATCGTCGTGACCAATCCTCTTATCACCTAGAGTACTCACTCACCGTAAACACAATATATTGGTGCAGAACAAAATGATTGCTACTAATCCTTCATCACCGGCACATCTTGTGGCTTTCCTCTTTGCCACTAGCTTCCTCTTGAACCTTCCTTATGAAGGTGTTCTCGCCACTTCACATCATGGAAGCGTTACAAGGCACTACAAGTTCCATGTACGCATCACACACACATATAGTAATTCCTTAATTTCAAATAATTATCACTACACACTACAGGCTCTTAATGTAATAAACTAAATTATCCTAAATTATCACTATTACTTGTGCAGATAAGGCTGGTAAATGTTACGAGGCTGTGCCACACAAAAAGCATGGTTACCGTGAACGGGAAGTTCCCTGGGCCTCGCGTTGTTGCAAGAGAAGGGGACAGAATTTTGGTTAAGGTTGTTAATCATGTTCCAAACAATGTCACCCTGCACTGGTATGAATTCACTTCATTTTCTTGACTAGTGATTAACTAATTAGTATTGCGGTAGTTATTTTTAACCCCTAATTAAGTAATTACATAAAATAATGATAACATATATTAGCATTTCTATTGTATATGTCCGTGAATATTGCACTGGACTGGATTATTATATGTGGGTACATTATAGTAACACTAACGTATCATCTTGACCACAAAACAAAAACAGGCATGGAGTGAGACAGCTTCAGAGTGGATGGTCGGATGGTCCATCATACATAACTCAATGCCCCATCCAAACGGGGCAGAGTTGTGTGTACAATTTCACCATTATTGGACAAAGAGGAACTCTCTTCTGGCATGCTCACATCTCATGGTTAAGAGCTACTCTCTATGGACCTCTCATTCTCCTTCCAAGGCAAAATGAATCCTACCCATTTGTAAAACCCTACAAGGAAGTCCCCATCCTCTTTGGTATGTTATATTATTATACATATCCGTCAATCATCATACACAAATTTCTATGTTTAAAACAATGATTATTTTTTTTATTTCTTCTATTTCAAAAGTAAAGAAAATAAAGAAAGATAAAGCTTTTTTTTATCTTTAGCCTTGATAATTGAATATTTTTTCTTACAGGTGAGTGGTGGAACGCTGATCCAGAAGCTGTTATTGCACAAGCACTTCAGACAGGGGGTGGCCCAAATGTTTCTGATGCCTACACCATTAACGGACTTCCTGGGCCCCTCTACAATTGCTCCAATAACGGTACACAGCTTGTTGGAACTATTTTAACACAAACTATCGTTTTTAATTTCATCTAATATATAGTTTTAGCGTGTAAAACCTGTTCATAAATTAACTAGAGGTAAAAAGAGGATATCTTGTTACGAGGTGCAGGGATCCTCTAAATTATTATTTGTTGAATTGCTAAGAACTAAACTCAAATAATGAATATTGATTGGTTTTGTGTTGTTCTTGGTGGATGGATATATTATGGACAGACACATTCAAATTGAAGGTGAGACCAGGGAAGACATATCTTCTTCGTTTGATCAACGCTGCGCTCAATGACGAACTCTTCTTCAGCATAGCAAATCACACCTTGGTCATTGTTGAAGCCGATGCCTCGTATGTTAAACCTTTCAAGTCTGAGATCATCGTAATTGGGCCAGGACAAACCACAAACGTTCTGTTAAAGACAAAACCAGAGTACCCAAATGCCACATTCTTCATGCTAGCAAGGCCTTATTTCACCGGAATGGGCACATTCGATAATTCCACAGTGGCTGGCATTTTGGAGTACAAGAAACCTCCTAGTTCCTCGACCTCAACCATTCCGAAAAACCTTCCTATTCTGAAACCCTCACTTCCGGCCATCAATGACACTTCCACTGTTGCCAATTTCAGTAGCAAGTATCGCAGTTTGAACAGTGTCAAGTACCCTGCGAATGTGCCTCAAACTGTTGACAAGAGCTTTTTCTTCACGGTAGGTCTTGGAACAAGTCCATGCCCAAAAAACCAAACTTGTCAAGGGCCAAATAACAGTTCAAAGTTTGCAGCTTCAATGAATAACATATCCTTTGCTCTGCCCTCCATAGCACTCCTCCAACAACATTTCTTTGGGCAGGCTAATAATGGTATTTATACAACGGACTTCCCAGTGGAACCCCTTAGGCCATTCAATTACACAGGGATTCCACCAAACAACACTATGGTCGCTAATGGAACCAAGACAGTGGTGATACCATATAATACAAGAGTGCAGGTAATATTGCAGGACACAAGCATTTTGGGAGCTGAGAGTCATCCCTTGCATCTTCATGGCTTCAATTTCTATATTGTGGGTCAAGGTTTTGGGAACTTTAATGCTAGTAAAGACCCTACAAACTTCAATCTTGTTGATCCCATTGAAAGGAACACTGTTGCTGTTCCCTCTGGTGGTTGGGTGGCTATACGGTTCCTTGCTGACAACCCAGGTGATAATTGACACTGAATTCTCACATATTTTTCCTACCCGTCAAGTTACTATGCTTTATGTATTTTGTTCACTTCATATAAAGCAAAATATAAACTAAAATTAATTAAACTTTTTCTTTCAGTCATATAACTCTTATAGTCTTATTTTTTGGTTTATGTTTGCACACCATTTACTTTTACTGCTTCATTCTGTTTTATTTTGGTGATTTGCACACTGCTTTTGATCAATTTGATAAGTTATATATGTATATGGCTGAAATAGGTGTTTGGCTGATGCACTGCCACTTTGATGTCCACCTTAGCTGGGGATTGAGGATGGCTTGGATTGTTGAGGATGGGAAGCTCCCTAATCAGAAATTGCCCCCTCCACCAAAAGATCTCCCGAAGTGTTGATTATTATGAACGTTTTGGTATTCCAAGATGACTTGTCCCTGCCAATTTTCCCTCCTAAAGAAACCCTTTTTATGCCTTTAATTTGTTTTTCCAATTCCAAGTTAATTTGAGGATTTTCGGTTTGCCGCATTTTGCCTTCTGCATAAGAGTGAAGAGTCACCGGCACTAGTATTTCATATATTGTATTGTTTAATATTGTATCCATCTAATTTTCAAGTGCCAGAAAGAAAGAAGTTGGTGGCGTTATGTCATTCGGAATATCAATCTTCCTTTTTAAAGTTAAATAATAACTTGCCTTGATTGAAATAATAATTACTTTTTTCATCCTCTTTGGCAGTAATTGGTAACTTGATCTGTATGATTATATACAAGAGTTTCAGGTCGATCACGTACCTAACATATGTTGGTGCCATTCGATCGAGAAAAGCCTTTTGGTGTTGACAATCATTCATTATTTTTCTCTTTTCACATAACAGAACTAGGGATCAACCAAATCACCCTCACAATACTCCAAGGCTAGAGGCGATCACACCTGTGAAAGTATTCACACCCAGGTTGTGAAACAGTTAGACCCAAATATGCAACTGCAGCTTTCCAATCCAGGGCCGTTCACAGTTAGATAGGCTATAGAGACATTACTTCCTAATAGAAACCAATACAACAGAATTGCCCAATAACAATCTTGACAGCATTAACTATATATAATAGCAACCGTAGCTGACACTAAACAATATTCATTTGTGAATATTGTATGAATATTGTAGCTAGTGTTAGGGAGTTCCAACATTACTCAATCAGCTACCACTTGCTGTTCAAAAATTTAGCAGCAAGTGATTCCCCCCAAACCTCGTGCAGCACCTATATGCCCAAAATCTCAAAGATTGCAGCAAACCTCAAAAAACCATTATTGCTATTATTTAACACAGGGTAAACCTTTTTCCTTCTGAACACACAAATATAGTGAAAGAGAATATTGAGACTTTGAGAAAGATGCATGACAGAATCACAGTGTGAAGATTGACTAATGCTGGGGCGAAGTGAATATTAGCAATGTAAAATAAATCTTGTAACTTACCATAAGTAATTCGTAATTACAATTAACAAACGAGTGTATTTCTAAAAAAGGAGAAGGAAAAAAAAACAGGATCCCTTCAAGATCCGATAGAAAAAGTTGTCCATTCTGCAACTATACTAATAGAATCTGAAAAGAGGATCTCTGAGTAAAAGACTTGTTCTGCTGTCTGCTAATTCCTTCTTCAAGAATCGCCGTGCTTGTGCCAGCAAACTAACATGGCCACACACCGCCTCATGATGTAAAATCTGGCTTTCTGTTCCTTTGCTATCTTGGTACATTTCCTACCTATTGACGGGTTCTTCTGCGAAAAGCTCCTGGGAAGATTGCTGTTATTGGATGTAGTAGAGGAACTCTTCTGGGATATGCTTCTCAAGAGTGGGGACTTTGAAGAAGAAGAAGAAGAAGACCCTCTTGTTGAGCAACTCCTTGAGAATAATGATGACTTTGTGGATGTGCTTGAACCTGTAATTTCCTTCTTCGATACCTTCCACTTTTCATCCATCAGAAACAATATCAAAGGAAATGTAATATGAATATCTAGAACTAGCCACAACACAGTGTGCACCTGACCCTTTGTCTCTCTCTCTCTCTCTATCTCTGTGTGTGTGTGTGTGTGAAGAAAGGCCAATATTGACGGGAAAGAAGAAAGAAAGTTGGTTGTCGTGGGACAGTGTAGTGTATAAAAAGTGGTTCCAAGATATACTCATAAAAAATTCTTAATAAGATTTGATGTTATAATAATGAGCTGATTAAATATTAAATACCCAAGATATACCAACATTTTAAGCATTTTCTTCCTTTTTATGCACTTTTTTTTATTCCTGCTTTTCACTGTAGAACTGGACTGTTTTAGGGCCGGGCTGAAATTTGGAAGTGGAAATTTTTTCTTTTGGTTGAAATGTGAGTGACTTTGGGACTGATACATGAAACACTGTCGATTGAATCGCCTTGAAAATGAACTCGAGACACGCCTCTTGTTCTGTTCTAAAATGGGCAATCACTTATTAAATTCGTCCACCGTAGTGTGCATACCAATGTTGAGAAAAACTTATGTGGTCACAGAGTAACACGTCAGCTTTTGATCACAACCAATGATAAAATTATACATAATTAAAACAAAAAAAGTCAGTTGTAAAACTAGAAGGTGTTCATTCTCTCTATGTACCAATGACTACCGCCTCTCTCTTCTGCATTAATCTAGGTTTTTCCAATTTCTTTGTCTTCGTTAGTCTGCCAACACTCATGAAACAATTCACTACAATAACTATGAATTAAAAAAATGCAAAGCACATCCGTTGAACTAAGGTTGAAAAAACCGGTGCATCTTGTTACAAATTAGAATTAGATTTTGTAAAGCCTCTATTTTATCGTTGATCCTACTCCTTCTTCTATGCTCAACAAGCCCCATGCCATAGTAAAAATCCACAAAGAAAATTACATTACACAATCATGAATAAAATCAAGCCCAAGTAAGACAAACAATCATCAACAGAAACTCCTAGAAGGAATGGACTTTGTTGGATCTTCTTGGGTCAATGCTTCAACACCCTCCTATATTCAGAAATTGTCAAGCAATTGTACTTCAAAATTAGCAAAAGATGCAATTTTTCACCCCAAATCAAATCCCGACCAAAGCAACAAATTCAACCCAATTTTTTTTTTACCAAAATCAGAAGGTTTTAAAATTTGTTGCTGAGAAGATAATATGAAAGCTACCCCAAGTCCATTTTACTGATTTTCTCTCACCATCCCCTCAAGCGCCTGCTTTTGCTGCAAATATGTCTTCCTCATCTCTTGGACTTAGTGGGAACGACACTGATGACTACGACTGTGAACATTGAAAGCGAGGTATCCCAAGTTTGAAGTTTTCTTTTTTATTTATTTATTATTTAAGGGCCTTGGTGTTTCTATGAATATATATATATATATATATATATATGTCTTTGAAGTTTTCCTCTGCATCTACTTGACTGCAGAGATAGTATAGGAATGGAAGGGCTGATATCTTCCCATCTTGGAGCAGCAAAACGTAACATCGATGTTTTGGTGGGCAGCATTGGAGACTTGAAGTTGTGTGCGTGGGAAGACGGAGAAGTAGAAGATGAACTGAGGAGAATCTGACGTAGATAAAGGGAGATTTCCATTTGGTTTTACAGTTGGTAATTTTTTTTATTTTAATTATGTGTAAGTTTTTTATTGATTGTGACCAAAAGCTGACGTATTAGTCTGTGACCACATAAGTTTTTCTCCACCAATGTTAGCTGGTTCTCATGTGATGGGTTGTGCCCGTACTTTAATTAGCATCTTATTAATTTCTGGACCTTCAAATTAAATCTGTGTATTGATTTACAAGACCATTGCCCCAATTTAATTACTTAAGATGCTATTCCTTATTCAGCAGAAATTGTGCACATGGATGGATGAATCACCCTTGACACTAATCAGCAATATCCTTGATATAGTCAAAAAGTGTGTTTGAATTAGAAGTCATAATGAGTAGCTTTTAAGAGTAGTGTTCATTCATGATCCATACCTTATCGGTATGAACGTGACTGTTGTTTGTCAATTGTCGTTGATGAAAATGGTTTTGAAATTCGCCAACTGTACATGATACGATGCAAAAGAAGACAATATATTCCTTAAACAATAGTACTACTAATTATTTTCCTCTCACCGTTTTCTTAACTTTGAAACATTAATTGTGAAAAGGGAGGGAGATAATTAATTTGCAAGTGGATGATATTGATATGGTCAATCAATCTTATAGTCACGGCAATATATAACATGGCACTTTACTCTGCTTCCTGTCTATGGATTCGGTGCTAAAGTAATCGTTTTCTACTTTTTATCTTTAATATAGATATATAGATATAGCCATATAGGTTTCAAAATTTTCTACTCTGAAAGATAAAACAAATACCGTCTCTAATTATAAGAGATTTTTTTCAAGTTTATTTGTCCATTTTTAAAGAGACTTTTGAAAATGTGTCATGCATTAATTAATTTTTACTCAAACTATCCTTATTTATTATGTGCAGTTGGAAGAGAGAAGTAGTAATGATTAATTAAATAGGAGATAGAAAGTGAGAAGAGAGAGTTACTATTATTAAAGACAATTTTGAAAATATAGTGTAAATTATTGACATATTTAATGCTAACTAACTTATTTAGTGGAAGAGAATTAAGTAAAAACCTCTTATAATCAGACACAGAGATAGTGTGTATCACCTGCAAGACCTACAAGTCGATCCTGCCAATTTCGTGACAATCACACCCCACAGGCCCCAGCAAAGTATATTCTGGGATTTATAATAACACCCGTATTTTTGTATTCAATAACTTATTTATTGTATATGGATTCACAGGCACATGGCAACGGCGTAGCTAGAGCAGTAGTTATCAGATTTCAAAATTTTCAATCTGAAAGGATTGTCTGAATTTAATATTTTCAGCTGGAGAGTCATGTGAACTTAACATGTGAAAGTAATTATTGATTTGTGTTTTTCTTCTTTTTGTGTATCCTAATCGAACTTGCCACGCTCTGTAAACTGCGGTTACAGAGTGCAGTTAAATATATCATAGTGGTTAAATCAACTTGAAAAAATAAATTGAAACAAAAATTAAATGTGAAAATATGATTTGGAAAACGCGATGGAAAGTAGATGAACAACAAGTTTTGTTGTGTTTAATACATTAGAATAAAATTTAACATGATGAAACATAATCTAACTGATTCTATTCCATTACATTCCATTTGACATCTTTTTCCTTCTCCTAATTCAATTAAGGTACAGATCAATAGTTAATTTCTATAATCATATTTTACAATATAAATATTTAGTTTTTAAAAGTTACTGAACGCCTCCAAGATAGGCAAAAGATTAGATTACAGGATGGTCAACATCATTTCGTGTCACGTGGTGTTTTTGGATTCTTAATCCATCACTAGTTGAATTATGAATTATATTTTTTTCTCCTCATTGATTTTAAAGTTCGTATATTACGAACCTAATTTTGTTATACCTTTAATTGACTCATGCAAAAATAATTATAAAAGAAATTTAATCACAAAAGTGTAGAAAAACTCAACGTGATAGTGGAAAGTTCTCATTGATGATTGAGGGTGATTTTGGGTTTTGATCATGATGGTTTTGCCAACCATGTCGATCGGCTCGGGAGAATATCAGCGATGAGGAGTCCCATCCCACATGCAGACATGTGAGATGCACAAGGAATGCTCACTTGATCAGGTGATGCAGTCAGTGGGGAGATTTAATTTGGCTGTAAAATAATTACCCTTAATTGGTTTAATAAACAACGCCACTCAACCGGTGCGTGCAGCTCAAGACAGGACTCTTGTTTTTGTAGTTTGGCACCACACATTGATCAGAGGTAAAACATTTCTTTTATATATATATATGTATATATATATATTTATGATTTTTGAACACTCTTTAATTTTCAACATCTTTATTACATCTTTATTATTTTTTTCTTTTCTTTTTGTCACATTATTTATCTATCTCATCTATTACTTATCTCTCTTCTGTCGGTGTAAAATGAATTTTGGTCATAAATTACCTCATGCAAGAATACTACTTTGAATGGATTTGGATTAGGTGTAGTCGTGTAGCCAGTGATCTAGATCGTTGATTGAGATTGGACGGATGAAAATTTTAAGAATAAACCGAGTTTAAAGTAGAAGTTAAAATTGTTAACCGTGCGATCTTGATCCAACGGTCTCGATATTCTGACTGCGTGACTGCACCAAAATGGTAACCACACCCAATTCAGATGCCCTTTGAATCTCAAGTGTAGAAAATGTATAAATTAATTAATTATTTCAAAAACTTAATTAAGTGATTTGAATACAGACAAATAAACAATTTTTTTATATTTTTTTTTTATCTCTAACGCGTTCTGTTATATATCTCTTTTCTTTTTCATCTTTTCTTAATTTCTTCTTCGTCGTAACTTGCCTGGCAGTACTGGGCAAATATTTTATATGGGAGAGACAGATTCTGTGGGAGCGACGTTTAAATTTGGGACTGGGAGATGCTCTTTGGCCACTGACCAGTGGAAAACCTGCAGGATGGCAATGACCACCACACCTCAACCTTTATGCCCAGAACAAGAGAACACCAAACCTCAAAAAATTTTGTGGACAACCAGTATGGATCGAGTAGTATACGCTTACAAATCGATCGGTGTGAAACTCTCATAAAATTTATTTATTATAATTTTATGTCTATGATTCGTTGGATGTTTTGGGGACATGTAGTTGCGGTTTGAGCTACACTTTACACAACATCAGTCAACATGCCAAAGTCAAATATATCGTAAAATTTGATGAATATGCAGCCACATCATTCAACGCAGTTGAGGGTAATTAATTTGTTATGCGTTCTTTACAACAGCACCCCCCACCACCACAGATACACAGCCTCCTGTATATTAGTGTATATATATATTGACGGGATACTTCGTGTATATATTATTTTGGGTCCCCGCTCGATATTTGGAACCCAACCACCAAAATTTGTTGCATTTTTCTCGTTCCATTAGTTATTTATTTATACTAGTGTGGAGCAGGCAAGACACATCCTGTGTTTCTTGCATTTACAAATTTTTTTCTTATAGTTAATTATAGTTTTTTTAAAAGTAGTTATTACATAATTTTGAATAAATTTAAATTTAACTTTTTAGTTATTAAAGGCTAAAAATGGAAACAAAAGTAGGATCAACGATTATTAGGAGTTGAATTAATAGGAGTCAAAAGACACTTTTGTCCATTAAAATATGTACACCAAAAAAAGATATATCTCTTATTAATTATTATAGATTATAGATAAGGATTTATTGTGTAATCTTTGAGTAAACAGCTAAAAAGATAGAGAAAATAAATGAGGGAAAAAGAAAATTAGTAGAAATTATTTTTCATAGACTCATCCCATTCCATATATGCATCATATCACCTTTCGCGTGCAACATATACACATAAACATATAGCTAGATAATACGGTGACTTTTTCCAATTCATATACCATATTAAATAAGCAAAACAGGTGTAATGTGTTTAGTTGTAAGTCTGTTAGTTACGTCAGTATTTAACTTAATAGAGTTAGTCAAAGGGATTAAATGTGGTCTATTTCTAAAAATAAAATACTAAAAAGTTATGATTTAAATACGAGAGAATAAAAACAAAAACTATTAAAAAAATGAGTGACGAAAAACATATTTAATCCTTAAGAAAAACTATTTAATAAATATTTATTAAAAACCTTTTTAATTATAATTTTTAATAAATAATTAAATACTTTTAGTTTTTAATATATGTTTAATTTCTTAGTGTGGAATGGATAGAAAGAATTTTGTTGGCTTTTTCACCAAACTGGTGTAATTTCATCTGGAAATTACCAGTTTGGTGTAGATTCGAAAAAAATTACCAAATTAGTGTAAATCGTATACATGATCCACGACTTCTGTTTTTTTTCGAAGTCGCCAACCACCAATACGACTTCTGAGAATTTTTTTTTTAATTTCACTGAAGTTGCATGATGCATATACTTTTTGCTTTTATTTATTTATTTTTAAAAAAAATAGTGAAGTCGTATGCTAGGAAATCGACTTTCACTTTTTTTTAATAAAATATATAAAGTCGTAGAGTGAAGATACAACTTCGCTATTTTTTTATTATTTTTTCAGAAGTCGTAGACTTAGAGTATGACTTCCATGATTTTTTTTAATATCCCATGATTAGGTCACACTCATCTGATATTGCACCAATGCTTTGAGATTTGCATTTTTCGGTATAACACATGATTAGGTCACACTCATCTGATTTTGATTCCCACCAAAAGCCCTTATACTTTGTTTTACTGGCCTTAAGTTGACTCTTGCCAAATGGCAAGTTTGAATCTGATGCATGCAATGCAAGTCATAAATGTCTAAGTAGGTAAGGAGCTAACCGTTGACATCTGTGAGAATGGAACAAACCCCTTAAGGCCTTCCACTTCAGCCACCACACCACCTTTGTTTGCATTTACAATCTGCCACGCAAAGTGCACATATATGAGGGGGGGGGGGGGGGGGGGGGAGGGAAGGAGATGGGTAGGGAATAAATCAACTCACAAAGGAACAAAGAACAGCTTTTCTTTACTTCACTTTGTAATCTCTACTTAACTGACATTACTAGAAATTGATATCACTCACAAACATCTGGATTTGAAATCAAAACAAATATGTTAAATCCTTGACTGAAATTGAAATTTCTCAACATGCAACACTCACCCTTTGACAACTGCATCTTCTCCCAGAAGTTGTTTACAAAGAAGTCGTACTTCAACTCCACGACTTTAGTAATATTAAAAAAAAAAATATAGAAGTCGTATTTCAAGTACACGACTTCTGAAAAAATAGCAAAGTCGTATCTTCACTTCACGACTTTATATATTTTATTAAAAAAAAGTAAAAGTCGATTTCCTGGCATACGACTTTATTATTTTTAAAAAAAATAAATAAATAAAAACAAAGTGGTATATGCATCATGCGACTTCGGTGATTTTTTTCGAATCTACACCAAACTGATAATTTTTAGATGAAATTACACTAGTTTAGTGAAAAAGCCAAATTTTGTAATATTACTTTGAATATACTTCCATGGGGATCATCCGAATCATCTTTATGTAAATCCTTATTTAGGCATAAGTTAATGTTTAAAGGCATTTTTTTTCAAAAAACGTTTTTCTCAAGAAATTTCTGAAATCAAATTTATGCCGAGTGTTATAAGAAAAATGCATGTGTTTTTTAAATACTTAAATCGTTGTATAAATTTTAGATCATTAAATAAAGGTTAAACCACCCTTCAAAAAAAAAAAGGTTAAACCCGCATCATGGAAGATTAATTTCCATAATTAGCCCAATTCTAATTACGGTGGTTTAAAAAAATATTATTTTTAAAATAAAAATGTTGTTTTTTTTCTACATGAATAACTCTTTTTTAAAGGAAAAATAGAAGATAGAATCTTCCATTTGGTAGCAGTACCCTGATGTGGACAAATAAAAACATTACACTTGTCATTTTTTATTATTATTCAAAAGTCCTTTGGTTTTACAAAATTGCTTGAGTGCCCTCTTCACTTCCGCCCTCTCCAACGACAACTCGCTCTTCCATCAGCGGCGTGGGTCCTCCGGCGGCTGTTGTCCTTTGTGTTGGGTCCTCGTGGTCGGAATGTGGGTCAACCTGTTGGTCGCCAAAGGTTTATCTTTCGCCGGTCTCAGTCGCGCACTGGTTTACTGCGGATGTCCAGCGCTCTCATCTCACTCCCCCCCTCTATCTCACTCACACATTCATCTCTTTCTCCGACTTTGCGTTTTCTATTCAGAGAGAGTATCTGAGGTGACGGTGCTGTCGACGATGCCAATTTCAGAGGGAATAAGAGTGGAGTTTGCCACCGCTCTCCTCAAGGTTTTCTAATTCCTCTTCTTCTTTTTTATATTTTGATTTTATTCATTATTGAAACCTTAATTCCCTGGGTAAAGGTTTTAGGTTTTACAACCTTAACATTCTGCTGTACAGGTGCCATTCTGCCATACCCCCAACTCCTCGTCGTCGCGCTGAATCGCCGCACCACCCGCTTCTGGCCAGCCGCCGTCAATCACCAACCATGTTATTTTTCTGGTTTTTCCTTTTTCAGCACAGCTTCTTTCTTTCTTTTTAATTTGGGGCATTTTGACTTTTAACTTGTTTGAATCCACATGGTTTTGATTCTTGAATGCCACCACCAGATTTTGGCAAGGAAGAGTTTTTGGCAAAAGAGAACCCAGAAAACTGCGTCACGCCCTAGCCGTAGACCCTCTGCCGCGTAAAGAAAAAAAACTCGTTCTTTTTCCCTGCTTCTTGAAGAGCTACAAATCCTGCTGAAGCACTTGGGGGCATAAAGATCTTATTTTGAGCTGGACCCGCAATCACCCGCTTCAAATTCAATTCTGGGTCAGTTGCGATTCCTTCAAAAGCCTCATCTTTGCACGGTTGTAGTGTTCGTGTCTGAGGTAGGCAGGTCTTCAATTTCATGGGGCTTCATTTTTCGTTTTTGTGCTGGCTTTTGCACACGAACAACACTCAGTCACACATCACACACGCGACAAAGATAACACGAGAGTAGCCTTCGCCTTTGGGTTTCCAGTTACTGACAAAATCATGGTTCACCGGCGAACTATATTACGTTGTTATCTGTAGATTGTAACGAGGCCACTTGGGCTGGAGGCCAACTCAGATGGGGGTAACCAGCCACCTCATCCAACACCTGGATCAGGAGTTAGTTAGAATTAAGATTAGAAGGGAGGGACACGTGTCAAATGATCCAAGAATTCAGGGGCCACGCAGGAGCTCAAGAAAACGGTTTGGAAGGGATTTCCTGCGAGAATAAGGGAAATATAGTTTCCTAGGATTAATGAAGTGGGTATCAGATGTGTGAGCCTGTATTCTCTCTACCTATAGTCTTATTCCTCTTCCTATTGCCTATTGGATTTTTCTTCCTCTTTCTGTTACTCTCTATTTTTATACTGAGTTGTCTAATTACTGCATAGCATTCTCAGTTGTAATAAATTCAGACTTGGAGTGATATCATATCAATACTGAGGAGTATTTCCAGAATTTGTGCGTTGAGATGTAGTGTTTACTTGCACTAACTTCCTTACATAGATCTATTTCGTTAATCTGATTTTTCATTTTTGAATAAGATTCATAGTTCGACCTAGATAACATTGTTTCCCATATCCTCTGTTTCCTCTAAGCATGATTTTTTCAAGGATTGGGCGCTCCCTGTCACGTTCTTCTCACGCTAGAGTAAGCTTTTGTTTCCCTTCAGTTGAATTGATTCCACTCATTCACTAAACAAACTCAAAAAGGGGCTAACTTTGATGATGCTTTATATTGGGTCATAGAATTTTCTGCGAGGTGATGGGAGATTGGGAACCCTTTCGGGACCATTGCGAACGAATGTCTATTCCGACAGAGCGGAAGGGGGTTTAGGGTTTCTTAGGGGTTACGCATCTTCTACCAGAGCTTGCAGTAATGGCTTCATTTCCAATTTGCCTGATTTTAAATCTGTTGTTGCAAACCCTAGTCTTCGCCGCCTGTTTTCCAGCGAATCCCCGGAGAAGAAGAGTGAGTCAGGGTTTTATTATTGGCCCACAATGTATGCATGCTTAGCGTGATGAAATTGAAACTGCTTTTATTGCTTTCCGCAACTAACCTCCGCGTCTCCCTTTTGCTTCTCAATTACCGTGCTGTGCTTCAGTTAGTGTTTCTTGTTTTTGGCAGATTATGAGAACTATCATCCCCAGGAAAATAAGGAAAATCCAAAGGGAAATGAAGGAAATTCTAAAGGTAAAAAGGAAATATTGTTTTTGTCTAAATTTTCTTGGAGTTGATTTTTTTTAAGAAGTTAATACATTACTTTCCTTTATGATGGGATGCTTAAGAATAAAGTAGGATTCTTCTCAATCTTGCCCAAGGCCTGGGATTTGTGTTGGGTTCAAACTTCAATTACAACTTTACTATAGAGCGGGATTTTGGGTTCTGAAACATATGTTCCGATCCCAAAAATATGCTCTCTCTCTCTCTCTCTCTCCCAAATGTTGTTGGCCTGCAATGGTTTATTTGGGGGATATGTATGCATGTGTTTGGGAATTAATCATGTATCTGCTTTCCAGTTTATCTCGCAATAGAAGGGTTACCACCTACAACTTTTAACACTTGAATTCTCGTTTTGTTTCAGATGGCTCAAATACAAACACAGATGATCCTAGAAATTTTCAAGAAGCTTTCATGAAACCACTACCATATATTATCGCTTTAGCGTTGATGATGACACTGTCTGTTACGTCCATAACTTTTCAATACACTAAGCTGTCCCAGGTGAGCATAACTTCAAACATAGCACCAGGGCCAGTTATTTTAACTTGCTTATATGGGTGAGTTGGTATGAGCTGATAACGTGAGATATACAAATATCTGCATTCCATATGATGAGTGCAGTGGTTTCAAATGCACAAGAGATGAATCTTGTTCTGCTTGACACATTATGCCACTATGTTCTTCATACTTTTGGTGAAGGGGAGAAATGGAAATATAAAAGAGATTATGTGAAATTAAATTTGAGTTTTATATCATGTATTGTAATTGTAATACCATATTTGATGAGACCTTCCTCGTGTACTCCCTTGGGTTGCTCTCTATTATTTCTTTCCTTCTTGCTGCATACATGCTTGTATGATTGGATTCTTCCCCATCCCCCTTTCAAGAACTTCTATTTGAAGTTCCATTAATGGGTAGATTTTAACTTGATGTTTCTCAGTTAATTTTTCTTTGGCTAAAAGTTACCGTTTGAATGTGATTTTATGATTGAAAATGTGTGCATATCTGTGTGATGAGCTTTATGCTACTGTCATTAACTGCTTTTATTGATGATCAATTAAAGAAGAGTGCTACTAGGATATATTTGAGGTTTTTATATTCCGTTTCTTTCTAGCATCTGGTTTCAAGTCTTAAACTAGCTTGGTTTTTGAACAATGCTTGACATTTCACTTGATCTTATTTTCTAGGTGTCTTTGTATAATTACTATGATGTGAATCCAACCACATGTCTTTTGGCAATGAGATGCCTCTTCATCTTTGTCTGGTTTTTTATTGTTTCTTTTATTTCATTATTATCGTCTTGCTAATGTAGACTAGAATTGGATTCTTTGCAGATTAGCTTTAAGGAGTTTAAGAAAAAGCTTTTGGAGCCAGGATTAGTAGACCATATAGTTGTCTCAAACAAATCAGTTGCCCAAATATATGTCAAGAG
The DNA here is from genome assembly GCA_030159175.1 of Glycyrrhiza uralensis. Taxonomy (NCBI): domain Eukaryota; kingdom Viridiplantae; phylum Streptophyta; class Magnoliopsida; order Fabales; family Fabaceae; genus Glycyrrhiza; species Glycyrrhiza uralensis. The sequence goes on along the minus strand of BRZY01000003.1, from coordinate 52,400,616 downwards.
CACTCCGCATAATCAAACAGATGGTGAACTGGTCCAAGAAACACTCCATGCAGAGGGATCCGGAGGCCAATTTAAATATTTTTTCAATATTGGAAGTATTGAGTCTTTTGAGGAGAAGTTAGAGGAAGCACAAGATGCACTAGGCATTGACCCTGACAATTACATACCTGTTACGTATTCTTCTGAAATGGTTTGGTACCTTGAATTGATGAGATTTGTGTACCAGGAATTGGTGAGATTTTCTCCAACACTATTGCTTTTGGGATCTCTCCTGTATTTTAAACGGAAAATGAAGGCTGAAGTTCATGTTGGTGGTAATAACGGTGGTGATAACAGTGATTTTAATAAAGCCAAATTTACTAAAGTAGACAAAAATGCCAAAAACAAGGTTTGTAGCTTTCTTATTCTTCTATATATGAGATGGCTTTTATTTTTTCATATTTTTTAACAGCATGTTCCCTAGTTGTTGCCTTTGCCTTTCCCATTAAAGGTTTTTCTTTGAGGGAGGAGCAGTGGTGAATAACTTTGTCCATGAGTTCATTTAAGAGACTTTTTCCCTGTTTGTATTGATTTTGTTCAGGTTTATTTCAAAGATGTTGCTGGTTGTGATGAGGCAAAGCAAGAAATTATGGAGTTTGTCCACTTCCTCAAGAACCCAAAGAAATATGAAGAGCTTGGTGCAAAAATTCCGAAAGGTGCTCTTCTGTCTGGTCCTCCAGGCACAGGAAAAACCCTTTTAGCAAAAGCAACTGCAGGGGAGTCTGGTGTGCCATTCCTTTCTATGTCTGGATCTGAGTTCAGGGAAATGTATGTTGGTGTTGGACCAGCTAGGGTGAGAGACCTGTTTCAGGAAGCAAGGAAGTGTGCTCCTAGTATAGTATTTATTGATGAGATTGATTCAATTGGTCGGGCAAGGGGGCGTTTCTCTCGTAACGATGAGGGTGTAAATACTTTAAATCAATTGTTGGTGGAGATGGATGGTTTTGGAACCACTGCTGGGGTTGTTGTGCTAGCAGGAACAAATAGACCTAATATATTAGACAAAGCCCTTCTTAGGCCTGGGCGTCTTGATCGCCAGATAACAATTGATAAACCTGACATTAAAGGTCGTGACCAGATATTTCAGATCTACTTGAAGAAGATTAAACTTGACCATGAGCCTTCATATTTTTTACAAAAGCTTGCAGCCCTTACTCCAGGATTTGCTGGAGCAGACATTGCTAATGTGTGCAATGAAGCTGCTCTCTTTGCTGCAAGAGGTGAAGAAACACAAGTCACGATGGAACATTTTGAAGCTGCTATTGATAGGATCATTGGTGGTTTGGAGAAGAAGAACAAGGTAGGCTTTCAAGAGCTCATTTGTTTGAGTTTTTTCACGAAAAAATCACTTTTATTTTGAAGAAAACCACTTTAAAGAATTTAGGGTGTTTAAGCTTTTTAAAACAATAAGAATTTGAAAAAGTTTAAGCTACTTTTAGTAATTTCTGAAAAAGTTGTAATATAATTACCTTTTAAAATAAAGTGTTTATTACAATTGTAACCAAACAGAAAATAACTTGTACTCTGTAAAATCTTATAAAAATAAATCACTTTTTTCAATGGACTCTATTACTATTAGGAAGGTTTGGGAAAGAGGAGGGGTAGGGCTGGGTGTTTAAGTTTACAAAAGTTCTACATATCATAAGTTATACTTGAGTTGTTTTAATTAATTAGTGGCGCATAATATTGATAAAATGCTACTAGAGAATGAAAATGTTTGTCTTCACTCATGGAGTTTTTAGTGGATATGTAATATGTCTAAGTGGACCATCCATTAATTGTATCTACTATGCAGAAATAGTTGATCTTAGGTGGTGGTTGTAATTTAACACATGATGTTGAAAATTATATGCTACAATGAATTGAAAATGTTGAACTGACTGAGATTTGGAACCCTCACTCTGCCTTTTTCAATTACTGGTTAAAGTTTCTCTAATACCCAGGTTTCTTGTATATTAGGTAATAAGCAAGGTGGAAAGGCGTACTGTTGCTTACCATGAATCAGGCCATGCTGTTGCAGGCTGGTTCTTGGAACATGCTGAGCCCTTGTTCAAAGTAACTATTGTTCCTCGTGGAACAGCAACTCTTGGGTTTGCCCAGTATGTTCCAAATGACAACCTTCTCATGACAAAGGAGCAGTTTTTTGATATGACTTGCATGATCCTTGGTGGTCGGGTTGCTGAGCAGGTTATCCTTACCTCTTTTCTGTCTAGTGTTTCTTTCTTTAGTTCATTGTTGCATGAATAATGGTGATCATTCTATTGAAAGAATTCAATGTTTTGGAACCATGGTGAGATGAGAATTATGGTTTCCCTCCCTTGTTACCGCAGGTTCTCATTGGGAGAATCTCAACAGGAGCACAAAATGACTTGGAAAAAGTGACCAAGATGATGTATGACCAAGTAGCAGTCTATGGTTTCAGCGACAAAGTGGGGCCCCTCTCTTTTCCGGACTCGTTTGAGGACTCAAAACCATACAGCAGCACAACTGGTGCAATGATTGATAATGAAGTGCGAGAATGGGCGAAAAAAGCATATGAACGCACAGTACAGCTTATAGAGGAACACAAGGAGAAAGTAGCTCAAATTGCAGAGTTACTACTTGAAAAAGAGGTACTTCACCATGATGACTTGGTTAAAGTATTGGGTAAGCGACCCTTCAAGAGTAGTGAACCTACCAATTATGATAAATTTATGCAAGGCTTTCAAGAGGATGAGGAAAAAGTCACAGAAAGCACTGTCAATGGGCCAGAGGAGGGTGGAGGGTCTACTACACCTTTAGAGCCTCAGGTTGTTCCCTCGTAGTTGTTACAGATCCATCAGTTGATGCACCTCGAGATCATCTGTATAAATCTGAAAGGGAAATCCAGAAGGGGTGGAAGAAGGGTTAGGGTGAGAAATGAGAAATTGGGAATTAGGAGGAGAAAAATGAAATTTTTAAAAATATTTTTTTAATTTTTAAATATGGTCACAAGGACCATAAGTGATGCATTTCCATAAATAAGAGACAAAAAAAAAGATGTTTTTTTGAGGGACTAGAAGAAAATATCTCCATATTTACAGGAGGTAAGTGAAGTAGGTATGTGTCTGGAGAATAAGTTACAAAGACCCAAAGTTAGTTGTCTCTAATCTCTTTAAGAACCTATGTCGCATTGCAGTTGAAATATTAAGTAAGGCTACTGAATGTGAAGATGTTTCAGCAATTTTTGCAAGAAAATTGGTGGAAGATAGTGTTGAAGTTGTTAATATCTTAAATAAAACATCTTCCACACCAAGTACAGATCTTGGTAATGTAAATTGTCAAACTAATGAATGTAAAATGTACCTCAAGCCAATGGTATAAAAAAAGAGGGTATATCTTGGGCAAAAATTAGACCAAAAAGTTGCACTGAGGAAAAGTATAAAAAAGCAAAGGCATATTCACACATATTAGTCCCATGAGGCAAACTCTTTCTCCCATCAATTCCAATCGTATAGGTAAACTTATTTGATATTGCTCTTGTTTATAGAATCTGATGGGTTGAAAATTCTAATGTCCTTAGTAAAACTATTGGACCATAAATCAAAAGATCTTAATATGAGAAAGAATTGTTACAGGCACTATATGTGGCATCTACCCTGAGTTTTTATACCTCACAAAGCTTGCTTGTCTTTTGCCTCATAAAATTGATAACGCAACTTTTCCATATTAGCTAGGATTAGAGAAATTGAACTTGATTTTATTAATGAAAAAGTAAAGTAATGAATAAAGAGTGAACTTCAACATATGAAATATACGATAAACATATTAAACTTTTATCTTAGAATCACTTAAAAAATCATGATATTTGTAGTGGTCGTATTTTCTAACTTTATCCATTACCTGATATTGTACTATTGGAGCTTTTAAGATCTAGACCAAGATTTTCATTTCACAGTTTATCGAGATCTATATACATGTTTTCATTATAGAGAACTGGTATTCACTATTACCTAATATTGTATCTGTTTTTTGAGGAAAAAATATTGCATAAAATAAAATATAATATACCAATTGTTTGAGGGATACCAAATTGCCTTCAATGACACTATAACTTTAGCATATGCTAGGCTAGTGGGAACGAAACTAAAGAAATTATTAGCCAGGGATAGAGGATCAATTAACTGGGTTTGAATACAAAACAAGAAGATGAATTCTTATGCATACTCACCGTCGTGCCTCCGAGATTTTGTGTCAACTCCTCGAGCCTTTTTTGTTCTCTAACTGAATATTGACGATGTTAAATGCTTTATTTATGAGACCCAAAAAATGCTTTATTTAATGTAGAATAAATAACCCAAATGTCTTGTTTTAATAGATCAACAACAAAAATAGCACTTTCTTAAAAAAAAAAAAGCACTTACAGGGTATGGTAACAAAGTTTTGTCCTTAAATATGATGATTATTATTTATTAATAAATAATATGTTATTTAAAAAAATGCTTTTTTCTACAGGGATAACTCTTTTTTATTTAGAGGAAAAATAAAATCTGTGGGCGCGTACCGTGTTTGCCAAGACAATTTTAAGAGAACCAAACCAACGTGCGTCTTTGTTGACCGCAAGTATGGTTATAAAATGAATGCGACATCTTTCGAGCTCAAACAAACACAGCGTTAAACCACCTGATATTATCTCCTTGTGTTCGTTCTATCAACCCAGTAACAAACAATAAAATCTCTCTATCGTTTCACCGGCAACCTATATTACGTTGTTTCCCGTATTTTTGTTATCTATAGATGCTAGATCTATTCCGTTAAGCTGATTTTTCATTTTTGAATAAGATTCATAGTTCGACCTAGATAACATTGTTTCCCATATCCTGTGTTTCCTCGAAGCATGATTTTTTCAAGGATTGGGCGCTCCTTGTCGCGCTCTTCTCGCGCTAGAGTAAGCTTTTTATTTCCTTCAATTGATTCCACTCATTCACTAAACAAACCAAAAAGGAGCTAACTTTGATGATGCTTTATATTGGGTCATAGGATTTTTTGCGAAGTGATGGGAGATTGGGAACCCTTTCGGGAGCGCCACGAACGAATACGAATGTCTATTCCGACGGAGCCGAAGGGCAATTAGGGCTTCTCAGGGGATACGTATCTTCTGCAAGAGCTCCCAGTAATGGCTTCATTTCCAATTTGCCTGATTTTAAATCTGTTGCCGCAAACCCTAGGCTTTGCCGCCTGTTTTCCAGCGAATCCCCGAAGAAGAAGAGTGAGTCAGAGTTAATCTATGCTTAGCGTGATGAAATTGAAACTGCTTTTATTGCTTTCCGCAACTAACCTCCGCGTCTCCCTTTTGCTTCTGAATTACTGTATCGTGCTTCAGTTAGTGTTCTGATCAGTGTTTCTTGCTTTTGGCAGATTATGAGAACTTTCAACCCAAGAAAAAGAAGGAAATACCAAAGGGAAAAGAAGGAAATTCTAAAGGTAAAAAACAAATATTGGTTGTGCTTTATTTTAGTGTGATTCAGGAAGCTATCACCGCAAATTATTTGGGAATGGTGGCCATAACTGATGTAATGAGCACACCACTCTCACTAGCATCTCCAATGGGAGTTGCTTATGTAGTTCTTAAAACCTTAAGCAACTCCCACTAGTTGATTTCACTATTGGAGTACATCTAGGTGACATGTAATATGTACAACTCCCAATGGGTAGCAACTCCCAAGTTGGGTTCTACCATTGGAGTGAAGTTTAGTGGGTGTTCTTAAATCTCGTGAAATTGTAGGGCCCACCAAAAAGTGAGTTAAGCAACTCCCATAAACAACTCTCACCAAAGATGCTAATGCTATTCAAGTGTTTGGGGGATAATAGTTGATTAACTAGTGTGTGCGGGTGTGTGCACGTGCTTTGGTTATATATTCTGCGAGTTTTTTGTTTGCTCCATATTTGCTATAATTTTATATGTAAATTTCTGTCATTTTGGAACTTGAGGAGCCAAGGAGTGCAGTTGGTTTACTTGTATTTTGTTTGTCTAGACTTTCTTGGAGATGACTTTTTTAAGCAGTTTTTTTTTTTGGGTGTAAAGTAGGATTCTTCTCAATCTTGCCCAGGGCCAGTGATTTGTGTTGGGTTCAAACTTCAATTACAACTTTAGAGGGATTTTGGATTCTGAAACATATGTTCCAATTCCAAAAATATGCTCTCTCGCTTAAATGTTGTTGGCCTGCTATGATTTAATTGGGGGATATGTATGCATGTATGTGGGAATTAATCTTGTATCTGCTTTCAAGTTTATCTCGCAATACCACCTACAACTTTTAACACTTGAATTCTTGTTTTGTTTCAGATGAGTCAAACACAAACTCAGATGATTCTGGAAATTTTAACGATGCTTTCATGAAACAATTACCAAATATGATCACTTTATCATTGATGATGACGCTGTTTGTTACGTCCTTTCCTTTTGGTCCTCGTGAGCAGCAGCAGGTGAGCATAAGTTTAAACATAGTACCAGGACCACTCGTTTTAATTTGCTTATGTGGGTGAGTTGGTTTGAGCTAAAAACAGGAGATATAAGAATATCTGCATTCCATATGATGAGTGCAATGAGATACCTCTTCATCTTTGTCTGGTTTTTAGTGTTATTTATTTCATTATCATCGTCTTGCTAATGTAGACCAGAATTGGATTCTTTGCAGATTAGCTTTCAGGAGTTTAAAAATAAGCTTTTGGAACCAGGATTAGTCGACCATATTGTTGTCTCAAACAAATCAGTTGCCAAAATATATGTAAGGAGCTCTCCACATAATCAAACAGACAGTGAAATGGTCCAAGGAACCCTCCCTGCAAAGGGATCTGGAGGCCAATATAAATATTTTTTCAATATTGGAAGTGTCGAGTCTTTTGAGGAGAAGTTAGAGGAAGCGCAAGAAGCACTAGGCATTGACCCTCACGATTATGTACCTGTTACGTATTCTTCCGAAATGGTTTGGTACCAGGAATTGATGAGATTTGCTCCAACACTGTTGCTTTTGGGATCTCTCCTGTATATGGGAAGGAGAATGCAGGGTGGACTTGGTGTTGGTGGTGGTGCTGGTGGTAAGGCTGGTCGTGGAATATTCAACATAGGAAAAGCCCATGTTACTAAAGTAGACAAAAATGCCAAAAACAAGGTTTGTAGCTTTCTTATTCTTCTATATATGAGATGGCTTTTATTTTTTTTTCATAATTTTAACATGTTCTCTAGTTGCTGTCGTTGCCTTTCCCATTATAGGTTTTTCTTTGAGGGAGGAGCAATGGTGAATAACTTTGGCAATGAGTTCATTTAATAGACTTTTTTCCTGTTTGTATTCATTTTGTTCAGGTTTATTTCAAAGATGTTGCTGGCTGTGATGAGGCAAAGCAAGAAATTATGGAGTTTGTCCACTTCCTCAAGAACCCAAAGAAATATGAAGAACTTGGTGCAAAAATTCCAAAAGGTGCTCTTCTGGTTGGTCCTCCAGGCACAGGAAAAACCCTTTTAGCAAAAGCAACTGCAGGAGAGTCTGGTGTGCCATTTCTTTCTATAGCTGGCTCTGATTTCATGGAAATGTTTGTCGGTGTTGGACCATCTAGGGTGAGAAACTTGTTTCAGGAAGCAAGGCAGTGTGCTCCCAGTATAGTATTTATTGATGAGATTGATGCAATTGGTCGGGCAAGGGGACGTGGAGGTTTCTCTGGTGCAAATGATGAGCGTGAAAGTACTTTAAATCAGTTGTTGGTGGAGATGGATGGTTTTGGAACCACTGCTGGGGTTGTTGTGCTGGCAGGAACAAATAGACCAGATATATTAGACAAAGCCCTACTTAGGCCTGGACGTTTTGACCGCCAGATATCAATTGATAGACCTGACATTAAAGGTCGTGACCAGATATTTCAGATCTACTTGAAAAAGATCAAACTTGACCATGAGCCTTCATATTTTTCTCAAAGGCTTGCAGCCCTTACTCCAGGATTTGCTGGAGCAGACATTGCTAATGTCTGCAATGAAGCTGCTCTGATTGCTGCAAGAGGTGAGAAAACACAAGTCACGATGGAACATTTTGAGGCAGCCATTGATAGGATCATTGGTGGTTTGGAGAAGAAGAACAAGGTAGGCTTTCAAGAGCCCATTCGTTTGAGTTTTTACACGAAAAAACCACTTAAAAGAATTTAGGGTGTTTAAGCTTTTTAAAACAATCTGAATTTGAAAACAATCGGATTTCTGATTATATTTAGAAGCTACATTGAGTAATTTCTGAAGATGTAGTATAATTACCTTTTAAAGTAAAAAGTGGTTTTTTACAATTGTAACCATACAAAAGATATAACTGGGGCTCGGCGTCTAAGTTTTTGAAAGTTCTGCAGATCACAAGTCACAGTTATAGCCTTCTTCATTTTTTTTCCTTATTTATTTCTTACCATTCATCATCTTGGGAGCAAAATGAGGTTTTAGAATAAAATATACTCGAGTTTTTTTAATTTATTAGTGACACATAATATTGATAAAATGCAACTAGAGAATGAAAATGTTTGCCTTCTCACAGTTTTAGTGGATATGTAATATGTCTGAGTGGACCATCCATTATACTCTGTATCTACTATGCAGAAATAGTTGATCTTAGGTGGTGGTTGTAATTTAACACATGATGTTGAAAATTATATGCTGCAATGAATTGAAAATGTTGAACTAACTGAAATTTGGAACCCTCGCTCTGCCTTTTTCAGCTACTGGTTAAAGTTTCTCTAATACCCAGGTTTCTTGTGTAGGTAATAAGCAAGTTGGAAAGGCGTACTGTTGCTTACCATGAATCAGGCCATGCTGTTGCAGGCTGGTTCTTGGAACATGCTGAGCCCTTGTTGAAAGTATCTATTGTTCCTCGTGGAACAGCAGCTCTTGGGTTTGCCCAGTATGTTCCAAATGACAACGTTCTCATGACAAAGGAGCAGCTTTTTGATATGACTTGTATGACCCTTGGTGGTCGGGCTGCTGAGCAGGTTACTGTTACCTCTTTTCTGTCCTGTGTTTCTTTGTTTAGTTCATTGCTGTACGAATAATGGTGATCATTCTATTGAAATAATTCAATGCTTCAGTGCATTGCTTTTTTTTTTTCTCAATTGAAAATCTCATTACTGCTTTATGTTATTTTTTTGATATTATTCTTTCATCCACTGCTTGATGCCTCCTAACCTTCAAAGCCATGATGAGATGAGAATGATGGTTTCCCTCCCTTGTTACTGCAGGTTCTCATTGGGAGAATCTCAACTGGAGCACAAAATGATTTGGAAAAAGTGACCAAGATGACGTATGCCCAAGTAGCAGTCTATGGTTTCAGCGACAAAGTGGGTCTCCTCTCTTTCCCTCCAAGAGAGGACTCGTTTGAGATGACCAAACCATACAGCAGCAAAACTGCTGCAATCATTGATAATGAAGTGCGAGAATGGGTGAACAAAGCATATGAACGCACGATACAGCTTGTAGAGGAACACAAGGAGAAAGTAGCTCAAATTGCAGAGTTACTGCTTGAAAAAGAGGTACTTCACCAGGAGGACTTGGTTAAAGTTTTGGGTGAGCGACCCTTTAAGAGTAGTGAACCTACCAATTATGATAGATTTATGCAAGGTTTTCAAGAGGATGAGGAAAAAGTCATAGAAAGCACTGTCAATGGGCCTGAGGAGGGTGGAGGGTCCACACCTTTAGATCCTCAGGTTGTTCCCACATAGTTGAATAAGTTTTGGTTTGTTTATTGTACATGAATATCTTGTTTTTTCAATTTGCTGATATGGACAAAACTTGTATGGTAACTGCAAAATAAGAGCAATTCGTTTCTGATTTAACTTAAATGGATATGTTATAGAGGAGTCAATCCAATTCCAATTCAGTTCAAGTCTAGTTCTGTGTTACATGGAAATTTTTCATACTGCCATAGGATAATAATGCATGTGCTTGTTCATCTTATTCAGCCATCAGCTCTTGTATAAATGGCTATTGAAGTTTTTCCCATCGATGGTTGCCTATGTAAAGGGAACAGCTTAAGTGTTTGACTTGTTTTCACGTTATCTCCGTTCACTCTACAGTCACATTTGACCACTTTGGAATTTGTGTCGGTCCATAACTAAACACAGTTAGTGTCACTACTCAGTAGTGTTAGTATGTGTTTGGAAATCCATTGGTGAGAGCTTCAATAATACTATTGAGCCAATTTATCTCGAGTAATGCATAATTGCAGACTGAACTGAAAGGATAATCTAGGTTTAAACAATTTCTTACCCACCCCAAGTTCTTTTGCGAGGGCAGGCGTATGAACATTTTTTCCCTACAGCTTTATTTTTCTTATAATCTGCAAATATATTGTGAGAGCTTCTAAATGATCAGTGTTAAAAAGGAACTCCAACAGCACCCAAATTGAAATAATAATACTATTACAATTTTAGAGATGGCAAAGCGGGCTAGTCTGCCACTTTTTCCCCTCCCCCTCGGGTTATCAACTTGCCTAAAATGGAGGGGTGGGTTGGATTTGGTACGTGAGTTGAAAATCCAAATCCACTCCATGCTCGCGATTGAAAATTTCACTCAAACGATTAAATCAAATAAGGACCTAAGGTATTAGATTGTTAGTTTCAAATTTTAAATTATAATACACAATATTAAATTGATTAATAGTGAGTCTCCACACAACTTATTTTCATATTTTATTTATAATTTAAAATTTTTTATTTCTAGAACTTATATATATCTTTTCAACAATTTTAAATGTTTTATTTTTATTATTTTTAGTTAAAAAAATACCGTTTGTTACAAAAGATTCTTGTTAGAATTTAATACATCCAACTAATGTGAAAGGGTCCTATAAATAAAAATAAAATAAAATAAAAAACCTAATGTGAAAGGCTCTTCAACTTTCAGCATGGTCGCGGAGACGCATACCACGGGACGGGAAAGCAAACGCGAGTATGGTTGTTGTAACTGTCCGGGGTGTTCACTTCTACATATTCTACTAAATTTTAAATTTTATTTTGATTGGGCTAAATTATTATATTTAAATTTGAAAAATTGATATTGTATGAGTTTAGTTAAATCGGAAGTTGAGTATGATATAAAATAATAGAATGATAATATTTAGGTGAAAAGTGAATAAAATTCTAAAATAATTATATATTAATATCTCCCAGTAAACTTGATTATAATTTTATGGTATTGTTAAAATATTTTTTCAAATAAATAAAAAATAGAATAATTTTAAAATTAAAAAGTCACTTGTGAGACGAATCAGATGATTATAAGTTATTACTAATATTTATCTCATCCACAAAAGTATTAATATATGTTTAACATTCCATCAGCAAAATCATGAGTGGGTCACATAATTACTTCTAAATATCATGTTCATACTAATTACACATATCTACTAATTATTATTATACTTTGATATAAAATTGACAAACTAGAGGCCTCAAGTCTCACCTAAATCCATTTTTTTAATCAACCTAAATCCATTACTAACCTGATATTAAGTAATGACATGAAACTCCATTTTAACTTTATTTTTTATATATATATAATGATACAACTGAGGTTTGAACCTAAAGTCTCATACATATTAAACCTCTCACCCTTAGCCAATGTAATGCCTTATTTTTAGTTGACCAAAAAAAATGTAATGACTTATTTTAGTTATATTTTTTATTACAAACAAAATAAAACTCAATCCTCAACGAATTATAAAACTGAGTCATACCACATTGTGCACACCCTTATTAAGTAAAAACATTATAAAACTTGAATTCACTTATTCACCGATAAAAAAAACATCATCATCATTATAAAACTCGAAGAGGAGAACGTGTTACGTGTCAAAACTGAAAACAGCATTATTTTGGTTTTTTGGTTTTTTTTTTATGTTCTAGATCTTCCAAGTTTCAACGCATCAAAACGTCGTCGTTTATATTCCTCTGACTATTATATATGACTGAGACGACTCCAAAAGCATTCTGTATTCCGTTGACGCTCTTCTATTTAAACTCTCGTTTCTCCCTCTAACTCTCTCCATTCCCTGTTTCTCTATCACTTGTTGTCCCTGCGCACTGCATTTTTCTCTCTCGCTTTCGCTCTCTATTCGCAGTTAGTTGTTGTTACTCCCTCTTCTTTTTCGATGCATCATTTCTCATTTCTGGATCTGCTTCACTTTTGCTTTAACGATTAACATTACCATACATTCTTTTCTCTGTTTAAAAAAAACGCTTTCAATCATTGCCCTTTATTTCTGACTTTTTTATTTGCAATGTCTTGGCATGTACATTTTCATTTTCCCAGGCATTGACTCGTGGGGGGTTTCCAAAGTGCATTTTTTCAGACAACAATAAGCGATTTCATTTCATGAATCTGTGTTGTGGGGTTGTTGTTTTTCTATCTAATTGCGCCTCTGAACCCTTTTTTTACTTGTAATTTAGCCCACTAAAGCAGTCAAATTAAAATGGAAGACGGGCATAAGTTCCAGGAAGTTTCAAAGGCAAAATACGATTGTCTTTTATTTGGTATGCCTTCATAAATAACCGCTGAATCTTTCTCTCTTACGGTGCTTCTTTGTCCTGACATAATTTGTTTTTGATAATTTCAGATGTTGATGACACTCTTTATCCTTTGAGTTCTGGAATGTCAGCGCATATAGCAAAAAATATCGAAGGTATTGAATGAAACTGGGGCCTTCCATGTGTGAGGGCTTGGATGTGTATAAAACTATTTGGTATTGAAGTTGAATCCTGAATTTACTTATTTATTTAATTTAAAGCTGGTGAATTGCACAGAGTATATGCTTCAAAAGCTTGGGATAGAGGCTGCTAAAGTTCCCGAATTGTGCTATTCATTATATAAGACTTATGGGACAACATTGGCTGGTCTAAGGGTATGATTTAATTAACCTTTAAATGAATTGTATTAAAACACTTTTTCTTTCAATGCAAATTTGATGATTAACGAACCAATCATTTTGTCTCTTGTCCTTCTCCTCTCGCCAGGCAATTGGCTATGACTTTGACTATGGTGACTTTCATAGGTAAATTATCATTACATTTGTTTGTCCATTTTTTGTATCTGGCCATTCATTGTAATCAATTTGAAACTGAAACCGCTTGAAATGGGCATCTAAAACTATCTTGTGTCTAACAGTTCTGTTCATGGGAGATTGCCATATAATAATATGCTGAAACCGGACCCTGTTCTCAGGGGCATTTTGCAAAGCCTGCCAGTTAGAAAAGTTGTAAGTTTCTGTGTTATTTGTTAATAGTAGTGAAATTGATACATGATTGAGAGAGGAAGGCTCTCTTCATATTATGGATGTGTGTGTGATATGATGTCTATTCTTTGTTACCCCCCTTTTTTTTTCAGATTTTCACCAATGCAGACACGGGGCATGCCTTTAGAGTGCTTCAGAGCCTTGGACTGGAGGACTGCTTTGAAAGCATTATAAGCTTTGATACCCTGAATTCCTTCAACAACACCAACACTCCTGATGGTAAAGATGGCAGTGAAACAAGACCAAACACTGCAGAAATTTTTGATTTTTGTGAGTACATGCGCCAGCCTGATTCTGATATGGTGCTTCCAAGGACACCGGTTGTATGCAAACCCTTTGAAGATGCATTTGAAAAGGTGTTCAAGTTGGCAGACATTGACCCTCTAAGAACAGTAAGAGCGCAGATCTTTCCCTCATTAATTAATAGATTAGCCCTTCTCCTTTGTCTTAAATTTGAGTACACATTTTTATTCGGGATCTTCCTTTGGTACCTTTGACAACAAATGACTAAGCTTTTATACTCCACAAGTAGATAGGACACAATGCTAAACACGATAGTTATTATTACCAAGGGGTACTGCTTGTATCATGTACAGAAAGACTATTGGAGAAACCTCGTCATTGTTCTTATTATTTGCATTTTCACTATGTGGGTGGTTTTCTTGTTCCGCTTCTATGTGACAAATGATAACCTTATTTGCTTCTTTTTTAATTGTTTTCTCTCTTTTCAGTTGTTCTTCGATGATAGTGTCCGCAATTTACTGACAGCCAAACGTTTGGGCCTCCACACTGTCGCGGTAAGTAGTCCCTACTTGTTTGAATGAACGAAATATTAGTTGTATTTTGATATATTCATCAATATAGTATTAGAATTAGAATTAGAATATTCTAAATTTGAGTTTTCCATACCTAGTTTGCATTTGATTTTGATGATTTAGAAAGAACTGATGTTTAAACTAAAAAATTAATCTGTGTTTAAGGATGATATTTTAAAAGCGACTTTAAAAGGATTGATTTTATTTGGATGATAAAATAAAATTAATTTTATGCATACATATAGGTTTGTTTTGAAAAATTTTAAGAATTGCATACTTGGAATCATTTCTAATCAACAAAAAGAATATAAATATTAACATTTTCTTTAAATTAATTTTATAATTGTTTTCTTCACGTATGGTTTACTGTGCTAATTGATTTTTGTTGGCGGAAATGCCCCTTTGGTCCTATGCAATCAAACATATTAGTTGACTGAAACTTGTGAAAGTATTCACGTTCCTTTTTCTTATATTGGGACTTGGGATACTGAACTTTCTTTTAAGGTGTCAATTGAAATACAGAAAAACTAGTCTCGGTCAGTGATACTATTTGTCACATACTACACATAGCACGGAAAGTGTGAGAAAGAAAGATAAAAATGAACTAAAGGATTAAATCAATTTGTAATTTGTAATTTTCCTGCATATAACATAATACTTTGAAATGCACTTCTTATACTTCACATCACAATAAAAATAATTTGTTGTATACAATGTGAATTTAAATGTCAAATCCAAATGCCACATGGATGCAGGTGGGAACATCCGTGCGTAGTACAGGAGTGGATCATGCATTAGAGAGTATCCATAATATGAGGGAGGCATTTCCAGAGCTCTGGGAAGCCGATGAGAAGAATGAAATTGTCAAGTATAAGGTTGCAATTGAAACATCTGTAAAAGCATAGCTTAGAAGTTCAGCCCCTATGAATTGTCGGTGGTGTCTTTAACGTGTTGGCACAAATGTAATTGTTAATTTAAATTTGATATATTTAAATAAGAATATTTATTCAATTTTTGGTCTTTCTTTTATTGCAACTATATACTATAGCTTGAAAGTAATGGGAGGTGGGTGGCATACCATCTGTATCTCTTGTATGGTTGTCAATAATTCAACGTGACTGTGTTTGGATTTTTAATTAAAAAGAGTTATAACTCATCTGTATCTCTTTGGTGGATTGATTGAAATGAACGTTTGGCATCTTTCAAAACACACACTAAGGCGATGTAACGAAAATAGCATTTTGGCTACTGATATCTCAGGTTTTTAAAACATTCAGTGTTGTAATGAAAATATGGAACTAGGCTGATACCTGATGTTTTTGACCATTTTTTTTTAAATGAAGAGGTTTTTGACTTTGAAGGAAAGAATGACTGCTTTCACCCCTTACAACTCATGACCAAAAAAAAAAAAGCTTTCTTAGTGTATTAATAGTCTCAAAATATTTGCTTATTATCGTAAGGATACATGAAATCTACTATCAAGAATGTTCAGTCTTGTCTCTCCATTCACAATGATATGTAATCGAGTAAATGATATTTTTTGTAAACATAATGCAAGCCCGATTTTAAATTCTAGTCACAGGTTCCTAGTCAATATTGTAATGAAGAGGTTAAAATAAAGGCATGGTAAATCAAACAAGACTTCAATCAATCATCAAAAAAGACAGTGCTATATGCATATATCGCTGCTCATGGGCAAAGATATCCTTAGGATTGTCTATTGTTAAAAGTGATAATTATATACTTTCCGGGGCAATAATTTATATACGATAAAAAAAAAGAAGCATGGATGTGCAAGAGTAACATCTGGACTAAAGCTCTAAGCCATGTCGACTAAAATATATCAAAAGAAACGACAGAAAATTAACCTAACAAGGATCAACTTCTTAATGAATACTTCTTTCCCGTGAAAGCTTGGAATTTTGGCTTTTCCTCCTTCTGATCCTGAGATGACTCTTGACTTGTGCTTTTCACAGAAGCCTATTATTAAGAGAAAAATTTGGTAGATAGATCATGTCAATAAACCATACATAGGTGTTGAAAGGTAACTTATCTGTTGCTCCACAAAGATTACTACTACATAAGAAACTCACCTTTGGTTCTGTTTGAATCTGGGGTGTATTTACATTTGACCCAAACACGAGCTTTCCAGAAGTTCTATTGGAACTCTTGGTCTCATTCTCAGTCTGTTGCTGCTTTATTGGCAGCGAAGAGGAAGTTTGTTCTACTGATTGTGTTGAGGTTTTGTTGCCATCCAAACGTCTTCCAGAGCCAGTGAATGGGGTGATCCAGGAAGTCTTTGTTGCCGGCCTGTCCTCAACTGAAATGCAAAGAATATAGTCAGAACCTTGTAATGAACTTTTACTAAAGTGAAAAGGGCGGCCCAGTGCTCGAGGCTCCCACTATGTGGGGTCTGAGGAGAGTACACGTACGCAGTCTTACTCCCGCAAGCGGAGAAGCTGTTTTCAGATTCAAACCCGTGACACTCAAGTCAAGGCAGCAATTGCGCCAAGAAAAAATAAACAGAGAGAGAATGCTTAAAGCATATTCCAACAGACAATAAAAGAATCACAACCTTCTGGACGTTCCCTGTTAGATAAAGCAGATGGCAACTGTTTCTCAGGTTCTTTGTAATCAAGAGGTGGGGCAAAATCAACTTCACAGTCTGTCTCAATTATACTGACTGCAGGAGAGGGTTTAGTTTCAACCACATCAATGTAATATTTTTTGTTGTTATAAGGAATCATTATAGTGTCACCGGTTGTTAGACATGAGTAATTCCTCAGTGTGATTTCTAAGCTGCAAAATGACCAAAGGGAAGAAAGAAAATATTAATATTAGTTGACACACAATTATGAGATTTGTGAAAGGTACAACAAGATGTGGTATTTAATTTATACATGGCTTTTGGATTGGAGATGTCCAAAAAGTCCTTGGTGTGAGGCTGCAGCTTCACAAAATTTCCTTCAGGAAGGCTGGTGTTTCTCAGAATCACAATGTCTCCCTCTTGTAGGCGCATATTTTCCATCATCTGACAATTTCAACATAAAAACAGCAGATGGTGTAAACTAAAAATGGTTAACTAAAAGAAGGAAGTATGAACAAGGAAGGAAAGAAAATTAGATATATACCCAATTTGGTATGTATATGATCCCCTCATCAGAAGTGAATTCTAGGACCCCACAATGAGAAACTCTTTCCACAGCAGGATTTCTCAGTTCAAATAACATAGGGTATTCTATGTGAAAAGATGCTGCAAGGTTTTTACAGGAGTAAGAGTACCAATTTAGCAGAGAGAAGAATGAATCAAATTGTTATAACCAGACAAATATAGACTTACCAAGGCGATCTAGGGCTGAAGGGGGCATGATAACTGGAGGCAAAAAAGAATTTGCATCAGCAATTTTATAGGCATAACATAAAAAGCTATCAAAATTTGACAGATGTTTCATATCAAAGAATAAAATGTAACTATGTAAGCTGTTGGTGCACATACTTTTATCGCCGTTTTCCAGATTTGGCTGCAAAAAATCACGAGTCAGTTGACTTTTGAGGTTTGAAATCACGTGCAAGGAATAATAAATAAATAAAAGGAGCGGTAAGCCTAGTTTGTATTGTGTGCATATGAAGATTGTTGGTATTAACCAAAACAATATAAATGTCCAATCTATAACTGTAAGGGGAAGGGGAACTGCCAAAGATGACCCATTTGTTCTTGATCAATGGTATAAGCAGCAAAGGATAAGTTTCCCCCTTATTTTAAATTATGATAAAAAAATATTTGGTTGATGAAGTTAGATATGCATCAGGTGACATTAGTACCCTTTCAATGACAGAGACAGGGTAACAACGGTAAGTGTGTTCAAAGCCGCAAGTGTCTTCAAAGAATGCATCCTGTTCATCATCCCACTGATCCCAGTAATCCTGCTGCAAATCCTTCAACATAAAAAATAAATAGAGTTAATGCGACCCCATCATTATCATAAGCAACAAAAAACAAAATTTGGTTTTGGGCAGTGACATAACAATTTAATCGGGAGCAATCAGTTTTGTACGATAGATAAAAACCTAAACATGTTGAAGACACTATCAAGCTAACCAATGGGTAAGAGACATTGACAAAAGAGATCAAACTCAAGTCACCTATGCATTAAAGTTCTAAGTTTTCTGTTTACAAAACAACTCAACAATGCAAAATACTCTGAATCTAAAACAAAAAAGGAATAACAAATCAACATACCATATTTAATGGGTCCATGAGACTAGATGATAAACGATGGTCTGCATAAAAAACAAATAATGAGTGAGTGATCAATGATCATAGATAGGCAAAAACATTTAGAGAATTAAATAAATAAATAAATAAAAAGACGCAAATAGTAACTGGGGCATAAATAAATAAGTTGACTAAAAGAAAAGCCATTAATGAGTGAATGATCAATGATCATAGAACATGAAGTCAACCTTCAAATGGCTGATCAATAAGGGAGAGAAGGAGAAAGTAACAAAGTCCAAAGCTACGATGAATTGAAAACGGCGAGACTGAGAAAAGCGAACTGTGGCTTGGAAAGGAACCAGGTTCCGAGATTTTATAGGTTACTTATTAGGACGACTCAAAAGTCAAAACACAATCCTAATGAAATTGAAACGGGCTTTCTGTTACGTCCTTGGGCTGGATCCACGGCCCAATATTCTAGATACGCTGAAAACTGAATAGCCTCCCTTTGTAAAGTTTTTTTATTCTTAACGACTAAAAAAAGGTTTTTTATTCTCAGGGATATATTAGTCATTTCGCGAGATTCGAAGATTGAGCGGAAAGAAAAAAAAAACCCCTTTGACGAACCCTAGGTTCCTCGTCGTGGAGGATTTTGCATACCGGGGAATATTGTTCACATCCACGTAGCGGGGATAACAGAGGTAAAGTTTTCAACTTGGGAATTATAATGGCAAGACGTGAGCTTTCCAGCACGTTGAAGAACTTGAAGGTATGACAAAGAAAGCGGCAATTTAGTTTTTTTTATTTCTCTCTTAGATTTGAGGTTATTTATTGGGGTTTTCCTAATTATTGTGGGATTTTAAGATAAGGTGTTCGAATCAAGGAGCTAATTTGGGTTTATAATGTTGTTGTTTTTAACCATAGTTCATGCAAAGGGCTTCTCCGAGAGAAGAGAAAACCAATAAAGAAGATGAGGTCAAACCTGATACAAATTCTCCTACAACTTCCACTACTACTAGAAAATGGTAATTTATTCTTTTATTGACTTTGTGACGAGTCATTATGTTGCATTTTGCAAATTGACAGCTCCATATATCTTATAAAGTGGTCCTTGTGATCCCATGAATTTCTTCTGCTAAACTATTACATTTATTTTGAATTCTTCATTATTTACCAATGAATTGTTTCCATTTGTTGGCCACATAACTGTTTAGGTTTGTTCAAACTTACTAACTCACTGGCTTATAGTATAATGATAGTGCATGCAATGCAAAGGCTCAGTCTAGATGAGAAGTTTGTTCTAACTCATGGATATAAGTGTTTCTATTATTTTATTAAGCGGTGGCTTTGCATGTTATGCTTCCAAAATGTATATCAAATTTCTCCTTGCCTCTGATCTGCATGAAACTTGTCTTCCCTCTCTACATTTATGCAGTGTTGTTATAATGGAAGGTGATCCGCATCCAGGTGCGTTTAAAGGACGGATGTCATTTCAAAACTTCAATCCTTCTGTTGAAGTGAGTACATAACAAGGATATTGAGCTTCAAAGCCCTTTTCCAAATTCCCCCAGTCAATCTAATCATGTTTTCTTTATTTTGATTCTGTTCTGATGCCTAAAAGCCTTTCCTTTCTAGAAACTAAATGTGGAAGAAGCAAGACTCAATCAGCCAGCTGCTGAACCTCAAACTACTATTCCTAGGAATCAAAGTGGAAACGTGTCTCGTAGGTGGGTTTCTTTACCTATAAAGTGTCAGAATATTAACTGTTTTCATTTCAAACTAGCTGATAGACCTGACCCGTACAAAGTAAAAAAACCTGAGAGATGACATATGTCTCAGTCAGGAAATAAAAAGCCTTGAGAGGTGACACGTGTCCTAGTCAGGATCTGTTTTTCTTATATAGTAATAGCAATTGAAGTACTTCATGGTTTTGGCTCGGATAACAGGCAGCTGAAGACAAAATTTCTTTGGATTATCATTTATCACTCATTGAACTTAAATTTGATTATGTTTGTATTGTTTCAGAGAAAATAGCTCTTCAATAGAAGGCCTGGAAAGTTCTAACTTGGACAAAAAAAGTTATGAGGTTAACGGCAATGCTAAAAGGAAACAGGGGGAGGTAATCTGTGAAGCACAATATCCTAATAAATCACCCAAGAATGACCAAGGTAATACACAATCATCCCCAAATGACAGCTTAGTCTCTTTCAAAAAACCCATGGGAGATAAGCTAGATTGGAATGTTCTTAGATCATGCAAGTGTCAAACAAAATAGGTTGAGTTCTTTGATTGTTAACGTAAATCATGGTACAGGGTTGGCTCTGTTTCAGACCCTGGGTATTTTTGTGTCTGTAAACTGTAATATCGTTCTTCTTTTGTTCTATTAACCTGTATTTTGTTTCAATATATCGATTTTTTCATCAATTTTTTTTCTTGTTGAGCTTCAGGATTTGGCCAGATGTAGATAGAATATATTAAATTGATTGCCTGTGCCAGGGTTCTAGTTGTCATGCCCAGTTTATTAAAGTATCTTAAGTACCATTATTTTATTAATGTTTTCTCATTTTTCTTGGTAAGAATGAATTAAAAAAAGCAACTGACACCTTTTTGGTTTTCTAAAATGAGCAATATATTGAAATAAAACAATTTTTGTAATTAGTTTTAGATATGTCCTGATTTTAATCCCATCCTGCTAACAGGTTTTCCCCATTGATCATAATCCCATCCTGCTAACAGGGTTTCCCCATTAATCGTCTATCAATCCGGCAGCATTTGATGGATTTGGATTTACTGTTGTAGTCTATTTCTTTCTCTCTCTACTTGTATTTTTTATTTAATTTTTTAGGATAAAATGAATTAATGGTCAAGATTTAAAGTTATGCAAAATCAATAGTTAAAATAACATTAACAGCACGGACAGCACCGGATTGCTACAGCAGGCAATCCGGGTCCATTGTTGACGTATCTTGCTGATTTTATTGGAAGGCGATAGCCATACCCTTGTAAGATTAAGGATGAAGATTGTTCACTAACTCGGAGAAAATTTTAATAAGAGAATTGGCAAGGACATCTCAAAGATGATTGAAAAAATAATGTAGGAAAACCAAAGGAATACGTCCAAAAAGGGGGTTCATCGAGTTAAATTAACCGAATGATCTTTGATAACTCAAAAGTTCAAATTAAAATTGTCAGATTGGTTAGAATAATTGACAATAAACTATCATTGATTTGGTTATGGGATTCATATTTTTCAATTCAAGACTAAAATTCTCAATCCGTCACCTAATCAGGATTTCATAAATCTTTTTAAGCTTTTTAAATTTATACTCTTGTCCTATAATAGTTTATTTTATTTTTGAATGAAGCATTAATCATTTTATTCCAATTTTATCCAAATAGTTAATTGTGCAGTAGTAAGCATTGAAGAAGAATCCATATATAAAGTGCCGACTTCTATCTAGTTGCTTATATGCATATCTCCGAAAACGTGCACATCTATAAAGATAATAGATATCATTATCTAATCGGTGATTTCAGGAGAGTTTGTCTTTTAGCCTTGGCCAGGTGCAATAAACGTTGAGAGACTTTTGTCTTCTGAAGTAAATCCATCCCACTCCACTCAACTCAGATTAATTAGTCCGAAGAACTTCTGGTTCTGGACAGGAAGAGCCACACCACCAAAAAAAGTTTTAGCCAGATGCAAGGGCCATGTTATACAACCCAGTTAGCTAGGAAGCCAAATCATTATCTAAAATATAAACTCAAATGTAGAAAGAACGAATGACAGAAAAAAGAGATCACATTGCAAATATTTCCATTGGCCATTGCATAAACTCCTCTGATATAAACTTTATACAAAGTGCATTAAGTGAGAATATATCCAATCTTAATTTAATTTGGAAGTCTACTATGATTTTAGCCCACTCAAATCCAAGATTAGTATATCTTTACATTTCACACACAAACTAAAAAAACAAAAAAATCCTTAGAGAAGAGTGGGTTAGGACTTAGTAGGAGTGGCCTTTGGTCATTGCTTAATTAAGCAGGAACCCAACAAGAAATAGCATGAAGAATACGCCCTTTCCATCCCTGCAAAACCCACTTGCCATCCTCATCCACTATAAAATCTTTATGATATTCCTTCTTCACCATTTCTTTCACCCTATTCAACAGTTCCGGGGCCAATGGGAGTTGCTTGAAACCTGCTCTCTGGTTCCTAACCTGCCACTGCTTGTATGTCTCTGGCCTTTCAACCCTCTCTGCCCCTTCACAAGCTATGGCATTCACCGCATCTCTCCCAAATAACCCCCTCTCAAACATCAACCTACAAGGGTCTTCACGAGGAACAGTGGCATCAAACATATCAAACATTGATGAGAAGTGGAAGAGTGCCTCCCTGAACCGAGTCAGAAAAAACGGTGCATTATAAGCTCCATTGACTACCCCATGTATGAAAATCTTCGGATTAATCCTCCTTATCAACCTCAACACTGCATCCCTGGGACAGTTCACAGTAACAGTTTCATCAGAAAGGTGCTTCAACCTGTACAAACAGTTAACCACAGTTACTTCTTCCCTGTCAATTTTGAGGTCCTCAAGTCTTATAGTTTCCCATTTCTGTGCAAGGCAATTGTACTCAAATGGAACTCCAAACCTCTCGCAGTACTTCTCAAGGCGCCGTCCCGTTTCCTCGACCCTTTCAGCAGGCCTAAATCCAGACTGGGGAAGATCAATTCCGGTAATCCGAAGCCTTGGAGGCCCACCGGGTCTTTCCGAAAGCCGCTGAATGAGGCAAGGCCACTGGAAGCCATAGAAGATCCCAAAATCAATGATATGAAGACTGTTTTCCTTTTGTACCAGATTCAGTATAGTTCGGTTAGCCAAGAAATTTGACATCCTCAAACATGGATATGCTGTGATGTATACTTTGTGAGCTTTTAACATATCTGCAGCAGATGAAGAATGAAGGAGCATATACTTTGGTTTACCAGCAGCTAACCGTGCCTCAAGGCCTTCGGCAAAGTAATGAGCCAAACGTTGGAGTCCATCACCAAGAGGTGAAGAATGAAGCCTAATCTGCTTGAGTATTTCACTTGCATTCCTTTGGTCATAGCTAGACACAGCCTGTGCACATTGGGTTAAAAGGGTCCACAAATCCACCGTTGTGTTTGGACTTGTCGTCCCCTTGTTGTTGTTGGAACCTTTCTTTGAACGTGATGATGTCTTCCCATTAGATCCTCTTGATGGTACTACATGATTAGCATAAAATGGACATTTTTTACCATCCTTACTACAAAGCAGTACCTCATCAAACATCTCTGATGGCTCTGAATCGTCATAGTAAACAGTTGAAAGCTTGCTACTTCTCTCTTCTTCTTCTTCTTCTTCATGTGAAATACCATCATTCATAAGATGGCCTCTCTTTTCCCTTGTTCCTCTGGCTTCTGTGGAACCCCGCATCACAGTACTCTCTTCAATCATCTGTGGCTTCTTCTGCTGCTGCGAGTGAAGCATGTTCCAATTCCAAGAAGCTCCATTTGGAAAATAGACACCAGCTTGTTGTGTCTCTCTAAATGGATCATCAGAAGGTATTCTTCCATCAAGAACCTCATAGGCATGGCCATAGGGGTTATCTTGGGAATCAACTACTAGAGATCTTTGAAGGAAAGAAGACTCAAAATCACCAGCACCATTAAGCCAATTATCAGAGGACTCATGAGAGGTATCAGTGGTGTAACAACTGCTATAGCTCTCAGAACTAGTAGTAGTTCTACTTGTACCACCAAAATTATCATCTGGGTAGCTACGACCCAACACGTCATAGAATGATTTTTCAGCGGCTTGGAGTCTCAAACAATCCTGCAACATGCAGGGTTTGCGCTCCAAGTCATCTTCTTCATCCATGAGGATGTCGCTTATGTATCTGAGGATGGGGTTGGAGTGTTTACTGTTATCTGAAGATTCTCCATTTGAGCTTGTGCCAGAGGAAGGACCACCAGAATCAGTGGCAGATTCTGAAGAATGGCTTGAAGGGGATGATGATGATGAGTCTTCCAACCTGAACCCACTTCCGGGGTTGTTCTGGTTCGAAATTACCGAGATGGGACGGTTACCCATGCAACCGTTCACGGAACCTGCAGGAAAATTCTCCAGAAGGGAATCCGTAGAGAGCATGTTGTTGGATGCAAAGATTTGAGTCTAAGAAAGAAATCAACTCTGGATTTTTGTCTCTTTTAGGAGCTGAGCTAGAAGAGGCTGAAACTTTGATTACTCAGCGATTTCAAAGACAGAACACAGAAGAGGGACAGATCTAGTAACTGAACTAATGATATAGTAACAACAATAAACAGAAGATAGTTATAACAAGGAGGAAATTTCAGGAATCTAAAGAATATTTACCCCGCAAGTCCTTCTGGATGATGATATTGTAATGAACAAGAATGAATCGATCAAAATGAATAGAGAAAAACAAACGGTACCTTCTAGAAGAAGGAGTAATACAATTTTTGTGGATAAGTGATGAGAGGAGTAAGAGTAACCGGCAGAGGCTTGGTGAAAAGGGATTATCTCCTAGTTAAATAATTAAATAATTTACAAAAAATGGGAACTCTTTTTTTGGGTTCGGAAGTTTCTGGGAAGCAGTTTTTTTTTTTTTTGGTCCAAATGAGATACTTGCATTAAACAGGGCGGAAGCCCAAACAACTACAAGAAGAAAACGGCCTCAGGCCCACATACAGCCTAAGCAAACACCAATATCAGAACAACATTAAAAGCGGGGCGTGCAGTTTCTGGGAAGCAGTTTAAACTTTAAAGGTAACCCTCGGCCGACAGATTTTATTATTAATTATTAATATTTTCTGATAAACTATTATTAATTATTAATATTAATGTTTTATAAAGTCGATCCAGACATTTATCATGGTTTAATTATCGATGAGAATATTAATATTTTAATAATTTTACTATATACTTACTCTGTCCCAAAATAAGTATTCTTTAGCAAAATAAATTTGTCTTAAAATAAATGTTTTTATGTTTTTAATGTATTACTAATTATTTTATTTCAATTTTACCCTAAAGATATTTTTTAGAATATTGCATCGATTTTTTAGTAGTGCAAATAATAAGGTTAATTTGATAAAATTATTATTCTCTTTTATTTATTTATTTATTGTATTTTTTTAATTTGTATGAAAAAAAATTTAAAAAAAACTTATTTTGGAGTGGTACGTGGATGGAGTATAAATAAGAATTTATTAATGTATATCAACTTATTTTTAACAATAAATAAATATGCTAACAAATTACAACTCTAAATTTATTAAATACACCTAAAGGATATTACAATTTACAAACAAAGAGTAAAAGGATTTAAAATTATTAATAAATCATAACCCCCTTAACAAAATTTCATATTAATTAATATTTTCTCTGGTCTTATTTATAAGAAATAAAAAGTAGTTTTTTTTTTATAAAAAACAATACTTTATTTTTAATAAAATTAATTATTTTTTTATAATTTTATCTTCATTAATTATTACACCACCTCATTTATTTTTTATTTAATGCAAGGATATTTATGGAAAAAAATTAAAATTATAATATTATTAATAAAAAATAATATATTTTAATATATTATTTAGTCTATGTAATTTTAATATTATATTTTTTATAAATAAAACCGAAAAGAATACTCCCTCCGTTTCAAAACTATAGCTTTTTAAGGTTAATGCACACAGATTAAGAAATATTTAATAGAAGTAAAATATGGTTATAGATAGACTAAAATACCCTTATTTAATGAAAGAGTATTTATGACAAATTATCTACAAATCTCTATATTATTAATGTCAACTACTCCCACTAGTAGTTATTAAATAAGGGTATGGGTGGAAAAAAATAATTAATGATACTTTGAAATTGTAAAATTGCAATAGTTTTAAAACAAAAATAAAAAACTAAAAGAGCTATAGTTTTGAAACGGAAGGAGTACTAACTAGGTCGACACGGGTCGAAAATATATGCAAATGGGGATCAAAACGCCCATAAATGCTCGTCTGGAAAAATAGCCACTAGTCACAGTAATGGTGCACTCTAATCCATAGTCAAGGAAAGCGTTGTAGTCAAAAGCACACAGATGGTGAGAGAAAAGGAGAATCCTTGACCATCAAGTTATTGACCAAACGATAGATAGATAGATCTCTCGATCCAATGTGAATGCATAACATTTTGATATAGATTCCATTTTGATCCAATGTGACCCGCGCCCGCTGGTGGGTTGGCGGGTCAACCTGCATAACCCGCTCAAAAACCAAAAAAATAAAAAATTGTGTATAAGTGGCGGGTTGGCCCGCCTAACCCGTCCAAAAAAACCCAAAAATACATAAAAAATAAAAAAAAACGGGTTGGCGAGTCAACCCATCGGACTAACCCATTTTGAACTCACCGTTGGACAGGCCGAAACGGATTGTCGGTTGAAAACCCCAACCCGACCCGCTTTTTTTAACGGGCTAACCCGTTGGGCCCAACCCATATTGCCACCCCTAGATAACATATTCGTTGGAATATGATAAGTGGCATGTAGCAATGTTCTAGAGACACCTATCAGGGTGTCATTGAGAGGAGCGTTTTGGAGCAGACTGGAGAGGAAATCATTCCTTTATTTGAGAACAATGATAACACATGGACCACTACACACTCACACAACACTCAATATTAATGAGTGAAATAATAAATAGGGGTGTGTGTTGGGTATGTGTGTGTAACATTTCTCATTTGAAAATTTCTAAAAAAGAATGTAAATGTTAATGGGTTTTAAAACCTTCCAAAGCTCTCATATCGTAGAAAAAGGAAGGAAAATACAAAGAATTTTTTTCTTTTTTGTGACAAAATACCGGTCAGTGTCTTTGAGAAATCAAGAATATATATATATTAAAAGTGTAGCTTTTGAGATTAATAATGCACTAAATGTTATAATTTTTAATATTTTTAAAATTTTAATTTCTTAATCAATACTTTTAGGATATTAATTAACAAAACCATATTTATGCATATATGGATTAGTTAGAAGTCATAATAAACAGCTTCATAATAGAAAATTCTCCCATAGAAACTTCTTTTTTTTTTTTATTAGAAGGAAATACACTCCCATAGAAACTTCAACAACATTCTTAAAGTTTTAATTAGTTCCAGGTGCATTTCCCCAATTCAAGCTTATGCAGCGAGCCAGCGACTTAATTTATCTTTTGTTGTTTTGTTTATTTTCCGAGCAGTTATATGTACTCCTCTTACTCTTTGCTATCTTTATCGTACGTAGTTACAAATTAAAAATCAAATTCAAGCAGCCAAGTATATGTAATGGACAAAATAAAAATAAACAAATATCAGATGGGAGATTTGCTGCTGTTGAGTTGATACGCAGGTTGACTAGTATACAAAAATAATTGTGAATTGGAGAACAATCAATGCGTATTATTATATAGATAAAACCCAACCTCTTCTCTAGCGAACCATGTGCACCCACTTCTGATTGATTGCACATTCTCTTGCTCTTCCTCCCCCGGTTGTATTTACTTACTTATCTTGGCACGATATTGTCGGTATTTGTTTTCCTTAACAGTATTTTAATTTCTTTATGATATTAATTATATGATTATTAAAAAAAATCATGAACTCACCTTGTAGAATTAATTCTGCAAGAGATAAGCAGCTTAATTTCTGGACACTTATAGTGAATGTTTGGATTCTCATTGAGGTTACATCCCAATGTCATCATCCAGAGAAGTAACACTTGAGTTCCTTCTAGAAGAAATATCCAAACATACACATAGTAGTACCGTGAAAGACCCAAACATGCAAATGGCACCAACACGCAACTTTTACAGTTCCACTTACTTACCAATATATCCACCAGTCGTCATTCATTTCTACATCACTAACGTTGATTAAAAGTTATTACATATTTAACAGCTATGTCACCCGATTCAACATTCGACCATTTTTCTTCAGGTTCATATTAGATTAGATAGAACCCTGAGAATATTCCAAGAAGTCACCTTCAACTTCAAAACCATAATGTTCATTAATTAGATAAAGACAATCGTAAATAACGTTCAATTAGACTGAGATAGCCCTTAATCTTGTTCATTTAAGCCGTCGGTAAATGGTAAATAGGCCAGACAGCGGTTACTGCAGCTGCAGGGCCCCGCTATGGTTGGACTAATTTGATGCCCAAAATGTGGACCGGGCCATAAATAAATTTGTCTCATTTTTTTTTTTTTATGTTTTGTCGTTGATAATTCTTTTTTTTGACTGGTTTGTCGTTGATAATTTCATCAACATGTTATGGGAAAACTGAACTGAACCTCAAAATTTCAAAAGGCACATAAGGGTCTGGTTAATCCGCGTCTTCAATTATTTGGATTGCACCTTCACTCAACTCAGTTTATTATTATCTCCCTTTCTGCGTCCATTAACCACCGTACAATATTTTAATTCATTCATCTAAAGACTAAAGAGATAAAGGAAATGGACCATTTATTAGATAGATGCATGCCCCCGTGTGGCCGAAGGTGCCGTCTGTCGACACGATCATGACGTGGCTGAAAAATGCACCGTCATTCATGGGTGGGAGGAAAAAGGCATTATTCATTCTACTATTCAACGGAGGGAGCCAATCCAAATCCGCACACAACAAAATAAAAGAGTTATGAATAAAAAAGTGTTTTCACAGTAATCTTTACCTTTCTTTGTCTCTCATAATTTTTTAAGACATTTTTATCTCTTTCTCATTTTTTATTTCTTTTTTATCATATTATTATTAGGCTTTAATATTAATTTGGTCCCTGTAATATAGGAGGTTTTTGATTTAGGTCTCTATAAAAAAAGTCAAACTTTTTTCGTCCTTGTTTTATTTATTTTTTTGAATTTAGTCCCTCACTAGCGTTGACCGCTGATGTGGCAATATGAGGTCCCGGTAAAATTCATACATAACACCTCATTAAGCCTACGTAGCTTACACGTCACCTGACACATACCTTAAGTTTTTAACTTAGTCCCTCTAAAAAAATATATTTTGAATTTAGTCCTTTTCTTTTTTTTCCCTTCTCCACCACCCCCACCTCCATCTCCCCGTTCTCCACCCCCACCCCCTCCCCCTCCACCTCCACCACCCCCACCACCCATTTAATTTTTATTTTTTTTTTACTTTTCAGAATAGGATTGTAACCCCACTCATCTTCATCACCAAAACTCAGAAACAGAACACCACCACCCAAACCGCAAAGTTGCCCCACTGCACCGCCACTGAACCGTCTCACCTCGAAGTCAGCTACTGCACAAGCTCGTCGTCGTGAGTCACTCCTCAACCTGTTGCAATAGCCCCAAAACCCGTCTACTTGCAGGCCTGCACTACTGTTGCTTCGGTGGGGTGAAGGAGAGAGAAGAAGAAGGTGGGGGTGGTGGAAGAGGGGTGGGGATGGTGGTGAAGGAGGGAGGAGAAGAAGGTGGGGGTTAGTGGAAGAGGGGTGGTGGTGGAGGTGGGGATGGGGATGGGGGTGGTGGTGGAGGTGGGGATGGGGATGGGGATGGGGGTGGGGGTGATGGAGGGGGTGGTGGAGAAGGGGAGAAAAAGAGAGGGACTAAATTCAAAACACGTTTTTTTAAGAGAGACTAGATTTAAAACTTAATATTTGTATAGGTATGTGTCAGGTGACGTGTAAGCCACGTAGGTGCCACGTAGTAATTTTATAGGGACCTCACAGTGTCACATCAGCGGTCAACTCCTCCAAGAACTAAAATAAAAAAAAATAAGGACCAAAAAAATTTAACTTTTTTATATAGACTAAATTCAAAATCAAAAATTTTACAATGACTAAATTAATATTAAAGCCATATTATTATCATGGCGTCTTTTTATTCTCTCCCTCTCCCTCTCTCCTCCTAACACGATCTTTTAACGTTTGCAAACGCCCCTTCCTATTGGATTCGGATATGCGGAAAATAATTGATAGAATTGTATTGCTAATATTTGCATATTAATTTAGAACACAAATTTACATGAATTGAGTTGGATATAATATGTTACCTATATCGATCATAACTTTTTCTTTATGCGTCGGTTTAATAACTGCATCATTAGCCACACCCTTAGAGAGACTAATCAAGTTGTCAATGCTTCTGCAAAATTTGGTTTAACTATTACCATGTTTAGTAAGATTTTTTATTGTCTTCTTCCTTTTGCTTCTATTCCTTTCCATGCAGACCTCATTGGAAATGTGTTCCTTAGGGGTTTTAGCGCAGTTGCGCATTGTTTTGCTCTTGTTGGTAGGGTTTCTCCCAGTTTCATTCACAAAAAAAAACCTTTTTTATGATCCAGTATAGTATAACTATAAAAAATTATTGTAGCAATACAACTCACACATTTATGGTTTGTAAGGCATCATAGAATGGATCAAAATAGAAAGATATCTATAAAATAGAGAGCATGTAAAGCATCATAGAAATGGAAGAAAATTCAAAGAGGGAGAAAATATGCAAAATTAGAGAAAATGAGAAAAGAGGTGAGGAGCAAGATGAGCAAGGAAAAGAGATCATGTGTCTAATTAAGAGGTGATTAATCAAGTTAAACTCATTTTATATTTTCATACAAAGATAATTTCTCTCAATAAAATCTTTTGTGCATAATATTCTGAAGTAGATTTGAATATGATGAGGTTTTGTTCACTTCAATAAAGATTTAATATGTCTGTGCTTTATTTTATGAATTAATCGGTAAATCATAATTGTGAATACATTTTCTGAGTCTCCGGCATAAGCAGTTTCAGGGTACTCTAATCAACCTCCATTTCTAATTCTATCCATCCCTTGAAGCAATTTATGTCATGCATATTTCACAATACAAGCAAGAAAACAATATCTCACCGCAAAGCTTTGCAGGTCTAGGTATATAAAGCGATTGTGGGAATAGGCCATATCACTTTCGCAAAGGTACTTCAATAAGAAAAACAAGCTTCACTATTGAAACATACGCACTGAAATAACATCTCAAGTATAACTAACCTCCTGGTGTATAGTATTAGTACTACTATAACTCATCAAAACTTTAACAAGGGGAAAAGATTAAGGAAGCATAAAAGCGGATAGGGTGAAAACTAAAAAGCTAAGCCTG
Organism: Glycyrrhiza uralensis; assembly: GCA_030159175.1. Lineage (NCBI taxonomy): Eukaryota > Viridiplantae > Streptophyta > Magnoliopsida > Fabales > Fabaceae > Glycyrrhiza > Glycyrrhiza uralensis. The sequence goes on along the minus strand of BRZY01000003.1, from coordinate 52,369,110 downwards.
ATTCTAATTATAGTCACAGCATGAGTGAGTTTCATTAAGCCGGCACCCAACAAGTGGAAGCATACAAAATGCGGCCTTTCCAACCCTGAAGCATCCAGTTGTTGTCTTCATCAAACACAAAATCTCTGTGGTACCCTTCTCTCAACTTGGTCCTAAATTTGGCCATCAATTCCTGGTGCAGTGGTAGCTGCTTGAAACCAGCCCTTGTATTCCTAACCTGCCACTGCTTGTATGTCTCAGGCCTCTCAACCCTCTCCAAACCTTCACATGCTATCACATTCATAGCCTCCCTACCCACAATTTCCCTCTCAATCATCATCCTCCACTCGTTTTCCCGGGGTATGACAGTGTCACACATGTCATAAATGGCAGAAAAATGGAACATGGCCTCCCTAAACCGCATGGCAAAGAAAGGCGCATTGTAAGATCCATTAACGATCGAGTGAGCGAAAATATCCGGGTTTATCTTCCTAATCAAACGAAGAACAGCATCTCTGGGGCTGTTCACTTCAATAGTCTCATCCAGTAAGTTCTTAAACCTCATCAAACAGTTCACAGCAACTACCTCATCGCTCTTTATCTTAAGGTCTTCAACTCGAATTGTTTCCCAGTTTCTTGATGCTATGGCATTGTACTCAAATTGAACATTGAAACGCTTGCAATAGTTGGCAAGGCGCTGACCGGTCTCCTCAATTCTCTCGGTGGGACGAAAGCCAGGTAAAGGGAACTCTATCCCTGTGATCCTCAGCTTTGGAGGTCCACCATCTCTATTTGATAAAAACTTGATAAGCAAAGGCCACTGGAAACCATATAGGATACCAAAATCAATAATGTGAAGTGTTTCTGCCTTAGCAGCTGTTTTCATGATCATTTTGTTTGCAAAGAAATATGCAAACTTTTTAAATGGGCTAGTAGACAAATGAACTTGGTAAGCTTTCAAGAACTCAGCAGCAGATATCTTCTTGGAGCTTGGAGATGAATAGAATATCTGTGCACCTGTACCATCCCCAATGAGGCGTGCCTCGAGTCCATTGGCGAAGTAATGAGCCAACCTCTGTGATGCATCCCCAAAGGGTGAAGAGTGTTGCTTAATCTGCTTCAGTAACTCATTAGCAGTTCTGTTGTCATTTGCATACACTGCTTGTGAACACAGAAGCAGAAGGGTCCTCAAATCAATCGTTTCCTTATTCTTTGACCTTCCTTGTGATCTCTTAGGACGACTCTGAGCCTTCCCTCCATGATCAGATGAAGGTGGTTGCTGCTCCGTTTCCACTTTCACAGGTCCATTCTGCAAGCAATCGTGTCCTTTGCATAGTGGCAAGTGATCCACGTTGAGCAACACTCTATCAAACATCTCTGATAGTTCACCCTCGTCAACACCACCACCACCAATTGCTGATTGCTTGTTGCTTCTCCCTCCTTCTTCCTTACTATCATCACCACCTTCTTCACGCTTGTGATTCTTTCTACTACCCTTATTAAATGATGATGATTCTAGAGCAGTCACGAGACTAGGTCCTGGGGGAAGGAACTTGCTAGCTTCCTCTACCCCTCTCCTGAATTGGGAGACAGAATCTACATCGCTGAAAATGCTTTGTGCCAACAGGTTGGTAATACAAGAATCCAAATCTATCAGTCCATCACTAGTTGAATAAGGAGGTACTTGAGAGGAGGAAGCGTGGTCGTCAACAACAAGCACAGATACAGGGGTATCAGGGGAAGGAGTATCTTGTGAACTGTTGCTGTTGCTGGTGGTGGTGGTTCCACTATCATGGCTCTGAAGATCTAAGGGGTGTTGATTGGGGGAAAGGGGTTTCTTGTCTAAGAGAGCATCGTGGAATGATTTCTCTGTGACTTGGAGGCTCAGTGAGTCATAGAATGGTCTCTGCTCCACGTTTTCTTCCATCAGGATCTGGCTTATGAACTTGACGGTTTCTGAGAAGTCAGTGTCTTCCACAGAACCTTGTGTATTCGCAGCAAAACCAATTCCAAGAGGGTCGGTATCAAGGAGGGTCCCATTCCCATATTGTTGGTACACATGATCCCAGTTTGTTGCGTATTGATTTTGATTTGGACCCGTGGCTGGTATGCTACCTTCTTCACCAAAGTTGTAGCCGTTTGTGAAATTGCTTGCTTCAGGAAAGCTTGGATCCATTGTCCTCTCTTTTTGGAAAAACAGTCCCCAACACCAAACTCACTACTGTTCAGAATTTTTTTTTGACAATAATGATAAATTGATAATATGATACGGTTCTATCTATGTAAGATTTGAGTTGAACTCACCACGAATTATTGCTCGGTTCAAGACAAAGGGTTCAATTGAAGTTGGGAGATGCAGAGAGAAGGATGAAGAATCCCGTTGAGGTGGGAGCATGGAGATATGTAGGGAAGGTAAGAGAGATGCTCTCTGGGGTTGTGTATGTGTTACTTCGTGAAGTAGCAGCCCTTTTGACTAATGAGCATATAATAATAATAATTATAATTAATAGTAATACATATAATAGTAAGGGTGGATAATAGTAATACCACGAATCTTCGGAGAAGTCGGATGTTGGTAGGCAGTGTTGTCAAACTAGGGGTGTTCGGTGTTCCTGCCCGGATTGGAATGGTTTTTACTCCTCTTTTATCTGGTTTTCAAATTCTTTTATCAGAGTCAAAAAATAATATTTTTTTAACCCTATCATAGATAAAAAAAAAATCATAATATCTGGATTTAATTGAGATTTAGTTTAACTGCGTCGATATTGAGTTAACCTAAGATATAAACTAAATAAGATCATGAAATGATCATGTAGCAATAGTTGAAAAAAATAGTATATAATTAGTAACTATATCATATATACACACACACACATGTGGAAAAAATATGTGGTGAGTATAATTTTGTATTTTTTATTAAGAGTATTCTTTATCTTAAATTAAAAGTTAAAAGTATATTTGATTCATGTCTATCCAAATGCCTTGAGCTAATATCTATTGTGACAAATTAATTAACAATACTTGAACTATGATTGAAGTGTATATACAATACCTTTACAATTTTAAATACAAAAATGTTTTGATACGTTTAATAAGAATATATTATTTCTTAATATAATAATTATGAAATATATTATTTCTTGTTATCAAAAAAAATAATATTATTTCTTGATTTCTTTACCTTGACAAATATATATAAATTAATTTATCATAAACTATTTTAAATTAGGATTAAGTGTATCTGGACTGCGATGCTGTCTGTTGTTTGTGGCGAGTTCCAAAGTTTGACTTCCACCCACTCAACTATGAATTGACTAATACCATACCGCACTTGAATTTAATAATGATAATAATATTAAAATGTCGATGAAGATTAAAAAAAAACAAATATAATTATTAACAATTTAAAAGTAAATATTATGACTATGTTTCTGTCTCATAATTTTTTTCTGAAATTCTAATATATCAAATATTATAGCTTTATTAAATATACATTTCAGCATAAATGATATTGAACAAATTTAACTCTTTTCAAATAAAGAGACTATTTTAAGGGATAAAGTGCGAAACTAAAACCGTTAATGTGAAACCAAAATTACTAATTAAAAAATGAATGAATAAATTTAACATTATATATATATATATGTGCTATAATTTAAATTATTAAATTTTTTTTGGTCAATTAATTTTTTAAACATTACAACCCACACTTTAGATTTTCTAAAATATATAGCCCGACACAATTTTCTGTCCCCGTCTTCTTCTTGTGTTGTCTTTGAACTTGATAATGCCGTCAAGAGTCCAAGTGACAAGTGTAAACATTCGCTTTGGCTGAAAAAAGATAAGACGAAAGGTGTTGCTCTATTGTTTTTTTAAATGACTACGGGGGAGTTTTTTTAGAGACATGTTCAGAAATTACAAGCGATTAGACCAAAAAACAAGAAATTACAAGCGATTGAAAATTCAAATGTTATCATTTAATAGATAAATTAGACTACCACGGTGGTAGCCCAGTTTTTATACCGTAAACCTTACCATCTCAGATTCTGCTGCTTATGACTGCCTAACACAGGAAATTCAACTGGTATGCATTTAAATACGTTATTCACATAGCATTAGACATTAGTTATATAATACACACACTTAAAGCTATGCCATTCCATTGGCAGGGGTCAGCTTCTAGAATAAGTCAACCATAAGACTTTCAAGAAGTCAGAGTTATGTTTGCCAGATTCCTGCAAGAAACGCATCTCCTAAACTCCCAGGGAAGAACATTGTCAAGGCCTATGCAGGTACCCAACAGGAGGAAGCATAAACTACTCGGCCCTTCCAACCTTGCAGCATGCAGTTGCCATCTTCAACAAGCATGAAATCACTATGGTACGCATCTCTCAACTTGCATCTTAATTTATTAATGAGATGTTTATCCAAGGATAGTTGCTTAAATCCAGCCCTTGTGTTCCGAACCTGCCATTGCTTGTATGTCTCGGGCCTCTCAATCCTCTCAGAACCCTCACAAGCTACAATATTCATTACCTCCCGCCCAAAGAATTCTTTCTCAAACATCAACCTCATTGGATCCTCACGAGCAACATTGGTGTCAAGCACATCAAACAATGTAGAGTAATGGAAAAGCGCCTCCCGGAACCGCGTCACAAAGAACGGGGCATTATAGCTTCCATTGACAGTAGCATGTATAAAGATAGTTGGATTTGCCTTCCTAATCAAATTTAAAACAGCATCCCTGGGACTATTCAACACAACTGTCTCATCAAGTAGATGTTTAAATCGACACATACAATTCACCGCAAGAAGTTCGTTTTTCCTTATCTTCAAGTCCTCAAACTTGATGGTCTCCCATTTCTGTGCAATGGCATTGAACTCAAATGGAACATTAAAACGATCACAATACCTTGTGAGGCGAAGCCCTGTCTCCTGTACCCTCTCTGCAGGCCTGAAGCCAGGTTGCGGGAGCTCTATCCCGGTCATGCGCAGCTTGGGAGGACCACCAGGTCGTTTCGATAGAAGGTAAATAAGGGCTGGCCACTGGAAGCCATAACGGATGCCAAAATCTACAATATGAAGAGTTTCCACTTCCTTGGCCAGACTCAGAATTGTATGGTTTGCAAAGATGATTGCAAGCTTCTTGAATGGGCAGGCTGAAATATACATTTGGTAAGCTTTAACCATGTCAGCAGCAGAGGTTCTTTTGGAGGATAAAGCGGTATAAATCTGAGTGCCAGTGCCAGCCAAACGTGCTTCAAGGGCATTTGCAAAGCAATGTGCCATCCTCTGTGATCCATCACCAAGCGGGGAAGAATGTTGCCTTATCTGCTTTAACAACTCATTAGCAGTTGCACGGTCATCAGAAGAAACAGCCTGTGCGCATAGGATCAATAGTGTCCTCAGATCCACAACACCCTTCTTGTTCCCTTCTTGTTTCTTAACACGGCTCTTTCCACCACCAGACTTGTTTGTTTCTTCTTTCTGCTGCAAGCTCATGTCTGTTCCATTATTAGGCTGGTCTTCCTTACAAATACTACTCAAAGGAGCTTCCTTATTTCCACACCCCGTGCCCAGCAGTACCTTATCAAACAGTTCTGATAGCTCACTGTCATCAATGTAAACAGCAGACTGCTTGTTGCTTCTCCCATCTTGTAAATCTGTTTCATCTTCCCGCTCGTGATTCTTCCTTCCCCTTGACTCACCCGAAAAATGCTCTCTTTCATTTCTCTCCGTCTTAATTTCTACCTGCTGAGGAACCTTTCTAAAAGAAGGGACAAAGGAGCTGTTCTCCAGGTCAATAACCAAGGGATTCCCTTTAGGCAGAAACTTACTAGCTTCCTCCACACCTCTCTCAAATTGCAGTACAGACTCACTCTGACTAAGCAAGTTTGAACCTGAAAATCCATTCCCGGAACTTGTCAAGAATCCACCATTGGTCACAGAAGATTGGGAGCTGGAGGTTGAACTGGCCCTGAAAACAAAGTCACCAGGAAAAGTGGTTTGCAGTATAGAAGGCTTGTACTCAGAAAGATCAACATTATTACTCCAGTGGGACTCAACCGAGTTGGTAGTACTAGTGGTACCGCAACTGCTATTAGCACTGAAGTTACTGCTGAGACTGTCATCAGGGCTCTCCACATTGTGACCGTTTTGGATGGAAGAAGAAGAAGGGTATGTCTCACCAATGACCTCATAGAACGATTTCTCAGCAGCTTGGAGAGCCAAGGAATCATGGAACATACAGGGCTTCTTCTCCATGTCCTCTTCCATTAGCATTTGGTTTATGTAGCGCAGGACGGTAGCAGAGAAATCAGTGTCATCCAAGGGAGAGTCCTCGTCAGGGTTTTGAGCATTGTTTGGATCAGGTGGAAGAAGAAACGGGTTATCCATAAATCCAAAGCTGTGATCCTCTACATCGAGCGTATTGGGCACTTGGTTCAATTTAATGCCACCATTGAAGAAATCGGAGTTGAAATTATCCATCAAACGTATAAAATCTGAAGGAATTCACCTCTTTTTATCAATCAAAATTGTAGATAAAAAAAGGAGAGAGAGAAAATTTTGTTCATCATTATGGATACCATAAGCAACCAGAACCACATAATTGACAGCGTTTTGTAATAAGACGATGAACCGGAAAATGAAACGTGGCAGAGGCAGAAGCAGTGAGACAATAAAAAACAGGGATTTATTTATTTATTTATGTACAAACAGTTAAACTCACATCACACCAAACTGTGAAAGGCATAGCTGTTTTTGTGTTAAACAAATCCAGGGGAAACTTTAGAGACCCTAGGAATAAGTGATTTGGGGATAATTTTTATGGAAGTGAAATTGAAAATTCGGTGAAGCGTATTATATGCAGCAGCAGAAAGAACGGGGTTAATTTATAAAAAAGGAAAATAATGATGACGATGACGACGGTGATAATGAATAATGATAATTGAGAAAGTTAAACTTAAATATATAATAGATTAATAGAAGGAAGAGAAGAGTAGGTGGGTGAGAGAGGGAGGAACCTTTGAGAATTGAGATTTTCTTTTCTTTGCTTGCGTTGTCTACTTGGTGGCGAAAGCAAGAGTCTGAGTCAGAAGGGGGACAGATCACAGAATCTTGTGACCCATCTTCAACTTCAACTTGTTCGAACTTCAATTCAAGTTCAACGGGGTTCACAGACTGGTCTCTCTGTGTGACTCAAATGATTGGGCTGCACCTTTGAATGCAAAAATGCATATTTATTCCAGTGTAAGTAGGAATGGCAATGGGTAGAGTATGGGTAGGGTACTATAGTACTCGTCTCTATATCTGTAATTTTAAAAAATACTCGTACTCATTTCCATACCCGCGTGGGTATCAACTTTGATCCCCGTACCTTTACCCATTGGGTACCTAAGTACCCGTATCCGTGCCCGTTACCCACACTTTAACTACGAAAATTCAAAAATTAATTTTTCAAATGCAATACACAATATTATGTCTCAAGGACGCGTAAGAAATTTGACATGAAGGACACGGGAATGAGACAGAATGGTGTCAGTGAAGAGGTTTGTCATCGCAGATCAGGGAAGTGGGACAATAATAGCACAAGTGAATGAGGTACAGTGAAGTAAGTTTGTCGTCGTCCACAATAACGTGAAAGACAGGGTAAAGAAAAGCAAAGAGTCAAAGAAATGTATCTCATGGGAAAGGATAAGAAATGTATCTTATGACTATAGTGTCTTGTGCATGAGTTACTTTAGGATTAAAAATTAGTTTATAAATTTCTTTAAGAGTTATTAGATTTAATATATACACACACACATATACATATATAAATATAAATAAATAAATATGTATATATGTGTGCGGGTCTGGGGCGGGGTGGGTACTAAGGTACCCGTACCCGCACCCGTCCACATCAAATTTTGTGGGTAATTACCCGTACCCATTGAGCGGGTAATTACCCTCCCCATTGTGGGTAATTTTTGCGGGTGCCCAATGGGTATGGGTCCAATTGTCATCCCTAAGTGTAAGTACATTTTTGGAAATAATTATTCTAGGAAAAATAGTTATGTATTTTAAAAAAAAATTAATTTAAATAACTTGGAATAAATAAATTAATTTAAATATACATTAATAATATTTTTAATATTATAACGCATTTAATAATTTCTCTGATTTCAGTAAGGAACCACATGTATATCAATTCTTTTTTTTTTCTCTCTTTAATTTCAAAACTGATGTAATTGACCATTTTATCATTTTGGACAACAGAGTCCACTCCAGGGGGTCACGAAACCATTATGATTTGTGGCTGGTTTCGTTCCTTTAGTTTCCGTATTGATTTAGCTGAAAGACATGTGATTAGTTAACAAACTAAAGTAAATCATTCCTGCCAAATAAGTAATCCTTCTAAAGTTTGTTTGTTTACGATTCTAATCAATCTTGATGCACTGCACATGCTTTTGGATGATACCCGGGTTTGCTCTACTCCTTGAAACTCTGGCTTATGCGTGATTACCTAAAAAACAAGGGAAATGATTTACTGTATTAATATGGATCATGCATGGCTGATCCTTAAGCACACATTATCAACTAATTAATCCTGTATTTGATAAGGGATCAAAGTCAGCAAAATGAAGCATTTTTTTAATTCCTTTTCCTTCCCTAATTACAAAATAACCAAACAAAACCTAAAGAAAACTTCGTATACTTTTATTTTGTGCTCGGCATGTGTCAATTATCATATAAACAATTCTAAATATAATAAACTAACTTTTTAATATAGAAAGTCGACAATAATTATTGTTTTTGGACCAGTTACTACAGGATTCCATTCTTGGAAGGATATGATCACATCATTATATCGCCTCTTATTCCAACAATATATATATACACCACCATTAGCCAATCGATTTATACTGAATACTGATTGTCCGCACAAATAAACTCCTGCTTTTTTCAACACATTCCACATGCAACTCTATTCATGTGCACACTCAACACTGGTTGTTGCACAAATAAATGTAGATTTCAACTATCAACCAGTAAAGAGTAAAACATACTTTTATACACAGCAATTTAAATAATTACAGTAAATGATCGTAGCTAGCGAGCTATTTATTGCATCAACCATTTACAAGAAGGAGCCTCTCCAAGCAGGGAAAGAGCCACGCCATGAGCAAAGAGAATTTTACATAAACTCTCTCTTGGCTTCGCTTTTTTCCTTTTTTACACAGTTGATAAACAAAAAGATTTCATAAACATTTCAAAAAAAAAAAAAAAGACACTCTAATAATAATAAAGGTCAGAAACCAAAACACCCACCTCATCTACAAAGCCACGAGCTGGTGACATTCCCTTATCATAGAAGGCAGTTTCCGGGTGCTGCTGTTGCTTATTCTGCTGCTGCTGGGACCAATATGAGTGGGGCAGTTAGGACCCTGTCCAGAAGTTCTTGGGGAACAGGCTCTCCCCTCCTTTGCTGAGGGGATATTCTAGCCGTGTGCACCAGTGTTTTCCATTTGTCCTGCACAATCCCAAAACCCCAAATCACATGCTGAACATTTTCTCTGTCAAATGCGTGATAAATGAGGAAGCCAAAATTATGATCCAATAAGCAATTTTGGACAAAAAATATCCACAAAATACTGAAGCCGCTTTGCACAAGGGTCACAGAACGTTTTTACCTTCAAATCCACATATGTGCGATGCTTTGCATTACCAAAAGCAAGAAGTTTAATATCCCGCCACCTGATTGTATTTTTTAAGAAAATAGAAACACAATATAAAGGGATTGTCAAATGAAATCTCTACCGGTACAAAAGTGTAGCATCTAACTAAAAATACACAAGACAAACAAATTTATAAACCCACATACTTGCAAAGAGATAGAGGGGGCAACAACCGACTAAACGTTACTGTTTGTCAGGCCAAACCTAGTCAGTCCAATGTAAATCTTACCTCCCAGTTCCCACTTTCTCAGTGCTTCTACTTCATCAACAGAAAAAGGCCTACGTATCCGGCGCTGCACAATGTCAGATCGCTTTGATTTCTGGTGTACAGTTAGCATAGCTAGTTCCTCCTTTTGTTTTCATAAAATCTCTTGAGTTAATAGACAGTAGTAACCAGCCCCCCAGATAAGAAGCAGAACATATTTACCCGAGTTGATCAGATAACTCGGGGAGTGGTCAGTGCCTGATAGTCATCAAATCCATAGTCTAATCTCTTCTTGATAGGGACTTGGGTATTATGGGGTGTCCAAGTCCCACATCGAGTAGTATGGGATGCTCGGTGGAGTACTTAAGTGCTTGGTTCTTCCCCCTTGATAGCTAGCTTTTCAAGGGTGGGTTCCCCAAGTGCTTAGGTACTTATCAATTGGTATCAGAGCCTGGTTGTCGGCGTCTCGGAAAGGGCTACCCACGGAGGGTTCTGACCGGTGGAGGGTTCTGACCAACGAGGAAGTTGAGTGAAGTGCCACCGAGTGAAGTGTCGTGGAGTGAAAGCCGCCGAGGACGTCGGCTCTCAGGGGCGGTGCTATGATAGGGACTTGGGTATTATGGGGTGTCCAAGTCCCACATCGAGTAGTATGGGATGCTCGGTGGAGTACTTAAGTGCTTGGTTCTTCCCCCTTGATAGCTAGCTTTTCAAGGGTGGGTTCCCCAAGTGCTTAGGTACTTATCACTTCTGCAAGACCATATCTCATGAACCATGCCAATTGGCCAAAATAGATGGATCAAGCACAAAAAACCAGCAATCCAAGACCCATCATCAAATGAATGTGCACTCTTTGTGTTGCTTGACCTCACAAGCCTTAATTTGAAAGCCTGCCAGTAAACAACCATATGTAAAGGCTCGGAAATATTATAGAGTACCCGGTATAAATAAATAAATAAATAAATAATGACATAATGCATAATTTACACTACTAAATTTCGTTTAGGAAGGTATCAATATTTATAAAGAAAACAACTAATTTTTGCATTAACAAATAACCAGATTCAGCCTAACATATTATTTCCAAAACAATCTTTCAGTTAAAATTTTATAATGCAACACATTTCCAACTGTATGCTTAAGCCTCTTAATTCAGAGTAAGCCAATTGGGTAACTTCCACCAGATCCAGGAACCTTGATGAAAAAGACGACTGAAAAAAAAAATACACTTATAATCACTCCACGAAATGGGAAATTCACTTAGGATTACGCGACAAAAACAGTTATGGTCGAAGATGCAGAGGAAACAGGAAATTCAACAAAATAATCAGCTCAGATTAAGATAAAATATAAATATGCAAAAAGAAACACCTTAAAGCACATAAAAGTCAAACGTAAGCGAAAGAAGCAAAACTAAGCGAGATTTCAGACAGGTTCACGAGAAGTAAGCCAAATTCAGACGGATATCACAGAAGGGGTCTAAAACAACGGAGGGGGTGGGGTCGATCTCATAAAATAATCAAAAGCATAATCCATTACGTGCAGCAGGTACAGAAAATTCCTAAGAAACCAGGGATCATATTATGGACAAAATCCAAATTCCGAAGTGAAACGAAGACCAAACAGAGGGAACACAAAAACACTCCGATGTGGTTGCTTTGGATCGCCAAAACCCCTTGAAAACTACCCGTCATTTCCTTAAACCCCAGCGATTTAATACGATCACCCCCTACCACCGGACCGGCCGGTGACTGCACTCAAGTCCACCGGATATAGCAGGTTAAAGGAGAGGGGATTGTGGTGCTATAGATGACGGCGTCAGGGAATCTCCGTTTGCACTAAAATACTGCGCGCATTACGTGGATTGGTGTGGACAGATCGATCACAGACAGAGATAGGTTACAATACAACCATGCATACATGAAAAGATTGCCTTGTTATTTGTACACAACCCAATCTACTTCAACAATTCTCAGCTTCGTTGGATTGTCCGCTTGAGCCAGGAAAATTTTAATATGTTTTATGCAGGGACGGGGGGGGGGGGGGGGGGGGGGGGGGCTGGGGGGGACCATGGCACCACCCAAGCCAATGATTTTTTTTTCTTTCATATATATATATAGATATCGTATAGGCACCACCTGATATATATGACGTTTGGTTAAACAAGACAAATGATTTGCTTAAAGATTAAGAATTGAATACCATAATCATCAAGAGTCCTGCAACAATGCATTATCAGATTTAAACTGTTCTATCTTAAATGAAAATGTTACCATTCCTTGGTGAATGTTGAGTGATGCAGATTGCTATTTCATGCTATATGCTTGGGTCATGTATCATGTGTGGGATTGTAAGCGAGATATTATATTATGTTCGTATGTAAAATCACAGTAGCTATGAATACTCTGCTTCCATTTGGGTCCCAGATTGAGCTAATTGCTTTGCCAAACGATTGAGCCCGAGGGGAGTCAGTGTTTTTAGAAAAATAAAAGGGATGTCTATGTTATTTCAACAGATTTCAAGGGAACCGAGTACAATTTTCTCTAAAAAAAATTTCTTATGCTAGGCATGTAAAAATTTAAATTTTTTACCGAGTCATGTATTTTGATATCGGCACCCCCCGTGTAATTTTTCTGGCTCCGTACCTGGTTTTATGGAATATATTCCGGTAACATAAACTGTGACAGATATTAATGCATTCAATTTAAGTTATTGAATTTTGATATTTTAAGGAACGCCAAAAGCCACACCTATCTAGGACAAAATAGTAACTGACACATGAATGAATTGACATTATGCTGGAGTATAATGATCAGCGAGTTAGAAATTACTCATAAAAGAGTTTGGACACACACTTAAAATAATAAATTATTTAATGAAACAACTAAATTGGTTTTTTTGAAAAATAGACTAGTAAGTAATTGCAAAAAGTGTTTAAAAGTATATAAAATATAAAAAGCGTCACTGACATTTCTCCTTAGGAAATGAAAGGCATCAAGTGTGAAGTTGAAGCAGGGAGGTTGAAGATCACGTAACTTAGAGCAGAATTTTACTCGAAGTCGAAGCCACACTCAGATCTCAGTCACGTCCAACGGAACAAAAAGGAGAATTAAAAAAAAGGTGAGGATGAAATTGGTTAGTACGTAATGCACTAGTAGTCTAGTGCCTTCAGGAGGGGCACCCATTTTGCAGTAGTATTACGTTGTACAGTCTACCGTTCAAATTTATAAAAAAAAAAAAAAAAGTCTACCGTTCAAATCAGACCAGGTTAATGATCACAGGAAAGAAAAAGTGGATGCCAATTGGACAACCACATTCCTAAATAAAAAACATGCAACCAACTAATCTATGCTTTAAAAAGATGCGCTTTGGAAAAATATTGTATTTAATTCATCAAATTAGTCAAGGCATGTGAATGTGATCCTTGGTAATTAATGATTGCATTCAATTACTGATAAAGGTAATTAAGAAGTGGGAAGCAGATTCTTCACCCTATAAACAGAAGGAAAAAAAAAGGCTGAAACCTAGAAACAAAAAGAGATATGATTTATGATAAGACCACTATAGAGTCGAGTGATCTATGTAGCTGATTTCACTTAGTGAAATAAAACTGCTTGTGGTTGTTGTTGTAAACCTAAAAACAGGAAGGGGCACATGCAAACTCAACCCATGTCCTAACATTGAAACAAGACAGATTCTTTAAACTTTGATTCTATTGATCCATCATCAATACCGTAAGAAATGTTTATAGAGTGGCTTGTGCATTGTTTGCAAACAATAAATAAACATGGAAAAGATAAGTGAAAATGGGGAAAGTGGAGGTATCGATTAACATTTGAGAAACATGAATAAGTTGTTGATTAAACAATCCCTTCCTTACTCTCATTAAAACAATTTAAAGTGGTCAAAGGATTTGTACAAGTTCAAGGTAACCACTACAGGCACCGGCGGTGCAAAATATTCTTTATCACAATCAAAATACTTTGGACCAAAAAAAAATCACAATCAAAATACTAAGATTTGCAGAAAGGGAACTGTAGATATAATGTACACACAAGCCAACAACACAACACAACAAATTAGATTTCTTCCGTGTATCAATCAAAAGTTGCATGAACTAACTGCAGCATTCAAAAACCAAAAGCAAATTGAAACTACTTCATTCCGTCGCCAAGTCACCATACTGCCATGGATTGAATTCAATTGATTTAACATCAACTTCATCAACGCTGCCCGAGTTATCAGCAGCAGCCCGATGTTCAGTGTATTTACCATTATATTGGTAGATTTCCAAATCACCCCAAGGAGTTGGTGTCACTTCTTCAGTTAAATCAAACCATCTTGGTGTGAAGTTTTCCCCTTTTGCCTCCCTGGTTCTCTTCTCAGCACGCTGCCTCTCCTCCAAACTGAAAAGAAATAAACAAAAGATGAGATAAATACCCTGGGGAGTGGGGAACAATAACAGCAACTCTCTGATGAAACTTAAACCACTCTTCTATTTAAGGGTGGCAATGACTATGGCAGAGAGGCCTAATAAATTCTCAAGAGTAGATAACAATGACACTCCCTTGGGCATGAAAGAGAAGGAAAGAGAGAGAGGTCAATACAGCAGGTAACAGAACCCTATACCAACTTGTTGATCATTCAAAACCGAACCTGTTAGGATACCGAAACAGAAAGAAAACAGAAACCCAAAAATAGCACCCCAAATGACAATGAAATACTGTGGTATTCTTCAATCAAAAGGAACGATTACAATGGTCCAGAGCCAAGGCTCCTCAGAGGAAGATAGTCCTCTGTCACACAGTCCAAATTAGGAAGTTCTCCCTCCTCCTCTCTTTCCTTCCTCCTATAACTGCTCTCTCAAGTGAGTATTTCCCTCTCTCCTAACAGAATGCCAACAGCATGCCACCTCATGTCGCACTAACCTCCTCTAACTAACTCTTTCCCAATCACACTTTTCTTTCTTTAATATACCCTCCACACTCAAGGCTTCTCCCTCTGCTGACTGAGCATAAGATCATCTTCTGAAATATGGGTTCTAACAGAACCCCCACCCATCCAAAAGGAATCTCAACCCACCTCAGCCAAGTTATTTCAATGAACACCGTGAGTAATTATAGAATACAACATCAAACATGCTGAACCGTTACAAAAGTTTATATAAATATTGCTTCAAAAATGCTCAACTATATTCATGGGCACAAGGATACAGAAAGGGAACAAAAGAAATGGCAATGAACCTGCTCTTTTCTGTCCCAGATTTTGATAAATCACCCATCTCAAGTGCATATCTATCAGGGCGTAGACGAGAGTCTGATGCCAACAGTTTTCTAGGGGCAGTGTCAAAGCTATTTATTTTATGAGCAAAATACGTATATTGGAATTTATCATTCGGTGGAACATCAGCAACATGCCAAACCTGCAGAATAAAATCAAGGGAAATGCCAATGACAACATTAAGGAACTTTGAGGTGTTAGCTCCCTTACCAGTGAATATATCAGCAAAGTATACGAGCAAAGTTCTTTTTTCAAAGTAGTGTGTCAGATTCTTGATTGCAATGGCCATAATTTCTAATCAAAGAATTCACCAACAATACTAAAAATGAATGTCTTCTTTCATCAAATCATGAAGTTTTTTTTAACGATTAGCATTTCAAAGATAAGTTCAAAATCACAAGCACATATTCAGATTTCTTAAAACGAAAAAAGCACAATAATAGATTAACTGGAAAACATCATTTTCTGTACAAGAATGAAAAATAAACTAATCAAGTAGAAGTAGTTGAAAAAATTGTAAGCAAGATGTCACCACTTCTATGCTTGGTGGGAAGAGGGAAGAAAGGGGAAAATTTGTTCTTCTTTAGAAGGTCTAGGGGGATGGTAGATTTGGCTGGGCAGGGACCAAGGCGGCGATGGATGGAGGGTATTCACATGGGTCAACATTCATTCTTGTCTTGTGAAAATTTAGTAACTGGGAAAGAGGTTTAGCCATCTGTATCATTCTCTACAACTCTAACGGTCTAACCTTCCAAGAATGACAAGATGGGCAATAATTTTGTCATCAAACAAGAAGACCAAGAAAATAGCAAGATGCCTAGTGTTTGAAGCAAAGTTACCATGAACTTTAATTGCAGGTAATTCTTAATGTCACTCTGAAGATTAAAGGAAAAAAAATCACCTCTTTCAATTCTGTGTTTGGAAGAGGCTCTCCTTCTGAATCACAAGGTTGATAACTCATTGACTCATTCCACTTCCCAGTCATTAGAATTTTAGGCTCTTCGGAAGAATTATAAATATATCCATCCACTTCATAGCGACCAGCACTACAGCAGATTAGGAAACAGGTAGAGCTTAATTAAATGCTGTATCTACTGATAATAGTAAGATACCTAAACAGCAAATGGAGAAAGATGAAGCAAAATATAGAAATCATAAATGAAGGGGAAACAAGGTTCAGAGCCACTCAATTATCTTCAAATAACTTGGTTTTAACACACAAATTGTTAAGTTACAAGTAGTGGTCAATCAAATCAAATAGTCAGGTGAAACAGGAACATTTAATGCTACATTACCCAGACAATCACTTTCATTTCATTATACATCGATCAAACTAATAGATAACAAATTGCTCAGAGGTTGAAATCTAAATCCCAGTATATTCTTTTTTTTCTTTTAAAAAAAGTAGAAACGGAAATGTTACAGACCCAAACCATCCACATGGTTGAAAGTATAGTACAGCTTTGTCTCCAGTTGTCAAATTTGTCATTATCATTTCCCCAGGTGAATCAACCCACGTCCGGCCAAATATCAGGTTGTTAACCTTTGTAGGAGGTGGCACCAAATCTAAGACTACACCATCCCTCTTAAGGGTCACACGCGTTCTGCAAACAATAATCCTCACATATAATTCCTCCTTAAATAGCAAACAACAACAAAACCGATAATTCAGATTAGAATAGAGGGTTAAATCAAGTATTAATTAATTGTACAACCATATATATCACCACAAGATTGGATTTCATAAAACAGCTTTTCAAGACTCTATGAAACCTACGTCGGCAACCTTGTATGGAGATCTTAAGAAAGCATTATAATTAGATTGGGAAAAAATGCCACATATTTATCAAATATCACTATATATGTCTCTACCCTGCAAGAAAATATTTATAATCTCTGGAGCATAAAAATGAGATGGAAACTTCTAGATAGTGTGACAGGTGAAAGAAGGAATAAGAGCGCAAACATTAAAGAATACAAACCGATATGAGTATCAATAAGAAAAAAAAAACAATATCACAGAGGAAATTTACTGAACAAATGCAAATTTAGTCATCACCTTCCAACCGGGTAAACATCAACAGAATTTCCCAAAAACTTAGTTTTTAACTTTGAAGTCACATCATATGTAAAATGCTCATTCTCGGCATGCCCAGCACTCATTGGGGGATGATGACTAACCTGAAATTTAAAATAAATTTTTTATATAGAGAGACAGACAAGTAACAAAAAAACTCATGGTTTGTTTGGACCAAACAAAATTGGAAAGAAAGAGAAGTTAATATTTCTTCTAAATGCTAGCATACATAACAAAGAAAACAATATTGCTAATACACACACACACACAGAGCGGGGGCGGGGCGAGTGTGTGTTAGGATCCATTGACCCCAAGTGTAAGTCTTAACATATTTACACCACCTAATGACTTTTTATAAATGATGAATTTTATCAATCCAACTGTTGAATTAAAATTCTCATAAAGTATATCAAGTCTACAAAATTTCATACAAATTCAACATTAACATTGATACTCATCTCACCACTTTATTTTAATATATTATATGCTATTTAAAATATAAGTAAATATATACTATTAGATTACGCACAATGTACCTACAAATATCTAGATTATCTAAAATAATCAATATAACATGATTCAATGGCTGGATTACTTGATTTTGCATTCTACAAAAAAGTTATTAGGAGGTGTAATAAGTGTCCAAGACTTGCCCGAGAGAGAGATGTCAAACGTTCAGCATCAAATAGTACCTATGAGAATCACATACTGAAAAGATACCTGTTCCGCAAGAAATGTAATTCCACCATGGTTAGCCATTTCATAAGTCTCTCCAAGGATAGGATTAAAAGGCTTCCAAGTTCGTTGGTATGCATAGTACACGGATATAGCCCATGATGCTGTGATGATTACATAATTTAAATAGTGAAGAAATAATCAGAAAATGCATGCCTGATGTTTATAGTTACTTCAATGCAATATGAACAGAAACTACTACAACAAGCTTCAGCTGAAGATATTTGGGGTCAGTCATACATATACTTGAACAAAACTAATTATAATGCTTCATATGCTTAACCTTCTTGTTTGCCAATTATTCCTATTTAAAATTATGTCTCTAAGATAACTCTTCAATTCAACTGGGAAAGAGAGTTAAAAGAAGAGAAAAACGGGGAGGGGGGAATAACTCACTTGCATACACCAACCGCATGTAAGGATCCTCTGATTCATCTGCCCGATCTAACAAGTAGGAGTACTCCATCAACTAGTTCATGCAATTTAAAGTTCAATCGACAGACAATACAAATTAGAAAACATTAACAATGGCAAAACATAGCAGACCTCGGCCATTTTTTGAAGCATAGTCATTGGTTCAAATATAATAACTGGTAGTGTCACCAGTGATGTTACATCTGCACCAATATATTTCTGCATCATCTTCCAGTAACTATCTCTTTCCTGCATATACAAAGAACCAAAGAGAGAGAAAAGGGATAATAATTTTCAGACTATGAGCATGTATGAGTAGGGCTTATGCCGAAAAAGAGAAAAAGGGAATAAAATAGAACCAAAAAATATGTCAGCATCCTTATCTTCAACAATAAAAAAAAACTGAAGAACAATACAAACAATTTAACCGAAGGGAGGTGTAACTGCCAAGAGCATTTTGAATGTATGAACAGGGAGTTGGAAATAAGCAATTTTGTAAAAAAGCCTGGAATTAGAAAAACTTAATAAGAAATAAACAAACAAAATGAGCACCTCCTGTCTCCATCTTCCTTTATGAGCTTCCTCCTCTGCATCATCTTTACCTCCCTCTGGATTTATGACTTCTACACCTTCATATCCAAGAAGCCTAAAACAAAGAGGAGAAACAGATAAATAAGTTTAAATTCCTCTCGAAATCATTGTATATCTTAGTCAGTAAACTGAAATGCATTCAGGCTGCTGGAATTGGCCGAACTTCATGGATTCATTACTTATTTTATTCTTTGTTTAATTTGTGTTTGTTTTGTTCTTTCTTTGAACTGTGTTTGACCACTTGATACTTTTTTTGATTAAGGGTGGATAACTTTCTTCAATAAGAATCAATAAAAGAATTAAATAGTAAGCAACATTTTTTTCTCACAATCTTATGAGAGTAATGACGCTGTGTAAAATTGTTCAAAGCAATGTCGATTCATTGAAAAAATTTCCTGGTGTGAGTTATAAGAACCACCTCAGCCACTAGGTTTGCTATCAGATACATACACCACTTTCCTTGAAATAGCAATCCACTATAATAACATGCCTGTGCTGTATCCATTCCAGTGTTGTGAAAATTCAATATACACCGTGGCCAGTATGTACAATCTAGGAAAGCATTGCATTACAAGATCAACAGAGGAACAATTTTCACACTAAGGTGGCATTCGGACATATCACAATATATGGATTCTAATATAAACAATCATTGGGCGTTACTACGTGAGAGTTGAAGGTTGAAACTATAAAAGGAGGGACACTGGAGTGAATACAAGGAGACAATTAATCAATTATCAAGCAACGCATACAGATGTGGGCATGTACATGTATGGGTAAGAATGGGATAATAAATTGAAGCTTGTGTAGGTGAAATTGAGGAATGAATGTTAAAGATAAAGTGTACCCGTTGACAGATCGGTGCATGGCGTTGCTGAACACGGAGAAGCGAGAAGACATTGCGGCAAAAAAACCCTTACTTTCATTCTCCTTTTGGGGGCTCCCCATCTCTCTCCCTTGAACTGAAAACCCTAATTCACAAGACGATCACAATCCAGAGAAATTGCCAAATTTTGCTTCCTCCGACTCCAATCCAATCCAAACTCAGACTGAGGACGGAGAGAGAAGTGCACCGATAGTTTATAATTTAGATTAATTAATTAATTAATTATTTGTTTAGTTGAAAAAAAAAAGGGTAAGAGTTGGATTATAATTTTAGTGTTAATTGCACTTTGGTCCTTAAGGTATTATTAATGTGCGATTTTGTTCTATAGATTTCTATTCTGCCATTTTGGTCATTGAGTATAATGATTGTATAATTTTGATAACCAATTCCAATTATGCAATTTTGGTTTTTATGTATTATGATTATGCGATTTTGATATTTGATATTCCAATTATTATAATCAATCCATTTATTACTTAGTCATTTTTAAAAGAGTAAAATACATCTTTTTTTCCTGAAAAATAATAATATTACACACCCCTCTTCTCTTATTTTAAAATACACATTCCCTATCCTTCGTTAATAAAAGTATAATACATCTTAGTCTATTTTTTAACTTTTTGTTAAGTTTGAATTAACCTCCGTTTAGATAATAATTATATTACCAAAATACCCAAACTTTCACCTCTGTCTCCATCGTCTTCCTCGGTTCCTCTGGCTTCCATGCGATTCCTGCAAGTCAAATCCATGCCACCCAATAGCCTCACCTACCACCAACCAATGAACTTGTCTATCTTCCATCACTGTCACAAGTCAAGTATGACAATACCCCCTTGTCGTGGGCTTCTAATCTAGGCGATGAATGAGGACTATGGCCTATGGAAAACATCTATTCTATGCTCCAAAAATTAGGAATGGAGGTGAACAAAGAGAGATCCAATTGGAAGCTCCTTCCACCACAAGCGAATTTTCTAACCCTTCCACCGAAGACCACCCCAAGTGAAAACTTAGTCCCAAAGGTCACAATTCCCAAACGGCCACTTCGTACCTCTTCCCTCCTTCCCAATTCCCAAACAGCCAAAAGTTGTGGTACCACGACCACACCTCCATCAACGATGGCGGCAAAGGTGGATGGTGGAGGTGTATCGGTGATGGTGGAGGTCAAAATAATAAAAAGGGTAAGATGGTAAAAACAGTAATTTAGTATATATTTTAATTGAAAAATATATTTTAAATTTAAAAAAAAAATATTTTTTAACAGTGTTAAGTTAAATGGACTAAACTGTATGTTTTAAAATAACAAGGGAGAAAAATGTAATAGATACATCTGTTAGAGGAGAGGAATATAATTTACTCTTTTTTAAAACTAATAACTTTCGCAACTCACGAGTGACTTTACTACTCAATTGCACAATATGTGTCACAACTTGCATAGACTACCAATAGGGGTGAGCAGCGGTTTGGATAACCCGCGAATCCAAACCGGCCCGATCCAAACCAATCCGGATTTTTTTGAAGATTTTGGTGGTCTGCGGGTTCGATCCGATCTGAACCAAACGAACCCGCTCTGGTTTGGTTCAGTTTGCGGATTTCAGAAAGTGAACCTGCGAACCCGATCCGATGACGTGTCACTTAGTAATAAAAAAATATTTTTTTCCTAAACCCTACCTTGCTACTACAGACTTGCTCTGCGCAGCCACAAGTCCTTCACCACCCAAAAATAGAAGCCCTTCTCCAGTTCTCCTTCACTTCAGCTCTTCAGCGCCTCCAAGTTCTCACACGGCCAGCAACGGCGCGAGCCACCACCCTCACGCGGCCAGCCACCACCCAGCACCCCTCACTCGACCAACCACCACCACGAACCGAGCGCCAGAATAACGGAACGCCAGACGAAGGGAGCACAGCCACCAACGCCAAACCTCATCTCCGCCGCGCAAGTCTGCACAAACCTCATCAGTTCCGCCATCGTGCTCACCAGTCCCGCCATCGTGCTCATCAGTCCCACGGTGCCTCGTGCTCACCAGTCCTGCCATCGTGCTCATCAGTCCCACCGTGCTGTAGCTTCTTCTCCCTTTCGAAGAAGATGATGACGATGGAGTCACTTCCCTTTTCTTTTCTTTATTTCTTCTCTGCTAAACCCACAAAGGCACAAACAACTGTGCTTTTTTTTTTATTTGCTGCAACAATGGACTATTTTCTCTGTTATTTGTTTTAATTTGAAGTTGAATCTCATTGTTTTATCTGTTTTGTGTTTTAATTTGAGTTGAACATCAGATCTCTCCTGGGTGGTCCTCTTCTCTGATGGTCTGTGTGCATTTTTAGATTAGGGTTCAAGTCTTCTAGTCCACTTCCTCGTCCTTTTCTTTTTATTTTTTTTTGTTTTTTGTGTTGATCCAATTAGCCCGATCCAATCCAATCCGTTCTTGATCGGGTTGGTTCGGTTTGGGTTTAGTGAAAAAAAATTGAAAATCCAATCCAATCTAACCCGTTCTATTTTGATCGGTTTGGATAACGGATTTGGCCAAATCCGATCCAAACCGGCCCGTACTCACCCCTAACTACCAATAATTTTTTCTGGCATTTATAATTTATAACCTAATCTAATCTTTTTTTTGCTACAATAATCTAATCTGATTCTGATGGTAAAAAACATTGAATTAATTTAAATTTAAATTTATGATAAAAACAAACTGTGTGTCAGTGTTGCTCATGAGTACAACGCAGCAAGTGACCTGCAATTTGAGATTTGAGAAATTAGATTGCAGATCAAACCCCAAAAGCCCTACAATTTTTAATTCTTCAATCCTCTCTTTATCGTTTCAGATTCGTCTTTTTTCTTTTTTCTTTTACTTCAATCGAAAACCCTAACCTTCTCTCATCTCCTTCCATCGTCGCCGTTTCTCAGCAATTAATAACCTAACCAATCATTGACCAATCACGATTCAAAAATCCGAACTTTATCTGAAGCACGTCATTACCCATTACACACTTACTCCGTTGTTTAGATTCCCATCTGTTGCTTCCCCTCTCACTCTCACCATGAAAGAAGGTAAATCTGTTAAATTCAATCATCACCAGAATGGTCACCTCTCCCCTTCCAAATTCGCCAAATTGTTTGATCCTGAAGCTTCATGGGACAAGGTTTGTTCTTTCAATTCCGCCTTTTTTAGATCCATTCCTGGTCCCAATTTGACCCCTGAGATGTTTGAAGGAATTTCAGTTAAAATGACATGATTAATTGTGAACAGTAGTAGTTAACTGAATTATATGCCTAAACTTGTTTTAGCCAAAAGAAGAATGATGTCACTGATATAAAATATGTTCTCAGCTTCTTTATTAGTGCTTGATTAACAAGCATCATGCCTGTAAAGACGCGATCAAAATTCAGATTAGTAGTTATTACACGATCACCTTTTGTTATGCTGTTGCGTGCAGTTATTCAATATATGAATCGTGCTAACAATCCTCTGTCACACTCTTTTTTGCTATCTGTTACCTCTAAGTAGGATCAATTGGGAGACGTATTGCATTGGATTAGACAAATGCTGGGCCTTGCGTGTGGATTCCTTTGGGGTGCTATTCCTTTGGTTGGAGGAATATGGTTTATCCTGTAAGTGTTTTCTTTTCCTCTCTTTTTTCAAATTTCCCATTCGCTATGTTTATCATATAGTTTTATGTGTCATTAAAGTTGTATATTGACTATGTTCAATTGATGTGATATCATGTGCAAACGATGCTATTAGTTTTATTCACAGGGTGTTTGGGTTCAAAGGAGGGGAGGGAAGGGGACGGGAGGGAAGGGGAGGGAAGAGGAAATAATGCTCCCCTTGTCTGGTTTGCAGGGGAGAGGAGGCAAAACAAAAATAATCCACTTCAAAATTTTGAACCAAACAAGAAAAAATTTATAAAAATCCCTCCCCTCCCTCCATTTTCACCCAACCAAACACTATTTCATTGATTTCAATTGCTTTGTGTCTACTAAATGGCACAAACTGTTATGTATAAATCTAGAAGCATCTTATCTGAAGGACCTGTGCTACCATGCCTGCCATAAGATTTTATTGTGATTCCTTGATCAAGTGGTTTAGGGTTAACTTTTGATTGCAAGTTTGCAACATTTACCAGGCAAGAAAGTGCATACTGAAAAGGAGGAGACAGTGAGTGTTTTACCAATAAATTGAAAAGGGAAAAGAAAGAATGGAAATGACTATGTAGATCTATGGAGGGGGTCTATGGGTGGATAAGAAATATAGAGCGATTGAAAGTTCAAAACTTTGAAGTGATTGATATTTGAGATAAATTAAGCAAAAATGGTGGATGTTATGCATATGAAGCTGCTGTTCTAGTTGCAAAATTTAGGAAATTGCCTGTACGTGTATATTTTATTGTGCAACAGCAGCATAAACACAACAGATAGATGAGGAGGCCTCTTAGGAGATTGCAACCTTTTGAAGTTGTTGTGTCATTGTATCTTCAGTGTCATTTTTACCAATTCAATGTACTACTATTTGTAAATACTTGTTTGCATTTTAATTTTAATTTTTAACATTTAAAAAATGTAATAATCTATTGAAATAAATTCATCGATACCAACATTTGTTGGTGCAAGTGACGAGGAGTTTGGTTCCCCCCTTAAATAAGGTTTTTGGTTCTAATTTTGTGAATGAAAAA
Organism: Glycyrrhiza uralensis; assembly: GCA_030159175.1. Lineage (NCBI taxonomy): Eukaryota > Viridiplantae > Streptophyta > Magnoliopsida > Fabales > Fabaceae > Glycyrrhiza > Glycyrrhiza uralensis. The sequence continues at coordinate 52,344,556 of BRZY01000003.1, read as the reverse complement.
AATAGGTGTTGGGAGAGCTTTTTCCCCTTAAATGGGAACCAGGCCCAGCTCAACTTGGGTTAGTCAGGGTTTAATGTGACTTCCGGATACCAAGGGTCTAGACAAAAAAAAAGTCATCAATGAGGGTCCAGCTACAGAGATCAAGTGACCTTTTGTTGCAGAAATCAGTTTTATTTTGTACAATAAAATGTCTTTTATAAGCGGAGATTTGATGAACGTTGAGACTTTACTAGGTATAAAATATTTTGGGCTTGAATTGTCAATGTCATGTTGCTTCTGTAACATTAGAAAAATATTCTCTCTGTCCAAATTGAAGTCCTTAGTTCATAGTTAAATTCCTGGTAGTTTTTTCCCCTTAAGGCTTGACTTAATTTATCATTCCACTTTTATGCCATTGTATAGTGAAGTATGATACCATCTCATTAAGACTGTCTATAAGCTTTGTGTTTTTTTTTTGGGTTAAATGTTGCTTTTCCTGTTTTGCAGTTTTTTAGTGTTGTCCTGTGGGATTATATATAGTTATTACGCGGTAATATTAAAGGTTGATGAGGAAGAGTTTGGCGGTCATGGAGCACTCCTTCAAGAGGGACTTTTTGCTTCTATAACTCTCTTCCTGGTAATATGCTGTGTGTGTCATTGCTTTGTCAGCTGCAGTAAATCATTCCCTGTGCACATAAAATCCAGGCTTTTACAGTTCTATAGTCTGACTTCACTTTTCATATTAATTTGTGCAGCTTTCCTGGATTCTAGTTTACAGTTTAGCACACTTCTGATTGGCTGTGCATTGAAGCTTTGACAAATTTCCAACACGGTTGAAAGGTTTACTTGATTACATGACCACTAGCTTCTGCTTTCCACGGTAATTAGCTGTTTAAGGCCAGCATGCTTAATGACACCTCCTATTACAGCAAATGTGGATTGCAGAACTGATGACAGATTGTGTTTGTTGAACCCGTGAAATAAGGTTGCTTGTAGGCAAATTCCGAGGGACAATTTATCCTTGATGTTTCTGCCATACTTTGTTCCCACATTTTTTTGGGTCTTCTGGTGTAGTTGTTAGGGGAGGTAGGTAATTAGGTTTCTTGATGTTGGGGTTTTGGTTGCAGCTGTTATCAACTGATTGCTTCTGCATCCTGTTTTGTTGTGCATCTTTATTATGCATTATTATGGTAATGCCCGAAGAATTTTCTGGTTGTTTACCAAATTTATTTGAATAAGGTTATCATTTTTCTTTGCTCCGAAACCAAAATGATTTTCGAACTAGTTTGCGGTTTTAGAATAAAGGGGGATTCGCGCAAAAAATGAAAACTGTAAGTTGAAAAATTTCTAATATTTTACATCATTTTTCAACGGTGAAACAAAGAAGCACGTATTATAACATTTCTTTTTTCTTTTTCAAATAAGCAAAACATAAAAATGGTAAAAGCGTTTTTTTTTTGCCAAAGAAAATGGTAGCTGTTAAGTGTACAAATAGCACCACTAATTTGTCAAGTGTGGGCTAATCACTTCTCAGAATGATATATGTATTTTGCATCCAAAACTACATGTTGCATTTTGAGCTTCCCGTTCTGTTCCAATGTTTCGAGTAGGTGAGTACATCAATGCAATTCACCTGCCATAGCTTATCCACTCTTTATATGATATACAAATCAAGGGACTCAACCTGTAGCTTATCAAAAAAAAAAAAGGACTCAACCTGTACAAAGTATAGGTATTTTCTAAACATAATTTTTTTTAAAAAAAAACACTAGCAAACGTTACAATTTTGATAAGAAATAAAAAAGTTTTGAAGATGACCCTTGTCTTAATTAGCCCAAAAAATAAAAAGGTCTAGGAAATGACACATTCCAACCAAAACCTTTTTTTTCTTATATTGTAATTGATTTATCATCAAATACTAAAATTAAATCTCGGGTCTGCATACACGATCCTTGGTATCAGCTCAAATAGTTGCCCATCCTGACATGTCAACTTCTTCCTTATGAGAAGTATTTCAAACTGGTTTCGGGCAAAACTAAGAATAGGAAAGAAATTGATGGTCTGATCCTTATCCTTATTATAAACAATCACAGAAGCAAGTCACAAATGCTGGGAAGAAAATTCACAGTTGTCTTTGCCGTCGGGATCTGCCTCTCAGTGAAACAAGGTAAATACGCCCATAAACCCACTGTCTACCTAATCTTGAAACTGATTGCTGAAAATCGATAACACCACATGTCATGCAAAGTGCAGCACATCTTTTGGAGGTTGAAGAAAAATGGGGGAGAAACAAAAATTCTCTACCGTGCACATCATCAACATGCATTGCAAAATATCAGCAAAGCCATTTTCAGTTTTCTCTAATTAAATGAAATAAATAGCAGTCTGGTTTTATTAACAGCCTTTTGCAAGAAGTTAAAAAAATCTATGCATTATTACCTCCACTTTGGTGCGAAATTCTAATAAGCATCCGCACACATGGCAATCTGCTCTGTGAGGTGAGTCAATATTCCTGTCCATTCTCACAAATGCAAATACCTGAAAGCAAATCAGTTCAACCCAGTATGACAGAGTTAAGTGTAGTTAAACAACATATGTGCCTCTCAAGCTGGACAAATATAAACATAGATTAAGAATAAGATGAAAAAGGAACAAAAGGCTTATATGAATGTTATCCCAATGACTGACCTCTTCTCCACAATTTGGACATGCACCTTTTAGTGCTACCAGATCATTCCTCCACAGGCCTTGAAGCACCTTAACTGTGCAAATGGACAGTTAATAAAATAAAATACATATACAAAAGCAGTGGCAATGTGAAGAATGAGAGAACATTTTTCCAAGGCTACAGAAAGAAAACTCTCCCACAAGAATGAGTGGATAATTTTCTAAGGCTACAGCAAAAAGATTTTACCTGAAGCTGAAGCAACTGGGTACCCGATGACAAAACCCAGCGCAGTGTAGATAATGCTATTCACCAAGACCATAAACCCTAATCCAGTGGTTTGGCTGCCATGTGATAATCCTGAATCGAATGCATTTTGATAAGCCATGCCAGCAGTGTAGGATATGGGCCCAAGACATGCTAAACTGCCAAATGCAAGGAACATGGCCCATGTGCTTGCTAATGCTAAAACCATAGACAGATCTTCCTGCCTTACCACCACAACACTCAATATTCTACTGAAGAAACCATATATATATATATAGAGAGAGAGAGAGACACACACACACACACACACAGAGCGTAAAAAGAAAAGAGCATAGGGGCGAGGGATTTGAACATTCTAAGAAGATAAATATGTTGGCAACTACTCTACAAACATTCAATAGAATAGAAATGCATCATATCTCACACAAGCCTAGCCACTATTTACAGCAACAGAAACTGAGATAATTAAATCGCTTGCCACGAATTGGGCCAACCCAACATATTTTTAGGCCTAAAGTGAACTTTGAAATGAGATATTTGTAAAGCTAATAACAATATTTTTAGGGGCTTTACAAGAATAAATGTGGTTTTTACTCAAACAAGTATCAAACCCAATTCTCCAAGGGCACCACTGCACTAGGCAGATGAAAATTTTATAAATACCAATAGTAAATACGTGTTTTATTTGTGGCCCTAACCTTGGGCCGCCTTATGTTTGGGCCGGCCCTAGCAACAAATGTGAGGTGACACTCATGGAGAAAATTACCTCAGCATCAGCAAATGTTGATTGCCTCCTGATACTGCATCGAGGATACTTGACAACGGACTTTGAACCAAACCATCTCAGCTTTAACTGAAGGAAGGAAAAGCAGTGTTGTAGATTACATTATAAGTCAAGAACTACATTATAACATGTAATTGATTATGTTAATTAGTGAAGGAAGATACCTCCACTCTATCAAACATGTCATCAACTATCAAGGGCTCACCGCTATAATAAGCATCCCGTGCCTATTGCAAAAAAAATAAACAGCATGTTAAAAATCACTGCTAAAGTGCTAATTGGAACTAAAACCATATAAACAATCAAATTCAAAACATAAACATCCCCTTCCTGCTTTGAGGAATTGGTTAACTAGTTAATTAAATCGTTTGAGAAATAGTACTTGGCAATAGAGAGCTTCGAGGGTCTCTTTGTTGGCGGTTTCGAGGGGTCCAACGTAGATGCAGGAGGGTCCCTCGGGGCGCTCGCCGGAGGTGGCGAAGACGCGGTGGCTCTTGGCGGCGATCCGGACGCGGCGGTTGGTTCTGGATAATTCTAGAAGCGTCGATTGGATGACGTTGGAGGAGCTCGTGGCAGCCATCAATCCACAACGCAATTCACACGCGCCAAACCCATTCCTCTTCCTCACCACATAATAAACAGTAGCCCTCTTGACTGTTGAGGTTCTCGTTCCTCTTGCCTCCTTAATATCTGTCTTTGGCTTTACCCTGCAACAAGATTGAGACTGCTTTATTTTATTTTATTTTATTTCATGCCAAATTCTCTTCGGAGACGGGTGGTGTTTCTTGTGGTCTAACCTGTCTTTGATGTTTGAAAGTGATTTGGAATGCAAGTTCGATCAATTTTTTTTTCTTACCATGGCATTAGTGGTAGTATTTTCTGACTACTAGCATAGAGACTAATTTTTAGTGTCTTTTTTTATCAAACCCAAGACTCAAACACGAAACCTTGAAATGAGAACCAATCGCAGTTGTCAATCACACCGACGGACGTTGATAGATTCGATCAATTTAAGTCTGGTTAACTGGACTCATTTTATGACCCAAAAAAAACTGGACTCATTTAATGCAAGTAAAAATATATCAAATTTTTATTAATTAATAATATTTATCACTTAAACTAATGCGCATTAGTCTAATGTGTGTTAGTTGAAAATGGGATTTATATTTCTTAAATGGAGTAAATTTGAAAATTTCATTTTTGGTGCTTAATTTTATTTCAGGGAATTAGTCTCTTATTTATTGATAGTGATGCACTCACAAAGAAAAAAAAATTATTTAATAAAACAATTAATTAATCTTCAAAAATTTGACACTACTTATTTGGTACACTATTTTTTTATATGTTTAGATTAGTTTTTTTTTAAATGGTGAATTATCACAGTACATTTTTAAAGTAGTTTAATTTTTTTTAGAAAAATAATCACTTTTTTTACAACTTTATGAAAGAGCTCTAGAGTTAAAATAATCTCAAATTAACATTGGTCAGTTATCAAAATTAAAATCCAATTCATTTTAGTGCTTGTTTGGATATGTGGTGAAAGACCGTAGACGCGCGGTAAAAGACTTTAGACGCATAAGCTCCATGTTGTAGCTTTCAGCTGAACGTGTGACTGCAATGGAGAGAACGCGCAACCAAACACACGCTTAGAAAGTAAAAGCTTAATTGTGCCTAAAATATGTGTGGGCTCAATGCAACATGATCAAATGGAATGTAAATTGTGAAATTGAAAGAATCATCGCCGAACATAAATCAATGTTACTGCCGTGTCTCTAATTCGTCTAATACATATGTTCATTATCCAGCTTTTCTCAGAAAGAAACTGCCCCATCTATGTTCACCTATTGTCCCAGACAAACTATACTTCCAAGTTAATTCCTCTGCAGCATTCAAACCAGAATCCACCCCATCCCTCGACTTCTCTACTCTCTCAAGGACTCTCTTAATTGTAACATCAAATGCATCCTCAACAGCATCCAATCTAAATCTCGGGTCTGCATACACTATCCTTGGTATCAGCTTCACAACCTCAGCTCTTATAGACCTCACCTTGGCCTTAGGAATTCGGCTCAGTACCCCCTCAATGCTCACCTTCCCATCTTGAACATCCTTTTGGGATATGAACACCGAGTACTTTGTATAATCTTTTGGTAAATGCCACAAATATTGAACATAAGCAGAACCAGGATGAAAGAAAACAGGTATACACCCTGCCAACATGGAATCAAAAATAGACCTCCTCGTGTATGAATCACCCGGTGGTTGTAAGCAGAAATCACAGCTCTGGAACACTTCCATCACATAACCCGGTTGATGGCACTTGCTCTCTTCACGAACCTCACATTCCACCATCTCACACTTGTTCTTCTTCCCCGCAACACGACACTGCTCAAATATGTGACCCCTTATGGAGTCCTTGCGACCGGGACGTGGGGCACCAGCAAAACAGAACAAGACTCTTCTTTTATGGTGCCCCATCATTTTCCTCTGCCAGTCAAACACTTGGTCAACCTTGGAAGGGTGAAAGTAGGTTGGGTATGGTATCGCGAAATCGTTGTTGTTCCAGGGGCTTTTCTCAATCACTAGAACCGTCATGTTCTTGGTCTCTGGTAGCATCAAAAGCTGGTTCCCCCAACCATTGGAAGAATACTTTTTGGGTCTTCTGAAATCCCAAGTGATTCTACCCGCAACCATGAAGTGATCCCTTCCATACATTTTTCCCCACTCGGGTTTTTCTCTTAGCCACTTAACGAGATCGAGGGAACCCGCGTCTCTCATTGATGCGTTGGGGAACCAAAGGTAACGTGAAAGATCAAGGCCAGCGTAGTAAGGGACGTAAATCGCTGAGGCCATTGATGAGTCGTTTGTTAAGCACTCGTAGTTCCTCATTTTGTTGTGGAAAATGACTTCTAATAAGAACTGATGCGTTGCGAACCAGCCATTCGAAGAAAGAACAGGACCAAGTCCAAGGTTTGTGGTGGAGTTACACATGTTTGTCCAGGGATCAAGTGAAGCGCAATTTTTCACCATGTCCTCGTTGAATCGACTAGGTAGCTTGTGAATGTATATGTACCGTCCAGTACACGGATTACCGGATTTTGAACCAACCTTATCTATGGAAAACTGTTTTTCTTTCAATGGGAATCGACCAACATTTTCGATCCCGTGAGGCAGGGCTTTTTTGTGTTTCTCTTTATGTTTTTTTGTCATACCAATGTTTGCGTGTTTTTTCGCATACTCGATGCTTTTCATGTTTGTAACAGAGTCCCTAGCAGTAACATGAATGCTCTTAATCTTATGGTAATGGGTAGATCCGTGAAACTGTGCGGTATTGGCAAAACTATGGCCCAAAAAGATGAAGAGTGTGTTATCGAATTCGGCCTTTAGAACCGTGAAATATGCGTAACATAGCAACCATCCAAAGGAAGAGGCTAAAACGACGAACCAGAACCTGTTGTGGCATTTGCCGGTGGTCGATTTTTCCATCTCCTTTTGAACATAGCAGCGTCTCATGCTTATGTGTCCTGCATGGTCAGATTCTTTCTGCGTATAAAAACAATCTCAGATTATTAGAAGAAGCCACCGATATAAAATAAGATAACAGATTAATACAATCCACATGAAAGGATGGTTTTGATTTTACCTTGGGACGAAACAAACAGGGGACCCCAAATCTGAAAGTAAACGGTAACAAAGAGAAATAAAGGGATGAGAGTGTCGTTTTTGTTAATTGATTGAAAACTGGAAAATGAAAGCAAGCAACTGCTTCAGAGACAATACCTTGTAGTGAAGCAGAACGTTAGGGGGAAATCAAGGAGAGGTACATCTCAGGGTCCTTTTTTTTTGGGAAACTTCTAAATTTGTTTGCGTCTAATCCGCATCACAACAACAATTTGTGTCACTTTGTTGACATGTGTTATGGATGGGGCTAAATACGAGGAATGGAGAGCAGGAGACTCCAAAAGCCTTGGCGAACTATACACTTCATATTTCTTAGAAGGGGTGATACATAGATACCTCACCACCTCTCTCACGTCTCATTTCAATAAAGTGGGAGGTGTGGGGTGGGAGTCCATATATCATTAGGGTATTTTTTACCGGTACTTATTTTTAACGAGTTATTTATATATTTTTTTTGATAAAAGAGTTATTTATACCCGTGGAAAGAAGCACAGATGCGCAAGTTTTTTTAATTTTTTGGGTTAATAATATGGTTTACCATCGATGGTAGATGGAATAAAAAGTAGAACACAATAATAGATACTTAAAATGCAAAATAGATATATATAGTGATTATACAATTATTGATATTTAAATTTGAATTTTAAAAATTTAGTTAAAAAGGATAATTTTGGTAAAAAAATTAGGACACCAAAAGACGGTGTTTTAGTTATAGATTTCTTTAACTATACTCATAAAAAATGAAAAAAAATATATATCAATGCGGCTTTAACTATGTGGCGTTAATAGATTTTAGTTATTTTGTTATTGTTTTATAATATTTTAATTACAATGTTACGTTTTAAATAATTAATAATTTCTGATGTATAGAATTTGAAGATATTAAGTAGGATGCACTTATATACTATTTTGTAAAATATATACCACCCCTCTCAATTATATATATCTTTTATCTATTTTACAAAATAGAGATAGTGTATGTATTATTTAAAAGTGAGGGAATGTGGATAAGTGTTTGTTAGAGAGAGCAGGATGTCATTTTTTTGGTAGTGTTCTGGTAAAAGAAGGAAAAGAAAAAAATGGAAGGACTAAACAGCAGTGTGTCATTTAAGTATATACATTATCGTTGACAAAAAAAAAAGTATATACATTATCAGTGTAATTTTTCAAAAAAAAAACTACGAAGATTGGAATGATTTTATAATTTATAATTATATGTACATGTATTTAATTTAATTACATCTTAACCGATTATAGTAAATAATATATCTCTCTCGGTGCATTTGGCAAATCAAATCAAAGTGGATTAAAAATCCCGCAAAAGGGAGCTGATGCCAGCCTTATCGTATTACAAAATAGGCAAAAGTCACAATAAATAATTTCCAAAGTAGCTCATGAACACTTTAATAATGAACACTTTAATTAACAAAAATAGTTACGACTACGAGCACCACACCAACCAACTGCATTGCAGTCACAGTTGGAGTGTGCACTCAACGACGTGGTGATGAGAGTGAGATATAAACACAAACAATCCCTGATGGCTTTTGTTGGATTCTGGTGATTCTGAAGGTTGGAGTCTCAACAAGATTCTCATTTTTTTTTAATCCCAATATTCAGTTTTTGTTGTTGGGCATTTGTTTGGAGTCGAGGGAAGCTCATTTCATTCATTGATCATCACGTGTTAGAAAGTTCCAATCTTTGGTCAAATTTCGTCAAACGGAGGATGAATGGGAGGGACCCATCAACACCATCTTCGGCGGGTGCTGAAGTAAAATCTCATACGCGGCGTGGGGACCACCACACTGTCCATCCGGGGCCGGCGCGTGCACCCACTGTCCCGCCCGAGAGGCCTTTTCCGGCGAACCGCGACTCCATGCCGTTCAAGCGGTGGTTCCCGTGGCTGGTTCCGACATTCGTGGTGGCCAACGTGGCCTTGTTCGTTATCACCATGTATGAAAACGATTGTCCTAAGCGTTCCATTCCCGCTTCTTGCTTTGCTCCTTTTCTGGGCAGATTCTCGTTTCAGCCCCTCAAGGAAAACCCTCTCTTCGGTCCTTCTTCTTCCACGTGAGTTATGTTCATTTCTCCTCTGTTTTGCTAGCACTGTAATCACGTCATGTCTTATTTTGAAAGCAGAGAGACGTAGAAAATAGTTAGGGTTATTAGTCTTTGTCAATCACTGCGGCAATCGATTAATCTGTCATGTTTCTGCTCAAAAGGGTTCATTTGGTTCCACAAATTAAGGTAGCATTAGTCTATTAACTATTTATATCAAGTCATATCTGTTTGGTTTTACTTTCTAGATTACTTCTTTTCCATTCTTCCCCCTCTCATTTTTTGTTTGTTTGAAATCTCTGTAATTGAATGCTGAAGCTCTCAACTTAAGTTTAGCTAAGTAACACATTTATATTATCATGATGACCTGCATTCTGAAGCATGAGCATTGAAGATGAGTGAGTAGTTTGTTATTCGATATTTGTTGAGATGTTTTATTTCCTTCTTACATCTATACTTGAACTTCAGGTTAGACAAGATGGGTGCCCTGCAAGTGGACAAAGTGATACATAGACACCAGGCTTGGCGCCTGTTCTCTTGTATATGGTTGCATGGCGGGGTTATCCATTTGCTTGCCAACATGTTGAGTCTTGTTTTCATTGGAATTCGTCTTGAGCAAGAGTTTGGATTTGGTACGATTCTGGTAGTTGGCCTTGAGTTTGTTCTATTTTGCGAACCGTGCATATGAAAATTCCTGGTTTTATACTTAAACAGCGGCATTCAAATATTTCAACCTGCAAAAGTAGGTCCTATCTTAGAGAGGCTGGTAAACTGCTTGTGAATACCAATTCTGCAGTATAGACAAATGAAAAACTAGTGATGCTTTCCGGACATATTGGGGTTTTGAACAAAAATTAGATGGATAAGAGCCTGTTTACCTAGAACAAGAGTTGGCATCAGATTTTCTTTATGCTTTTAATCTTTGACATGATTTAAGTAAAAGTATGAAACTGTTAATATTTTTTTTCAGGATTTGGGTCTTCTAAAGTGATAGAGTAAAATAAGACATTCAACTGTTAATGAGAAATTCAACGGCTGATATTCTAACATATTCATGAGTTATTGTGTATGTGCACATTTATTCATCAATGGTTGAGATTATTTACTTTATTCTCTAAAGTGAATTGCTCATTTAGGAGTCAAATCTTTTTTTATGGGGCTTCACATTATAAATTAGTACATGGTGATAAAAAAAAAAAGATTCCAATTCATCATTGCACTTTTTTCAAGAACAAATTTCCATCATGGGTTTTTATTACTAAATTCTCTAAAAGAAACTAAACATAGTTGTAGGACTGGAGTCACTAATAAAACAGTTTTACCTTCAGAATTTCAGATTAAATTTCTACCTTGCTGGTGCTTTTGCAGTTCGAATTGGATTTCTGTATGTGATATCTGGTTTTGGAGGGAGTTTACTGTCTGCTCTATTCATACAATCAGGTATCTCTGTTGGTGCCTCTGGGGCACTATTTGGCTTACTAGGAAGCATGCTATCAGAGCTCTTAACAAATTGGACAATATATGCTAATAAGGTGAATAAGCAAATGAATATGTTAAATTCAATGATGCTTCCTAATAAATAATCCACTCTATATTTATGCCACAGCCATTTGATAGTTTCTTTTCCTTTTCATTTTTTGCTGTTGTTTTTGCAGTTAGCTGCAATATTGACTCTTATTGTCATCATTATAATCAATTTAGCTGTTGGAATCCTTCCACATGTGGACAATTTTGCTCATATCGGAGGATTTATATCAGGTTTTCTTCTTGGATTTGTCTTTCTGATTCGCCCTCAGTATAAATGGGTTAGCCAAAGAAATTCTCATTCTCGATATGCTGCCCCTCCTGTGAACTCTAAGCACAAGCCTTATCAGTATGTACTTTGGGTCGTCTCTTTCATGCTACTTAGTGCTGGGTAACTTCTCTTTATCCTCTCTATTATTTTGGCTTCCATTTGGTGTCTGAACATGAATTTTTCATGATGTTTCTTTATCAGATACAAAAGGCATTGGATAGCCCTCTTAAGCTGATTCGCCTCTCTTTCTTCTTTTTTTTTTTTCTAGTATTTCTTTATTTTTGATATGGTCTCTAATCTTCATTTATCCCTCCATCAAGTCTTTGCTTATTCTTTTGCTTATTTTGCTATGGTCACTCTATTTTTTTTGCTTATTTGTTTGGCTGTTGGGTGCATTCACTGCATTGCATCATTATACTTGGGTCCCCTAATCTGAAAGTTATCTTATTGACAGATTGATAGTTGGGGTGGTTTTGCTCCTTAAAGGGGTGAACTTGAATGATCACTGCTCTTGGTGTCACTATTTAAGTTGTGTCCCAACCTCAAAATGGAGCTGCAAGCCGCAGGAAGTTTATTGTGAGGTGAGTGATACTTTGCTACTTTCTTGTGTATTTGTTTTATCTGTGCAGCTTCCTAAAGTTGTAAGCTCTAATGATAGATTGAATGAATTATGTGAGTGGGTGCAAAGAAAATTGATCCAAGATATACTTGTCTCGGTCCTCTCCCTCCGTTTGATAGTCTGGATTTTAGAATATAAAGTGATAGTATATAATTCCCATGAAGCTATCAAGAAAAATAAAAAAACTTGAAAACTTGGGTAGCGTTTGTAGACAAGTTACTACAAGACAGTCCTGTTCTATAGTTGGCGTATATTAAAAGCATAATAGAATAAGACAAAACTCAAAAGGGAGGAAAAGTGATATACTTTGGTTTCAGCTGAAAAGGTGAAACCAAAGAAAACAGAACAGAACAGGCTATTTTGTTTCATTCTGTCTGCGTGCTAAACACTACCTTAGTATCTATGCATGCAAACAGAAACAGAAAGGTGGTCGGCATATATGGTTTATTTACCAAATCTATATTCTGTTGATGAGTTAATCCCTGAAAAGTTCAACCATGAAACATTAGTTGGTTTTGATACTAACATTTTCTGATATAATGCTGCAGTCATCCCAAATCGGAAACCAACTTAACATGACGTGCCTGGGCAATGGCAGAAGTGGCATTTTTCCTGTGACAAATAGTAGCCCTTCCCAGGCTCAACAGCTATGTTCTCACCTTTGCAGTTGATACACACATAAATACAACAATTCTTAATGCAATACCATTCAACCAACTTGTATATATGATTCATTCTCGCTACTGCAGATTAATGTCTTCCTTGTGCATTTGGAATGATGGTTGTTACCGTAGTTATTGTGTCATACTATCATTAGTATATCGTTGTCACTGTTAATACAATCTCCTAGTTATAAAATTCCTAAGCGCTAATATTCTCTTGTGTAGCGGGAGAGGGGAGAGTGGAAGTTGTATACTTGCATTTGGTTAAAGAAGAAAAATACTATTGCTTTATCTTTTTAGTTGAGGATCATGCAATAATTATTTCAAAATTTTTACCTGATCTTATCGAGTAAATATATAACATACATGCATGAAAGGATTCACCCCTCGTTATAATTACTCCACACGTAAAAAATGAGGTGAGATTAGCTGAATTGAGATTATAAAAATTGTGCAAGAGAAATATGTTTTCAGTATTACCCTACAGATGAAGGTGGAAAATAGCAAGTAGTAACAAGTTTAGAAATACGTGTTTAATATTATTCTACCGAAGAAGGTGGGGAAAGAGCAAGTAGGAGTACTAACTCTGAAGCTAAAGCTGGGTTGGAACCAGTTGCAACTTCCAATCAGTTTTAACAGAAATAGAGCTAGAACAATGCGTTTATAGAAATAGGTGCCGTCTAGAGTGCGTGAGCAAAAAATATTGTACCGGTGCCACACCTTCTTATAACCATCGGATATAATATTATAATATTCAATGGTTGAGATAATAAACATGTAACCGGTACATGTTAATGTGTACAAAAATTATCAAAATTTCAGTTAGATCTATTCTTGCTCCCTGTTTTGAGTGAATAGTCAAAATGGCCCCTGAAATTGTAGGGCGCTCTCAAATTAGTCCCTGAAATTAGCGAAAACTCAAAATAGTCCTTCATTTTGTAAACCGTTACTCAATTTAGTCCCTCCGTTAACCTCAGTTACTTGACATCGTTAGTGAGTCTGACGTGTCACGTTAAGTGACCTGTTGGCTCCTACGAGGCGCACGTGTGGCGCGCACGTGTCCCTAGTGAATGTCAAAATGGCCCCCAAAATTGTAGGAAACTCTCAAACTAGCCCCTGAAATTAACGAAAACTCAAAATAGTCCCTTATATTTTGTCTAATTGCACTTATCCTGCTACACTTGTCCTCTGCATGGTGTTAATAAATGTTGGTATCATGATAATACCAAATGAGCTCCAACGTTACGGCACGGCGATCAGAGCTCTGACATCAAGTCTGCTGGTTGCTGGCTCCTTTGTGGCGCGTTTCTTCTTGAAGAGAAAGAACAAGGGTTCTGTTTCTAATTCCATTCTATTTTAGCAGGGTTTTAGCCCTTTTGCAAAAATAAAAAAAATAAAAAAAAATGACAAAAACGACGTCATTTTGATTTTTTTTTAAATTGGTCCAGCACAAAACCGCGAAGAACTGGCAGTTTTTGACCGGTTCCGTGGTTTTTCTTCTGGTTCCCTGCCAACGCGGTTCCCAGGTTACTCCAAACCGAACTGAGGTCCGGTTCCCGATTCAACCGGTTGGTCCGGTTTTAACTACCATGGCTTTTACCATTTTTTGCTTATCCAAAAGTGATTGTAACGTTGAAGCTCATTTGGTATTATCATGATACCAACATTTATTAACACCATGCAGAGGACAAGTGCAGCAGGATAAGTGCAACTAGATAAAATATGAGGGACTATTTTGAGTTTCGTTAATTTCAATGGCTAATTTGAGAGTTTCCTACAATTTTAGGGACCATTTTGACATTCACTACTCTCAAAATAGTCCCTTGTGACACGTGTGCGCTTGAGTAACGGTTTACAAAATGAAGGACTATTTTGAGTTTTCGCTAATTTCAGGGACTAATTTGAGAGCGCCCTACAATTTCATAGGCCATTTTGACTATTCACTCCCCTGTTTTGCACTGAAAAAAACTCGGACATTCCTTTCTTTCTCGTGCAACACCGCGGGGGTGGGGGGGACTTTCTTCTCGAGAACACTCACCATTTTTCTATTTTTCAACTACCTTAATTTCTATCGAAAATAAAAATCTCAAACACCGTTATTGATTGATTATCGACATTCACAACTGGACTCGAATGATGATGCACATAAACAAGAAGAGAACACCACCCCCTGTACGGAACCCTGTGGGGCATGTCGCAGCCCCGTTACAACAACAACGAGGCACCGCCGAAGGTGATTACGATCCCAGTGCACTTCGTGGGGTCAGAGTGCATCAAAAGCAAATCATCGAGGAAGGATTCAAAGGGTGGCGAGAGGATTTCTGGTGAGGAAGAGCGTGAGGAGGTTGGAGGGGATGAGAGTGGAGTTGGAAGAGATCCAGAAGGTGGCTGTTAGTGACCCAGAAACGTTGGTGGCGATTCAAAGGGAGGAGAGGGAGGATGGAAATGTGTGGGGGAAGACTGAATAGAGCATTGGGACTAGTTTGGTTGAGGAGAATTTTTTGGTGAAGGAAGAGGAGCTAGGAGGGCCGAGTTATGGGTGAGGAGAATGGGGAAGCCAGCAGCAAGGTAACAAGATGAAAATTTTGGGGGTGGAATATGTGTGGGAGAACTGAGAAGAGTGTGTGGGAGAAGAGGGAGGGTTGGAATTGGAATTGGAATTGCATGTGAGTATGAAAATTGTAAAGGTGGAAGAGGGAGAGGAGATTGTGAAGGGGATGGTGGTGGGAATAGGGACTTGTTGGAAAGGATGGTGGAGGACAATGAGGAAATTATGGAGATGATGGCGCAGATTTTTGAGAGAAATGAAGATGATGGAGCAACTGTTTTAGTTCTTATTACTTTTATCAAAATGGGCTCACTTGCAAATGAATATTATGTTACTTTTCTAACCCAACCGATTTTTGCCGGTAAAATTAAATGTGTGGCACCGGTACAAGAGAATTGTCTCACGCACCCTAGTCGGCACCATAGAAATGGAGGTGTATAATATAATATTATTGTACATATGAAGGGGAAAAAGAGCAGTCTATAATTATGTTTCACCAACCTGCTGAAACAAAAACAATATTGATGAGTAGTTCAGCACTCTTGTCGATCAATATAATCCCCATGATGATGGAGCTCATCTTTGGTTATCTTTTTTAAAGCATACTATGATGTATCACCTAAATTTTAGATCAATATATAGTTGAAAATGAAATCATTAGTCCTGGGAAGAAACAGGAGCTCATCAATGCTGGTTTGGTAGACGGTAAAATTAATGTCCCCAGCCCCAATCACCTTAAATATTTTTCCTCTTATATATTTTCGCTTTCATGCCAGATTTTGTTGCCCCACTTCGATATTTTACCAGAAGCAGCAATTCAGTTGTTGCAGTTGTTTATTTGATATATTAAAGTTATCATCAGCTGAATTATTAATATGATGGTTGGTACTTCATGTATATGCTTGAGTATAGAAATCTTGCAGAGAAGGAAATTGCTCACCCTATAACCTCATGGCTCAGCCCGAAAAGATAAATAAAGAATTGGAAAAGACAGTGTGACATGGTGCTGCTATTATGCTATCGCATTAGAAGAATAAAGCCTTTGAGATATATGATCGATAGATGCTTGCTTCAGAAAATTATGCCTTTTTTTTCAAGCAAAGGTTTGCCTGTTAATTTGTAGGCATGCTGAATCCCCGGCACATTTATATATGATGTGAGGTTCTAAACTTTAAAAACTAGTAAAATGGGCCTACTTTGAAAACAGGGGACTGCATGATTCAACCCATTGTTTGAGTAAAAGCGAGTTGGACCAAATCATGGTTTGTAGACGATTATTATATATAAACATACACTAAATATGTCTTTGAATGCGCATGTAAACATGACTTAGGATAATTTTGATTGTATAGAATTGATTTTGGTTAAAATTAATTTTGAAGTAAAGTATCCAACCATACACCCACAAAGGGGCTTGTGATGACTACATGATTGCCCACTTCAGTACATTCATTTACGGCATCATCAGATTCAGAATGTCCAGCAATACATTTTCAATCTGAGCATTCATTTTTGCCAACTTGCTAACGTTGACAGGAGCATATATCACCGGGTGCTTCTTATCCCCTAAAGGAAAATATAATTATGAAAAATCAAGAATTTATCCCCTAAGGGCGTGAGTATAGAAAATTAGGAGTTGACTTGAAATGACAGTTTTGGGTAGGCAAAACTGGTTTGAGCCCGTTATCGATCTAGGTGTCTCCCCTCAGTCACTTTCCATTCATATACAAGCTAGTGCATGACTTCTTTGACCAAAAAAAAACACACAAGTGCATGACTTTGTTCCCCAAGAGCAATATTTCAGTCTCCTCCGGTAGGCTCTTCGATCACTCTTGTATCCCGAGAACAGAACAAGCCAATAATGTGGCGTTCAATTTGCATTTTCCACTGGTGCCCTTAATTCTCTTATCTCATCACAATTTTTAACTAATCTTCTTATCTCTTTTAAACGCTGAACCGTTTGCAAACTCATTCAACTAGAAACTTTGAAAATTGGTTGGGTATGACATTGGCCCCGGTCCATTCCCTTTTTTGTTTGATGAGGTGATGATATTTTTGGGTCACACTCACGGGCCAGGGCTCAATTTTGGAGTTTTTACGACGCATTGGTGGCCTTATTTTATAGTAGATCACCACATGGAAGGAATATCAAAGATAGCGATGGAAATAAATAAATATAGGAACTCTTTTGTGGGAACCATCCATGGGGTCCAAGTTGCCATAGGACAGTGGCCAGTGGGTGAGTGTACAATTTCCTCTCACTCGTATGTAACACTAGAGTATTGGCTCGTGCAATCCAAGGTCAGTTATCTCTTCAGTATTATATCTCTTCCAGTGTCATAAAACTCATTTCAATCTGGCCAGGATTTTTTTTTAAATTAACAAAAGTGAAATATAAAAAAGAGTACTCCCCTTCTACAAAGTTTTCATAGACAAATGTATCAAAACAAAAAAAAGTTTTCATAGACAAAACCTAACAAGAGGACAACATGAAAGTCTCCAAACAGCCCACCAGGTTAATACATCAATGTAAATAAATAATATGTAACACACCCCATTTTTTATGAGAACGGACTTTATGATCTAACCTTTATAAGATCCATCCCCATTTCCCATTTGTGGTAGAGATCATTGGTAGAAAGAGTCCGTTTATTTTAGATTTTGGTAGAATTGTATTTGATAGAATTGTGTTTGAAGAATTGATTCTAAAAAAATTGTGTTAAGAAGAATTGATTTGTATTTGGTAATGATATTTTAAAAGTGTATTCAGAAGAATTAATTGTGTTTGGGTGCTAAAAGCAGAATCACTTTTGATGTGTAAATATAAAGAATTTTGTGGGTCCCACACCCAAATGTGGTTTTGTAAATGGAAAAACAACCCAAGACCTCCTTCAACCAAAATTAATTCTAGACCCCAAAATCACGTTTCGAATTTTCACGTTCGGGTAAACAAACACACCCACTTTTGGCCAAAATCTCAAACACGATTTTGGCCCTCAAACGTGTGTTTCATAATCTCAAACGAACACACACCTAAGTCATTGGTTAAGTCAGTTGAACCGGTGAAACATTAAAATTTATAAATTCATGCTAAAAATATAATGTTTGAAAAAAAAATTATACAAATTAAATATCATCAATCAATATAATTGATATACATCAAAACTCCTTGTATATATGCTAAAAAAAGCCTTATGGCATGGTGGAATTCACATCCATTTTGCATATATGCATGTTGTTCACTCATAATTTTAGTTTATATTTAAAATTCAATTTTATTTCTAAAATTTTGAGTCGTCGGATCTCAATCTCATTGTGTGAGTGTGTGAATACACGGAAACTATTTCCAGGGGACGAATCACAAATCAGAAAAGAAAAGAAAAAAAAAAGAGAGACGGTGAATAGCGATGCACAGATGATGAAGCCTCCGCCACCGCCAGGCTGGTCCTGCACGCATCAAATTCTACAGCCGGCCGCACTAGATAAATTACGGGTTACGTGGAGAGACATTATTGGCCCACGTGTATCATATTTGTTTGGAGTAGTGTACTCTAGACACGACCTGCGTTGTGGGGAGCACATGGCATTGGGGTGCTTGCTTTGGAGGGAGAAAGGCAAGCTTAGAGGAATATGTGATGTGAAAACCCCACCACCAAAGTCGCCCACACCGTCAGTGCTAACTGCTAAGCACACACCCTCATTTTCTTTTTTGGTTTCACCTTCGGTTGCCGCATAGTCATTATCATATTTTCACGTGATTTAACCTGATTATGGTTGTTGCATTAACACAATTTTGAATTTGAGCCCGTGCATGCGGAATGTTCCCCAATTTTATTTTATTAGATTACAAACTAGCAATATATAGAGGGTGTCCCAATTAAAAAGAGATCAATATAATGCAGATCCAAGTGTGTGACACGCATGGACCCCCTTTTCACCCCCACAAGGGGCCATCACTCAACAACACTAAGAGTATCTCCAACCCACTTTTGGGTACTTAAGTGAATTCCACTTGTACACATCACTCATTTTTATTTTTTTTAATTCAAGTACCTAATAGGTAGTCAACCTCTCCAACCCAGCAACTCCAAAAAATTTACTAAATGAGTCCTACCAATAACTCTACATCCAATTATAACCTACAAAAATACGTGGGACCCACGATGAGAAAGGAGAAAGAGGGTACTTGTATAAGCACTCCTCCCCAATAGGTACCCAAGTTTCTTTTACTCCAATGGAGGTACTTAATAGATACTCATTAAGTACCATTTAGGTACCTCCAATGAGAATGCTCTAGTACTTTTTATCAACGGTAATGCCGTAATAGAGGACATATAAAATTAAACAAGCTTATTGTTAGGTTTGGCAATCAATTATTGCCTTCTTTTAGACTTATAGTACTCCCAAATTAACGTACGTGGTCAATAACTGCTGGTTAATGTATAATGTATGGCTGACACCTATTTAATTAAATAGTACTCTTAAATCTTAATACATACACGGTTCCCCTAGCTTCTAATTAGAAAGAGATTGTTTTCCAATTTCGTGACAAAGTACTCCCTTTGGTCCTAATATAAGCAACACTGAGGGAGTAGTGTTTGTTTTATTTAATTATCTGACTACCAATCTGATCTCCCAAAACGATTTTCATTTAGTCTAAGAGGATTACGTACAATATATATGGTTCAATTCATCTCGTTAATTATGTCCCTTATGAAACGTCGAATTAAATATCTTTTCGTTCAGTTTGAGAGAGCGTGATATATTTAAAGCTAAGGATAGTCTTCATGTATACTTGACTGCTTGTACAAAAGCACATGAAACAACGAAATGTCGACGAATGCGATTTCCACCAACCCCATGACAAACTGGAGCTTTTTTCAGTTAAACTTGAGCTTTACTTCGAATTTACTCGTTTGGCCGAGAATCCAAAATTTCCCTCCTGTTCCATGTGACCCGTTTGGTGTATTTTTGACAAAATGAGAAGGTTCCCAAGAGCACTCAAATGAATCGAATAATAACAATATGTAGAAGACAAGCAGCTAGGAAGCTGGGTCATCTTCAATCACCTTTTGATATTTGGGGTATCCAATGCAGCTAACTAATTACTTTCCATGTTTGCAATTTATTTATTCACAAGTTAAAGGCTCGTGTTTTTCTTTTCTTAATTATTTTTTTCTTTTGTTTAGATGCAACTCTCGAATACCAATTCATTTACAAATTTAGACTAGTCTAGTTAAAACTAACTTATATCTCAAGCAGGGGGAAAGGATTTTCCGAATTCATATTTACGAAAAGCTAGGAATATAAATACAAAATTTTCATATGATAAAATGACGTATAATTAAACACTTGGAGAATTCATTTCTATCTTATTATTATCAGCATCAAAATAATTTTTTTTTTTGAAAAAAAACAAATAAAGCGATTCAGGGTCAAGGAATAATGCCCTGAGCAGGTAAAGTTTTAAAAGGGAGAAATGTAAGGTAATGGTAATGGTAATACGAGGAAGAAGGAAGAGACACGCGTAAATCGCAATCCTCTGGTAAAACAAACAAAAGCGTGAAAGAGCAGGTTTGGACCTTGAAGCATGAAGCTTCAATGGGTGTGGTAGATAGAGTGGTGATTTTTGCGGGTGCGGCTCGAGAGAGGGAAAGGTTTGTTAATTAGAATTAGAATGTGGATGTCGAGTGTGACCCACTTTTTTTACAGTTAAAGCCAATGGGGACCGGGGTCCAAGGACCGATGATTACGGGGACTAAAAGGGAGGACCCACCCCACACACGTTGGATTCTCAATCCCTTTGTGTCGTTTTGCTGGATTTTTTCTGCTTCTCTCCAATCTCTCTAAACCAGCCCCAGCTGGGTAGCATTTTTGCCCTTATTTCCTTACCAATTTGCATTCCTATTTATCCTCCCCATTCCTCACTCACTCACTCACCCATTTAATTTAATATAATAATCAATAAAATCTTTAGAGGCCCCACCATTCTTCCTCTGTTTACACCCGCTCATCACGCCTTAACAGTTCCCTCTTCTAAATCTTAGGTCGTTTCGTTTTTAACTTTTAACCCTTCCCTTTTGTTTTTTTTTGAGTCTCACTTTCTTGTATCAATAATCTATCTACGATCTACGATACAGTTACAAAACGAAGGTGCCTTCCACCTTTTCCCACTTATAACCCCTGGCTTTGCTTTCTGATTGTCACGAAACATCATCTATATGTGCAGTAGATTCCTCCAGGGGCGCTTTTGTCCATCCATCTTAAAGTCTTTCTAAAAATTGAGAACACTGTTGCATGAACACCTTAGAGCACTTTTAACAGGACTTGCTTACGAAGTACTCTCTCTGATTTTGAATATAAGAAATAAGTTACTTTTTTGGTTCATTGAATAACTCATGTATTTAGACTATAGTATAGATCAGATACATGAGTTATTCAATGAACCAAAAAAGTAACTTGTTTCTTATATTCGAGACCGGAAAGAGTACTTAAAATGTAAACAATTTTTATTTTTATTAATCGATTTCATCATCACATTTATTCACATAGTATAAATAACTCCTAAGTTGTGCTACTGCTTCTTATATTACCTGATTTGTTTTTATTTTTATGTGTTTTCTATTTTCTTTCTTTAAAACTGTCACGTAATCCGTATCCAATTCGAGGATCATGCACCTTCACACAATAACTTTTGTTTTAAAGGGCAGCGGGTGCAAAACAGGAAAAATAAGAAACATATTTCCGAAAGAAATCTAATGGAAATTGAGAAAGGGCTTCTTAACACTCGCATGTTAAGAGCGTGAGTTGTAATCTCCAAGAAATCTAATGGAGATGAGTATCTGTGGCTAGTGGAGCCCACGCGCAATCGAGTACGTCTGAATACAATTGGAAGGTGGTCTACACGTGTTCAAGAAAAGAGTAGCTAAGCCAGGTATTGAGACCAATATCCATACACAATTTTTGTTTTTTGATAGAAAAATATGCATCCTTCTAAATTAGACACAAGGGTAGCATTTAATAATGATAGAAAAGTCTGAAATTCCAAAAAATGCCCCTGCAATGCAAGCTGTCACTGACGCTTCCCCTACTCCATAAGTACTCCACCCGCTCCCACTACCCAATCAACACTCAACCCCCCTATTAATCTTCTCCTTCTTCGTTTCTCTCTTTAATTTTCTCAGTGTTGAGTGAAAATAAAAGGAAAAAGAAGGAATATGGCTATGATGGCCAGTGTGCTCTGCATTGCGTTCATTATCATCTCAATGTGGATGGTTGAAGCTCGAATTCCAGGGGTTTACAATGGGGGTCAATGGGAAACTGCTCACGCTACCTTCTACGGAGGATCTGATGCTTCCGGCACCATGGGTATGTACAAACAAACACAATGACAACCGATTCCTTTCTTTTCTTTTTCCAATTCCCCATTTTTGTTTTTTTTGGTGAACCATTCCCCATTTTTGTTGTTAATTAGTATTAATATACTTGAAATGTGGCATGAAATTAACTAGTTACACAATGTACCCCAATTAAGCACAAAACGATGTCGTGTAATTTATGTGAGGTGTTTTGTGTGAACTGTTCAGGGGGAGCGTGTGGGTACGGGAACCTGTACAGCCAAGGGTACGGAGTGAACACGGCGGCGTTGAGCACGGCGCTGTTCAACAACGGCCTGAGCTGCGGGGCGTGTTTTGAGATAAAGTGCGCAAACGACAGGGAGTGGTGTCACTCCGGCAGCCCTTCCATCTTCATCACCGCCACCAACTTCTGTCCCCCTAACTTCGCTCTTCCAAACGACAATGGCGGGTGGTGTAACCCTCCTCGCCCTCACTTCGACCTCGCCATGCCCATGTTCCTCAAGATTGCCGAGTACCGTGCCGGCATCGTCCCCGTTGCCTTTCGCCGGTCAGTCACTTACCTTTTTTAACTTTTTCTCTCTCTTTTGCTTCGCACTTCAATTTGTTTATTCAACTGTACAATTACACGTCCTTTTAAAAAAAAACTAACCAATAAAATAATTTTAGTTAAAAAGAAAAATATAAAATAATTTTAGTTAAAAATTAGAAATAAAGAGTAAAAGGATGAAGTATCTGTTTGTAACAACAACTTATGATATTGGTGTTTATTATATAAGCATTTATGTGTAAGTTATTTTTATAATTAAAGAGAAAATGTGATGAAATTAATTTTGTATAAATCGTATACTATTTTAATAAACTATTATGAACAATTTATAAAAGAGTAAATAGTCACTTTGGTTCCTGACAGATAGAAAATTATTAAAAGGTCATCAATTGTCTGTCGTTAGTCACTTTAGTCCCTGAAAGTGATTACTTACTGTCATTTTGATCCCTAAAAGCGATTATTTAACTGTCATTTTGGTCCCTATAATAAGTGATTACATTCCAGACGGCAGGGACCAAAGTGACCAATGAAAAATATGAGTTGAAGACCTTTTAATAATTTTCTATTTGTTAGTCACTAAAGTGACACCGTCTAACACTCTCAATGACCAAAATAATTATTTATTCTTTATAAAAATAAGTCCAAATAGCTTATAAATCACTTAAAAACTATTTTTATAAGCTCACCTAAATACCGTCACATATTAGTAAATAAACTCTATATAAGTCTATCTAAGAGGATCCGAGATAAAAATAACCTAATGTAGTAATTGATTTTTTTATTTTGGGTTTGGAAAATGATTTTGAAAACTATTTTTATAGTTCCAGTTGCGAAATTGGTAGTGGTAGGAGACACATCTCGTCCCAGTGAAATAAAACGAAAAGACGCTGATATTTAATTTGACCCTGGTTAGTTCGTTTCCGTATATGGTTTGCTTAATTGAGACAATGTGATGGTGTTTTGGTAATGCAACATTCCGCACTCTACAGCCTACACCGTGGGCTGTTTGTCTGATTCGTTGGAGGTGGGGTATGGTTCTTTTTGATATAGCTTTTTTTTTTGTACAACTTTATGATAGAGCTTAATTTTATCAGAAATTTAATTTAGGGTTTTTTGTTCACTGTATTCAATCCACATTATTAATTCATTAATGTTACACACACACCCACCACACACCCATCACACACCCAATTCTCTCATTTTACTCATTGGAGTGGGGTGTCATATGGGTGTATGGGTGTCCATGTATCATTGCTCTTATTAATTTTTTATTATTATTATTAGGAAGGAGGGTCATGCATGTGACAAGGCTAGCTGGTCATTAAGCTTACATACTTATGAGAGGATGTTCCTTTCTTTTTCATCCTTTCCCGGCTAGTGTCATCTTGTCTTTTTGGATTCGTTTTTACTTTTTCCAGTCACTTTCGGTGGTGTTTTGCTTTTTTAGTTTCTCATATCTATATGTGTTACGTACGTCAACGCACCCAAAATTTCCTTTTATTTATTTATCATTTTATATCTTAATTACGTCCATTCCCATTTAATATGATTATCTACTCAACCGTGCTTTAGAAGAGGGGGGGAAAAGGATAATTTACTAAGAACCGTAAGTTGAGTTATATCAACTACGTGAAAAAGGTTGAACTTGATATTGTGGTAGGGTATAGGTGGTTTTATTATTTACATGAATGAATGAAGAGTGAAAAGTCAAAAGTGGTGACGGAATTGGTTGGTATTTACGCAGGGTGCCATGCAGAAAGCACGGGGGGATAAGGTTCACCGTGAACGGGTTCCGTTACTTTAACCTGGTGCTGATTAGCAACGTGGCGGGTGCGGGGGATATCGTGCGCGCGTACGTGAAGGGCACCCGAACCGGGTGGATGCCACTGAGCCGTAACTGGGGACAGAACTGGCAGTCAAACGCGGTTTTGGTGGGCCAGTCACTGTCCTTCCGTGTGACCGGCAGCGACCGTCGCTCCTCCACCTCGTGGAACATTGCTCCACCCAATTGGCAATTCGGTCAAACTTTCACCGGAAAGAATTTCCGGGTCTGATCACTCGGATAATCAATATCCACATCAATGACAGAAGAAGAATCACCCTAATATATATTTTTTATTAATATTAATATTATCGAGAAAAAGCGCAACATTTTTATTTTTTGGGTTTCCCGCCAGTTACTTGTTTCTAGGTGGTCTTTTTTGACTGGATGCTTGGGGAGTACCAGTGACGACGACTTAATTGTGACTAGGTGTTGGTTTTTCTTTCTGATTTGGTGGGATTTTATAATATAATTATGTATAATGGAGGTGCGTGCGAGCGTGAGGTTGTACTTTGAATTTGTATTGGTAGACTCACTAGAGAGCGTAACCGGAAGTGCAAAGGGCAAAGCGAAAGCTAAAAGGGATGAAAGAAAGTGTAGGGAATGCTGAAGTGGCTAATCAAAATAGTAGCCCGCAGCTAATTTGTATTTTTATTTTATACAATCATCATGGTGCTATTTATATTGCGATTTGCTTATGAATTTGACCAAGTGTACCCTTGTAATCGTTGAGCTTAAGTACTTGAAATTAGCTTTTTAAAATTATCCATACTTGTGGTTGGTTTAGTTAATTTGGATAGTTTAATGAGTACCAACCAATAAAATAAACAAAAACACACAGCCGAGGAGACTGTTGGGAAAGAAACGACTAAGGTGTAAAATGAAATAATTGTTCTGCTTCCTCCAACGAAAACCATTCAATTAGGATCTTCCAATCCCCGAAGTTCTAATTAACACGTCACATCATAGCATTTTGAGGCTTGAATATCTTCAATCATGCACATGGGTGGGGTTGATTGTTAATGCTAGCTATCCAACAGCCACGTACACCAAGCGATAGTGCTGCCTGCCCTACACTACACAAGTACAACTGCTGCCATCCACCACTTTACTTTGTTCAAAGGATCGATGGATGGGATATTCATATTGCAAATAACTTTGGATACCTATTACCTACCTACCCACCCATCCGCAAATAGCTTTGGATACCTACCTAGTACCTACCCACCCTCGGAAAAAAAAAAAAAAGGTAAAAACAAAGCATGCATCATGCATGGCCTTGGATACCGATTGCTTCACTCCAAAGCCGGAGTGTCACTGCTTAGTTGAAATTCTTTCTCATGGAAATGAGTCAGAAACAGAAAGGCTAATCTCCCTGTTACTTGTATTATGTGCTATCACTAAAAGCAATTATATGTTTGTTCAAACTATTCAAAGAGAAAAATAAAAAATAATTATTAAAAGAATTATTAATTGCTATATATAATAATTAATTATTAAATATATTATATTTTTATAAATGCTTATCAACCATTTGTATTTTTCTTGTTTTCAATTCAGAAGAATCAAATCTTACTTGCACACTGTTAACAAAGTTTCTACACACACACACACACATATATATATATATATATGTAAATTTTTAACTTTTCACTGATTTTAAGGTAGTTTAAATGATCCTTAAAGGTTATCCATGAAATATTTGTCACAATAAGTCAATGTTTGGAGTTTTTATTTCTAATGTATATCTTTTGATTAATAATTCTAGAATATTATTTTGTTTTTCTTATGCTTCTTATTTTAAGATTCTGCGTAACAATTATAAAAACAAAAAATATATAAAGGCTATGTTAAAGAAATTTGGTATAAATACCAAATAAAAAAAATAAGCATTACTTTGGAGATTAAAAATATTAAACATTTTTATCCCACTCAGCCTTTTTTGTCAACATTTTTATCCTACTTTTTTTTTGGTCAAATATTTATCCTACTTATTAAAGAGGCTAACATTCATCGGCCTGTTAAGTTCTTAGCCTCTCTGTGACCAGAATCTTTTTTTTTCAGCCCACGTTCGCACGCTACAACACACTTCAGTGGCTTTTTTGGGGTCACTACTCCAGTGTTAGTACTTAGTAGCTCTTTTTGTTTTTTGTGGTTATTTTTCAAGTACTGGACCTGTGTTAAGGCCCGAACAAAAGAAGGGAAAACAGATCTGAAAATGCACTTTAGATCAAATATATATGTGAGACCCTTTCGACCAAAAAAAAAAATATATGTGAGACCCAAAAAAAAAAGATCAAATATATATCAAGCGCACCTATGAGCAATAGTGAACCCAAATAGCATGTCCTAAATAAGTTTTATGCTGAGTTGAGAATTTTTGTTTTGATACATGTGCTGAATTGAGAATTTGATACTGAATTTTATTCTAAATTTATATTTAAAATAAAAGTTTTCATACCTAAATATTTATTTCACTTTAAATTCATTTTTAACTAAAATTAATTTTATAAAATTAAGATAATCTATAATGAAGATTATAAACACTCATTCAAACATATAGGGCCATAAACTAATACCGAGTACTAGTACGGCCCTGGGCTAATCTGGTTTAATGATTTTTTTTTGTGTGCCTATTTTTTAAACTTGTGGCTGCAATGAAGACAACAAAAATATTAATCAGTGAACCCACCAAAATCCGTATTAATGAAGGGTGAGGATTATCAAAATGGCATGACAAACGATTATCTCTGGAGAGAAATAAGGATTATGAATATGTCGTGGTACTCAATTTTATAATTTTCTTTATAATATATTCTTTCATAAGTTTATTCATCAATTCTTTTTTTGGGAACAAAAAGCGGCTCCATTTGTCCTCAGGGTGAGAACCCAATTTAGCTAGAAAGTCTGCACTTCTAATAAAATGCATTTAATATTGATGCAATAAAATAATAAAAATATTATTGATATTATCTATGCTTAAGTTTTTGATTCCACCTCAGCCAGTTGAATCTTGACTGTCAAAATCATTTTTTTTGGTCTAAGAAAAAACCTAGCACAAGTTGCATTTTGTGACCATATTAAACCAGGCCCAAACAATGAGCTATTTCAACGAATTCCGTCAATGGCCGAAAAGAAAAAGTCAGAGAACTCATTATTCAAAATTGTCGTCACCAATCATCAACCATCAATTATCCCAACCTAAACTCATACAGGTAGGTATATGGTCAACATGCTATACATACATTTTACTCACATTCCCAGACTCTTGATAAAAAAGTGAACAACCTGAGATAAAATCCAATGAGAAAAACAGGCCTCGTGATAAAATAAAAGTTTGGAACCACCCTCGTAGTAAAGGGAATTCCCTAGTGTGCAGAAGTTTCAAGCGTTGCCATCCTTCATCTCTCTTGCAATATACTTGTATATAGATCAATCAATTTTTACTCCCTGCACAGTGCACACCCGCTTTTAATCACTTTCCATTTCTCGCGTTACACACTATCACATTTTTTCAATTTTCGTCTCTTTTTTTTACTATACCATTCTCACACGTCATGGAAAGTGAAAGAATGGTTCTTCTTTACATGTGTCTTCAGTACATAGAGTCTAGTCTAGTCTTGGTTGTTTATGCGTGCGGAAGAAGAGAAAAAAAAAAAAAAAAAGATAACACAGGAGATTTTTCTTCAACTTGTTGTCCACAAAAAAAAAATAAAAAACTAACCAACATAATGACCTATTGACCTTCTCTCTTATGACATCCCTTCCATTTACGCACAATGCCTCTAATTGCCTATAGCCTCCTTCTAGAGCTATAACTAAACAATATTACAATATTATTATTTTTTTGATAACAATATTACAATATTATTTGTTACTTGTAAGGTATATTCGTATTCATTCTTATACAGTAAGTTTAAGTCATTATTTTTTAGAGTGTAATGACTAGATATATTTTACTTTTTATGAATCATATATATATTTTGTATCTCACGACAAATAAGTTTTAAACTTCTAATATTAAATTAAATTAATATTTATTTATTTTTAAAAAATGCTTATATAGTACACGAAATATTTGTTAATTATTGTGTATTTTCATTAGCTAAAAAAGCATTTTATCTTACTTTTATATGTTGTTTTATGTTACTAATATTATTCAATCACCACCACTTTTAATATCTTAAAATAATTTTTTATTATTTAAATAAGAATTATATAAAATCTCATTAATAGAAAATAACAACAAATTATTCATTAAAACTTTAAGTTTACGAAAAATCTATCTACAGTACACCATTTAATACATCCATGAAAAACATTTATAAAAACACACATCATTTAAACACAAACAAATAAAAACTTGCCATTTTCCTTGTTTCTTTTTGGCATCGGCGTTAGACTATGTTTGGATGGGGTTTTTGGAGGGGAATGGAGGGGAGGGGAGTAGAGAAAAGGGTTTATAATTTTTAATTACCTTATTTAACTTTAATAGGACAAATGAAATATTATTTTAGAAGGTAGTAGACACTAAGATGTAAATTTTTTTTTAATTTTAAAAACTCCCAAACAAAATAATTAGAGATTATAAATTTTTTCCTCCTCTCTTTTCTTCTCCAAAAATTCCCATCCAAACATATTCTTAGTATTGGGCATATTTTATGATCATGGTGAATACTGAATTGAATAGTCACCATTCTATCTATCTAAGTTGAAGGACGGCATTGTCATTCTCTTATTTCCTTCCTTTTGTTATGGTGGTTTAACTTCATTGACCGGTGAGTCTGACACATGTTCCTCCCGATTCGAATTCCGCATTGTGGAAAATGAAGTGCTTCCATTTCTCAAACGGGGAGAGGCGAGGAGGGGAAGAAGAGGAAGAGGGCATGGCGGGTGGTAGCACCAGCAGCTCCATCTCGAGGGGTTCAACATCGAGGGTATCATGGGCGCGTTCACTCAGCCTGATGGACACCCGAAGCAGCAGCAGGTCCGAGTTCGACTCAGATTCGATTTCAATCGCTAGGGACCTCTCCGATACCCTCGGATTCCACGACTTCCTCTCCCAGCGCCGTGCCAACCACCTTCGACTCTTCTCCTTCTCCGACCTCAAATCCGCCACCCGCGGCTTCAGCAGAACCCTCTTGATCGGCGAGGGAGGCTTCGGTTCCGTCTACAGAGGCCTCATCCATCACCCCCAAATCGATGTCGCTATCAAGCAGTTGAATCGTAACGGCCACCAGGCACGCTCCGCTCCCTCCTTCTTCTCTCTCTCTCTCACATAATAGCCACCCCCACTTCATTTATTTCTGAAAAATAGACTCTTTTTTAATTTTCAAAACAAATTAACTTGTTTTTTGTATAAGGGGCAAACAAAAAAAAAGACATTTGTTTTATGATTAGTATGCTAGGACACTAATGTTCCAGTTTTTTTTAGCTTGGTGGGTTATTAAAAGGGGCTATCTTATGGGGGGATTCCTCTCTCTATGTCTGTTGCATTTCTAGTTTTCAGGGGCATAAGGAGTGGATTAATGAAGTTAACTTGTTGGGGGTGATCAAGCATCCAAATCTAGTGAGGTTAGTGGGTTACTGCGCGGAAGATGATGAAAGAGGGATTCAGCGGCTTTTGGTGTATGAGTTTATGCCTAATAAGAGCTTGGAAGACCATCTTTTGGCTCGGGTCCCCTCATCGCTTCTCCCTTGGACCACGAGGTTAAAAATTGCTCAGGATGCAGCTCGTGGTTTGGCTTACCTGCATGAAGAAATGGATTTTCAGGTACAGTACAAGAAATTGTGAAGTTGTCTTGTCATATGACCACAGTCATGCAGGAAATCGGTTTATTAAGTCTATGGTCATTTATCTATTTTGTCAAAAACATAGGTGGTCTTTATGGTTTGTGTTGATAAAGTGGAATTTTTGGGTGAATGTTTGCCGGATGATCTTGATCGTGCAAAATTAATTATAAGTTAAAAGTGAATTTGAAGTGAACTGATTTATGTTTGGATACTTTATCAAAGATGACATATAGTTGGTAGAGAATTTTTGCCATGAATTGTCAAAGTGAAGGATAACCTACTTCAGACCAAATGTGGGGTTTGGGCAGAGAATCAGGTTTTAGAAAATGGTTTCAAGGTGAAGCCAAACTAGAATGTCACTAGAGCAAAATCACTTCAAGGGGGCAAATTTCTGTTTAGGTGTACCACCAAATACACAACCAAGCATGCAGAAAATCACTGATCAGGACATGCAATGAATGAGTTTTTAAGCACTGATTGTACACTTTTTGTAAGGGAAGCAAACATTGATTATGTGTCTGTGTGTGGTATAAGTAAGTTTCACGTTCAACTAGAAATATAATACAGTTAGCAAGAACTTGTTACTTATACATTCCCATAATCCCATTTGGCATTTTAACAATTAACAGTGCTTCATAAAATAGGCTCCTTGTGCTTTTGCCATGACTTGTTTCTTTTTGAAGTTGATGGATGGTTTCTACTCTGTGCATGTCTTTTATAGCATTTCTCATGAGCTAAAATCCCTAAGAGAACTTTTCTAGAATCACATTTATGATTCCCTTTCTAACTGGTGCAGCTAATATTTCGAGATTTTAAAACATCCAACATCTTGCTGGATGGGGACTTCAATGCAAAGCTTTCTGATTTTGGACTTGCTAGACAAGGACCCTTAGAAGGGTCTGGCTATGTTTCAACATCCGTAAGAAAATGTCTATACTATGGAGAAAATTCATTATACAATAGTGGTCTGAACCTTTGTTTGTAATCCTGATATGTAAAATGAATGACTTCTTTCCTCTTTACGCAAGGTTGTTGGCACCATAGGTTATGCTGCACCAGAGTATGTTCAGACTGGTAAGCTGACTGCTAAGAGTGATGTCTGGAGCTTTGGTGTAGTTCTTTATGAACTCATCACGGGGAGGAGAGCCGTCGAAAGAAACCTACCAAGAAATGAACAAAAGCTTCTGGAGTGGGTAAGACCTTATGTTTCTGATCCTAGGAAGTTCCACCTTATTGTAGATCCCAGACTTGAAGGACAGGATTGCATCAAGTCAGCTCATAAACTTGCAATCCTAGCAAACAAGTGTCTCATGAAGCAGCCTAAGTCCCGGCCAAAAATGAGCGAGGTGGTTGAGATTCTTGGGAGCATTATGAATGAGACTGTTCCTGTGGATGAATACATCTCCCAAGCTGTTGTAGAAACTGGAGAAGAAGAAAAGGAAGTGAAGTTATCTGTAGAGGACACTGAAGCTGAGCCAGCTAAACAAGGCAATAATTATCTGAAGAAGGTTTTTGAATTCAGAGACTGGGTCGGCTTAAGAAATAAGTCTATTGGAAGGTTGGATTGGAAAAGTTGGGCACCTGGGCTAGTAAGAACTTGGTGATAAGTCTCATCTCCATGAATCTTCCACTACAGTTGCCTGCTCATTGCAATGTTCGGTGATCACATAGTTTTTAGTCAGCAAAATCGGCATTGTCAATGTCAGGCACACGGTTAACATACTGATCTATATAGCCAATTTTGTATTAATTGATAGTTGTTTGTACAGTATAATTTTGCAAAGCTATTATATTATTAAGTGATTCAGCCTTCTCCAAACGGACTACGAATACAGTCATGAAAAGCAAGATTTAGGTAGTGATTGTGTTGGGTGCTAACACACTCAAGGGAATTGCACCTGTCACACAAGTGACATAAAGGGTAGAAGCTCTCAAGAGTCAAAGATCAGATTCTTAAGACTATCCAATCAATTGAAAAACATGAATTGTAAATAGGAGTGCATTAATTTAAATTAAAATGCAAGAAAGACGAGAACAATTGAGAGATTTTCAGTCATGGAAATCTTAAGACTTGGCTTCACTTGTATGAAATTAAGTCCATAATTCTAAGTCTTTTATAATTATGCGTTTTGTTAACAATTACAAATCACCTACTTTGATAGATATTAGCAACCAATGGTTATGTATATCAGTATAGACTTTTCCTTAATCAAGAATCTAGTTTGGTCGTGTAAGGAAGTAAGGAACCAATTTTTTCAGAAAAGCAAAATAAGTAGGTTTGTTAATTCAGTAACTCACTAAAAACAAAGGATTGTGGGGTGTGATTATTCAACAACTCCAAACAGATTAAATCCGGTAACTAATTAAGTTTGATGTCAACCACATGTATGGAAAAAGTCTTATTGAGAGAGGTAGTGTTCACTTTGGTGATTTCTATGTATGCCTCTGGTAGTCTGGTAGAATTAGTTTCTTGTTGTCGATTGAAAAATATCTTTTAGGTGATTTACTATGGGGTTGATAGAGGTATAGGCAAACCCAATTAAATGAGGAAAAACACCAATTATATTAAAATTTGAAGGGAAAAAAAACCTCTGATACCACGCCTGTGGACAAAATCATGTATTTACGCTTTCATTTATTCCCTTTTTTTTCTTCCAAAGTCAGATATAGACAGGGGTGGATGATGCCCCCAGAGTGCGTCCAAAACCGATTTAATTGATCGTGAATCATGCATCAAGAGTCACTTGTCAATGTGACAACAAAGGCCCTAGTGGCTTTGCTTTGAATGCAAGTAGTGTTTTCCATTACTCTTCCAACTACAACTTTTTTCATTTTCAAGTTATTATTGGCAATAAAAAAGATAAGCTTGACAATTATGGTAAAGGTGCCAAATTAGTAACATACAGACGCATTATAACATTTTCTTCTTTAATCTTCTCTTGTTGGTTACGGTCGTTTACTTAAGGAAGAGGATTGAGGATCTACAGCTCCATAGCAGATATTTGCTCACAGTTGTACTAAGTGATATTTGCTCACTATTATGCGACTTAGCATATATATAGCCTCGATTTAATACGAGTTGAGTTGGATGGATTCATATACCGAACACAGCTCTCCTGAAGCTTATTTTCTCCATTCACATAAATGTATGGTTTTTTTATGCTAGATAGATTAGGAAACTTCACAACAAAATAAATTAAAATAAAATTGAGCTAACAGGAGCTACACATAAAAGCACTAGCATTGCCAGCTATTTTGGCTGTTACAAACACTAGAAAGATCCAATTATTCGTATAATAAGATATGTACAATCTATTAGATAACACGTGTTCATGTGAAGGGATCGATCACCACACGTGGGGACATTCTTTGCCAGTGTCATGTACAGAGCGGGGAAGAAGCAGAGGAGTGGAGATAAGCTGTGGCGGTTCTAATTCTAACATGGCTAACATCATCAGCACTTCTTCTACGTGAACGTTTTTTATTGCTTTCATTTACATGAGGAACCTGCAACTGCTCCAAATGTGTAACAACCTCATCCATGTCTGGTCTCAACTTGGCTTCTATTGAAAGGCACCTTAGGGAGAGAGTAGCTACCTTAAAGGCCTCGTCTAATTCATATTGGCCTTTAAGACGGTTATCCAACACACGCAGAAGCTTACGCTTGTTGGCTAGGTAAGGCTTAGCCCATTCCACCAAATTGTGTTGTCCTTGTGGTCTATTCTTGTCAACAACCCTCCTCCCTGATAATATTTCCAGTAGGACTACTCCAAAACTGAACACATCACTCTTAGCAATGCGATTACCTTCATCAACAAAAATTCTTAATTAGTCAACAACCAAAATCATATTGAGGAGTGTTAGCAACACATTCTCTTATTGACTCTTTCCAACACAGTCTGTACAATTGAGTGGAATTCATATGGGTCCCATTAAATTATGCGGATCCCATATGCTATTTGGTGAGACTTATTCCCAAAGTAGTGAGACTCACATGAATTTCAATCAATGATAGAGAGTGTGACAGATAACATTTCTCAAATCATATTAAGTCGATTCTTGAGCAAGTTAATGAACTCTTAACTCGAGACAAAATAAAAAGTAAAATAAATGGTTCACTAACATGAACCCCACAATACCAGAGGTTAGATATTCTGGAGCTGCATATCCGTAGGTTACCCTGGTGGAGACATGACTTTTGTCACCCCTTGACCCGTCCTTTGCAAGGACAAAGTCAGAAAGTTTTGCATTATAGTTCTGTGATCAAGTCAGCAAGGGAATTTTCAGATATGATATCTAAATACAATAACATATTCATTAAACTACCTAATTGTGACGTGTCTGTTGTGTGTGTGTGTGCGCACGCGCAAAAAGGACACATACTGAATCTAGCAAGACATTTGAAGTCTTGAAATCCCGATATATCACTTTGGTGTCAGCACTGTGAAGAAATGCAAGGCCTTTGGCGGCACCAAGGGCAACCTTCAAACGGAGGCCCCAAGAAAGGGGTTGAAAATATGTGCCTCCTGTTGCAACAAACATTTTGCTAATGTTAAAAGGCATGTCTTCTCCCCTTACTAACATAACATACTAATACTGCTTACTAACATTTGTGATAAAAAAAAACAAAGGCACGCCTTCTCAAATTCAACAATGTGAAAAGATAGAGGCCAGGAAGAACTCACTCCTGAACAAGTGATTCTCCAAGCTGCCCCGAGGCATGAATTCACAGACCAGAAGGCGGTTTTCATCTTCAAGGCAATACCCAATCAATTTCACTATATGAGGATGTGAAAGCTGGCCTAGATAGTTGACTTCAGCCTAAAATAAAAAAGATGAAAACACTTAGGGTAAACAAACCCATATTGATGTAATTAACACTGAAAAACAAATCCCTCTTTGTTTTCCAACCATTAATAATATTAGCTTAGCAGAGAAACAAGGATAAGATAACACCTCCAGACTTGCTTCTTGAATTATATCATGCCTTTTTTTTTTTTTGAAACAAAGGAGGGAAATTATACCATGCTTTGCCTATAAGGTAAAAATATTCTCAAACACATAATAATAAAAAAAACATGTAACAGAGGCAGTGTTTGCTTCTTAATTAGTATGAGCACAGGATTCAAAGAAGTAGATTGGAGTTAAACTCACCAAGCAGTCCTTGTGACCTTTGGAGACATCTTGATTGAGTCTTTTAACAGCAACAACAATGCCTGTGCCAGGTTTGGCAGCAGAAGGTGAGTGCTCCTCAATCCATCCCTTAAAAACTGATCCAAAACCACTTTCTCCTAACACACTGTCTGCACGGAAGTTTCTGGTGGCAGCCTTTAGTTCTTCTGAAGTAAAGCTCTTCAGATTGGATGATGATTGGAAGATCTCACCCTCTCTCCTGGGAGTCTGAGGCACTGACCCCTCTGAGGCCTCACTACTTGGGCTGCTGAGATCATCAGCATCATCCTTACTACTTGGGCTACTGAGATCTTTTGCATCATCACTCACACACTTTGAACTTATCCCTGAAATGAGACATCGATAAATTCTAACTTACTTTCATCAACAACATATTACATATTAGTATTTAGTATACTGCATATGTACTGGATCTTAAGACAGTGTTATTGTTATGATCACATTGGTACTTACAGAGAAAACACAGTCAAGTTCTAAAGGTTAAGACCTGAGAGTCTGACACTACAGCTACTGGTCACTAGATGAAACTTGAAAGCACTGAAGGATTAATACTTGTCAACATATTGAAACGAGATACTTGGAAGTTGGAACCAACAGAACAATTGAAAGAGTGTAGTTGACAAATCAAACCCATTAAAACAACTGAGGGAAGCAAAGCTTAAATTCACTTTGCCTAACCAAATTTATTCCTGTGGTTTTTAAAAACCAAATGGGGGTAGGAAAAGGCTGAACTTGAGTGAAATTTATATATATCAAGTGGACAGGAGTACCAAAACCAATCAACAAAACAGCACATCGATCTAAACTCAATTCAAGAGCATAGGGGGTGGAGGCAAAGTAAAGATAAAGAAAAGAAAAAAAACTGAATACCAGAGTTAAATGTGCTCCCAGCTTTAATTTGGGTGCTCAAACAAACTCCCATGGCAGAAACAATACTAATTCTCTGAGCCTTGTTGCCTGCAGATCACAAAAAAAACAGAGCACCAGCAGAAACCATGATTATGAACTGAAACCGAGAGAGGGGAAAAACTAAAAGAATTTAGAAACAGGAGAGATGAAGAATTAAGGGAAACGCCATGATGAACCTGTTTGCAATGAACTTTAGGCGGGAATATGGGGAAGATAGAGGAGGGTGTTGAGGTGTAGTAGGGAATTGGGAAGGCTTTAATAATGGTGGTGTGAGGTGGTGGTCCAGAGAAGCGAGAGAGAGTGTTTTAGGATTAGAAGAAGACTATTCAGAAGTTAAAAGATCAACTTGACCAAGAGTTTTAACTAAAAGCTTGGATGGATTAGTAAAGACACGAGAGGGTTGAAAATGAAGGGGACGAATTGGAAGGAAGGAAGGAAGGAAAGTGGGTATGGTCAATTAATCAAGTGGCATCGCGCGCATTCATTGCATGGCATGGCATGGCATGGTGTGTAACTGTAATGGACCCCCTTTTTGGTTTTGGATTGAATCTTGGTGCTACACTGCACTGCACTGCACTGCATCGCATTCTGCAGCTGTAATCAAAGTGCAAACCCATTTCTACAAAATCCTTAGATATGTTTTGCAAAATTTTCTCATCCGCTGGATTTTGTTATTGACATCCATTTATCTAACTATATATCTTAGGAGATGGATGGCGTGTTTCTTGCGTTTGGCTTCTCATAATTTGTAGCGTACTGTACTAGCAAGTGGTAACCTTCCTTGTCTTGTCTATTGGTTGAGCACAATTGGATGGACCCCCTTTGGCCCATGCCACTTGCCTTTCTACGTTTACGACACATTGCACAAGTGACGGGGGAAACGCCCCCCCTTTGTCTTGATCTTCTTATATACATATACATATCTTGACTTTCCAATTCCGTAGTAATACTAATATCCTCGTGCTAATTGCTAAATTATAATTCAGACTCCAGCCACACTCACACTAGTGGTGGGGAGTTCTGATAATTATAAGTTTAATTAAATCTCATTATTATCTTTGTACTAACAACTTATAATCCAACACGTAAAAAAAAAAAACAATTTCTAATAATCTAATCCAAAGTCAAATTCTTCTTTCTGTCAAAAAAAAAAATCTTCCAAGACTCGGGTTTAGCTCCTTTTATTAAGTTTGCGAATAAAAAAGAAATAAACACTTGAAAATTTTGTCTTGAAATATATTCATTCTACTTGATTTCAGTTGAAATAGTCAAATTTTTAATGTGACTTTTAAATATACAACCCACTTCGATTCTTCGGTTCAAGGGAATCAAGCTCTTTTTCACCAAGATGACTTTCCCTTTGTTGAATCTTTGTATCATTTAACAGGCATATTCTCTCTCTTTTCCCTTTAGTATAAATAAACTTCTATCTGATTTAACATAACACTTCAATTGCAGGTCGCTACATTTCACATAGATATACAATAAACATGAAAACAATACATTGTGAACTCACCAAACAAAGGAGAAGAGGCAGAATGACATAAGTACTATAGCAGAGAAGAATTAGTTAACTATTATTTCTTAAAAAAATACCGTAACAAGCACAGTGGCGATAGCTTGAGATTTATCGATGATTTAGTTTTTCATTTAGTCCTTATTAATTAATTGAATGATTTTATAGTGAAGTCTTGTATCTTTATTAATAGCAGATAATGACTTGTAGCATATTTGTTTTAGCGTCCATTGGCCTTTGAAAGCGTATTTGACCAAAGCAACAAATTGTTTTTGTAAAAAAATTGCCTTGGGTCTAGGTTTTTTATTTCAAAAATTGCCTTCATTTCTAGGTTTTTTTTTTCAACTTGCAGCGAGTAAAATTTAAACCAAGCACACTACTGATCATCATCAACGGAGATCAAACAATTTCCTTCCAAGTACCTGTCAATAAGGAAATGAACTTCAAGACAATACACCTAGGCGATTCGATTTCAAACTTAAAATTAGTCTTTAAATTGATAAGTGAAAAAAAAAAGGAACTAAACTTTTTCACTTGCAATTAAATCCTCTACAAAGCACAATTTACCAAATCTGCGAAACCACCACCTCAGGAAAAGAAAAAAGCTCAAAGGTTTTCTCATAAGCACAACCCTCAGTTCTCGTTCCTCTTTGGTTACCTGGTTTTTAGTTTTCCAGACAAAAGTCTTTGGTTTGATCTTTGCTAGCTAAGATACTAGAGAAATAAAAGCTATAATCTGGTTGAGTAATGTCAGCAACCCACCCTCAGAATCATGTGTTGCCAGATAGCCTCCTGCTTCAATTTGAAGCTCCAGCAGAATGAAGCTATTGTGACAGATGGACCTCATTGGCGAAGAAGGGTAAATTTAAGCCAAATGGTGCAGATAGAAGGAACAAAATTTTGAGTAATGTATAAAGCATCTAAAGCACAAAGATTGCATCTTCACGAATTTATTTAGCATGAATTTGTGCAATCATAGCAAAAATATAATTAAAGGAACTGTTATTAAAACAAAAAATAAACAGTTTTCCAATGTTAACAGGCTTCAATCTTGCGTTGCAGCTCCTTGGTTGAGCTC
Source organism: Glycyrrhiza uralensis (assembly GCA_030159175.1). NCBI lineage: Eukaryota > Viridiplantae > Streptophyta > Magnoliopsida > Fabales > Fabaceae > Glycyrrhiza > Glycyrrhiza uralensis. The sequence continues at coordinate 52,305,282 of BRZY01000003.1, read as the reverse complement.
CGCAAACCTCATGCCAACACGCATCGAATGCTTCAGAAATTTCTCGGCGCATCTTCGAACACATGTTTCCTCTTGCTTTTGCAGCGATTTATGCTTAAATGTATCGACACAATCATTAAAGCATCTCTCCACCAGGGAATTATACATTCTCAGACTGCAATGGAACTTAAATAGTCATAACCAGGTAACGCCATCTTACTTACACCAAGTAATAGGTGAACTTAACATGCAAATAATACACTGAAACAATGCCAAAAAAAAATACAAGAACCCCTTCATGATGTTACCCCTCATGAAAGCAATAATCAATCACCCTAACCAAGTCATAGCCCAAAATATGAAGGTATTTATGAGTTCAATCATTTACATTTCCCAAAGAAAATAAACAGCAAAAATGCGATAATCTGAAACATACAGGTATTTGTATGTTCAAGTTCAGCCATTCTAGTTTCTCAGACAAAAATAAATGGCAAAATGAAGACCAACAGAGGGGTCTTAATTGGCTGGACTTATTTCTAACTATCTAATCTTCTGTTGGCCAGAAGTACTGAGAGACAGAGCTTGGGGGAACAAAGAACTAACGTATTTTCCTAAACACAAGACAGTTTCCGAGCCATGAACAATACCAATTCTAACCACAATGGACCAGAACTTAGTTTTAGGACAAGACAGGTGATTCACGCAAAAACCAATTACAGAGAAAGAAACCTCTTCTAACAAATGTTGTTCCCAAAACGTCCAGAAGCAACATTCACCTGTCACACTGGTTTTAAGGAGAACATCACTATGGCTTCACAGCAAAGAGCACGCACAATATTTGCAACTATTGTGCTGCCCATGACTTACAAAGTAGCATGAAGCCCCAAATTATAGGAAAAGTAACCCCCTCCCGAAAATTTGCACAAATCAAATAAATGAACCAACATTAAGGCTTAAGCAACAAAAAAAATAGTTTTTTAAGAAACAATGGAGAGGAAACCTGTCACGGATTTGGAGCTGATCGATCATGACAGACATTCTTTGCTTATCTGCCTCGCCGAGCGACTCCATATCAGCTAACATGCTCTTGTCCATAGTGGATCCACCGAATAATCGCCGTCAAGGGTTTTACGAGAGAGTACGGTGGAGATTGCGATTGTGTTCTGCCGTAGGAAGCAAACCCTAACTCAACAGTGGTTAGAAGAAGATGATATATATAGGTCACACCGCCAGTCGACTGCACCCAATCGGGACCGTCGATTTTGATCGGACAGTCTAAAATAAACCGAGTTTAAAATTCGAACTAAAATCGTGAGCCGACCGATCTTGATTGGACGTTTATGATCGCCTTGACTGCACGACTGCACCAAATTCCTGACTGCACGCAATCCAGGTCCCACTTAACCGGGTCTTGTGCTTCTACGGTGCTTGGAGTAATGGAGTTTACTTTAAACGCATCGTCGCACGTGTTCTACTGCCACTTTTGGTCTTTTATATTATACGTGTGATTTTGTTCACTTAATTTTTTTAAGTAAATCAATACTCTCTATTTTTTTTTAAAGGACACTCTCTATTTTTAAAATTATATAACTATAAATATGATGCTGTCATTGATTCTCTTTTACATGAAGATTTTACATTTTTATTTTATATATCTAATATTTGAGAGTTTATGAGAAACTTAGGATATGGAATAATTTTATTTAGTAGAAATTTGATAGATTTCAAAAAAAAATTTGAAATATATTAATTCCTAAGTATGGTATTGCATAGGAATTAATATGCCCATGTTTTGTTTTTGGGTCAACTGTCAAGTAACCGAAATCTTTGACCAAAAAAAAAAAAGTAACCGAAATCTGACCTGATAATGGACTAGTGCCTTTTTTTTGGTCATGTGGACTAGTGCCTTTTTTTTGGTCATGTGGACTAGTGCCTTTAGTTTGGACAGAAAACCAGGCTCAGCCAAGACGAAACTTGACACAGACATGCAAGTAGTCCACGATTGAATTGGCATAGCCCATTCGACCAAAAAAAAATTGGCATAGCCCAAAGAAAATAGATCATGCGATGACTGGATGTCAGCGTATACATACCTTTACCTGGCTGGACCTCATCCATATATTCCATCATGGATAAAAATTAACTACACGAAGATCATACCATTGTTTTTCATTGAAACCAAACACTTATGACTTCATGTGTTAAAATTTGAAGATCATACCATTGTTTTTCATTGAAACCAAACACTTATGACTCCATTGTTTTTCAAGAAAAGAACACTGTTTATTAATTATATTAAAATCAATATTATTTTTATTTTAGGTTTAAATATGTTTTTAGTTCCTCAAGTTTGAAAAATTATTGTTTTTAGTTCCTCAAATTTAAAACATGTGTTTTTGGTCTATCATTTTTACAAATATGTCACTTTTAGTTCTTAGGGCCATATTTTAAATTTAAAAAATATTTTCTAAATTTAAGAGAAGTCAAAATATAAATTTAGAAAATCTTTAGAAGTTAGGGAAAGATGGTAAGGTGAGAATTAAGATTTGAGAGGAGTCAAAATATAAATTTAAAAAATATTTTTTGAATTGAAAAATGATCTCAGTCAGGAACTAAAAGTGACACATTTTTTAAAATGGGGAACGAAAAACACACGTTTTAAATTTGAGGGACTAAAAGCAACAATTTTCCAAACTTGAGGAACTAAAAACATATTTAAGCTTTTATTTTATTTTAAAAATCGTATAGAATGAAATATTTGTGAAAATTATAAATTCTATCCCTATGTGCAATTCACAGAATTCTATTTGTACACAGTAGTAAGAGGGGGGGGGAAAATCTTTTGGGGGGTTGAGATTTGACCGGGGGGGACATAAGGAATGGGAGAAGCATGCGAAACAGAGAAATGAAATGAGATTGTGAATTAATCACCAGGGGCACGCACGCTGTATTGTCAAAGTAGTTGATGACAAAGAATGAAAATGTGAGACAAAACGCGTAAGTTAATTTTGATTGTAATGCAAGGCGGCGGGGGTGTTGCTCCTGCATGCTTATAAGGCTAATGACTCATGACCATGGTGTGTGCTTGGTTGGTGTCGAATCATGACTGCTGCCTATCAATTCCCTTAATTTTGATATATAGTCAAATCTCATGGATTGTGTATGCTCAATGGCTGGCATTCTATTCAATGAAGTATCTATCATTTTGACTTTTACCTCTTCTTCTTTACCCTTCTGGGTTGGGCTATCTAGCATATACTCCTTTCATTTTGTTTACCACATCCTTACAATTTATATTGACTTTTTTTTTTTTGGGTCAAATTTTATATTGACTTTGAATGTCAGACATTCTATCTGCCGGTTCAACACCCCATAGCTGATGAGAAAGGAATGGGATAGGAATAGGATTCCCCCCCTTGTTGGGTTATGTATGTTCACAAAATGAACCGTACAAGACTGGGCTTAATTTTTTAGAAAAAAATGATTCATTCACATTCCAAAGCCCATTTTACATTTATAGAGAGATAGAAATTAAAAAAAAAAAATAGATGGTAATAAATGTGATAAATGAGATATGACAAGAAGAGAAAGAAAGATGTGTTGGGTGAGTGTTAAAAATTAAAAGATGTTCAAAAATCAGAACTCAATTTTTTATTTTTAAGTTCAATTATTACTTACTATAAATAATTTGTCAAAAAAAAACTATACATAAATTTCTTGAATAATGCGCATTAGTTCAACATCCAACGTGCACATGATGCAAGTGTCCATGTGTTCCCTAATTAAGGTTATGTATGAGAGGGGGTTTAGGAGGGGAAGAGGAGACTTTTAGGATCTATCTATTTATTTCTATATAAGAAAATTAACCTTGATCTACTATACTGTGACACGTGTCACTTCTCAGATTATGACACATGTCATCTAAATCTTTTTTCTTATTTTCAAGTAACATTGTTATGCTTATGAGGTATTCTTTTACTATTTTTTGTTGCAAAAAAACCCGTACAAAAGTATGGGTCGGGTCTACACTAGTTTATTTATAAAATGAGGGTAAGAGAGTTTGGAATTTATTTAGAAATCCCCAAAACCTTCATTAATTAATTTATTTTTTTGAGTTTTCCTAAATTAGATTTTTTTATTTATTTATTTTACTTTCAAACAAGGTGGGACTACCCTCTCTTCCTTTCCTCCTCCCCTCCCCTTTGAACTTCTAAACAAAGCCCAAGGCACCAGGGCAAATCTAAAGCTATCGAGTCAGACATTGTCAAACATTTATTTTTGGTCAACAAACATATTTTTTCTTCTCTTCCATCATTGCCATGCTTTTGCCCATTTTTTGGCTTTAGGGATTTTTTTGACTGAATTGAGCTTTAGAGATTGAACTATAATTGTTGGGTTTTTCTAAGGGCACATACTATTTTTTCTAACCGCACATACATTCAAACTTAAAATACCTAAAATACCTTTATCGCGTCTATTAATTTTTTTTTGTTTTGTTAATGCATTAATTCCACATGTGTTATTTGTATGTGCATTTGCTACAAATAATATTTGCGGAACTAATGGTTCCGTATGTGTTATTTGTAGTGTGAAACTAATAGTTATGCATGCATTATTTGTATGTACATGTGCTACAAATAACATATGTGAAACTAATAGTTCCGCACGCATGCATTATTTGTAATGCAGAACTAATAGTTCAGCACGATAACAAAACAACGAAAAAAAATAACAGACGCGATGAAGGTATTTTAGGCATTTGACCTGTTATGTATGTGTAGTTAGAAAAGTAAATATGTGCCTTTAGAGGGTATTTGGGCTTCCGACTTTGCCCATTTAATAAATTCTCCTTTGACAAAAAAAGATCGAACAATTGTTTGTGTCTTTTCAAAAAAATAAAAAAAATGTCAAAATTGAGGTAAAACAAAGGAATATTGTGCCAAAGGTTTTAGCTTTGAGTTGTGGGTTATTCGAACCACAGAAAGAAAAGGTGAATGTGGATTAGAATTGAAAAAAAACAAAGCGTGATGAGCTTAAATTTCCTCTTCTTTCTGTTTTCTTTACATCCATTTTTGCTCATTTTCATCTCTTTTTCAGCCAAACAACGCATAATAGCAACCTTATTTTAGTACGTTGTAAGGAAATCAGACCGTGAATTAATTACATTTAATTTGTAGCTTGCACAACAATCAAAAAGAGAATATTAAAATCGTATGAGTAAAAAATTATTAAGCAGCAATCCATATAGACATAATGGCTGAAGTGGAGAGCATTAAAATGCATACAAAATTGATGTGGGCAGAACCAAAAAGGTCCACGAGGTTATAATAAGAGATATCGCACTAAGCTTACTAATATGTATTTTTTTTTTTAAATGACAGCAATGGTTGAAGTCTGAAACTCTCTCAAGTGGAACCATTTTTAATTGCATATAATAATATTATAGGTAAGTCAAGTTTAAGGATCCAAAGTTAGATTATTATAATTATAATTATTAACATTCCTTTCACCAAACGGCCGAGTCAATGTATTAGCCCATGGTGTTCCTTCTAGAGATGTTTAAATAAAATGCAATTGCAATTGTGCTCCCAAAAGATATAGTTTGAATGCGCGCGCAACTTGTTGAGTTTTCTGAGGTTCAGCTGCGCATATAATAATTGGCATTTATTTTAAATAGTCGTGGAAAAGTTGTGTACAAGGATTGTGATATCAATATATAAACTAATTAATTATGAACTACACTTCGCCAAATAGGGAGATGTAAAATTTTAGACTCGTCCCATTGAAGCCCGTATAAGAGAGATATATTACCAAGTGTACTGTGTCCAATTGAATTTCGTTACTCTATATTCTATATTATCACGAAATAGTTCGTGCAGTTGTTAATAAAAAGACAAAAGTGTGAAAGGATAGGTGGGTCATGCAAATGGATTGCGGAGAAGGTGGCATAGGAAGGTCTTGCCACTTGCAAATAATGAATGATGATGGAATTGAATTCTCGCTGTGTGTTACGCCACGGGCAATAGCAAATTAGTGATGCTATATACTTAACTATATAATTTATGTATGAGAAATCAATCTACTTTTGTATTATTATTTTTAAATTGTTATGTGACAGTGTTAATTTTTTATATAAATAAACGAAATAATGTAATAAAATAATTATTATTTTTAAATACTTTTCTAATATTTTTCCCTTTGACAAATTATGTAAGTGTCAATTGATCAGCTCTATGCCGTTTATTCAGTCACAATCGATTTGTTGAGAAAACTTTTGATTCGCAGAGTAGAATTTTTTTTTTTTTGCTTATAAAATATGTGGGATTATTTCCCACCCTGATCATCTATTAATAATTATTTCGGCTTGGAATTAGGAAGCAACCAGTCAATCACATCCCAAAAAAACTGTTAATTATCCGTGTGATTTGTCCCATAATAACGTGCAGTGATTTTAGTTGCTGAGTGTCTGGATTTCACACGTCTATATGTTCCACAGGAGAATTGGTATATTTTGGGAAGATTACCCCGAGCAAAGTAGACTTCCTTAGTTGCCGATTTATTCAAAGAACAAATTAAAGTAATCTATACTGATTCTGGGACAAACTATAAATGCTTTCTGAATAATCTTTGTAGACAACCCTAGTTGATGTTGACGATAGTTTTCAGAGTTAATTAGATTCATAGCAAAAGGAAACATACAATCATTATTATGGAGTGGAGATTTACATATATGTTTTTTGGGTACGCTAGAGCAAAAATTCAAAATTTATCTGGGTTTTCAGAAATGGATTTTGATATGAATAAGCAAAAATAAAGTTTAGAAATATTCTAATTATAAGAAAGTTCTAAAATGAACTAGTCATAATTTTCTTTAGTTTCAGTAAAAAAAAATTGTTTACTCAAATAGTTAATAGATTAAACAATTTTTATTAAAGAATCGCACACTATATTATTAACTAGTCATTAAACAAACACAACTTATAGATTGTGCGCCTATTAATAGCGCGTGAAGAATGGTGATCATCAAAACATATGATCGTGCACATGAATGGATTGATATTATACAATGTGAACAATTTCATCATGTCACGCGGTTTTGAAGATCCATTTCATCATTCTAAGCTCTAATTGATCCATTTCACACCCTTACCTAGTTACCGATCTATCTTGCTCATAATGAAAAACGGGCACGAGTCTAACTCGTACCAGTTATTCCGCAAGCGTTGTAAAAAGCTGTTAATTAAAAGAAGTAATTAAGAAGCAAATTTATTTTTTGTGGGGGGAGGCTCCGAAGCTAGAACTTGTTCGATGGGTTAAAAATTTTACACTAAATTTTACCTTAAATTTACTTTCAGAATAAAAATATCAAAACATAAATCATTTTATTTTAAATTCAATTTTAACCAAAATCAATTTTATAAAATTAATTCAATCAAAATCAATTTTTAATACCGCAGAATCAAACACACACTAAAATGTCCTCTCCAAAGACTTGCTTCATCAAGGAATTGTTTATAACTTAGAAGGATAAATTATCAGACTTTGTAGAGTAAGAAAAGTCTTAGGAAATTTGAACACATGGTGTTTCACAAATTATTTCTTTCTTTTCATAAAAGTTATTATAGTTATTTTACTAAATTTAATTCTTGATGGGAATAACCTACTAGAAGAAAGCAACTGCTATTATTTATGTTTTGCAAGGTATTTATGTTTTAAATTCTTATGACTATCAAATAGTAACCGAAATTTTCATTTCTTGATTTAGAATAAGTTGCAATCTTTACATATATATATATATATATATATATATATATATATAATAAACAATTATAACATACCTTTCGTCCCAAGCATCATCAAGAAAATTCGAAATGTCAACATTCAATGAAATCTATCTATAATAACTACAAAAAAAGTCAATGGAGTAATGGGGGCTACAATTACTTGCACATTAGTCAAATTACCTAAATATTCAGGCTGTGCAGTGATGGCAGCATTACTAATATCGAACCACCCCACCAACACCTTCAGTTAAGTTTAGCCAACCTTTTCTTCTCTTTCTATTTCCCTTTTTTCCATTTCATTTCAATTAAAACAAAAAGCTGAAATTCTTGACAATATATATTAAATAAAGATGGATAGACATCCCTTGGGATATAACATTAGAGAGAAATAGAGTGAGATAAAAAATAATAATAAAATAATATGATATGTAATATAATAATTAAAAAAAATATTAAATAAGTATCATTAATTATTTTTTTCCACTCATACCCTTATTTAATAACTATTAGTGGGAGTAGTTGACATTAATAATATAGAGATTTGTAGATAATTTGTCATAAATACTATTTCATTAAATAAGGATATTTTAGTCTATCTATAACTATATTTTACTTCTATTAAATATTTCTTAATCTGTGTGCATTAATCTTAAAAAACTATAGTTTTGAAACGGAGGTAGTATTAATTAACGAGCCGAGCTGAGCTCGTAAAACCTCCAGTTGACAAATTAGCTTATGGAAGCAATAACACATCGCCACGTGTTGGTCAGCATGATTTCTTCGACACCCTTCGCTTGATCCAACGGCGACCTTGGCACGCTTTTCAACATTCAATTTTTTTTTTTACCCCATATCATTAAATTTCCCCTCCCTCTTTTTTCTCTGTGTTGACTTTCTGTTTCTTAACCAGAATATATGTATGACCTCATTTAAATTTCACCCTCTTTTTTATCTCCTAAATATAACAAACAAACAAACAAACACGACAACGCTCTCAACATCAGATTCATTTATCGCTTTCCTACACGGATCCCATCCACTTGATTCGGAGCGTGAATGTCACGCTCCCTAAGTCGCGTAATTGAACATCGAACCAGATATTAAAACCGGACATAAGCCTCTTGAGTTTTACTTTATCCTCAACATAGTCAACGCCCCACTCGAAAAACCCCCCAAACTTTAATTTCCCATAAATAATTGAGAGAAAAAAAAACTAGTGCGTTTTTCTTATTTCAAAAAAAGTCTTTATTCCAAAAGTCAACGCCTTCTCTCTCTGTTCTTCCTCTCTTATCAGCTTCAACTTGTCTTTCTTCACCATCTGGTTCTTTCCCTCTCTCTCTCTCTTTCTCTCTCGTTTGCTTGCTTCCTATCTATAGTTCAGAAGTTCCTCAACACCAAGCAAGCCAGCATGAATAACGAGTTGTAGCAACCGTATTATCTTGCCTGTATTCTTTTGATTCTTTTGTTTGTTTGTTTTTCTTTTTTTTTTATTTGGTTTGCGATGGGTAACGGATTAGGAAAGCTAACGGTGTGTTTCACGGGAAACGGCGGTGGTGGACGGAAGCATGACATATCCATTCTGATTACGGAGCCACTGGATGAGGGACTGGGTCATTCGTTCTGCTATGTTAGGCCCGACCCGACCCGAATATCGTCATCGAAGGTCCACTCGGAGGAAACCACGACCTTCAGAACGATCTCCGGCGCGTCCGTGAGCGCGAACACGTCGACGCCGCTGTCGACGGCGTTCATAGACTTGTACTCCTACGGCTGCATCGACAGAGCCGCGGCGTTCGAGAGTTCAACCTCCTTCGCTTCGCTTCCCCTGCAACCGGTCCCGAGGAACCTGATGGGTTCGGGTCCCTTTTCCGGCAGTATCGGAGCTGGGTTTCCGGGTTCGGGTCCTCTTGAGAGAGGGTTCATGTCGGGCCCGATCGAGCGCGGGTTCATGTCAGGTCCAATCGATCGCGGGTTATTCTCGGGTCCGATGGAAAAGGATGGCTCCGACCAGTTCCAGAGAAGCTTCTCCCACGGCGGTTTAGGGTTTCCGGTGAGACCCAGAACGCGGAAGGATCGGTGGATTCGTGTTCTTCAGAGGGCGATATCGAAGACTCTGTCTCGGGGGCAGAACTCGATCGTTGCTCCGATCAAAGGGGCGATGTGGAAGGAACCGCCGCCGCCGCCACCGGAGTGGATGGTTGCGGCGGAGAAGCACAACGAGAACTTGACGGTTAGCAGCTTGAATTTCAGCAGCGAGGGTAGTTTGGAAGACGATGATTCGATGGGGAGTCAGAATCTCCAGTGGGCTCAGGGGAAAGCAGGGGAGGACCGTGTTCACGTGGTGGTGTCGGAGGAACACGGTTGGGTCTTCGTGGGTATCTATGATGGTTTCAACGGTCCTGATGCACCCGATTACCTCCTGTCAAATCTCTACACGGCCGTGCACAAGGAACTCAAGGGGTTGCTCTGGGATGATGGGTGTACGCCAGAAAATCCCAATTCGGAATTTCAAGATTCGATGCCGATCGGTGATGCTGACGTTGTTGGGAAAGAGGATAGGTCGGTAGATGCTTGTTCTCAGTGTGTTGAGCAAGAAAATGATCATGCTTGTGCAAGTGGGGATGAAGTTTTGAAGAAAAAAAGAGGCAAGAATTCAAAGAACAAGTACAAAGGAGGTGCAGGGGCAGCGAAGAAGCATGAGGAGAATCAGAGGAGGTGGAAGTGTGAATGGGATAGGGAAAGACTAGAGCTTGATAGAAGATTGAAGGAGCAGCTAAGTGTGAGTCGATCTGGGTCTGATGCTAATTCCGTTAACCATTCGGATGTGTTGGAAGCTCTCTCTAGGGCTCTAAGGAAAACAGAGGAGTCTTATCTTGACATAGCGGATAAGATGGTCATGGAGAATCCCGAACTTGCCTTAATGGGTTCGTGTGTTCTTGTGATGTTGATGAAAGGGGAGGATGTTTACGTGATGAATGTTGGGGATAGTAGAGCCGTGCTGGCTCAGAAGGCTGATCCTGATTACTGGCTTGGGAAAATCAGACAGGACTTGGAGAGGATCAATGAGGAGACAATGAATGATCTTGAATCATGGGATGCTGCTGACACAACAAACGTGGTTCCAAGTCTAAGTGCGCTTCAGCTTACTAAGGATCATAGTACAAATGTTGAAGAAGTAAGTTGCTTTGGCTCTTTAAGGACTTAATGTTTTTGGCCTTGTGTGTTAATATTTGCTCATCTTGATTGAAAAGTGTCTGATTCTGATTTCAATTCCAGGAAGTTCTGAGAATAATAAAGGAGCACCCGGATGATCCTTGTGCTGTGGAAAATGATCGCGTGAAGAGATCTCTCAAGGTTACCCGAGCATTTGGTGCCGGATTTCTCAAACAGGTTGGTAACTATGATATCTAAATGTAGTCAAATCTACTTTCTTTTTGGATGTATAGTCTAATCTACTTTATAGTCGCATCTTCAGCATGAATGTCAAGGAACTCAACAAAAGGACAGGATAATTAAATGATTTACACATGCTATAACTGGATTATACTACTCTCTTCCACATATCTATCTGTTATCACAAAAGGTTTCTTTCTTAAATCCAGTAAACCAACCTAATCCTTGGATGTAAAAAAAATTTCTACTGCTAGTGTGATACTGAAGCTAGGGTGCGAAAATAATCACAAATTAGTCACTTTTTCCTTTCAATAGATATTGGAATATTGACATATCACTCTAGTGATTACAAATCAACAATGGATCTTCAGAATTCTGTCACATTAAAGCTAAGCAGTGTTTTCTAAATACATTTTTTTTTTTCACAAGAAGTTTCTTGCTAAAAAGAAAATAGAGAAGACTAAGCAGTGTCTTTTTATTTTGATTTTTCCGTTGATATCTTCTTCCCCTGAATTAATCCCCCAATCTAAACACATATTGTTCTGCATTTTCTTATTGCTGGGTTATCTTGTGAATGTTTTGCAGCCAAAGTGGAACAATGCACTTCTGGAGATGTTCAGAATAGACTACGTAGGAAACTCTCCTTACATCACCTGCCTCCCATATCTTAAACACCACAGATTAGGCCCAAAGGACAAATTTTTGATTCTATGCTCTGATGGGCTCTATCAATACTTGTCAAACGAAGAAGCAGTAGCTGAAGTTGAGCTTTTCATCACATTGCAACCTGAGGGAGACCCGGCTCAGCATTTGGTTGAAGAAGTGTTGTTTCGTGCTGCAAAGAAAGCTGGTACTAATAATTAACATGATAATAAGTATTTCATTAGAAACTCATGAGTCTGGGGTTTTTACTGATTTTTTTTTTGTTCTTTCTTAATCTTCAGGTATGGACTTTCACGAATTGCTTGAAATTCCACAAGGGGATAGGCGTCGATTCCACGATGATGTTTCCATCATTGTTATTTCTTTGGAGGGAAGGATATGGAGATCATGTGTATAAGTATAGTGAAAACCATATATTATATCATATATATTAAAAAAGAAGAAGAGGATATGAGAGATATGCTGCCGAAGGGTTACGCATCCTTTTTGCTCTTACCCCCTATCTACTCACCTTTGGTAAAAATAGCAACTAAGCTCTGGAAGAGTGCCTGGTAGATTAGTTGTGCAATTCAGTGAAGTGGGTGGTGAGGATTGTAAAGTTGTAAAAGCTGGATTTTGTTTATTATAACTCTCACATAAAAATTGTAATTTTTGTAATAAAAAGTCATTCCTTAAAAAAATCTTTTGGTCGTGCACAAAGCACTAGCAGCACCCTCCATCACTTTCTGCGACTCTGGTTGGCAAATGGCAGAGAATAGTCATATGTGCATCAGCATCTTTTTAATTTTCAAAATTAAAATACAGAGTGACATATTCCAAATCAAATTGCCAATGCAGGTTATGTTTGTTTTGCCTTTTCAATTTGATGTGGATCAAGCACTATTTGCAATATTGGCTCCTAAAGCTTTTTTTTTTTTTTGTCTAGCACTATATTCCTTCAGCGACGTGGTCTTGTTTTCTTCCTCTTGCGTGTGTCCAATTTAAACGATGTGCTTTTGTTCTTTTTTCTTCTTCTTATTTCTATTTTATAATAAAAAACAAGAGTGGGGTGGAATTTCGTATCGGGCACGCTGTGCATCAAAATCAACTTCCAATTTTGGATTTTGACTTTAGTTTTTAATTCAGCCTTTAAGGGGTTGACTACTCTTACAGATGGCTCTCGGTTCTGCATGCCAAAAGGTTCAATGAACAATGAACTGAAAGGGCGATATGTGAAATACGGATACGGTGTTCTAATTATTAAAAACTGGAAAAATCGATCTAAATAATTAAAAATTAAAAACTAAAAATCGAAAAAGTAGAATTTTCTATATCCAATTTAAATTGAATATATATATATATATATATACATAATTTTATCTATAAATTTACTAATACCAATTATACTCATGTTTACCTTTTGATATACTTATAAAATTATCATATTATTTATACTTATTTGTGAAAACACATATTTGAGTAAACATAGATTTTAAATATACTCAAGTGAACAAATATTACAAATTCTTACTAATTTAAGTAGAAGCATAAATAAAATTATAAAATTATGTATATCTTTAAATTTTTAAATATTATCGACTGAAAGAGTTTTATAAGTATCAGTTATATTATGACTTATTTGACCATAAGAAAGTTATGTTATGATTTATAGATGAAATATTATATTGTATATGTATTATAAGTTTTAAAATTTTATCAAGTAGCTTTTCAAATAAAAAGAGCAAAAAATTGACTTAATTCAAACAACTTTAAATTGGACTAAATTGGATTGAATTGAATTTAAATTCAGAACCAAACTAATTAAATGAAAAATTTTAAATTAAATTAAATCAAATTATTTTTCTCTTGTAACACGAGTTTTTCTTAAAGAAAAGGTGTAATTTTCTCATATTTTATGTAACAACATCATATGAAAATTTAACTTTTTCTGTAGGAATCTCCTTCATCTCATGGTAGCAAAAATTCCAAACCTACGATTAGGAAGTGCATATCAGTCATGTGTTTAGGGAGGCCAATAGGGCAACAAAAGTTATTGTTAATTTGGGTTTTACTATAGTAACAAATAGTAAAAGAGATTTCTCTTTTGCTATAGGGAGGAAAGTGTTTCTTGAGCACCCCATATGCTCTAGTTAGTCAAGTGCTTCTTGATGATTTAAGAGGGATTTCTCTCGTCTCCCTTACATAGCTCAGTTGGTAAACTAAGAGGGACACTTGTAGAAGGGAGTGGGTTCAATCACAGTTCACCCCTCTCCCCCATCCCCCATTCCCCTCTGTGTGTGCAATTGACAAAAAAAAAAGTGGAATTTCTCTCCTTTGCCTCATACCTTTATAGTTGTTTGTTTTCTTTGGACCTTTAGGTTTCGTTGAATTAAAAAATAAAATTCCAAACCTATTGAAAGATTGAAACTTAAATTCGAAATCCTTGTAAAGACACATAGATGGTATTTCTATTACTATACTCCCTCTAGTCTCGATTATAAATAAAAAAAAACTAACTTACGTTAATTAAGGAAATTGGTTATCATTATTTAATTTTATTGATTTCATCAAAGAAATGAGTTTTATTCTCTAAATTGCCCTTAATAAAATAGATATGTTTTGTGGAAAAAAAATCATTAAATGAGGTGAAATTATTTATGATTTGTTTATATTTTTTTGATTTCCCACAGGTATCCTCCATCGGAGGCAATCCTGTTCGAGATACGATCGGACACTAAATGTGCGCAAATGTCAAAAACGGGATTTGAACACAAAATTTATTTATATTTTGGACCACTATATTTAATTTTTTTTTTACTTGTAATCAAGACATGAGGGGGTAAAATTGATAAAAGTTCAACCTGCTAGCTACCATTTAACAGAGGAATTAAATGCGCAGCAGCGGGTAGGGGTGGGTATCAGTATCAGAAGCATCAAATGAATATCTGTCACTTTATAAGTCATTAAATTCGAAGCCAGTGTGATACTCATACTCACTTCACTCACTCGTGCATGCTCTCCTCTGAGTGCTCTGTTGAGTGTTGACCTCTAACCTATCACAACCAATTCCATCACAGATGGAGGAAGCAATCCATCCCCGTTTAATGCCGTGCTTCCACTCTCACTCGCCAGGAGTAGAAGATAGTTATGATATTAAACTAGCGTAGTGACCCGTGTAACGCATGGGATATATGACATACTTTATAAAAATTTATGAAAAAATATATTTGAACATTAATTATAAAGGATTTGAATTTTTTTTAAATTATGTTTTTAAATTATATAATAAATTATAAATTATATAGTTATCTATTGAAAATAGTTGGTTAATTATTTGATTAGTTCACAACTTAAAAGTTGAATACAACGAAAAAAATAGCACAAATTATAGTTGAAGCAGTAAAATAGTTTAAATAGTTATTGTGAGTAGACATGACAAAAAACTTGAAATTGCAGTACCCACTTGATCTCATCCCGACTTTGACGGGACAACCCATCAACTGCAATTATCTATAAATTTATATATATCATAAATTATTTTTACGTACTTGTATCAATTATACCTATCAAGTACATGTCCAATTGTCGTGCATATTCAATTAGTAGAAACTTATTTCATAATCTATTTTCTCATGTAGCACTATAAATAATTTATTTTTATTACTACCAAAATCACTCACTATCTGTAAACTATTAACTGAAACATTTATGTTTTTTATTTTATAGATAATACTGTCCAAAAAAATTCAAATTTGCTCATATAAAAAAAACTTCAACAAATTAGTTAAGTTATCATAAAGTGAAATAGAAAATTATTAAAATTATATATTAAAATTTAATTCTTTAAGTAATTCACGTGTGGATTAGATTTCACGTAAAATATTTGGCACAATGTTATATGTGCAATATTTTCTTGTATACTTTAATGTAAAATATATATCTTATATGTTATATTTTATTTATAATTTTTATATTAACCAATTTACACCTATATATTAATGTATAAAATCTCCTAATTTTCTCAAAAAAAATAACATGTCCAATAAATTAGTTAGATGATAATGTAATAATAAAGAAAAAAATATTTATTTTCATTTGTTATGTTTTATCCAAACTATTTATTTTAATCAGTTTATTTATAGACATTAATTATTGAAAAATTCAAATTTAGTTGGACAAAAGAAAATATTTAATAAATTAAATAAGTAAAAAATGCTAAATGAGAAAGAAATAATGATTACAACGTATATCAATTAAGATGAAAGAAAATATTTTTTCTTACTATTTAAGTTTTTGAGTTATAAAAACAGTTACTATAGCAATGATATAATGTTTTTAACTACAATTTAAATTAATTTCTACAATTAACCTATACCTTTTATGAATTTCAACATAATCCATAAAGATACAATTGTATTATTTGAAAATTAAAATATTTAATATGATTCCTATCATATAAATTTATGAAAACGGTCCCTATCAATTTTTTCAACTACGATTTTAAATTTGTTGCAGCAATTTTTTCGACATGATCTCTATATATATAATTTGCATCTTTTGAGATTTGAAAAATTTATAATTATTCCTATTATAGAGATTTTAAAATCGATCTCTATCACAAAGATATAATTTTTTTCATTTACCATTTTGAATTGATTCCTATAATAAACACTTCTTTTATGAATTTCAACTTGACCCTTATAGATACAATTTGAAGAAAACTAAAATTTAAAATTTTATAATGATTTCTGCCATAGTGATTTAGAAAACTGGTTTCTATCCTACAAATCGAATTTTTTTCTACGATTTTAAATTAATTCCTATAATAAATACACTCATTTTATAAATTTCAACGTAATCCTTAAAGATGCATTTTGAATCATTTCAAACTTGAAAATTTTATAACTATTCCTATCATAGAGATTTATAAAATCGATTCCAATCACAAAGATATAATTTCTTTCAATTACTGTTTTAAATTGACTCCTATGATAAACATGCTCATTTTTTGAATTTCAACTTAATCTCTATAAATATAATTTGTCTCATTTGTAAATTGAAAGTTTTATAATTAATTTTTTTGATACATAAATTTTATAATTATTTCTATCATAGAGTTTTATAAAATCTATATAATTGTTTTCAAATACTTTTACTAATGCCTAAATATTTCACAAAGACTACAATAGTATAAAAATAAAAATATATATACATTTTCAAAAAATTATATTAATTTAAGACATTCCAAAAAATTTAAGGGCATAACATTTATATCAAACCAAAATTTTCACAGTACAAAATTTGAATTCGGGAATTAAGTAATTTATATGTATTTTTAAATTAAAACAACTAATAAACTATTACATATATTTTCTAAAATAAATATATCCTAAAAGATACAAAAAATCACAGTAATATATATAATTATTGAAATTCCATGCATAATTTCTTGAAAAATATTGAAAAAATAATAAGCAACTAATATCTTGTGACATATGATACTTCTTCTTGTTTGAGAGAGAATAATATTTTATCTGTATAGCTAATCACAAATGGAAATCGAAAATAAAAAACTTAACAATGTAAAATAGATAAGCATTAATTTCAAAAAATAACCCATAAATAAAAATAAATTAATCACAAATTAGAAGAAATATTTGTCTTAGAGGAGAAATTTGCCTAAGAGAAAAAGAACAAAAATCAAACAACATCGATAGTTTGGAGGCTATTAGAATATTAATAAACACTAAAAAAATAATAAGTAAAAATGATTAACAGTAAAATAGAAAAATAGCAATATTACGAACTCACCTTAGATAAAAATTTAATGTTGATGAATAAAGGAATACCAACTAAAACAAAATAAACAAATAAATTTTATCAATACATGCAGATATTAGGATTTAAAATTAAAAATCCAAAAATTGAAACATATAAAAGATTAATCATGAAAAAGAAAACAATAACTAACCTTTAATCGAAAGTCTCAAGTGTTAGTAACCGCAATGGATGAGAATAATGAGAAGAAAATGTATATGAAATGAGAGAAGATTAACAAAAAGAGAGATGATAGAAAAATCATATCAGAGAATGAAGAAGGCGAAGAAACACGAATGCTTCCAGACGCAAAATAAATAGTTAAAGATATAAAAAATACAAATATTCTCTAATAAATAGGCAATTGAAAATACTATTTTAAATTGATTGTTTCAAATGCAATCAATATAATTTTAAATAAGGCACATTAAATATGAATCATGAAATCATTAATCAATAAAATCTTTTCAAATCAATTCAATCCATTTGATCATTGAAATACTCTCAAAGCGATACTTATAAAAATGTGTCTATAGAGGGTTCGTCTTTATATATATTATAGATTCACCAAAGCTCTTTTTCTTTTTGACTTTTATTTAATAAAGTTCCGTGGGATATAGGTTTTGATTGGGCCGGTGGAGCATCATTCCTAAGCCCAAAACACTCCCCTGGTAAAGTAATTTGGGCTAACATTTATATTCATCAACCTCCGGGCTATATACGACCCGTAATAACCCATTAAATGTAAGGCTTTTTTTATTCACACATACTTATTTTACTAATAACACATACACATATTTAAAATACCCAAACTACCCCTACAACCTTCTTTTTCTTCCCTCTCTTCTCTTCTTCCTCTGCGCGCGTACGTTCTTCTTCCTCCCATCCTTTTCAAATTTTTTCTTCATTCTCCCTTCTCTACTCACCCCTATCTCCTCCAACAACAAGCAAATGAGTCTCCCTTGCATCTACAAGCAGCACAATCGAACAAAAAATGCACCGTCGTCGGTAAAATCGCGAGTTAAATTTTTCGCGTTTTAAGGACCTCGCGGAACTATTAGTTCCGCGTATATAAAAAACGACACATACGTATTGAGCGCGGAACTATTAGTTCCGCGTAAAAAATGCACTTGCGGAACTAATAGTTCCACTGAGTTTTTTCCTGTGAAAAATACTACGTGGAACTATTAGTTCCGCGAGTGCATTTTTTACGCGGAACTAATAGTTCCGCATGTGCATTTTTTACGTGGAACTATTAGTTCCGCATGTGCATTTTTATGTGGAACTATTAGTTCCACGTAAAAATACACACGCGGAACTAATAGTTTCGCGAGAGACAACGAATAGTGTATGTGTGAAAAAAAAACCTGTGAGGGATAATTTAGTCTTTTCCATTTTTAGTGTATGTGTATTTAACAAATAGTGTATGTGTGAATAAAAAAACTCTAAATGTAATGTGCTAAGGCCCCACCTACTTGCGTTTTGGTGCACAAAAAATGCACTTTATCTTTTGGCATTGACCAAAAAAAAACTTCTGCCATTGTATTTGTGTTTGGAAGAAATTTCTCCTCAGACCCAAAAAAAAAAGGAAGAAATTTCTCCAATTGCAATTCGCCAATGCTAGTCAATTTAACGACTTGAAATTTCAAAGAAGACGGTCTTTTGGTTTATAAAGTTAAAGAGGGACGAGCCATACGATGATCAGTGTTCAACTTCGGCGAAATTTCCAATGGGATCTATGGGTGCTCATGAAAGTAGTATATTTTGATTGATTTTGACTCACACACTTGGACTGCTTTGTCCAAATTGCTCACTCAACTCCCATGAAGTATGATTCTTTGGACATAGCTTCGGTTACTTCAATCTCTTATTAAAAAAGTACGGTTCTTAATTTTATCTCTTACTATTAATTGCTCATATTAACAAAATGACTAAAGGAGAGTAAAGACATAAACTGATAAACAGCTAGTGTATACATTACAAACAAGAGCAGCATGGACACGGTATTGGTGGTCCATGATGTTTCTATATTCTTGTTTGGCTCACCCTCACCAACATGTTTAATTGCCGATGCCTACTATGTGTCCTGCAATGAGGTAAAAAAACACTGGCTCTAGAATTAGCAATTATCAAATTCAAAATTCAAAACCAAACCACCCGGCCCGCTATCCCTAGTGATGATTCGCACACAGACGCGTTTACAAATTCAAAGACTCCGAAAAAAAAAAAGAATAAAAAACAAATGGCAATTCGAATAAACGTCAAATTAAATTCTTTAATCTCTATATATCAAAAGTCCAAAGTCCAAACACAGATGTCATTCCCATTTTGTTTTCATTATTATTCACTGTACTGTCTAAATTGAATTATTCTCCTCACAATAGCCTATTCATCAATCCTGCCACAGTGGCACTTCATTTGACGATTAAGGGGTAGATTTTGGTTGTGTCCAAAGGATTAGTTGAAACTTGTGAGCTCAGCTTATTTTACTTGTTCCAATTCCAACCCAAAACCATTTTCTATTTTCTCTTTGTTCCGTTCCAAAGGGAGGACATAAGCATAAGCATACTGTTGAACAAAAAAACAACAAGAGCAATATGGGCACGCCTTTGTTCCATGAATTCAAAAAACAAGCTTCTTTCTTTCTCAAGGAGAAGATCAAGACTGCTAGATTAGCTCTAACAGATGTCACCCCTGCAGAACTGTGAGTTTGCCACTGCCCACTTTTATGATATTATCATAAGATTTTGATTTTACTTTGGTCAACTCTTCAATTTGTTTCATATCCAAAACTAGCTCTAGGATTTTTAATATATGCTTTTTTCCAATGTATGGGGTCTTTTTACCCTTTGCAGGATGACAGAAGAGGCAACCGGTGGAAATCCATGGGCCCCAAATACCCCAACCCTCAGATCAATTTCAAGGTCTGCTTTTGAGCTAGATGATTATTGGAGGATTGTAGAGATTCTACATAAAAGGTTTTTCAAGGCCCTTGTTTTATTTTCTCCTTAATTAACATGCTTGCCACTTCTACGTTTATTAACCAGTTAACCAATCATGGATGAACAACTGGTACAATTATAAAACAGACTGGTTAAATTTGAAAAGAAGAACTGGAGGGCATCTTACAACTCCTTGATTGTGCTTGAGCACTTGTTGACTCATGGACCAGAAAGTGTTGCAGAGGAATTTCAGAGTGACAAAGAGGTTATTAGCCAGCTGAATGGTTTCCGGTATATTGATGAGAACGGGTATGTGTTTATTACAAAGTCATTAATTTTCTTCCTCTTGACGACACTGGTGCTACTTCAAGATCATGAGGACATCTTGGGAATTTGCAGGTTCAATTGGGGTCTAACTGTCAGAAAGAAATCAGAGCGGGTAATGAAACTGCTGGAAGAAGGAACTCATCTCAAGGAAGAGAGAAACCATGCTCGAAGGTTATCCAGAGGGATTCAAGGCTTTGGAAGTTTCTCCCAAAGATCAACTCCAGCACCACAAGGCATTCTACGTGAGAAATCATTGCCAACCACACTTGGTAGATGTAACTCTGACTTAAACAACCGTGAAGATCAGGAAAAACAGTCCTCTTGCTCAAACAATAGTGTAGCTGCCAAATCTGCTAGCCAACAAGTAGGAAATTTCAATGATATTGGTAAGAGTCAACAACTGCTTCAGGAATCTGAATCAACTTCTAAAGAAAACATGGAACCTACTAGTGGGGAGGAATTCCATCTGTGGAACTTGAAAGGGGAGTCCAAGCCACTTTTGGATTGTGGGGAAGAGAATTCTAAGCTTGGGATCTTCAGAACAGAAGATGATCACCCCTTTAATTCAACAACAGAAATGCATGCCACTACCTCCCTGATTTCTGCTAGAGATGGAACACTACACTACAAGGGTGTTGAAGCAATTTGAAGATTTAAGTGAAAGTCAACAAGTTGTTCCAAAATATTGCATTTTCACTTCAGAAGAGTATTCTAAAGAACGCCTTATAGTGCGTGTAGTCATGTATGTGGTTTAGTATCATGTTCCCGGTAGAACCTCCCCGCAATAGTCACTTTTTTTTTTGTGCAGAACAATGAAAACATATCTCAGATTGTATAATATCTCTATAATTAGAGCTAATTTGTTTGAGATTTTTTTTAATAAAATCACTTTTTTTTATGAAAATTCACTTGTAAAAATTCTTAAGATGTTTGTAAACCTTAACTAAAGAATCAGAATCTCAAGATAATTAGCTGTCTTACACTTGGGCATAGACAACCATTGACTAATTTGGAAAAATGGCATCTTATTTATGTGCTAAAGGTTTCAATAACTTCTGACGACAGATTGAAACAATTTGCTAAGATTTCACTATTTCAGCAATTCATGTGTTACAAGACTCGAAGCATCTAAATTTGTCTCGGTACAAAATTCTATAAGCTCTCCAGCTGCAATTTTGACTGTACAATGAGTCAGTCTGGATGTATCTGACTGATTCAGGAAAGCATAAACAACAGCAAACCAACTAACTTCATATCATTAAACGCTTAACAATGACTAATTTGATCTAGGAATCTAAGAAAGGCAATGCAATTACACAAAAATAGATATGAGATATTTACAACATACATAAATGAATTAATGAAACTTCAAGATTTGCAAAGCCAGCCTTGGATAGCAAGTCGAAGTGCATGATTGGAAGTAAGATGCAGGTGACTCAATTTTAAATTAGTCATGGGAGAACTTTCGTGCCCATTTTCCAACCATTCACTTATGGCCTTCCCTTCATAAGTAAATCCGTCTGCTGCAACTTGAGGATCGTACATTATTTCCTAAAGAATGAATCAAATAAACATTGAGCCACATAGAATACAATAACTATCCATCATATAAAAGAAAAAAAGGTTTCTCTTCAACTCATGCACAACACCCAAGTTTTTATAGTCCTCTTGCCGCTTATATTCAAGAAATTAAGAATGCTAAGTTTCTTTTTTTTGGTGATTGAATGCTAAGTGATAATACAGTTAAGAAAAACTTCATAGTAGCCCAGGTTAACATCGTAGTTAGATTTCAGTTACCTGAAGGATTGGACACAAGAAAAAAGATGGCACAGGTCGCTCTTCTGAGATATGCAACTGCTCCAATTCTCTCACTAGACAAGGTGTTAACTCTGGTCTGTCTCTACTATTTTGTCGGCAGCATTGCAATCCTAGTTCAACCAATTGTGTTGCCACAGTGGAATGCCATTCTCCAGCTGAAGAATCCAGAATTGAAGACAATTTTCCACATGAAACTGCTTTGCGTACTTCACCAGCTAATCCAACTACAGTCCTACCAGTGAGGAGTTGCAAAATGATGAGCCCAAAAGAGTATATGTCAGACTTAGTTGTTAATACTCCAGTTCTCTGAAACTCTGGATCTGTATATGTGAAAGAACCCTTTGGTTCAGTACTGAAGCGGAAACTAGGAAGACAGAGTGACTCGTCTGTCACCAGCCTGCTGAACCCAAATTCACATATCTTGCAACTAAGTGCAGAATCAAGGAGGACAGTTTCAAGCTTCAGATCACCATGGACAATAGTTTCAGGTTTGGAAGAATGCAAGAAGCAGAGAGCTTTTGCAATTTCAGCAATCCATCGCACTCGGATATTCCATGTCAAAGGGGGGAGACTGCTTTTTCGGAATAGGTAGTCTTGGAGACTTCCATTGGGCAAGTACTCATATACAAGCGACCAGGCTTCAGAGCAAAAACCAAGCAAAGTCAAAAAATGAGGGTGCTGGAGACTACCAAGAACTTGAACCTGGCCACAAAGCATAAATATAAGTTGGATCATATAAGCACACTATATACTTGACAATCTAGCCAGAGGAAAGAAAAAAAGAAAAAGGGAATTTTTTTTTTCAAAAAAATAAGAAGACTCGATATGTTAAGCTAACACCGGCAAGTAGGATGTTGGTAGAAATTATAGGTTAGAACAACTTAAGAACCCAGGAATGCTTTCTTCACAGTTCACATATGTTTGTAACTAAAACCAGCTATGAAATATGAAGTTTTGACTTGTTATAATGGTGACAAAGAAGGGGAACTCGATAATGCATTCTCATTCATATAACCATTCTAAATGTTGAAAGAAAGAAAAATAATAGAACTGACCTCTTGATGAAACTCTGCTGGCCCTTGCATGTTATGTGGATGGAGCTTCCTTATAGCAACAGTTCTACCCAACATTTCCCCCTTATAAATAGAACCATATCCACCCTGCCGAAATTTGAAGCTCTCAGAAAAATTGCATGTGGCATTTTGAAGATCCGTTAATGAAAATTCTGCTAGCTCAGGGAATTCTTCAGCAAACCCAATGACCCCATTCCAGTGAGCTGTTCCAACTTGTTCGCGACTTTTCCACCGCTCAAGCCAGTGTAAGGCTTCCATTTTCTGCCGCCTGATCTGTTGCTTTTCATTCCACAGGTTTGAGATGGATGCTTGAATTAGTGATAGTTCATCAGCAGCTTCATGTTGTCTATGGTTGGTTTCCTGTGCACAGCTGTCTAGAAGGGAAATACTTCTCATGGTCCTTTGTAGCTCACTAGCAATTTCTTCTTTCTCATTCAATAACTTCTGTCGCTCCTGTACTGCAGCTCTCAGTGCATCCTCAGCCTCTTTTCTGAGCTTTACTTCATGTGCATGGGCAGATTCAAACAAGTTGACCTGAAGAGAATATGTAACTTGTGTTGGAACTTTAGCCTTAAAAAAAAAACAGTACAGAAGACTATACATTAAATATCATCACTTGTCACTAATTTGGAGATATGCTGCTAAATCCCACAACGTTGTGTCCACAAAATTTCTGAACAATACATTTTGGCACATCAGAGAGAAATAAGGAAAACCAGTTCTTGGTGCTGTTTCCCAGTTTGTTCTACAATTCTGACTAGAAAATGTTAAGTTTCAACAAAAATATTTATCAAATACCATTATTTTGCAGATGGCTTCTCTCTTGAATCTTCAGGTAATACTTTATCAAAGTTTCTTAGATACATAAGATAGTTATAGCATGCAATACTTTGTTTGGCTGCTTTCCTTATGATAAGAGCACAAGGTGAATAACCTTCTTCACTAACAGAAGTGCAAACTGATGTTCAATAATTAAGTTATGTTTACCTTATTTATGGCCTCAAAGGCTTTGACTTCCAACCTTTTACACTTTAACTTCTCTGCAAAGGCCTCATCTATTGCTGTATCAGCTTCTCTTTTGGCTTCAATATGTTGACTATTAACTATTTCTTCCTCAACCTCTGAATGAGTATCTAAACAGCTCCTGGCAGAATTTTGGGAAGAACAATGACTACTGCAACAGGATGATTTGGATGAAAACATGGCTTCTGTTTCAATGATTTCACTCTGAACCAAACATCCAGATCCAGTACTTACTGTGGGTCTTATAGAATGTGATTGAAGACATTCTGAATGGAAAATTTCATTCATTCCATGTTGAATAGATCTACAACTTACGCTTTCTAAAGTTGTAGTCTCAGATTGAGCATATGAAGACAAGGGATGGGGAGTTTCAGAAGTTTCTCTTGTCCAAATGTGTTTACCTTTATATATAAACCATATCTCACAGAATGGGGGGGCATGTTTGGCAGCATAATTTGCTTTACTGGAATTCCTTTTGGCTTTCATGCAACTGCATTTTTCCATTATGTTTTTGTAAGAGGAAAGATTTACTCATCCCTTTTATGAAAGGAATGGGACAAAACAAAATAAAAAATGACTGAAGTAGATTGTATGCTTCAACAAGTTATCAGAGCAGAGGAAGGCATAGAGTCTCTACAGAAAGATACACACAGATAAGAGAACAAGAAGCTGGAACAAAGAAGTCAATAAGGCAAGTTCTACGCATCTGACAACACAGTTTTATAGTTTATACAGGCATAAACAAATGCTCCCTCTGACTTACAAAGAATGTGTTGACGGTCAATGCATTACTTACTTCTCTGGTATTGCTCCAATAACAAGCTTCCTGATATTGTGCCTAGTAACCAAATCAACAATCCCTTTCTGGACTTGATCAGCTTCACCTACGACACTGCTTGCCTTAACCTGAAAAGAAATTAATTATTACTTTAATGAAGACCATCATTAATAATATGTTTCTTCCCACAAATTGCACATTCTGTATAGAATTGAAAAAAATTAACAAAAATTTCGGTTATAATTAGTTCACAGACTCCAAATGCAGAAAACCTGAAAACAGATTGATGGCCAACGCGTGGCTAAATGCGGTATCATGTCAATCAAGAATTACGTTTGCGATTCTCACAAAAATAAATGTATTTTCCAAAGCGTTACCAATAAAATTTTTCAAAGACTATAAAATTTTAAAATAACAAAAACATTTTTTACTTAAAAAATGAAATTAAGAAAAACCAGCCATAATGCAAATGAACAAGCAGAAATCAGCATTAAAATGATAACTTGTAACTTTTATTTTCTGGGACTACAGGAACACGGAAAGAGGTGGCTGCATATACCTTAGCTACTCGGCAAATGCTCAGGTACTTCTCCAAAAGCTTCATGGTCTGTTCTCTTTCTTCTATTCTAAAAGCAGACACCACTTCAGGATTAGCTTGCGATGCTGGCAATTTTCCTACTGCTCAAGATATCAACTTTCAAATGAATCAATTCATGGGTAACACGAGAATTTCGCAATAAGCAATATACTATAGTTCAATTTTCAATTTTTTTCAGAAAAAATAAAGAACTGAGTTGCCACTTGCAATTGCCAGAGACCCACAGCAAATTTTAATGGAACCAACCTAAATTTATCTTTTAAAAAAAGAAACTTTATAGAGATGAAATTGGAATTGGAAGCATGGGACTTACATAGTGTGGGGATCATAGTAGAAGGTTGGTAAACATGAAGTAAGCGAATGTGTGTGTTCCTAAACTGGGTGAAACTCCATTGAAGCAAAGTTGCAGCTTTCTTCACCGACTTCCCAACTGCTACGTGCACCGTCTCATCACAATCACATTCTTCCATGGTGAGCCCGTGTGGTTAGAAGCCATGATTATGAAGGGTGTCTCTGGTGGTGAGTACATCGTCGTGATGATGGTGAGGAAGACTCGAAAGCTTCATTGTTGAAGGAGGGGAAGTGGGCGTGGCAAGTGGCAATAGGATCAATGAGAAACTTCAACCCCCTTTATTTTTTTATTTGATGGGATTTTCAGTGATAATTCTCCTTTCGAACTACTCCAAGGAGGGAGGCTTGACTTTTGCACTGACCTCATGGCGTGTGGAGTCTCTCTTCTACCTCGTGTGTGTGTGTGTGTCATATGTTGTGTGGTGCGCAGAAAATAAAAACGACAAACCTCAAAGATAAATTCACAAGTGTCACCGAAAAGAAATACTTAAATAACAAGCATGGTATATTTTTGGTGGAGAATTAACAAGCATGATTTTTATTCTTGAAAAATTTATAAGAGGCCAACATCACACATCAGTTATAAATATAATAGAGGGATTAGAGGTATAATTAAACTTTGTATTTAAAAAAGAGGTATAATTAAACTTTTCTTAATAGATCATTTTTTATAAAAGAGTAGATAATTTTAGGCATTAAACAGTCGATGTAAATTATTTTCAAATCTATATGCATGGATAGAGGCGGGTACGTAGGCCAATCAGACTTGTCTAAATTGGCCTACAAGTTAAAAAGACAAATCTCCAATGACGGAGTCAGAAAATGTTGTTAAGGGAAGCAAAAGTTTAACATGTACTAAGCAAAATTAATCACGACTAACTTTTACTATTAATATTTGTTTAAGGCCTATTTTGGATAAACTTCTCTAGAAGCACTTCTAGTATATATTTTTTAACTAACAACTTCTCACATAAGTTAAAATTAACTTTTGTTCTTCACATTTTTCAAAAACTATTTTTTTAACTTCTCCAAAAGTACCTATTTATTTATAAATGACTAGTTAACAACCTTCCTTCTTGTGCATATATGAGAAAAAAAAGATATAAAATAAAACTAACTTCTTTATAAGTCAAAAGCTAAAGTTTTTACATCCAAACAAGCTCTAAAATTTAGTTTAATGAAAAATAAAATATCATATATCCGATGAAAGTAAATATAATTACTTTTGATTCAAAGCAAACACATAAGTATAAACAATGATGCATTTTTTTAGTCATCAATATCATGATATTCTTTGATTCTCTTGACTTGATAAAACTCTTCCATTATTTTTTCTCTAATAAATATATTTGCAATATCATTTTCAACATAAATAGTTAAAATATCTAAAAAAAACATTGGTTGGAACAACGTGCTATGCCATTTTTTTATTCTAATGGTTATTATGTTATTTCTTTATTATTTCAAAATTGGTAGCCCAAAAGCCTTTACTGGCCAGACAAAATCTTCATTTACGTATTTGGGGGTGGGGGCAAATTGCTAACACTAATGGGGGAGCTAATCAAATTTTCCCTGCATGAGGGGGGTGACTGCCCCAGTGAGCTTACACTTAGTTTCGTTCTGCAAATCCCGTGTAAATCCATATTTAAACATGAGTCTATATATTTGTCAAAAAAAAAAAAATGAGTCTATATTTAACAATCTTTTACAGGTCCATAGGCTTAATTTTTAATTGCTTATTAAAATAATTTGTGTTTGTTACTTTTTTTTTCTTATATTCACCTATTTTGCTTAAAAATATTTTTTTTTAAATTTTATACTAATAAATGAGTTGACAAGTAAACACACGAGTCAAAACAGTTTAACATGTGAGTTTTACGGGCCAATCCACGTAAGCCCGCAAATTAAACAAATCAACTTTTCAATATATTTTTTTTTATCTTGACAACTTTTTAAAATTTGTTTTTGGTCAACGACAATTTTTTAAACTTAAACCTGCATTCAACCAAAAAAAAAACTTAAACCTGCATAGATAGTTCGACCAAAAAATATCCTGCATTGATAGAGGTTACACGAGCTAGCTGACCCATGGACTACAGCCCATATACGGCCTATTTAAACAAACATAATGGTTGACCAAAAAAAAAACATAATGGAATTTAATGAGTTGACCAAAAAAATGGAATTTAATGAAAAAATTAATATTTTGACAAAAAATGAAAAAGTTAATATTAGAATAATAATTAAAGTTAGAAATTATTATGTCGATTTTAAAATTCTTGTTTCTTTATAATTAATAGACTTCCAAAACTCATCAGAAAAGCTGTTTGAGATTACTGTCATTTTTACTTATTTCATTATTTATTTCTTCATATAGAAAACGATTCTTTAGTAAAAAAATAAACAATATTCTCGTTCTTTTTTTGAGGAAAACAATATTCTCGTTCTTAATATAAGCTGAAAGAAGACATTTTCCCCCTTTTCTTCATAAGATTTTTTTTTTGGTAACAGCCTTTTCTTCATAAGATGAAAAAGGAGGTGGAAAACAAAACAGAAAATATATATCTCGTGTGTTGTGCATTTATATATATTTAATTATATTTTATCATATTGAGTTAGAAAAATAGTGAAAGAAATTAACTAGAGGCGCCACATAATAAAAGTTATGTTTTGATGTCAAAAAAATACAGCATTAATTTTATATTTCAATATACTATAGTATATTTTACATAAGTATTATTTGATACCAATTGAGGTTGGCGTGAATAGTTAAGGTCTCTCGCCCCTTAACCAAGGTCTCGAGTTCAAACCTTGGATCGATATGGAAAAAAATCTCAATTGAGAGGGGTTAGTTTATTACCTATATAGAAATCTACGTACGAGCACACACTGTGGGAATATAGGGCAGGAACCAGGAGGCAAGGAAATTAAGAGTGGGTTGAAATCTGAAATGTTTGCAAGAGATATGGTTCATGATTGTAAGTTAGGGGACATGATGATCTGATGGGATGCAAAATCATTAAGCATGAGCGTGGGATACAAAGCTACTATGTTCCATGAGAGTGTGTGTTGAGGTTTGTTTACTTTACATTATATACTTGGCCCTTGCTATACCCCACATTATCATGACATTTTTCTAGATATATTTCCTAGTTTGTTGGCTTAGATATATAGTAGTAGATTTACGCTATCCTCCCCACCACCGATTTTGATTAATAAACTCTGAAATTGACAGAGTGAAAATCGTAGTAGCCACTAGGATTGAAATGAACAAACTATACATGCAGTCCTCCCTGTTGCGCTTTTCATGCACCATCATGTTAATTAGCTTCATTATTATCTCTTCGGCTTAATTTGGGCAGGTATATACTCCCTCTAGTTCAAATCTTTGGTTGATTAAGGTTTTGACATATAGATTAAAAAATAATTAATTGAATAAATTTTAGACTAAAATGATCCTATTTATTATTTATCATTCTCAACTATCTTAATTATTTCTCCACTCAAAACTTATTACTTATATTAAGGGTATAGTTGGAAAAAAGTGATAAATTATCTTTTAAAATCCTAAAACAACCAAAGTTTTGAGACAAAAATAAAAAGTTAAAACCACAATTTAGACCGGAGGGAGTATCAATATTCTGGCTCAAGCTTTCTTTTGATTTTTTTTTTCCTGAAACGCGAAGACTCGGCAAAAGTACACAAAATAAGTTGGCTATGAAAAATTGATGAGGGTGAGGGAAATGCAAGGAAGAACAGCTTCAGCTTGGCCTATAGTGATCTTGTCTTGTTGTCGCAAATTAAGCTTGATGGGAAGTGAAAAGAGACGGAGTTGCTGAATACTGAATAGATAATAAACATTGAAAGTCAAGTTGGATTTGTTGGATTTGTGTAGGATGGTACTTTAGTGTGTGCAGGTGGGAGGCGTTTACATGTGGGCATTAATTGGTGCCAAAGGCGTGCAGGATCAGGGGAACCAAGTAATACTTGGTTCAATTCACTAATTTGTCTACGGGGTGCATTTCAAAAGTGGAGGGGGCTATTTCATGTTTGCTGTTACTGTTGATCTTTTTATTTCCCTCAATCTTTTTGCTGGCCATATTGTGCAAGTGAAGGAGTGATCTGTTGAGTAGGAGGAGTAATTGTGGTAATGATAGTTAAATGTAATGATGAGTTTTGTTCTTGATGTAATGGGTGTTTGGGTGGAAAGGTGACACCATAATTAGTTGTATTTTTTAAGTACCATTTGAGACTAATGGGTTACTGAAGAATTCTTTCATTTAACAAAGAATCCCTTTGAAACTATGTAGGTTACTGGTGATCGGCTTTTTACAGTGCCCCTTTGAGACTGATGGGTTACAGGGGATTTTTTAGACCATATAAGTTACTGAAAAAATACTTATTAAATTCTCTATTTACAGTGTTAGGTAGGCAATTGGTAGGGAGTCTGTGTTATATTTTAGAAGGTTAGAGATATACTGTTTGTAATGAGACGGTGATTCATGCGGCACAAACATTATTTTGTATTACTCTGTGGTCCATTCTTCTTGTGTTTTCTTTCAAGTTTAATGCAATTTGACTTTTAATAAAAAGAAGTTGAGACTATGAAAGTAGTAAGCTAGAAAGTGACCGATGCGATCCTCAAAACAAGTTACTCTCAAATATCATGTGGTGAAATCAAAGCATGTTGGGTCCTCCACTTTTATGTACAATGAATATATCTGTCAATTTAATCTCCGGGGGCAGTAAATATTATGAGCAAAGGGTCCAACTAGCTAAAATACAAAACACAACAAAATGCATGCAGCTTGTCCAATTAACTGGAATTGACCTTTTTTTCTCACTTTCTTATTTGTTCCCTTTTGATCATTTCCATTGATATCCCCCAAAAAAACGAAACTTACCTAATCTCTTAACTTCCCGATGGTTCATATTCAAATTTGGGAATCCTAAGTCCAACCAAAATCAATTTAGTGCCTGCCCAATTATCTTCAACACCATGTATGGCCGGCAGTAGGACCCATTTGAGAAATCCACCTCGATCCTAATCTTCGTTATAGCCAAAGCATGCTTAGATTTGATATCGCTGGTGTTCTGCTCAAGTACTTTACTGTGTAATGTGTACTATTATGTAGTTTAGTTATTACTACCTCGGGTCTCGTATATAAGAGATTATAAATATCTAATTTACAAAAATCAATAAAAGGTAGTTAAATGAGTTAGTTGTAATTAATATAAACTTTATTCCAAGATTACCTCTCATAGTAAATGATTAAAATGGTGGCTTATACATTTAATGACATGAAATCACTCCTAATTCTCAAACATATTATCTCTCTCCAATGGGTATAAAATGAATTTTATACAATTGGTGCATTTAAAATGGATCTATGTTTCTTATAATTTAGACCAAGAAAATAACTCTAAATTCTTTTATATATGAGACCAGAGGTAATATTATTTAACAGTTAATTAAACGGTGCAAGCACCGCAATTGATAGCATTGATTCGTTGCTAATTTGATATTACTGTCAAAATTTCTTTGGAGATTTTTTAAGAAAATTAATAAATTAATAATTACAATACCTACTATCCCTTGTATAATAAGAGAGTCAAAAGGTAGTTTAGTGATTTTGGGGAGAAACGTAGAGGATTGAATGATAGTCATGGTTCAAACCCTCAACTATCATAACATACTAATTTACTAACATTTGCCTATTCTCAAAAAAAATATCCCTTGTATAATTGGTTCCATTTTAACTAATAAAGGGCCTGTTTTTTTTTACAATTACGACAATAACATTTAAATCAATCACGTAAACTATAACCTAATAGATTTTTTTTCTCTTAAAATGGTGGCGGTACGAGATTTGAACCTATAATTTCATAGAATTTCTAACAACTAATCCAATCATACTTAAATAAAAAGTTTGTTAATGAGTTCTATAAGAATATATGAATGAGTTATATCTCTCA
This sequence comes from Glycyrrhiza uralensis, assembly GCA_030159175.1. Taxonomy (NCBI): domain Eukaryota; kingdom Viridiplantae; phylum Streptophyta; class Magnoliopsida; order Fabales; family Fabaceae; genus Glycyrrhiza; species Glycyrrhiza uralensis. The sequence continues at coordinate 52,272,781 of BRZY01000003.1, read as the reverse complement.
CAAAGTGTAAAATGACATATAGGTGTCCATATAAATCATTTTAGATCCAACTATATACACTACTATTAATTATACTGTGAGAAGTGGTATGCACGTCATGGATTTTGCTGTGAAAAAAGAAAGAAGACTTAAATATATTTTTAGTCTTTTAAGTTTGAAAAATTGTTGTTTTTAGTTTCTCAAATTTAAAACATGTGTTTTTAGTCCCTCATTTTTAAAAGTATATCTTTTAGTCACCGAGACCGTATTTTAAATTTAAAAAGTATTTTATAAATTTGGAAAGGGGTCAAAATATAAATTTAGAAAATCTTTAAAAGTTAGAGAAAATGGATAAGGTGAGAATCAGAATTTGAGAGGGATCAAAATATAAATTTAAAAAATACTTTTCAAATTAAAAAATAGCTCCAATGACTACAAATGACACATTTTTAAAAATAAGGGACAAAAAATACATGTTTTAAATTTAAAGGACTAAAAATAATAATTTTTTAAATTTAAGGGAATACAAGAAAGAAAGAAAAAATCTCGTGGATAGATGCATCAAAGTTAGTATAGGATGTGATGAGGAGAAAAAAGGCGATAGCTTAAGCGCGATATTCCTTATATAGAAAGAAAGAGACAAGCATTTGCTTGCATTGGATCCTTCGCCAAATTAGTGTTTGTTTCAAAGCCTCTCTCTCTCTCTCCTCTCCATTCTACATTCCCCACCAGCTCCTCTCTCTCTCGTAACTTACAAACACACAAGAACAAAGCCTAGTAGTAGTACTAGAATCCGATGAAGTTTCTGTCCTCCCCCTAATTCTTTCTTGGATTCTCATCACTCTATCTAGCAACATCAACCACCTCTTGCTAACCCCTTCTTCAATAAGTCTGTCTGTCCACTACAATTTCCAATATCCACCCCTTAAATTTAATATGTTTTGTGTCGTTTTGCTTCATGGGCACGCGTGTCCTCAAATGATCTTGAAGTAATTCTCCCCCTGATCAGAAATCAAAACATTTGAACGACCAACTTGATCCGGAATATTTCAGCTTGTTTGCAAGACCAGCCTGATCCATGGAAGTCCACGATCAAGAGTTCCAACCTTCAACCCGCCAAGAGCATAGACCGAAACGACAACTGGTGCAAGAACAACAAGAACATGAAGAGAAACAACAACAACAACAACAACATAACGTTAGTACTGGTGTTCCTCTGGGTTTGAAGATCAAGATTCCATCGTATAACAAGGAAGTAGTGAAGCTGGGAGAGAAGAAATTAGATGATGATGATGATGATGATTCAGACAACGACGGGTTCAGGACTCCAACATCACAGGAGCACAAAATCCAAGTGATCCTTCCACCTGCACCCAGAAAGCCAAAACCGCGACCATCCACGAAACGCAAAGGTTCTTGTCAACCTCAAATATTACTCGATTTGTCCCAAGTAGAGATTGAATCGTTGTTTTCCAGTACTCCTCCGTTTGCGGCCATGGATCTTTTCCCTGCAGGCGGTAAGATTAACAATAAGAAGCTCAAACTGCAGTTCACAACACAGTGATCAGTGACTAGTACAACACGCATATGCATGGGGGAGTGGCATGGGTTTGAGTCCCATAAGTAACATCTTTTCATTTATTGATCGATCATATATATGATTATAAACTAAATATTAGGTATACCTCTAGTTTTCATGCCTTGGGTTGTACACTCAGATGGATTATGATAGATCTATATATGGTTGTATACATCTATATACCTTTATAAATTTCAAGCTTGCTGTACTTTAATTGATTATAGTTTTTAATATTTTCATTTTCCTAATTAGTTTGTATGAGGAATAATGTTATTTCAAATTTTCAAATTGGTGGATGGCATGATCGGGGTAGAAGAGAGAATAAGAGTCTTCGGATTCCAAAGACTAATTTGGAGGATGGTAGGGTTACTGTGATAGTAGTTATATATTATCATTCTTAATTCGCTCTTTTTCGTTGGATCCGATATGGCATCATTGCATTGACTTTGTTAAAGAAACTAAAATCATTCGGAAATGGAAATTTAGGGAGCATTGACTTTGCTCGAAGAGAAGCAGACATTTTCTTCTCTCAATCAATTCGTCGCTTGTTAATTTAGTGCGCAAACCCACGCGGACATCAATGACAGAAAAATTGAGAAAAGTAACACAAGCAGCAGGCACTATCACAAACTAATTCACTTCCCGCGACTTCTAACGATCGATGTGTTTAGATTTCACTTTAAAAGGACTGTGATGAATTGATAACTCGATCAACTTTGAGTTCATTGCAAAAAGCTAACAAATGACGGAGCTATTGTTTTGTAATTTCTATCCAAACATATATTTGAGACATTTTGATGGAAAAGTTGTCTAACCATTGTCTTCGGAATAATAGTTAAGAAATTAAAGAAGACAATTCAGAAAGTATAGTTTTTTAAGTAATCAATGTTTTACTAATATTAAGTTTTTAACAAATATTTTTTATTTCTTAATTCTTTAATCAATATTCCGAAAACACACGTAAAAATATTTTTTTGCTCATATATATGTGAGGGGATAATATATGGACTCTCACTCAAAGTGTGTGAGATTTATATATGGGCCAAAAAAAAAAAGTTTTCACACGTATAGGTTTGAATCCGTTTGAAACCCCATAACAAGTTTGATCACACCTATGGGGAAACGCAATCTACTCTTATATTACATATTAAATTTAGTTTTTTTTAACTTCACAAAAATCACATCATATTTTTTATTTCTAATGAAATCATGTGTCTTTCTCTGTATTACGAGTTTTAATTTCATATTAAATCAATATTAATTACCTTTTGAAATAGTTATTCATTCAAATTATAGTATCAATTATTTTATTCAACCAATTAATATTAATTAAAACAAAATATTTGCAAGTCATTGTTTTTCTTTGGGTCAAGTCAAGTCATTGTTTTTTGGTCAGTAAGTCAAGTCATTGTTTTTTTTTTTGGTCCAAAGTCAAGTCATTGTTAAATTCATTGTACTGCCTCCACATATAGTTGACCAAAAATAAAATCCTTGAACACATATGGCCTCGATAAAGCCCGTATTCATAGGGCCATACCCAGTATAGGCTCCAAGTGTATTGGGACGGTACACAATTGGATGAGTTATCCTCCTGGACCGGATGATGCACTGAATGTGGTTTCGGTCATTCTTTTTGGGTTTGGGCTTTGATTGATTTCACCAGCCCTTAACGCAACCAAGGAAAAGAAACGGCCAGATCTAGCATATTCTCTAATTAAAAAAAAAACCTAAAAAATAAAATAAAAAAGATCTAGCAGATTCTCAGTGTTGACAGCTCTACTTATGATACACAAATAGTTTTGTAAAATGAAATAAAAATAAATTAAAAAACATTTTAAGAAATTGATTTATTTATAAAAATTATTTAACTTGTTATAAAAATAAAACAAAAATATGAATATTAAATAATTAATGGTTTTTTATATGTATTTTAATATTTTAAAGAAAGTTTTGATTGAAAAATTAATAAAAACAAAATTAAACAATTAAAAGTTATTTTATTTTATTAAATATGAAAACATTAAATGGAAAAGGACTGTGGTTTTGTCAACTCTATATAGGTCTATGGTCTATATGAATTGAAAGTTACCCTTTTTACCGCAGAGGCAGAGCACAAAACGAAGGGAAAATGACGATTCCTGCGGTGGAATCTGACATCTGATGTGGCCCCCTTCCTCGCTGAAAATATTGAGAACCTACATCGCCAGTACGTACGAAACAAATAGATGGCTCAACACACACACACACACACACAACAACAACAGGGAGTACTCTTTTTTGACTCACCCTTCTTCACTTTTGGAATTTTCATCTCCGGTCATACTATCACTATATGGATTCATTATTTTCCTCAGTGACCGATTTCAGTGGTGGGTCTATTGTTTTTTCCTATGTGGGTCTAACATATTTGATCGTCATATCATATCGTTGTTTCTGATTAATATAATAATTCATCAATTTCTTCTCATGTCTGCTAAAGTTTGGAGCTTTCTCTAAAGTCTTTTTCTTCTCTTCGATCGATTGATTGATGGGCCGGTCTCTGGCTCTGGATTTGAAGCCACTGAATGCAAGGATTGTGATATAAAGCCAGAAAGAAAAACACAAGAGTTTTAATTTCAGGGTCCATAGATTCCTCATCAAATTTAGACACACAGGTATCAGTAAAAAGTAACATAACTTTTTTGCATTTTTGAAATGATTTTGTATTTTTTGGGGTTCTGATACATACATATCTGCGCGTATGACAGACTATGTATGTAGTTCCAGCAGGATACCAGTACCAACGAGCCTGTGTTTCCGTCTCTGCAGCAATTACTGAGAGAGTCATGTGATATACTGACACTATTAAAATAGAATATGCCTCCATGCTTCCGAGTTCCGTCGCTGTTATAGTGGTCTTTAGGACTTCAAGAATATTACCCTTCCTGTTTACTCAGTTTCTGGATATATATTAAAGTAAATAGTTTTTTAAACCATTTTGTTAGGAGGCCATTTCCATCCGTTGATTCCATTAACTGTATTGTGAGATGTCTCGAGTTTAACTAAAACCAACAAAAAAACAATGTTGTTTCTTCTTATATTTTATTCGAATTCGCTCAGTTTCTTAATCTTGTAGTTATAATTAATTTTTTATTATAAAAATTCATCTACAAGTAGTTAATAAAACCATGAATTTTCAGAATAAGATTTTTCTCATATACAGTTATATAACTTGGATTTAGTATTGTCATACTCTTGAAAATGAAAAATGTACTAGATTGTGCAGAGTTGAATTATTTATCGTACCTTGCACGTTCCCATCCTGATTCGTGTGCATTTGAAACCACTTTGATTTGGATCCAAATGGGAAGGTTACGGGATTTTTAATTACTTATGTGGCTAAGGCCCATGTGAAGTGAATGTGAATTATGACCCATTCTTGATTCTTTAAGATATTTTTGTATGCGACTTAAAAGGCTAAAACCAATGCAAACATCTAGATCAGAGTGCGCAAATATTGCCTTCAAGCGGATCTTCCGACACAAGGAATGGTCATGTTATAGATGCATTATTTTTGTTTTTTTTTCTAGGGAAGATCGTTCCGACCCCACGCAGTGTTTTAATGCTTTAAAAAAGAATACATCGCATATTTTTTTTAAATGAAAAAGTCAATAAAAGAGTTTAAAAATAATTTTGACAATACAAAACTATTATACGAAGCATTAAAATAAAATACAACTTTCAAGTAATTTATGCTTTTTTTTAGAATAAGATTTTCTTAGACAAATGGATCAGTAATATAAATGATACGATACTAATTGAACTCTTTTGCTTGAGCTTATTTCATATATTTGGTAATGGTATATAAAGTTAATTAATGGATAAAGATTGTGAGAAGGGTAAGGGAGAAAGAGATAGATAAACATACAAAAAAAAGTGAGAGATGTATTGATTACTGTGGTAAGAAAAAAAGAAGTGTAAAAGCACATACATGGGAAAAAGAGTGGGAAAAACTGAGGATAAAGTTCTTTATGCTTATGACATCTTCCAGTTTATTTAAATGTTTCTGCCAAGTCCATGTATGATATGTGACTTTGTATCTTACTTTTTGTGCTAATAAAGTGCCCATGAGTGTCTCTTTCCGTCTGAAATTATTAGAACAGACACAAGATTTGAAGCTAGTCACTAGTAGTAGTCACGGTCTTTTGTATCAATAATGCTAATTCTGGTTGTGGTTGTCAACTAGTAATATGGAGCCTAGTCAGATGCGAGTGACCCTGACACACGAACTTGTCCCCATTGTGTTATATTAATCGTAAGGTTCGTCCTGTACAGGCAGTGAACAGATTATTGAACCGATGCAGACACATCACATGACTACCAACACCAGGCCATGCCTTTCCCTTTCGTATTTTATTGCTCATTTTGTTACAGAGAAACAAATCAGAAGCAAATACACGATACATTTTTCTTATGATCTTAGGCTTCAACTAATGAGAAAAAAGAATTTCTCAATTTAATAGACTAAATTTTAAGTATAGTACTATCATTGACATTACAATTCACAACATATATGTCATGATGCACCTCTTTCTTTCCCCAAGCAAGCACACTTTGCTTAGTTCCCAATATTACATTAAACTCCTCCTTTTTGTACTTCCATTTTGCCTTGCCTATCAAGCAACTCGTTTCCACATCTTTCCAATATGCAATTATCATTCATTGATCAGAACAGAACAACACACCATGCATCGGCATCATTGTGGCTTATTATCAACCCACTCATCTTCAGCGGCAATCCTTCCGTTACCGCGGCCACCCATTTTTCCAAATGAATTCACACTGGATAATCCCTTGAAACTGCTGCTACTGCCCTCGTTCAAGTTTCGGGATTTCCTTGACTTGCTCGCCTTGGAACCACCACCGATATCAGCACCATATTGATCAATGTCATCATGAGTTTCTATCTCAGCGACCGCCAGTCTAGCTATGGTGCTTCGGCAGAATGGACAAACTGGTGTGGTGGGAAGAGAAGTAGAAGAGTTGGGCTTGTTGTGACAACAGAGGGCTACTGTGCATTGTGCACACATCTGGTGGCCACAGTCCTGGACTTCAATTGCACACACCTGCTCAAAGCAGATGCAGCATAATTCCGTCTCACTAACCTGATTCATATCAGATCCCACAGTAAGTATATAGTGGTTCAAAACAAAAGTGAAAAATGTTTCTCTCTCACTAGAGTATCACGAGAAAAGGATTTTAAACTTGCCCCAAAAATGAATATTTAATGGACTTTAAACTTGTCTAAAATTTGAAATATACGAAATTCTGACATCAAATATCTCACTGTTTTGAATCAGTATTTGAAGAGCTGTTTCATCTATTCAAGAGTAGCTCCAACAAATTCTGAGTAACAGACAAAAAAAAATCCCCTATAATGACAGAGCATAATTGGACAGGTTAAATTGATCAAAATTAGAGTAAACTAGACACACTGATGCATTTTTAAAATAAAAAAAATCAAATAATAAGACTTCCTATCCTATTGTAAATTAATGAAACCTGAGGAACTATATCGCCATAATGCAACTCAATTGCACATCTAATAGAAGTAGTTAACTATAAGGGTGTCAAATTACCTCAGAGATATTGTCATCTATCCGATCAGAGTTTGGTGGAGATGGAAGAGAGTAAGCACTCCCTTTTAATATGTTTTTCTCCCTTTCCCTGTTTGCATCCATCAAGGCCTGCTCTAATAAAGCTTTGGCCTCTGGATTAAGCTCACTGATTATCTTCAAAAATGATGGCCAGACAAGAGGTTGTGCAGATGCAAGATTTAGCAATGCTGCACATGCACCATGTCTGTGCTTCACAGCAACTACATATGGTATCCGCCTGCATAACCACAACACACAGTTTGAAGGCAAATTCAGATATTCTTAGAAAGTTAGAAGTTGAATAAATCATGGCTAGTTAAATTTTAAGAATCTTTTCTACATATGAATCACCACAATGTTAGATGGGGGTTAAGGCACTTCCTAAATTGAAAAGTGGCACAGAGGAGGGCCCATCAAAACAAGTGATGATATTTTTCAAATTAAAGGTTTTCCTCAGAGACTTCCATTTTTTACTACTACAATTAATGTCATAGTGAGCAAACTCATTAGGAATAAGCAATCATCATGAAATGAGTTTACATGTGTACCAAATTATCAATCATCATTACGTTTCACCCAATGAGATCTTCTCCAAATGGTAAGAACTTATATATAGAAACTATAATGTACCCAGATGCATCACGTTGAAGACGATCTGCACCCCACGCCAATAGTTCGCGGATGCAATCCAGAGATCCTCCTTTGGCTGCTAGATGAAGAGGAGTACTCCCAGGACAGCTGCAAATAGCAGTAACACATTAATCCACAAGAACAAATTAATACATCAAACTCAAGCTTGTCATCATCATCATCATCAGAACTTGGAGAGATCATTACCCATATCTGCCAGTTGAAGCAGAAACAAGAGCTCCACTAGACAATAGAATATGCACACATTCAGGCCGTCTTTGACGGGCTGCCAAGTGCAATGGTGTGGCACCCCTACCATCTCTAATATTCACAAACCGAGCAAACCCCCTGCAATGAATTTGAATTCTCTTATTTTTTAAAGTACTCAAAAAAGCATCATAATAAATCACCTACATGAATCAATCAAGGGATAAAATGAAATTGATGCCAAAACAGGAAGAAGAAGAAGAAGGACCAACCAAGAAGCAGCCACTGGACTAGATTGAGCGGCTGAAAGTATTGCCTTAAGGCAAGAAGAATGACCATAGTAGGCGGCGTAGTGCAAGCAGGTTCTTCCTTGACACGCATCAAACATTAATACCTGATAATTTTTTAGAAATTACACGCACGAGTATTTTGTTTTTTAATCAGACTTACTATTAGTCAAAGAATAATAATTAAGTACTCGGGGAAATTGGAATGAACACATAACGGGAATGTCACATACATTAGCACCCGCTTCAAGGAGCTTTTCCACACAGGCAATCTTTCCGTGCATTGCTGCCAACATAAGCGGGGTCTGAATCGTTCACAATCACAATGCAATGAAGGATAAGTATAACAACACTTTCAAGTGGAACCCCAAAAAGAGAATAGAAACCTCCAACATTCAAATATTAATAATTAGTATGTTATATTAGTAGAGACTCAAACTTGTGAACTCTTTATCACGCAAACATTCAATTCGTGCCGAAACATATGAGAAAATAAAAATGGGAATAGCATTGACAAGTTACCTACCTGCTTTTGGCGATTCAACACATCAGGATTCGCAGATCCATCTAAAAGCCTAGATAAAACCTGCAACTTGCCACAAATTAAAACCAATGAAGATGAAGATGAGAAACCCAATTGGGGAAGTTAAGTGTTGGGCTGCTACTAGAGGGAGCCACCAACCCACCTGGATCTGGCCATTAGCAGCGGCAATATGAAGGGAAGAGTGGTGGTCATAGACAGTGGTGCGATGCATGAGAGTAGGGTGTGTGTGTAACAGAGTTGCAACGGTTTCAAGGTCACCATGCTGCACGGCACGGAAGAGTCCGTGTTCATTGCTCCCTCTGCAACTCAGCCCCTGACCCATCAACCCCTCCCCCCCTTTCCCTCTATTCCTCCACGTTTTCAATTCAAAGTTTCCCCATTTATTATTGTTGAGTTGGAAATGAAAATGGCAAGCAATAGAGAGAAAAAAAAAGAAAAGAAAAAAGAAAAGAAAAGAAAAGGAGAGACAAGGGTAGCTGAGGGTGTCAGTGATGAGCAGTTACTGAGACACCGACTTGGGTGTGGCATCAATCAGATTCCCACAAAAGGGTAGGCTCCAAGTATCCCCAAACTCTGAACTGAATTCAATATCTACCTTTTGTTCTATCAATCCAACGCTCGCTTCCCGGTTCAAACTTGAAACACACTCTTTACCAAGTTAAAAACTCGTTAATTAATGTCTTAATATTAATGAGTCATGTCATATTTTCTTTTTTCTTCGCATATTTTTGAATGGTACTATAGTCTATAGTAGTATAATTCTATTTTATTGACTTGTAAACTCGTCAAAAGCGTGACCCATAAGTTCGGGTTTCCAATTGGGCAGTATGCGTTCCCCCAATTTGACTGGAACTGCTTCGTCCTGTTACTTTGTCGTATGAAAATTCTTGGTGAGGGCTCTATATTCTCATTCTAGTCAAAACAGTAACAACCTCTCTTCATGGATCTAACTATGTGTGCCGTAGAGCATTCAATTTAATTTTAGGCTTAACTCTACTTTTAGTCTTTCATGTATTGCTATTGTGTGATTTGAATCCCTCTATTTTCAATTGTATAAATTGGGTCCCTTATTTTTTTATCATGTTACAATCAAGTCATTTTGTCTAATTTCTGTCAATTTACTAATGGAAAATGCTGACGTGGCATGGACTGAGACACGTGACATCTGAGTTGGCACTTAGGCGCTGACGTGGCAGACATGTGGCATGTGATATGTCATTTTTTCACTGACATTGCACATCGGTAGAGATATGTTGACACGTGGCATCTGAGTTGACACTTAGTCACTGACGTTGCAAACCTGTCATTTATTCGCAGATATGGCAGACAAGAAAATGATAAAGAAAATTGAAAATAGCATTACATGGAGATCGAACACATGACTTGGCTAATATAAGCTTCAACCTATGCCACAAGTCTAACTAGAATTTATGGTATATTTGCGTAAACGATCATATATATATATTACAAAGTTGATTATTCTATATAAATAAATTTATTAATATACTTATTTACATATATTAATTTCATTAATACATATTTATATATGTGGGACTCCCAACATGCCCCCTCGAGCCTAGGTTCCACATCATAGGCAAGGGCTAGCAGTAGTATCCACACCATCGAGAGGCACGGGCTCTAATACCATCTTAAAATTCGACATCGGGAACCTCCAATTCCTTAAAAAGCGCCTTGAGGGAATGGTACAACCCTAGCTATATAAATACTAGCACAGGTCCTGACCATCCAACGTGAGACTTCAACGGTTATACAAAATTTTATAAAAATATATATAATGCTACACATTACGTATGTAACATCTTTCTTTTTTAGAGAACCCTAAAGCATTAACATGAAAGATCCGTTTGTATATTCTTTTAAATGATTTTGAGATTATATGAAAAGGGTTAATTTTCCATATAATCAAGCATGAAAAAAAGGTTAATTTTTTGGAGATTTTATGAAAAGTAAAAGTCATTTTTGGTTTGATTATAATTATAAAAAGTATTTTTTATTTAAAAAGAATTATAGTTAGAAGTTACTTAGAGTAATTTTCTAAAATAACAAAAAAAATTGTTTCAAGTTTTATTTTTTTAATCTAAATAAACACATTGAAAGTTTTTAAAAAGTTTTCAAAAAATAAAATAAAACAAACTAGGTTGAAATCTATTTTTTTAGTCTATTTAGAAGTCAAGTTAGATCTGATTGACTGGTTCAAGTCAAGGTGAATAAACCCATATAAGAAATTTAAGAACTTAGTTAATTAAGGGAAATCAAACACGCATCAACGGGTATTGGTCCAAATTTATTTCGATTAAATGATTAAATTACTAATAATTAATAATGCTTCTCTAGTGAGATATCAACTTTATGGCAGAGACATTGCTTGAAGAAACAAATGCTCTTGAAATCGATTATCATGAAACTTTAATTAATCAAATATCCACTCTCACGACAAGTTGTTTTATGCTTTAAGTATCGGTTTTCTTTGAATAGATCAAATAATTAACAAACTAATTTCGCTTTGAAACTTTCCCTTTTGTTTAAGGGAAAAAAAAACCCTTTCTGTAACTCGATCCCTCGGTTTACTAGAAGCAAGCAAGCAAATTAAACAAATTACATAAGAAGCGACCCAGCATTTACATGGAAGAAAAAGAACTCTCACAACATGTTGATAGGGGGGATTTAAATTTAATATATAAGTATGGATATATTACGCATACACATGCATTTTTCTGTTACCTAAGCAAGTGTCTAGAATAGGATATGTGTTCACTAGCTAGCTACATTAAAAAAAACATATCACTCAGTTGTCTGTGCTCCAGAAACCATTAGCACACTGTTCTTTCGAAATACTTGATCACTTACAGATATTACACGAGTGTTCTAAAAACATACAACTTGTATGATTATATTTCTTGGTCATTTTTCTGATTTTCTTGTTCCTTATACAATAGAGGTTCACTATGTCTTTTTCTTTTTCTGGTCAAAGAGGTTCACTATGTCTTTTTTTTTGGTCATGAGGTTCACTATGTCATATGATGGTAAAATGTTTCGTTTGGGCGTCCATGATCAGCCCAAGAAGCCAGCCCAAAATAAAAACATCAGCAGTATTAAAACTGGGTAAACATACTTTACTAGCTATAAAAGAAAAATCCTCTTGACCAAAAAAGAAAATCCCGATAGCTTACATGGTACACTATAGATTTCAAATAACCACAACCCATTTGACCAAAAAAAACCACAACCCATTTGACCCAAAAAAATTAACCACGAGCCATGACAAAAAAAAAAAGCAAACAAACGACCCTATTTTGACAGGTCAATTATCTGAAGCCTTTTAAGTTTTAATTGACCCAAGATATTTGTGCTGGTTTTCACCAAATCAAATAATAATCTTGTGATTATGAATGTTGTGACAAAAAATATAAAGAAAGATAATATTCAATTGATTAATAAAATTAAAATTTGTGACAAAAAAAATAATTATTAAAATATCATTTTACCTCTAAAAAATATTAAAACATTATTTTATGAATTAATCTCGTGACATGAGCAATAACATCAAAGGTTAGTTCTAGGGTGGACCACTCTTATGGGTGGTTCATGGCGAACCACTATTTGTAAAATTTTCACAAAACTTTAGTAACCATTAGATTTATTGACAAAAAATCAATGGCCCAAATCAATTGAGAAAAAAATAGAGAACACACATTCATTCTCCCACACAAAATCACACCCCCACCCCTCCCCCATCTCTATTACGCTCCTATTCTCCGGTGCCGTCACCACCACACCTCCACCATCAACTCTGGCGCTGTGCTCATAGAAAACGACGATAGACTTGGCGTTTGGCAGGGGGTAACTACCAATTGACAAGGGTTTGGCGTTCGACGGTTTAGGGTTTGGCGTTTGGCGTTTCCAAATCTAAGACATTGTCGTTAAGTTTAACAACCCCTTCCATTTTCCATTTTCAACCCCAAAACGACGATGAACTCGGCGTTTGGCAGGGGGTAACTACCAGTTCAGACTGGCTCTGCATTTTGTTGAATCGGACAGAACTTAATATTGCAAAGTGAATCTACGTCTTCCACCCTTTGCTTATAGATGGAACCACCTGGAACTGCTGGTACAAAACCCGAATCAAACAGTTTCGGGCTACGTCCTCTGGTAAACTTGAAATCAACTCCATCATTAGCAGAACAAAACACTCTTGAAAAATCATACACATCACCTTCCCCCCCACTATCTCCATATCCCAACTACTCCATAGTCTTATTTTTATGTTCACCTTTCAAATTCTCCTATGCTTCGTAACACCCCTTCAATCAAGTCTCAAACTTTCAGCTAAAAACCTTTCCTTTTCGTGATTCATTTCATGGTTGTTCAAGTGGTTACTCTTCTCCATGTCACATATATATACTCTTCATAAAAAAGAAAAAAGAAAACATCATTTTCTTGAGAGTGAATTATTTTCTAAATTTTCCAGCTATTACTACATTGGTAAGAAGTGTCAAGAGGATGAAAATTGGAGATTTACTCCCAGGTCGGCGGACTGGGGTTGGGGAGAGAGGTGGGATAGAGATTGAGTGGGGTTAAGTGTAATTATTCTCATTTTAAATTTTAAAAGATCTGGACCTTTAATTTTTGTTTTAACAAATCTAACGGTATATATTATTAATGATCTTAGTGGTCCACAGTGAACCACCTGTTTATTTGTTTAGAATCAAACTTCATTATGGTGAACCACCAACCCTAGACAGAGCCGACATGAACTTCCAAAATTTTCCCAAATTGTAATAGACACTATGGAAGATGCCATGAAAAATGTAAGTCCAATTACCTTACCTCGTTAGAGGCATCTGAGTTGTCCTTAGTTCATAGGGCTGTCACATGCACATTGGTTACCTGGTGGGACCATGGTGGAGATCATGTGTTGTAAATTTTTATTTATTTATTTTAAAGTCTAATATTATAATATAATTATTTTATTTTCTTTGACTTGGTCTTGTACCGATATTTCATTTCCCCAAGTATTGCTAAATAGTTTCTTATCAATTCTGATTCTTTTGGCTTATCATAAGGTTGTGGAGTTTATCTCTTCGATATAAATTAAAGGTTATACTTTTTGGTTTTTGGATAGATACTACTTGGGTTCTAATAATTTCTCTCCCTCCCATTCTTTCCAGTCAGTTTTGACTTTAACATATGTGCATCGTTTTCACTGGAGCCACCACTCTACTTTGGTCTCTCTTTTCCTTCGTGATGATAGGACTATTATTGTGCATGCAAAGTGGTTTTACGGGCATTTACAAATTAAGAAGCACAATTGTGTAGCTCTCTTCATTCTTTTTTTTTTTTTTATCTTGGGTTGTTCGTTGTCTGCTCGTTGTGTTCTTGCTGTTCTGATATCTCGGTTATTTACCGGGATGAGCCTGTTGTACCCTAGGGAGTTTGCGTCTGTGGACGGATAAATCCTTAAGGGCAGTCTAACCGACGCCTCAGGTCTTTTGTTTTCCCTCATTGTTATTGTTTTACAGGTTTCATGATTCACCAATTGTGGATGGTGCAGTGTTATTTGGCAAATATTTACAACATCATGATCCTATATGGATCTATAGATAGCCTTGAGCTTGATTCAATTCTTCTTTGCACTGCCTTCTGAGAGGCATCCTAGTCGTTATATCACACTCGCAGCCTCCAATCAATTTCTCTTTGAAACCACATTATTATTATTATTATTGCTTACACACGTCGACCATGTGCCGCGGTTTGCTCGTGTTTGGGTCTCCCCCCACCTTTCACTTCATTCCCATAGAAAAATCATTATCGGGCCTTATTAGGTTTGCAAATTGCAACTACTCTCCTTAGTTACCAATTACCCAACCTCCATCAACCTTTATTAATCGCCACCATCTCATTTTACACTATTATTACCAATTTACCACTGTCACAGCGAGACACTTTTTACCACTGTCGCTCGTGACACAGTTACAGTATATCGCCATCACCGCCGTTTAATTAGTGCCTTTCGCTGATGCGGTTCAATGTTTTTCCATCACCATCACCATCACCATCACCTAATTTCTTTCGTCCCTAGCTATTATTATTTATTACCGTTGAGCAGCTGAGCTAATGGGTTGAACAGAAAAAGAAGATTCAAGATAGCAATTGATAAATAAAAAAAAATCAAGATATCAGAAAACAGTGGAAAAAAATGTGTGAACATATTTTTTTAAAATGTAAAATATAATTAAGAACTATTTTTCTTTAATGAATTGAGTTGGAAATATTTTAAAACTGAGTTGAAAAAAACAATTTAGTTCTGTTTGATTAAAAAAGAGGGAGGGAAGGGGATCAATTTTAATGGAAGAGAGGGGGAGGAGAAGAAAAGGGAGAGATTTACATTGTGTTTGGATAGAGAAAAATGGAGGGGAGAAGAGGGAGAGATTCACGTAGTGTTTGGTTGGAAGGAGATGGAGTAACAGTTTAGTTGCGTTTATATTACAGTTATTTTTAAATTTAAAATTAAAAATTAAAAATTAAAAATTTAATTAAATAAGAGCAATAATAATAATAAAAAAGAAAATAAAACACCAAAATGGAGTTAAGATGTGATATGCTCTTTATATACAGATATAAAGAGGCTGGTTGTCGTCGGCATCTTCTGTGAACCCACCCATCACTTCCGCCGTCGCATAACCGTGTCCAACCAAGTACGTGTGGGCCCACTGTGTGTATATATGGCCCCTGTTCATGGAACGCCTTTGACTTTTTTATTCTTAAGGATAATAGAGTGACACCGAGTCTTTGGTTTCTTAATGGCCCCACGCAGTTTGGCCGTCCAGGCAAATTTGCTTTGCTTGGTTGCTTCCTGTTCCAAGTTCTAACATTAGGAACGCATGCATATGCCACATTAATTAATCACGACATCTTATCTTACTCTGATAACGAGAGTTGGAATTTGTTGATCTGTATACCACAGTTCTCAAAAAGGAAATTGCTAGTAAGTACTGTAGTAAGATAGACATTTTCTTTTTAATTATTAATTATTAATTTACCCTTGGATGAAATTTTCTTTTATTTTTCTTTTATGATAGTAATACTCATGTTTGTCAGTCAAAAAAACACCGATATTTAAATATATGATCTCATGTTTAAGTAAACTCTTCACCACTAGTCTAATTCTAAGGGCTTAATTTTATACGAATATAATGAAATAATTTAAATTTTATTTTTATTAGTGTGTCTAATTAATTTTATCAAATAATTATAAAATAATGTGTGTGTATATATATTAATTTCATTGTTGCTTTTTTGTCCAGACTTACTATATCTTTTTTTTTTCTATTCACCAAAATCAAAATCTTACTTAAAAAAAAGCAAACTACAACTTACACCATCAATTGTTAACTGCATTGTTGTTCTTTTTAAAATTTAAGATCCTTTTCTCTTCGTATAGTTTATTCATTTTTTTATAAGACCAATAATTAAACTATATTGTTAATTAATAGCTTCTGACGGGTTTTTGAATTTTTTAACTAGCATTCAATCGAGTGAAATTTACAAATATTACTTTGGTATAAGTGAAATTGGACCCAAATCCCTTAAATAAAATATTGAATTCAAGTTTTGTGGGTAAAAAAAATATAATTAAGAAAAAAAATTCCACTAAAAGTGGTCAATTAAATTTCTTTTATATGCATAAATAACTTGATATCGTGTGAGTACGTCTGTACTTTATTTTATTATTTTGAACTTTAGTACATTTTGACTATGCAATACACTATTTTAGTTTGACTGACGTTACTCGTACAAAATAAGTTCAGAAACTAAGCAATATACCAATTTATTGTGATTAATGTTATTTTTAGAGATTTATTGACAAACATGTTTTAAAGACCAAAAAAAATTATTGATATAAATCTATAATATATCACAAGGAATACCATACTATACCTACCATACAAAGATAATAAATAGAATAACCATGATACTACATCACAATTTTTCTCAACATAATTTTCATGTGAAACAAGATTCCACTGTAGCAAAAGACATAAAACACTGTTAGCTTTACACTAACCCTAAACCATAAAAAGACAATTAACTTCTCATAGAAAAACAAATTTCACATAAATATAGTATTCTCAATCAAGAGTCATTCACAACTGCTAAAAAGTCCACATTCCAGTGGGAAAGAGTCATCCCTATCCATGAAAATGTAGATTTCTCATTTCAAAATTATTCACAGCTATGAAAAATTCACAGTCTCGGTGTGAAACTGTCAAACCCAATTCACGAAAAAAAAAACAAACTTCTCAATACAGAGCCATTTACACATGTGAAAAAATTCATACCTATAGTCTGAAAGCGTCAGATCCAATCCACAAAAATGCATGCTTCTCATCCCAGGCCACTCACATCTGTGAAAAATTCACACCCCTGGTGTGTAAGCATCTGACAATCCCAAAAAATGCATACTTCTCATCCAGAGACATTCACACCTAGAAAAACAATTCACATCCCTATTATGGAAGTGTCAGATCCAAGCCATGAAAATACAAACTTTCTATTCCAGTCTGTGTAAAATTTCACAGCCCCTGCACAAAAATAACCCGTGATTTTTTTATATTATTTTTTAAAACGGGGGTATCTTTTATGAATTTTAATAAAAATCTTATAATTGTTTAAATAACACTGTAATTATTATTTTTGAAGTGTCTAGCGTTCAGAAAAATAAAGAATGAGAGGCAGGGATAAAATATAAAGGTGATCATGAAAAAGAAAGAAAAAAATGATGAAAAGAGATAATACAATATTACACTCACAAGAAAAAAAATCAAAGAAATGTTTAAAAAAAATTCTAATTTTAAGACAAATTAAAGTGTAGAAATTTTCGCTAAAAGTTATAAAATTAATACTCCAATTTTTTAAAGAAGGACGTCGGTTGACCACTCCAGACAAATAACATCTAATCTGAGCTCATGCCTAACTGGCTACTAAGAAATGTCTCCAATTAGCTTGGCAGTTAGGCTACACAGGTGTTTTTGTGAAATCGTATTCGTTGGAATGTGTTAGGTTTCATGGAGTGGCTGATGACATTCACTTGTTTCATATCCTCATCCTTAACGTAATGGAGTCTGGAACGTGATCGTTTCCTCCCCTAAATTTGGTATTCCCACGCGTGTGTGGGGATATCCTTCGAAAAGGATAGATACTCATTATGGCAACAAAATTATATCACGCAAAATTTACAAATATTGTATCCTAGAGCCTAAATTTGAATCCAAGACCACCAATTAAACTTGGTGATCGTGTATGTAATTTAAATAATTTAGACATTTGTAGATATATAATTTAATAATAGATATTTATTTATATTTTTAGGGAGGGGATCAAGTTACTCTAAGAGTAACCCTTTTAAAATTACTCCCAATCTCCCCCCTTCATTCTGTTTTAATCCAATGGTCTCTCATTAGTTTAAATTACATGTGACGTGATATTTGTTTTATGTTGCTTCCCACAATCCCATCCCTTTTTCTGGCTGGTCAGTTAATACTTTGAGAATAGAGACGTTTTCCTCCCACACACCTTTTTGCCGGTCTCCATTGGTACTATGAGAATAGGGATTTCGGTTTCGGAGACACTCACTTGGTTTTGTACTAACAACGAAGTTGCCCCCCGGTTCTTTCATACTTTTGCAAAATAAAAATAATTATATATTTAATTATTCAACAAAGAGAACCCCATCCCTCGTTGTCTCTCTCTCTATTAGAATATAAGATATAAGGCCTGTTTGGATTGACTTATGCAAAGCTTATGAACACAGTTTATGACTGATTCATAAGCTGTGTTGGGCTTATTTTTCATAAGCTACCTATGATAGTTTATCAAAATAGCTTATGACTTATATAAAATAAGTTTCACTATAATTTTTCTTTGATTATAAAAGTAACTTATACAGCTTATACCATAAGCAATAGATAAACTTGTTATCCAAACATAGCCATAATATATATCTTATATTCTAATACTCTCTTATAGCTCCTGCAAATTGTTTTACCCCACTAGTTTCCAAACAAAGGGAATTAATGGAAAATTGAGATTTGCAAAAATTATATTGTTCTCTCTGTAGCCGCTTCTCATAATAATTAAAGGAAGAAAACACCAAACACCAAATTCGATTATAAAGAGAGAAAAAACCCTCTAATTCGCAACATAAACTAAACCCTTTCTCTTCTTCTTTGATCATCCATGGCTTGCGTTGAGATCAGACACAGCCAGTACTGCATCATCATCATCATACAATTTCCTCATTTCAGAGGAATTTCATCAATTAATTTTAGTTTCCAAGTTGTTTCTTCCTAACTAAATAGTTTAGTTTTGATAAATGAAAGGAATTCTTATTTTAATTTTATCAGAGCATTGCATTGGTCATTTGGTCCTGCATCTTTTTGTTTTAGAAGCGCTCCTTGCCAAGAATTTTGCGGCGAGAAATAAGAGGAGAGGTCACGTGAGAGTATTAAGGAATTAAGGGTATCCATTAGATTAAACCTAAATAAACGGTGAAGATTTGGAGTAACCATTGAGTTTTACTCTTGGAGTAATTTGATCCCCTTCCGTATTTTTAATATCATAATATTATACATAAAAATAAAGTGACAAAATGAAGTATCAGATAAGTTTTGAATTGTACAAAATTTTGTAGAATTAATCTACTTTTTTTTGGGACAAATAGTGGTTGAAAATTTGTTAAGTTTACATTTTACAAAAAGTCAATAAAGGCACAGGTAGACTAAGTTTAATACTTGGTGTCAACGGTCATAACACGTACACACATAATATATTAAGTTTGGCACTTAAAGTCCATTTGTTTTGGATTACTTTATGAAAATTCACTTTTATGAAATTTTTTATCTATTTATTTCAATTTTTACGAATAATCAAAATATAAAATTTGATTAAAACGAAAAATTATTTGGAGAAATTTTTTAGAAATACCCGATTTTAAAGTGAAACTAGAACGTGATTCGTGCGATGCACCGGTGTTTTATAAAGTCATGTAAATTTGATAAAAAATATATAAGACAATGATGTATTTTAATAAATATAAAATATTAAAATAATAAAATAGCAATGAAGTATTAAAAAGGTTATCATCTATCCAACCCCCCCCCCCAATTGACCAAAAAAAAGGTTATCATCTATAGTTATATTGAAACCCGTTCACTGTTGCTACAATGACGGATTTTAATAATAATTAAATATTTAAATACATAATTAATAAACAATAATAATAATATTAAATACAAATTTTTATTTTTATTGAATACTATTCTATTTATTTATAATACATATGCTATATTATTTTAACAATAATTTTCATACTGATGATTATTTTCAATTAATAATTCTATATTATAATGTCAAGGGGTTATTTTTTGTATCAAATACATAATTAATTTCTACCATTAAAAATATCAAAATAAATATTTTTTTCATATTAAATTAATTATATAATTTTTAGTGTATTTATTTTTTCAAAAATGAAAAAATGATATAGGAACACATTCATTCACACTCATTTAATTTCAACACACTTTCTATAATTGATCGAAATTCATATGATCAGTCTTTATTACTTTGAGAATAGGTCTCATCAAATAAAGTATGTGACCCACATAATTTAATAAGATTGACATAAATACCGTAATATCATATATATTGTGTTTGAAAGGGTGTGTTATAAGAGGATGCATTCTTAGCAATTCTCAAAAAAGTAATACTTTATCTATCCCAAAATAAGTGGCATTTAAAGTTTTTTCACATAAATTAAGAAACACAATAAAATGAATGAATAATTAATAATTTTAAAAATTAACTTTATTATTTACCATACTCAAAAACAAATACAACACTCTAAAAAACATCATCTTAGATAAAATTGAAATAAAATAATTAATGATTCATTAAAAAAAATAAAACGACACTTGTTTTGTGACTTTTTTTCTTTACTTTAACATGACTTATTTTAAAACGAATTGAATAAAAAGGGTCTCGTGCATAGCACAGGTATCGTTATAGTTAATTGATAAAAAAAGATTATCATTAATTGAGAATATAGCATTACACCTAAATCAAAAGAGTGATGTCTTGCTGGCAGCAGAGCATGAGAATCAGCTTTGAGCTCCGTTGGTGGTTTTGGTACAATTTTTTGCATGATATTGATCTGTGTTCTTTTTATGGTGAAATTTTAATTATTATCTAATTATAGTGTAGATTAATAAAGTGATTTTTAACACAAACTACTATTCTGCAGCATACTTATTTAGAAAAAACCAACACAGTTATTTGTTAGGAAATGACTATAAGAATTAAAATTTGTTTCTATATTAGTCAGTTAATATATATAGATATTTTAAGGTTAAGTTACAATATAATATCCAAATTTGTCTATATAAATAAGTTTTTTAATAAATTAGTTAAGAGGATAACAAATTAAATTGAAACATGTGCTATGTGTCAAGACTCAAAGCTTAATTCACTATGTTACAATAAATTTGTAATTCAATGGGCTGAATGAAAAAAAAAACTGTAGCACAAAACCGTAGCTGAAAAAGAAGCTAAAATAATTTTAATAGAAATCTAAACCAAGTTCTCTATTTTCCTGTTAGGACTACACATATCACAATCTAATTTCTAATGTTATCAAAACCTATTTGATCTATGAGAACCTAAGGATCGACACTTAAAATGACATCAACTTACATTGACAATCCCGAGTAAATCCTTCAAATGATAATTGATTCACACCATTTATAAAATTATAAACTTCTTGGCCCAATAATCTTCTTGTGATTTGAACCCATTTTATAACTTGAGTACACCAACACTATATATTAGCATTAATAATAGATCAAACTTAAATGAGACAAAAGTTAGACCAAAATATCTTAAAAAATTTGAGACATCGAATTACTTTTAGTATTTAATATTTTATCAGCACAGATAATCTCCAACAAAGTTTCATTTATGTTAATGTGGCTTCCACTGTGTACATAACAATTGTAGAAAAGGATCTGGATTTTTAATTCTGAAATTAATTTAAAATATAATATTTCATGCATCATATCCATAAATTGCCATTTGACCTGCATCATCACACAACATTGACCAGTACCCTACCCAGTTGAAACTAATTTCAAGTATCATATTGCATTCCCAACATTCCATCTCATACAAAAGCTTGGGCTCCTCTCAATGCTATAGTTCCAACTCTCAATCCTATAGTTCTACAACACATTAAAGACCCCTCTCTTTATCTACCTCTCTCATATTCAATCGTAGAAGTCCTATAGGAGCACATTCTTTTCCTTCACTGGTAATTCCTTTGCAGCTTTACAAATTAAAATATTCAATTGCCACCTTTTGGTTTCTTTACGTGCAACAAAAAATTTGCAGAAATGATACCAGCAAAAGATAATAAAATTAGAAATTATGGTAGAACTGACCTTGTTAAAAAAGAAATCAAAAGGAATGAGATAGTAATTTTACCAATCAAGAAGCCACATTGACCACATATAATTTGTTTTCGAAAAGTAGTAGCTACTACCAGTGATATGGGTAAACATATAAAAAAAACCATATGCAGCTATTGAAAATTCCTCTTAAACCCAAGGACCGTCCCAAAGTGCTCATAAATCCTTCATATGGATCTCGGTACCAAAAATGGATATTTGGGTTGCTATAAAATACTATGCCCATTAATGAATTAATTAATTAAACCAAAACATCAATAGTCATGCAAATATGTAACCGTATGAGAGCTCTGCCAAGTGGAGGAACATCACCTTCCAATCCTACCTATTAATTCCACCCCTCTAGTCTACCCCATAGGCGTTACAATGCCGTTTGATATTTCTCATTGAAATAAATAGTTTACGGTTTCTTGCTGTTGTGTTACTATAATATGTATGTTAGCTTGAACAAAACATACCTGTCCATTGTAATGATTAAAACTTCATTTCATTTCCCACCACCACTATTATAGTTAGCAATTACTGATATATTATTATTAAAATAAATCCAAAAATTGTCTTCACTAAATAATTATCCCTATTTTATTTTATTTTTCTCTCTTTTATTATATTATTATATTATTTTGTATTTTTAATTTCTTTTATTGGACCTTTCTTGTATTTTATTTGTTTTATTTTTTACTTTATATCTCAATTACAATGAAAGTAGTATTAGGATCTATTTTATTATCACACTATTTTTAAGTTTCAAATATAAATTGTATAACCATTATATTATTATTTAATTGTTTTCAATTTTAAATAATATCATTTGACAAAAGAATAAAGAAATTGTAGAATAAAAACAAATTACAAAAATATTTAATTCCCACTATATATAAAATGTAGAGCAATAAATATAATATACAAAAAAATTAAAAATTATTGAGAAATAAAATGTCAAAATTGCTCCAATAACCTTCTTTTATATAGATTCACTAAATTACTCATACTCTACTTAAAATATGACAATAATACCCCAATAACTTTCTTTTTTATATATATAGATACGAGAGAGAAGATTAAAAAAAAATACCTTTTTATAATTATAAAAATTATAATGATTGTTAATTTGTTACTATAATAATGATAAGGATCTTCCAAGGCAAGGCAACGGATATTTTGTCATTCCCTCAAACATAAAATTGACAGTCACCCTCCAGGCCTCCACAAAGATTTGCTCCGGGCCGCTCGGTGACTTGTTGGCGTTTACTTTCTAGTACTGTAATTGTTCCAGAGTTAACTTACCGTGGTTCGTTAAACGGAATTAACCGGCCCTCATGTTCTGCGCCGCACTAGCCGAAGCCGAGCGGAACAACCCCCAGAGTTTAACTCCAAACAGTACACGACTCAGCTCACTCAGCTCGAGCCGCGCCACAAGAGAGAACGGAAATGACTAAAAGTCATTGCTTGCGCGTGCTTCTCTCTCTCTCTCTCTCTGTCTATATCTGTATCTGTCTGAGAAACTTTCAGTGTCTGAAAATTTTGTGCCATTGACGAGCAGTATGACCGGCAACCTCGATCCCCGGCAATCTCCGAGGTTTCTCTGATAAACGGTGCCGTATAGGGTGTGAATTGAAAAACTCTTTGAGAGCGAGGGAGCACACGTGGCGCGGCCATGGAGGGTGCTGAGAAAGCAGACGCGGTGATTGACTTGGTAAATGAGATAGCTAGCATCTCAGACTTCAGGCCCATGGTGAAGAAGCAGTACTGCAACTTGGCGCGGAGGCTGAAGCTTCTGATCCCATTGTTCGAGGAGATTAGGGACATGAAAGAGCCAATCTCCGAGCACACTTCCAAAGCCATGCTTGCCTTCAAGGAAGCTCTTGAATCCGCAAAGGAACTTCTCAGATTCGGGAGTGAAGGCAGCAAGATTTACATGGTTTGTTCCCCCTCAATGATTTTCCCATTTTTTTTTTAAGTTTATGCTTTCTCTAAACTGCTATTGGGGATACAAAAACAAATCTTTGAACTTGGGTATAATTTTTTTTTTTAAAATATATATATATATATACTTGGTTATGGGGGAGGGGATGTTGTTGTGGCTGCGATGCAAACCCGCAAAGTACCGTTTTTTTAGTTTGGTTTTTAAGTCAATAGAATACCTGATTTTCTGTTCGCAATCGATATCTCTTTCAAATTGGGGATTGAGGATAGATTGCATGGTTTTTGGAAAGTGTAAAGAAAGGAAAATTCGTGTTTTGGATTGAATCTGCTGAAGCTACAGGGCACAAAAGCCTACGGCTGTTCAAGGTGACCATGGACAATTTTTGTAACACTACTGGATTCCAGATAGTACCAACAGAAGAATGCTCTCCCATTCATTTCGAATTGTCAAACAAGCTTTTGATTGGGACTTGAATAGATAATTTTTCTTATGCCCTTTCTTTCTTCACTTGAGAGTTGGGATACTTCCCCATTCCACAGGGGAAAATTCGAACATGAAAATATGAGAGAAAAAAAGGGAGATCTCTGAATGCTGTGAATTTCTTACAGCTGAAAGGCCATACTGTGGGCATTCCCTTTTGGAGCTGGTGGTATTGGTTGATCTAGTATGCCGAACATCTTACTGTTAACAAGAGGCCCAATATATATTACAGATCATGATCAGCACTCTTCCTTTGATTAAATCCTCTCTATCGAAGTTACCCTGGGATTTCAAAGTCTTGGATTCTTTTACTTTGGTAAGATTATTGCAGTTTGATGATTCTGCCACAATGGACCACGTGGTCCAAACAAATGCTTTGGACCATCGTTTTTTTTGGATAATTCTGATTTCTGTTGTGTGGAGCTTTGCAGAGAAGTTAAAAGGTAAAATGTACAGGTAGCTGCGAAGAGTATTTTCCTTTAATGGTGCCCCGCAGTGTTTCAAGCATTCCTATATTTTGTACAGATTTCTTACATCAATTATCATAGAAACGCTGTCCATGCTATGCTACCAAGTTTATTATGTCTCGTGGGACTTTGAAATGGTCAAACTAATCCAGGTTTCTGCAAAATTAAGCAATTTAATGCAATTTATTATATCAGTACTATATGAAATCTAAATAAAGTTGTTTATTTAATAATTTTTAGTATTGTATTATTTTTATGTCTACATGGGAGCCATAGTTTATTTACAGTTACACAGGAGGCATTTCATGTGCTTGTTTTGACCTTGGGCTGCTTACAGCTCTGTTTCCCTCGCAAATCCCCCTCTCATAATTATGGGTTAAACAATATATTTAGAGAGAGCATTATGAAAACTTCTAACAAAATGACATCTGCTGCCTTAGATGTTGATTCAGTTGTCTTAACTCCTGTTTACAGGTCCTTGAGAGAGACCAAATTATGAATAAATTCTATGAGGTGACAGCTCGGTTGGAACAATCACTGGATGGAATTTCCTATGATAAACTTGACATATCAGATGAAGTTAAAGAGCAGGTATAAATATTTCAATTATATATATTTATTGTTTGTGTGCAACACTGTGATCTTAGTCAGCCAAAATCATTTTTTAAGTAGCATATTTCATATATGTTGAACTATCTACTGGTTAACTCTCTAGAATAGAGCGGACACTGCCACACTGCTGAGCTTCTCCATCTTTATATATTTGCTATTTACATAATCTTATTTAATTCACCGTATCATTTCAGGTTGAACACTTGAACTGGTTTTTGATATTTGCTATTTGCATAATCTTGTTTAATTCTCCGTACCATTTCAGGTTGAACTGGTTCTTGCCCAGTTCAGAAGAGCCAAAGGGAGGGTTGATGAACCGGATATCAAGTTGTATGAGGATATGTTGTCCCTTTACAACAATAGCAGTGATGCAGCTACAGATCCAGCTGTTCTAAGTCAATTAGCAGAAAAATTACAATTGATGGGAATAGCCGATCTTACACAAGAATCACTCGCTTTGCATGAGATGGTGGCAGCAAGTGGTGGGGACCCTGGGGCACGCATCGAGAAGATGTCAATGTTATTGAAGAATATAAAGGATTATGTGCAAACAGAAAACCTAGTCAAGGATGATATAGGTGAAAAAGGCCTTTCTTCAAAAGTTTGCAGCCTAGGGGAAAATGATAAGAATCATAAGCCCCCTGTTATCCCTAGTGATTTTCGATGTCCAATTTCCCTGGAATTGATGAAGGATCCTGTCATTGTTTCAACAGGACAGGTATGTGCATTCTATTATACCCTCTGACAGCTAATAGGGTTTAGTCATGATTCTTCTTGACTTGTCAAATTGGAAGATCTGATCTACCCTCTATGTCTGTTTGAATGTAAAATGCTGCGAAAGGAGCCTTGCTCTTGCACAATTTTGTCAAGAGATTTAAGGGTCTATTTGGTTTAAGAAACTTGAAATGTTTTCTGTTTGCACTTAATAATTACAAAAATTCTACCTTGTTTTCAACTTGTTTCTAGTTTTCAATGATTTGTGCTGCCATTTCTGGATGTTGATTCTCTCATTTTACTAACATGAGAGGGTCATGCTGAGAGAAAGAGAGAACCAAAAACAAAAATCGATTGTCCCTACTTTATTTTCAAATTTCTTCTGAGGCCATTGAAATGAGTTGGACCCGTTGCAAAATGTACAATTGCTTTATATATTCATGGATTTCTATTGAACATAAATCTTGGTTGACTTTGGTAAGTTTGTAAAAAAATTGAAGGCTATATGATGATTCCAGTTCGCACTATTGACATTTTAACCCTGTTTCAGAGTCAGTTTGCTTATAAGTCAAGTCATCCACTCATCATATGTGTCTTGTTCTCATCTGCAGACTTACGAGCGTTCCTGTATTGAGAAGTGGTTGCAAGCTGGGCATGGGACATGCCCTAAAACACAGCAGATTCTCACTAGTACTGTTCTCACACCCAACTATGTCTTACGAAGCCTCATAGAACAATGGTGTGAAGCCAATGGCATGGAGCCACCAAAACGACCCAGCAGTTCTGAACCAAGTAAATCAACATCAGCCTGCTCCCCAGCTGAGCGAAGTAAGATCGAAAGTCTTCTCCAAAAGCTCACATCTGGCAGTCCTGAAGAGCAGAGATCAGCTGCCGGTGAGATCCGCCTTCTTGCAAAGCGCAATGCAGATAACCGTGTAGCTATTGCTGAAGCTGGTGCAATACCTCTCCTTGTTGGTCTCCTCTCCGTGCCAGACTCCCGCACTCAAGAGCATGCTGTGACAGCCCTTCTGAACCTTTCCATATATGAAAATAACAAAGGAAGCATTGTTTCTTCAGGAGCAGTTCCGGGTATAGTTCATGTGCTGAAGAGGGGAAGCATGGAAGCCCGGGAAAACGCAGCAGCAACACTTTTCAGCCTGTCAGTTATAGATGAAAATAAGGTTACAATTGGTTCTTCGGGAGCCATACCACCGCTAGTGACACTGCTGAGTGAGGGTACCCAAAGGGGTAAGAAAGATGCTGCAACAGCACTCTTCAATTTGTGCATTTACCAGGGTAACAAGGGAAAGGCAGTGAGGGCTGGTGTTATTCCCACACTGATGCGACTGCTGACTGAACCTAGTGGGGGAATGGTGGATGAAGCATTGGCCATTTTGGCAATATTGGCTAGTCATCCTGATGGGAAGGCTGCCATTGGTTCTGCAGAGGCAGTGCCGGTTTTGGTGGAGTTTATTGGGAACGGATCCCCAAGGAACAAAGAGAACGCAGCCGCCGTTTTAGTGCACCTTTGTTCTGGAGATCAACAATATGCAGCACAGGCCCAAGAGCTAGGGGTGATGGGTCCATTGATGGAATTGGCTCAAAATGGTACAGACAGAGGCAAAAGAAAGGCAGCACAATTGATAGAGCGTATGAGCAGGTGGTTCCTTGAGCAGCAGCAACAGGAGGAGGAGCAGGAAGTTCAAACACAAACTGAACTTCAAGCACAGAACGAGGATATCCAACCACCTTTGATCACTAACCTCGATGATACCTGAAATGTTTTGTTTATACCTTTGTTCATTTTGTTATTTTCTTTTTAAAAGTGCTGAAAGAAACATCTGTTTGGAGCAAAGGGTGGAAGATCACCTTCCTACTCCATCAAGTTATTCGTTTGTTTGTGTGATATAACGGGGATGTAATGCAAAATGCTTTTGAAAGGGGGAAGAAGAGATCGAAGAAAATGGGCAAGGCGTGCCTAACATGAAAAATGTATAATTGTAACGTGCAAGTACTACTCTAATCATCCTCAATATTTAATGAAGAGATGTTTCGTGTATTGGCAGTTAGCAGTGCCGGCCCAATACCACTAAATATATGTATAGGCCTAAAACGAACTTTAAAGTGAGGCCTTTTTGTACATCAAGATGGACATGTTGAGTGCTGACCATTGAGTCAAAACCGCTACAGATAAATGTTTTTAGTTTTACATATACTATTAGTAAATAAAATTTTATTGGTGGGCCTAAAGCAAGGGCTTGGGTCGCCTTATCCTTGGGCCGGTCCGGCAGTTAGCACCATAAAATTGACACGGTGTACGTCTTGTCCAGAAGGTTACAAGGATGGGTAGGTTTTTATCCACTACCGTGCATTTAATGTTGATGGAGATTATCAAATTTATCAATTAATGTGAGGATAAAATTGATAATTCGTAGAAAGAAAATTGTATCCGGCTTTATATGCATTCAATATATTGGAAAAATTTAAGGACTTTTAATCGATCATTGCCCCATGCCAAATCAAACCATCTTCTCCAATCTCCATATGTCCCAACAGTTTTAACCAACCGGCAACCAGCCCCTCTGCAATTTGGTAGCATTAGGCAATATTAAAACTTCCCTAATAAAATGCTTCACCATAATGGTTATGATTTTCCAATAATCTATCTAGTTCTGCAATTTACGCGCTTAGATTTGCTTGGATTTTTTTTCGGTTACAAATTTGCTTGGATGACTAAAATCACAAATGATCATTCTCTTTTACGGTTTAAAAATTATTTTAAAGTTAAAACCAAACATAACAGTTCTAAAGTTAAAAATTTTAGTGATTTTAAAATTTTTTAGCTTTAAAACTATATATTAAAAATTATTTGGTAAAATATTTTTATAAAAATTTTAATTTTATTTAAAATTACCATAAAGTATACAGCTCAACTTTGATTTTATAAAAACTTAATTCTATGTACATGAACTAAGATTGAATATATATATATATATATATAATCTTTTTTTTGGCAGAAAACATATATATAATCTTTTTTTTTTGGTCAAAAACATATATATAATCTTGGGTTACGTTATTTTGATCTGACTATACGGTCAATTTTTGAATAGTGAAATGTTTTTTTTTTTGGGGTCAAAGTGAAATGGTTTAATCTTAATGCTGGAGGCCTATGGATTCATCCCGATAAATCTAACCCATGTCCTTTCTCGAAAGAAGTAGTCACTTTTTGTTACCCAATGGGCTAGCCCATATCCCTTCTTGCCCGATTAATGAATTTCTTCTTTGACACAAAAAAGGTTATTGTTGTTGAACAAAAAAAGTTATTGTTTATAAATAAATATTTTAAATATTATTCATCTGTTGACCAAAAAAATATATTATTCATCTCTTTATTTTGGAATTTATTCAATTTTGGTCTCTCAATTTTTTCACACAACCACGTTCATTTTTAATAAAATAAATAAATAAATTCATTCCTTTCATTGTTTTTGTTTTATTTAAAATAAGTTCTTATTTTTTATTCAAATATTTGAAAGTCCATGATGGATTTAGGATTAAAAATAATTTCAAAAATTTAAAAGACAAACGGTCGGACACTAAACATGAATATATCTCTTAATGAGAATTCAAACCATGACTCACTATGTTGTGAGGGACTAACCCCTTATGCTAAATCCACCTCCCATTGGTTCATGAATAGTTTTATAATAAACCCACATTTAAATATGATATGGTAGATATGATATTTATTTAGGTAGTCTGCAAACTTGTCTCTTGGCAT
This sequence comes from Glycyrrhiza uralensis, assembly GCA_030159175.1. Classification (NCBI taxonomy): domain Eukaryota; kingdom Viridiplantae; phylum Streptophyta; class Magnoliopsida; order Fabales; family Fabaceae; genus Glycyrrhiza; species Glycyrrhiza uralensis. The sequence goes on along the minus strand of BRZY01000003.1, from coordinate 52,242,394 downwards.
AGTATATACTTCTGTTTCAGTCTCAAATCAAGGAGCTGGTATATCAGAAAAGATAAATACATATCCACGCTAGCTGCTTATATTATTGAACGATACATCTAAAGTTGGGTAACGGTCTCTGCCTTCTGCAGTTGATGGGTGGAGAGGTCCCCACGCATGATATCAGTAAAAAGAAAAAGGAAAGGAAAGCATAGAAGTAGAAGAAGACGAATGAGAAAAAGAATAAGAAGATGCAAATGATACAGGGCAATGAAGCAGGGGAAAGGAAAATAATGAGACAAAGGAAGCAAATGTTAAGACCCTTGTAATTATTTGAGTGATGCCACCCACCCATATGGAATTACAACACTCAACATTCATTCATTTTAAATACCCATTTAATATTTTTTTCTTTTTATCTCTCTCATCTTATCATATTCCTACTTATCTATTACATTTTTCTTCCCTCTTCTATTTCTAACATATTGGGTGTCAAAAAAAAAAATCCTTTTTTCATAGAATTATAGATAGACAAATGATAGACGACGTTGAAGGGTTTGGCTTGAAAAAACACTGTTGAAAGACAGGGTCATCACAGAGGGGGCAGTTCACATCACATCACACAGGACCATGAAGGTGTGCATGAATTTCTGAGCCCCTCTCTTTGATTCATATTCGTACCATAGCATAGCAGCAACCCACCCTGCAAAATTTAGCCCACACTGCTCTGTTTCCTTTTTTTCCTTTATCTCTCGCAATGTTTCTTCTTTGAGACCCACACACAGCGACATTTTTGGAATCTGGGCAACCATTTACTGCCTACGTCCAAAGACACGGAGAGAGCTTTTGTCTGTGTTGTTGTTGGTCATGTTGCTGCTTTATTCGTTCTTGAAAGGTAGCAGCATTGATCCTTACAAAAGTTATCATCATCTCAATGATATATATATGTATATGCCCCTCTTCTTCTTTTTCTTTTCTTTCCTTTCTTTAACATATATAATATAGTTCATTCATTAATTCCCGGTGGAATTATTATTATTAGAATTAGAATAATAAAGTTTGTAATTATTAATTCCTGCGGAGACCGTGTGGTTTGCTCAATCTTTATCGGATGGCATGACCACTCCACAGAGGCAGAGAGAGAATGAGGAAATTAATTAATGACCACAACAGCAACGACATTGTAGAAAAAAGGTCACACTTATTTTGACCGTAGAATCTTTCCCTTTTTCCCTTTGAATTTCGAGTGCGTAATTTAATTGGCATGGCCCCAAAAGGAATTTCATTTCATAATTAACAATCCGTGTTCGTGTCTTGCATGATTCTGCTGAAGCATTTCTAGAACAGTCACCCCACCCCGTTTTGGCCGAATATAGAAATTGCATGATTTTGAGTGGGATTTTGGCGTCTTCTACTCACAATGGGTAAACCTCAAAATCCAACAAACACGCACGTCCCATCTCATGAATCTAATCTCACATCTCATATAATTACAACATTGCAAGTTTGACTCTTGACTGATGCTGAATGTATATAAAAAAGTTTAGAAAAATGATATTGAGATCCCCAATCTCCGTTTTATATTTAGAAAGAGATAAAAATAAAAAAGAAATAAATAATAGATATTATAGATAAGTGATGTGATAATAAAAAAAATAAAAAAAAATAAATAAGTGTTAAAAATTGAAAGGTATTCAAAAATTAGAACTCACAAGATTATTCACAATCTCTCTCTCTCCTTCTCTTCCACACTATTCACACTCCCTTCATTGTTATAGCCCCTCCCCCCAAGAAAAAAAACTACCCAGTACGATGATGCTGAAAGTACGATGGAGGAGCTCTTCCTTGGAATCAAAATTTGCCACAATTGAGGAAAGGAAAGTATATAAAGAATAGTCAGAACATTAAATAACTGTCTCACTCAAGTTTCCAAGAAGTAGAATAGAACTTAGTATACCAGCTTCTGGGCTCTAGTAAAGGCGGGGTAAAGTACTCAGTGATTAAAGAGAAAGAGAAAGATATCCAAAGAAAAGTAAAAGAGCAAGAGAAGGAAAGAGTTCTTTACCATTAAATAACCACTCCAAGATGCATGACAAACATTCGAATCACAAACAGCTAGCAGCATGGGTCATGGGATATCTATATTTATGCAACGGCTTAATTTGCATCAAGAGTGTACGTTTCACAAACTAAGATAACAAAATTAATTTAAAACTTGAATAGAAATATAGGAAAGTAAAGTGCAAGCAAGCAAGCAAGCTCGAGTTTGAAATTTAAACAAACTTATCCCGAGAAACACTACCTCGGCAAAAGCTAATTAACGTGGATCGAGTGGCACATTCTTTAGTACTGTATGAAATATATGAATTATATCATTTTTCTTCTTTTCTGAGAACCGTGCTTTATCGTGTAATTAACCGAATCTGATAATCATATGTGCTGTGGGCAAAAGCTGGTGCAGTAGTAGTGTGAGCTAGCAAGCTCGATGTAGCTGGGTAGGTATAAAGTAAAGTACTAAAATAAAGAGAAAGTTTTGTACCAAAATGAGACTAATACAATAGCGTCAGATATATAGCACAGACACAAAAACATTACATGCACACACAAGGGTTTATACAAAACAAGCCCATATATATATATATAGTACACAAATTACTCGACTCTCGATGAAAGGAAAAAAAAAACATAAACAAATGACTAGAGAAATTACAAGAGGAAGAAGATCAATTCTACCATGCCTGCATTAATTTTCACGAGTCAACATTAAACCCCTAGCGTTTTCGCCAGCATGATCATCATGGTAGTTGAACTTGTGGTGGGTCAAGCAAAGGTAATATATAAGGTGTTCAGTAGAACATCCATCGAAAGACGGTATAATATATGATGAGAGTGAGAGTTATAAGAGATGATGAGTAGTGGAGGAATTAGAGGCAAGACCTGACATATCATGAGTAGTCCATGAATAGAATTGGTTATTATGTTGATGTTGGTCATGATGAGAGACAGTACTACTACTGAGATGATTCGATCTTGACAAATTCATAGCAGCTCCATTTTCTTCCATCTTAACCGGTGGTGGCATCTGAGTAGTAACCCTAGAAGAACTCGGTGCTGCTCCTCCTAATGCTATATCTCCAACTCCAACTCCAACTCCAACCAACCCAGATGGCCCTTCTTCATCAATACTCTCACTTTGATGAAAAGGGTACGAATTCCCACCACCAGAAGAATTCGATTCAAAACTACCCAAGAAAGGAAATTGCTGCAACCTCCACTGTTCCACTCCTCCACTTTGAAACCCCATGTGATGATGATCTGTTCCACCAAGACTATAACGGCTCAGATTCTGCAGAGATGCCATGAAGGGTAGGTTACTAGGTGGTTGTTGTGGCAACTGACCAATAATATTATTCAGCTCAGAATTAGTGGCGGCAGTGGCGCCATTATTAAGTATCTGCTTATTATTATTATTATTATTATTCTCAGTAGTTGAGGGAGATTTGGAGCGGCTTCTTTTGTTCTTCTTGTTGTTCCTACGGCAACCTCCACCGACTGGGACATTCCTAAGAGCACCACCTCTTGTCCAGTAACGCCTACATGTCTTGCAGAAGTGACGTGGCTGTGAGAGGCTATAGTTGTTGAAGTAGCAGAATTTGGTGTTGGTCGATTCACAGCGTGGACACTTCAGTGCTGCCTCCGGTGGTGGTATCTTTGCCAAACGAGCTCGATCTGCCATGGAACCTGGCCTGATTGAACCCACTGTACTTCCACTTCCTCCACCCACTTGAAGTGGCAAAGGTGGAAGCAACTGAGTGACATCACTTCCATTATTTGCTTGAGCATGATGATGGTGATGATGATAATTTGGTTGCTGCAAAAAACAGAAAAAGTACGGGGATAATTAAAAAAAATAAGAATTAAAAGTTAAATTTCTGTGATGAAAATAAATCTGGTATATTCAGGAAGATGTTGTAAGGAGGAATAGGAATATTGATTTATCTTTTTGTAGTTTTTTTTTGGAGGTTCAGAGAATTATATAAGGTGTGGCTGAGATTTGATAAGGAAGACATTTACCTGGTGATGCCAATTGGGAGGATGAGGATCTACATAGCCTGGAATGGAAGAGAAAACCATGGTGTTGCAAATCCTTTTTATGTTTTTTTTTCTTTCTTTTTGTAAAGTTTGATGGCTCTTTAGGGGGGAGATGGTGGAGAATCCACACCAAGGGAATACCAGTAGAGAGAGGAGAAAGGAAAGGAAAGGGGAAAAACTAAAAAGAGCATTAAAGAGAAGAGGGAGGGTGGAGGAAAGCAGGAATGGGAATGAGGGCTTTAATTTGTTTGTTTACTTTGCGCTTATTCCCTCTCCCTCTCCCTCATTCTCATCTCTTTTTGTTTTATTATATTTTTAGGGTTTTGAGTGGACGAAGTTTCTTAACCCATAAGCTTCTTCCTTTTTTTTAATTAATTATTAATTAATGGGCTGCTCTGTAAATTTGTTCATCAGAGGGGCCGGGATAGTGGCTACCAACCATGCATTGAAGAGAGAGAGAGAGAGAGAGAGATTAAGTTATGATTGATTTTATATGTGCGTGTGGCAACATTACTAATTGATGTCTATTCAAGGGTACATACATGGTGGACTCAGATCACGTAATCAAAGAAAAGAATTTCAAGCTTTAACCATCAAGCTCACAGATATATAATTGACATATATATGCTCGGCAGCATTATTAATTAATACTCAACGGAAAAAATGAAGAAAAAGACCTCACACGTTTGTATATTTTTATTCTTACACTTAAAGCCTAATTAATTGAAGAGTCCTACACTTCTTATCCATGTACTATGTATGCAATTGCAAATGACTAGGCAGTACCACCAGATGAGAAACAAAACCCTACGTTTCTATTCGTGTAATATTACCAAGATAGTGCTCATGTACATTATCTTGTATTAGTTTTTGGATTGATCACAATTTGTGCTTCTAGTCGAGTTTTAATTTAATTTGGTTTATAAAAAAACCAAATTAACTTTGTTTTTGGAGGAAAAAATTATCCCTGACTTTTATATAAATAAAGGTATACAATTATAAATGATCACTAGGGAGTACCAGATAAAAAAATAATGGAAAAAAAGTTAAAACATTTCCTTCAATCATATAAGAGGTGGGCAGACCAAATGGAAAACACTTATTGTTTCAAATACATGCCACAAAGGAGAGGTCTTCCTAATTATTGAAAAGTATTGGCTATATATGTCTTACAAACTTTAAAATTTAAGCTTTTTGGACATGAAATCCTTCTTTTGTTTATTTTTCATTTTTTTCCATTCCATGATTAATTATTTGAATGAAATTAATTAAAATTAGAAAAAATGTGAACACTGGCAATAAAAAAAACTAAAAGCACAAGATGTTTAGATATCAATTATTTTGGGTCTGGAATTTTAGTCTCCAGAGAGTCACATTGAACTTTGACTAATTCAAATCGAGATAAATGGACTCATAGAGTGGAACAAAGTTATTCATTTATAAGACTTGAACTCAAGACATTGATAAAAAGAACTAAGCTCTAGCAATTTAGACCAATATGTAATGATAGATTATCAATTTTCACTCTTTTAATTTTACGTCTGCTAAAGAATCACACCCACAATATATATGATTTTATCAAAATACGTTTTTGCAAAGGATGCGGCAGAAGAAGTAATTAAAGAAAGAAGAGACAAGTAATTCAGAAAGAAAACATGAAAGGGGAAAGGGAGTTTGCAACATTGTCATATATAATGTGTTGTGTTATAACATAAATTAATAATTGGCGCTATATAACTTTAATTGCTTTAATACTTTTTTGTTATATACTCAGCACCAGAAAATTCAAGTCTTAAAGTTGTGGTCAGATCCTTTTTGGGCACAGCACCAACATTGGTGACATCAGTGCATGAAATGCTATGTATGTTTATCCAACTTTTATCATCAATATCTTTGTAAGTCGCTAGACAAAATCTTCTATTTGCCCTCTTAACTTTAATTTAATGCCCTCAATATCAATAATTAATACTTCAAAATTGAGGGCGCTTGATTAAATTAACGTGTTTCTTTTGTCTATTTTTGCTTTTCTTTATCTTTGATGACCCTCCTTTTTTCCGGACCCTCCTTTTTTCCGGGTGCAGTGACCCCCAAATGTGGTTTTGATGAAAAACAACATATTCTTTTTGTAAGTGGGCCGGAGTCACACTCAGACTCAGACCGAGTGAGTAGGGAATGGATATTGCAACCATAATAATGAGATCGATCAATGTCGTTTCTTCATCGATAAGAAATTTTGATCTGCTATATGCTACTAAGCTTCATCCACCATTCATTCCCTTTTTGGATTACTTAGCTTGCAGTGTTAGACAACTGTTGTGTAAAGTTATAATTAGTATATATTATCATCACAGTAATTGGAAGTGATAAGGTGATTTGATGGTTTGAGAGAGGAGTGATAAGAAAATCATGTGTTTAAATTCATCCACTAACATAATATACTAATTACTAACATTTGTCTTTAAAAAAAATTTATCGTCAACCCTATTGTTTTTTATGACAACTGCAGCATCCAAATTCAATTTTGTTAACACACTTCAATAATTGAGTGAAATTTATATGAGTCTCATGACATAAGAAGTAGGTCTCATTGAAAAAAAAATTAATAAATAATATGGTCATATTTGGATGCAAAAGCTCCAACTTTATACTTATGGAAAAGTTAATCTTACTTTGTTCTCTTATTCTTCTCGTTTATGCTAAAGATGAAAAATTGTTAAATAGTCATTAATAGATAGATAGGTACTTATGGAGAAGTTAAAAAATATAGCTTTTGAAAAATATGAAGAGCAAAAGTTAATTTCAACTTCTATGAAAAATTATTTTTTAAAAAACACATGTTAGAAGTGTTTATATAGAAGTTTATCCAAAATTAAAAAATATGTTACTATTCGTTGCTCTTGAAAGTTGAAATGATCTCTTATTCACATTTATTCTCTGTTTCTTTATTTCTTATTTAAATATATCTCCATCTTAATTTTAATTTCATTTTCATCCTTATTTTTCCTGTTTCTTTAGTTTAGGTACGTACGAACACATGATAAATATTCAGCAAAATCTGTGTCATATTGGATGACGTAACAAATCGATTTACGACAATCATTGTCCAAAAAGCATAAAGATTTATCGTTATAATCTATCTTTTTTTTGGTCTCATTCCAGTTTAGGGTTTTGGGCTCTCGTTCCACATATACTTACAATTATTACAATTAAAAACGAAAAACTATGTAACAAATTAACAATCAAAACAAAGGGATACAGGGATATTCAGGATTGATCTTTTTAGAAAAAAAATGCATATAGATGTAGATTATATATATATAATATATATATATATATGTGTGTGTGTTTGAGTAAATAACGTTTGTTAAAAGTAATATTTTTAAATGAAATTGATTTAGTTAAAATTAAATTTGAATTGAAACGATTTATGTTTGAATATCTCTACTCTAAAAAGTAATTTTAATATAAAATTTAGTAGAAATAAAACTACTTTTTATTATATTTAATCAAATTAGAGGGTGGTTTGGAATTAAAATCAATTTTGCCATATTATAATCAAACATAATATTTTTTTTTATAAAATCAATTTAATTTGCCCCATATAAAAAAGCAATTTTGGGGAGTTCTCAACACTCCACAAACATGCCAATATAAAGGAAAGAAGTGAAAAATGGGAGTGTTATAGTGCATGTGGAGCAAATAGTAGTATAGTGGATAGAAATGGGCAGGCAAATTCACCAGGGTAGGTTGTACAATTGTGTGCTTGTGCATGGGAGTGGAGTGGTGGGGTCAAAGATTGCCGTGTTATATGTACCATACCATACCATACACCATAATGCGTGCAGTTACGCACACTTAGATAGGAGGGAATCAGCTAGCGTCAATCATTTTAGTCATCAGATGCGGCACGGGAATCCTTATATATATTGCCATCTCACCCATATGCGGGTCCCACCCCTTTACAACTCCACTTTCCATACACTTGCATTGTGTCTAGTCTACTACTACGGAATATATCCTCTACGTGCTGAATTTTCAATGGATGTGGACGCTGCACTTTGGAAAATTGGAAAACGACAAACCAATTATGAATTATGCTCTCAACCCACTAATATTCAATAATAATCTCTTTCCATGCATCTTCCAACCTCTAGCTATAGTCCTCAATCTTCTTCCCTCTTTTATTCCACACCCCCCCCCCCCACCCATATATATCTTTTCCATTCCCAACAGCCATATATAACAAGTTTTTGTTCTATCATTTTCTACTTCCAAAATGTATTTCTTTTAACTTTTCTGATGTTGATTATTAGGTAAAGGATGTTATGGTTGCATTCAGAATAAGGAAAGGGGGGAGAACGCGACGAAAATGAAGAAGAAAAAAAAAGACGGGTAACTTTAACTCCTAATATTGTTTTTTATATATAAGACACGTTTAAAAAAAGGAAGAAAATAATATAATAATAAAAATCCATTGATTTTCTTTTTCGGGTAAGTTCACGGTATCGATCCGTAGAGTTTACTTGGTTTTTGGAATTATAGAATAATTAATTAATCATTCAATTAGTTTTTTTCTTATTACTTAAATATTGAGGCTCTTTAAATCCAAATTTTTTGTCATAAAAGTATATTCAAAAGACAGCGACAGAAAGAGAGTTTAATTAGCTAGCATAGGATACTCTGAGAATATATATCACGTAGGATTATACTCCACTCATGTACTATAATGATCAAATCATTAAATATCAACGTCCGAGCCAATCAAGTCAATCATGATGAACTCTATGATATTTCCCACTGCATTTACAATTGTCTGTAAGAAGTTACCGCCGGCCAATCTTATCCCAGAAATTATATCGACGCATGCAACTAGTTCATTGATATTATTCCATATATATAAGGGTACTTGAAGAAAAACATAATTGTGCATAACTAAAAGTATAATAATGTGTTGGAAATACGGATGACAATATTGTTCTTTTCCTATAGTTAAATCTGAACATATCTTATGCTCTGGTTTATTTTTTTTTAATAAATTTTTGTTTATCCAAAAAATAATAATGTGTTGGAAAATTTAATCTCTCGTATATATATGAAGTTTATATCATTTTACTATTTTAGTGGTTAGGATGGATGGATTAATATTGTAAAACTAAATTGTGCAATCACTTTAGATGCAACTCACTGATTAGAATTTCGTCCACCCAATTTTTTCCTCTAAAATGTCAAGTAGACGTAAAGCATTTAAATTGTCTTTCTTTAGTAAAGGTGAACTTATTATCACTTTTGTTGAAAACAATCTCTCTTAGTTCATTTAATTTTTAAAAAAAATAATAATTGAAAACTATAGTATATGTATTGACCATGGATATCCATCTATATATATAATTGAATATTCAACTCCATCCCACAACTACATTGAAAAGGATCGCAAACACTTTTTTTTTCACAAAAACTAGGATCTAGGGGAGGCACCACTACTAGAATAGTGCCCAAGGGATATATACTGGCGGTCAGGGGTGGGAAAGGGTGAAACATATGGGAAAAATACCTTACCAAAAACTTGCAAGTAAATGTTTCATCGAAGTAAATTAGGCAAAAGAAAGTATATAAACATACATTTTTATTTGTCCTTAGTTTTTTTTTTATAGCTAGTGACACAACACAAAGGAAGTTTACACAGGAAAACAAGGAAATATATATTTATTAGACAATTCCTTGATTAGTAATATACGTAATGTATAAAAAAAGTAATATACGTAAGAGATTTATATCTTTATAGTTTTAGCATATATATACAATATTAATTTTAAAACATTCGGCAGAATATGCAATCTTAAATTTATATAAAAAATTATGAGAATGCATGAAAAACTTTTATTTATAATAATTTTTTGTAAAAAAGTCTAAAAGTTGTTTTAATGTGTATCATATGTAAAAGCAATGTTGATTTATACCATATAAATAAATCTTAAAGCTGATGATGTATGACCAGTGGCGGAGCCACATACATTTCAGGGTGGGCAACTGCCCCCACTGAAATCTAAAAATTCCCTCTACTATTAATATTTTTTCAACTTTTGACCCCATGAATTTTTTTTTGCCCCCAGCTACTTTTCTCTTTTCAACTTTTGACCCCATGAAATTATTTTTCCCCCCAACTACTTTATATTGTCCATCGTGTCCTTAAGCTGCAACTAACGTCCCATCACCTGCACCTGAAGTCAGTAACTTGGAAATCAAAGTAAAATTGGAACAAAAATCATCAAAAGCTTTGCCTAGGATTCACAAGACCATTTAAATAGAGTAAACTGTTTTAACCACTAGACCAGACTAGATATTTAATAATGACAATTATATTATATGTACCTTCTTACCCAACCTCCCCCTTAATTTTAAGTTTATTCCCCAACAGCCACCTCATATATATATAAATTTCATAATACAAAATTTAAAAATGTTAAAATACATCGGTTTATGCGGTTCAATCAGTGACCCACCAATTTGATCAATAACTAATTAATCTTGTAACCCGACTGAGTTGATGACTTATGTGAGTTTAATGACATTGCATCTTGGTCTCTCATATTTCATTCTTGTTTCCAAATCCGACATCGTCCGTTGCTCAACCGCAATTAGACTACCCGCGAAAATTGCCCCCACTAGCCCCAGGTCCTAGATACGCCACTGTGTATGACATTTTTTTTTATTATGTTTAGATATTACTTAGTTTTACTTTTTGCAAAAAAATTGGCACATAAACAATATAATGTTTATCTTAAACGCGGATTATTCTACTTTTTTATCTGTTAAAGGTGCAAGATTGGATGAGAGGGTTGGTGGTGTTGGAATCTAATTCCCTATCTGTTTTGACAGGTTCCTGCTTTTTTGCTCATTTTCATGCCAAAAGCTTACCACTTAATTTTGCGAAATTTTAGTTGTAAAGGCACCAAATTTGCAGCCTTAATCCTGCATTCACCTGTCCCCTCTCTCTCTCTCTCTAATATTGTGAGTGAGTGAGTGAGTGTGTTTGTGTATGTGTATGGAGGCCACATATGTACAGAGAAGAGAGAGAGAGAGAAATTAATAGTGGTACAAACTACAAAGGGAGCCATGCACGTGCATGAGAAATACAAATCAGAAAAGGAGATGAGAGTGGGACATAGCTAGTTGCATTGCATGACTTAATGCATCCCAGTCGTGAGGGGGTAAAGTGGAGGCGTCAAAAAGCAAAGGATATGTGGTTTCCCCACACAAATACTGTAAAGGAAATTGAGGGTACTACGTACCACACTTCCATGTATATGTGCCATACTTTGTGGCCTCATGGGCCGCAATCACTAAAATTAATGTAATATTATTGCAATAATAGTCGGCAACATTAATTTTCTTATTGATTCGATTTCTTCACTATATTCTCGTATACAAAGATTCATAATTTTGCACATGCATGATGTTAATTAGATTCCCATACCATACTTTATTTGGTAAGAAAGATCAGATATATATATAGGAGTAAGATTTAATTAGTGAGAAGATGCAAGCAAAACAGTTTGGTTGTGAATTGTGATTTGATTTTGGATCAATTAATATTCTAAAAATTAATTGGTATGACTTGGCAACAAGTTTCCTTCCCAATCCCTCTTAATTAATCACATTTCTACATCCATATACACTAGCTATTACTTCCTCCGTTCCTTTTTATCTGTCAGTTTTTAATAAAAATTTTATTCTTTTTTATCTATCATTTTGTTAGTTTAAAGTTATATTTTGACAATTATACCTTTAATCCTATTAATTGTTTCATACATTTTTATTTAGAAGTTCAAAGACGAATTACTACTCTCAAAAATGTTTTACTTTCTAACAATATAACTTTATTACTAATACAAAGTGAGACTCTAGGAGTCCGTAAAAGATGAATTGAAAAATTAAATAAGGGGATGAAAATAATTAAAATAATGAGACACATTAATATAGAGAGATAAAATGAGATAGTGAAAAAATAAAGATATAATAGGAAAGAATTTATCAATTAATTGATTCTTCAACCTTAAACGACAGATAAAAAGAAACGGAAGGAGTAACATCTTTCTTCTCTTTCATGTGCTTCCTAGCTTTTCGTTTTAAAAGAGGGAAACATTTTGATTAATGTTCACTCAGGTATTCCAATGACCGAACTAAGGCTGGAGTCGTTCAACCTTTATGTCAGTGAGTATAGAATGTATGTATTTTGTGACCTGCTGTGTCTTGTCTCTGGTATGGTCCGTTATGTATAGGTGGCGCATCTTGTGACTGTTGCAAAAGGTCCAATAATCCTGAGAGACTTTAATCCCACTATTATAATTAATTAGCAGCCTTATATTACTGTTAAATAGAGCTGTTATTATTTGTAACTAATTTAGTGTCATTATGGGGAGGAAAAAGGATTGTTCATTTGAGGAGGTAGGGAGCTGAGTTGATAAATATTTCTTTGTAATTTATCTTTGGATAAGACACTTTTTATGCTTTTTGTCTTGTTTTTAATGTAATTTGTTTTTTTTTTAAAAACAACCGGTCAGATCCAAAAAAATTAATTAATGATTATTTTTATTTTTATTTTCGGATTCAACCATGGAAGGAGAGCCTTATTACAAAATGATTTGTAAATTCCGGTATGTCTCTTAAAAAACACAAACACACCGCTCTTAATTAATTTAAGTTGCGCCATGATACTTCAACAACAAATTAAAGTATTTTCTTACTAATTTAAATCGACTAGGTACTAGCTATATGAACTAACTGAATGACGGTATAATTCCTTTCATAAATCATATGCAATGACAGATTTTTGTTTTTTTTGTTTTATTTCCCGGCTATACTCCACGTACAACTATAAAGATTAATCTCTTAAATTATTAAGATCTATTTAAAAGACTGATCTCTCCCAACAAATAATCTTTTATAAACATGGCCTAGGAATTGGGCAAGATAGTGTTTCCTTATTTTTCATAAGATTTTCCTTCTTTCTTTCATTTTTTTTCTTCCTGAAATTCGTCTAATGTTTGGGCTGATGGAAGTAAACAAATTACCTCCTGTACCCTGTACGACCTGAGTTGAACCTCTAACTGAAGTTTTATTTTTGGTCCAGTAAAATTAAAGAAGGGCAAAAGCCCAAAGGAAACCAAACAACAAACAGGGCCTATAACCCAAGCTCATAATAATGAGGACCAGATCCATGTGACTCTGTCTTATCAATAGCATGGGCCATGGGCCGGCTACACCAACAGTTCTTGTAACAATTAGACCCACGCCTTGTGAATGATAAAAAAAAAAAGAGACCCACACCTTGTGCACAAATCGTATGCGTGGAGCCCGAATTACAGGTAGTTGTAACGAGAAATGTTGTGCCAGTTTAGTTTTATGTTGGATTTTTCGTGGCTTGCGAGAATCATACTTTTTTTTTTTTGGATACAAATCTCTATCTCTATCTCTATCTTCATACTGGACACACATTAGTTTTTCTTGTATCTCATATGCTTACCTATCTGTTGTGAAACTTAGGTCAATAGTTTTACTACCCTACATTCTGCTTTAAGAAATTTTTGAGATTGGTTAAGAATTTCAATTCACTTCACATAACTGTGTGTACTTTTGGATGTATTTTTTTTAACTATGTACATGTAAAAGTTAGTGGGTATAACATTCCATTCCATGCCAGAAAGGTTTTGACAGCAACAAAGTTCCTACAATCATATTGAAATGAACAGAGTGGGTTTTGTTATCTTACTGATGTTTTTCTTCTTATGTTCATTGTTTGTTTTTTGGGGATGCTTTTTTTGGTTTTAATTTAAATTATTGTAGTTTCAGTAATTTTTGTTTTTGAAAGGAGGTGGGGGATCCAGTACCTGGGTCAGTGAGGGCAACTCATATAAAAAAATAAAATTTAATAATAATAATTATAATAATTATTCTTATCATGTATATAAAGACAAAGACATAAATGTCAAAATCATAAAATTTTAATATATCTAAGACTTAATTGTATTTTTTGTCCCGGTTATAGCAATTGTATGATTTTAATCCCCCAATTTCATTTGAACGAATTGGGTCCCTATCCCAATTGTTGCAATGAGGTTTCTCCGTCACTATGACGTCCTATTTTTAACACCCAGGGCCTACGTGGCACGAGTGAGATTGATTTGACACTAAAACAAGTCACATTGGGCACCGAGTAAAACCATCTTGGCACTAATTAGATGACAAAGACCTTCAAATATAATTAGGAATTTTAAACATGTATTGCATTATTTGCGTTACCGACTTGCTTTGAAATTTTTTTTGGCAACCTATACCATGCAAAGATGAGTTGTTTAGTGTTAAATCTGTCTCACGTGTGTCGCACAGGTTTCGGGTGTTAAAAAGGGAAAGACCCAAAAAGGGAAAGACATAATGACAGATGAACTTGATTGGGACAATTGGGGGACTCAAAATTGGAAATCAATGGATCAAAATTGCACAATCACAATAACTATGAGACCAAAAGTGCAGCTAACCTATATCTAGTCAAATAAATTATATATTTTATAGTTGTCTACGTGAATTCATGTTTTGAAATTGTTGAATGATCAATTGATTGTCAATGTTATTGAACACATCTCTCTCAATATATAAGATCTAAACAATCATTCATCCATGTATCGCTAGGATTCTACTGAGTGGGGTCAAAAATAAAATTTTAGTGGAGTCAAAATTGAAAAAATATAAATACTACTAAATAGCATTTTTAAAATTTGAGTGGGGCATATGCCCACCCTGGTCAGTATGTAGATGAGTAGATCCGCCAATGTGGGGTACTGTAATGGTAGTGAAGGTTAGCAATGTGTCTTCCATGTTGCAGCTCGGTGCGGCTTCTGCTGAAGGATGTATTTTTTTGATGTGTAGAAGAATTTGAGTCAACCATGTAGTTTTCTAGTGTTGCTTATTTATGTATGTGGGGATTTAACCCTTTCCAAAAGCAACCATACCAGTGGATGACAAGTGACACTGTCCAATAATAACAAGAAACATACCAAACCAATGAGATTAATTGTGGATCGTGGACATGTTTAACTAAGGGATCCCTTTCATTCTTCTTTGGGACAATCTAATGTATCTGTCTGTCCAATGTAAATGCTGCAGGTTTATCTGCTTCATTGAAAATGAGAACCAAACCATCAAGCAACACTTCAATTGAAATAGATCTCATACTATTCTTCAACCATGTAATAATACAATTCACAAATAAAAGTAAAATATAGGTTGATTATTCCAGAAGAAAAGGGAGAAGGTTTTAAGCAATCATAAAAAAATATGACTAATAAGCCATTTGTGTTTAGTTCTCTGGACGAACATTTTAACATTCCAATAAGACAAGTGCCAAGTTGGCACTTGGGCTTTTATATACATTGGAAATGAGGGATGAATCCCCATCTCACACCCATCACTTCATTGGGATGAAGTGTGGAATGGGTGATGGGGTGTATGTGTATCATTGCCCTATATATATCATACTAAATTACTAATTATATCATGATAGAATAAAATATTAAAATATTGTTTTTAAACTTCATAAATTTTTTTTTGTTGACACAAAAAAAACTTCATAATTTTTTGTGTTGGTGGGGCTTATGATTTATTCACCTCAAATTACCAATTTGAATTGTAGAGAATTTAGTAGAGTGGACCCAACAGATTGACTCAAAACCAGGACCACCTAACTGGGTCTGTCTAATTTCGCATAGAACCATGCTCAATTTCCGATTTTCCATCTTGTTTTCTTTCTCTCAAATTATTCAAATTCTGAACTTTATGTTAGCACTCACTCAGCAAAGAACGAATTATCTTTATTGTGTAAGGTCGTGAGGTGTTGATTTGGTAATTTTCCATTTTTAAACTTCAAAAGGAGGAACTGTTGCTTTGTGGGTTTTGGGCCTTTGAGGGAGCTTTCCGCCTAATTGCGTGATAACAGCGACATTACTTGTTTTTTTAGGTAAAAAGTTCATAGACACCATAACCCATTCGCAACACGCACCGTTTTCAACTTTGTCACATTATGGTTGATTAAGACATCCTCCAGAAGCACCTATTAAACGATCTAAATTCCAAAATCTAATGTAGGATTTCTTCCAACAATTTGCTATCCAACATGGGCACCTATTTTGAATACACAACCCTCTAAAAATGGTGTTGGTTGTTTGTAAGAAATTAGCATTTTAGTCTCTACATATATTAATATATTTTAAATTAGTCTATCAAATTGAAAATATTTAATTCTATTAATCCTTTGGAAAAGGTTAACTTTTTTTTTTGTTGCAAAGGAGGCTTTAAGCTGGAATAGGTTAACTTAGTTCTTGAAATTGATCAATAAGTAATAATATAATAGAAATTTTTTAATTTTAATGACTAATTTGAAATATTAGTAATTTTAAAAACTAAATTGATAGTATTTTATAATTTTATAAACTAAATTGATAATACAGTCAATAAAGTTTCATGAATGATTTTATACCGAAGACAAACACGAAAACATTTCTTTTGGGTGACTAAACGAGGGTAAGGAAAAAAGTGAAATTCTTCACAAATAGTCTTGGCTAGGTACAAATTTCCACAGCCTCGTCAAGCAATTCAAAATTCATTATGCGTACACTTCAAAATTTCTAACCTTGAAGGTATGAAACATTGACATTTCCATCTTTTGTTCCTTAGGCAGATTCAACGTTACAACTGTCATTTGAAATCTGCCTCAGAACATGCTTTCATATTTACACATCAACCTTCAAGATCATTTTTCAATTTTAAACATCTTTCATTTTCTCTGTCTCCTCTGTCTTATCCCATCAATGGCCCCATTACTTTTACGAGGGTCTATAGACAAATTTTATTTACAGTTTATTTACCTTCAAATTCTAGAGGCCATTGCTCAAAATTGGTAACCAATTATGAATGGAGATGTAAATTAGCACGGGGAAAAAGAAACAAACGACAAAGTTGGGGGCATATGTCCCAACTTGCGCGTACTAGGATACCAAAGTGGATAAGCATGCAAAATGATATAGCTGAAAATGTCTAAAAGAAAGGGATTGAATCATTGTGGTTTTTAAATGATTCACATGAATGATCAACTGTTTAAGGTCCCAACGACATGGCAACATGGAGAATGGACAATAACACATTGCCCCCCACCAAGTCTCTTACTCGATAAAGGCATGTTTTCTAGAGCATGTTAGTTTGCATTCGATTAATTGGCATGCCACGCTGCATATTGATTGACCATCATAGTAATTTCAAATCACGCAGTCTACAAAAATATAGAGGAAGGGAAGGGGGAAAAAATAGATGCTTACTATAACATTAAAAATTAATAATTAGCACAAAAGTGATTAAGAAAAATAAAATTAACATATGAGAAGCGCCTCTAGTAGTTTGAAGAATCTAACTAATGTACCATGGGTGTCTTCTCAATTGGTCTGAATGTGGAAGGAGAAGATGCCAAAGGAAGAACCTGAGATGAACTTGAAGGAAACTGTGGTTGTAGTAGCTGTTGTTGAAACTCTATCTGTTGTCTCTCTTTGTTGTCTGTGACCATTGTAGAATTAGGGGAATCTATAACCTTAGATTCGGGTACAACTACAGACCCATAATTCATTTGTGCTTTTCTTTGAGCCTCTTCCATCAATCTTCTAAACAGCTTCTCCTCTGCATCCCTCAGGAACTTGAACTTTGGAGGAGGTGAGGATCTATATCTGTTGTTGAGTTCCGATTCAAAGAGAGGATTATTGAACCCTTGGTGGTGGTGCTTATTATAAGAATCAACACTATTATCCAAACAACTCTTCAAAGGAGAGGAATTAAGGAAAGGTGTATCAATTGATGATACCATAAGATCACTCAAGCTCCTTGTTCTTGACCCTTTTCTTGACTTGCCATCTTCAGAATCCAAATCTTCTTTGGTTTCCTCATTGATTGTGAACAGAAACCTTGGTGGGCCAGCTAGATTGTGCAGCCTCATCAACTCCACTTCCACCCCTTCTTCTCCAAAGGCCTTTCCGGTACCTAATTCCAAGTCTGGCTCTTCATGATCTTTGTTTTCTGGGTCTATGTTCACACTCACTGAGTTGTTGTTGTTGTTGGTGGTGGTAGATGGTGTCTTCCAACAGACTCCATTAAGCTTCATCCCCTTTGCATCATTACCTTGATGTATTTCAGTTGCTGTGTGTGTTCTTCTTTTTCTTCTCCTCCATAACAGATACCAAAGCTCGGCAACCAGAGCCAGCAAGAGAAACCCAAAGGCAAGGCTTAAAGAAACAACTAACTTACTCAAAGACATGCCTCCTTCATGTCAAGCTACTATAAAGAAGAATTACTCCAAGGAAGAACCAAAAACAAGTCCCAGATTCTTTTATAGGAAATAGGGAAAAAGTCTTATAAGTTCAAGATATGATGATATGTAAATGATCAATGCTGCGGAAAGCTCACCCACAAAACTTGTTTAAAGCCAATGAGAAAACCAAAAAAATGGCTTATAAATCATTTTTTTTTTTTTTACTGTCTAAGGAACTGAAATTGAATTTGGAGGTTGCTTAGAACGGTGCCCTGTTTGTGTGATAAGGAATATGGATATGGTTTTGCTTGAAATGAAAGAGCGTGTGAACTGTGGCAAATATTTGCACTTCTGTGTTTGTGGTGTGAAGTGTGCGAATGGCTGGAAAGCAGCACACATGGGCTTTTGCAAAAGGGTGTTTGTCATTTAACGTCAAAGCCAAACATAAACAATAATTTCATTCACTCAAACAAAAGAAAATCAGTCCCTTAACCATAGTGGTTTGCTAGAAAAATAAAAGCAGATCCCCTTAATTTGATGTGGTTACACTTACACAGGACACTGCCAAGGATCCCAACACAGCCGTCACCAATGAAGACTTAGCTTAGCTGGGTATATATGGTGGAATAAAATCAAAAGAGCATCTCATCAAAATGATATGGAGCACCGTTCTCGTCGAATATTTGACCGGAGACAGACTTTAGTACTCCGTGAGAGTTTCTAAAGTCAAGTCTTAAGTCTACGGCGGTGTAAAATGCAATGTGCCTCCTAAAACTGCGATTTTTCTATTTAAACCAAGTCCTCATCCACCTATATCCAGTTATCGTGGGATAGTTATCGGCCGGACAGCACAAGTACTTTTTTTTCCCTTCAAATTATATTATATATATGTTGCATATCAATCTATTAGCACAGTAGCCAAAAATCATTTAAACTTGTGGAATTAACTATATGAGAAACAACATCTGGATCTCCAATAAATGAAACTGACTCTAGACGTGAGAGGTTAAATATTCTTCATAAATAACTTTGCAATCAGTACCCTACTGCAGTATATTACCACAACTATACTTAAAATCAATTAGACCTTTTTTTGGTCCTGGGGGAACCAATTATACTTGGTTTTTTTTGGTCGTTCCAATTATACTTTTTTTGGTCGTTCCAATTATACTTGAATGTTTTTTTTTTGGGTTAAAACTAGAATGTAAATATGTAATTGCCGACATTTGTTATAGGCGCGTTCCTGATCTTCTTAATTAATTAGCCCAAGTGTTGTTATCTTAAAGCCCAACCTAAGAGCTTCGTAAGGGGACCACAATGATTATTAGGGCCACAACACAGAGCTTGTATGTCACATGATAATTGGTACTGGACTGCAAATGCAAATAGATATTGAGCAATGGTACTCATATACTCTAAAAATATATTTATACATCCAATATTTCTTATTTTTTTTATCTTTCTCTAACTATCACATCACATATCACATCAATTTATCACTTTTCTTTTATCTCACTCTATCTCTCTTTAATAGTATACACCTAAGAGATATCTATCAATCTTTATTAGATATTTTTGTTGTTGATAGAACGCAAATAGATATTTGATTTAAATTTAAATTTAAATCAAATACAAACAGAAGCACATGCATGGCCCGTTTGGTACAGGTAACGGGCCCCTTATTGCGACGTTTGACGTTTCCTTGGATCGTCAAAGGTCAATCACTTATGATTGCATAATGCATATCTTTGATAAATAGTAGTTTCTTATTTATTTAAATGTCTAAATTAGTTATTTTTTTGGTAATAATATTACTTAAATAAATATTTGTAAATAATCAACTGAATCTTATATTAAAATGTTAAAACTTAAAAGGCTTTAACATGAATTAGGTCCCTCTAAATATCGACATTTTGAATTTAGTCCCTTTAAAAAAAGTCAAAGTTTTTTAGTCCCTCAAGAAATTAATTTTTTGATTTAGGTCCCTCTTTTGCGTTGACCGCTGACATGGCACACTGAGGTCCCTGTAAAAATGCTGACATGGCTTACATGCATTGCCACGTCAGCTGACACGTCATTCATAGTTATTTAGAGGGACTAAAATCAAAACTTAATATATTTAAAAGGACCATGTGACATCAATCAGACTACCACCACCACCACTCTCTCTCTCTCTCACCACCACCACCACTCTCTCTCTCTCGTTTTCTCTCTCTCCCCCCACAACCCCCTCCCACCACCACCACCACACTCTCTCTCACCCCCACCATACCGAGGCTAGCGTTCATGCCATAATCTACTGAGAGAGAGAGAGAGAGAGAACGAGAGAGAGAGTGTGTGTGTGTGGTGGTGGTGGTGGTGGTGGTGGTGGGGGGGCTGTGGGGAGACAGAGAGAGAAAAATAAGAGAGAGAGTGGTGGTCGTGGTGGTCTAATTGATATCACATGGTCCTTCTAAATATATTAAGTTTTGATTTTAGTCCCTCTAAATATTAAGTTTTGATTTTAGTCCCTCTGACGTGTAAGTCACGTCAGATGCATGTAAGTCATGTCAGCATTTTTACAGGGACCTCAGTGTGCCATATCAGCGGTCAACGCAAAAGAGGGACTTAAATCAAAAAATTGATTTCTTGAGGGACTAAAAAACTTTGACTTTTTTTAGAGGGACTAAATTCAAAACGCCGATATTTAGAGGGACCTAATTCATGTTAAACCCAAACTTAAAATATATGCAATGAAAGTGATACTAGAGAGAAACGTGACTTAAGAGTCTTAGAATCAGAACTGGATTGAGAAGAAGTGATCATATTGATTCTTATTTGTTGTAAAAGTAAATTAAAAGCTTTAAGTCAAAGTTACTATTTTTTATTTGGAAACCAACTTTGGATTATTTGGTTGGACAATGTTTGAAACAACTCTTTGCTTGAAGAATAATAGTACTATACAAGTTATAGAATAGGCGACTATTGGAAGGTTTGAAGCTGTTGTTGGAGCACCCTACCCATTACCCAAAAGAGCAATACTAGGGAGTAAGGTATGTCCGGGGAGTCGCTTCTTTTGAAAGAAAAAACCCCATTTTTATAAAGATTGACGTTTTTGTAAAATGATCAATCAATTGTATGCACTTGGAAAGAAAAGGTTTGGATTGGACTGGATAAAGGAACCCATTAATATTGAATATAGTAGAAGTGGTATAGGGGGACATTGTCTCTGCTGGGAAGGAAAGTAGGTGTTGGACCATGAAGTGTGTTGTCCAACCATACAATTTAAGGATTCCTTCTGTTAGAAAAATTCTGGATCGGGAATTGGGTTTTATATATATATGGAGTACTATGGACAGAAACAAAAGTTGAACTATTGAAGTAACTTAAGCATATCAAAAGCAACAGGCTACATCCATCGACAATCTCGAGTGTCGTTACTTTTGTAGGCAATTTCACTTCATAACCAGTGGCCATATATATGTATAAATTAATTAATTCACTATTCCAAACTAAAACAATTATAACTTACATTATTATGTAGAGGCATCAATGTCTAGTGTTTAATCTCTTTTTCCATTATATAATACGAGTGCGTACGTTGAAGTCCAATGTGACAGTGGTATCAAGAGTCTAAAGTTAGAGTTGTTACATTTTTTTTTAATCAGCAAAACTTATAGCATTTTATTAAAAATAGTCTCTGCAATACATGGTGGAACAGTAAAGTAAGTTAAAGACTGAGTACAGGTGATATATAGCTCTGTTACTATGTCATTGGGATGATTAATATTTATGGGTTTGTCATTCTAAAGTAATTAAAGACCAAATTAAAGAATGTGAGGGTGAAGAAAACCATTTCTTTTGTTTAGATCACAAGAGAAAGACTTCGGGAAAAAAAAGTATGGGAGCTTATATTGGAATGAATTTATTATGATTTTATTTATACATATAATAACAGCGGTTACTTTTTTATTAATTAATGGTTGAAATCTCATAGTTTACTTTTTAAAGTTAATTGCTCATTTTAAAGGTCAAATCCAGGGACAATAAGGACATATTTGTTTAAAAAAATTAAAAAGAAAAAAATTAATTTTTATTAGTGACATGTTGCCATTGTTTGAAAAACTTTAATCACACATACAGCGTGTTATTGGCTGATATTCTTCCCTGTGCAAACAGAAAAATTGTGCTAAGCAATTTTTTCTTGCTTATTTAGAATTGCTTTTGAAACTTGCAAAAAAAACAAACGGGATAGTAAAAGGTAAAGCTACAATGTTAATTTTGGGCAGTGTTTTTTCCCCGTAACATACGCAAAGTTGATCAGACAAAAAAAAATAAAGAAAAGAACTATGTGTTGCTAACTAAATGTTGCAATCAATTTCTTTTGTTTTCAAAGTCTGCAAAAAGAATTATTTTATGGATGGGTTCCATGCATGAAAAGGTAGAAGTAAAATACGCTAGGTTGAGTTATATAATATATTTAAGAAGAGGGTGGGCAATAAAAAACTCCAATGATCATTAGATTCATTATAATAAGCTCAATGACATAAACCCATTCCAATTTCCATCCAGTGATTGACACAACATATGTTGAACTCAAAAGTTGCATGTTAGTTTGTACTTTTGGCATGTCTCAGTCTCACTCTCTTTTAAGAACCTTGTCCAGAATTGAAAAAGTCAAAGAAGGGTTGGTTATGTGGAAAACCATCTTCTTCAATATTGATATCATCATCATCAGGGGAAGCAGAACGAGTATCAGTAGAACTATCAGCAGAAACTGAAGCCACTAGAGAAGACACCTGATGGTCTGTTGTTTTGATGCCAGTTGGGTGCAGAGGAAAGAGATCCAACGTTTCTTGGTTACTGTAGCTCAAGTTACATTCCGAGATTCTCTGCTGCTGCTGCTGCATGCCTTCGTATACCACCGGGCCATTGCAGATCATAGTACTACTCCACGTGATGCCGTTGTTTGGCACAACATTAACTTTCTCTGCTGCTTGTGCTTGGCTCCTCCTATAACCTACCGGTAGAAGTACCTTTGTTGCAGGGTGTTGGGGATAATAGCCCATTTCACTCTGTCCCTGAGGTATGCAATATGGGGTGCACAGAGCTGAAAAACCACAAAAAAAAATAAAATTACCAAATGGTGTCATAGAAAAGCAAAGACTAATTAAATTAAGAGAGATGTAACAGTTGGAAAGAAGATCCTACATCCGATGAATGAAAAAAGTAGTTTTTGCAACAAAAACCAGAATGCAAAATTTGGGTTGTTTTAAATTTTCTTTTTTTCAGCTTTTTTTTTTATTCTTGTAAAAAAAAAACTTTTTTTATTAACACACATACAGAACACATTTGCATGAAGAGACAGATTGGTTGTTTGTTCAACAATCAAACAAAAATGATCATAATGAATATATGAATGGAGGAGGAGCAGTATATATAATAATTTTGGAAGGTACTTAATTGTTGAACGAACCGTTTGGAGGACAAATTGGCGATGGGGAGAAGAAGGGTTGTGGCCTGTGAAGGAAGCGGTTGAGGTAAGCGATGTTGTCTTGCTTCTGCTTCTGTCTCTGTCTGGCTTTGTGATTCTGAAACCAGTAAAAGACATTCTTTCCTTCGATGTGACCATACGCCCTTAGCCTAGCGGTTATCTGCTGTATCTCCTCCGCAGTTGGAGTCTTTATTCCCTGCTTATACAGATTCTCCAACATGCTTATTTGCTCCTTCGTTGGGTTCCACCGCGAACTCGGTGGAATACCATTCGTCCCTCCCATAATCTCCACCTCCTCAATGTTATTGTTCTGACTCTCCATCAGTTTCACCACCCCTTCCCCTTCTTCAATTCACGCTTTTAATTTCCACAATATCACAATAAGGTTTTTGGGGATTGGAAGATAATGGTACTATTATGTGGGTTGGTAATATTAGTAGTAGTAATTACTCCCACTACCACTCTTTAGTAATACTAATTTGATGACTTCTCAAGCACTGTTTTTATAGAGTGATAAATAACATAACATGCGTTGAGAATTGAGACTTGAGAAAAAGAGAGAGGGGGATGGATTAACATGCGTATTGTTTTTGGTGCAGGACATCTCTGAAAACATGGCGGTTAGATGCGGCACAGAGAGAGGGGGCTTAGGTTTCGTCGTCTTCTTCGTTGTTCTAAGACGTGACTGTATTGGAGTATTAGAATTGTTACTACGAGAAGACAATAATAATTGCCCAAATGGCCCCTCTCTCCCATTGATTTTGGTGCATACAAACATAACGGAGAGTGTTTAAGATGAGCAAGGATAGATAGGAGTAGTAACGTTGATGACTCTGTCTCGGGAATGACAGAAGAGATCACGTAGGTAACGCCATTGAAGGAAAGGAAAGGAGGGGCAGAAGGGTCAAAGGAGGGGGGAAAAAGACAGGCGGTTGGGTTGTAAGGTGTAGGTGAGGGGTAGTATAGGCTTTGGGAATTGAAGTGAGAGCAGATAGGCTCTGGCGCCTAAGAGACAGAGAGAGAGAGAGAGAGAGATATGCATTGATCAGCATTCGAAGTTGAAACGTCTACTAGTACCTAGCTTAGCTATATAGGACTCTCAGCCCCGGGCGGAAGGTGACTGTGAAGTGTGAGTACTGTGATCGATCGATCTTTGTGGAAGAAGGGCTTGTTTGGCAATTGGTACTGTGTGTCTTCTATATATGTTCACGCCTTTCTTTGTCTGCTAGACTAGATATATAAAGTGGGCCAACAGAACCGCATCCTTTCCTTCTTAACAATATTCAAATTGTAACATGGCCTGGCTGTGTCGTGGTCCAATTTGTTTGATCTACATTCTTTTTCCCCCTTGTGTCCTACAGTTGACATGATTATGACATCCCCAACAGGGGAAATAACATAATGTCATGCATGATTTACGTGTATATATATATATATATATACACACTAGCATATAAATTAATATATTGGTTTACGTTGAATGGTCAAGGAAAATATAATTCTGGCGTGACCAGTTTTTGTCATACTTGTATGCACTAGCAAAAAGTACTAATACTAGTTTATTACTACTTGTTAATGTATATATTTAATTTCACTGTAGAAGGCTAAAAGGTTAGTATTTTATAGTATGACCGGTTGCTTTTTCAGTTTTCCCAAAAACGAAACAAAAAAATTATCGGTTATATTTTGAATCGGGAACAAATTTAGACATCATTTTCATTGTTATACTCAGATAAAACTTATTTTTAAATAAATTCATATATGGTAAAATTTCGCATAACCTTATCATATTAAAATTGTGTCGACTATCTCTTTTCACAAATATTAAACTAGTGGAGCACTGTTAAAATTTAGTGAATTAATATTCATAAGATTAAAGATAATTTTATATAGGAAAAGAGTAACAATATAATGACATGTTAATTTTTAGGCTTAATTACACTTTTAGTCCTCTAGGTATTGCTAATGTGCAATTTTAGTCCCCCACGTTTTAATTGTACCAATTGGATCCCCCAAGTTTTCCAATTGTTGCAATTAGATCTCTCCGTCAATTTCCCATCCAATTTTTAACAGAAATCCATGTCAGCACATAACATGTAAGATTTTTTAATGACGTGGCATCCACGTAGGCAAGTGACTCATATTATAATTTTTTTAATTTAAATCTCAATTAAATAAATAATTTTTTTAATTAAACAAATAAAACAAAATTAACAAATTAACAAAAAAACCCTAATCCCCAAATCTAAAAACCGAACCCACCATATCATCTCCCCCTTCCTCCCCCCCATTTTCAACCCTTCATCAACTGATTCTGGCCAAATGGTGTACTCCCCCATTTTCTCCCCTTCATCCGCCGAGTGGGACATCGTCCCACCATCACACCGAAGCTTCTCCACGAAGAACCCACTCTAGCCGGTGAGTACGCCCTTGCGCGCACCTCCATCGACACCCTGAACCCGTCCCTTCCCAATAATGAAACAAAAGCAACCACAACTCTAGAATTGGTCTTAACTCTGCAAATGCCCAACAACTTCGCTCAGTTTTGCACAGTTAGCAACTTCACATGGGTTAGTGTCTAAATTGGAAAATAAAACAAAATACTTTTCCCTTGGAATTTTTTATTGATTTATTAACATGATTTGAAGGATCGAAAATTGAATCCCTTGCACATCTGTGGGCTTAATGGAGTCGCTATTGGTTTGGCTCATCTCCGATGTTCATTCTTAAGAACAGAGGTTATAAAGCTGTGCTGTTCAAACAGATAAATGAAGCAAAAATGGGGAAAGGGCGAGATGGTTTGATGGGTCCGGTTTTTTTTATTTCGGGAATAGTTTTTTTTGTTAATTTTGTTTTTTTTGTTTCATTAAAAAACTATTTATTTAATTGAGATTTAAATTTAAAAAATTATAATATGAGTCACCTGCCTACGTGGATGCCATGTCATCAAAAAATCTTACATGTCATGTGCTGACATGGATTTCCGTTAAAAATTGGATGAAAAATTGACGGAGGGACCTAATTGCAACAATTGGGAAACTTGGGGACCCTATTGGCACAATTAAAATGTTGGGGATTAAAATTGCACATTAACAATACCTAGAGGACTAAAAGTACAATTAAACCTAATTTTTAACATGAGCAATTGATTTCCACTCTAATGCGGTAAAACCCAAAAAGTACTGAAACAGCATGAAAAGCATAACCATAGCCAAAGAAACATCAAGCGTATAATTTTGTACGAATCTTCTAGTTGTAATTTATAAGAAAAATGAAAATATATTAAGATTGTCCGTATGTTGCTGTTCTTTGGTGCTTTTATGACTCTTGGGCTATGTTTGGATGAGGGTTTTTGGAGGGGAAGGGAGGGGAGGGGAGTGGAGGAAATGACTTATAATTCCTAATTACCTTGTTTAACTTTAATAGGACAAAGAAAATATTATTTTAGAAGGTAGTAGACACCAAGATGTAAAACTTTTTTTTAATTTTAAAAACTCTCAAACAAGGTAATTGAAGATTATAAATTTTTCCCTCCCCTCCCTTTCCCTCCAAAAACCCCCATCCAAACATAGCCTTGGGGAGTAAAAGTAGGACCAGGATTCCCTGCAGTCGATCAAAAGCACGCAATCACGCAGTCACGCACTCTGAGCCATTGATTCTGTCCAATCTTAAATCCTGGCCATTGACTTGTTTTACCCAAAAAAAATTAAAAAATGGGAGAGGAGAGAGATAGAGATCAGCGACTCGATCCAGGGAATCCCAATTCGTAAAATTATTGTACGTTTGAAGAATTGATATACTATCAGTATGTTAAAAACAACATAAAGGAGAGAGAACTGATCTCATCAAGGTTTCTAGGATCAGTACCTATTTTTATCGAAGTTGATGACCAATATAATATATAGTCGGAATATATATATAGTTTTACATGCTTATAGCATGCATTAATATTTTTTTTTGTTTTAAGATAAGAATTAACACTATTTCTCTTATACTCTAATAATTATACAAAGGGTAATTCCACATGCACACACACTAATCACCAGAGGGATTACTTAAAAATTCGTTCTATAATTATCTGAAAAAGAAATCTGGTTCTACCTTGGAAAGGGTTATTAAGATTTGATTTTATATATTTGGCGGAATGTTCTTTTTGTAAGTTAGGCTATGCTCAAAAGTTGAATTAATCCTTAAAAGAAGGAAAACAAAAAGAAGAGCGCGCAAGGGTGCAGACACAATATAGTATTACATTACATATCAGAGGAGAGATAATATTACAGAATTACCACAGAAAAGTAGGAGAAACCTAGATGTAACCAGATAAAAAGCTAGCCTTCAAGCTTCAAAGAGTGCAATGATGGGTGGAGAAGAAGGGTGCATGTGACCGACGCGCGCGATCGAGGAATTGAAGATGGGTGGTGAGATTAGATGACACGAATGAAGCTAGCTTAGGACTGGTTGGGCGCATGCAGATACTAACCCAAAACACCAAGTGGGATTGTTGGACGTATGCGCCATAAATGAACGTCTCACTGCCAGTACTGCATGCTATTCTATGCTATGCTGAGCCTGCTCTGCTAGCACACACGGTCAACGAAAATATAGGGAGCAAAACACGACATGATAGGCTACCTCTCATGCTATTCAATTCATTACTGATCAATTCAATTCCCACCGAAATAACGGGCTTGCTTTTGCGCTGACTATATATAACAAATCTTCAAGTCAGTAGTCACTACTGTATGTGTGCGGATTATATGTTGTTCAAAAATAAAAAAGAATTTTGCTTGCATACCCAATATGCCATAAAAATGAGAACTCATAGATATGATGGATAAATTATGTGATAAGAATAGAATAAGAAAAAGTTGTTATAGATGGATGTTGAAAATGAATGGGTATTCAAATATTATTGATATTGTTGCAATTGGAACATACAAATATAATCATATATTTTTTTAAATATTTATTTAATTATTTGTCATTTTAATTTATTTAATTAAAATAAAATAAATATATAATCTGAAAGAGTGTCTTTAATGCTTCGGTCTAGAGAAAAAAAAAAAAAAAAGAGGAAAAACAAAGTACAAAATTATTTGTTCAAGAGAGGGAGGATGAACGCTTCGGTCTATGTTATTGTTTGTGAGTATGCTACATATCGTCATCGTCGTGTGTAGAATGCACAGGATAACCATTGGAGTAGCGCCACCGTGATCGAGCGTGGCCTCGTGAACAACGCAGAGCAAGAGCGGGGCCGGGAGGGAGGGAAGGAGTGAATATGGTTTGGACTTTGGAGCAAGAGAATTGAAGCACCAATCCCTTCGCCGTGTTCTGCTCCTTTTAGGCTTTAGCCACAGAATTCGATGCATATTGGGGAAACCATGCATGCTTTACCTGTGGACCAAAATACTAATTCAAATGTTACCATGCATCCCTCAGTCTTCAGTCCCCTGAACATTTGGTTCCGCACAATGCTTGTACGACACGACAATTTTGCGGGAATATGCTGTCGTTTCTAAAATTATTATAAAAAATATTTTTGTTTTGTTTTTTGTTTTAGTCCCCTTAATACTTATTTATGTTGGAATTAATCCTATAATATGTTTAGTTCTGCTGTGGCAAAAATTGATTTTTTACTAAAATGATTTTGTAAAATTAATTTTGGTTAAAATTGAGTTTGAAATAAAGTGATTTATGTTTAAATTTTTTACTCTGAAAGTAAATTTAAAGTAAAACTTAATTAGTGTAAAATTTTTAACCCAATACAAAAACTACAAATTTTAGTTTCAGCTAAAATCAATAACAAAATTATTTTTACTATCAAATCCCAAATACCTTTATATAAAAAAAAATCATGTTTAATCCCATAAATTTGAGTTTAACTCCACCCATCGTATTACCAAACATGCACAATTGGATTCATCTCCCACGTACACTTGTATAAACCAGAATCTGCACCCAACTTTTGGTTTTTGGTCAACAATATGCACCCAACTTAGATAACCATTGCAGCGGCCCTATGTGGATGGGTAAGTAAAAATGAAAAGGGGGAAAAAGAACCCATGAGACACAAGACAAGAGGGAAAAGAATAGAGAAATGGAGGGTAAAAACGAAATGAACTCTCCACCATTCCGTACACAAAACAAATCGGAGAAATTTTTCAATGGATTCCACACATTATCTTTTCTAAATTTTTCTTTTGGTCAATTATCTTTTCTAAATCTAATCCATATCCTCTCTATTTCTACAGAGCAAACGATGCATTAGAGTCCAAGCCCATTGCCAAGCATGTATTAAATCACGAATGTAATTGTCAGTCCAAACTCTGTTTTTTTGGTGAATGAGTCCAAACTCTATTAGTGCCAGCATATATAATTTTCGATCCCGAAACTCATTATATGTTAAGAGAGGTTTTTTTTTCTGGTCGAAAATGTTACGATAGTTTTTTTTTTGGTCTTAAAATGTTACGATAGTTTGAAAGCTCTTTTTTTTTCTGGTCCAACTTTCTATGGGTCCTTTTTTTGGGTCATTTTCTATGGGTCTTAAATGACATTTCAAACTGTTGCCCATATTATTTTGAGCCACAAAGCCCATTAAGATAAAATGAGAATTGAGGGAATCGGTAAATACACCCCACTTTTTTGGCCATACACCCCATATTAATGTAGAAATTTCAAAAATACCCTCAAATTTTGCGTATATTCCGGAATACAAAAAATTGCATTCTGAAAACTGGTACAAAATTACACTCCGCAAACTCCAGTTCCAGAATATACACGAAATTGTGGGGTGTATGACTCAAAACCTAATATTAAAAAAGAATAGTTTTGAAATTTCATCTTAAAGTGGGATGTATGGACAATTTTGATGGTGTATATACCAATTCCCATCGAGAAATCATGTGAATTTATTAAAGTGCTTTGTTTGGGCCTGAGCCGGTTTGGTTCCGTGTTCCTCTTCATGAGATTATCATTCGACCAAAAAAATAAGTGCTTTTTAATGTGGGATGCCGATGAGGGCCCTCAGCAAGAAGTTTGACTTGCCATGTTTGAAGCCTCTGTCCCCTGTATGACTGTAATTAACAGTGGGTCAGGTTCAAACTGGCTTGCATTTTCTTTCCCATACTCATCCCATTCATGTCCAATCCGGACAAAATAATTAATAATAATAATAATAATAAATATCAACAATTGGAAGAAAGACCACTTTTTTTTTTTGAGGAAAAAGAGCACATGTTTGTTAATCTGAGAAGTGAGAACAAGCAGCAATCGCAATAAGCATTATGCAGCATAGAAACATCACAATATGAGTAAACTAATACTCTGGTTCACATTAAAATGGGGAGAAAAAGTACACTGCAAAAAGGGGAGAGAAAAGTACGCTACACTATCCAAATCAAAGCATACATATATATTAGTATGGTTATGGTAAAAAAAAAAAAAAGCATACATATATATTAGTCATTATCCAGAACGTTCTGTGCTTAATCGACTTCCTCAATTTTGGGGCCAGCACCACCACTTCCTGCAGCGCCAGCAGAAGGACCATCCTCATCCATGCCTCCACCCACGTCAGCACCACCAGCACCTTGGTACATCCTAGCAATGATGGGATTGCAAATGCTCTCCAACTCCTTCATCTTGTCCTCAAATTCATCAGCCTCTGCAAGTTGGTTCCCATCGAGCCACTGGATAGCCTGCTCAATTGCATCTTCAATTTTCTTCTTGTCATCAGCTGACAACTTGGAAGCAATCTTGTCATCCTTGATTGTGTTCCTCATGTTGTAGGCATAATTCTCCAGCGCATTCTTGGCCTCCACCTTCTTCTTGTGCTCCTCGTCCTCAGCCTTGTACTTCTCAGCTTCCTGTACCATCTTCTCAATCTCCTCCTTGGAAAGCCTGCCCTTGTCATTGGTGATCGTAATCTTGTTCTTCTGTCCAGTGGTCTTGTCCTCCGCAGAGACATTCAAGATACCGTTGGCATCAATGTCAAAGCAGACATTAATCTGAGGAACACCCCTCGGAGCAGGTGGAATACCAGACAACTCAAACTTGCCCAGCAGATTGTTATCACGAGTCCTCGTTCGTTCTCCCTCATAGACCTGAATCAGAACACCGGGTTGGTTATCAGCGTAGGTTGAAAACACTTGCTCCTTCTTAGTTGGAATGGTAGTGTTTCTGGGAATCAACACAGTCATGACCCCTCCTGCAGTCTCCAAACCAAGGGAGAGGGGGGTAACATCCAGCAACAGCAGATCCTGCACCTTCTCGTTGCCCTCACCGGTCAGAATAGCAGCCTGAACAGCAGCACCATAGGCAACAGCCTCGTCGGGGTTGATGCTCTTGCAAAGCTCCTTCCCGTTGAAGAAATCCTGCAAAAGCTGTTGAACCTTTGGGATCCTAGTAGACCCACCAACAAGAACAACATCGTGGACGGTGCTCTTATCCATCTTAGCATCCCTCAAACACTTCTCAACGGGCTCCATACACTTCCTGAACAGATCCATGTTGAGCTCTTCAAACCGAGCACGAGTAATGGTGGTATAGAAGTCAATCCCTTCATAAAGGGAATCAATCTCAATGGTGGTTTGTGCAGTAGAGGAGAGAGTCCTCTTGGCCCTCTCACAAGCAGTTCTCAGTCTCCTCAATGCCCTAGGATTCCCACTAATATCCTTCTTGTTCTTCCTCTTGAATTCCTGAACGAAATGGTTCACCATTCTGTTATCAAAATCCTCACCACCCAAGTGTGTATCACCAGCGGTGGCTTTCACCTCAAAGATACCTTCCTCAATGGTGAGAAGCGACACATCGAAAGTCCCACCACCGAGGTCGAAAATGAGAACGTTCTTCTCACCTGTGCTACCTGCTTTCTTGTCAAGCCCGTAGGCAATAGCAGCAGCAGTGGGCTCGTTGATGATTCGCATCACGTTGAGCCCAGAGATGACACCGGCGTCCTTTGTGGCCTGACGCTGTGAGTCGTTGAAGTACGCAGGGACAGTTACAACGGCATTCTTCACCGTCGAACCGAGATAAGCCTCCGCGATCTCCTTCATCTTGATGAGAACCATGGAAGATATCTCTTCCGCCGAAAACTGCTTCTCCTCTCCCTTGTAGTTCACCACAATCATAGGCTTGTCACCGGGGCCAGCAATCACCTTAAACGGCCACAACTTCATGTCGCCCTGTACCGAAGCATCGCTAAAACGCCTTCCAATTAAACGCTTCGCATCTGCACACAGCCAAACAAAGTCACCAAACGATACACAATCTAATAGCATCAATCACAGGTAATTATTTCAACAATAAAACTTCACTTTTCTACTTTCATCGAAGGCATCATAACAGTTAATATTTCGTTAGAGAGAGATTGGAAGTTTCAACTCACGCTCTCGTGAATTACGATGCTGTGTGTAACGGAATCACTTGAACAGAAATTTTTTTTTGTAGAAAACCAGAGGTAGAAGAGGATGAATTGAAAGCGAGTACTTACCGAAAACAGTGTTGATAGGGTTCATGGCGACCTGGTTCTTAGCGGCGTCGCCAATCAAGCGTTCTGTGTCGGTGAAAGCGACATAGGAAGGGGTAGTCCTGTTACCCTGATCGTTGGCTATGATTTCAACACGATCGTGCTGCCAAACGCCGACGCAAGAGTAAGTTGTTCCCAAATCGATTCCGATCGCCGGACCCTCACCTTTCCCAGCCATGTTCTCTCAGCCTTCCGAAACGAAGAAATAAACTAGATTAGTAGTAGAAAAAAGGAATCAAAGGCACAACAGAGTCTTTTTGTTTTTTGAAACTGAATGAATTGAGGAGAACAGAGGGAAGAAGGCCCGTGTTAATAAAGAACAGGTTCGTTTTCTGGAATGTTCGCTCTGTGGCTTGTGAACCGTTGGATCTATAATTTGGACGGTTGGATATTTTGTTTGCCTAATTGAATTGAGGGCTGGGGGAAAAGGCATTTGTGTTGGGGTCAGGGTGTGTGTGCGTGGGGTTTCTTCGACGTGCTCTAGGTGATTCGAGAATTTTCCAATTACACGAAACTGCCACGCGTTGGAGCTTTACGCGCTCAAACTGATATTTGCCAACCGTTGACGAGTGGGCGTGGCGGTGTGTTTTTTCCTTCCATTTTTCTGTTTCTCCCGCGCCATTGGGTGTTATCCATGCGCTTTCTATAACTAACCAATCGGATCGGATTTCACTGCGCCGTGTAAAACACTAGTACATGGTTTTCACCGGAGAAGCAGGATTTGGACGAGATCAAAAGCATTTCAATTGTAATTATCTTTTCAAATTTCACTTACTAATCATTCCTCCCCGGTCAAAAAGAAATAACATTTTCCCATGTACATAACAGTATGCATATTTTATTATTTTATTAGTTTTGAGTTTGTTATATGAAGATTAATAAATAATAATTAATATTTATATACTTACACTATAAATAGATATAGATAAATAGATAACATACAAATGTATGAAAAAATTGAAACATCAATGGGTGATTATAGTTAGTAATTTGTAGCCTTCTAATTCACACTTGTGACATTGATCTCTGTAGGTAAAAATTGCATTGTATTGTATATCACTTACAACCAAGAAATGGGTGACAATATTATAATTAATAATTATTAATAATTAATTAGTAATATTTGAATCATAGGATTCATCTAAATCAATTCTAAGCTATCGGTTCAAATTAATTATTTTATATCGAACTACATAACCTTATTAAACTTAGTTTCTTGCCTATACTTAGTAAAAACCTAAAATTATGAGTAAGTGATTTTTTTAACTTAATTTTAATCAAACTCATTTAAAATTCATCACACGATTAAATAAGCATAATGGATTAAGTAAGTATAGTAAAGAAGCAATTTTGATTTTTTTTTTTGGTCAATTACACACACACACTTGGGGGATGGGGGTGGGGTGAGGATTGAACCCACTCATTTCTTACCACTTGAGCTATCATTGGAGGATGAAGCAATCTTGATATGGAATGAGAGATTTAAATAAGAGTTGGGCCTTAGTAATAACTAAGCCCAATTATAAGTAATTTTTTTAGATAGTTTGGGCTCTAAACTATGTTTAAGCCCAATTAAGAATGCTATTTGGGGTAGAGTAGGAATTGTGCCAAATAAAAATGATTAAAGCCCAAAAGCTTCAAATTTATTGACCAAAAAAAAAAGCTTCAAATTTATGATATTAAGGGAAATTTGATACCAACATTGACATTGTATTTAACATGGTTAGCATTATCACATCATATGAATCGGTACTAAAATTGAGCGAGAGGTTAAGGATTTTTTTGGTGGGTAGAGGTTAAGGAGTTAGCGACATCATAAGTGCAAGTGAGGGATTTTGTAGTGAAGACCTTGTAAACCTCAGGGATGCCCAATGAATGAAATTCTATAGGTGGTCAGATGGTAGCCCCTATGCCATGGTAAATTGATTTAACACATTGATGATTTTGATAAACAAGGTATAATTTATTTCATCAATCGTTGTCAGTATTTTATGAATCAACCTATGATGACACTTCAAGTAAGCCAAGTGAGAAAGTTAAGAATCGTGAAAGAGAAATATTGCTTTGCCTCGTGGGAGTATGTGGTCGAGGTGTCCGTGACGAGTTTAAAACATGTATAGATATAAGTCAGAATTCAGATTCCCTGCTGTCAGGGACATTCACGCAGTTGAAGTGATCTGAGCCATTCGATCGAGATCGGACGATTGACTATTTTTTGAGTTGAACTCGGTTTACAATAAAATTAAAATCTTGCGGGATTCCCTGATTGCAAGGAATCCGAATTCATATAAGTCATAGCATATTATTCATATTTGCACAGGAGAGTTGGATTAAGAATTTGTGTACTTGACATGGTAGGACCCATGGTTATTGATTGAATAGACCAAAAAGTTGACCAAGAGAGTAAATTGCTCTCTTTTTGATAAACATGCGTGTTGAATAATACTACTTAATAGATAAACAATGTTTTTACTTATCAGTTACCAACAAAGAGTAAATACTTCTTAACTGACTACTAACATAATGACTCAACTCATCATAGTGTTATTCCCCCTGCCCCAAAAGGAAGTTGTTGCTTAATATAGCTATTTAGCTATTGTATTGTGCAAGAGTAATGAAACCATTATCCTTGTACTTTTTATTTTTTAATGAAGTATTCATGCTCTCTTATATATAAGTTTAATTACTATGTTCTGACAGTGTAAAATAATTTTATACAGACATCTAATTATATCTCACTATAGTGTCACCTCATAACATAATTTCTTAAAATATCTACACAAATATCTATATAGTAAAATATGACTAGATATTGGTGTAAAAATAATTTACATATTGTGAGTGCATACTAATTAAATCGTTTATATATTGGGTAGAAACTGGCTATTTCTTGAAAATTAATAAATCTGCAACTTGCAATGACCATAAAGCCCGTAATCTTATGACGTGTCCTTCAGTCGCTGGCTGAAAATGAAAAGGAAAATCTGGGCGTGCCTTGTCCTTGCACCGCAAAAAAGAAAAGGGATAATTGAGAAATATCCCCTCTATCTCTAATCCGTAATGAGAAGCTGAAGCCTGAAGCGAGCCTCGTGCACAATCTTCTTAAAGCTTCTCATCCATGGCGAAGACACTGATTTCGTCTCCATCATCATTCCTCGGCACGCCGCTTCCTTCACTTCATCGCCACCACTCCCTCCATCGCACCAGGCTAGTCACCAAGGTCCACTTCAGTCTCCACCAACTCCCCCCTATTCAATCCATAAGCCATTCCCTTGACCTCGCCGGAATCGCCGCCAGAGCCGAAAGCCTTCTTTACACGCTCGCCGATGCCACCGTTGCCGCCGATTCCGCCGATGCCGTTGCAAAGAAGAGCGGAGGTTGGTTCGGCTTCATCTCCGATGCCATGGAGTCTGTTCTCAAGGTAGTAATCTTCACAGCTTCTTCCTATATAATAAGGATTCTGTTGCGTTTGTTAAGATTGAGCTAGTTGTGTGTGTGTGTGACTGCGCCACGTGTGGAGCACGAGCCTTTGGAATTTCTTGGAACTTAATTTTTTCGTGGTCGTGTATGTAGCTTGCTTAGATCTTAAGATACTCTTCGTCGTTGAGTTTTTGCTTGGGAGATTGAACCGTTGGTTTTGAACGAAGTTCACATGAAAATGGTGTTGAGGTTGTTAAATTCTAGGCTACTTCTTTTCCTGAGATGATATTTTGCAGGGGAAGTGTTCAGTCTTAATGACTTACTGTTTACTTTTCTGCTGTGAATTCGATTAGACAAGTTAAATATTTGGTGCTCTTTTGCTATATGGAAAGCTATACTTGGAAATGGGAAGAGTAATGCTATTTGTTACGAATGATTTTCTAATTTGGACTGAACTGTTTACGAATAGTAGTAGTACAATGCAATTGGCCCTTTGTTTTACAGTTAACATGTAAAATAGTCACACAAAAAATACCTGACAAATACTTCAGGTTTCTATATTATTTTTTGCTTCTTGTTATTCAGGTACTTGTGTTTTAGATGTTATTCACGGTTTTTTTCTTCTTGTTTTCAGGTGTTAAAGGATGGTCTGTCTGCCGTGCATGTGCCTTACTCATATGGATTTGCTATCATATTACTCACTGTTATAGTTAAGGCCGCCACACTTCCCTTGACAAAGCAACAGGTTGGTACAAATAACAGCAATTTGTAGAAGCAATTGTGGAATGAAAGTTTTGCAAATTTACTGAAACCTTTAATTTATGTTGACCACTTTGTTTGCAAAACTTTTTCCTCCATAGTGAAGAAATTCAAATGTTTTGTCCTTCATGGCCTTACATAAACACAATCCTTCAAAACGTTGTGAACAAACCATAAATGAATTTGAACTTTCAGTTATATGAAACTTAACATATATACTTCACTCGACCAAATGAATTCCTGATTTTATTTAATATATGTAGGTCGAATCAACACTAGCTATGCAAAATCTTCAACCTAAAATTAAGGCGATTCAACAAAGATATGCCGGCAATCAGGTGAGGGGTGTTGTTGGTTATTACTTATTAGTTATTAAGCTCCAATTTAATCTCTAGTAAGTAGTAAATATTCATTATGTTTTACCATGAAATTTAAAATAATAGCATGGTTGTTTCTAAACTATTCATTTCATTTCCCTCTTTTCAAGGAAAGAATACAACTTGAGACTTCAAGGCTATATAAGCAGGCTGGAGTTAACCCATTGGCAGGTACATTTTTATCTTACTGTTGCTTTTATCTTTTTCTTCTTCTCAACACTGGTTCTGTACAATAATGCTTTGACATATGAAGCTAATAACACTTATATAATCATAACTAGGTTGTGCTTATATATTATGATGTCATCATTTTGTATAGGTTGTTTACCAACTCTGGCTACAATTCCAGTCTGGATTGGTCTCTACCAGGCTTTATCAAATGTAGCAAATGAGGTAACTAATGGTATAAAATTTTGGCCGAATTACATGCAGAAGATATAATTTTTGCTAATTATGGAAAAAATTTATTTTGAAGGGACTGTTAACAGAAGGTTTCTTTTGGATCCCTTCTCTGGGTGGTCCTACTACCATTGCTGCTAGACAAAGTGGATCTGGAATTTCTTGGCTTATTCCTTTTGTGGTAAGAAATTCATCCTTTGCTTCATAAGTGAAACAATAATTTGCATTTGGTTATTATTCACCCCATGCCTGTGAGTCTTTGACATTATGATTTTCAGATATCACTCTGTTTACTCTTGACAATGATTTTCTTTTGGAACTCATTCCCAGTGGTGGTTCTCTCCTAGACCATAAAACTCTAAAATGTATGACATACAATACAATACAATGCATTTGGTGATAAGTAGAGAGTGATAAACGTGCCTGGTTCCTTTTCCATTTTATGAATATGCACTATTGTAGCAGTTAGTCGTACATTTCAGTAAATATCAACTTGGTTTATTCAGCATTGATGCAAGTTATGATCAACTAAAATTGTATATGCCATACAGTAAATTTGGTGATAAAAATTCTTGTTGTAGTTAGGAATTTAGCATTTTGGGGGGGGCATGGTCTTTCACCACAACATGTGTCAGGTTCCTTTTCCAATTTATCCATATAAACTATTGAAGCAGCCAATCTTCTTTGATTTTGGTTAATATGAAATATGGACTATGGTTTATTCAGTATTAATTCAAGTTATGATCAAATATGTGAATTTTCGCCGTGGGTTTTCATCAGGGCATGAAATTATTGAGTTTTATTCATTTTTTGCTCTCATTGTTCTAGGCATAAAACCAATATGGATATAGTAAATCATTGTGCTTGTTGGAATGCTTATTACTACATTAATTAGTCGCTTTATAATTTTTATGGAGCTCAATATCTATTACGGTGGTAAATTGAGTGGTGTGATAAATGTTTCACAACCTTGGAAGACAACATTATATATTTGGTGACTTTAGTACTTCTTTTCTTTGATTGGCACTCTTTCCTCACTTTTTTCACTAGGAAGAAAACCATAATTTCTTTAACATTTTATTGGTGGTGATTAGTGGTCTTAGATTTCACTTCCTTGTTTCTCTTTGTAAGGATAATAGCATTTATTATTCAAAAAAAATAGAATTTAATGCTCTGTAGTCTATAAATCATGATAACCTGAAAGGGGATAATAGAGTAATGATGATGTTATAGATGGAATGTGCACTTGTGGCAGTCATCTATGGAGGAAATAAATGACAAATCTTGTGAATTGATTTTATGCTTTTATGTCATTATACAGTATCATAACAAACATCTGTTATGCAGGATGGTCATCCACCTTTGGGTTGGCATGATACTGCAGCATATCTTGTTTTACCTATTCTTCTAATTGTCAGTCAGTACGTTTCAATGGAAATCATGAAACCACCTCAGGTGAACACGTCAGTTCTCATTCTCTTTCATTTTTTTTTTACAAGGCAAGGCTAAATTACTTCTTTTGACAGACAGACGATCCTTCTCAAAAGAATACACTTCTTATTTTCAAGTTTCTGCCACTCATGATTGGTTACTTCTCACTATCTGTCCCATCAGGATTAACAATTTACTGGTTAGTTTTTCGCAAACTATATCAATGAATTCCTTTATAGTGATTAAGTTCTTGTTTTTCATATTTTTGCCATAACTTCGACCATTCTGTATGTGCTTTAATATGTGTCACAACTGTATTTATCTTCTATTCTATTCTATAACCAAGTTAAATTTGGTTTGAAACTAAACTAATTGTATCTATGCAACTCTTTTGTTTCAGAAACCGTTTCCTTGATATGCTGGCCTAATGTGTATGCAACACAAACATATAGAGATCATATGCACTAGAACTTAGGGCCTATTTGATTATGTTCCTTTTTTTTTTTGAAAAAATAATTTTCAAAACAAGACAAAAAGATCTACTTGGTAATATTAATTTGGAAACAGTTTGAGGTGAGAAAATAAAAAAAAAATTGCTCGGTAAATTTATTTTGAGAACATATTTTGAAAATGGAGAGTGTCGGGAAGCAGTGACAGTGGTGGACAACATCAGGGCAGCAGCGGTAAAGGATGTCGAGTGGCAATGATGGCGACAATGGCAGGTGTTGAGGGGTAGTAGTAGCAGCGGTGGAGGATGCCGGGTTGTAGCAATAGTAGAGGTGTCTAGCGGCAACGACGGTGGTGGAGGGTGTTAGGCGGTGATGGGTGCCAGATGGCAACGGTAGCGGAGGGTGCTAGGCGACACGACAGTGGTGGAGAATGTTAGATAGTAGGAATGATGGCAGGAGGCATTGGGTAGTGGTACCGAGCGACAACAACTATGGAGGGTTTCTAGCAACAATAGAGAAGAAAAAAAAATGAGAAAAATAAAAAGTGAAACAAAAACAACTCTAGGTTGTTCAAGCAAAAAAAATAAATTTTAAAAAACATTTATTTAAAAAAAACCTATAATCAAGCAAGCCTTTAGAGCATCCACAATGCAGCATTCCATTTGGGGTTCTTAAGTGGACCCCACTTGTACACATCACTCATTTTTATTATTTTTAAATTAAGTATCTCATAAGCATTCTACATCTCCAACCCAACACTTTCAAAAAAATTCTTAAATGGACCCCACTAATAACCTTACCTTACTCATTTTTATTTTAAAAAAAGCAAGCTGGCCCACAAAAAATTTTAAGAACCGGTGCTTAACTAAGCACCTACTCCTATTAAGCAACTCTTCTAAGATCTGCTCCAACGCTATTCTCCGAGTAAGCATCGGTGCTTACTGACACGCTGCTTAATAAGACCCCGCGTTGCGAATGGTCTTAGGTTCTTCTTTCTGAACAAAATAATAACATGTTCATCAAGTCAATACTTTTTATGATTAAAATTGATTTGCTTAGATTTGGGAGATAGTTAAGACAATATTGCTTGTGTGCTGAGAAAAAGAAACAATTTCGTGGCTAATTGATTTTCCATTTCTTTTACCAGGTTTACAAACAATGTGCTGAGCACAGCTCAACAAGTATGGTTGCGCAAATTAGGAGGTGCAAAACCTGTTGTTAATGAAAATGCTAGTGGAATTATTACCGCAGGGCGAGCTAAAAGATCAGCTTCTCAGCCAGCAAGGGCTGGTGAAAGGTCAGTTTTCTATGGTACAAGATGCAGCCTGAGTCTTTCAACTCCCCTTATACTTATGGCAAATTGGTGATCTACAGGTTTAGGCAGTTAAAAGAAGATGAGAAGAAGAATATGCTAAGCAAGGCACTGCCAGTGGAGGAAGTTCAACCTCTGGCTTCTGCTTCAGCTTCTGATGACGGCTCAGACGTAGAAAGCAATAACAAGGTAAATATTTGACTTGCAAAATTTCCTGGTCAGAAGTTTTATTTGATAGAGCCGTCCTTTTGAGAGATAAGAAGAATTGAAGGGGAAAAAAATGAAAAATCTCCATTTTTCCATGATTTGATATTGCATGGAAACTTTTATAAATTCAACACTATACAAGGAACAATTTCCGAATTCCTACTATCCTTGATTTCCAATCACAGCTAAGATGAAACATCTAGTTCATTCACCTCTATACAAGTAAAAATAATCTTGTCCTGCCATAGATTGAAAGTTCGAAATTTTCTTTACTGGTTGCGATGCGATTTTATGCTGTACCCTTTGTATAGGCTTTTAATATACTGATTTTTTGGAATATATGTTCATATTTATACAAAGCAATAGCCAAACAGAGTGACAGCTGGTATGAGACTAATGAGGTGGAAGACATGGGGATGAATGGAAACAGGGGAGGGAGATTGGAATAAAGAGAAGGGGAAGAAGGAAGGGGAGAGAAAAAATTAATTGACGGGAAGGTTGAGAGTGGCGCTTGGGCTAGTATCACAGTCCTCTAGGCCATCTCTGGTTATCTCTTGTATAATTTTCTAATTTTACCTTCCTAGTTGTAGTTCTGTTTTCAGAAGATCGCCTCTGTTGTAGGATCTGGTATCCATCTTTCATTTATATAGATTCCAAATTCTATCTATCATCAATTTCAGTCTAGCACTGCATATTCATTTTTCCATCTTCAACGCCTAGCTATCATGATACTTACCGATACGGATGGAGGTTAAATTTTAAATGAATTCAAACCAAATATAAAATATTTTAATTGTTGAAAATCAATCAGTGGGGATAGATATGGCTTCCTTTTTAAACAGAACCTCAGCCTTTGAGATATATTTCCTATAGCTTACAGATTGAAGGAGTGTCTCATTGTCTTGCTTTACTACTAACAAAGTGGTAGGGAACTAGAGCAGATCAATCTGAAACATTGTATTATTTACTAAAAATCTGCTACTGTTATCAGTATATCACTAGCAGAGGTAAATGTGTACAGAAATTGATGTGCTCTATCTGAACAAGAAAATATATATCTCCAAGGCAATTCCAAAGGCCTGGTTCTCTCTCACCCTTTCCCAATTCTCTCTTCTGCCCTCTTCCCTCCTTTTATTTCTCTTTCCTTCCTAACCATCTGACCATCCCCTTGACGTTTTTCCTCCGGTCCCACCAGATGGGCAAGACGTTTAACAGCTTTTTTTTTTTTTGTAAAAAAATTACTGTGACTTTGCTATTTTACGATTTGTGTTTGGGGTTTTCATTCTTTTACCAAAAACCCCAAAGCTGAGCTAACTTTATACAGGAACAGGAAGTTGCAGAAGAAGCATATGCTTCTAAAGTTAGCGAAGAGGGTCAAAGTTATTCTAGGGAAAGAAGAAGCAAGCGTTCAAAGCGGAAGCGTGCTGTATAGAAAAGGACCCATACAATTGTAGTTTATAGCGAGTCTTGTATATCTCAACAGTTTGTACCATTTTTGGGTTGACAGTTTTATTGATTATGTTATTTAATCCTGCAAAATATCTATTGTTTCGATTTCAAGTGTTAGCAAAAGCAAATTGTCTTCTAACACGCCTACTTTCTTTCAGTCAAGAATTTCTTGTTGGAAACAAGACCGCATAAAAACTTGTAGTGAAAATTATCAATTGAAAGCAAAATTTGGAATCTTGAGACGGCTGAAGACATCGTCCTTACATATTATTAAGAAATGAGAAAGGAATGATGCATTTTCTTATTGATCTCGGCCATGATACTTATATACGAAGTTGGTGTATCGAACTTGAACAAATTATCTTTAATTACAAGTAAGTGTCATAACTATATTAGTTTACATGTTGATTGTAGGGGAGGTGTGTCAAAGGTTAGACTAAATGGCTTAAATACTGTTTTCATCCTTGCAAATATATCATTTTTAGTTTTTAGTTCCTGTGATTTTTTTTCATCTCTGTAACGTTCAAAACTTTGATTGGACTATAATGGTGAATGGAATTTGAATTTGCTGCTGAGAATTGTTCCTAATGTTAAAACCCAGTTGAAGGACTATAACGTTTCATTGTTACAAAACAATGTAAAACTGATAGTATAAATTTAG
The DNA here is from genome assembly GCA_030159175.1 of Glycyrrhiza uralensis. Classification (NCBI taxonomy): domain Eukaryota; kingdom Viridiplantae; phylum Streptophyta; class Magnoliopsida; order Fabales; family Fabaceae; genus Glycyrrhiza; species Glycyrrhiza uralensis. The sequence continues at coordinate 52,198,519 of BRZY01000003.1, read as the reverse complement.
AACTAGTCAACTAATGCAGGGAAAGAGTTCTCCAAATAAGAGAGCACAAGTCAAAATCCAACGGATTAGTGTTAACTACTTAAACGTGATAGTGTAACTAGTGTTCACAAACTTAACAAGCTGGTTAGAAAATTAATGGAGATTTGTTTGGCCTTGAGACGATATCAATGCACATTGGCTTGTAATAATCCGTAAAATACGAATATTAAATACCACTTTTGTACAAACACAATGCTCCTAAAAGTAGAATTTCCAGTCTACACCAATCCATTGATATCCTATATATGACTTGAGAGAGGAACAATTATTGATATCTCTACCGAATGCTGATGTTAAATGGAGTGTTTTCAACTCTTCATGGTTTAGATCGTGGGTGGTGATTCCCTATTGGGTTAGGCGCTGATGGGCTTTTACGACTCTTCTTTTCTTTAACCTGTGATTTTCATTGCTCGAATCAGAATGTGGTCATCATCATAGGATTATTAATTGCCCACCAAAAAAAAAATCATAGGATTATTAATTAGTATAATGAATCAAAATACAAATTAAAAAAAAAAGAGTGATTGATGTCTTCACTAACCCATGAAGGTATGACATGTCCAGCATGTGGCTTTGGGATACCACGTATGGTTCTGAGCTTGAAATGAACTGTGGGCAGGGATATATATATAGAGTAACGTGAGATACAAAATTGTGCAATAACAATTAGAATTTCATAAGTTCCACAAAATAGTTTATATAAACAACTTACATAGAATTTATGTAGAATAAGCCCAGAAATTCTTTAATTGTAGAATCATATACATAAACTATTGTGTCACCTAATAAATAAACTCTTGATTTCGAACACCTTAAATAAATTAACACGTATGTGAAGCAATATAGTTCAAGCTATTTGCGTGAGAACGTGAAATTACCTGATTGAATAGCCTGAACATTGGCAGTGACATGATGGAGTGCAGAAGCGGCAAGCAGAAGCCATGCAAAGAGAAGATGAACGAAAATTTGTCTTCTCATCTTTGGCATGCTTCTAGTGAATGGTAGAGTTGCGCTCTTAATGGGGTAAGTGGTCACAAGCATACGTTGTAGCCTTAATTTTATTTGCTATATATTATGGTATTATATAATCATGACGAAAATTGAAATTTTATGAGAGAATGTTTGTTAAAAGATGCCCCGGAATCCTATGCCATTACACTCTCTGACTATAAAAGATCAAGAATCTGTTTTCATCCTCATTATGGATTGACTTCTCATCTGTTATCATTTCTTTGCTATCATTGCTTCCATGATACTTTTAGAAGAAGTACTTGTTATTATTCATCTCTTGAGTGCTTCGCCATTCTGTCGGCATCCTTCTAAAGGCATTAATTCGTTAATTAAGATCTGAGCAACTATAGCGTAATGTTTTGATAGAATATTTGAGTTGGACATTTTGTATACGGGAATACAAATGCTGGATATACAAAATCTAATATTATTATATCCAAGATTTTAAATCAAGATCCAAAATTAAAATTATATCCGCGACATAATAGTTTTAAGAGTCTCCAAAACCTAACCTCATCGTGGCCGCAAATATTGCAGCAGCATTTATCCGCAAATTTCCACAATATCAAAAATCCCAACAATTGCGTCGCGACTGCAATTTAAAACCTTGATTATAACCTCCGCCAGAGCTACCCAAATTCTTTACCATTGGCAAATCCTAATGACTTTTGCTTATATTGTTCCTGCATCAGACCACCCTGTGTGTGTATTCGGCGCGAAAATGTGATGGTCTTTTCTAAGTTTATTTTGGAGTACTAGTTCACTAGAGCGCTATAGCTAGCGTGATAGACAGCCTGACTTATGTGAGACACGATCAAAATCTTTGGTTACAAAGTCAAATGTTGTTATGATGGCCTGAATTAGTATTGAATTAAATCAATCATCACCGAATCACGTCACAGTAATGCTGCATAAACAAATGTGCCAAAATTGTTTTGTGGCAGGCTGGCAGCAAACAAATCTATGGACCACAAGACATATTAATATGAATCCAATTATCTAATTAGGGTACACTGAGCTTTGAGCCCTTTGATCTAGTTTGCCTGACATCTTGGCCTGATTAGAAAAATTGCACAAACTTATAAATGCACTCAAGTTAGTTGTATTATGCAAATAAATTATGATTCAGAATGAACTACCATAATTAATGATGTCTCAATAATTTATTGTCTAATGCATTTTGCTTGAGTGCACTAAATTCATGTATGAATTATTTTAGAATAATTCTAAATCTTCTCGCTCCCAATTTCTAATAATTCTTCCAAATAATAAATTAAAAAAATATTAAATGTTTTTTATATTTTATAATATTAAATATATTTACTTTTTATTTAATACTTTCTTTGTGAAATAATAAAAAAATACCAAAAAATATGAGAATATCACATTACTCATTTCCTTATTATATTTTTTTTTGAAACAATCCTTATTATATGTTTTGCCATCCATAAACCAGGCTATGCCTTTCGATAGATGTGGGGGCTAGACAATAATTATGACTTGGTTTGACTAAGCACACAGTGAACGGTGAATGGTGATGCATGCTGGTTGGTGTTTGTTCTCTTTCCTTTTGTTTTTTAATGACAAAAAGAATCGGCTTGATTGCCATTGTAAAAACAGATATAATGACAAAGTTAAGAACTTGGCCCGCACGATTAATTGGGTCACAGAATAGCCCAGAAATAGCAGGTACTAATTAAGCACTTTTTTGTTTGTCATATGGCCCGAACTAATTTGATGTATCCTCTGCACTTTTGTTATCCACACCCCCTCTTTCTTCTTTTTCAAATTTTTGTTCCATAAATATTCTCATACACACATCTTTCTCGTGTATTATTTTTTCTTTATTTTTTACTGTTCAGAAATTAATTTCTAAAATACATCAACTATGAATTCCGGAATTTAATTTGGGGTGTGGGTAGTGATTTGGGGGTATAGATAGTAACAGCCTAAAACTATCTTACACTGATCCTTCTATTATGTAATCAGAATATTTTAGACACGATTTGGGAAAAGCCCACTAAAAGTTTGATTGTTCGTGTTATCTTGGTCAAGGATCGAAGGCTATTTTCTTTGGACCTTAACTAAAAAGTGGTAATTTTACATGAAATAATAAGGACTTGTTCACTTGTTAATTAGAAAATGTTTTATATTTTTAATTTGTTTTACTTGATCATTCATAAGGCCTTCCAGCCCCCATCCTCATACTCCTTTACTTGATCATATTCGACCGATGAAATTCTGATCCGAATCCTTTTTTTTTTTGTTGATAAAATGATCCTAATCCTTTTCATTCACTCACTAGATTATTCATTGAAGACTTGGCCTATTTATCATGCCTCATCTGGATCATTTTGTTCTTGTTGATGCATTAGGCATGACTAGGCTTTAAATTGTAGTCTTTCTCTACTTTTCTTTTTGTTTTACCTATTGTCGATTAAAAAAAATATGTTTTCTATTTTCAAGGGATTGTATTGAAAATAAAGACAACAAAACAAAGTTATTTTTTTCTATTTCCTAACAAATATTTGAAAACAAAAAATATTTTAAAAATAAAGTGACAATTCTATATATTAAAAGTGAAAGCAAAAAATATTTTATCAAAAAGATAATAAAAATGATATTTAAGTCATTTTATAATATAATTTTTTATATATTTATATTTATTTATTTTTTAAATTGTTCAATTACCAATGATCAAATTCGGGTACCAGTCGAGTTTGTCCATTTAAATGGAGTACTAACCACTTATATCGAGTACCAGTCGAGCTTGTCCACTAACCGCTTGTGGTTAACTTTTTACCCAACCTAAAGAAAGAACATTTTTTCATCTTTTTTCCAATTTATTTATTTTTTTACTGTAATTGAGTAATTTATGAAAAAGAAAAACCAAATGAGAAATGAAAATTATTTTTTTAAAAGATAATTTACAACTAACATAAATAGTAGTAGCATGTTTCCTTCACTATGTAACAAAAAAACATTAGTAGCAGGACGGTAATATATTGAAGTAGGTTGAATATTTTATTTTGTAAAATGCATAAATAGATAGAGAGGTTAATTACATCTCAAATCTCTATATACTTCTTCCCTTTTTTTTCAATAAGGTTATTTAGAAATAACTTTATTGACAAAAAATTTGTTATGCCCTTGTGTTTTTAATATCCAATTTTTTTTCATTTTTTCTCTATTTTAATAAGGATACAATTGATAAAGTGTAATCTTAATTTGTCAAAATACAAATAAATAATCAGTCAAAAAAAAGAGACAAATAAATAAAAACAAATTTGTTCTAAAAAATAGATTTTTTTTTAAAAAAAAGTATATCTAAAAATAAATTCGTTTTTGCAGTGCAAAAAGAAGACTGTTATTACGCTTTTTTCGAAAATATAAAAAATTGACCGACATGAGCCTCGTAAAGAGAGCTTCTTATCCTCTTGCAAACTTCGGCCAACGTGTTTTTTTTTTTACCATGACCAACGTTTTTATCGTGACCAATCATAACCTGCTACTAGACTGCTACGAATCCTACGATAAGTTCCAAGTAAGCCATGACCAAAAAAAAAAAAGTTCCAAGTAAGCAATCGTCTTATAATGATACTACTTCCATCCCTAAATATAAAAACCTTTATAAAAAAATAAAAGTCTTTTTATATAAGAATTTTTCTAAAAAATCAGTTGCATTAATTATTTTTTGACTAAAATACCTTTATTTATTGTACAATTTTGTTTACTCAATAAACCATAAATATTATATATTTATTATATATTATTTCTCTCTCCTATACAAATTGGTGAATAAAATCAAATCCCCCAATCACTCTACATTTTCTAATGCATTAATTAAGTGACGAGAGAGGGGAGAAAAGAGATAGTAATAAGTGTTACGGCTAATTTTGGAAAAGTACAGTAAATTATTGACAAATTTATTGTTTTTAACTAACTTAACCAACTTTCTTAAATGGTGTGAATTAATTAAAATATTTTTATATTTAGGGGGAGGTAGTAATAAATCTATTTAAATAAAAAGAAAAAAATTGTTAGATGAATATGCAAAAAAACTAAACAATCCTAAAAACTAATAAAATTCAACTTTAATTTAATAAAAAACTTGGTCAAACATCCTCTACCTATCCTTATATAATACTAGCCTAATAACATGTGTCTTGCACGAGATATTATTATATTTATTTAATAATAAAATTTGGCTACATTGATATATAACTTTTGTATAACAAAATTTGATATATAACCTATGCCAAATTTTAAATGATTAATTAAATGTAATTTTTTATGTATCAAATTATATATTATCTATTAGTAAATTAGAAGAATAAATATCTAATTCTAAATTTTGAGATAATATTATACAATAGTGTAGGTTAAATCAAACCTTTTATGAATAAAATAATTTTATATTAAAGTAATATTGTTAATTGTCAATGTGTCATAATGTTAGTAATTGCTTAGATTATATTAATAATTAGTAATTTAAATTCCAATATTAAGTTTGGTATTTTTTTTGGTTACATCCAAGTATTTGTTTGGGTTACATAGTTTGGTCGATAATATTAATAGTAGTATTTAATTCAGATATTTTGTTTAATATTTTATATTTCAATTTCCTATGTACTGAACTTCTAATAAATATGATTGGCTTAGTTTCTTATTTGATTCAGTATTATATTATTAATTTAATTTAATTTTCTATTAATTTATTATCCTGTTTTTGCTAATTAGCATTTTAAAATTAGCTGTCTCAATTAATATATTAATCTATTTTTAGAAATTATATTATAAATTGTGATTTAAAATATTATCATTCAATGAATTGTTAATTTAGTTTATCAAATTTTGATTAAATACTGAATTATATAGTATTTTCATGAATGTTAATTAATATTTGAAATCAAATCTACAATAATAATATATGATTTGATATAAATTAGCATGCATTTGTAATTATATTCTATGACAATAAATAAAATATGTTAGTACATAGTTGAAGTGACCACAAAAATTTTGAATAATTTTGTACGCAATTTTTTTGTTGTTGAATAATTTGTGTCGTAGCAAGTGTAATTATAATTCCAACTTATCTTCCTCTCTATCATAAATGAAGTTTGAAGAAGGAATGCAATAACAACTTAGGTATGTATATAAGAAGGTTTGTGTAATCCAATTTTCCCATAGAAATCAATGAAACCATTTCATTAACAGCCAACCAAAAATTTTAATGATAACATTCTACCTATAGGTAACACTCATGCTATCGGAAATGCATATTATAAATCAAAACAAATGAAAGTTTCCTCTTTATCTATGTAAGAAAAGGGATATAATAAATATCAATAAATGAGCATCTAAATGAAAACAGAAACTTATTTTCGTCCACACACATGAATGACATGGTATTTTTGTTGTTGCCAGGATCGAACACGGGTCCTAGCCGAGTCTGTTCTCTTAGATGGAGCACACTAACCACTTGTATCCAACTTCGTGGTTATGACCTGGTATTAATAATACAAATTGAGCATTAGAATTTTGAAAATATTATACAAAGCGAAAATGACTTCTCCTAATGCCAAAATTTTATACTAAACCTAATTCAGATAATACATTTTTATAAAACTTCAAAAAAATAGAAAAGGAAATTAATCTTATATGCTTTCAGATTTTTGGCTTAAATAGACCCCACAAAATTATTTTGTAAGGTGAGAATTACTAAAGCTTAATAAGCTTTATTTATATCAATTTAGCCAAATTTGGCATGGGTTATAAATTTAAAAATTGGCTAAATAAGTAATTTAAAATTACTTTCATTAAAAAGTAAATATAATAATATCTTGTGCAAAACATATTTTATTAAGCTAGTATGATAAAAATATCAATCATTTAACAAAATGTAATATTGATTTAATTGAATTCGAAAATTCTAAATGTGTTTCGGTTATAATTTATTGACAATATTAATTAATTGTCATGAAATATCATCAAGTGAATTAACATATTTGTCTCCACAAATGAATCATTATTAAATAAGTAAATAAATAAATTAAAAATAATTTAAATATTTGTTTGTTTTGGCTGAAAACTGAATGAATCTGAGGGTGACACATGACATAATCTCACGGGGCATAAATCTATTATATATAATACTAACGTAAGAACCCGAGAGATGCACATGTTTTAAATCATAATAATTTCATAATTGTAAAAAATAATAATATCAATAATATCATAATTTAATATTTTAAATAAATCATATTTTTTATTGTCCACTTTTTTAAAAATGTTGTAACTATAAACAAAATAAAATAAGTACAAAGTTTATGATGATCATATTGTATTAAAAATATTAAAATAAAATACAATTTTTACCATAGTAATTTACATATTAATAGTTTCACCTAAAATACTCAGTTTTCATGTGGTGTATTTTTTTTATCTTTAATTTAAAATATTAGTAATTTTTTATGTATATGATAAAATGTTTTTCTCGAACACAATATATATATTTTTATAAAATAAATAGGTAATTAAATTATGCTCTCATTTTACAAAAAAATCCATTTTTTCCTGTTCATGTTGTTTATTCCCCATTATTATTTATAATTAAATTTAATTAATTCTAAAATCCCAAAAACAAATCTATATATTCTATAACAATATGAAAATGATGTTTTTCAAAGAAATCGTTATTTGTATATGTTTTGTTATTTAAAATATTAGTATTTTTATATTTAAAAAATTAAATAATTTCAACTGTTATGTATTTTTATTAAAAGTTGATTAACTGACATTTAATATGAGAGAATTAATTTGTATTAAACCTATGATATTAATTGTGTGATATGGTTTAAATGGTTTAAAACTTTAAATGAAAATAGAAATAATAATTAAAAAATAAAATAAAAATTATTTTAGGCAAAAGGTTGAATAATGAGGTGTTAACACGTGACATTGTTAACTGTTACATAACTCTATTATATAATAGATAATAGATAATAGATAATGAATAATATATATTTTTTACAACAGATCAAAATAATATAATATATATTTTTCCCTTTTAAAAATGCAGAGGTGTAGGTTGTTTGCGGCTTTAATTTGTTCATCACCAACTTGTACGCATTGGCATTGCTTACGTTTGATTTGGATGCCTCGTTTTATCTAAAGTTATCATAAATATAAAGAATAAAGATCAGTAGATATTTATTGAGATGTGTACTATTATAGAGAAATAGAGTAAAATAAAAAAAATAAAATAAAATAATATAATATATGATGTGATAGTTAAAAAAAAATAAAAAATATTAAATACATTGATATATTTTTGAGGTATATGTATATCGTTATTTTTTTTATCAATCGGAAAACAATGTATATCATTGTTTAAATATAAATATTTAAAATTTTAAATAATAGTAAATATTACTAGTTCGAGACCAACCCCCCGTTTAGTTCACTCACCACTGACGAATCTTGTCCGTGGTTTCAGACTCCCTTTCCAGAAATTGACGAAAGGACAAAAAGACGCACAGAAAAAAAAGTAGTCCTTCTCTCTGCCATACCCTCCTTGTCTATATCTATTTTACCCTTTACCCCTACGAAGTCCGTAACACCAAAACAATACTTTTCATTGCACAGATGAAGGGCAATTCAGTCCATTCACACAGACAAAAGTAAAACAAGCAGTACTCCATGTCTCCATCTATAGTTGGCAAAATGGGCTTAGCCCGTCGGGTCGGCTCGAGTCCACCCAAAAAAACACCTGGTTTAAACATATAAATTTGAGTCTATTTTTAATTTGTATCTTTTTGGCCCGGTTCGATAAAGCCTGAACCCGTAAAAGCCAGAGCACGAAGCATGCCGCCCAAAAAACATAAGCCCGAGCCCGAGCCCGGCCCGAAAAAATCCAAAAAATAAAAGACACACAAATTTAAACCCATTTTCAATCCAGACATTTTTGACCCGACCTTAACCCAGTCCAAAAGCCCGAATTGCCACCTCATGTACTCAAAACACACATCACACATGTATTGCCCACAATAAGGATGAACAACTCATCATCATTCATCATCACCATCACCATCAGACACCGTCTATTCTCCCCTCCCCTTGATCGTAATTCGTTTTTAGATCAGAGGAGAGCATCTCATTCAAGATTAGAGATTTATGTGGCCGTTTGGTTAACATTCTGCGGCGGACGTTGGCCACCAAAATTGAGTTTGGTCAAACTCGATTTTGATAAAAATCTGAGCTGTTTGGTTATTCAATGAGGAAATCTAGAATTGATTTTTGGTGAATAGAATTGATTTTAATGAAAGTAATAATTTACTTGTTTTTCTATTTGACAAAATCAATTATGGGTGTAGGATCCACACAATTCTTTATATTTACCGATCAAAAGTGTTTATCCCTTATCATTTAAACACAATCAGTTATTCTGAACACACTTTTAAAATATTATTACCAAACACAAATCAATTTTTTTCAACACAATTTTTTTAAAATTAATTCTTCAAACACAATTCTATCAAATATAATTCTACCAAAATCTAAAACAAACAGACCCTATCGTTTGGTTGAGATTCTTCATCCTCTATTTGGGCTCCAAAATCGTGTTTGACCAGTCAAACACGATTTTGGCAAAAAATGAGTGTGTTTATTTATCCAAACGTGAAAATTCGAAATGTAATTTTGGGGTCCAGAATCAATTCTGCTAGAAGGAAGTCATGGGTTGCTTTGCCGTTTGCAAAACAACGTTTGGGTGTGGCACCCACAAATTTTTTATATTTACACATCAAAAGTGATTTTATCTCTAGCATACAAACACAATCAATTCTTCTGAACACACTTTTAAAATATTATTACTAAATACTAATCAATTCTTCTCAACACAATTTTTTTAAAATCAATTCTCCAAACACAATTCTACCAAAATCTAAAACAAACATTCACGAACTTTATTGAGAATTTATAGATGCTACCATTCTAGTTTATGTGTAATAGAAAAATTCAATATTTAAATTTTAAGTCACATCCGGTGCGAATTGAGATTTTATTGCAATTCTATTCTGGCTATAAATAAAAACCCACACAACAAACCCTTCACTCACAACACATCATCAAAGTCTCAAGCACTGCAGCAACAACGGCAATGGCTGCAGCTTTCTCTCACTCACTCTTCATTCTCTCGTTCCTCATTCTCACCACCACCCTCTATGTACCCTCACATGCCCTCTTCTTAACCCTCGTAAACAACTGCAACTACACCGTCTGGCCCGGAATCCAGCCCAACGCCGGCAGCCCCGTCCTCGCCGCCGGCGGTCTCGTCCTCCACCACTTCACCCACGTCTCCATCCCCGTCCCTGACACCCACTGGTCGGGCCGTGTCTGGGCCCGAACCGGCTGCTCGTACGCCGGCGGCGACCGCTTAAACTGCGCCAGCGGTGACTGCGGCGGCCGCCTCCACTGCAACGGCGCCGGCGGGTCACCACCCGCCACGCTGGCACAGTTCGACGTTCATCACGGCAACGGAGACTTCTCCTCGTACGGCGTGAGCCTCGTGGACGGTTTCAACGTTCCCCTAACCGTTACACCGCACGAGGGGAAAGGGGTGTGCCCCGTTGTGGGTTGCCGCACCGACCTTGTCGCCACGTGTCCTCCACCGCTCCAGCACCGTGTACCCGCGGGTCATGGCCCTGTCGTGGCGTGTAAGAGTGGGTGCGAGGCCTTTCATACTGATGAGTTGTGCTGCAGGAACCACTACAATAACCCACAGACTTGTAAGGGATCCGTGTACTCGACGTTCTTCAAGCACGCGTGTCCTTCATCCTTCACCTTTGCGCATGATACTCCTTCGCTCATGCACCAGTGTTCCTCCCCGCGTGAGCTCAAGGTCATCTTCTGCCATTGAAAGCGTGACAAGCTCCTGTTCGGGTCGATGTTTAGTGACCCGGATATTTCCTCCTTGAAATAAGAATGGGGATAAAGAAATTTAGTTAAAAAAAAAGAAAAAAAGAGAACTTTTGATTTTCGTCTTTGTAATTTCGTCTGTGTAGTGTAGCGTGGGCTGTGGAGACGGTTGTGTTGTGTGATTTGTTAGCGTGAAAAAAAAAAGACAAAAATGTAATTTTAATTTGTGGTTTAAAACTTGCGCTGGATCTTCTTATGGTCGAATTTTCATTTCTATATATCTGCATTTCCTTTCGGATTTTTGTGCAATTTTAAGTTTTTAAGCTCCTTGCAGTTGCCCTTGCTGCTTGCTAATGGCTAGCTAGTCATAGACTCCTCATAGAGGGAGAGAGTACTGCGAAAAGGACCAATCCCACCTCGTTGGCTCCAATTTCGAAAATTCGATTCTTTTTTTATTAATTGAGTGCAGTGCTGCGCTTGTCACGTGTTTTCTCACTTTTTTTTTTCATTTTAACTTTCTGATAAATAAATCCGAGTACTCTTTTTATCATGCTTATTGTAGTATTATCGTTTACCTAGAAAGTAGAACTGACGGAATAAAGACGAGGAAATATTTATCAACACCATTATTTACACCACTAGACCTTGGACCCCAAGTCCCCAACTAATCATACGAAGTATTCTCTTTGGTCTCGAATATAAGAAATAAATTATTTTTTTGGTTCATTGAATAATTCATGTATTTAGTTATACCAATTTTCTATTTTGAAATTGTCATGATCGATGGTTCTTGCTTTACATGCTCTACACTAGGCTAGGTGAACGAGGACTGGACCGTTCGATAATCGATAGGTAGATGGTAAATAAAGCTGACGTGTAATCCAGTCTCAGTCTCCGTTTAATTTTCTTCTTTGGTGCAAGGTGAAAGGCATCCTGAGCAATCTAATATTCAATGCAGGTTGATCAAACAAAATATTCAATGCAGGCATTTGTGTCGTGATTTTGCTTAGCGACTCAGGTCAGGTATGCTGCTTTGTTGGCAGCTTAGTATTATTCCAAAATAAAGTCGCACACAGACAGGAAATAAAACATTCATACTTAGGAACTTTGAATGAGGTGTAGCAACTTTACGGAAAGCGAAAATTGATCTCATACTTAGCTGCCGATGTATTTAACATTTTAGTTTGGTAAAAAGTGTTACACTTGGAGCTTTAACACAATATTATGCTTTGAAAATACTGTTCGTAGGACACCTGGAATAAGCCCAGATTGAAAGGATAGTTGTGGGGTTATGGGTGTCAACAATCTTCTGGTAAAGTAATTCTAAAGTTCTTTTCAGGTTAGTGTGAGTTTGAGAATTTTTTAGCGGTAAAACAAATATAACTAACTATAGAGGGATCTAGATCCAACGGCCGATACATTTGCTATAAGACTGCACTGCCTCTAGCAGAGGATCTCAACTCAACTATAGACTTCTTTGCAAACTGTGTTAAATCAAGCATAGAATAAATTATTGGTTCTAATGCGTTTGAAATAAACGATTCTATGTGCACAAGTTATAATCAGTTAATGTCACATCAACCTTTTCCGCCCATTATTTTCTCTATTTTTTAATATTAAATGTGTTGTTCGTAATTCTGTTTTATCTGCAAAAGATATTAAGACAAAATCATAAAATATAAAAAGCATTCAAATATAAAGCGTGAGATCCGGTGGTCAATCATTATTTGGAGCAGTTCCCACCAAGTTATTTGCTAAAATCCCATCCATCATTTCAACATTTTTACAGTGAACAAATAAAGTAAAGCAAGATTTCATAAAAAAAAACATAAAGTAAAACAAGACATTTTAATTCATAAATTAATCAAATTTTATTACTTAAATTTTTTTTTTTACAACAAAAGGTATTCATTCATTCAAATCAGAAAAATACATCGAAACAATACAAATTTAACAATACTAAAAATTAAAAAGGGTAAATTTGCGAACAAATTCACAGCACCCAGGTTAATAGCAAAACATAGCATAATGCCTACAATAGTAAATCGTGGTAAAATACCTACAAAAGAAACATAATTATACTGGCCGGAATATCTATGTCTCCGGGTCTGTAACGTTGGCGCCCAAATCATCTGTGAATTTGTACTGGGACGAAGCATATCAGCCAATCTGAAGCAAACGAACACCGCACCAAGACGAGAAAAACAAACGCTGCATGAAGACAAGAAGCACCGCCGCACGCAGACTACGAAAATACGAAAAAAACACGAAAGAGAAACTAGATTTATGTGGAGCAACCACTTATTTAGATAAAGTAGATAAAAAAACGATGTAGAGAGGTGATTCTAGACTAAAAAATGACCCAAAATACCCCTCCAATAGGAGAAAAAAAAAACTCTTTTAGAGAAAAAACAAAAAAAATTCTCTCCCTAAAAAAGAGTGGCGGCCAGGTCCTATTACTTAAGAATTATGAACATAAACTAATAATCTATTAATATATAAATAACTGGCCGGTTAATATCGCGTGAGAACACCGTAAAGTGTTCACTGTTGATTCTTTTTTTTTAACCAAAGATGGTCCTTTTTTTGGTGGAATATTTTTAATTCTTTTATAATTAATCATTCTTTTTTAATTAATTACTTTCTATAACAACATTTATGTTAGTCCAAATGGTACTAGGCTAGGATCTCTTAAGTAAGATCTCGGGTTCGAACCTTAATAGTGGAAAAAAAACGTGATTGGAAGGTGCACCAGTGTATACTTTACACCAATAATATAGTTAAAAAAAATAATTACTTTTCATACAATTTTTAATTAATTATTATTCTTCTATTACTCATCTATCAATTTTTTTTTATTTAAAAGAAAATTAAACTCATTGGAACACATCAAATTTTGCATCTCCCAACTTTCCATTTCTTTTTCCACAATGCATTTTTGTCTGAGCCTAATAGGATATGTAGAATGATATAACATTACTCTACCAAGGTGTTATATTTGACTAATTTTATGGTTCCAAAATAATTTTTTTATTTATTTTATTGTTCAAGATATAGAATAGTAGTTTTTTACATATTTCATTCAATTTTTTTGTTTCAGTAAATTTTCATATTGTAAATTTTTTTTTCTTTAAATTTTATTTTTTAATAAATAAAATAGTATCTACATACATAGTAAATTTTCATGTTGTAGATTTTTTTCTTTTATTTTTATTTTTGATATATAAAATAGTATTTGGTTACGAGTTTTATTTATGTTTTTCTGTTCCCATAAATTATCAGATTGTACTTTTTTTTATTTTGATAAATGAAAGTGTACGTCTAGTCACCGGTTTGATTCATGTTTTCGTATTTCTGCAAATTTTCAATTAAGAAAATTATTTTTTTATTTTTTTGATAAATAAATTAGTGTTTCTCATAGGTTTCATTTTTTCTCTTTCTGTAAATTTTTAAGTTGCAATTTTTTTAAAAGTTTATTTTAAATTTTTAACAAATAAAATAGTGTTTGCTAACCAGTTTCATTCAAACTTTTTGTTTCGATAAATTTTCAAGTTGTAAAATCATTATTTTTTTTATTTTCAATAAAAAAAAGTGTTTGCTTACGTTTTCCTTTATGTGTTTTCTTTCTATAAAATTGTGGGTATCAATTTTTTTTTAAATTTTATTTTTGATAAAAAATAGTGTCTACTTACGTTTTTATTCCTGTTTCTTTCTTGCTATAAATTTTTATGTTGTAAAATTATTTTTTTCTTAATTTTACTTTTAATAAATAAAATAGTTTTTGTTTACAAGTTTTATTCATGTTTTTTTATTTCTATAAGTTTTTCAGGTTGCAAAATCACATTTTTTTTAATTTTATTTTCAATGAGTATAATATTTTTTGTTTGAGTTTCATTAATTTTTTTTGTTACTATCAATTTTCAGGTTGCAAATTTGTTTATCAATATGAGCAATTATTGACAGTAAAAACATAGAATTTGCATATTTAATTAAGATTTGTATTTCACATAACTAGCAATATTATAAATCTAAAGTATATTATATATCAAATAATTACTATTTAAATAAATTTTTTTATTTCATATGTAAAAAAAAACGACCCACAAATCCTTGCAAATGCACGGGTCAACTTTCTAGTTTAACAATAATTCCACAATTGAATTCTCATCCAACTGTCAAAAGCTTTATGCAATTATGCTTCAATCTTCCATACCAAATTAAAATGTTTCCCTCTCAGAGCTCTAACGTCATAAAAGGGGAAAGCCAGCATGGACCACCATTATGGGTGGTGCACGATATACCATCTATTTTAACCGCTAGGTACGCTGTTATTTTATTTGTGTGGCTTAGATTACATTGGTTTTAATATTTTAGAAATTGCAAACAGGGTCAATGTGGGCTATGTCTTCAAGCTCAATTCAGTCAGGAATTAGCCGTCCAACTCACCCTTGGTCATCTCCCTCCCCAGACGACGAGGAGATCCTCCTTGGTGACGCCCCACCAATGGCTTGATATGACTATGGGCCTATGAGGTAGAGATGGAGGCCCGGGAATAAAAACCCAGTCAAGAAAATAGCATTAGAGTTGGACCAAAAAGTCTTTTGGACAACTTTTCATGACCAAAAAAAATTACTTAGTTATCCACTCACATAAAAATTTTACTTCTTTCAAATAAAACTCATTTGTTGACCAAAAAACAAAAAATAAAAAAAATAAAACTCATTTAAATTTCTTTGACAAAAAAAATATCTTTGACCAGCTTAGATATAACGTTATATTTTAAATCAAGTTAACCCACAAATATTAGATTGATCGAGTGGAATCGATTCATATTCTTTAAGTAAGATCTCAAGTCTAAACATTATGAATCGAAAAAAGTAGTTGAAAGAAAACACTCTACTAGAGATGGTCAGTTAAATTTCTTGATAGAGATTAATTATCGATGAAACTAATAATACTTTGACCCATTATAGGCTGTGAAGTGCACAGGGGCGATTCATACATGAAATCGATCATATCAATTATTGATGATGATAATTAAAATATTTGTATAACCTTTTATGAGTTTATCACACGAGTGGTTAATAGCATGTATCATGTATGATGTATGAGAGGAAATCATCACTCGCCTGCTTTATATGAGATTTAAATGAATAAAACAATAATGTTAAATATGAATATAAAAATACAATCACGACAAAACATAATAATCATCTATTCAGGAATAAAACAATTATTGACATCCTATTCAACTTGTATGTTTCATGAATAATTACATTGTCTAACATGAGAGGAATTACACAAATACGTAAAAAGAGTGAAAAAAACAAAATAATTGAATAATTATCTATCAATAATGTAAATAAATATTATACATGTTCAATTGTACTTTTTTAAAATTTGTTTATATTGTTGTGATTATTAAACTCAAAAAGGAAATACTATGAAGAGAAAATAAAATAAAATAAAAATCATTGTTGAGTAATAGTTACAAATTAACTCAATTTTTTCTATTCTTATAGCATCTCCAATATTAAGTATTTCATTGAATAATTATTGATGCTTGTTAAGATTTATGTATTGTAAAGTATTTATCTTGAGATGCGTATTAAGCATGAATGCTTAGTTAAATATTTTTACTAAGCACTCATCATTTAAATACACGACAAACTATATTTTGCTTTATGAATAAAAAAATCAAAATATAAAGTTAAAAAAATTGTTATCGATGAAAAATAATGATGTAAGGTTATTGATAGGTCCATTTAAGAATTTTTTGGGTGTTGAGTTTGAGGGATAAGATATTTATAAAATATTTAAGTTTAAAAAAATTAAAAAAAAATATATACTAGTAAAACCCATTTTAAAAACTCCAAAATAGAATACTCCAATACTCTTGATATTAGCTAATCAAAAGGTGCATTTTGCATAAATTACTGCATATACATAAATTATTATTTAAAAAAAAAATCAAATCAAACCTATCAAAACCTACTCATATTTCATAAACCACGGAATTTGGCATTGCACCCCTTGAAAGGCAGAACCCGAATCCCCGATTCATAGTAACAGGGAACCCAGCCATCTTTCTCTTGTTCCTCCATTCGTGTTATTTATAAATACGCAATCAAGGTGTCGGTTTTGAAAGAGCTATCATTTTCAGAGTCCTTGATGGCGTCGCAGTCTCAAGCCAGCCTTCTCCTTCAAAAGCAGCTCAGAGGTACGCTACCCCTTTCCCTTTCTATTTGGTTTCTTCAAAACCCCGCGCGAAAACAAAAAGGGTTTTTGTGCGGCGTGGATTTGCCGCGATGTCCTGATTGGCCCTTCTTCTTCCCCTTTGCTCGCAGATCTTTGCAAAAACCCCGTCGACGGTTTTTCCGCAGGTTTGGTCGATGAAAGCAACATTTTTGAATGGAGTGTCACCATAATTGGACCCCCTGATACTCTCTAGTAAGCCTCCTCCTCATCTCATCAATATTGTTCTGATTCCAAGTTTGGATTTTGGGTTTTGGGGTTTGTTTCGTTATTCTTATTTTGCTTTTTTGTTTCTCTGGGGTTGAGTTGAGGGCAGAGGTTTTTCGCTTCTCAAAAGTCACGTGTTTGATTGCTTCTATTGGGGTACTTCAAATGTTTTCGTGATTTAGTGAGTTTGTTTTTATTGCATACCCTAATCACGATAATTCGTTAAGGTTGTTTTTTTTATTTAATTGTTGAGATTCCTGTCGAAGATGATGCTTTCCCAAATTATTGATTGTGCTGCTTTCTGTTGGGATTGATCTTCGTTGGGTTCATTTGATTGCACCAGATTGTGCTAATTCGTAGGCTTCTTTTATTCTTGGATTTTAGAAAATGCATTAAGGGACTGTTTAGATAAACAACTTATTCAAGCACTCATGGAAGCACTTATAAGTTATTTTTATAATCGAAGAGGGAATGTGTTGAAACTTATTTCATATAAGCTGTAAGCTATTCTGGAAAGCTTATGAAAATAAGCCAAAAACAGCTTATTAAGCTATTTTCATAAGCTCTCCGTAACACTCTCGCAAGTGCTTATGCTAGTAGATAAACTCTACATGAGCCAATCCAAACAGGCCATAAAGCGTCACCACTTTGGTTTCCTCTAGTTGCACGAGTTTTGCCAACTATTATTTTGTTTCTTTATGTTCTCCATGTGGCATTGGAATTTTACTTACATCTCTCTGCTGTTTTATTTTTTCAATTCGTTGAATTTCTCATAGCGAGGGGGGATTTTTCAATGCCATCATGAGCTTTCCACCAAACTACCCAAATAGTCCGCCATCAGTGAAGTTCACCTCAGAGATATGGCACCCCAATGGTTGGTTTTTCGTATTTGTGATTCTGGTTTGATTTTAACAACATGAAAGTGAAGTTTTCTGTTCAATTTGCAGTATATCCTGATGGTCGGGTTTGCATATCAATCCTTCATCCTCCCGGTGAGGATCCGAATGGATACGAACTTGCAAGTGAGCGCTGGACACCTGTTCATACAGTACGTGAAAATATAAATCCATAAGCTTAATTGCCTTTTTTATTTTGGGCTGCGGGGAGGGGGGGAGGGTCATTTTGCATTATAACAATTACACTCTTCATTATTAAACCTGTTAGTATGGTTTATCTTCAATACCTTTGAATCTAGTGTGCTCTTGTTTAATAATAAAATTAAAACAATGAAACCTCCTTCCCACACTTCCTCATCCTCTATACCCCATTTTAAAAGGAGGGAGTTGATATTGATACCCTAAATCAATTGTCAAATGAAGTGTAACATGAAGTTGCAGATACAGCAAGAAAGTGCCATAAGGCTCATTTTCCATGCTTTCATTCCATCAGTGGATAAACTGCATATTACAAATTCCAGTACACTAACACCACTCTTAATGTTGGAGACTAGTGTAGTATGAGATTAATAGCTCTACACATAGAGCTATCAATAGTTCAATACTATACTTTTTCCAAAGAAAATAAAATATTACTAGTCCAATTTGCCAGACCCGAACTATCATGTTGGAGTTAAGTCTTTTATACTTATTATTAGTCTCTTAATATAGGTAGAGTGAAAAGCTCATCAATTGTTTGAGTTTTTCAAGTTTATGAAGGCTCAAAGAGCTATGAAGTTAAAGGCTAAGGTTGAATCAAGAGTTTTCCAGCACCATTTATCAAATAGAAGTAGCTTTAAAATGTTTGTAAAGAATTCAAATGTTTAATTTCTTGAAACTAAATTGTAGTGTTAAAAGTTTGATGGTTGGTTTGCCATTAATTTCTTGCTGGGTGTCCTACAGAAATGGTATTTCACCTCCTTTTTCACCAGTAGTGATATTATGTACTTGCTACCTGTGAAGCTATAAACTATTCAAATCTTATGTATCAATAAGCTATTACATATGTTATCTTGCAGGTCGAGAGTATAGTATTGAGTATCATATCTATGCTTTCCGGTCCAAACGACGAATCTCCTGCAAATGTTGAAGCTGCAGTAAGTTTGATAATTTTTTCTTAACTTAATTGTTTTACTCCAACCTACCTTCATTCCTCTCATACGGTACTTGTATCCTAGAGAAGAAGATGCGACCCAAGATACCGCAAAAGTATCATTAACTTGACTGCACAATGGGTTTCTATTGTAGTCAATGTTTTTATCTTATGGACCTTGAATTGTTTGAACTTAGTTTGCTTTGATCCTGCATATGCTTATTTCAGTAGGTATTCAATATGCTGTTGAGTTTTGATGTATGTCCGTAGATAATACGAGCTGATTGCTTGTGGGTGCTAGTGGTGTGATACTAGGATATTGGATTGCATAATACCATGTGCTTATATAATACCGCTCCAATTTGTTAACATAAGTGGACTAAAGAACGTGTTTCTTCTTTAGGTATTGATGATTTGCACGAGTTGCTAAATGCAGTGGCAAAACATTATTCTTTAATACGCTATAAGTCATTACTTTAATTGCCCTTCTTTAAGCAAAATCTTGAATTTCGATGATTTGACTCTACAAAAGCTTGTTTGTGATGTATACGTCATTGTTTGGATACTATATAATCATGTAATTTTTGTATTCTGGGAATCCATGTTTCCTTAAAATTTACTTTGCTTTTCATTAGTATCATTACTGTTTGAAATTCCTCTCATGGGGCTACAAAGTGCTTCAATCATGGTAGTTTTTTTGTGCTTGTCCAAGTTCTCTCGAGTTTGTAATTCTGAGACTTAATATGATCTGATATTGCAGAAGGAGTGGAGAGATAGGAGAGATGATTTCAAGAAAAAGGTTAGCCGATGTGTAAGGAAGTCACAAGAAATGTTGTGATTCGTCGCCTGCGCCTTTTGCTGCTTTTGTGAACTGGAGGACATATAACTTATGTGTAATGGATTGGTTCACCTGTTACTGTTGATCCCGTGTAAGAATGGCATTGGAAGTTGGCTACGTTCCTTCTTTCTTCAGTTCCATGTTGTTCTTCTCTGCATGGCCATTTGTCATCATGACTTGGAAACAAACTTGTATTCTAAGTGTTTTGGCTGGTGGTTTGACTGGTTTATTGGAAATTTACTTTGTTCATTCGCATAACCTTTTTGTTAAAAATTTGAGTTTTAATTAAGTGCATTGTTTGGTCTTTCTGCTTAATATTATGATTTCGGATTCTACGTTTCAAGCTCCCAGGTGTTGTGTTCTGCTTGGTTGACTTTTTTTTTTTTGCAACAAGAGGAATGTTAAATTTGTTTGCTTATTAAATTATATGAATCTCGAAGTGCATTTAATGGTGAAAATTCTCAAGCGCTTGAAAATTCATTTGTAAGAATTGAGACATTCTGTTTGAGTGGCAACTAATAACTTTGCAGGAGAGTCGGGATAGCGTTAACTGTTAACGTTTTCTGAGAAATTGCTACCGGGTTCTGATATTAATGCCTTTATGAAGCTAGCAGAATATTTGTCCTCAACAGCTATATGAAACGAAGATGCATAGGAAAATTAGAATGACAAAAAATGTACATAGTTTGTGGACGCTTCTCATTACCATGAATAAAGTGTCACTGATTCGGTTATTTCTAGTACGTAACGACAATCAATGAATATAGACTCAGCGGCTGGGAAAAATTCATCTATTGTAGTCTGCAGTTGATGATTTTACTTTATAAATGGTAATATTATTCATTATTGACCACAGGTACACATCCCCATATATATGTTGATATTGTTTTATACGTAAATAAACGGAAACATAATACTATAATAGCATCTTTTGCCAATTGCTGCTTGCTTCTATATGTGTCCACAACCTGAATGTCAATGACGACGTTACTAGTCTAGTTTTGATGGCTTCACATGACTTCCCATTCTGACCACGATGCCGTCAATATCCCTGACATACCCAACCTTCTGTCCCCACTCCTTCAGCTCAGGCTCGCTCACCGCCACCGCCCCGTTCTCCACCGCTCTCTGAATAGTAATACCCATTCAATTAATCCAAAACCATTAATAGATCAACACATATGATGGATGATTACTAACTGCTTATTATTATAATATATATGGAATTATATTGATTGATTTAACAACAGAGATCTATATATATATATATATGTTACCTTGTAAGCAGCATCAACGTCAGGGTAAACAAAACAAACCTCGACCGGTGGTCGTTCTTGTCTAGATCGAGCGGCATGGACCGCACCGGTCAGATCATCGGTCTCGTGCTGGTGCATTGGAGTGAAAGCGATAGTTGTGTCCCCACTTTCCAACTCTCCCCATCTAATTAAGGTGATGATATGATTGAAAATTAATCAATGTTTAACAACGTTGATTAATCTGATCTTAATTTGAAATTTGGAGGATTAATTGAAGATGAAAAAGGAAAATACATGACACTGTGTGTGTTTTCAGTTGAAAAAGAATATTCCAAACCAGAGAAAGCATGATATGATATAAATAAATAAATACAAGAGATATTAGGATAATTAATGAACCTATGGGACTCGTCTAAGCGACGAACAGCATAACCGAAGGCTTTGGCATAGAAATCTACAGACTTGGAAACGTCTTTTACGTAGAGCACCGTGTACCCAAACGCCGGGCTGAGATTCGACGCCATATTTGATGATTTGATTATCCTCTTCCTCTTCTCGTCACTCCCTCACCTCACTCGTAGTTTTTTTGATCCTCTAAGCCTCATCGGTGGTAGAGCGAGTCAATTTTCAATGGTGATCATGCACGTGGCAATTCATCAGGAGTCGCACGTGGAGTTCATGCACGTCGTCACCGTTCCTTGATGACAGACACACGAGGTATACTCCATATATATACGGATACGAGGTATATATATACGGATCTCACTCCTTTAAAGTGAGTTTTCTCATAGATAGTGAGTAAAGTGAGTTCATCCTCACCATAAAACAACTTTAATGGCTGAGATAAATTCGTATTTTTTAATTAATGATATAAAAAATAAAGCAAATGCAGAAAACCACCACCCGTGATTTTAGGCCTTCACTGCTCGTCATCTATGAACCAAAACCGCGCTGTCAAAAAAATAAATAAAAATAGAACCACAACCGTTCTTCTTCTAGCAAAGGAAATAAAAATGAAAAATCCAGTCACCTCCCATATGAAAGAGGAATTATGGAGATTGATATAGAATCCTTCTTTTTTTTTTTTGTTTTTAGAATACGTAAGGGGCCAAATGAAAACGCTGCCACATCCATTGAGATGCCTCAATTTCAAACCCTGAAAACACCCATTTTAAGAAAGGAAGAAGAAAGCACAATACCACCTACGTATGGCAATAATTATTCTTGTATATCTTGAAAAGGAGAGTATATATAAGGCACACCATTTTTGCATGGAGAACCAAAAGATATGAAGTACACCTTCCGGACTAAATTATAAGCAAAAAAAATCTTGAGTGTGGTGGTCCAAAATATAAGCAAATTTTAACTACTTTTACATCATTTAATGACTTCATCCACAAAATACCCTTCATTTAATGCAAGTTTTAATTTCAATAACCCATTTTATTAAGGGCATTATAGGGAATAAAGCTTAATTTTTGATGAGATCAAAAAAATTAAATGCAGTTAACTAACCTTCTTAATCTGCGTGAATTAGTTATTTTTTGTTTATATATGAGTCAAGAGTAGTATGGTGATAAGAGGGAGACGGATGGTGGCGGTAACGAAAAAAGAGTTTCGTCTTTTTTTTTTAAATTTTTAAAAATTTTAAACGTGTATTAATCTGATCCATTGAATAGTTAAACGGTGGAGAAGAACTCACTTTACCTTTTAAAGTGAAAATTTTCACTTTAGAGGAGTCAAATTCCTTCTTTGGTAACCAGTTTGGGTTTTTTTTTTATTTCATTATAGCAGTTTAAGGTTATTGCACACAGATTAAGAAACATTAAATAGAAGTAAAATATCATTATACATAGATTAAAATACCCTCATTTAATAGAAGAGTATTTATGATTAAATTATTTATAAATTTCTATATTATTTAATGTCAACTACTTCCACTAATAACAAGAATTAATTACTCCCTTGTTTATTAATGCAACGGATTACAGCCTTGAGCCTCCAAAAGTTACCGCCTACATTGTTTATTAATGCAACGGAGACCTCCAAATGCTTGACAAGGTGTTTCACAATAACCCTCCAAAATTTCTTCAGGTTCCCACTCAAATTTTGTTTGCTAGGATTTTAAATTAAAATTTCCCACTCAATGTGAATTTGCAAATATTTTAAGTTCCCCCCAAATTATGATTATAAAAATTCAGTTCCACGGCAGTATAGTTCTTCATCAAATATGGCTACTCTCTTCTCTTCTAGACCATATATTGCATTAGATTCATGTAAAGCTTGATCTTTAAATTATGAAGCAGTTGAATCTTGAGAATCAAATTCGAAAGAGTCTTCAACTCTTTCTTCACATGAGGCTGCAACTCTTTCCAAATGTGTAAAATCTGATGTAGCTGAATCTTGAGAATCACAGTCAAAAGAGTCTTCAACTATTTCTTCACACGAGGCTGCAACTCTCTTCTCCAAAGGTGCTTCGAAATTTTCTCTCTTTGTTTGATGTGTTGCTGTCTTGCAGCGAGCTTCATCCATTGTGAATAAAAGTTTCTCAATCTACCACTCTGTATTTTTTTCAGTCCAAAATGGCCACTTTGTACTCCATACTGTACGAGGGAATGAATGGCCATGCATATGAATAGTCACAAGGTGGTTGGTTGTGTGCATTAATTTGGAGCTGCCATCAACTTTTTCGGGTGGTTGTATCATGAATAGTCCAAAAGTCACATTTTTGGAAATCAAATCTCATTAATTAATAAATAGGGGTGTATATGGAAAAAAATAATTAACATAGCTTTGAAATTGTAAAATTTCAATAGTTTTAAAACAAAAATAAAAAACTAAAACTGCTCTAGTTTTGAAACAGAGGGAATATGTATTAAGAGTTATTCAACTCCTCATTTGTTTTTGGTTGGACGCTTTTTTTTTTGTCAAAGGACGAAAGTTATTCAACTCTCAATACAATGATGTATCATGCATGCATGCAAACATACACCAAATTAAAGGACCAAAGCCCAAAACCCGCCAAATCTAAGAAACGGGCCACTAGGAAAAGCAGCCACCAACGGAATCACATAGACATGGTCAAATGGCTAGCAGTAGCCACATTCCATTGATGTTGATGCATTTTGGAATTGTTTTTATCCAATTCTGATCTCTCTTTTTTTGACTCGTCCAATTCTGATCTCAGGTACAAGTTACAACACAAAGAAATAACATGAAAAATTCTTGAGTACTATATACTTTTGAAAAAATAATCTTCTAAAATTTAATTCTTAGTTAAAATTAGCTAGATTCCCCAAGGGAGAGTTTGTAAGGAATGATTAATCATGTTAGTAAATCAAAGGTAATCTGACAAAAACTCAAATGAGACTACTAGATTTAAAGAGAATGAAAATGAGGAAGTAAGATGTCAAACTCCTAGCTAGCACCGCCATATAACTATATATAATCTCTTAATAAATATTAGGGTAAATACTGATTGAGTTATGCTCAAATGCAATTTTAACCAAAAAAAGAAAAAAGGTAACGATAAATTTAATTTATATGTTTTTAAATATTAAATAAATTATAAATAAACTTATTAATTATTTATATGTATATTTTAAACTTATGATTTTTAAACTTTTGCACCATTTTTTATTCGAACCTTTGTACATACATATTAACCACGAATTCGTATTGGCTAACAATTTGACAGATTAATTATTTAAGATTTTTTTAAACTTATTGCTTTTAGTTTTTGTTAAAAAGATATAGCAAAATTACTCATTATATTTTGGATTTGTATTCTCTACCTTCACTTGTCTCTTTCTCTCTCTACTTCTATTTTTTTTTAGCAAAATAAATTAATAACCATGATTCAAGATTGAACAAAATCAATGACCCATATTGCATTGACTACTGTCGCTACTGGATGATTCAGCAAACAATCCTGGTCTTTATATTTTATGGTATTTCTTCCGTTTTAAAACTATAGCTATTTTAGTTTTTTATTTTTGTTTTAAAACTATTGCAGTTTTATAATTTTAAAATGTCATTAATTATTTTTTTTCACCTATACCTTTATTTAATAACTAATAGTGGGATTAGTTGACATTAATAGCATAGAGATTTATAGATAACTTATCATAAATACTTTTTCATTAAATAAAAATATTTTAATCTATATATAATAATGTTTTACTTCTATTAAATATTTCTTAATTTATGTACATTAACCTTAAAATGTAATAGTTTTGAAACGAGGTAGTACTATTTTGAAGTTTCTCTTAGGTCTTTTCCACGTGGATTTGTCATTTAAGAAATCCAACTATATTTGTCATCATTTAATAATGATGATATATTAATAATTAATTAATACTAATAATAATTACTAATAATAATTTACGCAATTCTCTTTCCTTTCCATGTGTGCGGTCCGTGATGAGGTGGTTGTCAACACGTGGATGGACATTGACGTCTCAATCAACAGATCTCCACCGTCCACGTAACCACCCAACAAGTCAGAATCAGGTTCGGTTTCCCCAAACCAACCAACGATGCTGTGAAGTGCAACTGCGACGTAACTCGGAAAGTGAAGGAGCATTTGGTGGAATCGGCGACGAAGGAAGAACAAAACGCTGAGAGACCGATCCATCCTTTTTCAGGTAAACTTTTGAAGCAGATCCTTTTCGGAATTACTATTAGTATTAATCGTTTTAAGGAGTTTTGATCAAAAATATTATAGATACTACTATTTGTTTCCGTCCTCTGTTTCGATAATTGCTATTGCTGGCATCGCTAAATTTGGGGTGGGGACTGCTCCTTACACATTCTCACATCAATTTGTTGCAAATTTTATTATCATAGTGAATTATAACAATGCTAATTCATATTATTTCAATGAAGGTTTTTTGTTTTGTCGTTTTGGGAATGTATGCTTCATGCTTCACATTTTGATTTTGACAATTTGCACTGTCCATTTTAATTTATAGGATTTCTGTTAAGTTGCAACTATGCTGATGTAGGTTCTGTGTCTTGTAATAACACCATGTGTTAATTTTTTGTTCTCGTGCACTCCTTGATGTCCTTGTTTAGTGGTGAGGATAGCAGGATGTTCTAGTGCGAAAGGATGTTTTGCTTTATCAGATAGGTTTCACTTTGAAAAGATTTCATTTGGTATTAATGGCTGCATCTGAAAAGATACATTTTTGTTGTTCTGCTTGCCAGAGAAACTGACCAGCCTTCAGGTTACATGGGGGACAGGGTGGATAATTCTAACTTGGGCATGAGCTCTAATCCTAAGCAAAGCAGCGCTATCACTGGGAAAAACACGTACAAAAAACAGCTGGTTGCATCGCGCTCCAAAGGCTTTGCACAAAGACATTGCGAACCCCTTGTTTCATTTATCCATGGTGACTTTGGAAGCAGTGCTGTGGGGCGTGTCACTTTTTTTTTACTTAAAGTTGCTGCTTTAGAGACTGTAAGGAGGTTCTCCAACAGTAGATGCCCATGTGTGTGGCGAGGCCTGCAGGGTCTGCAAATCCTTGTCTACCCACCATTTAAATGGATTCAGAGGTGGGCGCCTTTCAGGGGTTTGGTCAAAAGCATGCAGGTTTGTGATTATCAATTTCTTAAGGTTTCGTAAAAGAGATATATAATATATAATTGAATGACATTTCAAAGCAGCAACATATGATATCTCAGGAAAATCATTCTCTATAAAATTGAATTATCTAGGAGCATCATTTAAAAAGTTTAGAATTTGGCAGATATCATCTATATTTGTGTGCTTCTTGGAGATCTTTATTCGAGAATGTTTTTTGTAGGTGGCTTCTATGTGTGTGTGTGTGTACAGAAATTAATTCTTCTTCTTCTTCTTCCTCATTTTTGTTTTATATAGAAAATGATTACCATTCACTTTGTCGGGACTAGGGATGTTTTTTAAAAGCTATTATTGCTTATAGCATTATTTCATCTTTGGCTATCATAAAATATACCATATGATATTTTCCCCATTTACTATTGAGGTTAAGGAGTGGAGAACCGAATTGTTAAGGAACTCTCACTTTTCTGTTAGTTGTTTTCTGTGTTTTCCCGTATAATATCCCAAATTTAGCTATATTCAATTATTCATGAAGCAGATAGTTAATACTCTTTCTGCTACCAGGTACTATCAAGACCATTACTAGTCCTTTCGATTGCAACAGTATTTACTGATCAACCACAATGCAGTGATGGAACCTCAGATTGTATTGCTGATTCCCGTGATTCAGAAGTATCTGCAGAACTGTCTCCTGTGCAGGATAATTTGAATACAAGGTATTTCTGTGCAATTTAGCACTGTTGTATCTGTGTTTATGCATGTTATACATATGAATCTCGAGCAATAACTTCATGTTCTACATGTTCTTCAGGATGAAATTGAGATTGTTGTTTAGGGCTTTTCATGTGTTGAATTCTCTTTGCAAACTTCTTTACTTCTTGGTAATATTTTTCTTGCCTTTTGCACAGTCAATCCGAGATAGCTCCTGAAGTTTTAGAATATGAAAACTGGTTTACTCGACTCAATCAAGAGCTGGAGAATCAAGGGATTAGTTTGCCAGAAAGGTATTTGGTGGTTTCTATTATGTGCATAATTGTGCAATTCCAAAAAATGCTATGCCATGATACTCTCAGAATTCCATTTCAAACTAGGCTATTGGATTTTCATACAATTATAGTCATTTTGTAGTTTTTGTTGATAATGTATTTCTACTCCTTTCTCCTTTTTTTTGGAAAGAAAAAGAAGCGAAAAAACAATAATTTGTCAGTAATTGTATTTAGTCACCTTTGACAACTGAATATGTTAAATAATTTTTGTTAAGCGAATAACATTCAGTGTAATCACTTTGGATATTTATCCCCAACTTGTGTATTTTGTACTTACAATGGTATACAAGTAGATAATCCAGCTATTAATAATGATTGAAAATTTCATGCCAATATTCTATTAATCCAACTATTTTGATTTTGTATTATTGTGTTTCTTGAAGCAAGTTTTGAAATCTTGGTCAGAGTTGCCTTATTAGATAGCAATAGCATATTTACTTGCATATTTCTTGGTTTCTCCTGTTGCAGCGGACCATGATTTAGTGGTGTTTATGCAGAATCAATGATGATGAGCTCCAAAGATTTTACACAGCTTCGAACAACGACTTTTCATGCTTCCTTACCTCGATCAAGAAGACAATTCACTGGCGGGAGAGTTACAGAATTCTTTCAGGGGAAGAGCTGGAAATGTGGTCAAATATGGTGTTCTGGCATGGTTCTGATTTGTCGCACAGACCTTGCCTCATTGTAAGGCTTGGGATAGCCTGCAGATCATTGGCATCCCGAGATAGACCTCGGTTTGCTCAGGCAATTGGTATGTTTTTCTTTTGCTCATGCAGTATTTATTTTAATTGCCATTAGTTCTCATATTTGATTTATTTTGAAAATGCATCTCCCTCCCCCTCGCTGCTCCCTTCTGTATACTGAATATAATAAACAAGTTTAGATTCTTCATTAATCATTTTTCATGCTTTAGTTCATCCTAACCAATGGTCTTTGCTTCAGTATCACAGGTAGAGTATGGAGTCTTGCACTTGGTTGATAAAGACAACCCTCAAATTACAGTATTGGTGGACTGTGAAGGGTTATCTCCATTGAGAATTCCCATGCAAGTAATGAGATCTTGTTCCTCCCTTCTGCAAGATCACTTTCCTAATCGTCTTGGTTGTTTGTTTGTCATACGACTTCCAGCAATTGCTCGCGTTATTGCCCAGACTTTTATTCAGGTGAACTCTCCTTCCATTTATTTAGCCTAATGAAGTGTATGGCTATTCAACAAATTGTTTGATTAAATGCAATGTTACTTATCCTTGGAGCTCATCAAATCCAGATGACGTTTCTTTGCCTATGCAGTTTCTTTTTTGTTACAAAATTATCACTTTAAAATTTGTACTTTTCTTTGATGAACTAATTTAAACATTTGAATCATAGGTTTTAAAGCCAGCTACTAAGAAAAAGTTGAAAATAGAAGGAGAGATGTATCAGAAGGTTCTTTATGACAATCTGATGACACTACCATCATATCTTGGAGGCTGCTGCACTTGCGCGAGATGTTTGAAAATGGGCAAGCGGGATATGCAGCAACATCATGAAACTGGGACAAGCAGGATTGATAGGGAGGAGGATATCAGTGCCAATGAGGATTCTCCATCACTGGCACTGCATCAATCTATTGAATTAGATGGCCGCCAAAACAACAGTTATGACCAGTTGTTGAGAACTGCTGTCATAAGTATTCTCGTATTTTGGGTTGTCATAGCTCTTGGTGCTGGAATGTACGAACCCGGCAGTGGTCATCTGTCCTCATGAATGTAAGATTGGTTTGGCCAAATTAGCTTTTACTTCCCTGGTTGAATAAATCTTTGGCGAACACCTCTTGTACGAGTTTGTTTGTCTGAATTAGGAGGCAGCATTACTCGAACAGTAATGGGTACACTGTTTCAAATTCTTCAGATAAAAGATCTCCAGTTTTGGCTTGCACAGCTGCACTATAAAGGCTTTTATGGGTTTTATAATAAATTTATTTGTTATAAAATCATAACAAAGAATCCATATTACCGTAGAAAATTGCTTCTATTATATTGTTTGATCCTCTAAATTGAAGTTAGCAATAGGAATACGTGGGATTTCTGCGTTCTTCATAGAAGCACAGTAAACTTCACGTTCTAATTACCTGGGACGTACACGATTGATGTGGTCTCACTCTCATCCCAAAATTATTACTACCTCCGGTTCAAAATATAAACATGGTACAAAAACACATAGACCAAAGAATGCTTTGAAATTGGATAATCTTAATTAATATTCACTAATTTTAATTTTTTTTTCCAAAATTACTCCCTTTGACGTCTTTCATAAATATGAATATTGTATTAAATGAATGATATAATTGAAAAATTAACATTTAATTTATATGAAAATTGATAAATGTTTATATTTTGGACTAAGAAAAAAATACATTTATTGTTTATATTTTGGACAAGAGGGAGTACAATGGTGCAAGTGTAAAATATTTATCAAAATAATGTAAGTCTGACCTAGAAAGTTTGCATTATATTGGATATTAAAAAAGTAAAATACAATTTGTAAATTGTATATTAGAAAAAGGATTTGTATATAAAAAAATGCGTTGGGTGTTAGATATACTTGCATGTTTTTTTTTTAACAACTAATGCTTACATTTTATTTTTCTTTATATACAAAAATATTTTTAACTTAGATGCAAGCCCGACTCCGTCTCGCGGAGAGTCATCTGACATCTAGAGTGCAGTCACTACCAATAGTTAAATATATTAATATTTTAACTTCAATAAGTTTAAATTATTTTGACTTAAATATGTTTTTTATTTCCAAACTATAAGCAAATTTTGATTTTGGTTTCTATAATTTTTTTTTACTTTTATCTCTTTAAAATTTAAAATAACTATTTTGGTCATGTAAACTTAATATATTCAACTATTGTCATGTGCATCCTAAACTCACATCCGAGTTTGGATTGGATTTTCCATTTGCCCTTGTAATCTGAGCAAGCTGCATGTGCAAATAATTCCAGATAAAAATTAAAAGAGTTCTGATTTTTTAGACACTCTCATTTTTTAATACCTACTTAATAGTAATACTCTTATCTCTTTCTCTTTTTTCTGTCTGTTTTCTTTCTTTTCACATCACTTATCTCGATTCTATTCTAATAGGTGTTAATTGAGTTTGGTTGGTTTGGGTTGCTTGAAAATCAATTTTCAAATTAAAATAACATCTTGTACCAAACCATCAGTGGGTGGGGAAAACACTTATCCGACAGACGTGGCAACTGGCAAGTCCAAAAAGAGTGACACAATCTTGTACAGACAGACAGCTCATCGAGGTTCAGGAGTCAAGCATGCTGTTTGTTTTGTGTCTAACAACATAATCAACCTCAGCAACTGCACGTAACCTTGCCTTAGTGCTTTGTCGTACTCGCCCTCTTGGTGGTATTATATCACCTCTTCGTTCGTATCCTTCAAAATTAGCCATTTCACAGTAGTATTTAACAGCCCTGAAAAGCCCTTGTACTAAATCCCTGTACATTTTTCTGTATCCAAACAGGTATTTAACTATTCCGTAGCGATCAAAGATTCAATTTTTTTTTTGTTTTGTTTTTTTGGGGGGGGGGGGGGGGGGGGTGCTTGCTTTTTTGAAAGTTTGGTATGATGCCAGCTTTTTGGTGTCGTTGTCGTTGCCCAGGAGCTTTCAATTTCAGATGGGCTTCAACTTTCCGTGAGTTTGAAGGCTCCCAAAATATTTTTTTTTGTTATTTTTTCTCTCCAAGTTATTGAAAAAGAAAAAATATAGTTTTGCGTTTGGTGGGGGAAATTCCAAGTTCTGGATCTTCTTTATTCTATAAAATGGTGTTTTGATTACCAGTACCACAACTGTGATTTGGGGTCCTGATTTGTCTTTCACTGCTTAAGTTCACGAATCAGGTCCATTGTCTGTCACTATTTGATCGGTTTTTATTAGATTTGATTTTATTAGTCGTTGCATTGCAACTCACCTGATGTATAAGGAAATTTGACAGTTTAGAAATTGGTTCAGGATTTGAATTTCAGAGATTTTGACAATGGCAACGAATTCTTCTAATGGAGACCACCAAAAGGCTTCAAAGCAACCTCCCTTGCCATCTCCCTTGCGTTTTTCCAAGTTCTTTCAGGTTAACTCTCGCATGGCATGGCATTCTTCATGCCACTCTGGCATTCTCGTCCTTTCCTGTTTTGTTGCCTGGATCCTGTTATGCTGATTTCTTGTCAATTCACTTTTGTTGTTGTCATGATTTTCCCTTTTGTTTCATGTTAGTGTTAACTTTCACTATTGATAATGCTATTTGATCGTGACCTGTTAAAATATAAAATCGTTTATGGGCATCTAACTTCTGCTATGAAATCACTAATTTCGTTCTTTTTTGTAGTGTAAATTCTTAAAGTAATTCAGTAAATTTAGCATCTGCTGGGAACATGAGTACCTACATTGGTATCTCTTAATGCTAACTAATTTGTGGTGGTTGGATCTTGTTCCTGAACTCAGTGCATAAAGCATAACTAATTTTATTGAGAACTCTGATGACCTGAACAATGCTCTTGCCAGGATGTCTTATTTTACATGAGCAATTTTTCCCCTTTCTTTGCATGAATTCTTGGTTTACCAATAATGCTTTTATTCCTGACATTTAGTCCAATATGAGAATTCTGGTTACTGGAGGAGCTGGGTTCATTGGCTCTCACCTAGTTGACAGATTGATGGAAAATGAAAAAAATGAGGTAAGCATGGTTGATATCTTTCTGTTCATAGTTTTGAAGTTTATTAGTGATTCAACAAGTGCAATAAGATTTTGGTACGACACATGACAGTATGTTTGTTTAATCAGGTCATTGTTGCTGATAACTTCTTCACTGGATCTAAAGACAACCTTAGAAAATGGATTGGTCATCCAAGATTTGAGCTAATTCGTCACGGTATAGTTTCATTATTTTCTATGCTGTAATTATCCCCGGTTTGACTTTGTTCCATATGAGATGCAGTTTGAGGTTAAAATTTCTGTCCTTTCTTCCCACATTGTAATATGTGTTTGGCCTCTTAAATCTAGATTGTAAATGGTTTTAAAGACTATAAAGGATCATGCAACAGAAGCTTGTTGATTACTAAATAAGATATTAAAGTGAAAGATATATCTATTTTTCTCAATCAGTCATCAATGTAGAGCAGCCTGCCATATGATGTTGTTCACACACGATGTTAATGAGATGCTTTCATGTACACTGAATTTTCTCGGTGTGTCCAGATGTATGTTAATTTATATATTTTTTTCAATTATAATGCATTTACTTTTCTTTTCCCTTGTGAAGATGTCACGGAACAACTGCTGATTGAGGTTGATCAAATCTACCATCTTGCATGCCCGGCTTCTCCAATTTTCTACAAATACAATCCTGTAAAGGTGGGGTTTCCAGAGTCTGCTTTTGTGTTTCTATCATTTACTATGGTCCTGTCATGTCAACTCTCAGCTTATTTCTTGCTCAGTGCTAAAGACATAAAAGTAGCTTGAATCCCCCTCCCCTAGGTTCCTGCTTAAATTTAAGTGTGTAGAATACTCATTGGTCAAGTGCTCTGTCTGTCGAGTGAATCTTGATAAATTATCTAACAGTTAAAGGAATAACTTTACAGACAATAAAGACAAATGTGATTGGAACATTGAACATGCTTGGGCTTGCCAAGCGTGTGGGTGCAAGGTTGGTTTTTTTTCTTAAAAAAAATTGATAATCTAAGCTGCTGCCATCTTCTGGTTTTACCAACCTGTAATTTTAATTAACAGGATTTTGCTTACATCTACTTCAGAAGTATATGGGGACCCTCTTGTGCATCCACAACCAGAAAGCTATTGGGGCAATGTTAATCCTATTGGTACATACTCAACTCAATCCAAACTTGTGTACCAATGGCATCATAATGGGGCCAACTCTAATTTAGCTGAGTTTGTCATAATGTATGGAACTGAAACATGTACCTCATTGTTTAATTTTCATACTTCAAAGCGGGTTGTCATTTTGAAAGCTGCAAATATATGTTTTCTTTGAATTATATTCTGATCAGACCCATTGCATTCATATATTTCCAGAATTGTAGGAATGATCATTGACTTTAATATATGGCATATCTGTTCTTTTAGTAAGTCCCAGTAAAGTTTGGTTCCCTTCAATAGGGGGGGCGGGGGACAGTAAAACATTCTTTTTCCAAGTAAGTTTTGGCCTCATGATATGAGGTGCTCCACAGCTCCTCATCTACTTGCTTTGGGTGATATTGTATTAGATGTTATCACTGAATGCAAAATAATATGCTCCATCAAAACCCATGAGGATACAGCCTAAACATAAAAATATGTGCACACAGGAGTTCGGAGTTGTTATGATGAGGGCAAGCGTGTAGCAGAAACTTTGATGTTTGATTACCACAGGCAGCATGGAATAGGTAAGACTTGTCTTTTTTTTTTAGTCTTGTAATATCTTCTCATTGATTGAGGGCATGGCCAGTACAAGTTTTGCCCGGTTGTTAACTCAATGTGGTATTTCTTTTCATTTTTTTTTCCCACAGAAATACGCATTGCAAGAATCTTCAATACATATGGACCACGCATGAATATTGATGATGGCCGTGTTGTCAGCAACTTCATTGCTCAAGCAATACGGTAAATCCTTAAACTTCATAACTTCATTGCTCAAGCAATATGGTAAATCCTTAAACTTCATAATGCGGTGAGCAAAATGGATATGCTGATAATTTTACATAGGCTTAATATATCTCAACTCTCAGAAAACATCCGTGCATTTCTGTAAGCAAATAATAACAATTTATTCTGAATGCAGTGATGAGAAATTTAAGATTGTAACTGTATGAATTGTGCTTGATGAGTGCTAGGTCATTTATGAATAATTGATTCACGTACCTTGATTTAGTTAACCGATAACATTTTCTTTTTGTACTATTTCAATCTAGACTCTTCATGTGTTACTTCTCATACAATCTTTTTGTGATATAGTGGTGAACCCTTAACAGTCCAAGTTCCAGGAACTCAAACTCGCAGTTTCTGCTACGTCTCTGACATGGTATGTATGATACATGTTTCTCATTAGTTTTTTGTCATCACAATTCGCATACTAGAGGTGATCTGAGTATGATTATACGTTTCAAATCTATTAGGTCGATGGCCTTATTCGTCTAATGGAAGGGGAAGACACCGGTCCAATCAACATTGGGAACCCAGGTTACATTACAACTAAGGCCCTTGTGCACTGATTTTTCTATCGAGTACTAATATAAGTTACTATTTCATTCTTCCAGGTGAGTTTACAATGACCGAACTTGCCGAGACCGTGAAAGAGGTTAGTTGAAATCCGTTTCAGATTTTGTGACAGTCCCACATCCCTCTTCTGAGTCAGTCTGGTTATATTTTTGTTTCCAATTTATGTGCAATAAAGTAATGGCCAAATAAATGAAAAAATACATGTTAGGCTTACTATATGGATTAATAATGAAGCCTTTTGGTGAAATAATTGGAAGTTAGCTAATGATTTTACGTATGGTTTTGCAGCTTATTAATCCAGCTGTGGAGATAAAGATGGTAGAGAACACTCCCGATGATCCGCGTCAGAGAAAACCAGACATAACAAAAGCAAAGGAGTTTCTTGGCTGGGAACCAAAGGTCAAGTTGAGGGATGGCCTTCCTCTTATGGAAGAGGATTTCCGTCTGAGGCTTGGGGTTGCCAAGAACAACTAAGCTTTGTTTTTACTCCTTCACTTCATGTCAAAATGGATATTTTTTATAGTCACTTGGATGAGTCTGTTTGTTAGTGTTAGATATTTCGTATTGAAATGAAAAATCATGGTGAGGAAGGTTGGAAGTTGCTAATAGGAAGGCGAACTTGAACTTGCCCTTCAATTGGTATTGGTACTATATGCTTAGTCTCTACCCAACTTCTCTTGGAAATGCTATATTGTTATTGTTGAGTTGAGTTCAAAATTCTTATTCAACTTTCTTTATGCATTGTACGCCAGGGTATGTGTGTCTTTATATGTTCTCTTGTACCAAAACAGGAATTCAGATTGTTGGGTTCAGCTTATTTGAATAAGTTCCATTTTTTAAAATGTGTATCTCGGTTGAGTGGATCTCTGTTTGTGTACATAGTTCCATAGCAATGAATTTTCAGATTCACTGCTATTCTAACAAACGAGTTAACTGATCAACACCCCAATTGACACAACATAAAGCAAATTTTGATAACAACTGAATTATATTGAGTTGAACTTTAATTGGATGATTCAAGTGATAAATAAACTTAAATTCCATTATTGAGGGGTTTCAATAATGTTGAAGATTGTCATATAAAAACAATTGCGACGAGAAATAACCTTAATACTCTGCGATAGTTGATGGTATATACAAAGTACTAGTTAGTAGCCCAAGTTATGTAGTTTCTTTTTTCAATTAAATTTTAATAGATTTAAATTATTATTCAGTAAATAAATATTTTAATATGTATAAATTTAAGCTTTAGTTTATTTACTTTTTTAAAAATATTATGTAAAGAAAAATAAATTTAAAGATTTAACTTGTATTTTTAATTGTAAACTAATAGAGATAATCACAAATAAAGAATTAAATTTGAATTCAATATTTAAACAATAGTTTTTTATTTTTGTTTTCACCTACGGAGTTTGCCCAAGAATGATTCTTAGACTAATCTGTGTTCGGCCGAGAAGTAAACAAAGTCTAATCATTAATTGTTCCATCACCAGAGATAACTCCAGTATTTAAAATCAACATACTAATTTTAGAGGATAATAATTAGATAAAGGATTGAGATTAACACACTTGAATTTGAATTAAAAAAAAAGAAAAACAACTTACAAGTAATGAGCGAGCATTTCCCGTTCAAGAGCAAGGACTATCATATTCAACAGAACAATTTTATCAACATTCAGTTTATAATTTTCAAACTTTGTATGTAATATTATTTAAAAAAAAATTTGACGTTAATTGACAATATCTTCCAAAAAAGATTAAAAAATTGCTGAGACGAGAAATTTTTTACCTTCGTTAACTTCTCCTAAATTAGCATATATATCTATATTATTATAATATATAATATATAATCTATAAGAGGGATCACATTAATGAGGGAATTCCCATTTTATACTTAAGAATTTTTAAAAAAAAAATGATTTTTGTAGTTATAATGTAGATTGTAGATCAACTTCAAGTTGTGGATCAGTCAATTTGTGCATACCGCAATTTCTTTTACAAAAAAAAAAACATAACTCTAGGTTGTCGGATAATATTTTTTTAACTTATGTGAATAATAATAAAGTTTAAATATGTTTTTAGTCTCTTAAATTTGAGTAATTATTATTTTTAATTTTTTAAATTTAAAATATTTACTTTTGGTCTTTTATTTTTAAAAATGTGTCATTTTTAGTCTTTGGGGTTATTTTTTAATTTAAAAAATATTTTTTAAATTTATATTTTGATCTCTTTTAAATTCTGATTCTCACCTTACTCCTATTTCTCTAACTTTTAAGAATTTTTTAAATTTATATTTTGACTCCTCTTAAATTTAAAAAATACTTTTTAAATTTAAAATATGACATCAGAGACTAAAAGTGACACATTTTTAAAAATAAAAAATAAAAAATAGACGTTTTAAATTTAAAAGACCAAAAATAATAATTTTTTAAAATTAAGAGATTAAAAATATATTTAAGCATAAAAATAATAATTAATTTTGGAAGGTTGAGGACTTGACAGTGGGAAGCGTTGAGCTCTCTCTGCAGAAGCAGAAGCAGAAGAAGTAGAATGCTATAGCGAAGTGTTGAGTTGAGAGTGAGTGAGAGACGAAAGACAACAACAACAACGACAACAACAACCTGAGATGAATGAGTGAAACATCCAGCGAGCGAGCGAGCGAGCGTGCGTTTCCTTGCGTTGCGTTGGATGCCCCCATTGTCCTGTCCATATCCAACTCCAACTCAAACTCCCACTTCTCAATTCAACATGCAACTCTACCAGGACACGTGGCACCCCCAGATTGGCAGTCCCGTAACATGCAGCGCCAGCATATTCGGTATCGTTTCAAACAGGCCGAGGAATTCTTCTCATTCTCCACTTTATCTCAATGGGTGTGTAAGAGAGAGAGAGAGAGAGAGAGGTTAAAAAAAAGAGTGTGAATGAGAATTATATTTATATTTGGATTTAAATTTTATCTCTGAGATATTGAATTGAATTGCATTTACATTAGGATTCTCAATCTCCTTATTGCTTATTTATTACTCATCTCATCTATATCCCATCCCATTAACAATTCATTCCCAAATTTGCTTATCCTTCAATTCCAATTGCAACTGGACCCCCCCTGATATTCCCTCATTCGTCTCGGTTAGGTAATTATTACTTAACTCGTATTTGATTCCGTAGATATACAAAAATTCAATGTGGGGGTTGGGTCTGTTCTGTTCCTTCTTTGCATGTTCTGTTTGGTGGTGTGATTCCCATCACTCTTTTCGTTGCTTAGGAGCTTTCATTGTGTCCTTCAACTTTACGTGAGTTTCAAGCCTTCCAAATTTAAATCCTTTTCTTAATTGTAATTTTGTAAAGTTTCGTTTTTTTTTTCCATTCTCTTTTTTAATTTTTATTAATTTAGCGTTTGGTGGATGAATTTTCTGTCTTTGGATCTAATTCTTTTTCTGTCTATATAAACTGGTCTATGTCATGGTGTGTTTGGATCAGAAGAGTGGGTAGGGTTTTGGGTTGGACCTTTTTGTTTTTTCTTCTGAAACTAGCGATCAGGTTCATTACCTGCTCTCTCTCTCTCTCTCTCTCTCTCTCTGATTCTTCTTTTGTAGCTGTCCTTCTCTTCTGTGTCTCTCCCCAGTTGGCCCTTCATTTGATTTGGTTTATGAAAATTTTGATAACCCATCTGATTTTTCTGATCCGTGAAAAGACTCATTGAGAGCACAAACTGAGTTAAAATAATTTGATTTTGAGCTCTCTGAAATTGATTGATGCAGGAATTGAACTTCAGAGGTCCTTGCAATGGCAGCAAATTCTTCTAATGGAGATCACCAAATAACTCCCAAGCAACCTCCCTTGCCATCTCCCTTGCGTTTCTCCAAATTCTATCAGGTGAACTGTCGCCTCTTTTTTTCATCAGCAATTTTATTGCCACATTGTTGTTCTCATTTGTTATCTGGATCATGTGATATAAACTTCATGTCAGTTAAATTATTTTATTGTCATTTTCCCTCAGTAGAATTTTTTTGTTTGTTGATATAATACAGTAGAAAAAGTTATACATTATTGTTTACAAGTTTGTTCTTCACCACTGCAAATCAGTGCAGTTTGCATTTACAAAGAACACAGTCACTATTCACTGGAAACTTCAGAAAATTGAACCATCAGAGCTTACTAAAAGCCCAGTGTTATATCCGTGAATCTTATTTATAAGACCCTGGGGGGTGGGGATGATAACTGAAAAGATGGGTTTATACAGATGTCTGATACTGATGAGTTAAATGGGAAGTTTTTCCCATTAACCCATCATCTGATCTGGATACCTTTGGTTCAAAAGTATGTGTATGTGAACATACCTGCATCCTATAAGTTATAACTGTTTATTGAAATTTGTCACATGATTATGAATACAGCCTTTGTCAGAATAACTTAGTGTATGCAACATTTTCTTTTTGTCTTCATGCCTTGTATCACTGACATTTCTTTCATTCTTGACAATAGTCTAACATGAGAATCTTGGTTACTGGAGGAGCTGGATTCATTGGCTCTCACCTAGTCGATAGATTGATGGAAAATGAAAAAAATGAGGTCAGCTCATTTTCCTTTTTGCATGTAATGTCAGAGTTATTGTATTTATTAGTTTTATTTTCACTGATTCCATTCTTGTCACCTAACATTATCACCCTAAATTTGATAAAATAGATACTTGATATAGTATGATTTGAT
The DNA here is from genome assembly GCA_030159175.1 of Glycyrrhiza uralensis. NCBI lineage: Eukaryota > Viridiplantae > Streptophyta > Magnoliopsida > Fabales > Fabaceae > Glycyrrhiza > Glycyrrhiza uralensis. The sequence continues at coordinate 52,158,357 of BRZY01000003.1, read as the reverse complement.
AAACTTTGTCAACGACCACATCTTTAATCAGGTTATTGTTGCTGATAACTACTTCACTGGATCAAAGGACAACCTCAAAAGATGGATCGGTCATCCAAGATTTGAGCTTATCCGTCATGGTATAGTCCATCTTTGTTTACAATTCAACTGTCTATGCATAAAACTTTTTGTGCATATATAATACACTGGATGTTAATGTATCTTTTTGTCCCATTTCGTAGTACATTTCTGAACAGTTATGTGTAAGTTGTAAACTGATTTCCTTTAGCATGAAAGGCAACAAAAGATCATGCAATCAGCAGAAGCTTTACAGTTGTTACCCAACAAATTTAAGTAATTGATATTTTAGGTTTCAGACGTTTCTATATCAATCACAATTTTGATCAGCTGACTATATGAAGGATGGAAACATTGACAATGATATATTGTGTACTTAGTATATTATGTTCAGCATGCTTCAAATCAGTCTGTAAATCAGTGATGCTGATGCATTTATCATTGTGATCCCTTTGTAGATGTCACTGAGCCTTTGATGATTGAGGTTGATCAGATCTACCATCTTGCGTGCCCCGCATCTCCTATTTTCTACAAATATAATCCTGTTAAGGTATAGTTCTGAGTCTTATATTGTCTTTAATCATTTACCTTTTAGTTGGCATGTAAATATAGTTATGTCAACTATTGAAGAGTATGCTTTTAACATCCATTCATTGCATAGTCACTAACATTGGCTACATTATTTAAAAGTGTATAGAACCCCATGCAGATCATTACACTGCAATTTGCAGTATGTTTATATCAGTTTTTTCGTGCATCACTGCTTGAAAGTTCTCTTTTTTCCACTGATCCTCCAGAGATTATCTAATGTGTAGTGAAATAATAATTTTACAGACAATAAAGACAAATGTGATTGGCACTCTGAACATGCTTGGGCTTGCAAAACGAGTTGGAGCAAGGTTAGGAATTTGTCTTTGAAAAGAAAAGAGAGGATAATTTCAGCTTCTACCATCAGTTGGTCTTAGTTCTTATTTTATTGACAGGATTTTGCTTACATCAACTTCGGAGGTATATGGGGATCCTCTTGTGCATCCCCAACCTGAAAGCTATTGGGGCAATGTCAACCCTATTGGTACGTGCCTTTATCTCTGTCTCAACAACTTGTATCTTGGGCTTCTTAAATGAAATTATATCCATTGCTATGATTGTGTCCATAACAGGAGTCCGTAGCTGCTATGATGAGGGGAAGCGTGTGGCTGAGACTTTGATGTTTGATTATCATAGGCAGCATGGAATAGGTAATTTCTGGTCTTCTTTTCCCCTCACAATTGCCTCTCATTCTCTGTAAGGTGTAGCTGCTATAAGTTATTTCTTTGCAATTCAACTACGTTGTTCATATTTTTTTCAACATAGAAATACGCGTTGCGAGAATCTTCAACACATATGGGCCGCGCATGAATATTGATGATGGACGTGTGGTCAGCAACTTCATTGCTCAAGCACTTCGGTATTCAAACTTACTTTTTCCAGTACTAGTATATATAGTATATTGACTTCTCAGCTCTCCCCATTTCTAAATTGATGCTTTAACAAGTTTGTTTCTTTTGGTGTGTTCTAGTGGTGAATCCTTGACTGTCCAATCTCCAGGAACACAAACCCGCAGTTTCTGCTATGTCTCTGACCTGGTATATGTCCCACTTGCATTCTTTTTATCTTTGTTTCACTGAATTACTATTGGGAAGCTGATTTTGTTCATTGTGAAATCCAATTTAGGTTGATGGCCTTATCCGTCTCATGCAAGGATCGGACACTGGGCCAATCAACCTTGGAAACCCAGGTTAGATTAGATTTCTACATTTGACTATCTTTGCTTTTGCAAATTGTTAAAATATCATTACTTGAGTCTCTTTGCTTTTTCAGGTGAATTTACAATGCTTGAACTTGCTGAGACAGTGAAGGAGGTCAGTTCTAATTCAATAGCATTCTTCCACCTCCTCATAGTTTGGTTTACATTCATATAAAGTGTGATGCCATACTTATCTACTTGTAAAATAAGTTTTAAATTATGCTTTTGTGGTTGATTTGCAGCTTATTAATCCAGCAGTGGAGATAAAGATAGTGGAGAACACTCCTGATGATCCACGACAGAGAAAACCAGACATAACAAAAGCAAAGGAATTGCTTAGTTGGGAACCAAAGGTCTTGCTGCGAGATGGCCTTCCTCTTATGGAAGAAGATTTCCGTTTGAGGCTTGGGGTTTGAATTTGACAAAACAAAATAAACTTCTTAATTTTTCTCTCCTTTTGTTACATTTGAATATAGATAATAAGTGAGATGGATTATTCTGTCAGTTTTCATATTTTTTTTTTCCTTTACATAATTATGATACTGAGGAAGTTGGGGGTGCCTGAAATTTTAGCTTCCACAAGAATCAGAATATGATACTTGCTTGACAAAACAATACATACAGTATGTCCAAATTTTGCCGGTGGTGGAATTATTATTGAATTTAATTTCTCTAAAATGTCCCTGCTTTCTGGTTCTCTTTTCAACTTCCTTTACATTATTTTTTTATTCAAGCACTTCATCTTATAAATTTTAAACTGCTAGATTTTTTTTTCTATCGACACTTACATATAATCTCTATACTTTCCTCCTTAAAGACAGAAGCGCGGTGTACTCGCGGTTAAAACTCTGCTTGGTTGTCATACGTCAGCGATGTTAAGTTTTGATTTTTTTTTCTAAATTTTGTAAACAAATAAAAATCAAAAGTGCATTGATTTTTAATAAATTATAAGAGCTAATCTTCTGTAATAATTTATGAAACTATAATTATGTTTATATTACTATTTTTCACACTATTTTATTTAACCAAATTTTTTATTTAAATTTGATTATGTATTTTTCCTAAAATTATTAATTAAAGTATCTAATAAATATTTATTCATCAAATAAAAACTCATTGTTATAGATATTAAATTTAAAATATCTGTGCAATCCTCGGCTAATAATCTAACCAGTTAGCATATTATTTGCCAACAGTGAATTATGGACCCAATGATAAACAGATTACTCATACAGCTGTTCACTCTTGAGCTTTTAGCCTTTAATTAATTAATTAATTAATGGACCGTGGCGAAAGTAGGAAGTTGGACGAGCGTGGTTATTATTTATTGGATTGACTGTCTTATTGATTTACCTTTATAAACTCACCTGATTTAGTGTCTATTTATTTTAGATTTTGGTAAAATTATATTTAAAGAATTGATTTTAAAAAAACTATATTGAGAAGAATTGATTTGTGTTTGGTAATGATATTTTAAAAGTGTGTTCAGAAGAATTAATTGTATTTGGATGTTAAAAGTAGAATCATTTTTAATGTATAAATATAAAAAAATTTATAGATCCCACACCCAAATGTGGTTTTGCAAACGAAAAAGCAACCAAAGACCTCCTTTAACCAGAATTAATTTTAGACCCCAAAATCACGTTTTAAATTTTCACATTAAATACCCAAATACACCAACTTTTTGCCAAAATAGAGTTTAACCCCCCCCCCCCAACGTGTGTTTAAAAATCTAATACAAACACACACCTAATGAATTGCACCCTTTAAACAGTTTGACCACACCAATGATAAAAAATTGAAAGGGAATGAGGTACTATCATATATGAAAGAGACTCGAGATACTAATTAGTCTTAATTTAAAACATATTGAACTGAGATTTAAAAACTTTTATATACCTCAAAGCTTAAAGATAAAAATTTCAAATGGACAAATAATGAGGATACATAAACATTGGTAAACTCCTCTCTTTACAACCCGAATTATCATCATACATTTTTCGGTGAAAGGTCAAATATCTAAATTATAAAATTAGTAATAATTAAGTACTAAGCCCAAAATTTTAATTTTATTCTACAAATTATCAAGCACACTTGCATATGAAGTATGAACAAATGCAAAGATTTCTTAACCAAAGACAACAATGGTATGAATAAATCAAATAAATATTAAGAATATGTTATGAATAAATTATTCTCTCTCAATATTTTCATTTAAGATTCTAATGGTAAATTATCTTAGAAACAATTGAATTTATTTCTTTAAAAAAACAAATTAATTTATTAAGAATTTTTTTTATAAAAAAAAAAGAGAGAAAAGAAGGACTCCTCTTCGTAAATCAACACAACACCCAATGCTCTGTTATTTTCGGTTGTGCCAACCAAGCGATTCTCCTGTAGGGTTCCCTATGGACTATGGTGGTGCGAGTGCGATGTCGACGAGAGTCCCATTCATCAAAACACAGTTGAATGAATTGACAACAGAGTAATAAATTCCACGCCACGCCAGATACACATTTTCACTCGTTATCCAAAAGCAGAGACTCATCCAAAATCAAAACACCCCACCGCGCCACCGCATCCATTTCCAATAATAATGCACCAAACATTAGTTTGTGTCAAGAAGATACATACATACATACATACATACATACATACCTCCTGTGACTGTGAATAATGTCAATGTCAATCCGCAACGTCAATTCATTTCTTTTCCACGTTTCCACGCTATATTCAACAATAAATTAAAAATAAATAATAATAATAATAATAATAACAATAATAATAAAAATAAAACAACCAACACACACAGGAAGAGGGAAGCGGTTGCGTTCGGTTAAAGACACCAAACTGTAGAATTAGAATAGAAGAAGAACCTTCTTCCGCGTCGTGCATAATCTGTCTAAGTTTATTTTAAATCTGAATTTCATTTCTGTTCGTTCTGTCGCGAAGATTCCAGAGAATGACGAAGGCGTTTCTGGATCGGGATTAGGCGCTCTAGGGTTTTTGCTGCTTCCGATTCTGGTTCGGATTCCGATCGGAAATGTCCGAAGCTCATTCCGCGCCCCGAAGCTCCGCTTATCTCGACGCCCTCTCTCAAGCGATCCACAAGAAGCTTCAGCGGGTTCGTTCGTTTTCTTCTTCCTATTTTTTTCTTCTCTCTCTCTCTCTCTCTCTCTCTCTCTCTTTTTGCTTGCTTTTGTTTCTGCTGCGATTACTTGCCTCAACTTTTGCCTCTGATAAATATTGTGCTGCAGGCGCTGGCTAATTCCTCGCAGAGACGCAATTTGTTGCAGGAGCTCTTTGCAGACATAGCTCTAGAGGTTGATGATCGAGCCAAAGGTGAGTTGCAAATGGTAGCTTCCAGAATCTATCCATTTTCACTTTGATGATGATGTATTCATTAATTCTTACAATCTGATGATTTTCTTCGGGTTGTTGCTATCTGTCTCATTGATTAAAGAGTATAAAGATTCAGATGGCAACTTGTGCTTCGAGCATGGTACTGGAGTCATTGTGCATGTTTCACCTTGTTTGCATGGTCACGGTTTATATTTCGGATGTGTAGGATTATTTATATGTTTATATGTCTTGCTATACGTAATTAGCTGGCATGTTATGTTATGCTACTTTCTGAATGCTAGATCACATATAATTGGGATTTTTCCCGAACAAATGAGTAGGATACAGAGCACAATGTAATTCACAATTAACAAGTGTATATTTGAATCTAAATACGGGGTCAAGAACCATTTTTTGCTAGAAAGGGAGAAGATGTATGTATTCTCTTTTATTTGCAAGACAAGAATTACCGAGTGCAAAATTTTTCTTTTTTTCACAATGACAGATGTAATTGTCAACAAGGAAGAAGATGTCATTTCTCCTGCAGTTGACGCCAGTGATGGTTCGTTGTGTTTCTATGATGTGCTTGCTGATTACTTTGTACGACTGCCTGAGAAAGGAAAACCTATCCTTGACTTGATTGTCCAACTCTGGAGCCAATCATTTGCTTCACATATCTTTGCCCTCCTGTTTCATAAATGGGTATGTGAGCTTGTGTCTGCCTTGTTGCTTTCTTGAGGACATTATTTCTTAGTGTGATTGTGTGATCTTTCATTGCTGGTTCTGAATTTGAACATTGCATTTAAAAAAAAAAGTTTACGCAAGTAGCTTTACCAAATTGGGTTCTATTAAAGAGATAAATTTTGAAGTGTATAGATATCATTGTTGATATAATGATCATCATGCCCTGAATACAACTAGAAGCCAATTTAGAATGTTTTTTTACTGTTGTTATTATGGTTAACATGATCATCCAAAGTAGAGGTTTTTACCTTATGTTTGATATTGTTCCTTGGAATCTTGGTTCTCCAAGCCTTCAACATATTGATTGTATTTCTAATTTGACTTTTTATAATTAAAATTTAAAATAAGTGTTATAGTAATAATTGATTCTGTTTGGCCAAAATAAGAGTTCCTTAAAGAACTCCAAGTTCCTTAAAGAACTCCAAGTTCCTATCAATTTCTAGTTTAGTTTGGTGAACACTGTGCAAGCTCTTTTATGAGGTTCCTGATTGTGGTATATAGTTCATCAACAATAACTTTTTCCCAGTAGCTTCCTATTGTGTTGCAAATAACTTCTTGATACCTTTATGCAGTTATTTGAAGTTCATCTTGATAATCCAGAAGTGCTCCTTCGGTATTCATCTGCTCTGGTTCAAGGTGCCACAAATGTTTTCTGGTATGAATACAGGCTGTTATAACTGAAAACGTTACTCAATTGGCTTTAACTTGCAAAAAGACAAGGTGGATTTGGATTGGTTGGAATTTATAAGTTACAGTTGTATTTACTTTCATATACCATGCTTTGACAAAATCTATGAACTTCTTTTCATGCTCCATTTCCCCTCCTAAATGGGAAAAATAATATTTGTGGGCTGTCTTCATTATCTTTCTTTAAAAAAAAAATTCCTTTGCGTGATTTTATCAATGGCCTTCCTATGCCAATTCAATAGCAATACATTCAAGCCTATCCTATCCATTAAAAACAAACAGAAAGTAATGGAAAATGTTAATAAGAGTGTCTTCATGGTCTAGAACCTCTGCTATGATACAGTAGCACAGTACCATATTCAGTAAATAAATCCAGAATTGCAATAATATTTTTTGGTGCCATGTACAGGATTGACATTCAAACAAATACGAGGCGATTCCAGTCCCTATTCAGTGTAAGAGTCCCTGTGGGAATCCTGTTTATTTGCACTGATATGTATTATCTGAATAATGTTGTAATTATTGCTTCCTTTTCCCAAATCTTTTGCATGTTCCTTGTCTTTCCCTCAAGTTCAGTACCTCTTGGATGATGTTGCATTAGACCACAGTCGATTGAATAAAATTCCTGTCCAGGTACCCTATCAGTTTTAGTTTTTGACATTTGATTAATACAGCCAACAATTGTTTATTGGACCTTGAGTTGGTGACTTTTGTCATTAGCAATGGCATTCTGAAATTTTCTACTTTTCATTGAATTATCAGGCTCAGCGAGATATGTATCTTTTGCTCTCGAGGTTCATTTTATTTTACAATTCAGGTAGACATTTGGAGAAGTGAATAGCCTATGAATAACAAGTCTTTTAAAAATATAATAATATTATTCTTTTTGCAGCTGACAAAATAGATAGCTTCTTGAAACAATGTCCTGTTTTCCAAACTGCTTTCTTAGTTGGCAGTCCAGCAGATATATTTGTGAATGAACTCACTGATCAGGTATATTTGAGTTATAACCTTTTCACAATTAAGAGCCATGTCCTCCGTTTCATATGAAGAAATGAAGATGCTACCCTTAATCTATGGTGTTGAAATTTTTTTCTTACCAGCTCCAAAAGTTAAAGGTGGAGCCAGTGCTGCTGCATTACCTTTCAGAAATCAAGGTCCTTCAGGGTAATATATCAACCATTCAGGTGCAATAGTTGGACATGGATATTCTAAACTCAACCTGACTTAGCTATGCCATTCTTTTGTTTATGCTAATGGCACAGGTATGGAATTGAGAATGACCACAAGTACGAGATTGAAAACTTGTTTATATAGTTTTACTTCCCCTGGTGGTCCAATGTACCCCACTAGAGCCGTTCGACATGCTGCCTGGGAATCACTAGATTTGCTTTTTCCGGTTAGTATTTTTATCTGAGTATTAGTATTCAAACCAAATTATAACAAATTGCAAGGGCTTCCCCGAAATAATATATCCTGTCGGAATAAATTTTTTCATATAACAATTAATAAGAAAGTGTGGCGTCGTTGTTATCTAAAGTATTTGACTTTAATTAAAAGCTTTTTGAGTTCTTTTGATTTTGAATGGGTAGTATTATATGACTATTTAATGACGCAAAATTGTTTCAACTGCCAATATATTAAGGAAAGTATTGATCCTTTTGAAAGGACTTCATAGAATCTGCACACAACAAAACAATTATGCCCTTTTTCCCTGTTAGCTTTTTCAACTTATTTCTTAAAAGGCAAATTGTTTATGCATATGCCACCAACGTTCATGTTTAAATTCGAAAATAGCACTAATGTTAAACAAGGATAACACCTTAATTCTTGGGATCATGCATATACCAAGTAATTGTCCGTCCGCTATATAAATATTGATGTTATTGTGATGCCATGATACAGGTGGGACGATACCCTCGGCATCTGATAAGTCTATTCTTCAGGTTGCTCTATCCATGGTATTGGCCATCCTCCTGTTGGAACTTTGCGACTTCCTGCGTTCGGGCAATCTTTTACTCCTTGCTGGGGTTGATATTTTCAGCGTGGGAAAAGATTGCCAAGCCAAAAACACACTAAATAGTACCCACATATGTCTCCAGAGTATTTTGTACATGCATAGAACCTGCATCATCTCTTGCCGGCCAGCACGAATGCCTAGTAGCTCTTTTACCCTCTGATAATTTTTTTCTTGTCACGAGGTAATTTGTGTACAAAACAAGCTTGTTAATACTATGTATATTTTGTTCACTATGGCTAAAGTATGTTTACAAGTCGAAGATAAAAGACACTGAAACCAAGGAACTGCAATTCATTTCGTTGAAGTCGGGACAATAGTTTTAGCTATAGCATACTATACTAAAATACTTTACCCAGTTGAGTAAGATTTTAATTAAGAGTTTAAGCTTAGTTGTACTTTAAATTAGTCTCTCGATAATTTTTTAGCAAATTTAATCTCAATTCTTTTCCATTATTACAATTAAGTTCTTTCGCTTGAAATTCTCAAATCTTAATTTTTTACTCACTTGTAATTATTATTTTAATAAAAACGAAGTAATAATTCATGATCTATATGGGGTTCATTAAGTAAAGTCCTCTTTTTATTTGAAGTGTTTTTATTTGGGTTTAGATATATGTTACATTGATTAGTGCCTAAACACAAAGAAACAACGACCGAACCCCAAATTAGAGATATCTGGTCAATGATTGTAGATTAGTCGTTCAGGGTCGAGGAACTTTAATTCAAATCATCCACAAAATGAGACTATCAAGAACGACATTAACTTAACTTGCATTTAATGACTAAAGCTAAAAATACAGACTGAGTATCAAATTAGAGTTTGAATACGTTGTAACCACAGACATGGACTGTCCTGTGAATTGTTTGACAAACCTTGTGGCTACGCTTTGCGCGCGTAACTCACTCGAATACGTCTGCCATCCAGTATCTGACAAATGATTAAGGTCCATAATAATATTAGATTAAAGGAAAACAGAGTCATTACCAAAAGTACTCCCCAACCCCACATTTCTAAGACAAACGAATTCATATCAAACGCGCGGTGGGGGGCTGTGGGGTAAAACCTGGCTGTGCATTTCTTTGCGAGCAGTGGCAGCTGTGGTTTCAGAAGTGAACCGCACGAATCCATACCCTTTTGATTTCCCAGATACGTGATCACATATTACTTTAACTGCACAAAAACATGGATTAGTTTGCAACATAACCAATTTGGGGATCCAAATCATTAGAAAAAAGTTGGCTCATTTTACCTTCGATGATTTCCCCATGTTGCCCAAAGGCGTCTCTCAGGACAGTTTCATTCGTATCGTAGGAAAGCCCTTCGTTCCAAACAAAACAAAAACAAACTGTTAAAATTGAAAAGCAGAAATCAATTGCGTCACAAAGCTGCAACTATTGTTACCCCAAAAAAAAAAAGTGAGAAATGAAATAAGTTGGAGAGGACCTGCGACGAACAATTTGGTAGATGAGTGATGGCGCGCGCATAGCAATCGAGGCAAGGCAGAACTTTGAAAAAGAAGAGCGCTACCGTTCGCTATTGCACTGGTTATGCGCATAACGGCGGGCGAACTCTCACTCGGTACCCAAACCAAAACACGACAAAGCGTTTACTGCATGCCAGAGGACAAGCGACAAGCCGTTTTGATACCCAGATCAAAACCAAGAAGAACAAAACCGAGACATTTTTAATTTTAATTTTTTCTTTTCATTATTTTCTTCTTGCTTTATTATTTTATTTGGCAAGAAAACCATGCTCCATATACTGAACAAAAACCTCTTTCATTCCAACACTCTGATTGAAATTTCTTTTTACATTTCGTTTCGTTACTAATACTTTATTACTTTTTAATATTCCTACTAGTTCATTCTTGTGCATTATATTTTCAAACTTAATTCCATTTCTATCCCTCTCCTTTTCTTTTATTTTAAAAACTTAATTATTTCATTATTATTTTTTGCATGAAATCTGAAATAGCTAAAAAAACAAGAACTCTTCTCAAAATTGGGCTTTGAACCCCCTCCCCCCAAATCCAAATAACATGCCATTCATTGGATTCATCACCCATCAGATTAACTGAGCCATGACAAACATAGAAAAGGGGTTTGACCAAAAAAAAATAAAAAAGGTGTGGGGGGCGGGGGGAAGGTTGACCAAAAAAAAAGAACAAAAAGCCGAATGAGATCGTAATTTCTAAATAAACGAACAATAGTGGGTCGTGGGATTGCTAGGCTGTGTGGCGAAGAAGTATTCAGGGTACCAGGCCGCCGACAATAGTGGCTGAACCGAACGTGAAAGAAGGTTCTACTTGTACTACCAGTTCCAGTGACTTGCAGCACTGTGGCTTCTGGAGGTGTCATGACTTCTAGCGAAGGGGGTGAAACACAGATTCCAAGAGGGGGATAACAACAATGAACCCTTGTCGGTTTGGGTGCGATTGAATTTGAATTATGTGGGATGGTTGGTGGGAATGAGACACCCCCCCACACACACCCGGGTGTTAAATAACCAATGCTGTGTGTGAGAGGCGTGAACTCTCCCCTTTTGCCATTAAGAACTCCTGCTGAGATGTGTAAGAAGAATGTAAAGAGAAGTGCTAGCAACATCAAAATTCGACAAGCAAACCCCACTATGCAACATTTTATTTATCTTTTTTAGAAATCACACACACATTATTATTTATCATTTTTTTATTCATATTTTTACAAGAATAAAATTATTAGAGTGTATACAACTAAATTTAAAGGAAAGCATTACCCATTCCCACCACTAGGGAGGAGGATGTTCACCAACGCCTGTTGACTTCAACAGCCACTAATCTATAGACTAGCATGAGTAAAATTAAGCACTCCAATCAACTCCCCCCCTTACAATGTTCCTCAGTTCCAATCAGTAGAATTTAGCCTGTGAAAAATAACAAGCAAGTAACTTCACCCCAGTGACAGTTCTGACAAGTGCAATCAGCGAAAGGTCACAGTGCATATCAAATGCCCAACACAGACAACAGAAACCGAATGAGCAGAACGGGTGAATGTAACATAATTCTAACTCCAATAGCCTCCCTAGCTGGGAATGCTATCTTCATCTGAAGACCTGAATCTTGACTAGTACACTCAACCGGTGAAGTCTAGTAGAACAGATGATAGATTCCATCTCACTAAATAATAAGCCAAAAATTACCAGAGTCAGGAAAAATGTACTCCCCTATAAACAACTAGGAACATCTCAAGATAACAGACATTATAAGATTATATCAAACAGGATAATTATAGCATAGGGAAAGGTCAAATTAAATTACAAAAGAGATCACTCTTGACTTTTTTGGGGGTGGGGTTGTGGGGGGGAGAGAGGCAGGGGGAATCTACCTTATTTGAAGATTCCACTGTAAAGGTTTAATCCAAACAACAAAGCAGCGGTAGGCAAAACCTGCAGCCTCCCGCATTTTGCAGCCAGAGATTTCCTCATGCATTGACTACAGACGAGATCATGGTTCCCACTTCCTTAATCCACTAGTTTGATAAAACAAATGATTAAAGCCAATGAAAGCAATCTCGAGTGCATATTACATGCCGACTTCTGTTTCATAATCCATAGTTCACACCCAAGGAAAACGAATATTAGACAACAGAAGCCCAAACTCCATATATCAAGTAACAGTTTCCATTCAAGAGATTCTTCCCCTTTCCCTAAAATGCAGGGTTGCGAATACATAAACACGTTGTGATCCATCCCCATGCTGCCCTAATAACCATAGAAGTAAAAGCTAGAAAATAGAACTAGATAACTCCTTCAGTTTAATTGCATTGCCTCTGCATGATACTTCTCTAAGTCAGCATCAAGATCATCTGCAGATACCTTTTCGTCACGAGACTCACGACCTCCACCGCGACCTCTTCCACGTCCTCGACTCCTTTGAATGCCCTGCCCTCTACCTCCTAGCCTTCCTCCTGGCCTTCGAAATGCCCCGCCTCTTCCTTGTCCACTGCTCAAGCCAGATAATGACACAAAAAGTCATCTTCAATGCAGAGAAGACAACCAACTTAACAATTACAATCAAAACAATTATTTCTTGATTAACATTAAAAGCCATTTCCTGACATAAGTCAAAATTATTGAAATTAAAAAATAAAAAACAAGACCCAAAAATGAAAAGGACAATATATGGAAGATCTTGTATAGGAAACAAAGAAACACATCCTACTTGCATACATGTGCACCGACTACTTAGAACTAACTAGCAACCAGCGTTTATTTGAATCAATTCACTGATTAAGGGACATTTAAAAAACAAGGAACAGAACAAGATAGTTATCTCAACAGCAGGCTTGTAATAAGGCATCAAGAACAGTTAAGAAACTTCTAATAAGTTAAAGGATGAATAAATAATTGACTCAGTAAATTCCAAATATTCAAAAAGCTTTCACCATTCTAAAGATTGAAAATTGCTTGTAAGAGGGACAACTAATAACAGTCATCAACTAATTGCAATCACCATAAAGCATGACTAACTGGGACAACTAATAACAGTCATCAACTAACTGCAATCATCATAAAGTATGACTCAGTCATGTTTTGCAGCAAGATTAAAAAAATTCAAATCACACAGCAATATGTGCACACTCAAAATCACCATTAAAACGTTCAAAAAATAGCCAATCCAAGAAGAAAATAGATTGCGAAAAGGTTCACACCTCCAAAAATCAGATTAATAGAAGATCATTAAAGCACAAAGTCATTAAGCAAGTGCATACCTTTGAGGAACTCCAGCTGAATTTCCAATGGCTCCATTAGTAACAGGAGGTACACCAGGTGTAGAAATGTTGGTTCCAACAATCTCTATCTTCATTGGTTTCCCATCAAGTTGAACATTGTTGTATCTCTTTACAGCAGCTACAGCATCAACTCGACGTGAGAAGACCACTTCTGCTGTACCCTATGAAAAAGAGTTTTTTCAAAAATACCGCAGGACAGAAAGAATAGATCAAGGACCAAATTATGCCAGTTGGACAAGATACCTTTGATCTGCCACTCCTGTCATAATGCACACCATGCCGCTTCAAATCACCAACTTCAGAAAACAATTCCTGCATAGTGTGCAAATTGAATTTCAAATATTGATTGTAGCAAAACTATAAGTCTATAACACATTCTCATATTTTGTAAGAATATGTAATCATGATTAAATAATTGCCTTCCTTTCTCAATAAAATAATAAACTAGGCATATTAGGTTTCTCAGTTCTGGGTAGAAGGAAGGCAGAACAGCGTAGTTAAAGGCATGCCTATTGCACTCAGTCTAGGTGTCTTTTGGTGTCTTAGGAACGCCTCTATACTTAATAGCACAAGCAAGACATGACATTAGGTCATTAGGACCTTATCAGAACAGTAAAAAAATGACATCCCAGCCATCTAACTTGCAAACTATGATGCTAAAGGGGGTAAAATAGAAAGTTAAAAGAATAACTATTTATCGGTCATTGGGACGATTAGCAGAAAGCATCTTACGATTTTATAAATGGAATCTTTTATATTTAAAATGAATAATGATTAATGATATGCTTGAGTAGTTAATTCATATGAAAAAGGAAAATCAACGCAAAATAGTCATATATTGTACTTTCTTCGGTTTTTTATGTTAACAACTTTCTTCAGTAAGGACCTCGTGCCTCAAGACACTAGAAACCCCCCACTGCCCTAATCTACATACATTGCTAGTTTGCTTTATTATAGGGTTGGAAATTGGAATGTTGAGTTATTATTGTGTTAATGGTGTTATATTATGTATATGTGTCAGTCATTTATAGGATTTTTTTAATATTACTTTGACACTTTCATATTAGGTAAATTCTTATGTGTTTATAAGTCGAGTCTACAAACCCTCCACGAGTTTACGTAGACTCTCGAGTTTGACAGCCTTGTTATCAGTGACCCTAACCCCTACATAGATGCACGTAATCATGACTATAGGGAGACATTTATCGACGCATTTTTTTTTTAGAGCAACAAAATAAAGCAAAATAGAAATCAAATTTCACGTGGAAGAACAATGCTATATGCTATAGCTACATAACAAAGCAGTAACTACAATATGTTGACCACATGAGAGGACCCAAGGCAAAAGAAAAGTCACAAGAAACATAAAGTGCAACTAGAATGATTTAAAATCCAACTTTCAACTTCAGTAGCGAGACAGCAACTATGCAAAATATCAACGATACTTGCACAAACTTACACTCCTAAACATAGAATGGCATGACAGGTGACCCTGTAACCCATGCACATTCCTCACATAATTTGTGCAAATACCTATTCCCTTTCTCAAACTACTGAAGCACTACTACTAGTAACAACACAAACCAAAACTCCTAGTAAACTTCCAGAGACTGCTTTACTAATTTTCATGGTTCATACTGAAAATAGAGAGAGAGGGAAGTACCTTAATATCATCGTTGGAAACACCGTAATCCAAATTGGAAATGTAGAGCTTGGTCCCAGTTTCTATGGAAGGAGCACGACCACCTTGAGCTGGGTACGCCGCCACAGCCACGTGCTGATCTGCATACATATCGTGCTGCCACGTCGACTCCGGCGCCTAAAACAGACGATGGATCAAATACAACGCAAATACACACACACACACGGTTTGAAATTGAAAACCGAATCTCCTCGAATTTTTTTTTGTTTAAAAAAAAAAGAAACAAACAGACATAGATGTAAGCAAGGTACCTGAGGGGCGGCATAGGGTGCGGCGCGGGTGGCGGCTCGGTTGGGGAAGCGGCGAGTGGGGCCGGGTCCGGGTCGGGCGCGGCCCCTGGGGTTTCCAGATCCAGGCTTTTTGTTGCTCTTGATGAGGTCGTCGAGGGTCATATCCAGAGATGCTGACATGTTTTGCGTATTAAGCTTTTACCTTCGACGACGAGAGCGAGGTGAAGCAGAGAAAGGATATGAGAGTGAGCGAGCAAGGCAGTTTAGGGTTCCGAAGGCTCGTGACAGGGAAAGAAAAGCAGATAAAAATATGCAGCGTAACTATACTGCAATTGCTATGGATAACACAGTCTCTCAGTAGTTAACTATTTTATATAACTTCAGGCTCCGACGTAGAAGCTGGTGTCGTGGTGTAGTTGGTTATCACGTCAGTCTAACACACTGAAGGTCTCCGGTTCGAGTCCGGGCGACGCCAACTGTTAAACTTTTTTTTCAAAATCATTGCAAAAACCAAATTTACTATTTATTCCCCCAACCCAAGAATTGTGTACAGTGACTCACACCGGGGTAACATACTTCCGATTCCTTTTTGCGCTAGTACATTAATTTTTTTTAATAATTTATCATTATATTTATGTAAAAATAATTAAAAAAAAACTTACAGAGAATTTTTTTATTGATCAAAATTTCTCTTAATATTTCAGTACTTACACATTAATAATGAAATTTTATTTTTGGGTGATAAGAAAATATGGGAAGAGAGGGGAAATGGAGAGATCCGCATAAAAAAATTCTTTCCTCGCACAAGAGGAAAATGGGAGAAAAGTTGAAAGTTTGTTAAAATGACTAATCCAGCCATCTATTCAAATTTACACCATTTTTAGAAAAATATATATAACATTATTTAACACAAATAGAAAAATGAGTGAGACAGAACTAGAGAGTAAAACTAAATGGTGAAGTCTAGAAAAAGTTTTGCAAAAATGAGTACAAAATGTTTGTTAAGACTGCTTAATTACTTTCTACTCTTTCACACCTAGCTCTAGTCATCTGCGAATCAAACACGAATTTCTTTAACAAGTTTGAGTGGGGCACACCGCACAACTGCACGAATACATGACCCAAGCTAAACGCAATTTGAACTGCAACTGTAAGTGCTGCGTAGGAGTCAATAATGGCTGGTAAGAAAGTGTACCGAAAGACCTTCCTGGTCCTGGTGGTCTGCCTCTCAGTCTGTTTTCCATACAGAGTCTATCCACGAACATCAAAATTTGACAACTGATACTTCAATAATTAATTAAATTACTTAAATAAAAGATAATTCGTGATTATTCGCCTCAATGCCATTAGTAATTGTTCGTTGTGACGTTGACAAAAAGCACCAACACAAGAAGAAAATAAAGGGAAATTTATTAACACCTAAAAGTTTGTGAGCAGTGATAAAAGTCTGGTAAACAATTTCGAAAATGACCAGTGAACCAACAAATCAGATTCCGAAATATCTTCTATTACGCTTAAATGTCATCAATATCAATATCAATATCAATATCAATACACGATAGTCCATAGATACATAAAAGGATCCACCAAACCCCATTTTGCTTCACTTTTTTCTTTAAACCAAAAATACACACTAATTCAAATACTAACATAGTTAAAATTCTAATGGACATCTAAAATAAACACAGGGAAGCAACAATCCAGCAAAGCCCCCAACAAGACCACGAGATTGTTCAAGTTCAAGAGCTGGTGAACTTGGTTACGGCTTTTGTACCCTCAGAGACGGCATGCTTGGCCAATTCTCCGGGCAGCACGAGCCTGACCGCGGTCTGGATCTCCCTGGAGGTAATTGTTGGCTTCTTGTTGTAGCGAGCGAGCCTCGATGATTCTTGAGCAAGCTTCTCAAATATGTCGTTTATGAAACTGTTCATGATTCCCATGGCCTTGCTCGAGATACCGATGTCAGGGTGCACCTGCTTCAGAACCTTGAAGATGTAGATCTTGTAGGTTTCCACGCTCTTCTTGTTCCTCTTCTTCTTTTTGTCTCCGGCGGCGGCGGCACCTTCCTTCGGAAGCTTCTTTCCGGCCTTTGGTTTCTTCTCCGCCGGTGGGGCCTTCTCCGCCACCGTCGACTTCTTCTCCTCGGCGGGCTTCTTCTCGGCGGGTTTCTTATCTGCCTTTGGTGCCATTTAGGAACTGGGAATTTTGAACACTGAAGAAAGTTAGGGTTTCAAAGGGAGAAATTTCTTATGCGAAAATAGATCGAATTGCGAATTGAAAAGAGTGCTTGAGGTGATTTATATATAAAAGGGTTTTCACGCTCTCATTGGCTAATGAGAGATTACGCGGATCCATGACGTGGAGATTCTTCATTTGCAAATAACTTTTCGGAAAGAACACAAAAAGAGACGGGTTGCGATGTTCCGATATTTTCATGTGGATTGATGAGTTGGCAGTTGTCTTGCCCGTTCAAACGCATTTGAGTACTCTGTAAATGGACGGTTGAGATACGTTATCCCATTTTTAATCAAATTGGAATCTCCTCCGGTCACCAAAAGGATAGAATTAAAATTTAGTTGTTTTTTAGTTTTCATTGCGCGCCAAATGGACACTTCATCTTGCGCGGTTTATGTTTTCCTTTGAAATGAAGAAATCTTTACCCTTCCTGAGACCGGGAAACAAAAAATGAAAGTATGTAATATACTATTCAGTAAAATGCAATGCTACATAAGGCGGGATAAATTACATAAATACATACCAATGGGGTTGGGTCTAGCGGAAGGAGCTAGTTCTCTACAACGTGGTGAACCACGGTTCGAATCACCACCGGGATAAGTGTCCACATTTACTAATTGCAAAATGTCTAATTTAATAGAAAGTCGGACTTGAAATCGGATAAAAATGTCTAATTAGTAAAATAAACAAATAAATAAAAGAAGGTTTTGAGTATGAATTTAATAGAAAGTCTATTTTGAGTCTGAATTTAAATTCGTGGGTATGAAAAAAAAGCTAAAGTTAAGAGAGTAAACAACCATTTTGATCCATGAGAGTGACCAGTGGTGTCACTTTGGTCTCTGTGGTCAAACTAAAATGACAATAAATAATCACTTTCAGGGACCAAAGTGACTAACGGCTAATAGTTGAGGATCTTTTTTTACTTTCGTATCTGTTAGGGACCAAAATAACACCATCTGACACTCCCTGTATACCATCAGCAATTTTTTTATTTTAAAAAAAATAAAATCGTTAATACCACCTGTAACTTATCCCAATTTAATAATAACTTTTTAATCTGCACTATTTTAATAAAAAAAAAATTGCACCATTTTGGTGCTTTTCCCGGATATCTCAAATATTAAATTACACTATTCCATAAAGATGAAACATACTTCACTTTTTCGTCAAAAAAAAAAACACTTCACTTTACTCTAGTTCTAATTTAAAAATGTCCCTTAATAATTTTGGCAAAGTTAACTGTGAAAACTAAGAAGAAAAAACTTAATAAAGACATAAACAGTAAAATAAATTTTATAGAAATCAAAACAAAAAAATATATGTATATTACATTAACCACAAAGTGTGTGTTTGGATTAAAGTTAGTAAAAATAAGTTTGGAGCAAACTCAATTTGTAAATTAAGTTTAGTTAAAAATGAATTTATTTTAACATAATTTATGTTTAGATATTTTTGTCTCAAAAATATGTCAAACAGTGAATTTTGTTTGAATATTATTGATCAAAAATATTTTTAAATGAGTAATTACTGTTTATTAATGATCCAAACAGAAAAGTAAAAATGAGAAGTAACTTTATTGTTCTTTTTACTTCAAACTGAATTTGGGGTTAAATTGGGTTTTGAAACTAAAAACTAAGCATCATAAAAAGGCTTTGTCTAAGGTGCACAATTGTGCACCATACACAAGGGACAAATAGTCCTTATTGTGAAAATTGTGTACCATACACAAGTAAAAAATAATTGCAGAGAAGTCCTTGTGTAATATCCTTTCTCTAAAAAGGATATTACACCATAGTTATTAAGAATTTTAAAATCATTTAGAAAATATTTAATGAAAGCTCAACATTCCTTTTCCGAAAATATAGAAAATTTATTTCGATTGTATTTGTTTCAATAACTTTCTACGGTGTATAAATTCACTTTTTTTTTATTTTATTTTCGCTGCAGCAATCGCTATAGTATTTCACTTATTTATTTGTTCAAATAACTTCTTACGGATTATAAAAAATTTTATTTCGATTTTATTTTTGTTACAGTAAATCGTTACAGTATTTTCACTCATTTATTTGTCCAATACTTTTCTACGGTATATAAATTTATTTATTTTTTCATTTTATTTTCGCTATAGCAATTTCTACAGTATTTCACTCATTTATTTATTCGAATAACTTCCTACGGGCTATAAATTTTTTTCTGATTTTTTTATACAATAAATCGCTACAGTATTTTTACTTATTTATTTATTCTAATAACTTTCTACTGTGCATAAATTTATTTTTCTTTCAATTTTTTTGCTACAGTAATTTCTCTCATTTATTTGTTCCAATAAATTCCCACTGGCTATAAAAAATTTTATTTCGATTTTATTTTTGCTACAGTAATTTCACTCCTTCATTTGTTCTAATAAGTTTCTACGGTGTATAAATTTATTTTTCTTTCAATTTTATTTTCGCTACAGTAAATCACCACAGTAATTTCTCTCATTTATTTGTTCCAATAACTTCCTACGGGTTATAAAAAAAAATTATTTCGATTTTATTTTTGCTACAGTACATCGCTTTAATTTTTTCACTCATTTATTTGTTCCAATGACTTTCTACGATCTATAAATTTATTTATTTTTTTATTTTATTTTCGCTTCAGCAATCGCTACAGTAAAGCACAACAATAATTTCTCTCATTTATTTGTTCTAATAACATACTACAGGCTATAAAAATTTTTAATTTCTATTTTTTTGCTAAACTACTTTCATTCATTTATTTGTTCCAATAACTTTCTATAGTTTATAAATTTATTTTTCTTTCGATTTTATTTTCGCTATAGTAATTTCTCTCTTTTATTTGATCCAATAATTTGCTACAGGCTATAAATTTTTTTATTTCAATTTTATTTTTGTTGCAGTATTTTCACACATTTATTTGTTCCATAACTTTCTACGGATTATATATTTTTTATTTCAATTTTAATTTCGCCACAGTATTTCCACTAATTTATTTGTTCCAATAACTTTCTATGGTCTATAAATTTATTTTTCTTCTTTCGATTTTATTTTCGCTACAGCAATTTCTCTCATTTATTTGTTCCAATAACTTCCTACGGGCTATAATTTTTTTATTTTGATTTTATTTTTGCTACAATAATTTCACTCATTTATTTGTTACAATAACTTTCTATGATCTAAAATTTATTTTTCTTTTTGATTTTATTCGCTACAACAATCGCTACAGTAAATCGCTACAATAATTTCACTCATTTATTTGTTGCAATAATTTCCTACAGGATATAAATTTATTTATTTTTTGATTTTTTGGTCACCAAAACGGTGACAAAAGTTATATAATATAATATCAATTTGAAATACTTTCTCAAAAGTTAAATACAATATCGAATACAATCAATAATTTCAGATAACAATTAAGTGCATTAAATTTGAATCATAGAATAATCAATCAACAAAACTATTCAAATCAATTCAATTAGACCTTGAAATACTCCTATAGCAACACGTGTAAAAGTTGGTATTGAGAGGGTTCGTCTTTATATATATATACTAGCCAGGTACCCGTGCTGTCGCACGGGTTCTGTTAGTTGACACGCAATTTTTAACATAAAATTTTTTAAAAATAAAGAAAGATAAATAGAACTCATAAGCAAATATTATTTTATTGATTATAAATAAATAAATTTTTTATCAAACAATAAAATAGAACAACGAAAAGTAATTATAAAAATATAGTGGTGGTTGCGGAAGAAAAAAGAAAGAAAGAAAAATAAATAAATTTATAGCCCGTAGAAGTAATTGGAACAAATAAATGAGTGAAACACGTAAGGAAAAACTATTTTGTTGATCGAAAATAAAATTGAAAGAAAAATAAATTTATAGCTGGTAGAAAGTTATTGGAATAAATTAATGAGTGAAACATGTATGCAAACACCGCTTTGGTCAACGAAAATAAAATCAAAATAAAAATAAATATATAGCCTGTAGAAAGTTGTTGGAATAAATAAATGAGTGAAATTACTGCAGCAAAAATAAAATCAAAACAAAAATAAATTTATAGCCTGTAGGAAGTTATTGTAACAAATAAATAATTGAAATTACTATAACAATTTGCTGTAGCGATTGTTGTTCGAAAAAATTTGTTCTAATACATAAATAAGTGAAAGTACTGTAATGAAAATAACATAAAAAAACTAATTTGTGGCACGTAGAAAGTTATTGGAATAAATAAATAAATAAATTAAATTACTGTAGCGAAAATAAAATTGGAAAAAATAAATTTATAGACTGTAGAAAGTTATTAGAACAAATAAATGAGGGAAACATGTAAGGAAACAACGTTTTGGTGATCAAAAATAAATTTATAGCTTGTAAAAAATTATTAGAACAAATAAATGAGTGCAACTTGTAACCAAATACCGCTTTGGTGATAAAAAATAAAATCAAAATAAAAATAAATTGAAAGCCCATAGGAAGTTATTTGAACAAATAAATAAGTAAAATTAGTAAGCAAACACCGTTTTGGTGATCGAAAATAAAATTGAAATAAAAATAAATTTATAGCACGTAGGAAGTTATTGGAACAAATGAATGAGGGAACTCGTAAGCGAACGCCGTTTTGGTGACAAAAAAATCAAAAAATAAATAAATTTATTTCCCATAGGAAATTATTGGAACAAATACATGAGTGAAATTATTGTAGCAATTTATTGTAGCGAAAATAAATTAAAAAAATAAATAAAGATCGTAGAAAGTTATTAGAACAAATAAATGAGTGAAATTATTGTAGCGAAAATAAAATTAAAATAAAAAAAATTATAGCCCGTATAAAGTTATTGGAATAAATAAATGAGAGAAATACTGTAGAGATTGTTGTAGCGAAAATAAAATGGAAAGAAAAATAAATTTATACACCGTAGAAAATTATTGGACAAATAAATGAGAGAAAACACTGTAGCGATTTACTGTAGCAAAAATAAAATCGAAATAAAAAGTTTTATAGTCCGTAAGAAGTTATTTGAACAAATAAATAAGTGAAATACTGTAGCGACTGCAGATAGAAATACCAAATCACACAAATAGAAATACTGTAGCGACTGAACAAATAAATTATTGGACAAAACCACATTTCTCAGATAGGAATACCAAATCACACATCTTAGAAAAATCACAAAATTTTACCACATAATTAGTGTATTAAAAGGACTAGTTAGCAATTAATTTTAACTTGTGTATGATACACAACCTATCAAGGTTGTGCACCATAGATGCCGCCTCATAAAAATTGATACAAACTAAATTTGGTAATCCAAAAGTACTTTTGGAAATTACAAACTCCAATCCAAACATGCTCAAAAAGTCGTTTAAGTCTTATAACATTTATTACCATAAAATGTTTTTAGAGTTGAATGATGTGTGCAGCACACTTGCAGCAACAGTTTGAAACTGCTGCCCTGTTTCCCGTTCTACTTTCTTGATTATGCACCGGTAATAGGCTAAGCTGTTCAATGTAATCGTTAATCAAAGTAAGTTACTAAGCTTA
This sequence comes from Glycyrrhiza uralensis, assembly GCA_030159175.1. Classification (NCBI taxonomy): domain Eukaryota; kingdom Viridiplantae; phylum Streptophyta; class Magnoliopsida; order Fabales; family Fabaceae; genus Glycyrrhiza; species Glycyrrhiza uralensis. The sequence goes on along the minus strand of BRZY01000003.1, from coordinate 52,135,240 downwards.
AAATGCCTTAATATATCGTGAATTAGGGGTGACAAAACGAGATGGGCCGCGCGAAAAACAGGCCAACTTGGCCCCGCCTGTTTTTGAAAGTAGGTTTAAAAACCTAGTCCGACCCGTTTAAGGGAGGGCTGACCCATCAAAATAATAATTAAAAAATTAGAAAAAATTATTTTTTTAAAAAAAGTGCCAAACAGGCCATTCCGACCCGTTTTTGGGCCAATCCGTTTTGGCCCCTTTTTACGGGCCTAAACGGGCTGGGCCTAAAAATATCGACCTAGCCCGACCCATTTTACAGGCTAAACGGGTAAGCCCATTGGGTCAAGCCCAAATTGACACCCGTAGTGACCATTATATGAATTTACAGATAATGGAAATTGGAATATCTGTTCTCACTGAGAAGTTTTTTCTTTTGTTTGGTCAAACTCACACTGAAAAACTAAAGCAGAAATAATTGGTTGAATTGTGGAAATCTCTTACATAGGAGTATATTAACCCATTAATGTAAAAATTCACTTGCAACGCATATTCCAAACAAAGCTTGCGTGCTAATAGTTTGCTCCCACCAGTGAAAAAGGTAAAGTGCTGTGTGACACTGACTTTTCAAGCACGAATGGGATGCAAAAAATATCATGTCTAAAGCTCGAAGCAGCAACACCATATAAATATAATGTAAAATGTATGAATCCTTATTTTCACTTGTAAAGTAACATTCTTCATCTCAAATATATCAGATGCACAAGATAATTTTATGGGGGGAAAATTAACCGAATACCAAGATCCAAGAGAGTATAATCTAAATCCAGGTCTTAAAACATTTGCTTGTTGGAATATAACCAAATTTTCTCGATATATGAACAAAGCATGAAAAAAAATCACTAATGAATATTGTTTCAAATTAAATTAATCCTGCATATCAATCTACAGATGCCATGTAAAATGTGTTTGTCGCATCCGTGGCTATATTAAAAGCATGCAACTAAAACGAAGATATTATAGATCTTTTTCTCAAATAAATAATTTCGCAATTTTCCTTTTATTCTGTTCTCTTGCTTTTATTTCCTCGAAAGAAACAAAGTACCAAGAATAGCTTTTGTGCGCGTAGGAACAGAGTACCAAGAGTACCAATGACTTCAATCACAATAACAATAGGTCAATACCATACCAACAATTTACGGTCTTATATCATCAATTCCACCATTTTCATACACAAAAGGATCGAGCAGATCCGATTTCTTCAGTTACAATTTAAAAAGGAAAAAAAAAACTCTAATTCAAATCTAAACATAGGTCAGTATGACTAATGGATACCTAAATAACAGACCAATGGAGAAGCGACAATACAGAAAACAAGAGCACAACAAAAGAAAAACACGAGATTGTTCAAGTTTAAGAGCTGGTGAACTTGGTTACAGCTTTTGTGCCCTCAGAGACAGCATGTTTGGCCAATTCTCCGGGCAGCACAAGCCTGACCGCGGTCTGGATCTCCCTGGAGGTAATGGTTGGCTTCTTGTTGTAACGAGCGAGCCTCGAAGACTCCTGAGCAAGCTTCTCGAATATGTCGTTTATGAAACTGTTCATGATTCCCATGGCCTTGCTCGAGATACCGATGTCAGGATGAACCTGCTTCAGAACCTTGAAGATGTAGATCTTGTAGGTTTCCACGCTCTTCTTGTTCCTCTTCTTCTTTTTGTCGCCGGCGGCGGCGGCACCTTCCTTCGGAAGCTTCTTTCCGGCCTTTGGTTTCTTCTCCGCCGGCGGGGCCTTCTCCGCCACCGTCGACTTCTTCTCCTCTGCGGGCTTCTTCTCCGCGGGCTTCTTATCTGCCTTGGGCGCCATCAGGAATTGAGAATTTGGTACTTTGAAGAAATTTAGGGTTTAAAATTGGAATTGAAATTTCAAGAGAGAAATAGAGTAGTTGGACTTGGATGTTTGATGTCGCAGTGATTGATTAATATATACAAAGGTTTTCGCGTTCTTATTGGTTACTGGGGTTTTGCGCGGATCAGTGACGTGGAACCCCTTTATCCGTTAAGTTACATTCCCAGAAGAACACTACGATAGACGGCCGAGATCTGCCTTTGAGTCAACCGTGATGCAGATCGATGAGTTTGTTGAAACGCGTTTGACGATACTGTGGAAGATGGACGGCTGAGATGCCTTTTCTCTTTTTTCCTCAAATTGGAGACCCAGGTTGGGTGCAGTCATCATCTCGGTGCAGTCGTGAAGTAGCATGATCGATACCGTTGATTTTAGATCGGACGGCTCTCGATCTCATCTCGAATTTTAAACTCAATTTATTCTTAAAATTGTCATCCGTCCGATCTCAGTCAACGGTCCCGATCATATGACTCCGGAATGCACGGCTGCACCTAATCCAAATCCCAAATTGGAATCTCTTCCGGTAGAATTCAATTGCTTTTCACTTTCACTTTTTAGTTTTCGTTATTACGCGCCCAAACGGGGTGGCGCTTAGCATGGGGACGTTGGTCAACGGCACCATCTAGGTCCCCTTCACTGTAGCCGTCGATTTAGTGAAAAGAGAATCAAAGATTCAGATCAACTAAAGACAAAAGTGATAACACCAGGATCTATCCACACCAAATCTCTATCCCCACCTTCCCTAACCTCTCACTTATCCAATCTGCAAGCCACGCACAAATCCACCACCACTAATGGCAGAAGAGTACCATCGCGTTTGCCGCCGTACGCCGGTAGAGCTATATTGCACCTCAACCCTTTCTCCCTCTGCCTCAGCCCTCTTCTCCCCTTCATTTAGAGCCACCAGGGACGAAGCCACCAGCGGGAGACTGACGGCCTCGCACCAGAGCCACCACCGAGCTTCTCTGTGCTTCAGATCTGGGCATGCACGAAGACGGACGGCCTCGCACCAGAGCCACCGCCGTGCTTCTCTGTGCTTCAGATCTGGGCATGCAAACATTATCCCACCTGCTCCTCGTGATCCTCTGCGGCTTCTCCACGTCCTTACGGAGGACCCGCTGCGCCAACGTCTTAAGCCCAACCCTCATCATCTCAGGGTCACTGAGCACGTCGACGGCGAGGGATCGGAGGTCGACGGCGTTGGCAACACGAAGGTCGTAGTCGAGGAGGAGTTTGTTGGCGTCAGTGTCGATCCCTACGCCGACGAAGGTGTGGTTGGGATCAGAGAGGAAAGTATGGAGGGAGCGGGGGAGGTAAGGGGAGTGGATTATCTGAAACACGATGAACACGGATGAGTGAGAGGTTAGGGAAGGTGGGGATAGAGATTTGGTGTGGATAGATCCTGATGTTCTCACTTTTGTCTCTAGTGATCTGAACCTTTAATTCTCTTTTAACTAAATGGACGGCTATAATTTTACTGGACCTGGATGGTGCCGTTGACCAATGGCACCATGCTAAATGCCACCCCCAAACTGACAATTCCGCCTCATGTTGCGCGGTTTAGCTGCTTTTAGTTTTTTCATTTATTTTTCGCGGTTTAGTTTTAATTTTTGAAACCAAGTGATTTATTTACTTTTCAATTTTGCAAAAATATTTATTCTGCAAAATTTTTATAGTTTCAATCAATTATGTAGTTTTCCCATAATTTTTTATTAATTGAATCTTTCTTTTTTATTATTATAATTATAATTAAGACTTTTTATCTTCTTAAAACTCCTGAATTTTTTTTGATAACTAAAACTCCTGAATTTTTATTCTTTAATCAAAATTTTGACAGATTAAATGGTGTAAACTCCAACTAAAATATCAGATTTCGCCAAAAAAAATATAAATTTATAAATTTTCCTCCTCTTCAAATCTTAATTCCATATTTTATAAAAATCTTCAAATTTTTAATAAATTTCTTCTAAAATCTGACAATTATTTCATGTCTCAATTCAATCATAAACTCCAAATATTTTGATAAATAATAAAAAATTAAGGGTTTCAAGTAAAAAATTGACGAAAAAGGGTATGTTTAGTTTTCATTGCAAACGTAATTTTATAATCTTCTAATCGATAATCAAACATGCACAAAATCAAATAATCTTAACTAAAAAAGGACTTGGTTAAATAAAAAACAATCTTAGGAGATAAAAATTATATATAATCCAAATCACTTAAACTAAAAATGCAATTAAGTTGTCCATATGTGTGTGTGAGAGAGAGGGCATTTGAGGTGGGATCTGAATTGCCTGTGGTCACTACTTCCTGTAGTCACTGTAGTCGGTGCAATGTGAGCCATTGAATTTGTTGATTTTTTTTGGTACATAAATTTGTTGATTTAGTATTATGACTGTTAATTTATTTTGTCAAAAAAATAGAAAAAAAAATACAAGTAGAGAGGAAAAAATAGGATTGATGTACCATTCATTTTTCCAAAATCTTTTAAGATGTACTATTCATTTTTCAAATTATTGGTGCTTGATATTTTTATATCGTTTATCAATAGTTGTAATTATATATAATGTTATTAAAGGAATTTATTATGACTTTTTTTTGCTATTTTTTAGAGTCTCTTTTACCACTGCAACCATCACTACCCCTTCCATTGTTGCGGTGTGAGAGATCTCACAAACCTAAAGGCTGCTCGTTTCCACATGTGATTACACCCAAGTAACCCTATAATACCTTAAGGTTAATATCTTTTTACATAGTTTTATTTCATGATTGGAAACTTTTTCGTAAGCTCATGAAGGGCTTATAAGCTATTTTGAACTTATTTTCATAAGTTCTTTAAAGTAGCTTTTGAAAATAACCTACAGTTTATATGAAATCAGTTTCATCATATTCCTATTTCGGCTATAAAAATAGTTTATATATCAATGTTCATTCATAAACGCTTATGCCATAAGTGCTTGAATAAACTATTTATCCAAACAGACCCTTAGTGCCAAATCAGTCTCATGCCCGTCATGTAAGCTCTTGGCGTTAAAAACTGGATAACACAGTCATAAAGGGACCTAATTGTAATAATTAAAATACTTGGGGATCCAATTGATGCAATTGAAAATTGGGAAACCAAAATCACACAATAATAATACTTGGTGGATCAAATTAAAATGCAATTAAGCCAATACAAAAGACATAAAAGATAAGACTTTTTATATATGGATGGGTAAAATAAAAATTTCTCTATATTATTGGAACCGGAAATATCTATATTTTTTGATATAAAAGAAAAGGTTAAGCCATAATAATAAACATCAAACACATTTCAACGGTCCATGCCCAAATAAAAAGCCAATAGCTTTGTATTGTTTCCCCGATCATAAGCAAAGCAAAATAAAGAAAGAAAAAGGCCAATGTAAAAACGGTGGCGGCTAGCATGAGGTAGGAAAAGATGTCCCTCGTCCATGAGGCACCTTTCTTGACCGTTGGATACGGTGATTTTTAAATGAACGGATAGGATGGATTACCGATAACCAGAATGAACAGTACCATAGAAAAAACATATACTTAAAATATCGTCCCTGCTATGGCTTCACTTCGACTGCGGCGGTGGTTTCACTTCGATGACAACCACACAGGCGAGGACAAAGAGGATGGTGACGATAACAGTGGTAATGGTGGGGAGGAGAAGAGGCGCCGGCACAGTCGCGGGTCGCAGACGTCGAGCTCCGGTGGCCACAGGTTGCAGACATCGATTCACTCCATAGTCGTGAAGTTCTCGCTCTTCCCGTTGTCTCTTCACGGTCGATGTTCCGGTGTGACAGTTCCGAAGGTGTAACGGTGACGACAATGTAACGTGGATTGACTTCCTCTCCCTTCACTCGTCGATCCTGGTCCCTCTCCTTTCAAATTCAGACCCCTCCCTCTCCCCCTTTCCACCACCTCCTCCGATCCCTCCCTCTATTATTTCGATGGCGGCAGTGGTTACACTTCGACTGCGACTACACTGGCGAGGACGAGGAGGGCAGCGATGATGACGATGGCGACGACTAAGGTGAGGAGAAGTGGCGACGACACAACATTGAGTAGCAGACATCGAGCTCAGGCGACCCATTTACTCCACTGTCCACACCCAAACAGAGCCGAATGATAAAAAAGCAAAATACTCGATGGCGAAATCTAGAAAAATTCAAACCAAGCTTTTTAGAGTTTCCTGGAATTTGGAAAATGGGGATGGGGAGCACTCAAAGCGGGGAGGAAATTTCCAATCCCGTGTGGTTCCATCCCGAGACGAAGAAAGAAATCGCTGATTTGGGCATGTTGGTGGACGGGTTTTCCGCGATGAGGGATTGGTGCGGCCATCGCCATGGACGCCGGATAAGGACTTGGAGGAAGGGAGTTTGTATTAGGAGCCAGAAAAAACTAAGAGAAAGGCAACAGAAATTTGAAGGAATTGTCTGTTATTCAATCGAAAGGTAACAATTTGAAGGTTGGGGAGGATGGTGATGTGAGGAATTCTAATGGTGTGTTTTTGGTGTGTTTTGGTTGTTTCAGATGTCGGAGTCTGTCAAATGCCCACATAGGCCCATAATAGCAAATAATAGGATTTTGTTAACCGGTTTACCTCCTATAGCAGGTTAAATTCTCTGGTTCATGGGTGAGGGACATTTTGTCCTACCTCATGCTAGCCGCCACCTGTAAAAACGGCCAAATTAGTGAAAGTACATAATTCATAGTACTAGTAGTACACACAGTTAGTGCATTAGTACATACACATATGAGATTGATCCAAATCTATTTTTATATTCATAGCAGTGTCTCTCTGGTATGCGTATATAACTCACATAAAATGTTCATGTATGTTCTAGGTTGTGTTTGGAGGTAAAAGCTCTATCTTTTGATTTATGAAGAAGTTAGTTTTATTTTATTTTTTATTTTTCTCATATATATATACAAAAGAGAAAATATTGTTAAATAGTCATTAATAGATAGATATGTGCTTTTGGATAAGTTTAAAAAAATAGCTTTTAAAAAATATGAAGAGTAAAAATTAATCTTAACTTTTATGAAAAATTATTAGTTAAAAAATACATATTAAAAATATTTATGAGTAAATTTATTCAAACTGGACCCCACTCTTTCTTTCTCGTCGATCTCTAGAGTCACAAAACCAGAGAGAAACAGAATATAGGATCTGAGGCAAAACTTTGGTAAAAGCAATATATCAAATTTATATATTTTAATTTGGGCCATTTGTGGGGTTTCGGCTGTTTGATACGTATGCTCTACAAATGACAAAGTTGGATCAAATCCGAGATTAGAACTCTCGGTTTGCTATTTCACTTTTGTCGCGAATGGTCTTATAATCTTATTGAAAAGGTTTGGCTTTTGGAAGAAATTGTGTGTTACAAGTTAAAAAGCCCAAGAAAGAAAAAACTCACATCCGAAGATGTTAGTTCAGGTTGAATATCCTCGTTATTTTTTGTTGATTTTTTTTGTTGGTTAAATTATGATCAATATCAAAATCTCAATACCCATTTAAAATGTAGATGAAAGTTACAGGCTTTTGAAATGTTTCAACTTTTAAACTCTTGGTAGCAAGAATTATCCAAGAACATCGATATACCATATTAGAAGATAGGGGCCGTCATCTTTGCCACTTCATAAGTCATCACTAGAGATACAATCAGATCCCATATCATATTTTCACAGTCGATAGTTCATATCTCCACATAAAATTCCTTAAATGATACGAACTACGAATACCAAGTATATACCATACCCGAAGATAGACATATATAGGATACCAAAAATCAAATGGACTTAATTATCATCACACCACGTTATTACCAAAGAAGAGTATATAAGCAGACATAAGAATATACCATCATATCTCGCAAATTATCACAATGTTCTGGGTAGCTTTTGAAATGTCAACAACACATATCAAAATTATTACATGAAACTAAGTTTTAGGGAACAAAAAAGCAGCAAAAGTAATGATAGCAATGCGAAAGCTTAGAATCTCTAGTAAGCAACCATAACTTGCTTAATAAATGTTACATGGAGCTGCATAAATATCTTCAAAACCTTGGTTTTTTTTTTCTTCTGAAAATAAAAGGTGTAGAGGAACAAGGACCCTTCAATCTCATCCTGTTCCTATAGGGGTGTCAGTGCCAAAGGATCTTCAGTTGCCCAAATGATCAAGCAAGTTCAGAAACTTGCAGTTGTCATTGGTTGATCACAATCTCTGTGTCATCATCCTCATCTGCACCATCGTTAATCTCGCAGCTGCATGCCCTGAAGGTGATTGCCACCCGAATTTCCATCTATAACACCTAGCCAATTATGAAGACCAAGACTATGAATATGGAAGACCCCTCAAAGAGAATAAGGGATGTAGAGTTTTCTGAACTATAAAGGTGAATGAATTCCTTTTGGGTATGGAAGGGGAGGTGGGTGGGGGCAGAGACAGAGGATCTTCTTTGGCATATACCCGAGCATTAACTTGCTGGCCCATTCTTTTCACATATGCTTTTCGCATCTTTTCTATGAATTATTATAATTATATTGTTAAATACTTAAATGTGGATGTACCTACATATTGCAGTTGTCTTCTAAACTTTTTTTCTTCTTCTTTTTTTAAATAAATAAATAATAATAACATTAACATGGTTTTGGATTTCACTCTATGGAATATTTATTTTTCATGCCATATGAGATGTCACTCTGCTCACTCTCAGAGCCTATGTGGAATTTGGTTCTGAAATGGTAACCTCAAATTAATCAGAAAGACGACAAAAATTAAAATGGTAAAGCCCAAAATGGGCCCTCTCAGTCTCCTTGCTAAATAGGAAAGGTCGTTTGTTGCAAGGTTCATCAGTTCATGGAACCAGTTGATTGCTGTTTAATTAATGGCACATGGCATACACCAGTTGGATAAGAACCATATATACTATATGTCAATCATGAAGAATCTATGAATAAGCATATGAAGAGCACAAATGAACTTGCCTTCTTAAGTAATAGGATTATGATCACACTGACACGTTTCTATACTTTGGATTTTCAAATGAACTTCTATCAATTAATAAATTGTGAATTTACCAATGAGACTTGGCTAGCTTTTGCAATTAGGCAAAAAAAATTGTGAGTCCAACTTATTAAACACGAACACGAGTCCGTCATTTTTTAAGGGGGATTGTTCATGTATAAGCATCGATGTTATTTCGAATGAGCTTAACTGAAATCCTGGTCAATTACAGGCACATCTGGACATTGCAAAATCTCCAGCAGAAAATAATATCTATAGAATATATTTGATCAATTAGTTAGTATTAAAATATGTTCGAATCCAATTCTTTTACATATTTTTACTTTTTTGCGATGCTCGATCAATTTAGCTTTTTTAAAAATAACCTTTCTTGAAAAGAGGTGCCAGTTGGCAGCTAACATGTTCAAGCTACCAATTTTGATATTCATAATCATAGCCATATATGTCCCACCAGATAGCATACAGTTGGACATTGAGTGCGAATTTACGTGGCTTTGAATTTTAGTAACCTTAACCTTCATATGAACCAGTCGATAAAGTCCGTTAAAACAAATCACAGAACATTTGCTGACAAAAACAATATTGCAATCAACATAAAATTTTCAAATACAACATGGTAGATATATGTTTGTAGAATTCTGGCACAGGCATTATATATCTTTTTGGCAAGAGCATGCATATATGCTGCACATATTAACCCAATCACTACAAAAGGATAAAATCCAGCACAGTGGAAAGAGATTTAAAAAAAAAAACATTTTAAGAGATTAACCAATCAAAAGTATGTAAAGTAAATAGTCATCGTATATACTGAGTAGGTACTTCCAAATTCCAATGAATGATCTAAAATATTCAAAACCGCATTCGTTTTTAAAATAAAATATTGAAATGTATGTTCTAAACTATTATAACATTGGGCTCTTCGCTGTTCTTTTGCCTTTGGTGGTATATGCACTTTTCCTATGGCTATGGAAAACCTACTCAATCTTAAAATTACATCAATTTTCTCCATAGGGACTTGTTTTTGACAAATGAGACCCAAGTAATTCCTGGTTTCCTTCAAAATGAAAGCAATTGGGATTGGCCTTATATAAGCTACTAGCCATGGTACTTGTTTTGGCAAGAATATATGTTTCGTATTTTTTGTCCTTATAGGTCAAGGACTCAAGGTTGCATCTGTCTTCATCGGTGTGGTTCAAAATTGGTGCAATTGTGCAAATTTCATTTTCATGCCGATCCGACCATCTATGGAGAGGTCACAATCACATTCTGTGTCTTTAACCATATCGCTCGGGGCTCTAAATTCAAAATTGAAGTATAATGACTAATGACTAATACATAACAGAGCAAATATTATTATATATTGATTTATTTGCTAAGACAAAACTATGATAATTAAAGGCTTAAATATGTTTTAAGTTGATTAATATTAGGTTGTAAACAGCTCCAGCTTGTCTCCCAGTCCTGTTGTTTTGTTTTATTCTCGTCAATCCCAAATTTCATTATTAGTATTTTTTTGTTATTTTATTACTATTACTACTACTATTAGAATTTAATTACTATATATCGATAGTGTAAAAAAAAATTTACACAAACATTTAATTATAGTTTACTATGTACATATATTTTACCAAATAATGTTATCATATGACACTATGGTGAGATATGATTAAATATCTGTGTAATTTTTTTTACAATAGTAATACATAGTTATAAAATAATAATAATAATAATTATAATATCTTCCGAAGAAAAAATGAAAAAGAGAAGCACAAAAATAAGCACCACTCTTTTTCTCTCTAAAATCTTCATGTTTCTTCACTTGTGAGCTTCGGAGGTTCTTTTAGGGTGAAACACTCACAAACTTCCCTATGGGTGGGGAAGTGGGCCCTTTTTCGTTCACAACCATCGATATAATGCTAATATATTCAAAGGGTGGTGATTTGCGAAGGGTGACCTGGATGAAAGGTTTTATAGGTTATAAAATAAATAAAACATATATACAGTTGATGACCTATAGCATATAATGAAGTTATAATTGTTCCCATGCATTTGTAGGTTTCAAAAAAGGGCCCAATATTATGAATAATACCTGTATTTTCCCTTCTTGTCTAATTTACTTATTCCTTTTCTTATAATAAGATTTGAATTTAGGATGAAATAACACTCATCTCTGTATCACTTTTTATTTATTTTTTTAAAATAAACTTCTTAATATGATTTCCTAATTTTATCATGCTATTAATTGTTGATTCCGCAGTTGAAAAACAAAAAATTGCGATGTATACCTTACGTTATTATTATTTTTTTTATAACAAGATACCTTACGTTATTGTGTATGGCAGTATGGGTGCGTTCTTTTTCGTACGTGGTCAAAATGCAAAGACATGGGGAATATAGTAAAAAGTTTTGGGGAGAAATGTCTAAATACCCCAGGTACCGGAACAACCGGAAATAGTAGGTAAAGGGCCCACAGTCATGGGGAAGTTTGACCCTAAAAGCCACCGGAGATCCCTTTCTCTCCCGTTTCCATTCCTGATCTCTCTCACACCCATCTTTGCACTCTCTTTTTCACAGAGGGAATCATACCATTTTCGTGAGTGTTGCGAGCGATTCATTCATTTACTCATTTAAAAAATAAATAAAAATAAAAACTTGAAAGTTTGATGGCTGCTCCAGCGGCAAGGGCTCGTGCCGATTACGATTACCTTATAAAGCTTCTCTTGATCGGCGACAGTGGTAAAGTGTTTTTCCCCACCTTTCATTTCGTATTTATTTATTTGCGAAAATTAATTAATGGGGAAAAACTTGTGATAAAAATATAGACAAGGAAAGAACAAATGTGACATTAGAACGACGCTATCTTTTTCTCTATATAATGTCAAATGATAAATTTCACCAGGAGTTTCCTTTTCGCAATTTCACCTTATTCCCTTTTTTTTTTTGAGTTGGGATTTGTTTTAAGTTGTGAAATGTTTGATCTTTTTATGATCTAATTTGAGCCAGCATTTGAAATACTGTTTCTGTTATTGTAACACAATTGTGGTGCCAAGAGGTTGCATTGCAAATTGGCGCTGATCTCAGTTTGGCATTGTTTGGCAAGTTTGTGTTATTATCGTTTAAAGTTAACCTTCGCTGTGATCCGTTAATAAATTGTTCAATTAGGCCTTATGTGGTCCAGTTGCTTCTACAAGATGTTCTTATGCTTTGTTTGTAGATATCACAATGGAACAATTGTGTTGCCTTTGTGTAAAACATACCTGGATTTACCATGAATTAACCCTCTTTTCTGTTATTGTTCTTTGCAGGTGTTGGAAAAAGTTGCCTCCTCCTGCGTTTCTCTGATGGTTCCTTCACTACCAGTTTCATCACAACCATAGGGTATGTTTGTACAATTTAGGAGTATAACTGCAGGATTTTGTTTGGTGGAAGTTTCTTCTAACATCACAAGGCATGCCTTCCTGATGCAGCATTGATTTTAAGATAAGAACCATTGAGCTTGATGGCAAACGGATCAAGCTCCAAATTTGGGATACTGCAGGGCAGGAGCGGTTTCGGACAATTACTACTGGTAAGGTTTATGATCCTCACAGGCATTTTTTTTTTCATTATTAATCTTAGTATCATTGTATGTAACACATTGAAACATGTTGCTTGGCAGTTGGCATCTGGTTTATGGTGCTTCCTGATGTAGGTTTATAAGGTAGTGAAAAAAAAGGAAGAAATAGTATAGAGAAGAGCAACAGGATAGAGAAAGGATGAGAAATTCCATAGTCCCTATATCCTTCATTGTTTTTAAATTATGCACAAGTGAGAGTATTTACCATTTAAGTTATTTTGTGCTGAATATCCTCTCCTAAAATCTGTGTTTTTTTGCAGCTTATTATCGTGGTGCTATGGGCATATTGCTAGTCTATGATGTTACAGATGAAGCATCATTTAACAGTAAAAGTTCCCAGTTGTTGCTTTAGTTTGAAATTTGCAGATATGTGCAAAACTCTTAAAATTTCAAAGGCTTTTCCAATTGGAAAATTCACTTGGCTTCTGATAATTTCAGATATCAGGAATTGGATTCGCAACATTGAGCAACATGCTTCAGACAATGTTAACAAAATACTGGTGGGGAACAAAGCAGACATGGATGAAAGCAAAAGGGTATGCAAACTTTGTTGGCAATGTTTAATGCACAACCCCTGCTTTATGTGTTTTTTTTTTTAACAAGAGAGTTGCAAAACTAAAGGCAAAGGGGCTTGAAAAATCAACCTTTACAGTTGTCAAATGGACTTCCATTCCATAATTGTTATGCAAGTTTACTGATGGTTGAATTGCATCATCAAGGATGTTAAAGAAACCATGTTGTGATGTTGCTGTGAGCGAACTAAACATTTTAGTTGACGGGATGGGGAGGTTTGAAGGGGGAAGATCTGATTTGAGGCCATCAATTAAATTAGTAACATCCGGGGAGCCTCCATTCTTGTATCTTTGTATATATGCATGCATGTCAGATTTGAGATGTTCGTGATTATATATACTTTTGCCATTCTTTTTAGGCTGTGCCAACCTCCAAGGGCCAAGCATTGGCTGATGAGTATGGAATCAAATTCTTTGAAACCGTAAGTGATGTATATGCTTTGAGAATGTGGAAACTCCCTGAACTTCTATGTTACTATTATGCTCATGAAAAAAAATACTCTATTGCAGAGTGCAAAGACAAATCTAAATGTGGAGGAAGTTTTCTTCTCGATAGCAAGAGACATAAAACAAAGGCTTTCTGACAGTGACCACAAGGCAGAGGTATTTGAACATCTCCGCCAGTACTCCCAAGCCTCTTCTATCTCAATTTCTCACACTATTTTTATATTGCAGCCGACAACAATCAAAATCAACCAAGACTCTGCAGGTGGGGCTGGACAGGCTGCCCAAAAATCGGCTTGTTGTGGTTGAGGACACATTTTACCAATTGGAGGCAACATTGCATTATTGAAGGAAAGAAGAAATTACTTGTATGATGATTATGATGCTGACTTGTGCTTAACGTTTTCGATGTTGTCATTCTTTATTAATTTTGCGCGTGATAAGTAGTTTCTGACTTTTCAAGTTATATTGAATCAAAAAACTAGACGTGGTTGTGGTGAATGCATGTCTAATGGTGGAACTTACTGATTTTATTCTGTGTATAAACGCGCTGATGGCTTGTTGTGAGTTGGAGGAGTAAATACACATTTTGAAATTGTGTCCTCTGCCAATTGGCTATGCGGTGATAAGTACTTAGAACTTAACGTAAAGTTGATAAAAAAATTGAAGCCTAATAAAAAAAGAAATCAGGTATACCTATAGTTCACAATCTAGTACTGTACCGAATGCGTCGTAGCAAACTAGCAATGATGCCGAAGAAATGATGATTTTAACAAAGAACGGTCTCGTGAATATTCATCATGACCCAAGTTATCTTCCTAGAAACATAATTGTACTGCAGGAACCCAATTTACCACACTTAACGGTTCACACAAAACGAAAAAAGGCACAAGCAAACGGAAATTAATTATCTTCCTCCCTAGAATCCCCCAACCAATGAGGAACTATTAAAAATACTCAAGTGAATTTACCTTGTGTTAGATAAATCAAAAGCAGTTACAGAAGTCTTGCTCCTTCAATCACACAACAACATTAGAGCATCTTGAATGGAAAATAGTAGTTCTTAGATAGATTCTTAAAGTTAAGAATGATTCTTAACTAGGTTCACCATCGGAAGAGGATAATTGTTAAAAAATAATTGAGGTAATTTGAAGGTCTCTTTTTTTTTAAAAAAAAAAATATAAGATATGGGGTAACTTGTGGGACCTATTTTAAGTCCTTAAAGAGTTGCACCATTAGAGTGAAAAGTTGCTAAAGTTCTTAAAATTAATGTGACATTATTTAACCCATTAAAAAAGAGTTAAGAACCTTCAATGGTGTTCACCATTGGAGATGCTCTTAGCTTTCTCAATAATGTAATAGATAATTCTGTTAGTTAAAGCGCCTAATCCCACTGATTTAAAGCTACATAAAGATTCCAATATTTTAAGCAAGGCTACAAAGGTACATATTGGCATAATGCAATGAAGGTCGCGGAGCTATACAAAGATACAGGAAAAATACTGAAAACTGATATATCTTGTTATGCACACTAGAATCTAACCTAAGTTACGTTTTCACAAAGGCTTGGGACTTATAGCTTAAGTTCTTCCTTTCCATAAATGCGTTGAAGCTCACGTGTTGCTGCTTGATATGATTCTGAAGAAAGTTTGCAAGAGTTAAAAAAATGGGATAAGTGACATACCAAACAAAACCCAAACAATAAAACCTTTCCCATGCAGGCGTGAATGTGTTTGTGTGTAAGGCGAACAGGAGAGGAAACTTTTTACCTTTCCAATTGCGAAATGCTTTCTGATTAATTGGTGCACCAAAAACTGTTTGAATTGCATCAAACAACAAACTCTCCGGGGTACTCCTTAATTCCTGTACTATTTGATAAATGGTCTTCCCATTCTCAAAATAAATGTGATTGTTTGGATGTTTGGTTTTGCAACCAGCATGCCTTTCGAACTCGTAAGCATTCAGAACCTGATAACATAAAGTATCAGGTAATAAGTAATCTATCACAGATTGTTAAGAAATTGAAAAACCATTATCAAGGTGTTCGGTCAGGATGAATTACTAACCTTAGAATAGTTACACGATTGACACCCACAAAGATAGCCAGAGCCTTTTATAATTCCACGAAGTTCCTTCATCCATAAAGGAATATAATTATAACTTATTAAAAAGCACTTCAAATTGAAAAAATCGACAATAAAGACCAAAATTTACCTCTCGTGCCACTGAGACATACTTTATAGGAACACCATCAAGCATACCAGTTGATATCAAGCTCCTGACATTAGAAGGGAAGCTGTTTGGAGTTTCTTTCCTTACGGTTTTGATATCTTGTCTGTTCTTGGACACATTTTCGGACTTTACTGTTGCTGCCTGAGGAGTACTTGCAACTACATCAGAATTTGATGTATCCAATTTCTTCTCATGAGCTATTGTTGGCAAATGGACTGAAGATTGATTATATAATTGTTCATAGTCTGCAGCAGGCCTGCCAACAGAGATAATGTCCCGTTCATCAGGGAACCCACCAAAAGAAATTTCATTTGTGTCCTCTTTATTATAGGATTCACTAATTGATAAGACTGTGTTGTCTCCTTTGCCAAAGGGGGCACCAAATGATCTAACATGGGCATCCCCTCTGCTGTAGGTGAGTCCCGTTAAAGTGACATTACCATCCTTGTCAAAGCCTTGCCCTATTGATGCAGAACTTGTTTCTACTTCCCCATTATAGGCTTCATGTAGAGCAACATTAGAATCATCAGCCGAAACATAAGAAGTATTCTTTTCAGTGAAATTGACAGGCTTAGTTTCAGACCCAAATAACTTACCAATAAATTGGTTTGGGACTGAATGACAATTGGGATTGTTCTCCCAGGAAGTAAAATTTGCATTTGAAAATCCTGAACTAGACTTTTCTTTTGCACCTTCTACTGCTTGTTTCTTGTTTGGCAAAAAATCTAATTCAGCCTCATCAACAAACCATTGATGAGGTCGTTTTGGTTCAATTTTGGAAGGAGTATCAAATACTGTCTCTCTGTCACTAATATGTCCAGATCCCTTCGCCATCCAGAATCTCTTGTTTTGTAAAGACTGCAGTAAAAACATCAACTATGCTTTACATACAACTGTACATCTTAAATAAATTCAAATCTTTATCTCATTCAATCAATCCAATTGACACAGGATAAAAGAGGATACTTAAAAAAAAAAAAAAAGACAACATGGGGCTATAAAGCTCCTGTCATGGCAGAGTCCAAGGAAAGGTTGGACCTATTATTACGTTCTATAAAAAACAAGGGGAGGGGGGGGGGGGGGATCAATTATAAGTCAATTATGGTAGGACAGTAGGATTAGAGTCCTACTAGTAGACTTTAAGGATCAGTGAAGTCGCCGAAAATTGTTCAAACTAGTTCCATAATACCCTATAGGCTATAGAAGAGTTCGGTATGTATAAAACGGGATAAAACTCATACTGTTTGGTTATACATTGATCTAATGATTGGGCCTTGGGACAGGGAGGTTGCTGACCGACCCTCAATGCTCTGTAGTGTTCTATCTTCGTAAAGAGAGTGAACAATACAGTACAAATCTTCAGTAAAAAGAAAGAGAGTGAACAAGGTAGCATCTACCCAATCCAGTAATAACTTATATAACTATAAAAATACCATTTGCTTCAACTTTTGCAGGTGAAGAATACTCCTGAAAAATCCATTGCAAAATTTGTTGCTGACTTCAAGTGATAAATTTTCTTTATCCCCAAAGTGGTGCCTGACAACTCCTGCAACAAGCAAAATACATCCTTCAAGGTCAACAACGAAACAGCAAAGGAAAAAGGCAAACACAGACAAAGCAAATACAATAAATAAATAAATAAATTATTAATTAATTAAGAAGAATGGATGAGTTCTCGCATTTCATTAATATTATTATATTTTAAATAAAGAAAATTACGCACATTATCTATCAAGCAAAGGAACTCACCAAACCAAATTCCGAGAAATTCAAATAAAACAAAATTCAACAGTTGCCAGTATTCGAGCTCAGGAATTGCGAGTAAGCGAATACCTTGACAAAATGGTAAAAATACTGATAGCATAGAAGATTCGGGAAGGTTCCACGATCCGTACGCTCGGAGATGGCCGGAAACCTAACCGGAAGATCTTTCCGACGCCGGTGAGGGCATAACGCTTTTCAAAGAGAGCAGAGATTCATGGTGTGTGAGGAGCACCCGATCTTTTCTCATCCAATGGATTATTATAGGATGGACCTGAATTGAGCATAACTCACTGTTGGGTTACTAGATGACGTCCACGTGTATCTGGTAAAACAAATCTGGACCGTTCGTTAGACTGAGGACCTACAAGTATATCCAATTGGTTGGTGTAGGAAAAACTATGCGAGGATGGATGGAGGACTGAGGAGAAATGTGTTATAACAAAATCCAATTAAATTAAAATTAAAATGTAATACGCGCCACATAAATTGAATTGAATATATTCCTTCCAATAAATTTTATAATACTATTTTATTGGTTAATCTCTTATAATACTTGGCCCGGGTAGTTTTTAAAATTTTGAAATAAGGGTATGAATAATAACTGAATTTGAAATTATACAAAAAATAAATTTTATGAATCAAGACTCAGCATTATTTATTCTGTATATCTATTTGGCATGATATATTAAAATTTAAATTCATGAATAAGTTTAACATTGATGGTAATTTTTTAAAAATAGATTAAATTTAACCAATGGTTTTTTTAGAGTAATAAAAATATAAAAAGGGAAATTCTTAATAAAAAGTAATTATACATTATAATATCAAAAAAAGTTATACATTAAAAAAGACGAGTTCGACTAGTACCTGAGTTTAAATAAGTCCAGTGCCCTTTTGCCTGGACTAATATGTTAAAGAAGAGACATTTTGTTGGTTTCTGAAAACAGAAAACACAAAACAAAGAATCCGCTTGGTTAGAGATATCATTTCTGTTTTTACTTTTAATTAATTACAAAATAGTTAAAGTACTTTAGTTTAATTTACTATCAATCTTTGACATGAGTTTTTTTAAACTCTAGTATCAAAAACTATAAATGCTAAGTTCTATCAATTGAGCTAACATTTATTTACAATCTTTGGCATGAGTTAAAGCAAACCAATATATACAAACAACATATATACACACATATTTGAGGAAACAACGCATATATGCAGTGCAGTCAGCAAAATTTTCCAAGTTGATTAAAATAAGGTAGTCAGAACCGGATCGGTCATTGAACCGGTGAGGGTAGGGGATTCAAGGTTTAGAGGTTCAACCTGTTGAACTGGGATATAATTCAATAATATTATTTTAAACCCTAAACCTTATACAATATTGAGCAAAAATTAACATAAAAGTCATAACTTTATAAAGAAAAATTAAACTTTACTACTAAATGTCATAATTCATAACATAAAATATTCAAAATTATAAATAATTGAAAAAAGTGATATCTATTTCTTTAAAAAAATTTGAAAAAAATTATTTTTTAAAAAAAATAAAGAAAAAAACTTGAACCAATTCAAACCGGTTTTTAGCCGATTTCCGATTTTGTCCGGTTTTCTCGGTTGTTGACCAGTTCTCGTGCAGGCTGGTTCTTGGGGTCTTCCGGACCGGACAGGAATCTGGTTCCCGATTCGACCAGCCGGTCCGGTCTAGTCCAATTTTAACTACACCAGATTAAAGTATCGCGAATATATAACCCCATATTTGGGAGTCCAGCGCACGTCCATAAACTACAAGGCATGAAAAAATTATGAACACGAATAATTTCCAAATTAAAAAGCACTAAAAAAATATTACTCCAATCAAATAAAATAAATAATAAATAAATAAAATATACAAAAACTCTGATTTAATACAGGTGTCCATCTAGGGTGTCAAGTTCAAGTCCAAGCGCAAATGGAACCTCTTAGTAGTAGTACCCTTGCTAGATATGGGCCCAGCATGATCATTTAGTGCAGCTCTATGCTTCCTCATGTGCCCGCCCAGCGCTTGCCCAATCGCAAACTCAAGCCCACAAATCGGGCACAGGTGCATCTTGGGCTTGGTGGATGTCGGGCTTGAAGAAAGCCCGGTGTCCATGGGCTGCTTAAGCTTCTTGTGGCTGGCTCTGTGGCCCCCAAGTGCTTGAAACGAAAGGAATTGCCTGCTACAAGTCTTGCACTTAAAACCACCTGGCCCCCTCAGAACCCTCTCTTTGGATGGGTTGGTGTAGCTAACTTCACCAACTTTGGATAGTAACATCAAACAATTAGAATTAGCCTGACCCACGTCATCACCCTCCTCCTTTCTCACTCTCTTCATGGCCAATTAACGTTGTTTCGAAATTGAATTGTCGAGAATGTTTTTAAAGTGGGAACTGGGAAGCGAAGCAATAGGGATGTGTTTTTGACTTGACACCGAAGTGACTGCACTATGTCATATGTGTAGGGAGCTAGTGACGCGGTCCAAGTGCAAGAATTGTTGGTGTTGTTGCCTTTGCAGTGAAGGAATGAACAACAAATTAAGGGGTATTAACCGTAATTTATGCATCGATAATTCGAGATATACGACGTGAAATAACCTGTTTTCGTGCTGGATCAGTAGCGCTATAGCTAAGAATAAGATTGCGTGACCGCGTATACATGCCCTTAATTTGTTTCTGTTTGTCTATTTTGAAGAATCCAATTAGACTACTGGCTAGTAGTCAAAGATGAAATCACGACACAAATGACTAAATAAAGGAAAATGAAATTTACATATTCCTGTGTGCAAGTTTTTTTTTGTGGAATTAAGTTTGTTAAAGTATTTCACAAACTTTTATAAATACCGCAATAAATATTTATCAGTGTAATAAATATATATATATATATATATATATATTAAATGTGTTTTATAAAAACGTGTAATTATACTCCCTATATTGTTTTTTATCTGTCCATACACAAGAATCATTATAAAGACATGTTTGCACAAACATGTTTTAATTTAATTATAGGCTTAAATGCACTTTGAGTCCTTCAGGTTTCACGTTTGTGTAATTTTTGTCCCCCAGCTTTAAATTTAGCAGTTTTAGTCCCTAACGTTTACTAATGGTGTAATTTTTGTCTCTCCGTCAAACTGCCATCCACTAGCAAACGGAATAGCTTACGTGGCAGACGGAATTCGATGACGTTGCCAGTTTGTTGCCTAATTGGATAGCTGAAGTGGCAAATGCTGAATCAGTAATTTTTTTTTCCAAAAAAATGTGGTCTCACGTGGCCAATTTTTTTTGCCTAATCGGTTCCCTCTTCTTTCCCTGCACGTGAGACCATGTTTTTTTGGGGAAAAAAATTGCTGACTCAGCACTTGCCACTTCAGCTATCCAATT
The DNA here is from genome assembly GCA_030159175.1 of Glycyrrhiza uralensis. Lineage (NCBI taxonomy): Eukaryota > Viridiplantae > Streptophyta > Magnoliopsida > Fabales > Fabaceae > Glycyrrhiza > Glycyrrhiza uralensis. The sequence continues at coordinate 52,114,294 of BRZY01000003.1, read as the reverse complement.
AGGTAACAAACTGGCCACGTCATCGAATTCCGTCTGCCACGTAAGCTATTCCGTTTGCTAGTGGATGGCAGTTTGACGGAGAGACAAAAATTACACCATTAGTAAACGTTAGGGACTAAAACTGCTAAATTTAAAGCTGGGGGACAAAAATTGCACAAACATAAAACCTAAGAGACTCAAAGTGCATTTAAGCCTTAATTATATTATTTTAAGAAGTAATACGATGATGTATTTTTTTTGACACATAATATAATGATGTATTGATGTAATAAAATGGTGAAACACAATTAGTTGTTTGTGTTTTTACTTGATAAGTATAAAGGTATTAAATTGATTTAATTGTTTATTTTTATTTATTTATTTCCCGCTTTCAGTGCTATCTCCTTGTATCTTTCCTATGAAACCAGCTGCTATTTCTGTGGAAGCGATTCCACCGAAGATCGAGAAAATGTTATGAAATGGAAAAAAGAATTAAGATTATATATACACCATAACGCGTGGGGCCTTCAAAATATTGGTGAGTGTGAAAGCGAGAAAACGAAGAAAGGGAACCGGCTGCAAGAAAAAAATAGCACAGTACAGTAGAAGCAAGCTTCGTTACTTAGTACAATACTGAAAGGGATCGAAGGAAGAAAACTACAGCTAGAAGAAAAGAAAACGTACATACACTTAATTATTGTATCCGTCTTGTAAACAAGGTCTTCTGCTCCACTTCTACTATCCATGGGTTCTCTTTTCTTTTGTTATGTTCACCGTCATATATACTCTTTTCCCAAAAAAAAAAACACACCCGATTGTGCCAAAAAACGCAGGTCAAAGTCACCGGATTATTATAAATAAATTTATAAAAAATACTTAAACAAATCTTATTTCCCATCTTTTTCAAAGTCAACAGATTAACAGTGAAAAAAATCTATTATAAATTAAACGGCAATTATGGTCAAGAAATTACTTTGCAAGTTCTATGACGGGTTTAATATTTTTTTTAGTGAAATATTTCTTTCTTATTTTTCTTTTAATTTTCACCTCCAGAGTTCCTTCAACAGGGAAGCGAAGCAATAGGGATTTGACTTACCACTGAAGTGGCTGCACTATGTCATATATATAGGTTCGGTTGGGAACTAGTGACGCGGTCCAAGTGCAAGAATTGTTGGTGTTGTTGCCCTTGCTTTTCCTTTGCAGCGAAGGAATGAACAACAAATTAAGGGGTATTAACTGTAATTTATGCATCGATAATTCGAGATATACGACGTGAAATAGCCTGTTTCCGTGCTGGATTAGTAGCTAGCTAAGAATAAGATTGCGCGACCGCGTATACATTCCCTTAATTTGTTTGTTCGTCTATTTTAATTGAAGAATCCAATTAATCTACTAGCTAGTAGCGTGTTTGGTTTGCGATGGCAAAAATTGATTTTGGTTAAAAGTTGAATATAATGTGATTGATGTTTGAATACATTCACAAAAAAGTGATTTTTGTCAATTTTGTTTGAATAGTTAATATCAAAATTGTTTTTTAGTGTATAATTACCAAAATGAATCCTAACATGCGTGTATATAAAATTATTTTTTCATTTTCAATATTATTTAATAAGTGAGAATGAATTAAATTACTTTTTATTTAACCACGAGGTTGGACATAGATGGATAGTGTGCATCATCTAAGAAGACGGACTCGACAAGTACCCATGTTCGATTCCTGATGACAGGACAATCCGTGATCAAGCATTACATACCTCCCAACCGAATACAGATTAATTCAGAGGCCCATTTCCCCTCGGATATTGTAGGTGTAAACCAAAAAAAATATTTTTTATTGTAGATATTATTTAAATTATTTCTATCGAGTAAACAACCACTTTAGTCCCTGAGAGATAGAAAATTAAAAAATAGTCCTTGAGAGAGTCAAACATTTGTCACTTTGATCCCTGTCGTTATATCTCCATTTGGGCTACTTAGGTGGCACGTTAAAGGTCACGTAAAATGTCCACATTGCAATCCACATAGGATGGAGTTGCTGGCCACGTTGGAGGGACTAAAATGACCAATTCCCAATTTCCCCAACCCCAAACCCTAAAGTCATCTTCTTCGCCAATTTCAACTGACTTCTGCCTGAAATTATATCATCCTACAATGAGATGAGAGTGAGCGATCATGCCACCAATTATAGCCCTTTACCCATTTCAGTACCACATTCCAAGTCCAAGGAGAAAGAGAGGAAGCATTAATCAACCACTCTTCCTCTGCAGTTTTTCTTCAAGTTCCCACACCTTCTAAATTTTACTTGTTATTGTAAAGTACAAACCAGCCCCAAATAATTTCCTAGGAAGTTATTCATTTCCACTTTTCCTAAAATTTGCATAAAAAAATGTCAGTTGCCACATGTGGTGTGATTGTTAAGTTTAGGTTACGTTTTTCGGTTGTAGGGTTTTCCTTCCTTCTCATGAGTCATGTCTAAGCTGTGCCACTACCACCCACGAAACCAGAGAATAAAAAAGGACATAGTGCTGTGATTAGAAAGGAAAAAAAATTATTTCCTTTTAATTTAATTTAATTTATTTTATTTGAGCATTAATAATATACCCAATTAGGTTAGTGTCTTATTTGTTATTTTTGTTTTCTCTTTAAAGAAATTAAAATTGCTACCTAAACAAACTTTTCCAAATCTGAACATTTCTGAAACTGAAATTTTTGTTTTTTTGGATAACCCATGACTTGTTAAGAGTTTTTATTTTTTTGATCGCACTTGTTAAGAGTAAATTCACCACGGGGTACAAAAAAAATTTGTGGAAAATTTGGAGTGATGCATATTGAAGGGGTAGGGAAAATGGCAAATCTGGATCCTACGGTGCTTCTGAAGCTATTACAACACATGAACACATACGTGAAGGTTGGAGGGGAACACAGGTCATCACTGTTGCAAGTTGTGAGCATTGTTTCGGCACTTGCAGGTGGTGAAATTGGGGAAGAAGATGACTTTAAGGTTTGGGGTTGGGAAAATTGAGAATTGGTCATTTTAATCCCTCCAACATGGACCGTAACTCCATCCTACGTGGTCTTTAACAGGCCACCTAAGCAGCTCAAACGGAAATATAACAGCAGAGACCAAAGTGACAAACGTTTTGCTCTCTCGGAGATTATTTTTTAATTTTCTATTTCTCAGGGCCTAAAGCGACACCGCTGTCTCTTTCAGGGACTAAAGTGACTGTTTACTCTATTTCTATTCTAATTTAATCAAAGCCAACAAACAAACAAAAAACAAGCAAAACTTAAATGAACACGTTAGAGGATTTTAAGCATAAAAAGGAAATGTCTAGCGAAGGCCATGTAGTGACAGGGAGAAGAAAAGAACTCGCGAAGACGACAATGATGAAGGTCATGTCATCGACAACAAAGAACAAGGCTGCAACAGCGAAAGAAGAAACCGCACAGAACAGCAGTGGCACAATCAAACAGGGAGAGGGAAGGTAGCGAAGGAATAGATAAAAGATACCGACGATAAATTTCATTTCAGAATTAGTTTACACACCGGGAAAGCTACTCTCTCTACATAAATTAATAAGGATACTATTGACAAAGTGTAACATTAAAATATCAAAAGGATAAATAATTAAAAACAATTTTTTTCTACAAAATAGACAGTTGAAAAAACAAATGGAGTATTTTACGATAATAAATAAGACTATTTATAAAGACATGTTCGCATAAAACATGATTTAATTTTATTAAATTATTTTAAGAAGAAATATGATGTTTTTTTTTTATTCATAATATAATGATATATTGATGTAATAAAATGGTGAAATACAATTAGTTTGTGTTTCTACTTGAAAAGTATAAAGGTATTAAATTGATTTCATTTTTTATTTATTTATTATTTATTTCCCGCTTTCACTAACTCCTTGTATCTTTCCCATGAAACCAGCTGCTATTTCTGTGGAAGCGATACCATCGAAGATCAAGAAAATATTATGAAAAGGTTATAAAGAATTAAGATTATCCACCATAACGCGTGGGGCCTTAAAATATTTGGTGTGAAAGCGGAGAAGACGAAGAAAGGGAGCCAGCTGCAAGAAAAACATAACAGTAGAAGCTTCGTTAATCAGTACAATACTGAAAGTGAGGAAGAAAACTAGAGAAAAAAAGGGACGAGAAGCAAGGAATTCAATTTGAAAAATTTTATTTGGGTGATGACCCAGTTTTAATATTTTGAATGTAATTTGAGTTTTAGATGTCTATTTTAAGCGTTCTTTGATGTATTGAAAAGATCAGAAGATTTCCTACAAGTCGTATTTCTAGTCTCAAGTCCTAATTCTGCTTCTATCATGATGAAAATTGGACTGAAAGTTAAGCACGAAATTATGGACGAAAGTATTACTTTTTGTTTAGACTTTTTAGTGTAATTTTTGAATTAGGAATATGTGGATGAAGTCCCACATTGGAAAGAAAGAGGAGGGAGGCACCACTTGTTGACTATAAATAGTCATTCATTTGTCTTATGTAAAGAACTTTTAAGTCAATAGAAACTTGAGTACTCCTTTGGAGTTTTGTGAGAGCTAAGTCTCTCTTGGGTTTTTGAGTGGACCATCTCGATTCTTATCAAATGTTTTCATACCTTTCTGGCAAATCCTCACCGAACTTATCACATCTCGGTTATGCATGATTTCTCTGCCGACGACATCCGGTATGATTGTTGCATCCATGCATATGACTCCACCAGCTCCCTGTCTCTGTCAGTTAGTACTCGTGTCTCCCTGCATAGCCTAAGCATATAAATAAGAATAACTCATAAAACTAGTAATTAAATTGAATTAATTAACATACTAAAATAAAAAAATATTGGGAAAAAGTAAACTTACATTTATTTCATATGTAGTCCTGCCTTCGGTCATACCCTTTTTGTCGCCAACATCCAGTTCTAAAGCCTTAGCATCTAAACAATAACGAAAATATTATAGCTAAGAATAACTAAATAATTAATGAATAAAATACATGGAACAAAATTAAATTAAATAACTTAACAAAAGAAATAAAATATTAGGGAAGGTAGACTTACTTTGTACACACACAATGTCGCGATTTAGACATGTCTTTCTGCCGGAGACATCTGATTCCCCTTTTGCTTGCACACGTATGTCTTTCTTATTTATGACTTCACTAGTGGAGTCATACGTGTGGAAGCAAAAGGGGAATCGGATGTCGCCGGCATAAAGAGCATGTCTAAATCGCGACATTAAGTGAGTACGATGTAAATCTACCTTCCCCAATATTTTATTTCTTTTATTACGTGATTTAATTTTGTCCTCTTTATTTTATTTTATTCATTAATTATTTAGTTATTTTTAGCTGTGATATTTTCGTTATTATTTAGATGCTAAGGCTTTAGAACTGAATGCCGACGATAAAACAGGTATGGATGAAGGTAGGACTACGTGTGAAATAAATGTAAGTGTACTTTTTTTTCAATATTTTAAATTTTAGTATGTTAATTAATTCAATTCAATTCAATTACTTCATCCGGACTCGAATATAAGAAACAAGTTACTTTTTTAGTTCATTGAATAACTCATGTATCTAAAATGAACTAAAAAAGTAACTTATTTCTTATATTCGAGTCTACAAAGAATAGTAGTTTTTTGAGTTATTTTTATTCTTAATTAGATGCTTAGGCTATGTTGGGAGACACGAGTACAGGCTGACAGAGATAGGGAGTTGGTGGAGTCATATGCATGAAAGCAACAATGATACCGGATGTCGCAAAGATCATGCCTAAGGCGCTTGAAAATGATGTAAGTGTGTCTTCTCCAATACTTTATGCCTTTTAATGTTATTTAAATATTTTTTTCATTTTTTGTCATTTATAATTCATTAATTATTAAGTCATTTAATTATTTCTATCTGAAATGTTTTTTATATTATTATTTAGAAGCTTAGGATTTGGAACGAGATGCCAGAGAGAAAGAGGGTACGGCCAAAGGCGGACAAAGAGTGAGAACAATGTAAGAGTATTTTTCCCTATTATATTCTTTTTTATGTCAGGATTATAATTTTCTATTTTGTAGTATTTTCTTTAATATTTAATTAATTTAAAATTTAATAATTAATTTTAATTTGAAAATATATTTTTTATTTCTTACATGCTTAGGCTATGCAAAGAGACATGAGTACTGGCTCAAAGACGAGGAACTAGTAGAGTCATACGTGTGGAAGCAAATGGAGAATCGCATGTCAGTGGCAAAGAGAACATGTCTAAAGCACGACATTATGTGAATACAAAGTAATTCTACCTTACACATTATTTTATTTCTTTTATTAAGTTTTTTGATTTTGTGCTCTTTATTTTATTCATTAATTATTTATTTATTCTTAGCTGAGATATTTTTCTTATTATTTAGATGCTAAGGCTTTAGAGCTGAATGCCGGCAACAAAGAAGATATGGCCGAAGGCAAGATGACGTGTGAAATCAATGTAAGTGTACTTTTTTCCAAATTTTTGACTTTTAGTATGTTGATTAATTCAATTCAATTTAATTACTAGTTTTTTGAGATACTTTTATTGTTATCTAGTTCCAATCCTAAGCTTCTAAATAAGAATATAAAAAAATCTCAGATAGGAATAATTAAATGATTTAATAATTAATGAATATGATAAATGACAGAAAATGAAAGAAAATATTTAAATAACATTAAAAGGCATAAATTATCCGGGAAGGCACACTTACACCATTTTCAAACAAAGTCGCGCCTTAGGTATGATCTCTCTACTAGCGACATCCGATATCACCATTGCCTCCACGCATATGACTCCACTAGCTCCTCGTCTCTGTCAACCAGTAACTCGTGTCTCTCCTACATAGCCTAAGCATCTAAATAAGAATAAAAGTATCTCAAAAAACAAGTAATTAAATTGAATTAATCAACATACTAAAAGTCAAAATTTTGGACAAAAAGTTCACTTACATTGATTTCACACGTTGTCCTGCCTTCGGCCTATCTTCTTTGTCACCGACATCTAGTTCTAAAGCCTTAGCGTCTAAATAATGAAAAAAATATATGAGCTAAGAGTAACTAAATAATTAACAAATAAAATAAAGGGCACAAAACTAAATAACTTAATAAAAGAAAAAAAAATATTGAGAAAGGTAGACTTACTTCGTACTCGCACACTGTCGCGCTTTAGAAATGCTCTTTTTGTCAGCAATATCTGATTCCCCTTTTGCTTCCACACGTATGACTCCACTAATTCCTCGTCTCTATCAGCCAGTACGTGTTTCTCTTGGCATAGCCTAAGCATCTAAGTAATAAAAAAATATATTTGAAAATTAATATTAATTATTAAATTAAGTAACATACTACAAAACAGAATAATAATACTAACAAAAAAACAGAATAATAATACTAACAAAAAAACAGAAAAAAATGGAAAAAAGTACACTTACATTGTTCTCACTCATGACTGTCTTTGGTTGTACCCTATTTGTGGTCGGCATCTACTTCCAAAGCCTAAGCTTCCGAACAATATAAAAAACATCTCAGATAGGAATAATTAAATAATTTAATAATTAATGCAAATGATAAATGACAAAAAATGAAAAAAAAAATTTAACATTAAAAGAAGAAAGTATACGAAAAGGTACACTTACATCATTTTGAAACAAAGTCGCGCCTTAGGCATGACCTCTCTCCGGCAACATCCGATATCACTATTGCTTACACGCATATGACTCAACCAGCTCCCCGTCTCTGTCAGCCAGTACTCGTGTCTCCTTTCATAGCCTAAGCATCTAAAGAGTATAGGGTCATTTTAGTCCCTGAGAGATATAGGCGATGTCATATTGGTCCCTGAGAGATAGGAAATTAAAATTTTGTCCCTGAGAGAAACAAACGTTTTTCAGTTTGGTCCATAAGTAATACTTTCAAGGACTAAAATGACAGTAAGTAATCACTTTTCAGGGACCAAAATGATAGTAAGTAATCACTTTTAGGGACCAAAATGACTAACGGATGACAGTTGAGGACCTTTTTTGAATTTTACATCTGTCAGGGACCAAAGTGACACCGCCTGACACTCTCAGAGACCAAAGTGACTGTTTATTCGCATCTAAATAACAATAAAAATATCTCAGAAAATTAGTAATTAAATTAAATAACACACAAAGTCAAAATATTGGGGAAAAGTTCACTTACATCGTTCTCACCCGTTGTCCGCCTTTGGCCATACCCTCTTTGTCGCCGGCATCCAGTTCCAAAACCAAAGCATCTAAATAATATATAATATAATATCAAAAACATTTCAGATAGGATTAAATAAATCAAATTCAATTAAATTAAATTAAATTAAATTAAATAATAAAACATTTAACACATATGATAGAAGACAAAAAATAAAACAACATATTTAAATAACATATTAAAAGACAAAAAGCATAGGGAAAGGTGCACTTACATCATTTTCAAACAAAGTCGTGCCTTAGGCATGCCTTCTCTGCCAGCAACATCCAGTTTCACTTTTGCTTCCATGCATATGAATCCACCAGCTCCCCGTCTCTATTAGCCAGTACTCAACACTCGTGCCTCCATAGCCTAAGCATCTAAATACCAATAAAAATATACAAGAAAATTAATTAAATTAAATAACACACTAAAAGACAAAAAATAATAGAAAAAAGTACAATTACATTGTTTTCACACGTTGTCCCACCTTTGGTCATACCCTCTTTGTCGCAGATATCCAATTCCAAAGCCTTAACCTCAAATTAATAACCAAAATATCTAAGCTAAGAATAATTAAATTGTTAATGAACAAAATAAAAGGCAAAAAATTAAATAACATACTTAAAGAAATAAAATATAGGGAAAGGTAGACTTACTTCGTTCTGACACAATGTCACGCTTTAAGCATGCCCTTTCCGCCGGTGACATCCAATTCCACTTTTGCTTCCACATGTATGACTCCACTAGTTCCCCGTCTCTGTCAGTCAGTACTCTTGTCTTCCCACATAGCATAAGCATCTAAAAAACAAAAAATATATTTGAAAATTAATAATTAAATTAATTAAATAACATACTACAAAACAAAAAATAATGGGGAAAAGTACACTTACATCGTTCTCACATGTTGTCGCCGCCTTTGGCTATACCCTCTTTGTCACCGGCATCCGGTTCAAAAGTCTTAGCATCTAAGTAATAACAAAAATATCTAAGCTAAGAATAATTAAATAATTAATGAATATAATAGAAGGCAGAAAATTAAATAACATACTAAAACAAATAAAATGCAGGAGAAGGTAGAGTTACTTTATTCTCACACAATGTCACGCTTTAGGAACGCCTTATCCGCCAACGACTTCCGATTCCACTTTTGCTTTCACACGCATGACTCCAGTAATTCCTCGTCTCTATAATCCCTACATAGCCTAAGTATCTAAATAACAAAAACTATCTTTGAAAATTAATAATTATATTATATTAAATAACATACTACAAAATAGAAAATACTAATCCTGATATAAAAAAAATGGAGAAAAGTACACACTTTATATTGTTCTCGGTCTTTGTCCGCCTTTGGCCAATCCCTCTTTGTCGACATCCGGTTCCACTTTTGTTTCCACAGTAATCTAAACATTCAAATAACAATTAAAATATCTCAGAAAATTAATAATTAATTAAATAACATACTAAAATACTATTTTTTGTATTGCTAAGATACATGGGATAATCTCAAATAATTCATGAAGAGTCATATTATAAACATGATTGATCGTAAATAATTTATTCAAGCTGGATAAATTTATGGATCAACTCTTTCAGATCACAGGATGTTACCTGGCTAGTCGTGATCTCTCTCATGTTCCCGCGGATCTGAAAAAATAAAAGTAAAAAAAACACAAAAGTTCTAAACTATTATATGCGAAATAAACATCCTCCCACAAAATCAAAAAATCAGACAGGCATAACAGAAGCACCCTTTCCAATTGCCATCTTTGGAAAGCAAATCCAGAAATTGGGGGAAATTTGGAGCAAAACAGTGAGATTGACAATGCAATAGAAGAGTAAAGTCAGTAAACAAATAAAAAGTAACGATATAACTTAATTCTCACCCAATAAGCAGGGCCGTGTTTACAGCAAGGCAAAAAATGCCACTGCCTTAGGCCCACAAATTTTATTATTTAATATACTTGATATGGAGCAATTATTATTCCTTGATTTTGTGTCAATACTTTATATTTAGGAAAGAATGAAAGAAAAAGAAGAAAATATGGTATTAATCTTAAAAAGTTTCTAAGATTTGGTCAACATTCTAATATTGACGGTCTTGATTTATTTTTAGAATCGAAAGTACTAAGAGAAATTTTAACAAAAGAACTATATCAAAAGATTAGATTCATTTTCAAATGCATGTATTACTTATATAATACTGTTGACAATACCTATAATAGTTGCGACTATCCAAGAAGTTTTTTAAAATTAAAATTGCTTAAATTATATTTTAAATCAACAATGTTACAAGATCATTTGAATGAGTTAGACATGTTATCTATTGAGAGTGAAATTTTAGAATTACTTAATTATAAAACTTTGATAAGTGATTTCGTAGCTCAAAAAACTAAAAGAATAATGTTGGTATTAATAATTTATTTTATACTTAAATAATTTAGTTTTGCCTAAGGCCCCAAATTTTCTAGACACGGCATTGCAATAAATTTCTGTAATTATATTATATTATATAATATGTACAAAATGAAATAAATTTAAAAAAGTGTTCTGATTAACATCACGAATACCGGAATACATGATTGTAAATTAGAAAATTTAAATTCTGTATTTATATATTATGCAAAAAATGAAATGAAAGTAAAAACGTGGTCTGATTAACATCATGAATGCCGGAATACACAATTGTAAATTAGAAAATGGATTGAAAACAAAACAAAATTTGCATATAACAACTAAAATGTTGCAGTGGATATACCTGTCCAATCTGGCTTGATTGTGCTTGACAGGTCCACTTCACCTGGTTACATTTGTCAAACTCCTAGCCTTCCCTAGCAGAATAGCAAGCTGTGCAAAGCAGTATGAAATTATGGCACGTTATCGCTTGTTGTCATCCATAACTAGCATAGCAAACTGAACGATTCATAAAGAAAATGCAAGAGGAAGAACCTTAGCCTTTGGAATCCCCCAACCTTCTTTGTCTTCCTTAGCATCAACAGTGGATGTCATTATACTTGCGACATATACCCACGTGAAAACCAATTCCACTGAAACTTAAAACAAACATTTTGCTTTTGGCTAGCTTTGCAAGGAGAGGAGTGGTCTTACTTTTCTCAGTTGCCCACCCGTTGCTTTTCTAAATTTCAGAGATGATTATAACAGATGAAATAGCTAGGATTCAATTGAATAGAAAGTTAGAACAACAAAAGGCAAAATTTGAGAAACTCAATTGCATAAAAAGAATCCACATCCACAATATATACAGTTTTGACATTTAATGTGCGATTGGTGTGGGACAATATAGAGAACTAGATTAGAAAACAATTTTCATGCAATTATACAAACGTAAATTGATTTTCACATTCTTATACATTTATAAATTGATTTTTATTCTAAATTTGCTACTTCTCACTTTTTCATAATCAAGAACACCCTTAGTTCTACCCTATCATTTCCCACCCTTAATGTTCAAAGACACACACATACACAAAGATAAACAAAGTAAAAGATTCCGGAAAAGTATACCGATGTCCAATGCACACAGCTCAACGTCATTGTCCTGCTTTATGTACTTCTGCATCAGAAAGAAACACATGATCAATACTTCTCCGCCACTGGTTGACCAGTTCAACAGAACCCCCTACTCTAAACGGATGAAATCATTTGAAGCCAGATTCATAAAGAAGTTATCCAAGAAAAGTACGGAAAAGTGATGCTCAGCACTAATCGATTGAATGGAAAATAATATATTAGATTGCGAAGGGAAAACAATAAAAAGAATCCACAGTACATACAGTTTTGACATTTAATGTGCGATTGGAGTGGGACAATAGCGAAGAGATTGTTTTTATCCAATTTATATATACGTAATTGATTTTCACATTCTTTTGCATTTATAAATTGATTTTTATTCTAAATTTTCTACTTCTCATTTTTACATAATCCGGAACACCCTTCGTTCTACCCCCATCATTTCCCAACCTTAAGAGTAAAAGATTATAGAAAATTATACCCATGCCCAATGCACAGAGCTGAACGGTATCGTCCTACTTTATGCACTTCTGCATCAGAAAGAAACACATGATCAATACTTCTCCGCCGCTGGATGAAAACCATTTCAACAGAACACCTTATTCTAAACAGACAACCAAATTCATAAAGAAGTTATCCAAGAAAGGTAGGAAAAAGTGATGCTCAGCACCATTGTTTTACTAATCTGCATATATTAGATTGCGAAAGGAAAACAGTAAGAAATGAAAAACAAAATCAAGAATACACAAAACTACCCGTAATCCAGACCAATCGATTCAATGGAAAGCCAAAAACAGAGTCAGAGATTAGAGAACGACCGTCACCATTCTATATTAGGAAGAAAAGCTTAATGAAATGGAAAACAACTATAGCTACACTAAATTTCACGAAAGCAAGAAAAGTGTGTAAAGAAACCGAAGGAAGGAATAAGGGAGTGATTACCTTTGCGAGGTTGAGGTAGAAGAAGAGGGGTTTTCTTGGTCTTGGAAACCTAAATACGAATGATCTTCTTCCCCTTCTCCACCTCTCCATTAATCTTGCCGCTCTTGTTCTCAGCAATCACCGTCACCTCGATTGCTCTCTCTCTCACACACACTCTGAGCGGGAATTTTTGCGGTTTTTTACACAATTCAAAAAGCTTCTTCTCCTTCAGCAAGAAATAATGGACACGCAACCCGCGCTACGGGAATGCTTTTATAGTGACTTCTAACCAATCAACAAAGGACGCGTGTCCTTTTTTTTAACTGGTTTAACCATCCTTTGTTGGCATAAACGGCATGGAATCTCTCGTGAACTTTTCGTCTCACTTCTCAGCCTATAATTTTTAAGTCTTTTTTTTTTACGACGAATATTTATTTTAGTCTTAATTAATCGATTCGATTAACTGAATTTCTTTGCCTCCATTTTTACTTTTATTTTTTGTTCCTTCTTTTTTTGATACATGTGATGCGATGTCCCAATTTTTGTTATAATAAATTTTATAGTACATATTAATTTTTTAGTAATTTAATTAGTATGTATTGAAAGTGTGAAAAAATTTTATATAAACATACAATCATATTTTATTATGTAAATTTTTGTGCATATATTTTTAAAAAATATTGTTATAAAATGACATTATAATAAGATATAATTGAATGTCTATGTAAAATATTTTTACAATGTTAGTGAATAGTAATTAAACTTATTTTTTAATTAAACACGTTTTCAGTTGGTCATTATTATCTCAGTTGTTTTATTTAATTGCAACAATCATTACTATCCACGTTAACAAAATAAACAGTAATATTATACAAACTGAAAAAAGAATTCAGAAGTATGAATTACAATCATTCCTCTTTAAAAAATTTATAAGAAATAATAATAATAATAATAATAATAATTACTGTCGTAGTATTATTATTATTATTATTATTATTATTGGCTCACGACTGTCGTCCTTTATACAAAAATTATTGTATATTTTTCTTAAATATCTATTACTATATCTTTTCTTTCCTTTATGCAATTTATTGTTAATGACTTCGTGCTTTTTCATAGAGAACGCTTGGCCTAATCATCAATTAAGTTACATTGATGTATTGTCCATTAGTTGTCGTCGGTGTATATAATTCTTGGTTATTTGGAGTCTCAAAGATCTGTTAATTTTACCTTGGAAGGTGGATTTGCAGCATGTGTTCCGCGAAGGCAATCAATGTGCTGACTTTCTCGCGAAAATGGGAGCTTCTGATGATGTCAAGCTTAGGCTCTTTGATGTGCCTCCACCGAATCTGTGTGTGAGTCTGGCTGGGGATGCAGCTGGTGTGGCTTTCCCTCGTGGATATCCTCAACTGGACCCTTCCCCTTAGTTTCCTTTTCTGCTTTTCTGTTTTGTCTTGTTTTTTGTTCTCACAATTTACCAAAAAAAAAGAGCAATATTGAAAACCACAAACACAGTCATGAAGCTCACAGTAAATAATTAGATAGTTGATTTGCAACTCAAAGGCACTTATCATAACAATGATTATATTGATTTTGTGTTAACTCTCCAATTGAAACCCACATGGAGAAAGTGTTGGGGTGAGTGGGAGCTCAAAACACTACAAGATAAAAGGTTTTTCGCAGCGACAAATCTCGCTGGAAAAAATATAAAGTCGTTGCGAAAGGGTCTTATCGCAGCAACAAAAATTTCGTTGCATATTGTGGAAAAAATATGTTCTTTTTCCAACGACTTTATGGTGTTGTTGCCAAATAGTCATGGTATTCTTAACGACATTGATTGTTGTTGGCATAAGTTTACTTTTCCCAACAAAAAGGCGGGAGTTGAGGAAATAAATATCTTATTGCAACGACATGCACATGCCGCTGCTATACATATAGTTTTGGTAACAATTTCATTGTTACTGCGAAAAACTTTCTTTCTTGTAGTGAAAGCACGAGACTACACTAATACACCAAACAAATTTTCAAAATTGCAAAATAAATTATAACACAAGTAAAAATGTATTTTATTACTTAGAAATGCCAATAATGATATTGCGTCAGTATTTTACAGTCTGAAATAAACTATAAATCGATTTTGATTTGTAACAATTATTTTAAGAGATGAGATATTTAAGATATTAAACTGTATTAATGTTTCATATGTGAGTGTGATGTGTGATACAAAAATAAATACCTCTTAAGTAGTCTCTAAAAATAATTTAATTATAATGAGTGTGATAGATAAAAACAAAAGTTAAATATGTTTTTGGTCCATATAAATCGAAAGATATTTGTTTATAATCTTTCGTTTTTAAAATATCTCATGGTTACTTCATTGATGTATAAGTAAAGTAAATTGAAGAGTTTTGATCTCATAACTGTCATTTACCAAGTTCAAATTATCACTCTGTTTGACATATCATTAATTGACTAAACAAAGATATATAATATTGATTTATTTTATTATTTTATTATATAAGTGATATATAATAAGTGATATATAATATCTTTTTATTTTATTTTTTTGTCAAAAAAAAAGTGATTTATTTTAGTAAATATGAACCAAAATAAGATATTTTAAAAATAAAAGACTGAAAATGAATATCTTTCAATTTAGAGAGATTGAAAATATATTTATCACTAGAAAACTATTAAAAAGTAATTTTTATGGTGATAAACAAATATATATTTAAAAAATTCTAAAAAATAGTCACTCTTTTAAACATACAAATATATTTTTCTTCCAACTTAAACAAACGGTGCTTAGAATTAGTTATTTTCCACATAAACTTTAGGTAACTGAAATCAGAATCGATCCAGAAAAAAGAAACCCTGACAATGTCACCGTGTCTGTATCTTAATTATTCCATTTTTTGCCTAAAGTTTAATATTTATCATTTTATCTTTATAATTGTTGTTTTTTTTTTGGTCAACTTTTATAATTGTTGTTATCGTTGTGAATTACAATGCTGGATCGTAGAGTGATTTTGTTTGGTCAAAGATCATAGCCTGTTTTTTTTTTGTCAAAGATCGTAGAGCGATTGTAATGGATATACGAGGATGAATTCATGGGCCTTACTTGCATTGTTTCAATAAATTAATTTTAAAAAATTGTCATTATTGTGCGTATTCTTATATTTACTTATTTTTCGATACATATTCTTATAGAGCAATGATAGACACACACCCACACCTCCTCCCAACACCCCATTCCAATGAATAAAATAAGGAAATGAGGTGTGTCATGGGTGTGTGTGCAACATTAATGTTTCTTATATTTACTTTGATTTGATTAAATATTATTTGTTATCATTGTATGTTAATTTTTAAAATATTATTAACTCTATTCCATATTCTTTTCAAAATCCATTCATTTTAATTTATAAAATTGTCGTTGTTGTGTTTTATAACATGTTTTGTATTGAATGTGAATGTGAATGAATGAAAGTTTTTTTTTAGTTGACCCCTCTCAATATATGTTTCTCCATACACATGACTAGTGATCAAATCTCTGACATCATGCTTAAAGGACTCAGATATCTACCACTTGTGTCATATTATGTTGGTTGAATGAAAGTGTTATTCACAATGTATGTAGATATATATATATATATATATATATATATAATGAGATTGATGATAATAGCAAGGAATACAAAAATACGAGTAATAAATATAAATTGAATTGTTTCTTAAACAGGGATAGAAGGGTGTTATATTTGAATAATATTGGTATTAGGACTTTCTTTGTTGATTTTTTTGTCAGATATTTCCATCGAAAATTTATTTTATAGTCATTTTTAGTGCCATCTAGGTCCTATAAATTATTGGTTAAGGCCTTTGTTTGATTGATTTCTAATTTAACATTTTTCTATTTATTTTTTAAAATGAAATCGATTATTGTTTTGCTTCTTTTCTCGTGTGGTTTCTTGTTTTTCTAAAATCCGTGATAATTTTATTTTGATATTTGATGATTTTGATTTGACTTGCTTCTTTGTTTTTTAGATTCCAACTTAATATAAGTTTTTTTTAATAACTTCTTTAAGAACCCTCTCTAATATTTAGTTTTGAGAATTTGTTTGCCGACGCGGTTCTCACATTTTCAACTGTTGAAATGACACAAAGGGCTTAAAGGTGAGGTTTCAGTGTGCTATAGAAATAATATTTAGTTTATTTTTTTATTTTGCAAATTATTTTAATATTTTTTTTCATCTTTCTAGAGATAACTCTTTTGTTATTATTTGATTCATCTCTCTTTGTCTTCAAAAATTTCATGTACATACTTTTTGGGTTATTTATCTTTTTGATCTAATGTTGGCTCCTATCTCCTTTTCTTAAATTTTTTTTAAGTTTCATGTGCATATTTTTTGAGTTATTTATCATTCTCAAAAGCAAAAAAAATAAATTGTAAATGTCCTATTATAGCAACAAAATCTACCACTTACTTTTCTTTTCTTTTTTGTCTCACATATCTAAGAAATGAATATTAAATTAAAAGGTTTTGTGTGGGAATAATCCCATAAAACAACTACTATACATGGACTTAAAATTTACAGCAAAGGAATCAAATATCTTTTTAAAATTTAATATAATTTTGCCGTGTAAAAATTTTGTATACATATATATATCTTGTCAACATAAACAAGTTCATAAAAGGAGAAACTTCAGCCATACAATATCTATAGCAAGAAAAATAACATATGAAAAGTCATAAGAAATACACTAAATAAATAATATATATATTTTAAACATCAAATACACAATATATTGTTGAAATTAAATGCAGTGTGGCCCGTTTATGATCCACCAATTGTAAATCAAATTAGCTTAATTATGTACACTAACTTTTGGTGATGTTCAATCATTCAATCACATTCCAGCGGGGACATCTACTCAGCTCGTCGGATTGTTGCCTGAATCAACAGAATATTGGGATTGCAATGGATGTCAGACAACAAAAATGCAAAAATCAACCAACGAACATTAATTTAACAGCTAGCATCGATTATCTGTAAACAAGGTCTTCTGCTCCACTTCTATCCATGGGTTCTCTTTTGTTATGTTCATCGTCATATATTCTTTTCCCAAAAAAAAAAAATCACCCTCTCATAGATTTGCACATTAGTTTGTTCTTGTTTTGTTTCTTTCCTATGTATCAAAAAAAAAAAAAAAAAATCACCCGAGCGTGCCCCAAAACGAAGGTCAAAGTCGCACTGGTGCTTGAAAAGGGTGAAGTCAAAGTGCCTTTGTGGGAGGGAGATTGATACAAGATAACTTGATTGTTGCGCACGAGGCTTTTCATGCGCTTAAAAGGAGGGAGAGATGCGGAAAAGAGTTTATGGCCATCAAGCTAGACATGAGCAAAGCTTATGACCGCCTTGAATGGGGATTCTTGAAGAAGGTGTTATTGGCTTACGGGTTTGATTCGAGATGGGTTTCTCTTGTACTCAAGTTGGTCTCCTCAGTCTCTTACAAATATAAAGTCAATGGTTTCACTAGTGATACTATTTTCCCCCAAAGAGGACTTAGACAGGGGGACCCCCTTTCCCCCTACTTGTTTATTCTGGCTATGGATGTTCTCTCTTACCTGATCAAGAAGTCGGTGGAAGATGGGAAAATTGAAGGCTTCCATTTAGCCCGAAATGCCCCTACTCTTTCTCATCTATTTTTTGCGGACGACGCCCTTTTATTTGGGAAGGCCAACCCTCGGACAGCATATGAGTTTGTGAGGATCCTCAATTTGTATTCCAATTGCTCTGGACAGCGTATCAATCTCAATAAGTCGGGGATTATTTGTGGTAAGTTTGTTAGTTGGGAGACTAAGCAAAGGCTGGGTGGTATTCTGGGTATGAGTTGTTGGGATAATCCTGGAAAATATTTGGGACTTCCGGGAGAATGGGGAAGAAACAAATCCTCTACTTTGAACTGGATTAAGGAGCGGGTGTTTAGCAAGTTGCAAGGCTGGAAGGAGGGTTTGCTTAACCAAGCAGGGAAGGAGGTCTTAATCAAAGCTGTCATTCAAGCGATCCCCACGTATGCTATGGCAATGATTAAATTTCCAAAATCTTTTTGTCAAAGCCTTTGCTCTATGGTGGCCAAATTCTGGTGGAGTGCTAATGGAAAGGAGCGGGGTATCCATTGGAAGAAATGGAGTGATATGTCGGGCAACAAGAGGGAGGGAGGGTTGGGGTTTAAAGATTTCACTCATTTAAACTCCTCACTCCTGGCCAAGCATGCTTGGAGGATCATCCGCAATCCAGATGCCTTTTGGGTGCAAACTCTTAAAGCAATTTATTTCCCTAACTGTGCCTTTTTGAAGTGTAGAAGGCAGAGGAAGGAATCATGTACTTGGTCTAGAGATGTCAAAAAAACCCGTACCCGCGGGTACCCGCGGATAAAATCCGTTACGGGTATGGGGCGGGTAACTTAACGGGTATCCGCGGGTAAAATAAACGGATATTTAAAGTACCCATTAATAAACGGGGACGGGGACGGGTGGCAAGGTACCCGTACCCGCGGGTACCCGTACCCGCTACTGTAGAACTAATATATATATATATTCTTAAAGTGACCCTAATGTCTCTTGCTTGCGCCGTTTCTGTCTCCAATCCTCTCAGATCACTTCCTCTCCTCACTTCCAGACTTCCACTCTTCCACTCTTCACTCTTCCCTCTTCCGCCCTTCCACCCTTCCACTCTTCCCTCTTCCACTCTTCACTCTTCCACCCTTCACAGCCGTCGCAACAAGGTCCGCCATCGCACCCTCGTTGTCATCGTCCAGTAGTTGTAGTCTCGTCGTCCAGTCTCACAAGATGTATTTCATTCCGTCCTTTTATTGTTCATTAGCTAGACATGGTTCGCTTGTTGCCTTGTTCTAGTTCTGTGAGTTGGGGACGGCTGCGGCTGAAGAAAAGAAGGGTAGGGGATTGGGTGTTTGATAGGGTGTTTGTGTGCATGAGAGGGTTCATGGTGAGGAGGCAGAGAAGCATCCCGTGTTCCAATTAGATGATGATGATGAAATTCTCATTTTTTTTGTTTTTTTTAAATATCCGTGGATATCCGTGGGTACCCGTGGATATCGCGGATACCCGCTAAAGGCTAAATAACGGGTACCCGCGCGGGTATGGGGCGGGTAGCGGGGGGCGGGGATATCCAACGGGGCGGGTAGCGGGTAGCTACTACCCGTGCCCGCCCCGCCCCATTTACATCCCTAACTTGGTCTAGCATTTTGCATGGGAGGGAAATAATTAAGAACACAGCTAGATGGTCTGTTGGGAGTGGGGAGGCAGTTGATATCAGACAAGATCTGTGGCTAGCATCAGGGGAGAAGGCCATCCTTGAACCAGATCACCAGCAGCAAAAGGTCTGCGAGCTTATTGACCCTAGTGGTGGGGGGTGGAATAAAGAACTCATAAGAAGTATTTTTAGCCCCCAAATGGCAATAAAAGTGGTGCAAAATCCACTGAGATGGTCAGTAGGCGCTGATTACTTATGGTGGCCTTTAGCTAGAGAGGGAGAATACTCAGTCAAGAGTGGCTATCAGGAGATATGGAAGGCAAATAGAGAGGTTTTTTTGGGGCCTTCAGGTTCATCTAGTGTTCACAAGGGCCTTTGGGGAGAGATTTGGGGAGCAACTATTCCTCAAAAAATTAAGATTTTTCTTTGGAAGAGCTGCTGGAACATCCTCCCTATTAGAGAGAATCTCAGTAAAAAAAGGATTGTCAGCTCAGGTATCTGCCCTTTCTGTCACCTTGAAGTTGAAACAGTGGAACATGCTTTTTTCTTTTGTGAATGGGTTAGGCCAGTTTGGTTAGGATTGCAGGTACAAGTTATTCCTAATAGAGACGAGGTCTCAAGTCTGGACCTTTGGCTTTCTAACAAATTTCAGCTTTTTAAGCAAGACCCTGCTAGCCAGGAGTTTGCTACTATTTCAATCTGCTATGCTCTGTGGTTAATTTGGAAACAAAGAAACACAGCTGTGTTTGAGCATAAAAGTCCAAACCCTATGTCTACAGTTATGCAGATAAATAGCCTTATAAATGAGCTTCTTATACTGAATAACAGTAACAGGAATCCTCAGCAATCCAGAACCAGCAGAGTTGGGGATAGCAACAGATGGAGGCCACCAAGGAGAGATATAATCAAAATTAATACAGATGCAGGCTATAACTCTCATAATCAAGTTGGGAGTGGGGGAATAATAGCTCGGGATTGGAAAGGGGATGTGGTGTTTGGACTTACAAAAAAGTTCCCTGCAACCAGCCCTCTCATTGCAGAAGCTCTAGTTTTGCGAGAAGCAGCAGCCGTAGCAGTCAATTTTGGTCTTTCCAGAGTTGTGCTCGAATCAGACTGCCTGGATCTAATCTATGCGTGTAGAAAGGAAACAGTCAAAGGTGAGATTATTAATATTGTTGATGATATAATTCACTTTGCACAAGAGTTGAGCTGGTGCGGATTCACTTGGGTTAAAAGACAGGGTAATTCGGTTGCTCACCTGTTGGCTGAATTGACAATGTCAAATGCTATTCCCTTGCACTGGAGGTGGAATCATCCCCCTGCGCTGCAGAGATGTCTCCATTTGGACAAAGATGGTATTATTCTCAGAGAACCTTAGGCGGACTTTGAAGTTCAAGATCAACACTTTGCTGGACTTCAACACCCTCCTGTGACTTGGTTTTGCTAACTTGCTTTGTGTGTGGATGTTTTTTTGGTAGTAGTGATGTGTTTTCTGCTTGGACAGTATGGTTCTTTTTCGGATCAAAGGTGGTTTTCTGGTCCCTTGCGGCGGCGGCTTAGGGAGTTCTTGTGTGCCTCCTCAGCGATTTTAGGGTATTGGCTTTGAAAATATTATTTTGTGGTGGGTGATGTATAGTTATGACTGACTGATTCTAGTTTTGTCCCACCCATTTTGGTTTTTGCCTTCTGACGAGATTCCTTTTATGGGTCGTGGGGTCTTTTTCTTGGTAGTTTAGTTAGTTGTTGTCAGCTGCAGGCCTAGTGTTTTTATTGTTGCATTTTTTGGCCTTGTAGTAGCTGCTGTGTTCTGGGCTTTGGCCTTGTTCTCCGCCCGTTTCTGGGCTTGTTTAATGAATTTCTTTGCATGACCAAAAAAAAAAAAAAAAAGCGGATTACTATAAATAAATTTATAAAAATACCTAAACAAATCTTATTTCCCATCTTTTTCGAAGTCAACAGATTAACATTGAAAAAAACTACTTTGCAAATTATGGTCAAGAAATTACTTTGCAAGTTCTATTACGGGTTTAATATTTTTTAGTGAATTCTTTTATTTTTCATTTCCCGACGAGTTCTTTCAACAGAGTATTTTTTTTTATTGATAGACCTTAAGCCAATTACTTCGACAGAAATTTCTTAAATACTACACTACTTAGTTGCGAGTTCCATAAACTCTAATTGCAAAACATAGTAATAGCAATAATAAAATAAAAGGCAATTACATTCCAAAATAAATAAATAAAAGGCAATTATCACCGCCACACCAAAGCCACAAAACGCCAGAAAAGGAAACACAGACAAGCCGTTACAAGCACTGACTTTTGGCGAAAACCTAAAATACAAAATGGACAAGAGCTACAAGCTAGTGTATTATCATCACATTCATTGCTAACCCTCCCTCAGCGTATGTATCTGCCCACAGTGCTGTGACTTTCAAGTTGCAAAGCTCTAGGCGACTATCCTACCCCCTACTTAATTAGTACTTGTCCTATCTCTGTCGATATTATTATACATTCTTCCACACTGCCCAGTGCTCACTCTAATTTCACTTTTTCTAAAGCTTTTCTTCTCTTCTCAGCTGTCAGCTACAAACTTCAACTGCCAAGGTTCCTTTTTTGTTCTTATTCCATTCAAATTGTCAACTTATTGTTGTGCCTCAAATCTTTTGCTCCCATGTTGGCTACTGCTAAAAATATCCATGGAAGTACCCTCTTCATTCTTTGTTGATAGTGTCTTGGACTTACGCGGTATGCACTTTGCCCGCACCATGTCTCCTTCATGCTCGATGATTTGCAACCGGGAACCGCTGCAAGGAGCAGAAGACCATATACAGAACCCAAACTTTAGACTAGACCACATTATTCATACAGCAATTTATGTCAATGTCATAATCATATAAACAATATTTGATCATGTCATCTAATCATGTTATATAATCATATAAAACTATTTAAGATTTTGAACAATAATTATTATTAAGTTCTTTAATCATATGCCAAATTGCCAGTACATGAGTGAATAAATGATGTGGTGTTAAAAGCAGCAGCCGAATTTATTTTATCCATCCCCATTTCCGCTGATTTCGTACTGCCACTATACTTGTAGGATGCAAACTGGCAAGTTAATTTATGAAAAATGAATGAGCTCTTTGGATACTTTAAATTGGACCCCACATACAGCAGCTGACAAATACTAAACGGGGCTAAAATAAAAGGACAGGTATCAATAGTTACATCATTAATTAATATTAAGAGGTATATAGTATAATTTATTCACCACAACACAGACAGACATACTGGGTACAAGATGAAACAGGGGAATCACGCAACTGTCAAGTATCAGTATCTCATGTTACGCTGCAAAACCAATTACAGCTAGCTGCTAGTTTTTCCTTTGTGTAAATTGAAACTCAACTGCAAAGCAGATTCATGTATAGTAAAATAAAAAAACAATTACACTTGAGCCACAATTCTAAAAATGTTTAAGCATGTATTGGGACTACATAAGCTTTCACTTTCAGCCAGATAAAACGAGGAAGGGAGGAGGGTACACGATAGATATGTAGTTTACTTAATACTGAGATTTTTTCCACAATAGCATATAGTGTTCTAAATTAATTAGGACCGTTTCCGAATGTCTGTTTAATAAAACTATAGAAAACTACGAACAATGACATTGACATCTGTTGGGGTCGACTAAAAAATTTACACTACACATGCGGAGACTACAGTATTATATAAAATTATATAACAAAAGAATATCGATATGTTAAATTCAAACTACAATTTTTTTATATGATCTTCAATCTCAAGATAGTTTCGATGTCTTAGAAGCATAAACACATGGTTAACCACAATTTTTTTATAGAACCTATGGAGCTGAAGCTGTATGATATGAATGTCAATGTCTACAGTCTCCAATGTTGCTAATTACTAGACATCACAAACTTTATTCCACAAAGGGACTCACATAATAATATAATATAATATAAAACATTTCATAATCATCTAATAAAAAGGTTAAATATTCATTAAACAGTAAAGTACCCTTTTTGCTAATTGCTAGGATTTTGGATGGCAATTATTCAGTAAAGTACCCTTTAACCTAGCATAAAACTTTAGACAGCTCAGCAAACCAATGTAAAAATTCTCGTGGCAGGAAAAAAAAGCGTCTACTGTCTAATTCACTAAACGTGATTAGGAAAAGGATCATATACCTATCTGCATTGTAAGAAGACGATCTCTTGAAGGCAGGGGCTTCCACTTTTTTGGTTTCAATGATGCTCCCACTGAAATACTCCTTGTCTTCCAATCTGACCCCGCTCAAATCCGGAATTTCCATCGATGTCCCCATCTGCTTACCCACGTGATTCCCTGCTCCGCGGGGCAATCTGGACTTGTAGTGCCCCACCAACGAGAACCCTTGATCTCTGCCAGAGCCGGACCCACTCCCACCCTCCTTGAAAGACACCGCACCGCACGATAACAGTTGCAAGAGAACCGAGGAAGCTCTCATCCTCCCACTAGCACCGGGACAGCTATCAGCCGTCAGATTCTCCTTCGCGGGCACCGAAGAGCGCAATCCCAACCGTCCATCAACCTTCATCAGCGTCCCGAGAGTCTCGGGGCTCGAATCCGACGGTGGAGGCGAGATCTCTTCCCTACTCAGTTCCGTACTGTGATTATGACAAGTCACGTGTGGGACCCTCTCTCCCCCCGTTTCCGCTTCTTCGATTTCAATTCCATTGTTCTCTTCTTCTTCTTCTTCCCTCACGGCCCTCCTCCTCCTACGCTTGTCGTCCGTCTGAGTCGACGCGTCGGCGGCGATTTTCCCGGCCGAGTCACCCAGCGACTCGGACTTGTAAACTCGGTACTCGTTCAGGTCAATGGAGCTCCACGACTGGTTGCGCCGCCTCGTGATCACCACCGGTGACTCAGAGTCGTTCTCCGAGGGCCCTGGAGTGGCGGCGGCGGAGTGATCGAGAATCTCGGATCCTTTGAGAATGTAGTCTTGGCCCTGTGATGGGTAGATGAAATCGTTCTCCGACAAATCGTGCCAAACGAAGCCGTTTTTGTAGCTCCTAAAGGTACCACCTCCACCATCATCATCCATAACAAAAAAACAATAATAACAGAATTTGAATTTAAGCAGCATTGTTGGTTTGAAACGGTACCGTTTAGCAGACCAGGAGTACATGGTGGCCATGCCTTTCCCTCGGAGCAGGTTCAAGCGATTAATTACGTCTGAAACGGAGAGTTTTACTTATTAGTGACTTTTTTTTTTTAAATATTTTGTATTTGTTGAAAATAAGGGAGAGTTAGTTAGTTACCTTTGAGGTAGAGTCCGTGAGAGGAGGAGAGAGGGACCTCCATGAAATGAGGGTGCTCGAGCTGGCCGTTACGGGAGAGGTAGTAAACGACGGAAACCTTTCTGGTCGTTTTGGGCTTGGGCTCGGTCCAAACTTTGGTCCTCTCCGGACTGGTTTCGACTCTGTCTTTACATCTCTTTGGGATTTGCAGCTCCGTCGCTGTTCTTCCCCTGGAACTGGAAGTGACCGACATTTTCTCTTCGCTGCAAAAATCTGGACGGCGAGGAACAGAGTGTGAGAAGCTGAACTTGTAAGAAAAATCGATACAACAGAGCTGCAAAAAATAGGGAGAGTAGTAATGAGAATGAAAGCGATGTACCGAAGCGGCGGGAAAATAGAGAAACGAACGAGCGTTTACCACACAGAGAGAGAAAAAGTGTGAGAAATGGGAAGTGTTGAGTTGAATTTTGAAAAGCGATTTTTAAGGTTTTAAGAAGAGGGTGGTTGTATCATGTGTGAGCTTTTTGATCACTAGCATCTTTTTTTTAATTATTTTTTAATTTAGTATTTTTTTATTTCGCAAATTAGTACTTTTTTTATTAAAATATTTATTTTTATTAATTATCAATTAATTAAATATTAATTTAAAATTATAATTAAATTGTTAATTAATTAAATATTTATTTTTTAAATATTTATTAACCCAATTTGTTAACTAATTAATACTATAATTATAGAAAATAGCTCACATTGATTTAAAATTTAAAAATACAAATATAATATTAATTGTTAGTTTAAAAGTCAAGACATCAATGTTTTTGTCTCTGCATACAGATCGGAGCACCCTCATCCACTCTTTTTCTGTCACAAAAGGCATACATCAATGTCTCTGTCTCTACATACTGATTGGAGCACCATCCTCTACTTCTTTTCTGTCACAAAAGACATAGACATCAATGTCTCTGTCTTTGCACACTGATCGGGGCACCCTCCTCTACTCCTTTTTTGTCACCAAAGACATAGACATCAATGTCTCTATCTCTGCACACTGATCGGAGCACCCCCTCTCCACAATCCACAAGGATTTGTACTGAAATGGATCAAACGGAAAGGAGTCGTCATCCCAAGAGATATGAACTGTGTCGAAATAAAAGGCATAATAAGAAAAATTGTCTTTACCGTTCTGGAGCTAATACACAGCAATAAAAAAATTCTATAATTTGCATTTAGTTCACTTTCGTATCATTTCTGTTTTTATCACTTTTGTATTTGTATTTTTAAATTTTAAATCAACATGAGCTATTTTCTATAATTATATATTTAACAATTAAATATTTAATTAATTAATAATTAATAATTAATAATTTAATTATAATTTTAAACTAATATTTAATATTTAATTAATTAATAATTAATAAAAATAGTACTAATTTGAGAAATAAAAAAAATACTAAATTGAAAAATAATTAAAAAAAATACTATAGCGATCAAAAAGCCTCATGTGTGACTGTGTGAAATGTGAAATTCTTTTTTTAAAATAAAAATAAGGGGAGAGAGAGAGAGAGAGAGAGAATTCAAAATGGGGGGATGCGAAAGACAACAGCTACCAAACAAGTAAGGGCTGTTTGGTTTTCAGAACTGGCAGTCCTGTGTGTGACTGTGACAGTGGAATTCTCTCTAGATTATTATTTGATGGCTAGAAGACGCGGAAAAAGCAGAACGTCGTCGTAACGGCTTTGTTTGTTCCTTGCTAATCCTGCCTGCCTGCCTGCTTTCTACTCTTGATTTATGGCAGCAAGCCCAAATTGCACTTGAAGATTCAGATCGTAACTCTCTCAGGATTCTGCTAGATCTGCCTCTCGCTACTACTACTGGTTGCAAAATAGAAACCAAAAGATGCCCATCATCTTTCAAAAATTACAATGTAGTCTTTTGTTATTTGCTGGTTGTCGTCTTACCAAACTCCAATAAAAGCAAATAAATTTACTACAGAATATCTATTTTGACAGTAAAATAGAAATAAATACTGACAAATCCATTTTTATCTGAAAATTCAAAATTGGGACTTGAGCCGTTTGTATTTAATGACTGAATAATGCTACTTATAGTTATTATATTGTCTCATACAAGTTTCATTATTTGATTGATGGCGATCGATTTCAATTTTTTTTGTGGTTCTGCAGTTTTATGTGAAAAATAAATCGCATTGGCCTATTTTAATTTTAATTTTCCAAGGGAGAAACGAAGGTCTACCTTTATTTTGCTTTCTTATTCTTTTCTATGAACATTCAACTACTTCCCTCAGGAATTCCCAAAAAAAACTACTTCCCTCAGGAAATTTCAAATCCTTTCCAGCTGGGTTGACCGCTTAGACTTGGACACGATCCACACCTAACTTTGACTAATATGATTACTGCATTTAATGCACCTTTGAAGTTTATACCATTTCAGTGGGTCCCACGACTCTAATCCAGATGGCGTTTACTTTGTGGGACGCGATCGTTGACCATACTACATGTCCTAGAGACCACATGGAATTTTCGGGCATTTTGTTATTCTAACCAGAATAATGGTCTTTGGTAGCGGTAAATACATTGATTGATTCATTCATCGATACCAACCAATAACGTGAATGGCATGGCAAGTTCACTTGTTTAGGAGCAACGGCATCGACCCACGATTTGTACTGTCTCTTTGCTTATTCGATCCATGGACGATCACACGGTGTAAAAGTATGGTGACCCCACTGATGCATAATGCACATATCAGAGTAGTACAAATGTGCAATTGTCTCGTTCATTTCCGACGAGGACGATGATTACGGGGTTTATAATAAAAAAATAAAATTTCGGAAACTGGTGAAATGTGTGTGTACATTGGAAATGGTCGGAAATGGTCCAAGTTATCGGCACAACAGTCCAAGGGTTGGATCTAAATTGGTATGAACAGAGTCAAGGAATGGCACGTGCATTTGCACCAAGCCCACCCACGAACAGGGCTATCAATTGTCATGGCCCCAAATCTGATATTATGAGAATTCGCAATCCTCTCTCTCACCTCTCAACAATCCTCTCTCTACAGTACCCTGCATCGTATGTTCCCACCTGTTGACTCCAGGACATCAATAACTATGCGAGTTTAATTTTTTTTTCATTGATAATTTTATAATGTCAAGGCTTACGTGTGTGTCATAAATTAGTGATATAATTCACATGTTTATATATGTGAGTCAATTATGTAAATTAAGGTAGTAATTTGAGTTTAGAAACTGCATTCTAATTTTTTTTTATAGAGAAAATGCATTCTAGTTAAAAAAGGTTTTATGGCAAAAGATGTATTTGGATCCTCTCCAGTTTCTACAGCAACCGAAAGAGAGAGAGAATGAAAGAAACAAATGTGAAAGAGAGATAAACAAATTAAAGAGGGAGGGGGATATAGAGAGACTTGTTAGTGAAATCTGGGTCTCATGAAATAACAATCAATATGATTAATTAAATAAAGAGTTTTGACTTTTCAACTGTACCATTATCAATTTTTAACATCCATGTAATGTCTTTATCTTTTTCCATTTTTCTCTTCATAATTACTTATCTCTCTTATATTTTTATCTTTCTGTGAGTGTCTATAGGGTGTATGGGTGTCCATAGATCATTTTTCAAATACAAACGAGCGGGTGTGTTGTTGCTTTTCATATGACTTACATGAATTCCACCCATCTATCTATCTTCTATTGTTATATACATTCCAGCGTTGTCTACCATGATCCCCAAAGAAAGGGATCATCAGACGTCGTATTCCCTTAGTTAAAAGTCGTTAGATCAAAAAAAAAATTGCAAACGGTGAAGATAACTAGATAAGTGAAGGGATACTTGTAAAGAGACACTACAATTTGGCTAGTGAATTTAATATTAAATACCTGGTAAATTGTTTCTGTTGCACAGTAGTCCTTCATCATCTTATTGTCATGAACCGGCCTAATCGAGCAACCGTGGTCCCTGAATGACAGTAAATATTAAATCCTTATAATTAGATTTTTTTTTGACAGCATATAATTATATTTTTTTTGACAACATGTAATTAGATATTTATTAACTTACTTTTTATTATAGTTATTATATATTTCATGATTTATTTATTTAGCACCCTTAAAAACTAAGACCAAAACTGAAAACAATGCAATTCATCTTTTTAAAAATTATATCGAATTAAATCAGATTCAAATTTAAAATAAAAAAAAACAAAGAAGTTGAATGTGATTGGCTTTTTTCAATTTAAAACGTGAACATCCATGCGTAATTGGGTACTAGAGAGTTTAATGAGAAAATATGTGACGTTGAAGAATGAAGACCTTGTTCAATATTAGGAGTGAATTTAGTCGTTCTTCCGTGACTCACTGTTTTTCTTCAAAACAGCAATGTCATCCGATCAAAGTTTGCTGACATATATATTGGCCATTTTTTTTTTGTCAATAAGAAGTTCATAGCATGGCTAAGAAAGACAACAAACGCAGAGTCACACAATATACAACACTACTACCCAAGACCCACTGCTAACATATCCTTTACAAATACCAGACAAGGAAAACAAACAAACTAAAAAACCAAGCTACCAAAAACAACGTCAGAACACTGAAACACAAAACCAAGCACTCCAAAAGGATACAGACATAAAAGTGTAACTTAGGAGGGGGGTAACCCATTTGGGACACCTGAGACCTTCTGCCTCCACACACGTAGCGCACATGTCATTCATCAGAAATCCATCCAGAATACATGGCTAAGAGTTCGCGTTCCAAAGATGTCCCAGGCAGCTCGGAAAGGACCACGCCGGCTACAACAGAACAGAGAAAAAGAGACCCCAAAAACCGCAACAACATCAGCCATCCACATCAGTGAGCCCACGACAACAACACAAAACCACGACCAGCCCAACACAGCACCAACCTTGAAGAAGGAGACAAACAGCTCAATCCTAACAAGGGAGATCTCGTCCAAACCCAAGACGATGACAGTGTCCCCAACCCCCAGCAGAAGGCGGTCAGTGTGCAGTCCAAACTCCTCACGGCGACGAGGACCATCACGGCGGCGGACGATGGGGACCTTCACAGTGCTGAACCACAGCTAGCGGATCCGGCCTCTTCCACCTCCCCTACTCCCGATCCGGCCAGAGCTCCCACCCACCATCACAGCCGCAAGCCACCGCACCACAGGACACGAGGAGAAACCAGGCACCGCTGCGGAGATCAAGCCAGCGAACTACAACTCCGAGTGCGAGCCAAAGAGGACGAAAACCAGCATGGAGGAAGGGGGAAGAGGCGAAAGACCGATTTGGATTTGGTGGGGGGGGGGGGGATGGAAATGGCGGCGCTGTGTGTGGTTGTCTGCAAGAGAGGATGAGAGCGGCGCTAGGTCGAGGATGATGTTTGATTCTTGATTATATTTTCTCTTTTTTTTGGCCATTTTTTTTATCAAGGCATATTGGCCATCCTTTTTTTTTTGTCATTAGCATATTGGCCATCTAAATCACATTTGTTACGGATATATTGCCAAAAAGAGTTTTTTGGTTGCCCATGTTCCCAGACTCATACGTTTTTGAAAGGGTGCCCAAGAACTATGAACAGCATTTTTGTTAATGAAAAAAAAACAGCATTTTTGTTTAAGATCAAATATTAATCTTGACAAAGAAAAAGATCAAATATTAATAAATAATTATTCTTTAAGATTTAAAACAAGAGGACTAATTTATAAATATTTGTAGAACTAAATGAAGGATGATTACAAGGTTATATAATAAAATATTATTTTATGATTCATTTTAAAGAATAGTATTTGGAGTGATAAGGAGGTTTGTTTGGTGGTTTAGGTAAGAGACATATGGATCATTGTGATAAAGAAGTATAAATTCAAATCTTTCGCTAACCTAACATAACATATTAATTATTAATATTTGTTTATAAAAAAAATAGTATTTGGATGAGGTGGGATGTGGTAGCTAGTGGTAACATTAGTATGTGACTGTGCAGGCCTCTTGGTGGTGGTGGTGGACTTGGAGAGAGCATGCCTTTTTTATTGCTCTTAAAATGTCATCAGAGGCTGTAAGTTGTAAGCTGCTTTTGCGTTTGTGGGCTGAATGCAAGTGCTTCCTCACCGCACTTGTCCCCACCTCTCATAGTTCCAACCAAATCTTTCCTATGTGTGAAATGATGGATGGCTGTGTCAATAGTGGGGAGGAGGTTGGGCCCATTAGAATACAACTTGGCTTTCTAGTTTCTACCCTTTTCATTTTCATTCAAGAAGGATCATGGTCAATGATCATGATTCATAAATCATGCTCCCTTCCGTTATAAGCCCAAAAAGGAACCTTTTTTTTCCCTAGAATCCTATACAATTATTTTACTTTCATAAACAACGTTTAATAAACACTCATCCAAGTGCACATTAATTTTGTTATGTTTTGGGCACACATCATGTTGTTTAAGTCCGTTTGTTTTAAATTGTTCTCAATATTCACGGGATAAAACCGAGTTCCAATGCAAAATTTTAAAGCTAACTCTGAGTTGATTCTATTTATTGAACGAGATTTTAAATGGGATAGAATCTAAAACAAACGAGTTATTTAATCCCTGGAATTATATGTCTCGTCATATTAGTCATTGAAATAAGAAAGACTTAAAAAAAATCTATGAAACTATAAATTATTAATTATTTTAGTTTAGTTTAGACATTTAACAAAAAACTCAAATTACTTCCTAAAATTGAATACTTATAATCAAATTAGATCCTAAAAGATTAATTATAAATGTCAAATCAGTCCCCTTTAAGTATTAGTTTAAACTCAAAATACTACTATCCAGAATGCAATGATCGATAATTTATAATTTCATATATCTTTCAATTTTTCTTATTCTAAAGACTAATTTAACAAAACTTTACAATTTCATGAATCAAATAGAAAATTTACTCTACATATATTTTTCCACTGAAAACTTTATCTAACAAGGGCATGAAAACTTTCCGATCGCATATAGCATCTCTCTAATTTTTATTCTTTTCCTTTCAGCGTAAATTTTCCTTCAATATTGATCACTTCAACCTTCTAGTGTGATTCCAGAAGCATATATTCGTCCACGATCAAACCACCAAATACTGAATGTAGCTATGTTACTTACATGTCATATTTGGTGGCGTTTAACCTGGTGCCGTAAACAAGTGTGACCATGGTGGTACCGTGAGGTACATCTGTGTTCCTGCCATGTGCCACGCATGTGCATTAAATTTAAACCTTTGATATATTCATTTAAGAAATGAGTGGCTTCGATCATTTACAGGCAAGCTGTAACTAATCCGGGAAAAGGAAGTTAAGTTATTTGCAAAAAGGGTATAATAATCTAAATAATTCCGAAATGACACCTGTCATATAAAACAAAATAGTTGGAGGTGGATCCCACTTTGGTCACTTTTCTCCACTTTAAAAGATCAGAACAGCTGTGATGCGATGATATTTGTTTGTTTCTGGATGAAAGTAAAAATAATGCTAATTAAGTAAATTATTTTGTTTTTTAAGTTCCTCCTACATAATACCTACCGGAGAAACAAAAAAATGTCGGCGATGCAATCTCCCCGATTCGATGAAATCGCGTGCAAGCTGAATATTATTTTGTTGATTTTGCATTCGTTGATTCCAAAATTTTTTTGGTCATAGTTGTTTCCCGTTTAATGACCAGGTGTTCACTTCTCCATCGAGTAAAGTTTGGGGGCCGTTACAGTTACTATAGCCGGAAAGGTATTATCTTTTTTATTCCAAGCAGTGCAACGACCCACCATCGACGGAAGCTTAAGCTTCCAAAATGGATGCAGATGAAAATTAAATGGTGAAATATGGAAGAAGCTCGCACTACGCGTATCAAGTATCTGAGCTGAGCACTGGAAGAAGCTCACACCACGCGTATCAAGCTCGCACTGGGAGTATACTTCATTATGGGTTCTCAGTAGTTGAGTTAAAAAACATCGACATTCTTGGATATCCGATTTCAGGGACAGTTTTTTGGTTAAAGTATCCTTTTTCCATGGCTTTTTTCAACCTTACCACAACAGATTTTTACTCAGTAATATAACTTTAATCAGGTGAGAAAAATATAATTATACTATATTGTGTGGAAATTTTGCAATTTGTAATTAACCTGTTAAAACCGATGCACGTGAGTGGCACATGGCTGGAACACAGATGCACTCACGGAACCATCATGGTCACATTTGTTAAGGGCACCAGGTTAAACGCCACCGTCATTATTTTATTTTTACTACGACAATGTCTCCATTCCTTTTCTTCAAATACAACTTCCCTTTTTATTTTTTTTATGAGATTCTTCTTGTTTCTTTAAACCCTTTTAAATATTTTTTCAGTGATTAATTTAGGGACCCACCTCGTGTGCATGATATTGATAAGTTGCGTGTGCTATTAGTGCATCCACTAATTAAGAACAACACAATATGCTTGTTATGCGGTTGTGCTTTCCATTATATGATCATCACTAACAAGCGAGAAACTGACACCAGAGTTATCTCCAGCTCCAAGTGGTCCTCCTTCACCTTCACTAATCATTTTGAAGTGCTAATAAACATTATTATATTATCATATTTATTGAAATAAATCACCTTGCTTTTGGAAACATCTAAAATTGGGATTCCTATTTGATTGTGTTATTTTTTTTGAAAACTATTTAATATATAAAACAGCTTTGAAAAATGTTTTAGCTATGAAAATGTAGTGTCACCCATGACACATATGCTATTAACATTTGGCTAAACGGACACTTGTCCGCAGCAACAATGTCGATAATTATTTCTTTATTTTTTTAGTATGGACTTTTTTTTCATTTCTAGTTGTACAATTTTTAATCCTACTATAAATTTTATGATTTTCAGATGATTCTAAATTCCAAAAGTAATAATGAAAATGTCCAAAACTGTATGTTTCTTTTAAAATCATATACACATGGTGGAACGTTAAAAATTAATTGTTACTAATATTTAGAGTCCCATAAAAGTAAAATGCTGACGAGCGACTTATTCATAATTATATCATCACAATGTGAAGTAATATAAAAAAATATCACTGTGAAGATCGATCTTTTATATGGAAACAAATTAAGATTTCATAAATTTTTATTTCTCAAATGAAAATCAATGTAATTTGAAACCATCACAGGAGCAGGAAGAGAATAAGATACACCTTATTTTAAACATTTTTATAATTAATTACAAGCAATGACATGCAAATCAATTAAAAATATTATTAAACATGCATGATTTCCGGCATCCTAAGAAGCAATCGGCAATGGTACTAATTGGAGGTAAAAACTCTGGGTTTTTACTTATAGAAAAGTTAGTTTTATTTTATTTTTTAATTATTTTATATATATAAAAAAAAACTATTAAATGGTAATTAATAAATAAATAAATATTTTTAGAAAAGTTTAAAAAAATAACTTTTAAAAAATATAAAAAAAAATAATTTTAATTTATATAAAAAATTATTAATTAAAAAATACATACTAACAATATTCACGAAAAATTATAAAAACTTGGTACGACAATGTCTACAGGTCTAGGATTCTTCTCTAAATTCGGATGTGCTTTCTGGTACAGTTGCACCACTTGTTGATGCCATGTGGACCATAATTTTTGAGTTCTTTTCTTCGCCGAGAAAAGACCACCACGGAACATTATAGAAACCCGGTTTCTAAAAGTGAAAAAAAAAAAATGGAGGCAAGTATTTAATTCTTAACTATTTTTTTTATAAATCTATAGGTGGTAATGAAAAAGTTAAGAAATTCATGTGGACTAACTATTGAACAGTAAAAATTTAAGAAATTTAATTTAATTAAAAACTATTGAAATACTAAATTCACATCTATCTATTTGTTTACTATATAATAAAACAATATATTTAAAAGGATATATGTCACCACGAGAATAATTTTGTTTTTAGCCAAAATTTACCACTTTTTTCATTATATTTTATTATTGTTATAAGTTTTTATTATTATATTTGTTATTTGACATTATTGATTTTTCTCAATTTGTATTCATATTTTATAATAATTATTTTATCCTAACCAATTTAATTAATTTGATTAATAAATAATAATAAAAAAATTTATGACAAAAAGGGGCTTACCGCCCAAGCAAAAAGAAACTAAAAACCACGAGGAAAAACAACGGAAGAGCTATTTGCCAAACAAGGCAGAACAATAAAAGAAGGTAAAGACTCAAATAAGCAGCAACGAACTTCCAACGAGAGACCATACTTTGCAAGATAGTCCGCCACCTGGTTAGCCTCACGCAAGACATAAGAGATCCGAATAGTAGAGACATCTCTAATATACTGCATGATCTGATGTACTAAAACATGGCAAGGATGTCGTGTGGAATATACACAGGTACCATACTAGTATTAGCTATAATAAAAAATAATAAAAGACTAAAAATAATTAAGTCGTATTTATTTTATTAAAAGAGAAACATGGGACCCCTTTTATTATCCTCTTGATAAAATGTTAAAGGTCTTCATTAAGAGGGGGAGAGAGACACTCGACAAGATAAGATTAAGTGGTCTACCCACAAATTAGTGGCATATATCCACGTCATTGACCTATCTTTTTGGCTACCCTTTGAAAATATTTCTTTTCCTGATCGAACCGTCTACTCTTTGAAAATATTTATTCAATTCGCTAAGAAACCAATCTTTGATGTCCATGAAAGCAGCCACAGTCGTCAATTTCAATCCCATTCTACAATTTGTTCAATTATTCCTATGGATTTTGGTTCAAAATCATGGTTACTCTTAAGTGTTGATCTTTGGCTGCATTAAGGCTATCATTTTTAGTTTTTTTCTTTTATCAAATTCAAGACTCGAACACGAGACCTTGAAATAAAGATCAACTACAATTGTTAGTTGGACCAATGGACATTGGTATCGTCTGCAATTTAAAATAATTATAGACAACTTTGGCACTTAAACTATTTGTTTTACAAAAAGATATACAAACCATAACATTAATTAAGAATTGCATGGTATGCAATTCATTATGAAGATTAGATCGTTCTAATTTGGTAAAATTTATATATTTCATTGACTTCAGAATACTGTTGAATTTTAGTTTATTTAATATATTATGTTATAAAAAGGATCTATTGTACTTCATTTTCATGATATATATTTTATTCAGTGGCACTTTCCTATTGATTCATAAACTCGTAGAGTTGTAGTGCAACCCCCTATTTTGACATGTTTTAAATAATGTTTCCCATTATTTAAATTTGTCATTTGTTTCATAATTTTTGGGAAGCATGTTAATTAAGCACATGTAATTTAAAAATGAATAAAGATTGGATATTCTTTGGAGTGTATACCACTAGAGAGAGATAGAGTGAGATGGAAAAAAATGATAAAATAATGTGATATATGGTGTGATAGTTAGAGAGAGATAGAGAGAAATGAGAGGTGTTGGATGAGTGGATTGATTTTTAAGGTGTACACATATCATTGTTCTTTTTTTTTTGGTCAATAGATGGAGTTGTATTGAAGAAAGGGTATAAGCCCAAGACTTACATCAGAAGGCACAAATGCCAACAGGCCAACAGGCCAGGCTACACAGAGCCCACAACCAGAAATGCACTAGCAAGAGATAAACAGACATATAGGGCTATGTTCTGGCCGAACCACCAACAAACCAAAGGGAGAGAACTCACCAACTCCCAACCAACTCATAATTACAACACAGAAAGCAGAAAAAAAAACAGGAAAGCAAAGCCATAAGCCGGCTCAGGGCCGGCCCAAGGGTAAGGCGACCCAAACCCTTGCTTTAGGCACACCAATAAAATTTTATTTACTAATAGTATATGTAAAACTAAAAACATTTATCTGTAGCGGTCTTGACTCAATGGTCAGCACTACTCAACATGTCCATCTTGATGTACAAAAAGGCCTCACTTTAAAATTCGTTTTAGGCCTATAAATATATTTAGTGGTATTGGGCCGGCACTGAGCCAGCTAAACAGGAAAACAAAAGAACTAAAAAAAACCAGCAAAACTTACAACAAAGAAGCACAAACAGAACAAAACCTAGCATTTCTCTAATGACCCAGACATGTAAAACGAAAATTTCTTGAGGTGGGTTGGGTTTAACCCATTTGGGCACTCAACTCCTCTTCCCATCACAAATAAAACCCACATGTCTCCTCAACAAACCCCAACAAACAGCAAGTAAGCTGGCCCAGGCCCAAAAGGCTCAGCACAAGTGGACCCAGAAGTCAGAGATCATGACCCCGAAGAGGACGAAGCCAACAAAAGAGATGAACCAGGTTATGCAGCAGTGATCCAGAAAACCAAACGCTGTGTCAACCCACAACAGAGAACAACAACAACAACAACGTTGACCCACCACAGAGAACAAGAACAACAACAACAACACCACCAACAACAATAACAACAACAACAACAAAGAAACAAGCAAAAGAACAACAAACCGCCACCCAAAAAGGAACCAACAAACTAAACGGCCAAACCGGCGAGACCACTACTTACCAACAAAGGCTTAAACCACACCACCACTCCGGACCCGCCGAGAGACGCCCGAAGCAGCGAAAGGAGGCAACAGAGATGACGGAGAAGGAACGAAAAAGGGGAAAACGAACAAGATGGGGACGGAAACCGAAAACGAACCAACTGGGACGACACATAGAATGGAGAGGACAGAGAATAGTGAAGAACACGCACCTCGGCCAGAGAACGGAGAACGAAGCGGACCAACAACTCCCTAGCAGCGCTAGGGATCCCATCGCGCACAAAACGGCGCAGCCTCATATCATTGCTCTTTAAAATAGTTATATGAGTGGCCACATAAAGATGGGTATATGGGCCGACTTGATTTGTGTTGGGCCACATATAAACGGACCTCTAATTTATCGGTCCGTCCACTCTCGCATAACCCGTAAAGATGGATATAATGGGGTGGCCCGCGGGCTTTAGAAAATAAAAAACAATTTAATTAAAAGAAAGTAAAATTAACTTTAAAATTTTTAAAAATCAAATTATAAAAAAAGCAAAAAAATGATCCGCAGGCCAACTCGGAAAAAATTTACCTTCTCTAATCATGACCAAATGAGCACATATTTTGCAAGAGAAAATTTGACAGCCATTATAGGGGTATAGAATCCGGGTGTACAAATTCAATGTTAAAATAGATGCTCTCTAATAACAAGATAAATATTATGAGATGTAAGCTGCTTATTTTTGGCACAAACAGAAAAATATCTCAAGCAATTATTTTATTTAGAAATTCATTTGTTGTATAAAATTCAACTATATATTGTTTCATTAAAAAAAAATAGAGCACATAGATGTCCAAATATCTATTTTCTATTGAAAGATACGGAGAACATTACAACAGATCATATCAAATGAAAAAAAATATATATATACCTACTTTTATAAACAATGGAAGATTGTGCAAAGCGACAAAACAATTTTTGTTTTTAAAAAAGAAAACAAGCCACCACAAAATGTAGTGAGTGGTGTTAGTTTAACAGCATGCAAATGATGAAAGATTCCACTCTGTGTATGTACTTATCATGTTGTTAATTCGCAGTTCACGAATAACATTCCTCAACTTGACATTTGTAATATGGTTGAATTACACATAAGCAGGCCCTGGATTCTGTATCCAATTAGAATCCATTGGGTGTCTCCTTAGTTTTAGTTTAATTTCCACCTCCACTGAATGATACCAAATTCCGATCTTTCTAGAGAATTATGTACACCAAAACCATGTTTAGATTGATCACACACAAAAAAAAAAATGATTTGATCACACAAAAGCCGAAAAGCATAATGGGATATGGTGATCTTATTGTAGTGTTGTAAATTGATTATTAATGATCAAATAATAAAATCGAGCTTTTGATATAGATATGTTCAGGTAAAATTTTACCTGGATCTCTGAAATAGCTTTTACCAAGTGGAAGACAATAATAATTTCCACATTTTTTTTGAAATTGGGATTTAATTTGTTTTGGTGAGTTGAATTGATTTTTTTATGAACAAATGTTTAAAGTGAAGAAACTGTCTTCGTTTTAAGATTAAGATTGAAGTAAGTCATTATTAACTTATACGAGTGTTTATATTTTTGTCACACATTGCGCAGTGATAAAACTTCTAGTTATTAGTGCAGTCCAAGTGACAAATTTTCGTCTAAATTGTTAACAATAGCTTGTGGGACTAAAATGGGTCTCCATTTTCAGTTAATATCACATGAGAGTACTAAATTAAGATTGCCTGTAAAAGCATTTTAAATGATTTCTTCCTATTCTCCACTTATAAAGTTTGATCTGTCTATTTCAACTTCCCTTTCTGCAAAATTTGGGCCTCCTGATCTTTACCAAAGTCAAGGAACGCAACAATAGATAAGAAAAGATCAAAAGTTGCTTTCTTATCATGTTGTGACTTGTGATAATGGATGGATGGAATTAATCATGGAGGATCCATGACCATGAACTCTATTGCACAATACGAAGTGACATGCACATTTGTATCAGTACTGTTCGTTTGAGCTAGCGTTTGTTCTTTGAATTCCACATTTCTGATGAAATCAAAATGTACCATTGTTTGTAAAGTTTTGTCTTGTTCTATTTTATTTTTAATATGCACTAAACAAAATATATATATGCTTGTATAAGTATATATATATATGGAACATATCAAATGAGGATTTTTATTAGAAGATGAGAAGGGTGAAT
The DNA here is from genome assembly GCA_030159175.1 of Glycyrrhiza uralensis. Taxonomy (NCBI): domain Eukaryota; kingdom Viridiplantae; phylum Streptophyta; class Magnoliopsida; order Fabales; family Fabaceae; genus Glycyrrhiza; species Glycyrrhiza uralensis. The sequence continues at coordinate 52,074,248 of BRZY01000003.1, read as the reverse complement.
CATAACCATAAGATTAAACCATAAATGGTCAAGATTAAAACATAAAGTCACATGACTTTTTTAAGTGGTCATATGACCACTAACTAACTTTTAATCTCAACCATCCACGTATGGTTATACGATCCAGATTTAATCCTCTCACCCTCTCATATTAAAACTCCTCTCACTTGATACATTCTCTCTCTCTATATATATATGCCATGTTGTGTTCTATATAATTTGCTTAGTAAAAGCTACTTAATTAGTCACCTAAATGAGAGCATCTTCCCAAGTGGGAGATATCATTGATTAACGTGACAGAAATGGGTAAAGAAGAAGATTAATGTTACACACACACACCCATGACACACTTATCACATATCTCATTCCCTCGTAGACTCGAATAAAATCTAAAAAGATGTAGGTCTACTAACTCGTCTCCACAAAATTAATTTGTAAAGTGAGGATTTTACAAGCCTTATAAAAACTACATTAGCCATGTTTTTACTAGAAGTGGGACTCTAAATAGACGTCACCATCCAGAATTGCGCATATCAAATGATGAACGTACGAGCATGCGTGCACCACATGAACGGTGGATATGCAGACTTGCTTATTATAAAAATAAAGTCAGGTAATTGAGAGCCGAGACAGAACACGTATAAATACAGTCCTAGTGGCTGCATAGGTCCCCGCAAGTGTATGATTGAAATTAACTCCCCTTATAATTATTCTTCCTAAACAAGTACACTCTCATTCTCAGGCCGTGTAAACAAAACTCTGAAAGAGAGAGAGAAGAGAGAGAGAATGGTTCTTCAACAGGAAATCCGAAAGGGTCCCTGGACAGAACAAGAGGACTTCAAACTGGCCTATTTTGTAGGCATGTTTGGGGACCGTAGATGGGACTTTATAGCTAAGGTTTCAGGTTTGAAGGTTGGCGGGAGAGAGTTATAAATAGGTATGCTAATAAGGGCATGCTGGATTATAGAAAGAAGCATATCCCTTTAACCACCCTCCCACTTTGTTGTAGGTTTGAGTAGAACTGGTAAGAGTTGCAGGTTACGGTGGGTTAATTACCTCCACCCTGATCTCAAACGTGGCAAGATGACCCCACAAGAAGAACGCCTCGTCCTCGAACTTCACTCCAAATGGGGAAATAGGTTTGAGATTATAATATATTAGTGTGTTGACCCGTGCGTTGTACGGGGAGTCAGAATTATTCTAGTTTTTTAATTTCCTTTAATTTTTGTCCCTTTTTCCCTTCAAAATTAAGTTATATTGATATGATCATGATTCATGAGATCAGTTGTTTTGAATTTCTTTGCTTAATCAGATTCACATATAGATGTCTCTGTGATGATCCTATGCAGATGGTCAAGAATTGCTCGCAAACTGCCAGGGCGCACAGATAATGAGATCAAGAATTACTGGAGGACTTATATGAGGAAGAAGAGGGCACAGGAGAAAAAGCGTGCAAGTGCTGCTGCATCAGCAGCTGATTCACATGCTTCTTCTACCTGCCAATCCTCATCACTATCATCAAATACTAATACTGATAATAGTAATAACAATAATCCTGCTGCTGTGGATTCACATGCTTCCAAAGAGGCTGGAGAAGAGAGCTTTTATGACACAGGTGGACCTAATATGATTGGTCATGCTGAATTACAGGGGTACTCTATGGATGATATATGGAAAGATATTGCTATGTCAGAAGATCATGGCATTAACAATATTAATCTGCAACCAGTAGAAGTCTATGAAGGTCACAGTGAAGAGGGATGCAACTTCTCTTGTCCTCCTTTGATGCCTTCTCCACCATCATGGGATTATAATTATTATTCTTCAGATCCGCTATGGGTGATGGATATTGAAGAAGAAAGTAAGATGTTATTCCCTACTATAGGTGGTGGTGGTGGTGACCAATATTATGATCAACAAGCTTGCACCGCATTTCTAACCGGTTAAATTAATCAGGATTCTTTTTACAATCAAATAGTATTTTGTTCATAAGTGTGCCATCTGTCATAAGAAAAAGCCTAACCTGTATAGCATAATAAAATAATGATAATGGTATCTTTTAAGCAGCCTTCAGTGTGGTTCTGCTTAGTATAGTGTGATACAGCTGTAATCAATATTAAGCATAAGCAGTAGTTATCTACTTATCTATAGCAATGTTTGTGCCTTTTACTTTCAAGAAACATCTAATATGGAGGTGGGATGTTTGTTCTGAATGTAAAATATCAAGCACTTGTTTCAAAATTTTTAAGTTTCAATCTGATTTGAATATCTATTGTTGATATATATAGCACTTCCATATTTTATATTAGAAGCCACTAGTTCATTTTATAATCTGCAACCACTAGCTAATGTGTGAGTAGTCTATACAACTTTTTAATCAGAATCGTGTAAGATGCACAGTACACAGATCAAGCAAAAGTAAACATCCAACACGTGTTGTCCTAGTGGAAGAGACTCGAGTTCCATAATAATCTTTGATTTGACTTTCGAACATAAAGTTGGAGTAAAAAATACCTTTGAAATGTATCTCTGTATTTATCAAATTGGATCCTCTCCAATTATGCTGTCTTAGCAGCAGAAAAATAAGAGTGAAGTGAGAGAAAGGATGGAGAAATGATGAACAGAGAAAAAAAAATTAAGAAAAAGAGAGAATAGTGAGAGTTGGAGAGATTCCCCCGAGAGAATCCAAATTCATCTTTGATACTTAATAGTGGAGAGCGAGAGGACTTTTATTATGAGAGAATGAGAGGAATGAATTATAGCTATAAGATCAAATTATAAATGGTTAAGATTAAAACATAAAGTTATATAATTTGTTTAAGTGGTCATGTAACCACTAACTAACTTTTAATCTCAACCATTCATGTATGATTATACGGTCCAGATTTAATTCTCTCACCCTCTCATATTAAAACTCTTCTCACTTGATACATCCCCTAATATAATAGTGTTCTCATATAGTCATATATTAATGTCATGGATTACAAGTAAATATTAGATTACATTTGATTCAAATAATTCAGGACGAGTTAGGAGAGGGGGGAGAATTATTTTAATACCTATTTTTTTTATTCACACTACTTAGATCTCAAGATTATTTTAAGAGAAATAAAGATTTTCAACAACTTATGATGCAACAATAAAGGGGACTACGGCAATGAGGTCTTAATATATCTCGAAGGGTGCAGAAGATGGGAGTTGCCACTGTGCAAAATGAGGTTTGGATGAAGTGTGCCGGTATTTGGATGGTAAATTTAATGCTAGTCTTGCTGAAACACACGTGGTTCAGTATTTTCATACCATTGGCCTCTATAGCAATAGCAATGCTAGTAACATTTGTCATCTGCCAGTGACATTTGGTCCAAGTAATAAGGACTGAAATAAATTTAGGGCTTGAATTCTGTGAAAGGAAAAAAAAAAGAAATAAATGCCACACGCTATGATTAGAAAAATCAATTTAGTTTTATCATAAATTAACCATAAATATGTTAAATATGTTGACTCATTAAGGAATAAATAAATTAATGGTATATAAAAAAATATCAGAGAGTATATTGCTCACGGTAAAAGTAGGCATTAAGAGACTCGGAAGATTGAAAAATTTCATATGACTGGTGTAAAAATTATAAAATGAGCGAAGGCATTGGATTTGGTGGTTGGTGGTTAGTGAAAGGGCGAAGAAGGGATGAGCGTGTATCCACACCGACACCATCCATAACCAAGAGTAACCAGAATGCCTCGCATTTCTACACTGTATCTCCTCGCTTACAATTCTCTTCAGGCAATTGGATGGTTCGTACTTTCCTCCTCCTTCTTGTGTTGTGCTGTTCCCCCCCCTTCTCTAATTCTCTTTCTGTTATTACTTTACTCTGCGTCTCTCACACCACAGGACCGTTTCGTTAACGATAATTTTGTCCAATCTTCTCTCCACTGCTTCCATCAACGGAACTTATGCTTCTGCCGGCAAGTTAATAAGTCAGTATGCTACTCTATTCCCCTCACATTCCCAATCAATTATTTAATATTTTATCTGGTTAGTGACCATATAATTTTATAACATTCCTTCCGAGTGTTTTGATTTATTTATTTTATTTTTGTTTGTTTTCTGCTTCGATATTCGGTTGTAGGTTTTCTGCAATGCGCTGCATTCTTGGAAGTCATACACGGAGCCATTGGTGGGTTTTACTGTCATTAATGATTGCTTTCTAACTGTAACATGATTTTAGTGTGTTGAGATTTTAGTAACCACCGCATTTCAGGCCTGGTGCCAAGCGGAGCGTTGCTTCCTCTGATGCAATGGGGAGGAAGGACCCACTTTGTGCTTGCCCTTGTTGGGGGACTTGTTGAGGTTCTATTTCTTTGGGTCACTTTACTTTGAGTTTCTTACTTTGATGATTTGTTTTCGGATACAGATGCTAACCCAGAGGCCTTATGCTGTGTGCTTTGTCACTCTAGGTCCAGGAGTTACCTTCTATTTTTATCACTTTTCTTGCATGGAGCATAAGTGAGGTGATTTATTTATCTATCTATTTTTTATTGGATGTGGTTCATTTAATTGCTAGTATGACCTTGCTTGCTGTTTAAACAATTATAAGTTACAAGACCACTTCAAGCAATTTATGATATGTTGTGTTATGTACTCATGTGTATATCAATGGGGAAAAAGAACACTAATTGATAATCTCTACGATTTGTTTTAGTAGAATAATAATGATGGGAAAATGACTTCATAACACATGAAAAACTCACTGTTCTTAGCATTTTGATTTTGATTTCTCTGTTAGTGTTCCTAAGAGAATATCGGGTGACCATTTTCCGAATAAGAAAGATGATTTTGCTACAATCTTTGGGGATGCAGGTCATTAGATATTCGCATTATGCTTTCAGTTGCTTGGGAAATTGTCCTTCTTGGATCACCTATCTCAGGCACTTTTCTATCTTATTCCATATTCTCTAAATTAGTGGAAATATGAGGTTGATAAGCTCTATTATATTAATATAGTACTCTTTTCAAGTATATGCTTGCTGCTTTATCTTCTAATTAGGTACACTGCGTTTATTGTGCTGTATCCTTTGGGAGTGGGTCCTGGAGAAAGTGAGTTCATATATCTATATCTCCCTCCTATCTATATGAATGAATGAATTTTAAATTGACAATACTATTATGATTGACTAATCATCTATTCCTTTCTTATCCAAGTGTCATCACCACTTTTATAAACTAGTGCAACTGATTAGTCAATATAATGCAGTATGGCTTATGTACCAGGCGCTTCCAATTATAAAGAAGAAGAATCTCTATGCAGATTCCTTTTCAGGCCTCCCATTTACTTACTATGATTTTCTTAAGGTAAGTTTTTATATGTAACCTATAACCTCAAATGGAGCTGGTAGTTGGCATCAGTTAGTTATGGCTATTTTTGGTTCTCCCATCCTATCAATTGGGTCTTTGATCACCAAACTTTCTGCAAGAGAAAAAGTAGAAATTGAAATTGAAATAAGATGAACAAAAAATTAGCTTAGAAATAGTAGCGTCGGTACTCAGTGTTGGGAACTGACTCATATAGCAACGTGGAAACTCGTTTTCAGTTTCACTGTTATATCAAATGCTTTTTTGTTCCTTTTCTATTCAATTTTGTCTATCAGTGACTTATCTGTATCTACCAATTGTTTAATCTTATAAGTTATGCTTCATTTCTCTCAATCAGGTTGTACTTATAGTTTATCCATTCCTCTGGTTCAAACTTTACCTGCATTTGTTCAAGCAGCGGCGTGCGAAACTTTATAAATGCCATGACAAGAAAAGAGCATGAGGAGCATTACTCTTGCTTTTTTGTTTGATCATTTATTGAACTTCTGAACTTGTAATTTTAGTTCCATACACGAAGATAGTGTTCTGTTAAAAGACTAAGATAACTTTCTGTATGTGGCATTGGAGACACTCATTCTGAAATTTATTTGTATATAAAGTTTTTCCTTTGACTGGATAATTATGTTGCTAGCATTTCACTTGTAGCAAATAATGGAATTGTTGCTTGCAATTTTGATTAAGATTGTAGGAGCTGGAGGATTTGTAACACAGTGCGTGCGGTATTCTGTACATATTTATACCCTATGGATTTATTTATACCCTATGGATTTATATCGATATGTAGAATAACTTGTATTGTAAGTAATGTTAGCTCGTTCATAATATGGGTTAATTCACTCTTATTCTGAAATATTGCATTTTGAGTTGCTTGTTAATGTTATGGACTCTAGGATAGTAATTAATGCTTATTGTTTCATAGATCCACGTTGTTTCTTTGGTAGTCTGACATAGGCCATAGGCCACTGTCAAGTGCAGCAATTTTCTTCTCTTTCAAAGGATCATCATGTAAGAGGTACTGAAAATTTAATATTATTAAACTTTTGTTGAAATTTAGAAGATGTGGCCATTGTTTAATAAATGATCTTATAGAATAGGACAAATGTAACGGAAATCAACATTTGGAAACAGGGAAATGCAAATAACAAAGAAAAGAGCACCCACATAGGAAGCTAAAGAAACCCACTCCCACTTTCAAATAAAACTTAGGGGGAATTTAGTAATAGGCCTTAATGGTCTGTGACAGGGAGCTGTTCATATGAGCTTGGGGCTGGGGGGATGAACAAAATCTCGTAGGCAAGAGCAGCAATAGCAGAACCAATTAATGGGCCGGCCCAGTAGACCCAGTGGTTACCCCAAGTCCAGCTAACAACAGCAGGCCCAAAAGAGACTGCTGGGTTCATGGATGCACCATCAAAGGCACCACCTGCCAAGATGTTTGCACCCACAATGAATCCAATTGCAATTGGAGCAATTATCCCAAGGTCACCCTTCTTTGGGTCCACTGCAGTGGCATACACAGTGTAAACCAAACCAAAAGTCATCACAATCTCAAACACAAGTGCGTTTGTTGCTCCCACCCCAGAAGACAATGAGAAAGCAGATGTTTCCTGCAATGTACATACAAAAATGAAAACTAAAATTCAGCACTAAATAGAAGGAGCAAGAATAAGAATCACTATGGTTAGCATGTCTTGATTCAATTTAGAATGAACGAATGAACACATGTAAGTGTGTCTCACTCACCAGTCCCCCAGTGGCAAATTTAAGGAGCAAGCAAGCAACCACAGAGCCTAGCAACTGAGCAATCCAGTACAAAATGCCTCTAAGGAGGGTAATGTGGCCACCAATAAAGGCTCCAAAAGTGACAGCAGGGTTGACATGGCCACCTGAGATGTTGGCACCAACAGAGACAGCAACAAAAAGGGCAAAAGCATGAGACAGTGATGCAGCGACCAACCCAGCTGGTGTTGCTGAACCATTGTTTGTGAGCTTGTCTGTTCAAAAAAAAAAAAACCCCAACAGTTCACAGAGTTACTACTGCATGGTACTTCAAATTTGGTCAATGCACAAACCAAAAAACAAAGTTACTCTAAGAAGAGAGTTGAATTGAACAAATAAGGCCTTACTATATGCCATGCCAGAGCCTTCCCCTGCAAAGACAAAGATGAGCATTGATATGAACTCAGCGAGTGCAGCCTTAAGCGCATCAGCTTGGCCAAACTCGGAAGGGTTTCCAATGGCAATTTTAGAAATCGGCATTTTGTTATTTCTTTTGCTCTGAGATTTCAAGCTTAGAATAATACTAATAAATAATGCACTTGCCCTATATGCTTGGTTATGTTAGCTAAGCTGCTTCTTGCTCTAACTTTTGCTCAAATGCTGGTTATATATAGTAAGAACCTGCTGCGGCATTTCACGTTGTTTTTAAATTGTTGCACTAATAGCCACGAGGGAGAAATGGAAGAAAAGCATTTTTCAAAAAAAGCAGGGTGGGACTGGGAGGGAACCTCCGGTTTATTCCGGTGACGCCACGTGTACGGTGTGATGTGACGTTATGGGGCTGGATCACCGACCGATGACCAATTTGTGGTGACGGGGCCTTCAAATCTTCAATTTAGCTTTAGGACCGAACCGACTTAGGATTGTTTATACGGTGATGATGTGGACTGGACATGGCCAACGTTGATTAGTTTTGTTGGATTCATCATCATTACTTATCTATAATTTTCCCTAAACATCGTTGTTTTGTAGACTAAGTTTAATTAATACTATGTGCTTAGTGGAAAATATGAGAGGATGGCTCAAATGATCCTACCAACAAGGAGAGGATGGTTGTTTTTTTATAAATTTTTTGAAGTCAACCTCCCTAGTCTTAGTGTGGGCGCGTGACCCACGAAATGAATGGCTCTCATTGGCTGTTAGCCTATAACGTTGTTGTGTCTTCTTCATTGCAAGATATCAATAATGTATATTTTTGGCTGTAAAATTGTCATGTTTATTGGGTTGCCAAAGGACGAACCGACAAAATGTCCAGGTGGGGTCACCTGATGTCGACTAACGTCTAACGATGATAACTATGTTACATTAGTTCCAAGTTTTAATACGTTTCAATGGTTTCCTTATGGATCGTATTGAGCCTGAGCATTGTTTTGTCATGGAAATGCTAGAATTATTTGCTAGAGCTAATTCAAAATTAAGCAGAGGTATCGTAATGGGAATACATAAGCGTCTGTGACCTGTGGGATTCATGCATCGAATTTGTCATTCAATTTGTTTAAAATAATAATGCCATGGTTTATTAATTAAATCTAAGCCTCTGATATAATTAATTGCCAACTGCTATTTATTTGTATTTGTCTACAAGCATTTCCAAAAAGTCCTGTCAATATATTGCCTCATCCCCACCCCCACCCTTTTTGCCCCCCCTCTATTGTCTTAATTTGTAAGCTTATCTGCTTTGTTTCTTTATTATGGACGGCTTAAAAGGACGGATACTTTAAACCATATTGCCATTTTTCTTATTCTGATTTTGTAATAATGAGAATTAAACAACAGAGGGGCCTCTTATAGAGCCGATAACCAATGTAAATGGATTCAGGGTATTATTTTAAGCCACATGTAAGGATGAAGAATAAGAGTTTTAACAATGATGATCATGGGGTTGTAAGCCCCCTCCTCCCTCCAAAAAAAAAACCACCTAAAGGTTACGTGTTTATTTTAACATGGGCACACTCCAAATGTGTATTTCACAGAGCTAGTAATCTAGTTTTGACGTTTAAAAACGTTGAAACGCATACCAACACCAAATCAAACACACACTATAGTAGGAAGGAGCAAAGATATCAATACAAATCGTGAATATATGGACGAAATACGAACAATAAAACTTACTAAGGTTAAAGACTAAAAAAATATTACAACAATTCACACAAATTATTATCATTCTGATGATAATGATGAAACTGAAAGCAAACATTTCCTGAATAAGTCGGTGTCACTAAAATTAGGCTTCTTTAAGATTTTTACCACCGTAATTATATGTTTAGTAAAAGTTTTCCTTTATGATGGCAGGAATATTGGCTAAAAGTCAATGATATATATTTTCCTGCCAAGAAAATTTTGGTAAAAAGAAAATCCTTAACAGAAAGAATTTCATTACATAACCCCAAATTGAATAAGAAAAAGAATATTGGGCAAAATAGGAACAAAATGCACAATATATTTATATTTTGATAAGGGGAAGATTCAAACTTAAGTGTCTGGATTTACAAAAGCTAAGCTCTACCAACTCGAGAATGAAATGCACTATTAAATTACATTTTTCTCGATCCATTTTAAATAATCCAAACATTGAAAGTTTGAAACACTATCATTTGATTTTATTTTCTCATTTATTCAATCCAACGTCCAAACATAGCCTAAAGTACTACTATAAAAGTGAGATTTCCCTCGGGCCCAAATAGGATCTAATACCACAAAAAAGTATCTTTTGTGCTATACCAACAAATAAAAAAGTGCCAATTGACAGTACAAGGCTTAAAAGCTTGTTTGAGAATTCAAAGAATATCTTTGACCAAAAAAAAAAAGAATTCAAAGAATATCATAATCAAGAGTACACAGACTGTAATTTCAATGGGTTCTGTAAAGCTTCGACCTTGGTCTGTTTGCTTAATGATTTAGGAATAATATATGGAGGGGAAAAGAATAGCATTAACATAGAATCTGGATACAACATGGAAAATATGATGTATGCAGGGTGATACATCAGTTACCCCCGTCAATCATTTTCTTTTCTTCGTTAAGTTTTTCCGAACAAACGATTAGGCTTTAAAACACGACCAGGAAAAGTGAGGCTAGGAACAAGTTTTGGTGATACGATCATTTCTACTGAGATCCACCGTGGTTACACACAACAATGATCTTGAAAATGGCATAGAAAAACTGCAAAGTACTCTGCAATTTGACCGAAGCAACATAAAGGCATGGTAATCATGTGCCATTGCCACCATACAATAGCACAAAACTCTCCTTATAGAAATATCTCACTTGATGATCCCCTAACAGTTCCCAAAGACTTGTATAAAACTAAACGACATATACAAATATAGAAATCTAAGTATAACATGTTTCTGATTATCTGAGTCAGAATTCCGAATACGGAACAAAACGCATCGGTTACCAATGGAATCATTACAGCTATCTACGCAAGGTTTTGTTCTTCTGCTCTAGATTTGTAAATTACAATGTACTGTAAACCTAACTAGTTGACAAGTTTGTCTACTCAAGTATAATGCTTGCCTAAATAAGGGCCACCTCTTTCTTTGCTCATCTTTCTCTATATTATCATACGACATAGATTTTCTTTGTAACAGAAGATTATGGTCAATGCGTACCAAAAGAGAAGTTCCAAGTTAGAAAAGTATCACAGTAGGGTAGATCAATAATTGCTTACTATGAATTTTCCAAGCAGACTAAGGCAAACAACCAAAACTTGAAATAGGAACAAGGTGAGAGAGAGAGTACATAGAATATCTCTCCAGTTATTACAATCCATAAAATCAAGAAAATCAAAGTAACCTTCACACACCTAACATAAAGCGCAAAGCCAGTGCAATGTCACCATTCAGAAGTCACCTGGAATATATATGAACAGCACAATAAATTATACAGACAATCAGGTATCGCAGAAGATAATACGATGTAACATCAAAGAGAATAATGAGTTATTACCCATAGTCCATAGAGGTGTAGTTCCTCGATTCAAGTGATAGTAATTAGTAAGCAATTAACGGTGTTGGTGATCAATATGTGCAAATGATCCATTTTATTGTTAATTTGTAATCAATAAGTATAACACATTAACACCACCATAAGAAAGCAACACAATATCTTCTCAATGTTTGTAACCATTCAATGTAATATCCCAGAGCATAATCTCACAACTTCAAAAAACAACACTTCATCATCCCTAAAACCAAAACATTATCATTCTTCGGCTTTTGAGTCAATTTTGTGATAGGCCAAAGGTTACCGAGTCTTAAATAATTTGCACCAAGTTGAAAATCCACCCCCCCCCCCCCCAAAAGAATATCGGGCTTGGATCAAAATCACACTCACTTGTTATCTGAATTCAACTACACAGAAAATGCTCCTGAAAATGGAGCATTTGATTCATTGAATAGCTACCATTCGATTCAATAATGACGAATCGCTTCTACAGGCACCAAAATCCCTTTTCTAGATTACTGCATACACAGTTTATCTGTAATGGTCATTGTGATCAGTAAATCAGAGCCCTTCGATAACAATCGGACAACACATATTCCGACTTCACGAATCGGATTCAAAATTAGAGTTCAGAACGTGAATTGTGAAGTGTCCGGTTTTCATATCACGGCATCGATTTACTGACTTAAACGACTCCATCGCGTTAAGTTTTTTTTCGACAATCGGAAACTATAGAAGCACATTCATACCAAATAACCAAAGACATTAGTGAAAAATACACGCAAAACACAAGATTTGGTGAGAGTAGGGTTTACTTTTTGTGCAGCTGAACGAATTTCGAATTCTTAGCATCTTCCTCTGCCAAAAAAAAAAGTAACGGAAAATTAGGTTCAGAACAAAATAGAAAAACAATTCTTCAGTTAGGGAAAAAAAACACAACATAGAGAGAGCGAGAGAGATATGAAGATGGTGGTTTACCGGTAAGGCCAAGGGAGAACTTGGTGATTACGGTTCCGGTGATTGCGAATCCAACGAGGAAGGGCCAGTTGCGTTTCCATTCTCGCTTGAAGAAAACGGGCCATGGATCGAACTTTCTCATTTCCCCCTTTTTTCGCTGCTAATGCTATGCCTCGCTCTTTCACTTGTTTCTGCTGCTCCGTTCTCAGGTCTCACAGTTACACAGCACAGGTCACGGCTCCCGAATCGGGGATCTAATAGCAGTTTCCAAAGTCCACCTTATTGGACCCAATCCAATTTAACTGGGCTCAACAACCCGGCCCTGGGTATGAGAGCAAGTTAGTCCTTGGGCCTCGATCAACCATACGTCGTTTGATGGCCCAAACAAAAAAGCAACTGCGTCTGCTTCACTTTCGTTCCCTGAAAAAAAAATATTTATCATGATTTTTAAAAAAAATTATGGTATTAATTTTTTTTAACTGGATCCAACATATTTAATGTTTATATGTAAAGAAAAACATACATACAAATATTTTAAATCACAGAATTATATAAAATACCTACAAAAAGATATTTTAATTTTTGGTAAAGGTAAACCCACCGTAATTAGAGCTTTTGGTCCCCAATGGCACCCCAAGGTATCTCTACAATATCGGTCCTTTGGACAAGCTATGAGATTAATTCTTAGTTTGGGGGCTACATCACATTTAAAGATCTTTACCTTTCTCCAATAGTATATTTTGTAGAGATCGAATTTTGATTATTTCACCTACAAACATGTGTTGTCGAGCTACACCTATTGGATATATCATTATGATGCTTGCCACTTAGACCAATAGATGTTCGTTCAAAAGATTTATCAGTTTTTTTGTCGTTTTTATTATCGTTAAGTAAACTAGTTTTTATTATCATGTAAAATGTTAATGTTAATATAAAAAAATCGATCGATCTATTTCCGAAAATGAAAAAAAAAAATGTTTATCAGTTTGAATGTGTCACGCCACACGATCATCACGTCAAGTGTCGTGCTAGGAGGGTCATGAGAGGCTCGTGTATGTCAAAGAGTGTGAACTGTACATGAGCAAGAGCAAGCGAGTCAGTGAGTGTGAGACTTGGCTTACTAACTGGATTTTTTTTTCCTAAATCCTAAACGTGTCTCAACCTCAGCCTCCCCACATGACCTTTACCTAATCGCCATGTGCGCTTCCACAAACAGACAATCTCACAGGTTCGTTGCCACAGTTCAGCGGGCCCCACTTTCATTCATAGTATATGATATAAAAGACAACATTGTTGTATTAATTTAATTATATGGCCAAAATGAAAAGGACAATATATACTTTTTTTTGATGAAGGAGGACAATATATACTTGCATCATACCCAACGAATTAAATTTAATTTCTTATTCAAATGTTAATGTTAATGTAAAACATAGGATCAAGCAATGAAAAGGAATCACATTGACAAATAACAACATTTATGCTTTTACTATGATTGGATATCGACAGGTTAAGTCGTTACCCGTTGGGAGCAAAAGTGGTATGCACCTATGTGACTGCTACCCCGATTTTATGGCCCATCTCTTTGTATGTTTATACAAGCATCTACCTGAAAATCCTCATTAAACGTGGGCACATACTATTTTGCTAGCCCCGCCATATTTTTAACTGCCTATTTAATTAGATGCAATTGCTTGTAACCATATACATACCAGTACTTATTTTAATTTCTAGCAAGTTAAATGTATTCAACTTTCTAACTTGGAATTATATCCCTTAAGAATTTATATATATATTGTTGTTGTTGTTCTTTAGTATAGTTGGAAGTCAATTAATACTAGTCAAGGGCTCCTTCAAATAGGTTCATTAGTGTTCTAGCAGTGAACAATAATAAAATTCTAATTTTACATGGCTTTTGCATAACGTACGTGTTGGCATAAATTGTAATTATGTTATTGTTACTACATTAAAAAAGTTTTGAGATTTCAAATTCTAGCTAAATTATGTATCAGTTTACAAATCAATAATCTGAATTATACTTATCAGACATCACTTCTAATAATGTGATTCTATGAGGACAAAGGATTCGTCCGGCCGTAGTAAATTTTTTAGTAGAATTGCAGAAGGGTCAACCACTGGTGTGTGGTGCACAACTGACAAAAGCGAAAATCAGTATTGCTTACACATACAGCAGTAACACATGAATAATGCATGTGTTGTGACGCTAGCTAGATACATTGAATTAAGAAGGAGAGTGATGACTTTAATTTTAATTAATTAATTTAAACAGCTTTGTCGTACGCAAGCTAGCTTGTTCTAATTAAGTGGTTTTTGTACGTTTCCTACAGGAAACAAAACCCAGAACTAGAATTGTTCTTACTAAAATATACGAATGATTATTATAGTACGGCGACGACACGAGCACTAACAAATTTTTAATTACTGCCTAGTTGTGTGCTATAAATATATTACTACTAGTACTCGTTATTGGACAAATGAATGTCACAATCAAATGTTACTTAAGCATGAAATTTAACTATTGCACTGAAGACGAATGAAGTGGGTTTTGTTTTTTGTTTAGCTAGATTTGAGAAACAAAATGCTATGGATTTACCTCGTTTAAAAGAGAGATGTGGTGCATCTCAAGTTTTCACACATTTAATTAAAAAATAGCTTAAATATGTTTTCTTTTCCTTTGTAATAGACATGATTTTCCATTTTAGTCCATTTAAATTTCTTATTTATTTAATTCCTATAATATTTTTCATTTTAGTCTCTGCTGTTAGGATTATGTTGTTAACTGTTGAGGCGACTCGCAGAAGTCCAACTCAACATTCCACATGTCAATGTCATGTGTTTGTTTACCAATTACTAAAACCAAAACTTATAGATTTAATAGCGACTGAAACAATAAGATATTGATATTGTAAGGACGAAACAACTTTGCAATTAACTTATGGATTATTTTGAAATTTTTTTATTTTACAATGATTAAAATCAAGTTTTATATGTCAATAGGAAGAAAAATACGTAGTTGGGATGCCTTTCTATATCGTGATGTTTTTGCATGCTAGATATTTTTTCTACTCTGTTTTGGTAGGGATTGGACAGTTTGTATAACTGTAGTAGCCATGTCTGGGCATCTCTTGTGCTCTGACTTGGGTGCTTATTATTAATAATATTAATTATTTTGCCTTTCCAAAAAAAGGAAGAAAAATGTCATAACGTGAGATGTAAAAAAAAAATCTGACATGTCATTTAACCTGTCACAATATTGATAAATGACAATTCTGAGATGGATTTCTGTAGCCTTCTCAACGGTTAATAGCATAATCCTAACCGTAGGGACCAAAATGAAAAAAATTTAAAAATTCTAAAACAAAAACACAAATATATTATATGGATAAAAATATATTTAAGTGCTAAAAAAATTATATCCGGATAAATTTTAATAAATTTATTATTTTATTATATGCGTGTATAATATTATTTGTTAATTTGATTATAAAATATATATGTTAATTTTTCATTTGTTAGGACGGGTATATAGAATTGCTTCGAAAAAGGACGGGTGTATAGAATTGGGGTGCTCCAAACTACTTCGGATTCTCCAATGACCGGCAAGATATGGCCAGTGTGATCACTGATGTGGTTCATATGAAAGAAGCCTTAAAAATAAATATGTATATGATTATACAAATATTATAGATCAAATTAAGGACTGACAATATAGAAATTAAATCTAAATATTATATCTGATTATAATAATTATATATTGTCAGGATAAATAGGTTTTATATATGTACAATCATATTTATTTGTCTTAATATATCAAAATACTACTTCTTTTCTGTTTATATATTCATATTTCATTATATATTGTATTTCGTTTATATCTATATATATAATAAAGCAAAATGTTTTCAAAACAGAAACTTTACACGTGTCAATATTATGTTAAATTTGAGAAAATTTTACTCAGTATTTATTCTAAAGGCTAACAAAAATGAAAACCAGATGATTCTCTTTCAATTCAAATTGGAATATGTAAATTATAATTAATCAAATAATATTGTGTCCGAATGAGTATTAAATGTAAATTTGAAAATAAAATCAGAAGATTATTCTGTTTTGCTTTCTCTCACATGTCTATTTATTTGATTTTCTTTCCCATCATTTTATCCCCTTCATTTTCAAAAAATGCATCAAGTGTCTCTAGTGACCCGTCCCCTCACTCTATCATCATTAGTGGATGGTTCTCTCTTTGGGTTAAAGTAGTTTACCTCGATTTAAATATTTTGATTAATTTTAGTAATTTTGTTTTTAAATATGATTATCCTATTTTTCCACCTCCTAAAATGTTCATGATCAACGATTTTATTTAACCAAATTTATATGAATATTATGCAACATTTGATTAGCATCTACGATACGCACAATAGCCTCGAAGTCATAGCGAAACGCTTCTAGCTTTTCTCGCCTCCAAATTTTTATGTCTCTTCAACTATTCATTCTCTAGTATGATTTTTTTTTCTCTTTTTTGTTTTTTCTTTTCATATATATTTTCTTCTTCGTTCTACTATTTCATTGTGATGCTATCACTCAAGACTTTCAATTAAGAGTTAATTTTTGTTTTCTTTTTAGTCTTTTATCTCTCTCGATTACATGTTAGTTTTTGTATTTTTAATCTTACATCTTAATAATTTCATGTATTGATATATTTTATTCATTCAATTTATTTTATTATTTGTATCGTTGTTATTCTTCTAATCATCAACATTGACTTCTCATCTAAGGTTAGTTTTTTATTTTATTATTAATCATTTTTAGTTGTTATTTCTTCAATGTTTGAAATCTCTGTATTTTGATCATTTCTCGTAGTCTCCAAATTATTGATATTGTTTAATTTTTGTTTTAATTCTATCGTAGATCATCACTACTTTTTATTCATTATCCTAAACTTCTTTGTTAAGGCGAGTCTTTTTTTTTATTAATCACTTTTAGTTATTTAGAATTAATGTTTCTATACTTTATGTTGATAAGATTTTCGTTCTTTATTTATAATTTGTGATTATTTTTTTAATTATAATAGATACATTATTTTTGTCTTATAAATAAGATGCATCATGAACGAAACAAAATTTAGAAGCTTATTTTTCTCGATATTTATAATTTGTGATTATTTTTTGATTTTATGAAGATACATTATTTTTGTCTCTCAAACAAGAAGTATCATGAATGACACAAAATTTAGTAGCGTATCTTTCTAAATATTTTTCAAGGAATTATGTATGGAATAATAGAACAAATATTAAAAATATTATTTTATTTGATTTGATTGCATCATGGTACTGGTAGACATGTGTTGTCTTTTATTTTCCTTTTATTTACATAAGATGTCACACTAATTTTTAAATTTTGCGGATTTGAGTTTATGTGGCAAATTTTTTTTGATGAATTTGATTTTGATATTTTTTAGGCTTTGGAAAAATTGTTAAAATTTTAATTTTTTTATTATAACGGTAAATATTAGATGAAATAAATAAAAAGATTTTTTCATCTTTTTTTGAAAGGAATATTTTTTCAATCTTGATTTCTTCTATCTTGATTTGAATTTGATGTTCAAATTTAGGAAATAATTTTATTTGATCTTAATTTGAAATTGATTTTTCTCAAGATTACATAATAAATAAAAGATTTGTTTATGTTAACTCAAATTTGATATCATCGGTATTAGTATGAATTTTATTTTTTTTTATATTTAGGAACATGTAATAAAATATAAAAAATATTTATTTTATATTAATCAATATAGTTATCATTATTTATTTCTCATTCAGTGTTTTTACCTAGCTAATTTATTCATTAAATATTTTCTTTTACCCTAGAAAATTTGATTATTTTCTCCTTAATACCTATAAATAAATTGATTATTATTAAAAATATGGATAAAACACTATAAATGAGAATAAAATAATTTTTAATCAATATTTTCACAATCATATAATCTCACATGTCAACGAACTCAATTAGTATCAGATTCTCAGACCATTAATGATTAATATACTGCATTTTAAATTTTAAATTGATTACACTACATGATATGATTTTTTTTATTGTAGTAATAATCAGTTAATATTGGTTTTCTTTCCCCAATTTATTAATTATCAAAATTGCTTTAAATTGAGTTTGTGGGTTAATATTGGTTTCCAACTATGGTAATAATAATAAATTATTATATTTAAATTGATTACATTGTACGATGTGGTTTCTCGTTATGGTGATAATAATAAATTAATATTTATTTTCTTTTCTCAATTTGTTAATTAACAAAAATTTATTCAAATTGGGCTCACGGGTTAATATTGGTTTTCCACTATGGTAATAATAACAAATTAATATCACAATCCCGTTATGAAATACCTTTTTCAAGTATAGATTTTTAGTTTGATGGTTATTATATCATTGGAATAGAAGAATTTGCAATTGACATAACAGGAGAATAAAAATAGAATAACATCCAACCTACTTCTACTATAACATGACACCAATAGGGTAATATCTATGAAAGGATACCCATTAGAGGTGCCGAACAAACTCCCGCGGGAGATTAGTCCCCGTCGTATAGGCGGTGGGATACTCCTCGAAGTAGAAATAAAAAAAAACTAAATATTTAATAAAGACACAAACTTCAGCACCACGAAACAAGCAAAATGGTAGTTTATGTAAAATTGTATCCAAAAAAAGTTAATGTAAAAGTAATTTTTGCAAAATTATTATTATTATGCTATATTGGTTTTAAAAACAAATGGTTCATTATTACGACTAGCAAATTGAAATTTATTTTAAATATCAATCTATATAGATAAAGAGACTAATAAAAATATCTTTCAAAAAAATAGATTTAATTAACATCTTATTTACTATCAACAAACTTAATAAAAATAGGGTTAATTATGTTTTTAGTCATTTAAAAATTGTCAGATTTGAGTTAGGCTTTTTAAAAAAAAGTCAAATTTTTTTAATCCTTTTAAATAAAATTTGTTTGATTTAGGTCATTTAAGTGAGTTGACTTGCTAGGTGGCACATTTTGACCCAGTCATCATGCCTACGTGACACGAACGCCGACGTGGCAATATTCACTTTTGAATTTAGTCCCTCTAAAAATTGAGTTTTGATTTTAGTCCCTCTAAAAATCGAGTTTTGATTTTAGTCCTTTTGTTTTCCTCTCTCTCTCTCACCCCCACCACCGTCACTCTCTCTCTCACCCCATCACCACCACCACCACCGCTCTCTCTCACCCCCACCTCCACCACCACCACCTCCACCACCACTCTCTCTCACCCCACCACCACCACCAGCACCACTCTCTCTCTCTCTCACCCCCACCCCCACCACTCTCTCTCTCTCTCTCTCCCCCGTCTTGCCCATCCCTTCATTATCGGCAATCATATCCATTAGCAATCCCTGAAGATCCTCCAACATGCCTCTCTCGTCCTAAAAATAATTGAGATCCCAAATATAATTCAGAACTACTATATTTAACAAAACTAAAAAAAGAATAGTAAAAGAAGAATTGATATGCAAGATGAATTGATCTGCATCATCAAGGCCATTTCTTGCATGAAATCAACAAACCCCTGTAATTCCCACAATTCCAAAATTCAACAACCAAACGTGTTGTATAATGTTTAATACTATGAAACAGAAAGGATTGATTAATGAAAGATGTAGAAAGAGAAACCCACATCATCATCGTCCTCTGCAATCAGACCAAACAAGCCAGCATCATAAATCCTTCTCTTCCCTTTATCGGACAAAACTAGAATTAGAAAAGGAAAAAAGGAAAAGCAGAGACCATCAATATTGGTGGTGGGGGTGAGAGAGAGAGAAAACGAGAGAGAGAGAGAGAGAGAGTGGTGGTGGTGGTTGGGGTGAGAGAGAGAGAAAACGAGAGAGAGAGGGCGGTGGTGGGGGTGAGAGAGAGAGGAAAATCGAAGGACTAAAATTAAAACTCAATTTTTAGAGGGACTAAAATCAAAACTCAATTTTTAGAAGGACTAAATTCAAAAGTGAATATTGCCATGTCAGCATTTCATGCCACGTAAGTATGATGACTGGGTCAAAATGTGCCACCTAGTAAGTCAACTCACTTAAAAGACTTAAATCAAACAAATTTTTTTTAAAAGACTAAAAACATATTTAAACCATAAAAATATATGTAAGCAATTAGAATTTTCTTTTGAATGTTAATATCATATCTAAATTGATTAGTAAAAAAATATAATAAATAGATAAAATTTAGATTTAGTTTATAGCCTATTTTTTATTTTTTCACTTAATTTATTGTGGATTTTATTTTATATAAACAAATTAGAAACTTTTTAAACACTAATATCTATACGTATAGTCAATAATATCAAAATACTAACTATTTATATTAGTGAGTATTATCTCATGGGGATTAAAACTACAAATATAAGAAAAAAAATTTGATACAAATATATATAAAAAAACATTTTTATATGAGTACAAATATTGAGTAACTAAGACATGTAAATAATTAAAGATAAAAATATGACAAATTAACTAAGTTAAAATATAATACACTTAGATATGAAAGTTTATCTATATCTACATTAAAATAATCGTTACACCGATACTCTTGCTTCCCGTGGGTATGCTACGTCTTATGATTGGACTGTGTTTGAAACAATTTAAAAATCAAGCTCAACAATAATTTCTTAAATGTGCAAATTTCTATAACTAACCTAAGACCGTAAACAAAGTCCCAGAATTTCATTATTTTTAAATTAATATTATATATTTCAGGGTGAGTTCGAGGGCAATTCAATATCCCCGTCAATATTTGACTTTGAAAAATAGTAAAAACTCAAACTCAACCACTAAATCCGTCAAAACAAGTTGTCTCCGTCAAGTTTGGGTCAATTCGGGTGAATTTATGTTCATTTGTGTTTTTGACATGTTTACTCACAATAGCTACTTAAATTATTTTACTATTTCATGCATAATTAATGTATTTTTTACATTGTAATCTACTTTAAAATTAAAAACTAATCAAATAATTAATACAAATTATATGACCCGTGCATGACACGGATGAATATACTAGTAAATATATAGTTGGAACGAGAAAACATGGTAATGTGCCATGAACGGCTTGTCGGGAATAAAGAGGAAAAAAACAAGGCTTAAATTTTCAACTAAAATATGCTTCATCCATCCATACACGTACGTTTGCCTTCAACAGAACTTAAAACAGAGAGAGATTTATGTTAGAAATTAACTAGGTGCATTGAAATTAAATCATTTAAATAAGTAAATTAGTACCATGGCATTCACCATGATATGGAATTGATCATTTATGACATATCAATTGATTTGAAAAAATATATCAAAAAATTGATTTAATAAACTTGGATACGGGATACCTGTTTCGTGCATGAATATAATTTCCCTAAAACATTTGCTTACACGAAAAGCTTATTGATTAGTATAAAATAATCGGGGGTAGGGAAAACATGCGACGTCAACTAATATATAGGGTTCAGTTCAGGTTTATCGGATCTTACCCAAAAAAAATGTTCAGGGGCAGTTCACAACGCAATCTAGTATAACCCATTGCAAGATAATATACTTAATAATTTGGCACCGTCATGTGTTTTGTAAGAATAGCCACAGGCTATAGCATCGTAAAAATATAAAATATATTTATAAGAATATAATGCTGTACTTGGATTTGGCATTTTATGAGTAAGACACGACACACTGGACACATGCACTTTCAGTTTGGCCTTATTATTAAACTCCAATTACAATTATGTACTAGTAAGGGGAAAGGATAAGTATAAAAAAAAAAGTAAGGGGAAAAGTTATATATAAAAGACTGCTGTTATTACACAAAGTTTTCTATTTATTTTAGAATTTAATTTAATTAGTACGCATTGATAGCGTAGAAAAAAGTTTTACACATACGTCCAATCATATCTTATTATGTAGATTTTTGTGCAAATATTTTAATAATTATTGTTATGAAATGACATTATAATAAAATATATTTGGACGTATGTGTAAAATATTTTTATACTAATAGTGTATAGTAATTAAACTTTTTATTTTGTTCAAAAATGGTAATATTAGTTTAATTGAAGGTAACAATATTTTAAAGGTAAGTAACTTAAACAGAATATTCTAAAAGGCCTAGTGGCCCAGTGGTAAAAATTATGGATATTAAATATGAGTTTATAGGTTGAAACTTCGATGTCGCTGTTGTATTTGTATTAGTAAAAAACAATTGTAAAGGCCTGCTCTCTCTGATCTCAAATATAAGAAAAAAAGTACATGCATCTGGATCATATGATCCAGATGCATGTATTTTTTTTCTTATATTTGAGACCGGAGAGAGTAATTATCACCTAGATATATAACGATCGAAAATTGAATTGCGAGGTTTTATGGACATGCCACGGAAGAACTTATGAT
Organism: Glycyrrhiza uralensis; assembly: GCA_030159175.1. Taxonomy (NCBI): domain Eukaryota; kingdom Viridiplantae; phylum Streptophyta; class Magnoliopsida; order Fabales; family Fabaceae; genus Glycyrrhiza; species Glycyrrhiza uralensis. The sequence goes on along the minus strand of BRZY01000003.1, from coordinate 52,051,690 downwards.
TAGTTCAGGTAATGTCGAGGTGTTCTTCTCATGCCTACTCTTGAAGGGTTGTTTTTATTTTTTACTGTCTGTTACGTCAAAATAAAAACATCCCTAAAGGCACTATGATATGACATTTAAGTTAATAAAAAAATAAAATAGTTAAATATGTTTTTAGTAGTTGTAAACAAAGAGATATTCACTTTTAGTTTTTAAAAAAATATCATTTTTTGCTTTCTTATTTCTGAAAATATATCATTTACGATAGCTATATTTAAAAAATAAATATTTTTTAAAATTTAATTTTCTCTCCTAGTTTTCAATTTCTCAAATTCTACCCTAACTTTTTTTTCCACCTTCCCCTTCCCAAGCATTTATTAATAATCTTCACGCTCACAATAGAAAGAATTATGACCTTCTTTTTGAATTTTGAAGTTGTGAAAAAGTTGAGCATTTATAAAATAGAAATAAAAAAGGGAACAAAAGGAATGCCATTAATTATTTTTGAAATTAAAATATTGAGAAAGTTGACTGATCATTTATGTGCAAAGCTTAAAAAGAATCCCGTAGGATAGGATTGTGGTTGTAACAAGAATTATATATATAGACGTCAAATAAGTGAATTATAATTTTGATGTATTGAATTAAAAATCACACGCAAAGAAAGAGTTTTAATTTATTTTTATTTTTATAAAAGAGATGAAAGCAGCATTAACTTCTTTTAAATTTTCGATGGGGAGAGGGAATATACGAGGAAATTTTACCCCGAATTAAATCATTGACCACAGAGACACAAAACGATGGTAGGGACAGAGTTCCTAAAAGGGTGGGAGGATTTCAGGGATTTTTCAAATCATAATATATTACCATAGACTAGAAAAATGGAAACTCCAATTAATTTTCTTCTCCGAGGAAGATATTGGCATTCATTGACACTTGAAAGGACTTGGTTCTCTGGAGTTTTGTGTGCAAGCTACCAAGCAAGCCTTGACTTTCTTTTCTACCACTTCCTTTTCCCTCCTTATTTAAAAGTTCCCATTCCTTTTATTTACCCTTCCTCTCTTATCTCATGTGCATTTTTCTCTATAAATAAGAAGTGGCTCTCCCTCGCCAATACCCTTTCGCTCTCAAATAGAAAGTTCAAAGTATGGAGGACCTGGATTCAGTGTTCATTTACCAAGAGGTGGGTCATTGCATATATCATCTCTTTTACTCTGATTCCCCTTCATCCTTCTTTTCCATAAATGACATTCATTCATTTGTTACTCCATTTCATGATTAATATTCTTTATGCGGACTATGTTATTGGACCATTTAAGACCAACTTATTGATTCATTCATTCTTCTTCTCCTCCTTTCATTTATCTGACTCATTGATTCTTTTGAAATGGATTAATTGTCGCTGGAAGGATTCTTTATGTTGTATATTTGTATTTACCAGATGATATTACACAATACAGTGTGTTGCTTTTTTATCTCAGTAGTAAATGGCTACTGCTTGAAATACATAGGCTGTAATTGTTTTACCGCATCAAAGTTGTAAAATTTTCTACATTGGAATAATTATCATGTTGGATTTTTTTTTTCTCTGGATGTTTCTTTTTGCGCTTCTCTGGATGTTCCTTTTGCAGTAATGAGATATGGTGTGGACAGAGTCGAGAGATTTTTTTTTTCCTCTGCATTAATTTTTATTATGGCGCATTGTTATTTTTGTACAAACAAGTAGGTTCCGGAATTTCATCGTTGACCCCCGTTTTCGTTTAATATGTCCTCCTCCGTAATAATAAATTTTGGACAATTATTATTAATTAATGACACTAATTTTCGGAAAATTAATGTGACCTCTTCCTTGACTAAGAAGGAAGGTTCGATCATTGACCCATTTTCCCCGTAATTAGTTTTCCGTCATTAAAAAAAACCCATTTTCTCGCTGTTTCTAAAACAAGTATTTTATATTTTTATTTTATCTTGGTACAAGATAATTTTTTCACTAATCCCAGATAGTATAATTTTTGCCCGGGGGTAGTTTGAGATTGTGTTCATCTTCCTAACTTGGAACCTGATGATGTATTCGTTATGTGAATCTTTGATAACCCAAAAAAGCAAAGCCTGTGTCAAATACCCCGTTTAAGGCTGAAAGCATAAATCACGTTATTGATCTTTGTGTCTAAGCTCCAAAACTTGTTGCTTTCTGTGTTGTTCATTTCCCACCATGTGTTCAAGTTGCTTAATATTCGGCTCAATTTTCACCCCGTAATTAACGTGCACTCACGTCAACCATTAGTCTGTATGAGTGACTTCACTTAGAAGTGGTTCCTTGACTTAACCCCACTAACATTTTCCACATTTGATTTTCCAGAGGGAACAGGAATTGAGGCAGAAGCTCAACGATGCAACACTTGAGCTAGAAACCATGAAGAATATTAAGATGGAACTCTTCAATCTGCTAAAGATGGCTTACCAAGAGAGGGATGAAGCAAGATGCCAGCTTCAGAAACTGATGAACAACCTTGTGCTGCCCTCTAGTCCAATCCACTTGCAAGAGAGTCTTCTCATGTTTCCTTGTGCTAAAGCATTAGCAAACCCAAGCATCACAGACTCTAGTAGCCTCTCACATGGTTCCCCGCCAGTAGATTCCTTTTTTGACACTGTTTCTTCCCCAGAGTTTTCAAACATCAATACAGTTGACTCCAACAACAACAACAACAACATGGCATATCTCAATCATCATCATCAGCAGCAGCATTTGGTTCAAGACTTCAATTGCTTAGCATCACCATCACCATCTCCTTCTCCTGCTTTGATGATGATGGTACCTTTAGAAAAGCCACCACCCTCTGATCCTGCAACTGAAGTTATAGATTGTCTTGCCAAAAAGAGAGTCTTGCCTCAAAAGGGTAAACTCCTTCAAGCTGTGATAGATGCTGGTCCATTACTTCAGACAATACTCCTTGCTGGGCCACTTCCCAATTGGAGAAACCCCCCACCTTTGCAAGACATCAAAGTTCCACCTTTGAACATCAAAGAGTATGATACCACTACTAGCATGGAGCCCAATTCTTTTCCAAAACCAAAGCCTTCGCTCTTGCAATCTTCAAATGTTCCCTCAACTTGTTCTGCTTCCATGCTTAATTTTGCTGGTAACCCCTCTGGTTCATGGAACAATTCGTGGCAATTCAGTTCAAGTTCTGGTGTCAGGATCCAAGTCCCGTCAAGGAAGCGGCGGCAAATGCATCAATGATTATTATTTTTTGATGAAATTTTCTTCCTTTTTCCCCCTTCTGTAAATGGAGTTATAGCAATTGGTGTAAATGGCATATCCGCCTCTTGATTGAACAGTCTTAGTTGGCCTTTTTGGTTATGGTTGAAAATGTTGGAGTTCTTCTCTGAACTTGACAGTTTTGGATGATTTAAGTTTAAATGTTACTAAATCAAGTTTACATCTTTGTGATGCAAACTTTTGACTATTCATAGTTATAAAAAAAATAACAATTCGGTTCAAACTGGCCGTGATTTATATTTAGTCTTGTTTGAGACTTTTATGTTTACCCTTTGCAGCATCTCACGAAAAACTCAATTTTTTTAACCTTTGATAGTATCTAAGACAAGGCTTTTTCAGCGAATACAATGGAGAATCCTTAATATCATCTCCAACTGTGTGTGTATATACTCAATACTACTTCGGTTTGAACGTTCTGGATCTGATTGCCGGCAATGTTTTACCTACATAATTTACACTGTGTTAACTTCTTTTTTATTAAGATGTCTTCTGATAAAGCTCGTGCTCCTCCGCAATGGAGACGAGAAGAAATTTGTTCAATTATTGTAGTATGGGTTGTCTTCTTTATATTTATCTACCTTGGCATATTTAAGCATCTCTTCATGGTGATTTACCGTGCAATCACCACAAGAAACCTGGTTCAAAGGCGACTTCTTGATGAGCCCAATTCCAATCCCAGTGATCCTTCTCTACAGCTTCAGAGTCGTGGATTGGAGTTCTCTACAGTAAACACTCTCCCCATATCTCAGTATAAGAGAAATGAGGGTGAACACAAACCAATGAACGCGGACTGTGCCGTTTGTTTGGGAGAGTTTGAAGAAGGGGAGTGGCTAAAACATCTTCCAAATTGCTCCCACAGCTTCCATGCTTGCTGCATTGACACATGGTTTCAGTCTCATTCTAATTGTCCCCTCTGCAGATCTTATGTCCATCATGACCACCCTGCCAACACAGATCATATGTCAACCTCTGAAGACTTTTCCCATTCTCTTTGAAAATCTGATTATTAGACTGCAGTACAAATGTACAATGGTACGAGTTTTTTTTTTCCAGAGGTTAATCTGGATTTGTGTATATACATCTCTAACTTTATCAATGGACAACGTAAAACTGTTGAGATTAGTAGATCCAGCATTAGTTAAAAGTTTACATAGATTTTGCATATATTCACTCAAGGGCAACTCCAATAGGAGTGCTTAACGGGTGCTTATTAAGCACTTTTATTGTAGGGGGAAAATGCGAATGCTTAATAAGGAGTGGTGTTTGCACAAACACCCTCTCTCTTCTCTCTCGTGACGGATTCCATATGTATTTGTAGGTTTTAATTGGATGTGAAATTATTAGTAAAATTCATTTAGTAAATTTTTTAGAGTTACTGGATTAGAGGAATTGAGTACTTATTGGATACTTGTATTGAAAAAGATAAAAATAAATTATGTGTACACGTGAAACCCAATTAAACACCCAAAAATGGGTGCTCTAGTGAAGATAGCCTAAAAGCCTAGCTACAACGACAAGTATGTTTGGCGTATGTTGAGAGTTTTCCAGGAAAGTGCAAAGACAGGCGACATTTACTATATTTTTTTATTTTTCATTAATTTCACTTTATAATTATAAAAACATTAACTTAATTTAAATTATTTTTTTCAAGATGTACAACGACGACAACAAAAAGAATTAATATTTTTTTATAGAATAAAATAATGTATTTATATTCATTAAAAAAAAATCAACTAAAAAGATACAGACGAACACTCGATAATGGGTTTGTTCTGTAAATATTTTTCATTCTTGCTGATTACAAAAATTCACAAGTAATCAATTTGTTTTCAATTTTATTTTATAAAAGTTAAACAAAAAGTTATAAAATCATTTCAGCGTTAAGTTAATTTAAAATGCAAAATCAAAATGCATTTCAATAAGTATACGCACCATAAACTTCTATTTCGGACTTTCAATTACATATTCAGATATTCTACGATTGAAGAATTTTCAGATAGACATTAATCCTTCAAATAATCGTTGTTTATAAATAAAATATTCACTACCTTCTGCTTTCCTTCCAAAACCCTCCATCTAACCATGTCCCAGGTGAGAGTTATTTTTCATCGTGTTCCACATATAATACTAATCCTCATGCTATCCCCTCTGCCAACTCAAGCTTCTAACATTGTAAAGACTTCAAAATTACTGAACTCAAATTTACTCAACAGTTGAGCCATCCCTTGTGGGTTGATTACTGTTATTTGAATGGCACAAGATGTCCCATAAATACCAAAATACAGCACTGGACAATTTTGTCGGTAACACCAATAGCAGTTTAAACAAAATCCATGTGGCTTAATCACCAAAACTTTGAAAATTTTAATGTTCTCATTTCAATCATCAATTTAAACATTTCTAAAGTCAAAATTGAAACACGAGGTCTGCTTAGTGTCAATTGAAACAAAAGATACAGAACAACAAAACACAAAATATAGAACTTATCCATTTTTAAAAAGTTTCCACCAATGATCATAGAACTGCCTAACATCTAAATAGAACCCGGATGAACCCAGGTACTACCTTAGATAATCCCGATCTTGTTTGCTACATCCAATGCATCGTAATCAGGAGTCAACCGGACATAAGCCTTCTTGGTTCCATCAGGCCTGCAACAGAATTCAAGTTTAGAAATCGTAGCAGAAATCCCCCCATATTGAACTATAAATAAATTGCTACTAGTACAATGCAAATAGTATTCAAACCAATTCCAGATAGTAAAATTCTGTATTATCCGATGGAAACATTCAAAGAATTCCTACTTTCCTAGCCAGACAAATAAAAAATAAAAGATAATCCAACTCCAGGCATTAATTCCAGATTCCATAACTGAAACTGTCAACCCCGTGCTTGTTGGTCCAAACTAGTCGCGACAATGCCAAACCTATATTTACCAATGAAACTGAAAACAATGTACACCCCACATGTGAAGACCCTTCAGGACTACAGATTATCTCTGGTGTCACATATCACTATAACAGAGCCTTCAAAGGGTAGTGCAATATGAAATTCACTATTAGTCTACAAACGTCATTAGCAATGATGAGTTATCAGACCACTTATTAACATTGAAAATCAGTGCATAAAAGGCTCACCTGATCAAGGTGTTAACCTTCTTCGCCTGGATGTCATACATTTTCTTCACTGCATCCTTTATCTTCTTCTTGTCAGCACGCAGGTCAACAATGAAAACCAAAGTATTGTTGTCTTCAATTTTCTTCATTGCCGACTCGGTGGTGAGAGGGTACTTCAGAATCTGATAGTGATCAAGCTTATTCCTGGGTGGGGCACTAATGCGAGGGTATTTGGGGTTCCTATCCTTTGTCAATGTCTTTGGCCGATGGAAAGTGACAGTTGTTCGGATCTTCTTGGCCTTCTTCTTAAATGCAGGGCCAGACTTTACTGCTTTAGCAGTTTTCAAGGCCTGTGCCTTCGGATCAGTCTTCTTAGAACCATCACCTGCAAAAAAAATCCTCCATCAAGTCACATCAAAGCAAAACCAAGACCTAAGTACCCCAACTATTCTTTACACAATAGACTTCTCTTCCAAATTACATGCTTGATTTGATTCAAATTCCAAAATATTATCACAAAATCCAATCAAACATAAAAATGGAATGACTGCACTCGGGCATGCCAGTGAGAAATACTTAACACAAGGACACACGATAGGTCAATAATGCACTATGCTCATGTTATTAAATCATAAACATTTTTATTAACTTCAGTTTAAATTTTGTAATAGCACATGTTTTCTGCTTCCATACAAACTTCAACTACTGGGATGCGCTGTTCTATCACCTAAGGAGGATATGAAACTAGTCGGGGGGAAAATGGGGCCAGAAAATTGAAAAATGGAAAATGAGGAACATGAACATACCTTTTGGTGGAGCCATAGGTTGAGGAGGGAAAAGAAACTCTACCTGTCAAATATCCCTAATTCCTGAAACAAAAAAAAAATCTGAAGTTGTTAAATGCATGAAACCATGCAATTAGCATAGATTAGCAAAGGCACAGTAACAGACCTGCGCGACGCAGAGGCAGAGGAACAAGCCGGCTCTAGGGTTTACCGGTCTGGTGTGTGTGCATTATATACGAGCTATTTACGAAATGACCAGAATATCCCTATATCCATTCATGTGTGTATCGGGCCAGGCCCAGCCCATCTTGGATGGCGGATCCGTTTGAAATCCAGTAGGAGGCGTTGACCGGCCCATGTTCAGCCCAACATAAAGAAATGGTGCGAATCCGAGTAGTACTACCGTACTTGCTGTCTCCCGAGGCGGGTGAATGCTGACGTGGCAGACCAGTTTTCATTTTCTCGCATGGTGATGAAACAGTGACTGAGATTCTAAGAAACCTCTGAACTCTCTCTCTCTCTCTCTCTCTCTCTCTAATCCGACGTCGTTTGTCGTGTTTGCTTGGGATATGGCGGAAACAACCTCGTCTTCTTCAGGCGATTGGAATTGGAGGGACAAGAAGTTGTGGAAGGGCACATTTGCGGTCACCGGAATCATGCTTTCCCTCGTTACCTATGGCGTCTTGCAGGTTTACGCCTCAAAGCTCTCTCTCTCTCTTTCCTTATCCTGTTGAAAAGTAATTGTAATTACAATGTCTGTTTTTCTCTTCATAGAATACAGTTAACCCTGTCATTGCTGTAATTTTTTTCGTTTCGCGTTCAGTAATGGCTGTCATTAAAAAACCATAGCTGCTATTATTTGAATGCTAACTCACCTTGAAAGAAATTAATAGCATGAGCAAAGCAACAAACATCAATGAGATGGTAATGCTCTTACCTGTTAATCTCAAATGATGCTTATTTAGTAGTAATTAGCTGTTTAATACACATACCTGGCTGGCATGAAAGGTCCGTACAAAATAGATTTTTTTTGTCTTCTTAAATTGGAGAATGTCAACGCCCTATGTTAGACCTGCACTAGCCGATGGACCCATACAAATTACGGGTCTCTTCTTAGCATAAACAGAAATGAAACAGTTTTGACGGGAAATAAAAGAACCTAGGAGGTCTCAGGAGGTGTCACTTGTCCCTGCCAGAACCTGATTTTCATATATATTAAGTAATTAATTAATAATTGATTAATTGATAACTGATTTGTCAAGTGAGTTATATAGGTATTGGTTATCTTTCAGGAAAAGATCATGAGAGTCCCATATGGGGTGAACAAGGACTACTTCAAATATTCTCTCTTTCTTGTTTTCTGCAACCGGATCACAACGTCAGCTGTTTCTGCAGGTGCTTTACTGGTAAGTACATGTTACATTACGTATATATATGAAAAAAAAACTGATACTGTGGTTGGTTTCCACCCATTTTATAGCGTATGAAATTGCAACCTTCCTTTTCTGTGACTGTATTGCATTTGCTTAGCCAGAGTTTTTCTCAAATTCATCATTTTTAATCTTTCTTTATAGGCAAGTAAAAAAGCATTGGATCCCGTAGCTCCCATTTATAAGTATTGCCTTGTGTCAGTATCAAACATACTGACCACAACTTGTCAGTATGAGGTGAGCTGCATACTTTCTTTGTGCCTGTACAGTTATGTTCTTTAGGAGGTTCTATTATTAATGGCTGTAAGTTAATGCCTATGCTTTCTTACTTTCTTTTTCTTTTTTGTTTGAATGATCATATATCTTATTCCAGGCCCTCAAATATGTCAGTTTCCCTGTTCAGACTCTTGCAAAATGTGCTAAAATGATACCAGTTATGGTAGGTCAGACTTTAATGCTGTGCCTGATTATTTAAATCTCATGTTTCTCTTTTAAATATGACATATGAGAATAATAAGTTAGACAATTTTAAGTTGCTGCACTATATCCATGAAAGAGAAAATACTATGAGGATTGAGGAGTGGAGATATGGTGTGATGTTATAAACATGTTGTACTATCTTTGATGCTTGACAAGGTGTATTTATGAGTTTTTTTGTATTTCGTGTAGTATAAGTTATATTGGTTTAGTTATAACTAATTATGGTTGAATTAGAGCCCTAAGAGCATACTATACGGATTTGGAAAGTTCTCAAGGATTTGTTTACTTGTGAGTCAAGTTGATTATGAACGTAAAAAGGCATGCAATATATGTGTAAAACGAGATGCAAATTCTATTTTAACTTTTCAATTTCATTGTTATTCCAAGGGCTTTCCTTGTGTTCTAGTAAATCTACAGTTTATACTTAGTGGATTCTAGGTTGTCTATTAGAATAATCTGGTCTGCTAGCCATTATTTTTCTCATCCATCATTCATCAATAATGTATACAATCTCTATACCTATGGTTTATTCCTTTTGTGGCTGGTTAAGATTGATTGATATATTGTGTGGTTCTTTCTTGCAATTGAATCTTCATACCTGCCTTTGTATATTATTTAGGTCTGGGGCAATCTGATAATGCAGAAGAGATATCAAGGAACTGACTATTTGTTGGCCTTCTCAATAACCCTTGGTTGCTCAGTATTCATCCTATATCCGGTAATTATTTTGTCTTTGACCCAAGTTGTTCCCCCCCCCCCCCCTACTTCTTTTTCATCAATCTTCTTGTTTGTGATTATAGGTTTCTTCAGTGTTGGTTCTAAAGACTAAATGCACTATTTTGTCCCTAAGTACAGGAAGTTCTAAACGGACCCTAAATAGTTTTTGCATTCTTCTCTATTTAAATGTATCAAAGCAAATAAAGCACATCACAAACTTATGAATCTCATTTGAAGATTACAAGTCCACACATATATTTCATAAATTGATATCTAACTTAGGATCCACACACACACACAAAGGGAGAGACAGGAGGGAGAGAGAGAGAGAGATACACTTTTGAACAATTGAGTGATAAACAGCAAATTTGCCATTGGTATGTTGACTTACAAGTCTGACCAACATATTTTCTTATGGCAACCAATGGACTCCCTTCTATGACAAATGCTGTTTCTCCTGCATTGCATTTAGTAAGCATATCATCACAGATACTGCTTTCTTACTCTTGATTGAAAATGCTGTTGAAGATACACAATATACATGATTATCTAGCAGCATTCTGTAATAAGCTGATATAATTCTCGTGTGTTGTCATTGTAGGCAGGAACCGACATAAGTCCATATGGTAGGGGAAGAGAAAATACTGTTTGGGGCATTCTCCTAATGATTGGTTATCTTGGGTATCACCACAAAACTTAATATCCCTCTTTCTATGATGAGTTACTTTACGTATATCTGAAACAAAAAATTCCAGAAAAAAGTCACCGCTGCCTTCACTCATTATGACACGTAAGGTTTTTAATATGTTCTCATTGTCAGGAATAAAGCACCTTGCCTATCCAACAGTTTAATATTTTCCTGCATAAAATTTGTCTTTTCCCAACTTTAAAGTCCACAGATCTATTATGAATTACTTTAAACTATTTTTTTTTTGTTGTTGATTTGAGTGATACTGATTATCTGAAGCTGCATTATATGGCTGAAACCTCCTTTTGTAGCTCTTTGCAGTTTGTACATTCTTGCAGATTCTTAAATGCACACAAATTGGTCCCAGCATTATCAATTTATGCTTTTGCCAATTTATTTTAAGAATTCAATTTATCATAGAAAACTATTCATGTGCTAGTCTATTTTTGAATCAGATACTAAGTTTTTGGTCCAATAGGTGTGATGGCTTTACAAGCACATTCCAAGATAAGCTGTTTAGAGGCTATGACATGGAGATACACAATCAGATATTCTATACTACTTTGTGTTCTTGTGTTCTTAGCCTGACAGGTATGTTTCAGACATGAAATTTTATGTTGGAACATTATATTTTTGTCGTATTTAAACATTCTATATTTGTCTTTTCTGCAATGAGAATCTTCTTGGCCTATATTTCTCCACTTTTTCTTCTCACATATTTTGCCTCTTTTCCAGCTTCATGGTTGGAGAATGATTCTTTTGACATCTGATATTTTTCGCTCAGGTCTTATCTTACAAGGACATTTAATACCAGCAGTGGAGTTTGTTTATCTCCATAATGATTGTTTCTTTGACATAGTATTGCTTTCAACCGTAAGCAAACTGGCCCTTCTGTTTTAAAGTTTATAATACAGTATTGATAATGTGCTTTCCTTTTCTTCTGTTTTAATCAAGTTTTGAAATCTATAATGCTTTTGCCCCTTCCTTTATTTTATAAAAGAATAATAAAAATATTCCCCCTCCTCCATCCTCCATTCGAAGAAGTTTGTCATAACATTGATTTTCCACAGGTTGCGACAGCTGGTCAATTTTTTATTTCCTATACAATTCGCACTTTTGGTGCTCTAACATTTGCTACTATAATGACAACGAGACAGGTAACTATTTTTTGCATAGAAATGTCAAATTTCACACTGTCCTTTCAATTATATATTTTTCCAGTATTTGTCATATTTCATTCTAATTATTGCAGTTGGTAAGCATTATGCTGTCATGTGTGTGGTTTTCCCATCCTCTTAGCTGGGAACAGTGGATTGGAGCTGTAAGACTTGGTTTTCATTTTTTTGAGCATCACAATGCATCAAGTCACGTTACACATGCAGTCTTAAACTCACACTCTCTTTTATCAGCCACTAAATCACAAGTGGTCCCTACTTAATACTTATTTTGAACTACCATGGTAGTTCACACTTCACACACTATATGTGACCCAATACTGACTTAAGTGAATTTGAGAAGCCTATTAACAACAATAAATCATCAGGTCATTGTCTTTGGCACCATTTATGCAAAAAGCTTCTTGAGGAAAGCACCCGAGAAGCCAACATCCTCTGTAGAAATTGTACAAAATGGAAGTTCAAATAATTTGAAGGAGAACCCATGATGAGAGTTCAACAACTTTGCTAACCTGACACATGGTACTACTGTAGTGGTGGGGCAGCTTCGGTTTTAAGTTCAGAGCTGCACATTCAGTATTTCAGGTCGTGGATAATGCAGGTGGTTTGACAGACATAAACTCAAGACAACCTTCAACTTGGTATCACAATCATAACATTGGAGAACTTAGTAGGATGTTAACACCTCATTTTTTTTCCATAGGGGAGATCAATTATAGACTGATCAAAGCCGAAAGAAAAATGTTTATAAATTGAAATATGTACAATGTGTTTGCTCAAGCAAGGTTATTTCTTGGTTTAGTTTTTAACAATGTGTTGAGTGAGAGACAGAAGGCTTGTGCTAATCTTAGTGGCCCGGCACTTGAATGTAAGGGGATGTGACCTTGAGTTTAACCATGGAGAGGAACCACTGCTGTTAACATAAAAACTAGTTCGGACATATAAAATTAATTTGAAAATGGTAAGAAGTCGTGTGAACAATTCAAGGGACACGGACTCAGAAGAGCACATTGAATATACTCGAATATAATATATTTAAGTTTTCATTTTTTTAGTGTAAAATTACATTAATACAAACTCGTTTTATTTTAATAAATTATATCGTCCCACCAAGTCTCGTATCTTCCTCAAACTAAATTCTCGTATTAAATTAAATTAAATCACTGATTTTTTCTTTAATTAATTATTCAATCAAATGATATTGATTTTTTAAAGTTTATTAATTAATAATTAAATTTCTTCAACCAATCAACATTACACATAATAGGATATTTACAAATCATCATTAAACTAATTTTCTATTAAATAACCCAATTTTTTCAAAATTAAAAGTTTCATACAATTTATATTTTTCACATTTTAAAACTTGAAGCTGGCAGCCAATGCCATCATTGAGTTCATTCAGACTGCAGTACAAGGATTCTGCGTGAATCCCATAACACTCTCATGACACCTAACTTTGTTTCAGCCTCTGCAAATGAAGTGCCAGTAGCTTCTGATGGGTAGGGTAGCCTCAGTCCTTTATCAGCATGTAGCTCAGTAACATCCACAACATAGGTCTCTAATTCCTCCAAGCTCTTCCCATGCCACTTGCCATGCACCTGAACTACCTTCCCTTTGCCAATCTCCTCTCCTCGCACATCTACAAGCATAACATGCTGACCCACATTGCAATGAACAATTTCTAGAGGACCTGCATCAACAAATTCAGCTCAGAATTATCACCAGAAGTTGTTATTCTCGCTAGACTAAGATCTTTTTCTTGCATTTGATGAATCACCAGGACTGTCAGGTGAGTCAGAGGACCCTACTGCTTTCCCTCTTTGCTTATCTGGCACTGAATTATCTACATCTGCTGGTCGAACATCCTTAGCTGTGCGGGCTAGCTTAGCTTTTCGGTTGTTCAACCTGATATGGCAAACATGAAATTCCACCACAAATCAAACCTGGCTAAAAAATGCTTGGACATGTCAATGTCATTGTCCAAAAATTGCAAATAAATATTTCATGGAAACGATTAAATTTTTGGACTCTGATAAAAACTTATCACATACGAAGCTTCATTTATCAATTTTTTTAAAACCATAAATTGGTTGGAAAAACTAGAAGAAACATGAGAAATAAGATACACACCTAGTAACAGCTTAGCTTCAAATAAAAACTTAATAAGATATCACTATGATTTGGCAAAGAAAGAATTTTTCTTTGGTTCACCATGATATTGGTGCGAAGTATCCACTGGTTTCGCCAATGATTAATCTCTGCCGGAGAACCTAGTTGACCACCTTTAGTGGAGTCTCTTCTCCCAACCACATTTTTTTCCATCTATCTATAAGGCTCAAACCCGAGACCTTGCTTAAGGGTCCGAGCTCAGTTCCACTCGGACCAATGTAATGTTGGTAAGAAAGAATTTATAATATGATAGTTATGCTTTGTTATATGATCCCCCTATGGACAAAAAAGGTAATGTTACATGATCAGAGTTCTTCCATCACAGAACAATGAGAAGAACATAATTGATGAGCAACATAAAAGAGGGAATCCTATGACCCCACCCCCAAAAATAAAGGAAATCCTCACCAATTTTTAAGCTGAGAAGGAGTAACCTCAGAGCCCTGGAAAACATAAAGCAGGAAAGTCTTAGAGAAGAAAATGTGTCAATAAAATATTAATTATTAGTTTAGCTGCATTTACATACATGGAGACTTAATTTATCAGCCCATAATTGAAGTGCAACTGCATTTCGCTGCATTTCAGGCTCATCCAAGAGTGCCCTCTCAATCAATTTCACTTGTTCATCATTCATTATAGTTCGCTTTCGTTTTCTCCTCTGTACAGTTTCAACCTTTTCATTCTCTGGAGTTTCTCCAACTACAACCTTTTTATGATGCTCCCTTGATTTTGACTCGCCATTATCCACATGATCAACAACATTTTTTCCTTTTGCAGAACTAGTATCTGAACCACTTGTTTCAGCATTTTGAGCATCCTTGTCCATATCTCTTGCTCCTCTTAACACAGTTTTAGTAGCCTTGCCTTTACCTTCTACCTGATCTTTCCTATTTGAGTTATAGCCTTGATTTGTGTTTTCAGCTCCCGTATTATGCTGGCCTGTGCCTGGAAATGCAGAATTCTCGGACATTCCCTCCTTCAAGTTACCACCCTTCTTATTAAGTTCAGCACGTTCTTTTGCTTGTAAAAGCGATGAGCATCCCCCTATACTCTGAGCCACCTGCAGGAAATCAAACTTGACCGTTCAAGCCATTATGTAGATGACGAGTTAAAAAGTAATCATATCCCAATTTGAGAATTGACTTACATTGTTATTTAATATTTAAAGGTATTGCCTAGTTCCGACGT
Source organism: Glycyrrhiza uralensis (assembly GCA_030159175.1). Classification (NCBI taxonomy): domain Eukaryota; kingdom Viridiplantae; phylum Streptophyta; class Magnoliopsida; order Fabales; family Fabaceae; genus Glycyrrhiza; species Glycyrrhiza uralensis. The sequence continues at coordinate 52,036,680 of BRZY01000003.1, read as the reverse complement.
TAGATTAATTTTAATTACATTTCTGTTGGCACAATAACTATCATAAATCATAACTATTATAAAAAACAAGTAGGCATACAATATGATCCCACGTTTTGAGAGTGAAAAAACCTTGCACATACCTGATGTTTGTTGATGAGTCTAGAAAATTTATCCCAAGATAATGGCTCCTCAAATTTGCTATCCTGAGTTTCTCCAGCATGATAGAAGCAAAAAAATTTTAAGAAAATAGAAGGAAATAAATCATAAAAAACAATATTAACAGCTCAGATTAAATGAAAAAGACTTACTTGAACACGATTTTCCCCAAAGCTGGTAGAAGTAATTAGTGTTTGTAATTCGCCAAAGAACACCCTGCAAGCAATTTAAAATATAAGTTGTTCGAACATGATAGCACAATATGAATAATAATGAAATTGATTTTACAACAGATTTTCATTGAGACTTGCACAAAGTTGAATTTTAAAAAATCCTGTTCTGCATCATAGATAAATTGGCTAGTAGATATTTAAATTATAATGTCAAAATTTGACTTTAGTGTTGGCATCACCCAACCATGTAAACTTTATTCTGAAAAGTAGGAAGTTACCATTAGTTAGTTACATGGTTATTCAAACCTTTATAACTTAATTTTTTGTCATAAAGAAAAAATAAACGGTAAATTGTCGTGCAATAATGTGGGTGTCATGAAGCTACAAAAACTAAGCATAAACAATGGCTTATAGATGATAACTAGAAGAGAATGTCTATTCTAGCCCCCCGCCTGGTTTTTGTGAATATTTTTTTTTTTAGTTTGGTAATCAATCCTCAGAACATCTTAGCGTGAATGATGAAGAAGTTTTCTTGACTCTGGTGCCCACAACAAGCTCTCTTTTATCCCACCAAACAGCATTTACTAATTAACTGCCTAATCCATAACCATGAACCTGTGTTCCGGACCATGCTTGAAACCTTGTCAACATATATGCCAATGTCATTTATAATAAAAAATTTGTCCATTTTCATCAATAACCTTTAGAAAAATTTAAATTTTATTCTAGTGGCATAAGGAGATGCCATTGATGCCACTTTGATCATGCACGAATCATCGTATCTATGGCTGATACTTGATTAGACATCAAAATAACTGTTCAAAATTAGTCATGCTACAGTCGACACTAGAAAGAGAACTAGAAGAGGGACAAGTAACCTTAGAAGATGTACATCCTCCTCATTTAAAAAGTTTGGAATCAAAGATTCTGCATGACTTAACAAAGAGCCTACAAAAGAAAGTTACTTGTAAGAAAGTAGCAATATACTGCTGATAAATCCAATGAAGTGTCTGAGAACAATCATTACGTAGGTTCTTGCTAACAGTGGCAGCTTTAGGAGCATCAGAAGCGAAGGAAAACCCAGGCAGCAAATTAGATAGATCCATTTGCAAGCACTCCAGGACCTTGAGAATGAAAAGGTTCCTCTCCTGTTCTGGAGATTAAAGTTAAAAAGGAAAAATCATAAATGATATGAGGAAATATATATAGCTGTATAGCAATCAAATTTATACTAAAAATTTGCAGAGCATTGGCAAATAACCAACCTTCACATATGTTGGGAACAAAACAATGAAGATTTGCAATGATCTTGACAAATAATGATGTTCTATGATGTGCATAAGAAGCAGAAGGCATGATGTTAGGTATCAGATGCAATTCCAAAACTGTTGCATTCCGTAGATCCAGTGATGAAGTATTATCCAAAACCCATCCAACTGTGGCAAATATATCATATTCAAGGCTTGCATCCTCCTCTGTTTCTGGGAGATTAGACGAACACCAACAGGATAAAAAATCCGCATGTGACAGTGATATTATTGCTGTCAGAACTTTAGTCTGGAATACCATGCAAAGGAGACAATCAAATTCTCAAAGTGACAAATCAAAGAAAATGCAGATAATGCATCAACTACAAACCAATCAGAAAAACAAGAGGTGAATTTCTTTTAATAATTGATTGTGTTTTTCATGAATCGACTATAGGGTAATTTTACAAACAAAACAAAGAGTTACCAGCACCAGAAATAGACAGAACGGGAGTGAAGTCAATAATACTAAAGCAAGTTATCTCTTAATATTCTCATAATGATAACTTACAAAAGAAACTGTCATGTAAGATCGAAAGTTTGAATCATCAGAGAAGATGTCAGCTAGACGCATTGCATTAAGCTGTAAAAGCCCCATTGGGTATCTTCTGTCGGTAGTAGCGAGATGCCCAGAATTTCTTCCAAAAGCAGTTTTCAACAATTCAAAAACCTACATCATGAAAACAATACTAAAATTCAGAACCTGATAGTAAAAACATTGACGTGTTTAATGCATAAAAAAGGTTTTGTTCGAGGCCAGCAGGTAGGCCCAGAAAGACTACACACAAGTGGCAAAAATGCATACTACAGACCACCATATCACAAATATCAATGGCTTAATGATGTTTTTAGTCCTTTAAAAATTCCCAAATTTGAGTTTGGTCCTTTAAAAATAAGTCAAACTTTTTTAGTCCTTTAAATATTTTTTTGTTTGATTTAGGTCCTTTAAGTGAGTTGACTTGCTAGGTGGCACATTTTGATCCAGTCATCAGGCCTACGTGGCACGAAACGCTGACGTGGCAATATTAACTTTTGAATTTAGTCCCTCTAAAAATTCAGTTTTGATTTTAGTCCCTCTAGTTTTCCTCTTCCTCCTCCTCCACCACCACCACCACTGCACTCTCTCTCTCTCTCTCTCGTGTGTGCATGTGTGTAGAAACCAAGGGGTGTGGTGAGAGAGAAAGAAAACGAGAGAGAGGGAGAGAGAGAGTGTGTGTGTGGGTGGAGGAAGGTGGTGGTGGTTGGGGTGGGGGTGGTGGGGGTGAGAGAGAGAGTGTGGTGGTGGTGGTGGTGGAGGGGGGTGGGGGCTAGAGTGGAGGAGGGTGGAAAAGGAGGGAGAAGGTGGTGGAGGAGGAAGAGGAAAACCAAAGGACTAAAATCAAAACTCAATTTTTAGAGGGACTAAAATCAAAACTCAATTTTTAGAGGGACTAAATTCAAAAGTTAATATTGCCATGTCAGCGTTTCGTGCCACGTAGGCATGATGACTGGGTTAAAATGTGCCACCTAGCAAGTCAACTCACTCAAAGAACCTAAATCAAACAAAAAAATATTTAAAGGACTGAAAAAGTTTGACTTATTTTTAAAGGACCAAACTCAAATTTGGGAATTTTTAAAGGACTAAAACCATCATTAAGCCAATATCAATTTATAGATTTCCTGAAGAACTAGTATTCTACTAAAAAATCCAGTGTTTTTTTTTGTGTAATAGTCAGAGATCCAACCTCAGATGATAAGTAACATTCCCACCGAGGATAATGAAATGATGGAAGTGATAAAACAAAGTCAATACAATCAAAGTGAAACCATTTCAGGCAATAATTTCCATCAACCAATTATCAGCAAAAGCCCACAAACACTGGATATTCTATTATTGTTGTCTTCAACAGGTTTGCATCATAAGGTAAAAGCTGAAAACTAACCTCCAATGCAACAGACTTGGCCAAATCTAAACTTTGTGATGAGCTGGCTACTTCATCAAGAAAAGAAAGGTTTTCTGCTTCACACAAACTCAGCAGCTGCATCAAGAAAGTAGTGACAGTGTTATTCATGCATAATATGCACAATTTTGAAAAAAGAAAAACAAACAGGCCGCCTACTGCACAAAGTTCCCACCATCATGATGTCTGGGGTGGGTCAAGCATACACAGCCTTACCCCCTATGACAGAGAGTGATAGGTACTCCCACTAACTGACTCACAGGGGGTTACCTATCAGAGAAACTGTTTCCATGACTAGAATCTGTGTCCACCAGATAACATGGCAGCTCGTTGTGCCAAGGCTTACCCTCTAATTCGCACAATTAATGTAGTAGATTATTTTCAAAAGCAGACATTTATAACAGATTTTACCACAGGACTCACAATGGATAGTATTTTGGCTTTTAGCCTTGAAATTCCAGCCAAGATCCTAGTTGGAAAAGATGCTTGAATGTTTAACTTCAAGATAGATTGAGCCAGGAAAAGAATGCTTCCCTTTCCACATAGTTCCTGCAATCACATAAAAAAAACATGCATGCGGTTCATGTATGCATGTATAAAGTTTAATGCATTCTATCAACCAACCAAATAAGTGGAATGACATTAAGCATCTTTCATATATATATATATAATGGAGTATAAAACAATTTTGGATCAACGTAGATTTTTATGGACTTATGTGATAAGAACTTTTAATCCAACACTGGATTTCATGAGAAAGTCATCCCATGAAAATGTCACTCGATAATGTAAGATTAATTTTGATTTACACCAGTGTGTTACTCAAATTTCGTTACACCAATTTTAGGACATAATCACCTTTGATGTGTCACTCTAAATTTAAAGAAGTCTAGTTTGGAAAACCTTATTCTTGAGCAGGTGCTCCTTAAACAATTTCTGCTGGCACAATGACTGAAGACACTGCAGAGAAGCCTCACACTGCTGGCAGAGATAATAAACTACTTGTTCAGCTGAAAGATTTGATTCCATCGAAAAATCTTTACGACAAGCTACCAATGTAATCTCAAGACACCTAACAACCATGCGAACTGATCCAAAAGCCGTATCCATAAATAAGTCAACCTGTCACAGAAAGGTTATATGTTAGGAACTCAAAGAAGATGAGATGGAAAATCAGATGGAAAGAACCAAGAGATTAGAGTTGTGTTCTTAAAGTCTGAACAGAAAATGGGAACATAATTCCCCCAAGGATTTCCCCTTCACCAAGGATCTCTCCTTTCACTTGCAAACTGTCAACTTACTCCCTCCATCTCCCTAATCTGATTTCCTGTATTTATCTACACAATCCCCTTTAATCCCTTCTAATTAACTAACTAACTAATCTAACTAATGGACTAACTGACTAACAGAACAGTTGTCCTTATTCTATCCCAATGAAACATCCTATCATGATATCAGAAAATAACATTGAATTTATGTCATGAGAAATAGAGATTGTATAATAAAAATGAATTTAACTGACTAGAAAACAATTCTATATGCTTGCAACTCAAATTGGTACTATGTCTTTTTCAGGACAAAGAAGCAACTTTTGACACCAAAAATCCGCTATTAAAGTGTTTGGGAAAAAACCTAAATTATAGTTCATCACATTTGAGAGTCAAGTAAAAAGGATTTTTAAATATTTACGCATAAAAAGGATTTTAAATAATTTATATATTATGAAAATCATTTTTTACTAGCCATGTCTAATGGACACAAACTGAATACTAGTTTTAAATCCAGCAATTAAAACAACTGAGTATAGGTGAACTTGTACCTTTGGGTGTGCAAGCAAAACATGGACAATGTCTTGCCATTGTGTCGATATAAACCCTGTTAATAGATGTAAGTTGCATGCTACAAGAGCAGAATGCAAAAGGTACATAGGACTAAAAGCATGGTCTTCCTGCAGCACAAGTGCAAACTCAGTACAGATAAACCAGTACAGAAGATTAAAACACAGAGAAAAGAACTGAGAAAAACCTGTCTGTAGCCACTAAGAACAATAAGCATGTAGGAAACCAAATCAATCAGCTGTTCCAACACTTTCACATCATCTAGAAAAATCTGTAATCATATTCCACATATAGAAATTAGATTTAACTATTACAGTGCTATTATGATCTTATTTGCAAAATAAATTATTATACTTTACCACAACAGGTCAGTTATCTCTATAGATAGGATATACCAATTACATAAAGAGTCAGTTGATGGTTAGCAAGCTATTATTTAGCACACAATAAGTACTGTTCAATTTTTTGAGGAACTTCAATAATATTCAACTTTTAGATAACACGCCTTTTTTTTGGATAAATAGATAACATGCCTTTGCCACACAAGAAAACAAGCACAAAAACCACAAGAAGCAAAAAACAATAATTGTTAATAAGCTCATAAGGATTACTACTATTAACCTGATCAAGTTTAGGAAATCGGGGGGCTAAATCACACAAGGAATGCAACAGACGAATGCCACATAACAAATATCTGAACTTAGCTTCATCTCTATCAGATGAGATTAGTACTGCAGTAAGGTGTAACGGAAGAGATCCTGCAAGCTTGTCCATATCAATCTGTATACAAACACAATTAGAAAGAGCAGTCTGATAAAAATAAATTATCATCATGATGCTAAGCATGAGACAACCTTCAGCAGCATTCCTTTTCCAGTAAGGTAGTGGACAGTAAAATTTTCAGCATCCCTCAGTAATCTATAAAGATCCTGAGAGGTGAGTCCATGCAATTCCTTCACTGCTGATATCAAGTCTATCACCTGTTCAAGCAAATAAACGAAAATAATTTATATTCCTGTCATTAAAAAGGTTGATGTGGGAACAAAAGAGAGTCTCATGGATCCAAGTTATCTTCAAGTGGTTACTACTTGCCTGTGTATCACTGCGAGATGGATCATCCTTAGCAATCCTCATTCTTAAAAATTATTATGAAGACAGAAGAGGCATGTGTCAGCAAAATGAATCAGAAAAATGTGAGAATATAGCACAAGTAATCAGTAATTCAGTAAGTATACTATAGTTGTTAATTTTTACTTTGGCATGAGAAACAGCTAGTTTATGATATTAGATTTCCAAAAAAGCGTTGGGAAATATTTAAGGGGAGAGTTAACAGGTCTCTCAAACACTTGAGTAACAATACATTGTTGGATGTATATGGTGTAAAACCATTCACGAGCTTTTGAGATAGTCGGTTCTTAACATGGTATCAAAGTCTCCATGAACAAGTGGTTTAGAGTTCAATCCTTGTCTCCCCCACCCTTCTGATAAAAAGTTGAATTTTAGCACATGGTAAGTGGGTCTGTGCATTATCCACACATCAAGCCCAAAGGGCTATTGCATGAGGGGTCATGTTAGATATATGGTGTAAAACCATTCATATGTCTTCACCTAACAGCTTAAGCTTTTGTGATAGTTGATTCACGACAACCATTTCTATTGTCTTCACCTTGACCTCTGTTCATGTATGAGAGTGGTACAGAACTATGGATCAAAGGTTCAATTCTATAAAAAATTGATGAAATCACCTCTCTTAAATATAAAGTTATAAATCCAATTCTTAAAATTCACATATAAGGGGAGAAACACCATTGAAAGAGCTTTCACTTTTGATGTCATTAAATAGGTACAGACCAAGGGTAGATTTTGGGAAATGGCCTCCGAGCAAAACGCTCCAAGAGCCACAAATCCAGTATGTGTACAAAGTTCTCTGATTTCCCTTGCAAATTTTTGTTTCCTCAAAGATGAGAAAAAAAAATACAAGCCACAGATCCAGACACAACTCATGGCAGAAGAACATGGATGCCAAGCTCCTAAAGGTCACCAACTCTATGCCAACAACTATAGCTTCTTTGGTAGCCCAGCCACCATGAATCTTTGCTTCAAATGCTACGAAGACATCAATTTGAAGGAACAAGAATAAGCTTCTACCAAATCCACTATCGAAATTGATCTTTCCTCCTCCTTTGTCTTTGTTGCCATCGTTCGTCAATGGATTTCGCGCCAACTCTGTCGCCGCCAGCTGCCGACTCCGTTAGTGCTCTCAATCAAGATTAGTTTTACTTAAATACCATCCATGTATGGTCATAATTAACTCTTCTCACACTCTCACCGAATAAGCTTTTTCTATTAGGAAACACACAAGGGGAGAGCATGCTATCATGAGAGGAGTTAATTTTGATCATACAACGTAAATAGATGATCAAACCCGTGACCTCAAGTCACGCGGTAGCAACTCCAATAGTTATGCCCCTTCATATATGTGTGTGTGTATACCCACCTCACATATTGATGGCTTAAACATGCGAAATCTCAAGTTGGGCCCATTTAACAAATGAGCCAAAACTTTCATCTGATTGAGTTGTCAGCCAATTGAGCCATGCTTCTTCCATTTTCTGTTTCTTGAGAAATACAAGCCATTAAAAGAAGTAATTTCATAACTTTACCTTAACATCTTCAATATCTACCCATAGGACATAACTATACCATATGCACTGTTGAGTAAATAAAGTATAACTTTAACCCTTTTAGGTAGTGCCACGTGTCAACATAGAACAAAATTTAATTCTTAATTTGTTCGAGAATAAGTAAGTTTCCATTTATAATTTCCTAAAATATATCGTCCATAAATTATTGTCCATAAATTTTTCTTGAATTCATTCATTTTTAATGCAGTTTATGGCAAGTAATACCTCGAGTTTCAATGGGTATAACAACTGATGAATCATTGGTTTAATATGCATTCCCTACAAAGATATCAAGAATGAGTTGGCAGAGTTGCCCCAAAATTCCAAAAACCCTGATTGATTCTTTCAAGTTTCAACTACACCTTATTCTGAGTCTAACTTAAAGGCAAATCCTACCTACACTGTGTTTATCCAAATTATTTTTTTTAACAAAAGGAAGTCAGGGCTTTCTCAAATACTGTTATTACGCCAATACCCATCTAAATGCCACTTTCAGATATTAAAATCAATCAATTCCATTGGGAGTTCAATTCTGTTATTGTAAATCACTTCAACCAACTCCGAGTTAACAGAAAATCGAGCACCTGTTAAGTATGGAGGTGCAGGTTGTCAGGTTTGGATTCTTGAATCACAGGTGAACAGTGATGCCAATATGAAAACAGACGTAAACTAACTATAATCACTTCATACATAACTTATTCTAACAATGACAAATAGCATCAAAACTGAAAACGCAAACCAAAGAATGGTACCTTTTAGATACAGAATATCATCAATCTGGAATTTGAAGAGTCGCCGTCGACGACGAGGAGGAAGAGGGAGGGAGAGGGTGAAGAATAGATTTAGAAGAAGAAAAAGGGGCTTGCAAAAAATATAAATAATTTTGTTCGTCATGTGCATGCCTTTTTTTTTTTGGAGCATGGCCTCGGTTCTAATGACTTGGTTCCGTAAAGAAAAATAATTTTTTTTTAATTTAGTGGCTTTTTTTTACTCAACTAGGATAATTCCATCCAAAATTTATAAAAGTGGGGCAAATGGAAACGTTATTGCGTAAAGAGTTTAATTACGCATAAAAATATTATATTTTCATCATATATGACATGTAGGACTTTTCTCTTTTTTATTTGGTTTAATTGTATTTTTGGCCCTTTAATTTTTATATTTGTGCGAATTAGGTTCTCCAGTTTTTAATTGCGAGAATTGGGTCCCCAGTTTCATTAACTATTGCAATTGGGTCCCCCCAGTGAACTGACGGAGCACTGACAAAGGAACTCAATTGCAATAGTTAATGAAACTAGGAGACCTAATTCGCGCAATTAAAAACTAGATGACCTAATTCTCGCAAATATGAAATTGGAGGGCCAAAAATGCAATTAAGCATTTTTATTTTTATTTGTTTACATAGTAGGAAAATCATAAATGTGAATTACGATTTTATTTTTTATTTGCACGATTTCTATTTTTTTATAAACAATGGTTTAAATAAGTTTGTATTCTCTATAATATGTATATTTTTTATTTTGATCATTTATAAAATTTATTTTACTATTTGTATCCTCATTAATTTAGACTAATTAAATGTAATACATCTACTTCCAAAAATTCTTTTACTTTCCAACGACATAAATTTATTACTAATACACACATATGAATGTGAATGTATCTAAGACTAATTGGATAATTGAATAAGGGATTGGAAATGATTAGAATGATGAGACACATTAATTGATTCTTCTACTCCTAAAAACTAATTAAATAAGAATACGATAGGAAAAAATTTACCAATTAATTAATTCATTGGTTATAGTAAAATAACCTAAAACAACGTATAAAAAAGAAAGAAGGTAGTGTCATTCAGTTGATATATTGGTGTCTTTAGAAGAAACACAGAACGGCAATGATGCAGCAGCAAGGACTTTCAAGTGGGTTGCCATGTGTAAGGATTTTTTCTAGCTATGCTATAGTACTTGTCATTCTTTCCCCTAATCATCATGCAGAAGATTTATAAAATGCACTTTTGTTAATGCGGAATTCTTCTATTCCCTAATCTTTCAACAAAGTATTAATTGAGGATGAAGAATAAATGGGCAGTGCAACGGTGTAAGTGGATTAAATCGAATCCATTTTAACGAAAAAAATAAATTAATGTAATCCAATCATTTTTTATAATATTTGAATTACTTAATAATTGTAATTTGAATTATAAATGTAACTTGGTTTATTTGAACCTAAATTAAACGAGGTTGGAATATTTTATTTGGTTATTTATTAAACAATTTCTTTTTTTTGATATAAAATTTATTAAACAATTTCAATATATAGATTCATTAAATATGAAATACAGTTACATCAAAATATATGAAATATAAGTTTAAATCGATTAACTAAAATACACTAAATAGAAATTAAACTTAAATTATATAAATTTTAAATTTAAATTTTAAATGTAATTTTAGATTAATTACCGATTTTTAATGGGTGTGTGTGTTTTTTAAATTGAAAAATAAAAACCAAATATGACTTGATGTATAATAATTTTTAAATAACTACGAATAATATAAGTTTTTTAAAAAACATATTTAATTTTGGTTCTTTAACCTGGACAGTTTGTTGCTCGGGTTTAACTTGGATAGAATTTTATTTTATTTTAATTTTTGGTGAAAGGACTAATTTTCTTATTCAAAAGCTTTTTTAGTAAAAAAATTTACAACAATTTGACCAAAAAAAATCTACAACAACTTTCAAGCTTTGAAAAAATTCTTCAAATAATCAATTGCTACCATATCCATTTATTATTTCAGGGGAAAAAAACAGAAAGAGAAGATAGACGCGAAGGCATGAGCATCTGATTCTAATCCTAAATTGAATGCATGTTTATCAATGCATTGATGACATTCAAATTGAACATTTTTATCCCTTGTTATTTTTTTAAAAAAACACAGTTAAATTAATCCTATCTGACTCAATTGATATTGGACGGTGACGAGTGTTAGTAGCGGATCGTACACTGTACTACGTTCTCAACAGAACCTACAGTTACGGTTTCAGTGGGATTCATTCAAAACTCTCCACTGCTCCTATATATAGACCACACCACACATGCTGTGGAAAAAAACGAAAAGGGCTTGTGTTTTGTGATCTTTGCTTTGATTATCTTTGCTGTTTGGTGTGATCTTTTTGCCTTTGTTGATATGGATATTGATCTTTCTCCCCAGTTGGCCAAGAAGGTGTACGGAGGCAATGGTGGGTCTTATTATGCCTGGTCCCCTTCGGAGCTTCCCATGTTGCGTGAGGGCAACATTGGTGCTTCCAAGCTAGCTCTTGAGAAGAATGGTTTTGCCCTTCCTCGCTACTCTGATTCTTCCAAGGTTGCATACGTTCTGCAAGGTATGGGGTTATGTAACCTTTTCTCCTTTTTATTCATTATTTTAATTTAATTTGATTTCTCCTTTATGATTGCATGTTTGATATCTAACTATGAATAAATTTTAAAAATAAAATTGATGTCTTTTTCCTCGTGATCGAGCACCCTTCATGTTTTTTTCCCTTATTATTAATGAGAATTCGTCCCACCCCTCAATATTTCAGTTCTAAATTTCTTATTCGTTTTGAGTGTTTTATAAATCAAATTTCCTAGACATCAATTAAGACTCAACAAGACTGGTTTTTGATCATTGTGCTTTCTTTGAGACTCCGTATAATAATATATTGCCAGCAATCGTAATCATTACTTGTCAGTGATTGTATAAAGTATAAACATGCATATCGGGATCCTTAAAAAATTTGTTATATTTGCTTTTGTGTTACGGTTAAAAAGAACATTAGTAGTTCATAGATCACGTGTTATTTCATTCATGCTTAATGCGTGTCGTCAATATTTTAATGTGATTGTCGATACTATTATGTTAGAATTGTGTTTGTTGATTCCTTATTCTGCATGTTGGTTGATTGTTAATAATGAACTTGTGGAAACAGGAAGTGGAGTTGCTGGAATTGTGCTCCCTGAATCAGAAGAGAAGGTTGTTGCAATTAAGAAGGGTGATGCCTTGGCACTCCCTTTTGGTGCCGTGACATGGTGGTTCAACAAGGAGGAAACTGAATTGGTTGTTCTGTTCCTGGGAGATACTTCAAAAGCTCACAAGGCCGGTGAGTTCACTGATTTCTTCCTGACCGGTTCCAACGGAATCTTCACCGGATTCTCAACCGAGTTTGTGGGGAGAGCATGGGACTTGGAAGAGAAGGACGTGAAGGCCCTTGTTGGGAAACAACCAGGCAAGGGAATTGTGAAGGTTGAGGGAAACATTACCCTTCCTCAGCCCAAAGAGGAACATAGGAAAGGAATGGCCTTGAACTGTGAAGAGGCTCCATTGGATGTTGACACTAAGAATGGTGGAAGGGTTGTGGTGTTGAACACCAAGAACCTTCCCTTGGTTGGTGAGGTTGGTCTTGGTGCAGACCTTGTGAGGCTTGATGGGAAAGCCATGTGCTCCCCTGGATTCTCTTGTGACTCTGCCTTGCAGGTTACTTACATTGTCAGGGGAAGTGGCCGTGTTCAGGTTGTTGGTGTCGATGGCCGTAGGGTTCTAGAGACAACTATCAAGGCTGGTAATTTGTTCATTGTGCCAAGGTTCTTTGTTGTCTCCAAGATTGCTGACCCTGATGGAATGGAATGGTTCTCTATCATCACTACCCCTAAGTAAGTTTTTCTTACCTTGTAACCTTGTTGCATATATTGTTATCCATTGTTGTTATGTATCTGATAACATTACATATGCGCACATTTTCCTTCTTCTCCTCACCATTTTGTGTGTATATATCTTGGTGTTTAGTTGAAACTCACTCTCAACATCTTCTGAGTTGTTATTATGTACTCGTATATATTAATCAGGCAGGATCAAACAATTAGTAACCTTTGGCATACTTGATCTGATTTTTTTGGTGGGATATAACTGTGTTAGGTACTGTTTGGGTGTAAAAGCCCAGCTTCTAGCTTATGGAGAATTCAATTTTGCTTTGCATTTTTATTTTTCTCATGTATGTAAAAGATAAAAAGTTGTTAAATTGTCACCTATAAATGAGAGCTTTTGAAAAAAGTGAAGTACAAAAGCTGATTTCAACTTATGTGAAAACTATTAGTTAAAAAAAACTCATATTATGAGTCTTTATAGAAAAATTTATCTAAACAGGCTATTAGTGGTGGGTGGAGGTTTTCTTTCCAATTAGTGATTGTAGTGTGCATATTGAGTACTAATCAAGGAATCTTCTTTTGCTTGTGAGTGTGACTAGTGGTGAAAATATTGTGCTTATGAGTTATGAATTCTAACATTGTTTGTATGATTGTTGCTCTGTCAGTCCTATATTTACTCACCTGGCTGGAAGCTCTTCGGTGTGGAAGGCTTTATCACCTACTGTTCTGCAAGCTGCTTTCAATGTGGATGCAGGAGTTGAGCAACTCTTCCGTTCAAAGAGGACTGCTGATGCCATTTTCTTCCCTCCTCCAAATTAGAGTAGAGTAGATAGCTTGTGAAGATTCACCCCCATTCCCTCTCTCCCATCCCATAAGACAGAAAAGCAAGCTTTACAAGCCATTGAAAATTATCTTTATCCAGTTGTTTGGATTTGTTTTAAGTTTTTTTAAGGTTTTTAATGAAGTACTTTCTAGAATTTGTATACTTTCTCTTTTGGGTTTATAATTATAAGGAGTTTATTGCCTCAATTTCTTTGGGTTGCTAACCTCTATCTCTACTTTGTTCCGACTTTATTGCTGCCTTCGATGTAGTTATTTTTCTTTCTGAGATACAATTTGTATGAAATGAATTATTTATCTTGTTAAAGACAAGTACATGAAAAATAAGTCGAACGAACCTAAAATTGTGTTGGAAGAGGTGAGTTTTTGTTGCAACACCTAACAACCACTCCTCTTGCTGTTTTTGTAATTTCTAAAAATTAAAAAGGATTAAAGATTTTTTTTTGACGTTAGGATTATAGATTTTTTTTGTCCCTATAAAACTAGCCAAATTTGATTTTAATCCTATAAAATTTTTATATATTTTTAGTCTTTAGAAAATATGCAAGTCTTTATAACATTCTGGTTCCTATCATAGTACTACTAGCTAATCACTTTACAATTTAAGCATTGAGATCGCACAATATAATCCTATCTAGACTCTAATCCGGTCTTTATCATTATAGACTATTGGCAAACATCTTTAGAAATTGCTATTCAATTTCTCTTATTCACCTCTTATCTGAATACATAAGAAACAGCTAGTAAGATTTTAAATCTCAGTGAGTTTCAGCAAACAAAATACAACAGATGTGTGCTTTTATTTAAAGCCACACATGTACTTTTAAGTAACCTAAAATTTGTATGATATGATTTATCTTGTTATCTTGTTATATTTATCTTGTTAAAGACAAGTACATGAAAAATAAGTCGAATGAACCTAAAATTGTGCTGGAAGAGGTGAGTTTTTGTTGCAACACCCAACAACCACTCCTCTTGCTGTTTTTGTAATTTCTAAAAATTAAAAAGAATTAAATATATTTTTTGACGTTAGGATTAAGGATATTTTTTGTATCTATAAAACTAGCCAAATTTGATTTTAATCCTATATATATAATACAAATTTTATACATTTTTAGTCTTCTTTGTAACACCTTGATTCCTGTCAGATTACTACTAACTAATCACATTACAATTTAAGCATTGAGATCACAGAATATAATCCTATCTAGACTCTGATCTGACCTTTATCACTATAAACTACTGGGAAGTATCTTTGAGATTTTAAATCTCAATGAGTTCCGGCAAATAAAATAAAAAAGATGTGTGTTTTTATTTAAAGCCACACATGTAACCATACATGTAGTTATTTAAAGCCACACACATCCAAATTCAAGGGAGACTAATAATCAACATAGGATTTTAAGGGGTCCACAGCTAGTCCTTTCAACCGGAATACAAACTTTTTTTTTTCTATAGCACTGTTTATGTTTATTTTTTGGTTTAAATATGTTTTTAGTCTCTCAAATTTAAAATGTTTATTTTTAGTCCTTCATTTTTAAAAATGTGTCTTTTTAGTCCATGGGGCTATTTTTTAAATTTATATTTTGACCCCTTTTAAATTCTGATTCTCACCTTACTCATTTTTTTCTAACTTCTAATGATTTTTTAAATTTATATTTTGACCCTTCTCAAATTTAGAAAATACTTTTTAAATTTAAAATATGACCCCAGGGACTAAAAGTGACACATTTTTAAAAATGAGAGACCAAAAATAGGCGTTTTAAATTTGAGGGACCAAAAACAATAATTTTTCAAACTTGAGGGACTAAAAACATATTTAAGCCTTATTTTTTTATATACCAAATTAACACTTTTTTTTGTCTACCAAAGTAGCACTCTTTTGAATAAAATATTCATTTAATTACTTTCTAATGAATTAAATATTAATAGTAGTTGGTTTAAGATTGTGATTAAGTTGTTAATTAAATTAATATTTAATTGTTAAATATTTATTAACCCAATTTGTCAACTAATTGATAATATAATTATAGAAAATAGCTCAACTTGATTCAAAATTTAGAAAATACAAATACAGAAGTGATACAAATAGAAATGATATAAAAGTGAACTAAATGTAAATGATAGAAATTTTTTACTGCTACGCATCAGCTCCAGAACGGTGAGGGCAATTTTTCTTGTTGTGCACTTCATTTCGACCCGGTTCACATCTCTTGGGATAACGACTCTTTTCCGTTTGATCCATTTCGGTATGAATTCTTGTAGACTGTGGATGACCATTTGGATCTCTCTGCATTGCTAAATTGTGGCACAATTTAATTCCATTGTATTCTGGCCAATATGAACGGTGAGGCACCGGTTTGAACTCTTCGCGGTAAACATTGTATACATTTTGCAATGTATACTGGGGAGACACATATGTCATGTAACCGTTGTAACATCCGTTTTTTTTACTAACTGTTTAATTTCGTCTTATATGAATTTTTGTGATATAATTATTTTGAGTTTTATTTTTAGCTTAAAAATAGTATTTAAATATGTATGTTTAAGAATACTTCTGAAAGTGGTTGATTTTCAGCTTCTGTTAGGTCTAGTTTCAACATTCGTTTCTTTGCGTTTTCTGTCATTTTTCTATTTATATGAATTTTTGTTCCATAAATGTTTTGTGATTTATTTTTGGCTTAAAATTAGTAATAAAATACATGTATTCCAAAATACTTCTGAAACGGTAGCTTTTCAATCAACATCGAGCCTTTTAACAGAAAATGGTTTACGTCTAACTGACAGAAGTGATTTAAATAGCTTGAGTGTGTTTAAAAAATCCAATAAATAAACTTCCTTCACAAAAGTTGGTTATTTTATTATTTTAGATTTTTTGGAATTTTTCTAGAATTTTTGGAAAACTTTTAAAAAATTCCAAAAACTACGCTACCCGGGGGCGTTTAAACGCAAAAACCTTACTTCACAGGTATAATTTCGAGTAAAAGGTCCATAATCATTTTATATTTTATTTTTAATTATTTATTTCATAATTTTTAAAATTATTTCTGTGTAAGTTTTGAAAATCCTATTTTTCTGAATTTTGCAGGGTTATACTTGCGAAACGGTAAAAACCAAAGAGTTTGCATTATCTATAAATTTCAAAAATGAGTGCCACGAAATTATTTGGACTTGTCATGACATTTTCTAGCATTCTCATTGGTTCTCATCATTTTTTAACTATTTATTTCAATTTTTGATTTATGAAAAGACCAAAATACCCTTGATTTTCACTCTTTTTCATCCAAACCCTAGGGGTATTTTTGGAAATTCACATCCTCTCCTTCCCAGCTCTGATCTTCACGCCCTTCACCTCCTCTTGATGGGTCTAGGAGCTTCTCCAATGTTCTAGAGCATAGATATTTTATTAGATATTTTTAGATATTTTTAGAAATTAGGATTTTATGATTTTTGTGAAAATTGTAAAATAAAAATATGTCCTCCCCTTTGCTTCATGATCTGGATGAACCCCCTCCCCTATAAATAGGGAGGGGGTGCTTCTCCATTTTTCACACATCTTGCTTGAAGAGAAAATCCACCCAAAATCCTTTTTATTTCCCTTTTGTTTCCTTTAAGTTTTCTTTATTACTAATCCAAGTTTTTGTGTGTTGTTCTTTGTGTTCTTAGTTTGTTCTACCTCCTTCATAAGGCTAAGGTATGGGGAAATCATTTCCAAGTTGGTTTGATCTTTGTTTTGATGGATTTTTGTGTTTTGGGTGTTTATACTTTAAATAATTGTTATTTATTGTAAAATGGTTTTATAAATTATACTATGCCTTATTTTTATTTAAAATGTGATTTTTCAAATAGTAAAGTTATAATGCCCAATTTAATTATAAAATTTAATAATTGTACCGTTACGTTGGCAAAATTTTAACTATAAAGGTTTGATCACCCAGTGGGTTATGCCTCCGTGATCAACAAATATAAGAATTTGTAAAATTGAACCTCTGTAGTTCTTTTGATGGATATGGATCAGGTGCTTTGGTCAGGCGTAAGAATGCATCTTCGGTGTACTCATACGGTCGGGCTCAGGAGTCGTATCTCTATTACGCCATTAGGACGTGAGCAAGTAACTAAATACACTAAAATTACTAAACCAGTGTTTTTCTTCCATTTCCATGTTCTTTTCTTTTGAAAAAGATCTTCATGTTTTGTTGGGTTAAATGGTGCATTGGTACGTCTCTAACCAGGAAAAAAATGGTATAGGTTGTGTCCCCTATCTTGTCCTGGTGATTCGACTGATGTACTGTTAATAATTTCTAACCGAGAAAATTATATCTTTGCAATATTCTGCTTTCGAAAATATATATACACAGACTGACTGGGTAAAATAATTTAATAGTAATGGGTTCTCGGTGAACTCTATTGTTAATTTATTTGGTAGAAATTCCTGGTTTGGAGTTCTGTTGTATATAAAAACTTGTGATTTTTACTGTCTATATACAGACTGATGGTGGGTGAAGGTAGTTCATTTGTATGGATCTGTCTAGGAAAGACAAAGGTCTTTGAAGGAGCCCAAAAGCTCACCAAGATCTTTCCTGGGAACCATACCGATGCGTTATTTTTCATATCTTAATAAGTTTGTATATACGTGACGAAGATTACTTGACTAGCTTCCAAAGGGCTTTCCAAAAAAGAATAAACTTAAGTAATAATTCTCGTTAATATTATTCCGATTAAGTTAGTTATCGCGTTCGACTCTATCACAGTGTAATTTTTCTTAAAATAAATGAGTACAGCCGAAAAGAGTAATAAAATGGTTAAAGTTTTCAAGAGTATTTCTGTGGTGATAGAGTAAGTGCATTATATGTGGTTTTGTATTATGAGAGATAATACAGTAAAACATAGAAGGTTTTACAAGAGAAACCAAAGTGATATTATGCAATGTTTAAGTTATCATTTGCATAAAGGTTTTTGAGCTTACAGCCTAGAGGACGGGTTGAGAATAAAGTCTGGTTGGGCTACAATTGCCTTTTGGGATTATCCAGGTTTCGAAAGTCTCAATAGCCTTGCATGGCGATAGCCCTTGAGCTGAGACAAGTCGTACACCCGGCTTGGATAAATCTGATTGACGAACCTATTTCATGATATGGTTGAGATGCGCATTACTAAATGTTTATCCAAGAAATCTGAGTGAATTCTGGGTACTCTGTTAGGTCTTGTCGCAGGCCTATCGCTTAATGGAGTTTGGTGGAAAAAGTCTCTTTGAAGCAGCACACCGGTGTATTATCAGAGAGATTGAAGTGTCATGCATAAATATACCTATGGTTGATGAAACAGATGTGATTGATACTATAGTTGTGATTGATGTTATATCTGTGATTTGACGTTACATCTGTGATTGATGATATATTCTGTGTTTGTCTGTACTTCCTTGAAAGTGATATATTCTATGTTTGTCGGTGTTTCTGTGAAAGTGATATGTTTTGTGTTTGACTGTCCTTGACATAAGGTGATGTGTTATGTGACCAAAGATATATTCCTGTGTTTGTGAGATTCTGAAAGTATACTCTATTTCTTGTGTTATCATTCTTAACTTGTGCAAGTTTTTCACCCTGCCTACTTTCCATGTTTTGTTCATATGTGGTTGAGTAGATGATGTTGCCGAGGTTTAGATCGGGTACGGGTTGGAGGCCTGGTAACCATCATTTTAAGGTGGAGGAGCGGAAGTCTTACTCCGACTTACAGAAGAGAAAGATGAGGAAGGTGCCAGCTCTAGAGACACCATTCATATCGTTCTATGGAAGGCGTAGGAAGCCAGCAGGGAAATCTACCTTTCATTTTAGAGTAGGAATGATGCGTCTACTGTTATACTTTCGAATGTGAACGGTTAATCCGGGTATATGTTAGAGATTGAACTCTGTTTTCTTATTACTTAGTAGTTTTTTATTTCAGTCGTTTTATTTTAGTCTGCTTAGACTTTTCTACTACTTTTTGATGTATAGTAGTTTCAGAAAACTCCTTGCTTGTACTAATACAAGCTCTTTTGATATATATATACTTGAGGAAGTTGTTTTTACTTCAGTATTTCTTCTAATACTGTTCTTATTTTAACACGCAATGGAAAAGGAAAGAATGGACTCCCCATTCTTCTCATCTTTTAAAAAGTCAAAAATTTTATCCGCATTTTTGGGAACAAAACTCGTTTTTTTATCAAAGGTTGATAAGGAATATTTTGAGAAAATACTTGTTACTATGGTGTAATATCCTTTTTGCATAAAGGGAGTTGCAACCGTGGTGAAGGAGTGGAGACACATATGTTTTTGTCTTTTGTGACAGAAAAGGAGTGGAGGGGAGGTGCTTCGATCAGTGTGTGGAGACAGAGACATTAATGTCTTTGTCTTTTTTGACAGAAAAGGTGGAGGGGGTGCTCCGAATAGTGTGCGAAGACAAAAGACAGAACAGGAGTGGAGGAGGGTGTTCCGATCAGTGTGCGGAGATAGAGACATTGATGTCTTTGTCTTTTGTGATAGAAAAGGAGTGGAGGAAGATGCTTCGATCAATGTGCAAAAACAGATACATTGATGTCTTTTGTCTTTTAAACTGACTATTAATATTGTATTTGTATTTTTAAATTTTAATTAGTAGATAAATCAGGTTAATAAATATTTAATTAGTTGACAAATCGGGTTAATAAATATTTACTAATTAAATATTAATTTAATTAACAATTTAATCACAATCTTAAACCAACTATTAATATTTAATTCATTAAAAAATAATTAAATAAATATTTTATTCAAAAGAATACTACTTTGGTAGATAAAAAAAAGAGTGCTAATTTGGTACATAAAAAAATAAATAGTACTATAGAGAAAAAAAAAAGCCGAAACACACACCAAGTCATGGGCCCTTGGAACTGTCAATCCTGGCCATCCACATCAATATTGACCATGTCATCAACCCTTCAAAATCTCACCACTGTGACCCATAACTTAGAAATCAAAACATTGGATGATAGCACCAAGCACCGTTGGCATCTCTTGCATGGCCAAGGACACACCAGGGCACATCCTCCTTCCAGACCCAAATGGCAGAAGCTGAAAATGGCTTTCCCTCACATCCACTGGAATCTCCTTCTCCGAGCTTTAAGAATCGTTCGGGGCGAAACTCCAATGGGTTGTCCCAATAGCTTGGGTTTCTCCCAATTAGGGATGGAAGTAGGCTGGACTGGACTGGGCTGGGCTTTGCCTAAATAGGCTTGGCCTGTCTAAAAATTCTAAAGCCTAAGTCTGACCTATTACCTGTTATAGGCTTTTTTTTAAGCCTGGTCTAACCTTTTTAAAAGCCTAATTTGGCCTTTTAGCCTATTTAAAGGCCCGATTCCTAATATGACATTCAAATAAGTTGTCCGACCTTCAACTGAAAAAAAAGTAGTCTAACCTACTCCTAAATAGGCTAATGAAGAAAATCTCTATGTATAACAAATTATAAAATATGACAATTAAATTCAGTCTTATTTATGATAGAGACATAAGGGCGAGTAAGAATGAAATATTTTTGTGATAAAACTTCTAAATAAATCACAACTTTATCCTTCAATAAGCTTTATAAGATTGAGTATTTATGTAGATCAACATGTGTTTAAATATTTAAAATGTAAATAAGTATATAATTTTAATATATTATAAAAAATCTAATATAATAATAATATTATAAAAAATTATATCGATGTCTACTTAAATAGGCCGGTCTGTTAGGCTTAAAAGACTTTTTAGATGGCCTAAGCCTGACCTTTTTAGCTAAATAGGCTTTGAAAAAAGCCTTGACCTGATATATTTCATGAAAAAACCTAGCCTGGCCTGGACCTAATGTAGACTGGGCTATAGGCCCCTGTCGAGCGGCCTAACCTATTTTCATCCCTACTCCCAATGGACCAAACATTCACAAAGAGTAGTGTGTTCTCTGGAATGACGTAATTCTCAATCTTCCATTATGGCACACATCTTCTTGTAACCAAAACAGACGGTGGGTGCAAACGGAACGTTTCCTTGATAATAGCTTGGAGATAAGGAAGATTGGGAGAGTCAGATTCCTCAACCAGTCTATTTTCCTCTACCACCTTGTCTATTTCTTCACGAGCTTTTTGTAGTAACAAGGGTTGCTTCCTCCCCTCACTTTGCCAAACAACTCCTTCAAAGCAACGAACTCGCCATTAGCGGTTGCATTGAATCAACCGTTGTTAAACGACTCTCTTACGAGTCCTCCTCCCTGGCGTCTGCACCCCTTGGTGATTATTGGAGGTTCATCAAGAAGCTGAGCGTGAACGAGTTCTTGGGCTCACGTGGCATGAATAACTTCTTGCACGTGCATGCACACGAGACTCATCGGCTGTTACGTGCACGTGCGTGCGGACGCCAGGGAGGAGGACTCGTAAGAGAGTCGTTTAATAACCAAAAGTCGTAACAGCCGATGAGTCTCGTGTGCACGCACGTGCAGGAAGTTATTCATGCCACGTGAGCCCAAGAACTCGTTCACGCTTAACTTCTTGATGAACCTCCAATAATCACCAAGGGGTGCGAACGCCAGGGAGGAGGACTCGTAAGAGAGTCGTTTACCAACGGTTGATTCAATGCGACTGCTAATGGCGAGTTCGTTGGTTTGAAGGAGTTGTTTGGCAAAGTGAGGGGAGGAAGCAACGACGCAGAGAACAGAGCCAAAGTTAAGAGAGAACAGAGGACCGTAACGGTGGGAGAGATTGTGAAGGGATTGGTGGAGAAGGGGACCCAACATGTGCATGTGCCCAATTATTGGAAGCCGAAACAAAAGGAGACGGTGGGAGGTTTTTCCGCGGCGGTTAAAATATGGCCGGAAAAGGAAGTAGCAAACAAGTGCTGAAACTGCCACTGCATACACTGCCACCAGTTGAGGTTCCATTTTCTCTTGGTAATTGTTTTTTTGTCCCACGGAAAGAAGCCAACGCAATTCCTTATGTAGATGATATTGGGGACTTGCATGGGAGGGAACGTTACTTATTTTAGGCTACGTACGCCACCGCCTGTTATATATAAAATACTACGTACGTTTTGAATATACATCATAATAAATTGGTTATTATGTAGATGAAATTTATGGGGACTTAGGAGGGAACGTTACTTATTTTAGGCTACACACGCCACCGCGTGTTATATATAAAATACTACGTTTTGAATATATATACATCATTTTTATATAATCACGTTGAGAGTGAGACCTACTATACTGACTGTGAGCATCGCATAATCACATTGAAAACTGTACAGAAATCACTGCTTGTCTTACTTTGACAATTGACCAACTATGTTTTAAGACATCAACCGTTAATTTCTCTGGTGGCATTTCCATCTTCCATAATTTGGCTGTTAATCACTATCAAAAAGATCATGAGGATTTTGGACCCAATTCTTTTTTAACATAAAATCAGTTTGAATAAACTTATGAAATAGATAAAAAAAATAAAAAGATCTAATTATAATAATTATGAATTATTTAAAAATGGTTTCTCATATGAGTTAAAGTTAGTTTATATATTTCAATTTTTTTGAAGTTTATTTATCTAATTTTTCGATCACATTAATCTTATAAAGATTTTTTCATAAGCGAAGAACTAAACTAATTATCGGTTGAGATTCTTGAGAACCATAAACTAAAAATTAATCCAATGTGGAGCTTAATTATATATTTACCTTCTTATGTACCAAAGACTGAGAAGTTTATTATTTACAATCAACGTTTCGGCTTTTTTTTTTGGACAAAGGACGTTTCGACTTTTCTTAAGCAATGCTCAAGTAAAAGTAATGGGCCACTTTCACTGTAGTTGGCTCATGAATCCGGTAGCTTGCTTAAAGGCAGTTAATAAATACGCATACATTTGACCAAAAAAAAAAAAAAAAAAAAAAAAATACGCATACATTAATTGTTATTCACACATATATAAGGTGGCGTTTAACCTGGTCCCCTAAATCTTTTTGATCATGGTGGTTCCTTAGGGTGTAGGCGTGGACTAGCCATGTGACTAGCGCGTGCGTCAGACACAAATCGTTGATATTTTCATTAAATAGATCGACGGTTGTGAGTGCTGGTTAGCTATCCGGCGCGTGTCAGGTTGGTGGAAGTTATCAGATTTGCAGTAAAGGGTTGAAAAATGTGTTCATCTCGAATTGAAGACTGTGTCAGTGATTTATTAAAAGCTACTGTTCAACAAAAAAGGAGAGTGTTTCAGGAATTAAAAAAACGAAAAATTATTTTTGTATTATAATTAACAATCTCTGTTTCTCTCTCTTTAAAATCTCTTCTAGTGTGGCGCACTCCCCCTTCCATCGTCTACCTCCATCTGACCATCACTGTAAAATGATAGCAGATTCAAACTAAGTGGATAATAAATGATTTATGGAATAAAAAAAATGGGTTTCTGTATGGGTTTCGCTGATTCAAAATTTATGAAGTAATTGATGAGTTATATTTTGGGTTAACGTTTGAAGGATTCTTTGACCATGGCCGAAAGTCATCATGATTTACTTCTGATTTTAAATGAGGTGTTCTTTATGAGTCGCCGTTCACGCTAATTAACATTAGAACCCGTTTATTTGTGTTGCTTGTAGTCCACAGCAACAGGTCGTGTACACAGGTACGGGTTTAGAAGCAGGTGGAACAGTTGAAGGAAAGTGGTATCTTATTTGGAGGTAGACGATGATGTGCCTTTCGCCTTCGGTAGGAGTAGACGTCGTCGTTTGGATGTGAATTTTTTTTTTTGATGAAGGTTTGGTGAACATATTTTTTGGTAGACATGGGTTGGTGAACCCTTTTTTTTTGGACAACTTGGGTCAACGATTTAGTCTTTTTTTCTTGCAACAGACTGCTCCCATCAATCAATCCCTTAACATTTGAAATCCATTTCTAAGGTTAGCAATAACAGTCTTCAATTGTTCACCAAAAAAAAAAATAACAGTCTTCAACTTCTGTTAAACAGCCTGCAAATGAAAATCATAATAAATAATAAATATTCATTAATACAGAACAATAATACTGCAGGGAAGAAGATAAAACACAAAAACCTTCACATGGGCGATATTGGGCTGAGATCGACTAGATCTGTGAAGAACCTTGGGAAGGAATAGGACCAATATGCACTCAATATGGTTGTTCAGATTCAATTAATTCAAACTGGTTCTTCCTTCCCTTGCAATTAATTCCAACCGAGAAACTCTACTCTTGCAGAGGCAACTTTGCAGTATTCGAGATTTTTCCTACTGTGTGCACATCAGCTTTTACACATGGGGTAGAATTGAAATTATACTAAGTTATGTGGAACTTCCATAATTTCCATATAACCTACTTTTACCGAAGCACGTGCAAGGCACATGGGATATTCCAACGTGGAACAGCAGCACCACCATGGTCAAAAAGATTTACGGGACCGCCACCCATATATAATAGTACAAAAGTCTAAAATATTCTTTTTGTATTTGTACAATGTGGAACTATTAATTTCGCATCAATGCAGAATTAATAATTTCATATATGTTATTTATATGTGTGTGCTACAAATAACACGTGCAGAACTATTAATTCTGCATCAGTACGGAACTATTAGTTCTACACTGATGCAGAATTAATAGTTCCGTCTGCGGATTTAACAGTTCCGTGATTCAAAATATATAAAGGGAATTTCTAATAACACATACATCGTTTTCTATGTGCACATACATGTCCGCGCGAGGGTTTATTTTTTTTCTAACACACACATGCCGTGTTCCGCGGAGAATTACAACCCGCAGAACTAATAGTTTCACGACATATGTGTGTTGGAAAAAAAATAACCCGCGGAACTAATAGTTCCGCGGAAAATTACAACTTAGTTCCGCGAAAAATTATAACTCGCGGAACTAATAGTTCCATGACATGTGTGTGTTAGAAAAAAAAATAAACTCGCAGAACTAATAGTTCCGTGGACATATATGTATACATAGAAAATTATATATGTGTTATTAGAAATTCCCATATATAAAATGCACATACAACGCAGATTTAACAGTTTTGCGCGCCTTGATTTACGTTGGAAGGATATCATTCCTCATGCGGAACTTTAAGTTCCGTAAGAAAGAAAATGGCAATGACATCATCCTGCACGTCACGGTCCACCAAGATTGGAGATCTACGCATCCTCACAGTAGTCCCCATGCACCCGCGTGCACCGTAGCATCACCCAAAGGAAAGGAGCTAAAACGCTCTGCATCCCCACCGTAGTCCCCGTGCACCCGCACGCACCGTAGCAACTCCCAAAGGAAAGAAGGAGATGGACCAAAAAAAGAAAGAAGGAGCTGAAATGCTCCGCATCCCCACCATGCGCCTTCGACATCGCTCACACGCCATAGCACAGCCCCAACCATGTTATTTATGCAGAAGTGTGTTATTTGTGATGAAGTAATAGTTTCGCACGTGTTATTTGTAGCATAGACATACAAATAACACGTATAGAACTAATAGTTTCACACGTGTTATTTATAGCACACATATATAAATAACACTTACAGAATTAATAATTTCATATGATTGCAGAACTAATAATTCCGCACGATAACAAAACGATGAGGGTATTTTAAGTTTTATACTATTTATATATGTGTAAATAAGAATGTGTGTATGTGCGCCTTGCTTAAATTGCAGATAGAATCGGTCTTCAAATCTTGAAGTAGGTTGACCAAAAAAAATTGTTTTTTTTATGACAAAAACAAACGTTGTTTTAAGTAGGGAGTAGGACAGCACTAATCTTCTGGACAAAGTCGTTATTGGGGCACTTTGGAGCTGCTCAAAGTAAAACTGGATTGTTGACCAGAAAAAAAAAAAGAGTAAACTGGATCTTTGAACAAAAAATAAAAACAAAACTGGATTAGATTTTCTGCAAAATTATACAAAAAGCACTTTCATATATATCAAAAATAAAATGTTTTATAAAATAAAAACATGAATAGAACTTATAAATAAATACTATTTTATTTATTTAAAATAAAATTAATTTTGTATTATAAAAATTTATGGGAACATAACAATATCAATGAAACCTCTATATAAACACACTTAAAGAAATAAAAAAAACATAAATATAACATATATGTAAACACTATTTTATTTAATAATAATAAAAATTAATTTTATAACCTACAAATTTACAAAAATAAAAAAACGTGAATAAAATTTGTAGTAAATAATATTTTATTTATAAAAAATAATAATAATTTTGCAATGGAGAAAAAAATGTAAATAAAATCCATAAAAAAATAATATTTTATTTATCAAAATAAAAGTAATTTTATAAGTTAAAAATTTATAGAAAAAAGAATTAAACTGTAAGGCAACATTAATTAATTAATTTATTTTTCGATATACAATAATAAATAATAAATAAACTTACAAACTAAAAAATTCGGGGAGGGGAGGGGAGCGGGGGACATAAATTGTCATTGTTCTCATGTTTTTGGGACCAGGATTGTCTGCTGTTGGATTCCCTGCTGTACCTGCTGTCCATGTATTCTTAGCCATTGATATTACATGATCTTAAATCATCACCCTTCATTTGTTTTGTCCAAAAAAATTAAAAAAAATTAAAAGTAGAGAGAGATAGAAACATCCAACAGCAGGGAATCCAAATCCGTGTTGGGTGCATTGAGAGAAAATGGCGCCGTTGAAATCCCTGGAGAAAGAGTATCCGCTTGTTGACTCTAACTTCCAAAGCTTTTGCGCTTCCCACGGCATTTTCTCTGGTTCCTTTCCTCTTCTTCTCTTCCGCATTCTTCCCCATTTCCATTATTCAAATTTATCCAACGCCATCGCTATTCCACTTTCTTCTCAGTTGAAGATTTCCTCCTGCATGATCTCGATGCATTATTCGCCTTTGCCGCTAATCACTCCACTTCGCAGAGACTGACTCAGGTTAGGGTTAGCTATATACTCACTCTGCATTAATTGTTGTTTTTAATATTATGTTTTGCTAATTCTGTAATTAAGTTAATTAATACGCGTGATTCTACTTTGAATGTGTACTATATATATATTTAGGGAATTCATCAACTTCTCTCAATAATAGATGCTCTACACCCACCATTGCTAAACGGTTTGCAGCTCCTGGAAGATGCTAAGCGGAATAAACATGCTTTGTCCACTGGATGTGAAGGGTACTCTCGGCTCAATGTATCGTTGATGTTATGTTAGTATGCCTAGGAATAGGATGTAGCATTTTGGAAAGTTAGTGAGTTACTGTGTCTCCACACCGCTTCTGTGCACAAATTTTCTAATACTTATGATGTGTTTGGTTGAGTAGTTGAAAACTTTTGAATGAAATTCTCTTTGCATTGATGAGGTATAACAGAAATGTGGGAAGGTTGAAACTGCAATGCAACTCCATTTACACTCCACCCTACAAATTTTTATCCACTCTCATGCCATGAAATTTAGACGAGACTTGAGAGTGATTTTCCAACCTCTACCATTGAACGATCAGGGAAAGTCAATACTTTTATGTCGCACTCCACTTTCATTCGCCTCCTTATTTTCCACGTCTAGCATGATACTACTTTATTCTGTCCATGGTGTTCAAAACTTTTGCTGTTTATAATATTGGGTTCATAATAAATGTTATATCTGGTTTCTAATGAGGTGTGGCTGTGGCATGAAACTAGCACCATTCAGCATTTGAATCTGTTTTTTTTTTTGGTCAAAGCATTTGAATCTGTTTAATTCAGGATTGATGCATTGCTTGGAGGTGGATTACGTGAAGGACAATTAACTGAACTTGTTGGGCCATCCTCGTCCGGTAAGACACAGGTAAGAACTCTCAGTAGGAGTGTTAATGGGGTGGACAGGTGTAGGTAGTTCTTCTCCTGCCCATCCCTGTTGGGAATACCCATTTGTAATCTCTGCAGGGAGATGTTTATGGACAGTATCTGCAGGTATTTAATAACTTAAAATAAAATTCCAAAAAATACGAAAATATATAAATGGGTAAAATTTAACATCATATAATACAATGTTGTCTAATACTTTAAAATTAAAAATACTTTCATAAAATTATAAGAATGTCAAAAACAACTTGTCTAGTTTATTTTTTCTTGTAATAATCAATCCACACAAATAATTTATTGTTTGAAGGGGATACCTTTTGTCAAAGAAAATTTATTAGACTCATTTGCCAAAAAAAAAATCACTGCAAAAAAATAAGAAATTTATATTTGTTGCCTTGTAACTTGAGGGTCATGGGTTCAAATCTGAAAACAACCTCTCCACTTGCAGGGGTAAGACTGCGTACGTCTACCCTCCCCAGACCCCACATGGTGGGAGCCTCGTGCACTGGACTGTCCCTTTTATATTCTTAGCTCATCTGAGATGAAAAAAAAAATCATAATGTATATAGAAGTTGTGTAAAAAATGTATTTCATGGGTACTTGGACTTGCATGGCTATGATCTCTGGCCCTACTTCTGTTTATTAAATGGGTACCTGTCATGGGTATTCACTGCAAAGATCCACTGACATGGGGATTTATTTCATCCTTAATCCTATTCCTAGGTGTATTAAGAATAAAATTGTAAAAATAAAGCAGTTTACTTTGGTTCTGTAGATAATTTTCTGCTACCACAGGTCCCCAGCTACATCATCATTGGCATGCACATCTTCGTATCTGTTCTGTTCAAATATAACTTGGCTTTTTTATGAATAATTTTTAGGTTTGCCTGCTGTCTGCCTCAACTACTGCAAAGCATAAGAGTTCAGTTATATACTTAGATACCGGCAACTCATTTTCACCTCAGCGTATTGCACATTTTGTTGGTCAGTCCTCTGATTACGTCTCGCACAATCAGGTTACTGTGGATTCAGACTTATAGTTCATTGCTTGGTCCTTCATGTTTGTTAACTGGTCTGAAAAAGTTCAAATTATTTTTAACTGATCCATCTTTTAGGATGATCGTAGATCTCTCCAAAAGGTATTGGACAGGATAATTTGCTACTCGGTGTTTGACATATATCAGATGTTTGATGTGCTGCATCAACTGAAGATCAATTTGAGATCTGAGGTTCTCATCAAGAATATTTGTAACTGATGCAACTTACTTGGTTTTTTATTTCTAACTATCAAATAATTGACTACTGTATACTGGCACAGATTGTTAGATCAGATCATGTTCAACTGCTTATCGTTGATTCAATCTCTTCACTGATTACCCCCATCCTTGGGGGCAGTGGTCCTCAGGGTATAGTACAAATTTGCATGCTAAATTCCTTGGTATGCTTACCATTTACCATTTTCTCTGATTTACTTGTTTTCCTAATAATTTGTTGTAAAGGAACTTGAACTTTTTACTGCCTGAGTTAATCAGTAGTGCTTGCTCCTCTACATTTTAAAAAGAATGTAAGAGGGATGTACCTCTTATTCACTTATTGTGTGCCAACACAGCAATTTTAGAGACCTGGCTTCTGGTAAGCTCATCCCCAAAAGATGAAACTGAGTTCCGTATTATATTGAACCATACCATGAGAGTCTCCTATTATTTGGTAACCATGTATCAAGTCAAGTAGTTCATTCTAGTTCAAAGTTCAACCACTAGTTGCTATTTTTCTTCCATTGAAAAACTTCAAAAAACAAGATTAAATATCCCTTCAGAGTGAATATATATTTTTCCGTAGAGGTATAAAAATTTATTGGACTCTTTCATAATGAGGAGTCGGATTTTATGGATCATAAGCCATTCTGCAAATCGTTTTGCGGTTGAGGTCTTGTATCTTATGTCTCACTACATTTTAGTTTTGTTCTGATCTTTGATGTCACCGTTCTCTTAACATGTTTAGTCATGCTTTTTCTTTCCTTTCTTTGGTTAAGGGAGTCTTATTTACCACGATAATACGTCGGATAACTAGTAAACTGTGCAGAAACTTAGAGATTTGCATATTATGGGTGATTTCAGGACATGCTTTAATGATATCTGCTGGGTTTTTACTGAAGAAGTTAGCACATGAGCATAATATTGCAGTATTGGTAAGTTTTGCTTTTGTTTCGCTTTCCTCTTTCTTTCTTGCAAATGATAATCCTTTCAGTAATTATGAGAAAATCCTGGAGGGCTTCTGAAAATAAGCCCAAAACAACTTATGAGCTAGTCATAAACTACTTTCATAAGTTCTCTCAAACACTCTCACAAAAAACTCAAACACTCCATAAGCCAATCCAAATGCACCCTAGAAAGGTGATTGTGTATGGTGCTTGACTGCTTGGTCATGAAATTAAAATTGAGGAAATGGTGTCTGATCTATAATATTTTCGAAAAGGCCCCAGTGGTTGTTGTGCTAGAATCATATCTTATTAAGATGATGACGTGCTAGAATCATATCTTAGCCTTATACTAAATAAATAGTATCCGAAAAAACCTTGTGATAAATATATTTTGTTTGACATATATTTCCTCATATACTAGTGTTTCGAAAATACTATTTAGTGGGTTGAACAAGGATACAAGAAGACAAGTAATGTGGGAAGCGGAAAAAAGCCTGACAATGGTTGAGTCATGACTGGGCTCATTTTATATTTAGAAAATTTCAAACATAATTGCTATGATCTGTATTGATATGGCAGGGCAGCTATACATCCCTCAAATAACACTTTAAATGGAACAAATTTTGAAGGTAACGAATCATGTGGTGGGTGGAGAAGACGGTACTTCCAAACCAGCACTTGGAGAGAGTTGGAAGAGTGTCCCTCATGTACGGCTCTTGCTTTCTTGTGATTGTGGAAGCAATATCTGCAATATTTCAATAATAAAACATCCATCTATGGTATGTATAATGTACTTTATCAGAAAATTTCTTTATGGTGTGGCATGCGTTATTTAATGTCATGTCAATAAGCTGTGTGGTTTTTCTCTCTACGTCTTTGTCACTAAAGGGTAGTTTGTTTATTTTTAAAGAGTTGAACCAGCTGTTGAAACTGGAAACTAATCCGTCTGTATTTACTGTTCTGTTTCAGGCTTCTGGTAGGACTGCAAGTTCTAGCCGGCTGTTTGTCTGAAATTGTTCTCACCACAAACTGGCGCTTCATCAAAGGAAATAATAGTTGCTTTTAATAGAAGTGTATGGAGAAGCGTGTTTTTGTTGCTGATGTCTCGCAGAAAATAGTAACTAAACCAAACATGCTATATAGGGTACGTATTTATTTCTAAGAATGCATTCAAAATTAGATATTCTTCGTATTTTCTAATATAGCTAATACAAGTACTTATTTGTTGATGACATTTGCTATGGCAGTGCTTAATTATGAAAGACTAGTATATAAAATTATTTGCTTTAAGAATAACACGTAAATATTCCAAAATTCTATTAAGGTTGTGCTCCCATGAATCCTATCGCGTAAATGAATGTGTGAAATGTGAATTATAATCCAGTATCTTATTAAAAGAGAGGATATTATGTTCATAAGATTTTGTCAAAATGAAAATCAACTATAGCTAGTGAGAGAAAACGTACTTGAGATTTGATCAGCATACCCCTAGACTGCACATGCTTTTTTTGGCATGATCAATGGTGGGGAACTGCCGACAATGGTAGATGTGGACGAATTTGAAATGCTTGCTAACAAAATGTAACATATGAACTAAAATAATTGACAATTTATATTTTTCAAAATATTTTTGTTAATTTCTTAATTTCTGGAGTTGCTAGTGCATGTGCATTACTCCCTCCGGTCTCAAATATAAGAAAAAAAGTACATGCATCTTGATCATATTTAGTCCAGATGTATGTATTTTTTTTTATATTTGAGATCGGAGGAAGTACACTTTTAGGGATGTGAACTTGGGCTTTTTTTTGGACCGCAGATATTCGCTTTCCGGAATTATTATTACAACTAATAAAAGCTGATGTCACAGAATAAAAAAGCACAAACACCATACATACAACTCAACCAAATTCAAAAGATGTATCAACATCCAAGGATTTTAAGGGGTCCACAGCTGGTCCTTTCAACGGGAACACACACCAACTCGTGGGCCCTTGGAGCTGTCAATCCTGGCCTTTCATCCACATCAATATTGACTATGTCATCACCCTTCAAAATCTCACCTTTGGGACCCACAACCTGGAAATCAAAGCACTGGATAATAGCACCAAGAAGTGCTGGCACCTCTTGCATGGCCAAGGACACACCAGGGCACATCCTCCTCCCAGACCCAAATGGCAGAAGCTGAAAATGCTGCCCCCTTATATCAATGACTCCACTAGAATCTCCTTCTTCGAGCTTTAAGAATCGTTCGGGGCGAAACACCAATGGGTTGTCCCAATAGTTTGGGTTTCTTCCAATGGACCAAACATTCACAAAGAGTAGTGTGTTCTCTGGGATGACGTAATTCTCAATCCTGCACTCTGTCACACATCTTCTTGTAACCATAGGAACCGGTGGGTGCAAACGGAATGTTTCCTTCATAATGGCTTGGAGATAAGGAAGGTTGGGATAGTCAGATTCCTCAACTAGTCTATTATTCCCTACTACGTTGTCTATCTCTTCATGAGCTTTTTGTAGTAACAAGGGATTCTTGATAAGCTCCACT
The DNA here is from genome assembly GCA_030159175.1 of Glycyrrhiza uralensis. Lineage (NCBI taxonomy): Eukaryota > Viridiplantae > Streptophyta > Magnoliopsida > Fabales > Fabaceae > Glycyrrhiza > Glycyrrhiza uralensis. The sequence continues at coordinate 52,003,470 of BRZY01000003.1, read as the reverse complement.
AATGCCCACTCTGTTGAAGTCGCCATGGTATCTGTCCCAGCAGTGAAGAAATCCTGCGAAACGCATGCCATTAGGGGTGTTCACATCTAAATCAATAAAAGAAATTGCAAATGGAATCCAAAATTATTTTATTTTATTTTTTAGATGACTTTTTTCAAAACTAATCTATTCATTCGGATTTCGGTTCTCTTCAATAGATTGAACCAAACGATTTGGTAAATCAAATATATGGGCAGAATCATATGCCTTGTTTCTCTATCTATACTATGTCAGCATTTTCTATTAGCGTATGTTTGGTTACGCGTTTGAGAACACACACGCACGTTCCAACCATTCAGACGTGCGTTCCAACCGTTCCGAACATGTTTGGGTAGCTTTCCAAAAATTGATTCTACTTCCGAAACGTGCGTCTACCCGAAGCTACATTTTCAAGCTTCCACGGTTGCTTAAATCGATTCTCTTCTATGACAGGTAATCTTCTTTTTCAACTTCCTTCATTACCCCTATTTCTATTTTCATCTTCCTTCATTAATGGATTCTGGTGTGTGAAGGAATAGAGGAAAATGCAAGAGCAGTGAGAAAGTTTGTGGGTCACAACCAGATGTTAGAGACAAAGGAAGAAGAGCTCACCAATTACCATGATCTCCAAATCAGATTTGCTTGAACCCTAAATCATGGACACACCGAGGAACCAAGGCACCGATCGGAAAGAGAGGTGCCTCCATCGTCAAACACACCTTCGATATTCTGTCTTTGCTTTCCTGTTCCTATTTCGGTGTGGACCTTTGGTTTCTTTTTTGTTCGTGGTGTGTGTGTATTATGTTTGTGTACGGCGTTTAGATCTTTTGGACATTTCTCTTCTTTTTTTTGTTGATAAAATTGGACATTTCTCTTCTGTATTCCAAAGTTTTAATATTTATGAATGAAAGTATGCTCTTTTGAATAATATTATAGTTTGGATTAAAAATAAATTTATAATTAAAGTATAAATATGTGGAATTAATTATGTGACTCACTGAAATAATTTAAGCAATTCACTTTAAAATAACTCCCATTGAAGTACCCATTTTGGTAATTGCACACTCAAAAACAATTTTGATCCAACCTATCCAAACACCAAGAATTGACAAAAATCACTTTCTTTGTGAACGTATCCAAACATAAATCACATTACGTTTAACTCACTTTTAACCAAAATCAATTCTGCCAGAATCAATTTTAGTTACTGCAGAACCAAACACACACTTAGTAAATAGATAGAGAGACTTGATTGTAACATGGTGAATAGATAAGAGATCAAATTTGCACAATTGGAAATGGGGTACTCAAATCACACAATAGCTAACAATAATACATCGGAGACTAAAAGTGTAATTAAGCATAATTACACCTAATTAAAAACTCAATATGTTTTAAAATAAAAAAATTTAAAAGACATCAAAACTTGTGATAATATTGTTTTAACTTTTAATATTATTTTAAACAATAATTGGCGGTGATTTTGTCCGATGCAGGGCAGTCACGTGCTCACAGAAGAAAAAATTGTATGTATGCGTTACTACATTACAATTTAACTGATCGATGAATAAAAAATTAAGAAATAACAGTACTAAAAATTAGTCAATTTTTTGAAATCCGTACCAAGATTGGTCAAAACAAAATAATTAAGGAGTTTTATAATGACTCGCAAAAACTGAGAAGAGGACTTTGGCATATTATATTAACTAGTGGGAGAAGCATTTGAGCATTTAATTGAAAAAGACAAGAAAAATAACGTAGAGTAGAAGATTTAACTTGAAGCAGCATAAACATCACTCTTGAGTAGTGAGATTTGAGCATGATAGTACTAAATAACAATCAAAATTAAAGAAAACGAAAGAAGATAGATGGGATTTACTTACCATAATCAAGGCCTTAATTTGAGTCTTTCGAATCTTCACCTCGCAGTTCTCATCCTCAGCGCAATCAAGCAAAAGATCAAGAAAATCTTTGACCTCATCAGTACCCTGCTGCTTGCCACTCCCTCCATTTCCCATTCGTTTCTCTTTCCTCATCTGCACCCGTTTGCACACAATCCTCTCCACCAACGTATCGAACCTCAGAAACAAATCCTCTATCCTCTTCCCAAACCCCTGCAAATCCATCTTCTTAAACAACCAAATGAAATCCGAGACATTAAACTCTCCGAATATCTGGCTCACACCACGCACTACATCTCTGGCCTCCTCTGCCTCCCCCAACATCATCCTAGAAATAACGTTATTGGTCAACCTAAGCAGTTCCTCGGTGAGATTAACGGCCTCACACGTTTTTGCCCTGTTGGACAAAAGCCGTAACAACCGATGAGTCTCGTGTGCACGCACGTGCAGGAAGTTGTTCATGCCACGTGAGCCCAAGAACTCGTTCATGCTAAGCTTCTTGATGAACCTCCAATAATCACCACAGGGAGCGAAGGCCAATGAGGATTCGTAAGTGAGGCGTTTAACGGCGGTGGTTTCAATGCGACTGCTAAATGCAAGTTCGTTGGTTTGAAGGAGTTGTTTGGCGAAGTGAGGGGAGGAAGCAACGACACAGAGAACAGAGCCAAAGTTAAGAGAAAACAGAGGACCGTAACGGTGAGAGAGATTGTGAAGGGACTGGTGGAGAAGGGGACCCAACATGTGCATGTGCCCAATTATTGGAAGCCGAAACAGAGGAGATGGTGGGAGGTTTTTTCCGTGGCGGTGAAAATATGGCCGGAAAAGGAAGTAGCAAATAAGTGCTGAAACCAACACTACAGACACCGCCATGAGTTGAGATTCCATTTTCTCTTGCTTGGTTTTTTTCACCGGTGAATCAGACGGAATAGCTAGTTATGACAGAGACAGAGGTTTGCTACTTGGGGACTCGTTACTTGGTACTTATTTTAGGCTACACATGCGCATCACGTGCCATATATAAAATACATTTTTTTGAATATAAATCATTGTTAAATAGTGTTACATAATCACAATGACATCTAATGTACAGAAACTACAATTTGTCTGACGGCCTAGGCCAAGTGAGAGATCTGTATACCTCGTTTACCTTGAGTGACTCGGCCACCGTCATTGGATATAAAAATTTTATATTTAAATGATAGAGATGATAGAGATTTTTTTTTATATTAAGTGGTCGAGATATAATTTCTCTCACCCAAGATCACGCATTGTATCACTTTAATAATTGCTCAACTATGTTTTAAGACAACAAGCCATCAATGGTAACCGTTAATTCTCTTGTGGCATCTTCATCATACATAATTAATTTGGGCCGTTAAACAATCTTATCAACAAGCGATCATGAAGATTCTGGACCCAAACCTTTTTCGAACATAAAATTAGTTTTTTTTATAGATAGGCTCATATTAATTCAAGTCGAGCTGGATGGACCAATATTTTAAAAAAAACTAAATTCTTTAGCACTTGGACCAATTGACGTCAGTAACATAAAATTAGTTTGAATAAACTTATCAACAAGTAGATATAAATAAATTAAAAAGATTTAATTATACTAATTATTAATGATTTAAAAATAATTTCTTATATGAGTTAAAGTTGGTTTATTATATATTTCAATTTTTTTGAAGTTTATTCATCTACTTTTTCTATGAACACATTTAAACTTATAAAGGCTTTTTTCATAATCCAAGAACTAAATAATTATTTCGGTTGAAAAGTACAAACTAAAAATTAATCCAATATGGAGGACTTCTATCTTAAGGGCCTTTTAACTTGTGAAATTGTGAAAAGTACTGCCTTAGTTAAATCTACAACTACCCAACTTACAAAAATAAACAATACATATATACATGGTCTTCTAAATACATGAAGGTTTAATCCAAGCACAATAAATTTACAACAATAAATAAGTAAATAAAAAACATATCTACAACAAATAAAATAAATGAAATAAACAAATTGGTGAAAGAGTAAAATAAATAAATAAAAGTTAATAATTTTATATGTAGGTTTGACTCTAATATATCCTAGTAGATTGCCAACTGTTGCATTTAGGATCATGGCGAGAGAAACCAACACAAAAACTTGAAAACATTGTTGTAGGTCTGATTGGGGTCGGACATTCATGGTCATTAGAGTTGGCAAAATGGGTCGACCAGAGCTCGCTCAAAAAAATAAAAGGTTTGGACATATAAATTTGAGTCTGTTTTTAATCCGGACCTTTTTAGCCCAGTCTGATAAAGCCCGAGTATGATTCAGTCCGGCCCAAATGAGCTGGCCCAAACAATACAACACTAAAGCCCAAACCCGGTGCGGATTGGCCCTATGTGGGTCGAGTTTGGACAATTAAATTTGAGCCAATTTTTAATCCTTATCTTTTTTGCCCTATCTGATAAAGTTCGAGCCTGATACGGGCCAAATAACCCGTTTTGCCAGCTCTAATGGTCATCCCCACCAGGTTTTGTTTTTTGGGTCAAAATGCCCACCAGGCAAGGTAGTTGATACTTGTTGATATTCTATTGTAGTTTTTCCTTTCTTGGGCTTTGGCCCCTTAATTTGATTCCAAAAAAAGAAAGAGATTCGCCATATAAAATTTATTTATTTTAGAAAAATATTGAAAAAACCCATAACATCATAAATATTCCAAAAATCTATTTAAGACTGTGCTTCCGTCAACCCGACATTGTAATTAATGTGTGAATTAATATATCAGTATCTTAAAAGAGAGGATGTACTATGTCCAAAGATTTTTTCGAAAAGAAAATCAACTATATATAGCTAGTGAGAAAAGACCATACATTCGATCAGCGTACCGATCCAGCGGCCCATGCTGCACTTGCTTTTTTGCGGCAAAATTACGTACTGACGACAAAGATAAAAATGGGAGAAATTCATTTATTTATTTTGCTGAATTAAGGTGTGGAGGAATTTGAAGCATAGGATAATTAAGAGAGTATAACATTACTCAATTTATTATATTTATCATAGAATGTAATAAGGAAAACAGAAAAACAACCTAGAATAGAATAGAATGACGATACATGGCAAAAATATCTCTGAACAGCATATGTTCGTTAATTTGCCGAAGTTATTGCCACTAACGAAGGCTAGTGCCTAGTGTATACGCCACTGATCAGAATTAGAAAGAGAGAAAAAGAACACATACATGTTATTCAAAGCCACACACAGATCCAAATTCAAGAGACGAATAATCAACATCCAATGGTTTTGAGGGGTCCACCGCCACTTGTCCTTTCAACGGGAACACACACAAGGTTATGAGCCCTTGGAGCCGTCAATCCTGGCCTTTCATCCACATTAATGACTATATCCTCACCCTTCAAAATCTCACCTTTGGGACCCACAACGTGGAAATCAAAGCACTGGATTATAGCACCAATTAGTGCTGGCACCTCTTGCATAGCCAAGGACACACCAGGACACATCCTCCTTCCAGACCCAAATGGCAGAAGCTGAAAATGGCTTCCCCTCACATCAATAGCTCCACTGGAATCTCCTTCTAGTTTTAAGAATCGTTCGGGGCGAAACTCCAATGGGTTGTCCCAAAAGTTTGGGTTTCTCCCAATGGACCAAACATTCACAAAGAGAAGTGAGTCTTCTGGGATGACGTAATTCTCTACCCTGCACTCTGCCACGCATCTTCTTGTAACCATAGGAACCGGTGGGTGCAAACGGAATGTTTCTTTAAGAATGGCTTGGAGATATGGGAGATTGGGACAATCAGATTCCTCAACAAGTCTGTCTTTTCCTACGACATTGTCTATCTCTTCACGAACTTTTTGTAGCAAGGAGGGTTTCTTGACGAGCTCCACTAATGCCCACTCTGTTGAAATCGCTGTGGTCTCCGTCCCTGCAGTGAAGAAATCCTGCGAAACACATGGCATATTCAAAGTCATGAATTTTTACTTTGAAAATTGATATTTTGACACATAAAATCCAATTTATTAAGTGCTTTGACTTTAGTAAAATTTGGTGTATTATAAGTATAATAAAATAGATAGAAAATTAAATTAAATATTGTTACATTTTAGTTTCAATGAATAAAGTGAAGTCAGTATATATCAAAAAAAAAAGCGAAGTCAGTAAAAAAGTGACATTTATTGTTTTGAAATGAAGTGTTGAGTTGTTGACAGGTAACATCAGCATTATAAGTGTTGAGTTGTTGACAATAACGTTTGTCTTTTAATTTATTTCACATTGGATTAAATGAAATTCAGTTGCTGCGGGCCTGCGGCTATAAAAAAAATGAAACTCAGTTGCTTGTCGGAGTCACCGATAAGAAATAAATAGACAATTAATTCTCATCCGTACTCCTTTGCACACATTAAAGAGACACATTTTCATGTGATCAATGACAAAATATTTAAATCTTAAATACTCCTATAATAGTATAATTAATAAATTTTAAATAGAGTATTAGAATACCACGTTTGAGAATAATGAAAAATATAAAAATTTAAAAAAATAAAGAGGCATTAGAAATGATAAGATAACTTGATAGTTCGGGGAGATACATAGAGATTGGACAGATGTTAAACAACTGGGAGAGTATTATGTCACCAAAATCTACCCCTTTGCTCTTTCGTAAAGAAAAAGTATTTTCTAAACACTCAATAGGTGTCTATTTTTTTTATATAATCAATAGGTGTCTATATTGAAAGAAAAGTTATTAATGTTATAGGTGATATAATATGAAGAGAAATAAAATGTGTTGGATAAGTGATGATACCGTAAAATGTTGGTGTTCAGAAACAAGATTTTTGGACATCTAATGTGCTATTTGACATTTTGAGAGAGATAAAAATATAAAAGGTATAAGTGATAGATGAGTGATATAATAACAAGAAATAAATAAAAAGGAAAAGGGCTAGAAATGAGTTGGTGCTCAAATATTATTGATTTTCAAAAATTACTTTCACCGAACATCATCTTTATGATATATATGGGTGTTCGATCCCCAATGATGAAACAATGTGTAACCAAATCAGCCGAACACAAATTAGTCTAAAAGATATTTTCTACGTGATTGTGGGTTTAAACAAAAAAATATATAGTACATACGGATGTATAACAATTTTTGCATGACCACATCTCTCTTGATTAATTGAGATTTGAGCATGACAAATAACATGAAATAAATTAAGGAAAGGAATTAAGGAAGAGATGGAGACTTACCATAATCAAGGCCTTAATGTGAACCCTTTGGATTTTAATCTCGGAATTCTCATCCTCAGTACAGTCAAGCAAGATATCAAGAAAGTCTCTGATCCCATCATCACTCCCCTGCTCACCCTTCTTCCCACTCCTCCTTCTGTCTTTCCTCGTCTGCTCCCGCTTGCTAATAATCCTTTCCACCAACGTATCAAACCTCTGAAACAGATCCTCAATCCTCTTCCCAAACCCCTGCAAGTCTATCTTCTTAAACAACCAAATAAAATCCGAAACATTAAACTCTCCAAAGATCTCCGTCACATCACGCACCACATCCCTTGCCTCCTCTGCCTCCCCAACCATCATTATAGAAATAACGTTGTTGGTCAACTTAAGAAGCTCCTCGGTGATATTCACGGCCTCAAACGCTCTTGCCCTGTTGGACAAAAGCCTTAACAATTGATGAGTCTCTTGTGCTCGCAGGTGTTGGAAGTTGTTTATGCTACGAGAGCCCAAAAGCTCGTTCATGCTCAGCTTCTTAATGAACCTCCAGTAATCACCGTAAGGTGCGAAGGCCAAGGAAGACTCGTAAGTGAGTTTTTTAACGGCGGTTGATTCAATGCGACAGTTAAAGGCGAGTTCGTTGGTTTGAAGGAGTTGTTTGGCAAAATGAGGGGTGGAAGCAACGACACAGAGAACAGAGCCAAAGTTAAGTGAAAACAGAGGACCGTAACGGTGAGAGAGGTTGTGGAAGGATTGGTGAAGAAGGGGACCTAACATGTGCATGTGGCCAATTATTGGAAGCCGGAAAAAAGGAGACGGTGGGAGGTTTTTTCCGTAACGGTGGAAATATGGCCGGAAAAAGAAGTAGCAAATAAGTGCTGAAACCAACACAGACACTGCTACGAGTTGAGGTTCCATATCGCTTAGTTATTTTTTTCACGGAAAGGAAACTCAATCAACGGAATGGCTTATGATAGAGGAAATTGGGGACGATACTTGATTTGATTAGGGGATGAAATTTATTATATGCTCCTACGAGTTGTCAAGTGTCATGTATATATAGATATATATAGTGTATAGTAGTCTACATCTGTCCTCTGTATGTGTGTGTGTGTGTGTGTGTGTGTGAATGTACGTGTGTAATGGGTGACATCACAAAGAAATTAATCTTGACTATACAATTGTACTAATTTGAGTAATTTCAATCGTATGCTAGTCTTTTCATAAATTTTAAAAAAATTGAAGGCTTTTTTATGTCTATGTAAAAATTCAGGTTTTGAAGAATTCACTGCTGATGTAGTATACTCAAGTTTGGTAAAATTTTTATGTAGTATTTTATTAAATTTATGTGGCTTATATGTCACTTGACATGTAATTATAAAAATATTAAGTTTTTAACTTAGTCTCTATGAAAAGTGTGTTTTGAATTAGGCCACGTAGAAATTTTACAGGAACTTGAGTATGTCACATCAACAGTTAACTCAACCTAATGACCTAACTCAAAAAAAAACAAAAGACCAAAAAAATTTGATTTTTTTGTTAAAGACCTAATTCAAAACCCAAATTTTTACGATGACCTAAAACATATTTAAGCTAAAATTTAATATCCAGTTTAATTGATCAAAGTCTTCATGAATTATAACAAAGCCGGCGGGATTACTTGTCAAATTACCCCCAATATACAGCTACCTAAACTTTGTCAAATTGTGTGTGCCACACTCTATTACTATTCTGCAATTATATTCAACAAAATAACGTTTATAGAACAAAAATACCTGATTTTACAAGTAATAATGATTTTTAAACATTCATCTAACACCTTTCTCTTTTTTATCTCTTTCTTCTTATTAAATCATTCATTTATCACATCTATCTATCTAGAAATATTTTTTTGCATTACAACTTCTAGGAAAAGGTCTTCTCCTATAAACTCTTCTAGATTAACTTATCTAACAAGACACTTTTTTTGAAACTAATCTAACAAGAACTTAACCTCTCTACTTTTGGTTACTAGTACTAGGTCCCATTAGACTTGGTGTATCATGTATGTTTGGATGTACGTTTATAAATGTGATTTTAAATGAACATAATTTTTTGAAATTAATTTTGTTAAAATTGAACTTGAAGCAAAGTGATTTATTTTTTATTTTTTTATTCTAAAAACAAGTTTGATATAAATTTTAGTACAATTTTTAACCTAAAGCTACGTATTTTTTTATCTCTTCTAGTCAAATTAGGTTTAAAAGTAAAATTAATTTTGATTCAAAGTAAACAAAATCTAAAATTTTGCTAAAGTCCCTTTTAACATATACAAATCAATTTTAAGTGTTTCCACCATATATATATGCATCCAAATATACACCTAGGAAAGCTCCCTCTCCTCCTCTCAAACACTTGTTAATTATGCCCATTAATGCGTATACCACCGAGCAAAATTAAGGTTCATTGGCTTAGTTTCACCTCTTCATCTCTTTTCGATCGTTGTAATTGTGATCCTCGGAGTTGTCTTGAAAAATGGTTGTGTAGCCGCTGAATTGTCCCAAAAAGAGGGTTGTGCGTGCTTGTTGAAGGTGTTGATCTACATCAACTCGTTTTTATTAGCAAAATCTACATGAACTCTTAAAAGGCGCCAATCACATTGTTGAGTTTCCCCCTTTTCTTGCGATTAAAACAAGATAGGGAAGAAATTATAAGATGATGACATGTCAAAGAGAAATAAGCTAGCTTCACTGCGAAAACATTCACACTCCCAGACCCAGTGTGACAGCGTCAAGTCTATCCACGAAAATGCAGTCTTTTCATTCCAGAACTATTCACAACTGTGAAAAAATTAACACCACCAATATGAAAGCATCAGGTCAATCCACAACAATGCAATTTTATCATTCCAGAGCTAATAATAGTTGTGAAATCTTTCACACCCACAATGTGAAAACAACGGGACAATCCACGAAAATGCAAATTTTTCATTCTAGAACTATTCACAGCTGTGAAAAACTTAACATCTCTGGTGTGAAACCATCACACCCAATCCACGAAAATACAATGCTCAATAGAGTTATTTCTCACATGTGAAAAAATTCACACTTATAGTGTGAAAGTGTCACACCCAATTTGCAAAAAATGCAAACTTTCCATTCTAGAGTCGTTCACACGTATGTAAAATTTCACAACTCTTGCACAAAAATCAGCGACAATTTTTCTTTTTTCTTTCTCTTTTTTGTTTTGTTTTATCAAACAAAAAAGGCATGAAAAACATTACAACAAAAGAATTTGTATTTTTGTGAATTGGTCTTACAATAAATAACAGTGTTGCTATTTGTTAGGAAAGAATTTGCAGAATTTAAGAGGAAAGAGAAAGTGACTTTTTGACAGACGCTACAATGGTTAATTATTGAAAATGAAAATTATTATTTTTAATAAAATTCACATAATTCTTTTTCTTCTTGAACTCTTCCATATTAAAAAAGATTCTAATAAATTGAGAGGAGAAATGGTAAGTGGTATAGAGAATTTATTGCATTAATTAATGGTCATTATAAAAATTATAAAGACAAAGACATAAACGTTAAAATCATAAAATTTTAATATATCTAATCAAATAAATAGAATTCTAAATATTATACAATAGGTTTTTTTAAATAATATTATACAATAGATTTAAACATATAGAAATAGAGAGACAAAATACAAAAACTCAAGATATTTACTTATAATTTTATCATTTATCAAAGTCAGCAAGTACATTTGTCCACCCTCAATTATATATATAGATCCGCCATTGAGTGAATTAGAAATATTTGTTGCAGGGAGAATAAATTTGAAATTATAATCTTTTTGCAGTATAATAAATTAAAAGCAACAAAACCACGTGATCGTTTTGTACTCATAAGTATTTTTTTAAATATCTTTTTTACTTTTATTTCTGCATATATAAATATAAATGTCTTAAAAGTACTGTTTTCTGGGTTCAGCAATGCAACAAGTCAAGACAGAGCTATCGAGGGCAACGGAAAAAAGCCAGGCAGACTGGGCTATTTTTATATCAAGGTAGAAAATTTCAATCATAATTGTTATATATGATTTGTAATATTGAAATGCAAGGCAGCTATAGACCTTTCAAATAACACTTTTGTGGAACAAATTTTGAAGGTAACGAATCATCGTAGTGGGTGGAGAGGACGGTTTTCCAAACTACTTGGAGAGAGTTGGAAGTGTTCCCCCTAATAGGAATTCTGCTTTGTCGGTTGTGGAATGTTCCAATAAGAGCACTTATTTTTATAATATCTTTTTTACATCTTCTCATTTAGTAAAAAATAAATAAGAGGAAAAAAGAAGTGTCGAAATAGAAACAGAACATGAATCTATGGTATGTACTTGTGCCTTGTTGGCTTTTGTGAGTATTTTTCAATTAGCTGGTTATTTATGAGTATATATGTTACTCTCTATTTATATTGGGACCGCACTCTTGTGGGGCACCGTTTTTAATTACAAAAATGTTACACACACACCCATCACACACCCACCACACATCCCATTTTCTCATTTTACTTATTGAGGTGAGGTGTGGTATGGGTGTATAGGTGTTAGTGTATCATTACTCTTTTAATTATGATCGATCTCCAGTTGGTTTTGATTTTAATTGAGAGGCGATGATGGTGCATCGTGCGGAGGCAGAACAAGGAATCCAACATTCTGACAAAAATTTATGTTTGTTTTGAGAGGCAATATTATGTTTTCATTTCTTGATTTTTCTTTTAATTAATTACAAAATTATTATATTATTTTTAATTTTTTTTGTTTTTAAAGATTTTGCACAGCAACCGTGAAAACAATCATTTTTCACTATTTCTTGTTAGCTTAAGAACATCAAAATATTTGTCAATCATTCAATGTGTACGTACATATATATAATGAAATGTTACCGATCAATGAATATGTGTGTGTATGTATGTTTGAGGGGAATATTTGTGTGAGAGAATGAAAAAAGTAAATATATATAGATCATACCACCATATATATGGATTTTTTTTATAAATCAAATTATATTAAAACGGGATTAGAAAGACAAGGTGTGTCCAATATGTAATCCAACCAATGTTGAGTACATGAACATAACCTAGCCAAATCAAAAATCTACAAAGTGACTAAAGTGTTATTTAAAAAATATTTCTCCGATAACTTACATGGTTTCAAAGGAGTACCAACTATGTCATAAATTCTCCAATAACTTATCAATCTCAAAGGATACCAAAAATGGTATTTTTTTCAATAAACTATATGGTTTCAAAGGGGTCTAAATTGCTGGACATACAAAGAGTATTGTCTCAATAATTCATTAATCTCAAAAGGTACTTTTTAAAAACACTAATATTTACAGCAAACCGAGTAAATACACCTCAAGGGATTAGAGCACCAATACATTGAAAAGGTCACCGCCTACGCCTATCCCCCAAGCTAATACATTCTATTGGATTTGAGCACCACTCCAAATATATCATCCCACAATTCCTGCCATTTCTATTAATAAACCACCATATGTAATATGGATGATTATAATTAGTTGTCAACCACTTTAAAAGGTCATATAACTTTATGTTTGACTTTAACTATTTAGGATTTAATCTTATAATAACTAAAATTTACTGCTCTCACTTATTTATTTATATATAGGAAAAAGATATTTGTTGCGACTACGAAAACCAACGAAACCATTTCCACCCTTTGATTGCTTTTTATCTGAACTTGTACCAATTTATATTTATTTCAAAAATATCAATCAACGGCATATATGCGTTCGTTTTTATCGTATTTTACTTTTGTCTTGCTAAATAGCACCTCTCTTATATATATAAATTCAACACGACATATATTTTGACAATTCGTTCATCCGAGAGGTCAGTATTCATCGGTGACGACTGGCTCAAAAAATATATAATTGTGCATAGGCAGAAATTAAGCCGCCCAAATAATTGTAATGTTTTTTTTTTATATAACAAAATAATTGTAATGTTTCAAGATTCACCGGTTATGCATGGGCATTAGTCAAGGTCAATATATATTAACAACGTTTTTGTCAAAAAAATAATATTAATAACGTAATAGTGAAAACGATGTGGCATAGGTTTTAGTCAAGGCCAATATATATTTACAATGCTATAATCATGACGTTTTGGCATTTTTAAATATATATTAACAATTCTATAGTCATGGCATTGAGGCATCTTTATATAAAAAAATAAAATGCAATTGGGTTGTCTTAATTAAGGACCTCAAATCTGACTGTTTTAGTTAAATTAATATAGGATTTTATAAAAAAAAGTATTGTCTAACATGAGCAAGCATGGGCCTTGTATAAACTAGGCCATATATATGCCTCTGCGGGGAGAGGGAGGGCCGAGGGGACATGGGTTGCTATGCCCCCACCCCAATTAATTAACCATCTTTCATTATTTTTCTTGCATATATTTTTATTATATGTGGATAGTAATTTTTTATTTGGTATTTGTGACTATTGACCTCTCAGTAAATTTTTGGCTTAGTGTCTTTGATTATTGACTCCTCTAATGATAATTTGCTGGCTTTAACCTTGTGTCTATATTAATTGTCTAGCTTATTCCATCCACTACATCAGTGATTTATGGATCTGCTATCGAGAGGGTACAATAAGTATACATAACTTTTCTATACTAATTATGTTATATTCGATCACCTAATTTATTTTTAACTATTTATCACTGGCATATGAATATTTAATATACTGGATTTTCAAAAATTAATTAGGAACAAGTTTTTTTTCTCTTCGGATTCGGAATTTTCTTTTGCATTTTCGGTAGCGCTTGTTATATTAAAGATAGATTTTACTTTTCAGCAATATAATCATAGCTGGCCATGAGATTTTGAGACTCTTGTGCGAACTTAAAAATAATATTGTTATAATTACTTAAATATTTTTCTTCAAATATTTTTTACTATAAATTAAATCATAAATAATCAATTCATGGTCAAAGTTTTTTTTAAAAATTATTTTCGAATCAAAATAAGACTATTAAATTTATCTTGTGACATAATATATAGCAAATAAAATTTTAACAATTTTAATTTATAAAATCTTCTCTCAGCAAATGTAACAATAACAGTAATAGTTAATATTATTCTATGAACTATACAAATAAAATTTACATATTGATACCCTTCTAACTGTGCAATTACTCCTCTCACACATATTTAGTGCCACCACTGAATATGATGAAATTGGCTTAATGAAGTCATGAATTAATTTTTTGCCGACATTCACAAATTATTGTCTTCTCAAAAAGAGCTTCGCTCAATTGTAAGCGTTCGCGTTGGGGGAAGCCGGGGTTGCCAGTACTCGTGATCAGGAGTGATGTACGTAAAGTCGTAAACTGAATATCATGACGGTTCATTTCAAAAATAAAAAATATCATGATGGTTATTAACAAGTAAATCATCAATTTAATATCTGAAATTGTATGGTACTATCAACATATATAGTTCTTAAAATTATTCATATTTTAATTAATCTTTAAAATTGAAAATCTCTAATCATATTAATCATTATTGAACAATTTTAAAAACTAAATTGATTGATCTAAAAAAACTAATTTTTATTCAAAAAAGCCAAAAAAATGTATTAAATAAAAAGATAATGTGATTAAGAATTTTTAATTTTATAAACTAATTTAAAATACTAATAATTTTAAAAATTAAATTGACAACATCTTATAATTTCATGGGCCGATTTTAACGATTCTCCAGATAATCAACTGGTCAGGGTACCTATACTTACACGGGCATATTTTAGAATTGATATAAGTTCCTCCTATTTTAAAAGTAATTTAAAATCAAAGGAACACTTCAACTTGATATACATATATAATAATAGCCAGATATTACATCAAAAGACAAATTATTGACAACTTAAAAAAAGCATTAAAAATTTACTATGTTGTCATCAAAAGGAATATCATGTACTCATCCAAGAAGGACTACACAGAGTATCGCAAAAAGCAAGCAGTAGTTCAACATAAGGCTACAACCAATAAGCCCGTAACTAAGCATATTTCGTCACTTCTTTTTTTCTTTGGATGAAATTCATGCGTATCTTAATTTCTATTAATGAAGGCAATCTTGATTGAGGTCGACAAATTTGATGGGTATATTTTGTGGGTTATAGGGTATTTTGTTGTAGAATGTAGAGTATTTTTTTGGAGAATATTGGTCTCGTATTATTACTGCTTGACTCCTTAAATAGAGCTATAATATGACAGAATCTGATCAACCCAACATAACAATCTAAAATCATAACTAACCTTATTTCTAAACATATTCAATATTATCCTAATTTAAAATGCATCCTAATCAAATCATAACTAACCTTATCCTAATCTTAAAATTCAAACAAATATAACAATCTAAAATCTAGATAAATCAGAATATCAAATCATAAAGTTGTTACAGCTATTTAGGCATTATCCACAATATTCCTCTTTGACTTAATAGCTGTTATAACACCATGTTTCATCTTCAAATTCTGAATGTTTGTTGCTTTCTTCCTTTTATTGTGCTTGTAGTTCTTCTCAACGTCTTTCTTGGATGGGACCACCTCCATGTGTTTGCTTCATCTTCTTTTCATGATGAGATTCTGGATATTGCTTGATCTGATTCTTTCAGTTTTTATTTCTAGTCACATCTTGATTATCTCCATGATTTTTGGGATTGTTGTGATTTCTTTTCCAACTTCCAGAATTCAAATCTTTGATGGTATCTTTCTTCTTATCGACTTGAACCATTTTTGTGGAAGCATCTTTCTTGGATATCCCCATATCTTTTTCTGTTGTTTCTTCTTTTGTAAGCCAACCTTTTGTGGAGTTGTTGGCTGTAAGCATGAAACGAACAATAGATCTTCTTGTTGGTCCTCCTCGGCTACATTGACTTGTTGTTGTGACTTGCATATCTTCTCTCTGTGTCCTAATTGGCCACACTTGTAACACTTTGCATCTGGTCTCCACCAACATTTATTTTGTGGATGATTTTTCTTTTTGCAATAAGGACAAGGTGGAAAAATCTAAGTATTATTGTTGTTGTTATTATCCTCCTTTTTCTTGTTTTTCTTGAATCTGGCAAGAAAGACACCTTCCATAGATGTTTCTTCCCTCATCATCCTCCTTTGCTCTTGTGCCTATAATGCATGTAATAGTTCTGCCAAAGTGATCTTACTCAGATCTTTTGTGTTCTCCATAATGGTTATAGAAGCTTCATATCTTTCAGGTACTGTCACAAGAATTTTTTCTACTATTCTGGAATTAGGAAATTCAGTTCCCAGCAATCGTACCCCAGCAATCGTACCTTGTTGGCAATGGTGAGCAATCTGTTTGAGTATGTTTTGATTGTCTCAGACTCTTTCATTCTTTGTATCTCAAAATCTCTTATTAAATTCAATACTTGCATGTTTCGTATCCTCTCATCACCTGCATACTCTTTCTTCAAGTAATCCCAAATTTCTTTTGCTGTTTTGAGAGTCATGAGTCTGGTGAAGACGATTTTTGAAACACCAGCAAACAAACATGACTTTGCCTTTGCGTTCTTGATTTTTCTTTCGTTGTGACTTTTTATCTAGGCTGTGGTAGCATCGTCTGATAGCGGATGAACATTGTAGTCCTTTTTCACGGCTTCCCAGAGATCTAAAGCCTCTAGGTAAGATTTCATTCTCACAACCCAAATGTCATAGTCATTATCACAGGTCCTTCAAGAACCAGAGCTTTGATGCCAGTGATGGGTATATTTTGTGGGTTATAGGGTATTTTGTTGTAGAATATAGAGTATTTTTCTGGAGGATATTCGTCTCGTATTATTACTGCTTGACTCCTTAAATAGAGCTATAATATGACAAAATCTGATCCTAATCTAAACATATTCAATATTATCCTAATTTAAAATGCATCCTAATCAAATCATAACTAACCTTATCCTAATCTTAAAATTCAAACAAATATAACAATCTAAAATCTAAATAAATCAAAATATCAAATCACAAAGTTGTTACAGTTATTTAGACATTATCCACAACAAAATCAACAAAGGTAGGATATTTTCTCGCCAGGGAAATTATTTTTTACAAAATTAAGTTTGAACTAGCTAGAGACCTCCTACGTAGTCTTCTGATACGCATGCTCTCCACTTGTATTTCTATTAGGCTAATCCCATGGGGTATATCACTTTCTTTAAACAACACAAATTTTAATTTTGTTTGAAAAGCCAAATTTGATTAAATTGGACGAAAAGCACAAGAAGTGTCCGGACCACAAACCAAATACAAAGTAATGTACGTGATTCAAACACTCACTCATTACAAACAGTACAACTCCCTCTATATGATAGGACATAGACCCCCAACCCATAGCCTTCCTTTAAGGAGATCATCTCCAAAATATCATAATTGGAAATATACTTTAAATTCTATTTTTTATCAACTAAAAAATTTAATTTAATGAGTTATAGAATTGTCTTTTTTTTATAACAATGAGTTATAGAATTGTAAATTAAAATAGAAATCTTATTTTATATATTCTATCAAGGATAGAATATCTTAATTAATCAAATCTAATATGGTAAATAAAAAATTCAAATTATTATAAATATATTTTTAGTATAAAGAATGAAGAAAAACAACTTTAATTTGACGGTATACCAAGAGGATATTGATAACAACACTGGATCAGAGCACCCAAGTTATAAATTTTTTGAATACTCATTAATTTTTAACATTCATCTAATATTCATCTCTCTTTCTATAGCTATCTCTCTTATCGCCACATTACTCAATTATTACATCTATAATTCATCTTTTTTCTATTTTTATCTTTCTCCACATGTAAATTAGAGTTTGAGGGTGTCTTAATCATTTTTCTTTTTTTCATAAAAAAAAATCATTTTTCTTTTTACCCACATGGTTAGGGGCGGAGCCAGGAATTTAATTTGGGTGGTGCCGACTGCCGAGATAAAATAGTATATGACTCGTTAAAAAACTTAAATTTTTACATGCATAACATATGGAAAAAAATTGATATATAACTAATACTTTTATAAGTAAAAGAAATATAGCTATATTAAATACAAAAGATACTAATCAACAAGTGCAACTAGTGTACAAGCGCCAAGTATGATCACGTGAATAAGTCATGTGAAAATCAGACCTACAAAGTACAAGAACAACAGTAGTGTCATCCATCATTTTATAATCAACATATAACGTTTCAGCAAAATGTCAATGAAAACTTAGCCAATATGTACAACATTTAATTAATAACAAATTTGAGAATGATGAAACATAAACTTTCACTTCTGAAGTTGTGATCGTCATTGTTTCATAAAGTCAAAATCATCATCATATCCGTGGTAAATTTTTCAGCAATCTCATTTTCAATATAAACAATCATATAATGAGTGAGAAAATCATCTTCCATCTTGGTTCATAGTCTTGTTTTTATAACTTTCATCGCTGAAAAAACACGCTCTATAGTTGTGAATATTGTTTGGATAGCACTTGATCAATATGATAAGAGTGATTCTTAAAATCTTCATAAAATCTAAGAGCAACATTATGGGGTGAATTTAGACTTCTTCTCATATGAGATAAAAATGAACATTTCTTTTTGCTATTTATTTTTCTCCAATTTCTAAATTTATTTGAAGTGAATGGACTTAATTTTTTACAAAATAAATAGGTTTTTCTTTAAAAGGTTCAATATTTTAATACTAAACTAGGTGGGACCCTTGTACATTTCGTTTTGGTAGTAAAACGTGGCCGTGACTGAATGGGAGAAAAGGGTTTACTTTTTTTTTTTATCAAAGAAAAGGGTTTACTTTAAACAAAAAAAATCTGCCATTGTGAATATATATTAATATATATTAATTAATTAGGAACTTCGATCACGGTAGGCAACTATGGCCCTGTTTGGATACACAAACTTGTCTACTGTTTATGGCATAAGTTGTATAAGTTACTTTTATAATCAAAGAAAAATTATAGTGAAACTTATTTTATATAAGTCATAAGCTGTTTTGATAAGCTATCTTGGGTAGCTTATGAAAAATAAGTCCAAAACAGCTTATGAATCAGTCATAAGCTGTGTTCATAAGCTCTGCATAAGCCAATCCAAACAGACCCTATATCTCAGCTTTATGCGCCATCTCATATATATGGGTGGGGGGAAATTTCGAAATGCTGGGGCCGCATCTCCGCCTCTGCACATGGTGTAATATCAAACAAAAATGATCAAAATAGTATAGTTTTAAAAAAAGAAGCTTCTATGGTCCCGTTGATAAAACAACGATTTTGAAATCATTATTTTATTAACCAATGATAAATGAGAGTTTTGTCATGTCAAATTATTATTTTTAAGAACTATAATTTTTTTATATGATATTGTAGTTCTTAATCTTTCTTATTTTATAAATTTGTCCGTATGGAAAAGACGTGTCTGTAGGTGAAAATTCTGTTTTCCCCTCTCCTATTTCAGTTTTACTATCGGTGATCCTCCATGCCTGATATTCTGTTCCTTATGGCCTCCGATCAACCACCAATGAAGGTTGCCCTCTCTGCCGCCGATCTGGTCTCCGACGACGACCGCTCTATCGCCGCCGACTCGTGACGACGACCAACGCCATGCCGACGCTATCGGGCCAACCACGTTGCCTTCGTGTTCATCTCTCACACCCCCCTCTTCCTCCGTGGAATGCTTTGTTCGTTGCCTTTAACCTATGGGACCCTATTGTTCGTGTGTTGTGCCTTCACAATTGTTTCTATTTCTGTTTTGATTTCTTAAAATTCATGTGACCCATAATCATATATCTACAAATAATTGATTGTATTGAGGCATGAAAAGGAATATGCATGGGAGATATAGTGTAACACCCTCTTTCCCGGAGGACATTACACTTAAGTAACCAACCCAAATGCGGAAAATAAATTTGATTAAGTCTGGTTTTCTTTCGAAAAAATACTGACAAAATTATTAAATTTTCACAAATAGATTTTCGTTGTTTTTTTTTATATTAAAAATATTAAGAGAAGACATAATAAATTAACACACAATATATAAAAATGGAACACAGTCACTGGGTACAATTTATATCTTTCTTTACAAACCAAAGTTTGAGAAATAATACATCATACAGAAAATTTTTCTTTTCCAATGGAATACTGACTCCCTATGCTGGTCAAGCACTAAGAACTTCTGCAAGAAGCTCTAATAAGAAAACTCTAACTCGGAACTAGGACTCGCTCGTCCTTTCACTAGGTTATCTTATCTTCAGAGTACGTCTCAATCCCCGAGTCTTGACAGGTCCACCCAGCTAGTGGTCTATCTATATGAATCATGTTCCAAAGAGCACAAAACATATAGGCAAGGGTCAAAATCTCTTTCGCAGTTATCACCATAATCATACAAGTAGCACACCACAGGAATTCATACAAATTTAAACCATGCCCATTTATAGCAGAAATCACTCACACATGCATAACGTAACGTAATCCATATAAGTCACGTAGACACACCTTGATAACTTCACACAGAAGTAACATCTCATCTTCACACAGAAACATATCATAAGAATTCAATATACGTATATATCCACACAAAACATTTCTATTGGCCATTTCTTGATAATAGATTCGACACACAGTCACGAGCACATAGCCCGCACTCTATGGAGATTACTTTTCCCCAAACTCCTCATTTATTCGACACTCAGTCACGAGCATTTAGCCCGCACTTCATGGAGATTACTTTGTTTTGCACACAGCAGTTGGCACACAGCCCGACACATAGCCCTTTGCACACAACACTTGGCACAAAGCCCAATAAAACACAATCCATAGATATCCAGTCCAATGACATTCCGTCATAGACCCTCACAGTCCAATGACACTCTGTCCATAGACACCCAGTCCAATGACAATCAGTCATAGACCCGTCACATAACACACAGCATTAAATGGCACACAGCCTTTTCCATAGCACACAGCATGAAATGACACACAGCCTATGGCACATAGCCTTCCACACATCACACAGCAGTTATATCACATAACACTTTTCATGTCACCAAGCATTTACATTCCACAGTATTTAGGTCACACAGACTTTGCACCACACAGTATTTACATCATACAAAAGTGATACCACACAGGACTCATATCACACAATATTTGTCACATAGAATGTATATCACACAGAATTTATTTAACTCCCAATCATTTCTCATCATCCATTACTCAGCTCTTTATTTTACTTTTATACATCACTTAGGAAAAACCTTTTTACGGAAATTTTTTCATAATTATGTTTTTGACCCCAAAATATCCATATTTTCATTTTGCCCCAAAACTTCTAAAAATTATACTTTTGGCCCAAAAACATTGCTTTTACAGATTTAGTCCCTATATTTTCGAAAATTACATTTCCACATTCTGTTTTGAAAACTTTCCAAAATTATACTTTTGCCCCTAATCTTTCAGAAATTACATTTTTACCCCTGCACTCCCGGGTACAGTGGTTTCAGGGCAGAACAGTTCACACCTGTGAAAACACTCACACCCAGGGCGTGAACAGTTCTGGAAAAAACTTACAAAAATCCGAAAATTCAATTTTCTTTTTGGGTTTGATTCTTTACTCCATTCCTATGAATTTTTAAGCACCAAAACCTGATTTTTAGCTTCATAAACCTTGGTCCATTAAATTGGTTTTCAAGAAGATAACTAAATAAGCATTCAAAGATTAGATTTTCTTGAAAAACATGGTTTAAGCTTATTTATCTCTCTCCCTCATCCATACCAATTTTTCCACACACCATATCATCTCTCCATTTATAATATACTTCAAGCTTTTAAGAACAATCCTCCATTTCATATGATCCATAACCTAAAACAATAGTCTATCCCTTTTAAAGAATACACACATCAAGCTTTTTAATAAATCCAAGCTTCAAGCCAATATCTATGTATCAAACATCCACCACCACCTAGGAAAATCATCACCCAAGAACATATGAAAATACCCTCTCAAGAAACATAAGAAATCTTCAACCAAGAACATGAAAACCATCATCAAGCATAAGAAATCACATCCAATACAAGCTTATATAATTATGGTAGCTAGAGAGAGTTTTCCCTTACCTCTTGAAGTTCCTCTTATAATATTTCCTTCACCACTTGGTCCCCAAAACTCTACTAGCACCACCTTCTCAACACAAAGCCTAGAACACCACCCCATGGGTTTTCTTTTTTTCAAAGAGAAATTGGAGTTTAGAAACCATAGGATTACCACAAGGCCATAGAAAATGAAAACCTATGGATTAAAAACATAAAACTCACCTTGGATGATGAAAATCAAGAATCAAAGACTCAAGAACACTTGATTTACTCTTGAAAGCAAACTTGAAGATTTCTAAATATTGATGAAGGATTTGTGTTTAAAGTGGTTAAAAATGGATTCTCCACACTTGATGCTTGTGTAAAGGATCAAAAATATGAAGGAAGAAGATGGAAAGCTTCCATGGAAATGGAAGAAAAGCTTAGAGGAAGAAGATGGAGTTAGAGAGAAGTTAGAGAAAAATAGATATCTTAGAGAGATAAGTTGTCTTGGAATGAAGAAAAATGACTTTTCCTTAGTCTTCCTTCCTTGCATAGACCACCCCCTTACCCAACCAAGGAGAACCATGGTTGCTTTCATTAATCATGGTTAAATGCAAGCTAAACATGTGGTAACACTTGTCATAATCCTATGGATGGATTTCAAACTAATTTCCAATTGAGTTATGAAAGGATTTCAAACCATTATCAAATAAAACTTTGTATAAATAAATATCTCCCTCTTAAGACACAAAAATGAATCTAGACATCATCTTAGGCTAAAGGGGCGAATTTGGGCTTACCAATAGGGAAAGGATAAGCTCAAATTCATTTGAGTGGAAATTACCAAAAAGGACAAAGGTTAAAAATGTATTTTCCATGGTTTTGGTAATTGAAGAGTGAGATCAAGGGTACTTTGATAACTTCCCATGTCAACATAATAAAATTCAACTATACTATGCTACACGGGTCCCACTTTCCCTGCAATCCAATTTCTGGTACCCGGTCTTTTACCCGTTCTTCGGTTTTCCCTGTACCAAGAGTATAATGGTAATTTTACTAAGCTTATCCAAAAATAATTTCTAAGATTCCCAAATAAATAAATAAAATAAAAATTACCATTTTTGGTTTTATGAATAGTAACCAAACTGTTCCAGCTAGGGGTATTTCGGTCATTTGCTAATTACAGTGGCATTTTGGTCATTTTCAGAATTTTTCCCAAAAATTCCAGAAAAATTCTCAAAAATCGTAAATAATGTAAAAATACTTTTTGACTCGTCGAAATATTTTTCTAACTTGTTCTGGTCTCCAAATCCACTCGCAGTTCATCCTGCTCAAACTACATAGACCAAAACGGTAACATTTCTATCCGTTTATCAGAAAATTCCCAAATAAACTTCTAAAATCCTCAAATATTATAAAATCACTATTGGTATCCTCAAATCATTTTTCTGACTCCAATTAGGGTTTCTATATCATTACATTCTTATTCTGACAGTCAAAACGTGTACAGACTTTTCCGTTTGACTTTCCACGTCCACACTAAACCATTATTAATCTCATTGAAACCCTAACATTAATAATAATCCTCCCTTATTAACACTCCGTCTCTTAGAGTTAAAATTTGGGGCGTTACAGATAGAAGATACCTTGAGTTTTGCCGTGCTCCGTGCTCCGAGAGAGAGGTGGGTTTCGTGAGAAAAAATACAAGAATCCGTCAGTTTACCCGTAATTTTAAAATAAAATTTGAAATGAAAATAAATCTAAAAGTTAGGGACTAAATTGCAAAATATTTTTACCAACGGGACCCAAACCGTTGTTTTTACACTGGAACCATAGAAATTGCCTCAAAAAAATTAGGTTTAAATATCTTTTTCGTCCCTGTAAAATGACCGAGTTTCATTTTTCGTCCCTGTAAAAAATTTTGTTTGTTTGTGATCCCTATAAATCAAAAAGTTTTATTTTTAGTCCATGCAAAATTGTTTTAGTCCCTGTAAAATTTAGATCATGTTGAATTAGTCCCTGTAATATTTAGATAATTGCCAAAGTAGTCCTTGTAAAATAAATTTAATAGGGACTAAAAACAAAATTGTTCACATATTACAGGGACTAATTCAACATAATCTAAATTTTACAATGACTAAAACAATTTTGCAGGGACTAAAAATAAAACTTTTTGTTTTACAGGGATCACAAACAAACAAAAATTTTTACAGGGACGAAAAATGAAACTCAGTCATTTTACATTTTGCAGGGACGAAAAAAATATTTAAACCAAAAAATTATGTCAAGTGGAAGTTTAAAAAGTAAAGTCGTGTTCAAGAAAAAACGAGACATCAATTAAAATAAATCGAGTCGTATTCAATTGGATAGAACTTAGAAGTAGTACTTTAATGCATACGACTTATTATTAAAACAAAAACAATATTTACTCAACTTGTTTTTTCTTTTTACTTTTTTTTTAATATAATTAAGTTTTACGTTTCATGTAAAAGTCGTACTCTTGGACAACGACTTGAGGAAAATTTAAAATAAAAACTACTTGTCGCATGGCTTCGTGGCAGTGGCATGACTTCTGATATTGTGGTGCAAATGTGCAATGGTGGAGGTAGAGTTGGTAAAATAGATTGGTCTGGTGAGTTAGGTTAAAAAATTCAAAATTAGAGGGTTTAAATATATAAATTTGAGATTATTTTTAATTCAAGTTTTTTTGGCTCGATTTGACAAAATTCGAACTTGGTAAAACCCGAATTCGAAGCAAATTGGTCCAAAAATATAAACTAAAGCCTGAATTGGACCCAAAAAAGCCCAAAAATTAGAGAACTCAAACACAAAAATTTAAGCCCTTTTTAATCCAATTTTTTTACCCAACCCGTTAATGCCCGAACCCAATGCGGACCGCGATCTAGGTGGAGGATGGCATAAGTTTGGTGATAAGCGGGAGGGAAAAACGATAAAGATGGGACAGATGGATTCACAACGGTGGAGCATGGTGTGTTTCTACAAGTTGGTTTTTTCTTTTTGTCTTGCAAGGTAACTATTATATGTGTGGACTCCCCGGCGAAACTTAACGTGGACATGTCATTTTTAGAATTATATTATATATAAAATATAGATAAATAAGTTTTTATCCTCCTTAAACAGTGCAATATCCATTTTTAGTCCTTCAATTTTAAAATATCTCATTTCAATCTTTTTTTTTAATTTTGTTTATAATAGGCCACATGTAATCCTTCAAAATACTCAATAGATTATAGACGTGACCTGTTCAGAAAATGACATACCAACATAGACGATTTAAAATTGAGGAATTAAAAGCAAATATTTATATATTTACGGAACTAAAACCATATACCATAAAAATATCTTGTGAAAATTTGTGATTATCGTAGGAAATGAAAATATTTAATTATAACTATTACATTAATTGTTAACTTTGTGTTTATGTTAAAATTTAAATTTTAGATATATAATATGATATTACATATGTAATTTATACATTATATTTTATTTTTTGATAGGTAAATGTTAGTAAATTAGTATGTTGTGTTAGTAAGAAAAGTTTGAATCCATGACCTCTTTATCACTTAAATCCCTATGCTCCTCTCCTAAACTACCAAATCACCTTATAACTCTCTAATTTATACATTATATCTTATTTTAGCTGTCTATCCAAAAAAATATCTCATTTTAGCCCCCAACTTAATTTTTTATGCAACCATGGACTGGTTGTTATTGGCCGAAGGGTAGAGCCGTAGAGGCAGGGTGAAAATGACAACCTGGGTTATGGTTCGCATGTTTGACAATACAATAGAAACAAATTAAAGTTATGACGTATGAGGATGGTGAAGAGGAATATTGGCTGGCCGGCATGATGGGCCTGGTAATTGTTGGTACATGGGGAAGGAGGAAGGATATTATACATGGAGGTTGGGTTATATGGGTTGAAAGTTACTGCAAATGATAAACTAGGTGTGAGTGTCAACTTAGTTGAGATGTCTTTCTCTGTAATGATATCTTTGCACATTAGCTTTATTTATATAACGATAGGAGTTCGATCGTTTTTTGTACAAAACACATTTTCTTGTTCTTTTTCAAGTAATTAAATTTGGACATAATTTGTGTTTTGATTTAGTTGTTTTCTGTTTAATAATTTTTTTTACTTAGGCTATGTTTGGATGGGGGTTTTTGGAGGGGAAAGGAGGGGAGGGGAGTGGAGGAAAAGGCTTATAATTCCTAATTACCTTGTTTAGCTTTAATAGGACAAAAGAAATATTATTTTAGAAGGTAGTAGACACCAAGATGTAAAACTTTTTTTTAATTTTAAAAACTCTCAAATAAGGTAATTGGAGATTATAAATTTTTCCCTCTCCTCCCTTTCTCTCCAAAAACACCCATCCAAACATAGCCTTATAAAAAAAATATGGGTTGAAAGTTCCGGTGGGGTTCGTGGAAGGGAAGAACAATTGGTAATGATCTTGGTGGTGACAGCAACTAGGAGCCCACGTACGTGGTTGGGCTCGGCGGCTCTGTTGTACGGAGATGCAAGAAAATGCATGGCAGACTTGTGGCTGCTGTACAGCTAGTGGTCGTATACATAATACATAAAAGTGAGACGTTTTCCTGAAATAAAAAGTAAAAACAAAAAACAAGTGCATAGTATATATATTATTTAATATTTAATAACAAGTCGTATACATCAACTACGATTCCTATCAAATTAAAAAAAAGACAAAAAATGACCCCCATGTATGTGCTTTGTGATAAGAAGTGAGAGATAAAAAGAAAAAAAGGTGTTAAATGAGCGTTAGAAAAAGATAAATATCCAAAAATCATTATCGTTGAAAAAAACTAATAAGTTGTACTTTGTGAATACGATTGGATAGATTATTACTACTCTGATCTATTTTTTTAAAAATCGCTTCTACTATTTTTTTTATTATTGTACCAGAAAAAACACCTTCACAAGACATTAAGGGAGGTGTATTGGATTGAGATTTTAAAAAACTATTTCGTCATAAAAAAGTCTTGTAGATTTTGTAGATTTTAAAAGACTTCGTAGGAATATAATAACTTATCAGATTTTTTTTTAAAATCTTGTGGATTTTAAATGATTTTTATATCATAAGAATTTATAAGATTTGAAATGACTTCATGGATTTATAAAGAATCTCATGGATTTTTAACAAACTTTCAAAGTTATAAGAGTCAATAAAAATGAAAATAAAGAAATTGGTTGTATCTTATCTCCTTCTAAATAATGATTTTCAACATAAGTCATACTAGCTTGTAATACTAAAGGAAATATTGAAGGTGAAGATTCGTCTGCTGGCTCAAAATTATAGTATTTGTTAATTGGTAATACCGAAGGTAAAAATTCATTTACTGGTTCAATTGAAAATTCATCAGAACGACATTTTTTTGCGAAGAAAATTATGTAGTGTTGCACATACTAATACAAATACTTCTTGTGTTAAGCACACATAATATATATATATATATATATATATATATATATATATATATATATATAACAGTTTTCAAGTCTACAGTAATTATAAAATTATAAAAATAAATGACAAATCAGTAAAAAATATTTTTTATTTATCAAAAATTAAATTAAGGAAAGAATTTTATATCCTAAAATTATAGAAATAAAAAATATGAATGAAACTTGTTAAGAAATATTATTATATTTATCAAAAATAAAATTAAAAAATTTACAGCCTGAAAAATTATAGAAACAAAAAAATATAAATGAAATCCGTTAAGAAAACTATTATATTTATAAAATAAAAAAGAGGGTAACGAATAAAAAAATAATTGAAATTTGAAAAAAAGATAAATTTATTATATTAATTAAATTAGTAAATACAAAGAGTTTGTAAAAAAATGGAAAGATCACATTTGACGAGAAAACTGTTGTGGAAGATTATGAAATAAAAAGATAAAAAAATCAAGTTTGGTTATTATAGTGTTTGGGGAGGTAAAGTACATAAAAAATGTACACATACATATTTACAATGTTGTCGTCCAAGTATATTCAATATAGAAAGAATGTATGAAGAAAAATAATCGAGAAAAGGAAAAAAAGAAGAAATTACTTGGTGAGTATGGCATTGCTGCAATGGCAAGAAAAAAAGTTTGTGAAGTCTTGAGGGTTTGAGTGAGATTATTGGATGAGTTTAATTTTTATATTTTACACGAAAAAATCCCATGAAATCCACCATGCAGAATAATCCTTTAAAATCTGTATATTTTTTAATACTAGGAGACTTTTTTAAGTCGTAAAAAACCTTAATTGAATACCACCGGATTCATTGGCCTATTTAAAAAGTTATGATAATGTTAATTGAATACCATTAGATTTCATTGCACTCTCTAAAAATTCATGATAGTCCTAATTAAATACCACGAGAGTTTTTAATATTATTAAAAAGTCTTGATTGAATACCACAAGATTTTTTCATCACAAGAATAACAACATTAATTGGGGGCTATTTAACTAATATTTATACCTCAAAATTACTATTATAGTACATGGTATCAAGTTTAGTATACTCTTTAGAGCTTCTATGCTTGAGCACTACTTGTTCTATCAGGTTTAGCCAGTGGTATTTATCACCTAATCCAATCTAATTTAAAGTGTATCATAATTAAACTGAATAATGAAAAATCAAACAAACCAAAAATCGATTTTTTTTTATTGAATTGGATTTTTTGATCCATGCTGAAAACCGATCCAATCAAAACCAAACTGATATCTTATACACATGTATTCTTATTTCCAAAATATACTACAATGCTTTCTAAAAGATATTAAGACAATTTATATTTTAAAACAATGTATTCTATTTTGTCAAAAAAAGACAATATATTCTAAAATGTGGTGTGATACAGTGATTTTATAATTGCTTGAAATTTTTACTTCTAGAAAAGATATTGTTTATGCGGCTGTGTGATTGTGTACTCTATTGGTAACCTCCATTATGGTTTATGAGATGAGTGATAAAAATTAAAATTATTTTGTCCATTTTAAAAAATGTTTTTGATTTTTTAAGAAAAACTAAAAATTAATCTAATCCAAACTGAAATAAATGAGATTGAGTATTTGATTTTAAAATCAAATCAATCAAATGATCAAGGACCAAAATAGAAGAGATTGGATCAAATGATTTTTCTCCTCAAATTCGATTCAATCCAATATGCAAATACTTCTAAATTTAGGGGTTGTTGTTAATAAATTCTGGCTCATAAAAAATTACTATTATAGTGTAAGCTTTTTTTAAGATAAAATTAGCGAATTAGAGTAAGTTATGTACGCGTCGTACCTATCCTTCTGACAAGTTATTATTTTAATACACATGATGAATGTGGTGAAAATAATAATAATTTAAAATAAAAATGTGTCGTAAGTAAACGACAAATACCTATACATAAAAGTCATATCCAACAAACAGGAATTATTTTTTAATAATTTTAAATGTTTCTTATATTGAACATGACTCTTTTTTTTGGTCAATTTATTGAACATTTTTTGATCATAGGTCAATTATTGAACATGATTCTTAATTAACAAAGCTAGCAGATATGACCTTTTTTTTTCTATAAGCAGCAGATATATATGACTTAAGTGGCTTTTTTTATTTGCAGAAAATAACATTTACAAGTTTACAAATCATAGTTACCAAATGTGACTCGAAGGATTCCCCCCCCCCCCCCCCCGCCCCCAAAACAATATAGATATGGTGAACAAGTAAATATACCGAATATATATATGAACTCTTAGACCAGGGCGGTCACAAAACAGGGTCGGGTCAGGTTTGAGAAAAAAAAAGGAACTCAATTGCTTTTAAGTATCTATATTCTAATTGTGCATAAATATCTTTAGTTATAAATCGGACCGTCATAAACTAAACAAATATTGAGCATTTTGAGCACGTGTTATGTAGTCAAATATTGAGACTTTAGAGTATAGTTAAAGCGTTGACAAAATAAAGAGTATCGTCAAAGCACGTGAGATCATAAAAACTAAAAAAATATTATGATTTTATGTAGTCCAAGAGCAAGTGAGACAAAAATACACATATCACTGATAAACTATTTGGTATATATTTATTACGCATTAAGTTAATATAGTCTAAACCCCAGTCAACAAAAAGTTAATAGTCTAAACACGTAAGATTATAAATACATTTTTTTTATACAAGTAAGATTATAAATTCATGAGAGTAGGTGGAAGAGCCAGATCAATAAAACTTTTATATGGACTTCTATCTGAATATTATTGATCTAACAAAAAGGGAATGGTCTTTTCGATTAATTCGACCCAAAAAAAGAAAAGGGCCGATCGACTACGTAAGAGATGCAGGAATGTCGACCAATAATTGAGTAAGCCAGAGGAATGGACTCGTTCAACTATAGTGATCCCGAATTTCCTACCCAACAAAGAGATGTCCCTAGCTAAAAAATCAAATTATGTGTTTGTTTAGTCCTCATGCGGGATTTGGTTGATCAGAAAACGCGGACAAATACTGTAGCATGCAACATCATCTGGACGATGCCTTCTCCCTAAAGTCCTCCCTCATTGCCTTGTTGACCCAACCAAAGACACAAAATATATATATATATATAGCAATTAAAACGACCAAGTCGTTAGTCCTTACCTGCTGAATTGAATTCAAGTACATCTCCTAATTCCTCTGGTCAAGAAGGGAGAAAGCTCAAGGAATTAAGACTGTGACTCTTATCGGTTACTATCCAAAGAAAAGAAGGTATTGGACTAACGTACGCATGTTAGGCATCCCGCTCAACAAAAACAATCCCCCGACATAATGTTTTGCATTTTTGTCTTTTTTTTTTGTACAAATTTATTTATTTTACTTGAAAAAGATATTTATACTATTAATTTGGGTTTTTTATCAAAATGGTGCAAACTTAAATTTTATTACTAAAATAGGGTAAGTCGCAGTTATCATTAGTGACTTTTCTTTTTTTTCTCTCTCCGCAGCAAAGTCGCAGTTAAGTTTGGGACTTTACTTTTTTTTTCAATAGTACAGAAGTTGTCAGTGTGAATGATGATTTTTTTTTTTTTATCAAGTCGCCAGAATAGTCTACACCCAAGGTATGAAGAAGAATCTTTCGCCAGTTCGTATGAAGAAGAATCTTTCCAAATACGATGAAGCCTAATAGGCTATAGGCCTGTGCATATTATACAAATGTGCCACATCTATTTGCTGCTAGGCTTGATATTGATTATTATTGAGGCATATTGTTGCATCACAGGTGCTGACTACTGGTGATGATGATAATAGTAACATGACATGACCATAGATGGACATTTCTCTACCCCCTGTTATTGCATTTGAAGACTTGTAAAGTGGGATGACAATATGGGTCCAGCCCAACGGGTCGGCCTGTTTGGCCAGTGAAACGGGCCGGGTCAATATTTTTTAGCCCTGACCCATTGGGCCCAGCCCCGTTTAGGTCTGTGAAAAAAGGACCAAAAGTGGATTGGCCCAAAAACGGATCGGGCGCTCGTTTTTATTTTTTTTTTGTTTTTTTCAAATAAAATAATATTTTTTTCTGATTTTTTAAATATTTTTTAAAAAAAATTTATTATTATTATTTTGACAAGCCAGCCCGTTTTTGGGCCGTCGGCCCGCGTAGCCCTCCACGGGACGGGGACGAGACCGATTTTTGGGCCTATTTTTTGAATACGGGCCGGGCCGACCCGTTTTTCGTGCGGGCCAACACGGGCCGGACCGTTTTGACACCCCTATAATGTAAACTGGAATTATTGTCTTTTAGCTGTGAAATTGATTGATAAGTACATAATATAGGTGTTGGTCAATCAATTCAACATAAAATTGTAAAAGTTGAATTAAAAAATATTGGATTAGATTGATGGATTCTGGCAACTTGATCCAAAAAAAATAAAAAAGGAAAGTCGTCATTCACACCGGCGACTTCTGTAAAAAAAAATAATCTAAAGTTGTCATTTATACTAGCGACTTCTGTAAAAATAAAAAACTCAAAGTCGTCATTTATATTGACGACTTCTGTACTGTTGGAAAAAAAATAAAGTCGTCAACCTTAGCTACGACTTTGTTGCGGAGAAAGAAAAAAAGAAAAAAGTCGTCAGGGATAGCTGCGACTTATTCTATTTTGGTAATAAAATTTAAGTTTGCACCATTTTGATACCAAAATGCACTATTTTGGTAAAAAAAACCTATTAATTCATATTATCGATTTTTTTTCTTTCAGTCTTTAGCAGTGAAACACTTAGCACCTAAAGACTAAGTACAAAAATATTTTTGTTTCCGTAAAATCATGTTGTAAAATTATATTTTTTAAATTTATTTTTGATAAATAAAATAGTTTTTTTATAAGTTTTATTTATTTTTTGTTCTTATAATTTTTTAAGTTGCAGATTTTTTTTTAAATTGTATACTTTTAATAAATAAAATGGTGTTTACTTACAGTTTTATTTATATTTTGTTATTCACATAAATTTTTAGGTTGTAAAATTGTTTTTATTTTCAATAGATAATATATTGCCAACATTTCTGAAAAACACCACATGAGGTCGATGAAACGTGGCGCTATTACTTTTGTATTGCATCTCTGTGTATAGGTTCGTTTTCCGTCGACATTGTTACAACTAAATAAGGTTGGTGCCACGAATGAAATTAAACATCAACTACAAAAAGGATAGACAATTACGAAGCAGACAGCTTAAAGGTTAAGAATGGAAAGTCATTTTTGGTCCCAAAAAAAAAAGAATGGAAATGTCTTTGCTACTACGTACAATGGAGAAGAAAAACCAAGATCCTACAACATATTATGTTAAGGTGACTATATAATACAGTGGTTATTGGTCCCTTTATGGATTGGAAAAGGGGTTTCTGGGGTGGCAATAGCAAGGTGGAGGAACTAGAGTGTGGTTACTAAATTTGATGTTAAAAAGGCACTCTAATATTCTTTTTCTTGGGACAGCAATAGCATTTTTGGAGGCAGAACGTTTCACAACAGGAGTGCGACACAGTTCACAACTGTGGTTTTCTCTGGTTGGGCACACAGATTGAGTCATTCACTGGGAGTTTCACACCTATAGTGGGTTTGATATCACACTTGTGAACAGTTCTTCAACAACTATCGAGTCATCCACTGAGACTTTCACACCTGGGATGGGTTTCGTGTCACACATGTGAACTGTTTGACTAATCTGAAAGACAACTGCAGTATTCACACTGTGGGTGTGGTTCTTTTTTTTTATAACAACAAAAAAACTAAACAAAATGGAACTACCTAACTATACGAGGTAACAGACTACCCCGTACATCATCAGCTAATAACATACCTAACATAGGACAAACATTACAAACTAACGCCCACTCAAAGGAAGGCTCAACATAGCCTTTCCTAGCTAAAAAGTCAGCACAATGATTGGCTTCCCGATAAGCATGCACAAGAGTAGTATCCCAACAAGATAGGCGAAACATCCCAATATATAATATCCTGGATCGGAGGAGGGGCTGCATATAAGCATTGCGGTTCATCCCTTAGAAACCATGTTCACCACAACCTTGGAATCAAACTCAAAAACCACCTTACTAAGATTCAACTGCCTAGCAAGCTTAACACCCAATCGAAGACCTCACAGTTCCGCCCACAAAGCGATTCCAACACCAACTTTGCAACAGAAACCTTGATTAATGAACAGCCCCTGTGCATTGCGTGAAAGCAATGAATCTTTATATTATAATACTTTATTAATAAAGTATTTTTTTTGTCTAAACTAGGGTAGGTTAAACTGGGATAGAGTCGTGTCATCTCACCCAAGTCCCCGGTGGTACTTTATTAATAAAATATTTAATACTTTCTCATTTTAATACTTTCTCCGATCCAAAATATAAGCAACAAGTTATTTTTTGGTTCATTGAATAACTTATGTATCTAGTCTAAAAATCCGGTCCAAAATATAAGCAACAAGTTATTTTTTGGTTCATTGAATAACTTATGTATCTGGTCTAAAAATTAGACCAAATATATGAGTTATTTAATGAACCAAAAAATGACTTGTTGCTTATATTTTGGACCGGATGGAGTAATTAGAAAGATTATTAAAACAAAGACCAGAAGGATTTAGAATTTTTCATCTCCTCAATATTTACAAAATCAAAATCTAACAAAATATGAATAAAGGAGGAATTAAATGCAATTCAGAATGTTAGGTCGAATTACAGGAAAATGCAGAATTGGGATCCTCTCTATTTATTTTTCTCTCCATTTCCTCTATTACTATGCTTTTGGAGAAATAAATGCAATAAATAACACTCTCCACTATTTAAGTATCATATTTCTATCATTTATTTCTCCCAAAAACATAGTAATGAAATAAATGGAGAGAAAAACAAATGGAGAGGATTCCAACTCGAAAATGCGGTCCAAAATTTAAGAGTGTGATTTAATGATTTTATGAGTGTCTCATTAACAACGTTTTATTATGGAGTATTATTTTGGGTCACTGGTTAAGGGTATTTAGGTCATGTTTGGGGTGTAAAAGTTACAGTTTTTAACTTATGGAGAAGTTAGTTTTATTTTGTATTTTTGTTTTTCTCCTATATGAAAAAAAGAAAAAGTGGTTAAATATCTATAAATAAATAGATAGATGATTATAGAGAAGTTAAAAAAGACAGTTTTTGAAAGAAATGAAGAGTAAAAATTAATTTCAACATATGTAAAAATTATTAATTAAAAAATATTTTAAAAACATTTATGAAAAAGTTTATCCAAAAAATTTTAATATATATTTTATTAATTAAGCCATTGAGTCAGTCCATTTGGGCTGCAGCCCCTACGTATCAGACTAGGTTGAGTAATTGAGTTAGTGAAATTAATGACAAAAAAAAATGTTTTAAATTTGTTAAAAGTAACGGGAGATACTTATTTATGTTGGTCAAAGGGGGGATTTTTATTATTAATGACGATTTTGGTGGATTCTTTTTTTTTTGGTCAATTGTGTGAGAGGGGAGTTTGGACTTTGGAGGTGGGTGGGGATCAATCCCTCATCCATTTACATATTACTCAGCTCTTTTACCATATGAGTTATATCATTGGGGATAACTCTGGTGGACTCAACAAAAAAATGACGACTGTGGTGGGTTTTTTCATTGTCTTTTCTTTTTTTTTGGTCAAAAGTTTTTTTTTTTTCATTGCCTTAACTGAGGAGTTTTGTTTGGAATAGAACTGGGCCGAAGCCCAAATAAGTAGGTCCTTTTAGCCTTCATGTTTCAATCCACCTTGCCAATTGTAGCCTTGTTCTTTAGTTACTTGTGAAGTGAAGATTGAAACGGGAAATGTGTACTGGACCAACAAAAAAAAGGGGGGAAATATGTACAAAACAGACAAAATAGCAGGTGATAAATGATTTCAATTTTTTGACCAAAAAAAATTGATGTGAATTTGTTAAAAGTAACGGGAGCTACTTATTTATTTAAGAAATTAACAGCTTTAGAGATGTATTGTTTGGGCTCACCGTGGAAAGCTGGAAATGTTGTGTAAAAAGCAAAAGAATCTTGAAATACGTTGGGTTTGAGAGGAGGATGGAGAATTTGCTGAGGAATTAGAGGGAGAGGTGACAAAATGTTGGAGAAGAAGATGAGAGAAATAGAGAATATGGAGAAACTGGAGTTGGAACTTGGAATAGAAGAGAGGGATATGGAGGTGTGTGGGGAAGAGGGTGTGAGGGTTTTAACAAAAAAAGGGATATTTGGGAAGAAAAATATAATAAAAAAAAGGAGAGGGGTGTATGTATTAATTCTGGGGGTGAATTTAATAATCCCCAAAATATATTGGCTATGATGGATCAACTTGAATAAGCCTGTGATGGGTTCGAGTTTGCGCAACAACGCCCTTTGGAGGCGAACCATTTTCTCTGATCGTTAGGCATCTTCGGAGATGGTTATTGGTAGAGTCAAATTGATACATAACATTTTTCCCCCACCAAAAGTACAATATATGGTGTGGTCACAGATTGAGATTCATTCATTACAAGAACAAGAAATACAAAGAAGATGAACGTGATGATGAATGATGACATTTCAAAGATGAGAAGAGAAGACATCATAAAGTCCTCTAATAGGCATGAAGATAGGCAGTGAGGTGCAACAGAGTCTGGACTCCATCGGTGTTGTGTTGTTGTTGGCCGCCGTTAACGGGAAAGGTCTTAACAATGGCAAAGCCCTGAGCATTGACATACTTGCCGGTGCCTCCAATGATGGCAAGTTGGGATTGTGACACTTGTGTTCTGTGTACCCCAAAGAAGCTGAGACTGTCGGAGTAACCACTCTCCTCGAACTTGGCAGTGAATGCCATTACCTGGCTGGTTCCTTCCACCGAGCTTGCCATGTAAAAGCCCTGTGCTTTCCCCACCAATCCCGACCCCAACTCCTCCCCTTCCGTCAACTCGTCGTCAAACACCGTCATCGTCCCAAACATCAGCTTCTGAAGCGTCATTCCCTCCGGTACCTGATTCGTGTTTGTCACCGGGAAATTACCGTTATTCCCAAACATCCCATTATTCCCGTTGTTGTTGAACACGTTCCCCGTGTTTCCACCGAGTCCCGTCAGGAAAGGAAGGTTGTTGTTGTTCAGAATCCCATTGTTGTCGTTGTTCTGCGGAACGCCGTTGTTGAGTGGAAGGTTTGCACCGTTGGGCTTCGCAAATGCAACTTGAGCGTTCAGAGCAGGATTTGTGACAACTCCCGTCACCGCTCTCGCCGTGGGGTTTGACCCTCCGAGGATGTCGTGCATGAAAAACGACACCGTATGGTGGTGCTCCTCTTCTCCGGCATTGGTGACCGTGGCTGCTGCAGCAGCAGGGGCAGCAGCTGTCACCAGTGGAGAAGAAACAGGGGACTCTGCTGAATCTGCAGGTTCTTCTTCTGGTGTTCCCAGTTCAGCTTCACCAAGGATTCGACTTGATGTTGTGCAACTGACTGTAAGGAACATCAATGCCAAAAACATTATGGCTTTGCGTGGCATAGTCGTGGAAAGAGTAGTTTCAAGGTGTGCCATGCTATGTATGCTGTATGCAAGTGTTGGATCAGTTTGAAGTTGTACTTTGAAGAGATGATGATAGAGAGTTACCAGGGTGAGGTATAAATACTAATTAAGACTTCAAACTACAGAATTATAGAACAAAACGATGGAGTTGATGAGAGGAGCAGTTAGTGAGTGCCTTAGTGGTGGTGTACTATGGAGCTGATCTCACTTTCAATCCTCCATCTTCTCGTTGTAGTAGTTGCAACTAAACGGCACGTATCATTAAAAAAACATAATCTTTCACAAGAAATTTGACGCCATGCATGAAATTCTAAAACGTTGATTGGCGAAAACGCAGGATGAAATGAACTGATATCTTATGGGAATGATTTTCCATACTCAGTTTTTTGGGGCGGGTGGGCCTGACTCAATCAATCGGGTTATTAATTAAGAATGCAACCTTTTTTTGGAGAGAATGCAATACAATTTTACTCTTTAAATATTACTCATTTATTTTGCTTCTAAAAGAAACTCATTTATATCCTCAAAAAAAAAACTCATTTATTAAATTTTTAATCCAACCAAACAAATGCAAGTTTCTGTCAAAAAAAAAATCCAACCAAACAGAGATGAAATTTCTCCCTATAACTAGTAACGTATGACAACTATGATAATCATAACAGAATATATCTTCAAAAAACACTATTGACCAAAAAATATGTTATATCTGAGACAATAAATTTAACAATTGCACGCATTAAACATACAAAAAGCAAGTAATATCCATATAACAACATATTTGTTCCAAATGGCCCGTGTGAGTTACTATGTTTCTTCACTGATTGCAACAAAGTAAGTTGCAGAGTTACCGGAGCTTATATGAGAAGCTTATGATGGAAAAAAATAAAAGGCTTAAATTTAATATTAAAAAATATATTGCAAATGAGTACAAAAGAAATTATGATGAGACTTGACCACACATTTGAAGCAATCAAAAGTAATATAAAAAAAATATAATAATAATAATAGAAAGAAGACCGAAGACGAAAGAAAGAAAAATCAAGTATGTAACACAGACGTGTATTCACTCAGTCACACCACTCAGTCACACCACTCATTGAAATATTCCAGAAAATCATCATATTGATAAGCTAAAAAACCATATGGTAAAGCAACCATTCACTAATGCCAAAGCACAATCTCAAAGTTGTATGAGCAAAATTCAATGGTTTTCCATGATGGGAATAAAACACAAAATCACATTGGCCTCAATCACTCCCAATGTAAAAATCTACAACCTAAATTGAGTATCCATCTTCTTCCAATAGAGCCATCTTTTTCTGACACCCATAACCCTGTGACATAAAGTAGAATGATTGTGCATCAGTCTGACATACAAAGAAAACTCCACAATTATTTATGATTAAATAATAATAAATTTCTTCATCAAAGATATATTATAACCATTGAACTTGAAAGCTTCTCCTTCTTCGCCTCATCTATTTTGCTATGAACATTAACCCTCTGCATATTAGAATTGAGAATTAAGTTAGACACTACACCACACCACACCACACCACATGATTATAGCATGAAGATATGAACATGTTAGGGATAATAAGATCAAAAAGGGAAGAATAACCATACCAGAATATAGTCATTGAAAGCACTACTGACCAACAAATATGTTATATTTGAGACAATAAATTTAGCAATTGTACCCATAATTAAAGCATACAAACTATGCATCTTCGAAGTTACCACCATGTACAGATAGCTTACTTCATCTAAACATTTTATTACACTTAAAGGATTAACAACAATCAAAAGAAAGAAAAAACAGTTTGTCCTTGTTACCATCATTAAACATTACAGCTAAATGTTACCAAAAAGAAACAATCTCTCTACTACATCTCCCAACACAGGGAAAAATTACATTTTTTAACTTATTTTTGGCAATTGATAGTTCTTCATCTGCTTTAAAATAAAGAATCAATGAGAGGTAAAACTGAAGAGTTATAGCCATTAAATAAAAAGCTAATAGTTGAAGAGTTATAATTTGTAAACATCTGACAATTGAACAGACATTTCAGACTAACTAAATTTTACACGCCTATCTTTTTAGAAAAGATGTTACAATGATATATGACAAATAAAACAGTACTTGAAAGAATCTTCAATATTCAACAAAATCACATTTGCAAGTCTTATTGTCTCTACATTGTTGCAAAACCAACCAGCTCATGCTACAGCAAGTTCTACGGCTACATTTTGGTCCTATGCAAATCCAAAAACTTTAGCAGATTCTTCTAGGTGTTCTCGGTTAAAAAATCATTTTGAGCTTTTGAATGTTGATATCCAATAAAAAAGAAACCCAGAAGAACACACCATGGCAATAAGCCAAACAGTGATATTAAAAACCAAAATTTGATTAGCTCTACAATAAAGATAATCACTAATTAAAATGATATCAGTCCACAAACTGAAGAAGTAAATTTTATAACATAACTTGAATGCTTTTGAAATAAATTGAGGGGGTTTACAAACCATGGTAAAATCCTTTCTTTTAAGGCATGTTATCTTCTCATGTTTAAAATTATTTTGACTGCAAAGTGAACACTCAATTTCATGTTAGCAGAACTGTGATTTCCAGTGTGAGTAAAGTCAGAACTGTGAAATCATTATGCAATATACGAAAAATGACATACAACTAACAACAATCTTCAAAAACTAATCAAAAATCTTACCAGAGTCTAATAACTCAATTGAATGTCTGCTAGGAAAAACATTTTGTGTAGTCAAATGTGTACTTCTGCATATTTTCTTTAACTCCAACTTCTTTCTCAGTACAAGTTCTTTCATTTTGGTTGCTTTAAGTTGCTCAAGCCTTCTAACTTCTCTCTCAACCTGCAGGGAGAAAAACCCATTTAGTTAATTACATTACATTATAAATAGTTCAAACTACACTAAAATTAAACAAATTTTTTTTCGAGTCTAAGATAA
Source organism: Glycyrrhiza uralensis (assembly GCA_030159175.1). NCBI lineage: Eukaryota > Viridiplantae > Streptophyta > Magnoliopsida > Fabales > Fabaceae > Glycyrrhiza > Glycyrrhiza uralensis. Next base: position 51,963,111 of record BRZY01000003.1, on the reverse strand, counting down.
AAACAAACTCACATAAATTCTGTTGTTCCTCAAGTGGTGTATCCATCAAATTCCACATCTCTAATAGTGAAGTTGCAAGACTTTGAAGCTGATACAACATGAAAATTTAGAAGTCTACCCGAACTAAAACTAGTTTTTCATAAGATGAAATATATGAGCAAAAATATTGACCTTCTGCATTCTCTGCATTTTAACCTCTCTCAAACTCTGTACTTCAGAAGTCAAATTCTTTATTGTATAGTCACTTATATCTTTTGTTACAGTGGAAGTCATGGTGAGGCAAATCTCACAAATTTTGTCTTTGACATCCAGGCCAAGAACCGAGCACAATGAATTAACAGTGTCAAGGTGGTCAGATACCTGCTTCAGTCTACTGGCCTGCAGCAATTTGAAAGAAAATATATGAGAAATTAACATTTCAAAGTTAGTCTATCTTAGGGGAAAAATAGGTTTGGAAGAAAATAAAATATCACTCTTTCATCTAAATCTACTCAAGCATTATTAACAATAAGTCACACTGCATTGAAGTATTCCTGAACACATGGACAATATCCGTTTCTATCTATCAAAAAAGTTCAGGCAACAAATAATATAGGAGTAAAGACAGAAATCACCTTTTCATTTTGAAATTGAAGTAACTGCCTTCGTAATTCTTCTAGTTTTTTCACACCTAAATCATTTATTCCCCCTCCCACAGCTGCACTTAATGCGTTCTAAAAAAATTTCCCCTTACAAATCAATCTAATAGGAAAAATATAAAGTGCAAAACATATTAATGCCATAATAGATATTTGCACTCAACTTAAAAATCTGATTTAAAAAAAGGCAGAATGTGCAGCCTCTACTATTGGATCAGCAACAACATCCTTGAACCCAATGGTCCTAAAAAATGGTTAGAAAACCTCAAAATCTTCAAAGCAAAAACAGTATCTCTATTAAGAGAATAGAGAAAAAGCCTTGATGTTGATAAATCAAAAGCATGTCAATTATAATTATAAAATATAAATTAAAAGAGCAACTAAAATCTAAGACTTCTAAGTTCTCTACTGGCAAGTGATCTATAACTTTTGGCAGCCAGTTAACTATCATAGGCACCATATCAGTGTTCAAACACTTGGCCAACTCATATAAGGTGTCAACTGCTTAGTGTCATGTAAGGTGTTATAAATTAAATATAGGGATTTCATGTTGCTACTTAGAAGACCAATGAGTATTTTTAATTGTTTTTCCTTTTTCACATGATGAAGTTGTTGATAATGATGGGATAAATTTAACAGGAAAAGTGAAAAAGGTATGAGCATTAAGAAACAAAATAATAATGATATGAGAACTCAGAAATTATATCAGAAATTATATAGACTGAAAGGCTAAAAAAAATATACATGTTAAGCATTTTTAGCTAAGAACAGAGGTTTGTTAATTTCTATTTCTATAAGAAACAAAGTCCAAGCCAATTGCACATAGTAATTAGAAAAGTATATGTGCTTACCCAATCAGAGACATACCAAAAACTCCTTGTTTGCTTCCCATCCTCATAAACTGTCAAAGGCTCATTCTTTATTGCCTGCATGAAGGTCTACAATTAGAGACAACTATTGCAAATAAAGCCAACATGAGCCTTAGTTGTAAAGCTTAACAGTGAGCACATACAAGGAAAAATAGCCCAACAGGTCTTAAATAATTTGGCAGAATGTTTCTTCCTTGTATATTAGTCCTGCTACATTTGCTTTTTGCTAACTCAGATTAAGGATGATAACTTAGCTCATATAGTTGCATAAATTAGAAATATTACATGCCCCTCTTCTCACAATAGAAGGATAATGATTTTTACCTCCTTTTACTTTCCACTTCAACGTGAACTATTGAGAAAATAGCTTAATAGCAATTGCATTAACATTTTCAAAGACGATTTAGTCAACTATGCTACAAACTGATGTAGGGAAATGAAGAATGCCTTGCTCAATTAGCTCAACTTTACTTCAATACATCATATACTTACTCATCGTCCATTGAAGTCATAAAGCGATCCAAAATAGAGACCATGCATGTAGAAAATTGAAAACAAAAAGCAATTTTTAGTAGAATGGAGAAAAAGCAATGAAATAATTAAACAGGGTCATTCAATAATGCTTTCAATAATGCTCCATTATTGTTTCTTGCCTTTCTCTCCCTCTTTTATCTCTGCTGGCAAGGACCACCACCTCCGGTGATCTTCTCCAGCAACCTCTACTTCAGCTATTTTTTTGTTGTACGAACATCTTTTTCTTATTTCCTTCTGTTCTACCATCTCTCTCTTTCTCTGTCTATTTATGTTCACTTTTATCAAAAAATTACCAAAAACCCTAAACCCTAAAACAGAAGATGCAAAAATGGAATTGTTAATTCAGTAAAAAAAAATGAAATTGTTACTTACAGAAAGCATCCATTCCAACACCATAGTGTTCCCGAAAATCACCCAACAACATAATCTTCCTGCAAAAAATTCAGAAAGAACAGAAGTAGTCACAAAAAATGAAACAAAAATACCCACAAAAAAGAGAAGTAAAATCACAAAATAAAGATATGATAGTTGTTAGATGAAACCAAGATCGAACGTCGTCCCCTTCAGCCCCGATCTCCGTCTTCATCGTTTTGCCATCTTTCATTGTCTCTGCAAACGCCATCGTTCATCGTCTCTGCAAACGCCGTTCACCATCTCTGCTTCCTCTGTTTGCTGTTAGTCAAACTACGAAAACTAAAAATTGAAAAAGCCTGTTTAAAAATGGATAGGTGTTACTCTAGCAACATGTACATCGAAGAGTAACGGTTCTTAGGCACCACAGTGGGAAAAAAATCAGAACTTGAAAAGCAACACAAAGTGGCATTGTTGAACAGGGCCAAACACAACTATGCAGAGCAGATCAGTGTGATGAAAAATTCGATCAAATCAAAGAAAAAACATCAAGTAGAGGAGAAAAATGAATAAGAAACTGTAGGTCAACTTGGGACAATTGTTGGCTGCCTGGTTTTGGAGGGTGGCCTGGAGAGATAGATTGACGGAGGGGGAGCAAGCGATGCAAGAGGGAAGAAAGGAGAGGTGGCTTTTGAAAAAGGGAGAAGCAGGTGATTTTTTGAAAAAATTGAAACGGGGCGATGTAAAGACATTTTTATCCCAATATTTGCAGACGTGTCAAACAGATAAGAAGACTAAAAGAGAGAAATCATATGTGGTAGATTATCTTAGATCAAAAAACAAAAAGGAGATTCCTCTCTTATTTTTTTTTTGGTCCAATTTTCCTCTCTGTTCTCTCATAGGCCTTTTGGGGCAATATTCAGATCCATAAGCCCAAATCATACATTAACTTGGGATTTGGACTGAACTACTGGATTTCACATAAGACTGGGTTTAAGGTTTTTTTTTGGTTTTGACCAAAAATATGTTTTTTTGGGGGTCAAAAGTGGGTTTAAGGGTTAGAACAGATCATTCTACACATCCCTTTCTCATCGTGTACATGTTCTATAAGGGATCCTGCCAAATTAAAATAGGCCCTTAAACCTTTGGGTCAAAAATGTTGGACTTTTATCTTTCAAATTTCATCAGAACATTTTTGAAGCCAACTCATCGGCAGGGGTGAAATTCGGACAACGGACACAAATATCAACAATTACAGACTCTACCGTCATCTTTCCCAGCATACTGCTCACCTTCTGAGCTAAGCAACGACATTTATACACCAGCTGAAAACAATTTGTTCACCCTGTAACGAAACTATTCATTACTACCTTGGAACTTAATTATGTGTCAGGAAAACCACCATCTCAGTATCACGTGTAATTAGAACCAGGGCAAAGGGAGTTCAAAACGACACAAAAAAACAAAAATACACCAGAAATGATGTAGCTGATAATTGGTTCATACTGAATGTCTTAGATGGAAGGAGATGTAAGTATGGTCACAAGCCCTGTCTCACCCTTCTCCTCACTGCAAGCATACCTTATGACAGCTTCCCAGCTCTCCAAATCAAAATCTATCTTTCTCTTCTCCATCTCTTCCAACACAAAGCAGGCACCATCGATATTCCCAGAGTTCAATAACCCAACAGCCAAACAATTAAACGTTTCAGGTCGAGGGCAGTGTCTACTTGCCAGCATTGCATTCAACACATTCAGCCGTGTCTCAAAATCCCCAGTCCGGCATAAGCCATCAACCATCATCCTGTAAGTGGCAGCATTTGGCTCACAACCCCCAATCTGCATCTCAATTAGGACTTTGTAAGCTTCCGCTGTCTTACCTTCCTTGCAAAGATAATTAATCAACACATTGTATGTCACAACATCAGGCTTAAGCCTCCTTTTCTTCATCTCACGCAGCAATGCCTTGGCCTCGTCAATCTTTCCCCTCTTTCCGAGATCATTCATCAAAACAGAAAAATTTACCAGCTGAGGTTTACACCCGCGATACGCCATATCAAACATTAGCTTCTTGGCTTCCTCGTACTTCTCCACAGTGCACAAGCCTTCCATCAAGAGTGCATAGGTTACTTCATTCGCGCGTTTTCCTTTGCGCTTCATATCCTCAAGCAATGCCATCGCTTTATCCAAATCACCCTTTCTAGATAGGAACCCAATGAGACTGTTATAGGTAACCACACTCGGCTGTACTCTCTTCTGAAGCATTTCATCAAACACCTCACACGCTTTTCCCCACTCGCCCTTCGCCAACCACCCCTTCATCATTATGTTGAACGTGACCGTGTTTGGACGAAAACCCATCTCGTAGGATCTAGCGAAAGCATCGAGGGCCTCGGAAAACCTACCGTTATCGACTAGAACATTGAGAAGCGCGTTGAAGGACTGCAACGTGCGGACGCAATTGAACTGTGGCATTCTGCGGAAGAGATCGACGGCATTTTGGGGGCCGTAGTGTTGAAACAGGGCAATGAAAAGGGTCTCTCTGCAGTGCATGTCAGTGTCTTTCATGTGGGTGAGGATCGCTTCAACGGCTTGGAATTTTCTAGAACGAGCGAGTTTGTAGAGCAAAGCAGCGTAGGAAGGGTAATAGTGTTTGAAACCCAATTCCTTGTAGCGGTGAAAGAGGGACAAGGCATCTTCTGGGTCTTCAACCTCTTTGACTTGGGTGACGAAAGGAATGCGCTTGCGAAGCTTTGAGGTTGCCCTTTGAGGAGGTCGAGGTGAGTGGGTGTGGAATAGGGCTTCATTATTAGCAATCGCATGATGGAACAATGGATTCGGATTAATCGCTCTGGCTCTGTGATTGATCATTCATGCGGGAAGGAAGAAATCCCCAACAACAGTCATTCAGTTAAAATCGAAATTTAATGGTACGTACTAATGAAAATTTGGAACACGGGAAGGGAGTGATCCTGAAAATGGGCGAGTGAAGGGGTACAACCATGCTCCCTTAAAAATAAGTTAATAACCTGTTATCCCAAGGTAACCGGTAAAAGATGATTTTTTTGACTAACGGTAAAAGATGATTTTTATATTAAGATTTCATTAAAATTATAAAAAGTGTCATTTAACCCATTTGCAAAAGTAGTGATTTTTTTTTTTGATACTAAAAGTAGTTAAAATTTATAGATTCGAAACAGTTATGATATATCAGTGCTTATCTCCATCTCCTTCATTACAGCCGCTGCCCATTTCCTTCGGCAAATAATACAATTGAGTATACATCTCTTGATGAACCTTGAAATAATAGACCCAAAGATGGAAATTTTTTACGGTGTAGCTTAGGACAGATGAGAATCCTTGAAATTAAATGCCAATTATGGATAAATTTTGAATGTTTTGGAGATAAAATAGAGGTCGATCTGGACAAGGAGAAGGATGATGGAGAGCAAGTGAAAGTGAGATGATTATGGAAGGAGAAGTGGGTGTGCGACGCGTGGCTACGCTTATAAATTAGAAGAAAAAAAAGTCCTCACACTCAGCTCCACGTACATAAATTTAATATATAGAAGTTATTTTATTTTCTGATAATTTTATTAATTATTTTGTCGTAAAAAGTGCATGCCAAACTTTCAACTTTATAATACTGAGTGTCTACTACTATTAAAAAAAAACACTGATTGTCTTTTAGGTTATTAGAACATTTTGTGGCTTGAATGTTCAAGGGAATTAACATTTTGTGTCTACGAAAATTGAATGTTCCACAAAACTTAACAGATGTATAAGATTTTTCAACGGACTATTGTTTCTCTAGTGATAGCGGTGACAGTGCACCCAATATATATCAAGGTATCAATGTCTTAAAATGATTAAGTTTATAAATGTAAATACGAGTAGTGGACTAATATTTGTTGATATTTCATTTTTAAAATATTTTAATATTTTATTTTACTTTAAAAAAGTATAGAAAATAATATATCAGCATTATCTAAAGTAATAAAAAAATTTATCAAAAAAGTAATAAACTATTTAAGAATAATGAATTTGAAAATATTTTAAAGATTTTAATATTTTGTTTTGTTTAAAATAATATATTAATTTAAGTAATATTTAAAAATATTAAATAAATTGTTATTTAAATATATAGTATATATAATAAATATCATCATAAAATTTAAGCTTAAATAAGTTTTCAGTCCCTGTAAATATTCGATTTTTGATTTTAGTCCATTTAAAAAAAGTCAAACAATTTTAGTCCTTTAAAAAAATATTTTTTTGGTTTTGGTCCTTTAAGTGCTAGGTGGCACATTATGACCCAGTCAGCATGTCTACGTGGCAGAAAACGCTGACGTGGCCTATCTATGTTTTGAATTTAGTCCCTATAAAACTTTTAAGTTTTGAATTTAGTTCTTCTCAAAATTGAGATTTTGATTTTAATCCCCCTTTCTCCTTCACCACCACGTCCTCCTCCTTTCTTCATCCTCTCTCTCTCCCCCCTCCACCACCACCACTCTCTCTCTCCCCACCACCACCACCACCCAAACACACACACACACACACACTCTCTCTCTCTCTGGTTTTCTCTCTCTCTCTCTCTCTCCCCCCACCACCACCTCTCTCGTTTTCTCTCTCTCCCCACCACCACCACCACCCAAACACACACACACACTCTCTCTCTCTCCCCCCCCACCACCACCACCTCTCTCGTTTTCTCTCTCTCCCCACCACCACCACCACCCAAACACACACACTCTCTCTCTCTCTCCCCCCCCCCACCACCTCTCTCGTTTTCTCTCTCTCCCCACCACCACCACCAAAACACACACACACACTCTCTCTCATTTTTTCTCTCTCTCTCCCCACCACCACCACCACCACCACCACCACCACCACCACCACCACCACCACCACCCAAACACTCTCTCGTTTTCTCTCGAGTTCTTGGAAGTTCTGTCTTTCTTACTTTGGTTTGTGTTGTTATGCTATGAGAGAGAGAGTGTTTGGGTGGTGGTGGTGGTGGTGGGGAGAGAGAGAGAGAGAGAGAGAGAGAGTGTGTGTGTGTGTGTTTGGGTGGTGGTTGTGGTGGTGGGGAGAGAGAGAGAGAGGGGGGGTGGTGGTGGAGGAGAGAGGATGAGGGAAAAGGAGGAGAGAGAGGGGGTGGTGGTGGAGGAGGAGAGGGTTGAAGGAGGGGACGAAGGGGAAAGAGGGAGGGGGTTGATGTGCTTTAGTCCCTATAAAAATTTTAAGTTGTGTAATTAGACCTTATAAAAATTTTAAGTTGTGTAGTTAGACCCTATAAAAATTATGATTTTTGATTTTAGTCCCATGATAGAAAGAAAGTCCTAGTCAGCAGGTCCTTATAAATTTTAAATGACATGTCAAGTCATGACAGAGACATACATATGCCACATCAGCGCCACTTCAGCACAATACAGTGGTAATTCACTAAAAGGACTAAAACCAAAAAAAAAATTTTAAAGGACTGAAATAGTTTGACTTTTTTTTAATGGACTAAAATAAAAAATCGGATGTTTACAGGGACCAAAAACTTATTTAAACCTAAAATTTATTATATATAAAATAATGACACTGCTATGAAATAATATTTATATCGGTTCAACCAATTTATACATGCTTTTATAATAATTAATTTATTATAATGATAAATTTACCCGTCTTGAGCTTGAAGTCTTGAACCCCAGCTTACTCATTTTATATTTTATTAAATTACAAGTCGCAGTTTAAAAATATTATATAATAAATTATTTTTATCTTTTTTAAAATTAACCACCTTTTGGTTTAGTGGTTGAGACATTGAGTTGCTTTATACACCTCCAGTTCTCCATCTTTTTTATTTTTCTCAACTGCGCTATTAAGCTAAATTGTTATGACTTAAGTTTCTGGATATATAATTTTGAAGAACTTTATATACAAACACTCTGTAACCTCGTCGAATTGTATAAAATTAATTAGTGAATGGAATTCATTTGTGATTGTTTTGTGTCGGAATCATTTTGATTAAATATCAATATAGTATAACATAAATGATAGATATTCAAATTTTTTTAAGTATGATATCAGGGGTTTGATACTCGACCATGTGGATAAAAGAAATATTTTGATTGAACATTTTAAAAATAAGTTTTTCTTCATATATATGAAAATAATACATTAATGCAATTTGGATTTTGACCACTTTTTCCACACTAATTAATAAAAAAAAGATTATTGGTCCACCTACTAAGCTAGTAAATTTCAACGGGACAAATCTTCACGTAACAAAAAGTCAAAAACAGTTAACCAACCAACTCATTTGACCAGAAAGCACCGGCGCCCCAATCACATTTATCCATGAGTGATTTTTTTTTTTGATCAATCCATGAGTGATTATAAGTGCATGCAAGTGGGCACAATTCTATCCAGAGATACTATCCTAAGGGTAAGTTTAATGGAGTGCTTAATAGGTGTTTATTGGATATTTATTAAGCATTTTTAATGTGAAAAAAGAAGAAGTGAGTGCTTGAGGGGTGTTTGCACAAACACTTTCTCTCTCCTCTCTCTTCTCTCCTGGCGAGTCCTACATGTATTTGTTGATTTTAATTGGATGTAGAATTATTAGTGAGACTCATTTAGTAAATTTTTTAAAATTATTGAGTTTGATAAATTGGTTATTTATTAGGTGTTTGTATTCAAAAAAATAAAAATAAATAATATATATAAGTGAAGCCTATTTAAATATTAAAAAATGAGTACTCGACTTTAAATATGGTGCCATCTTTGGTGGACAAATGGAAAATTTGTGCACCGAAGGAAAATGCAGTCATACCCGTAGATATATTAAATAAAATATTGGACGGATAAGATATGTTAAGGGCAACCAGTTTGAGAGGTAATCTTTAGTATAATAATAACATATTTACCCAGAGGATCTTGACAAAGTACGTATCTATGAAAATTGTCAGGATATCTGGATGGCAGCATATCTCCCACATTTGCAACTGTGGTTACAAAAACAATATCCCAGTCGTACTCCATTCGTTCCACTGAAGGTCGAGGATGCCGTGGTAAAACTTCCAACGGAGGATGAGGTGTGCGGGGAAGGTGAAGAAGATATCACTTGAGGTTTAAAATCTAGAAAAAGTTTCAATCTTTGTAGGAGGATGGTAATGGAGTGAATGAATGGATGTTGTTTGATGGAGAAGAATAGTGTGTGTTTGTTACTGGTACGCTTGGAGTGAATGGAGGGGATGAGTGTTGTTCTTCAAATGACCACAGTGTGCATATAAAGGGTGAAGGCGTAGAGAATGAAATTCGGCAAGGGGTGTTTGAAATGTGAGATGCTTCTCAGTTAAATAACATCCCTATACAATGGACTTCCACATTATCTTATAATAACCCTTTATTACAATTTATTATTCTTCACAAAAACTCAATATCTGCGTTTTTATGCTGCCCAGATACACTATAACCGAACTAGATAACATGCGAATAGCCTACTTAAAGCTAGTGTTGACATCTTACCTCTACCTTCTATTTCGAACAATCTGCAACCTTCAAAATATCACCGTCGAGCATTTCACCCCGGATGCATTATACCACGTCTAAGTTCTCCTTCGTTGCCTCTTCCAATCAACTTCTCTTCAGGGATGCAAACTCTTAACATTGATTCAAAATTCAAATACTATGATTCAGATATTAATTTCACCATTGCAGGTGACATTACTGCATTTTCTGCTTTTGACAGGTGTGTTTAACGCATTAGCTGCTTTTACAGGTGTGTTTAACGCATTAGCTGCTTTTACAGGTGTCATTATTGTATTACACTATGTTTGGTGGATGAAGTTATAATTTACAACAAACTGAACAGTACGGGTATTGTTGGAAATTGTCGTATGGTACACAAATTTTCCATTTGTGCACCTGCATAGACGGCACCACTAAAATTTTGTGGTTAAATATGTTTTTATTCTTTATAAAAGGAAAAAGTAAATTTTTTATCTTGAGTTTTAAAACGTTTTATTTTGATCACTCATTTTTTAAAATAAACCATATGTAATCCCTATTAAGAATATTTCAAGGGATTATAAGTGACTTATTGTGAATTCCTTTGAATTGTACTCTGCACTTTTGCACTTGAGACTGATGCCTTTACACCGGATATGATAATTTATCCATAATTGTGAACTGTTCTCGATTGTTCTCTGTATTTTGACACTGACAACTTCACACTGGGGGTGGAAATTTCTCCACAATTGTGAATTGTTTTGGATTGCACTCTTCACTTTGGCACTTGGATTTGATGTCTTCACACCGAGGGTGGGAATTTCTGCACAATTGCGAACTGCTCTGGATTGAACTCTAATTTTTTGCACTTGGGTCTGACATCTTCACGCCAGGGGTGGGATTTATTTCACAATTGTGAATAGTTCTGAATTTGCTTGTTGTATTTTTGGTAGATTGGGGTTGAATTTATTAGCTTGTCTTTTTTGTTGGTATTTTTTGGCGTGCTGCAAATGATAGATAAGGTCTGGGGTGCCAACTTAGTTGTGATGCCTTTTTCTATATAGTGATGCATTTGCACGCTAGCTCTATTTAAACAACGATAGGAGCTCGATTGATTTTTGTACAACAAACTATTCTCTTTCAACAAATAGCTATAAATTTGAGCATAACTTGTGCTCTGGTTTAATTGGTTTTTTAATAATATTTTTACTTATCCAAAAAAACATGTGACCTATTGAGGGATTACTTTTTCTTAACCCAAGGTGCGAGGATCATGCCTATTGAAATATCTTAATTTGAATTTCAAATGTTGAATAAAAAAACACTTATAGCAATATGTCGTCTTTGTAAATTTCATAAACTGAAACCCACAACTATATTCAAGTATTCATATAAATTTGCATAATTAATATATTTTGCGAGAGGATGTTAAATTCAATCTCATCTTTACTTTATTCAAGAAAAGTACACAGAATAATTCAGTCAAAAAAGAAAAGTACACAGAATAATTCAGCATTAAGTACACAGAAAAGAAGTGCACTTAACTCACGTTACGGCCACATATATAAAAAGTAAAAACAGTAGAAAAACCTGAAGGGGACGTCCAAAAGTGAAAGATATATACTACTTATACTACACCTGAAGAAAAGGAATGGGATTATTCAATCGTGCGACTGGAATACAAATAAGATCAGTGGCCCGAGGAACAGTCAATCCTGGCCGTTCATCCATGTCAATTTTTCTACCACGGTCTAAGATCTTACGTTCGGAATCAAGCATCTTCCACTCAAAGCACTGTACCAATGCTCCAATTATTGCGGGCAATTCCCGCATGGCCAAATTCATTCCAGGGCAACCCCTCCTCCCAGAACCAAACGGCAACAACTCAAAGTGATGGCCTTTGAGATCTATCTCTCTCCCTTTTTCGCCTTCTAGAAACCTCTCTGGCCTGAACTCCAATGGGCTTTCCCACACTTTTGGGTCCCTTCCCATGGCCCAAATGTTCACACCGACTATTGAGCCTTTTGGTATCATGTACCCATCAACCACGCAGTCCTCTATCCCCTTCCTCATGATCACCGGTATCGGTGGGTGAAGCCTCATCGTCTCTTTTATGATGGCATGAATGTAAGGAAGGTTTGGACTGTCTGCTTCACACACTAGTCTTTTGTTCCCAATTACTCTGTCTACCTCCTCTTGCGCTTTCTTCAGCACCCTTGGATTGTTGAACAGTTCCGCCATTGCCCATTCCACTGAGATGGCTGTTGTGTCCGTAGCTGCTGTAAAGTAATCCTGAAAATAATCAATATTGGATTAAAAGTCAAATACATAAGTTTGAACAATCATATTTGAGTACTCCGGCACATTTATTCCAAGCACTCATAATATCTCTCTCTTTTCTTTCTAGCTTTTTCTTCCGATCACATTACTCATTTCTTTTTTATTTCTATCTCTTCTGCAGTGTCCAAACTATCATTTTTGATACATGTATACATGATCAATGTCAAAAAAGATTTTTGGACACGTGCGTGTTCTGTTAGACATCTAGTGAGATGGGAAAAGAAGATAAATGAATGATGTAATGAAAATTAGAGGGAGAGAGAGAAAAATAAAAGTGTTTGAAAAAAAATAGATGTTTAAATATTATTGTTAGATGATCAATTAATTAAAATATATATATACTAGAATATTGATGATGGTGATACTTGTGAGGTCACTTTAATGTACTGAATTATTTTGCTTACAAAAAAATTATTAATTAATCATTCTTCTATAAGTACCAGAACTACTTTTGAAGCTATTATAGTAATAGATTAATCTTGAAAATCTAGCGTGAGCGTGAGCAGGGAGGAGAAGGGATTTACCAATATGACTGATTTGATGTGGTTTCTAGTTAAGCTGACTTCACAATCTTTCTCCTCAGAGAAATCAAGCAAAATGTCTAGAAAATCCCTCACTTTCTCTTCTCCTCCGTTAATCTCACAACGTCCCTCTTCCTTCCTTCTCGATTCCTCGCGGTCGGAGATGATCTTCTCCAACAGAGCATCGTACCTCTTTTGTATGTGCATGGCTCTCTTTTTAAAACCCTGCAGGTCCAAGTTCTTGAAGATTCCTATGAAATCGGAGACGTTGAATTCCCCGAAGATCTCCGTCACCTCGCGAACCAAAGCCCTCGCCTGCTCCGCCTGGCCGTCTGTCCCGGAGCTCTTGATGCTCAGCATCATCTTCGATATTATGTTGTTGGAAAGCTTCAGGAGCTCCTGAGTGAGGTTCACGCTCTCTTGGGCCTTAGACTTGTTCTCTAAGGCCCAAATGAATTCATGAACCTCACGGGCCCGAATGGGTAGGAATTGTCCAATAGTTCGGTTGCCCAAAAGTTCTGTGGTGCTGAGCTTTTTGATGAACTTCCAGTAGTCCCCATGAGGGGAGAAAGCAAAAGTGGCGTTGTCGTAGATGACCGTGTTGATGGCGGTGCTCGTTTTGCGGAAAGAGTATGCTAGCTCGTGTGTCTTGAGAAACTCTCTCGCGAGTGATGGGGTGCTGGCAACGACGAACCGGACCGAGCCGAGCCGAAGCAACACGAGAGGGCCGTGTTGTTCGGAGAGGTCGCGGAAGGCTTGATGGACGAGTGGTTTGAGGAGATGGAGATGGCCAATTATGGGTAGTGCTGGTGGGCTTGGTGGCTCACGAAAATGGGGCTTTGGTTTGTTGTTTCTCTTCAACGAGAGGATATGGAGAAGGAAAGCAAAGAACAACAGACTGAGGGATAATAAAATGGACTGATGATCAGAAATCATTTTGTTTTGTTTTGGTTATAAAATGGAGTTGTGAAACATGGTATCACCGCTAACTCCAATTTATAGAGCATATGCATCAAGATTTACCATTTGACAATTAAAAAAAGATTATTTTCTGCATGGGCCAAAAGGATTAAAACCCAAAGGCAGATAAATATATCATGACATGCAAAAGCCGTCACGAATGATGTGTCCTGTGTTCTGCCAAGCTCGCGTCTTCTAATTTTTGGTTAATTTTATTGTTTGAAAAAAAAGCCACATCGTTGCTCATGCAAATGTTTTCGTTCTAAGTCAATTGTGAAAGCATTTAAAGCGGAACAAGGTTAATATACATCGGGTCAAATATAATGTCTTACTGCAATCAAGACTGTCTAAAGTCTAAACCTTCAAGAGTCTCACTGCCAGCTGCAATTTACAGTATATGCATCCAGATTTGACAATTCAAAAAATATTATTTTTTGCATGTATGTAAAAAAAATAATTAGGATTCAACAATTTTTTTTAAATCTTTCTACATTTTATTCCTACTAAATATTTCTTATGTTTTGAAAATATCAAATGCATTGATTACTTTTCATTTAATACTTAATTTATAAAATAGTCGAATGATAGCTAACCGGCTATTTATGAGGATATAATATTACTCTTCAACAAAATTATCATGAGAAAAACTTTGGTATAAAAGAACAATTTATTGGTTTCATTTTTTTTTTATCAATATCTACATTGATTTCTCTCTAGGCTACATGTAATTCGTACTCAATTCATTTAAAGTGTTTCGTAACAAAGTGCAATACTTGAAATAATTCACTATAGTGTTTTTACCAAGATTAAAAAAGACAATATATGAGTTAAAAAATTGAACAATTTTACTAAATTGTCATTGTAATTAATGCTACATTAATAATACAAAATATCAAATATAAAATATATTAATAAGGGTAAAATTGAAAAAAAAATTGACACTATATTGGAAACATAAAGTAAACAACCATTTTGAAACATTTTTATTTTTCAAAGTGAACTATCATTTTGAAATAGAGTGAGTACAAGAGTGGTCAAAATATTAATGCCCACATAAATTTGTGCTTGGATTTGTGTGGAACTTTTCAAAACATTAAACATTAGTTTTGCAAAAATAAGAAAGCCACGTTATTGTTAGTGTAAGCAAATGTAGTTGTGCCGTATAGCAGGGTTAATTTACATATAATCATATATGGACCGAACAATAAAAGGTCCTAATCCACCATCCCATCTCTATCCACTATCTTCATGGCCATTTGGGGGGAAAAAACGGATTAGGCCTTCCGGATCAATCCGCCTAACTCGCTTTCTTGGCAGAGCGGGTTTGAGGTCAAAGTGAGATACAAAAATCAAGCAACCAATTATATATACATTTACTAGAATACATAGAGTGGTCAAGATGTTAATACCACATAAGTTTATGCTTGGATTCATGTGGAACTTTCCATACAATTAAACATTAGTTTTAAAAAAAATAAGAAAGCCACGTTATCGTTAGTGTAAGCAAATGTATTTGTGCCATATAGGGGTTAATTTACATATAACCATATGGACCAAACAATAAAAGGTCCTAATCCAAGATCCCATCTCCATCCACCGTCTTTGTGGTCATGATATTAGGGATGGCATAAAGGTTGGACCCCAACCCGCTTTCTTGGCGGAGTGGGTTTGAGGTCCTCAGTCTACTAACCCACTTTGGCCCGTCCCGTTTAACATACCAATTTGGCAGGTCAAGGACAGGTTGGGACAAGTTGACTCGTACGATTAATAAAATTTTTCCTATATTTTAAAACATTTTTAATGCTTTCCTGCTTTTAAAAATTGTTAGCCTGCCCAAACTCGCCGAAAACGAGCCAACCTACTGTCCCGCCAACCTTCCTTAAGCAGGGAGAGCTATATTTTTCGACCCACTTTTCCCAACAGACCAATTACTTGCCCCGTTTAGGGCGGATTGAAAGTGGGTCGACCTCTCGGCCCAATTTGGCACCCCTACATGGGACATTGTAATAGTTTTGGGAAAATTCCTAGTCATAGATGAAGGCAGTCTCAACCGTCCACCTAAGGTAAAGTCTATTTATCACTCTCCCATCTTAAAACTTTTGTGGCTTACATTTACATATAAGTTATGAAATTTTTAATGGAGTTGAATTTAAACTAAAGTATCTCTATTTATTCCTTTTATTGCTTGCTTTTTTTTTTGGGTCATGTTATTGCTTTGTCTCCTCCGTGTACTTGCCCAAGCGTGTTTATCCTTGGGCCCATTTCAATGCACGCTTCTTAGTCCAAAATCAATATCAATATCAATATCAATCAATAGAATATAACAAAAGAGATAACTTCTCACGAAAGTCCTCCAAGTGTCACTCTCTCATGAAATAACTTCTCAAACACTCTTTTACAACCTTTTTTATTTTTAGGAACTTTTAAATTTGAAAATTTAAAATTTACCACACCCCAACGAACCTCTTTAATGCAAAAGATTAAATTGAAAACAACTGTACATTAATTAACATATTAGTTTTGATATTAAAATTTATTTTATTTAACAATATATAAATCAATTTTGCATTTAATAAATGATTTTGGTGGAGAATGGTGTTTTGTTGACCATGAAAACCATGTAAATTCAAATTTTAAAATATCAGCAATTATGGGGGGGTGGATTTTTAAATAATTGATTAAAGAAACTGGGTGGTGGATTATGGGGGTGCATTGAACGAAAAAAAATGTGGCTGAAAATAATTACTACCTCCGTCCCTAAATATAAGAACTTTTTAATTAATTTATACCCTTTAAGAAAATTAGTTAAGTTAGTTAATAGCAATAAATTTGTCAATGATTTATTATACTTTTCCAAAACTAGCCCTAACACTTATTACTATCTCTCTTCCCTCCTCTCTCTCTCATCACTTAATTAATGCATTAAAAAAGGTAGAGTAGTTGGGTGATCATAAGGGCATTTTAGTCAAAAAATAATTAATGCAACTAATTTTTTGGAAAAATTCTTATATAAAGGGACTTTTATTTTTTTGTAAAGGTTCCTATATTTAGGGACGGAGGTAGTAGTTGGGTGTAATTAGTGGTTAGTGGGTATTAAATGCTTTGAGTGAATTAGGACAGTGTTAGTAGGCAGGCTATGTAAAACGTGTAACAAGTTTTAATTCCTTCATTTATTGAAATTTGAAAAGAGATTGAAGGACTTCAAGGGATGGCCCAATGGATGACAAAGAAAAATGAAGTCATTCAACGGGTGCAGCTTTGCATAATGAATATGGTGTCTTTTCTATTCTTTATTCTTCATCTCTTTGGCTCTATCTGTTGTTGATCATTTTGCGATGTTGTTTTAATGTTTTATGGCCAAATAGTTACATATAAGGTTTTTGCGAACTTCAGAGGCTTTCTGGAAATTGTTGGCTACTACTATGGGTTTGAATTTATTTTTAGATTTTTTTCCTAATCTTCTATTGTTCATCTCTTATATTTTTTTGTAGTGGGCGAAATGTGGAGGCCTTCCTTTTCTTTCTATAAATAGTGTGCTTTAATTTTGGATATTTTCTTGGTATCTTGGTTACAACTTGCGGGAATTTTTCTCCTACGTTTTGGGTTTCATATTTCTGAATGACTTCTCTATGGTAATCGGTTTTACATGTAAGATTGCCAATTAATTCCAATATAGCGCCAACTGGGAAGATGTGCTTATATTTTGCCTTTAATGCTTGGTAACATATATTTCTATTGGACCAGCTTTATGTAATTTTTTTTTTGATGGGGGAGCTTTATGTAATTTATTCTTACTGATTTCGAAGGAATTAATATGTAGTTGCTAGAAGGGTATATGTTGCTTGACTTTTGAATGCCTCTAATTGGTTAATTACGTCTTAAGTTTTCATATATTTTGATTGTTGCACTTGAGTCTCATTTGACTTGTTGGAGTTGGTTAGTGTAACACATTTTCTCTAAAAAGAATATTACACCATAGTAATTAAAAGTTTTAAGAAAACTTAGAGAGTATTTAGATAAAAGTTGATAATCCTTCTCTGAAAATGCGGGTAAAATTTTTCGTTTTCTAAAAGATGAGAAGGACGGGGAATAAATCCCTGTAAGGTTTTCTCTTTGGAAAAAATTTTAGGTGTAAAGAGTATAACATAATTTCGTACTCAAAATTTGATCATCTCATATATAAAAATTATCATAGTTTACAACAGAGTTTGTACAGTAGACTCCTGAGCCAGTCAAGTCTTTTAGACTTTTACCCAATCAAAAAAAATAGTAAATACCAATTCTTCTCGGAATCCCTGTCAATCTACACAGTATCCTCTTCAAATCCTTTTTCTAAGAGCTAGCCCACGTCTTGGACAAATTATCTACTTGGTCATGCATCAACACAATAAAGCAGCAAAGGTGAAACTCTAAACAAAGTAATAAAACAAGTAGGTAAACAATCAAAAACACAATTATATATATATACATTACTTTGCACAGTAAGACACACACATTAAGACACAAAACAATCAAGACTTATAAACAGACTTTGTTTAAGATAAATCTTACATTTGTGCTGAAACCCTGCAAAACAATTCATTCACAATAATATATCACCAAAACCAAGTATTTTTATGCATGTCACTTCAATATCTCAAAAGTCACACCGGTGTAATGCTCCAATGAGACTTTCTCTTTCTCACTTCTTTTGAGCGATCGACTACGATAAACTAAACAGAATAATCAGGGAATCTTGCTTTAGACCCCTGAGAATCACTTCGGTAATACCGCATTTAAAATGAATACCAAATCGTGAATAGGTCTGTCAGATTTATTCAAGCCAGGTATATGAATTGTCTCGACTCGAGGGTATTCACTCACTCGGCCACTTAAGACTATCGAAACCTGAATAATCCCAGAAGGCAATTGTAGCCCAACTTAACCCTATTCTCAACCACGTCTTATAGGTTGTATGCTCATCGTCTATAATGCAAATGCTCGTCTAAGTTTTCTCTACAAAATCTCTTTCTCACTTTCTCTTAGTAAAATTGCTCACATATTTTACTGTAGCTTCTCTTCAATACCATCTCTTAAAAACCTCTTTCGTCTTACTATAGCTCCCACACTCTGAAAAATCTTTCTGGAATCACTCACTCATTTTGAAGACAACTCTTGCTCTTATTAAGTTATTCTTCCTGCTATATTAATTCAATTTATGACTAATCACACCGCGGCAGAGCCAAACTGAGGTGAAAAGCCCACAGAGTGATTCGATATCAATATAACTAAGATTTATTACTTTATTTTCAGAAGATCAAAACAAGGCAGAGCCACACAGTATTTGATCAAGGGAGAAAGAGTAACAGTAAATAAAACTTACGTATGTTTTTTTTAATCCAATAACGTCTGTTATCTGTTTTTAAATCAATCTTAGGGAATGGAATAATTACACAGCGGCTGAGCCGACTGCGGTAATCAGTGTCCAGCTTTTCTAAAAACTTGATATAAACTTTGATGAGCGAAATAGAGCTAATCATTTTACCGGCTTACTTAATTTTGAAGATGAAAAGATCACACGACAGCAGAGCCATCTTTGGTGACCAGTACCTGTTTTAAAATCGATCTACTATACTAAGTGAACGTAATTCAATTACTGCTCTTTAGAAATATTTAAGCACTGATTATCTTCCAAGAAAAAGACTCATTGAAAGCCTATCTCACTAATTTCCACTGTCGTAGACATTGAAAATTAAACTGAGTTTGTTGCATATGTAAACAGATTGGATACTCACTCAATATTTTCCACAATTAACATAACAGTAGAATTCATCGAGAATCCATTACTGTTATATTCAATTCCGAAAGATGCTATAACAGTAGGTTCACCGAGAATCCATTACTATTATACTCTTTTATCCAATCCAATCTATTTATATATACGGTATTAAGAAATCACTTCTTTCCCAGTTTATCTTAGTCACGTATATATCTGGTCTCTAGTGTTAAGATTATTAAATAGCGTATTAATACATATCCTAGGCTAGAAAGAGACGGACTTTATAAAAGTCCCTTCAAATGTCTCTTTCCTTTCTAGACAGATCCATACTAATAATCCAATCAAATCTTAACCATCACCTTTGACTATATACATGTTAGATAATATCAAGGTTTTTCACAAAGAATAAAACGTATTTTCTTTACGGTAAAATCATATTTGCAGTAAACTAAAATTCGTCATTATAACGGTATGTTTACTAAACTCAAAAATTCATTTTGCCATTCCAACCTTACTCCCTCGAAAATATCAAGAAGATTTGGGCATTATAACCCCACAACAATTGAAAAACAAAGACAAGCACTTTTCAAGCCATGTAAACACCAAAAAGCACTCAAACACACAACACTCAAGATCAAACACAAACTTAAATTATTTTGCAAGAGGTTCCCCCTACCTTTCACTAAAATTTCGATGAAGAACAAGGCTTGAAGATCAAGAACATCAAGCAAGAACACCAAGAACTTCAAAGAGGAAAAGAAGAGTTTTGCTTGAAAAACACAAAGCTCTTTGATGTGGGAAGTTTTTATGAATCAAAGAGGGTATGAAACAAGAAGAAGGGGGCGGGTTTCTTGATACTAAAAGTGGGAAGAACAAAGCTTTGAAGATCAAGCTTGAACTCAAGAACAAAGAGAGAAAAAGACTAGGATTTCAAAGGGAGAAAGAAAGGATTTTGCTTTGTAAATACAAAAACTTTGGTGTAAGAATTATATAAAGCATGAGGGGGTATTTATAGTAGAGGGGGAAGCCAAGGGGTTGGGTTAAAAGGGATCATGGTTAGCTTAGAAAATAACCTTGGCTAGCTTTTAAAATAAATCAAAACAATTAACTAAATCCTAATTGGTTTAAACCAATGACTCATGGTGTGACTCATGGCATGACTCACCAAGGAAGACTTAGGAAGGAAGCTAAACTATGTGACTCATGGGAAGGAAGGGCGGCCAAGGCAAGAGGAAGAAGGAAGGAAAGTATGACATAGTCAAAATGATTAAATCTTAAGTTTTAAACCATCATTTTTCTAATTGGCTTAAAGACTTTCACAAGGATTGAATCCAAGTGAAAATTATCATCCAAGGGTCCAAGAGGAGGAAGAGGGATCAGCCAAAGCAAAAAGGAAGGAAGGAAGGAAGGTGAAGCCATGATGTAAGCCATGACTACTAAAATACACATTTAACAAATTAGTTTTTAATCAAACTTTTCCTAATTGGCTTAAAAACATGACTCATTGATCCAAATGAACCTAGTCTCCTTCTTGGCTTTAAAGTAGGACATTTTTTTGGGCTGAAAGAAGTAGGAAGTGAAGTTACATCTTTGCCCCTTGGTTTTCAAGTGAAAAAGATACAAATCAAGGGCAAAAGTGACTTTTTACTAATAAAAAATTCCTAAAACTAATTTAAAGGTTGAGAACTGATAAAAAATATTGGGAATACCATGTAATAGCCCTAATAGCTTCATGGAAGAGTTTTTGGAATTTTACAGTAAGCGTAAGCTATGCGTTTAGCTTGAAGAACCAAAAAACGGATGCGCAGTAAGTGAAAAATAGATATTTCTCAGAAAATTCCCAGATAATTCTCAAAGATCACAAATTTAATTTAAACACTAATGGTCCCTCTTGAAAATTGGTTTTGAGCTCTCACTGATCAGTATAAATCCATTTTGGCCCAGAAATTCTCGTTTTACGTACCTTATGGAGTTTTGAAAAAATGATTTTTGATACGTCTTTCAGAAAATTCTAAAATAATTTCCATAAATCATAGAAAATGGAAAAACATGTTCTGGCTATTTAAAATCTTTATCTGACTTTAACTTAAGCTCTGAATCAGTTTATCAGCTCAAACGGTTTACTATTTGGACCAAAACAGAACTTTTAAATCTTTTGTACTTCTAAAAATTCTAGAAAATCTAAAATATTAGAAAAATCAACTTTTTTGAAGAAAGTTTATTTATTGAAGTCATTTGTTGTTTTTAAACTTTTTAAAACTCTTTCCGTCAATTAGACGTACTGCTTTATGTAAAAATACCGATTACCTTGGGATAACAGGTTATTAACTTATTTTTAAGGGAGCATGGTTGTACCCCTTCACTCGCCCATTTTCAGGATCACTCCCTCCCCGTGTTCCAAATTTTCATTAGTACGTACCATTAAATTTCGATTTTAACTGAATGACTGTTGTTGGGGATTTCTTCCTTCCCGCATGAATGATCAATCACAGAGCCAGAGCGATTAATCCGAATCCATTGTTCCATCATGCGATTGCTAATAATGAAGCCCTATTCCACACCCACTCACCTCGACCTCCTCAAAGGGCAACCTCAAAGCTTCGCAAGCGCATTCCTTTCGTCACCCAAGTCAAAGAGGTTGAAGACCCAGAAGATGCCTTGTCCCTCTTTCACCGCTACAAGGAATTGGGTTTCAAACACTATTACCCTTCCTACGCTGCTTTGCTCTACAAACTCGCTCGTTCTAGAAAATTCCAAGCCGTTGAAGCGATCCTCACCCACATGAAAGACACTGACATGCACTGCAGAGAGACCCTTTTCATTGCCCTGTTTCAACACTACGGCCCCCAAAATGCCGTCGATCTCTTCCGCAGAATGCCACAGTTCAATTGCGTCCGCACGTTGCAGTCCTTCAACGCGCTTCTCAATGTTCTAGTCGATAACGATAGGTTTTCCGAGGCCCTCGATGCTTTCGCTAGATCCTACGAGATGGGTTTTCGTCCAAACACGGTCACGTTCAACATAATGATGAAGGGGTGGTTGGCGAAGGGCGAGTGGGGAAAAGCGTGTGAGGTGTTTGATGAAATGCTTCAGAAGAGAGTACAGCCGAGTGTGGTTACCTATAACAGTCTCATTGGGTTCCTATCTAGAAAGGGCGATTTGGATAAAGCGATGGCATTGCTTGAGGATATGAAGCGCAAAGGAAAACGCGCGAATGAAGTAACCTATGCACTCTTGATGGAAGGCTTGTGCACTGTGGAGAAGTACGAGGAAGCCAAGAAGCTAATGTTTGATATGGCGTATCGCGGGTGTAAACCTCAGCTGGTAAACTTTTCTGTTTTGATGAATGATCTCGGAAAGAGGGGAAAGATTGATGAGGCCAAGGCATTGCTCCGTGAGATGAAGAAAAGGAGGCTTAAGCCTGATGTTGTGACATACAATGTGTTGATTAATTATCTTTGCAAGGAAGGTAAGACAGCAGAAGCTTACAAAGTCCTAATTGAGATGCAGATTGGGGGATGTGAGCCAAATGCCGCCACATACAGGATGATGGTTGATGGCTTATGCCGGACTGGGGATTTTGAGACAGGGCTGAATGTGTTCAATGCAATGCTGGCAAGTAGACACTGCCCTCGACCCGAAACGTTTAATTGTTTGGCTGTTGGGTTATTGAACTCTGGGAATATCGATGGTGCCTGCTTTGTTTTGGAAGAGATGGAGAAGAGAAAGATAGATTTTGATTTGGAGAGCTGGGAAGCTGTCATAAGGTATGCTTGCAGTGAGGAGAAGGGTGAAACTGGGCTTGTGACCATACTTACATCTCCTTCCATATAATGCATTCAGAATGAACCAATTATCTACATTTCTAATTACATATGACACTGAGATGATGGTTTACCTGGCACATAATTAAGTTCCTAGGTAGTAATTAATAGTTTCATTTCAAGGTTAAAAATTGTTTTCAGCTGGTGTATAAATTTTGTTGCTTGGCTTAGAAAAAGAGCGGTATTTGCTGGGAAAGATGAAATTTGAGTCTGTAATTGCTGATATTTGTGTCTGTGGTCTGAATTTCACCCCTGCCGATGAGTTGGCTTCAAAAATGTTCGAGTAAAATACAACCTCCTCCCCTAAGAGATATTGAAATTACACACCCCTCCCTTCTAATTTCATAACATACACTCCTTACCCTTGACCAATTGAAATATAGCTCATTTAAGTCCACTTTTTAATCTCCCGTTAAAGTTTACTTAACGTCTGTTAAATAATAATTTCTTTACCAATATACCCTTTATTTTCACTTGTGTTACCGTCGTCTCTCTCGATTACTCCGTCGTCAAGTTTGCATCAGATAAAGCTCGTTTGGTCGGACTGCACCGCCGTCTGGATTCGGCCTTCCTCTGCCTCCCTGGCGGCGCCATGATTTACTCCGTCCAACCACGCGTCTCCTTTGCGAAGTCCCCATAGTGAGCATCGGAGTGCATCAGCCTTCACAACTCGGGCTTGTTGAGCTTCTTCTCGAGCTCTGCCATGGACGAGCATCGAAGCTTCTAGAAGGGCCTCGTCCGTTTTCCTCGTGGCTTGATCCAGCTTGTGAGAGAGCTCTGCCACCACCATTTTCCACTGCTCTTCTCTCAATGCTGCCTCGGTTGTGGCGGTGGGGGCTGGGGATCTTGCGGGTCAGCTTGGAAAAGATGGACCTGAAAATCCCACAGCAACACAGAGATTTTGTGACGGTATACACAGCTTTGGCTAAACTTCATTTTTTTTGTATGTTAGATCAACATGAAAGGTCAGGATGGTATTTACTATTCACGGCCTAGTCTATGTGGGAACTGGTTGCTGTTTCAATAGACAGGCTTTGTATTGTTATGATCATGTTTTGAAGATTTGGAACCTAATATTATCGTAAAGAGTTGTTGGGGTTCTAAAAATAAGGGAAGGGGTGGCAATAAGAAGTACAGTGACAAGAAGAGGGAAGTTAAAAGAACCGAATCCACCATTCCCATATTTTTAATATGAAAGATATAGAGGAGGGTGTTGAATGTATGCTATTATGAAAAGCTCTCTCTTGTAACTCCCTTATTTATGGTTGTTTGTGCATTATGTAGAATTTCATGTGTTGATTTCATTGTCCCCCCTATTCCACTGATTAAATACCGAGGTAAAGGATGCTAATAAATCAAGGTGATACTGTAATATAGTCCTTTGGGTTTGATGTTATTAAATTTGGATTATGATTTATTGTTCTCTTCACTGTTTCATGTCTCAATGCAGATATTCTCTTGAATACTTGGACAAAGATGAGACTATAGTAGCTCATATGGTTAGAGGAAGTGATGCATGCATAAAGCTGTCTCATGGTTGGCCAATATTTGGTTCTCCATTGAAGCTGATATATATCAAGGGGTCAGATATTTTGAAGAGAAGTTCTCCAAGTTTTCATTACGAAGTTGAGGTGAGAGAATTTCTCTCTGTATGAGCTATAAACTAGAATTAGTTTGCTCCTAGCAGTTTACAAGATGGAACTTGATTCCTTATATCCGTGTGAAATTCTTATCTGTACGTAGGACCTCTAATACTTGCTGAATTCCAGTGTGTCTTGCATTCACTGCTTTGCATCTCGAACTGATTTGACTTAAACTTGGATTCTTTGATTCACTGGTAGGTTTGGAACTCGAGGGAATTTGGAACTCATTTTGAAAAATATGGTATTAGCTTCTCCTCATATTTCAAACCAGAGACTGTGATTTAAGTTGAATTGTTGTCCCTTTTGTTCTATTCTTGGATTTATTGCGTGTCCCTATACAATTGTAGCTGGGCATTATATTTTCATCAACACTAATTATTCTTGTGTAGTTTATAGGCTAAAGAAAATAATGGCGCTTACAATATTTTTTCTTGTAATACGTGCTTGCCAAATTAAGTGTGCTGTGGAGAAACCATTGACAGAAACCATCTGAATTCTATTTTTTTTTAATTGTGGAGAATTGATAGAAACCATCTGATTGGTTTCTGTATGGTGTTTTATTTTTCATTCCTCTGTGGCTTCTAATTTTTGGCATGATATACTTAGACTAAAGTAGTTTGAATTTATCATGGATACCCAAATCTATAATGAATTCTCATGAATGGGTATTCGGTAATAAATTATAGGATCAGGTACTTTCATTCCCGTCCATATGTTTGTCATGTTTTCAGGTTAATCATGATTATTTGATGAATAGCACATATTAGACTTATAATGATCTTTGTTGAAAAAAATGACTTATACTGATTGTATATGATTATTTGATCAACGAGTCTATTCTGCAGTAAAAATGGAATACGTGGCAAAATGATTTATCGGTATGCTACACAAAATGTAGCAACCATGTACCAAAAAACAAACATTGACTTTCTTAAAAAAAAAATCAATGAAAATAATCTTTGAGGGTTTCCTTGTCCCTTTCACATTCTTGACAACGTTGAGAATTTGTGGCTTCTCTACATCGCTGCCACTTGCAGAATTTTCACCCTCATCCATATTGATTTCTGCTTCACTTCCTTCATCTAATGAGTAGTTGTCTTGATCCATCCTCTCGCTTTCTTCACTGTTTTCACCTGTGTCAACATTGTATTCCTCATTTGTGTCGGTATATAATTGTTCAACAGCGGGTTCACTTCTATCATGGTCATCTTCACCATATGTTTCATCAAAAGTAGTAGGTGTTGGGTTTGGAGTGCTAAACACATTATTGATCATGTCCTCGCGTTTTCACTGTAATTCCAAATCATATTGTCAGTTTCACTTCTCTTATATTTGTGCAGGAAATCAAGTAACTATTATTATTACTTGAAGCTTACACATTCAATTGAATTTGCAGGGGGTATTCTCTCCAACAGGGTCCAGTTCAAGGAAAGATTGTGCTATTGGCTATGATGTGTGCTTTGTATTTCACTGTGCAATGTCACAGGTCATTTTGGTGTGCTATTGGCTCATATTTGGTGCAATTAAGTATTCTTGAGTAATGTCACAGGTCATTTTGGTGTGCTATTGGCTCATATTTGGTGCAATTAAGTATTCTTGAGTAGCAGGGGTTCAAATTATGTTGTCCTGTTGCCCTTAGGCTACTCTATTCTTCATAGATAGGGCAAATACGATAATACTTGAGATTGGACGTGGAGCTTCTTATGAAACCCCAGTTTTATCCTATTTTTTAAATATTCATAAAAATCATTCAGAAAAAGATACATACATTAATCCCCACTTGATAACAAAATCTGAATACATGGCTTTGAGACCAACACCCTCGCTCCCAAAAGGCAAAGAAATAAAAGAGATGGGTAAAAAGAATTTAGGGTAAAAAGAATTCATACCTTCAAGTAATGGTTCCAAGAATTGTCTTTTTCACCTTAGTGTTTGCGTGACGTGAGATGCACCACTGCTGTGTTATTCTACGAGCAAGGCTAGGGTAGAGTATCATAATGATAGAAAGGGTAATATGGTAAATTAAAAAGAATTCAGTATATATTTTAATTAAAAATATTTTAAAAAATATTTTCTGACGGTGTTAAATTAAATGGACTAAATTGTATATTTTAACATAAGAGGAGATGGGGGTGTAATATTTACATCTCTCAAGGGAGGGGGAGTAATTTACTCAAAATGTTTTGATGAAATTTGAAAGATAAAGTCCAACAATTTTGACCCAAAGGTTTAAGGGCCTATTTGAATTCTGTTTATATTTTGGTTGGAGAAATGGCGGGAGCCCTTATCGAACATGTACACAATGAGAAAGGGATGTGTGCAAGGATCTGTTCTAACCCTTAAACCCTCTCTTCTGAGAAAGCCAAGAGGTTAGTCAAATCCTAAGTTCTAATCATTAAGTTTTTTTTGGGTCGTGCATCATTATGTTCCAATCCTTATATGAGGAAGCCAAGAGGTTAGTCCAAATCCCAAGTTACTGGATGATTTGGACTTATGGATCTAAACATTGGCCCAAAAGGCCCAGGAGAGTGCAGAGAGGAATTATCAGGAAAAATGTTATCTCTATTATTTGTTGGGTTGGACAAAAAAATTAATAAATGAGTATTTCTTTTGGATGCGAAATAAGAGAGTAATATTTTTTCGACCAAAAAAAAGAGTAATATTTAAAAAAAAAATTGGTCATTTGGGGGAGGGGGGTTGGGGGTTCAATAACATTGATGAAAAGTCCAATTATACATTGATGGACTGGGATTCTCTGCAGCACTGCAGAGACTGCAGAGAGATCCCCTCTCTCTGTCTCTCTCTTCAATTTTTTCTCTCTCTTTCCACACTCACAAGCCCCTCAGCAGCAGGGCAGCATAGGATCCGGCTGCTACATTGATTCTCTAATTAACTTTGATGGTAAGGTTGGACCATCTGGCCAGCTAATGGGCCCATAATAGAATCTTCACAAAGTTGTGTGCTTGCTTGGGTTTGCAAGCCATTAATAATAGTGTTTGGTTTTGGATCCGCGCGCATCCTAATGAATTCATGTGCAGAAGGAACTATGTAGTTCCATTGGGCGCTATTCTTAGAAGAGATCATTTCATCCTGCGTTTCCTTCAATTAATGTTTAAGAATTTCATGGCGTCAAATTTCTTGTGATAGATTATTTCCAATTAACGTTTAGTTCTAACTGCTACAACGAGAACATGGGGGATTCAAAGTGGGATCACAGCTCCATGCACAACTACTCCTCTCATCAGCTCCACATAGGCACACACCACTAACTGCTCCTCTCATCAGCTCCATTATTTTGTTCTCTGAAACTGTAGTTTGAAGTCTTAATTAGTATTTATACCTCACCCTGGTAACTCTCTATCATCATCTCTTCAAAGTACAACTTCAAACTGATCCAACACTTGCATACATAGCATGGCACGCCTTGAAACTCTTTCCACGACTATGCCACGCAAAGCCATAATGTTTTTGGCATTGATGTTCCTTACAGTCAGTTGCACAACATCAAGTCGAATCCTTGGTGAAGCTGAACTGGGAACACCAGAAGAAGAACCTGCAGATTCAGCAGAGTCCCCTGTTTCTTCTCCACTGGTGACAGCTGCTGCCCCTGCTGCTGCAGCAGCCACGGTCACCAATGCCGGAGAAGAGGAGCACCACCATACGGTGTCATTTTTCATGCACGACATCCTCGGAGGGTCAAACCCCACGGCGAGAGCGGTGACGGGAGTTGTCACAAATCCTGCTCTGAACGCTCAAGTTGCATTTGCGAAGCCCAACGGTGCAAACCTTCCACTCAACAACGGCGTTCCGCAGAACAACGACAACAATGGGATTCTGAACAACAACGACCTTCCTTTCCTGACGGGACTCGGTGGAAACACGGGGAACGTGTTCAACAACGGGAATAATGGGATGTTTGGGAATAACGGTAATTTCCCGGTGACAAACACGAATCAGGTACCGGAGGGAATGACGCTTCAGAAGCTGATGTTTGGGACGATGACGGTGTTTGACGACGAGTTGACGGAAGGGGAGGAGTTGGGGTCGGGATTGGTAGGGAAAGCACAGGGCTTTTACATGGCAAGCTCGGTGGAAGGAACCAGCCAGGTAATGGCATTCACTGCCAAGTTCGAGGAGAGTGGTTACTCCGACAGCCTCAGCTTCTTTGGGGTACACAGAA
Organism: Glycyrrhiza uralensis; assembly: GCA_030159175.1. Lineage (NCBI taxonomy): Eukaryota > Viridiplantae > Streptophyta > Magnoliopsida > Fabales > Fabaceae > Glycyrrhiza > Glycyrrhiza uralensis. Next base: position 51,933,991 of record BRZY01000003.1, on the reverse strand, counting down.
CACAAGTGTCACAATCCCAACTTGCCATCATCGGAGGCACCGGCAAGTATGTCAATTCTCAGGGCTTTGCCATTGTTAAGACCTTTCCCGTTAACGGCGGCCAGCAACAACACAACACCGATGGAGTCCAGACTCTGTTGCACCTCACTGCCTATCTTCATGCCTATTAGAGGACTTTATGATGTCTTCTCTTCTCATCTTTGAAATGTCATCATTCATCATCACGTTCATCTTCTTTGTATTTCTTGTTCTTGTAATGAATGAATCTCAATGTGACCATATATGGTGCTATTGGAGAAAAAAAAATGTTATGCCTGAATTTGATGTCCTGTGCAACAAACCATGGCCGAAGTTTATTTATTGCTTTGACGCTGTATTCTCTTCGACATTATATTTTCTTTAGAAAGGCAAACAAATTTATTGATGTAAAAAAAGGGGGCAAGGGCACAAGAAGTATCCAGCCAATACAAACCCAAGCAATGTACAGAGTATAACCAAAACCAAAAGAAGAGATTTACATTCAATATGATAATTCAGAAGCCCAAACGAATGCCCCAAACAGACTCCACAGCTGTAAGAGTTTTCACTACTGTGCTAATTTCCACACCACCGGTGTGAAATGGACTGTTTGTGAATGCTGCATGAACCCCTTCCACGTCCGAGCCGTTCACACGTGTGAAGTACTTGGCGCCCCTGGTGTGAATAGTTCTGAGAGTGCCTGCAGAGAAATACTGATGCGAAAAGCACACCCATGAGAGATATCATACCGGCGGTGTGATTCTTTCTATTTTTTTGCTGACTCAAAATCACCCAGAGAGCAAGTGTAACCACAGTTGTGACATGTTCCACACCCCTTTAGTGATTGTTACAGTCGAGAATAACATTGCACACCATATAAGACCTGGACCATGCTTAAGCCTGATGTTGTAACCACAGTTGTGACATGTTCCTACTATGCCATATATTCCACATACCAGCGAACCAGATTATTTGCTAGAAATCAGCCTTGACTTTACTACACACTGGCAAGCCAAGAAACTACAGAAAGTGTTGCCTACAAGTACTCTGCATCACAGACTTCAAATTTCAATCCTACCCACTTCAATCCTACAAGCATTCTGTCTCACAGACTTCAATTATCCTCCCCATTCTCTTCAACCTGTGATCACTGGTTCAGATGGATGATGTCACTGAGAAAGAGGATTACCACTCTCTTGTTCAGATATGATTACAATTTGTTATAAAATACCACTTTGTTGATCAGTATGCATAAGTTAGCCTTTGGTACTTGGCAACTTCAGAATGAACTTCAGATGCCACATCTAGTTATATATTTTGGCACAAGCAGGATTTGATAATTTTTGTGGCTGCAAAGCCACCGGCAGACATCTTGCAAGTTGCAACTCTGAAATGAAAGTCGAATTGTACCAAGAGGCAGATCATGCACAACTTGAATGAAACATGCAAATGTCAAAATATTTATCACTGTCATAATGAAACAAAGTTTTGATTTTGGTATTCATTGTCACAGATTTGATAAAAAAAAGTTTAATTTTTAACATTGATAAGAATGAATGAGTGCATCCGAATTACTTTGCACATTGCAACTTGCAAGCATTGATAGTCAAATAATAAAAACATCAATAACATTGACGAAAAGTCCAATTATACATTGATTCAAAAAAAAATGTTCAATTATACACATTTACTTAGCAGAGCACAATCACAAACTAGCTTATTCAAAAGGGTCTTGTTCTCTATGTTGGAATGTGATAAATTTGTAGTAACTGATATTAAATCGGAAGCTATACATAAATACTTATATATTCGTCCACATACAAATTAAGTTAACTAGACACTTGACCCGTGCGACGCACGGGTCGACAGATCATGATGGTTTTTAAACATGATATGAAACAATAGATTTTTTATATATCATAACATTTTGCATCTTATTTAAATGTGTAGACTCTATGTTTAAGAAGTCAACAATTGCTCATATGATAAAAATGAAGGTCAGTCAGAGGAATAAAATAAATAGGACAAACTAATTAAAATTATTATTTTATATATTAACCATTATTATATATTAATAGATTATTGTGATTAAAATTTAGAAAACCCATGTATTCACACCAGTTGTGTTGGTTTTTATACATAATATATGATGTATTTTAAATTTGTATATATGATATATTCCGTAGGTTGAAACATCATCAAATAATACAACTTTGTATATAAAAAAAATACAACTCCAAATAAATAGGACAAAAATAAATAAAATAAATTTTTAGGCCATAATAATTTGCTATATTTCATAAAAAAAGAATATGAATAAAATAAAATAAAAATTATTTCATAACCTAAAAATTTACGGGAATAAAACAATGAATGAAACATGTAGCAAGTACTAATTGGCAAAAACATATCTCATTATTATGATGATTAATCATTTTGTTATTATAATTATTACTAACTTTGTAATATTTCATTGTTAGTATGTGGGTATTTTTTTGAAAAGTGAAAACCAAATATGAAAAAAATGTTGGACTTTTTTTGTTGTTGAGTGATAACACATTAATATATTAATTAATACATGATATAAAATAACTTTTTTTATCAAATTAAATAAAATTTAGATCAAGAGAGATACACTCACATGCAAGGCGAGGGATAATCACTAACCTCAGCGACAGTTTATGATGAGATTTACGTATACCGTACCAATGGATTTACTATATAAAATAATTTATTTATATAGTAATAACTTGATATATGATATACTCTAAATCAAAAACAGTATTGATTATGTGACATAAATATTTTGTATCTTAGTTAAATATAAAAACGTTAAGTTATAAGCAGTCAACAGTTGCTCATATTGACAAAAAAAGACCAAATTAGGTAAACAAAATAAAAATAATAATTAAAATAATTTTCAATTACATAGAGAAAACATAAATGAAACATGTAAGTAAACAGTATTTTATTTATAAAATAAAAAATAAAAAAAAAATTTACAACATAAAAACTTATAGGAACAAAAAAATAAATAAAAATCATAAGCAAAAACTGTTTTATTCATAGAAAATAAAATTAAAGAGAATATAATTTTGTAACCTAAAATTTATAAGAACAAAAGCATGAATAAAATTCGTAAATAAACACTATTTTATTTTTTAAAAAAGAAAAAAAACCATAAATTAAATGAGTATAGAGAATCAAACTACAATAAAACTATCAAGCTACGGCTAATTCTCACGTGAGCGACCTTCTGAGAGAGTATAATTAACCGTTAGATATATTATTTTTTAATTGAACGGTTTAGATATTTTGACCCTAAATTTTTGGTTTTCACAATTTTGCCCTGAATCCCAATTACAGACGCAACACATCCAGCAAGACCACCGTGAACAGAACCCGAGACCGTCACCCTCTTCAAGTGGAGTTGCTGTTCACGGTGAACCTCTTCAACTCCATCACCCTTACTCTCAGCCATTGGACCTCTCTCACAAGCACCTTGCCTCTGTCAAACACACCATAGATATAACATTCCACCAACAGTAACAAAAGAGAGAGAGATTAAAACAGAGGTAGAGGTGAATGAACAGAGAACAAGAGAGGAGAGAGAGAGAGACAGTGGCTGCCGTTGGTCGTCACCGCGGCTCCTCCGTTCGCGGTCGCACATCACCACCCCGACTAGCCACGCCGTCATAGCCTTCTTTGTAACATCCGTTGTTTTGACTAACTGTTTATTTTTCGTCTTATACGAATTTTTGCGATATAATTATTTTGAGATTTATTTTTAGCTTAAAAATAGTAGTTAAATATACATGTTTAAGAATACTTCTGAAAGTGGTTGATTTATAGCTTCTATTAGGTCTAATTACAGCATCCGTTTCTTTGCGTTTTTCATCCTTTTTCTGTTTTATATGAATTTTTGTTCCATAAATGTTGTGTGATTTATTTTTGGCTTAAAATTAGTAATAAAATACATATATTCCGAAATACTTCTGAAATGGTAGCTTTTCAGTCAAAATCGAGTTTTTTTACAGAAAACGGTTTACATCTAACTGATGAAAAGTGATTTAAATAGCTTGAGTATGTTAAACCAACTCAATAAATAAACTTCCTTCACAAAAGTTGGTTCTTTTATTATTTTAGATTTTCTGGAGTTTTTATGGAATTTTTGGAAAACTTTCAAAAAATACCAAAAACTATGCTACTCGGGGGCGTTTTAACGCAAAAATATTGTTTAACAGGTATATTTTTCGTGACAAAGGTCCATAACCAATTTATATTTTATTTTTAATTATTTATTTCATGATTTTTAAAATTATTTCTGTGTAAGTTTTGAAAACTCTACTTTTCTGCATTTTTCGGGGTTATACTTGCGAAACGATAAAAACTGAAGAGTTTGCACTATCTATAAATTTCAAAAATGGATGCCACAAAATTATTTAGACTTCTTATGGCATTTTCTAGCATTCTGATTGGTTCTCATCATTTTTAACTAATTATTTCAATTTTTGATTTATGAAAAGACCAAAATACCCTTGATTTTCATCCAAACCCTAGGGGTATTTTTGGAAAATCACATCCTCCCCTCCCAGCCCTGATTCTGGCCGCCTCATGCATGCAAGTGAGAAGTCCAAGTGGTCCAAGTTGATTATGAGTCATAGGTGTTGGCCAATGGGTTTTTAAATAATTAATTTTGATTTTTTTTAAATTGAATCATGGTTAAATTAAACCAAACCATGGTAGCTCTTTTACCCCACCCCTTGCACGAAATTTTGGCTATAAATAGAGGGGGGATGCTCCTTCATTTTCACACAACTCTCACTTGAAGATTCACTCACAAATCTCACTCCAAAATCCTTTTCTTTTCCTTTGTTTTCCTTAAGCTTTCCTTGTTTTTCTAATCAAGTTTCTTTGTGTTGTTCTTTGTGTTCTTAGTTTGTTCTTCCTTCTTCATAAGGCTAAGGTATGGGGAAATCCTTTCCAAGTTGGTTTGATCTTTGTTTTGATGGATTTTTGTGTTTTGGGTGTTTTTGCTTTAAATAATTGTTATTTATTGTAAAATGGTTTTATAAATTATACTATGCCTTATTTTTATTTAAAATATGATTTTTCAAATAGTAAAGTTATAATGCCCAATTTAATTATAAAGTTTAAAAATTGTACCATTACGCTGGTGAAATTTTATCTATAAAGGCTTGATCACCCAGTGGGTTGTGCCTCCGTGATCAACAAATCTAAGAATTTGTAAAATTGAACCTCTGTAGTTCTTTTGACGGATATGGATGGGGTGCTTTGGTCAGACTTAAGAATACATCTTCGGTGTACTCATACGGTCGGGCTCAGGGGTCGTATCTCTATTACGCCATTGGGACGTGAGCAAGTGACTAAAATACGCTAAAATTCCTAAACTGGTGTTTTTCTTCCATTTCCATGTTCTTTTCAAAAATATATAAAACTTGTGATTTTTACTGTTTATATACAGACTGATGATGGGTTAAGGTAGTTCATTTGTATGGATCTATCTAGGAAAGACAAAGGTTTTTGAAGGAGCCCAAAAGCTCACCAAGATCTTTCCTGGAAACCATACCGATGGGCTATTTTTCCTATCTTAGTAAGTTTGTATATATGTGGCAAAAATTACTTGACTAGCCTCCAAAGGGCTTTCCCAAAGAAAATAAACTTGAGTAATAATTCCCGTTAATATTATTCCGATTAAGTTTGTTACCGCGTTTGACTCTGTCACAGTGTAATTATCATTAAAATAAATGAGTACAGCCGAGAAGAGTAATAAAATGGTTAAGTTTTCAAGAATTACTGCGGTGTTGATAGAATAAGAGTATTCTATGTGGGTTTTGTATTAAGAGATTTAATACTGTAAAATAGAGAAGGTTTTACAAGGAAACCAAAGTGATTTCATGCAATGTTTGAGTGATCATTTGCATAAAGGTTTTTGAGCAGTACAACCCAAAGAGAGTTGAGAATAGAGTTGCGTTGGGTTACAATTGCCTTCTGGGATTATCTAGGTTTCGAAAGTCTCAATAGCCTTGCATGGTGAATACCCTTGAGCTGAGACGAGTCGTATACCCGGCTTGGATAAATCTGACTGACGGACCTATTTCATGATATGGATGTGAATGCGCATTTCTGAATGACTGCCAGGGGGTCTGAGGGGGATTACCTGGTTGTTCTGTTAAGTCTTGTCGCAGGCCTATCGCTCAATGGAGTTTGGTGGGAAAAGTCTTCTTGGAGCAGCACACCGATGTATTATCAAAGAGATTGAAGTGTCATGCATAAATATATCTGTGATTGATGATATAGATGTGATTAATAATATATTTGTGATCGATGTTTTATCTGTGATTGACATTGCTTTGTGATTGATGATCTAATCTTGACTATTTCTTGGTTTACGGTGTTTGATTCCGAGGTGTGATATGTGTTTGTAAGGTTTTGAAAATATACTGTATAAGTGTTGTATGTATACTTTTACTATCATTCTTAACTTGTGCAAGTTTTCACCCTGCCTACTTTCCATGTTGTTTTGTATGTGGTTGAGTAGATGAGTTATCCACTGACGGGGTTGGAGCCAGTGAGACATCTTAGTATCATCCCGTTGGGTGGTGCGGATGCGATCTGGGAGATAGATCACATCACCCAGTGGGGTACATTCGTGGGGAGGATATGTGTCACTGATGGTATTGTTGATAGACACTGTAGGGAGTGGCATGAGCAGGTGGTACTTCACGTGAAGTTACCACTTAGACAGATTAGGGAGGCACCTACCGACTCAGAGAGTGGACCGGAGTACATACCTAGGCATCCAGCAGCTAGGTGTGTCTATGGTAGATGAGGAAGATTTTATGGGAGGATGCAGAGGTCAGCTTTTAGGACTCCGTCTTCACACCCGAGTAGAGAGGTCTATGCAGTTGATGGATCTTCTGAGGAGGAGCCGAGGACTTACACGCCTCGATCACCACCTGCAGAGGCGCAGAGTAGAGTTAAAGCAGCCAGTGTGGAGAGGTATCACCCTACCTCAGCAGGGCTTTCTGGAGAGACAGGCATCTCAGATAGGTCTCTTGAGGCTCAGGATGGGATTTGGGAGCGTCTCCGCAAGGGCAAGATATCGGAGGAGCATGAGGGCAATGTTCCTGGAGGCTCAGCTACTGAGTCTCACCGTCTTTAGTAGTTAGATTGGACTTGACTTTCCTATTACTTAGTAACTTTTATTTTAGTCTTTTTATTTTAGTCTTTTATTTCAGTTTACTTAGAGTTTTTACTACTTTTGATGTATAGTAGTTTCAAAAAACTCCTTACTTGTACTGATGCAAGCTTTTGATTATATATATACTTGAGGAGGTTGTTTTTACTTCAGTGTTTCTTCTATTACTGTTCTTATTTTACCACGAAATAGAAAAGGGAAGTATGGACTCCCCATTCTTCTCATCTTTTAAAAAGGCAAAAATTTTATCCGCATTTTTTGGAACTTAACTTATTTTAAAACAAAGATTACTTGAAAAATTATTACGAAAATCTTGGTTACTATAGTGTAATATTCTTTTTGGAGAAAGGGTGTTGCATTCTTCATCCAGCCCACCGTGCACCCATCCTATGTCAACATTACGCTGTCCTCGCGAAGCCATCGTCATCTCTACGATAGCTTCTCCGTCGACTTTTCAGACCCTGGGCAATCGCGTAGCAACCCAGCTTTAGTTTCAAATTTTGGAAGAGATAATAAATGAGGAAATCTGTGAGTTCGAAACAAGGCTCCTCTTTTGCGATCGATGAACATTTTGGCATTCCTTCACCACCTTATGGATCATGACTACGGTTCATGGATCTGTACAAGAATAAATTGTCCTTGGCTTCACTTGTCAAAGATTCACTTGGACTCCTGAGAAAGACCCATTGGGGGGAATTTATGCTATGCAATACCGGGATGGAGCATCTTGGGGATGAAGGTAGCATCACCGACGACTAACTTGCTCCGGGAGACGGTGACGGGATGATGATTAGTGAAGGAGAGGGGCCTGATATTATGTAAATTTAAAAAATTGAGGGTTTGTAATTTGAGAATTTGAATAAATTGTGGGGTCAAGAAGTAAATATTTTTTTGCTAAAATAGTCTCACTCACGAGGTCTCTCACCTGAGAATTGGTAGGTCTCTCACCTGAGAATTGGCCATCAAGCTACAGTGTAAAATAAAATAAAATGGAAGACCAAACATGAGAGGTGTTTTGAGCTTATTACATAGAAAAAAGTGAAAAACATGCTTGCAAAGTAAGATTTTTTTTTTTTAGTAGCTGCAAGATTATTCTGGAATAGATTGACAGAGTACGGGTAGAGAAGTGGGGGTGGGGGGTATGGCGCGGGAACACTGTAGGGATCTTAACGAGTTATTATATAGTTATTGATTAGTATTGCTTTTCTTTTCCTACAAAGAACAATAAGATCTTCTCTGGTAAAAAACCAAGGAATATATAAAAAGTGCTATCTATCTATCTAGCTTAGGTAGACAGTAATACGAAGAAGTGTTTCCAACCCATTATTAGTTGGGTGTTGATTTGGTAATTGAACGGTCTCAATTTTCGCATACCCTCTTGCATCTTCATATTTTCCGGTTCCTCCAACTACGGCAATATAGGACTCAGGTGTAGCCGTTCTGTGCACTCCAAAGAAACTAACAGCATCATCCTCATCACGACCACCTTCACTTTCACTAACAAACAAAGCCGTAAATGCCATGGTTCTGCTGCTTCCGTCCAAAGAGCTAGCCAAATGAAACCCTTGTGCTTTCCCAATAACCTCTGAACCCAAATCATGCCCTTTAGTAATTTCATCGTCAATCACTGTTATTCTTCCAAACAAAAGGTTCCCTAGTGTTGCCCCTGGTGGGAGTTGATTCGGTGTGACGTATGGAAGTGAGTCCCTACCTATAACCACCCTGTTTTTGTCAATGTTTCTGATCATAACCATGGTGCTTGTGGTTGTGGGCGAGCCATTAATAATCACGTTTGTTGTATCAACAATTGGTATTGCACCTTTAATGGGGAAGACCCTGTTATTGGGTTTTGAGAAAGGAAGAAGGTTATTGCTGGTTTGAGTAGTAGTGTCCACGATGACGCCACTCACTATTCTTTCTGAAGGGGTTGATCCACCTAGAATGTCATGCATGAAGAAAGTGAACTGTTGAGGGAACTTGGAGGCACTAGTATCTGTTTTGACATGCCTTAGGGTGATGGCAAAGAGGGAGAGGTAATGGAGAAATATGACTCTCAGGGAAAAAGAGGTGAGTGGGAGCTTTTTGGCCATTTTGCCTTTTTGTGTGAGCTAGCTAGCTGGGATTCATTTATAATTAGTTAGCGTTGATTAATGATGAAATTAAGGGGATAATGGTCTCGTTGTATATAGATATACATATAGATTACGGGGGAGAATTTTTGAGACTGCAAATTAAAGGAGTGGGGCAGATTACCCGATTGCACTGAGATTGGACTATTGGAGTTGTTGCTCCACCGAATCAGCTCTCGGAATTAATGGAGTGGCTATAGTGCCGCCCTGGCGGTATCTTATTCTTAACCCCAGGCTATATATTTTTTTTTCGTTAAAAAAATGCGTCAAGTCCCTTTTTTGGGAGTGAAAGAAACTTTTTTTTGTCATCATCGTGAAAGAAACTTTCAAGGCAATTTTTATCTATACATACATGTTTTTCTATCAACACATATATATTGCGGAACTATTAGTTCTGTAGGTGTATTTTTTTCCGAACACATACATACCGCGGAACTATTAGTTCCGCGGGTTATAATTCACCGTGGAACTAATAGTTCCGCGCATTGTAATTCAATTCGGACACACACATAACGAATAAAAAATGCTTGTGGAACTATTAGTTCCGCAGTGAATTGTAACCAATAGTTCCGCGGTATGTGTGTGTCAGAAAAAAAATACACCTGTGAAACTAATAGTTCCGCAGCATGTATGTATTGATAGAAAATCATGTATGTGTAGATAGAAATTGCCAACTTTCAATGATGATAAGGCTAGGAGCCCAAAACAGCAAACAAACAAACAGGCCACAACTAAAGGCCCAAGTCAGCATAGGCAGCGTCATAAGGAGAATGAGGCCAACCATTGTGTGTGCGCGCAAAGAAATATGGGTATGTGTATTTAGAAAAACACAATTATATTAGACCAGAAACAAAGACCGAAAATTTGGCCCCAAGTCTAATATAATCTAAGATACGGCCCATACAACTTATTGCACTCTCAGATTTTTTTTTTTCTATTAATTATGGGTATAAAGAATTCTTTTTTTTAGCTAAAGATTTGATTATTCAATTGCCATAAAAAAAATGGCTTAAACATCTTTTTGTTCCCTCATTTTATAACAATTTTCGTTTTTAGTCCCTAAAAAATAAAATGTGTCTTTTTAGTCTCTCATTTTTGAAAATATGTCACTTTTAGTCCCTGGGGCCTTACTTTAAATTTGAAAAGTATTTTTTAAATTTATATTTTGACCCCTTTCATATTTAGAAAATATTTTTAAATTTAAAATATGACCCTAAGGACTAAAAGTGACATATTTTCAAAAATAATGGACTAAAAAGACGCGTTTTATTTTTGAGGGACTAAAAACGAAAATTGTTATAAAATGAGAGACCAAAAGAGGTTTAAGCCAAAAAAAATTGATAAGCCAAAAAATTTATTAATAGAGGTAAGTAAAAGCACAAGTAATGCTCAAACTAGCCTCTAAAAAATATAAAGAAGACCAAATTATACCAAATAGAATTGCCATCAATTTCATGCTCTAAAGAATAATATGTTGAATCAAAGCTGATCTAATCCATGGATTTTAATTCATAGATTATGACTGCATGTCTCGTAAAGGAGGAGAACAAACAAAAAAGGTTAGATCACATATGCATATGAAATTGATTAACGTTCAGTCTTAGCCCTTTTCCTCAATCCGTCATTTTCAACTTTCACTCTTTCTCGCTTTTTTTTTTTGGGGTCAATTCACTCTTTTTTGCTTGATTGCATATATAAAACACAAATAAAACCGTTTCATTGGGATCGTGCCGTTTGGCCTTTTTGTATTTTCTGCTTGGCGGAAAGGATTTTCCATCTATACCGCATTTTTCTTGGGCATTCCAAACCCCCCTCCCCACCACCACCACAAAAAATACTCATTTCGATCCAGAAGGAAATGATTTTTTCATGGACATAATGGTAGCTTGACTTGGTATATACGATGGATCACTATCTCAAGAAAGACAGGGAAATACATACATATATATATAAATGTCGGGTTTTGAAAAGAATGGTAAATATCACAATCCTTGTAAACGTGTGAAAATATTTTGGTTTTGCATGTTCATGACTTTGCTCAGCTATCCATCTTTTTTTCCTCTTTTTTTTTGCTTTATTTGATTCTCAGATTGAGTTATAAAGTATTTACCGGCTATTAGATATATTTGATATCATGAGGGTTTCTATTATAGGCAAATATTAGTAATTAGTATATTAGTATATTATGTTAGTTGGCGGATTTGAATTATGATTTTCTTATTACTCCAATCCCTATCTCCCTCCCCAAACCATCTTATCACTTTGTGATATCACAACCATAAATGGCAGGTCAAGGAATGCTAGTTCACTTGGTAGAGTTTAGCATTAGTAACTTCAAACACCTAAGTTGAAGTCCCTCCTTTCCTATAAAAAAAAAACATAAATGGCATAATTATTTTATATCGCTGTGTTACTGCTAGTATTGTTTTACAGAAACAGCTTCTTTTTTTTCTTTAAGTAGCTTTACACGTGAGAAGATGAAAAACTCAAAAAAAAATATTTACGGGTATTTACCTAATTTAATTTTTTCTTTAAGAAGATTGATTAAGTATGAAAGTCTTTAAAAGCTCATGTAATTCATGGAATAATCTGTAATAATTAGATATGCCTATGTGTTTTGTCACAAGAATTATTTCACGTATACACCAAACAATAAAGTAAGGCTCTTGCTTTAAGGAGTACAATTCTTTCTAAGTTCTAAGCAAACAATTCTTTCTAAGTACGCCTATGTGCTTTCTTTCTCACAAGAATGATTTCCCGTACGGTGGCGTTTAGCCTGGTCAAGTCGACAGATTTGATCATGTCGCTCCAATCGTGTCTAAGTCGTTGATATATTAATATTAAAATTGAATGGCCTAGATCTTGTATGGGCTACCTGTTGGCTAGGTAACTGTCAACTCTAATACTATTTACAAAGAAGGAGCTTATGTGTGTACTAATTACAATAGTGCCAAGAGTTAGTTGAAAATATCGTAAAGCCCATTAGTTTTAAAACTTACGTAGGAGGCAACATTTTTTGTAGAATTTTCTTTTTGAATCTGGTTTTTTGTTTTTTTTTAAGTAAGCAAGCATTGTTTTTTAATAGAACGAGGTTTTTGTGTCAAAGTAATATTAGTTTTGTAATAGTATAGGTATTTTAATAAAATGGAAATATTAACGTGGGTTAAAAAAATTACTATAGATTATTGAAATTATTCAGGCAAGGTTAAATACACTCACTTGGTATATAGAGAAATGCTTCAACAGATTAAATAATTGTCATTTCAAATAAAGTTAAGTTTTCATTATTCTCTAAGAGTATCTCCAATAGGGGTATTTATTAAACATTTCACCAAATAAGCATCAATGCTTATTAAAAACTATGTATTGGAGAGCATTTCTCTTGGGGTACTTATTAAGTATAAGTACTTAGTTAAACACATCTCCTAAACATTCTTTCATTAAATGCATGGTGGACCATGTTTTGTTTTATGGATAAAAATTATAAAATTAGAAAAGTTGTTATTGGTGAAATGTAATAATGTGAGATATTGATGAGGTCCATTTAAGAATTTTTTGGAGGTATTGGATTAAAGAGGTAGAATACTTATGAAATGCTTAAGTTTAAAAAGGTAAAAATGGATTATGTGTACTAGTGAGGCTCACTCAAGCACCCCAAAATAGAATATTCCATTGTGGATGCTCTAACCATTTTTATTAATTGCATTTTTTTGGTCAATTTGACATCGCATTTATGAGGGCGGGAAGATATATAGGGCCTATTGGCCATCGGTCCTAAGAATGGACCTAGTAAATTCCGTGTAATACATCATATTTCTTTTGCAAATAATCCATATTTGAGAGTTAGTTTTTATTTCATTTGTCTAAATTTCAAAAAAATCATTAATTGTGTATGCTTTAATTTAATAATAAGATTACGAGTTGGTAAACAAGATATTTCACTGAAACTCATGTACTGTGAATGCCTTAATTTATTTACTATTACTGTTCTAAGCATAAAAACTTACATTTACTTGCTCTGGCCCACATATGAGAAAATGGGGAAGTTTTAAGAAATGTTTCGTTATTAAAAAAATGGAGGAATTTTCATATTTCGTATTTTTTGTGCGTAAATGATATTGAATTATCAGTGGTTAAAGTGAAATTATATAAACTTAGGGGGAACATTTTTAATTATCACTAGTCAGGGAGTCCAATTTTGTATTTACCAAAAAACAGGTAAACTTATAACAGTAGGTAAAGGGCCCACTGGAGCAACATGATCAAATCTGTCGATTTGACCGGGCTAAAAGCCACCTTCCCGTACAGCCCAAAATTTCAACCTATAGGATAATCCATAGCAATATAGCATGGTCAAGTTTCTGTTGGATCCAAAATTCAAACTTCTATACTTACACAATGGGTGTTGCGCCGATCCAACATACAAATTTCCCAGCCGAAAATATTTATTATAATTAATGCCAATAATTTGCTCATAATTGTGTACTTTTCAACTTGTTCTGGTGCTTTCTTTTCCCAGCTAGCCGTCCATGATTTATTAGTCAAAGAAAGAAATTAAAGCAAGTCGCATGAGTAAAGTAAATTACTCAAATCATGCAGATAGACATAGTGGATAGAATTCTCGTGGCTCTGATCACATGATGCCTTTAATCTCATAAATTGGTTAGGAAGAGTAGAAGAAGTCCAAATTAAAGCTAGCTAGCAAAAGGAAGATGACACACACAAGGCGTGAAATTTTTGACCCCGACGACTATGCAACCATAAAGTGTACCCTGCAGTCATCATTTCGTTACCAGTAGGGAATGTTAACACACTCTTCACCCGTACTCTCTCAATGATTAATTGAAATTCACGTGGGTCTCATTATTTTGAAAAAAATAATTCTAAATCTTTTTACTTTTTATTCTTATCAGCATTTCTCGAAAAGAAATGAGTCTTATTAAATAGAATATGAAACTCACATAATATAATGAGACCCACGTAAATTTCAATCAATCAAATAAAGTGCGTTTTTAGGCTCTAACACTCCTCTTACTCGCATTTATTTGGGTGGAGAGGGTAGGTGACTTGCGTATCGTGTCTGTGATGAGTACATGAAAAATTGGTCACTTCGCTATGACCCACACCAGCATTTGGCAAACATGGATCATTAGGTGAAAAAGAAAATACAAGGAAAAGTTTCGCTGTAAGAGAATGCGTCCCAAACCAGCCTGGCCTTTGAGTACTACTGTCTCGCATGCATTACCTTGTCTCCCTCATCAAGCGCAGCTATTAATTATATATCTTCAACCGAACGAGCTAGGGGGAAAACAGAGTTCATATATACAACAGGGAATACGAGGTTCTCATTCTTAGTGAAGAGATGGAGACCCATGATTATTGCTTTTCAAGTGCGCATCCTCATGGTATCGATAAGTCCTTCTCTCGTTGTGGTGTGCACATGACCATGTTCAAAATATGAGTTTAAATTAATTTGGTTGGTCTTGGCACTTATTTCACATTTCTAAAATGTCTTCTTAAGCAAAAATACTTTGTAAATAAAGAGTGGACAATATATATACTTACCTAACTTGTGTTGAAAATTTAACTTTTAAGAATTGGGTACAAAAGATATTGTTTGACATCTCCAACGAATCCCGCAAAGATGAACAAATTATAATGTGGGTCTTAGGCAGATTGGTACATTTAAGTTAATTAACACGTTACTCTCTCTGTTTTCAAAACAGATGAGACGTTAAGTCCCCCCCAAGCAGGAGTTTTTCATACAGGCTGGAGTGAGCAAGAGAAAAATATTGGAACAGTTGCCAGCCGCAGCCTTGGAATGTTTTTAACGTGAAAGACACGCGCGACATGGCCAAATAAAATAAACATAATTAGTTCTTCTACTTCAGTGAGGAGTGATCAGTAAACAAAGAAAGAAAGGCTTCATTACACCCATCTAACTAAAAAGATTATTCATCTACACGACACGACACACAAAAAACTTGACAAGTCATCGATCAAACTTCTAATGAAATTGCTTTTTGGTACTACAAATTGCAAAATAGTAGCATTGCTGAAAACTTCTAATCATACAAACACACACATTCCTGAAGGTGTATCAAACAACAGTAAACAAGGGTGAAAAAGGAAGAGGTGAAAAAAAAAAGCTTATGTTAATGAATAAGTGAATAACTGATTGTGTCGAAGTCGATCATGGAAATGTTAGCGTGATGATAATGTCTGAGACGGCCATAGCTGTGCATTCTTCACCTTGGATACACTCGCCAATACACCTAGTGGCGTCACGTTTCCAATGATGGTCACTTTCTTTGTCTCCATGTCTATGCTGAATGATGTCACTCCTGCGTACACAGAATTAGCCAAATATATTAAGAGTAATGATACACTAACACCTATACACTCACACCCCACCCCACCTCAATGAGTAAAATGAGGAAATGGGGTGTGTGGTGAGTGTGTGTGTAACATTTTTGATATATTAATGCTTTTAATAACGTTAATTTTGATGCCCTTAATATACCTACAAACAAACTATTCATGCTTTAATATAAGATTGGTTGATATATATCCACGCTCTGATTTTGAGATCCCAAAATTATGTATGTCTTAAACCAGAAAAACTCACCTTCCATTTTTGAAATATGTTTTCTGACTTTTCCTTCGCAGGCCTTGCAGTGCAATGACACCCTCAAAACCACAACCTGCGGGTTTCAGAAGATTAATCATTATCCCCATATGGAATGTTTGTTTTGTCTTTTCAAAAAAAAAAATTATCCCCATACCCATATGTAACTTAAAAGCAAATTAACTATAATTGTATAACACAAAACAACCCAAATTTCCATTAAAAAAAAACAAATAGTAAGTCTAGTCTCCTTTTCACATTCTTTTGAGAAACAAAAAAAGAAACACAGAACAAAATTTAAAAAAAAAAAAAACCTGGTCCAAGGAGTGAGGTGATGAAGAGGACTTAAGAGGAAGATAATCGTTCTTTTCATAACCATAGACATGGCTTTGGCATCATGGTGAGGACCCATTGCTGATGGGATTTCTGTGTACTCAGATACCCAATCAATGAATGGCGCATCACCAAGGAGATATCTTCTGGAAGAACCAGAAGCAGCAGCAGTAGTAGTGGGATGAGTAAATAGGTCGTTGACATGAACAGAGCTTTTTCTATGTCTATCAGTACTGTTTTGTTTATCTGCTGAACTCTTTCTATGCTTCTCGAAGTAAGGCTTAGGATTAATGGGCAATTGGGATGAACAAGGGACATGAGGTTGGTTTTTCCTTCGATCATGGTCGTAGCTTTTGCTGCTTCGGCGGCGTACCACAGAACCATGGTCCATACTATAAGTTACTATTGCTGTGGAAGCAGGGGAAGAACAGAACAAATCCATTCCTTTCATATTGGTGTTCGAGTTTTTAGTAGATATGGTGGTTTATTTTCTTGGTGGGTAGTTATAAACCAGAGAGAACAAGTTAGAAGCAATGGCCTTTTTAAGCAGTAGTAGCCAGTAGCTGAAGAATCTTCTTCCTAATGAAGGAGGGGAAAAGACTAAAGAGCAGAATAATGCATTGGGTCCCACTTGAAAGTACTCAGTAATTATACCTTGGAAGATTTGGGATTAATCTGGATCTTCAAAGTTGTGTTTTTATCGTATATTCTTTATTATTTTCCTCGTTGTTTTTTCAATTGTTGGGAATAAGAAAGAAAGTGTGGTCGTCTTTGCTGTGATATGATTACTATCACTAGTTGTGGAATTAACAAAGTTTAAGGGGTGACTACTACCGTCTTCTATTATTGAGGCATCATTGTTTTCATAGAGGGCTCTGTTTCTCTACAATTCAGTGGGCTCCTCCATTTTCATTTTCTTTGTATTAATGCTTTTTCTTGTTTTGAATGCAAGTGGGTGCACCGTGGATGTGGATGTGGATGGTTAGAAACCAGTCACATTGGTTTGTGCGTTTTCAGAGACACGTTTAAGATTCAATTTTGGAAGTTAAGAAAAATAAGACATACTAGACGACACATTGTTTTGGATGATCATATTATTTCATTGCAGTATGTTATGTCCCACACACACATTATATGTGTGTGCGTGTAAGTGTAACATTCATAAATTTCAATGGAGAAAAAAAAAATTCACACAGTAAAAACAAAACTTTAGTAAGAATTCATTTTAATCTGACATTATCCATAGTTGTAGATCACGCTGTGGTGGTGTCCCTTTATTAGTTTATTAGATACACGTTAGGTTTTGAAGTTGCCGTCATATTGTAAATAAAAATAGTTATCCGTTTGAACCTTGTAACACTTGAGAAGATCTTGTGCCTGAATTTGGGGATTGCTTGATGAGAGAGGACAAATAATAATAGTTTATCAGAAAAAAAAAAAAGAGGACAAATAATAGGTCAAAGGTCGGTTATGGAGCACTACGCAAGTTTCAAACAAACAAATTTTGCAGATGCATCAAACATCACCTTTTATGTTTCTCTCTCTATGCGTGACTCAATAAATTAACATGGGTTCCTTGCTGTGATCTTTATTTTTCTCTTATCAGGCTCGTGAATAGAGATAATCATATTCACTTTCTGAAAAATCATCAAACGAGTCTGTCATGCCTGTGATTCTTTCAAGCTAGTAAAACACATTATTTAAGATACAAAAGTTCAGTGGGTAACTTAACAATTGCACATGGAATCTTAGAAAATGAAAGGCACCATTGCACCTGCGTGTTGCTCACTCGCTCTGAAGTTTTTCTCTACCAACATGGATCGCATTAAAACTTTTTGCTGTGTGCGAGGCTTTGGGTGTCCTTTCAGTGATTCAGACTAAGAGTTTTATATATGATCACGCGTTTAAAGATGTGGGTCTCTCATCAGTTGAAGGATTAATTAAGGCTTTAAGAACTTTTCCAGCAGTCTCTAATTAAATTTCTCCCCTCTTTCCTTCCCCTTTCTTCCATCTCTCTTTCTACATTTTCCGTTTCTAGTTATTATTACATTAATTTGTTCCAAGCTTGGGTGTGTAAGTATAAGTTAATCAAGCTCATGGACCACACAAGTCTCTGACGTTTCTTTAATAATTTGTGTTATTTATCCCCTGATTGAGGACACCATTAGCAGGAAAGTGCAGAAAAGAAACGTTTTTATAGCGTTAAATTAAAAATGCTAAATAAAATTCAGACCAAATATACGCAAATACACCTGTCATTTTACATCTCTAATCTCTAAATTACTAAATTCACACACACATAACTATGATTTTATGTAGATATTTTTATTTGTTTACTCTGAACTCTCGGTATTCACCGATCATATTAATCCCAATTAATTTGAGACTCGTATACATGTCAGAAAAATTTGTGAGTCATATAATTTGGACCAATAAGAGTTCACTTGTAAGTTTTTATACCTATTATAATCTATATAATAATAAGTTTTGTTATATAATTTATGTCTCAATGAGATATAAATATTCACCATTGTAATCATGTATATATTACTATACTTTCATATAAACATTTATTTCTATATTTTTTTGGTAATAGATTTGTATATTCTTTATCTTATAATTTATGTCTATGATTTATATTTAATAATGAGCCGGATCAAATTATTGAATGAGGTTCAGTTTTTTTGTTTAGGTCAAAAGATGAGGCTAAGGTTTTTTTTGTCGAAAATGAGGTTAAGTTTTTTTTTGGTAAAAAATGAGGTTAAGTTTTGAACACCCTACGAAAGAGAAAGGAGAGCCCATAAAGTAACAATTGGGTTCAGACCCATTTGGGCCATCAGACGAAAGGTTAGGGGAATTTCTAATAATACATACATGATTTTCTATGTGCACATACATGTCCGTAGAATTATTAGTTCTGTGAGTTTATTTTTTTTCTAACACATATATGTCGTGGAATTATTAGTTTCGCGGGTTGAAATTTTCCACGGAACTATTAGTTCTGCGGGTTTATTTTATTCCAACACACACATGCCGTGGAACTATTACTAATAGTTCCGCGGAGAATTACAACCCGCGGAACTAATAGTTCCACGACATGTGTGTGTTAAAAAAATAAACCCACAAAACTAATAATTCTGTGGACATGTATGTGCACATAGAAAACCATGTATGTGTTATTAGAAATTCCCAAGGTTAGATAAACTAAGCCTATTTCAATAATTGGGCCATCAGAAGAAAGTTTATCTAAACTAAGCCCATTTTTGGACCAAAAAATCTAAGCCCATTTTAGCCGTCAATGAGGCCCAGACCCGACGATACGATCAGGTTTCTCTTTTAGGGTTTTGGGAAGAAAACAGAACAGAGCCACTAAGATTTCACTTACAGAGTTTCAGTCGAGTTTTTTCACAGCGATTGAGGAGCTTCACAATGGGTATGAAGTAACGAATGCTGCTGCACAATATGTTTCTAAAATACGACTTTGTCTCAATTTGATTCTGATATTCCATTTTTTTCCCCGATTTTGCTGAATATGGTTTCTTGTTTGATTTGTTAAACGTAAAAGCGAGAATCAAAGTGTACGAGCTCAGGCAAAAAACGAAAGCAGAGCTTCTGAACCAGCTAAAGGACCTGAAAGCAGAACTTGCTCTTCTCCGCGTCGCTAAGGTCACTGGTGGAGCCCCAAACAAGCTCTCAAAGATGTACGCTCTCTCTCTCACTCTATTGTAATCGATATGGCATTGGACTGTTATATACATATTTGATTTCTTTTTTATTGTTTTTGGATGCAGAAAAGTTGTTCGACTCTCAATAGCACAGGTTCTGACAGTTATTTCACAGAAGCAAAAATCAGCATTGAGGGAAGCTTATAAGAATAAGAAGTACCTTCCTTTGGATCTGCGTCCCAAAAAGACCAGAGCTATCAGAAGACGCCTCACTAAGCACCAGGTACCTTTAATCATTCTGCACTGTTTCCGTTTTCTATAATAAACATGTCTTTTTATGAAGGGCCAAAAGAAAAAATCGTTTTTAAATGAATTTGTGGAAAGGTGGACTTATTACTTAGTTGATGTTGTTGAGTCCTTAGGAGTATTCTTGATGCTGGTTAAAGTGGAAAGAGTGGGGGGAGAGTTGGGGTAATTGAGGTCTGTAGAGAGATAGTGTGTCCAAATATATAGTGAATAGTTTAAAAAAGTTTGTGCTTGGCTCTGAGTAGCTGAAATTTTGAATTAAATGTTGATTTTGAACTCTTCTGAGTCTCACTGCGTTGGATCATGAAAACCTCTCTTGTTTTGATATGGAAGTTCTGGGATGAACATACACTTTCATTGATAAGCTGGGGAAATGTCTAATTTAGCCAAAATCCATAACAACTCAAATATCAGGCTTGCTTTGCTTAACTGGCATGGAGCAGGCCTCAAGATATTGTGCAAAATGTTCAGTGACGACTTGTAATTTTCTCATAATTTTCTTTTTATAATTGTATACCTCAACTACACACATGGACATAAACTTTATATACGTGTATATAAATACATTGATTGCTCTTTTTCTGTTATGTTCTAATTATATCGTGTTATAAATATCACAAGTACCAGTGTTCACGTTCACTGGGGTAGTGAACTTGGTTTGGTTGGAGAGTTTCAATGTGATGGCATGATTTTATCACTTTGCCTTTATTAGATGATGCAGTTACCTGTTATTGGATATTTTAGCTTGAAATTTACTTGCTGAAGTATCAGACTTTTGCAAACTTTTGGATTGTCTATCTTGTTGGGGGTGATATATGTAGAACTTGAGTACACTATTTAAGCTCCTGTACGTCTAAATACCTGTTTTGATTTTTGGGGACGTTCTTTGTTGGTGAAGTTGTTTCTAGAACCCTCTTTTCAAAAACAACTTCATATGTTAATGCTTCATGTGATGTTTGCTATGCATTATCTCCATCCCTTGGCTTAACTTTTATTCACATGGGCGTTCTTCATAACATGACTGAATGAATTTGCTTTGTATTCCTTGCAGGAATCTTTGAAAACAGGGCGTGAGAAGAAGAAGGAAATGTACTTCCCAATGAGAAAATATGCAATTAAGGCGTAATGTTGGTTTGGATAATATTTTTGACGTCACTTTCTATTTGTTATTTGAAATATTTTTTTAAAATATTTTGGATTTGGGGTTCATTTTTGTTTATTATGAGTTTAACTAATCCTCATGAAACAGAATTATAAGTAAGCTTGTCCTCTCTATTTCCAACCACCCCCCTTTCCATTTCATTTATGAAGCTTTGCAAGGGGGATATAATTTTATATACATGGTATGGTGGTTTTAACATGGACCACCACTTCATATGGTCCGTGGTGGACCATGAAATCAGCTTTGAATTAGCTACAAATTAACTAGCAAAATTAAATTCCATTGCTAATTTGTAGCGACTTGTAGCAACATAATCTATAGTTAATCCGTTGTTAATTTGTTGTCAGTAGGTTGGGATGTGAAGGAGGGTAATAATAATAATAATTCCAATGCTCTGCGTATTTTAAATGTTTTGAGAAGTTTTGTTCCAGAATATGCCAATATGCACCACAAATGCTCTGCGTATTTTGTTGTGAAGGGTGAAGCCAACTTGAGTTGGGGTTGGAAACTTCTAAGGAGGCCGACATATATTCAGCCCTATGAAAGCATATGGATGTTTCTGGATGCTGAAAATTGTAGAGCCTCCATGGACTTAAAGTCAAAGTTTTTGGTTCATTCGTTCCTCCTGATGTTCTCAATGTGTTTTATTAGGGCTCGCCAAACCAAATAGATTTGGTTTTGGCTTTTTTTTAAAGACACATAAATTACTATTGGCACATACATGTCAGTGCGGAGCTAATAGTTCTACATCAGTGCGGAACCGCACTAATAGTTTTGTATCAGTGAAAAATTAATAGTTCTGTACCAGTGTAGAACTAATAGTATTAGTTCTGCATGTGTTATTTGTATGTGTGTGTGTTACAAATAACACATGTGGAACTAATAGTTCTGCACTAAAGTACAACTACGGAACTAGTTCTGCATCATGTATGTTTTCAGGAAAAAAAATACTTGCAGAACTATTAGTTCCGCATCAGGTATGTGTAGATAGAAAATTATGTATAGATAGATAAAAAAATCCTTTGGTTTTTGGACTAATAAATCCTCTAACCCCAATCATCCCACTCATGGCCAATTGGCCATCTCTAGTTTTTCCCTTTCTTCAACCTTTCCTTCACATTCCAATGTACACGTTTTCCACCTATTTAATTCATCCAATCTCTTTCCTTTCACGACCGTTAACATAATTGTTCAACTGAATAATTGGTTTGATTAGTCTTTAATAGTTTTTTTTTGGTCAAAGTCTTTAATAGTTTAATATGAACTAATATGACAAAAAATTATACAGTTTTCACTTTCAGTTGTAAGCATTGGTTCGATTAGTCTTGTAAAATATGGTATCTGCGGTCATGCGATGCTATCCACCCATAACATAATTCTGTATAGAAGTTGTGTAGATTACAGCAATAGATACATAACATATTTGTTATTAAATAATTACCTGAATCTATGTTTTAAAGAAAGTTTTACATTAAAATAATTACGTATAATGTTATTCATCGATTTAATTTACTAGATTACATCTATTAAACTCTCGAATATCTGATTACCCAACTGGTAACCCAATTCTTTTAATTCACATAAAGGATAAATAATTGCATACTCCCGATCGAATTTCAAAATAAGAACGAAATAAGTAAAATCTGACACGATGAACCGACGAGGAACCTGTAAAGGACAGAGGCACTTACAGGTACAACTACAATTCCTCATGATTATTTTCAGCTAAAAATTGACTCCTATCTTTAATTTGGGTATTGTTTGTTATTCATAATAATAATAAAACCCTACTCATTGATAGCTGGAGATAGAGAGAGAGGGGTACAGGCCTTCCAGAATGTTTTACCAGAAAAGTTAAAAAGGTAAAATACAAACAAACCAAAGTCATATATGTATGTGTATGCAAGCTATATTAATTTGTAGAATGAAAGATGAGCGGTTTACGTTGATGGATGAAATCTGGAATTAGTTGTGCTTTGCATTGTCAAACTGTAGTTATCAATGCGGGCCCTTCATGTTATTAAGTGTTAATTGCACAATTCCAACTTGATTACAGAGCGAACAACGCGTGCGTGCAGGGTGACTTCAGTTTTTGTCTTCCTCTTTGGACGGCAAATGGTCGTGTGTTTCACACTTTTACTTCCCTTTTTTCCTTTTTTTTTTTTTGGTCAAATTCCCTTTTTTCCTTTAAACTAGAAGAAAGACACTGTCGTAATGAGTTGCTAGAAATTTAGGACGTGTTTGATTACTGTTTTAGAAAATAATTTTTTATTTTACTTTTAAAAACTTATCCAGCAAAAATCTGTTTCTGAAAATTATTACTATTTTATTGTTTTATGTATAAATAATTTTAAATCCTTCTACTTTTTATTCCTATAAATTCTCCTACTTACTAAATTGAGAGAGAAATATATGTTTTTTTTTATGTTTTCAATATTTATTTTTTCATTTAATATTTACTTTATAAAGTAGTAAGATAATATGCAGGAAGATAATTAGGAGGATATAACATTGCTCTTTAGATATATACACACATACACACGTGTATATGTGTGTGAAATTATTACTCCCTCCGGTTCAAATCTTTGGTTGTTTAAGGTTTTAGCATACAGATTAAAAAATAATTAATTGAAAAAATTTTAGACTAAAATAACCCTATTTATTATTCATCATTCTCAACTATCTTAATTATTTATCCACTCAAAACTTATTAATTATATTAAGGGTATAGTTGAAAAAGGTGATAAATTATCTCTTAAAATCTTAAAACAACTAAAATTTTAAGAAAAAAAAATTTAAAACCACACAAAATTTAGACTATAGCGAGTATTAGTTTGATGAATAGATCGTGAATAATGCTTTTAACGTTTATGATTGGTCCGTTTTAAAATCATTATTTTTCCGTGCAAAAATGCAAATCTTTGCGCGCGATGTGACTTCACTGATTTCATCGGAAATATACAGTTAGGATAAATGAATTGCATTCTTTGAACATGAACTGCCATTTGTATTCTAATTTTTGACTAATTTATGATAAAATTGTGAATGTTGCGTTCAAATTCATTGTATTGAATCTTGTTCAGCTAGGAAAATGTTTGATGTGACAAATTTATTCTTTTTTTGGAGATTTATGAAATAAGTAACAATATTAAATTAGTAACTGACTTTGAAAGAATTTTCATAAAATGCAAAAAAATAATAATCATATATTCTTTAGAAAAGGATCTGCAGTCTAAACACTAAACAGCAATATCACGATAAACACTAAACAGATAAAAGCGCCACCGTTCAAGAACGTATAATCTAATTATTAATTTCACCCACTTTATAATTAACCGACAAAATAATATAATGCCGCAACGTGACAGAGAAAATACTATCATCTAACCTTTTCTAGATAAGTTTAATTGCTTATATATGAGTTATATGTGATTCATCATCGCTTATCCAAACAATCGACGAACACGCGTGTGTGTACTTTAAAAAAAGGAGGATAGTGCAAATTGAGAGCATGGAGCACGCACGCACATTAATATGGGATCTACTTAAGTTTTTGAACATTTATATTATTTGATATTTTATTAGAATGATAATTTAACAAGATTAGCAATTGAATTATGTGATAATATTTTTAATAATAATGCATTTCAAAATTTAAATAAGTTAGATGTTCTATACATATAATCATATAAATAATATTTACTCATTTAAAAAAAAAAATAATTAAAAATGAGATATCAATTAAATTATATGAAAGGTTAAATTAGTTCATACTATTAAATATTTTATATAAAGATATTTTAGTCAATGTATTTTAAATATTTTAAATTCGTTTTTTCTTTCCTCCAAATCCTCCGGTGTTTTTGAGAAAAGTTAAAATTTAGTAATAAAATATTTTGCTTTTCTCTTAAACATTAAACCAAATAAAAAAAATTAAGTGTAAATCAAGATTCTATTTTCTCCCCTTTGTTCCCCTTAATTTCTCCCCAATCAAACCAAATGTTAAAAAAGTGACCAGTAAAAAATCATATGAAAAGTTGTCAAGACTCAAGAGTCATGATATTTACGCATAAAGATGAAATAATCATATATATATATATATGCAGTTGGTCAGTTTTAAGACATTAATCTATAAAAATACAAATAATCTTTTCTCAAGATCTCGTCTCAATATGTTAATTAAATAATTACAGGGTGGCATTATATGGTCAAATTAACGATGTATAAATAACATCAACATGTACATACAAGTTGTAAAAGAGTCGTCCATTATTATTATTATTATTATTATTATTATTATTATTATTATTATTATTATTATTATTATTATTATTATTATTATTATTATTATTATGTTCATTACATGAGCTGATTTATAGTTGAAGTAATATTACAACTTAACCAAATCTATATTAATTTGATTTTCACTCATACTATCCTTGTATTCCATAAATGAAAAGAGTATGTATATCTCTCGGATATTATTAGATACTAAAGACAAGAATAATATCTCACAACAGTGTTCTTTTTCATACACACATAGATTAATGTGGTTAAAAGAAGAAAAAAAGATTCGAAGAGTAGTTCTGTGTAAATTTTCATAATTAATAATAAATAAAACATTTATGTATTATAAATCCAAATATATAAGAAATTTTTTTCCCTCGGCCATAAAAGGTGAAATTTAGATGTATAGCTTGGGCAACGTCAGACAAATGAACATATTGTCACATGTTAAATTATAGGACGGATTAATTAATATTGTGGAGTTATCACACCAAAAAAAGACTTATCACCAAAAAAATTAAATATTATCACACCAAAAAAAGACTTATCACCAAAAAAATTAAATATTGTGGAGTATTCCAATTGATAAATTAATTAAAACAAGTTGCTAAAATATATAAGTAACTAATATTAGATTGACAATTAAATTGCTTGTGGCAAAAGGTATCCATTAGAAAATGTTTGCAACCATATTAATTAGGACTATTCTGTATTGTGGAAATTAATCGGCCAACGGGGTGGATTACATCCGTGGCTAATGTCATCAAACAATACATATGAAAATCGACTTTATTATATTCCGTATACCAGTTATAAAACTCCTTGTCTTTAGTGCCTGTTGACATGGTTTTCGTTTGCTTAATGTTTGGAAGAAAAAACAGAACGAGAGAGACCTGCATCTAAAAATAATAGCATATGGGGGTATATGACTTGATCAAACAAAAGAGCGAAGCAACTAACCCATGTGCACCGCAGCATATATATATATATATATATTATAATAAAGACGTACATGAAATGTGGTATACGACAGTCTAACAGAATATTGCCAAAGAACAATGATACATATACACCCCAAAAATATATTCACTCATCCAACACCTCTCATTTCTCTCTATTTTTCTCTAACTATCACATCACATATCATATTATTTTATCACTTTTCTCTCATCTCTCTATTTCTCTCTCTAGTGATAGATTAGGACATAGGTGTCCATTGATCATTTTTCATTGCGAAAAAACAAAATCAAACGTCTTAATTGATAGAAGGCGGCTATATGCAGAATGTATATGAACGGCCTCAGACAGAAGCACAGTCAAATAACCACGTCAGGGTAACTCCAAACGACCAAAAATTATATTGGGTGTACATATTATAGACACTAAATTCAATACCATTGAGAGGGAGATTTTCGTTTAATTAAGACCGAAAACGCGAGCATGTTTTACCAGAAATATTAAATAATTATGTATTGAATTGAATAAGAATAATATAATATGAATATGCAAGGAGTTAATAAAATTCAACCAAATTCTAGGCGGTTTATAACACTTTCCATATGACAATTAAGGATATTCAATCTGCAGTGCACTGCACCTTTGTTGACCCCTTCATGGTGTTAAATACCTGATAAGCAAAAAAAGAAAAACAATATTATATCCTAACAACTAATTAAATGAGATGCAAGATTAATTCCTTCGGGCTATTTCAATTCCACCAGAAGGCTTTAAGTTTGATTGTTCGAAACCACACAAAGAAGAGTATACGCACCAAATTAAATATCGTTTGACTAAAAAATGAAAATAGATAGTATATTCTAGTTGGAGACAAGTTCACATGCCGAACTTTATTTATGAGCGCTGTTATTTGGTGCAACTGTGCGCAGTGACAGTGTGCACTATATTACCCTCTCACAGTTCTGACCTCTATATATGTAGACTCTATACTTTTTTTTTTTGACGAATGTAGACAGAAGACTCTATACTTGATAATAAGGTTTCCATGTGCTTTTTCTTTTAATTTTTTATAAGAAAAAAGATTTATGAAACAAGAGGTTAAACTAAATAAGAGGGCAAGATGTGTTCAAATTTAGTAAAACCCAAAGATACAAAACATATGTATCTTTAAAGGCTATTCTCTACATCATTGCATGCATATGTTTGCTGATGAAAGGAGTGAAATGAATTAGAATTTAAACGTGTTACGTGTATATGTTTTGAAATAATTACTGCATGAAATTTTTTAAATTAATGCTGTCTTTACATATTCAATAATTACGTGTATAGTGTTGTTTTTTAGATTTTTTTTTTCAATTCAAATAAAACCAATATGACTAAGCATGTTTTTAAAATATATAAATTTATCAAGTATTTGTTATTTTTTCATCTCTAAAACTGTTTCAAATTAGTATTACTAAATATTATTCTGAAAAATATTTTTTTCAAAATTGTTTTATAAGATAGTTTTCAAAAATAAAAAAATAGACAAACAAGGCCCTAACTATTTTTAGAAATTTAAAATTAAGCCTTTTCCCTTGAGGATGCTATTATCATCTACACATTAAAATTGTGCTTGTTTGAGACTTCATATGAACGGAATATATGCGGGAGAGTGAAAATTAAGTGATATAAAAATGTTTTAATTTTATTCGTTATTGCTTGTTGAAAGACAAAATAATTTTAACTTATACTTGATTAAAAAGATCTAAGTATTAATTAAAGAAATAAAATGAAGGGAAATTTTCAATTGAATGAATAATCAATTAGAGAAATGAGTACAAATTTGATTTGATTTAATATAAAACTTTTAATCGCATGTCATAAGATAAAGATGAAACATGGCTTTTTGCATAATGAAAATATGATAGTATCATATCATGACTTTGTGGGATTAAAAGCTATTATTCCGTGTAAAGAAGTTAAATTTTGTAATTTTAAGTCTTTCTTGAATAAAACTAGAGAAGGAATATTTAGCAAATTAATTGGAAGGCAATTTCCAGCCTCTTTCTTTTTCAGGTTGGCAACTGATAAGTTGTATGATTTAGGATATCCTCTCAAATAGAGCCAAAGGAGACAACGTATTTTGATCAATCTGGTGGCGTATATGTACACACAGAAGAGAGAGAGAGAGAGAGAGAAAACAAAGAAACGTTTCCCAGTCCCACCGCGTATCCTCTCTACCCTGCACTCTCTGCAGTCCATGCCCCCACGCCACGCCAGCCATTACGCTCCCACTCCCATCCAACGAAAAGGTCAACCATCATTGGAGTTTGAAGTCAAACTTATGTCTATATAAACCCCCCTTCTCTCTCTCTCGCTTCTCACAAGACACGCCCCCCCAAACATTGGAAACAACCACAAACAACAAGTTTCGCTTTCTTCTCTTCTGGGCTTATATTTTTCACTCCTCTTAAAGGATACACAACAGACTCAACCTCATAACAGTTGTTGATTGTGAATTTGTGAAACCAACTCCCACAAGCAAAGCAAACAAAAGACATATTGTTATTCCATATTAATAATTTAATATTACTGGACAATTTTCTTTTGCTCTGCCAAAATGCCACGAAAAGGAATGAGAAGCATTTTCTTCAAACCATCATCACCTTCTCCTCCTCCATCCACGTCACTCTCTCCTCTCCGAACCTTCTCAGACAACTTAATGGATGAAAACATCGAAACCGCAGAATCACTCATAACCAAATGGGATTATTCCAACACCAACCAATCCAGAATCCCCAACCCTCTTTTCAGCGGCACCCGCAAGGAAGCCAAACAGTACCTAAACGCGGTGAAGGGACTACAATCCGCTATGCAGTACCTGGTCACACGTGATTCCACCTCCAACACGCTCGTGCGAGCACAGTTCTTGATGCAACTCGCGATGAAGACTCTACAGAAGGAGTTCCACCAGATACTGTCCTCAAACAGGGACCACTTGGACCCTGAAACCGTCTCCACGCGTTCCTCCACCGACTGCAGAAGCAGCGTTTCCGATTACGACGACGAAATCTCCGAGGAGGACGAGTTTCGCGTCGCCGGAAACACAATCTCCGAGACGGAGAGGGTTTCCATGCTAGCCATGGCGGATTTGAAGGCAATTGCGGATTGCATGATTTCCTCCGGCTACGGCAAAGAGTGCGTCAAGGTTTACAACATCGTGAGGAAATCGATCGTCGATGAGGCATTGTACCATCTCGGAGTCGAACGCTTGAGCTTCTCTCAGGTCCAGAAGATGGATTGGGAGGTTCTCGAGTTGAAGATCAAGACCTGGTTGAACGCCGTCAAAGTCGCCGTCGGTACTCTGTTCCATGGCGAGAGGATCCTCTGCGATCATGTCTTCGCTGCGGCCTCGGGGAAGAGAATCGCCGAGTCCTGTTTCGCGGAGATCACCAGAGAAGGCGCAGCGTCGCTGTTTGGATTCCCGGAAATGGTGGGAAAATGCAAGAAAACGCCGGAGAAAATGTTCAGGACTCTTGATTTGTACGAAGCCATCTTTGACCACTGGCCACAAATCGAGTCCATCTTCTCGTTCGAATCAACCTCCAGCGTCCGTACACAGGCCGTTGCGTCGTTGGTGAGGCTCGGCGAGGCCGTTAGGACGATGCTAACGGACTTCGAATCGGCGATTCAGAAGGACTCTTCCAAGACACGTGTCCCTGGCGGTGGCGTCCACCCGCTCACGCGCTATGTCATTAACTACATCACCTTCCTCGCCGATTACAGCGGCGTGCTCGCCGACATCGTCGCCGATTTGCCGCAATCTCCGTTGCCGGAGAATTACTATCGCAGCCCCATGCGCGATGAAAGCCCTTCGTCTTCGGAGATATCGGAGAGGATCGCGTGGCTTATACTAGTCTTGCTCTGCAAGCTTGACGGTAAAGCGGAGCTCTACAAGGACGTGGCTCTTTCTTATCTGTTCCTCGCCAATAACTTGCAATACGTCGTCGTAAAGGTTCGAACATCGAACCTAGGGTTCCTCCTCGGCGGGGATTGGTTTGCGAACCATGAATTGAAGGTTGCAGAGTACGTGTCCAAGTACGAGCGCGTTGGGTGGAGCAGAGTAATGTCGGCGTTGCCGGAGAATCCCATGGCGGAGAAGGTCAGGGCATGCTTCGTGGGCTTCGAGGCCGCGTTACGTGAAGAGTGCAGGAAACAGTCCTCGTGGATCGTATCCGACCCGAAACTGCGAGACGAAATCAAAGCCTCGATAGCTTCGAAGCTGGTGCAACGGTACAGGGAATTATACGAGAAGCATCGGGTCGGGTCGGAACCAGGTATAAGGCTTTTACCCGATGATGTAGGGAATTACCTGTCTGGCATTTTGTATGGGATTGGAGATTCGGGTAGCGTGTCGTCACATTCTTCGTCGACGTCGTCGTCTTCTCGTCGCTCTAATCGTCGGTGAAGTCAGAGGAGTCGCCGGCTTTTGGTGACGTCACGACTCACCTCAATTTTTTCTTTTTCAAATTGTGTATAGAAACGACAGAGAGAGTATAATTTTTTTTTGGATGAAAGTGGAGGGGCCAAGCCCGAGAGAGAGTATAATATGGACACACACACAGTTTTCATTGTTGTATATGTTTTTTTTTTTGAACGGATGTTGCTTGCATATGGTTTTTGAAAAAATGATTTTTATTACCTTTTTATATAAATCATTAATTTAAATTATTGTGTTTAGTTTACTTCTATTAACATATTTAAATTAATTTAGAATAAAAGATTTTAAATAAAATATTAATTAAAATATAAGAATATCTATTTTTTGGTCAAAAATATCTATTTTTGGTCAACTATTTAATGCATTAAGGAAGAGAGCCCAAAGGCTGGCGAAAGGATCACAAAGACGGCCCACATAAAACGGCCCAACGCAGCTTAGGCAGATCCAAAGGTTACAAACAGACCAGGACCATTCGATCAAAACAAAAGACCAGGACCAAAAAAAGGTTACAAACAGACGTTGACCAGAAGGGCAAAGGCCCAGGAAAAAAAACAGACGTTGACAAAAAAAAAGATACAAACAGGCAAGAACAAACAAGTACAATTGCTGGACCAAAAAAAACAAGTACAATTGAATCTAAGGAAAGTCTAGAACAAGCGAACTACTCTTTGGATATCTTTTTTTTTTGTCAAATATGATTATCTATTATTATAATAGATATAAAACTAACAACGGCTCAGTTAAATTCAATAGATATAAAACTAACAACGGCTCAGAGTTAAATTCAATCCAACTTTGCAATGTGGCAGGAAAGTAAATTTAGGGCCACAGTCAAGATATAGGCTAGGTCCTAGGTGTGATCCATATTAATAGTTACTTGTTAGACTGTAGTTGGACCGTTTTTTTTGAAGCCCAAAACTGCATACAAACTGGGCAAGAAAAATCCGCTCCAGCTAAGGTCCATCTTGTAGCTCTTTTTTTTTTTGGTCCAACATCTTGTAGCTCTTTAAAGGTGTGATCCATGTATTTCTATTTTTACATAAACAAATTATTGGGCCTGTCCATACAGGTGGACTTTTCCGCTCAAAGGTCATTGAGAATTATATGAGTTGGTGGAGGACCTGTTTTTTGTCTTTATGTTTCTTGTCCTGTTGCTTACTTTTAGTCTGGTTTACAGCTGCGCATTTAAGTTCATTGTCTATCCGTTTGAAATGCTGTATAAGCTGTTGTTTGTGTTGTCTTTAAGGCTTCTCTAGCTGTTAGTTTGTGTTGCCTTATGGCTTCTCTCTGTATTGGTTTTTGGGCTAGGCCCACTATCAATGAAGTAATCTTTCATCGACCAAAAAAAAAAAAGGTCATTGAGAATTTATATCTGCACATACATATGTTGTTATCTATACATATATTATTGTGGAACTATTAGTTTTATAGGTATATTTTTTTTCCAACACATACATGCTGCGGAAATAATAGTTCCGCATTGAATTACAACTTGCAGAACTAATAGTTTCATAAGTGTATTTTTTTTTGAACACATACATGATACGGAACTAATAGTTCCGCACGTTGTAATACAATGCGGAACTATTAGTTTTGCAAGTATATATGTGTTCGAAAATGCCTACAAAACTAATAGTTCTGCATTGAATTACAACGTGCAAAACTAATAGTTCCGCATCATGTATGTGTTTGGAAAAAAATACACCTGCAGAACTAATAATTCTACAGTTATGTATATGTAGATAGCAAAATATGTATGTGCAGATATAAATTACCAAAGTCATTTTCATGGATCAGGGCCAGTTTTTTCTATTTCATACTTGTATGGACAATGCAAGTAGCTTTCGACCAAAAAAGTACAAGTTTTCATCTTGGCATCACACCAAATTTTTGGGCCTTTTCCTTGGAACAGCAATTTAAGGTGAAAATCTATTACTATTATTAAAAAGTATGTTTTTTGGTGTTCTTTCAAAAAAAGTGTTACACGTGTCAGACAGTGGATAAAAATTTTCCCGCCTCACTTTCCTTCACCCTTTCGCTCCTTCAGTCCCTCTCTCTTCCAAAACTAATTCCTTCACTTTTTCAAAACTCTCATATTTCAATTTTATATTTCAAAAAAATTCTTTTTATTTTGTTTTATTTTATTTAAAATCAATAAAATAATATTTATTTACGAGTTCAATTTATCTTTTTTTTCATATAAATTTTTAGATAACAAAATTATTACTATTTTTTTATTTTTAATCAATAAAATAATGTTTGTTTTTCCTCCTATACATCTTTCTTTGTTTTTTATTTTTATCTTTGATTAATAAAATAATATTTACTTACATGTTTCACTCAAATAGTGTTTGCTTATTGTTTACATTTTTTTTATTTTTTCTATTAAATATAACAAAAAATTATGATAACTAAAAATAATTGAAATTTTTATTCTTCACAATTGCTCGTGGAGAATACTTGGGTTCACCCCAAATAATATTTATTTATCTTTTGATTTTATTTTGGATTACAAAAATGGTGTTTACTTATAGATACAAAATTCACTCATTTATTTGTCTCACACTTTTATTTGTTGCAGGTTTCACATTTATTTTTTTTAATAACTTTCTACGGGCTATAAAGAAATTTTTCTATCGATTTTATTTTTGATCACCAAAACAGTATTTGCTAACAGATTTCACTTCTTTATTTGTTTCACTCATTTATTTGTTGCATGATTTACTCATTTATTTTTTTCAATAACTTTCTACAGACTATAAATTAGTTTTCATTTAATTTTATTTTCAATTACCAAAACGGTGTTTGCTTAGATGTTTCACTTAATTATTTCCTCTAATAAATTTCTACAGGCTATAAAAACTATTTTTCTTTCGATTTTATTTTCGATCGTCAAAATAGTGTTTGCTTACAGGTATCACTCATTTATTTCTTGCAGTAACTGTCTACGAGCTATAAAATTATTTTTTTCGATTTTATTTCCGATCACCAAAATAGTATTTGTTTACAAGTTTCACTCATTTATTTTTTTCAATAACTTTTTACGGACTATAAATTTATTTTTCTTTCGATTTTATTTACGATCACCAAAACGGTATTTGCTCACAGGTTCCATCATTTATCTCTTCCAATAGCTTTCTACGGGTTGTAATTTTATTTTTCTGTGGATTTTATTTCTGATCTCCAAAATGGTGTTTGCTTACAGATATAGAATTCACTCATTTATTTGTTATATTAATTTATTTGTTACAGATATCACTCATTTATTTTTTCAATTAATTTTTTACGAGCTATGAATTTATTTATTTTTTGATTTTTTATGACCAAAATAGTGTTTGCTTACAGATTTCACTCATTTATTTGTTGCAGGATTCATTTATTTATTTCTTTCAATAACTTTCTACGTGCTATGAATTTAGTTTTCTTTTGATTTTATTTAGGATCACCAAAATAGTGTTTGCTTATATATTTTACTCATTTATTTCTTCCAATAACTTTCTACAGGGTATAAATTTATTTTTCTTTTGATTTTATTTTCGATTACCAAACTGGTGTTTGCTTATAGGTTTCACTCATTTATTTCTTTCAATAACTGTCTACAATTAGTTTTCATTCAATTTTATTTTCAATTACCAAAAGGGTGTTTGCTTAGATGTTTCACTTATTTATTTCCTCTAATAACTTTCTACAGGCTATAAAAATTATTTTTCTTTTGATTTTATTTTCGATCATCAAAATAGTGTTTGCTTACAGGTTTCACTCATTTATTTCCCGTAGTAACTGTATACGAGCTATAAAATTATTTTTTTTGATTTTATTTCATATCACCAAAACAGTATTTGCTTACAGGTTTCACTCATTTATTTCTTCCAATAACTTTTTACGGACTATAAATTTATTTTTCTTTCGATTTTATTTACGATCACCAAAACGGTATTTGCGCACAGGTTCCATCATTTATTTCTTCCAATAACTTTCTACGGGTTGTGATTTTATTTTTCTGTGGATTTTATTTCTGATCACCAAAACGGTGTTTGCTTACAGATATAGAATTCACTCATTTATTTGTTATATTAATTTATTTATTGCAGGTTTCACTCATTTATTTTTTCAATTAATTTTTTACGGGCTATGAATTTTTATATTTTTATATTTTTTTTATCACCAAAATAGTGTTTACTTACATATTTCACTCATTTATTTGTTGCAGAATTCATTTATTTATTTCTTTCAATAACTTTCTACGTGCTATAAATTTAGTTTTCTTTCGATTTTATTTAGGATAACCAAAATAGTGTTTGCTTACATATTTTACTCATTTATTTCTTTCAATAACTTTCTACGGGGTATAAATTTATTTTTCTTTTAGTTTTATTTTCGATTACCAAACTAGTGTTTGTTTATAGATTTCACTCATTTATTTCTTTCAATAACTGTCTACAATTAGTTTTCATTCAATTTTATTTTCAATTACCAAAAGGGTGTTTGCTTAGATGTTTCACTTATTTATTTCCTCTAATAGCTTTCTACAGCCTATAAAAATTATTTTTCTTTCGATTTTATTTTCGATCATCAAAATAGTGTTTTTTACAGGTTTCACTCATTTATTTCCCGTAGTAACTGTCTACGAGCTATAAAATTATTTTTTTTGATTTTATTTCCGATCACTAAAACAGTATTTGCTTACAAGTTTCACTCATTTATTTCTTCCAATAACTTTTACGGACTGTAAATTTATTTTTCTTTCGATTTTATTTACAATCACCAAAACAGTATTTGCTCACAGGTTCCATAATTTATTTCTTCCAATAACTTTCTACGGGTTGTAATTTTATTTTTCTGTAGATTTTATTTCTGATCACCAAAATGGTGTTTGCTTACAGATATAGAATTCACTCATTTATTTGTTATAGTAATTTATTTATTGCTGGTTTCACTCATTTATTTTTTCAATTAATTTTTTACGGGCTATGAATTTATTTATTTTTTGATTTTTTTATCTCCAAAATAGTGTTTGCTTACAGATTTCATTCATTTATTTGTTGTAGGATTCATT
The DNA here is from genome assembly GCA_030159175.1 of Glycyrrhiza uralensis. Taxonomy (NCBI): domain Eukaryota; kingdom Viridiplantae; phylum Streptophyta; class Magnoliopsida; order Fabales; family Fabaceae; genus Glycyrrhiza; species Glycyrrhiza uralensis. The sequence continues at coordinate 51,897,745 of BRZY01000003.1, read as the reverse complement.
TATTTATTTCTTTCAATAACTTTCTACGTGCTATAAATTTAGTTTTCTTTCGATTTTATTTATGATCACCAAAACAGTGTTTGCTTACATATTTCACTCATTTATTTCTTCCAATAACTTTCTACGGGGTATAAATTTATTTTTCTTTTGATTTTATTTTCGATTACCAAATTGGTATTTGCTTATAAGTTTCACTCATTTATTTATTTCAATAACTGTCTACAAGTTATAAATTTATTTTTCTTTAAATTTTATTTCCATTTCCAAAACGATGTTTGCTTACAAGTTCTACTCACTTATTTATTCTAATAGCTTTCTACGTGCTATAAATTTATTTTTCTTTCAATTTTATTTTCGATCTCTAAAATGGTGTTTGCTTACAGATTTCACTCATTTATTTGTTCCAATAACTTTCTACGGGCTATAAATTTATTATTTTTTATTTTATTTCTGATCCATATGATAGTATTTACTTATGGGTTCTATTTTTCTTTCTTATTTTTCGTAAATTTTTATGCTTAATGTCAAAAAATTAACACCGTTATAAATTCAGGATATTTCATATATTAATTCACTACTATATAAATTAAACGTATTATATCATATGTAGAAACCAACCAGTAGCATGGGTCAATCGGCTAGTTGCAAGGCATAAATCTTAACATGTTTTTGACCAAAAAAAAAATCTTAACATGTTGAACTTTGCTTCATCTCCACTTGTCGCAACAATCACAACGTGCTCTAGTGGTCAACTGGTCATATCAAGAGTGTCTTGCCAGTTGCCATTGCCATTGCCATTGCCCTTTCATATCCTACACATTGTCGCAAGGGGCCTTGTTTATATCAAACCATGGATCTGACTACTCTAAAATATTAGTCATTTTTTAAAAAAATGATAAAAAAATAATAAATAAAATAATTTTAATTAAAAAAAATTAAACAACATGTATTATAATTTGAAAAGTGACATGTGTTATAATATTAGAGTCCAATGTTTAATTTTTTATAATAATAATTGATTTAATTTTAGAGTAAAATTATCCAAACATAAATCATTTAGGTCACTTTTTAACTCAATCACATCACACCTCTCTATTGCCATATTGTGAAACTAGTTAATGCAATACATGGACCACAAGTACAAGTGTACAACTAGTTGCTTTCATAATTTCGTTCTTATTGAAGGGAAAAGCTGACTCTTTTGTCTTTATATCTCCTTCATGCCATAGCCACAGCTGTCATAATGTATCTTAAATATTTAATGGTGTTATCGCATAGCTACTAAGTTTGTCGAACGTGTGTTTGGATAAATAAGTAAAGTAAAAACTTATTTATCGAAACTTATTTAGTAAAAATTTCAGTATTAAATGTCATAATTTATAATATAAAATATTTAAAATTATTAATAATTAAAGAAAATGATATTTATTTTTTTTAAAAAAATAAAAAAAATTGATTTTTTTTTTATTTTCAAAAAAAAATTCAAACCGATCCAATCAATTTTTATCCGATTTTGTCCGACACTTGTGCAGTTCGATTTTCAGGATCCGATTCGATTTTGACTACCTTGATAATATTACATGTTCTATAATGTATAAACAAACACAAATATTTTCATTCAATTATCAATTGAATTTAATTACTATATATATTAGTAGTGTAAAAAAAATTAATAGATGTCCAATCATATTTCACCACCTTTATACAATAAGTTAGTAATTTGATGGCATATCTTGCGCTCTCTTTTCATTAAAGCATATCATTAATAAATTTGTAGCGTATCAATAAAAGATTAAGTTAGCAATGATTTTTCAAATTAAAACTTATGCGCGCAGCTCATCAGTTTTGTCGCGAAGCGAAGCCAACTGATCCATATGGAAGGGCCAATTAACAAGCACGAATAAGTTCGCACGTCAAATCGGCTAGCGCACTACATGATGATGATCCTGGTTATATATATGTTAATTAATTATATGAATTGAAATTGCAAATCAGTCAGTTTAATTTGGCAAAGACACTAATATTATCTCTGAACCATTGGTTGACATTTGAACCCAGCAACACATGTCAACCTTGAAAAGTCATTATCTATTATCTATTATCAACATTTGCACGTTGCAATATATTGACCAAATTAAACGGCTGATAAGATTGATCCTTGTTAATCAACTACTCTCTACATACAGTTTATTAATATTCTGTGTATCTGCCAACTACCTGAAGTTGAACTTGAAGCGCACCAAATTACTTTGCTGATTGTCTTGAGTAACAATAATATAATATCGATTAGCATTTAGTAAGATTATGACTTGGGGGGTGGGGTGGGGTGGGGGTGGGGATTTTTCTAGAATCTAAGTGATCGATCTTGTTACTAGGACGTGAACGTGGGATTCATGAGGTGGTTTGAGGGAGGGACATACGAGTTGGAGCGATAAGAAAGTCACGAGTTCAAATTTCTCCCACAAACATAACATACTAATTCACTAACATTTCTCACGTAAACGTGAAATATAAAATCAATAACTATCAAAACAATTGTATGAATCGGTGTGTGTACCCAACTAGCAAGACCAATCAATATGCTAATAATGTAGATATTCTATGTACGATTGATTTAATTTGAATTATACATGAAACTACTTTGGCTCGTGCTGGACAAAAAAAATATGCATGGGGTACTTGGCAATCGACGTAAGTCAAAATACCAATAGAAGATAGGTGGCTTCTAAGGTGAGAGGCCTTACAAGGCCCTCACCAGTGAAGGGGTAATGGTAACTGTTAGATATAATAGTATTTAAATGAATGAATGAGATTGATAGAAATAAAAGGTTGGTTACCTGATATAAGGAGTTTATGTTGAAATTTTGAAACATCCCCAACAAAATTGAGTATTACAAAAAATAGTGGGTAAATCTCCCAATATTCATTTGATTAGTTATTGGGTAAATCTCTCAACTTTCGTCAAATCAAACACAAGTTTTCCCTTTCAAGCCTACGTGATTAGTCCTTTAATTTTTATTCAAACTAAAAACAGAAAGATCAAATACAAATTAGCCCAAAAAATATTATTTAAAATCTTTGAGTCATATATGTTGGATAATTAATAACAACGAAAGATGAAAGCAAGCACTGTAGCCATCATTATGCGCTTCTTCTTCTTCTTCTTCTTCAGATTCTCGAATGACATGGCTTCTCTTGGCATCACAGTAAAACACGGTATTAATCACATAACTAAAGAGCACCCAACCTGTACGAACAAATCTGAATCGTCTAATCCCATACCTCTCCGAATTTATTGAACCCAAAACCAACAGACTCGAAAGCAACCACCCACACACCTCCTCCCCGGATCATACCCCATATGGACCCCTGCAGCAGAGACCATTAGGCTGAGTCCCAACACCGCCATCCAATACACCTCTGCAACCGACCCAATCGCCAGAACCCAGGCAACGCGAAGGACGAGGCGGGATGCGCGGTACGGGGGCGAAGGCTAGCAAGATGCGCGTAAACGAAGATGGAGGTCACGAGGGGGCGGAGGGAGGAGCAGGTGGCATGGACAGCGGAGACGGCGGCGGCGAGGGAGAGGAAGGTGAGGGACTCCCTAGCTATATAAGCAATGACCCCCTTAGTTAACCACCCAATATGAGACTCGTCTCACAACACGCTCCCTCGAGCCTAGGCTCCACACCATAGGCGAGGGCTAGCGGCACTATCCACACCATCGAAGCAGAACCAGGCTTCAATACCATGTTAAAATTCGGCTGGGCTCATAGCTCAACCCCAAAAGCTAGCTCATGAGGTGAGGGACTCCCCAGCTATATAAACAATGGCCCTCTTAGTTAATCACCCGATGTGGGACTCGCAACGGTGGAGCAAAGAGAGAGGGAGTGTCGTCAAACACGTGATTCTGCAGAACATGACATCGCCATCGCCCTCTTCCGCTTGAGCTTCTAGATCCTTCTATTCTCTTTCTCTTTCAGATCCCTAAACTCGATTCTATTATGTGGATGACACGAATCCGGATCCAAACAGGCAAACACCGAAGAATTGGTTATCTTCAGCTCTGAAATTCGAAACGCAAATGGAAATGAGAGAGAGGACGGAGAATTGTGTTCTGTTATGGTTGATTAGCGAGAAACAGTTGTGGTTCTGGAGGTGGGAGAACGTTGTTGAACCCTCGCAAGTGTTATTTTTTGTAGGTTGGACTACTTTGCAATTTTGCTAATATTTTGGTAATAGTTAATATTATGTGATAGACCCCGTGTATACCTGTTATGCTCGGTAAATTGGCCTCCTCACTTATGAGGGTTTTGCAAAAACCCTCACCTTGGAAGGCACCTGCCTAATGAATATGACCCCAATTTGTAAACCTACTTGGCTGCCAAATATTTGTAAACCTACCTGCCTAATGAATATGACCCCAATTTTCAGTACAAATTGCCATATTAATTGCCACTCTAGCGGCAGTGGGTGAGGTTGCTTCTTGGCTTGCATTCGACTATTTTTATTCCCTATTGGACAATCCACTTTGGATTCTAATAGAGTTGACTTTTTTTTTTATAAGCAAAAATTTTATTAAGAAAACAATTAAATTCGAACACAAGAAATGTCTAGATAGACGATATATGCAAATGAAGACGATATATGCAAACCTAATTTTCCTTTGCATTAATTCTTTTCATTTGGTTGTATTCATAGAACTCGAGAAATCATCTAACCGGATATTGATTGGGGACTAATTGGTTGACTTGACTTACGAGCCTTGTGCATGGATGTGGAAGTGTTAATAATTAGAGCACGAACACGACAAATCTTTCGCAAGATTCATATCAATACGTCGGGTTGGCAGTACAAGCTGCAACTTGCGAGTTGTTCGGACTTAAGCTTGAATTTAATTTCACACATTTTAAGTTTCATTTTGGTACACATAATTTGTTGAATTGGAATTGGTGTGAGGTTATATGGAGGATAATATTTTTATATGATGATCAGAGCATAAGAGAAATTAATTTTAATCTCTACATAGTTTGCTGGATCGATCTTGATTAAGTTTGAGAAAGGGGGGGGGGGGGGGGGTTCTGCTTAAATCAGTGCGTGTTTCCAGTAAGTTTTTGTTTAATTTCTAAACAGTTTGTATATGGGTTAGAAGTTATTCTTATATATATACTTCATCAATAAATTTTTAATTAGCTTATAAAAAAATCCTTCTCTTATGTTCTATGTATCTCTCCCTCACACACACACACACACATTCACTTTATTCTTTCATGACTCAATTCCAAAGCTCCTAATATTATTTCATATTTAGTTTGGTGGAGGATGAGAAACCTATGATGAGGTATTTGCAAATTTTGTTGACGCAAAAGACCCCTCAACTTTTTTTATAAGCCATTAAATATCCTGAAAATTATTTATAGTATATAATTTTTAAATTAAAGCATGAAATCACTTCAATATATTAATTATTAATACAAAACTAAATGGCTTGTATATATTTTACTCACGCGCATGCACATACTTATAGATGGTAAAGAATTTTCATTAATCTTGTAACGTAGCTTAAAGTTACTTTTTATTCTTTTTCTTTTGTCAAAAAAAATATACTGATAATAGTTTTTTTTATAGAACATGCTGATAATAGTTGGTATTGAGGTATTTTGAATATAGTTAAGGGTATATATCGATTTGGGGCAATTTGTTTAATTTTTTTTTCAAGAAAAATTGCCTTTTTAATAAATAACATGTTTTAAAAAATTATAAATTTTTAAAAATTGTTTTTAGAAAATTAATTCTGATCTCGAGTCAAAAGTGTTATTTTTTTTACAACATCCTGAGTCAAAAGTTTGAATTCAATAATGAAGTCAACTAATAGACGCCCTCAACCATAAGCGGGCTCTTTAAATAGCTTTAAGACAGTTGACATTATGGACGGATCGGACCTACAATTTCAGGCAAGTGACAATTTCAATAAGTTTTGCCAAAAAAGATAAATAAATGTGATTGCCTACCCGGAATTTGATTTTAATATTAAATTAAGTATCTTCTTTTTTGACAGTATAATTAATTAATTAAGTATCTTCTAGCTAGATCGCAAAGATACTTGTAAAATATTATATTAAAATATAAAAATAAGTTATTAAATGTTTATGAAAAGTGAAAACTTATTTAACTGATAATAAATTTTTTAATTAAAATATGTAAATATACATATTTGAAACTTTTATTTTTATAAAATTTAAAAGAAAGTTAAACTGATAAAGTATTATATTTAGTCTTATAAAAAAAGTATTATATTTAGTGATAATTTTATTTGATGAATAAATTAATTACAAATATTAATTAATCTATTTTGATATGAAAGTTCAGAATAATACAAGACAACAATTATTAATTCTGCTCAAAAAATTAAAGAGTACTCCGTTCGGTCTAAATCTTTGGTTATTTAAAGTTTTTGCACGTAGATTAAGAAATAATTAATTAAACAAATTTTAGACTAAAATGACTCTATTTATTATTCATCATTTTCAACTATCCTAATTATTTCTCCACTCAAAATTTATTAATTATATTAAGGATATAGTTGAAAAAAGATAATAAATTATCTCTTAAAATCTTAAAATTTTGGAACAAAAATAAAAAGTTAAAACTATCAAATATTTCGACCAGAGAGAGTACAATTTATTATTAAATAATGCAATGTAAACATGAATACATGGTACGTAGTACGTCCGACCCTTTATTCTGCGTGCAAATATGATTCAATAGGATCGTGGTACTGGTACTTGTAATTTGTTCCTCTTGCAATTTAATTAACCATGGCCTCTGTGTAGATTTTATTTAAGATTACAGTAATTCCCCTTGTTAGCCATATATCTTCATCTTCCTTAAATGCGCGTACTAAATTGGTAAGCTACTTATTGCGGACAATAATGGCTTAATTTACACTTTACTCTAGAGACTAATAAGTATTTCGGTGCATGCAACTGTAAGGGAGGCACAACATGCTAAACCCACCCCATCCCCTTTCAACCCGGTTTAAATAGGGCGGATATGTTCATTCATTTAAATTGGTAAAATATATCGATAATAATACAAATTTAATATTGCTAAAAACTAAAAAGGATGAACCTGCAAACAAATTTACAGCACCAAAGTTAATAGCATAACACGGCAAAATACCTACAAATGTGACAAAATCAAAGTAATCGGATTACTCATGTCTCCGAATCTGTAACATTGACGCCCAAGTCTTGATTGAATCTGTAATGGATCGAAGCTGATCTGCCAATCTAAACCAAATGAACATCGCAACAAGACGGGAAACCAAACGACGCCGTACCAAGACGACGAAAACACGGAAAAAACACGAAAGAAAACCAAATCTATGTGGAAAAAATTACTTATTTACATAAAAGGAGAGAAAAAACAAAGTAGAGGGGTGATTCTAGACCAAAAAATGCCCCAAAACCACCCTCCTCCGGTGCATGAAGAAGAAGGAAGAGAGGAGTAGAGGGAAAATGAGAAAGAGAGGCGGCTAGGTCATTCAATTGTACATGGCGGGTGGTTACAAGTTGACCTATCAAGGAATTAAAAGGATTGTAAAATATTAAACCATCAATTTAATCCCTAATGTTAAGAGACTTGATCACATGGCATATTAAATGCCCGGTTGGCACACTTGTGTGCTCCAAATCATCAGCGACCATTTTGATACTTAATTAGTTACTATTAAATTCAAACTAACACTATTTTTCAACCTACGTGTAAAAATTTTAAATTAAACAAATTCTCGCTGGGATTAAAATGTCTTAAATCTCGCGTGGTAGAGATTTGCTGCCAATGGGGTCCTACCTGGCTCGAAGAGACTAGTCATCGCACACGCGCGAGGGATACCCTGACTTAGACAAAAAAAATGTCTTTAATTATTTATACTTTTTATTTATTTCTACTCATTTTTCACTCATCTAAAAAAATGGATAATTTTTTTTATTTCTTCATTTCTTATCTATATCCATCTAAAACAATACAATTCTCTAATTATCTTCTCTGTTATTTTTTTTCTTCCTTTTTTGTAGCCAAGCAATCATATGCATTAGTTAGACAAAGAACCCAGGGAACTCTTCCTCGCCCGTGCCCATCGGGTTACAAAACAAGTGCTTGGTTTGTTTCTGGTAACAAGGGTTGACACAGAGTGATATGAACCAATGGGAGAGTTCATTGTTTTTACGGATCGTCCTCGAAAAGACTTCTTGTTATAATAAGGAAAAGATGATCTTGAAAGAAAAGATGCACACTTTATGCTAATGTAGCGCTACGGGAAGAAAACACATAAGAAATAGTAAAGCGAGTAAAGGATGCAACTTTAAGAATCAAAACAGGATAAGAACAAAACAAAAATCGAAATAAAATGAAAAACGGAAAGAAAGAAGATGGGAAGAAGACGTCACACTCTGGATAGTGATAAGTTCGGTGAGGATTCGCTACAAAGGTATAGAAATATTTGATAAGAACCAAAAGTTGGTCCACTCAAGAACCCAAGAAGAACTTCTCTCACACAACTCTTTTAAGAGTGCAAATTATAATTCAATTCAAAAGTGTCAATACAAAGAAAATAAGAGGTTATTTATAGCCAAAAGGTAGTGACTCCCTCTCAAACCTATCCAATGTGGGACTTCTTAAAAATATACTAAAAAAGTTAAATAAAAAAAACATAAATAAATGACTCATTTTTCCTTGGCTAAACTTGATTCTCATCACAGAGGGTGTGGTTGTTCGTTTGTTTTTTTTAATTTGTTTATATTAGAAACTTATAATTATAAAAAAATGTTATTTTTTTGGATTAAAAAATGTTATTTTATTTTTAAGGTATTTCACAATAAAAAGATTTTTGGACACCCAACATGTCATTAGACACATAGAGATGGATAGAAATATAAGAGAAATTAATGATAAATATAATAAATGAGTGATATAATAAAAAAATAAAAAAAGTAATAGATCCTAGATATGTGTTCATAATGAATGGATGTTCAAATATGTATATCAATTCTGATTCTTATTTTTAAACACCTCTTAAATTTTCAACACTCATTTGACAATTCTATTTCTTTTTATTTCTTTTTTTTTTTGTCGCATTACATCTATTTACTTCTATTGCCGATCTCCTATTCCCATCACTCATTGGATGTAAATATGAGCTTCGGGCTGTCTATGAATTTTTTTTTTCCTATTCCTCTATTTTCATGAATTCGTAACAACGTTTCCGGAATCGGACACGCGCAAAAGGCATTTTTGAAGATATAAAAAAGAAAACACAAGTGGTAAAAATGTTGAGAGTTGCTCTTAAGGATAGGGGTTCGATCCCCATCCACTCCTTCCTCAACCGCACAAACACCCCGCCAGATGACCCAAAAAAAAAAAGATATAAAAAAAAAGTAAGTTTGTTGTGGGTTAGGACATTGACGCGTGTTGAGTCTTGTGAACATTCACATGCCCAAACTCATTCACACACTCAACTCTCTCTTTTATAAATTGAACACCCGCACTTGAAAATTTTAATCCACCAAAATCCTCTCTCCACTCTACACCAAAACTCTGCACTCCTCCGCGGTTCATTATTACCTATTCCTCTCTCACCCACTCTCATCTCATGGAGTTCATCTCTTTACTCTGTATCGTTGCAGCATTGTACTTATGTTTCCTGCTCTGGAGGTTGTTCGATCAGAGGAGGGACCAAGATTGCTACCTCTTAGATTACCAATGCTACAAGCCAACACAAGACAGAATGCTCGGGACAGAGTTTTGCGGCAAGGTGATAAAACGGAGCGAAAACCTTGGTCTCAACGAATATAGGTTCCTCCTCAAAGCTATTGTTAGCTCCGGAATTGGGGAACAGACTTACGCGCCAAGAAACGTCTTCGATGGACGCGAGGCAAGTCCAACGCTCAGCGACGGAATCTCAGAGATGGAAGAGTTCTTCGAAGACAGCATCGCGAAACTACTTGCCAGGTCAGCAATTCCCCCTTCCGAAATCGATGTTCTTGTCGTTAACATCTCAATGCTCGCTGCTCTCCCTTCTCTGTCTTCACGAATCATTAACCGTTACAAAATGAGACACGACATTAAGGTTTACAACCTCACTGGAATGGGTTGTAGTGCTAGTCTTATATCTTTGGACATTATTAAAAACATTTTCAAGTCCCAGAGAGACAAGTTGGCACTTTTGGTCACTTCTGAGTCTCTTAGTCCGAATTGGTATTCTGGGAATGATAGATCAATGATCCTTGCCAATTGTTTGTTCCGATGTGGTGGGGTGTGCAATTCTCTTGACAAATAAAAGGTCCTTGAAAAACAGGGCAATGTTGAGATTGAAGTGTTTGGTGAGGACCCATCATGGTGCAAGAGAAGAGTCCTATGGTTGTTGCATTCAGAGGGAAGATGAACAGGGTAGGCTTGGGTTTCACCTTGGGAAAACTCTACCCAAGGCAGCTACAAGGGCTTTTGTTGATAACTTAAGGGTAGTAGCACCCAAGATTTTACCAACCAGGGAATTGTTAAGGTTTCTTGTTGTGTCCCTCTTGAAAAAAATGAAGAAAAACAGTTCCTTTAAGTCTACTACTAGTACTAGTAATGCTACCAAGTCCCCATTGAATTTCAAAACAGGGGTTGATCATTTTTGCCTTCACACTGGAGGGAAAGCAGTGATTGATGGGATTGGGATGAGTTTGGATCTGAGTGAGTATGATCTTCAGCCTGCAAGAATGACACTACACCGTTTTGGGAACACATCAGCAAGTAGCCTATGGTATGTACTGGGTTACATGGAAGCAAAGAAGAGGCTCAAGAAGAGTGACAGGGTGTTCATGATAAGCTTTGGTGCTGGCTTTAAATGCAACAGCTGTTTGTGGGAGGTAATGAAGGATCTTGGTGAGGATCATCATCATGGTAATGTGTGGGGCGATTGCATTGATGAATACCCACCAGAGTCTTTGTCCAATCCTTTCATGGAGAAGTATAGTTGGCTCAACGAGATTGAGGATCCAGACTGCTATGAAATTCCAGATTTTCTTAAGTAATTTAAGGTCATTTTGAAGCAGAAAGAAAGAGAAAGGCAAGAGAAAGAAAGAAAAAAAAGGGGGGGCCCCTCTAATTTTTTTTTACTTGATTTCTTGACAGGTGTCAATGTTATTATTGTGCTTTTTTCTTCTTATTTTTTTTTACATTTTTCTTTAAAATATACAGTTATTATTATTATTGAACCCTCCTCAAGGGTTCATTATCCAATAAGGTGTGCTGCTGTGATTCTAACTTAAGCTTGCCTGCCCTGTTAAATGGTTGAATATTGGTTTCCTACTTTTGGTTTGCATTATTTGTTTTAATATGTAATAATGAATTTACTTTTGTCAAAATAAAAAAGAAAAAGAAAAAATAAAAGAAAACCTGTGATAATTTTTAGTAATTCATATTTAGGAGATTTATGGTTTTTATTACTTGTATGATGTATTCTTCCCTTTTGTCAAATAATAGTCAATTGTGAAATAATTTTCACCGGATTAGATCGTTTCTAGTTTTTGAACAATGAAACCAATAGCTGGTTTGTTTCAAATTATTTTAAATTTTTTTTAAGAAATAATCACTTCACTTTTAAGGATGTCTTATGTTCAGTTTTTGAAAATAATTAGAATCTAAAAATAATATAAAATTTGATTAAAATACAAAGTTATTTGAAGTAATTTTTGAGAAATAATATGATTTTAATAAAATGAGATATGAGAGAAAAGATTAAAAAAGTAATTTTTATAAATATAACCAAACATAAATTAGTTTATGTTTTCCATAAAAATCACTTTTTTGCACGTTTCTCTTGCCACCTGCATGCATGTTATTTTAGTTTGGAGTAAGACACTTAAGTGCATGCTACACACAATTAAAAAAATAAAGAAACAATTTATTTAAAATTTGAGGAAAACAAATTGGTGGAAATTAACCCTTCTCCTAAAAGTTAAAAGCATCTATCCAAAAAAAAAAGTTAAAAGCAATTTTAATCTATAAAAATACATTTCTGAGCATTAACGATTGCAACACTTTTAAGAATTGAATGGCAAATAGAAAATTTATTGCAATCTTTCAAAACTTTAAAAACACTTTTTTTTCCACCTCTCTCTCTCTCTCTCTCTCTCTCTCTCTCTCTCTCTCTCTCTCTCTCTCTCTCTCTCTCTCTCTCTCTCTCTCTCTCTCTCTCTCTCTCTCTCTCTCTCTCTCTCTCTCTCTCTCTCTCTCTCTCTCTCTCTCTCTCTCTCTCTCTCTCTCTCTCTCTCTCTCTCTCTCTCTCGTTAGATTTGCAAAAGCCCTAGAAAGTACTACCTCTGTCCCTAATTATAAGAGATTTTTGACACCTTTGTTTGTCCCTTTTTATAAAAGACTTTTGAAAATGTGTCATGTACTACGTATTAATTATTTTTTACCCAAGTTATCCTTATTTATTATGAACACTTTTTGTCTCTCTCTCCTATGATTAATGGAGAAAAGAGATAATGCATTAATTAAGTGAGAGAGAGTAAGTGGAAAGAGAGAGATACTGTTAAGGGTAATTTTGAGAACACAATGTAAATTATAGACAAATTTAATGTTATAAACTATAATAACTAACTTTCTTGGTAGGAGATAATTAAGTAAAAATTTCTTATAATTAGAGACGAAAGTAGTAAATGCAAGGGCTTAATTGATCCGGCCGGTAATTTTAGCTTGAGTGAGGCTTTGAGCCAATCTAAGAATTGATCCTAGTATCTACTCATATTCCTATAGCTATAAAGTGGCCCCGACTGAATGGCATGCCGGTAAACATAATATGTCTCTCTCACAAAAGCCATCTAGTAAATGAAGAGTGAGAGAAAATAAATCAATTCTACATTTTTTTGACAAAATCAATCAATCAATACTACATGAGATAGGTAGATATCTACAGATCACATAATTCATAAATTGCCTTTTATTCGCAAACATGATAAATTAGGTTTTTTTTTTTGATAAATTAGGTTATGAAACATTCACATCGGGAAAAAAAAACCAGGCGAAGGACCCCAACTCCCGTGGGGCTAGTTCAGCTGCAAAACAAACTGGCCGACATTCATTAAATTTCCAACAGCATTACATAAATATTTACAGAATTTTACATCTACAAAGTGTTACTCATTTTGAAATTTCAAACAGCAACAGTTTCACTTACTTATTGGAGTTAATTGCATATACCTTTGTTAGATTACACACACATATTAGCCTGTTGTTCATCAACCGATTTAATTCAATGCAAACTATAATAACCGAATCAAAAAATTGATAATCGAAAGAAATATAAAACAATGAAAACCAATTAATTTTCTAAGTAGATTGGATAGATTTTTTGGTTCCTATAATATTGAAAAGTGATCCAATCTAAGAATTTTTATATGAGTTTATTTGATAATTAGCTATATGTATTCAAGAATATTTTGTATATATGAACAAGGAATATGTTATTTGTTATGTATTTATTTTTGAAGAATTTATGATCACCTTCAATTTATAATTTATATTTTGAACTATTGAGTTACTACTATAATTTATAATTTATCTTCAACTATTTAATTTAATAGCACAGTAAAATATTGTGTCTTTGAGAAGATGTTAAAAAAAATTGCTACAATTATGCAAACTCTCAAGAGTCAAGACCAATACTTCGTATCATTGGGAAGAAAAAAAGGGTCATGACTCATGAGACCTTGAAGCGGATAGCATTATACTAAAACGCAATATTTATACAAGATAGTGTTGCTCAGTTTATACAAAGAAAATAACATATTTCTGCCTAATTAACATATATGAGATCAGAACAAATGAAGGGTTGAAAGCATAATTAGCAGTTTTTTTGGATAATAGCATAATTAGTAGTGTATGTGGCATTATGAAAGATTGAAAATGTAGCTCTGCTGCAAACTAGAATGTTTCTGTCATTTATATTGGACCAACTTGAACCGTTAAATCAGAAGTCACATACATTACTTTTGTGGTCCTTCTCAATATATTTCTTTAAAAAAATAATTAATTCCCTCTTTGCAAATCAGAAGACAGCAAGTATATATAGTTGCAACTTTCCTTTCAAATTTTTGTGGTCCAAATTTTATTTTGGATGAGGGCTGGGACGACATTATCTTTTGCTGAGTCGTAGTACTCTTTTAAATTAACACCGCTCGCGCGATCAGGATGTAACAGCAGAAGGCAGGTGAGAGTAACATAAGGAAAATGCTAATTAATAGTCAATAGGTCTACAAAAGAAAGGGGGAGGGGAGGACTCTTTCCGTTCCACAATAATATTCTTTTTACAAAAATAAAAATATTCCAAAATAATTATTATTTTATATTTTTAATGAAATATTTTTTTTTTCAATTTTATCCTAAATAATATTTTATAGAGTATTATATTGGTTTTTAAATAATATAAATAATAAAATTAATTTGGTAAAATTGTTATTTTCATTCATTCATTTATTGTATTTTTTAATGTGTATAAAAAAACTTAAAAGACTAATATTATTGAACGGATTGAGTAAAAAAAATTAAATTTCAGTTGTGTCACATGATGAGCGCGGAAAAAAGAGGTATGAAAGAAGAGAGAGATAAAATAAGAATAATTATAAATTTTTCTACCTTTTATTCCTACAAACCCTCTTATTTACTTAATTGAAAAAGAATTAAATGTCTTTTATGTTTTTAATGTTTATTTTTTTATTTATTATTTACTTTATAAAATAATAAAAAGATATATAAGAAAATAATTAAGAGAATATAACATTGCTCATAAAATAAAGAGAGGAGCAACACCAGTAGTGCGATGAATTAATATCAGCAACCACAGAAGCCACCCAACACTACAATAAATGTTAGCAAGCAATTATTAAGGGAACCCCCCGATTGGCCAAGACAAATAGTGTGACACTAAGTAAGGCGGTGCCATTTCAGGTGGTCAGGTCCTACGTGGACCATGATACACAAGTAGTACATGTTATAACCATAATTTTTTTTTGTCAACGTGAACAAGTTCAGAAAAGGAAAAATTTTCGGCTATACGACATTTACAGCAAGGAAAATAGCATAAGTAGAGTCATAAAACATATAACAATTCTAACTAAGACACACAGCTGAAATCTACACCAAGTTGTAACATACTATAGACAAGGAAAACAACTAAAACAAATAAACAAAACACAAAAAAGAAAAAATTACACCTAGTACATCAAAAAGGATACCAAAAAGGATACAGATATCCTTAAATGAGTTGAGTTTGACCCGTCTAAGACACCCAGAACCTTCTGAAAACTAAATATAAACACCCCTTAATTTTTTTATGGAAAACTTATTGTTTTTTTTCTTCTTTTAACCACAAGGATTGTAAAAGAAGAAGCCCAAATAAAAGCCCAATAATAGATCCCCTAACTAAAACCCATTAGAACTGGACTATAGAACTATCAACGAGCCCAATAGGCAATAGCTTTCGGCAAAGATGAAAACTGAAAACTGAGAAACTCGTTGGTAATGGTGGTGTCACCATGGAGAACGAGAAGGCAGTGAGTGGTTCGAGTAGCAGCATAGACCCTTCCTCCTTCAAGCTTCTCGTGTCGTGTCCTTCTGGTCTCTCCCCCTCACAGGTTCTCTCAACTTCAACCTCTCACGACTCGTGTGAAATGTGCCTCGCTTTAACCGTAATCTAGCAAATTCATTTCTCGATTTGTTCAAGGTTTCTGTGGCATTCAGCGACGCCTACGATCGGATCCCCCACTCTGACGTCACCTTGGAGAACACGATCTCTGAGGTTTATCGCATTCACTACCATTCTTTTTTCTTTTTGTAGTGATTCATTGCTATGTTCTTTAGGTACTTGGATTTGTGATTACGTTTATCGTATATTTCCGTTGTGCAGATATGGGAGCAGAGGAGCCTGAAAAACAAGTCGCTCTTCAACGGAAAGAAGTTCAGGGTATGTGAGCCTTTGTTAATGAGATATATTCTTAGGTCCTCTGAGAATACACTAAAAACATAACACTTGGCAACTCATAACCATACATGCAGTGATATTATAACAAAAAAATGAAGTAATATTAAATTAGATTTATCATTTATCCGGTTGCTAAGCTACTGAGAGTATTAATGTCATGATGTGTAAGTATTTTATTTCCTTATTAATGTGTGTTTGGGATATTGATGGCCCCATATTTTTACTATGGATCAGATGAACAATAGAGGTTTATAAGTTTATTAATCCATAATACTATATCCACGGAGCATATGGCCTTTGACACCATGGCATGTTTATCCAAATACTAATGCAGTGACCTTCAATCTTTTTTGTTTTGATCTTTTTATTAACCCTGTAATATCATGTATCTGGGATGTTTTATATTGTAGCAAGATTAAAGTTTGACGCCCTGACTACATACTTTCCCAAGGACTATTCCTAACAGTGTGTCTATATTTTTTTCATTGTAAATAACACAGTATGGAGGGCATGTTCTGCACGCTGGAGGTGGATCTGACCATGAACCACATTTGTGCCTCCAGCTAGGTTTGACAGATTATAGGTCACTATTGTTGCGTTTTTGTTTATCATACTTGGTGATATTGAATAATTGATAGGACGATAATGATTCTGTAATATCGTATGATAAATTATGGTTTCATTTTTCATGTGGATACTTTGGTGACTTTAATCTGTATCTATTACAGCGTTCATGTTCATGACTTGTAATGTGCATTCATCATTGATAGGTAAATAAGAATTAAAGAGTTCATATGTGGTAAATTATTTGGAAACATTTTGTATTTTCAAATTAACCTCAAACTTAATGGTGGTCCTTGCCTTAAAAAACATT
Source organism: Glycyrrhiza uralensis (assembly GCA_030159175.1). Lineage (NCBI taxonomy): Eukaryota > Viridiplantae > Streptophyta > Magnoliopsida > Fabales > Fabaceae > Glycyrrhiza > Glycyrrhiza uralensis. Next base: position 51,880,841 of record BRZY01000003.1, on the reverse strand, counting down.
TGCATGACATATTACAATATCTTTTTAGTGATGTGTACATATATGAGCAATCATATAACATACCAATTCTAGAAGTTATTTACAGCAAAATGTCATTTATGCTGCATAGTTATCTTTGGTGTTTGTTTAAAGCAATAGAGGATCTTTGCAATGCTGTCTTGAAGCATAGTTTGATCTTATTGCTTCTTTTTTTCTTTGTAATTTTGCTTATCAGTCCTTTCCCTCCATTTAATAATTATTGGTTAAACTTGTTCCAGGACTTTTACGGGGACAAATTTAAGCCCTTTGTGGGAAAAGTTCCTGGTTCCATCAGAAGGTAATACATTGCAATTTTTGCTCTCTTTTTAACTCAAGTACTGTATCATGGTTGCCCAGTGATCTTTTTCGGTTAGCACTGGAACTTAGGTTCCCTCACTCTCCTTCCGTTCTTTTCATTTGAATTAATATTAATTGATTTGTCTTAATCTTTTGGCCATATGCCCATATCCTTCTTTTTCCTCAGATGACTCCATTCTTTGTCAGCACACCTCCAGTCCACTGGGAAATGGTGCAGTGGTGGAGACAATTGACAATAAGATACTTGTATTACAGAGGAGTAATAATGTTGGTGAATTTCCTGGATATTTTGTTTTCCCCGGAGGCCATCCTGAGGTATTCAATCGTGCAATGAATGCTCTGAATCCTTTTAGTGAGCGCAATTGTTGATTTATTCTATTCTATTCTATTCTATAATAGATATGAAATGGGCAGTTAGTTCTGAAACTAGTATTGATTTGGTTTTTGGGTGGGTGATGTATTTGATTTCCATAATATCTGATCCTTTTAGCAGTACTGTATTGTCTTATATTTAATGATTATTGATTAAAAGCACATGCATTTCCTGTTTATGTATATTCAGACTTAAAATTCCTGTGTGGACTTAGCTATACGTTGAATTCTTTTTTCATGATTGACAGCCTCAAGAAATTGGTATAACATCCCATCAATATGTCAAGGAGTTAACAGAGTCTATTAACATTAAGGTTTCACAGGAGATGTTTGACAGCATAGTTCGTGAAGTAGTTGAAGAAATTGGAGTGCCAGCTTCATCCCTTGTAAGTTTCATTACTACTTTAATGTGACTCTGAGTGAAAACAGTGTACTTGGTTTTTCCATTTATAAGTGAGTGAATTTCAAAGCCACCGAGTAGTGCTAGCTCCGGTAGACATTGTGATTTATATGTTTTGATTTTTGTTATACACCTCTTCTTTTAGTGGACTGATTGCTGATGAATTTTCTGTTTGTGTTTCTAATCCCCTCTCTCTTCCCCTTTTTAGATTGGGCATTGGAGGGATTCAAAGACAGTATCTAATTTTGATCTTTTGTCATGCAGAGCATCCCGACTTTCATTGGTATATCCCGCAGGGATTTGAATGTGAGACCAACTGCATTTTTCTTTATCAAATGCAGTCTTGACTCAAAGGAAGTACAGCAGTTTTATTCTAGTGCACAAGATGGCTATGAATCAACGCAGCTATATGCTGTTCCAATGGTAAATCTAGGGCTCATTTTTTAGTGTTGGCATGAAGTTCACTCATGATAAAAATGTGATTATTTTTATTTTCTAGGTGTTTCCATTTAAGATAATTTCCATAATTTTAATGCCTATATTTACAATCACCCATCTTTAGCCTTTAAAGTTTAAACCATTATTGATTTGTATTTTTCAGATTGAATTAGAAAACATGACTTCTAAGATGCCTGGCTGTCATCGAGGTGGATTTGCTCTCTATAAATTGATGGTTGACACCAGCAAGATTACTTGATGGAAGTTTGTAGGCTCACAGTTGGTGGCTTCAAGTTTCTTTCCTGCATAATTTAGTTTGATGCCGACATTGCTGCGTTGAATTGAACCTTTCCCGTCTAATGAAAAGGCATGAAACAGAATTTGACTGGGCTGAAATCTTTCACCAGAATTCTATGCAGGTGTTCTATTTCGTTGCAACTAATGATTGTGTTCAATTCATGCCCACATAAAATAAACAAGCCAATCTAATGCTGTATTTATATTCTATAGTATACCTCGTAAATATTACTTTAATATTCTGTACACCGACTTTTTTATAATTGAGAATGAGAAAAATGAAAGTGTGCTCTGATTGGTGTTTACAGGATTACTTATATATGCTAGGCGCAAACACATCAAACTAACACACTTAACAATTTAAACCAACTGGATAACTGGACTGAACAACTAATTATAGCTGTCATGGGTGTGGCTGTTGGAGCAGCTGAGCTGCGATATTCTGCGATAGTGGTGTCTATTGTATATGTATTTCTGTAATTTGATTGGAAATTCGATTAGGATTCTCGCTTGAGCGGTGAGCCAAAGTCATGATATTCTTGTGAGGGTGAGGGGTACCACCTCTGGATTCTGCAATATCATTGAATTGTTATTGTTAAGCATGGAGATAAGAATGGAACATTACCCTGTCACGGCCTTTGTCAACTAGACAACTACTAGCTAGGGAGGAAAATGTTCATTGTTCTTTATTTCTTTTACTCTTACCTTCTTTAAATGAGAAAATGTTGTAATTTATTTTTTTATTAATTTGCACATATCTGTGAAACATGTTCCGGAGTAGAGAGCCCTTTTAAGTTTTAAGGTTGGTTTAGTTACACCTTACTGACCTTAGTTCCGTAGTTAGTTAGTTTTTGTTTTTCTGTTATCGCATCAGTAGTTTATATAAGAGTGGGGATATTTTCGAGCTATTGTATTAGTCTCGCCAATCTCGATCACATTGTAACAAAAGTGCATGAATCATGAGACCTAAACGAATGCTAGCTAATAAAATACTTTTTAATGCATTTTTTAACACACTTTTTAACACGTATTTGGAGCCCTTTGTCAAAGGCGATTAACCTTTTTGGTTTCCCCTTTTTTCTTTCTACCTTTAAGTTAGTGGATTAGCTGTTATAGAGCATGCAGAATTTCTTCTGGTGCTTGGTTGTTGAGATATATAGAATGGATATTAGTATGTGGTTTGTGGACCAGGCATGAAGTCAACGAGGGACAAAGCTAAAGTAAACGGGTAACACCCTGCTCGTTAAGTCTGTGTTCAACCTAATGCTCGTTATCCACCATTTGCTTGGTCTTATATAATTTTTTTCCTTTTACGGTTTTCATTTTAAAGTGTCAACGCTGACTCTTTTCCATGTCCAATAACTTTATGATTTATGACCGTTATGACTGATCGTTCAAAATTATAACGGTGATGATTGATCTTTAGCTTCAAGTATTAGTCGGATCACACTCAAGGTCAAGGCGGGGCAAATTCAGCTTCATATATAGTTGGGCCAAATAATCCCGATTTGTGATTTAAGATTATTCTTTGTATGTACAAGAAGCCTTTCACCTGGTGCAAGGGGTGGACCTAACAATGGTGCTAGGCTAGGGAGGCGGTGGCCTCTTCTTAAAGCCAAAAAGATCATCTGGAAATTGTATTGTATATTCAATATTTAATTCAATTCTTTGATAGGCTTTCATAAAGTTTAAATCAGCCCCGTTTTAATTAGTAATTACTTTACATAATCTCACCTAATATTTTGTAATTATGCCTGCCTGTCGGGTAATTTTTCGCTGTAACATGGCATGAACTGCCAAAAGTGACTATGCTGCGTGATATGGCCAGATTCTTAGCGTGATTTTCACCACAAAACCCTGAGCTTCTTTTGTTGGCTTACGAAGAATTCCCTATTGTTGAATGGATGTGGATGCTATATATCTATCACGGTTGAAGAGAAACCAATGTGGACTAAGACCCTGTTTGGATTGACTCATGTAGAGTTTATTTATTGACTTGTCAGTGTGTTTGGCAGAACTTATAAAAACAGCTTATGACTGGTTCATAAATTATTTTGAGCTTATTTTCATAAGTTCTCCAGGATAGCTTATAAAAAAAGTTTACAGCTTATATGAAATCAGTTTCACCATATTCTCTTTTCGATTATAAAAATAGCTTATACATAAGCATTTATATGATAAGCGCTTGTGTCAGAAGTGTTTAAATAAGCTGTTTAGCCAAACATGGCCTAATTGTGAGTACTGGCAGTCTATTACAGTAGCAACATATAACCCATTTGTCAGGTCCTGGTTAATTATTGTTTCAGTCAATGGTCAACAACCAGAAACATAAAATGGGTCGATCATCCACGACAGTCAACTTTTATTTCATTGTCAAATCAAATTTTTTAATTATACTAACCTTTTTCTTTTTCTGACACAGAGATGGGATCGAACTTGGGTATCAGTTAAACCCCTTAGAGTATCTCTATTGGAGTATTTATTTTTGGGTACTTAAGTGGATCCCACTTGTACACTTTACTCATTTTTATTTTTTTTAATTCAAGTACCTAATAGGTACCCAATCCTTCTAACCCAGCAACTCTTACTAAATGGGTCTCATCAATAACTCTACATCCAATTATAACCCACAAATATACATAGAACCCACGATGAGAGAAGAAAGAGAGAGTACTTGTATAAACACTCCTCCCCATTAAGTACCCAAAATTATTCTCCTCCATTAAAAATACCTAATAGATACCCATTAAGTACCCATAGGTGGGTGATGCTCTTCAAACTATACCAACTGACATGCACCCTGTTTATTATAAGAATAAGAATATGCAGCTTGCTACTATGACTTGAGACTTGAGTGTGACAACAACGTTGTTCCGGCTCGATGACATATACCTCCAACGACCAATAGGCAATGGGTGGACTGGTAAAGTTGTTGTTGATTCACGCGCATTCGCAGTGCCACGTACAACGATTGGATTGTTACTGACTTTCTGTCCTTGTTTCACTTACCTATTTTGTCTTCCTGTTGCCCCTCGGTTAGAGGCTTTTTTACTCTTATAACATAAAAAAAAAAATTATTTACCAAAATAACACACTTTTTTTTTATTTATTAAAATAACACACTTTTGAATATAATATTAATTTAAATATTTTTTAATTAATTAAATATTAATAGTTGGTTTAAGATTGTGATTAAGTTGTTAATTAAATTAATATTTAATTGTTAAATATTTATTAACCCAATTTGATACGAAAGACAAATACATCAATATCTCTGTCTCTGCACACTGATCGGAACACTCCCCCTCTACTCCTTTTTTGTCACAAAAGACAGAAACATCAATGTCTCTGTCTCCGCACACTGATCGGAGCACTCCCCCTCCACTCCTTTTCTGTCACAAAAGACAGTCACAAAAGACAGAAACATCAATGTCTCTGTCTCCGCACACTGATCGGTGCATCCCCCTCCCCTCCTTTTTTGTCACAAAAGACAGAAACAGTCGACAGTCGACAAGAATTCGTACAGAAATGGATCAAATGGAAAACAGTCGTCATCCCAAGAGATGTGGACTGTGTCGAAATGAAGGGCATAGCAAGAAAAATTACCCTTACCGTTCAGGAGCTGAGACGCAGTACTAAGAAACTTTTTATCATTTGCATTTAGTTCACTGTTTTATCATTTCTGTTTGTATCACTTTTGTACTTGTATTTTTAAATTTTGAATCAATTTGAGCTATTTCTATAATTATATTATTAATTAATTGTCAAATTGGGTTAATAAATATTTAACAATTAAATATTAATTTAATTAACAACTTAATCACAATCTTAAACCAACTATTAATATTTAATTAATTAAAAAATATTTAAATTAATATTATATTCAAAAGTGTGTTATTTTGGTAAATAAAAAAAAGTGTGTTATTTTGGTAAATAATTTTTTTTTTGTGTTATAAGAGTAAAAAAGCCTCGGTTAGATGCTTACTCACACCACACTCTCTAAAATGGTTAGCATTAACTACGTTGAATGAAAATAATTATTCGGCGGTTTTTGGATTTTCGTTTGGCTACTTGCGCACCAAGTCCATGTGGCTCTCTGGCTGTAAGGTTTCTAGATATTTCTGTTTTTTTTTAATGCTTTTCTTTACTCTCTGTTTTTTTTTTTCTCTTCCCATTTATGACTTTCCCTTTTAGTTACAACTTTCTGAAGACGTTGGTAAAGGCCTTACTAATACTCTATTCTCGGACCTTTATTTATTTTCTTTTTCTTCTTTCACCGACTATTTACAGCAAAGATCGAAATCTAGGCTTTAATTATCGATTTATATGTTTCTTTCTCCATTGTTCATAGTAAGCATCTCCTTGTCTACCATAGCAAAATGTATCTTTCTTTTCTTCGCCTCTCTGAACCATGAGTTGGGTCTGCCCAACAACTTGCCTTAATTTCATGCTAGAGCAAATCAGTAATTTTCAATTCTTTTAAGTGGTACATTTTATTTTTGTGGCCAAATATGAAATGTAGTACAAGTTTTTCTCATGACCCGAACTGTTTTAATCGGCTCGGATATCCGATCCAAGATCTAACCTGTATATACCCTTAAAAAAACTCATTTTATAAAATCAAGTACACAAATCAATATAAATCTAAACACAGAAATCTCTAATACGTTTGTCAATTGCAAAAGAACATAAAAATTCTTAATTCTTTGTTATAAAAAAATCTTCATTCTTGTCAAACAGTTTTTCTTGTTTTTTTTTTCTAAAATTAGTAAAAATTTGCCGGATTGTGGTGAGAGAAACGGCCCGTGATGCGCGTCTATATTGCACTCCGTGTGTGAAATTGACCAGTATTGGAGGAATATTTGTAGCGTTGAAATTAACTTAACTCCCTGTGTTTTAAATGTCAACGATGATAATTTGTAGTGTTGAAAATCTTTTAGAAAAGAAAATTGATGAAACCATAGAAAAATGGCAAACTTCTTCGACGAGAATGATAGACTATTTGGTTTATATATTAATTAAGCCCGGTTTGGATTGACTTATATAGAGTTTATTTGAACTTCTCTATTGACATAAGTATTTATCAACGTATTTGGCAGAGCTTATGAAAATAGCTGATGACTAGTCATAAGTTGTTTTGGGCTTATTATTATAAGCTTTCAATGATAGCTTATCAAAACAGCTTACAACTTATATGAAATCTGTTTCACCACATTCTTTCTTTAATTATAGAAATAACTAATACATAAACGCTTATATGATAAACACTCATGCTATAAATAAGCTGTTTATCCAAAGAGACCCTTGGTGGTGTTTTTCCCATCTTATTATGGGGTTAGATAATTATAGACTTATAGTGCCAACCGCGCGCGCACGACGCTGCTAATTGAAAATAATTAACTTTGACCCTCAACGAAACGCCCCCATTCGCAGCTTTGGAAGACGGTATCATATTTCATGTAACAATTATGATCAAAATATAATATCATAGTAACAGTGTCCCCTGAAGGAGATATATAAATATAATACCAAATGCACAACAGCACAAGGCACATATGCTGCTGAAACTTGAAAGTAGCAGAATTCAGATTCCCCTGCGCATGAAATAATAAATTTTTTAACATAAAGGGATACAATTCTCAGTATCTTATTATGAGCTTTTGTAGTGATTTGTAAAATTTTAAATAACAATATTTTATGTTTACCAAAAAAAACCAAAAAGGCTCTGTCTAGGGTTCACGGTGAGGAAGTTTGATCATAAACAGAAAAATAAGTGGTTCACCGTGGACTACTAATCTCATTAGTAATATACACCGTCAGATTTGTTAAAACAAAAATTAAAGGTCCAGATCTTTTGAAAATTAAAATGAGAACACCTAACCACACCACAACCAAATTATTGCAACACCCTCTCATCCCCGTTTCCCTCGAAGATGGATCCCTCGAACGCGTCTTCCCCAACCGGTGAAACCCTAGCCACAAGCTCCTTCGATTCTTCCTCACTTAAAAATGGGATCAGGTTCACCACCCTGTTCTCTTCCTCTTTCGTCCATGGAACTGCTTCCAGACAGCGAACGCACCAGCGAATGCAATCCTCGAAGAGAAGCTCCAGCACCACCGGGAGTAGATCCAGCGCCGTGGAAGCGCTTTCCACGGCTGTGTTGAAGTCGTTCATGTAGAGAAGCTTCAGAACCGTTAGGTGGTTTTGGATTGAGCCTGGAGTGGGTTGGACTCCGAGGTTGAGGCAGAAGAGTTCGTTGTGGTTGTGGTGGTCGAAGGAGTGCTCCGGCGATGGTGGATGAGGGTGGACGTGGCCGATCCATCAGTCGGATAATAGGGCAGAGAAGTATTTGGAGTGGCAGAGGATGTTTGAGTAGAGGTAGACATGGAGGTCGGAGATCGAAGCAGAGTCACTCTCCTTCGACGCTGCCAACCGCGACCTCGCCCATCGACAGTACGTTCAAGACCATCGCGTTCGCCTCCTCGACCCCAACAAGGACAAGTTCCCCCTCATTGACGACTTCAAGCTCAGCATCAGTTTCCCACGACTTCCATCAGTTCTTGTTCCTTGTTCCTTGCTCTTCACTTTTTTTTCCTTTATATTTTCGTTTATTTGGTACAAATTAGGGCTCAATTGCTTTTGTATTTTGATTCTCAGTGGGTAGCAACATTTCCATTTGAATCAAGAAGCAATTAAACCATGAAATTCTTCCATTTGCGTCAATTGTTCTTCTTTTATTGCACAACTTTGCCCTGTGATTTGTATGGTAGTGCTGGGTTTTTGGGTCAGAGGGGAAGGAGGAGGAGCTTGCGAGAAGGAAAGAATGGAAACGGAGGTAGAATGAGAGAGAAGGTTTGATTTTTTTTCTTTTTGGTGATGATCTGACGGCGGCGGCGGCGACGGTGGACGGTTGAGGGAGGCCGCATAGGGAGGAGAGTGACATGGAGGTGAAGCCGTGGTGGAGGCAGGTGAGGGGAGAAGTGGGATGGGTTAGGGATTGTGTGAATAAGGATTAAGTTATTCTCTCTTTTTTTCAATTGATCTGGACCATTAATTTTTTAACAACAGATCCAGTGGCTACCAAAGTTTCATGCAAGTTTTTCAAACAGTGGTTCACTATGAACCACCAACAAGGGTGGTCCACCCTAGAACGAACAAAAAAACTATAAGATGTATAATTTTCTTAATTTGGAAGTTATCCATAGCAATTCTTATTTTAGGTTACATTTTACATTTTCTTAACTTTGTCGTTGATGAATGATGATGAGCCATTGAACATTTATACCACACTTATCCAGGCGAAGTGGGCTGAATCAATCACTAAAGTCTTGAACGAAGCATTTATTATATTAATTAATGTATTTTTCATGACCAAAAAAAAAATGTATTTTGAAAAGTGGGGTAAACTTTGACCAAAAAGAAAAAAAGAAAAGTGGGGTAAACTGTCCAGTCCCCATCATGAAACAACCTACTAATTCGACAAAGTTATACAGTTACCGCTTATGCAATGTCCTTTAACTAAATCTTGACTTATTTAAAGGTCTTATTGTAAAAACATGATTGTACTAATAAAATACCATGAAGGTCAGATCATTCCTTTAAAATACTCCTTTCTTTGTACTACTGGGTTTAATGAACGTGATGAAATTCAATCCTAGTTCATTGCATCTACTAATTGACTGTCATTTTGAGTCAACTTGCACCTTAGTCATATTACTGTACAGTTAATTTTCACAGCAAAATATCACAAGATACGTCTTGTAAATTCTCATAGGGGTATAACTTTTTTAAAAAAGAAAATCAAATATACAATTTACAAAGACAAAATTACTGCTTGTAAACACACACACACTTGTTTTCAAAGAATGTGAGCAGAGTGCAAGACATAATTGAAGGAATTTGTTATAATGAATGAATTTTATATTGTCTGCAAACTCTGAGTAGAGATCACAGGCGGAAATCAAGGCAATATTCTATGAGAAATATAAAATGGAGGCAATCTCATATGTTTTTTTCCCTCCTACTATTTGATTCCTTTCAAGTGAGTGATCATAATTATTGATTACATTTACAAAATAAAACAAACAGTAAAAAATATCTTTTTATTTTTTCCTATATTTCTTAATTTTTCTTTTCTTCCTTTCATATCAAATTTTTTTTCTTCCCTTTTTCCCCTTAAACCAGACGAAGTATCGTTTGAGATTGTAATTAACTATAAATGGTTTGTTTGTTTAAAATTTTAAATATAACATATTTTATATGTTCAATCGTATTTCATTATCTTATTATATTATAATATTATTTCTTAAAATTTGTGACTAAATGATAGAATATAATTGAATAGTTAACCTATTTAAATATTATATATTTATTAAACTGATAATTTTAATGATATTAACACCTGCAATAAAGAAACATGTACGAATTGAAATTTATTTTTCCACCATATAGAACAGTTTTTTTTACTGAACAGAACAGCCATTTGAGATGCCACGATCATACTAAAACAAATATGTTGGAAATTGTTATTTTTCTTATTATAATCTTAATTTACTTTTCTTATTTTTTATATTGGATATATTAAAAGGTGAAAATAAAAATAAAAAATATGTAAGTGATGTTTTGTTAACGTTTTTAGGATAACTCAAAATCTCTAAATGATTATTTTAAAATAGAAGAAATAGTTAGTTTTCGGCCATTTCTATGGAGTTTTTTTTAATTTCTTCAGTGAAAAGAAATCATAATTCCGAAATGTGTAAAATGTATTTGGTATATCTAAAAATCTCTTGAAAATATTAAACAATGTTTATAGAAAGTTTTATTACCGCACAAGTAGTTAGGCAGTTACTTGTATTACAAGTTAGCAAGTTAGTTAGCATGCTAGTTACTTTCTGTTATGCAGTTGTGAGCCTTTTATACCTATATATATATCAGAGATACTACACATTGTAATTCAGAATGATAATTCAAGTCTCATTTCACTATTTTTCTCTAAATTCTATCTTACTTCGGATAAGTTTCTCACCGTATGAGAATTTTAAGAGTTGGAAAATTTGTTGGCAATAGATAAAATAAAAAACATTTCAAAAATATTAGTTTTTTAAAATGTTTTTCAAAATATGAATTGCCAAATTATTAAGATTCTCTACCCAATCCGAAAAATTGGTGTGGATAAAACCATATGCGTGTCTCAGTGTTTGTCGGGGCAAGTAATCCAAATGGAGCATTTCTCAACGCTACTTCAGGGATTCTAATTTCGCCGGCACTGCACGCGGATATCAAGTTCGATCATGTGTGTAATTAAGCACGTAAAATTAACAAGGGAAAATTGCGAGTGCCATTATTGACCCAATTTTTTAAATGAATATGTAATAGATAATATATTCGTTTATTTGTTTAAATAATAATTGGGCGTGGTTTGTGCCACTTGCCACAACCCTCCAAAAGCGACTCACTGTAATCACAACTCACATCACTTTTCTTGCTCTCCACTGGTGTAGATGTTTAGATATTTATTTTGAAAAGTTATCAAGAAGTTTATTTTTTATAATTGTTGTCTACATTGTAATTTTGAGATTTCAAACGAAAAACAACTATATTATTATGTTTTATGCATATACATATTTTTTCTTTTATTTTAGTGTTTCGTAATGAAAAAAATGCGTTTACAATAAAACTATATATACAATTTCAATGAAAAACAATTATTATAGTTTAACTCTATTAAACGTTGTAATTAATTAATTAATCTTGATTTACCATTTCATTTCAGTTAAATGATAAATATATATATATATATATATTTTGAAGTTAACCCAATAGATGCTCTTTCATATACATGATGGGCATCGAACCTCGATATCATATTTAAAGGATTCATATATCTATCATATGTGTCATGCTATATTGGTTTTGTATGTTATCTTCGGGGTTTCTTGTTATGTCTACGATAATATTTATCGCAATATTCAATTAGCTGTTATAAGATGAAGTGCGCGCCCAACTACTTATAGTGGATTATTGTGCTAATTAAATTAAAAAGCTAGGTTGACATTAATTAGAAGGGAAGTTTTTGGTAGTTTAATTTGCTCAAACTAGACCATCCATTGATCAAGTATTGTCTTTGTAAATTTTGGGTGCAGCTTGTCTTTGTAAGTTTTGGGTGCAGCTTGCCAAATGCCTACAGCCAACTCTCACTGAACATTGCATGTTGTATTGATATTGTGTGTGTAGATATTCAATTGGTCAAAAAGATGAAGTAAGTATATAATCCAATCAGTTCTATACCCTAAACCCTAATTATGAATAGTTTTTAATGTAAAATTAGTCAAACAATAATATGGATTAACTTTTTCTTAATCTTATAATATTAATAAAAAATACAAATGATTAGTACTAAAGACATTTATTATATTAAAAACATATAATAATCATTTTCTAAAAAATAATTAATAATAAAATATACTACTATTAAATATATTCCAATCAGTTTCTGTCACTCCTACAAATTCTCAAATAGTATTTTCTTTTACTGAACGTGAAAAATATGTCATGAAAAATAACAAAGTGAAAAAAAAGGTGTGGATAACGCGGACTTTAAAAATAAACGAAAGAGGAGTCAACTGGAAAAACTGTTCCACCAATATCTGTTGGGCCAATTGACAACTGCGGTTGGTCTTCATCTCAAAGTCTCGTGTTCGAGCCTTGAATTTGATACTCGCGCCAGTGGGAAACCAAATGCGCGTGGTTCTGTTATTTCCGTTGTCATGCCTCGGATGCTTTCATTTTTCGCCTAGTGGTTGTCCTTCACTGCATTTGATTTTTGCCACACTTAGGTTATTTCTATTATATTTGAAACCCAAACCCAATTAGTATCCAGAGAGAAATAAAAATGAGAGAGAAATGAATAATAAATATGATAAATGAGTGATATAATAAAAATAAATAAATAGATATTAGAAATTGAAGATTGTTAAAAATCAATTTCCTTTCTCCTTATTTTTGGTTATGTAAAATATACACAACATTTTATAAATTCATCATCGTCACTTGTTACCAAAAAAATAATTTCATCATCGTCACTCCCTTCATCAGCGAGTTTGGTGCGTGTGTCTGAGCACTGGGTTCTCCCTCTGATTTAGATTCCCATAAAGTTGTTATTTACATGTGGGTGTCGTGTCCTAATTCATAATCAGTTACCTCTGTGTTGTTCCTTTTCTTCTTGTCACTTCCTTCAAAATATTTATTGCCTTTCTCAGATCACTTCTTTTTCTCTCCTCTTTTGCACCATATATCCCAAAAGTTCGTTTCGTTACAGGGTGTCCCTAAAAGTTAGCCTCAAATCTCAATGCTTTCGTGGCGACACACAACAAGGTGAGGTTCTTCCTTCAACCTAAGGCCTTCCTCCCCTCTCCACCTATTTGGTTTTCACAGAATGATTTGCTGAATGCTTGAAGCCAGTTGTGATATTTTCTTTTCTTCAATTCACAGCTCCGCGATTGCTTCTTTTAAAACTAACTTGGAGTGATTTCAACTTTTAAGTTTTAACCCAGTTTTTTTTTTAACCAGGCAGGCAGAGGTATCAAAAATTTCTTAAAAGACATGAGAGAGGAGAACTAATCAGTAATATTTTGAAGTTTTTATTTTTATTTTTGGGTATTGATTTGGATGATCCTCTCCTTTGAGTTACTTCAAGGAGATGACAATTATTTGGGATGAAAGATGCTGTTTTTGATCTGGGTTTGTGTTGGAAGGAAGAAAAGTCGAAAAGGAGGTTCTGATATTATACTGATTAAAGTCAAAAACAAAAGGGGTTCATTAGGTTGGTGAATCCAATGGAAACACCAACTGTGCAGCCTCAAGCTGCACCAACAAGCACCCTAAGGAAAAAAATGACCAAACAATTGACAGGGAAGCGGGATGATGCACCTTTACACTCTGCAGCAAGAGCTGGAAACATGGCTGCCCTGAAGGACACACTTGATGGTGCTGAAGAGGGTGAACTGCAGGAATTATTTGCGAAGCAGAACCATGCCGGAGAAACAGCACTTTATGTTGCTGCTGAATATGGTTATGTTGATATGGTTAGGGAGATGATTCAGTATTATGATCTTGCTGATGCTGGAATTAAAGCAAGAAATGGTTTTGATGCACTCCACATTGCTGCCAAACAAGGGGATTTAGGTATGTCTTTGATGTTGATTTTTGATTGCTTTTTCTTTTGTCACTACTAAAAAAAGTTTAAATTACCGATAGAAATTAGATACAGAAAAAAATAAAATTCATCTCTAATTCTATCTCGAAGTGTTAGAGATGACAAAATTGCTAAATTAGGGACCAATTTTATTTTTTTCCGTCTCTAATTTTTATTGGTAATTCAACTTTTTCTAGTAGTGTGTGGTGTCTGAATGGGAGTCATGATGGGAGTTTTATAGCATGAAGTTTCTCTTTTTTGTTCTTTTGTATTGTGTGTGATTTTCAAAGGGAATCTCAGTTCTGTTTTCCCTATTGCAGATATACTGAAGATCCTAATGGAGGCTCATCCTGAATTATCAATGACTGTGGATCCATCCAACACCACAGCCTTGCACACAGCTGCAACACAAGGGCATACCGAGATAGTGAAATTTCTATTAGAAGCAGGTAGTAGCTTGGCTACCATTGCTAGAAGTAATGGGAAAACAACTTTGCATTCTGCTGCCAGAAATGGGCATTTGGAGGTTGTGAAAGCAATTCTGGAGAAGGAGCCTGGGGTTGCGACACGGACCGATAAGAAGGGACAGACAGCGCTTCACATGGCAGTGAAGGGACAGAGTCTTGAGGTGGTAGAGGGGTTGATAAAAGCAGATCCCTCAACAATAAACATGGTTGATAATAAGGGTAACACGGCATTGCATATAGCAACCAGGAAGGGCAGAACTCAGGTAAATTTGACTGTGCCTGCTATGCTTACGTTAATATTTACTCATAAATGACAAGAAGTGGATTGTGATTTAAAATGTGTTCTTTTCCATGGTGTGCCTATCTTGCCTTGAAAACAAAACAAAAAAAAAAGATATGGTTTGATAGTACTCCTAGGAAGTGATGATATCAACCAGCTTGATTCATTTCTTCCAGACCGTGGAAGTTGTTGTATCCTTGTGTTTATTAGATTATTAAGATATCAGTCCGTAATCTTTATTACAATGTGAAATGAATGAAGTGAAAGTCCAACATTTTTACGATAATTGGCTGGTCATTTTTACGATAAGTTATTTTGAGTTGACATTTAGGTCCTGTTTGTTAGGCGCTTGTTCCCGGGACAAAATGTGAAAATAATAGATTTGGATAACATTTGGATTGAAATATGATTTAGAGTTGCTGTTGTGGCCTATTGCCTAAATGGTCCCTTGAACTGTTTGTGTGTTCTTCATAGCACATATTGAGGAGCCAAATTTTACATTATTTTAGATTTGAACAATTTTACAGCTCAAAGAGTCGTGCATGCATACGGAGTCTCCAACTTCTAGAAGCGTTGAATCTGTAATTCAGCCAGAAAAATGTTTTGATATGTGATTTTTGTAACATTGTTCAAATATAGACCTTGTGGTTAGCTGAGACCTAGGTCTCATGGTACGATCCTTTTGGAACATTATGGTCCTTAGCTTCTAACTTCTGAAGGTGTCTTTGCGAGTATGTTGGTTTTGGACCGTGTAGACTATAGGTACTCTTTAACAGGTTTGGGAATGAAAAGAAAGAAGGGAAAAATTTGAGCAATGATCTTATTTTAGTGCCTAGATTCTTAAGTTGAACAAATTAATTGAAGTAACGTGGAAACATTCTTGATCGGGAATTATATTGAGAAAAACCCAAGTCTCACATTAACTAGAAATAAGGTCTAAATAGAATATATAAAACTTAGGTAATTCTCACCATACAAGCCGATTTTGTAGGGATGAGTTAGGCCACTAAATCTAAGATACTGTAATGAGTATTGACCCTATGTGGAACTGAGTCATCTCAATATATCAATCGTTCTGATCCAAATCATCTTCAATTTGCTTTAATGCAGACAAACTGCTAGTGTAAAATATAAAGAAGTCTGGTTGGAAAATTAATTTGATATCTGTTTTCAAGTTATTGGATTAAGAAGGGTAGAGGCTGAACTCTTTGAACTTTTGTTTGTGCAGATTATCAAGTTGCTACTTGGACAGACGGAAACAAATGCCATGGTGGTTAATAGGTCTGGTGAAACTGCATTAGACACTGCTGAGAAAACTGGGAATTCTGAAGTCAAAGACATTCTGGTGGAACACGGTGTCCAAAGTGCCAAAGCCATAAAGGCTAAGCCAGGAACAGCTACAGCCCGCGAGTTGAAACAAACCGTGAGCGACATAAAGCATGAAGTCCATTACCAGTTAGAACACACGCGCCAAACCAGAAAAAGTGTTCAAGGCATTGCCAAACGTCTCAACAAAATGCACGCTGAAGGACTCAACAATGCAATCAACTCCACAACTGTGGTTGCTGTCCTCATTGCCACAGTAGCCTTTGCTGCTATTTTCACTGTCCCTGGCCAATTTGTTGATGATCCAAAACACATTCCCCCAGGGAAGACCCTTGGTGAAGCAAATATAGCCCCACAAGCTGCATTTCTCATATTTTTTGTCTTTGATTCCATTGCCCTTTTCATTTCTCTGGCAGTGGTGGTGGTGCAAACCTCTATTGTGGTTATAGAAAGCAAAGCCAAGAAGCAGATGATGGCAATCATTAACAAACTAATGTGGTTGGCTTGTGTGCTTATTTCGGTGTCATTCTTGGCATTGTCATTCTTAGTGGTGGGGAAGGATCAGAGGTGGCTAGCAATTGGAGTAACAATTATGGGGACAACTATAATGGCCACAACCTTGGGTACCATGTGTTACTGGGTCATTAGGCATCGGATTGAGGCCTCAAACTTGAGGAGCATTCGGAAATCTTCAATGGGAAGCAGGTCAAGGTCTTTTTCAGTGTCGGTTATGTCTGATTCTGAGCTACTAAACAGAATGTATGCGATTTAGAAATTAGAAGAATTTACTTGAGTCTTAGTTCTCTTTTTCACTTGCACTCTTTCTCCATTGCTTAATGGATCTATATCCAACAAAAGTGAAATTTACCAATGTATATCAGTATATATATATATATATATCACCAGACTTGCCTAATGTTAATAATATATATGCTTAAATAGTCTCCTTACCAAATATATCCAATCTTCTTTCCCAAATCCCAACCCCCCATAGCAACAGAAATACTTTACTAGGGCATTTTTTCAAATTAAGGGTCAGTTTAGTTAAAGAAATTTTTTATTTCAAATTATAAAATAGGGTACTTTAATTATAAAAATATCATATTTTTACGTTAATTATTTTTTTAAAAAAATGTGAAAATATTTTTATTTATTTAAAGGTGTTTAAAACAGGAAATAAAATAAAAATAAAGTGATATTTTTATAATTTCAAATAAAATTGAAAAGAAAAACATAATGTTTTCTGACACGGGCCCTAAGAATTTCATTGTTTTTACATGGTAACTTATATGTTATAAGTTTATTAAGAACAAATAATTAGTTCATTAACTAATTTAAATTTAAATACTTTAAAAATTAATAATGCAATATTTAATAATTAAGTTATGGTTTATTAATTAAAAATAATGTGAAAATTTGAGTAATAATTAACCTTTATTATGCTGTCGCAAAAAGTAGACCCCACAAAAAAAAAAGAAGAAAACAGCAAGAAGTGAATTTTCTCTATTCATTAAACCAGGAGAGACAGTTTTCTAGTATCTTTTGTACAATGAAAGTGTCAATGAAAAATCAAAAAGGAAAGGACAAAATGCAAAAGAACAGCTGTCCGAATATTATCATTGTAGACATTTTCGCTTCTATTTTTCTGCTACTATGCGACAAAATGTATTAAATAAAAGACACATCTAAAACATGGCATCTATAAGAGAAATCAAGTGAAATATTTCTTGATATTGGATCTATTATATGCTTGCGAGGTTCATGTCTGCTGGACTAAATCACCTGACAAGGACTATGCTTGATAAGGTTGAATCAGTGTTGTATTCCTGTTTCTCTTGTTCTGCAGTTTCCTCTTCTATCTAAATATCTAATGCATGCCGCGCAAATACAATGGTTTTGTTTTTGCTTTTCTTTTTATCAGCACAATCATTGAAAAAGGTTTTATTCCTAGTTTTGCTCAAACCATCTCATTTGGTGTAATTGCTGATTTTTAAAAGCTGCTTTTAGAATACAGCAATACTCCAGTAAATATAGTAAATAATGAAAATCACAATTCACTTTTCTCAATAAAAATGTTTGGGATTTTTAGCTGAAATGTTGGAAATCGAAATGTAAGTGGTAAAATGTCCCATACTCTCTCAATTTTAAAATTATAGTAGTTTTAACATTTTATTTTTGTTTCAAAATTATTGTAGTTTTACAATTTCAAAGTGTCATTAATTATTTTTTTTCACACGTACTCTTATTTAATAACTACTAGTAGGAGTAGTTGACATTAATAGTATAGAGATTTATAGATAATTTGTCATAAATACTTTTGCATCAAATAATGATATTTTAGTCTACATACAATAATATTTTGCTTCAATTAAATGTTTCTTAATCTATGTACATTAACCTTAAACTATTATAGTTTTGAAACGAAAGGAGTATTAATTAAGAATTAAGAATGAATTAAAGAAAGATGATTTTCATATACCTAATTTTTTAATTTTTTTTTGTCATTGTGGGAGGGGGAATTTTGGGGGGGGGGGGGGGTTTCGATTTCGAACCCCACCCTTGCACTGATATCACCCTAGCACTACCACTTGGGCTATCCATTGGAAATCCAATTTTTTAATGTTTTGAACAAAAATGTGATATTAAATTTTGGCAATTTATATTCGCACATACATACTTTACTATCTGCACATACATGTCCGCGGAACTATTAGTTCCGCGGGTATATTTTTTTTTTCAACACACACACTCCGCGGAACTATTAGTTCCGCGGGTTATAATTCTCCATGGAACTATTAGTTCCGCGAACTCCGTGGAACTATTAGTTCCGCGGGTTGTAATTCTCCGCGGAACTATTAGTTCCGCAGGTTGTAATTTAACACATACATGCCTGCGGAACTAATAGTTCCGCGGAGAATTACAACCCGCGGAACTAATAGTTCCACGGAGTGTGTGTGTTGAAAAAAATACAATCCGCGGAACTAATAGTTCCACGGAGAATTATAACCCGCGGAACTAATAGTTCCGCGGAATATGTGTGTTGAAAAAAAATACACCCGCGGAACTAATAGTTCCGCGGACATGTATGTGCAGATAGTAAAGTATGTATGTGCAGATATAAATTCCCTAAATTTTTGCTATGGTCCATTGTTTCTATTATTATGAGATGAGATAGAGTCCAATACTAAAAGAGGCTTGTTGCTTAGCCCATTAATACAAGTTTGGGCTCCTCCAGACCCCCCAATAGAACAACTAATTACTATAGGATGCTTCTAGGAGTTAAAGAAACAAATAATATTGCCAATGCCATCTCATTGCAATTTTGTGAAAAATATTAACTAGTTTGTCATTTTGTGTATGATGAATTAAATTAAATAAAAACACACACTTCGACCAAAAATAAATAAATAAAAACACACACGCAAGCAGCTCAAAGCATCGGTATTCATTTAAACTAAAATATTGATATTTTGAAATTGGATATACAAGTTAGAGGGTAATGTATAGTATTTGATATTTTTTTTATAATGAATTAATGATTATATCCTATTTGATACTTACTGATAAGCTCTTACTCAAAGTATAGGATAGCTTTTTTTATGGGTCCAATTTTCTGATGTCCAACACCATCATCTCCACCAAGTTCCGCTGCATCTTCTATCCTCTTTTAATTTTTCAAAATGCTGTAAAAATGTTTATTATTTAAAATAAATTAATCCAAAAGCACACTTAATATTTTAACCAGTAAACAGTCACTTTGGTCCCTGAGAATGTCAGACGATGCAACTTTGGTCCCTGACGGATAGGAAATTATTAAAAGGTCATCAACTGTAAGTCGTTAGTCACTTTGGTCCCTGAAAGTGATTACTTACTGTCATTTTGGTCCCTAAAAGTGATTACTTAACTGTCATTTTGGTCCCTAAAAGTGATTACTTAACTGTCATTTTGGTCCCTAAAAATAATTACATTCCTGATGGTAGGGACCAAAGTGACCAACAAAAAACATGAATTGAGGACCTTTTAATAATTTTCTATCTGTCAGGGACCAAAGTGATACCACCTAACACTCTCAGAGACCAAAATAATTATTTACTTGTATTGTAATGTATTAGTCAATACTTTTTGTAACGAGTATTATCTCAGTTTCATCTTATTTAATTTAGTTTCAAAATACCAAAATAATATTGAGGAAATTAAAAATATGAGGTAAATTATTAACTTATTACTCGTATAAATTACTAAAATTTAATTTAGTTTATATTATACTATGTTATTTAAATTTCAAAATACTCTTAAAATATCTGTTAACCTTTAAAAAGTTAAATGTCAAAGTTAAAATTACCTTATTGTAAATGGCAATCAGCTACCCTATTACCCTCACGAACCTGACTCATAAAGTTATAATATAATAATAATACATACATACATTTTAAAAAAAAATGTGACATCTTTTTAAACTATAATTTTTTTAATTTGAATTTGAAACTATAAATTATTTGAATTTGGATTCTTTGTGTTCAGGAAAATCATACATTCACGCAGACGGAGAGATTTGAGCCGTCTGATCTAATTTTATTTTAAATCAAGTTCAAATCTCAGAACTCTCTAGTTGTCCGATTTCGATCGAACGATTCAGATCTCCTCAATTGTATGAATGCGTGATTCCCAACCGCAGGGAATCGGAATTTTTAACATATATAATAAATTGATCCAACACCATTTTAATAATTACTATTACTATTCAAAAATGAAAAACGAACTATAATTATATATATATATATTTTAAAAAAAATCAGCATCAAGCCAGCAATTTCTCCCCATAATCCAATTTCGTTCTGCAACAAACAATCGAGGGAAAAGTTAAAACCCACCGCTATTTCAGTTGTCACGGAAAACTGAAGAACATTTCACTCAGGGATCAAAACGCGCAATCGGATTTGAAAGCTCAGAAGAGCAAAAGCGAAACGCATAGCAAATTTCTCTGTGCGTGCGTGAAAGATCCAAAAAAAAAATGGACGACGAATTGCTTGAGTTGCAGAGACAATTCGAGTTCGCGCAGCAAGCAAAGTCTAGCATCCGATTATCGGAGCGAAACGTCGTCGAATTAATCCAAAAACTGCAACAACTCCAAATCATCGATTTCGAGCTCCTCCACACTGCCTCTGGCAAAGAATACATCACTCTCGTACGCTCTCTGCTTTTTTAGGTTTCCTCGTTCGCAATTTTCTTTTTCAACGGATTTGATCATTGATTATCTGTTCTTACTTCATTCACCGTGTTATAATTGATCTTAATCAAGTGTTTATTTGTGCGATCGCGCATATACCGTTAGGATCAACTGAGGAATGAGATGGTGGCTGAGGTGAAGAAATTAGGTCGTGTTTCCGTGATTGATCTTGCTGACTCTACTGGAGTTGACTTGTACTATGTTGAGAAGCTGGCTCAGAACATTGCGAAGGATCATCGAGAACTAATGTTGACTCAAGGGGAAATCATGACGGAATCTTATTGGGACTCAATCGCCGAAGAGGTTAACGAAAGGCTTCAAGAGTGCAGCCAGATTGCGCTGACGGAACTCGCCGCGCAATTGAACGTTGGTTTAGACTTGGTTTCCTCCGTGTTGGAGCCGCGCATTGGAACTATAGTAAGTTTCTGTGTTGGTTTGGATATGTTTTTTTTTTTGGAATAACAAAATTAAAAAGGTGATTTGATAAGTGATGGTTTCGAAAATAGGTGAAAGGAAGGCTTGAAGGTGGACAACTGTATACTCCTGCCTATGTTGCTCGTGTTAGTGCCATGGTTCGAGGTGCTGCAAGGGGAATCACGGTTCCGACGAATTTGACGGTGTTATGGAGCTCGTTGCAGCAGTTACTGCAAGAAATGGATGGAGCCAGTGGTGTGGCTGTTGAAGGACCTTTCTTCCAGTCTTTGTTTAATGGACTTGTGAAGGGAGGCGAGATTTTAGGGTCACTTCGTGCCGGAGTACATTGGACACCAGCTGTGAGTGACATGTTTTTGATATTGATCGGACATTGTTAAAGTGATGCCTGGGTTTTGTACGGTTTTCGTATTTGATTTAGGCCTTTGGTGTGGTTCACTTCTTGATCCACTCAATGTTTAGTTGGCAACAATTGGGAGAATTTCCAAATTCTTTTTATGTGTTCCTTTTCCTGTTTATTACTCTATAATCATCTGACTGATAGTGTCTGTGAGAGGCAGGGGCAGTAGTCAACTGCTGTGGCATATGCATTGGTGTGATTAACTTAGTTCCTATATCAATCGATAGAAGTTATTTATTGTGATTTTCACTTTTTATGTTGCATGACAGGTATTTGCCGTTGCTCAAAAGGAATCCGTGGATTCATTCTTTTCACAGGTACAAATTCTCACTTCTCTAACTTTTTCCTTTTACTTAAGATACCTAATATTTTCCCTAATCATAGTATATGATCCATTAATCTGAGCTAGATAACTATCTTTATAAGTTTTTTTGATTGGACTTGTATACTCACTTCCCCTCTTTTTTTCTTCGTGAGTTGTCTCTTTTACCCTCTCTCTCTCAGTTTTTTTTTTTGGGGGGGGGGGGGGGGGGGGGTGGGGAATCTGGACTGCTGAATTCATTTTGTGCTGTGTTCTTTGTATGCTATAGAATTCTTTTATCGGCTACGAGGTTCTGCACAAACTCGGAATTCCCCAGCCCATTCAATTCTTGCAGGTAACTAAATTGTTCTTATGTTGATTCTATTTCCAAATAATAACCATTAGGATCATAGATATATGTGAGGTAAATACTTTGTACTGCCTGTCTCCCTACCTTAGTTAATGAAGCCTAAGTTTACGCAATCAATTTAGTCCAGATATCCTGAAGGCAAACCTCTCGTTACAACATTTGTTCACCCATCTATGATTGAGATGCTAGATGCTGCTACTGAAGATGCTCTGGAACGTGGTAGCTGGTAAGGGCCTTAGCATCCCCCATTCCCGGTATCTGTTTCACTCCTTTCTACATTACCAAATTGTACCAGGTTTAATACCATCAATTGATCTTCACCAAAGTTATAAAGTATAAACTAAAGAACTTGAATTATTGTTATGTATATGTTGGTGACTTTCTAATCATATGGATGGCTGATGCGAACTCGTGATCTTTCTCTTCCTCCTCTTTCCCTCCCATGTATACTTCTGCATCACCTAGTTATTGGCATAGCAAAGAAAAGAAAAGAAAATCCAAATTAGACTACAAAACATGTTCATAGGTAACCTTTAATTTGCTAGTTGTTGCTCAACATCAGTCAATGCTTAATATGCACAACTTTATTTAAGGGGTCTGGATGAGTAGGTGGAGAGGGGTGGGCTTTTAGCTTTTCACTGAAAACCAAATTCTATGGTCACCCTTGTTATTTTAAAATTACTTTCTTCATATGGATAATGATTATTGCCACTGGATGATATGCTCTGCTGTGTTCTCTCTCTCTCTCTCTCTCTCTCTCTCCCTCTCTGCTCTGAGTCCGGACCTCTCTACGTATTTCCATATGTTGTGTCCTTGGGTTTTAAAATTCTAAGGATGAAAGTTTTGTCAAGTGTCGTGAAAATCCTTATGCTACATGAGATGTAATGCAAGGGATCTCTTGACATTGTTTCCAAAAGTTATAGCTAGTTATATTTACTCCGTGGAAAGTTTTTCAGTGCATTGTATCTTGACATAACAATATTGCAGGAGCGATTCTCTTTCCTTATTGCCCTCATCTTTTACGCCTCAAGATGCATCTAAAATGTTATCCCTCTGTCAATCCGTTCAGTTGGCTCTTAAGGTGATATTCAACCCCCTCGTAAATTTTTGCTAAGCTCTGTTGATTCACATGTTGATAAACTTCATTTTCTTTGCAGTCTAACAAAGCACACATCTTTGGGGATTTTTATGTGTTGAGCAGCAGCTTCATGAAGGTGTGTTGTGGCATTTGATACAGTCATACATGACATCAACTTAATTGAGTTCATTTTATAAACCACATTGCTTGTTTTGCGGTGTAAATGCTACTAATAAGGTCCAGTTTGAAGATTGGTTTAACAGATTCAGTTAATGGACACAATTTTTCAGCTAGTATCGTCAATGAGAACAAAAAGTAAGATGCTAGTTATATTATAAAATTTGCTTACATGAGGTTCAGCAGTGCTGAATCAATAGTTCAGCAAATTACTGCTGTGGTCACCATCACATAGGCTACAATGGGAGCCCAAATGAAAAAGTGGTGATATAAAATGTCTGCAGTGTCATGTACTGTACAAAACTGTGCTAGATGTTAGATTAAATATGTATACAACCTTTCGGGCTTAATATTTTTTTCCTATCATTTATTTCATTTACTGCATGCAGCTTTTGGTTTCATTATCTTCTTTCTTTTATTGCTCAAGAGCCAAGAACTAAGTTACTATTGGATAAAAAATATCTAACTGCAACTTTTTTTTATCATTGGTTTCCTGATGCCTGTATGTTTCTCTTTCCCTCATCGACTAGGACATTTGTGATCACATGGTGAAAGAATTGGAGACATTAGGTGTTCCAGGGTCTTCTGGCACTGGAATACCTGGTGATTTACAAATAGCCAATGAAGCAAAAATAGGGTATGATTCAAGCAGGTTGAGTGAGTCCAATGAATTGGCGAGTGATGGTGGTGGCAACAAACATGCTGATAAAGGGTCAAAAAAGAAAAGGGGGAAAGCCACTGGAAATGCAGTAGCAAATCAATCTGAAAGTGGTCCAGAAAACCAGGAACAGACTTCCACAAAATCTAAAAAAAGCCAGAGAAGGGGTAAGGACACATCTTCACAAATGTCAGCGTCAAAGCCAGGTTCTAGGAAAGAATCACTTAAAATGAAAGAAGATAATCTCAGTAGTCCCTCAGAAGAATGGATCATGCAGAAGATTACAGCCTTGATTCCTGATTTTGAAGAACAAGGTCTGTTGATTCTGACTTTGGATCTGTTCTTTCTTCCAATACATGTTATCCAATTTCTTTAATTCTGTGCTATAAATTTATAGGTATTGATGATCCTGAAACAATTCTTAGGCCTTTGGCTAACAAATTGAGGCCCACAATAATCAGTTCTTGGATGGAGAAAAAGCAAGCATTGCTTACAGCCAATTCAGATAGAATTAAACGTTTGCTTGATAATTTGCAGAAGAAACTCGATGAGGTTTGACTGCTAAGTAGTTTTTTTTTTTTGTATTTTCTACATCCATTATTTTTCTATCTTTATATAACTTTTTTTTCTTTCCTTAAAGGATAGTTATCCAGACATGTAAAACTCGTGGCCCTTCATTATAGAGTTTCATATGTTGATTGTTTGTTTCTCTGCAGTCTTTCTTAAACATGCAGCTGTATGAAAAAGCCTTAGAATTGTTTGAAGACGATCAATCAACTTCTGTAAGTTTGGTTAAGTTATTTTAAATTCTAAGATGTTATGTTCATTGGTGAAACATAAGTAATGTGTATATGATGCCCAGGTTGTTTTGCATAGGCATTTACTAAGGACAGTAGCAGCTCCTATTGTGGATATGCTTCTTCATGACTTGGTATTATATACAGCAAGTTAATTGTTAATGTTTCTTGAGGTTTAATAAGGTCTAAGAAGTAAGAACACTATGGGTTCGTCATTTGCAGGATGAGCACAACAAATTAAAGAATGGAATTGACGTGCAGGAAGCTCCGAATTCTGAATTTGTTTCATTTAGTCCTAAAGACAGAGCTGCAATTGTAAGATGAGGCACTATTTGGCATATTATGTGTTTTTCTGTGTATCAAATTTTATATCAGTCTCATTTTTTGTAGAATATCTTCATTTGTGAGGAGCACATAAAATGACGTTAAATATCTCATTTATTATTTTCTTTTTCAGTCTAAGAGTTTTCCAGGAGCTCTTGCAAATAAGGCTCTTGCTGTTGTAGAAGCATTGGAAGGAAAGGTTAGCATTTTTAATTCTGAAACAATTTTCATTTTAAGGGTTACTCATGTTATGGTTAAGGCTGATTGTATAGGTGTACTCAATCACTTCTCAATTCACGATTGCAGCTGGTTGGCTGGAAGTATCTTTTTATATCTTGAAATTTATTTTTCTGTCTGACATTTTGGTATTATATCTAATGTTTGAATATTCAATGCAACAGAGGGTGGAAATATTCATGTCTGCATTTAGAACGGTGACAGAAGAGAGGTAAGGTGTCATTTTTTGTTTGTAGAACTTTAGCATTGATCTGACCTCCAGAGCTTCTGTTCTGATGTGAAACCTGTTATGTGGTTAATTTTTCCAGTGGACTGCCTTTGAAAAAGCTTGACAAGAAACTAGAAAAAACACTTTTACATTTATATCGTAAGGTATTTATGGTTTCATTTATTTAAAATTTTATATATTGTAATTCTCCCTGATATTAGTAGCGACTCCACTCCACAGAGAACTTCCTGTCATATTTTGTAATGATACCCTGCAATGTGGATGGTCTTAAACTATGTATCTTCTATCACTGTTATTATCAGGAACTGACATCTCAAGTTTCGGCTGAGTCTGACCCTGTATCACTTCTGCCAAAAGTTGTGTCTTTACTTTATATCCAGGTAACTTGAGTAGTATCCCCCCCCACCTCCCCACAAAAAAAAACAAGCAAACGTTTTTTTCCCAGTATAAACATGGATATTTGTATTAATAGGTTCACCATAAAGCTCTTCAAGCCCCCGGAAGGGCCATTTCTGTTGCTATTTCTCGGTTGAAGGTATGTTCCTACCGTCCATTGGTTTTGGTTATGCATCGACGCATAACTGAAAAAATAGTAATTCAAATAACTTTCCTGTTGACAGTAAGTAATAATAAAATTGAGTTGAAAGCCTGAAATAAACAGTCATATACAATATGAATGTTTAAGGCTAAATCCATGCTACAGGCAGTAATCCATGAAATATTTTACGATAACATTTTTCACAAGTTCTCCCTGATTTTGTTTCATGTGTTTTATTTGTCAGGATAAGCTAGGCGAGTCGGCATACAAGATTTTAACTGATTATCAAACTGCTACTGTGACTCTTTTGGCACTATTATCATCTGCACCTGATGATGTGAGTAATTATTATTCATGCATTTTTCATATGAACATGTCATCACATTTCGTGCATCAACTGGCAAGTGCTTTCAAATTATATTTTCTCGTCCAATTTTTTCAACAACTTTTAAATAGCTAGATAAGAAAAAAATTTCCCAATTTTACATAAGCTCTTTTTCACAAGCTTTGTAAAAAAAATTAAAAGAAACAGCAGCAGCTGAAAACAGCTAATTTGGTTTACTTATCAAGTGTATGTTTGGTTTTCTGTTGGGAGATTGCAAAAGTACGTTTGAACACAAAGCAATAATAGAGTTTCTTTTGGCCAAACGTATTTTTGCAATGGAAGACCAAACATGCCCCTAAAAGGCTAATCCAAACGGCAAATAATCAAGAAAAAAGCAATATGTCTGTTAGTGTCTCTGAGGAGTGATATGTTTGTGAATGTTTTGGTCACCCAATTTAATATGTAGATTATTTTGAATTTTGAATAGTTGTATAAGAATAGATTGTAGACTACTGTTTTCTTCCCATGTTGTGTAGGAAGAGAGTTGTGCATCTGATAGAGTTTTGAGTAAAAGGGAGCTTCTGGATAGCCAAATGCCTGATCTCAAAAGCTTGGTTTTGAGCACCTCTCAGTCATCATCATAAAGATTTTGTAAGTCACATCGACCACCTGAATCGAGCTTCATTGGGATGGGGCTAATCTCTTGTTAATTAGTTTAGTATACACTTGTATAAACTGGAAATTAACACTGCTGCAAAATAAGTTTGCTGAAGTTCCCCTCCGTTAAATCTTTTTAACCGAAAAATTGGGCTATGCGGCATTTGTTACGGATTTCATATTTCATATTCCTGAACTGGTATTGTTATTTTTTTAGGACCTATTTTAGAAAATTGAAAATTTCGCAACAAAATGTTTTTTTTATGTTAATTTAACATTGGACATTTAAGTGTTTTTAATATTGTATTTTTGTTAGCTAACGTCATTTTTTGTATCAAATTAGTGACTAAATGCTAATTAATTTGTATGACAACTGACGCGTCTTTAAGATTGGATTGATGATAATTTTTAAAGTTTGATATTTTTTTACCCTTTCCTAGGCTAGTCTCTTGGAGGGCTAAATTTCCCTTCAACCACCTAGCGAATGTCATTTTTTTATTCGGCAATGGCATAATTGACCGATTCTTGATCATAATTTGCAAATGCACTTTACCTGAATGCACCTTGCGATATGAACGACTGACAGATACTGGCCTGAACCTGATGTTTTAGGTTATTCGTTGACGCAGTGCCACTAACAACTGAAAGGCATCGTTAGCTTCACAGAACACGTTCATTGGTCGACGACAATTCTTTTGGTGATGGTTTAATGCTTGGAACCACTATGACAAATGGAGCGGGCAGGAATGTACATTAGTAAACTGAATAACCCTAGAAATCCATTCTTTAGATGGAATATGAATTAATGGAATAATCAAACTAGAACCTCTAATATACATCATCTAGACATCTACAGCCCAACTAACATTGCTTAATATTCGTGGTTACGAAAGAACCTTAAAAGCCCCATCATAACGGGAAAATTTCATGGAAACTACCTATCCTGTTTGCTCAGGGAAACTGGTTTCAAACTTAAACGCTCAGAACGACCAAAAGAAACAAACTTACAAGCGCACGACTTCGAATTGGTAGAGCACACATTCTAAGAATCTTCAAATGCTAATCTAAGGGCAAGGAACGCAAGTGACGATGTCAAGCAATTCGATCTCCATTTGCCTATGCAAAATTTTTGAATCAACTAGACATCTAATTCTAATTCATCAGGCGCACCATCAAACGCGAGACTCTACAGCAGTCCTAACAGAATAAGATGACTTATTACAGTAGGCGGAGAATAACTCCCAGACTCTACTATATTCAATTTTGATTCAGGTGTTTTTCCCAACACATACGTACAGAAAATCATCTGTCGTCAGACAGCTAGGTCATCCTAACACCTACGTATCTTCATTGTTATTCGTATTGGGGCTGAGGAAAGAAAAGATACTAGCTTGGGTCACTAAAGCAACAATATTGTTAAAAACGCCAAATTGAAGGAACACTTGCTACAAAATGACTGAGGAATTAAATCCATAATCAGCACTTTACAATAAAGGTTTTCGAAAACTACTCAATGTTGAGTCAGATGAGGTCTTTTTTCCAGCATTTCATAATGAAGGACAAAATTATCCTGCAAGGATATTGTACGTTAGCGGCTAACAATAGAACAATCTTGTCGGGAAAAAAAACACAACAATATACTTCGGCACAGGAGTTAAAGAACATCGCTGATATAGTATATTCGCAAAAACTAACCTTGCGGACTATTTCAAATGAGCTTGGCTCAAAAGAGTGATAAGTCCCTCTCTCGTATGTGTTTGTTTTAACCAGCGGCTCCATGTTGGGTGCTCTTATCAACCAGCGATGAAGCTCTTTGTGATAAAACCAACCTCTGTTGTTACTGACAGCAATAACCCTTGACCTCGTCAGTAATGATTTAATAAGAAAAACAATTTTCATAATGAAAATTTAGGGATTCCTATCAAAATATTTTTAATTTGGGAATACTGAAATTGGATAAGTGGTTAACAAAGAGTATTTAATGTGTTAATCATGTATGGACTTAATTAACCACTTGTCCAGTTAACTGTTCCCAAAATTTAAAAATCCCAAAATAACTTAGAAATAAGCCCGTATCATCCAAAGATTAAAAGAAACGACAAAAAAAGGATGGATTAGAGGAAATGTGCATACAGCTCATTTGCGGCATACAATTGCGCTTCATCTTTGGGCATGCTGCAAAAAAGAATTTTTTATATTTAATCATTATTATTATACCAAGCAAGCCAATACAAAAGCAAAATTAAGATTTTAAAAGCACCTGTAAAATATGTAAAACAATGTTTCCACTGAAAACTTTGAAAAATATCCTTGCTGCATCATCCAACAGACAAATTAGCCCAAAGAAAAGGTTTGAATATAGGGATGCAAAATTATAGAACATAATGTAAAATCTCACATGAAGAGCAGGTGGCTGTTTAGCGTAATAACATTGTGGCACATTAAACTCTGGATCACCCTTAGCTGGTTCTTCTGACCATGGAGACCCAAAAGTCTTGTGAAGATTTTCAGACGAATTCAAATTTAAGCCAAGCGTAGTAAGATCAATTCCAAGAGCAAGAGATGTCAGGTCAGGATCACTCATCCTGATTACACTTAACAAGCCAAGCAAACCAAATGGATCTGGTGTAGATTGTGCAGTTTGCATAGACTTCATGCCCTGATCCCTAAAAGACTGATTTACAGCTGACATTTGAAGACGGAACTGAGATTGGTTTTGCTGCTGTTGATATTGCTGGATGAGCTGGTCGTATGAACCCATACCAGAAACTGTATTTGGAGAATTTAAAGGCCTTAATCCAATGCCAGGAGGTCCACTGGTCTAAACCAAAATCCAGAGTGATTTGAATGTCAGGAATACATGTTTCAGAGGGAAACACATAATTTTAGTTTAAGTGGGCACCCCATTGAAAAACAAGCTTAATTAGAGAAAGAAAAAGAGAGGTTTTATCCTAACAAAAACAAGTTCCCCCATTCAGAGTACAAAACTTGCAGACCTGTGAATGATAGGCTGAATGAGAAGATGGAAAAATATCCGATCCATGTAGATGGAGAAGATCCTGGTTGTTTACAGATGAGAACGGGACATTGCCACTACTGACTGAAGGAGTATGCTGTTGTTGCTGTTGTACACGATGTGATGAATATGTTCCCCCCAAGCTGAAACCAGCAGACCTCCCCATCTGCAGTTTGAAAGCATGGAAAGTTCCAGAGAAATGTTATAGACATTTATAAGTATATGGATAAAAAATTTAAATCTTATATAACATGTAACTCACAGAGAAATGCTGAGATTGCATCATTGGCACAGCATTGTCATGAAGTTGTTCTTTCTGATGCATATCCATGGCATAATCTGCATTAACACCTGTACAAATAATATGGTCAGAAACAAATACGTAAGTAAATTGAATAACTTTCACTTTCATTCAAGTAGAGTTCTGTAAAACAAACACAAGTGACCAAAAATAATTAGAAGTTACAAGTTGTCCTTTCCATCATAGCAATCAAACATTCATCAGAGCAAAACCTAAGAAGTGAAGGTAATTGTACATGCAGATCCAGAAGACCTTCCAAAAGAGAAGGCATAAAAGCAACAGCAAGACACACAAAAGGATGAGACACATAAAAGCATCAGTTGCTGTTGTATTACACGTTAGCCAAACAACACTATACCTTTAAATCCTGGTAAAGCAGGGAAATCTTCATTTTGAATGCTGAACTCTTGGTTTTGTTGAGCAATGGGACCAAGACCCTGTTTGCGTAAAGAACCTGCAATTTTCTGTTTGTATCATTCTTTATTGTACAAGGTAAACAGACATATCAAATATAAAACATAATTTTCATTGGCATACCCAACTGCCCTTGAGGCCCTCCAGCAGAACTAGGACGACTTGTTAGTTGAGGGAAGTCGTTGATGTCAAAAGGTGAACTGTCATTAGAATTTACATCATTCAACATCCCCATAGTGTTCAAGTTGCTTACTGCTTGAATATGGCTTTGGGAAAGCGGACCTCCACCACTGGGATAAGAATTTCCTAGCATTGAAATTACCTGTCCTGAATCAAGATGTTGTAACCACAAACAGGTTCAGAGATTTTAGACAGAGAAATGAGAAAAAAGAAAAAGAATAATTTGGTAGTGTTTATTGCATTACAAAGAAAGAACCTAAGGAGAGAGTTCTCCTTCCAAGGGCTTCCCCTCTTAGGGGAGGGGTGTTGCTTTATGTTATGGACATATTTTATAAGTAAAGGAATTACATGAACATAGTTGCAGCAAAATAATATATAAACCTTTGGAACATTGATACTAAATATGATGATAACCTCAACATAAGTCATTATCAGAATCCCTTAGAAGGAAAAAATACTTTCACCCCATTTCGTGTGCATGTGTGACTATTAAAATGCATACCTTGTGGAAGCACACCACTCATCAATCGATTTTGTCCCTGCATACCTAAACCACCAGATCCACTGTTTGCACCCAAGTTTAGACGAGAAGCAAGACCAGGCACAGACAATCCTCCACCAGTCCTTCCAATATTCCCCCCTCCAACCATGTTTCCCATAGAACTTGTTATTCGAGGACCTGCATTTCCCAAAATTGGGGACACTCCCAATCCTGGAACAGCATTTCGGTTACCAATTGCAGCAGATGATGGAAGAATCCCAGGAATAGAACCACCAACTCCATTTGTGCTACTACTAAATCCAGGGTTTCCTACAACACTAATACCTCCTCTACTGGTGACTCCTGAATGTCCATGGGAGCTGCCATGAGATAGCTGCAAATACAGTTGAGACGGATGAAAACTTGGTAGACAACACAACAGTAGAAATAAAATAACAGAAAGAAAAGGTGAAAGTATTCACAAAATTTCAGTTATTACCCTCAATCTGTCTAAGAAAACAAACACGACACAACACATACCTGTGACAATGCAACAGGGAGATTGTTGGATGCAAATCTTCCACTGGAAAGGCTTCCTGTGGGTTGTTGAACACCCCCAGATGGAACATTATTTATTGTGGAGCTTCTTGATGTGAGTGAACCAGGCATGTTGGGAACATTAAAGCTCCCGTGAATATTGTGCAACCCTTGAATAGATCCTGCAGCAAGAACTTAGCAATTATACAACTAAATGGGCGGAGAAAATGAAGTAAATCCAGCAAATGCTCCCCACCAGTGTGATGAAAAATTGGGGAGGCTGCACCAGACTGACCAGAGAATGATGTAGCAAAAGACCGCCCAGCACCATCTGGAAGATTTGAAGCAGATCCGTTCAGAGAAGACTGCAAAGAAAATTCAGTTATAGTTCACATTTATATGTTAAAAAGAATAAATCCAGATCTTAGGAGATAATAAAATATAATAATACTATAAAAAGTTATAAAACAAAAATTTATCATTCTACTGGATGCATCCAACAAGCACAAGGCATGAAACCTTCAACAAAGGCCGCAAATTTATAGTTTTTCTTGATCTGTAATTTACTAACCATGTCTAGAGGCAACTACTAGCATTAAACAAGCATACAAAAAGAAGCTGTCAAGAAAAATCAATGATAGGGGAAAAAATAGGACCAAAGATCTAGTTATAGTACTCATGAATTCCTCCAGACTCTCACCCGAATGTCCTAATATTCTTCTCCAACGACACAACCTAGAATTTGAATAGATGTCACTTTCCTTTTGGCCAGTTTGTCACACACCTCAAATCACCAGAATCTCATTCCTCAAAATGCATGCAGAAAATTCAAAAAACAGTACACACTCAAAACATAAAACACAAGAATCTTCTAAGTTATAACAAATTGGCACGCCAACGTGTGGTCATAGATCTTAACCATGTAATCTTCTAAAAAAAATTCAAAGTACCATGTATGCAATACATACCAAACACAGCAATGATTATAAATGTTGATGTTAACATGAATGAAATGAAAATATATCAAGCTGGAATCCATAAGTCAAAATTGAGAACAAAGGGCATATGAATCCCAATATGAGACATGTATTTCAAGCTAGCAAGAGACAGAAAAGTCCAGAGTTTTCAATGAAAATGAATCAAAATACAACATTGTAGCAATTTGGTAGCCATGACAATGCAAAAGAGTGAAGGGAAAGATCAGATGTTAAAAATAATCTACAAGATACAAAAAATGAAACAAGGAGGAGGAGGAGGGGGAGGAGTGAGCTTTATAGGTCATAAGGAAATACATTAAGTAACCCCGACATTGCATAAATTTCAAATGGTCAAGCCAAAAGTCATCCCTTGCAGAAAACAATCTTCCTTTGTACTCACAGTCGTCAGAAAAGTCTGGAGTGTTTCCTTGTGAATAACCAACCTAAATAGAACAAATACCATAAAAGATAACATCAGACACTTTGTGATACAATCGCAACTTTAAATCATCCATGAATACAACAAACTAAACCAAAATTTAGTAAGCAGAATACATGTCAAAATGGAAGTTAAAGTCAAATCTGACACTCTCTCCCATTACAATCTTGTTCCGGTCTCCGAACTAAAGAACCTGAGAGTCATCCAGGTTTTACCATTCAATCCTTTTTGTAACTAAAACACAATACTCTGTAAAACCAGGTCATTTCTCCATATAATTTATGAAATGAACAAGAGAGATACAAGCTATAAAATACACTAAACACTTCATTTACTTCATGGCATCACAGTAAAACGAGCAGTTTCACTTGGAATAAACAAATATTGCAGTTGCGGCAACAACCGTCAACCGCATCAACCCGCAATTGCAAAGTGATTTCCGTTCATATGAAAAACACACAGCATAGCCACATCACACCCGGAACACAACCACAGCAGCCACGATGTTACCGTTTTTGTTCAGGATAAACATTTAACGGCCAAAATCTTGGGGAAAAAATATCACAGGCACAATCCGTACGCAATACTCACAGCCACAACCCGTACGCAGTCACAGTAAGTGCAACACGACTACAATTTTCTTTTGCGGAAAAATGTGACTCCAACTTCAATTTGAAACCGTGGAATAGACTATCGGTGCATTTTACTCCCATTTTTGTTGATTAAAAAACTGTATTATGACAACCTTGAAGCTGTATCGAGGATGAGCAAACCTTAAATTAGTTTCCAAGTATATCTCATTTGTTCGTATGGATACCGAGGGAGCGAAATTACGAAGCAGAAACCGTAGTCAGAAAATATTTGCCCGCACAATATCGCATACCGAAAAAAAAATAATCGAAAACAAGTAATTATAAATACTCAGCCTCAGTAGAAATTCCAATTACAAACTCCTCATTTCTTTCATACTGTAGAGAAAACAGTGTGTGAAAAATCACATAAACAAAATAAACCACACTGCATTGGCAACAGAGAAGGTTCACTCCGCCGAATGAAAATTAGCATTGAAAACATACACCGATAGTCGAAGCTTGAGAACTTGAACAGAAACACCTAAAGGCTAAAGCAGTGAGATTATGAGCATCGGAAGCCTCTAACAGTGACGCGCGACGAGGATCTAAAATGAAGAGAATAATGAAGTGGAAAGCACAGTAGATCGAAGTTGGGACGAGTCAGGATCAACTCGGTTTCGAACGCGAAGAGGAAGAGAGAGTACCTGAGAAGTGAGAAGTAGATCAGAAGTGAGGTTCTGAGTCAGAGAGCGAGTTCGGGTGCCCTAAATCGGAACCAGAAAGCGAAAGCGAAAGCTAGAAAAGAGATTGAGCGAAGCTTTTTGGCGATTGGGTTAGGATTGGGTTTTCAACGACAGGACAAGCTTTATCAATTTCCGAATTAAAAATGAAAAAATGTGCACTCGCTGCGAATACCGATTCGCCACCACCCTGGGCCTAATTTGCAAAATTTATTTCAGTTTTCAGTTAATTTTGTAGTGCCGGAGAATACATTTATAATTATCTTGAATACTATTTTTTATAAGAATCACTGGTATTCGACTCCGCTGATAGTTTTTTTGGAATTTATGGCAAAGACATCTATTTTTTATTTCAATAAAATTGATGAAAATTCTCTTGATTGTAGGTGAGATATCTATGAGTTGATTTGATTTGGATTTAGAATATACTAATAAAATTCAAAATGTTCATGTCTAACTGTTTGATTTTGTTTTAGTTTTTAAATTTTTTACACAATTCGAATAAAACATATTATTGTGCGTTAAAAAAATTTGTGTGGTATATTTACACTTGGTAATTTATATATATATATATATATATATATTAAACAAATTTCATGTAGATATAAGATATATAAGTTTTTATGTAAAATATTCATCTCTGTTGGCATATTCATAGTCTTTAATTATTATGTTTTTGTTTATTGTTACTTATGTGATTTTCATATAAACCTTTAATCATGTTCCTTTATCATATTGATATTTTTTTGATATAATTTATCATATTGATGTTGATATTATATTGACAAAGTATGGCTGATTACATTACTAAACCTTTGTTTGTTTTAGACCCACAACCCTTAGACTCGATTTTGAAGGAAGGAGCTTGATACCTCCTTTGAAAAATTATTTAAGCTACCAAAGGTAAACCAATTATAACCTTTTATTTATAATAATATTCAACATGGACCATTTTTAAAAAAAAATATTTATTGTTTACTCAAGCGATAAACATTGTTTCTGAAGCAAAACTTAGGGTGCAAGTGATTTCTCTACGATAGATAAAAAACTTGTTCAACCTCGTTGATGATCTTCCACGGACTGAAACTATTATTCATAGAAGATTGTCTCTTTGCCTTCATGGGTGGCTGGAGTAACATAAAATCTGCTGAAACTGGGCTTCCTTTTTTCGGTGGCAATCTTTTTTGCTGCTGGCAAATATTTGTTAACGAAAAAAAAGGAAACAGAGATAAAGAGGATGCATGGCTAAAGCACTTTATTGGGATTGGATGACGGGTCTCTAAGGCATTGTTGGTGCCCAATTTCCACATTGTATGTTGTTGCGCTCAAATTGAACAAAACTCCATGGCCAAAAAAGAAATTTGAACAAAACTCTTAACATCATTCATGGCTTTTGACCCCCCCCCCCCCCAAACAAAAAAATTGATAGCTTGTTTGCGTCTTGTTTTTAAATTCAAGCATCAATAATGATAATTTGAACCTTCAAGCAAGCATCAATAATTGATAGTTTGTGCTGGGTTATTTATAGGATTAAGATATAACAAGGGCTTTCTTAAAATTCGACTAGGGCTCACATCCACTCCTCAAAACTGGCTTGAAAGGTGGAGACTCCCCTAGTTATATAAACACCGCACAGGCCCCCTGACCACCACCAAGAGGAATCCGGGCTCTGATACCATCTTAAAATTCGGCTGGGGCTCACATTCACCCCTCAAAATCGGCTTCGGTCTTCTGTGTAGAGCTCGGAGGAGGGTTTTGCTTCTGCGGTTGCTGCTCCTCCATAACCATAACCACCCTCCGAGCTCTACATAGAAGACCAAAGCCAGTTTTGAGGGGTGGATGTGAGCCCCAGCTGAATTTTAAGATGGTATTAGAGCCCAGATTCCTCCCGGTGGTGCAGATACTACCGCTAGCCCTCGCCTATAGTGTGGAACTTAGGCTCGAGGGGCGTGTTGGAAGTCTCACATTGGATGATCAGGGGCCCTGTGTGGTCTTTATATAGCCGGGGGAGTCCCTACCTTTCAAGCCAGTTTTGAGGGGTAGATGTGAGTTCCAGCCGAATTTTAAGAGGCAAAATTCGGCTTGTTGGATATTGCAATTGATCGAGGTGTTTATCAGAATTTGAGTGCAGTGGTGGTGACAAAGGTAGGAATTTGTTTAATATTTTACAGAGTATACTATTTTTAATAAAAGAACTCATTGCAAGTGGAAGATTAGAATTATTTGATCGTTAGTCATGTGACAGCATCTTAAAAAAAAACTTATTAAAATATTATCAAATAATTTTAAAATAAAAGTAATCCAAATAGGTTTAAAGTCTTGAGAGAGATTTGAAAAAACAAAAGGAATAAAAGTTAAAAAAGTTAAATATATTTTTTCTCTAGAAAATGATATTTAGATTTTGATGCAAAGATCGGATAATATGCAATAAGAAATGAGAAAATAAGAAACTGTTTAATGATCAATAAGAAACTTCGGTTTTACATATTTTGATAACACTTATTGATTTTATATCTCAGTTTCTTACAGTTATTTTCGTCCAGAAGCATGTGAATCCCTCTCTAGCTCGAGTTTTTCATTTTCTGGCTGTCATTATTTTTTGATTAGTGATAAAATATTTTTGTTAGTTATTGGTGGTCGTTAATACACCTGAGTTTGAGACTCTTTAGATCAATAGTACTAAATAATATTAAAAAAAAATCTTTGATATTATTCTATTATACTACCGGCACGACTTTACCAACCTTTTTCATTGAAACTCATTGCCAGCAAAAGCGAGCCCCACAAGTAGATGTTGATGTTATAAACATTCATTCATCTGTTACTTGTGCGCTTGCTAATATCATTCCTACTACATAACAGTATCATTAACTCTAGTTTTTATTGCTTCTCAGCGAGTTACCAACTCACCTGTCTTAATTTATTTCCTTTATTTAATTTTAATTTTTATTTCCTTGAGTGACACGAGATTCGGTAATCATGGTTTCACTCCAAAAACCAGGTCGGTAGTATTTCGATTTTGTACAAAACCCTGTTGACCATCTTTTAGCTTTTTCCCCTCTTTCCCTTGTTCAAAAAATAAAAAAATAAAAAGAAGTACGATAAAAGAATCTAGGACAATATATCAATTATTAAGGTTGTCATCTGTTTATTCTAGCTTGTCCTGAGCTTGATTCCTGCTGAACATGCGTTTGTTCTTCTTCTTTCATCATTTCCATCGAATTCCTTTCGATACAACAAAAGGGTAGTTCAGATTTGTGTCGTGCTCTCTAGCTTAGGGATCTTCCTGGTTCTGCTTCTGGAGTTCTGAAAGGTATTAAATTTAAAAAGGTGCAATCTCTGGTCTTCATTCTTATTGTGTTCTTTCTGTAACCTCCTTGGTATTGTGATTGACAAGTAAAAGTTCATTGCTTTGTTTTTCTAATTCTTGCATGTACCAGCGCTCTTCCAAGGAAAAGAAAAGAAAACACATCATTATCAGTGGTTTTCTCTGAATACTTCTTAGACATGTGGGATTGCAGAAAACGTGGCTTATTTATCTGTGCCTTTTCAATCTTGCCCTTGGTATGCTTTTCTGCCAACTTTGTTCCTCTAGACAATTACCTTATAAACTGTGGAGCACCTTCTAATATTTCAATAGATACCCGCAATTTCACAGCTGATAGTTTCTTTAAGAAATTCCTTTCCACCCAACAAGATGTTCTTGCCAGTACCACCTTAAAATCAATCACTTCCTCCAGTGATTCACCTCTCTATCAAACTGCAAGAATTTTCACTGCACACTCAGAGTACACATTTCCTATAAACAGGAAGGGGAGACATTGGATCCGTCTTTATTTCTTCCCATTTGCTTATGAAAAGTACAATCTGAGTGCTGCAAATTTTTCTGTTACCACCCAAAACAGCATCCTTCTCAGTAACTTCAGTGTGCAGAAAAATCCTGTTAAGAAGGAGTACTCGGTGAATGTGACCTCAGACACCCTTGTGATCACTTTTACCCCTTCCAACAG
This sequence comes from Glycyrrhiza uralensis, assembly GCA_030159175.1. NCBI lineage: Eukaryota > Viridiplantae > Streptophyta > Magnoliopsida > Fabales > Fabaceae > Glycyrrhiza > Glycyrrhiza uralensis. Next base: position 51,841,314 of record BRZY01000003.1, on the reverse strand, counting down.
CAATTCCACTGCTTTTGTGAATGCTATTGAAGTTGTTTCAGTCCCTGATGACCTCATTGCGGATGATGCTTCCACCCTGAACCCGCGAGGAAGCTACTCGGGGTTGTTGACACAGGCACTGGAGACAGTTTTCAGGGTTAACATGGGTGGTCCAACTGTCTCCTCTGGCAGTGACCCTCTTCATCGAACATGGGTTCCAGATAAAGGCTTCCTTATACAACCTAACCTGGCCAGTAATTTTTCAAGTATAGGTGCTGTTAAATATGTGGAGGGAGGGCCAACACAAAATACTGCTCCACCAACTGTCTATGGTACACTAACACGGATGAACTCAGACGGTGACCCCCGCAGCAACTTCAATGTGACCTGGCAATTTGATGTGGAACCTGGATTTCAATACCTTGTTCGGCTTCACTTCTGCGACATAGTCAGTAAAAGTCTTAACAATCTCTATTTCAATGTTTACGTTGACTCCTGGTTGGCTGTCAAGGATCTTGATCTCAGTCTGATAAACAATAATGTTTTGGCTGCTCCATATTTCATGGATTTGGTTACAGCCCCGCCTGTCAGCAATAAAATTCTTGTGAGTATTGGCCCTTCTACTCTAAATGGTGATTATCCTAATGCTATTTTGAATGGGCTGGAGATCATGAAGATGAACAACTCCAAGAGCAGTCTCAGTGCATCAATGGCTGTGCCTGTGACTAGTACTCATGGTTCAAATTCTAAGAAAATTGGCATGATAGTGGGTGTGAATCTTGGGGCATTAATTGTAGTGGTTGTGGTTGGAATTTTATTGATACTCTGCAGGAAAAGAAGACGGTTAGCAAAACAAGGACATTCGAAGACATGGGTTCCTTTATCTATCAATGATGGAACTTCTCACACGATGGGAAGTAAATATTCCAATGGCACGACAGCAAGTGCTGCTTCAAACTTTGGGTATCGCATCCCGTTTGTGGCAGTTCAGGAGGCTACAAACAATTTCGATGAGAGTTGGGTTATTGGCATAGGTGGTTTCGGTAAGGTATACAAGGGAGAGTTAAATGATGGCACTAAAGTTGCAGTTAAGAGGGGGAACCCTCGCTCTCAGCAGGGGCTTGCTGAGTTCCGAACTGAAATTGAAATGCTGTCTAAGTTCCGCCATCGCCATCTGGTATCATTGATTGGATATTGTGATGAAAGGAATGAAATGATCCTGATATATGAATACATGGAGAAGGGAACTCTCAAGAGTCATCTGTATGGCTCAGGTCTCCCAAGCTTGAGTTGGAAGGAGAGGCTTGAGATATGCATTGGAGCAGCTAGGGGACTCCATTACCTTCATACCGGCTATGCTAAAGCGGTTATTCACCGTGATGTGAAGTCTGCAAATATCCTGCTTGATGAGAACCTCATGGCCAAAGTTGCTGATTTTGGGCTATCAAAGACTGGGCCGGAAATTGATCAGACGCATGTGAGCACAGCTGTCAAAGGGAGTTTTGGGTACCTTGATCCTGAGTATTTCAGAAGGCAACAATTAACAGAAAAGTCGGACGTGTATTCATTTGGGGTAGTTCTGCTTGAGGTTCTGTGTGCGAGACCCGTTATAGATCCATCCCTTCCCAGAGAAATGGTGAACTTGGCAGAATGGTCAATGAAATGGCTGAAAAGAGGGCAATTGGAGCAAATCATAGACCCAACACTTGCAGGGAAAATCAGGCCAGATTCTCTTAGGAAGTTTGGGGAAACAGCTGAAAAATGTTTGGCTGACTTTGGTATTGACAGGCCTTCTATGGGAGATGTATTGTGGAATTTGGAGTATGCTCTCCAACTCCAAGAGGCTGTTGTTCAAGGTGATCCTGAAGAAAACAGTACCAATATGATCGGCGAACTCTCTCCACAGATCAACAATTTCGACCACGAATCAAGTATTTCTGCAGCACAATTTGAAGCTTCAAGTCTGGATGATCTTTCAGGTGTTTCCATGAGCAAGGTATTCTCACAGCTGGTGAAGTCTGAGGGAAGGTGACTTTGAATATAACATCTGAATCTGCATTATCTTACTTTTGTTTAATGATTTTGGTGGTTTGTCATCTGTACTGTAGTTCTCTGCCCCCTCACAGAGGACTCTGACATTTTACTATAGTTGTAAAGAAAGACCAAATTAGTGAAACATGTTTGGATTAAGTTAACCCAACAATACATTTCTGATTTGATTTGTGAGTTTGGACTAAGTTATCTTGAAAAATGAATGCTAAATTGTGCAAATATATTCTTCAGGTACTTTACCACTTATCAGCCAGGGAAACATATGAAACTAAAAATTTAGCCAAGTTCTTACCATAAACGACAATATAGGTGGTGAAACAAAATTGTTTTTAGCCAAATGTGAAGCATGCAATTTCTCTGAAATGGTCGTTCAGCAAGCTGTAGTTTGTTGTTCTTTATGGTTAATCATGTTTTGTTTTATATGATTCCAAATATTCTGCCTTATCTTTCTTTTTTAGTTACAAAACTTCATCTGCATATTTTGCTCATGGTGAGAAAAAACAATATGAATTATTTGATTAAGCACAAGAGATGCCAGTCAGCCTTGGCCACCGTAGTTCTTGATTTTGAATCTTGATTATCAAAGTATTCTAAGGGGATCTATGGGTTGCAGATTTCTGCAAATCGCTTGGAAGACCTGACACGGAATTTATTATTAAGATTACACAATAGATATTAAATTTCCAAAATTGCAATATATAAATAAATATAGTCATGATACGTGTTATGTCAGGTTTGGTTTTAGGCTATTAGAACATAAATTACTTTGCATATTATAAATGGAATTGACATTCTCCGTATCAATCGATACATTAAGAATGTGCGGGTGGTTAATTGTCCATAGAAGGCAACTTCAATGGACTGGACTCCGGAGGAGTCGAGTCTTTCCATTTTTCACCAAGGGCATGTTTGCTTCTTATTTTGATTTTTGTTTTTATATTTATTTTCAAAATTAATTATATAATTTATTTTTTATATATAAAAACAGTAAAATTAATTAAGCAAAAGTAAAATGTAATCAAAAAAAATTAAGTAAAAGTAAAAACTAAACAGATCCAAATTTTTTAAGTTTCTCGTTTTATTCTCAGATGCCATACGTAGCTAAATTGTTAAACAAATTGAGGCCAACAATACTACTGAAAGAATGAAATAGCAAAAACAAAAAACACAACCAAATTTCAGAGTCAATAATCATCAGTACTGAATTGTTGGAATAGATGGTTCTAACATTTGCAACACAGTGATCAGATTACAGAATTCATATGATGACTCTTGCATCCTGCCATTCTATTTTTCTTCTTGACTGCAAGACTTTTCCTCACTCAAAATAAAACAACTACAACCAACAAATCAAACCCAACAAAAAAAAAAGAAAAAGCCTAACCCTAACCCCCAAAACCGTAAAGAGTCCTTCCCTGTCTCTTGAGGGCATACACCACATCCATAGCAGTGACGGTCTTCCTCCTCGCGTGCTCAGTGTAAGTAACCGCGTCGCGAATCACGTTCTCCAGAAAGATCTTGAGCACGCCACGTGTCTCCTCGTAGATGAGACCACTGATACGCTTCACCCCTCCCCTACGAGCCAAACGCCGAATCGCTGGCTTAGTGATTCCCTGAATGTTGTCGCGCAACACCTTACGGTGTCGTTTCGCTCCACCCTTTCCCAAACCCTTTCCACCTTTTCCACGCCCAGACATCTTGCTCAACTAGTAGAGAAAAAAATGACCCAGAACAGAAAAGAAGATAAGGTATTTGGTTTTAGTTACAGTGCTAATTGACTGAGATGGAGACTTATTTGGGTATGTTGTATTTATAGTAGGTGGTGTTGTGGGGTTGGGGCCAGTGCGTGGATCCGAGGGGTGGGTTTCGATGATGCGTTTTGGACGGTTGATGGATGGTTAAGGGACGGTTCAGATCTGAGATTGGACTGGGAGCGGATCGATGACGTGGCAGAAGGAAGTTGGTGACCAAATTTTGGGGGCAAAAATAAAAGGCGCTCGTGGCTTTGGCGCGTTGGCGGTTTGGACCCCGCGGGTTTCTACACTCTGCAATTTTGATGAAGGAATTGGAATGCCGCCTAGAATTGCTTTGAAAATTTGTCCAAACTTGTAAACACAACAGTGACAACACAAAATTTATATGCCATGAGTTTATTTAAAAACAATTGAAGAATTAATCCAGCCATAATAACCAAAACAAACTGTTAAGAGTGATATCGTTATGCCCAAAGAAGGCAAGTGAGAGAAACTAAAATGTATTGAAAAAGCTCTAAACTATGGTTCGTTCTAGGGTGGACCACCTTTGTGGGTGGTTCACCATGAACCACTAATTGAAAAACTTGCATAAAACTTTAGTAGCCACTGGATTTATTGTTAAAAATTCAATGGTCCAGATCAATTAAAAAAAAGAAGAGAACAACTCAAGCTTTACTCACACAATCTTTAACCCACCCCACTCCTCCTCCCACCTGCCTCCACCACGGCTCCACCTCCATGTCCCTCTCTTCTATACGCGGCCACCCTCCATCGTCCACTACCATTGCCGTCGTCCGATATCACCACCCCACTCCTTCTTCTTTGATTTTCCCCCTCATGCGGCTTCCAAACCTCTTGGATCTCCTATGGTTGCATGAACTTCAACACCCGTGCCCTCTGCACCACAAAGCTCTCCAACTTTATCTCTTCTCTTACCTCACCGGACCCACCGTCGGTAACGTCTCCGATTGCCGATCATATACTTCGATCTACGCTGCATCTCTCTCCGATCAGCTTGGGCCCACTGATCTCGGAATCGCCAAGTGCCTCTTCGGCCTCGATTTTAGCTCCTCCGGTTCAAGTGGTAAGCATCGAACTCTCGTTATTGTACTCGTTTCCGTTTTTGTCGTGTTGGGCTTGTTGGGTCATTGGTGGGTTTTGGGTTTGGTTTAGATTTAAGCGGAAGATGATTGAAAGAAAAAAGGATAAAACTGGTAACACTGAGATGCGTTTGGTTGTTTCTGGGTTGGATTCGATGAACCAAAATACCACTTTGATTAGGTTCACTTTTGATGAAGTTACGCGCCGTTTCTGAGGGCACCAAAGTCGTCACCAAATTCACCAGCTCTTAGATTCATCTGTTGTTTTCCTTTTCCCCCTTTTCCTATGATCTAGGGTTTACTTTCGTTCCGATTTAATTCTCATTTAATTTAATTAGGATTAGTCTTTTTTTATTGTAGATGTAAAATGATAAGTTTCAATTTGGAATAATAATATCCTTTTTGTTATCTGCTCTTCGTGAATATGGTTTAATGCGAAAAGGTAAATTTGTTGATTGATCCGTGTTCATATGTGTTTACTCATCTGGTAGTAGTACTGAACTAAAATTGTGTCTGGTAAATTTGAGGTCGCAATGTGTCATGTAACAATCAGGACCACGCATTCCTTGAAGTGCTTAATTTGAATCAGACGCTTTTTTTTTTGTCATAGCTCTGATTTGTGGTATGTTGGGTGAATTTAAGAGTTTCCGATTTCCTTTGAGTTGAATAATCGGATGACAGGATGCCATTTTGGAAATCCGTTTTGGTATGTTGGGTGAATTTAAGAAGGCTACTGGGAATGTTATGGGAATGTTTATAGAGGATTATTGTCCAATGGAACTCAAGTTGCTTTGAAGAGATTCAAGAATTGTTCGATTGCTGGTGATGCTAGCTTCACTCATGGTGATGTTCTGGTTTCTTCTCGCCTATGGATGAGGATGAAGGAGAGATGGGGGAGGGGTTATGTGAGAGAAAGTGTATATGTTCTCACTTTTTTTATCAATGCATCTGGGCCTTTAAAGAAAATCGGACGCTTATAATTGAATTTACTAAAATTTTCTGAAACTTCACCACGATGAACCACCTATTTGGTGGTTCACCCTAGACGGAGCCCTAAACTATAGTTGTATAATGTAAAATTGAAGAAGTTGTTATAGCCTATAGATAATATGTGTATAAGCAATGTTGATATTCTTTTAAAAGAAGTGATAATTCAGTTATTATAATTCACAAATTTTAAGTTTCTTTTTCCCTCAAATGTAACCAATTTTGGGTTTGATTGGCATGCATGGTGGGTAAAACTTGATAGTGTAGAGCCTAATTGTATAAATTTAATAAAATTTTAGTACTATGCAATGTTTGCTGCAATCTTGTACCGGATATTGGTGGGGGATCACACATTAAGTATAGAATATGATCTCGAAGAATAAGGCCTAAAAAACTCGCTCATAAATCATAAGCGACTTTTTAAGGGAAATTCATACTTTTTTGTTGGGCTGGGTAGTGCAACTTGCACTCAAATCAGCTCACAACAAAAAAAAAACACGCACTCAAATGAAAATATTTATCGCATCGCATCCAAACCCTAGCGCCGTGAACGAGAAAAAGAAGAAGATAGAAGACAGGGCCGCTGCGCTGGCGGCCCCCCCGTTTCCTCCGCTCATCCCGTCGGATCCAAGCTCATATCGCCACCACGGTTTTGCTATTGTTTCTGCGGTCGTCCCCGAGCCACCATGGCCTGTTTTCGTCCTCTGTGGGCTTGCGTTCAGGAGGCAGAGGAGTTCAGGGGGTTAGGGGTGCGGAGGTGGAGGTAGCAGAGCCGGTTCTGCTAGTTGTGGGGCGGGGGAAGAAGAATTGGTACTGTTCCTCTCTCTCGGGAGGTGGATGGCGCAACGCAGAAGAGGGTGGCTGAACGCACCAGGGACGACGTTCTGGGTTCTTTCTTCTGCGGTTGGAAGCTCTGTGATTGGCGAGGGGTAGGACGAGTGCCTACCTCGTCTGGATTAGCATGTTGTCTCCTTCGTGGGTGGCTCAGGTGCGTCAGTCGGGGGTTGCGGTGTTTGGTGTCGTTGGCTGTTGTCGTTGCCGTGTTTTTTTGGTTTTGCTTCTTCTCCGTTTTGCCGCCGCCGGAGCTGCTGGGTGGTGATCCTGTCCAAGCTAATTTGGTTATCACTGGAACGTTGATGCATAGCCTAACTCACCCGATAGGAACTGGAAAGAGACTTGTGGAGTAACATTAAGGAGGCAGAAGGTTTTGGGTGTCTCAAATGGGCTTTTCCCAACCCACCTCAAAAATATTTGTTTGTATCTTTTTTTGGTATCCTTTCTGGTGTAGTTGGTTTTGTATTTGTGTTCTTGTGTGTTTTGTTAGTTTGGTTTTTGTTTTCCTTGTCTAGTGTACGCTACAGCCTGGTCTTTGTTACGACAGCGTGTCTCATTTAGGATTGTTATATGTTTTGTGACTCTGCATATGTCGTTTTCCTTGCTGTAGATGCCGTATGGCCGAGGGGTTACCCTTGTTATCAACTTTCATCTTTGACCAAAAAAAAATGAAAATATTTGATTGACCAAAAAAAAAATGAAAATGTTTGTAAGAGAGAAAAAGGAAGCTCCCAAGTTTCAACAAGGGCTATGTTGTTTTTAGGGTTTGTTTAGATTGACTTATGCAGAGCTTATAAACACAGTTTATGACTGATTCATAAGCTGTTTTGGGCTTATTTTTCATAAGCTACCTAAGATAGCTTATCAAAACAGCTTATAGCTTATATGAAATAAGTTTCACCATATTTTTTCTTCGATTATAAAAATAGCTTATACAGCTTATGCTATAAGCTGTAGAATAAGCTGTTATGCCAAACAGGGCCTTAGTGGATTTGTATGTTTGTTGGTTTTTTAGGAGTTCAGGTTGTTGTTGGTTGTCTATATTAGCTTAGTTTGTTAGGTGCGTGTCTTTGTATTGACCTGTTTATGTTTCAAGAGACATAACATTAGCTTGACTTTGGCCGTAGGAATTGTTGGGTCTTTGGTGTATTGCCCTCTGGGCTTTGCCCTTTTAATGAATTTTCCCGTGACCAAAACAAAAAGTTCCAACAAGTGCCTATTGCACCGGCAGTACATGTATTACTCGCCATGTGCTTTCAATGTTTTTTCCCTTCTATAATTGATATTACTGTAGCACTTTATGTTGCTTTCCTTAGATTAAAGCATGTGACTGGTACTTGGGTGGGTTTTTTAAATTTAAAATTTTTATTAAGAACTTCGCAAGGTAATTTGTGGAATCTATTTTAAAAAATATAAATATGTGAGATAACATGTGATAGTCATTTTAAATTCTTAAAGAATTGCTAAAGTTATTGAAAATGACATTACATAAGACCCATTAAAAAAGAGGTAAGACACTCTAATGATGTTTCCTATTAGAGATTAGAGATGCTCTTTAAGACAATATTAGTGCTTTGATGGAGCTATAGCCTCTAGCAGAAGTATTCCTTTTGGAAGCGGCCCCATCCTCCTATATGGGGTATGTTTGAATAAATAATTTATTTAAAAAACTATGATTAAGCGTTTATTATATAAAAGTTTATGTATAAATTATTTTTATAATCGAATAGAAAATATGGTGAAACTGATTTCATATAAGTTGTAAGCTGTTTTGATAAACTATCATGAGGAATTTATAAAAATAAGCCCAAAATAACTTATGAATCAGTCATAAGTTATTTTCATAAGCTCTGTTAAACACACTAATAAGTGTTTATATATCAATAAATAAGACTAAATAAACTCTGCATAAGTCAATCCAATCAAAAATATGATCTTTTTTGGTGTTAACAATTTGAAGAGTAAACCATCACTTTCGTCCTTTACTTTGTAACTCGCTAGCAATTTAGTCCTTATCTTTACGAAATGGGCAAATTAGTCCCTCACATTTATCACCGTCGATCACTTTCGTCCCTCCGTCAGTGAGCTTTAACTGACGTGCCAATGTGAGGGAGGGACGAAAGTGATCGACAGTGATAAATGTGAGGGACTAATTTGTCCATTTCGTAAAGATAAGGACTAAATTGCTAGCGAATTACAAAGTGAAGGACGAAAGTGATGGTTTACTCCAATTTGAATCACCATAATTAAGAAAAACCTTTTCCAATTTTGTAGGCGTTGCATTCATAGCTCGTAGCTCGGTGTTATGGCATGATTGGCATCCATTATCCTGTCATATACTACTATTATGCACTTATTTATTCTTTCAAGTTGAGGGGGTGGGGTTCCCATGATTGAGAGCATGTATAGTGTGGAGCCGCGGTTAACGTTAGGGGGAAGGAAAGTCCTTTTGGATGTGATCTAAACCCTTTTATGCTAGGTGTTGCTACTTGTGGATTTGCGGTCACGTTGTCTCCACGATACTTTCTCTAGACTCGATTATAAAAAAGCAAAAAACAAATATGGTGGTCTAAAATATAAATAAATCATAAATAATTTTATCTTATTTAATGAACTCTTGTCTACAAAATACCCTTCATTTAATGTAGATTTTAATTTTAATGGCTCTTTCATCAAGGACAATTTAGAGAATGTAGTTCATTTATTTGATAAAATCAATAAAATTAAATAATATTAACTAATTTTCTTAATTAACGTGCATTTTTTTTTTTGCTTATATATGAATTTAGAAAGAGTATACATGTAAAAACCGACAATAGCTGTTACATAGAGCTCGAAACTTCAAATTTTGTCATTGTGAAGGCTAATGGGTATGTAATCAAGGATTTCCCATAAATGATAAAAAAAATAAAGGATTTTCCATTTTAGCCAAAAATCAAACTGTAGTTGAGAGGATCGAAATCTGAACTTCAAAACTCCACTCAGCTTATAAGAAAACTTACAAAGTTTATGCAAAGTTTAATCCTATAAACTCTACTTGTAGATTCAATGATGAACCATGGTCATCATCCAATAAGCTTTTAATTACATTGTTTACCTATCTCTTGAACACACCCAGTACAACAGTTTTCCTTTCTCTTAAAATTCGATTTGAACACTTAATTGAAGCAAAAATTAGGTTCTCTGTTTTGAGCCATTTGCGAACTGCTGCACATCTCGTGCTTTAGTTGGTAATTATTTTTTTTGGTGACAAGGTATTTTGGTTTTTTAATATAATTGGCTTATTTAAAGAGAGAAAAACAATTATTATTAGGTTTCGCTTTTATCCTCGTTTGCAATTTTGGATATTAAAACGCCGTCCATGAACTTAGTGGCTAACACACCGCCGGTTGACAAAGATGAATTGGACTGTCTTCTCCCCAACTTTGGATGTTACCCTAGAAAGCAGAACCTATATAGCCTTTAGCTTTGAGAGGGACATGATTCAAAACTTCACCATAAGAGTATATACTATACTATAATTAATACAATCCCGTATCAACCCTCAATTTCACAACTTTGTTAGGCTAATGTGTACGATTCCCAAATTAATGACTAATTAAATAATGGCTTAAATCTGTTTTTAGTCTCTTATTTTTCACTGAGTTCTATTTTTAGTCTTTCAAAAATAAAACGTGTCTTTTTAGTCCCTCATTTTTTAAAAATGGTCTCTTTTAGTCCATGGGACCATATTTTAAATTCGAAAAATATCTTTTAAATTTATATTTTGATGCTCACCTTAACCCATTTTTTCGTTTTCCTCCCCCTCCATTGATGCACCGCGTGGCCAAGGGAGGCTGCACACAGCGACGAGAAGGGAGGCGGCCACCGCGATCGCACAGGGAGGAAAACGAGAGAGAGACCGCATCTCATGGCAGCTTCGAGGGAGGACGTTGGAACTACTTCTAGCGGGGATGGGGGTCGCGATGCATTAGTAAAGAGGAAGGAGAGCGAAAAAATGGGTTAAGGTGAACATTAGGCTTGAGAGGGGTCAAAGTATAAATTTAAAAAATATTTTTCGAATTTAAAATATGGTCCCAGGGACTAAAAGAGAATATTTTTAAAAAATAAAAGACTAAAAAAATGCGTTTTATTTTTAAGGGACTAAAAATGAAACTCAATAAAAAATAAGAGACTAAAAACAAATTTAAGCCTTAAATAATTTATTAGTCATTGTGATCTTAAAAAAAAAAAATGAACGGAATGAATAAAAGTTAAAGATCAATAAAAATATCACACGTACTTCATGCCAATTTCATACCATCACCGTCACTACCATTAATTAGCAATTACTAGTACCATTGTAAATTATCCAATGCTTGATTGCTGATTATTAGAATTTATCAAACTTATGCAAATATTTATGATCACATGCTTTTCTAGTCGTTAAGCAGAAATCCAAAGACATAACCTTAAATAATTTATGATCACATGTTTTGATCAAGCTGAAAATGACCTCGGACTTTCGGTAATTCACAGCAGAAAAGTTGAACTTAGCAGCTACAAATGTGATAACATCAAATTCGATCAATGTTTATCAGTTTGTGATCCGCCCGTGACATTTTGCGATATAGCCGCTCGCCGTTTTAATTATAACCCCACTGAAGTCGTTGCATTTATGATCAATAATATCTGCAGTCTTTGACATAACGGAAGCATAAAGCATTGTCATGAAAAGACTTGATTTTGACTCTTGGCTTGACTGCTTCAGCGAAAGTGCATTGTCCAACTCCACAGCTCAAACCGGCCAAGGACTTCCTTCTTGGCTTTTTTTTTTTGTTGTTGATGAAACTTCCTTCTTGGCTTGTTCCCCCAACTTGCATCTTTTTTTCTTAAACTATTTTTGTCCTTTTCAGAGCATTAGTAATTTAGTTTAGTGGCAAACAGCCCCAATCTTTATAAAAGAAGAAGAAAGTTAAGAAGACACTATTTTTAAACATTTTTTAACTAATTATTTAGAGATTAATAACTATGTACTGAAAGTGTATTTTTTTTATACAGACACCTAATCATATCTCATTATAGTGACACATGATAATATTACTTTGTAAAATATCTCCACAAATATCTATATAATGAGATATGATTGGATGTATGTGTAAAAATATTTTACACTGTCAGTACATAACAATTAAATCCTTAATGATAGATCAATGTTGTTTTAATTGTTTTCAAAGTTTTGTATGAAAATTGTAATTAAAACTGAAAACCAAAAATAACAATAAAGAATATTTTCTGAATATAAGATACCTCAAGGTCTCAAATATAAATAAGGGAATCAAATTAACCAGTAGGCCAAGTGCATCTAAAATTTGCAAACTAGTCCCTGTTCATTGTTCCAACACTAGAAATCTCAAAGTTTCTAGAAACTTGCTCCTCAGTGTGGAAAACTTGTCGCTATATGCGCCTGCTCCAGATTTGTTGTCAGGTGGTGGACTTGTTGCGGCCACCCCCGGAATTTTCGCTGCAGCCGCCGCGAAACAGAACCGCCATAGTTTGGTGCAGGAAACAGAGAAGAATAACAGGACAAGACAAAAAAAAAAAAAGAGCGGAATTGGAGGATGAAACTGAGAATTCACACCAACTTGGACACTAGATTTCAAGTGGGGCTACCCAAAGATGCATATGAACTATTGGATTTGTCATTTGATAATGGGCAGAACAGAACACTGGCCACCTGTATGGTTGTGTTGTGCAGTGTATTTCCAATCTGATAAGTGATACCTCTCTGTGAAGATTTTCTAGATTTCCCTTTTGTCCTTTTCTTCTTCTTTTGCATAGAATTTTATAGCTTTGCATTTGCATTTGCTTCTCAATTGTTGATCTGTTATGGCCTCAAACAAATAATAAAATAACCACTTAATTACAACTGAGATTATATCAAAAGAAAAGAGACAAAAACAAAGCAATCCACAACACACATGTTCTGCTTCACACTCGCATCGCGTGCTAGTTCAATTTTATGAACATGTGCAATTAAGGACTTTGGTGTCTCCGAGAATATTATGCCATAGCTTTATTACTTATTGTTGATGGGAGACTTGGAGGCTCTTTCTTGTGATATAAGAAATTGTTCGACAAATCATATTGAATTGGTGGGGAGGGGGCACTTAGAGATGGGGCCCTTCTCATTTTTTCTTCCTGCAACATTGCATTATTCTCAGTTGACCTTTGCAATTTAAGTTATTGTAGAGGGGCAGTAAAAGTAAATTTGTCAAAAAGTTTGCTACATGAAGTCACTTTTTGATGATTGATAGTGAAACACGTGTTGGTTATTCACTCACCCAAGTCAAGAAGCCAATTGTAACTTGTTTGCGGTTTATTTATCCCTTTTATTTTACGCTGCATTGTGTTTTTTCCTTTCCCTAAGTGGAAAGCCTTTATGGTTGAGCTTGAAGACAAATTTCAGAGCACTCCACTCTTTCCCTAAATTTCACTGTAAAGAAGTGACAGGGAGGAGGACATCACCTATAGAGAAAGTGATGTTCACTATCAATTTTTACCCCCTTCTTACCTTTCTTGTCTTTTTCAGCATTTCTTTATTCACACAATCGCATCAACAAGAAGTTTATATAATATTTTATAAATACATCGTAGGTCGTATAGGAATTAAACCTCAAGTACAACTTGTTAAAGTTTTTATCCAACAACATACAATGCTGCTACTGATGAGGTCTAGTCTATAAAAAGATAAAAGGGCACTAAAAAAACTTCACCCGAGATTGAAGTCTATATTTGCACATGGTCACATCCATGATTCAAATAAACTATATTTTAATTTACATTACCTACTTTGATCACAACCGCACCACAATACTTAAAAAAAATTTGGAAAAAGTAAGCGAATTAATCAGCCTTACAATGATAAAACGTGCAATTATTTTAGTAGAACGCACCAAAGGAGGAACTGCCTTGAGGCTCCTGAGCAAGATTTGTAGGATCCAAGGTATCAAACAAATTGGCCCAATTCTCATCTTCCTCTGCCTCATCTTCTTCCTCTCCAGTACTAACTGGAGGGTTCATTACACTTTCATCATTCCTTGCAAATCTCCCTCTGACACGTGGCCTGCTGTCTGCCAATGTCTTCCTGCAAGCATACTGATTCCCAGAAGAAAACAAATTGATATATATTTTCACTGTGATTGCATCACGAGTCATAACTGAATAGTATCGAGGTGGGCCAATATAACTATTATTAATTATGTACAGTACACTGTGTTGGAGAGCAACACAAGATGCCTAATTGAGATGTTAGTAGTAATGGATTACCACTTACCAGTAACCCTTATGGATTAAGACAAAATATGTGAGAATTAAGTACCTGTTGCATTACACTAACACTGAATCACAATTCTAGTCCTCCTATCATGTTGATTATTGAAAGTATCACCACTTCAATCAGGATATGTCCAACTTTTTACTGTTTTCCCTAACTTTCAATCTTGGATGTGATTTTAGCATGATATGATATGCAAACTTTATCAGCAGTGTGGTTCTCCTCTTCACAAAGTTTTGTCCATATTATATTGGAGTTTCTCAGATTCACTCCTTTTTTTTCTTCTTTCAATTACAAAATAAAAATTATAGCCATATTTTGATGGAATATATAATTTTTGGTCAATACAAACTTTTATTAATTGGTCCAATGCAAGTTTTGTATCTTTAAAAAGAGATTAAATTAACCTTGATTTTCTTGGTGAAGTTCCTCTGGTTTCTCTTGCTTCTATATCTCTCAATCCTCACCTTCTTCTCCTCTGGGCTATAAGGACTGGCTCTGCTCATTGCTTCTATTATCATACTGCTCTCACTTGACAAAGAACTATCTGACTGGTGATAATGTTGCATTCCATCAATTCTCTGCACGAACAGCGTATTAAAACAAACAAAAAACACACATGACTCACTAATTAATTTATATAAAATTGAACAAAATAAAAAAAAATGCAGTAAACACTACATAATACATATACACACGCCCACAAAGTTAACATAATCTCTGCGATCGAATTTCGTTTAAGATATATCAATATCGTATTACAAAAAAAAATAGAATTTGATTTTGTTAACAAAAAAACAACTAATTATTGTATGCATTAATTAGAATTAGAATTAGAATACACAACAATGAGAGAGTGAGAGGTGTAAAAGTGCATTTAGAGGAGTAACAGGAGAGGAACCTGCAGATCACCGGTGCTGTAAACTCTCCGCACCGGACCGTTTTCCGGGTCAAGCAACTCAGCAAACCGAGGAGAAAAATGGTGATGGTGGGACCCATTACTCTTTCTCAGCGAGTGGCTGCTAACGCTCCTCTGCATCAGGCAGTCGGAGACTCGTTGAGTCTCGTAACTCGCCAGCGAACTCGGCGACCCCATGTAGCTGGTGCTCCCGCTGCTACAGCTATTATAATTATAATAATTATTATTATTATTGGCATTGCAACTCACCTCCGAGTTGAGTCGCGAGAGAGAGTCGTACTCGCCGGGGGCGAGTTGGGAGTGGTGCTGATGAGGTGTGGCGGTGGCGGAGTAGTGCATTGGCGACGGCGTCGATGCATCCGGGAGCGACGGGAAATGGCCGAGGGAGTCGGAGGCGCGTGAGAATGCGGTGTTACAGTTTGTATACATGGCGCTTGGTGGAGGTGGGATCGAAAGAAAGGAAGGAAGTAGTTACTGCTGTTTATGCTATTAGTGAGTAGAAGAAGAAACAGAGGAGTGAGTGAGTGAGTGAATATGGAAGCCGGAATACCAAGTATTTAATATTTTTCCGTGGGTGAGAGACACGGAACAAGACAAAACAAAAAAAAACACGATGAATTTCGAATTTTATTCTTTGATTGAAAAAAAAAATTAGAGAAAGAGAGCTGAGGCGTGAGGGGAAACAGCAATGAATTGAAACGCGAGACGTAGAAGATGACGTCATTATTTAATGGAAGAGTTGACTTGTTTGCTTCTATTGATTTGGAGCGAGTGGCAATTGGCAAATATACTTGCTTATGAATTGATAGTTAAATTATAATATGGATATTTTTTTTGACTGAATATAATATGGATATGATGTGTATAAAGTATGAATTTTTTAACAAAAATAGTTAAAAGTTCAATAAATAATTAAATAATTCTAGTTAAAAATATAAATAGCTATGGAGTGAGTCGAGTGACACATGTCATAATATGAAATATAATATGTGTCATCGCTGTGAGGTCAAAACTTGTTTTTCTTATATAGTAAGAGATAATAATTAGGTGTCTTAGTTATCTAGTATAGTGATTTTGGTCTTTCTGTTTTTAATTATTTAATTTTGGGCTCCACTTTTCAAAATGTGTAATCTTGGTCTAATATAATAAAAGATGTTAACATGGTGATGTAGTGTTATAGAAGTGTGTTGGCGTGGCCATGGATCAATGACATGATGCATCGACAAGGGTTTAAAGTGCTGATATAATATAGGTTTTAACATGTTTTTGATCCCTCTAAATATCGACGTTTTGAATTTAGTCTCTCTAAAAAAATCAAAGTTTTTTAGTCCCTCAAGAAATCAATTTTTTGATTTAGGTCCCTCTTTTGCATTGACTACAAACATGACACACTGAGATCCCTGTAAAAATGTTGACATGGCTTACATGCATCTGACGTGGCTTACATGCATTGCCACGTCAGCTGACACGTCATTCACGGTTATTTAGAGGGACTAAAATCAAAACTTAATATATTTAGAGGGACTAAAATCAAAACTTAATATATTTAGAGGGACTAAAATCAAAACTTAATATATTTAGAAGGACCATGTGACATCAATCAGACCACCACCACCACCACTCTCTCTCTCTTCCCACAACCCCCTCCCACCACCACCACCACCACCACCACACACTCTCTCTCCAATAAATCAAAACAAAATATCTTAACAAGCATGAAATGAGATCAATAACAAACAAAGGAACCCCTACAAATACATACATATGATACAATTACAGTTTGCACATTCAAACACCATAACAAGGTGCGTATGTTGGCAACAATGGCCAAGCTATTGCTGGTGTACTCGCTTGACTTCTGCATCATCCTCTGCACCTCAGTAACAGTAACTGCAGACACAGACCCAACCTCTTCTAACCCATCAACGCACGTTTCTTGGTCAGTCACTGCCGCGCTAACCCACGTCTGGATGTCGCTGATTTTAGCGTCCGTCAACGTCACGACACAGCAGGGAGAAGCCGCCATAGCCGACAGCGAGTCGTTGAGTCGACTCAGCGCGTCGTCGATCTAGTCCCTACAGTCGGCGAGCGCATGGCCCTTGGCTCTGAGCGATGAGGCGAGGTTGGTGAGTTCGTTGATGGAGGCGCGGAGGGAGAGTTTGAGGATAGATTTTGGGTCGATGGGGTTTTCGGTGGAGGAGGACACGGCGGCGAAGCATGAGTCGGGGAAGCGAGTCACGTTGCACACGGCTCGGATTGACTCGGCCGAGTTGAGGGACTTGTGTGACTCAGTGTTGGTGTGGTGGAAGAGGGTTGCGAGGGCGAAAGCCAAGGTGAGAGTGAGGAAGAGGATGGCGATGAGTGAAATTGTGGCGATGAGGGGCTTGGAGGTTTTGGGGTGATGGTGGAGTTGTCGTTGTTGTTGATCTTCGAGGTGGTGGTGGGGGGGCTGAGAGAGAGAGAGAGAGGGTGGTGGTGGTGGTGGACTAGTGGTGGGGGGGCTGTGGGGAGAGAGAGAGAGTGGTGGTGGTGGTGGTGGTCTGATTGATGTCACATAGTTCTTTTAAATATATTAAGTTTGGTGGTGGTGGTGGTGGTGGTGGTGGGGGGGGGCTGTGGGGAGAGAGAGAGAGAGAGAGTGGTGGTGGTGGTCTGATTGATGTCACATTGTCCTTCTAAATATATTAAGTTTTGATTTTAGTCCCTCTAAATATTAAGTTTTGATTTTAGTCCCTCTGACGTGGCAATGCATGTAAGCCACGTCAAATGCATGTAAGCCATGTCAGCATTTTTAAAGGGACCTCAGTGTGCCATGTCAGCGGTCAACGCAAAAGAGAGACCTAAATCAAAAAATTGATTTCTTGAGGGACTAAAAAACTTTAACTTTTTTTAGAGAGACTAAATTCAAAACACTGATATTTAGAGGGACCAAAAACATGTTAAAGCCTCTAATATATTGGGTGACAAATCAATACAAAATGTTGAAATTTTTTTGGCTATAACAAGTGCCTAAAGAGTATTGCTTAAGAAATCAAGAAATAAAAATTGTTTATCAAAAGACATACTATTAAATACATTGATAGCTTAAAAAATTTATTTTTTATTTTATTTTTTCAAATACTGATTCACATTTGTCAATTATAGATTAAAACAATAACTTAATCATATGTTCTGTCAAAAAAATAACCGAACCATATGTCTTGTAATTAAGATAAAAAAAAATAATAACAGAATATATGTGTGTGTGAGAAAGTTGTGTGTAATTTCTTATTCTAAAAATCTATGAACTTAGGAAGTAGGATTGGATGTAGACCAAGAGAACCCACAATTGTTTTGCGTAACTGATACCATGGTTAGAAGGCACTCCAAATTAAACAGGAGAATTAATTTGGACTCTATCTTGTATAACAGTAAGGTTTTCCGATCAAAATGAAACAATTGAAAACTGCCTATGTAGAGAATTTGCCTTTGGATGACATAATAAAAACCTCAACAACATGTGAGGTATATGATTCATGGTGAAGGATTGCTTAATGTATTTGGGGTCACTTTGGCACCGCTAATCTAACATCAATCTTAGGCCCATCACCACTCACCAGCCGTAATATTTATCGAGACAAAAGTTACTTTATTGTAGGACCAAAACAAAAGTCACTTTCTTGTTGAACAAAAAAAAAGTTACTTTCTTGCACTTATGGGCCAAAACCCTCTTCTAAATTAAGAGTATCAAAATCTTCCCCATCCAATGCAACCACAATTCTCTGGGTATAAGTTTGGCAGGCATATAAAAACCTTCGAAATTTAACAGGCAATGCACATATATAGCTTGATCAATGATCATGATATCCGTTGACCAAAATAAAAATGATCATGATATCCTGATCATCCATAAAAATCCCAAAGACATGGTATTAATATGCAGAATAACTACAAGTCCTCTTGGTCTACATGCCTCGCTTCCTCCTTCTTACCACAGACCAACCTTCTTTTCCTCTTTTGTATGAGGACCGTTGCGAGTCCCACATTTGGTAGTTAACTAAGGGGGTCATTGTTTATATAATTGAAGAGTCCCTCACCTCATGAGCTAGCTTTTGGGGTTGAGCTGTGAGCCCAGCTGAATTTTGAGACTCGCAACAAGGACTAATGTGAAAATTTCCACATATATGACAACTTGTTGCAATGATGCTAAATTATTTATCATAACCATAAATATTTTTTTTAGTTGTTCCTTGCATATTGTTATAAGTTAATGAAATTGTAGAAGTCGTAAATTAATATTGGGTTAAATTGATCGTTTCGAAAAATATAGGGTGATTTGTTATAATTCAGAAAAAATTATGTCAAATTTATAATTATTTACGTTATGGACACTATTGTAATTTTTAAAAATAATGGCCCAAATTCAAAAATAATAAAAACATAGCCTCCACTACGCAATTTTGTTCTCAAACTATAGTTTACCTCCTGCATGGGTTGTCATTGACTCATCCTAACCATTGATTTTTATATTCATTATATCAATGATTATGAAGTTGTGACCCAAAAATAGGACAACTTCTTGGTGACCCATCTAAAACGTCTCCGATCTTCTATATATGAATTATTTTTAATCACCCTGAATTCTGGATACCAATTCGGATTTCGGAGCTCTCTAGGCTCTCTCACACTGGTCAAAGGTGGAACAAAGTTGTAGTAGTATTTTCCTCCGTGGTCCTAACTTTGAGCCGTATGGAAATATCATATCTCAAATGACATCTATAACAATATATAATAGCAATATCAACTTTTGATAGAACCTTTTTTATTCTAATTTTGTCTTTTTAATGTAACCCTTATTAACCGTAATTGAGTGATCTACTTTTGTTTTCATTTTTGTCTTTTAATAACTGAAAAATTTAAATTTAATATTTTATAAAAATTGTACCCACATTGCATCAGAACCCCACCACTTTACTCCACACAGGAGAAGAGAATTTTCTGCATATCTCTCCATGTAAGAACAGAGGTACGCAGGAGCAGCTCACATTTGTAAATGTTTCAAGCCGCAGAAGTTTAAATTCATAAATGTCATCATTACATTACAATACATGGAGACAGAGTATTCCCAGTTGTTAGGTTGTTTGGTGAATATTTTTTGGAAAAACTACGATTCTCTCCAGCTATAAATTGTGCCTTCTAATTTTCGTTCTAATTTGTGCATATTTGTTATTCAGATGAAATTCACTCGTAAATACTTAAGGACTAATCAAGGAGTGAAGAAAATCATATTTGAACATGCTAGCAAAAATCCTCCTTGCATGCAATAATGTGCTATGTTTCATTTGTGGAACACGGGAGAGAAATGGAGTGGGGTTCTGCTTATTGGGAAAGTTGAGTACTTTTGCCTATGAAGAAATGGGGTGGGGTTTCTGCTTACATGGAAAGTTGGAGTCTTGCCAATATGGAGAAGACAACGAAACTCTTCATGGGCCAGTAAGATCCTTTGTAGAGGTTTGTGGCCTCTTTTCAACAGGATATAAACAGTTGACCAAAAAAAAAAAGGATATAAACAGTTTCTCCACTACTATCACTCAGTTTTAACTCACTATAGCCTGCTCTCTGATGTAGATTGACGATGAAAACTAATAAGAAATTAATGCAGTAATTGTGCTTGATATATATATACCATTACTTTTTTTTAAATAATGCAAGGTGCACAACATGATCCTCACACCAAAATGAAGTAACGAGAGAGAAAGTATAAGACTGGCTGCAATTAAATGATGATAATTCAATGTAAATATGAGCTATTGTTGTGTATACAAGTGTATGCGTGTAAGCATTGGTTTAATATTTTACAAAAGACTCATTTTAAAGTGATGACAAGAAATGAAAAAACACACATTCCTCCTCTACGCCTCGCTGATAACTTCAATTTCAGCCCAATGTGATCCCTTCCTCAAAAGCAAAATTAAGAACGAAATACCACCCCTTTTACCGGAGAGAGTTAAGATAAAGGGGGTGGGGGTGGGCGGCGTTGCTATCATTTTCTAATCATGAAAATATGGAAAATTCTCTGAAACTGTGAAACTCTCTTTGGTGATACTCTTCTCAGTTGACTAAATAATTGAGTTATATTTTTGAATACCTCTCCATCTTCAACTCATCTCTTTTTCTATCTTTTTCCTGTTACATCAATTAATTATCTTTTTTGATACATTATTACATCAATTATCTATCACATCTATCACTTAATCTCTCTTATATTCCTATATCTCTAGGTGTAAAATGGAGATTGAGTACCAAAAATCCATTTTTCTAAAATATTTTTCAAAAGTGGGATGACATGGCAAAATAAAATATATACTATGCCACATGCTGATGTGATGTGCATGATGCATTAGAGCATCTCCATTGGTAAGTACTTAAAGGGTACTTAAATGGTACTTAATAGGTACCCCAATGGAGCATTGCAGCTGGAGTACTTAATGGGAGAGGGGTGTTTCTACAAGTACTCTCTCTCTCCTCTCTCCTTGGGTCCCACTCGTCAGTCCTAAAAAAAAACTGAAACAATCTTTTAGTGACAGTTTCGTCTGTAGGTAAAAGGTTTTATAATATTAAAAAATTAACACTCTCTCTCTCTTGTCTCGTCTGGGTCCCACACGTCAATGTTTAAAAAAAAACCTGAAACAAGTTTTTACCTACGGTTTCGTCCGTAGGTAAAAGCTTTTATAATATTAAAAAATTAACACTCTCTCTCTCCTGTCTCGTCTGGGTCCCACGAGTCAGAATTTGCACTGTTTTGTGGGTTATTGGTGGGATTCATTTAATAATTTTTTTGGAAGTGCTGAGTTGGAGGGGTTAGGTACCTATTAGGTACTTGAGTTAAAAAAGTAAAAATGAGTGATGTAGAAAGGTGGGACCCATTTAAGTACCAAAAAATGAGTTTTTCCACTAAAGATGCTCTAAACTAATTTACTATATTAAACTTCATTATTCTCAAGTCTCTCGGTTTTTATGTTATAATCAAGGCTTAAATCTGTTTTTAGTCCCTCATTTTTTACTGAGTTCCTTTTTAGTCCCTAAAAAATAAAACGTATCTTTTAGTCCCTCATTTTTTAAAAATTGTCACTTTTAGTCTCTGGAGCCATATTTTAAATTTGAAAAGTATTTTCTAAATTTATACTTTGACCCCTCCTAAAGTCTGATGTTCACCTTAACCCGTTTTTCTGTTCTCCTCCCCCTCCATTGATGCACCGCGGGGAGGAGCTCCGTGCGGCCAAGGGAGGTTGCGCACAATGGCAGAAAGGGAGGCGGCCACTGCGATCGCACAAGGAGAAGAACGAGAGAGAGGCCGCATCTCATGGCGGCTTCGAGGGAGAACGTTGGAACTACTCCTAGCAGGGATGGGAGGTCGCGGTGCATCAGTGAAAGAGGAGGAAACCCGAAAAATGGATTAAGGTGAAAATCAGATTTGTTCCATTGTCTCTCTATCTATTAGCCAATAGGGGGTTATCATTCATGCACCCTATTGTTTCGACTTTCATGCTGTTGATTTTTGATCGACAACCGGTAACATCAGCTCGCCTAATTCTCTAGAGAATGATGCACATGTAAAACTGAGCGCTCTATGTATGTCAAGTCCTTATAGTTCTTGATGCGTAATCAATCATGTAATATAGATAGATAGATACCTTTGTCGCCATTAAGAGGGTTCGCTTCAATGTCTATTCCAATTATGAAGATAAAAAGATGGAGAAAAAGAGAGGGCAAATTAAGTGACATAGGAAGTGATGGATCGAAGAAAAGGGGAAACGGATATAAATGGTTGCAGCTATCAATTTCTCACACTTGCCACATATCAGTGACTTTAATTAATGGGTTATATTATCTTCGCAGCATGAGTTCCATAGCACAAAACAAATTCCCATGAACTATCAATATACGATTTGGCAAGCCACAAAGTGCCTCAAACTTGGAATTTTCCACAACTTAAAAAAAAAATGTCCATCATGATATGTCATTTCAAATAGGACTTCAATGGGGTCTTCAACTCTTGGTCACATTAAACACCATATCTTTTGGGTCACCAGCCGCGAGTTGGATAACTTGTTTAACCACTTTTAGTGAAGTTTTTCCTTCTAACCATCCTTTTTTTCCCATCTACAAACTTAAACCGAGAATTTGCTTAAAGAAAACAAATCTAATTTCACTAAAACCAACCTAAATAGAGTTCCACATTAAACTACATATGCCAATGCCATGTAATGGTCATTTTCGGTTGGAAAAATTCAAGTGGGGGCAGCTACAATTGGTGGACGGTTGACAAATGATTACATAATGAGCGAAGTTGTGTGCGCAAATGCGATGTGATAGACACGGATTGACAAGCATTTTCGTCATTTTCACATGTAAGTGCATGTTCATCTAAAGCAAATTACCTGAACCTCCCCGAATGAATAGGGCTTTTTTGGCTAATGAAATCGGGAATGGAATTATTATGGCATTGAAGAATGTATATAATAATTGTTGTTGTATGAGCATAGGTCAACTCAATCTTCTCAATAAGACATCAATAAGACAATTAGGCTTTAATTAACCACTCGTGAGACACCGTTGTGGTGGAATGTTGAGTCAAAAAGGACCTTGGCTGACACACGGAATGCTGGAATTCACAACACAATTCACAAGCACACTTTGCAACCTCGGATCGATGCGTTTCATTGTGACAAAATAAAACCCAATTCATGCATGTCTTGCGATTTACAAAAAGCGTGGCCTTAATTAACACTAATTGACCCGTGTCGATCAATCAGTTACTATATAAAAAAAGAAGACTCTTGCAGCGACACATGTCATTTTTGAGAATGTGACATATGACATATTTTCAACTCTTTTTTATTTTCAATCAACTAATTTTTTTTTATTTGTTAGAAAAAGACCCGTACTTTGTACGGGTTAGGTTTATAGACTAGTTCTAAATAATAACTTGCACTATATAAAATAAAAAGAACCAACATGGTGTGACACGGGTAGTAGATACCCGAGTCTCTTAAGCACGATGTCACCGAGTTCACAAAAAAAATATCAAACAAAAAGGAAAAATAATTTTGGCATTCAAATTTTCTCATCTATACCGGTAAGTTCT
This sequence comes from Glycyrrhiza uralensis, assembly GCA_030159175.1. Classification (NCBI taxonomy): domain Eukaryota; kingdom Viridiplantae; phylum Streptophyta; class Magnoliopsida; order Fabales; family Fabaceae; genus Glycyrrhiza; species Glycyrrhiza uralensis. Next base: position 51,817,247 of record BRZY01000003.1, on the reverse strand, counting down.
GGATTAAAACTACTATGGTGAATATTAATAAAAAAAAAAAAAGGGTGCCTAGTGATACCATATTATAGGTGGGACAACTACCCATGTTTTGTTTTCTTGATCCCAACGGAGGAACGATCGGTTATTAGATACTTTAAAATAGCAAGTACCCTCACATCCCTTGGTTCTATCATTTGAATGAGAAATGTAGAGGGCGTGTTCCCTGTAGGAGAATCCACTGATTTTTCCAACACAGGTCACTGGTGGCCACACTTTGCTACCGTGAGGAGGCAGAGGAATCTCGATCTCACTTGAAGCAGGAATATACTTTGATACCTCATAGGCCTTGTTGCCTGTACAACTAACGTAGATGCTATTGCTTCCCTGCGCCTGGGTGTTGTACACAATCATTTTGGCAGAGGCATTGGTACTACTACACATGCCCCATTCCCAACATGCAAACAGCGATAACAGCACGATGGCAATTGTTATTTGGAAGTTGTTCATGTTTACAATAATATTACCTTGGTTTTGTTCTGGGAATCCAGATCCGCACTCTATATTGATTGAGTACTCAAGGACCTAGAGATTAATTGCTTATGTTACAATGGGAGCTATGAGTAATTGAGTATACATAGCGTTAGTGAATTACATTTTAACGATAGATTAATTAACTGCTATAGTAATTTTTTTGTTGTTGCTAATATTAACGTAAGTTGAGTAGCATGCGGTGTAAGTAACTCAATCGTCATTCCTTAGTAGAAAAGAAAAATTGGACCTATTATTTTCTGAATGTTGGCCCAAATTGATATTATGAAGAATTGTGGGCTGGACATTCCAGCAAGATGCACGGAGGCCCATAGTCTCGTAGTGGTTTGACTTACGGGAATTGGTAAATACACCAATATTTTTGGACATACACCCCACATTTAAAAAAAAAATACCATTATACCCTCGTTGATTTGTTTATTTTTTTTTCAATTTCGCGTTGTTACCGGAAACTTAGTTTCCGGAATGTATTTTTGCATTCCGGAAACTCCAGGAAAAATTTACATTCCGGAAACTCCAGTTTCCAGCAAGATGCACGGAGGCCCATAGTCTCGTAGTGGTTTGACTTACGGGAATTGGTAAATACACCAATATTTTTGGACATACACCCCACATTTTAAAAAAATACCATTATACCCTCGTTGATTTGTTTATTTATTTTTCAATTTCGCGTTGTTACCGGAAACTTAGTTTCCGGAATGTATTTTTGCATTCCGGAAACTCCAGGAAAAATTTACATTCCGGAAACTCCAGTTTCCGGAATGTAAATTTGCATTTTGGAAACTCCAGAAAAATTTACATTCCGGAAACTCCAGGAAAATCCAGTTTCCGGAATGTATTTTTGCATTCCGGAAACTCCAGGAAAAATTTACATTCCGGAAACTCCCGTTTCCGGAATACAAATCTGTATTCCGGAAACTGGGGGTGTATGGCCAGTTTCCGGAAAAGAAGCAAAATCAGAAGAAAAAAAAAACCAAACAATGAGGGTATAATAGTAATTTCCTGAATAAATGTGGGGTGTATGGTAAAAAACTGGAGTGTATTTACCAATTCCCTTGACTTACCCATAAAAAAATACAGTGTACTGTTTGACCCCAAAAAAGAAAGAATACAGTGTATTGATAGTTAGTTTTCTGTTGGAAACTAATTGTAGTTAGTTACTTTGCAAGCCATTGGACCAAAAAAAAAAAAACTTTGCAAGCAGTTAGTTTGTTGTCCGCCTATGACTCCTATATAAGTCATGGCATTCACCATTCAGAGTTAGAGATCTAATTCAATAAATTTATCTCAATTTCTCTCTAATTTCTATCAGTTATTGGTTTTCTAGACGGCATAAAAAAAATATTCTACAAATATTTAATTATATCTCACTATGTAAATATTTATATAAATATTAATATTACATGATGAGATGTGAATCTATGATTATAGGTTTGTGTAAAATCATTTTAAGTACCAGGCTGAAACAAAATGCACAATCGTGTATAGTAGAAAACGTTTAGATTATATAATATATCTTACATGTATATACATATACATTCCACATACATAAATCAAGTCACATGAGTACTAAGTACACATGTTAAAATTGTTGTTCAGGATACCATTTTTTTTATATTAATTTACTAATTAGGTAAAGCCAAAAGGGCTTGTGATTGCTTCTCATAGCGGAAACCATTTCCCATAGAGTCATCAGCAGACCAAACAAAGATACCATGAAGCTTTTGCTGACTCTTGAGCCTATGGCAAGCAGTGAAGAACCCATCACGTGGTGACAACCCACCACTCCCATCACTAATAAAACTCACCAACACCTTCCCACCATCATAATTCAAGCTCTGTTTATTGAAGTAGTCAATAAACTGTGACACACTGGTTCCCTTGTCATACGCATAAAACTGGAAGTTAACATAATCTATGAGGTGCCCATATCTCTTCCACAGTGCCAAGTAATGACTCTGAACCTGATCATCATCAAAGGGAGCAATAGAAGCAAAAGTGATGACACCATTGGTTTTAAGAGTTTGTATTAATTTCCCTATGCACTCTGCAAAGGTTTCAGGGTCTGATTTAAAGTGCTCATAGTCAATGTCGATTCCATCCAAATTGTATTGCTTGATTATTTTCGTGAGTGAGGAAACAGCGTTGGAGACCCATGAATTAACAGAGGATGGGTCGAAGTAAGCAGAACCACCTTGGACGCTGTCTCCTCCGAGACTAAGTGCTACCTTAACATTTGGTTTCTGGGTCTTGATGGAGGAGACTTGGGAGGGTGTAAGGTTATCGGTGTCCCAGAAAGTGTTGAACTTTCCATTTGTGGGAGAAGGGGAAGATGAGGTGTCGTAGTCGATGGCGAAGGAGAGGATGAAGTGGAATTGAACACTTGGGTTGACAGGGACATCGGAGAACTTGACGTTGTTGGAATCGGCTCCTATGTATTCTCGGAATAGGCTTGATGAGGAGGGGGAATAATGAGATGCTCCTACATGGGTTGATGAAATGAATAGTATTAAGAAGAAGAATGCTTTAAGAATAGGAAGCTCCATTGTCATGCCACTAAGAAAAAGGTAGTAGTAGTACTTAATTCAGAGGCTAGCTGTTTTGGTGCATATGGTTTGAAGAATTAGATAGGCTTATATAGTAATACATGAATTGAACATAAATGATGGAAGATGTGAACTGGAAATATAAAATTGGTTATGCATGTCGTTCCCATATGGTTATGCATTGTTTCAGAAATGTCAAATCAAACTATTTTTTTTTTTAGCCGTTTGTTGAAGATTGTTTTGCTGCTTTTGTGTTTGCTAGTAGAAAACCACAATTCACGGCTAATCGCCTCCACTATTTAATTTTGCTACTAATTTGGCACTTCCTTAGTTTCTTTTGAGTTTTGATATTTGATCATTCTATGGAGTGCAAGGTATATCCACCAATAGGAAACAAACAAAGCAAGGGCCAAAGATATATGTAGAGAACCTGTGGTTTTTAATTGGTTTGGTAGGGAGTGAACGGCAATTCTTGGAAGGCAAAGTGTCTCAATCCTGAATTGACCTGCTTCCCTTTCATTTGTTATTATGGGATAGATTTGTTTTCTGGGCAATGAAGTTAATTAACTTGAGAATGTGCCAAAATGAAACTCTGGTTGGACAGTGCTGACCGAATGTTAATAAGGGTGGTTAGAGAAGTAGTGTCAACCGAATATCCATCCACTCACAAGTGAAGAAAATGGGCCTACTTTGTTAGTGTCTTAAAACACAGTCCAACCCATTTGCGCTGCCCTTATTAATTCATGGGAATTGGTAAATACACCAACAAAATTGGACACACACCCCACTTTAAAACAAGAAATTACTATTATACTTTCATCGATTTGACTTTTTTTTCTTTTTCAATTTTGCGTCTTTACCAGAAACTCAGTTTCCAGAATGCATTTTTACATTGTATTCTGGAAACTAGAGTTTCTGGAATACAAATTTGTATTCCGAAAAACTCCAATTTTTGGAAAAAATGCGATTTCGGGATCTGAAGAAGCAAAACGCGATATTAAAAAGAGGTAATTTTGGAATTTTCATATTAATGTGGGGTGGATGGCAATTATTGTGGGGTGTATTTACCAATTCCCTTAATTCATCTATCCTGATGATGCTACACAATCTTGAGGTGAAGTTCGCCTTTTTTGTTTTACCAAACGAAAACTTCACCTTTTGGTTGCTTAGTCCTTTGTCTTTGGGCTTAATGCCTCTACTCTACGCACCGAAAAGAAGAAATAAATGCTTATAATATAATGTCTTTAGATTTAATTAGGCAAGTTTATTCATTTACGAGTTGTGTGAGTAGTCGTTTTTGGTAAACCACTGTAGTTGGGGCCATTGACCCTCGATTTGGAGTTTAGTCACACTTAAAGTATTTTGCCCCTTTCCAATAGTATGTTTTGTGAGATCAAACTCTGGTTCTTCTATTTACAAACTTTTTTGCATGCTCCTTGGATCAATATCAAGAAAAAAATATTTCAATTTTTGCATGCATGTTATGCAAGGATTTGGGTTCACTGATGTAGCCTATTCCTTTCTCTCTCTACTTGTATTTTTTATTTATTTTTTGGGACAAAATGAATTAATAGTCAAGATTTAAAGTTGTGAAAAATCAATGGTTAAAATGGCATTAACAGTAGGGACAACATCGGATTGCTACAACAGGCAATCTGGGTCCGTTATACAAATGAAATTATTGTGTGTACGAGTTGAATTTTATTTTTATTCCATTGTCAACTTTTTTTTAACTTAATATTAATCTACCAATGGAGAAAAATACAAAGAACATTGTGATGATTTGTAATTAAAATTTTAAATTTTATACACCAGGGTAAATTTATCATTTAATACTTTTATATATTTATTTCTACTCATATTCCATTATTCCTACTCTATTCATCTAAATAAGAGGAGGGAATTTTTTGTATTTCTTTCTTTTCTATCTCTATTCATCCAAACAACACACAATCTCTATTCAATTTCTCTCTTATTCATCTCTCTTCTTAATTTCCATCTTTCCAATTTCTTTTCCCATCCAAACAACAGTAGCACTTAGCAGAAAAGCAGAGCAAGCGGGTTAGTGTTTGGGCGTTTCAGTTTGAGAAATTCTTTTAAAAAACATCTTTTGACGTGCTTGTCTGTCTTCCTGTAACTGTCGCATGGTGCCAGAAACGTCCCAAATGGACGCCGTTATCCTTGCCCGTCTTCGGTGTCAATTGCCGTCCCATTATTTTCAAACGTCCCATAAATCATAACGATAACGCCTTTCGTCCATTTCCATTTCCCCTCTTTATTTTCAATTTTCGCTATTTTTCGACTTGCTCAACTTTTTCTTCCAGCTTCCACCACAGAGACAACACTCACACTCACTCTTTCTCTCCTTCTCTGTCACTCTCAGTCACATATATCATATTAAAAACCATTAAATAAACTAACTCCAACTAATGCTTCTGTAACGAAATATCTCACTCGACGAATTAAATTCTCACTGCGAATTGCTATAACCTCTTATTCCACCGTCGCTGATTCTTTATTCTCATTGCCGTCACAAAAAAACAGCACAATGTAATTCTGTTCATACCGTTATTGAACGCCATTGGAATTGTTTTGGATTGTTCGGTGCAATGGAAACTCAGCAGAGAAGAGGAGGATTGGTGCCGTTGTCGCCGTCGCATACGCCGCGCTCCGGCGAAAAGCTGCGATCCATGGATTCTAATTCGACAAATTACAACAAGTATGATAAGGAAAAAGGCGTCAATGTGCAGGTCCATGTTCGTTGCAGGTCATTGAGTCAAACTCCGAGTTCACTTCACTGAGTTTAGTTTGCTTATGACTCGTCAAAATTAACTGATTGCGTTTTAGCTTCGTTTTTTTATTAGGCCATTGAGCGAAGATGAAGCGAGAGTGCATACACCGGTTGTGATTTCGTGTAACGAAGGTAGAAGAGAGGTTTCGTCTGTACAGCATATAGCCAACAAGCAGATCGATAGAACCTTCACATTTGATAAGGTTTTTGTGTGTTTGTCGCTTTCTCATGTGATCCTCTCTCTATTCTTTTGTAATGAAAAAGAATTGTTATTTTTTCATTATTTAAATAGACCGTGTTATCATGTGAAATTTATGAACTCTGCCTTCAGATTTCCAGAAAATAAATACGATTCAACATCAAACATAATCAGACAAACTATTACTCAATTTTTGCTTTCTGTCATTTTTTTAATGACATTCATCCCAGTTTCTCTGCAGGTTTTTGGTCCTAACTCACAGCAGAAGGAACTGTATCAGCAGGTAGTGTCTCCTATTGTGAATGAAGTGCTTGAGGGCTATAACTGCACCATTTTTGCTTATGGTCAAACAGGGACAGGGAAGACATACACCATGGAAGGAGGGGCAAGGAAGAAGGTTATTTCATTTTGTTTGTGTCACTCTCTATAGTAATTGTCAACAAGGCTTTAAATTGCGGTTGTGGTTACGTCGCAATCATTGATATTGCAGAAAATTGTGAACAAATGAGGCTGCAATTGTGGTCGCGATGTGGTTTTGGAGACTTTGTAAACCATGATGTCGCGGCCGCAATTGCGGTTGCGGACCTTGATTTAATACCTTGGTTGTCATTGCTTTGTGCTGAATCCATTCCTTTATGCATGTTATCGGTCTTGTAGAATGGAGAATTTCCTAGCGACGCTGGTGTCATCCCAAGAGCTGTGGAACAGATTTTTCATATATTAGAAGTTCAGAATGCTGAGTATAGCTTGAAAGTAACATTTCTAGAACTTTACAACGAGGAGATAACAGATCTTTTGTCCCCTGAGGAGACTACAAAGTTTTTAGATGACAAATCTAAGAAGCCTATAGCTCTTATGGAGGATGGGAAGGGAGGTGTTTTTGTCAGAGGTTTAGAAGAAGAGATTGTTTGCACTGCAGATGAAATTTACAAGATATTGGAGAAGGGTTCTGCGAAAAGGCGAACAGCTGAGACTCTTCTTAACAAACAAAGCAGCCGCTCTCACTCCATATTCTCTATCACGATTCATATTAAGGAGTGCACTCCAGAGGGTGAAGAGATGATTAAATGTGGGAAGCTAAATCTTGTGGACCTCGCAGGCTCTGAGAACATTTCACGTTCTGGTGCTAGAGAGGTATGAAATGATTTTGCCAGTTTTAGTTTGGCACTTTGGCCACTGGCCAGTGCATTGTACATTCAAATGATATAATTTGGAATGGTATGACAGCCTGCATGTTGTGTTGGTCTAACTGTAAAAGTATTGTGATATTGAAAAAGATATACCCCTTGACTACATTATAAAAATCAAATTACCCCTTGTCTAATTTAGTCCTATTCAGTTATGGTCTTACCTCATCCTGACTTGTTCTTCAACATTTGTCTGAAAGAATAAAATATTATAGCTTTTTTGAGCTTCACTAGTAAGAAAATACTCGCAGGGTAGAGCAAGGGAAGCTGGGGAGATAAATAAAAGCTTGCTTACACTAGGTCGAGTGATTAATGCTCTAGTTGAGCACTCAGGTCATGTTCCTTATAGGTATGAATAGCACTAGTTAATCTGGTTGATTTTCATGGACATCTTTTTTTGGCTCTATTTTCGAACATAGAGAAAATGCATTTTTTTTATCAAGATGTCTCGGTATATCAGGGATAGCAAATTAACAAGACTGTTAAGAGATTCCTTGGGTGGTAAAACCAAGACATGCATTATTGCCACAATATCGCCTTCCATTCACAGTCTGGAGGAAACTCTTAGTACCTTGGATTATGCACACCGTGCCAAAAATATCAAGAACAAACCAGAGGTGACTTTCATAGTTATCTATCTTTTTTGGTCAACCTTATGCATTTTTTATCATAGATCTCCTGTGCAACATATCAAATAATTTGAAGTTTATTACTTTGTTAGATCAATCAGAAGATGGTGAAAAGTGCACTCATTAAGGATTTGTATTCTGAAATTGACAGACTGAAGCAAGGTCATTGACTGTTTACAGATTAAGATAGTTTCTGTTACTTAGTTGCTTCGCATTCTCCCTATTTTACTCTTCTCTAAGACAGAGAAACTAACATCATGTTAATAAGATGCTATTTTTCCTTTCACAATTCAATGCTGAGTTGCTGACATGTTTATTTTTTTATCATGCAGAGTTATATGTGGCAAGAGAGAAGAATGGAATCTATATACCACGTGATCGCTATGTTAATGAGGAAGCAGATAAGAAGGTTTCTTCACCTTTATTTTAATATGAATTGATAATACAGTTATACTTTTGAAACATTGCTATAACTAAATCTATGTTCTCTAGGCCATGGCTGAAAAGATAGAATGCATGGAACTAGAAGGAGAGTCTAAGGATAAGGTATAATATTCCATCATGACTTATTCCAATATAGTTATGATTGCTTGGATACTGAAATACATCCCATAACTTGTGAGCAGCAACTGATGGAACTACAAGAACTCTACAATTGTCAGCAACTTTTGACTACTGAATTAAGTGATAAACTAGAACAAACTGAGGTAAAAAAGTTCATTAGAGTGGCCATACCCAGTGGGTTTAAATTTTGTTCTGAACTTCTGACCTTGTTCAAGAGTCGAATTTACGTCTGGCACATGCTATCGCAGAAAAGTCTAGAAGAAACTGAGAGGACATTATTCGATCTTGAGGAAAGGCACAAACAAGCAAATGCAACAATTAAGGAAAAGGAATTTCTAATATCAAATCTACTGAAATCTGGTTAGTGAAGTGTAATCATACCTTTTAATCTGCCTCAACCAGCTTTCTGTTTGGGTATTCCCTTTACCGTACATTTCTCTGGGTTGGTTGAAAGTTGAAACAACAAATCATTACTCTTGTCATCCTTATGGAGCATGTAGAACTTTGTGTTTTGTGTGATTTTTCTCTATTCTTGCTTTTTCCAGAAAAAGCACTTGTAGAACATGCAATTGAGTTACGAGCAGAGCTTGAGAATGCTGTATCCGATGTGTCAAACCTGTTTTCTAAAATTGGTTGGTATTGTTCTCTAGTTGTCTATTTTGTGGGGTATCAATTAAAGGGAAATCATGGCTCTGACGTCAGGAGTATATTTGTTCACGAATTATTTTTTAAAACCTTAGAGCGGAAGGATAAAATTGAAGAAGGAAATAGAATACTCATCCAGAAATTCCAGTCTCAGTTAGCCAAACAGCTTGAAGATTTGCACATGACAGTTGCAGCATCTGCAATGCAACAAGAGCAGCAACTGAAGGAAATGGAGGAAGACATGTACTCTTTTGTATCAACAAAGGCAGAGGTAGGTTTCCATAGGAGGCAATTGTGTTCGTCACTTATATTATCAGATTAACAAACTTTGTTTCTGTATGCTTCTTGAAGGCTACTGAAGATCTTAGAGTACGGGTAGGAAATTTAAAAAACATGTATGGTTCTGGCATAGATGCTTTGGATAATTTAGCTAAGGAGCTTAAAGGAAATAATCAGTTAATTTTTGAAGACTTGAATTCTGAAGTAGCCAAGCATTCATCTGCCTTGGAGGATGTAAGTATCTGTTACCCTTTTATAAATTGAGTCTGCTTGAGCTTTCTTGATGTGTTTAATTTAATTTACATGCTTCAGCTTTTTAAAGGAATAGCCTTAGAAGCTGATTCATTACTAAATGATCTTCAAAGTAGTCTCCACATGCAAGAGGCCAAGTTAACTGCATATGCTCATCAACAACGAGAGGTTTGTCATTTATGGTTTGTTGGGTGAACTTCTTGGCAGAGATACTAAATTTTCTGCTATTGCATATAGGCACATGCCAGAGCAGTGGAGACTACACGAGCAGTATCTAAAATAACTGTGAACTTCTTTGAGACATTAGACATGCATGCATCCAATCTGATACAAATTGTGGAAGAAGCACAATTTGCCAATGATAAGAAATTATGTGACCTTCAAAAGAAATTTGAGGTGACTGCGATGTCTTTTTGCAGAATTGCACAAATCACGATTGGAAATTTTCTGCACTTGTTTCTCTTTTAACTTTGACATATCTCATTCTTTACTGGTTATAGGAGTGTACTGCACATGAAGAAAAGCAACTGTTGGAAAAAGTGGCAGTAATGTTAGCAAGCTCAAATGCTAGAAAGAACAAATTGGTAGCTGTTGCTTGACATGCTAGGATTACCTACTGTAGCTTCCATAACTACCTAAGCGTAAGTTCTAAACATTTTCTTGCTTGTTAGGTTCAAATGGAAGTTAATGATCTTCGGGAGAGTACAAACAGTAAAATCAGTAAGTTGCGTCAAGAAACATTAATCATGCAAGATTCCATTTCTTCTGTTAAAGAAGACTGGAGAGTTCATATGGAAAAAACAGAATCCAACTATAATGAGGATACTTCTGCCGTAGAATCTGGAAAGAACGACCTTGTGGAGGTTCTTCAGGACTGGTAGGGATATGCTGGGATCATGCATGCTTTGTATCTGTTATAATCTCTTCTATTCACTGAGCCATACTGAACAAACAATTGCAGTCTCAACAAGGCAGAAGCAGGTGCGCAACAATGGAGAAATGCTCAAGAGTCCATGCTAGGCCTAGAGAAGAAAAATGCTAGTTCCGTGGACTCTATTGTTCGGTAAGTTATTTATTCTCTCTCGTTGAGGTCAAAATGAGCAATGATACACATACACCTCAAATATATCTACCCATTCAACACCTCTCATTTCTCTCTATCTCTTTCTAATTATCACATTACATATCACATCATTTTATCACTTTTCTCTCGTCTCACTCCATCTCTCTCTAGTGGTATACACCCCAAGGGGTGTCTACCAATATTTATTTGGTCAAAATGGTCAATATATTTTGTTCATTGTTTTTTCTCAGAGCAATGATACTCTAACACCCACACACCCCCACCCTACCCCAATGAGTAAAATGAGGGAATGGGGTGTGTGGTGGGTGTGTGTGTAACATTGATCTTTTTCCAATTGCTTTTTATCAGGGTACGAATGGAAGCTAATGAATTCCTACGATCCCGATTCTCAAGTGCTTTGTCAACTACACTTGAAGATGCAGAAATAGCAAACAAGGATATTAACTCATCCATTGAACGTCAGTACTTAGTCTTACACCTATGCATCATAGATGCTTTGGTAAATCATAAGTGATTCATAACACAGATGTCGATTGACAAGTTATTTATGCTTGCAGATTCGTTGCAACTTGATCATGAAGCATGTGGGAATCTGAACTCCATGATTATCCCGTGCTGTGGTGACTTGAGAGAATTGAGGGGGGGTCATTATCACAGAATTGTAGAGATAACTGAAAATGCAGGGAAATGTCTTCTCAATGAATACGTGGTAAGAGACTTCAAGCACCAATTCCGTATAGTATTATAGATTCCAGTAACAAGCAATCCTCATCCTTACAGCTTTGGGAAAAGAAATAAATTTTTGACAAGTATAGCATGCTCTAAGCGGTTTACATAAAGCGCTTATTTTTGTGCTCCAGGAAATGGGTGTTAACTTTGGCTGATGGATTCTAATTTCTTATATTTAAATTGCCATGTGAAATACAGGTAGAAGAACCATCGTGTTCAACACCAAGAAAGAGACCATTCAATATACCCAGTGTTTCATCGATAGAAGAGCTAAGAGCCCCATCTTTTGAGGAACTGCTGAAGTCCTTCTCGGATGCCAAATCTCCAAAACATGCAAATGGTGATGTTAAATACATTGGGAATGGGACATATGAAGCTGCTCAATCCGTAAATGATACCCGAGTTCCTATTGTAACTTATTGCATTTAACTACTGTTCAAATGTAATTCTATACAAGTGACATTCATTTTTTTGGAAATAAAGCAAAAAAGAAAAAAAAGAGATTGAACCCATCATGTGGAAATAAAGCAAATATATGCTCTGTGGTTGTTTCCGCAAGGTTCCTGTTTGGATGCAAAAGATCTATTTTTTGACTTATGGAAAAGTTAGTCTTATTTTGTTTTTTATTTTTCTCATATATACAAAAGAAAAAATGTTGTTAAATAGTCATTAATAGATAGATAGGTATTTTTGGAGAAGTTAAAAAAGATAGCTTTTGAAAAATGTGAAGAGCAAAAGTTAATTTTAACTTCTACGAGAAATTGTTAGTTAAAAAACACATGCTATAAGTACTTATGAAAAAACTTATTCAAACTAGGCCAATTGAAATTTTGTTACCCTTCTCTAACTTTTTTACCTCGGTTTTTTCATGTTTATCACTTAATTCAGTAGTCAAAAGTTGCTGACAATTGTAGAGTTCTTGAAGTTCCATCAGTTGCTGCTCACAAGTTATGGGATGTATTTCAATATCTAAGCAATCATAACTACATTGGAATAATTCATGATGGAATATACCTTATCCTTAGACTCCGCTTCTAGTTCCATGCGTTCTATCTTTTCAGCCATGGCCTAGAGAACATAGATTTAGTAATAGCAATGTTTCAAAAGTATAACTGTATTATCAATTCATATTAAAATAAAGGTGAAGAAACCTTCTTATCTGCTTCCTCATTAAGATAGCGATCACGTGGTATATAGATTCCATTCTTCTCTCTTGCCACATATACTTCTGCATAATATATATAATAAAAATCATGTCAGCAAGAGAGAGAGAGAGAAAGAGAGAGAGAGAGAACTTGAGGAACTGAAGTTTACAGGGAGGCCTCGGGGTTATTGCTGGATGAAGGTTAAGAAGCTTCCTAAAATTTGAATCAAAGAAATATGTTGATTGGGATCTCGTGCTGGCATGAGATTTCTAGAGAAACAAAGGAAAACGTTTACACGGATTTCGCCTGCTACAAATGAGACTCGATGTCACACCCAGTGACACAGGTGGTAAATATCCAAGTGAAGGAGTATTTATTGAGAGAAGTGAATTCTTTAAATTGATCTCATCTCTAGAATTGTACGGAGAGAATACTTGAGTTCACCCACTAAACATTAAATAACACTGAAAACTAGAAATTTGTTGCCTCACTGTGCATTTCATCTGCACTGCATAAATACATGAAATTGGCGCTCATCTCATTGTTCGGCTTCTGTTTGGTAAAACAATAGCAACAAATATTCTTATTTTTCATTCATTATTTTTTTCCTATGCTATTGATCAAATATAGAATAGGGGAAAATTTCATAGTGGAAGAGAAGAATAAAAAAGAAACATTAGCCATTGTTTCAATAATCAATTTCATTGTAAACGTTTTCATACTTTCAACTTACTGATAAACATTTTTGTATTTTCAATTTCATTATAAACAATACATCAACAATTTCCCAAGTATCAATCGCCCACAGATGAAAAAATTGTAAAACAATAAAGGTAGAATAAGACTAATCTAATCATTCAAGAGTAGCTAGACACAATCTTATTAGAATACATCTTCCCTAAAAATTTGAGTATTCTATAAAAAATAGTTAAACAAATTAATTACTATAAAATAGATTGAAACAAATGAAGTTTAGTCATATTTTTTCTTAAAAAAGATATTTTAAATTTTTCATTGAAAACAAATTACTTTTATATCTATCAAAAAGTAAAAAAAAAAAATATGGGGTGTGAAAGCGTCAGGTTTAACTCGATGCTTCAACATGATAAATTACAACCATGGTCAATCTCACACTTGGGGTGTGAAAGTGTCAGTTTCAAATTGAATCGTCAACAAAAGAAATCACGGAAGTGGAATACTTCACACCCGAGAATTCCATTACAGATTTTGGTTCTACTAAAAAAATTACAAACATCCAGCAATTTATGTGGTTGCATCTTCTTCGATTTCAAATTGTGTCACATATTGGATTTTTACTTTTTTTGTCCACATTAAATAAATACTTAATATTTAATTATGAGTTACACATTTCAATATTTTGCCGCATAAATGCAACTAATTATTTGTAGTTTTATAATTTAGATTATTGTCCTATTTTTTTTGGCTTAAATCTGTTTTTAGTCATTTGTTTTTCACTGAGTTCTATTTTTAGTCCCTCATTTTTGAAAAATGATATCTTTTAGTCCCTCAGGCTATTTTTTAATTTCAAAAAGTATATTTTGAAATTATACTATGACCCCTCCCAAGTCTGATATTCATCTTAACCTGTTTTTTCATTCTCCTCCCTCTCCACTGATGCACAGCGGCCCTCCATCCCCGCTAGGAGTAGTTTCAACGTCCTCCCTTGAAGCCACGATGAGATGCAGCCTCTTTCTCGTTCTCCTCCCTGTGCAATCGCGGTGACCGTCTCCCTTCTTGCCATTGTGCGCAGCCTCCATTAGCCGCGCAGAGCTTCTCCCTTGGCCGCACGGGGATGGGGGAGCGCGGTGCTTCAGTCAAGAGGGAAGAAAACGAAAAAACGGGTTAAGATGAACATCAGACTTGAGAGAGGTCAAAGTATAATTTTAAAAGATACTTTTCAAAATTAAAAAATGGGCCAAGGGATTAAAAGAGACAATTTTTAAAAAATAAGGGACTAAAAAGACACATTTTAAAAATAAAAGATTAAAAACAAAACTCAATAAAAAATAAAGAAATAGAAACAGATTTAAGTCTTTTTTTTTTAGATAAGAATTTGAAGTATTTCACCTCCACGATTACTTCCCCGTGCATCAACGGGCCATCGACCAGTGACTTTATATTGCAAGTTGGTCCCATAGAAATTTTTCTTGGCGCCAATTCCTCATCCGTCATCCCTTTCTGATTTGCCACGAGAGACCCCTTCACGGGAATTGGTAAATATACTCCAATTTTTTACCATACACTTCACATTTATTTAGAAAATTATTATTATACCCTCATTGTTTGAGTTTTTTTTTTCTGATTTTTGTTTCTTTTCTGGAAACTGACCATACACCCCCAGTTTCCGGAATACAGATTTGCATTTCGGAAACTGGAGTTTCCGGAATGTAAATTTTTTCTGGAGTTTTCGGAATACAAAAATACATTCCAGAAACTGGATTTTCCTGGAGTTTCCGGAATGCAAATTTATATTCCGAAAACTGGAGTTTCCGGAATGTAAATTTTTCCTGGAGTTTCCGGAATGCAAAAATACATTCCGGAAACTGGATTTTCCTGGAGTTTCCGGAATGTAAATTTTTCTGGAGTTTCCGGAATGCAAATTTACATTCCGGAAACTGGAGTTTCCGGAATGTAAATTTTTCCTGGAGTTTCCGAAATGCAAAAATACATTCCGGAAACTAAGTTTCCGGTAACAACGCGAAATTGAAAAAAAAATAAACAAATCAATGAGGGTATAATGATATTTTCTTTTTTAAATGTGGGGTGTATGTCCAAAAATATTGGTATATTTACCAATTCCCCCCCTTCACCCACTCTCCCAACAGAGTTGTGCCACCTCTGGTAGTTCCCAAACCCTCAACCATTGGTAACCTCCACCACACCAGAAGCCCCCACCAAGACGTTGCCTTTTCAGTTTCATTGCCAGAATCCAACAACAGCGACACCGCAACCACCCTAACTTGCTAACATCCAGCCACACCCTCCATCCACCTCAAACTCGCCCCCATCCAACCGCCGTCATCCACCGTGCCTCTCCTCACCACCGCCTATACCCATGGCAGAGGGTCTTTTTGCAAAATAATAGGGCCATAGATGTTTGAAATAAATAAATAAATATATAAATAAGTAAATAAATAAATTAAATAAAAAAGGCTTTAACATGTTTTTGGTCCCTCTAAATATCGGCGTTTTGAATTTAGTCCCTCTAAAAAAAGTCAAAGTTTTTTGATCCCTCAAGAAATCAATTTTTTGATTTAAGTCCCTCTTTTGCGTTGACCGCTGACATGGCACACTGAGGTCCCTGTAAAAATGCTGACATGACTTACATGCAGAGGGACTAAAATCAAAACTTAATATTTAGAGGGACTAAAATCAAAACTTAATATATTTAGAAGGACTAAAATCAAAACTTAATATATTTAGAAGGACCATGTCAGCATTTTTGCAGGGACCTCAGTGTGTCATATTAGCGGTCAACGCCAAAGAGGGACCTAAATCAAAAAATTGATTTATTGAGGGACTAAAAAACTTTGACTTTTTTTAGAGGGACTAAATTTAAAATGTCGATATTTAGAGGGACCAAAAACATGTTAAAGCCAATAAAAAAATAACCGGACAGTGCAAACTGGCACCGGTTTCTCGCGGCTGTATATTACCACTATTGCAGTGCACTCCCTAACCCACCACTGTGATTATTATTTCAATTCATTCATTCCCACTCGTGGCGCGCCAAAAGAAACCCTAAACCCTCTCTCTCTCTCTCTCTGTTGTTCTCTCGGAGAGAAAAGATGAATAGGTCGAGAGCTGAAGGGGTAACCTTTACGAAGGAACCGTACATCGAGGATGCAGGGCCACGCAGAATGTGAGCAACTCTTCATTTATCATGCCTACCCTGCTTCCTCTTCAGTCTTCATCATCATCATCACACGTTTTGGCCTACGAATGAATATAAACTTTGTTTTTGTTAATTCGTTGTTTGTTTGTTCATTGCAGAAAGAGCATCAAGTTTTCCACGCTATCGGATTCAGAAATCGGCAAAATGGGGGAAGTTCAAGTGTGGAAAGGTGCATACTATGATCAGTTTAGAAAGCCCATCCCTGGTGGCTTATTGGATTCCCGCATGGTACCCTCTCTCTATTTCCACCCTTTTTAGAGCTTTGCTTATGTTTTTTTTGGGGGGGGTGGGGTGGGGTGTTTATTGTGATAATTGGGTGGGTTTGGCTTCTCTCACTTCTATGTGTCATGCTTTGCAACATGTGCGGTTCCTTTTTTTTGAAATTTTTTGGGATTCTGATGTGATCATCTAGCAATGTTAGTTTACCTATGATAATATTGGATGTAAAATCAACCTGATGATGTTTGTTGTGTGTATTTCTGCGATGAATTCAGACTTGTTTAGGATTTTGAACTACATTGCACTTGTATATAGGATATTTGTTACTTTTTTTTTGTCTTGGTATGACGAGGTGGTTGATGTTGCAGTCCTATATTAGGGATCGGAAGGTATGAATGAAGTAATTACTGTTCAAATTGCTATTGGGTTTTATAGATCATTACTTGCTTGACTTGAGCTTTTATGTGAATTATGGTTGGTAGATACTGTTTATTTACGAGGTGATTTTTATTAAGTGGAATTACCAAGTTTGTAGCTTGAATTTTGATGTTGAATTTATCCGTTGACACTGGGTGTCACCTTTAATAACTTTTTTGTATAATGTAACTAAAACTAACCGATTCAGTTGTTGAATCACCTTATATTATCTCAATGATCATGTATATAAAAGTTTCAGATAATTTAGATATTCATAAGTATGTTATTTGATTGTACATATTTACTGATGTTTTAAATATCATATTATATGTTAAAATAAAGTGATGCAATGAAGTACCAATTAGTTTTTGAATGATATAAAATTTTGTACTGATGATCTACTTCATGAAAACTTTTAATTCAATAGTTAGGTTGGTAAATACACCAATATTGACACTTGGTGTCAATGGATCCTGTATATACATATTTGGTGGTGTCTTTAGATTTTTAGATGGTTTTCTGAAAAATGATTAAAAACATATTATTCGCTTGTATGGACTCGAGTGCTTTTTTCCCTTTATTAAAGAAGTCAGGTTTGTAAAATACATTGTTGGATGATATCACTTGTTTGGCTTTTCAATCTGTTTAATCATATATTTTTCTTTCATAATGTTCATGTCTTTTCCTGCATAGAATGCTATTATTAAGCAATGTTTGCATGCAATTCAGGGCCCTGCTAGTAAGAGTCTTGTCTGTGCAACATGCCATGGGAGCTTTTCTGAGTGTCAAGGGCACTATGGATACTTAAACCTTGCGCTTCCTGTTTACAATGTTGGATACTTAAGTACCATTGTGGAAATACTGAAGTGCACTTGTAAGGTATCCAAATCTTCACATGTTCCTTATCTACGCTCTTTCCTTCTCTCTGGGTTTTGGTTTTTCCTTTATTTACCATCAACACAATGATTCTCTTGTTTTATCTCATTTCTATTGGCTTACAACTAGTTACACAACATGCATATATCAATAACACAATTTCAGAATGTTTAGCCCTAGGAACTACCTTTTTGAAGGACTGTTAAGTTTCCTGCTATAAGAACTCAAGCTTAAAGCACCATCAGGCCTTTGGTTTGGTGGTCACTCACTTGGCAATAAGTGGATATTCTCCCTGAGATTTGAGCCTCCTTTTGCATCAAGAAAAGAGCTCAAACTTTTAAGTTATCCATATTCTTTCTAAGAATGTGGATTTTGCTCTTTTGATTCCAATTTGAGCTTTGTGTAGTTCAAACTTTTGTGGTTTGTTACTTTCACCAACATATAAAAAAAAGCTGAGTGACTGAACATAATTCTGTCTCAAAAATGTAGTGTTTATAGACTTATATAGGACTTTGACAAAAGGCAAAAAAGGAAAAGTTTAGGTTATAATACATTCAAAATTTAATAATTTATATTACAAGTTTGCATGTCATACTCATTACCAATGGACATTCTATATTACCCAAGTATTATTTTCTTTTCCGTTACTTTTATTTGACATGAAATTTTGTATGTAGTATCGCGTGTTTTTCAATTTTCAATATATAGGTATCTTAATTTTGTGTTTGTTAATATTCTGCTTGAACTATATGTCAATGTTTGGTATTTTTTTCCAGGGTTGTGCTCGTATTCTCCTTGATGAAGGTACTCGTAAAAAATATTTGAAGAAAATGAGAAACCCCAAAATGGATGAACTGCAGAAGATTCAGTTGCTTAAAGAATCTATAATAAAAAAATGTAATAAAGCCGTGAAGTGCCCACGATGTGGATATAGCAATGGTATATTTTATGCTTTATTCGAATGAATTCATCATTGGAATTTGTTTAAAGGTTGTATTTTGGTGACTTTCCATATTCAGTAGAAACATACTTGCTTCCACAATTTTTGGAGCTGATTCCATCTTATAAGATATCATGTTGCTTAAGGCCCCCAATTTTTTTAAGCTAATCGTCCCCGCACATGGCATAAAGATTTCCTCCTTTCCCCCTATTTGATAGAAATTTACCCCTTTTGTTATAAAAGTGAAATATTTGCACCAAGGGTCTGTTTGTTTGTGCCTTTTTAATTAAAAGATATGTTTAAAAATTTATAATAGTTGTATGTTTTTAAAAAATGTATGACAAAGTCATTTTTTTTAGAAATTTAAACACATGGACCCTAATTCATAACCATATCGGAGTGAGGATTATGTATGGTTGTACGGCTTACTTCATGTTAAGATTGCACTTTTTTGTATCTGTATGGTGATTTTGGGAATGACTACTGGGATACAGGTTCTGTAAAGAAGGTTCCGTCTGCCCTAAGCATTGTTCATGATTGTTCAAAATGTAACAACGATATCGTTGCAGAGCTCCAATCAGCACTTTCTCATGTGAGAGAGTATAGGGTGACCAACGACTTGACTTCTCGAATTCTTAACCCTTTCCAGGTTCTTTCCCTGTTTAGAAGGATGTGTGACGAGGTAGACATTTACATTTATTTGGATGCTTTTTGGATTTGCTTTTCCTTCTCTTTTCCTTTTGAGCAGAGTTTACTTTTCTCCCAAGTTGAACAATTTGTTTCACTTTGTGTAGGACTGTGAATTACTTTATGTTGCTGATAGACCAGAGAAGCTCATCATAACAAACATTTCTGTGCCACCTATTGCTATTCGACCTTCAGTTATAATGGATGGCTCACAGAGGTAATGCCAGTTTGGATGTATTTGTCTTTCTCCCCACCCTTCATTAGCCTCGTTTGATCTCTAATGGGCCTCTCACAAGCGCATAATAGAAGAAAAAATGGAGAGAGGGCTGGAGTGTTGGTCCAGGGGAAATTATGCATGGAGAAATATGAATGCCGCTAGGAGTAAGGAGGAAACAATTATGGGGGAGTTTAACAGAATGTACATGTGGCAGCAAAGTATTGGAGAGGAGAATTGTGCAATGATATGAGAGGAAAGAATACGTGAATAAGCAGGGGGGGTGAGAAATAGTGGAGAGGCATGACAGAAATTTGGAGAGAATTGGTAGCTTAGCACAGGGATGGCAGAGTCTGTGTATGAGCTGTGATAATTATCTTTTGTTGCGGCACTTTCTGCATTTCCTCAGTTTAGTATGTGTTTCTGTTTACTGTGCAGTATGTTTCCCTTGTGAATCTCCTCCTTGAGCTCGACCCTGTTTTCAGTGTTACTTCTAGTCCTTATGATGTTAGTATAGGATCTCCTGATCCTTGGGAGACTCTGGAGGGTAGCCATTTGGAAGGTGTTGGATGGGGGATGGATGGAATTCCTGGCCTGATTCAGGAGATCAAAGGTTTGAGTATGTGATTGACGGCAGAGTTGATTGTGGGGGCCATTCAAAATGCAAGGATGAATTTGGAAGGGGAAGGTAGCAATAGTCACAATAGGAATAGTAATGGAGGGTGCATTGATGCTAAGAAGATGCAAGGAGAGGAAAGGATGTGACGGCTAGGAGGATTCCTTTGCTCTGTTTTTTCTCAGCTTCATTCATTCTTCTTTTAAAAATGATATACTGATGCTTATGGTTTTCCTCTTGATTTGTGGCAGTAATGAAGATGACATAACAGAGAGGCTAAAGAAAATAATCCAAGCAAATGCTGTTCTGCGCCAAGAATTACAAGAATCTAGTGGTTCACTCAGATTTCTGGTATAGTAGGGTATTTTAGGTGATCAAATTTTACTTGTGAAGGTTCAATGGCGTTAAATTGTTTGATTATTTGTTGATATTATGAGTTGCTCCCTTTCTGAATATAAAAAAGACACGTTTTCCCCTATATTATTCACTTGAAACAGTCTCTATAGAGCATGTGTCTCTGCTCAGAGCTCGTGTTTCTGTTAGATCTCATCTCTAAACTATCAGCTGTCAATATAGGTAGAATCTCTAACTAGTCCCAAGCTTGGATTACAAGTGGAGGGTTTTGTTAGTCAATTGACAACCAATGTAAACTTTGTTGAATCTTCATGGCATAGATCATCTAGGTGTATGAAACTGAATGCTGGGGGAAGTGAAAAGCCAACAAGAAAATAAGATTGGTGTTGCAAAGGTGAGAATGCTACAATGGATGAGTGGTCACACAAGACACCATTAGAGAAAAAGCAGGGGTAGACCCATAGAAGCACCGGTAAGGAGGGTAGACAGATGGAGGATAATCCATTAGAGGTAGAGGAAAACCAAGGAAAACTATAAGTCAAACCATTAATAAAGATTTGGAGTTAAATGGTCCATTTTTAGATATGATTCATGATAGGACATTATGGTGTTGTTTGATTCATGTAGCCGACCCCATCTTGTGGAAAAAGGCTTTGCTTGTTGCTGTTGTTAAAATTGTATAATACTAAACTATATAATTTATTCCTATTGTAATGTTGATTTGAATTGTACAGTCTTGACTCAGGTTTTGCAGTTTTCTATGTATTGTTTACATCTGTCTGTTCTCTTCTTAGTTTCTCTTTTGTCATGCGATTGTTTCTTTTGGTTCTAGGATGTAATGCTATTGTGACTGCTTTGATGATTTTGGTTTAGGATGGTTGGGATATGCTTCAATTTGAGGTTGCTCAATTCATAAATAGCGATGTTCGTGGTGTACCGTACCTTATGCAATCAACCAAGCCATTGGCTGGTTTTGTTCAGCGTCTTAAAGGGAAGCAGGGACGTTTCCGTGGCAACTTATCTGGGAAACGTGTTGAATATACTGGCAGGACAGTTATTTCGCCAGATCCTAATTTGAAGATTACCGAGGTCAGACATTTAAAGTTTGCCACATATATGTAATTTCTGTCCTTTACATGAAGCATATAAGCCAATAATCTAATCGAATATTAATGTTTATCACACATAAAAACAAACCTATGCTCATTGAAAAGACTATCTCTATAATTCCCATGAAAACAATGACACGAGTGTTCCTTTTCTTTTTCAAGGTTCAAGTTTATGTGTCCTAACTTATTTATTTGCTTCAGGTTGCAATACCCATCCATATGGCTCGGATTTTGACTTATCCTGAGCGTGTTACGCATCACAACATAGAGAAGTTGAGACAGTGTGTGAGAAATGGTCCTGATAAGTATCCTGGTGCAAGGTTGCTCACACATGCTGGAGGTCCTTCATGGTTTGTGCTGTTTCATTTTTCCCTATATGGACTAATGTCAAGACAGTTTTATTTGTTGTGCCAATTATCTTTTATCTAGAGACAATCATTATTTTGCAGGTCCTTAAAAGTTTCGTGTAGGAAGCGCCTTGCTGATGAACTGAAATTTGGTGATATTGTTGATCGCCACTTGGAAGATGGAGACATTGTTCTTTTCAACAGACAGCCAAGCTTGCATCGGATGTCTATGATGTGTCATAGGGTAATTTATTAAAAGTAAAACTAAAATGTAGAATAGTGTCTGATTTGGGATGACATTGCATTAATCTCTTTTTGCCCATGCAGGCAAGGATTATGCCTTGGAGAACTTTGCGATTTAATGAATCTGTATGTAACCCATATAATGCTGACTTTGATGGTGATGAGATGAACCTACATGTCCCACAGACTGAGGAGGCTCGAACAGAGGCTATTTTGTTGATGACGGTAAAATTAATGGATCCCCTTGTTATATAGGATTGCGAGTTGACTATTTATAATGCTTATAGGTCCAATTTTACTACACATTTTTTTATCCAAAATCATTTTCATTATGCATACACCTGCTATGATCTTCTGATTGCCCTGCTGGAGGATTTCATTTTTGGGCCTTTAAGTTATCTGTTTCCATTGTGTTTCCAATCTAGCTTTTTCTTCTTTCATCTCTTTCATGATTTGTGCTTTATTTTCCATGTTTTAGGGCCTGTTTCTTTAAATTTATAAAATGTCATTTTACGAGAAAACTTATTTTTGCTTCTAAGAACTGAAGGGTACTATTTTCTTTTTTTTTTGAAGTTTTTCCTTTTTTTTGAAAAAACAATTTTTTTAAATGCATCTTTTAATTAAAAGACATTTTTTCTTAAAAAAAAAAAGCACAAACAAATGGGACTAAGCACACATTTGATTTTGCTTACACTTTTTTCAGCTAAATGTTCCCTCTCCGACATTTTGATCGCAAGATTCCTTAAACAAATAAGCTAATCCCAACATGTACTATGGGTTAGAAGAATTTTGTTAAACATGATTTAACTACCATTACTTGCATCTTTAAATATTGCGTGATTTGTTTGATCTGTGTTTGATGCTCAGTAGTTGTAGACATTTGAAGAAGTGCACATTTGGTTCTTTGCATTTGTAAATTCCAATTAGACCTTACTGAAATTTTGTTTATTTTCAGGTACAAAACAATTTGTGCACACCCAAAAACGGAGAAATTCTAGTTGCCTCTACTCAAGACTTCTTAACCTCTTCCTTTCTCATAACTAGGAAAGATACTTTTTATGATCGTTCTACTTTTTCACTTATTTGCTCATACATGGGGGATGGCATGGATCCTATTGATTTGCCAACTCCTGCAATTATTAAGGTGAGAATTTTAGAATATAAACATGATACTCCTTTTAATAACTTGATGTCACGTGCAAATTTAACCAGTACAATTGTTGAATATTGTGTGGTGAAGACCCGTTGAAGCATTTGTAAGGGGAGTAGACTAGATGAAGGATAGTCCAATAGTTAGACATAGAGGAAGAATAAGCAAAACTTTAGGCCCAACCATTAAGTGCATGTTTGGTTTTGCATTGTGGATCTTGAAAGCCAAGGTTCTGGCAAAAGTTTCAACCTGTAGCTTTTACCAATTCCATGGTTTTGGGAGATCCCCAATGCAAAACCAAACACGGTATAAGAGAGACTGATTTAAATGGTCTATAATTAAACTTCACTCATGATATAGGACATTATGGCATCATTTAATGAATTAATCCATGCAGTTTGTCCCACTTAGTGGGAAAAGACTTTGGTGGTGGTTTTTTTTTTAACTGTCGAATAATGTGATATCATCTTTATTATGTAGTCCAGATTTTTTATAAATCTAATAAATTATATGGTAGTTAATCCCTAATTATATTTTAAAAACCATATTACTTGTTAAAATAAAGCAATGTGATGAAATATCAACTATTTTAAATTGTATGAATTTGTATAGATTTAATCTACCTCATGCAAAATTCCAATCTAATGACTGGATTGATGAAATAAACGCTCATAAATGTGATGCATTCCTTTTTGCAATATATAGGTTTATCATCAGGTTGATTTTTTTATCATTTTTTATATTATCTGAAATGTATAGCCCGCTTTCTCTGCTACTCACTTGAATCCTGAGAATTCACTTCTTCAGTACATCTCTTAAATCATTAACTCTCTAAAGATGGGTAATAGTTCCTGTATCAGATTCTGGGTTAATGTTGAAATGAAATGATTTTCTCCTTTTAGGGGTTTTTCCTATGTTGTCTTTCTTCTTAACATAATTCCTGTGTCTTTTTTTTTTGTTTTGGGGGGGGGGGGGGGGGGGGGGAAGATGTTGAATAAAAATCAGTTTTACTAAAAAGGAGAGAAGTACACCAGAGCGAGGATAAAATATACTGTTTTTAAGAAGATCCAAGGACATCAGAAAGCTAGGAAGGCACCCAATCCCTTAGCATACCAGATATGGCAATGTCGTTGAAACAACCATGGGCTGAGATACCAGAGTAGCAATGAGAACAAGAACAACCCTATCGTAATGCAAAGTTAGGGGCATGGTGTTCTATAAGGAGAATATATTATCTCCTTTGCTTTAGTTTCTTCCCTTTAAATGATTTCTTCTCTGATTTTTTATTTTTATTTTTTGAATTTCCTGCAACTGCAAGTGATGCGATATGAAGAATACACTAACTATAATAAGAGCATATTCATATTCTTTTGTATCCACGTTGTCTTTCCATGCCATGCATAGATTAGTATCTTGGTTGAGTTTTCCACCTTTGATTTTATATGCGGCATGAGCTAAAATTTGCCCCAATGATTCAGCATGTTTGCTAATTTATACAGTCAGTGTTTATATTTTCTTAATGCAGTTATTCTTTGCAGCCAGTGGAGCTCTGGAGTGGTAAACAGCTATTTAGCATTTTAATGCGCCCGCATGCAAATGTTAGGGTCTATGTGAATCTCACTGTAAAGGAGAAAACATACAACACAAAGCTTGATGACAGGAAAAGAGAATTGAAAACAATGTGCCCGAATGATGGGTTTGTTTATTTTCGCAATAGTGAGTTGATCTCCGGACAACTTGGAAAGGTGACTTTAGGTTAGTCATTCTAATTTTACTTCTAACCTTTGTTTATTTCATTTCATATTTGTATGCTCAAGACCATTTAAATGTTGATAAACTTAAATATTCATGATTAACTTATATCATGCATATATTTGTCAAGTGATAAATTTCAGAGAGAAAAGAAACTGCACGTGCATTGACTTTACTGAAAATGAATTCAATGCTACAAGTGTTCACATGTGAACTCTTATATACCTGCTGTCTAACTAACATCCTAACAGAAACTGAACAGACTGTAACTGACTGAAAACTGTCAGTTAGTTACAGAACCAGAAAACTGTTTAACTAACCATAATACATTGAAAGAGACAATACACACGGGTAAGACTCTAATACTATCTCTAATATTAGAAGTTAACAGCAAGAAAGTATTAGGATCTACAATGGTAGTGCCTCTTTTCTCCATTCATGCAAATGTAGAATTGAGACTGGAAAGTGTTTTGCTGAGTGTTTCAGGTTCATACTTCCATTTATCAGTTTTCATAGTTCTGATAATTTTGTGTGAACTAACCATTAATATTACAGCAATGCTTCTTTGAGAATGGGTCTGAATTAGTAGTCTAGTTAGTTTTTAACATTTTTGCAAACCTAATTTGTTATAAGTTGTAGTTTTAAATGTCCAAATTCTTTTTACCCGTGATGACTTCATGCTTTTGCATACTTCTTGGTGACCCACTTTCTTTTTGCATGTGTTCAGGAAATGGCAATAAGGATGGACTTTTCTCTGTGCTACTAAGAGACTATAAAGCAGAGGCTGCTGCTGCTTGCATGAATCGTCTAGCAAAATTGAGGTAATATGTCTGCCTTTTGGGTGGTAAGTGGTAACAGTAATGTATGCCTTATGCTTGATTTAAATGTAAAATGATTTAAGTTTAAATTAAATAAAAAGAAATGCCGGAACTTTAAGGAATGCTTTTAACTTAGCTGTTGAGGACTTGAGGTGTCTTTGCAAAGTCAGTGCTTGATTTTGCTGGAAAGCACTTGTGACCAGAGGTAGCCTCAGTACCCAAGTGAGGATTAGTCTCACCCAGAGGGAGTGTGGAATTCTTGTGAGAGCAAAAAGCAATGATGTTAAAAGTATAATTTCTGTTGATAACTGTCAGTCTATGCATTTTGATGTTGCATTTTGAATCCATTGAACGGCCGGATTTAGATGTTCGTAAAGTATTGATCATTTTGTTCTGATGCAGTGCTCGGTGGATAGGCAATCATGGGTTCTCGATAGGCATTGACGATGTCCAACCGAAAGAGATACTAATCAATAGGAAGGATGAAACAATTTCAGATGGTTACAGAAAGTGTGATGATTTCATAGAAGCTTTCAATAAAGGAAAGCTAGAACTCAAAGCTGGTTGTGATGCTGCTCAAACATTAGAGGCTCTGATAACTGGTGTATTGAATGGCTTACGTGATACAGCAGGGAAGGTATCCATTATTTTTCCTAAAGTATTATCTTTGTATTTTGACATATGGATTGGTGGCCACTGAGTGCAAATGCAAATCTTATATTAACAGTTTTAATCTTTTGTGGTTATTCATGCCATTGAATTAGTTCTCCTTGTGAGGACCCCCCCAAGCCTGGTGGGTGGAAAAAAACTTATTCTTGTTCTCCCTGTCTGTAACTTGTAACTTTCCTAGGTATGCATGCAAACACTACACTGGAGAAATAGTCCATTGATCATGTCGCAGTGTGGCTCCAAAGGATCTCCTATTAATATAAGTCAAATGGTTGCCTGTGTTGGTCAACAATCAGTTGGAGGTTGTCGTGCAGCTAATGGGTTCATAGATCGGAGTCTTCCTCATTTCCCTAAAAAAGCAAAAACCCCTGCTGTAAGTTCAGTTTCTCATCATTTGTAACTCTATTATTTAATGTATGTTAATAGAACTCAATCCCTACTCACCCTAATTTCTTATTTTCTTCTGTTACTTGCCATATTGATTTCTGTTAATACTATCATCAGTAACTTGATAATTAATAGGTGACTAACAGGTAGCTGATCTTTCTAAAGAAAGGCTGCTTAATTCCTTCACATTTCTTTCCTTTTATTTCTTTACTGGAAAATTATGATTAAGTCATATGAAAAATTGTTCAACCACTTGGCATAGAGCATCATTATATTTCTAGGTACAAAAGTTAACTGGAAAAAAGATTGTTGTGCAGCACACGTGTTAGAATCTTAGGATTGTGAGGTTATTTGGTCTCGTGTTGTTTAGAATATTAGGGTTGTTGGGTATGTTTTGCATTGATACTTGACCTACTTATTTATATAAATATAAGCATTAGGTTAATGTTTCATAACACAACAAAATATAAATCACATAGCTTATTATTCAGATTCTATCTTTTTTCTTTCTTTTCACTTAAATTATATTTTTACAATAAGCATGGATGATGTGAGAAATGACTATAAGGAGTAATTCTGGTTTTTGATGATCATCAATGCTAAAGTAAAGGTCTATTTGCAATATTTGACAAAACATTGTAAGCTTTTAAATAAAATTACTGGATGATGATTGTTTGTGTCCAGTGTAAAACAACATTGGCAAAAGAAAATGCATACATAATAAGGATACCTGCTGATCACATATTCACGCACTTGAGATGTGAGCAATACAATAACATCAGACAGTTATTTATGTAACTAACACCTAAACTGGAGATTTGAAAAGTAATAAAATATGAATTTGTTTGTTCATCATGATTTTGAGTCCTTGTTATATATTAACACCATATAGTAGATTACCTTTGTTGAGTAGTTTTTATTCCACATCACATTTATTTGTAACTGATACCGAAATAAATTTGCTTTTGTATATTCACCAGATCATTGAATCCTTTTTGCATATTGCACCAATAACTGACTTTTATTTTCTGTCTTTGCACAATTGTAAATTTTTGTTTTTTGGCTATTGCCTTAGTTATTCATTGCAGTTCGCTGTTGTTTCCTACATTTTAAAGTGTTATGTTACTCTTGATGCAGGCTAAAGGTTTTGTTGCTAATTCCTTTTTCAGTGGATTGTCAGCTACTGAGTTTTTCTTCCATACAATGGGAGGAAGAGAAGGGCTCGTTGATACAGCGGTAGGGTTCATATTTTGAATAAACTATGCATAAGATATTCTTAATCAAGAACTCATTTCTATTAGATCAACAATTGAAATCATAGGCTATCAGATAAGTGCTATCTTAACTTTTAAGGAGAGCCTATATCATTCACTCAGATAAGCTTATGTGGGTGAGATATACTTTTTTACTAAAACCAGCTAATTTAGTATAATTGATGGAGCATGAATTTAGGCTGCATCCATTTCACATGGTTATGGAACTATGGAAGTCATAATCATGAATCTTGAATTTCTACATTTGGAATTATGGATTCTTGTTACTTGACCATTTTAAATATTTATTGTTACTTTCTGGTGGCTGAATTGGATTTGATTTCACTTATATTTGGTGTTATTGGTGGAGCATAGTGAAATTGGTGTCTCTCTTGGTCTTTACCAGGGCTGTGATAAAAAAAAAAGGACCAATAGGGCCTCCCTATAATCCCCTATAAAATCTTCTTTTTATAAACATATAATATGGTAAAATTAAATATCATGGATGCAGGAGCCACTGGTAGTGGTAAAAATGGAGCATTCATTTTGGGATGTTGGTCATTAGTTAATTTTTTTATCTTTTACTGGGAGTAAACACACTGGAATCCATTTTATAGTTTCCTTGCTGCTTGTGGTTTTACAGGTCAAAACTGCAGACACTGGATATATGTCTCGTAGATTAATGAAAGCTCTAGAGGATTTGTTTTTACACTATGATTACACTGTAAGAAATGCTGGTGGTGGTATTGTTCAATTTTGTTATGGAGATGATGGCATGGATCCAGCTGGCATGGAAGGAAAAAATGGAAAACCATTAAATTTTGAGCGGTTGTTTCTCAGAAGCAAGGTTTGAAAGCTTCCTTTGTTGTTTTATGGAGTATCATCATGATTTTCTCGACTCTTGCAACTTTCCAAAAAAGTTGGTTCTCCTTGTTAAGTTCTTCCTGTTCTCTCTCTCTCTCTGAATTGTAGGCCATATGTCCCAGTGATGGAGATGATGTAATCTTATCTTCCTCAGATGTGTGTAAAGTAATTCATGAGAAGCTTTCAGAACTTGGTATGTCTAAGTTAGTAGAGAAAGGTGTTTCAGAGGATGATATAATGTCAGAGGTGGGCTCCTCTGCAGATTTCATAAATTCTCTACAATCCTTTGTCAAAGATAATACAAAATTAACAGAAGCTTTCACTGTGGACAATTCGAAAAGTCTGAAGAACTTTATTCAGAGGATATCTGGGATGACTCGTAAACAACTAGAGGTATTTATGGTCTTGTGCTTAATATTTCATCCAATTTTCTTATTTTGTAAGCTATTTTTCCACTTAGTTATTCTTTTTTGCTTTCGTTTGGTCATTAGTCTTGTTATTTCATGAGCAAGTCTTAGCTTAGCAGTCTAATTTGCTTATGCTAAATATATTTGTTATTTTCCTTTTGGTACTATGTTCTCACAGTCTTTTTTTTATTTGTCATTACAGTCTTTTTGCGTGTGCTCACAATATTAAACTTGACCACAAGCTTGTATCACTAAATATGTCCTTTAGCTGAGGTAGCTACGAACATAAATTGTCAATCTCACTTGTAATTAGTACACATTAAATTTTAATATTTATTTATGTATAATCTGGGGCTATCCCTCCATCACGTAGGCAAGTATTCTCTAAAAAATATCAAGGGACTATGGCATAATTCATGTTCTTATAAAGAGTTGGTATTTGACAGTGTGACTTCGATCAAGGTAAAATGTTCTCTAGCATAAGGGATGATGAAGACGTGCAAGGAATGTATTCTGAATTACTATCTTTTGTTCTTATTGCACGTCTTCAAATGTAATGTTCCTAACAAGTCTTAAACATCCAGAACTCATGAGCTACCTAATTGGTAAATAACCATACAAGCAAGTATTTGATTGTCTACTTATTCAAACACTTGGAACTCGTGCTCTGGCTAAATGGTGAATAACTAGACAAGCAATCACACATTGTCAACTCACTCTATTGCTCAACAAACAAAGTCAGGATTTTAGGGTAAGTTTTCCACATTGAGGCTGAAAGGAATGACTTTGGGACACCCTAATTGAATTTCACGTGGGTGGTATATTTAGACCAGGATTATGTAATATTGGTAGAGAGTAGAGACACACCATCAGATGCATTGCACACATACGGAAGGCAATGGGGTAAAGTTAGAGGCTGTGTGGAATACAAGGGAGGGGGGGATAAGAGAGGGAGGCAGTTAGTGAGGATTTGGAGGGAGGTCATAGGTCTCCTGAATGATCCGTGGTTTCTTTTCGTTTTGTTTTTTGGGGAACTGTTGAGGTCTACCTCTATTATAAGGTGCTACCGTGCTAGTCTCCATATTTTCTTAAAGAAATCCAAGTTCATATGAGTTTTTTATTGGTCTGATGATAATTCTTTTAAACATGTTCTTACCAGTTTGTGGTTGTATTTTACACAATACTCTTATCATTCAGGTTTTTCTGGATATTTGTCTATCTCGTTACCGTTCCAAAAAAATTGAGGCTGGAACGCCAATCGGTGCTATTGGAGCTCATAGTATTGGAGAGCCTGGGACCCAGATGACTTTGAAAACTTTTCACTTTGCTGGGGTTGCAAGCATGAGTATCCTTTATGTGACTGTGTTGTCTACTTTGGCGATCATTAATGTTCCATTAATACTTTGCTGGAATTTTGCTATATGTTGATTGGTTTCGAATGTTGTCCCTTAATCTGTCATTAGATGTTACTCTTGGAGTTCCTCGCATCAAAGAAATAATAAATGGAGCCAAAAAGATCAGTACACCAATCATCACTGCAATACTTGAGAGTGATGATAATGCAAAAACTGCAAGGATAGTGAAAGGGCGCATAGAAAAAACAAATTTAGGCCAGGTATGCAGTTGCAGAAAAAAGTCTTAATAATAATAGTTAATAAGCTTATACCATTATTATGTGTCAAAATCTCCCCAAAACAAATGCTAGATAATATTGTTAGGCATTTGGAATATTGTGTGACTCTGTTTATGATTAAGTTTGTGTTTCTTTGATTGGATTCTTTTATCAATTAATTTGCCAGGATGTATAAATTTGGTTAAGCATTGTAATCAATTTGTTGTTAATTGAATTGTAACTTCAGTTAGTTTACAAGTATCAATCATGTATATGTATGAATATTCTTGTTAAACTACTATTTTCATCCTTTTGTTAAGCCCTTGTGTTGGATCACCCGTCTTCTGGTCTATTCTTGAAATGTCTAATCTCAAACATTATCACTTTGTTCCAACCGATGCAGGTTGCAAAGAGTATTAAAGTTGTTATGTCTTCAAGATCAGCGGTAATTGTTATCACGCTGGACATGGAAAGAATCCAAGATGCACATCTGAATATAGATGCTAATATTGTAAAAGAATCAATTTTACAAACTAAAAAAATAAAATTGAAACCAGAGGTAAAGAGTTTCTCTTGTAATAATGATTTTCTATTTCTTTTATGCCTGTAATATTCAAAAAATTTGTTTTGCAGCACATTAAGATTTTGGATATTAAAAAGCTTGAAGTTGTTCCCCAAGTTGTTGATAGAAGTAAAATCCATTTTCAACTGAATTATCTCAAAAATTTGCTTCCATCAGTTGCAGTGAAGGTATTTGTTTTTTCTGCTTTCTTGATGGTTGATGCCTGATGAAGAGAATATTGTGTTTTGTCTGGCTTTATAATTTATTTTCAGATGGGAAAACACACCTTTTATTTTCTTAATTGCAGGGAATTGCAACTGCTGAACGAGTTGTTCTCAGTAAAGATGAAGATAAAGTGACAAGGGTTGAGAAGTTTAAATTACTGGTGGAAGGGTTAGTTCATCCTGTTTTTCATTATGTACTTAATTTTCACTTTGGCATATTTCCTTCCATCCCCTGTATACTTGGGTGCATATTGCATAGTTTTTCTTAAGGGAATAAATGTTACACCAAAGGAATGCGGAAGGGACTTTAGACGTAGGTTGATGTTGGCCAGGAATATTGCTGCTTCGTCATGGGCTGTGTCTAAACTTTTACTAAATGTATATGAAGAATCCTCTTCAGTATCTTCCATAATTTAAAGCAATAGGTGGCCATTAGAAGAAAGAAAATCACCATATCCATGTTTAGGAGAACGTGACATGAAAATAAGGAGATCATAGGAAGAGATTATCCTGCTTGACTGAAAAGAAGCTTGACAGGGGACAGTCGGGTGTTGTAAGAATAAGGTGGACTGGGGTTAGTGAAAACCATGATGACTTCTTTTTATCTAGTTGTCTGTGTACGCCTTTTAGGAGTAGGAGTACTAATGAAAAGATAAAGAAATTAGAAAACTATTGTCACTCTGGAGTAATAGTATCACTGTCATCCATTGCATTGCTTCTTGTTAATCGTCAACATCATTTCCTAATCTACATGTATTGGTTTTTTCCCCTCAGCACGGGCCTTCGAGAGGTTATGGGAGTTGAAGGGGTCGATGGACGTAAAACTGTTAGTAATCATGTCGTTGAAGTGTGGGAGACTCTGGGAATTGAAGCTGCCAGAAAGTGTATCATTGAGGAGATTAAGTTTACAATGGGAAGTCATGGAATGAGTATAGACATACGCCATATTATGCTTCTAGCAGATTTGATGACTTTCAGGGTGAGTTATTTGGAAATTACTCGGCAAAAAAACTAAATAAAACGGTCCATGTCTGTGTTTGTGCTAAATCTGTATATTTGTACTTATTTTAAGTGATTTATCAAACTAGGGTCAAGTTCTTGGAATGACAAGATTTGGAATTCAAAAGATGGGCAAAAGTGTATTGATGCTTGCGTCATTTGAGAAGACATCAGATCATCTTTTTGATGCATCCTTACATGGGAGGGATGATCCAATTGAAGGAGTGAGTGAATGCATAATCATGGGTATACCAATTCAGATAGGCACTGGAATGATCAAGGTCAAACAAAGGTGAGGCAAGAATGCAATTTGTATGCTAATGTGATTGTAGACTTGTAGTACTGCATTTTCATGGCAGTCCTATTTTGTTAAACATGCATCATGCATGCAATGTATGTTAGGTACCAGAACTAGTTTATGGTTATGAACAAGCTACCTGTTTATTCCTTTTCTGAACCTTTGATCCTTTCTCCTATTTTTCGTTGCTTATTATTATGGTTATTACACCAGGCTTTAGCTAACCCATCTTTCTTAGGTTGGATCCTCCGGAGTTGCCTCAAGGAACCGATCCTATTCTATCTCGATTTTGAGTTGTATATTAGCAGCAAGAATGTGCATCATAATACAGGATGAAGTGCGTTGAATGTTGTGAGCTTTAGAGGTCGGGAAATTTACTCTTGGATGGATGTGCCTATAATTTGCCGAAAAAAGATGCGCCCAAAAGGTCTCTGGCCACCGACGTATACCTCGAAGATGTGTATGTGGGTTTGAGAAAAAAAGAGAGGGGGGGGGGGGTAATTTTATTATTATTATTATTATCAAGAATACTTGTCAAAGTAGCAGTTTTGTTATTTTTTTCAGATATACAGATTTTTTCGAATTTAAATGAATTCGTCAACTAACAACAAATGAAAATGACAGTTTACAAGTTGTTGATGTGAGTGGCAATGTCCGCCACTCTTGCTTTGTCTTTCACAATTAGATTTGTTGTGTTTAATAGCACATGCTCATAAATCTATCTATTAATTCCTTTAGTGCAAGGTCAAATGTTTATAGCTGTTCAATTCAATCCTTCAGCAAGAACGAGAAATGGATTTTCCGTATTTTATTTTTATATCTTCTCCAATTCTCCCACCCTTTTCATTGTTCCCCGAGTCCTAGTTACATATCTTTCATAGAAGTTCAGGTCAAAATACAGCAATGGACAAAACTTACAATAACGAAAAATGAATATAGCAGGCGAAAGCAGCAGTGGAAATGCAAATTGTCACTTTTCTTATTTACAAATGTGAATTAATTTCTTTTATCTTTTTGCTTTTCCTTTTCTATTAAGGTCCCTTGCCACATACTTTTCATTTTGGGTAATCAAACAGAGTTATTTGTAACTGGGAATTGTCAGGCTCTGCTGAATACTGTCTGATGAAAGCCCTTCTCCACCAAATCTCAAATGCCTTCTGAATATTAGGACAGTCATCTCCTTTATTGAGAAATCTATCAAACCAATTGAGCAACACAGCCTGCTGTTGGAGTAAAGGCAGTGTTAATATAGTTTGGCTTAGTCCATCCTCAACCAATTTCTTATCAACTGTTCTGGAGGCTCTCCTCATCCACCCAAAATCTTCATATAGAGCTTCTAGCCATGTTGACAACAAGGAAAATCTTATTTCTTTTGGCACCAGTATGTGCCCCCTTCCAATCCCAATACATAGTTGTGCTGTGATTCTACTGATCTCATGGCGGTAAATGGTCGGAACTTTGGAATGAAGTGCAGCAAGTTCTTTCTGCTCTGCCCATATTTTCACAAACTCATCACCCATCTTTTTGCCAATCAAGATGTCAACAATCCAATGAATATTGTCAGCTTCGCGGGTTATTTCGTTCATTAAAACCCCCCGGTCCGGCCTCTCACCCATGCCAGTTACCTCAGACAGGCACAGGACAAGTGAACTAATGCACCTGTGGCAAAGATGATAGAGTGTGTCTTTAGAAACATCAAGCCTGCTGCTATCATTAAATGCATTATTCTCTTTAAGCAATCTAGATAGCAGAGATTTCATTTCCCTACGAGCTTTGTCGTCTTTAGCTTGTAGAACACCACTCATCAGGTTCATGAAGATGTCGTCAGCTCTCTCAGCAGTAGATGGTTCGGATGATACTCTAAGAAGAACTTCAGCTGAAGAGTCATGAAGCTGCAAATGACCTAGCTGAGATATGACTTCCTCCTGTTCATCCTCAGTCCATGGAACAGCTTCCAAATATTCTAGGCATGACATAACCCCAAGGTCAAACATGATAGCTGCTGATACCTACAAAAGAAGGTAAACCAAAAAAAAAAATGAAATTCAATAACAAGTTCATCTAGAAAACCAAAAAAAAAAATAAAGAAAAAGAAAAATAAAGAAAAGAAATAGAAATGAACATCAAGGATAGCCTAGTGAAATGAGTTGTGATTTTTGAACTCCCTTCAATTTTCAACACCTATCAAACACCTCTCTTTCTTTTTATCTCTCTTTTCTTGTGACATCACTCATCTATCACATTTATTACCCATATCTCTTCTATTCCTATCTCTCTCTCTCTCTAGGTGTCTATTAGCACAAAGGTGTCCGAAGATCATTTTTCTAGTGAGATATCACTCTCAGTGTTACTTGTGAGTTGAGCTCAGCTGATTATAGATAAGATACGATACAAGTATAAATTCTCCTCAATAAGCACGCTGCACAAGGGGATACTATGGTGTAGAAGTAGAACTACAGGTTATGGAGGTGTAGAACTACAGTTGAGGAATGAGGACCAATGTGTGAATAATAACTTCACCACAAAGACCAACTAAGCAGTAAAATAAATTACCATACACTACACATTATAACACGATTAGTTAAGCACTCAATCCACAAGTTACTTATTATAATTACCCCCAAATTATAAAGGTTTAAAAACGTCTCTTCCTCAAGTCAAAATCATTCAATTCTACTAAACATGTGTGCAATGCAACATAGTAATTCAATCCATAAACATAAATCCATAAGTACCTTGAGCAAGCTCAAAACTTTAGAAACCCCTTCTTGACCCATGAACCTCAACCTCCTCATGAGATCCTCACAGTGCATCAAAACGACAGCTTCCACATACACTTCGACGTCGTCGCAGTCACTGATCTCCACCGAGTGGGACATCGACCCACCGTCACACCGGAGCTTCTCCGCGAAGAACCTGCTCTTCCCGGCGAGTACGCCCTTGTGAACCTCCATCGACACCCTGAACCCGTCCCTCCCCACCACCGTCAGCTTCACGTCGCCGCCGCCGAACGGAGCTTCTTCCAGAAGCTTCGACACCCGATCCTGCATCTTCCGGCGCCTGTCGTCGTAGACCTTTGCGTCGCGGTTCTGCTCCTCCGACATCATCTCGAACAGGGTCTGAGTCTGAGTCTGAGTCTGAGTCTGACTCGGGCGAGTTGAAGGGGGTGGAGGTGGAGGGGAAGAGAAGGTTCTGGAAGGTGAGAAAGAGAGGGTTGGGTCTGCTATGAAACCCTGCCTTATCATCGCCGATACCTCTCTGGATTTCAGTGCATTCTCTCCACCCATTGAATTTTCGAACAATTCGAATTCGAAGAAACCCAATTTTTGAAGAAAGAGGTCACTGCGGCAGTGACAGTGTAATGTGCCTACTCAAAGTTGAAGAGATCGGAGTTTGGAAATGGAAATTTTCGCAGAAACTTCGTCACAGTCACAAATCAGTAGTACCTTCTTTCTTCCCCCGTTGGAGAGAGAAAGTGGGGAGTAGCTGAGAGAGAATCCAACACAACGTGCTTTCAATAATAATAACAATAACAATAACAATAACAATAAACTAACATAGATATCTAGATCGCTTAACGGCATGTTTGGATATACAATTTATTTAAGAGCTTATGATATAAGAGTTTATCGCATGATAACTTGTGTCATAAGAGTTTATGATATAAAAGTATTTGTATTTGGATATACATATTTACAAGTGCTTATACAAAAATTGAGTTATTTGAATGCATAATTCTATAAATACTTATAAGATGTTATAATTTTTTAAAATTAAAATATATTAAAAATTAACTATTTCACCGATGACCATAGTATAAAATTATTATTTTAAAAAAATAATAAAAAATTTAAAAATTTAAGAGTGAAAAACTAAAATCGCAGTGCAGTTATGTATTACGTTTTATTATATTTATATTGGAAAAAAAAAGTAACGATACATCCCTATGACAGGGAAGAAGCAGATTCGTAAGCCAGACCAACTCGCGTCCGTCGTCCAATTCAACACCTCAAGCTTGTATCATGTCAATTAAACTGCAAATTTGAATACTTGATTCTGAGTGTTGCTAGGTCGATTCACATAAGCAAGCTAATCGAAGCAGAAGATTGAAGATTGAAGCAGAGGATTGAAAAATCTTCAGATTTGGGAACGAAGGTTTCCAGTGCGGCGCGAGGGTTCTTCTTTGAGTGAGAGAGAGATACGCGTGCGAAGGAGAGAGAAAAAACGTGTAAAAAAGATATAAAAAAAAAAGAAAGAAAAGAAGCCAAAAACGGGTGAGGAAGGTTTGAGCACGGGACCGGACCATTGCTAAGGTTTAGTATCCGCAAAAGCTCCGCATAAGCCAGAGAATAAGCTACAAATGTGGGCTTATGAAAATTTTTGATAAACTCTTATGAAAATCCCACAAACTCTTAAAAAAAATTCACCCAAACACTTTTATAAGCTCTTATGGTAGAAGAGAAACTCAAATAAGCCAAAAATAAGCTATCCAAACAGGCCCTAAGTATAATGTTAAGGGTTCAATTCTTAAGCAATGTGTGTGAAAGAGTGATATTAACTTCTTAAAATGGATACGAAGTTAGTTTTCATAATTACGCATGGAGATACATGAATTCACCCAAAATAATAAATAAAATAAGAAAACCAAACAAAATAAAAACAAAAATGACAAAAAGAAAAGAAAAGACCTGTTTCTGCGCTAGATAGAGAGTGGCGGGGATCATTACTGCCATGTGCACACCCACACACCCCTGCCCCTGCCTTCCCACTTGACTATTGTCAATGTAATGTCCCATTAACAAAGGGCTCATGCTTTATTAACAATCCTTTAAATACAGTGTTCGAGATTTGATCCTCAATGCATGGAAAAGTATATGTGTTTGTTTGGATTAATTAAAGTTGGTAAAACTAAGTTTAAAACAATCTCAATTTATAAATTAAATTTGGTTAAAAATGAGTTTATTTTAACGTGATTTATGTTTGGATATTTTTGTCTCAAAAGTATGTTAAATAATGAATTTTATTTGAATGATATTGATTAAAAACATTTCTAAATGTATAATTACTATTTATTAATGATCCAAATGGAAAAGAAAAAATAAAAAATAATCACATTATTCCTTTTACTTGAAATTGGGTTTGAGGTCAAACTGAATTTTGAAATTGAAAATCTAACATCATAAAAACTAAAGTAAATTGGGTTTAATAATCTAAAAGTACTTTTAGAGAGGTCAAACTTCAATCCAAACATGCTCTATGTTAGTATATATTAGTTCTTTAAATGAATATCAATATTTCGAGAAACTTGTTTTCATAATTATTTGGGTGTTGAGAATTGAGAGTTGTTTAAAAATCAAAACTGTTTTAGGCAAAGAAAGATGGGTTGTTAAGTAACTCAATTGGCATTTTCCACTTTATGTTACTCACCTAAGAATTTTTTTTTGGTGAACTCACCTACGAGTTTAGTTCATATATAAGAGTTTGTTGGAAAGATAAGTGAAGGATTGCGTTTAAAAATATGAATTTTTTTTTGTTTCTTTCCTTTTTCAAGGGATGCATACAAGGATGAACAATGATGTAAATACGTCCTTGTTATTGTTATTACTCTCTCCGTTTTTTTTTATTCGTCAGATTTTGAGAAAAAATTGTTCTTTTTTATCTATCGTTTTGATAGTTTAAGGTTATATTTTGACAATTATACCTTTAATCCTATTAATTGTTCTTCACATTTTTTATAAAATTAATTAATACATAATTGAGAGTTCAAAGACTAATTACTATTCTCAACAAATAGAATAGTGAATAAATAAAAATATAATAAAAAATTATTTGTCAATTAATTGATTCTTTGATTGTGGTGAAACAACCACAGATAAAAAAGAACCGTGGGAGTATATAAATAATAACGAGTTCTGTTTCTGTTTACTTTCGTGTGGATTCGTACTAAAGTTCTGAGTGGTTGGTACTATGGAGGGCACTGGCAGCGCCACCTGCCAGCCAAGGGTTTGCAACTGTACAATGGCGCCCCAATCCAAGGGGGAGAAAAGGCCAGGCAACTTAAAAGCATTACTAACTTCGATAAAAAATCGGGATCTTGACTCAACTTAAGTAAAGTGCAGAGTTTGGACCAAAAAAAAAAAGTAAAGTGCAGAGTAACTGATCTCAATTATTGATAAATAAATTAATAGTTAATACGACTTTGTCTAGGGTGAACCACTAAATAGGTTTAGTGTGGTGAAGTTTAAGTAAAATTATGATTACAATTACTAATTGTAATCATGGGATTAATTAGTCTCATCAAATTTTGTGGTACATCTTCCACACCAAATCATACCTTAGCTACACCAAGTTCTCTTACATTGTAGCCGGCCACCATCGACAGCCTCTTTTCCCTCCATCGTTGAGCACATATTCCCGGCCTCCACTGTAACGCGGCTTCTTCTTCCTCCCTCCATCACAGCCACTACGACGTGGCCGCTCCTTCTTCTGCCACCATGAAACCCCCATCCCTTTCTTCTACTTATCGTCACGGCAACAACGGCGGGACGCTCCTTCTTCCACCACCACGGAACTCCCAACCCAACGAAGATGAAGAAAACTCGTTCTGCGATTGTTTGTTTTTTAGATTTCATTGAATATTCGAGAATGAGAAAAGACCCACTAGCCGCCGCCGAGCTTTCTTCCATTGTCGATGGTGGAAATTTTCACCGGCCGACATCATCAACTGGAGCGATTTGAAGATGATGAGACCACTGACCATGTCCACCAAGGTCCAGAAACCAGATTATAATGCAGGAAGAAAACATGAGAAAAAAATCATTTTTTATCAAAAGTGAAGCAAAGGGGGAAGTGAAGCAAAGGGGGAAATGGGTCAACCGTGGAATTTCCATTTGAGGAATTAAGTGGTGGTTGTAGTTTATTTTTCTTTAGGATATAGATTCGTTTAAGCTGAAAATCATCTTAGTGGAGGAAAGTTTTTGCTAGTTTTGAAGATTATGGTAGATGGTGGAGGAATGGTGTG
Source organism: Glycyrrhiza uralensis (assembly GCA_030159175.1). Lineage (NCBI taxonomy): Eukaryota > Viridiplantae > Streptophyta > Magnoliopsida > Fabales > Fabaceae > Glycyrrhiza > Glycyrrhiza uralensis. The sequence goes on along the minus strand of BRZY01000003.1, from coordinate 51,776,715 downwards.
CATTGGGGTGAAAGGGAAATAACTGATGTGGGGAGTTCATTGCTGGATTTGGAAGGAGAAGAGGAAGAAGAAGATGAAAAACAACACTGAAGCAGGGGTTGTGCGTTGAGCAGGTGGGAGTGGAGTGGGGTGGGGTAGGGATTGTGTAAGGTAGGATTGAGTTGTTCTCACTTTATTTTCAATTAATCTGGGTCATTGAATTTTTTATTAATAAATCTAGTGGTTATTAAAATTTTGTAATAGTTTTATAATTAGTGGTTTACCATGAACCACCCACAAAGGTGGTCCACCCTAGAAGCAACCTATAAATACATATCATAACAAATCATGGATATGCTAAATCATTAACTATTAATTTTTTTCATTAGCGGTTGTGATTAGTTATTTTATTCATTCATCACACTAAAAAGTCGGTGCAGATCTCCATCACCACTTCGTCAAAACCGTAGGCAAGTAAGATCTCATGTCGTGATTAAAGGAGTTAATCAAACACAAATTACGCTAATAAATGATTTGTTATTTGTTGGTGTATGGTGGAAATGATGGGGCGCGGATATATCCCAATGGCATTGCAACAATAAATTATGACAAAAGAGATTTACATCATGACTTGGCAATTGGCATATTAGAAATATCACACCGTTCATAAATTACAAGGAAACATGTTACATAATCCAAGCCTTGATTTGCTTAACTGGGCTTAGCCTCAGACCTTGTCCACCACCAAAGCTAGCAAGAGTTTAATTAAAATTCCATTAATTAGTTCCTCAAGAACCCAAATAACTCATCATCGTGTATCGGTGAATTAGATGAGATATAGCTAACTCCCTTTAACCTAAACAGATCAGAAGATAATGATTAATTTAGCAAGTCACTGAAATGGTAGTGTGTATGTCACATGTGTGTGTGTGTGTATAGAGAGAAAGAGACCTTAATTCAGAAGACACTCAAATCCTCTTGTTCAGGATTTACATATTTGGCTTCCTTTTCTTCTTGAGTTGTCTCGAAGAGAGGAGCATCAAGCTCAGGAGGTTTCTGATAAGAAAAGAATTAATTAATAAATGTTTTACTAATCAAACAGGGTAATGATGAAGGAATATACACCATATCATAATATAGCAATATATATGGAAGACAGAAAGTGCTAGTGTTGTAAGTTTAGTTAAGTTGTGTTACTGACTTACCGTGCAACGAACAAGGGCCCAATTGACACCACGGAAGAAGGGATGGTGTTTAATTTCATTGGCTCCTCCCTTTGAACCCAACCTGCTATTCACCTCTCTCTGCAACAACCGGTACATTAACTGCTTTGCACTCAGACTTACCTGCATCCATCACATCACGTCACATGCGACATTATTATCATCCAAATTCATTTGCGCGCATGCGTGGGGCTAACGGTGAGGGGTTCAGATAGTAAGCATTAGGTCATAGGTTTAAACCTCAGCGCTACCGTTATACACAAGGTAAAAAAAAATTGTGCATTCAAACTTTGGAGAGTTTTATCATTCAGGTGATGCATGTAACCCCATATGAGAATCTGATCAAAATGAGTTTTTGTTAAGTATTTCATGTGAACAGTCCAAATTTCTGAGCTCCATTAAGCCTATTGTTATGGAAATATTTTGCAGCATAGTCTAAAGGCATAATTGGCAGATAACTATAGGTGGTGAACATATTAATTTGTGCAGAAGAACAGTCTCACCTGTTTAGTTTTGGGAAATTTAAGATCCTTGTGGAGAATATTTGTAAATGTTCTTTGCCTGCTCTTTCCCCTGAATGGTGTATACCCATAAAACATTTCATATAGAAGAATTCCTGAAAAAAAGAAAGCAACGCATGCAGTCAAAACACATTTTAGCTTTGTTCAATTATTCATTCTCTCCGTATCATAAAGTCCACTCAATTGGGAAACAAGGGCAGCCTAAGTGATAAAAGTGACAAAGGCAAAGGTTTAAGAAGAATGCAGAGTATTAAAGATCAACATATAATTGAATACCATATGCACAGAAAACAGTTAGAATGCTATTCTCCGATTCAATTATGACAAAAGTTTTTACTGATAGAACCCCCAACTTCTACAATTTGTTGTGTGCAACAAAAACATAAATATATGCACTGCACAGAATAAATATAAAATGCATTCAATTTTTCCTTTCAGGTTTTCAAATGATCGGGTTTTTTTAAAAATTGATTTAGTTGCCTAATTTATAAGAACTAAAAATTACCAAGAGCCCACCAATCCACAGCACTGCTATGGCCTGAACCCGTTATAATTTCCTGCACAAGCATTGAACTGTCAATTACAACAAAACTGAGAGAATAGAGTCAAACACATTAACTATGCCATGCATGCTTCTATAAAAATTTGATTTGCTTCTAAAAAATGTGAAGTCTAGAAACAAACCGGAGCTATGTACTCTTCTGTGCCAACAAAAGAGTTTGATGCTCTCATAGGTTCAGCCATAAATATTGGAGTCTGTTGCCCTTTGTGTTGCTTCTTCTTTTCATTCATTGCTGGAATTAAAAGCTATAAAGAATGCAATCAGACATATATAAAATTGCTTCAGTGAGAGTTAAAAAGTATTACTTCTAAATAAAAACTATATTATCTGAACTTTTTGTCTCTAAAAGATACCTGTGGTTTGCAAGATGTTAAACATGACAAATCAAAATCTGTTAGAGACACATGTCCACTTCTCTGGAGTAACACATTTTCTGGCTTCAAATCCCTATATATTATCCCTGTGAATCCTCACCAAACAGTGTCATTATATTAGAATATTGTTCCAGTGTTTTTGTACATAAATGAAATTTTAAGTAGCAAGATTTCTTGCTAGGACAGAATTTCACAAAAAGAAAGGATAATATACTTCCTATTAGGCCAACTTAAAACACCTGATAATTTAAAAGAAAAATGTTTTAGTATATCTATAGATAATTGCAGCCTGATTCTATATATTCATTAAGAGGTATGGAAAGATTTTGTCAATTAAACACTTCAGAAGTTGGCAGGAGGTTCAAAAGTTAAAAGAGAAGGTAACAACAATGGCTATCATCGTTACCCAAAATAACAATGATGATAAACTGATAATAATAACAATTATTTTCATCTTGTCATATGGGTGATGATGACTAAGAGCCTACCTTGACAATGAAGGTACTCCAATGCTACAACTACTTCAGCGGCATAAAATCTATTATTATCAAGCACTTTTTGTCAGTAACAGGAAAGTAGAGAAACACTAAACTTTTGATTGTATTCAAAACTCTAAACTTGTGATATATATGCACACATAGGTTTCATAGTAGCATAATATACCTCACTGCATCTTCCTTGAGAACCTTTGCCGGCTGGCGGTCAAGAAGCAGGAATAGTTCTCCTCCGGGACAGTAATCAGTTATCAAACAAACATGTGTTTTGGTCTGCAAATTAATGTAGTTTCAAGGAATTGACAAATTCATTTTATAGTAAGTAGTACTTAAGCATAGTTTGTTATTTGGTAACTGTTGTAAATAATAATTAATAACTATTTTACTTTGAAGTAATATTTGAGTCTCAAACCTGAAAGGAAGCATATAGTGCAGGAAGAAAAGGGTGGTCCAACATGTCTAGGATTTCTCTCTCTGTGCAAGCTCTGTGCACCTGTAGTTATTGTTAAAAGTGAACCAATAGGTTAAAACTGACTAGAATCAACCGATAAACATTAAAATATATTATCAAGGCCAATAAAATGAAGCCAATACAGTACAGAACAACTTCCATGGGAACATTTTTAAAACTCTTGATGGTAAAGGAAAACATAGACATGTCATATGATCATATTCAGTACCTTGTTACGATTGAGCATAACACCCTTCTCCATAGCCTTCATGGCAAAATATTGACCAGTTCCACATAGCTCCACCAGATGGACACTGAAAGCCAGTACACAAGTCATATAATAACATCATTGTCACAGAAGCTTTATTGGAAAAATTAATGAGCATAGATATACTTCATTTTCACCTAAATCAATGAACATCCTAGGAATGTTAGTTATAAGAATCCAGCACACCATAGTCATATGGTTACAATTCGTTTCAGCTAGTAATCAATTCAATCCTTGGTCCAACTATTCAAGCACATTTGAAAGTTGGGTAGTTAAAAGGGAAATATGAAAAAGAACCTGCCAGTATCTCCTGATCCCAAAGGTTTAATTGGCCTAAAATGCTTCAAGCCTATCTGCTCTCCACTATCCAGGATCTGCAAAACCATGGTCACATAAATCAATTGGCAAAACATAAATGGAAGAAACTAGAGAAACTAGAGAGCAAGCAAGACAAAAATGGAAGGCAACACAAATGTAAAATGCAACATGTTGAATTTTTTACCACATATGTCAATGTTAGTAGTTTATGCCCATTCTTTGTACTAGTAATTCCCAAATCTTTAATTAGTTAATTATTACTTAACTTCATCTGCAATAACAAGAAATTCAGGAAAATGTGACATAATTTCCAATACAAAAGTAATACCTTCTGAATAGCTCTCCAAGCAGCTTCATCCTTCCTATGAGGTTTGGGGTGAACCACTTTTGAATGATTTATCCATAGATCTTCTGGTGTCTGAAGGTAACCAAAAGGTTACGCAACAAATTGAATTCAAAAGCACTTAAGAGGATAAAGATAATCAGGGAATATTACCAAATTAGCATCTGGGAGTTCTCTCAATGCATCATCAACATTTCCTGCAGTTTGTTTTACCTGAGGATGGATGTCAAACAAACTTGTTATAACTTGGAAAGTACAATGCATAATAAATTGAAGTAAAGTTTCCTACAGTTATAGATAATAGTAATACAGACTAATTTTATCTCTGAAACTTTCTTTTTGGTCATAATAGAGGCAAAGTAGTTTTAATAGGAACTTTAGGCTTTTATAGGCTTCCAAATTAAAAGTCTCTATGTAAATATGCTAAAGATGTTAAAACCCAAATTAAAAGCCTCTTTTTGATGTCAGAATATGTTAAACTAATGAAGAACTTGAACAGAAACCAGACCACTTGTTCTCCCTCCTTTGCTGTATCTTCTGCAATGCGGTTGTGAAGAGGCTCCACATGTTGACTACCATCAAGCTGAACACCAATGAAATACTGTACCTCTCCCTGTTAAAGAAAGAAGGAAAAGAGAAACAAGTTAACCTTTGTTTCTGTTCAAAGTTTTGGTAAATAAAACATGATTAACTACCAAAAACAAAAGTCATTTGGCAAGATATTAAATGTGCAACACCATCATAGGAATTAGGACTATCATAAACTGTACCTTGTGATCACGCATTGGCTGCAAATGAAACAGGTTCCAGAACTTTTTACCTGGATTGAGCAGAGATATCTTCAAGAGTAAGTGAAATAATATAGCAACACTATTGAGACTCCCGTTGATAAATAGTTATTTTCCTTTGCAGGCTAAGAGAAAGACTCAGGATTTGAAAACAAGGAAATATTATGAACTGTTTTTACATCTACTAGTAGTCATACTGTTTAATCAAGAAAAAAATTGGATATAACAACAAAATGTGACATTGAATATCCTGTAAACTTTTCCATCATTTAATTAAATTCACAAAAATAATTAAATTATTAAACTGGGTCTTCCTTTAGGATGTCAAATAAGCTTACCACTCTTTGTATAATTGATGAGCTGCACGGTAACTTCTGTTTGATGGTCAATAGCGTCTCTAATTTTTTTCACAGTTGCTGGATCAGTTTCAGGTCCTTGCAGAAACCTGCAGCATCAAATAGCATATAAATAAATACCACGGAATTTCATGGTGATGATATATTAACTTAAAATCATGTGTATATATATACCTGCAATTTCTTCCCAAGATTTCTTCACGGCTATACTCTGTGAGCTCTAAGAAGCTATCAGATGCAAAGATCTGAAAAACCAAACAAAAACTTTACCCTCATGCTTCTTCTTCATCTCCAGTACACAAATCCCATACAGAAGAAAAGGTGCAACATTTTTGGTGCAATAACATAAAAAAAGAAGAAAATCTTACAATGGGGTTATCAGGCAGCCTGGGATCAGTAATGACAAAGTTCTTCTCAATACGTTCAAGTGTGGTAGCAAGATCAAGACCCTTTCGCTTTTCCCTCTTATCTTGTACTGTACTTATGTCATCAAAACTATCAGCCCCCTCATCATCCTCACTGGCCTCAGAGCTATCCTCAACATTAACTGCTTCATCATGGAAGCTTCCATAGTTGGACTGACTTTTCCTGATGAACCTGAAGCATAGAAAAATTAGAATCAAAAGGTTATGCATGACAAGGGTTTTAAATCAAAGTCTGCAACCGCGATTGCAGCCGCGACATCATAGTTTACGGAGTCTCCGAAACCACATCGTGACCGCAATTGCGGCCACATCAATAGCTTTTGTCTGCAATATCAATGATTGCGATGTAACCGCAACCGTGACCACGATATAAAACCTTAGGATCACCTATAACTTACATATTCAATTATAAAACTTGTCAAAAAAAAAAACAACAACTTGTGAGTAAATAAGCATATATACCCCATGAAAGAACGGCGGCGACGTGAGGGATTGTTTTTCCTTTGGGGGAGTTCAGCGATTGGAAGCATTGAGTTTGTTGAGTCTGCTGCATGTGACTTGCGTCTAAATGAAGCCACGGTACTCTCCGATTTTCTCCTTGATGACTTCATGACTGCTGGTGATGGTTTCTGTTCTGCATGTGTTGTTGACTTTTTGATGAAGGGACGGCCTGTTGACTCACTCAGTGCCCGTGGCCGCCTCACAGCCTGCACCAACTCACTCACTGAAGAGCTTGCCTTCTCCTTCTCACGAGCTGTGCAATATTACGCAAAGCTGTTACTGTTAGTGCCTAGTGGTTGCAGCTTAATTAAGAAGCTTAGTGATGATAGCATGATTAATATGTTGGTGATCGTTGATGATAGTTATTTGGACTCTAACCAGTAATAACAAGGATCTTATGTTTGGATTAGACTCCCTTTGTGAAACTTATGTTGAATCGTTATCATTTGGGTGTATACCCATTGAATTGGAACTAGTCTTGCCACTGCCATGTGTACGACAAACGGAATCATGCAGGCTAACGTTAGATTCTAATCATATCTTTGTTTGAAATTAACAATCTTTCTTCTTTCTCCAGAGACATTGGGTAATCGTCAGGATTTCAAAAGTTTTTCATTGGAATTATTAACTAATGGTTAGATTAGATACTCGGACATTTACTTAATTTTAAGTTTTCGTCTTTTCGAAAGTGCAACATAGTTGGGATCCTTTTCATTTTTTTTTTTCTCTTTCTATTTTCTCCATTGTTATGTTTTTTGGGAATGAATGCAACATTGGTAATACAACATTCTTTTCTCATTTTCCTTTTCGGTTGTCTGCAGTGCAGTGCAGACCATAAAAAATTAAAAAAGACTGAATTTTATTATTATAATAAAATATATTGTAAGGACTTAATATCACACGTGAGCCGTTGGAAGCAAGAACTGCTTGCCCCATTGGAGTCTAGTACTAAAAAAAATCGTAACGTTTTGACACTTCGATTACATATAAATTATAAGGATGTTCCTCTAAAGTAATTTACGAGGTAATGTACACTTGATAAACTTATTGGATTCATCACTCATCAGCGCTTTCATTCATCATATTTCTATTGACTCCATGCAAAGATACACCTACAAAAGTCAAGTCTATGTTTAACGTATGCATTTGCTTTTATTGACCAATCAAATTCAGCGACACCCAACATTATTCCTTGATGTAACAAAATAATAACGTAGCCGCGGTCACACTATACGGTATATACACTATATTAGCTAATTAAAATAAATTAATCGCTCATTCTTCACCTATGATTACCTACAAAATTTGTTAATTGTTTATATAATTTAATCATTTAGAAATAATGTAAATAATTATTTATTTACTAGAAATAATTGTATTTTTTATGTTACATTGCGTAATACATAGGTTGCACAATCCTTATTTAAAAATAGGTTAGTGAATTCCCCTGAAACATAGATGACAATTTCATCAGTAGAATACTGAAAGACACGTCCAGTACATACCATCATATCGAATCAAGGATTCGGGCAATCCATTGGGGCGTAGCATATTCTCCTTGGACCCCTCTGTATGCTTGCTAACCTCCACTTGCATTCTACCACAATCACCCATATTTTCATACAAAGAAAAAGACTTAGGATAAGCTCATTAAAAATATTCTGTACATGCTACTTTTCCATTATACATTAAAGACCCACATACAATCAATGCCTTTATTTTTTTCCCTTAGTTTTGTCAACCTCATGCAATCAATGCTTAATAATGAAAAATTTAGCCTGAAAAACAATGACAAAGATATAAAGAGGTCCATGTGGCCAAAAATAATAAGAAAAAATTAACATATGTTATGTGTTATCCACAACATAAGGATAATACTTATAGGGAAGAACAGAAAAATCCACGTGACATAATAAGAAATTATAATTTTTTTACTAATTAAGAAAGTATATTTTGAATGAAAATAATTGGCATAACAGAGCACTGTCTGGCAATTTTGAAAATCCAAAGAAAACGATATTAGAGAGGGGTCATTATCATAGTGAAGAGGGAACTGAAGTTGATCCAGCTCACTCCCCTTCTTATCTTAGAATTCGCATGAGATACCTTGTGTTCAATGACCAACCAATGAAGAGTCAATTATTTCTAGTCAGCACTGTAATATAAGGTCCCAACCATGCCACCACCAAACAAGAAAAATGACAACAATAATACGAAAAATAATTATCATATGGGGCTAGATTCAATTATCAACATAACACCAAAAAGAAACTGTTTAATAAAGAGAAAATGGGCTAAACGTACATACATACATACATACCCGATAAATTTGAGGACCTTGCCTTGGTCGTCCTTGATGGGAGCGATAGTGAGAAGGTTCCAAAAGGGGGTCCCATCCTTCTTGTAATTCAGCAACCTTCCACAATAAGACGTTCCTGATTGCAGCGCTTCCCTTATCTTTGCCACGTCATCCGGATCCGTTTCTGCTCCCTGTAAAAACCGACTGCACCCCAACCCGACCCATAATTGTAATTCGTAGTGTACTGCCTTTTTCCCGTACAGTTATTGCGGTTGAAAAAGACCCATCCATATTTAATTTTTTCACTTTTTTGATGAAATGAACAATAAAAATAAGAGCCTATTTGGTTTGAAGTTCCTTTTTTTTATTAAATACAAAATTATTATATTGTTTTTAATCTATTTTTTATTTTTAAATATTTGCATAGAAAACAATAAAAACACAATCAGTTTAAGTCCTGACTAATTGAGTTTCATCTTAAATCTTAAAATTTTTCCAATATGATAATCGAAGGGAAATAAAAATTCAATTCCAAACCGCAATATATCAATCCGTTTGTTTAGGCTAAAAACAAAAAAAAATGATTTTCACCTAAACTAATTTAGCAATTTTCTTTTGAAGACTTTCATGCAAAGTAAAAGTTAATTTGTGTTTATTTATAATCTTAAAAATTATTTTTTTTCATCTCTCACTTCACTAAAATCATATTATTTCTCAAAAATTACTCTATATAATTTTTTATTTTAATCAGATTTCATATTATTTTTAGATTTTGATTATTTTTAAAAACTAAACAAAATAAATAATTTTAAATAAAATAGTCACTTCTTTAAAAATATTTTTTTTGTAAAATAATCCAAAACAAACCACCTCATTACCTTAATATGTTGTGAGATTTATCTCTTATTCACATGAATAATTTAAAAGTTAAAAAAAAAGCGTAAAAAACACAAGTGGTGAGTTTAGTAACGGCGTAACGTACCAGTTCCTCCCGATGACCTCCTTGGATGAGTAACCGGTCATCCGAAAGAACCCGGCACTGGCATACATGATCGGGTAATCGGGTTTGGTAGCATCCGAAACCACGAATGTCTGTTGAAACGTGGACAGAGCGTCCCTCAAGTCCTCCGAAACCCTCGGTATTCCCCGGTACTCCCTCCCCTCCTCCGAAGACTCGCCGGAACTCCTCACCGAGTTGTTCGAGTCCCTCCTCGACCCGCCGGAGTCCCGAACCCCCACTCCCTGCGGCTTCCCCGTCTCCGTGTCCGTTTTCAGCACCAACCCCCACTCCGCCGCCCTCTGCGCCGCCGCCGACCCCAGTTCCCCGGCCGACGGAGGAATACCGGGGTCCTTGAGCGCCATCCACGGGGCGGCGGCGGCAGCTTCATCGGAACTGGAAGCGCGTGGTGGGTTTTTGGCGGCGCGCGGGTCTATCAAAGTCTTCCATGCCGGTTGGGAGCGCAACGGCGAATTGATTGGCTTCTCAGTGGAGGAAGAAGAGGAAGGGTTGAACACTTCGAGCGAGCCACGAGGGTCTCTTTGAAATGCCTCCATCCCTCTCACTCTCTGTTCCATTCCATCATTCATATATGAATACGTTAATTAATCTCTTAAAAAAAAACCCATTAATGATACAAGATTAGACATTACTCAGAAATAATAACCAATACAACTCTGCATTTTGTTCTTGAATCACAACCCAAACTGTTTAGTGATATCATATCATATCATATGTTGTTGTCTCCAAGTATTATTATTATCTCAGCCTGGCTTGCCCTTTCTGGGGAACAATTAGCATTTAGCATTTAACAAAGAGTGGGGTAGTATTAGTTGTTGGAATGGCATTGGGGGTGTGATATTAATGAGAGGGAGTACGTTGTACAGTGAATGATGAGTTGTCTGGGGGCTTATTTCGTAATTTAGAACTTTGAAGTTTGTTCTTTCAGCTGATTGTGATTGTGTGCACCTTGCGTTTTCTTTTTCCTTTCAGGATATAGTTTCTGTCCAGTGATTGTGGGGGTTGGATTAAAATGAGTGGTGGAGGGTGGACATCAATGATTTTTTGCTTCGAGGGGGGGACACAGACACCAGTTAATGCATTAAAGATTGAGACTAAGACAATGTCTGGGTTGTTTGGTGACTATGTCAGAACTCAGGTGTTCCCTGAGGGCCAGAGAAATCCCCAGAGGAGAGGACACTGTCTTTCTGTGATGGTGGAAATTGATGGAAAGCTCTGCTTGACCAAGAATGTTTCTTATCATAGTAGTGTGGAAAAGAATTGAAAGCAAACTTTTCAGCAGGCATCGTGTGCTTGCTTGAGAATTTACAATCAATCTAATTAACACAAGTCAACAAGAAGAAAATCCTAAACTTGCATGATTTATAAATTATAAGCTGTTGGGATATAAAGGGTAAACTCACTCAGTACCAGGACAGTTGGAGAATTGTAAGAAAAGTTCTAAAGTGCAAATTGCATCATAAAAAATCAGGTTGGATAAATATGAATATGAGTATATGACTGCCTTTCCAAAAAAAATATGAATTATGACTGAAAATATGCCACAGTATAATGCATGACCAAACTAGGAAATACCTCGAGTTGAGCTGTGCTGGATCAGGAATTCAGAAATTGGAAGCTGGTATGGGATGTGGACTAGTGTGTATAAATTAAAGCACGCTATATATAAACAACAAGGAGGAGTTGATTTCTAGAAATGGCTTATACAATGATAGGATGTGAACAAGTGGAAGGAAAAAAAATATAAAAGGGAAAACCCAAATCATTGTCTAGAAAAGGTTTGGGTTTCCATCCCTTTGTAATGAAATCTCACATGGTTCTTGCACGCAATCCTATAAGTCTGTACTATAATTATAGAGGCCTACATGCTATAGCTCTCTTCACTGATGAGTTCACTCTCATCAACAAGTCATAAAAACATTAGAGACATCAAAATTTTACAGTGTTCAGAAACCAAACCCCTCATCTCAATTCTCAAGTCTTACCCTCAATGATTTCTGGTGTCAGTAATTGACAGTCTGGAAAAAGGGTTGTCAGGCAAGAAAAGCAGAGAACGTGTACAACTGTATGTCTTCTCAGGCTGTACCCTCCTGTTGTTCCCAGAATAACACCAACACTAGTTGTGTTTCTATGTCTAAGATGGGGGACTTATAGGACAAAAGCAAAACCAGACAACCATAAATGGCAAGAAAAAAAAATATCTACTCTCCCTTTTGGTTGTGGAGAAAACTAGAATATTAATATACCCAATATCATGCACAAGAGTATGCCTTTAACTAAGGAAAACAGGAGCTTGCTGAAAGGATTAATGGTCCCATTGATAGGCTTGATCAGAAGTGGACACACGAGACCATGTTGGTAGATGCTGCACTACAGAGGACCACAAATAATAATCCTCAAGATTGATCAGTTAATTGTATAATTTTTCCCATGAATAAATGGTGATTGATGTTTTCCCCCTTTGATGTAGTTGCCTACTGTGTGCTAAAATGACTGCTTTGATTTCAATTTCTTGATGTGAAGGATCAAGGATACCTTGGATAAGTCCTCTCTTATTGCTTCAAAATATCAACCATTCACAATAATTTACTCGGAATATTGTGAGAACCAAATTCTTGAACAAAGCAAAAACAGGAATGTACATAATTGAGTTTAAATTAAGTCAACTGTCCCTTGCTCTTAATCTATGATGGTTATTGGATGAGAAGAGAACAACAAATTCCCCCGTGAATTGTTAAGACTTTGTTTGGGATGTATGTAGGATTGAGCTTTGATCTTGTGGTATATTTGTCATGTGAATATGACGAATCATTAGTCACACCAGCAGTTACAAAATTCCCAAAAGTTTTACAGTTGTACGAGATATTGACAGAAGGATATTTGGATGGAGTTGCAAACCAAGTTTGCCCCTACGGTTGAACTTTATTTGGGGAACCCAAAAATAACCAAAATCAAAGTTAATGTTGGGGCTCATATTTCTTTTGGGCAGAAGTCCAAGCGGACGTTTAGGCACATATGGTCAAATTGATTCTGCAATGTAATTTTAAAGCTCTGTCCTCATCTATAATATATCTCTAGGATTCACAAAATATTTAAGTCAAATTATTATCAATATTTTTTATCATATTAATAGATATGTGAAATGTGAAGATGTAATTGGATCGATGTGTGTTTTTGAATGGTATGTGAAATGTATACGTGATAGTTCTTTATAATAAGAAAGGTAATGTTATGTGAGGGTGGTACGTAGTTTGCATAGCAAGATTTTGTGTACTATAAATACATGACCGATATGTATTTCACATATCATATTAAAGTGAAGGATATACTCCATTTTAAGTGCAAGTGATACAAACTTCACCAAAAAAAAATACCAATTTTTTTTTAATGATACATATATGTACAGTTTGATCTTATTAGTTGAACTAACTTTTATTTCAATTTTACGTACATATTGTTTAACAGTCTTACTCACAGATAAAAAAAAAATACTAATCCAAAGGGTTAGTTTCACGAACGAACATGTAATTAAGTAATTTAGTCATGTAAATTTCTTTGAGCCGAGTTGGAATCAAAGAATATTATTGTAAATTTCCTAGTCCTGTCACTTATGACTTGTGCCTTTCACAGAATCAATTATAAAAGTGAATTAATTGAAATATGCAAAAAAAAAAAATATCACCTGAAACGCTACCAAATCAAAAAAATTACCTGAAACGCTGGGGGGGGGGGAGAAAAGAAAAATCATCATGTTGAGAGGGGAACAAGAGAAATAAATGGAGATTGAGATGAGATGGTGATATAGAGTGTAGTGGGTGAGTGACTAAGGGAGAGTGTGAGTGTGACCCTCGTACGTGCGTGGAGTGTTGCCGGTGAGGACCCATAACCATGTGAACTGCTTATCCACACACACCAGGTAAGAGATAACTTCGATACTTGAAGCTGTTCTGTCCCTGCCTAATTTGATCGCTTTCGATCGCACCAGCTCCTAATTCGGAACTCCATCGAATGGGTTATTTGCTATTATTGTATCATGTTTCTATGGGCTCCTCATGCGTGCCCATTGTAGTTGTTAATGTTATTATTATTATTATTATATACTTATATCCCCTCACTACTCTCAACTTGTAATTGTTGGTGATCTCGACAACATCTTCACATTATTATTTATTCTGATTCCAGTGGCACATCACATGGCCCCTCACTCATCAGTTTTATCCACAAGGACAAAAGATGGCGTTGGAGAGATCCCGCGCAGTAACTTATTTTTTTCAAAAGAAAAATCAGAATCCTCGCCCATTCAGAATTCAACTACACGTGGTACTGCAGGTAAAGTTTACAGGAGGTCACATTTTTATTTCTCTTATGATCAATTATGTTGGGTGAGTTTAAATTAAGTTTTTTAAACAATGATATAATTTTTTTTTTCAGTTTTTTAAAAGATTTAACAAATAATTACTTCATTAGTAAAAGAACAAATAATTACTTCACAAAAATAATATTAGGTTATCAAATATAGGTTTTTTTTTGTCAATGTTATCAAATATAGGTTAGGTAATCAAAATTTCTTATACTTTTGAAATGAAATTGCAAAATGGGCCTTGTCCCATTTTCTTTTTTTTTTTTGGTCAACGTCCCATTTTCTTTTGAAATGAAATTGCATCCTAACTACACTTCAACGTTCGATAAACAAAGGCCATTTCATAACCCCCCAAAAAAAAAGGCCATTTAAGATGGAAAGGGGAGCCTGGGGAGGCAATAAATGAAAGAAAGAAAAAGGGAATCGGTAAATACACCATAAAAATTGGACATATACCCCACATTAAAAAGATAAATTACTATTATAACCTCATCGATTTGGTTTTTTTTTTGAAATTTTGCGTATTTACCAAAAATTCAGTTTTCGAAATGCACTTTTACATTTTTATCGAAAACTGGAGTTTTCGGAATACAAATTTGACTGGAGTCTCCAGTTTCCGGAATGCAAATTTGTATTTCATAAACTCCAGTTTCTAGAAAAAATACGAAATCGAAATCTCAAGAAGCAAAACGCGATATTAAAAGAGGGTATTTTTAAAATTTCAAGATTAATGTGGGGTGTATGGCAATTTGTATGGGGTGTATTTATCAATTTCCAAGAAAAAAGTCTTTTTGTTATTTTTTTCGTCAACAAAAGTCTTTTTGTTTTCTTTTTGGTCAACAAAAGTCTTTCTGTTTGTCACCTGTGTTTAGATAATGGGGCAGGTTCATGGACCTGTTTATATAGTCATTTGGTCCAACCCAATAGTTAAGGTAAAATGAAAGTAGACCCCAGCTCTTCTAATTCTTTATTTTTTAAATGTATGGGCTATTTTCTTATCATGCAATGCGAATCGGAAAGTATTGGCCTTCAATCCAATGAAAAGGTCCCTACGGGGACATCCGATAAAATCCAACGAAAAGAAAATTAAGGTATGCAATTTCAACCTTGCTTCCATTTTAACCGCATTCAACTTCGCCTCGTGCCATAACAAACTTCACCTAGAAGCACAAAAAAAACCAGAAGAAACAAAATAGTAATGCCTTCTTTCTCTCTCCTTTAGGGTGATCCGAACTATTCTGAGTTTGAATGCCCTTCTCACCACCGTCTTTCTCCATTCCTACACTTCGGAGCAGAAATAGTAAAACAACAACAACCTGAAAGAAATTGAAGACTCTGGAAAACGAATTGCGTCAGCTTAACTGGAAGAACCAAATGTACTCTTCTTACAAGCAACGTATCATCACTTGGTTCATCCTAATAATGATCGTACTATACATCCTTTACTCTTCCAATCTTATCCTATTAACCAATAAAAAGCGAGATTGCTCCACCTCCGTGCATTTAGATGCCACCACCGAAGAAAAACTTGAGACGAATGGTAATATATCCTCAACTACAGCAATTGTTGAAAATAAAATCGCTAAAGAGAAGAAAATAAGAGAGGTTGAAAAGAAAAAGGAGGAAGAAGTAGAGGAAGAAGAATTGCCCCTTGATCAGTTATCTCAAAGACAGGACACAGAGCTCAAACACATTGTTTTTGGGATAGCCGCTTCATCCAATTTATGGGACATAAGGAAAGAATACATCAAGGTGTGGTGGAAGCCTAATCAAACCAGAGGGGTAGTGTGGTTGGATCAAAGAGTGAGGACTCATGCCAATGAGGGGTTACCAGAGATTCGAATTTCTGGGGACACCACAAAATTCAAATACACGAATACTCAGGGGCAAAGATCTGCTTTGAGGATTTCGAGGGTGGTAACGGAGACATTGAAGCTTGGGATGGAGGATGTGAGATGGTTCATGATGGGAGATGATGACACAGTGTTCATTGTGGATAATGTGATTAGAGTTCTTTCCAAGTACGACCACACTCAGTTCTTTTATGTCGGGAGCTCATCCGAGAGCCATGTTCAGAACATACATTTCTCGTATGCCATGGCATATGGTGGGGGAGGATTTGCTATAAGCTACCCGTTGGCCAAGGAGCTCGCAAAGATGCAGGATCGTTGCATGCAGCGATACCCTGCTTTGTATGGCAGTGATGATAGAATGCAAGCTTGCATGGCTGAGCTGGGGGTGCCATTAACCAAGGAAGCAGGGTTTCACCAGGTAATTAACACCCCTACCCTAGTACGTCGATTAATAAATGTTAATATTATTATTATTACTAGGATTTTGTTTTTGTTTTTGTTTTTGGAAGGAATCGGAATTTGCCTATGTATATTTTTCTTGCTTATGCAGTATGATGTGTATGGGGACCTCTTAGGTCTTCTGGGGGCACATCCTGTGACCCCACTAGTGTCATTGCACCACCTCGATGTAGTGCAACCGATATTCCCAAAGATGAACCGAGTACAATCCTTGCGGCACCTGATGAAATCCGTCAAGCAAGACTCGGGTAGCATAATGCAACAATCAATCTGCTATGACAAAAAAAGATATTGGTCCATCTCTGTTTCATGGGGCTATGTGGTTCAAGTTCTGAGGGGAGTATTGTCCCCTAGAGAGCTAGAGATGCCAACGAGGACCTTTCTCAATTGGTATAGAAGAGCTGACTACACTGCATATGCATTCAACACAAGGCCTGTGACTAAACACCCCTGTCAGAAAGCCTTCCTTTTCTATATGAACAGAACTCGATTCGATCCAGCGAGGAAGCAAATCATTGCTACTTATTCTCGTTACAAATCTAAACCTCCTTTCTGCCGGTGGAAAATGGAGTCACCAGAGGAAATTGATACCGTGATAGTTTCAAAAAGACCAGACCCTCTTCGCTGGCAAAGGGTAGGGATGGTTCCGAAACTCTCACATTACTACACGCACAACATATAATAAGATATATCAACATCGTTTATTTCTTTTCGTTTCAGGAAGTTGTACATTGCAACTTTAACAACATTGAAATGGTTCCTTTTTTACTGACTAAACTATAAACTTGTTTTTGCAGTCACCTAGGAGGGATTGTTGTAGAGTTCAGCCATCACGTAAGAGCTCAACTATGTACATATGGGTGGGCAGTTGTGAAGAGGGAGAAGTTAGTGAACTGGTTGAAGGTGGAAACTGAGCTTACAAATTCCAATTACTTTTTTTTCCTCTCTAATTTCTTCGCTGTATTTGCATCAGAAAGTCCATAGAACACAAATTGAACAATTGTTATTGTTCATATTGCCAAAAGCTACACTCCTCATCTTCTACATTTTTTAACCCCCCCCCCCCCTTCTTTTTCCTCTATGTAACTGTAAAGTCAACAAAGCGTATAAGCAGTTCATAGTTTACTAGGAATGCATTCTATGTGAGAAGTTCGTTATTCTTCCCCAACGAAAGAGACTAAATTGCCATACTTTCAACGAAGCAAAGATTGAGATGACATCTCTATTCTATGAAGAGAATTTATCTGAAGAGAATTGATTCAAAAAATCATCAATCCTTCAACATCTTCCCCTTTAGGTTTCTTACCGAAGAAAATGGATCTTCAAATAGGCGAACTCGCTGGGCGCAAGTAAGTTTCATCCTCACCTGACAGATTTTGAGGAATTGAAGGAATCGGTGATGATGCAGCAACTGCAAGTATGGTAAGATCAATTCGAGTTTCGTTTGGCAGTGGTACTTCAATCTGTCTTATGGATGTAATCCTACCATCCTTGATCTTCAAAACCACTGTTTTCAAAAAGATCAAAATATTTTTTCATATCAACAAATTGAAGTTAATTCAATTCCTAATGAGTGCTTATTAAGATTTATTTCATTTCCACTTAATCTTGTAGCATATTAAACTTCAACTTTCGCTCTGTCTTTGTAATCTTTTTTTTCGCCCTCTCTATCGATCACAAATCATGAACTTAAATATCGCTTATCCGAAATTTTGAACACGAGAATGTCGCTAATCAGCAAGCATAATAGAGAACAAAAGAAAGCACGAGAAATTATGTGATTAACGAAAAATTGAAAACAGTACCTGGAAAAGAGAACCACCAGAGAGTGAAAAGGCATAGCAGCACAGGCACGAGAATAGCGTGAATCCATTTCTCCGCCGGCGGCGATCGTGGCCGGGAAAAGTCTCGCCTTACGGTGGCGCTACGGAGGTGATAGAGCGGAAGGCCGTCGAGCGAATCATCGTCGGGGTTCCTTCTTCGCTTTGCGTGTTGCTGCTGTTGATCTGCGCCAATGTTGATGGCTCTGTGCTCATCGCCGGGACATCGCGAGCTTGAACTTGAAGAATAAGATCTCAGCAGCATTTCGAAGAACAAAGAGTGTGATGGTGATGGAAGAAGAAGAAGAAGGAACGAAAGTTATGGTGCGATTCAGAGGAAACTTTGTCGAGTTGTGCGGTGCGGAGGTTGAGGCTCGCGATATGCGTCCTGGTTTGGTTCGTTAGGCTCGTAACAAATTTTCGGTGGGAAGGGGAACTGAGGAAGTGTTTAATCAAAGTATATGGGGCCACGCACGACACACATGCTTCGAACTACCGTCACGCTATAGTTTTTTTACTCTTCATCAGCTTGGAAAATCATTGTCAATGTCATGTCACATTTTCGTCAGAAACCAGACCGGAAACTGGCATAAAAAACTTGAATTGTTTAACTACAAAATTTGAGAGATTTAGTTCAAGTAAAATATTATTATTATTTTTTTATTAAAAAAATTATTATTATTATTAAAAGACAAAAATTATGATACGGGAATAAAAGTATAGTTGAGCTTTTAAAAAATATGCGTTGTATAATAATTTTTTAAACTAGTTTGTTGATTGATTAAATTTTGAAGTGGAATGGTTACCATAATTGCGTTTTTTTAGGTTTATAAAAAATATAATTCTACAATTTTCTCGGTGTCAAGGTAACACTAATTAGAATTGGAGAATTGAAAAATTGATTATCCCTGAAAGTTATTATCGCTTTTGATCTTTGACTGAAAATTCTCAACTCTTGGACCGTAAATGATAGTCTTTATTAATATTCGTTTAAAAACAGTCACCAATTATGAACAATCCCTATTGGACAAGCTATTACTTTGATTCCCATGTCTCTATTGTCAAGCTTAATTACAGGAGTAAAGAAGTGGTTGTGTTTATGTTAACAGGTTAAAATACATGCCTACATGGTTACGTACAAATCCAAGAAACTTTCATTTTCATTACCACGCTCTTTCTTTTCCTTCATTTCCAACACCCAAGCTCATATTCCTTCCAATTTTGTTGACAAGCAACCGACAATAAAGCTGCCACAGATAGAGCTGATATGTGCACTACTACTCATACAAATCATTTAGTGCAACATTTAGGATAGACTTAGGGATGGTGAATAATGAACTTGAGTAAAGATAAATAAGTTATTTACTATATAAAATGAGGCTCTAAATTCTAACGAATGTGCAAAAGGCAAAAACAATTAAAGAGGAATCCTATTGACAGGCTTGTAAAATACATGAAACACAGTTGACATGTACACCTAGAAGTAGGGAATTTTTCCTTTTGTGATGATAGACTTACATTTGAAGAAGCACCTGTTATCTCCTATGAAACAAAATTTGATAACTAGGCACAATTACAATATGAACAGACAATAACAATCTAACTTTCCTAGTTTACTGATCTGTCTATCTCATGATCACTGCTATTACTAAATTTATGTCTATGAACATCATCCCTTCTTACCCTTGGAGAAGGTGGACTTTTAGAACTTTGTACTGGGTGAATTTGGGGGTCATACTTCTGGGAAGCGAGGTAATTTAGAGCTGTAACCACATCGACTATAACGGGCCGCATATTAGGCTGCTCTTGAACACACATTGCAGCAATAGCAAGAGCTTGGTACAAGCCTCTCACGGGATATTGACCTTCAAGCAATGGGTCAACCATTTGTGAGAATTTTCTCCTATCTCTGAATAAGGGTCTTGCCTGCAAACAATTCACATGTACAATAAGGTAACAATTTTGGAAGTGATATAATGAATTCTGGTCAATTTAGGCAACTTATGAATTAGACATAAATTGGCAACCTTCAAAATATAGAGACATTTGTTCTTAATATATTCAATGAAATAGAATGTGGTTTGTGTGAGGCTTTCTAAATGATTACGTTTCTGAGAGCGAGGATATTAACTGAGACTTCTGATATAGGAACCAATAACTATTCTGGATAAAGCACTAATGAAGGACACAAAATGAAAAGCTGGAGTAACTGTGCGCCACAACCATCCAATAACTACACCTGATGGGCTAACCTAGGCAAAGGCTTTGCACAGGAAGGTATAGGGCTAATGCTCCTTGATGAGTTTGGAGGGTACAATCCCTGCTTACCAATTTTTTTTTACCAAAAGTCTAAAAAAAGGAAGTCATGCAATTATATATATAGTTGTAGTAATTTTTCGTTTACTGTTTAACACTAAAGATTTGGTAAGCACTTTAAGTGGTACCATCTTACAACATGATTAAAACTTCCAAATTTTTTATGCATGAGATAAAGATTTTGGGGGAAAAAAGCATTCAGTATGATTAGACTCTTGACTGATGTTAAAATGTGAGTTGTTTTTCTCTTTTAAGTTTTTTTGAAAGGGAAAATGTATAACAGACAAATTAATCAGCTAGCTTCAGAAAAATGTCTAACTATTGAACTTTACAGAGCCCCGCAAGAAAATCAAAACAAAAGAGGCTGGTCTGTCTACATTCTACAATGGTTGAGAAGTTCAGTACACTTCCTATAAATCCCAACTTCACTGCCAACCTAAAGATGATAACATACCACAGAAAACATGGAAGAGATGTGGTGATATGAACTAATCCTAGCATAACTGAAAGTAACACCACTGATTTATGACTAATTAAACTGGTAAGTGGTAAATCAAATTCTCAGCTACAACACAACTTGACAAGAACAGTTTCTACAAAAGTTGATCAGAAAATATGGATTCACCAGTAAAGAATAAAGACAGGTAAAGAGTACTGACATACCCATGCAACCAGATTTTGTTCTTTAGCAGATTTTGTATTGTCAATAGCTTTCCTGCCAGTGATGAGCTCCAAAAGAACAACCCCAAAGCTGTAAATATCTGACTTGAATGTCAACTGACCCGTCATTGCATAATCTGGGGCACAGTATCCATATGTGCCCATAACCCTTGTTGAAACATGAGTCTTATCACCACTTGGACCTACTTTTGCCAAGCCAAAATCAGATAACTTGGGGTGATATCCTTCACCTAACAAAATGTTAGAGCATTTTAGGTCACGATATATGACCGGAGGCTTCATTTTATCATGCAGATACTCCAAACCCTTAGCTGCACCGGCCGCTATTTTCATTCTTGTGTTCCAATCAAGTGGTTTTCTACCGGGCGGAAGATCTAGGATAATGGGGGAGAGGAAATGAGGTGAGCCAGCAATAAAGAATGCAAATGCTGCTGAAAGTATATTGATTCTATTCTATATGAAGAAAAAAAATGTGATGTTAGGTTGATAGTATATACCAAGCAAATGGTTCTCCAAAGATCCTAATGGCATGTACTCATAAACTAATAGCCTCTGCTCTCCCTCAGCACAAAATCCAATCAATTTGACTAGATTCACGTGGTCGGCCAAACTCAATGTCAATACTTCGACAACAAATTCCCGAATTCCTTGAAGTCCATGAGGGTCAAGTTGCTTTATAGCTACAACCTAAACAAACATTAGCAAACGTTAGTCTCGCCACAAAACAAAATAAAAACAAACAGGCAAAACAACATGATTCCATATGAATTTGTTAGCACATAAATGTGCAACACTGACGAATAGCAAGATCATATTTTAATGCATCAATAATTTCAATTTTTTATATTCACTTTTTTTTTTACAAACCTGGTTTATTCTCTCCAAGTACCCCTTGTAAACCTTGCCAAAGCCTCCTTCACCCAAAAAGCAATCCAACCTAAAATTCCCTGTTGCAACTTCAAGTTCATTAAAACTGAATGTCTGTGCCCGGTTACCACTATTATTTCCACCCTCAGAAACCTCCTCTTTTAAATTTAATTTCTTCACGTCAAGAGCAAGTTGATCATCCTTAGAATCATCTTCTTTTTTCCCATTTACCTTGAGATCAACTACACACAAACTACACATAAGATAAGGGGGACAAAAACTTCAAAAAAAAAAAGATTAACACAGAAGAAATTATTTTAACCCGTGGTGACTGCAAAACTAAAACATTTCTGATGAAGAATCATCAATTTCCAAGTCACTAAAAGTTTAAAAGCAGACAAGAGGCACAAAATGACAAGCTGGATTGTTACTTAAACTAATCATTAAAACCATGTAGCCAACCAAAAGAAACAAGAAACTGAATACGGTTAACTTTAATTTTAAGCCATCGAATTTGACCGTCGATATTCAAAGCTCACTCAATATTATAGTTTCAAAAAGAAAGAGGAGGTTACGATATCAAAGAAACTGCCCAAAGAAACGTTACCAACCGAATACCAAAGTTAATTGTGATATTGAAAAGAAAAAAAAAAAAAAACAACTCCTTTGAACAAAAATTGATTTTTTTTTTCTCCTTTTTCCTTTTCATATTCCTGAACCATAATTCCTTCCTCGGAAACCGCTTTCAAAATGGAAACAAAAGATACAAACGAAACCCAGCAAGACTCCATAATACACGATGACCCCACTCAAAAAACAGGGACTTTTATCAGTTTAGGACATACCCATCACCAGAAACTTTATATCAAAAAGAAATTCACTCAGAAAACAAGGAAACATTACAATCAACATGATCAACACAGAATGGGGGTTACAGAAAAATACAGCTGTTTTTGCTCATGGGATAGTAAAATGCACTCCATGACAACATTCAAAATTGGATATAACCAAAACCATTGGTAAAATTTACCTGCAGCAGTGGAATTGGTGGGCTTCTGGGAGTGGCTATTGTCTTCGGTCACTGATTTTTCGATTGATTTCCCTGGAAAACAACAGCAACCCATGCTCTCTATTTTCTAAGCTCCACCGAGAAAACAGAGCACAGAAGAGACACTCCAACCGCGAAGAAACACAGTAAAATCAAAGAGGGGAAAAAAAAGTGTCACAACACAAACTGTGAGAATGAGAGAGAGAGAGAGAAGCTGTTCTGATGTTATTTGGGCAAATCCAAGTCCTTTAATATATTCTGAGTCAATATGAGGTGGAAATGAATTTGTGAACAAATGTTCCATAGTGACCAGGAAGCCACGAATCACGATAAAGACAAAAGAGAGAGGGTATTTTTGTCATTTCGTATACAGGATAATGTAATCAGCTGCGTTACACTCACACCAAAAGCCTAACCATTCTTTGTATCAAAAAAAAAAAGCCTAACCATTCCGTCAAGATTTCTTTCCGTTTCACGGGGAAAAGTAATTTTCTTCTGGAACTTTTGATGTTTAAAAATTAAAAAAATTGATTTATGGAAAGAATAAAGATTGGTTGATATTCCTTGGGGTATATATCACTAGAGTGAGATGAGAGAAAAGTGATAAAATGATATGATATGTGATGTGATAGTTAGAGAGAGATAGAGAAAAATGAGAGGTATTAAATGGATTGATTAATTTTTCTAGTGTATGAATATCATTACTCCTATGGAAACCCATACATCTCATAGACATCTTAGGAGTCTTCACAAAAAAAAAAGACATCTTAGGAGTGATAGAAATAGAAAATAGAGGAATAATAAATGTGATAAGAAAAATAGATTGAAAGAAAGAGAGGGGTTAAATGGATGTGAAAAATGGGGACTAGATTTCCTGTTGTTATAATTTTATGTTGTTGTTGCGGTCATACTTATATAAGTCATTGATTTTATTGAATCTCAAATCATAGTCAATAATTTATTTCATCAAAAAAAAAAGAAAAAAAATTAAAGCAGAGAGAGATAGAAAAAGTCTGACAATCCAAATCCGAAAAATTGATGAGTGTTCAAAAATTATAACTCTTGAAAATTACATTAATTTTTTATTGATTTGAGTCAAATTAGTCTTTTTTTTTATGAGTAAATTTTTTAAGGCTTTAATATTAATTTGGTCCCTGTAATATAGGGGGTTTTTGATTTAGGTCCTTATAAAAAAATTAAACTTTTTTCGTCCTTGTTTTATTTATTTTTTTGAATTTAGTTCTCGTTTTATTTTTTATTTTTGAATTTAGTTCCTCACTAGTATTGACCGCTGGTGTGGCCATGTTAGATCTCTATAAAATTCATACGTGGCACCTATGTGGCTTACACGTCACCTGACACATACCTATACAAATATTAAGTTTTAAATTTAGTCATTTTTAAAAAAACGTGTTTTGAATTTAGTCCCTCTTAAAAAAAATGTGTTTTGAATTTAGTCCCTCTTAAAAAAACGTGTTTTAAATTTAGTCTGTTTCCTTCTCTCCCCTTCTCCACCACTAACCCCCTCCACCACCGCCCCTCCTCTGCCTACTATCCTTTGAATTCGTTTGTAGCCAAAGAAGCCACGTTCCGATCTTCTACAAGTTGTGGTGCAGTACATGGGCATCACCCCCATCAACCCCATCGCAAAAATAGAAATGGTGTTTCAAGCTTATTTTCTTTCTTTTTTATTTGATTCACCGTGAATGGGTATTTGATTTAACAATGAGTCACGAGAGAAATGATTCTTCTTTTCTCCTTTCCCACATCTATTTTCAATTCCATCTAGAATTTGGTTGATTTGGAGATTTTCTTTTCCAACAATGAGTCGACTTCGATTCAGGCTCCCTTTGAGTTTGATTTGGGGATTTTTTCAACTGTTAGGTTAGAGTGAACATAGCACAGGATGTGGTTGATGGGTTTGTTTCGTGTGGGTGGGTGGGAGGGGGGGAGGCTAGAGAAGGAGGAGGGGTGGTGGTGAAGGAGGGAGGAGAAGAAGGTGGGGGTGGTAGAAGAGGGGTGGGGATGGAGGTGGGGATGGTGGTGGTGGTGGTGGTGGGAAGGGGGAGAAGAAGGTGGGAGTGGTGGAGAAGGGGAGAAAAAGAGAGGGACTAAATTCAAAACACATTTTTTTAAGAAGGATTAAATTCAAAATTTAATATTTATATAGGTATGTGTCAGGTGACGTATAAGCCACGTAAGTGCCATGTAGGAATTTTATAGAGACCTCACAGTGCCACATCAGCAGTCAACTCCTTCAGGGACTAAAATAAAAAAATGAAGACAAAAAAATTTTGACTTTTTTTATATGGACTAAATTCAAAATCCAAAATTTTACAGAGACTAAATTAATATTAAAGCCATTTTTTAATAAGTATTTCTTATTCGTAAGTTTCGATTTTGAGAATTCATTTAAAGAAATTACATTAATTTTTTATTAATTTAAGTTAAATTAGATAGTAAAATTATTTATGAAAGTACAGTTTTTTAATATCTATTTTTCACTCACAAAACTCAAATTTGTTAATTTACGTTAAAAAAAACTGAGTTTCTTATTACTTGAAAAGGAGGTGTTCATCTCCCGTAATAATAATTTAAGTATCATTACCTCAATTCTTAAAATCTTAAATGATTATTGTAGGTTAACTTGAATTTCAACAAATGAAATAATAAAACAATTAATCATTGTATTAATTAGAATGGGTTTACTTTCATAAGTTCTTCTTAGAAAAATCTTGAAAAAAATAAAATTTCATAGAAAAAGAAATACTATCTCTGGTCTCATATATAAGAGAATTTATAGTTATTTTTTTGGTCTAAATTATAAGAAATATAGACTCATTTTAAATGCATCAATTGTATAAAATTTCTTTTATACTCATTGGATAGAGAATAATATGCTTGAGAATTAAGAGTGATTTAATGTCATTAAATGTATAAGCCACTATTTTAATCATTTACTATGAAAGGTAATATTGGAATAAAATTTATATTAATTAGAATTAACCCTTTTAACTATCCTTTATTGATTTTTGTGAATTAGATATTTATCTCTTATATATGGGACAAGAGGTAATACTACTTTAAAAATTATGAAATTATAAGTATTACTCCTTTTGTCCCTAATTATAAGAGGTTTTTACCTAATTCTCTTCCACAAAAAAAAGTTAGTTAATATAGTTTATAGCATTAAATATGTCAATAATTTAGACTATATTTTCAAAATTGCCCTTAATAATAGTACTTCTCTTTTCTCACTTTCTATCTCTCATTTAATTAATACATTACTATCTCTATCTTCTAACTGTACATAATAAATAAAAGTAATTTGAGTAAAAATTAATTAATACATGACACATTTTTAAAAAAATTTTATAAAAAAAGACAAATAAACTTATAAAAAATCTCTTATAATTAAAGAAAAAAGAAGTAATTAATGAGATGTTCAAACAAGTTTTAATAATTAAAACACTGTTTGAGGAAGTGGTGCCCATTGGTTGGCGTTGGTCAAATTGGTGCGTGGCTGGTTGGTTCGCAACAGAGATTTGTCTCTCCAGGAACCCGGCCGCCGGTGGCACACAATTCACGTTGATCAAACGCACCGTCAGTACCCGCAATGCAATGCAGTGCAACACACACAAAGAAATGATGAATAGCGGGAAAAAGTCAACATATCGAACAATTCAACCGAAGGGCCCCACGCAATGACGTAAAGTGGGACCCATTTGCATACGCGTACCGCATTTATGAAGTTTTTAATTCAACTATTATAAGAAAAATAATTCATGATTTCTTAGGTTATGATAAGTGTAGGTTTTTTTTTTTAAAAAAAAAGAGTTATGATATGTGTTCTCTTTTAAGACCGTGATACATATTATTTCTCTAATTTTTAATATTTTTTTATTTATTGAGTTTTTTATTATTTTTACTAAAAAATACTCATACTTTGCACAAAAAATCTATGAACTATTTTGTTATGCAACAAAGATTTATAAACACTTATTTTTAATATTTATCCAATATTTTTATCTCTCTTTTTATCATATTATTATTATTTTTCTATTTTTATCTCTCACAAGGTGGCATGAAGATACATAAATCATTTTTGTTTGGTCTATCCTTTTGTTCCGCTTCTTTGAAGAAGAAAAAAAAAATTCACGCTGTTTTCTTTTCAAATCAAGTTATTTGACCCGTATGATTGTTAGTTTTTAAAAAAATAAAATTTCTCCGGTTCCGCGCCGTAACGGAGCCTTAACATGGGACCGCTGTCCACGACGCTGTGCCAACCAATCAGGAAGAGGTTGCATCTGGGGCCGGCAGCACTCGATGAGAGCTCCTGCTTGGTTGCTTACCCAGTTTGTTTTTATTACTTAAACAGTGGCCAGTGGGGTAGATATCCGCATTTTGAATTGACCTTGTTGGCTTGTTATATATGCCTTTTCAGTTTTGAACCATTAATGCACATTTATTAGGATATATATCAAAGTAACGAAAAATCCTTAACACTTTTGTTTGGACTATGAAAGAAGTAGGAAAGAAATAAAAGAAAAGAGAAAATAAAGGTTTAGTGGACAAGGAAAAACATGATTAAATGCATATTATATTTTATATCTTTGAATACAAATATAAAATTATCAAATCCAATATTTTAGAGGGTGAAGTAAGTAATATTAACAAGTGATGATAAATAAATCAAAGTAATTGAATTGATCAAAAAAATAAATCAAAGTAATTGATATTATGTGTACATCCATAATAAATCATCGATATAATAAAATATTAGTTGTTGACTTTTTTTTATCGACAAATGAGATGTTTTACGTTATAAGGTGGTTTAATGGTTAGGGTGAATATAAGTGTTGAAGTGATAAAGAGATTATGAATTCAAATCGTCGTACTAACATAACATATTAATTACTAACATTTGCCTATAAAAAATTATCCTATAAAATGGGAGATCACTTCAAATGAGTCAAATTTAAATAGAGATACACAAATATGCATATGCAGAATTCTAAATGTAAAAATTATTATTTGAAAAAGTATAATATTTAATATTGTTAATCATTAAATACTTACACTTTTCAATGAATTATTCTCATTATATACATGGGTGGAAATCCATTTGCTTTGAAAGTAACTATTGTCATAATTACTCTATTTACATTAGAGTTTATTATTCTGGCCGTTGAATATTGTCATGTTGTCTCAATGGTCATGCAAATCAAATTTTAGATAAATCAAACATTTATAGTTTTTTTTGGTCAAAAACATTCATATAATCCTATATGTTATGTTCATGTCTTAAAAAGTTTGGTTTTGCCCATTGACTCAGGTCTTTTTGCTTTTGGACTCCCCTGACATTGCTCACTAGTCACTACAATGGTCGCATTGAGAAAATTCCAAAATGATGTTAACGATCATGTGGTTTTTGGCTCAAAATAAAAGATAAATTGTATAACCTAGTTTAAATATGTGCGTGCGTGTAAGTGTGTGTGACTCGTGAGACACGAAGTCACTTTCGAGTCAAGGTGAAAAAACTAGTGATGTTAATTGTTAAACATGAAATGGGGGGTACAAGAATAAATATACAGCTGTTTATTTAATTATACTAGAATTAATCAGATTAATGCTTGAGTTAGTTTTTGTTGAGTCAGTAATACATTTGTGTGACATTTGAAGCGTACAAGTGTCCAATATATACACGTTAGTCACTAGATGGTCGGCTCACCAAAGCATCACAGACAATGCCTAGTCTAGAAAGTTCCACTATTAAAATATCAGCCACAAAGTAATAAAAAATTAAATGTGATGAACAACGATAAGCATTCAAAGGAAAACGATCGTAAGAAAGAATTCAAGTACACTTATATCCGGGGAAGGTTTATGTCCACAATATAAGTACACTTACACAGGCAACAAAGCAAACCGTACGCAAATTCCCTATAGAGTAATAAGAATTATTTTTCAATTATTGTAAGATTTGGAGGTTAGGAGTAAAGTAAGGCTTTTTTGAAAGAGACACTTAGAATGATCGATTGGAAGTTGATTTGGTACGCATTCAACCGTTTTATCTAAGACTGCAATATCTTTTTCTACATGATCGATGCCGAAAGACATACGAGACGGCAAAAATCCATACACATGTCACTAAGTTTAACATAAAAATCTTTTTAGTTTGGACTAATGATGGGGAATATATGAGTAACATAAGGAAGATATAATGTCATCCCTTTGAAGAGAGCATCCCAATTTTTCTTTTAATAATCTCTCTTAAACCTTAATATATATTTAATTAATTTATAGGCTGTGAACAGTCTTATATAACGATCATCACATGCGCCCACACCCACATAAAACTCCTTCCAGAAAACTCGAATAAAAACTAATTAATATAACCGACTATTTTCTTAGTTTTTTTTTTAAAAAAAAATTCAAATCATCGTGAAAAAAGACAGAAGTTATAAATCACCATATATTAACATACTAGAATGGTACCCGTGCTATTCAAGGGTCTTTTTAAATAATATGTTTATGCTTAATATTTTTAAAGGGTTTTGATTATTATATGGAGTACTAAATTGAAAAATAATCATCCTACAAAATTTAATACTACAAATATTATAAAATTATATATACTGTGATAATAAAGCATTTTAAAATACAAAGTTTTGATAAATATTTGCAATAACTTCAAAGAATGATATTAAATATCTTGATTTAATATCTCAATCACAATACCTAATGCAAGAACTATGACACATAAGAAGGGTGAGATTTTTTTTAGTTAATATTATTTTCTATAATTAAGTTGAGAAAACATAAAATTTAAAACTAATGCAAAAATAGGAATTATTCATATGCAAAATATCATGATTATTATGTGATACAATTTGCTAACTATTTATCAGTTGATTATTCCTTTCGTCCTAAAATAAGTGTCATTTTAACAATATGTATTTATCTCAAAATAAGTGTTGTTTTATGTTTTTAATAAAATATTGATTAATTTATTCTAATTCTATCCCTAATAATTGTAGTGTATCATTTTTTGAATAATAAAAATTAAATCTCACTATTATTTATTACAAAATTAATTTGGTAAATATTATATATTTTTTGACAAAGTAAATATTATACTTTTTATACATCAGAATATGTGTCATCTATTGACATAATT
Organism: Glycyrrhiza uralensis; assembly: GCA_030159175.1. Taxonomy (NCBI): domain Eukaryota; kingdom Viridiplantae; phylum Streptophyta; class Magnoliopsida; order Fabales; family Fabaceae; genus Glycyrrhiza; species Glycyrrhiza uralensis. The sequence goes on along the minus strand of BRZY01000003.1, from coordinate 51,746,211 downwards.
ATTATAATTTATATTTTATATTTTTTATACATCAGAATTTGTGTCATTTATCGACATAATTATTATAATTTATATTTTAATATACTTTCAAGTTCTTATTTTCAGATTATGCAAATATTATTTTAATATTGATTTGAAATACCATTATTTTTTTTTGATAGAAAAATACCATTAATTTTTTAATCAAACTATAGATAAAGGAATTTATTTATCTATTTATAAACCGTAAGATGGAACATGTCTAATCCTTATAGTAATGGTAGTAGGATGTACGCTATGTGACGATCAAAGCAAAATGACGATCAAAAAATGAATGTAGGCTTTGTATCAAAAAAAAAAAAAGGATGTAGGCTATGTGGGTTTTGGAAGCGGAAGCACGTTAAGCCGTGAAGGCACACTCTGTGCCACGTTGTCACTTATAATTTATAGACAAAATTATACTTTTAGCCTCTTAAGTTATTTTATTTTTTCAAGTTAGTCTTTTATCTTTATTTTTAAATAATAAAGTCTCTTATGTTTATTTATTTTTTTAATTTGGTCTTTTTCTTCATTTGTTGATGATGTGTCAGTTTCTGATTGATCTCGATTTACTGTACACTAACATCTCAGATCAATCAGTAATTAACACGTCATCAAAATGATCAAATTAAAAAAATAAATAAACATAAGGGACCTTATTATTTAAAAATAAAGATAAAAAGTCAACTTAAAAAAATAAAATAACTTAAGTGACCAAAAGTATAATTTTGCCTAATTTATATTTATAAAAAGGTACATTGCTTCAGTTATGAGAGAGCGTGTCATGCAGTTGCTTTAGAAGAGCGTGTAAAGATCCGTGTGTTTACTGTTTAATGGTTACTGTGTTTCACTGTAGTTGCAGTGAATGAGTTTTAATAATACTATAGATAACGTATAAAATAGTTTATAAATAAACTGAATCTCTAAATTAGAATTTTGAAATACTAGAAGTGTAGTAAACTGTTTGTATGGAAAACTCTAACTTTTGATTTATATAAAAATTAATTTTATTTTGTATCTTATTTTTCTCATATATATATAAGAGAAAAAGTTATTAAATAATTATTTATAAATAAATAGATATTTTTAGAAAAGTTAAAAATGATAACTTTTAAAAAATGTGAAAAATAAATGTTAATTTTAACTTATGTGACAAATTGTTAGTTAAAAAATATATATTAGAAGTGCTTGTGAAAGAATTTATCCAAACTAGGCCTAGGTCTAACTCAACTCTGTTCACATGGCAAGCATCTCTAATGGTTCATTGGAAGTTCTTAATTTCTTTGACAAGAGCCACTCATGTCATTTTTTTAAGAACTTTAACAATTTTTAACTCCAATGTTAGAACTCTATTAACAACCTAAAATGAGTTACAAATTATAATACATCTTTATATTTTTTTTAAAGTAAGTCCCACAAGTTATCACACAATTATTTTTTTAATGGTTAAAAACCGGGTTTTTTTGTTGAAAAGAACTGGTTTTAAGAATGATTTTTATATAAGAAGAGTTGGAAAGGTAACACATGGCACTGAAAAATCAATACCTAATTTTCTTATACTAATTGATAATTGATATTAACAATTGATTTTGATACACTATCCTTACGTGTTGAACACATACAGGAACATGGTCAACACAATCCAATTCCAGACTCGCGCATCACGGGACATGACTCAATCCCTACTTGTTCGTGCTACATAGTTATGAACAACCGACTCAACAAACCAATTTCAGAAGTGAATCTAGATCTACAGTAACCGTGCTATAAGGAACAGAAATAATAGCTAACCAAATGTAATGTACCCAAAATGCACGCTAACATGATAAAATTTATTTCATCAGAGGTTAACCCATCCAAGGTAACCACTTTCATGGGTCCATTGGAGTTTTTAAGTTCACAGACAAATAGAATCTAGAACATCTTGAAGCTTCAAATTAAATGTCTGTTTTTCACACAACAAAAGGTACCGACCTACTCACAGATTCCTCTAGCACAAACCTTCGATCTTCATAGACGAACAGGCAAAGGGCTAAGTCTGATTGATAGGAAGAAGCCAGAGGCAGTTGCTGGAACGAAAATCAGTCAAATAATGATCAGCATTTTGGCTGGTGTTATTGTGGAACGTCGCTAGAATTATCCATAGATACCAGGTTGTCGCTTTGTTTACTTTTTTCTTCTGTGGTATCAGACCTGGGGGAAAAATTGGACAGAAGTTAAACCAGGACTTATACAAGGAAACATATTAAAAATATAAATGAATGATGAATACAGGCATGCAGCAACATACACTATTCGTTTTACAAATTGTCCCCGAACACGTGGCCGCTGTTCTGCTAGTTTTTTCCTGCTGTGATATCGAACCTGAAAAATAAACGGAATGATATGAAATATGGAACAAGTCAAATTTATGTTGGCATGTATAATATCGTGTGCTTATTAAAGATGAAGATCAAGTCATTGACTCGAACATACAACTCATACAGGAAAGTAACTTCAGGAGGCAGAAAATGTCTTAATTTTAAATAAAGCCGAGATAATTTGATACAATTGCAGAAATATAAAATACCAAGAATTGAGAGTAGATCACTAGGCACAGAATGAGGAAATGCCAATGGCAACAAATAATTTTCATACAGGATGCTTTCAAATAATTAGACTTTATAACAGCATCTTCCATCTTGGTGGGATCTAAACAAGCAATCAATTAAGTTGAAGTAATTATAGGAACACAATGAGAAGGGAACAGCTACATATTTATTCTCAAACTGACAAATCCACATGCTAGAAAGATGTTCAGCAAACACATTTATGACCATATAATTAAAAATAGATTACCCTTTTATCAAAGCATCTTTCTTTTCTCTTTTGACGAAATTTTGTCAAGGCAGCCTCTCTCAATGTAATTCGTCCTTCATCTGCCCCACTTCCAATGTTTATTCTATCAAGGCCAGAAACTCCAAAGCTCCCAGATGCCACATTGCCGTTTTCCACATTTATCGTTCTGATTGTCAATGTGTTGCTTGCGTCCTGTCCATTGCTCCCATGATCGCTTTCAGCTGTATTTCCATCCAAACCATAGTTTGCTGCATTACTTTCTGCTGGCCCTCCGAACACATTTGATGACATACATTGCTGAGCAGCTTTGGCCGTGCTTTTCAGTAAGAGATCATGATCTGATCGGAGATCTACTGCAGCTTTGTGGGCAATGTGATTATAATGTTTAAGCTGATAGTGAGTGTGCTCCACTTGGAATCCTTGTTCAGAGCCTCCCATTTGTCCTTTAACAATTTCTGCATATTCTTCCCGGGCAGAAGTTTTCTTCTGAGATGAAGAGATACTATTGTTCTGCACAGTTTGAAGTTCAGAAGAATTAAACAAGCCAATCCCTCTTACAGATTCCGGTTTCTTATCAAAAGTTTCAAGTTTGGTGCTAAGATATGTATTAGTGGAGGTCATGTCATTGATGTTGTTGCTCCCATTAGACTGTTGATTTGGAGGGGTGCCATTTGAATGAGATGGAAAGTTGTGTATCATCTCTGTATTTGGTGCAACTGAGCTATTGTCTAGCAATGAACAGCTTCCTACATTTCCAGTTTGAGCCTGATAAAAATTAAAAAGTACAGATAACATGAGACTTGCTGCCCAAAGATTGAGATTTGGTGCTAAACACTATTCTCCAGCCATTTGTACCAGCATTTTTTTGCCACTGGAAATATCTAAAACCACTGAGAAATAACTAAGACACACAGCAAGTTGTTGTCATTTCTTCATGTTAGAATGTATGAAAAGCATCTCAAAATCAATATTGTATGTTAAGAACATTTTAGAGTATCTTGGATTCTTGGGTGATCTCTTACTATTGGTTTACACATTTCGTTTGTTTCCTTGTTTAATTAGTATTAAGAGTCAGTACAAGTATAAATAGGGATTAATGTTTTGTCTTTACTCTTTTGTAACACATCCAACACATCGTCTCATATAAGGTAAATATCAATAAGAGTATTTAGTCTCTTATCTATCCTTTTCCTCCCTCTATGCATAAGAGTCTAAAACACTACAATTTCAACACTTAAATTGCTAACCCGCTGTAATTAGGGTTTTTGGCTGCCTAGTGGGTACCCAAGGTATCCCCACAAGTTTGAACTCTTTGAGCCGGCTATATTAGAACTTTTTTTATAATTTAATTACCCCCCTGCACTTCCTGTTGGATATGCAGAAATGTGCATATTCATGCACAAATGATGCGCAATGGGGAATATACATAATCAAATAAGTTATGAAATGAGTCGGATTTGGGATCAAACATGCAAATACAACACAAAAATCTTAATTTGTCTCAATATATAAAGTTCCTGTTGTCTAAGGACCATAGAACATCACCTGGTAAGCAACAGCTGTATTATATCTGCAGAACAAAGAAAAGAAACATATTTAAATATTATTAACCAATGTCATGCAATAATATTTGCTTCCAATAGAAGGTAGTTATGCTCGCAAATTTCCACTTACTTTGAGAATGCTGATAGATCTGAATGTCTCAAAACATTGTATTCATCACCTGTGACATTTTTAGCATCTCTTACTTCTCCCAACCTTTTCAGAGTTAGTTCAAGGGATGGATGCTGTTTGAAGCAACAGCTTGCTTTTGTTTGTGAGAAACCAGAAAGCCCATTTGGAGTGTTCAAGTCTCTGCTTTCAGCCTGCAGACTGCTGCTATCAGTAACATCAGCAACATTCATAGCCTGAGTTTCCTGTGTCCTGGTTTTATCACTGTCATCTTCCCGTCGTTTTTCACAAACATTACTCTGTCCTTTCATGAGCCGCATACCATCCATATCAGTCATCGTATTAATCCCTTTACACATTGGATTACTAGACTGTTCCTCAAGTGGATGCTCTGGTTGCATACTCAGAGATATTCCCATAGCCAAATCTTTACCCATTGCAATATCATCTGTAAAGTAACGGTGGTTTATTTGGATGAAATATCCAAATCAAGACAGATAGGTCAAAAAAAAATAGACACTATCAAGGCATACCAGGATGATCAATCAGTTCATGGCACTCCTTTTCTGTGGCATGCACCCAAATACTACTAACTTTTTCAGGCTTTGTATGTGTCACTTGGGCACTCGTGCTATCAGGCGCATCAAGCAATTGTTTTTGAGGTGAAACTGGACGAGGGCTGCCAACTTGAGCTAGGTATGTAGTCCGTGAACTCTACGCAAAATAGGAGCTTTAGTATGGTTTTTGGGTATTTAGATAAATAAATAAGTAAGCAGAAATCACAATTTAGGAATTCCTAGCAAAAATATTTATGGTTCTTTTGTTTAGGAACAATCACATAGACAAGAGGACAATTAAGTCAACATATGGCTAGCTATCTTTGATAGCAACACAAATTTATTAGAAAGAAAAGAGACAAAGCACAACAAGGGAGTCATAAGTCATCAACCAAGATAAAAAAAAAACACAGACTACAAAAAAGAACATGAAAAATATGTAAATAAATAAAGAATGTATCAAGGCTACCCATTCTCCATGCATATCAGAAATGCCACCTTGCAAAAGTCATGGGGAGAACAAGAAAGGAAAGCCATAAACATCGCCATATCCCATAGAAAATGCAAAGGTAAAACAATACCCTTAATGATGCATGTGTTCCACTCCAACCAAGATCACCAAATATTTCCATAAATTGCACGCTGCCACAAAAATTGGGCCTCCTTGTTTTTACTCAACACCTTTATAACAAACCCATCAAAATTTGCTTTAAAGTAGGACACATCAAATGCTCACAAGAATCCCAGAATGGTTGTTCTGTAGGAAAGTAGCTAAATTACAAAGTTACAGTAAGTGTCTTGCCATTTTCTGAACTTGATCTACAAATAACACATATTTGGGAAGAAAGAGTGGGGTTGGGACTGTTATCCAAACAAAAGACTCGATTTCGGAAGGAATTTTGAATTTTCAAATGGATTTGTCAAAGGGGAACTCTAGATGATTCGGGTGAGTTAGAAGCTTTAACAAGGAATAACAAGAAAACACACAAGAATGCAAAGAAAACCTCTCCAATCTCCATCTGAATTGGCAGAGAAATAAGTATAGTTGATTACAAACAAACCGCACTATAATTCACATTCTCGTACTTCTCAAGTTTTTTCAAGTGAAACTCTTAAATGAGAACCTGAGTAGGATATTTTAATCAGGGAGTCAACATATCAACCTCCCTCCAAACACTGTTAACCATCCATGAGCAAATTGTTTCTGAATTAAAATTAACTTTGCCAAGAATTTCTAAATTATGATTCTCTCTAAGTAAATATGCTAATTTCAACAATGTGATTCAAAACTTGTGTAAAGTGAGCTACGAAACAACTAATAGCATGCATCATACTATCCTCAGTTCCTATCACAATAATAACATAAATGACTGGATTCGGGACAATAAATTGATAAAAAGCTATGGATGACAAGATAATTCAGTGACAATTGTTGCAATAGCTAATTCTTACCGCAAGTAATTAGCACAAGCAAACCTTTGCTAAGTTAACCATATGCAGGTTAACCTGATCAATGAAAGATATCTAGTGTTCTTCTCTTCTTTATTGATATGGATAACAAGATAATTCAGTGACAATTGTTGCAATAGCTAATTCTTACTGCAAGTAATTGGCACGAGAAAACCTTTGCTAAGTTCCCTATGTAGGTTAACCTGATCAATGAAAGATATCTAGTGTTCTTCTCTTCCTTATTGATCTCTCAACTTAACTTCCAAAAATGACAACTCAGACTACTAAACTTTGTTTCTTATTGTTGTCAACTATCCCAGCCCTAAGTTTTTTTTTTTTGGTATTAATTTTCTGCTAATGCTGTTTCATGGTCTATACAAGTATCTAGACCCCCGCTTTCAAGATCCATATGACTCATGTAGAAATTCAAAACCCCATTTTCTGCAAGCTTAAAATAACCCCATATATGAAATCACTACTCTTTTTAAACTCAACAAATGCTGGAGTTTCAATTCTGAAAACCCTAAAATCATCACATTTGATAGATAGATAAATGATTCTAATGGCTCAAAAATAGCCTGTAGTCTTCCATGCTGACTGGCTTCTCATGTCTACACTGAAAACTATCAAACAGTGATGACATTTGGATTTTGAAATTAATTTTCATGAATAAACAATGATATTGATGCAGGATACTACCATAGTATTGCCTTTAGATGGGGTACAATTACTAAGGGTGATTCATTTAAGAAAAATCTACATATGTTATGAGATATATGCAATACCTGAGTTCCACTTCCTTTGTCACTTCCATCTCGAGCACTCAAGCCTCTGCTTCCATAGTCATTCTCATCACTGCTGTCACTATTGTTTTCAGATGCACGGTTACTTCTTGACTTTGCAAATTTTCGGGTATGTGTCCCACTTTCGCTCCCACTACCACTAGACTGAGCAAATATGTTGATCCAAGTTAAGGAATGACATTGCTTATTGAAGAATTAATTTGATATTTAAGTTTGTCAATAATAAGACCATAAGATAAAACATCATGCTACACAAAATTAAATAAGCTACATTATTTCACTACTACTTCTTTAAGTCATAGATCTCTATGCAAAAAGAAACTCCAAATATGCTAGAAAGGAGGTAATGAAGTAATCTTTCGCAAATTCTTTAATTGATCCATATATTAGTTAAGGAATGATATTAATAATTGAAGAATGAACTGCATAATTGAATATTCAAGTTGGTCAAAGATAAGATACACAAGATAAAATGTGATGCTGTAGGAACTATATAGGTTACTGTTGAGTATTGTTGTAAATAGTACTTTTTAAGGCATCAATCTCTATGTAAAAGAAGTTTCAAGTTTATTAGAAAGGAAGAATTGAAGTAATTCACTTAGCTATATTCCTCAGTTGATCCTTAAATCAACTGGGAAACAGCATTCACATTTGTTTTATCACATGCCTGAGACAGAAATGTAAAGCAACTTACACTGTGGCTTCTTCTCCAAACATGCTGCCAGAGGTTTTTAAGTTCATTCCTCCGAATAGGTTTCACTAAAAAATCAACTGCGCCTTTTGACAAACACTTAAAGACTGTTCCCATAGAATCATGAGATGACATCACTGCATGCATTTCAACATGTGCAGAAAAACAAAACATCCAATGAGCATTAGTCACTGAAAATATATACTTAAACTTGGTACAAAGTATGACTTTGGAATGGAACTTACTAATCACAGGAATATTCTTCAGAGTTTTGTGGCTCACGATCTTGCACAAAAGACCTATTCCAGATAAAATAGGCATAGCTACCTCTGTTAGAACGAGATCAATGTGATTTCCTGGATCTTCTAGGATTTTCCACGCTTGAAGACCATTGGAAACAGCCATGACTGTAAATACCATAGGGTGAAGAAGATATATTTTTAATTATGGATTTCATTGTTTAAGCATCTAGCTGTTGGAGAGATAAATCAGTTTACATCACAATAAAACAGATATAAAGATGCTATTAAAACCACCCCACGGCCAAGACCTTAGTCTGGCTGTTTATTAACAGTTTTGTATGCAAAAAAATGTAAATAATCTTTCTATTGGAAACTAAGAAGCATTATCCTCACATTTCAGCTTAAAATTTGCCATTAACACAGAGGATTATTCCCTCTATGAATAAGTTACCATGTTGCAACATAAAATACACACTCTCAAACAACTGCAGAACAGACACACCGATGAGCATGGATAGGGTTGTCTCTCATTAGGCTCTAGATACCATCATTTTGAGAAAGAGGAAAACAAGAGTGCATGAGTGAATTCATGTTGGTAGTAGTTATATATATTTAAGTTGATATAACCAGGCATTCAAGTTCCAACACATGATTAACAACAAAGACAACATTAATACCTTCATAACTACAATTTCGTAATAGAGCACGCACAATATGGCGTGTTGAATCATCATCTTCCACAAGCAGAACTTTTATTGATCTTACAGGGAGAAATCTCTCCCAGCTTATGACTGGACCTTGAGATGATTGTTGTGAAATCTGCAAGCTCTCATGGACTCGAATCAGTCCCCTCAGCCCATTGTTTCCATCTTTGGTTACCTTATTCAATCTTGTGTCATTTTCAGTTGATGATTCAGAGCCTAGCCCTCCATTAGCTACTCCATTATTGAGACCTTTTTTTTCAATAAACATATGATTTTGCTCTGCCAAACTTCGTTTCCCAACATTATTGTTCATTGGACCAGCCTATATCAACCGCACTCAAAATAACATGGTGAGGAATTATTAGGATTACACATAGCAATACCCTCGTCAAGTGAATCATGGATTATCCACATTGTAAGCACTTCACCTATCAATTTCTGCAAACACATAACCCTATCTATCAGCCAATTTCTGCAAACACAACATCGCAAACACAACATCATAATTCTAAACTATACCTGGGATAGTACTCCACCCAACAGACCCAAACAAATTTATATATATATGCGCACACACGTCATGGGGAGTAAAATCAGGCATTGCTTATGGTAATTGTTAACAGATTATATTATATATGCATAAAAATCTAGGCTTGATCATAAAAAACATAATTGTCTTTTAAAAAAGTTAAGATAGAAAAATATAGATCCATACCTCCAAACTCCAGCCCCCAGATAGAAATCAAAAGCTCAAAAACAAAATAAATCATAGCAAATTTAATGAAATGGAACGACAACCTGTTCCTGCATCAAAGAACCCTCAAAGCTTCTTGTTTCAGCACAAGGTAATACTTTCCATTCATACCGATATCCTGATAAATGAATATAATAACTTAACTCACCATCCTTACAGAAACTCTGCTGACGAAATCTGATTAGACATGCATATATAGTGAAACTCTTCACAGATTATTTTACATGGAGATATCAGCACAGACCTCAGAAATTCGAATAGTTAGTGTCTTATATAGTAAGACAAAACATAATACAAACTTCAGATACTATAATCTAAAATCATGAGACAACAATTATGATTATACTAAGACTCTTAGCAGATTATGTTACATGGAGATATTAGCACAGGCTTCAGAAATTTGGGAATGAAACCAAATTAAGACGAAAAAAGGTTAATGTCTCATACAAATGTAACAATGATGATTCTATTTATCTGCACCGAACAGAGCAAAAAATCTGGACAGCACGACCTAAAATCGCGTTTTCTAGAATCAAAACAAGAGCGAGTTGGAGAAATCAAAACAGCATACTTATATAGAATGGTGAAACAGATCTTCAGAGCTTCACTGACAAGAACCAAACCTCCATTCGCAAGCTCGATGCAACAACTTGGAAAAAACAATCACCAAAAAAGAAAAAGGAACAATAGTCAAAGCTCCAAATCTGGCTTCAAAAATAAAGAGCAGAACAGAAAACAAAAACAAAATCAATAAAAAAATAAATCAGCAATTTAGCAAGCAGGGTTCTAACATTTCTTATTTTTCCTTTCAATTTCAAAGCCTTTTTCTTAATCGGTAAAAAGAAAAAATTTGTGAGGAAAAACACTTGACTGGTAGAGAAATAGAGAAGCCAAAAGGTTAAGAGAAGAAAACAGAAAGGCAGGGGAGAGAGAGAGAGTGGGGGAGAAGATATTATTCTAAGGAAGCTGACGTGTACAAAATGAAGGTGCGAATGGCTCGGAATTCCACGTGGGATGATGGGCCCGCGTGACGTGGCGTGTGCTAGAGGCTTTGATGGTGTGAGCTGGACAAAATCAAAAGCTGGGAGGTTAGATGGAGCGACTCGAATCTAATACGATCTTTCAAGATCTGGATCCCACCACGTGGCTCACTCACCTCTCATCTAAAGGTTCTCCCTTCAACCCAACAAGCGACGCAACGACGTCGCTTAATCCCGCACCAATCTTGTGCCCTAAATCCCTAATCTTCTGCCCTAGGCCTCCGTGTCTCTAAACATTTACTACTTGTTTATAATTTGATAAAAATTTAAATTATAAAATTAATTTAAAAAATATATTTGGTTGTTTAGGTAAAGTAATACTTAATATGAATATCATAAATTTCCTTTTTAAAAACGAGTAATGATATTTAAACACTCATTAAATTTTAACACTTACACCTTTTTCTTCTTTTATGTTTCTCTTCTTATTACACCACTCATCTCTCTTTTATTCCTATCTCTCTTAAGTTGTTTATTGATAATGTGCGTGTTCAATGACCAGTTTTGTTTTAAAGCGAAGTATAAAAACATTTATAATTCTAATACTCATACAAGGGTCATGTTAGGGTGGAACTGTTTATAGGTGATGTATGGGTGGGTATAGTTTTAGAATAGTTTTAATAGTTTTTATAGCCTTTAGATTTAAGGAAGATCCTTTAGATCCTTTAGATCCTTTAGATGTTTAATAGTTTTTATAGCCTTTCATCGGGTATTATGTTTAAGAATTATTTTTAACCGGCTTGGAAATGCACCGTACACTCAAATAAGGGTTGACAATTGAAAAACGTAACTCTTGTATCATTTTGTTTTTAAATAAAGTTTAGAAAAGTCTATCAAAAAAAAATGTTTAGAAAAGTCAGCTTGAAATATTTATAAAAAAAAGTAAAAAAAAAACTGAAAAAGTATTTACAAATCCTTTGAAAATGACCCTCCTTTCTATGTTATATTTTTTAATACAATATATAATAAATGAAAATATTATATGAAATCATAATATGAATTCTATTATAAAAAAAAGACTAATGTATATTATTAACAAAAACGAATATTAATAAAAAATATTCTATTTCAAATTGAAAGATATAAAAATATTTTATATATAGACTTTTTTAAATTATAAACATAATTATGCACATACAGAATCGATATTAATACGATAAAATAAAGTTGTGATTGTGGTTTGTGGATATAAGCCAATGGTAAAATTTTCGTGTACCTCCCACGGGATGTGTATCAAGGATGTGTACCAAGTAGGAACATGAGAAGTGAAATGAGCTAATCTTAATCATACAACATTAACTCTTATGTTTTCAAGTTTCAACTAATATCCCACACACACAGATCTTGAGGCTTTTGCTCCTTCATTTCAGCTCTGTTTGAATGCTTCTTGGACTTGTAGGCTATTTGTGCGTGTGAACTTCAGCAAATATTTCTGGGTTATTCATCATCATGCGCTGTTTGTAAGACATGAGGAAAATGACAGGGGGTTGACGTTACCATACTTTAATTTAGAGGATGAGAATGAGAAGTACATCTTTATTTATTCAGATGGTCCTGTGGAATTTGTCCTAGGTTTGGAAGGAAGCGGTGTCGTTGAAATCCTTCTTTTAGGGTGTGTCTATTACCATTTCATGTGTCAATTGCTACTTTATGTGTTTATTGTTATTCCTATTTAATTGACAATTGGTTTTTAGATTGATCTGAAGTATTTTGGATTTTATGTCACAGGGATCATGGGTGGCTGATTTTTTGTTTTTTTGAATGAGAAAGAAAATCTTGTAATTTTGGTAATCGAAAACATGTTTAGTTTTTTGTAAGGGAAGGAAATCTTGTCTCTCTCTCATTCTCTGTCTACCCTTATTCTCTCTAATTTTCTACCTGAACCATATCATATTGTTTTAACAGTGTTAATTTATCTAATGAGTTGCTAATTGTTAAAGTCTTTCTGAAATACATGGACCTTATCAGTTAATTATTTTGGTTGTTGATTATGCCTCATAATTTTTACTTAAAAATCTTGATACATCTTGGTTAATGATGGATGGAGTGAATCATACCAAATTAATCATGGTTATGTGAAGAGAGTCTAATCAAATAGAAATTTCTAGTAATCGCAGTGGCAAGTTGCTAAGAATCTTGCACCTTCCACACACAAAAAAAGCATGCAGTCCCTAGTTGCAGCAGATTGGTTGGCATTAAGGAATAAAAAAGTATGGTGTTAACAAACTTATGATATGTGCTGTCGGAATGTGTAGCACTTTGGTTTAATTAGTAAAGGAATCTAAGCCACTTAAGCCGTGTTTCTTGCGAAATAGCACCAGTTTGACTACTTTTAAGTTTGTAAGATTTTATGGATGTAACTTCCCAATAAAAAAAGAAAGCCAAAAAAACGAAGCATAGATGCTCTCAAGTTGCAGGTTCACTCCATAAGTACCAGGATGTGATACCATCCAGTAATTAGCAAAGGTTTGTTCTCTCTTTTAGTGCTGGGATTTTGAAGGCCTAACTAGATGATCAAAGATTAGCATGATGGGTCAAAATGAGTGGTGATTTACACAACATAACTTCACTTGCCTGCTTTGTGACTAAACAACCCTTTTCCTGTCATCTAATCAAAACAGAATGAGAAAGGAAATGAAGATTTTCAGAAACTATGTCCTTTTGTTTTGTCATTAATGTTGAAATCTTTAAAATTTTAATGCCAAAGCATTCAAGGGGAAGAAAACAAGACTAAATAATCTGTGTTGGACCATTAGACTTGGGAATTGGGATTCCTTTCTGTCTTAACTTCTTTTTTGGCTTGTACCTTTAGAATATCATGTTCCTATCTGCTTTACTAGAATACCATATTTCTATGGTTTGTTAAGACGTGACCAAAGTCCAGAACCACACATTTGTAGCAACTTTCCTTGATGGGGGGATTCTTCTTGTACTGGTGGATGACCACAGATAAAAGCTATAGAGCAGACAAATGATAGGCTGCCTTTAGATATGGCACGAGGAGTGTGCCCCATGAAATCTCAAATCCACACCATCGCATAAACTTTCCACTTCTGTCTCATATAATGGTGAGAGTTGAGAACCTCTTTGCAGATAGGACCCTAGGCAAACGCGTGAACCAACCTTGTAAGTTAACAAATTTTAAACATTAGGTGGATTTCATGGTGTGTGGAGGGTGTTCTGTATTTTATCTGTCATTTCTATTGCATTGTTGAGTATCATAGATATTGTAGAATCCTATATGTAGTACAGAAGAAAACTGTTGGATTAGATCTCCAAATAAAATTGTATGCCATGACTATTTTTTTTTTAGCTTTCATGTTAAGATGCAGGGCAAACAGGCCAGAAACTGGTCTGGGTACAAAAGAAGAGGTGGTTGATCACCGTACTCCTGCGAGGGAATAATAGGGACTAATTGGTAGTCAATATTTATTTATATTTAAAAACTATATTATACATTAAAATAAAGCTATCTAATAAAGTATCATCAAGTTTTTAAATTTTATGAAAATTTGTACATGTAATAAAAACTTTCAATATGACAACTGAATTTGTTGGATTTATATTTTAGAAAAAAAAATATTAAACAGAGTAAGACTTTAGAAGACCTAGTCCTGAAATAAGTGAATTACCACCTTATATCGATGTGTTAGTGTGCGAGTGTGTATTATCAAAGCTGATCATTTAAGGGAGGGGAAAAAAAAAAAAAGCCTTCAGTATAATATCAATTGCCCTTGCAAATTGCAACACATTTAGAAGTTCCAGGACTGTCTAAACTATGAGAGAGTGCCACTAGGTTAATTTTGGTAGAAACAAATCAAAACAGAAGTGCATCAATTGAATCCAGTTAAAGACAATAAGCATCAGGGAAATAAACCACTATATTGTGGCTTAAACAACTTTTGTATAACCACTATATTTGGATTTATACAATGCGAAGCCAAAGACAAAGGCTTGGAGGCATAGGCCCCTCGTTTATGTATAACAGTCACCAATGCAATGCAGGTACTATAGTGCCCACAAGAACAAGAAACAGAAAAGAGAAAACATTGCCGTCTCAGGACAACAGGACTGGGAGAACCCGTCTTCCTGATCACTCTGACTACAGAATACAGAATCACATGCACCACTCATTTTTGCAACTCCAAACCTCTAATAAACCTTCTATAACATGTCAAACCTGTATTATAAAATTCCATAGAATCTAAGACCAATACACCGAGGCTATTCCAGCATCTGATCCTGGCTGAAGTTCAGAGACTCCCTCCATATGAGCTCCTTTATATCTTCTTCGTCCAGAGTTGTCTGTTCAAAATCAAAGACAAAAGGAGTCGGGCAAATAGGCTCCTCATTGATCTCATGAAGACTTGACATATATGGGTGATTCAGTGCTTCCTCAACTATGCAACCATAGAATAAAAGTAAAACTTACAAGGAAATGAATGAGAACGATAATAATAATAATAAAAGCATTATTAAACATAAAGAGACATACCAGTTATGCGTTTGGAGGGATCAAAAACCAACATTTTCTCAGCAAGATCAATTGCCAAGGGGGACATATCAGGAAACCGCTGTGCAAAGGGCTGCTTTTCTACATGTGGGAGCTGCTTAACATATTTCTTTGCATTGTCACTTCTGAGGAATCCAAGATCTGACTCATTTGGTGAACCTAGTAACTGTTTCGGGAGATAATTTTGAGGAATTTGTTTACAAGATTTCAAAAGTAAAGATTCTAGCAAACTATTTTATTTTATTTTTGCCAATTTGACAAACAGCCAGTAATGAAGTGAGAGGACAAATACCTCGGTTATGAGCGCCAACTGCTGAACATAATCTTTACCAGGAAATAAAGGCTCCCTTCTAATTATCTCCATCAAAATGCAACCAACCGACCATATATCAATAGCTGCAGTATATTCTGAACAGTTCAGTAGCAATTCAGGCGCTCTATACCAACGAGTCACAACATATTCTGTCATAAAGTCTGTCTCAGAGGTTGTTCTGGCAAGCCCAAAGTCGCATATTTTGAGATCACAGTTTGCATTGAGAAGTAAATTGCTTGGTTTTAGATCTCGGTGCAAAACATTTGCAGAGTGTATGTACTTCAATCCTCTCAAGAGTTGATATAGAAAATACTGCAACGAGATTTAACAAGCTGCTTAAGCTTTATTCAATTACCATTCCCTTGTTACAGATCAAAGCTATACATCTATACATTCAAATACAGTGGATAAATTTATACTTGTGAACCAATAACAATAATTTACTATCAGCTTCTAGGGAAAATATCAAAATATGGCGTCGAGTGATCCATGTAGCTGACCCCACCTAGTAAGATAAGGCTTGTTGTTGTTTATCTAATACTAAAAAATTATGTAAGGTCCTCAGACAACAATAGATGGCGTTATAATTTATAAACATATACAAGTAGATCACTGTATGACCCTTTTAACAGTTTCACTATCACCATAGCATTGTGAATAACTAGTAACTAGTTTCTAATATCACTTACGTAGTTAGGTTGACAAATGAGAACATTACAAACATTTTGTAATATTTTGTTCTTCCATACCATTAAACAAGGTCCTCTAACGATCATTTAACAAGAACCACTCTCTCAACAAGAAGCAAAAGCAGACAACTACTTACCTGGCAGTGCTCATCTGTGAGAGCCTGGTTAGACTGTATAATCTGATGTAGGTCGGTATCCATCAATTCGTACACAATATACACATCATTGAACTTTTCCCTCTCCGGTGGCCTTATTATGTCCTTAATCTTAATTACCTGCACAAAAATAACACCACCAAATTAAAATTTACCTCTAAAGGTATGTTTGAGTAAATAGTTTAATTAATAAGTGTTTATCATATAAGTACATATGAATAAGTTATTTCTATAAGCACTTAATGAGGACATGTCACGAACTATTTCCATGAGCTCTCACAAACATCTACACAAGTACATAAGATGAGCCCAAAAAAGCCGTAAATAAGCTCTTAATTATGTAACACTTGGGATATAAAGCAGATAAGGCGAAAAAATGCACAGCTAAATAGATCATCATAAAAATAACACACGCACGTTATCATGGTCCATGTGACAGAGAAGTTTGATTTCCCTAAGTGTCCTCTTGGCATCGATCCTATTATCAAAGGCATTACCGATCTTCTTTATCGCAACACCTTCTTTCGTCTCCGAATTCGTTGCACAGCTGCAACCAACAGATAAAATTGTTTGGGAAATATAAATCGAAATTGAGCTGAGAAAAAGGGAAATAAGGAGTAAGTAGGTAACCAAACGATGCCGTATGCGCCGCGACCGACGGGTTGGAGAGGAGGAGCGTACTTGGAGGAGACCTCGAAAAGGTTGCCCAACACGTTGTACTGCACGTACTTCCCTCCATGAACCGGAATCCCTTTCCCTTTCATTTTCTCTGATTCCCCGATATTTTCCATCCCTTTCTCACTGTTACTGTTACTGTTACTCTCGGACACAAAACGAGAGCAGGGTGGGTTTTTTGTTTTTTGAGGTTTTTAAAAATTAAAATGGGGAGGGGGGTGGGGGAATTTGAGAAATTGAGATTGGGATTGCACTCGCTGGCTATTAAACAGAGGGAGTGGAGATTGGCATTGGGCGGGGATGGGGTCAGGACACGCGTGTCTTTGCCTTTTTTGGCGTTCGGTGTGTTTCTCCACTTTGCAAATTGAATTTCAAATGTTCAAATATATACGAGAAGAGGATCAAATCTTCGTCAGCACTGTTGTCATTACCAACTACGGAAGTATTACTGTTTACTTGATAAATATTATATCCCTTTATAAATTCTCTTATATTTTTTTTTATTATTTTATAAAATAAAAAAAAAATATAATTGATATTTTAAAAATATAAAAAAATAATTAATATTTATTCTATTTAATAATTAAGAGAATTTATAGGAATAAAAGATAAAAAAATTTATAATTATTCTATTTACTTACTTACTGCTAATTACTGGTTTGACGCCGTCAAAAAAATTTGTGGTTTGACTTGTGACTGAGTGGACTTTCAAAGAAAAAATTGTGGAAATTATCTTCAGAATCCCGCTCTTTTTTCTTCCTATTCATTTTTTTTGTCAACTTTTTCTTCCTACTCTTTTTTTTTGGGGGGTCAAACTTCTTCCTACTCTTTTTTTTTGGTCGAAAAACTTCTTCCTACTCAAAACGAAAATAAATCGACGGAAATCCAAGTTGTGGGCCTAAAGGGACAACCCCATTTGGGTCTTGGGCTGAGATGAGAGGGAATCGTCTTTCATTCTGCTTGTTTGATCCACATTGTCAGCCCAACCCAACCAGCTTCGGATCCTTTTCATAACAAGAAACAAAATCCTTTTTTTTTTCTTAGCACTCTTTTTTTAAATAAAAAATATATATTTTTAAAATCAGATTAGTCATTGAGCCTTAACTATAAGGACTCGAGTCCTTAAGTATGTGATGTCAAATTTAGTCTTTAAATTCATGTTTACGAGGAAAGAATATTGTTAGGAAAGTCTCTCACTATTATAGACGATTTGTTTTCTATCTACTGAATAGGAAAATATCCTAAGAAACAAAAAGAAAAAAATCTCTTAATGCACTATCTCCTAAAGAGTAAACATATTGATGCACGACAAGTAAAAAGTGCTCCTCTTGATAGTTACCCATCTGATAATTAATTAACTAATACATCCTAGCCAATAACAAAGATGAACGACTAATATTTAAACATATTTATGATTTATTATGTATATGCATGTAATAGTAACAATTTTGATAAAATTTAAATTTCTTAAACTAAATATTCAATGAAAATATTTTTTTTATAATTTTATATACTTTTTATTTTTAATATATTTATACGATATTTCAATTAATTGTGTATATTTTTATAATTTAAAATATTTTTCTCTTTAATTCTTAAATTTTATATGAAATAAAAAAAGATATATAACACACAAAATATTTATCAATTCTCCTTCGAGATTAATGCATCATAAATGGGACCATGACGAAATTCCTTTGGAGCCGTGAGCTAATTATCAAATAACCAAAACATGTTCCTCGTGTAAATAAATTACGGTTATTGGCAATTAGACTTTTAGAAAATAAGAAGAAAATGAAAGTTGAGTTATAAATGAAAATAGACAAAAAATTTAGTTTCTTATATTTTAGAAACAATTTTAAATAGTATTTTTACGATACAATCAAAATTTTATACAAGCTCAAATATATCAATAAAATGCTAAAAAATAGACGATATAAATGCTTATTACAATAAAAAAATATAAGAGACTATTTTGTTAAAATAAAATAATCAACAAATTAAAAAATTAATTTAAAAAATCAAATAATTAATTTTGCCAAGAAAATACTTGCTTGAGAGATACTCTGAGTTTTTGCCGTGCTTTATGGGTTATCCAAATTCTTCTAGACCCTCTACCTCCGTTTACAAGCCTTCCACTGATAAATAAAACACAGTAAGCTGAGTAGCTGACCCATCACCCATTTATTAGTCAGCCTCCAACATACAATAAATCACGCTCGTTTGTCCTCTTAGTCTTACCTCACTAGCTTCGTCATTAATACAAGAAGTCCAACGTATAAAGCATTTACTTGGTGGGAAAGAAATGACTTGAAACACAGCTGGCAGATAGAGCACCAGAAAGAATAGACCCGCCATGACCTTTGCTTCATGTTTTTGGCAGTATTAAGCCGAAGACTTTACGCGATTTGCTATATATAAATGTAGTTGACATTATAGAGTTTTAGTCGCACTAAATAAATGCTTGGAGTTTTCTACATCCGGCTCAATTAGGAATCAAGCGTCAACAACTATCTGATTGGGTGCAAGCGATTAATATGCTCTATTTAAGGAATTGATTTGGTTGATATAAAGTCTGATCCCTTGCCAATTAAATAATCAATAGGTGCAAGTGATTAATACGCTCTATTCAACTATTAGGTTGAGTGCAAGTAATTAATATGCTTTATTTAAGAAATTGATTTGGCTGGTATAGAGTTTGATCCCTCGCCAATTAAATAATCAATGGTCAAACTCTACTTACCTCTCTACTTACCTCTCAACTAAATACAAATTAGTCCAAACCCTTTTTTCCAATACTGTAGATATAAAAAAAAACATCAAAGACATATTACATCTTCATCTGATTATGAAAAGATATTGGACACCGGGTGTGGCCATTGTCCATTGACAGAGGTTAGCGTCACATTCGTGATTCGACAAATAACAATGCGAGGAAGACATATTTCTCACCTATACACTCCGTAGAGATAAAGATTAACTCGGAGGAACGGATTTTGGGTATTGGGCCTAAATATTAAGTCAAAGTTATGGGCTCACAAACCAATCCGAACAACCCCGAAATCAGAACAACATTATTATCTTCACCTAGAAAAAACATTATTCTTTGACCAAAAAAAAAACATTATTATTAATTTGTAAATTAACTAAGGATGAAGAATATTTGGTTATTAGTAAATATCTCAAATTGTTCGTTATTATCAACAAAATAATGCAATGATTTGGTCGAAGAATCCACTTGCGAGTGTTTGTCAATTGTCATTTTCATTTCTATTTTCTAACCGAAAACAGTCACAACGGATTCCTTTTAATGCTCAATTCAAAGCTTCAACTGTACTAGTGTATTTTTCTTCTTTACTCATTCACGAATCTGTGCTTTCTCAGGTGCATAAGTTATCCAGGAATCTATAATCATTTGCGGAGAAGATATTTTTTCGGCACATTTTTACCAGTACAGAGCTTGCGTATTTGAGCACGTTGAAAAAACCATCACGTTGAAAAAACCATAGAAAGATGGCATGTGTTTGGTTCTACGGTGAAAATCAATCCATTAGTAGTTTGTCTCTGTCAAACCTGATTTTTTTAAGTCTATAGATATAAATGTTTAGTTAATATTAGTGAAATTTGATTTTATCTCTAAATCTAGTGAAAATTGATTTATCTCTAAATCCCAACTTTATATTAAAATTTACACTAAATTTTGCATCAAATTTATTTTCAGAATAAAAATACTTAAACATAAATTACTTCATTTAACCAAATTCATTTTACAAATTCAAATTTATTCAAAATCACTTTCTATAAACACTCAAACATACACATCACCTGGCAAGTGACTGCTAGTTTCCTAACATACATGATACATGGGCCTTTGTTAATTTGACTTCTCCCCAAAAGGTTGCTCAAATACGTCTCTACACTTCAGGGGTGGACAAGAGAGACAACCGTCCAAGGATTCATTTTTAGAGGAGTATCAATTTTTTTTTACTATGTATCTATATTAAAATAAAATTTTATATAAATTAATTAAATTTTGTATACATAAGAAAATATACCACCAATTTAAAAAGGAAAATTAATGAGATCATGATAAAATAAGAAGTTATCGAGATCAAATCATAACAAAGTCGGTGTGCAGATGTTATCTTGTGTTATTAGTCTACAATCATGTAATATTAATTTGTATAGTCTAGGCCTAATCTTACGAATATCAATCCTAATGCATGTATAATTTATAAAATAATATTAACTATCTTTGTTATTTTTTTTTATCAATACTACCTTTTTTTTATCAATACTATCTTTGTTCTGATAAAAAAATACTATTTTTGTTACTTTTGTATATGTTGAGAGACGTTTTTCTAAATTAAAATTGTTAATTTTTTTTTCAATCTATTATATCACAAAATAGATTAAATACTTGATATTTATTGAAATTGATTTTTTTTAAAGAGCCTTATTATGAACATATTATTAATGAATTTGCAACAAAAAATACAAGAACAATATTTAAATGATTATTAAGATATTATTTTTTTAATTCGTCCACACACCTAAAATCTTAAGGCCGATCCAAATGCACTCTACAACAATCTCACCAGAGGTATAAAAGGTACTCAACAAATTAATGAACACGAATTAATTATTTTTTATTTATATTCGAGACCAATGAAAATATCTCGTATTGCTAAGATAATGGGAGAGGTTACTTAAAATTATCACTCTTTTTTTTTTATTAATGTCAGGGGCATAGCCCACAACAAAAAATCAAACTACAATTAAAAACCCCTGGGAAAACAAATCCCCATCAGATAAACTCTTGAGGTAACAGAAGCAAAATAAGAAATATAATGAAACAATTTACTATAATAATCTAGGCTTAAACTAAACTTGGCAAAACTATCAGCCACTTGATTGACTTCTCGAAGAACATGCTCTAAACTGAAGCTGCCCTACAAAATCAAAAGATTTTGAATATTGCTAATATGATTGAAAAGCAAATGGCGGGATAAACATCTATTTTTGATGAAACGGGCAACCATCAAAGAGTTAGTCTCAATCTCCACTTTCCAGAATCCTGCCAGCTTGATACCAATACCAATGGCATGGATTTCGGCTTCAAGAACAGATCCGGGACCAAGATCAGAGGCGAAGCCAATAATCACTCCTTAGTCCTTTCTCCTCTCCTATATTTAATTTCCTCCAAATATGTAAAAGTTTGAAGAAGAAAAAAAAACAGTACATTTTATTTTGCAGAATTACTACGCACAAATTCTCCTGTTCCGTTCTATTACTGTGCTGTGCCAGAAAAACAAAACAAGAACAGCGATCTGCGGCGGTTCGAGTAAACAGCATCCCACAAGTGAGTCTCACTCCTTCGCTGGTAGTGACATAAAGAAAAACAGACAACAGGGCATAGAGGGAAAAATCTCTGGGCTTGCATCAATGCAATGCAATTGAGGACATTTGAATTAATTAATTACCCACCAAAATTACAAATCCAACAAAATCTCAGAAAAATAGGTTAATTAATTTTATTTTATTTTTAAAACAAAGGGGGGAAGCAGGGGAGATCCAAGCAAAGTAATTAAACTTCAAATTTTTATACAAATACAACAACAATTATACACAAACACTTCATCGTCTCTGCAAATATTCCTATACAGAATCAACATATATGTATACATACGAAACTGCTATCTATCAGTGATAATTCTTTTTCTTTTCCCCTTTCTATTTCGAATCAAAGAATGAAAGGAAAAAAAAAAAGAGAAAGAAGAAGATTTTCTAAAGTGAAGACGCGCTCCCACAGAGAGGTGATAGGGAACTTGGAACCGGAAAGGCCGGGAACAATCATGGTGAGTGAGGATCTCAGTCACTGGAGTTATACCCACTTTGTATGGGTGGTGTTGTGGAAGGGGAGCTTAGAGTGGGAGAAGCTCCGTTACCGTTACCGTTCTTCCGTCCTCCAGACCCACCAGCACCGGAGGTACGGGCAAACGCCGTCACGGACTTGACGATGCTGTTGAGTGCCCTGATCTTCACTTGCCCCCTTTTCGGTGGGAGTGTTTGCTTCGGGGAGGGTCTGCTGCTTCCTCTGTTTGCGGCGTCCTCCATTTCAGACATTCGAGGAACAGAGTGGGTGAAAAAAGAAAGAGAGAGAGAGGTGTGGATAGAATGATGAACAAATGGAAGTGATGGATGAGTCGAGTGAAGCAGAGGGAATTGGGGGGGGATATGTAGAGTGGCCGAGTCGGTCCCTCACACCAGACTCAGAAACTTGGCCACGAAGATTAACTGAGTCGAACTCGGCATCAGATGTGAAATAGCAACAGTGCAAGGGAGTGTGACTTGAAGGGAGTGGATCCTCATCCACTCATGTGCTCAAATTTCACTGTCATGTATTTACTGAATCACTGTTTTTTTTTTCCACAGGTATCCTCGGTCATATGATTAAGAAAGTCGAGTCATTTATCATTCAAACTACATCAGTTTGGTCTGAATCACTAATTTAGTAGGATATTGTTAATTCAGTTTTAAAAATTATTAATCTTCTCATATTAGTTTTTATTGGATAATTTCACAGCATAATAAAATATTATGAAATTTATAATAAATAAACAAATGCATAGAAAATAAAGTTGAGATGGTTCTACTATAATAACATGTAAAAAATTTGGCGAAAGAGATGAAGAGATTTTCAAAAGCAAATGAGATGAAGATAGCATAGAGAAAATTGTCATAAATGCTAGAGTAATATCACAAGCATATTTTGTAAGTCCATTGAGATTCAATTAATTAAACTAAAAAAATCTTCAAATAATAAACATTCACTCTTTCTAGGGGCAAAAAATACGTTTATAATGTAATACTAAGTAATGTTAAACATTTTGGGGGTGATTGACCATGTCATCCCCATGACCCCATGTCACCACCTCTCTCTGCCATTGCAAGTAAAAATAGAATTATAAAACAATCATATGATTCGACGTTTGTATAAAATCTCTGTGCACTATCGGTACATAATAATTCAATCCATAAATTATTAAGGATTTAAATATAATAGTTTAATTTTAACACATACCCTAATTGTCAACTGTCCAAATTTTATACATTATTTAGTGATGAGCTTTGGGAATATTAGATCTGCCAATTAGAGGTTACTATCTTCTTGATCATGTTTCAAAAAAAAACAAAACAAAACTTAACTTCTTGATCATTAACCTGGTTTGATAAGTTGTCATGTTTTAATTTGGCGAATTAGTAAATCGACCTAAGAAGTACGGCGACAAAGATTATATGTACATTAAAAGCACTCTCATTAAAGCTCTGTCTTAATTTCAGATTTGGCCTCAAGCAAAAGTTAAGGGAAAATATCAAGCTATAGCAAATTGCCTAAACACATTCCATACTTTTTACCCTATTTACATCAGTACACTTCTAAAAATACAAATTTGAAGTTTAGCAATGTGCGTATATATATAGACACACACACACACACATTTGAAAGGTGTAAACCTTACATAAGCCTGTACTAAACATTTTATTTTTCTTTTATACTTGGCCGGCTTTTTTTGTTAATACAACGTTTGAAAAGATTAATTTGTCATCTACCACGGTTTTTTTTTTACTTAGGTTTCTACCATGATTTACATTTTAGGTGAGAAGTCCTATTCTCAAAACTGGACTTCTCACCATTTCTTTAATTTTTTTTAAAATGTCTATGGCAAGTCCTATCCCCAAAATAGGACTTCTGAACACGTTTTTTTTTTATTTTTTTCAATTTTTTTGTTTAATTTCGATGGTTTAGGGTTTAGTTAAGGTGGTTTATGGTGTTAGGTGGTTTGTGGTTTTAGGATTTTGGGATTATTTAAATTAATCAATTAATTTTGTTTTTTTGTTTATTAATTTAATTTATTATTTAATAATTACTACAATTAAGTTAGTTTATGACTTAATAGTAAATAATAATACAATAAAATGATTGCTCAAGTTCTGTAGGAAGAAAAATCAGGCGTCTGCTGTCTCACCTTCTACAATGGCAAAGGCTATGGGAAGTGGAAAGTTGTTCCCATCTTGAGCAACAGCTAGCAGAAGTGTCCCTTTATACTTGCCATACAACCATGTCCTATCAATCATAACAACAGGCTTGCAGAATGCCATTGTAATCATTTTATTGTATTATTATTTACTATTAAGTCATAAACTAACTTAATTGTAGTAATTATTAAATAATAAATTGAATTAATAAACAAAATAAATTAATTAATTTAAATAATCCCAAAATCCTAAAACTACCTAAACCACAAATCACTTAACACCATAAACCACCTTAACTAAACCCTAAACTATCAGAATTATACAAAAAATTGAAAAAAAAATAAAACGTGTTTAGAAGTCCTGTTTTGGGGATATGTCTTCTCATAGAAATTTAAAAAAATAAAAATAAAAAAATGGTGAGAAGTCCGATTTTGGGAATATGACTTCTCACCTAAAACACAAATAATGGTAAAAACTCAATTAAAAAAAATCGTGATAGATGGCAAATTAATCTTTTCAAACGTGGTATTAACCAAAAAAAGCCTACTTGGCCACGGTACATTGAAACTTGAAAGAATACATTACAAATGAAATAACTATTTATTTTTTTTATAAAGAAATAACTATTTTTAAGCTGCAGATATTTGAACTTGAGAGAAGACTCCACTAAGTGCGTTCACGAAAATACAAAACTGCTTAACACTTAATTAATTATAACAAAAAATGATATTTAATTTAAATAATGTTTTAAAGAAAAATAATTTTATGACTGAAATTGTTTTTATTTGAAATTGTCAATTGTGCAAACATTTTTAACATCCTTAGGATAAAAATAAAATCGAGAGACGATTAAATATTATATGAACTGTTTTGAAATTAAAAAGTAAAAGAAATAATAGGGCTAGCTCTAGCTTTATTCTTTTTTCCTTTCCTTTTCCTATTTTTTTCTCTTTCTCTTGTCTCTAATTTCGATACTCTATCTAAGTTTGGGTTTGGTTTATTCTATTTCAAAAGTATATGACGTGGTGCTTGATAGTTTTTTTTTTTGATATACAGTGGTGCTTGATAGTTGATAATGAAATATAAGTTTGTTTAATCTAATTCAATGGAATAGCGCGTTTTTTGTTGGATACTCCGTTTGTTTTTGACAGTTTGTTGGATACTCCGTTTCTACCTCACTTGAAAGACGTGTCGCGTTATCTCAAAACGCGCACCCTCTCTACTTCCATCTTAACTTTTATGTCCAATGGATAAATAATCTATGGTTAAATATGTTTCATGTTGTTTTAAATTTGGTCATTTTAATTTTAATTTTTGTAAATATGAGTCAAATTTTTTGTTCTATAAATATATTTTTTAATTTTAGTTTTTTTAGTAATTTAAAATTGAGATATCATAGACACGTCACTTCATTAATCAGACATATCATATTCTAAAGTCATATTAGCTTGACACATTATTTTAAATTTGAAAGAACATGTCACATCATTTTTTTCTTTCCTGCGTCTTCACCACCACCCGCACTCTCTCTCTCTCTCTCTCTCTCTCTCTCTCTCTCTCTCTCTCTCTCTCCCCCCCCCCCCACCACCACTAACTAGCAATTCCTGAAGAACAGGTACATAAATGCTAATGTGTAAATTATTTTTATAATTAAATATAGAATATGATTAAGTTAATTTTATATAAATTGTAAACTGTTTTGATAATATATTTTAGAGAATTTAGAAAAATAAATCTAAAATAATTTATAAGTCAATAATAAACTATTTTCATGAGTATTTTAAAATAAATAGATACTTATGTGAGTAGATAAACTAAAATTGGGATATGTGTCACTTTTCAAATCATTATACGACTTTATTCTGAAAACTAAATATCGAAAACTAATTTAATTGGTTTTCATAATTTAATTTTTGGATTGTTGTTAAAACTAATTAAAAATTTGTTCTGAAAATTAAGTTTCAGAAAACAGTTTCATGCATTCCATAAATTGATTTATAGAACACTTAAAAATCTTGTATTTTTAATTTAATAAAATCTAACCAAACAATTACAATATGCATGATTATATAATTAATATGTTTTTTCTAGATTTTTAAGGTTTTGAAAATTAATTTTTGGAATTATTTTTTTCCTTCTGGAAACTTATTTCCGGCATAAAATTAAATTAAGCCAATTGTATTCTATATGTAAGTTTTTGGAACATTAGAAATTAGTTCCATAAATTAGCTTACTAATCAGATTAATATGAATTGAGATCCTCTCTATTTATTTTTCTCTTTATTTTTTCTATTATTATACTTTTGGGGGAAATAAATGATATAAATATAATACATAAATAGTAGAGAGTATAATTTATTATATTTATTTTCCCAAAAGCATAGTAATGGAGGAAATAGAGAGAAAAATAAATGAAGAGGATCATAACCCAATTAATATGTATTTTGGAAACAAATTTCTGCGATATAAATTTCAAAAATTTTAAAGGTTCTATAAAATTAGATTCTCGAATATGTATTAATGAGTTCCGGAAACTAATTTCCAAAAACTGTAAAATCTAATCTAAGAAAATTACATTGCAGAACACATGCTAATCAATTTCAAAAACTAATTTATAGAAAACAACTTAAATCCATAATAAAATTACGCAACGCGTGCCATACATGCGAAGAAGAAGAACCAAATGCCAAAGTCGAAGAAGATGTCAATGACGAAGAAGGAGGAAGCTCTTGTCGCAAGAGAAATAGTGCGTTGATGGAGGAACGAGGAAGACTGGAAGAGAGGGGAGGGGGTGCGATGCGAGTGGGGCTGGGAAACGATTCAAATGAAGGAGAAGGTCCGGGTGTGGAAATTAAGGGTATTTATGTAATTTCGATAATAAAAAGGGGAGGGGTGTGAGAAATAAAAATAGGGGATTTGAATAGCACTGACCCCGTTCAACTCGATCTACCCAATAGCCTCAACCCACGATTAAATAGAGCAGTATGTATAACCCATGTTTAAATGGATTTAGATTATTTGACCCAAAAAAAAAGGATTTAGATTAGTGATGACCAAAAAAAAAAAGGATTTAGATTCATATACGGCTGCATACGCTTACGGGCTACGGTTAAATAGGACTCATGGACAGTGTGTTTCTTTTTTTATTTGTAAAAAAATTAGTTGTTTGTCAATAAAAAAAAATTTGGTTGAAAAAATGATTTTTTGAGTTAGTCCAAATTGTTTGTGGGCCAGCCCAAAATACCTTTTTATTTTAAAATAATAACTATATTTTTAGGGGGCCGATAAATACACGTCCTCTTTTGATAGATACACCCCTTTCCTTTTTTTCAAGGAAAAAAACAATTTTTATATTTATTTATTTCTTCATGTGTAATTTTTTCCCCATTTCTTAATTTTTCGGAAAACAACTATATGAGTTATACAATGTAATTTCTATAATTTCTTGTTATTTTATGCCTTCCGAAAATTAATTTACCAAATTGGAGAAAATTTGGTGATAGACAATTTATCATATATATCTAAAATCTATCAATAAGTGTCGGATTGACATTTACCGATGGATTTTGGTCATATAGTGATATATGTTGTCCGTCACTAGAAGTGAAATCTCTTGATTTTAAAATAATATCTATAATCACTTTCATAAATTAGATTCTATAACATAATTTTTGTATTCCGAAAACTAATTTATGAATGTTAATAAAATTATAAATTTCACATAAAATTTGTTTCAGAAACTAGTTTTTATAAAGTTACTAAATTGCAAAAAAAAAGGATATTTATAGGATTAAAATTTTTAAAAAATAAAAAGCGGTGAATTTATTAGCCCTTATTGTTATGCGAAAAAGTTTGTTTACAAACATGTGAACTAAGCACAACAACATATGTATAAACCCACGATTAAACTTCCCATGAATTACTTTATCAAAATCCGCACAAGCCACATATGACGCAAATTGCAACTCAGACCCATCTCTAATTGTGGACAATGCACAACCCTACGGTTTGGATAATAGATGACCCAACTCAACCTGAAAAAAGTTACAAATTCTTCAACAATTTAAAAGCAAAATTTTCTGAGTTAGATCCAATTGACCCAATTTAAATTAACTTGTTTTCGATCAGGTTGATTTGTTTCGAGTTTGACAAAACAATTTTGCAAATCTAACTCGATCCAAAATAGATTTTTTTTTTTGTCGGGATAGGTAAACGAGTTGAGACAAACCCGACTCAAACCGTGAACACACTTTTAGGCCCTGTTTGGATAACAAGCTTATCTACTGCTTATGGCATAAGCTGTATAAGTTACTTTTATAATCGAAGAAAAATTATAGTGAAACTTATTTTATATAAGTCATAAGCTGCTTTAATAAGCTATCCTTGGTAGCTTATGAAAAATAAGCTCAAAACAGCTTATAAATCAGTTATAAGCTGTGTTCATAAGCTCTGCATAAGCCAATCCAAATAGGCCCTTAGTATTGTATCCGCAGAACTAGGATCCTCTCCATTTCTTTTATTATTATGTTTTTGGGAAAATAAATGAAATAAATGACACTCATGTATCACATTTATGTCATTTATTCCCCTAAAAGTATAATAATTGAGAAAATAGAGAGAAAAAAAAATAGAGAGCATCCCAGCTCGTATCCTCATGCATACGACCAAACTTGAATGAAAGGTCTTTCTCATTTAAGACTCCCACAGTCCATTGAAGAACAGCTGGTCATGTTGATTCTTCCATGGGAGGCATCACTTGGGGCAGGTTGACCTTATCGATATAATATATAACAAATGCAATTCCATCCACGGTGGTTTTCTGTCCCGGTCTTGCGTTTGAGGACTTAATTAGCCGACCCCAATAAATTATCATTAATTAGCGACTGGATGTGAGAAAAAGTTCATAAATGAAAGGAATTGAACGAAGAAAAAGTGATCACCCGATTCTGCAGCTATTGGATGGGCGGCTGTGTTCATCATCAAATATGTCCCCCTCACTCACCGTGTTTTATGTTTCTGCCTACAATTTTTCCCATTCAATCCAAATATATTTTTTATTGCTAGGGAAATTACAGTAAGTTTCCATTAATCCTGAATGAGTATCAATTTAGTTTTGATATATTTTCAAAATAAAATAGTTGAATACTGATATTAATAAAGTGATATCTTATACTACTATTTAATAAGTTCAACATTTCATATGATTGTTAAAACATTTTCTAAATATGAGAGGATAGCACATTGTAATAGATACAAGCATTAAAAATTATTGAGTACACTAAAATTAAACTGAATAAATATTAGTAGTAGTAGTAGTACTACTACAACTTTTGTTGTATAAGTTTCAAAAAAAAGAAGGCTTAATTGCAGTTTTAGTCCCTCATCTTTCGCGATTGTGCAATTTTAGTCCTCTATCTTTTAATTGCGTCAATTGGGTCCCCTATCTTTCAAATGTGTGCAATTTTGGTCCAACCGTCAATTTTCTAACAGAGTATGCTGACTTGGACAAATGGCGCTGACGTGGCAATGACAACATGGAGCTTAAGAGTTTGTTTGGATGCAAAAATCCTAGCTTTTGACTTATAGAGTAGTTAGTTTTATTTTGTATCTTATTTTTCTCATATATGGACAAGAGAAAAAGTGTTAAATAGTCATTTATAAATAGATAGGTGCTTTTGGAGAAGTCAAAAGCTAGAACTTTTACATCCAAATAGGCTCTTAAGCTCCATGTTATCATTGTCACGTCAGCATCGTTGTCAAAGTCAGCAAACTCTATTAGGAAATTGACGGTTGGACCAAAATTGCACACATTTGAAAGATAGGGGACCCAATTGACGCAATTAAAAGATAGAGGACTAAAATTGCACAATCGCAAAAGATGAGGGACTAAAACTGCAATTAAGCCAAAAAAGAAAAGAATGTAGACTCATTTTTCCTGCACCCAATACATGGCTGGAGAGGGAAAAACAATCTCATTCCTTTTTCACCACATAATGTTGGTGCAAGGGTATTGGCATAGATGTGTAGTAAAAGACCACTGGGGTTTGGGTGAAATGACATAGGTCTTTTTCAGTTTAACCAGAGGTTCTAGGTTCGAACCCATTTTATGGGAATACAGCAATCTTAAATCTCGTGTGGTAGAGTTTTATCGCCTATAAGGTCCTATTCGACTCGAAGGGACTAGTCCTCGCACGCGCATGAGGGATACCCTGGCTTAGAAAAAAATAGATGTGTAGTAAAAGAAATCAACAAAACATTTTTAACAATCAACTGGCAAGAACGTATTTAACTTTTTTTACATAAATAATATATATTTAAGAAGGCAATTTCACACATAATTATAATTTATTTTTTAAAATGAAATCTTTATTATTAGGAGTGGAAATCAAATTAATAAGTCAGTCTATCAAAGGCCTAAATGTGTTGCAAACCACTGAGTTTGAGCTAGTGACAAGGATTTCGGGTAATTTGCATAAGGCTATGGGTTCAAATCTACCTAATGCCCATGAATAAACACAAAAATTTTCACGGAATAAAATTATGTCAAATTTTTACATAAAAAAAATCTGAATCTCCTATCATATAGAGATTGTGAACTATATGATTTAGTAAAATCCATACAAATTTTATTTATCAATAAAGAGTGTGTTGCTAATCATTTTAAAAAAAAGAGTACATACTAACAAGTGGGTAATAATTAAGAAATAAATATAAAAATGTTCATTGAAAATGTAATTTTTTTAAATTGTTCACGCCGGAATAAGGAATCCGACCCGAGCTCTGGTGTTGAGATTGAGGATCACTCCGACTGAAATGTGAACCTGACTCCTCTTTGTGTTTTGGGTCTCCTTTTATATTGTTTGGTCCATCAATGCAAGGAGGTAATCAAGAGATTTGATTCTCTTTGATGAGCTCGCCATAAATTCTCCCTGCTGGTGCTGACTCAGATCTTGGTAGGCGATAATGCATATGCTCGGTCCGTCGGTCGGTGATGATATGTGAGAGGATGAATGCTCCTCACGCCTCGCGGGCCCAGTCTTCACAAGTCGGTCACATTTTGGGCATTTGCTAATGGTCCTCCAAGTCGCCCAGCCCGAAACCCAAACGGTACAAAAATTATTATGAATATATTAAATATTATATTTTACAACAGATATTTTAAATTTCTTAATTTCTCTTAATTGGAATAAATATTTTGTATTTCTTCATTACTTATACAGAAGCTTAGCAACATATATTCACTAGCAGGACCTAAAGCGAAAACTAATTGAGCACAAATTTTTGTTAAACTCTTATCGACCATCGATCATCAACTTCAAAGTCAAGAATTTTTCTGCAGAGTTTAAGCTTCATATTAATCAGTCCTAACTAACATGGACATCAATTTGGTACGATTGGACAAGTAAGAGGTTATCGAGTATTATCATTATCAAAAGTCCTCGCATGTCCACGAATATTATATAGGGACCCTCAGGTTCAATACGAAGGGGCCGGGCAGCAATTAAACTCTAGCAGACATGTGAACTAGAATTCAATGGTCACGTAACAAGCCGTCAACTGATACTATATGGTACTCTGTGGTTCTTACTAATGGCTAGATCGACCAACTGAAATATTCAAAATTCAAGGAATAACCGAGGGATTCAATTGACTCAATTAGAATATAAAGACCAAAATCATATAATTGTAATGTTTGAGGATTAAAAATGCAATTAAGTCTTTTATTAAAATAATAAAACAATATCTTAAATAATGCTTGAAACAACATATTATTATTTGGTAACAACTAACAACACAAGTACACAACCACCAAAATATATAGAGCAAAAATAGCAGATAAAAAACACTACCTCCTCCAGTTATGACCAAATAAAAACACTAGCCAGAGGAGTTAAGGACCTATATATCCCAACAACAAGACCGTACAAATTACATTCCTGATCAACCAACCACATAAAAAAAGATTGGTCTCACAAGATTTTATTATGCACAAAACTGCACATCACACACACACACTGCTTGCAATAGAAAAGACATAGACATAAGACAACGATAATTACTTAAATTAGAGGCAGTAGGAGCAGCTTCCGTCTGCAATAAAAAAGGAACAGACATAGACGCTTCTTTAATTTCGATGATTAATTTCTCTTACCAAAAACGTTGTAAGAGAAAACCACGATCGAGCACGAGTAGTTGTTGTCGTCGGTATAACATGATAGCGACTGCAATTAAGAGTCACTAATTAGGATTAGGAAGCATCGGAATTGTAATCACTTGGTGGTGGTGTTGATGTTGCAGAGCCACCGCCACTATTATCACCACCACTTCCCTTGAATTTCCCAGCCTTTGAGACTGTAGAGGTAACAATCTTGACCAAGCTGTTAAATATTTGAGCTTTGATCTTGCCTCTTTTCGGGGGAAAGCTTGCTGCTTTCTCCTTATTGTGAGGTGTGGAATAAGTACTTGATGCCATTATTCTGCGTATATATATATATATTTTGTGAAAAGAAGAAACAAATTAAGAGTAAGTATATATAATAAGCATGCGAAAATTAACAGCCTCTGTTTCCCCAAAAAACAATAGAAGAACAGATACAGGGAAAGGGAAGAGGCTTTGAAAATGGAAGGGGGAAGAAGAGAAAGGGGGAGAAGGGGGAGTTTTATACTAGTTTTAGGATTCCAGGGACCAATGTTCAAATGCTATTTATAGTGTATAAAATTATTTCCTTTGACATTTTTAATATATTTTTGTTATAAAAAATAAATTAAATGTTTAGATAGCTTTTTAATCGATAAATAAGGAATTAATTTCTTAAAATATGATTTAAAACTTAATTATTTTAACGGTACTTAATTTTTGTATATATACATGTTATTTATAATCTTTAAAATTGTTTTTCAATACCTTTTGCCTTTTCATAAATATTAATTGCAAAAAATAAATCAATCTTCACACTTCACAGTTCACATTAATTCAAGTGATATGATATTTAAAAGAAAAAAAGAAATGTAAATACCAAATTACGTGGAAAGCAGCGTTACCCACTTGGTATTGTAGATACTGAGAAAGTTCGTGTTCTGCGAACATCGATGCGTTACGCCCACCATATCACCGTCCTCCTGAGTGCGAACTCTTCTCCTTGCCATTTGCCAACGCATACATCTAGATAAACTGCATCATCATGAATTTAGGAATTATACATAGGATGATGTTTTGTAACACAATTTTTAATATTTTTTATTGTTTAAATAAAAGTTATATGTGTTATTAAATTAATCATGCGATTTTTATTTCTTATTTGATAAAATCTATATAAATCTCATTTAATAATAAAAAATATGTTAAAAATTGTTAACTATCATTTCTCGAATTGAATTTTCTGTGAGGAACATAGTTACTCTAAATTATAGGAAGGAAAAGAGAAAAAAAAAAAACAAAAGTACTAAAGCCATGTTTGGATAACAAGGTTATCTATTGCTTATGGCATAAGTTGTATAAACTACTTTTATAATCGAAGAAAAATTATAGTGAAACTTATTTTATATAAGTTATAAGCTGTTTTGATAAGCTATCCTGGGTAGCTTATAAAAAA
This sequence comes from Glycyrrhiza uralensis, assembly GCA_030159175.1. Lineage (NCBI taxonomy): Eukaryota > Viridiplantae > Streptophyta > Magnoliopsida > Fabales > Fabaceae > Glycyrrhiza > Glycyrrhiza uralensis. The sequence goes on along the minus strand of BRZY01000003.1, from coordinate 51,711,466 downwards.
TAAGTCCAAAATAGCTTATAAATCAGTCATAAGCTGTGTTCATAAATTCTGCATAAGTCAATCTAAACAGGCCTTAAGTGCCACAGCTTCCTACAACATTTATGAATATGCAAGATCCAGGGTAACAATTATCTTTTGTAAAAAAGATAAATTCGTTTTTTTATTACCTTTTCTCCATTTTTAATATAAGAAAGCATAGAATATAAATATGAAATTCGAGGTATAGATTCTGCTACTCCTATTGCCCTATCAAAGAGGGATTCATGGAGATTAGGGTCCGTTTGTTTTAGATTTTAGTTGAATTGTGTTTGATAGAATTGTGTTTGAAAAATTGATTTTAAAAAAATTGTATTGAAAAGAATTGATTTGTGTTTGGTAATATTAATATTTTAAAAATATATTCAGAAGAATTGATTGTGTTTGGATAATAAAGGTATAATTACTTTTGATGTGTAAATATAAAAAATTGTATGGGTCCTATACCCAGAATTGATTTTGACAAACAGAAAAGCAAATAGGTTCTTACTTCTATCATAATCAATTCTATCCACCCAAAATCAATTTTTACCTACCACGTTAACGCCTCCACTTTTTGCCAAAATCGAGTTTAACTTTTGCCAAAATCGAGTTTGATCAAGTCAATCTCGATTTTAGCCCCCAATGGCAGTTTGAAAATCTCAACAAGCAGGGGCTTAATAGATTAACTAATATTATAACGAAACGATGGAATCCCTTAATTCGTCGATACATGGGTTATGGCGGCTCAGTGATTTGAAAAAGTGCTGCTAGATACAGCTTCCCGACAATTGCCTAACAAGCACCACTCTGCTTCTTTAATGCCTAAAAAAATGTATTTTGGGTGAAATATGTGACATTTTTTAATTGGAACATGTTAGCTTTTAAATCTTTTTATTTTTTGCTAAAATAATTTTATTTAATTAATTATATTTGAAAAAAAACACATATTTAATATAATCTATTGGCTAATATTCAATAAAAATGTGCACCTAAAAAGTTATCTATTTACTATATATTAAAAGAATAAACCTTCACTTCCACGTGTAAGTTTCTTACAAAAAATTTTCCCGCTCTGCTCTGGTGCTACTACTCCCTCCCGCTCAACTAAAAAAATTATTATTTATTTATTTTAGAAAAAATTAATCCCTTTTGCTACGTACATACTCGTGTTCAATCACTTTTTACATATTTGCTCTTTTAACTCCGCGTAGTTGCTTTTTACTAATTGGGAAAGTTGTTGGGAAAATATCTCTCCCCTATGGTTAGTGCAAATTGGTGATAGCAAACTATAAATGCTTATAGGTTTCACTCATTTATTTATTTGTATAGATATAGATTTTTATGATATAAAATTATTTTGATTTTAATTTTATTTTTAATAAATAAAATAATATTTACTTACAGATTTAACTCATTTATTTGATCTATGGGATATAAATTTATTTTTCTTTCGATTTTATATTCGATCAATAAAATAGTATCTGCTTAGATGTTTCACTCATTTATTATAATAACTTTCTATGGTCTATAAATTTATTTTATTTAAATTTTAAATTTTATTTTCGATCAACAAAATACAAAATGGTGTCTGCTTATATGTTTCATTCATATATTTGTTCTAATAACTTTCTACGAGTTATAAATTTATTCTCTTTTCGATTTTATTTTTTGATCTGCAAAATGGTATATGCTTACCTGTTTCACTCATTTATTTGTTTTAGCAACTTTTTACATGCTATAAATTTATTTTTCTTTCGATTTTATTTTTGTTACAGCAATCGTTATAGTTAATCGCTGCAGTAATCACTACAATAACTTTACTCATTTATTATCAATTACCAAAACGGTATTTGCTTACCGATTTTATTCATTTATTTGTTTCACTAATTTATTTATTATAGGTTTCACACATTTATTCCTTCCAATAAATGTCTACGGGTTATAAATTTATTTTTCATTTGATTTTATTTTCGATCACTAAAGCGGTGCTTGCTTATATATTTTACTCATTTATTTCTTACAATAACTGTATATGGGCTATAAATTGATTTTTCTTTCTATTTTGTTTCTGATCACCAAACAGTATTTGATACATGTTCCACTCATTTATTTTTCCAATAACTGTCTACAGGCTATAAATTTATTTTTCGTTCAATTTTATTTTTGATCACCAAAATGGTGTTTGCTTACAAGTTTCACTCATTTATTTCTCCTAATATATTTCTACGGGCTATAAATTTACTTTTTTTATTTTATTTTCGATCACTAAAATAATGTTTGGTTACTGATTCACTCATTTATTTCTCCCAATATGTTTCTACGGAATATAAATTGATTTTTTTATTTTATTTTCGATAACCAAAACATTGTTTGCTTATAGATTTCACTGATTTATTTCTTTCAATAATTGTCTATGGGCTTTAAATTTATTTATTTTTCTATTTTATTTTTGACCACCAAAAAGGTGTTTGCTTACAGGTTTCACTCATTTATTTCTTCCAAAAACTAGCTACAGGCTATAAAGTTATTTTTCTTTCGATTTTATTTTCGATAACCAAAACTGTATTTGCTTACAAGTTTCACTCATTTATTTCTTCCAATAACTGTCTACGGGATATAAATTTTTTTTTCGATTTTAGTTCTAATCATCAAATGGTGTTTGCTTATAAGTTCTACTCATTTATTTGTTCTAATAACTTTCTATCGGCTACAAATTTATTTCCGATAACCAAAATAGTGTTTGCTTGCAGGTTTCACTCATTTAGTTCTTCTAATAACTTTTTACAGGCTATAAATTTATTTTTATTTCATTTTATTTCCAATCACCAAAATGGTATTTGTTTACAGGTTCCACTTATTTATTTCTTCCAATAACTTTTTACAAGCTATAAATTTATTTTTCTTTCAATGTTATTTTCGATCACCAAAACGGTGTTTGCTTATAGGTTCCACATATTTATTTCTTCCAATAACTGTCTACGGGTTATAAATTTATTTTTCTTTTGATTTTATTTTCGATCACCAAACCGGTATTTGCTTACATGTTTCACTTATTTATTTCTTACAATAACTGTATATGGGCTTTAAATTTATTTTTCTTTCTATTTTATTTCTGATCACTAAACGGTGTTTGTTTACAGGTTTCACTCATTTATTTCTTACAATAACTATCTACGCACTATAAATTTATTTTTCTTTCTATTTTATTTCAGATCACCAAATGAAAATTGCTTACAGAATCCACTCATTTATTTGTTCTAATAACTTTCTATAGACTATAAATTTATTTTTCTTTCAATTTCATTTCCTATCACTAAAACAGTGTTTGCTTAAATATTTCATTCACTTATTTGTTCTAATAACTTTTTACAGATTATAAATTTATTTTTCAATCTGCAAAATGGTGTATGCTTACCTGTTTCACTCATTTATTTGTTTCAGCAACTTTTTACATACTATAAATTTATTTTTCTTTCGATTTTATTTTTGTTACAGCAATCGCTATAGTTAATCGCTGTAGCAATCATTACAATAACTTTACTCATTTTCAATCACCAAAATAGTGTTTGCTTACAGATTTCATTAATTTGTTTGTCTTACTAATTTATTTATTGTAGGTTTCACTTATTTTTTTCTTTTAATAACTATCTACGGGTTATAAATTTATTTTTCTTTTGATTTTATTTTCAATCACTAAAGTGGTGTCTGATTACATATTTTTCCCATTTATTTCTTACAATAACTGTCTATGGGCTATAAAATTATTATTTTTTATTTTATTTCTGATCACCAAATGGTATTTGCTTATAGGTTCATCTCATTTATTTATTCCAATAACTGTCTACGGGCTATAAATTTATTTTTCGTTCGATTTTATTTTTGACCACCAAAACGGTATTTGCTTGCAAGTTTCACTCATTTATTACTCCCAATATATTTCTACGGGCTATAAATTTATTTTTTTATTTTATTTTTGATCACCAAAACAATGTTTGGTTATTGATTTCACTCATTTATTTCTCCTAATATGTTTCTACGGGCTATAAATTTTTTATTTTATTTTCGATAACCAAAACATTGTTTGCTTACAGATTTCACTCATTTATTTCTTCCAATAACTGTCTACGGGTTTTAAATTAATTTTTCTTTCAATTTTGTTTCCTATCACCAAAACGGTAATTGCTTACAGGTTTCACTCATTTATTTCTTCCAATAACTTTCTACGGTCTATAAAATTTATTTTTCTTTCGATTTTATTTTCGATCACCAAAAGTAGCGGTGCTTCCTTGCAAGTTTCACTCATTTATTTCTTCCAATAACTTTATACGGGCTATAAATTTATTTTTATTTCGTTTTATTTCCGATCATCAAAATAGTTTTTGTTTATAGATTCCACTCATTTATTTCTTCCAATATCTTTCTATAGACTATAAATTTATTTTTCTTTCGATTTTATTTCTGATCACCAAAACGGTGTTTGCTTACAGGTTCCACTAATTTATTTCTTCCAATAACTGTCTACGGATTATAAATTTATTTTTCTTTCAATTTTGTTTTCGATCATCAAAGCGGTGTTTGCTTACATGTTTCACTCATTTATTTCTTACGATAATTGTATATGGGCTCTAAATTTATTATTCTTTCTATTTTATTTCTGATCACCAAACGGTTTTTGCTTACAGGTTCTACTCATTTATTTATTCTAATAACTGTCTACGGGTTATAAATTTATTTTTCTTTCTATTTTATTTCTGATCACCAAATGGCGTTTGCTTACAGATTTCACTCATTTATTTGTTCCAATAACTTTTATGGGTTATAAATTTATTTATTTTTTAATTTTATTTCTGATCAATATGATAGTATTTGCTTATAGATTATATTTTTCTTTCTTAGTTTCTGCAAGATTTCATATTTAATGTCACAAAATAATACTATTAGTCGATTATAAATTTAGAATATTTCACATATCAATTTATTACTATATAAATTAATCATTTTATGTCATATATAAAAACAACCGTTAGACCCGTGCATCGCACGGGTCAACTTGCTAGTATTCAATAAAAATGTGCACCTAATGTCAACAAATTTTCTTCACTATTTTTAAAATCAATATTCTCTTTCACCAACATTACGTTGATCCGAGTGAAACTGAGTTCAAGTCATTTAAACAAAATTTTGACTTCGAGTCTTGTGAAAGAAAAACGTGGTCGAGAGAGAATACCCTAACCAGGTTTAACTAAGTCATACTAGTAGGTAATTCACAAGGGTATTTTTTGGTCAAAAGGTAATTCACGAGGTTAATACATGACCGATATGCATATTGCAAAGTATATAGTTTCGCTGGTCTATAGGAATTTTGTGGGGCACCCGTTGGTTCTATTCGTGGCAGTGGGTCTGAGGCATAGGTTTCGGTTTCTGATTATTTGGAAAGTAGTGAACAGATTGTCTTGGTGTCTTTGACCAAAAAAAATGGAGATTGTCTCGGTGTCTAATGCATTGTTTTTTGTCAAAAAAAAAGGCATTGTCTTGGCCAAAAATACAGATAGTTCATTTATCGGCCATTATTTAATCACCTTCTCGTTGCTCAAATTTTGGCCTCTCTTGGGTGGTTTTTGGGTTATGGGAACATAATTCCGTTAGACTAAGTACTCCTTGCTCGAGTACAAAGCATGCCGACACAAATTAATTTGATGGCGTGTGCACTGATTCATTGCCAGCAAACATGGAGGCAAGCCTGCACTATATGAAACAAACGGCTCAATTAAATTATAATTACAATGAAAAAAGGGGTGCACTTTTCTTACTTTTGATTTTTTTTTATTTTACAAAAAAAATATATTTAAAGAATGTGTGATTGAAAGTTGGAACAATCCACTGGCTAGGAGATAAGATAAACTAACCGCTCAAGTGACTCAGCAAGAGATTTAGAAACAAAATAAAAAAAATACACTTTTTCTATCTTTTGTTTTATTTTATTTGAAAAGAAAAAAAAAAGTGTTGCTGAAAGTTGAAACAATCAACACTAACAGCGAATGAATAAGATAAGATAAACTAACTTCTCAAGTGACTCAGCAAGAGTTTATGGATTTAGATGTGATCATTATTTGAAGAAATGACCTTACGGAAGCAGACGTTATGGAATTCAATTGGTTTAAGTAGGGAAGGTGAAGGTCCCACACATACAAGGCTGGCAGTGTAATTGTAAAGAGTTGATTTAAGCTGAGTGTGATTTAAATTTAGTTTAATATAAGGGATTCATTCTTTTGTTTTAAACTTGCTTCATATCTTGGATGAGAAAATCAATGTTCGATCTCTACAAAACACACTCTTAAAGAAGAATGAAGAGTTTTAAGTGTGACTAAACTTCAAACTGGGGCTAAATGCCTTAACGATAGTTAAACAAAAAAAAACGCTTTCATATCTTAAATGTACAATTTACTTAAATTTAGTGAGTCAATATTAAGTTTTGTATTGATTAAATATTTTAGACTCAATAAATTTACCCATTTGTATCTTTATAAAATATCTTTTTCACTTAAGAATTCAGTCAAATAAAAAAACTAATATATATATTAAATTAAAACAATATTATTGTTATTGGTAGATTTTTTTTAAAAATAATATATTTATATATCAAGTAGATTCATAAATTTAATGAATGTAAAAGTCTGGGTTCACCTTTAACCATCATTTTTTTTTAAAAAAAGTTGTCAACAAGGCAAACTATAAACAAAGACTGATTAAATCAACTGCACGAGACATAAAACAAATTTTCCAACACTTGTTGATTATACATGACAAACTTGAGTGTATATGGAACAAATCTATTGTAGAAATTCAAGTTTTTATTAATTGCTTTAAATGAATTTTCATTTTTTTTTCAGAATTCAGGAATTGGATGAATTTAGATAATAATCAACCATAATCAACCAGAACCGTGACCCAATTGGTAGCGTTTTGGACTTGGCCAGTTGGCCCATTTGAATCCTTTACGACACTTTTGCGAAGGGATTTTCAATCTGTATATACACGTATTTTTCTATTCACACGTACCTGTTGTAGAATTAACAATTCTATATGTATTTTTTTAAAATATATATAATGTGAAATTAATAATTTTGCACGTTGTAATTCAATACAAAATTAATAGTTCTATAGGTATTTTTTTTAAAACACACATAATGCGGAACTAATAGTTCTGCACGTTGTAATTCAATGTGCAACTAATAGTTTCACAAGTATTTTTGATTCGTTACACATACTTGAGGAACTACTAGTTCTGCATTGAATTACAACGTGCAGAACTATTATTTCTGCATCATGTATGTTTTTAAAAAAAAAACCTGCAAAACTATTAGTTCCGCGTTGAATTACAACGTGCGGAACTATTAGTTCCCCATCATGTATGTTTTCAAAAATAATATACATGCAAAATTATTAATTTTGTATTAGGTATATATGAATAAAAAAATATGTATGCGTAGATAGAAAATGCCTTTTGCGAATGTGCTTTTATGAGACCACACGGCCATGCTGTATTTTTTCTTTTGGTGTGAGCCACGCTGTATCTCTTGCAGCTATTAAGTTGCGGATTACATTTTTATTTATTAAGTTGCTGTTTGGGCTCGTGAAAAATCCCAGCCCATTGTAGATCCCATGTTTAGGATTTCGTGGGCTTGGATTAGAAAGAAAAAAGGTTAGTTTTTTTTTTTTGGTAACAAGGTTAGATTTTCTTTAGATTTGGGTATATTTTTCTTTTACTATAATAAGGTTAATCTCTTTATTAATCTCTTTAGTCTAAAGTTAAACCGAGAACCTCATTCATTAGATATCATCCTTAGTCTATATGGGACACATGTATCAGGTGACTTATTATTTCATAGATCATTTTAAAAAATTTAAATACATAATTAGTGTGATGACAATATTTCGAAAAATTTAATTTAAATAATTATATATTTAAAATAAAACTATCTAATAACATTTTTAGTAACTTTAAAGTATGATTATTTTAATATAATATAATGAAAAAATAAAATATAAGAATTAAATAAAACAATATTAGGAAACACAATGGACATAATTTACATTAATATATTTTAATTGATGTAATACATTTTTATTTGGGTTACAAAAAATTGATATAGAATTTTCTTCAATGAATTTTCTGTATCATTTTTATATTTTTAAATAATAAGAAAAAATGGTTATATATTATTTTTATCTTTGTTTTATAATAAAAATACATTAATGAACAAATAAAAAAGTAAATAAAATTTGAATAAAAAATAAAATTAAAATAATCGTTGGCCCTTTTTTTATTTCGTTCCAATAAAAGAAAGGTTGTACGACCGGCTATAACCCGTTCGGATGTCAAATCGAGAGTAATACTAAGGTTACCCGAATTGGAAAACGAAGTTTTACCAAAAGGTTTTAAGGTAAGGAGGATTACCTTAAGAGGAAGTACTAATTGTGCGAATAATATTAAGCATTATTGCCTCGTAAACCTCGTATTCTGGCCTAATATTTATTGCCAATGGCCAAGTTGCTTTCGCCTTTTTTTTTTTTTTTGTGTTTCCACTGCCACGTGTAGGTGTCTCTTTTGCCGTTTGGGCTTTCGGTCATAAGATTTAGCTCCTCTAAAGTGACTAAAGAGTAAAGTAAGTAATATTAATCATTGATGAGAAAATTAAGAAATTATATTTAAACACATCAATGATTTATTATGTGTGTATTTTTAATATCAATCCTTATTTTTCTCATTAATAATTAAAACTAATTACTTTATTCTCTAAAATAAATTACTCACTTTAAAAAAGTCAAATTCTTGCTGATATTGCATCCTAGCTGGAGGAAAATTCAAGAACAAAAAAGTGGGGACCAATACGCACCTTTCAGCCATTATTATTTTGTCCCATGATGGAACTAGTCACCTTATTATTACTTTTTTTTTTGTCATATCAAAGGTCATGCTTGACCCTTGCACTTAGGGTATGTTTGATTGTGAAGTGAAAGTAAAATGAAAGATAGTATAAAGAAAAGAAAGAGAGTAGAAAGTGAGATGATTATTTAGTTATTTGATTTGAGTAAAAGTTAAAGGAAAAAAAGGTAAAATCTTTCTCTTCCCTTATTTGATTGAATAGAAAGTGAAAGAAAAGAAAGATATGTATTTACAAAATGACATAAATATCCTTAAATAAAAAATGAGATGTGACTTTTTTTATGTAATTTTACATTTGTGATAAAGGTATTTTTGACATTTACTTACTTTTTATTTATCCAATGTGTTTTCCGTCCAGTTGTGGGGAGAAAGTTTTCACACTCAATTTTTTCCTCTTCCCTTGTTTTCATTCCATAGCAAACAATGGATTAATTCTCGTTTTTCGTGTTTCCTTCCACCCCATGATCTTTCCTCTACCTTTCGGTCCTCCCAAACGATGCGTTAGGGTAGAAAAAAGTGAGACCGTCTGAGAGGAGCCTATAATTTAACCCTGATTTAGTAGAACGACTAGATTTAGATATTTTAAAAAGTCTATTTGGTTAAATAAGATAGACTTAGGCCTATAAAAAAACTTTTTAAGCTTGTCAGCCTGACGTGCTTATATATATATACATATATTAAAAAGTAAAAAATATAGATTATATTATGTTAAAAAGAGGGTGACTTATTTATTTATTTGTGAATATTTAGTGACCTATTTATCACTAGATGTCTATTGATCTCTTTATTATTAGAGGCTTATAAACTCATTCATAAGTGAATGTCTAGCATTTATTATAGATGGGGTCTTTTTCAAGATTTTATTGAAAAGTAGGTTTTTAAATAGTCTTCCAGGTCAGGTCAAAAATTGAAGCAAGCTAGACCAAACTTTAAAAATTTGCCTATATCATGCTAATCAGCCAAACTCAGATCTTAATTTTTAAAGAAAATCAGACTCAGACTATATAAAACCTGGCCTAATTTGACCTATTCCCATCCAACTTGCACACTATAGTTACTTCTACTTTTATCGTTAATGCTGTCTATTTATGATTATATTTGTTAGTGTTACTCACTACTTGTGGTATCAAGTTGTTTTTTTTCCTTGGTGAATAACATCAAATTAATTACACCCATATAATTGTAACACGACATGCACTTCGTCATTCTTAATTATATGGTTTTTTAATGACAGGTTAGCGTTTGATACCCCACTATAGGTTTTCCAATTTACACATTAGTATTTGACATATACTTTTTTGTTGAAATTGAAAGAAAAAAAGATTAAAAACAGTGTGTCGGTATGGTTTTATTCTTTTCGCGATATCACAAGGTATCTTTACAGCTCATCTATATTGCAAGTTTCTTGCTTTAAAAAAAATATTACAGGTTTCTTTTTTCTTTTTGGAATATATTGCAAGTTTCTTTTTTCATCAAGAAAAAAAACATAAACTTATGTGATCAAAATTATGTATAGTTCATTGAAATTATTATTTATGAATTGGAATAATTTATCTCAATTTTTTCTATCTGAATTTTCGACTGATCAAAATAATCTATCAAAAATATATGGGTTCAGTATGAGTCGATCGGCTTGATCCGTTTAAGTTAGTTTATTTTAAATTAAGTATAATATGAGTTGTTAAATTAATAACTTAAATTGTCTCTATGTAAGGTAGTTTGACTATTTATTTTTAGAGTTTAATTATTATGTACTGACAATGTAAAAATATTTTATATAGACATCCAATTATATCTTATTATAGTGCCACTTTAAAAATAATATTTTCTAAAATATCTACACAAAGATTTATATAGTAAAATATGATTGGACGTTTGTGTAAAACTTTTTTACACTATCAATGCATGTTAATTTATTGTTAATACACTATCAATGCATACTAATTAAATTCTTTTTGTTATCTATTTATAACATCAAGTCTAGAAAAAAAAAACTAAAGTCTAGAAATAATTTTTCAAATAGCTTATAATTAAAATATATTTAAAAAGTAATTATTATTTAAAACTTGATAATTTCTACAAGAAAAATGTGAAGTTATTCCGCTGGTGCTTTTTTTGGTTCATTTTGAAACTTCTACCAATGAGCACCAATTTGAGGCCAAAATAAATAGCACTAGGAAGGTACGTTTAGAGAAACGAGCTGAAACCAACCCGATCCGTTGTGGTTAAGCACACACAGTCACAAGACCAACCCCAACGAGTCGTATCGGTAACCAATAATTGGTTGCACCTTCAAAAATGTCCGCCAACTACAAAATTGTAGTTTAAGCCAAAACCTAATTATATAATCAAAAGCTAGCTAGCACGACAAATTATGGCAAAGAAGAATCCAAATCCCACTTACCATGTTTATTGCTTGGTTCTGTTCAATTAACTTCTTTGTTGTGATGAACTTTAATTTATGCTCCAAGCAAGAGTGTGAGTGAACTAATTGAGTGGGATTATTACGGCTGGCCACCCAAGAAAACTACCTCATTTGTCAGTTTGCATCGATGCCAATTGCCAAAGATCAATCGACGTGGCTAGGTAAAACCATAAGAGCATCACCATTGATAGGTACCTATGGGTACTTAATGGGTACCTATTAGGTATCCCCAATGGGGGAAAATAATTTTGGGTACTTAATGGGGAGGGATGCTTATACAAATACCCTCTCTCTCCTCTCTTATCGTGGGTCTCATGTGTTTTTGTGGGATATAATTGGATGTAGAGTTATTGATGAGACCCATTTAGTAAATTTTTTAGAGTTGTTGGGTTGGAAGAATTGGGTACCTATTAGATACTTGAATTAAAAAAAATAAAAATGAATGATGTGTACAAATAGAGCCCACTTAAGTACCCAAAAGTGGATACTCCAATGGAGATGCTCTAATTAATCACTCTAATAAATAATTATTATCGTCCATGATATGATAGCTACAGAATCCGCCAGCAAAGAACCAATTAGGTCTTTTCATCTCTTCTTTCGAGAAAAATGTTATATGCACGTGTTTAAAATGTTTGAAACAGGTGTCAACATTCTATGAAGTAGCGTACAAGATCTTGGCTAGTTACCCAAAAAAAAAAAAGGCTAATTCTAGGTTAAGTGTTAAGGGTTTAGGTACTCAGAACACACACAAGTATTTCAATCGGGAATCGAACCATGTCCAATCTAGCAATGGATGATGATATTAACCATTTGTGTTAGACTTTACAGACGTGCATAGGGACTTTTAATCAAATGTTAAAATTTAAACATTTTATTCTAATAAATCCCAACAAAAGACAATTTGATGCTTTGCTGGAAACTGAAGAACGCATATGGAACTTCTAGGAAACTCGAAGCTGTTTGAGATTTTCCCCTTTTTCTTGTTTAATCAAGAACCTAAAAATTAGTAAATCAAGAGCAAAGTGTATGAGTATTAATTACTGTAAACGGAAAACACATATGGAACCTCCTCGACTTTTCTTTGATCGGAGATAGATTCTTTAATTTTATTCTCGCCATTGTCGATTCTCTTCTTTTTCGTCTTAGTCTCTTGGTTCTCTTAAAAGTCATCTATACTACATTGTTTTCTCTCTAATTCATCGGTTTATCATCGCTCAAATTTTCAAGTTCAGTACCAGCTCCTTCGTTTGATTCGTTGGAGTGTGCGTTGATTCCAAAATCAAGGGAATTGGCAACTGGCAACGGCGTATGGGTTTGTGGTTTTTTTTTCGTTTGAGAAATTGGTGACAGAAAAATGCCAATGTCAGCAGCTAAAAACAACAAACACGATCCCATGATGTGGAAACCATAGATCTGAACATAAACAAAAAGACAGAGGAAATTCCTCTTCCACATAGACAAGGTCGAAAAAAGGAAGAAAACAAAAGATAACATTAACCAAAGGAATAATAATTTTTTACTAAGAAAAACAACACAATGAAGAAAGAAGAGAGAGAGAGAGAGAGAGAGAGAGAGAGAGAGGAGAATATATGTGTATTTGATATGAACCAGGAATCTATGGAGTCACCGTTGAACCATTGCCGCTGCTTCAATCCTTTGGTAATCGGCTTTTCATTTTTATTCAAAAATAATAGAGGGATTTATTTGCAAATTGATAGAAATAGAAATGATAAAATGACAAGGTTAAAATATAACACATGACAAAATACTAGAGGTTGGGTACCGATACCCATAAATTTTGTTAGGTACCATAGCAATCACTAAAAAAATAAAGAAATTGTTTATACTAGCTTCTAACTTGCCTTTTATTCATTTTAACTTTTGGATTTGACATCTTTAAATTAGGTTTTTATTTTAGAAAATAAATAAAATATCTCAATTATTTATGAAAAAAAATCAATTACTAATATTAAAATATATCCATGATCTTCAATCAAAAAATAAAAAATATATATCCATGATTTATTGTATACGTGCACATAACATCAAATCGTTAATTTATTACTTCTTCCGCTCCATATTATAAGCAACATAGTACAAAAACACATAAATCAATGAATGCTTTGAAATGAGTTAATATTAATCAATATTTAGTAGTTTTAATTTTTTTTCAAAAGTACCCCCTTAAGTATCTCTCGTAAATATGAACATTGCATCAAATGAATAATATAATTAAAAAAATTAGCATTTAATTTATTCAAAAATTGATCAATGCTATTTATGTTTTGCACCAAGAAAAAAGTGTTTTTGTTGTTTGTAATTTGGACTGGAGGGAATATTTATTATTAAGATTATTTACTTTATCCTATAAAGTGGATTGATCACTTTAGAAGGGCTATATGCATTTTGTTGCTAGTTAGATTATATTTTATTTTAATTTGCAAAAAATTACCTAAAAATGATTATTTCTTAATAAGTTGCATAGATAAAAAAAATTGAATATTAATTTTGGTACAAGAATGTAATACAAAGATATAAGAAGATTTTATCAGAAAAAAATAAATAAGAAGTTAAAACAAAATGAAAAATGTGATTTTGCTTGTGGATGAAAGTGAACATATGAGGCCGATTGCAAATACGTTTCTTTGTTGTAATGGATAGAAAAATAAAGGGGAGAATATCTTCTGAACGAAAAAGACTAAAATAGCTCTTTTTTATTCTTTTTTTTTTATTTAGAGGCATATATATTATTTCTCTCATTTTTAATTTACACAATCAAACAAGAGAAGAAAAAAATGTAGTTTATTGAATTTCTTCTCCTTGCAAGCAACTGAAAAATTGTCTAATATTTTACATTTTCTTTTTCATTTTTTTCTGGAGATGAATGGATCGAGTGTAAGAGAATAATTATACTTACATAAAATTTAAAATAAAAAACTCATATTTGTTATATAAAAATAGATTAAGAATTACTGCTACAACATATTTAGATGAATAAGGTTTTGAAACTAACACTTCGTTAGGTTGCACTGATTCTTACGAGACAGTAAAAGAAATAGAAGAATTTGTTTATCAAAAAAAAAAAGAAATAGAAGAATATGCAAATAAAAGTATAAAAACATTGCTTCCAATCATGTGGAAGACTAGACAAATGGGAGAGAATAAAAAAAATGCATGTGGGTCCTGTGCCCTTGTAGGAAATTTTCGTTCCAGGTTTGCGATATTACAATTTTACCCTCTCCCGATCATCTCTCTCATGTCTCACTTTTACTTGAGAGTATTTATGTTATTTTGTAAATATATTTTTCTCTTACTTTCTATACAATAGATAAAAAGAGAAAGAATTAAGTTTTAGTATTTTTATACTAAAGGTTTAAAAATTAGCACAAATATAAGGTTTGAATAAAATTACATATTATTAATATTTTAAAAACATTTCCAACAAACCTATTAACCAACATTATGTTGTTTAATTTGAAATAGAAATGGGTTTGGACTTTGGATCCCTCCACACTTATATATGATCAAATAATTCATTTTAGAGAAGTAAGATCTCTTAACCTATAAACCTCTATACAATTGGACTAATGATGGAAATAAATTAAGATGTGTATAACTTAATTCAAACATTTGTGACCATAATTATTTGGTATATATAGTATACGACTGAATTTTTAATTAACAATTATTTAGCCATAGAGTTGTGGTAGCATGTTAAGCGGCTAGGTAAAAGTATCCTATAGCACATATATAAGTAGAGAATATACTACTCATTTATGAAATTCTTAAAATTTAAACAACTTTCATTAGTTAATTTTATCATTAGAGTGCATCTAGGTGGTATACATGTGTAAACAACTTCAAAGTTGAGTTATTTATATAAGCAATTCTCTTCGTATAAGCAACTACTTTTGAAGTAAAATCTTATAATACATATTCTTGAATCTCATGTGGCATTATAAGACTCAATAAACAACTCCTATTAAAAATGTTCTTTAAGTGTTTATTACTGCCTCTTGTCCCATATATAAGAGAATTTATAGTTATTATTTTGGTCCAAATTATAAGAAACATAGATCCATTTTAAATGTATTAATTGTGTAAAATTCCTTTTATACCCAATATTAAAGAGAGAATAATATGCTTAGAAATTATGAGTAATTTAATGTCATTAAATGCATAAACCAATATTTTAATCATTTACTATAAGGGATAATCTTGGAATAAAGTTTACATTAATTACAACTAACTCATTTAACTACCTTTTATTGATTTTTGTGAATTAAGTATTTCAGTATTTGTCTCTTGTATATGAGACCGAAGATAATAATAAGTATGAAAACAATTGGGGATAAATGTAATTACATTAGATAGATTATATTAGAATGTGGAGAGTTGTACTGTACATTGTACTAAGTACTAACACCTGTTCACCCACAATAAGAAAGGTTCCAACATAAAAGCACCATGAGTATCCTACTTTTCTATTTTTTTTTTATGTAAATCCTACTTTTTCTATTGTATTCACATGTAGTTACACATTTTGTATAAGTGGATCACTCACAAATTATTCAATAAAAAAATTATTAGACCAATAGAAATGCATCGACTGATTTGTATAATATTAAATTAAATATATCAAAGATGCCAGCTAAGAATAGTCAACTAAATATAAATTTGATGGATCTTAGGACCTCAGTCTTTTATTTGGGACAGTACATGCAAGTGGACACTTTTTTTTCCCTCTAGCATGGTAGTGTCAAAAAACACGAATACCTCGGGATTATTATTATTATTATTTGATAAAATAATACCTCGTGATTATTGAAAGTGAGTAATTGTTTTTAAATATTATTTATCTAATATTTTTTATAAAAAAAGGTTATCAAATATATTTAATTTTATTTAAATACTTTCACATGCCATTACTAATTTATTTTTAGTTTTCTAAAGTGTCTCATATTTAGTAAGCGATAAAAAATAACTTATCTTTCAAAATAAATAAGGCATAATAAAAAGATTAAGATTTAGGGTGTGTTTGGTTCAAAAAAGGAAAGGGGAGGGGAGGGATTTTAATATAGGGAAGGAGAGGGATTTAATTAGATATTATGTTTGGTTGAGAGGAAGGGAGGGGAGAGATTTTAATGGAGAAAAATGTCTAATTTACATTTTGTGCCCTTATAAGCCTTTTTGTTAGTTTTTAAATATGATTATTTAAGTCAATATTTTAAAATCCCTCCAAATCCCTCTCCCTCTGTTATTGGAGGGGAACCAAAATCAAGTGAGGAGGGATTTTGCTCCCCTCCCTCTCCCTCCCCTCCTCTCCTCTCCCAGAAATTGAACCAAACATAAAAATTTCCTCCCCTCCCAACCACTTCTCTCCAATCAAACAGGGGCTTAGCAAATGTTAATGATCGAGTGTCCCGATGACACCGGTTTAAAAATTAAAAAAATAGAGTACTATTATTACCAATGCACTAATTAAGTGTTATTATCAACACCTATAGTTCAATTGATAGAGAGCTTAATCCCCTTGAGCAGGTTCATTAATTGACAGAGAGCTTAAAGAATTGAAGTAATAACATGTGAAGAAATATCATATGAGCTTATCATATAACTTCACAATAAGAAACAATTATCTGTCAATTAAATGTATATTAATTCCTTTAAATTATTATATTTAATAATTTTATCACTATGCAACTATTCGATTAAATAAAATTTATTTTAAATATATCGTTATTGTAGTAATAGTATTAGGAATACTATATACTGACTCTTCAAAAAAAAAGTATACTGTTTATATAAAAAATTTGTCTACCGTTGGTTATTAAATAATTTCCGTACATTGCTTGGAGAGTTGGAGTGCAATCGTGCATGCGTGTGTATGTACTTAAGGCTTGATGCGATTCATAAGTATTCCCAACCGTTAATCTGTTTCTTTTATCTTTGATTGGGGACCACCACGTGTGAGCTGGTACAATTTTAGATTGGCGATTGGTGAATGGGAATGCGAGATGAGACCGTTTTATAGTCAACGCAAACGAGTGAAACGTGATTTGAATGAGATGGAAACAAAAAAATAATAATCCAATACTCACTTAACAAAATAATTATTTTTTGGTAAATGTTTTCTGGTATTTTAAATAACTTTAAATTAATTCTATTAAAAAATAACGTTAAAATATTTAAATAGAAAAAGAACTTTATATTAGAGATTTTTTTATTGAAAACTATAACTTCTAAAATTATTAATACAATAATACCGTGATTGCTAATAAAATTTTTGAATGAGAAATGATCAACTAGTGTAACACTTTGAGTGATATTACATTGATGTTAATTTTTTACTGAATAATTATGTTTTAAAACTAATTGTTGGATTTAAATATATTATCACATAGATTATTTTTATAAAATTTTATATTAATATAAAGTTATTTCATGTGTTATTGAAATACGTCAAGATTCATGTATTTTAAAAGACGTCAAGATTCAAAGTTGTTAGCAATTAATATATTATGTTAGGGATTCGAATCCATGACCTCACTCTAACCTCTATGTTTCTCTTCCAAACCATCAAACAACCTTATTTCTCTTGCAAAAGAAGCATAATTGAAAGACATAAACATCCACATACTAAAGATCGGGTATTGAGTTTATCTTGATATCTTCCAACGCAACCAAATGATACATCCATATGTAATCAAAATCAATAGGATTTGGAATAGATAGTTGGATCATCTGTTCACACTAATTGTGACTTGAGTTCAAATTTTAAATTTTCTCATTTAGTAGGCTATACATAAGTTTCATTATGAAACTCTAACTAATGTTGGTAGTTCTTCGTATTTACACGAAGATGTGTTTCTCCTAATTAAAATTTATTAATATTAAAAATATCAATAAGGTTTATATGTACTAATTTAATAGTTTGTTGGAGGATCTAAAAATACAATAGAATTAAAAAACAAAGTAAAAATATTAAATATTATATTAAATATTTTTTATTCTGTGATTTCTTCAAAGCTCCCCTTAACAAGATTTTCTTTATTTCCACAATATCTAGAAATCACTTCTTCCACCCAATGATCCATATATAAGTCACGCATGCAACCAAAAAAATAAATAAATAAAAACACCACTTGCGGGATAGTGTTTCCGTCTATGAGACGACGACCGTGAGAGAGAGAGAGAGCAACGAAAATATCTATCTCCTTTTGCAATATCGGTGACCGGTAACCGAACCAACAGGTCAGAACCATGAGAGAGAAAATGTTTATATATTCCCTTCCTAAAACTGCTTCACAAAGCGAAAGTGTTGCTTCATTCTTCCCCTCCCTCTCTCTCCCCGCCATGGAATCCAGTAGTCGGCGATACTTTCACTCTTTCTGGCGACGATGAACTCATCGCCGATAAAACGAGCTTGCGTTTCTTCCTTCTCACACCTCGTTCTGTGAGTTCCCTCCTCTTCCTACTCCCTTTTCCGGTTGCCGGGAAAATTATCCGGCGTTCTAACACAGACTGAACGACCTCGTGATTCTGTTTTATTCTTCGCTTTGCTTAGTGCTTTTCTCTCTCTATCTCTCTCTCCAACGACTTCTTCAACTGTTTTGCTTACATTACTGTTCTCATTTGATTGTTTTCGATCTGATCCATTTTCGCCGTCGGGACCATCGTCGCCGGCGATGTTGAAGCGAAGTTAGTTGAATTTGTTGTAGATAACGTTAATATAAGCTGCAGAAATTATAATTAGGAAAGAAAAACTTAAAAGAGTTGAGTTGAGTTGAACATAAAGCGCCATGTTAGATCTCAATCTCAATGCGAACTCGACCGATTCGACTCAGAACGGAGAATCGCCGGAGCTGATGGAGAAGTTTCCCGAAGGATCATGGAACCAAATGGAGGAGTCAGGAACCTCGAATTCCTCCGTCGTCAATGCGGAAGGGTCAAGCAACGGCGCAGGCGACGAGGACTCGTGCACCACGCGCGCCGACGACGTGTTGTTCACCTTCAATTTCGACATCCTTAAGGTCGAAGGCGCAAGCGGCGTCGTAACGAAGGAGCTGTTCCCGGTTAGTGGTGGAGGAGCAAAAGGAGTGGTTGAAGGCGGGCCCGGGAATTGGAAGTGGCAGGCTACGTCGTCGTTTCCACCGAGGATTAATGGCTCGGTGGATCTCTCGTTCAATCAATTAGGCGAGATGAAGATGGTTCAGCCTCAGCAACAAGCGAAGAAGAGTAGGAGGGGACCAAGGTCTCGGAGCTCGCAATACAGAGGGGTCACCTTTTACAGAAGGACCGGAAGATGGGAATCGCATATCTGGTTCGTAAATTTTGTAGTTAATATATGAATTTATCTCTGATTTTATTTACCTCCCATTTTTTATTATTTTTCCTTTTAGGTCTTCTGTTGCTTTGCTTGATTATTAATGGAAAGAAAATTTATCGTTTATGAAGTTTGATTTTGGTAGTTCCTGGTTGAACTTGAATTGCATCTGACACTTTTGTTGGGTTGTATTTTTGTAATTATTCGGTGTAGGGATTGCGGGAAACAAGTGTATTTGGGTATGGATTTTTAATTTATGGATCTCAGTTTCTATTTTTGGTATACATAAATTTTAGTGCTACTTAAAATAATTATATTCTATGATTTACTTACTATTTTAAGCATCGTCTGAGTTTTGACGAAATTCTTGTTTGATAGGTGGATTTGACACAGCTCACGCTGCTGCTAGGTACATCTTTGCACATATTTTGAATTTCTTGGGTGAAATTTTGGCGTTCCGAAATGGTCTTTTCTATTGATTCTTGAGAATTTCGATTGTTTTGCTCCTGAATTGACTTGGGATTTTCAATATTAGAGCCTATGATCGAGCTGCTATTAAGTTCCGGGGAGTTGAGGCTGACATCAATTTCAATCTGAGTGATTATGAGGATGATCTTAAACAGGTTAGGAAACACACAAGCACTTGTTGAATATGAAACCAGAGTCACATGATTTAATTTTTCACCATTTTCTTACTCATGGGCAGACGAAGAATCTATCCAAGGAGGAATTCGTGCACATACTCCGTCGCCAGAGTACTGGTTTCTCAAGGGGAAGTTCAAAATATCGTGGAGTAACACTCCACAAATGTGGCCGTTGGGAAGCTCGAATGGGACAATTCCTTGGCAAAAAGTGAGGACCTGTTTTTATTTCAACTAAAGTACTATACCATGATTATATGAGATATCACGAATTGAAGCACCTATTGGCCTCCAAAGCGAATTGGTTTCAACTTAGTTCTCAATGCATCTTTAGGCTTTTTTCGTGTTTGGAGAAACATGTCTAAGATAGTATGATGCATGTTTCGTATTTCTACGAAACGATTGGCAAAGGTGTACTTTTGGTTATAGAGATTGCAATGCTTTCATGCAGGTATATATATCTTGGGTTATTCGACAGCGAAGTAGAAGCTGCAAGGTCCTAATCATACATGAATAACATTCTACCTGCACTGAATTTATTACCCAAAATTATCAAGCTCATTAGGATTCCATCCAACACGTATATCCCTTTTGATTTTCTGGAAATCAGGGCTTATGACAAGGCAGCTATCAAATGCAATGGCAGGGAAGCAGTGACTAACTTTGAGCCCAGTACATACGAAGGAGAGATGAAATCTGCAGCCATAGATGAAGGTAATACTTCATAGCAAAGATCTTATTTAAATTTGCGTGTTATTTTCATAATATAAAATGTTCTCTCTGTAAAATCTGGTTTGTATTTGCCTTCAACACAGGTGGACGTCAAAATCTTGACCTCAATTTGGGCATAGCGACAGCAGGACCTGGTCCCAAAGAAAATCGGGGGCAACTTCACTTCACCTCCGCCCCTTACAACATGCAAGCTGGAAGAAGTTCAAGGGTATAGTTTAGCTTTACTTCTTCATTTACTTTTGGTTTCTTCTAATGTATGCGGAACAAAGATCGATAGCACTCTGTGTGCTCTCAAGTTAGTTTAATAACATTCTTCATATCGGGATTACTGTTGAGGAGTTAGCTAATTGCAACCTGTTTTCCTTTGACGTCCTTGATCTTTGTAAAACTTTTTATATTTGGCATTGTTTTATTAATTCTTGATGTCCTACTGAGTGGTCATAATAGGCTGGGTTCTGTTTGTTTGCAGATGGAAACCAATATCAATCCAGGAATTGGCAATCCATCTTTGAAAAGGCTGGCAGTAACTGAAGAGCGTCATTCTTTATGGAATGGCATGTGTCCCAATTTCTTTCCCAATGAGGTGATTTCACTATCTAGTTTTTGGTTTTACAACTCAAGTTGATTGCTTGTTTCTTCATTGAGTACTTCATTAAACCTGTACAATTATTTCCTTGCCCGTGTCTTTGGCTCATCTAAAGTGAGTTTTCACTTTAAACTTTAAAGGGTAAAGTAAGACTTCTCAACTGTTGGTAACAAAATCAATGGTTGAAATTCTAATATTAATTTATCATGTATGTGCACCATAGTTAACTTTCTCATTAATGAAGAATGCTTGACTTTTTCCATACAGATGACTTTTATGTTCAGTGAATGTACTTAACTAATAAATTTCTATGAGCTTTTGGTACAATCGTTGTTGTTGGACAGTCAAGGGAATTGTCCATATTATGTTATACTCCATTCGGACTGAAATATAAGCAAAAAAGTACATGTATCTACATGTATCTAGATCAAATATGGTCTAGATACATGTACTTTTTTGCTTATATTTCAGTCCGGAGGGTCATTCAATCTTGTTAACAAAACGAGTTGGTCCAAACTATGTCTAAAATACATGGGAGTGCTCAGTCCATGAATGCGTTGTGACAATGCATCGATATATTCAATGTAATGGTCATTATATTAATTAAAAAAGATTAATATGGAGTAAGGCTAGAATTTGAAAACAACCCCTCACCGCATTGTGAATGTGATAATATTTTCACTGAACGTATTGCTGCATTCGTTTTATTTTTTATGCAACATTGTGCATTAAAAGTTTGAGTGTGAACAATTCTATGATGGCATGTTTTCTTGTTTGGAAAAATCCTTTTATAACCGTAAAAGATTGTTGAAATATTTAGCAGGAAAGAGCAGAGAGTATCAGCATAGAACCTTCAAAAGGACTCCCCAATTGGGCGTGGCAAACGCAAGGCCAGGTCATTGCTACCCCAGTGTCACCGTTCTCTGCTGCAGCATCATCAGGATTCTCAATTTCAGCTTCTTTTCCATCGAATGCCATCTTTCCAACAAGATCTATGAACTCAACTCCCCAGAGTCTCTGTTTTACTTCGTCCAGAGCACCTAGCAGCAACTCATCTCAATATTATTACCAGGTTAAGCCCCCGCAGGCACCACCCTAGCCTACACAGATGAAATGCGAACCATAAGAAAAGTTTGATTTCAAAATTCTTTGTATAATTCAGTGAACGATTGGTGTATGGCGAACCATGAGAAATGTCCTTGTTACCTCTTGCTTAAACCATTATGCCCTTTGTTCGGATAAATCATCTTTGAAGAAATGCTATTTTTTGAGTGCACTGGTACTACGTTGGTGCTGTTTTCCTCAAATTTGATGTTGGCAGTTTGTAATTCATGGTATTTACTCATCAATCTTGAGATTATAAACCCTGATTAAAAATTCATGGTATTTGCCCACCAGTCTTGAGAGTTAGAGATTATAGGCCCTGATTGTGCATCCCAGAAATGGGAGGAATGAAAAGAGTATTTTCAAGGCCGTTTACTCATTTCTTGTTTTTTAAATTCTTTAAAATAGTGTTCCCGTCAAAAAAAAATTCTTTAAAATAGTATAAATTAATTGAAAACAAAATGATAGTTTTATAATTAGAAATGAAAACAAAAAATAGGCAATATTTTCTATTGCAGAACTCACAGCGTAGCTAATTTGACTGCAGACACTCTTGTTTCGTTTAAGCAAGAAACTCACGTTTTGTTATTCTTTTTATTTGCCTTCAAAGCTGTTTTGGCAATTGATATCTTTACTGGGTGATGGTGATACTTACTGACCCATCAGATCAAAGTGAAAAGTAACGTAGTAAGAATTACATCGGTCATTGAATTGACGGGGAGAGGAGTTCAAGATTTAGAGATTTAATCGGGTTATAATTAAATAATATTATTTTAATTTTTAATATAATATATAATATAATATTGAATAAAAATTAATATAAAATTCACAATTTTATAAAAAAAAATTTAATACAAAATGTCATAATTCATAATATAAAATATTAAAATTACAAATAATTAAAAAAAATAATATTTATTTCTTTAAAAAAATAATAAATGGACAATTCGAGAAGAAAGGAGGAACTTGTACAGGATGTATAGGGTAATTATTGTTGCTGTTTTTACATGGAACAGATATGGAAAACCTGCAACAATAAAAATGAAAATAAAGACAAATTGGAAAAACAGAGATGTACGAAGGAGAGAGAGAGAGAGTGTGTGTGTGCGTGGATACTGGATACTGAAAGAGAGATAAAAAATGAAGCCCATTTACAGCTACTTTTTTTATTTTTAATTTTATTTTAATGATATGTAAAATTTTAATTAGTTGTGACTAAAAATGAAGTCTTAGGATGTGACTATACAAGTTTTTCTCTTGTACAATTTTAGTCTCTTATTTTTTAATTGTACCAATTAAATTTTTTATCTTTTAAATGTGTATAATTTTAATCGAATCGTCAATTTCCTAACAAAATTTATTGACTTGGACAAACTGTACTTGACAGTAGCAACTAGACCTGCAGTGAAGCATGCCAAAGCTATGAAGTAGGATGTTTTTGTTCATATGCCGTCTCTGTACGATCAATCAATGAGAAAGAGACTGTATACTTTTTAGGCCCGCGAGTACAGGTGTTAAATAGAGGGGAGGGGAATGTTAGGTCTCAACCCCGCAACGCAAACTTGAGCTCATGCCAAGTGAGGCAAATTCATTGGGGCAACTTGTCAGAGTGAAGTTATTACGTGTTTATGACGTTTCGGACCAGCCCTTTAATGTTTTCCTCCTCCTAGTAACTCCTAACAGCCACCAGAAATGTCCTTATTATGAACAATTTTCACAAATCAACATCAACATCTTGCTGAATTTTCAGCTTAATGTTACAGTTCTAGTTAGGGAGGTACTAGAATGGGGAGTATTAAACAAAATAAATAAAAACAAAAGTCTACCAAAAGCATCACTGTTGATTACTGTCCATCCCGGTTGACACAGTTTTACAAGTGATCAATGAGACTATGAGAGGAGAGCAACCTAATCAAGAGTAAACGGTCACTTTAGTTTTTAAGAATATTAGGTGGTATTATTTTAGTTTTTAACAGATATAAAATTAAAAAAAAGTCCTCAACTGTGTCAATTGTTAATTACTTTAGTCTCTATCATCGAAAAGTAATCACTTTTAGGGACAAAAATATCAATAAATAATAATTTTTTAAGGACCAACATGATAGTAATTAATCACTTTTAGGGAGTGACTAACAACTAACAGTTAAAGATTTTTTTTTTTAATTTCGTATCTATCAAAGACAAAGTGACACCACCTAATACTCTCAGAGACCAAAATAACCGTTTACTCTCTAATCAATCATTCAATATAAACATTTGTGATGATCTTTTTTCTGATTATAATGAAAAATATCAATAAATAATGCACTCGTAATATATATATATATATAACAATATATAATGTCAATAGGAAGGTTTGATGGAGCCTTTTTTTTAGATAAATATATCCTTCAACTGCTTTACTTTATACCTATTTCTTTCTACACATTTATTACTCCATAGTCTTTTTACACAATAAATAACTACTCTTTATATTACTCTCTTTAATTACATTTTTTTCTTGACACAACCTCCTTCAATTATATTATATCAATTGACCTTATATATGTCATTAACCAATTTTATATTTAACCCAAAAAATATAAAAAATGGATAGACAGATATTGTCGTACCCGTCTGACCACTAGTATATATAATGCAAAAGGAATTCTCTAAATTCCTTTATAAAGAGATACCCAGTTTCTTTTGGGGGAGCATAAAACGTGAACAAATAAAGTATGATTCATGGTCATTCATATATGAATATTCTATATTTTTTTACATTTTATTTTTATAAATTATCTTAATTATTAAATGAAAAAAATATTAAATATTTCTAAGTTTTTAAGATATAATTTTTTATTAAATATTTACTTTATAAAATAATAAAATAATTTATAAGAGAATATAACATTTCTCGTATATAATGGATATGTTGTAGTTGCTGGCATCTATCCAAATTCCAAATGGTGACCAGATTCGACTATTGTCCCACTTCTTCAAGCTCCATGCTGGCTGCTCTGACATGCTCTTATGCTAAGCTAAGCTAACAATTAGCAAATATGTCATTTTCATGAATGCCAAATTCAATTTGTACCACAAGTCCATATATTATTTTATTTCATTTAAACTGCTTTATTTAATAGTTGTGAGTAAGTAGTACAATTTAGGTGAGATTCTTATCATGTCAACGTGTTCCTTCCTCTTCTTTTTTGCATGTAGTGGTAAGTAGTGTAGGGATTTCTATGAGGGCCGGGTCACTCGCATTTAAAGTATGGTGTTTCCAATCAATTCCTAATGTTATGTAGGGATAGAAATAGGTTAGACTGAATAAGGATTTGGCTAAATAGGTCTAGTTTGTTTAAAATTTTTGAGGCTTAAGTCTGACCTGTGATCTGTTAGAGGCTTTTTTTTAGGCTTGGTTTGGCCTTTTTGAAAGTCTGACTTTGCCTGCTATCCTATTTAAAAGCCTGATTCATATTAAGACATTCAAATTGGTCATATGACCTATTCCTAGATAGACTCATGGGTTAAAAAAACTCAATGTATAACAAATAACAAATTATAGTTTTACTTTTTTATAAGATATAAATTTTTTCATTGTAACTTTTTTAAATGCCTATTTTTGAATAAGATCTCTAAATAGGTTATATAGGCTATAACTTTATCCTTAAATAAGCTTTATAGGCTTTAATATTTATGTAAGTCAACATGTTTAGATATTTAAAAAGGTATAGAAGTATATGATTTTAAAAATATAATATGGTAATAATACTATAAAATAAAATTATTATTTGTGTTTACTTAAATAGGTCGGCCTGTTAGGCTTAAAAGACTTTTCAAATGGCCTAAGCCTGACATTTTTAGCTAAATAGGCTTTTATAAAAGCCTTGACCTGATGTATTTTATAAAAAAACCTAGCCTGTAACACCCTTTCTCCAAAAAAGATATTACACCATAGTTACCAAGAATTTTTGAATACTTAGAAAATATATTAGTAAAAGTTGGAAATCCTTCTTCCAAAATGTGGGTAAAAATTTTCTTCCTTTAAAAGAAGATGAGAAGGACGGGGAATATGTTTCCCTAACTCTTTTCGAAAGGTTTTGAACGTGGAAACGTAAGGTATACACTTGTAAAGAGAATCTCATCTCATATAAAAATATTCAGAGTTTACAAGACAAACTCAAGATACTCAAAATACTTTGAACAGTGAACATCTGAGCCGGTCAAATCTCTAGACCACTACCCAAAGCAATATAGTAAACACTGGTCCTTCTCGTAATTTGCACAGCAACCTCCATCAGATCTTCTCCTAAGGCTTAGTCCACTCCTTGGGAAAAATATCTACTCAACCACGTATGGACAAAACATGGAAAGTAGGCAGGGTGAAAATCTTCATCATTTAAGACACTCAACGCATATAATACTCACAACAATTAAAAATTCATATGACAAATATCACGCAATAATACTGTTATACTCATCCTCAAAATAAACACAAATGCCAAGTTCTCGCCTGTACAGTAATGGCCAAACACAAACAAATCACCGATACAGTAATATCACATAAACTCTCTAGACTTTCGGGACACACCCACGAGCACTTTGCCCGCTACTCCTGGGGATTTTTCCTTAATGACTTTCGGGACACACCCACGAGCACTCGGCCCGCTACCCCATGGAGATTTTTCTCAAGACTTTCGGGACACACCCACGAGTATAACAACCCGCTGCTCCTGGATACTTTCACTTAAATTCGGGACACACCCACGAGTAAGTCACTCGCTACTCATGGAGATTTTTCATAGGAATTTCGGCACACAGCCACGAGCATTCAGCCCGCTACTCCGAGAGATTTTTCACTTAAATTCGGGACACACCCACGAGTAAGTCACTCGTTAACCACAGACACCAATTTACAACTTAACTCCCAAATAAACACAAAATCATAAGTAAACACAAAATCACGTTTCTCAGGTAAGAACTCGGTGTCACATGTCTTAATCAAACACAGAATCACACTGCTCAGATAGGAGCATCGAATCACATAACTCATATGAAACATAGAATCTCAGGTAAAATATCATACTCAAAAATACTCTCGTCACTCTACTTTTTTTGGCTTTATTAATTTATTTTAAGAATAATTACACTGTGACAGGGTCAAACGCGGTAACGGATCATAACTATAATAATATTAACGAAAATTATTACTTAGGTTCATTCTCTTTGGGAAAAGCCCTTTGGAAGCTAGGCAAGTAATCTTCGCCACGTATATACAAACTTACTAAGATAGGAAAAATAGCGCATCAGTATGGTTCCCAGGAAAGATCTTGGTGAGTTTTTGGGCTCCTTCAATGAGCTTTGTCTTTCCTAGATAGATCCATACAAATAAACTATCTTAACCCAATCATCAGTTTGTATATAAACAGTAAAAATCACAAGTTTTTATATACAATAGAACTCCAAACCAGGAATTTCTACCAAATAATTTAACAGTAGAGTTCACCGAGAACCCATTACTATTAAATTATTTTACCCAGTCAGCCTGTGTATATATATTTTCAAAAAGAACATGGAAATGGAAGAAAAATACTAGTTTAGCGTATTTAAGTGTATTTAAATTTGTTGATCACGGAGGCATCTGGGTGATCAAACCTTTATCGATAAAATTTCGCCAGCGTAACGGTACAATTATTAAACTTTATAAATAAATTGGGCATTATAACTTTACTATTTGAAAAATCACATTTTTAAATAAAAATTGGACATAGTAACCATTTAAAACAATTTAACAAATATATAACAATTTATTTAAAACAATAAACACCCAACACACAAATTTTCATCAAAACAAAGATCAAAACCATCTTTAAGAAGAATTTCCCCATACCTTGGCCAAGAACAATGAAGAACATACTAAGAAGACAAAGAACAACAAGAACAACACACAAAAACTTTGATTAGTAACAAAGAAAAACCAAAGGAAAAACAAAGGAAAAGAAATGAAATTTGGAGTGAGATTTCTCTTCAAGTTGGATGTGAAGAAAATGAAGAGCACCCCCTCCCTATTTATAGGGGAGGGTCTGGCCAGAACATGGAGGAGAGAGGGGGAGATATTTTATTTTTCATTTTTCACAAAATTAACAAAATCTTAATTATTAAAAATATCTAACAAAATATCTAACAAATATCTATGCCCTAGAACACTTGAGAAGCTCCTAGACTCTTCAAGAGGGAGTGAGGGTCGTGCAGATCAGGGCTGGGAAGGAGAGGATGTGAATTTCCAAAAATACCCCTAGGGTTTGGATGAAAAAGAGTGAAAATCAAGGGTATTTTAGTCATTTCATAAATTAAAAATTGAAATAATTAGCTAAAATTGAGGGAAACCAATGAGAATGCTAGAAAATGCCATAAGGAGTCTAAATAATTTCGTGGCACTCATTTTTGAATTTTATTGATAATGCAAACTCTTCGGTTTTCATCGTTTCGCAGGTATAACCCCGAAAATACAGAAAAATAGGGATTTCAAAACTTTCACAGAAATAATTTCTAAAATCATGAAATAAATAATAAAAAATAAAATATAAAATGGTTGTGGACCTTTGACACGAAAATTATACCTGTGAAATGAGATTTTTACGCTATACGTCCCCGGTTAGCGTAGTTTTCGGTAAATTTCGAAAGTTCTCCAAAAATTCCAGAAAAATTCTATAAAATCATAAATATTAAAATAAGCAACTTTTATGAAGGAAGTTTATTTTCTGAATTGATTTGACACACTCAAGCTATTTAAATCTCTTTCCGTCAATTAGACGTAAACCGTTTTCCGTAAAAAGACCCAAAGTTGATTGAAAAGCTACCGTTTCAGAAGTATTTCGAAATACATGTATTTACCCCTAATTTTAAGCCAAGAATAAATCACAAAACATTTTTGCTACAAGAATTCAAATAAAACAGAATAGAGACAGATAGACAAGGAAACAAATCGTGTAGGTAGACCTGACAGGAGCTGGAAATTGACTGTTTTCAGAAGTAATTTTAAACATGGATATTTAAATCCTATTTGTAAACCAAAAATAAATCTCAAAACATTTATTTTCCAAAAATTCATATAAAACATAAATCAGAACAGTTATCCAGAAAACGGATGTTACATAGCCTAGCCTGAGCCTGATGTAGGCTAGGCCGTAGGCTCCTGTCGAGCGGTCTGGCCTACTTCCATCCCTAATGTTATTTGAATATCATAAAAGGCTTTTTCTTATCACACATACACCCATTTCTTTTCACACACACTTAAAAGACCAAAAGATCCTTTTAATTTAAAATTACACTACAAGAAAATTGATTTTTAGTGACGGACGTAATCTGTGACTAGAGTATATAAATCTATAGGTAAAAAATCACATATATAAAAATCTAAAATATGACTTAAGGTAAGTGTTAATAGGTTATAATAGTTTCATGATTGAAAATTACACTACAAGAAAACTGACCTTTAGTGACAGACATAATCTATCACTAGAGCATATAAATCCGTAGGTAAAAGTCTACATGTGTAAAAATTCCAAAAATAGCAATCAATTGATAGTTAGAAACCCTACAAGAAAATTGACTATTAGAACCCTTGCCTTATTAATCAAAATCAAACTGCTCGTGAATTAAAATTGGGGCCAGTTATTTTTTTTTTTAAACAGAAACTCACTTTTTCAATTCTTATATATGTAAACCTGAATTTAACCCTCGCCTCCATTTTAACTCATCCTAATATCCCATTACCGCTCCCATCATCCATTCCAAAGCCAAATGTGGATAGAATTGCAGCGTGCAGAAATGTCCAACACTTAATTAAACAAACATTTAAAGCGTGTGGCTGAGAAGAAGACACCCCAATTGGGTTGGAATTATGGATCATAGGATGTGTGGCAGGGCTTTGCTTGCCCATGTTTGTTTGTCTCTGTACTAATTAGCTCAGTCCTATAAATATAATCGTTTCCTATGACGTGTGAGAGTCACTTTTTTTTGGTTTGAGGGGAGATTGCTCCAATTCCATACAGTGTCCCAAGGCTTTCAACGAAGGACTAATCTGCACTCGTCCGTAGAGACTTGGACTGGCCAAGGCATAATTTTATCCCCGAGTAGAATTGAATCTGCTACCAACAGATCAACTCCCTAAGAGTCCTAGTGTTCTACTACTAAATCAAGACTCCTTAGTTGTGTGAGAGTCACTTTAGTGTACCATTTATTTACCATAATTTAGCAAAATACAAGGAGGGTGGCGGGAGGTCCCCCCAAATAAAACCAAACCATTAATTGCTGCCAACAGTGGAGACAGTGTTTCAGCTACCTCTGATAGAGATAAGGTCACCCCTCATCACAACCTCCCAACAGACAGGTCAAGATTAATCATGATAGATCATAAATTATGCAAAAAAAACGATCAATTTTTTTCTCTCTAAACCAATCTACATCACTACACACACATATTTTGTTTTATATTTATAGAGTTTTTATTATTTAATTTGTCTTTATTCTTATATAGTTTTTATTATATAAATTATAATAACTAGTTTCAACACAATTTTTTATAAATTTATACTAGTTTAATAACTATAAAATAACAATGTCAAAAAAACAATGTTGTCAAAAAAACAATGTTCAATTATATTTTATCACTTCTATCACAGTAAATATATTTCAAAAAGTAATATTACAATGTGGTAATTAAGATAACAAAAAAATAAGATTGAAGATATATATATAAAATTGATTTACGGTGAATATTTTTCACCCCATACTCTCTTTTTTTTTTAAAAAAAAAAAGAGAGAAATATTTTTCGGTGAAACTTCCTACTTGTAAACGGTGAAATATCTACTAGCCAATCCCCAATCGAAAGCTTGATCTTACACACACATGCACATACTTTCTTTGTGCCCCCTCACCACTCAACAATCACCAATCACCATAATGTGGTGCTTTCAGTGATCTACTGCCAATTTGCCATAAAGTCGATTCAACTGACTCCTTAGCGTTGTTTCGACAACGATGCGACATGCCACAGAAAAATTGTGCACATGATTGTTGGTCGATGAAGAATTGATTCAATTGAATGCATGATCTGGCAAAAGGACATACGTAAATAATCAAGGCGCAACACTTTTCTTCATACCATGTTTTGTTTGATTTACAGTTTGTCTCTGGTCTTAATACGGTTAATTCTTTATATGGTAATATTTGATAAATTTGATTTAGGCTAAATATGTTAATAAAAGGGTAAAATATGTTTCTAGTCTCTCATGAGAGACTAAAAGCAACTTTGTGTATTTTTTTAGGGACTAGAAACCTATAAAAAAAATTAGAGCTAAAATCAAATTTGACCCATTTTATAGGATTAAAAATATATTTAAGCCGTTAATAAAATTAGGAGGTTTGCTCCGAGATTTAACCTGGAAGTGGTTGTTACCTTTGAGCTATTGAGAAAGCCAGAGAGCTGCGATCATAGGACTTGGGTATTTGGTCTCTGATTTGTTAAAATTACATTCTCAAATTATTGAAAAGGATCAGTGGGAATCTTGTTAGTCAAAACTAGCAGACAAATTATTAAGATTTCCCATTTTGATAAGCTTTCTGTTCTTAAGATAATTCTTGATTAATCAGAATCTACTTTGCTAAATATGTTCAATGGGATATCACTTATCAGATATGGACGTGAAATTCTCAATATCCAGCATAAAGAAGTTTAGGAAAATACTCAACTTGAGATTCATGAAAAAACAATTTTGGTCCAAAATGTTTTTTTTTTGTTTCAAACTACTAAAGTTTCAGTCCAAGGACTTATTAGGGTTTTGGTAAATACACTACACAATTTAGCCATACACCCCACATTAAAAAGATAAATTACTATTATACCCTTATAGATTGGTTTTTTTTCCTTCCAATTTCACATCTTTTTCAGAAATTGAAGTTTCTGGAATATAAATTGTATGGAAACTTGAGTTTTCGGAATACAAATTTGACTGGAGTTTCCGGAATACAAATCCATAATACAAATTTATATTTCGGAAACTTCAGTTTCTAGAAAAAATGCGAAATCGGAATCTCAAGAAAAAAAATGCGATATTAAATGAGGATATTTTTAGAATTTTCAGATTAATGTAGAATGTATGACAAAAAGTGCAGAGTGTATTTACCATCTCCCACTTATTATTGTATTGTTGGAAAAGTCCAAAGACTTCAGTGCCGGTAAGTCTAAGGATCCGTTTGGTTTATTGGACCCAAAAAAAAATCTGTTCGATTTGAGAAATATTAAAATACACTCTTCTCCTGAGAGATACCAATATTGCACTCCCCTCCTTTCTTGTTTGAAAACACACATTCCCTTCCCTTGAAAGATAAAATATGATACACATTTCTCTATTTTTGTAATTTTTCGTTAACGTAAAAGTTAGTCTCTGTTAAAATATTTCTTATTATCATAATATTATTTTACTTTTTATTTCATTTCTATTTTTTCCTTTTTTTCTTTCCCATTTCAATTTCTGATTCTTGAATCAGAATCACTGCCGTTCACCACATTTCACCAACAATGGTTTCGATTTGATTTTAGTGAAATGTGGTGGTAAACGACGGTGAAGCAGTCTGATTTCAAAAATCAGAAATTGAAATGAGAAAAAAAATAAAGCAAAAATGAAAATAAAATAAAAAATAAAAAGTTATTATAGTAATAAAAAAATATTTTAACGGATACTAATTTTTACGTTAACGAAAAATTACAAAAATAGAGAAAAGTGTCTCATATTTTAACTTTGAAGAGAAAAGAGTGTGTGTTTTTAAACAAGAAAAGAGAGGAGGGTAATATTGATATCTCTCATGAGAGAGGAGTGTATTTTCAAACAAGAGGAGAGTAATATTGGTATCTCTCAAGGAAAGAGAGTATATTTTACTCTATTATTTATAATTTTTTATTTTAAAAAATTTGCATTGGAAACAATACAATTTCTTATACAAATATTTAAAAAAAACAGATTAAAAACAATATACTCTTTTTTTGTAATTAATTAAAAATAAAAAACAAGAAACAATTTCCCAAACTACAGGCATAAATTCTTGTCTTTTGTTTTGATAGGATGGTTGTGATAAATTTTTCTGCGTTTCTCTCCTCAAGAGTCATTGATGCCCCTTGATAGGGTCAATATATGGTTCCTCTGAGTGGATCCTAAAATACCCAAAGGAAAGGAAATTGGTAAATACATTAATTTTTTTAGACATACACCCCACATTTAAAAAAAAAAATACCATTATACCCTCATTGATTTGTTTAATTTTTTTTTCAATTTCGCGTTGTTACCGGAAACTGAGTTTCCGGAATACATTTTTGCATTCCGGAAACTCCAGGAAAAATTTACATTTCGGAAACTCCAGTTTCCGGAATGTAAATTTGTATTCCGGAAACTCCAGAAAAATTTACATTCCGGAAACTCCAGGAAAATCCAGTTTCCGGAATATATTTTTACATTCCGGAAACTCCAGGAAAATCCAGTTTCCGGAATATATTTTTGCATTTCGGAAACTCTAGGAAAAATTTACATTCCGGAAACTCCAGTTTCTGGAATGCAAGCAAATTTGCAAACTCCAATTTCCATACAATTTGTATTCCAGAATGCAAATCTGTATTCCGAAAACTGGGGGTGTATGGCCAGTTTTCGGAAAAGAAGCAAAATCAAAAAGAAAAAAAACCCAAACAATGAAGGTATAATAGTAATTTCCTGAATAAATATGGAGTATATGGTAAAAAACTGAAGTGTATTTACCAATTCCCCAAAGGAAATGGCTAAAAAGCAAACAAATGCGTGGCCTAGCCGCATA
This sequence comes from Glycyrrhiza uralensis, assembly GCA_030159175.1. Classification (NCBI taxonomy): domain Eukaryota; kingdom Viridiplantae; phylum Streptophyta; class Magnoliopsida; order Fabales; family Fabaceae; genus Glycyrrhiza; species Glycyrrhiza uralensis. The sequence continues at coordinate 51,676,839 of BRZY01000003.1, read as the reverse complement.
GGCATCATTAAAAGTGAGTTGATGACCAAAAAAGAAACTAGAGTGAGTTATCCTTAGTTATGAAAATACAGGCACCCAACCAGACTATTTAACATTTTAGAAAATTTAAAACATCATTATTTAATTTCAGAACTTGACAATAAGAACATAAAAAACTTGATTCAAGTTAACAGATTCTCCGATCCAGTTTTAAATCTATCTTTAAAGGGGCTAATTTAGTACAAGATTAATATAGTAATACTTTAAAATACTAATTCAGTAACACCTCCCAAATCTATACAAAAAAACAAGTGGAGGATTTGAAGTATCTTTAGATAAGCAATTCAATTAAGCACTTGCAAAAAAATGCTTATTATATAAACAACTCTGTAAAAAATATTTCTATAACTGAAAAGAGAATAAAATTATCCCATTTTTCATATAAACTTTATTTTCATAAGCTATTCTAAAAAGCTTATTAAAATAAACCTTATTAATAAGTTGTTTTCATAATTTCTTCCAAACACTTATACAAGAGATTATAACACAAAATGAACCCAAATAAACTCTTCCAAACACACTCATCCTCTCTAACATTCAATCAAACCCGGGTAACTAACCCAACTCTGGCACTTGAAAAAGAGTCTCGAGACTTGATGCAATACATCCCCTTAAACTTACTGGACACTAATCACACAAAACAAAATTCACATGCTTACTCACATGCAGCAACTAAAATAACTATAGCCCATAGGAAGGAGCTGAATATACTCATCCGCAGCACATCGAATGAATTGTGCTTTAAAAAATAAACACAAACATCAATATTTACTTGTGTGCCCAACATTATGTTCATTCATAGCAGAATGACCGATCTTATTTAACAAACCAAAAATCAACCCTGAAAAATAATATTTACTTGTGTGCCCAACATTATGTTCATATAATACATCTAAGTTTTCAGCTGCATCAGAATATGAAGATAATTGACCGCTAACAGCCATGCCCGAAGTCATTCATAGCAAGGCATGGCTTCCTCCGTCCCTGCTGGTTATATTAGTTCGAGAACCAGTAACAAAATCATAAAACTGCTAAATGCAAACCAAACCGGGAACAAACAAAATTAAAATAAACTGTACACTTCAAAGCAAATTTCGGTACCATGACTATTAGAGTGATCACACTCTTGTATTGCGATGGATATATATAAGGTGGTCAACAGAAACTTGTGCAGAAAGAAAAGGCAAAATTAATTAATAAAACTAAAAAAATTCGGGAGAAGAAAAAAAAAAAAGAAGCTACTAGCAGTGCCCAGAGCGCAATGGTATACGGATCACGTATTCACATGGACCTTTCCAGTTAAAAAGTGATCAATTTCATAGCCTATTGATTATCAAATTCCACCAAGATGTAAATCCAGAGTCAAATAATTTCCCTTTAACCGTTTGGATCAAACCTCCACACTTCATCCCACAAGGGTAGTTAAACTAAAAGGAAAATTACAATAATAAATATGAGAATGATAATTTTCATTTTGAATCAACTAGTTTTCATGCTCTGTACTGTGAAGGAAAACACTCAACTAAGATCTACCTGCTAGTTTGATCACGTTAGCATTGACAGTTGGTATCTTAAAATCCCAAAACAGCTCACTTCTGCAAATCCAGAACTACAAAGGAAAAAAGGGGCAAATGAGTGCACTGTTGCAGAAAAGCAAACAGCATTGCTGTCATTCTTGACATATCAAGATATGAAATCCAGTACAACAAGAATAAAAAAAACATAAACTTTTTCCCAATCTCATTTTGGCACAGGTAGGTAAAGAAACTTTCATGCGCATGCAAAATGAGAAATGCCATATAAACCAATTTAATCAAGAAAACAGAAGAAGTTTACTAATTACCAACTGCAGCCATAAATTACACTTCTCAGGAGTTTCATCATTATGTAGCCCAATAGACCAGTCATGAGTGAGTTCCACCATCCTCAGCACCATAAAAATTGTATGTCCATTTCTGCTAGGTTTTACCATTGCCAACAATAACAAAGACAACATAGCTAGCAAAGAGTCACATCCCAAATGTTCTGTTGTAAAGATCCCCAGAATTTGGCATCCGATATTTTGAATCATCATATCCAGAGTAAAACTTGTTAAATCCAAGTCTTTCATTCCTCAAAAGCTCAGCCACACCCAGACCATTCCCACTCTGCACCTCACTCCACCCATCCCATTGGCCATTTGACAATATTGCATTTGTAGACTGTTGCACAGACATTTGAGGGAATGGGGCTAGATTACTGACTTGTGATTGATCTAACCTTGAAGAAATACCATAAGAATCACCAAGTTGAGAAAAGGTATTCCCAATTTCAGCAAACCTAAGGTTTTGCTGCTGCGAGAGAGATCTTTGCATCAGCAATTGTAATCTGGCCTCATTTTCAAAGTAATTTAACTGTGGCATGAAATTTGATCGCATGTCCAGTGCTTGGCTGTTTTGTGCACCTTGAAGTCTCCCCTTGCCAACTGCCAAAATAGCAGGATCGATAAATTCAATGTCACTTGTGCCACCAATATTTACAGCTGATGGTGTCTGATGTGAATTTCTCAAAAAGGAAGAATGATCCAGTAATGAACTCCCTGTCAAAAGGATAACAATTATATTCAACCAACATACAAAAAAGAGCATGTGAAAGTTAACGGAAACCATAACTTACCAGATATGGAGTCAAAAGCCTGCTCTGATCTCTCATGCGAAGAAAAACCAGGAGGGGGCGGCCTGCTTGGAACTGAAAATCCTGGCGGAGCTGAGACTTGTGCTCTTGAAATGGCTGTCAACCATAACAAAAGCAAGGTCATCAAATCAAATCAAATGAATGTACAAAGCTGAGACAACTGGAAATGAAACAACGCCAGGCAATGCATAAATTTGCGGGAAGGAAAACAAGTAGCTCAAAGAAAGCAGCTTAAATCATTGTTTTTTTTATAAGGCAGCTTAAATCATTGACCTTTTGAACTTTCTAGGATGGGTTCTAATATCATATTAGAATTTGGGCTAAGCCTAACTCACGGGATGAGGATTGCCCAAGTTTTATAAGCACTAGTTTGGCCATATCTCTAGTCGATGTGCAATATCAACATATACAAAAAAGTATATTGTAGAATACAATAAAAAAAGCATGAAAACAATAGAAGAGAATCGGAGAAATGGACAAAAAACAGAATCAAAAGGGCAGAAAGCAAAAGAGGAGGAAAACTAGGATATTGTATAAGATGGAGATGTACAGACAAAAAAAAAAGAATTAAGTGAAGAACACAACAAGGAGAACACTAGAAGGTTGCCGGAAAAGAGAACAAGTAACAGAAAGAAAGTGTTTGTTCAGAGGAAAAGGAGCTTTTCCGGCAAATGAAGGTTTACCCAATGCAGCAAAAATAATAATCAGGTAACAAACAATTCTAATACATTCAACAACAGGAATTCAAAAATCACGGAAGACACGAAATTTCAATTTTCAAAGCAGCAAAGGAATAAAATATGCGAAGGAAAATAAATAAAACCAAAATGCAGATAAAAATTTATAATAATGCCGTGCAGAAGAAACTTGCTGAATAGATTTTAGTCAACCTTCAGTCAAGCATTGCACAAAAACAATGATTTGAATGTCAAATTGAAAAACAGTAGCAAAGGAACCGATAATAAGATTTTCCATTAGAAACAATATAAAACTAAAGCTAAATTAGCCAGTTCAAGAAAGCTAGCAATACTCACCAGAAAGCTTACTAGAAGCAATGGAATGGATACTGCCTATATTCTCAACATCCTCAAAGTTACTGGTAGGAAAGCCATTTGCAATGCCCAACTGATCCATATACAAGTCTCTTTCTGCTAAATTCTGAATGAGTGTGTGGCTCTTTGGCTGTTGCTGGCTGACACCAAAAGACGGATGTACATCAAAAGTTTGAATTTTGGCTTCCTCCTGCCTCGCAAAAGAGAACCTTGACTGATTGTTACTTTGAACTTTCCAAGAACCGGATTTTTTTAAAGGACAAGACTGGTTATCAGTATTGTCACCCAACAACTTTACTAAATTATGAGGTGATGGTAGGGAGTCATCCCAGGGATCAAAATCCATGGACAAAATATTTGAAATTATACTACTTTCACCCTTATCAATTGCACCATCACATCCAGCATTAACTGCTTCACCAACTAATCTTCCAATCCTTTGCCCGTTTCTTTCATCATGAAGCAAACCATAAGAGTTTCCACTGATCAATTTCTCAGGGTAGCCATTACATAACATGCTAGATGCATGTAAAATAGATTCATCCTGAACTCTATCATTAGAAGACAGAGAACCAGAATTTACAGAACTACAAGGTTCGCCATATTGCATTAGACAAGGGCTAGAAGGGTTTGATACATGAAAACTTGTAGACTTTGGCAAATAAGAATGACAAAGAACTTCTGGATCCTTGAGCCTTTGATTATCAAAAGATGTTATGTCATCTTCCATTTCAGCAGTATCTGTTACTACTTGAGATTGAGAATCCAATCTCCCATCACACTGTTCCCTCGAGTTGCAGACCCCATTATCTGATGCAGAAGTTTTACCAGCCACATTTGTAGTTATTGCATCTTTAAATCTGTCAACATCATAATGTGATCCTTGAATTTGAGGAGACTTAATCAAGGCGTGATCAGTAGGTGGGCTACTAGGTTTGGTTATACCATAGTGTTCACTTGAGGTATTTCTATCAATGTTAATTGAGGACAACTCACTGGACAAATTCTGAATCTCATCATTGGGAGCACCCACTGCTTCCTCTGGACCAGAGCTAAAAGACTGTCCAGTATTGTTAGTAGAATTTATTGTGTTTGCTATAGTACAACTGCCTCTACCACTATCTCGAGACAATGGTAGAGAAGACAACTCTCTGTTCAAATTAACAGGCACGGGAGAAACATCAGAAGCTGAAGTTTTTTCACCAGCACTAGCCACACTGTCCATGCTATTGTATTGTTTAACAGGTTTCAGCAATTCACTTTTCACTCTAGGTATTGTACTTTGGCTCCCATCACTTGATGGTGGCCTCTTTGCAACATCACACTGTGATGCAGAAGCCTGATTTGTGCCCATAACAGCAGCAGAAAAGGCTAGTGTACAGCCGACTGTATCGGGTTTTGGCTTGGACGGCCCATTTGGATATGACAGACCTCCAACTGGGGGCTGACAACTGGTAGCCTGGGTACCCCTGGAAAACATAAACATTGGAACCATAATTATCTTCAGATAAGTTCAACCTTCAAGGCCAAAAACAAAGTAATCATGATACATACCATGCAGCACTAGTAGGAAGAGGTGCATGTCTCCCATAGATTCCATTCGGAGGTGAACCTCTTACTGTGCTAACAGAGTTCTGCTCCATAATTAATAAAACATCAGTTTCTTTGTATACAGCTGACGAATGCATAAATAAATTTCGCTTAGCAGTGTAGAAATTCAAGATCAAAATTCAAATGAGCACTCAACGAGGACATGATAAAAGCTAACACCAAAAAGAGGTGCTAAAACGCATAAAAAAGGTCTTACACTTGAAGCATTTTTCAGAATGGGCTTTCCTGTAGAATTATTCATGCAATCATCCACTGGAGGAGGTAATGCATTCCCTGACCGCCTTTGCATATTGTTTACGGCACCAGTGATTTGTTGAACTCGACTTCTTCATAATATCGAGAAAGTTATTATAAATTTATTTGAAAAGCACTACATTCAGTTCAAGCAATTGAAAATTTGAAATGGACAAACAGGAAAGCAGAATTTGCAAACACAGGCCCAGAATACGACTTTGATTTATGTAAAGCGAACCCATTGGAACCCAGAACATAACTTTTTTTCATCACCACACAAGTAAAGCAATCTCATTCACTTTGTCCAATTAAGCAGCGAAAAGATCACAAATTCAGCAAGAATGAATATTTTTAACTAAATCATAATAAGACTTGTATCAAAATTATAAGAAAGGTACCTAGTGTATGCTGAAATTATTTCATCTTTTGTAAAGCTATCTTCTTGAGAGCCAATCTCATGCAGATATAGACAATCAGGGTTGCTACAAGGCTGGTCATAGAGATTTCTCAATTAAAAGCATAATTAATTAAGGCACAATTTTAAAATCTGTAAGGAACTGTAATTTCCATACCGCGTTTCGGAGCCATGCATGACAATATTTTGTGGTTCCAAAACAAGCCCTGAAATGTACGAACCGAAAACATACAAAATTGAAAAGCTGGACTAAGGCCATGCATATGAAGTTTCAATAAATGCAAAGGTTCGTACCTTAAAGGTCTACCATCCAAAACAAATCCATGTACATTTTGAATACAACGAATTGCTTCCTCTTCCTTTGAATAGGTAATATATCTGAAAAGAAACATTGATTAGAAACTGTGGCATTGATATTGAGATTAAATTAATATTAAATTTACATAATGGTAGTTGAGAGTGCTGATATAGCATTGCAGCAGGGAGTAAAATGGAGAAAGGGGGCAGATCCCCCCTTTTCATAATTTTATTAAACTCGTGCTATGTACAGAAATAGCCTTTTTTTTTCTTCTGTTTTTTACCCAACAAAAACAATTGCATTCGATTAAGTCTTTTGCAAGTCATTTGTTTCCTTCCTTCCAGAGATAGCCCAAAGCTATTAACTATCTAACTCATCTCAATGACAGCAAAACAAAACAGTAAAAGGTGTCTATTTATAATAGTAAACACTATGGCCAGCTAACTAGCAGAAAACTATATGCCATTAAGGAAACAGCTACACCACAAACTTCAGGAGAATATACTCACACACTGCAAGTGTCATTTGGAAACTGTTGAATGACACCAGCTGCCGTCCGAGACATCGACACTTTTAAGACCTTCCCATACTGACCAAAATACTCTCGCTTTTGGAGAAGCTGCCAAAATGCTCATACGAATAAAAAAAAGACCAAAAAATCCAAGGGAAAAAGAGAGAGAGAACATGTGAGCCAGACAGAAATATTCAGGCACTCAAGAATGGAGGAGGTAAAAATTTTACATCTTCATCTGCCAGATTGAGAGGCAATCCAACTATGTAAACAAGGTTCCGCTGAATCACTCGCACACTACTGAGCTGCTTCCGTCCATCAGAAGATTTAGACTTTGATTTCTGATTCTTCATCTTTTTCTCCATATTAATTTCATTCACCAATCTACTACTCATCAAGAGAAATACACTATGAGAAGGTCTACTTTGGCCTTAGTATAAATAACTTGAAAAGCATAAAGATCTAAGAAATAAAAAGTTCAAAAACTGATGTTTTCCTTTTATCCCAGTCAAACATAAAAAATTCAGAGATTTTATAACATTTCCAAGCCTACATAAATATACTGTTAAAAGAATAACCTCTCACAGTTTGCAGCCATCCCAACAATCTTTTCCTTATCATAAGGAGAACGACACGCGGGGCATCGCCCCTCAGTGTCATCCTTCTCAGCCATGTCCATTATGTGGTGCCAACACCAGACACAGATCTGCAATCAAGGAGAGATGAAACTGACATTCATCATAATGAACCTTAGCAATAAAAATGCATAGTCAGGAAACAAAACAGAGACAACAGCACTGGATCTAAGGACAAGTCAATTTCCAAAAGATGAAGAAATAAACTTTACTCTAACCACCATCTCAACCTTCTTTGAAGTTAAGAGTGAAAGTTGCAACAGTATCAACTATTATGAAAAGCAACCACAAAATACAGCTAATAATGTGCTATATGATAAACTCGATTTGAAAAATAAATGTCACCTTGCAGAGTTACAGAATGAACAAAAAAAGACTAATACTGGAAGAGCGCAGGGAGACATGAACCATAAGCCTTGACAAATGTTAAAAGGATCAAGAAAAAAGAAAATTTATATAGACCAAATAACAAGTGACTGAATTAACTTGAAGATTAATTAACCACTAGGGAGGGGGTGGAAACACCGTTTTCTTCTGCAACAGACTATATAAAAACCTCCAAATAATTGGCTACTAATATGCATAGATAGAATCAAACCTCGTAACCACATTTGCAAGGTTTCAACTGCTGATCTGTCAAATCCATCTCTTCTGCACAGAGAGGACAAGTCCTTTCACCTTCATCACTCATGATTGCCTGACTGAAAATTGGGCAAACCACAAAACATACATATCAAGATATATTCATACAAATCATAAACAATATGCATCAGAAACTTAGTCCTGAATTATCTAAATAAAAGCGGAAAAGTCACGCATCCAGCGAACTCAAAAAACCACTTTGCCTCGAGAAATCATGTTTGATAGAAAGGGAACCAAACCACAGATGTGACAGTGAAAATTATCACCCACCACTCGATAGAGCTAGTTAATAATAAAGTTCGAAGTCTCTTTAGATTGTACAACATTCACTTTAAGGATACTGTGACCAACCAAATATGAGGCACAAAAAAAAAACTAATGCATTGAAAAAAAAGCTAAATTTCAACGTTAAATAATAATATTGTTAGCAGCAGCAGCAGGAGGGAAGCAAAACACAAATCCAGAAAAACCCCCCACACAAGCACACACACAGTCTTTCCACTCTTTCAACATTTGATTGATAAATAAATACACCAAACCACTTTATAAAAAAAATTCAAAAATACATTGAAATACGGCGAACCCCAAACACCACAGATCAACTAAACCATCAATCAGAAAATATGCAAATATTAAATACATATTAAATACTGAATTGACAATAAGAAAAACCGATTACGAGCAACAATAAACGAATGGAAAGCTTCAAGGACAATAAAAATGAAAAGGGGAAAAAATCAACGACGTGAACAGCAAGCACAAATTCAGAATCCGATTAGGGATCCGAGAGAAGCTCGTGCTGGATAGAGAAATTAGGGTGAGGAATTGGGAGTCGATTACTCACAGTGGTGAGATCGAGAGAAGAAGACGAAACTGTGAGGAGGAGATTGCTTGAGAGGCGCACGATAACACGATGACAGAGAAGAGAATGGGGAGAGAAGAGATATAAGAGAGAATGCGGAAAAGGGTAAAGATGGGCAAGAAAAAACCACAGGGTGTCTTTTAAAATAGAGAGAGAAGGCGCTGTTTGGGAATAGGGAAATGGCGTTTTCAGTTTTTGGATCCCCTCCCTCTCTTATGCGCGTCGCTGTCCTTTCTGCATCAAGGAGGCTCAGCTAAATGGCCTCGGATGGTCGATTAATTACAGTGAGTGCCCCTCCTTCTCTTGTGAATGTGATTCTCTCTCTCCCCCCTCCCTTCTGTTTTGTCGAGCAACCCAAACTGGTTATAGTGATTTTGGCTCCTCTGAGGTACACGTACACCATTGCCACTCTGCATGTGGTGCTTCAGATGTGTCACACGTGGCTAATCGTTCGATCCTACGAATGTGCTTGTAGACAAGTTTTTGTCCCGGGCTGTGCTAACAAAAAATAAAACAACTTGGGCCTCGTTGCATGACTTGCATCGTTTATCTTTAGAGTGTTTTTCTAAAAATGTGTTTGAGAGTTTTGGAGGGGAGAGTAATGGAGAATTTTGACATTTTAAGAAAAATGTGAAGAAAAAGAAAGGGGAGATTTCTCTCTCTATCTTGTATAGATGTTTATTTTAATAGAAAAATTAAAACTTCTAAAAACCTCTAATTTGGAGAAATTCCAAAAATATATTAAGTCGAGGGTTTTGGGGATTTTTATTGGATTTTAAAATATATTTTCATCCTTTCTAGGCCATAAAATATTGTTATAAATTCTCCCCTCTTCTTTCCCAAAAACTTCCAAATACACCCTAAAGCGTTTACTTAGTTGTATTTTTTGTCTTCTAACTATAGTGATTGTGGGATATTAGAAGGTTGTCCGATTCATTGTCAAATCATTTGACCTATGCTATGTAGGTTATTAGTGTTAAACATTGGATAACATAATGAAGAAGGGCATAATTGTAATAATTGAAATATTTGAAAACCAAAATTACGTAATTGAAACCTAAAAAAGTAGGACTAAAATTTCACAATCATCATTCAGGGAATACCAAAAGTGTAGTTTTTATTTTCATTTTTAATTATAAAACATCATTTTGTTTTTAAGTTGTTTTCTATTTTTAAAAATATGTATTGATGCTATTTTATGGACAAATCTTTAAAAAATATATTGAAAATAGATGGTAAATTTTCTAAAACAGAAAAATATTTTATAAAAATAAACGTACTTTTAATTTTATCTTTTAATGTATGTATATAATACCTAATCATTAATCATATTATTATTATTAGAATTATATAAACGAACATGTATGTATATCTATTACTCAACAGTGAACAATAGAAATTTAAATTCCACATTTTTATCTTTTAATGTATATAGCACCTAATCATTTATTATTATATTATTATATCAATTATATCAATATCAAATAACGAATTTTAAGTTTTTTTTTAATATGTACTGATAGTGTTTTATGGACAAATCTTTTAAAAAATATATTAAAAATAGACGGTAATTTTTCCAAAAACATAAAATATTTTAGTCAAATAAACGTACTTTTAATTTTATCTTTCATCTTTCTATGTATATAACACCTAATCATTTATTATTATTATTATTATTATTATTATTATTATTATTATTATTATTATTATTATTATATAAAGGAACATGTATATATCTATTACTCAACAGTCAATGAACAATAGGAATTCAAATTCCACATTTTTATATTTATTGTATGTAGCACCTAACCATCTATTATTATTATTATATCAATTAACGAGTTTTTTTTTTTAAGGGTGAGATATATTGAAAAAGGCTAAATTCCAAATTACACATAAGAGACCCTGAATAGATAGGCCCAGAACAGATATACTACAGCTAACTCATACACAATAAACTTAAGCTATGCTCTGAACGAGCCTAATCAGTTCCCAACTGTCCAACTAAAAGTAAAGGGAAAACGCAACGAACAATACAAACAACAAAAACAAAACAAAAATACAGAGTCACAACCAACCATAAACCACAGACAAGCAAAAGGATATTCTTGAGCGGGATGAGTTTGACCCATTTGGGCACCCAGAGCCTTCTGTCTCAACAAGGTTGCTCACATGTCATGGAACCCAAAACAACCAACCAACAAGGTCCCGACCCACCAGGACAAAGACAAGGGCAGAACTAAGTTGCAGGAAACAAAGGGCGGTGGTGGCCATAGCAGACGGTGCAGAACGTCGGCACAGATGGTAGTCATGAACCTGGAACAACGAGAAAAACAGAGAACAGCAACAACACTGAACAAACACCAAACCACCGAACACACAGAATAGAATACCACAACAACGAAGGACGAAAAACGACGAAGGGACAAAAAATGAAGGGACGACAGACAAAGGGACGAAAACGAAAACTGAAAACACGAAACACTACAAATGGCCAACATCTACAAACGCCAAACACAACAACCATCAGGCAACAACCACGGGCAAAACAAGGGTTAAACCCTAACCACCAGCCACACCGAAAGGCTCCTCCAAGCTAAGGAAGGAGGCGGCGGCGCACTCCTAACAAGGGCAGTGCTCGTCCAACCCGAGATGAGCATGGCGCCTCCAACCCTTAGCGGATCTCCTACACGCGGCGCTGAAGGCACAGTTTGGATTAGGCGGGGAAAGGGGCGACGATGCGGATGTCTGCAAGAAGAAAAAGCTCAAAATGGGGTGTTTAGCCCACAGTGGCCTATCCACCAACTCAACAGCCCACATATTATCTACGGCCCGTCGAATAAACCCATCAATTAACGAGTTTCAAGTTGTTTTTTATTTTACCTTTTATTTTTCTCCATGTTTGCCATGTCAAATTAATTCCTCTGTCCTATGTTTTTCTTTTTGATCGAACCTCTGTCCTATGTTTGGTTATCCCTATCCCTATTTTTTTCTTTTTGGTCAAACCTCTGTCCTATGTTTGGTTATCCCTATCCCTATTTTTCCTTTTTTGTTTGGTTATAGGCCACAGCCCTTAGGCCCATCTACTCCAAATCACACCGGCCCATCCTTCCTCCATCAACCCAAGTGCTCATGGTACCATTTTCTCTTGACCAAAAAAAGTAAAAAAAAATGGTACCATTTTCTAAAATAAACCTGTACTGCACTATTGCAGCATCATACCAATCCAAAACCCAAACAACCACATTATCGCACATGCCAAAGCTCCTCCAATATGCCCCTAGCTCTGCTAGGGTTTTGAAAGGTCGCTGATTTGGGCGTTGTTGGGCCCCTAGCTCTGCTAGGGTGTAGTTCTGGCCGCCGCCGTTGCGGCGGTCTCTCGGTCTCTGGGTGGTGTCTTCTTTGCTTTGTCCTCCGCTTGGGTTGTGGATCTGTGTGTTTGTTCTCCTCCATCGCCGCCCACCTTCAACCTTCCTCCATCTTGTCTGTCCTTTCCGCCGTCGTCTGAGCTCCATCGAGCTCCATTTGTCGCCGCTTCTGTCTCCTTTTCTGCTCTTGCCTCCATTTCTACCATCTCAGCAACCAAGCTCGCAATAGGGTAGTATGGCGGTTCACCTTCTACCACCGCCAGAGCTGCCGATTCTCGTCTGCTCCTTGCTGCTTTGGGTGGCTCTGAAGCACTGCAGCTTAGCCTAGTTCATCTCCTCTGTTGGCTTCCTTCTCTTCAGGGTCAGGATCCCTGACTCCTAGGTTCACCTGTGCTTAGCCTTTTGGGCCTGGGCTAGCTTGCTTGATGCTTATTGGGGTCTGTTGAGGTGACATGTGGGTTAAATTTGTGAAGGGAGGAGGCTTTGGGTACCCCAGATGGGGTCTGTTTACTTCTTTTGCTTTCCCGTTTAGATGGATTAGGGTTTAAGTTTTGTGTTTGTTGGTTGTGTTGTGTTGTCTCGTGGTTGCGTTTTCTTGTATTTGGTAGTCTGTGGACATGTGGTTCAAGGATGGTTGTCCTTTTCGTTTTAGTCAGAGCATAGCTGTACTTTTCAGTTTATTTGTGCTATTGCATTTCTAGCTTTAGGTTAGATGTAGTCTGGCCTGTTGGCCTGTGTATTCCCTGGGGCTTGGCCCTTGTTTAATATACTTGAATCTTTCGACCAAAAAAAAAAAGTTCCTCCAATGAACTCCCCTATGTAGCACAACTGGTAAAAGTGCTAGAAATTGCTTGTAAGGATAGAGAGTTGTTTGTAAGGGTAGGGTTCGACTCCCACCCACTCCCCTAACCCCCCCCCCAAGATGACTCAAAAAAAAAGCTCCTCTAATGAGTCGCATTCTCATCACATTGTCGTAAGCTTGATTCATTACAACTTCCATGTTTCCCCTATATTCCAAAAAAAGTTCAATGCTACTGGAGTATGTACTATTTTTTCAATTTCAATTTAATGGAGATTCATTGAAAACTTGCCAAAGCCGCGAAACTCGAAGCCAAATGACAGTACAAATAGCCGAACAAAAAAACTGACCAAAGTAGTTTCGACAAAAAAAAAACCTTAAAACAATATCTCAAAACATTCTGACATCAATCCAAGACACGCACTTAACAAAGCGATAATACAAAAAAAGAACACCCACAAGCTAAAGATATTATCCTAAAACCTATGTTATCCTAGGTTCTATAAACCCAACGGAGCTACCAAAATATTGGCCATAGCCCATTACAGTTTTCAAGTCTTTCTATGTAATTGACAGAAACTGTCATTCATCAACAACTCCATCAAAGTCTTTTTCAGAGTTATTTGAAACGACGTAGTACTGACCCAACGCAGGTACCATTTTTTTTGTCAATCCCAACACATGTACCATTTTCGATGCAGACAGGGCTGAGATTGACGTAGACAAAGCTCGTAACAAGGAAGTATGTATAGGTCCATTTGGGTTTCGGGGAATAAAAACAACATTTTATTTCAGGCCAAGTGGGAGAAATAATAATTTTCTTCAAGGCTTTATAGGATGGGCATATATCAAAAAATTAAAAAGATATAAAACAAATAAATATACAAAATAAAAAACTTTATTTTTCTTAACTAGCTCGATAAATTTTTAACCAGATAAGAATATGCAATAAAAAAGTTAAGAATACAAATGAAATATAAAAGAAATAAAGTTTAAATTAACTAACTCACAATTTTAAACATCACGTGGCTTTGATTTTCTTGTCGCATTAGAAATTGTGCTAGAGCCATTCCTATTTCGTTAAGCCAAAAATTGTTTTATGTTTATTTTTATAATAACACGGGGTGAGACAAGTATTTTAAAATGTTTAATTTTTTCTTTTCAAATGCATGCAAAAAATATTTAAAGCCGTGTATGTTGTATGATATGATATGATATGGTGCTTATATCCTGAAATGAAACAGTCAACTTATATGGATTCTCCGTGAGTTGATCACCAGTACAACTAGAGTTGGTTTTGCCTTTATTATTATTATTTCAGTCAAAAACAAAAGTTTTGCCTTTACTATTTGCTGCTGAAACACTCACAAAATTGAATAATGACACAATCGATAATCAAGATTACCATGAATCACTTCACCAAAAAAAAAAAGATTACCATGAATCATGATGGATGAAAGGATGGTGATTACAAATGATGACTCTTTTGCTAGTTTCTTTAGCTCTTCTTTTGCTAGTTAATAAGGATAAGGATAAAGATGTCGTGATTTAGGCGATTCACAACTTAGGGGTATTATTAAAACAAATGATAAGTAATATTTTGACACCTAGATAAGAAATACATTTTGAATTAAAATTTTGTTAACAAAATATAAATATTATTTAAACACATCTATTACGAAAATTGTTAATGAAATGTGTTAAATCTTTTCCAAAAAAATTGATGAGAATTAGTTTTTAGATAGACAAATGACAATAATTAGTATTGGTATATTACGTTAGTGAGACAATTTGAACTAATGATCTATTTATCACTTTCACCTCTATGTCATTCGTCAAAAACCATCAAATCATCTTATCACTCAAATGATGAGAATTAACTGAAAAGTTATCTTATGCTAATCTTACTCATTGATAACCACAAGAACTTGTTTCTTTCTTATCTTTCCTAAGTTGCCTTCTAGTCTGTCATGTCCATTACAAAGCAATGGTAGAAATGGAATCAATATAACAATTAGAAGTAGATCCCTCCGCGTGTTAATTTCGTGCATGCCAACTGCTTTTTTTTTTTGTATTCTTTATGTTTGAACATGATTAATAAAAAGACAGATAAATTAATGCTATGACTCTAGTGGGTCCTTTTCTGTTTAAACCAAAATATAAGTGGGTCAAAAGATGCTCGGTTCTATAAAAGTTAGAGACATTATTGTAAGAAATTATATGTTTATCTAATACCACTTTTCAATCCAATCAAATAAAGTAAAAGAAAAATGGATATTTCCCCCCTTCTAATTCTATTATACCAAACTATTCATACTATCCATTATCTTTCACCTCTTTTTTCTTACTTTTTTCTAAAAAAAAATTTTGATTTGAAGATGCATGTGAATTGAAATTAACATACGTATCACAATTTATCAATTAATAAGAGCCATTGTAATGAGCAAACTGGGTTTAGAGAGATAAATCCTCTACTTTTCATTCCTAATAATATCTTACTTTCATTTCTACTTTTTAAGTTTTCACTGTATTTAGTTTTTCATTTAATGTTTAGTACTTTATAGAGTAGTAAGAAGAATTTTATAAGGATATAACAAAGAAATTTAATAGGATATGTAGTTCCTAACCATAAATTTGGTCTGCCCTTGACTTTTGCTTGTACTCCACACTTAATTTGTCTTAAAATGTTGCTTGATGCCCGTTATTGTCAAAAAAATGATTCAGCAAGTTTAATTAAATACTAGATATAAAGCTCGTGTTATGCACGGATGCATGAGATCTTATTTTTCAACTATATTTGTTTTTTATCTATAAGACTCAAATGATCTAAATCTGGTCAATTTCACTCAAACCAATTTAAATTTTTTTTTAAGAACAAACCAATTTAATGTTGATGTTTAGACTTTTTGATATAAGAAAACAAAAAAAATATTATATTGCCACATTGATGGTGACAACATTAATATATTGCTTCACATTAACTATTTGTTGTTAATAATATGAATATGAATATGGATAGTATGAATTGTAAATGATTATAATTATAATAACTGTATGTAACAATTGGGACAAGATTTATATACAGTAATATAAATAGATTATAATACTATTTGGATGTATATTATTTTTATTTTAATTTAATTTAATTTTAATATGTTAGTAATATAATACGGTGTTTTTAATTTTTTTTTGTCTTAAACTTTTTTCACGTTAGGGGTTTCGAGACCCTGATTGCGGTGGCCCATTATTGGCCAACTCAGCTCATTAGCCCACTTGCGGATTTTCCTCCCCCAGCAGATTATTAATTTTGATTGTCACCAGTTTGCTGGCCCCACTGCTACTGTAATCTACTGTGGTGCACTGTAGCGGCAGTGATGAGTTTTAATTATACCATAAATTACATTGTCACTGACTTGTAACAGGTGATATTTACATTGGAAATCATCTAACATGGTCTCAATAAAAACGAGACCACCAATTTTCACACGTGAATAATCATAATCATTAGATTACAACAAAAAGCATGAACATTTTTTACGAGAGAGAACAAATTTGATGATAATATTTCACATTTTATAGCCTAAAAAAACACCTTGGAACAACCCTATTAGATTGTGCACGACACTTTCTATTTTTGTGCAAGCTAAACGGACCCGAAAGTCATATCCTGTTGTCTCCGCAGAGCAATCAAATTTAGTGTTGTGAGTTCCATATTGGTTGGTTAATTAGTCTTGTCATTGCTTATATAGTTAAGAGAGTCTAATTTTATAAGTCAATTTTATAGAATTAAATTAGACCCATATTTTCAGATGATATTAGAGTATCCCTATCTGGAGGGGGTGAGTTAAAGTCCCACATCGAACAATACCATAGTGTCTGGGTGATTTATAACATAAAGACAATCCTTGTGTTGAAGTCCTACATCGGCAATACCATGGTGTAGACCTAAGCTTAAATTTTAAGATTACGTGAGCGAGGAGGTATGGAAGATGGCATGCCTCAACGGGGACATTAATATTTGTCCAAAATGGAATCTTCTGAAGCGGAACGCGTTCACACTGTGGAGTTAATTAGTTTGAACATATTTTATTATTTCCGCCAAAGAAGGTTTCTATCTTCGTTTAGAATGTTGAAGCGAATTGACGTAAATAGGCTTCTTCCATGAAAGCTTCTGTTACTAGTTACTACTCACGCTTCGAGTTACCGCATGCCCTCTGTGGCTATGTGCAGCGTCTCTTCTTATTTAAATTTATTTTTTATTGCAAACAGTATTTTATTTGTTAAATTATTTATAAAATGTTTATTTTTTTGGTCCATTAAAATGTTTAGTTTTTAAAGTTTAAACTTTTCATGTAAATAAATGTGATACATGTTGATATATAATAAAAATTACTTATAAAATAATTGATAATATAATTTTTGACAGACCTTTTATCATTATTATCTTAAATTTATACAAATTTCATTAAATAATTCAGACCATTCTTATTTGACTCTGTTTTTAAATCACACTTATATTTTTTTTTAAAAATTCGTTCTTCTCTCTTGATAGACAAATATATATTATATTTTAATTTATTTTAACATAAGCAAATATTGTACAAAGTGATTGACACAAATGAGTTTTTCATAAAAAATTATCTTTATACATAACTTTTACCAACATCACTAACTAAATTTGAATATTATTAATCTTAGTATTTTAGTATTTTAAATAATAGAATAAAACTTTAAATATCTATTTTATTATCTCAAAGCTTCACTCAAAATACTGTATTTATTTCATCTTTTAATCTTTTAATATACCACAATTGATAAATGGAGACAAGGAGTACAAAATTATATTAATGTTATTAAAATACAAATAGAAAAATATTCATAAAACTACTTATATAAAAGTAAATTAAAATTAAAATATGATATATCTTTATCTCTTAAAAATTACAAATTTCAAATTTTGGAATAAAAAGAATTTTTCTCTCTGAATAAAAAAGTGGGAAAATTATTTGATGATGAAATATAGTTAAAGAATTGTGTAAAAAATACGTCATTAATTAAGAAATTAAGAAATATTATTAATTTGATATGGCCATCAAACTCACCACGTAGCCGGTCTAGTAGAAAATAGTCACGTAATTTTCGTATTCTCCCATCAGAGAGGGTACTTTTGTCATTTCGACTTCAAAATAATATAATACTTGTCGCAGTCAATGGGGCTAATGGCACACCGCCACGAAATCGTGTTTTCACTTACTTCGAGAACCCATGGCCTTTTCATAACCCCATTTTCCATTTTCCTCTGTCTCTCTCTCTTCCGCACTGGTCAGTCACTTAACCTGCCTCACCTACCCAACGAGCCGCACCGTCCATTTACACGTGCAGATACATCCTAACCGTCAATTTTCCAAATCGATACTAACTGCGGGATCAGAACCATCCAACGGTCCACAACCATCTACTAGAACTTTCTCCGCTTCCTCCCCTTATATGTATCGTCCCCTCTCACACTCTCTACTACACTGCTGGCTTGTGCTCTGCTCGTGCCACTAGGGTTAAACAACGCCATTTTTCCTTCTCAGATTTCAAGGTTCGTTCACTAAAATCTCATTCGGTTCAGCTTGTTTCTTCGTAATCGTGCATTTCCTGAATCACCGGTTATTATTCAAGGATCAGTGATTTTTTTTTATCAGATCCACATTTTGACCAATTTTTTTTGAAAAAATTTCTACACACGCTTTTCGGTTTATTATGTGACCGTTTTTCGGTTTTGTTACAGAATCGTTAAGCTATGGGAAAGTCTTATCCAACCGTGAGCCCCGATTACCAGAAGGCCGTTGAGAAGGCCAGGAGGAAGCTCAGGGGTTTAATCGCTGAGAAGAGATGCGCTCCTCTAATGCTCCGTTTAGCGTAAGTTCTCTTCTCGTTCTTCTTATTATTGAATCGATGCTATTCGTGGGTTTGACTTTTTAGATTGTTTTAGTGTTAATTAAGAAACGATGTGATGTTTTTTTTTGTGTGTGTTTAGATGGCACTCTGCTGGTACCTTTGATGTGAAGACGAGAACCGGTGGTCCTTTTGGAACCATTAAGCACCCAGCTGAACTTGCTCACGGTGCTAACAACGGGCTTGATATCGCTGTTAGGTTGTTGGAGCCACTCAAGGAGCAGTTCCCCACCTTGAGCTATGCTGATTTCTACCAGGTAAGGTTTTTTTTCTCTCGTTTTTTGTGTGTCGTTTTTTTGTTAGATCTGAAGTGATGCCAGTCTTTGATTTTGTTTTTGCTTAATATTTGTTTTCTGGTAACGCAGTTGGCTGGCGTTGTTGCCGTTGAGGTCACTGGTGGACCTGAAATTCCTTTCCACCCTGGAAGAGAGGTACGTTGCAAGTTTTTAACCACCTCTGGCCGGCTTCTATTTATTTTTTTGCGTGATATCTTTTTTAAATTCTGACTTGTTTTTTATTTATGTTTTTGGTTAATTTGTCCTTTGCCTATTGTGTTGACGTGATTTGTGGTAGTGTGTATAAGCTTAGGGTCACTGAATTACAATTACAATCATTATATATAACAACTGCATATATGCCCTTTTTTCTGTAATTTTGTACAAAAATCTGGGTAGGTTAATATACGAAATTTGTCTTGGTACTCTTATTTATGTTTCTGTTTTCAATACTCGTGTGATATGTTTCTTTTTGGGATGGTCAAACGTTAGTGGTTAGTAATTAGTATTAGTATGTTACTGGTATGTTAGTGGGTGATTTGAATCCTTAACTTTGTTATCACTGTATCCCTTGTGTCCCTCTCCCAAATCATCGAACCATCTTATCACTCTACTCGTGTAACATGTTGCGATTTGAGTACATAAAATTAAATTCGGGTAAATAATTGTTCACAATTTGCTTTGTTACTATTCTTTGCACCAGTGATGTTGAAATCCTTTTTTATTTTTAATTTTTGGAGGCTAATGGTGGTCCTGTTTTTGTTGGTTTATATAACAGGACAAGCCTGAGCCACCACCTGAGGGCCGTTTGCCTGATGCAACAAAGGGTTAGTACTTTAGAATTGTAATGTGAAGAAATGCACATGATGGATGGTTGATTGTTTTGCTCAGGGTTTGATTCTTGATTTCTGCAGGTTCTGACCATCTGAGGGATGTGTTTTGCAAGGCTATGGGGCTTAGTGATCAGGATATTGTTGCTTTATCTGGTGCTCATACCATTGTATGTTTTGTTCTTTGCACTGGTATAATTATGTAACAGAATTGTATTCTCAAGTTCGTTGCCGTGACTGTTTTGGTTATGCTAAATGGATTTTGTAGGGAGCGGCACACAAGGAGCGTTCTGGATTTGAGGGCCCCTGGACTCCTAATCCTCTCATTTTTGACAACACATACTTCAAGTGAGTCTAGTAACGACTCTAACATTGTCTTTCCTAGCAGGTCCTCCCCTTTTTCCCAGTTTTAAATTCTTATCAATGTTGTTAATTGAATCTATAGGGAGCTGTTGAGTGGTGAGAAGGAAGGTCTCCTTCAGCTGCCGAGTGACAAGGCACTTTTGACTGACCCTGCATTCCGCCCTCTTGTTGAGAAATATGCTGCGGTGTGTATATTCTCATAATCTTTCACTTAACATTGACTTTTAGTATGTTGTTCTTGAAATGATGTGAGTGACTAAAATCCTTCTGATTTGCCAATGATTTCAGGATGAAGATGCCTTCTTTGCTGATTACGCTGAGGCTCACCTTAAGCTCTCTGAGCTTGGGTAAGTCATCATATCTGTTAATTTTTGAAGTTTATGATTTTACGATGTTTATTTGAGTTCTGCGTTATCAATTGGGAGTTGGTTGTGTTTGTTCTTTTACTTTACAGGTTTGCAGACGCCTAAGCAGCAGTTGGGTTGGGTCAGAGAGGCACAGTGCCCTGAATCCTTGTTTCATAAATTTCATAGACATTGATCTTAATTGCCAACGTGGATTCCTCAAATTCGGGCTAGCTTTTGAATGTATTTTGCTGGACATGATGAATGGAAAAGTTTGGCTGTTTTCTTTGTGGTTGATCCTCTGTTAAATAACATTGTTCAGTGGTAATGCGCCAGCTATTTCGGTTTTATTATATCAAATTCGCTCTTACTGCATATCCGAAGCTATTGCGTTTTCCTGTTAACAACTGTATTTGTTCTTCTTGTCCATCTCTGCCCCTTTCTGTTTTTGGTATTTAAGATTAGATGCTGAAACTTGATGAAGTGCCCAATTCATTGATTATAATTTGATTCTTAAATTCTCACTGAAGTGGAAAAAGTATGTAGTTATTGATGATTCAACGATACCATAATTGTATAAATAGGTTCTTACCTAAATTTTGTGTAAAAAGGTTTTAGATATTTAATTAGGTTGAGATTAAAAATTATACAATAATAAATTGGTTTTATAAATAGGTTTTATGTTGATATTTAAATGTTTTATATCATGTAAACTGTTCTAAGAATGATGTGATGTAAAATATGGTTAGTGTAACTATAATAATTATTTTTATCAAGTTTAGATGGGGCATAGTTAAAATAATTTCTAATATTTTGTAATTAGAAATCAAACAAACAAATTATTATTTATTAGATTTTATTAATTTTTTTATAAGGATTGAATACTTGAATTTTAAAGTTCTATTTAAAAATCAAACAAATTTATAACAATGTAGAATAATTTAATTTAATTAGAAAATAAATTGTTGAAATTAAAATAATTTTATAGGTCGTCACATTTTATTGCAATTTTAATTTATAAATGTTTTATCTTGAGTGATTTCTTCCTGATTTTGATCGTCCGAAAAAAAAATGTCATGGTTTTGATAAAATGTTCGTTTCTTGTGTTTGTTCGAGCCATTTTCTCGTGTTCTCTTCTGTACATCATTGGTTTATGGTTTATATATGATTTGTTATATGAAAATGTTGTGTGCAGTGCACAACACATTTTTTCCCTAAGCATCAAAGGCCCGCCAAAGGCTGTACTTTTTTTAATTAATCTAATTAATCTATGAAGAGGTAACTCAGACCAAAAAAGAAAAGGAAAAAACTATGAAGAGGTAACATTGTAAGAAGTAAAGTATTATATTATATTTGATTATTTGTTGTTAAAATATTTAAATGTAGAAGAATTATTTTGGAATATTCCCCTAGTTTGAAGGCAGTTGACTTTCGTGAACAATGCACTTTTCAATATAAAATAAGTAATTTCTAAAATTATATATTTTTGAATATTAACTGTTAATTTTTAATCAATGGTTGGAACCTAATTTCTATGAATTCTATAATAAAGCTGAGAATTCACAATATAATTTGAAAAGGTTAAAAAATGTGAGGTGATTAAAGTATCCAGTCGTCAATCGGATCGGGGAATCAGCGTTGCCATAAGACATTCTTCTATCTTCTAGAGAAGGGGCGATCAGCGCTGCGCTTAGTTGGTGAAGTTAGGCGTGGCCGATAATTGCTGGTGGTGTTTATTTGTTGACTTGGCCTTTTCCTTAAACCCAATTAGGCTTCCCAAGTTGACTCGTTTGCCCTTGATCCATACGCTCCTCACGTGCTTTTAAATTATTGAAATTGAAATGAGAAACACCAGCAGATATTGTTTGCGACTTGGCCAGCGATGTTGCTCAGTCGTTTCGGATACAATTTGACTCTTTTACTTTCTCTAATATGGGCCTGAAATTCAATAGCTACAGTAGACTTTGACTTGTGAGCGAACGATATGAACACGTACCCTTGGTGTGAAGTTTTTTCCAACCGTAAATATTATTGGGACGGAAGACTCGTTCCTGTCTAAATTTTCTAGTATCCCATCAGCAAGGAAGAAATGTTAGGCTGGCTAGCCTGTAGAGATGTCATTCAATGTGTATGTTAGGGTAGGGAATCAAACTCTTTCTTGATCTACAAAAGGATTTACTTATGTCTTATAAAGGATAGAACAGTATTATATATTTTAATATTTAGAATGTTTAAAATAAGATGAAATAAAATATAAAGTCGTCCTAATAAATTATGAATGAAAAATTTTTAATGAACTTTTAATTATATATGTACAATTTTTTTTTTCTGTTAAATGCATGTATAATTATATTTTTACAATTTTTACTTCCATTTTAAAAACAGAAAATATCATTTGGAGTTTACATTAAACTTTTTAAAAAAGTTCAAATTATTCATATATAGTATTAGTAATGAGCAGTTCGAGACCTGCATACGTGTGTACCCAAAAAAAAAAAGTAATGAGCTAGTGCTGGCTAAGGGCGATGAGCTTCAAATTATTGGGTGAAAGGCCTATTGAATTGAATACTGAGTTTGTTTGTAGTACGGCGCCAGCTCCAGTGTCTCAAGCAATGAAATAGTTTACCATTAATTTTAAATGGAATATTAATAAGATGAGAATGAATTCACCTATATTAATTTTTTATCTACCGCTATCTCAAAAAAAAATGATCTATCATCTTTTTTTGATTTGATGATTTTTTTTTGATGAAAAATTATCCATCATCTGAAAATCTTGTATCAAAGTTTTCATGGATATTTGTTCCGCCCTACAGTTATTATAACTAAGGGATATGTTCCGTTTTAATGCAAAACTCTCGCGTTAAGATACCTAGAAAAAATTTATCTAACCATAGTTTTACATATCATTCGGTCACGTTTCAAGACCAGCCCATCATTATTAACCTAGCTCGGTCATTAGACAATAGACAGATATTTAATTGCGTGAACATTCATAGATTTTAATAAAATATCAGTTGAGAAAAATCCCATTCGCCCTATATTACATAATATAAATACAGTTGTTTGTGACAAATTAGCAAAGATTTTTTTTGTTAATTTGATCAATTATTTGGGAAATAAAATATTCATTACTCAAAAATAATGTTATATATATGTGTGTGTGTGTGTGCGCGCATTTATTTATCAATAATTATTTATTTATTTGTTTGTTTCATTATTTTTATTTCTTTTTAGTGACAGAAAGGGGCTTGCCAAACCCAGAAACAACGGAATCAATTTTAATTCACATATGGACGTAGGTATCGGTCAAATTTTGTATATAGTACTTAAATGCTTCTGACTTATTTATTCGATTTTTTCTCGCCTAAGAAGTTAGGATATTATTATTCATTATACCACGCAAATTTAAAAAACTCGTGATAGAGAGGTGGCTCAATAATAACAAAAATAGTTATAATAAAATAATGCATAGATGGATAGATGGTAGTTGAAATAATTGAACGAACCGACACCGTAGATGAGAGGCGGCTACAATCTGATCCGTCGGATTGAGTCCCAAACGCGTCGCTCGTGTGCGCGCGTGTTGGTGTGTGTTTTGCCTCTTTTTTTTTCTTTTCCTTTCCCTTCGCGCGTTTTCGCACCTTCTTCCTGGCACCTGCTTTGAAGTGTTGCTAAAATTCAACGTGCTTAACCAGCCGAGTGGACCAAGCGAAACACAAACACGCACGCTCACACACACACATGCTCTCTGACTCGGTGACTCGCTCGTTCCTATAAATGTTTCGGTCCTATAAATTTTTTATTTAAATTCAAAATCTCGGCCTGCTTCTTCGACACACCATCTGCACCGTCTTCTCTCTCCTTCAACGGTTTCTAGAGAGAGAAAGTCTCCTTGAGATAGGAAGTTACCGCGAAGAAAATTAATTAATGGCCGGCGTTAACCATAACGGCGTCGCCGATTTTCCGGCGGTTCCGACGCACGGCGGACAGTTCATTCAATACAACGTATTCGGTAACCTCTTCGAGGTTACGGCCAAGTATCGCCCTCCGATCATGCCTATCGGTCGCGGCGCTTACGGAATCGTTTGGTATAGCTTCGTGATTTACTGATTTTCATTTATTTAAAATAGAATAAGAAATTGCGTGTTTCTGAATCTGAATCCTTTTTTCTGTTGTTGATGAATTGGATTTGATTGAGCGAGTGTTTAATTAATTTTCAAGTTTAACCGGTGCTTATTATTGTTTTGGTTTTGAAAAATTAAGAAATCTGAATGGTTCCTTGTTGATGTGATTTTTGTAGCTCGCTGTTGAATACGGAGACGAATGAGTTGGTGGCTGTTAAGAAGATAGCCAACGCTTTCGACAATCACATGGACGCGAAGCGTACGCTCCGTGAGATTAAGCTTCTTAGGCATTTAGATCATGAAAATGTGAGTGATCATCTCTCCCTTACCAATTTTAGTGATATAATCGTATATGTATCATACATAGTACACATTTAATTTAATTGGTACCATTTTTTTCTCAACCTGTTTTAATGATGCCACGTATAGTGTTAAAAAATTACGTTTATTAATAGTCAATTAAAGTTAAATTTAAAAAAATCTAAAAATTATGTGTCCAAAAATGGTTAAGATTTTTAATGGCGCCACGTTTGTTGAGATTTTTAATGGAACCAAGTCACGGTCGACAATGGTTGACCGTGACTTCCTGATGATGAAATGGCACTGTATTTATTTAGTGGCTTAAATATGTTTTTAATTTTTTAAAAATTGTCAGATTTGAGTTAGGTCTTTTAAAAAAAGTCAAATTTTTTTAGTTCTTTAAAAAAAAATTTGTTTGATTTAGGTCCTTTAAGTGAGTTGACTTACTAGGTGACACATTTTGACCCAATCATCATGCTTACGTGGCACAAAACGCTAACGTGACAATATTAACGTTTGAATTTAGTCCCTCTAAAAATTGAGTTTTGATTTTATTTCGTTTAATTTTTCTCTCTCTTCTAAAAATTGAGTTTTGATTTTAGTCCCTCCCGTTTTCACAAAGTGGAACTTGATTCATGCCTAGGTGGTCCTGTTAGTACGGTTTTAAAGTTTTACACTGTAGTTGAAGGTATTAATTATCGAAGTCCCAAGTAATAAAAGAGTTCACACACTGATATATTTCGTTGTGGTTAAAATGTGTGTTTTTAAAACAGGTAATTGGTTTAAGAGATGTTATTCCCCCACCCTTGCGTAGAGAGTTTAACGATGTCTACATAACCACTGAACTCATGGATACCGATCTTCACCAAATCATTCGCTCCAATCAAAATCTGTCAGATGAACACTGCCAGGTGTGTTGTTGTTTTTTACTATCAAAATTATCGACCTAATTAATTGTTGTAATCTTCTACGTTTCTACACTGGAACTTTTTTTTTTGTTTTGCTGATGATTGGATGCTCTTGTACTTGCAGTACTTCTTGTATCAAGTTCTTCGTGGACTTAAGTATATACATTCTGCAAACATAATCCATAGAGATTTGAAACCAAGCAACCTGCTGTTGAATGCAAATTGCGACTTGAAGATTATTGATTTTGGTCTTGCGCGACCAACTTTAGAAAGTGACTTCATGACAGAATATGTAGTCACAAGATGGTATAGGGCTCCCGAATTGTTGTTGAACTCCTCAGATTACACCTCTGCCATAGATGTGTGGTCTGTTGGCTGCATCTTTATGGAGCTTATGAATAAAAAGCCTCTATTTCCAGGCAAAGACCATGTGCATCAGATGCGCCTATTGACAGAGGTGAGATTGAAAAAAGAAAAAACAGATTAATGTAAAGCATTACATTAAATGTTTTCGTTAGTCGCTCATAGTTATTTAATGTCATGAATATAATCAATAATTTATTTATTCACAAAAAGTAATTCTGGTTTCTGGATATATGCTTACACTTCTTGTCTTTCCTTAGCTTCTTGGCACTCCAACTGAGGCTGACATCGGGTTAGTGAAAAATGAAGATGCGAGAAGATATATTCGACAACTTCCTCAATATCCACGCCAACCTTTAAACAGGGTCTTCCCCCATGTTCATCCCTTGGCTATTGATCTCGTCGATAAAATGTTGACAGTTGATCCCACCAAAAGAATTACAGGTATTTTTCTTATTCCTCCCATTCATTTATGTTTCTGTAGCTAGATAAAGCAACATATAAGTTCATTTTGAACATTCATGGTAGCTGCATTAGCATCAGACGAAAGCTGGAGTAAATTCCTGAAGACCAGCAACAGCTAAGCTACATATTGAATACAATTGTGCAAAGTCTCATATCTATTTGTTTAAATATTGGCAGTTGAAGAAGCACTAGCCCATCCATACCTTGAAAAACTGCATGATGTAGCTGATGAACCTGTCTGCACGGAGCCATTCTCATTTGAATTTGAGCAACAGCAACTGGACGAAGAGCAAATAAAGGAGATGATCTACAGGGAGGCATTGGCACTCAATCCTGAGTATGCTTAAAAGTTAAAGCAGAAAGACACGAGGAATTTTAAGTTAAATGGGAAAATGGAATTCATTTTCGATTTTTTCATCGAAGTTTCCTGCAGTGCAAATTTACAAGCAGGATTGCAGGAAAGGATCAAATTGAATGAGAATTCAATCTGTGGCCAACCAAACTACCTAGGTGATCCTATTTAATCTGTGTACTAGTTAGGTGCAATTGCAGCTTGCGTACTAATAAGTGCCCTGCTTTCTGTTGTAAAGTGCCATGTAATGATATTAATCCCCATTATTTTTTTTAACCCTGTTTTGGGTTATTTTTTTGTTCTTTTTCTTTCGGCCCTGTTTTGTTGGTTGGTTAACTCAGCATGTATTTTGCTCAAGTTATTTGCATTTTTTGTAACTTCTTGCTACCATGATTTACAGTTTTTTTCTGCTATATTATCCGTATAGTGGATTCGAATTCAGTGAGAAAAATTTAGATTACTTCCTTTAATGATTCAGAAAATTTGGTGCATGGACTTTCCTCTGACTTGTTACCTTTCAAGTTTAATGTGTGCTATTGCGATGTTTCTGTAATACTGCAAGTTTCCTTACAATAAATAGGCAGCATTGGTTGTCATTACTCGCTAGGGAGAACTTGAAAATGCATTCGACATTATTATATCTTTTAATGTGATGAAAGAGCTATAGTTAAATGGGCCATCAAAGTGTAGATTAGAGTCGCATCATATTCCTCGGGGGAAACTTAGAAAAAAGAATTATATTAAAAGAAAAAACTAGTACACTAATTTCATTTACAATTTGAGAACAATCGGTTTATTCTCCATACGACGTGTTCTAACTTCTAAAGCTGTTGAAGCGTTGGCTCAAGCAAAGCAAAAAAAAGGGTTAGTGATTAATGATTTAATGATATATAGATCAAATCTCAGTTTTTGTCATTGTGAATCGGAATGCTGAATGGTGTGTTTGGTGCAATCAAATGGTCCAATCCCTTGATTTTTACGTCTCACCTACAAAACAAAATGAAATAAATAAATAATCTATACTCAATAATATATCATTAAAACTAGTCAAAAAAAAATCAGCAAAATACAAAGCACATTGACCACGAACGAATTGGGAAACGTAGCATTAATGATATGCAACTTTCTGATTAAGATGTTCCAACTAAAAAAATTTATTTTCAGCGATAATGAATATGAAGCTTTGTTATCGTGCCTAGTTCTACTGTTACATGTCTTGAAAGTTAAGAAGGATTGAGTTCAAAGAAATGATACGCGAACAAAATAGATTGCAAAATTTCCGATTCTAATTGAGCATAGTCTGTCCCCTGTCCCCATCCAAGAGAATAATCAAAGGAATATAGAGAACATTCCTTCTGGTCCAGGGAACCCCTGTTTCCTTATTCCTTTTCAGATTGTCTGGAACTACAAAGACATGATTTATCACATTGTTGCAGTAGAAGTGAGTTGTGTGTTATGTCCGGGTTCTATTTTTCTTTGAACTTCTTTTTTGCTTGTGTTTGTTTGTATATCTTATACTTTTGTACCCAATTTAAAAAAACGCCAATTCTTCCCGCTAGAACTTTACGCTTGGAATTTGAATCAAATTTAGCTACCGAAGGATGAACCTACCGGGGACCAAGGACCTGGTTCATGCTGAGTCTTGTCCGGGGGAGAATTTTGTACAGCACCGCTTTTCATCGTTAAAATCTCCTGCAAACACGAAGTATAAGATGGATCAAACATGAAAAAAAAATCTACCGCATTGCAAAGAACTAATGGTCCATATAAAGTCGTGAGGTTTAAACTAAAATAAAAATATGATTCAATCGCCATATGCAATTGAAAGAATTTGACTAAGTTAACATTCAATGTAGATATATATAAAAATAAGTATTAAAAAGGGATCAAAATGTAAAGCTCTATAAAATGGAACTGTAAGAATTGAAAACAGAAAAACACCACAGAAGTGACAGGAAATACTACGTCATGCAAAGAAACCTATTAATCAGTCGTTAAAAGTATGTAGGTGTAGTTAAGAAAGATGAGTCACCTCTCCAGCGGCTTCAATTGCAGCTAACCATTCATCAGAAAACGGAGCAACATCCGGTGGAGGCTTCACTGCTGGAACTTCCTGCTTGCTTTTAGTTGCAGATTTATTGCTGCTACAAACAAAATTGAGATTAAATCACTCAATTTGTGAAGCTTCAAAACTGTGTCTTACATGTGAAAATGGAAGGGTTGCCAAAGCATAGATGACCAAATGTTATCACAAAGTAAAATACTCACAGTTTTACTATTTTGTTGCTATCTTCTGCATAATTAATGCCTCCTTTTGTCTGACCCAGCATGTCAGCATTAGGAAAATCTTTCACAAAGATGTCAGTTTCAGCTTCATCTGAAAAACCTTTACTGTTCAATGAACTAACTTCACTGCCTTGTGGGATTGTTGAATTGAAGGATAGATTATCTGAAGCTAGTAATACTGAATTTTCACTTAAAGAACATTGCTCCTCAGATTTCCAAGCAACTAACTTTGTCAAGGGATCTTCGCTCACTTTGGTAGAAGAATCAAATTCAGCAGAAATAACGTTATCATTGAGTTGGACTTCAACTAATGGCAATATGCCAAGAGAACCTTCTTTTGCATAATCGATTTGCAAAAGCTCTGCCCTTTCGTTCACATCATGAAGATTGGAAGCATTGTGAGCACTTGTATGAATACTGCAACCTTCAAATGCACCCTCAACTGATTTTTTGTCCTTTATTTCTTCAGATGAAGCAATATTTGTGGGCAGCCAGTCGCCATTCAAGTGCAGTGAGTCATTAACAACAGCACTAGGCTTTTGAAACCCAGAAAGATGAGAATCTTCATTTATATTATTATCATCTGCCAATAAAAACTGATCATTAGTAACTGCAAGACAGTGTTTATTGCTGCAGTCGTATGCCACTGGATTTTCATCAAAGGATTGTGCTCGTGCATCTTCCTCCTGTGCTTCCTGAATCTCTCCACTAGTGTGATCAAATTCTTGGACTGATTGAGCCAGCAGAGTCTGTTGTAAAAGGCCAGAGGGATTTTCAGCTCCGCTACCAATAGAATCTTTGGTGTTTGAAATGAAATCTGCAGAAACTTCAGAAAATTCACCCTGATGCAGCAAGTGACCATGATTTGGCACTAAACTCTCATCTTCACAAAGCACTTCATTAATTTCAGGATATGTAAACATACTAGCTTGTTGCTCAAAGTTTCCAGGGACATTACGCCGAACATCACAGTGCATTGAAGTATCCCTAGAAAAATTGTCATCTCTAAGATGTGACTCAGAAATGGTACAGTGGTTATTAATTGACATATCAGCTTTTACTGTTGGACATAGGTGGGGTGTAAAGTGGAGATTTTTTATATTATTCTCAGAAAAAGGTATTTTTTCGGGAGAAACATCAGCTACCTTGGTGCGGCAAGCAGTTGCCGAAACAGTAATACAATCTTCACTCAACCTATCTACTTCAAATGCTTGAGTTCTATCGTGCATTGCTTTTGAGTCAATAAACTGGTCATATTCTTCATCCACTGGTCTTCTTGGAATGAAGCCTGATTGACAATTTACTGGAAGCTGACAGTCTTTAACTTCAGCTATTTTTGATTCACTTTCAGAACCGCCATTGATTTCTAGTATAGACTTTTCAGGAGAACCTTTGGAACATAAGGTTGTCACATGAACTAGCTGACAACTATGTACATTACATTCATTTTCATTTTGTGAACTAATTTCTCTTACAATACTAGGATCTGGAGTCTCAAGTTGTCCCCCCTGTAACTGCTGATCAACTGCCTCTAAATTACTTTGGGTTTCATTGCAATTGATTGAGAGATTCCCATTAAATAAATGCACTTGTGCATCTCCTCCACATTTACCAAAATCACCAGCTCTACCATTTACTTGTCCAGTATTCTTACATTGGATTCCTTGTATAGATCCTCCTGGAACAGTTTTGCTAAAATCAACAAGGCTAGAATTTAAAAGTGCAGTCTTGCCGCTATTGTATTCCTTAAACTCTCCAGAATGTCTACCATCCTTAAAAGTTCCATGCTCTACTTGTAGCACCAAATTTTCATTGAAAGTCGGACCATCACAAGTATTTGAAATATTATTTGAAGTTCTCTGCATGCTATGATAGTGCATAGACTGTGGTTCCTGAAATAAAGACTGATCCCCATTTGACAAAACATCATATAATTTGTCATCCAAAGGGTGGTGGTCAGCCTCTTTGTCCAACTGCTCGTGTGTATGACCCTTCCAATGAAGTTTCTTGTTATGTCTAGTGAAAAACACGTTCTCCATGCTAGAAACATTCTCACTTTCGTATAGTTCTCCTTGCTCCTTAGATTTTAAGTTGACATGCTCAAGATTGTTTTCAAGTTCAACCTGTGCTTGCTTGCTTATTTTTTCAAAATCCAAAGAATCACATTCCACTTCTACACCAGCCATCTGCTTATTATCTATTTGCATGCTTTGTTCTGACTTTACATCTGAAATGTTTAGTTCCTTAGTACAATTCCTTGCTGCTCCTTCGACGATTTCAGACCTTTTCCTAGGTGCATGAGGGAGTCTTGCCTCATTAACCGAAACTGTTTCCAACTTCCTCAATTTAGGAATGTTACTCTCAGCAGGTTTGCGAGGTATAGAGCTTTTCTGCAATTGGCTACGTGAACTGGAAGCTTTTGCCTGCAAAGCAGTAATAGGCATGAACATGAGATCATCATATGAGTACTATTTTACTGATGCATGCTCCTAAATATGAAATAAGGAACCAAATAGAGAAATCATACCTGAGAAAAGAATCCCAGTGAGGGAGATGGCATCCGTAGGCCTGATGATTTTGTCGTTTGAAACAGTGGCTGTTGCTTTTTCTCGCCAGTGTCAGAAGCACCTTGTGGGAGACAAGCTTCAGACACCTTATTTGCTCCGCTTCCTACTTGATGCATTCTGGATGGTGGATGTGTTTCTGAAACTGAATTGTCCTGTGCAGGTTAAAACATTTCAAGAGAATAATCATATGCCTAGTTGTTAAACAACAGGAATTACAAAATCGATAAAGCAAATGATGAATCTACGAAATCTACATCCTCTAAAAGGTTAGAGTTCCCACCAAATGTTTTCCAGCCTGCTTGGTAAGAGTTCTAGTAACCGAACATTTATCAGCCAGATCAACTTTTGGATTGCTTGGCGCAGTTCTAGGATTTTTTGACAGGCCTTTTACTCCAGCATACTTCTGAACATTAGCGACTGTAGAAGAAAAACAAAATGAGCAAAACATAACCAATAAAATTTGATGGTTGGTAACTCAGGAGAAACCTTTATCTGTGAAGTTCATTGATATTACAAACCTCAAACACAACTAAATTTATTAAATGATCCAGCTTCACGTTATATATTATTTTGCAAATAATGGTACTCAAATATTACAACTCTCATATTCAGGGTTACCAAAATTTCGTGAGATTGTGATCATATGCATGCTGTGTATGACAAACTATAAAGTTGTTTAAATCTCAACCATTGATTTTTCAATTAATTTCAATTAATAACTATAACTACTCATGTTTTAGGTCTAAAGTAAATTCCTCATTCTAAAGGAATTAAATCCCGGGAAATAAAACAAATGCCAATTGAAGAACTTACCTGGATGGGCATTCTGATTTCTCTTTGAGGAACCTGTGCTCAACGTTCCACTCCTAGAAGTTGTTGTGTTCACAGAAACATCGGATTTTGGTCCTGGTATCCTAGTGATTTTCAATTCCTTACTTTGCGCGGTGTCGGTTCTTTTTAGTTTTCTAAGGAGTTAAGGTAAACACTCGCATGATACAACAGAAATACAGACAACTCAATTCCATCACACACACAATATAAGACACTCCACCTAATATATATTATATATCCTAAACAAGCAATGGCAATGGCAAGGATATGAGGATGAAGGTACCGGCCGTGGACAAGCACTGCGCTTAGATCTGTTTCCAACAACATGGTTGATTGCAAGCACCTTCCGCTTTGCCTAACGAGCATGTGCAGAAAATAACATATAACATATGATAACAATTATGAAGTGTTTGATTTTGATACACCATCACACATACCGATAGTGTAAAAGAGAGTATATTAAACTAACCAATGAAGCAGGGGTTAGGGTTTGTTTGGTTAATGAAGCAGGCTTTGGAGATAAGTCAGCACCAGCACCAATCTTTCTATCTCCAATTGGAACACCCTCCGATGAATGCTTAAACAGATTTTCTTCAATTTCCTGTAACGCTAACGAAGTAGTAACTGGCTCTTCTTCGTGGATAACTTCCAAGTTCAACTCAGCGTTAGGAGTGGATGTGCCACTAATCATAGAGAGCTCCAACGGGTTCAAAACACCTGAATAGTAGGATTCAACATTAATTAGTTAAATAATTAATTAACTGATTAATAATAACGACTTTTGTTATTAATTTTTTCGCAATTCGCTCATGGACAATTCAGAAGAATGAATGAGAGAGTGATAAATGCCTTGTTCGGTGAAGAATGCTCGATCCCATGCCAAGCTCTTGCGCAAATTGTAACCACCTACTTTCTTCTTCCTCTTCATCTTCTGAGGCTCCACGCTAAGCTGCTTCGGCGCTTCCGGTTTGCTCCAACTCGTGTTCTCTTTGTTCGCACCGTCTTTGGGAGAATAAACCAGATCTTCAGAATCCACAGCACCGGCTTCTCTTGCCTCTGCAGGTTGCGTTGATCAAATCGGTATATAAATTAATTAATTATTTATTAGAATTAGAAATAAGCGAGAAATTCAAAAATGAAATGGAAAAAACCTAACCGGTTTGAGGAGGGAGAGATCTGAGGGATAGGAGAGGAGAGCAGGAGAAAACGTTGGTGGCTGTGGAAACGTCGGAGAGAAGAGAATCGTCTTCACCGGCGATCTCTAAGAGAGGGAGGTTGGAAATGGAATCCATGAATGGATATCTCACTTCGATTTTCTTCTAGTTCTAGTCTTCTTCTTCTTCTATTCTCTTTGTCGCTACTGTGAAATGGATTAGATTTGGCATTGGTTACTGTGTCTGCTTCTGCAAAGCCATCGCAATTTCAAACCAATAGGGAGCGGGAACCATTACTGTCGTTTTACGAAGAAATACAACGGTAGAGAAGTGAAATAAAGCTGATTGGGCTACGTCGATTTTGGTTGTTAGTTTTTTTTTTTGTCATTGATTTTGGTTGTTAGTTAGTCATTACCTTTTTCTTAATGGGCCTGTTGGCCTCTTTCTTGTGCAGTTGTGTCTTGCCCAAAGAAAAAGAGGAGTAGTATTGACAAAAAAGAAAGAAGAGGAGTAGTATCAATATACTATCTAACACACTTTTCATAATTTAGTAAAATTCATATGGGTCTCATACCTTATTTGGTGAAACCTACTCTCAACCAATCACAGATAGTGTATTGGAAAGAGTGTATTATTAACAATGAGGGAAGAATTTTCGACAAAAA
Organism: Glycyrrhiza uralensis; assembly: GCA_030159175.1. Lineage (NCBI taxonomy): Eukaryota > Viridiplantae > Streptophyta > Magnoliopsida > Fabales > Fabaceae > Glycyrrhiza > Glycyrrhiza uralensis. Next base: position 51,641,927 of record BRZY01000003.1, on the reverse strand, counting down.
TAAAACATTTTTCTTCAAAAAATGACGGAACAATTTTGGAGAATTTTTCAAAACTCTCCAAAACTGTCATTAGCTTAATTTTTTAAAGTTCTCCCAATAGAGACTCTATGACTTCCCAACAAGGAGGGAGTTTATTATCCTTCCCCCTCTCCTTCCCCTAAGCTCTCCCCCTTCCCTCGTAACTCCTAAACAAAGCCTAAAAGATTTAACCGGTTAAGTGAATAAAAAATGAAATTTGTTAACTTACACCCACTTGTTTAAATGAGTTGATTAACTTAATTCTAATAGATCCCACTATTGACCCCCACATACCTATACTTTATCTTTAAATTCATTTTTCATTCAAATTAAAATGTTAATTAATATATATTTCAATTTTAAAAAATAAACATACAAAAAATAAAAATTACAAATATCACAAATTTATTTTGCAAAGGTTTACGATTTTATGAAAGTATTTTACAAATATTGCAAAAAAGGTTGACAATTTTATGGATTCAATTAAATAAAATAAAAAAAGGGAAGTCTATCGGATTGTCTAGAACCATATGTCAAAAAATCTTCCCCATTCTCTCTCTCCATCCGCCCCAGACGCCTCATTCTCCTCCCTCCCCTCTTTGTCAGCGCCGCACTCCCCCGATCTCAGCCCCTCACCCCTCACCAAAAAGCAATTACTGGATCGTTGCTTGTGCATGTCTTTTTTCTTCCCATATAGAGTAGTAGGTGAAATCTAACCTAGTACGTATCCAAATCTGTTTTTGTCAGGCTAGCCGCCTAATACGCAGGATGGGGAAATCAGAAGCAGATGAGAAGATTCTCAGCTACAATGATGTGGTGCTTAGACGATCGGATCTAGACATCCTTGGTGGTCCATTTTATTTGAATGATCGAATTATTGAGTTCTATTTCAGTTATCTTTCTTCATGCCATCCCTCTCAGGATATCCTGCTGGTTCCACCATCCATTACATTTTGGATAATACAATGCCCTGTCGCTGAGCCTCTCAGAGATTTCCTAGAGCCCCTTCATTTGTCTGATAAGGCACTGGTTATATTCCCCATCAATGACAACGATGATGTTAATATGGCTGAAGGTGGATCTCATTGGAGCTTACTTGCATATTACCGAAATGCCAATCTGTTTGTTCACCATGATAGCTGCGGAAGCATGAATACAGCACCTGCTAAGCAACTCTACAAAGCTGTTGCTGGGTACGTGGGATTATCTGGGGCAAGCTTTCTGGAATGCACTGATTCACCCAAGCAAGCAAATGGTTATGACTGTGGCTTATATGTCACAGCCATAGCAAGAGTGATATGCAGCTGGCATGTAAATGGTAAAAATACTGATGCAAATGATCTGTGGTTCTCTGCTGTGAAGGAACAGGTTACTCCATCTGCTGTTGCCTGCATGCGAAGTGAAATCCTGGCCCTGATCAGAGATCTGATGGCAAAACATTCAGACCAGCATGCTCCAGAATAGAAACTCTGTTCCCGCATGAAGTCTTGAATTTAAGTTTGAGCTTCCTCTAACTCGAGTGAGAAGAGTCAAGACTTACCCATCTAGTGTTGAGTCTATTTGAACTTTTGTCTACCTAGTCACTGCTGAAGCAAATTTGATCTTAGCATATTGATAGTGGTTAGGCAGTAAATACAAAGAACATAATACATCATGGCAAGTTATCTGGGACCCTGTATGAATTGGCATTTCCATTGCCCTTTGACGCAGTGACAGGTTTCTCCGTTTCAATGTGATCGAAGGTTCTCATGTGTACTGATATGACTTTTTCAATCATAAAGTGAAATACAATTGTTTTCGTAGTTTTTTCTTTGACAAAGTCCATTTTTAACTTGAATTTTAAATGCTTACATCAAATTTGGAAGTAATGGTGTTGTGCCGATATTGACCCAAATTTAATCCCTCAACCCTTTTTTTTTCCTTCAAATATCCGGTGTCTATTTGGCTGTCATGTGTGCCATCAACAACATATTATTGCGCATATAGACCAGGTAAAATAGTCCATCACGACCAGTTGAGAAGGAGCCAATGGTAGGGGATGTGCAGGCTCCTTCCTTTTAGGTACAAAAAAATTCCAGTGCTTTGTTGTTTTAAAGAGAGACAATCTAATAAATATGAGTCCCCATAGAAGTATCACTTACACTTGGGCATGGACATTTGAAAACATCAGAGAGAATTGGAAGAGAGGACAACCAGGAAGGAAAAAAGAATTGAACCGACATGCGGATTCACTTGCTAAATACTGGCTATAGAACAACAGATATTAAGGGCAGGAGAGACCCATTAAAATTTTATACATCCATCTCTATATTGAATCAATGTAAATTCTCTGTATCCATTAACATGATCTGGAAGAACTATGTCACACGCAACAGTAACTATATCCACGAGTCCTGCAACCACAGTAGCATACAGCAAATGCGTCAGAAAACTAAAAGCTCAACAGTAAAAAAGCTAGCCTAAGCGTTACATTAGGCTTAACACAAATACATGGTAACCTATCCAAATTGGAGGCCATTCACATTCAGTAAACTTGCTAAACCAATCTCCAGGAAAATTATTTAGAAACGGCACACACCTCTTCTGGAGAATTATTTACACCATGCTAGTGTCCACAGGATAACTCCCTAGAACTCGCAAGAATGTAGCAAACTCCTGCACATTGTATTGGATTTAGAGCGCCTACTCACATATAATCCTTTCCATATGCTTCATAAGATTAAATTAAATCATACCTTTAGATGCCTTAAGGCATTTTGTGCACTCTGATCAGCCATTGACGCTTCAAAATCAACATAGAAAAGATAATCAAAGTACCTTTATAATAAGATATGAACTGTGATCAGCGCAACAATTCTTAACAATATAACCTCTTTGTAGCCACAATGCCAATGATGATTTCAACCAATTAAATGATGAATGTATTAGAACTTAGAAAAAGAACTATAGCTATGGTCTTAAGTAATTGTACTTTGAATACCCATTGTTATCATCAGATGCTCGTAGAGGTTGCTTCCGCAAAGGACGACTTTCAATCTGTAGGAAGAACAAATCAACTGTACAATCAGGAATGCTTAAAAAGCGCACTTGCATGTAACTTCCACGAGAGATATTACAGCTGACTCCCAAAAGACAACCAACCTTTGTAAGATTAATTTGACGCAAGGCAAAAACAGCAAGGGCCTTGAAAAGTATCCCAGGACCTTCTTCTAAAGAAAAAACTATGCTTGTCTGAGAATACAACACCACAATCAACAGCAATATTCAATATTAATGTCAGTAAGCATAAAACCAAGGCAACCAAATAGGGAGTGGGAAGATGTATAATGCATTCGGTCCAATAATTTCTTCTATTTATTTTAGTTGAGGAATACCTTAAATGGCCTATCTGTGCCTGGAATTATAGGTTCTCGTGCCAATATTAAAAATCGAGTGACATTATCAGTATCATCCTGCCAATGCATATCCATTAGTGATCAAATCTATGATAAACATGAGGTGTCAACCATGCAATTTAAAACACTGACATATGGACCCAAACCTGAATGTCTTGAGCAAGTATATCCAGGCCATAGATCTTTGCAGCAGCAGAGCTAGCAACTGCTCCTGCATCTTGTAGTTTGTGGAAGGCAACATGCTACAATTTGTAACTATGTTAGGATAATTGGAAGAAGAAAAAAAAGTCAACAGTAGCAGTAAAAATTGAATTTCAAATCTTTACCCCAGGGTGCAGTATTTAATCACGTTTTCAAAAGATGATAAAATTTTGCTAATTTTCCATCCAGATCAGAATTTGTCCTAGGATTACCTACTTATGTAAACTAAATGCATAAAATGCTTCGTAATCTCAAAGAAAGAATCATATTTCTTAACCACAAAAAGTGGGTACAGTTTCAAAGATGCCATGATCATTGTTTGTACTGCAAAAATTTAAGGTTGTGTTTGATGCATCCTAAGGGACAGTACACGCAGAACAACCTAGGACAAACGAGTCGCAACACAATTCTTTGTTCTGTATGTTGGTCAATGCAAACTATTTTCTGTTTTATGTTGTTTGATATGCATATATGTACTAGACAGAATACTATGAATTTTACTTGAATACCCTTTGTACTGTGTAATACTGTAATGTTTATTTCACACTAAGAGATATATCACATAGTGTCTCTGTGTGTGGAAAGAGAGTATGATTCTTGAGGAGATAAAGAAAATTGGTATTTTTGTCTTTTGGATGTTGTTGTCCTTGAGATAAGAAGTTGTCTCTTGGTTCACTATGTAACAAAATTTTAGAGTGTTATGCTATACTTTACTTTACACTGGTATCATCGACTGCTTCTAACAATTCTACACTTACCTTTGCAGCACCGGCTGTATCATCGACCGCTTCTCTGACCAAGCCCAACCTTGTCAGTGTGTTCTCACATTGTGCAAGGGCCTAAAACATAACACCATCTTGGATGAGTTTATTATGGTTGAGAAAAAACAAGGTTTAAAATGTCAGAATCACACCTGTGGATGGCTAAGGACCCGCTTCAAATCTTCAAGTTTAACACCATGGTTGGCCATCAAACAATGGCGGACTGTATATTTTACTTCTCCTACTATATGTAACCTGTGCCGGAGTAAAAGATCATAATTTCTGTGGATGCTCCCTCCCAAAGAATTCTCAATTGGCAGTACTGCTCTGTCCACAAGCCACCTTTCAACAGCCTAGCGTGGGAAGCCGAAATCGAGAGAAATAAAGAGACCACAGACAGTTAGAAGTAACCCACTTGGCAATCATCTCATCTACTTTAAGGGTAACCACCATAAGAAAAAAAATCATCAGAAAATAAGAACTAAGAACTAGAAAGTGCGGTTTTGAATTTTAAGTGGTTAGTGTGTAATACAAAACTATCAGAGTTAAATTTGTCAAGACATGAGCCAATGCGACATAAATTAATCAAGGTTACTAGAGGTTATGCTACTTATACTTGCAAAACACTAAAACTGACATCGAACTAAAATGAAATCCATAAAGAAAACCGCTCGAGATAAGAGTAAACAATTTCAATCATCCAAGTAAAAATACCAAAGGAACTTGATACAGAAACTTAGAAATAGCATATTACTAGTAAAGCGGAAAGGTTAACAAAATTTTACGTCAAAAGCGGTGTCAAATTGTTCACAAGGCACAGCTTCACAATTTGGGTAGGCCTTCTGTGCCGCTGATTCACTGTAAGCACCACGAACCCCCTGAAAATGCAAAATTCAGCTGTATGAAATCACAAGCAAAACCAACATTGACCATCTATATATAAAATCGAATTGTCAAAACTAGCTTATCTCATGCTTTCACCTTATACATAAGAAAAACAATCCAAAAAAAAAGTGACAAGTGCAAAATTTTATAAACGCTATGCATGCAATGCAACAAGGAAGCAAGTACCTGATATGCAACACGAAGATGGGAACCATCGGAAACTGAACCAGATAACTGATTCGAAGACAAAGGCCCTGAAATGAATCACGAAAAAGCATAAAAAATGAAGACTATGAAAATGAAGAAGAAGAAGAAGAAGAGGGAAAAGGAATACGCACGCGGAAGAGCGAGCGGATCTTTGCAAACGACGTCGTTTGGGAAGTCGTGGAGATCGACGGCGGAGGGGCTAGTTCGCAATTCGACAGAGTGCGATGTGTCGTTAGGGTCGTTCTCCCTGTGGCCCCGAAGGGAAGCGCGAATGGCGAGGCTACGGTGTCGTTTTGGGAGAGGGTTGAGGTTGAGAGTCGACGGAGAATGCAGGGCGTCAAACGGCGAAGACTGACGGACGGCACGGCGGGGATGGGGTGGAGGATGGGCTATGATTCGTGACGCCGCCATCAGAGTCACTGCTCGGTTCGCAGTTATGAACTCGGTTTGGGTTGTTAAACCAATTCGCGAATTTCTGGATCCGGGGCCAGTTTTTTTCGCGGGTGTCGGGACCCACCCGTATTTAAAACCTCGCCTCTAGGCAGTGCCGCAATGGCACAGCACCGCGTGGGTGATTTGGTTTTGGTACCGTTTTTCCAGTTAACACCCGCTCGGGACACGAATACGATTAGCGAGGAAAAAATTAGGAGGGAAAAATAATAAGGAGAAATATGATAAATAATAGAGTTAAAGATGTTTTTAACCCTCTAGTAAATAGATCAATATTCATTTTTAGTCCATTAATAAATAAGAGTGTGTTTGTTTTAAGGTAAAAAAAAATCTTGTGAAAGTTGGTTTGGGATTATAACATTTCATGTTTGATAGAAGTTTAAAAAAATTATTCATGGGTATCATTAATTCCTGAGAATATATTTTATTCATGGTTTATCTCTTTTTCATCTATACCTATAATAAAGAAAATACAAGAGAATAACTATAAATTTAGTGTCCTAATTTCCTTTCTTAAAATACCCCTATAGTAACTTTCACTAACTGTAAACCATATTATTAACTTTAGAAAATATAAAAAGTGGACAGAGGGGCACGTGCCCGTCTATCCACTAGTTTTTATAAAGAATAGTGGATATATCATATTTTCATAGAAATATAGATAGTTTTAATATTCAATCAACTATAACTTTCCATTTTATCTCATTCTACCACATTTTTTTATTTTTAAAATAAATAAAATTTAAAAATATTCCAAAAAATATTAAGTACTTATCAAACATGAATATTAAGTACTTACCAAACATATTTAAAAATTATACCTGAAAATCGAAAATCATATTCCTAGTAATAACATTCTCAATAATATCATTTCAGGGAATATAATTTTATAACATGAAACAAACATCCCCTAACGGAAGAAATTTAAAAAAAAAAAATTCTATTATTTTGGGCTTAGTCCCCTTTATATAAAAAATTGTTTAATATTCAAGAGTTAAACAATTTGCGGTTAATCGGGAAAAAAACGTAGAGAGAACTACATTTTTTTTACGTGTACTCGTAAACATTCTATAATTTTAATTGTAATCTGTGTTAATGTCTTCATGAGGACACTTTCGCCGGACCAACACAACGGGTACTGCGCCTTAACAAAAACTATTCTATGTGACATTTTCGTCGTGGATAAACTTAATCAACACGTTGAGCTGTTGTGATTATTGTTGTTAGTTAAGGTTTTATTGAAATGATGGGATTTTTCCAATTCAAGGCGGTGGATTGGACTCTTGACAATATTATAGTTGAAAGAGTAAACCATCAATTCGATCCTTAAAATTGTAAGACGTTGTCAAATTGATCCCTGACATTAAGAAATAGGCAAAAAGATCTATGAAATTGATAATCGTTTGTCAAGTTAGTCTCTCTGTCATCCTAGTCAGCAAACGGCGTTAAAAATACTGATTTGGCACGTTAAGTGCCTAAATGGCACTCATATGTAGCAGCTTAGTCATCAGGGACCAAAATGTCATTTGGCCCTAGCATACTCTCTTTTTGAAAATTGCAAAATGACCCCTCACTTTTCTCTCTTTTCACCTCCACACCCCCCCCCCCCCCAAATACACCTCCACTCGTCGTGCATCTATCTTCTTCTATCAAAATAAAGTGAGACAGAGAGTGACGACTCTGCAAAACAAGGAATCTGTGAAGGTCCACGAGGAGAAGATTCTGGTCAATATGGTCGGAGATGAAAACCCCACATTCTTGGCCACCCCTGTTTGTCCCAAATCCTCGTCTTTCACAGATGGAATTGGAAACCATCTCGACAAACACCTCCAAAATCATGAAACTTGCTAGAAATCAGAGAAAGAAATGAAAGTCCATCTCTAACCCATGACTCATCAACCACCAGAAACACAACAACAGAGGCAGCGGAGTTAAACTACTTGATTTTTTTATCATCTGGTTTAAAATTCTATCCTAGTCTTTTATACTTGACAGACAGGGAGCATTTTTCTCTGCTTCTCGTCCTTCCCTTTTTTCTTCTTGATTTTCGACGTTGTTGTTTGTCTTTCATGATTTTGGAAGTGTAAATTTAAGGTGAGATGAATTAGAATTAAACTGAATAGATAGAGTTTTCTTTCAACCAATATGTGTGGGGAGTAGCTATTAACCTGTGAATCCTCCACTTGTTTCATGGAGTCAAGACCCATAAAAGTAGCTCAATAATAATTGACCCAAGGGTACGTGACAAAATAATATGTTGCTATGGGTACTTGTCTACACGTCTCCCTTTGAAAGGGAAAATTCAATTTTTCATGATTGGGCTTTTCAAGACATGAGAATATAAATACTTGTTCTGAACTCAACTTTGACTCAAAAATATTGAAGTTACAATAAGAGTTAAAACGTAAAATACTTGCTTTGTAAATTGCATACGTGATTTTCCCAAAAATAGTTACTATAAAGTCAATGTGCTGTATAATTATAATTACAACCATGAATCCCTATGTCGTTCTCTCCAGAGAAATGTTCACCAACCCCATATTGCTCCGAGCTCCAACCTCGTCTAGTATGTGTGGCACTGAAAGCATATGTGAGCATGAAGCATAGTTAACATTCAGCGACCAGAAAATACTACTCAATCCGGCCCGGACGTGTTAATCAGGTTTGGTGTAACCCAATCCAATAATTATGTGACACATATGGAAGGGTAGAAAGTGAGAGAGAGATAGACAGAGAGAGAGTGACGACTCTGCAAACAAGTCCCTGTTGTCGAGGGAGGGGAGGGTGGAAGGAGAAAAGAGAGAGTGAGGGATCATTTCGCAAATTTTAAAGAGAGAAGAGAGGTTAAGGATAAATGGCATTTTGGTCCCTGATGATTAAGCTGCCACGTGTGAGCCACATAGATGTCATCTAGGCACTTAACGTGACATGTCAGCATTTTTAAAGCTTAATATCAGAGACCAATTCGCTAGCGCCGTACAATTTCAGGGATCGAGTTGATGGTTTACTCTAGTTGAAATTATTATTTTTTTGGTCGCTGATGATTAAGCTGCCACGTGTGAGCCACATAGATGTCATCTAGGCACTTAACATGACATGTCAGCATTTTTAACGCTTAATATCAGAGACCAATTCGCTAGCGCCGTACAATTTCAGGGATCAAGTTGATGGTTTACTCTAGTTGAAATTATTATTTTTTTGGTCAAATATAGTTTTTTTTTTGTCATCTTGGCGGGGAGGAGTGGGTGAGAATCGAACCCCACCATTACAAGCAACTCCCAGCACTTTTACCACTTGTGCTATATTGGTCAAATATAGTTTTTTTTTGGTCGAATTTGGTTAAATATAGTTGAAATTATTGTCTTGGATATAATACGAGTTGGGCCATATATCTAAGTCAATCTTGTACCCCAAAAAAAAGGGGATTTTTAATTGCACATACCTATATTTCTAATTGCACATACACCTTAAAATAAAATGACAAAACTACCCCTAACCTTTTTTTTCTTCTTCCCGTCATTCTTCCCTTTCACTCAGGCGCGCACCAGAGGGTGATTCAGTAGGTAATATCAACAATCAACAACAATCCACAATCAGAGCACAAATTAAGTTTGCAATTTTTGCCATATGTCCAGAACTCATTATTAAGCCAATAATGAATAGAAATAAATAATGGTGTGTTGGTTATCTTGTTTATTTGTTTTGCCTTTGAAGAGTGGTCTGTGTGGGGTTCTGAAGCAGAGCTCTCGTTTTGGAGACATGATTTAACAACATGCATCCTTCTCCTTCCTAACAAGTAACAACAACAAAACCTTTTCAATTCATTAATGAAATTCGAGTGAATGATAGAAGGAACCCAAAAGAAAAGAGGAGAGGGAAATGGAAGAGACGTTGGTTAGCGGTTGGAGAAGGCATTGAGGAATAATAACAGACGCCATAATGATGTTTGCGGAATGTCAAGGGAGTGAAGAAGAAGGTTGTTCTGCGGAAGTAAACTTGCTCTGCGGAAGTGTGTTTTTGTGTGTGTGTGCGCTGTTAAAAAAATAACACCCGCGGAAGCAGCGTGAAACTATTACTTCCGCGGGTGTTATTTGTGTGTGTTAAAAAAATAACACCCGCGGAACTAATAGTTCCGCACTGTCAGCGCGGAACTATTATTTTTGCAGGTGTTATTTGTGTGTGTATTAAAAAAATAACACCTGCGGAAGTAATAGTTCCGCACTGCCAGCGCGGAACTATTACTTTCGCGGGTGTTATTTGTGTGTGTGTGCATTAAAAATAATACCCGCAGAAATAATAATTCTGCGATGCTGCGGAATTAATAGTTCCGCACGATACAAAATAGAAAGAGGATATTTTAGGTTTTGCACTGTTTATGTATGTGTGAATAGTAATATATGTATGTGTATTTAAAAATTCCCAAAAAAATTGAATCAAAAGAAGGCTAAAAGCAAGCCCATAAGAATATATCAATCGTGAAAACCTAAGACAGGCCTATAATAAAATTCTCATATGTGCTTATTGCATAAATGGACACCTGAAGCCCACGAAATTTTGACCAAAAAAAGCCGGCGAAATAAAAACATTAAGAAGTAATTTTACAATTAGTTGTTTAAATATTAAATAAATATTAAAAATTAATTTTTAATAAATATTAAATATAATGATGTATTAAAATTTCTATTAAAACATTTTTATCAATTAAATTAATTTTTAAAAATTAAAAATGTTAAACGCCTATGGTTTTCTATTTAGTAAAATAATTTTGAAAAATACATGAAATCTATGAGATGGTTTTTGATTCTTTGAAATTTTTCGGTCTATTTGTCTTTTATTTGTTTAAATTATAATTATAATTACGTCTAATTTCATATTATATATCTCTCTCTATGTCTATAAAAATATGAATATATTTTGTTTATTTTGAAAATTATAGAACAAACAAAATTAAGCAATAAAAAAATCTAAATCAAGATTTTGAAATCGATTTGATGAAGATGCGTGTGTGTTCTGTACGCATTTCAGTGGACATTCCCTCAACCATTTCAAAACTCTCTTATATACTAATACCAATTGGACAACACACGCATGCTTAGCTCACATTATTTGAACTGTGGGGCAAACAAACCACCAAAATACTGGACAACGCCTTGAACCGACATATATATAATTTCCAATTTTATAATGAGCATTAACCGTTAATTTATTGGTACCAACAATCCATTCCCGTATCATGAATCCTAATTAGAGGTGTTAAAATTGGTCCGGGCTGACAAGTTGGCCCGTGTTTTAGGTCGGGCCGGACTCAGCAATCATATACCCGGAAATCACTAGGCCAAAATGACCCGGGCCAGGGGGATCGATGGGCTGGGTTGGGCCCAAATTTTTTCCTATTACTTTACGATTTTTTCCTTTGTAAAAATATCGGGCTAGGTTGGGCCCGGTGTATTTTAGGCCGGGCTGGGCTAGTAAATATGTAGCCCATAGAAAAATGGGATGGTCCATCCCGGCCCAATTTTGCAAATTGTCCTGACGGGCCAAGCCGGCGTGGCCCGTTTTGACAACTCTAATCCTAATGAAACTATTGGGGCATGTTATTTGTTTGGGTCTGCAACTTCACGACCATATCGATTGGGGAAAGAATGCTGAAGTCTTAAAGACAAATAGTCTATCGCTTACCCTGTGTTTGTTTTTATAGAAATAGGGAAGAGAGAGTTCAGAGAGAGAGAGAGAGATAGAAGTTAGAAAGAGAGAGTAAAGTTTATCTCGTTTGGCAAAAGAGAAATAGGAGAGAGAGACTAAAAATTCGTGGGTTCCACCAAAATTTCAATCCTTGGAACAGATTCAATGGAGAGAGAAGGTGTGTGTCTCCTATTTTCTTCTTTTACCCCCAATTTATTATTATTAAAAAAAATTCAATACCAAAGGACAAGAAGGAAAGGTGAGTCTTTTAGTCTTTTAAAAAGAATATCGTTTTTCTTTTTTCATATTCTATCAAACTAAATGAAGAAAAATTAATACTAAACAATACACTAAATCTACTCTATTTCTCACATCTTTCTCTCTTCTCATTCTCCTTCTCTCTTGTCTATTTCTTCTCACAACCAACATAGTGTTAAACATTCATTGGGTTTGCTTGGTTCAAAGGAGGGAAAGGGACGAGAGAGATTTAATTAGATTTTGCGTGTTGGTTGGGATGAAGGGAGGAGAGAAACTTTAATAGAAGAAATAGACTAATTTACTTTTTATACCCTTGCAAACTTTTATGTTAAATTTAATGGAAAGTTATTAAAGTAAATATGTTTAAAATAGTTAAAGTTTTCTTCTCTCTCATCCAAATCTCTCCAATATTGGAAGAGAACTAAATCACTCCCTTTCCCTCCCCTCCATAAAAAAAATAAATCAAACAACAAAAATTTAAAATATTTCCTCCCATTCCCTCCGTTCTACTCCAACCGGTTAGGAATTAGGATAGTCAAATCCATCACCTTTAAAAAAAAAAAAGGCTTAAATGGAACCGTTTTGTAGTTTGTACTTTGTAGTTTGGAAGTTAGCAAAAAATAACGGATACCATCATAACGCCGTTCTGTTTCCATGACGTCCCCTAACTCCCCATTCCAAGTATCAGTTCATTCATTCATTCCTCCTTCCATCCTCATCATTTCATTTCCCACTTCAGGGATTTGGGATCCGACAAAACCCAATCCGTTACCAAACACTACCACTTTATTTGGACCAAAAAAAAAACTTAACTCATTTTCCTTCGTGTCTCGCGTGATCCCCATCATTCTGTCCACGTGACATTACATCTCCGTTCACCAACCACCCCCTTCACCGAGTTTCTATTTTATGGTTTGAAAGCAACGAGATAGTAATGTTTATCAAAAAATCTCTCGATATTTTTATGTTAACAAATGTTTGTAATGATAATAATGTGTATGAAGCAAGAACGTGAATTTTAACTTTTTACGCATAATTTTACAGTCAGATTTCATTTTTCTTATTCGTATTGGATAGCTGTGATTTTTTTTTATAAAAAAAATTAGAAATAGTAAATATGAAAGCTGATGAGATGTTGTACATAGGAGGGAAAGTTTATTTAGTTTGAATGAGAAGGACCTCACACAATATTTTACTCCAAATTGGGGTTGTTGGAATCGGACTATGAATTTGGGGATGCTTTGCTTCACAAGGGAGGAGAAGTTAGTGAGGGCCCACTCAGAGACCACTAAGTCTAAAGGCTCCAAGATTTGACAGTGCCATTGTGTGTGTCTAGCGTGTCACTGCCTCTCCCTATCTAATGTCTATTTCGTCGTTATCTATCTCTACTCCCCTACACTATACTTTTTTTTTTTGTTCCTTGTGTTTTCTTTCTTTTTCCTTCCTTTCTTCGTAAAACTGCAATATTCGTCTTTTTTTTTGTCCAGGCAATTTTCGTCTTATAAGCTGCATTTCTTAAGCCACGTGTTCACTCACACACCTGGCATCATCTTTGGGACCCACTCTTAAACCGGGTCTGTTTGAAAAAATAACTTATTTAAGCACTTATAATATAAGTACTTATCATTTAAATGCTTATGTATAAATTATTTTTATAATCAAAGAAATAATATACTAAAATTGATTTTATATAAGTTATAAATAATAAACTCTGTCAAACACACTGACAAAAATTTATATCAAATAAACTCAAATAAACCAATTCAAACATGCCCAAATCACTCTCCCTCGCCGATGTTTGTTTTGTTTTATTTTCGCTTCCTTCCCCACCCTCGCCCCGCGTTTTTGGTTTCAAACACAGTATTCATGGTGGCATCTAGCGTGGTGACCATAAAATGGTCACCATGATGGCGACATTAAATGCAGACCATTGATTCTGTTGAAAAAAAACTCCAACGGCGCAGATCTCTGAAGGGCTACCCATTGAACTTTTTATGTAATAAGTCTTAAGAAATTGCAAAAGTGAGTCTACATTTATGAGAAATTATGAAAAAAATGTTGAAAAATTAATTTATTTGTGATAGTACGGTGATTAGAATTAAAAGGTGTTTCACAGTTTGTGTATCTTTTTTCATTTGTAGTTTAAATATATTTTTGTGTTTTGTGTCAAAAATATAATATAATGATATTACATTACAGGAGTTCGTTAGCATGATAAATTGATGAATGTAGCAGCATAATGGAATCTATTACCAAAGCATGATGAAACCCCCATATACACACAGAGCAGATTTTCGGATGAAGGCTTTTCTAAGGCTATGTTTGGATGAGGGTTTTTGGAGGGAAAGAGAGGGGAGGGGAAAATGATAATAGGCTGAAATATAATTGTGGGTCAAATTTCATCATTCTATAAAAGTTATGGGCAAATTTCTATATTTAACAAAATATAGGGGACAAATCTTTGATTTAGCAAAACTGGCTCTAATCGGATATATATATAGTAGGTAAAAGTCAATGGTTGCCATCATGGTGACCACTTTTCGGTCACCATGCTAGACGGCACCCAGTATGCATAACTCGCTATTGGTTGCGTGGAGAAATAAAAAAATTGATATATATAAAATAAAAAACTAAGTACCAAATGAGAACACGAGACACACAAAACCAATTATAAAATAAAATGAAGGCTTAATTATACTTTTTGGTCACTAGTATCATGGTACAATTTCGGTGGTCCAATTTTGCCACTCTTTTGTCTAATTTTTAATACTATAAATCTATATGATATATGTGAAACTAATTTGATAAAATTGAGTCACCGTGATGTTAATCAGTCTTACATATATTTGGTTATAACAATTAAACGATATAATGAATAATGATGGAGAAATTTGATTGTAATAATTGAAATACATAGAGACAAAAATTGCGCAATTAAAACTAAAGGATAAAAAATGCACAATCGCAATATCTAAAAGGCTAAAAATGTAATTAAACCTAAAATTAATACATATAATTGTATTAAAATGACAAAATATAAGTTAAATATAACTGTAAGCGCGCGCTGTTCTACGATATTTATTTACCATTTTATGCGAAACAAAAAAAAAGTACCATCTCCAATATATGCACGGTCCTTCCAAAGGTAGGGTGTGATGGATTTTAAATTTAAACAAAATTTCAAATATATTCCCACTCAAACAAAAGCGCTCGGAAACAAAATTCATTATTTTATTTTTCGATGTCCTTTTTTTTGTCTTTCTAAAGAACCTAGCCAAGACTATTCAATTGACTGCTAGGTGCGTACCTATGATTCTAAATGGATCATAGTGAAACATCTAAGATTTTTTAGAGGTTAATCAAAACATCAACAAATATAATACTGTTTTTTTTTACTCCACGAAACTAATAGAACCTCAACGTTGTAATTATTATAAGCAACAAGGGATGCTCGGATCATGCGTAAATTTCGACGGCGATATGCAAATTAATGCCTTTATATACGTGGATAAAAATCTAATATGACTGTTATTTCAAGGTAGTTCCAAATCATGAATGCGTCATGACTGCAGTACTTGTGATTTTACATGAGTGGATTTTTTGTTTATTCCCTACTCCAATGAAATTGTAAGCTACATCCTTTGCTTTTACCTCACCATGATCCACGGTTTTCATTTTATCTTCACATATCTTGCTTTTCTTTTCTTTTTTTATTTCTTCTAAAAGACTAAAAACCCATCACATCCTACTTGTTAATTGTAATATGATGATTTATGAATATTAAACTCCAAACCCCAGCACACAAAATCAGATGACATATCAACCTCAACCATACAGACAAAGATTCTGCGTGGAAGAAACAAAGTGGGAAGTGGGAACAAACCAGATTCTTTTCTTCACAGGAATGCTAATACAAACACCGTTACCGTATGTGTTGTGTGCCTAGGGATGTTGGGCACAGTTCCCCATCACTTTTGCTTTTATATATTCACCCTCTCAGTGTTTCCTTTGACTGATATAATTTTGACCAGTCAACCAACATGACTGATCCCTATGATGTTTCATGCCTCATGACCCCACCTACAATCCATGCCCCACCACATATTTTTGTATCCTCCAATCTTTGATATATCCCATTAATTCTATCACACATGTTTATTTCAATTAGCCTCTAATAACATAACATATACTATTATTTTTCATTTTTGCTTTCAAATGCTTTGAATACTAGCTATAGCAACTTAATTAAGGGTACATATAGGGTGAACCCAGGACTAGATTTCAATGGGATCCAAAGGGTCGTCAAAGTGGGATCAATCATTGTTTGCTATTGTTTTTCCATAATTACTCCGAAAGATAATGATAGTATGAATTTTATATAGATAGTATTATGGTATTTCCCGCCAGCCACTCTAAAGAATCTGCTACGCAAATGGCTGTAGAAACAGAGTACCCAATTTAGGAACAAACATACAGTATAGAAGATACCTGTATTCCCTCCTATTCAAATATTTGATAGTTTTAACTTTTTATTTTTGTTCCAAAATTTTAGTTGTGTTTTAGGATTTTATGATATAATTTATTATTATTTTTAACTATATCCTTAGTATAATTAATGATTTTGCGTAGAGAAATAGTTATGATAGTTGAGAATGATGAATAATAAATAGAGATATTTTAGTCTAAAATTTATCCAATTAATTATTTTTTAATCTGTGTGTCAAAACCTTAACTCACCAAAGTTTTGAATTGAAGGGAGTATTAATTAATTTAATTGTATATATGCAGTCCATTGTTTTGCTTAATTTTTTCTATTGGGTGGGGAGATCATACTTAATTGAAACTTAAATTAATTAATACCTTAGTTTGATTGAATTTCTGATCATTGATCACATGCAATATTTAATTTTCCGGCCGGGATTTGGTCATAATAGCCATGATTAATTGTTAATAGGTTAGCAATCAGTAATTTGGTGGTTTGCATGTTTATCTTAATTGTAACTACTCTAAAGAGAAAGAAATAATGTGCCCCATGATTCATTCAAACTCGGGATTAAAAATTTATAAAATGCAATGATTATGGCTGTTAACTTTTCTCTAATCATATTTTGAGGAAAGAATGAGCTCAAAGATACAGATCGATCTGTTGTGGGAAAGAGGAGAGTGGTACTTTTTTCTTCTTTTCTTTGTATCGAGCTAAGCGACAAAGCGCCATGTGTAAGGAAATATATATCTGATTAAGCTGCAGATCGATCGATTAAATAGACAAGAAGACGAAATTAATCATTGATCTGTTCTGCGTTGGCAAATAATGGTAACTATCATACAATCATTTCCCATATATTTGGCGGTTCAGATGAACATTCAAGTCTTTTACCTCGTAATTTTTTTAAACTTAAAGATATTTAATTTAATAATTATTTTAAAATGAAGAAATCATATTTGTGTCATGTTGTAGAGATTATTTGCATAGTTGTGGTCTTGTAGATAACACAATCATATCCCAGCACTATATAATATATATCAATGGATGTTCCAGAGATGTGTACGTATTTGAACTAACGCACAAGCAGGACGACATCATAGCATTAGTAAAGTTTTTTTTTTTTTGAGGGGGGAGGGGAGTGGTTTGGATTGTTGTGCAATATATGCATGCTATATGCTATATATATGTACATTGAAAAAGAGAATGGTTTTGTGAGTGAAGTGACTATAATGGGAAATGATGTCTGTAGAGTGACATCGCAAACAAATTAAAGGAGTACGAGTTGCATCCAAATATAAGTGGGAGTTGAGTAAGACCAGTCATGTCACTGTGTTATACAGATTATTATTGATCATGATCAGGGTTGAGGGACCACCAGCACCCGAATTGAAGGGCCAAAAGAACCAAAACAAGTAAAGCAAAAATTGACCCATGAATGAATGAATAATATCGAGTGAGTGAGTGAGTGGTGACAGTGGTGAGGTGTCCAGCATAGCCAACAAACACATATACGCGAGTGTAACTGAATACATATATACATGAGCCAGGCACAACGTGTTCCATCCTATTCCATGTATAACAAAAAGAAAAAAATTAAACTATGAGGTTTGACGTAAGTGGTTAATATGTCCTGTTTAAGGAACAGACTTGGCTAGTACTGATCCCTCATGACGGAACAATTTGCTCTGATAACAAAATAATCTGTAACTAAATTTTACTTATCTCTTAACTTAATAATACACATTAGTTCAGTACATTTTTTTCTCTGGATACAGTAGATAAAAAAAATTAGAAAAAGAAAAATGATGGAATTAACGAAGGAAATGGAGGGAACAGAAAGTGTGCACAGGAGGATGAGTGCACCAAAAAGACGAAAGAATAGGGAAACAGGAAGAGGGATGAAGAAGGATGAAAATGGAGATCCTCTGTCACTGTCACTGGTGTCCCCCTGCCTGTCCCCAACATCATTACAAGTCCACATCACCCGGACATTCAACAAACGACGACGACAATCCCATTCCCTTCACTTCCATCAATTTCGATTAATAATATCCCGTTGCTCCCTCCCGGTCCCACCTCATCATACACACATCCAAAAACATCCACATTCCCACACTGCCCCTCTTTGGACCAAATCTCTGTTTTTATTCGTCCCCCAACAAAAAATGATCACAATAGTTATTATATTAATTCTAATTTCTTTATTATTTAATTAGGAAAAACAGCACAGTGTTTTTTTAACTTTAGAGTTAATTGAACTTTTAATCCCAGTTATCACAATGGTGCTAATTTTGGTCACAAGTTCTAATTGCGAGATTTTTCTCCCAATTATTACTGTTAAGTCTCTTTCATTTCAATTCCTAATACAAAACACTAGCACAGTGACATGCAAGTAATAATTAGGATACCTGGAACCAAGATTGCTTAATTGGAATGAGATCAAAATCGCAGGAAAAAATTGCAATTAATTCTTTATTTTAATTGTGGTAGATGGAATAACAATTGAAAAATAGAAGAGAGTAATAAGAGACAACATGGGAACGCGAGTGGACGAGGTTTTGTGTTTGGGGGCTGAGAAATTGATCGTTTTGTTGTGTTTGGGCGATGAACTGGAATTGGAATTGGAATTGGGTGAGAGTGGATTATGGAGGGTGGGGGGGAGTGGTGGATGTGTGGGGACCCTATGGGTGAGGCCAAGGAGGGGGGGTGGGGTCTACCAATAGTTGCAATCCACGCGAGAGGGGGACCCACTGGGTTGCAGGGTCTGAAGGGAGGGCCGGGGTGAGTGTTTCTTTTTGTTTTTGTTATTTCTGCATCGTATGAAACCGTTGCAGAACAGAATTTTGGGGTATAGTAGGCACTAGAATTTTCTTTCTTAATGCTTTCTCTGCGTGCAAGCCAACCTCATCCATCATCTCGTACGGCAAAACCCATCATTGCCCTTCTCTCTCTCTCTCTCTCTCTATCTCTTGGGATTGCTTGCTTTATATATAACTAGTACTGGACCTGTGGTTTCTATTACCTTACCTCACTTTGCATGACTTCCTAAACCACCTCCATAGTTTGCTCCTCTCTCAATTTCAGTTTCCTCTCTCTCTTTCGTTCGGTTTCCCTTTCCTTTCCTTTCCTTTCCTTTCTTTGAGTACTAATACAAACACTCACACACACAGACTCGAAGCTATACATACCCTCTTACACACAAAAAAAAAAGCAACCAAAACCGAGTTAATTATCTGGAGTGCATACTTTGATTGTATGGATGGATGCTTCTAGTGGACAACATCAGGTGAAATACACTTACACTTCACATCATTATATCATATGCATGGGTGGTGTTCTATCAACGTCCCCTCGATTTCTTTAATTTTTTCTTCCATCTTTGCCCTTCATGGATTTTTACTACTTGGTTTTTGGGTTTTAATTCTTCTAATTAATTCCTTAAAATCAATCTAGAAGAGTGATCAACTAAATTCACACAGAAAAGTTGATTTTTTTTTCTCCTCATTTTTTTTACAAAGTAGAGAAACACAAACACCCTTTGGAAGAAATATAGTAAAGCTATATGTCCCTCCTTCGTTATTCCATACCATATACTATACTGCTAGTGCTCATGGTGTTTTCTATGGAGCATATATGCGCATAATTAAAATTTCAATTTTGTATTTATTGGCACACTCTACGGGTTCACAAAGATGAAGATGCGAAACTTAATTTTCATACCTGTTGGGAGTAATTTATGCAATTACTTTACTTTTAATTCCTAAAATTAACATCTCGTTTCTGATTGTGTTCATAATTAATGGATGCATACATCAACAAATTCGTCAGAGGATTATTCTGCTCTTAATTGGTTTTCAATTTTTTCATGTCAACTCATTTGGGTCTTTTGTGTTGTTGCAGCAGATGTCTAGCCAGTCATTGGAGAACATGTTAGCTTGTTCAAAATCCCAACAACAGGAGAGGAAGCCAAGACCTCAGCCAGAACAGGCACTAAAATGCCCAAGATGTGACTCCAACAACACCAAGTTCTGTTACTACAACAATTACAGCCTCTCACAGCCAAGGTATTTCTGCAAGTCATGCAGGAGATATTGGACTAAAGGTGGAACACTGAGGAATGTTCCAGTGGGTGGAGGGTGCAGGAAGAACAAGAGATCATCCTCATCATCATCAAAGAGGATTCAAGATCAAGCATTTTCCACCAATCCTAATAACCCACTCTCTGGCTTCCCTCAATTGTCTTATGATCACTGCAGTGACCTCACCCTTGCATTAGCAAGGCTCCAAAAGCAATCTTGTGGGCAAATGGGGTTTGATGAACATGATCTTTCCATTTTGGGGAACCCCACAAGTACCCCTTGTGATATTCTCATGAACCACTCTTCCACAAACCCAGGATTCTTAGATGCACTTAGAAATGGGTTCCTTGGAACACAGAGTAGTAATGTGCAGAATCTGTACTATGGATATGGGAATAATGGGGACAATATGGGAGAGGTGGTGGACAATGGAAATAATGGTTGTGGGGTTAATGGGGTTAATAGTAGTGGAGAGATGATGCTGCCTTATAATAATAATGATCAAGAAATGAGCACTGCCACTACTCAAGCAGTGACAGTCACTACCATGAAACAAGAACTGTGTAATGGCAGGGAACAAAGTGAAAATAGGGTCTTATGGGGTTTCCCATGGCAGCTCAATGGAGACACAAACATGGGTACTGAACTTGACTCAGGAAGAGCTAGTAATTGGAACGGTTTCACTTCATCTTGGCATGGGCTTCTCAATAGCCCCCTAATGTAGAAGACCGACACAAGGGCACAGAGAAAAATATCAGTCTTAATTAGGATTTTCAAATTTCAATCCTCTTGAGTACTGCTGGGTTAATTGGGGGCTTTTGATTCTCTTCAATCATCACCTCTCTAGCCTTTTATTTTTTTCGTTTGTTTTTCTTTTATTTTCTTTTTTCTGATCCTTTGCCCCTTAAATTGTCAAAATTTTTGTACTAGTATCTTTTGATTGGTTGATAGATTAATGAAATTTCAGATGTTTGCTAACCAAGTCAACGAAGTTGGAGAGAATTAGTTAGATATAAAGCTTCATTTCCTTATTTGATGACAGATAGAGAGAGAAAGAGAGAGGGGTGTGTATATAGAGAAAACGAGAGTGATGTTTCATGGTTTTAATGCAGCCTGAGCCTGAATTCTTCTGAGTACAGTTTACAGTTAGGATCAATTTTTCAGGAGCCTTCTTCTTGGGTTCTTAATTAGTGGTGGTTTTCAAGATATTCTGCCACGATCGCATCTTGTTCTCACCAGGTAGATTCTTAGAACACGTTTGTACTGACTATTACTAAATGCATATTATTATTAAATTATTTATTAATTGAAATAGTCACCAATATTGTTACCATATATGAATATGATATGATAGTGGAGCTGAATCAGCTGATGAGAATTTCTCGTGTCACCAATATTAGAAATTTCAGTGAAGCATGAGCGTCAACTTCGGGAAGGATTTTTGTCTCTCTTTGGCACTGGACAGACCAAATCCAACTTAGGATTTGGGCGTGAGAAAACCGTCAGTGATCCCAATCAGTTTGAAGATAATTATAAACGTGCCTTAGTAATCAACGACAATGAGCTACATATTTTCTACATCGTTGTTTGAATTATACTATTATACTATTTTTAAATGGGGCATGGATTCTGGAGCATAAAAAATTTCAAAAGAGTCAGAGAGAGAATCTGGTTTGTTTGGCTGTCACTCTTTGAGAATTCGTTCTCTAGGTATGAAAATATGAAACAGATGTGTAATCAATGCAGCTGTATAGCATTGAAGTGATGAAGGAGCCATTTTCCTCCTAATTGAGATAAGATTACAATTTTGTCCTCAAAGGGTAGAGAGATTGATAGGGGATTTTGGTCTAAAAAAGGGTATTCCTATGGATATTTTTATTGTTTGGGTTCAAACTCAGATCACACTGGTTAAATTATGAGAGGCTCATGTCATCTCGTTCAAGTCTCTAGTGGTAATATCCTTCTAGTTAAGATAAGATTACGATTTTGTCCTTAAAGGGCAGAGTGATTGATGGGGGATTTTGATCTTTTATTAGATGATTGTGATTCATGACAATTGACAAATAGTAATAATAATAATCGGATTAAATTGACCGTCTCATTCACCTCAAAGCGCAACAAGTACTAGGCATACTTTGGTTGGGGCTTCAAATGAGAACGAATTAGGGGAGCAAGTACAACTGGTCAAAGTCTTCAACTAGCACTATCTCTTGTTTATCTGACATGCACATGCCACATAAAGCGATTGATAGTAGTATATTAATCTATGTGCTCCCTATCAACAGTGAAAATGGTTTCCTTTTAGTTTCTTAATCTATCATTCAGAAGGATTTACAATTTAAATAAGGGTCATAAAATGAATACTTTTTTTAATAATAGGAAGTTAGGGAACAGAAGAAAAAGCTTGGACTCGTTCCTTTGAATTATGTACAAAATATTCCACACTTGCATTAACAATAACTATATATATCTTGAAAGAATAACTAGATTCAAATTTTCTCGGATAATCAAGTGTAAGATTTTCTAATACTCCAGAACGACAGTTCAGAAAATCAGGCAGCAGGTCTAAACTAAAACGGCTTTTCATTATAACCGAGCTCAACAGGGCCAGATACGAATCTTGAGATCAAAGTTGAACAATATGCCGCAGATAATTAAAATATTAAGAACGTTATGGCCCAAGGGAAGTAGTACATACCATTTAAATTTAATTAAGGCCGATAGATGGGTGTTTTAGAATTTAGGCTTACGGTTTAACTCAATCTCACAAAACTAGCTGAACATATCTCTAATCGATGTAGGACTCTCAACACACCCCTTCATGGCCATGACTGAGCATTTGGAGCGTTGACAAACATAGGTGACCCAATAACGATCTAGGATAGGTTTTGATATTGCCCAAGCTTTATAAGAACTACTTGAGCATGTCTCTAGTCGATGTGAGACTCTCAACAGAGTGAGTCATTATTGTATTCGTATTCCTGTTGAGAGTTACCAAAGTTGATCCTCAAAGAGAAGAGTAAGATAATTTGTTGAACAATTTGAAAGGTAGGAAAATTAATGCATCAAATATCAAATTTAAAATGAGAAGTTTTTTTTTGGGTCAAGAAAAATGAGAAGTTTTTGAAAATCCTGAAGTTCACATATCGCGCCAAAACATAGGTAACAATTTCATGATACCAACTTACAAGAATGATGTATCATGCAAGTACAGTCAGTGATGGCACAGATACCTCACAAGCCTCATGTGAGTGATTGGATATAAAGGAAGAAGTTCAAAAAGAAACAAAGGAAAAAATTAATGATAATATCTAAAATCTATCTAAATTCTTCTATTTTTATGATTTAATATTTAATTGAATATTTTAAGATTTTTTTATTAAATATTAAAATTTTAATAAAAATTTATTTCTCCGTGCCATTACCATATCAGCTTACACATCATTATACAATTTCAATTTTGTGTACATGAACATCATAAGAAAATGTATGCATATTAAGTGACTTGTCACAGGCTGTAATATTTGGTTCTGTAATCTTTCAACGATATTACTCAAGCTTATATTACTCTGCACGGCCGTAACAAGCTTATATTACTCTATTGACATGTCACTTTTTAATTGGCTGAGTCAAAATCCTATGTGTTAGTCTGTGATTATCCAAGATTTTCTCGTATTTGTTTTTTTTTTTTAAAAATCTATTGACATGGCACTTTTTAATTGGCTGAGTCTAAATCCTACGTGTTAGTCTGTGACTATCTAAGATTTTCTCGAAAAGAAATGCCTTCACGTGCCGCTATAAACGCAATTACAGGATTAAGTGGGTTTTACATTCTTTAATTCCAACCATAAAGGAAATTCAAGACAGAGCAAAGTACAGGAAAGCTACGGTAAACAAGCCATACTCTCCACAACGTTCAATAAACTAACAAATAAGTATGATTTTTTGCAAGCCCACACATACAATTGAAACGTAGCAAGTTCCAGTTCCATGAGGCACTTAGAGTAACTAGAGTCAAAAGGATGCAGAGAAGAGAACCCTGTTCCACTTCTCCCCTATTCTACAATTGAAAACCATAGAAAACCAAATATAGGGACTCCTAAAATAAATAATTCAAGACCTAGGCTTCTCCTTCTTCTCTTTGAAGAGTGCGAGAAGAGACACCCCGGATACCTTCACAACCTTGAATCTGACTCCAGGAATATCTCCAACAGCATGTCCTTTTCGGCCAAAACCAGCAATAAGCACTTCATCCTGCATAAATCATAGCAACAAGCACTGACTTTTAAGTGGAAAGGAAAAAAGTGAAACAAAACCAATTCACCCCAACAGCTCTCCTTCCCTTTCATCTGTTTTAGGAAAACTTACATTTTCTTCGATATAGTTCAAGCAACCATCATTTGGTACAAAAGCTGCAATCTTCTTTCCGTTTTTGATTAACTGTACTCGAGCACATTTTCTGATAGCAGAGTTTGGCTGCTTAGCCTCAATCCCACTGTACAAAACTCAAACCTTTAGTTAAGGCTTATATAAAATTTTCAAGTGAAAATGATTTACAAGCAATCAAAATAAAAGCAGAGATAGCACATATTAGACTAACATTTTTTCAAGAACAATGCCTTTGGCATGAGATGACCCCGCGAATGGCTTTTTCCATTCATTTCCAAGATTTGATTTCTTGTAGGCCTTGTCAGCCCACCTCTGCCTTCTTCGGTGGGACTTCAATTTGCGAGCAGCTCCCATACCACGTGTTTTCCTGACAAAGGAGAAAATGCCAGTAGATTTGAACTGATTAACATTTCTCAGGAAAGCGCAATGCGTAACTATTACTAGTCCACCCTATGAAAATTGGCCCTTTAATTCATTGCCAAAGATTGACAGATTGGATGGTAAACAATGACTCAACTAACATAAGAACCACACATGAGAAAGGAGGTACTGTACTGATATGTGTTAAAACTTCCCATGAACTACTGAATGAACAAGTTTTATAATTATACTATTATTTAATTTAATCACTTTAGACATTCTCCATAACTACAAACATGAAGGATTTGGATCAGATGCAGCTCCAGCAGTTGCTATCCAGTATAAATTGTTTTCCTACTGTTTTTGTCATATTTTTAAAAGCCAAAATGATCGAAACAGGAAAATTGCTTCTGAAGGATAAGATTCCAATTTTTGCCTGTTCACCAACAGGCACTTAACATTTATGGAGAACAAAAGTAAACTACTGGAACAATAAATCAGATAAATGTAAAGCATTGCCGGTACAACGAAATACTTAACCACAGTTACACATTAACACTCTGTTAAATTATACAACTTGCTATAAGCCCACAAATCTATATAATGAATAGCATGTACTGATTACAGGGGGGGGGGGGGGGGGATTTCTTTCTGGCATATCATATATAGGCTGAAACATAAGCAATCATTCAAAATTAATAAACAATTTTGTTAAACGAAACGAGACTCACCCCATGATGGCAAGTGGTGAGAACGAATCACAGAACCGTTCTGAAGCTTCTGAACCGGAAGGACTGGACAAGTAGGAACGAGCTAGTCGCTGCTCAGGCCGCCACACCCAAACCCTAACCTAAGCTTATTAATCTGCCCTTTTTTTTTTCTTCCCGTTATTTTCCCTCCGTCGTTCAATTGGGAATTGGTAAATACACCCTACAAAATTTGTCATCCACCCCACTTTAACATTCAAATTCCAAAATTATCTTTTTTTAATATTGCATTTTGCCCCAAAATTGCATTTTTTCCGTTTGTATTCTGGAAACTCCAGTCAAATTTGTATTCCGAAAACTCAAGTTTCCGGTAAAAATGTAAAAATGCATTACGAAAACCGAGTTTTCGGTAAAGACACAAAATTGGAAGAAAAAAAAAACCAAATCAACTAAGGTATAATAGTAATTTATCTTTTTAATGTGGGGTGTATGGCCAAAATCCAAGGTGTATTTACCAAAACCCCGTTCAATTTCTCTATATTTCAGCCCACTACGCTGTTTGTAATACGAGAATTTTTAAATGCACATACATATATTGCTATTGACACATACATAAACAGTATAAAGCCTAAAATACCCTCATTGTTTTGTTATTGTGCGGAACTATTAATTTCGCAGTATCGCGGAACTATTACTTCCGCGGATATTATTTTTAACGCACACACACAAATAACATATGCGGAACTATTATTTCCGCGGTGTTATTTTTTTAACAGTTCCGCTAAATTGTCTTTTTTTTTGAACAGTTTCGCGCGCACACAAACACATCGTCTTCCTCACTCAAACAGTTCCGCGCGCACACTGTTTGTTCCTTCTTCCTCTCGCCCCCAAAATCTATTTCCCCACTTT
This sequence comes from Glycyrrhiza uralensis, assembly GCA_030159175.1. Lineage (NCBI taxonomy): Eukaryota > Viridiplantae > Streptophyta > Magnoliopsida > Fabales > Fabaceae > Glycyrrhiza > Glycyrrhiza uralensis. Next base: position 51,615,140 of record BRZY01000003.1, on the reverse strand, counting down.
TTCTTCCTCATTCCTACTTCCTCTCGCCCCCCAAATCTATTTCCCCATTGTTTCTTCCTCATTCCTACTTCCTCCTTCCTCTCGCCCCCCTCTGCATTTTACATTCTTGGTGAATTCATAGAACATTGCTATGGTAAATTGGGAAAAATGAAAGTGATCAAGCATAAAGCAGATACAGCGGAAGTGAAAAGCTTCATATAATTGATTCTATTGGAATATTATCAGTAGGCATAATTTGTTTGTCGTTGACTTGGGTGCAATATAAAGGTTTGTCTTTTAGACTTTTATCGTGTAGGTTAAAATAAGAATTACATGAGGGAGAAGAAGCAAAAACGAAAGTGGATCTACTCGTGGATCTACTGCTGTGTGCGTGCAGAGCAGAAGTGTGAAGAGAGGGAACTATTGTGTGTGTGTGTGCGCGGAAGTGTGTGAGGGAACTACTGTGTGTGTGCGGAACTGTGAAGAGAGAAAATGTGTGTGCACGGAAGTGTGTAGGAGAAGGTTTGGGGTATTTTGGTATTTTAACTTTTAAGTGTATGTGTATTTAGGAAAATATGTATGTGCAAATATAAAATCCCTTGTAATACCCGCCTAATGGCCCAAACATTTCGACAAAAAAAGGCCCAAAAATATATGGGCTACATGTAAAGCCTTCTTGTACGACTTTAAAATTGGTTTTTTGTTTTGACAAAAAAAGTATTTTTTGTCAGACATGTAAAAGCCTTCTTCTTCCACTGCAAGCAATACGATTCCAACGCCACCGATTCATTGTAAACCACACCGAGTACTATGAAACAGAAACGTCCAAAAAAATTAAAATTTCAGCCGCGATTGATCTCACTGGGGGCTAACAAAACCATTGCCATATTTAGAGATTTCTTTCCTGTACAAGCCAATGATCTTTTTTCTTTGCCAATATAAAAGCCAAACCCTTAAATCATACTTCTAAAAGAATTAATCTTCTAAACATGTTCTTGTACCAAGCAAAAAAATGTGCTTAAATTGTGAAACCGATTTGAAGAGGAAATGCGGTGGACTGGAATTTTTTGTATGCCCTATTTTCAGAACGCGCTGCTTTCAGAGGACTGGAGGAGAAAGAAGGCCAACAAAAAAAAAAGATCACGTCACATAGAATTAAAAATCGATACAAACCGTTAGATTAAAATGAATAAAATGGTGAGGATGTGGAGTAACACTTTAGAGTTACTCGTAGAGTAACTTGATCCCTCTTCATTAATTATATATATTTATCTTTTTACGATCAACTTTGATAAAATAGCAAGGGGTAGGTAGACTAGATTGTGTGAACTGTTAAAAGCTCTTAGTTCATTCAACAACTAAATGCCAATTTTCCAAGTTAAAAAGTTCACAAACAGTTTCAGAAACAGGCAGAATTTACAATGCAATGCAGAGGGGAGGGCAGTGGTCAGAAAAAATCGCAAAAGATATAAATATCACAGCAACACAATATTAGAACAACATCATATATATAATATAATATCAGACATGTCACTACTTTTGAGGCTTCTTCCACAAGACCCCAATCTTCTTCAGCATGTTGCCATTTTTCTTTCTCTGGAAGTCATCATCAATGTCTTCAGCAAAGGGTGAGCACTTATAGTTGTTGTCCAAAGACACGGTTCTCTCTGTGAGCTTCCCATTGTTCCCTGCTGAAAGCATTGCCGCAGCTGCCTCTGCAGCCTTCCTCCACTGATCAGACTGCACCTTCATCCTTCTCAGTTCCGCTTCCATTTCCGAGTTTGCTGCTTGCGCTGCTTCTAGCTGCTCAGCCACCCTCGCCGCCTTCCGGTTGCTCCTCTCTGCCTCCTCCATCACGATCCCAAGTTTCGCGAGAGCCTCGCGTTCCGCAGCCTTAGCTCCCTCTACTTCCTTCTTCACTTTACCACCATCTGAGAATTTCTTGCTGATTTCCAACTTCAGCATTTCATTCTCTTCAGATATGCTTTGCAGTGTTGTTTCTTTGTCCATCGTATCTGCCTTCAATTCAGCCACGCATTCTTCTAATCTTTTAAGTTCCTTTCTAAGTCCATGTTCATTTCGGGATGACATGCTCTCTTCAAGCTTCAAATTCAAGTTCTCATTCTCCTCCACAATACCCTGCAACTCGGTTTCCTTATCCATTAGGTTGGCCTTCAACTCTTCAATATCAGCTTTCTTTCTTTTCAATTCAGCCTCTAGCTCACATTCCCTCTGGCCCAATTCGGATTTTATCTGCTCCATCAACTCATAGGCATTCCTAATCTGCACCGTGCTCCGAATCTGTTCTTCTTGGTGTTTAGTCTCAGCAGTATCTATAGCAGATCTCAATCGTCCAACCTCGGACTTCAAAGAACAAATCTCTGATTCAATCTGATTAGGATCCTCTCCCTCTTTTAATTTTTCAGGTTCCTGCTCAAGTTTATGATCATCTACAAGATTTCCGCAATCACTGCATTTATTATTGATGGGGTCTGTCTTAAGTTTGCTAACAAGTGCGTCTAGTGTGTTCACCCTTGCTCTAGATTGGTCTAACTCTAAAGCAATTGAATTGTAGCCATCTACAGCTTTTGCAACATCAGCCCTTAGGATTTCCACAGTTCCTTTTGCAGCCTCAAGTTGCAACAAGGTTTCATTGACTAGAGTTTGGGCCTGAGCTTCAGATTCCTTGCAATTCCTGAGTTGGCTTTTCATGTTCTCCATCAGAGAAAGTGTTTCTGACAAGTTTTGCTTCAGGTTTAGTAGCTCCATATCTGCTGATTCAGCATGTTGAGTTTGCACACTCCCACAATTAGCTACCGATTCAAGTTGGACCTTGAGCAGCTGAATCTCATTCATTGCAGAAGGCAAGGAAGTAGAGTCAACTGAGAGATGCTTTTGGGAGGCCTCGTGCTCGGATTGCCATACCCTTTCGCGTTCTTCTGCAATTTTCTGGAGCTCGGTAACACGAGCTTCTCCAGTAGTACAGAGCTCCAGATATTGCTTTTGAGATTCTTCAAGTTTTGCAGATAGGGATAACAGTTGCTCCTTGGACTCCTCAGCATCTTGCTGAGCTTGCTTCTTGCAAGATTCAGACAATATAAGCTGGTCCCTCACCTTCTTCAAATCATCTTGGAGTTGAGAAATTTGAGATTCCAATTCAGATATTCTGCTGGGGCGCTTCCTCTAAAGCAAAACAAAATTATGATGGTTAAAAATTCTTGACAAAGTTCAAGACAACAAAGAGCAATGCCTTGTAGAACATAACTCAATATCACTCAATAATAAAGAATGTACTGAAATGAATAATGAAGAATGTACTGAAAAGAGTGTGACAAAGAGTGTATTGTTAGTATTTCTTATAGAATGGAGAACAACCTGAATAGCAAAAATCCAAAGTATAAAATAACTGAAAAATGAGAAGATAAAAAAAAAAACACCTCAGAGGCTCTGGACCATATAAAACATAATGCTTTCTCAAGTCATACATACAAAACCAATAAGAAGTTGTTATATGGCAATCCAGTAGCTTATTCTACCCACTCTCTTCACAGTGATCTGAATACACTTTAATGTTCAAGAACAGAATCCTATAACAAGGTCCATATTTATTATCTATCTGCTAAAGTATACTTTGTAGGAAAATTTACTCCCTAAAATGAAATTCAAACAAACAAATAGTTAATAGCACCCATTATTAGCAAGTACATTTGAAAGGAAACCAGAAAACAGTCCAAAACTTCCTTCCCAAAGGCAAAAGGTAATTTTTCAAAGGGAAAAAGCTTGTTCGAATAGAGACTACGGTTCCCATTGAGAAGATTGTCACAACAGATACTATGGTTCCAACACTACAGTTAAATATTTGCTGCAGATTATATTATTTGTAAAAAATGGTTACCTCAGGAACTGGGCTCCGGGGTGATCTGCGGTCAGCGACTTTGGGGCTTCTTTCCTTTGATATCTTATTAGCTAGACTTAAAGAAGATGCAGAGTCAGCGTCTGAAGTAGTAGACCTGAGTTGGCGTACAGCACGTGGAGAAACCTTCAGAGGCACTTCAGAGGAGCCACTTCTGAAATTAGAATAAACAAATGCAAACGAGTTAAATCCTTTGTGGGAAATGGAAACCCATATCTCTCATAATTCAAGCAATAAATACTTTGTTGCCATAGTAAAACAATATCCTCACACTCAAATGACAGACTCAATAGAAAGGGGTAATGAGTACTGTAGTGTCATCAACTTCTTGAATTCAAAACGATAAGTGTCTTCCAAGCACAAGATAAAAGATATGTTCTGATTATTGATTGATTAACAAGCTGATAAATAGTGAATTTTCAATTACAATTTTGTAGTAAAATGGCATAGAATGATCTTATTCTTTCAAGATATATTTTCAGTTTGTCACCGTTTCTCAATCAATAGGTCATTGCTGGTAATAGTGAAAGTTGGTAAATGTTGCCCCATAAAAAAAAAATATTGCTTTTCAATGTTAACAGTCACTTGGAGAGAGCAAAAAAAATAGTAATAACGAGACAGTCCATAGAAAAAAACTAATGCTTTGTTCCCTCAAAAGAATCGGTGATAAATGCCCCAGATCCCAATCTCTCATTCCGCAGTTAAAGGGAGGTGCCATATACTGAAACCTACTTGGACTAAAAAGGAAACATATTAATGAGACATGATTAAGCATTTAGACTTGACAAACATTTGGTGCACTAACTGCTACTAACAAGTAACAACGCGTAGAATTATCTATAGATTTTATTGAATAACTCCTTCTCCTCTTGTTTTTTATGTATGAGAAATAATGAAATGCCACATATATCTAGGTAAATAGAAAAATAAAGCTGAGCAGATTTAGCTTTCTAAATTCTAATAGTGTTTTAAAATAAAAAATCCTTTTGAATTAGCAAAGTACAAAAACAACATTGGTAATAAAAACAGAAAAAAAAGAGCAATGATTCAAGATTTACCTTGTCTTTGGGGTCTGCATGGCTTAACTGCCTTCTATCCAGTAAAGAGAAACGGGTTAATAATTTGGGCCTCACAGCTTGAATTAATGCACCCTGACCCACAAGGACTGTTACAGATCAGAAAAAAAAATCACAAACTGAGGAGACAAGCGAATCCAATGTGAATAAAGCTCACGAAGTTGTGGAAAAAAAAAATTAATGGGTTCACGCAGAGGATGAGATGATATACAGAATATATGCTATAAATGCAGAATATTTACTCATCTTCACACCCTAAGCTATAAATGCAGAACATTTGCTCAATGTGATTTTCACTTTAAAGCTAAAAAAGTACCACACTAATGACTGACTCTTCCCTACCCTCAAGCATCAGTGAACCTAAATATATCCCTATGTTTTCAATAGTTAATATAGAAAACCCTATAGATCTTTCCACCGGATTTTACTAGAGTTCACACCTTCCTAAAATTATAACTAAATTGTACCCAAAGACATCACTAGAAAGATATATATTTAAGGGAACAGAAATGGGCACCACTGTAAAGGAAAGGAAAAAAATTAAAAAAGTCAAGCAGATTTGTATTTTGTATCAATCAATATCAGTACAAATATGTCAAAACCACACACACAGGTCCACACATTATAGAAAATGTCCTCTTTTTACCAACCGTTGCCATGATAAGGTCTTTCAGGCTAACAGCACCTAGTTATGATCGTGAGGGACCTACAACTACAAACAACAACAACAACAACAACAGAAAAAGGATAGAAAATTACATAGGTGACCAAGATGCAATGCAAGGCATCCCCATCTCAAACTAGGAAAATACTAATTTACCCACATATATATTTATATATATATGTGCTACTTGAATGAAATAAATGTCAATATATTATGAATCAATCCCATCACAATCACATGCATTCCCATAGATGTATCATGGGCATTTTAGTAAATCGCAAATGAAAATTTCCTTAGCCTCCAATTTTGCCGTGAAACATGGCAAAACACATCCAACGATAGCCTTTGGATATGTGGAGTTGGTATGATACGACACATGCGTTTACCTAAAAGGCTAAAATCGCTCAAATCTTATTAAAATTTGGCTCCAACCCATTGACCTTTTTTTCACACGAGCGAACACAACAAACTAGATGGTTTGGTTTTGTTAGTGATTTTTCTAACAAAAACCATGGTGGCTTTACATTTGTGCGTTGAGCCAAAATGAAGGACAAAAAAACACCCTACCAGGTCACTTCGGATAAGGATTTTCGTTGGGAACAAGAGGAATCAGATCTACTACATTCTACAGCAAACGAGAAAGCATGCAAAACCTTCTTAAAAACGAGACCAAAAGAAGATAATGGAAGAGACCAAAGACGCAACTTTCGAGATTACAAATGGGAGAGAAGGAGCTATACTGTTTATAGATATATTAATTTATTAAAGCATAAGAAAAAAGAGCAAGAAGCACAGCAACAACAGACAAAAGTAAGTACGTTATGGAATCAACTTTCTTATAAAAAATATATATTCCTTTTGCTTTTAAAAAAGATATGTAAATATATATCATAATAATGAAAGCTACGAAACCTTTGCTTGCAGCTCCTGAGCTTAAATATACAGAGAACCGCATTAATGTCAGTTTCTTTTGGCAAAACTTTTTTAATCTAAATCTAAATAAACAAACATATCAGTTACAGGCAAAAGTGCTTTTAAAAATGAAAAGCAGAAAGAGCTTGAAAAGAAGCATCATTTAGGTTCAAGTTCAACAAAATTAACTTTTTAATTTTTGTAAAGTAAGAACTACATTAAATTGATTCATACAAAAAAAAAAGGTGAAACTTAGAAAACAAGAAGAATTGTAGCAACAAAATGTGGAGAAGGAAAGGATGAAACTCAAGCTAAAGAAATGAAGCAGTTTTATGAGGTGGAAGATCTTGTTTCCCATGTGCTAGCTACTATGCTAACATAACATGGACAACAAGAAATGTGAGATAATTACAAATGAACCGGCAACACAACGTGTATAGAATGGACCAGTCTCCTCTCTCACCCCTGTGTGCTGCATTTTGCTTTAAGATATATAACAACATAAATGCAGAGTAAGAAATTAAAGGGACTACAACATCAATGAGTAGTCCTAACCTACTGAAGGTGGTTTCAGGTGAAGTAATGCAGAGAGAAGAACCACAGAAGTTGGAACTCCTCCTGCAATGACGTGTGCTTGTTGGTCTCTATTGTTTTCTTCTCTTTTTTCGTCCTTCAACTTGTGGGTTCGGCGGGGAGTGAGTGAGCGAGCGAGCGTGCAAGTGTAGTGAAAAGCAGAGAGAAAGGGGGTAAGAAAGAGTACAGTACGTCTTGTCGTTTCAGGCACACAGATTTAATTGGTTTTAAGCAGGGCTTTGCGTCCGCATAGTATACCGTATTAATCTGACGTGTCTCCTTCCCTATGGTACTCTTTCCTTTCTCTTTGGCCTACAGGGATATTTTATCGTGTCTTCTCTTGCGTTGGGATCAAGGGTGGATAAATAAATAAATAAATAAACAAGTTGCTTATAAATAAATAAACAAGTTGCTTATTATCATTCTTCGCAGTAAATGTAGTATTTGTTTTTTTTTGGTTAAAGTAGTATTTGTTAATTAATACGAACACTTGTCATTGAAAATTAATTTTTTTTAGTCAAAATCATTGAAGATTATTTAAAATGATCTGGGTTGATATTTTGGTAAATACACTTCAGAAATTGACATACACCCCACATTAATACTGAATTTTCAAAATTATCTCTAATTAATTTCACATTTTGGGTCATATACTCTACAATTTTACGTATATTTCAGAAACTAAACTTTCCAAAATGCAATATGCAATTTTGTATTCTGGAGTTTTCGGAATGCAATTTTCGAATTCTGGATTTGTATTTCGGAAACTAGTTTCCGGAATACAAATTTATATTCCGGAAACTCCAGTCAAATTTGTATTTTGAAAACTCCAGTTTTTGAAAATAACACAAAATTTAAAGGTATTTTTGGAATTTTAACATTAATATGATATGTATGACTAATTTCTAGAGATGTATTTACCAAATCCCTTATGTTTTTGTTGAGTTGGGTTGGGCCGGCCCAAAATAAGGAATCCATCGTGATCCCGATATAAGATTCGTTTGCACATATGTCCAGCGGGCCCTGCTGATTTTGGCAACTCTTAATATAGGCTGGTAGATTGACCAAAAAAATATATAGGCTGGTATTTGACAAAAATAAAAATATAGGTTGGTACTAAGCTAAAGGTCATAAATTTAATATTTTTTTCTTGTATGATATGATATAACAAAGGAAAAATAATGTGTAACAATTATGTGCAATCTCACGAGAATGATGTGTCTCTCTTACTTAACAGTTCCTTCAATCGAGTGATATGTGAGTGAGGACTCTGTCTTTCATTTTATTACTATTTCTGGTCTCTATTATAAGAGAATATTATTTTTTTAGTTCATTGAATAACTCATGTATCTTATCTATATTATAGACCAGATACATGAGTTATTCAATGAACCAAAAAAATAACTTATTTCTTATATATAGGACCGAAAGTAGTATTATTTTAAAAATCAAACGATAAAGAATAATATAAGAAATTCGCTCTCTCTTACTTCATATCTATCGTGAGTTCTAATACAAATATGGTCAAAAAAACCCGAAATAGGGTGGCAATATAATTTGTCCATCTTTACAAGTCTCATAACAACTGCCCTGTTTTTTAGTCTTAAGAAATGATATCACATTAACTTATTGTATCCCCTGTCTTCATTTTTGCCTTTTGTGCTCTCTATACGTTTTGAGGCCTTCAATCTTGTAACTTGTAATTAGGAAAGAGAGGTCTCAAGTGAGTGACGCTCACGTTGAGTGAGGTTCACGTGTTTCAATCCAGCACTACCGTTATCGGTTTCTCTGCTTTCAAATTGATTTTCAGCAATGAAATTTATACACATTGCGATTGACAACCCGTCGAAAGGAAGGAAACTATAGGAAACCAAACATGACACAACAGTTTTTTTTTGGTCGAAACATGACATAACAGTTTTTTTTTGTCGAAACATGACATAACAGTGTTTTTTGGTCGTGTGTGGGTTATGCCATGCGTGGGTTATGTGACATAGGGCCCAAGGTTTTTACAGCCCATTGGACCGGACCACCCTTCATAATCAACCTTACATATAACTAAAAATAATATTTTGACAAAAAAAACTAAAAATAATATAACTTGTCATATTAAAAAAAATTATATAACTTTTTATCAACCCAAAGATATTATATTAATTTTATTATAAATTCAATTTTAAAAATAATTTTTTTAAATTAATTTTAATTGAAATTAAAATTATAAAATTAATATCACTCAAAATTAACTTCACAAATGTGCCAAAATCAATATACATAGAATAGAACGCGTACCACTGTGTATGGCTCAGTTCTTGTGCTGTTGTAGATATCTTGTGTGTAACAAAAAGTAGCTACGTACGTTAATTTGATCTTTCACTTAATTAGTATTAAAAGACATATAGTCGGGGTTAGTGGGACAATATACTTTTTCAACAATGTCATTATTTATATCATAATCATTTGCCTATGAATAAAAAATACGTTGAGAGAAAAAGGTTTGACCATACAATCCGGGATCTTTAAATTGCCATGCAGCTACAAATACAATAGTATACTAAGTCCTGACTTTATGCATGTCCATCAAAGTAGGTATGCCCAGGAATGACAATGGGTAGGGTATAGATAGGGTACTATAGTACCCATTTCTATACCTGCAGTTTGGAAAAATATCCGTACTCGGCCCCATACCCGTGTGAGTAGTAATTTTGATCCCTGTACCCTTACTCTCTGGGTATCTTGGTACCCGTACCCGTACCCGTACCCGTTACCCGCACTTTCACGATGAAAAATGAAAAAATTAATTTCTCAAAGGTAACACATAATATTATATATGGCAAAAATTAAGTACATATTATAATGCATAATAAGATTCTGAAATACAATACATAAAATCAAACCGGACATTAAATAAATTTTACAATAAACTTCTAAAATAATAAATTCATGAACTTGCAGGTGCTGAGGCTGAGCTAATACTATCCTAAATCTGTTTAAAAATAATGTATTACATTAATTAGTTTGAGTTATAAAATCAACATTAATAACAAAAATTATTAGACTATATATTTTACCTCCTCTTCAGAATCTGAGTCTTGGAATGATTGCAAACGCTTATCTTTCACATGTAGATATTGTTTGGGTCCAGTAATACTAATAGAAACTATAACATTAAAATAAAATTAATTAATAAACTAAACACAAATTTATTGAATAAATATATTAGTGCAACATATATTACCGTCCTTTTCATGCTTCAACCAGCTTTGTGCACACATAAGCGCCTCCAAAGTATCTTCATAAAGCCTGGAACGATGAGGACTCAACAATAGCTACCTCCTGTGCTAAAAGCAGATTCTGAAGCAACTGTTGAAATTGGGATGGCCAAAATATCCTTGGCAATTTTTTTTCAATGTTGGATACTTGATCCCATTTGTTTTCCACCATCCAATAATATCAAATGTGACACTCCTAGGCAATACCTTCTCTTCCAAGTAGAGATCAAATTCAGACTTTGATTGTGTCTCATTTGTATCATTGACAAATGAGTCATAATCGCTAAGAAAATTATTCATACTAATATTTGAATCCAACTCCGTGTCATTATGTTTTTCAGCTAAATTATCAAGTATCCTATTGGACTTAGCTTGATAATCTTTGAACAATGAGTAGCATATTTAATTTTTTTGGATGCTAACAGCAAAGAACAAACACGCAAAAAGGAAAAAACAAAACAGAGGATACGTATATATTTATTAATTGATACATATTTATTAGATTGATACATATATATAAATAATTATACATAATATATATATATAGTGCGGGTATGGGGCGGGGTGGGTACTAAGGTACCCGCACCCACACCCATCCCCATTAAAACTTGCGGGTAAATACCCATACCCGTACCCATACCCATTAAATGAGTAATTACCCTCCCCATTACGAATAAATTTTACAGATACTCATCGAATCCGGGTCCAATTGCCATCCCTAGGTATGCCCTACGCATGTAATGCATTTATTTATTTGGACTCTTCTCTGATTTGATTTGTCATCACTCGTCATGAATCATGATCCAACGAGCAAGAATGTGCCGACCTCTTTCATGCCCCAATCTTCAACCATTCAGATTCAGAATGGCGCACTGATAGATTACTCCCCCGCTATTAGCAACTTTTCACAAAGGGAAACTTCCCTCCACTAACGTTTAAAAAGGGTGAGGATTTGAATGAAATTAATTTATAGAATTGATTTAATTAAAATTAAATTTAAAGTGAAATGATTTGTGTTTGAATATTTTTATTCAAAAACCAAGTTTGATATAAATTTTAATATAATTTTTTTAACTCAATGCAAAATTACTTTTTTATCACTTTTAGTTAAACTGAGATTTGGATATAAAATTAATCTTGAATCAAAACTTCCAAACATTGAAAATTTTCATAAAATAAAGTTTACAACAAAATAAAATTGATTTTGAGCTTTCAAACAAGTATCCAAATATACAAAGTTTTATTTATGGAGATGGTGCAAATTTATTGGTTTTCTAGTTCTGATCTGTGACACAAGTTCAATTTTTTTATTATTCTTAAAATGAAGATAAGCTCTAAAAAACCAAATAACACAACTACGAAGAAACCAATTTTCTGTTTTCTGTTTGCTTGTTGGGGGTTTAGCTCCTGTTCATCATCAAAAAATGATAAACCATCGGAGAGTTACATCAGTATACATTTTTTATATTTATAGTAGGAAAACAATTAAATATTTTAAGATGACAGATAACTACAAGAAAAAATTGTATTACAAAAATATCTCGAACCAACCACACCAACCAATAGCCCGAGTCCCATATATCATTTTAAAAAGAACGTGGTTATTTTGTACTTTGCCCGTTTAAAGTGAGTAATTTATTTTAAAATATATGACAAATTAATCTTAATTATTAATTTAAAATTTAAAAATTAATATTATAAATATATATATAATAAGTCATAAATATCTTGAATATTATTTTTTAAATTTTTTATTAATAATTAAAATTATTTATTTTACACTTTAATCACTTTAAACTGCTCAAATGCTTTTATTTCAGTCATTTTATGAATGCAATGGGCACATGATCACATGCACATCACGCATGTCCGAAACTCACAGCGAGGATCATCATTCCCTAAATTCCTATACGCGTTACCAATCTCCCTTTAATCAATTAATCAATTCAATTAAAATAAACAAATACTCCACAACAGTACACCACTCTGCATCCATAAATATAAATTAAAGGCTCATCACCATCATATGAGCTTGGGATTCAGTTTCAAGAGAGAATCAAATCAAAAGAAAGCTTATCAAGGAGTAGAAGAAGAAAGAGGTTGAGAAAGTTAAGATGAGAACAAGCAACCACTTGATTGGTGTACTAAACTTCTTAACCTTCTTGCTATCAATTCCAATACTTGGGGGTGGGATATGGCTCAGCAGCAGGGCAAACAACACGGATTGTCTCAAGTTCCTTCAGTGGCCGTTGATCATAATCGGCGTGAGCATCATGGTGGTTTCCTTGGCGGGTTTCGCGGGCGCGTGTTACAGAAACACCTTCCTCATGCGACTCTACCTCGTTGTCATGTTCGTGGTCATTGCGGTGCTGATTGGGTTCATAATCTTCGCATACGTTGTCACGGACAAAGGGTCGGGTCGAAGGGTGATGAACCGGGCTTACTCCGACTATTACCTTCAGGACTATTCTGGGTGGTTGGAGGAGCGCGTGGCCAGTGATAGCTACTGGGGGAAGATTAGTTCCTGTATTAGGGACTCTAAAGAGTGTGCTAAGATGGGGAGAACCATTAATGGGGTGCCTGAAACTCCTGATATGTTCTATCTCAGAAAGCTTACCTCTGTTCAGGTATGTGTTGTTCATCCCAAATCAACTATCCCCCTTTACTAATTTTTTTTTTTTGTCTACTTGAATATTCTGGATCAATTCCTGGTTTTATTAATGCTAAATTAATGTTTATTTCGTGTTTTTTTTAAAAAAAAAAACTCTGAAGAAGGAAGGAAAGTGTCTGGGAATTGGGATTTTTTGGTTTGGAGTCCTTTGTGTTTCTTTTGTAGGGTGTTTTTCTTTCCCCATTTTTTTTTAAATTGAATTTTGATATAGTCCAAGGTCAAGGCTAGCATGACAGATGAAGCACCAAAAATATGAATTCGGATTTGCTACAGTCAGCAGAATCACGCAGTCACACAGTCAGATAATCTTGGTCATTCAATCGGACGGCTCGATATTTTTGTTTTATTGTAAATCGAGTTCATCTTTCAAAAATCATTAGCCGTCTGATCTCAATCGAACGGTCCAAATCGTTTGACTATGTGACTGCGTGATTCTACTTACCCGAGCAAATTCGAATTCCCAAAAATACCTGTTTGAGTTTTTTTGTTTCATTAAATATTTTCACCGAATAAGTTTTCTGTTTAGTGTTTCTCAAAAAAAATATTCTGTTTTGTGCCTTTTTAAAGAGTACGGGTCGTAGACTCGTAGAGAAACAACATTTTTTTGGTTCTATTGTAGAGAAACAACTTGAATTGAATGAAGGGCATGTACCTCATTAAATGGGTAGATCTGAACTGACTAGATATCTCTGTAAGGAACCCTGCGGCATGTGGGGATGATGGGTTTTCACTCGTCAAGCCCCGCAAGTTGTGGTTCTTTGTCCAATTGATTGCAACCCATGTTAACGACTTGACGGTGGATAAATTTAAAGAAGAGGCAAAATAATAATAATAATAATAATAATAATAATAATAATAATAATAATAACATTTACAAAAATCGCATGACAATAATATAGCGGTGATAATTGATGAAGCATTATTTGGCATTGTGGCATCACTGCTAGATACCATGTCATAATCATATATCTTGCTTGGATTTTTACATCATTTGTTAGTAGTTTATTACATCACATAAGAAAAAGAGTGATATTGTGACCATAATATAAGAAGACATCATGGAAAGATTTTCTTTATTTACTAGACTGTTGAATAGTTTTATAAGTTACGACAGATGGAAAGTGATGGACTGTGGCAAGACCATATGGGCCGGTGGCCACGTTGCTAATAAGAATGGATTATGGATTGAATAATGACATTCATATAACGTAATTATGCTTGCAAATAATCTTATCTATTACTTGACATAGTATAATTGCTTAAATTTGAATGGAGGAGATGTGTTCGATGTACGCAATTATGATATCTACATTATAATATAAATATAATTGTGTGAGTGACTTTTTAAATTTGATTACGACTTGTATTAGACAAGTTTTGGAACTTGACCCAAAGTTTTGGGGTTTAGGAATTTGAAACTTATATGAGACATCAGATGGGGGCTTCGATGAAATTCTATTTTTTTAGTATTATTTTATTTTAATATGATTTTCTTGATTCGTATTGTTTTGGGCCATATCACCGACCATTTTTCTTGGGAATCGGTAAATATATCAATTTTTTTAGATATACACCCTATATTTAAAAAGGAAAATACCATTATATCTTTATTGATTTGTTTAATTTTTTTTTCAATTTTGCGTTGTTACTGGAAACTGAGTTTCCGGAATGCAAAAGCATTCCGGAAACTCTAGGAAAAATTTACATTCCAGAAATTCCAGGAAAATCCAGTTTTCGAAATATATTTTTGTATTCTGAAAACTCTAGAAAAAATTTACATTCCGGAAACTCCAGAAAAATTCAGTTTCCGGAATGCAAGCAAATTTGCAAACTCCAGTTTCCATACAATTTGTATTCCGGAAACTCCAGTTTTCAGAATGCAAATCTGTATTCCGGAAACTGGGGGTGTATGGCCAGTTTCCGAAAAAGAAGTGAAATAAAAAAAAATCCAAACAATGAGGGTATAATAGTAATTTTCTAAATAAATGTGAGGTGTATAGTAAAAAACTGGAGTATATTTACCAATTTCCTTTTTCTTTCTTGATCTTGATAATTACCCATCGTATTACCGCGTGCATGCCGTCAGACTATTATTGACCCCATTTTTTCAGTTTATGTTTAGAGAAATGATATATTTTTTTTATAATTTTTTTATTTTATAAAGTAAAAAAGAGAATATAATTAATACCTTAAAAATATAAAAAAATATTTAATATTTTTTTTATTTAATAAATAGTAAAATTTATAATTAAAAAAATGAAAAAATTTAGAATTATTGTTATGTTTGGGCTCCATTTACACCTTTATCCCTTTTGCAGTGGCAAACATGATGTGTATATATAACCTAATATAGTTGTCCCTTTCTGCTTTTTACGAGCTGCCCCCAACTCTCATGAGAATGTTCTGTGGGATTCGATTTAAACTCTGAAAGAGTTGGGTGGCCTTTTCGTCCTTCTTGTTTCCGTATGATTTTTCTTCATGGCGGAATATCCTCCCTTTTTCAGTTTTTTGTCTGCTAGACTTGTAAGATATTTATGTATGAGGCTGGACGGACAAAATTAAAAGTAAAAAACCTGACTATGATTTTTTCCAGAACCAATTATTATCCAATAATGCAATTTGTAAATTGTATTGTTATATGTTAGTTTTCTTTATTTATTCAATGATTTTGTAATAAAACATAGTAATATAAGTGACATTTTATTATAGAATATGATCGATCATATGGAAATATTATTACACTCTAATTATAATTCATGTGTGTCAATAATTAATATTAATATTAATAGGTATTTACCTAAATAATAAAAACTAAACTCTAATTGCTGGATTTGCAAATGTGGTCAATGGATTTATGATTAAGCCTCTGACATTTTAAATCTGGGCTCTCGCCCGTTTCCATATTTTGGAATGACTTGACAGTGTTCTTATCTTATTAACGTTTCGTGTTATGCTCCAATTGGTGGATGAAGCACTGGAAATTTGGTCCTTAATTAGGCAGGTGGCAGGTCTGCATCAGCATGTTGTCCATGCCACAAAACCAAGCCACTTTTGATTTCATCCATGACATTTTTCTAGGTGATAGAAAAAGGGCAATTGTAGTCTGATAGCAACGAGACACAAAAGATAAAGACAAACACAAAATCATTTCTTTTCAAAACACAAAATATTCATAGATATTATTTACAAAAAGCAGCAGGTTTTTTTTTTTAAAATGGCAGTGATTTCAACCTATGATCTTATATTTATATTTAGAGGATACGAATGTAATCACACGAATGCATTGTGGCTTTTTATAAGGGATTTGGTAAATATATCCCCAAAAATTAGCCATACACCTCACATTAATGTTAAAATTCCAAAAATACCTTCAAATTTTGTGTATATTTCGGAAACTTCAGTTTCCAGAATATAAATCTAAAGTTTTCGGAATACAAATTGTATGCAGACTGGAGTTTCTGGAATGTAAATTTATATTCCGGAAACTGATTTTTCCTGGAGTTTCCGAAACAAACACACTTTTTGGTATCGGAAACACAAGTTTCCGGGAAGTTTCAAAAGTGCTTGCGTACGGACGGGTGGGGTGTGTCGGTTGACAGAGGAAAGGGAGAAAGGGTAAGGTAGTAATTTAACATTTAAAGTGGGATGGATGGATAAAAATGAAAGGTGTATTTACCAATTCCCTTTTTATAATTGGCCACCGACCTTCTATGATTACCAAGCCCAACTTTTTACTTTTTTTCAATTGGTTAAAATTAAATTCGTTTCATTTTTGTACTGTTTCTTTCGCTTTTCTTTTGCTTCAGATATCATTGCTGTTGTATTTAGGGCCTGTTTGGATTGACTTATACAGAGCTTATGAACACGGTTTATGACTGATTCATAAGCTATTTTGGGTTTATTTTTCATAAGCTACCAGGATAGTTTATCAAAACAGCTTATGACTTATATAAAATAAGTTTCACTATAATTTTTTTTCAATTATAAAAGTAGCTTATATAGCTTATGCCATAAGCAGTAGATAAACTTGTTATCCAAACAGGCCTTAGTGTTGTATTTAGTAACTTTACCAGTGGAATTTTAGTGTCTATTTGTTCAAAAAACTCTTATTTACAATAACTCCCATTGTACATAAGAAAACCATATAATCTAACCAAATTGGACATTCATTTCCAGTTTAATAATGATTTTTGAACACATCAATTTTCAGTATCTACTATTTTTTTGGCATATCACCAATCTCTCTTCTATTCCTATCTCTTGTTGAAAATTGGATTTTGGGTGTTCAAAATCATTTTTGTTTCCTGTTTCCTTTTATTGGAGTCTACACGTTTCTTTCTAATTACCTATTTGTGTTGTGATTTATTTCAATAATGTTCTCCTAATTTTGTGTTCTGTAGTCTGGTTGCTGCAAGCCCCCAACAGATTGTGGCTATGTGTATCAGAACGAGACAGTGTGGAACCTTGGAACGGGACTAATGGGAAACAACCCTGACTGCACCAAGTGGAGCAATGACCAGGAGCAGCTTTGTTACGCCTGTGATTCTTGCAAGGCTGGTGTTCTAGCTAGTCTCAAGAAGAGTTGGAGGAAGGTCTCTGTGATCAACATTGTTGTCATGATCATCCTTGTAATTGTTTACATCATTGCTTATGCTGCCTATAGGAACAACCGTAGGATGGATAATGATGAACCATATGGTGAAGCAAGGATGACAAAATCACACCCTAGTGCCTTTCAACTCTAATTAAGTAGTAATTAACAGCACTATTTGGATATGCCAAAAAAAAAATTAAGGGTTAATTCAGCCACATGTCTTTAGGATTTTGGGGCTTTTTTAATTACCACCCATATCAATAGGTTTGTTCTCATCGTTTTGTATCAAAACCCATGTAGCATGAATTTGGTTTTAATCTTGTAAGTTGAAAGGTTCGATGTATTTATTATATATTTACTTACATTGCAACCTCTGGATTTTGCTTTGAAGATTTACTCATTTTGTATTTTTGTTGAAATTAAGTATTGATATAGTTTTGTAAATTTGGATAAATATCTGACATTTAGTCATATATAAGTGGCCCTTTGGTATCGAAACGATATATTTCTCTGACGTTGATTGAATTTAAATATCAGCTAGAAAGTTGGCATTGATGTTAATATCTAGTGAAAAACAAAAGAACATGTTGAAATGGAGGAGTCAATTTTAGCGACTGCATAGGTCGAGCATAATACTCCTTATATGTACTGTTTTTATGATTTGGAGGGTGATTGATAAGCTCCCAGTGAAAGAAGGTTTTTTTTTTTTGATAAATCCCAGTGAAAGAAGGTAAGTTTAAATTTTGGGTGAAGGATCAATGGAACTGATCAAAGGGTTGAGTTCAGGCTTTGTTAATTTCTTTTCATTGTATAAATTATAGATAGATAGATTCCAAATATTCCAAGTATTCATAGTCTCACACCCCTCTAACTCTGGAGTTTTATAATGTTTTACCCAAACAGAACATGAGATAGTGATGGTGAAATAATTGAAATTAATCCTGACACTAGTGATCTTCTATACTTTGAAACCTTGACCATCGATGATATTTTGAACATTAATGATTAGAAAAAGCCGGATGATATCATTGTACAATTTGGATCAATTAACACCATTGGAGATAATTGGCTCTTCCATTACAACAATAATTGGATGAACACGATGGGGTTGGTCACACGATGCTGCTGAGTGCTGAGGACAGGGAGATGTTCAGTTTGCTGTTATTAATTGGCAAGCATTTACCCAATCTAATACAATTGATGTTTGATGCACTTGCTGACTCATATGGCGATGTGCTCTGAGAAGGATCGATGGCCTTGGATTGGATTACATGTTGGGTTAATGGCTTAGTGGAATCCAATTTCTTCAGTATATTTTCTTTTTGTCCAAGAGAATTGTTTGGCATTGGGCTTTAGTTAAGTTTATATATATCCATTTCAGAACAGTATTTTTATGCAGTCCAAACTCCTAAAGTCTTTCACCAAAAAAAGAAAAGAAACTCCTAGAGTCTTTGAATTTGGTTTTGAACAAAAAAACTACTTGAATTTGGATTAGATCCAGATGTGCATTACTGCATAGACGTAAGATTCTTACTGCCACTGGGAGTAATCGTAAACTAATTTAATTTAATAAAAATTTTAAAATTTAATAAACAACAAAAAAATTACTAAAAATCAAATCCCTTGATTGAATTGATATGGGTGCATTGTCATTTGTCAATGCAGTTATTACTAAATGGTATGCTCAATGATCAAAATGCAGTGGACCCTTGTAGTTGTCTGCATTGGGTAGACTAAAGCAATCAACAACAAAAACATTATCAGTACATTACGTTAATAAACAAAAGGAATCTCGTGCTACTAGATAAACATTTTCAATAATGTCGCTGCCTGGCTTCCACCCAAAATGATTTAGCATATATAGTTGGCTGAATCTGAAAGAACTACTCAACGGTCTAATTGCGAAACTGATACTAATTTGGAACTGCATCCCGTGCTTCTAGCCTTAACCGTGTGGACCTAACCTCCTACTTCTAGAGCCTTGTGAATTTGGAAGCGAAAGCTTAACTCATTCTAAAGTGACAACTTGCAACCATTATAGATGAGCTAGCTAGGAACTATGGATACAGACACGAATGGGATACAACGTACATGTGAAAATAGCAACTTTGTAATGATCAAAGGATGTACGACTATAAAATTAAGATACAAACAGATAATTAAATTACTATGACATTAGTATTAATGTACAAATCTTGAATCAGAATAAAGACATGCTTTATTAGTCAATATTAACTATGATCTAGATTGAATAAACTTCTCTACAATCACTTTTAGTATATGTTTTTTAACTAACAATTTCTCACATAAGTTAAAATTAATTTTTGCTCTTCATATTTTTTCAAAAGCTATCTTTTTTAACTTTTCTAGAAACACCTAATTACCATTTAACAATTTTTTCTCTTTTACATATATGAGAAAATTAAGATTTATAATACGACTAATTTCTTCATAAGTCAAAAGTCGAAGCATTTGCATCCAAACAGCACCTATATCCGTACAATAAAACATGATCTATTTATCTAATTATTGTGGTGTTTTACAAAAGTTCAAAAAAAATATAAACGAAAGATAAAATCTAAAAGCATCCAAAGGGGATGCACAGGACATTTCTGAAAATAGCACTGCAAATATTTTGAAGTGTTTGTGCTATGAGCCCATGAGTATCTATTCTTCAACAGTTCTATATATGTTAATCTGAAAATGATCATATAGTTTTTGCACATCATTTTTTACACAGGTTAACAATATGCAAATAATCTGTAAATAACGTGTATGATGATGACCATGATGAATTCACATCCTCGTTCACCTCACTATTCACCGATTAATTAGTATGTTATTCATTAATTAAAAAATGGCGTGCAAAAAAAATGTTTATATAGCACAATTGTTAATTAATGAACCTCACACCCAGATGCGATGCACAAACTAAGGCGTGCTTCAATAGTCAATATTGCATCAAGTATCAAACCAAGGCTTTGGGAGTTTCGGTCAAGTGTAGAGAATGTTTTTAATCATGGTCCTCTTCGCACAACACCCCATCTAGCTCAGTGCCCTGTGTCACACGACTTAGATAATTCCCCTCATATTATTTGATCAAAGACCAACCTAAAGCGTTAAAGATGATGCCGGATATTCGATTCCCGGCCACATGTATAAAATAACATCTGTTAGAGAGATCAACTATTTAAATGGATTTCAGTACTTTGAAGAGATAAATCTTTACCGTTGTACATAGAAATACCCGGGTTCAAAAAAAAAAGACGAACCTAAAGGGCTCTATGGGCTTTTGCATTTATTGGGCCTGCGGAGCGCAGACCAACTTTTCATTGTTGAATTTGATGAGTGAAGAACAAAGAAAGGGTGATAACCCATGAGGGTGGGGGATCGATCCCCACCCGCCCCTCCCGCCTCCCCCCTCCCCCACACCTCCCCCATCCCCTGACCAAAAAAAAAAAAAAAGAACAAAGAAAGGGTGAGGATGAGATGACACATTAATTAATGCCAAAAGGGTACCGATGCCGTAGAACGTTAATAAAGCACTTAGAATACACGGACACATGTTGTAATGTTGTGTGTAGTACGACTATTCAACATGATTTGTAGACATTCCTTGCATGGGAGGACAAAGTGATAATGAAATTTTGACTGGTTTCAGATGCAACATTTCATCTATAACATTTTTGAATTTAGTTAGGATATTAATTAGCTCCAGTTGGCTAATTTAATTATCATATGTGACTGACCAAACTAAGACATGACGGGAAGTCACTCTTCAAGGGAGAGTGATACAAATCTATCTCTATCTCTATCTCTCTCATTTAATGGAGAAAACACAATGCCCAAATTAAGAATTACTACTCTACTATAACCAAATTGCTGTGTGTTTTTTCATCCAAAAAAAAAATTGCTCTGTGTTTACACTAGCCACTACTTAACCAATAATATGAACATGTTTATTGTTAAGTGGGATCGAAGAAAAAAAAATGACTTGGTTATAGTGGGAGTAAACCGTAAAGTGAAGTTGTCTAATGTTCTTTTCTTAAGGTCCACACGCTAAAGACTCTTTGAGGGATAGAGAGCAAGCAAGGAAGAAAAAAAAGTAAACCATCACTTTCGTCATTCATTTTGTAACTTGCTAGCAATTTAGTCCTTATCTTTACGAAATGGGCAAATTAGTCCCTCACATTTATCACCGTCGATCACTTTCGTCCCTCCCTTACATTGGCACGTCAGTTAAAGCTCACTGACGGAGGGACGAAAGTGATCGACGGTGATAAATGTGAGGGACTAATTTGCCCATTTCGTAAAGATAAGAACTAAATTGCTAGCGAGTTACAAAGTGAAGGACGAAAGTGATGGTTTACTCGAAGAAAAAATGTTGTAAACAAATTCCAAAGGTCCAACTGCTTCCACCGCAAAGTTGAAACATGGATTAAAATTTTTCCAAGTCGTGGAAATTAAATCCCTTGAACTCCTGAAGATAAGAGAGAATCCTACATTTTCAATTAATGATATACCTGTTTGAGAACTTCAAATTCTATAATGTATATCCGCGCGCATTGTAGAATATAATTTAATATTAGAGCTATATAATATAGTAATTAATTCTAGAATATTTTGAAAGGTCGCAATGGTTAATTTGCAACTTAAGACTTTGATTACAGAGATCCCTTTTTCTTAGATGGTTGTGTGACTTGTGTCCAATGAGCTGAACGACCCTCCACCAACCTTGCCCCCACCGTGTGGCCAATTAACTCTCTCGCACACACATGCACACGCACGCTTGCCCATGAGCTTATAATATGCAAGAAGACACTAGTTAGCAGTTACGGGAGTCTTATGTGAATAAGGTTCAGTTTGAATAAATTTTTCTATAAACACTTTTAGCATATATTTTTTAACTAACAATTTTTTACGTAAGTTAATATTAATTTTTGTTTTTCACATTTTTCAAAAGCTATTTTTTTTAACTTCTCTAAAAGCACCTATCTATTTATAAATGACTATTGAATAATTTTTTCTCTTATACATATATGAAAAAAATAAAATATAAAATAAAACTAATTTTTTTATAAGTCAAAAACTAAAACTTTTGCATCCAAACAGACTCTAAAATAGCAGTCTTCGGGTAGATAGACTTGTCTCTGTCGTGGTAGTAACGTATCCTAATATAGGAACGTATTCAAACAACCTGATATGTACAAAACTGAGCCACTGTTGGAGAAATTTGCAGCAACACAAACATCACGAGCACCTTCAATCGGATCACAGACACATAAATATCATCTGATACAAAATATTAGAACACAGTAGGGTAGCCTGAGGCGTGTGGTCACTGTCCTTAAGGATTTATCCGCGGTGTGTTGCGCAAATCCCCCAGGATTCAAGGCTTTTCCAGCGATAAACATACCGGGCTATCTGAACTCGAGAAATAAAACAATGTGGATGTAACCCAGGAAAATAAAATGATCAAAAATAATGATAGCAAAGAAGAGGAGAAGAAAGAAATCGCATAAGAGAGGGAGAGGAGAAGTGAGTGATGCAACTTGTGTTTGGTGAGTAGTGCGGTACTTATAGGCTAAGGAGGAGTTTCGAAAAGGAGAAAAATAAGCTGATAAAGATTGCATCTTATCAGTTAGCCATTAAAAAGGGTTGATCTTATTTGCGTTTAAGGAAAGGAAGCAGATAAAGATGAATCTGGACAAGATATTGGTAAAAAACGTTTTGAGACTAAGTCAAAACTTATCCAATAATAAAATTATTTTTCTAATTAATAATAATTTAAAACTTTTGAAATAACCACAACAATATTCAACACTTGGCACAAGCACAAAACCTCAAGATATATAGAATAATAATATTTGAACATCCATTAATTTTTAACATCCATCTAACATCTATTGTCTCTTTGTATATCTCATTTTTTGTCACATCATATCATCTATTGTATCTATCATTTTTTTTGTTCCTATTTCTGTCTCTATAAACATTTTCCAGGTTTAGTGTGTGGACCAAACTGATCATGTTGGTCTGGCTAAATTAAATTACCTAAACCTAGGACTCTTCGAGGCAGTAAAATTGTATATGTATTACTCTGATAACAATATTACACATCTCAGTTTCAATTTGTTGAATCGGTTCAGGAAATTAATTGAAAATTTTATGGCCACTAAACCAAAAGATTTTCAAATTAGAGCATGTGTTTATTTTTGCTTTGTCCTCTGAGGCTGCTATATATCGTGTTGTCTATTTGATATGATTTAAGGCCAAGAGGAAAAAATCGAAAACAAACAAATGGCGAAGAGTAATGTCATAATGTGTAATGGATGTATGTACCTTGCTTACTTCTACACGTAAAATAATCTTAATCTTTGGGGGTGGATTTTCTTCTTCCTTTTCAGCTATGAATTTTGGAGAGGGAGATTAAAGGACAACTTCAACGTGTGCTTAAAGAATGCTTATTAGGTGCTTATTAAGCATCCCGATGTGAAAAAAAAAATACTCTTTTTCTCTTCTCTCTTGACGGATCTCATATGTATTTGTGAGTTTTAATTGGAGGTAAAGTTATTATTAAGACTCATTTAGTAAATTTTTAGTTTTGTTGAATTGGAAAAATTTGATGCTTATTGAATACTTGTATTAAAAAAAATAAAAATAAATAATGTATATAGGTGAAATCCACCTCACCACCCAAAAATGGGTGCTAAACATGGTAAAAAGTGAAAACAGAGTGACATGCATTTTGGGTTTTCTGGGTTGAAATTATGCTGTAACTTGAGTGATGAGCCCAACAAAGCTGGAGAGTGACCGAAGAGGATATGTCTCTCTCTCTCTCTCTCTCTCTCTCTCTAAATAGCTGGGGAAAGGCACTTTCCACTTTACCAGGCAAGTTAGGCAAAATCACAGCGATTTTCCTGGAAAATGCAAAAACTGTTTCCATATGTATGGGAAGAAAGAAATTACGTGTGGTGATTATTATTTACCTTTTTGAAAATGGTCATTAAAGTAAAAGGTGGGAAAAATTAATTAAACACAATCAGGAATAAATATATGGATGGTCTTGGAAACGGTTTTTCAAACTTGAAGAGTTTTCAATTTCATACAATCAGCCAAATCCACAACACCTAACGAAGAAGTGGGAACCCCGCGAGCAGCCACGTTGGTTAACGAAATTCAACACTGACATCACTTGTCCATGTGATGACGGTTTTGCTAGCTTCTCCCTTTTCCCTTTATAAAACCCCTCTTCTCCCTTTCCTCAATATACACACAAATAGAAACAGACACAAGGGAAACAACAACACAAGTTGAGGAACATGGAGAGCAGTGACACATACACCCCTACTTCCTCTGCCCCACTTTCTCACTCCCCAACTTCCTCATCTTCTTCACCATCACCACCTCCAGTTCCAGCTCCCCAAGTTGTCATGAGCCCTTGTGCTGCTTGCAAGATTTTGAGGCGAAGATGTGCTGAGAAATGTGTGTTGGCACCTTATTTCCCTCCCACTGAACCTGCCAAGTTTACCATTGCACACAGAGTCTTTGGCGCCAGCAACATCATCAAATTCTTACAGGTAGTTCAGGGCTACCAATAAGCCTTCAAAATCAAAATCTTTGTTCAATTATTTGTTTCATTGTCTCAATTCATTCAAGTTCTGTTGAGACTTGAGATCTCACATCGACAAGAGATTACCATATTAAAATTTGGACTTAGAGCCTAACACAACTACATTCATCATCTCTTTAGTTGATGTGAGATATCAGCAAGTTCTACAAGGCAAGCTGCTAGGTTTCACATTATTGAACTCACAATTAAAAGACTCATATTTGTTTCTAAAAATGTTATGATTGAAAATCAGAGAAACGGAACCAGGAAATTATCAATCTTGAAAATGTGTTGTCAAGATAATCTTCATAATTCTATTAATTTTCGCATTTCTTTAGTATTTTGATTTATAAGATCATAGAGTTTAACGTTTTTCTTTTCTTTTGAGTCAATGATGACAGGTGTGAGGACAATAGGAATCTCTCCATTAATTATTGAGTTTTAGTTCCCTGTAGCACCCATCTCAGCATTCTCTCCACGGGGCAAATATACTATAAGACTAATCTTCAATGAAAAAAAAATGCATAATTTTTAAAGCTAAACAGTGACGACAAAATATAAGCACAAATAACTTTTTTACCAGTGAAACTTGAAAAGTAAACACTTAGTGAAAATCATGTTGAAGGGGGAAATGGATTCCCTTAGTCATCTGTTTCGTGCATTCACATAGTCAACAGATCATGACAGTTGGATCAAGATCGAACGGCTGACGATTTCAAGAGTAAAAATAGATTTAAAATATGAACTGAGATTGTGAATCGTCTGATCTCGATCCAATGATTATGATCCACTCACTATGTGCATTCGTGAAATCGAGGACCGCAAGGAGTCAAAGTCCGTTGAAGGGCCTCCTAGCTGATCATGTTAATCCCCTCCCTTTTTTATTTTGGTCCATGGAGCCCCATACTTGGCGCTATAATGCCTCAATTAAATGCATTCTCAACCACCTAATTTTAACGAATACCTAATGGTGGGCCTCCTAGTAGTTATACTTAACACTCTCCAGTATTCCATGTCTTCACCTATAAAAAGAAATTGAGAAATATAAGCAAGCAAAAAAATAAAACATTCTTTTAATGTAATTTCATCGATTAAGTTATTAAATATTCTCAAGGGTAGAAACATCTGCATTTTTATTATCTAAACTTTTTTGTTTCTCTGTTTTAGGAACTTCCAGAACCTCAAAGAGCAGATGCAGTGACCAGCATGGTTTACGAGGCTAGTGCAAGAATAAGAGACCCAGTTTATGGTTGTGCAGGGGCAATTTGCCAGCTCCAAAAACAGGTGAATGAGCTTCAAGCACAATTAGCCAAGTCACAAGCTGAGGTAGTAAACATGCAACTCCAGCAAGCCAATCTTGTGGCTCTAATCTGCATGGAAATGACACAGAGCCCTCAGGAATCACCACAACAATCAGTGGATAACTTCATTTCAAGCCCTCCCCACAACAGCACCGGCTATCAATTGAACTTCCTTGAAGACAACAACACTAGCCTAAACTCATTGTGGGAGCCACTTTGGACATGAAGGAGAACTATTTCAATATTAAATATAGCATAAAGTTATATATAGAGAAATTCAGAAGAAGTGTTCCTATGACTGTCTCCTAAGGAGAAATTGAAGGAACCAGTCAACTATTAATTAGTAATAATAAAAGTGACTACGCACCTAGGATTCATGTAGGTTAATTTTTCCCTGCTTGAGGAAAAGCTTGGAGGAAAGAATGTATAATTTGGTATCTAGTCTCTTTGCGCAAGCTAGGCAAGTAAAGGAGTCTTTTTTCGCATCATCCGAAAAATAGTAGATGGTGTTTTCCTACATGTAATATTTGCCATATTGAAGGGGAAAAAAAGGTAAAAGTTATGTTATAGATCAGTTTTTGTTAATTACGGTGCTATTTTGATTTTTGAATCTTGAACCGCTTTCTGTCTCCTACTACTATCATGAAAATTTGAAAGTTTCTTTCTTTTTTTTGGCAATAAAGTTTGAAAGTTTCTAGTCTATATGACTTTGGCAAGATGTGTGAGTAGGCATCCATAAGTCCACAACAAAACATTTGTCATGAGCGGTACCAAAGTTTGGAATTGTCAACATAGTCAAATAATTAATCTACTTACTCGTGCCTTTGTTTTTTCTTCTTGTACTTAGATGTGTAATTCTGTTAGGTAACTGAAGTTAACATGTTTTGACGCGATCATCATGAATTTGCGGCTTCCTCTGAGTTGGAACTTGGAAAATATATGGTCGTATTCTCGCCTTTTTCTGGCTATTTGTATATTTTTTCCAAACCAGAATTTTGTTCTTACTTCTCAGTCTTTTGAATGAATATCTCGCTAGTCATTACTTACTTCTCATTGCCTTGACTATTTTACCCCCCTGCATTAACAAATCTAGAAATTGCAAGAATTATGCTGGAAAGTTCCATATTTACGGTTTACAACAAAATCCCTTTCAAGATATGATTGTTAATTATATTATATGCGAATACAAACTACTTGCGGAAAATTCAACAAAAGAAAAGAGAAGTGGGTAAAATATAGTGGACTCGCGTTTTCAAGCGAAATCTACACAAAATTAATCTAACATTAAAAAAGTGTATTAAAAAAATGTATCAATATAATTAATAATTAAT
This sequence comes from Glycyrrhiza uralensis, assembly GCA_030159175.1. Classification (NCBI taxonomy): domain Eukaryota; kingdom Viridiplantae; phylum Streptophyta; class Magnoliopsida; order Fabales; family Fabaceae; genus Glycyrrhiza; species Glycyrrhiza uralensis. The sequence continues at coordinate 51,587,242 of BRZY01000003.1, read as the reverse complement.
ATAATATTGCTTTTGCTGTTGACAAAGACAAACTAAAATTTGAGGAAGAATGTTAATTTGGGCCCTAAAGAGTACTTAACCGGGAATTGGTAAATACACCCCAGTTTTTTGCCATACACCCCATATTTATTCAGGAAATTACTATTATACCCTCATTGTTTGGTTTTTTTTTTTTTCTGATTTTGCTTCTTTTCCGGAAACTGGCCATACACCCCCAGTTTCCGGAATACAGATTTGCATTCCGGAAACTGGAGTTTCCGGAATGCAAATTCGGAATATAAATTTTTCCTGGAGTTTCCGGAATGCAAAAATACATTCCGGAAACTAGATTTTCCTGGAGTTTCCGGAATGTAAATTTTTCTGGAGTTTCCGGAATGCAAATTTACATTCCGGAAACTGGAGTTTCCGGAATGTAAATTTTTCCTGGAGTTTCCGGAATGCAAAAATGCATTCCGGAAACTAAGTTTCCGGTAACAAAGCGAAATTGAAAAAAAAAAAAACAAATCAACGAGGATATAATGGTATTTTCCTTTTTAAATGTGGGGTGTATGTCCAAAAAAATTGGTGTATTTACCAATTCCCTACTTAACCCAGTCCCATTCAGGGTAGCGATCGGGCTTTTAAGCCCATGCAATTTTTTGACCCGAAGAAAAAGCCCATGCAGTTTTCTTAGCATATATGCATATATTACATTGGAAAATATGTATTAACATGTTCTGACGAAAATAAAAATTGCAGAGTATATGTTAATTGATTTGATTTTTTTTAAATAATAAATAAGAGTCATGGTAGGTAGGCAATGTATTTGAAAAAAATGGCCTTCCTACAATGTAGGGTTAAATCTATTTTTGGCTCCTCATTTTTTAGCAATTTTTATTTTTAGTCCCTTAAAAATAAAATATATTTTTTTAGTTCTTTATTTTTTAAAATGTGTCGCTTTTAGTCCATAGGGCCATATTTTAGATTTAAAAAATATCTACTAAATTTATACTTTGACCCCTTTCAAAATTCGATTCTCACCTTATCCCCTTTTCCTTTCTCGTCCCCTTTAGCACCGCGACATCTCCAACCACTGTGGCCCCCCATCCCCCCACTAGGAGTAGTTTCAGCGTCCTCCCTCGAAGCCACCACGAGATGCGGTCTCTCTCTCGTTTTCCTCCCTATGCGATCGCAGTGGCCGCCTCCCTTCCCGCTGTTGTGTGCGGCCTCCCTTGGCCGCGTGAAGCTTCCCTTCTTGGCCGCATGGAGCTCCTCCCATGGCTGCATCTTCTTTATGGCCTCTATTGATCAATGGAGGGAGAGGAGAAGGGGAAAGAGGGTTAAGGTAAGAATTATAATTTGAAAGGAGTCAAAATATAAATTTAGAAAATACTTTTCAAATTTAAAATATGATCCTAAGGACTAAAAGTGACATATTTTCAAAAACGAGGGACTAAAAAGACGTTTTTTATTTTTGAGGAACGAAAAATAAAAATTGCTAAAAAATGAGAGACCAAAAACAAATTTAAGCTTATAATGTCTACTTCAATCAAATCATGGCACCTAATATGTATTTATTATTTTTCTTATTTTATTTTTTTTTCCTTTTTCACTTTCTTTTATACTAAGAACATTTTCAATGGGGTGCTTATTAAGTATTTTACTAAATAAGTATTAATGTTTATTAAGAACTATGCATTGAAGAACATTTCTCTTGGGTGTTTATTAAGCATATGTACTTAGTTAAACACTTCTCTTAAGTACTCCTTCATTAAATGCATAGTGGGTTATGTCTTATTTTATGGATAAAAAAAGTAAAATTAAAAAATTAAAAAAATTGTTATTCGTGAAATGTAATAATGTGAAATATTTGTGAGATATAATACTTATGGTATGTTTAAATTTAAAAAGATAAAAAAATAGTAAGACCCACTTAAGTATCTAAAATGAGATGTTCCATTATAGATACTATGAGTAACTAAAAATTCATCTCATTTTTTATTTTTTTTCCTTTTCATTCAATTTAATTCCTTCTTTCTTTACTTCAACTTTCTTTTGTTAACCAACTTTCTTTACTTCAATTTAATTATGCACTTTCTTTTGTTTTTTTTTTGGTCTACAAGGGGGTGGGGGGCTAGGGGAGGGGGATGGGTGAGGGTCGAATCCCTCACCCTTTGGGTGTCATTCCCAAACTTAACCACTTAACCACAGTGGGAGGACATTAGAGCTGGGTATACGGGCCTTGATCCGCAGACGGTCCGTTTAACCCGCAGTCTGCGCGGGCCACGGACTTTAAAAATAGTAGCCCGTTTAAATGCGGGCTTTTTTGGCTCGGTCCATTTAACCCGCGGGTCCAACGAGTTTGGTCCGCGGTTTTGCTGGCTGGCCTGCGGACTGAGAGTTTCACACCAATAGTAGGTTCGATATCACACCTGTGAACAGTTCTGAAAACAACAATGAGTCATTGACTGGGACTTTCACACCAGGGATGGGTTTCGTGTCACACCTGTGAACGATTTATCCAATTTGAAAGACAAGAACAGTATCCACACCACGGGTGTGGCTTTTTTTACGGGATGCGATTATCTTCAAGGGAAGTAGCTATATCTATGATCTTGTATTCCCTTGCCTTTAGCTAGCATTTTATATTATCTTGTATTCATTTGGGGTGCTTTTTTTGACATACCTTGAGCTCTTGAAAATTAACTTTTAGTATTAATAATATATAATTTTGCTTATAAAAAAATGTACTTAAATTGCAAATATTTATTTTTCTTAAATTTTTAACATTTTTTTTTTCATTTTTAGTTATTTTTTCATTTACGGTCCGCGGGCCGGCCCGTTAGCCCGCGGACTTAACGGTGCAGACACGAGCTTGATAAAATAAGCCCATTTAAATCGCAAACCGGACTAATCCAACCTACTTAAAATACAAACTAATGTAGACCGGGTCTAAACGGACGGGCCAGCCCGGTTACCCAGCTCTAGAGGACATTGCACCTTCTTTTGTTAAAGTGCATAATAATACCATGGAATAAAAGTGTAATTATTACGAGCTGGTCACATTGAGTGGTGAAATCTGTAGTGAGGGTAACGTACTCACGAAGATACGGAATCTGAGCGAAGGGACTCAAGCGAAGAACTTGCAGAGCGCGAGATGAAGGGCCGGGAGCAGAGCGAGAGGGGAATGCGCAAGACTACGAGGGAAGGTTTCGAGAACCCGTTCGGCGAGGGTTCTTCCTCCGGCCCCAAGAAGGGCATCGACTTCGACAAAGGCGCGGTTTTTAGGGTTTATTTCAAGGGTTTGGTGAACGAGGAGAGTGTGAAGGGTGAGAAGGTCGTGTTGGCTGGGGTTGGAGTTGCCATTTGTGACGTCGCTGACAATTTGATAACGAATGTGTCTAAGTCTCTCCCTGCCAATGGAACCAGCAGAATTGCTTCAGAGCTTAAGGCTTTGATCGAAGCCTTCAATGCTGCCATTGCTATGGACTTGAAGCGCGTCGACTGTTTTTGCGATTACTATCCCCTCTTCCAATTTGTGAGTCCCTCTTCTCTCTCTCTCTCTCTCTCTCTCTCTCTCTCTCTCTCTCGCTTTTTTACGGCTTGTTGAAAAACATATTTACGTATGGGTTATGTTTTATTTTATTCTTCTGGTTAATGGTTAATAGCCTTAGTTTAAATGTAAAATTGATTTTACTGTTGTAGTTTAACACTAATGTTATGGGCTTTTAGAAGTGGTTGTTGTGTTTGGAAGAAGAGTGTTCTGTTTGTGGGTGTGCTGATGATTTATTATGCATAATTCAAACATGCTATAATATGAAAGACTGGATTTTCGTCACTTGTATTGTGTCCAATTTGAGTTATATTTTTGGGGCGTTTTTTTTGTTTTAATGTGGCTTGCGAGATTTTCATTTGAATTTTTGAAATGCTTCTTTGAAGAGTCTGATGTGATAGAAAGTGTAGTTTTTGGAGCAAGAACTGGCCATGGTTATTTTGTGTCCTTGGACTGCCTAGTGGCTTAAATTGTGTTTTGTTTGGTGCATGAGTTGAAGAGAGGGAAATGAGTGAGGATGTGATAATGTCATCTTTTTGCGGAGGTTTTTAATATATTGTTTTGCTGGTCAGGTAAGTGGAAAATGGCCTGCGAAACAGAGGAAGATTGCTGTGCTAGTTAGTCAGGTGAATCTGCTTCGAAAAAAATTCACATACTGCACTCTGAGGCTTGTGGCGAGACATGATGTCAAGTTTGCGTTTAAGCTCGCAAAGGATGCATTTGGTTCTCAGTCAAGAACACCTGTGGAATCTGGCAGTGGGAAGAGTCTAAATGAAACTTGTGTCATTTGTTTGGAGGATACTGATATCAATCAATTTTTTTCGGTCGATGGCTGTCAACACCGATATTGCTTTTCTTGCATGAGGCAACATGTGGAGGTGAAGTTGCTCCATGGAATGGTGCCAAAATGCCTTCATGAGGGATGCAATAACGAGCTTCTAGTTGACAGCTGCCGGAAATTTTTGACTTATAAATTTGTTGAAACCATGCAGCAACGAAAATTGGAAGCTTCAATTCCGGCTACTGAGAAATTTTATTGTCCTCATCCAAGATGTTCTGCATTAATGTCAAAAACTGAGGTTTTAGAGTACTCCAAAAGTCTTATTGACTCTGAATCAGGACCCAAGAAATGCATAAAATGTCACGGTCTTTTCTGTTTCAGCTGCAAGGTCCCTTGGCATAGTGGTATGACTTGTTCTACTTACAAAAGGTTGAACCCTAATCCTCCAGCAGAAGATGTGAAGCTGAAGTCTTTGGCATCAAAGAGTCTTTGGAGGCAGTGCATAAAGTGTAACCATATGATTGAACTTGCTGAAGGTTGCTATCACATGACTTGCAGGTACTCTAATAATATTTGCTGTGTTTTAACCTATGTTGTAATCATTGTTCTTCTAGAATCTCTCTTTCTTTATTTTTTCCTAGCGATGAAAAGTCAGGGAGCGTGCTTAATTCTCATTAGATATATAATTGTTATCAAGTTGTCTGACACGTGTGAAGAGCAAGAATGATTGTGAGATCTTTAACTCACTTACTGAAGTTAAAAAATATATATGTGTATCAGATATTCAGATTGTTTAAATCTTAAAGATTTTTATGCTTTATAGAACTAAGTAACTAACATTCAATATGACAGTGTTCAGAAAAATCTTGTTTTGAAATTGTCTGTGCATTGTGAGACCAAGAGGGTGGTATAATTACATGAAGAAAACTAAGGTAGAAAGATTATTAGACAAGGTTAAAAAGTCTTGTTGCTAGCCCAGTAGAGGTAACACGAGCTAATATTCTTAGTTCATAATATTCTATTCATTTAGTAAATTGCAGATTTCCATGTATACAGAATCAAGTCATTAGTTGAATCACAATATCTTTAATGGGAAGCAATGATATGTTGGCCCATTGTTACTTTCACTTCTGGTCCATGTTATCATTATATTATTATTATTTCCTTGCTTTTCTTGTGATTACAGATGTGGTTACGAATTTTGCTACAAGTGTGGAGCTGAGTGGAAGGACAAAAAAGCAACATGTACTTGTCCACTTTGGGCAGAGAACAATATTTGGTTGGAAGAACATGAGAGGGTGCGGGAAGAAGAGGAAGAAAATGAAGATGATTATTATAACTCTGATTATTCTGATGATTTTTTATTAGATGACTGGCTACTTGACCAGGTTGGCCAGGCAGGGTACAATACTTGGTTAGAAAATCTTCAGAGGGGGTGGGAAGAAGACGAATTCGGGCCATGTGACAATATTTTGTTAGATATTAGTGAGAGTGAGTGGGAGGAACAGGAAGAAGAGGAAATCGGGGCAGAGGACAATCATGAGTTTGGGTGGGAGGAAGAGGAAGAAGCAGAAAACGGGGCAGAGGACGATATTTGTGTAGAAGATCATGAGAGGGTGTGGGAGGAAGAGGAAGAAGAAGAGGAAAATGGGGTAGATGACAATATTTGTTTGGAAGATCATGGGAGGGTGTGGGAAGAAGAGGGAGAGGATGAAGAGCAGGCAGAGACAGAGTGGGAAGAAGAGGAAGAAAATGGAGACGAGGCAGAGGACAATGTTTGTTTAGGAGATCATGAGGCAGGGTGGGAAGAAGAGGAAGATGATGACGAGGACCAGGCACAGGACAATATTTGTTTAGAAGATGCTGAGAAGGGGTGGGAAGAAGCGCAAGATGATGGAGGCCAAACAGAGGACAATACTTGTTTCGAAGATCATGAGACGGGGTGGGAGGAAGAGGAAGGATATGAAGATGATGATTGTTATAGCTCTGATTATTCTGATGTTTTTTATTAAGCAACTAGCCACTTGATCGGGTTGACCTAGCTCCGGATATTCTACTAGTAAATATTTGCAGATCTATGTATATCCATAAGCAAAATGTGATTATCTTGTTCGTTTCTCTTAATTGTCATTTGATTATTCTCTCACACCCAATCAAGCAAGATGATAGCAATTCCGGTAAAAAAGAAGCAAGATGATGATAGCATTCAAATATTTTCATAAATTAATGTAATTAATTTAGTATACAGGATATATCATTATTTACAGAACTAATAATTTCAAAATAAACCAGTTTTTTTTTTAGGGACAAAATAAACCAATTTTAAAAACCGTTTTCTTAATATTAATTTAAATACCAGTGTTAATAATATAAAAGTAAAAAAAATAATTTAAATTTTCTTACCATATTGAAAATATAAAAATATTTTTTAATAAAACCTTTTTTTATTACTATATTAAATATTAAATATAAATATAAAATATAAAACGTGAAAAAAAACCGTTTTGAAAAATGCGCGTTAAACGCCCACTGGCCCAAGCCCAAATACAGAATTTGTGCAAAGCTATTTAAGAGTGAAAGACTCCTTCGCTCGTTGCTTGACAGTGATAGTGACACTGACATGCATGGACTCAGCCGAAGACTTGCATTGCCTGTTATCGGAGCAACGCCGCGAGCTCGCCGCTGCGGAAGCCATGGATTCCGACCTCGAATTCGCTTTCCGTCTCCAGTTGGAGGAAGCCCTCGCCGCCTCCCTCGCCACCCACCCCTCCTCCGCCTCCGCGTCCCTCGTCGTCGAAGAACCCGCCGTCGACGACGCCTTTCTGAAGGCGACATCTGTCCAATTGGAAGAGGTGGAAAGGATGGAGCGCGAGATGAAGGACAGGGAGCAAAGCGAGATGGAGATGCGCAAGGCGAGGGAGGATCTTAACCGTCGGATTCACGACCAGAAAACGGCGTCGGAGATCCTCTCGATCCCCGAGGACGATTGGCTTCAATGGGGCGATAATTTCGAGAAGCCGTTCGGCGAGGGTTCCTCCTCCGTGTCGAAGAGTGAAGTTGATTCCGACGAAGGTGCGGTTTATAGGGTTTATTTCAAGGGTTTGGTAAGCGAGGAGAGTGTGAGGGGTGAAAAGGTCGTGTTGGCTGGGATTGGAGTTGCTATTTGTGACCACGCTGACAATTTGATAATGGAAGTTTCTAAATCCCTCCTTGCTAATGGAACTAGCAGAATTGCCGCAGCGCTTAAGGCTTTGATTGAAGCCTTCAATGCTGCCATTGCTTTGGACTTGAAGCGCGTTGTTTATTTTTGCGATTACTATCTCCTCTTCCAATTCGTGAGTCCCTCTTCCAATGCGTTTTTTTTTTAATTTGTATTTTGTCCAATTTGTTCCTTTTTAGGGTGTTTTTTGTTTTAAAAATGGGGCTTGCCTGATTTTCATTTGGAATTTTAATGTGCTTCTTGGAGAATCTGTTTTTTGATAGAAACTGTAGTTTTGTGATAAGTCAGGGATTGTTATTGTGTGTCCTTGGACTGCCATGTGGGTTAAATTGTATTTTGCTTTTGATGCGTGAGTTTGAGATGATGGGAATGGGTGAGGATGTGATAATGTCATTTTTTTTTTGTGTGGAGGGTTTTGAATATCTTGTTTTACTGGTCAGGTAAGTGGAAAATGGCCTGCGAAACAGAAGAAGGTTGCCATGCTACTTAATCAGGTGAATCTGCTTCAAAGAAAATTCACATACTGCACTCCAAGGCTTGTGGCCAGACAGGACATCAAGTTTGCGTTTAAGCTCGCAAAGGATGCAATTGTTTCTCAGTCAATAAGACCTGCGGAATCTGGTGGCAGTAGCAAGAGTATGAATGAGACTTGTGTCATTTGTTTGGAGGATACTGATATCAATCAGTTTTTTTTGGTTGATGGCTGTAAACACCGGTATTGCTTTTCTTGCATGAAGCAACATGTGGAGGTGAAGTTGCTCCACGGGATGGTGCCAAAATGCCCTCATGAGGGATGCAATAGCGAGCTTCTAGTTGACAGCTGCCGAAAATTCTTGCCTTATAAATTAGTTGAGACCATGCAGCAACGAAAGTTGGAAGCTTCGATTCCGGCTGCTGAGAAAATTTATTGTCCTCATCCAAGATGCTCTGCTTTAATGTCAAAGACCGAGGTTTTAGAGTACTCCAAAAGTCTCATTGACTCTGAATCAGGACCCAAGAAATGCATAAAATGTCACGGTCTTTTCTGTTTCAGCTGCATGGTACCTTGGCATAGTGGTATGACTTGTTATACTTACAAAAGGTTGAACCCTAACCCTCCAGCAGAAGATGTGAAGCTGAAGTCTTTGGCATCGAAGAGTCTTTGGCGGCAGTGCGTAAAGTGCAATCATATGATTGAACTTGCTGAAGGTTGCTATCACATGACTTGCAGGTACTCTAATAATATTTTCTCTGATTTAACATATGTACTCGTAATAATCCTTCTTCTAGAATCTCGTTTGTTTATTTTTTCCTAGCAATAAAAAGTCAGTGCGCATGCAGAAATCTTCGTAGAATCGTAGATATAATTGTTATCAAGTTGTCTGGCACTGAGTCATATTATGTGAAGAGCAAGAAGGGTTGTGAGATCTTTAACTCACTAACTGAGTAACTGAAGTTAAAATACTATATTAGATTGCTAAAATCTTAAAGATGGTTTTACTTTACAGAACTAACATTCAATATGACTGTTCAGAAATAAATGTTGTTCTGAAATTGTATGTGCATTGTGAGACCAGGAGGTTGGTCTAAATAATTACATGATGGAAGTTAAGGTAGAAAGATTATTAAACATGGAAATAAGTCTCGTTGCCTGCCCAGCAGAGGTGACACGAGCTAATATTCTTCGTTCATCATATCGTATTCTGTTCATTTAGTAATTTACGTATCATTTCCATGTATGGAGAAGCAAGTCAACGAGTCATTAGTTCCGAATCACAAAACAGTATCTTTAATGGGAACTGGGAAGCAATGATATGTTGGCCAGTTGTTGCTTTCACTTCTGGTCCATCAGTCCATGTTATCATTATATATTATTTCCTTGCTTTTCTTGTGATTACAGATGTGGTTGCGAATTTTGCTATAACTGTGGGGCTGAGTGGAAGGACAAAAAAGCAACATGTTCTTGTCCACTTTGGGCAGAGGACAACATTTGGTTTGAAGATCATGAGAGGGATTTGGAAGAAGATGAAGACAGTGATTATTACAACTCTGATTTTTCTGATGATATGTATTAAGTAACTTGCCACTTGACCGGGCTGACCTATGTATGGATGGATTTACTACCAGTGAATATTTATAGATCTATATATTAATATCAATATGTGATTATCTTTTGTTTCTCTCTTCTAATTTTTCCTTTGAGGTATGTTTTTAAGTACCTTTCAGAATTTCGATGACACTAACATGATTCACTGCTTGGAGTATAGTACACAGTAAATTTGCCAATTAGAAATCCGAACGATTTTTGCATTTATATGGATTATTGGGTAGTTCATGGGAGAATTATTAAAATTACCTGTTATAACAAGTTATTTTTATCTGTTTCTTAAAATATCCACAACTGTTGGGACCTTCTAATATGGACCTGGGACCTTCAGAATCATTTAACGTGTTGATTTTTTTTACTGTTTTCTGGTTCTTCTTACTGCTAAGGTGCCTCTTCACTTCTTACTGCTGGCTTATTTTCCTATTTGTTTTCTGCAGGTGAGAACCTCTTTTCCATGCCTCCACAATTTTGAACGTGTGTTAATGGAGAAAGGTACAATGCAAAGCAAAGGTTGTGTTGTTGGAGAGGGCTGTGGCCTCTCTGGAGACACAGGAAAACCAACTCAATTTTTTTGGTTTCTGCTCTGTAAATTCCTTCTGTTTCATTCAACCCCCCATCTTCTTCCTCCAATAATTTCACAAGAACATAGGAAAATATAAATTCTGTAACTCACTCTGATCCATCATGGCTTTAAAATCTAGGTTAGTGAAGCTTTTGAGTACGAGTATCCTATGACGATCTTACTTTTGTGCACTGTTTTGCTGTTGTGCACAGCAAGATGGCACTTAGCGTAACAGTGGTGCATCGATTCATGAATATGACCTATTATCAAGGTTTTACTTGGATAAAAAAGCTCTAATTTTTTATTAGTTTTATTTTGTATTTTATTTTTCTTATATATGCATAAAGGGGAAAGATTCAGATTGGATAAGTTTCTCCATAAGTATTTCTAGCATGTGATTTTTAACTAACAACTTCTCATAGAAGTTGAAATTAACTTTTGCTCTTTATATTTTTTTAAAGTCATTTTTTTTAACTTCTCCAAAAACACTTATCTATCTATTAATGCCTATTTAACATTCTTTCTTTTGGATATATGAAAAAAAATAAAAAGTAAAATAAGACTAACTTTTTCATAAGTCATAAGTCAAAAGTTAGAGTTTTTGTATCCAAATATGACCAAAGTTGTTAAATAGTCATTTATAAATAGATAGGTGTTTATAGATAAATTAAAAATGATAACTTTTAAAAAATGTGAAGAACAAAAGTTAATTTCAACTTATGTAAAAAGTTATTAGTTAAAAAATATATGATAAAAGTGCTTATAGAGAAGATTATTCAAAATGACCTACAAGTAAGTTGTTAATTACATAAATTTTTCCATAACATTCGCAAATTCTTATTTTTATCACACTCCAAAACATTAAATATGGTTATATTTTAAAAGACTTGTTTAATTTTTTAACACGGGGAAGTGAAAATAAAATTTAAAATCAACAGTTAATTTTTTAAATTTATATAAGTTATTAATTAAACTATAACAAAAATTAATATTTCTCATTTTCTCACCATTTTTTTAACTAATATCTCACCCTTCTTACTAGCCCGATTATCATTTTGAATATTATCAGCAAGCACGTGCTATGATGTTATGGTAATTTCGTGAATGAATTATTGACAATTTTATGGAAAGGTGGCATTTAGGGTGGTACAGTATCAAAGTGTACTACGGTAGTACAGTAACCTATAACCTAGAATAGCCTATAATATATGTATTATGAATTGACCCCAATTTTTTTAACTACCCCAAAAGTTTTAAATATTTAAATATAATCAAAACTCGTTCTTTTTATTATTTTATAAGATATATGCATGACAGAGATATGAATTCACAACTTACTCATTTTACAAAAATGAAAATAGTATATTCAACGCCAACTTACATTTTTTTTATTATAACGACTTACATATTTTTTATTAAAAAAAATAAGTGTAGTATATGTTAATTGTGATGTACTATTTGTTTTTAAAAAATAAATAAATAAAGTTACATATCAGAGTTGCGACTTCTCCCGAAAAATAATTAATAAACACTCCATAAATATTAAAGATATGACTTAAATATATTTTTGGTCCCTTATTTTTTACTCATGTTTATTTTTCATCTCTTATATTTCAAAAATATTATTTTGCTCCCTAATGTTTTGAAAATGTATCACAATTAGTCCCTCACCTTGAAATATGAGGGACTTATTGTGGCACATTTTCAAAATATTAAGGATTAAAATATCAATGTGAGAGACTAATTGTGACACATTTTCAAAATATTAATGACTAAAATAATATTCTTAAAATATGAGAGATGAAAAATGAACATGAGTAAAAAATAAAGGACCAAAAACATATTTAAGCCTAAAGATATTAATATTAATGTTTGTGCTAAATAATATCACTACTGCATCAAAGAAATTAATATCACTATGATTAACACAAACAGCTTGAATAAAATAATACTAATTAGACTATATGTAATCCCTCAAAATACTTTTAATCGAGAACTAAAAGGATAAATATTTATGGTAACTCAAACTAAGGTACTTTGCAAACCGGGTAAGAGGGCAGGATGCCATTAAAATGTTTATTTGTTCCCATTTTTCTCCGACCGAGTATATCTTACATATTATAATCGACAATTTTGAATCTGGAAAAATTTGAAATTTAAAAAATATTTATCACTTTTTTAATTATTATCTTCTTTGGGCCCTTATTTGCAATTATTTCTTTACTTAGGCATTACAACCTTAGCAGGTTACCCTTCATTCATCTTGCCCTTTAAAATTTTACTAATATATATAAATATCATTGTATTACTATGGTTCACTTTGACAATGTACCACACTTAACGACACCTTTATGGAAATTGTTCCCTTACTGTAGTTTTTTCTCAAACTTTGAAATAACTTTTTTCATCTAATAAAATCTTATATTGGTCTAGACTGTTGAAAATATTTATGAAAAAATTTATAAAAAAATTCTTATATCATCGAGCCAATCTTTCACTAGACTTAAGTAATTTAGTCTGCATACTTGATTAAGGCATTAATTTGACTAACATTTTTTTTATGGGTTGTACTTGTTATAATCGTTTTTTGGGGGGGGGGGGGGGGGGGGGAGTGGGGTGCGAGGGGAAGTTACTTAACGGAAAGAATTATAAAAAATGTTATTTATTGACAAATTAGCAATGTCAAATAAATATCACAGAAAAATAATCTTCCCTCATAATTAATTCTATCGAAATTATCTATCATCCCATGTGCTGGTTTGTTGAGGGAGAAAATGATAATGACGTAATACTGGTATCAGAGGCACTGGACCACCGACTTTAAGGGGTTCATTTAATTTGGGAAAAGTAAAAAGTTTTCCACCAATGGGATAGTTGACCTTTATCTAATATTGGCTGTAAACCAGTGAATGGGGTATTTATACTTTCCTCCACAGCAAAATTTATAATTTACATTAGGTATATTTTTTAAAAAAATTACCAAAAAAATTACTTAATACTAAATCGCGATAGCCTGGGAACACGGGACTCACAGGTTGGTGTGCTATTCGGATTCTAACCTTGCGATTGAGCTTAGCTTGAAGTCGGTGAGTGACAACCATGTTCATGGAGCTCTGATTTCGGCCATCAAGGATCTTTTGCACAGAGATTGGGAAGTGGAGCTCTCTCACACTTTGAGAGAAGGAAACGAAAGTGCTGACTTACTGGCGAACTTGGGAGCGCTGCAGCAGGAACGACTTCAGATCCTTTCATGACCTCCGGCGGCGATGGGAGCTTCCCTCTTGGCGGATGCGATGAAGACACGGCGTTTGCGGACTTAGGGTTGCCCCTGTTTTTTGTGTTTCTGTTTTTCGTTTTTTGCTCTTGTGTTTTCCTTTTCTCTACCAAAAAAAAAAATCACGAACCAATCTTTTCCATTAGCTGTGGTCCTGTGGAAGTAACACATTAACCTCTAGAAACTTCTCTCCGCTGCTGCAACGCCAATCGGGCAACATAGATTAAACCATTACCAAAGATAGATGCCAAGGTTGAGTGCTGCATCACCAAGTTGAATACTGTGTTGTACAGGTTGATGGCATTGGGGGTTTTGTTTTACTCATTTCCTTTCAGTGTTTGGGCAAATGTTATTATCAGAAGTAGGTGTATCTGTTCGATTAATACTCTGTTTTAGTTTTTGCACAACCCTATCAAACTATGTAATTTCCTCTCTGTGTTATTTACAATTTCAGATTGTTGAATTGGAGTTCTGTTTTATTATCGTAATGACATTCTCTTTAACTTGTCATTAAGAAACCGTGTTTATCAACATTCAACAACCACAATTTTTAACCAAAAGTTAACGGAGTGGAACGGATTAATCAACTATGGTCCATTTCATTATTTTTATTAAAGATTATAGTTTTTAAAATTTTATTATTATATTAATTTTTTAATATGTCGGTTTATTTTAAATATTGTTATTCTTAAGACCCCTTTTAGCAAATAATGTAAAATATGTTTGTAATTGACTGATCAGGTAACCGGTAATGCATCTCAGCCGTTGATGTAAAAGTCATCCAAATCAATTGTACAAAGGACACTTTCCCATTGTTGGAAAACTTTTTCCCTTTCCCAAATTAAATGGACTCGACTTTAAGATAATATAAATGAGGGAAAGGGGGTAAATTGTTATTAACTTATTTTTTTAAGGTTGATAGGACTTGCAAGTTGACGACATTTCAATAATTAGCTCATCAACGGGGAAGGATTTGCATTTGCAAGCTATTTCTCATAGTCTTCGCTCACGGAACAAAACAAATATTTAAAATTTTTTGGTTTAAATATGTTTTTAGTTTATCGTTCACCACTACCATTGCCACATGGCATCATTCGTCACCATCATTTCATAACATTGTTCATCATTATCATCATTGAACACCTTCCACCATTGTCATTGTTGCCTAATAGGTGGCATGCAGGGTAGTACACTTTTAAAGTGAACTATGGTAGTACAGTAACGTGGAAACCTGGGATAACTTATATTCCAAGTATTCTGAAATTCACCTCAATTTTTTATCTAAATAAATAATAACCCCAAAACTTATAGATATTTGAAAAAAATATTAAATTCCATTTTTATTATTATTTTATAATAACTGAAAGTCTTTTTTTTTTATTTTACGGCTGAAACTCATTTTTATTATTTTATAAGATCTCTGTTTTATGTTTAAGTCTCACAGTGGAGTAATAAATCGATTCACAGGTGTGAATTTTTTTTTGGTCAATCAGGTGTGAGTTTGAAATATCCCTATTTTGCTCAATGTCAGATTTGGCTACAGTATTGTTCACACATGCAGTGTCAATTTTGTCACAGTTGTGAAAATGCTAGAACTCAGATCTATCATCTATCAATTTTGATGTTTGAAATATTTTAATTTCTATGTATCCCTTATATTATGCTTCTAATTGCTCCTATGAACAAAAGGTTCTTGGGGTGTAATTTTTTATGTATTTTGCACATTATGGCTATTGCCACCTCTTTTTTTTTGTTTTGGACTTTGTTAACTTTGGGCATATTAATGGTAAAATGTTTAGTTTATACAAAATAAAAAAAGGTAATGGTGTACTCGGAATGTTTTTGTTACTTTGAATTTGTATTTTACTAAGATTTCTATAAAAAATTAACAACAAATGTTTCTGTTTCTGTCACAAAATAAAATAATTAAATTTGGAATATTTGTCATTAAGAAAATATTTATTACTTTTTTTATTTCATCAGGACCAAAAAACATTCTAAATTATAATAACAATTGAATCTGGGATTATTTTACATTAAAATAAATGTTTAGAACTTTTTTAATTAATATATTCTTCAAAAGTTCTCTTTGCAATTAACTTTTATCTTAACCATTACATATCCAGCAGGTTATCCTTCCGAAATCATGGCCCTCCAATTTTTTACTAATATATCAGTGGCTATAAAGCAAACTGTACCACCATAGTTCATTTTAAAAGTGTACTACCATAAATGCCACCTGCCTAATACCCTTCATTACTACACCCAATACCATCTACCACCCCCTTTGCCAATTGGTATCCTTCATCGCCTCTGCCTCTCCACACTCTCTAGTCTCTACTACCATATCTACTCCCCAACATTAGTTATGAGCGCCATTGTTGATAGTGCCAATCTGTCACATTCAACTCTCACCTCAAACACAAGACATATTTTTATGTCAAGAACCATATTTTTATGAGTATCAGGAGGATGAGGTGATTGCCTATTGCTATAAAAACTGGTTTTGTATGGGAACAAATTCTTAAACATTAAAAAATAATTTAAAGAATGACAACACCATTGGAGTCATCTAAAAAAAGTGACAACACCTTAAGTTCTTGAAGAATTGCACAACTAGAGTGAATAGTTGATAAAACTCTTAAAATTGATGCAACATTATAGGCCATCAAAAACCTCTTATAAAAAAAAAGAACAAATAAATTAGCCAAAAATCTCTTATAATTAGGGAGAGAGATAGTAATTCACTATTTTTATTAGTAAAATACTCATAATTTATACTGTCAAATAAACTATTTTTTTCCAAACAAAAAATCCTCTTACGTATGAACCACTCTACACGTGGCCACCCACCCGTCAGCGTGTCTCTTACTCTCTTCCGCAAGGATCACGCTCCTGACCTCAGTCCTTTTTTTTTTTTGGTTTAGGACCATCGCTGGCTACCCATGCAGTGTCCCAATACTTTCAACGAAAGACTAATTTGCACTCGTTCATAGAGGCTTGGACTGATCAATGTGTTGTTTTTACCCCGGTGTTGTTTTTACCTCAGTCCTCTTTTGCCCCTTCATTCCTTCCGAAATAAAAACTTTCCACTTTTCATTTTCTCTGATCCTCCAAAGCCATAGAGCAATACGCTTAATAGAAAATTTTAGGAATAAAAAAAATAATCAACTTTATTCTACTATTATTAGTTCTTTTAAATTAAAATAATAATTACTACTCACTCTGATTATTCGATTTAAGTTACTGACTAATATACCTGGTCTTGTTTGACATAACAATTTATTCTATAGGCTATAAGTTATATAAGTTATTTTTATAATCCAAGAAAAAATATAGTGAAACTTATTTCATATAAGTCATAAGCTATTTTGATAAGCTATCATGGGTAGCTTATGAAAAATAAGCCCAAAATAACTTATGAACCAATCATAAACTGTGTTCATAAGCTCTACATAAGCCAATCGGAACATCCTTGGATGAAAAGAGAACGCTCTTTTAATTTTTTTTCCTTTTAGTTTTTTATTGGTAATAGAAACAGTAACAACAGTGGCCCTGTCCAATAACGGTTTAGGACAAACTAGATTTTTGCTGGTGCAACGTCTCCATCTGTATTCCAAAATCCAAACCCACCCCACCAAAAGGCACTGCTATTTTTCTTCACCACCACCTTTTTCTTCTTCTTCTTCTTCGTCATTTCCTTTTGGGTCCATTTCTTTGTCAACATTTAAGGCCTCAAAAAAATTCCGCTTCACTCACCACCACGGCTCCACCATTCAATAAAAAATAAAATAAAAAATTATAATTACAATATTCGCAGCGGTTGTTGTTTTCGTATGCTCTTTCTCTTTCTTTCTCTTCTCCAACCCAAAAATAAAACTTTCTAGCCCAATCCGTACTTGCCTGCTTCAATCATTGTTCTTTTTTAAAAATTAAAATGTGGGTCTTTTTCTGATCCGGAGTTTGAGGTGTTGGAAATTGTGAGAGAAGAAGCAGAAGCATAATGAATCGTGGGGAGTGGGTGCGGTTGAAGGTGTGTGTGAGGGAGTTCATGATTGGGGCGGCGGAATTGACGGTGGAGTTTGGGAAAGGGTGTAGGGACATAGTGAGGCAGAGTTTAGTGAATGAGGACTCGTTTGTTGTTAGGAAGTTGGGAAGGGATTCGTATGTTGGGAAGAGAGTGAGAGAGCCCTGTGCCAAGTTGTTCTCCAAATTGAGCTTCTTCAACCAGTACTTGCCCGAGGATAAGGACCCTCTTCACGCCTGGTCCGTCATATTCTTCGTTTCCTTACTTGCTTTCTCAGGTCAACTTCAACCACACCCACCCCATCTTTCTTCTTTTGGGGACTTTCTTTAAAATCACCAATTTAAGTTTTTTCTTCTTTTTTCAGTGTCCCACAATTAATGTTATAATTAAACTCAATTTATTTTACATTCCCTTGGTATTTGGGATTGTGTTAGGAATTGGTCAATGTAGTGTAGTCTTGCTATTAATGTTTTTGTGCTGGAATCCTGGAACAATACCTTGTATTGTATTGTAGTTGTAGCTTTTTTAGGTGTTTGATAGTTTATTTCTTAGAAGTTGATGGGTATGTGTGTAATGTTTGGCATTGGCAGCTTTGTATGTAAATTTTGAGCATGATTCGTCTACCCCTTTGGTGAAGCAAGTGTTTGTGCATCCTCCTAGTGCTACCCGCATAGTGCTTCCTGATGGAAGATACATGGCATATAAGGAGCGAGGTGTTTCAGCTGATAGAGCTAGGTTTTCATTGATTGCCCCTCATACTTTTCTTTCCTCTCGGCTTGCAGGTTGTTGTTCTTTTTATTAAAGTTTGGACTTTAAAGCTTTGGTTATTTGTTTCATGTTTTTTGTGCCAACCTGTGGTTGAGGTATAGTTTGAACCTTTTTTTACTTTTGAAATTGTGTTTAAAATTAGGAATTCCTGGAGTTAGAGATTCACTGCTGGAAGAGTTCGGCATTCGCTTGCTGACATTTGATCTTCCTGGTTTCGGTGAGAGTGATCCTCATCCCAAACGAAATCTGGAATCCTCAGCAACAGATATGTCGTTTTTAGCAGATGCTCTTGGTGTGGACAAGTTTTGGGTTGTTGGTTACTCAAGTGGAAGCATGCATGCTTGGGCTGCACTTAGATACATTCCTGATAGACTTGCAGGTATTAGTAGGTCTTTTGTCTGTCTTATACTTTTATCCTTTTGTTTCCATGCAACTTTTGGATCTACTCAACTTGACAAAATTTGGAGCTTTTATAGTCACTCTCTTGTTCATTTAGATAACAACTATCATGTACTCGTTTTTGTGTACTTTATTGGATGGACTTAATACTTATACTGTTATACATCTACAATGAAATAGGTTTTACATAGATGTCCAATCACATGTCATCATCTTGCTACATCATAATATTACTTCTTAAAATCTGATTACACTGTGACAATATGGTGAAATATGATTAGACTTCTATGTAAAACTTGTTTACACTGATAGTCTATAGTTATTGAATTGTTATTGCACTTTATTTAGTAATTTCTTCTTTTCCCTCATCTGAAACACAACTCGTTTAAAGTGAGTTAAAGTAAGTTTTGTGTCTTATAGTGATGGAATCATGGAAATGCTTCCTTTCTAAAACATATTTATGCAGTATATGTGTGTTACATCAATAAAACTGGTTTTTCAAAGAGAATATGCATCGTGCCATGCATTATGAAATTGATCTGTCATGTATTTATTAATTCTCAGGTGCTGCCATGTTTGCTCCCATGGTGAACCCATACGATCCTATCATGACAAAGGAAGAGAGACGAAGAACTTGGAACAAATGGACTCGAAAAAGAAAATTCATGTACTTCTTAGCTCGCAGGTTTCCCAGACTTCTTGCTTTCTTCTATCAGCGAAGTTTCTTGTCGGGAAAGCATGGTCAGATTGATAGATGGCTGTCTTTATCTCTGGGAAGGAGGGTAAGAGAAGCCTTGCTTATCTCTTTTTGTCTTTTGAGTCAACATGTCCATTTATGGCTTCTAGCGTTCTACATCGCTATTGGTGTACACTTTATGTCTGTCACCTATATCCTAGTTAGATGGATTAAGCATTAGAGGTGCAGCTGATTTCTGAGAAGAGTATATGGAAGATAGAGGGCCTACTGCTGAAGAAAATTGTTAGCATGCTCAAATATGATTAATTTCTGCCCTGTCATTTGCTCAAATATCAAAATTTTAAAGCATAGCCATAAATTATTTTTGAACTTTTGTTGAAATTGATAGCAATAAGACATTTTAAACACGCCTCGAAATTACAGAGCCCAAGCTCACTAATCTAGTTTGTGTTTCCAAAAGTGGGTTCTGAGGGCATAGGCTATCCCAAGAGTTTTAAATATTATATTTGTACGTCTTCTCATGGAAGATCTCAATTCCCCTTCCAGGATAAAGCACTGATGGAAGATCCAATCTATGAGGAATTCTGGCAAAGGGATGTGGAAGAATCAATCAGGCAAGGAAATGCGAAACCCTTTGTGGAGGAAGCTGCTTTGCAGGTCTCAAATTGGGGTTTCAGCCTTTCAGACCTCAAGTTGCAGAAGCGAAAACGGAATAGTAATTTGCTTAGTTGGCTTAAGGCAATTTTCACTGAAACTGAGGAGTATACGGGCTTTCTTGGTCCAATACATATATGGCAAGTGAGTGCACTATGTTTTGATCCTTTTAGTCGCCTACACGAAGGTTCATTTTACATAAATCATTCAATGTGATAAATTAGTAAGTAAATTTGTAGCTTTACACGTTTCTTGTATAATCATCAAGAGACTTACATTTCAAGTAAACTAGTCAATGGACCTAACCCACACAAGTACAGGTCCTTTTCTAATATAAATAGTAAAAGAACCCACCAAACAAGACAGTTTTTGTGGAAAATAAAAAGGCTTAAGAGGTGACACATGTCCTAGCCAGGAAATAAAAAGACATGAGAAGTGACACGTGTTTCAAACAGGACATATTTTTCTTATATAGTAATAGTAATTGATGATGAAAAAGAAAAAGAAAACTATATTTATTTGTATGCTTTAATTCTGTTTTCACTGATATGACTTTACTTTTTGGGGGTGGAAATATGGCTTATTGACATTGTGGTGCAATGTTAACAGGGAATGGATGATAAAGTGGTTCCTCCTTCAATGACTGATTTTGTGCATCGTGTACTCCCTGGAGCTGCGGTACACAAACTCCCCTATGAAGGCCATTTCACCTATATCTACTTTTGTCACGAATGCCACAGACAGATATTTACTACACTTTTCGGAACCCCACAAGGTCCACTCAGCATTTCTTTAGAAGTAGAAGATCGAACAACTACCCCAGAAGACAATGTTGAACAGCAAGAAGTAGCAGATAGTGGTGATTCTACCACAAACTAGAAGTACACATAACAGGATAGAATGCTCTTTTCTTTTCTTTTTTCCCATTTTTCTGGCCGAACATCACAATTCTATGATGTATATACACATAGTTTTGCTTCATCTCTAATGGAGCAGTAAAGAAAAGAAAATAAAAGCAATGTTTCTGCCCCTTATTTTGGGCTGTTGATCTAGTCTGTCCTTCAAAAATGTATTTCGATTCCTGCTTTACGCAATGACTCCCACGACTCCATTAATTCTCCCCACCTTCTTTCATTACTGAAATACAAAACTTGCTTTTGGGGTTAGTAAGATATGGCACAACAATTGGAGTTCACCTGAACTATGTGATTTGAAAAATGATTTAATGCTTATATTTTTGTTCTCCAAGGAATGATAAGAGAGCAATTGTGCAGTACATGTTTGGCTAAATTAGCAGCTGAAATCTGATATGAATTATGGTTTTTATGATATTTTCTTAACTCTTGTAGTCAATTCTCCGTGAAGGAAGGTTGCAACGATTTTATGCTAATTAAATTTGATTGAGTTAATATACATTTGGTTCCTCAAAGTGACAACTTGTGTTATCGTCCTGAAAGTCTCTGAATGCATTAATTTTCTTAATAAAGTATGATTGCACTGATATATATGGTAGAATATGATGTAGGAAATAATAAAATATGATTAATAAAGCATGATTGGATATTTAAGTAAATCTTATTTGCACCATTCGTCGTGTATAATTATCAAATATTTTATTTCTGAAATAAAAGTGTAATTTAATGACTGGATCCTCTGCATCGCATGCACGGTGATTATTAATCGTAGATGAACGTGTCCAGCGTGAGGCATCGCGCCTCAAACAAACCCACCACGTTAGTTGCCTTTTACCGGGTCTCCGTTACACAGCAGCAGCGCACCCTCTGAAAAAGCCCCGTGTCATGTGTGCTCAGTGGTGTGCAGTGTGCCCTACTCTACCAGTATTTCTCACTCGTCCCTCTCCTTCTCCCCCTCAAATCCAAAGCTCCCTCTGTCCCTATTTATAACCGTCACCACTTGAATGTCGGCACCGCAGAGACTCCTCTGCACTCTCTCCAACTCTCTCACTCCTTCTTCGCCTCTCTCTACCTTCAAATCCAGAACCTTCCTTTTCCTTCCCTTCGCCCACCCTTACCTCACCCTACCTCCCTCTCCAATGCCTCGCAATCAGGTATTCATTTTTTTCTTCTCTCCACTCTCTTCGCCTGCGTTCGGTTGCGTTTTCGCGTGAATTGGATCATCGTTCATCATTCGCGTAGAAATGAACGTAGTTCGAACTGGAATCTGAGGATTTAGGACCTATTTGAATAAACAACTTATTTAAGCACTTATGACATAAGTACTTATCATATAAGCGCTTATGTAAAGACTATTTTTATAATCGAAGAGAAAATGTGATTAAACTGATTTCATATAAGTCGTAAGCTGTTGTGATAAGTTATTCTAGAGAGCTTCTGAAAATAAGCACAAAACAATTTATGAATAAACTATTTTCATAACTTCTTCCAAATACTGTCACCAAGTGCTTATATAAGTTGATAAGTTCCGCATAACTAAATCCAAAAAATACACAATATACTTGATTGATTATTGATTGGTCGTTCTTCTGCTGATCGGTGCTAGTTTTGAAATTGAATAAAAATGCGCTAATGTTTAATTGTGTGATTGATTTTGCTGAAATCGGACGTTGGTTATTATTGGTTTTGCAGCGAAATGGCGGGCACAGAGAACAAAGATGGAAACAGAAACCGAAAACCGAAGGGCAGTTATCGGCAGCTATTAGAGATGGAGCAGAAGTTGCCGAGGAAACTGTTATTACCAACAGACTTGGTGGAATGCATATTGGTGAACACAGCGGGCAAACCAGCGGAGTCCAGCATGCTAACAAGGGTAGTGGTGGTAGTGCACAAGGTCCAATGGCAATTTGGAAACCCAAGTCTTATGGAACTGCTGCTAGTGGAGCCACTGCAACTGAAGTTGAGAACACACCGGTTGGTAAAGTGACAGGGGTTGGTGCTGATGTGGCTTCAACTCAGAAGAACAACAGTAGCAATAGTAGTGCTGGATTGAGTAAGTTATTTCGCAGCAGTGTGTTGGAGAATTTTACGGTGGACAACTCCACGTACGCACATGCACGAATCAGAGCAACTTTCTACCCGAAATTTGAAAATGAAAAGTCAGATCAAGAGGTATATTCTTTCTATTCCTATTGTAATTTTTTCTGTTTTTCTCTTGTATTTTTTAAATTTTTTGTGGTATAAACATTTTAAGAGCTTTTCTAGTTTTTTGTGTTTTTGCTTCGTGATATTTGTTTAAATCTCAGCCTTATCTGATATTAGACAATTAAACACAATTTTTATGGCAGCTTCTGGAGTGTAGGATTTTAGGATGTTGGGAGGTGTATGAAGTTGTCACTCGAGAGAGTTTGAGAGAATTTGAGAGAAAACCGAGAGAAACGATTCTGACTTGTTCTTGCATTCACGGTTAGTACAACAAGTAGTTATAGAGTTTGGCATGGGTTAACTAACCCAGTCTCAGTCATAACAAACTAAGTGACAGCTTTCACGAGCTTAACAGCTATGACTTAACACTAATGCTGTGCTACTGCAGATACACTAATAGGAGGATGAAATAAACAATTCCAGAAAGGATCTTTTTGTCGCTTAAAATGACTTCTTTTTGTTATCGAGGATGTTAGCTAAAATATCCCTCCAAATCCTTGCACATTTCCTTGCACCATCTTATCGAGCTTAACATGCATCTTTTTTGTTTTTTTTCCTTTGTAATTTTTTCATGAATCAGGATTGCATTCTTTTGGATAATTAGATAATTTTCTCCTTCCTCCATTTACCTATGTTTCTGTAGTTTTGAAACTTTCCTTATCTGTGTTCTATATTCCTGCAGACCAGGACAAGGATGATTGAGTTGGTATCAAAAGGTTTGGCTACCTTAGAGGTATGGTGGTTGTACTTAATCTTATATACATTTTTATAAGTTTTTTTATTTGGTTAATAGACTACTAGTTGGATGAACTTTGATTTGACTGATTTTCGGTGGTGGACTTGACTTGTGTGTGCAGGTTTCACTTAAACACTCTGGTTCTCTTTTTATGTATGCTGGTCATGAGGGTGGAGCTTATGCCAAAAACAGTTTTGGAAATATGTATGCTCATGAGAAATTATGTCTTTCTTTATGTTTCCCCTTTTTCTTCTTTGTTGTGAATAATGGTCCTGAGCAAATGGTGAATAGCATGAAATTAACAAAATGATTTGCTAGGAATAACTGAATGCATTTACTTTATTTTCCCATTTTACGTAACTATTTTTTTTATTGATTATACCTTTTTTTCTGTGCAGATATACTGCTGTTGGTGTATTTGTTCTTGGACAGATGTTTCGTGAGGCTTGGGGAACTGAAGCTTCAAAAAAACAGGCTGAATTTAACAATTTTCTTGAGGTAAAATTATAAATCAGGAATAACATAGGATGAAATTTAATAGCTTCCTAGGATTCTGTGGTAGTGTTAGCAGAAGCATCTCCAGGGATAGGATCAGTTTTAGCTGGAAACGTGTTTGGCAATCGCAACTATATTTAGAGCATGAAATTAGAAATGAAGTACAGGAGTTTTTATTTTCAGTTTTTAAATTTTGCTTAAGCATGCTAATAATGCATTTTAAGACATGCTTCATATATTGAGTTAAACATTGTTATATTTTCTGTCCCAAACAGTGGTCACTATGTTCATATTCAGACTTTTTATTTTATCTGCAGAATTCAAGGTGGATGTCGTGGTTCAATTTGTAGTGGTTTGAGGATAATAATTTAGAAGTACAATATGGATTCCTTAATTTGAATATTTACTATTAATTGCTAATCTTTGTCTGCCGAAATTTCTTCCACTTTAATTTTTCTTGGGTTGTGCTTTCTGATCACTTGCAGGGTTGATGATCAAAATATATAAATGATTGGCTTGTGAATGATGACAGTCTTTCAATGCATGGTTTATGATCATTTGGTTTTCTGTTTTTCTTGTTTTTGGAACTAGGCATACTTGCATTCTGTTTGTCATTTTGACTGAAGTCTTCCCCCCTTCCCAACATGCAGTTTCCAGTTCATGTGGCTTTCAATTGTGTTCACTGTATAACTATAAATTGATACTAGTGTACTATTCTGTTGCTACCTTCGTTTGAATTTAGTATTAATTAATGCTCAAGCTCAAGAAACGAACATTACTAATATCTTCTCTTTCAGAGAAACCATATGTGTATATCAATGGAACTAGTAACTGCAGTTCTTGGAGACCATGGACAGCGTCCCCAAGAAGATTATGGTAAAATTCTTTTACTTTTTTGGTTCAAGAAAATTCTTGGTATTTTGAACAATATGGTGTTTTTAGATTCAGTTGAAAAACTTGGTACAAATAGAAAAATAGAATTCAAATTATTATCTAGAAAAGGACGAATTTTACTTTGTCTGAACAGAATCAGCCCAAATATTCTGTATTAAATATTTAATAAAGGTCAAATTATCTGCTTGTGGTTATGTTAGATTTCAGTTGTTGAATTATAAGGATTATTACTTGGATGTATGTTCTGAGCTGTATGTGTGTGTTTTAGTTATAGTGCTACGCATGTCTGATATCTTTTAGTAAATGCTGTATCTTTTGATCCAGTCTTTACTACTAGTGTAATTGAGAGAGCCATAATTCATAGTTTTCTCCAGGACCATGAGTTTAAAGGGGAATGAAGTCTTTACTAATAATTTGTACCAAGTTTTTGCTTAACTGGCTGAGTTATTTCTGACATGGAATAATCTGCTGCATGTAGGAAACCGAGAATGCTTCCAACTTCCATTATTTTTGTTCAAAGATATATTTCATATGGAGTTTGCATAACATTCTTTCTTATCCTATATTCATTGGTTTTGTTGCTCTGAGCAGCGGTGGTTACAGCAGTCACTGAACTGGGCAATGGAAAGCCAAAGTTCTATTCAACTCCTGAGATAATTGCTTTTTGCAGAGAATGGCGCTTACCAACAAATCATGTGTGGTTGTTCTCAACAAGGTGAACATTTAGGATTTTTGTTTAATTCCAATAAATAAATAGAGGATCTTTGTTACCCAACATATTATAAATGACTTAAATATGATATTTCTTTTAAATCTGGTTTCTTCAAAGAATGTTGATATACCGAAATGATTAGTGTTGCATCAGAAGTACTGGCTCATTTCTAATTATGTTGCAGCACTAGTCTGTCTCTCAAAATGAATGCCTTTTGTTTGAGTTTGTTATTTTATGTGATTAAAATCTGACGTGTCGTATTCTATTTATAGAGTTCTTTCAGGTTTGTGGTATTTGACATATGCTTCTCTTATAGTAAAACTTTCTAACTGAGAACCTTTTTGGTTAAATTGTAAGGTTGATCTAGCCATAAGTACCTTGGGCTTAATGGTACAAGGAATGTTAGTACACAAGTTTCTTATGATTCTTTTTCTTTCTCTTGTTTTCCTGGTTATATTTTAATTAGAATTTGAATGGCCATATAATACACTCTGTCGAGCTAATTCTATTATTTTATTAAATAGTGTTTGCCTTTGGCTATTTTATTTCAAGTTGAACATTTTGACTTGGATTTTTATCATCAATATAATCTGCTTAAAGTCTTAAAGAATGTAAGAAAATTTTGGTTTCACTTTCGTACCTTTATGTTAAGGCAGAAAATCAGCCTCTTCCTTCTTTGCTGCCTATGATGCCTTATGTGAAGAAGGTACTGCAACGTCTGTATGCAAGGCTCTTGATGAAATTGCAGACATATCTGTACCAGGTATGGATTTTAAGTTTAGCATGATTCATTTAACTTGACTTTGTGTCTCATGCCTCATACATGAATTTCTTTTATCTGAAGAAATTGTATTTGATCGAAAACCCTTTGAAATAATGACATAGAGAAGAATATGTAATAAAAGCCCATAAAATGAACAAAGGGATATGATGAATTTATGTGCACTCTTGATGCCATAAATTTGGCTTTGCGAACTTCTTATCAGCATCATCAATGATTTTGTCCACCACACTGGCTGCTGAACCAACCACCATTTACAAATACAGTGCAAACAGTACCTTGGTAGTTTTATGTTTGTCCTCAAAATCTCACTGTAGACCTTCTGTTCTCACTCCCACTAGGGGTGTAAGTGGGTCTGGACCAACTCGTGAACTTGACCAACCCGAATTGAACCAAAGAGGGTTTGGTCTGGGTAGTTGGTTCAGATAGAAAGGAATTGAACCTGATCTTAAGTTTGGTCAGGTCTCGGATAAAGAGAATTGAAATCTGATCAATGCGACCCAATATAGCTTTATTTTCTATTAAATTTCTGTATTTTTTGCAAAATAAAATTTGAGTTCTATAAATCAAAAGTTGACCTGATGACGTGACCTGAACCAACTCAAACACGATCAGGCTCCCCCAAAAAACTACTAAACCCGAACTGGTCCAAACTGAACGTACTTGATTGGTTCGGATCCATTCTCCTAGGCCCCAAACCTCATCTGATCCAACCTGATTACATCCCTAACTTCCACCATGGACAAGCAATATCTTTCTGAATTCAACTGCTGGTGGTTTGAAAGTAGTGATTATATTTGCTGCTTTTATCTTAAAAGGAAATTCAGAACTGAAATTCTACTTATATTTGCTGATAATGTAATGTTTCAAAATCAAGTAGGTTTATAGTTTTTGATTTCTTCTAGTTTCAATTTCGTCCCAAATGTAATGTTAATTTCAAATTTCAATATTTCATTTTCTTCTATTGCTTGTCTCATTTAAGCACTCAATTCTCTTTGGATGAGCTATTTGTCAAATTCACTGCATATTTACATATTTTCATAACTGCAGGTTCAAAAGACCATGTAAAAGCCCAGGGTGAAATTTTAGAGGGTCTTGTGGCTCGTCTTGTGAGTCATGAGAGTTCAAACCATATGGAGAAAATTTTGAAGGAATTTCCTCCTCCACCTGCTGATGGAGGTATGCTTGTTGATTCTCTAAATATTGGGTGTGCTAGCTACTCTGATTTTTTCAGTTGATGCCTTGTTGTTTATTACTGTTTATTTATCAATATATTCATTATATCCCATGACATCTATGCTTGCTAGTTGAGAAAAGATGATTAGATATGCCAAACCTTGGGATCCTTGAACCAATATTTAATACAAGTGTTCCCGAAAATAGATTATAATAACAAGCAAAACTGGACCTTTTCTGATGTAATAATTAGTTACCCCCCTACAAGCATTCTTTCTTGAAACCCTTAAATGTTACTCGAAAAACGCATTGCAATTTTAAATAATATATGGTATTTCCTTTCTATTTCAGTGGCCTTTGATTTCGGACCAAGTCTAAGGGAAATTTGTGCAGCAAACAGATCCGATGAAAAGCAGGTACAGGGTAAACTACATTACTACAATTAGTAGTGATATTGCAATTCTTGAGGTGGATATGGACCCTCTCAATGTAGCTTATATTGCCATCTTGTCAATCTAAGAGAGACAAACTTAAGACAACAGTGGAACCCTAACTAGCAGGAAGTTTGAGTTCCCCACTCCCTCTGTCCAGGGTGTTGTGTCTGTCTCTCCCCTAAAATGACAAGGTCATTTAGGAATAAAAATGACTGTATTTGAATCCATATGAATTTTAAAGTAATTCCATATTGTGATTTGGAATGCAGCAAATAAAAGCACTTCTTGAGAGTGTTGGTAGCTCTTTTTGTCCTGACTACTCAGATTGGTTTGGGACTGATGCTGCTGATTTTCATTCAAGAAATGCAGACAGATCTGTTCTTTCAAAATTTTTACAATCCCATCCGGCGGACTATTCATCCAAAAAGTTGCAGGTCAGTCTAAACTATTGCATATTGAACCTTACTCAAACTCTATGTACTAAATTTTGTTCATGTGCAAGTTTGTATATCCTATATCCTGGCTTTTATTATATTGCCAGATTACTTATTTCATGTCTTCCTTTCTAATGAATTATCCCTATAATGAGAATGAGTATATTGATGGTCTTTTCTTTCTAGATTTAGATAGCTGTGAATGATTATTATTTTCTTCAACACATGGTTTGAAGGGTCTCCCAATTCTTAAGAGTATTGGCATTTTCATCTAAATTTCCCTTGAAGTTTAGATACCACTTCTTTCTAGCAAATGCTTTACTGTCTTTTGTTCAGTTCATAGTCATAGCTTTCATTTGATTTTGATTCAGGAAATCGTTCGGCTGATGAGGGAAAAACGCTACCCTGCTGCATTCAAATGTTATCATAACTTCCACAAAGTTGATGCCATATCGAGTAACAATCTTTTCTACAAAATGGTCATTCATGTGCACAGTGATTCTGCTTTTCGGCGATACCAAAAAGAGATGAGGTCTACTTTCAAATTTCAATCTGGTTTTCTCCCTGAATAATCAGCTTGTTTAATTCTCTGACAAAAATCTTTTAGAACCTTTTCATTTTTTTACCTCATACATTTCTCTGATACCTTTTGAGTTACAATTTTTTTTGCACTTTCAGGCATAGACCAGGATTATGGCCACTTTATCGAGGTGAATACTTTATTTTCCTTTCATTTTTATAGTATCCAGTTCATTTGTGTGAAATTTGTAAGCTAGTGTTGCTGGCTTTCTTCTGGGCTACTATATTGTGTTGTTATCTACATGTAGTGGTCCTTCTTGCTATATTTTCAGGGGTTAGTAGTTGCATTTGAGAGATGTAAATGGTTGTATTCAAAATGTGTATTAGACAATTTTAACATCTTCATGGATAATGGAGCATGGGTTTTGAAAATGAGGTTACTTAATGAATGAGGAAATATTTTTGACAGTTAAATAGTTCTTAAGGCATTTCATTATCGTAAGGTTTTTTTGGGGGAGGGGATCATAGAAAAAGGAATTCTGTAATCTGTGTAAAATATTTCTAATCTAGGAACAATCAACCTCTTGTTTGGTTAAGGATGTTCAAAGAGTGTTTCATGAGTAACTAGTAACCAATTTTTTTAACATAGTATTTCGTTGGAGGGAAATGGATGGATTGTTTTAAATCATTTTTGTTTGGTTCAATTTATTGATGTGGAGAGGAGGGGAGCAAAATCCCTCCTGACTCAATTTTAGCCCCCCTGCAATATTTTTGGGGGGGGGGGGGGGTTGGATTTGGATGGGACAGAAGATGTTTTAAAATATTTTAAATACAATGACTTACATAACCTTACTTAAAATGTAACAAAAAAGTTTATAATGGCATAAAATGTAAATTAGTTATTTTCCTCCATTAAAATCTCTCCCCTCCCCTACTCTTAACAAAACAAGATATCTAATTAAATCTCTCCCGTCCCCTACCCTCCCATTTTTTGAACCAAACAGACCCCAATAGATACTTGAATGGTTAACTACTGCTCAGCTGGAATATTTTACCAGTATTTTTTTTTTGTAATTCCCCCTTTTCGGGAGAGGGGATAAAGGAGAGATGAATTTGAGCCTCAGGTGAATTGAATTAGTGGGGCTGGTCCATATGGCTTGATACTTGAGTCCTGGGTTTTGACTACTAGTCTTAAAATTTATGGCAAGTTACTCTGAACTTCATGTTGCGCAAATGTAATGAATGCATTAATAATATGCTCTTCGAAGCTGCAATTTAAAAGTAGGAATATGAATTTTATTCTTGTTTATTATTTTTCGTAAACATAAGCATATAATATACCTTTGAATGTTTGATTTGAAAGAGCACTTAAAAATTTAGGTGCATACTTAAATTCTAGGAATTTTGGGGACATGGAGCATGTGTCATATTTCATTATATCAACTATTACTGAAGTCAATGCTTATGGTATGCTAGCTTGTAAATGAAACACAATATAAAATGTTTGTTCATGACCAATTGATACACAGTTATGTTGATTATGAAATATGCAAAACAGATATATGCTGCTCGTTATTCTTATTGATTTATACAAGTTTCTGACACCTTAATGTGTTTCTAGGATTTTTTGTTGATATCAATTTATTCAAGGCAGACAAGGAGAAAGCCGCTGAAATTTCTAAGAACAGTATAAATGAAAGTGGTAACACCAGCTCTGAGAAAGATGACTTTGCTGATGAAGATGCAAATTTAATGGTCAAATTGAAATTTCTTACATATAAGGTATATACACCTATGCTCGAAATCTCTAAGAAATCGCATCAATCAAATCTTATTAGTTATGAATTTGTATGGTGACATGGTGCATGTAGTAATATCTCTTTTTTATAATTGTAACTACTTTTTGAGATAATTCCGTCTTTGTTCTTTTCTATGGCTTTAAATTTGTCAAACTTGTGCGCATTTTGTTAAGTGCACATTGTGTTTTACAATAATGATGTCCTCAGGTGTGCAACTTAAAGCGAAAAAACAAAAAGCAGTGATAATATGTTTATGTAGGAACTGTTCGTGACACCATGTGTTAATGTGCTCAAAATATCGGCCTAAAATAAGTCTCTCAGGAAAGGTCCCGTTTACGCATTAATATTATGTGTCCATGATCTTTCTTGAAGTGTCTTCATTGCTTTTTAATAATATATCTGGGTGCCCTGGTTTTGAATCATTTCTTCCATGCCTTTTGTTTCTCTGTATGTCTTAAGAACTGCTTTAAAATACATTTTAAAAGTTCATCTCATTCCTCTGTGTTGTTTCTTGGAATGACTAATATTTGATGTCAGCAGCTTTATTCTTATTAATATATTATTCTTATTATTGTTCTTATTTTGGATCTCTGTCTCAGTTGCGAACCTTTCTCATCCGAAATGGCTTGCCAATTCTGTTTAAAGAAGGTCCAGGTGCTTACAAGGCTTATTACCTGAGGTAAGTTGCATGGCTTGCACATGATAGTTGATACCAGAAGTCTAGTTCCTAGAGGATGAGGAGTATGTTATAGTTTGCTTTGCTAAGCCCAAATTCTAAGTTACGCCTAAGCTCAAATTCTAAGATGATATCAGAGCCAATGGTGGTTAACGGTTGGGCATGGTCCACCTGTTTGTTGGTAACCCCATAAACTTGCCAAGGCTTCCACTTGAGGGGGAGCATAGGAATGTAGAGACCCACAAGTGAGGGGGAGATTGTTGTAAATAGTGTGGAGTGTTGAAGTCCCGTGTTGATTGACAATGGTTGAGTAATGACAATACAAGTGTGGAGACCCATACTCAACCTTATGGTTTTGGGTACAAGATGTGGTGTCAGCCCACTTTTCGTGGTCTTTCACTTCAGCTCGTTGTTGAGAGTTCCTGCCCAGTTTAGTCTCTGTCTCTCAGGCTCCCCCTCATCGCCCATCCCTAACAAGAAATCCTATCTTTTGTTTCGTTCCTTCCCTGATCTCTGAACCAGTATCTATTAGCATATTCAGTATTTAGCTGCATAACATGCTCTTAACATTGCAATATATTAAATGGGAATGGGAATTTGAGATATAACCTGCTGTAATGTCAATCATATTGTTGTAAAAGATGTGAAGTTGCAATATATGTATGTTGTATGCTTGTCATCCAAGGTTGTAAGCTGAACTGTTTTTTCTTTTTCCTTTTTTGTTTAATTGTCACAGACAAATGAAAATATGGGGAACCTCTCCAGCAAAGCAGAGAGAACTTAGCAAGATGCTTGATGAATGGTAGTTCCTGAATCATTCTTCTGGATGGCCCCTAACTATAATTTTTTATTTTCTGCTTAGAGTCCTTGTTCTTTCTCTCTGGTCGTCTGTCTTTTTATCTTTTTCCTACTATGGTTGATGTGGCTGGTTAAGATCTTTTTTCTTTCTTGCAGGGCTGTGTATATAAGAAGGAAGTGTGGAAATAAGCAACTGTCATCATCAATATATCTTAGTGAAGCTGAGCCTTTCCTTGAACAGTTTGCAAAGCGTAGTCCACAGAACCAAGCTCTAATAGGTTCTGCTGGTAGTTTAGTCAGGACTGAAGATTTCTTGGCCATTGTTGAGGGTGGCCAGGATGAAGAAGGTGATCTTGTGTCAGAGCGGGATATAGCACCATCAGGACCTAATATCTCAGTCAAAGACACAGTTCCAAAAAATGAAGGGATGATTGTATTTTTTCCTGGTAATTCTTTCACTATTCTTGTTGTGATTCCCATATTTCTATTTATATTTGCTTGGTCATCATCATTTTCAAATCCATTGAAGATCAAGAGACCTTCAATTAAGTAACTAGAATTATAAACAAGATTCTGAGTGTGAAAGAATAGGTTTCCACTTGTACATTGGTAGGTGAAGCAATATAAAATGTGCCTGCAAGTTGATTGATTAACTGCTTTTATATTTCATGAACTGTTAAAAGTGCATGGAAAATAATTTCCAGTTAGTGTTTGATGAAATTAATTGGGACAAGACAAAAGTAATTGATTGTCCACGAGTCTAATGATTCCTCTTCCAGTACCCCTTTCGAGAACAAGGTTTTGGAGTTAATTCACAGTTCCAAGCTTATTAGGTTCTTGTGTTTTTTGTAATCAATCAAATTAAAAGCAAGAAACTATATTCGGCTGTTAAGTTTTAGAGTTGCAAGAGTTTCAAGGAAAGTTCAAATATGACTTACTAGTGTCATGTTGTTCTAATGAGGTTTGAAGTGGAGGTTTTGCATTAATCTTTTTGCCGAATGATTGTGGATGTAATTTAGGCATAATTGATTCTGGTGTTGTTGATGTGATTTTACCCGCCAGTTGGCACATTTTCTTTGTGTGTTTAAAATTCACATTCAAGGGATTTTCCCTTTCTTCCAGGAATACCCGGTTGTGCTAAGTCCGCCCTTTGCAAAGAATTGCTAAATGCCCAAGGAGGACTAGGAGATGATCGACTGGTTCATAGTCTCATGGGTGATCTGATTAAAGGTAAAATTTCTCCCAAGAAAGTTAAAAATGGTGTTTCTTAAATTGCAAAGGTTCCCTAACATGACCCAAATCAATATTTATGCATCCCATTGCTCTATCGTTCTTATCTATGAAAATTGTAAATGATTGCTAGAATTATTCTGTTAATGTTGACTTTTATTCAGTGAAACCTTAAATTGAGTTTCATAATGCCTATATTTCTTGAATGAATATATATGTTTATCAGGTTAATTCTGCTCGAATAACTGATATGTAGTTTTGTGGGGTATCAATAGGAAAATATTGGCAGAAAGTGGCTGAAGAGCGCAGAAAGAAACCGAACTCTATAATGCTTGCTGACAAGAATGCCCCAAATGAAGAAGTTTGGAGACTGGTTAGTGCTCTAACTAATGTCATTATGGCTTATTGAATTTATTTCTTCCGTCCCCGTGTTTCCCTTTTATCTCCCCCCCCCCAGGTTTCAATTATATTGTTATTTTTCTTTAGCTTTTTTATAGAAAGAATTCTAATATAAAATAATGTTATATATTAGATATTAGACAAATCAACAATAGAAAATTCTATTGGAGGTAAAAAGAATTATTATATTTTAAATGAATAAATAAAGGGGAAAAAGACCTATTGGAGGTAAGGGCATGCCACTGTCGGGGCTTATGGTGGTACTTATGAAACTTCAGTAATAATTCAATTCGAGAGAAATCACTTGCTTTTTTGTATGTGGTTTATCAAACCACCATAGATTCATTCTTGCCTTGCTATCAACTTTGTATCATCTACTTATTGAAATTGCTATCCATTAAATAAGTCCACTCGTCAAACATGCAGATAGAAGACATGTGTCACAAAACCAGGGCATCCGCCATCCCAGTTGTGCCTGAATCTGAAGGTTTGTTTGTTGCCAATCCTGAAATTGTTTGTATTGACTAAGTCTATTGTTAATTTTTTCTTTTATAATTAAGGATCTGTGTCTTTCATCACAACATAAAACCAATTTTGAAGCATCTGCATGCCCTTTTTGCTTGATATGCTTTAGTAACTTTAGTGAACTGAGTATTTATTTTACCTATAAATTTGAAAGAAATGCTAGTGATCTGGCTTGGTTTACAGTAAGAAATGACATATGTGGCATACATTTATTGGTAATAAAAGATCTTGACTTATTTTTAGTTTCATTATCATCTTAGTATATTCCTCTTTGTATTTTATTATGCAGGAACTGATTCAAATCCATTTTCCCTCGATGCATTAGCTGTTTTCATGTTTCGTGTACTTCAACGAGTCAATCATCCGGTATACATGTTTTGTTTTTCTGAATATATGATCCCTGATCTTTACAAAAGTTTTCCTACCTTTCACTAACTTTATTTGAATTCATAAAAATTTTGAAGGGAAATCTTGACAAGGCATCTCCAAATGCTGGCTATGTGCTGCTAATGTTCTATCACCTTTATGATGGCAAGGTATTGTTCTTCATTTATTGCTACTTCATTTTTTGTTTATATTTTATTATTTTCTAAACTAGTTTTGCCAATGCTTTTCAGAGCCGCAAAGAGTTTGAGGGTGAATTAATTGAGCGTTTTGGGTCACTTGTCAAGATGCCATTATTGAAATCCGATAGGTATTTTCAGGTTATCATCAGTATCAGTGCTTTCATTTTATTTTCTTTTTTACCATTTAATGTTTGAAAAGTAATTTAACAGCCTGGTACTATTCATTATATCTATATTTACTTTCGTTACATTGACCAGAAGTAACTGACGAAATTCACCCCTCTCAAATTCAAATACTGCTTCAAACCAGGAAATCTTGATTCTTAAGAGATAGGTTTAGGTTTAAAAAATGTTGACATCGTTAAAAAGTGTTTTAAAAATACTGATCAAAAAGTGTTTTAAAAATCTGGTTCATATATGCTTGAAAAGTAGTAGGGCATTTGTCAACCCATGGGATAACTGGAACACGATTTCATTGTGAATATAAAGCTCACTAGAACTCTGAAACAGATTATAATAATCTATCCTCTCATTAATGTTACTTATTTTGTTGTGCTTTTTTCCAATATGCAGGAATCCCCTTCCTGACGTAGTGCAGTGCATTTTGGAGGAAGGGATTGATCTGTATAAGCTTCACACTAGAAGACATGGAAGGTTAGTTTTATGAAATTACACTTGTATACGGTGAACATTATTACACTATATTTTTTGGTTTTCATATTGTATTTAGTGTGTAGTGGACTTGGTAGCGGTTATGACTACAACTAGAGCTTTAGGATCTGTGAGCTTCTTTTTATCTCTATTAAGTAGATATAAGGGTGCAATTCAGATTATAATGCATATGTTGTCACACCATACACTTCACCCTTTCTGATATTCATAGATTCAAAAATATATAAAAACCAAAGTAGTCTAGCACTTACAGTGAAAAAAGGAAGAAAAAAACCTGATTTGCCTACAGTTTGAAGACAGCAAAATGTATAAAACTTACAGTATAAGTGCAGGACCCTAGCTGCAGATCAGCCACCAGTACTTAAGAAATTTTAAATGTCTCACTCTTCAAGTTCTGACAATTGTTTCAAACTGCAGAAAATGTTATATTCTTGAGTCTTGCTTATGTTTTAAGTCAAAACTGCAGCCTTGTCTTTAATTCAATTGTTGGTCAAACTTCATTTTGAATTGTGAACTGTTTAGATCTCCTCCGTTGATTATGTGAAGGTCCAATGCCCAAGGCTGAATATAGTATTGCTTCATCCATCTATTCCCCCAAAGAGCACTGTGCTACAATGCACTAGAATATTTCCATCTGTGGTGGTTATGTAGCCATAATTGATGTATGAGTGACATGTAATGATGTAATTAATCTGTAATATGGAGGACAGCAATATGTAAACCGACTTGTTTATTTTAGCCTCCTTGTCTTTGAGGTTTTCGGTGCAAACTAGTACGTTGACAATCTTAAATTATTCATTATTGTGGTAGATTAGAGTCTACCAAGGGATCATATGCAAAGGAATGGATGAAATGGGAGAAACAATTACGGGATATTCTTTGTGGAAATGCTGAGTATTTTAATTCAATTCAGGTTAGTATATCTGCCATTGTTTTTTCACTATAGTTTATTTAACAATTAGATAACATTGGTTTTGACTAGGCAATGCTAGTGATTATTTTTAAAATCCACAATTACGCTCTAGACTGCTATTGTTTGCCCTCGAAACATCTGCAGGTTCCATTTGAGTCTGCTGTCAAGCAAGTGTTGGAACAATTGAGAAACATTGCTACGGGAGATTACACACCACCAGATACTGAAAAGAGGAAATTCGGTGCCATTGTTTTTGCTGCTCTCAGTTTGCCAGTTAAGGAAATTCATGGTGTCCTAAATAATGTAAGGGAAAATTCTGCTCTTCAAGTTGCATTCTGTTCTCTACTATACTCAATATGTTAGGTGGCAGGATGGCAGCTACGAGAGCGCTTCTTACTTAGACTATTTATTCACTTTTCGTTGTCTGAACCTCCCTCAGTTGTC
Organism: Glycyrrhiza uralensis; assembly: GCA_030159175.1. NCBI lineage: Eukaryota > Viridiplantae > Streptophyta > Magnoliopsida > Fabales > Fabaceae > Glycyrrhiza > Glycyrrhiza uralensis. The sequence goes on along the minus strand of BRZY01000003.1, from coordinate 51,549,920 downwards.
TACCCCCCACCACCATTTTGTATGTCCAAGATGATTTTTTATATCCATGTGTAAAAAACCTAGTATTTAGGAAAGAGTATCTAATGCAGTAATATGTTTGCAGTTGGCCGAGAGTAACCCCAAGATTGACGCATTCCTTAAAGACAAGCATCTAGAGAATCTTAATCGAGCTCACTTGACTCTTGCCCACAAGCGAAGTCATGGCATCAAAGCTGTCGCTGATTATGGTCTGTTCCTACATAAAACGGTACCAGTGGAGTTGACAGCACTGCTCTTCTCAGATAAAATGGCTGCGTTTGAAGCTTGTCCTGGCTCAGTGGAAGGTGAGAAGATAGTTTGTAAAAATGCGTGGCCCCATGTTACCTCGTGGACCAGTGAAGGAGTTGCAGCCAAGGAAGCCAACATGTTACCACAATTGTTTGCAGAGGGGAAAGCTAATCGGATTGACTTCAATCCTCCCATCAATATATCTGGCACAGTTGAGTTTTATTGAGTTCTACTCATCATTCTTGAGTGAAAACTTTTTTCTTTCTTTCTAAATTTACGAGATCATATGTTTTGCTCATGCTGAGAGGACTTAACAATCAATACCTAGAATAGAAGATGATGGAGAAAGTTTTTGTAGGAGCGAGCATTTTCTCCTTAGGAACTGTGTATAGGCTGTTTAGAAAGTCGAGTATAATTGTCATGGCCGGGTTTTTTAACCATCAATGCACACTCACTTTCTTTCATGGCCAACTGTCACATGAATTCTGGCAAGGGTACTATACATCTTTGTGTAACAACTTTAAGTCCTTGTTCTTAAGAGTAAAATAATTCGTGTGCATATATGTTATAATTTGTGTGCATCTTTTCTTTTTCAAGTAGTCACTCTGATTTTTTTCCTCAAAAAAAAATAATAGTTACTCTGATTTTGTGATAGATATCCTTTTTGCTTCTATATCAAATTAATATGTTTCTCTATAATTAGTTATTCAATTAATCAAATTGGATTTTTACTATTCTATTTTTTATGAATAGTCAAATATTTTTCATCGGCGTTAGATTTTATAAGATTTTTACAAATTTCATAAAATATTTTTCTATCAATTAAACTACGTTGTTAATTTTTTAAAAGATGAGAGTTTAATTATATTTTATAATTTCATTTTTATTATAAGCAAAACAATATTTTGGTAATTAAATTAAATTTTTCTTTATTTTTTATAAATTGTTTTGTTTCACCGATATTTATGAATATTTGTATGATACACAAAATAGTAATCCATCAATTTGGTTCCTGAAATTGTAGGACGTCGGCAAGTTAATGTCTGACATTAAACAATAGGCAAATTGGTCTCTTAAATTGAGATTCGTCCGTCAAGTTAGTCTTTCCGTCATCCAAGTGAGCAAAAGGCGTCAAAGATGCTAACTTGGCACATTAAGTGCTAAGATGACACCCATGTGAACTCACATGTCACATTCTAATCATCAAGGATCAAAATGACATTTATCCCTAATTGTCCCTCTCTTTAAAAATTGCAAAACGGTCCCTCAGTCTCCCTCTCCTCTCTCTTTTCCATCCACCTCCACCCTCCCTCTCCCTCAACCCCAACCGTTGTTGAGATTAGGGTTGAACTCCTTGTTTCAACAGTAAAACTTTGAGCTCCTTGTTTCAAGACAGTAGCAGTAGCAGCATTCTGGGGCCTTCCAACCAATACGTTAATCTTGGAAAAACCCTCAAAAAGATCAAAGATTGAGTTTTGGTGCATTCGAGTAAATGTTACTAATATAGGGAAGGTTATGGAACACACAACCAGTAATATTCTCAATCTATTGAAACTCAACCCTATTATATCCATCGTGACTCGAAAAGGTTTTCCTAGGATTTCGACATGGCCAGTCGTTGAATATTGGAATAGCAGCACATCCCGTGCATACATAAAAGGAATGCTAATAGAAAGAGCATCCACCACAAGACTTGCTTGTGCTAGTTGTTGTACAGAGCAGTGAATAAAGAACCAAGCATTAGCAATGTGAACTGAAAAAAATACCCGAAAATGGAAAATGCAAAAATCCATTATATAGTTTAATAATTAAAAAAATGTAGAACAGATAGGATCAAATTGCAAATCAAATTTTTTTATTAAAAAAATACCCTTTTTCTGCTGTGAATCAAACCGAAAAGATGAGAAGGAAAAAAAATTCAATGAAAAGCAAACAAGGGCGAATACCTTAGAGTAAAGGGAACAATGTTAATTGGAGATGCAGATCCTAAAATTTAATTGTTTGTGTAAAACTCAAATTTGATCGAAAGGTCGAGGGAGGGAGAGGCTGGACTGCTGGAGGTGGAGGTGGAAGGAGAAGAGAGACGAGAGAGGAGAGAGAGAGTGAGGGATCATTTTGCAATTTAAAAACAAGGGAGGTTAGTGGAAAATATCATTTTAGTCCCTGATGATTAGACCGTCACATGTGGGTCACGTGGGTGCCACTTAACGTGCCAAGTCAGTATCTTTAACGCCGTTTGCTAACTGAGATGACAGAGGGACTACATTGACGGACGAATTTCAATTTGAGGGACCAATTTGTCTATTTCTTAACGTCAGAGACCAATTTGACACGTTTTACAATTTCAAAGATTAAATTAATGGTTTACTCTGCACAAAAAACTTCCAAAGAGTGTACACAAAATACTTCCAAAGAGTGTTCATAAAATGATTAAGTCAAGTGAAAACTGAAAAAAATGATCCAACAAAATCGAGAATTGAATTAACAAACAAAGTTTATTGGATTGGATCTGATCAATCAAACTTATATTCAATATATAATTGTCTTTTAGCAATACTTCATATCACTTATACTTTCATATTTACTTTCTTATATATTATATATTTAATATTTATAAAATTATCAAAGAACTTATACTTATTTATGAAAAACAATTTGGATAGAGATTTAGTGTTTAGTAAACAGTTTAGTAAAGGTATATCTAATTGAACAATAAAAATTATAATTTTTATATTATAATTTTTCATTAATTCTAGTTGAAACATAAATAAAATTATAGATTTAGGCAATTCATTTTTAACATTTAAAATTACTTTTATTATATTTAGTATATATTTTAAGATTTATTTACTATCTTCTCAAAAATCAAAATCATTTTAGATTGATTTGGACCATATCTAATTTAAATGTAGAATCAAAATAATTGGATGATAAAATGAGAAAAGTGAAGAGATTGGACTAGATGATTTTTTTTTCTTTAAAATTTATTACGGTGTGACACAAACATTAATAAAAAATTAATAATTATTGTTTTTTTACCAGACCCTTATTAATTTTTTTTGGTCAACAATTATTATTAATGTTAAGTTATTATAAAAATAAAATAAAGACGATTTTTTTGTTTTGTTTTGTCAAAAATAAAGACGAAAGTGGAGTGCGCTTTTGGTGCGGCTCGTTGGGCTGTTATGACTCGGTTACCAGCTTGTCCAAAATACGATGCCGTTCCAATCCAGGTTACATTTTTTTGGCCCTTTTTCTTATTTTTTTGGTCAGTCCGAAGACGCTCTTCCATCTCAGTCCCGGTGAGCGGTGGTGGCGCCCGGTGTTGACGAGCGGTTCGCAATTTCTCTCATCCATCGATTACGAGTCTATTCTACCACCCAAAATGTAAATCTGTTTTCCACTTTGCATCGATATTTAACTATGCTCATTGTATAGTGTAGTGTTTGTAGCTCTGACTATGATATCTCCTTTGTTGTAAAGCGATACGGAGGAGAATGGCGTTCAGAGGGAGAGAGATGATGAAGAAAGTTCTGAAGAAAGTGGGAGAGAAGAGTTTGGGTCGGGGAGTGAAGGAATCGTTGGAGAGAAACATTCCCCGAAGCAAAGTTGTGATGAGTCGTGCCAAACGCGGTCTCTATGCCGGCCGACACATTCAGTTTGGCAATAGTGTCAGTGAAGATGGCGGCAACAAGTTCGTATTCACTTCTTTTTATCCCTTTTTTTTTTGTTGCTATTTGCTGCTTCCGATTGCCAACAATATTCGAAACTCTCATGCTTTTAGCTCCTAGCGTTATATCTGGATTCGCGATTTCTAGATAAAAGAATAGCTTAATTTAAAGGGTTGATACAAATGCAGCTTTCCGATGTCTTTCAATCCCTTTGTATTTTTAACGAGGATTAGGAAAGTTCCTCACAAAGAGCAACAAAGCAGAACCACGAAAACCTGAATGTCCTTGGGTTAAATATTTTTTCCCAAAAGAACCAACAATTTTTCTCTGATTAGAGCACCACAGAACAGACTTCCATAATATTTTGCTCTGCTTATTCCTGAAAAATCCTCTGAAATTGAACAATAAGGATTTCTCCAAGCTTTGTGGGCCGACCAAAGTTTCCCCAGAAACTCCAAAAAGCGTGTCCCAAACTCAAGTAGCTGATGGGCAATATAAAAATTATTGTGCATTTCTGTAACATGTTATCTGTCCTTCTGGACTGCGGTCATGTAGTTAGCTTATTTGCATCCTTGTGATGATCATCTTGTCAATTGGAAGATGCCTATGATTATGGTGTTTGGAACACAGAACTGTTGGATGTAGTTCTTAAATGAATATTATGGTCATTGTTATTACTGGCAATAGTATTTGGCTTCTTTTCATGGCTTTGCCAGCAGTGGATACCGACTCTCTCATCTTTGGTTCTTCCTTTGTTTGCTCCTTTCTTTACTCTGTTCATCTGTTGTCTTTCCTTTGCATGGGGAGGCCTGCCTGATTTGCATTTCTCAGCTCAATGAATGGCCGCTGTTGCTGCCAGAGACAATCCCCAGACTGAGCTCTCCCTTTCCTTATTTCTTTGTTCTTTCGGTCTCTGTTGCACTTCCCCTTCTTTGTTTCATTCAGATTCCGTTAGCACCTCTTATAGATACCCTAAGCATCTCCTAATTTGATGACTATGAATGCATTTTCTTTATTTTTCATATATATATGTATATATTTGTTGGGTTTTTTTCTCCATATTCTCATTCTGAATGATATTGAATAGGTGAAATATATTTAATAGATTTTTTTAAAAAATAGAGAAGAAAAGGATGTGCTACACTATATGCTATTACCTTGTTGCTATAAGCATGGTTTGAACTATTAACAACTTTGAGTATGATGATTGGTGGCTGCCAACAATCACAGGAGTAGTTGTAGGCAGATATGAAAATCAGCTTATAACATTATATTGCGAGTGTCAGAGCTAATTTTTGCTAAGGAATATGAACTTGTTAGATTTGGATTTTATATCAAATTCTCATTCCTCTTCTTTCTGTATGTGCCTTGTGCTTGCATTAACTGGCATTATACTAGATATATTCTGCATCTTCACTTTTTAAAGAGAGATGATTGATTTGCCAATTGCCTCTTCACATATTGAGTGATTGGAATCTGATGCATGTTGAATCATGAAATTCCACTTTCGATGTAGGCAGATTTCAACCATTAGCTTAAACTGTCAATTTCTTGGGAGTGTCCAAGTGGGGATGACACTGGCTAAATTTCCTTCAATGGACTCTTTGTCTGTGGTTATAATCCTGATTGAACTCTAGACTTTACTATTGACCTCTTTTTGTTGTGGTTTATATCTACTACCATTGTTAGAGAATTGGTTTTCCTATTCCATTAGTCTTGGATGTTTGATAATAAAAATAGTAATTCGTTGATGGCTGGCTAGTATTAATGTATGGAAGTACATTTCCTGTTAACTGTTGCCTATATTTGTTAGACTGGACATGGATCCGAGAAGTGCTGCTTACAATATTGCGTGATATCTTGCATGATCTTGCCGGTCACAGTAATTGTATGATAATACAAGAATGAAACTCAATTCAGAACTTCTATGTTATCTTTTAATTGCTCAATTTTGTGTTTGGAATTTCTTTTACCTTTTAAAATATGTCGGGGAGAAAGAAAGAAAGAAAGAAAAGGACTATGACATTGATGCTAATTTGTTTCTTTCTCTAATGGGCAATGGCCTTGATAGGACAAGGAGAACGTGGAAACCTAATGTTCAGGAAAAGCGGCTCTTCAGTTATGTCCTAGACCGTCACATTCGTGTTAAAGTCACCACCCATGCCCTTCGTTGCATAGACAAGGCAGGCGGGATTGATGAATACTTGCTGAAAACTCCTTATCGCAAGATGGACACAGAAATAGACCTCTTGTGGAAGGCAAAGATTGAGAAGTTGTATGAAGAGCTTGGAAATAAGGAAGTTGTATTCTTTTCACCAGAGGATGAAGCGAAGTTTGAACAAGGCTTTAAAGATTTGAAACTATCTGAAAGGGAAGCACGAAAAGAAGTCAGAAGAAAAATGTATGCTGGGATCAGTAAGCACAAACTAATTGAGGTAGAAAGTAAAGACGACGAGGGAGGCACTAAAATTGAGGAAGAAATCTCGCATGATTCATCAAAGCAGTTGTTTCCTGTCTCGTATGTGTTGGCTGCTGACAAACTCAAACCTGGAAGTTATGTTTCTAATTAATGTTGTCAGCTGATAATGGCGGTGTAAGTTGTGTTAGCCCATTGAGTATGAAAGTCTTTGTTCTTTGGTTTTTGGATCATGCTAGTTTTATGCTTTAGATGGTGTAGTCAAAAGCATAATTTGTTGCGCCAAAATAATAGTTTATATCTTGTAGCAGGACTGAACTTCCTGATGCCAACTTAGTAAAATCTAAAAGGTTTTCCGAAAATTAAACGGAGTATTATTTTCATATTGTCAATATCTTTTCCTTTTTTCACATTTTTCCTTATGTAGGCGATTGTTTTGGACCTTTTGGTCTGTGCTGCGTACATGTCATAGGGTCTATTTAGATTGACTTATACAGAGCTTATGAACACAACTTATGATTGATTTATAAGCTGTTTTGGGCTTATTTTTCATAAGCTACCTAGGATAGCTTATCAAAACAGCTTATGGCTTATATAAAATAAGTTTCACTATAATTTTTTTTCGATTATAAAAGTAGCTTATACAACTTATGTCATAAGCAATAGATAAGTTTGTTATCCAAACAGGGCCATAGTCTAAATCCTTTTTTCTGCCCTAGTCATATTCCTCACGTAATCAAGTATAGGAGTGCTTAATAATATTCTTATCTTTCTCCACAAATGAGTCAACCGTCTTGTCCTCTAGATGATGATTTGGTTAGTTGTCCTGTGATAGCTCAAGGAAACTTTTACCTGCATCCCATTGCTTGAAATGTAATCATGTTAGTGTAAAATGAACAGGTTTTTGCCTTCCATGATTCGTACACTGAGCAGAAATGAGAATGAAGCAATCATTGATGTCCCCTGTGGATTTGACGGTGAAATTGTCATAAGAATTTTTTGTTTTTTTGACTGATATGAAATTAAAATTTAAAGCTTTGCATATCTCACATAAGAAAATGAGTTATTCCAAACAAGTTAGTGAATTGTCGTGAAGGTATGTGCACAGTGCACGGTATGTTGTGCCTTGTATGCAGAGTATCCCCTAAGATACTCTTCCAAGTGAGAGATTTTCTCTATCAAAGTGCCACTTGTTTACCATCACACCCATCTTTGCCGTTGCCTTTGATATTGAGAATATAACTTTTACACTGATGTTCCAATAACAATTTTTTTTTTGATACAGATGTTCCAATAACAAATTAACTTTAAATTTTATACATGATGAAATGAGAATGGAATATTTGTAGTTGCAAAAATAATTAACATGCGGTTACAACAACAATGCATTTTTTTATAAACGAATAAAACAATGATTACATTAAACCTACTACTAGGCTTATAACAACCTGGTTAAATAAATAATCATGCTTTTCTCGTTTTCCACCGTTATTGAGGCAGCTAACAGCAGCATTAGAGAATCAGCATTCAGATAAATATATCTAGCCTTCTCTGATATTTGAATCATTACTCGTATGGACCTCCATCTCCTTATTATCAGTGTATGCAGGACACACAGTGCTAAATTGACAGAATCGACATTTCCAGCGCTCCTCCTCATCAACATAAGAGGCTTCTCGCTTTCCAAGCCAAAACTCAAGACAACAACGAATTTGGTTCTTTAACCACTCAGAATCATATGCAAACTTATCTTCACAGAGCAACGAATGATCTTTCTGATACTCATATCTGCCATGAACCAAACAAAACCATGTCCTCCTTACAAAACCAAACTTTTAAGTTCATGTAAAGAATAGGGTATGTAAAAATAGCGATGCTTTACCTCAATAAAAGCTGATCGTGAGCAGGGGCCAGCATCATATATGTATTTCTGTAATATCTCACCACATCATCAAGGGTCTGCATTTGCCAATAATGGATAAGGAAAAAGTTTATAAAAGGTATGCTTCACTAACCAATCAACTGAAATATTTTCAGAAGAATACTGTGATAGCGTAAAAAAGTTTTACACTGATCATGGATATATTTAAATCCTTCATGAATGCAATTTTCAAAGAGGAAACACCATCTTAACCCAAACACATTTAAATCAAGCTGGCTTTAGTTTATGAATGAATGTACATTGTACACCTAATTTTGTGCAATGCAGCATCATATAACCAACTAAATTATCACAATTCATGAACCAAAAAAGAATACAATGACAATGACAATGACAATGTCCTCTACTTACCGATGCAGCAAATCCAGCATCAGAACTTATCACTCTCAGATCTTCACATAGAATACTATGAGGGTTTAAGCCAAAATAAGTAAAAAACTTTGCAGAAGGGAAATTATCAGCAACTAAATTGTCCCACAAATACTTGTAACACATCAATTGAAGCCTGCCAAAATTAGGAGTACCGTAATGATTCATTAGCATGCAACTCCACATCAACAGAATGAAATAGATGGCAAAAGAACAGGTACCTTCCATTTCTTCTTTGTGGTTCAGCAGGAAGTGTGTCTCGAGCACGAGTCTTTGTGTCAATTAGTATTGGATTGTGACCATTTTCTGTTAATGGCATCCGAACCTCATCAATCACTCCTACCATCCATATATCTTCTGCAAAGCCTATTCTGGTATCAGAAGAATAGTCCATCATAATCACAACTGCTCCAAATCCCACCAATAAAGACATACAAGTAATTCTATTATTTTTCTGAAATCTAATATGTTACCAGTAGCATCAAAAGGTTAATTCACTATGTGATTGTAGGTTTGTAATTCAATGGGCTGAAACAAAAAAAAAATGGAGCACAATTCAAAACATAGCTCAATAAGAACCTAAAACAGTTTCAATAGAACCTAAACCAAGTTTTCTATTTTCATGTCAGAACTACACATATCACAACCTGATTTCTAGTGTTATCGAAAACTATTTAACCTATGAGAACATGAGGATTGACTCAAGATGTCATTAAACTTACATTGGCAGTTCCCGAGTTAATCCTTCAAACAATAATTGATTCACACCATTTATAAAATTAAGAAACCTCAGGGCCCAATAATCTTCTTGTGATTTGGCCTTCACTGCCACTCGTTTTATAACCTGCACATTAGCACTATCAGCATTGATAGATCCAACTTAAATGATACACATGACCAAATAGGACATAAAAATGTTCAAATAATCTTAAAATTTTACGATCTGATATCAAGAAAACAAGAGAAGATGAACTGCAACTATCTAATCAACAATAACAAAGTTCCGTAGGTAAGCTATTATTTTACTGTCACTTTAAGAGCTTTCATTTCAATGGATCGATTTAGTGCAGCTATGCATGCTACTGATAAATTTATATTGACAGTAACAAGTGAAAGAGGACCATGTAAGATGCCTAAAGTAAGAAATTCAAGTAATCGGGAATTAATTAAGTACCTCTTCTTCAAGTTTTGCATGTCGAGCAATGCCAGCTTTCATAGCTTGATTGGTTTTTCGCCCTCCAAGAAGGAGAGTGAATTCCATTTGTTTTGGGCACCATTCCTATCATAACATATAATAAATTGAGTTAGCTTCCCTTTGCATTCTTATATCACTGTTAAGTAGTTAGGTGTTTATGGAGAAGTTAAAAAGGAAAACTTTTGAAAAAATTGTAAAAGTTGATTTCAACTTATATGAAAAGCTATTAGTTAAAATACTCATATTAGAAGTGTTTATAGAAAAAATTATTCAAACTAGCTCTTGATTCATTTGGCTGGCAATTAGGACCCCTTGACGAGTCTCTTTGGATGATTTTTTCTATAAACACTTATAACATGAGTTTTTAAACTAATTTCTCGTATAAGTTGAAATCAGATTTCACAATTCAATTTTTCCAAAAGTTCTATTTTTTTTTATAAATTTCTCCATGATCACAAATCTATTTAACCGTGACTATTTAATGGTTTTTCGGTTTTTCCCCCTTTTCCAAATTCTCAACCCAAATAGAACCGATGTCAAGCACAGTGAATACATACTCACAGGTCACAGCCCAATAAAAAAGGGAAAACGACATAAAAAATAAATAAACTTGATACCGTGGAAGTAAGATCAGTGACGGACAAGCACCGTTTCCTCCTGAAACGATGCAGAAAGGAATCGGGAACAGTGGTTTTCTTCTTGTGGGCAGTCACCAATTTGGGTGAGTCTTCGATGTCATGGTGGGGGCCACTGCCACTGGGACTTGCATCAGATAACCTTCGTTTGGATAGAAGAGTGATGGACTTGATGGAGAGAGCATTGGTGTGAAGGTGGTGAGGGGAAGAAGGGGTCGATGAAATAGCAGAGACAGAGGAACGAGCGGAACTGGAAGCAAAAACAAAAGCAGCTTCGATGAGAGCCATTTCTTCGTCGCTCACGATCTCGATGGGAATGTTGTTATGTTGATTGTTGTGGTCCGAGGATGATGTCTCGTCCATGTTGGTGTTCCTCTTCGTTCGTTGTTGCGTGGTGGCAAAGGTGTCCGTTTAAAACGCCACGCTTTTGGGGTTCAATTTCCTTCGCTTCTTCTTGTTGGCTTCTTTTATTCCCATTCTCCGCACGGAACAGAGACAACTTCAGCCTTATTACAAGAAATAAACTTCTTCTATACTCCTCCCTCTCTCTTTTTTTTTTTAAAGAAAATACTTGATATTTTTTTATAACAAACATAGCCAAAATTTATTGAAATTTAAAAAAAAGATGAATTCATGTAATAGAGATTATATGCTTATTCACAAACTAACTTATTTAACCAAAAATCAAAATAAACCAATTCAAGATCTTTAAAGATACGATTAATATTATTAAGATCCTCTTCTTTGTCATGATTAAAATTAAATTATTTTATTATTACACATACCATTTACACCGTATCAGATATTGTATTTTTAAAAAAAATTACAAAATTATTCAGGAAATAACTTATTAATCATACACACACTTGCAAAGTACCATACTTTACTCCAATTCTGTGTGAGTGAGATTATTTTGAACACAAACAAAAATTATATTTTCAAAATGATTTTTTTTAACTAAAATAGCTTTTGAGACGTCCCGTGAAACAACATTCGGTAGCTAGCTTTTAAATTTACGACACCGTTCAAAAGAAACCAAAATGAATGCAAAAAAATATAATCGAAGTGCCTTTTCAAATTTCTTTTAGTTACTCTTAATTAACTTTAAGTATAGACAGTACGTGTTATGTGCCACGGTAACTAATTGACCTTAAAATTAAATAAATATTTTTTTATGATTCAAGAGGGGGCAAGCCCCGAAAATTAAATAAATATATTGTAAATATGAAATGTATAATTATATCGCATTTGCATTATTGTTTAAGAGTGATATGCAATTTTGTCAACAAAAAAAAGAGTGATATATAATTGCTTAGGATATTATGTTTTTTTATATATATTTGCTGCTTAGAAATGCTTAAGCTCTCCACTTGCTTCGACCACATCAACAACCACCACTGTCTAGCCAGTGTCTACCTCAACACCATTGGGATAAATTTTTACATGGATTTCTATTAGTCATCTCACCACTTAACAAATCTCTCCTCACAATGAGAACTAAAAGCAACTAAAAGTTAATTATAGGACTAAAATTGTCAAGAAAAGAAATTAGAAACTAAAACCAGAGAAAATATGTGATATGTTATAGGAACTGGAAAAAAAACTAATTAAATGATTTTTGTATATATCTTAAGCATGTGAGCTAATTTGCCAATCATTGTGTACAATATGTATTTATTTTTTGTCAACAGTACAATATGTATCTTTTTTTGTCTATCTTTTTTCTTTGCCAACGATAACAAGTTCATTGCATAGGCATAGCTCAGTCAAATGACATCTATATTATTAGGTCAAACAACCTGGTGAGAGCATACAACATGGGTTCATTTAATTTGGAAAAGGATAAAACTTTCCCAGTAATGGGAAAGTCACCTTCCTTCCGTTGATTAGTGTGACTTTTAGATGAATGACTGAGATTAATTATCGGTCACCTGACTATCAAGTCTCTTACATATTTTATATTATTTGCTAAAAGGGGTCTAAAAAATAATAAAATTGAAAATATACCCAATTATTAAAAAAATTAATTTAATATTATAATATTTATTATTGGTTATATATATGATTAAACGGATATTTTTTTTGTTTTTTTTATGTTGAATACACTCATCACACAAATTGTAACCTCACCTAATTTTTTTTTGGTCAAAATAACTTCACCTATTTGATTTGCAGGCTACAGGGAAGCAGGTTACAGCTACGGCAATTGAATCACTGGGCATTAGGATACAACTTGCTGAAATAGGTTAGAGTGGAAAATGCATGTGAAATGGTTAAATTCAAATTCTGCTTTGCGTAATTGACAGGGATTGTTCCCACATATACGAAGGTCATATGTTGACAGGGATTGTTACCCTTCCATGAATTGGCAAACTAATGGGTGAAACGTATGCTAATGAAAATGGGGCAAAGAATGATAAGAACGAAGATTTTTTAGTGTGTGGTATTTTTTTAATAAAAAATACAGACTGTAATTCTGCTGCGGGCAAAAATAGTTTATACATTTTACTATGGAGGAAACTACAAATAACCATTAACTAATTTACTGCCGATAAAAGTCAACTTTTCTATTGTTGGAAAAGTTTCATCATTTCTCAAATTAAATGAACCCATACAACATATGCAAATTCTCACACAAATACAAATAGTTCAAACCAAGATGATGCTGTAGAATGAGAACAAATGAAACCAAAAGTTTTTTTTTGTCGCCAAATGCTAAAAAATTAATGGGATTTGGTAAATACACCTTGGATTTTGTCCATATACCCCATTTAAATAGTAAAATTCCAAAATTATCATTTGTTAATATCACGTTTTGGGCCGTACATCCCACAATTTCGCGTATATTCCGGAAACTGGAGTTTCCGGAATGCAATTTTGTACTCCAGTTTCCGGAATGCAATTTTTGAATTCTAGATTTGTATTCCGGAATGTAAATTTGCATTCCGAAAACTCTAGTCAAATTTATATTCTGGAAACTCCAGATTTGTATTCTGAAAATTCCAGTTTCCAGAATATACGCGAAACTTGAGGATATTTTTGAAATTTCAGCATTAATGTGGGGTGTATAAATAAAAGTATGGGGTGTATTTATCAAATCCCAAGATTACCAAATAAACTAACAACAAAAAAGGACATAAAGTTTGAGGCCCAATCATTTACCGGCCCAATTGGGTGGGAGATGGCAAGAGCCACAAAGCCATTACTAAAGGGGTTGGTAAATACACTCCACCATTTTTGTCCATTCACCTCATTTAAAAGATACTTTACTTGTATTGTATGCTCTTGTCAATTTGTTTTCTTTTCAATTTCATGTTTTTACCAGAAACTTAGTTTCCGATAAGTATCAAAATTATATTTTTCTGAAAATTCAAATTTCTGGTAGTATAAAAATTCGATTTTATAACTACCAGAAATTTAAATTTTTTGTAAGTTTCAAAATTATTTTTTTATATTTTTCAGAAATTGAAATTTATCAAAAATTCAAATTTCTGGTAGTTATAAAATCAAATTTTTATCTACAGGAAATTCAAATTTTCGGTAAGTTTCAAAATTAATTTTTTATATTTTTCAGAAATTGGAATTAATTTTGAAACTTACCGTTACCAGAAATTCGATTTTATAACTTTTGAAAATTCGAATTTTCGGTAAGTTTCAAAATTAATTTTTTATATTTTTCAAAAATTGGAATTAATTTTGAAACTTACCAGAAATTCAAATTTTCGGTAGCATAAAAATTTGATTTTATAACTACCGGAAATTTAAATTTTCGGTAAATTTTTATATTTTTCCAGAAATTTGAATTTTCGATAGTTATAAAATTCTTCCAGTAGTTATAAAATTGAATTTTATAACTACCGAAAATTCAAATTTCCGATAGTATAAAAAATAATTCAAATTTCCGGTAGCGTTAAAACTTTCCAGTAGTTGTAAAATTAAATTTTAAAACTACCGAAAATTCAAATTTCCAGTAGTATAAAAGGGTATTTTGATTTTAAAATTTGTAAATAATGACAAGTGGGGTAGATGGCTAAAAATGATGGGGTGTATGCCTATCTTTTTTCGGACATTAAATTAAATGAAATTAAATAAATAGAATCATATCTAAAATTGTTAATCTATCCCCTTTTTTGTGTACACATTTTTTGGACATTTTTACCCTCTAATTTCTTAACCACCTTAATAAAATTAACTACCCCTTAAATGATTTTTAAACTATTTTCATCTATTCTATATACATATATAAAGGGAATACCAAAGAATAACTATCTTTTGGTGTAGCATTTTTCTTTGACAAAAATGCCTTTAATTAAATTGAAAATTGGTAACTGCTATTTTGACTTAAAAAGTTGAATTTAAATTTACTCAAAATTACATAAAATTTATCTTTAAAAAATTTATAATTAATGATAAGAAAAAAGATATAAATACAGGAGGCACATGATGTGAATGCAGACATGTGTGCCTGCTCCCCACTAATAGAAAATAATTGTAAAGAAAAAACTAAATGGTGGTGGCAAGCACGGGCCACTAGTGTTTATAAGAAGAGAATGAATGAAAGTCAAAAATTGCTGTTCAAGCATACTTCCAATATGACGATGTGTGTATTGATGGATGTTCCTCACTGAACTTCAACTTGTCTACACACTACAACGCCAGCAAACCCCCCGGAGTTCTACATGGACGACACGTGTCACTCCATATTCTCTTCCCATTCCCTTCATAAGCCACCCCCTTGTGACCTCTCATCCATCCACACCGCTCAAAATCCAAATCCAAATTGTATTGTATGCCTTCAACAAACACAGTTATGGAAAACATAATAATAACCACCACCACCCTTTTGCTCTTCCTCCTTGTTGTTCTCTGCCATGGAGGGGCCATGACAATAGAGTTGGAAGAGAATGCAGAAGGGACTTCATCAGGGTCATCAAACAACAAGTTGTTCTTGTTGCAAAACTCCAAGAGCGTGTTCAAGACTGATGCAGGGGAAATGAGAGTAATGAAAATCAATGAGGATCAGTTTTTGGATAGGCGCATGCACATTGGCTTCATCACTATGGAACCAAGGTCCTTGTTCATTCCTCAGTACCTGGACTCCAATTTGATCATATTCATCCGTAGAGGTATTAGATACTCACTCTCTTTATCACTCCGCTTTTCCTCTCCCCTATGCATCAGAGATTCCTCACTTTTTCTTTTTCATGGTGAATCACACAAGCAGACAAGGAACTAGAAATAATGAAAGAAAAGACCCCCAGTGTACTAATCGGCATAAAGCCATAGCACAAGGAGTACCACGCATGAATTTGTCTTTCCTTTAAAAGAAAGAAAAATGATATTTTTACCACCAAGTACTATCTTACACCTAGTGAGATATAGGAATAGAAGAGAGATGAGTGATGTGATAAGAAGAGAGAAATAGAAACAAATAGAGGTGTTAGATGAGTGTTAGAAATATGTGGGTGTTAAAAATCATTCTAAATAAAAATAACTAGCAACAACAACTAAACCTCTCTCGAGTCATAACTTAATTTTGATGCAAGCAGTTAGATGATATGATCATTGACTAATCATCTAATCCTTAAATTACATATTACATACTATTGAAATGTCTTAAGGATATATGTGACCATCATTTTCATAAATGTCTAACTATTTTAACGAAGTGCGTGCAATGATTATATGAAGAAACATTAGATTGTGCATCAAATTTTAAGTCATTAGAGAAGATGAGAGTCATCCTGGAACTTGGTTGCAGGGGTAGCAAAGTTGGGATTCATAAATGGAGATGAACTAGCGGAAAGGAGAGTGAAGACAGGGGATTTGTATGTAATTCCAGCCGGTTCTGCATTCTATTTGGTGAATATAGGGGAAGGTCAGAGACTTCACGTGATCTGCAGCATTGATCCCTCTCCAAACTTGGGAGATACCTTTCAGGTACACACACATGCATTCATTCATAATTTTACATCTAATTTCACTTACATTATCAGATATCAACTTCATCATTTTGAAATTGTGTTATCTTGTAACCAAGTTCTGACATTCTTCATTTGTACATGGATCATGCAGTCCTTCTATATTGGCGGAGGAGACAATCCACAGTCTGTGCTAGCTGGATTCAAGCCTGTGATCCTTGAAACTGCATTTAACGTAAGCTAATGTAGTAATATTATTACAACATCAACCTCATTGTGTGTGTGTGTGTGTGTGTGTGTAGGTGAAAAGGAAAAGAACCAACCCTCCAACACTAGACACAAACACTAAACAGATTACTTATAGAAAATGATTTATTTACACCCTAAAAACTATTTTAAAAAGAGAGATAGGAATAGAAGAGAGATGAGTGTGATAGATATGATAGACGAGTGATATGTCGAGAAGAGAGAGATAGAAAGAGAGAAAGATGTTGAATAGGTGTCATAAATTGAGGGATGTTCAAAAATCAGATAAGTGACACATGATTAGAGGGGATACATGCCTCAACAAGGATCTAATTTTCTTATATAGTAATAATAACAGTCCTTGATAATTGATGAGTAATTGATTATCACTCAATAGGAATCAAGAACGGTGCTACGGAAAATCTTCAGCAAGAGACTAGATGGGCCAATTGTGTTCATGGATGATTCCCATGCCCCTAGCCTATGGACCAAATTTCTTCAACTCAAGAAGGAAGACAAAGTGCAACACCTAAAGAAAATGGTGCAAGGCCAACAAGAAGAAGAACACAATGAAGAAGAAGAAGAAGAAGTAGAAGAAGAGGAGCAAACAAGTTGGTCATGGAGGAAGCTCTTGGAAACTGTATTTGGAAAGGAGTTGAACAACAAGGCAGAGAAGAACAAAGGCACCGCTGGTTCCCCTGACTCTTACAACCTTTATGACAAAAAACCTGATTTCAGAAACCCTTACGGTTGGAGCAGTGCATTGGATGGAAACGATTATCCTCCACTCAAAACACCTGACACTGGTGTTTTTCACGTCAATCTCACAGCGGTATCCAAACAAGCCCTTAAAACATTTCAATTTGTTTACCAAACATTCTTTATTTTTTCTTCTTCTTTTTCATGCATTTTGTGTGTGTGTGTGTGGCAGGGATCAATGATGACACCCCATTTGAATCCAAGGGCAACAGAGTATGGCATAGTGCTGAGTGGTTATGGTAGGATTCAGATAGTGTTTCCAAACGGAAGCAATGCAATGGACACAGATATCAAAGCAGGGGACGTGTTCTTTGTACCGAGATACTTCCCATTCTGTCAAATAGCATCAAGGAATGGACCCTTGGAGTTCTTCGGGTTCACCACCTCTGCAAGGAAGAACAAGCCAGTGTTTCTGGTAGGTGCTGTGTCTCTTCTTAGGACCATGATGGGGCCTGAGCTCGCAGCTGCTTTTGGGGTGAGTGAGGACACTATGCGGTGTGTTGTTGATGCTCAGCGCGAGGCTGTGATACTTCCCTCAACATGGGCTGCACCTGGAGATGAAAGGAAGGACCCTTTGGAGAATCTCATGGAAGAGAAAGAGAAGGTGCAGGTGCAGCCAAATGTGTTTATGGATGTTGTTTTTGAATAGGTCATTTGAGAACAAACTTGTTTGGTTTGGTAGTGTTTGTATAAGTTGTACCTGGTGGAATTCTGTTTTCTTTTTCTTCATTTGGTTCAGATGTGCATTATGTTGTTTAGTTCTGAACCAAAATGTAACTTTCTTTGTTAATTGAATTCTTTCACGTCTGCTTTCTTCTTTGAAAGAGCAACTTTTCCTTTTCTGCTACTGCAGCTGGATTATAAAAACACTTGGGATTTGGCTGAGAGAAAATATTATATACATCGAAGTCTTCTTGTGATGTAACAACATCTTAATCTTCCTTGCATGAGGCATTTAGAGGGGACCTCTAGGGTGTGTTTGGGAGGGGAGGAGAGGGTTTACTCCAATATTTTAGTTGTATAGATAGGGGAGAATGATAAAGAAAACATTTTGAAGCCCTCTAAAACCCTCCAAAGTCCTTTCTTCTAGTATATTTTCAAAAATTCTTCAATTTGGGGGAACTCAAAAAATACACTAAAGATGTGACTTTAGAGGGTTTTGGAGGGTTTTCACATACTTTTTAAAAACTCAAATAGGTAAAATATTAATCACAAACCCTCCTCTCCCCTTCCCCTCCCTCCAAAACTCCCAAACACATGTACAAATTAAGTGATTATTATGATGAATTTTAATGTGTGCATTGCCGTTTTGCTGGTGTGGCATCCCACAGTAAGAAGAGAGAGCGATTTAGCAGGCATCCTCTGCTGAATGATGAGGTGCAGGGTTCCTAAGAATAAACATTTTGGTTCTTCCTTTTGTTTGATGAAATATTATTTCTTGCGCCTTTAGCATAGTAGAATATGGCATAATCATTCTTGTCATTTTGCTTGTTATGTTTTTTTTTTTTGATAAAAGTGAGCTTTCAAGAGCACAAAGTATGCTTAAAAAAATATCACAAAAAAATACAAGAGAACATAAATGGTAGCTATAGCCTCTTCTCTTAGTCTTTGATACTAACAAGCTCAAATGAAATGCTAGTATGAAACAATTCTACTGTCAAACCAGAAAAAATGTTGTGGAAAAGTCACTCCCCAAACCAGAGTTAATCACATCCTGTAAGAAAAACCACACCCGTAATGTGAATGCTGCAGTTGTCTTTCAGATTGGCCAGAACAGTTCACAGGTGTGAAACTCCCAGTGGATGACTCGATGGTTGTATTCAGAACTGTTCACAGGTGTGATAAAAAACCCACCATAGGTGTGAAACTCCCAGTGAATGACTCAATCCATATGCTCCCAACCAGCGAAAACCACAGTTGCGAACTGTGTCACACTCCTGTTGTAAAACGTTCTGCCTCCAAAAAATCTATTGGGTTTGAATGAAAGAGACTCGAATATAACTGTGTAATTAGAATGATTAAAGATTAAGGGAAAAAATTTATAAATCTTATTAGACATTTTCATTTCATTTATATTAGTTGCAATCACAAACTCATAAAAAAAAAAACTTGATGTTGGGACCATCAAGTTATGTAGACACGTGCATATATACTTAAATTCTATTTGGGAGCACATACATGTCGCTATGCTAGGAGAGTGAATTTAAGATGGGAAGATAGCTAGTACACGTGCTTTGAAGACTTTTGGGTGCTGGAAAATAACAGTTATTCCAATACTATCAATCAATAACTGATAAAAAATACTATCAATCAATAATCGAGGGCATCAATGACATGCCTATACTAATATATGATAGGTATAGATAGATACTCACACGGGATTTTCTCACACAAATGCTATTCACTTGTAGCCCTTTGGCGTTACTAATCACTAAATTTGAAGTTTGGTTGTTGTTGACTTCTTGCTGTAGCAGCAGTAGTAAATTATTTTGAAGTTCGGTGGTATTGTCGTTGGTTTTGAAGTTTTGCTTTACTATTGTCACTATAGGTAAAAAAAATGTGTTAATTTAAGTCCAATATGACTCCAAAATATTAAAGATCTAGGAAAAATTATTGTATGAGCTAGAACTTTGATTAAAATTAAAGTCACAAATTGTGACAGTAGATTAAAAAGTATTTGCCTTGTTCTACTAGCAACTTTTGTCCTTTAGTTGCACGAAAATTCGAGAGATCAATGACTAAACAAGACTGCAAAAGGAACAGAAGCAAAAGAAAAGGCACAGATAATTCCCAATGCCCCAAAATTACAGACTTACATAAAAATTATTACAGCACTTGAATTGTAATCCTTCTGCTCTTTGATACAAATAAATGCTGAGTGGATAGGAATAGGACAAGTGAGTGAGACGTCACACAAACGCTCAACTCAAGAAAACAAAGAGTGTGTCCCCTTTATTTCCTCGTTTAATTCTCTTCTCTCTGTCCCATTCCTTTGCCTCAAACCCAAAATGCAGTCCATGTTAAACCTGCGTGCTACCCATGGTGTTCCTCTCTGTCTCTCCGGAATCACCAACCCTCTTGCTCTTTCCAAAGAGTAACCTTTTCCCCTTCAATTAATAACACCCCTTGATCTCTTATCCCACTTGTGTTGTTCCTCTCTAATTTTCATCATGTGTTGTTAATTTGGTTGTGTAGGATGGCAGATCACGACCGCAGAAGGAAGGCCATGAGGAGGCAAAGATCACTGCTTGTAGCCAGAGAGGGTCTGCATGCAAATGATGAAGAAAAGGGTACCCACAGAAACAGTGGTGAAAGTGATTTTGTGGAGATGAGGGGTACTGAGGAAGATGGAGATCTGGATCACAACCTCCATGATCTGTCCCACACTCACCTAACAGCAAAAGCTGCTTAATTAGCCTCTTCTACCAAAATCATCACCATACCACTATTTTTCTTGTAGATCTTTGTTATTATAATTATGTTTTAGTTGTGAGTACATCTCCCAGGCTAGCACTGCACCTCTTTGTTCTGTTCTTACATTTGACCTTTTTATTTAAACTCTGTAAAATTGTGAATCCCTTTATTCACTATTCCTCTTCCTATGAAGAATTTTCCTGGTATATTACCAACGTGTAAGTGCATGATTGATTATTTTTTCAGTTGAAAAATTGCTAGAGTTCCTCCAGGTCAGTCCTTTTGCATCCAAAAACTTCTTGTTGGAATTGGGGTTTCTCTTCATTGTCAATCAACTGCACAAAATCCCTTACATTAACATTGTATCATTCTATTTTGAAATACAATTATACAAGTATGAAAATAAAAGGTAGGTCCGTTAGATTTACAAACTGCACCTGCTGCTGCTTCTTTTTTTTTTTTTTCAACTGCAGCGGACCGCATTGAGGTAGCCTTTATTTGAAAAAAGGTTATATTTCAACTATAGTTTTTATACAATTTTTATATGATTTGACTCGAATAAAATATAACCTTTTTTCAAATACATTTCAATAATAAGTTTGCTAAATATATTGTCGTGGAATTAGCTTAAGTTGCACATAACGTAGTGGAATTTGGGGTGAGCAAACTATAAACTAAACCTCGCATTAAAATATAAACACCAAAAGCATAAGGTTACCATCCTCTGCCCGAGAATTATTTTTTTTGAAAAAAAAATATTGAGAATGACAAATTCAATGCTATTATATAAAATCACGATGTATTTTGAATTATATTAAAGATAAATTTTTCATTTTTTTTCACACGCCTAGAGTATAGACAATTCAATTTAGGCTTTCTAAAATAAGATATCTCATTTTTTCATGCACGCTGGGTTAGGGTTGGTGTGCCGATTTTCTTGCCAAGGCTGGTGTGAAGGAGGGATCTAAGCTAATGCTTTGGACTCGCCCTCCTACTGAATCAGCTTAAGATCTACTTGATGATAGGATGAAAGTCAAAGCAAGGTCTAAAAGTTCAGCAAGTCTAAAGGCTAAGAAGTTTTTTTTCCCCCCAAACTGCATTGCACAAAGAAGATTAAAAACAACCAAATCAGTGAATGAACTTTCCCCAGCTGTACATTTCAGGCACCACCCTTCATTGCAAGAAGGGGAAGGTTAGATTTTTTTCCTGGTGTGACACAGAATACAAGGTAAGAACCATCCTACACAATGCAGCTTCTAACTAAGGCCCTGTTTGGATAACAAACTTATCTACTGCTTATGGCATAAGTTGTATAAGCTACTTTTATAATCGAAGAAAAATTATAGTGAAACTTATTTTATATAAGCCATAAGCTGTTTTGATAAGCTATCCTGAGTAGCTTATGAAAAATAAGCCCAAAACAGCTTATAAATCAGTCATAAACTGTGTTCATAAGCTCTGCATAAGTCAATCCAAACAAGCCCTAAAGCTCATTGCAAGGCCACTTTTCCATCCCGACCAAGACGGCAGCACCATTTCCAAACAATATGGAAGAATTTGCTATCCAGGTTGGTAACCAATGGCAGAGAATGCAAGGCAGAGACATCTTATACAACCCTGTATCACCATTCTTCTAGAAGTATGCTTCCACCAAAGGCATATTGCAAGGTCAATTGTCAATATTCATCAAGAAACAGTAACTTCTTCAGCAATTTGGGAGGATTTGCTTTTAGGCTAGAATGAATCTGATCATCCAGGTTCATTACAATGAGCTCAAACATGTGCTCAGGTTTAGAAGCAGAAGTATCTTTGAAGCTGAAATAATGGATTCAAACTAGATCCTTGACATCAAGGTTTCAACCTTAAATTCAACTAAATTCCTCAAACGGATCCCTAGCATCTGTATGCCATAGAGGGGAGATGGATGAATTGAATGTCATGTTCTGAACAGCTCACAGGTACTTTCTCAACTTAAACTCAAGCTTTCTTTGGATTCCTGGTTCTGACAATTCTGCATCTTATGAGGACTTCGTGCCATACAGATACAGGAGTTTACCAAGAGTTTCCAGGCGAGAGCATAGCTGGATCTGAAATATGTAGATATAGATATAAATGTTCCATTGTCATTTATCTAAGACACAACATATCTCACTTCTTATAAAGCAATCATCCATGAAAGGAAAAGAAATTTCTTCATTGATATTCATATATCATGTCAATAGACTCAATACCATGGTATAATGCGTTTAGGAATTGAAAATACTATACTAAGTTATAAACCCACTGTTAGTCACACAAAGCCCTTGACACATAACATGTAAGATCTTAAGCATGACTGTTGGCTTACAGACTATGGAAACAACTAGCTGTAATGATAAACGGGTGGAAGCTTGCGGTACCTGAATTGGTTCTGCTTGCTGAATTCCCATAGTCATCTTCAAGCACATAAAGAAGCTTCCTGTAAGTATGCCCATCTACAAGGTCCTTTTCTTGCAACTCCTGCAGAAACCTCATGGCCTCCTGAACTCTTCCTCGTCTACATATCTCATCCAATACAGTCCTATATGTAATAAAATCAGCTGACCTCTGCTTTTCAGTCATCTCCCACAGATAATTTACTGCCTCCTCG
The DNA here is from genome assembly GCA_030159175.1 of Glycyrrhiza uralensis. Classification (NCBI taxonomy): domain Eukaryota; kingdom Viridiplantae; phylum Streptophyta; class Magnoliopsida; order Fabales; family Fabaceae; genus Glycyrrhiza; species Glycyrrhiza uralensis. The sequence continues at coordinate 51,526,456 of BRZY01000003.1, read as the reverse complement.
ACCTCTCCATTGAGTGCCAAAGAATTGACAAGCGAATTATAAGATTTACTACTTGGGATGAAACCTTTGGTCTTCATTTCATGCCACAACTCTTTGGCATTCTCTGTTCTTCCTTGGGCACACAACCCATGAATCAAGTAATCATAGGTTAAAGAGTTGGGCTGGCAATTATAAACCACACCCATCTGATGAAATATCCTCAACCCATCATTAACATGAAGAGCAAGAACATAACCTTTTATCATAGAGTTCAATGAAAAAATATCAGGTTCTATCCCATCATTGACCATTTGCCTGAACAGACATCTACTAGTTTCCATGTACACATGGTTTATATAGGAGTTGCTTCCTCTACTCAAAAGTGCAGCAAAAAGAATGTTATAGGTTCTAATAGAAGGCCTGAAACTGCAATTCGGATTTCTACTACTTTTCATGTGCTTAAATATATTGACGGCTCTCGTCAACTTCCGGGCCTCAGTGAAATAATATATGATCATGTTGAACAATGCCTCTGAACCAAGAAAAGGAACTGCAAGCAACTGGTTCACAACATCATCCATTTCTTGGTACATTTTTGCATCACCAAGCTTCTTTATGGTGACATGAAATGTGGACACATCATGCCGAAACCTGGGCTGCTGAGATCCCCAGTGAAACAGTTCTAAACAAACTAAAGGGTCACCTTGAAGAGCAATCACATTGCATAGTTCTTCAGGGGTGAACCTTGGGGGAAGTTGGGACAGTGCCAACTGAAATTGGGCTTGGTCTAGAGTAGGCTTGCAGGATTTCAATAACCTCTTACGACATCTTCTTCTATAAGACCTTGAAGGAACCCTAGTTGAATAATGAGAATTAAAGCAAATGAGTGCAAATAGAACAGGAAATTGAGTATAACTAGCAGTGGTTTGAACTTTCTGGGCATGATGAAAGAAACGCATCTTGTGTGAATTTTTCACAATGGGATCATTGAGCACAAATGGCTCAGAAAATCTCTGCCAAATTGAGTTTATGGAGCATAGGTTTTCATTTGAGGCATTCCTCCTGAAGTAGCTACAATATTTCAAGCAATTTGTACCAAAAGAGAACATCTTTGGTTTGTTTTAGCTGCCAAACTAAGTGTGGCTGTGTAATGCTCGATGAAACCGGTACTTCTCAGTCACGAGTCACCCACCTATGTCAAAAATTAAGCTAAACCAAATCAGAATTTAAGGTGGAAAAATCGATGAAGATATGAGAAGGGTACATTAACATTGGCAACCTTGTATATAACGTTGTGCATAATCTTTAATCGAGAACGGTCTGGAAAACTAGAAACCCTCCGTCGACGAGATTCCGGCCACACCCAGCAGCCATCATCGCCTTGGTTCGTCGCCACACAGCGGCGGCTTCGCCATAATCGCAGTGAAATCGAGATTCGTGCGACGCCGTTGATTCAACATACGATTGCAGCGACAAAACGGAAGGCAAACATCCGCCTCTGCATAAGATAACCAGTATCCGGAGGCTAAGCTATTTTTTTTTTTGACAAGGAAAAGCTAAAATATTTAAATGTATGTATATAAAAAGTAAAAAGTAAATAAATTATATAAAAATATTAAATGTTATTTTTAGTAAATATTTTTTATTTTTAATATTTTTAACCCATGTTATTCTTAAAAACATGTTTTTTTTTTTTAAAAACCATGTTTTTAAGATGCTTGTTTAACAAATTTATTTGTGAAAGGCCATTTTTCAAAAAACAAAGTGAAGGAACGAAACTCAACCATCATTAAAAAAATCAATTCATAAGTCGAAATTATTATGAAGTTGTAATCTCAACGTATGTACATTCTACTTACATAGTTGTTTTCATTATGTTGTGTTAATTTTTTAAAAATAAACGTAATATAAGATTCATATATTCATTAATAATTAAAAATTAAAAAAAAAGTGATTAAGCCGCTGCCAAAACCCTGCTTTTCTGTTACCATGCATAATTGGCAACTTACTCCATAAGAATTTTATTTCACCAATAATGTGCTTGTTTGGTTCAAAGCAAACTCAAACCTAAAAGCAAATAAGAAAATGATACCATAATGTTCTGTAAAAAAAAAATGATACCATGATGTCTTGTCACACAAATCATTTCTATGATAGATCATTTAACTGTACATCTCTTTTAATGGTTTGTTCTATAATTTTATTTATTGGATTATCCTTCATTTCATCTATCTACTTCTTGGATTGCATTTCATCTATCTACTTTGGCTGTCGTGTATTCTCTAACATGTCTTTATTGCATTCATACAAGCCAAGATGGCTATAAGCCGATATACAATCTCATGTTATGATTCTGCTATGGCTGTATTGCGTCTCCAAGCCTCCTAGCTGTACCTGATCTATCGTTTTTCTAGGACAGAAAAATATGGAAACTGTGAATGCTAGAGAAAATTGCCCTCGATAAACAATTGCCATCGATACATGATTTTTTATTTCATCCAAAAAATCAATACAAGATTTTTTCTTCTGGTGTAGATACATTTTTTTTTGGGTGTAGAGCCATCAATACAAGATGAAAGCATCTGAATTAAAATAGACTCGGAAGACGTGAAAATGATTGTTCTATTTGTCAGCATATACTCGGATATAGTACTAGTCTTTATAGTTTCAAATATCGAACAGTGACATTTTGTTTTCCTCAAAACTGATCGTGTGGCATCAGTAATGTTTAGTTACCCAAAACCACTAGCCATTGTTTGGGGCAGAAATCATGTACATTAACAAACACGATATTAATTAATTAATTAATACATTAACAAAACATGTACCATGTTGATGTGATTGCAATCAAGAAATGAGAAAAGGAAAAGTGCAACGATGACCTTATCATTCAAGTGTAAACTAACAAAGTGAAATTAAAGTTGTGGTAGCTTGCTTTCTAGATAGTTGAACTACCATTACTGCGAAATAGATGAAGTAACATAATCAATTTTTATGAAAAAATACAAACTCACATCGGCTATTTCAAGTAATGTGTGGCAATAAAAAGCCATTTCACATATCATTTAAAATTCCAGTTTCATTTGATTTCATAGCCCACCAGCTACCAAGAACCTTCGGCACCCACTGTAGGGTTCTTGAAAGCAGAGAACTCCCAGTATGTTTTCAATGAGAATGGCGGGAACATAGTTGCACCTTCTTCGGTCATTTTAGCTATCTGTAAATTCAACATAACAGATCCACTAAGTGTGAAAAGCAAGCAATGAATAATCCACTCAATTCAATTGAAAACTATATTAAGAATCCAACAATTTATAAAGGAAGAAAAGTCATGATCTAGGTGTCAATGCACACAAGATTGAAACCCAACCCCATTCCAAAAACAAAATAGTTGGCAGTAGGCTGTCCCAATGAGTAATGACCATCAAGACCGTACTGAACAACAAAAGTAAAAGAAATGAAACCTTTGCACATATATGAGAAAGTAGAAACAAATCGATATATTTGACAGTTCAATAAACTGATTAGCATCTAGGTGTTCTCATCTTCGAGTTAGTTTTGCAAAAAAGCTATTAATTAATTGGACTTCATTTTTAACAGTTTCATGATTGGTAATAAGCAAGTGTGAATATAAGTTTGAGATATTAATTTAGTTTCCCAAGCATCCACTAAAAGGAAACACAATCACAAACCAATAGCCACATTTTTATATCACACATTTCTTTCCCTTCTTCACCCACAGACCACAGTACAGGTTTCCAAGGTAAAGCCTTCAATCCTTGTATGGTCAAGATTCTATGCTATGCTATGTTGACCAACACCAACCAGAAAACCTCCAAAATTTTTATCATTTTGTGCCAAGTGGGGATTAGATCCTAATCCCATGAGGATCTAATCCCAAAAAATAAAGGAAATGTACCATGCGACGGCCTACCAGTCCCAACTAGTTAAACTACTTTTCAAATGCTTTGGCCTATGCAATATATGTCTGAAGGGGTTAATTTAATTTCTAAAAATTCCAAATGAAAAATAAATTGGCTTTCTAACAAAGGCAGCAATGCAAAAGAAACCAAGAGAAATGCACAAAAAGAAGTCCTAGCAGAAACCAAGGAATAAAAAAAAAAAATCATTATCAGTTACCCTTCCAAATTTCATTGATAACCCAAAAATCTAAAACTAATCAAAGTTGTGTGCATTATCTTAAAAAATGTTAGTAATTAAATTGCAAAGCATATGAGACTGCGAGAGCTCTAAGAAGAACCAACAGAGAAAGGGAGATGGACATGCAGTGCAGATGAAATTGTGATTGTGACCTTACCAATTGTACATTTCGGACAATATTTTGAGATTTCACATATATTACAACTTTGTGAAATTATTACTTTGATTCCTTTCTGTTTTTTAATTTAGACCAAAATAGAGTGCATATTTCTACAACCTCCATGTGGATTATGCTCCCTTGCAGCTTTCTAAAGATTTAGCTACACATTTATTTTCTATGCACTTGAAGGGAAGGGGTTGGGGTAAGATGGATGCAAGAAGGAAAGGGAAAAACAGCAAAACCTGTATCTTGTTGACAGCAGACCTATCCCGATATAAAAGTACACGCATGCATTTTTCCAGTAACTTGACACCTTCTTCAAAGGTCAAATTGTCATGCCACTCATCACGGAGAATTGGCCTAGCAAGATGATTTCCCAGCCCAGTAGCTATGTGATTGTCTTCAAAATTAATTCCAATCATGTTGACCTGGGTAAGATTCATGAATACAAAAACTAGGTAAACTTGCAGGCTACTCATTGTTGAACAAAATAGAAAGATAAGCCAAGGCATACCATGCCAAGATACTTTTGTCCATTCTTCACACCGCCAAGTATAAGGGAGTTCCACAGAGGGTTGAACTTGTTACGCCTATTATACATCACCCGAGTTAAGTAGTTATGCACCTCCTTTGGCCCTAGAGAATTCCCATCATCCCACATGTTGTCATTGAGGCTGCAACAGTCAGAATTCAAAATCAACAGTTACAAGGGAATGTTAAAGTAATCAAATCTGCAATAATTGAGGAGGGGCGATACACAGATGGACTCATTCCAGTGAAGCTTGAAATGAAATAAAATAAATAAATAAAGCCAAATAAGCAAAAGCAAACACAAAGCAATTAACTAAGCAGACTTTACTATCTTAATCTTATGAGAAATAACCAAGGCTTACATAAGCTCATCGAGGTAATGTAGAATCTCCTGAAAATCACTTATTTCCCCGCTGGCACCAATAAGGGAATGTTTCCCAACAGGCTTCAAACGCTCAACATTCTTGTATCGCAGGGTAGACCCATAGGAACCTATCAGTCAGTATATCCATCATTGACATAAGACACGGAGTAAAGCCATTATTTTCTGGGGGGGGGGGGGGGTGGAACTGCACATTGCTGACACAATTATGATTCATAAATTACTAGATACTTTACTAGTTCACTACTGAAACCAGCACTTCTAAGGAATCACAATTTACCAACAGTACAAATATTCAACATAAAAGAAGGTACATCTTTGTTTTGCAACAAAATAATTGGAAAGAAGATAAAACAATTGAAGCATACAATTTCACCAAATAAGCTAAATATTGACTCAAATTAAACCAACAATTCCGTACCAATTCTTCAATAAAAAAAAACTCTATTGCTCGGATTTTGGACAGGCAAATACTCATTGCACAGTTCAGAGATACCCTCAATGTGCAATCAACAAAAAAATAAAAATAAAAAGGGTTATTATCTACGCTACATAAGTGAAAAATGCAAAGTAGGAATGGGAGTTGCATTTGCAATTGCTTGCTTCTGACCTCCCATATCAGCAGCCATGAGAATCCCATCTTTGTATTTGATGGCGACCACAGAGGATCCGGTAACATAAGGGTACCTAAACATCAAAGCAACATTTAGGTCAGCGAAAAAAAGAACAAGACATACGAGCGAGCTTAGGATGAACGAGCGAATGAACTCTTCCAGTTTCAACGCAGCACGACCCTTGAACTCCGTACATAGATATAGAAAACACGCATCAATGAGGGAGAGAGAGAGGGCATACAAAGTTCTCTCTGTTTCAGCTACAGTGCCCATGATTTGTCAATTGAAGTGTTGAACAACTGCAAAGAACAACAATAGGAAATATAGATATTGAGTTGCGAGATCGGAATGGTACGCTGAAAACACTTTTTTTTTTTTGCTTTTATTATGGGGTAGTTTGCCCTTTGTTCAAGAAAACTATACTATAATTTTTCTTTATTTTTGGACCTTTTTTTCGTTTTTTATTTTTCATTTTGGGTCAAAGACCTTTTTCATTTTTTTGAGTCAACCGGAAAAACCAATAAAACAAAGGGAATTGGTAAATACACATCAGTTTTTTGTCATACATCTCACATTTATTCAGGAAATTACTATTATACCCTCATTGTTTGGGTTTTTTTTCTTTCTGATTTTGCTTCTTTTCCGGAAACTGGCCATACACCCCCAGTTTCCGGAATACAGATTTGCATTCCGGAAACTAGAGTTTCCGGAATACAAATTGTATGGAAACTAGAGTTTGCAAATTTGCTTGCATTCCGGAAACTGGATTTTCCTGGAGTTTCCGGAATGTAAATTTTTCCTGGAGTTTCCGGAATGCAAAAATACATTCCGGAAACTGGATTTTCCTGGAGTTTCCGGAATGTAAATTTTTCTGGAGTTTCCGGAATATAAATTTACATTCCGGAAACTCGAGTTTCCGGAATGTAAATTTTTCCTGGAGTTTCCGGAATGCAAAAATGCATTCCGGAAACTGAGTTTCCGGTAACAACGCGAACTTGAAAAAAAAATTAAACAAATCAATGAGGGTATAATGGTATTTTCTTTTTTAAATGTGGGGTGTATGTCCAAAAAAATTGGTGTATTTACCAATTCCCTAAAACAAATAAAGGAAGATGGGCTGAAAGCCCTCTTTTCATTGGGCTGCTAGTGCTTAGTTCGGGCTTAAGCCCGTCCATTCTGTGAAATAGATGATTATGCTATAATTTTTTTACACAATAAATCTTATATATAATTTTTTTACACAATAATATTATTATGGCATATTATTATGTTGTATTATGACATCACTTTACCATATCATATCCACGTATTATTTAATGAAATATATATATATAATATTATATTACACCTCTCGGTTGAATATGGTAACATCATATTAAGCATGTGTTTAGTTATTTACATTTTCGTATTTTGAAATACGTTAAAGAAAAAGCGTAGCATCGACATGAACGAACATTATACAATTTTTCATTCCAAAAACAAACACACTTTAAATACATCATCTCTTCTTTTTTTTTCCTATTTGTTTACACTTGTTAAGTAGTGTTATCTCCTTAGTTTATTTACTTGCAAAAACCACTTTATCTTTTAAGTTTTAACATCAATCTTTTTTATTTATTTTGAACTACATTTTTCTTTGAATATATACTGAAATTTCTATTATATTTAAAGATTTCATATTTTCTTCACATAAAAAAAAGATTTCATATTTTTTTTCTCAATAAACAACTTGTGTTTGCTTGGATATTGCAACTAGTTCATTATTGAAAAATAGTTTTCCCCACACCATTTATTTTATTTTCAATATTTTTTGTTCATCTAAAAGTTTAAAATGGGTACAAAGTCGTGTTTACACTTGAGCGCACCGAACCCCAACCCGGACGTGTCGCCGTAGAATAACCGTATTGGATAATCGTCGATAGGTCCGAGCTTTGTAAGTGGAGCGAGATTGGTTCTGGTTTCGGGTCTCCTCGGTCAAAAAGACACGCAATTCAGCTACCCCCACCAACGCAACTCTAGCGTGTGCAAAGTCGGTGTTGTGACCCCAAACCCTAATCGCCACCGTTTCGATTCGTTCCTATGGTTGGTCTCTCCTAATTCCAGCTCAAATTCCCCCTTCATCGTATCGGTTAATTATGGTTTTCACTCCCAATTTGTTCAGTTCCGTAATTCGATTGATTACTCATGTTTTTTTTATTGGTTCAATTGATTTGATCAGACTGGTTACTGCTGGGGCACTAGCTTCCTCGTCGATTATCCGGTTGTTGATTCTGCTTATTAAGTTTGGGCTGAATTATTGGGTTTGAGAACATGGATTTGGCAGGAAGCATCAAGGTATATGACATGTCCTTTGACTTTTCACTCCAGGGTTTATAATTCGGGCTGATACTTTTTCATCATCATCATCTTCTTCAAGGATTCCTTGTAAACTCATTAATTTTGCATGAGTTGTTAAATTGAGTTTGCCCTGTATTCTTCGTCAAAATGTTGGGGCAGAAAACGCGTTGATTTTTTTCCTGGTGATGAGCTATATGTGAGGTTTAGAGGTTAAGGAGCAGGGATTTTCCTTATTTTTGTAATTGAATTTACACGGATAATGGAGGACATTTTTACTGGAAAACTATAGTATATCCCTTGTTGACTGGTCGGAATTTTAGTTTTTATCTAATTTTGGTTAACACGGAAACACTGTACCAAGGTGTTCAGGACAGATTTTACTTTTCCAGTATTTTTAACCACTCACTATTTTGACATTATTTATAGTGATTATGTTAGTATTGGATACTTTTTGGACAATGTGTTTTCATGGTTGGATGCTTTTTTAGTTTATTCTATTATGACGCTGAAAAATGAATCAAAATGCAATATAAATTGCTAGTATATATATATATATATACACTTGAATTTCATTTGCATTACTTCTGCAAACTGTGGCATATGCGTTTTCTTCTTATTATTATTATTTTTAGTTTTTACTTTAGTATTGGGTTTTATGCACTGATATATTAATCGTTGGTTATGCTATTCTACTTCTTCTGGCATTTCTTATAGGAAAAATTAACATATTTCCGTATAAAAGAGCTCAAAGATGTGCTGACTCAGTTAGGACTTTCAAAGCAGGGAAAGAAGCAGGTGAGACAATAAAACTATTACTGAATCTGCCATTGTTATTTGTTTGGCCTTTTCCACGAAACCTGAATGCTAGTATTGATGTCCCATTGAGTAGCAGTTATTGCTTGATTACTTTTTCTTGTTGATGATGAGAAGTCAGAACCACTGTTTCTTCCTTAATTTGTTAATATTATTCCTTTTTATTTTCCCACGTTACATACAATTTGGAATTTGGATTATTGTATTTGGGTCTCATGTGGTCCGACATACTTAGAGATTAATAACAGAGTTTTCTACTCCTAAAATAAATGGGTATAGTCAATTTATGGCATTAATTTTCATTATTGTAATAACTTTAGTTTGGAGTCTATGTGTTATTTCCTTTCTTATCCTGAACTTAATATGCTGTTTTGGAGTTTTAAGATGACATAATGATGCCAGTGCTTCATCTTTTGTAGGATCTTGTTGATCGCATATTATCCATTATCTCAGATGAACAAGGTAAAATTATAAACACACTCACAGACACACTGGACTCAACCTGTGGGTCTAATTCTATCCTTATACTTCTGTACTATTTTAATAATACTTCTGTTTGGGATGTGGTGATAAAGGAAGTTTAGATAATGTCTGCATAAGGAAATGTGGATGTCGTGAATCATTTACTAAATTGACAATATCTGCAAAATTTTGTACTTCTCTTTCAATATCTCATTGAAATTGGCAATTATTGTTATTATAATGATATAATAATTTATTTGGTTCAAGTTTAGATGGAAATCTTAGGATAAGGCCATGAAGTTTTTTCATTCACTCCAATGGTAAACCCTTCTTGTTGATCAGATAAATTCCAGCTGTTTGCTTTCATCTAGGCTCGTGTTTGTTCCCCAAATTACCTTTGTTTCTGCCTTCTCTCTTATTTGTTATCTTGATTGCCATATTCCACCTATTTTGGAATGATGACCTACTTTGTGGGTATGGTATATTGACTCAAAGCATTTGGAGTATTGTGGGTCTAATTTTATTTTGTGATTTTATTATGGGGAATCTGTTTGCTTCTGTTCCTTCATCCTTTCTCCGTTAAACTAAAAAACCTGCTGCTTTTGCCCCAGTTTCCAAAATATGGGCTAAGAAGAATGCTGTTGGGAAAGAACAGGTGGCAAAATTAGTGGATGACACATATAGGTAAGTGTTAGCACCTAGATGCAAAGCTCTTGATGGTATTTTTTTTCTTCTTTCTTTTGGTATGCTTCAAATGCATGTAATGACTTAAAATGCTAAGATGAGTTCACATAATTGATTCGGTACTTTGCTATTAAGTCTGGTTTTGGTTGATTGTACTGCTTCTAATATTCTATAATCTCTTTGCTTGGCTTTGTTATTTTTTATTTGCATTTTTTGTGCTTTGCTTTTACCCAGGAAAATGCAGATATCCGGGGCCACTGATCTAGCATCAAAGGGACAGGGTGCGTCAGATAGTAGTATCGTGAAGATTAAAGGTGAAATTGATGATTCCTTTCAATCGGATCCAAAGATTCGCTGTCTCTGTGGAAGTACATTGGAAACAGAGGATTTGGTCAAGGTGAAACATTCAATATGTTTTTTCTCTATGTGATCCATAAAATTCTATGCATTTGTACACACTGGCGGATCCACACTATGTTGAGGGTGGGCATATGCCCCCACTCAACTTTTAAAACTTCCATTTAATACCTATATTTTTTCAAATTTTAATCCCTTAAAATTTTATATTTGAACCCACTGGCCAAGGCATTGACCTCATTGACCAAGGTGCAGAGAAAACACTAAGCAAATGCTGGTCATGCTGACCAAGGCAAGCCTCATGCTTCACGCGAGAAAGTGAGAAAATAGCTAGAAAATTAAGAGAAATTAATAAGCTTTCAAAAATATCCTTCAATAGGTATTGAACCCAGGTCTTGGGTTTGTTTAAAAGTAAAGATGCCACTGTGCTAGAGTCTTAATTTAGTCATGTGTATACCTCCGGTCCCTATTATAAGAGAAAATTGGGTTATTTTCTTAGTCCAAATTATAAGAAACATAGACCCATTATTAAATGCTTTAATTATTAGAATTCCTTTTATATCTTTGTTTTACTATAGGACCAATTTTCCATGCAAGTGGGTGCAACTATTTAACCACTTAATAGCAAGAATATTTTTGGAATAATCAACTATTTTTCCTTGGTATTGATAAATTAGTTATTTGTCTCTTATAATAGGGACCGGAGGTAGTATAATCAAATACTCAATATATACCAGTTCACGCGGTTCAACCGTTGACTCAGTAATTTGACCAATAATTCACTAACCCAGTACCCCGACCGAGTCGATGATCGGTCTAAGTTTAATAACATTGATTCCACACCCGGCTCTCAATCTCTCTACTCAGCTCTCGTATCTTTCTCCCTTTTATCTCAATCTCTCATATCTCCCTCCTCTGGAAAATCTCACCTCATTTGCCGCTCAACCACCACTGGACCACCATTGAAATATTGCCCCCACTGGCCCAGGGTCCTAGATACGCCACTGTCTGTACATGCACATATAATTTAATTGATAATAATAAGCTAAATTACAACTTCATGTCCATTTTTTCGTGGTCACATGTACTTTTCATTGAGACCTCCTGTATGTTGCTCACAAACTTTGGAACTTTAATTTTTCTCATCTTACTGCAGTGTGATGATACAAGATGCCAAGTGTGGCAACACATCAGTTGTGTTATTATTCCTGAGAAACCTATGGAAGGCATGCCGCCAGTTCCTGATAAATTTTATTGTGAACTCTGTCGACTCAGTCGTGCAGACCCGTACGTGGTGTTCCCTTCTTATTTTAGCTAATAGCTATATTATGGAGTGAGCTATAAGCCTATAATGATTTATTTGAAAGTTTGTTCTTCATAGTTTAGTGCTTTATTTTTTATTTTTTGTGTTAAGGGGTTTTAATGTGCAATTGTGTTTCTTGAAGGATTGTGTTGGTCGACATGATTTGCTTATGATTTTCAATTTCTCAGCTATGGTATCCTCAGTTGGTGCAGTGAACTGGGCTTTGTAGTTGTGAGATGATACCAAGTTGCACTGTTGTAATTTTATTATCAATATGATCATACTTCCTTGATGTGGCCCATTAATAGTTGTAGAGTTGGTGAATTTGTTTATGCTTGTTCTTCTATTCTTCTATCGTGACATTGTTATCTCTTAAGTCTTTTAGTTATATCTAGATATACTTATTGTGGTAAATTTCTGACCCATGAAGTTGCTTTTGAATTATATATTATTATTTGCTTCAATGATTCGATTATTCTGTTCTGTTGTATGCTTAGGGCCTATTTGGTTTGTGAGAACGATTTCCATTTTCATTTCCTATTTTCAGTTTAATTACAAAAATGTCACATGTTTCCACTTTGTTTCCCATTTTCAAAGATTTGTATAGAAAACAATAAAAACAATTTCCTCTCATCATTGACCAAGGTTTTCTATCTATCCCTTCTATTATTTTGCATTTTTCATTTTCTTGCCACTCAAATTCATGTTTTCTGCTGTTATCCTCTTACAGGTTTTGGGTTTCAGTTGCGCATCCTTTGTTTCCTGTGAAGTTGACCACAACCAGCATTCCAACTGATGGGTGAGTACATGGTGTGGATTTATTCAAAATCAGATGTAGTTGGTGCAATTGTGTTCATTCTTTTCTTAGTAAAAATAAGAGACTGAGTTGTCCTTCATTTTTTAGAATTTTGTTTTGGGGGATGATTGTCTAATAATTACTGAGCATGCATGAGTGCAAGTTCCTTTGCTTGATTGTAAGCTTTTGATTGCTTTTTTTAGATGTTATACAGCCAGTTATTTTATTCTATTTGAAGTGTCTGTAATGGTAATATTTACTATCTATGTTTTGTTAATTAAAATTTTTGGTGGTTGAATTTGCTTTTCTGAGGTGGAACATCCTCAGGATTATAACCTTTCAAGAAGTGAAGATTTTCTCCTTTTCTTTCTCATATTTCTGTGTTTTCTTAAATCTCTATTAGATGGAGCTAGGATTGTAAACTTCACTTTCTTCTCAAGACACAATTTAATGACTCCTTGCGAACAAGTATCTTCGCCTACCGTTACAACCTAATTTTCAATGCAGTTTTCTGCTCAAATGGCTTAACCATATTCCTGTTTGGTTTGTTTAGAACCAACCCAGTGCAGAGTGTGGAGAGAACATTTCAACTCACAAGAGCAGACAAGGATTTGGTATCAAAAGCAGAATTTGATGTTGAGGTTAGTTTGTATTTTCAGTGCTTGTAGATTAATGCATATCCTTATATGCATTTGGTTTGCTTATTACTGAAAAATGACATGTAGGCTTGGTGTATGCTTCTGAACGACAAGGTTCCATTTAGGATGCAATGGCCACAATATACAGACCTACAAGTCAATGGTATGCTAATATAGGTTACTGATTTTGTGTTTCACGTTGTCAGTCTAGTTTTAATTTTCCCAGCATGTTATGCTATTAGAAGAATTTAAATTAAAATACCAAATATTTGTATAATAAATAGCCTTACTTGTGGCTGCATTGGAAATTTGTTCTCATTGATTTTAATATGACTATATAGGTGTTCCTGTTCGTGCAATTAACAGACCTGGTTCACAATTGCTTGGGGCTAATGGTCGTGATGATGGTCCAATTGTGAGTTTGTTGTCATTTATGGTTATGACTTTTGTAACTAAATAAAATTTTCTGACATGGGTTCATTTACTATTTAAATTTATTGATATTGATTTTATTCAATTTCTTATTGTATTTCTCCTTTGTCAGATCACGCCATATACAAAAGACGGAATTAATAAGATTTCCTTAACAGGATGTGATGCTCGCGTTTTTTGTTTGGGGGTTCGCATTGTTAGAAGGCGCACTTTGCAACAGGTAGATTGCATTCTAAGCTTGATTTCTAAGCAAACTATTTTGAATGGCTGTTGACTCCTTTAATCCAGCCTTGTGGTATTGTAATAATAAAGTTCAATGTTAAGCATCTCCCTGTATAATGTCAGTCAAAGTTCCTGATATTGATCCCTTTGTTGATTTCTTAAAATTTGAAAACTTGGAATGCTTTAGTGTTATCTTCTTTGTCAATTTTGATTAACACCTGACTGTTGGAAAGCACAACTGCGAAGTGCATGGACCTCATAAAGTGTTGTTTTTACTCTTTCAAGTTAAAATATTTTGATTTTTTGTAGTTGTAATTTATTGTGCATCATGTGGGTTTAGGTTGTTTCTACACGAGATTATTTTTAACATTTAGGCCTATGTTTTTTCACATAATGATATCTGGTTTGGGTTTTGAGTTTTGACCAAGTTTGCTGGTTTTAATGGTTGTGACTGGTTCAAACCGGCTTTGTTTGTTATCTCGGACTGGAAGCCTGATTGCCACCTGTTGAACTGACCAATCCAGTCCGGTTTCAGAACATCGTTTGCATTTGTGTTACATTTTTGAAGTTTGGTCTGGTGTGAATATTTTTACATTCAACTGCTTCCCTTCCATTACTGTCATACATTTGTTGTTAAATAGTGAGTCTCTGTTATCTAGATCCTAAACTTAATTCCAAAGGAGTCTGACGGTGAGCATTTTGAAGATGCTCTTGCACGCGTCTGCCGTTGTGTTGGGGGCGGAAATGCAGCTGACAATGCTGATAGTGACAGTGATTTGGAAGTGGTTTCAGATACTTTTAGCATTAACCTACGTTGTCCGGTAAGCCTTTCATGTATTGGATTTTTTTTTTGTAATTCATGAAGTTCTACTAATCAGTTTTCTATTACATTTTGGTGAAATTTATAGATGAGTGGTTCAAGAATGAAGATTGCTGGAAGATTCAAACCTTGCATTCACATGGGTTGTTTTGATCTTGAAGTTTTTGTGGAAATGAATCAACGGTCAAGAAAGGTAAGATTCTAACAAGTGGTGCATCAGTGCAGGATTTGTCTGATCCCCTCCATTGTGATTTTTTTATGTCTGGTGAGGAATTAAATTGTTTCTGCAGTGGCAATGTCCTATATGTCTCAAAAACTATGCACTGGAGAATATCATCATTGACCCTTATTTCAATCGGATCACTTCTACGGTAGTTTTTTAAAAATTAATTTCTATGCGCATAAATCTTATATTTGAAGAATAAGTAGTTATAATTTATTTTGGTTTTCTGGTACAGATGATAAATTGCGGTGAAGATGTAACAGAGGTTGAGGTGAAACCTGACGGTTCTTGGCGTGTTAAGGCAAAGAGTGAAAGTGAACGCCTTGATTTGGGGAATCTTGCCCAGTGGCACTTTCCTAATGGATCCCTTTGTGTTTCTACTGATGGAGATGTTAAAAGAGTAGAAACATTGAAGCAGGTCAAACAGGAAGGTGTTTCAGACAGTCCTCCTGGTTTAAAACTTGGCATCAGGAAGAATCGCAATGGGGTTTGGGAAGTCAGTAAACCTTTGGACACAAACACCTCTTCTGGTCATAGATTAAAAGAGGTTTTTGGAAATCCTGAACAGGTTATTATTCCGATGAGCAGCAGTGCCACCGGAAGTGGCCGGGATGGTGATGATCCTAGTGTAAACCAGGGTGGTGGTGGGCATATTGATTATTCTACTACCAATGGGATTGAGATGGATTCTGTGTGTTTCAATAATGTTAATTTAGCAAATGGACTTACTGCACATACCACATCTGCTCAGGTGGGTGGCACAGAAGTAATTGACCTTATTAGTGATTCTGAGGAAGACAATGATATATTGGTATCTCCTGCAATTCCATGTAAGAATATCCGAAATGATACTGCAGATGGTTACTCTGTGCCACCGCCTGGTATTGTTGATTCATATACTGAAGATCAGAATCTTGGAGGAAATTCATGCTTGGGACTTTTTCCTAATGAAGATGATTATGGGATGTCTTCCCTGTGGTCATTGCCTCCTGCAACTCAGGCTGGTCCAGGATTCCAATTATTTGGTTCTGACGCAGATGTGTCAGATGCATTGGTCCACTTGCAGCATGATCCTATTAATTGCACCTCATCACTGAATGGTTATGCATTGGCTCCAGATACTGCTATGGGATCTAGTAGTCTCTTACAAGATTCCTCTGCTGGTCGATCTGATGCTGACTTAAATGGTGGTTTGGTTGACAACCCGTTGGCATTTGGGGATGATCCTGCACTTCAGATATTTCTCCCCACAAGACCAGCTGAGTCATCTGTGCAGAATGAATTGAGAGATCAGGCAAATGTGTCTAATGGTGTCTGCACTGAGGACTGGATATCCCTTAGTCTTGGAGGTGGTGCTGGTGGCAATAATGGCGATGCTTCCACTCAAAACGGATTGAATTCTAGACATCAAATCCCAGCCAGAGACAGTGTGACAAATACTTTGGCTGATACTGGTTTGTTGCTCTTTGACCCTACTAATTCAGAAATGTTCTTTATTGGCTTAATTGCATTTTTAGTCTCTTTATTATAACCAATGTGTGATTTTGGTCCCCGATATTTTTTTGAGCGAAATTTATCTCGATTTTTTATTTTGTTACAATTAAGTTCCTCCTCGCTTTCATTATAATTAGAACTCTCAAGTGTCATTTTTCTATTCAAAATCTTCACAACTTGAATCAATTAAACTGTCTTAAACTTGCTTCCACTCAAAATACCATATTTCACTCAATTTAAAAAATCCCAAACTTTCCCTTTCTTCAAACCCTAGTGTTACATCCTACAAATTACAAAATCTTTCACATTTCATCAAATCTTTACTAAATTTACTTCTAAATTTTTAAAATTATTAAATATCCCAAACTCATCATAAAACTCCTAAATATTTTGATGATTGGCACCAGGACCAAGATTTGTTTAGTTTTAAAATAGAAGGATTTAATGGACTCGAGAAAAGCTTGAGATCAAAATTGCACGTTGTCTAAATTAGAGGGATCAAAGCTGCAATTAGGCCTTCTTTATTTTGTGGTGGTAGTTACTTACTCTTGTTGGAGACTCCTTTTTATTACATTGCAGTGGAGCATATTGTTAGCTGGGCAGTGGAGTATTTTTTAATGGAGAAAATAACAAAATTTACCGTTAATGAAGAAAGAAAATTTGGCTATATTCTTTTAATCAATAAAAGTGAAAGATGTAAATAACATTTAAAAAAAATAAAAAGTACCTATTTTGAATAAAAAGTTTACAATATATCTTCATAAAGAAATATGTCTTGTTTAGATAGATACAACATATTTTTTTTTAAAATGTGACATTACATTTAAGC
The DNA here is from genome assembly GCA_030159175.1 of Glycyrrhiza uralensis. Lineage (NCBI taxonomy): Eukaryota > Viridiplantae > Streptophyta > Magnoliopsida > Fabales > Fabaceae > Glycyrrhiza > Glycyrrhiza uralensis. Next base: position 51,509,219 of record BRZY01000003.1, on the reverse strand, counting down.
TAAAATATTTTTATAAAATATTTTGATGAAATAACATGCTTTACCAATCAGTACATCATGGCCTAGATTCTGAGTTTTGTTGATGTGTGCCTTAGGGGTCGTCAAGGAAGAAAGTATTATTACTCATCTATATCTGCTATACCTAAACCTTCAAATATGTTGTTGTGGGATTTATCAAAAATACTCTGCATGCCTGTGCCTGTGCTAGTCTTCTGCATCATATGAATCTGTGTTGGTAAAAGTGTTTCCGTCTACTATTCACAAAAATAAACCAAATGCCCATAATTTTACTTAGAAAGTATAAATGGTTATTTTGATAACTTGAAAATGTGGAGGATGCTAACCTCTACACAATGTTGGGGAGGTTAGCACTTAGCATTCCCTATATAATACATATCTGTATGCATTTTGCATCTCCAGCAACCTCCTCTCCCTTCCTCATTGTGTTTGGTTCCCCTTTTCTATTCCTGATCAGATAATTGCATTTTGACTTCTGAGTTATTGACCATTAATGCAGTTTTGGCATTTTTTTCTTGATTAACTATTCCTCTTTGTGCAGCTTCTTTGCTTCTTGGTATGAATGACGTTAGATCTGACAAAGCAAGTAGGCAAAGATCAGATAGTCCTTTCTCATTTCCTCGCCAAAAACGTTCTGTAAGGCCCCGCTTGTACCTTTCTATTGACTCAGATTCAGAGTAAAGGTGTCAGATCTTGTGTCTCAAGAACTCTAGGTACCCAGATGTTGTATTTAGAAATGGAATGAAGTTGAGAGGCATTTTTGGTCCTCATGAAATGGCAGTTCATGTGTTCTGAGGTATCTCTGGTGGAACAGAGCTATAAATTTACCCTGCCAAAATGCTTGCACCTATCCTCTTTGGCAAAGATGTTGGCTGTAAAGATTCTCAATTCTTTATGCTTGATATTTAAGTTGTCCTTGTGGCAGGTGTTGACAGGTCAAGGTCAAGCTATTATTCCCTTCAATTTTCAATTATCTACCGAGGGTATAGTGCTGGTTTTCTGTACAGTTGGCCATTTAATCTGGTTTAAGCTTTCTAATTTGGTGGGAAGTTCCCCTTAGGAATATTTTATCTGCATTTTTCTCTGCTGAGAGCAAATAACCTGTAAATGTTCAGCCTTCAGATTCAATAGTGAAATCAAAGTTTTTCTTGATTAGATGGATAACTTTTACTGGATATATTATGCTTGCTTTCGGCATCATGCCTCGTCATTGGCCGGGGTTGGCGCCTATTTTTATATCTGGATTTAAATATTTATTTGTAAATATTCAGTCACAAAAAATGCGCCCTGTATTGTACTTTTTGTTGAGGATCAATTTTTCCTGTCTGCCCTTTGTATTTTGTTCCAGCTGAGCTTCTTCGCATTGTTCTTTGTTTGCACAGCAGTTGAATTGAAAGATAGCCCTTTAAGTGTATGGGATTCGACTATCATTGACAAAATGAATCATTTGAAGCTTGTCTGGCTGATGAAGAAATGTAGGTTGACAGCTTCTGCATAACTAAACAAGATTAACAAGATGTTGGAGCCTTGGAGGAACATGGTTTGTTCAAGGCCATCATTGCTATATTTTGCTCATTGAGTTTTAAAAATCCAGAAAAAAGTATGATCTAACGAAAGATACTTAATTGTTCTACGCATAAAATATTAAAATGAAAAAATTAGCACTAAAATTTGTCGTTTAATAATTAAAGCTGCTTAAAGTTTTTATTATTGCCTATTATAGGTTATAGGTTTCAGAATAAATGTCAAATATATTCTGACATTTGCGACCTACATCCTAGTTGACACCTTTTGCTGTATTCAAAATTTATTTATTAAAGCCACTGAATTAACCAAATAAATTCTAAAATATATTTGCAACTCATTTGTATAGAATGCACCTTAAGATTCACGCAACAAAGTTGATTACTGAAGCGGGCATTTATTACCCATTATTAGCTTAATAAATTGAAACGTGAAGCTTATTTATCGTTTTAACCCGTGTACCCAAAAATACTCACGCAAAGTAAAACACCAGATTTTGAGATTTTGTGGGTAATATGTTATAAAATAAATGTTGAGAATTTTGGCGCAGATGTAGTGGCAAACCCATCCGTTAGAATTAGGACCACTTCTTTTAGGTGTGTCTTTGAATAAATTACTTTGGTTGTCACGATTTTATAATCAAAGTTTTCAAAGAATTCCAAAGCATTTTTTAAAAACAAATTTGGTAATGAGCTATGAATTTGATTTTTGACAAAGGGCAAGAACCCAGATACAGTTAAATCAATGAGCCGGGTATTGTAAAGGCCTCTAGAAACAATACTGGACAAATTAGTTGACACAACATAATTCTAATCAGCCCTGAATCAATTCACCTCCAGCAAGTTCTTTCCTGAAGTATCTGAGTGTGAGGAAGGTGATTTTCCGCAGATGTTGAAGTCAGCATGCAGTCTGTTGATGCAAGCAGAATGGTTTGTCAGTGATACAGAACTCAGTCTTCAGATTCTGTTTCCATAACCGGGAGAATGCTTAAAGCTGAAGCACCTAGATGCATGCCCCTAATAATACCTCCATACCCAAACTTAATCCTATGACACAAAAGCAAGATGGAATCCCAGAGTGCTGTTCTTCCCTGAAATAAATCTCAAAGCTGTTAGCAAACCAAGATAATAAAATAACTTGTACTGGTTTTTAAGAGCACCATTGGCAGCAAGTATCAGGTGTAGTACAATGCTCAATCACAAAGCGCATAAAATATAATACATCTTTGGAATGACGGCATTAAACATGTAATAATAGTAGCATAAAATATCATAAACCAGGGGCAACACAGGCATTACCCACCTGAAGAGAAAACTGCAGTTTCTTATCCCAGTACAAGGCAAAAATTGGGGGACCCTGCTTTCCAACTACTAGTATACTTGCTCCTGGGTGCAGCACAGAAGGTACAGAAGACACTACAGCAATGTATTTCTCAGGAAACCTTTCCTTTGGAGGAAGGACTGCTAAGAATAAGGGGTTTTTGCTAGACTGAGCTCCAGCATAAGACACAGCATCCACATGTAGCATCCACTTTGGATGTTCTAGGAAAGCACAGAACAGATACAAGAGCAAGTGAGAATCAGAAGGTAGCTCAAGTGTCCACTTCTTATTCTTTTTATCATAAACTTCCCCACTTCCAAGATACTCATAATTCTTCAAGCAGGTTCCTTCTGCAAGCTCTGAAAATTTAGATAAGGTAACTAAAAATTAGATTACATGGGTGTATGCAGGGAATAAAACCAATAAACAGATTACGAAGTCCTGCTGCAATTTATTACAGGAAATCTGATGAAGATTACGACTAATAAGAGCAATTTTCCATAATTCTGTCTACCTTGGATCCTTTGCACAGTATAATCAGCCCGAACACTGCTTTGAGGTAGCAAACCTTTAACCCACTCTCCTTTAACCAAGGCTTGAAGTCTTTGGTGTTCAGTGATAGCATCCACACATTCCTGCATGAAAGGAACCAAAGGAGCCTGCTGTGGGGACTGTTGCATATTGGATACAAGCAACTTGGCTGTATGCAAATATAAACCAACAGGAAATTATCAGAAATCAGAAGTTATCAGCAAATATAATCAAACAGTGAAACAGGAAATCATGTTTAAATGACCAATGTGAAGAAACGTACATTTGGAAGCCTCTATGGCCTGCACAAGAGTGGAATGTAACTGATGGAGCAACCCGTCTTCATTGAGAGTGAGCGCTGGTTGCCAGTCTTGAGTCTTATCAATTGTTGGCAAGGTAGTGGGGGTTCCAGTAGACAGCACATCATTGCCCACTTGACTGATTGTAATTGAAATACCAAGTTTGGCAGCTGCTTGCATAACCTATGAATATGAAAATCTTAGGGCCAGGGGGAATGAATCAAATCAGTTGATGCTACAGCCTACAATCATATTAGATATTTTGTGCATCAAACTTGAGCTTTTTTGGTGATGTTCACAACTAATGAAAATCATCTATGAACCTCTATGACTACATTAGAACTTGAACATAGTACAGGAACACAAGCTTCAGCATTTTAAAACGAGTAAGAGCTTGTTCAGACTTCAGAAACAGTCAAAATGAGGTTTTAACTGATTTTCTTAGTTTGGAAGGGTCATCCAAAACTTTTTTTTGGGCTCCTTAAGACTTCATGAACTGGAGTTTCAGCAGAAGTATAACATCCTTTTGAATGTTCAGCCTTTTTGGGTAGTATTAACTATTACCAGTCATATTAATCAAATAAGAATGCGAAATATATTTCATACTCTTCTTTCGTGGTAATTACTATACCATGAGTAATTTTCCCAATGAACCAAACAAGACCCATTTTTATAATATTTTTTGGATGAACATATCCAAATACAAAACTCGTTCCCTAAAAGGTAACTTAATCCAAAATTAATTCTCTCAAAAGTAATTCTATGCCAGTTATCTAAACACACAAACTAGTGGTCCTGAAACCTCCATGAAAATTTTACTTCAAACAATCCCATGTTGTAATTTATTTAATATTTAATATTATATTAGAAAACACATATATTGACATCCATGGTCAATATTTTTCTTGGTTTGTTTAACATTCTCCTTCTTTTTGGCTGAGAAAGGGGGTGGGGTGGAAGAATCTTAGAAAATACCATGCGAACAACATTGCTTTGAACACAAGAAGAAATGATGAAGATGTAGATGAACCTGAACATGGCTTGTCTCGATCTTGTGAAGCAAAGGATTAAGCAAAACCGAAGAGAACCATTGCCTGAGTTGGTCACGCCACTGCTCAATTTGAGGATACACGCCCAGATGTTCAAAAGCTTCAATAGATTCTTCCATGGACATCGGTGGAGGAAGATCACCTTCTCCCTTCTTAGGGGGAGTGTTAAACTTTTGGGAGCCCGGAGACATCCTCACAGGCCTCAACGGCGTAAGCCTTTTAGTTCCAGAGGTATTAGCTGATCCCGAAACTGCATTGGGGCTCACTATGCCAAAACCAGGAATGGAAGGGGGCGGAGTAGACAGCTTCCCTGCCGATTCAGTGATTCTTTCATCTACTTCAGCTAAGAACTGTTCCAGCTTTTCCTCTGATGTTATCTTATTCGCAGAGGAGGCTCGCCTATTAGACCAAGGGCTTGAGACTACTGAATCCACTCCCGCTGAACCCTGCGTGGGTGAGACTACTCCGGGGGCAAGATATAGAGACGATGAACCGGGCGACCTCGAGGGGGTACCAATAGGACGACCAGTAGCACCCCTATTGGAATTTGAACCATCAGCATCAACACGCCGGCTGGGGCTGGGGGTGGGAATAGGCTGATGAAGTGGAACAAGCAAATCCGAAGAAGCCGACTGGGGTTTAGACTTTGGGGGCTTTTTCAATGACTCGGGCTGAATCAAATCAACCTTTGGCTTCACTCCTAAAAGCTCTAGCTGATGCTTAGTAAGACACATTTCATTCTTATTGACTTCGTTAGAATTAGGCATAGGCATAGCTACAACAACACCTCCACTATATCTAGCTTTACACAGAAACATAACCTTGAGAAGGGCCAGCATAGTTCCAAAGAAAACGATGCCCAATAAAGTTTGCAGTGTCTTGACAAGCCAATCTGAAGTCCAGGAAATTGATAAGAAATTACCCCAACCATTTTTCAAAAAAGAAAAAATAAAAAATAAAATAAGGTTGAGAAGTTTACAAGCTGTAACAGGGGAAAGACTTCTGAGCCTGAAGATGTCAATGAACCCATTTTCCCTACAATGTGTGAAGGTTAGGCATGGCATGATAGAATGTGTAGTGTTAATTGTTACTAATTAGTGTTATAGTTACTAATTGATGATTAGTTAGTAGGGGAAAGTGGTACCTGAAGATGATAGCGAGAAAGGCGAGTGCGGAGGCAGAGAAGAAGGAGAGGATAGAAAGGAGAGTGTAATTGGAAGGTTGAAGACTGTTAGAGGTCAGCACCGCGGAGAAATTAGGGTTTTGATAAACGCTGAACTTGGATTTCGATGAAGGGGAAGAAGAAGAAGCCATGTCTGTGTCGCTAGGGTTTTTGAACTGAGGTTTAAACTTCGAACCATGCAAAACCAGCCCAGCTCAGTTCAACTCAAAAATTTTATTTTTTTTCTTAAATATATTTTTAGTCTCTTTGTTTTGGTCTTATAAAAAAAAATTATTTGGTTTTCATCTTTATAAAATTTGCAATCACTATTTTTATCCCCATAAAATGAACAATTTTTTTATTTTGGTTCCTATAATTGTTTTTTTTAGTCTTCGTACTTTCAAAATTTAAAATAATTATTTTTAGTCCTTATCATTTATTTTAAGACAAAAAAATATCATTCATTTTATGGCTTAAAGAAAAATTTTAGATTTCATATGTTGGCGTGGTACCATAATTTCAAAGTAAAATTATTTTATTTATTATATTTTTATACTAGCTTGTTAGAAAAATACTCGCACTAAGTTGGGTCAATACATACTCATGGTGACACATTCATAAATTTGGAAAAAATTATCCAAGAATGCTAATAATACATTTTTTTATGGTTAATTTTAAAAAAATATGATTGTTTCATAAATTAAGAAAACACATTCACTTTAATTCATCTCGTTTGTTTAAACATCATATTTTTTAGTTATTGGAATGGGAACTTTTCTTAAAAAAACACCCAAATCTTTTTTCAAAAAAAATCTAATTTTATACGAAAATCTATATAATCATGATCTATGTTTAAATGCATTTTTCAGTCAAAAAAAAGTTCAAGTGCATTTTTAACTAAAAAATATAATTATTATTTTATTATAAAGACCTAATATAAACCTGAATAGTTTCTGAATCTGAACAAGGAATATCGAATAACTCATTAATTCTAAAAAAAAAATTCTCCACCGCCTGTTATTGCAACACAAAATCTCAATAAATTTAAGGGATGATTTATAAAATTAATTTTGGTTAAAATTGAGTTTGAAGTAAAATAATTTATATTTTAATATTTTTACTTTAAAAGTAAATTTAAAGTAAAATTTAGTATAAATTTTTTAATTCTAAATAATAAAATTATTTTTATTGCAAAATTTCAAACACTTACTAAAAGAAAAATCATGTTTGATCTAACCACGATATTAGATATAAGTGATTAATCTCCTCTATCTAAGAAAACAAACACACTAGGACCCGTGTTCCTTCTATGTAATAGAACAATCCGTAATTAAATTTTATTTTAAAATTATAATATTATTAATATAAAATAACACATTTTAATGTATTATTTATCTTTGTCATTTTAACACTATATATTTCTTATATTCGGTACAAAACTCTTTGGGAAACGTTTCGTAACAAAACAACTATCCTACACTGTCTGATGCGGAAGATGGCCGTCCATCTCCATCCTTATCTGAACAGCCAATTCCATCCCCCCAACCCCTAACATATATATACTGCTTTACATTTCTTTTATTTATTTATTTATTTATTTATTTATTTATTATTATTATTATTATTATTATTATTATTATTATTATTATTATGTCTTTCGTCTCTTTCCCTTTTCACTCTCAAACAATATATAGCGCCACGCCACTATACCGATAGAACAACCAAGTAAGCGACCAATTATCCACAGCAACGACGATGCATAGGATCAACACAGCACGCTCCATTTTCTCTGCAGTTTTCAGAAGCAGCAAATCTCAATCCCAGTATGCTGCTTTCTCCACTTCCTTGCTTTTCGACGAAACTCAGATACAGGTTCTCCCTTGTTAATAAATAATAATATAATATACAATGGAGTTGTTCGTCAAAATGATGAACCCCCACCCCTTTATTATGTATATAAAAAAATTTCAACTTTTCATCTGGGTTTTCTTTGAATTCTCTATTACTTCAACTGGGTCTGCTTTCAAACATTTTTGAGACTGTTCCAGTTCGGTGATTTGGCGTTGAAAAATAATTTTTGGACACCCAATATATATACATATATTATATACATGGAGAGAGATAAAAATAGAAGAGAAATAAGTGATAGATGTGATGGATGAGAGATATAATAAGAAGAGAGATATAGAAAGAGGGAAAAAAGTGTTGGATGGGTGTTGGAAATACGTGGGTGTTCAAAAATCATCTATTATTCAGAGGTGCACTGTGCCATGCCTTTAATGGTTCAAAGGTTTTACTGCGTGATACAGTTTAAAGAGAGTGTTGCTCAGTTTGCAAAGGAAAATATCGCTCCTCATGCTTCAAAAATAGACCACACAAATTATTTCCCACAGGTCTGTACGAGGATCTATTTTCATCATTTCCATGAATATAGCTAATTCTGTATTGGACATGCTGATTGTGTTTTGATATAATTTTAGGAGGTTAACTTATGGAAAAGCATGGGAGAATTTAATCTCCATGGGATTACTGCCCCCGGTAATCGTTTTTCTTTTCTTTGTTTTTTTTTTTGGCTTTGTTGCTTCCATTTTCTGATATGTCAAAAGATTTCCTTTTTTTCTTTTTTAAAGATTTCCTTTTTCGATTTGTAAGTTGTTTGTGTTATCTGCTGTCGTGATTTTCATTTGGCCGTTTTTGTGTTCCCCTGTATACTGTGTGATGACTGTGAAGATAATAAATGCTAATAAAAGCAATTCATTCTGACACATGTCGCTTTCAACCATCAAAAAAATGGCGTCTAGTATCCCCTTCCCTATAGAAAGGGTAGATACTATTTATTTTGCAGGCTTAGAGTTGAATTTTTTCATTTATTCACAAATCATTATCCTTCTTTATTATACCACCAATGGAGTCATATGGATAAGGGCCTCAGTTCCGTTGAAATTGTTCTTCTTTAGGTGTTCTGAACTTCTGATCAGTATACTTGGCATCTTTGCAATATGATCATGTCTTTTGTTCCAACAAACTTTTCCAATTCTATTTCTGCTTATTTGCAGAGGAATACGGAGGTCTTGGTCTTGGTTACTTGTATCATTGTATAGCAATGGAAGAGATTAGCCGTGCTTCAGCATCTGTTGGTCTTTCTTATGGTGCCCATTCTAACCTGTGTATCAATCAGCTGGTAATTGAAGGGAACTTAAATCCTTTTCACTGTATGCTTGATGATTTTCTGACAAGCCTTCAGGATTGCCACCTTTTGTTTTGTTTAGGCGAGGAATGGAAGCCATGCTCAGAAACAGAAATACTTGCCAAAGGTTCTAGTTCTGCCTGCCTAGTTTAATCTTATTTGTTTTTACATTTTTCAGAATATTTGCTTCCTTGCCCTATTGTCAATATGTCTAAGGATTGACTTTATCAGCCAAAAGCGCTCATAATTAGTCTTAGCTTTCCACCCATTTCTTGTGCTCATTAATAGTCTTTCTCAATTTTTTTGTGTCTATCTGTCTATCCATCTATATATATAGGCTGAGTTGTTTTTTCTTTTTCTCTCCAATTTTGAAGCTTATCTCTGGGGATCATGTGGGAGCTTTGGCAATGAGTGAGCCCAATTGTAAGACGTGAAATTAAATAGTAGTTTCTTAGAATTTTAGATATTCCAAGGACTTTGCAAAGTGAATTTGTCTTTTCTGCAGCTGGTTCTGATGTAGTCAGCATGAAATGCAAGGCTGATCGTGTAGATGGGGGCTATGTACTTAATGGGAACAAGATGTGGTGCACTAATGGCCCAGTTGCTCAAACACTAGTATGTTTCTTTAAATTTCATTGCTTTTTTTCCCATGTTCTTTGCATTATCTGTGTTCTTGTTTGATTTGCCTTTAGAAAATTAAAAGGGAATGTTTCCTCAATTTGTTATTAAAATGGACTTTCCATGTAATTACATGTCATCATGATGACCTGATTGCAAAGTAATGAAGAAAAAGATCAATATGTCATAAGGCTTTATTACACCATGTATGTGTATAAGTGCAGGAAAAAAAAATGCCAAGCATATTTACCATGCTGCTGGTACCAAGTAAACCATCAGTTTAGATATTTAATGTCGATCAAAATCCAGATATTTAATTGCACACGTTTCATTTCTATTTAATATCCAGCAGAACTAAGAGGGTCAGTCATTGTGTTCTCGAATCATTTCTTTACCTATGGCTTATATGGGGAAACAGGATGCCCATTTAGCATAAAACTAGATGTAATAGTCTAGACATATGCTGAGAATGCATAGCACATATTTGATTGTATTTTATTGAATCAGGTTGTCTACGCAAAAACAGACATAACAGCTGGGTCAAGAGGAATCACTGCATTCATCATCGAGAAGGGAATGCCTGGGTAATTGTACTGAACCTTGACAACAAGTTATATGATATTGAGTGGACAAACCTATGTGTTTCAACTTAATTAATTCTTAGGCAATAATGTGGTCACATGCTGTTCCAAGCCAACCACAAGCAGTTAATCTTTACCAGTGTCACATTATTTTGAGCTATAATTTCACTTTGACAAGTGATGCTCTTCAAACTACTGGATATTGAACTGTACCCTAAGCCAGTTTTCTCTTGTATCATTTAACTCTAGACTCATGGAGTGAAATAATTTTAGTCAAAAGTAAAAGTACCGGAACCTTTCAAGTAGTTCAAATTTGATTCCTGAGTTTATAGCTGGCAAAAATCCTTCGCTGAAAAGGAAGGAGAAAAAATAGAGTCATGATAACTGATAAATAACATAGGTGTAATATCCGAGGGGGAAAAAAATCTTCTCACATGGTTGAAAGGATGAGGCCTTGCTTATATGATAAATCATTTAATTACAGTGAGAAAATTAGAAGTGAAAGACGAAAACCTGACAATTATTTCTGTTTGACTACAGATTCAGCACTGCCCAGAAATTGGATAAACTTGGGATGCGAGGAAGTGATACGTATGTATGAGAAATTTTCTATATTTAATCCATTTCCAACCACTTTCGCTTGCTTTTACTGATACGATGGAGTTTTGTGGGCAGATGTGAGCTTGTCTTTGAGAATTGCTTTGTTCCAGAAGAAAATGTTCTTGGGAAAGAAGGGAAAGGTCTTGCAATTTCTTTTGTCGTAGTCTTCTTTATTATTTTTAAAATTTTGGTAGGGTTCATTTGGATATACTTGAGAAAAAATGAGCTTATGTCTAAGCTCTGTTTTGAAAGGATTTTCTAAAGAAAAAGTTATTTTGGATTTGGATACAATCTTTAAGTACTCATACTAAACACAATTAATATTGAAAACCACTTATTCTTCTACTTATTTCAGAAGCTGATGATCATTAGTTCTAAAATAAGTGGTGACTCCACTTTTTTCCTCCCAAAGTACTGTTTTTTTTTTAAAAAGTGAATCCAAACAAGCTCATAGTCCAGCTGCAAGACAATGATTATTCTTGCGTAGTATGCCAACATTAATATATCATATCAGCCTTTCTGTCTGTCTCTCTCTGTCTCTCAATAAGTATGTAAAACATTTAAAAAAAACAAGAAAAGAGCATATTTCTTATGTTCCTATCTTTGTTACTTCTGACCCAGAATTTTGTTTCCAGTGGCAGCGTTTTCGAAACACACTAGACACATAAATTTGTGTGAATTTAAAAAAAAATTGCTCTCTAATGAAGTAGAGCCATTAGTTTTTCTGCAACTTTTTATAATGTAATTATGTAAACACCAATAAAAAACCACTCTTGTTAAGTGTCAATAATAGTTTGGTAACACCACCTTTTTCTTTTTGCTCAGGAGTCTATGTCATGATGTCTGGGCTTGATCTGGAAAGGCTTGTTTTAGCAGCTGGTCCACTGGGTATTATGCAGGCATGTCTTGATGTTGTCCTTCCATATGTTCGACAAAGAGAGCAGTTTGGTCGTCCTATTGGGGAATTTCAGTTCATACAGGTTCATATCATGGGCAACATAAAACTTATATTCTGCAATTATCCTGCCAGTATATTGTATGTGAATCTTAGCTCGTGCTGTCAATTGATCTTTTTTGGTTACAGGGGAAAATTGCAGACATGTACACTTCTTTACAGTCCTCAAGGTAGAAGGTTTTAATGTCATGGTGCTCTCTTCTCTTTCTAAATAAGTCTGCATCGCAGTCGATAACATTCATCATTTCAGGTCTTATGTGTATTCTGTAGCTCGGGACTGTGACAATGGACAAGCTGACCCAAAGGTACCTCCACATATCTTAAACTTGTTAACATGTTATCATCAAGTTATTATCTTGTTTTTTCTTGAAAATGTAAGCTTCATTACTGGGTTCTTTAAATGGACTATTTTCTATTTATGAATCTACTTCCATATTTTTTACGCCTTTATTCTATTTATTTGTGTCTTTTTTTTTCTTGTTTGTTTTGTTTTGGGTCCAATTTTGAATGTTACAACATGAGTACAATGTGCAGGGGCACTGTGAATTATAATAGTATGATGTTGTCATGATATATACTATTAAAAAGTATAAAATTATCATTCTTGAAATGTTTCTGTTTCTGCAATGTCTCATAAACTTGAGCTAAGATGATGTTGGTTCATTATTCTACTGCTCCAATTTCAGCCTGGTCTGGTCTTCAACGGCAACAAACTCTACTATTCTTCTGTTTTTCACCATGGTTAATTTGCCTATTCATTGTAAAACATGCCGTCTTGGCTACTGATTTTCAGGATTGTGCTGGAGTTATACTTTGTGCAGCTGAAAGAGCAACCCAGGTTGCTTTGCAGGTAAATAAGTTGTGCTTGCATCGGTTATGACTTATAGTTGCTGCTACTTTTGTTCATCTGTTCACATTTTACAGCACTTATTTTCACAAAATTTGCAGGCAATACAATGTTTAGGTGGGAATGGCTATGTGAATGAGTATCCAACTGGTCGCCTCCTTAGAGATGCTAAACTCTATGAGATTGGGGCAGGGACTAGTGAGATCAGAAGAATGATTATTGGACGTGAGCTCTTCAAGGAGCAATGACATGCTAGTCCTTTGAATTTTGGCTGGCGCTGAGCCCCTTTGAAGATTCCTTTGCATATGTATGTAAAAAGTAACGTTCATTCATCAAACGAGAATTGTGGTCATGACCATTGATGATCAATAATGCAAGGAATAAAAGCTTCCATATCATATTTCTATATACTTCTTTGTAGGGGTGTTCAGCGGTTCGGGCAACCTGCGAGCCCAAACCGGACCAACTCGATTTTTTTGCATTTTTTCACAGTTCGGATCAAAATCCGATCCAACCTGCGAGGAACCGGCCTGGTTTGGTTAGGATGACGGGTTTCAGGATTTGGACCCGTGAACCCGTCAATCTGAACCGATGACGTGGCAATAAATTTAAAAAAAAAATTCTATGCTTAAGCTTAGCTTAGCCGCGTAAGGTTTGGTTCAGTGAGTATCATCAGAACAAATTTAGAAACCTAGGGTTCTTCAGTTCTTCTTCCTTCACTCTTCACCCCACTCAGTCGTCGCGCCTCCTGAGTCCTTCCTTTCCTCCGGCCACCGCTGCGGCTGGAGCCAGCCACCACTGTGTCGTTCATTGTCCTGTCGTCTTCGCGTCGTCAGTCGTTCACTGTCCTGTTGTGCCGTTCGCTGACCATTTTGCGTCGTTCTCGAGCGTCTAGCCACTGTCGCGACTCGTGAGTCCCAGTCGTCCTCCGCTAGCCACCGTCTCGTAGTCTCGTTTCAGCCACAACGTCTGCGTCCGCAAGCCATTGGAGAAGAGAAGGCCAGCTTCGGGGAAGTTGCAGCTCTTCCTTCCCCTCTCGGCCATTGCGAAACGCGGCTAATGTGGCCGCCGCGTAGTACTTCTCGCCGACGAGCACAGCGCCTCCTACCGCCGCTGTTTGCGGCAGTTCTTCGCCACCCAAGTCCAGGTGCGCCGCCGTTCTCCACGCAAGTCCAGGTGCGTCGTCGTTCTCTCCCTCATCCTGGACACAGAGATGGCAATAACATCAATGGGAGCTGTTGCTGCCTCGCGCAGCCGGAGAAGAAGAGAAGATTAGGGGGGTTTTTTTTGTCAAGAGAAGATTAGGGTTCAAATGACTTGTACCCTTGTTTTTTGTTTTTTCTCCTTCTGGGCTCGGCCCTCTCTTTGTATTTTTTTTATTTGTTGTTTTTGTCATTTTTGTCTCCTTTTTCCTCTATGTTTGGGCTAAGGCCCGTTTTTCTCCATTTTTTCCCTTTCTGATTTTTTTTAAAAAAAATGGACCCCGTTGGTCCAAACCAATCTAACCCGTTTATGTACGGGTTGACTCGGTTCGGATTTGGAAAGCAAAAAACACGAAATCCAATCCAACCCAACTCGTCCTATTTTGATCGGTTCGGATAACGGATTTGTCCAAATTCGACCCAACTCGGCCCGTGAACAGCCCTACTTCTTTGAGCAATAACACACTCTTTTCAATACACACTTTATTATTGGGTAAAATTTATGAGTTCCACTAAATCATGTTTCTCATTTCCTGATTTATAGGATTTATTCCAAAAGTGATGAGACCTACATGTATTACACCCAAATAATAAAAAATCTTTTGGAAAAAGTGTGTTAAAAAATATATTATTAGTATTTCTAAATACCTTTTTGCTGCTTAGACAAAAAAAAAATAACTTTTTTGCTGTGAAAGTCTTCGAAGCAATTCATTCCTCTTGGAAAATGATGGTAAAAAATGTTCTGGTCTAACATCCAATAATTTGGTGCCTAAGCCCTAAAGTAATGTGTGAATGTGATAGATGCCTCTAGTAAAAATACTTTTTTCAGATACCTTTTTTTTTTTGGGGTAAATTTCAGATACCTTTTTGAATAACCATAATAGAACAGTCATTTTCCAGAGGTTGTTTCATCATAAAACCATTATTTTTTTTTATGAATTTCATTATAAGAATTAGTGTTTACGTTACCACCAACTTTTTAGTAAATCAACCACTCCTAGCAACATGATCATCGTGATTATTTTTTATTTAATGTTTGATAATTTAAAAGGGCGTTTTTTTTTTGGTCGAAAAGGGCGTTTTTAGATGGGCAAAAATGTATGAAAAAAAATTGACGCAAAAAGGGCGTAGGGCATACATCACGGATCACACATAAGTTGAAACCGCGATATTGAACAACAATCATCCACGCAATTTTTAAAAAAACTTCTGCTAATTGATTTTAGACCAGAGTGCATTTACAAGGTTTTCACTAAACAATAATTTTCATGTTGTCCCAGGTTGGTAGGTGGCTCACTTGGTTGAGTCAAGAGACATAAGGTGCTTCGAACCCCTCTCTCTTCTTTCTAACAACTAACACACTAATTATTAGCCAGTTGACCTATTAAAAAAAATATTTTTCATGTTCATCAAACGGTCACGTTTTCTTAACTGTAAACCGCATCACACCCCAAACACATTCATTACAATAGTAGTACATATTACACACCATGGAAGGAAATTTGGGAACCATCACCATTATTCCAGAAAGTACGTCGTTCTTAAAGAGGTTATGGCTTATTACATTACATAGTGCCAAGACTAGCCCTTATTTAGCTAGTTCAGTGCACTTAATTGTCAGACTTTCTAGCGCTGACCATGCAATTTTTGCAGAGCTTACGAATCCCAGAGGGTAGTAATGAACACACGTGGCATCAAAATATATATAGTAGATAATTAAATTTGTACAATGACAGCGCCAACACAATACTCAACTCAAGATAACCCTGAAACTTAAACTCTAACAACCGTTGGAGAATAATCTGGCTGACCCACTGAGGAAGACTTTGAAGCCTCCATAATCACTGGTGCCTGCTCCAAACAGCTATGAGTATCATCACTGATCATCCCAAATGTCATCTTCTCCACTTCTTCTTGGGTATATATATGGATCTTGGACACCACATCACAAAACTCACTGCAACCAAAGGGAAAAAAAAAACACTAGATAGCTTAAATGAATAGAATAAAACAAGATCAACAAGTCCTTCTATCACAGTTGATGATCATTTATGACTGATCAAGAGCATGTTTGGATGCAAAAGCTCTAGCTTAGAGCTTTTGACTTAAAGAGAAATAAGTTTTATTTTGTATCTTATTTTTCTCATATATGCACAAGAGAGAAAGTTAAATAGTCATTTATAAATAAATAGGTGTTTTTGGAGAAGTTAAAAAAATAGTTTTTGAAAAATATAAAGAGCAAAAGTTAATTTTCAACTTATGTGAGAAGTTGTTAGTTAAAAAATACATACTAGAAGTGCTTATGGAGAAGTTTATCCAAACTAGGCCTAAGTGTGTTTGGAAGAGCTTTTGCTGAAAGTGATTTTGACTTGATTTTGTAAAATTGAGTTTGAAATGAAGTGATTTATGTTTGGATGTTTTTAATCTGAAAACAAATTTGAGGTAAAACTTAGTTTAAAATTTTTAAATTAACGCAAAAGCTACTTTTTATCACTTCCAGTCAAATTGAAATTTGGAGGCAAAATCAATTTTGACTGATAACCAAACATCTATATTTGCACTAAAATCATGATTGACCCGAGGCAAAATCAATTCTATTACTTTCCACCGTGAAGTGTTGACTTGTGTCCAGGAAGAAGAATACTTACTGCCATGGGTCATCCCCCACAACCATTATGTCATTCTCACTGTCAGTGTACAGGATCCTCCATCCCTTATCAGGATCTCTTAGAAGGCCTTCCATGCCAAATAGTTTCTCTAGTTCACTCAGTAGATCATTGTAGCTGCTCAGTCTTGAGAGATCAATAGCTCTTCCAACTAAGCTTCCTTGCTTGTGAACCTTCATTGAGTGAAGGTTATATGGGTGGGTAAAACATCAATGAGCAAAAAAACAAAAACAAAGCTTATCATAACATCTTTTGTTTGTTATCATCCCTCACCTTTGTGCAACTCCTTTTTGCAGGGTTCTGTAAATTTTGGGTACTAGTTTCCCCAGACAAAGGAAACCCAAATAGTTTGCAGGCATTTACCTTTCCCTTGACATTGTTATCATTTGGAATCATTATATTAGCAGCCCCTATTGAAGCAGCAGCAGCAGAAACATTGTCCTGCAGCTTATGCTCATTTGGGAGATCAGATTGTCCAACTTCATTTCTTATGATCCCTGCCTGAGTAGTGGATGGAGGGTTAAATGAGACATTCTCTCTCTGGAAACTGGTGGGTTTTAAGCTAAACATGCTAGCTTGACTAGCTTTGTGAATATTGTCCCCATAAGGAAAATATGCAGATTGAAAGTTGGGTTTGGTTGCCTGATGGAGGTTGAAATTTGTGCAACTCACATTGGGTTTTCCCCAAGCACCATGGTTCAAATCAGCCATTCCTGTAAGGGATTTCAACTTACATATTTCTTGACCTTGCAAGACCCTTGGAAAACTGTTAGTTTCCATAAAGCCTGCATAACTGAAAGGGTGAACACTCATGAGCTCAGCAGAGGTAACCTTTCCTACTCCAGTTGATGCAAGATTTGGATGACTTGAAGAGCTCATCTCAAAACCTGGCCGGTTGGTTACTGTGTCACATCCATAGTATAGGTGTGACACAAAACCTGCATTTTCTTGACCTTGCAAGACCTTGTTGGGTGATCTTACAGACTCCTCAAAGCCCATCATCATTCCACTGCCTCCTGGCCAAAAATGAAACAAAGAAAGAGCATGACTAGGATACATTAACTAGCAGTAAGGATTTATGCTACTTGAGTCATCTCAGCATTAGGACTCATACCAGTGATGAGGTGACCGGGTGAGGAAACCTGCAGACCGGTTCGCAGTTTCTTCAGTCTTGGGGAAGACTGGATGCTTAGGGGAGGCAGAGGAGCAGAAGCATCAATCTCCCATGGAGACACTCGGTCTTGATGATTAGATTCAATATCCTCATCCCATCTAACCTGTTAGATGTCACAGCAAGATATGTAAAACTAAAACAATGAATGTGCAAGAAAATATTACATAGAAAAATTGGGGAATTGCAGATTTACATGTGAGGTTCACAATAGTTCAGTTTGATGTTAACAATATTGTGAATTCAATTTCTGTCTTTTAAGTGGCATTTTTTATATTGAAGTGTCTCGAATAAGGGTTTTTTTTGTATTTTTGGGGGGGGGGGGGGGGGGGGGGTTTGTTATGAGGTGAACATATGGAAGAAGCCCCCCATTATGTAACTAGAAACCACAGTTAATGATTCTTTATTCTCAAATGTTTCTCAAGAACTGCAAACTACAACATGAAGAGATAAAAAAGAAAAGAATACACAGATTTAGATTTAAGTGCTTCCATAATAAAATCCGGTTGATAGATCATATAAACTCAAAGTAAATTTCAGTGCTAAATGTATAAATATGGTCAAAAATAAATATACTGCATAGTAATAAAGCAAAATTGCA
Organism: Glycyrrhiza uralensis; assembly: GCA_030159175.1. Lineage (NCBI taxonomy): Eukaryota > Viridiplantae > Streptophyta > Magnoliopsida > Fabales > Fabaceae > Glycyrrhiza > Glycyrrhiza uralensis. The sequence continues at coordinate 51,490,888 of BRZY01000003.1, read as the reverse complement.
AATGTACCATCAAGCACCTCCATTTTGATTTAGGCCATCTATAGGGGTCCAAATCACTCGTTCCAATCAACATACCACTACTACACCTGCAAGATAGGAAGATGATATTGTGTCAAGAAACTTTCTTTGAAGGAAGACCTAGGGCTAAAGATTTATAATTATATTTGTAGATTGTAGATTACCTTCTTTCTGGAGATTCATCCATTTCAAATCTCATTTTGAATCTTGTCCCAATGGTCACTGGATTCTTGATGCTTTTAACATATTTTTGGTAGGGAATAACAAATTCTGCATGACTTGCTCTGTATCATAGCCAATTCAAACACGTTACAGATTTATTGCTAGAGTCACATATTGGCATACATGAAATTGATTGAAATAACAGGAAACCTATGACCAAATCAAAATTTTAGGATGAACTTCATATATCTTGCAAAGCAAGAAGACGTGATCAGCTAGTATTAGTACCTTGGACTATAGAAGACATGAAACATACTTTTGGTGGATATAGCATTTGCCACAGAGGAAAGGAAATTGGGATAACAGTTCTGGCTACCAACAATTGATTCAGGAAGACCATTTCTAGGTCGAACAGCTCTTCTGATTCCCAATCTCAGTTCTCCATTTTCACCCCTACAAAGACATTAATAAGCATTAAGCAGTAATGATTTGAAAGATTCCAGAATGACAGACAGTTCAATTGGCATTCAAAGATTCAGTTGACACTCAAAGATTATTATGACTCCATTTTCATGCTTTTGAGGTATGTTCTGGGTGCAGATATTTAATTCAGACTCTCTTTCCTAGTTTGGTAAGATCTTTAATATTACTAATTTCACACCAAAAAAAGTTAATTATTCAGATAAAAAGACAAAAAGTATAACATCCATTTTTCTTGGCAATGGATAATTACTTTCTACTAAATTATTGGAAGAACATTATTTATAGAGTATAATAATTATGCACTAAAAGTGTAAAAAAAATATTACACAGATTATGGTGCATGTTATAATATTCCCAATCATATCCAAGTGGTAAACAATCATGGTTCACTGGGGTGATAGAGATTCAATGGGAAAAAAATAAACTCCTAGTAACTTCTCCACACACATATAATATATAAATAGAATTGATATATACCTTAGAAAGAGCACTGCATCACCAGCAACAAGATTCTTTTGGCTTACAAAAATACTCCAGCCAGTAGTGAGTAGATGCCGCCTTGGCTGACCTGACAAATTACCACAACATCTATTTTTTGTGTACCAATTAGTCAAACATATGAAGCCACACCCTTTTTCTTTTTCCAATTACATTACCTCTGTAAATGTGACGAAATTTCCACTCCACACCATGCAGGTCTTTGGCAACAAGCTCTTGAGAGGGTCTCTGCAGCTTATAATCCTGTAATAGTTAAAAGTAAAACAGAGTTAGTACACAAATTTAACAATCAAGACTATATATACAACAATCAAAATCAAGCTTCAGTTGAAAGATTTCACAGTACCAAAGGAGGGAAACAGTCTTCAGCAGCTCTACGAGGGACAGAGAACCCCCCATGAGTGCTGGTATCAGAGGCAGTTAGTGTTTTGCAGAACATGTGAGGGGTTGATTTTGTAGGTGACCCTCCATTTCCCTCCTCATCTGCTTCCAATTCCTCAAGTTCTTTTCCCTCCAAATGCATCCCTGCCAACTGAAAAAAAAAAAATCCAATCCATTGTGTTCAGAGTTATACTTAATGGGATGTGGCAAAGGAACAATTGGTGCATCATTTAGTGGCCCTTTGCTTTAAGAGATCATTTTCTGTTTTTACTTTTAATCAATTATAAAATTGTTATATTATTTTCAATCTCTGTTCTGTTTTTAAAGATTTACACAGAAAATAGTGAAAAAAAATCATTTTTTTTTATGAAGAAAATCATTTTTTTTTGTTTTCACTATTTTCTGAACAAACTTCCCAGGTTTGGACAAATAATTCTGAGCTCTAATTAACGATGAAAGAAGCTCAAAGCCATAAGGGTACTGTAACTGTTTTACGTAGAACTTGTTTAGAAACACATCAAAAGTAAAAAGAGCTTCAAATAAAAAGTGAAAAGAAAACCAACCTCAGCCTGAGGAAGCAAAGTAACCTGTGTATAAATCTCATCATTCTCCTTGTTGGCCTGTTAGTGGAAATGAAGAGTTTAGCAAAAACCAGATGAATTGAGTAAACAAACAATGGTTAATCCAAGAGGAGAATTCAATTCAGTACTCACGAGTAGCTGAACATTAACAACCCTGCAAAAGATCTGTGGCTGAAGATCAAAGGTGGATGTCTCCATTGGTGAGAAAGGAGAGAAAGATGCAAATTGTTCTAAGTGGCCTTGTAGAAAATAAACCACCACGTTTCCTTTCTTTGGAAGCGAAATGAGGGGGCCAGCACAAGCGTGCCAGAGCTCAAGATAAGAAGAAGACACACGTGGTGAAGAGGAACTGCCACTGGAAGATGAACATGTTGAAGAGGACAAACAACACACACAAGCACCTTTCTCACATTCCCTATCGCAGAAGAATGCATTCTTCTCAGCACCCTCGGTCACTACTTCATGGTTCAGATCAATTTCCATGAACACACACTGTGGTTGGTTCTTGAAGAGGACTCAAATGGAAATTTAAGAACGAAAACAGAAAAATTTCACAACTTTAGAGGCAGCAAAGAGTGTGTGTCACGTAGTGGATTTAAAAAGGGAAACTCAGAAAGTGGGAAGCTATAATAATAAAATATCATGTAGGAAATGAGGCCAAATCATGAAAAGGAATTCACGTTTTGGAAGGGGGCACCACAAGTTAAAACAGGGGAAGAGTGGAAACTGGATGAACAGAAAACAACAACAAAGCCATGTTCAGAAGGGTACCTACCCCCAAAGATAAGAGGAGAAGGAAAGAGGGTACTCAGGGTAGAAAGAGAGAAAGAATATATCATATATCAAATAATAACAAGCAATTCAAAGTATGATTCCACACCCATTTGCAGGTACCGAGAAGAGGGAGTGGAAGGAGGAGACATAGACAATTGCATAGGAAGCACAGAAACAAAAGGCGAGAAAAGCCAATGTGGTAGTGGCTTTTGGACTTGTTTAGAGAGAGAGAGAGAGAGAGTGTGTTGGGTGGAGGGGACAGGCTAAGACAGTACAGAACCCACCCTTCCCCACCCTCAGTCTCCTTTGCTTTGCCTTAGTTTTTCTTTTCTTTTCTTTCTTTATTAATAATAATTTCTTTCACTGTGGTCGTGTGTGGGGTGAGTGATTGAGGCCCTACCACAGACAACATAAGTTGATGTATGAGATAAAGATAAACAAACAATCAGTGACAATGTATTTTTTGTGTTTTTCTTTCCTTTTGTGAATTTGCAAAATCATATCATGAAAGAAGACAATTTCAAAGGGAACAATATCTGACAACCCAACCCGCAATATGGGTTGGTGAATTCTAACTTCTAAGGCATGAAAAACAGAGATGTTAAGGTAAAAAAACACACTTGTGCGTATATTCTCCTACCTCATATTATATGTTGGATAATTGATTTCAACATTAAAAATATGCAAATGTAAATGTCCCTTTTGGCTCTAATTAAAGAAAAGTCACACAGTATTTTAAACATTAAACTATACATAACAATATTACAATAAACAATTTAGAACTAACTATGATGTTTGATACAAATAGTTAATGCGCTACATCTAAATATATTTTTTCACATTTTCTCACTTTATCTATATCTTTTCCTTTTTCAACATATTTGTTTTGCTTTTCTCTCTTTCCTTCCTTACTGTTACCCCTCAAACCCCATCAGAATGTGAGACATATCCTGCCATAAAATGTGCATATATAAATAAGTTAGTTAATGGTTTTTGGTTGAATTGATATGATTTGGAGGCGTGTAATATGAATATCCGACAAGCAGAGCCATGGCTACAGTGACTCATTTAATAGGTGAGAGAACGAGGGAGAGAGTTTTTGGGTCTGGCCACTATATATGAAACTGGGAAAATGCAGTGCGGTATGGTGTGGTTTTTGGCAGCAACTGTCATGGGCTTATTTTAGATTTTAATTTTAAAGTAATTAAATGAAATTTTTATATTTGTTTCTTTTCATTTTTCTAATATATATATATGAGTTAGGATTCTCTTTTTTTTTTTCATTATTATGTTTTTAGAGGAATAAACGAAATAAATGACATTCATATATCACATTTATCTCATGGGATAGGATCAAATGACACCAGGTGTCAAAATAAACTTTAACACCAAATCCTAACCCTTAATTTTAATTTAATCTAATGGTCTCTATTTATTCATTAAACCCCTAACGTTACATCTCCTTCTTAGAGTTTTCCTGAGCGCTCATGTTTCCTATTTTTTCGTTCCCAACCCTATATATATATAGTAATTACTATGAACCCATAATATGAACAAATTTTACCAAAACATTCGACCATAACTCACCAATTCGTCATGTCATATCACTCCTTAATTTTTTTTTTTTGGTCTGATATCACTCCTTAATTGAAATAAAGTAATACGCATATCACTGAAGACATATGCATACCTTCACATCCGTGAAAATGGATAGAAAAACAATTCGATATGGACATCACACTAAAGGTTTGTCTGTCCTCGTGCTAAAGTCATGCAAGTTTTTACATACTCAAAAAAAAAAAGAGTCATGCAAGTTTTGACATACTCAAAAATTTTAACATACTCAAAAAAAAAAAAGAGTCATGCAAGTTTTTACATACTCAAAAAAAAAAAAAAGTCATTTAAGTTTCATAAAAAGTTGGTTTAACTAGTCCATATCAAAAGTGGGGATTAGATTGAATGAAAAATCGGGGTGGGCTTGATTTTTCTTCTTCTTTTGGTATGCGAATCTGGTAAAACAAAAAGATTGACAGTGATTTGCTTTATATAATTTATAACCGACAAGAAGTATCTTGCTCTTTGCTTAAAGTAAATCAAATTAATTATATTGTATATTCTAAATAAAATTAGCATATATTAAATTTCCAACAAAATTTTATTAATGATTTACAATAACGAGTCAATTATATCTCATGACCATCATATTGATATTACATCATGATTCAATATAGCTGGATTTGTAAATAGTCAAACAAAACAATATTGAAAGGGCTTCTTCTTGGAGAAAGTTAATAATATAACCCTCATCCCATGTGTGTGCTGAGGGGGTTCACCTATAGGTCTTAGATGATTATAATTTATTTTGAGAGAGAAGTAAATTTTTTTTAACTTTTCAGTTGAATAGAATAATTAATTTTAGGTGTGAGATTAATAAATTTCTTTATATTTATATCTCAAAAATGATTGTACTTATATATAAAAAAAATCAATTCATCCAAACTGATCACTTTTAAGATATTATTATCAAACACAATTTTTAACCTCATTTAAAAAAAAAACAATGCTAACATCAATTATATCAAAATCTATATGTCAAAATTTAAAATAAATAGACCTTAAGCCTTATTTAAAACATATATTAATTAGTCACACTAATTAACCAAAAAAATAATTAATTAGTCACACTGAAAATGAATTGATTTAGGTAAATTTTCGGTATAATGTCAAGATTTCAAATTCTTAACTCGTGATCACTCTAAAGATAACTTTTTTAAATGACCCCAAAATTTATGAACAGTACGTCTCTAAGCTATTCATATGGGAATAATTTGTCAAAGACCGAAAAGTAATTATATCAACACAACGTTTTTGTTTTATCATAAAATTATTCATCTTTTATTAGAATTATTTTTAAAATCTGCAAATTTGTGACCCTTTTTTAACATTATTTATATATATCCGAAACAATATAATAATTTTTTACATTAAAAAATAGACACTTTTCTATATGTGTCAATCCAGGATAAGTGATATGGCAGGATAGATTGTTTAAAGTCAAACTCTCGCTTTTACCTATTAAAGTGGTAGCCTAGGAATAGGGCAGTTTTAAGGAATCTCATTCAGTGGTGGCCCTGAGCATGTGTGAAGTGAGCGACTGCATAGGGTTTCATTTTTAGAGGGGCACAAGTACTCTACTCTTAATGTATACAATCAAACCTTGAGTTTGTTGAGTATTACTTAAGATTTATTATTTTTTTTATATTGTAGATCAAACTATTGACTGATCGCTTAATAGAATATTTGAGCTGTATAAGACATATGAGGAGATTTTTGGATTTTTGTTTAGTATTGAATGTCTTAAGTCATTCTCTTTTATAAGGATTTGAAATTATGTTGCAAAAATCTTGAAATTTATCTAAAACATGATAATTCTTCTGGTCTTCATGGTGAAACTCTATTTGAAGAATTAAAAGTCATTAGAAAGGTTTTAGCGGTTGAATCAAAATCAAGTTTTATGATATTGAGTTATTTGAAGATATTTAATTGTTTTCCCAATGCATGCACGGCTTATAGAATAATATTAACTACCATTGTTACTGTTGCATTTGCTGACAAAATTTTTCTAAACTGAAATTGTTAAATCTTATTTGCGATCTACTATACCACAAAATAGATTAAATAGTTTTGCTTTGATATTTATAGAAAATAATTTTTTAAAAACCTTGATTATGAAAAGATTATTTATGATTTTACAGTAAAAAATGCTACTAGAACAATATTCAAATAATTATAAGGGCAACATTATCAAAATTCACACAGGGCCCCCAAAATCTCAGGGCCGGCCCTGATCTTATGTCTTACTGCATGTGATTATGTCAAGTACTGAAATCACATTCTTAATTTTACCCATTTTTATTAAACAAATCAATCTTTCTTTATTAAATTAAATTCATTTTGTATATTAGTTGTTCTACGGTTCTAGCTACCTAATTTTAACTTTCAAATTTATGTTCTGTAAAAAAAAAAACTTTTAAATTTATAAGCTCTTTATATGCTGCATTTTCAGCAAACATTGTAAATTTTATCTGAAAAGTTTCCACTATATTTTTTTAGTGTTTTTAATATGATTTTATTTATTATAAATTTTCATCAATGTTATTTACTAATTACTAATCAATGACACTCTTAAGAAAAGAATCGCAGATATCCCACATAATTCTGTATAGAATAGAATCAATAAACATTATCCAACAATGATATTTTTAAACTAGTGAATTTCCCCGAGGTAGATAGGTGATAAAGCACTGACAGATGAAAATAGATTGAACAATAAATTAACACTCCTCCTTCCCACCCTAAAGGTAGGGACCGGAATCCTTTCCCCTCCTTCCCCAAGCACATCGCGCGAAGGAGATGAAAATAATATTGTTATAAATAGTTCATTTATGAAGGACAATTTTATGAATAAATTACATTTCCTTTTCTTTCTAAAATCATAAAATCAATAACAAAATATTTAGAAATAGTTATTAGTCATATTAAAAATTATAAAAAGAATGTAATAAAAAAAAATTTAAAAAAAAATAATTTTTATAGAATGATTATTTAAAGTTGTTCATCACCATTCACCATTAAGAGATTTCATGTTAAAATAGGTTTAAATATACTATATTTATTTTTCAAGGTAGTTGAAGGTAATTCAAATACTCCTAAGGGATGGGATTGTGATTTAGCCCAATTTTATTTATCATAGAGTCATCGGTGGCGAAAATTAAGTAGAGAATAAATAAACACTTTGATTCACCACATTCCACAAACATCTATAATTACAAAGTTGATTCATGATTTGGTCACTTTTATTTTCACGAAAATTAAGGATGTTTCTTCCACTCCTCTCGGGAGTGCACGTGGGAGCTGGCAGTAAAATTCCTTTGTTTTTCCCCCGTGGTTTTCTCTGAACTCTTTTTCAGGGTGGAAACTAGAAAGCTAGGGTAGCATTGTGGCAAAGACAGTGAATGACATGTACCAATGACTTTATTAAAGTCATTGCACAAGTGTCTATCCATGATCCATCCATCTATTACAGTCTTTAACAGAGAGGCAGAGCCAGAGAGAGAGAACCAGGAGAGCGTTTTTGTCTGTTTATCTATGTTACTATAGTAAAAAACAACAGTTCTGGGTGGGTACCAAATTAGAGCAATTGTTGCGTGCGAATTGGTGATTACAATGATAAGCACAATTAATTAAAATTTAAACAATATTAATAATATAAAAAATGTTATGTTAGAGTTATTTAATGTTATTTTAAATTTTTATTTTCTTGTGTTTATAAATTTTATACTCATACAAAAATTATTCACCAAAATATTACAGAGAAAAAAAAATATCATGTTGGATGAAGGAACACTAACTCACTATTCCTTCCATTCCTTGTTAATTGTCCATTTTTAACTAAGAAAATTTTTGTTACTGTTTATTTGTCGGTTTGATAATTTAAGATTATATTTTATCAATAATATTATTATTATTATTAATTATTTAACATATTTTCCATACAATTTATTGTAGAGAGAGTAAATGGACTAAGTTAAATAGTGAAAACATAATGATATAACAGACAAGTTTTGCTAATTAAATGATTTATTAGTTAAGGTGAAACAGGGGATGTATCAAGTGAGAGGAGTTTTAATATGAGAGGGTGAGAGGATTAAATTTGGATTGTATAACCATACATAGATGGTTGGGATTAAAAGTTAGTTAGTGGTCACATGATCGACCACTTAAAAAAGTCATGTAACTTTATGTTTTAATCTTGACCATTTATGGTTTAATCTTATGGCTATAATTCACTCCTCTCATTCTCTCATAATAAAATTCCTCTCACTTGATATACTCCCATGTGAAACAATCTTAAAATTAAGACAAATACTATATTGAGGAATGGAGAGAGTACTAATTAGTCATCATAAGTATAAATGAGTGTAAAGGACCATGGAGACTCATGCGGTCACTTTCCTTTACTTCTGCTCGACACACACAACACGAAATTAAAATCCTTTATTATATAACTTTCTCTTTTCTCTCTACTTTAATCAATGTGACGTTGTCTGCTGGGATTGATTTTGTCTTTTGCTTGGCATAATGTGCAGCTTTTCCCTGTTTCATTTTTAGTCTTATTAATCGCCCGCATTCATCGTACCCCTCATCATATGTCTCTGTCTCCCTTGGCACATTGTTGCCTTTAATTTGTATACACTGATGATGATTTAATTTACGTAAGAAATATCGATGCAATCAATATTTATGTAGATATGCATATGCCTTATTTCATACACATATACTATTTCCATTAAGGACTAGTCTTATCTTCTCGCATAATTCATAAGCATGTCCTGTTATTTGGCTACGCCATAAAGAAACGGTTGTTGTCTCATATTTATGAACATATGCTGGCATTCAAATTTAGAATGAATCAATTATGATAAGGTTTTAAAAAATCTTTAGTTTAGCTTGGAGAATTTGTTTGACTGTTAAAAATTTGAATCTAAATTTATAGAATAAAATAGGTTGGATGCATGACCTGCGGGGTACAATTGCTGAAGTCATACTAATACTAGATTAACATGTACCTTTTTGACGTGACGATGTATAATTGGTTGGCTGAATTAATTAATTAGTCCAACATTATACAAAATGAAAAAGAAAACTAGTCTGGGCAATTGGATGAGATGGTGAGAGTCAAATAAGGATTGAATTGGCATGAAAAAGGTGCCCAGTGCTTTGCTTAGTTCCAAAAAACAAAAGAGCTGGTGGGTCCATTCCATAAGGGGAGACAAAGGGTATCCCATGATCACTGACCTGCGATTGGGGCGTCACAGCTACAAGCAGGTGCTTTATCAAAGTTGAGCTTGGACAAAACATCAAGTGAAAAAAATAAAGGTGCCCATAGCTTATCTTTTTGGGATATTAATATATACTAGTTTCAGGTAGCAGTAGCACAATCATGGATGAAAGATTCTAATTAATTGGGTTGAACTTAGGCTTGGATTTGTTTCAAGATCTTTCATTATCACTAAATCGTGCGTGATAAGGCTACTTAATCAAACGGGCCCTACTCATGCGGTTATTTTGTGTTTAAAGTATTGTATTTTGAGATAATTATTATATTTAGATTAATTTTTTTATGAACATGTTTAATTATATTGAAAATTTTGCATTAAAAAAGTTCATTTTATTAATAATTTATTTATTGATTTTTCTTATTTCCCTAAAAAGTATTTGCAGTTAATATTAATTAAATTAGTTAATTTAGTTCAATTCATTTTTGAGTTTAAATGCAAAAAAAAAAATAAAAAAGTAACTTATCATATACTCCCTCCGTTTTTTAATATCTGTCATTTAAGGTTGTTTCACGCTAACAAATGAATAATTTAATTGATAAATTTTTTCTTTTATACCATAGTCTTTTTACCATCCCACTATATCCATTTATTCTCTTTCTACATTAATACGGGTATAATTGATAAAGTGTAACCTTAAAAAGAGCTAACATTCATTTGTCTCTAATTTAAGATGAAAATTTCTCTTTATCTTTATTTTTTGTTTCTTTGAAATCACTGAGAACATGCAACGGCCTATAAATCTTAAGCCCTCACGGAGACATGGACCAATACCATTAAATTTTGGCTTTTTTTTATCTGCACATAGATACTTTTTTATTTACACATACTTTAATACGGAACTAATAGTTTGCACGTTGTAAATCCATGCGAAAATAAGAGTTTCACAGGTACTTTTTTTTCTGAAAACATACATAATACGGAACTAATAGTTCTGCACGTTGTAATTTAATGCAGAACTAATAGTTCCGCAAGCATGCGTAACGAATCAAAAATGTTTGCGGAACTATTAGTTCTGCATTGAATTACAACGTGCAGAACTATTAGTTTCGCATCATGTATGTTTTCAGAATAAATACCTGCGGAATTATTATTTTTGCATTGATTTACAACGTACGAAACTATTAGTTCCGCATCATGTATGTGTTCGAAAAAAAAATATACATGTGGAACTAATAGTTTTGCATTGAAGTATGTGTAGATAGAAAAATATGTATGTGTATATAAAAATTCCCTAAATTTCAAGCCGTTCTTTTCGCGGTTGGTCTTTTTTTTGGGTCCAAATTCGCGGTGGGTCTTAAATCAATGCCCACCATGTTGATGCGACTGCTATTTTGGGCTGCACTTGCTTGCAGGTGCACTTGTTAAAGCCCTATAAAACCATGAAAATTGGGGACTCGTATCATTTTTCTTTTTAAACCATTAAATAGGCAAAGTTCTTTAAAAAAATTAACACTTTAGTTTAAAATACATGATTATAATTTAGTGTAACAAAAAAAAATGATTATAATTTAGAAATCCCAATTGATCTAGTTGGGGAGCTATCGCCAATTTTCAGAAGAAGGGAAGCAATTAAGATCATCCACATGTACCTTTTCATGTATTGCGCTGCCACCCTCTCGCTCAACAAGCTTCAATAATGAATTCCCTTAATTCCAGACACAAAAAGGCAATGGTGGCCCTTTTTGTTGTGAGAGATAAAGAAGGGAATTGAATTAAATTTTCTTGAAAAAATAATATTACTTTGCAATTGTGAGATGGTTGTTAGAAAATCAGCATCTGAGTATTAGACAGACAATAGACACGTCTCATCTGCCCCATGGCACATGATGTGTGTCCAGATGCAAATATTAATCACTGCCCTCTATCGGGTCACCTTCCCCTTCAAAACGTCAAATTCGTACGACCTTGAATGGATTGTGTTTTGTTTTTGTTCACCAAATTGTTCTGGACTATGGGGGCCTTCCCAATGAGATTGGCACAACCAAATAAGGTCAAGCATGAGATTTAATTATTTGCCTTTGTTTTTATTTATCTTAATTTTAAAGTTATTGTAGGAAAAAATAAAAAAATTTGTCAAATGTTCGTGTTTCTATCATAAGTAAAAATAAAAGTAAATTGCACTCCCACTCTTTAGAGATATTCAAATTACACTACTCTTCTATATAATTTTAAAAATACATCTTCTTTATCAAGATATGAATATGTATTTAGTTTGAAATTTCTTAATGCGAACAATTTGATATAAAAGATAAGTTAACTGTCACTTCCCGAAAGATTGTGAATAATTTATTATGCCAACTACTTAATTATAACAAGTACATTATTCCAGTAAAAAAAAAACAAGTACATTATTCATAATCTTATAGGAATTTTCCATATTCCCTAATCCCTGCATATGCTGGACGGGTGACTAAGTGCTGGAGTGATCCATTCCACTAGTGTTGCTTTCGCCCTTCATGATCCCATACCTAGCAGCAACCTCTTTCCATTCCTTCTGCTCCGAGAGATGCCCATGCCTTAACAAATACCTTCTAAGCTCGATCCGAAGGTTCCTAATTGGCTACCCAACACACCGAACATAAGATCAGGTACAGAGTTGTTAGCACTTTTTTGAATCATATTAATTACACAACTAATTATATGTATCAAATAGCCAATTGATATTAGAAACAAACTATTAACTGAAATCGTTTCCACTTGAATCCAATCCCACTTTGAACATGTAAGTTTTGTGGTACTCATTCAACACGTACAAGATTGCAAATTTTTGTAAATCCAGACATTGTAAATTTTTTTTATTGGCAAATGTTCATAATTAGTATGTTATATCAGTGGAAAAATTCGAACTCATAACCACCTTATCGGACATTGACGTAACCGGGGAGGAAAACATGAATACAACTTAATTGGAAAAAAAGAAAGAAATTAAAAAAACCTCAGCCTGAGACTCCAAAGCAAGCCTGAAGAAGTCAGAGGCGACAAAGTGTTTCCCTACAGACTCTGCCATTTTGATTTGGCCAACCCAATAAGATGAAGTCTCTAGCCTATCAAAACGGCATTTGCTACAATGCATTGCAGTGTAGAACGGAGTGGTTGTTGGCACTTTAGAATTGGCTCTAACGTCATGGGACGACGATGTTAACGGAGTTTTGGGCTCTGCAGAATCGTGTTTTTCCTCGGAATTCTTTGATGTTTTTTCTGCCAGTCGCTGTGGGAGCATATCAGTTTTCTTGTCAATCAATCTGGGATTCACATTTTCTGAGGATTTATTAGTGTTAGAACTGTCAATGGGAACTTGAGTTGGCCGAACAGGTTTGGGTTGTCTATGTGGGATAGTAATTTTTGTTTTGGCAATAGACCTGTCTGAAACGGGCTTTCCTGGAATATTTACGCTCCTAGCGGTACCAAAAACACGGTTCTGTCTGAAACCAAAGCAGAGAATGAAGAGAGGGGAAAAAAAAAATATTGATGTCTAGCAGAGTGGAATTGTTGAATAAAAACTGTTAGTTACATCACCTGCAATGAGTTTGTGATTCACCCGTTCCCATTTTGGCTGCTTGGTTAACCTTCTCGTTTATTTTTGACTTTGAATCGTTGGTTTTCCCTGTAATCATATCGGAAAATTCTTGGCATTGAGAGAGGAAGGAAGAAAAAAAACGACGCTAAAGGAAAATGTGGGGGGATGATGTAGAATAATAACGGGATTAAAATAAATTGCGTTGGTACCTGGAAGTGGCGTGAGAAAAGAATCCATGAAAAAGATATCATAAGAGTTTTGCGATCAAGTGTCTGAGGACTGAAATTGTGGGTCGTATGCGGTATGCCATTACCAGGAAAGAGTGGACAAGTACAAGACTTGGGAGTTGTAACCGTAGGAACGCACGAGCGGGAATTTGTTTCCATTTTTTTGGTGGTTATTCGGGGGGATTTGGTAAATACACCCCGAAAAATTAGCCATACACCCCACATTAATGTTAAAATTTCAAAAATATCCTCAAATTTCGCGTATATTCCGGAAACTCCAGTTTCCGGAATGCAATCTTGTATTCCAGAAACTGGAGTTTTCGGAATATAAAATTGCATTCTGGAAACTCCAGTTTCCGGAATACAAATCTGGAGTTTCCGGAATACAAATTGTATGCAGACTGGAGTTTCCGGAATGCAATTTTGTTCAGTTTCCGGAATATAAATTTTACTGGAGTTTCCGGAATGTAAATTTACATTCCGGAAACTGATTTTTCCTGGAGTTTCCGGAACAAACACACTTTTTGGTATCGGAAACTTGTGTTTCCGGGAAGTTTGAAGAGTGCTTGCGTACGGACGGGTGGGGTGTGTCGGTTGACAGAGGAAAAGGAGAAAGGGTAAGGTAGTAATTTAACATTTAAAATGGGGTGGATAGATAAAAATGAAAGGTGTATTTACCAATTCCCTTATTCGGGAGAGAAAAAGAAGCAGAAAGAAGACTATTGGGCCTGGGTCGCACTGAGATAGGCCCAGTTAATCAAACCCTGTCATCTGTCTGTCAAAATTATGAAAAAGATTTTTGACCAAATAAATATTGTCAAAAAGAACATTCAAGATATTAACATTAATCTTAAATAAGAAAATATTTATAAAAATATTTTATGAATTCTTTGGATAATATTGTTATACTTTTTTTTTCCCCTTGTTTATTATCCAACTCCTACTCAGAGCACCAGTCCCTTTATTTTACCAAAAAATATCTCGAAGCATTCTTGGCCGGCGAGTGAAGATTTTATATTTTGGGTTTCTCTAAAATTGTATTCTTTCGATTTGAGTCTTGAATTTATTTATTTTTACCGAAATTTCATCTCTTATTAATTCCCCGTACGGAGGTTGGTCCTTTTCGTTGACTGCTTCCAGCGTTATGTGTATACATCATCATTGTGCACATGGACTACTTCTAGAAAATGGATCCTCTGCAGCTGCAGTTTCCCTGCAGCCTCTGCAGCCAAAAAATGAGAGAGTGAGAGGAGAGAGAAAAGGAAAGAAAAATGAGAGAAAAAAAATGAGAGAAAATAAAATGAGAGAGAGATAGAGAGAAATGATCTCTCTACAACCTCTCCAGCGCCGCAGAGGATCCACATCCCTACTTCTATTATGTGGATGCTTTAAAGGCTCCTAGTCCTTAATTAATTCTTTTATCTAATTTTTTTGGTAACAATTCTTTTATATTTTAAGATAGTCATAAAACGTGCAAAATAAGAACTAATCTATACATCTGACCTATAAAAAAATGAGTTTTTTTCTAATAAAAATAGTAAAAATGTACTATTTTTCTTAATTGTGGGGACTAAAAATGTAACATATTTTTTATTTGATATAAAGATTAAAAAAATATATTTAACTCTTTTCAAATTTAAGCCATGAACTTGGTTTATTTATCTATTATAGGTATTTTTTTTAAGATTTGAGTTTCCATTTTTAATAGCTTGTATTGAAAACTCTTTTTGTAATAAGATATTTAAATAAGCCCTAAAATATATATTCTCTAAATAAATTTTATAGGCTCAAGTCATTATTTAAGTAAATATTAGGCTGAAATCTTTAAATAAGTCAATAATATGATTTCAAGATATATCATAATGAAAATTTAATGCAATGACAGTAATATTATTATTTAATTTATATTTACTTAAATATTATTATATTACCAAAGAATCCAAGGAAAGAAAAAGAAAATAGAAACACAATGTCTAATATTGAGTTAAATCCCTTGGATGCAGCTTACAAACTACGTCAATGCTTTCTCTAATTAATAGTCAAATGCAAATTTATTTAGTTGAATTGTGCAAGTGATATTCTTTTTTTAGACAACATGTGCAAGTGATATTCGAGCTAGCTAGCAGTCGGCAAAATTCATACAAAACGTATAATATCTTCCACCACCCTCCCATTTAAATATATACTGTTATAGTCAAAGTCAAGAGTCATCTCTATTGACTTGGGAGAAGAAAAAATGAAACTAGAAACTGCGGATAATTGAATTTTCTTCTTTTTTTTTTCTCAAAAGTTATAAAAGGCATAATAATAGGCCATAAAGTGCCTTTTCTTGTCCAATACCCCACTTCATTCCTTGACATTAATTAATAGAGGCTAGCTATATAGAAGTAGAAAACATATAGCACCCGCTGCATAATTCCTGCACCCGGCCCATTATATATATTTCCGAAAGTTTCTGTTCAATATTATCGCATATATATAGCTTAATTTTCCTCTCTGAACCCCAATATTCGTCTTTCATCATTCATTCATTACAATTAATTAAACGATTTGAAAGTTTAATTAAAACTGTCAATTCAAACTAAGAAGAAGCATCGCATGGCAGGAGGAAGCGGAGGAAGAGACCTGGAGGAAACGCCTACATGGGCCGTTGCCACTGTTTGTTTTGTTTTGATCTTAATATCTATTGTCATCGAGCACATCATCCATCTAATTGGAAACGTATGTGTATTTGTGTGTCATTATTTAGTTAACAGTTTTAATTTCAAATGCAAGAAATTATTATTATTATTATTATTATTATAACAATGATGATAATAATTATGTGCACTGCATTCAAGCAGTGGTTAAAGAAGAAGCACAAAAGAGCTCTGTACGAGTCACTAGAAAAGATCAAATCAGGTATGAGTTTGTGGCTTAATGATGACATATGAAAACTTAATTGATAAATAATTGGGTGTGAATATTGATTAATAATTTAATTACTGGGTTAATTAATTGTTGCAGAGCTTATGCTGTTGGGGTTCATATCGTTGCTATTGACTGTGGGACAAAATCTCATAACAAGGATATGTGTATCAGAAAAGGTTGCGGGGACGTGGCACCCCTGCAGCAAGGAGGAAGAGAGCTCGGATCAGGACGACTCGTCAGATCATGAAGAATCGGAACACGAAACCATTGGGAGGAGATTAATGGCGGCGGCGTTCTTTGGTTCAGACGGGGAAATTCACCGACGTGTTTTGGCGGGAGGAGGAAGCCACAAATGTGGCGAGGTAGGTAGCATCTTTCCTATTCTGTTGTTGTCTTCATCGATCGTATCCAAATTGTACATCATCCCTTCGATTACTAAGTTTCCACGGTCTCCCTACAAGCTGACCGACCAATAAGGATGAGAAGTATAATAATAATAATAATAATAATAATAATAAGGATTAGACTAGTCTATATTTAGAAATCTAACGAAGACTAAAATGAAATAAGATGTCATCAAAAAACAAAAATATGAAATAAGAAGTGACGAAATAGAGTAGAATAAAATAAAGTTATACTATTCTTTGTTTAGGATATTTTTATGTTGTCATTTTCTCCTTACCTAAATTATATATGCAATCATAAAAAATATATACTGTTATGACCTAATTAAGCCGGGTTATATGTGTTTCTTTTATTATATACAAAATGTGCATGCAGCAGGGTAAAGTCCCGCTCGTGTCATCGGATGGAATTCATCAACTCCATATATTTATCTTCGTGCTGGCTGTTTTTCATGTCCTTTACAGCATTCTCACTATGGCTCTTGGCAGAGCAAAGGTATATAATTATAGAAGAATTTAAGTTTTCTTTTACCAAATTATATTCCTCCCTCTCTATGTCTTCGATTTACTAATTGGTTGAATTTGACTCAATATATAGATGAGAAGGTGGAAGCGATGGGAAGAAGAAACCAAGACACCCGAATACCAATTTTCCAACGGTTAGTCGCGTCGCATCGTTTGTTTTGTTTTGTGTGTGGATGTATAAATATTATTACACGTACGCACGGTATGGAATTATGCATGGTATAATTAAGTTGCATGTGATATATCTGGATGTATATAGATAAATAAATAAATAAATAAATAGATGTCAGGGAACTCATATTTATTATGCGTCTTGTGTGCATATATGTGTCACAGATCCTGAGCGGTTCAGATTTGCAAGGGAAACGTCGTTTGGGAGAAGACACTTGAGTTTCTGGACCGAAAATCCTGTCCTCATTTGGATTGTAAGCTGCCAAACCCATTTTTGTGCACTCCTAGTTTTTTTTTTGATACATTAATAAGAAATTAACAATATTGATCATAAAAAAGCTAGTCTAATGCAATAACCCATACTACACCAAAAAGAGAAATTAGAAAATGAGAAGTGCGACAGTCCTCAAATTTAAAAGATGGAAAGCAATATTAATTCTAATGCTATAACAATAACAATATCAACAACAACAACTAATTAACAACAACTTTATTTTATGAATACTCTTTCCTAAGGGAGAGTGGCCTTTTGACATGGTGTTCTCCTGCATTAATTAGTTGGTATTCTTTATTGCGGCTAACTAATTATTTTGTTTTAAGAAAGATACAAGATTAACAAGTAGATCATGAAAGTACTGCTTAATTTCTCTCTCTATCGTCACATAATTATACGGGGCTCGTTTCCTTCTGATCTCTCGCCTGATATTGCAGGTTTGTTTCTTTAGGCAGTTTGTACGTTCAGTTCCTAAAGTGGACTACTTGACCTTGAGACATGGATTCATCATGGTAATTAATTAATGTCTTCCTTTCTTGCTAGTTACACTTTGCCTTTTATACTCTGATCAAATTAAAGACCATTAATTAATATACTATACTACCTCCCTATTATAAGAAACAAATAACTAATTCATCAAGACCAAGGAAAAATAATTAAGTTAGTTAATTTTAATTAATTTAAATTTTACTCCAAAAATATCCTTATTAAATGGTTAAAATGGTTGTATTTACTTGTATGGAGAATATAAATCTCATAATAAAATAGGGGTATAAAAGAAATTTTAGCAATTAATGTATTTAAAAGTGGGTCTATGTTTCTTATATTTTGGACCAAGAAAATAACCTAATATTCTCTTATAATAGGGACCGGCGGTAGTATTTTTAATTGGTTAATTTGTTGTTTTCTTGAACAAAATTATTTAATTTTTTATTTTTCTTTGTATTTATATACCTCACCTAGAAATTTGTACGAGTGAGGTTGTTATGTTAATGCTAACAAGTTCCTTCTAAAGACTCATTAAGGATATAGAAAACTTTTATTAAAACATATCTAAAGAGTTACTTATAGAGTTTTTATAACTTAAGCAATTGTGATTAATTGATTTTACCATTAAAGAGTATCTATATGATATCACACATGCAAGCAACTCCCCAGTAGAGTTTTACCATTTGAGTAAAATTTAATTAGAGAGTATTATTAAATCTGCATGTATATAGCCTTGTAAGACCCACAAAAAGTGAGTTAAACAATTTTAGAGAATGCTCTTAAAATGTATAGCTATTAAAATTAATAATATATTAAATATTGTGATTTTTAATATAAATTTTTTATTTTTTTAATTACTTTTTTGTGATTTTTTTTTAAATTTCCTAACCTATGCCATAGTCACTAGTTTAAGACACTTTTCTATAAACCATTGCACACGGGATAAGGAAATAAAAAATAGTATACATTAAAAAATATAGCATTTAATGTATTGACAATATCAAATGCTATATTATTTCAACAAAAAAACTAAATGCTAGTATCGTATTTTTTCAAAGATTAATTTTGTATATTTTTAATTTCTTAACCAGCCTAATTCCTAAGCTAGCAATTATTTTCTTACATGGTGCATGACTTGGAATATTTAATGTTGATTGATTCAGGCACATTTGGCACCTCAAAGTCACTCGAAGTTTGATTTTCGGAAATATATAAAACGATCGTTGGACGAGGATTTCAAAGTTGTTGTAGGAATCAGGTATTTACAGAATATTTTTATCTCTTCAGCTAAAAGAAGTACTGTAGGAAATTAACACATTACTCGATCCATATCCTTGTGCAAAGTGGAGTGTTAAAACAAAATGTCGTATTTAATATACACTATAAAGAAAAAAAAATTGAGTATGGTGGTCTAAAATATAAACAAATCTTAACTACTTTCATACTATTTACACTGCTAATAATTATTAATTTATTGACGGTTTTTAATGACGGAAAGTTCATTATTCGTCACTGTTTTTATGGTCACTAATTTAGAGACGGTTATAAATTTCATATAATTCCCGTAATTCATTTTCTAATCTAGTTAATCTATTTTCTCTTTTATTTAATTTATTTTGATGTTTTATTAGAAATTTTGATACCATATCGATTTCATTTGTATTTCCATGTCTTATATGATAATTCAAATGTCTACAAATTAAACTTATATTTTCTCTAGTTCTGTTTATTTTGTCTCTTAAATCATTTATTTTATTTTCATTTTCAATTATTCTGATTTGTATATCTATGATGTTCATATAAATATCCATTCAAGGGTTTGAATTTTTCTTTTAATCTTAATTTTTCTAATTATTAGGTTTCCAAGTATTATTATAGTTTCTGTAATCTTAGTATTTATTTTAGTTATTTTTATTCTAGTAATCTTAGTACTCGACATTTTTCTAAAAGTATTTTAATGATCTTAGTGCTCTGATACCAAATTCGCAGGGGGTGTATATATATTTTTCAGGATTCATCTAGGTTATTATTTTCTATACTTTTCATTAATTGTTCATAAGTTTCATCTATTTGCATCCTGGATAATGCTAAATCAAATTCATATTCTAATTCGTTATTATAAATTATTGTTTGTGCGCATAATTTTGCATATTCTTGACATATGTTTCTTTTTAATTCTTTTGGTAGGTTTAATTTCCATATACACTCTAGTTTGTCATAAAAATCTTTTTCGCGGTTTTTTATTTCATCCATATATATTACGTTGTGAAAATCTTTTATTTTTACCCATGCTGTAATAGTTTTATCTTTTATTATAAACTTGGCAGTATTTTTATCTGGTTTATCTTTTATTATAACCTTAGCAATCTCTCTATCTATCTTATTCATATTTTAATCTGAAAATTCATTATTTTCTAAAGAATTTAATAGTTCTTCATAAATATTTAGATTTCTTCCTAAGTTAAAACTTCTTTCTAACTCTTCTTGTTCTTCTTCTAGTTCTAATTTTATTAAAGTTGTAGTTAAAACATAATTCATTTCATCTTCATATAGTGCAATTTGTCCACATATTTTTCCATAATCTTCACATAATTTTATTTTTATTTCTTTTGGTAAATCTAGTTTCCAAATATGTTTTAGTTTTTCAATAAAATCTTTATCAATATTTTTAATATATTCCATATATATTTTTTGAAAAGGATTTCGTTCTTTTACCCATATATTAATAATTTTATCTTTGATATTAAATTTTGCAATATTTTTATTCATATTTTATTTTTCAAATACTGAGTTAAATCATTTACTTGATTTGCTAATTTATTAATTTTATCTTCTTCTATTTCTTTTTCAGAAATATTTGCTAGTAATGGTAATTTACACATTAATAAATTTGGTTTATTTATAAAAGTTCCTAATTCTGTTATTTCATTTCTTTTAGGATAATAAATTTTTCCTATATTTTCAAATAAACTTGGTACATCAATTCTATCATTATTTCTGAAAGTAATACTATGATGTGAATTAGTTAATGCATAATTTACGCAATAAGTTATTGAAAATATTTTGTCTCCTGTTCTCATTAGATTTTTTCTTAAAAATTTATGTGCAAGTGTTAATGATTGTTCTAATCTTTGAGTATTTAAAGGTATTCCAATATTTGGGTGGATTTCAAATTTTAATTTTACATAGGCTAAATTTCCTTCTATTACGCCCAATATTTTATCCTTTATATCGGTTATTCTATCATCTTTTAATATTAATTCTATCGGTGAATTTATTCCTTCTTGGAAAGTTGCTTTTATTAATATTTGGATTGCACCTATATGTATATATCCAATTTTATTTCTATGTTCTTCCTTTTTTATATTCTTTTTTAATTCCATCAATTTTTTCTTATTTAATAACTGTATACTAGTATTTCCTTGTGCTTCTTCAATGTCTATAGGAGCTTCATTAATCAATTTTCCATAATATATAATATTTTCTTTTTTATTAAATCTTTGCATAATTTTTCCAAGTTTTTCCTTACTTTTCATATTAGCATCCTTAGTTAAATTTAAATCTTCCTTCTGTATTTTTCTAAATAAAGCTGAATCAATTAAAATACTTCCTTCATAATAACCATCTTGTTCAGTAATTTGTAAATGTTCTATATCATTATTACTAATTTTTTCACAATCCATGACAAATAAATAAATTAGATGCAAAATAACAACGTACCTGACTTAGTTTAGTGAATTTCGTGCCCACTGCTGCTTCCGCAAACAGACTAAGTAGTGCAATAACCGAAGTCTAAAAATTGAAATAACTCAAGTGTATAAACTGAAATAAGTAAAGATTTTATTTCTGAGTAATATTTAGTACAACTGAGTTGTTAGGTACACTCTCAAGTACCCGACTAATCCTACAGGACTAGCACAAAGTTTCCAAAGGAAACATTTTCTCCAAAGGAGAGGGATGACAGCTTCTATGTTTTTTGCCGTGATTTGCTTTTGTCCCAGTTCCTCTATTTATAGTTACATACTAGCCACTATTTACGAAGATTGATCTAAGCTACAGTAACATACATATAATTGAAGGGCGGCTGATCCTATCAATCGATCCAACTTCATCCGCTACGTCCTTCGCTTATCCTTTTTTCTTCTTTTCCTTCTGATCTTCTTTCCTTTCACGTAACTTATAACATTTATTTCTTTGACTTTTCAACCTTTACTTTTTTTTTTTTTTTTTTTTTTTCTTTCACATAATGTACACTGATTTTTTACATTGGGTCTTTTTACAAAGAACCTTACATACTTACATCAGTTTCTATAATTATTTCATCTGAACTATTGTCCTTATCTTCTTTCTGGACTTCTATCTCTGTCTTTGTAGTACATCTTTCACATGCATGGTTCCCGTTCTGCCTTATCTTTTTGCAGAGTTGGTTAAGTATATCCGGATGGTACTCCATCGTGGGTCCCTCAAGTGCATAGTATGGGTATTCAAATTCTGCTAACGTCCTCATATCTTTTTCTCTGATTATTTTCCCATTTGTTTTATTTAATAATATCAGATGAGGTCCTCTATACATCATTCTGACGAAAGATCCTTTTCCAATGCCCTGGCACTGGTTGTAAATGCTTGCCAACTGATTTGCAATTATTTCCTTCATAAACTCCTCAGTATATGCTTCCTTCTTTGGATCATCCAACAAAGGAAAGTTATTGTTGCTGATGCCTATATACACGAAATGTTTTGCTTGTTGCCCAGTTGAGAAATCTGGGTAGGCTGAGTAGAACTTCAAGAAAATAGTCCTTTCTCGGGCTATATTCTTCTTAAAAGCCTGAACTGCATCTTTGAAACCATGTGGAAACAAACTGATTTCTTCAAGATTAGTACTTAAATAAAGACATTCAATCATCCCGAATTGGAATAAATTGAATACCAGTAATTGAGGTGCTCCTGGTGTAATAATTGCTTTAACACCATAAATATTTCTATCAACTATATAAAAACAGTTGATTTTTTCAGATTCATTCCAATTAATTAATCGTTGGAAATGCTCTTCGAATTTTTCATGAGAAAAGTGAATTCGAAGTTCATGATCCTTTCGACTAATTATTTGAAAATCATCTAAGGAAGAAGGAATTCTCCCTAGTATTTTCATGCCTGATTTAATTGGTGGTGAACTTTTTGCTGTTTCTGAAAAAGTTCTAGGTCCAAGATATATCTCTTTCCCTTTTTTCTTTCTTTCTGCATCATCAAATTCTTCTAAAGCCTTTTTTGCTTTTTCTTCTGATGGATATGATTTGTGGATGATTCCTGGGATTTTTGTGCAATGTGGTGCTGCTTTGTACCAGTCATCATAAATTCCTGGAAATGGTCCATTAAAAATTACGTACCATTTTTTATTTTCTTCTTCGTCTTGATTCTTTAGGTTTGTTGGAACTGCTTCCATCAATAATTTTAATTCCTCAATTTGTAGCTCTGTTACTTCCATGTCTCTTTTGAGTAATTCTGCTTCTTGCATCTTTTGACTAAAGAGTGCTTGTTGCATTTTTAATTTGCTCTCCAATTTCTTCAAGTCCTGCTCCATTCTCTTGACAGTATATCTGCAAGAACATTCTTTTCACCTTTAATATGAGATATTGTATAATTATATTCAGCTAACTTCATCTGCCACCTTATTAGTCTTCCCTGTTTATAAGTACCTTTATGGTTAATATTTTTAAAACCTGCAACATAAGTACTATCAGTTCTAACAATAAATTCTTTATCTAACACATAAATCCGATGCTTTTCCAACATTCGAATTAAGGCTAATGTTTCTTTTTCATGTGTGGGATAATTAATTTCACTGTCTGAAAAGGTTCCAGACATGTATCGACATAATAATTCTTTCTTTTGTCCTGGAGGTTTTGCCTTCATAACGCCTCCCCAACATTCATTTGATGCGTCTGTTTCAATAATAATTAAATCATCATCTGAAGGATGATATAATTCAGGAAGATCTTGACATAAATGTTTTAATTTTGTAATAATTTCTTCATCTTCTTCGGTCCATGACCAAAGAGCATCTTTCTTCAATTTCTGCTGGAGTTTTCTTCTTTCAGCTGCAAGATTCTTTATAAAACCTTCATTTGAAATATAAGTTAGTAATCCAAGAAATCTTTGTAATTCCTTTTTATCCTTTAATTTGGTTGGAAAATTCTGAAGTTTTTCTAATACATGTTTTTGCATTACTATTTTTCCTCTTTCTATTTCTAATCCTAAATAGTTAATTTTGGTCTGGGCTAGAACTGCTTTTTTCCTACTTAAAACCACTCCATTTTCTAAACATCTTTTAAGAACTAATTTTATCTTATTAAAATGATCATTTAAATCCTTATTAGTAAAAACTAATATATCATCAATATATATAAGGCAAAAGTCTTTATAATCTTTAAGCACAGAATCCATTCTTCTTTGGAAAATACCTGGTGATTGTTTCATTCCCATTGGTAAGACATTCCATTCATATTGTCCTTGAGGACAACTAAAAGCTGTTAATGCTTTTGATTCCTCTGTAAGCCTGATCTGATAGAATCCTGACTTACAGTCAAAAGTACTAAACCATTTCATATTCCTAACTCTTTCAATAATTAAGTCTTTTCTAGGTAAAAAATATGCATCTCCTTCCATGGCATCATTCATCTGTTTATAATTTATTACCATTCTCCTTTTTCCTCTCTTAATTTCATTATGATTTTCAACATAAAATGCTGGTGCTGAATGTTTACTTTTTGATGGTCTTACTAATCCTTTTTCACACATTTGTTTAATGTCTTCTGCAAACTCATCTCTATCCTGTTTTGTATAAATCATAGGTTTACATTTTATTTCTTTTATAGGGTCTTTTAATTTTAATTCTACTAACTCTGTATTTTTATTATTAATTTTTGGATCTAGTGGGTTTTCACTACATACCTTATCTAAAAGTTCTTCAATATTTGCTGGAATAATTCTACCTTCTTCTGCATTCATTAGTACATGTCTCATTTTTTTACATACTATTCCTATAATCTCACCACGTTTCAGCTGACTAAACTCTGAGTAATGACACTTTGTATAGTGAAGGATTGGTATCCTAATTATTTCTCTTATTTGCTTTCCTCTAATATAAGGGGTTCTTAACGTCATATAATCTAAGTATTGGCAAAAGGGTGCGTATAATCTAAGAAAATTATTTCCTAATATCATATCTACACCTGTTTGTTGTTGATATATTATAGGTATTATAAATAATTTATTTTCTATTATTAAAGTTGTTTTCTTTGCTATCCAACTTAGAGAATGTACAGATCCATCTGCAATTGATACTCTTGCTGGGTTTCTTACTTTTTCCCATTTATCAAATAATGCTTTTGTTGCTATACAAATACTTGCTCCAGTATCTATATAAGCCTCTGTTTCTCTATCATTGTTTTTAATTATTATTTTAATATAAGTACTATTCTGATTCTGTCTGTGAAGATAATTCATCTTCTGAATATTCATATATACTCTCTTCAGAATTACTTAATTCTTCTTCTAATGGTTCTAAATCATATATTTGGTATATTCTCTCTATTAGTTTTGACTTTTCTTTTACACCTTTCTCTTTTCTCTGAGGACACTCATTTGCGTAGTGGCCTTCTTGGTTACATAACCAACACATACATTTCTTCTTTTCTTTCGGACAATATTTTCTAGGGATTTGTCTTTTCTTTCTAAAATATTTTTTATTCCTATTTTTATAAGCTCTTTTCTTTGGATATGTCCTTCTTAGCTTAGGTTTCTTTCTATAATATTTTTTCCTTTTTCTAGGTTGTTTACATCCATAGTTTCCTGGTAATTCTAATTCTGGTAGGTCACAACATATTTCATTTCTTCCCCTATTTAATTGTCTAATTGTTGCTCTAGCTAGGCATTGATTTCTCATTTCTTCATATACTATTTGTATAACTCCTCCTAAGGTATTAGCTATTTCTCCTATTCTTGTTTTCCAAATGTCTTTTATCTTTATATTAAGAGGGTATGGTAACTTATCAATAAATAATTCTTTATACGTATCCTTTGATGTATTATCTAGTTGATAATAATATTTTTGATATTCGCAGATAAAACTCCCTATCTGACACATATCACATATTTGCATTTTATTTAAGTGTGACTTTGCATTTTCATGTAATAAGTTATTTACTCCTATTTTATTATGAAGATATTCATATCCAGTAAATTCTCTAGAAATTAGTTCACTAATTAATTTAGCAAAATCTTGGTTAGTATTTACAGTAGCTGCATATCTATACCACATTTCATCACTGATAGTCGTTAAATATTGTCTAACATTTCCTGCTGTTTTCATTAGAATTAATCCTTTTATATTATCTAAAGAAAGATTGCTAAATCTATCATCTGTTGAAATTAGTAATATTATTTCATTAACCCATTCTATAATTACATCCTCTTTATTTCTAACACAATCTAGATTTAATATATTTCCAGATTTAGTATATTCATTATGAGGTTTAAATTCATCTGGTATTTTTGACCATTTTCCATCTTTTCTAGCATATCCTTTATTTTTCATTGTTTCTTCTTCATATTTATCCCATGCACCATCTTTATTATAATAATATTCATCCCATTTTCTTTTTTCTTGTTTTACTCCACTTGTTTCACCTTTTTCCATAAATATTTCATCATATTCAGAGTCTGATGGGCTATTATAGGCTAAAATTATTTCTTCATTTTCATTATTTTCTTTAGGGGTTTGGTTTTGCTCGATTTTTTGTATTTGATTATTATCATCTTCTATTATTTTTAATTGTTCTAACAATTGTTGAATTTCTTCTATATCATTTGATTTTCTTAAATTTTCTAAATATTCTTCTTTTAATTCTTCCATGTAGATAATGGCTTACTAAAATTTATAGGTTTCTGTTCTCTCATTTTTAATAAATCTTCTAAATCTTTTCTTGTTATACATCTATTGTTTTCTTCGTATTCTAATAGATTTTCAAGTTGTTGGAGAATTTCTTTAATTTTTTCAATTTCATTATTTTCCTCAATTTCTTTTTCTTCGTTTATATTATCTAATGTTTCTCTTATATTTTTAATATCACTATGTCCTTTTGATATTCTCATATATGTATATTCTATAATTTTATTTGTGTTTTCTATTAATAAAACTATGTTTTTATTCATTTCTTCTAACATTTTTATTATTTCAAAAATTTCTTCTGATAATTTCATTTCCGTCGCCATTTAATTATTTTCTAGTAGTGTAGTGTTTCGGGTATCCAGTAGGTATCCGGATCCGATTAGCCTATAGTGTTTCGGGTATCCAGTAGGTATCCGGATCCGATTAGCCTATCACTGCTAATAATTATTAATTTATTGACGGTTTTTTAATGACGGAAAGTTCATTATTCGTCACTGTTTTAATGGTCACTAATTTAGAGACGGTTATAAATTTCATATAATTCTCGTAATTCATTTTCTAATCTATTTAATCTATTTTCCCTTTTATTTAATTTATTTTGATGTTTTGTTAGGAATTTTGATACCATATCGATTTCATTTGTATTTCCATGTTTTATATGATAATCCAAATGTCTACAAATTAAACTTATATTTTCTCTAGTTCTGTTTATTTTGTCTCTTAAATCATTTATTTTATTTTCATTTTCAATTATTCTGATTTGTATATCTATGATGTTCATCTAATAATCCATTCAAAGGTTTGAATTTTTCTTTTAATCTTAATTTTTCTAATTATTAGGTTTCCAAGTATTATTATAGTTTCTGTAATCTTAGTATTTATTTTAGTTATTTTTATTCTAGTAATCTTAGTACTCGACATTTTTCTAAAAGTATTTTAATGATCTTAGTGCTCTGATACCAAATTCGCAGGGGGTGTATATATATTTTTCAGGATTCATCTAGGTTATTATTTTCTATACTTTTCATTAATTGTTCATAAGTTTCATCTATTTGCATCTTGGATAATGCTAAATCAAATTCATATTCTAATTCGTTATTATAAATTATTGTTTGTGCGCATAATTTTGCATATTCCTGACATATGTTTCTTTTTAATTCTTTTGGTAGGTTTAATTTCCATATACACTCTAGTTTGTCATAAAAATCTTTTTCGCGGTTTTTTATTTCATCCATATATATTACGTTGTGAAAATCTTTTATTTTTACCCATGCTGTAATAGTTTTATCTTTTATTATAAACTTGGCAGTATTTTTATCTGGTTTATCTTTTATTATAACCTTAGCGATCTCTCTATCTATCTTATTCATATTTTAATCTGAAAATTCATTATTTTCTAAAGAATTTAATAGTTCTTCATAAATATTTAGATTTCTTCCTAAGTTAAAACTTCTTTCTAACTCTTCTTGTTCTTCTTCTAGTTCTAATTTTATTAAAGTTGTAGTTAAAACATAATTCATTTCATCTTCATATAGTGCAATTTGTCCACATATTTTTCCATAATCTTCACATAATTTTATTTTTATTTCTTTTGGTAAATCTAGTTTCCAAATATGTTTTAGTTTTTCAATAAAATCTTTATCAATATTTTTAATATATTCCATATATATTTTTTGAAAAGGATTTCGTTCTTTTACCCATATATTAATAATTTTATCTTTGATATTAAATTTTGCAATATTTTTATTCATATTTTATTTTTCAAATACTGAGTTAAATCATTTACTTGATTTGCTAATTTATTAATTTTATCTTCTTCTATTTCTTTTTCAGAAATATTTGCTAGTAATGGTAATTTACACATTAATAAATTTGGTTTATTTATAAAAGTTCCTAATTCTGTTATTTCATTTCTTTTAGGATAATAAATTTTTCCTATATTTTCAAATAAACTTGGTACATCAATTCTATCATTATTTCTGAAAGTAATACTATGATGTGAATTAGTTAATGCATAATTTACGCAATAAGTTATTGAAAATATTTTGTCTCCTGTTCTCATTAGATTTTTTCTTAAAAATTTATGTGCAAGTGTTAATGATTGTTCTAATCTTTGAGTATTTAAAGGTATTCCAATATTTGGGTGGATTTCAAATTTTAATTTTACATAGGCTAAATTTCCTTCTATTACGCCCAATATTTTATCCTTTATATCGGTTATTCTGTCATCTTTTAATATTAATTCTATCGGTGAATTTATTCCTTCTTGGAAAGTTGCTTTTATTAATATTTGGATTGCACCTATATGTATATATCCAATTTTATTTCTATGTTCTTCCTTTTTTATATTCTTTTTTAATTCCATCAATTTTTTCTTATTTAATAACTGTATACTAGTATTTCCTTGTGCTTCTTCAATGTCTATAGGAGCTTCATTAATCAATTTTCCATAATATATAATATTTTCTTTTTTATTAAATCTTTGCATAATTTTTCCAAGTTTTTCCTTACTTTTCATATTAGCATCCTTAGTTAAATTTAAATCTTCCTTCTGTATTTTTCTAAATAAAGCTGAATCAATTAAAATACTTCCTTCATAATAACCATCTTGTTCAGTAATTTGTAAATGTTCTATATCATTATTACTAATTTTTTCACAATCCATGACAAATAAATAAATTAGATGCAAAATAACAACGTACCTGACTTAGTTTAGTGAATTTCGTGCCCACTGCTGCTTCCGCAAACAGACTAAGTAGTGCAATAACCGAAGTCTAAAAATTGAAATAACTCAAGTGTATAAACTGAAATAAGTAGAGATTTTATTTCTGAGTAATATTTAGTACAACTGAGTTGTTAGGTACACTCTCAAGTACCCGACTAATCCTACAGGACTAGCACAAAGTTTCCAAAGGAAACATTTTCTCCAAAGGAGAGGGATGACAGCTTCTATGTTTTTTGCCGTGATTTGCTTTTGTCCCAGTTCCTCTATTTATAGTTACATACTAGCCACTATTTACGAAGATTGATCTAAGCTACAGTAACATACATATAATTGAAGGGCGGCTGATCCTATCAATCGATCCAACTTCATCCGCTACGTCCTTCGCTTATCCTTTTTTCTTCTTTTCCTTCTGATCTTCTTTCCTTTCACGTAACTTATAACATTTATTTCTTTGACTTTTCAACCTTTACTTTTTTTTTTTTTTTTTTTTTTTTCTTTCACATAATGTACACTGATTTTTTACATTGGGTCTTTTTACAAAGAACCTTACATACTTACATCAGTTTCTATAATTATTTCATCTGAACTATTGTCCTTATCTTCTTTCTGGACTTCTATCTCTGTCTTTGTAGTACATCTTTCACATGCATGGTTCCCGTTCTGCCTTATCTTTTTGCAGAGTTGGTTAAGTATATCCGGATGGTACTCCATCGTGGGTCCCTCAAGTGCATAGTATGGGTATTCAAATTCTGCTAACGTCCTCATATCTTTTTCTCTGATTATTTTCCCATTTGTTTTATTTAATAATATCAGATGAGGTCCTCTATACATCATTCTGACGAAAGATCCTTTTCCAATGCCCTGGCACTGGTTGTAAATGCTTGCCAACTGATTTGCAATTATTTCCTTCATAAACTCCTCAGTATATGCTTCCTTCTTTGGATCATCCAACAAAGGAAAGTTATTGTTGCTGATGCCTATATACACGAAATGTTTTGCTTGTTGCCCAGTTGAGAAATCTGGGTAGGCTGAGTAGAACTTCAAGAAAATAGTCCTTTCTCGGGCTATATTCTTCTTAAAAGCCTGAACTGCATCTTTGAAACCATGTGGAAACAAACTGATTTCTTCAAGATTAGTACTTAAATAAAGACATTCAATCATCCCGAATTGGAATAAATTGAATACCAGTAATTGAGGTGCTCCTGGTGTAATAATTGCTTTAACACCATAAATATTTCTATCAACTATATAAAAACAGTTGATTTTTTCAGATTCATTCCAATTAATTAATCGTTGGAAATGCTCTTCGAATTTTTCATGAGAAAAGTGAATTCGAAGTTCATGATCCTTTCGACTAATTATTTGAAAATCATCTAAGGAAGAAGGAATTCTCCCTAGTATTTTCATGCCTGATTTAATTGGTGGTGAACTTTTTGCTGTTTCTGAAAAAGTTCTAGGTCCAAGATATATCTCTTTCCCTTTTTTCTTTCTTTCTGCATCATCAAATTCTTCTAAAGCCTTTTTTGCTTTTTCTTCTGATGGATATGATTTGTGGATGATTCCTGGGATTTTTGTGCAATGTGGTGCTGCTTTGTACCAGTCATCATAAATTCCTGGAAATGGTCCATTAAAAATTACGTACCATTTTTTATTTTCTTCTTCGTCTTGATTCTTTAGGTTTGTTGGAACTGCTTCCATCAATAATTTTAATTCCTCAATTTGTAGCTCTGTTACTTCCATGTCTCTTTTGAGTAATTCTGCTTCTTGCATCTTTTGACTAAAGAGTGCTTGTTGCATTTTTAATTTGCTCTCCAATTTCTTCAAGTCCTGCTCCATTCTCTTGACAGTATATCTGCAAGAACATTCTTTTCACCTTTAATATGAGATATTGTATAATTATATTCAGCTAACTTCATCTGCCACCTTATTAGTCTTCCCTGTTTATAAGTACCTTTATGGTTAATATTTTTAAAACCTGCAACATAAGTACTATCAGTTCTAACAATAAATTCTTTATCTAACACATAAATCCGATGCTTTTCCAACATTCGAATTAAGGCTAATGTTTCTTTTTCATGTGTGGGATAATTAATTTCACTGTCTGAAAAGGTTCCAGACATGTATCGACATAATAATTCTTTCTTTTGTCCTGGAGGTTTTGCCTTCATAACGCCTCCCCAACATTCATTTGATGCGTCTGTTTCAATAATAATTAAATCATCATCTGAAGGATGATATAATTCAGGAAGATCTTGACATAAATGTTTTAATTTTGTAATAATTTCTTCATCTTCTTCGGTCCATGACCAAAGAGCATCTTTCTTCAATTTCTGCTGGAGTTTTCTTCTTTCAGCTGCAAGATTCTTTATAAAACCTTCATTTGAAATATAAGTTAGTAATCCAAGAAATCTTTGTAATTCCTTTTTATCCTTTAATTTGGTTGGAAAATTCTGAAGTTTTTCTAATACATGTTTTTGCATTACTATTTTTCCTCTTTCTATTTCTAATCCTAAATAGTTAATTTTGGTCTGGGCTAGAACTGCTTTTTTCCTACTTAAAACCACTCCATTTTCTAAACATCTTTTAAGAACTAATTTTATCTTATTAAAATGATCATTTAAATCCTTATTAGTAAAAACTAATATATCATCAATATATATAAGGCAAAAGTCTTTATAATCTTTAAGCACAGAATCCATTCTTCTTTGGAAAATACCTGGTGATTGTTTCATTCCCATTGGTAAGACATTCCATTCATATTGTCCTTGAGGACAACTAAAAGCTGTTAATGCTTTTGATTCCTCTGTAAGCCTGATCTGATAGAATCCTGACTTACAGTCAAAAGTACTAAACCATTTCATATTCCTAACTCTTTCAATAATTAAGTCTTTTCTAGGTAAAAAATATGCATCTCCTTCCATGGCATCATTCATCTGTTTATAATTTATTACCATTCTCCTTTTTTCTCTCTTAATTTCATTATGATTTTCAACATAAAATGCTGGTGCTGAATGTTTACTTTTTGATGGTCTTACTAATCCTTTTTCACACATTTGTTTAATGTCTTCTGCAAACTCATCTCTATCCTGTTTTGTATAAATCATAGGTTTACATTTTATTTCTTTTATAGGGTCTTTTAATTTTAATTCTACTAACTCTGTATTTTTATTATTAATTTTTGGATCTAGTGGGTTTTCACTACATACCTTATCTAAAAGTTCTTCAATATTTGCTGGAATAATTCTACCTTCTTCTGCATTCATTAGTACATGTCTCATTTTTTTACATACTATTCCTATAATCTCACCACGTTTCAGCTGACTAAACTCTGAGTAATGACACTTTGTATAGTGAAGGATTGGTATCCTAATTATTTCTCTTATTTGCTTTCCTCTAATATAAGGGGTTCTTAACGTCATATAATCTAAGTATTGGCAAAAGGGTGCGTATAATCTAAGAAAATTATTTCCTAATATCATATCTACACATGTTTGTTGTTGATATATTATAGGTATTATAAATAATTTATTTTCTATTATTAAAGTTGTTTTCTTTGCTATCCAACTTAGAGAATGTACAGATCCATCTGCAATTGATACTCTTGCTGGGTTTCTTACTTTTTCCCATTTATCAAATAATGCTTTTGTTGCTATACAAATACTTGCTCCAGTATCTATATAAGCCTCTGTTTCTCTATCATTGTTTTTAATTATTATTTTAATATAAGTACTATTCTGATTCTGTCTGTGAAGATAATTCATCTTCTGAATATTCATATATACTCTCTTCAGAATTACTTAATTCTTCTTCTAATGGTTCTAAATCATATATTTGGTATATTCTCTCTATTAGTTTTGACTTTTCTTTTACACCTTTCTCTTTTCTCTGAGGACACTCATTTGCGTAGTGGCCTTCTTGGTTACATAACCAACACATACATTTCTTCTTTTCTTTTGGACAATATTTTCTAGGGATTTGTCTTTTCTTTCTAAAATATTTTTTATTCCTATTTTTATAAGCTCTTTTCTTTGGATATGTCCTTCTTAGCTTAGGTTTCTTTCTATAATATTTTTTCCTTTTTCTAGGTTGTTTACATCCATAGTTTCCTGGTAATTCTAATTCTGGTAGGTCACAACATATTTCATTTCTTCCCCTATTTAATTGTCTAATTGTTGCTCTAGCTAGGCATTGATTTCTCATTTCTTCATATACTATTTGTATAACTCCTCCTAAGGTATTAGCTATTTCTCCTATTCTTGTTTTCCAAATGTCTTTTATCTTTATATTAAGAGGGTATGGTAACTTATCAATAAATAATTCTTTATACGTATCCTTTGATGTATTATCTAGTTGATAATAATATTTTTGATATTCGCAGATAAAACTCCCTATCTGACACATATCACATATTTGCATTTTATTTAAGTGTGACTTTGCATTTTCATGTAATAAGTTATTTACTCCTATTTTATTATGAAGATATTCATATCCAGTAAATTCTCTAGAAATTAGTTCACTAATTAATTTAGCAAAATCTTGGTTAGTATTTACAGTAGCTGCATATCTATACCACATTTCATCACTGATAGTCGTTAAATATTGTCTAACATTTCCTGCTGTTTTCATTAGAATTAATCCTTTTATATTATCTAAAGAAAGATTGCTAAATCTATCATCTGTTGAAATTAGTAATATTATTTCATTAACCCATTCTATAATTACATCCTCTTTATTTCTAACACAATCTAGATTTAATATATTTCCAGATTTAGTATATTCATTATGAGGTTTAAATTCATCTGGTATTTTTGACCATTTTCCATCTTTTCTAGCATATCCTTTATTTTTCATTGTTTCTTCTTCATATTTATCCCATGCACCATCTTTATTATAATAATATTCATCCCATTTTCTTTTTTCTTGTTTTACTCCACTTGTTTCACCTTTTTCCATAAATATTTCATCATATTCAGAGTCTGATGGGCTATTATAGGCTAAAATTATTTCTTCATTTTCATTATTTTCTTTAGGGGTTTGGTTTTGCTCGATTTTTTGTATTTGATTATTATCATCTTCTATTATTTTTAATTGTTCTAACAATTGTTGAATTTCTTCTATATCATTTGATTTTCTTAAATTTTCTAAATATTCTTCTTTTAATTCTTCCATGTAGATAATGGCTTACTAAAATTTATAGGTTTCTGTTCTCTCATTTTTAATAAATCTTCTAAATCTTTTCTTGTTATACATCTATTGTTTTCTTCGTATTCTAATAGATTTTCAAGTTGTTGGAGAATTTCTTTAATTTTTTCAATTTCATTATTTTCCTCAATTTCTTTTTCTTCGTTTATATTATCTAATGTTTCTCTTATATTTTTAATATCACTATGTCCTTTTGATATTCTCATATATGTATATTCTATAATTTTATTTGTGTTTTCTATTAATAAAACTATGTTTTTATTCATTTCTTCTAACATTTTTA
The DNA here is from genome assembly GCA_030159175.1 of Glycyrrhiza uralensis. Classification (NCBI taxonomy): domain Eukaryota; kingdom Viridiplantae; phylum Streptophyta; class Magnoliopsida; order Fabales; family Fabaceae; genus Glycyrrhiza; species Glycyrrhiza uralensis. Next base: position 51,455,415 of record BRZY01000003.1, on the reverse strand, counting down.
TTATTTCAAAAATTTCTTCTGATAATTTCATTTCCGTCGCCATTTAATTATTTTCTAGTAGTGTTAATGAGTTTATCCACAAAATACCATTCATTCAATGTAAGTTTTAATTTCAAGACCTTTTTTATTAAAGATATTTTAGAGAATAAAGTTTAATTTTTTATGAGATTAAAAAAATTAAATGCAGTTAACTAACATTATTAATATGCGTAAATTAATTATTTTTTCTTTAAGTAATTTAGAGAATTTATGTGAAAATATCTAATTAATGCTTAGGTACAATTGTTTCCCTTGTTTTATAGCGTGCGCCACTCTGTACTATAACGGACTCCCATTATTGTGATTTTTTCAAAAAACAAAAAACAAAAGTAATGATTTAATTTACAAGTCTATATATAACTATATTGATTAACTGATCTTTTCTTGTGTTTTTCAGTCCTCCATTATGGTTTTTAGCAGTGTTGTTTCTCCTCTTCAACACACACGGTAAGCAAACAGGTTTTGATTTCTGCTAACCAGAACACGGGTTAAGTACGGATTGAAAAAGAAAAAATATTTATTAAAAAAAATATAATTTTTACGTTTTGAATTTTTAATTTTTATCCAGTGTCTTAATTTAGCGTTTGTTATACGGTGATGACTCAAAAAAAAAAAGAAAAAAGAAAAACGCGCTGCGGAAGTATTTGATTCATTTTCTTCATCTGTATGGAGTATGTCTTAACTTACCTCGATTCTCGATCTCTCTCTGTGTGTCAATTACATATGCATGCATGGACAGGCTGGTACTCTTATCTGTGGCTACCATTTATTCCTTTGATTGTAAGCACATTCTATTCTATTCTATTCTATTCAATTCCTATTCTTTTAATTTTGGGTCCAGCAATACAGTGATCGATAATGATGTTCATTTAATCTAATCGTGCTATATTGTCCACAAAATATACAAACAAATGCAGATCATACTATTAGTTGGAACAAAGCTGCAGGTGATCATAACCAAGATGGGTCTTAGAATCCAACAAAGAGGACAAGTCTTGAAAGGCGTGCCGTTGGTGCAGCCAGGGGATCACCTCTTCTGGTTTAACCGTCCCGCGCTTATTCTCCACCTCATCAATTTCGTGCTCTTTCAGGTACTATACACCAATTCCTAAAGCAATTATAATACTAGTAACAATTAAATGAGTAATTACATCAGAGAGTAATGGTCATTGACTCATTGCTTGACTAAAAGTCAACTTGTTTCAGTTTTTGATACAAAAAATCTGTTTTTAAATTTTTTTAGGTGGTTATTTAAATTTTTATAAAAAATTGGAATTTAAAAATCATATTTTTAGTCATTAATTTTCAAAATTACTCTGAAAACTAGATTTTTTTTTTTGTATTTTAAAAAACTTGAAACATTATGGCACGTCCTGTAAGAGAGTTTTTATTTTATTTTTTTTCTTTCACCATGACAATGGCTAATTGAAGTCTCTTCACTCTCTCGTATGCAAACAGAATGCTTTCCAGCTTGCTTTCTTTTCATGGAGTGCGGTAAGTGAGATCATCCAAAATAATGTTTTCTCTTGTTATTATTGCTTCTGTTGTACTAGTCCATCGAATTGAAATAATCTTCATTAACTTACATATAAGAGTCCCAGTGTCCCACTATTGATAAAGGAATGGAAATTTGAATTTTTTTATTAGAAATTAATTGCATTATATAATTTAATATTAATTTTAAAAACTGTACTCTTTTTAATTAAAAAGTCTACTTTCGAATTTTTAACCAGTTCTTAAAATACTTATCAGTATTTGTCTTTTTCCCCGTCTCCTTATCTTGGTGATATATTTTTCCCTTTTATTATCTGATGAAGCGCTCTGTTCGTCGATTTTTTTTCAAACGCAGCTTCAATATGGGATTAGATCCTGTTTCCATTCGCAGACAGAGGATGTGGTGATCAGAATCTCAATGGGGTGAGTCTCATTCTGTTCCCTCTTAACTCGAATTACAACTTTACCCAGTATAATTAATGTCAAGCTTAATTAGTACTAAGTACTGCAAACCATTAAATTAATTAACATGGGTGACTTCGTCAGGGTGCTCATTCAAATCCTCTGCAGCTACGTTACTCTTCCTCTCTATGCTCTCGTGACACAGGTAATTTATCTAATTAATACCAGAGCCACATATATATACTATCTGAATTAGCTCATTAATTAATTAGTCTGTCTAGCTAGCTAGCAAGAGTTTTAATTGTGGAGGGGTGCATGAAACAGATGGGTTCAACGATGAAGCCAAGTATATTCAAGGAGAGAGTAGCGGTGGCTCTACGGAATTGGCACCACACCGCGAAGAAGCACGTGAGACACAACCGCGTTGGGTCGCCGTCGGTGACAGTGACACCAACGTCAAGCAGACCCACAACCCCGACCCACCCGATGTCTCCGGTCCACCTCTTGCGTTACTACCGCTCCGAAGTGGACAGCTTCCCTGCCTCTCCCAGAAGAATATCCAACGTCGACGCAGAGGATAACACCGATTCTCCCTCTCCTTCCAACTCCCACCACCACCAATTACTTCAAATGGATCAATTGCCCCCTCACACTACCAGCAATATTGACCCCACCTTGGATGTAAAAACCCACCATGAAATTGATGTTGAGCACACCAAGGAATTTTCATTTGATAAAAGAACTATCAACATGTAAAGTATATGTATATCTACCCAAAAAAATAAAATGCTTATAAAGGTTGGTGATGATCATATGTTGATGATCCATTTTATGTGGAGGGTCTTTTATTCCTCGATCTCTTTTGATTTTGATAATTTCGGAGGGGACAGATCATGGCAAGAAATTCAATTGGAATGGATTGGTTTTCATTGAAGCTTAATTATTAGATTTTCTTGTTGCCTGTTTCGTTTGCGAAATGGATTGTTAATTATACTAGAATGGTACCCATGCTATATATGATTATGCACAGGCTTCTTAAATATTTTTAATTAATTTATAAAAAATAAATATATTAATATTATATAATTTAGTATGGATAACTATCATGTTTATGTTTAATGCTTTTAAAGGTCTTAATTATTATATAATAAATAAATTCAAAAATAATTATCCTACACGTTGGTGCTGCTCCAGTCCAGTCCAGGTGCTGCCCGGTTGGGCTTTACACGAGAGCACCAGATTGGGCCTGGCCCAGCTCCGGCGGCTATAGGGACATAAACAAACTTGATGAATTGGACCAAAAAAAACAAACAAACTTGATGAATAAGCATTGTCCGAGCCCATATAGCATGGATTGAATTGAAGTGGTTTGATGTAGTCCAGCAACTAACGCCACGGTATACGGTATACCGGTGGCAGGTTTTTCTTTGCAAATAAAATGAGTATTTTATAATTATTATTATTAATAAAAGCACAATAGAAAAACATTTTCACTAAATATTGTAAAAATAAGCACCTTATTTAAGAAATTCTTAATTAAATTGTTTATTAAAAAACATAGTTAAAAATTGAATCGGTGTGAACTTAGTTATGGCCAAATGTAACCAAAGGAATCTCAACTGTCGTTAAAGAGACTGAACACTTTTACATTTAGGGTGCGTTTGGATTGGTTTATTTGAGCTTATCTAATGATATGAATATTTATGAAAATCTTTTAGAGAGTTTATAAAATTAATTTAAGATTGGCTAATAAGCTATTTAGAGCTTATTTTCATAAACTTTCTACAATAGCTTATCAAAACAACTTACAACTTATATAAAATCAATTTTATCACATTATATTTTTAATTATAAAATAAAAATAACTTATATATAAGTGCTTATAAATTAAATATTTATATTACAAATACTTAAATAAACTATTTATACAAACATGCATTTCTATGTGTTGGTCGAGTGAAGGGTCGATCCTAAAATCAATCTCTCCTGTCTTTTTTTTTTTCTTTTTGACGCGCTGTCTCTCCTGTCTTTTTTTCTTTCTTTCAAAATCCACTCTTATTACGACAGAAATATTAAGTGGGTAAGTTTTTTTTTTGGATGAAAATATTAAGTGGGTAAGTGAAGGCAAAGTATTGAATAATCTGAATAATACCATTATTAGAACATAACATAAAAAAAAAAATTCTCCTATTTTTGCTAACTTAATCTGTAGTTTTGTTGATCCCCTTTCCTTTGAAATTCTCATTTCTAAATCTGTTTTTCGGTTTTTCCTGTGACTCTACTTCCCTTGTTACCATCGCTGCTCTGCGCCATGGCGAGAGGCTCCTCTCAATCTCAGACGTCTTCAACTTCCCATGCCACTACGCGACCTGGTGTCGTGGCTCCCCGTGGCTCCGCTGCAGCCACTGCCGGCATGCGCCGTCGCCGTCTCGGCGGCGGTGGAAACAGCTCCAGCTCAGCCGGTAGCGGCTCCGGCGGCGGGAGCAACATGCTGCGTTTCTACACCGACGACGCCCCCGGCCTGAAGATTTCGCCGACGGTGGTGCTCGTCATGAGCCTCTGCTTCATTGGCTTCGTCACCGCTCTCCACGTGTTTGGCAAGCTCTACCGCTATCGATCTGGCGCTGCCGTTTGATTCGATCTCTCCAATCCTGAATCTGATACATAGCTTTTCGGATCTGGTGCACGATATTCGGTTCTCCCCTCGGTAACCAGAACCTGCGTTTTTTCCCCCTTCTCCTTTTTCTAATTTATAAGCTTATATATTTTCCTTGTAAATTTTCCTAGCCTTGATTAGGCTTCCTGTTTTTCTAACTCGGAAACGATTGGATCTTCTAGCTGTTGAAGGAAGCTACTTTTGGCCTTTATATGAAAATCGATCTCTGGCATTTCATTCAGTTATTTTACTTTATTGCTTGAATTCCTTTTTTTCTTTTTCTTAAAAATAGGTTGCGTTAACAGTGATTTCTGTTATCAATGTAGCCTGATCGCGTTTGTTTGCTTCCCCCTTCCACCAGGAATTGTTCATGTTTGAACGTTTCCTTCATAATTACTGCCATTTTTTTTTTACCAATGCAAGGTTAATGTGATTAAATTTATTAAACTTACCATTGTTGTTGGATCTGGTTTTCACATTCAATCCACACAAGTAATCCACAAGAAATTGTGATGTAAAAGTTTTACTCTGCAAGTGTATTGATGCTATTAGCATGGGTATTTGGGAAGGTTATTGAAAAGGCTCTGCGTAACAATTACAAATAACCTTGATGCATCAATGTGGTTCAGAAACCCCTGTAGGTTGGGGGAATATAAATCGAGTTTACCATTGTTGATACTAATAAGTAAGATAAATTAGCAATAATTGTATCTGTATTTAAGGAAAGAGTGCAATAAACTCGTTCGAAACTTGCAAGCCTATTCTCTTTCCAGTTATTTCTACTTGAGCTGTATACATATAATCCATGAAATTGACCTTTGAAGAAAGGGATTGCTGACTCTCTTTACGGATAGTCACTTTTATCATTGCACGGAGCTTCTTCTAAAGGATAATTCGTTTAATTCTTTAAAATTGATCCTTGGATATGGTGGGTTATAACTGAGAATGTCATTGCGAGACTGATTTTGGTTAACACCTTGCCTGGACAATAGTCTATTTTGTTTACAATGCTGAGCTTCCTGTTGTAAGAAATGAGATTTTCATACTCATTTTCTTTCATTAGATTTTCTTTTCAGTGTGTCAACGTAACTGTCCAAAGAAGAAATTGTTATTTGAGAATTCACTCCACTAAAAACACTTTCACACATTGAAGATAAACCATTGCCTCTGCCGCCCTTTAATTAAGCTCAGACTTTACATGCTATTAGTGGGACGTATAGGTCCACCAACTTGAATCGAGGCTAAGATTTGATAGTCTTTGTACTGATAATCAGCCCTGGTGCTTGTATTTGATTGTATTCTTCACACCTTGGTAGATTTTCCAGTTCCAGCGAGTTAGGTCCAAAGTACCCCATCATCCAACTGTGACAGCAAGAGATATATTCTTATTATTGTGTTTAGTTCAAGTACTGTCAGTAATGACTGTAATGTAGAAATTAAAATACATTAGAACTTTTTTAAGTGTATTTGGATGGTTAGTTTATCGTATTTTAACAGCTGTGAATCTCAATGTAGTGCGTAGATTGAATTCCTCAAGCCTTGTTGTGCTGTTCTTCAATGAAATTTTCTCTTACATGTTACATGGACATAACCATGTTGATCAATTGGCTGTGTCATGAGTTTTTAAATGAGGGTAGTGAAGCGACCAACACCAAAATGTTATCCTAGAAGGTCACTTGTCTATCAAAAAATTAAATCCTAAAACTTTTTTAGCTGGAATACTCGTGGAGTATAACTGAAAACTATAGTATGCAGAGTGTCATGACCTATCAGTAAAAGATTTATTACTTCGCAAGTAAAAGCTAGTTTTAGGCGTGCATTTAGACATAATTTCTTTCAGAAGTTGTTTTGGTTGCTGATGACATTATGGAGGTGGAAGGGAGACGAACAAATTAGTTGCTTGTGAGTTTGAGAGAAGACAGAAACCGTCTCTCAGTCTCGAATGCAATATTGTCTTTGGAGAATCAGGACTTGGGACATGAAATAAATTAGAGGTAAAACAAACTTTTTGCAAATATATTTTCTATTGATTGCCCAGAGAAATAGGGAAGTGGAGAATAATTGTTCCTAGCGGGATCGAGAAAATTAAAGAATATATGTTTTTTTTTCCTAACAAAAAATAATCGCATCATGTCCCTTGAGTGGAAGATATATATGAACGCTGAAGCCAACAGTGTTGTGTGATACAATATTTGTAGCTATTTGTTCAATGCAATCATGTGACTAATACTAGGTGTCTAGCCACGATTATATTTATTAGTGAATAATCAAGCGCTCACATGGACATCTTTATCGTTGAAGTACTTTAACTGTGTAAGTACGTACATTGCCAATTTAATAATTCAAAATATATCTTGGATGGCCTGGTTATAACGTCAATTGTATTTCATGAATCATATGATTAATTATTTAAGGGCTTTGTTAATTACAGGCAGGATTGTATATATATAGCAACTCATCCATTTGAAATGATACATTTTTTTTATCTCACATGCATGTGCTAACTTCCCAACTCTTTATACTTTTTTCAATAAAAAATTTTAATTATAAAAAGTGTTGAGAACTGTCACTTGGTTATTTAATTTTTTTTTCCGCAAGACACAGAAATTTAATGACTAAGAAATATAGGAGTACTCCCACACCTACACAGACTTTGTTATTTAGCTCCTGTTTGGATAACAAGCTTATCTACTGCTTATGACATAAGCTGTATAAGCTATTTTTATAATCAAAGAAAAATTATAGTGAAATTTATTTTATATAAGTCATAAGCTGTTTTGATAAGCTATCTCGGGTAGCTTATAAAAAATAAGCCCAAAACAGCTTATGAATCAGTCATAAGCTATGATAAGTCAATCCAAATAGGCCCTTCATATTTTAGTCTTCAACAAAATTGCTTGCTTGCTATAGTCGCTTAGGTCCAACTTGCTCACTTTCGTTGTGTCGTCACGATGGGTAATAATTTTTGTTTATTTAAATAAACAAGAGCGATCATTTCCTTGGGGAAGACTAGTCTGTAGCTTCAACGTTAACCTTAATTAGTCAAAAGATTGGAATGCAGGTTTAGCCATCTAATTAAGTGCATATTGATATATAGAATAAATTCCTTTCAAATCAGACCTACGTGCACGTTAATTTTTAAAGGTCTGTTATTGTTTATTAATTAGGCGGTGTCCATATCCTATGCCCGTCTAATTAATGCAAATTAAACCATATATACAAGGAGTTGTTTTCAATTTTACTATTACAATTACAATAGACTACTGTACCCATAGGCGTCTCTTGTTTCATTTCTTTTTTTAAAAAAAAAATTGAGTGGATGAGTCTTGTAAAATTGACTTGAGAACTAATTAATCATATTATTCGTTATCAAATGAATAATTTCTTTTTGAGAAGCAATTTAAATAATAATCTTAATTCATTTTTAGTAACATCAATAAGGAAAAAAATAATAAGACTAGCTATAGTTAACTTAAGTAGTTGGATAGTATACTAACTGAGGTTGACGTGAATGGTTAAGGTCTCTCGCCCCTTAACCAAAGTTTCGGGTTCTAGAGGTGTCGAACAAACTCCCGCAGGAGATTAGTCTCCGTTTTGCAGACGGTAAGATACTCCTCAATGTAGAATAAAAAAAGTAATTGGATAGTATATAATAACCGTATTTTTCCTGTGATATGCACCATTGAGATGTTTTATAGTAATTTCTTGGATTTATTAATTACATATTTGCTAAGAGATTGTTTATCTCTAAATCTTTCCACTCTTCGTTCCTAATAATTATAATAGTAATTTTGTCATTTTATATAATTTATTTTATAATAATATATTGACTTAAATAAGTTTTTGGTCCCTGTAAATATTCGATTTTTGATTTTAGTCCATTAAAAAAAAGTCAAACTATTTTAGTCCTTTAAATTTTTTTTTTGGTTTTAGTCATTTTAGTGAATTACCACTGTATTGTGCTGATGTGGGATACATATGTCTCTGTCATCACTTGACACGTCATTTAAAATTTATAAGGACCTGCTGACTAGGACTGTCTTCCTATCACAGGACTAAAATCAAAAATCATAATTTTTATAGGGTCTAACTAAACAACTTAAAATTTTTATAGGGACTATAAACTACATCAACTGAGTCCAAATTTATAAGTGCAAGTTGCTCCCCCCTCCCTCTTTTCCCTTCGTCCCCCACCTCCACCACCACCCCCCTCTCTCTCTCCTCCTTTTCCCTCCTCCTCTCTCCACCACCACCGCCACCCCTCTCTCTCTCTCCTCCTCTCTCCTCCACCACCACCACCCCCTCAAAAATTAAGTTATATACATCTTACAATTTCGAAAACGATTTGGTGGCTCACTTGAAAAATTATGACCTTGCAAAATTAAAAGAAGAAAGAAAAAAAAAGGTGGGGGCCAAACTTGAAGTACTTCCTATATTTCCTTCGACCCACAGGTATACATGTTCCTATATTTCTGTTATTTCCCCTCTCTTCTGCTACTTCCATCATCATACTTCAAACTTGTGAATGTGAGGTTTGATTTTTGGTGAAAATCTGAAAAAATCAATTGCTGCTGCTCTGTTACTTGTTTCTAGCCACTCACATACGTGAAGTCAGTGAAATCACAATATTCTCTTTGCATCTATGAGTCGATGATAAGGCAGACGTCTAAAGGAGGAGAGAGAGAGGGGGGTGGTGGTGGAGAGAGGAGGCTAGAGAGAGGAAGGGTGGTGGTGGTGGTGGAGGAGGAGGGAGGAGGAGGGAAAAGGAGGAGAGAGAGCGTGGTGGTGGTGGTGGTGATGGTGGAGGAGGAGGGGGGAGAAGGAGGGGGTGGAGGAGGAAGGAGGAGGAGGTGGTGGTGGAGGAGAAAGGGGGATTAAAATCAAAATCTCAATTTTGAGAGAGACTAAATTCAAAACTTAAAATTTTTATAGGGACTAAATTCATAACGTAGATAGGCCACATCAACGTTTTTTGCCACGTAGGTATGCTAACTGGGTCATAATGTGCCACCTAGCACTAAAAGGACCAAAACTAAATTTTTTTTTAAAGGACTAAAATAGTTTGACTTTTTTTTAATTGACTAAAATTAAAATTCAGATATTTACAGGGACCGAAAACTTATTTAAGCCTAATATATTTTATAGGAACTAAAACAAAAAAAAAGAGTATACTATGGAGATCAAAAAGTTATTTAACCCTTTTTTTTATCTACAAGGGCTAAGGCCCAAAGAAAAACATCTTTAGTATATTATTACGCATTATTGTCTTTAACTCGTCCTCTCACTCATTTAAATAAATAGAGAGAAATTTCTCTATTTCTTTTTTCATCATTTATATTAAAAAAATGCATCTTTTTCACTTTTTTTAATACATATATATTCTCTTCAATTTTTCCCCTCTATTATTGCTCTGCTCCTTGTTTCTCTCTAGGCATTGCTATGGTACACATTGAAATGGGAGGGTTTGGCTACCATTTAATGTGAAACAATAAATAAAAAAGAGATTAAAATAAAAAATTACTGAGGTTATTACATTTGTCTCTCTGTATTCAGACAAAGCGTAAAGCAACGTAACCAAACTTTGTTGAATGTTGAGTCAAGGACGACAACTTACGATATTTACGGGGGATTTGTGGGCAGGACCGAGTCAACTCGGTGGAAAAGACTGTTTCCCCCTCTTCTGTTCTGTGTGATATTTATTATATTTGCAGGCAAGCATGTGGATAGGACTGAGTCAACTAAGTGGAAAAAGACTGTTCTCCTGTGATTATGGCCTATGGGCAATTGTCACGGTTTTATATTCTCACATTTCCTTTTTTTTAACATTATTTATCATTTTTTATTTTTATTACATTACCTATCATATTTTTCATTTTTAATTATAATTATATAAATACTCATATATATAGAGTAATTTTTTCTTCTCTTCAATTTCCCTAATTCCCAACTCCGTAAAAAAAAAAAAATCCCTTCCCAAACCTTTCTTGACACCTCAGCACTATTTTTCCTTGAATAACCAATTAATAAATTAGAGGAGAGTCAGTGTCACTTATACTAAAAAAAGTTGATAATTACAGACAAAAAATAGAGAAAAAATAAATTTTGTCTCTAATTTTATCTCTAACATTAATTTGAGATCAATTCAATATTTTTTCATTGTAATTTAATTTTTTCTAATAGTAGTGAGTGTGTAATTGAGAATAAGTACAGCGTTGCAATAGAAATTTTAATATATTCACAATTTTGCAACCATTTAACTCTACCTTAGACACACATATGTGTAATGTATGTATGTCATATAATTAATTAATTAATGATTATATAACATGACATATTATATTTTTTAATAATATACTCTCTCCGTTTTTAATATAAATAAAAAAATACATATATTTGATCTATATTTGGTTTAAATACATATATTTTTTGTTTATATTTAAAAATAAAAAAGTATATAATATGTAAAAATCTCTTGCAGAGTTGGGGTGGATATGAGTCGCGCTCTATTGATTGACTCAATGGTTGACATATATTTTGTGCATTGATTCTTGAACGAACATTATTAGGCCTTACTATTGAATTAATTAATGAATTTGAATCATTGGAGTGAATTGATTTCAAGTATACTGTATGGGGGTATCTATTTTAAAAGCAACGTTTGAATCATTATGGTACGAGAATTTCGTGAGAGACTGTGCACGGGAGAGTTACTGCATCTAAACTAGATAAAAGAAATTAAAAAAAAAACTCATATGCAAATGAGAGTGGAAATTAACAAAAGAAATATTATATTTTTTTACAAATTTTGTTTAGATATTTTTATATTATTTTATAAAATAAAAAAATAATACAACTAATATTTTAAAAATATAAAAAATATTTAATATTTTTTTATATTTATTAATTAAAAAAATTGTATAAATAAAAAATACGAAAATTTAGAATGATTCAATTAGTAACAATATCAGACATGGCCTACGGGGTACGAATTTCTAGAGAAATGTGACGGACGCGATAGAGACGGACTCACTGTGGTTGGAGAGAAACAGAATCGGTGGCTGCTGCTGGCTCGACACATCAAGCAGTACCAGTCATCTCTTGCCTTTTTTCTTTTTTCTAATGTGAAATGAAAACTCTCACTCACTCACTCTCATTCTGACAGTCTTTCTGTGGGCCCCAATCCCAACCAGTGAGGGCTCACGGACGGCACCACCCCCCTCTTTCTCTCTCTATCTTTTTGTGTGATTACGGTCCTAATACAATTATGGCATAATCATTTTCACACCTTGCTGTAAAGCTCACCCGCTTTTCCTTTTCTTTTCATTTCCCCCCTTTAAATACTATTTTTTCACTACGTCCAAACTCACATTTTTTGCTGTTCCCATTTGTGTCTTAGGTAAATTTGGTTTCACAATTACTTCTTTTGTTTTTAAATATAAGTAAAAAAATATAGGCTTTAATATGTTTTTGGTCCCTCTAAATATTGACGTTTTGAATTTAGTCCCTCTAAAAAAAGTCAAAGTTTTTTGGTCCCTCAAGAAATTAATTTTTTGATTTAGGTCCCTCTTTTGCGTTGACTGCTGACATGGCACACTGAGGTCCCTGTAAAAATGCTGACATGACTTACATGCAGAGGGACTAAAATCAAAACTTAATATTTAGAGGGACTAAAATCAAAACTTAATATATTTAGAGGGACTAAAATCAAAACTTAATATATTTAGAAGGACCATGTCAGCATTTTTACAGGGACCTTAATATGTCATATTAGCGGTCAACGCCAAAGAGGGACCTAAATCAAAAAATTGATTTCTTGAGGGACCAAAAAACTTTGACTTTTTTTAGAGGGACTAAATTCAAAACGCCGATATTTAGAGGGACCAAAAACATGTTAAACCCAAAAATATATATATTTAGATTAAATATAGTCTAAATATATATATTTTTTTACTTATATTAAAAACGAAGAGAATAAGTAATTACTACTAGACATGTATAGTAATAGTAAAGTATATTGATCTCTGTCAATCTACCTATGAAATTACAAGGCATGTGCTATTATATAGGTAGCTAGAAATAGAAGTGAGAAAATAATAAATATAATAGGTGAATAAATAAAAATAGAAATATTAGCATGTGGAATATGTTAGACGAGTATTAAAAATAAATGAGTATTTAAAAATCGTTGTTTTAGTCTTATATTTTGGGTCAAACGGTAACAAGTAACCACAATTTTCACTCAGCTAGCTAATTGACTTGTGTCCTGTTTGTGTGTAGGAGTCCAATTTTTAAATTACAGAGAAGTTAGTTTTTTTTTTCATGTACATAAAAAAGTGAAAAATTGTTAACTAGTTATTATTAATAAATAAATAGCTGATTATAGAGAAGTTAAAAAAGAGTTTTTAAAAAAAATATAAAAGTTAATTTTAATTTATGTGAAAAACTATTAATTAAAAAACACATGTTAAAAATGTTTATCAATTTTTTTTTCCAAATATAGCCTCCGTACAATTACGTTATTTTACACTTTAAAGTAGCTTGGTTGTTATTAGTAGATTTATTTGCAGCAAAGCCGTGCGGTTGTAAGTTGTACTTCATCCCTTCTTCTAGATTTGCATTCAATTTTAATGAGTTTTCGTTGTAACATTAATAAAAAAGCTATTTCTTAATTGGGTACTTAGTAGTTATGTAGTGTTTGACCCAGCTTTTTTTGGGGCTTAAAAACTACTTTTAAGTTAAAAAAAAAAAAAGAGTTTTAAAATTTAAGTTAAAGCTGTTTGATAATTTTCACTTTTGTTTGGCTTAAAAGCTATTTTTTGGTTAAAAGTTGTTTGGTGAAATATTTTTATTAAAAATTTGATTTTATTTAAAATCATCATAAATTATATATAATTGCAACCTTCTATTTAAATATTTTTCATTTTTCAAATAAGAAATAAAAAATAACTATGTTAAAGATAGTAAATATTTTATAAAGATCTAATTTATTTACTAAAACTATCTATGACAAATTAAATGAAATTTTATCACCACTACAACACGATAAAAACCTGAAATGGTATATGTTCTCGCCAGAATTTGACCAGAGACAGAGCCTAGTTCTTCAGAGAGAATCCCTAGAATGAGTCTTAGGTCACCCCAGCGGTTTATGCAACATACCCAGACTAGGGTTAGACCACTCCTATTTATAAGGGGCTATTCATTAATGACCTGAGACAAATTAGGAATGTCTTGCTTGACTGGGAGCGAATTGGGGGATCCTATTAATGAGGAGAGAGAATATGGGGTGATCTCTGGGGTTGACCCTGGATTTAGACTAGCTCAGCTATGACTTGTCTCGGTGGATCGTACCTCGGCAAGGTCTGTCAGGTCTGAACATGGGGGGGTAGGTCGGATGAGAGACGTTTCCACGAGGTGCAGTTCAACGGTTCCCTTTCATCTCGATCACTGGGTCGTATCCTACTCAGTCGGACGGTACACAGCCCCCTGAGCGTCAATCCTGAAAGGCAAAGGCGGTCGAAGTCTAGGTCGTATCCAACTCGATCGGACGGTACACCAGCCCCCTCGAGCGTCTTGCCTAAAAGGCGGTCGAGGTCTAGGTCGTATCCTACGCGGTCGGACGGTACACAACCCCTTGAGCGTCGAGCCTGAAAGGCGAAGGCGGTCGAAGTCTAGGTCGTATCCAACTCGGCCGGACGGTACACAACCCCCTAAGCGTCGAGCCTGAAAGGCGAAGGTGGTCGAAGTCTAGGTCGTATCCTACTCAGCCAGACGGTACAGTATAAAATAATGGAATTAAAATTCCAGACCCAACCAAACCACTAATCTGTTTGCTGACTGCTGTGAGATGGGATTGGAGGGTCTTGTTGTAGGCTGACACAATGTAAACGGCGCAAGAGGAATAGACGGGTAGGGAGGAAGAAAAAAAAACAAGGCGGGATTTTGGCAATAGCACAGATTCGAAGAGAGGCCATTTGTCATAAGTGCCGAACAAGCCCAAAAAAAGCTCCTCTTAGCAACTTTAAAAGAAAAGCTCCTTTTACTTATATTTTCTTCTATGCAAATAAGCTCTTTTTTTTCTAAAGAGCTTCTATGAAAAATTGTTTGGCCCAGCTTCTACTTTTAAACTGAAAAGAAGCCAATTAAAAGCTGGGTCAAACACTATCTTAGTGCTGCTACTTAATTACCTAGGTAGTATATATAGAGAGAGAGAGCGAGGAAGGGAAAGAGATTAAAAGAGAAAAGGATAGAAAGTAGTCCAGCTAGCTGAGTCTATGGCTGGCTGACTCGGTGACCCCCAGGGCAGCCGGGTTAAGATAAGGAGAGAAAGCTAAACTAAAGAGATCGAGTGAGAAAGAAATTTAAAATATTTATTAAAATTTATTCCCTTCTCCCTTCATTAATTTAAACTCTCATTCTTTTTTTTTTGGGTCCAACTTTAAACTCTCATTCCAAACAAAGACTTTTGCTCTCCGCGCGATTCACATGTAAAACCCATGTCAATTCCTTATATATGAGTCATATTATATTCTTTTCTTCCCCGTAGTCTCAATATATTAAATGAGAAATTCAAGGGATCGAGTGAAATCATTCATTCATTCAATAATCTATCTATCTATCTAGTAGTTTTATTTTCAATATATATTCTCAGATCGATATTATCTTTTCCCAGCACAATTAGCACCTTGTCAGTTGCTAGCACACAGCTTCTTCTTCTTTTTATATTGGCAGAACCTTCTTCCTAATATAACCCTATATATTCACTCCAAACTACGTACGCACTATTGGTTTTGGAATTTTCTAGGTAGCTAGTTTAGGACACACAAAATTTCTTCGGTTCAAAAATGATGTCCGAAGAAGCCTTTTCAGCTCCTCTCAACACCACGAGATGCGCCTCGGATCATGTTCAAGACCACCCTATTAATCCAAACCCAGCTAAGAAAAAGAGAAATCTACCAGGAACACCAGGCAAGTTCTTAATTCACTTCTCATCTTTCATTCTCTTCTATTAATCATTAATTAATTAAAAAATAATAATTCTTATGAATTTATTTAATTATTTCTTGATGATTAATTATAATTCATTTCATTAAGCAGATCCGGATGCAGAAGTGATAGCTCTGTCGCCCAAGTCCCTGATGGCGACGAACCGTTTCATATGCGAAATCTGCAACAAGGGATTCCAGAGGGACCAGAACTTGCAACTGCACCGACGGGGACACAACCTTCCGTGGAAGCTTCGGCAGAGAACGAACAAGGAACAAGTGATGAGGAAGAAGGTGTACGTGTGTCCCGAGAAGAGTTGTGCGCACCACGACCCTTGTAGGGCACTTGGAGACTTGACGGGGATCAAGAAACACTTTAGCAGAAAGCACGGTGAGAAGAAGTGGAAGTGTGACAAGTGCTCCAAGAAATATGCAGTTCAATCTGATTGGAAAGCCCATGCCAAGATTTGTGGGACTAGAGAGTACAAATGTGACTGTGGCACACTTTTCTCCAGGTATATATGTGTAGCATTTAAAAAATTTGTATTAAAAGAATATATCATCATGATGAATTAGCTAGCTAGTTTAATCGATCCAACAATTAAAATTTAAATGTCAATTAGATCCTCTAATTCATTGAATTTAGTGGGTGCATGCCGGATATAAAGTAGTTAATTGGGGGAATATTTGTTTGGAATAATAATAAATGAGTGCTGTTGTTAATTAATTGATGTCCATGTGTTTATTTAATGTGTGGTAATTAACAAATCAGGAAGGACAGCTTCATAACGCATCGAGCCTTTTGTGAGGCATTGGCTGAAGAAAGTGGGAGGATAACTACAGTAGTAGTTCCAGCAGCAGGTTTAAGTAACTTGAGGAATGAAAATCAATTAGCTCCAAGGATCCCTCAGATTTTTCCTGCGCTTCACTCATCAGAAGCACTGCCAATTGGGGTTAATAATTACGCTGATGCAGACCATGAACACAAGCTGAGGCAGCTGCCACTGTGGCAAGACCATTTAACTTCTCAGCAGCAGCTTCATCATCCACTTAGTAATGTTTGCAGCACCACGGTGCCTGATGTAGTGCAAACAATGGATGTGTTTGGGTCATCACAGGCACAGTATTGGTTGAATTACCGATACCCAGAAGAAGCTATTTCATATAGTACAAGTGGTAATAATAATAATAACCTTATATCTTTGCCTGCAGCACTACTAGTACCGCCACATGGACTGAAACAAGAACAAGAAGAAAACAAAGGAGACTTGTCGCATAGCGTAATAAACCCAATATTGTACTTGAGTAATCAGAACCCACAGACTCATCACATGCCAGCCACTGCACTGATGCAGAAAGCAGCGCTAATGGGATCTACCTGCAGGACCAACGATGACTTTGGGCGCTTGGGGAATTTGGAAGGGGGAAGCAGCACCGACCTTGGAGGTGGGTATTTATTAAATGATGAATATTCAAACAACTCGTTTGGGATGGTGAGTAGTAGTGGCAGTGGGACGAAGAATTTGGGTGACATGGTGATGCCCGTGGATAAAGGGACATTATTAACAAGTAGTAGACCACTACTACAATGTGATTCAAGCTCAAATATTAATAATGATAACAGAAACGGAATGGGATTAACGAGGGACTTTCTGGGGGTTGGAGATGAGGACTCGATAAGGTGCTGCAGGGCGCCCTCGATGTTGCAGCAGCAAGATCAGTTTGCTGAATTTAATGAGATGGGATCTGCAGCCAGGAACCTGGAGAGCCAGTACGGTACTGGACAGTACTACTGCTAGAGAGAGAGAGAGAGAGAGAGAGAGAGAGAGTTGCAATTTTGAATTAATGAAAAAGGTAGCTAGTTCAGAGAGCAGTACTGATCAAGGTTGTATCGTAATGATATGATATATAGGTAGCTAGCTACTGATCTTATTAGCATGTGAACTGAACTCACAATGAGATTTGGTTCTAGTCTACCGAGTTAGACCCAGAAAGGAAGTGGTGGAGTCATGCACAGAACAGTAGTGAACATGGGTTGGGGTTGGGGTTGGGGTTGGGGGGGTTCACGTGTGATGGATATCACCAATCACCATATATCACCAATATTCAACAAAGAGAATAGAGATCATCTCGTGAGGGAGGGGTGGGGGCCATTGCATGTTACAAGGGACAACAAGGCACGGGGGTGGGTGCATTCTCTCTCCGTTATGGAATTGGAAGGTCCCCCTAACCCTCCACCCATGCATCTCGATCGTAGAAGTAGATCAAGCAGTAGCATTACTACTACAGTTTTTTTTGTTAATTTCCCCTTTCCTTTTTATCTGACGTGGTAATTAACGTTGCTGATACAACTTTTCAGCGTCGTACCATCTACCAGATATTTGTCGCTACCTGTTTTTATTTCGAGTAAAACAATTATTTTGGTCTCAAAGAATATTAGGTAGTATAATTTTGATTCTGACAAATACAAAATTAAAATATAAGTTTAATTTTTTTTTTAATTTCATATTTATCAAAAAAACAAAGTGACAGCGGCATTGAGCCTTTCAGAAACCAAAGTGATTCTTGCAATTTTCTTTTCTTTTTTTCGGTGGCCTTTCAACTGCTACGGCCGTGAAATGCTTTCCACGGCGAAATCAAATAATAATATAAAATAAATATACTATATATAAGTGCTCTATTTCCTAGCCATTTTTTTAAATTAAAATGTGTTTCACGAGTTTGTCGTCTTTCATGCATCTGAAATTTTTATATTTATTTCATATTTCTCTTTTTTATTTATTCTTTATTTTCACTTTCATTTCTTAGTACATCTTCAGGTGTGACAAAAAATATCTTTCATTTTTTTTTGACAAAATCTTTCATCTTTCATGTTTGTGAAATCACGAGTCAACGGTGTGGTTGCAATATGGAATGATCATGAATGATGATCGATAATGAAATTTTGGCTGAGAACAAAATAAAAATATTATAGCACCGTGTTCACTTTTAAATTTATACTATATTTTTTTTGAAAGGAAATTACCCAAAATGTTTTATCACTAGTCAGTGTCTAAATATTGAAGCACACCGCAGGACGCCTAACATTGGAGTTTATAATTAGCTAATTCGGGACCAAGTTTTATTGATGAATTTCTTCTTCAGAAGACATAAAAAAATCTTGCAAAATATAGAAACAACCATATCATAGCACTCTCGTATTAGAATAAATTCAGAGTTACAACAATCTCGGATCCCCTGATCCACTCTGATAAATTCACCAATCACCACTATAGTATTCACTCCTTCCTCACAATTACATAACACTCTTGAACATTAATAGCATTATCACCTAATCGCCTGGACGTTGGCAATTGAGAATTTGAGATAGTACTGTGTTCTGTTTTATGTTGACAAAGCGGTTACGAGAACTACTCCAAGAACAAGGGACACCCACTTTCCATACACAACATTGATTTTCTCGGTGCCGGAGTTATCGTCCGTGGAATTAATCTGAGATGATTCTGAGGAATCCTGTGATATGGGCTTCTCCTTATCAGGTTTGGGAGCCATTGCCGAAGGTTCGGGTGCCAAAGACGGAGCCTTTGAGGGAGCCTTAGAGACGGCGAAGAAGTCCATAGGAAGAAGCACCTTACCCACCTTGTAAATAGCGAGATGCTTATCGGTGTAAATGATGCCGGTGATGGTGGTGTTAACCTCACCCGTCGATATGTTCACACTCCCACCGTAACTGATCACATTCAGTTCCACCTTTCCGGGTTTAGCCCCGGCGAGTGTTCTGACGGGGTTGGTGAGGGTGTCGAAGTTGGAGCTGGAGACATAGTCTGATATCACGTGGAACTGTAACAGCTCCAGCTTCTGTCCATCGGAGAGAGAGTTGAGGAACCCTGCTTTCAGCTGCGAGAAGGCGCTGTCGTCGGGTGCGAGCATGGTTATGCCACCTGATTTAGTGGTGAGGAGCTGTGAGTTTAGTTGGTTTATCAACTGGGTTGTCTTCATGAGTCGGATTAGGACGTTGAATGACTTCGCCTTCCTCAGGATTCCGACAATGTCAACGGTGGGTGCGGCTTCAGCGTCAGGGGTGGCGGCATCACTGCTGGGTGACCCTGGCAGTGAGGGAACCAATGGCTTAGGGGATGCGGCTGGTGGGGTTGGTGCTGCTGGTTGTGTTGGGCCTGCAGCTGGTGACAATTGGGCCAAAGTGGTACTGGTGGAACACAATAGGGAATAAACTAGCACTAGTAGTAGTGCAATTGATGAGAAGAAGGACATGTGAGGGAACTGCTTCTTCATCATCATTTTGGATTTTGGTAAATTGATAAGGCTGTGTTGCTAATTTTGCAAATGAATGCAAGTGGTGGGAATTGTATCTGTGAATGAGTACTCGATGCATTGATGACAAGAAGGAGTTGGGTTTTATAGAGCAAATCTTGGGAGACAATGAGAAGTTGGTGAAAGGTTTTGTTTGTAAAAACTTGTATTGTGATGTGTGAACTTATAGTTGCTACTTGCTGGCAAGTAGGAGATTGAGGTGTTGCATTCGACAAAGATATAAGGATGGTACTTGGGAGATGGGGCAAGGCAATGAGTTTTTAGTATGATTTATGTGAATTTTGCTGAGACCGTAGTAATGGGACAGTGAGAGTTTTTTGCAGTTGAAATAGAGTGAGAAAGATACCAAACCTAACTAAGGTGTCAGTAATACGACATTTGGCTGTGTATTTGAGATGCTCAGATCACTGATAATCAATTGTTCGTTCCAACTAATAAAACACTCTTTTCTTATTGCTTTCACGTATCCTTTCTCAACTAAAAGTCACGTCTTGCCATAGGCAAGGAGATTAAGGTGTTGCATCAATGAAGGTACGTGGATATGGGAGTAAGAGATACTTGGGTGATCCAGCAGCGAGTTCTTGCTGGAATGATTTGATTTTCGTTATTTTTTCCCCTTTTTTCATGGCTCTCATGATCAAATGGTGAAAGGAAGAATTAAATTCGAAACGTAATGTTGTATATCTTTCTCTTGTACAAGAGTATTTTAACTGTTGATTTTTAAACTACTAGATCATAAACATGATCGTATCACAAATCAACTACTCTAAAACCATTACATGTTGGGTTAAAACAAAGGAGTGCTTTTGTCTATAAGCTCCCAACCCAAAATACAAATCCTGTGCTTAAATCACAGGAACATGTTTTTGGATTTCAAAGTCATTTCAAGGACTATGTTATTGGTATAACATTTTGTCATAAATCCCGAGATATGCTTGGAAGCTAACATTGGTAAAATATGGGAAATTCAACCTTCTCCCAACTAGGAGTTCCAATCTTATTATAGAAGTCCTAACTCCCAAAATTGTTAAATTGAATGAATTCATTTGTACTATGTGGATCTGTATCAGAGGCTCCTTCTCTGTTTACAGATCCTACTTTATAGATACATGCATTAAAATTGCAGCAGATCCTTGCTATTTTTCAGAGCTCCCTTGTAAACTCGGTGCAACATCATCCCCCTTTCTCAACTACATTCATATTACAATACAAAAATGTCAAAATGCAGGTATTTCATATGTCTTGTATCATCATCACCTGAAGCATCAGTTTGGCATAGATGGCAATAATAATTAGATAAAAGATCCTTATTCTCCATGAGACAGATAGATGGGATATCCCCTCAACATAACAATTTCACAGCTACAAATTAATTCCACAACCATATATAACATTTCACCAACCCATCATTTCCTTGGCCTCTTTATAACCCCTCTCCTCCACACTCCCCACACAAGCATTCCAATCATTACCATTCTTCCAGGTGCATCAAAGCCATCACTTACAAACAACAAGCCTAGGCTTGTGCAACTGGAAGATGAAACAAGCAACTCTCTTCTTCTCCTTCTCACTCTTCCTACTACTCATTTCCTCCACCTTGGCCATTTCACCTGCACCAGCTGCAGCCCCAAAGGCCCCACCAACAAAAACTCCTCCAACCCCAAAGACAACAGCAGCAGCACCATCACCAAAACCATTAGTCCCCACATTACCTCAGTCTCCAGACTCCTCAGATTCTCCCGATGACATCACAAAGATCCTCAAGAAGGCCAAGACATTCTCAGTCCTAATCCGGCTTCTGAAAACCACAGAGATCATGAACAACATAAACTCACAGCTCATCACAGCTAAGAGTGGTGGCTTAACCATCCTTGCACCAGATGATGCAGCATTTTCAGGGCTCAAAGCAGGGTTCCTCAATTCCCTAAACGAAGGCAAAAAAATCGAGCTTTTACAGTTCCACATCCTACCCGAGTTTGTCTCTAGTTCAAACTTTGATTCCCTCAGCAACCCTGTTCAGACTGTGGCTGGTAAAGACCCCACGAGGCTTCCACTCAATGTCAATGCGTTGGGGAACAGTGTCAATATCTCCACTGGGGTCGTTAATGCTTCCATTGTTGGGGTTGTTTACTCTGATAAACAGCTTGCTATTTACCGTTTGGATAAGGTGCTTCTTCCCCTTGATTTCTTTGTCACCAAGGCTCCTGCTTTGGCTCCAACTCTTGCTGCGAAGGCTCCTAAAGCTGCTAAGGAGAATTCTTCTGCTGATGATCAAGACGAAACAGACCAGGATCATGATAAATCTGGGGCTCTCAGTTTGCTAGTTAGCATTCGTGGAACAATAACGTTGATGATGTCTCTTGGGTTAGCTCTTGTCGCAGTAGCAACCATGTGGACTTGAAGCTGCATTTTGAGTTTTATTAATTTCTAAGTCAAGCACGCCATTTTCTTTCTTTCTTTCTTTTTTTTTTATTTTTTATTTTCTGCTCTTTATTTAAATTTTGCTATCTGTTTCTTGGTTTCTTGTGTATTGGCGTTATGAAGAGGACGTGGATCCTTGATTCCTTGTGATTTTTTTTTTTGGTATAAAGATGTTTGATTTGAGATAAGTAAATTTCTTTGATACTTAAAAGTAGTATGCATTGAATGCAATATTTGTACTCTTCCCAATTAATTAATCTATTGCGCTTAACATGGAAATTAAGGCTTTCATATGCTTGCGGCCAAGGGCAATATGGAGTTCATTCATTCATTAGAGTGCTAAAGTTTTTGAACAAGTGAATTAATTAAAGGAGAAAGAATTAACACAGAAAAACAAGAAAGAAAGAAACAGAGAGAAAATGAAGGGAAAAACAGGAAGGATCAGTAGGATAGATTTTATATAAGGGTAATGGCCCATGGACCACCACCCCACACCCATGGCACACACCCCCCACTTCAATGGGATGAGGTGTGTGATGGGTGATGGGGTGTCCACCTATCACTACCCTTTATATAATACCTACTGGAAGCGTGAGGAGCGGAAGAGAATTACTCACAGTTTGTGTAATGCACACACTAATGGATTTTTTTTAGAACAAAAAAGTAAATTTATATAATGATGAAATCCCACCAACAATTGCATCAATTTTAACAATAGACTGATCTCACATATCCTAACTTAAACAAATTAAAATTGTTATTTGTAAAGAGACATGTTATAGAGTAGATTATGCGTCCGATTAATTTAAGTTTTGATAGAATTAATATTGAAAGAGTTTATATTATTATTAATTGATCATGTCCTTAAAAATTAATTATAGTGCAATGCGCTATAAATAAAGTAGTGGTATTTGCATATCATTATGTAAATTATTTATAACATTGCAAAAAGACTGGTTAAAAAAATGAGATAGATTAGGCATAAATACAAGTGGATCTTGTGCAGAACCAAATTTGTGCATAGAAAATAGCATAAAAAGTGATATACGACCAAATCATCGAGCAACTAACATTTCCTATAAATAAATTGGAAAAGAATTTGCATATGAATTTATGCAAAAAATGTGAATACTCTTATTTATATATGCGAAAACTTAACATTTTCTGAAAGAAAAATAGGCACTAAGGCAGAACAATCTGATAATCATATTTCATATGCAGATCTACAATTATTTACTGTCTTGATCCAAATCCACCTGAAAATGGGTTCTTTTGAGTTAAAAAAGGGATAGATTTTACATCGACCCTAATTGAAAGCAACACACGCATTACACAATACACATCCACCCCATCTAACTCTTATATTTTGGCTACATTCAATTGAGCTCTCCCTATTTCCAACGTTTCAATCTTCATTGATGCGCCACCATAAACTCCTTGTCAGTATGAGACCCCTCACAACGCATTCCCGCATCAAAACATCCCCAGCTCTATCCAGCTCTGCCTCTCCCTCTAATTTTTTCCATGTCCCTTTCAAGCAAGAGCTTATTGCTCCATCACCCTGCTCATGATCTCTTATACCCCCAATCCATCTTCATTGATGCAACACCTTAATTAATCTCCCGTGCCACAAACCAACATACAAGTTCACAAATCACCATTAAGGGTTTTTACAACAAACCCTTTCACCTACCCGTGGCTGTCATTCTCTCCAAGATTTGCTCTATAAAACCCAACTCCTTCTTGTCATCAATGCATCGAGTACTCATTCACAGATACAATTCCCACCACTTGCATTCATTTGCAAAATTAGCAACACAGCCTTATCAATTTACCAAAATCCAAAATGATGATGAAGAAGCAGTTCCCTCACATGTCCTTCTTCTCATCAATTGCACTACTACTAGTGCTAGTTTATTCCCTATTGTGTTCCACCAGTACCACTTTGGCCCAATTGTCACCAGCTGCAGGCCCAACACAACCAGCAGCACCAACCCCACCAGCCGCATCCCCTAAGCCATTGGTTCCCTCACTGCCAGGGTCACCCAGCAGTGATGCCGCCACCCCTGACGCTGAAGCCGCACCCACCGTTGACATTGTCGGAATCCTGAGGAAGGCGAAGTCATTCAACGTCCTAATCCGACTCATGAAGACAACCCAGTTGATAAACCAACTAAACTCACAGCTCCTCACCACTAAATCAGGTGGCATAACCATGCTCGCACCCGACGACAGCGCCTTCTCGCAGCTGAAAGCAGGGTTCCTCAACTCTCTCTCCGATGGACAGAAGCTGGAGCTGTTACAGTTCCACGTGATATCAGACTATGTCTCCAGCTCCAACTTCGACACCCTCACCAACCCCGTCAGAACACTCGCCGGGGCTAAACCCGGAAAGGTGGAACTGAATGTGATCAGTTACGGTGGGAGTGTGAACATATCGACGGGTGAGGTTAACACCACCATCACCGGCATCATTTACACCGATAAGCATCTCGCTATTTACAAGGTGGGTAAGGTGCTTCTTCCTATGGACTTCTTCGCCGTCTCTAAGGCTCCCTCAAAGGCTCCGTCTTTGGCACCCGAACCTTCGGCTGAGACAGCGAAGGCGCCTAAACCTGATAAGGACACGGCATCATCCTCGGATTCGTCACAGGTAGCTAATCCCACTGAAGAGAACTCTGCCTCTGTCACTGTGTATGGAATGTGGGTGTCACTTGGATTTGCGACTTTAGTGGCGGCATTGGTGAAAACCTGAAATGGAGACGCAGGTGGATTCGCCCGCTGTGAATCTCCTTCTTCTGAACACGCATATTCTGTGATGTTATTTGTGGTTTTGTCTTGTTTTTTTGACTTCGTAACCTAGGAAGCGGACTCCGAGAGCTGTGTGAACGTTTGCGTGATTGTGTGCTGCTTTCCTTTCCTTTCGTAAAATATATATGATATTTTTTTTAAACTAATATATATGTATTTACTTAGCCTTATGTGAGGACTGCTTTTTACAAGTAAAAAAATTCACTGCGAACAGTAATAAAAAAAAAATTCATTGCGAACAAAACTCGGTTATGATCTTTATTCTCTTAAAATATGGATATTTTTTGGTCCAAAAAATATGGGTTGGTCCAAAAAATATGGGTTGTTTTTGCACCAGAGATTTACATGAAGGAAATTGGTATATACACCACGAAAAATTAGCCATACACCCTATTTAACTGTGGAAATTTCTAAAATACCTTCCATTTTTATGTATATTTCGGAAACTGAGTTTCCGGAATGCAATTTTGTATTCTGGAAATTTCAGTTTCCGGAATGCAAATTTTTTGAATTGTGGGATGTATTCCGGAATGCAAATTTGTATTCCGGAAACTTCAGTCAAATTTGTATTACGGAAACTCCAGTTTCTGGAATGCAATTTTGGATCCAGTTTTCGGAATGTAAAATTGCATTCCGAAAACTCCAGTTTCCAGAATGCACGCGAATTTTGAGGGTATTTTTGAAATTTCAATATTAAAAGAGGTGTATGTCTAAAAAGTGTAGGGTGTATTTACCATTTCCCTTACATGAAAAGAGCTACAAATTAAAAGACTACCGTGTGGCCGTATCTTGGGCCCAACCCAATACGCGAGCCGGGGTGATGTTTGGCCAGATCCTGGATTTTGGTTTTGGATTGTGGGTTGGGCCGCTTCATATTAAAATTTCTCAAAGAATAAATACACAATAAATATTTATTTTTTTATCTCACACAAATTTTCGAAAACATGCAACTAATTATTAGATAAATTCAGTACTTATAAAATTATGGTCGATTTGATTTGGATTGGATCAATTTTCAAAATAGGATCCGAAAACCGATCTTCAATAAATAAAAAAAATGATTTTTCGGTTTTTGATTTTTGGGTTCAGTTTTTGCGACTTGCATTGGATTTGATCAATTGATAAATACTTGTACCATTACTATGTAGACTATAAACTATCTCTAAATAAGTTTATAGGCTTATGTATTTACGTAAGTCTGCAAGCCTAATTTTTTAGATAGGCCAACTAGTATATGATTTTAAGATATCGTAATAATATTTTTAATATAATAATACTATTTTGTTTTATTTTATTTTATTTAATGTAATAATTTCGTATCTTTTTGGAGCATCACACAGCAAGGCCTAATAAAACTGCATCGAGTTCTCTTTAGTTTACCTCACAATTAAGCTGATCTCATTTAGAATTCAGCCACCTTTTTCGGGGATCTGCCGAAGTTTTTGTAAAGAGTAATGATATATATATAATCTCCTCAATAATCCTCTTAACAACATGCTAATTATTTTGAATATATAGTACTAAATAAAAATGAAAGTACTCATTAATACCTTAAAAAATTTGTTCCACTTTTTCGTAAGTAGTTAAGAGAAATAGTAGAGAATAATTAGGAAATTAGGAAGGATTATAAATTTTTTGACTGGATTAACTGAAAACAATAAACAAAATATCCACCTGATTTTTCTAGTAGGAGTTCTTCGATTGCAGCTTGTATTTTCTTTTGAAGCAAATTGATTGCAACTTGTATAGAGTACGCAAAATTCTTGTATGTAATACACTTATACACAACATATGAAGTTTTTCTTACAAGGGGGATTAGAACTAATAGATTCTCCAAGAAATAAAAAAAACAGAGAACTAATAGTAGAACGAAGACCAAACCTTCATAAATGGAATTTAGTTAATTTTCACCACAACCTTGACCAATAAGAGAGAGAGAGAAATAAAGGAAAAGAAGACAATTATTGAAAAAGCACCGTAAGTCTGCAAAACGTGGATTCCAATCCTCCCCAGTTGATAGCTTCATCTTTAGCATGATTGGTTTTCAATGGTTGCAAAAATACGTTAGAATTCAAAGTAACTATAGATTTTTTTTTAGGCAAATATATTTTTAGATGAAATGTATATTTGCAACTGAAAACGAGACATGACCGATTTTGTCTTCACCATGAAATTGCTGCTACTACAACTGTAGCAACAGCAACAGGAACCCACATAAGATGCCGCTGTTTCACACTCACGGCAGCAGAGTCATCATCTGCCGGAACTCCGGTGCTATCAGCAGATTTCTTCTTAGAAGCACCAGACTTTTCCGGTGCCGGAGCAGGAGCAGGAGGCTTGGCAATGAAGAAGTCCCGAGGAAGAAGCACCTTATCCACTTGGTAAACCGCGAGCTGGTGATCAGTGTAAACGGTGCCACCAAGTGTGACGTTAACAATACCCGTCGTCATGTTAACTTGGTTTCCCGAACTTGTTATGTTGAGTGCAAGCCTATCAGGGTCTTCACCGGCCTGTGTTCTAACGGGGTTGCTCAAAGTATCGAAATTTGAGTCCGAAACGTGGATGGGTAGCAAGTGGAATTGGACGAGCTCGTTCTTTTGTTGGTCACTGAGGGAATTGAGGAAACCAGGTTTGAGGCCTGAAAACGCATTGTCGTTTGGTGCAAACAAGGTTAAGCCACCGTCTGAGTTTAGGAGTTGGGAGTTTATCTGATT
The DNA here is from genome assembly GCA_030159175.1 of Glycyrrhiza uralensis. Taxonomy (NCBI): domain Eukaryota; kingdom Viridiplantae; phylum Streptophyta; class Magnoliopsida; order Fabales; family Fabaceae; genus Glycyrrhiza; species Glycyrrhiza uralensis. The sequence goes on along the minus strand of BRZY01000003.1, from coordinate 51,427,561 downwards.
GGCCACGTGGGTTGTCTGAAGAAGACGGATTAGGGTGGTGAATCCTCCAGCCTTTTTCAGGATTCTGATTATGTCTGTTGGGGCTGACGAAGGTGCTGGTGCTGGGGATGCTCTAGGTGACTGGGCTAAAGTGGTTGGGGTGGAAGAGCATAAAAACATTAGAACAAGTGTGAGAGAGAAGAGGAATGGATGTAGTTTCTTCATCACCATCTTTCGTTTTTTGTTTTTTGACTGAGAATTGAATCAGTGACAGTGGGGATGGTGGTGAGACTGAGAAAGGAGTGAAGGGTGGTGGTCCTTGCAGTGAGTGCTTGATGTGGGAGGGAAATATATTATGGGAACCTGAAAGGGCATTTTTTTTTTTGAAAAAAAAAAGTTTGGTGGAATGTTTCTTTAGAAACTTCAGTTGTTCTACTGAAAGGTAGTGTGTCATGGGCTATACTACTGTATTAGCCTGCCAGTTGGAATTTGCTTGGGAAGGCAGGAAAAACAGTGAGATATATTATATCTAAGTGGGTGTGTGTATGGGCGAAAAAATATGTATGATATTGATTGCGTAGCATTCACTTGTAATTCTTCTGATGAAGTAGCAAGACAATCAAGTGCTTGCTGCTAACTCACGGAACAAGTCCCTAATTTACTTTTGCAAGACATTTTGATGGAGCTTGATGATGATACATGGATGTTAGCCTCTGACCTACGATGCATTCATTGTTAGTGCTACATGATCGGTGTTGATTGCCAGTGGGACTCCTCTGCTGATTATACTGATCTTGCTTTTAATGTTTGTTGTGGAAGAACGATGGTTTAACTGTATGATTACATGTACTTTGCTTAAGCAGATAGGAAATTCTCTAATTACCTGGTTTCTAAAAAGAAGAGTGTTACTATAATTATTAGATTTTATTTTAGTCCATTTGTATGTAATTACGTGCAAATTCGAAGATGGCTAAAGTTTTTTACTTTGATGCGTCACTCAAGTGATCCTTTTCTCGTCTTCATACATCAGATGATAGGGTCACATGATATTTTATTTTGGCACATACACTTGAGATTCAAAATCATACATTATGGGGCTCCTACTTGTGTGCATAACCATCAAGCCATAACACCAAGGACTTCGAAAGTTTGAATCTATCTTAAAATTACCAGCAGATTTATTAGATTCCTAAAATTAACACGACACGTACTCGTTCTAACATGATCTTCCTTTGTAACTCATTCACATAGAATTATTTGAGTATCTCCAGGACATGTAAGAGCCGTTGAGAGGTCCAATTCAAGTTAGTAGTTTACTATGCATTCTGGAAATCAGATAGAGATAGCCATCACCATTGCATTTAACAATCTCGTAATCTGGGCCACGGTCTCTGTATCCCATTTTCTGGTTCTGGTCCAATATCAACGTAGATTGTTAAGCTTGATTTGAGTCTTTGACAAAAAAAAAACTTGATTCGAGTCATTACTTCAGATAGAAACATGCGAAAGAGGGTTCACAGGGACTAACTTATTCAGTCACAGGCTTCTGGGTTTACTAGTTCTTTAAGAATACGTAGCAAGGTGGTTCACAAGAGTGGTGATTTTCAAGTTCTGGAAGGAGTGGATCTGCTTTACTGAATGTTGTTTCCTCCTTGATTAGAGGGAAACATATCTAGGGAAATCATGTTTCTGATTTATCAATAAAAATGGAATTTCCACAAACTAGAAAACACTGAAGAAAAGTAAAAGAAATGTATTTTCATACTGTGATATGGAAAGGGCAAATGAGCTTCCAATGCTGGACAATTGAAGGTTCCAAACAAAGAAGGAATATGAATTACTCAGATTTCTGAAACTTAAATCAGCTTGTGGCCATTACAGTTGACAAAAATTTGGCTGATCCAACTAACAGATTATGTTTCAGATCTGCATCTTCTGTATTTTCTGACGTTAACAAATGCAGTTGATTGAAGAACCACAAATAGAATATGCTAGAAACTCAACAAAAGTTTGCAATAGGAGTTTCTAAAATGCATGGAGCATGGGGCATGAAGCTAGAAGGATTAATAAAAGATGGAGCATGGGGCATGAAGCTAGAAGGATTAATAAAAGATGGAGCATGTTAGTGTTTCTACATGACTGCAAAGTCATATATTGGCATACTAATATAATAAATATTTATCAAAAACTTCCCACACAAACTCCTCTAGAAGACCACTGCACTAATCCCTGCTAATGCCATGCAGTGTACACACTTGGTGGAAGATACTGATTTATGAAGGGATGCAGGCAACACATACAAATATCCAAGATGCCAATTTGCGCAGGGAAAGGGTGCAGTCATATTTTATTCCAGGCTCAAATGTAGTTTCTTACTGTTACCCTCAAAATGACTGTATAGACATCCAAAGCACTGAGCAAAAATTTATCATCAAGATACAAATACTAGGCAAAAAAGAAACGGAATGTAGTATCAAAAAAACAACTGAAGTACTGAACTCAATTTTTAAATTAGTGGAAGCCAAAAAATTTATGCCATGTCTGAATGGGAGGAATTAAGGAGAAGAGAGGCAACAAAGGGGGAGAGTGACCAAAATCATTGTGTGCAAGTTGTAAAGCGGGGGAAGGAGTGAGAAACCAAGCAAGTGAAAATGGGGAACCAAGTGAATCAGGAAAGGAGTAAAGTATATTTTTGTTTTCTTTTGGGGATTTTTGGGGCGGGGGGGGGGGGGGGGGGGGGCACTTCCTGCCCCACCTTCCATCTCAAAACCCTTCCCTCCCTCTAATTTAACTAACTTTCAAGCAGGGGGAAGAAAGTTTCCCTCCTTTCCTTTCCCTAGACATCCAAAACAAGGGGAAATACTTCCCTTCCATCCCAATACTCCCATTCCCTTCCTTTTCCTTCTATACCACTCTCTTCCCCTCTGCAGCTCCAGCCAAACGCATCCAAACATAGCTTAAGCATTGTTTCCATCTGTAGTTAGTAATTCATATATGTTTCCATCTTTCCATGGGTTAATTAACTTCAGATATGTTACCAGATTTCAACATAAGAAAGAAAATAACAGTTGCAGCATGCTAACAAAGCAAAGTCAACCATTATGCATAGTCACTGGGGAAAAAATCTATCCAAATGGGAATGGGAGCTTTGACGAGAAATGTGAAGATACATACACTATGGAAATGTAAAATGGTGATTACTCACCATGATACATGTTTCCATTACAAAATGTGACAAATTAAAGGAAGTATAAGCTTAGATTCTCCACTATATTTGTTTTACATTTTTTAACCTCACCTATTCCCTCTTGAATTTCTTTCTCCTAATGCATCCTCGGCTTTCACTTTCTCGGGAACAAAATCTGAAAGCATAGTAGAAACCCTTGTAATTAGTGTGAGGTAAATACATGGAAAGGTGAACTTAGAATACTTCAATGGTTATTGGATGGAATTTCAACAGGGATAAGAAATTACCAGAAAGAAAGTCATATTTCCTCTGCTTACTAACAACATGTGCTGAAACAAAAAGCAGGTGTGTAATAAGTAATTGGGAAATATTTAATGGTCTCGATGCACAAGCAAGCACACAGACAAATATGTACACGGATAAATTCCAATGGACATAACAACTAGCAGTTCTACAACCTATTTAGGCCATAGGTCGATACTAAATCATGTGGTAGCACTGCAAAGTGCCAACCAAAAAAACGTTTTTACAAAATTGAGTTATTGAACTCACCCTTCTCACTTTTGCTCTTATTGATAGAGATCGGAATAAAAAAATTAACGAGACCAAAGGCTTACATTGAATTAAATGCTGGTGCCAAATTAATGGGTTAGATCAATATTGCACAGGGAAAGAAAAGGCAGTATTTACAATAGCTTGGAAGGACAAAGCAATTCCACAAAAGAGCAATGGAAGAGATTAAAAAACCCTTCACCATTCCCTTTCCTATTTCACAGCACTGATGAAGTTGAATGATTTTACCATCCCTCTATACCACTTAAGCCTAGCTTAATGTTAGTTTAGTTTTATTATATGTAAATTGGAATATAGGTTTCTAGAACCAATTAATAGTGCTGACTCCATTGTTGAGGCAAAATGTAGTTCCCTGCAGTTACAAGTTGGAGGTGTGCATATTGTAGGGAGTGTTGATGATATTATAGTGAATGGGTTGACAACTATTCAGAAGCGAATTGAGGAAACGGTTCAAGAGAGGTATAACGGAAAATTCCTCACTTTACATTACATGGAGAAATATTAAATATGCATGATGCTAGATAGTACAAATTTTATCCGCACTAAAATCACACAAAACGATCACATTCTATTGATTCCTCCTTGTGTCCCCACATGAGTTATTAGGCATAACGTGATTGGCCGAATAGCTTTTGCAATATTTTTGAGCGAAAAAAATTCGTACTGAACGGCAGCACTCATTCAATATTTACTTTTATTAGATTTGATTTCAGACAGCTGCTAGATTGTGAGTCTACCTGTACACGATACCAGTATGATATTCCCTACCTTAAAAGCCAAAGCCCTTTCAAAGATTCACCTCGCTCACCCATTATCCACCTCAAAAAGTGTAACCAACAAATGTCTAGGAATTCTACTCAAGCAGTTGATTTTCAAAGTACAAAAGAAAAATGTCAAATTATAATTACAGTTCCGTTATCCGGTATCAATATTTTTGCACGAAAACACGACAAAACCAATAAATGACCAATCATGAGATAACAAATAACAAATACAATACATGGGAAGGTAAAAATTGATAATTCATTGCCACTTATCAATCAGTAACGGTTCGCGCAGAGTACTTTCCTACTCGGAAGCATTTCTGTTATAATTATAAGTCTAATAGCTTACAAATCTTCAATGATGTTCCAATATTAAACAAAGAAAAGCATCCCTTGAGTTCCCAGAATATATATAGATATAAATGTTAATGGCGGATAAACAATCAGCTAGAAATTTCATTCATTTCAATCATGAAGATGGCCTTCAGACTAACCCCAATCTCATTGAACTCACGCATTGATTTTAACAAAAAACAAATTCAAACATACCATACAAAAAGGCAATCACATTCGCATAGTTTCAAACACAGAAGCAGCTATAAAAGAAGAGAATGAGAGGGACATTACATAGGTGCTTGTAACTCAGAGATTTCTTCCGGTCCTGAACAGAACAAGCATAAGCTTCCTGCGTGAAACTTTCAAGGAACTTCTCCTGCGAGGAAAAATGCAAATGCTGAAGGATAAAAGCAGAGAAGAAGAAGAAGAAGAAGCTGTAACGGAAATTGAAGAACGATGTAAATATAAAAGATTAAAAGGTACCGCAGCTTTGTTGATGGCCAATAAAGCTTCCTGAGAGACACGCAAATCGGGATCTTCGCCCTTCAACATCGTCCTGATACGATTCATCGGGAACACGTGCGTTTTCGCCTCTCCTCCACCTTCGGCGTCCTCTACCTCTTCCTCCACGTGCTTCTGTCGCTTTCGTTTAGCTTCTTTTTCTCCTCCTTGTCGTTGCTCTCTGGAATTTCCATTAGTGAGCTTGAGCTTCTTATTCTTCTTCTTTTTGTTCTCTTCCTTCTTCTGTTTATCTATGTTCTTTTTGGTTTTGCTTGCAGTTTTGGAGGTTTCTCCGTTTTTTATCTTCTTGTTCTCTGATACGGAATTGTTGGAGGAAGCCATTGGAACTTGCATGCAGTGGAAAGAAGCACTTCCCCTCTCCAACTCCAACTCTCACGGTTTCCGACAGACACACACACCCACACCCACACCCACACCCACGCGCACAGGGTTTATTTTTCACTTTTCGCCTTGTGCCGGAAGCGGGTCTCGAAGACGAAGCGTACGAGTACTCGACCCGGATTCATAGTGCTCAATTCGGGCCAGAAAATCCGCTTGTGTCACTGGGCCTCTTGGCTGACCTCGATGAATTGGGCCTGTTGTTGGACTGTTGCTGTCAAACTCGTTTTATGGGCTTTTCTATATATACACATGTTTTTTTATCCACACATGTCTGATGCGGAACTTATAATTATGCATATATATATATATATATATATATATATATATTAAAATATACATGATTCAGAACTAATAGTTCTACACATTGTACTTCAATGCAGAACTAATAGTTCCACAAATATTTTTTTAAAACATACATGATATAGAACTAATAGTTCCGCACGTTGTAATTAAATGCAGAACTAATAGTTCCGCAAGTATTCTTTATTCGTTACACATGCTTGCGGAACTATTAGTTCCGCATCATGTATGTTTTAAAAAAAATATGCGAAACTATTAGTTTTGCATTGAAGTATAGCGACTGCGGAACTATTAGTTCCGCATTGAAGTACAGTGTGTGGAACTAATAATTCTGCATCATGTATGTTTTCAAAGAAAAATATACATGCGAAACTATTAGTTCCGTATCAAGTATGTGTGAATAGAAAAGTATATATGTGGGCCTATGAAACTATTAGTTTCGCATTGAATTATAACGTGCGGAACTATTAGTTCCTTATTGAAGTACAGCATGTGGAACTAATAGTTCCGCATCATGTATGTTTTTAAAGAAAAATATATATGCGAAACTATTAGTTCTGTATCAAGTATGTGTGGATAGAAAAATATGTATGTGTAAATAGAAAATACCCGTTTTATTTGGACAATATTGCTGTTTTGACCAAAAAAACATTGCTTTTCTTCTTTTTGAAGAAAAAAAAAACATACGCCTAATACTATAGAGCAATAGAGCATAGACTATGTGATGTATAATTATTTTATTGAATAAAAATTAAGATAATATATTATTTATTTTCTTTAATTTAGGTGTTTGCCGCTATCACGATTAGAATAATTAATCTCTCAACATTAATTTAGGCCTTTATTTTATTTCAGATTAAATAAGTAGACATCTTTTGATTACAAAAATTGCATATCTTTAATATCGATCAAACCTTTGATTTTTATCATTCTTGTCCACTAAATTAATTTCAGATCAAGGCGAAACATTGAAACGTGCGTTGGGGCTGAATGATTGGTAGGTTATGTGAAAATTTGGAAATTATTGTTTGGCTTGCACTTGATTAGACAGAGACGTGGACATTGCCTAACAGAGCTTTTGTATTGTTCGATTTGGATTTTTTAGTGCTACTATTGCCATTTAATATGTTTGATTCTTTCCCCGTCTTAATTTTGTAACATACTTTGTTTTCTCGTTTGCAAATTAATAATGCAACACCGGATACCACTAGTTTTTTTCTCCCACCAAAGAAAAAGGAACAGATCACAAATAGATTTTTTTTGGCATTAATGCGGTAGCTAACTTCGTCTGCATTTAATTATGAGGTGGGGTTATGCGGCAGCTTCGTCTGGCCATGTGTATCGAAGCTAGCTAGGGGATTTGAGATTTCTAGTATGTGATTTGTCATACAATGACACGATATACCTTTTTTTTATTTTATGCTTCTTTGGTATTTTTAGGTACAATTTATGGCGGTGGATGTGACATTGAGAGCCACTGGGAATGGTTGACTACAACCAACCTTCATTTGGAATGGACGAGTGTCCACTATCCGTTTCTAATTCCTCTGTCTGTATTCATAACATGCTTCATGGGATGATGCCTCCCCACTTTCATTTTAGTCAGAAAAAGGGTACATATTTTGCACGCGTGGTGTTTTACAGTAGCTCTTCGGTTGGGAGAATGATAGATGGTACGAAGGAAGGATTTTTGCACGAAAGCATATGAATACCTTGATTTAGTGTCAAAGTGACATTGATTTAGAGTTCGTTTGTTTTAGATTTTGGTAAAATTGTATTTGATAGAATTGTGTTTACAGAATTGATTTTAAAAAAATTATATTGATAAGAATTGATTTGTGTTTAGTAATGATATTTTAAAAGTGTATTTAGAAGAATTGATTGTATTTGGATGTTAAAGGTAGAATCACTTTTGATATGTGAATATAAAGAATTTTGTGGGTCCCACACCTAAATGTGGTTTTGCAAACGGAAAAGTAACACAGACCTCTTTCCACCAGAATTGATTCTGGACGCCAAAACCATGTTTCGAATTTTTACGTTTGGGTAAACAAATACACCCACTTTTAACCAAAATCGTGTTTGACTGGTCAAACACGATTTTGGCCCTCAAACGTGCGTTTTAGAATCTGAAACAAACACACACTTAGTGTCTGTTTGTTTTAGATTTTAGTTGAATTGTGTTTGAAAAATTGATTTTAAAAAAATTATGTTGAGAATAATTGATTTGTGTTTGGTAATGATATTTTAAAAATGTGTTCAGAAGAATTGATTGTGTTTGGATGCTAAAAGTAGAATCACTTTTAATGTGTAAATATAAAAAATTATGTGGGTCCCACATCCAAACGTGGTTTTGCAAACGAAAAAGCAACTCAGTACCTCTTTCTACCAAAATTGATTCTAGACCCAAAAACTACGTTTTAAATTTTCACGTTGAGTACCCAAACGCACCAACTTTTTGCCAAAATCGTCAAACTCAATTTTGGCCCCCAACGTGTGTTTGAAAATCTAATACAAACACACACTTAGTGTCTGATATATCCTATGTGTGTCACTTAGGTTTTAGGTGTTAAAAATTAGATAACATAATAATAGAGAAATTTGATTACAACAATTAAAATAATTAAATGACTCAATCCACTTAATTAAAAATTGAAGAACAAAATTGCACTACCACAACATACAAGAAACCAAAAGTAAAATTAAGTCTATTCAATAATATGTGTTAGAGTTCCTTGATATATGTAACTATTTAGTTATTAAAATTAAAATAGGTTATAGGACAATGTCACGCATGAATGAGTCAACCCAATATCTTAATGCAGGTAAAAGGTGTAGATTTAATTAATTTTAAGAAATTGATGTTTTAATACTTTCTCTGATCAGCAAGTTTTTTTTGGATAAATCTTGGATTAACTTCTGTAACATATAATCACTCCGAAATCCTTAACTTTGGTTAAATAAATATTAGGAAAGGTTCCACGTATGGCAGGCAGTGTGAATGGTGCACCAACCAAGCAAGCCACAATCTGTCAATTTATATGGAATCTGCGTTTTGAATGACCTAACCACCACTAATACTAATTCCAAGAGATTGGCTACCAATTACCGACCATATATTTTTTTTATATATTTTCATTCTTATTAAATATATATTATTGTTTAAATTTGAACAATCGTAAGTTTTTCAAATTATCAATGTGAATTTTTCATGACTATAAATTTATAATGAATGTTAAATTTAACTTTGACACACTTTTTTTTGTTACAACTGACAATATTGTTCAGTAAGTTGTTACAACTTACTTTTGTTGTCAAAAAAAAGTAAGTTGTTACTTTTTATTGTTTTTTAAGGAAAATGTAATATCTTTGAGAAAAAAAATTAAATTTAGAGAAGATAAAATTTTTGGCAGGCGATAGATAAACAAAATAATACGCTGAAATATCACCACCCATTAATATGGGAATAAAAAATTTAAATCCATAAGTAAATGACATTCATTGAAATCAATTATGCTTGGGAATGATTTTTTAAAACTTGTACCAAACATGAGAATGTTATATTTCTAAGCTCACTTTTCCGAGAATTCTTTTACATATCTTGAAACAAACACGCTCTATGAGTATTTATAATATTTTGTGGTACAGATTGCCTGTAGGTGATGATATATAATAAGAAATTTGCTGGTGTACGTTTGCATTGTCTATCTTGGGTCAAAATGCAATTAATTTCTGGTCTTGTTAGAAACAATACATGTATTGCACGCTCATCTCCTAGAGCCAATCATCGTATTATTGCTTCCAGCCTTCCATCGCCACCGAGACTCCGTGGTTCAACACCTTTTGCAAGAACTTGGGTTCCTTCTTACTAAATCTCTTTTTTTTTTTTTTTTTGGTCCAGCTTCTTACTAAATCTCTCACCGTATCTTTTTAGATGATATCGGCGCTACATGTTTGTGTCCAATTTGTTTGTAACTTGGTTGCTAACAACAAGCAATACAACGCTTAACACGTCGACCTAATCCATTTTTTTTTGGTATTCAACCTAATCCATTTTTGTTATCTTAATTTTGTAATTTAAATTTAAAATATCTCTTTATATGTGTACAGTGGCGGATTTAGAAATTTTAAGTTGTGAGGACAATGCTCATATATATATATATATATATATTATCTATAACTATTTATACAGGAAACACAAATTTTTTTGTGTCCTAATTTTGCTTCTAATATTATCCTTTTATATTTTATTTTATTCCAAAATTACCCTTTTAACTAAATTTTTAAAATTTAAATTCAAATTCAAATGCCAATAATTGTATGATAACGTCTACAATAACTATACATCTTATATTTACTAGGGGGAGCCAGACATTTCGTGCCTGGCTTATTGATATCTCCTCTTTTTTTTTTATAGATATTGTTGTATAATTAGATGATAGAATAGTTTTTTTTTACAAAAGATGATTATGGAGTAGTTATTGATATATTGTGGGTAGTTATAAAAAGGACAAAATTGGAATAGAAAAAAGCTCTACAAAAAGTTAGTATTGCCATTATATATAGTTATAGATGTATATCTATATGGTATTTTAACTATCTATTATTGATCCAAAAAATTAAAAAAAACGGACAGACGGGTACGGTAGAGCCCGTCTTTTAACTAGTATATATAATGACAATATCAAATTTTGGTTGAACTTTTTTTGGTCCAATTTTGTCATTGTTATTTAATTACCATTTTAGTGGCCTGTTTTCTTTTCTATTATTGCCATTGAAAGTTTAAATTTAAATTTAAAAATAACTAAACATAATATGTTAATAACTAGCTCATAATTATAACTACTCTATCATCTAATTATACAACAAAATGGTAAAAAAAATGAGAGAGAACAATTCGTGCCTAGTTTCTCCTAGTAAGTTTATAGTATTAAAAATATAACATCATCATTTATAAAAAAATATATATAACATTATAAATGCATGTGGTGTAGCCCACATAGCAAGGTACAACAGTGAAGGCCCATTAACTTTTTTTTTTGAATGATATTGATTTTTGTCTGTTTGTATACTTTTATATATATATAATTTAGAAAGGTTGATATGTTAATTAGTGGGAGCATATGACCCCATTTCATTCAATGTAGATCCGCCCCTGTACGTGTGTATGATAAAACATTCAAGGGAGTTGCTTAACTCATTTTTCACGAGTCATACAATGTCACTTGAGATTTAAGAATACCTATTACATTTTACTCCAATGACAGTTTCTTATATGTGGATGCTATGTAGATGTCACCTAGATATACTCCAATGATAAAATCAATTAATGAAAATTGCTTAATTTGAAGAACTTTATATTGTGTGTTTGATTTTCTCAATTCCTGAACTCTCAAAACTCTCAAACGTTGCTTGCAAAAGGAATCAAAGTATTATTTCTCCGATGAATGAAATTAGGTTGTGTTATCCATGAGAATCCAAAACACACTGGCATAAACAACTGCTACTACTGTGGGACCATATGCCACGTACGACTTGCCACTTTCGGGACATGAGGCGAAAATAGTCAAATAGTACTTCCATGCTCCAATACACCCAATTCTTCTCCTCTTTGTTTAGGCTTATGGCTACGCGGATTCGAATTTTGAAGGATACTCATTAAGTTCTTGTTCTTCTTACGAAATTAATTAAAAAAGAAAATATATTTAAGGATTGGAAATTTAAAAGTTTATTACCCTATCAACATTCATTTATTTAAACCCCATAAAAAACAAACCAGAATTCACTGCAGTTATTGCTTCACGCAGTCACAGCAGAATTGGCCATTGGATTTGCAATATCTTTTATTATAGCCATTGATTTATTTTATTCAAAAAACTAAAAAGAAATACAAAGGTGTGTCTGTGTGACTTATACTGAATATATTACATTATGCATGTGTGAGTGATTTCTGCTATAAATGGTTATTGTATGAATTTGCATGAATTCCTGTGGTGTGCTAGTTGTCTGAATATGGTGATAATTGTAAAAGAGATTTTGACCCTTGCCTATATGTTTTGTACTCCTTGAAACATGATTCATATAGATGAACCACTAGCTCGGTGGATTAGTCATTGCTAGGTGTCTATGAGGATGCAAGTACAGCGGTACATCAAGACGGTGGGAGCCGCATACGTAGGAAGCCAAGAGTTGGGTTCTTGTTGGAGTCTGTAGTATTTTTCAGTGCTTGACCAGCATAGGGGGTTTGTTCTTATTTGGGAGAAAACGTCCTTGTATATGATACACTCTATTATTAATAAATGAATTTTTATTCCCTATGCTATTTACTGTTTGATGTCTATTCACTTAAGTGCTTCTTTAAATAATAATAATAATAATAATGAAGATAATCCATTTGTGAAAATTAATATAATTTTTGACAGCAATTTTCTGAAAGAAAACCAGACTTAATAAAATTTAACTTCCGCGTTTGGGTTGGTTTCTTAAGTGTAATGCCCTCCGGGGAAAAGGATGTTACAAAAAATAGTATTCCATGATTAGTTAATAGATGTCATACGACAATAGGGACCAAGAATAGCATTTTAGATTTCAGAGAGATAAAAATCAAAGAAAATTTTTTATAAGCACCAAAATCAAAATTCATCATTTTATAGGGACTAAAAACGTATTTAACCCATCAAATTTTTTATATGTCAAATAAAATATTATTAAATTAAATTAACAAAACAATAAATTGAAAGAAGTTTTTTAAGTTTTAATTTTAAGAATTTATTATATTAGAGTGTGACTATGTGAATCAAATTGTTTTTTATGAATGGAATAACTTTATATTGGAATAAAATTATTAGTTGCAATTTTTTTTTTTACATTATTAGTTGCAAAGTCATTGTATCGTAATATTAGTTGACAAAATAATTATGTGAATCTGTAAATTTTGTTTATTAAATTAATTACATTTAAATAAGTGTATTCCCAATATGTTTACATATAAGATATAAGATATATGCACATTTCTATATGATGTAAGTATTTATTTCTAAATGTAATAGGCTTTCATGTTTACTTGTTGTAACCTACATATTAATATCCTTTATAGCTAGTCGTTATATTATCGTAAGTCATATCCATTATATGACTTTGTTTATGATTATTAATTATTAATTGATTAATAATTAATTGATATATCTTAAAATTGATAGCAATGAATTATTAATTATTATTTAAAATTAAAAAAAATAATAGAATAAATTCACTTTAGGCGAAAAAAGTGGTATTGACACGTGATATAATCGTACGTGGCAAAACCCTGATACATAATAGATAATAGATAAAATTATGAGTAAATTACAACTCCTTCCCTTGAGAGATGCAAGTATTACAGTCTTCTTCTTTCTTAATTTAAAACATACACTCCTCTCCCCTAATAGATAACAATTTATACACTTCAACTTTTTATTTTAATTTTTTTGTTTAACTTCTGTTAAGTCTTCGTCAGATAATTTATTTTTTACCGTAATGCCCTTTTTATGTCTTCCCCCCTCTTCTCTCATCTCGTCAACAACTCCCACAATGGTTGCAATTGACACAACCAACAACTTTGCGCATCTGTAACAACTTTTTACTTGAGAAATAAATGGATGTTGTTTTGTAGAGAATGCCACAAACATTCATGAGCTGATCGAGTATTTTATATTGGTTATGCATTCCAACGTCATGACTGATGAGTATTAGTATATATTTGTCATGAGATGGTTGCGATTGCCACAACCTGCTACTTTGCAGAACCCAATGTATTTTACACTTCAATCTGAAAATCGATTGCAATTTTGGAGCCGAATTCAAACTTGGTTGGTAATCACAGCAGCATTGAGATTCAGTGACAAACATTAGGGTTTCGAAATGACAAAGTGAGTAAAGGGTAATTTAGTAAGTTTAAAATAATTTAGTATATATTTTAATTTCAAACATTTTTTAAAATGTTTTAAAGAATCTTCTTTAATGGTGTTAAGTTAAATGGATTAAAGTGTAAGTTTTAAAATATGAAGGGAGGAGAGTGTCCCAAGGGAGAGAAGTGTAATTTACTCTAAAATTATTAGTTGTAGAGTTATTGTAACATAATATTAGTTGACTAAATATCCAATACTATATAAAAAAAATTCATCCAATACATGTAAAAAACATAAAAACCTTGTGATTTATATCAAAAAAAAAAATCTTGTGATTAACCCACTTTCCCTAATCAACAACTATCTCAATGTAAGACCCATGTGATTAATGAGAATAGACTCGGGTGCACGGTTTCTTGTTAGCATATATCATCTTAAAGAATGACAATGGTAGAAAGAACAACAATGCTAGCTTCCATGTCTAAATAAGTCACCTCAAAGAGTCACGATGGTAAGGATAATGACATTAGTTATATCTCAACATAATGACAAAGAGATTTTATACGAAATATAACAACTATAGTGGTAAACAAAATCCAAACAAAAACAAAACCCAAATAATAGATTAAATTAAACTTTTCAAGCAAGTTGCCTAAATTTAAGATAGGATGTCGTTGTAGATTTTGTAGTACAGATAATAAATAATAGAAAAAATATTGTATTTGTAGCAAAAAATAAGAAATGAAAGAAAATAAAAGTAAAACAAAAAAAAGGAGAGATGAATAGTTGAGGAGAAGGAGAATGAAAGAAAAATTGAGTGAGTTATATTAGACAAAGAAGAGTTGGAGAATCAATAAAAAAGAAATGAAAGTGAGAAAAAAGTCAACACAATTGGTATCAAAAAATTGATAAAAAAAGTAGTTAGAGAGAGAATATATAAATATAAATTGTTTTTCCTAATTTATGTCTTGATTGGTGATTTGCTATAGTTACTAATTAATTGCGATAATTACTAATTAATTTGCCTTAATATTAGTTATTATAATTATCAGCTGAAAAAATTAGAATAGAATAATTTTGTTTATATTTATACATTATATAAACTAATTGATGATAATATATAATATAGCTAGCCGTTAAAATTATTATTTGCAATTTTTTTATTACTTATTAGTTACAAAGTTATTGTATCAAATTATTAGTTGAAATGTAATAACATAATGAAAATAAATTTCTAAAGTGTAAGACATTGAAAATAGTAATATGAAAATAAATAAAAATTAAAATTGATATGCTTAAAAAATGATTTTAAAAAAATATCAATTTAAAAATAAATTAATAAAATATGATCCCTATGAGAATAAATTAAATGATTTTACCTTTAGTTACTAATTTATTTTTCAAAAAATGGAAATTTTTTTGCATTTATTGTTAATTTATTACCATGATTATTACTAATGAATTGTGATTGGTATAGTAATGAAATTAATTGACATCTCTAATAATAATTATCATAAAATAATTATAAAAATAATAAAATAAAATAAAAATTAACTGTAGATAAAAAATGAAATGAATTTGAAACTACTACGCGACATAATCCTAAGTGGCATAACCCTGAGTCGACCCCTACAACACATATCAAAATGAAACAAAAGACAGAGAGTCAGAGGCTGAGTGATGTAAGCATCAAAATGAAACAAAAGACAGAGACCGAGTGAGGTAAGCATCATCCGAAGAAGACAACAGCAGGATCTGAGGAAAGACGACGATGACGCTGACAATCCTTTTTTTTCTCCTCTTTTTCTTTTTTGGGCCCCTACCTTGACTTACTTAACTTGCCTCCAACAACTCTTCACTCTCCTTCATCAAAAAAAAAAAAAAAAAACTCTTCACTCTTCTCCCATTTGATTTGATTCTCTTCCCACTCTCCAAGTTTATCAATTTCAAGCTACAACTTCTTTTGATTCCATTGTTATCTTTTCACAAAGCGGCAAAGCAACAACGCCTTGCACTTACACGCATGTGAATAAAAAGACACCATAAACAGATGGATAAAGCTAAACTAGCTAGGCATTCTCGTGCAAGCTTGTTCTGTTTGTCTTAAGAAAGCAACCCCATTTAAGGTTTTTGTTTTTTGTTTTAAAAATAACCTTTTAGTCCTATAATAATAATATGATTTTTTTAAGTCCTTGAAATATCAATTTTTTATTTTTTTGTTTTTCTTTTTAACTGTGTCCTGAAGCCACTTCTGGCACTTGCTTTAAGATAAGTAAGTGTCTTAAATAAGAGAATTTACGTCTTTAAATACAAGAAGCAAAGACAAAAGGGGGAAGTCATTCACTCATTCTTCCTTTCTTCTTTCTTGTTGGTTTTTGTTTGTTCTAAATGCTTAGAAAGCCCAAAAAGGCAATGAGAGCGACACAGATTCTTCTGTTGGTTTTGGTTTGGTTCCTCGGCGTTTATGTCCCTTCTACTCTTTGTGCCAATGTCACCTATGACCACCGAGCATTGGTAATCGATGGCAAGCGCAGGGTCTTGGTCTCTGGTTCCATTCACTACCCTCGTAGCACCCCAGAGGTCCCTCTCTCTCTTTTTCCATGTCAATGTACACTCATTGTTCACTTTGTCTTGGCAAGTTTGAACTTAACAATGGTTGCATTTTGTTATTGCAGATGTGGCCAGACCTTATTCAGAAATCCAAAGATGGTGGACTTGATGTGATTGAGACCTATGTATTCTGGAACTTGCACGAACCAGTTCGAGGCAAGGTTCTGATCTATTCCATTGCCCTTCCACTTTCATATTGTTCTTTCTGCCCTTCACCGTCTCTTGCATTGCATTGTGAGTTTTCACTTTTCAAACTTGCTGAGCATGGTCCCCAAGAAAAAAAGTTTGCAGCTTTTCACTAGTCATAAGTAGGAAAGGAATAGAAAGTCATTCTTATCAGGGTTAACATGAACAGTATGGTTAAATCTTAAAAGCATGAAATTGGGAAGAAGAATTCTCAATTGCAATAAAATGACATCAAATCAATGATGGGTTGCATGCTTTGGCTTGGCAGTATAATTTTGAAGGCAGGGGGGACTTGGTTAAATTTGTGAAGGCGGTAGCAGCAGCAGGTCTATATGTGCATCTCCGGATTGGTCCCTATGCATGTGCTGAATGGAACTACGGGTAAAATTGGATCTTTTCTATGTATTGTTTTACCTGGAGTTTCATAATCATGTCTAATCCTGGAATTAATTTTTTGTTCTTTCTAAACAGTGGTTTCCCTCTTTGGCTGCATTTTATTCCGGGAATTCAGTTCAGAACTGATAATGAACCATTCAAGGTAATCATTCCTTTCCTTTCCTTTCTCCATGTCTCATCCTGCTTCCTTCTATCATGTGAAATTGATTTGTCTTCAGGCAGAAATGAAGCGGTTTACTGCTAAGATTGTGGATATGATGAAGCAAGAGAACCTCTATGCGTCACAAGGAGGACCTATTATTTTATCTCAGGTTTTTCTTAAAATCTTATTAAACACATGTCAATATTTCTTTTTTTGGGAAATTATTGCATCCGCTGTGGAAGCATGGTTATTTGTTTTATAGATTCTTAATGACCTACTGCATAGTTCTTTAATATGAAAATGTTTAATGCCAGATTGAAAATGAGTATGGGAACATTGATTCAGCCTATGGTCCTGCTGGTAAATCCTACATCAAGTGGGCAGCATCAATGGCTACATCTCTTGATACAGGGGTTCCCTGGGTTATGTGCCAGCAGGCAGATGCACCTGATCCAATTGTATGCTTCTCTCTCTCTAGCTGTCCACATCAAGTTTTATGCAATTTATGTTTTACTTGATTGTAATTTCATAATATGTTATGTTAAATGCTCGCAGATTAACACATGCAATGGATTTTACTGCGATCAATTCACGCCAAACTCTAACAAGAAACCAAAAATGTGGACTGAGAATTGGAGCGGATGGTTAGCATCCTTTTCTAAATAAATGTTTTAGTTATTTCAATGACATAATCAAAATGTGATCTGATTACTGATTGTGCATCTTCTTTTTCATTCAACTATTTTTTTCCTTCTCTTGCAACCTTTTGAATTCTTTGAAACTGTAGGTTTCTTTCATTTGGAGGTGCTGTGCCTTACAGACCTGTGGAAGATCTTGCATTTGCTGTGGCACGCTTTTACCAGCGAGGTGGAACTCTTCAGAATTACTACATGGTAATGCAACCTCACATGTAATCTAAGCTCAAAAATCAAAATCACTACATAACATAGTAAACGAGCTGATATCACAACTTGTTTTTGGTTACTTGCTCTGAAATAGTACCATGGAGGGACTAACTTTGGCCGGACAACTGGTGGACCTTTCGTTTCTACTAGTTATGATTATGATGCACCCATTGATGAGTATGGTATGCAGTCTTTCAACTTTCTTATTTTTTGTCAATGATGTTGAAATGTAGAAACTAGTCAGCCTTGCTTCCATATGCAGTCAAGAAGATAAACAAAAGGGATTGTAACTCGACATTATATATATGATTATTTTATATGTAGAAGACAATAAAAATTACAATGAAGTATGTTATGTGTGTTATTGTTTAAATATAAAGTATGTTACTGCCTGATGCAGGAATTATTAGACAGCCTAAATGGGGCCACCTTAAAGATGTGCATAAGGCCATAAAGCTTTGTGAAGCAGCATTGATCGCTACTGATCCAACAAGTACATCTCTTGGTCCAAATCTAGAGGTAATAAGAGGCATTTTAAGTTTAGATTACAATTTCTGGGTTAACTTCTTCAGGGCCTAAATTTCTCATAGTTTATCGAGTTTTAAATTTTTATCCCTGGAAATGCCCTGTACAGTATGAAATTTTGGAATAATTACCTATTGGTCGGCAGGGTCATCATCAGTTTGTCAAAGGTTTCTCTGATTCCTGCTTCCTTCCCAACTTTGAGTGTTGCATTTTACTGATTGTAGCCTGTGGAAAAATAATTCTCTATGCTGGTGCTAGTCTTTCTTTTATGTGTTATTACTTGGTTTATTGGTTTATATGCTTTATGAAAGCTTAGTCTCTTCTCTGTACATAATGTATGCCATTTAGTGAACTATCCCAAAAAACTTAAGTCCTTGTGTAAAATGACATGAATGGTCGGCCGTTGGCAGCAAGAATCAAACTCTTGACCACTGATCAAGGAGTTTCTTATACCATGTCTAGAATCAACTATCCAAAAGGCTTATGCTATTCAGTGACATGAATGGTTTTACTAACATTTACTGTTCAAACCCAGGCTGCAGTTTACAAGACAGGATCTGTATGTGTTGCCTTTCTTGCCAACATCGCCACATCGGACGCAACAGCAACCTTTAATGGCAATTCATATCACTTGCCAGCATGGTCTGTGAGCATCTTACCAGATTGCAAGAATGTAGTACTCAATACTGCAAAGGTTTTCCCCATCAACTCCCAATCAAAATATATAAATTCAATTGAATGGACTGACTTTTAAAAGTACATGTGATTGATCAATCTATAGTCGAGATCTTTTCTTTATTTTCTTATTCAAGAAGTAAGTAGCATAAACTAAAGTTATTTTTGGTATGACAGATTAATTCTGCATCTATGATTTCAAGCTTCACAACTGAATCTTTAAAGGAAGAGGTTGGTTCTTTGGACGGTTCAAGCTCAGGATGGAGTTGGATTAGTGAACCTATTGGTATTTCAAAGGCTGATTCGTTCTCAAAAGTTGGATTACTGGAGCAAATAAATACGACAGCTGATAGAAGTGATTACTTGTGGTACTCGTTAAGGTATATAGATTTCCAAGGTTGAGAAAGCTGTCTTTTGACCTGCAATTCTCTGCTCCATGATAACATTTTTCATGATTTTTTTGGAAGTATTGATGCTGAAGATAATGTTGGTGCTCAAACTGTCCTTCACATTGAATCCCTTGGTCATGCCCTCCATGCTTTTGTAAATGGGAAGCTTGCAGGTAAGAAAAGAAAAAAAATCAATGACAGCTGATTACACCACTCAAGTTCAACTTTTCATGCAATGCAACCTTAAACATTTAAATCTACGCTACCTAGACCACACCACTCAAATTAAGCATCACCCTCAATACTCACCAGTTTTATCAGAAGCAGTTGAAAATATGTTACCAAATCCTAGGTTAATTAAATATCTAGAAGAGGAATTTTTGACATAATTGTAATTTTGTGAATTTATCTGCAAGCAAATTTTAATCTCTACAAGGATGTAGGGAAACAAAATCAAGGTTGATTCAAAATAAAGTAAGATAGAAAGTACACAGTTGTTCCTTCCTAAAATGTCCAGTTCGTTCTTTATTTCAATTAAATATTTCATGAGTTATCTAATGAGATTTAGATATGATATTACCGAGAACTTCTTTCAGGGAGTGGAGCAGGCAACAGTGGCAAAGCTAACGTCAATGTGGACATCCCCATCACACTTGTGGCTGGAAAGAACACAATTGATCTCCTGAGTTTAACAGTGGGACTACAGGTTCATATTTTCTGATTATAATGTATATAAGCATTTAGAAGAGAGGAAATTTTGGTTTTTTTGTTATGCATTGGCTTCTTACTTCCTCCCCACATGATGTCACTTTATCATCTAGTCATTTCTCATTACTGCACCAGCTAATGTTAACTTTACACACCACAGAACTATGGAGCATTTTTTGACACATGGGGTGCGGGGATCACTGGTCCAGTAACATTGAAAGGTTTGAAAAATGGCAGTACTCTTGATCTCTCCTCGAGGCAGTGGACATATCAGGTTAGTCTCAGCTTAACTTAAAGCCTGCTATTTTCTCTCTCTTTATGAGTTTTGATGACTTCATTAACTGAAGAGATACAATAACTGAAATGAAATTGGATTTCATTTTTTGTTTTTGTTTTTTTGAATGCAGGTTGGCCTTAAAGGAGAAGATTTAGGTCCATCTAGTGGCAGTTCTGGACAGTGGAATTCACAATCCACCTTACCTACAAACCAACCTTTGACTTGGTACAAGGTAATCTTAGTAAGAAATAAGAATATAGCATTTATTAAAATTCTTAAGTTTTTCTTAGTTATCTTCTCTTTATTATGACCACTTATCAGCTGTCTGCATCTGATATATTCACAATGGCATATTTCAAAGAAAATTAAGGGAATGCTACTATAGCACAAATGATTTTGCTACTAACTAATGTTAATACATGTTGCATTAGACAAACTTTGATGCTCCCTCTGGCAGTAACCCAGTTGCAATTGACTTCACGGGGATGGGAAAAGGTGAGGCTTGGGTGAATGGACAGAGCATTGGGCGATACTGGCCTACATATGTCTCTCCAAATGGTGGTTGTACCGACTCATGCAATTATAGGGGGTCCTATAGTTCATCCAAATGTCTCAAGAACTGTGGGAAACCATCACAGACACTGTAAGTGTTAGATGTTCTTATATGACTGAAAGAAGTTGAAAGTAATGCTGAATTGTTTAGAGACTCATGAAATCACTAATCCTGCAGATACCATGTTCCACGGTCGTGGTTGCAACCAGACAGCAACACTCTTGTACTGTTTGAGGAAAGCGGAGGCAACCCTACAAAAATCTCTTTTGCTACAAAACAGATAGAAAGCGTGTGTTCACATGTATCTGAATCTCACCCTCCACCTGTAGACTCGTGGAATTCAGATACCGAATCAGGAAGAAAAGTAAGTCCTATACTGTCACTGGAGTGCCCTTATCCTAACCAGGTGATCTCTTCCATTAAATTCGCAAGCTTTGGAACGCCTCATGGGACTTGCGGAAACTTCAACCATGGACGCTGCAGCAGCAATAGAGCTCTATCCATTGTGCAGAAGGTATTATGATTATCCAGCTCTCTCTTTTAAATAAGAAGTTCATTCATATGCCTTTTGTCTTTGTCTAGTTGCTTTGATTATTTTTCCATTTGGGATTAGACTGATTTTGATGAACATAAACAGGCCTGCGTTGGATCAAGCAGTTGTAGTATTGGAGTATCAATTAATACATTTGGAAATCCATGTAAAGGAGTGCAAAAGAGTTTAGCTGTTGAAGCTGCTTGTACATAGGCATGCCGCTTCTAGAGCGCTCCCCAAGTATTGTTAATTGCCAAAGTATGACGGCATTATAGTAGTAAACCCGGGGGGTAAAAATGTCAAGCAAAGTAGTGCATTGTTAATTGCAATAAAAAAAAGATTAAGAAAAAGAAAAGTCTCTGGTGCCTATGTGTTATGGTGGTATTCTTTTTACTAGAAAGGATGGTTTCTAACTTTCTAGTAGATGTCAAACATAAAATGAGTATTTACGTAAAAGTGATATAGACTAAGACCAGGCATACATCAGCATTTTCACGGTGCTGTCTAGGGTGGACCACCTATTAGGTGATTCACCATGAGGAAGTTATTGCAAAAGTTATTCTTCGATTTATTAAAAAACCAATCAAAAGCCCAAATGAAATGATAACAAAAGTGAGAACATCTACACTTTCCCTCACATAACCCTTCCTCCCTCTCTTCTTCATCGTCATCCATGGTCATGGGTGAGAAGAAACCAGCAGAGAAGGAGCTCGCACATGAAGTTCCTAGACCCGCTTCATACAACAAGAAGCATACCTCTCGCGAGATCTAGACCGACATCCGCCTCCTCCTCTTTGAAAATTTCGCCAAGCATGCTGTCTCTGAGGGAGGTCGTCACCCGCCATGACCCCTTGCCGCCGCGAACGCGGGGTTCCTCCGTAACTACCACAGGTGGCCTTCCTTTCCTCCACCCCGCGTTGCAACCGTCGATTTTGCTCTGCCATTGCGGCAGCCTTATTGTTGCGGTAAGTTTCATTGATTTGAGGGTTTAGGGTATTAACATTCTTGAGTCAAGGGATTAAGAGGTTGGAAATTGTAGAAGGCTTGGAAATTGTATTTTATTTTTCCTAGTTATATTTAATTGCTCCATTGTTGTGTTGTCCAGAAGATTCAAGCACAATGAAATGAGGTCCATTTGCATTCTCACGATGAATCCACAATATCATTGCCCCCATCCTCCCTCTATCTCTTACTTCCTATTTAACCCACCTGAGACAACAACCCATTTATTAGGAAGAGTGACATCTCAAAATCTGAATGTTCACCGGAGAAGAGGGACATGGAGGTGGAGCTGTGCGTGAAGCATGTGGGGGGAGGAGGGGTAGGAATTGTGTGAAATGATTTAGTTGTTCTCTCTTTGTTTTCAATTAATTTGGGTCATTGAATTTTTTATCAATAAATCTAGTAGCTATTAAAGTTTTGTGAAAATTTTATAGTTAGTGGTTCACCATGAACCACTCACAAAGGTAGTCCACCCTAGAAGCCACCCATTTTCACAATCAATAAAAAGCAACGTTCACAAAGTTGGGGTTGGGAAGGTGGAGGGAACTAGAGAAACCTATGACAAATTGACACCGACCCAGTGGACCAATTTGTAATTAGAGTTAACAGGCCTGCATTGGATCAAGCAGTTATGGAACAAATTGAGAACTTGTTTGGACAAATTGAACCTCCATTATTGTGATTTGTGGGATAAGGGTAGATAATTGAACAAAAGATTAAAATAAATATTCTTCATATATTACTACACGTTACTCACTACAACTTTTGACGAAAATGATGATCAGTGACCAATCATGGGCAACATCTTATGCCCTTATTTTATCTGGACACAATACAAAGAAACCAAAATGAAATATGTCAAACAATTTGATCACGAAGAAATGTCTTATTTTCTCATGATTCATGATGATATCAGAACTGAGCAATTATCCCTTCACTGGTAGCACTAGCAGCCCCTGATGATGAAGGCCTGTGGAACCTGCAGAGGTTGCATGATGTTGAAAAGAGAGAGGGAATCTGGTACTTATCCTCCCCTCCCATCATTGGCATAGCAACCCCTCTCTTCACAGGGCTAACATACCCTGGCCTATAAGTCTGACCCAAAACTCCTTCAATATTATCTGTGTGTTTCTTAAACCTGAATTGTGTCTCCAAATGAGCAAAAGCATCACCTGATGGCAACTGGTAATTGTGAACCTTGTTCTCTTTCTCTCCAATGGGCCTTACCCTTATGTCAATTTCAAGCAAACCCGAAACTGTCACTCTCACACTGTTGGAATCATCGGTTCTCTCCACAACCACTTCTCTCTCATCACCATTGGCCCTCCATTCAGCTTCTCCATCAGTAGGAATGCTGACCAATTCATCATCCCACTTCACTGTGAGAGAGTCAACACTGTCATCCCACTGAGTCACTCTATTGGCTGCAATAACGAGTGTGTGTGTATCAAACAAGACAGCAAGTGCCTGCACCCATGTATAGTCACGAGTCCTTCCCTGAGGCCGAGTACCAATGAAGTGGGCATTGATCTGGAACTCATCATCAGAAACAATGGCAAAGTTTCCTCCTTTGGCGCCGTGGAAGTAGAACATCACACCATCACCACCAACGAAGCGAGGATCGTAACACAGAGAACCATACCCATCACAGTTGGCTCTTCTAACTGCCAAAGAAACAAATTACAAACTCAACATGAGTTCAATAAAAGAACAGCAAGCAAGTACACACACACAGAAGGAGGGACTGTGAAACCTTAACATATCACTTAATCATGATTATATATAAAGTAGAACTTTGTCTTGTTCAAATATAGTTTTAATCATTTCTCTAAGATTGAATAGTTAATATCAACTTTTTTTTTAAACCACCGTAATTAAGGTCTTTGGCCCCCAATGACACCAGAGGTATCTCAACAGCTTCAACCCTTTGAGCTGGCCATGAGACTAATCCTTAGTTCATGGCTTAAACCAATTGGGTAGTTAATAATATCACCTTTAATCATTCTCTAGTCAACTCAATACATGTATTGTATAAATAAGAAGCACAATAAAATGTAAGAGCATGAGAGGAGGAGATAGTTTTGACCTATATAAATATAAGGGGAAATAGATAGATGTGAACTTACACTTGCAAGTGGCTTCACATTTGCTGCTGCAGTCGATGAAGCATCCTTTCTCCTTCTTGTTCTTCTTGGGCTTCCTCTTTTTACACTCTTCAGGACACACGAGGGTCTTGAAGTGGCAGGAAGTGTTTGCCGTGCAGAAACCTCGTTCCTGTCCTGATGGCAGGGTTTCCAACTTATCATAATCTGATGATTCGTCACGTGGCTTATTCTTCTTTGGCTTTTTCTCCTTTTCCTTCCCTTTCTCCTTATCCTTTCCCTCACCATTGCCCTTTTCGTCTCCATTACCGTTGCCGTTGCCATTGCCGTTGCCGTTGCCATTGCCGTTACCGTTACCGATTCCTTGAGCTTGAGCAATGGCAGCTTCCATAGATATAAGTAAGATGAAGAAGGCCACCAAGATGCTCCACTTTCTTCCAGCCATCTTGGTGATCTCTGTGTAATGCTATATTAATTTGAAACCTTGACTTTGTTTCTTTTTCCTCTGCTTAATTTAGTGTTTTTTTTTCAACTGCTTCGATTCAATGACGCAGAGGATAGCTCGATGGAGAAGAAAGGTAGTGAAGAGAATATATTTATAGAGGAATTTGGTATGTATGCAAGTAATTGACCCAGAAGTTCGGCTTAAGCTATGCTGGTATCTCTTTTCCAAACGCAGCAAAAGTTTGTGGTTGCTTGGTATAGTGATGCGAGGGCTATTCAAAAGCTGAATTCTTGAAGTGCCAACGAGATTTATTGACCAAGTTAACCCACACTAACTTGCCGTTTAAACAGTTTCTTTCTATATATGAGAGCCTATATCATCCTGAATGGGGGTTGCACGTTCTTTTTAGGCAAACAATTAAGCCATCAAATGTAGCCTTTTTTATTATTATTATTATTACTAGTGGTAGTGCCCGTCTATCTATTTTTTTATTTATTTTTTCTTAATATAAAAATCATAAGCAACATGTGAATATTATATAATAACACAAATAATAAAAATTATCTCGCTATTTACTAACCAGATATTCTAGGTAATATGACACATGTCTCTTTTTGTTTAATCAAAAACTTAAAATACGTACTTTTTTTGTCAAAGAAAATAAGTACTTTAATTACTTAATATTTGCTTATTATATGTTCAATTAAAATTGTAAAAGATAATTATTTATCGCTAGGGTATACTTCCTTCCACTTTAGAGTTTTAAATCCATTTTTTACATTGAAATCCACATTCCACTTTGGAGTAGGTCTGCCCCTGTGTTGGAAATTCAGAATTTTTTTATTAATTATAAAATATTTATAGGAGAAATTATGACAGAGGACTTAAGAGAAATTTGGTATACAAATAGAGCCCCAGTGGCCTGTACCTCTCTCACTCCCACTCGTTGTACTTTTCTCACTTTCTTTCCCACGTCCCTCATCTCTCGCACACTGTGCACTTTGTATTAACTCTCCTAAAATCTATTTTTCATCCCAAAAATGCCCATTTATACGTAAGTTTAAATTTTAATAATTCAGTTTTTTCAAGGGTAAAAATGGACAATAAAAGTGGACACCAAAAAGCGGTTAATCTTGTCAATCCCCTTTATATATAGGTATAGATTATTATTATTTTCCCCGAGCTTCAATTGTAAGGTAGGTACTACTTGTTAACGTTAAGATCACGAACATGTCACGTAATTAAAGTTAGTTTGCGACTTAAGATTCGCTTATTCGTATAACCTGTCACTGAGAGCTAGCTTGCATTAGCAAGGGACTTAGCTGTAGTAACGTGGTTTTATGTGTAGATTTGAGAAGCAGAAGCTTTAATTGATGGCATGTGAGTTTTTATATTGTGTGGGACAACTCCAGAAATGGCTACTTTACATGCAAGTCAACCGCACAGCACTTTTTTTTTTTTTGCCAACACACACAGCACATTCATATAGCAGAAGCTCACCCCCACTAGCAAACTCATATTATAGAAATCATTTTTTCTATTCCCCCCCCCCCCTTTTTTCTTAGCATTGAAAGTGTTTTTCTTTTTTTTTGATAAAATTGAAAGTTTTTAATTTTTAGACAACATAATTTTTACACTCAAATTTAGAGCTGGCAAAATGGGCCTCCCGAGCCCGCCCGAAAAAATACCGGGCTTGGACACACAAGTTTAAGTCCGTTTTTAATCTGGGTCTTTTTAATCTGAGTCCGATGCGGGCCGGCCCGAAAAAATAAAGCAAAAGCCCAATCCCGGTGTTGCTCGGCACTATGCGGGTCGGGCTTGGACAATTAAATTAGAGTCCGTTTTCAATCCAGACTTTTTTGGCCCCGCCCAAAAGCCCGTTTGCCAGCTCTACTCAAATTCATGAATTTGCTTTGAGAGAGTGATATATAGTTTTAGTGTAAATTATTGTTAAAAATGATAATTATCCCACACTAATTAGAAAAAAGAATATATATATATATGGTTTCAAACACATTGGAAGATATGATTAGAGGGTGCCAATCAAAGAGGCTCCTCAACTTGGCACTTGTGTCTACCCAATGTGGGCCACTATTCATCCTCATTCCATCTGCAAAGTGCAAACACATACAAAGAAATAATTTTTTAGAGAGAAAAAAACACTTGCCAAGAGAGATAAGTGGTTAGAGATATTTTAGATATTTTTTATACTTATAATTTCTTTTCATTCGTTTTTCTATTTGATAAAATAGGAGAAAAATAAATTTTAACTTTTTTGCTTCTTATTTTCTCCACAGTATATGAAATAAATACAAAATCAACTCTTTTTTATTTTTTTAAAACTTTCTTTTCACTCGTTTTCTTGTTTCAACCAAATATAAAGTGCAAAAGTACTTGAAAGGCAAGTGTAGTTGGGTCACAATAATGGGGCACGATGATGACCTAAATATGGAGAAAATCAAGGACAAGGGGTAAACTATTTATAGACATTAGTTAATCTCCAACTCCTCTCTAGCATGCTACATAAATATTCATTTTGTACTAACATCTAAACTATTTATATTTCTTTAATTTATATTTCCTATCAAATTCATTTTAATACGTAAGCGTAACAAAGAAAATAGTCCCACGTAGACTCGAGAAATTAAAGCATAGTAGCAATGAATGGACCTTTTCTTCAATTTTTTACTTAAAAGTGGTCAACGTGAAGTTATAGTTATTTTAAATTTTGATTTATATCATTACTCTATTAATTCATATTTTTTTTAAATTTTCATAAAAAAAAGTATTTAGGAAAATATAATTCAATTATAATTATATTGGTTAAAAAAAAAATTATAATTATACACTTATAAATATGAAAATGTTTGAAAGTATTTATTCGGTAAACAATTATGCACAAGACAAAATATAAACTACTAAAAAAATATACCAAATCAACAATTTAAAATAACGAATACAAAATCAAATTACTTTTATATTTATCAATTATCATCCATCAAATAAAAGTTGCTTAATTTTTTTTCCGATTGCCTGTTTGGTTCCACGTTTATTCCCCTCAAAAGTGAGTTTGTCATACTTCGATGTGATTTATTCATTGCCCGGAAATGTGTTTGGTTGCTACAAAGAGAAAGTGATTCAATCCTTATAATTGATTCCATCTTGAAACTACTTTTTGTAGCTTTCAATTCCAATATGAAAATTGAAGTTTTTTTTTTCCTGAGAAAAGGAAACTAATAACAAACAACCAAACATGTAAAATTACTTTTGTTGAGAAAATTGAAAGCTTTCTTACACATGTAAAATTAACACTAACAATTTCGTTCAGCATAGGATCAAATACGCACTAAGATGTTGAAGTTTATAGTATTTTTCTTTTTGAAAACAAAATAAAACAAAAATTGAAACTTTGAAGGCTAATAGTAATAGGTTATGTTTGGACGTAAAAACTTTAATTTTTAAGTTTTGGAGAAATTAATCTTATTTTATACTTTTATTTTTTTCATTTATGTTAAAAATGAAATGTTATTAAATAATCATTAATAAATAGATAGGTACTCATAGAAAAGTTAAAAAATATATATTTTAAAAAATATAAAAAATAAAAATTAATTTTAATTTTTATAAAAAATTATTAGTTAAAAAACACATATTAAAAGTGTTTATTGAGAAATTTATCCAACGAGTACCATAGTAATAATCAATATAAGATCAAAATCCCAACTGTGAACACCCAAACGTGGTCCAAAATATTCGTCTTTTTTTTTAATTTGTTGTTATTGTTTCTCTTGTTCGCTTCACTAATTACTTCTATCCAGATCTCAACGTCACCGCCCCAATTATTTAATTTTTTAATATTATTATTACTGAATTCATTTATCACATCTAGGGTTTCTCGATTCAGTTACCATTTTCGTTTTCCGCGATTGGATTTACGAGTTAGGGTTTCTGGGCCTCGAAAGACCCTCGATTCGTGCTGGAATTCTAGGTTTTATTGGAGCTGGGGTGGCAGGGCTATCCCAGTTTGTCATTCTCGCCCACAAAAAGAAGGTAAATTTGTGAACATTGGAATACATCTGTCATTTTCGTTTGCCCTAGACGTTTTCTGAATGTTCTATGTAAATTTGTCATATTTATTTTCTCCATTGTCCACCCATTTGTTTTTTTTATTAATGTGTGTCTGTAGTATGTATTTTTTTTTCTCTTTCTAATTTTGTTCACCCTGTTCTCTTTTCATGGAAAAGGTCAACGAATTGTTCGTGTGGGCTGAGCCTGCAACGATTGTTATAAACTGGAGTTATCACAATGTTGGGTGTGAATCGTAGTAGTGGTTTCAATATCTCAAGCCGTATTCTCCACTTAGCTGAATGGCACCCTTTAGAATAGCAGTGTTGAGTAGGGCCTGAAGCCCTCTTCCTTCCTCTGAAATCAGGTAAGAACCTTCCTTCCTGCTGAGCGTTTCATCCATATTTGATAAGGTTATTGAATTTTTAAGATCTGATATTTAGTTGTTTTTGGCTTGATAAAAATTTTTGTACAGATTTTCAACTTCTTTAGGCTGACAGATACCTCAATCACCTTTAAAGTCTAAGCTCCAGATGTTCAATAAGACTCTTTCTTTTGCTAAAGCCATGGGTTGCTGTAACTGCTTCGGGTTCATCAGGAGCCAGAACCATCGAAGTGCTAAGCCTGCAGTCAACAATAATCTGTCCCAGGCACTGTTGTTTGATGATTATGACATTGAAGATGAAGAGCCCTCCTATAATGATGAGGTTACTAACAACACTAGTGGAGATGATAGTGAGGTGCAAACTCGTCCCAAGCGATCGGAAGAAATTTTGAACTTGAGAGTAGAGAATGGCATGATTTGTAGGCAGTTTCCTGTTAAGGAGACTCACAAAGTTCTTCGCACGGAGGTAATTGTTTTGTGAGAGTAGCTTTTGTAGTTTTTTCTGTAACGGTGATTTTGATGTATAGTGCAACATCAAGACTAGGTGGGCTTGGGGCATTTGATTTGCTTGAATAGTCTTGACTGTATTAGTGTATCACCGGTGAAAATTGCACTCATGTTTTAAGTACTTTATGTTTTCCCGCTCCCTACTCTCTTTATACTGTGGTGTGTTCGTCATGAGCTGCAATATAAATACAAAAGAACTTTTTGTCAATTTTTAATGTAATGCTACTTGTCAAAAGAAGTTTGGGTTTACTCATAATATCCTATTTGGTCATTGCTGTCTTCTCCATTGTATTGAATATCTTTTCTTTTCAGAAGCTTTATTGAACTTTTCTTGCCCTTTCAGGATGAAAACGGAAACAAGATGATAAATGAGTATGTTCGTGAGTATAAAATTGGTTCTGGTAGCTATGGGAAAGTGGTAAGCATAGTATTCATGGTACTATCCTGTTTCTCAAAGAAAACAGTTTTCCTGAGCTTCTTTCCTTGTGTGCATGACAGGCTCTTTACCGAAGCCGTGTTGATGGAAACCATTATGCAATTAAGGTAGGAAAACATTTTCTGTGCGGGTAGATAGATTACTTTATGGTAGGAAATATGGTTCTATGGACATGGTTTTTCGTTACAGAGCTGTAATGAGTAATGTGTTCTGAACTTCTGATAGTTGTTAAGATAATGGTGCAATTGTTCGTTTATTGAGCTGAAGGACTTTTGAATTGCAGGCCTTTCATAAATCTCATTTACTGAAGCTTCGAGTTGCACCATCAGAAACTGCCATGACTGATGTTCTACGTGAGGTATATTTCTTCTTTATATCTTTTGATTATTTCATAGTCTAGTCTCGATAGTGGAACTATGGTTCAAATGTTTGAATATGCCAAATTTTGTTAAATATATTGTTTATTCCTTCATACCTGTAACTTTATGGGTACTCTTCTTGTGGCATCTATTTGTAATTCTGTTTGCTCTAGCATCCATTTAGGTCACTTTTAGAAAGTAGAGACCTGCTTTGCCAAATTTGTACCTCCTATTTTTTAAAGGAAATTC
This sequence comes from Glycyrrhiza uralensis, assembly GCA_030159175.1. NCBI lineage: Eukaryota > Viridiplantae > Streptophyta > Magnoliopsida > Fabales > Fabaceae > Glycyrrhiza > Glycyrrhiza uralensis. The sequence goes on along the minus strand of BRZY01000003.1, from coordinate 51,396,185 downwards.
ATTTTCCAAGGGGTTATACATCTTATTTTGCTTCCTAATTTATGCATTTGTGATATATTATGTTTTCTCCTTTGATTGTTTAGCTGTGTGCTACCGTCCCTGTAGTTGATTAAAAGACAAATACCTTCTTTTCAGGTTTTCATCATGAAAATGCTGGAACATCCTAATATAGTCAATCTCATTGAGGTGATTGATGACCCAGAGTCTGATCACTTCTACATGGGTACTGATGGCTGGCTTTTCTTTCTTGGTTGTAATTATTTAGTGATTGACTGCTACTCCTGAATTTTCTATTTATATATTTGAGCCTCGTGTTTGAGTGAATATAAGAATCTCTTTTTAGTCCTATGCTTGACTAGCTGATTGCTGATTTTTCTTATACAGTACTTGAATATGTGGAAGGCAAATGGGTTTGTGAGGGTTCAGGTCCCGCTTGTGCCTTAGGTGAAGAGACTGCTAGGAAATACTTGCGGGATATAGTTTCTGGATTAACATATCTCCATGCTCATGTAATATTTTCTCGACCAATCTTTTTGTGTGTAATGTTGACCAAGTCTCCTCTCTCTCTCTCTCTTTCACACAAAATCAAAACATATTTTGCATATCAATGGAAATAATAATAGATATTCATTCTAAACAAAATAAAAAAATAAAAACCTGTGAATCGACATATCATTTATGTTAGATGCTCATCTCTCTTATTCATGAATATGCTTTGAAATAGTTTGGTCATGTTACAATAGTGATTATTTATCTTTTTATTTGAAAAACAGAATATAGTACATGGGGATATTAAACCTGATAATCTGTTGATTACTCGTCATGGTACAGTAAAGATAGGGGATTTCAGTGTCAGCCAGGCTTTTGAGGTAATGTAACTACTGAGCCAAATGTAAATTTGATTACTTGAAATAAATCAAAGCTTCCAGTTTACTTGGACATTAGTGTATCTTCAACTGCAATGTAGAACAAACATTTTTCTCTGAAATTTTGATGTAATTGCACACCATGTGTGAAAATTGGGAAATACGACTGCTTGGAAGATATGTAACTATGAAAGCTGATTGATGTACACTGTCAAACTTGAAATCAAAGTCCGTGACTTAATCAGAAGCCTCAAATTCTTTTGTCAAATTTTGCCTCATTGAGCTGTATCATAGCCCCTTATTCAAAATGCTAATGTGGGATTTTATTTGGATCGTGCTTCAGTGATCCAGATGTTGTGGAAGGGCTGCTTGTGAGGTCGCCCTACTGACCCAAACCTTGATTTTTACTAGAGGACCTCCCCCCTCCCCTGACCTTTTTCCCTCTTAATCTTTGCAAATTCATGTGATTTGGGGCTCCACTCTTGCTAACACTATGAACATAATTCAGTAATATTGACCCTTATTTTTCCTTCAAACAAATATATTGCAAGTTGTAACAAAAAAGTATAACTTATTTGAGGATGAGGGCTAGCACCTAGGAACTTGTGATTTTTCCTAAAATTGATTAATCAATTATATATTACATTTTGGCTAATTAGTGTTTTTACGTGGTTATGCCGCTTTACATACTTCATGCAGAGTACTAATATGGAACCTGTAATTGGTTTCATTTTGCAGGATGACAATGATATGCTTCGACGATCACCTGGCACTCCTGTTTTCACTGCACCTGAATGTATTTTAGGTTGATATTTTCTTTTTAAGCTTGTAAAATACTTTGGTACTATGGAGTGGACTTTATGAAATACAGGTTCTCACTGCTGTTGTTTGTCTGTTGGTATGTTTTTAGGTCTTACCTACCATGGTAAAGCTGCTGACACGTGGGCTGTAGGAGTTACTTTATACTGTATGATATTGGGTGAATACCCTTTTCTTGGTGACACACTTCAAGATACATATGACAAAGTAAGAAATAAATATAAGAGGGTGTTTGGTTTGTTTGCTATATGATTTTTGATGATATATACCTGACCTTCATGTTACTTGTTTTTATCCATTATTACAAATCTTGGCATACTGTTTTCTTCCTGATTCAGATAGTCAATAATCCATATGATTTTTGATGATATATACCTGACCTTCATGTTACTTGTTTTTATCCATTATTACAAATCTTGGCATACTGTTTTCTTCCTGATTCAGATAGTCAATAATCCGTTAGTACTCCCAAAAGATATGAATCCACAGTTGAGGCACTTAATAGAAGGACTACTTTTCAAAGGTACATGACATTCAACAATTCCTCATATTACATGACTCTTATGTATTTTCCTGTTGATTCCCAATTGTGATTTAAAATATGCAGACCCAAGACTAAGGATGACATTGGGTGATGTTGCGGAGGATAGCTGGGTTATTGGAGATGATGGGCCTATTCCGGAGTATCTTTGTTGGTGCAAAAGCAAGATTTTCGAGAGGGAAGACAATGATGAGAGCAATATGCTTCCCTGATCTATAATACCGGCTAAATTTATTTTTAGGTTGCATTTGTTTTATGTACAGTGGAAAATCCCAGATATTATTTTTCCCCGTTTGACTATTCGCCTGGATCGTATGATTATAGAGGTAGGCTTGAAGGAAAATGTGGCTCATGCAGGCATAATTAGTAGCAAAGGCTTGTGTATTTTAGTGTGAAATCATTTGTTTGATTTGATGTCTTGGAACTTAGGGGTCTTGTATTCGGCTCTATACACGCACAGAATGATGAGTTTTGAGCTTCTGCTTCTAGGCATAGATGCTGAATTTAAACTCCAGTGTATGTATTATCCTGCGGGCTGTTATGTACTTTTGTTGTTGTATACACTAAAAGATTATCAACATTTACTTACAATTTATCCTAAGGTGTTTTCTTACCACGTCATCAACTCAGACATGAGAGTCCCATTTCACTGTTATGAAATTCCCTAAACAAATATTGTGCTTCGATGGTACCAGTACAAGGCTTTTTAAATACTTGTACATAAAATAAATATATAAATATTATACAATTAATTTAGCATGTATAAAGAACATTTATTTTAAATTTTTTACAATGATTTATTATTTATATAATAAATTGAAAAAATCGATCATCTTAAAAATTTAATACTATAAATATTATATAATTATACTTTCCAATTTTTCTTAAATATTAAAAAAAAAGTGCATAGCACAGTTACCATTTTTTTTGGGTCAAAACACATGTACCATTTTTTTGGGGTCAATCACAATTACCATTTTTTTGGTCAACCACAGATACCATTTTAGTTAGTCGGTTTTTTTGGGGCACAATTAGGGAAATTGGTATATACACCACGAAAAATTAGCCATACACCCCACTTAACTGTGGAAATTTCTAAAATACCCTCCATTTTTATGTATATTTCGGAAACTCCAGTTTCCTGAATGCAAATTTGTATTCCGGAAACTCTAGTTTCCGGAATGCAATTTTGGATTCAGTTTCTAGAATATAAAATTGCATTCTTTCCGGAATGCACGCGAATTTTGAGGGTATTTTTAGAATTTCAACATTAAGTGGGGTGTATGTCTAAAAAGTGTGAAGTGTATTTACCATTTTCCTACAATTAGTTAGTTGTTAATTGAACTGATGGGCCAATAAGGGCTCATAGTGGGCCAATGTGTCGAATGGCCCAATTCACATGTATTGTGGAAACCGCAAGCAGTTGCTACTTGCTACTTGCTACTCGAGAACAGAGAAGTTACAGAACTGTCATCGTAGCAAAGACAGTGCACAATGGCGGAGCCTCTCCTCAACGCTGAACTATTTTCCTTTAAAACCCTAGACCCAATCAACGCTCAGGATTCCACCTCCGAACCGAATCTAACGGCTCCGCAAGGTGCTCAAATCACTGAAGTAAATGACGACGTCGTCCCGACCGAGAAACGGAAGAGAGACGACGGCGACGGCGATGCCGAGCGTTCGCTCCACCCGCTGTGGAAGACCAGCCTCTGTTCATACTTCAGGAGCCATAATGGCACCTGCAGCCACGGCGACGAGTGCCGCTACGCACACGGCGAGGAGGAGCTCCGCCCTCGCCCCGATAACACGTGGGACCCGACTTCCGAGCGAGCAAAGAAGGCGTTGAAATCCGAGACCGGCGAGAGATGCGCCGTTACAGAGGGAGTGATGATGACCGAGGCCGTTGTCGACGATGACGTGGACGGCGGCGACGACGGTTGCGCCTCCAATCACGCGCTCAGCAAATGCTTGGTGCATTTGCAGAGGAACTGGAGCTCCGAGAACTTGAGGAATTTCCTCAACGATGAGGCAAGCCTGTTTCCGAGTCTCTGATTTTTCACTTCACTTCTAACATTTTTTTTCTGATCCTTTTTTGTTCCCTTTCTTCAGGGTATACCTTTTAAGCATGCGAAGAAAAAGAAAGGTATGATGATTGGTTTCGTTAGTTTCGAAGATGAAGAACAAATGAAGAGTTCATCAAAGGTAGTTTTTGTTATGACTAATGATCCATGTACTCTGTTGCTTCGTTGGTCTGAAAATCGAAGCTGGCAATTGATGATTTGTAATTATCAATTTAATAGGATTTAGAAGGAAAATCAATTGGCAACAAAAAGTTGAAGGTTGCTGATGTCATTCCTCGATCATTTGAGAAGAAAGGTAACTCCGATGTTGGTCTTCAATCCCCACAGTTAAATAAGGAGAATTCAGGGGTTGATGTTCCTTCAAATGGGGCATTGGGTGCTGAAACCAATGATGATAATAATTTGGCAACTGATGGTTCCTTGTCAAAGACAAGAAGCTTGCGTGAAGTAGTGACTCCTTTAGCTCATATGGCCTATGCTGATCAGTTGGAGCAGAAAAAGAGCTCTCTCATGCAGATTCTCAAAAGGCTTGTTAGTCATGATTATTTCTATTTTGTCATTATAGTTTAACTTAACACACACACACACACACACACTTCGTACTTTTAAACAATGAGCAAAGCAGAACTACAAAATTTTTTTTTGGCAGACTAGAAATGCTCGTAAAGCTTGTCCAACTGGCGTTCCTCTTCCTGAGTGGATTCTCAAGTCGAGGGAAATAGGTAGTGTTTTATATCTTCAAAGTTCTTTCAAATCTCGAAGAACAATTTTAATTTAAAAAAAGTTCTGGAGTTTAAGACTTGAGGTGTTAGTTTGGAAATATGCGACACAGATGTTTTCTTCATGATATAGTGCACCCTCAATGTCTGGTTTATTTTAAAAAGTATAGTAGGGATTTTAATGGCTGATACAGTTCTTTTGCCACTTCTTTCTCACACTTCTGCAGGTGGTCTTCCATGCAAACTAGAGGGTATTATTGCATCACCGATTGTAAATGGATATCGTAATAAGTGTGAATTCTCAGTTGGATTTTCTTTGGAAGGAAAAGTAACAGTTGGCTTCATGCTTGGAAATTTCAGGTATCTGCTTCTTCTCTGTTTGTAGGGTGGTTTGCTTGTAAGTCGTTAACTGTATACTAATATATATATATATATATATTACAACAGGGAGGGTGTAACAGCTGTTGAAGAACCAGTGGACTGCCCAAATGTTTCTACCATTGCTTGCAAATATGCTGCTATATTTCAGGAATTTCTGCAGCACACTGATTTACCAGTTTGGAACAGATTTAAAAATACTGGATTTTGGCGTCAGTTGACGGTACTTTTACTGGATTCTGTGCTGAAAATTTTATGGCCATGTTGATTATTACTATTTTAAAATTTGGTGCCTTGATTTTTTATTTTATTATTATTTTTAATCTTTTTTATGCTAATTGGTTTTGTAAGGTTCGAGAAGGGAGGCCAAATGAGAATGTTGTTGATGGCAAAACTTTAGGCGGTATTCCAGAGGTCATGCTTATTGTGCAGGTTATTTTTTTTCACTTTTTTGGTAAATGTGCTGATTATTTAAAGGGTGATGGGTTTCTTGTTCATTATCCATATTTAAAGGTTCAATGAGATTGTGAACATTTAGATGGAAACTGACAAGCCAAATTAATCTGTGCTGGTATTTTCATGTAAACAATTGTGATTTTGAGGTATGGTTCACATAGGGAGACAAGAACCTGATTACTTGAAGCTTATGATTTAGGTAACCCCTTTTTTTCTTTGAAATGTCATTGATATCTCTTTGCCTTTGATTTGATTATAGGTTTCTACTGCAAGCTTTGATGATGCACAAGTTGTTTCTGAATTTAAGAGGCTTGCTCAGGCATTTGTTGCAGGAGCTACTTCCCATTGTCCAGTTTTGCCCCTTACAGCTCTAGTTGTTCAGGTAACGGCCCATCTAATCCAAATTTCTTTTGTCAGAGATTGATATGTCAAGTATTAATTGCCTTGCAGGTGCATATCCATGTAATATAAATTGGACGGATACTATGATGTTACTGTACCAGTGTTTGCTATATAGTAGATATGTTGCTTTTTCTCTCCCTCTTTCAGCATCAGCGGATTAGGTTCCTTTTTTCTAAAAATAATCCATAATATTACCATCTATACCGAGTATCTGAATTATGCCTGTGGCATCAAACTATTAAGATTATCATTGCCTTTTGGCACCATGGAAATGTTTCTTATTTCTGCAATATAACTATGACCCATGCAACAGAATTAGAAGCACTACCAAACTATTGTTAATGATACTTGGGCAATATGAATCTAGTAAAGTAGTTTAAGATTTTAAAATTATTTCTATGTAACAGTAGTGTCACTGTCTCCCTGAATTTATAATGTCCCTTTTACTGGTTTGAGTATAAATTTGTGCAGATTTACGGTGGTAGATACTTGATGGTTTGCCTTCAAATTTGATGGGCATGCCATGATGTAACTTAATTTTCTGAATGTGGTAATTGGTTTTACATGTAGGATCACCAAGGAATATCCAATGTAGCGCCAGCTGATGCACCACTCCGTTCACTTCCCATTCCTAAAGCAGTTGGTGATCCTGAGATGGATGAAAACAATAATGCCATGGATGTGAGGATCCATGATTATATCAGCAATCTTCAGTTCTCTATATCTCCAACAGCATTTTTTCAGGTTGGAATGGCAATTATTGTTTTGCACTGGTTTCAACAATATATCTTTTTCTTGGAGTATGCAGTTTTGAGCCTACTTCTGCTGCAGGTTAACACTCTTGCTGCCGAGAAGTTATACTCACTTGCTGGAGATTGGGCATGCTTAGGTCCCGATACATTGCTATTTGATATATGCTGTGGGACAGGAACAATTGGCCTGACATTAGCACATCGAGTTGGTATGGTAATAATCTCCATTTAAGTTCCTTTCTTCTTTTTAGCTTGCAGGTCTTTGGGAAATTTTCTGTTCAATATGCCCCCTTGGAAGGTGATATTATATGATGTAATGATTACCTATGCAGAGGTTAAATGAAACTTTCAGACCGGACTTGTTTTCCTCTATCTAATATCTATTATTTAAGAGCTTATTTTCCAAAAATTTCCAAATTTATTTTAAAATTGCTTGAATCGGATTTGTTTTGGGGTTCTTCCAGGTGATTGGAATTGAAATGAACGCTTCTGCTGTATCTGATGCTCATAGGAATGCTGAGATTAATGGGATAAAAAACTGTAGATTTATATGTGCAAAGGTGAGATCGGCAGCCTTGATTTTTTAAATCCTGGTTGAATTATTTTAATGGCTGCTTCCCAGAAATGAGGCTGGAATTTATAGTTGGTGTCACATATGTTGGCACTGAAAATTTTCTCTCATGGAAGTTTTTTCAGTTTGATTTAATTGCTTCCTTGAATTAACATTGCAACTTTTGCATGCTTGGCTGGCTTATGAGGCAACAGGCAGAGGATGTAATGGGATCTCTGTTAAAAGAATACCTAAATGTGCCTAAGGAACAAGTTGATGATCCTAATATCTCTGGAGGTTTTAGCGACACTCCCAAGGACAGTGCCTGCCCAGAGCCTGAAAATAGTGAAATGGCACCTCATTGTTCGGAAAATAACAATGCAGAAGTTGGAAATGAGGTTCAGAAGGGTAACACTTCTGAAAATGGGAATACTTCCATGCAACAGTTTAAAAATGTTGTTGCCATTGTTGATCCTCCCCGTGCTGGACTTCATCCAACTGTAAGAATCATACTCTATAGTTTCTCTGTTATATTTATGCTATTGATTACTACAAGAAGTCCATAACCTGAATAGCACGTTGTGCCTGTTTGGATAAGCTTTTTTGTAAGTATTTATAATGTGAGTTTTTTTAACTAATAGTTTCTCATTTAAGTTGAAATCAACTTCTACACTTCAATTTTTTCAAAAACTCTCTTATTTAACTTCTCCATAAGCATTTATCTATTCAAGAATAACTTTTTAACCGGTTTTCCTCTTTAATATATGAGAAAAATAAGAATGTAAAGTAAAGCTAACTTCTCCATAAGTTAGAAGCTGAGCTTTTGAACCCAAACAATACTCTTGAATTGTAGTGACTTTCTTTATATACCATTGGTCTAACATGTCTTCTATATGGAACCTTTTTTTTTTAAATGATATTCTTTTTTAATCTGTTATATTTTCACTTAAAAGTTGAATTTCTGACTCTTGAATTGTGAGATTACAGGTCATCAAAGCCTTAAGAACTCATCCACGGCTACGGAGGCTTGTGTTAGTTCTTGTTCTGAATTATGCTATACTCTTATTTAAGTTATTTCTATTTTTTCATGCAATCTAATTGTGCACCTTTAAATGCAGTTACATATCCTGTAACCCTGAAAGTTTGGTGGCAAATGCTATTGAGCTTTGTACGCCATCCCCCATAAAATTTGAGAAAGGAAATAAAGACAACAGAGGATGGAGAAACATGAGTAGTGCTGGTCTAGCTCGGCATAGGGCCAAGTCTATGCCCATCTCAGAGGCCTTCCAACCCGTAAAAGCTATGGCTGTTGATCTTTTTCCACATACTCCACACTGTGAATTGGTTATGCTTCTTGAGAGGTAGGTGGACCAGATTTGTGTTGAAGTTTATTTTATTTGCTAGGCTCTCAAATTCAATTGTCCAACATAATTTTTGGCTGCATTATAAGCGGTGGTGGATGTTAATGCTTATTATATTTTGTTCTTGCGCACTGTAAATTATGTTCGAGCATGACCTCTTCATTATTCAGCCGTGCTTTAATTTCCTTTTTGCTGCATGTATCATGAAGCATTGTCCTTTCTAATTTCATCATGGTACCTGGTGGCAAGAAATCATTGTATGCTCTTAGAGCACCAGCTAAATACTTAAAGATCTACTATTGTTCATTTTAGATCCCACTCAAATGAAGTTAGGTGCGATGGGGGTTAAGTTGGGGAAAAAGAACGTATTCATGTTATAGTTTTTTTTTTCGTTTTTTTTCTTCAGAATCTAATCTTTCTGACAAGAAAACACTGAAAATTATCTTTTTTTTTTTGGGTTTTTTAAAGGAAAAATTTATCCAAATGTTCTATTTTTAGGTATTTATTAATAAAAATGACGTTCTTTAATGTTTGTTGTGATTTTTTGTTGCTCCACAGAATACGTGGCTATCTAGATGGCACTTGTTAGCTTGCTTTTTATGATAGTAATTTTTAAATGCGGGAGTAGGAATTCGTATGTACTACACCTATGTAATTAAAACATGAACGTGATTCAGAATTTTAATCTGGGCTACCAAATTAAGGTCTGTTTGTTTAAGATGGAAAAGAATAGTTGTATATAAAATAATCTAATGATTATGTTTTAGAAATTACGTAAAAGTTAACTTATGTTTGTTTATAATAATAAAAATAGTCTTTTTATTTCACTTTTATCTTTTATCTCATTAAAATCATATTATTGCTTAAAAACAATTTAAAATAGTTTCATTTTGATCATATTTTTAATTTTTAATTATTTTAAAAAGTTAAAATTAAAATAATCACATGAACTTTTTAAAAATGATTATTATTATTTTTAAAAAGTGATTGTTTGATAAAATAATCTGAAACAAACTTCTCTAATCTTAAATGAGAATTTCTTATTTCGGGAAAGATTCATTCTCTTACATTGTGTTGTTAGTAGCCCTTTAGCCAAGTAACAAGTAATTGAGCAGTCAACAATCAGTGGTTTTTTGACCCAAAAAAAAAAATCAGTGGTTTGAGTTGGCGTTTATGGGGTTGACACATGGTCATCACTACACTAAGTACTTTGTTGGAGATGAATCACCCCATTCATCACTAAGTGCACACACTTATATTTTCTATTCAAAATTGAAAGACTGGTTGACCCTCCTTCCACTGCCACCACTTACTTGGATAGCTGGTCTACTAGTTACCGCCGATTTTCTGCACAAGTTAATTAATTAAATCTTTTGTTTTGATAAAAAGTTAATTAATTAAATCTTGAACGGGTCTGCTGCGTGACAAATGTAATTAGAAAAATACTAGTATTGTCAATTCAGATTTGAGAATGAAATGCTACTTTTCCTTCTCCCGTTGCATACCAGATTTTAAATTATTACTTTGCTGGCTGCCACTTTTGAGGGCGGATGGATTGATCTGTTGGTAGTGATGTCACTATCAAACACTCGTGATCATGAAACACGACATTGACTCAATAATTTTATAAGGGCCGGGGGAGTTTCGGGGGAAAAATCAAGTAAATCTAACATCTTAGCGTGTGTGTATTTGAAAAATGAAAATCAGTTTCAAGGGTTTTGAGAAAAATCAAGTGAATCTAACTTCTCAAATGGATTTCTTTCTAAACACATTATTTAAGTGCATTATCAGCTGTTGACTATTTTTAGAAAATAATCACTTTTTAAGTTTCTCATGAACCCATGACTTCCTTATCACTTCAACCCTTATATCTCTCAAACTACCAAATCATCTTATGACTATAGTGTCCCCTCTTTCCATTAATAGCATGAGTTTCCCACTTTCACTTTGTTGACTAGTTGTTGCTGCTACCATCCCTATCTCTGTCAAAATCATTACTGTTGAAATTTTGCAAGTTGTAATTAATAATAATAATAATAATGCATGATATAATAAATCATGTGGTCTAAGTTTGTGAAGAATCAGGCTTCAGGAAGAAGGAAACAAACTTATCGATCCATCTGCATTTGGGAATGAATAATTAAGAGCATTTATGGCTCCATGACATCTCAACACAACTGTGCCTTTCCATTTCATTGTCATGGGAAAATTAATTCATCAGTCGGTGATGGTGTACAGTATTCCCTTCGGTTCTATATATAAGAAATAAAAAGAGTCATTTTGATAAGAAATAATATCTTGTTTTCACCAATATTAATTGCTTATTTTCAACTTTGTCTTTATTTATTATGAAACCCACAAAAATAATATCAAAAGTCACCAATCTCTAAAAGGTTACTTTTGGAAAATTATAACATCATTAATTATAATTAACCAATTCCAATACACTTTCTTGGTTTTGATAATTTTATACTATATTTCTTATAAAAAAAAACGAGAGGGAGTAATAAACAGAGTTTTAAAGTTGTTGGACTCATAAACTTCAAATCTGGTACATAAAATGTTGGGTGTGTCTTTCTGAATTCGTAATTGAAGTGTTAATTTGTTGTAATTTTGAAAGGCATAATTTTCCAGGAGGAGGAAGCAATTAAAGGATACTCTTGACTTGAGCCTTTGAATTCTTTAGTTTCCTCACATCAAAACCACAGTATGATAAGGATCTCTCGTGGCAAAAGCAAAAGTAAAGGTTAGGTAATTGATTATACTTTCTAAACAATCATATGGGCATATCTATTTAAAATGCTTCTGTCGAGCCCCTTGTTTGATACTTTAATTCAAAACTATGGGGAAGCAGGGAGGAAAGAAGAAAGGTAAAAAGGGCAATCTATCTTTATGATAATAATGCATGGAGAAAACACATAAAAGTTAATTAAGTAAAACCAACTGGTCTCTTTTTTTCACCCTGGCCTGTACAAATAAAAAATTATATAGTCTCATTTCTTTTCTTGTTGAATAATGAAAGTGATCCAGAGACGAATATATTGTTATATATCCAATGAACACGAGTTTTGGAGTATTCAATTATCTATACTATTTTATTATTATTAATATTATTACTGTTAGCGTGGAAGAATTGACGGGAAATCTACCTGATGAAGTTGATGTGAGAATATTTTCTTTTTAGGCTTTAATATTAATTTGGTCTCTGTAATATAGAGGATTTTTTATTTAGGTCCATATAAAAAAAGTCAAATTTTTTTCGTCCTTGTTTTATTTATTTTTTTGAATTTAGTCCTTTTTTTTAATTTAGTCCCTCACTAGCGTTGACTACTGATGTGGCACTGAGAGGTCCCTATAAAATTCCTACGTGGCACCAGCGTGGCTTACACGTCACTTGACACATATTTATACAAATATTAGGTTTTGAACTTAGTCCCTGTAAAAAATACGTGTTTTAAATTTAGTCCCCGTAAAAAATACGCGTTTTGAATTTATTTCATCTTCTTCTCCACCACCCCGCCTCCTTCTCCCCCTTCTCCACCACCACCCCCATCCCCACCTCCTTCACCCCCACCCCCACCCCCCACCTCCTTCTCCCCCACCACCTCTCCTCCACCGCCCCCACCTCAAGTAATCCCTCTCCACCATTTTTTTGTGCAAATAAATTCGAAATCTATGTTTACAGAAAGAAAACAGTGAAGCAGAGCAACAATAACAACAACAAAACACAGAGCAACAACAACAATCGCAGACCCAGATTGAAATATGCACAGGAAGCTAAGATTGTTCATCTTTTTTCTTTTTAGATCTGAAACTCATGTTGGGGCCTTGGGGTTTTGAAAATTTTTAATTTCGAAAATGGAGGTGGTCATGGTTTTCGAAACACACAATCCCATTTCGAAAATTTTTAATTTTCTTTCCCTATAATTCTTTTTGTGTGTTTCGTGGGAGGAGAAGCTTGAAGGTGGTGGTGGAGGAGGGAGGAGAAGGAGGTGGGGGTGGTGGTGGAGAAGGGGAGAAGGAGGTGGGGGAGGTGGAAGTGGGGATGGGGGTGGAGCAGGGGAGAGAAGGAGAGAGACTAAATTCAAAACACGTTTTTTTAAGAGGGATTAATTTTAAAACTTAATATTTTTATAGGTATGTGTCAGATGATGTGTAAGCCACATAGGGACTTTAGAGGAACCTCACAGTGCCACATCAGCGGTCAACTCCTCTAGGGATTAAAATAAAAAAAAACAAAAATAAAAAAATTTAACTTTTTTTATAGAGACTAAATTCAAAATTTTACAGAAATTAAATTAATATTAAAGCCTTCTTTTTAACATATAAAGAAGAGAGAGAAATGGATGCAAAGTACAACCAACTTTTATTGATAAATAGTGGTACAGTTAAATGATGCTCAATCATATGGTTCCTAGTAAACAGTTTATTATGTATTGAGCTATATTGTATTATATATATATTGGAAACTGCTTTTCCTTTCTTTTTCGTAATGATATATGCAATCGATTTCTTTGTTCTTTTTCTTGTTCCTTCAGCTGGCAATTGGATGGCACTTGATTCTTTTGATAATACAACGAAAGGACAAAATCAAAGCAAATAGGCGGGGGGGAATTGAATTACAAGTACCCCTATCGTTACCGTTATGCTTAGTTCTGGTGGCTGAACACCGTCCACGTTAATCATAATTACGTATCCCGTAACACCGTGCATGCACACAAATTTCGTCCACCCCTTCCTGTTTTCAATTTCATTTTTTCCTCAAGATGGTTCACCAAACAATTATATTTTAATGTATGATATATTTTTAAAAAGAGAATAGATTAAATTACACCGATGTAATACTTTGAACAATATTACACCATTAGTAATTTTTCATCGGTTAATTATATTCTAAAATCTACTATTGATTAAAAGTTAGTATTACATATATACCATTTCTATAAAATCTTATATCAATCTAAAATCATTTTCATATGTCATTAGATATATATGTCAAAATTGAACGTTTTTTAAATTGTACGAATCTCGACATATTTCAATGACACATGACATGTTTAATTTTTGTTACAATATGTTGAATTTTTGTTAAAAAATATAACATTTAATAATTATTTAATTTTAAAATCTTCATTTTTAATAAAAAAATTTCGATATAAAAAATATTTTTTTTTATTTTTAATTCCTTAACCAAAGCATATGTTTTAGTATTAGATGTTTAAAAAAGACAAAACTCGGGTTAGTAGGATCTAGTCCTGTCCCCGCCCCAAACAAAACAACACACGTTTTTTCACCTATTTGTCCCAATAAACAGTCTCACGATAATTGCGTGAATACAAAGTGTTTAGGTGAGTTTGACAAAAAAAAAAAGTGTTTAGGTGAGTAATCCCGAAAACAGGCACACATATGACCGGAGACCGGTTGCGTTGCCACCCCCACTTTCATCCAAAATAAAATAGTCCCTTGTATCTTATAAGTGAGATTAAAATTATTTTACGGATATTCATGTATTATTTTTTTTATAATATGATATTCATGTATTATTATTTAGGTGAACCAATGATGTGTTAACATGTACCTAGTTTAATATATAATAACAGATAAATTAAATCCAAACAAGACTTTACTATAAATAAATATATACGTATTTTAAATCACAATTATTTATAACAATAATAATATGTTTCTAAATCAAATAAAAATGAAATGCACTCTTTATTTATTTTAAAGATAAACTCATTTGAAAGACAATCAGTCTCGTTTGATCATGGGATTGGGAGGTTGGGGGAGACAGAGACAGAGACAGAGCTAGTGTGAAGAGTGTGATTGGGAGCTGCATCTTTTCTAGTTCTACCCTTTTACCTTCCTCCTAACTTTCTCTATCCTCCATCCATTCCTTTAATTATTTTAGATTCTTATTTCTCACCGTAAGGAATTGCAACCTGTTTTGCAGATAAGTGGTTCCATAATAATAATAATAATAATAATAATAATAATAATAATAATAATAATAATAATAATAATAATAATAATAATAATAATTTGAGACTAATGCTACATAGTACTAAATACAAATGCGTTACATTAGACTTTTCAGTATATGAGTTACATAATACCATATCATATATTTTTATTGTTTATGAACATTATCTGAATAATAATTTAGCAGCCCTGAGAATAAGGTACAAGGTCCACGCACACTGGAGACTCAAAAAGAAAAGTGTGTCCGAGACTCAACAAAAGAGTGGCAGCAGCCAATAGGTGAGGCTACCCCACCAGTCCACCAGCGACGAAATTGTGTCATCAATGCAAAAGCTTGGTTTTTGTGCTTAATCACAGAGTCACTTCCTCTTATCTCTGTAACTGTAACCCCATTTTAAGTTATTTCCCCACTCCCATGTCTCTGTCATCACTCATCTCTAGCAACTAGCATGCACTAATAGGCAATAACTAAGTGGTATGGGTATGGGTATGATTGGTGTCTGTAACTGTAAGGACTGAAATTTATTTGCTACTGTTTTGATTGGTACTATTAGAATTCCAAGTTCTTCTGGGTTTGTCTCTCTGTCTCTTTTCTCTTCTGCAACGGCAAGAATGAGTTCTGAGGAGAAAAAGCCCGTGACTGAGGAACATGTTGCGGCTCCTTGCAGACGAACAGTTTCTCTTCCTGTTCACAAGGTACTTTCTGCTGCTATTCACCTGATGCTGCTTCAGGGTATGAGGGCTGGTTTTGTTGTTCTTTCATGAGTCATCTAATCTTTTATTTTTATTTTTAACTTTGCTATCACCTTCTCTTTGTTTTGGTTCTGTTTGGGTGATGTTTCTTCATCTAATCTAATCGTTATGATGGTAAAGTTTGCTTTTTGGGATTTTGTTTTTCAATAACCATGGACTAATTTAATATATTATATTATATAATTTTAAAAAAATTCGGAGCTTGATCTGTCTGAATTTCCAATTTTCCACCAACTGTATTTGTGGTACATATTACTATAAGATATAGTATCTTTCACTGTGTGGGTTTTGTTCTGATTTGTTGTGTGTGTGTGCATGAAAAATTGAGTGCAGCGACCGTCCTATTATTTTTGTTTCCTCTGCTTTGAATTATGCTGTCTAATAAGCTAAGTTATGCCTCCAAACGCCAGATTCTTATGTCATGTGCAAAGCATTAATTAATTTACTCCATAATACATATATTTCTATTTAAATTTCTCAAAACTTCCTTTGCACTTTGATTTGAATATGGTGTCTTTTCTCAATATATTCAATGGTATTGAATTTTTTATGGCAAGTAGAATTTTCCCAGAGCAAGAGCTTATAGTTGAATTTCACCATTGGTGGACTGTTGTGTTGCACTCATAATGAATTTGGGCATCAGAATTACTGATTCTGTGTGGGACCACTCCGTTGGAATTCTGGGCTACTTTTATGTTGATTTAATTGATAACTATTCTATTTAGGAGGATTTCAGAACTCAATGACAACATTACTGTTTATCATTTGAATAGACATCCCAATGCATTGTACACTTCCTACTTCCTGCTGCTAAACAGCAGCTGTTTGAGTGCACGTTTATATTTTTCTTCCCAGTAACAGAAGATTCAAGAGATGATTTCATTTATTCAAATATTTACCATGTCAAAAACTATAGCAGTGGGTGGAAGAAACTGCTTATTAAGAAGGCACATAAATTCAATAGGCCAGTTTTAATCAGTTTAATTGTACTGTAGTTTGGTGGATTTCAAGCTAACACTAGGAAAAGAGTGTGTGTGACTACTTGGATAATTTTGAAATGTAGCCCAGTTGTATTTCAGTGCCTACATCACTTATTGTGTCAATTCCATGTTGTATTTATAGGATGATGATCCAATGGGGATAACTGAAGAAACCACACATGTTCCTCCCCGGAAGAGACAGAATCTTCTCCTAGAAATACCCTCAAGAACACCAGAAGAATGTTCCCAAGATTTTGTTGCAATCAAAATGCCACAGACACCAAGTCCAACTCCCACTCCCAAGAAAGTGAATTTTCTGGTGACTTCTCGCTCTGTTGATGCTCCAACAAATAATTCTCCTGGGCCTTCCTCAGCATCAAAAGGCAAATCATCCATAAGAAGCATCCTACCGAAATTGAGCTTCAGGTATCGGACACCAATAGATATCGAAAAGGCTACTACAGCAACTCCAGACGGTTCCTCTTCAGGCCTTAGAGAAAAGCCTTCAATCTCAAGATCATTGTCCCTTTCTAAGATATTCACTCCTAGGATTAAAAGAACATCATCGTTGCCAGTAGAAGAAATTGGACATTCAACCACAGAATCTGCTCATGGTGGAAGTGTTGGTAGTCATCTGAAGGTAAGATTTTTAGGCAATGCCTTCAACTTTCCTTTTTCTCTAGTTGTAATTGTTGCTGAATCTTGCATTATAAAAATAACATTACCATTATTTTAACCTATTAGTTACTTTTGCAGAAAAAAGAGACCCGGCAAAAGATAGCTCGCTCTCTTTCTGTGCCTGCCAACAACAACAAGGAGAAAAGCTTAAGGAGGATGGATTCATTTTTTCGTGTTGTTCCTTCTACTCCTCGAGTAAAGGAAGGAAGCGAATTGTTGACCACATCCCCGACAAGGGATACTGGTATCTCATTATAAACACTTGCATTTGCACTGATGAAAAATGAAAGAATTTCATATTTCAAATTTCTAACAGGATTTTCTGGATTAACACTGTTACTATGTGCCAAGCATTAACAGTTTGTCAAAATGTCAAAAGAATATTTGTAAGACTACTTCCTAAGGCTGATCAAAACACATGCTCTCAGTCTCAGATTGTTCCCTCTCTCTTTTAACATTTTCGCACCTCTAGGCATTTTGGTTTAGTTTATGGTTTTAAAACACATAATGTTTCTTATCCTTTGTGTGGTGAGTAACTTGCTTTAAATACTTTCTTGGTTCAGAAAATGAAGATGCTGATGGTGAAGATATAGCTGAAGAAGAGGCTGTGTGTAGAATCTGTCTGGTTGAATTATGTGAAGGAGGTGAGACCTTCAAGTTGGAATGCAGCTGCAAAGGTGAACTTGCTCTGGCTCACCAAGAATGTGCTATTAAATGGTTTAGTATGAAGGGCAACAAGACATGTGATGTGTGCAGGGAGGATGTTCGAAACCTTCCTGTCACTCTATTACGGATCCAAAGTGTTCGAAATCAGAATACTGGAGCAAGTAGGTCTCAGCTGGAAGATGTAAATGGGTATAGGCATGTGTACTTATTTGTTTGATAAAGATCTTTACTGATTTCTAATGAATGAGTTATTAGTACTATATGCTTTGATTAGGAGCTTAATGGATATCTTAGAATCTTAATTAATAGATCCATACTTCAAGAATCATGAACTACCATCCTGCCACTCATTTGTTATTTAACTAAAATTTGCATTACTCATCCCTAGATGTCACTGCTTTCAAGCATGTAATGATGATTATCACACCATCTAGATTATGGGACCAACTAGTTTACTGTCATGCCTTGAAATTCAAGCAATGGAATCACATGCTATTTCAAGAGTCAAACATAGTTTGTGATACAAACCATCTATGATATTTATGAAGTCAGTATTTTTCTTGAAGAGTTCTGCAGCCACTACAAGTGTACTCTTACAAGTGAAATAGAGTGTTCTCATTATATCTTTATAATAGCTTCTAGTACTGTGTGAGTGTGGGTTATTACTACAGAGCCACACTTCTGATTTGTCTTCTCAATTTTTATTTATAGGGTGTGGCAGGAAGTCCCAGTGCTTGTCATTGTCAGCATGCTGGCCTATTTTTGTTTTCTTGAGCAACTATTGGTAAGAATAGCAATCCTCTCTGAACTGTCAAAGTTGCAATTTTGTATAGGCTCAGCTATACGTTCTCCTCTATGCAGGTTGCAAAAATGGGAACTGGTGCAATTGCCATATCTCTTCCATTTTCCTGTGTACTCGGTCTGCTCTCCTCCATGACATCATCAACCATGGGTAGGTTTCCAAAACATTGACAAATATTGTCAATATACTTTTGTAGAGAACTCCTCATCCTTTTTAAATTTATAATAATGTTGAATTAGTCTTGCTACTGTGTATATCATCAATTAGCATCATTTATAGAGGTTTGGATGGTATAAAATTATATGGCAATTGCTAATGCATAAATTATTGTGTACAGTGAAGAGCCGGTTCATATGGATTTATGCATCTGTCCAGTTTGCTCTGGTGGTTCTCTTTGCGCATATATTTTACTCCTTGGTAATGGATTTTTGTGTGAACTATAGTTCTTGTTACCTGTACTTTTCACTTGAGACAAAGATTAATAGTAATAATAATAATACTATATTAGAAATAAATGGATTTTTGTGTGAACTATAATTCTTGTTACCTGCAGGTTCATGTGCAAGCAGTTCTGTCAATCCTTCTTGCAACATTTGCTGGTTTTGGTGTGGTGATGAGTGGGAGTTCAATCCTTGTGGAGTTCTTTAGATGGAGAAGGAGATGGCAGGCTTTAGCAGAGCAGCAACATGGCCCTCAACTGATGACACAACAAGTAGGGCAACACCCTCGAACCGTGAACACGCCACGCTCAGCCGCGCCATCCAACCACAATCAGCAGAACTCAAATCAGAGCTGAAATGATATTTTTTTGTGGCTTCTCTTCACAAGCTAGGGGAATGCAGCTGGTTGCTTTTCAATATTTATTTGGGATTTGGAAGAACTTGTTTGTGTATAGGGAATTTTAAAACTTCATTACTATACATCTCTACATGAGACTTAAATGTACAGCTTATTTATGTGTAGCAATAGAGCCCAATTAGAATATATAGCTTCTCTTGCCACGGATTTTCTTGTTTGTTTATTTCTACTGAACATTTCAGCACATCAAAACCAGAAGGCTTTTTTAGCCTTCTTTTTTGTAGCCTCGGGTGAGAGACAATGATTTTGTTTTTAGTCACAAGGATTGAGGAAATGTGTTTGTTAGTTTGTCTTAAGAGTTTGATGCTATCGATGAGCCAATGCCAAATGTAATGATGTAGTTACATGGAGCAGTATTTCCTTTCATTTTTCCATTGTCTGATGCTGCTTATGAAGGAAACACTGAGAATTATAACACTTTTATCCCCCATCTAGCAAATCTATTCATTGTTGGTTTGACTAAGCTACACTGCATTTTTCAGCAAATTATAATGTGATAATAGTCTACAAATTTTTTTAGGGGAAGGAAATTTGTGAAGGATGTCTTTTTCTTTGAAGGGTGAAACTGAAGATCTCTAATGTGTGCTTGTCGTGTGTCGATGACAAGGATCATTGCCTAATTTTTGTGACACGTAGAGTTTGGCTTTTACCATATCTTATCACCAAGATAAAGAAGTTTGCTTTATTCTATCCAAGCTGACACTGAATTGTGTTGTAAACTTTATTATCTACTATGCTTTTCCCCTTTATTTCGGGGAGAATAAAAGATCGTGTCAGCAGTTCCACTGTGACAGCTTGGTTTCGTCTCTGTATTTACACGAATGAATGAATGTGGACCAGAAAAAGCAAAATCTGATAACATGGTTGCCTTGAAAGAATTGCTTTAAGAAAAAAGAGTTTATTGACCATAAAAAAGGAGGAGTTTGGTTTCGTCTTTTTACGTTTAAAAAACATTTAGTTCGAAGTAATTCTTGTAAGAATGAATCTATTTAAATATTTAATTAAGTTTTTGCAGTTTAAATTGTTAAAATGATTAATTCTTAAAAAAAATTCTAAGTATTATAATTTTTTTCCCATGGTATTCTCCTGGTGCAACTGCGAAGACTAGTCCCTTCGAAGATCTGTAACGCATTTAAGAGTCGTCTCTTCTAAATAGTAAATTTTCATACACATGACATGAGCCAGAAATCGAACCTCCAATCACATACTTAAGGGTAAGTATTATAATCTATAAATGAGAGTATCTAAAATTAGTATTATTAATGAAGATATTATAATTATTTATGAGTAAATTAATAAAAGGTTATTACTTGCATAATTTCACCTTGCACATTAACTTAATTTTAGGTTTTTGTCCTCGTGTTATGGAAAGAACACGGGGGGAAAGTAGAAGAGAGGCCGAGTCTGAATTTTTTTTTTTTGGATCGAAAGATTCATGCATTCATATCTATGAGAGCGAGAGCCGAGTCTGAAAATTTATCCGCTTGTTGCATAGTAGTTTTTGGGCTTTGGGCTGTTGGTTTCTCTTTGCCGTTTTGATTTTAATCCTTGCAAATATGAGTTAAAATTTTTTAGTTTTATAAATATTTTTTTATTTTATTTTAGTCTTTTTAGTAATTTAACGTTGAGATGGCATGAACACGTCACCTCATTAATCAGACGTATCATAATCAAGTGTCAACTAAGTATGTCACGTACGTGTCTATGCCACCTCAGTGCTAAATCACTAAAATGACTAAAAAAAATAAAATTTATAGGACTAAAAAACTTTGACTCATATTTACCGGAACTAAAATCAAAACGACCAAATTTGAAAAAACTTTAAACATATTTAAGTCTTTTTTTCCTCAACGCATGCTCTTCCATTTTATTTTTTATTTGAAAATGAATAAATATGAATTTGACAAATATATTTGAACCTAACCTAAACCTATTTATTTATTTATATTTGTTAAATAAAATATATTTTTTTAAAAATAAAAAACTAATAATATCATTAAAATATTGAAATTTTATTTATAATTTATTTTTATTATTATTATGGAAAATACTTTTTGGCTCGGGGTTGAATAGGAAGTAACAGAATTGAAAGGAAACAAAACAGTTGTGGAGGTTATGGAACAGAGCATTGGTGGAAAGAGATTGAGTAGAGGATGAACATATCCATATCCATATCCATACAAGGACGGCTTCTTCTCAACGCTGCCCTCTTCCCAAATCTCTCCTTTCGAGGTGCCGCCCTTTAGCTGTCAGTCTTCTCTTCCTCTTCTTCTCGTTTCGAACCTTCATCAAACATTTGGCGGGTCATTAAATAAATAACCATTTTTGTGTCCTTTTAACGCCTTTTTTTTTTACACTCTCTTTATATACTCACTCGAGTTTCATGCTTAAAAACGCTTCCTTTGATGACATTCAGCAACAAAAATGTTTACTTTATGTTGAATCTAAACCAAATTCAGTTCTATATGTTGTAGTCTGAATTGGGTCTTGGCTATTTTTCTCTCGTTATTGTTGGGTTGTTGTTGATAGCACTCACTGAACCAATGGCACTATTATTTCAGGGTTCCGCAGGTTGGCACTTGTTCCACGTTTGCAACAGAGTCAAGTGATCAGAAGGGGTTTCACCAAAAACGTGGCTTGGAGTATGGATAGTGGTGACTTGGGTCTTGAAGTCAAGGTTGGGGTGGTTCACCCAGCAACAGATGGTTATGCTGCTGAGGCAGTTGAAGCTTTGAAAGCTGGGAAGGTCATTGCAGTACCCACTGATACACTATATGGATTTGCCTGTGATGCTTGGTAAGCTATTTGAGTTTGTGCTTAAAACCTATTTGCCCATATAGCCTATAAGCTTGAAATCCTTCAATCTTCATTTTTGTTTCTGGCCTCTAGTTTTTTCATATATGTTGCTGTATCTTATGTTTATCATTTTTTTCCTTATTTTTCTTGGTTAATGTAAGAAAAAGTGATTGTTTTGTTTTTACTAGCTTGAATTTCAACTTCACTAGGTTTAAAATTCAAGCTTGGCATGGTCAAAATAAAGAGACAAGTGAGGAAGGAAATGAAAAGTGACAGATTAACATAACCTTTCTTGTTGAACCTTCTGTAGGCAAAATGAAACGCTATATAGTATTTCATTGAA
This sequence comes from Glycyrrhiza uralensis, assembly GCA_030159175.1. Lineage (NCBI taxonomy): Eukaryota > Viridiplantae > Streptophyta > Magnoliopsida > Fabales > Fabaceae > Glycyrrhiza > Glycyrrhiza uralensis. The sequence goes on along the minus strand of BRZY01000003.1, from coordinate 51,373,402 downwards.
TAAGAACGAAGTCGTAACTGCCTTACCAGATTATTGTAATTTCAATAAATTTCAGTTATTGAATATAAACTTAAAGAGCAGTGAGTCATCATGCGGGAACTTAGCTGTTAGTCCTACTGGGTTCCAAATGGTCTATAAAACTATTATAATTAACATTTCTGTTGTTTTAATTTCCAAGCCTAATATTCAGTTAAAGGGTAACCTGGTACTATAGAGTTCCTGCCATGCCATGCTTGAGGGAAGGGTTTTATTCACAAATTTTCATAACAAAATATAAGTTTGATTAAAAAAAAAACTCAGTAATGTTTGATTTTCAAAGACATGTATTTATTGCAGTTCTCCATGAAATGAAAGTAGGAGGATGAATAATTGCTTTAAGCTATATCCATTCCATACATGTTTTGATAAATATCAATTTTCTACATAGACATCAGATGTGACAAAAGTTGGCTCCGAATTATACCTATCCTTCTGAATACCTGCAATTTGTTTTATGTGTTTAACCAATATGTTTAAAATCTCATTTGCACTGCACAGTTCCCACATATTTAGACTAACCATTCAATTGCTTTCTGAATGATTAATGATTACCTGTTACCTTCTGTTGGGGCATGTTGGCAGCTCAATGGAAGCAGTTAACAGGATTTATGAGATTAAAGGCCGTAAACATACAAGCCCGCTAGCTATTTGTGTTAGTGATGTATCAGACATAGACCGTTATGCCGTCACTGACCATTTACCTAATGGCCTGCTTGATTCCCTCCTACCAGGCCCTGTTACAGTTGTACTAAGACGAGGTATGCATGTTGTTGAAATATAAGAAAATATATCATAATATCTTTATATTATCCTAGTTTATCTTGTAGGATTAGTTTCCTTATTACTTATGATTTAGAATATCTCTTAGGATTAGTTTCCCTATTTCCTAGTTATTACCCTGATTTGTTACTCTATTTGATTTGATTTGATTTGATTTGATTAGGATTAGGATTCTTCTATCCCTATATAAAGGGGTTAGTTGTCGGTCAGTGTATTCAAGCAATTAAGTTATCATTTAATCATATTATCTTATTCGTACATATATTAAATTTTCTCTCCTCCCTCTCAACTTGATACCCTAAAATTCAACATGGTATCAGAGCGGTATCATCCTCCGTGACATATTCGGTCCACCGTTCTCCGTTGCCGGCCACTGTTATAATCATTCGACCATCTTTACAATCTTTTACCTCCTTCCGCGTTTAGCCGCCTTCATTGTGGTCTCTTCACCGCCTTAATTGCGGTCCTTCTTTCACTGCCTTGATTTTCTGTTGGCTGTCGACCACCGTCCGTCGCCGCATCTCTGTCGTCCGCCGCCACTGGAGAATTTTTCCAACGAGTTTTCAGGCGAACCCACCATCATCTGACTCGCCTTTAGCCGATCTACACCTTTTGTCAAAGCGTCGACACCAGATATGTCCTCACGCGCTCTCACGCGCCGCGACAATTCGTTGTTCTTCCGGCACGTGTAACCCATGCGCCGCCCTCTGGGCCGTCGCCCACACCGCCACTTCTTCTGTTGTGTTCACCTTGCCCTTCCGGTTTGTTTGGGACCACTTTCAGGTTGTGGGTCCCACTTTTGCGAGGTATTTTGGGCCGTTTTTGGTATGTTTTTCTGCGGTTGTCTTTCAGTGTTTCAGCCCCTGTTTTTTGGTGTTTTGTCGGTGCACGTTGTAGCTGTTTTATGGGCTTTGTTTGCCCTGTGTGGTTCCTTCTACGGGTTGCTGTTTGATCTTATTTTTGGCCTTTATAGGATTCTGGTTATTTTTGGAGCTATTTTTCTGAGTTGTTCCGTTTCTATTTTGCCCCTATTGAGTTCATAGTTGCCCGTCATGATAGAGAAAAATTCAAATTTTTAGACCTCAATTTTCTGGGCACATCTCTCGAAAAGGGCTACCCATGGAGGATTCTGACCGGTGGAGGATTCTGACCAACGTGGAAGTTGTGTGAAGTGTCGTGGTGTGGAAGCCGCTGAGGATCAAAAAGGGCTACCCATGGAGGATTCTGACCGGTGGAGGATTCTGACCAACGTGGAAGTTGTGTGAAGTGTCACTATGTGAAGTGTCGTGGTGTGGAAGCCGTCGATGATGTTTTTATCCCACATTGAGGAGTTGTACTACAATCATGGCCAGACCTCCATTTATTGTTCCGATTTGGTTCAATGTTGTGATGCCCCGAAAACACACCAATCTCTTGTTAGGACTTCAGCCGTTGCAAGCGTTGGTCCATTATTGATTTAGCCTTTTTTGAAGATGGTCACCTTCAAGTTAGGGCTTCAGCCGCCGGAGTGAGCGCTAGTCCATTTGCTGATCTTTCGGTTTGGATGTTGTTCGGTGGTTGTTCAGTTTTCTTGGGTCTGGTTATATTGATTGTTAATTTTATCTTCCAAAAGGGTATATTTGTAGCAAGCTTTAGCTTGAGGGGGGGTGTTGAAATATAAGAAAATATATCATAATATCTTTATATTATCCTAGTTTATCTTGTAGGATTAGTTTCCTTATTACTTATGATTTAGAATATCTCTTAGGATTAGTTTCCCTATTTCCTAGTTATTACCCTGATTTGTTACTCTATTTGATTTGATTTGATTTGATTAGGATTAGGATTCTTCTATCCCTATATAAAGGGGTTAGTTGTCGGTCAGTGTATTCAAGCAATTAAGTTATCATTTAATCATATTATCTTATTCGTACATATATTATATTTTCTCTCCTCCCTCTCAACTTGATACCCTAAAATTCAACACATGTCATATATGTATTTGTGTGTGTAATGGAAAATGAAACTTATAGAAGTATGCAGAATAGTCTATAATATGTATTTAAATCAATTAATTCACAAAATTTGTTTAAAGCAACAATTTAGTCCTATTTCTTCAATCCCTTTGGTTAGCATATCTTCTGTGAACTTCTGATTTTATTGTAAAGATCCTATGTTATGTCTGATTGTGTACTTGGATATTGCAGGAGAGTCAAGTGTTCTTGAAAGATCTTTGAACCCAGGATTGGATAGTATAGGAGTCAGAGTGCCTGATTGCAATTTCATCAGGATCATTGCCCGTGGTTCAGGAACTGCCCTGGCCCTTACCAGTGCAAACCTAAGTGGACAACCAAGTAGTGTTTGCATCAAGGATTTCGAGAAACTGTGGGAACACTGTGCTTTTGTTTATGATGGTGGTTTGCTTCCATCAGGTCGTGCCGGTTCAACAGTTGTCGACCTCACTACACCACACAAATACAAGATACTTAGACCTGGAAGGTAGCTGAGCTAAACTCTTTTATGCTATACTGTTTAAAACATGGAGTGTGCTATGTCAGATGCAGATGCCAAAAATCATTTCTGTTGTATAAATTTCTTCTATGTAATATAGGATTGAAGTGGTGGGATATTTACGTTCTAATATTTCACCATGGATATCTAAAAGTGAAGTGAATGATACTAGATTCATCTCCAGTTGAGAACAACTTTGCCAAATGTGTGTGAAACACAGTCATCATAATTTCTTATGAAGCCTTTTTAAGAAATAAAAAATGGCTCAAAACTACACATTTTGTGAGCTGTATGATAGAAGAATAATAGAATATCTATCATTCGAGCCTCGAGGAGGTTACTTGTTTTGAATAAACCAGTTCATGGAATACTTACTATGTGTATTTGATTGATATCTTACATATGTGAATTTTATGTTGCATAACATTGCGTTGATTGTGTGCTTGTTCACCTGCTATTTGCAGTGCAAAGGAAGAGACAGTTGCCATCTTGCAGAAGCATTCTTTTGTGGAGGCATTGTGACCACTTAAATTAGCTGCGATCCATCTGCAGTGTCATGTTCTAGGCTTAACTGTTTCACTTGCAAAAATCAATTCTTTCGCTTGGACATGTGAGAAACTATCTCCAAGCCAACTTCTTTCCGTTAAACTGTCCATTACTGCCACAAGATCTCTGGTGTGCTTGGACATACATTCGACATTATTGGAAACAGAGATATATGTTACCTTTGAGTTGCACTAGGCTCTGTGTCACATGATTTAAAAGCTTATTATATTCTGTAATAATTTAATCTGTTTTGAGAAATTGGAATAATGGTGTCCATTGATACTTCAAACATTGTGGTATGTAACATTGATGAATTTGGTCAATGTGAGGAAAGAGAGGGATACTTGACAATGTTGACATGTTCCAAGGTAACAACGGTTAATATTTTCTTAATTAATGAAAACGATAGAACCAGGAAACTGAACAACTTTGTCACCAGTTCAATAGTTTAAGCTTTTAGGAAGTACATCTTTAATTTCGCTGAAAGGATGCAGAAAGAGAAATACAAAGACAGTACATGTATATAGTTTAAAGCGTGGACAAGAGTTTAAATTTGATTGACAAAACAATGCGTTGCGAAGTATGTTGTCATGCATGCCCATCCTGTGGAAGAATTTAGTTTGATCTTCAAGAAATAAAGTACACAAATTTGGGTCAAGACAGCACACCTGCCTGGGGTTTTGCAGTTTCCGCTACCACCTAATTAACCCTTCCTCTTTGTTCCCACTCCCAATTGCAACCATGCAATGTGTTTTGTGTGTTGTTATTTATTTTCCCCTGAATGTTGCATCCAATTGCAATCATGGGTTGCATTGTGATTGGAGCCGGGGAGACGGTTGATGCAGACTTCAGTTATGAACCAACTCATTTTAATTTTTTTTATGCTAAATGAAGTTTGACAGTATGTTTGACTGTAGTATTAATTATACAATTTTGCAGACTGTGGAGAAGCGTGGAATTGCAAAAGGAGCATCCAACCAATGCCATGATCGAGCTCATAAAAAAGAATGGATGGATGTTGGGTAGACCCTCCCGCAGAGTAGTAGTAAAAAGGACAGTTCGTCGTTTTGATATTTGATTGGCCAGTGATAACTGTCGTGTCCTGTTGTATATCTAATGTAAGTACTCTTAACACAGTTTCCAGAAGCAGAATATGGAACTTCCTTTTGAAACCACAACTCCCCATTACAGTTGGGGTCAGGGGGCTCTGCAACTGCATTATGGATACCGACCAGCCAGAGTGTATTTGCTTGGTCCCCCACCAATGACTATGAACTCGTGAATACCAATGTTAGATGGTGCGGCACTAAGCATTATGTTAACGTCAAGGCATTAAAACTTATGTATACTGTATGACAGTGATCGAAAAAGATGTTAACCTAACGTACGAATGCATCTTGTTATGTGGATATTTCATAGTATCATAAATAGGGTCTCAACATTTTGACAAGGTCTTATTATTTATGGTTTTTTAGTCCTTTCCTCTTTTCATGTGACTCCAATGCGAAAGAATTCAATCCGATTTCATATCTTAATGCGCGTCAATTATTAGTTCTATGCGGGTCTCAAGTAAATACTGGAAAGAAAGCAGGCAGGGGAAGAAAGACAAAAGGAGAAACAGGGAATAAGACCATCTTCAACGCTTCTGGTAAAAAAGTTAGGTACCTAGCATTACTCTTAATACCCACACTTGTTCTTAGTCTAATAGGGAGGGGGTTCTTTAAAGTTTCATAATCATACACTTGCATGTAAGTCATCGATTAATGAATAACTTCCTATCTAGGAGGCCAACTCTCAAAGTGATTTTTATATGGGGAAAGTGAAGCTTGCATGCTATTTTGTAGACACTAGTTTTATACTTAACGAATAATGATGCACAAATTCTTTTGTTAGTAGTATATCGTAATAATCAAATTATTGTCAACCTGTGTAAAGATATGCGCAAACTATGCTTCGCAAGCATCAGTGTTGTTATCCACCGATAGTGAAATTTAACAAAACAAAAAAAAAAATCTACCGATGGTAAAAGTGAAAGTTAAGACCTTTTTTTTTTGTCATCAAGACCCCTTGTCGTAGAACGGTAGAAGAGTATAGGTCTGTTTGGATTAGCTTATGCAGAGTTTATAAATACAGCTTATGACTGATTCATAAGTTATTTTTGGCTTATTTTTCATAAGCTACACAGGATAGCTTATCAAAACAGCTTATAGCTTATATGAAATAAGTTTCACCATATTTTTTCTTCGATTATAAAAATAGTTTATACAACTTATGTCATAAGCTGTAAAATAAGCTGTTATGCCAAACAGGGCCTAGAACGCAATCGCGAATCTTGACCCTGGCCCGACACAATGCAGGTACCATTTCACAAGTCAAATGACCTAAATAACCCCTAATGAATGTCTCCATTTTTTAAGTTAATGTACACTTCTTTAATTCATTTATATCCAATAATTAATTACAAAAAAGTAAAAGGAAAGTAAATAATTCATTATAAAAAAAAGGAAAGTAAATAATTTAAAATTCTCATTATTGATTATTTCAGTTTGTAAATTTCATTGTCACATCTTTTTTTTTTTAGTTTTCACTTAAGGAAAAAAGTATCCAAACAAAAAAGAAACCTAGACTACCTTGTGCTCAACGAGGAAATGAGTAAAGTTAGACAACAAATTGTTTAATATCCAGAAATCATATCCAAATACTAATTGAATCTATCCCTTTAGAAAGAACGCATTAACCACGAGTTGAGATCTAGGGCCCGTGAGCCCGATTCGATCCAAACCGGTCCAATCCGAATTTTTGAGTTTTTTTGCTCTGTTCGGGTCGAACCCGATCCAAACCAAACTCAACCCGCTGTGGTTTGGTTCGGTCCACGGATTCCATTTTTCAAATCCGAGAACCGAATCGATGACGTGGCATTTTTAAAACAAATAACGTAGGGTTAGATCTTAAGAGACAATCTTGAGTTGAGATGCAACAGCTAAGAAACATTCTTCTTCCCCTCCCAAACCAGAGCCGTCGCGCCTCAAACCAGAGCCACCGTCGCACCAACCAGAGCCGTCGCACCTCCCTTCGTTAGTCGCAGCACATCCCTTCGTAAGTGGCAACGCCGCCGTGCCTCGCGTCCCTTTGTATTCTTCATGCAGCCTTCTTCTCTAGCCGCCGCCGCACCAGGCGCGGCCTTCGTTCATCTCCACCGCGCACGAGATGCAGTTTTCTTCCTTCTCCATGTTCCCTTTCAGCACCGTCGTGATACATCTCTCTCTTCCTACCCTGCGAGGTGCTTTTCTCCAGAGCAATGAGCTGTCTTCCCCACCGCACTGCCGTCTGCGTTTCTCCTTCTCTCTCTCGATCCCTTGGTGGTGCGGTGCTGCAGAAGCAGGGTGTTGAAGATTCTGGATTTTAGGGTTTCATTTGGGTGTTTTCTTTCACAATTGCAGCTCCCCAGTTCCACGATTGCAGCTCTCCAATTCCACGTTTCTGGTAAGACTCGCTCTTCGCTCTATTGTTGTGCGTGGCGGCTCTGTTTGGGATTAGGGTTCCACACCCCTAACCCTAATTCACTCCTTTCCCCTTTTTTTGTAATTTTAGTTTTTTTTTGGTTATCTTGGGCTCAAGCCCATTTAATCTATTTGTTTTTTCTTCTTCTGTGCTAGCCTGTTATAATTTTGTTTTTCCTCTTCCTGTTTTTGTTTTAATTTTCAGAATATTTATTAAACCTAACCCGTTGGACCCGATACGAACCAATCCGTTCTTGATCGGGTTGGTTCGGTTCGAATTTGGGGGAAATTTCATAAATCCAATCCAAACTCTTTTGATCGATTCGAATAACGGATTTGCTCAAATCCGATCCAAACCGACCTGTGCTCACCCCTATTGAGATCCTCTTCATTTTTTTCTCTATTTTTTCTATTACTATTTTTCCTAACTCATTAACCACTCAAGTATATCTGTTTAGTACAACTCAATAGGTGGCACTTAGCATACACAAATCGAATCTGCTTGTAGGTAGTCACCAATTTTATATTAATTATGAAAATACCCCACCAAATATCAAAATTATCATTTTAAAAATTGATATTAAAAATTGATATCAAGATTATACCTCTCTCTCTCCCCCATTCTCTCTCTTTCTTTCTCGGTCTCTCCCCCTCTCTTGCTCTCTCTCTCCCTCTCCCCCACCTCTCTCTGGCTCCCTCCCTCACTATCCCCTCTCTCCCTCCCTCTCTCTCACACACTTTCTGTCTCCCCCTCTCCCACTTTCTCTTTCGCTCTCTCTCTCCCTCAATCTCTCACTCTCTATCTCTCTCCGCATCTCTCGCTCTCTCTCCCAATCTCTCTCCATGATCTCGCTCTCTCTCCATGATCTCACTCTCTCTCCCCTCCCTCTTGCTCTCTCCCCCTCTCCCTCTCTGTCGCTCTCGATCCCCCGCTCCTGCTCTCTCCCTCGCTCTTCCCCTTCTCTCTCATTCTCTCCCTCCCCCGCTCACTCTCTCTATACTTCACTCCCACTCTCTCCTAATCTCTCCCCCTCTCTTGCTCTCTCCCTCTCTCTCTCTCTCCCACCTCTCGCTTTCTCCCACCCTTTCCCCCTCTCTTGCTCTCTCTCACTCTCTATCTATCTCCCCTCTCTCTCGTTAGCTTTTAAAATATTTATTCTACCCCAAAGAAAGATTTTTTTTATTTACAAAAAAACAAAAAAGGTAAAATATTATGAAAAATTATGTTTGTGCTTGACAGTGAAGGTCCCTGCTCCTACGTATTCTCAGGTGCAATGACGAAATCAAAGCTACGTAGTTCTTTATAAAAAAAAATTGTGTGTTGATTTATCTTAATTTTGATTTTTTTATTATAAACATTATTAATATGTTATTTTTAACAACGCGGTCACATAGTTAACAAATAGGAAGAGGATCCAAAATGGTTACCAATTTTGACCAGCTAAAATAGAGAAGTTTTTAGCAATAGCCAAGTAGGAAGAGGATCCAAAATGACCATCACTAATTACTCTATTTTAAAATTGTTTTCGCGATAGTCAAATAGGAAGAAGATCCAAGATGACCATCACTAATTACTCTATTTTAAAATTATTTTTCTCGATTGTCAAATAAGAAGAAGATCCAAAATGGCTATCACTAATTATTTAGTTAATTGATTCATTAAAAAAAGGGTTCAGATACAACAAAAAAAGAATTGGGCCAAACCCAAATACTCCCCACACACACACACAACGAAAAAGGAAAGAATGGGTCGTAGCCCTATGGAACAAAAAAACAAAGGAATTAAAAAAAAGTTAGAAAAATCAAAAGGGATTTGACCAAGAAAAAAGAAAAAAATCAAAAGGGATCAGATGGGGGAAAAGGGTTCACTTGGAACCATAGCCCCCAAATGTAACGTGAGGGTAAGAAAAGAAAGAGCCACCGTGGCTGAGTGTGAGTGTGTGTGTGTGAGAGAGAAAGAGAGAGAGAGAGGAAGAGAGAGAGAGCACCGCGAGAGGGAGAAGCAGGGAGAAGAGAAAAGAGGAAGGAGAGGGGGGGTGGATTCGCGGCGGCCAGTGGCGGCCTTGGCCGTGTCCCGCTGTTGTGAGGGAAGAGAGAGAAAGAAAAATAGAGAGAGGACGAGAGAGAGAAAGAGGAGGAGGAGAAGGAAGGCCGCTTTTGTGGTGGCCATGGAGGGGCTCGCGGTGGCGAATGTGGTGAGGCTGCGGCGATCCTGGCCCCATCTCATGATGATGAGAGAGAAAGAAAAATGGCAGAGAGAGAGAGATCGTAGAGGGAGAAAGAAGGAGTGCCCGAGGTGGCCACCATCTATTGGTGGTGGCCACGGGTGAGAGGAAAAAGGGAAGAAAAAGAGAGAGAGAGAGAGAAAAGGAGAGGAGAAAGGAAGGAGAAGAGGAAAGGGACCCGCGGCGGAACTCAGCCACGTTCACGGCTGTAAATTTATGGACTGAAATAAAGATATACGACCTTTTACAATTTTTTGTAAATATTGATATTTCTTGAGGCCGAAATGTAATTATGTTGAACTATTGGGGTTTTATTGCAATTAATAAGCAAAACCTAAGCAGCAGGTAGCCTTGAATGAATCCAAACCCTTACAATTTAATAGTAATTTATCAATGGTCCAGATTCAATTTGTGTACATATACAAATTTATCAATTTGTGCAGGCTAAGTGCCACCCAACTCAATATATTCTCGACATTAACCATTAACCATTGTATTTTGGTTGGCCCTATGTCAATGCCCAGAAAAAAGAGAAAAAGAAAACTCTTGCGGATCTTACATAATTTCTATTTTCGTTCCCACGCATGAAAAAGGTGAATTTAATCAAAATTGCTTAATTATATTTATAATTATAATGGGGTTTGCTAATTTACTCCCACTTCAAAATTAGAAGGAGTAAGTTAGGAATGTACACCTTTTCATTTAGACAAAAAAACCATCATTTCTTATTTAAAAGGGCTTAGATTAGAGGGTAGGATTGTAATTTAAAATTATTTTTTTAAATTGCACAACTCCCAAAGTTCCTTTCCCTCTTCCCTCGTTTCCCTGTCTCCTTCTCGCCTGTTTAATTTTGTTGTCCAGCTCCTCCATCTTTCTCCATTCTTCATCATCTTCCCCACACGCGGCACACCTAAATGAACCATGACTTTGTTTGATTCCTTGTCACTGGATTTATCATGACTGGTGAGAAGTATTCCATCACAAGGAGCAAATCCATGTGTTGATACTTGCTCAGCCCACACCCTCCTTGATTTCCTTTGACACGTATAGTTGGTATCTGACCCAGCGGAATATTGTCCTTGTTGGCTTTTCTAGATTTCTTCCTTGAAGTGAGGCAAAGAGAGGATTACTATAATGGACAACCCAACTTCAATTGCACCTATTTCCCAAAACTTCAGAAAAAATGAGAGTTTTCATTTGGGCCAGTTCACCGGAAAATAAAGACGATGGACAACGCAATTAAACTAGTAACGAGAAGTAGACCGGAAAGGGGGAAGAAACTTTGGGAATTGTGCCTTTTTAAAGAAATTAAATTTAAATTACAATCCTACCCATTAATCTAAGCCCTTTCAATAAGAAATGATAGTTTTTTTTATCTAAATAAAAATGTATAGATCGCTAACTTACTCTTTCTAATTTTGAAGTGGGAGTAAATTAGCAAACCCCAATTATAATTTTCTTTATTCATACGAAATCAATATCAGTCAAACTCCTTTGTTGTTTGTTATTACCTTAAATAAATCAGGCCACAAAGAGTTAACAAAAATCTTAATTTGATATTAAAATCTGAAAGCGTGTAAAAATTATTTCTCAATTTTTATTGCAAAATATTAATTGTAATTAAATTCGGGAAACAGCTGGAATGAATGAATGAATGAAAGTAACCTTAGACAAATATTAAAATTGGGGGTGTGAATGGATTATCATGAATATAATTTTACTCATTTATCAAGGAGATGCTGAATAGGTATAAAAAGGTTAAAATATATTTTCAATGCTGACTTTATTTCAATATAAAAAGGTTATTATTTGGTTGTGCCTTCAATTGTTTATAATTAGCATTAGCATCATAACATTAATTTTCAGTTGGATTTATACCAGTGTTATAATATAAACACACAATGTAGATTAAATTGATTTTTTTTTTTCATATAGTAAAAGGGAAAAATGAGTATCACACAGGGAAATCAGAAATATATCTTAACCTAAATGGAAGCAATTCAAAGCATTTACAATGTTGAAATTATTATTAAAATACAAAAATACACAAATGATATGGTTTCCGAGTAGTTAAAATTCAAGACGCGAATGGATAATTACGACTAGGAACAGAAAGACATTTGCTAATTGCTATTCGTAAAATGATCAAGTTTCAAATCTGAAATAATCCTGTCGCAATTATTAAGAGATTACAAAAATCAATAATCAAATTGAGAAGGACAAAAAAAAAACTAGAATGGTGTGGATGAATACTAGTATAACCTGTGGCCAAAGCTCGGAGATGCAAATCAAGTTAAGCATGTAACTAACGCCATCGAAGCTTCTAAAGAAGTTCTCTCCTTGCAGCGTTTCCGTATTGAGACCTCTGGATGTTTTGCCGGCGCTTACTGTACACCAACGCTCCCAATGCAACCACAGCCACAGCTACGATCACTCCCACCGCTATCCCTGCCTTCTTGCCGGAACTCAATCCTCCTCCGGATGATTTGCCGTTCAAATCGCCGACGCCCGTGTGTGCGACACCGCCATCATCTTCCTCCGCCGGAGAAGGAGAAGGAGACGGAGAAGGAGACGGAGAAGAAGATGGAGAGCCATCAGGCGAAGGTGCTGGAGGCGAATCGGGATGAGGAGGCGCCGCCGCCGGAGTTGAAGCTTGTGGTGAACTGGCTGGGGAAGGGTTCGGAGAAGGAGAGAGATGAGAAGGAGTAGGAGTAGGAGAAGGAGAGTCGGCGGATGAATGCGGCGCCGGAGCCGGTGAATCGGCGGAGGCAGCGATGTTGACTAACAATGAAATGAGGAAGAGACGAAGAAGAAGAAGAACGGATAATCTTGCGACCGTAGGTTTCGCCATTGATTGGAGTTGAACAAGTTTTGGGAAGAGTGAATTTGAATAGAAGAATGTTGGATCTGGAATTGAAATGGCGGTGACGAACGAAGAAGGAGGAGGAGAAACACGGAGAACGGCAAAGAAACCGTTTGAACGGAACGGAAATCAAGTGGATCTGAAAAGAGAGCGAGAACAGAGAACAGAATGATAGTGCGGTTTATAAAGGAGTGAGAGTTCCGCATCAAGATTCGAGGGAATTCTTAATGATAGAGGGCAGTGATGTAGGACACGTGGACAGGGTAAATATTGGAAAAGCAGTGCGTAGATACATATACCAATACCGCGGAAAGTTGGAAGCTTCGTGGGGAAGTGAACGTGAAAGGGGAAGCACTTTGTGCACTAACTGGATACAGCTCTGATTAATTATCATTTATCTGTACATCTGTACGTTATGATATAGGAGTTGGAGGAAAATGTTTCTCCTCCAATTGTCAGATTGTCACGGGTACATGAACCTAATTTATCTACATTTTTATACATAATTTTAAATTTAAAGTGTTTATATTTTCAATTTTATTTTTATTATTATTCAAATAATTTTTATTAATGAAATTAATTTTAAAATATTTTTAAATTTTGTATTAACTGTATTTAAATGAAAATTGGGAAGGTGAAAATGTAAATCCAACAATTATATAGTAAAATCACAATTTTAATCACTTGATTCATCCTTAATAAATGATCTGCCGTTTTATGTTAAGCTTAAATGTGCATTTTTGTTAGAGTAAAATACACTTTTATTCTCTAAAAAATGTAACTATTACACTTCTTTCTTCTCTTGTTTTAAAATATATAATTTAATCTATTTAACTTAACACCGTTAAAAAATTTTGTTTTAAAAAAAATCAAAATATAATTTTTCAATTAAAATATATATACTAAATTATTTTTTTACCACATTACCTTTTCTATTATTTTGACTCCAGACTCACTTTAATTCCCAATTCTTGCTTACGGTAATTTGCTCCAAGAAAACACATCCTTACATATTTTTCGAAGCCATTGGGTGGCTGTTGTTGTCGTTGATGCCATTCTTCTTGTTGTGGTGGCTATGTTGTCATTGGCATATATTGAAGAAAGAGGAGAAGCACGATTTGGGTGGCAAGAAGGAAGAGGAATCCACCAAAGGCTGCTCCATCAGAAAAGAAGCAGGAGCGTTTGGGTCTGCGAGTAACATAATTATATATGCTGTGGCCTGTGGTCAATTGGGATTTTTTTATCGCATTATTATGTGGAGTCTCTTACATGTTTTGGGGGAACTTGTTGGCTTCCTTTTTCCGGTTCTATGTGGTGGAAGCTTGGAAGCCATTGAAACAGAGTGGCAATTACGCGATGCAAACTGGACGTCAGGGGAAGAGACAACATTGACAAAAGTGAGAATAATGGTATTTTAGTAATAGAGTTTTTATCTGACGGAGAAGTTGTTTAAAACTTAACGAAAAGTTATAAATGGACTAACTTGTGCTATATTTTTATCAATCAATGAAGGGTGGAGAGTATATGTTTTAAAACAAAAAGGGAGGGGGTTACGTAGGCACAGGCTTTGGCGTTTATGATCATTAAGGTGTTCAACTAATTTCTCGGTTTTATTGCTTTTTATGACCAGCTGCAATGCTTTGGTATAGCTGTTGCATCTGTTGGCTTTAGCGTAAGTTGGATTTGGGGCCTGTATAGGTGTCTTTGTATGTAGGCTTTGGGCCGTTGGGTGTTTTTAACCCGTTAATGCATTGACCTTTAGACCAAAAAAAAAAGAAGAGAAGAGTGTAATATCAACATCTCTCAGGAGATGAGGTTGTATTTTACTATTTTTGTTATTCATTTATCAAATAAGTTATTTAAAACAAAATATTGTATGGAAAAAATCACAACAATAGAAAAATAAATAATCTAAACTTATTAACAATAATTGTGTTTCGTTTGGAGAAGTCATTGTCAATTGTAGCAATTTAGTATGATACCTATGCTGCAAATTGCCCCTCGTGGAGACGAAGAGTTCTCATGTTTATTTTTTTTATACAATGGTAGTACTGATATTTGAACATATAACCCATGCTTATTATCCAAATTTGATGTACAGCAGTGACATTAAGATTTGAACCTATGACATCATCTTTAATCCTTATTACCCAAATCCCTCACCTTTTGTTCAATCCTAGTGGCTTGTTTCTCCATGTCTATGGCTCCCCAATAAGCAAAGTGTGTATCGTTGACAAAAAAAAAGTTCAGGGTATGTGAGATGAGCTTTAGTATATTATAGTCATTTGGAACTACTTCAATTGGCAATGATGATAAAAGGAAACAAGATAATGAATCATCTCCCTTAGTTCATGGTAATAAAATTCAAGTGCCATTTTTTTCTAACTCCATTCACTCTATCGTCTTCATAAGAGATATTATCTTCCTCAATACTTTTTTTTTATTACAATAATCTTCCTTAATACTGGTTCCAGATGCAAAGCGACATCTGCACTTTGTAAATCGCAAAAAGGAAAAGTTCCTTGCAAAGACAGCCATGTAAAGAAACCTCCCTCATTGGACGGTGGACGGTGCCACCGTTGTTTAGAATCAGGGGCTTTACTTTTATGTTGAGTTCTGTTTATCATGTCATTAGAGTAATAAGAAATTAAAAAAATAATTTTTTTATTAAAATCTATTGGTTCGGGACGGTAATAGATAGACTTTGGGAAATGTGTCTAAAAATCAAATTTTCAGGATCAGCAACTCAGCCCATGCAAATTTTTCCCTTGCATGCCAAACCTGCTTTTCAACGAAAACCCAATTTTTTTTTTAAAGCCAAAAATTTATTTACCTATTTTGTACTGAGTAATTTTTATCAACTACAAAGCTTAACCTAAGGACAAGGTGGCACTTAATATGAGTTCCTGTCTTTTGATCCCACCAATGGGAAATGTCTTTTTTGACATAGATTAGGTATGAAAAAGTGAAAACTTTGATCCAATAGATCAGATTTATTACCTGGTACCTATTACTGAAATGAAGCTAATAGTGTTATATATTTGCAAATGTAGGTCTTCAAAAGTTTGAATTTGCTAAAAAGCCCCAATCTTAAAAAACAATCAGGCCCGTGAATGGAACTCGGATCTCTCCTCCCTTCTCCTTCCCCAAAACGACCCACAATGGAACCCAGATGAAGCTTGTGAATTGCTGCACGAAAAAAAGATGAAACCGGAGGGGTTTTGGTCGCTCTATTATACCAAGATGATCTCCCAATACAATTTCGAGAATCATGGATCTGTTTGTGCGAAATCCTAATCGAAACAGATACCCAAAGCCAAGAACGAAAATGCAGCCAAAAGGTTTGATTTCTCCCTTTTCGTTCGATGAAATCTAGCGAAAATGTAGTATGTTGGTCACAATGTAAAGGGAAGCAAAAACCCTAAACTAATTTCGTATATCTTTGCACCATTTTAGAGAAATCGGGCTCAATGATCTTAGGGTTCTTCGCAAAACTTCAGTAGCAATGAAACCAGAAATTCTCCTAATACAGTAAACAATATGCAACCATTTTTCAGAGACAGATTGTGTGTTTTATTTGTTGTATTGTTGTTAATTTGCCATTTGAATATCATCCTATGATATGAATTTCGATTTTAAATATCATCCTATGAGCTTGTTTGCAGTTTTGCAGTTTGGAGCTGGTGGAGGGAGGAGGGAGAGAGAGAGAGAGAGGGAGAGGGAGGGGGAGGGAGAGGGAGAGGGAGAGAGAGAGAGAGAGAGAGAGAGAGAGAGAGAGCGAGAGAGAGAGAGAGAGAGAGAGAGAGGAGGAGCTCGTTAATTTGCCATCTTGCAGTTTTGCACTTCCTTGGTTTTCCCCGATTTTTCTTTTCATTGCAATCGAACACAACTTTGTTTAATTCTGAAAACTCGCCATAAAATTGCTCACTTGCTTCCCGTTCCTTTGTATTGCAGAAAAATATCATTCCCAACTTTCCCCTCTTTTTGTGGTTGGGTATTTATCTGGATGTCTAACTCGGCGGAGGCGGTTACCGGTTCCCGTTGAAGCAAGCCGCGTGCACTGCGAATGACTTCCTATGGATTCCTTTTCTATGGCCCTGGTTCTTATGCTTCATGCTTGGTACCAGACTCTTGATCACTTCCTCCCCAAACCAACGGTCCAGAACCTAGTGCTAAAGGTTTTACTAAACCAAATTGTATTAGGTCCATGTGTAATTGCTGTTGTCTTTGCATGGATTTAGAATGGATGCTTTTCCAACTTTACTTTATGGATTTAGATTCTGGACCCCAGTTAATGAAATTTCTGAGCGGTGCCTCTTCAAGCTCGAGTGGCTTTCATGTCAATGGGCTTAATATTTTGGAATTTTTACCTGTCATCAACTATGAGCAATAACTCTCTAATTAATAACTACCTATTAAATTAAACTAATCAATCTCTGTATTTGCAATTATTAAATGTTCTAAGGGTGAAATGCAATTATGAAAAACCAATTAAACCTACTATAGTAGGTAATTGACCGGATTCCCATCGGTGGGAGCAAAACACAGCTTCCCATATGCCACCTAAGGACAAATATGAACCAATATTCTAATACAAAAAAATTAAAAATGACTGCTGATAAAGTAAAATTTCGGGTCATTGTTTTTAATTTAAGTCTCACAAAAATCTTAATACACAAACATGTAAAGTTGAAGAAGCTAATACATAGGTTACCCTCATTTCTCCAAGGTGAAGGGAAAATAGATGGTTTTTCTCACTCAGTCATTGTGCTCTTTTCTTTGCTGAGCATCTAGTCACTCTGTAATCATCCGTCTAACTCATACCTCTTCATAAATAGAAGTGTCATTTAACTCTCATAATTCATCCTTCAGGTCAGCGCTGCTGCTCTGACTCTCCTTGACATCAGAACTCCCGCTCTCGGTTTTAGAAGTTGAGGTTGGTTTCTGGAGCTGGAATGGGATTGACGCATGTTTCTTGATGAACTTATAAAAGGCCACCACCGTACGATCCGCATCAACAGTAATCTGCACAAACAATGAACCGCATGCATATTGGATCATGTAATGATGTAGCATAAGCAAATCCAGAATAGAATGGATAATATGCATGCTGTCGTTTAATATTCACGTACAGGGTCGGAACTCTTTTTTCCTGCTGGGTAGAAGAGTATAGTGGGGAACCCATCAGCCTGCAAAGTGAACATAACTCGGTCAGTACACATGCATTCATGCAAAAGGCATACTGGCTTCTGATGTAATTCTTTATTGAAAAAATCCAAAAACTACCATGAGTTGGACCAAATGCCAATTTAATTATAATAGCAATAGCACATATTATATGCCATCAAAATCTAATTTAAATTTGGCTTTTTACCTTTGCCCGGGGATGCTCATTTGTTGTTCCGTCCATCTTGGCTATTACAATAGACTCAATGCCGCGAAGATGTTTTGCAAGCTTGTTGTATGTTGGTTCCAGGGCTTGGCAGTGGCCACACCAGGGAGCATAAATCTAATATTACAAATTTACAATAACCATTAAATTAACACAATCAACTGAACAAGCTACACAAGTTAATTTGACTTGAAACTAGTGGGGTAGCCTAGAATTATACCTCAAGTAGAACATCCTTCGACTCATCCAAGACAATTTCATCAAAGTTATCCCCAACAACTATTTTCACATCACCATCGTTCTGTCACAAGTTAGCAAACTAGTTAGGCATGAAAAACCCAGCAAGAAGAATATAGCTGGAAGATAAAATGACTTACACTTTCAGGAACTGGATCTGACTTGAGGAAAAGTTTTAGCTTGTCTTCAAGAAAATCTTCCCCGAATGCCTGGAAAAAAAAAATAGACTTGAAATTTTTAGCCTCAATCTCTTTCAAGCCTTACTAAAATATAGAGTAAAGCATTCATGTGCATTCCATAACATGGTAACAAAATGAACAGAGTCCTCGGCAGAAATAGAGAGAAGAGTACCTTAATTTTGTTGACAGTCACCTCTCCCTCAAGCAAAAATTTTCTGCCATCATCATTCCCTGTAAATGCAAGTACCTATATTGGAAATTTCGTCTGTTACTTGATTTACTTTGAATTGAATTTAAATGATTTAATATGTCAAGAATCTCATGATTCATCCACAAAAAAGAAATTAAGAAAAGGGGGGAAATTATTACTTTGGGAGCATTCCCAGTGATACCAAAATAATCTGCAACAGGCTTTCCAACATCTTCATTATCAATTTCCACATGAACAAAGATCAGCTGCAAAAAATCATTGTGCAGTAGAAATATGTTATTGTCCTGAAATCAAGACTCTCTTTGGGGGAAGTGTGGAAAATAAAATCTGAGTGATTACAAACACAAGAATTTAACTTACTCCATTGAACCTAGTGACACCAAAAGGCAAATTATTTTTTCAATAGGTGGGGCCAGCTATAAGGATCAAATGACACCGTAATTTGTTTTAACCTACCCACTGGACCTACCCAGTTTTTTTAGTTTGGCAAACACCATCATAGAAAACTACATACAACATTCATTAAGTCAACTCCATGCCTTCCCAACTAAATTTTTTTCACCCTTACTTTCTCCCAATCTACTTGCATGATCCACTCAGCAGCACACTGCACCGGAATTATTATAAATAGCAAAGCATTCTACTTTATTTGCATTTTTTGTGAAATAAAAACACATGTACTGTACAAATTTGTGCAGACTCTAGAGAAAGAATGCAATAACAGAGAGTACTAGATTCATAATGGCCAGTGGGGAAACATACCTTCCCCTTGAAAAACTTTGCTGCTTCTCGAAATACTGGAATGAACTTCTCTGTATCATTTGAAGTCACGAACAGCAACAACTAAAAGTGAAGTTTTAAACATGTAACAATGTTAGAGGTTTATTATGATCCCATTGTCACGGAAAGTTTCTTCCTAGGTTAACAATATAAAAAGATAAGACGTATAAGCAATTACCTGTTTCTTGATCTGACTTTCAAAAATTGTTGGGGCACTTTCTCTTGTAAAAGTTGTAACCAATGGAAGCTTGTTGGAGGATACAAAGGTGGCTATTGCAGCTTTTACAAATTGGCTATCTGCAGAGACAGGATGAAATATATCAAGTTTCCATGAAAAACTTCATGATATCTTTCTTTTTTTTTGGTGAGGGAGAAGAGAGCAGAACAAAAAAAACCAACCAAAATGGTTCACTTTTTCCTCCTCTTTCTTGAGCAAGACCAAAGCAGGGCGCTTAACACTTGGGTCAATATGGAAAAGCTTAGCCACATCAGGAATCACAGTTTGATAAAAATTGACATCATCCTCAAGTTTTGATGCTGCAGCTAACTCATCACTCTCAGCACCCTACACATTATGTCAAGATAAACGAGGCATCAGACCTAACAACCAACAGTTTCATAGATTGAATCATGAAAGTTCAGATCCATTGGTCTAATCTAGAGAATCAGCATGGCAAATGGTCCTTGTATTACATGGATTGATTAGGAAACGAAACAGTGTATATTTTCTTAGTATGACAAAGCTACCTTAGTAAAATACAGATAAATATAAAGCCACGAATTCATCAAACCATATTGAAATAGGCATCTAAGTTGCAAAAAGTTAACAGAAGATGGGAAACAGATATGAGAAATAGGACACAAGACAATTAAACAAGAATCCAAAAACTTACAACTAAAGAGTCGAGGAACCCCAAAACGACTTTAGTTTCAGAGGTCAATATGCGTTCAGCATCATCCAACGTAGTTATGTTGTATAAACCAGGTCCTATCTTCTTCCTAATCCACGTCACTATAGCATCTCTGCATTGCAAAATTGCAACGAAGAAGTCAGTTCCAGATTCCATTTTTTTTTAAATAAAAAATAAAAACAATGTCACGCACGCCAATTGAAAGCAAAATTTGATGAATTGAACTTTCCCTTGCGACTGCAATTGAGAAACACACGAGATCGAAAGGTGGAGTGAAGAGGAGAAAGTTACTTGGTTCTGTGGCCATTGTAAGGCTTGTGAACCCCATCGATGAAGAAGTAGACAGTAGGGAAACCCTGAACGTCGTACTCGTGAGACAATTCGTTCTCCTGCGTGGCATCCACCTTCGCCAAAACAACACCGTCGCTCTTCAATTCAGTGGCGGCGGCGGCGTACTCGGGCGCCAGGGCCTGACAGTGACCGCACCAGGGGGCGTAGAACTCCACCATCACGAAGCGGTTGTTTTCGACGACGGTGGTGAAGTTCAGCTCCTTCAGAACGACGACGTCTTTGTCATCCACCTCGGGCTCCTTGTACTCCTCCTCCGAGTGAGGGTCGAAGCCGGAGAAGTCGTCGAAGTCTTCTCCGTCGTCTTCGTCGCCGCCGAATTGGTCGGGATCTGGGTAGTTGCCGTGGCCGTGGTGCGAAGTGGAGGCGTCGTCATCGGGTTCCTCGAGGAAGCTGAGATCTTCATCGTCGTCGCCGATGTCGTCGTTTTGGGAGGTTTTCTTGCAGAGAGTGAGAGAGAAGGAGGAGAGGAGGAGGAGAGTGGTGAGGGAGAGCAAAACGACGAGTCGCGTACGGTTTAGCATTGTGATCTGTGGATTAAGATCGTTTGGCTTCACCGGCGAAGTGTAGCACCAGTTGGAGGAAGAGGGAGTAAATCTGTGCGACTATATGAGTTGTTTCGAGGCTTTGACCAACATCTGTGATAATAGACTCCCTTCAGATTCAGAGGCCATTCCTACTCCTACTCCTAGTAACGTTTTGTGCTACATGCCTACATTGCTGAGCTGTGTGTCCGTGAGGTTTTTTTTTTTTTTTCGTTTTTTGTGTCTTTCTGAATTTTTTTCCTTTTTTGGGTACTCACCTTTTTCGGTTCATGAAATAAATGTGATATATTATTTTTAAAAGATAAACATTAATTCAATTCCACTTCCATCATAAAGTGTGTGTGTGGCGATCGGAGGTGGGAATAAAACAGGCAGCCCGTGTCAAAAGAACTATTTTTTTAAAAATAAATTAGATCAAATTTTTTATAAAAATCTATTTATTTAGCTAAAAAGGTAAAGTTTTTAAACTTTCTAAAAAATCTTTTAGACTTAATAGATCGTAAACATAAATAATAATTTTATTTTATAATATTATATTATGTTAAATTTTTTATTATATATTAAATCATATATATTATTTACTTTTTAAAATATTTAAATATGTAGACTTACAGATAAAAAAAGATTTCATTATTTCATTTCAAATATATGTTCATTATTTTAAATTAAGGAATTTTTTTTCTTTCTTTCATATGAGTCGAGAATGAAAGAGTTCATTATAACATTAAAATAGGAAAATTAAAAAGAAAAATGACCTTTATTTTTTTGGTCTTAATCGGAAGTGGAGAATGATTGGGGCCCAGTTGATTTG
Source organism: Glycyrrhiza uralensis (assembly GCA_030159175.1). Classification (NCBI taxonomy): domain Eukaryota; kingdom Viridiplantae; phylum Streptophyta; class Magnoliopsida; order Fabales; family Fabaceae; genus Glycyrrhiza; species Glycyrrhiza uralensis. The sequence continues at coordinate 51,351,545 of BRZY01000003.1, read as the reverse complement.
GAAGAGTCCAACAATCAGGCCCAAAACTGCATAAGCCTTCCGCGAATACGACGTCGTGGAAGAGCGAAGCGTTTTCCGGAAGCAGATAGTAAAATGCGCAGCGATAGTTGGGTTGTTGTGGCAGCGCAATAGAAAGAGTCTGGAGGGAGCATTGTTCCGACAAATCTGTTGCAGGAACACGAGAGGAAACAACACGAGACGATGATTAGCATTCTCACCCAGGTACTGCCCCAAAATCAATCATCTCTCCTCGGAATTTCATTTTAGGATCCTGTGTCTGTGTTTTTTGTTTCATCCCAAAAATAACAAAATAAATAATAAAAAAGAAAAAAGAAATTGGTGGTGGGTTCTGAATTTTGGAGTTTTGATTGGTTGAAATGCATAACATAGGAGCGGCTACTGGGAGCTTCACTGGGTGTGGTATTAACGGGCGTGGTTGTATTGGAGCAACGCAGATACATCTACGCTTCCATTCCCAATTCTCAATCTCACTCTCAGGTAAAACGCTGTTCCCTTCCACACTTTCATCCTTTCTTGCATTGAGCTTGTGTCACAAATTTTGATCGAATTCTGTCAAATTTTTTCTGACTTTGTTTTGTACCGGTTGGGAATGATTCAAGTGAGAGAGGGAGAGGGAAAATTAGATGTTAATGTTTGTCTTTGTGCATGATGTGAAGTTTTCCACAGAAGAATTATAATGAGATGTAAGGTGGAGGGCAGATAACTGTGTTTGTTTTTGAATGAAGGCACGTATATGCATTGCACTATAGCATCCGTTGTTTTTCTAGGTGGTGGCCCAACTTAGAATTTTACTGGAAATTGATAAAGCCTAACAACTTTGAACTGTAATGTGTTTGGTTACTTAATCTTATATTTGGGAGGTTTTTCCATCTAATTCAAAGTCCACATGCCCGAGTAACTTTGTACTTGAAGTACTGGGCATTCAATCTATCAATGTCACCCCTGACCTGCAAATTTCGAGTTTGATATGGTACTTTTAGATTCTAATCTTTCAGCTTTCATGCTCTATCAGGATAGAGAATTCATATTTGGGAAGAAATCACGTGCTGAATTTGCACATTCATGGAACAAAACTGTGGATCAGACATTTGGACCTTTGATAAAGTCTCTCAGCTCACGCGGATGGTAGAAATGTTATGAGTAATTTTATTTTTGATACTTTCTTGTGTAATTGTGATATCAGAACATGCAACAATTAGCCTCTTTTTTTTTCACCTCCATATTCTGAATTGTTTGTTGAACGGTTGTGCACATGGACAGTGCTGATGGTGTATGAACACCAATGTAATGTTTTCTGCAATACTCGTATGTTGCTTCAATATATGCATCAAAATACCTGATTTTTTCCCTGGAACGCTACTAATTTTTTGCATATTAGAATTCACGTACATTGTCTCTATGTCTGGAATGGCGTTCTTGTAGCATGTTGCTGGTGCCTATTGTAAATAAAATCCACTTAATGATTCACACGCTGGTCGGCATTGTCTTAATATAATTCTTCCGCTTCAGAGTTGGCCAGTTCTTAGGTTCAAGTTGTAAGGGGAAAAGCTATGGTACGGATAAAGCATTAGTTTAGAAATTGCATAGAAATTGATCACTTTTTTGGGGAATAGATAGAATAGACCCTGAAGAATAAGCCACTTCATTATTGTTTAAATTTTGGTTCAGTGACTTCAAAAAGATTCTCATTCCTTTTGTTCAAATGTCGAAATCCTAAAGAATAATATGAATCGTTTTTCTTTTGTTCTGTTTGTTTCTTTTATTTTCTTTGTTATAACATCTTAAAATTTAACCTTTCTTGACCCATAAAAGAGGCATATGGCGGGCATTTGTGCAGAAGATTTAGATTTGTTTGAGCTTACTATATACTGGACTATCTTGATATTGGTGTGATAAAAGAGATAAGATTAACAGACAAGAAGCCTTTCGAATCTCAAGCAAGTGTTTGTGGATTCCTCTATTTATCGATTGTCTACTGTGTAGTAGGGTGAAATCGTCCTACATTAATGTTCATAACTTATGTTTGATTTGGTTGAGTTTCTCTGACTTGCTATTTTGATTCCACTGTTGCTTCATTCTGAGTTCATCTTGATAGTGTTATTAGCAAATTAGAAATGCATGACATAGATAATTGCCTGAACATTCAAATTTTAGATTAAATGATTAATCACTATCATAACTGTAGATACATTGGCTAACCATAAACAACGGGTAAGGGAACTAATGCTAAGAAATAAGAAAGGGAGATACGTTGGTTGGGGAAAGGATTTTTGAGGAATTTGGACAGAGAGGCAGAGTATTTATGCCTTGTAAGCTGAGGTTTCGATGTATTGAAGACACATCAAGCATGAGATTGAACACTATTATTGGCTCTACTCATGTTGGCTTGGTGAGTGACCTTTACATAGTAGACTCCCATAGCTAAAAGCACAGCAAAAGCAACAGCAAAGATAATGCCAGCCACGGCACCAGCTCCAATTTGTTTCCCACCTTTCTGTGAAGCTGATGCTTTGTTTTCATATATCTGAGTGGCTTCCACTTGAGCTGCCACAGGCAGTGGTGAACATTTGGATGCAGTACAAGAGTCTCTGGTCTCAGGCTTTCGTGCATTGGGATGAAAGAAAAAATATGCAGATGGTGGAAAAGCTACAGGGCTCTCGTAAACAAGCCCATGAGGAGCTCTTTCTTGGCCTGTAGCAGTAGAGAGGAGTGATGCAGAAAGGAGAAAGAGGAAGGAGCCAATGGGACTCATGTTTGTCTCTCTTTGGTTTTGTGTAAATCACTTGGAAGAAGAAAAGGAGGTAGCTTTTGAATGAGAACTCGTGGGAGGCTGCCCTGGCTTTTATAATGCTTTTGTGGTCTTAATGAAGTGGTTGTTCCTTGGACTTGAATTTATATCTCGGGAAAAGAGGCTAATGAAAGGGGAACAGAATTATGGGTTTTGCTTTCAGCTGACCCAACCCCACCCCAAATTGCCCATGATTATATGTTAATTATGTGTAGATGAAGAGTTGAGTATACTCCAATACTTGGAGGAAGTTTTGAAGGGTTGTAGACGAATAAAATGAGGTTTTCGACCCATGCGTGAAGAAGACCTTGATCTGGCATTCACTAAATAAGTTGGCTTTGAACTGATGTCCTATCCTGTTGGACTTTTCAGCAAATTAATGGTTGCACAATTGCACCTGTTTAAAGATTGAATTAATTGGAGCAGCAGTGGCATTATTTTCTAATTTTCTTAACATTTCTGGTAACGGCATGAGTTTTTTACTATTTGTTATCTTGAGATGTCTCTACGTAAGAATGAGAAGCCAAAGGTCAAACAAATGAGCCAAATGTATTGGCAAAATGATGCTATTACGGAGTAAAAACTAGAGTGCTTATTTATCATGGTTTGTGTGCTTGAGTGCCCTACATATAACGCATACAATGCGAGTAAACGAGGACTAGTGGATAAAATCATTGGCTCATTAATTGACATCCTTCCACAGTTAAAACATTAATCATTCTACATAAAAAAAAATATAAATCTATACCTGTACAATAGTCTTCAATCAATGCATCTGGGTATTTTAGCACGATATTATTATCTTACATAGCTTGAAACTCACTCTCCAGATAGTCTCAACCAAACGTGTCTATATTAGTAATCAAATGCTAATTATTTTTTTGAAAGAAAATAATATCAATTGCTTGTAAGGAAGATGATTAAATTAATGTCTATGCATTGCATACTGTGTGTAATGAAAAGGTTTGTGCTTTGCTTTCTCGCTACGTAGAAAACTAGAAGTAATTAAAGCGTAGTAGGGTTGGCTTAGCTTAGAGGGGCAGCAAAGGCCATTGCTGGCATGCCCTGCCACATTATTGCAAGGGCACAAACCGCATGCAAGAGCTGAATAGCAAAATGCATTCGTAGTGTTCTATAACTTCCCCACTCCATATATGTGAATATGATGTGATGTTAATTAAAAATCATGTCAGCCTTCATGCTTTCTCTACTTTTATATTTTCTCTGTTCACTTCCATCTCATGCCCTTGTGCAGGAAAAGTGGATGGTTATTGTGACTCTCTTTAATCCTTCTCCCCATGGCAGCGCCAACAATAATTAACATTTTGCATTCAGAGATTCTTAGATCATAATGGTCAAAACCTGTTTTAATAAAATCATATAAAATTTCACCAATAACTAATTTCGCATCGTTTAATTTACATGGAGTTTATGCGACATGGGTATAAGTGGTTCATCCCCACTAGAGACTAGCTAGAGTCAATTGCTTTGCATATTCCACAGCAACAGGTCGATGACCCAAAATCAGATTATGTTAACTTGTTTTGTGAATGGCGACAATATCTGGTAAGCTCATTAATCAGTTCATTTTATACATATATATAATTCATTATAAACATGTTCTTTGATTATTCAAGAGTTCTTGGAATCATATCATATAAATATATAATTTAAGCTGTCCTGTTGGCAAAATAATTTTTAGAATGAATCTAGCACAGCATTTCGTTCAATTAGTTACGTTTTTTTAATTTATTTTGGATGTAATGCTAGCAAAAAAGTTTACATTATTCATATAATCAATATGATACTAAATAATAGTGTGAACTTTCCATAAGAAGTGTATCAAAATAAACTCCAAATAAGGGATTAAAGGAAGGATAAACAAGGGACAATTTTATTTTTCCTCTTCATAAAATATCATATGAAATTTTTACCAGTTCGAATCAATTTCATTTAGAGAAATATTTTTTTATCCAATAGAGAAAGAAATTAAAAAAAAATGGGGACGAAGATATGATAAACGAGGGACAAATACCAAATGTAAAACAGAAATTTTTTTTTGTTCAAAATGTAAAACAGAAACTGTTTCTTCTATAACCATGCGAGATCGATCTTTATCAATGAGTTTCTTGAGATGATTGGGACAGTTCCATGTCCAATTGATGGGGAGAGAGCCAGCACTAGCCATGTGTGCAATGGTATTGGCTACTTCATTGCTAGTTCTTGCTAGATGTCCAGGTAAAACCACATGTGACAAATTATTGTTTCAGATTCTAGATTCTAGATGCCCTTCAAAATATTATGTATCTGATTCTTTTCCAACTCTCCACGACAGGTCTTAATGAGATCTTTTTTTTTTGGTCATAGGGGGAGGGGGTTGGGTGGGGAATCGATCCCCTCACCCATTGGATGTCTAGCCCTACATTTGCCAACTGAGCTACACTGGGCGGACGACCTTAATGAGATCTAAGCAAAGCAGTTAATAAATGCACATACATCAATTGTTATTCACACATATGTAATAGTACAAAGCCTAAAATACCCTCTTTATATTTGTATCATGCGGAATTAATAATTCTGCATGTGTTATTTGTATGTGTGTGCTACAAATAACACGTGCGGAATAGTTCTGCACTGATGTAGAATTAATAGTTTCCCCTACGAATTTAACAGTTCCGTGATTCAAAATATGTAAAATACACATACAACGCAGATTTAACAGTTCCGCGTGCCTTAATGTAAATGCGGAATAAAGTTCCGTAAGGAAGAAAATGGCAATGATCACGTCACGGTCCACCAAGATTGGGATTACCGCGTCCTCACCGTAGTCCCCATACACCCGCGCGCACCGTAGCAGCACCCAAAGGAAAGAAGGAGTTGAAACGCTCCGCATCCCCACCGTAGTCCCCATGCACCCACGCGCACCGTAGCAGCACCCAAAGGAAAGAAGGGCTGAAACGCTCCGCATCCCCACCATGCGCCCTCGACATCGCTCATACGCCATAGTACAGCCCCACCTATGTTATTTGCGTGGAACTGTGTTATTTGTGCGGAGCGAGTGTTATTTGTAGCACACACATACAAATGATACGTGTGGAATTATTAGTTCAGTAACACGTGTAGAATTAATAGTTCTGCAACACGTGTTATTTATAGCACACACATATAAATAATACTTGTGGAATTAATAATTTCACATCACTGCGGAATAGTTCCGCAACACGTGCGGAATTAATAGTTCCGCAACACGCGTATTTATAGCACACACATATAAATAATCCTTGCGGAATTAATAATTTCACATCACTACAGAACTAATAGTTCTGCACGATAATGAAACAATGAGGATATTTTAGACTTTGTACTGTTTATGTATGTGTAAATAGAAATATGTGTATTTGCAGATATTAATTGCCTCTAAGCAATCATTTTTTTTTTTGTCAACCTAAGCAATCATTTTCAAAACATAATTCTGGGTAGACTAATGAATCATTTGGGCTTTTTGGGACTGGTTTGGTACTGAAAATTCTATAGGGTTAGCATGTTTTAAGTTCGTTGACCCAAAAATTTGGATCAAGCTTAGACCCACTTTGTTTTTTTTTTTGCTGAGAAAGCTTAGACACACTAGTTGGGTCTAGTTGGGTCCAGTAGGTTTGTCACATCAATTGATATAGCTATACATAGAAATTGGAGATACGACCAAAAAAAAAAAAGAAATTGGAGTTGACCAAAAAAAAAGAAATTGGAAATTTGAGCGACTACCATGCTGCCCAATTATAAATAATTGCTGTAATAATCTTTTTTTGATAACATTTGCTGTAATAATCTATGAAAGAAAATATAAAAATGAAAACACACTACAGTAAAAAATAACAATTAACTCGTGCTTCTCCACGGGTATTTTGCTAGTTTTATTGATTTGACAAATACGAAGAATTAATCTAAACAAGTAAAATTGTAAAGACCAAAATGACCCGCATATCAAATTATAATGAAGGAATTTACGATTAAGGTTTAAAATATAAAAGAATTATACGCCTAATATTCGCGAGTATATATCTCCTCTTAGCTCAAGAGACTTCCAAAGTAACATGGTGGCATATTATGATTATTACGGGACTGTAATGGAGTTTTTTTTTTTTGATCAATCGGAAAACAACTGTAATGGAGTTTGGTTGCCCTTCTTTTTATTAAAATTTTAAAAGTTCCATCAATTGCTAATGCGTCAGAACCTTGCTTTTTTCTAAGATACTTAACTTATGGACCATAACATGATTACGACTGTTTCACTAAATAAATCCTGAATGTTCCATCACCTTCTTGATTTTTAACCATGGATATCCGCTTGAGAATAGGGGAATTGGTAAATATATCCTTGAAAATTTGTCATCTACTCCATTTTATACTATTTAAAATTTTTAATACAATTTTTTTCTTTCTATTTTATCCGAAAATTAAAATTTTTGAGAAATTTAAAAATTTAATTTTTTGAAAATTAAAATTTTCAGTAGTTATAAAATTTATTTTTTAAACTACCGAAAATTTTAATTTTTAGTAAATAAAAAATTAAAATTTTAACCAAAAATTCAGATTTTTGAAAAAAAAAAATAGATTTATATCTTATCAAAAATATGAATTTTTAATAGTATAAAGTGAAAAATTTATACTACTAAAAATTTGAATTTTCGATAACACAAAAATTCAACTTTGTGGCAAAACAATCCGATGCTGTTCTACTACACGCCTTTGGAATGTCATGTGGACGACGTCGCTTTTTGTCTCCATGATAATCCACAATGAAAGCATGAGAGAGAGTAGATTGTGGGGAGAGAGCAATTTAACATGATTGGAATGGTAACTTGCCAGCCATTGTTTGCCAGCATCGGATTGCTTTGGCCAAATGTTGAATTTTTGTGCTACCGGTGTACTGTTGGAAATTCAAATTTCTAGTAACACAAAATTTTTATTTTTTATATTACTGAAAATTTATATTTTTGATAAAATATATATCTATTTTTTTTGTAAATTTGAATTTTTTATTAAAGATTTATTTTTTTTATTTACCAAAAATTAAAATTTCTGATAGTTTAAAAAATAAATTTTCTAACTACTGGAAATCTCAATTTTCAAAAAATTAAATTTTTAAATTTTCTGAAATTTCAAATTTTTAGTAGTTATAAAAATCCAACAAAATGTATGCGGGAAATGAAGAAAAATAAAAAAAAATATTTTGTATTTTTACATTGATAAAATTTTTAAATGAGATGAATGACAAAATACTGAGGATATATTTACCAATTCCCGAGAATAGAATATGCGGCAAAACCTCACCTTTTTTTGTTGCTTTTGTTTTCTTTCGAAATCTAAATACCACTTTACTTCTTTTGATTGTATTACTATTACTATTGTGACATTATCGGAGAAAATAAAGCCAAGCGTCGTTTTCCAAAATTTCCTTCAAGTTCATAATTATATTATTTTTGCTAATCCAACGGACATCTTATCATAATTTTTTCTTCGCGGAGTTGTTTAATTTTACCTGAAAATGTTTTTTAGAAAAAGAAAACGTAAACCTCCATCTGTGTCATAATTATCAATTACTAATTTATTTATGTCGTTATAAATATCCTTGTTTTCTGGATTTTAGAAGATGACAAATTCCATAAGGACTCAAAAAAATGGGTTTACCAATAGTACCATGACGATGAATGACCACAAAATAATAAAGGCGTAAAATATGGTGAAGATTAGATAAGGTGTGTTAGCTCATCAATCTATTAACTATTATTATACGAAATAAATTAAGGATACACCAAGTAAGGAATCCGAAGTCATATCCACCTAACATGTTTACTTTTTTCCTTTCTTTTCCATTTTTTATTACTTATATACTATACTATAGTGTCCCCAGCAACCTCAGTGAACTTTTAAAAAAAATCCAAAATTTCATGTCACGTCCAATAACCACCACCACAAAAGCCAAGTCAGTATTATATATCTTAAGTAAAGTGGGAGCTTTAATTAATTTTGAGTGAAGCTCGTCCACTAGTACTATTTGCAATAGTTTAATAATGCACTAGGATAAGCAAGGATGGGCCCAGAAATTTTATACCGTGGGGACAAAACTTATATATAAATTTGCTATATACAAAATATATTATAACATTTCAAAAAGTATACTTACCTAATGTCCAAGTTGGGGCATTAGGTAGACATTTAATAAAGAAAAAATTCATTGACCATGAATTATCTTTTATTTTTACAAGAATAACTGTTACTTTTAAAGGTTTATCTCGATAAAACACAAATCTATATTTGTATTTAATTTTTTTTTGATATTTTAGTGGGGGCAATTGCACCCACAAGGTCACAAGTGGGTCCATCCTTGGATAAGCATCCCAACAGAAATTTATTATCAGAGTTGGGACAGTTGTCAAGATCATTAGACCCCAAACAGTGTAAAGACACTAAATGCAGGTATAGTATAGTATAAAGAAAGAAAGATTGAGGTTTGGTTCTTTTTGGGGTAACGGACAAATTTGAAGGTTCAAGAAGCTTATAGTTACGCGAAGGACACTTCACGTTTTGTTACTGTCCGTTTTCAAGTCTAAACACCTAATTCTAAAGGAAAATTCAAGAATTAGGCCTTTCTCCATTTCTGTGCACTTAAATGATGAATTATAAGCTCTTCCGTATTTTTTAAGCACACAATCGAATGACCAGGCAAAAAAAAGAAAAAGAAAAAAGCAATAGAATGACATGCCAAACTGAAGGAACATTGAAGTATGAAGAGAAAGATTTCACTTATTAGTAAATCATCACTGTATAAAGTTTAACTAGGTGAATAGAAGGACCAGAAACTTTAATTATATAAATAAAGATACTCAAGTAGTTGATAAAACTTTGAGAAACAGGCAAATGTTGACAAGGAATTCGAAACAGGGGATGATATACCACTTGATCACGAAAGTCGAAAAGCACAAAATGAAAAATGACTAAAGGATGCACATGACAGAATTAAAAGCGAACAGTGCTTGAGGAATACATACATTGGAAATTCAAAATAAAAAGAAAAAAGAAAAAAAGATCGAAGACACGAAAGGGATACAAAATACACCCTTGGACTAGGACACAAAGCCATGGTTATCTACAATTTGATGGGCCCTTTGGTTTTGGCTTTTTCCTCCATATACAAGGGAAAGACGAAAACGCGCCTAGGAAGGGACCAACATGAGAGACAGACTCGCACTCATCAACATGGGAATTATTATTCTTTTGGGGGGAGGGGGAACAGAACACCATAAGAGATCGATCTCGTTGCCAATATATATACATAGCTTAATTAATTAAGCGTTGCTCCTGAAGGATCCAAGAGCTTTGATGGCTGCTGCCCTGAGAATGTATTGGTGGTAGATTGCAGCAGCAAAAGCTCCAACCATTGGTCCAACCCAGAAAATCCACTGATGATCATCATCACAAAACAACAAATCAACAAAATAAAAAAATTAAGAGTATTATCAACATGTGATAGAGATATAACTTTAATATTAAAAAAAAATGCAACATTCAAGAGAGATTGTTTAATTTAATAATTAATAATCACCTGGTCATCCCAGGTTTTGTCGTCGTTGTAGATGACAGCTGCTCCGAAGCTTCTAGCGGGGTTAATGCCAGTACCCGTAACTGGGATTGTAGCCAAGTGAACCATGAACACAGCAAACCCAATGGGTAGTGGTGCCAACACCTTAATTTTATTAACCAAACAGGTAACTTAATTAGTACTTAATTAATTTAATGAATATATAGAAAAGTGAGACAGAGTGTGGGTGCTTACAGGAACATGGGAGTCCCTGGCGTTCCTCTTGGGATCGGTGGCAGAGAAGACGGTGTAGACGAGGACGAAGGTACCGATGATCTCAGCACCCAGAGCGGTACCTTTGTTGTAGCCATCGTGCACAAAGTTGGCACCACCTCCGTACCTGTTGAAGTACGCTTTTTGGAAACCCTTGGCGAGTCCCGTGCCGCAGATTGCACCCGCACACTGTGCTACCATGTACAATACCGCCCTTATCAGCGACACCTTCCTTCCCACAAATAGCCCAAACGTCACCGCCGGGTTTATGTGTCCTCCTGCATTCCACACAATAATTACATATATATATATATATATATCAATTAATTAATTTTAACCCTCCCTTGTGTGTGATGATTTCAACTTCACCTATATATATATATATATATGTCACAGAAATTCAATTCAATTACAACTATATATTAAAAGTACATGCTACGTACTTAAGCAAGCAACAAATACACCCATCTCTATATCACTATTTAGTATCTCAAAATTAAGTTTATATTATTGAGTAAATACACATAAATACTTATGTTATATCTCCAACCAAGGCCATCTTTGGTGATGAAAAATTTCTTTGCTACTTGTATATAGTAGTATGTGTTGCTTTAAAAAAAAAAGAGTGACAAGAAACTTAATATGTTGAACTTGAATGAAAGGAACAAGGTTCAATCCTCACAAAACGCATTCAGGCTGTGTGTGTTAGTGAGTGAAGGTGTGTGAGAGAGAGAAGATCTCAGAGGGAGAAATGGTTAATATATAACGTACCAGAAATACCGGCGGTGCAGTAAACAAGGATGAAGATCATGCCACCAAAGGCCCAAGCGATACCCAAAATGCCAACCCCATCACAGTCGGTGCCATTGGCTTTGGGGTCAGTCTGGTGGCTGTAGCCAATGATGGTCAACACGGTGACGTAAAGGAAGAGAAGGGTAGCTATGAACTCGGCGATGAGTGCTCTGTATAAGGACCACTTTGTCAGCTCCTCCACGTCGATCAACGGCGCCGGTGGTGGGTCCTGGTAGTCCTTCGCAGAGTATTCTCCTTGTTCTTGAACCTCAATATCTTTAGCCATTTTTTGCTACTACTCTTTTGGTGGGTGCGCTAGGCACTATTAGCTAGCTATAGTTCTTAATTTGCTCTGTGTGAGGGGGAGAGATCAGTAGTGGATTGTGAGGGTTGGGTTGAACTTAGTTGAAAGAGGGGGTATTTATTTAAGTAGCCAAAGAAAGAGATAAACGTAGAAAACAATTAATTAATTAACTGGGTTTTTTTTGTTTGTTTGTTAATTTGTGTATTGGACGATGCCATGATTAACATAATTTTTTGCCGCCCTTATTAGCTTGATTTCGCTTGCACATGGGCCCACCTTAATTGGGGCCATCATTCCAACGGCACTTGTTCATTCATTCATACATATTGGCCCAATATGACCTAAAAGGGTTCTTGTTAATTTATTTATCAACAACGGCTACGTGTGATTATGGGCAAGTTTGGAATTTTTGCAATGGAAATTGCATTGTAGATCATATAGATATAGAAATCAAGTGGCAAATTAAGCAGCAACACCAGGGTGGTCTACTCACTACTGCTTTTACTGCCCTTTCCGTCACTAGTTTGGGAAAAGTCTAATTAATGACTCTATGGTCCCCTGTGTTTCACCAATGGTGCTCCTTACTTACTCTTCCGTGCACTCAACTCTATCCTGTTTTAATTTCAATAGCACACTGAGGGAAACAATAATAACAACAACAATTTTCAAGTGTACTTTCTTACTAACCTGCCTCATCCATCAATTCTTATTTGAATATTTATGCCTCTCGTTTTATATATATACTCTAAGGACCTAATTATAAATTTCAAGTTATGTATTGTGAACCTTCTAGAATTAAATTACTCAAAGACGTATAAAATAGTTCAGCTTATGTTATAGTTATAATGATTATTGTAAATTGTAATAAATGAAAGTGAAGAAATGTCTTATTTAACCGCGTCTATTTATGAATTTTGAAAAATAAAAACTATATATATAGCAAAATTGGTGATGTTTTAGCTAATATTCTTTAACAGTACAGAGGAGATTTTTCTAATATAACAGTAAGTAGATATTATATTAAAAAGAATAAAGACAAAGGGATACTTTATTATTTGATCATCCCGTAAATTATGGCATTTCATTGAAAAAAAAATGGAAATCTCTAGAGTGTCTGATGGACTTGAATTGCCTGAAGCCTGTTAGGTTGTTTTAACATTATTTGACTGTACACCCTGGTAGAACTTGGGTTTGAACTGAAGCATCAAAGTTAGTGGTGGCTAAGAAATATTCACATAATAAAATAGCAAGAGAGATTGAGATATATTATCCTGAAAAACAAAAGAAGGCAATCATTATTAATTTTTATTTTAGAATAAATAGCAGAGTAGTTGTTGTCTTCGCTGGATGACGAAGGCGTGTGCCAGGAGAACTTATCTGGACGCACCTAAAAACAAATGGGTTCTGAACACATTGCGGGTTCAAGTTATTTACTCGCCACAAGTTTGAGGCCACTTATTCTAATTGACTATAAAATTTATTAATTAATTGATTGCGCAGTCAGTTAATTCTAATGTCATATAGCAATTTCAAGCGGATTTGGAGATCCTATGAGTATTATTTATTTATTTATTTTTTTGCGCTATTTGCACTTCGACTCACACCCACCACCAAATATAAACAAAAACATTAAACAAAAAGATGCAAAATTTGTTTGTCTTATTTGATAAGCTGTCGCCTAGCCAGTTTTGGTTTTCGTTCAGGTATTCAAATGGCGTGGGGAGACCAGAAAAGGCTTTAAATTTAATTAATTTTCGGTATATCAAAGCAAATAGACTTTTATATTTAAAATGTAAATATAACATATTACTCTGTGAAAAATACATATAAAAATTATATTTACGCCAATTGAGAGATGTAACATTTACAGTAGTTTGGATTATTTTATGCATCATTGATCATAACGGTTGACTAGACACAGAAATTATATGACTTTTGTAAAAAAAAAAAAAAAAGGAAACAAAATATACGACTATAATCTTAATTTTGCAAGCACTGCATCTAATGAAAAGCTTATATTATAAGAACATTAATGACTAAACTTAATTTCACATTTTTAGAATGAATAAATTTTTTTATGATGTGTATGTATCACACATAGTGTGTGTGTGTGTGTCTTCATCTTGATTGTTTACAAGACCTTTTTACTGAAATTTTTCACATGCACGGGCAAAGCCTACAAATAAATTAATAAATTAATTAGCTATAAAGTGCCAAGGTTTGAGCCCTAATAATTTTGAATAACGAATTATTGGAAGCCTCCACATCGATCATGATTAATTATAGTATGCCAGGCTGACCAATTGTATATATGGGACCAAAGTAGTTGGTCCTCTTAATTTACAGAATAGCTTAATTAATTAGAAATATGTAGTGGCCTTAATTTTACAACCTCCCTGACAGCATGGACAGGCAAATAATTACAAATATATTTGCTATGTTTGTGATGAGAAATTTGGGGTAAAAGAGAGGAGGGGCCGGGGGGGGAAGACGATAATATACGGTGAAAATTGACATGTAATACATTGCCTCTGGGTATTTCAATGTGTATTTAATTTTAATCCCCCATGTTCAAGTGTTCCGATTTGGTTTAAGAGTGCCTCAATAATCAATTGGCACCACACTTAATGCATATGTTTCATGTCATTTTGGAATTGATGTTCTTCCTGAGGTACGTATACATTACTAGTTTCCAAAGCCATCCAGGTCATACGTATATCACCTCTCCATATTCTTAGTCAGACCTGAAGTATCTCCAGAACAACATCAAATTATCATGTTCATATATAGTGACAAAATTGTGTCGTAATAATTGTTAGATTTTCAAATATGAAGTATATATATATGATGTTATATATGGCTGAGAGAGCACCACGTGTTGAACACAAAGTTATATTGACGCATATAATTTCTTTTAGCCGGTGCAACTTGAGAATGACTGTTTCACTGGACGGTGGCTGCCTTCGAAGTTTTATATTGAAAAGTACAACTTTCATGACCTTAAGTTTGCATTTTAGCAGCACTGTCTATTTGTCTTGTCTAATGATATAGGCATGTGTTTTCGTTTTTAAAGGGGAAAAGTGTTTTTATCATTAAAATATGTTTCCAATTTCTTATGACGATAAAAAATTCAAAATATAAAAAAAAAACAGTTTAAATAATTTTCTTATAAAATTAAGAATAATTTCGGCCACAAATTCCATCTTAATTACTATGAGCTTCCACGCTAGAACAATTCCATCTTAATTATACGCTGCCTGTCAAGACAGGTGTTTATTCATGCTACGGATGCCAAAATTAGTCCTCTTAATTATCGTAAACGAATATTCCTGAATAGATGGACTTAAAAGGATATCATGCCAAGCGTGCCGCAAAGAACAAACCCGAACACGACAATAACCAGTAACATTACATTAGTGTCTTCACCAAAATTCTTCAGCTGTATTAAAAAATGGTATATACACTGGGAGTACTGTGTTGGAGGGCTTCCAAGGGAAATCAAGAAGACAAGGTGCAACCTTAATGCGCCTCAACTCCTTTTTCATTTTCATCTATCTATTCTATTCCGTTATCTATTACTATATTAGAAAATAATGCCCCTGTATGAAAACGTGTCAAAAGAATTATCCTAGTGTCAATTAATTTTTTTTCTTTACTCGAACATATTTTCATTCCTAGCTTGTACTGATTTTTGCATGGATTTCACAGTTTTTCAGATCTGTATTTTTGTACGGGGTTAATAGTAATACAGCTAGTTGCAATATATTTGTGTGAACGAATAATGATATTGCAAATCTTGATGGCTACAACTTGAAGTTGGAATAAAAAAGAGAGGAAAGCAGAAATAGGAGTCTTTTCAGAAACTGTGTAGAATATGGTCGATAAAGATATTGATTGAATGGTTCAGCAATGGGAAACTAGAAGCTATATATTCACACACGTGGTGGTTGAATTAGAGTTGGGAACCAAACAGGGAGAGGAAAGCACAGGATAAACGGGGGCAAAGTGACTGCAATGATCAAACAACGTGGACAATGAATTGAAATAAAAAAGAAAGAAATATTTGACAAAAAAAAGAAAGAAAGAAATCTCCGGAAGTACCCAGCAGTAAAGCAAATCAATTACCCAAAAATGAATTAATATTGGCAGTAAATTCAATTATTTTAACGCCACCGGACGTTAACTTCTTTACAAACAAGCACCAAGAGCAATTGGTGCAGGCGAAACAAAACAATGCGACAGCAACGGAAACGGATCTTCCTAACTTTCAATCACTCCAAGTCAATTTGGACCATTCCCATCCCAACTACATCAGAGCTCTTTTGGGATTTTTGGCTCAAAAGCCCAGTTTATCAAGAAGGCTTGCATTACCTTTGCAGTCTACATTCACCGTACACGTCTGAACTTTTAACATGACAAATTCTTCCCATCAGAGGAGCAATTTTTTCGAAGCAAGTGTACAAAGCAAAGCCTCACACCTATAGTCACGGTTGCTCCGAAACCTCGTAGGGAGAAATGGAGATGTAATTGGCATTTCTTCCGCTGAGTGGTTGGGAAATGACTAGAGGGTTTACTACAAATTTTGGTACTACTGCAGTATCATAGAGCGAAGACTTGGCAGAGCCTTCAAACTGGACCTTGAAGTAACGTTTTAAAACCCAAACACAGGTTTGGTTAAATTGATCCAACCGTGAACCAATTATAGCTATAATTTATAATCTATGATTTTAAATATAATCCAGTTCACCAACATTCAACAATAAATTTAATTGATTGAAAACAGTAGTAAGGTAAGTTTAATTACAAGTTCAACTTATATAATATTGGTTTAAATAAGCGGTGGAACTGGTCATTCTAAAGTGAAAAATAGCAAAAACACGTCACATAGGGCCTATCAGCCAAACAGAGTAATCCAGAGATTGGAGAATGGGTTCGACACAAATTGCAAGTGGATAACCAGGGTGCTGAATTCGCAACACACCTCATCAAACAATTGGAACCGGGTCTTTCTGTTGTTAGGGGCGTTACACGTTATGCCATGGGAGTTGCTAGTTCATGATAAATATGACTTCACCTTCGGATTAGACCTCGTTGCTTTACCCCAAAACACATAAAAAGGTGTACACATAAAACTGATAACAATTACCAATATGACTGAATGAAATTAGTGCAGTAGCTAACATAGGAAGGGCAGAAACAAAAATGTTGTTTTACTAAAAACAATTCCGCAGTAAGTAGATAACAATGTAGTTTTACTAAATAAATCATATTGCATTCCGTCACGTTCTGCATACAAACTACAATCGTAATCCAATACAGAACTACACTTACTAAACATCTCTTGATCTAGTAAGAAATATGTCCATGAACTTAAATCTGGGTGCAGAGAAAAACTGAGCATTTTCCCAAACCCATTTCCATCACTTCTTTAAAATCACAAAAGGAAAGAAAAAATTAAGCATTTAACAAGTAGCAAACAATCGCAACAGTCACATCGCAATTGGAAAGAGGAGTAAACATTGGTCATAACATAAGGTCCATTGGCAATGTTACCAATAAACTTAACGTCAAACGGCAACTCCTAAGCGAGCCAAAGTGAGAACACGAGAACTACACAAGCATTAGCACAAGAAAAACTTGATTGTTCGCAGAACCAACAAACTTATAAACGCAGATACCCCGATTCTCTCCACAACAGATTGACAACAAATCCAGCACGAATACCGAGTTCAAGGAGAGCATGCCCTAAAATTCCAGCTACCGAACTTCGAACAGGGTGACCAATAAACGCGTAACAACTAATAAAATCCACTGACAAAATTATATCGAAATAACATAACATTTGTTGTAAACATAAATAAACTAAGCTCATAATATCTCTGGAAATCATCTAAATTATCCAAAACAGTAAATTAACAAACAAAACATTCAATAGTTCCCCAAATTTATATATTAAAAAAAGCACAGAACAAAAAAGAGAGTGAGAGAAACAAAAGACCTCCTCAATCCAGAGGGACTTCAACATCTCCATCGGTAATCTCCTGCTGCAAGTCCTTTGGATCCTTCCCGTCAACGGTGCAGCCAACAGACACACAGGTTCCGAGGATCTCCTTGATGGTTCCGCTAAGGTCCTTAGCCATAGACCTAGGCTTCATGACCCTAGCGATCTCGATGACGTCATCGAGTGATATGTTTCCACTGTGCTTAATGTTTTTGGTCTTCTTACGGTCACGTTCGGGTTCCTTCAGGGCCTTGATGACGAGCGCCGCGGCGGAGGGAACCACCGAGACCTTGGCCTGACGATTCTGGACGGTGAGCTTGACGGTGACTCTAAGTCCCTTCCAGTCCTTGGCGGTCTCCTTAGCGATGTCTTCTCCGATCTTCTTCGGGGAGAGACCGAGAGGACCGATCTTTGGGGCGAGGGAACTCGCAGCGCCGACTTCACCGCCGGTGACACGGACGTAGACGTCGACGACCTGTGAAGGATCGAACTTCGGCGGCATTGTTGCTGCTGCGGGATTGGGAAGGGATTAGGGTTTTTTCAGAGCAGAGTGAATCGAGCGCAGCGAAGCTTGGCCGTAATACAGAAGGGATGATATATATTGGGTAGTGCTAAGAACACTAGGGTTTTTGCTCTTCACTGAAGCTGAAATGTCTGTTTTGACACGTGCTGTAAAGACATATTTGTCCCCAATCTGTTTTGCCTAGTTGGAAATCAAAGGAGGGTAGATGTGTCGTTTTATATTTGGGCTTTGCTCTGCACTGCTGAAGCGGTCTCCTTTTTTTTTTGTCATTGAAGCTGGCTCTCTTTTTATTGACCAAAAACAAATGCGGGCTCTTTAGTTTTGGGCAATTGAGCTCATTTTGGGCTCTTGCTGCTATTTTTAAGCAAACATATGAACAAAAACAAACTTCCCTTACCGTGTCTAATCTAAGCAATTGATATTCACATATACATCAATTGTTAATTGCACATACATTAAAAGAAAAATATATCAAAATACCCTAAATCCCTCTCTCCCTCACACTTCAACACTTCCGCGCAACATTTCTTCCTCTCCCTCTCCTCATAGTTCCGCAGCCTACACACTTCCACACACGTACACACACACACGGCTCTCTCCCTCGCCCAGACCACCGTCTCTGTCCCACACCACCGTCATCTCCCACTTTCGGACACACTCCTTCCTTCCCTCTCGAGACCGTGATCAACACAGCGAGGTCGTCTTCTTCCTTCGCTCGCCACCCTCACACACAGAGCTTCTTCACTGCGGGCGTCTCCTCGCGGAACTATTAGTTCCACGTGACCATTTGGTCTCTGTGGAACTTCTCCGTGGAACTATTAGTAATAGTTCCACGGAGACCAAATGGTCACGCGGAACTAATAGTTCCGCGAGGAGACGCCCGCAGTGAAGAAGCTCTGTGTGTGAGGGTGGCGAGCGAAGGAAGAAGACGACCTCGCTGTGTTGATCACGGTCTCGAGAGGGAAGGAAGGAGTGTGTCCGGAAGTGGGAGATGACAGTGGTGTGGGTGAGGGAGACGAAGAAGATGGCTGCGGATCGAGGACCTCAAGCGGAACTTGAGCAGCAGAACACAAGAACTATTAGTTCCGCGTATGATGCGGAGGGGTAGTTTAAGGATTTAATAAGTGTGTATGTGTAAATATTAAAAGGTGTATATGTGAATATGAATTGCCCTAATCTAATATCTCAATGGACCTATGACCCCCCAAAAAAAATGGACCCAAAATCCTACAAGAGGGTTATATTCACAGAAAATATATGTTTTGACTAGATCTCACCATTGACAAAAAAAAAGACTAGATCTCACCCTTCACATTAGCAAAGAACACTGATATATAGACATCTGTATAATATTATTACTCATCTGACAACTCTCATATTTTTCTATCTCTTTATTCTTGTCTAATAATATCATCTATCACATTTATTATTTATTTTCCTTCTATCTCTCTCTTTGGGCATAAACACCCATAGTGGTGTCTATAAATCATTGAAAAATTGGTGATATAGGACTCGTTCATTGTGGGGTCTATCATTTGTGAAAGGTTTTTCTGCAACTTGGGGGTGGGCAACACTATTTTGGTTGTGTTATGGAGTCTATTATTTGGTTTCAAACTTGTTAGAATGTCGGATCTTCACTTTGTCACTTTCAACCAACGCTTGTTGGTTCAAGTAGCAAGGAGCTTGATTCCCTTTAAGTAAAATCTCAGACTCAAGCCTTGTGGATGGATAATATAGACACTGGGAGAGTTTTGCCCTCTTATATGGGTCACCCGGCTCGACTCAGCTAAACCGAGCGTATAAACCAAAAAAACACTTTGTCACTTTCAACTTGGACTCTCAACCCATATGGTTAATTTGGGGTTCACAAACTCTGTTTCTAAAGCCTGTTATAGATTATTTTCTTCGACTTCCTGATCTTTTGGATCAATGCATCTCAGTGGTTCATACCTACGTGAAGTCAATTGATATGCAAATATTCTGGTTAACATGGGGTATTCTGGGTTTGTTTGTTTGTAATGTGTTTGATAAAGTTCCTCTTAAACTTAAGCTTGCTATTTAATGCACAGGAAGTGTCTCTTCCCTGTTTAGCTCATTGGTAATCGTTTTGTTTTTCCACTTTGTGTTAAAAAAAATGTAACTTTATTTGATTGATATATAATATAATTTTAAAATACAAGTAATATTAATTAATTATAAAAATATGTACTTATAAATATTCCATGTTCAATCTATCAAAAACCTAATTAATGTGTATAATTACCAAGACAATCCGTATTCTATAGTTTTTTTTAATAGTATAAATATTCAAGACTTGATTTTAAAATAAATAAATCTTCGTCCCTGTATCTGTATCCATTAGAAACATTTCATAATTTTTCACATAAAATTATTTAAATTGTACGTACTCACCACCAATGTCTTTAATATATAGCTCTCGCTTCCAATAGATGAGTGTGTGCTCCATAGCTTTCACTTCCAATAAATCAGAGTGTACTCCATCAACTACCATCCATTCAGAGCCAATTTTTCAGCCAATTACGACAAAATCGACATCGACGATTCGACATTATTAATATTTTCTTACAAATATGGTTGTACATTGGATAATGTCGTAAGGAAGGTCCTCGAATGGACAAACAGCAGTGCCATACGTACGTTTGTATAGGAATAGTTTGATTGATATGTGATGAATGTGATGAGCACGTGGGACCAGATGGAATCATTTCAACATTCAATAATTTATCCGCAACAATTAGCAATCATATTTAAACCTCACTTATTTCTAATATCTATCCAACACTTTCGTATCATTTTATTTCTCTCCTCTTATATACATCACCCAATTATCATGATCGATCACTTCTCTTTTATTTTTATCAAGAAACATTTTTGTATCCGTAAATATCATATTTCCATATGTAAAACTAGCCTAATATGGGTAAACCGGCAAAGATGCTTTCTCCTTCCGTGTCTTGAAAAAAAAAAGAAAGCAGAGACTATGGGTTCCAACTTCCAAGTTGTGAGTTTATTCAATGGACAAGGGGGACACCGGGACACCCCATCCCTCCATTTGTCTACCTCCACGAGTCATTGCCTTAATAGTTAATGATACATAAACTTAACGCTGCAAATTTTCTTTATAAAGTTATTCCTTTAAAAGAATGTAAGAAGTTATTCACGCAACATTAGCAAGACAACTTCAATCAATCGGCTGTTGGACCCCCCCCCCCCTTTTTTTTTTCCTTCATCGTATTGCAAATGAAAAATAAAGACTATATAATATGAACATGAAGTCTATCTCATCCAGAGTTCTTCCAATAAATTAACACAAATACCGGATTAAAAGGATAAAACAAAACAAATATATTTTTTTGTTCAATTTTTCCATCTTCAAATGAGTAATTTGCAAACCCTTGTTGTTCATGTTAGTGAACACGTCACTTTCAGTTATCATATATCAATGTATATCGATATTAACAGGCCGTAAAAATGGGAAAAGTAATAAAGATTAATATTAAAATTATTTTAAATAAGAGGAATCTTGATGAGGCTCCCACTTCCTATCTCTCCCAAAAAGAAGAACCCACCATTTTGAAAGATAGTGAAGCGATCTGTTTTTTTCAAGATCCGAGTTTATGTGCTTTTGGCTATTCTTTTGTATAAAACTGATCTTATTCTTGATACTAAAACCCACTAATTAAAGGATGCAATTCTGTTGCCTGGCCCTTTGACAGTTGTTTGATTTCATAAGTGGTATACAAAATCAAAGAAAATGAACATACAGTCAGATATGCCGCCCCGCAAGTGAACTTTCAATAAAGTAAGAACCTCCAAATAATTTTCACTGAAATGCGTTGGTTAGACATTCCACATTATAGCGTAGACGGATATAATAAATTACTCTCCATACTCCTAAACGACATATAAATTATATAATGCTGGGGAAAAAAATAAAATTTCAAAGGCGATAATATAACCAATGTTTCATGTAATGCATGGCTAGGCATGCATATACTTGATACTTGGTAAGGACTAGGACCCCCTGTCTGACATAATTCCATAATTCATAATTTAAGTATACGATCTAGTATTATCAAGACATCAGTGTCTAGTATTATTATGTTTATCATAAGTGTTTAGTATTATATGTTTATTATCCAACCTCGTACGTCATGTTATTTTAGATAAATAATTTAAAGGGATATATAGAGTTATATAATTATAGAAAAACTCAATATTAATATTTAAATTGATTTGATTATGAGCCTGTTTGGATGCAAAATCTATAACTTTTCACTTATATAGAGAAGTTAGTTTTATTTTACATTTTATTTTTCTCATATATGTACAAGAGGAAAAATTGTTAAATAGTCATTTATAAATAGATATATATTTTGGAGAAGTTAAAAAAGATAGTTTTTGAAAAATGTGAAGAATAAAAGTTAATTTCAACTTATGTAAGAAACTTATGTAAGAAATTATTAGTTAAAAAATATATACTAGGAGTATTTATGGAGAAGTTTATCCAAACTGGGCCTATTACAAAATTCAAAATTTTACATAAAAGATAATATGTGAGAAAAAATATTAAAAAAATTGAAAAATATCAATAGACACCAAAAATCCAAATGACACCCGATGAGATATAGAAATAGAAGAAAAATAAATAATATATGAGTGATGTGACAAAAAGAAACAGAGATATAAAAGAGAGATAGGTGTTGGACGAGTGTTGGAAACTTATGGGTGTTTAAAAATCAAAACTCTAAAAAATTACCTGTGTGCCTGAGCCCTAATGCATTGGTTACACGTGTGCGTGTCAATATGACATTTAATGTGCCACATAAGCAAATCCGTTAACGTTAACTGAATTTTGACTAACTTGACCATAAAATCTCAATTCAGGAACAATTTGTGAATCTCAGTTCAGGGAACAATATGTCTATTTATTAATTAATGTAAGGAATAAAGTGTTAGTGAGTTACAATTTCAGAACCAAATTAATGGCTTGTATCTGAGTAATAACGTGGGAAAATGGGTTGGTGATTTGGACCATTAGGTAGTTTCATTTCAGACACACAAAACCGAGAGTGGAGAAAGGCAAGACAGAGAAAATGGAACCTTATCCACAATGCCACCCGGCACTTTCTTTAATATTGTTATCGTTTTTCTAATCTTTTTCCACGCGATACACAACAACGAAAGAATAAATAAAGAAGAGCAGGGGATAGCAGCAAGCTCTTTATAAAAGGACAGCAAAAGGAGGCGTGGCTTTGAGGAACAACAACAACCATTTAACAACGTAGGAGAAAAAGAAAACCATTGACGACAACGCAACTAAATACAGATAGATACTTCCACTGTTCCACTCACATTACACTATTACAGCATCGAATTCTAAAATTTGTAATTTGTAACATGGCTAGCACTAGCAGTAAGGGTTACTTTGCGAGACGAAGCCACCTCTTTCTCCCTGTATCCAAGGACGACAGAGACTCACTAACAGTGGATTCCGATTCCGGGTTTGACTTCGACGAGTCAGACATTTACAACTCGGGGCGTGCCAACTCGCTCGAGTTCCGAAGGTCCCTCAAGAAACCGTCGACGACGACGTCGTCTTGCTCGAAGGTAGGGGACGCCGGAGCTCCGGCGTCGGTGCCGGTAAACGTCCCCGATTGGTCGAAGATCCTCGGCGACGAGTACATGAGATCAAACAACAATCACATGAGGAGGAAGAGTAGTGTTGAAGAGGATGAAGAAGAGGAGGACGGTGGTGGTGGGTGGTTGCCACCGCATGAGTATCTGGCGAGGACGAGGGTGGCTTCTTTCTCGGTGCAGGAAGGTATGGGGAGGACTCTCAAGGGAAGGGATCTCAGTAGGGTCCGAAATGCCATTTGGGCCAAAACCGGTTTCCAAGACTAGAGAGAACCGTTACCCATCTTCCTCTGTTTATGTTACTACTGTGTACTGCCATTTTTTTTTTGTTGCTTTTGATCTTGGGGGAGTACGTTCACGTATTATATATATATGAGATGATTTTGTATGAGGTTTCAGTTATTAATTCGAAACCTGAGGTTTGTATTTGTCCTTCTGATCATCAAGGAAGATCGATGGATGATCTTCAACATTAATTAATGTTATTTGTTCCGGCAGAGAGTGAGATTTCGTGTGTTTTTGTTTATGGTTTAATAGTTATCTTTCATTTTCAGTGTTGATTGGAGTGTGGTTTTGTTGATAAAAATTCTGAACGGTACTGAGTGTGGATGGAGATTAGAGAGGAAGGAGATGGTGGGGGGCCATTGTAGGAGCAAAAATGGAAATTCTAGGCTCGCTTGTTCAATGATTGGTGGTGGGGTTCTGGTTTGGTTTTGATATATATATATATGGCTTGTGTTTAGGTTTGGGAGCTACGGCCAAAGGATCATCCTGTACCACAAACACCCAAACTCATATCTAGTGATCCTCGAAGGGGTTAGGGGATCATAGTGGATATAGTTTTTCATCAATAATGATAATATCGTCGTGCTTTTCTTTCTTCTATTTTTTTTATCAATAATGTCATTTTTTTTATTTTCCCTTTCTATTTCTTTTTTACTTCAACATGGTGTATACACCGTGTGATCACCACTAAAGGTTGCCAATTAATTTCCTTGATAGAGATCAATTGTAATGACCCAAATACATTATTGTGGCCCAAATATTATGAGAAATGAGTATGTGGTAGGGCCCATTAGGATATAATTCAGAAGGGTCTAGAATAAAAGTAGGGACACTATAAATGTACCCCCAATATGGAATGAGGACAAGAAGAAAAATATGAATGAAATTAGTTGTTTAGTTTTAGCTTTGTAGAAAGAGGTATTTCCCTCGAAAGGAGAAATTTATTTGCTTTACTTGTTTTTCATTAGCTTTTATATTTTAAGTGCTTAAGGAACATTTGAGTTCCTTTCATTGGTGCTTTCGTTGAGAGCCATGGACTCATTTGTCAACCCCACCATTCAATTCCTTCTCCACGAGATTTTGAGATTTCAACAAATCTGTCACCACACCATTTCAACTTGTATTGCTACAGTTCGGTCCATTTCTGCTAGCCTTCCACCACCATCACCCAGTTCATTCATTCAACAACCATACATTCATCTACCCATTGAGCCTCCACCATCGCCAATTTCCGTTGTTATGCAACGACCAACAGTCCACAATTATTTCATCCAACAACCAATACCTCACCAATATGCCATTATGGGTCTTCACAATGGTGACCAGCGGCAACCATCATTCCATACATCCGCTGATCTGAATCACCATGACGGTGACCACCATTACCAGGATGTCTCTGTCACTGCCAATGTCTCCATCCTTGACATGCAGGTGTCATCACCGAAGCTTGTCATCACCTCCGAGAAGGATCAAGAAGCAGAACATGATCCAGATTTGCCATTAATGTCTCAGGTGACCCCTGAAATACCACCTTTGCATCCATCGGAGTTGGCGACTTTCACGGAGAGGGAGTCGTTAACAGCGGTGAAACTTCCCGTCACTCACCGTCTGGCCGCGACCCCACCACCACCGGAGCCACCGCGTGCCAAACCACCTCCATCGCCACCGTCTCTGACTCGTGGCTACCAACTTCGGCTTTCTCCGATGTCGGTGAGCACCGACATCGCCGCCGCCTGCGAACATTGTCTCTTTTCTGAGCGGCCCCATCTCTGGCCACTGGTGTTTCCGACGAGGTCCCTTCTTCATGTCGTGGCCGCCACCTTCGTTTTCGATCCTGATGGAGCTCTCATTCATCGTTTCTCCTTGCAACCTCATCTCCGCCAACACACAGCCCTCTCCATCTTCCTTTACGATTTACACCACCAAGGTAGGAAGAAAGAAAGAAAAAAGTAAAGAAAGAGACATTTAGAAAGAAAATCGCCGATGAAGTATGCTACGCCTAATTTCTTAGAAGCTGCGCCTCACATGCAAGGAAGGAGCAGTAGGGTTGCAATGGAAACTTGGACTCGGGTCATTTATTTTCTCTTTTATTAGACAAGTTCTTTTTGATCTTTTTTGTTTCCCTTTTCCTTCATACTTGGGCCAGCCGCTTTAGTTACGGGACATATGGGTCAATTTGGTTCCAATTTTTTTTTTATGTGCAATCAATTAATGTTTGGGCTTTAGTACATTTTAATGATATTTTAGGCTTTATTTAATCCACCTTGAGGACAAGGTGGTAGTGAAGGGGAAAGGAATGTAATGACCCAAATGCATTATTGTGGCCCAAATATTATGAGAAATGAGTATGTGGTAGGGCCCATTAGGATATGGTTTAGAAGGGTCTAGAATAAAAGTAGGGACACTATAAATGTACCCCCCAATATGGAATGAGGACAAGAAGAAAAATATGAATGAAATTAGTTGTTTAGTTTTAGCTTTGTAGAAGGAGGTCCTTTCATCGAAAGGAGAAATTTATTTGCTTTACTTGCTTTTCATTAGCTTTTACATTTTAAGTGCTTAAGGAACATTTGGGTTCCTTTCATTAATCATTGGTGAAATCGGTGGATACTTCACATCAATCATGATTACTAAAAAATAATTGTTTGATGCATTGCTAGTTAATTTGATTTCTATGTCATAATTTGAATTGTCTACTAGTTTATAGGAAATTTTCAACTGAGATAAGAATTCAATTCTTACCTTATGGAAAAACTCATATATTCATAGATATTTGTGAAAAAATTTATGGAATAAACCATGATTTAAAAAACTCATAGAAATGAAATAACAAATCACAAAATACAATAAATTTCTATTTCTACAACTTATTAACTGAACCTTGCAATCAAGTACAATGTCAAGTGTTGTTGTTGTTTTCATTTCATTTGTGCCCATCAATCTCAGTTCAATAATCCTATTTTAACATACTTATAACTGCACGCACATTGCCTTGGCTCATAGATTTGGAAATAGAGCAATCTTCTAAGTTCGCAAACTGTCAAAAATGGGAAAATCAGAATAATTTGTCATGTAATTGCAGGTTTAGATCCATGCATTTTGTCTATTATTTAATTACTTAATACCATTCTTTGAAGTTATTGCGTAGTATTTTTTATTCTGAGTATTTTTTTGTTGAAGTATAATTATCTAATATATGATATTTTACAATATCAAATTTTACAAGATGATTGGTTTTTTCAATTTGTTACATAACCATTCAATACTTTAAAAAATATCAAAACAAATATTTATTTATACATATCATACTAACAAAAAAAAATTATCTGTCTTTTTTTGGTTAAATTTTTACCTGTGTTCTTTAACCACTTAAACTATATCAGAGAGATTTATATGTTAAAATAGTAATATTACCAGTTAAAAGTTAAAACCATTTTTTTTTGTCAAAGATGAGATATATTGAAAAAGGTCAAAGCCTAAACATTACATAAAAGGGACACTGAATACATAGACCCATAATAGATATGCTACAGCTAATCCATACACAATAAATTCAAGCTATGCTCTGGACAAGCCTATACAGTTCCCAACTGCCCAAACTAACAGCGAAAAAAAACAACGAACAAAACAAACAGAAAAAAAAAAGAAAAACAAGCCAAACAAATTAGCCTAGCACACCACCGACGTAAAAAAGATATACTTGAGTTTGACCGTAACATGGAGTATTGCAATAGTAGCCCAGAAATGTTGGGCCTAGGAAAGAAAATGTGTAAGCCCGGCCCGCAAATCGCAGTGGGGCGAGCGTGGCCGTGTCTGGACGCACCAACCGGTCAGACACAGCCTCGGCAAGCAGCGACTGGTAGGCAGCGCAACAACTAACAGCAAGGCGAATCTCAAAAACCAAAAACCCAAACTCTCTCTCTCTTTCTCTCTCCACAATCATCACTATGGCATCATCTCAACACAATTTTGCTCCGCTACCACTGACGGAGGACGAGGTAGTAGAAGAGGTAGAGGCCAGGGCTTCTATCGAACCCGGTTCGGAGCACGAAATGGATGCCCCTTCCAGCCCCAGTAGTAGCGGTTACGCCGGCGAAACAGGCAGCACCAGTGCCACCAGCGGTTCCTTAATTGAGATCGAGCAGGAGCAGGAGCACGAAGAATTAGAAGAGCAAATGAGGATTCAAATCGACGAAATCTCAATCTCCGATTCCAACTCCAACTCGTCTTGGATTCCCGGCAAACGACATCTCGATGAGGTATATAGTTACATTGATTTTTCTTTTCCTATTTTTAGCATTCTTCATGTGTTCGCTCTGTGAGGATGTATCATATTCTGTTTGATTGATGAATAAAGTGCAGGACGATGCTTCCATATCATGGAGGAAAAGGAAGAAACATTTCTTCATTCTCAGCCACTCTGGCAAACCTATATATTCTAGGTTAGTGTTTGGTTGGCTCTGTTAGTGTCCACTCTTCACTCACTTCACATGACCTTCCCTCAACCTTGCATTATTGTGTTGCCTGCTAGGTATGGAGATGAACACAAGCTTGCAGGGTTTTCAGCAACTTTGCAAGCGATCATTTCCTTTGTCGAGAACGGGTATTATGGCTACTTTCTGTTTCTCGTTAATTAAATAACACCACTGTGCTGTGCATATTTGAACATGATTTTGCACCGGACTCTCTGTTTTCTGTTGTTAGGGGTGACTCTGTCAAATTGGTGAGGGCTGGAAAGCATCAGGTCTGATCATATGTTTTTATTATTTCTTAATGTTTTTGTGCTTGAATAGTATGCTTCGTTATTATAATTTTTGAAATTTTGGTGTAGGTGGTTTTTCTTGTGAAAGGACCAATTTACTTGGTCTGCATCAGCTGCACAGAAGAACCTTATGAGTCATTAAGGGGGCAGTTGGAGCTAATTTATGGTCAGGTATAATTGAGTTGTACTGTAAAAATTACTGGATTCGTTTGCTTGCTCACCTCACACTGCTTGCTTCTGTACTTCTCAAATTACTATTGCTTCATTTAGACATTCAAATGGACACATTATGTTGTTATGGTCATATGACGCTTCCATGTTGTTCACACATGTGCAGATGCTTGTTATACTGACAAAATCAGTAGACAGATGTTTTGAGAAGAATCCAAAGTTTGATATGACACCCTTGCTTGGTGGGACAGACATCGTCTTCTCTTCTCTGATTCACTCTTTCAGTCGGTTTGTTTCTCTGCTCTTAGCGTGCCCAGTTTCCCAACATTCTGTTTTATGTTTTGGGAGTAAATACTGTTATTTCTCTGATCATTACAGGAACCCAGCTGCATTTCTTCATGCCTATACTTGTCTTCCTCTTGCTTATGCAACAAGGCAAGCTGCTGGTGCTGTCTTGCAAGACATTGCTGATTCAGGTGTTTTGTTTGCAATACTGATGTGCAGGCACAAGGTTTGACTCTACTTAATTTTGTCTATTTGTATACCAACTTAGAATAACACATTGAAGGTTGAATGTAGGTAATCAGTCTTGTTGGTGCTCAGAAAGCTTCCCTTCATCCAGATGATATGCTGCTGCTGGCCAACTTTGTCATGTCATCAGAATCCTTCAGGCAAGTAGAATTGTCCAGATTTTATTTTTGAGATAGCACTCACATATGGTTTGATTTGATGGTATAATGTACTCTCCATTTGTTAGAGATTTAGCTAATTGTTTATTTTGGTAATGGAAGATATAAGCATTCTGGTGTTTTCTTTTAGAGATAAATAATTATGGGGAACTATGATATCTGAAAACCTGATGTAAATTTTTTTCCAATTTAGGAGCATTAACAGCTCAAATGATTAATAATGTTCAAAGAATAGCTAATTTGTTATGTGTTAACCATATTGATTTAATTAACCACTCGAGTTGCTAATATTCCTATATTAGAATTTTTTTAGCTTCGAGTTCCTAAATCCATCCTTCTCATAAATCTTTTTTTTATTTAAAAGTAATTTAGGTTTACATTTAGAGTTCTGCCTAAAGTTTTCTCAACTAATAGGTTTTGAATAGTGTTCCACTATACAATAACCAATTTTTTAGATGGGATGACAATCTCATGGTGGTTTACAGCTACGTTCTCAGTTAGCTCTAACATTGTGTAAATATTCAGTCTTGCTCATTTCCTGTTGCTATTGAACATTCAAACAGCAAAACAGCTTAAATCTTTGCAGCAGTATATTGTTTCTATGGATTTCTTTGCTATTGATCATTCTTTCTGCACTTTCTTACTCTATTTCTTGGGTTATAATTATGCAGGACGTCAGAGTCATTTTCTCCGGTTTGCTTGCCAAGATATAATCCTTCAGCATTTTTGTATGCTTATATCCATTATTTTGATGTGAGTCAGATTTTAATACAGATAGCATTGGCATTTTATTTTTAAAATTAGAACACAAATGACAGTGCTTTGTATCTGTGGCAGGGTGACACATACTTGATGCTGCTAACCACTAGTTCAGACGCATTTTATCATCTTAAGGATTGCAGGTAAATGATGATTTATAATCCAATCATACTATTGTTGGTTGTAGTGCATACCTTAACTTTACAAAGAGATCTTATGTCTCTTTTAGCACTTATCTTTCTAGCATGGTTCAGAAATTTTTCTTCCAATTTGTAGGATCCGTATTGAAATGGTCCTTTTGAAGTCAAACGTCCTTAGTGAAGTTCAGAGATCCTTGCTAGATGGAGGAATGCATGTTGAGGATCTTCCGCCAATACTTAATTCTGGATCATCTCATTTGGGCCAGCACATGCTTCTATCAGATTCTCCTGAAAGATTTAAGGAATCTAATCATGTCATTGGGGGTCCTGCTGGGTTGTGGCATTTCATATACCGCAGTATATATCTGGATCAATATGTCTCTTCAGAGTTCTCATCATCGATTAATACTCCTCAAGAGCAGAAAAGGTACTATTAAATGTTAACGCAACTTGTTCACTTTTTATGCCTTTTGGTGCCATATCCTTTTTCATTGTCTCTATGCATTTCTATTCTTGTTGGAAGTATAACTCGTCTTCATTGTTGCAGACTGTATAGAGCTTACCAGAGACTTTTTGCATCCATGCATGATAAAGGAATTGGGCCACACAAAACTCAATTTAGAAGAGATGAAAACTACGGTAATAAATATTATGGCTCATCCTCATGTTTTCATTTGTGATTTTTTTTCTCAATTTTAAGCTTTGGTGGTTAATTTAGATAGAGTCATTATTCTATGGAGAGATTGATCTTGTTCACCATGGGGTGATTTTATGATTTATGCCATTAAAAAGACAAACCAATTGAACTTCGATGAAACTCACAGGATCTTTTTGTGGCAGTTCTTTTATGTTGGGT
This sequence comes from Glycyrrhiza uralensis, assembly GCA_030159175.1. Classification (NCBI taxonomy): domain Eukaryota; kingdom Viridiplantae; phylum Streptophyta; class Magnoliopsida; order Fabales; family Fabaceae; genus Glycyrrhiza; species Glycyrrhiza uralensis. The sequence goes on along the minus strand of BRZY01000003.1, from coordinate 51,319,944 downwards.
AACACAGGATTTTGAGCTTTATGCTGCCTTTGATCCCCTTGCAGACAAGGTACAATTTTTGCTTATTTCCTAGATATCTTGATTATCCTATCTTTTATTAATAAAACTATGAATGTCCCTCTCCTTGTGTTATCTATCAGTGCCTAGGTCTAGATACACAATTAACTTCCGATGAACACCTGTTAGGAAAAATATTACAAGTTTAAAATCTAGCTTTGTGTATCTTTTGCGTGTTTCAAATTACATTAATGTCGTTCTTGGCTTTTTTTTAAAAAAATTAAAATCATTAGGATTGGTGTAGTTGGTGTTATAAACAAAGCTCTTTGGTCCATTTGTTTGGGGAAAGAGTAAAAAGAACAGGGGAAGGGGAAAGAACCAGATTTGTGAAATTGGGCCTCTGCTTTCGTGGAAAAACCATTTTCTGTATTACTTTCATCACAACAGAAGGGGGAGAGGGGAGCTATATTAAAAAAGCAATCAATGCTCAAAATTTACATATAGCCTTTATTTTGTTCCACTCTGGTTTGATTTGTTCTCAAGTGTTTGTACACAATTGAGTATATGCAGGCCTTGGCAATAAAGACTTGCAACCGTGTTTGTCAATGGATAAAAGATGTGGAAAATGAAATATTTTTGCTAGGAGCTAGCCCCTTTTCATGGTGATTACTGATTTCCTTGCAAATTCTGTAAACATGTACGATAATTTTTTATTTAATAAAATTCCTATAGAATTTATTCCTTTTGTTTTAATTTTATATAGAAAAAGAAATGTTCAATGTGAAAATAATTACATTATCAGTTTGTGAAGTATCAGATTCAGACCCAAAAGATATCATTAGTTTGTCGTCATCATTTTTACGGACTGTTAATGATCAACGATGCTGCGAGGTCCTTGATGTTAAAAGGCAAATAGTACATTCATTTTGACACCCTTAGAAGACTCTGTGATTGGCTAATTTTTTTAAGAACAAAAAAGTAACCAGAGTTTTCACTATTTAAAAATCAATCACAAAAAATGTGATTGGCTTGTTTAGTTTTCTTGTTTTATTTTTTAATTAAACTTAAAATTAATTTTTTTGGCAAAAAAATAATTTAAAAAAATGGTCCAAAAAATTTTTTTTGGTAAAAAAATAAAAAAAATGGTCCAAAAAAATTAAAATTTTATTGATCATTTTTTTTTCACTTCACCAACTGGATCAGATTAATGTGGCCCTTTCCTTTAACGTACAAGGGCCTACTGTGTGAGTCTCACAAGTTGGCCCGTTTGATTTATCTATATGTAAATGTTAAATGAATCGGGCTATCCATTGACCAAAATAAAATAAATGAATCGGGTTATCCCCTATTGGATAACTCATGTGGTAGAGCCAAGGGTGATGTAAAGTAAAGGGTGGGGGTTCGATCCCCACCATCTCCACTTCTCCACTCCCAAATGACAAAAAAAAAATGAATTGGACTAAACATCCCCCAACAATAGCTCAGTTGGCAAAAGAGCTAGGGTGATATCAAGAGGATGAGAGGTTCGATCCCCCAGGCACCCCCCCCCCAAAAATGAATCAGGCTAAACTGGAATTGATTCAAATATGTTGACGTTTTTAAAACTTAATTCATCTAATTTTGAAAGATAATGTTGACAAAAAAAAAGTTTGAAAGATAAAATGATTAGTTCGCTTTGACGACCTTTTTAGTCTAAATTTTTTCAAATGATTATTAATTTATTTTTAAAATGAGAATATAATTAACATGTCTATAAAAATATTTGATTTTATGTGAGCCGAAGAAGTTGTAAATGATTTGATGACTCTTATTGCTTTATATGTGGAAATATGGTAGTAATAGACTTAAAGGGTAGTCATAAAAAGAGGCCTCGTGAAGATGGACAAAAGGAAAGGAGGGAAAGGAGACGAGAGGAAGAGGTAAAATGTATTGCGGGGTTTGAATCTCCATCGTCTTTTTTTAATGTCTTTCTCCGTAGTTTGATAAACGAAAATTAATTTGTAATTACATATTATATGAATATAGTAGTATTGAATTGTATGTGCATTTATTTGTAAATTTGATAAGGATAGATTAAAAAATTAATGATGTAAAAAGATATGTGAGTTTTTATAATGTAAATATTGTCTAGTTACTCCAAAAAAACATTGTCTTAATTTTCTTGATTTTTCTTACTCACACTGCACGAAGAGTAAAATGAACAAAAAAATGTAGAGGGATAAATTCAAAACTTTTTATATATAATGCACTTCACATTATGACTTGGGTTTTATAAAAAAAAAATTGTTAAACGTAAAAGCGGAAATTGGTTTTTTCATGTAAATATGCATGGTTTTATCGTATACAAAATCTATATCTATTAATTTCTTAAAAATATTTATAAATTGAATAATAATTCATTTACTTAAACGAAAGATTTTACACGCCATAATCATATTAGTAATCTCGTGTGATATATATATATATACTCCCTTGAAACCAACGTATGTTGGCTACTGCGGTTGGTCCTCATTTCGAGTTTGAGCCTTAAGTTTAATAAAAAATAGCGCTAAGAGGAATAACATTAATGCAGCCAAGACCATAGTAACCAAAAAAAATATATTCCCTTGAAATGACATAGATACAGTGCCTCATGGAATGACATGTGTAGCAAAATATGATACCCCATTAAATGCATGGATGTGGATGATGATAAGGTGTGTTCAATTTAGTTGGGTGGGGGGAAAATAATTAATAAGAACAAACTTTTTTTCCTCCCCAATCCTCTTTCATCATTTACGTTGGCCATCTTCATTGTGGATTCGGTGGCTCCAATTTGTCAAAGGCTCTATTCAGCAATTTCGGAGATTAGAAAAAGTTATGTTCCCCACTTAACTCCACCATGATAATGAAACCTCTAGTGCTTTTAATATACTAGTAGTAAAAATATACACCATGGTCTTGATATGACTTGGGTCATGACTATTTTATCATTTTTTATCTTTTTGTATCTTTCATTAATGGTTAAAATTAATTATTTTATATTTTATTCATTTTAAAAAAGTCAAATCCTTTAAAAGAGAGAACGTTGTGTAGTGTGGAAGCCACCACGCATTCATACCAACAAAATATAAAACACACCATAATTATCTCACTAATAACACCAATTCAGATCACAACTCAGATCACGTGAGCTGTTATTGGGTACTTCCCCTTCAGTGGCTCTTGCATTATTTACGCCATTATGAAAAAGGTAAGTGCCTCCTTTACTGTTTTACAATCATGACCACCCTGTTTGGGAACCCACTATTTGCATAAAAATGATAATATTTGTTCAAGGTTCAAACTTTATCAAAAACCTTTTTATACATCACTGGAAAAAAATGAACTTTTTACATTTTTGAGGTAATAGGCGTCACATTAATTTCCGAAAATTTAATTTTATGTTATTTTTACTACAAGAATAAATATATTCTCCTAATATAGTTTATTCATATATATTTTATATAATCATTTCAAATAATTGTAAATGTAAATAATTTTTTAAAAGAAAATGTCAAATTAAAAGTTTAAAATCATATTTCGTAGTTAATGCAGCATTCCAAACTTTAATTGTGAGTCTGTACATTCGGAAAAAAGGTCAAATAAATAAATGAATAACAATAAAAGTGGTCCAGAGTGATTGAATATGCAATTTTTTAGGTGGGTTTCACTTTTTTTTTTTTATAAGATGGGTTTCACTTATTTTGTCAATATTGCGTTGCCCATGTTTAATGGTTGAATTTTAGCACTAAAGTATATTTTTATGCTAAAATTTTATATATTTTCATAAAAAATTGTTTTTGTTTATTTCTGTATAACTTGTATGAATTTTAATAGGAATTTAATATTTATTAAAAAAACATAATTAGATTTTAGGTAATAGGAATTTAGAGTTTTATTAATACTTATATGTAAATGCAATTAGTCTAGACAGTGATAGGTTTTAGGTATTTATGCAAACATAATTAGATTCCACCTGTTTCGTCAAGCTATGGAAGGTATTTTATGCGAAAAATAACAGTGTAAAAGTTTACTACTACTTTTTATGCAAACACAACATTTGTATTACTTTTGATTTCATGTGAGAAGATAGAAAATTAAGAGAGGATTTATTGTGGTGTAAATTTAAATATAACAAAATCACTTTTTTTAAGCAATATAACAAAATCACTTAAAAATTTAATAAGAGAGGATTTATTTCCATCTTGCATTTGATGTGAGTTTCCGGTTATAAATACTAGCCAGGACTTTGGTACCGCTCAGAAAGGCCTCACACGCTACTCAATTCAATTACGCGTTTCATTAATTGTCTCTCAGCATCAAACCATGCATTATTGCATCTCATTAAACCCAACAACGCAAAAGGAAACGAGAGGAAGCACTAAAGCAAAGAAAATGAAAATACTCCTAAATCAACAAGTTGCAACTTAAAAAGATTAAGGAAAAAAACAGATTCCCACGAAACAAAAACATTAAAAAATCTAGGAGAAGATCACATCCATGCAGTGTAGCCCAAACGTTATAGTTGACTCCCAGCAACAAAGCAATAAATAAAGTTTTTATTTTTCAATATACTCCATAAATAGTAATAACATAATACTCCTACTATTAAATTTAATATTGCCCCAAATCAAAATACTACTTGCTTCTGTACCTAAATGCTAATGCTCCTTTCCTTTCTTCCTTTTTCTCAAACTCTTCTTCAGTCTTCATCTTCTTCCTTTCTTCGCTTTCTCTCTCTTCTCTCTGCTTCTGCAAGCTTCTCTCGTTCCCGCTGCTCCAAACCCCTAAAAGGCTTAACACCTGTTACTTCGCCGGAGCTATTTCTCCTGCAGAAGGAGTAAAGGCGGCACCTTTCGGCCGTTGGAGCCCGACCCGGAAACCGGGGCGGATCGGATCTGGGTTGGGTGGAGCATTCACCGTTGGCCCCACTTTCTTGAGAGAGAAAGTGAGGTTGGGTCGGGGGCAGAGAGAGGGAAATAGAGGAAAATGTACAAAAACCAGCTTCAGGAGCTGGCACAGCGAAGCTGCTTCAACCTCCCTTCGTACACGTGCATTCGGGAAGGTCCCGATCACGCGCCGCGCTTCAAAGCGACGGTTAACTTCAACGGAGAGATCTTCGAGAGCCCTCACTACTGCTCCACGCTGCGCCAGGCGGAGCACTCCGCCGCTGAGGTGGCACTCAATTCCCTCTCCCACCGTGGCCCCTCTCATTCCCTCGCTGCCAGGATCCTCGTGAGTTCACTTCACACTCCCCTTCCTTGTTCCTGCTTCTGTCGGCGCTTCCACTAGCTCTTTTTTTTCTGGAATTACACAAATGCCCTTTATTTGATTTCGTTTAGGATTTATGCAAATCTATTTATAACTTGATGTGTTGATGTGCAATGCTGTTTCCTTTGGCAACTTTGTTTTTTATTTTTTTGGTGAAACTATTTGTTCTTTTGGTTCAACAAGGGTGATGGTGCCCATGGTTTTAAATTGTGGTCTGTGATATGGTTTTCGGCAAAACCGTATTGCGTCTGCCAATTGCGGCCGGAACGACTGCATTTGTCCACAATTCTCCGCAATAGACGTAACGTAACCGTGACAATTCTCCGCAATAGACGGTAAAATTAGCAATACTCAAACGTTGTAGGTAGGTGGGTGTGGAACTATGACGTTACCAATCATTGCTGTTTCGAATGGAAGGATGTGATTTGGAGTTTGAGATTATTAGTGAAATTTTGCAGTTTGATATTAATAAGTCATGGTTCCTTAGGAACGAGGAGCCGAGGACATAAGATTTGTTTCTTAAAAGGGGATTGAGCTTTCCACTACTCTGTTGTATAACTTGCAAAAAAGTTTGCCCTTTGTGAACTTCTAATGAGCATGGCTTTATGCTGGCTAAGCACCTTTTTGTTGTGTCAACTTGAGTAGGTGAAAGAAAAGAGAAGAGAATAATTGTAATGTAAGTAAACATAATTTGTTTGATTCACCAAATAGTCAAGAACGCTATCTATTCTACACATTTTCTTTAAATTAAAAAAAAAAAAAAAAGACCCTTCCCTCATCCTTGTCTTCTAAAGTGGAATTTGTAGGATCCTCACTCCTCAGCATGTAGTACAGGATCCGTATTTTCTTCTATGTTTACACTTACCTCTCTTCTGAGCATTTTATTCAAAATACCTCTTGTTATCCTTGCTAAAATGTTCATCTATTCACATTGCATGGTATGTCTTAATTGTATCATTGGTAATTTTACTGTCCATATACTTATCGCATGCAAATTTTTAGGATGAGACGGGAGTCTACAAGAATCTCTTACAGGAAATTGCACAAAGGGTAGGGGCTCCATTGCCACAGTACACAACATTCAGATCAGGCCTAGGACACCTACCTGTTTTTACCGGGACAGTAGAATTAGCTGGAATTACATTTACTGGTGAACCTGCCAAGAATAAGAAACAAGCAGAGAAAAATGCAGCTATGGCAGCTTGGTCATCTCTAAAGCAATGTAAGTGTCTAGCTAGCTTTTGCACGAATACTTTTCTTTAATGAAAAGATATGGAACTTCACATCAAATTTCACATGAATATAGCATCAAAGTAGACCATAAAATGGAACAGTGGCAATAGCCAGCCTAGTTCTGTTTGCCTATTCCTGCCATTCTTGCGAGACGTGGCAAGTGAACCACGCTGAAACTTTAATCTAATGGAACCTCTGGGGCAGTGCACTAAGCATCTATGCTAGATTATAGAAATTAACATATACTTCCACATCTAATGTGGTAAAGGCCAAGATCATCTTCAACACATCATTAACAAACCTCTCAGATGCTTTGTACTTGTTTATTTTGGTCCCAGCTCCCAAGTGATTTTCCTTTAAAAGCCATAATATTACGCGCCAGATAGTTTTACCTGTCTTCCATGACACCCTAAACTCCTTTTTTCATCTCCTTTTTATCTGAGTGAGTTTTAAGCAGAGTGGTTTAATAGCAGCAAATCACACTGCTATAGTGGCAATGCAAAATGGAGCAGCATCTGGTTGTTTTTAAGTTCTCTGTCACGTCACATTTTTGTTCACTCAGATCCCAGCTGAGATGTGGCCCCTTTACAGATGAATTCTCTCTTATAGCAGCCATAGTTCTGAGCAGGGGCGAATGATTTAGAGACTGGAATCTCTTCATCCATAAAAAAACCCAAAAGCCCCACCCTCTGTTAGCACCTTTGTTCCTCTGATGTGTTTTCCAAGTACCTACCTGCAATTCAGCCATTTACTGGTCAAACCCATTGTTTTTATGGCAGCCACAGCTTCTTTTCTCATGTCTTTTCCCTGACACCCTTTTTTGCAAGGCTACTTCCTCTTTTCGCATAGCTCCGCCCCATCTCTGTTTCTCGAATGTCTTTTTACACACACAGAAAGGTCTTTGCTTTCTATTTGATTATACTTGTTACTTATTTGACTATTGGTTTTATATTTTGGCACAGAGATGGGCTGGCAGCCGAACTTGTTAGTATATTGTTATTTGTTACTTCATTCGCATTTTTATTTGCTATGTACTCAGTTTCAGCAACTTCCAGCCACTGTTGTTCCAATTCCAGCCATGCCCACTTATCTGCCTCAATTTTGCTATGTTTGATTATTGACTTGATAACAATGCCTTAGATTGATGGTGATTGTGTGTAATTGTAAATGTAAATGATGAATATGTCCTTAATTTTGGGTAATATTTTATTCTTGAGCATTTATATGGGGGTTTTTTTTTTTGATCAGCAATTTATATGGGGTGTTATCTTTGGTATAGTGGCCATCCCATTGTCCACTATCCCACCATAGCATTTTGGGGTTGGCCAATGGCCACTCCATGCCACTAATCGGGATTGACAACTATGGTTTTAAGATCTATGTAAATATGATTAAAATACAAATTGACCATAATTTTATATTTTGACAGTGGCGAAAGAAACTGCAAGCTCGTCAACTGAACCGGAGAACAATGACGAACTAGAACAGATCACCATAGCACGGGCCCTACTGAACTACCGACTGAAGGAAAAGATGGCAATGTCAAATCCAAATGGTCTGATTCCATTTCCAAAGAAGTTTCAGATTCAAAATCCCAGGCCAACCAGTCCTCAACCTCCACCTGCCGCAACATCAAAGATACTTCCCTTGATTTGCCAAAAGACAGCATCTCGAAGCAGGCATCCAGCAACGGCAGCAGCTGGCAGTAGTGACAAATCTGTGATGCCACCGCGGTCTTCTGCACCAGAAATCCGGGTGACCCATCACCCGAAGTTCCCTGCAGCAGGAGCAGCACCCTATGTTCCCATTCGACAAATGCGACCACCTTGCCAGGGAATTGCACCTCCGGTGACTATAAGGACTGCAATACCTGTATTCTCCCCGCCACCAGCCACAGTGTCCCATCAAGCAATGCGGGCGGCTCCTGTACGAGTTGCTCCTGCAGTCAATATCCGGCAAGCAGTTCCGGTATATGCTGCTCCACCACCGGCTCCTCCAGTCAATATCCGGCAAGCAGTTCCAGCATATACTGCTCCACTGGATCGAAAAGATGAACCCGTTCCCGTCAGCAAAGGCGGTGGTCCATCAACTATTAGTGCCCCTAATGAGGAGGATAAAACTGACACCAAGACAGAGAGCATTCCACCAGAATCTGAGACAGTGCAGAGCTTGGAGCAGCTGAAAATCTGATGTTAATTGGGAATATGGTCATGGTTTTTGTGATAATCTAGAGTTTGCTTCCCATCTTGTAATGAGTGATGTAGTAATACCATCCCTTCCTTTTGTCCACTGTTACTTAAAATGCTGACACTTGGTGCAGGTTAGCATCAGCAGTCGAATATCAGAGAAATTCAAGAGCACATAATTTGCTCATGTTATTTTTGCTGTTATGTATGTTGGTCATATGATATATCTTAGTATATACCTGTTCGGCGAACTTGATTTATATTGCTCCCTCTCTTCTGGGATTGTTGCATTTCTTCCCATCCTATAGTATTTCTTTGCCATCGCTCTTATTATTCCAGCATGCCATTGAGGCCTTGCGTGTTTTCTTCTGGGACACCATTGAAACGGTGCCGTACTGATGAAACATTGAAACGGACTAGACGCAGCTCGCAGCCCACCTATTTCTATATATCTTAGTGTTGCTGCAGTGTTGGCTTTCTTTCTCCGTGTCACGATGTTCTTGATTCTTGATAGATCAACGGAGTTATCTGAGGGCTGGGCATGATCTGATTCTCCACCAAGTTCATAAACTTCTCAGGCTTTTTTTTCTCGGATAAATGCTGGTTAGTGGTTAAGGAATTAAAAAGAAAAAAATTCATTAAAAAAGTGTGATCTATGTATTAAATAAATATAGTAATAATTTCCAAGAAAATCTTTTGATTTCTTAATGAACCTAACATTTAAACAAAAGTTTCAATAGTAATGTCGCTAACAAACAAGAAGACAAAAATATGAGTTATCGCAACATTGATATAGTTTTTTTTTATTTAACATTGATATAGTTGAGTCTAACCCTGATGTGTTATCTCCTGTGGAATTATTCACACCACAGGTGTGAAACGCTCTGTAAGCAAATTTACCGGTTTAGTACCAGAAAAAAGATAATCTCAAATACTTGATGCTTTTACACCTCTGGAATTTTTCACACCCCAAGTGTGAAACACTAAGCGATTTTAATAAATGATTTCACCCATAAAATATTATTCGAGCTAGTCTGGCCTTTCTCGAGTTAGCCCATGTTGGTTCAATGAATTTTCGGGGCGGGTCTGGTTGGCCAAAATATATTTAGGCCTATAGTCCAATCCAATTTTATATCGGGTTAAACGAGATTGTTCATTGAATCATACTTGTTTTGACAACTCTCTCCTTATTAGCCTATCATTTTATATTTTTATATTTGCACTTGACTATTAGTTCAGTATAGTATGTCTTGTGGAACAAGCTTGACCGATAGTTCAATTCAAAACATCGTAGTTTGAGGGTTTTTTTTATTCCTTTCTAGTTAAAGATGATTTACCCCCTTTTAATGTCTTATGGTTTCAACCAAGTGTTATCATTATTACCGGAGAAGGGGAAGCACAAAATCCAGGTCAAGATGGAAGATCATGGATGTTAGTTCTATAAAATGGACATTTCTGGTATCGTACCACTCTACTATCATTTGGTTAGAAAACTTACACTGCCATTTTATAATTACTATTTTTCCAAATTATCCTTGTTAAGTTGTATTCAACGGATCCAAATACGCACTCTTAGACTTGTTCAGATGTGAAATCACATTAAACCAGATGAACTACCTCCCTAACCCGTCAAGTCATTTTCATCCTCTTGTTGATTTACAAGACCTTCCCTGTGTAGGGCAGATGAAAAACTGTTCGATGAGATAAAGGAATTTGGTTATTTTAAAGCTAGAGATTCATTTTAATTTTAATATGAAAAAAATATAAACTTAGCTAAAAAGACGTGGAGTTATAGCTATTGATCGAAAAAAATTAATACCTGATGATTTTTATAATTAATTATATAAGTGTATATATATTATCACAATATTAATTATTAGTTTTTTAGTAATTTATATTCTCCTCTGTTTTGAGAAGTTTAATGTAAAAGAAAATTTAGTTTTTTTAAAGGAAGAAAATATAATTCATCATCAATTTTTTAATCGATGCTTATCCTCTCTTTTTTTACTTCTTGAAATGAATCCCAGATTTTACATTTTTACATGAGTTCCTGGCAAGAGGGGTCAGCTAAGTTTCGACAATTAAACATACAGAACATCAAACTAATCATCTGTGACTTTTCCATGTTTGCAGTATTAAATGGAAGTGCAGAAGGACTCATGGGGTGGTGGTTGGTGTATGTTTAATGCGAGTTTGAATTGGAGAATTTTAAGCTGACTACAATTCTTCCCAAGTTAATGATTTTACTATGAGGCAGGGGCGGGGCAGGTCCTCTTTCCTAGAAATATTACAATCAGAAAACTTCAAGTATATGCCATAATTGAGTCCAGAGTTACCCAAAAACGTATAGCTCTTTATTCTCTTTCATTTATTGTTGTGGAACCTTGTTTTACTTTTATCTTTATGTACCGTGTTATATCACCAACCTTATCGTTGTACATGATAATCAAATGCTTGGTGCTTATTAACAAAATCAGAACTAATTCCATCCTTATTAGATACCTTTTCTTCTTATCTTTGGACTCTCATAAGTGGGGCACATGAGAAGAATCTTAATCTACAGGCTATAGGGGATCAAAAGTCGATGCAGACTCATCAAAACCAATTCATTAGTTGCTATGTTAATTAACCAACCACGTTAATTAATTATTTCTTATTTTTGTTTTTTTTTTTGGCTGTTAACTTCGATTCTTATAATTGACTTGCAATAATGCCCTTCAAAATTTCAATGGCTGGCTCTAGAACTGGATGTATTAGGAAAAATTTCTTCCTCAAACTTGATTGGTTTCCATTAAGACAAAAGAAGTTAAGGTTGTTAAAGTGACTTGTACAACGTCATCCCACTTTGCACATTTAACAAGTTCAAGAAAACGATTGGAAGTCACTACCAGGGAAGAGGATTATTATTTTACTTGCATATGGAGCCAACATTTATGTCTTACTTTATAAATAAATAAAAGTAAAACTCACTGAGGCAAGAGAAATGGAGTATTAAAGAAAGAATTACATTGTAAAATCTCACAGACTACTCCCCCATGACAGATAAGGACAACGTTTATAGGTAAAGCTGTCTATGGATCCCTCCCATAGTCCCACGGGCATCTCATAGAGGCACGATGCTTTAAATTCAATTCATGCCAGTTTGTTTGGACTTTGATTTGGGAACTTTGCATTACTATGGCTTTCCAATTCCATAAGAACAAAGAATTCAATACGGTGTGCCGTATTGGAGTGTATATCACAACAAGGTCTCAAATATTGTTTTTTTGGTTTATCAGATATCTTCCATGTGCAACTACAGAGACTAATGAAATCCATTTAAAGAACTTACCTTTCTCAACAGATGTTTTTCTATACACACGATCTTGTGATCGAATGCCATGCTTTTAAGGGGTCTGGATATTTGTCATATGTGCCACATCATATTGATAAGTCTCAAATATTAATAGTGCAAAAGAGGTGGAAGGATAAGACAATCCATAACAGTGATCTGTGGTGGTGCAGCACTGCAATCTTGAGGTTTTAATTTAATTTCTTGCCAAGAATCCGGTGATCAGTGATCACATTCACATGAAGTGACTAAAGGATCCCTTTGTTCCTTTCATTTTGGCCTAATTATAGTGGTCTTTATGATAGGTTAGAGGCTTAAATCAGGTAGTTATACAATATCAATTAATTTGCTTGTCCTGGAGTGGCACTAATGAGAAAATGCCACGTCAAGGAGTGGTCTAATTAGGTTGAGGTGAGGTGATCAGGGATGGCCGTGTAGGCGTGAGTGTGGATGGTGCATTCCATTCAAACCAAGTGTATAGACAGAGTATAGTTTTGCTTAGGCAACACCCTTAACCACCAAGACACTGCAGTGGCATCTTTATCCAATTGTGAGTTAAAGCTTTATGGTGAAAAGAACAGGGCATGGGAGGGTGAAATGATGTGAGAAAACAAAGCAAAGAAAAAAATTGAGAAGGATAAAAAAGAGGGTACATAATGACAATAATAAGTGTGCCAAACAAGCAAGGGTCAGTGAGAGTTGAAAGGAAATAGAGAGAGAGAGAGAGAGAGCGAGAGAGAGATTCAGTGTGTGTCAAAGTGGCTGACTTGTGTGGGACCTAGTCTCCACTTCAACGACGCCAACCCCTCAAAGCAAGGCCACCTCAGCATTCTATTGATTTACGCAACAAACCATTTTTGTTTTTAGAAAGAAAAAAAAGAGGGGAAAATTAAATTCAATGAGGGGGTGTGCCCAGACAGGATGGGCCCACGTGATTGGACCTAAGATGGGGCCCAAAGGGTGTTTGAGGGGGGAGGCACACACACTGGCATAGCCACAGGCACTACTGGCGTTATATTCCTTTCCTATGAGAAAAAGCAATGACCGAAGGCAAAAGGAGATGGGAACCCTCCACCCATTTGGAAGAAGGAGGAGAACATCAATTAAATTAAATCATTAAGAAAAACATAAAAGATAGAACAATCAGAGAAGGGGAGGGGGACAAAGTGGAAGGATGTTAATCCCATCATCATTGTAAAGTTTAGAAAAGAAAATATTCCCATTTGACTTTGATATATCTCATCATACGCCATTGATTGTACTATATATATATATATATATTTTGGGAGGGGGATAAAATTTCATATTCATTCTTATGTCACCCCTACTGTGCCTGATGTTCTTCTCTAAGTTGACAAAAGAACAACAAATCAAACTTGTTTTCAACCATGCTTTGTATTCCAGTCCATCTATTTAGTGAGTAAAATCATATTTTTTTCAATTAAAAAAATAACTTAAACTGTAATTTAATTTCTTTTATTAATTATGTTAAAAAAGGAAATAACAATTCTTTTTTCTTCAAAAAATATCTAACAAAAGTGTTTTTTTAATATTAATTATAATTGTGGTAAAAGACTTTATCAATTGAAATCATTTAAGTTAAAGTAATTTCGTACCAAATCACCATTTTTGCCTTCTTAATTTCATTGTCTGTGAAACTGGGACATGAAATAAAATTATCACTCTAGACTTTATTCCTTTTCTGCATAGATTCTAGAAACACGGGGTAGTCTAATGTTGGAATTATTACTACTATAAATAAAATAGTTTGGAACTATTTGTTTGTGATTAAGTTGAATTATGGATAGAGGGAGGGAATTAATGGATTAATTGAGGCCTAATTTATATTAGGTGTAGTTCAATGGTGCTAGATCCCGATAGATGCACACCTTGAGGCATATATATATTAACTCTTCTTTTCCCTTTGACACAGAGAAAGAAAAGAGAATGGGAGAGAGGATTGTTGTCTGATATGAACTGATTGCACCCAAATAATGCCGACAACACCATGGAAGCATAAAAGGCTTTTTTCCCATGTTGGGGGTCAATTTCTTTTTACCTTTTGCTCCCTATTGTCCACATGTGTATATTTGCCATTGGCATGCTTGTTAATGGAATTAACGCAAAGTCGTATAGAGCAGATTGGAAAATCTTCTCCTTTTTGAATCTAAGTTCTCCTCCCTTATCATATCCAAACAAAGATCTTGACTATTTTTATACTTGATTATTTTCAACTACATAGATATGTCAAAATTTCTCTGTTTCTGTCATTTTGTACATTTTCAAAGGCCTTTTGGCATCCATATTTGTTGGTTTGTGTTTGAATATAAAAAACATTTTTGTATGGTGTGAATTCATTCACCACCACCGAGTTGCCCTATACAAATATGCAAAGGATTGTAAGATGATTTTCACTCCACCACCCATGTCGGGGCATTTTTTTAGAATAAAGACTTTGGCTTTTTAATTTGAAGAATGGGATTTTAGATCAGCATCCACAGGATCTTATTCACAGACACAACTACACAAAATATAAAACCATTTTATCAAAAAGATTAATTTCGACCTGAAGTGTTAAAAAGCAAAAATTTTATGTTATATTTTTGTTGCTTGTGATGCAATAATAGAAAAGTTGGACTAATTATTGGTCATAATGAGGAAACAATATAATAAGTAAATGTTAAATAATATACCTATGCTGTATCTGGGTATTGAATTTATGGGAAGCACGTGACACTACTTTTCGCGCATGCCAAAAGCAGGCAAAACATCGAAATGACACGTTGTAAATTATTTTCTATTTCCTTTTAATGTGTAGGTCGATATAATATATATAATATATAATATAATAATTGATAATTGTCACCAAAAAATATAATTGATAATTGATAATATAGTATAATAGAATATATGACCAACAACTTCATTTGGAAAAAAAGATATTAAGAGTCTCACATCGGGTGGTTAACGAGCATGTGTGGTGTTTAAGTCTGGGGAGTCCCTTCCTTCTAACTGTAGTTTTGGGGAAGCTGTGAGCCCAATGCCGAATTTTCATATGGTATCAGAGCCACGTTCTACCCGGTGGTGTGGATACTGAGCCCTCGCCTATGGTGTGGAACCTAGGCTCGAGGGAGCGTATTAAGAGTCCCACATCGGGTGGTTAATGAGCATGTGTGATGTTTATAAAGCTCGGGGAGTCCCTTCCTTCTAACTGCAGTTTTGGAGAATAAAGCTCGACGAAGAATAAGCAATTTGGTTCAGATGTAAGGCTACAAGCCCTTTTTTTGTGTGTGATGTTGGGGTAAGGGTTTGATTTCCAGTTAGATTTTTATTTCTCTTGATCAAGTTCTTTGGGGTAAAAATAGAAAAAATAATTTATATAAAAAAAAGAAAGAAAAAAATATTGAAAACTTTAGGATGTATTATTTTATAATATAATAATTTATAATTTATAATAACTACTGTTCTTGTAAGTTTTTTTTTTGGTGGGTACTGTTCTTGTAAGTGGAAGTATGGTCCCTCAGATTTTGTATTTTGAAATTGTCCTTACTTTACCTGTAGAATCTCGACACTGCCATTTCCATTCCACTGTTTTCTTTTTCATTAATTAACAAGTAAAAATAGCATTTATGCATAACTATGTTGATTGATTTGACTCTAAAATTCCAAATTTGACCACGATTTGCACTGTTAATGAAGATAAGCTTTTACTAACTAGTGTTTTTATTATTCTTCTAAAGCAATAATTAAGAAACATAGCATAACTTTTGACGGGCAATGCTGATTGATCAAGTACAACCAAAATATACTTTAATCTTTTTTATTGTCTAATATTATTATTATATTATTACCAATCTAGTTTTATACATTGGGATAAGCAACATTTTCTTTGACAAAAAAACACATGCTTAGTTTTTGAAGTAAAATGTCAAATTTAAATTTTATGAATAAAAAAATAGAGGCGAAAATTTTATTCAGTTGTTGACTTCACTTTACTTGTATCAAATTAATTGGGAGTCAATCTCCTTATCCATATTCATTCCAACATTCATATTTGACATTTATTGTAAACTCATAAAAAAATAGAAATACCATCCGATCCTATTTTTAAGAAATATAGTGCTAAAATTACACAAATTAAAGAATATATTAAAATGTGAGATGTGGCTTCTTTAGAGTAAAGAATTTATTTTAGAGTATAAATTGAGTAATCTTAACCGTTGGTAAATAAATAAATAGTTGATATTACAAATATATCTATAACAAATCATAAATGTGTTAGATTATCGACTTTTAATTTTCTAATTAATGGTTGATATTACTTATTTTTTTATCTTCTCACTTTAGAGAAATCAAATCCTAAAGTATGTATGATGTTATGTTATGTTATGTTATAATTTAAATTTTTTCAGGAAATATTTTTGCATTAAATGACTAGAGTGACATAGTATAATTAATGACAACTCAAGTATAATAATGAATAAAAATAAAATAAAAAAATAATTAATTTAATAAAAAGAAAGCATGATTTCTTATAAAAAGATAAAAAAAAAACCAATAAAAAAGACAGGAGAAAGTATAAAATAGAAAATGAATGTAAAAAAAAAAAACAATATGTGAAATTGTGAATATCTACGGTGGAGTGATTCAGTAAGGGGTTTGGGAGTGTGGGGGGAAGAGTTGGTGAAGGGTGGTGAAATGTGGGGTCCAATTATGTCAATGGAGATGAACAAGGAGGACAAAAAGGTAAATGCGCCGAGAATTTTATAAAGAAAAACAACCTCACTGCCATGTTTCTCGAAGGGCGCGCTCACTTCTCTTCTATTCTCTTCTCTTCTCAGCTGCTCTCACATCACTTTATTCCCATCACTCTTTCTTCCTTATTTCCCCCCCTCTTCTCTTTCTGAATCCTCATTTCCTCATCCATCTTCAACATGCTTAGGGTTTCTCCTCTCTGATTATGCCTCAAAACAGCACTACAACAGCAACAGGGACAAGGATAAGGACAACTTCACTTTTCCCCCCCCACAAAGTTATCTCTTCCCAAACTCTTCATTCCTTCCTTCTACCTCAAGCTCCATTCCCAGCTTCTCTTCCCTCTTTTCCATCGAATCTGGTTCAAAAGAGAAAGCTCAAAGCCACCACCTCACCCTTCAAATTTTCAAACCACCATTCTCTCTCTCCCTCTTTCCCTCTCTTATTTCCTCTCACTTTCATATTTTTAATGGATTCCACTGAGCTTTGAGGATAACAATAAAAACCCGTAATTTGAGGCTCCAACCTTAAAAGAAAGTTTTTATTTTTTATTTTTAAACTTCACAAGCTGATGGTGTTGCTAGTGGAAGTGGAAGTGAAAAAAACAAGAGTGGAGGGCGGTGGTTGTTATTTTCCTAGTAGCTGGTGAAAAAAAAAACACGAGAGTTTCCCTGTTCACTATTTGTAACCATTCGGTGCGATTTTCTCGACAGGGGGTTTCTTTTTTCCTTTTTCCTTTTTAATCTCTGAGCTGGTTTCACTTCACAAGAGGAGCACTTGTTGAGAAACCAAATAACGGTGGTTGCACAAAAATACACACTCTCTTTTTTTGTTCTGTCTATATTCATTTTTCACTTTAACGTTGCCAACCAAACCAATCCCCGAGAGTTACTACCCTTACCCATTTCCAAAGGGAGACTCTTTATTCCTAAATTTCTCATGCCAAGCCACGCCCTTTAGTACTAGGAGCAAGCAACAATCTTCTTCTACTACTACTTGTACTGGCTTTCTTTCTTCATTCCTTGATCGTGATTCGGAGTCTGTGTTTGTTGTGGGAAGAAGCATGGCTATGGCTGTGGCTCAACACAGAGAAAGCAGTAGCAGCGGTGGCAGCATTGATAAGCACCTTGATTCCTCTGGGAAATATGTTAGGTACACTGCTGAACAAGTTGAAGCTTTGGAGCGTGTTTATGCTGAGTGCCCCAAACCCAGTTCCCTCAGAAGGCAGCAATTGATCCGAGAATGCCCCATTCTTTCCAACATCGAACCAAAGCAAATCAAAGTTTGGTTCCAGAATCGAAGGTGAGCCAAATCAGACCCTCCCCTCAAAAACCGTGCTTTATGTCTTGTGTTCTAATAGTTTGCGTGGTTATGTTCTCTCTTGATTATGGGGGGTTGTGAAAATCAGCACTTAGATATGTGGTTTGGTTTGGCCTTGAATGTCGTGCAGGTGTAGGGAGAAGCAGAGAAAAGAGGCTTCACGGCTTCAGACTGTGAACCGGAAACTGACCGCAATGAACAAGTTGTTGATGGAGGAGAATGATCGGTTGCAGAAACAGGTGTCACAGCTTGTGTGCGAGAATGGCTATATGCGGCAGCAATTGCATACTGTAAGTGTCATGATCCCTGTCATGTGTTCTGTCTGATTGGTCAATTTGTTACCTTGGTGTATCTTTGATGTCATCAGGCAATGAAAATAAGTAGAATTTATTTGGTTGTTTGATCTGTGCAGACATCAGCAGCAACTACTGATGCTAGTTGTGATTCGGTGGTTACTACTCCTCAGCAGCATTCCATGAGAGATGCTAATAACCCTGCTGGGTAATTTGGAGGCTTATGAATTGAAATGAACTTTCTGCTGTTTATATCGTGAAGCTTTCCCTAATTCTTTTTTTTCCTATTATTGTGATCCTTGCAGACTCCTATCAATTGCGGAGGAGACCTTGACAGAGTTCCTTTCAAAGGCTACAGGAACTGCTGTTGATTGGGTCCAGATGCCTGGGATGAAGGTTTGTTATTAGTATTCCTTTCAATAAATTTAGTAAAGAAACTAGTGATTATGGCTTCTAGGAGATGATTATTGTGAATATCATTATGATACTGTGCTGATTTGGATACGAGGGCAATGTTTCTTATGCTAAAGTCAAATATTACCTCTAAAAAGGATTTATTTTTTTATGCCAGCCTGGTCCGGATTCGGTTGGGATTTTTGCCATTTCACAAAGTTGCAGTGGAGTGGCAGCTCGAGCATGCGGTCTTGTTAGTTTAGAACCTACAAAGGTAAATTCACGCTTCCAAATAAGTTGTGAGTTCTTTAAACTGTTTGAATATTGAATTTCTAAATCCCAAATTCTCAATAGATTGCAGAGATCCTTAAAGATCGTCCATCTTGGTTTCGGGAGTGCCGGAACCTAGAAGTTTTCACAATGTTTCCTGCCGGAAATGGAGGAACTATTGAACTTGTTTACACACAGGTGAGCTTCAAATATTAAATTTAGCAACTTTCTTGTCGTTTTATTCAGCCGTGAGTAAACTTCTAAGTGCTACAGACATATGCTCCAACAACACTGGCTCCTGCCCGAGATTTCTGGACTCTGAGATACACTACAAGTTTGGACAATGGCAGTCTTGTGGTGAGTATATTATGTCATGTGATGCATAACCTCATTGTGCTGTCTTTAAGTTCTACTTTAAAGGGAGATAATTTAACCTACTTTGCACATGCATTCATTCTGATTCCACTTTTAAAGGTTTGTGAGAGGTCCCTGTCTGGTTCTGGATCGGGCCCTAATCCAGCTGCTGCTGCTCAGTTTGTAAGGGCTGAAATGCTCCCTAGTGGCTACTTAATTCGACCATGTGATGGTGGAGGGTCAATCATCCATATTGTAGACCACCTAAATCTTGAGGTTTGACTTCTTAACAATGAGCTAATGTATATTTTTCATTTCTTATTGCATACATTAATTTGTTTATTCTTTTCTTCTAGCCATGGAATGTGCCAGAAGTGCTGCGACCACTTTATGAATCATCAAAGGTGGTAGCTCAAAAAATGACAATTGCGGTAAGTTCACCATTGTTAATTCATAAAGTAGGCATTTATTGCAAAAGTTGGTTGACTAGTGTTATTATTGTGAACAATTCGCAAACTGAACCACAATCTTTTGAGCAAATTCAGTATTACATCATTTACTATTTGAGTAATTAGTCTCTGGCATACAGCTGTAAGACTCTGCAGCTGATACAGTGATACATCCTCTAGATGTTACCACTATGGTTCTGGCATTGAAATCTCTGGATTAGATATCCCCATATCTTTTTGTTTTCCACTTCTATTCAGTTTTGTCGTTCTTCATTTCAAGTTCAACGAGTACTTCACTGGTTTTCTGGACCTATCTTCACCTGTGATTCCCATCTTTTGTGATAGGCGCTTCGGTATATTAGGCAAATAGCTCAGGAAACAAGTGGTGAAGTGGTATATGGATTGGGTAGGCAGCCTGCTGTTTTGAGAACTTTCAGCCAAAGATTGAACAGGTAGCCACCTTAAATAATTTGTTTCCTTAAAGGTCATTTCTGCCTACAGTTCTAGAATATTATTTTCTGGATATCATCTCTGATTCTTTGTGCTCCTTTCTTCTTGCTGAAAATTGATGCATTACATTTGCAGAGGCTTCAATGATGCTGTAAATGGATTCAATGACGATGGGTGGTCTATACTGAATTGTGACGGCGCTGAGGATGTAATTATTGCTATTAATTCAACCAAGAATTTGAGTGGCACTTCTAATCCAGCAAGTTCCCTTACATTCCTTGGAGGAATTCTCTGTGCAAAAGCTTCTATGTTGCTCCAAGTGAGTCTTGAGAACTCAATATCATGATATTTTCAACAGTGTTGTTTTTGGAATGCTAGTTTTTTAATGAATTGAAAGACAAGTGGTATTTGCTAAGAAGTAAATTTGGCCCTTGATAGGTTTGATTTCCAAAAAAAAAGGTTTCGACAAAAAAGATTTCTTAATAAATATGGAACATATATTGGCTTGAAATGGATGAATGGTTCTTTGATTTAAAATTATAATTATAATAGCTAACATTTACCTCTTTGAAATGTTATATGACAAGATTTTGCAATGCTTTGCTTGCAGAACGTTCCTCCTGCAGTTTTGGTTCGCTTTCTAAGGGAGCACCGTTCAGAGTGGGCTGATTTCAATGTTGATGCTTATTCTGCTGCATCACTGAAAGCTGGTACCTATGCCTTTCCAGGGATGAGGCCTACTAGATTCACTGGCAGTCAAATAATCATGCCTCTTGGCCATACAATTGAACACGAAGAGGTGTGTTTGCATTTCCTTGATTGAAATGTCTTCACTGTGTCATGGAATTCCTTAGAGATTTTAGCTAGCATGACCTTGAGTTATTTGTCCATCCTTAGATGGTGGGTGCGTATTTGATTTGGGCTGAGATTTGTTTAACACAAGTGTGCGCATGTTATGCAGAGTGATGTCAACGATTTTTTATCTGATTGCTTCAAACATTTGTACTTTCAAACAATGTTCTTGACAGAGTTATGTTTTCATTCCAGATGCTTGAAGTTATTAGGCTTGAAGGCCACTCTCTTGCTCAAGAAGATACTTTTGTTTCTCGGGACATTCATCTGTTACAGGTGATGCCTCTGACTCTTGTGAAAATGTTGAACATTGTCTGTATTCATTTCTTTTTACCTAAGCTAAGCCAGATCAAATGTGAATATATCATCTTTGGCACAAATTGCTATTTTGCACCAACGATGATATGATCTCATGTATAAATATGCTGGAAAATTTCAGATTTTCAATGAATACCATAAGAAGAGATCTCGATCTTGGATTAAGATCTTTCGTTAAAATTTTACTTTCACTCTAAAGTGCTAGTTGGAATCCTTGTTTACTTTGTAATTAGTTGTGTGCCTGTCAGTGGGTATCATTCTTCTGTCTGTTTTCTGAATATTAACTTCATTTTTAGTTGGTTTTTATGCAGTCCTATGGTCTATACATGAACAAATATGATCAATATAGGTATGTATTAAGGTGTAACTTTTTTGTTATCTTTTTGCAGATATGTAGTGGAACTGATGAGAATGCCGTGGGGGCTTGTTCTGAGCTCATATTTGCTCCTATTGATGAAATGTTCCCGGATGATGCTCCTTTGGTGCCTTCTGGTTTCCGCATCATCCCATTGGATTCAAAACCAGTTGAGTATTGTTCCTCTGTATTTTACTTTCTCTATTCTCTATTGAGCTTTTATTTTTATTTTTATTTTCTTCCTGTAGTAAGGGAATGTGATGACTTTAGTGTTTCGATGTCCATTTAGTATCCCTTTTGTAACATTGCTATTTTCATGTTTTAGGGTGATAAAAAGGATGCAATGCCTTCAAATCGGACCCTAGATTTGACATCAGGTCTTGAAATTGGCCCAGCAACAACTCATGGCAGTGCAGATGCATCATCAAGTCATAACACGCGATCAGTGTTGACTATTGCCTTTCAGTTCCCTTTTGACAGCAGTTTGCAAGATAATGTTGCAATCATGGCACGTCAATATGTCCGTAGTGTGATTGCCTCTGTGCAGAGGGTTGCCATGGCCATATCTCCATCCGGTATAAACCCGGCTGTCGGAACAAAACTTTCTCCTGGTTCTCCAGAAGCAGTTACACTAGCTCACTGGATCTGCCAGAGTTATAGGCGAGTCCACTGATCTCTAGTTAATATTTATGTCTAACAGTTTATACAAACATGCTACAGTTATATCCACAATTTGATTTTCTCCTATCATGCTGTTCATATTTGTGTTAAATGATTCACATTACTATCTAGGCAGGCATTCTAGTTGATATTTCTTTTCCGTAAATGTCTAATGTGTTCAACTCCCTGTATCTTTCCATGATCAGTTACCATTTGGGGACAGACTTACTGAGATCGGAATCCCTTGTCGGCGACATGATGCTGAAACAGCTGTGGCATCATCAGGATGCTATTCTATGCTGTTCGCTGAAGGTATGGCACTATGGCTGTGGGGTCATTTCTTTTCTGTTGGAAAGTGTATTTTTGACAGCCCCTTTATCACACAAGATGAATGTGATTTTTCCCATTTGGTATTGCAGTCTCTGCCGGTGTTCATCTTTGCAAATCAAGCTGGCCTTGACATGTTAGAAACAACACTAGTGGCTTTGCAAGACATCACATTGGATAAAATATTTGATGAGTCTGGACGCAAGGCGTTGTGTGCAGACTTTGCCAAGTTAATGCAACAGGTGATTTTCCAGAAGTGAACACGTTTAAGTACTTGGATGTATTGAACAGTTTTTTACCAAGTTTTTTTATTTTGAAGAACTTTCAATAATTATAAATTTTATGGACACGTCTTTTTGAAAATGGCTAAAATTTGTGTGCATATTTTCATTCTTCCATCAGGGGTTTGCTTATCTTCCAGCTGGGATCTGCATGTCCACGATGGGGCGGCATGTTTCATACGAACAAGCCATAGCATGGAAAGTGCTTACAGCAGAAGATAACACTGTTCATTGCTTAGCTTTCTCTTTCATAAATTGGTCATTTGTATGAAAACCCAATTAGTGTGCACTGTTCCCCCCCCCCCCCCCATGAATATAATATGAAAATGAAAGAAGGGTAAAAGGAAAACGATATATTTGGAGGGAAAAAGAGATCCGAAATTTTGTTCATCTACTAGTGTAACAGGATCAGGTTTGCATTTAATTTGATTTCATTTATTTCTTATTTATTGCATCGACCAGATTGAATTAATCTTGTAAATTGTTGCTAGTGCTAGAGTGAAGTTGAGACTGGTAATGGTGATGGGGTACTTGTTTTTGTATGTAGAGTCTCTCCACTGGAGTTAAGCTAGACACAGTATGGTTACCACACAATGGTGACTTTTGTGACTAACTCAAAACAATCCTTGATCTGTGTCTGAACTTTAATTAACGCTCTTTCAGTTTTATTTTTTTCTTTTAATTGTTTCGATAGAGCTGTCTCCTTTTCTTTTTACACATGATTAATAGACAAGTTCTCAGCATGGCTTTTGTCCATTATTGGTAGATTAACTTCATATGTATCCAAAAGTACATTTTAAGAGCGTACAAGCCAAAATTGAACTAACTGTAATTAAATTATTTACTTACAAATGGTTGTTGTAACTAACGAATGGGAAATACATAATGGTTGAGACTTGAGAATGGTATATGCGAGTTAGAATAATGACAAGCCAGAACTAAGGTGTTTTTTTTGTGAGCCCAGAACTAAGGTGTTGAAAAGCTCATCTTTCATAAACCGATCTGGGCTGGACCCAAAAAAAACACCCGATCTAGGAAATATATGCAAATAAGACCAGGACCACCGTTGAAAAAAAATGGTTTAAATATGTTTTTAGTCGTTTATTTTTCATTGAGTTTCGTTTTTAGTTCTTCAAAAATAAAATGTATTTTTTTAGTCTCTTATTTTTGAAAAATGGTCACTTTTAGTCTCTTGGGTCATATTTTAATTTTGAAAAGTATTTTTAAAATTTATACTTTGATCTCTCCCAAGTCTGATGCTCACGTTAACCTGTTTTTTTGTTCTCCTTCCCCTCCATTGATGCACTGCAACCTCCATCCCCGCTAGGAGTAGTTTCAACGTCCTCCCTCGAAGCCGCCATGAGATGCGGCCTCTCTCTTATTCTTCTCCCTATGCGATCGCGGTGGCCGCCTCCCTTTCCGCCATTGTGTGCAGCCTCCCTTGGCCGCGCGAGGATGGGGAGCTACCGTGCATCAGTGGAGGGAGAGGATAACGAAAAAATGGATTAAGGTGAACATCAGACTTGAGAGGTCAAAGTATAAATTTAAAAAATATTTTTCAAATTTAAAATATGGCCCTAGGGACTAAAAGTGACTATTTTTTAAAAATGAATAACTAAAAAGATGTATTTTATTTTTGAGAGACTAAAAAATAAAACTCAGTAAAAAAATAAGAGACTAAAAACAGATTTAAGTTAAAAAAATTTATGACAAAAAAGGCATTAAAATAGCGTGGGTATTTTGACCCCCAAAAAAAAAAGATAGCGTGGGTAAAAAGTTTATTTTATAACGGAATTCAGCATGCTTGTATTGCGAATGAACTATTTTTAAAGCGAAGCACAGATCGAGTTAGTGCCTCTAGTTTTCTATACATTCAGAGACATGCAATTTTCTTTTGTTTGTTTGTTTCTTTTGGTTTGTTAAGGCGTGCAGTTTTCATTTGAAATAAACAATTAACAATTTCTTAATACATTTCACTTTCAATGAAAAAAAAAATATGGTATTTAATTACAAAAAAGCTAAAAGTGACAAAGCACTAAAAATACATTTTGTTAACACAACAAAACTGTCAACATCCCTTGCCAATTACTAGCATGTAGCCCAATAACGGGACTTGTTTGCACACAGTTTTTGCACATAAAAAAAAAAACCCACCGAATAATCAAGTTGATATGGAATCTGTTTCTTTACACCATGCATATATTACTATATTGCAAGCACTGATGGTAAGTCCTGTTTACTCACTCCACCACCAAATATGAATAAGCAAATACCACATTCCAAAAATCCCAATTCAGGTCTCTGGTTTGATCAAGGAGGAGTACATGACACCATTTGGTACCAACACATGATACAAAGCTTAAAGAAAAAAAGCCTTAACAAAACAGTGAAAAACCTGATACCAAAACTTGCTTTATACAAAGCTGCCAATGTTTTTAATTACCGGGATGCCAAAGACCAGAAGTTGAGGAGAAACGATGGCACTGTGATGAACCAACAAATGAAAGCCATGCCTGTAGCCGTTTCAAACTGCACACAGTGGTTCTGTGAACAACTTCCAAGATCATTATCAATGAGCACTGTGATGCCTGCTGATGCACAGGCTGCTGCAAATGTAAGTGTCGAAGTGACCTGCATGTGAGATTACACAGGTCTTCTGAAATTAACACTACAGCATTTTTCAGAATGTGAGGAAAATAAATTAATTAAATAATACAAGTTAAAGCCCCACATAAATAATAGGTGGAGTCAGCTTTTCCACTCCAGTTATGGTGTGTGTTGCAGTTAGTGAGTAGCAATAAAACATGTCTAAGTGACTGTTTTGTGAAACTGTATGCATAATGTGTGTCAGGTTATTTAATGTCTGAGATCAATAAAAAAATATGTGGGATGAGTCAGTAACAGTTTTTTAAAAAAGGAAGTGTGTTGCACATGACAGCCAGTTAAAGTGAATGGAATCCTGAAAAAATTACACAGAAAGAGTGACAATTAATATTGTAGCATTGCATAATTGTAACAAAATTACTGAGTCTTACTGGAGATCTTACCCCATCACCGATTGTAAACAAGGTGACTAGTCGATAGCTCTGCAAAGATCGTCTTACTAAAAGAGCATATACATCAATAATAGCCAATGAAAAGCTCCACAAAGTCTGCAATCCGGCAGCCGCAACAAGGTAACTGATAAAACATGAGACAAGGATTTCATGCACTGTTGTAGCATTTCATAAAACAAAGGCATTGCAATAATGACATGTTTCAACTAAACAGTGTAGGCAAATCCGCACGGGCAAATATGAATTAGAACTAAGCCATCATATATCCAGTCACAAACCATGGTGTAGGATATATGGAACAAGGTACCAGTGCCAAAACCAGGTCTAATATCAGAACTATCAAACACCAAAACTCATTCTCATCTAAATATACATCCAATTAAATTAAAAGCATCTCAATCGTTAATGTGAATTTCTTTTTTTACGGAAAATTAGCAATGACATATGGGAAAGGGAAATCACTTTTTGTGTAAACAAACCCAAACACACTTAAAGCTATATCGTGCGTCCTATAAGCAGCTTAGGTAGATGGTAACAAAATGTTAAGACTCCTCAAGATACTGAGAAGCGAGACCGACGCATTAGATAAAGTCATTATACATTACAATAGCTCC
Source organism: Glycyrrhiza uralensis (assembly GCA_030159175.1). Classification (NCBI taxonomy): domain Eukaryota; kingdom Viridiplantae; phylum Streptophyta; class Magnoliopsida; order Fabales; family Fabaceae; genus Glycyrrhiza; species Glycyrrhiza uralensis. The sequence goes on along the minus strand of BRZY01000003.1, from coordinate 51,293,158 downwards.
ATTTTGGCACCATATGATATTATGTATGGCTTCATTTTGTTGAGGAATAAACATCCAAGTCATCCTTTACCATAGTAAAAATTTTGATGCAGCTAGCACATATAAACATGCAGCTCTATCAAGCTCAAAGTCGTTGATTTCACTACGCATAAAAATGAAGGATATGACAAATGACTAACCAATTGATTAAGTTTCATGCAGCAACACATTCAGACCCCTCAAGAACAATTATAAATTCAAAACCATATATCAGCAGCACATGCAGAACTCAGGGATGCAATCTATTACTAGTCCAGATCCGCATGCCACCAATATACCATCCCCATGTGGCGGATGCTTTGATGAAAATTTATCAGAAACGATTTATATTTTTTTTTTAAAAATGGGGAAATAAAATGCAAACTTTCCAAGCTCCCAATAGACAAAAAATCCTGATTTTTCCATGCTTCTTACTCTTATTCCTTTCTATCCCTCTCTTTCCCTTCTCTTCCCTACACCTCTGATACTCCACTAGACAATCTTATACATAGACAAAAATCACTGAATTGGAACCTCCTTGGTCCAAATTTTTTGATAATTTGACCAAATTATTTCATACACCCATGGCACAGGTTTCTCAGAACAGAATCACAAATAATACAGCAATTAAATTTTAAAATAAAAAACTGAAAACTTATATTCATAATAATAGTGAGGTGGGAAAAAACAAGATTGATTACCAGAAAGCAGTGACTGAAGGGAAATCACTAGTGGAGGCCATGATAGAGAGTGCAGCAGCAGCAAAAACAAACTGAGAGACACGCAATGATAGGCCACCGGCAGTGCCGGGCATGCCTTGGATATCCTTCATCCTCACCCTGGGGGCGTTGGCGTTTTGGTCAGCACCACCACCACCTTCAGTCGTTGGAACCTCTTCAACTGGGTGAACCGAAGCATGGCTCACATTCATTTCTCCTCCTCCCCCACCCACCACTTCAATTCATAATCACACCTCTCTCAACCATCCAACTTTCCTTCTTCACCAAATCTGATCACATCCGTCAAACCTCATCAATAACCCAGTGATCTAAAGTCTAAACCACCCACATAAATTTTTATGTTGAAAAAACAAACCGAATAAGAATGCTGACTTTGTTGTGTTTTTTATTTCATTTTCATATTAGGTGAGGATTGACTTTGTTGGTTTACAAACGCGATTGCCCCTTAATTTATTTCCTCAAAAGATTGTAAATTTAAAATCAGAACCAGCAAAACCGAACAGAATCAATTCCCTTGCTTCCTTCAGGAGTAAAAAAGGTTGAAATAAAAAGAGAGAATAAGAAACAGAGAAGAGTCATACCCAGAAGAAGAATTGCAAAGAAAGGTGATTGTTCCTTTCCCGGGAATGGAGAAGAAGCAGGATCTGTGGTGGAAGGAAGGGAAATTGGAATGAGATGGAAATGAGGAAAGAGAGACAGCACTGTGGCTGCAGAGTGCAGTTGTTGAATATGTTGGTGCACGCGTCAACTGTGGAGTTGTCTTTGTTTTGATTTGGTGTACCTGCTGGCTGCTGAGCCACTAAATGGAGTAATTTCCAAAATGAAAAAAAAAACCGAGACCGTTTTTTTTTTCAACCTATTTTTTTATTTTTAGGATATGTTTTGTTTCGTATTTATTTTAAGTTTTATTTTGAAGAGGATTTATTTTAAGGTTTTTTAAGTACTGAACTAGACGTAAGGAAATTTAAAAAACTATTTAATGAATTAATAAAAATAATTTCTTAGATAGTAAAACATAATTCTTTTTTATCAGATAATTATTTTAATGCAATTAACAGAATTTAGAACCAAATGTAGTAAGTTTTCACATAAAAATAACAAAAAGAAGAGTTAATAAATATACTTAACGTGTTATTAAAAAATTATTTAATAAAAATTATATTTATCATATTTAAAATATAAAGTTATAAAAAGAATTTAGTGGTTAAAGAATATATTATAAATATATTTAATTTTTAATCTATATTTATAAAATACTCGTTAGGATATCTTTAGAAACGATTAAAACTTTGGTATTTCCTCATGTGAAGTTTTAGATTTCCAGCGAAGCATTATTTTCTTCCTCAATTTTATCCCAAAAAAAAATATAATAGTTGTAGAATACTACTCAATAGTATGCTTATAGAAATCAAGAAAAAGAATAAAAATAATTTAGTAAAATTATTCAATTCATTGAGTTATATATTACTTTTCTTAATTCTTATAAAAAACTCTTAAACTTTATTTATTTTAGAATGGAGGGAATACTTTGCAAAATTTCCATCTATCGAAGCACCCTTTTATATTAGTGGAGGGGTCACTCTGCGACCAATAGTTCAGTTTTTGGAAATATGTATAGTAACAACACTTGGATTCATATAATTAGCAAGACAGAAAGGCTGCCTCAATTGTTCAAACCATAACTAATTTAAGTAAGTTTGAACTAATTTATGAATTTGTAATCCTTCTCTTAGCCTTACCCTAAAGAATTTCGGGACCAAAGTTACTGCTCTAGGCCTAGACTTGACACAATACAGTAGAAAATGACATACATGGAAAAAAAATCCCAATGACATACAATATTTATTTGGATTGGGCTTTAGATTTTAGTACAAACTCATATTTGAGTCCATGTAGCTTCCCCATGTGTGTGGCGGGTTTTGGGCTGGGTTATTGGTTTCGGGTATTGGACTCCTTGGTGGCCCACCTTCAATCCTGAACAATGCTATTTAACGGATAATTTTTAAATTAAAATTATTACAAATACTTTATAATAAGTTTCCAAAAAATAAATAACAAATAAAATGTAACAATTTCAGTATAAAATAACGTAACAATTTTTTCTTTTTAGTTTTACCAGTCATTCCATAAAAAGGTAGATATTGCAATTAAATTTTTATGAGTAAAATAACATAAATGACGGTGTTTATAAACGTAGTACCTTTATTCCCCAAAAAAAACGTAGTACCTTTGTAGTGAGAGGAGGATATTTTATCTGTACCAAAAAATAAAAGTGGTAGATGGCATATCATGCTGTACTTTTTCTGGTTATGAAAGTGATAGTGATTATATAAGGTATGCGTGCGTGGAATTTACCTCGTGAATAATTTTTTGGTTAGATAAGTTAATTTTTAAAATTTATACAAATTAAAATATTACTTAATATTTTATTATATTATTTTATTTCAATGCATGATATGCGTTTATCGATAAATATTAATGATTAAATTATATGCTTATAGATGTTTAATTAATTTAAAACTTCATAAGCACAATATAAATAATATAATATTTCATTATTCAACTGTTAAATATGATTTAAATTTATATTAATAAAAAACTATAGGGTAAAAGAAGTTGTGAAGAGAACCAAAGGAAAAAGTTAGAGTGTGATCACCAAAGAAGAAAACCAACCCGCCTCCTTTTTTTTTTGGATTCATGAAGTCAGCAAAGAGGAAGCATGTGTTCTTTATGTCCAGTCACTTTTTTTATTTTATATTTGGAGTGCCTTTGTTTTATATTTTGGTACAATTGACAGTGTTAGAATTATATTTAAAGAATTGATTTATGTTTGATAATGGTATTTTAAAAGTATATTTGGAAAAATTGATTGTGTTTAAATGATAAAAATAGAATTACAGTTGATATTTAAATATAAAAAATGTTGTGGGTCCTATACCCAAAATTAATTTTATTTGATGCAAAAGTTAAAAATTCTTATTTTCATCAAAATCAATTATACTTACTCGAGAATCAATTTTATCCAACGCATTTTTGTAACCAAATGCATCAAGTTGATCCCGAATCAATTTTGACCCGTTGAAACTAATATGTTTTTTTTTAGCAAACATGCACTAATATGTTGAATGGTGAATTTTAGAATGGGATAACATAAAATGTCCCATGAATGGGAAAGTTTTTTTTATCTGTAGTTGTGGGTTTGTAGGTTATTGACCTATTATACTTTTGTCCCACTATTTGATATTAAATATAAAGTAGCCCAATACCTTTTTTTATCATTAAACATTTTTTTGTCCCATGTAATTGAAACGATGATTAAATATCATCTATTGTGTATCCCAAAGAGCACTTCTGATTTGTTCAATGTGCTAAAGTCATATTTCAAACCAAATCCCATACTCTCGCTTCCTTCTTCCTCCTCTTCCTCTTCCTCATCATCATCCACCTCCTCTTTGTACCTCAAAGTCCTCTTTCCCTCTGATGACCTTCTTGTCTCCGTAAGTTCTCAGAGATCGATATATTCTCCCCAGAAACAATTGCTCGCCCCAAAGAGATAAGTTATATTATAATAAGGAGAGAACAATCTAAGACCGTAAAAATTAAAAATGTGGGAGAAAAAACACTACCATTTTTCTTTGTTGTTGTTGTTGTCAAAGAGAAGCTATATGAGTTAGCAATAGTTCGAGTGCCCCGTTTTGCTTCGTTCGTTCGCCATCATCAAGAAAGCATCGTCCGAGAAAGGTATGTGGCCATGAAAGCTTTTTTTTAGTTCGATTAGTAAAATGTATGCGTCTTATATTCCGAAATGTTTTCGTTGATTCTCTTGGGTTAATATTGAGATGTGTTTTCTGAAATGTTGGTTGAGGACAGGGGTATAATAATGCAATCCTACGCAAATCAATTCACCGAGTCTTACCCCCATCCTCGATCAATCACAATTCCCTCATTAATCACATCCATTAAACTTCGCACCCACTTTTGCCATCGTCAAATCATCCAGGTTGTTACTTCTTCGTAAATATATTCCATCTTCCCCACCCACTACCTTGTTTATACTGCACTAAAAGACAAAATATTATTGTGGTTCAATATTTAATTTTTCAATTGTCCAAGGACTATCTCTGCAAATATTTATAATATATTAAAATACCTGACTAACAGGTTGTAGGTAATTCATCATAGCCATTGAATAAAATATTAGGTTCTCTAGAATATATCTACCATTCATTCTTCCTTTCCCATTCATGGGAAGTTTTTGGCTTTCCCATTGTAAATGGTACCTATGTTGAATATGTAAAATAATAAATGTGTCTATAATAATAATAATAATAATAATAATAATAATAATAAGGGCATGTTTTAGGAGAGAAAAAAAACAAAAAATTTGGCGACAAGAATGCGAGTATGCGACATGGATGCATGCATGCATGTACCCATGTTCCTCCATCCATGCATGACTTACGAGGGAGATTAGTTAAGCTACCCCGCACGTGATTGTCACCACACCAGAGCGCAAAAATAAAAAAGGGTTTCTCAATCAGCGCATCACGTGACACGTGTTTCCATGGTTGACTGCGAGTCCTGTGTTGTGATTGTGAGTGATATTTCGTGTTCGGCCATGCATCCGCAATCCTCCTTGCTGCCGTCATATCCAATCTAATCCATCCAATAATAATAAGGTGGATTCTAGGGTGGACCACTTATTAGAAATTTATAGGTGGTTCACCATGAATCACAAATTGAAAAACTTTCACAAAATTTTAACAATTATTAGATTTAATATCAAAAAAATTAATGAGTCAGATCAATTAAAAAAAATGAGAACAATTAAATTTTTTCTCTCCCAATCCCTATCCCACTCCTCCCCACCTCTCCTCCACTGACCCCCTCTCTCTCCTCCTTCGAAGCAGTTTCTACGGCATTGATCTAGCCTTCTGGTTACAGCTACGACCGTGTCACGCAGTCTCTCCGCCTCCACCGCGTCATCCCAAACTTCATGTGCTAGGGCGGTGACAAATTGCTCCACGCGACAAAGTTTGCATAGAACCAAGCTTGTACAACATTCATCATCGTGAAAACAGAGGAAGTGATGATGATGATGTGAGGGTCCTGGCACTTGACATATGCCCTTTTAACTGTTACTATTTTGGATCCAAAGATGCTATTCCCTTTCCCTTTAAATCCAAGTTTGTCTTTCGTTTCTTTATTTTTTTTCCATTTTTTTATGTTTGCAATTTACGTGTGTGCCACCTAGAAGAACAAGAAACATGGATGAACAGCAAGAGAATATCAGACATGGTGGTGGACAGCAAGATCTGGGCGTTTCGGTGGTCAAGTTGGATTTTTTTTTGGTTTTTTATTAAAAGCTTGATGCTTTGCGAATCTGAGCTTGTTTAATTTCATTGAAAGTTGTTTTTTTTTTGGGTTTTTGTTGAAAGCTTAATGCTTTAGGATCTGGATTGATTCATCTTGTTTTTATGCATATGGTGAAGCTTGTTGCTGCTACTGGGTTTCATTTGTCTTCTTTCTTTCTATTTCTTTTTTTTTATTTATATGGTGAAATTTGTTGGTGGTGGTTGTGGTTGTGGTGGGGGGAGGGGGGCTTGGGGAGATCGGAGGAGTGGGGGTGGTGATGATCTGATGGCGGCGGCGGTGATGGTGGTGGACGGTGGAGGGAGGCCGCGACTGAACTGGTGGTGATCTGCTCCGGCTTGGACCTTGCCTGCGACTGAGGCATTCGTCGACTTCACTGCATCACTGACTCCATGGCAGCTTTCCTCCTTGAGAGTCTGCCGCTGGGAATGGAGCTGCTGCTCCTCGCTGAAGCGGTGCATGGACGACAGTGGAGGAGGAGACAGGTGGAATGGCGGCGAGGAATAAGGGATGGGAGCGTGGGGGGAGATGCTGGGGTATATGATTTGGTGTGGAGGGTGCACTGCAAGATCTAGTAAGTCTAATCAATCTAATGGCTACAATTAATGTAATTATTTTTACTAAACTTCTCCATGGTGAATCACCTATTTGGTGGTTCACCCTAGACAGAGCCTAATAATAATTACCATTATCAGCGGCACTTCCAAGTTTTCAAGCAATGTACGGGACTACTCTCTATTGTTCTATTTGAATGGATGAATCCTTTTGACAAAAAAAAAAAGAGAAAGAGAGAAGGAATCAATTCAACTTTTATTACAAAATATTTAATCAAAAATGGATTAGATAAAAAAAAATGTTTGTAAAATCCAGTCTTAAATTATATTTTTGTCATCTTCATTATTGTTAATATATATTTATTTATTCCTTGAGAAATCTCTTTTATTAATAGAATTTCATTATTAATTATTAATATACAACTAAAAAAACATGTAATAATAAATCATTTTAATATAGCTTATTGCATTTGGATAGACAAATACTAATAATAATTAGTATATTAGTGGGGATTTAAATTAATGATCTCTTTATTACTTCAAAACCTATGTTTATCCCCAAACCGCTATAGAGATTTGAAGTTTATTTTTGAGAAATACATAATTATTTTTCTTTTAAAAGTCTTTTTTGAAAACTGAAAAAGATATTGTTTATTTAAAATTAAAATAACTAATTCACGCAAACATTCAGAAAAGTATATTATGTTTTGTTTTTGAAGCATAGAAAAGTATATATATTTATATTTTTTGACCGAAAAGAAAAGGAGATTATGATAGACGTAAAATGTGCGTAACTATGGGTGGATTTTACGATGCACAAGCAATTAGTTTTGTGCATGTGCACAAATGCACTCAAAAATCGTTGATTAGTGTATTTTTAAATTCGATGACCAAGATTTGAGAAGGGCTACCTGTTGTTCAAGTAATTTAGAATTTTGTTAAAAGTTTGTTGATTGGTTCCTACGGTTCGTTGTAATCATCATAAAACCCTATATTTTTGAAAAATTACATTTTTGACCCAGATATTTCCATTTTATGTAAATTGACCATTAAATTGTTGAAATGATTGAAATAGTCCCGAAATGCTAATCTGTAAATATTAGACATTGATATTTTGTATATTAAGATTTTCACTTGATAGAAAAACCTATTTTTTTCAGATAGTTTATAGAAAAACTGAAGTAAGATATATTTATAGGTTTTATTAGTACAAAATGTTTGTTTTGTTAAATTAATAATAAATGAAAAAAATGTAGTTAATTGATTAGCTAATAAAACAATATGATTAAAATTGTTTCTATTGCATAACAAGTGACATGTCTGAACCATATTTATTTAAGTTAGTCGTGGCATTATTGGTAAAATATTATTAACAGATGTTTAGTTTCCAATAGAAGAAATGATATTTATCTGTTGAATTTAGTAATTGTTGAATAAGAGATTAAGGTTAGGCTTAAATATATTTTTGTCCCTATAATATATGGGTGTTTTGCTTTTAGTCTTTAAAGATTTGGGCAACTTTTGGTCCTGTTATATTTTTTATTTTAATCTTTGAAGTGAATTAACCGCTGATGTAGTCAGCACTTCTACGTGGCTAAAAATATTTCCACGTCATTTGCCACGTCACTAATTAGAAAACAGATGTTTAGTTTCCAATAGAAGAAATGATATTTATCTGTTGAATTTAGTAATTGTTGAATAAGAGATACCACCACCACCACCGCCACCGTCCGCCACCACCGTCGCCGTCGCCGCCACCACGGCTGCTGCCGCCACCATTTTTTTTTCTTTTGATAAAATCAATTAAAAGGGAGAAATAAAAAAAAATTAGAAAAAGGTGATTTGAACAAATAAGAGATATGAAACAGGGGATTGAGCTACGACTATGGAGGGGGGTTTCAGTTCTTTTTCATCTGACATCAGTATTCATAAGGAGTGTGATAGAGTTTTTTTTTTTTCACTCAAAGGTGGGGGGCTCTTCCTTTCATGGTTGACCGCCCCTATAGTCATGGTTGCAGGTTGCCCAAAACTGCAAAACCATAATATTACACACTCTTTCAGTTAAAAGTTCCTTTCCCCCTTCCCTGTTACATTGATTACACAAATAGCACAGATGATATATAGCCAATAATTTCATACAATCACAGCTCCAAATGCAATGAATTTTATATTATCATAACCCATCACCAATCTTGATAGCATCATCGCCTTAACTAACAAAGTGGGTTGGGTTGATATATTATTGAAATTTAATATTAGAGATTAAGTATTTAATTATTTGCATTTTTTTTATACATTCAACTATTTGCAATTAAAGGGGAGACAAATGATCTTTCTCCAGTAACATCCATCGCTCAGTCCATGGTACCGATGCGATCTCACACCTCCTCCAATATAACACCCACACTCATGTCGTAAACCACTGTTTCGCTAAAGATCCACCACAAACAAGCCACCCATCTCCCTCGTACAACCACCTCCCCTGCGTGTGTGAACCTTTGCAGGCAACGCAAGACCAAACCGCAAAGGTGCACCGGGGCCCCTCGCACATCTACCTCCCTGCTGCACCAAGCTGTACAAGCCACGTGAGACCAGCCACTGCAATAGGAGTCTATGGTCTTCCACATTTCCAGATCTGATAAGGGGGGAGGGACCCAAATAACACAAGATGAAAGCGTGAGTCGATTTTTGATGTGGGGTCAAAAGTAAAATAAGGAAACTATGGGAATACAACGACATTAAAGCTAACATGTAGGGGAATAGTGAAATTATCTAAAGACAGGTAAAACTGTCTACTGCCGGTTTGGACTGTGTTTGTGCACATGCACAAAACTAATTACTTGTGTATTGTAAAATCCACCCGTAACTATGTATGTATACCCGTATTTTCGATACATTTTTCAAAATAAAAAATAAAATAGAATAATTCCAAGAGTACATTATTTTTGTACTAGAGCGCTCCTTCCCCTCGTTTCACCACTTCTCCTTCCATCACCGTAGCTAGCTACCACTACTCTATCTCTCTCTATCTCTCCTCCTGTGTCGATCTTCACGGTCTCGCGTCTTTTCGATCTCCCTCCCTCCATCGAAATTAGGGTTTACAGCTTCCTATCTCCACCTCTGCGATTTGATGTTCCCCTGCTAGATTCGCCAACGCTTCACAGATCCAGCGACCTCCACCTTCGCACTTCGCTCGTTCCTTCTCCTTCTTCTCCGTCATGTTTTGGAAGCTCCCCTCTATATCTGCCTCCTCTCCCGTGAGTTTCTACTCTTTCTTCTTACTGGAATAGTCGAATTCTCTTCTGCTCCATTCAAATTCCTCTTCGATTCCTTTTTATTTTTCAATACTATCTCTGCCCTCATTAGTTGTAGCATCAGTTAGTTTTAGTTTCCCCCTTTCAAATGCACGGTTATTCAACGTTGGTTATTCAACGTTGCTTAATTTCTTTTTAATTGCCAATTAATTAATTAATTACTCGTTCTTTCACTGTGCTTAGCTATTTGCTAGCCGCGCGTGTTTTTAATTAGCTTAATTTCCATTTGCTGGACCGAACTTAGCTTTAGCTGCCGTGTTCTCTCCCCTGCTTTAATTCGGTTGTGAATTCTAATTACAAACTTTTCAGCCTCTTTAGCGAATTATTCAATCAATGTTTTGTCTGTAATTTTTCTAAACTTCTCCGTTTTAGGGTGTTAATTTGGGGCATATCCACTAAGCATTGAAAAGACCTTGAGCTTAACTTAAAGCAACGCAATCTGATTACTGCAAAATTTTATGAAAAAGAAAGAAGGAAAGTATCCTATAAAAGATTCTTTAAAATTTGAATTCAAATTTCAAAGGAAGTTCGCTATTATTATTTTTCTACGGAAGTTTTTGCCTCATGTGTTTATAGTTTTGAATTCAAATTTCAAAGGCAGTTCGCTAAAACTTGCTTTACTTTTTCAAGATTGTCATATTTCTTTTTACGCTCTCTGTAATGATAGATCACTAGAGTGAAATTTTGATACTGAGGTCTCACAATTGATGGTCAATAATATTAAGATGGCCACTTGGTTTTATTATCAAAGTCTTGGGTGGCTGAAAGCTGGCCTAATCTATTTACTTGCTCAATGTCTCATTTTGTGTTGCTGATGCTCCACAGGTGGAGGCAATATTGGACAAGGAGAACTTCACTTTGGAAGAGCTTCTGGATGAAGAGGAAATAATTCAGGAATGCAAGGCCTTAAACAGTCGTCTCATCAACTTGTATGTTTCTGACCAGTTCAAAATAATGGACCTTTTGCTGCCCAAACAAAATTTTCCCCATTTGTGTGCTTATTTTGGTTTGTGATGGAGTCCAATGGTGTCAATTGAGCCATGTAGCTGTCCCCGTTTAGTGGGAACTAAGGCTCGCTTCTTCTTGTTGTTTTGATTATTTTCTGTATCTGTCCATTTTTACCTTCAGTGTTGAGTGGGAATGAGTTTAATTACATAAAGCACAGGCTGGATATACAAAGACGATTCAACGAAAGGTAATTAATGATTATTTGCTGTTGTTTCTTTTGCTTTCAGTCTGAGAGATAGAGCTCAGGTTCAGCAATTGCTACATTACATTATCGAAGAACCGCCAAAAGACGCTGAAAACAAACGGATCTTCAAGTATGCAGTCGTAACAGAAAATTTGTTTCAAAAGAGATTTATGTTTCAATGTTTCAACATTTTTCTTTACCCTATTTTAGAATCTGATCATTGATCTATGGTTTAGGTTTCCATTCATTGCCTGTGAGGTCTTTACATGTGAAATTGATGTCATTTTGAAGACCTTGGTGGATGAAGAAGAGGTTTATACTTCAATTTCATGACATGATTTGTTTTTTGCTTTAAGTTATGTGGTGATGCTTAACTTGTATTTGTTTCCACTTACCGTTCTTGTTATTGCAGCTCATGAACTTATTATTCTCCTTCTTGGAACCTGACCGTTCTCATAGTACCTTGCTGGCTGGGTACTTCAGCAAGGTATATGCTTGACAATATTGAAACTTTTAGTTTGTGTGGCATTTTGTCAGTGTTAGCTATATGGATATATTGAAAGTTGAAACTGCTTGCTCTATGCTAATTTCTGTGACGTTTTGCAGGTTGTTGTTTGCCTAATGATACGGAAGACAGTACCACTTATCAATTATGTTCAAGTAAGTAAAGCAAAGCAATGGTTGATTTGTAGTTAAAATTTGTCATTATAACGTGATATTTTGGGACAACAAACTTTTAATGGTTATAAAACCTCATCCTTTTGTTCTTAGCATTTTTTTCTAAGCAGTTTGTAATCTATTTTATAATTAACCTGTATGGTATGTGGTGCCCTTGTGAAATCATCTTCCATTCATGCTTCAGCATACTTTCTGCAGGCCCATCGGCATGTATTTCGCCAACTGGTTGATTTGATAGGCATTACATCCATCATGGAGGTAAACTTCTTTCTATTAGCTATAGTATTATTGAGATATTGCTAATGTGTTATAATGGGTTCTGAGATAAGTTCTTTGCACAGGTTTTGGTTCGATTAGTAGGTGCCGATGACCATGCATATCCCAATTTTATAGATGTGATGCAATGGCTAGCTGAGACCAGCCTGCTAGAGATGATTGTTGATAAATTGAATCCATCTGTAAGTGAAACATCTATATTCTGGGTTTATATTCCTCTAACCTGATGTTCCTGATTAGCAGTAAGTTGTATATGCAACTAGCTGCATTCCAAACATCATAATGTTCACCAAATTTTGTAGGAGGCTTGTTTATCTATTTATTGGGAGATGATCCTTGGGATATTTTAAAAAGAAATTGACAACTGTTTCCTTTCTGTTTGAACCAGAGTCCTCCTGAAGTCCATGCCAATGCAGCTGAAACATTATGTACAATAACTCGAATTCCATCATCTACTCTAGCAATTAAGCTTTCAAGTCCAAGGTTTGTATTGCAAGGCTTTACTTTCTGTTTTTTTAACTATATACCTATAAATTAATGAGTCATATTTTTTTGTTACATTGCAGTTTTGTTGCAAAAATTTTGGATTATGCATTGGAAGATTCGCAATCGAAGTCTAGCCTTGTCAACTCACTTTCTGTGTGTATTTCTTTGCTGGATCCCAAAAAATCAGCTGTTTCATCTCCACTTTTTCATTCATTCCGAAGTCAAAACATGTATGAGCCACCGATTCCTGTAAACCCAGATACTATTGGTGCAATGCTCCCTAAACTTGGTAAGTATAGTTTGTGTTATCCCCATGTGCGGAAGAGTTTATATGCTCAATATTGACATGTTTAGAATGATATGGAACGCAATATGACCTGAGGAAATTATAGTTATTTAGAAAAGGTTATAGGTTTTTTCAATTATGCTATGAGATGCAAAATTATTTTGATGAATGATAAGATTTTGGAGAAAAAAAAAAGACCACCAAGAGGGGGAACCCTAGTATACAGGAGGTATATAAAGCAGAGCCCTCAATAATGGGGAGATGTCTTTTTATTGTTTGTGGGGTTTTTTTATCATTGCTTGAAATCTGGACTGTGTGTTTACTTGGTTGAGACTTTCAATTTAAGATTTTCATTTGTTGTAATAAAATTATAATTATAATTACTATTTACCATTTCTATGTCCTGGTAAAATTTAGATCACTAGAGAACAATGCTTTAAAACAGTAACAGGACCATCTGGAGTTTTCCTATTGAAAGGGGGTTAGTACTGCGAGAAGTAAGGTTCCTGGAGTCTTGCCAATAAAATGGGTTGTAATGTGGTTTGGGTTTTAATAATTTAATTAATTTATTGATTTATTGATTTTCGTTTTTGATATCCATTTGCTTCCAATTCCTCTAGCCATCAATAGCTATCGAAGTACTGTTGGTTAAGACTTGAGATGTTGTCCACTTTAGTCCTTTCTGGGTTTTTCTTTGTGGGGAGTTGGGAGGGGGTTGTGGTAATAGTTATGTGCCTTGTTTTGTACCTTTTGTTATTACTGAATTAGAGGCTTGAAGAAGGATAGGGCGATTTTTTTCTTCTGTTTGGTACAAAATATGACATATTTTGTTCAAGCAGCCTCGTCAAATCATCATTAAGATTGCATATCTTGTCTACAGGTGAATTGCTTGTGCTTTTGAATGTGTCATCCGACGACAAGGTATTGCCTACAACATATGGTGAATTGAGACCTCCACTTGGCAAGCATCGATTAAAGGTTAGTTGTTATATTTTAGTATCAAAAATTTGATGTAGCTGCCCCCTTCAGAACTAGGTCGTAGTTGCCGTCAGTTGAGATTTTTGTTTCACAGATAACCTTCATTGTGTACTTCAGGAACTCTTATATTCCTTAGCAAGAATAGCTCTAATGCCATTTTTGACTACATCTTGTTTCTCTGTTCATTTCAGATTGTGGAGTTTATTGCAGTACTTTTAAAAAGCAGAAATGAAGTGGCAGAAAAAGAATTGGTCAATTCAGGAACCATTCAACGAGTCGTTGACCTTTTCTTTGAGTAAGCAACTTTTAATTTTTAGTTTTGAAGAGTTGCAGTACATGTCAAGAAAAATCTTGATGCATTGTGCATACGTATTTCTCATATCTTCTCTTGATACATTGTCTACTAATACAGGTATCCATACAATAACTCATTACATCATCACGTAGAAAGTATCATAATATCATGTTTGGAGAGCAAAAATGATGCCATTGTTGATCATCTTCTCCGAGATTGTGATTTAATTGGAAGGTTTCTCCAAGCAGATAAACAATGTATTCTTTCTGCTGAAAGCAATCAGGTATATGGATGCCTCAAACTAACATGAGAGACTGTGGCTTTGTCATTACTTTTTCAGCCATGTATACTGTTTAGTCACTAATATACAGCTTTAAATCTATGATGCTAAGAAAAATAATGTGTTTGGAAAACCTTTTATGGTATGTGAGAATTCAGTTATCCTGATTTTCTTGTTTATTTGAATTAAAAGGGAAAAAAAAAGGATACATCATACATGAGTTCATGCAATATGTCCCATATGCATTGTTTAAATCTATAAGAACATCTTTTAACTGAATTTGTGTGATCTTGCAGCCAACAGTACCCGCGGCTGGAAAACATGCGACACGGGTAGGAAACATTGGACATATTACTCGAATTGTTAATAAACTTGTTCACTTGGCTCATAACCAAAGCCACATTCTCACATGTCTTCAGGTTAGTTTTGTATAACATCAAGGAACAAGGTTCATGGTTTTCATAGTAACTTGTATATGAAACTTTGCCAACTTGTATAAATATCAGAAAGATCTGTGATATATGCCTTGAATTGAATCCTTGACAAATTTGCTTAAAAACTCATGGTAGAAGATTTCGTGTCTCTTATTAACGATCTTCTGTAGAAGCTCATTTTGTTTTGCATGGAGGATGAGGCCTTGATGCATTTAGTTCACTTTTTAATAATTCTTTAAATAACAATGACACCAAAAATGTTTAGGCTTTAGATAATAGTTTTCCTCTGCCTTAAACCATGTTGTTGAACTTATATCTTGAATTTATGTTGGGATGAACTCTCTTTAAATACTAAAACTTGATTTCTTTGACATTTGTAGGAGAACAGTGAGTTGAATGAGTGGCAAGCTACAGTTCTTCAGGAGCGGAATATGGTTGAGAATGTTCACCGTTGGGCTTGCGGGTAAGCTCTGATTTTTATTAGCTAGCTCTAAATTCTTAGCAAAAGTTTCAGTGGGAGGATCAAGGTGTTTTTCTATGGCATAATGTCGTTATCGTGGTGTAAAGTTTGCTTTAGTGATATAGGTAAATGTGGGTAAGGCTATGCCTTAAATTGGTAGTCTTGTGACAACAAGTGAGGTTATCTTGAGCAATAGGGGTTTGGTGGGCTTGGTTTTCTGTGTATGACATTAAAAACATAGGAGAGTGGATGTTGTGAGTCCTTTATTATGTTGATTGAACTCATTTTTTCTTTTTATGTGCAGACGTCCAACTGCATTACAAGATAGGATGAGGGATAGTGATGACGATGATCTTCATGACAGAGACTATGATGTTACGGCTTTGGCAAATAACTTGAGTGAGGCTTTTAGATACAAAATTTATGGAAATGAGGATAATGAAGAGGTTTGTAGTTGTTGGTTGCCTATTATCCTCTGTGCATGTGTCTATTTGTGTGTGCGTGTGCGCACATGTGTGTTCTTGAATCATCTGTCTCCCCCTTTTTAGTGTCCCATTTTGACCTTTTGGGTTGGACACTGGAACCTAAATGCTGAACTAATGCGATTTTGATCTTTGTTACAGGAACATGGCGGTCTTGAGCGAGATGAGGAGGTAATAGTTTTGTTTATTTACAGTAATCAAACTAATTTTATTTGATTGATTTCAGGGATTTTGGGAACCACTTAGGCTCTTTAAAATGTCTGTCTCAAATGGAATTTGGGTGACTATCTCATGCTCATTATGGCCCTGACATTCATACAGATATGAAGCACATTTTGACATGTTCTTTGGCCTGTAATTTGTTGTTTTACTATTTTGAGTATTAGTTGCTTACTTGCTTTACTTTTAGCCTATCTCCTAGTCAAGCAGTAATCAGCCAAAGTAGTGATAGGAAACTAGGCAGAAAATAGGGATAATCCCTAATTACAGAGATCAAAATCAGTAGTTCATCACTCTGACGCACACAAAAACAGAAAAACAAAAGACATATTACTGTAGAATTTTGAGGTTCTTCAAACCTCACTGCCTAAAGGCCCCGAATACTCAAACAATGATTGGATGTCTTCTTCCTGACATTTCCCTTCCTTTTACCTTTATTTCTAACCCTTTACAACCCAAATCTCTTATTTGCCCCTTACAATTCTCATGCGGTCAAGCTCACCAGTACCTTTCATATAGTAATGTTGCCGCCTTCGATAATGAATTTGATTGTAATCAAATGCAGGATGTCTACTTTGATGATGATTCTGCTGAAGTGGTCATATCATCCCTAAGACTTGGTGATGATCAAGGGAGGTGAGTATTTATTTTGTCACATAGCTGGTAATTATGTTAGGAGGAATATGATTTTGTTGATTTATCAGGCAGTATAATATTATTTTTATGCACAATAACATACAATAAACAACTCACTTGTTATGCATATGCATAAATACATGTGCTATGTATTGTCCAGCTACTGTTCCCAGTACATACCTTTCCGGGTTTTTCTGTATACTTCATCTTTCATCTTACACGTGGGTGTAACTTAGCATTTGTTTTATGCAGTAATCTGTTTACGAACTCCAACTGGTTTGCATTCCAAGGTGACAGAATTAGTGATGCGCATGGGGGCACATCATCTTCTGACATGATGGATGAGATAAACTTGAATGGAGCTGTAAATGGTAGTAGCAACAATAGCGACGATGAGGTAGTGGTTGGAGAGGATGAAGAGTTGGCTGACAGCAAAAATACCGTGAATGGTACATCTAGCTCAAGCACAAACATATTTAGTGGATTAACTGGTACTCATTCCACGAATGGAGGCACTTTAGACTTTGAAAGTGAGAAGGCAAGCACTTCGCATGATATGGGATTCTTCAGGTTTGAGGCACCGGACAATGAGGACATGTTTGGGGATAGGCCTTTACCAGATTGGGTGGGGGGATGGGGTGAACCATCGGATATGCAAGTTGCTGGCTCAAGTATGAATCCCTTTTTGGATCATGACGAGTCTGGTAGTAATTTGTCTAGTAAGTCTCAACTAGACACCCCTAATCCGAGTTCTCCTTCAAATGGGGGATCTGTACCTTCAAATGGGTCACCAACTACTAGAGAGTCAATGGAGGGGGGTGGTGACTCAAGTGAAAGATCGATAGCTGCACCCTCGCTATTTGAAGAAGATGTGGAATTTGTAGGTGTAGAGTTAGAAGGTACGGACAAGGCAATGGAACAGGCTTTGAAAGAAGGGATAGTTGGGGAAGCAGGACCTTTAAAAAGAAACATAGTCCCAAAATCGCCAGAAAAGGAAAATTCTGAAGAGGGCAGTCCTGGTGTGAAGGAGTTCAATGATGCAAATTACTGGAGGGTTGACCAAGAGGTTGCTGTCCTAGAGTGATGGACGACAAGGTGGTAAATCTTGATTTTATTGCTTGTATGAAAAATTGGACCAACAACAGTGGACCTTATTATCGGTTCGCAAGGTTATGCAACAAATTTGTGTACAGTATATTTTTGTTTCAATTATGTTCTGTTTCAGCTTATTAGATATTAAGCTTGTTATCAGTTAAAGTTTTGCCTCTTCCTGCAAGTGGTATATGGGAATTCCCGCATTTATTGAATATTCATTCCCGCATTCATCAACATTATTTTTTTAATAGGTCAGATTGTTGATCAAGGGTAAACGAAGAAAATTTGTATGATCTTATATTTTTTTCTCTTGGAAATATTCGTATGATCTTTTTTTTTTTAACTACAACTTCATATCATGTCACAAAAAAAATTTGCACCAGAAATATAGTTTTAATATCCAACCACAAAATCAACATTTTATTGCTTTTGTCATAAAGGAAGATTTCGTTGGATTTATATTGACAAGTATTTTTCATTATTTAATATCATATTGTTACGATACTTACCTAGTCATATTAATTAATAACCACACATTTAAAAGTTATTTTTATCAAAAGATTCAAAACTATTCAAACAGCATTTATTGTGTGTTAGAATTTCTTTTCATGTAAATGTTTCTAATTATAAACCACTTTACTCAAACACATTTTTATCTAAAAGCAATTTTGTAAAACCCTAATTCAAACAGGGATGTAGTTTTTGTTTGCACTTAGTTGCCTTTTTTTTTTAAACTGACCATGAAATTGCAGGTTCTGAAATAGGAGTAAAATAACTAAATTAATTGTTAGCAAATAAAAGGATAGTTAAATTGAATAGGAATGCTTATTGTTACGACACTGGATTCGTTAAATGCGCACGGACCAATGTTCAGTGCTGCTATTTGGCGCGACACAGAACCGTACAAATTGAATGAATTGTCGACGTGGAGTGCACGGACCGAAGTTTTCCATCAATTTCCATCTTTTAAGTTCTTATTTTTTAAATCAATATCATTTTAAAAAATCAACCGCACTCCACGTCGA
The DNA here is from genome assembly GCA_030159175.1 of Glycyrrhiza uralensis. Taxonomy (NCBI): domain Eukaryota; kingdom Viridiplantae; phylum Streptophyta; class Magnoliopsida; order Fabales; family Fabaceae; genus Glycyrrhiza; species Glycyrrhiza uralensis. The sequence continues at coordinate 51,274,337 of BRZY01000003.1, read as the reverse complement.
CAATTCGTTTAATTTGTACGGTTCTGTGTCGCACGAAATAGCAGCACTGTAAATTGAAATTGTCTACTGATCATGAGGACTCATGCAAATAAGAACTATCCTATGATTAGATCTCTAATCCTCGGCTCACCAAAAAAAGATCTCTAATCCTCGCCGGAGATATTATATTAGTCCAAGATATTATATCGGTAATTTATATAGAAATCATTGTCAACATTAATTCTCCTATCAATTTCTCACCACGATAAAGTGGTCTATACAATTCAGCATTTCTAAAATCCTCGTCATGATTTTGAAAATTCGGGTTGCAGCACTACTGTGCCATGTTGCCCATGACAACACATTTGACTAACACCACTCCTATCACTTCTGTTGGCAATCGACATCATTGCAAGCACCTTTTACATTTTTGTCTGCAATATTAATATGGTATGGTTAGTACTTAATTAACCCGTTCTTCTTATCTAATTAAGGTATTTTCTTCGAGGACTCTCCTTGCACAAAAGTTTTGTCACAGGGAACTTTATAATTTAAATCTATTTCATTTATTTGTTTTTTCTTCTTTCCTTTTTTCATTATAACGGCGGCTTGTATTTCTTTCTCTTTTTTTTTTGTCTGTTTAACTTTAAACATCTTTCCCTTTTCTTCTCGCAGTCCATTAATATTGGCAAGATTCAGTTTCTTTTGTGCTCATCACTAATTCCTTTTTAACTGGTTGATTAGACACCCAACGTGGAGAGTTTCAATTTATTGCAAGGTGCAGGAATTATTATGGTTTCAAAAGATTCGGATACCATTACACATTGATATTCTTTACTTTCAGCTCAAACATATGTCATCCGTGAAATATTTGTTGAAGACAATTATAACGCCAACAAGCTAAGGGTTTTGTTATTGAAGACAGCTACAACATCAAACATATGCGTATCTAATTTTTCCTACTATCAATAAAGAATATATATTTTATTTTTGTTATAATAATATAATTTTTTAAGGTGTAAAATAAAGACAGATATTTTGATTTGATATCTGATTTTAGGTGTTAATTATTCTTAAAGGTATACTCTTTAAATGATCACTTTTTAAAACAATATAATGGCTATATACCCATGTTAACCCATTTTTTTTAATGGCAATCATTCATGATAAATAATATTGTGTGTAATTAATTGTGTTTTTTTCATGAAATTTGATTTATTGAAAATAATTTTAGTGAGTAAAGACAACATTAAACCGAATATTGTTTACAACACTAAACAATACATTACTGACCCTTTTGAAACCAAATCCAGATATCAATACACGAATACAGTCGAGAAATGTGAAATTAATAAATATTAATTAATGCCTAGCAAAGGCAAGTGATCATATGCAAAACAATGCAAATAAAATAGAAAAAACATACTCCCTCCGTCCCTGATTATAAGAGGTTTTTTGCAAATTTGTTTATCCATTTTTATAAGAGACTTTTGAAAATGTGTCATGCATTAATTAACTTTTACTCAAACTACCTTTATTTATTGGAAGAGAGAGGTAGTAATGCATTAATTAAATGAGAGATAGAAAGTGAAAAGAGAGAGATACTATTATTAAGAACAATTTTAGAAATACAGTGTAAATTATTGACATATTTAATGCTATAAACTATATTAACTAACTTCCTTGATGGAAGAGAATTAAGTAAAAACTTCTTATAATTAGGGACAGAGGGAGTAGTAATCTTAGGTTCAATTTGGATTAACTTCTTACTCATGGAAGCTCCTCAATTAAAATAAATATTTTCACTCATAGCAAAACTCTTTTAAATGTATGGTTGTTTGTGGAGAAATTAATGAGAGTTAAAAGATTGTAATATAAAAACTAATTTTAACTCATGTGAAAAACTATTATTTAAAAGACTCAAAGTTATTATAAATTTTTTATTTTGTTTTTTATAAAATATTCGTAATTTTTTATCCAAAATTACTCTTACTGTTTTCATAAGTGAAACTATATAGATAATAATGAAATTAGTATGAATTATATTCCTCCCCATCCCAATGCAAATTAAGTAGACAGAATCCAAAAACTACGGCTTTGAAAACGAAAAGAAAGAGAATTCCAACTCACTGGAACGTGTTTTCTCTTGTCTCTGCAATTTGTGAATTGGCATGCCCCATTATCTTCTTCTTATGTTGACACAAACTTCCAATGCCTTAACCAGCCCTTTTGACCATTAATTGACTTGTACTACCTACTAACTCGAATATAAAAAAAAAAATCATATTTTATGGTCTAAAATATAAGAAAATTTAACTAGGTACCTTTATTCTCTTTAATAAGACTATTTCAAAAATACCCTTATTTAACTCTAGTTATATTTTCAATATTCCTTTGAGAAGATATAAAGACACATTTATCTTAATTTACTATTGGACTATTGGTTTTAATTGTCCTAGCACTAAATATCCACTAAAAGGTAAATTTGGAATAAAACTTCTTTTTTAGCTGAAATCAATAAAATTTAATGTAATTAACCAACTTTCTTAGTTAACGTGATTCAGTTTTTTTTCTTATATTCGAGTCCGGATGGAGTATATAAGAGACATAGTACTACAATTATACAGATCAATGAATACATTGAAATGTATTATTTTTTATTAATAATGTTATAATTTTAAATTTTTTACACAAATACTCCTGCATTAAATGACTAAAGCTGACATAATATAATAAGTGGTGTGATAATTAATAAAAGTAAAATTAAAAAAAAATAATTAATTTAGTAAAAAACAAAGCACTATTTCTTATAAAAAAGATTAAAGAAAAATTACCTTTTATTTTTTATAAATAGGACCGAAAATAGTATAATGTTGGGCCAGTTTTCACTGATTATGGGGTAGAAAATCAGCTCAATTTTGCGTTAGCGGTTTTGAAACTAAAGAAAGGGGCAGATTAATTAAGAGGAGGCAAATCCCTAAAAGGCCGGCCATCAAAACGGCGACACAGGTGGGGGAGGGAGGTTTGGACCAAAAAAAAAAAGGGTGGGGGAGGGAGGGGGGTGTTGTACGTGCATGCGGTCAAATTGAGTAGTACTCCATTCGGTCCAAAATATAAGCAACATAGTAAAAAAATATACAGACTAAGGAATATTTTGAAAATGTAATAATCATAATTAATACTCACAAGTTTCAATTTTTTTTTCTAAAAATACCCTTTTTGGTGTCTCTCGTAAATATGAATATTGCATTAAATGAATGGTATAATTGAAAAACTAGTATTTAATTTATTTAAAATTGGTGAATGTTGCTTATATTTTGGACAAAAAAAAGTGTCTTTATTACTTATATTTTGGACCGAATGGAGTATTATTATTAAGCTCCTCTTCAATCTCATATTGGTTTGGTCCCACTCCCCACGTGTGGTTATGACTTAGGGACTCAACAAAACACTGATATTAAGGCAGTTTTGGTTTAGTTGAGATTAGGATTAGGATTAGGAGGGGAATCTGCGTGCGTGTGTCCTTAGTATCCGACGTCTCACGTCACATAATGGAGTACCTACCATTACCAACGCCTAGGGAGGAAGAATTCAATTCAATTCTTATTCAATTCAATTCCACAAACCCCATATGGCATATGCAAATGTAAATAAAACCAAAACATTTTTACCCAAAAAAAAAAATGCAAATGTTAATGTGCCGTTTGGAGTGACAGACAACACAGCGGAGACCAAACCCTGTTCGCCCGTCAAGCTGCCAGAACAATCCTCACTCACTCCAAAACCCATATTACCATTACCATGTTTTCTGGATTTTTTAGATCCCAACCTCTTCTAACCTCAAATTAATCAAACACCCTCTTAATTAATTAGTCAGCTGCGCACGGGGTTGCCCCCTTTTTTTTACTTTCATTTCCACGTGGAATTTATGGCAAATACTTCTCCCTCCGTCCCAAAACAATAAATAAAAAATTGCGAGTAACAAATTTATCAAATTAACTTTGTAATAAATAATGGAGTGATATTTAATTTGTATTATTCAAAGCCTGATGCAATGCAATTATTAAGGATAAAATTGGAATAAATTTATTAATATTTCATTAAAAATATAAAATGACACTTATTAAAGTACAAATATATTTTACTAAAACGATACTTATTTTGGAACGAAGGGAGTATTAAAATTTTAATAGGATTTTCACTTTATATAATCGATGTATATAATATTGTTACAGGTTAGCAAGAATATGTATGGCAAATAATATTAATAGAGGTTTTTACTTTCACTTTCACAATGCATAATATTATGTTTGAATATTGAGTTAATATTAAAAAAAGGTATTAATCTACAACTAGGTTTAAATTATTCTTTAATTTAATATTAATATCATAATTATAATTGTACGACTATTCTTTTTAATACTATTTCCGGTCCTATATATAAGAGTTATAGGGTTATTTTTTTGGTCTAAATTATAAGAAATATAGACCCATTTTAAATATATCAATTGTATAAAATTTCTTTTATACCCATTGGAGAGAGAATAATATGATTGAAAATTAGGAGTGATTTAATGTCATTAAATGTATAAGCCACAATTTTAATCATTTACTACGAGGGATAATCTTGAAATAAAGTTTATATTAATTAGAACTAACTCATCTAACTACTTTTTATTAGTTTTTGTAAATTAGATATTTATCTCTTACATATGGGACCGGAGGTAGTATATGCTCTTCGAAGGTGGGTAGACATGTTGCATGGGACCTACATCTAGTCTATAGGATTATTGGTAAAGAATTAATTAATACAAATTAAGATGCTTCCCGTTTCAAGGCTAGCTTTTCGTTGAATTTGAAGATCTACGAGGCAAAAGTCAGAGAGTTCAATGTCGGGAGCTTAGATCCTTAGGTATGTATTACATCTAGAATGAGCTTGTAGCTTGCGGCTTGCATACTTCCAAGTAACAATGGTGCATGCCTTTCCCACTTGCTGCCAAAATACATGTTTAGCATGCTTTAGGGCTTTGTCTACGGTGCGCGAGGTGTTTAGGCCGCGTACCGTGCGGCTTTAGATGTAAGTTTTAGAAAGACAAAATTACACTATTTGAACTTTCTTCCAACAGGACCATTTTTATAGACATGGTTGGAATATTCAAACCCAAATCAATATATTTAAGAGATTTAACTATCTATTAAGTATTTAATTGTGTTGAATCTTATCAGTATATGAAAAGAAAATATGTATTACATACTTTAATCTATTTTCAAATATTCATGTTTTTAGGATATTTGTTTTAAACTCTGAGAGATAATGAAATATAAAATTAATATTTTTTATCAAAACCGATAAAATAAACATTTAAAATTTTATTTTATCATCTAAAATCTTAAAATCAACCGTATTCAAAATTAGCGTACGGTTTGAGGTTACCCACACCACGAGCAAACTACTTCCTCCGGTCCTATTTATAAGAAACAAAAAGTAGTTTTGTTTTAGTCTTTTTTATAAGGAACAATATTTTGTTTTTAATAAAATTAATTGTTTTTTTTTCAATTTTATCCTTATTAATTATCACACTATTTATTAAGAGTTCACCTATTTTCCATTTAATACAAGGACATTTTTGAAAAAAAATTTAAAATTATAATATTATAAATAAAAAATAACACATTTTAATGTATTTTTTAATTTATATAATTTTATTATTATATTTCTTATAAATAGGATAAGAGGAAGTATTAAGGTAGCAACTAGCAAGGCAGCCATATATTTTATATCATCAAAATCTGAGTTCCAGATCAGCAACAAAGCCAGATTACGAAAGTCAAACTTCGAACTAGAAGCCAATCCGAAGGCATGGTTTTAACTTTTAGTCATAACAACTAGTATATATATGAACCTACAAAGCATGGATTTTTTTTAACAAAAATAATAAAAAAAAAGTTTAAATACTTTTTTCGTCCCTGTAAAATGACTGAGTTTCATTTTTCGTCCCTGTAAAAAATTTTGTTTGTTTGTGATCCCTGTAAAAGAAAAAGTTTTATTTTTAGTCTCTGCAAAATTGTTTTAGTCCTTGTAAAATTTAGATCATGTTGAATTAGTCCCTGTAATATGTGAACAATTTTGTTTTTAGTCCCTATTAAATTTATTTTACAAGGACTACTTTGGCAATTATCTAAATATTACAGGGACTAATTCAACATGATCTAAATTTACAGGGACTAAAACAATTTTGCAGGGACTAAAAATAAAACTTTTTGATTTACAGGGATCACAAACAAACAAAAATTTTTACAAGGACGAAAAATGAAACTCGGTCATTTTACAGGGACGAAAAAGATATTTAAACCTAAAAAAAATAAACAAAACTATTTTAGTAAAAAATAAAAAATAATAATGACACATGTTACACTATTAGAGATGACACATGTTATCTCAAAAATTCAAGATTAAGACTTATTTTTCTTATATACTAAGAGATATGAGAAGAACTGGTAACCGATTTCTGGTAACACTGATCTTATTAACAAACAATAGAGCCTTGATAATACGGTTAATCACTCATCTCATGGTAGAGTTTGTAGCGTTGATATATTTTCTTGTTAATATAGAAAAAGTATGAAGAATATATATTAATTGAAGATAATTTAATATTTTTTTTGTTAACAAAAAGATAATTTAATATAAACTTTTATTCATTTAACAAAAGTAAATATTAAATATTTTGTCACTCAATATAATAATTTTATTTTTCATTTAAGATTTTAATTTTCTACCTCCTTGACTAATACTTTAAGGATAATCGTTAACAAATCTTGAATAAAAAAACATTAAGTGGAAAAAGTAAAGGTGTTTAATGTCTTAAAAACATAAAGAAAATATTCAATATTTAGTAATTAGGAAGGCTATTAGAAAATTTGATTAAAGAAATTTAGAATTATTCATTGTGGAAATGATTTTCAAAAAGAAACTTTTTCCTTTTCACTATTTTTATGCAAATCTTCACAAGTAAATAAAATAATGTGATGTTTTTATAATCTATATATGTCATCTAGTTCATCTAGTTTTGTAGTAGTAGTTGCTTCATGGAAACAAATGGTGGAAAAAAGGATACAAGACCTGTCATGATCAGTTTCGCTAGTTACTAATGAAAGCTAAACCGACTGAGGCCAACAAATGGCAGACATTAATTATTAATTATCACAAATTAAACCGATGACTCGTTACATTATTTCTTTGGTCCTTTTTTCTGATGATATTCTTTGGTCATTTATTTATTTTAGAGAACTAGTGAGTGACGTGGAGAGACGCAGGCAGCGGGTAAGTGCACAACGGAGAAAAACAAATCACCAAATGGGGTCCAAATCTTGGTTCCCGTTACAATAATGGTCACCATCATTATTATTTCTACACCTTCAAACATTAATTATCACAGTAACCTCGATAAAAAATTTTGTCCACATTCACTCTTTCCAGAGGTAAAATATCTAAAAGAAGGTCATTTATTTATTTCTACACTTCAACTTCTCATATCTCAACGATGTCTTAGATGTAACACCACATTAAGCAAATATGCTCAGATCGAGAGGACCCGTTTTATTTGATGCATCCAACCCATGTTCACTGTTGCGTGTCCCTGTAATCCAGGCCCTGCAAAACACATTCGAACGTAAGGTTACACAAAATAATTTTGGGACAATTCCAAAAAAGGGACTCCTCATAAAAATAGGATAATGAAGAAACAAGAATTGGTGATTCTATGCACAATTGTGACCTACTTTTGATTTATCAAAGATATTTTATTAGCATTCCTTCTTAATAACAAAAAAAAAGAAGGTTTAGTTCCCTTTTCTGCTTGGTCATCATCTAAACTATGATGATATGATCCTTATCCAAGAAGACATGTCTAACCTATAGTGTGTGTTTGGATTGGATTTCCGTTGGAAATCTGTTGGCGTTCCCATGCAAAATGAACCGAAAAGCAAGGTTTATACTCATTTTGCAAACGTAATTCTTGGCTAAATATATGTTTGTAACGGTAAACCAAACTTGATTAGTAAATTTACACAGACGAAGAAAAACGTGTAACAAGACTGAGCTTATTTTCTCTCTTACCTTCTGACATTTTTGCTGCCTGAATCCGTCAGAATTGTCAATCTTTTTGCTGTCTTCCTGAAGTCACTGCAATGAGATCACAAAGAGGGAAGAAAAAAAAAACCCTTTTAAAAACACACACACAAGACTAGGATTGAACCATGGATCTGAAAGGTCTTACCTCCAAGTCGTGGCAGTGCTGCTACATTTTTAAGTACCTCAGTGTAAATAAAATGGATACAATTGATACCCCAATGGGAAAAGTGGGGAAAACACAAATAATACCTGAAGGGTTCTTCACCAGTTTGCTTTACAGCACCTGTTGCATCACCGTAGAACACATGGTTCAACAACTCAGATCTTTCTAAGCCAAACATGTTGGCCAGTCTCCTGTAGAGCTCTTCATAAGAGCCAAGACTTGATAGCTCTAGGGTCCTTCCAACATCTTCTGATTCCAAGAACACCTTGCAATGACCGGTATCCAACCCAAGTTGATGCCAAGAAAACTCAGCAGCAGCACAAGCTTTCCCTGGTGAAAACTGCTTTGAAAGTGCACATTGGGAGGAGTCATCCAAAAAGCACTTCTCTTTGTCCTTATGAGCCAACACATCTCTAGAACAGTTTCTAGATATTTGTTGCTCAGTGAGTATTGGTTGACCAAAAAGGCAAAACTGGTGTTTCTTATTAACATCATCAGATTTCTCCAAACTCTTATCAGATTTCCCTATGGTCAACAAGCATGATAAGCTTTCCCTGTTCTTATCATGGTTGGTCATGTTGCCATTTGAAACCCCATTATGATGCTGGTGGATATTGGTTGGAAACAACCCCAGCTGCAGTTTATTGCTGCTAAGGTTGAGATCTGAAAGAGATATTCCAAATTGAGCATGCCTGGCTCCCTGTATGCCTGCAGGAGCATTATTATTATCAGATAAACCAAACAAGGGGCTGTTGTTAGGCCCAAGCTGGTTGCCTGAAAACGTTGCTGGTGTTGGAAACTGAACATCAAGGGGGAACCGCAGCTTCTTCCTTGGTGGAGAGAAGGGTGTGAAATGGATGACTGGCATGTTTGATACCAATTCAACCAACCACGGGCTAACACGCTTCACATTCTGTAGCAAATCTGGCTCATCCCATGTAACCTGCAGGGATATATAATAACAACAGATAGATTAATCAAGATTGCATGATAGAATTCTCTATAAACCTGAATTGATTTGAGCTAAGATGTGAATGCAATTGAACACACAAAAACAAACAACATCTCCCTACCTAATCAGCATTGGGCATTTCATCCTCATAACTACAATATTCATGGTTTAACAACTTCCCCTGAATTAATGCTGAAAAATAAAGGACACAAGAGTGGTGGAAGCAATTTACTTTGTGTGTGTGTGTGTGTGTGTTTATTTATTTACATAACCACACTCTCCAGTGATCACCGCCCATAAAACTGAACATTGACAAAACATGGATAGATAGATCTCCAAAAGAAGCATAAAAATTGAGCCCTTTATGTGCAATCAAGAAACATATTTGGAAAAAGATGTCTGAAAAACATGCTTTTTTCCAAATATATATAACCAAAAAACAATAGACACTGGAGTGATAAAGAGAGGGAGAGAGAGTACCTGGAGAAGGCGCCAGGGGGAATTGGGCCAGCGAATAGGATCAACAACCTGAACAGAAGCAATGGTTCCCATGAACCAGCTGATCCTGGAAGAGTCCTCAGTTTCAAAGGCCATCTTGAACCTCATCCCAGAGCACCATTGAATCCTCATAGCAGCCCTCACAGACGAAGCCTTAATGCAGAACTCAGGAGTGCTGGCTCTCGGGTAGTAAACAACTTCAAATGGCTGGTTGTTAGCAGCCAGTGTCACTGCTTCCATAACAGCTTCAGGCCTCAGTCTTGCAGCTCTTCCACTCAAATTACCAACACCAACACATCCATTCCGCAATGGCTTGTTCTCCTCTCTCATGAAAAATGAGAATGCCCCATAAGGTCCATTCCCAATACCGCAATTCCCAGTTCCTGAGACCGAAGCTGAAGTCCACCCAGATGAGGCCTCAGAGCCACCACCTATTCCCTTCTTCGCCCTGCGAATCCCGATACACAAGTCCCCATTCTCAGCCCTGAGAAACACCACAGAGTCCCCTGCAACCAGCTTCTTCTGGTTCACGAAAGTGCTCCACCCCGTGGTGAGCAAGTGCCGACGTGGTGTCCCCCTGTAGATATGCCTGAACTTCCAAAGCTCGCCGTGGACGTCCTTCGCCACCACCGTCTGAACTGGCGGCTCCGCCGTGTAATCAAGTCGCGGGAAGATGGTTTCGGCGCAGTATCTCGGAACTGAGAACCCTCCACCATTGTTTGCATCCGATTGTGTCAAAGTCTTGGCAAAAGATGCAGGCTTTTCTGCACTTTCGGATAGTTCACCATTTTCTTCATCATACTCGGAATTTCTTAGTGGAAGGAGCCTTATTTTGGCGAAGACTTCATCAGTTTCTGGGTCTGCCATGAATTTCACTGTCACAACTTTGCAAAGAATGAGTGGCGAAACCCTCAAATCAACCGTGGTGTTGGCGTGTTCCGCGTGTCCTTGAGGAAAGTAAAACACTTTGGAGTTTACTGCCGGCATCTGAACCATGCCACCTGCACACGCGTGCCATAGTTGCGGATCCAACCCCTTCTCACCTTCCTTCATTGATATGTGTTTGTTTTTTCTTACTTGCACAGTTTCAAACTTTAGAGCACCCTATTTTAGAAACCAGAGAAACTCACGTTCCTCCCCTGCACATGCACCATTAACACGTTGAAATTAAGAAGAAGAAGAAGAAGGTGGTGGTGGTTGTGAAGAAAGTAAATTAACGACACTGAAGTGAAGAGTAAACGGTGTTAGGAGTGGAGGTGAGTGGAAAGTGTGGTAGTAAGTACTTTGCAGTTCTGCTAGCTCCTCTGAAACGTGCTGCTGAATGCTTTTCAGTTGGTTTTTCTTCTATTTTACTCAATAGAAAGGAAAAGGCTTTTCGCAGAATCTGAAAGATGAGAGAAAAGAGCTTGATTGATGAGTTTTCATTCCAGAGGCAGAATCTGGAACCGGAAATCCGAGTCAAATTGGTTAATCCTCATCACTCTTCCTACAGGGTAAACAAGCTCCATCACGCAAACACTTACACTTCACTCACCTTTCCCCACCTGATTTTGTTTTCTTCTCCTTATATTTTGGTTTCTTTCAGATCTCAATGAAAGAAAAGGAACCACCTCTCTTTCACTCTCTCTCTGTCCCCAACACAGACACTCTTCGGAACCTATGAACAAAACAAACGACCAAACCAGGTCCTCATCAGCCAGCCAAATATTATATTTATTTATGTATTTAACTATTAAATAAATAAAAGAATGAGAATGTGATTTTATTTTTGGCTTATAATTATAATCATATGATGTGAAGATGATGTGATAAAGATAGTAGTAATTAACGTTGTGTCATGCTATTGTGTCAGAAAATATCACGAGTTTTGACTTGATTGAACTGGGAATAAGGAAAGGGAAGGGAAGCCCAGGAAAAGTGAGGTAAAGTTTTCTTTTTTTAAGTCAAAGTGAGGTAAAGTTTGAATTAACTGGATTGGTAACTAACAGATTTGATAAATGTTAGAGGCTTACAATTTGTTACCATTTTTTTAAGATTATGATTAATGATTTTTAAACGTGTGAGTTATTTTAGTTACTTTTTATTTCATCTAACAATTATTATCATATTTTGTTAAAATTTTGGTTATCCTTTTTTTAAGGAAAAAGATTATCATTAAAGCAAAACTTATATATATAACGAAAGCTTTCAAAAGATTCAGGGAAAGAAATTTAACAATATTTGCAGGCTTAATTTTATAGTGATGGAAGCTAAAATATTTTTATGTAAATGTAAAAAATGCCCCTCTTTTCATTGCATTTTATTTCTACATACACAAAGTTATTTATGTTATTTCATTTTTATTTCCTCTCACTTTCTACCGATCAAACAATGGAAGATATGTGGAGCCATGCAGCGAGCACAAAGCAAACTATTCTTTTTGTTTATGAAAAAAAAAACAATGGAAGATATAAGTTTTTAACTATTTTCTTCTGTTTTCATCGCCGGCCACTTCGTTGTCCAACAATAACACCAGTGGTCGCTGCTTTGTCGATGCCACCACAAACTGACACCCCTCCCTTTGGAGCTCCCCATTGATAAAGAAAAACGATTACTTCTAGTAGGAGAAATTGTTGAATTTTTTAAAAAAAATACTATCTCGGTCTTTAATTATAAGAGATTTTTATTTAATTTTCTCTCACTAAAAAAGTTAGTTAATATAGTTTATAGTATTAAATTTGTCAATAATTTATATTGCGTTTTCAAAATTGTCCTTAGTGGTATATCTCTCTTTCCACTTACTCTTCTCTCCCACTTAATTAATGCATTATCTTTCTACTCCCTCCGGTCTCAGATATAAGAAGAAAGGTACATGCATCTGGACCATAAATGTATGTACTTTTTTTCTTATATTTGAGACCAGAGGGAGTATTTTCCATTGATCATAGGAGAGAGACAAAAAATATTTATAATAAATAAGGATAATTTGAATAAAAAATAATAATTAATATATAACACATTTTCAAAAAAAAAATTATAAAAAAGGACAAATAAACTTATTAAAAATCTCTTATAATTAGTCATAAAGGTAGTAAATAAATTCGGTGTCATAAATAGACAAAGATTCACGATTCGATTCTAGTGGCCGGTGGTTATTAAGAAGTAGTGGATCTGTCTTTGTTTATAAAAATTGATTGATACATTTTAAGTAATCAATTATTCAGTATTTGCATTTGCAAAGTAATTGACGTGTAAAATGATCTATAATTGATTATTTGTTTTGGTAGATGATCGGGGTGCAAATTTTTTTATAAAAAAACTCATAAGGGCGTAAACGTCTTAATTTATGGCAAGATCACTTTTTTTCTTTCCCGTTTTCCATCTAATCAAACAAATATTTCCACCAAAAAAAAAATCTAATCAAACAAATATGAAGAATTTGTTAATTTTCTTCCTTTCAATTTTGTCTCCATTCAAACAAATAACATAATTTAATCGTTTTCTATTTTCATTTTTATTTCTCTTTTGTTTTCTCTTGTCCAAACAGAATTTCTTGTTGGTCTCTAAGTCCGTAAGTTGGATGTGGATAGAAAGTGACTAAAAATGAAAAAAAAATAAAAGGATGAATTTTTTTTAAAAAAATATGTTCCGTTGACACCTGGTGTAAGTGAAAAAACTTACACTAAATTAAAAAAATGAAAATAAAAAATAAAAATTTAGAATCTTCATCCAACTTGTTTAGTTTTTTAAAAATTATAAAATAAACAATTAATATAATATTTTTTATCTTTAACAAAATAGAAAGAATCAAGTGAACTTTATACTAGACGACAAGAATAAATAAATAGATATATCCAAACTAAAAAATGAAGAAAAATGTATATTTCTTCTAATTTCTTTCTATCCAATCTTTCTCCTTTTTTTTCTCTTGAAACAGACAATTATTAATAAAAATATTAATTACTGTCACTCAAACTCATAAGAATATCTTCTAAAAAATTCATTTTGTGGGAAATATTAGTCTCCTTATCTCCTTACATTGGTTTTTTTTTACATTGGATTTGACTCTACATTTAATTGAGATTAAAATAAATAGTTGAGATTATAATAAAATATATGTATGCATATAAAAAATTATAAAGTTTAAATAACCGTTGATATTTCAATCAAAATTTGTAACTCAATACTTTACCTTTTTTAAAGAATATATCGCTATCACTTTATATATAAGAGTTACATCCATTGTGACATTATTAATTTAATTACGTTTGTTCAACATGATATTTGACGAAAATCAAAATTTTGTTTCATAGTATAAATAACGAGGTTGTTCCGGAAAAAAAAAAGATATAAGCAGTCTTATTTTAGTGAGATTTTTATAATGGATAACAACATATATGAAAGATGGGACCTACACTGTCATCAAATAAATAACAGTTATTTATAATAAAGAGCACCACTATATAGCATGAAAATTTTGACGCAATAATGTAATAAATTCTAATTGACCAATTACGTAGTAGTGTAAAGAAAACCAGGAAATCAAATAGAAGAGGGTCAGAGGGTGCAATGGTAGAATGTCACGTCAATTCTACAAATTTCGTGTTAATAGTACTTTTCATACTGTTAAGCATTCTCGTATAATAAAAGTAAATTTCATTTCGTGTTAATAAATTTCACTACTGTTTGGTTTTGGCTTCGGGCCGGCTCTCTCACTTACTTTAATTATGTGCCGAAAAGTAATGGTGGTAATGCTATATATCAGGCATGAAAATGAATTCTGATCAAATTCTTCGTAGCTCAAAGGCACAATTATATCATAAATGTATATTTAATTTGTATCTAGAAAATAATCCAACACGTACGATTTTGACAATAAAATTAACAAGATCTAATGTACATCTTGATGTCGTTTGTTGTGTTTTTATTTTCTTTTCTTTTAATTTCATGATCAATTAATGGTGAACAACATGTCACTTATAAACGACATAGATAGCAACAAGCAGGATTGGGATGTCCAAGCTAGCTTTGTCTAGTTGGTGAATATATGTTAGAGTAATAAGGAGGTCATGAATTCAAATCTCTCCCACTAACGTATACTAACATTTGTTTATAAAAAAGAAGAAGAAGAGACACGAAAATGTTTAGCTTAATTTTTTTTCTAGTAAAGTTGATGGATCTAGTTCTTACTATATAGGCCAAATGTCTTAAAATAGTGTCCAAATGGCAGCGATTCCACGCATGCAGAACCGTTATTAGCAGTTTTGTCCCAAACTACTACATTGGTTATGCTTGTTTGAGAGATTTGTGAGGAAACTAGCTGATTGACCCGTGCGATCCGTGCATCGCACGGGTCGTGTTGATTTTTACACATGTTATAAAATAATTTATTTATATAGTAATTATTTAATATATGATAAACTTTTAATTTATAACAATGTTGAGTGTATTTAGTCTATCAAAAAAAATATGCAAATTCCATTTTATAAGCAGTTAGCAATTGCTCCTAAATATTGGTAAAAATAAAGGTCAAATCAGATACACAGAATAAATAGAGAACAATAAAAATTAATTTACACAAAAATGAAGGCTAATATAAAACTTAGATGAAAATAAAAAATATGAATGAAACCTACAAGTAAATATTATTTTATTTATTAAAAATAAAATCAAAATAAAGTTTACTAAAACAAAAAATGAATGAAATTCGTAAGAAAAAAATATTTTATATGTCAAAAAAATAAAAAAAAATTGCAATCTAAAAATCTACATGTACAAAAAAACATAAATAAAATTCGTAAGTAAAAACTATTTTATTTACCAAAATAAAATTAATAGAAAAATAATTGTCCAACTTGAAAATTTACAAAAAAAAGAATTAAATATTTAACCAAACATTATTTTGTTTATCAAAAACAAAATTTAAAAAAATAATTTTGTAGTAAAAATTTAGAGGAACAAAAAAACATGAATAAAACCATAAACAAACATTATTTCATTTATTAAAAATAAAACATAGTAAAAAAATAATTTTATATCTTAAAATTTACTCGAAAAAATATGAATCAAACTCATGTAAGAACTAATTATTTAGTAAAAATAACATTAAAATAAAAATAATTTTACAAACATGAAAATTTACATGAACAAAATACATGAATGAAAGTGGAAGCAATTTATTTATCAAAAATAAAAAAGTATTTTTCAACCTGAAAATCTACTCAAACAAAAAAATATGAAAAAAATCAGTACCCAAACACTATTCTATTTATTAAAAATAAAATTAAAAATAATTGTAACCTAAAAATTTATGTAAACAAAAAAGCATGAATGAAGCCCATAAACAACAGTATTTTGTTTATCAAATATAAAGTAAAAATAGTTTTGCAACCTAAACATTACCAAAATTAATAAACATGATTAAAACCCGTAAGCAAATACTGTTTTATTTATCGAAATAAAATTTAAAATTAATTTTACAACTTAAAAATTTACGCGAATATAAAAAGAGTCATTGAAATTTTAATCTATATTAAATGAAGAGTGTTTTGTACAAAAAATCCTTGAATAAAGTGAAATTAATTAAAATTTACTTAAATTTTAGACTACCATACTTGAGTTATTTTTTTACCTATGTTTGAGTAAAAAAAATGTGTTTATATATGTATATGTGTGTGTGTGTGTGTGTGTGTGTGATTATATTATATACTAAAATTAAAACTAAAAATTATAACAGATGAGAGTAAATAAAAAACAAAAACGAAATCAACTGTAGCTGATGGGATCGGAATGGACAAAATTGGAATTTGAAATGCACAACAATTTGACACTTGGATAAATAGTGACTGATGTTGTACAAATTTTATTATAATATAGATTATACCCGCCTTGGAGTAACTGTAAATTGAAATCACGTTGAATTTTACATTTGAAATCATGTCGAATTTTCCAGAAACGCCCTCAGTATAGGACTCTTTTTATTTTAATCGTTTTTGTATAATTTTTTTTATCATTCCTCAATAGAGGACTCTGAGTACTAATATTTGAATTTGTTGACATAAAAGCCAAGAGAAATTTGGATATAAATGGGGCACGTACAGTCACAGCCCATTTTTTGGTGAAAGCATCATCATTAAGGCAATTTTGGTAAAAGTCAGAAGGACTGAAGGAATAACTTCCTGATCCGTTCTGACCCTGCCATATAGCTGTTGCAAAAGCTTAGGGATCAATCAGAAATTCCCTTGCTACGTCAATAGGGGTTTAGGTGAAGCGACGCCGTCTTTACCATATCAATTAATTAAGGTCTGTTATTTATAAATATATAAATTAATGTGTGTTTTTGTACATTATTTAATTTAATTTAATAAAGAGATAAAGCAACAACGATCAATACAAATAAACAAAAGGGGAAAAGAATACCCCAGTGGATAATAAATCAATCTAAAAGATGTGATTTGGAAAAAATGTAGGATTGGTGGGTTAAGAATCAACGCGTTGTTACCGGCACACGACATCGAGACAATTAAGAGACGAAGATGAAATGATGAAGCTAGGGAAGAGTTAGTGTAGAGGCAAAAGTTTTTTTTTTTTGGGGGTCAATTTGGAAAAGTTTGGTTGTAGTAACAAATTAAAGATCGTATTGTATAATATGGGTTGAACCAGTCTTAATCTTATTCTTTATCTCAAATTAAGGCCATGAAGTTTAACAAGTGTCTCATTTTGCCGTCCTAGAAGGCCAGGACTGTGTACTGAAAAATTCACGATCATGGGCAAATGAATAGACAATAGTAATGGTATTAATTAATAGTGTCTTTCTTTTCTCTATACTATAATATCGGCTTGGGAAGTGCTGGCTGGCTTGTCTTTAGTCTAGCTCCTTTATATTAAGTGGTCCCTTAGTTCAAGCTGAAGCAGATAAATTAAATTCCTTAATAAAAAATAAATTAAATTAATAATCCAGAGTAAAAACTTCAAATACTTATATAAAATTATTATTTATACTTTTTTGAAACAAATTTATTATTTATACTTATATTATATCAAATAAGTATTTTCACCTGTTATAAAAAAAATAAGTATTTTCACCTTTTTAATTTATTCAACCAAATAATATAACAACTCTGCTGAAAAGAAAAACCCAAATATAACAATTCAAGCTTTACAGTACTGGGCAATTAGATTTCAATTAGCATATCCTTTAAAATTATAATCAATATTATTAAGTCACTTGATTTGGTGTTATCAAATTACCAAACCACTTATATGTAGAGAGAAAAAAAGATCAGATGCAATTCAAAAAAAAATAAAAATTAAATAAGGTGCTTCACGTTAATTGAGTGAGGTGCATTCGAAAAAGTTCAGAAATTCATTTTCGTTAAAGAAAAATGGCAATGATGTTCCCATTAATTTTCAGGAATTGGGTCCCGAGAAATTGAGAAATTAACTGAAGTTTCGCCATTTGTGCCTGTTTGTGACTTCGTGCCCAAATGAAAACAACCGGCCAGTTGATCCACCATGGAAAATTGAAAACTGAAAGAGAAAGGAAACCCCACAACACAACACAAACCAAAGTAAAACCAAAAAGGAGCGTTGCTTTCCTCTCCTCTCCTCTGCTCTACTTCTCTGCCTAGTCCCAGTCTCGCAGGAAGAACTGATGACAAAGCTTTCACAGCATCCATCTTCATTCTAACACCATTTTCATTTTGTTTAATTCTCTTTTTTAAGATTACAGTTGTTGAATTTTTTTTTAATCAGTATGATTTCATAAATACATACAACATTAAATTCAAATGTCCTAAGTCACATGTATAATATTTTCTAAAAAAATAGACACACGCATTTAATGGCTTTGAAGTAGACGTTTGACTTAATTACAAAGATTATTACTTTTTCCCACATTTTGATTATAAGCAAAAACAAAAACTAACTTACGTTGATTAAAAAAATTAATTAAAGTTATTTAATTTTATTGATCTTATCAAAGAAATAGACTCTATTCTCTAAATTATCCTTAATAAAAGAGACGTTGAAATTAAAATCTACATTAAATAAAAAATATTTTATGTAAAAGTGTTCATTAAATGAGGTGAAATCATTTATTGTTTGTTTATATTTTGGAGACTAATGGTAAATTCTCCTACCTTTTATTCTTACAAATCCTCCTAATTACTAAATGGACAAGATATTAAATGTTTTTTATGTTTGCAATATATTAGTTGTATTCTCTTTTTTACTTTATAAAATAGTAAGAGGATAAGTAAAAAGATTTGTAGGAGGATATAACATTTATCTATTTTGGACCATCATATTTGAGTTTTTTTTCCTTATAATTGAGACCGAATGGAGTATTTGATTTGATTTGTTTGTATTGAGAAGGGTTGAGTCTCACATAAAAATAATTTTGGCTTAAATATTTTTTGTTGTCTCATGTTTGATCAAAATTTGTTTTTAGTCCCTCATATTTAAATAATATCTTTTAATCTCCAATTTAATGAAAATATGCCACATTTAGTCCCTGACCACGACTCCAATAAGATTTTTTGTACTTAGTGGCAAACGGTGTTACACATATGCATTTGTTATGTGTCTCACTTATCATAACTATCGTTCTTAATGTTATCAATAGATCGATCTAGATGGATGAATAACCATTTTTACCGTAAATAATGGATCGATTTGGACCACTAATAGCACTTAATTAGGACGTCAACTATATAATTGAGATACATAGCAAATACTTACGTGTAACGGCATTTGCCACGTAAACAAAAAGAGTTAATTAAATTATGGTCAGGTACTAAATGTGGCATATTTTCATTAAATTGGGAACTAAAAAAATACTCTTTTTGAGAGACTAAAAATGAATTTTGGTTAAATATGAGGGACCAAAAACATATTTAAACCAATAATTTTTTATATAAGATTTTTATGTGATATGATCATATAAAAAATTATATTTATCTATTAAACATTAAAACAAATTAAATATTATTATTTCATGCATAAAAGTCAATAAAACTTTATAAATTATTATGTTTATCCGAGTGGAACTTGATTCAGATTCCTTAAGTAAGGTATCGAGTTCGAAAAAGTTGGTGATATTTCGCACCAAATAATATGACGACTAAAATTTTTTTTATAAATTATTATTATTTATATAAAAATATCAACTTAAGTCTCTTTTTGGTCTCTCATTTTTTACTGAGTTTCATTTTTAGTCCCCAAAAATAACATGTATCTTTTTAGTCCTTTATTTTTTAAAATTTGTCACTTTTAGTCCCTGGGGTCATATTATAAATTTGAAAAGTATTTTTTAAATTTATACTTTGACCCCTCCCAAAACTTGATTATCACCTTAACCCATTTTTTCGTTTCTCCTCCTCCTCCACTGATGCACCACGACCCCCATCTCCGCTAGGAGTAGTTCCAATGTCCTCCCTCGAAGTTGCCACGAGATGCGACCTCTTTCTCGTTCTTCTCCCTGTGCGATCGCGTTGGTCGCCTCCCTTCCCGCCATTGTGCGTAGCCTCCTTTGGCCGCATGGAGATGGAGGGTCGCAGTGCATCAGTGGAGGGAGAGGAGAACAGAAAGACAGGTTAAGGTGAGTATTAAGCTTTAGGAGGAGTTAAAGTATAAATTTAAAAAATACTTTTCAAATTTAAAATATAATTTCAGGGACTAAAAGTAATAAATTTTTAAAAATAAAAAATTAAAAAGATGTGTTTTATTTTTAAAAGAATAAAAATAAAATTCAATAAAAAATAAAAGACTAAAAATAAATTTAAGCCTAAAAATATCAATCTATATAAAATTTTTACACAAGCCAAAGCCATTATGTTACTCGAAGAAAAGAAAAGAAAAATGTTGTGAAGCGGCACACGGTATGATATCTAGAGACAACCCCACGCTAGGGGAAGGGTGGGGGTGGATGTGGACGCGTGTCAAGCTCAGAGAGGATCACGGCTGTTCATCGTTGGCATTGATGAAGGGACATACGTAACGTGTGGTCCCCACTGCATGTTGATGGATTGGACTGACGTGGATGGGGATCGATATGGACACATACATAATACATTCACATTCACATCACATACACTCTCTCTCTCTCTCTCGGGAGAAAGGAAGGAATCTCTGTCGTTGTGTTCTCTCTGTCACGGACGAGACTGAGACATTATACCCTTACTGTGAGGATTGAGTTGAGTGATTGATTACCAGTAATTACCTTCCCTAGCTAGGCCATCTGCAACGATAGGTGCTTAGCACTTTTTTTGGTTAAGCACAGTAGTAGCACTTTTTTTGGTTAAGCACAGTTCTTATACAGTTGGAGGTTTGACACTTTGAGTGCTTAACATAATCACCCGTGCTTATGCTATTTGTGTGGATCTAATTGTATTTTATAAATAAAAATAAGTGATATATAGTTATTTGTGGGATCTATTTAAGAATTTTTTAGAAGTGCTGAGTTGGAGGAGGTTAAGTGCTTATTGGATACTTGTATTGAAAAATATAAAAGTGAGTGATTTGGCTATGTAGGACCCATTTAAGAACCCAAAATGGGTTCTCCCTTATGCCACCTCCAACGGACGGTGCTTAGCACTTTTTCTTGTTAAGAACTGTTTCTTAACCGATAAAGTTCCGACACCAGCCGATGCTTAGCAAGAATAGGTTCTTGCACAAGCAGCTGTTCTTAATACTATTTAGTGGACCTATTGTATTTTATAAATAAAAATGAGTGATGTGTGGTTATTGGTGGGACCCATTTATTAAATTTTTTAGAGTTACTGGGTTGGGTGCTTATTGAGTGTTTGTGTTGAAAAATGTAAAAGTAAGTGATGTGGCCATATGAAGCTCATTTAAACACTCAAAATGGGCTCTCCCTTAGAGATGCCCTAAGAGCATCTCCATTGGAGTACCTACTTTTGGGTACTTAAGTGGGTCCCACTTGTACACATCACTTATTTTTATTTTTTTAATTCAAGTACCTAATAGGTATCCAACCCCTCCAACCTAATAACTCTAAAAAATTTACTAAATGAGTCTCATCAATAACTCTACATCCAATTATAACCCACAAAAATACATAGGATCCACGATGAGAGAGGAGAGAAAGGGTACTTGTATAAACACTTTTCCCCATTAAATACTCAAAATTATTCTCCCTCATTGAGGGTACCTAATAGGTACCCATTAATTATCCATAGGTACCCACCAACGGTGATGCTCCCTATGTAGTTCCTCTCTGTTTTGTGCAGTGAAAGGCGTAAGGGAGGCTAGGCTCTCATGATGTGACAAAGGCAACTCCTATATAGATATATATAGATATATATATAGATATATGAGAAACATGGTTTAGGGTGGGATTGGGGATAATTCATAATTGTTGTTATTATAAGAATATAATATTTACGAAATTAAAATTCAATTTTGAGTAATTCTTTTCTTAGATATACTTAGGTATTCTTTATGCATGCACAACTATGAAGGTTAATCTCTCAAGTTATTAAGATTCATTTAAGAATTAACTTTTCTCAACAAATGATCTTCCATTCTGTGCTTAAGAGACCCAAATATCTATCATCTGTGTTACATTATGTTGGTTGAGTAATTCTTTTATGTTGATATAGAGCCTGTTTGTTATTTATTATTTTTTTAAAAAAGTACTTTTTTAAAGAAATAATTATTTTTAATGATTTTTTATTTGTTTGTTTTAGTTTTTAACAATAATCATAATTTAAAAATAATCAAAATTTTTGATTAAAATGAAAAGCTATCTGGAATTACTTTTAAGAATTAATCAGATTTTAATGAAGAGAGAGAAAATTAAAAAAGTAATTTTTAAGATTATAAACAAACACAAATTAGATTCTACTCTACATAAAAATTCCTAAAAAATAATCACTAAATTATTTTACATAAAAATTACTTATTTTTTAATCAATAACAAACGGACCCATAAATTAGTGGAATGATTGAGGGGACGTGTTGTGGGAATGAGGGCAGGAACAGGAAGTGGCTTTTTGATCACTATAGCATCTTTTTTTAATTATTTCTCAATCTAGCACTTTTTTTTTATTTCCCAAACTAGCATTATTTTCATTAAAATATTTATTTTTATCATTATCAATTAATTAAATATTAGTTTAAAATTGTAATTAAATTGTTAATTGTTAATTAATTAAATATTTAATTGTTAAATATTTATTAACCCGACTTGTTAACTAATTAATAGTATAATTATAGAAAATAGCTCATATTGATTTAAAATTTAAATACAAAAGTGATAAAAACAGAAATGATACAAAAGTAAATAAATGCAAATTATAGAAACAGTGGCCCTTAGGTGGGTTGACAATATCCCAAAGGAACAGTGGCTCCAAGCATGGGATGAAGGGCGTCGTTGGGGGCACATGACGACTAACCTTGCTGAGTGCATCAACAATGTATTAAAGGGGGTGCACAATCTTCCAATCACTGCATTGGTCCAAGCAACCTATTACAGGTTGACTGAACAATTTGTCAAACGGGGAAGGCAAGCTGAAGCAATGATGGCATCTTCTTTGATTTACACATATGTTCTCACCGAAAAACTTGATATGCAACGAGCAATATCCAACTCTCACCGTGTTCATATCTTCAACCGAGAACAAAGTATTTTCACAGTTGAGGAGTTGATTCGCCCACCATCGGGTCGACCTACAAGGACATTCAAAGTAGACCTACATATACAGTGGTGTGACTGTGGTGAATTTCAGGCACTACACTATCCCCATGTTAGCATGTCATCGTTGCTTGTTCCCAAATTCACCACGACTACAGGATATATGTGTCTCCCCAGTACACATTGCTAAATGTATACAATGTTTACCGCGAAGAGTTCAAACCAGTGCCTCATCGTTCATATTGGCCAGAATACAGTGAAATTAAGTTGTGCCACAATCCAGCAATGCAGAGAGATCCAAATGGCCGTCCACAATCCACAAGGAGTCGTCATCTCAAGAGATGTGAACTGTGTCGAAATGAAGGGCATAATAAGAAAAATTGCCCTTACCATTATAGAGCTGATACACAGCAGTAAAAAATTTCTATAATTTGCATTTAGTTCACTTTTGTATCATTTCTGTTTTTATCACTTTTGTATTTGTATTTTTAAATTTTAAATCAATGTGAGCTATTTTCTATAAATATATTATTAATTAGTTAACAAATCGGGTTAATAAATAATTAACAATTAATAATTTAATTACAATTTTAAACTAATACTTAATATTTAATTAATTGATAATTAATAAAAATGAATATTTTAATAAAAAAGGGTGCTAGTTTGAGAAATAAAAAAAAAGGTACTAGATTGAGAAATAATTAAGGCTTAAATATGTTTTTAGTCCATTATATTTGACTTAAGTTCGTTTTTGGTCCCTCAAATACTAAGAATATTATTTTAATCCCTAATCTTTTGAAAATCAATCACTTTTGGTCCCTAGGGCCATATTTTAAATTTGAAAAGTATTTTTTAAATTTATACTTTGACCCCTCCTAAAGTCTGGTGTTCACCTTAACCCGTTTTTTCCGTTCTCCTCCCCCTGCACTGATGCACCGAGGCCCTCCATCCCCGCGCGGCCAAGGGAGGAGCTCCGCGGGGAAAAGGGAGGTTGCGCACAATGGCAAGAAGGGAGGGGCCACCGCGATCGCATAGGGAGGAGAACGAGAGAGAGGCCGCATCTCATGGCGGCTTCGAGGGAGGACATTGGAACTACTCCTAGCAGGAATGGGGGTCGCGATGCATCAATAGAGGGGGAGAAGAATGGAAAAACGAGTTAAGGTGAACATTAGATTTTAGAAGGGGTCAAAGTATAAATTTAAAATACGGCCCCAGAGACCAAAAGTAACTGATTTTCAAAAGATTAGAGACTAAAATAATATTCTTAATATTTAAAGGATCAAAAATAAATTTAAGTCAAATATAAAAGACTAAAAATATATTTAAGATAATAATTAAAAAAAGATACTATAGTGATAAAAAAGCCACGGGAAGTGGAGAAGGAGAGCCGACGAGCCGTCTAATCAAACTAGCCAAAAGAGTTAATATTAACCCCACCACCACCAGTTCCAAAACCAAACCAAAAGTGTGTTAGCGTTAACTAACTAATGAGTGAATGTGTGCGTTGATCCATGGCACACTCCTACTAGCTACCTATGCATTTTGCAATGTGTGTGTCGTTTCATGCGAGAGGGCTAGAGCGTGTCTTTCCCTTTTTCATCTTCATGTCATTTCTCTAGAGAGTCACGATGTCGGGTCAGAAGCACACTTATGTGAGTTGAGATTCTCTTTATTTTTTTTATTATTATATTTTTAAGAAAATAAATAAAATAAATAATATACATATATTACATTTATGTCATTTATTTCTTCCAAAGCATAATAATAATAAAAATAATAAATAGAAATTTTTTTAACTCAGCTTCAACTCCATCGAGAGTCATATTTTTTTTTTTGATTCGAGGGGAGATCGCTCCGACCCCACGCAGTGTCTCGACGCTTTCAATGAAGGACTAATCTGTGCTCGTCCGTAGAGGCTTAGACTGGGCAAGACATGGTTTTACCCCTAGGTAGAATCGAACCTACTACCAACAGGTCGACCCCCCAAAAGTTCTAGTATTCCACCACTAGGCCAAGACTCCTTGGTTATCGAGAGTCATATATAACAGCTCATCGTCTACTCTAGCAATACATTAATTTTAATTTTTAACATATTCAACGCCTTTGAAATTTTCAAATAAGATAATTTAATAGTTGGTGAAAAAAATTAAGTATTTATATTTATTTATATTATAATACATTTATAAATTATACACACACATATATGAGATATCAAATAACACCAGTCTACTTTGAGCAAAAAAAATAACACTGGTCTAATTTGAATAATGTTTTTATACTGTTAATAATTTTTTATTAAATAGTCATTTTAAAATTCAATGTTTGAAATAAAAATTACTATCATATAAATTATTCCTACAAAATCTCACATTAATATAAAATAATTTTATTTTTCATCAAGATACGTTAAAATTCATAACTCTTTAGTTATTTTTCTTTGATCATTTCTTCTCAGCTCCCACCTCTGCTGTATTTATTAATACTTTATTATCGAAGAAAAATGCTTGATTGATACATAAAATGTTGAAATGGCAGAATTGGACTGTGGGTAAAGCTTAGATGAAATTATTAGCAATTAAATGGTGAAAATTTTGGAAAAATCTGAAGTGATGATGACATATGTATATAAAGGAATATTGATTTTTACAGAGAATGAAAGCCATCCATTCATTGTTTTCTAGATTCTAGTTTTGTTGTTATTATCTTCGCTGCATCCGGAAAAGGCTAAGAAAACGCAGTAATCTTTGATGACCACACAAGCCAACTAGAAAGCGACATTAATTACAATTATGAGCAGGGATGGAACTGAACCAACAAACTACGACAGATAACAATTAACTGGAACAGAATTTATTGGAGTAAACCATCACTTTCGTCATTCACTTTGTAACTCGTTGACAATTTAGTCCTTATCTTTAGGAAATAGGTAAAATCGTCCCTGACATTTATCCCTGTCGGTCACTTTCGGCCCT
This sequence comes from Glycyrrhiza uralensis, assembly GCA_030159175.1. Taxonomy (NCBI): domain Eukaryota; kingdom Viridiplantae; phylum Streptophyta; class Magnoliopsida; order Fabales; family Fabaceae; genus Glycyrrhiza; species Glycyrrhiza uralensis. The sequence goes on along the minus strand of BRZY01000003.1, from coordinate 51,248,003 downwards.
CCGTCAGTGGGCGTTAACTGACGCTGTTAACGGTGCTGATGTGGCACGTTAAGTGCCACACAGTCACAGTGGCATGGACACGTGAGAGGGACTAAAATGACAGTTTTTAGCAAACAATATACAGGGATTGAGGGACAAAAATGACATTTTATAACATCATCATTTTCTTCCTTGTGAAATAGATGCTGGAACGCTAACCCCAAATCTATTTCAAAAATGCAAATCAGAGAAAAAGGAGCATGTGGGAGACGAGTCAGATGTACATTTGTCTTAATTCAAAGTGGAGGTGGTGTCCAAACATCACTAACCCAACAACTAAAAATTCACCCCCTCGCCCTCTTAATAAGAAGGTTGGTGGTCAAAGAATATTTTGCTGCAGCACAACTCCTCTCCTACTCGGCTCTAGACTGGCCAGCACGAGAAGACAAGATAATACCAACACCACAAAGGGCAAGAGCTTCAGCGAAAATGAGGATGAGAATCATTCCAACAAAAAGTTTTGGCTGCTGTGCATTGGCTCTGCAGAAAGAGATTAAATTATTATTCAAAGGAAGAAGTATATAGGCCACGTCTTCCAGCAGTGTGATCCGAATCTAACTCCCACAGTGCTGGTTTTCCCTGTTGTGGCTGAAAATGCCCCAGGAATCTGAAGAAAATAATATCAAACAATATAGTAACTAATTCATTAAAATGCAACTACAATAGTTATGTAACTTGTCATTTTAAATCATACATTCATATTATTTAAGGAAACAATTATGCATATAAAATTATAAAAGTGGCTTCTTTGACTCACATGTTAATTGCTTCCTGTTTATCAACATCCATATATGTATTGTTGTAATAACGCTGTAGGGTTCGAATAAATTCTTGGGATTGTGCTGCTGCCTTCCATTGACCTCTTCTTTCAGAAAATATCTGAATAGCAAGACCAATTACAAAATACTCAAAGGAATGAGCAGTATTCAGATAAAACTTCCACACAAGGAAAATGGGTGTAGATTTCCACTTCAACTCCAATAGCCATGCCAGCAGAGAGACCAGCCAGCCCACAGGCAAGACTAGAGGAGAGATGTGCATAACTGTCGAAAAGGTAATAGGATTTGCTCCTTCTTCTTTGATCTGCGTTGTTTAAGGTTCCAACATCTATTTCACAAGGAAGATGATGATGATGTTATAAAATGTCATTTTCGTCCCTCAGTCCCTGTATATTGTTTGCTAAAAACTGTCATTTTAGTCCCTCTCGCGTGTCCATGCCAGTGTGGCACTTAACGTGCCACATCAGCACCGTTAACAGCGTCAGTTAACTCCCATTGACGGGGGGACGAAAGTGACTGACGGGGATAAATGTCAGGAACAATTTTGCCTATTTCCTAAAGATAAGGACTAAATTGCCAGCGAATTACAAAGTAAAGGACGAAAGTGATTATTTACTCGAATTTATTGTTTGAATTGAATTTACTAACGAAAATGTCTGATGATGAAACGAAATAACTAATTAATTCACTATATGTTAATGGACTATATGGCTAGCTGTTCATGGATACGGATCATGGAAAGGAATTGGGGGAATATGTTGCTGTCACAAAACTGAAAGTTATGGGATGGACCATGAAGGGTGGAGGAAGCCTAGATAGTAGCTAGCTATTGGCGTTAGTTAGTTAGGATTAATGCAAGCACGTTCTTTCATTTCTCATGCCAATATTGCACTGATAAATTAATATATTATAGGGCTAGTTAGCTTTATGTGTAGTCTTTTAGACTTTAGTGGCAGAGAGGTGGTACATATATATGCATTGCATATGCATGGCCATATATATCAGCTAAAGTCGGCATCTACAATTAGAGGGTGGGGATGCAAGTGCGCGAATGGGAGCGAAGACCAACACAACACAACACAACACGAGATCGTGAGTTAAGAGTATGTGGGAACATTGTGATTCAATTCAAGGTCTTCATTTACAACAAAAAAATAAAATAACAAAGTCCACAAATAATTAGTTGACTTCCAAATTCCAATATCGTGGAATGATTTTTGTTAGTGTTTTAGGCCCAATTTGGATAAACTTCTCCATAAGTACTTCTAGCATGTGTTTTTTAATTAACAACTTCTCATAGAAGTTGAAATTAACTTTTGCTCATCACATTTTTTAAAAGTCATCTTTTTTAACTTCTCTAAAAATACCTATCTATCTATTAATGACTATTTAACAACATTCATTCTTTTGCATATATGAGAAAAATAAAAAACAAAATAAGACTAATTTCTCTATAAGTCAAAAGCTAGAGTTTTTGCATCCAAACAGGATCTTAGTCTTTTGATATTGTAAATGGCTTCTGGACACAATACACTGTGGGTAAAGGGCTTGCCCATATATAAGTTTGTGATCAGCTAGCGGAGTAATCAATAACAAATATATATAGCAGTAGCACCTCAATTTCAAAGCAAGTAGGCAGGCAGTGTTTAATTAGCAACAACTGATAAAAAATACCATTCTTTTGTTAATACGTACTATTGCTTATTGACATGGTTCAACTAATGAATGATGAATGTTAAAGCAGGAAAACTATTCATCCGCATGCGTATGAGAGACCGCATTAGACAATCGTTTGTGTTGTTTGGTTTCCTGTATGCATGCATTCCAACGTGTGCAAATAGAAACCAAGGGGGTAAGCGGAATTAAGAGGTAGATTTGATTGACAGAAAATCGCATGCAATGAATGCAACTGATACTGAAGAAGTCCACTTTTCACCTGGATCAAATTTGCCACCGAACCACATTCTGTTCTTGTTTTCACTTTCCAAATCAGTCCCCAGAAACCTTTGCGGGCAGGGACAACACTGTGTGTAGATTGTCTTCTCCTCATTCATGTTACCAGGCATATATACCTTCTAGAGTTTAATCCTTCATGTACTTGTAACACATCCAGCACGCAATTTCAAGGATTCTTGCACCATTTAATATTTGTCTCATTTTGCCTCTTTGTTTAAGGTTCAACACCGCTTTTACTCCATTCTCTTCCTCTCAGAATTTTCAGCACCTTGTCTCCTCAATGCCTAGCATATAGCGAACCAGTGATATTGTGCCACTACCCTTTACCCCACCAATCGATTTACACATAAATGATGCTAAGCCATACAAAATTAGCCCAAAAAGAGAACAACAAACAAATAGAATCCTGTCTAGGACTACCATATTTCTTCTTCCTAAACAAAATCTCTAACATGATATTATCCTAGAGAATTTCCAGGAAGGTTTGAAGATAAATACAACATAGAAGAACCTTTAACAGTCTCCTGGTTGGCTCTTGCTCCTCATTTCTATGACCACCTTGTGACAGTTTGAGTGCAGTGATGCTATAAACGTGGGGCTAGCTGCAGGCCGGTATTCGGGAAAGAGGCGGCTAGACCTGTATCGAACTCCACAAGCATTGCATAGGGTCTTAGGACCCATAGGTCCCTCTCTCCATTGTGGTGTCTTTGTCACCTCACAATGCATGCATTTTCTGGGGGCAACTGATTTCTGTGATGAGGATCTCTTCATCTCAATATTACCAGAGAGCAGGGAGAGATCCTTTTTCCTCTGCTTTCTTTTGACTCTGCTTAATGATTTCCCAGCAGGCCGTGTTTCTGAATCTGATTCAGAATCAGCTGTCCTTTGATCTTTGAGAAAAGTGGGTGAAGTAGAGATGAAAGGAATTGAGAATAGCTGGCTGAAGCTTGAGAGACGCCGGCGTTTGCCTCGAGGACGCTTTGCCGGGATGACAGGTATCTCAAAGTTGGAGTTCTCAACCGACGAAGAACTACTGCTTTCAAAAACTGATACTGGGCTGTAGGTTTGGCATTGGTGCAAATCTATTCCATTATAAGAGACATTCTGGATGGGAATAGTTTTGCCATATGTAGGTCCAGCAGTCTTTGCTAGCTGTTTTATTGGGGAAACATACATCAAACACAAAAAATGTAAAACAATCAGATGCACAAATGGTGGACACAAAATGCCTATATATCTGGCAAAAATAAAAGGATAAATTTTCAACAGTACATAATGTTTCAAGTAAAAGAGAGAGGAATCCACTTAATTTATTCCATCGTTTACATGTATACTCCACAGTCCACGGAGCAAATCACATGAAAGGAATGCTTCAACTCTAATACTTTTCAATTTCCAGATGCCATGAAGTCAATTGTATCAGGAGCCAAAGAGTCTGTCAGTAAAACTACTTGCATCTTTTTGCAATTTCAGTTTGTGATTCTCCACAGAATTGCCTATTAAGCATTTGTGACTAGTGACTACACAAACTTTATGGTACAGCTTAATCTACTTAATCTTTGCAATTAGACAGATTCTACTTAATCTGTGATCACTTATCAATCTTAGCCTAGGTGTAGGCCACCTTACGGATGCATGAAGTTTCCTCAATTTAAATCCATATAGACAGAAAAGTCTTTGGCCAAGAGGAGGGCTATTCATTACTGTGGTACCCAGCCATATACCAAGTTCAAGCACACATGAACATCTATCCATTTACTTTTTAAGGATCCAAGGAAGCAAATTTTACATCTTTTTATGTATGCATACCATCTATTCATCATTCAAAATAACTAAAACACTTTCAACTTCCAAACATTGTTACCAGAAATTTCTGAGGGCAATACTCCTAAAAGTTAAGGCATGAGTACCATGTACCAAGATAATTTTGAGACAAAGATTTTCATGATGTCAATCATTATATTTTAAAACTAATTGCTGCAAATTAATCATATAAATTTTTTTATTACTAATAATCCTGCTTATATCAAGCAAATGCATGAAAACAGAATCTTTAGTATTTATAGCATTTGATTTCCCCTCGCATTTTACTTCTAAACTAGACTAAAGTCATTCAAGAAATATTCTCTCACCCATAAAGAAGTTCGATAACACATCTATCTCTGACCAAGTATAGCAGAGCTAGAAGACATTTCAAAAAGAGTTGAGCCAAAGGATGTGTAAACATTAAAATCATCTCCCCTTCCACTTATCAGTAGTCACTGATTATTTTAGGCTAGAATTAACAATATTTCTTTTGTCAATCTGACGAAGTTCGTAGTAATCAAAGAAAGTATATTAACATTTCCAATTAAAAAGGTCTATGATGAAAGTTACATTCATTCAAAAGTATAAATCCTATCGAATGAAATAACCTGAAAGTAACTGAACTTGGAAAACAGGACCGAAATCATCAAAATGTGTGGTTCAACATTGATATATTCATGTTATTCAGTTTCACATAATTAAACTATGCACATAATTAATTTATCAACTATAACTAAATTGATGTGAAATTCTGAGTTTTCCTCTCCCTGCAGGCGAGGGACAACATGCTGGGGGAAAAATTGAAGTAGACAAAGACATTAATCCATGCAGCACAGGTGGGTGCAGGAAACTCACAGAAGCAGGGAAACTTCTCCCAAGTTTTGGATTCTCATGATGAGTTTTACGGTCACACAGCCCGGATGATGATGATGCTGATGAAAAAACACCAAGAGATGGCTCTTCAAGGTGTTTGAATTGAGCATCCCAATCTTGTTCCACAACATCAGTCTCCACATCTTCAAGTGGGAAATCAAAAAACCCGATGAAATCACCTAGAATCTCATCCGAAAGACCATTAAAATTCTTGTCAAAAGACCAACAGTCCTTCATATTAGCATTATCCTGAAAAGCGAAACCATCCATTAGTGGTTGAGAATTCAAGTATTCAACCACAACATCATATGCTACTTCACATTAAATTAATTTTTTTAAAGTTAGATAGAGGGAAAGGCTATGTGTTCTGACATTGGCTAATTGTGCAATTACCTAGTCATTATAATGAGATTATTATTATATGTACAAATCATCATCAATGGAGTGATAATAAAATCCAACTACACTTGTTAAGGAACGCTCACGTTGCCTTAAATTACGAGATGCTCAAAATTCAAGACCCCTAAGCATATAATATTTAATATTATTGAAGAGAAGGGAAGGAAAAAAAAAAAGCGAAACCAATTAGAGCCGGATAATGAAGGCATGAGAAAAATGAAATGAAAGAGAAAATAAAGAGGTGCCTGTGCCTGTGCCTGTGTGTGTGGTACAGAGTGACAGTGTCGGAAAAACAAACAAGTTTCACAATTGAAGAACCTCACCGTCGCAGGATGATTGACATATGAAATTGCCGGAACTGAACCAGACGTTTTTTTTTTTGTAAATTTTACGGCGATGATGGCGCAGCGCAACTATGCGGAAGCCCTTATCTGCACTCCACTTCTGTCTGCCTCTGCGCTGTTTGGGTAACTGTTAGTTAGATATGAATGAATCTCTGCCGCTTTTTCCTTATTCCCATGTGACATGTCTGAGTCTGCTCTCTTCATCCAAAAAAAATGTCTCGAGTCTGCTCTCTATTCCACGTCACTAAAACTTTTTTTTGGTTGATATCCTCCGCACGCAATTGTATATATTAATTTGATTTAAATATATTTTTGACTTCTATGATATAGAAATATTTTATTTTTTATTTTTTTTAAAAAAATCAAATAATTTTAGTTTTTATAATTTTTTTTATTTTTAGTCTTTTAAGTGAATTAACTGTTGATGTATCTATTTTGAGTCTAGTCTCCACACATACGTGACAATTTGCCACGTAGGATGCCACGTCTCTCTCCTCCCTCTCCTCTCTCCTTCCTCCACCTCCTCCCTCCACCTCCTCTCTCTCTCTCCTCCCTCCACCCCCACCCCCACCCCCACCCCGCCAGGTTGCAAACAAATGACCACAACGAAGCCATCACCACTTGCAGCATTAAGGAGAGCCTCACCATCACAATTAATATATCCCAGAACCGTGTAATCTAGTTTCCTCCACCCGAAATCCATCTCAAAAAAGGGAAAATTGGTCCAACCAAGCATAAACAAATTCGGATTATTCTTTATTAATTTCCCTGAATTGACCGCCCTCATCTCTTCCTTCAAAGCAGTAAAACATGTCCCTCAACGAATTCATGTCCTTCTGATTCGCAAGAGCAGACCTCACATACTCATCACTAACGCTCTCACGACTGAACAACAAACCACGGCACGGTGCTATGGCTGGCCGATCGACAGCAAATGGCAGACACGGTGCGATTGGAGCTGCTACCTTTCAGGTGGTGGGGTGGAGGGAGGAGGAGAGAGAGGAGGTGGTGCTGGTGGGGTGGGTCGGGGTGGGAGGGAGGAGAGAGAGATACTCATGTGGCATTCTATGTGGCAAAGTTTTTGACCACGTAAGCGTGTTGACTGAGCTCAAAATGCATATCAGTAGTCAACTCACTTAAAAAATTAAAACAAAAAAAAAGTTATAGTGACTAAAAGCGTTTGACTTTTTTAATAGGAACTAAAAACAAAACACTTATATATTATAGGGACCAAAAACATATTTAAACCTATTAATTTCTTACGTGAGTGATTAAGACTTCTCGTCTCTTAACTAAGGTCTTGGGTTTAAGTTTTGGTATGAAAAAATCTCAATCGAGAGAGATACCATCTATTAGAGGTGTCAAACAAACTCTTGTAGGAGATTAGTCTCCATCATACAATTGATAAGATACCCTTCGATATAAAATAAAAAAAATATATTAATTTTTTTATTAACATCTATTTAAGAGATTAACTTTTTCTAACAAATTTTTTTCTATACACACAACTCGAAGATCGAACTTGAACGTTGAAATCATACTAAACGAGATTTAGGTATCTACCAACTTGTGCGCACCACACCATGTTGGTAAATTTTTTAATCAATGAATGCTGAGAAATAACTCGCACGAAATAGGCATTGATGATTGTAAACTTGTATTCCTGATTCTATTCTATTAATATAAGTTTATTTCCGTAAAAAAAACTTCTTAACATGTTTATTTTTTAATTGTAAACATATTTTTTTATACAGAACGGGGCAAAAACCTAAAAAAGAGAAAATTAAATGCCATATTTATTAAATATAGAGCTAACTTAAACAATAGTATATTAAATATTATATTATCAATGCTATAAATATAATTGTTACAACTATTACACGTTATAATCATAAATTATAAAATATAATATCTTAAATATTATGTAAATATTTATGTCATTTCATTAAATTTTAAATGTTAAATATTTATTAAATATGAAATTAACTTAAACAATACTATTAAATACTATATTTATTAAATATAATGTAAAATACTATAATAAATTTTTTAGTACAAATCATTCTTTATGTATATTATTTACTATTACTAATATTTATTAAATATGATATATTAAATGTTATAAAAAATATTAATTTAATTAATTATAGAAGGATAGATAGATGATTACAACTCTTGAAAGACGTGTCAATAAAATTTAATTGATTGCTTAAGATTGTGTTTTTTTTTCCACACTCGCGGTATTCCACGAGAAAATAAACTCTGAACTAATATATAATTTACATTTGCATTCTATAGAAAGTTATTGATTGACATAAATGTAAGAGTTTTACATGTGGTGTTATTTGATCCTGTCTCATATATATATATATATTTAAATTTTTTTATAATCGTTTGTTGATAGATAATTTACAAATTCTTCTTCCGATTTAAAATATAAGCAACATAGTACAAAAACACACAGATCAAAAAATGCTTTAAAAATGTGATAATCTTAATTAATATTCATTAGTTTTAATTTTTTTTTCCAAAAATACCTCCTTTGATGTCTTTCACAAATATGAATATTGTATTAAATTAATAATATAATTAAAAAATTAACATTTAATTTATTTAAAATTAATAAATATTACTTATATTTTTAAAAAAAATATATTTACTACTTATATTTTAGACTGAAGAGAGTATAATCTGAAGTTCTGGCTGACACTTGCGCTATATCTACTAACCTCGAAATGTAACGAATTTCCTTCGTCAAACTTTTCTTACTATTTAATTCCTTTTAATTTTATTGAATTAAAACACCCCCTCTCACATACATATATTGAGAGACATCAATTTATACCGGCACTCTTACAATATTAAAAACTTCAGAAAAAAAATATAATTTTCGTCAATACAAACGTTAAGTTATAATTATTTATTATTGTGCTAACCTTTACTGAAGAATGAATAACAATATTTTTATATATTTTAAATATATAAATATAAAATATTGATTTTGAGCCATATTAATGACCTATTAAATAATTTTAAATGGATGTAAAGTTACACAAGCACATGCATTGTAAATTTCAACGTGATGGTGAATTTATTAAAAAAATAAATTCAAACGATGTAAAATTGCTAAAGTATTAGTTTACTTAATAATATAAAGAATCAAAACCAATTTTCTTAGCTATTGCTATAATGCCAACCACAAACCTACTACAGATACCAAGATAAATGAGTTGCAAACCATAAGGAATGGCTCAACAGCAAATTAATCTTCATTTTAGTAGTGTATATTAGATTAGATAGACTAGATTACATATAGTAGATAACTTGGAAGGTAAAAGTACTCAATTTTTTGATCTGAAACTCTCTTATGAGTCTATGACCCTGTTGTTTGTGTGTGGTGTGTGTGTCGGTTGACACATAAATTGGGCTTTTGAAGAAATTAACTGTATATAATAACCACAGTTCATAGTTGCATAAGTCAAGTATCAACCCCACGTTGACCAAAAAGAATAGTATCAACCCCATAACCAGCTGACTGTAGCCAAATGAAAAGGAAGAATTTTCAACAAAAATGAATATAAAAAGGAAACGCCCAACAGAACTCAAGAACTAAGCTACCCATCAACGGATAAAACTTCGAACAAAATCCAGTTTGAGCTATAAGACCGGGGATGAAAATATCGATCCATCACTCAAACCAAGGCTGAACAGAGTTCTCTCTAAATATATTTGTTCTCTAAAATCTTTTAGTTAGTTTTAGAGGGTGTAGCCCCACAAATTATGATGTAATGACTTTCACTTCTTAACCTTCAACGTTCTTCTTCTCACATTTACAATTAGTAAGAACAAGAAAAGGATGAAGACAAAGGTAATTGCTAATGTAAGGACCTTCCAGAGGATGAAGCCATATGCACTGCTTGATATGTTATCCCATCTCTCCTGCTATTTAACACAGTAAAAGCAATTAAAATACAAGACAAAAGATTTCAGTACAAGTAACGAGATGTGCCCCCATCGACAAGTAGATATCTAAAAATTACCATTGTGGTCGTGAAGCCAAATTTACAGAGCAATATCTCTTTCATTTCTCATCCATTTTATGCATATTATGTATGCCTATAAACTTTATCTCGTGGACAACAAATACATATAAATACTTCATACAAACTTTATTATGAAAGATATCGAGTTTTAAAAATTGAATTCATAGATACGGTTTTCATTGAAATCTAAAGACAAGATGAACAATAAAATTGTCTCAATTTTGAATCCCCCATGAGTATTTTGACTATATACCATTTACACCAATTAGTTGTATGCTCGTATTAAGATAAAATTTACATAAAAATAATATGCATAAAATAGATAACTAACTCTAGATATCAATTCTCGAAGTTACTGCTGTCTGCTGTGACCGCATTTTTTGTTTTAAGTGGTCCAAAATTAAGACTCCCAAACTTTTGCAACCATTAACTCCCATGGATAAGATTATCTAACCATTTAGTGAAGAGAGAGAATATATCAAACTAACAGTCATACCTCAGTAATCCGCAATGAGGTTTTATGTTGCTTATAGAATATGGCTCTTGCATATTCATAGAGCTCCAGGTCAAGCTCATTAAGAGACCGTAGCTCCTGCAGAACCTCTTCAGGAACCTCAAGTCGTGCCTGTAAAATCACAAAAATCATCAGAAAGGGATAACACAGCAGTACAAGCTGATAGTAGGCTATAGAGCTTTCCAACACTCAAGTCAAATAGCAACATTAACCTAACATTACACACTCAATGTCATTGGTAACAAATAAGTCTAATAACAAAGTAATAGACAATGAAACAATTCGTAAAAGTAAACATGTTCATTACTCATGTCATCATGTTCTAATATGTATACACGCGATTTGATTTGCATACATGACATTCTGCACCACAAATACCCCAATCAAAAAGGATATGCAAAATATGCATTTCACATAATAAATTTTATCAGCTTGTCATGAGCTTCTGAAATATAAACAGACTGCAAACCGCAAGATTATCTTTTTTGTAGCAGGGATATGGTTTAATCTTGTCAAGAAACTATCATCACAGAATCATAAAATTTCCAGCTAAAATGAAAGCAAATGTCAATGTTTAAGTGTTCAAATTGTCTTGAAAGCCCATGAAATGATTTTAGTAATACAGAAGTTTCATAATGAAAGCTTGCACAACACATGCATCCCAGACTGTACAGCATAATTTGAAACCAAAATTTAATTAGCTTGAAATACAAGCACCACCTGCCCATGTAATAAATACATATCCCAGGCAGTGGTAGATGTCTACATCCAAAGTGTGAGTCAAGGAAGAATAGATATTCACGCACACATAATGATGGTCAAAGAATGAGTGATATTATTTTAGCATTATAGATCTGTTAAGCTTGCCTCCTTTGTAAAATTCACTGGAATCCTCTTCAAAGATGAGATGCGTCGGCGTGACTGGGCCTTCCGTAAATTAGAAATACAGACTTCATAAGCATCCATGAGCTTTCCAACAGTCATCTGAAATCAATGAAAGATCAGCATGCTGATAAAGATGGGAAATGGATAATATCTGATAAGTCCATAACACCACCATATTTGCTAAGGAAACAAACTTACAGTTGATTCTGCTGCTTCTCCGCTTTTACTTGAAGTAACCTCACTTGCTCCCCTGTCCGAGGTGATATTCTGTGTTGCGGTGAGCAATATTGTAAGAATGTTTTCCATATTCAAACTTCAATGACTAAGTTCCTCCATCCAAGATATGCTTCTTACCTGATGTTCACTGCTATCAGGATCAGAATCTGAAAATGAACTCTGTTCTGTTGTACAAGTACATGATCAATGCCACATGTTAATTAAAATACAACACAATTTATGTCAAAGACTAAATGTCAACACCAAAATACTACCCCAAAGGTCATTTCAAAACATGATATTTGACACACCCACCCATATCTTCTGAAAATTTTACATGTCTGAGTGCATGCAAAAAATATTGGTGCTAGTATCATACTCCAAGTTCTGTACTATTTCAAATTACTTCTTTCCCTTATTTTTGGATAAGCTCTCCCCGTGTAACTTGAGAAAAAGTTTGACAGAAACAGACAAGTGTTTAAATCACACTAACCTGTGTTATCATTAATTTCCAAGCTGGTGTTTGGTGCATTAAGCTGTGATATCACCTGAGCACCAACCACATTTCCAAACATTGTCGCAGATTCTCTGTGCTCCTCAGTAAGACCAACATATAACATATCATCCAGTCTCTTCTGCAAGATGTACAAGCACATGCCATTACTATACTGAGTGAGGAAAGGAACAGTAGGGGGAACAAACAACTATATGATGCAATTATCATAACTTCAAAAGCTTATTTATTACCTTTGCAACTTGTAGCACATATTTACCAAGAACCTTATGCTTCTGTACACAATGGCGCACTTCATGTGCTTCTGCTATATGAGAATTGTTCGTCAAACCTGCAACCTGATTATTGGATAACAATCCATCAAACTTTGTTACATATATTACAAACATAATTATGTTGAGAGCGAATCATCCAACAATAAAAATGGGTGATTATAAGGGATCTTGCAGCTTAAAAAAAAAGAGCTGCTATTTGTTACGAATAGCAACCACACAAAATGCACTAATGGAGACATGGCTTCTACTAAAGAAACACACTGCTCGTGCTGAAGTACCTGAAATGTGGCTCCATTATGTACAATATCCCAAGCCACAGGATGATTGATGTATTCTTGTAACGGCATTGCAAAATCTTCCATGTCATAAGGATCATTGCTCTCAACGACATTCAGTCCCCTGCTATACCTAGCATCTCTCTGCATTAAGGTCTACATCGATCACACATGCATCACATGGAAATATGGAAGAACATATTTAAAAAGTAAAGGTCAAGTGGTATAATGCAGTAGTTGGTAATGTGTTAACACATTAGCCAACAGAAAGGCAATCTTAAGTAAAGAATTCACTTTCTTTTTGGCAACTTTAGTTTCTAATTTTCCCATCTTCAACGATAAATGAATGGCTACACCTGTATATTTAAACGCATCTACATCCATAATCATATCACAGAAAGCAAAGTTATGTCTAAGATTACTTTTCACACAAGAATCAGGCTTCATGCTCTTTGACACAGGTTACAGGCAAATATAAAACAACAAATAAAATATACCCTAGCAAATAGGTCTTCCCTCATCCATGGAACCAGATACTTCCATGGCCAGATATCCAGGGTGCTTACACCTTTAGTCTTAGAGCGCAAGCGTGAAGCCATCTGTGTTGCAGATGTCAAGTTTGGATGCACCAAAAACCTAGCCGCAACCTCAATTGAAAATTCATAAGTACTAAAGACACGGTCAACTGGATTCCTAAGTATGGTAACCACAGAAGTTCTCTCCCTCGGAAGTTTGGATGTCATGCTATAGTCATCGTGTGTAACTAACAGCCTGCATTTTTGCTTGCTGCAATTTCACGAAAATAACAGGAAAAAAAAATAAGCAATATATGATGGATTATAATGATAAGCCACAAGCCCACAACCTACAAGGTTCTGAACCCGGGCAGAGTAGACATCAGAGAACTTAATAAATGTTAAAAGCCTTTTCAGGTGTCAAAGATTTCTTAACAATCACAACAGCCTAAAAAAAGAGTTATCTAAGGCACTCCTCAAAAGCTTTTTCGACTTTTATTGTCAAAAAGCACCAGCAACAAAACCCACAAACACACAGCTGTGTCAGTTGGGGCTACTCACTGGAAGTGCTACCAACTTCACTTCACGAACAACCAAAACAATCATTTTAAACATTGAAGTATGGTTTGGAGTAGGAATATGATACAAAGAATTCGGGCAGCACACCTTGGATCAAAGCGCAACCTATCATATGAGCGAGGGCATTCCAGGTAGCTGGGATACAATTTTTTCAAAAAGCTGCGCAAACAAACAAACAGACACACCAACAGAAGGCAACAAACAGGTCAATGAATTTCGTTCAAGACAAGAAGAGACTCGTGAAAAAGGATGATTAGTGAAGACCAGAAAAAATAAGTGCGCCCTCCCGTTCTGGGGACATGCAGGAAAAACAGCAAATCCCTCAGTGTGTGCTTATCTTCTTGTTTGATTTCTCTATCAAGCGAAGAACGCGCCCAACTGTTAACAACTCTCTCGCACTGTCCAAAATCATGTTCCGCAAAAGAGCCATTCACTAGCACCAAAAATAAAAAACTACCGGTTAATTATCAATCCACAAAATATTGAAACGGAGAAATACACGATGCATCATTGATACCTAATCCAAGGAGAATCAGCAAGGTGCAGAACTTCAGAGTAGGATCCATACACGAAATCCCTAACGAGAGCGCAGGGAGACAAAGGAGAGCATGAATTGATGGAGAAAAGTAGAGAGAAAACAAACAGCAATGGTAGTATGGTAATGGACCTACCTGTATCGAATTCCGGGATCTCGTGTTCATAAATTTACACAAAGTGTGTTGGGATTCGGCAGGACAGAACTCGCGATCGAGCTGGACCCAACCGAAAACCCTTTTTTGTTTTTTTTTGTTTTTATTTCTTGAGCTGAAGCTGGGATTTTCTATCCAACCAAACAGAAACTTTCCCGGGAAAAAAAGGAATTGGGGTGAAGTTGAAAACACTGTGCGGCTTTTTTTAAATGAAAACCGAAGAGTGAAGTCTTACTTGAAACGGTGAAGACTGAACGAAATCCGCACCTTTTGTTTCTGTTTGTTTCGGCGCACAGCACAACATTTCACCCTTACAAACAAGTTTCTAACTACTACTGCTAATGCCAAATAAGAATTGAAATGGTGATTTGAGCAAAAAAAAAAGAATTGAAATGGTGAGATGGAAGGGGCAAAATGGGGGAAAAAAAGTTGTATTAGAAGTGGCGGCGGGTTCCGAACGTTTTCACTTTTTTTGGTGCTTTGCAAGGAGAAATAAAATTTTGCAGATTATTATGCTTTGTTGTGAAAAATGGAAAACAGAATCAGACAGCACAAACGTTTCCAATTTGAAGAGGAGAAACAATAATCGAAATTTTAAAAAATAAATAAGGCAAATATGAATATATATTTTTAAAATGAAATTTAATAATATGAATTTTAAATTATTAATATATTATTTATTTTAGTTTAAAAAAAAATTGGACATATTAATAAGACAAAACAATATTCATTTTAGTGTTTTACTTCGATTATTAGTTTTACATTTGTTATGATATATTAGTTGACTTATATTGTTTGAAAATATATTAAAATGCTGAGTATAGGTAGATTAGTTAAATAATAGAACTATAAAAAGGTAGATTAGCAGGGATAATTTTATATTTATGTATCTATATTAATATAAGTATACCAATTGAGGTTGACGTGAGTGGTTAAGGCCCCTTGCCCCTTAATTAAGGTCTCGTGTTCGAACCTTGGGTATGAAATAAATCTCAATTAGTCTCCATCGTATAAGCGGTGGGATATTTCTCGATATAGAATAAAAAAATATTAATATAAGTATAGGTGATATGATTATTTTGTAAATAACATTATATTTATAGAAGTTAGTTCTATTTAAATTCGACTGGATGGGTTTTTAATATATTGGATCTAAAAACAAATTTAATAAAAAAATCTTATCTTATCTACAATTTTCGATTCAATTTTTACCGTTTGTATTATATTTTTTTTTATAATAACCGTTTGTATTATATATATTTTTGAAGGACCGTTTGTATTATATTAGTTTAGTTTATATATGAAAATAAAACATTCCCTCCTCGGCTCCTCTAACCTCCACCAGAAGAGCTGTCAAAACGAGTCAACTCAGTCCACATGAGTTAATTTGCCACGAACTGAGAGTTAAACAAGTTGAGCCGAGTTGGCTTGAATTTTTTAAAGGTCAGAAAATGCACAGCTTGGCTCAGCCCACCATAGGCTCGAGGGTTATGCGAGCTGGCTCACGGGCTGTATCATTAAAAAAATATTTAAAATAATTAAAAAAATATTTAAAAAAAACTAAAAAAATATTTAAAATGCTAGAAAATAAAAAAAAAACTAAAAAATATTTAAAATGATTAATTTTTATTATTTTTTAGTGTGCCTCGCGAGCCAGCTCGACTCGTGACGAGCTGACTCTCTTCAGCTCGCGGGTTAAATGAACCGAGCCAAATCGGTCTGGGGTTAAACGAGCCAGCTATTTAATAACCATTTTAGTCCACGAACCGAGCTAAGCCGAGCTGGCTCGCGAGCCACGGCTCATTTTCAGTGCTCACCGGTATAGTTTGTACTAATTCATATAGTTTGCTTAGAGCTTCTATTCAATTTCAGTAATTGTTAAATTGTGGATCTAATATCCAATTTAATTTATTAATTATTATTGAATGATTATCAATTTAGTCTTTAAAATTATAGAATGCTTTCAATTTAATTTTTAAAATTATTATAATTAAAATTTAAAATTAGTCTCTAAAATTAGAATTACGCAAATATATCAGTCTCTATCAAATAATATTAAGAAATAAATTGACTAATTCAAAAATATAAATATAATCAAATATTTTTAATTTTAATAATTTCAAAAATTAAATTCGCATATCTTACAATTTAAAGGATATTTTAGTGATTTACTGTTATTTTTACAAAATAGTACAATTTTGGTATAGGTTTTCATTAAGGTTTATAACTTGTTTGTTTTGAATCGGGATACCATTCCACTCAACTCTTTTTTTTTAAAAAAAAAAAACTATTCACTGATAGTATAATGTAGCATGACACATTGACACCCTTTCAAAGATCAGAATAACTTATTTGACCTTACACAGAATCCAAGTAGTAGTAGTGGTGGTGGAAATATAACTTATTTTTTATTTTGAAATGGAATAACAATATTCCACTCAACTCTTTTTTGTTTCTATAAGAAAAAACACTATTAACTGATGATAGTATAACGTAGCATGACACCATTTCAAAGATCAGAATGACTAATTTGGCCTTACACAGAATCGAAGTAGCAGTGGAAAATTGGAGGAGTCTTCTTAAAAGGGCAAAAGTTTAGAAAGTGCGGCCCAGCGTGTCAACTCTCTGACTCTGTATGGCTGGCACATGGCTGTTGGACATCGTGAACATTGAACAAGGTTTCTCCTTCTATTTGTTGATCTCAGTGGGATAGTCCCCACCACATTTCCTGCGTGAGTTAGCTAAATTTTAATTACTAATTAAAAAATAAATATATAAGTTAATAATCTAAAAATATGTTATTTAATAAAAACAGAAAAGTATTTTAATTTTGATTTAAATATGAACTTAGTCTCTCTAAAAATTTAAGTTTTGAATTTAGTCTCTAAATTTAAAGTCAATAGTTTTTAGTCCTTTCAAATTTTAAATTTTGAATTTAGTCTCTCATTTGCGTTGACTCGTGTCATGTCGCCCGAAAAATACCTACGTGGCATATTGCTGACCACGTCATTTGACACGTCATTTATTTACAGGGATTAAAATCAAAACATATAATTTTTACAGGCACCTCCACCACCACCCCTCTTTCTCCACCACCACCACCACCACCACCACCACCACCACCACCACCACCACCACCACCACCACCACCACCACCACGACCCCCTCTCTCTCTCCTCCTTTTCCCTCCTCCTCTCTCCTCAATCCTCGGTCAAAATGGAGTTAGAGTTAGCTCAGTGACTGTTTCGAAAATCAAGGTTTTTTCCAACTGGGTATCCTTCAAATTAATGCTGCTGCATTTGTTTAAAGCTTTAGTCTAATTTTGGGAATCTGCATTGGGTCTAATATACGGGGTTGAAAATTTGATGATTTCAGTAAGAAGAACTAACTCTGAAAAATGAAGAACTTTTACTGGTTTAAAGAGATTTCAAACATTGCGAAAATATAGATGATGATATTTATTGATGGCTGTTTGGATCAGCAGGTGGGTTTTCCACCTCGGAGGTTGTAACCCAGGATTGAGGAGAGAGGAGGAGGGAAAAGGAGGAGAGAGAGGGAGAGGGAGAGGGAGAGGGGGTGGGGGTGGGGGTGGGGGTGGAGGAGGAGGGGTAGAAAGAGGAGGTGGTGGTGGAGGAGAGAGAGAGGGGGGTGGTGGTGGTGGTGTTGGTGGTCATTGTAAAAATTATATGTTTTGATTTTAGTCTCTATAAATAAATGACGTGGTCAGTAGTGTGCCATATAGGCATTTTTGGATGACATAACACAAATCAACGCAAATGAAGGACTAAATTCAAAACTTAAAATTTAAAAGGATTAAAAATAATTGATTTTAAATTTAGAGACTAAATTTAAAATTCAAATTTTTAAAAAGACCAAATTCATATTTAAACCTTTAATTTTTTACTAGTATTTTGATTTTCTAGACACATATTCCCATGAAAAGATTATCTATGTCATTATACTAAATTGTTTGTCTTTATTGTTGGGAATCTCTCCAATTTATTTTTTGTTTAGTAAAATTGAATGTGATTTTGGTTCAGTTTATAAGCCCAATTTTCACACAGAATTCAGCTTCTCCATTATCATCAAACTGTTTAACGGCAAAAAAAAAAAAATAAGAGTCAACGCCAATACTCTCTCCATGATATATTTCGTTTAATTAACACCATTCATGGTTCTTGTAAAAGAAACAACAATCATGGTTTATTTTTATTAAGAGTGTTGAGAATTGAGAAACTCGGCCAATTTAATAAAAAAGAAAATTGAAAATCATATAAATAAAGGTTAAAAACAGAAAATATAAATAATCACTTTTAATTAATATAAACTGATTCAACTCAGCTTAAACAAAATATATATAATCACACACACACAATCTCAATAATGAATTACCGTCGTATTCATTTATTTATTTATTTATTTATTTATAATTTTCCATGCATTTCAATAATTTATTATATTTATTTTAATTTACAATATGATAAATCTAAAATATCGCTAAAAATCTATCAAGTTTGTAATAAATTGTAATGGTAAATATAAAATATTATTTAGAAATATATCAACATTATTAATGTAGAGAATGATAAATATTAAAATGTTTTGAAAATCTCAATATCTTGTCCTATATCCTTTTCTATTGCAAAACAAACATTGTACAATACAAAATGTTATACTCTAACTCAACTACTTGAACTGTACTATTCTATCTTGTTCTATTTGTGAATCAAACTGCAGACCCTAGGACTTTAAAATCATAGCGCACATGCAGATTATTATCCAAAACCTTCACTATTAGCTAGTTTTGGTTGCAAATTGAGTGCAGAAGTGATGCAACTTAGTTGGCAGTTAGCTAGCCTGAGATCGATTTCCTTTCCTTTAATAAATATATATATATTTGCATGCAACCTAGCACCCGAGGGAAGGAACCTAATTAAGCCTCAACAACCCGAGTATATAATGTAGGGAAAACATGTACAGTACAATGGAAGATAGGTCGGGCCGCATATATTAACCCCTCACAATACGTCTAAGTCCTTTAAGATACACCTTATCAGCATTGGTGAGGCGAGCTTGGAATTCGGCCCACTCACTTCTGCATCTCGTTTTGACCTGAGAGTCACAAGACAAAAGTATAAACTCCGCACTTGTGAATACATTGAGTTGTATAAGTAGAGCATTATTTCCATGTGAAATATACATACCGCATCCCATTTATCTTTTCCATCATCAGCTTCTCCCTGAAAATTTTACACACACATAGATATCTCAGAAAAATTAATTTTCAATAAAAACAAGTTCACAAAAGAAGTAATTAAACACCATACTCAATTGACACATTAATGCAATGTTAAGGCGAGTGAATGCTATTATTATATTGTTTTGTCCCTTGCGATATGAAATATATGGTAACAAATATCATGTTGGTTTGTGATTCTAACCTGGTCTCCAAGAGAAGGAAGGAATTGATGAACAATCCATTGTGAATCAACTACACCAATTTTTTCATGCGCGGGCTGCCAAAATCAAACAAAAATGAATTTATTGAAGTGACGAGAAAATAACCCATATTTAGCAGAAAACATAGAGATCATTCCATACAAAAGAAGCTCTTCAATAGAATTTGATAATTCATAACCATGAAAAGAGAAAAGAGTTTATTGAAATGCATTTCACTTCGGAATCATCCTTGAATGATTCAAGATCATAATTAAAACCATGGAATTCATTTCAAGAATTAAGCTAAGATTGCCATATCCCAATAACATATATAGTAACTTGAGATATAAGAAAGCCAAAATACATAAATATTGACAGATAAACATATTATATATATATGCAAGCTTACTTGACCAGGAAATCATGTCATGGAACCTTTCGAGCATACAGTAAGTCCAAAAGGCAAAAAGTCACATTTGAATTTAAATCATTTGATCATGATACTTGAGAACTAGCAGTCTTAACATAAATGCAAGTCGTCTACCATGTTGTAGTAACCAAAAGCCTCAAAAAAGGAAAGGGAGAGAAAGAATATCCCTTAATTGGAAAATATTATGTAGTTTCATCATTTTTTCCTTCTTAGCCGTGAGAAAAGAAAGGGCAAAAAATTATATTTAGAGATTGATCTAAAACGGGTTAACTTAAATTTATCAACTTAACTAGCAAACTTATCAGTTAATTGATAGCATTTGTATGCAGGCATGACCAATTGAAGCAAAAAAATCTGTCAACAACTGACAACAAGGTGCCCACCAAAAAAAAAACAAACTGACAACAAGGTTAATGAAGTGATATAAGGTCCCGGCTTTAGGAAGGGATGAAATAGATATATATAATAAATAGGATCTTCTGACCTCCGCACATCTTCTGAGAGCGAAATCCAATCCCCATCCATGCACTAAATCATTCTACAAGCATATGTTTGGTAAGTCCAACGGGCAATTAAAAAGTTTGAATATATCACATCAAAGAGAAAATCACGTAGTTATATATGTTACCACAATATCAACAACCAACAAGTGCTTTGAAAATCAAAATATACCTGAATCATATGCCACACACATCGCCAAGCTTCTCGAGAAAAGACAGGAGCCATAATTTCCACAAATCTAAAAGAACGAAAGGAATGGTGATCATGTTAATTGAACGAAAATAAAGTCTCGGCAAAGTTATAAGTTACAATTCAACTTTGCATCAAGGAGGAAGAAAGAGCATACGCAGCACAAGGAGGCAAATATGGATCGTTACACCAGCCTGGTTTCTCATCTGTAACCCTTTTCACCAATAGATACATAAAGATGTGTTAAGAACACATTTGAAGGCATGATGAAGGGCAACTTATTAAGGAGAAATGATTGAAATTAGAGAGGAAGGAGTACTTGTGAACTTCTGTATCATCCCTCCTCTTTGTCATCTCCCACGTCAATCCACTATTGGGCTCAAGACCAGGTTGAGATATCTCCAAACCATGTTTTTTAACCATGTTAATATACCTAGTAAATAAAATACAGTTAAAAAAACTAAAAGCTGCGTATAATGACAAATATGAGCAGGATAGAACAGATGGGAACAAGAAAATACTTGTCTCCGTTGAAGTGTTCCAATCCAAGATCTTCATCCCATATAAAAACATATTCATACGCTGACACAATATCAGGATGCAAGAACCTTTTAGCATACCACCTGCATAAAATAATGTAAGAAACATATATATTGTAAAAACTTAAAGAGGGCGATTTTAAGTTCAGCACTCCAAATGGTGATTAACTATTTTCTTTTTTCTTTTAATTTTGTTGATATAAGATGAAAAGTCATTAGATGATAAACTGCTGCAAGAATCCTTAAGTAAAATGTAAGCATCGATTAATACTGTTTAAAGGGGCAACAAACCACAAAGCCTGTAAACCCAACCAAATGTTAGGGGGGATGAAAAGACAGATAGAAGAGAAAAAAATACCATTTTGTTTGTTTCCTTGCACTGACATGAATTGCATTCTTTGACCATTCATATCGATCCCATTCACTAGTTCGTCCATCATAATGAAAGAGCAAAATTGCAAAATCATCAGAAAACTACAGAACAATTTGATAGTTAGTACTATGAAGACAGCATGAAAGGGTGAAAAATAACTTCACATGTGCAAACATAGTCCATCTCTATAACCTTTTTGACTGCAGCATTAATATTATCTCTCTGATCATAGCCAACAGTGAATGTTACTAAATACTTTGGCTTTTTCTTCAGATCCTATAGAATTCAAGGTGTCATTGTTAGACTCATGAACAAGACATCTAATAAATAGATATATAACTCATTAGCACTACTCATATAAGCACACCAGCTGACCAGATGGTTTTTTTCTTCCAAAATACAACAACTAGGGCATTTTCCCACCGGGTAAGTTGAGCTACATAAATCATGCAGTCATTGAGTCATGTCAAAAACCAACTCCTTAGAGAGGTCATTTAATTATAAATCATCTTAAAAGACCATAGGCTTTAACCAAGTAAAATCCAAACGACTAATTATAATATTATCCCAAACTAACTGCTCATCCAAATAAATCATCTAAAAATTGTGAAAATTAAGCTCCAACCCAAAACAACAAATTCCTTCTCCGAAAATCAGCTTATGAACATGCATGCAATGAAAGTTGCATGTAAACACATTTGAAATAAGTGCACACCTCTAAGTTATAACTAATATGAGCTTTCTGGGCATGTACAAGTGGGTATAGGCTTTTATTTGTTTTCTATATAAAATGTGGATACTCTCTATGTTTGGATAAGATTCAAGTCCCACGTTTAAGAGTTACCTCCCTGATATTTTCACTCTTACAAGCTTGCTTGCTCTCAAAATCATCACACAAAACAATAAACTTTCATCCTCACCAAACAAGCCACAACAATTGCAGCCATTGACAGAAAGCGTGGGGGAACATGGTGAAGCATGGAGGGTGCTTTGGTGAGAGCAAAAAAGAGCAAATGGAGGCGTGGGGAAGGAGTAGGGGAGAAGGGAAATGCACCAGACTCGAGTTAGGGTGATAATTTAATACCAAAATGTTACACGGACCCCTGTACAACACCCACCACACACCTACAATGCCCATTTTCTTCACTGGCCTCGGGTGTTGCGCGGGTGGTTGGTGGTCCGCGTAACATTGCTCAATTTAATATTATGTGTATATAAATATCAATATTTAATATGTATTGGTGTGCTATACTTGTTTTGTTTTTTTTTAAATTATCGTATTTACCTATCATATCAAATAGCCATACTTGTACCTGTACCATGCAACACACGCCACATATAATTTCCTCTTCCTGCATAGTAAATAACTGTGACGGATTCATACCTGGCTAGGCTCACCCCACAGTCTGCGCAAATAAAAATCAGATTCTGATACAACAATTCCTGGGGGCAGTGATTCTGCTCCAAGAGGATTGGTTGGAACATATATCTGCAGAACCAACAGCTCTCAATCAGGAAAAGGGTTGGCAGGAAAAAGAGAAGATTAAACATAACCTTTATGATGAATAGTTTGGCCTAATATATATATGTGCTAAAAACCAATGTTATAATGAGGGATAATACCGATTAAAAATTACAGCTTTGCACTTCCGAGAATAAAAGTGAATGCATGCAGATCAAATAAAGAATAAGCATGATAATTACCTTCGGTAATTTCATAGACCCAAGGAATTCAATACGCTTGGTTCCAGATTTGTCACTAATAGTTAGAGATTTGTCTACGTCAGCGGAAAATCTGTCTATTTCAGCTATAGGTACATCAAAAGAATGTCCTAAGCCTGGAGATAAGTTAATCTGCAAAATTCAAGAAAAGAAAAGGCGAGTAAAATAAATTGAATGGATGCCAACTGCCCGATACAACACTGAAGATTAAATGTGGCAAATATATTACCTTAGTCAAATGCAAGGATGGAATGGAAATACCAATAAAAATTCCAAAGGCAACTGCCATGATTGTCGTAATGATAGTCCTGGCACTATCATTTGTTCTTTTTACCACACTGCAGAAGAAATAACAGACTAGATTCAGGAATTTCTGTGCTTATAAAAACAGAACAAAAAGCTTCTTATTAAGCTACAAAACTTATTCATGCCTCCGTTGCATTATTCCCGATCAGACCAGCAAGGTTCTCCCACAATCAAGTCAAGGGATTTATCACCCAGAAAAAGTTCAAGTCCTTATGCAGACTCTGAAGCAAACATGTCATCCTTCAAAAACCAAAATAGTGATGAGACACAAATAGAGTAGAGTGACGTGTGCATCTGTACGTGCGAGCTTTACGTCTGCATCTAAAATGGTATCTTCTCATCTAAGCTGTCACCGAAATCATGGATGCACGCATATCATGTGAATATATATACGAAACCGGAAATAATACTTAGACACCCGATTCACCCATCACACACCTTTTTATGAAGAAATGTCTACATAAAATTGTACTATTGCAGGTGTGAGAAGGGTGTATTGGGTGTTGAAGTATCTGTACTCATACGAAACACTAAAGTTACCAATAGGCTGGCTGGCTACGCGCATGTCCAATTCAACAAAAAATGTAGCTTATCACCAACATGATAGAGACACTGACAACAAGTACAAGTGAGGAAATCATTCCAAAACATCGAAAACATGCCTTTTAACAAGGGGAAAAAAGGAAGAAGAAAAAGTCACTTAAAAAACCAAAATGAAACCAAAGTAACGTGACAATATTATAGCATATTCTTGATCTGCATTGGAGAATCTAACGAAGAAAGAACTACGAAGGAATATAGTCATTCACATGGAACGTTATTTTCGTCGTAAAATTATCGTCGGGATTTGAATAAACAAAATGCGATTGAGAAGAAATGGACTCAGAATGAAAATAGATTTTGCAGGATGGGATCATCACGTGATCGATGCGTGAAGGAATTATAAGATTTTACAGCAAAAGAAGATGGAGATGAACTTACGGAATCGAAGGGAGAAGAACTAGGGTTCAGGCTTGGCTTCTTCGTCGATCGAATAACACTGACACAGGAATAGAGAGCGAGCTTAAAGACGCATGGCATTGCCTATTGTTGCTCCCAGTCTGAAAACTAGGAAGAAAGAAAGGAAACGTCTGCTTATCAAAATGACGAAACTCTCCCCCCACCCCCAAACTTTTGTTTTTTGCAATTTTGACTCATGACACATATGTTTCACTTGATTTTAAATTAATAAATTAAATTAAATTAAATTAATTTACACCTAATATCCTACTCCCAATTCCCAAAAGAGATTTGTCTTTAAACTAGTTAATGTAATCTCGAATGAGTGATATGCTGACATATCTAACTATTTATGTAAAAGAAGGCAATGGGTAATTCTGACATTTTATCTTTTTTATAATTTTTAAATTCTTTTATAATATTGTACTTATTGCTTTGCTTTTCAACGTAGTGGAAATTAATTTCTTTTTGCTTTACATTTAAATTATTTATTATTTTGATAGACTCTAATTAAATATCTTTCTAAAATATGTAATATATTTAAAAAATGATATTTTGCACTTTATAAGGATTCATTTTATTCAATAAAAGTAATTATATTAATTAACAATAAATTAAAGAAGTAATTTAAATAGTTATATATATATATATATTAGAATATCAATTATTGACTTTTTTCCATCTATAATTGTAATGATTTTTTTTTTGCTTTTTTATTTTTTTATTCTTTTAAAATGAATTTTTTAATTTAAAATAATGATTTTCATAAATTATAGTTTTTCTATCAATTCTCTTTTTTCTCTTCATAGAAAATATAATTGCATAAATTCTACCCTTTTCATTAGTTTCTTTATCTTGTAAAAATAAATGTAAAAATATTATTTAATCACGTTAAATTTTAATTCTTTTGTAAAATGATATTATCTAAAATATTTCTATTTTTTTTTTATAACAGATGGGGCAAAAGCCCAAAGAGAAACTACATACGAATTCATTTTTGTAAAATATTTCTATTTTGTTGTTAAAAACAATCAATCATTTTTCAATGTTATTAAGTCATAATGGACTTATAGTATGATAAAGAGAAAGTAAAATGAATACTTTAGTATAATATTCATTTATAACATCGAAATAGTTATTGCTTCCTACATTCTTACATCAAACATATTAACTCCCCTTGCAAAGGTTGATCCCAACTGGTTGGAAATGGTGACCGATAGCAAAATCAATAGTATTAGTAATTGAGGTCAACAATTAATTACAATTGCTTGTTTGGGCAAGTTCGCTTTATATATATCTTGTCTTTTGGGAAATATATGAGTTGCCTCATCCTTATTCCCTTGACAGCAAAATCTCTTTTAGAAACAAAATAGAAATTATAATTCTTTATTAAACTCAAGAAAACCACAAAGAATAATTAATTAATTAATCTGAACAATGGAGATTTTCAGGATTTGGAGCAGTGGTGTGGTAGACCCGTATGATGATCAACAACAACTATCTCAGTGGCGTTGTCACATCTAAGCACATCCTGGCCCAACTTAGCCCCTGCAGCCTTTAGACCCTTGAGAGAAACTGGCTGATTGAAGAGGTTCAGAGATGGTAGCCTTGAAGGTGGAGGCATTTTCATTCCTGGCAACAGGTTTCTAAAATCTTCCTTCAACAATGGTACCTCAAAGTCCTGTTTGTTGTGCTTAACCACGTTATCCCTTGCACTAATATGTGCCCCTGGTTCCATATGGTTGGTTGAAAAGCTTGCCTGTTGTGGGAAATTCGGATAGAGACTCACATAACCTCTAAGGTACATCATGTCTATGAGGAACTTCTTCCATGAAGCCTGCCACCCGTTTGTTCTAGACTTGGGAATTTGAACTGGGTTTTCTTTGGCGTTCTCGGTGAACCTCATGTTCATGTACACATAGAACTCTCTCCAGTGCTTAGGGAAGAACACTGCACCCCAGCTGCATGGTAATTGGTGAAGGTAAGGCGTGTTGGGGTGGATACGTTTGAAGGATTCTGTGGCATTCCATTTGGGCCTCTCTTTGACAACTTCCACAAGTCTTGGTGTGTAGAGGGAGATGGAGGAAAGCTCGGGGAAAGAGACCTGGGGGTCATAGTGGTAAGACATGAGTGCATATTTGATCCAAAGGTAATAGTAAGGTGAGACCTCGATGTCATCTTCAAGTAGGAGCCCAAAGTCATCATCAGAAGATGGATACCAACTCTCACTGACAGCTCGGATGAGCCCACCTTGGATGATCCTCCTTCTCAGGGTTTTGGGCCCATGAGGCCACTCAAATGAACCCACTAGTCGTATAGTTGCCTCATCTACCTTGCTATCCATGTTGAAGGTAATGGGAACCTCATCACCAAGATAGTAGGCGTTGCTGAGAGATTTGAGAAGCCTAGCCAGTGAGTTGACCCTGTTTTGGGTGATGATGTTGACAGAAACTCGCATTCGGTTCCAATCTGTAAGAGAAAATTATATTAGATTAACATTAAAGTACTCCTAGTTTGGGTTCAGAAGCCCAACTTCTAATTTAATTATGGAGAAGTTAATTTTTTCTCATATATGAAAAAGAGAAAAAACTGTTAAATATAGTCAATAGGTACTTATGGAGAAGTTAAAAAATAAAACTTTTGAAAAAAATTGAAATGTGTTGGATTTCAACTTATATAAAAAACTATTAGCTTGATGAAAAAAATAAAAATAAAAAACTATTAGTTCAAAAATTATATTATAAGTGTTTATAAAAAAATTATCTAATCTTGCTTTAAGCAAAGAATTTTGTATGATCTTTTCCCAATGTGACAACATAATGAGTTATTGTATACTACTACTGGCTCAAACTTTATTGAATATGGCCACATTTATTGTATCCCATTAGTAATAATCTAGAATTAAGAATATATTTTAGTACTATAGATACACTTTCTTACTTGGCAATGCTGTTGAACGCAGATCAGCCATCCAAAGAACCTTGGACACTGAAGCCCTAGGCAAAAGAACCAATGTGGTGCCATTTGAATTCGTTTCTGATGCCATCTTGAGAGCCTTTCTCACATTAGGATCAGTGTCA
The DNA here is from genome assembly GCA_030159175.1 of Glycyrrhiza uralensis. Lineage (NCBI taxonomy): Eukaryota > Viridiplantae > Streptophyta > Magnoliopsida > Fabales > Fabaceae > Glycyrrhiza > Glycyrrhiza uralensis. The sequence goes on along the minus strand of BRZY01000003.1, from coordinate 51,219,724 downwards.
GCCACGGTGATCACTACACTGGGGTTGTGAATCTTGATCAAACCCTTCACGCTGGAGTACACTGCTTGTATCACTGGTGCCTCTGAGTTTGATACCCCAGCTGAAAGTGCTGCAATTGCCAAATCAAAGATCTTAAAGCGACGTTCTTTGCAAACTATCACAGGCCATTTCAGAGCCGTTGCAGCATCTTCGCAGGGGCAGAAGTTGCCTCCAGAGACAGCTATATAGGCCTTCTTACCAATTGTGGACCTGAACTTCTCAAGAAGTGGTGCAAGTGCTCTCACTTCATCCACTGAGTGGGCATAAAAGAGTGCATCAATCTTTTGAGGGTACATTGCTGCCCATTGGGTCACATAACCAGAAGAAAGTGCTTTCCACCACTGATCATCTCTGACTTGAACTATGTCCTTGAAAATCACTGTGGTTTCGGACACATATGCAAGTCTGTGTTCACTATCACCCCACGTTTCCTTATCCTTAGGGTCTACGGGTAGAACAAAGGAGCCAGCATTTCTATACTTCTGAAGTTGATAGCTGCAATAAAAAAAAATGAGTCAAATGATTTTTGCTCTCTCTTGAGGACAAATATAAAAAATAGAAAGTTGATTTGACTACAAACAAAAGATTATAATAAGAAGATTCCTTCATGTGAAAACTGAATAATATAAGTTAATTATAGTAAGACACAAATTTACTATGCATGGTTGACACTAGAGTAGACAAAAAGTCTTTGCAAATCTGACGTCAAAAGAATAACAGATGCTTACTGCAAGTGTTTCTGAACCTAATGGCAACAACTAGTTGAGCACTGCCAGACACTATTTGGCTTGTTCAAATTGATGATTGTTTGACTTCTATGGTCAACATTGAAACAAATGTCACAGCTAATCTGTTAAATCTTCACCAAGTAATTGAAAGTTTGAAACTATATTCTAATAGTACCTCTTCCCCCTATTTTTTTTTCAATAAAATGGTAAAAAAGAAAAAATATATATTAACATGATGTAAAAATATAAAATTTGACACATAATTACCTGAGGTGTAGATCTTCACCAGTTGAGAAGGTAAAAGGGGTCTCAAGGAAGAGCGTCCTGACAAGCTCAGCAGACAAAAACCACGAGCTTGATAGAAAATCCACCTGCACAATTTTGTCAACAGTGATATCATAAGCAGGATCAGGCAAATACAACCCTGCTTCTTTAGACCGAAACTTTCTGTAACTTGGGAAAGTGAAGTCCTTCTGTCTAAAAGGCAATATCCTCCCAATACTCCCCAAAACAGAGTTCTTGTACTTTTCTGTTCCAGCTACGTGTGCCAAAATCTGCAACATCTTCCTCCCAGGAATCATGTCATCATCCACAACATAAACTAAATCAGCTTCTGTCTGCAGTGCCATCTGAAACCTCCCATAGTACTTGAAATCATAACTCGAGCTTATGAAGCTGATCCTTGAATCGTTATAGCTGTCCACAATCCTCTTGAGTGAAGCCTCATTGGGGCTCCCAAATGAAAGCACCCAAACATGATGGAATGGGAGTGTCTGTTGTAGCAAAGAATCAAGTTGGGCACAAAGTGTCTTTCTCTTGAAGTGGTTTAACAAGACTGTGACTTTTGGCTTTCTGTTTGGACCCTTCAAGTCCCATTTGGATTTCATTGCCATTAGCTCTTGAAGAGTCTCGGTGCCAATGGTATTGCTTTGGAATTCCAACACCTCCTCATAAAGCTCTCTCTTAAGCTTTATCATTTGCACATCGTTGGACTTCTTTTGCATGAAATCTATCTTCTCATTCTCACAGACTTGGGTTGGAGTTACCTCCTCTTGGATGAGAGAAGAAGAAACTTCTTGGTAGTGACCAACAATGTGGGGTGTGATCATGAGTTGCTTCCATTGTTGGGCAATTCGTGTGGCCCATGTGAAATCTGGCTTGGTTCGTAAATCTATTGAAGGACCCATGTAGTACAATAGGAATGTTGCATAGACTGCAAAGAAAAACTGAAGACATGTTAGAGCTGCAACAAACTTTGTGGTGGCACTTTTTTGGGCCTTCATTTTGGCCCTCCCTCCAACATAGTCATTGAGCATCCCTTCCAAGTAATCTCCACTTCTCACTGTACTCGAATTTCGACCAAAACCCATTTTACAAAGAGGAGTGGATTCAATGTCCTCTAACCTGCAAAACAACACATGCATTAGACAAAGTTAGTTAATTAGACCCTACACATAGGCCATATTGCAATCACAAATTAATTTGCAAAGGAAGCTCCAGATGAGTCTAACCAATAAGTTTTTCAATCACTATTTTTTTGTGATTGTAATTGGAATCCACAGTGAGAGAGTTCTTAGTTTGGGATTTGAGAGGAAAGAAAACCAAAGGGAAGGTTCTGACTTCTAATACTTGTGAATATTGGTGATGTGGAGATGGTATATTGAATTTTGATTTGAAGGGCAATGGCTTGTGTGCCCTTTTTATTATATACAAGTGGAAAAAGGTTGTAGAAAAATGAAGAATTTCCCAATTTCCCATGCAAATTTTGCATCACAGGTCACATGGGCTAAACGCGTTACCTTCACTCACTATACACTACTTCTTCGTGTATTCTTTTAGACCTTAAGATACTATTAAAAGCCAAATTTGATGCCTTAGAAAAGGGTCATCCCCTGCGTTTTGGGCACTGCATGCATGCATGGTCTCCTAATTAACTCATTTGTTCTGTTATAAACCTTAGCTAAGATATTTTAAACCCGATAGGGAAAATAATTTCAACATTCACATGGATTTTGTATATTTAGAGATTATTATATGCAGTAAAATAAGAAAAGAAAAGCCTGATTTAAGGGCCTTATAGTCAAAACTCAAAACTGAAAATCAACTTCCAAGTATATATCTGCTTAATTTATAACTACGCTGGGGACATATATTATAACATATAGCCAGAAAACATATATTATAATTAATGTTTTAAAGGCACAAACAAACACGAGAAAGAACATGGGATGGAAGTGATCATACGTACATTACTTACTGGCTTGGTTACAAAGACAAATGTGTTCAGATGGTGATGAGAAAACAAATTAAAAGCCTTTGCTTCTTCAGCAAAACAAGGTACAGAAGAGACTTAAAGCTAGACGCATTATATATGAGTATGACACACACCACCACAATCAATCAATTAATAGTTGATTTGCTGTTAATGAGTGAGGCCTAAAAATCAGTTGGTCTGAACACGTTAATGTTATAAATTATGGACTATGGTGTGCTAGCTTGACATTTTTGAAGGAAAAGATGCGTAAATGAAATTAGCAGCAAACTTTTTCTTAAATGGCTGATTGCCGAACTTAGGCGGGTTCGACGCAAGAAGCTCATGGCTTGCTGTTCGCTTACAGAACAGAGAATTCAAATGTACCTTGATCGCTTAGGCTATAAAAAAAGGTATCGGAATAATGGTAACGCAACATTAATTTCCTATATCAAATTAATTAGTCTTTTTTTTTCATTTCTATTTTTCTCTTTTTCTGGTGAGTTCCCATTTTTTTTTTTTTCTGGTGCGTTCCCATTGAACAGATAGAGAGGGGGCGCGGGAAATCGACACACATGGGCTTATTTTTATTTTATAAAACATGGGCTTATGTATTGAACTATGAAATTGGTAAATACACTCCAGTTTTTTGCTATATACTCCATATTTATTCAGGAAATTATTATTATACCCTCATTGTTTGGTTTTTTTTTTTCTTTCTGATTTTGCTTTTTTCCGGAAACTGGCCATACACCCCCAGTTTCCGGAATACAGATTTGTATTCCGGAAACTGGAGTTTCCGGAATGTAAATTTTTCCTGGAGTTTTCGGAATGCAAAAATACATTCCGGAAACTGGATTTTCCTGGAGTTTCCAGAATGTAAATTTTTCTGGAGTTTCCGGAATGCAAATTTACATTCCGGAAACTGGAGTTTCCAGAATGTAAATTTTTCCTGGAGTTTCCGGAATGCAAAAATACATTCCGGAAACTAAGTTTCCGGTAACAACGCGAAATTGAAAAAAAATAAACAAATCAACGAGGATATAATGGTATTTTCATTTTTAAATGTGGGATATATATCCAAAAATATTGATGTATTTACCAATTCCCTTGAACTATTGGTGGAGTGACAAATCAAGGCAGGCCTATGGGGGGGTGGGGGGCTGAGTAAATGAATTTTGAACACCATTCAATTTTATCCATCGAATATTTTTTTCTCTCTTTTTTGTTACAGACACTCATATATGACTCATTTTTCTTCTATTTCTAATTCTTTCAAGGTATATATTGGGATTTAAGTGTCTAAAAATCATTTTTTGGAAAAAAAAATTTGTTTTCATGCACTACCTAGATTTGAGAGTAAATTCAAATTAATTTCATATTTCTCTTGAATTGATTTGAGTGCTACCGGCATTAGTTTATAGGCAAACAATACAAAAGGAAGAGTTACACAACAGGTAAATGTCTGGTTAACAATATATATTAGTCAATTAGCTAGGCTCATATAATAATTAGTATATACATTGAGGGATGCATCCATATATGGAAATATTCTTATTTTCTGGGTTTTCTTTACCCAAATGGTGTAATGCATAGAAGAATTTACCCAAATTAAAAAATAATTATTAAATTAGGATAAGTCTTAGATGTCACAACTTATTATAATTTGTATTTTTTTTGAAAAGGAAGTCGTTATGTGCATTTTAAAATCCTTGACGTGTTGACCCAATATTGTGGCAATCTTTAGTATCATTTTCCTTCCCATAAAAAATTGTTACCCCCCGACATTAGATGATTAGAGTGATGGATTCACAGTAGGATAGGTTGTCGATGATGTGGAATAATTTTACAATCATTTTCATATCATTCAAAGTTGACAATCGCCGTTAATGCACGTGATCGGGACCTAATATAGTAAACTCTTGAAGAAAGTCAACGTTGGTATAAATAATCTTCTTCCTACTTCTCGATCGAGGTTGAATTGGGTCATAATATCAATGGCATTTGGTAGGGGATTTGAGGAATTAAGCGGAATTAGGGTGTAGTGGAAAACCACGTAGGCGATCTTCTTGGCGCTTGTGAAAATTTGTTAATGTTAGGACGTTCGACATAATCGAGCCAAGTATTCGCGACCACATGCAATGTCCCTCCTCTTTTATTATCTATTGTATACAAATAATACAGTATTTGCCAATGTGGGTTTGGTATTTTTATTAATCAATCTAGTCAGTCAGCCCCCTTGGAAGAATTTATGGTCTTAAATGTACTGCAATTTCATTTTATTCTGGAAAAAAGTGCACTTGTCCCTAAGCAAAATAGGTTGAGAATCTAAGTATAAGTTAATTTTATATCGGTTAGGAATGTATTAAATGAAAAAAATGTAAGAGATAAGATCTAATGTCTGAAGATTTTTGGTAAAAATATGTGATTTTGAAACCTCACTTGTGTTATTGTTTGACCCATTAAATGAAAGAGATCATGAAAAAATTTGAGATGAATAAATTAATTTCAATTTATACAAAAAATTATTGTTTAAAAATCTTATAATTATTGCAAAATTATTTTAATATTTGTTTTTCCATAAATATCTTTTAATAAGTTTATCCAAACTTTGTAAAATGAATGAATTGGTTTCCTACGGTCAAAAACCATGTCAAACAGAGACTTTTACTGTTTCAGATGCAGTTCCAATGCAAGCGTTGGTGCAAAATGGAAAAGTAAAAAGGCAATTAGAATAAAGGGGAACAAAAATCTTACACTACTCATCTTATACAAATCCACTAACATCTGTTCAATTCCTAAGCTATGGGCAAACGAATTCAGTCTTGAAAAACCAGAATTCACATTGAAGTATTGAACTTGAACAGAGTAGTTAGGCTTCACAGCTAGATTGCAGTCAGTTCTGTAGTTCACACTAACAAGAAAAATGCAAGAGCATAAAAGAATTCCGGTCATAAGTTTCTTAAACCATTGAACTAACAACTGTCTCTACCCCATATACTTTTCCACTATCATCTAATCACAACTTGAGATGTCACTATTTGAAGAGTAATCCAGCTGCTGCCCAGTTTCCCAGCTCAGCTTAGAGGCAACTCTTTCGTGCTGTGGGAAATATTCCTAAAACGTTGGAACCAATTCTCATCAGTTTCAGTGAATGATTGGAAGCATCTTAAAGAAGAGACATATATATCAAATGCTTATGGAAAGCTGCAAGATAGAAGAGATGGTATAACTGGTAATTACCTCCATCTTTTTGACAAGCTCTTTTGTTGATGGGGCAGATACAATAATGTGGCGAGCTTTGGGGCTAATGAACCCTTCCTCCACAGCTTTGTCAATGAAAGATAACAAGGAATTGTAGTATCCATCTACATTCAGCAATCCCACCTTTTCCAAAACCAAAACTTGATTTATAGATAATTATTTTCTCCACTAAAAAAGAGAAGAGCTAGACAGCAATTTTCTCAAGCATAATTTTGGAACTAATAGATGTTTAATTAGCTTTTTTTTTTTATATGTCTGTCAAGCTTGAGGGTGGGGATCTTACTGGTTTATCATGGATGCCAAGCTGAGCCCAAGTTATCACCTCAAGAAGCTCCTCAAGTGTCCCGTAGCCACCTTCATGCACATGAAGGACATGCGGCATCATTAGTTATAGTTTAAACTTAAAGTCCTATCTTGTTCTCAAAGTACTACATCCTTATATCCTTATAGCCTTAAAAGGATGTTTGATTAAGAACACAAAATCACAATATAAATAGAAAATTAAGTTTCAAAATTACGAAAGGGCTGTGTTTTTGACAAATGCTTGCGGGGATAGACCTTCATTACATGCTATTGAAGGGAATTCAATTTTTCCTTTTTTAACATTATTTTTCTGCAATAATTTTTTAAAATTTTTTCCTTTTTAATTGTATATCTTTATGAGTGGATTATGGATATGGATACAGATAATATATACAGTCAGATACAAATGATGGTAGTCGTTTGAATGGGCCCCCTTCAGTTTTTGAAGTGTAAAAAGAAAAAGAAAAAGAAAAAATGTTTATGGGTTCTTGCATTTCTTTCTCTTGGGCCTGTGACTAATCTTCTCCAACCAAAAATGGCAACCGCTTCCCATCTTACATTATAATTCTATGGACCAAAAAAACATTATAAGACCAAAAATAAAGTCGTTGACCGAAAGAAAGAAAAACTTGCTAAAGTTTCGATTTGAGGGATACTTCATAATGCCAAACCACCAATAATTTGGAAAAGGACAGAACGATAGCTATTCTTCACTCTGCTTTTTGCACATTAAAATAATTTCAAAATTTGTTATATGAAATTCAATTTTTTTTTCTATCTATGCAAAATTACATGTCTCTATATAAAAAACATTTCATTTATATAGAGAAAAAAACGTGATGGAGTATTTCGCACTGAGTTAATGGACATGGAGATGCACAAATAAAGTAGTGCATCTGCATCGAGTAAGTTGAAAAATCTCTTATGGATCACGTGGATTTTGTCCCATACATGTCTATATTCCACCTATGGATCAATTCTAATGTTCTAACATTCTAACACATAATGATTTGCAGTTGACATATCATATGTGCAAATTTATTGACATGTAACATTAGCAAGGAAGCAATACTTTCTAAAAACCATGACATTTTTCACACTTCATTATTTTATATCTTTTTTACACTCATTCTTTTTCTCTCTTTTTTATCACATCTTTTACTTCCCCTTTTATCTCTTTCGTCTCTATACTTGTGAGACAATAATCTTCATCCATTCACAGCTTATAAATTTTTTTTATCCATTTATGACAACAACAAAAGAAAATTATCCACTCTTGAGTACCAAAAATGATAGTCTCATGCGCATGTATAAACCTCACATGGAGAAGAGAGATAGGAAACAAAGACATAGAAATGGTAGTTATGATATGATAAATTATGTGATGAGAAAAAATTAAAGAAAAAAAATAGAAGTGAGTGTATAATAAAAGGTGAAGCAAAAATGGGTGTGACAATATTTGAGTACCACTTCTCTCACCTTTATCTAGTATGCAATTGTAATTTACTATGAATAAATATGTTATGTAAGCACTCTGTCTAAGAGGCATTCTCCTTAAGGCAAAAAAATTAAAATTAAAAACCAAACACGTTAAGAATGCATATGTACCATCTTAAAATTTGGATTTAGAGTTTAATTTAGTTACATAAAACCGGCTTGTAACGTAATGACTGCTCAAACCTTATAATTACTATATTGGTCATATATCTGGTTGATGTACAATCTCAAAAAAAATTATATGCCAATTTTCATGTAAATTAAACTGGTGTATAATCTTGAATTGATATTAAAATTTAATCAAGTACTATATCTCTTTAAGAAGGAATATTGGTGGAACCAGGTTGTACCAACCGGGTAAGGCAATAAATGCATCAGAATGCCTAGCCATCTCTGCTTTTCTTTGATGCATGTCTGCTACTGCCTTCACTTCCCCCACTGTCTCTCCAGTAATCTGCAAAAAGGCCACTCACCCAAAGTGAATCCAAATTATCACAGAAACTGGAAAGAGCTTTTGAGTGTGTGTGAGTGAGAGTGGTTCCTGCAATTAAAATGCATGGATAGGAATGGAGAGAGGAGTAATGATGAGTGTTGCAGTAGTGGGCTCAAGTGGAAAATCGTATAACTTTGGCATTGTTTTTTTTCCTAGGGAGAAAAACCAAATAAGAGTACAAAGAGAGAGATGGAAAAAGTTACTTAATGATAAGAAAAAATGGGAGATCAAACAAGGCTTGTCATAAGAATCTAAAAGGGTATATGGAACTTGCAGAGAGAGGGACAAAATTGTTCAGAAGGAAATGACCCCAGATTGCCAGGTGTATTGATAGATAAGTTTTTCTAAAAAGACCCAAATGAGAGTGAAACCAAAACAATTATTGTGAAAAGCAAGCACAAGTCCCACTTGGAACCTACTTGAATCACAAAATAAAAGAAAAAAGACAAAGACAAAGTGCAAAATCCACATGTATATTGAGATAACAAAAGTGAGGTGGAAATTCATTAAAAGAGGATACACAGCATTGGAACAAGAAAATCATAGATGAGCATATTGCGGAAGAAAGGGAAAGTATATTGATAATTCTCTCTGTCTCTCGTTCTCTGTGTCCCTCTGGGGTAGCTGTTTGGTCATTTTCTTTTTTATTTGCAATGATGATTGATGAAAATGCCTCCAAAGCATCTTAACATTACCTCTCTTGGCATGAGTGTCCTGGGAATAACCCTGCAACAATATCATGACAAGAAATAGTAAAGTTTAAAACAACATATAATCCAACACATAGATAACACCAACCACCAATACTACTAATCATAACAAAGGGAGATAGATGCTCACCCAATTACATGGCGACCTCCATCATAAACAGCCTGAGAAACCAGCCCCATCAAACCAATGCTGCCTCCTCCATAAACCAGATCAATATTTCTTGACACCTTTTCAAGATATATCAAACAGTACCCCAAAAAGAGGTTAATTAACGTTATTACAATGGTAATCTTTCAGACCCTTTTACCAACAACTCTATTTCTGTCTGTCAAAGATAGATAGATGGTTTCTATAGACCATATTACAAAATATCCATGAAAAAGCAGAAAAACTGAAATGAATTATTTCTTTCTTAATTTAATTTGACCGAGTAACGAACTATAAAAGGTTTAATGCTTTAATTTTCAGTGTCATAACTCATAGACGAAAATCCCCCCCCCCCCCCCACCCCCCTTTTTCCTTGATGAGCTTATTTAGTTCAAATGTGAAGGAAGGAACAGATGGGGCATCAAGAATTAGACAAAACAAGAGAAACAAAAACATCCAAGCAGCACATGAAAAAAGTTGAATTTCCAAGAAGAAAGGAGGGTTGACATTAGGAAACAGTGTTTCAGTTTCAAAGAAGCAGAAACACAATTACAAACATGTGAGAGGCATGGGCATTAGTATTATTACCAATTCCTTTCCAAGCTCAATAGCAGCTTCTTTATAGCTGCTCTTATTCCCAGGGCTGCTACCACAGAACACACAAATCCTCTTAAACCTCGATTGTTTCATCTCAGTTTCCCCCTTCTTCTCCATCTCTTTTCTCTCACACTCTACCATCCCCTGCTTCTGTTCTGTTCTGTTCTGTTCTGTGTGTATCGCCAAGGCTTGCTTGAGAATTGGGGTGAACAGTTTGATGTGAGTGTCTACGCGCGCACCCCTATATATAATAATGGTAGCAGAGGCAGAGGCACACGCGAGGGTGCATTCTAATGTGGAGCCATTATCACATCATGAGCGATGACGATGATGACTCCTCCCAAATTGTACGTAGGGGAAGACTTGAGATACACCAGACATGTGTGTGTTTGTTTCTACTTTACCATGGTCCCCTGTATGTACCAGAAAAGATAAAGAAAAAAGAAAGAAAGAAAGAAAGCAAGACAATCCGTGGTCCTATGTCAAGATCATTGCGCGTTTTGGTTTCACCAAATTGAGTATTCGAATAGGAACACTGAACTACAAGGCGAAGATGAACTCTCCCTCTTGATGTTCTATAATACAATACAGTTTCAAAGGTTTAGTTTGCTCCCTGAGTGCTTGTACCGTACATATTTTTATAACTGTATTATGTATATAACCATGCACTAACGATATATATTGAGATATGATTGAATGTCTGTATAATTTTTTTTTACACATATTAGAATATATGTTAGCAGTATCTCTATAATTTTTCACTATTAATAAATAAAACCATAAACTAAGGCTTGATACGTAACTTGTTAAGACAGAGCTGCAGAGGGAGTTGACTCGCATTGATTTGGATAATCTCCAATTTCTTGGATGAAGATGCTTGCAATTCTTTAACACAGTGCATCGTCATGGCACATACTGTTTGTGATAAGCTGGTGAAACCTTCTTTTTCACTCAGATTTAACTCAGAGAAAACGAGGCGAACTCAGAGGGAAAAAAGTAAAATATTTTAATCATTATAAAAAAAATGTAAATAGTTAATGTTTTATATTTACATTTTTTTCCAAAATTGAATTACTCATTTTTAGAGCATTCAAACAATTAATCCTTCCCACTCCAGAGTTATTGCTTTGACACTGCCCCTCTGTAATAGCCCTGAAGATAGTATTTGTCATTTGTGTGTTGGGGGCTGGGGTGTTTGCCATTTGCTAATACATGTGTATATCATGTGAGACCGTAGATTATATAAATGTGCAAGATATAAAATAATGTGTACTCTTATACCGTTACCCGCAGACAAGGTTTATATTTTAAGCTCCCAATCACATGGTGGCCACCATCCACTTTGTGATGTATGTATCCTCAACCACCTCCCTTGACTAGACAAACTTGATGCATGCCTAGGAAACATTGATTCTTTTTTATCATCACTACTTAGATTTCAGATTCGACACAAAATATGTTACCGCCATTCCTATGGCACGTAGACAAAACCTTGCTGTCCCTATTCTTTTTAACTAGACTCTGCTTTGCTGCGTGCAATTAATTGTCAATATTCTACATATATACTTATGGGGCCATTCTAAGTTATTATTATGTGAATTAATTAATACCAAAGTAGTAATAAGTGATTTTAAGATATCAATTTGTTTTGTTTGTTTGGATAAATTGAAAGCAGCATATACATTTCCTCCAAGTCTCTCTGTTTGTATCCCCACATATTTAGCAGGTGGCAAAATGAGTTAACTTAGGCCCTATTTGGCATAACAACTTATTCTACAGTTTATGACATAAGTTGTAAAAGCTATTTTTATAATCGAAGAAAAAATATGGTGAAACCTATTTCATATAAGTTATAAGCTGTTTTGATAAGCTATCCTGGGTAGCTTATGAAAAATAAGTCTAAAACAGCTTATGAACCAGTCATAAGCTGTGTTCATAAGCTTTGCATAAGCCAATCCAAACAAGCCCTTAGTGAGTCTCATTATCAACCGGCCTAAAATAGGACTGTACGAATAGGATTAGGGAAATAGGTTAAAAATCCACCCCTGCCTATGGTGAAGTGAGTTGGTCCACCAATAAAAGAAAAGAGTTTATGCCTTGATGGATTTGTGAGTTAATTAACTCATTAAAAGATTTTTTTTGTCACAATTAAAAGATGGTTTTACAAATAGAAAACATATTTAAAAAAGTAAAAAAGAGCCCAATGGGCCAACAAACTCATCCCATTTTATTGGCGGGTTACGTGGATGAATTAAAACAGGTTAGTGGATTGAACCATCAAAAGACAAATTAAACAGTTTGATACCAATTGGCCAATAGGTTTAACCTGTTTTGTCACCCCAATTAACTTCTTGTTTGATCAATTCAGTTGCTCTTAAAGATGGATTAATTAAAAGATTGAAGTTTGGATGGTATAAGTTTCGTCAATTCATCCGTGCAATAATAGTTGTTGATGAGTCGAGAGGTTGAATAGAGAACAAACAATAGTGGGTTGAATAGATAGAGAACAAACAATAGTGAACACGTACTTCCCTGACACCAATGGTGCTTTGCTCTATTAATAGGATATAGATAGGAACGAGCATGTGCCATCCGCTCCCAGCCATTCTACGTGGAGAAAATTATGGGGTGTGGTCACGTAGTCCTGTTGGAAAGGACCATCTCTCCATTCTATAAATCCAATAGCAACTCGACGTCTATATATAGAGTTGACATCTTTTCCATTTGTTTTTTTTTTATTTTTTTTATTATATTTTTGGAGGAAATAAATAATATAAATGTGATACATAAATAGTGAAGTGTGTCATTTATTGTATTTATTTCTCTAAAAGCATAGTAATTGAAAAAATATAGAGAAAAGTAAATGGAAAGGATCATAACCCCTATATATAACTCCATATTGACCAAGTTCGTAATGGTCCAAATATTTTATAATAGTCTAGAAGCAATTGGTTGCAATGTAGGGTTGGGAAAAATACTATAAATGTAACCAATGATGCCTTGAATGACAAGAAGAAGAAGAAAAAAATTGAAAGGAAATTAGTTTTAGTTTTTAGTATAGTTTATGGAGGCCCTCCCCTCGAAAGGAAAAAATTTATTTTTCATTATTTTATGAGATTATACTAAATCCATTACAAAGTTGGCATATTGGTTTCATAAAAATTACAAACATTTGATCTGTCACAAGCTCACTGCTCGTACCCCTTCTGCCCCTCCCATTTTATGAGAAGCAATCAAATCTTCTGCCTGTTGAGCAATTAACAACGAGTTACGAGGAATGTGTCTAGAATAAAGATTGGTAGACACCCCTTGGGTTGCATACCACTAGAGAGAAATAAAGTAAAATGAGATAAAAGTGATAAAATGATATGATATGTGATGTGATAGTTAGAGATAGATAAAGAGAATTGAGAAGTGTTGGATAGGTGAATTGATTTTTAAAGTGTACACATATCATTACTCTTGTGTTTATCCCCATCACTTATCATATAAGATGGTTGGCATTACATTAAATTGTCATATAATAATGTCTATAGAAAAAAGTTTATGCAATTTGTAAATAAATTATACACATTAAATTTTTTATTAATATATGAGATATTTTTGTACTTCATTATAATTTTAGGACATTGCTATAAGGGTATAATAATACTATATCACTTTACTTATAAGGTGTATTTTCAAATAAACAAAAATATATGACAATTCAAAAATTAATTCAATAATTATAAAATGAATAAATATACACAAGTTCTGTTTTTCCATGAGATCATAGCAATAAACTAAAATTAATTGTATATCATGTTTCATACATATATACTTACTTGCACATACATTCTGAAATTTAAGTAATAATAACTATGAGATTATATATAATTAGTCTTTAGACCCCTTATTAGCAAAAAAAACTATATTACATATAATTAAATATATGATTTGTCTTAAATTTGATGTATTTTGTAAATATCACACGAGTCAATAATTGAATTTATTAAATTTAAATTCCAAAACGAAAATTATAAATAATAAAATTGAAAATATTTACTCTTGAAATAAATAAGTCCCTGCTAACTATAACTCATTATTCTAGCCTATTTAATAATATTGTTTCTACTTGCATAAATTACAATTCAATTAATTAAAGTCTAAACTTGTACTAGTTGTAACAAAGGATCAGATATGTCCCAAAAGAGGGAATGCCATCATTGATGAGGAATGGAAGTGGTGGTCAAGTTCTTGACGATTAATTAACCAAGTTATTCTGATCTCGAACCACCGACTCCCCGTATGTCCTTTGAGGAATGCGTGTCACGTAATTTTCATGGCTGCAGGTCACTTTTCTTCTATTTCAACATCCAAATAAAGATTACAGCATAAAACATGAATGATCGAGGTGGGAGAAGCAAAGTTGAATACGCAATTCTGGGGCGGATATTGCAACTCACTTTCTTATCGAGTCCCAAAAATTCCTTTTGCTTTATTGTCTCTCTGCATATTCTGTCCAATTCAAGCAAATATTCTTATATTCCTTTTCGATTCCGGCCATTGTTTCTCCCGGGGAAGACCAAGCAAAGAGATTTCTTTTTTTTTTTTACCTCACTTGATAATTGTACTACTACTAATTTTCTTGTGTCAACCATTAGTTGGCGCTACATATTGAATATAAGAGACTTGGTTACCAAAATTAAAACCGAGACATATTAGTTTTTAAAAAGTGCATGTAGTTAAGTGCATTAATTGTTATGGGTTCTAATTAAATTTACATTATGTTAACAACAAACTTATTATATTGAAAGTCAAAGTTTCAAAGTCAAATTGTATGTAGATGATCTGAAATGAATTTGTATGCAACAAATTGAAATAAAATTTAATTTCTAAGTCATTGTTTGCAAAATTTACCTGAATCCTTACACCTATGGTCTAATTTGGTCAGTTACTCAACTAATTTGCTGCAAAATACGATTTAGACTTAGTCTTCACAAATCAATTGGGTTGTCTCATTGGAATATCAAACCTGTATCAAAACTCAGAAAAGAATCTTATGAAGGTTAAATACAGTAGAAATGGGAAGCAGAATTAATATCGATGGCAAAAAGAAAAATAGCACTGCAATGAGCAATATTAGTCCAGTTCCCCTGTTTTTTTTTGTCCTGTCTTGGAAAATAGCAATATACAGTATTATACCTCTTCGTAAAATTTAATCCTCAAGTCAATAATGGAGACCTTCACATAACCCATCAACAATTGATGCATCAATAATTATTTATTCCCATTCTCCCCTCACCCGGTTGTAATATATGTTTTTTCGTGTGATTAGGCAAAACAGAGGAGGCTGGGGGCTATGGAAAATATGTGCCAAAGATACTTTTCTTTGACAAATGATGCAATTCAAAATCAAATTAAACCCTTTTGATATTATTGGTATTGATTTCATTCAAACCCCTTACCCCAGGCTAATCATAACCTTACATGATGAATGCTCTTATTGACTAGTACATTAATCCAATCCATTCAATGTTGAGTACTAACTAAGTTCAATGTCTTTTTTTTTTTTGCCCTCCAAGTACCAACTGGCTGGATAGGCTAATTTTCACTTTCTTTATGAACCATACAATTTAATATCTTAAAGTCTATGATGAAATGTGACAAATCACCACACCGTCCTTGGGATGCATATAGTCGGCATTGGACTTTGATGTACTCTTCACATGCAGGTATGGGGGGATTGATATTGATCATTATCAGAGCTGTCATTATTTGATAGTAATTGATACTAATATTAGTACAGACCTTCTATTTATATGTTAGTATATTACAAGTTATTATTAAATAATAATCTACACAACGAGTAAAGAAAAGAGATAATTGTTTCCATTTAGTCTCCTAGTGATGAGGTGATTAACAGAAATTCACATCACCACCACCATATGGCACCCAATTCTTACACCTCACATGGCATCTAGATTATTTTCCACATTAGTAAAATACATCACTTTTAACTCTCTCCCTCTCTCTCCCTTAACCCGACAATTAGATTGATTAATTTTGCATTTTATAAAAAATTATTAATTAATGTAAGCTTAAGAGTTTGTTTTGGTGTTAATTGAGCTTGACCCCATGTAAGGAGAGATCAAATTACACTGATATAACACTTAAATACATCATTATAAAGTTATTAGTGGTATAACCGTACTTAAGTATTACACCGATATAGTTTCATCTCTCCTGTATATGTTTAAAAGAAGTGCTAACTGTTATGAGTCACGCTATTTCATGTCATCAAAGCTTGGAGAACGTGCATGTTTTTTACTGACTAGATCATATATGCCTCAAATTGAAAATGATGTGAGGAAATTGTCCAATTCGAGTGCAATTGTAAACTTGAAAGTTGAAGCTGGATAATTTATCTGAGTCAGCTTCCATTTAGGCCAAAATTGTTTGCCACTTGCTAGCGCGCCAACATCCTCTGCACAATGTATATCTGTTAATGCAAAAATTGATAATTTAAATTTTTATAAAATAAAAGCACTCATATTTTAACAAATTATGAATATGCAAGTACTGTCCATTATCATAATTTTCTCATCAAATATGTCACTCTCGTAAATTTTGAAATATTTATTGCTAAGGTTGTGTATAATCCTTAAAATAAAAATTAAGACTACACCATCTTGAAAAATATTGAAAAAATAAAAAAGTAATCATGACGACTCTGTTATTACTAATATATATAGATAGATAGAAAACTTTTTAATTATACACAGGTAGCCTCCATGTGATTATTGATCAGTTGTTTAATGCTAGCTGGAGATTAAAATGTAAAAGTTCTCATTAAAGGTTGATTTTTTTTGGGGTCATCATGAAAGGTTGATTAAAAGTTATAAAACCATACAATTTCATATGAAACCACCTAGGCCAGTTGTCAAAGTGGGTCCATCCATAGTTAATCACATTTCACATGAAAGGTATATATGCACCTAGCTAGAAAGTTAATGAGAACAATGAGGCCATGGCCCATGAAACGCCCCTTAGGGGCTGCAGATTATTATGGGAAATCAATCACTTGACTAGAGCCTTGAGGGTCCGAATCCTGTTTCGCTTTGTCTCTCTTTTGGATGTTTATGTCATATTTCGACCATTGATATGTCTACCAACCTTTTCAAACTTTTTGTTTTGTAGCTTAATCTTTCTTCCCCTCTTTTCTTTTTAATTTATCCCCCTTCTATGATTGATTTTGTCACACAATTGAGGATAATATATTTAAGCAATGCAACTCCTACATATATATGTATATATATGGTTAAAAATCAATCATATATATGTTTGTGTGTGTGTTGATTTTATTTATTTTCAGAGCACTATAGAACAGTTGTTATGCAGGATTTTTTTTTTTAAAAAAGTCAAATTGCATTAAGAAAGATAGAAAATACAAGAAGTATCTCGTCTCTAGGTGAATACAAAGAATTGTTTATGAATCAAATCCTCTCTCCTCAAAAGAGCAGCCCCACTTTTGAATACATTACTTCCTTCTCAGAAACGTCACTCCAAATTAAAAAATAATTATAAAACATTTTTTCAATAATCTACGTGGTCTCAGAAAAAATCAAATCATAGATTAGTAGTACAGTTGCTGCAAACTTTTCTAACTTTTTGCAATCTTTCAATGCGCTTTACTTCTTCACACAAATTAATCACACAAGAATTTCATGTGGCCATGTGGGCCCCTATACAATTATTAATGCAGGATGCAAATGAGTGTTCTGCAGGTGGATACATTCATAGTCATGATTAATCGACCTAGCTAATTAATACTGATACATGCATGCATCGTGCATGCAAACATGCAGAGTCAGGCAGTCAAGTATTGTAAGGTGACATACACCATCATGAAATCATTTTTTGGTACGTAAAGAGACTACACAAACAACAAAATTAATGGATCGACCAAAGAAAAATAGATATGATTGTCACATTCATAGATCATCGATCCTATTTTCTAGGAAACATGAAAATCAGAAGAAGGAATATTCACATAAAGCAGTCATAATAATAATTAAGCAAGCAAGATCCTATTCCTAAGTCACTAATTGAAAGCTAAGTTAATATATACCACAATCTCCTTTAGTTTCGGTCGATAGATAGCCAAATAAAAGGGAATCAGTCAAAGATTATGGCTCTAAAAGTTAGCCAATTGTGGTTAATTGGTTTTTGTTTGAAAGTCTTACAATATTACGAAGTCTTAACTGTAATTGTCAAGTTACAATTATGGCTGCTACTAGATTCTTTGGACTTTAGAGTGACACTGAGTGCGTGTTTAGCAGAGGATTAATTGAATTGGTTATTCATTAGACTAGAGCATTAAAATAATTAAAAATAACCATGACATATAAGTTTAGTTATAGTTCGTACACCATTTTGAAATGACATCTATTTCATGTCAACACATCATGCTCAGTTATTGTTTTTTAAGGGAATGTTATTTATTTTTGATTATTTTAAGGGAGTGTTATTAACAAACTCTTTGACACTTTTTTAGATATATTTGTTTATTTGAGGATTCTTGTTTTCATTAATAATGTTATTTCTACGCATGGGATCATATCGTCGCCAATTTAATAATTATTCACGATAATATAAATTAAATAGGTTTTTCTATTTATCAAAAAAAATATAAATAGGTTTTTCTATCACATTTAATTGTTTTGTCATGGTACAAATAAGTTTAAAGAAATAATAATAATATTATTATTTATCTAAAAAAATATAAAATGTAATTAGACGTTTGTATAAAACTTATATTTACACTATAATTAAACACTATATATACGCCTGTATAAAATTAACTTTATAAATTTACTCTGTGATTAAACTATATATGTTCAGCTAGGGGTATACAAGTTCAAGTGTAGAGATAAGATCTCTGTTTTCGTTATTATCTATCTATCACTATTTTTAAAAGTATGTTTTTTGGTGATGTTCCCAAAAACTCAGGACACGTGTCAAAAAATGGCCTTCACAATTACCCAATTAACCCGCTCAAAAATATCAAATCTGCTACAGTAACCAAAAAATTTCCTCACTACCCTCTGGCCTCTACACGTGACATACTAAAAAACAAAAAAATCTCTCTCCCCTCTTCACGTGACATACTCTCTCAATCATTTAATTTCTTAACCCAAAAATATTACATCTATCATATGTGTGACGATCTCAATTTACTCTATTTATTTTTTTATACATAAAATTAATTTAACTATAGAAAAACTGATTTTATTTCTGATCAATAAAATAGTATTTGCTTATGGGTTTGACTTATGTTTCTTTTGATTTAATTTATGATTGATAAAAATAATATTTGCTTACAAGTTTTATCTTTCTTTCTATTTTATGAATATTCAGGTTGCAAAATTATTTTCCTTTTTATCTTATTTCTATCCAATAAAATAGTGATCATTTACGAATCATCTTTTTCATTCATCTTTTTTTTAATTTTATTTCTGATCACTAAAATAATATTTTCTTACGAGTTCTATTCCATCTTTCTATTCCTATAAATTTTCATGTTATAAAATTATTATTTTTTTTGAATTTTTCTAAACAATTAAATAATAATTGCTTACGGTTTCTATTCATCTTTCTATGTTCCTATAAATAAAACAAAGTTTGCTTATACGTTTTATTAATTTTTTTTGTTCTTTTAAATTTTTGGTTTGCAAAATTATTTTTCTTTAAAATCAAAAGAAAAATAGTTTTATTCATAATCAAGAAAATGATGTTTGCTTATTGGTTCTATTCATTTTTCTTTTAATTTTACTTATAATCAATAAAATAATATTTGCTTGCTTACGATCCTAATGTTCTTACTCTATTCTTGTGAACATTCAATTTCCAAAATTATTTTTCTTTTAATTTTATTTCTGACCAAGAAATTAGTGATTGTTTATGGGTCATCTTTTTCACTTATTTATTTGTTCTAATAACAGTCTACGGAGTGTAAATTTATTTTATTTTATTTTATTTTCAATCACCAAAATATTGTTTGCTTACATGTTTCACTCATTTATTTCTTCCAATAATTGTCTACCAGTTATAAATTTATTTTTCTTTCAATTTTATTTTCGCTACAGTATAATAGTGTTTGCTTATAGGTTTCACTCATTTATTTGTTCCAATAACTTTCTACAAGATATAAATTTATTTTTCTTTCGATTTTATTTCCGATCAGCAAAATGATGTTTGGTTATCGTTTCACTCACTTATTTGTTTCAACAACTTTCTAAGGGTTATAAATTTATTTAACTTTTGATTTTATTTTCGATCACAAAAATGGTATTTGCTTACAGATTTCACTCATTTATTTGTTCTAATAACATTCTACGAGCTATAAATTTATTTTTTTTATTTTATTGTTTATCACCAACATATTATTTGTTTAAATGTTTCATTCATTTATTTCTTCCAATAAGTGTCTACGGGCTATAAATTTATTTGTTTTATTTTATTTTTGATCACCAAAAAGGTGTTTGCTTGCAAGTTTCACTCATTTATTTCTTCCAATAAGTTTCTACCGGCTATAAATTAATTTTTCTTTCGATTTTATTTTTTATCACCAAAACAGTAGTTCCTTACAAGTTTTATTCATTTATTTGTTCCAATAACTTTCTACGGGCTATAATTTTATTTTTCTTTCGATTTTATTTTAAATCATCAAAATGGTGTTTGCTTATAGATTTCACTCATTTATTTCTTTCAATTTTATTTCTATCATCAAAACGATGTTTGCTTACAAGTTTCACTCACTTATTTGTTTCAATAACTTTCTAAGGGTTATAAATTTATTTATCTTTTGATTTTATTTACGATCATCAAAATGGTGTTTGCTTACAGGTTTCACTCACTTATTTGTTTCAATAACTTTCTAAGGGTTGTAAATTTATTTATCTTTTGATTTTATTTTCGATCACCAAAATAGTGTTTGCTTACAGGTTTCACTCATTTATTTGTTCTAATAACATTTTACGAGCTATACATTTATTTTTTTTCGATTTTATATTAGATCACTAAAGTGTTGTTTTCTTACATGTTTCACTCATTTATTTCTTCCAATAACTGTGTACGGGCTATTAATTTATTTTTATTTTTATTTTATTTTCGATCACTAAAATGGTGTTTGCTTGCAAGTTTTACTCATTTATTTCTTCCAATAACATTCTACGGGCTATAAATTTATTTTTATTTCCAATACCAAAAAGGTGTTTGCTTACAGGTTTCACTTACTTATTTGTTCCAATAACTTTCTACAGACTATAAATTTATTTTTGTTTCGATTTTATTTCTGATCACCAAAATGGTGTTTGCTTACAGATTTCACTCATTTATTTCTTTCAGTAATTGTCTATGAGCTATAAATTTTTTTTTTATTTTATTTTCGATCACCAAAACGATATTTGCTTACAGGTTTTACTTATTTATTTATTCTAATAACATTCTACGGGTTATAAATTTATTTATTTTTATTTTATTTTCAATCACAAAACGGTGTTTTCTTACGGGTTTCACTCATTTATTTGTTCCAATAACTTTCTGGCTATAAATTTATTTTTCTTTCGATTTTATTTCTGATCAATATGATATAGTGGGTTCTATTTTTCTTTCTTAGTTTCTGTAAACTTTCATGCTTTATGACACAAAATTAACACTGTTATAAATTTGGGATATATTACATATCAATTTATTACTATATAAATTAGTCGTTTCATGTCGTATTAGAAACCAACCAACAGACCTGTGCATCGCACGGGTCAACTGGCTAGTTGGCATGAAAAAAAACAACAAACATTGGTGGAGAGTTTTTTTTTTGGTCATTTTTTTTATCAAAACATTGGTGGAGAGTTGAGACTCTACCGTCTACATACACAAGCAACCCATTTTATGGGTCAAAACAAACCATATTAAGGCTTTTACTATCTACACATACATATTTTTCTACCCACACATACCTGATGCAGAACTAATAGTTTCAAAGTATATATTTTTTTTTAAAACATATCTGATGAGGAATTAATAGTTTCGCACGTTGTACTTCATAGGCGAAACTAATAGTTCTGCAAGAATTTTTGTTTCATTACGGAACATTTAGCGTCAGCCAGTCAACGCTATCTACGGAATTATTACTTCCACAAGCCACTTTCGTATGTACGTGTAAGGGATGGCAAAAAAACCCTTACCCGCAGATATCCGCGGATAAAATCCGTTACGGGTATGGGGCGGGTACCTTAACGGGTACCCGCAGGTAAATTAAACGGGTACTTGAGGTACCCGCCAATAAATGGGGATGGGGGTGGGTAGTGAGGTACCCATACCCGCGGGTACCCGTACTCGTTAGTAAAATTACAAAAAATATATTTTTATTTATATACATACCTAAAAGTCTAAAATACCAATGCACAATTTAACAAATATTAAAGTGTGATACAATACTTTTAGTTATTGTCTTGCTTTGTTTTAATATTGAATAAAGTGACTCCAAAATATATATTATTGTTGTGTCATGTATTAATTCTCACATTCATATTTTTTATTTTATAGTTTTATTTGTTTTTATTTAATTGAACAATTATTGATATAACAATTAAGTTAAAATTATATGATTTGTATAATTTAGTCTTATTAATATGATGTTCATTATGACAAATATTGTGTGGAAATAATTTCTTTTAATAAAATTTTTATAGAATTTTTTAATTTTTTAATATCCATGGATATTCGCGGATACCCGCGGATTTTACGGGTACCCGCTAAAATCTAGATAACAGGTACCCGCGCAGGTATGGGGCGGATACGGGTAGCGGGTATATTAAACAGGGCGGGTAGCGGGGAGCTACTACCCGTGCCCGCCCCGCCCCATTTACATCCCTAGTACGTGTCCTAGTAATAGAAATTTGGCTTGCGAAATTAATAGTTTTGTAGTTAGCGTTGGCTGACTGACGCTAAATAGTCCGTAATAAAACAAAAATAATAGTTCTGCCTATGAAGTATGTTTTAAAAAATATATATACTTGCAGAACTAATAGTTCCGCATCAGGTATGTGTTTGTAGAAAAATATATATATGTGTAGATCAAAAAGCCCTCGTATTAAAACCAGAAGTGCCCAAGAGCCGAAAGCTACATCATTAGGGACAAAGGCCCAAACAAAAATAGCCCCAGGCTATGCAAAAGCCCAAAGCAAAATAGGTCACAAGTCTACTTAGCCCAAGCGCGGAAGCAGAACATTGAAAGGCAACCCTTTTTTTTTTCAGATTTGGTTCCTCTAAAATGAGTACAGTGTAAAGTAACCCATCTTAACCATTAATAAGAAAATTAAGGGTGATTTATTATACATATACTTATAATACCAATCTTTAATTTTTTCACCAATAGTTAAAATTAATTACTTTACACTCTGAAGTGATTTATTCACTTTAGAGGAGTCAAATCTTTTTTTTTTGGTCGAATTGAAAGGCAACCCTTGAGACTTGAGTAATGAGTAGTTGAGCGTAACGTTGAAAGTGGAAGTAATTTGGACTGGGCCAAATGTGAGTCGGGCCAGATCAATTTAGTATAGTTCAGGGCTTCAGGCTGTCAGTCTCCTTTTGACCCAAAAAAAAAGGCTGTCAATCTCCTTAATATTTTGATACATATTTTCAATGACAAAAAAAATCTAGTTGACCAAAAAAAAATTCTATATGAAATACCGTTAATTTCTTCTCTATCATCCTAAGAAATCACATTTTTCTTTGTTATATTTTTTTCTATCCCTCTAATTAAAATATATAGCGTATTATTTTTTAAAATTACAATTAGAATAATATCGGAATTGAAATCACTTGTGTCCCTTACATTTCAGTCTCTCACTCTCTCTCTAAAATTAGTAATTTCTCTAATTAGTTGTTAAATTTTTAAGAGTTAAATCTGTTTTTGGTCCTTCATTTTTTAGCAATTTTCATTTTTAGTCTCTAAAAAATAAAACGTGTCTTTTTAGTCCCTTATTTTTAAAATGTTTCATTTTTAGTACCTGGGGCCATATATTAAATTTGAAAAATATTTTTTAAATTTATATTTTGACCCCTCCCAGAGCCCGATTCTCACTTTACCCCTTTTCCCTTCCCGTCCCCTTCCTCCTTCAGCACCGCGACATTTCCAACCACCGTGGCCCCCCATAGGAGTAGTTCCAATGTCCTTCCTCAAAGCGGCTACGAGATACGACCTCTCTCTCATTCTCCTCCCTGTGCTGTCACAGTGGCCGCCTCCCTTCCCGCCATTGTGCGCAGCCTCCCTTGGCCGCGTGAAGCTTCCTTTCTTGGCCGCGTAGAGCTCCTCCCATGGCTACCTCTCCTTTATGGCCTCTGACCTCTGTTCATCAATGGAGGGAGAGGTGAAGGGAAAAGGGGTTAAGGTGAGAATTAAGATTTGGAAGGGGTCAAAATATAAATTTAAAAAATACTTTTCAAATTTAAAATATGACTTTAAGGACTAAAAGTGACACATTTTCATAAAATGAGGGACTAAAAAGATATATTTTATTTTTGAGGGACTAAAAACAAAAATTGCTAAAAAATGAAAAACCAAAAACATATTTAAGTCAATTTTTAAATATTATGTTTTTATTAGACAGACAAGGGAGAGGATAGGAAAGAAAACAAGTAATTTTAGTATGAAAAGAAAAAGAGATTTAGTGAGATATTATATTTTTTATTACTTTTTAGAACATCTACTTGTGATTTTAGTAATTCTCCAATAATTTTTTAAGTGATCAATTTAATCTCTCAATTTTTTAATTGTTATAATTAAATCTCTAACTCACTTTTTTTTCTTAAAACTTTAAATCTTTTTTACTCAAAATTTATCCATTAAAACATAAATTTCACTTCCAAATAAAAAGAATTCCAATTTCTTTTTTCTTTGAATATCCTAACATCACATCCAAGGCCGGGCGTGGCTAACAAGGCAGCAAATGGTATATTTGGTTTTCAACTGGAAACGTACGATTTAAAAGTACATTTGTCCAATATGAATTTTATAGTTACTTTGGGTTCGGACATATTTTTGCAGCTGAAACCCAAACAAAACAAAATCATTGCTCATCAACAGAAAAGTCTGGTTCTGTTGGCTTCTGCAAGGAGCTGACAACCCCAGAATCTGTCCCAGAATTCGTAGCGCTCCTTGTTGCATACACATACGTTGGTGTTTGATCAGGCTCATCAACCGTGGCCCTCAATTCAGCAGCAACACCCTTTCTCTTCTTGTGCCGTCTCCATGCAGCTTGTATGGAACACGCAGCCCACGTTCTCCACTGGTGTGAGTAAAACCTGAACTTATGCCTAAGTTGCTTGCTGTGCAGTCTTCTAAATTGAGACGCAACAAATTTAAGGTCTTCAGCTATGAGGGCAAAGGCCTCTGCTTCTGAGATGGCCTTAACTGTTCGAGTGGAAGAAGGAAGTGTCACAACACTTGGTCGTGGGTCCAAGGCCCATGTCAGAAGCTCCTCGCCACAGAAATCACCAGGCCCAATACGACACGAGTTGAAGAAACCGGTGCGGCCTCCGTTGGTGGTGTAAGAATCAAGATGTCCTCTAATTATGAAGAGCATCTCATTCACAGGGTCACCCTCACGAACCAGACACGTGCTCTCTGTGCACAGTGCAGGCTTTAGCCTTTCACATATTGCGTCCAGCATCCTCTCATCCATTTGGTCAAACAATGGAACCTGTAATTTGTTGAAAGATTTTTTTTTTTGTTAGTTGTGAATTGTGATCTTGATCATTTGCTAATTTGTAATGGTGCGGGGGAGGTGATACGTGTTCCGGTCAAGATTTACTTTACTTATATAGTAATTGATTGATTGACAAGTAAAATTTGATGTGTGAGTGAGACTTACTCTTCGAACTAGCTCAAGACAGAGGTGGCGCTTGATGTCTCTGCGAAGATCTACTGGGAGTCCTTTGAGAAGGGCTTCTTCTTCTACTCCTCGTGTAGCCAACCATTTGTATTGGTCGTATTTACGCACGGATTGTCTTAGTTCTGGAGGTAGCTGCCTGTGATGCATCCATTGCTCTGTGTCAGTTCTTTTGACCCTCCACTCTTCTAAGCGGACAGTTGTTGATTGTAGGTATGTCTGCCAAAATTTGAATTTGAATTCTATTATTATTAGTACATATATCTATAGAACAAAGTCAATTTAGGCTGGTTAATTATTTTCTCACAATTCAATGTGGCAAACCAAAATCACAACAGCGAGTTTTGGTTTTGGGAATGATTTTGGGCTCAATCTCTCAGATGTGATTTCTGAAGAGGATATGATTTAAGCATACATGCATCAAGCAACATGTTTCCTGTAGTACTTGTTGTTTAAAGCTATCTTGGATCATGTAATTAAGGAGTTGAAATTTTCTTAAAATTCTCAGAATAAGACAAATGAGAGCAATATTTAAGTTATATTTTACCTGCATATTACCAATGAGCAATGCAAAAAGAACCAATCCAAGGGTTGCAACAACAATGGCGAACATTATTTCTCCAGCAAAAGTGCTAGTAAGAAGACCTTGTCCCAAAGAACTGCACCCACCAATCAGAAACTAATTAATGCTCAAGGAATGTTAAAGAAGCTTTTAGTCAGTCATGGGCACCTAGTTTTTAGTTTGTTATAATTAAATCCTTGTTCTCATGCAAAGGAGCATGGTGATAATCTTAATGCTTAATTAGGTGGAAGTGTGGAATTATGGTAGCACTGGCACATAGGAGAACCTCAATAAGACTTACCTCAGATTCCTTAGGCCCCACCAAAGACAAAAGAAGTACTTATTAAAGAATGCAGAGGTTGTAACTCCGGATGTCACTGCATCACCGTATATACCAAACTGATAAAAGCGAGCATTTGGTGAGCATAAATTTGTGACATTACTTGTCGTGAACCAGGAGACCCTGAGGGAATCTTTAACCCTGTTGCAGTCAAAAAATTCAAATTGACAAGATGACTCCTCCATCTCGCAGACACTCCTCCAGCATGCTTCTTGTCGTTCAATTGATAGAAGATACCAGCAAGCCCCTAAAATCTTCAACAAAGAAAAAAAAAAAAAAAGAGTATGAGTGCAGCAAAGTACATTAATTTTCTTTGGATTACTAATGCAGTACATAATACTCCACCCCCCCCCCCCAAAAAAATAATAAATAAAGAGTTGTATAACAGCCAAAACTAATATATATGCCTAAGGTAGAAGTTAGAACCTAAGAGGAGCTGAAAAATTTAATGGTAGATAATAGCATTAGGTGTCACTGAAACAGATCATTCAAGTTATATCAATGTCAACTATAGGCAAAAACTTAAGACAAACCACATTTTAGTTTAACTTGGAATAAACTATTTGAATCAAGAAAAATAGAAGTCCTTAGAAATTCAGCTTAATCAATTACATTGCTATTTAATGTCTTCAATTCACCTTCTATAACACAGAATATGGTCTTGTAATGGCCCAAATATTTTGTAATGGGCCCAAATTATTAGAATATTCTAGAATTGGGTGAGTCGTGGGTTGTGAGAAGCTATAAATGTAACCCCTCAATATGGAATGAACAAGAAGAAAAATGAAGAAGAAATTAGTTAGCTCTTTAGTTTTTGTTTATGGAGGCCCTCCCCTCTAAAGGAGACTCTAGACATCAAAACTTTTTCTCTTAACATAAGATCGGATTTTCCTTAATAAGCATGAAAAAGAAAATAAGAAAAAAAATGGAAAAGGCTCATATATTTGTGGAAGTGGCAATATCAGCAATCAAGAAAATGCAAGTTTTCATATATTTACATGGCTAGCCAACATGTAAAGCATCAAGTTGTAAGCAGCTCCTGCCCATGCTGTTTCTGTCACAACCCCAGTAGCTTTTACAATTTGGGATGAAAGTGGGAAAATGAGAAACAGCCTCGGCAAATACTGGAAAATTATGATAAAGCGAAGGACATTTTTTGTGTTTGCCATGGTTGAACCTCCAAGATTAGGGATGACAATCAAAATTAACACCTGTAAATAATAAGCATAAAAAAAGGAGCACATTTAGCTAATTTAAACTTAGAAACACCATGGTTTTTGTTTAAGACAAAAGAGGTCTTCACACTTCAGTAAATAACTTACCTGAGGAAGGGGAAGGGCAGCAATAAAGTCTAACCAGAAACCCTTTTGCAGGTACCTAGTTGCTATCTTAGAAGAGTCTATAACAAGCTCTCCTCTCCCAAACACCCTGGAAGAAGGAGCAACATATGCTGTACGAAACCTCATGAGAATCTGAATGATGTAAAAGACATCTGCCATTGATCTGATTATCATGAGGACAACTTCAAGTGATATTCCAATATCAATGCATACTTCATCTCGAACTAGTGGCAAGTAAAAGAAGAGAGGGTCCACAAACAAAGAAACTAAACATGCTACCAAGAAAATCTTGTTCCACCGGTGAAGGGTTTGTCCCCGGGGATCTAATACTACTCTTCTTCTTACTCTCTCGTAGTCCTCTGAGAAAACTCTTGACAACACTCTAGTTTTCAAGAACTTCCCTGTCTCTTTCTGATCATCAGCCATTTGTTTTCTGTTGACGTCACCGTTAGTTGCTGGCATTTTTGCTAGTTCAAGATCATCTTGGAATCTAAAATTTGAAACTTTATGTTAAAGGGTTATATGTTGATGCTGATACTAAAAGATAAGTAAAGCATTACTGAATACATCTTTCTATATTGCATTAGAGAATATATCAAAACTGTACAAATGGTATGGGAGGCTATGCTTTATATACTTGTCCTAAGTATAACAGAAAACTGAATAAGAAAAGTAACTAGCTACTAACTGCATATACTAACTGCATAACCTTTCCAATAACAACTAACTAATTCTGATAACTAATTAACAATGATCAGTTAATATTATAAATTATGAAAACCAATTTGTTCTGTTACTGAAAGCAAGTTATTGACAGTTGATTAGCATAGAATTAGTTCAACATTCTGAAGAGAAGTGGTGACAAAATAACTTGGAACTTAAGGTGCTAGGAAGGAGACTTGCCTTACGAATCTTGAATCATCTGATTCTGAAGCCATACCGATTTTCCCAGAAGTGTCAACTTCTCTCAATTAACACTATGATCCTGAGACCAAGGATGAAAGTTAGATCACGATAGGAAAGAGAGTACCTGTCCATGTTTGCTAATTAGACTTCTCCCAAGACCAGCATATTTTTTTGGTAAACCACCGTCAATCATAACTAGGGCCTTTGATCCGTGGCACCCGAGGTATTCATCAGTTTCGACCCTTTGGGCTGGCTATGGGACTAATCCTCGGTTTAGGGGCTTAACCACACTTAAAAGTCCTTGCCCCTCCCCAAGAGTGTGTTTCATGGGCCTTGACCCTCCTACGTGTATTGCTAAGACCAAGATACTTTGAAATGGAAAATATACACGAAACTTGGAGACGAAGCTAGAGAGAGATATTCCGATTATGAATAAAAATTCCTCATGTATATCCTTAAACTCCGCAAAAGTTACGGAGAAAACTTTATTAGATTTATAAAATGTATTTATTACATTGAATGTATTCAAAACTCCAAAATTTGACCCAAATTTTAAAACATCAACGCTTGTATTCTTATTAAAGACCAACAAATGAAAACCCAAAAGCAGTTTCGTGCAGCACCAGTCGTAGCAAGACGTAGGAATCACCAAAAAGCATTAGAATCCCAACGGATAATTAACAAATCAACAACTGAACCACTTGTGGGAAAAAAAGGGAACTTTAAACGGGCTTAGCATGTCAGTTTATAGATAAGATCACATGTGATCACGGATTTTGTGAATAAAATTAAGGACGCACTTTATGGGAGAGTTTAGTTTAGTTCCTTACAGCTATTCAAACCAACAGGGAAGGAAAGAGCACCAGTTGAAATGAGACACATTCCCAAGCATTTTCGCTCTAAAACCCACTTGTTCCATTTGCAGCTCTAGTATATGAATTAATCTCTTCCTTGAGTTGATTCTTCACCGACAAGGATTAGCATCTAGCACAACCACCACCAGTTCATTCAGCCACAGGTACTCAAAACGTCCATTCAAGCCAGAAATGTATTTTGAGGATTGGAAAAACGGAAGAAGAGATGGGTTGGTTGCAGAATGTGAGAAGAAGAGTACAAAACTTGTCACTGTCCCCTAAAAAACGGGGTGATCGTGTAAAACCAAAACCGCTTTCACAATACAATAATGGTTTGTTTAATATAAAAGAGATCAAAGACGGACGGAACAGCCTATGCAAATGCAGTGAAAGCAACATGTATACACACGCATGCATACAAGATATGTATATTATATAATAAAATAATAAGAAAAACTATAAGGAGAAAAAAAAAGTTCCGAGTCAGACTCTGATGATTGATGAGGCAGAACCAGAGAAGCAGGCGAAGGAGGGCCATATAGCATTAGCATAGGTGTGTGTTGTGTTTCAAGTAAGTCAACCAAATAAGCTGGCTGGACTCTGGAGACAGAGAGGGTACGGAGCTTCTTTCTTCAGCTTGTTAGGCAACTCCAATGCGGTGCTTACATTAGAGAGAAAAAAAGAGGATGCTTAATAAGAAGTGATGTATTTTCTCTCTTTTCTGTCTTCGTAGGTCTATATATATTTAAGAATTTTAATTAGATGTAGGGTTATTAATATAATTTATTTAGTAAATTTTTTAAAGTTATTGGGTTAGAAAGACTAGTTACTTATTGGGTATTTGTGTTGGAAAAGAATAATTTTAAATTCTTCTATCGAGTATCTTTTGTAGGATTTGTGTCTTTTTATATTCTTTTTGTGGGTCTCATAATAAATAAAAATAAAGTTAAAAATGAATAATTAATATTATTAAAAATAAGACATTATTTCTTATAAAAAAAGACCATAGAAATGACTCTCTTTATTTTTTATAAAAAAAGACTAGAGGTAGTAAAATAGTAAGATAATTTATAGAAGGATATAATATTTCTAGTTGAAAAATGTAGAAATAGATAATATGTATATGTGTAATATGAGACCTATTTAAGCACCTAAAATGAAATGCTCCATTGGAGATAGCCGACTACGTTTGGTACGTTGTTCTGGAACCTTAACACGTGTCATTTTTTTTGTCACCGACTGCCACTATCAAGGCACTCTTGCATTTTCGGAGTCAATGATCTACAGAACTTTGTGTCAATTAAGCTAAGGATATTCAACAGAAAAAATAAAAATAAAAAACATGAATTGCGTTGTTGGGGCACTTGACGGCAAGCTCTCTCACGACTTTCTTAGACGTAATTATTGGAAGAAAGGTTGTCGGTGCAATAGATCTCTCTGTGGCTTTTGGGATCCAATTTCAGTCACAACACTAGTGGTTTTCAGCTAGTATATATAGTGTATATAACATTCCAAATCATGATTTAAGGGGTAAAAACTCTCAATATTCTAGAATCAATACGAGGAATGTGCTATAGGAACATACATTAAATACTCAAATTACACACCCTCAGTTCACAAATAAAAGCGTAGGGACGCAAATTGCTATATTAAAATTAAGTTTGCAAAGTTATATTAACTCAAGTAATTTTGCAAGCTATAGTTGAAACACGCATTCAGAATTGAATATTTTCTCTTCCGTTAGTCCTCTAAAATTAAAAAATGAAATTAACTAGATACTTGTTCTCACTGGACAAAATTTAAATCAATTTGCTTATATATTTTTTAGCAAGTTTTTCAATAGAATAATGACAGGTAATTTTTTTAAAATGTTAATTAACTACATTTTAAGTCTATGAAAATATCATGTTTTCTTCTTGTTTTAATTCTTATTTAAACTTTACTCGCTTATAATTCCTACATTTAACAAAAACGGTTTAGCCCCTCACTAAAGACTAACAAGACATGAATATATTCTTTTATTTTTTAAGATTTAAATAAATTTTATATAGAGACCAAAACCGATATTTATCAATTTTATAGGGATAAAAAACACATTTAACTATATTTTAAAATTCAACAAAGTATTTTAAACGGAGGTTGTTTAGCGTTGAAAAGTGAACAAAGATATAAAAATGATGGAGAAGAAAAGGATGAGTAAATTATACATGCACAGTTGCACACACATGTATAAAGAATTAGATTTCAAAGCCCGGACAGACGGACAACCCTTGTGTTAGCTTTAAATGAAGAAGTGTGATTGGTTGTACCTTCCAGATATACCAAATCAACTTGTACGGACTGTATTCACCATCCATACCTCGAGTGGCAGCCCAATGATTTAAGAGTACTGAGTGAGTTTAGATGCACGTGTTTATAACCATACGTTT
The DNA here is from genome assembly GCA_030159175.1 of Glycyrrhiza uralensis. Classification (NCBI taxonomy): domain Eukaryota; kingdom Viridiplantae; phylum Streptophyta; class Magnoliopsida; order Fabales; family Fabaceae; genus Glycyrrhiza; species Glycyrrhiza uralensis. The sequence goes on along the minus strand of BRZY01000003.1, from coordinate 51,187,328 downwards.
GCTTCACAGTTCTGTTAAATTCCAAAGGTTAAGCATATTACAGGAGCAAAAACCAGATTAATGTTCTTTAGATATAAAACTAGTCTAAACCTTTTTGCTCCACCAGATGTCATACGTGGCAGTAAACTACGTGAGTTGTGCATTAAGTGGCATGCATTTGCAAACTCTGTTGCTATAGGAATAATTTCCCAATTATCTTTGACAAGCTCATAAGCACAAAATTTGCAGGACATGCGAGACATCTTTCCCTACCTCCCTCCTCCAACACAAAATTCTCTCCCAATGTTGAGGTAGAAGAAGAAAAAGGAAAACAAAACAATTTAACAGCACATCTTGTGATCTGTGCGTTGACTAAGAACTCTCATCCTATTCCTGTGAATCAGAAGCAGCTTCTTTCAAACATGACCTCATAATCTTTGCAAGCTTTGCACAAGCATCCAAGCACAACTGCATTCCCTGCATGCAGGAAACTATATGTTACTGAGAGTTCGTTCCATCTCTATTCATTATATTGTTAAATAACCAATAGGCATCTCCATAAAAAATAATAAAAAACCTCAAAAGAGGCAGGACCTCATTAATCTTTGGGGTGGACCATTCCCCCGTAACTGTAAGTTGGGTGATTTCATAGCGAGAAGGCATGCAAGTAATCATTAAGCTTCCATCTTGGCAGTTTTCCTCCTCCGAAATAGGATCAATGACAAGATTCTTACCGAGACATGACTGGAATAATTAAAAAAATTACATTTTATATGATAAAAAGGAATTATATTAGATCTCAACAGCAAAATAAGCATGTCACAAAGAAATAATTCATAGCGCGGGCATAACAAGTAGAAGGTCATTAGCCTTCCTCATGATGATTTTTGTGAAGAGGAACCCAGCATTAACAAATACAGAAAGATCATCCAAGAAAAATGGCACACAGATGCAATTATGCTATAGAATATGGTAACCACAGAATAAATAAAAAATACTTTAATGATTATTTTTAGGCTACAGAACACAAAATGCATATATGGAGAAGTAATTTAATGACGCATGAAATGTGTGGTGCTGGTGCAAAGTCAGAAGAGAAAAGGAAAGTAGATGAAATCATAGTAAATGGAAATTTCAAGAGAAGTTTAAAAATGGAGGACACAGTTCAAGCACCCTACAAAACATGCACAAATTGCAGAAAAGTGCAAATATGAGTAAGATCCATACCACAGAAACTGAGGCAACAAGGTCATACATCATTATTCCAGCATCTGCCAGGGCAAGACTAGCACATGATATGACAACTGGAAGATCACCTGCCACAAGTTCAATAATATTATTACTGCTAGAAACTTGGCAGAAAAACAACTAAGAACAGATTTTGCCTAAAGCTTTCAATTAAATTGCATCTCTGACTGCTCCAATAATATCAAATAGAATCATTCATTGTTACTTCTTACAATTATAATATCCAAAGGAATATTGCTACATCTCAAACAGGTTCACTAAGAACCGGACTAGCATAGAAGACTATATCTCTATCTAAATATATAAGTTTGAGGTGTCCATAAAAAACTGTGAAATTACATTAAAAAAATGAGACACGGGCACCGTATGTACACAACAGCCTTTATTATAAATAATATAAATATCCCTTATGTACTTGGCAACCTCTTTAAAAGAATACTTTGATTATACTAATTGCTGTAGCAAGCAGTTGACAGTAAGAATATATAATCAATTCTCATCAGAAGCAATTATAGCCTCATAAAACAGAAGCCCTGGTTGATATCTTTAACCGAAAGCCTATACATGTAATTCAACTAAAAGAAACTACTTTTTCTTGTCTCACACCAGCTGTCCCCACACCCAAAAGGCCAAAAGTCTGGGAATAATCCCCACTCAGGCACCTTATGGTATCAGGCACCTGATGGCATGGCTTTGACCATAAGGTGCTGCCAGTGAGATTCAAACCCCTGCATTGCATGTGAAGTTCATACATATGTAGCCTAGGTTGCAAACAAAATCACAACTAAATGAAAATATGTTAAAGCAAAATACCTCTTAACATTAACACAAGAGAACAAACAATAGTTGAAGCAAAGCAATCATCAGATGACAACAAGGTAAACAAAAATAACAATAAACTTAGACTTTTATATTTTTTTGATTTATATTCTTCACATTTTTTGTACTTAAAATTCCTAACCATCAACAACAATATCATGATGAATTAAATAGAAAATCAACATGAAATTGTAAGCTTACTGCCGCTAGATTCCAGCACCAATGCAAAAACATCCACGGTTGTCTTGGGGAAGGTTTCCAATATTATTGCACCCTCCAAAGCTTTATGAAGCATTGCACCGTACTCTTTGTGGTCTGAACCCTAACTTTGTGAGATATAAGATATTAAATGCTACTTAAAACAGATGAGGAAGAGGTATAAGAATGCAAAAATCACAGCATTTTATATACCTGTCCACGAACTGGAGTTGCAAACGTTGTATAGCTGACATTGCAATTCAGACGCCCTGTATCACTGTACATCATTGCCTTCTTGCTCTCTCTTGGCCCAAATCTAAATTACAAAATGCAAATAAAAAAACCCACATTAGGCAGAGAGCATAAGTAACAAACAAAAACTGAAGAAACACACCTCATCAAGCTGATTGAAATATGAACTGACATTTGTGAGATAAAAGAAACCACTCACACAGATACAATGACCTTGGTATTTCCAAACTCCGCATAAGCAGATCCTGATGCAGCATTCACAGCACCAGTCCTGAAAACTGCAAGTCACCATGCAACAAACACGAGATCAAATTTATTTTAGTCTTCCATGAGCTCATACATAATACACCTTAAAATTCATGCAATGAGAATCTTATATTCACAATTCATTATATAATCAGAATAATAGAAACAGTCTTGTTCCTGTGTCAGAAATCACTATAGTGTATAGACTTTTATACATGTAAAAACCTTATAGTTCTATGCCGAACGAAACAAAGACTAATGGCTAAATAAATAAGCTATTATGATAAAGAAATTATTATTAAGGTTGCAAATGCATTGATATGAAAGAAACAATGTCGTTAAATTTGAGTGATGGGTGGGGGCTTACAGGCAGGCCTGCACTGGTGGAAGCCGCGGCCGTCGGGTCGGACCCAATCTTCTTCCTTGAAAAGCGTTGATTTCCTTTTATCGGTCGTCGGAGACGGCGAGTATGTCGCCGGATTCGTTCCACCTTTGCCGGCCATTCCCAACGGCGGTCACCACTGGGGTCGCTTCGCTTCACTTGTTCTGTTCAGGTTTCGTTCATTTCCTTATGGTGTTGTTTATATATATGGCCAAAGGAACGGTGCGTTTTTTTTTTTTTGGTCCAAAACGGTGCGTTTAAAGCGCACACTAACTCCTCCGACTGGGCCTTTGGGTTAGTCTGGGCCTCCCTCAATTCTACAAAAACATTGGCAGATGCTATATACACCCACCCCCTTTACTACACACACCCATCTCCCCATTTTTGTTATGCGAACAGACACAAATACCCTCCCCTTAAAAACCACCCCATCCTCATTTGTTTCATTTCTCCATTGAGTCAGCACCGCCCAAAGTTGCCCTAGCAGAGCTCCTCTCCTCCCTCTGCTGAAGACCAGTGAATGTCGTTGGAGAGCCAACCACCACACGTAGGTGCTGCAACCGTCGAGGGGGAATGGTTTATGAGGGTGGGGGTGTTAATGACTTTTCCATTAAAAAAAGAAGGGAGGTGGGGTGTATGTGGCAAAGGGTTGGGTGTAGGGAGCAATTGCCAAAAAAATTTATCAGCCTAAAGACCAAGAGATGAAAAGAAATGGAAGGAGCTTCTTCTTATTAGCTTAGTTATCTAATTTTTTTTTTACGTAATAAAAATGATAAGAAATCAAGAGAGTTTCTCTCTATGCCGTCAACTCTGCACATCATACTCAGTGGTGGATTTAGAAATTTTAAGTTGTAGGGGCAATACTCATAAATATAAATTAATAGCATTAAGTATATAGCATATCATTTTTTAAAATATAAAATATATCGTAATTATTCTCCACAAGTTTTCATATTCTGGAAATATCAACGATTTTATCATTTTCAATATTATAAAAAAATTATTTATAAAAGTAACTAAATCACCATTCAACCACCGAATAGAGTCAAATATTTTTATGGGATATATATTTCATCTTTTTAATTATTTTAAAATTGTGAGTGAGATAAAAAGAAATGATATTTAAAATAATTTTGTCAAATATAGAGAGCAATTATTTAGCTGATTAAAGGATAAGTGGGTTGTGAGGAACCAAATATATAATAATATAATATAATATTACAAAGACACATAAAAAAAATAGTGGGGGCAAATGCCCCCAAAGGCATGAACATAGATCTGCCCCTGATCATACTCATATATAAAAAAAAAATAGAAAAGAAAGTAAAGAAAGCACAAAATTCATAACTATGAATTATTTTCCCATGTATTGATTTTATTGACAATGGGAAGTGGTGTGACTGTAAGAGTTGTCTTGGTCCATGACGCGCCCTCAAATTCATATGCTTGTAGAACAAATGTGTGTTTTATATATGCATAACCCGTCAAATGGATGTAAAATGTAAGATTTGATTTTATCTACTCATTGATTTACATGAATTTAAAAAGGCAAAGTATAACACTTTTATATATGTAGTAAACAGGTGCAATTACATATAGTTTTTCTATACAATAGTGGTACAAGGTTTGAACCTATCACTTCTTGTAAGTTACACAAACCTTTAACTATTACATACATAGCTTAGGAAACAGGAGTAACAAAGTTTAAGAAATTATGCAGTAGGGTAAGAAGCTTGCATTGCTATGCCACACAAGCCTTCTTTAGCAGCAACATCCCTTTGCATCCTAATGTATCCCTGTTCACCCCACTGAGTTCCCCAAGAATTCTTGACCAACCAATACTTGGTTCCATCGTCACTAACTCCATAACCCACAGCAGTGACACCATGATCCAAGCTAGTGCCACAGGAGCCAGTAAAGACACCACTCGAATAAAACTGAAACTCAGATCCACTGGCATCAATAGCAACAGAAACCGGTTGATTGGCAACAGCTTTGAGTAATGCACTCTCACTGTTGGCAGGCACATCCTCATACCCCTTAATGCTAGCTGCATCGTTGGATTCTGCTTTTGCATTGCACGTTCCATCAACACCCTGATATGGGTAAGTGGCCTCTGTGGCGAGTCCTTTGTTTTGCAACATGAATTTGAAGGCATCGTCCATTAGACCCCCTTCACAACCTTGGTCCACACCCTTTGTGTCACAATCAACAAGCTCTTGTTCTGATAAAGAGATCAACTTGCCAGTACTCAGCTTGGTGATTCCTTCTGTTGCAGCCACAGCAGAAAATGCCCAACAACACCCTGAATGATAAAATACAAAGAAAATCATCAAATATCAATTACTTACTAATAAGAAAAAAAAATCCTGGTCTTTCAGCCTATAACACACGTCACCTCTCTACCTGTTTTTATTTTACAGTTTTTTTAGTAACAGACCTGTACTACGGGTCTGATCCATATACTAATTTAATTAGGAAACACATGTACAATTGAGTCTTGATTTAATTAGTGAGTTTTACAGAATCATCAAATTAACACTTGTATATACCACATTGGCCTTGGTCCTTAATGGGTGTGACAGCTCCTTTCTGTCTCCAATCTAATGTAGCTGGCACTGCTGTCACATGTTCATACTTAAATGTTGGTGTCCTTGTTATTGTGGAGCACATGTGACCCTTGAACCTGTTTCTGGCTTTGAATTCCTCGTTTGTGAGATCAGCGAATTGGTTAATGGCTAGCTTGTAAGGTTTGTTTCCTGCATTGTTAAAGGCTTCTATGAGTTGGGCGTTTGCTTTGAATATTTGATATCGCAACTCCTTCTCATTAGTGTCCTTGTAGACTTTTCCATGCTGAGTCATCCATTGCTCATGCCGCACTTGCATTGAAGCATCTTCGAGAGTGCGAGCATTGGCCTCGAAAGCCAAGAAACCAAACACGAGAAACAAAGCCAGTGAAGTGAAGTGGAAAAGATTTTTGGAAGCCATGAATGAAATTAAAATTAAACAACTGCTTAACTATATTGGTGAAATATTGTGATGGGAAAGCAGATATGTGATGTTGGTCCCTAAGATCACCTGGGGTATATTATATATACATCATAAAATTCGTTGTGGTCTTATAACACGACATGCTCATCGACGTACCATGAGAGAATTTTCTGAATGACAAAATTACTGTCAAAGCTATACAACTGCGTATTGGAACCAACCAATATGAAAGGAAATGTTTTGGAAATATATGTTACATAAGTAGAATGCTGAGCAAAATTTATTAATTTTAACACTTAAACTTAAAATATAAATGCAATATAAACAAGTAAATAAATAAGTTAAGACAGACTAAGAATGCACTCTTCCAATGTTATTATCGCGCGGTCATATATTTGACACGAAATGGGACAGATTAGCAGCTTATTAATTAGCTCAAAACAATTATTACCTTAATTGGTGCAAAATGACAAGATTAACTTCAAGGGAGAGTTTAATTATTTTTTTCATCTTCAAGGGAGATTTAAGGATAAAGAAACCGGATGTCAAGTTCTGTGCAGAACATGTTAACTTGTCTAGATGCTCAGTCACGCATAGTCCTTTTCTATTTTTTCCCCCGTTTCTTAGCTGAAAAATATTAAAAAAATAGATGCGTTTAATGTATTGTATATATAATATTGGGAAGACTGGTGGATTGATTTTTTTCGTCTGTTCCAATACACGGTTCCAGAACTTGAGCAAAGGGAAGTGCCTTAACACACAAGAGTATGTATGACTTGTACGGTTCTAAGTTCTTATACTCAAACAGGAAAGCACATAAGTTTCTTATATTATACATGCGTGCACATATCATGATCCCATCATTTTCTCAGGTTCATCAACCTTTCAGATGCGGGTTCGAAATTACTAACGCCACCCCCGAACCAATTAATACATGCGTGTACGCAATGTCATGTCATGCATGATTTGTCTATCTGTGTAAACGAATAAAATCAATCCCAATTACTCTGTGATTGGTTGACACTGACATTAACCCATAAAATTAACAACATAAGAACTCTAGCTTCTCAATAGACAGATAAACATATCAACCAAGATTAAGAAAAAGAGAAGCTTTAGCTATGAGTTATTTCATGCAGCATTTTTTTTTTCCTTCCATTTTTACCTTCAATAATTTAATGTAATTCTTCAATTGCCCTATTTCCTAACTTATCAACTAGTTTTGTCAAGCATATAGCCATAGGATATGGCTGTGACCTTTTGGGAGATGGCATCTGAATTAGGAAAGTTTAGTTCAACTACTTCATATGTTAGTAGACTCATGAGTACCAAATATAATTGTAAAACAATTATTTCTATGACCAAATATGATGTGTATGTCATCCGATTATTCTCCAAATAAAGAAGAATCAGAATCACCTATCGTCCTAAGCTTTTTCTGTACAAGAATATATCAAATATATTTCTGTGCATATCTAACAACACCTATGTGCTCTTCCTTTCAAAATCAAAGTGAAAAAATTGTAGATGAACAATAAATAACAAATAATAGTACGAGTAACAGAACAACATAAATTCCTCAGACTCTTCTTGCCTTCTGCATCTCTTACCATGTAAGGCGTTATGTTTTCAAGCGATATTGACATTTGTCATGCAAAATGCTTCAAACCGAGGCTCAGTTAGGTCTACCATTTCCTCTTCTGATGCATGCCAGCCATCAGATTTTGAAGTCAAGAGGATCAAACCCTCCATATCCTCAGCTGAAACTGCGTCTGCTTCTTTATTTTTGCTCTCAACACACAAATTGTGATCAATATCTAGTGGCAATGAATCATGAGTTGGAAATTTGCTTGATGGATCTTGTCTGTGCTTTCCTGCATCCTCTTGATCCTTTACATGTCCATAAAGAAAAAGATCAAAACATGGTTTATTTATTATGCAACAGGAGAATGATCTATGATGGCAAGAAACCTGATTAAACTAGAAACACTGTAATAAAGAACTGAAAACATATGATAGTGAGTGTGTTCACCTGAAACAGGCTAGTTGGAATGTTTCTTCTCCTCCTTGATTTGCCTGGACAAATACTTGAAAGAATCTGAACAACCTCACTCATGGTTGGTCGAGTGTCGGGATCCAGCAGCAAACACTCCTTTGCTAGGTATGCCATTATTTGCACCTCTTCTTCTGGGAAGTTTCCTTTCAATTGCAGATCAACCAACTCCGTTATTACCCGCCTGCTATCCTGTAAGCGAGGAGTTGCCTAGAACAGAAGCATAGGCAAGCTATATCAATACTTGGTTGTTCATAGTCTTTCCTAGTTGAATTCAAAAAGTAAGATATGCAACAAGTTCATAATGAAGCAGGTAATTACAAACCAACCATATCACCCTAATTTTGTATTGTAAATGGAAAATGAGACACATTATAAGGTTGCAAAAGAAATGATGATTGAACAAAGAGGGAGACTGAGCTATTATAAGGAAGATCCTCATGAAAAATTATGGCATTGGCATAGTATGAGCATCAAGTTGAGCACATTGAAGATATTCTTCATATGAACAAATGTAAATTCAGGTTAATTTTATCATTATGAATATAATTTAAAATACCCATATAACGAGGCTTTCTTCTTTGCCTGTAGATTTATGGATAGGTTGCCGACCACTGATAAGCTCGAGAAGAACCACCCCGAAACTGAAGACATCCGACTCAAGAGAGGCTCTACCAATAATAGCATACTCGGGTGCAAAATAGCCAAATGTCCCCTGCATTCTTGCTGGAGAGTTTGAACAGCTGGGTAGGTCATCAGATCTCAAGTTTTTAGCCATACCAAGATCAGTTATCTGCAAGTTGATTGTTTGAAAAAATAATATAAATATACCTTATGATTTAAGTGGCAACTACCACCTATAGTATAGTATAATAAACTATTTCTTCAAGAAACAATAACTTCAGCAGATTTATAAAACAAAATCAAAGGCAAGAAAGGTGTTAAAAAATTTTAGTTCAAAACCACTGCTAATTATGCATTTGCTTTCAGTAGCCAAGCTCACTTAGACTATTATGTATATCCAGGTATATTATCTCCTCTAAAGTAATTCACAATTTGTTACTACCATCCAGGATAAACAAGATTCATACTTTTGCTTGCCAATTTTCATCCAGAAGAATGTTAGTTGATTTCACATCTCTATGAAGAATTCTTGGAGCAGCTGCTTCATGGAGATATTCCAATCCCCTTGCTGCTCCAATTGCAATCATAACACGAGTAGCCCAATCCATATATTTTCCAGAAACTCCATCTAAACAGTCCCTCAAACTCCCATTAGACATGTACTCAAATACTAGTAACCTCTGAACATGTTTTCCTTTTAATTCTGAGCAGTATCCAAGCAAAGGCACCAAATGACAATGATGAAGTCTAGATAAAAGTTCAATCTGCACAAACAAAAACATTATTAATCACTATGAATGCTGTACAGCAATAAAAAAGTTTTAGGATCATCTTTTCTCTAGACACTATGGAACATTGCGACATAGCATGACCAGCCAAAGAATAATGAATCACTGATATTGCAAGATTAGGTACCACCTCCTTATAAAATGCAGAGTCTGCTTCTGGCCCTCCTTGATTTTTTAGTCGCTTAACGGCAACATTATTACCATCTTTCAGCCGACCGCGGTATACATAACTACTTCCACCTAGTCCAATAAGGTTGGAAGCTGAAAAGTTTCCAGTGGCATTTTCCAGTTCAGCAAATGAAAATTGAATAATATTTCCATGAAAAGTTTCTTTTTGGCTCCCAAACAAGAAAGAGGCTTTTTGAAAGCATCCTACATAAAAAAAAATGCATATTAAGAACTAATAAGCAGTGGCAAATTAACAGAAGAACTTTGAAGTTTGCATGTACAATTGTACAAATTGAAGGGAAAAAAAACCTTCAGGGAATTAGAATCAAGGAGCAGTGAGTGAAAAATTAACTTACCTGTGATATGACAAATAGGAGAATTTACAGAAAGTTTTATTTCTGGTGCTGAAGAAGTCCCTGTTCTATGACTAATTAGGTTGGCGGTACTACCACTACTTGTTTCCTTATCTGATGAGAATATTGGTGATTGAATAGGACATCTGTCCCTTCGGTAGACGTAACATACAACTGAGGCAAGAAACGCAATGGTTGTGCATATGACACATATTAATAGAATAACTACAATAATCTTGCTGGAAATGTGTTTCTTTGAACCTAGTGACGTGTTGACAGTTCCTGCAGAGCACTCGAAAAACCATAAATTTAGTTTCTGAGTATCTTGATGTAGGAACAAGCCAATTGTTTAGTATGAAACGGTACTCAGTCTTGCCATCATCAATAAGACACAAACAGGCTGAAAAGAGGGTAAAAACTGAAAAAGAAAAACAATCTTCACACTTCACACTAAGAACTAAGAAGTGACTTGTTATAGAAAAAAGTTGTTCCAAGTATTCATAAAGAAGAGTTGTACCCAGAAAACAAATCTTAGTATGTAAATATACATTTAGGTTGTGTATAATAATAACTGGTTTAGCATTAGTACATCTAAATCCGCTTCAGGAAGCAATAATTATATTAACTTTTGTGATCGAAATTTTGGACTAGAGCAAAAGAAACAGAGAGAAAGATACCCCAGGTGCAGTTGCAGGCATGAAAGCAATTAGGGCTATGACCATCTTCTGCCACTTGGGGAAAGCCATCGGGATCACATATGCATGTCCATATGGATTCACTCTCTTCAGCATCTACATGGAAGGCAAAGTAGTTATCATTCAATATTCAGGCTGTGATCACTGTCGTCTCCTAGTTTCACCTTAAAACAGAGAAAATACATTGCATTCTTACCATAATTGTATTGGTTAGTAACCACAATTAGACAATAAATATAAAAATTTAGTTCAAAAAGTTCTTTTGTTTGTATCAGTTTTTAAACTTGAATTCTACAACAAAACATTTAGAAGATGAGGATCAAACTTGATCTATACCTATTTTTATCCAAGTAGTTTACTAGTTTTTGCCACTCTACAGTCTATTCTGCTTTCAATCAATATTATTTGAAATTTATAATAGAAGTAATTTTTATGAATTTACATGAATTCTAGTTAGCAGGAAAAACACCTATTAAACATACACAAAGGCAATTCTCAAGCTAAATAATCCAGAGTAAGAATAAAAAAGAGGTAAATAAGAAAGATAAGAGAAACTTTATCAACAGGAGGCTCCTGGTCTCATTCCATTTTCCAATAAAAAAAAACTAACAGCATACCTGAACGGCAAGCGCATGACTTAGAACAATTAGTGAGAGAGTAGCTTTGGTTCCCTTGGGAAGAAGAACATCTACATTTCCATTTGTTTAGGCCAGATGTATCAGAAGCTTCATCTGCCAAGAAACAATGCCACACAAAGAAGGAAAATTTAAGAGAGAGAGATTTATGGTTTTTTTGGCTTTACCTACCACTGAGATGAACAAGTAAAACATAGAACAAGGAAACTCCATAAACTTTATATTAGAAGAACATAAAACTGAAACTAAATAACTTATTCCATGCAATTCCCCTTTTATTGAATGCAGCTATTCCCCCATTTGTTTAATTTAAGCAGGAAGCAAGATAGTATCAGTATACAAGGTATGCTACTACTGACAACTGACAAGAATTAGAGAGTCAAATACCAAATGTTTGATGATTTGTGATACTAACCACAAAATGAGTTGAAGGAATATGGTGTCCATGAGATGCCCAACCCCAACAAAAGCTTCTATATTTTCATATTTTTTAGTTAAGCAGTCAAGCACCTAAATTTTAATGCATAAAGCATGCAACTGGAAAGCCAATTACCATATGTTTTCTGAATTGTGATACTAACCACAAAATGAGTGCTGAATCCAGAGCAAGCTAATAACCAAAGCAAGAGCAATTTTGAGCTGGGACTTCATTTATTCAATCCATACACTACAAGAAAAAGAAAGGAAACCATTTAATGCTATTCAAATACTTGGGCAAGAATGTTCCTCGTGTCATGAAACAAGGCACAAATCTGAGATTATTTTCAAAGACAATAAATTCATGAGCAGACCAACACAGTCAAAATCATGAGTAGATGATGAGCAACATGCAGATACATCCATTCAAATATAATATGTGTGTTGAGAGAGAGAGAGAGAGAAGAGGAGAAATCGATAGATTTAACCAGTTAATGACTACAATATATTTAAAGTTTGTATATAATAAGTGCCACATCATAGTCAATCTAAAGATTGTACCAATCCATAAAACTTTAAGCGCCGTGTAGATGGTCTCATGTTCAAACAACTTCCAGGGGTATATAGGAAGGCCTCAAAACGAAACGGAAGCAACGAATAAAACTTAATTATGACTTGATTTTATGTACTAGAATCTAAGCCATTCTAGAGATCATAAATGAAATGAAAGTAGCATCAATTGGTAAACCTGTATTAAGAAGAACAGGATTAGTCTTCAACTATCCCGAGTCCAATCATCATCTGTGGAAACAAAAAGGTTAAGTGATCCACAAGATAAACTAACGCAAAAGCTACAAGCTACAGACAAACAATTCAAAAAAAAAAAAATAACAACAATAACAACACCCCCAATTTTCAGTTTCTATCCTATGCTGCAGCAAGCAAATGAATGCCAACGATTACATTAAATAAGGGGATAGGAAGGCACTTTTTATGACCTAAATTTTGTGGCCCTTGTATGTAAATAAGGTAAAAGTGGTAGGAAGGAACAAATGCTGGGTTGGTCAACAAACATCAGAGTTAAGGTTATCCATCCTCAGTACTAAATACTGAAACAGATGTAAAACAATGGGAGTGGGGAGTATATTGACTAAAAAGCATCGTATACAGAAGCACTGAAAGCTTGAACATATAGTAGAGGGTCTGAAATAGCAGCCCTGAGTAAGAGTGTCAAGGCCTCATTATAAGTCAACAAACCTATTTGCATAAACATTGAATTGAAGGAGGACAGATGGACGGACGGTATAGTTACATCTTAAATCAGACAATAAATGTAGTCAGTGAACTGGTAGAACTCGCTTGATCCGGCTGGCTTGATAATTAGCTTCCAAAATCACATGCACAGGCTATTAATGGAATGAATTCAGCAACTACCAAAAGAGACCATCATAGTTTCCACCCATAATTTTGCAGAGCTTTTGAGATTGAAGAGCTAGAAGAAGTTCATTTTTTGAAGTTTGTATAACGAAAGTCAAAACAGCAAAAAAGAAAAAGAAAGCTATGATGAGCATCTGAGAAAGCAAAGACTAATATAGCTACGAGGGTTAGCAAAGTTTGGATTTTTCCCCTTTCACACGTTTTTCCTTGTTTTGAAAAGAAACTAGTTCACTAAACCAAAACAAAGCATAAAAAGCAGTTAATTGGAGTAAAGGGATGTTCACCAACCTTCAGGTTTCATTATCAGAGAATTAAGAGAGAGAAAGCAAACGGAAGTAGATTAAACAGACAAATGGCAAAAGATAAGGAGGATAGAGACCCATTCCCATAAAAGCAACACAAACATCTAGAGTTGAAATGAGGCTTAAAAAAGGAATCATCTTGTCCACCACATCTCTCTGAAAGTAACCCCTTCTCTAACTGAAAACAACCCTTCAACCTCCCTATCCAAAATAAACCAGCTCATAGCTCAGCTAGTTTTTAACTCATTTCTTAGTTCCTTTAATCGATACACTGGATTACTGAATCATCGTCGAGTCATAACAAAAACCCATTTGTTTATGGAAGAAGAAGAATAATTTAGGTAGTAAATAGGCATTACCTCTTATTACAAGCATCAATCATAAACTAAACTAGGGAATAAAGTTTTGTTTCAACTTTCAAGCACCAACTTTTACATAATTGAAAAGAATAGGATATGGTATGTATGTATGTAGCTAACGCCTAAAAGGATAAAGTACTGTTTTGTCTTTTCTTAAACGAGAAGATGTGGGACAAGGAAAAAAGAACAAGAATCGAAACAGTGAAAGTAGATTTTATTAACGGATCCTTATACATCATTTAACTTAGCTTGAAAGACATATATAATGCCAATGGTTCAGAAATCAGTGAAGAAGAAATTCAACTTAGTGAATTGTTTGCATCTAATAAAGTGTGCTGGGCCCCAGTGACCGGGTCCTTTGTCGAGTGTGGGGTCGGTGTTGTTGTGGGCCCACTCGTGATAGAGAGCGTCAGCATCAATTAGCAATAAGCAAGATGATTAGACAAAGAAGAGGATCTTAATCAGCGGTGACTTTGAAAATTGAAATCTCGTTAGAGAAAAAAACATATTAAACCAACAATGCCATCAAATCATCTCATCCTTAATCATGCCTAACACACCCAATTAACATTTTTCAAACAAAAATAAAAAGGTAACACTTTGGTGGAGATGGGGCGCCAAACAACAATGCCACCCACCCTTGTTTTGGTACAACTACGAGGATATAATGCCACCAGTTTTTTAAAACTAGGAGACAGAATCAAGTGCGTACCTTACCTTAGTTCAAACGAAGGAATCCATGTATAGAATTTTGGATTGTGTCGCGATGAGATAGAGAATGCTTTAGATCTGCTAACTTGAATGCATGAGTGGAAGTGTTGATGAGTAAACTGAAAAGGAAGAGCTGAAAGACTGAAGAGGAGTTGCAGAAAGTGTTGAAGAGGTTGATGAGGTCACAAGAGAGGAGATTTATGAGGCGCTGTAGGGAGCCAAGAGTGAAACAAGCGCTTAGGTGGCATACACTGCTTACTTTGTTAAAACACGTGGTCCTACGTTTCGTCATACATGTCATAAATTAATTAATTTAATTAATTAATAAGCACTCGTTACGAGGCACATCCCATCTATTACTTCCTTCTGTCCTATTTATAAGAAACATAATACTAAAATCACATACACCAAAAAATACATTGAAATGTGTTATTTTTTATTAATGATGTTATATTTTTAAATTTTTTCCCAAAAATACCCTTGTATTAAATGAAAAATAAGTAAACTCTTAGTAAATAATGTGATAATTAATGAAGATAAAATAAAAAAAACAATTAATTTTGTTAAAAACAATATTATTTCTTATAAAAAGGACTAAAAAAAACTTTTTATTTCTTATAAATATGTGCAGAGGGTAGACAACTTTCGATCAGATTCTTCCTTTTCTAGTATAAAATGTAAATGGTTTTGAATTTTGTATAATGTTTAATAGTTCTTGTTTTGGGGAAAAAAGAAATTCAACGTTTACTTTTTTAAAGCACATTATTATCATATGCTTTAAAAGATCTGATGTAGTATAGCTCTGAAAGATCTTGATCTAAATTAACTGATTTGAACTTTTAAGTATATTACTATGTGCTTTAAAATATCTGTAAAAAAAAAAAGAGTGCGAATCCAATCATCCGCTAGTGCTAGGAGCAATGTGGTGCAAAATTTTGTTTGATCAGAATCCAGAAATGGTGCTTCTTGAATTGAAGCAACTATGAAATGAAAGCATGCAACGGACAAAATCTGTGGCTGATTTGTGAAATCCAATGCTATATGATGCAAACAAAAAAACAGAAGATCCACCTTGGAGAAACTAATGTAACACAAAATGAAAAAGGAAAAGCAAAAGCAAAAGCAAAATCACCACGTATGAAAATAACCAGAAGCAATTTACTAGTAAGTATATCATATCATATGTATATAATAATCAAGTGAAAAATTTCACCCGCGCAATTCAACTGAAAACAGCAAGTTATGTACATCACCCCAATCACACTGAAAAATCCGACTTGTCCCTTTTCGCCATTCTCTGCAGAGCCCCATTATCCCGCCTATGCATTTACAGTTTTATACTGGCAAAAACTGGAACTTTATCCCCCTAAAACTCCTTCCTTTCAATTATACCCCCACCTTGACAAAAAATAACAGAAAAAAAATATTAAAAGGGTAAAAGAAGATAAGAAGAAACTTAAAAAGAAAAAAAATATAAAGGGCAGAAGAAGATAAGAAGAAACTTAAAAAGGTCTCCCTCACAAGTGAATGTATAGGCTAAGTAGAATTTTCCAAATCCATTTTTCATTGTCTTCTCTGCCTCTCAGGAAATGATTTAGCAGGCTGGAGTACACGTCTTTGTGGAGCCCCAAAGACCATGGTCTGGGAACGCGTCACCATGTCAACCATAGAAGGAGTCTGGTATGATTGCACAAGGCTGGTGCTGTCCGTGGAATCGCCTCGTGCTGTTGCCCTTTGCAGTGAATGTGAGCTCAGTCCTGACAGAACATAAGCTCTTCCAGACTGCTCATAGACACGTTGGCTCGCCATCCTCTCCTGCATCTCCTTTAATTCAGCAGAAAGAGCGATGCATAACCGATCCCCGGCTCGGGCAGAAACAGTTTCGGACAATGCCTTATGACAGCTATCCAAGACAGAAACTGCAGCAGACAAATCCCCACGTTCAGCTGCAACTCTAGCCTCAGCCATTGCCTCGGCTACTCGAAGCCTGTTTCGCTGTCTGTCTACCTCCATTGACACAACCAGTTCTCTGCCTATATCAGATCTCTCAATTTTCACTTCACTGGCTTCTTCCAAAGCCACCATTTCTTTTGTTATGGGGTCTCTATAAAGACCTCTGACAATCAACAATGACATCTCATCGCTTGAACCATCAACCGGAACATTGACTGTCACCAAAAAGTCTCGTTCCTCTTCGGCATACAAATCCCCAACATTAATAGAAGTTGTTCTTGCATCAGCCATCGTGCTTGTTCGATAACTTCCTGCTTTTACTGAACTGAGTTGCAGCCGGGGATGAACACACGCGATTTCTACTTGTAGTTCCTGGACTACTACACTCAAGAGTCCCCCAATACACTGTGCAAATGCATCCTGAATCACGTCTTCAGCTTCAATGAAAGAAAATGTACCTCCTGATATCTCAGAGATTGAATGCATTGAAGTAGCATCATGGTCAGAGCCAAAGCCAAATGCATGCACCGGTATTTGCAAGCCGGTATCATTATTACGATGAATGGAGATTGGGACAAGTGACTGATAATCTGTTCCAACATTGGGTCTGGTGCTGACTGAGTATGTATCTTGCCCATCAGACAGTAATATGATGCTGCTAACCGGGTTCTTCCACCTGCGGTCAGCAAACACCTTGGCGCCTTTCCTTAAGCCTTCAGCAATGTTTGTTCCACCGTTCGAAACCAGAGAATTAACAGCTTGTAATGCCTGCTGTCGTCCGATATCGGTCATCCGCCGAAGAGGAAAGATACGGCGTGCTGTGGAGGAGAAGGCAATGACAGACAGCCGGTCTGATGGACCCATATTCTGAATGACAAAACCCATGGCTCGTTTTAGCAACGCAAGCTTAGTGCCTGACATGCTACCACTTACATCAAGAACCGTAACAAGGTCAACTGAAGCACGAGAATCTTCAACTGGAGGAGGTGGTGATGAGTCAGTATTGTTTCCAAAAGTGTTTTGTTTTCTCACTGAATGAGGAGCTTTGAGATGAATTAATACAGCAAAGGCATCATGAGAGGATGACTTCGGAACAGCAGAAACCTCAGGGCATGTTCTGATCTCCACTCTATTCACCATACTGTGATTAGTCTCATTATTATTGTTGTGGGTAACTGAAGCCTGTTGATCCAACTGCTCGTCGTCGTAAAAAATAGCCGGTTCAGAAACATGATAGAGTGACGCAATCTGTGCACCTGCATTCGCTTGAGTAGAATGAAGCCTCCTCATGAAAGTTGTAAAGTCACCATCTCTTGTCACTTGGTTGTTTCGAGATGTGTCGTGGGCCATATTAAAAGCAGGGCTCTGAAAGGGAACTTCTTTCCATTTAGCTCTGCAAACGGGGCAAATCTGGTTCCCGTGTTTCACATTAGAAGTGATGCAGTGGAAATGGAAAGAGTGAGAGCATTCTGCAGTAAAAATGGCATGGCCATTCCCTGGTTTCATTTTGTTCAGGCATATTGCACAAGTCCCCTGCAGATTATATATATGGATAAAAATAAAAATGTCAGTAAAAGTAAAGTAAAATAGTGTGACATTAGCTTTAGTTGACATAACTATAACGACTTCATTGCCATTAAGCACAAATGGATTATGAAGAACAAAACGTACTATGTTCATGACATAATGAAATTTCAGTGTTTATATTGTAGAGAACTTCCAAAACATTAAGATAATTTTTTAAAGAGAGACAAGGATGTTTCCATTAAAATTAATCATCATGAAGACCAAACAAAAATCAAAACTACTTGTTTTTTTTTTTTAAAAAAAAAAGATGACCATGGAAGCCATGGGAGAACCAAGAAAGCTTCAAGAAAATGAGTCTTGATTGATGAAGAAGACAAAGTCAGAAAACGCGAGAGAGAATGTCTACTGATACCATATTAGAATTGTGAAAAAATGAATCGTTGTATTACTGATTGATCAAACTGAAGTATATATACAGGGAAAAATAACTGAATAACAGGATTGCTTCTCTAACAAACTAGTAACAGAAAAGTCAGTAAATAACTAACTTAACCATCCTAACACATGGTGATAAAACAATTAAAAAATACTGCTCCTACTAAAAATTGTTATTTCCAAGAGTTGGTAACTTAAGAGTCTAGATTCTAGAATGCCCAATGGTTAAATTGAGGAAATTAGGACATCCAAGTTTAGTGCAAATGTCTATGATCAAATTTCAGATTTTTCTAATCAACGATACCATTGAATGCATCAATCTGAGACATGTTCTGAAAGCTTCTAAGACAGCAATAGATCTAAAATCAACCCTTAGAAAAAGTGTATCAGAGCATTAAGATCCCCATAGGCTTTAAAACTTCAAATTCTAAATCTTTCAGCTTTTGAAGAACTCTAGAATGTCAATACAAACATCCTCAAGCTTTTACAACTATCTAAATTATTAATCTTTGTCAGGAACGAAAAGAATCTGCATCCTCTCCACAGTCATAGTAATATTTTAAGATCAAAGGTTTTTAAGATAAAATTATTCTAGTGACTGTGTATTTATGGATCAAAGGTTTTTAAGATAAAATTATTATTAAAGTAAAACATGGCCATTGACCACACCACAGAAACCTTAATTGTATGGGGGAAATCGATCCAACCATCTATACTAATATCTCTATTCCTCCTAGTATGTTACTATTAAAATAGTTAAAACATGAAAGAAAGAGAACCAAGTTCAGTGAATCGGTGGATCTGAACAGTGCCTCAATAAAGTAGTCATTGATGAATGCAACATTTGCAAAGGTCACTATTAATACATTATAGTGTCTAACACTGCCCTCCTGTCCTGTCCCGATGCAGGTCCACTAATAAGACCATTGCATAAAAAGATGAAATAGAATGCAACCCATCTTTACCACAGATGCCCACTTAGATGCCCAGATAGATTCTCAAGCAAAATCCAAATCTACTTAATAGCAAAAGATAAAATAAGGTCAACGGTTGGTGGTCAAAGACTTTGAGGACACCAAGGGAACAATTTAAAAAATAATAATAAACCACAATCAGAAAACGGCTTTAAAAAAAGGTACTAAGACAAATTCGCAACTCTAATATTGAAGCTTTCGAGACATTAACTAGTATAAAATATAAAAGTCATCGAAAGAAGGAGAAATCAAAGATGATTTATTCAATGATGTAGGATTTTATTTTATTTTATTAGTATATTGATTATCCTGCAAAATTCAAGCTTTTGCTTTCTATACAGCTGGGAATTTCACAATCAACGGTTATGGGGTCTTATGTGGGGATAAGATGGAATGGGAAAGAGAGAGAGTGCGTCCACTGAATTGAACAGTGCACAGTAAATGAGTAATAGACGAAACAAGAAGAACGGTCTTAAATCGAAACCATTAGTAATGAGGCTAGCAACTGGTCCTTAAAGGGTAGACACTCACACAAAGCACTCCACTTTATACCATTCCCCACCCATAAATCATGGGGCTGAAAACAACACAACGAAGAATAAAAACGTATCCGGAATAGTCAGAATGCGTCACACTCCACCCAAACCCAATTGAGGAACAAACAAAACAAAAGCGAAAATCAACCGGTGATGGATGAAAGCTGAAATTGACGTCCATCTACTCATGTTAATTGATGTACAAGAATAGTAATTAAGCTTAAGGTGTCGGTAATGGTAATTTTCTTCTCGCAGAAAAAATAAATAAAAAATCAATGAATGTGTCACAACCCAAACAGTGCAAAACTTTTCACTGGAATCTAGTATCTACCATGGAGATTCAGTGGTGAAGCTGAAGCAAAAGGGCAACTTTAGAAACCCCCCACAACAAAAAAAAAAGATAAAAACTGAAACTTCATTTGTTCAATATATGCAAACGAGTAAAGGGTAGTGTTAACCTTGGGGGATTTGGGTAACCGGAGACCAGAGGACGATTGTGAGGGATTACTTTGGCTATAGCCGGAAGTGTCACTGGTCGGAGTAACAGCGGAGGTTGGGGTGGCGCCGGAAAACCTTGCGGCGGCGGTGGTGTTGTTGAGGGATGAGGAGGAATCATCCAAAGCTTGAGGAATGTGAACACACGAATTCAACCCAAGAGCTATTCTCACTTTTCTCCATTTGCTTCCCATGATTTTAAGGGTTGACGGTTAGATCATCAAGCAGTGAGACCCAAAAGGCTGCAGAACTTGGAGAGGAATGCGAGTGTACGAAAGATTTGAACTTTGTTGTGCCCGAGAGGAAACATGCTACAAATGAACATGGGGAAGAGTATAGTGAAAGGGTGGGGTTTTTGGGTGGAGGAGAGGGAGAAAAAAAAACCAATTCAGCGGAGAAAGAAAACGGTGGCTGTAACTGTAATCAACGAGTGAGAGGGAGAGGGGAAGAGAAGAAAGTTTGGCTTTTTCAACGAATGGATGAAGGTTGAGTTGAGAGGAGAGATGACGAATGATGAGTGGTCACAGGGTTAGAGGCAAAGTAGCTGCAGCTTTCTTTGCTGAGATGGAATTGAATACATTATTGTCCCAATTAAATAAACAAAATCGAAAGTCTATGGACTATGGTTTTGTTTAGGATTTTAAAAACATGGGTTTATTACTTTGTTTAGGACTTTAAAAAATATTTTTATATAAAATAATCTAATTATTATTTTTAGAGACTTTTATATAAAAATCATTTTAATAAAAATCAGTATATTATTATTAAACTCTTATATGTGATCTAAACTAAACTAGACACGTGATAAAATAATTCACCTATATGAAATTTGAGATTTTTAAAACACCCTCAATTATTCATGTATTTGAGGGGGGGGGGGGGGGGGTCGGAAGAAGGAATCTCTAGTAGAATTTGCAAAGTTTGTTGGATCAAAACAAAATCTCAAATGGATAAGCATAAAGGGCATGTGTAATTTGAGCAAAAAAAAAAAAAGGCATGTGTAATTTTTACCCAATTGTGTTTGAATTAGGATTTTTTTTGCTTTTGTTAAATTTTTTTTATATAAAGCTTTTGTGAATTTCAACTAAGAGAGAGTCGTTTAAAATATAAAATAAGTTGTTATAATTATTTATTTGAAAATTAATAATTGAGATTGTGAGATCATATATATATATATATATATAGGGCATATCAAGTGAGAGAAATGTTTTATTGTGAGAGATGAGAGGATTAAATGATAATCCTTAGATTAAAATAGACGGTCCAGATATATCTTTTCATTAAAAGCTGCACGTGCCCCTCTTTTTTCTATTCATACGCGCTCTGCTGCTCTTGACACTCTCTCCTCTCACGCGGACTCATCTTGTGTACGGTGTATCCCTATCCTTTCTTCTTCCTCTGTGTATGTAAAACCGAGTTGAAGAAGTAAGATGAATGTTGTTGAAATCAAATGAAGATGAGAAAGAAGGGAATGAGAGACTTGCAAAAATACAACAAGCTACTGGTTTGGATTTGCCGAATTTTATAACCATGAGGCGAAACTTTTCCTAACTGTACAATACTTAGGATTTTGCCCTTTTTTTTTACTTCTCGTAGGATTGTGCCCTGTTGGGTTTTATTGTATATGCAAATCAATTAATTAAAGTTGTAGCAAATCAAATAAAGGAAAAGGCCCGTAAATCATCGGTCTTCCACAGAGGTTTCGTGGATGAGGGAGGTCTTTGATGGCGTCATTTTCTCTCTCATAAGCAAGTAATATTGGCCTCGTCAATGTGTGTGGGAGTTAAATTCCTCATTGCGTTCTTCATTTAATCAAGCTCCACCAATTTTCAAGTCTCGTTTAATCTCTAGAAAATGAGATGAGAAGAAGGGACTGGGATACACGAGATAAGTCTGCGTGACTGCGTGAGAGAAGAGAGAGAGAGAGTTGAGAGCGCGTATGAATAGAAAAAGAGAGGCACGTGCAACTTTTAATGAAAAGGCATGTCTGGACCGTCTATTTTAATCTAAGGGTTATCATTTAATCCTCTCATCTCTTACAATAAAACATTCCTCTCACTTGATATATCTTTTATATATATATATATATATTCTTTTATAAATAGGCTTTAATATTAATTTGGTCCCTGTAATATAGATGGTTTTTGATTTAGGTCCCTATAAAAAAAATCAAACTTTTTTCGTCCTTGTTTTTTTTTTTTTAATTTAATCCCTCACTAGCGTTGATCGCTGATGTGGCACTGTGAGGTCCCTGTAAAATTCCTATGTGGCACCTACGTGGCTTACACATCACCTGACACATACCTATACAAATATTAAGTTTTGAATTTAGTCCGTCTTAAAAAAACGTGTTTTGAATTTAGTCTCTCTCCTTCTCTCCCCTTCTCCACCACCCCCACCTCCTTCTCCCCCTTCTCCACCACCACCCCCATCCCCACCTCCACCACCCCTCTTCCACCACCCCCACCTCCTTCTCCTCCCTCCTCCACCACCACCCCCACCCGCACCCGCACCCCCCCTCCATGGTTTCCCCTTTCTCCACCACCACCCCATCCTCTCACTCACCTCCACCACCTCCTCCTCTACCCTCACCAAATGGAAATCACACAACAACAATAACGAAAATCTGCAGATACAACAACAACAACGAAAATCAACATAACAACAACATCAACAAGAATATCAACAACGAAAATCACAGAGCAAGAGGGTGGAAGTGGGTTGAGGGGGAGAGAGAGAGAGAGGGCACCGTGGGAGTGAGAGAGAGAGAGAAATTCGGGGTGGGGATTTTTTGTTGTTGTTGTTATTGATTTTTTGTGTTTTGTTGTTGTTGAGGGTGGTGGAAGAGGAGTGGTGGTGGAGGTGGGGATAGGGGTGGTGGTGGAGAAGAAGATGGACTAAATTCAAAACGCGTATTTTTTACAGGGACTAAACACATTTTTTTAAGAGGGACTAAATTCAAAACTTAATATTTGTATAGGTATGTGTCAGGTGACGTGTAAGCCACGTAGGTGCCACGTAGGAATTTTATAGGGACCTCACAGTGCCACATCAGCGGTCAACTCCTCCAGAGACTAAAAAAACGAGGACAAAAAAAGTTTAACTTTTTATATAGGGACTAAATTCAAAATCAAAAATTTTATAGGGACTAAATTAATATTAAAGCCTTATAAATATATAAACAAATTATTGAGTTATTTAAACATCGATCTAGATTTTTGAATCAATGACTTTAACTACTTATTTTGATGACTCTATTGAGTCTATTCCTTTAAGATGTTGAAGTAAGATTAATGTTATACAAGAGTCACGGGAACAAAATCTCATATGTCAAAAAAAAAAAAAGAGAGTCACGGGAAGAAAATCACAACAAACTCTTACAAAACACTTGGTGATTAATTGTTTATCAATTTAATAAACTGAAACAAAATCGTCGCGGCTTTTTGTAGTTTCAGTTTGTTTTGGGATATTACTTGGCAATTTCTACTGTCCCGTTATGAAAATAATGGTTTCGGTCTGTTAGTTTTGTAGGTAAAATTTTTGTAAAAATATTTTACAATTCATTCCTTAAATATTAAAATTTTAGTTTCAAATTTTTATTTAAAATTATAATTTTCTTATTTAGAATTTAAAATTATGGGTATCGAAATCATTCGGTTTAAATACGAAGTGTGGAATATTTTGGTAATCTATGTTAAATAAGTGAAGTAAAACAATGTAAAAATATAAGAGAGTAGTCATAAAATAAAAGAAATTAGAAACTACAATGTAATATAAAAGAATTGTAGTCTGTAAAAGAAATAATCTAACATGACAGAACTCTATTTTATTATTAATTAATAAAACAACGGTTTCAAAATTGTTATTTGATCAATGGCACCATAGAAGTCCCCATATTACTTTCCCGTAATACATTGCAAGCATTCAATACAACGGGCCGGAGCCGGATCACGCCCACACTTTCTTCATGCTTATACTAATGTAATAAGGATGGGTTCATGAAACTACGGGGCCTGAAAATAGCGACGGTGGTGTGTCATTCGATTGGATACCAAAAAAAAAAAAATGAATTCCGGATTTGCTCGGCTTAATTTCTTATTTGATTGTAAAACAAAGTAGAATTGCTATTTTATTTTACAAACAAATGTTTTTCTATTTGGCTAACAAACCGAAAGAAGGAACACAATGATGGTGTTGTCAAACTTGTGGTAAAGTCTCACGGAAAGCACTTAGCAGTGATTCCCTAATGCCATGTGCCAAATTATGTTTTAGTATCAAATATCAATTGAATATCATCAATAAGTGCCGTCATTATGCCCGGGGACAAAATGGAGTAGTAGAATTAACAAAAAAAAGTGTGAAACAGAAGAGACGTAGCAATTAATAAAAAACTGATCAATTTAAATTAAATTCTACATTAATACACGGGTCTATTTTACTGTAATGTGTGTGTATTAGAGTATATAAAAGTTGTGGCATGTTAATTAAAAATATTCCTCTATCAAGTTAAGCCTTCTGTAATCATAACGAAACGTGTTGAACGCAACCATCTCCCGCGTTAAGAAAGAAAACCCCAAAATTATTATAAACAGAGAAGTTCAACAAATCACGCAACTCGCCAGTCGCCGCAACATTTGACATATTTCTTCAAAATTGCCCAAAAAAATCAAATTGACATTATTTATTGGGCAAGGCCAACTATGGGTTCTCGGTTTGATGGCTTTTGGTATGAATGTATGATGAAAAGGGAAAGCACTTTTAATGTAACAACACAAAAGGAAAGCTTCCTAATACTGGTTTAATTCAATTACTATCTCCATCCCTAATTATAAGATATTTTTACCTAATTATCTTCCACCAAAGAAATTAGTTAATATAATTTATAATATTAAATATATCAATAATTTACATTGTATTTTTAAAATTGTCCTTAATAATAGTACCTCTCTCTTCTCACTTTCTCTTTCCCATTTAATTAATGCATTACTATCTCTCTTTTAATAAATAAAAATAATTTGGATAAAAATTAATTAATGTATGACACATTTTCAAAAGCCTCTTATAAAAAGAGACAAATAAACTTACAAAAAATCTCTTATAATCAGGGAAAGAGGTAGTAAGTATGTGACAACGCGGCGATCATTAATTAGAAAGACACGGTATTGAATTTGATGATATAGTAAATAGTAAGTATTTGATTTTCAATTGAAAAATTGCAAAAATACATTTTAAAAACTAATAATGTCTGAAATCTATACACTTAGTGGTGTAGTAATGCAGAAAAGAAATTCAATATTTGACACATTGAAAATGAAACAGAACATAATATATTTTTTTTATTTAAATAAAAGTATCCCTCACGCGCGTGCGAGGACTAATGATCGAAAATAGCAGATGCTATATACCTTGCCGGCGAGGTAAAGGCAGTTATGTGTATGCATCTAGACTAGTCCACTATATCCCGTGACTGGTCAAATGAAAAAGGTATATATGTTAATTAGGGGACATATAAGTGAGTGGGGCTTTTTATTAGCATAATTGCCACTCATGGTCTCTGGACCACAGTAGTAATAGTGTAGTACCAAGACTCAGTGGTCATCAATCTACTCCATTTGGCTGTCCAACTCCTACAATACTTACGCCTTTGGCTAAGGTTAACTAACCATTTCAATTTGATAATTGATACATGGACCCAAATCAAACAGTGATAGAATTCCAACAAGAACAAATATTTTGGGGGGTCAAACTGTATAAAAGCGGCTTCCCATTTCAACCACCACAATGCCATTGATGAAGAGGCGGCCTTCCCCTAGTTCATTTGTTTAACATTAACCATAAGTGATTTTTATATATAGATTATCATTTATAAAAAATTTGTAAAAGAAAAACTAATTTATATTTATTTACAATTATAAAAATTATTTTTTAACATTAATTCCCTCTCATCTATCACATTCATTATAATCAAATTATTTCTATGAGATTAGTAGTTTTTCATTATAATTAGAGGTCAAATTTTTTTAGAAGCTGAAATGAATATTTAATAATTTTGTTTATAAAATAATCTAAAATAAATGTACTTTAATATTATTATAAATAAAAGATCAACTAGATGTGCCGGCCGCTTGTCAAAAGTGAGTAAACTCTGGTGAACTTTTAAAATTGAAATAAAAACTAGTTAGGATTTGTAATCAATCAACAACAAAGATAGGCAAGTCATGTCAGGGAAATAAGACAAATCTTCCTCATAGTAAGCTCATTATCCTCAATATATAATTGTTCTTACATCAGCTCAGTTTTTTAATTACATATATATATACTGCTCTCCTGAATCATAATTAAAAGCAAAAAAAAAAAAGGAAACAGAATAAGATGGATATCTGTCTTAGTTTTTGCCTCACATCATAAATTATTAACTCTGACTATATTTGCGGGCTGAAGTAAATTGTTTGTTCTACGTAGGCATCGTTAATTAACACTCAGAGGGAAAACGACAGTGTTAAATACATCTACCAGTAAGCAGGTTTATGCTTACTCGCGATAATTGCAGTATTCAACTAAATAAATTATTCACATTTAAGTGCGACCACTGTTTCTTAGAATCTTTAGTCAACAACTGCCATTCAATCATATAGAGGCACGATGAGATTAAATTAGGAGTTCTTATACGTAGACACTCACTTTTTTTTCAACACCCATTCAACATATGTCTCTCTTTTTATCTCTTTTTTCTTATTACATTATCCATCTATCAGTACAATTATCACTTATCTATTTTATATTTCTATCTCTCTCTTAGTGTAAATTGAGATTGAGTGTCTATTAATCATTTTTCTTAAATTAGACGGGGTGTTCCTCTGGATGGAAAAATAAAAATAAAATAAAAAAATTACTTAATAGATACCCCTTGCCCAATAGTATGTTGACTCAATTACCCCCTAATAATGTATGACAAATTCGTGGGGTATTTAGCCCCCAAAAAGAATCTCGGGGTATTCTTTAGCAATGACATATAGTCCTGCATATTCCTGCCCTAGCAACTGGATTTTGAAGTGGTATATATATATATTTTATAGAAAAATTGTTAAAGAAAATTTGAATTCATGACCTCTTTATCACTTTAATCTCTATATATGTTATTATATAGTACATATTGATGGTCACAAAAGGACTTAAGACAAAGTCATAAGTTGGTTTGATGGTTTGAGGGAAGAGGAGCATAAGAATTGGAGTGATAAAAAGATCTTAGATTCAGCATTCCTTCACTAATATAACATACTAATTTGCCTATACAGAAAAAACAAAAGGACCTGAGACGAAGAAGGAGCCACCACACCATTATCTGATTGGTTCAAAAAAGATTTCGTAATTTGTTGTTTCGCACTAACAAGCAATGCTCTTTGTGGGCAATATCATGCGGTTGGCCTAATTTTCAATGTGGCCGTGTCAGAGTACTATAAGTAATGTAGTGGATACATGGGGTGGTTCATCTTCTTTTCTTTCTTTCTGCTTTGTTTCCTCTTCAAGTTGGGTTGTTGAGGTGCCTTAGCTGTGTTTTAATTTTAAACAACCTGAGGTACATTTTCAACTTCCAAGGCTTCGGTGGCTTCCTAGTTGGTTTGAATATTGAATGGTAAGATATTGATTATAAGCTGCAGGCTGTCAAAATTAGAGGGATTGCTCAATAATGGTTTAGGGTATCAGTGTCCTAAATGGGAAGTCGAAAGTCAATTGATCAAAGTAATGTGTTCATTAATGACGATAGAATATGGTCAAAGAAAGAGCTAGCAGTTAATGTGCATGTGTGATTTTGAATAAATCCTTTAACTATGGAGTGCAATTCTACACAATCATAACCAAGGTCAAGGAGTATGCATATTCTTGCGTTTGTTTCTTTTGTTGTGTCTTGTTGGGTTTGGCAGCCAATATGCTGGAGCCTGGAAGCATGCATATAAAAATTCATGGGAATTTCTAATCACACATACATCGTTTTCTATATACACATACATATCCGCGGAACTAATAGTTCCGTGAGTTTATTTTTTTTCAACACACACATGTCCGTGGAACTATTAGTTCCGCGAGTTGTAATTCTCCGCGGAACTACTAGTTCCGCGGGTTTATTTTTTTTTCTAACACACACATGTCCGTGGAACTATTAGTTCCGCGAGTTGTAATTCTCCGCGAAACTATTAGTTCCGCGGGTTATAATTCTTCGCGGAACTAATAGTTCCGCGAAGAATTATAACTCGCGGAACTATTAGTTCCGCGGACATGTGTGTGCTAAAAAAAATAAATCTGCGAAACTATTAGTTCCGCGGAGATATATGTGCACATAGAAAATTATGTATGTGTTAATAGGAATTCCCAAAATTCATTTATGTACTATTGTAATAAAAGTGTGGGCTTCGGTCAAAAAAATGGATAGGCTGAACAAACCAAATAAAACGAGTGATGATAAAATTTGACTTGCATTACCTTTGACCAGTCGGCTGTTATTGTTATATATCATGCATGCTTTTGTCATAGTAAGATTTAATACAAGATTTTTTTAAATTTTTTTTATTAAGTTATTAAATATCTGTATTAAATATTTTTTCTATAGATATAGCAAGTTTTTTTTTTTTGACTAGATAGATATAGCAAGATGATTAAATATGATTGATGTTCATCATTACATAATTATTAAGCTCCTTAAAACATGTTTTTTTACTAGTCCTTAAAACATGTTTACACCATAACAAAATGATAATATATGATTAAACATCAATCTGAAATTTATTTACATTATAATTGTATAATTATTAAATTAAACTAAATAACATCATAAACTTTTTACTAGCAACAAAAAAAAATCATAAACTTTTTACTTTTTTGTTTGAGTCGTGTGACCGGTTTATAGTTTATAGTGTTTTAATAATCGACGTGACAATGTGACTTGATAGCGAAACTAAAAAATTAATTAACTTTAACTTTCAGCACTTTTTAAAAATGTAAAAAATAAAATAAGAATATACAGTTTTAAACGAGAAAATTAACAACTAGCATAATCCATCCAAAGACAACAACGACAAGCCATAGGGGGAGAGCTCAAATATGGATATCAATGGAATACGGAATACCCATGGGCAAGCTTTGCCAGACGGTCTGCAACACAAACTTTTTTTTTCCCTGTATCCAGACGAAGTATAACTCCATGCTTTTTGACATATACGCACCTTTTGAAATATATTTTTTGTTCCAATTTATATATCAGCTTAAAAAAATATAAACAATTATGTTTATCCTTTATCATTGCCATTACTGATAATTCCCTAAAACGATTTTTTTCAATAGTTTTCTTAATCCTTATCCTTATACAATACATTAAAGTTTAAACACCGGGCATTTTTTTTAAACCAAAACAGTATATGATATGAAAGCACCGTGCTTCATTTCAAGTTTCAATGTACGGCCATTAATTAAAATCCAGAAGAGAACCATGCAATTGATTAATTACATTACATATATATATATATATGTACATAAGTAACTCGTTGGTTACAAACATACACAAAATAAAAACAGGCGAGCGGGGCACCACCATCACAACAGTATCTGTCCTAAATTCATGTCAGAAGCCCCTCAACTAGCTGAAAAAGGAGCTTTATCAAGAATATATATGAACACTTCCTCTGGTCAGTCATCATCTGTCTGATAAACAAACACTTCCTCTGGTCAGTCATCATCTGATAAACAAACAACATCAGGAGATGTAGCAGCTTGATGGGCTGAGTTAGACGGCATGCTACTTGTGCCAAAGTTGGATAGATTCAATGAAGAGAAATCTGATGATATATGTGGCAGAACATTTGGCAGATTAATACTAGATTGATTATTAGCATCCACGCGCAAATCCATGGCATATAAGTTAGGAGTGGGGAACCCACCTGCATTATTCTCAGGCCGGTGCCCCCTATGAGGATCAGCTTGAAAGTCCGTTGGCGTTGGTCGGGGTAGAATCAACCTAGGACGGGGTGCAGGATGACTCAGCATCCCACGCGGCGGAACTGTACAGTGACTGGAGGCTGGGACAGATGTTGAGGGTCTATAAGGCTGGAGATGTGGTGCAGGGGCACGTATCTCCTCACCAGGTTGAAGATTTCCCAAGGGCGGAGAGATGGGGTTGATATGAGGTGGTCTTGCAGAAGCACCGCCGAAAATTAATCCCGGTGGATTGTAAGTGGCCTGTATAGGTGGTACCATAGTATGAGAGCGAGGTGTTGTAGCGTAAGAACTGTCCAAAATGCCTGCAGGACGTCCACCAATCAGAGAGGGCGAAGAAGCATTTTGCTGTGTTGAAAGCTGAATTAACTGATGGACTAAACTTGCATCTGATATTAATACAGTGTGGTTAGAAAAGATAAACAGAAAAGGCAGAGCAGAAACGAGTAGAATGTGAGAAAGATGAGATGAATGCGCACGGTGCACAGTGAGACATGTATACAATTTGCATATTTAATTAAACAAAACCTTCCCTTGACGTTTACAAAAATCCAAACAGTCAACCTTAAAAAAACAACTGAAACAGCAAATGCACTGGTCATTATAAAACACACACACACAGAGCGCCAGCAAAAGCTACTGATATGCATTGTTTGCTTGAGAGCTTGATTTCAAATGCCTTCCACACCCCACCGAGAGGGAAAAGCCCCATGTCCATCAAAATTTCCTTTTCAGCACATTCGTTTTTCTCCTTTTTTTTTTTTGGGTGGGGTGGGGTGGAGGGGGTGTTGAAATATAAAAGTACAAAAACAATATAAGAAGCACTATGTTGTCCCTGAAAATAAATCTCCACAAATATGTTATTGGTATCAGCAATTTAGACATGTTTAATGTTTACAAGCAGCAGCTGTACTTTCTACTTTGGTAAAACATTTCTGTCAAGAGGATAATAGATGGCATAGACATTTCAACAATTACTACAGTCAGCAGCATAAGTAGAAGGGAATGTACCTTGCTGCGTTCCTGATAAACCAGGTAATTTAAGATTTGATGATTTAGATCTAAACGCATCGGCCAATATCTTATTTACATGAACTGTCTTAAGTTGTGTTTCCAGGTTTTTCCTTGAATTCTGAAATTCAACCTCTATCTCCTTAAGTTTAATATCATACTTCCTGTGAAGCTCCTTAAATTCCTTCTCAAACTCGCATTTCAACTGCAATTTCTGTTCCAATAAATAGAACAATATTATAGTTATCATAAAAGAAAATAAAAGATGAAAGATATAAAACCTAAATTAATCATCACAGCAATGAGTAAACCAGAAGCTAACCATATCTTCACGGCTTTTCATATTTTGCTCTGTCAGTTTACGTATTCTTTCCAATTCATAACTAAGTGGATTATGGCACAAAGGTGGAACAATCCTGGAAGCTGATTGAGTTGCAGTTTGAATATGATGATCATTGACAACTCCGGGAGTTGACAAATTTCGTGTGTCTGGAGACTGGGTTCTGACTTCACTAGGCATAAGTGAATCAGGGACCAAATTTAAGACTGGAGGCACAACAACTTGACGTGAATGTGATTCAACTTGCAAATTCGAGGCAGGTTGCTCAACAGTTTGATTTTGAACCTCATTTGATGCCTCAGCAATGTGGCCAGAGAGCGTATCTTCATTGGTTGCCTGGTTTTCAAATCCAGTCTCCAAAGCTAAGTTAGATGGATCCCGGTTGGGAGAAAGGAGCCCTGCAGAAGGTAATTGATCCACCTGCTCTGGAGGATCCACAAACATTGAAGCATGATTGGTTTGATTAGCACGTAAAATATTGACTGAACTAGATACCAAAGAGTTCCTCATTTCTTCAACTGTATCCTGGTCAGGTGGGGACTCTACAGATGATAATGGCTGCACTTGTTCTAGAGGCTCAATGAGATCAACTGGTCTAGATACTGGAGTCTCGTGGGACAAGGTGTCTTCTGTCATAGTTCTATGCACTCCTTCCTGGTGGTCTGATGTGGTACTTTTATCCACTACACGGTCTGTTAATTGACATTCAGCCTCTTCATGGCCATTCAGAGGAGTTGCATTCTCTGGATAATCAGTACTTTTGACTGTGCCAGGCATTCCCACAGCAGCCTCCCTATCCAATTCACTTACAGTGGCCCGTTCATGACTAGTTTCCGATGCTTCAACAGGGTCTTGTCCAGCAGGAATGCTTGTTGAGACTTCACAGGGATTCTGCTTCTCTACAGAAGGTCGATTCAAAGGAATAATAGCATTAGCATCAGGACTATTACTGGGACTAGCAGTTCCACATGGTCTTGACAACACACTATCTAAAACTGAGACATTTACTGCATTTCCAGATATTTGCTCCACTGACGAAGGGGTGAAATTGACAGTCCCGGGCATTTTCACATGCCCCTCTCTATCTAATACATTTCCGTCAGCACTTCTCTCATCACTCATAGGTGAGTTCAGAGTGACAACATTATTTGAACCATTGCCGTCATCATTCTCAAGGACCTGTGCAGAAATCTCACAATTTGGCAAGCATGCGACATTTACACCGTGGACATGTTCTCGAGATGATTTTGAATATTCATCAGACAAAGGTGAGTTCGGAGTGTCAGCATTATTTGAACCATTATTGTCATCAGCCTTGTGGAATTGTGCAGCATTCTTACAATTTAGCACACGCATGGTACTTACACTTGGGATGTGTTCTTCAGGGGATTGTGATTTCAAGGAGGCCATATTCTTGACAACATCAACGGAATCATTAGCTTTGACTTCTGCTGATAAACCACAAAGAGGCTTGCTTAATATAGTCCCATCAAGTTTCCCTTGCCTGGAAGAAATAATTTCAACCTGATCATCATTTGAACTGCAGGTCTTATGCACTGCAAGAGCCACTTCTCCACTGGGAATATCCCCATTACATGTCTCCCCGTTATTTCCAGATACTGGTCCGTCTTTTGAAGTCATAACATCTATCTCATTAACTCTAGCATGCTTGAATAGAGGAGTTTGCAGTTCAACTGGGCTACTGCATAATACAACTTCAAAGGAATTGGTGTTGGGAGCTTCAGAGAATCCAACCCCAGTCCCACTCCTTGTCATGACTTTAACTATATTGTCAAAACTCTTTCCTTCAGCAACACGATCAGACATAAGGGCTTTTGGAGAATTATGGGGTGTCCCAAGTTCCTTCGAACCAACTAGGTTTAAAAATTCATCTGGTGCCCGAGACTCTTGGAACTTCCGCCTTGCTTCTAATTGTTTGGTCTCAAGATCCTTGAGACGTACTTTATGCTGCCTTTTCAATTCTCCAAATTTTTTAACAGATTCACAATTGAAAACCTTATGCTTTTCTTTTAT
The DNA here is from genome assembly GCA_030159175.1 of Glycyrrhiza uralensis. Lineage (NCBI taxonomy): Eukaryota > Viridiplantae > Streptophyta > Magnoliopsida > Fabales > Fabaceae > Glycyrrhiza > Glycyrrhiza uralensis. Next base: position 51,153,382 of record BRZY01000003.1, on the reverse strand, counting down.
CATCTCATCATTGGGACAAGAGGATCGCATAGCTGCCCACTCTATTCTGTACCTTCTCAGAAAATCAGCCCTTTCAGTCCCAATATCTTTTTCCAACTTTTGCTTCTCTTCCAGTTGCTTCTGAAGTAACTCTCCCCACTGGTTTTGGTGCTCCTGAGTTTCTTTAATATTTTTGGAAATATCTCTTTTGGTCAATTCAATCTCTGGTGTCACTTCTGGGTTCGAATAAACCCTATTTGATGATTTGGAAGCTTTTGGAGAGCCAATGACTTTAGAGTTTCCCGTGAGTAATAAAAAATTGTCCTTCAGATCCCACAGCCTTGAATTAATTTCATCAACCACTTCTCTCTTACAGTCAAAATTTAAGTGCTGCTTTGCAAGCATGAGGGAAGCTTCAAAGTCAAGTTTGTGCTTTAGCAAAGCAGCAGCAATCCAACACTGAAATTTGCACAGTACAAGAAAAAGCTTGTCAGGTAAATGTATTAAAGGCAATCAAGTGCATAATATGCAATTGAGTTAGGAAACCCTATAAACTGTGTTTCTTGCATAAAATGGGTTGCTAAAATGGTAACCATAATGCAATAAGCAGGAGGAAAAAAAGGCAAAGAGGTAAAAAAAAATCCATAGAAAAGAAGGAAATTCATTAAATAGAATGAGGGGAAGAAAATAAATATTCAATCAAAACAAAGTCGGGAAAAGAATGTTCACAAAATTACTTCAAGTCAAGATTATTTGACCATGAAACAATGCCCTACATGCACTTGGGGGCTTGAATCTAGCCTCATCTTGACCCAGCTGACTGTGCTACCCAGAGATCAGAATCTCAACTTATAAAAAATTTCAAGGCAGGCAACATAAGAAACAGGCTTGAAGTTGACCAGCTAGACTAAGTGCAAAGGAAAGTCAAATGATGCAGAATGAAGAAGCATATTTAAGGATTATTATGTTATGTTTAAAATATCTAAGAATAACATAATAATCCCTATATAACACAATAATCCTTAAATGTGCTTTTTCATTCCACATCACCAAACAAAGCATTGTATTATAGGAAGATCTTCTGTTATTTCCTTTTATTTGCATAGATTTATTTTCTCATATTTGTATGGCTGTTTTTCATATTATTGGTTATTAGTACAGAGGAAGGAAAACAAAATGAGGCAAAGTTTGCCAACGCACAACTCATACATAACATGAAAACAATCAAGAAACAATGACTACAAAAATTATAAACTGCAATCATACAATTGACCTTGGATTACCAGATTACCAGCTGCGATATATCAGAAGGGGGGGGGGGGGGGGGGAAATTAAAATTACAGTTTTCTAAAAAACAAAAGGAAAAAAGCTATGTCAGCATGCAAAGGGAGGGGAGAAAACTGAAAAAACAAAAAGGATGAAACAGAAAAAAAAGCAAGAAAACATTCTGACCAGAGATAATTGAAAAGCCTGTAATATTGATGCTGGTTCTGTACAGATCTGATAATTGTTCATGGTATACTCAAGACAATTTTCAACCATGCTTTTGACGTTGTCCTGCAATCTTACAAAGATATGTTAAAACACCATCAAATTTAAACTGATAATAGAGTTTAGATTGACATACCGGATCATCTATCATGCAATCCATGAGTGATAGTATATAAACTTTTAAAGCCATTATTGGGGCCATTTCAACGTATACAATGACTCCATAATAATACAACAAAATTAATCCATCAATGAGTAATGACACATACAATCTCCAACAAAATCAAACTATCAACAGAAAACCCTCGAGCATCATATCAGAGATGTGTTCTTATCAATTATATTTCCTATATTTTTTTTCCTTTCACTATATTAAAATTATATGGATCTTTGTTCTAAGAACGGACCTGGGAGGATAGGTCTAGAACAAGTAATATAAGTCTCTCACTAGGCCACTACAATCAGACCCAAAACGTTTTGACCTTGTCATCTTTGCTATTTCATTCCATGCACATAGCAGCCATTTCGAATATATTATCTTCTTTCCGGCCACTGTTTTAAGCAATCTCCTTCCAATTAATATTAAATGCCTTGTACTTTTCCTATTTCAGACATCACTATTAAGTTTCCGTTCTAAACAAAGTATTACAGCACCAATAACAGCTAAAATCAGAAATTCTATCAACAAGTTTCTTCAACTTAGCCTGGATCTATCCCTTCAACTTCGGACTTCACATTTCTAAATCTAAATCAATGACAAATACCAAATTCTGAAGGCCTTTAGGCTTTTATATTAATTAATATTACTGAACTGCACATGTTTTTATAAAATCTCTTATTGATACCAAAACAATCTGGTAAATAAAGTGTAATATTGTCAATGACAAAGAACCACAGTGGGACAAACAAACAGCGAGTAAAACCTATCAAGGTAAAAAAAGTTGCATACCGGGAGAAGAAGAATTTCACAAAGCTTTGCTATCTTTGGCTTCAGTGAAAGATGTAAGCTGCTCTGCTGTTTCCTTATTTTCTCAGTTTCAATATTGTTCCCTTGAGGTCTCTCTGTCATTTGATTGAACAAACAAATTGAGTAAAAAATGATATTCACATGGAATAAACTACCAATATGTGTCAACATGAGGAGAAAGGCGAGATGAGACGGCAATCTCAAAAACCACCTCACTTTGAGACAAATAGACAAGGTGGGTGCCTCTTGCAAGTGATGCAACCAGAGAGAGAGAGAGAGAGAGAGAGAGAATTCAAGCAAATTAATTGTAAGGGGCTGTGAAAGAAAATGGTAGGAAAAAGTAAGCAAACACGAATCCTAAAATTGGGGGGTGGAGAAAATTAAGTATGCAGTTATTATGAGTTTGGTTTGTAATAAACAGCTAGGTTTGTATGTGTTTCCTTCAGTTCGAAGGTGAAAAAAAAAAGGAGAATACATCTTCGGCACTGTCTGAATTTTTTTTTTCCTTTTGCTTCTTCCTATATTTTCCCTCAGATAGGACAGATTAACTACTCTACCACCTCTTATTCCACACTCAATAGGATAAGAGTGTTTAAGTAAGATTTTAAGTGTCATTTAAGTTACCAGTGAGCTGGCAACTCAACTGGCACTGGCCTCAATCTGTATGATTGTAGTCCAAATGATGCCAGAGTTTCAAACTTCCTCTAAGCCACCTATCCCTCTCCCCTACCCAAGTATAAAAAGAAAAGTGTCATTTTGGTCAAAACTCAAAAGGTCATGATACAACTAAGGTGGATGCCTAAAGCCTTGAGTAAAAGGTGATGCACTGATGCCCCTCATCAACATTGATGCTTCTCAGATGATGAGAAGCTATCCCAAAAACCACCTTGACTTATTAAATCTCCAGATTTTCCAAGAAACAATATTACAAACCCAGGCAGTTGAACCAAGTAAGGATTAAGAGACATTACCCACTGAATCTCCAGATTTTCCTGCAAAAGTATGCAATGGTTTCAGAAGTTACCGTAGGAAACACCAAAGGCTACATCTACAATAATTCTCTCTATTTGTGAACCTCGTTGAACTGTGAAAAGCCATAACAAATTGAAACTTAAAAATGGTGGAGACCACTAACCTTCCTTGTTTCTGGCAGATGATTTTTCATCATTAGATTTTGAAGAAGGCTGATCAACATTATTGATCAATTTCCTCCGATCCCTTTGCACATCTGATATAGAGATCCGCCTAAAAAACCAGATCAAACCCACTAAGGAGCTAGAAAAATAAGCTTATCCTAAAACTATATGTGCAGGCAAGGTTTTTTCTACTTTTCATATAGCAGCATTAATTTTAATCTGCCTAGGGTCTTAGAATTTGGGCTAGGCCTACCTCAACCCCAAAAGCTAGCTCAAGGGGTGAGGATTGCCCAAACCCTATAAAGACTATTTTGACCATATCTCTAATTGATATGGGATCTCAACACATTCCCTCACGCCCAGGACTGGACATTTAGAATGTGGACAATATGGGTGGCCCAATAATAGATAGGTGGCCCAACAACATATCTAGAATAACTCTAATACCATCTTAGAATTTGGGCTAGGCCTAACTCAATCCCAAAAGCTAGCTCAAAGGGTGAGGATTGCCCAAGCCTTACAAGGACTAGTCAATGTGGAACCTCAACAGTAACCAAATCATCTTAAATGGTATCAAATGTTTTGATGGGCCCCATTTCCCATAAGCATTACAATCTACAGAGAGAAACTGAACTTTAGACGGTTATAAGAGCCAAACTGTTTCTTATCAAATGTGTAACTATAACATCAAGGTTGTAGTCACACTCACAGCTCCATACCATGTAAAATAATAATCACCAAATGCAGTGAAAATTAAAGCTCCATCATTAACTAGATAATGAAAAAACACAATATTAGAGACACCCCCTTTATGTTTGTTATACTGCCTTACCCCTCCTCCCTCTTTTTTCTTTTATATTTTCCCCGCTTTTATGACTAAAAGGGAAAAGTTGGCAACTGAAAAACATCCCATACAATACTGCCAAAAAGTAACATGTATGACAACAATAAAATTATGGCTTAACTAAGTTCTTAGTCCCTATATTTTTTCTCTGCATTCATTTTAGTCCTTAACTTCTTCAATTTGTTAATTTTAGTCACTCAATTTATCGATTACATCAAATGTCCTTATAGTGATCATCCATCCAAATTATTTTGTTAAATTGCAATTTGTCAAACAGTTATTAACTTGATAGTATTAGAAGGAAAAAATCCAATATGACACCTCACGTATTAATAGAATAATTTGGATAAAAGCTCTCCAGAATAGCTTATGAAAACAGCTTCCAACTTATATGAAAATAATTTAATCTCATTCCATCTTTGATTATAGAAACAACATATTCATAACAATTTATGTGATAAACATTTATCCAATAACTGCTTGATTAAGTTGTTTACCCAACCACACCCTAGAACTCTTATTTCATATTATTTAAGGATTGACATTGATTAATTCCCTATCGTTTGCTATTGCTAACAAATAACAATTACCTTATCCTTTTGGAACACGACGCACTTGTCTCTACAATATTGCCGCAAAGCCTTGACGGGCCAACATCCATAGTCAAGTTGCAGTTGTCATCATCAACCGATGTAGCAGAAATATCAGAATATTTGTCCACCATAGTTCTTTTTCTATTAGATGTCAATTTTTCACCCTTATCATGCCCAGCACATTTCTTAATCAAATTTTCATTTAAATCTGAATTCTTTGATGCTAACATCTGTGATGTCTCCTGTCCATTGTAATCAGACTGAACTCTTTCAGGTGCCACACTAGTCTCATTAGTTGTGGCATTAGATGGTACCGGTGAACCTAGAGTGACATTATTTTCTATTAGTTCTTTCACAGGCCCTCTCAAATTTTCACCCTTATCATGCCCAACACATTTCTTAATCAAAATTTCATTTAAATCTGAATTCTTTGATGCTAACATCTGTGATGTCTCCTGTCCATGGGAATCAGACTGAACTCTTTCAGGTGTCCCACTAGTCTCATGAGTTGTGGCATCAGATGGTACCGATGAACCTAGAGCGTCATTATTTTCTAATGGTTCTTTCACGGGCCCTCTCAATTTTTCACCCTTATCATGCCCAACACATTTCCTACTCAAATTTTCGTTTAAATCTGAATTCCTTGATGCTAACATCTGAGATGTCTCCTCTCCATGGGAACCAGACTGAACTCTTTCAGGTGCCCCACTAGTTTCATGAGTTGTGGCATCAGATGGTACCGATGAACCTAGATTGACATTATTTTCTAATAGTTCTTTCACAGGCCCTCTCAACTTAGACTCAGCACTCATATCTTTGGTTTTGGCATCTTCAGATGACATAATACCATCCTTGGAGACTGCTTTGAGATGTAAACTATTCTCTTTAAAGCACTCATCAATCTTTCCCCCACCACTGCTGCCATCTTCCATAGTTGACCTATCCGTTCTACTTGACTCCTCGTGGCAATCTGGCAATCAATAAAATAAAATATCAATATTAACAAAAACAGTATTCTAAAACTAGCACACCTCACTAAGCAACATTTTCAATTCTCTGTATTTTGATAACCAAGAAACAAACTATTGAGAAGCTTCAATACAAGACCAGCATTGCTATCATCTTCATTTGTCATGGTATTACAGCTAGAGAGAATTTGTGAGATAGAGAACTGTATGTAATTGATAACAATGTGGGTTTGTTACAGTCACACTACTCTATCAGCTTGTATAACAGTGTAAGTCTGTAACTGGTCTGAAATTAACTCATAACCACTCTATTGGAACTCTAACTAACTCTTCCAGCCCGTAACCCAAAGTAACTGGTCTGCAACTAATTCATAACCACTCTATTGGAACTCTAACTAACTCTGCCAACTTGTACAACGGTGTAACTGATCCAAAACCAATCCATAACTACTCTCTTTAAAACCTAATTTTGCAAAATAAAATTGCTTTCTCCGTAAAATTTAGAAAGATAAGCAACAATACCCAGACAACAAAGTAAAAGTTAAAAACGATAATAAGATTTATCGACTAATGATCTCCCAATTTCGTTACAGTGACATGAAATTGCTGTGTAGAGGACCAAAACAGTCTAAAGAATTAACACTCTACACAACCCAATATGTTTACCTCCGTTTTGTTTTTTAAAGAAAGCACGATACGTACGAGCATCCATTCTCTTAACATTAAGATTCGAAGAAGTTCCCGCATCGTTATCTTCATCCTCACTCGCATACCTCAACTGTTTCGCAGTCACATGTTTCTTCACCGGGCTTTTAAGAGTAGAAGGCGAAGGATCCGAAGGAGGAGGAGAGGAAAGGTTCCTAGTTCTCTCAGATCTCCTCAGAGGACTAGGCGTTGTCATCTTCATCTTCTTGTGATTCTCAGATTTGCCTCTAACTGCAACCGTTGGCGGTGATAGTTGCTCGGACTTGCGAGTGCGAGTGATCGAAGGGCTCGTAGCCACTTTCTTCGACAATGCCTCTCTAGCAGCCCTTGTGATTGGTCCTTTCTCGGTGATGCGACCGGAAACAGTGTCGTTTGGCATCTCTTTCAGTTCAGAACTGATTTACTTACTAAACCCTAATTCACCAAAAATAGCAACTGCGGCGGAGACATCGTTTTCTTAGCGGTATTGGGTTGAGAAAATTCTACCGAATTTCAGAACCGGGTTTTCTTCAAGTCGGTCGTTGCTATATCAATGCCAAGGGGATTCGCTATTTCCCAGCACACATAAGAAATTCATGAAAAAGACACGTTTTACAGCTGGCATCAGGAGTGAATAGGCATGTGCCATGAATGATAATAGTTTAACTATTATTATATTATGGATTTAATTTATTTATTATTTTATCTTATTGCCACGTTTTTCATTTTCTTTAACCCTCATTCAAGAGTGGTGGTACGGAACAGGAAATTTTTTAACCAAGTCAAGCAAAATTTACCAAGAATCAAAGACTTGAAAAATTCACACTTTCTGAATGAACTTCAAGAATGCAGACGCTATGAGCAAGAAGAGCAGATAAGATAACCAGGCTTCGAGGAATTACAACATTCATGAAGTATGTTTAATTACATTCTTTAACTAACAAAAGTATGACAATTTCAATTACAAGCACATGTGTGGTAGACCACACAAGATACACTCTCAATTGCTACTCAAGTTACATCATAAAATAATAAAAATAATTGCACCGCCGTATTTTTTTTTTGGTGCAAAGGAAATAAAATTGCACCGCCGTATGCTTGTTATATTTAAAAAGTTTTGAATTAATCTTTGCAAATTACAGTATTCATCGAAATCTTACCTAGAATTTAGGTATTTTGAAATTTAAATATTGATTAGATGGATAATTGGTTTTTATGGTGATCGATGATAGTTAATACAATTTAATTACTATCTGATTGATTTTAAATGCGAAAATTCAATTTGTTTTAAATTCTTCCAAATGCTTTGTCTCCTGCCTTAAATAAAAAACCGTTCAGATTTTATTTGTGTTTAATTTCTTTTTAAATCATTTCTTTGACAATTCTTTTTAAATCATTTTATTACTCGCCCATTTTACATACATTCATATCCTTTTCTATTTCATAGAAATTAATTTCATGGATTTCTTTGTCTAGTTTTTGGCGTCATCTCTTTCTCTCTTTCTGGGTTTTGTCATTTTTTTCTTATTATCTTGTTTTGGGATGGAAATATCAAATATGTCAGACCACTCGACAGAAGCCTATGGCCTAGCCTACACTAGGTTCAGACCAGACTAGGCTTTTTTTTAAAATAAATCAGGCCAAGGTTTTTATAAAAGCATATTTAGTTAAAAAAGTCAGGCTTAGGACATCTGAAACGCTTTTTAGGCCTACCAGGCTGTCCTATTTAAGTGAACACAAATAATAATTTTTTCGTAGTATTATTATTATGTTATATTTTTTATAATGTGTTAAACTCATGCTTGTTTACCTTTTCAAATATTTAAACATGTTGAGTTACATAAAGATTAAAGCCTATAAAGATTATTTAAGGATAAAGTTATAGCCTATATAGTCTATTTAAAGGCCTTATTGCAAAAATAGACTCTTAAATAAGTTATCATAAATGACCACACAAAAAAAATTACCATAAAGGTTATATCTAATAATTTATAATAGACCTTTAAAAAGTTTATATCTTATAAATAAGTAAGACTTTACTCTTATAAAGTCTAGTCTATCCTTATGTCTCATACACCCTGAGTAGTAGTGGTTTTAATTTTCATAGTTTATAATTTGTTATACATAGAGATTTTTTGTTAGCCTATTAACCCATTAGTCTATTTAGGAATAGGTCATATGACCAATTTGAATGTCTTCATAGGCAGGGGTGGAGCCAGAAAATTTACATGGGGGGTGCGAAATATAAAAAACAAACACGACTTAGTAGAAAATTAAAATTTTTACATGCATATCATTTTGTCCAAGGAGTGCCAAGACTAATATGGAACTTTTTGTGTAACTCTACCTTTTTTTATAGTTCGCAAACCTTTGTATACTATTGATCCTAATTGATGCTAATAAGACTACGTTAAAAGAAATTACTGTCACAAGTAAGATTCAGACCACGAGATGCTCGAAATGAATGCAATGTCAAAGTGTTGGAAATTGATTGACCAGGTTAAAACGCACAGGGAAACAATAGAATGGCCTATATTGTTTCACCATGACCAAACATATTAAATTTAGCACAGTATTATTGAGTTCTGTCAGCTTTAACCTTCATTCCACCAGTGATGCGGACAAGGGTTTCCCTCCCAGACAAATCAGTCACATGAATGAAGGTGTCATTAAACGATGCAAAGATGCGAGCAACGCCAAAGAAGTGTTCACCATCTCTAACAGCTGGACCAAGAGTCACGTTTTCCTCCTTTGGCTCTCTAACCTTTCTCCTTGACATGGTTGCAATGCGATGACGAAGGGTTTCGTGAGATTGGAGGAAGCTTCGTCTGCCCTTAGAAAGCTGATCCTCTCTCTCTCTCTCTCTCTATATATATATATATGTATATGAAAGAAAAAAAATTCATTGGCTTGGGTGGTACCATGTGTAATATCCTATTTTATTTAAGAACCTTCAATGAAGAAAAAGAAATAAGTTAATTGATTAAATAATATAGTGTTAAAAATTATGGGAATAATTATTTATTAGAAATAGAATTGTTAGTATTTAGTGGATAAATTAATTAAAAGAAAAGGGAAAGGGGAAGTGAGTGCACCCACGTAGCAAGGAAAAGGCTTGGCCCACTTCCACTTGAAAAGGAGTAGCAGTTTAGAAGAAAAAAAGAAGGGATAGGGACCAAAATGGTGCAAACTGAAATTTTATTACCAAAATAGGGCAAGTCGCAGCTATCACTGGCGACTTCCCTTTTTTTTTCTCTCTCCACAGCAAAGTCGCAGCTAAGGCTGGCGACTTTGTTTTTTTTTTTTTTGAACAGTATAGAAATCGCCAATGTGAATGGCGACTTCACTTTTTTTTTATTTTTTATACAGAAGTCGCCACTGTGAATGGCGACTTCATCACTTTTTTTTTTTTTACATAAATCGCCCGTGTGAATGTCGAATGCAATATACCAAGTGAGCATTTGGTGAGACCCACCCGCATCGTGGTTGGCGCATTGCTGCTAACAAACCTTTTCTATCTGAAAATATGCACAAATTTGGCTGTGGCGTCACATATGTTCGAAGATTATACAAAAACTACGACCATGCTTTTGCAATTGTGGAAGGGGAGACAAAAGAAGCATGATCGTAGTTTTTGTATAATCTTTGAACATATGTGACGCCACAACCAAATTTGTGCATAATTTCAGATAGAAAAGGTTTGTTAGCAGCAATGCGCCAACCACGATGCAGGTGGGTCTCACCAAATGTTCACTCAGTATATTGCATTCGACATTCACACGGGCGATTTCTGTAAAAAAAAAAAGTGAAGTCGCCATTCACAGTGGCGACTTCTGTATAAAAAATAAAAAAAAGTGAAGTCGCCATTCACATTGGCGACTTCTGTACTGTTCAAAAAAAAAAAAAGCAAAGTCGTCAGCCTTAGCTGCGACTTTGCTGCGGAGAGAGAAAAAAAAAGGGAAGTCACCAGTGATAGCTGCGACTTGCCCTATTTTGGTAATAAAATTTCAGTTTGCACCATTTTGGTAAATAACTAACCAAAATACACCATTTTGGTAAAAATTCCTGGGATAGGAATTGGAAGTTAAACCCACGTTCAGCAAAAAGAGGGTAACAGTGCTTTCCCTAGTTCACGTTGGAGAGCTTAAAAGAAATAGGAAAAAAAAAGAGCATTGGTTAGAGAGAAAAATAGGAGAAACAACACAGGAAAACTGAGGGTATGTTTGGATATTTTATAATGGAACGGAACAAAGTTTGCATTCCATCGTTTGGGAAGTGAACGGAGTGGAATGAATTATAATTTTTTATTTCTTTCTTACCCTTATTTAAAAAATATATATTGGATTGTAACACAATAAATTAATAATCCATTTTTACATTTAACACTTTGATTTTGGTTTTCTTAAATATATATTGAATAGTATCAGTTTATGAAAATATATAGTTAACAAATCCATTTAACAAATTGAATTATATATCATAAAAATGAGAATGAATTCACAATTAAATATTATACGAAGTTATGAACCGGAGACGTGATCAATTCTGTGATCATTGACGTGGGTGACATGACACAGTAGAGAGGAAGGAGTCACGTACCTGGGGAAGAAGAAGCATTTAACAAGTTTCTATTTTGCAACGCACAACGGAGGGATAAACTAGTAATTTGATAATTAGGGGGGACTGATTCCATCGTGTACCCCCCACCCAAATTGGGGGGAGATGATGGAATGGGATGGAATAGGTCTCATCATGTTCCATTCCATTCCATCCCTTTTTTAAAAATCCAAACAATGGAATCACTTACCATTCTATTCCACTCCATCCCATTCCACCCTATTTCATCAATCCTAATATATCCTGAAAGAAAAAAGGAAAGAAAACGGTGTACCGAGGAAGGTGAATAAAACACAATTTTTTTAAAAAAACCTCCATGGTATGACATTTTAAAAGATATAATTTTTACTGTTTGAGCGATATGAAAATTGGGATTAGAGATGCTATCCGTATCGTGATTGTACTGCATCTGTGTATTCACATGTATTGGGTATAATAATTTCTAATTGATTTGACTGTTTGCCTTTATACATGCGTGTATGATTGCTCCCTGTTAATCTACCATATATTATTCCGTTTGGACTACTCTGAGTCATTCTACCAGTGGGCTGTAATAGGCACATAGTTCTTATATTGCCAAGGTATTTCTTATTAGGGTGGACTTTTAGTGAATTTGGGCATTCCATCGATAACCTTACTGTGATGTAGTTTACCATTAATACTTATACTAATGATAGTATTTACGGTGACAGTTTTATTTCTCAGCGCAAGCTCACAATCTTGTATATGGTTTGCGAGATGATTACTTTTGGGATGATTTAATTTATGTTCAATTTATGTTGGAGTGACTTTTATATTGTGTAAGAGTCGGTCATCACCTTTCGGGAAGGGATGACAGTGTTCATCTTATTCTGAGAATGAGATGAGAGGTATCTCTATCTAGGATGAGATATCGTAATTATTGAAAATATTGAACATATTCACATCTGGGATGGAATATGACCTCTATCCGGGATGGAGAAGGTAGTGGGATACCATTGCTTGGACATGAGCTCATGGATCTTAGTGAATCTGGGATTCACACCGGTTTCGGGAACCGAATAGTTGTATAGTGTGTGTAGTGATGACGAGCTGAGTACTCTGTTTTGTGATTGTTTGACCGTTTAAAATAATTAGTTTATTTTTGTGTGCTTTAAATAAATGGTATCTTTTTCGAAAAGAATTCTTATTTTACTTTTGTGGGATCATAGCTGATTTTTTCGGTTACCACACCGGCTGAGAACAACACTAATTGCAGATTTTTTTTTAACTTGTTTTATCTCACTGGGATTATATCTCATTAAGAGTGTTGTTTTCGGAGCACGAGGATGGCGTCACTGGGAATGAGGAGAGTTGAAGACTTAATGTTTTATTCTAATTTTATTTTCTTCTTGTTGTTAGTATTTTATTTCCATAAACGATGAGCTATTTATGCTAGACTTAGTTCTTAGTTATTGTCTTAATTTATTAGTAGACGCATGTATTTGCGCACAAGGTTTTTTTTATGTACGTACCTATTATTACTTCTATATGTTATTCAGAGTAGAGGTATTGTTTAGTCCATTTTGTCTTTTAGAATTTGTTTCATTTTATTAAAATCATACTTTTAGTACGTGGTCACTAATGTAGCGAAGGTCGTTACACCATGGCCCCCCAGCCCCCTCCCTCCGCCCCTGTTCATAGGAATCAGGCTTTTAAATAGGCTAGCAGACCAAGTCATGCTAGACCTAAAAAAAAAGTCTTTGACAGGTCACAGATCAGGCTTAGGCCTCAGGATTTTTAAATAGGTTGGGCCTATTTAGCCAAAGCCCAGCTCGGCTCGACTTATTTCCATCCCTACTGTTGTTGTTCTATTGCCTCAGTTACCATCGGAAAGAGTCTATTGAATCGTTGGAGATTATTGTCTAAGGTAAATAAATTCTTAAGAATATATTATGTCTCCACACGTCTTAGTCTACATTGTTCGTTCAGTTCATCATTTTCTGTATTTGTAGTTCAAGGTTCGATTTGTGGGGATTTACTTTGTGGTCCATTTGTTTTGTTTTGCAACAAGTTACCAACATTATACTTCTTCACTACTCAATACACTGGACACATACAAACCACAAAGAGAATAAAATAATAACAAGGTTAAGGAAGTATATGTTGCAAAACAAGGTTAAGGAAGGATATAACTAGTTGCAAACCAAAGAGAATAAGAGGGGAATGAGGAATAAATCGAGGCAACAAATATGATGGATAAAAACTAAATTAAACCCAGAAAGTAAGTATATCAATTCAATCACATTAATTCTCTTTTTTTTTTTTGGAATATCCTTCCTTTCTCTTTTTTCCATTGTTTTTTCTTTTTACCTTGCATACTTCGATTGGCCACATTTACTTTTTTCAACCAACACTCAGCATTTAGCAGTCCAAGTAGCATTTCCCTTCACTTGTCGCAAAATTGAGCTATAAACTCTTAATAGATACATAGCCTTTGATTGGATAGTGCTATTAAAACGTATCTAATGTATCTACTTATGTTGGCCAAGACGATCACCTTATAGTTGATCTGATAAAAATGGAGAATAAACATGTTCTAGCAATCTTATATAGTCCATACTAGTACTACTACTCTCTAGCTATGTTTTGGATCAGGATCCTACCATGACATGCATGTGTAATCTAATCTAATGGTTAACATTTTTTTTTTGTTTATATGTCCTTTCATTTATTTATATATAAACAAAAACATTTTTTGGGGTCCACATTGTATACAGTTGACATATAACTAAAACAATTCAAATCCTTTCATTTTTGTAGCAACTGGGGCTTTACTTTCGAATATTTAATCCTATTATTAATTGACCAATGGACAATCTGCAAAGTGTCTGAATTGGAGGAAGGGCCTATTGCTGACGGAGCACACACATGATATAGTTTGGAGGTTATTGAATTTGATTGGTAAGAAACAAATAGAAAGGACTGAAACACCATGTAACAACTATTTAATAGAACTATATAAGAAATTAAAATACATATACTCTAGTAGCCATTTCTTTTTCGGCCGGCTTCTTACACATTTATGCATTTAACCAAGCATCTAGACAATTTCGGATTACATTTTAGTCAAATGGTCACTATCTACAATGTCATCTTTCTTTGGAGGCTTGTTATAGCAAAGACACAGTTCATACTTCACATTAATAAAACCCAAGAGATATCCAACTCATCACTTTGACCTTCAAGTTCAACCTCTTCCTCTGTTCCTCCCCCTTCACTCTGCTCTTTGCAACTTAATTGTTGAGAACTCGCTTCATTTGAAGTCTTGTTACTACTTTACTTTTATCTATTAAATCATGATTCGTCTTTGGTTTGTTGCCTGGATGTGCTTAAGTGTATGCTTTGCTCAACTGTCTTACGACCCTTCTAATTGTACTTCAAATGAAGGGTCAATGTACAAATGCAATTCAACACACGATTCATGCAAAACATTCTTGGTGTATAGAACCAATCAACGTTTCAAGACCATTTCACAAGTCTCAAAGCTCTTCAACAAGAAATCTGATGAGGTGCTTCACATAAACAACCTCACATCTTCCTCTCAGCCACTCAAACAAGGCAAAGAGGTTCTTCTTCCTGTTGATTGCACCTGCAATCACCAATTTTACCAAACCAGTCTCATCTATAAAGTCCCTGAAGTTACAACATATTCCGAGATTGCTTGTGGGGTTTTTGAAGGACTAGTGAACCATCTCACCCTGGTTGAGGAAAACCTTCCACGTGGTGATAAGCTAGAAGCGGGTGCTGAGCTTCACGTGCCTCTTAGATGTGCATGTCCAGAAAGTTTATCCACTAGGAAAGGTGTGAAGTACCTTGTCACATACCCTATAATACAAGGAGATGATTTTGATAAATTGAGTTACAAATTTGGTATCTCACATGAAGATTTCTTGGAAGTTAATCACTTGGACCCCTTCTCATCTATTTTCCCTAAGACAGTTGTTTTGATTCCATTAGGGGATGGCCCAATCAGCATACTTGATATCCCGGATTCTCCTTCTCCACCTCCTGGTTTTCTTCCCACAAATCCAGTGGTGGTTCATACACAGGAATCCACACAACCATCAAATTTGTACATTGCAGGGTCCATTATAGGATTTATGCTGTTCATGACATTGCTTGCAAGTGGACTCTACATGAAGAGGATGAGGAAAAGTGATGTTGTCCATTCTTTTAATCCAACAAACTCATCTCCCAGTTTCACCTTGTGGTCACCAATGAGAAGCCCCACAAGTACTTGGTGCCTATCTCCAGAACTTCTTATTGGGATAAAGTACTGCTTGCTCAATTACCACTTAGAAGAGCTAGAGAAGGCCACAGAGAATTTCAGTGAAGAGAACAAGATTGGTGATTCAGTTTATAAGGGGTTAATCAATCATGTTGAGGTGATGATAAAGAGGATGAGGCTTGAAGACATGGGACAGGTAATTGATTTGCATTCCAAAATCAATCATGTTAATATTGTGAACTTGCTTGGTGTTTGCTATGGTGAGAATATCAGCAATGTTTCATCATGGTCTTATTTGGTTTTTGAGTTGCCTAAAAATGGGTGTTTGAGGGACTGTTTATCTGACCCATGCAATCCTCTAAACTGGTACAGAAGGACACAAATAGCATTTGACATTGCAACATGTCTTTACTATTTGCATTATTGTTCTTTTCCTTCCTATGCTCACATGAATGTCAGTAGTAGAAATGTGTTCATAACTGCAAACTGGAGAGGGAAACTGGCAGATGTAGGTGGGGTATCTGATGCAAGAGCTACAGAAATTTCAAAAGGGTGGGTGGCACAGGAGAAAGTTGACATTTTTGCATTTGGGGTTGTCTTGCTTGAGTTGATCTCAGGAAGGGACAATTTTGATGGGAATTCAATCAAGGATTCCCTTGGGTTTTTGTTGGGGAGAGCCAGTGAAGGGGGTTGTTTTGAAGGGTTGAGGAGTTTCATGGATCCTAATTTGAAGGACTATTCTCTTCCAGAGGCTCTGTGTTTGTCCTTTTTAGCAAAGGATTGTGTGGCAGATGATCCACTGCATAGGCCTACTATGGATGATATCATGAAAGTCATTGCAAAAATGGTTTAGCCAAGTGCACAAGGAGAAAATCAGTTAATTACCAAATTAGCTGAAATATTAAGCTTGTAATTATGAAACATCATTGTAAGAAATATTGTGCTGGCTTTGGATTAGTACTCGCTTCTTTCCTACCACTTATTTCCCCTGCTTCCCTTGTTTCTCATTATTTATTAATATTGATTGATACAGTTTTATATGATGGTCATTGCTTGGTTGGTCATGGCATTCCAGAGTTATATCAAACTCTCAGGCGCATCTTGAGAGAAGCTTTTGCTTTCTAATTGTCTGCTTTTATGAATTATCTGTGACTTTTGGCTGATTCATTAATAATTTCTCAACCCAATCATTAATTTCACTCTTTTTTTTTTTCATTGTTCAGGGATAGCATTTTTTATCAGTCTTTTTATAAACTAATAATTAATTAATTTTTTTGTCATTTCCCGGTTGGTCTTTAGTTTTGTTACCTATCTCTGCAACTAACCTTAAGCTAGTATATTAGCTGGTTCCTATCTTGTTATTTTGATCCCTTTATTTTTCTGTAGTCACCTGATGAGGCTGTAGTCACCTGTTGTGTCTTTATTAGTGAATTCATGTCAGACCACGTCAATTAACTATTCCCTTTTTATATAATCTTAATATAAATATAGATATATAGTAGATAGACGACATTATTAACTAAGCTCCTAAGAGTGTTCCAAATGTCACATCTCACCTAATGAGCTAGGCCACGCACCTCTCTTCGGTCTTGACTCTATTGGCTAAACAATTGTATTGCTTGACACGGTTTTTAAATGAGAAAAGACCGAATATAAGATCATTTTTACATCTCTTCTCATTCTTTTTTTCTTTATTTTTAAACATTATAGATGGTATAATAAACACTTGAAAAACTTAATAAATATTATGAATGCATAAAAACTAGTTATTTTAAAGAGAAAAAGGGGTGGGGGGACTTGGAATACTCACTCGAACAGAATATGTTGCTCGGTTTTTCTCCTAAAACTAAAAGGATATATTATATTACACGGTTGTAACTTGTGAGATTTTTTATAAAAAACAAAAACAAAGTCTTATTTTCAAATTAGTTTCTTCTTTTTTATAAATGTAAGGTAGCAATGAATACTACAAGGCTGGAGAATCATAACCCATCCAGACTCTCTCCTCTCTCGATGCCTCAAAGCTAAATATTTCCCAAGGAAAGACTTCATTCATGCGTCTCTTGGACCTGCTCCAAGCTATACATGGAGGAGCATTCATCATTCTTCGTGGGTGATCAAGAAAGGAGGGTTTTGGAAGGTGGGTAATGGGTCTTTGATCAACCTTTGGGAAGATAATTGGTTGTCCATGCAAAATGGCTATAAGGTTTGGAGCCCACGCCCTAATCTTTGTGATCTTATATGGGTGAAAGATCTTATTTCTGATGATCGTTGTTCATGGAATACACAGCTTTTATCATCTATTTTCCTTCCATTTGAGGCGGCACAGATAGCTCAAATTCCTCTGCCTTTTCACAATCAAGAGGATAAATTTATTTGGGGAGGAAAAAAGGATGGTATTTATACTGTGAAATCCGGTTACCACTGCATAAGAGCCTGGGAATTATAGGAACGGGCCTCTGGGTCTAATATAGGTGGCCAGGATGACACTTGGAAGAACATTTGGAAGCTTGCTATCCTCCCAAAGCAAGCACACCTGTTGTGGAAGATCATTAAAAATGTTATCCCTGTGCGTGCTAATCTTGCCAGAAGGGGTGTTTCGTCCCCCCTGCACTGCCCACGATGTGATGCCCAGGTGGAGGATCTCAACCATGTTTTTCGTGATTGTCCATGGGCTACCCAGATTTGGTTTTGCTCGCACTTGGGTATTCGGTTTGACCAAGATAGTGATGAATCAGTGGTTCAGTGGCTGTCAACTATGCTTAAATCTGCTCCCAAAGAGGTGATGGAAACGATAGCTTCTCTTCTCTATGGTATCTGGTGGGCTAGGAATAAATGCTGCTTTGATAACATCCAAACGAAGGTGATTGATACTGTTGCAAAAGCAAGTTCCATTTTGCAAGAATATAAGACTAAATGCATGGCACATGCTCCCACCTATAACCATCGGCCAAATATTCCTATTATCAACAAGTGGAAACCACCACCTACTCATTTATATAAAATGAATGTAGACGCAGCTCACACTGATTGTGGAAAGTGGGGTATAGGTGTCATCGTTAGGAATCATGAGGGAAGAATTGTTTATGCGGCTGCAACCTTCCAAATCCAATGCCTAAATGATTCAAGCCTTGCGGAAGCAATGGGAGTGCGGCTGGGAATGATCTTTGCGCTTAAAATGCTTTTTCTTGATTTAATTGTTGAGTCTGATGCGCTGGTTGTTATTGAGGCCTTGAAAAACGGTGGCCCTGCTATGTCTCTCCTCAGTTCAGTTATAGATGATTGTAAGCAGTTTGAGCCTTGTTTTCACAATCTTATGTGTTCTCATGTGGGTAGAATGGGAAATCAAGCTGCTCATGGTTTAGCCAAGCATGTTCTTAGTCATCAGGACACTGTGTGGTTAGAGGAAGTTCCTCCACCTATCTCTTCTTGTATTTTTGCGGACAGGTTCCCACCTTCCACGTCTTATTGAATTTTTTTTTTCCGTCAAAAAAAAAATACTACAACAATCAATCAGATGAAAATGCATTATTCACTATCCGATCGAAGTTCCAATCATACACTTGGCGAATGCCTTGGAACTTCAAGGTTGATTTTCTTTCGGTTTATTTAGCTGCACTAAGCGGTTGTTTATTGGTTGCAATGGTCTTGCATTAGTATCTGATTCCTGCAAAGTGAAGGTCAAGTTTAAAACATGGGAAATCATTTCATCTCCCAGCACGTAATTAAGCTAACGCTTTAAAATTTGTTGGTGCACAAAATATCTCCTCTGCAGTTGACAAATTAAATTTTAATAACAAAAACGAAAAAAATAAGAAGTTAATTATAATCATTAAACCTTTCCACTGCAAGTTTTGAGGTGTTAACTGACACTGTTTACCAAATGCCTATGAAAGGAACTTACATCGTGAACTGCCACTCGAAGCAATCTGATTTGCTCCCGCGAAACGGATCTTACCTGAGAAATTAGATTAGAGGTTCAATATAGTATAACATAATTTGAATGAAAATAACTCATTAATTACCAACCAATTGGCCTATTAAAAAAAAAGGAAAAACTTACAACCTAGCTAATAGGGCTGACAAAGTGGGCCGACCCGCTCTGACCCACAAAAAACAGGGCAGGGCGGGCCAGCCCGCCAAAAAAGTGGAGCGAGGTATACTAGTCTGCCCCACTCAGTAGGTGGGTTGGCCCGCCTAACCCGCCAAAAAATCCAAAGAACAACACCAATTTTTTTAAAAAAAAGGGTTGGTGGGCCAACCCGCCAGGCTAGCCCGTTTTTAAACTGCATTTGGGGGGGCAAAACGGATTGCGGGTTTAAAACTCCAACCCAGCCTGGCTTTTTGACTGGTTGGGCGGGCTGGCCCGTCTGGACCCAACCCAAATTGCCATCTCTATTAGCTAATACTGCCAAACTGATATAGCAAAAGGGGAGTTAGCAAGTTAAGTAATTAACCTCTCTAACGATGGTCCAAGTAATATTCTCAGTGCATGGAGGAACAGTCAGCGAGCCAATGTATCTGTAATACTGCGTTATTCTGCCTATTTGAATCAGCCTAGGGTCAATTACACCCACCACTCTTTCTGCCCCCGTACTCTCAGAAATGGCCTCTAACTGATTCCTCAACTGAAAAAGATGGAAAATAGTCCAAAGTATATATATATATATATATATATGTAATATGTAATAAGTCACATGTCGCTCATCACAAAAATTTAAAGACACAGAAACAGAGGCACTGATCTTTAATTTACCAATGACAAGAAAGGATCTGGTCTTCCAATCCTGTACAATATTCCAATCACTGCAGTTTCTCCTGATGGAGTTTCGTGCACCATGTGTAACTCTAGATCCAACCTACAACACAATTGGATATTTAATTTAACTAGTGATAGGGTGTAATTCTTCCTGATGGTTTTTAATTAATAAAGAATTGGATAGATGTTATAGATTTAATTCTTTGTGTAGTAAACCATAAGAAAGAAATATTTATGTTATGTATGTACCTTCTGCCATCTATGGTGTGTTCAGAGGGAGAATGCCAGTGGAATTGTTTAAGTACATACTGAGTTCCATTTATTTGTAGATAGCCTGAGCCCGCAAGCCATTCCAGCTATTCATAAAGAATTGCATTCAAAGAAAATTAAATCGGGAAATTTAGTGATAACTGGATATATTGTTCGGATTGTTGATTAACTATAACTAACCTTGATATCATGACCACTGTTTTTAAGAGTTGCAATGTAGGGGTGGTAGTTCATGTGAAGCGTTTCTAGATGGGATACAATTTGAACCCTCTCATTCAACAAATCAATGGGCGATTGCATTGATCCAATTTTGCACAAACTCCATTCGGGTTTAACGTCTCCCCAGTGAAGTGGTCCTCTCTCGCTCTCTTCATCATAATTAAACTCACGTTCGTCCTCTGTACGTGGCATCAAAGAATGAATTAGACTCTACAGCTGTGCGTAAAGGATATTTAGATTCACTCAAAAAAAATTAAATATATAAAATCTTACCACACTATTATATATGTAGGATTTTGTATTTCATTAAGCTGATTAAAAAAAGAATCTAGGTGCACATATATAATTTTGAATTCATTAATAAAAATTAATTGTAATCATTTAATTAATCTTCTGACAATTTAATCAAATTTAGAGCAAAGCAACTAAGCAAGAGGATCCTTACCAACTTCTTGAGACATTGCTGGGCATGATAGCAAAATTACAAGTGCCGTTAATAAACTGAAAGACAGAACCAGCGTAACAAGCTTTTCCATTTTGATTTACAACTAGCTAGAGGGTTTAATTTGCTGGGATATGTTTGATGTTGTCTGTGGAGTTGTGGCAAGGATTAAGATAATTAACTATATTTATAGACGGCCAAAAGGTATGAAAGTTAAATAATGAAACTTGGGAAAAGGAATTACTTTGACGTCGTTGAAGAAACCACCTCTTCTAACATTCTCATTTTAGACTTGTATCTTGGCAATAATGAAGCTGTCATTTGCTACCAACAATATTAATATATGTCTGGTTTACCATGTGACGTTTATGTGATCCCGTTTTGTGTCCTTAAGTAGCATTTTGTTCTTCAGTTTGCTACAAAAGACATGGGCTTTTCTCAGGAAAATGGATTTCACTTTGCGATGACGAATCCAGGTTTCGAAAAGGCTTTCTTATATTAAATTAAATATTTACTCATTTGAACGGCGAATGTTGGACATTGACTCAGAGTCATAGTCAGTCACAGAATAAGAAGTGAATTGAAACATTTCATAAAAAGGAAAAACTCAAATATACTGTTCAGCAACAAAATCACTTCCAACTGAAGAGAAAAACTGCAATTCAAAATTGAAAAAGATAAAATTGATAAAAATTTATGTAAAAGTACTCAATTCTAATAGTTGACAACTCTTACTATTAAGTATAATGAAAATGACTTAGACCACACTAAAAGTGTTGTTTAGAATAAAACGTTTAATAAAAAAAACCCTGTGTAAATACAAGTATAAAATATATTATAAATATAAAATTTAAACAAACCTGTGCAAATACAATAACTATTTTATAGTAATATTTTTATAATTTACTTATAAAATATTAGCATTAATAGTTTTCTTATTCCATGATATTTTATTAAGTTTTTATAAATTATGAAAACTTAATATGAATAACTTTTTTCAAAATTTTTAACACCATGCAGAACATGGATATTATTCTAGTCGTATAAATAACGGGCTAACAGGACAGTCCCAAAGCCATTTTTTTTTGTCACACCAAAGCCAACATTAAACTAGGCTAGAGTTTGCCAACTTAACCCAGATGGGCTGTGACAATAAAAAAACCCAGATGGGCTAGCCTCTTCCAAATCAACTCATGAGGATTCACCTGTGTTGTGGCGCATAGTTTGAATCAACAATTGATGTTATCGGGTAGTAGTACTAATGGGGCAGATAATTAGAAGGAAACAAAAAATTTGGTCATTGTGGGGGATTATAATTAGATAATTTATATATATATATATATATATATATATATATATATATATATATATATATATATATTCCAAAGCAAAACTGAATAAGTTAAAATCACTTTTTCTTTCACATTTGTATCAAAAATTAAAAGGTACAAAAATATCCAAATAAGTTAAAATCACTTTAAAAAAAATAATATCATAGAAACAATAGTTGCAAAATATAAATAAAGAGCATCCTTACTTAATTTAACCATAAAAGATTTGCTTAAAATCCTACTTTACTTTTATCTTCATCTCAAGTGGATTCAAATTCTTCTCTGTATTGATGTTTCACAGTAATTCAATCATGCATGTTGGACATGCCACATATATTTAAAAAGAAAAACAAGTTAACCATACCAAATTAGCTAGGTGGAGAATATCAACCAGTTTAATCAATGCCCCCGACATTAATTAGGTGGAATTTCCCTATTTATAGTCCACATAAAAATACGGACAAAACATGTAATCATTTTAATTTGTTTGATTAACAATCTCAATGGGTGTCGCACTTGAATATTGCGTCAATCCTCATCAAAAAAAATATTGCGTCAATGTGATTGGTGGCAACCCGCAACCATTATACTCCCATCACATGCCCCATGCCCCTATATAAATCTTCATGAGTCTCCTCCTTTCTTCTCCGTATGAGGCATCCATCCATCCTAGCCATATCAGGTGCGTTAGCTAAACGTGCTGGTTGTTTTTATGTTTATATTAGCGGCCGTAATTCTTTTCCACGTTAATATATATATAAATATCTTATGCCTTTAAGCATTAGGGTTTGGGTGAAATGGCACGAGTTTCTCTCAATTTAATAAGAGATTCTGGATAAGCCATGGGAATACAACAGTCTTAAAAATCGTGTGGTAGAGCT
The DNA here is from genome assembly GCA_030159175.1 of Glycyrrhiza uralensis. Taxonomy (NCBI): domain Eukaryota; kingdom Viridiplantae; phylum Streptophyta; class Magnoliopsida; order Fabales; family Fabaceae; genus Glycyrrhiza; species Glycyrrhiza uralensis. Next base: position 51,129,952 of record BRZY01000003.1, on the reverse strand, counting down.
TTGCCGCCTATAGGGTCATATCCGGCTCAAAGCGATTGGTCCTCACACTCGCGCGGGATACACTGGTCTAGACCAAAAAAAATATCTTATGCCGTTAATTTCTTATGATATATATATATATATGGTTCTTAATCAATACTCCCTTTGTTAATTTTTAATTGTCCATTTTTAAGAAGAAATTTGTGACTCCTTCTTGACTTAAATATAAACAAAAATACTTAAATTCACATTGATTAAGAAAGTTAAGTTCATTAAATTTTCTTAATGTTATGAAATAATGAACTCTGTTCTCAAAATTGCCCTTAAGAGAAGAGATAATTGAAATTAAAATCTACATTAAATATAAGGTATTTTGTAGAAGAAATCATTACATTGGATGAAGTTAGTTAAGATTTGCTTATATTTGAGTCCACCACACTTGAACTATTTTTTTTGCTTATATTTGAGTACAGATAGAGTACCATTTATTTGTTATTTTGATAGTTTAAGGTTATATTTTGTGATTTATACCCTTATCACCATTAATTATTTTACATATTTTTCATACACTTTAATATATAGAGAGTAAATGGATATAGTGGAATAGTGAAAAGACGAGAGCTATAACAGGAAAAAATTTGTCAATTAAATGATTCTTTAGTTATTATGAAACAACCTTAAAAAACAAATAAAAAGGAATGAAGAGGGTATAGTTTAATTTCTATAATGATTTTAATTGTATGTCTCTTGAATGACCTTAATTTATTTATTTTTTTCTGGCTAAAGCAAATCCGGTTACTGTTGTAAAGACAAGAAACAGAAACAGAAGGTGGTGTGTGTGAAGATATATAAAATGAGATTGAGGATAGTGGTAACTATTGCAGTACTAGTAGCAGTACTGATGATGATGCTGGCAAGCTCATGTATGGCTACAGCTGCTAGGGAAACTTTGGTGAAGAGATTGGAAGGAGATATTAATCCGCAGCAGGAGTCCAACGGTGCCGATCAAGAATTCACCGATGATAATAATAATAATAATAATAATAATAATGATCACCATAAAATCCCTCCAAAGGACTACGACAAACCTGGCTCTGGCCAACGTATAACAACCGCTAATGAGGGTAATCACCGTTACATCCCTCGCCCGGAATATGCACCCCCAGCTGCCCAGGGAGGAAATGCTTAGTAGTTTGATGAAGTATATATATCTTTGTATGATCATAAGCTAGCATAATGACTGCTATATGTGTGTGGGTGTGTGTTGGTATATAAGTGCAAGGAATTAATGGGATTAATTATCCATGTATATTATATTATATATTATATATACATGCTATGTGAAGTGTCGTCGCCTAATTCCATGTAAGCAAGAGTGTGGCAGTTATACATACAATCATATATATATTTGAGATATCTGAGTCTTCCTTCCATTTCCTCCTTGAATTTTTTTTATTTCATGATTATGAATAATTTTGAAGCTCGCAACGTGATGTCATTCAGATAAAACTTTGAAATCAAAATGAAGTTTCAAACGATTAATCAATAATCCAGAATTTTTATTTTTATTTTTGAATTCAAGGTATCTTTTACAGGCAAATGTGAATGCACTTCCATACACACATAGCTTTGGGATTGATTGAACCTCATATATTGTGTCTAAAGGACCAAATATCGCCACCTATACCATAACACGTTGGTTACGGAGAAAGTCAGATCTGTCTCCATAGATCATTACACAATTTCAAGACAATCTCAAGTAGTACAAACGAGCACATAATAACTAACTAAAATTTACCTCTAACTTTACTATTGAAATCATGAACAAATAGCTATTGACGTTATGCACACAATCACCTCTCAAATTGCCTTTTAAGGTGGGAAAGAGAAGATTGTTCCCATCATATTGAGAGAAAATAAATAAATCTTACACACCATATTTCTCTCTCTCTTTTCTTTTTTACATAACCCTAACATCGATCACATTAAGTTAAATATCAAAGTAATTACAGAAAAGCGGATGCAGGGACGCTTAACCTAAAAGTCACCACTTCCACATTACCACCACCTCAAAACAAAATTCGCCACAGCTAATTCCAAATGAAAACAGCTTATCTTCGAAAGCGGTTTGGCCCCCCATTTTCAGTTAACAACTTCGCAGGCTTTGCAAAGTTGGAAAGGAAAAACAGCCCCTTAATTTCCTTCTCAACCAAATCATTAGCAAATGGGAACAATCTTTTGTTGTGTTTTTTTTTTTTTCACATCCACGGCACGTGACTCGGTTGCAAAGAGTCACGTGCCTATTATTCCAATTCCCTTCCATCTCCAACTGTTTAGAATCAGCCCACGAAATCATGGATCATGTGTCCTCCAAATTGACGTCTAAGCTCCTCTTCCTGTTGTAACTGTCGTTGCTGGTGGTGTTGTACACCTTCAACGCCGTGCCTCAGACCCAAAGTGAGTGACACAGACCCAAGCCCCCCCGCAACCTCAAGCCCGCCACCGCCGCGTCGGTATGGCATAAAACCCATGACTGTCCCATCCATATTGTTTGGTGTAATATTCCCACACTCCAATTTAGACCTCTTCTCTTGATTCCATTGTTCTTCAATGTGATCTGTTCCCTTCTCCTCATTGACGGCTGAGGAGGATGACCCCATTTCCAAACAATGGAATTGCTTCATAGGCTGATGATGATCAACTCTGAGCTGGCTGCTACTACCTTCAGAGGCAGAAGCTCCCACCTCATTTTTCTGCTGGTGGGGTTCTGTGGTGCCTTTTGTTTCAAGCATGTGTATTTCCTCAACCATTGGCTTCCACACTCGGACTCGAGCATTTATGAACCAATTTGATACCTATACGTTAGTTGGTTAATTAATCAGTTACAAATTAACAGCTGGGAAAGAATCAATGCCCAATTGGCAATTGGCAATTCACCCCAATGTGTACTGTGTTGACCCATCCCATCCCATCCCATGTATGGAGTTGTGGAGAAAACTAGAATGTTAATTTTCACAATGACAGTTATTAAGTATAGTAAACAGCCATGGCTAAAAAATTAAATTAACAATAGATTAAAAAGAAACTAAAATAGAAAAGAGAAAAATTGAGTTTTTTATTGGAACACCTAAGCAATTGGGTATGAAACTCTTCCATTTCTAGGAGTACAGGAGAAATTGCCTAAAAATAATAAACAAAACGAAACATACTATAGTCTTCCGAAACAACCCCTTGGGAAGGGGGGGGGGGGGGGGTTGGTCTGATTTGCTTTCTATTTTATTTTTCATTTTCAGTTGATAATATTTTTTCAATGATTACAAAAATGATACATTGTTTTCATATTTTTTGTTTTCAATGTTTAGATAAGGAAACTGTATAATAAAAAAGTTGTTTTCACAATTTCCTTTGCATATTGACAACAAGAAACAAAATTAAAATCAATGTAGTATTTTTAGCATTATTAATAAAAGAAAAATCTATCTGAAAGCATAGAATGAAAACAGAAACAAATCAAGCAACCCATTATTAAATGAACACTTCAAAGTTTGGGTTAGAGATATTTTTACAAAAAAATTCGCCCACCGAGCGAACCCACATAATTATAAGCGATCAAGAGAGCATGTCAAATACAAATTTCAATCAAGCAAACAGGAAAAGTGAGCATGGACATGATAATGAATTCAAAAGGAGTAGACCCCTCACCTGGTTTCGTGATAAACCTGTTTGAGTAGCTAGCATGTGTTTATCAGTGTCCGTGGGGTACCTGAAATGAAATTGAACAGAAAAATGAATATCATAATTTAATCTTTTAATTTCTTCTTTTCAGAGAACAGAAGATTCATATATAGTTTTACACAGATCAGAGATAGAGAGCAACATACGGATGAAGAAAATGCTCAAATAACCAAGCCTTAAGAATTGCAACTGAGCGTTCTGGTAAGCCTCTTTGGGGCCTCCAAACGTGATGTTGTTGTTGTTCAAGAAAGTCTATGTTGCCCCCACCAGATTTGTTCTTCTGAAAGCTGTGATCCATGGACCTTAGCCTTGCCACATTGTTGTCAATTTTATTGCTAGTACTTGTGGTTGGTATTGAAAAGTCCTCTCCCAATACTTCACATGTAAGCTTGAGTTGATCTGAGATAGCATTTTTTAGGCACCTGAAGTGTCTTGATACTGACTTGAGAGCCAGGGAAACGTATGGGGTAGCAGAACTAAGACCAGCTACTGTCTCGAACGATGAAACAACCATTTGCATTTGTTGATGGTATTGCTTATATCTCCTGGTAACCTATCATGGTCCAGTGCAAGAGTGTCAATGCCAATTTTTAACTAGCATTAGTGTAAGCCCAAGAAATAGATTATTATAAACCAATACATATTGCAATGTTTTGAAAGAAAGTAGAACACTAACAAATGCACTTAGGGCATTGGTTAAGACAAAAAATAGTATTCAATCAAGAAAAATGTTGATTAGTACACAATGCAATTTGTACCTTTTGCTCAAAAAGTGTAATTATAAAGAAATTTTTTTTTTTACTTATTCTCTCCTCTCTTTTTTCTTCTCATGATACATTGGTACCATTTGTCTCCTACTAAATAACAAAGTTCTTTACTAAAAAGAAAAGCATTTATCACATTGAAAACACAAAAATATTTAATATTTACTTTTTTTTAAAGCAATTGAAAGACCCTAAGAGAGAAACTCATCAGTAATCATCACTCCAAAATTTCATAATTATTGAGTTGTAGAAAGCCTAAGAAAGCCTATATAGTAAAGCAACGGTGTACAACACATTAACAAGATATTTTTATATTGTTATAACAACCACAATTATTTATATATATTATGCTGAAGTAGATGACAGAAACTAACCACTGATTACACACCAATTTGAGCAAGTTGAAAACGACCAGGTAGGGTATTCCCTCAAACTCTTTCATTCATAGTGTTAGGAACAAAGTACTTTTAGAATATGAAGGAACACAGTTGAAAGGTTATCAATAAGCACTGTTCTTGCTTGGATTATGGACCACTAGATGGATTTATAAATAAATAATTGGACAAGAAGGGAATCACTGTTCTTGCTTAACTTTTTAGCAACAAAGTTAAGTTAATTTATTCATATTAGAAGACAAGATGTGCCATTCCACATTCCATTCTTTTGCATTGCCTTTAAACTACAGCAATTCCAACTCAGCCACAGGTAAAACATTACAGCAATAATCTTAACCACTGCTCTTATTCATCAGCTAAATCAAAATCCTGCCGAATATGGCACAAGAAAAAACAGTATGATCTTAATCTACATCAACATTTAATTAGGGGATGCACAGTGTATGTGTGAGTGAATTTATGTATCAATCAATGTGAATAACAAATATCTTCTAAAACTCTGCAATAAGCAAAAAATTTATAGAATGCAATTATATTGTAGAGGAGGAAAGAAGGATTATCTGACTAGGAAACAGAGGATGAAACATATGCTACAAATTAGCGTTGCTGTATAGTACGAAAAACCTATTGCACGAATTCGAGGAATTAGTTATATTAAGTTTTTTCAAAAAATAAACAAAATAAGTGGTTTGGCTGAAATCATGCCATATCATTCGTAACATCTTTCATGCAAAATGTTTCATACTAAGTAAGCATCGTTTCCCTCTACAAATAATACAAAGAGAGAAAGTAGGAGTAGGAAAGATATCCACCTGGCACTTCATTCAAGTTGATACTATTATAGAGATCCCTCTAAAACCATAAATACAACTCCATAGTAATTCTAAATTAGGGAGCAAAATTAAATTATTGTTTGAGAAAATTATACAAAAAAGTTCATTTTGAAAACATTTCTATTTAATTAACATATAAACACATCACTAGTTACTGATATTAAAAAGTGATTTATAAGCAACTATGTATTTACTTAATTAATTATTCCTTTATTGAAAAATGTTTTTACCAATATTTACTTATTTTATACTTTTCCATTCTATTTCATGAATATACAGAGATTTATTGAATTAAATTTCTGACTTTGACTCTTAAGAAATGATAAATGATAAGAGATGCTATTGACGAACAATAAAACATGATAACCAAATTTTCCCAAAGAAAAGGAGAGGTATGAGAAGTAATATGAAAAACATTGAACACCAATGAACAATGCATTATGCAATATAAACATAATATTATAGATGACATAGAATTACTCTGCAAAATCAGAATCTATATCAGAAACCTAAAATTGCAATACAAGGTCAGAAGGGAACTTGATCCCTATAAATAATAAATAATTTTATTCATACAAATGTGTTCATCTAATTAAAATTAAAATACCAAATACATACACTACATATAAGAACACATCCAATATCAATTCATATAAATATCATTTGTCCATATCAATTTTCTTGTTCACTATTCAGTTTCTGATTTTCTGGGTTGCCGGGCAAGCTAGTATTTGCGTTAAATGTAGTAAAGATGAATGAATGAATGAACAAGCAACCCCAGGCTCAGAGAAGACTAAAACTCCAGCATGAGTGCATGACATCACTAATAATAATTAAACAATAACAACCAAAAAAATAAACAAGAAAATAAAGAAATCTTAATTAACCACAGGGAGGTTAGTTGGTGAAAGGAAAACAATAGCATTACCAACAGAATATACTGTTATTCTTGGCACATTGTTTTTCACATGCGGTGAGAAGTGAGAACTATAGCCATACCATTCAAACCAAAAAAGAAAAAATACCATGAAAGCCACAAGCTAGAAAATTAGAAGCACATATTGAAATTGAAAGTAAGTGATAAATTCAATATAGCACACTGCACACAATATGCAATTTCTTTTTCCCAACATTCTCTGGACATCAAACCTAGTTATATCATTATCATTATCTTTGCAATTGCAACCTAACTTTTCACGAGCTTCGCGTCCACAGTAACCGACACCAAATGACTAGTGACTACTTTGCTGCACACGGTAGTATACTATTAAAGCATTTGGTCTTTTTTGGATGTTTATAATAACAACAGTAAACCCCTGACAGAGACATTACGACAAAAACACACAAGACATAAAAGGTAAAAACCACAAAACAGGAAATAAGGGCTATGTGAGCAGTGGGGAAAAAACAACCAACCTCTTCTTGCATGTACAGTAGTTTAGCCTTATTCTTTTGGCACTCCGGCCGAGAATTGGAAAGACAAAAATTACTCGCGGCTCCGCCACCAATATCAGAGCTATTTTCCTTTGAAGAATAGAACACAGAGGATGAAGAAGCACCTGAATTACTACCACCACCTTTTGCAGCAATTACCCCACTTTCATCGACATTAACAGCAGCAGAAGAAGTAGAAGCAGAACCGACATCTCGAGAGACCCACTCAGCTGGAACATTATCACCGCCACACGATTTCACAAACCTTTGACCAGGTTGACAGCAGCATTCATCTAATAGCTGTTGGCAAGGCCTCAAGAACCTTGAACTCTTGAGAATTGTGGCATACCCAGTAAAAGGGCCAAGGGGACCAACATTTCGATGACCACTACTACTGTTGAAATTAGGCATTATACTTATAGGAGGCGGTTTCATGATAGATTTCTCTTGTTCAAAATTATGAGAACCAGAAGAAGGCTTGGATTGTGAATTTGATGAAAGGGACAAGGACAGACCTTGATGGGGGTTGTTGCAATCACTACTCAAGACAGAACCAAGGTCTTGTTCGTTGATCTTCTTGTCTGTGAAATTACCCAAGGGGTGGTTATTCCAACGAAGGGTATTGTTGTCAACAGCTCGATTTGTCCACACATTAGCACCCCCGTGAAGTATAGGCTCGGTATTAGTATTATTAATATTGATATTCCCTCCCCAAATGCCATGATGATGCATGAGGGAAGAAGCCATTTCTGAGCCATGGGGAGTGATGGGATTAGAAGTAGACTTGAAAATATCCTGCAAAGCATTGTGGTAGAGTTGAGGTGGTGAAGATGAAGAAGAAGGATAATGCATTTCCCCTAATTGCTTTTGAATTTCACCAGAGGAAGCCACACTGTTGTTGTTGTTGTTGTTGTTATTAAGCTCAGAAGTAGGCAAGAAAGAGTTGGGATTAGAAGTGGTTGCATAATTCACCATCCAATCACAGACTTTTGGGGAGGAATTGTGAATGATGGTGGGTGATGATGAATGGGGAAATGAACCACCGTAGTGAGGCATCATTAGCCTGCTAGTACCACTGGGAGGAGCAGGAGAAGGTGCAGGTAAGGGATTTGACGGCGTAGAAAAGCTGATCATTTCTTCCGATGGGTAAAGAGAAGCCGCCTCATCCAAGTTGAAACCTGGGTGTAGTGATAAATGTTCGATGTTGCTGCTGCTGGGGAACTGGTGGTCTTGCTGGGAACTACTACTGTTCTGGATCCTCAACTTGTCGCGCCGAATTTGTTGTGCAACATGCAATTCAGGCCTCAAGCTGCTCATTACTTCAACAGCACCAAAGCCTCTTTCAAGTCTGAAGAACGTAACGTTTCACAAGTGTATAGCCGCTGCATTACTTCTTCCACCCATTATAGAGCGAGAGAGTGAGAGAGAGGATGAAGAAGAATAACCGAGTGCCCTCCTGCGCTGAACACATCCATCACAAGTATAATCTCAGAATAATAATCAAAATATTCATTTGCCTCTTTAAAAAAAACCAATTAATATCACAATCCCCCATTATAAAATATAAGTTTATTAACATAGAAATCAAAAATTGGACTCAAAATTAATCCATTTGATATTACACTAGAAACCCGCAGAAATAAGGTGGGAATCAGTAAATTAACTACCATAAAAAAACAACAAAATAATTACACAATATGAAAAAGTAAAACTGTCAAGGAAGATACCAAAGCTTGCTTAGTTATAAGTCGTACTTGAAGAAGAGCTAGAGCTTATTTATTTGGTATATCAATTATCAAATATCAAATTAAGCAAGCTACTTGAGTCTTTCATCTTTCTTTTTTTTTTTTTCCTCAGTGGTTTAAGCTCGAGGGCAAGTGAGTCGTTCCGTACTGGGGAGCACCGAAAGTAATTCAAAGTATCAGTACTATCATCAATATTTTCTCCCTCGAATAGCTCGCGTATGACACTATTCCAACCACCTAACCAAACAGTGCAATATCCTCCCAATCCTATGTGTCGGTTAAGATTGAAGACGATGCACCCGCTCAGACCTCATCCCCAACCCCTCTACAACCAACTCAAACAATAACAAGTTAAAACTCTAACGACATGTGTAAACACCAACGTCAAAAACCTGTCTCATACATACAGCGAGTGAAAGTGAAACCCTAGTAGCCCTTGATCTTCCTTCCAACTCCAATGGATCTAGTTGTCGGTTTCAGCAACGACTCACGCCTAGTCTCACGGAGTCCACAACCGTCTTCAATATTTCTTCAAAAAACTAAAAAAAAAAATGTCATGGGCTACAGCGGAGAGAGACACCTTGATAGTGGTGCATACGCTGAAATCAACGAGGAACAAGTGAAACACAACCCCGTTTGAATTTATGGGGAAAGAAAACTACTTAAGTTACAAATAATAATAAATAAATAAATAAATAAATAAAAATAAAAAGTGAGGTTTGTTTATTAGCAAGCATAGTGGTGTGAAGGGAAGTAGTGGAGGGTGTTACCTTGGGTGCGATCGAAAAGAGGTTTTTGATGAGATTGAGATGTTGTGGGTGGGGAGAGTGTGAAGATTCCCGGTTTGGGAGGGGTTGTGTTGTGTTGGGGATGGAATGGAATGGAAGTGGGTGTGGGAGGGGGGAAGCTACGCCCTACGCTGTGGCCACAATGATTGCTAAACCGATTATCGGCCGTTAGCTTTAACGTCTAATTTAACGTAACGTCACCGTTTCTCTTTTTTTTTTTTTCCTACTGAGGCACTGAGCTTTGAGACTTCAGCGAACGAGGAAATGTGTGACGCTCTCGTGACTCGTGGGCGGGGTGAAACTCCAACATTTGTGGTCCCTCCCTTTTTCTTTCACAGTTTCTTGCCTTCTTCCTTTTTGCCCTTTTCATTTCACCCTATTTCCCATTCCGTCATTCACTCATTTGCCTCCTGGACTCATCTTTCTTTCTACCCTCAACCTAAAGGGAACGGCAGTAAAAAATTAAAGACTTAAATACGATTTTAGTCTATGTAAAATTCTCTAACTTTGATTTTTTATCTAATATCATGCTTAAAAAATTTAAGTCTTTATCACCCGTGTCGCAGTATGCTAGTTTATAAATTTGATTTTGATCTCTATAAAAGTTTTATATGTTTTAATCCCTTAAAAATACAAAAATTGTAAAAGGAATATATATATATATATATTTGTTAAATATAGAGACTAAAATATATAAATTTTTTGTAGCAAATAAAATCAAATTTGGTCAACCCAAAAACTAAACATACACATTATGGACCCAAAAGATCAATATACAAGTCTTACCTCCAATAAATTGTAAATTTGTAACCTGAATGGCCTAACAAACTCAAGAGGAGGTGAATTGAGTTTTAAAATATTTTCGCAAACCTTTTTATAAACACGTGAAGGGTATATTTATTCGAACATTAAGGCTATTCAAATGACCAATCTATTAAACTAACAATAATATCGATAGTAACGAATACTCAAACGCACGTTTTTCACAAATAAAACAAGGTATACAGGATATGCAAATGTAAATAAATTAATTAATTATATTGCACCAATTAAAAAGAGCAAGGATAGAAAGAATTGCACTGAGATTTATCGTAGTTTAGCCGCTAACCATTTGTAACCTATGTTTACAAACAAGGATACCTCACCCTATTCAACTTTAAAGGGATGTCTCACACTTTCCAGATAAATCAAACAATAATAGATGGAAATTAACACTAAGAAGTGAAATAATACAATTTAAAAATTCTAACAATCTCTCAAAGAAGAATTTAATAATAACTCATAGTATATAAATAACAAAGAAGTGTGTGTTTGTATTAGATTTTCAAACACACATTGGGGGCCAAAATCGAGTTTGACCAAAAAATTAATCAAACTCGATTTTGACAAAAAATTGGTATGTTAGGGTATTCAACGTAAAAATTTAAAACGTAATTTTGGGGTCTAAAATATATTCTGGTGAAGTTGGGTTGTTTTTTCGTTTGCAAAACCACGTTTAGGTGTGGGATCCACAAAATTCTTTATATTTATACATCAAAAGTGATTTTATCTTTAGTATTCAAACACAATCAATTCTTTTAAACACATTTTTAAAATATCATTATCAAACACAAATCAATTATTCTTAACATAATTTTTTTAAAATCAATTCTTCAAACACAATTTTATCAAACTCAAAATCGAAAACAAACGGACACAACGGGTTTTCAAAATGTCAAATGTGTAATTTGTGTTTCAGAGAAACCCAATAATAGGTTACTTTATAGTCCCATTTTAATTTAGAAATAGCCCAGAGGTAATAAAGCTCATTTAATAGAAATTTTACGGTTGAAATTAGCGTTTTAATCGGGATAATCGTGTACCTACCGTCACAGTAGTCGTTTTTTTTTCCGGTAAACAAACAAACGTTGTCTCATGCACGTACGGGTCAGTGTGGTGGTCCGCTCTCTGTCGCTGGGTCTCTACTCTCTTCCTCGTCATACTTCAAACACGTACCCAGATACTAACTTTTCTTTTCACACAAGAAACGGAGTACGTTTTCTTGCCGTTTATTTCTTATTTCTTAATAATTTTTGTCACAAGCATATAATAATACGAAAATCCAGCTACTTTTTCCTGATGTTTTGTTATTTGACATGGTGCTTTAAACTATACGTCGTACAAACACCAGTTTTCGACCTCAAGCATATTTATAATAATAATAATAATAATAATTATTATTATTATTATTATTATTAAAATAGCAATTGACACATTAATGAAATGAAATAATTTATTTTATTCTCTTTTCTTTGAAATTTTACCTTTTTTATTTTATGTTGGGTTATCCAACCTTTTCGCACAAATATAAAGACTAATCCTTTAAGGTATGTTTATCAGATTGGTTCTCTTCAATTTTTATAATTTAAGAGCTCTTATTATCGCTCATTGTTTTAGGCACCTTTTTTTGACAAATTATTTTAATTAGGCACCTAATGAAGGACTAACGGTTAACATTTCAAACACTCTCCCATTTGGTCTAAAATTTGAGGAAACCGTAGCATAAGTACGATGCACTGTTAATATTCTCAATGAATGTACATAATTACCTTAATATATCAAAACAATCAACTTTACATATACATGTGTATTGGAGATCGGTTCAGAACTTATCCATTCTGATAAAAAAAATTAAATTTTTTGATTTTCGATTTTTCTAATTTTTGATTCGATTATTGTGATTTACATTAGATTGGATCGGTTGATGAACATCCGATTCGGATCCAATTTAACAAAGATAATTACCTTATATAATTTGAACATAGTGTGCATCTTAACTCGGGAGTGTTCACAAGCTTGGAAAACCTGATAACTCGATCTGACTCAAATAGTTTGGATTGATGTTTTCCTTGACTGAGTTCTAACCAAATTGACCTAAATAAGCTTGAGTTGATTTGGTTTGGATAATAAGATTTAAACTTTGAACCAGTGAACGCGATTAACCGACCCGATTGTTGATGTGTCATTAATTTATTTTTCCATAGTTTTGTATTATTTTAGCACCACAATGTCATAGGATTTAGGTAAGCCAAATGGAAAAGTAAAAAATTCCTCAACAATTTTAAAAAACTGATTTTTTTAGAGCTAGACCTAACTGATCCAGTCCGTTGTAATTGGGTTTTGTTTAATCTGAATTTGATAAAAAAATGCAAATCCAATCTAACCCAAACCAAAAAAATAGATTAAACGGGTTTAAAAACGGGTCACCAAACCCGACCCATGACATGGGGACATGGTCCAAGCAGCCACTGGAGTGGGTCAACATATTTTTGCATTATGATATCCGAACCCGCACAAACGTATTACTATTATAATAACCTAGACTTGAAGGGGTAACCTCCTGGCTATTTAATCAAATAAATGAAACTAGTCTAGAGAGGGTAACCTCCTGGCCATTAATTAATCAAATAAATGAATTACAGTATAGTACTCCGTATAACCTAGACTAGAAGAGGTAACCTTGTGGCTATTGTTATTTCAAATAAATGAAAATCATCAATTATTTACTGCCAGTTACAAATCCCAAGATTTTAATCGTAGTCACAAAGTCACTGATTTCATGATTGAAGCTTACAAATCTTCTTCCGCCGCTGACATAATGTTGTATCCTGTGACTAATAACATCACAGTAATCATTGCTATAACTGTAAATTAATCAGGAAAATCAGTTGGTGGATAATCAACGAACGAAGAGCAGCCAACAGAGAAAATACTACCTCCCTCTCTAAATATAATTTTTTTTAACTAATTTGTATTTTTTTTAAAAATTAGTTAAGTTAATTAATAGTAATAAATTTGTCAATAATTTATTACTATATTTTTTCAAAACTAGCCCTAACACTTATTACTATCTCTCTTCTCCCTTCTCTCTCATCACTTAGTTAATGCATTGGAAAAGGTAGAGTGATTGGGTGATTTGTACAATAAATAAGGACATTTTAGTCAAAAAATAATTAATACAATTAATTTTTTAGAAAAATTCTTATATAAAAGGACTTTTATTTTTTTGTAAAAGTTCCTATATTTAGATACGGACGTAGTAATATTTAATTTGTTAAGAAATTGAAAAAATATATTTCATAAAAACACGATCTTTATCTTTATTAAAAACCATAGAATATCTTTTTTTTTAAAATAAAAAATTATTAAAAAGAAAACAACTAAACCAACGTATAAGATATGCTCAAATTTAGCTATAAGAAAAGAACAATAATGTTATCAGTATAAAGACAATCGATCTCCTACAGTTAAAACAAATGAGGTAGCGTGCAAAGCATCACAATAGGGAAAGACATCCCAACTAAGTTGGCACCCGAAACCCTATCTATCATTTACAGCACGCCAAACCCACATAAAAATATCTGTATTTAATATTTCTAATTTTTTTAAACTTTGAAAAATACTCTTAAATCTTAACATTTATTTAAAAATTATTTCCAAAAAACATTTATTTAAAAATTAAAAACATAAACACATATTATAAAAGAAATAACTACAAAATTAGACACAAATGATTAGCGTACTACATTTAAAAAAACAAAAGATCGACTAAAACCCGTATTTAATCACCGTCAATCAATAATATAACAATTCGTGATCAGAATTTATTTATTAATAAAAAAAGACCATAAAAGAAATTAATGTGGGAACAAAATCGAAAAGTGATGGACGAGGAAAGAGAAAGGGGAATATAGAAGAGGGAGGAGTATAGTAGAATAGTGTGACCGGCTTTTCAGTTTATGGGTAAATGGAGATATGATCACTGCCGTTAGGCAAAAGATCTGCTACCGGATGCTGGGTTCAACCCCCCAAAACTCCCACTCTGCCTGCCATCATCGACAAGCAAGATGACAGGGGATAATCCACAGTCGACGACGTAAGCTTCAGCTGCCTCGTACGGTTAACATGTTACTTTCTCTTCTTTTTTTCCCGTCTTAATTCCGTTCAGAATCTCATACCTGTAACCCAATATACATATACATATAACATATGCATCTGTGCATTTGCATTGCCAATTTGCCTTGCCATGCATGATGCAACGGTACCTTAATATACAGATAGACGAGGTTCGTATTTTGGAAAAATTTTAATAAAAAAATTCTTTATAAATTTTAAAAATCACAATACTAATTTATTATATTTGTCATTCTTAAAGAATAAACAAAGTATAAAATTTTATATTCTTCAAAAATGTGTATGCCTTAATTTTTGCAAAAATAAATGTAGGGATTTCTTCATTAAATAATATTAATCAACATGCGTTGATCAAAATAAAAAAAATATCAAACCATTGGAGGAGGTGATTCGAATTCGAAATATAATTTTTAGATCTATGTGTAATGTGTGATATAAGAAATCAGCCGCGACTGGGAAGTACCAAGGCGAGCCAAAAAATCGGCACTGACGTTGCCTTCTCACATTCTTCTACTATTTTATAAAATAAAAAAATAAATTCAACTAATATTTTGAAAATATAAAAAATATTTAATTTTTTTTATTTTATAATTAAGAAGATTTATAAAAATAAAATATTAAAATATTAAAATGAGTTATTAAAAAAAAAGCCTATTTTAACAATTGAGGAAAAGTCCAATGAGGAAGACTATTTCACCCCGTTGTCTCGAACAGTTACGGTGTGTGTGTGTGCTTACGTAAGCGGCAGACTTCCTTTCATAGACACGGGCACAAATATTCAAAAAATCTAATTTTTCATGTTTGGATTAAATGCAAAAAGAAAATAAATAATAAATAAAGAAAAATTATAAATAAGAAAGATAGAACAAATTATGTATATTATTTAATTATTTATTACATCTGAGATAAAAAGAAAAGAAAATTTGTCTATTCCGTAGTTTAATTGGTTGGATAAAAATAAGTGATAGAATTTTTTTTACTTTAGATAAAACAATAAAAACATTAAAAATGAAGTGAATATGATATTTGAACGAATAAATAATTAGATGAGGAAAATTGGAAAGAGTAAAAAATATGTTAAATTGTGCTTTATATATACTTACAGCAACGCTTGTGTTTCATTTCCATCCAATGTTTTTGTTACATTTTTTACACCACTCGAAATGTTACTTTTAAAATCACAAAATGTGTTTTGCATTTTTTTTTTGAAGTCTTTTATATATAAAATTATACTTGTTACATGTGGGAATGCGTGGCCACGGTTGAACTTGAAAGTGAGATAGACACTTCGATAGGTTTAACATGATCAGAAAATGCATTATTATTATTACGAAAAAATAAAAAAACTTGATATCGTGTGTTAATAAAAAATAAAAATAATAAAAACAAATTTCACCTTCAAAACATAACAATATAAGGTAAAAAAATAATTATATTTAAATATTCATCAATTTCTAATATAAAAAAAAATCTAACATTTTTTTTATATCTCCTTTTATCACATTACTCCTTTTATACTCAAATATAAGAAAAAAAATAGGTCAAGTATAGTGAACTTAAATATAAGTAAATTTTAACTGATTTATTTTTATTTAATGATTTTTCTTTTACAAAATATCATTCATTTAATGTATTTTTTTTATATTTTTTAAACTGTTCATTTTTAAAAAAATATTTCTATTTATTTGTCCTTTTAATAACTTAATATTATGTTTTGTTAATTATACCCTTAATTAATGTACATAAAGAGTTAGTAGATGAAAAATTGAAATAGTAAAAAAACGAAAATATAACAAGAATTTTTTTGTCAATAACGCTACTCCTTTGATAATGTGAATTAAATTTAAAGATCATATAAAAAGAAGGGAAGGGATAAGTTTTAATTTAAATGACCTTTTATTAAAAATAGATTAAAAGATAAAGTTCATTACTTGATAAATTTATAAAAATTAATAAATTTAACTAATTTTTTTAATTAGAATTCAAGTACTCCTTTCAGACTCAAATATAAGGAAAAAAAATCATGTTTTATGGTCTAAAATATAAGAAAATTTAATTATATTTATTCTCTTTAATGAGACCATTCCAAAAATACTTGTATTTAACTCTAATTGTATTTTCAATGTTCCTTTGAGAAGATACAAAGACACACTTCTCTTAATTTACTATTAATTTTAATTGTCCTAGCACTAAATATCCACTAAAGGATAAATTTGAAATAAAACTTCTTTTTTAATTGAAATCAATAAAATTTAATGTAATTAACTAATTTTTTTAATTAACGTAATTTTTTTTTTATATTTGAGTTCGGAGAGAGTATTTAAGTATTTTTGTTTATACTCTCTCCGGTCTCAAATATAAAAAAAAATATATATATCTAGACCATATATAATTTAAATATATGTATTTTTTTTCTTATATTTGAGACCGAAGAAATTACAGTAGCATTTAATTAAGTTTGTAAGAATCATCGTTTTTGAAAAGTTTAATTAATGCGCCATAAGAAAACACTACAAAAGGAACAATTGTTTTTTATAAGTGAGCAACAAGTGCAGGTTTCTTAAGTGAGGTGAGGTCATCCTATCTCGTCACTACAGAAACCCTACCTGGACGATTTAGGTTCCTATAGTCGCGGCAGCTAGCATCAGCTTGGAGGCAGCATTGTAAACACCCCCACCCCCAAAAATAAAGCTGGGAGACCCATAAATCCATTCCAGTTCCAGGCCCTGCAGTGCAGTGCAGTGCATTGCATTGTGTGTGGGTCAGTACTCTTTCACATTTCACATTGCATTGCATTGGGTTGGGCAAGCCTCCCCTCAGTGCTTGTCGCTGTCAACCTTTCTTTTATTTATTCTGCCCCCCCTCTCTCTCTCTCTCACTCCACTCTTATCCCCTTCTCACTTTTGCCACTTTGGCTCTTCTTAATTCACGCCACTGCCACTGCCACTGCCACTGAGTTTGTGTTTAGTTATACGGTGATAAAAATTGATTTTAATTGTATTAATTCTGTAAAATTAATTTTATTTAAAATTGAATTTGAAATAAAGTAATTTATGTTTAAATATTTTTATTCTTTAAATAAGTTTTAACTAAAATTTAATATAAAATTTTTAACTTAACATAAAATTAATTTATAAATTTTAGTTTGAGTTAGAATCAATTTTCAGACTACAAAATTGCTTCTCTCACGGTGTTACCAAAGATGCACTCGTCTCACTCACTCTTGTTCTCTGGACTCATTTTGCCCTCGACGTGATAATCTGTCCCTTCATGAAGAGTGAACACTCAACATATCTATCTATGTCATGAAAAATCCTACACTCCCATAAGCAGGCCCTGTCGTTACATGCATTTTGGGTAAGCCGAAAAGGGAAAAACGAGATGAGTTAAAAACAAAAGGAGCAAGCAAACATGTATAAGGTCATTTTATCTTTATTTTTTGTCATCATGTTTTATTTGACTAATCATGTGAGTTTCGCTTTTTCTTTTTTTCTCGTAATAATCTCAATCCTAATATACCCACTGTTTCGGATCATTTTATAATTAACTGTTGTTGTCCATTTGTGAGAGGCAGAGATTACGATTTCTTTTTCTCCTTTTTGCTATTTTTTCAACTGGTGGTTCATATTCAGCGGGATCAAGAGCCACAATGGTTGGTTCAAATGCGAGTGGAGCATGAATAATAATAATAATAATAATAAGCTTTTTTTTACGGAATAATAAGTTTTTAAAAGTAGATGATTGCTTCATTGGTGGTTAATTAATTGAGTTTTTAAAAGTCCTACTTTAATTTTTTACATGAGTGACAAATTCATTCAAATATAAACATGTGCAAATGCACACGTGTAATAATAAAAATAAAAGATAGGGGGGGTTGATATTTCGAAAACAAAATTTTTTTGATATCAATGAAAGGCCCGAAAGGATGAGATTCTCATATATGTACAGCTAGCGAATACGGTCTTACAAATGCACTTACTTGTTGTGACTTGTGAGAGTGAGAACATAAATAAATAGAGAGGAAAATTCACAAGAAAGGTACATCGGGTGATTTATCAGTCACATTGACCATTCATTTGCTTAATGACATGAAAGCATGATATAAAGAAGTGGGGTCTCCCTGAGATGGAACATGTTCTGTATGTTTTTCAAGTTGCAAGGTACAATCACACTTCTATTCACATAATCAAAGATCATGAAGCTATCTATCTATCTATCAATCGAGAACTCATCAAAGCCACAAGGGGGGCGATGGCCATAAAGGGTTAAGAATCACAATCATGGACCTCATTACTAAAGTGGGTGTAAAAAAGATTCATGTAATAATTAATAAGTAAATAGGGATGTTGAATTGCTTGCATCACCGCATGCGCTGTGTTCGGAATTGCCTTGGCCCCCCTTGGTGCTTAATTAATTGCTTCGTCGCTACCTTCACCACTTCATGGAAGGCTTCAAAAATGACATTAGTGCAAGAATAGTACTTTCTGTTATGTATAAACCCAGTTACTTCTTTTTTTTCTCTCTCTTTTTCTTCTTTTAATAGTGAAGGAAAAAAATAAAACCCTTTTACTGGAAAGAAGATTTTTTGTGTCAATGTGTGTGTGTTTTTTCCTCCATATAAATGGGATACTTAAACTTTAAATTAAGACAATTCAAACCCAAATCACAATTAATATGAGTAGAAGATCTGACTATCTGTATCAATTCTCGTTGATAGCAACACTTATACATAATGACTAGACGAGTAATGATTTTGAATGCATGATAATTATAACGAAAATGCTCCATCAATAGCAACCATGCAAGGGGTTAACATATTGCACAATTTCTTGTGCAGTCCTTTGGATACTCCTTTTATTAAAATTGGATAGGACCTATCCCTTTTTGACATTAAGAGATTAATTGGAGCATCGAACTATTTCGTGTGGGCACCTTCCCCACCGCGTGCAATCTAAGCGGGAGGATTGTGAATTGTAGTCAGGTGGAACACCACTCCTTAGAGCATCTCTCATTAATATTTCTGGAAGCCCTTAACTCTATTTTTGGAGGGTTCTTAATTATATGTCATATCAAATTTAAAGTCTACTCATTTTTTACTTAAATGGTACTTAACCCTTTAAGAAGTCAAAATAGGGTGTTCTAGTGTGGTGAAGTAATAAAACTTCACCACTATGGTGAAGTGGGCCCATTACTTATAATAAAAAGTAATTTGGTCTTTTTCTAAATTAAAATTTTCTCTCCATAAGTTGTCATAATATGATAATATGCACCGAACTCTATTAATTACAAAAATTGACGTGATATAATATAAAAACTACAAATGTTCTCTTTTTTCTTTTAATTTTATTTTTGGTGAATAAAATATTATTTTAATTTTTGAGTAATATTTTTTTGACTTAATTTTTTTTCTTTGTAAATATATCGATTTTTGTTTTTAGTCCTTGCAATTTTTTTATAATCCCTGTAATGCTCAAACTTTTTGTTTTTGGTCCTCGCCGTTAGTTTTTGTTACTAAAATGATTATCCCCCTCTCTCTTCACTTTCTCCCTCTCCCTCTCTCTATCCCTTTCTCTCTCGCTCCATCTCACCCTATCTCTCTCTCTCTTCCCCTCTCTCCACCTTCTCTCTGAAAAATCTCTCCCTCTAACTCGCTCTCCCACTCTTTCTATCTCTCCCTCCCTCTCTCTCTTTTGCTCTCCCTCCCTCTCTCTCTCCCTCGCGCTCTATCTCTCTCTCGCTCACACTCTATCTCTTTCCCCTCTCTCTCGCTCCCTCTCCCCTATCTCTCCTCTCGCTCTCTCCCTCTTTCTCTCGCTCACTCGCTCTCCCCCCTCTTGCTCTCTCTCTCTCTCTCTCTCTCTGTCTCACTCTCTATCTCCCCCTCTATCTCACTCTCCCTCCCTCTTGCTCTCTCTCACTCTCTATTGTTGTCTCTCTCCCTATCTCTCGATGTCTCTTCCCCGCTTTTCTCGCTCTTTCTCCCTATCTCTCGTCCTCCCTCTCGCTCCTCTCTCTAGTTAGAGAGAGACAGAGGGAGAGTGAGAGAGAGAAATAACAAGAGAGAGGGGGAGAGAGCAAGATCGAGAAAGAGGGGGGAAAAGTGGGAGAGAAATAGAGCGAGGGAGAGAATGAGAGGGAGAGAGACAGGGAGAACAAGAGAGAGGCGAGATATAGGGAGGGAGAGCAAGAGAGAGGGGAGAGATATGGAGAGGGGAGGAGAGGGGAGGAGAGAGATGGGGGTAGAACGAGAGAGAGGGAAAGAGAGGTGGGAGAGAGGGAGAGAGAGACCGAGGGAGAGGGAGAGAGCAAGACAGAGGGGGGGAGGGGGAAACAGAAAGAGCGAGAGAGAAGGAGAGAGAGACCGATAGAGAGGGAGAGATAGAGCGGGGTATTGAGAGCGAGAGAGAGAGAGAGGGGGAGAGAGGGGAGAGAGAGGGGAGAGAGATAGAGCAAGAGATTTTTCAGATTTTGAACATTCTCATATTTCGAACAGAGTTTCAATGCAAGGGTCAGACTGGGAGTGAAAAAGAGATTTAAAGTTCTCTACTTTTGGGTGTTATTTCAAATTTCTCAAATTTGGTTATAAAAAAATATCCGATAAAAATCGTTTCATTTTAAATTCCTACACACTTAATATCCAAACAAAGTAATTTAGATTGATGTATTTTAATTACCCTCTAAAAATAAATTACTGCATTAAATTACTCCATCCAAACACAACCTTATAACATCACAAAAGGACAAAATTGGGCTATCTCACAAATTTTTTAAAACAAATGGGCCAAATTCATCATAAGACAAACTTTTTGGAAATACTGTGATTACTAAATAGTTACTGACCCTCTCTGCAATATGATTAAATATGCAATTAAATCTGTTGTCAAAGTTCCAGGTAAAAGATCTCAGCCATTGAATAAAATATAAATATATCAACGCTATCTAGATACTCAGTGGCCCACTTCACCACCCTAGAAGCCACCGTCAAAATAGGTCCAATAAATTATCCCGGCATCAATTTCATGTTATTAGTTTTGTTCAGAAAAACAAATTTTAATGCTAAGAATATTATAGAAGAACCGTTCTTATAACTAGATGTACTTCACATCAGCTTGCCCCAATGATAGCTAACCAAGAGTCAGGAGATAAGAATCCACATAACATTGTTGGAGATGTTCTTAGGCACTTCCCGAACATAATTTTAGCAAATTAGTCCACCAAAAAAAAATAATTTTAGCAAATTAAATCTAAAATGGCAAGATTTGTTTAATTTAAAGCGAGTAGAGAAAATTTACTTAAGGGGATAAAACTCTCCCACGGTTTATTATCCATTCAGTTGAATATAGGACCTTGCTTAACGGGAAAATGATAACACTCGTTATCAGTTAGGATTAGAAGAGTAAAGTGAAATAACTATATATATATATAGGCAGAGTTTAAGAGGAAAAATTGGTTGATCGATAATCTACCAAGATTTCTGTGGATCGCCACAATATTTGACTAAAAAAGTTGATAAAATTATGAGTATATATATTTAGCGTTACTCTTAATGAGTTGATTGCTACTTGTTTGGCCCAGAATAAACTTTATCTTATGGTTTTGTCTTGGGTTGAGCAGATTGGGCTTCAGTGCATTATAATGGGCCCATTAAGCGACATTCTTAAGTAACAACTAGACCCAGGCCCAAATAAAGGGAGCGATAGCTCTTGACTTGGCAATTCGCGATCATATGACCAAAAAAAGAAACCAATTCGCGATGAAATTGCAATAGGATAACTATTGAGCCAAAGTTATTAATGTAGGGGATGTCAATCATCTGGACCATTCACGAAAAGTTTTAAGAAAATTTCATTTTTTATTCAATACTTTCAGTTTAACAAAGAAAAGAAAAGATGAGCAATGCATCGCAAATAATCTACCAAGGAAACAAACCAGAAATCGTTGAGGGTTATAAGAATGGATTCTCAAGACTAACAAAAGCAGCTTCTTTTGTGGGATTTATGACATTGGGATGGAAGATGGATAACATGTACTTGTTGAGTTCTGAGTGCTGTAGAGAAGGGAATGGACAAAAATGCCTCCAGTGTTGAAATTTGCTTCTTGCTAGCTAGCTAGCTAGCTAGAATCACATAAATTCAATTAAACATTTCACCCAACTATATAGTTATGCATTCCTCTAGAAATAGGTTCTGACCACCATAACCACCGGCTTCACGGGCATTGTATTATTGCACAACATTTTTACACATTATAGAACCCTTTTTTTTTTGGGTCGAACACATTATAGAACTTGTATGATGGAAATTTCACTTTATCTTATCATGGTAAAAGTTTGTGTCCGGTTCTTTCTTTATAAATATTAAATAAGTAGGTCCTTTCGAAATTGCATGAAATTGCACATGTCTTTTGTCAAGTTAAAACTGTGTGTCTTTCCGTTTCTTCACAAAATATTAATTAAAGGACCATATCAAAATCTGTGAATATCTTCTGCAAGAGAGAAAATTTTGGTTCTCCGGAGTTAACAAAATAAGTTCTCACTTGAGGGAAATAAATTGAAGAGAGAAGGGGATGAACAGTTCCATATGGCTCAAGTCAAAAATCCTTCTATATTTTGTATACTCTAAGTTTTATAGGGAGTATATTTAAAACAAGGGAAGAGAAATATTAACTTTTATATTGTCAACAAATATTGGAATTCATAGTCATAGGGTATCTTTTCAACAATCGTAGAAGCCTTAACATTACCATGGCCCCTAAAGCATTCCACCATTGATTTCCTCAGAGTCCCAGATGTAGGTAACTGGTTGCACACCCACTCCACCAGTGAGTCAATGTCCACAGCAAAATCAAGCATGTTTCTGAGGAGGAGTTCTGGAAAAGCTATCTTTTTGGTGCTAGTAGCCAGAATTGAAGCCTGAAGATAGTCTAGCTTTGCTTTCTCCAATTCAGCAGTAACACCATCGGCTGTGAATATCCTCACCTGCATAAAGTGCACATTATATTATTATTGGAGGTAAATACTTTCTTATATGTTATTAAAGGTGTATATATGTTAAATTTTGACACTTGGTGTTAACTTATGCTGACTATCATTGCTTGAAAAAGATGAATTATTGACGTAAATTAGAGATAAAAAAAATGAAATTGGTTTCTAATTCTACCGTCTCTAACATTTAAAGATGAAATTAGAGACAAATTTTATTTTTCAGTCTCTAATTAATGTTGATGATTCAATTTTTCTAGGAGTGTATACAAGGGGAAGAACGGGTGTATACTGTATAGATATGTTTTTGAGCAGGAGTACTTACAGCTGGAGAAGAACGAGTTCCACAACACACAGCAAATGTGACATTAGGATCAATAGACTCAAGTCCATAAAGTTCACGGACCACTGATTCTTTCTCCTCCCACTCACCCTTCCGCTGTTCCTAAAAGCATGAGACATTGTTTTGGAGATATAATTATACACAAAATTAAGGACAACCAATGAGTTTAATTGTTTTTGCATTTAAAAGAACAAGAGGAAACTGGCTGATCATATTTACCTCTTTCATATCAGGAGTATCTCGTTTCCTTAAAATAAAATGCTCTATTGCTTGAGCATTTATTATGTTGCCTCCTATGTTGAGTGTTGCCTGCATAGAAGTCATTCAATCGAACATCAAGGACCTCTCTGCTCTATGCTTTTTTTTAGAAAAAGTTTTGTTTTTTAATTAAAACATATGTTTAAATTTTTTGTAGTAATTGTAATTGGATAAGTAACATAACTATGCTGCAAACAAAACAAGAAAACATAAATTTCAAGATTTTGAGTACCTTGTTCATCAATGCAAGTAGCTTTTCTGGGGTAGATGGCACTCCATATTGGATGAATCCCTGAAACAAACAATACATTAATCATAGCGCTGATCCATGTCCTAGAGCTAGAGTTCTCATTCATCAGATTGGCCATAATCAAATTCTTAAATAAACACCTGATCTGATGTCAAAACAAAAATCATATAGAAATTAAAAAATGGGAATTTTTCTACTATACATGCATGATACAAGCATTGTACACATTGATCCAGAATGCTAATTTCTGTTGGTTTGTAAGGCTTTTCAAATCAACTGTCTGAAGATTGCTCATCAAGATCCTGTACACCACAAGAAACAAATGGAAAAAAAAAATTAGTCTGAATTTTGTCATTTCTCAATATTAGTTATTCTCATAAAAAAGTATACATCATTATTTATGCCATACCTTAACTTTCTTAGTAATGGAATAGAAGAAGGACTTGAGATGAACTTCGGATCCATAGAGCTAGAAGTGAATATAACAAGGTTCTTGTAAGGACCAATATCCCTTGGAATGGACTCTTCTGTATTAAAGATACCATATGGGTCTTGCTGCCTCGATTCCTTCTGCAACATGAGACTTGGTTTTGGGTTTGATCCAATGTCGACCCTGAAGCTTCTTGAGCTTAAAGAAGAATGCACAGACCTTGAAATGGGCCCTGATTTCTCCAATTCCACTGCTCTTGATGTTCTTAGTAGTCGTACATATATGAAATTCAAACACTTCATGATGCTTTCTGATAGCTTGTTGGGTTGCCACTTCAGGTCGTTCTCTTCTGACAGAAGTGGATCAAGTAGTGATCTAGTTGGGAGATCCAAGTACATCTCTGGATTGCGTTCCCGCAGCTGAAAATAGTGAAGTGATTGCAAATTACATCCACATGCATAAGGGTAGTAGTCATTGTTTAAGTTTTGATATTACTTTATACGAAAAATGGTAGAGTCCAACTATGTCTTTTGATTCAATTCAAGTGCTGTTTGTAACTATCAAAGAAAACTTAGCCTTGTTTATTTTTTGATAAACCACTGTAATTAGGACCTTTGGTCCAAGTGGCACCTACGGTATTCCACACAGCTTCAACCATTTGGACCGCCTATGAGACTAATTTTCGATTTGAGACTTATTCACACTTAAAGTTACTTGTCCCTCTCTAAGAGTGTGTTTTTTGGGGATCGAGCATTGACTCTTCCACCCATAAGCTCAGTGTGTATTGCCAACTGAGCCACACTTATTGAGTAACTTAGCCTTGTTTTGTTTTGATGAGTTTTATTTTGAAAGTCATAGGTAGATCTTTAGTGATACTATGGTCATGTGGCCAAAATAAATTTTGATTTTGATTAAGAAAAATAAACCTAAATACATGAATTGGGAAAATTGGCCTACATACCTTAGGTGATGGATGGCGAGGGTCTCGCATAGGTGAGGGAGGCTTCAGTACCCCATTTTTTCTTGGAAGTCTTTCCTGAAATTTCACATCTTCTTGGGAATTATTTTCTTTCTGTTGGACATAATTTTTGAAAAACCCTGTTTTGTCATTGAGACTGAAGTCATTGAGATCATAATCTCCCTTTATAGCCTTGCTTATGAAATGCAACGCCTTGGTTTCAAATGCCATCCTTTCATGAACACTTTTGGGAATAGAACTAGGATTTGTAATTGTAGCAGTTGACAAATGATTGTTAGAATTGCTCAAATTTCCTTGATTCCATATTTTTGACTTTGATTCCTTGGTGACTTCTTGTTCATGTCTCAAACCAGCTTGGAGTTGGCTTATTTGACATTCAAGTCGTGCTATCTCACTCTCAACCGTGACTAGCTCTGCTAATAGTTCTCTCATCTGCACAAATTGCACAATTAATGTAAGTTTCTTCGGGCATTCCCTGTGTCAAGTTTACAAGACTAGACTACAACCACTTTATAAAATTTGTACTATTTTAACTGTTTTCCATGCATATTCCATACACTTTCCGTATATAGCTTCTATTCTATACACCCTGCATGTGTCAGACAGCATTGGATTGAGACAAATTAAAGCATTTTATCGGTTGATGAATCTAGAGTTGGAAGGACCTAATTGATGAGGAAATCTACTTAAGAATATTTTTAATTTTGATGTAGATAATTAAACAGCTTTCTGAGTCAATTGTTATGCATGTGCGACACATGCTATGGTTCAACTTGCTCTATACACTGACCCATATCTCTAGCTAGTACTTCCACTCCAGAGCACACCGATAAGCCCACAGTACTTGCCAATGTGAAATTCTCAATAAAAAAAGTTACAAACACTCTGAAAAACTAGCTAGCTAGAGAAAGAAAGCAATAAATAAAATAACCGCAAATTGTGAGGTGAGGATTTTATCACACTATATTATTACCTTGGGAGGAAGAAAATTGGGAATTGATATCGCTGCACCATTTGGTCTATTATGCACCATCTCTAATATCTCGTGGGCCTTTTCTTCTTGGTCCAACAACCTTTGAAGCATAGAGACCTGTTTATTACATTAAAAAATTAATTAACTCCCCAGTGTAGCACAAGTAGTAAAAGTATTGGGAGTTACTTGTAGGGGTAGGTTCGATCCCCCAAACCCCTGTGACAAAAAAAAATACATTAAAAAATTTTAAAAAATATCGTGGGCCATTTTTTTTTGTTAAGTCATACATATTTCTGTAAAAAAAATAATGTGCATTTTCCAAATTTGTCCTCAAATTAAATCCATATAATTAAATTGTCAAATCAATTGAACATCTCCACTATAACATGGTAAATTTTCCAATTTAAAGCTATGCCTTAGAAGAGGGACTTGACTCCTCTAAAGTGAGCAAATCATTTTAGAGTATAAAATAATTAATCTCATCCAATGGTGAGTAAATCAATGGTTGATATTATAAATACATGTATAACAAATCACTCTTGATTTTCTTATTAATGATTAAAATTACTTATTTTACACTCTACTCACTTTAGAGGAGTCAAATTCCCTTAGAGGGATATGGTTCACATTCACTGATCGTCCTCTCCGTTGGCAAAAATAGCAAACTTATAGTTCCAAAGTTCGTACTAAGTATCGCTATACTTTGACATGATCATGAACTCAGACATAGCTTTTTCAAATGGACAGCGACACTTTTTACTCCCATATCATATGCATCTTAATTGACTACTATAAAAGATGGGTTATAGTGGCAGACGATCATCTTCTTTAGAATGTAAAGTATGGTAGCCTATTACTATAAAGACCATTCTCTATATATAGGCATGGCGACGGGCGGGGCGGGTTTTACATTCCCCGTCCTCGCCCCCGATAGCGTTCGGGTTTCCCCGCCCTGTTCCCGATCTTGGTCGGGGTTGAAAAATTAACCTCCATTCCCGCCCCCGACGGGGTTGGGTTTCTCCGCCCCACCCCCGCATCTAGTATTTTGAAATCCAAATTTTTATTTCTAGAATTTTAATTTCAATAGAATTAAAGAAATTTAATACTCTATTTTTTAAAAGATTTTTTTAATATATTTTGTTAGACAAATAATAATGAAGAAATAAAGAATTAAAAATGTAATTTTTTATAATACTAATGCATTAGATATTATATTATAAGTATAATAAATATACGGGGTGGGTTTGGGGGCGGGTTCGGGTGGGTATTAGTTTCCCCAACCCTGACCCCGTCTTTTAAATGCGGGGAAAACCCGAACCCGTCCTCGACCCCGGTCAAAACGGGTTTTTTCCGTCAAAGTCGGGACAGGTTCAGATGGGTACCCACGGGTTCGGGCCCATTGCCAAGCCTATCTATATATGATGAAAAAGAATAAAGTACTTGATATTTTTTTGTTAAGGATGACGATAAATTAGTGGTAATAAGTTCGTTAGTCTTAATTTGAATATGTAGAAGTTCAAGAGCTCGCTAGCTAATTCTTTGTGCAAATCTTAATTAGTAATAGAGACATGAAAAATTCAACCATTTTCCGTGTCAAGCAAGATCTTTAATTAAATTGAATAATCACTCATATTGAAAAGAACATGCAATAGATAATTGGATTTTAGGTGTTTCTCAAATATGTATGTGTGTCTGTGTGTGCGTATGTCTCCTCTCATTCATGTAGTAATTACTAAGAATTTGGCATCAAAAATATATATGTAGTACGAATGAATCCAAATACCTCTTTTTCAAGTTCCTCTCTCTTTTTCCGCCCATTAATTTTCTTTTTTCTCTGCAAACAAAAAAAGAAGGACGGGAAAAAAGCATTTTATGATTAGAAAAAGAGCATATGCACTGTTTTGTTATTCTGAATGGAGGAATTGAATACAAATGAGTTCATTGCTTTACCTAAGAATAAAAATGAAACATGCATTAATAATCAAAGTGCACTAACCAAAATAAAGAAGATTAGAAAAAGAAAAAAAAAACAAATAGAAGTAAACCATCCCCTGTGTGTCTTCATTTCAATTAAGCACTTAATTAATATATATATATTTATACAGAGCAAAACAACACACTTTTAGTGATACATGTCTGCCTATAAGTGTAACGGTACTTTCTTACAAACATATATACAGTTAGTATATAATGATGATAATTATAAAAATTACAATTAAAAAAGCAAAATTAAGAATTTGATATCATGGTAAATTGGTAATGAATGAAACAGACTTACAATGATTTCAGAGGGAGAGTGAAGTGATGATGAGAATTCTAAAGGACTGTCCATGGAAGACACCTCGCTGCAGCCAAGCTTGAAGGCAGTACCCCAACGCCTTGAAGAAACATTAAAGCAACAGGGGATTGTTGGTTCTTCATGGAAGTAGTGTTGGTGTTGGTGAGAGGATGGTGATGACACAAGCTTGGAGGCGAAGAAAGAGCGGCTGCGGGTCGTTGATGTTGTTGGAGAGTGAATGAGACAGGAAGGGATTAATTTTCTGTGGAGTGTTTGAGAAGAAGTTGAGAGGGAGCTTTCATGAGGATGTTGAAAGTGTTGTTGTTCTTGAAGTTGGTTCATGAGGCACTGGGATAATATTAACCGTCTCTGTTGTGGTTGTGGGTGCTGGTAGGAGTGGGACATCATGCACACAGAAAGAAAAAAAAAAATGGGTAGAAGTGGTGGTGTGGTGTGGTGTCGTGTCGTGTGATGGGTTTTGGTCTGATCTTGGCGTAGCTTGCAATCCTGGTTTTGTACGTGAGAGTTATTTAACTGTTTTCATGCCCTGCTATTGGTTCGCCGACATTTAATTCTAATTACATGACTTTAAGTAAAAGTATTAGCCTCTTCCATTGTTTTTTTTTTGTTTGGTGCTCAGAAACAAATTAACAAGTGACAAATCATGATATGGGTCAGTCAAATGACGATGAATTAATTAATCTTACATGCTACTACTGCGAGGATTAATTATTTGTACATCATGTTGTTCCATATATCTAACGCATATATAACAAGAAAAACCAAAAAATGATATCGTCTCATTCATCGAGTACCTCTAGAAAAATAGCTTCTTTTTAGGGGTAGTACAAATTAAAACAAAAAAACAAAAAAAGACTCCATACATAAGAGGCCGGTGCCCATGCTCTCGTTACTCTCCCATCTGGACCATGCCAGCTCTCTACATGTATAGTTTCAGCATGTTGCCTGTAATTAGACAAAGCTGGCTAAGGCGATCATAGCCACTAGAATAAAATTAACTATTAACTATAAATTATCAGTTAATTATATAAAGTTAACTATGAATTATTAGTTAATCAAACTTCACATTTTTTTACGAAGAAAAAACAATAAAAGTATATAATTAATTAATATTAATCATGTCATAAGAAATAAATAAATACATCTACAATTCATCATTTTAACTATTGTCTATCCGCGGGTCTAGTCATGATACGTAAAATGGAAACTAGGTTGTTAATATTTATAAAAGGTTGTCTTAATGTTAACATGTTTTTGGAGAACCTATTTCCGATTCTGATGCAACAACTCAATTAATGTTATTAGTTTGATACGAGTGCTCTTTTTACTGCCTCATGAAGACTGTTTTTTTTTTTTTTCCTTTTTTTCATAACACTTCAAAAAATTGTTTGTTTTTAAAAAATATTTTTTATCAATAATTATAAAAGAATATCAGGAACTGTTTTTGAAATTCAATATGATCAATATTTTGTCGCTGGCTTTTATGGTGCATTCTTTCAATTTTATTTGACTTAAATATATAATTTCTTAGAATAAAGAAAAAGAATAATAAAGGTGATATTTTGAGTTATCGGTAATATTTTGAGTATGATTTAATTTTATTTGAATTTAATATGATTTAATTCAATCATGTATTAGATAATATATTTTTTTGACGAAAATAATATATTAGGTTAGGTGATACTTTTGAATCTTGATTATACTAATTTGAGTAAAGGTGAGCGACTTTGGGCGATGTAGAAAAAAGATTATGGTGGACACGCATGCATCTAATCATTCTCTCACTTTCCTCTTTGCATTCTCTCTCCTCTCTAGGGCAGCCATTGTTTCTCCTCTGTTTATTCTTCTTCTTCTTCCCTCTTCTTTCCTTCTGTTTCTTTCTTTTCCTTCTCTCCAGAATTGCTGGATTCGTTGCTTGTTTTGCAGCAGAAGATTTGGCTTTCACCCAATCATTGATTTTCCCAACTGGGGCTTGTTGAATCTTTCTTGGGGTTGTAAATTTTACGTTGCCGAGTTTGAAAGTTTGTCCCTTTCTCCCTTTTTATTTTCTGGATTCGGTTTGTTTCGTGTCTCGCGTGGGTCTCCAATAGTATTTGTTGGAATTGGGCTATTTTTTATTTTTCAAGTATTAAAATTGAATTGGGCTGAATTAATTCCTCAAAAAGTTTGTATCTTTGATTCGATTTGAAAAGGGAATTGATAAATACACCTCCGTGTATTTGTCATCCACCCCACTTGATATTGTTTTAAAATTTTAATTCCAAATTGTCCTTATCTCTTTTCTTCTCTCTTTTTAGTTTCAAAATTGATGCACTCACCTCTGTTCGCTTTCCCTCTTCTCCCTTCACTGAGAAAAAAAACACTATCTAGACTCCATGGCTGCCACTGAGATACCTTCACATTGAGGTCATCTGAAATAATAAAAAACTGCCGATGCCAAAACAAATCCTTCATTATCAACCATTCCACCGATTCTAGTAGGAGAATAAAAAATCTCTCGGTTCATTTGATTCCCGTACTTGCATCTTAGATTCCTAAATGTGCTCAACAAGCCACCACTGGATTGACGACTGCATTCCCAGTCCTCACATATGAAGTACCTCGTTTTCCATGTGTCATCAATCTTAAGCTTCAGATTTCGGCAATTGGCTTCCAATGAGTTCCTTTTTACATCTACCGGAAATTGAATTTTAGGTAAATATCAAAATTCAATTTTTACACTACCGAAAATTAAATTTCAATTTTTGAAAAACTTAAAAATTAAATTTTGATATTTATCAGAAATTGAAATTTTCAGTAGTGTAAAAATTAAACTTTACAACTATCGGAAATTCTAATTTCTAATAAATATCAAAATTTAATTTTTAAACTTCTTGAAAATTTAAATTTTCGGTAGTTATAAAATTTAATTTTTACACTATAAAAAATTTTAATTTCTGAGAAGTTTAAAAATTAAATTTTGATATTTATCGAAAATTAAAATTTCCAGTAGTGTAAAAATTAAATTTTATAACTATTGAAAATTCCAATTTTGCCAATGGGGTGTATGTGTGTGACGTGTGGAAAGTGATAAAAATAAAAAAAAAGATATTGTGATATTTTTAACTTGACGTAACATTTAAGTTTGGTGAATGGCCAATTCCTCGGGATATATTTACCGATTCCCTTTGAAAACTGGGTGAGTTCGACCAAAAAAGAAAACTGGGTGAGTTTCTCTTTTTGTTTTTGTTTTTTTGGGGATTGTTTTGTTTGTATCTTTGTTTGGTTATTTATTTTTTGGGTGAGTTCCTTGTTCATAAAGAAAAGCTTTTGGGGATGTATTCTTGCTCTGCAACTTCTTGGACATGATAGAGGAAGAGGAGAGAGAGAGACGAAGAGGATGGAGGAGATGGGCGAGAGGAGAGTGATGACGTTGGCGTGGGGAGGAATTCTGTGGAATAAGTTATATGTGTTCTCACATTACTCACAGCTCATCTGAACCATCCATTTTTCAACGTAAAATAATATAAAGATCTAACCGTCAAGGTTTACGGTGTTAGTTTTTTAATTGATGTGGAATAAATATTATATATACTAGTCATAGTTATTGCATAAGTTTGAATAAATTTGAAATTTTAATTATTAAAAGGTAAAAATAGAAATAAAGTAATGTTTATTAACTTGGATATTGGCTTCTATTGACTGTTAATAAAAGTTGAAAAGGAAAAATTATACTAAATTTTGGTATTACCGTTATAATAGGTATAGATAATAGGTAATTAGGTATAGATTCTATTATTATAATTGAAAACAGTAAAAACGATACGTATGGTACTCTACCTAAGTTTTATCCAGTGGGAAACACCAAAATATAAGTAAGGACTTTTGACCCCAAAAAAGAGAGTAAGGACTAGATGGTGATTAGATGTGTTCTTAAAGGACCCACTAAGTGTAATTTAAGAACTAGTGTTGAATTATTCATCAAAACCTCCCACATTTTTTGAAGAACTTCCAAATAAAGGAAAAACCGACCTTTAAGCCTCCTGTGCTGTCATACAGTGTGGCTGGTAGGAAACGGTGAAGAAGGTGTCTGTGGATTTGATGAGATGGTGGCAGGGAAGCAGCGGAAGAATTACATGCTCGGTGGGAAAGAGAGTGCTGGGAAAACAAGCTGTGCTGCCTCTCTTGCGCTCAAATTTGCAAATCACGGGCACCCCACTGTGGTAGTCTCAACTGACTTCATGTGCCACTAAAATTTTATGAATTGAAAAAACTTTTCTATGTTTCTTTTGTATCTTTTTAAGAACTTTCTCTCCAGGCTTGTTCCGGTTGAAGGAGTGAATTCTCCACTGTATGATCTCATCTGATTAAACACAACAGAACAGAACAGAACATGATGGATTTGGTATTGCTTTGATTGGTCTGTTGCTTGCTAAACTGCATGTTACTCTCTATTGAACCTCTGAATGTTGACAACAACAGATTAACTCTTGAGAAGCTATGGATGAATCCCACACAGTTCTTCAAAAACTCATCGATAATAGGGGTGGCGTTGCTGAGACTTTGTTGGAAAGCATGGGACTTGAAAAGGTTGCTTACCAGGTAGTTATGAGTGCTCCTGTCCTGAATGTAATTGTTGATGACTTGGGTATATATATATATATATATCATATCACCGATCTATTTCTATCTGGTTTATTCTGTTCTGTCAGTGTTGGAACATATGATGTGTTATGCACTATGCAGTTCTAATATTTGTTTGCGGCTTATTATAGTTTTATGTATTTATATGATCATAAACCGGCAAATAATCACATAATTCTCAAGCACCTACAAATGGACTAACCATTTTGTCTGCATAACATTTTCTTTCTTTTTTTGTCCCCTTTATAACCTTTATTTCACTTTTATCTATATACAACTTGCGCTTCGGCCACATTGTGATTGGTTGATTATAACCTCTTCAAGGTTAATGCAATTAGTGAGTCATCAAGATTACTTGCATCCTTGAAGAAAGAAAGAGCACCTGTTAAAAGACCTATCATTAATCAGGTCTTACCTCCTACATCAGACTGCAAGTTTTGTTCTATGAGAATAAAGGTACTCAGAATTTATTCATCCAAGTTTTGTGGCACGGCATCAAGGTATATTACACCTAGCAATTCATGTAAACATTTATTGAAATAATAGAATAATTTATGAATCTACAAATGGGTTGATAGTGTCAATATCATACATTTGGCTGCTGTCACCACCAAACCAATTGGTGGGGGCATGAATGATAATGTTAAACTTAAATCTTTTGAACCGTAGTGTTATGCAGATCTTGCTGTTGTTGGAAACTAATAATTGCATCGAAAATGGCAATTAGTGAGAAGGGGTGTCTTCTAAGGAAGTCTAATGCTACTTTATCCACACCTAACAACTGTTCTCAAACTTGCTCTGATAATCTTCTTCTGTGCATATATACCAGGATACAACCCATGTCACGTTGCTTTACTAGTTGGTTGGCACAGGCCATGAGTTGTAGCACCAGCCAGATTCTTGGACATACCATCTTTAATTTGTCCAAAAATAATAATCAGAGGGATTGAAGTACTGAAACTATTTCTTCTGGAAGGTTATCATACAAAAAAATGCAAGCATGCGACTAATTATTCCGGTCAGAACAAGGAGTGCTAAACATTGGTACCAATGTTTGAGATCATAGCCACTTGAGTACAGTGCACCACATCGACTTATTAACCAAACTCCAGCGTATCTACATGGCAAAAAGATCATGGCAGAAATCAGCACAAAGAAAATCTTGACATAAATCAGCATGAGCATATCAGAAGTACTCAAACCTTTTAGCATTTGATATTACAAACGCTTCAAGAGCCCACTTGGTGTAGCACAAATCGGATAGGAATTGCACATATTTGCTATCCTCTTCATCATCATAGGTTGCTACGAGAGTCAAAACTACTGGAAGTAACACTGACCACTGCATGACACAACAAATGGCTTGTAACTAAGAGTAAGGCATAACCAGAACATCACCTGCGGTTGAAATGATATAAATGCTCACCAGCTGAGCTGGACCTGGTTGAAGGAAGATAGCCAACACATAAGCTATGCCAGTGACACAATACACCAAGCATAGCAGAACAATGTAGTTAT
This sequence comes from Glycyrrhiza uralensis, assembly GCA_030159175.1. NCBI lineage: Eukaryota > Viridiplantae > Streptophyta > Magnoliopsida > Fabales > Fabaceae > Glycyrrhiza > Glycyrrhiza uralensis. Next base: position 51,094,673 of record BRZY01000003.1, on the reverse strand, counting down.
CTGTGAAAGATGATCTTGGATTGTTGAAGAAATAGAACATGGAGAGATAAACCAGAGGTTTGATAAGTGTACTGAAATGGTCAACTGTATCCTTTGAAAGAAAGTAAGCAAGGCTACTCATCCCCGAAGCACTTTCCCTCCAGTAGTGCAACTTATCCAACGAGAACGATCTTAGAGCCGCAATCTTGGAAAGAAGTGCTGAAATTAAGCCATTATGAGGTCACAAAGAAGTGGTTAACTTGGTAATAATAACTGACAAATTCAGATGAAACTTACATATTGCTATTACGGTGTATGTATAACCAGTTGCTCCAAACGATTCATCACTCACTTTCGCAAGGGTTCCTAAGCAGAGGCCAGCTAACAGCAAAATCAGAAAATCTACAGCTTGTGTTCTAGCTTCTCTTAACCGCTGCTTACCAACTCTGCATGGAACCAAGATCAAATCAAAAATCAAGTTTTGACAATTAGCTGAAATATCCTCCCTCTTCATGCAACTTGCCTTCCAAGAAAGTATTTGTATTGTTGGAATGCTCCGGGTGTTTCCCTATTGGACAAGTCGTTTGAGTTCAAGAAGTTGAGTTGAAGGTTGTCCCTCTTCATCTCAACGTTGCATTTCACATCCTGCCAAAGTTCTCCAGCAAAAGAAGGCACATCAGCATTCTGTGCAGGGTTAGCTGCTCCTCCATGTGATGAACCATCACCACTTGGGGTGGTCAATCCTTCAACAGTTGCTAGCATATCCATGGGTACCGGGTACCCATTATGGAGCATCCATCTAACTGGTAGTTGTTTGTAGCTCACTCCTGAGCTTGCACTTGGTTTTACTATTCCTTCTAAAATGTCAATGTAGTAATCTGGAGGGTTGACACGGTCAGGGACAACAATCCCCATGCTGGAGAAGTACTCTTCCACCTTGTTCACGGGTCCATGATACACTGTCAAACCTCCTTTAGCAAGCAGTATAAAATCATCAAACATCTTGAACAAGGTGTAACTGGAGATCACACGAAAAAAGAATAAACAAAAGGGGTTATTTTTTGTAAGTGACACCATTGTGTGTGGTAGGTATCAATAATTCAAGATGCATCCTGGTCTCTATAGCAGAACTGTTTTCATATTCCAATGGAAACTTTCTACTTTTGATTCCTTAATTAACCAGTGGCTAAGCCAGCATTCGCCTTACAAAATTACCTTGGTTGGTGAAGGACCATACATATGTTTACTCCTTCAAGAGCCTCACGTCTAAGTGCTCTAAGCAGTAACTGAGAAGATGAGCTGTCCAAACCGGATGTGGGTTCATCCAAAATTAGAAGGGAAGGCTCCATAACCATTTCAAGTCCAACGTTTACTCTTTTCCTTTGACCTCCAGAGATTCCCCGCTTCTCCACTGTCCCAACCAGAGAATCCCTTATTGCCTGCAGGCCCAGGGACTCAATGACTCTTTCAACCACCAACACCTTCTCTTCTTTTGGCAGATCAGCAGAGAGTCTGCAATGACAAATAAATGAAGTAAAAAGTGAGAGGAGAATAATAAATAGTAAGAATGTACTCTTAAGCATGTGATCTTCATGGCATATGAATGAGTAATTACCAGTTTCTATCGAAAGAAGTGAAAATGTACTCGTTAACATGCAGAATCATACAAGAGAATAAGTGATATACCTGCATCTGGCACTGAACCACAGATTCTCCTCCACTGTCAAATTGCCATGCACAATATCATCTTGTGGCACAAAGCCAATGATCTTCTTGTATGACCGCATAGATGATTCTTTGCCATTTACAAGAACTTGCCCAGTTGTGTGAACTCCAGTTGCTTTCCCAGTTAAAGCAGAAAGAAATGTTGTCTTACCAGCCCCAGATGGACCCATAACTGCTGAAACTCTGCCAGGATATATTTTACCAGTCACACATCTTAGTAGATGTTTGTTTTTCCCTTTCAGAGTGAGGGTTAAATCTTTAAAAGCAACCTCAATGGTAGGCCTCTTCCTTATCTCAATATCACTAGCCATTGAAATCACTCCAGAAAAGGTCAGGTTTTTGTTTTGTTCCGCTAAAGCCTTTTCTTTTTCAATCTGACCATATGCATACTTGAAAATTTGGCTCTGAGTATGCAACTGCTTACCCCTTGGTGCTTGCTTTTTGACATTTTTATCTCCTATTGTCACATTGAACCCTTCTTGACTATCAGGGTCTTGCTCAATATCACTTAGTATTTTTGAGAGGTTGCTTTTATCCTTTTTCTTTCCTTTTGATGTACTAGCGCCTCCCGGTGCCATAGGTGGTAAGGAAGGCTCTGAATGCTTAGAACCAAAACCTTTCAAATCTGGCATCTTTGAAGTTTTTTTGCGGGAAAATGTACGTGATAGTTGTGATTGCAGTCCTACTGCATGCTTCTTAGCAATATCTTTTGCAGATTTCCATTTTTCACGTGCTTGTGTTTCTCTTACACTTGCAGCAGCCCTTTCTCTTGATTTTGCTTGTCTTCTTTCTCGAGTTGCAAGTACTTGGTCAGAACAATTGTATATGATAATAAGCATGAAACACAAGCCGGCCTGCATTGAAAGTTGAAAAGTCAGTTCTACTAGACCATAGTGGATATGCATCTTCAAACATGCTACAAATTCATCTAAACGAAGGTGAATTCTACAGTACTCTCCATTGCCTCTAAGTATTAAGTTTCATTGAGAAAATCAAAATGAAAATAAAAGAAAAGATAAATTCTACCATTCTTGCGACTAACAGGTGCTAAAAAAAAGGTGTAGCATATAACCAAGAAATAGAGTACAACTTAGAAGTCATCCTAAAAGGAAAAAAAAAAAAAAGGTTCACACACATGACACCGGTTGTTTCCTGTATATATGTAAATAGTCGTGTAACTTATATATGAGCAACAGTACTTCATAAAATCAAAAGTTTATAGATTACTTACAAAAACCAGGACACCGTATGCAGTAATATTTTGATTTGATGATTTAGGCTCACAGGATGCTAGCCTGAAACACCCTGAGGAAGACAAAAATCAAAAAAATAGAAAAGGTCAGTGGAGTTATTGTCTTACATTATGTAAATCAGCCTTCACACCCATTGTAAAAGCATATTTCTGACAGATATATAGTTGTGTTACATACACATTAGCATATTGACTATCAAAGATTCAAAGGAATTGCAAAAGGTTTCTTTAAGAGTAACATGTTAACATGTCTACTAAGTTTAAAGGCCTTTAAATTGAGATTATTTATTTATAATGTGTTTGTTTTCAAGTTTGAGTACCGTTGTTCTGTTGCTTTGGACCAAATGTAGACACTTAAAGTTAAACGTGAAAACCAACACACCATTAAAACTTGATCAAACACCTAATAACTCGCCCTAGGAGTCACATTATGTAAATTTCCCAGACTTGAGAGCATAGAGAATGGAAATGGCCATAGAAGAAGAACATGATCACTAGTGACTTCAATTCACAAAGGAGATCAAATTACAGACAAGGAAACACTTACGCTCTTGAGATGTAGAACCTGTTCTGCAATAATACCTGCAATTCATATATAAAAGTAGCTCAGAATAATATATAAAAGGTGGCTACTACCTATCAAACAGACAATATGCAAAAGCAAACGGCAAAGTTTTTCAAAAAGGTGTGAAAACATACAAGCAGTGAGAAACCAATGTGGCTGCTTATAAATTTAAGAACATAAGTGCTAGAACTAGAAGTATAGGGATAAATATTGATACCCCTTATTGCAAGGATTTTTTACGATTGTAGATGGACAGAATGATCCTGCTGAACAGAATACCTCGCTACTACTCGTAATATCAGCCCAAATATCTGCTCCCCCGCAAGTATGGTTATCCTTTCCTGGAGGTAGTTGATAACGATATCTGCAGATTGATTCTGCTGATAAATATTAAAGTATGCCAAAAAAGCAAAAATGCACAACAAGTAGAACTAAACGGGAAGGACTTACGGTTCACATATTCCACTAGTTTTATTGAGTTGCGCTTGTGGACAATAAGAACCCAAAGGGCAAGCTTCAATAGTAAACAAGAAAAAAATGGCAACAAATGAATGATATTAGAACACTCAAACGCATTAAGAACATAAACAACACATGAAAAGTTTTTGTTTGAAGTAAGCAAAGTCAATCAAATTAGCAGCAAAGTATCAACAGTGAACACAAATACATACTACCCTCTAAGGGACAAAAAATAAAAAAAAACTAAAACCATAAAAGATATGGGACGGTGGTAGTAAGAAAAATGAAATCAATATAGTGTTGTGTAAGCATGTATTGTATGCTTACGTATCATGCAGGTGATGCCACGAGGGCAAAAGAAGCCTTCACAGCAAGGTTGGCAATCAACAGATCTAACAGGTATCTCTTTCTTGTTACTGTTAATGTCCACTTTCTGGTTGGCTTTGCAGCCCCATCCGGGCTCACATCCATTAACCCATGAGCTCAAATTACAGTTTATGTTGGGCTTCAAGAAGTTGGATTTGCTTCTGCTTGAGCTTGATGACTTGTCCCCCGTAGCAAAACTTCGAGCATATGCTTCTATTTCTCCTGCTGTGCACATGCGCTGCGTAATATCTCCTAAAAAAAGTCCACATAATGAAACTGTCAAAAATTTGATACACAAAAAGGGGGTCCCTACACATTTTTCATGATTAAATAAATGAATTTCTTCCTCGTTAGTTTGTGTGTGTGTATGTGATCATTATTAATATTGATATGATCATATTAGTATCATTTACTAACATACATATATCTCAAATTAAAGGGGCATGCAAGGTGGATTAGATGATGGAAGTATCTAAGTGAGTACCTTTCATTCTCTGGGCGCACATGGTCAAAAAGGTAAGATCTTTGGTGAAATTGAATGCCCCATCCCAATCAGCGTCCCTGAAGGGAAGCAGAAAATGACAGCCACCACCAAGTATGTCATATATTTGAATCAATAATAATACTAATTGCAATTTGTGCTATGAAAAAGGTTAACAATGGGAGGACTCACACGTCAACTATGCAAAAACCCAACTCTTTCTGTATTGTAGCCTTGAAGACAGATGTATAATTGGACATGCCACGGTACACTTCCTGGGTGAATATCTCAACCCCAGCACTAGAACCACCACCATTCTTTTGACCAGAAACTAGCCCTGGCCCCACAATGTTGCAATTGAACAATATAACAATTATAACGAAATCAACCTTCCTTATTTTGTCGGGTCCCTCTCTTTTGTTCATTTTCGCATCACAAAAGATTTGTTTTTTATTTTATTGATTTATATTTATTTACAATCTGGAAGATTTGTTTATTAATGACAGAACAAAGAGTGAAATTCAGAGGCACAAACGAGTAGATTCATGGTGAATACGGGTTGAGGAACGGAGAAGCAAAACAACAAAGATGGTAATGGGGGATTACGAACCAGAGTGGATGGGGAGGGGGAGACAGAGAGAGAGAGAGAGAGAGAGAGAGAGAGCGTAAGAGCTGGGATTTCGCATTTTCCTATGAAGAAATGGCGGCAAGGAGGAAGAGTTGGCGATGTATGGGGGAGCAATATTTGCTCGTAACATCAAATCGAACAAATTTCACCTAGTCCATCCATCAATGAATGAATGAATGAATTATACAAAAACATATGTACTAGGATTATGCTACAATTAAGACAAGTGTCACACCCCTTAAGTTGGTCTCACAAAATCACACACCTCCAACCTTGAACTAGGCCATTTTTTTCACCCCGTACAATTACTACGTGGCAAGTTTGTATATAATGAAAAATGCAAAGAAAAAAATTTAATGTGTTTTCTTAGTTAATTTTTTATTTTTGAATTATTTTCTAATCATTATTGATTATTAATATTTGTTAATTATGAAGTCGTTTGGTCCCCTTAGTGAATTCCACTTAACAAGAAAAAAAAAACTTTGGATTGGTTGATTGATTATTAAGCTTTCACAATATTAATTATCGTAAATAATTGCATATATCTAACTTTAGTATTAAAAAATAATAATTATCTTTATGGTCCTTTTATTAGTAACTAATAATATAAAAAGATAAATTAAAAAAATATAAAAGGATAACAGAAATTTCATAAAAACAGAAAGAAACAAAAAGCTGGAGTTTTTTATAGAAACAAAAGATGTCATCGATGCTCCTTTTGCTTTCTTTGCAGGAATATAAGAGCATCACAATTGAACACCTCATTTTGGGGTGTTTAAGTGGGTCTCAGTTCCACTAATATACATTATTCATTTTTATCTTTTTGAATTTAAGTACCTCAAAAGCATTTTATCTCTTCAACGTAGCACCTCTCAAAAAATTCTTAAATGGATCTCACCAATAATTTCTCATAATTATATTTCATCAATAATTCATGTATTAAGTTATAATTACTTTTACTATTTACTATTTTTTATGCAAAATACTTTTTATTAATAAAATTACTTTTACGTCTGTCAAGAAAAGTAATTTTACTATTACTATTTTTTTAGAGATATTTATATACATATTCTTATTTATGTTTTAAAAAAAATTAACGTTAATTTTTCTACTCCAGCTCTGATTCATACACATTTTAATGGTTATTTTAACGGTAATAAATTAACGGTAATCTGCATATAGTTGTAACTAAAAAAAATTAACTGTAATAATCTTTTACCATTGATAATTCTGTTTTATAGTTTTTTTTTTTCATTTCAAAGCACTTTTTTATTTAACAGCTTTTTTATTTTTTAATTTAATTTTTTTATTCATAAAATAAGGTATGACTTACCATGCATTTAATGAAGGGAATGTTTACGAGAAGTGTTTAACTAAACACCTATGCTTAATAAGCACCCCAACAAAAATATTCTCCAATATATAATTCTTAATAAACATTGATGCTTATTTGATGAAATACTTATTAAGCACCCCATTGGAGATGCTCTAAACCCCCGAATTGAATAAGGCCAGATTATACAACAAGTCACGCTAGTGACACGAACTAATTATTTGCACTATATGACTTCAGAGTCACCTAAACTGTGTGTACAAACGCCTATGGAAAAATAAAAAATAAAACAAACACCTAATGTGCATATTTGGAAGGTAAGTTACTGAAAAATACAGGTGCAAGAGGCATGATCACAAAGGCAGGTTGTAGTCAGGGGCAAATAGCATTGGAGTTGAAGAATTTTAATGTTCTCAAGCATATACTGCTTAGTTTATTCGCTTATACATGGGACTGAACTCATGCATCCCAGTCGACAACTCATTTGCAATGAAGGCTTATAACTATAAGGGCTCTCAGAGAGACCTTCACTTTCCTGTTTTCAAATAGAAACATGCATCCGATTCAGGTCATCAATAACATCACTTTATGGATTGATACAACAACAAAAAAATGTGTGTGAGAAATTGGGAAAAAATATTTTTACTGTCATTTTTAAAATTTAAAATATCGTTAATTACTATTTTGTTAATTTATAATTATATTTTTACATGATTAATTAATAAAAATAGAATTATGTAAATACATTATATTGAGAAGATATAATGCTACCATTGTACACACAAAAAAATTAGGCAATAATTCTAATATAAATGAAAATATGAATTATTTTTCTTTTTTCAATAATAACTTTAAATGACACCTAAAAAGAAATGAAACTTTGGATAAATTTTTCAAGTACTTTAGGTCTATTATTAATTTTCATGACACATAGTCTCTACCGTTAAATGGACTGTGTTAAGTGATGAATGTCTGCTTACATAGACAGATGATGAGATGCGTCAATATATCACGTCATATTAGATAACACATCAGATGTCACATGGTTGCCATGTGGTTGACATGTCAAATGCCACCTATGCCATTTTAATTATATATTTTTTTCTAATAAAATTATCAAATTTTTGTTTTATCTCCAAAAAATCAAATTTTTATTTTTACCTATATTAAGACATTTTTAAAATTTATAATCTCTTCATCCACCTTCACCTTTACATCATCAACCATGCTCGTTTGTTTCTTGTATAAACTAAAATTAATTTTTATATTTAACTTTTTTTTTCAAAAACCCTCCTAAATTGTAATTTCAGGTTATTCATGATATTAAGAAATTGATAAAAATATTCCTGAAACATAAATTGTCCATCCTTTTAGTCCATATTTCATCTCTGCATAACATTTTGAAATTTAACTATCAAATATAATGACTAATGTGGCATTCATAAGTAATTTGTAGAGATCAATTTGATTTTAAATATTCAGTTTAGTTTAAGAATGAATTTGAAATCAATAAAAAAAGAATGAATTTGAAATGTTTGCTAACTGAATATAACATCTAAACTAAAATAACCAACAATTTATAATTTCAATAATATTTTAATTGATTCCTTAATTTCCAACTCACTAATGATAATAAAAAAAATGGCTTAAACCTATTTTTGGTCCCTCATTTTTTAGGAATTTTTATTTTTAGTCTCTCAAAAATAAAATATGTCTTTTTAGTCCCTTGTTTTTTAAAATTTGTCATTTTTAGTCCCTGGGGCCATATTTTAAATTTGAAAAGTATTTTTTAAATTTATACTTTGACTCCTCCCAAAGCCTGATGCTCACCTTAACCCGTTTTTCCGTTCTCCTCCCCCTCCACTGATGCACCGCGGCCCCTCATCCCCCGCTAGGAGCGGTTCCAGCTTTCTCCCTTAAAGCCGCCACGAGATGCAGCCTCTCTCTCGTTCTCCTCCCTGTGCGATCACGGTGGCCACCTTCCTTCCCACCATTGTGTGTGGCCTCCCTTGGCCGCGCGGAGCTCCTCCTATGGCTACCTCTCCTTTATGGCCTCTGTTCATAAGTGGATGGGGAAGAGAACGGAAAAACAGGTTAAGGTGAGAATCAAGCTTTAGGAGGAGTCAAAGTATAAATTTAAAAAATACTTTTTAAATTTAAAATATGATCTCAGAGATTAAAAGTGACAAATTTTTAAAAATAAAAGACAAAAAACACAAATTTTATTTATTTATTTTTTGATAAAAAAAGATTAATTTTATTTTTAAAAGACTAAAAACAAAAATTTTTAAAAAAATAAAAGAGAAAAAAGAGGTTTAAGCCAAAAAAAATTCACAAGTCAGAACCGGCCAAACCCAAATCGGTATCCTATCCAACCAGAAGGCCCTCAACGATTCCGGAACGGGAGGAATTTTCTAGAAACTCATTGGTCACAATAAAAGCCCAAACCCTAAACCTTCATTTCGTTCTTGTGTGTTACACTTCCTTATCCACACACTACTCCACATTCGAAGCACCCTGCACAACACCAAACATGGCTTCCGCAAACGCTCTTTCCTCAGCCTCCATCTTGCGCTCTCCCAACCACCAGGTACCACCTTTTTCGCTTGCATTTTCATTTCTCTTCAGAACAATTAGCATCGATTAAATCAGTTTCTGTTATTTCAGGTGCAGAGTCTCACGAGGAAGGTCAACCACAAAGGGAGGGTAAATTACAGGCAACCAAAACACCGTTTTGCGGTTAAAGCCTCCGCCAAAGATATCGCCTTCGACCAAAATTCACGCGCCGCCATGCAAGCTGGCATTGACAAGCTCGCCGACGCCGTTGGCCTCACTCTCGGCCCAAGGGGTAATCTCTTTTCCAAAATATCATTCGGATTTGTTCGAAATTCCAGCTTTACCCCTTTCATATATCACTGTGAGTAAATCTATGAGTAATTGTGATTTTAAAGGGAGGAATGTTGTGTTGGATGAGTTTGGAAGTCCTAAGGTAGTTAATGATGGGGTGACCATTGCAAGAGCTATTGAGCTACCTGATGCCATGGAAAATGCTGGTGCAGCTCTTATTAGGGAGGTATGTGATAGTTATAATATAATATATTATATATATAATTAATTTATTAATTTATTGTTGGTAATGATTGTGTGTGGATGGTTTTTGCTTAATGATGATTTGTTGAAACATGAAACTTGAAGGTTGCAAGTAAAACCAATGACTCTGCTGGTGATGGGACCACGACGGCTTCGGTTCTGGCTCGTGAAATCATTAAGCTTGGACTTCTAAGCGTGACTTCTGGTGCCAATCCTGTGTCCATCAAGAGAGGGATTGATAAAACTGTGCACGGTTTGGTCGAGGAGCTCGAGAAGAAGGCCAGGCCTGTTAAAGGTGGAGATGATATCAAAGGTATTGATATACTATTACTCTTATGAACATTTTTTTAATAACTGTGATGTGGTTTCTTTTGGGTTGTTTTGCTAATGAGTTTTGGTGCTGTAACAGCCGTTGCTACTATTTCTGCTGGGAATGATGAGTTGATTGGAAAAATGATTGCGGAAGCAATTGACAAGGTTGGACCTGATGGTGTCTTATCCATTGAGTCCTCGTCCTCGTTTGAGACAACGGTTGAGGTTGAAGAAGGAATGGAGGTATGAATTCTCTCCTGGCTTACATATGGTTGAAGAAGGAATGGTTATAATGGGAAGGAAAAACTGAGTTATAAATAAGGTTTCTGCTTCTAACAATATGGCCTTCGTGTATCTTGCTGTTTTCTCTGTGACCTGCAGATTGACAGAGGGTATATCTCCCCACAATTTGTTACAAACCCAGAGAAATTGATTGTTGAATTTGAGAATGCAAGAGTTTTGATTACAGATCAGAAGATTTCAGCAATAAAAGATATAATTCCTCTGCTCGAGAAAACCACTCAATTGAGAGCCCCCTTGCTTATCATTGCTGAAGATATCACTGGTGAGGCTTTGGCCACCCTTGTTGTGAATAAGCTGCGTGGTATCCTTAATGTTGCTGCCATCAAAGCTCCGGGCTTTGGTGAGAGGCGAAAGGCCCTCCTTCAAGACATTGCTATATTGACAGGTATATGAAATTTCCATCTGTTCATGTTCTTTGTTGGATACTGTGCAATATAACAATTTGGGAAGTTTTGAGTCATGTTAAGGGAAAGGTGTTGTCATTTTTCAAGTTACTTGTGATATCTGTCATATTGGCATGATGAAATGGCACATCTGCCATGATATGACCAAGAATCTTTAAGTTGGAAACACATTTGTTGTGGAAGTATCATTCTGTAGCAGAATATTCAAATTCCCTTGTGATATGCTTTCTTTGACAATTTTGTACTTTTAACTGCTAGGTGCTGAGTTCCAAGCTAGTGATTTGGGCCTGCTTGTTGAAAACACCTCAGTTGAACAGCTTGGTTTGGCTCGGAAAGTGACCATATCCAAGGGTTCTACCACTATTATTGCTGATGCCGCATCAAAGGATGAGTTGCAAGCCAGGGTTGCACAATTGAAGAAAGAGTTGTATGAGACAGACTCAGTTTATGATTCTGAGAAACTGGCTGAGAGAATTGCTAAATTGTCAGGTGGAGTTGCAGTCATCAAGGTCGGTGCTGCTACAGAGACTGAACTTGAGGATCGTAAGCTCCGAATCGAGGATGCTAAGAATGCAACTTTTGCTGCCATTGAGGAAGGTATTGTTCCTGGTGGAGGTACTGCATTGGTTCATCTCTCTGCTCTTGTCCCAGCAATCAAGGATAAGCTTGAAGATGCAGATGAGAGGCTAGGAGCTGACATTGTGCAAAAGGTGAGAATGCCGATCAATTTGAACATATTTTCATCTTTATGTTAATGCTATGATTATTGTTTTCACACCAAATGTTCCACAATTACAACAACATACGAAATTACACCAACACTATTCATGTACACATGACATCATAGGAAATACATCAGCTATTTCAGGATATACTACCACTTTTACCTTAAAAATATACGCTTAGGTACTTTTACGAATCAATTAACATCATACTCATGTATGCTTCAAGCCTCAATAACTCCGTGGAAAAATGTAATTAGGTGGTCATTTGACATGAATTTCCTTTAAGTTGAAGTACAGTGATACACGAAATGAAGAGGATAATTATCTGTATATACATAATTATATGCACAAGGCATTTTGTATTTATATTTAGATTAGATACGACTGAAAATAATATTACGGATATTGTTATTTCTGCCTGTGCAGGCACTGGTAGCACCCGCTTCATTGATTGCTCAAAATGCTGGAATAGAGGGTGAGGTAGTTGTGGAGAAAATAAGGAATGGTGAATGGGAGGTTGGTTATAATGCCATGACAGACAAGTATGAGAATTTAGTTGAAGCCGGAGTCATCGACCCTGCCAAGGTAACAAGGTGTGCGTTGCAGAATGCTGCTTCAGTGGCTGGGATGGTCTTGACAACGCAGGCCATTGTGGTGGAAAAACCTAAGCCCAAGGCCCCTGTGGCTGCTGCCCCACAAGGCCTTACCGTTTGAGTTTTTGTTGTAGGGCTACGGCAAAGAACAGTTTTGTGCAGAAATTGAAAGAGCGTGTGTCCGAATGTCTGTTCAATTGAGAAAAATTGTATTTGTAAACATAGTTTCAGATTTGTTTTTGGTTGACGAGGGAGGGACAAGGGAAGTTACAATATTGGATCCAAGTCATATCATGTTTTTTTTGAATTGGCCTACACTAATAGCTGCATGATTTATCAGCCCAATAAAGTGCAATAGGCTTACATAATTAATTGGATCACCTTCAACCTATCGTTTGTCACTTATTCCCATATGTCTCCACCTTAAACTCGTTACTTAAAAAACATAATTAAAAAATTTCTTACATTTCATACTATTTGATTAATGGTTATTCGTTGTATGGGTTGGTTTGTTTGTTTTTTGTTTTTTCTTTTGATATCATATCATATCTTTAACATAAGATTTTAAGACATCGTGTAACTAGGTGTTTTCCCTTGGGTATAAACATCTTCGAGTACTGAGACCGATATTAGTATCACCAACCCCCTCAGGCTTAAACCTCCCTAAGCTTCTTTAAGAGCATGTTTGGACCTGCGTTGACAGCCATCCAACGCGAGTTGATGCAGGGCAAACGTGATTTGGCACTGTTGTGAAGATGTTTGGGTATTCAAAGTAAAAGTAATTTTACAATCCAAACTCAATTCTAGGTGAAGCCAAGATTTGTAGCTTTTACATTAGTTCAAATCGATTCTGGAATTTAATTACTGGTTAATAAATATATCTTTTTGGTATTCCTTCATTGCCCACTATCATTCTCCCCGTTTTTCTTTCGTCGCTTGCTCTGTTGCTGCTATAATGTTTCTTCATTAGTCCTGCTGATAGATAGATTTTTCCTGTTTTTCTTTCACTGTTGCCCACTATTCCTTCTTTTTGCAAATATGCAAATCGCAATTTTTTTTTCATTTCCTACTCTCTTTCTTCTCCATGTGGCCAGACCATATGGTCTTCTCCTTTAGCTCTGTTTGCACCGCACTATTCACCAATTTGGGGATATTCTTTGTTCTTTAGGGTTTTTGCGGCACCATTCAGCCATTCACCTCTGTTTTTTATTTGTCTTGTCCATTCACCTCTGTTATGAGTATTTTACTAGACGCGTAGCCCATTTTGTTTTTAGTTTTAATTAATTAAATTAGGATTAGGATAGGAATAAAATATTTTAATCCTCTAGTCAAAAAGAAATTTAATTCTTGAGTTTAATAATTAAATGAAAATAATTATTTTATATATACATGCTAGGACCTATTTTGGTAATTGTATACCCAAAAGTAATTTTGATCCAAACTATCCAAACAATATGATTTGATAAAAATCAATTTTCCGTGAATATATTCAAACATAAATCACGTTACGTTCAACTCACTTTTAGCCAAAATCAATTTTACAAAATCAATTCAATCAAAATCAATTTTAGCCATTGCAGAACCAAACACACACTAAGTATTGGAATCACATATTCGGCAATCAGACCATCAACACGACAACACACTCATATACCACTTGATGGAAATTTTGGAAATCTAGGGGAGCTCAAAAGGTAAGAGGGCTGTGTTAATTGGCCAAACAACATTACAGAACAGGGACCTGAGACATGAGGAACAAACATGCGACCAAAATGAAAGCCGCCAATGCAGCGGTGGAGCATATACATCGCATCAAATTCTTTTTTCATGGTTAGCAATTTAGCATCCTTGCATTTGCGTATGCCATAGCCTCTTTTAATATGTATTTGTAGGGGCTTCACTTTTCGGCTTTTTGCTGTGTTGTTCGCCGCTTCTTTTTTTTTTCTTTTCTTTTTTCTATACTGGACGAAAAAGAAATCTTATATTTCCTTTAATAAGAATTTAATAATTATATATTAAAAGTTTGAACAGATATACATGAATATCTAGTTATATTTTATTATTTTGACACATGTTATTTCTTAAAAATTGTTTACAGGCTAAATTATAAAATACAATTAAATGTAGTGTAAATTTTGTTTATATCGTCACTGTAAAGTTATTATACTGTTTTAATATTCTCTCTGGTCCAAAATATAAGCAACATAGTACAAAAATATACAAACTAAGAAATGTTTTGAAAATGTGATAATCTTAATTAATATTCGCTAGTTTCAATTTTTTTTCAAAAATGTCTCATTTGGTGTCTCTCGTAAATATAAATATTGCATTAAATGAATGGTATAATTGAAAAACTAACATTTAATTTATTTGATATTGGTGAATGTTGTTTATATTTTGAAAAAAAATATCTTTATTACTTATATTTTAGACCAGAGATAGTAATCAGAAAATCTACCACGTCTACGTGAATCCAAATATAGTTTTTATTAATTTGTTTAGCAACAGAAATATTCTTAACTAGGCTAAGTTGGACTTGGCAAATGAAAAGTGTAGCAATCCAACCAAGAATAAATTCTGTATCAGCCAATTGCGATAATAATAATTATGAGTCACACTTTATTTATTTGTTTTGCTTTTGGTCAGACGCACTTTTGACTTAGGCATTTAGCCATATTGGACGAATATATATTCTCATAAAAGAAGAAATTTCCCTTTTGGTACATTCATAAAAGAACATGTATACACAGAATAGAAAGCTGAATTACTTAAACGAATAATACTACACATGCAAAAGACTTTTGGGATAATTTATTTTCATTTCTCTTTCTTTTAAAATATTTTGTTTGGATAATTATTTGTGGAATTATAATTATGATACAAAATTTCACTAAATACATGTACCATAAAACAAAAACAAAAAAGTAATAATAATAATAATTTTATAAAATATTAAAAACACAATATTAACTATATGCAATTTTCATCTCTTTCAATAATTAAATATCGTATTTAAATTTTATTATGTATATTTCTCTATAATGTCCATGTCAAACTCACTTTTAACCAAAATCAATTTAATCAAAATCAGCAAAACCAGAACCAAAGACACACTTCTCCCTCTTTCTAATACGATATTTTGTTTCTTTTTTCTTTTATAGGATTTTTTATTCTCCATTCCCAATTCTTAATTTTTTTTCCTTGTGTACATAAGTACACACAAATTTTCAGATTATGGACTTTAAATACACCCTTGATTTTTTTTGGTGAATACACACGCCCTTAGTTACCGCTGTCAAATTGGGCCTTGATATAACATAATAACTTTTTTGACTTAAAAATATTTATTATTTTTTAAAAGTTGCACAAGCAACAATTAAATCAAACTAGTTGAAAATCTTTTTTTAAAAAACTAATTACAAATCTTGAGAATATAAAACATATATAATGTCCACCAACGAGGGTTGGGTATAAAAGAAGAGATTAATACCTCAACATAGTGAACTACGTTTCAATTCCTCTCTAAAAAATGTGTCTATATTTAGTGTCTAATCATGCCTCAAATAAGATTGATTGTCTTTGACAAAAAAAATACGGATAGGAAATAAAAAATATATAATATCCAAATATCAATACCTTTAATTATTATTATTTTTACTATTTTAGGCTGACATTTTAATTTAAAATTCAAAAGAATCCACAACTTGCCGTAAGAACCAGGAACGGTGAGACGGTGAATACGACTGACACATTCAAAGTTCAAACTTTTTTTTGTGTGTGTGTTTGCGCAATGGAGTTATTCAAACTTATTAACCGGATAAAATAGGTTTTTATGAAATGCTATGCACCGCAATCAGGAATTGTTTTTGTTAGGCAATCAGGAAAATTTTTAAAATATAATAATCAATTGATTCCTATAAAATATAAGTTTTTTCTAACTTAAGAAAATACTTTTTTTAAAAATAACATATTTTACGATCTAAAATATAACACGTGTCCTAATAAGAGACTTGTTTTTCATATAGTTATTAATTAATTCAGATAATATATTATTGATTTATAAAACAATATATGAATTTAAAGCTCAACGAATTAAAACTTATTATTCATTCATATTTCACTATTTTATTGTATCATAACATTATTTTTAAAACTTATTTTTACACCATAATATATTCACACTTTTATAAAACAATAAAATATAAAATATTTCTTAAAACATGCTCTCTCCGTCCCGTGATAATAGTATTTTTAGCAAAGTATAAATGTTATAAAATAATTATCATTTTATTTTTTTAATAAAACACTAATTATTATTTTTTTAACTTTATCTCAAATAATGTTTTTTAGAGTATTTTTGTATTGGTTTTTAAGCAATATAAATAATAAAGTTAATTTAGTAAAATTATTATTTTCACTCATTAATTTATTACATTTCTTAATCTGTATGAAAAACTTTAAAAAACTATTATTATGGGATAGAAAATGTATTTACAAACTCGTTGTTTTTTTTTTCCATATGTAAAACTCATTATTTTAATTCAACACTCTTATGATATACAATACTTTTTCCGTGCTAAAATAAGTATCGTTTTAACAAAATATATTTGTCCAAAAAAAAGTTGTTGATGTTTTCTATTAAATATTAATTAAATTATTTCAATTTTATTCCCAATAATTGTAGTGCTTCAGTTTTAAATAATAAAAAATTAAATTTTACTCTATTATTTATTGTAAAGTTAATTTGATAAATTTATTACTCTTACTCTTATATTAAATTTTTTAATCTGTGTAAAAAAAACTTAAAATAACAATTATTTTAAGACGGACAAGGTAGTGTACTCCATGGAATTTGCATTTCTTTAATCATCAAAAAACCGCCCGCGCTCGGAGTATATTAAAATGAGTGCCCATCAAGATGCACTTGTGCTGCTTACTCCACGTGTTGCCATTTACAGCGTCAATATACACGTGTGTTACTGACGAGGACGAGGGTGCAACATTCTAGTTTGGCAATGATATCCACAACGCTTATAATTTTTTAACATTCATTCACTTTAATTAAATGTTTATCTAATATATCTTTGAACTATCTAATATTTCTTTAATTGAACTAAAATATAAAAAATATCTCTATTCATGGACTTAAATATAAGTAAATTTTAACTAAATTATTAAGATTTGTTTGTTATTCATGTATCAGTTATGATGATAAAGAAAATCATCAGGATGTGTAACTTCAGTAATGATATGTTTTAAAATTTTATAAGTTTTAATTGTTTTGTAAAATGAAATCTTTGAACTCACCATTTTTAAAAGAAGTGATCCTTGCATTTATTTATTCAACTATATTTGTTACAGTATTTAAAAAGTTAATACCTTTGGTGTTATAGTACCTAGGGTGTTTCAATTTCAATGTATAATTCTATTTTCAAATTAGTCTAAAAATAAAATTAATGTATTGTCTTTGCTTGTAAAAAAATATATTTATAATGTTTTCTTTTTGATGAATATATTTATAATTAGGTTTTATAACCCTGCATTATATTTACCAAAATAATAGCATTCGAATTTCCTAAGGCTATGCTTGAGAGGGGGTTTTGGAGGGTTTACAATAACATTTTAATTTTATAAATAGAAAAGAAAATATTAAAAACATTTTAAAACTCTTCAAAACTCTCCAAACTCTTCCTGTTGTACATTTTTTGAGTTCTTTTAATTTAAAAAACTCAAAAAATGTATTAAATAGAAGACTTTGAATAGTTTTAAAGAATTTTAAAATATTTTTTATATTTTTTTCTATTTTATAAAACTAAAGTATTGATATACCCTCCAAAAGTTTCCTCCCAAAGAAACCCTAATTGAATTTTGGTAATTGAAACGATTGCTGATAAACCAGGTAGACACGCGCATGATTTTGACCGTAGATAGCGATTCATGGAGGGTCTATATGCTACTTCGTTTTGTCGTCTTCGTGTGTGTACCGATATCTGACATTTTATCTTGTTCTTTGTTGCTTACTTCCTTTGTCATGTTTATAATATATATATATATATATATGTCTCTCTCTCTTTGTGTGCTTGTTCAGTGTTGGAACGTGGACGTTGAACGAGCAAGTGGAACTGTGGAAGATACATCTTTAGTTATTTGAGAGGACAAACACCATCTTAGCGTTTCTAGACGCCCTTAAAAAACTAATGTAAAATATCAAATTTATAAAATGTTACTCTCTCGTCCAAAAATAATAGTCTTTTAATATATTTTTATATAGATTAAAAAATATAACAAATAAAAGAGTAAAAGAAACAATTTTATTAAATTAACCTTTGTTATTTATAGAGCCATGCTATATGGCTCGATACGACAACCATACGAACTGAGAAATGACTAATCAAGGTACAAATAAAAGAGAGAAGAAAAAAAATCAATGGCAGAAAAAAGCAATCAAACGATGGATATACATTCTTACGTATTCGTATCGCTAATTGTCTTGCCAAAAAGTATTTTCCTTATTTATATTACTCAAAAACCAATACAACACTCTAAAAAGTATTATTTGAGACAAAATTAAAAAAAATAATTAACACTTTGTTAAAAAATATAAAGACAATTATTTTGGGACATTTTTATTTTACTAAAAAGACTATTATTATGGGACGGATGAAATATTTTTTTTAAATATAAATAAATACTATAAAATTATATACACTAATAAATGTCTAATTCACTTGCAATTTATTCTGTATGAATAATCATGTAAGTTTTAGTATGGGATTTAATGATGTGATTTATTAAATTCATATTTTATTTAAATCTATTGAATGATAAGTGTGTTTAAAATTTATTTCTAAAGCAAATGGATCCATACTTTTATTAAAATAATTAACACTAAATTAAATAACTTTAAAAACAACATTTAAAAACATAAAAAAATAAAAGTACTCTATGAACTATGGAAATGCGAGCTGTGTTTAGCAGCCCCTAGCCCCCTAGAAAGAAATGTTCCCCTTTTTGTTAAGAGAGGCAGACATACCAGAATCGTTTCAATTTCCTTCTTCGCTTTTATTTACCGAGTCAATTTCTTCGGGTAGGTAAGATAACATTACTTCAAACAAAGTAGTAATGGAACATTAATAAATTCATTCAGTATTTGTAGTCACCTCCACAGGGGAGCATTCCTCTCCTATGACAGGATATTGTTGGTGTTGGCTTTCCTAGAAAACAAATGTTATATTTTCCTACAAATTCTCTTATATATCATCTTACTACTTTATAAAAAAAGAAAGAGAATACAATCAACATCTTAAAAACATAAAAAAATATTTAATATTTATTCTATTTAATAATAATTAAAAAAATTTATAGAAATAAAATATAAGAGGATTTAGAATTATTCTTAATTCCTAGAATGATTTTAGTGTAGTATTGTAATTTCGGCCCCAGGCCTCCATTTTAGGGGGGGGGGGGGAACGGGGGAATGAACATTAACAAGTCTGTTAGAATCTCCAAAGGAACTGATTATCAATTATGCTTTTATCAAATAACATCTTTTGTTTAAGAAATTGGACTTTCACTAAATAGATAAATTCTTTCAGTAATATGTTAACATATTCAGTGTAAAAATATTTTTTGGACGATAAATCAAAATTAAACTCTTTTTAAACATTTTCACTTATATAATTGATACTTAAATAGACTGAATACTCATATTCGGTGAGACACTGCTGTACCATATAATACTGTACGCTATGAAATTAGTAAGGGTAGTTGGTATCTCGATCTCAAATTAATTTGACGGATACAACGTTATATCAAACATGTAGTAAATAAAAAAATTTCAAGAACTATACATACTTATTTATCTTGTGTGTTTTTTCACCAACAAGAATAAAATAAATTTAAACTTTTAAAAGAATTAAACACATTAATATAAGCAAAAACTAAAAAAGAGAGAATAAACTGGAGGGGAAAATCTTTTGGATCCTTTCATCTTCCATTTATAAAATTATTTGCTTATTAAAAAAAAAACAATTGGAGGGGAAAATCCGATCCGATCTGAATACCAACGTGCAGTACCATTCCTAACATCGGGACAGTTACAGTCAGCTAACTTGTTTCTTCGAATAGTAATACTAATGTCTATATGGAGCACTAATTGATTTAGGGGCATCAATGCTGTGAATCATCAAATTAAAATCGTCCAATTTATTACTACCTCCGGTCTTATATATAAGAAATAAATTATTTTTTTGGTTCATTAATAACTCATATATTTGGTTCATTGAATACTTATAGATCAGATACATGAGTTATTTAATGAACCAAAAAAGTAATATTCTTTTATAATAAGGACCAGAGGTAGTACTAACTCCGTCCCTAATTATAAGATATTTTTATCTATTTTTTTTTCACCAAAGAAATTAGTTAATATAGTTTATAGTATTAAATATATTAATAATTTATACTGTATTTTCAAAATTATCTTTAATAATAATATCTCTCTCTTCTAACTTTCTATCTCTCATTTAATTAATGCATTATTATCTCTCTTTTCCAATAAATAAAGATAGTTTGAGTAAAAATTAATTAATATATGACATATTTTTAAAAATTTTTTATAAAAAAAGACAAACAAATTTGTAAAAAATTTCTTATAATTAGAGACGGAGGTAACAGTTAGAACTCGTCTACTAGTGAGAATTTGTTCCAACTAAAATTGTTGTTAATTTGTTCCATAATAAATAAGCAATAAAGAAAAGCCATGCTTATCTTTGCGCTTTTGCCCCCTCTAATTCTGGAAGGGTTTTTATCATGATTGATTCAGTCAGAATAGACCTTTAACTCTAATAAAAACCTATGTGACTAGTTACTAAATTTTTTAAATACTTCTTCCATTTTAAAATAAGTAATACTATTTAACTTATTTTTTATATTAATAGGTTCTTAATGAAATATTAATTTTTTTATTCTGATTTTATTCTAAATATATAATGGTTTTTACAATTTTTGAATAAGTGCATTTATAGAAATTGAGAAAAAAGAATAAAAACTATTTCTTAAAATTATTATATTAATTAAGTATTCATTAATTTTCTTTTTATTCCGAAGAAAAAAAGAAAAAATAACTTAAAGCTATTTATTATTTTTTAATCCTTGTATGAAAATCTTAAACATTAATTATTATTATTTTTTTGTAACTTAAACATTAATTATTTTTTTCTATCTTAAACATTAGTTTTTTTCCTAAAAAACATTAATTATTTTGAGATAGAGAGAATAAAAAATAATATATAAAAATGTTAATTAAACATTAATTGTTTTTTTAATAATGTTTTTTTTTTGCATTTGTTAATTTAGAAAAGAAATGATAGATTCGGTGACTCTTTGATCCTTGTGGTTGGGGGACCTAGGGCTTTACGGGTGGGGTTCCAAAATTGCAAAAGAAAAAAAAAACGCGGTAAATGGAAATTCGCGGAAATCCAAGGGCGAAATCCGTCATTTCAGAAACCCGGAACTCCTATTTATTTTTCGAGTCGTGGAATCAAAGCACAGAAATCAGAATGCTGTAACGCCGCTCAATCCATTCAAACAATGGCTAAGAACCGTTACCCTTTTTCTCCCTCTGATTCTCCTCTTCTTCTTCTTCTTCTTCAATAATCGCTTCATCCTCATTGTTCTTTCCGCGTTCTCGCAAATTCAATTCCAATCTCAGTCTCGCATTGCGGTGAAGTTACTTTCCTCCGTCCTCTGCTGTGGGCCCGGGTGGCATAAATATCGGGACCATTAATCTAGCTTTCTCTTGCTTGTTCCGGCAATGCGTTTTGCTTGCGGTGGAAGTTAGTGTGTGTTTCTCGGTTGTCGTCGTTGTCGTTTTCTGCAATTGCATGCGCGTGGGCGTGAATGGAGTTAAGCAATCTGAATCCGCAGGGTGGTGGCGGTGGCGGTGGGATGGGCGAGGTGGGGAAGATACTGTACATAGTGGTGGTTGACGAGGTTGAGAAGAAAGACAAGGGCAAAGAATCCTTTCGCTACACGCGTCCCGTTCTGCAGAGCACTCTGCAGCTTATGGGATGCAAAGCGCGACACGCCTTCAAGGTATCATCCTTATTATTTCTCTTTACTTATTCTATTTTATTATTTGGTTTTGTCTCGTTCGTTTCATTCCGATTGATCATCATGAAAACTGTTGTGTTGCCATCTTTCTATGTTTCTTATTTAGACGATTTGAGATTTACCTGTTTATGTATTTTATATGGTTGATTTATATTCAGGTTCTGATTTGAGGTACTCTAGTGGAAAATTTGGTAGAAATTTTGAAGTCTTTTTTCTTTTGATTTTTTTATTCTGGTCTTTGTTACCTAGATGACCGAAAGCAGATTGATTTGACATGTTTGTTGTCTGGCTTTGCCCATTTCACATTCTTCTGGGCCATAATTACTTCGTCAACGTCCCTGGTTTTTTGTCGTCATTTTTTGTTCGTGTTTATTTTGACCGGGTTGCATTTGCCTCCTCGCCTTTGTGCCTGCCCCCTTCAATGGTTCCAACGGCGTATTTTAAAATTTAAAAAGGGTTTAGCATGCGTGTAAATTCAACTTTCTTCGTTGTTAGGGCGCTACAGCATCTAAATTATATATAAGATTAGTCATTGCGGGCATAATGAAATGGAAATACTATTGCTTGTCTACTAATTATTGTGGTAATCGACCAGGGTTGGAAAATATATTTTTAAAAAGAAACTAAATATTGTAGGATGCAGGGTAGGTGGACCCAGATTTCCTACAATAGAAAAAGCAAGCTGTCAAGCATCTCGAACCGTTGGATCGAGATTTGATTGCTCACGTTTGGACTCTGTAAATCGGATTTAGAATTTAAACTCCGAACATGAGCCGTCCGATCTCGATCCAACAGTCCGAGATGTGGCAATTGTCTGCATTTTCTACTGCAGGGAATCCCGTTCTGTGGTGTATTTGGTGATGTTTGAGGAGTATCCAACTTGGATACATGTTCAACTCGTAGATGGTAGTCATTTGAAGTGTTTGTCCTTCAAAGGAATATTTGATACATGATGGTTTTTTTGGTAATTAGTTTATAGCACCCTTTCATGGTCTTTATTGAGTAATGAGTATTGTCTTATATGTCTTGAGCAGAGTTAGTTGCTTCATATTAGACCACCCTTGACTGAGAATTACACCTCACAGTAAACATGACTTTGGAGTCTTTGTACAAATTTATTCTGAGTATGTTTTCCGTTTTTCTCTTATCAGATCAGCCAAAGAGTTTTTGAACTCACAAGGAGCGAAAGTTCTACTGATAGTTTGCAGCCTGATGCAGTAGTTTCATCAGGTCCCGATGTGCTGAAGGGGAATTTTGTGAAGAAAGAAGGTTGTTATGCTGGTGCTTGCCCGGGTAAAGCAGACTCAAGAAACCAATTACTTTTAGGGAAAGATTATAGAAGCAAGAGTATACCATTTGAGTTGTACAAAAGGCGCACATCTGTATTTGTTCGGAGAGAAACTTTTCTAGATATTGTCTGTGATGCTCTGGCTGAGTACAAGTATGTGGGTCCTAACCAGAGAGCAGACTTTGTTCTAGCCTGCAGGTACCACATTGTTTCATATCTTTATAGGGACTAATACTATATTGATCTACAGTAACCCGAATAGAAGAGAGGAAAAAAATAATTCTGACTGTGGTTGCTGCATATGTTCAAATGAAATGGATTCTATTAAGTTATATGATTAGATATGGTCTACCTTGGTTTTCATTTTCATGAACAAGCTTTTATTGTAATTACCATGTTATATGATGCTTTTGTTGAAACTGGATTACATTAATGCAATTAGCATTTTGCATTGTGTGTTCTTTGAGTTTTGAAAATATCTATAAATATCAATATAAATTTTTTATGATTTATTGATTACATGAACTTCCATTGGATTTTCATCTTATGCCTTGTGCATTGTGTTAAAGGGTCTCCTAATCATTTATCTGTTGTAGTGTTGTGGCTTTACATATGTTTGCTTAGTCATTATGTGCAGATGTTTCTAAGACAAGAAAATTATGTTGACTTGCCCATCATGATAAGTTGGCCTGTTATGCTTGTTCTACAAGCACGGAAAAGTAAATTGTGTACATTGACTTGGAACAATTTAGACACCCGATTTTACAGCTCTATCAATGTCACTAAACTCTACAATTTTTTAAATATCTGCCTGGTTCACTTGTATTTTCTAGCAATTAACATATGAATTATACCTAGAAAGAGTAATCAGCATCATTGTACAAGGCTTTTGGAAGTCCAAGATATGCTGTTGCATGTTTTATCTTGACTCCAAAATATGCCCTGCCTCACATCTTCTCTAAATTTCTGCTGCACTCACTGAGTTTGACATCTCTCTGTTTGAAATAACAACATTTTGTTTTTACGAGGAATCTGAGTATATATCCAGAAATTTAATGAAGATTCGTAGATCTCTCAGTTTTCAAAATGATTTGCATATTTGGTTCTAGTTACTGGGTTAAAACAATACCTCTTCATTTACAAACCTTTGTTTTTGTAATTACTTTCTTCTTCCACTTCTGATTCTATTTCCATTCCAGAAACCTATTAACCTATGGACTGAATGTCTAATTGTCCCTTCATTGATTTTTTTGGGAAGAAATTTTTTCTATTCTGAGCGAAGTCACCGAGCCTTCAATGCAAAGTGCAGCATACAGCCCATCGATATGTGATATATGTAACACCTAAAATTTTACTTAAATTTTATACTTATCATGAGGAGTCTTTTTTTTTGTTTGTTTTGGAATGTAGCACAACTTACCCTCTTATATTCATGATTATTTTCTTTGTTTGCAGAATCCGTGAACGGAAGGAATCTGTGACAGTACTGTTGTGTGGCACTAGTGGATGCGGCAAATCCACATTGTCTGCATTACTGGTATGTTTTATATAGAAAAATAGTTGTTTATTAGGCAAATACAAATATGTAGTTGTAGTTTTTACCTATTTTGTGGTAGGATATGTATGTCACTAATGAAGTTGAAACCAAATACTATTTATACCTTGCAGTTCAATAATGAGTACCATTTATATCCTCACTTTAGGGTAGCAGGTTGGGAATCACGACAGTGGTATCAACTGATTCTATTAGGCACATGATGAGAAGTTTTGCCGATGAGAAGGAAAACCCCTTGTTGTGGGCTTCTACCTACCATGCAGGCGAGTGTTTGGATCCTGTTGCTGTTGCAGAAGCAAAGGCCCGAAGAAAAGCAAAAAAACTGGCTGGTGTGTCACATTCACTTCCCAAGGATGAAATAACCGAGGGTCACAATTCTAGCAAATCTGATGGACGGACATTGGAGATGGGCTCTGGTACTACTGAACTGCTAAGTCCAAAACAAATGGCTATTGAAGGATTTAAGGCACAGAGTGAGATGGTGATTGACAGTCTTGACAGGCTAATCACTGCCTGGGAAGAACGAAAGGAGTCTGTTGTTGTCGAGGGTGTTCACCTGAGCCTCAACTTTGTTGTATGTTATATTTTGATCACTGTCCTTCGTTATTTCTTTTCTTATGGACGTCAATTTACGTTACTATATTTTTTTCATTACCTAGCAATAACAACTTGAATACTCATGCAGATGGGGCTCATGAAGAAACATCCGTCGATCATACCATTCATGATATACATTACAAATGAGGACAAGCACTTGGAAAGATTTGCTGTACGTGCAAAGTATATGACACTGGACCCAGCTAAAAATAAGTATGTAAAGTATATCCGAAACATCAGAACAATTCAGGATTATCTTTGTAAGCGTGCTGAAAAGCATTTAGTTCCCAAAATAAACAATACAAATGTTGACAAGAGCGTAGCAGCCATCCATGCAACTGTCTTCAGCTGTCTTCGAAGGCGTGAAGTTGGGGAACAACTATATGATCCTAGTAGAAATACTGTAACAGTTGTTTATGAGGAATACAGAAATCAATGTGCAGCCAATTCTTTGAGCTCAAAAGGAATGTTTCAATTGATCCAGAGAAAAGGTTCTTCGAGGAATCTGATGGCTCTAGTTAATGACGATGGGTCTGTGGCAAAGGCTTGGCCTGTTAATTTAGTTGATATTAATGGGAAGCCGATGTGGGGTCATGGGCCAGAGAATGGAATTGGACATCCAATGTATGGTCCCTTACGGATTGGTAAGGCAGAGCCTGTAAATCTTCAGTTTGGTTTGTATGGAATCAGTGCTTGGCCCAGCGGTGGTGGCACTAGTCATGCGGGAAGCGTTGATGAGTCTAGAGCTGATGGAACTGAAACCGGTAGTAGATATCTATCCTCTTGCTGTAGCTCGCCTAGGCTGTCAGATATCCCTGCCAAGGAGGTAAATCAAATCTGAACATTTCTGTAAATTTGTCTCTCTGTTCAACAAGATAATTAGAGGCTTGTTAATGTCAATGGGGGAAAATATCAGATAAAAAATATTTGTCATTTGTTGATTCTTCTTTTTTTCTAATTATATGTATTTGTTTAGCTCAAGGAAGACTTCTCGGTGCATGGTAGTGATGAAGAGATTGACGATCAGCCAGATTTGGGCAGTGACGAGGATTTCAGTGATTATGATGACAAAAATGTCCATGAGGAGGTAGGCTTGTATTTTTATGTTAGTTAAATGATTTAGCTATCTGAAATGTCTGTATATATGTGATGTAATTTGCCCTGTAAAAGAGTTTCAACTCTTGGGTTGCCTTTGGTATATTGCCCTTGCTAGCAATGGCATTGATTCACGATATTGTGTGTTTCCACGGCAGTGGGTTGACTTGGGAATGAATTGACGCTGAGCTCATATTTGAGTTTTAGTATATAAGTAAGAACTAATTTTGGGTCATATTTCATGGCCTTTCAGGTAGGATCAGTCGATGAGGAATCAACAAAGTCTGATGAAGAGTACGAAGATCTTGCAATGCAAGATGTGGTGGAAAATGGTTATTGGTCAGAAGATGATGATGATGTGTTGAAGGGGAAGCTTGCAGCTGTTGCCGAGGAGTTTGAAACTAGAATGCGTGGGAATAAGTATCGTCAAAACCTGGATCTGTTCCTTAGAACTAGAAGTGAGCCAGTGCCAGTGGCATCCCCAGAGCCCATTTGCTCTTATTCTTCTTGGCTTCTTGAAAAAAGTGAGAGGAAACTATCACCAAGTGGCAAAGACAAATTAAGAAAACGTTCTCTTAGTATTCCCGCATTAGGAAAGCACAGTTCAGCAATCAATGATCCCATCCTTTCTGGTGCTCCTCAAAGGTAGTAGGACTCCCCCCTCTGTTTTTTTTTTTTTGTTATATAGCAGGACTTCCCCTCTTTAGCCAAAAGTCTAACACCAAAGCCACATTTTTTTGTTGCTTTTGATCAACTGTGGCGTGTACATATATATCGTAAAGCAGCCAAAACTTTCATCATCTATTAGTTGCTTCATTGCTTGATATGAGGCCTACTTTTTAGATGAAAATGAAAACGTGCAAACATGCTTGGATCAATGTTTTATGACATTTTTGTGAGAATGAAAGTAGTTTTGAATTCAGGGAATCCACACTATCTGCTCCATAACTTATTATGATACAACATCGCCCTTTTCTCCCCAACTAAACGAAAACGCTAAAATAAAACGACCTTTTTTCTCTGTATTTGAGTGTATTGTTACTTCTCACATAATTTATTTAGATTTTACTTTTAGTCTCAATTTTTAAGGTACCAGACTATCGGTTATATTTTATATATTCGCTGATCGTTTTTATTTATTATAGGAATATAGGAATTCAAAATCTAAATGAGTACAAGCAAAAGCATAATAATCTATATTATAGAATAAATTAAAATATAAAAACAGATATTAATGATTAAAGCCTATATTATTGAAAATATACAAACAAATCATTTAAACCATCTTAGTAATACTCAATATTACGTCTTTTTTCATTAAGCTTTCCCGATTTATTGATAAATTTGATTTTTAATTTATCATGTATTCGTTGTGATTATAATTTATACATATAGACGAATGTTAATGTGTAATAAATGTACGCAGATAAAAATATTAATGTTAATATATTTTGGTGTACAAAGAGATCTAGTACATGGGACCCGACACGGTCCTTTAGTTGCATGTCTGCCATATGTACACCGAGTGGAACGGCAAACATTTGGGTCCGTAAACCGTAATGAACAATACGTAGGGACCAAAAACCGGAATTGGATTTGGTGCAGTACCTGTCGTCATGCAATCACAATCTGGACTGTCAATTTTGATTGAATGGACGAGACTAAACCGAATTTAAAATTCGAGTAAAATTGAGAATAAATTGTAAGCCGACCGATCTTGATCCGACGGTTTTCCATGTGATGACTACAGGGAATTTTCGACCGCAGACAATCCAGATCCCCAAAAAGGCAAAAACCTTGCACGTAATAATATCATCACTCAGAGAAAGGAACCAACCAGAAGTCCAGAACTACCAATTCTGGCCATGACTTGGCTAATGGATCACTTGCAATACCTTTTTCTAATAGCTGTACATTTATTTACCTTTTGCACGTTAGAAGAGAAAGAAACATCAATCAATTAAAGAATATAATTTTTAAAAATGACATAAAACTTCATTCCTTTTTTTAAAAAAAAAAATTGTACACTCTACCTCTCTTTAAAATTGGCGAAGAAATTTTTACTTGTGATCCTACTATAATGTGACCGGCCCCAAGCCTCAGTAACATTTTACTCCTGCGTGTGCACCATTTTTCGTTGCACTCATCGCTTGTCTTGAATAATTTA
Source organism: Glycyrrhiza uralensis (assembly GCA_030159175.1). Taxonomy (NCBI): domain Eukaryota; kingdom Viridiplantae; phylum Streptophyta; class Magnoliopsida; order Fabales; family Fabaceae; genus Glycyrrhiza; species Glycyrrhiza uralensis. The sequence goes on along the minus strand of BRZY01000003.1, from coordinate 51,065,643 downwards.
TGAATGGTGGGAATTTCTCTTGTACCCAGCAAAATGGAGGGATTTTGGTACCATCCCAACGTTGTCCATATAATATTAGATACATATATTATACTAATCCGTCTCATAAGTATATTTTTTCAACTGCACGCAGTGGCATTCATAATGGGGGTATCGAAAAATTCACAATTGGGAATGATTCTGGCCTAAAAGCTGCATAATTATGCAGTAGCAACCGAGTACAATATGGTCGCTTGACAATTTTTAATGCATTGGGCCGGTTAGTTTTTTGTTGTTGTGAAAGCTAGTATAGTTGTAGTTTATTTGGGGTTGGTGTTGTACTGGGCCTACCAGGGGCATTTTATGAAAGGGGTTTATGCTCCAACAATTAAGGATATATATTTTTTTGAGAAAAAAAAAGGATATAATTTTGGAAAGGCTTAATTGTATTTTTTGTCTCTTTAATATAGTGGTTGGGCAATTTTAGTCTCTCAATTTTTAATTGCTCAATTTTGGTCCTCATACTTTTAAAATGTGCAATTTTGATTCATCTGTTAACTTGTCATCCAAAATTTAACGGAGATGCTGACGTGGCGATGTAGTGCTCACATGGGTGTGTTGACGTGGTCGTAGAGTGCTAACATTGTGCGCTGATGTGGCAAAAATGCTAATTCCACGATTTGAACCCATCACCACTGCACCACATGACTTATTTGGCAATCACATGAAAAAATACTATGTGTAGAGTTCTTAAAAGAGTTTTTGGAGTACATAACAATTAAGGTAAACAAATAATAAACTACAAATAAAATAAAAAATCCAAAAATGAAAAAAAATCCCTATCTTGATAGAAATTTTTAAATTTGTTTAATGTAAATAAAAGAATAAAGATAAAAATGAAAATAAATTATTTTAGATTAATTGATAAAAATAAAAGGATAAACTAAAAAAACATGAATAAAGTTTCTTTAGTTAAAATAAATTTTAATATTATTTTAAAATTTTATACTAGAATTGTTATAATTCTAGTATTATTAAAATATGAGCCCTTAATTATATTTAACACTATAATTCTAGTATTATTTAAAATATGAGTGTTAATATTAGCATTATTTTTTAATTAATTATTCAATTGATTTTCTATTTTTAATTTATTTAAACAATACTTGAGATATTTTTAAATAATATTGAATATAAAATCATCTACTATTATTTTATTTTTGAATTATTTCTAGTTTGTAAAAACATTTATAAATAATCTTTTTTAAATTACTTTTCCATTTTTATCTTTGTTTTCTTATTCACATTAATCCTATTTAAAAATTTCAATAAAGATAAAGAAGAAATAATTTTTATTTTTTGGAGGTTAATTATGTAGTTTATTATTGTTCACACTCTAATAATTGTGTACTCTCTCCCAAAAAAGATTAGTTGAGTACTATATAAACTCCTTTGAGAACTCTATAGTCTATATATATATAGTGGTTTTGTCATATGTGTAACAAATGAGTCATGTGGTGTAATGGCAGTATTGTTTTATTTGTATCTATGTGGTCATGAGTTCAAGTCTTATAATTAATATTAGAAATTGGGGGATCAAAATTGCCCAATCACTATATTAGAAGAACCAAAAATGCAATTAAGCCTTTTGGAAAGGTTGGGGCATTTCTTATACACCAGATTATTTTAATGCATTTTTTTTAACTTATAAAAAAAGTATTTTTTTTAAACTGTGCAGTTTCATAAGCCATAACCCAAATATTGGGACGGTTCGATTCATAATGAATGATGAGATTAAATGAAATAAGAGTCGATCTCTCAATAGACTACATGTACTACCTTAAAATACTGTGTTATATAATGTAGGATGACATGAGTGGATGACTCTAGAACAGGGATTTTCATAAGTTGTTGCCTACGTCAGCGCGCGCTATATCTGAAACGCTACCATGTGATTGGATCTACGACATGTGGAAAAGATATTGAAACGTAGCTTCAAATATCTAATGTTTTTCTCAGCAGATAGATGCAAATAATTAACAAATTAATATCAATCAAAAGAAAATAAAAACAATAATATATATTAAGGCCACAACAGCATGAACTGATCAGAATCTCTGATCATATATCTACTCAGACAAATTGTACTGACTGTCTAAATCTAACACGAGTCAGAATTTAAATGATAGCCTCCCAATACATTATACATACTGTTCTATACAGCTAGCGCATCATTGAAGGCGGAAAATAGTAGAAGACTAGAAGCAACCACACGTTAGTTCTTCCTTTCCATATATGTTTTCATTGAAATCAATGTGTACCTCATCAAGCCAACATGACATGATGCGGGGAATCTCATCAGGTATATGTGAACTTACAGTCAAACAGAACAGTACTATATAGTACATAGCATCCAATCCATTAACTTCAAAACAATATGGACAGTACCCTCCTTGATAATAGTTTAGATAGATTGTAGACAGACTGAAAGGATTCCAATTTTGTGGTAATTCCTCCACTTGCTTTTTGATGGAAGCAGCAATGTAGTGCGTATAGCCTGTGGCATGTGATTATGTCCATTTTGACGCGTGAAGGTAGAAGTACTTATCTAGATGTGCAAGCTTTGTGGCTGAAAATTTGGAAATGGCTAGGGAAATCATAGCTTTTTTTTTCGTCGGAAAAAGGGGATTCGAACTCGCATGTGAGGGTTAACAAATGTTAAGCACTGCCAACTATGTAGCACCCCTTGACACAAAAGTAAATGAGTACCTATACTTATTTTACTTTACTGAAAAGATCATAAAAGAGTATATAATGCAATGATATCCCTCACCTTACAAGTTGACTAGATTTGATACCATCTTAAAATTTGGGCTTAGATACTAACTCAGGGTGTCATTGCATTATATACTCTTTTATGATTTTATCTCTAATTGATGTGAGACTTGAATTTTTCTCAATATCTACATACCTAGATTTACACCTGAAAAGATTGTCTTTTGCACTCCAATGGACAAATGCAGAGATGTGAAAAGAATGGCACGATTCATTCCACTTTAAATTAAAGGAGAATCAAGATCATGAATGCATTGATTTAATCAAGTCCATCATACATAGAAGATCATATGCCTCATTTTTGAAGACTACGATGCAATCAACAAAATCACATAACCAAAAGTGTGAAATTAAGAAGTTGCCAGCATATTTAATTTTTTTTGGCTCTTACTAGCTAGTCCACAATGCTGTAGCTACTAGTAATCTTTGCTATTTGAAGGTAAAACATTTTAGAAGCTAAGCTAGCGATGAGTGGAAACCAGAGTGTATGTCAACCTGCATTGAAAACCAAGCCCAAGTATCTTATTGACTATGACAAGAAACACAAGAAAAATTAATAGATAGAAATTAAATCTTTTAATTAATTAAAAAGTATCTATACATGTTTTCTTCACACAATGATGTCTCTTAATTAGGATAGGCCCAAGTATAAAAACATTAAATAATATGTGAGTTTTACAAATATGGGGTTGTATACATATAGCATGTGGTCAATTCGGAATAATTTTCATTAGTTTATGAGAGCTTTTAAATTAAAATAAGTTTAAAATACGACCTTCACTTATAAAAAAAATATTTATAAGATTATAGGTGTTAATGGAGAAATTAAATGAAATAGATTTTGAAAAAATTGAGATATATATAGAAACTAATTCCAATTTATATAAAAAAAATTGTTTAAAAGTTCATTTCTATTAATTAGTGTTGGTTGAGAATTTATCCAAATGGGCTCTAGCTATGTAATTAATTACATACAGTGAGTCTAATATATGACACTTGTAAAATTTAAATTAAACTGTAAGTTTTTGTGTACTTAGGGTTTTCCACCAGCAAATGCTCTTAAAATTAATTAAGTCCAGCATTCGTTAAAACGAAAAACAAAAGGCATTGCATTTAATTTTAGCACTATATACACTATAGTGTTTATGTGTTTTTATAAAATGCAAATCCAATAAATCAATTAATTAATGAGCAAATATGAGTCAATTCTTGCTTATAAAGTTATGCAGTATATCATACGAATAGGGGAGGGAAACCAAGAAATTTCATGAAATGTACACACTCCACTAGATGGACACGGACTATATATGAATGCAAATTTACATGCAAGGAAGAAGTGTAATGTGTGTGTGTGTATACCTACGATAGATCTGCATAGAAGTTTGTGGCAGAACTTGATTCCCTGAAGTAGAAGAAACTATTGTTTTGTATAATTACCTGCAAACAAAGATTCAGTTATTCCTTGAATTAATTAAGCAGGGTACGACCGTATTATCTGTCTGTCACTTCCAATAGAAACATAGGCAAGGATTAAAGGTTAGATACAAATTTAAATCCTCATAGTTTTTTAGTTATGAGAGAGAGAAAATATAAAAAATAATTATTAATTTATTGAGCAGGATCTACGATGTCTTTAAGATGCTGGTAAATTATGTAAAAAGTATAAAAAATTATTAAATATAAATTATGTAAAAAGTACAATATTTAAGGCACTAATACTTTTCAACAAAATTAAACATTTTTCTATCAATATTCTTATAAAAATTAAACTTTTTTCAATCAATATTCTTATATATATATAGGACTATATAGTAGAATTTTCCTATTCTTTATAACATAAGAAGATCTTAATTTGTCAAAAAAAAAACATAAGATCGAATTAATTCAATTAAAAACCGTTCCATGATAGTGTTAATTAGCAGCATCAAAATAACTAGCTAGGTATTATAAATTCAGCTGGAGAAGCTAGTGCTCAAGAGGCACTACCCCCATTAACTGCCAAATATAGTGTAAAAAGGCCATACAAAAAATTATGTGGTTTCACCAATGATAAGAGAGAAGAATATCAGTGGACCTAATGTATGCATATGATGCACAGACAAGGTACGAAGAAATAGGGCAATCTTTTTTTTTTTGGGGGAGTGGGGATTAGTTTTGAGCACAGAGTGTAAGACAGTGATAAGGGCACACAGATTTCCATGTGATAGGGATCTTGAATATACTGAATCATCACTATCATGAATATTACTGAAGATAATATATATTAGAATATAGTATGTGTTTTTATCAAAAAAAAAAAAAAAATATATATATATATATATATACTGTTCAAATTTGAGCATTATATATATTACAAGAGAGGCCTAAGTAGTAAGTACTGAAATATGTCTGGCATATATAGAGATAAGAGTACCTAGAAGGTCCAACTTGCAAGATGTCTGTCTCTGTTGGTCCACCAATTAACCAGGGCTAAACCCTTAATTGATCATGGAATTTCTTAAACAATTCTCAATAATATATGTCCATGGTTAATTTGTATATATATATATATATATATCCAAGTTCCCAAGCTAGCCAGCTTCAATTTTCAATAATCTGCTATATATGTTTTTGAGATGCAGACCAAACTTGGAACAACATCCATCCACTGCCAAAAATATAATTAATTCCTGCATACATACATACACAATACTAATATGCAGTAATTAACAAGGACAAATTAGCTCCTTGTGGGAACGAAAACCCAAACACCCCCCTCCCTAATACTATATATATTGGAGTAGCTAGTTAGTTAGAATCAGAAAAATCAACGATTTTCACAATTACTCTTTGATTAAATAGGCATCAATCAAATTGCAGGCGGCTTAATTTGATGAAGTTCTCTATAGATCTGCATCAGGTTTTAAAAATTTATACAAGTTTATTTTAGCATGTATATATATATCCAATCCAATGAATTAAAGCCGAAATACTCATATATATAGATCAGAAGTAAAAAAGTTACCATATATAATAACAGCAGCAGCATCAACATCACTCACTCAGTAGTCAGTACCCTAAAATCCTAACACACACACACACACTAGCTTCATTGATCTTCTCCATATATATAACATTCTCCCCCCAGATTTGGATAAAGTGCATCATTCTCCATCGATCTATATATATTTAGAAACTGAAAAGACACTATTTCCATCCACACAGCACAGGCATATATATTTCTGTTGAAAAGGAATATATAGGAATATTCATAGATCTGTGATGTGAAGTCAGCACAATATATAATAAATTGGACCTAACAGTAACAGCCGCTCCGCTCCGCCTCCAAATAAATAGCTACCCTCCCCTCTATTTGATAACCAAACCTAGGATAGAATCAATTGTCTGCAGAAACACAGAAGATCAGCTAATTAATGCATATACTTATTATTGTAATAATAACAATAAAAAATAAATAGACAGAAAGAAGGAGGCAAGGCAAGGCAAGGCCATACCCCTATCCATTAATGTGAATATTTTTAAATATAATTAAAAAAAAAAATCGCTCTAAAAATTTAAAACCCACCTGACACCACCAATACAAAAAGCAAAGTGGAAAGGGTCACTCACTCACCTTCCTGTAATTTAAACATTGTGCAGCAGATCATGGACAGTGTATATCTGAACTATGAAGGTTTGGGCTTTGGTATCCTCAACAGTTTCTTTTTTTTTTTTTGCTTCTGCTCATTTTTCCGGGGGGGGGGGGGGGGGGGGGGGGGGGTTAAAATGGTACTTATCCATCCATCCAACACTCTTTTTCCAACACTCTTTTTTTTTTTATGTTATAAAGCCGTTTATGGCTGATGCAGCATCATCAAGATTCTCACTTCAAAAGACCTTATGGCAGATTGCATCAGATCAGAGACCCACCTGAACTGCATTTGCATGTGAATCTTGATGATGCTACATCCGCAAATAACGACTGTCAATCTGTCCAACATGCAACTATATTTCCCCCTCCTTCCCCTCCTTAAAACTCATGAGTATTCATATTCATTCATATATATACATATAGAAGCTATCTACACAGAGCTTATATATATTATTGCCAATCTCATCCAAAAGTATATATTTATTTTGTGGCAGCAGAAAGGAAGAATAAAATTAAAAAAGCCACAACTTACACAGAGAAAGAGACGAATCTCACGGAAAATTGACCAAAGAAAAACTAAAAAGAGGGAACAACATCAAACATATATAGACAGTAATTAAGGGGATAGATTTTAATTATGTTGAAATTTTAATTAGCAGAGAGGCAACAAATTAAGAGAGGAGCTAGCTGATGTGGCCGGTGAGAAGGGTTAAAATGTGTTTGGCAACACGAGGCTCGCTCCTTCTCAGTGCCAAAAGGAATCTACCCAGACCAGATGAACTCTCTTTCCTCGAGAACAAAACAAAACAAGAGCCAAAACCCTTACTTTAAAAAAAAAAAAAATTGTCCAAATAGAACAACAAAAAAATCAGATTGTTCAGAACCTCTATATAGATCGAAGAAAACTGAAGTACATGGGATTCAAATTAATTAACCACCATCAAAATCTATAAATGATGTGATGTGTGAGTTAAAAAATTTATATATATATTTTTTTAATTTCATTCAGCTAATGAAAGAAAAGCCTTTCCCCGTGAGAAGAAGAAATTAAAGACGGCGATGATGAATTAAAGGAAACGCAGCTTTGGCAACTCAAAATAGTAAAGTGACCGGAAGGGAAGTGTGAGTGTGTGTCATACATATATATATATATATATATATATATATATCGTGCGGTGTGAGATCTAACAGTGAGGATGAGGAGGAACTAACTAAAAGAAAATTAAGGAGAATGGGGAGGGAGGGAGGGAGGGTTGAGTGAGAACCCATTTGGTGTTAGATGGTAACAGTGAGAGGAGATTGGGCACATATATATAGAGCCACAACGCCCCGGCTTTATTGGTTCACAAATTATTGCTTATATTCGTTATTTCTTATTTTCTTTGTATTTCCATTTCCCATATCATAAATTGGGTAAATAATTAAGCGCTTATTCAATAAGCACTTAATGTATAAGTGTTTTTTATAATCAAAGAGATATTGTGATTATTAAATTATTTTTATATAAATTATAAGTTGTTTCAATGAATTATTCTAAAGAGTTTATAAAAATGATAAACACAAAACAGTTTATAAGCTAATTATGAGCTATTTTCATATACTCTCCAAAACACTTTTACAAGTGATCAGTTAAGCACAAGTAAACTCTCAATTACAAAAGACAGGAGAATGAAAAATATAATAGATGCTTCCAATTCGTAAAATATATATAACAGAATTAACGGGTATTATATTATTGTGATATGGAAATAGGAACCAAGGAAGAGTTTGAAGGAGTTTTTTTTTTTTTTCCAAACATATTAATTTGGGTTTATCTAGAGATGGTAATTAGCCCAAAATCTAATAGGTATATATCTACAGAAAACATCTAAAATCAGATAACAGCTGGAGGGCCTCTATAGATGTTAGCAGGTTCCGATCAAATCTTGGATTTTGGCTAAATGCAAAAGGCCAAAGATTTTATTTACCCCTTGCAATTAAAATTGGCTAGACAATCCTACTGCTTGCTTGGGGATGTGAGACTGCAACAATTATGCATAATTTGTTAACAGCAGGTGGGCAACTCCTTACTCTCGCGCGTGGTGGATTTTGCGGCTTCTATGTTGGAACATGATGCCTTTACATGCGTCCCCTGTTTGCTGATAAATTGTAGTAGTGCAGTACTTTTATTTGGTTTCTCATTACATGTAGAGTTTGTGTTACTTATAATAGGGACCATTGCATATGTATGGCTTCCATGCATGCTGAAATATTATGCAGCATGCTGATTTTTGGACCCATGTATTTGTTTAGCCACCCATGGCACTCCTTGTGCTGTAGTTGGCATATTTAATGCATCTTTCACTTTGACTTTTCAACAAAAAAAAAACTTAATATTTCAATAAATTTAATTTATAAATTTAATTTTTTTTGTATAATTACTCCCAATTTTAGGAACAGATATAATATAAAAATAAATATTTACTCCCAACTCAAATTCAACCTGTTAAGTCTGTAAAACCTAGTACAAATGGTTAAAAACCATCCTCCGTTGCTAGGTTGGACATTGTCCGATCCCCGGTTGGGGCACTTGTGTGTGTGTGTTTACCATTCCTACTAGACAAACAAAAAATCCAACCTGTTAATAATTAAATAATAATAATAAAATAATAATAAATGTTAACTTAATTATATATTACAGAAATGGAGTCGAATATTAATTATTTTTTCATCTCCGAGTTTAAAAACTAGTTTACCCATCCCGCCCGTTGCCGGTAGCAATGATTAATCAACTATAGATTTGGAGCAATGTTTTGATCGAACACAATGGTTTCAACAAGCATGGATCTTGAAATTGAGTTCTTCTCTTTTTATTAATTTACACATCTTTTTCCCCTAGCTATACTGAATTTCTATTTTTTATGATATTAATTGGGAATAAAGGTTCAATATTGGTGGAGTCATGACAGGACATGCTCAGTTCCATTAGCTTAATTAGGTTCACGTGTGGCAACAGAGTGCAGGAATGCATATCTTTATATTTTTCATTTTTTAATGGAACCACAACAAGTGAAGGTCCACGTCCCTTAACTGAGAAGATTCTCAATTACATCGTCTTTGTGTTTTGTGCGGTTATTGAAAATTACAAATCAAATTAATAAAAAGAAATTGCGTAGCATGCATTTTGAAATTAAATTATTCCATGATTTTTCAAAGCATTTATCAATATCATTGGACATCTTTTGTTGATGTTGAGATGCGAGGTATTACTAAAGAGTAAAGACGATCCATTTTGAAAAGTTGAACGGCTACTGAACACGGCAAAGAGCAGCAGAGAGATTAGGAGGAGTATCTACAATTTTTCACGATAGTACCCTTGATTTGCTAAATATTTTAGAGTTGGCAAAATTCCCACCTGGATCTTTTGGTTAGTTAATTTTCTGGGGTATAACTATTAAAATTATGACACATATATATATATATATTATTCAATTTATATATGACACTATTTTTAAATAAAATTCATACAAAATAAAAAAAATCATTAGAGAATTAACTCAAGTTTCCACTTTCATATATTTCTCAATTTCTTTTCAGAACTTTTGGTCGCTACAAGCCCCAAAAAAAGTTAGACAAAAATTTGCATGACAAAGCCATCTCATAAAAAAAAAAAAAATCAAAGGCTCCCCGGTCCAGCCTGAGCAGGGATGGCCCAGTCCATACTTTTCCACACTTTTTAATTGGGTCAATTCTTTTTATTCGAACCCTAACCTGATATAATCCGATGATGTGTAGGTTCCACAAAGACCAGGTTCAAGTAAGATAAGACCGGGTTGACCCGAAGTGAGGGATAAAAAGCAATAAACATCATATATCATTTTTAGACTAAGATTGTAAAATGATATCAAGGACCAAGAGTAGGGTTTAAATATTTTTTTATTTGATAAATTAAAAAAATTATTGAATTAGAGAAAACTAAGCGAAAACACAAGGAGTGCCCAATATACTTGCAATCTAAAGTAATTCGCACACTGTGAAATAATCACACCCCGAGTGTGAAACTGTCAGGCCCAACCAACAGAAAAGCATTGTTCCTAATCCAGACGAGACCACAACTCGGAAAAAATTCACATATCTGGTGTGAAAGTATCAGACCCAAACAGGAGAACAAATCCAGATGTGTTCATACCTATGGAAATTATCGCACCTCAAGTATGAAACTGTCAGTCTCAATTCACTGAACTGCAAACTTCGATCCAGAGCTATTCACACCCTGTGTAAACCTTCACACCAGTGGTGTGAAACTGTCAGGCCCAACAAATAGAAAACTATTGTTCCTAATCTAGAGGCAATCACAACTGAAAAATAATTAAAATTATCATATAAGAATAGTTGGGACGGGACGTGTGGCCCAAGAGTCAACTCAAAATCGAATTATTAATTTAGATTGTCTGATTGTTCTTTTTCTTGACGAGTCTGGTTTAGACCCCGACCCTAAGCCATCGGGTTGGGGTGGGTTGGCAACACCCCTGGTTACCATAATCTATTTTGTTTCTCAATTGAGTTTAAACATGATAATAAACAATTATTAAGAGTATTATCTTCTCAACATTTACATGCTCCACTTTGTTCTTTCCTGTGCTTCATCGGTCTATCAGTGCTACCATTTCAAAAGTTTTTCAATAATGGCTTTCAACATGGAGTGTGGGGTACGTATAGGCAATGTTGACGAAATAGATTCATCCTGGTGGGATATTTGGAAAAGACACAAACCCCATTCAACAATTAATGTATTAGACTAAATTCATGGTATAGTTCGGCTTCAACTACAAAAAACAGAGCATAAAATCTATTATTTCACATTTCTAATTAAAGCAAAGAAGAAAACAAAGTAGTATCTTCAAATGCTTCTCCGGTTGGTTCTTCTCAGCCTATATGTCAAATGGTGAATCAGCAGCCAATGCAACTACCAACTGTCTTTTTGGTCTTCATTAAAACAAACTAGTAACTGATTACGAATTATGTTATCTCAACCGTGCTTAATTAATTTATTATTTATATCGATTTCATCATAACCATGGAACACTGTACGTATAGTAGACCATATAATTCATGCCATGGTCTACCTTAGACATAACCCAACAAGAATCTAATTCAATCAAACAAACACATGTAATCTTTGGTCAAATCAAACCATCCCATGTATCTTTATCTAGAGCGAAAAGTCTCATTGAGGAGTGGTAAACTTATGGAGTTGATGAGGTGAACTTGGGGGCATGGGTGACACCCACCACGGTCAGGCTCACCTTATCAGCTGTCTACTCGAATTCTTTACTGTTGTGATTTCTGTGTGAAGTGTGAACAACAATTATTGGTGAAATTAAAAAAAATGAATCGAGACTTCTAATTATTGTCCCTATATATATATAGTTTGAATGGATGAATTTGGAATGGGATTTGTATTGTACCATGCTCACGCTGGTAGCTATATAGGCCTTAATATGTGATGACTGATCGATTTAACTTGGCATCAAACTTTTGGTGACGAGTGTGGTGACACAGAATGGTGACGACGACGAGGGAAGATCAAAAGCAAAGTGGACAGCGTGTAAGGTTCTCCTTCACTCCTTCCATGCTCCGTTTCGGTGCCCCGGTGGTCCTGTCCGTACGGTTTCTTTAATTCTGCAACAGCAACACCAACACCAACGTTGTCCTTCCTGTTCCTGCCCACGTGACCCTCCCCCCTCTGTCACACCAATTGTCCTCCTTGTCTCTCCACTTTCTAGCTCACAACGATTCGTGATCACTCACACACTCGCTATTAGTTATAAAAAAAAAAAGTTTATAAATACTTTGTTCGTCTACAAGATATTTAAATTATGCTATTTTGGTCGGTTTCAATTACACTAATTGAGTCTCAAATATTTTAATTGTTACAATCAAATTTTTCTATCACTACATGGTCCAATTTTTAACTCCACATGTCTATATGACACAATCATAATAATTGGAATATTTAGGAACTTAGTTGGTGTAATTGGAACATAGGGAAAAAAACCACACAATCGCAATACCCTAGAACTAAAAGTGTTATTAAGACTTTTAAAAATATTAATCAATTAATATAAAAAGATAGTCATCGAGTGTTTTTAAAAATAAATTGATTAGATTTTTTTAATTATTTAAAAAATGTTAAGTCAATTTACTTTTTATTAATTTTTTTAATTTTTTAAGGTGCCCAATTTTTTTTTTAAATACCATCTTAACATATAAGTTTGTATTTGTCTAATATAATTATATTATTTAATATATTAAAAGTTCAAAAAATATCTTTCTTATTTATTATCAATTGTTCGTTCAAGAATTATGAGAGGTGGAACACGATAAACGATGGACTGAGAGCGTCACCAGAGGCTGATCCAAGGCTAAGGGTATGTTTGGATTGGTTTATGCGGAGTTTATAAATATAGCTTATGACTGATTCATAAGCTGTTTTGGGCTTATTTTTCATAAGCTACTCAGGATAGCTTATCAAAACAGCTTATGACTTATATAAAATAAGTTTCACTATAATTTTTCTTCGATTATAAAAGTAGCTTATACAGCTTATGCTATAAGCAGTAGATAAATTTGTTATCCAAACAGGGCCTAAGTATGACGGAGTGAGGTGGAGCCACTACTCCAAACTCTTAAGTCAGTATTTGTTTTTTTTTTGGTAACAAAAAGTTTAGTTTAGGGACAAGGATCGACCCCATGCAAGGCCAGAGCCTACCACCAACCTCAAGAGGATTTATAGTGGCATTTACGGATTGCGAAGCTGGGTTCGAACCCTCAACCTCATAAACAAGGTGAAGGCTCTTTGCCAACTTATCCCACCCCACGGGGGTAGTCGGTATTTGTTTGAGTAGAGAGATAAGTGAATGAAATGAATTGTGTGTACATGATTTCTGAATGACTTTGGGTATTTATAATTTAATATTAGTTGAAAGCGATTGTAGCGATCTCCATGTTTCCCAGAGGTGGTCAACAAGCATGTGTGAAATGTGTAGTGTTAATTGGGCTTAGGCCCAAATTGTGCCATTAGGTACTTGGTTGGTTCTGAGTCTAAATCCAACCCAAAAACATCAATTATCTCGTGCATTATATGATATATTTAAAAATAAAATTAAAAGAAAAGTTTTCAAAAAGTTTTTGAAATTATAAATGAAATATTTTATGCAAATTATTTTGTTCAAATAATTTAATATTGTGTGTTAAATTTTAAAGAATCATAACAATTATGAGTGATTTTTTAGGGTGGGGATATTAATGTCTCCTTTTCATGAAAAAAAGGTTTAAAGGTGGGTGTAGGAAGTAAAGGATGTTGGTGTAAGGGGAAATACCCTCAACAGCCCTGTTATGACTCTTGTGTATCCAACAAGTGATCTCTCTTCTTTTGGACCGGACTGGGAATCCAGCCCAAAACCCAGCACTGTAGATCTACTATCCCTCTTTCCCGCTATTAATTTCTTTTCACAGGGAAATCGTTATGCGGTCTGATAAGTGTCAATCTTACTTGAAAACATATTGATAAAAAGGCATTTATAGAACTCATGATGATAGAAATTGCTATTTTTGAACCCCAAAAGTATAGAAACATGTTAGATGGTTAATTAGTATGTAATACTTGGTGAATTAAATAGAATTACATTTTAATCCAAATTTTGTTTATTTTAGAAGAAGAATTTTGATGATGAAGAATTGACAAAGAGGTAAAGCTTAAAGGAGGTTCAAATGAAGCAAAAGGTCAAGCAAAGATCAAATTACCACTGCAGAGAAGGAGACAATTTTGCCTCAAATTCGCTTAGCCTGAGAAATTCGCTTAAGCGAATTTTAGGCAGAATGCTACTTTAGCTAAGCGAAATTCCCGAGCTTAAGCGAAGATAATGCGGTGGAAAACCCTGTTTGTGTAAAAAAGGGCTGATATAAATAGGATTTAAATAGTTTTCCAAGGGATAGCAGCCAGAAACGAAAGGAAAACGAAGAACAAGAGAGGTTTCCACCATTGTTGAGCTTGGAAAAGTGGTAACAACATAGGTTCCTTTTCTTTTCTTCATCTCTTTGTATTGTTAGTTACCATGGAAATGGATAACTAACTCACCCTTTGTTGGGATTAGATGTAATCAATCAACTCTCATATATTTCTTTTGATTCATATATATATAGACTCCTGTTATGTATCTATATCAATGATTCATTCTTGTTCTTCATGCTTGTTATGGATTGATCAACTATAACCTGATTTTTGGATTAAAGTGTATTGGAAAATTATCTTTGAGTCCTTGATTAAGATGAATCATCTAATGGGTTTGATATCTAGGAATAGAGTTTAATTCATTAGTCTTTAAATCATCTGAGCTTAAACTCAATCTTACTTTTAATTGATTAGAGGAATCAACTTTTAGGAGTAGAGATTGATATTTCAAACATGTTAAGGAATTAATGTGAATGAGTGATTTGATGATGATGATAGAGATACATAGAGGAACTATATGCATATGATCAATAGGGTACTAAGAAAAGATTGATGAAATCTAATCCCAACTCTTCTTTATCATTGGTAAAACCTATCTTTTGATTTTTCATTGTAGTTCTTTAAATTTGTAAGGTACTTTTGAAAACAAATCTTAAACCAAAGCATTCAGTTTATAACTTAAGATGTTAAAAATTCGCGTGAATCCCTGTGGATACGACAACCCGAGTGACCACTTTCGTGTGATACGATTAGGTGATTCGCTAAGAACGATAACACGGTCCTATATGCATTGTTCCCCCCAGGTCCTACCTAAAAACTCACGTTGACACAGCTCATTTACCGGAGACAGCACTGACCCATATGGGTGCATCATGATTCATGCCACAACCCTTACGAATAAGTTGGATAGCAACCGCGGAGTGCAAGTCAATCGCAAACCTTCCTATAACCAGCGTCCCAAGCAAGGGATAAAGCAGTTTTAATTTCATTGAAAAATATGTAATAGCGCAACTTAATAGAAGGGAATTAATAATTCAGAAATAGCTTATGTTGAATTCTTATCCTGAGGTGCTTCAAAGGATTGCGGTTTCAACTGTTGATATGTTTAACACAACATTTTGCAACAAGTTTGTTGTAAAGTTTTCGTTATATACACTAGTGGAAAGATGGGCACCGTCCGTGCCCATTTGTCATTTTTTTTAATTTTTTAATTTTTTTGGGTTAATAATAGATAGTTAAAATGTGATATAGATATATAGTTATTATAGAAGTTATCGTATGGTTATTGGTATTTAAATTTAAATTTTAAAAATTTAGTTAAAAGGGTAATATTGGAAAAAGAATCAGGACACCAAAAAATGGTGTTTTCTTTATATGTAGTTATTGATGAAGAATATGTTTTCCAAAATTGCAGGCGTAATCCATCCCACAACTACCCTACAATTATTCAGTTATTCAGCTTTCAACTTAATCCATTATGCGGTGCATTTTCACATTGCTTAACTATTAGTAATAAAATAAAGTCCAACGAAACAAACCATATGCAGATAATGCTTATCGATTTGAGTGATAAGAAGTTGAATTTCTCTTAAATAAGACATGTTATTTTAGTTTTGTAATATGAAAATTAATTAAACACTCAAAGAGCCTTATCTCTTCTAAGTGAGTATAGTCGACTTCAATTGGTCAGAAAATAATTAATTAATTTAAACCGATAAGCATATGTATTATGTACCTCTATACTTGCAACCAACCATCAACCAGCACAATAAGTTCCATGTGCAATATCCTTCAGAATTGACTTATAATAAATCATCAAATGTACATGTAGGAATGAGAAAAATAATTTTAGAAAATAAATTATTAATGGCACTATTACTTCAAGAGTAGAATCGGTGGATGATGATCTCCACGTACAGTACTCATCCAAAAGTTTTTCAAAATACTACTATACATACATAACTTGTCTAAATATAACATATCTATATACTCCCTCTATCCCAAAATAATTGTCCACTTTGGTTTTTTTACACAGATTAAGAAATACAATTAAATAAAAAAGTAAAAATAATAAATTTACCAATTTATCCTTACTACTTATATTTATTACTCACTACATTTAAAAATTCATTCACTACATTTATTAAGAATAAAAATGAAATAATTTAATTAATACTTCATTAAAATTTTAAAATAAATACTTATTTTGGGACAAATTTTTTTTACAAAGTAAACAATTATTTTGGAGCAGAGAGAGCATATTTTACTATGATTTTATGCTAATTAATTTTATGATACAGTATTATATAACATCGCATACAATACAAACGAATTTAAAATATATAATTGTACATAATTTATAAAAATCAAATTAAAATAAATGTCATAAAGTAGTGACTAAAAAATTAAAAAAAAGGGGGAAAGGTCCACGCTTCTTATTGTACCCAGCGAATGACATCAACGTGTGGCTACAAAAGTCAGAAACTCTAGGAGCTCGTGAAAGGGTGATTTTGGGTCCTATGTAATAATCAATGTGATGATATATACTCTCTCCGTCACTTATTATAAGAATTTTTTTATAAATTTTTTTATTTTTTTTATAAAAAGCTTTTGAAAATATATCATATATTAATTAATTTTTATCTAAATTATTTTTATTTATCAGAAGAGAGAGTTAATGTATTAATTAAATGAGAGATAGAAAGTGAGAAAAGAGATATACTATTATTAAAGATAATTTTAAAAATACAATATAAATTATTGACATATTTAATGTTATAAACTATATTAACTAACTTTCTTGGTGAAAGAACATTAAATAAAAATCTCTTATAATTAGGGACGGAAGGAGTAGTTTAGGTCACGATCAATTACTGCAACTTTCAATTACAAAAGTCAAAAGAGACAGTTTCGGTCGCTAATTAAATAATTTTAAATTTTTTTACCTTTTTATTTATATAATTTTTTTAATTATTAAATAGAAAAAATATTTAATATTTTTTATATTTTCAAGATATTAGTTATATTATCTTTCTTACTTTATAAAGTAATAAGAGAATATATATAGGAGAATTTGTAGGAGGATATAACATTTCTCTTATTAATTTGAATTTTTTTTATCCTGATTTGAATTAGTTAACTTTTTATATATATATTTCTTAATTTTTGGGCTAAATAACATTTTTTGTTCATAATATATGCTTCTTTAATTTCGATTTTGGAAGAAAGTCTCATAAACTTTGTGGTATATATTATATTATTAGAGAGACCACAAAATTTCTAAAGCTAGTTTTCTTTTCACAAACACATTTATATGTTGCGACACCTATTGTGTGCAAACTCCCAACTTGAATAGATTTTGAACTTGTGTATATTATATAGATAAAATTTACTTACAATAAACTCAATTTGACAACTTGAACATGTTTTTTTAATGCTAGCAATGTTGGCATATTTTTTTAATATAATTAGATAAACATGCTGAATGATTTCAACATACTTTTTTTATTATAAGGGCAGCTTGAATATCAAATAATAAAGAAAATATTTATAAAAAAACGGAAGATTGAACCCCTGATATCATACTTAAAAGACTTTGATATCTACCACTCGTACCACATTATGTTAGTATCAACTCATTTTCATTTTCAAACATTTACATAAAACTAGCGATCATTAACCACGGAAATGACCCACTTTAGAGGATCTCCATTAATTATTAGTTAATAACATCTCCAATTGGGGCCTTATTAAGCATTTTACCAAATAAGCATTGATATATGCTTATTAAAATCTATACATCGGAGAATATTTCTCTTGAGATGCTTATAAAGCTAGCATGGGTGCTCAGTTAAACACCTCTCCTAAGTACCCCTCCATTAAATGCATAGTAAGTCATGTCTTATTTTATGGATAAAAAAATCAAATTAGAAAAGTTATTGGTGAAATATAATGGTATGAGGTATTGGTGGAGTCCATTTAAGATTTTTTTTTTAGAAGTGTTAAGTTGAAGAGGTAGAATGCTTATAAAATACTTAAATTAAAAAGATAAAAATAAATGATATATACTTATGAGACCCACTTAAACACGATAAGATGAGATACTCTATTGTAAATACTTTAAACTATCTATGTATGCTTGCACTTTTCTTTTAAACTATTTTTGTTTTGCGTGAGAATGGTTCCTGCGTAAAATTAATTCTTACACACAATGAAGATTTAAGTAATCCCACTAAAAAATTTAATAGCTGTATATAGGTTCGTAATTGGAAAATATAAATGAAAGGATGATTTTTCGTATGATATGTCAATGCCACTATAATTGATTGAAAAATATAAATGAAAGGATAATTATTTGATTTGGAATTATGATTTAAAAAAAATAAAGGATGACGTTTCATCTGATTAAAGTCAAAGCCACTATAATTGATTGGCTTGGAGCTTCATTTTTTAATCAAAAACTTGCTTTGCTAGCTTAGGCTGGGCCCAAATTATACTATCTCATTTTCTGAAGTGTGAACGTTGGTTGCGGAGAGGCAACAACAACGGATAACTTGACCACACTCAGCCAACTATCTGGATAAGCAAATTCAAATTCAATTATTAAATACGAATTAATAAATTTGGTCAAATGTTGTCACACTTGGCAACAGCCGTACGAATACTTGTACCGGAATAAATAATGTGTCATAAACAAAAAATCCCAATCTTAAGTGGGTTTACTTGGAGTAATTCGATTTAAATTAGTTAATGAGATGTAATGTAAATTTTAGATTCAAAGCGTCTAATAAAGACCGTAACACAAATTCATCTTATTTTATGCATGTATATTTCTTAATTAAAAATAACTAATGATAATGCTAAACACTAACAAAGCCTAAATGTGGTTATTAAATTCGAAAAGTCTGAAAGAAAAAAAACTAGAGCCATGATTTATTACTAATCATCTTTCACGCGACCGGTTTTCTAATTTCTTCCCCAAAACTTGTGAGTTGCAGGTTGGGAGAAGACCTTTGTTTTTCTTCTCTTCGTTCTTCGAAGAAACGATCTTGATCGGGGATTTTTTTTTGGTCAATTACACACACATGAGGATGAGAGAGAGGGGTGGAGTGGGATTGAACCCCACTCCCTTCTACCAGTGTCCCCCTTAACTTACCAACTGAGCTATGTATGGGGTACATCTTGATCGGGGATTTAAGAAAGTGGAAGATGGTCGCAGTCTTTCCCATTTTTTTCCTTTTTTTTTTAATATTTATTTTTTTTGGTTAAACAAAAAAAATATTCACTTCTGAAACTGTGTACTGTTATGCAAAATTTCATTGTGGGGTCTTGTTTTTGTTGGGCCTGTTTCGGTTCTATGCGTAGTCTATTTTTTTTTGTTTTTTCTTTTCTCTTCTAGCAGAACACCACAAAAAAAAAGCCTTAAAGCCAAAAGAAATTGAATTATCTTTTGAGAATTCTGTTTGACCAAAAAACAATCCTTTGAGAATTCTGATAAAAAAAATCCCAAAGCCGTCAAATATTAAACCATTTGGGGGCTGCGCATAGAAATCAGTTCCAATATAGTTTGAACTTTGATATTGCTAGATACAAATCTGCGCCAAATTGCAAACCTAAAAAAAAATGAAAAAAAAAACCAAGGCATCTGCACAGCAATACAAAAAGAGCAATACTATATCTTCCTACATATCTTTTTATTATTTTATAAAATAAATAATAAATAAAAAAATAAACATTAAAAATATAAAAAATATTTATTTTTTTCTCAATTAAATAAATAAAAGAATTTATAAGAATAAAAGATAGAAAATTTAGAATTATTCATATAGAAATGAAAAGAACAAAATTTGCGCTAAATAGTTTTTTAATGGCAACCAATTTGACAAATTGAATCTTCGACAGTGCAGTCCTTTCACCGGTGCAACTCATGAGTTTTGGGGAAGAAAATAGAAAACCGGTCACGGATGATTAGTAATTAATCATAGCCCTTAATTTATAACAAAATGAAAGGTCAGGATTTGAATTACTGTTGGAGTAATTTGATCCCTCCTTAAAAAAAAAATTCACCAAAAAAAAAGAAGCTACTACCACGATAATTAATTTACTTGAAACTTGCTTTGTTTTACCCGAGGACCAAATTAGTAGTGGCGTATTTACTCTGGACTCGATTATAAGAGAAAAAAATTTAAATGTGGTAGTTCAAAATATAAATAAATTATAAATAACTTCACCTTATTTAATGAAGTATTTTCACAAACAATTTAGAGAATAGAATTTTAATGTACATTTTAATTTTAATAACTTTTTTATCAAAAACAATTTAGAGAATAAAATTTATTTGATAAAATCAATAAAATTAAACTATATTTATTTTAATAATTATTTTATTAATAAAATCAATAAAATTAAACTATATTAACTAGCTTTTTTTAATTAAAATGAGTGAATTTTTTCTCTTATAATTAGCTAATTGACCCGTATAGTGCATATGTCCATCCGTTTTTATACCTTTTATACATCATTATAGGCACTTCTGAACGTTGGTTGCGGAGAGGCAGCAGCTACTCCTGCTTGCAACCTATCTGGATTACGTAAGCATATTTAAATTTAAAAATAATTTTAAATTTTTTTACTTTTTATTTCTACGAAATCTCTTAATTATTAAATAAAAAAATATTAAATATTTTTCATATTTTCAAGATATTAATTATCTTTTGTATTTTACTTTATAAAATAATAAAAAGATTTATAAAAAGATTTATACCAAAATATAACATTTCTCTAAATTTAATTATTTAATTTGAATTAAGAAATTTGGTCAAATGTTGTCATACTTGGAAACAGCGGTACGAACGCCTGTACCGAAATAAATGAATAAATTCTACTGACACCTCAGCAATAAAAGGAATTCCACCGTCCCTAACACGAATTCATAATAGAATAATTTTAAATTTTCTTAACTTTTATTTTTATAATTTTTTTTAATTATTAAATAAAAAAATATTAAATATTTTTTATATTTTCAAGATATTAGTTATATTCTCTTTCTTTTTTTATAAAGTAGTAAGAGAATATTTAGAAAGATTTGTAAGAAGATATATATAACATTTCTCTTCATAATAAGTATATTATTATTATTCTCTAACAAATTGCATGAAATTTCTGCCAAAAAAAATTGCATGAAATTTTCCTCACTTTTTATATAGTATTTTTGAAAAAATGAAAACCAATCAATTCCATACCAAAATAAATTAAATTGAATTAAATAAGATTTTAAAATAAATCGGTTGAATGGTTTAAAAAAACAAAACTACTTTTTTTTACTAGACAAAACTAAAAAAACTTGTATCCTACTATATATGATGTACTATTACGTGACCTCTTTTCAAGCGTTTAGATAGAACAATTAAAAAACATGTTTTCTTATATGACCACAACAAATTAATTACTCACGTATCCAAAAATTAGTACTTCGGCTACATTGCAATTTACGAGAATCTAATGATGGAGCTTACAGTTTCCCCCCAATAATAATATACTCGTTTCAAAGAACTACACTTGTTAACTTGGACAGAATTATAACGAGAGATACATATTTTAAATAAACTTTTCAATAAATACTTATAAAAATTAAAATCAAAGAAATATATTATCACGAATATTTTAACTAACAATTTTTTTTATAAGACAAAAATCTATTTCTGTATTTACTAGTATTTCAAAAGTTCTGCACAATAATATTTTCATAACATTCCTTATTTTTTTGATAAAATAACCCCCCTTATCTTTTCTTAATATAGTTAATAGATCAATATATTCAATATTTATTCATATTTAAAAAATATGTTATACAATAAATTCAAGTTATTTCATAAAATATATATTGAATAGTTGTTAAGTTTTATGAAAATTTATAGATTTAATATTCTGAAAAAGAATTTTTAATTTGACATTTAGATTGATAAAATTTTGTATGTGTGTGTAAAGATTTTGGTATTATACCATGTTCTCTATATTATATGCATGTTCGCGTACACACATGCATGTGCGTGCCTTGAGATTTTGGTATTATTAGACCGGGTTCTTTTTTCCATACATGCATGATTTTATTTTTCTTATTACTAGCTTTTCGCTTTGTATATATTCACTTTGTTTTCGACGTCAGATTTTCTTAATACTTCAGCTTAGTATGCAGTGTCTAATGAGGCTAGCTAGAGCATTACTTCCCCAAATAAATCTGGCCGGTCAACTTAAATTCGTAACCAAGACATGGAATTGAAAGATAATTAAAATATCATAGCATAAGGGAAGTCATAAGATGGTTTGGTGGTTTGGGCGCGAGAGAGGTTGGAGGAATAAGGAGGTCATGCGTTCAAACCTCCCCACTACTAATTTACTAACATTTGCGTATAAAAAACATAATATACTAATTTACAAACATTTGCCTATTAAAAAAATTTATAGAATAATGCTAATCACACACACTAATTAATACTTATATCACCTCATATATGTGTAGTTTTTACACATCTAATTACAACAGTCATCTTATTAATTTTCTGCTCATCAATATGTACTCTAATTTTGTTGTTTATGATGAGATGATATATATGCAACCCGCTCATTATTTTTCATAGCGCCAAATGTAAAAGGATACGAGATACATTGCAAGAGAATAAGACTATGTTTGGATGGGGGTTTTTGGAGGAGAAGATAGGGGAGGGGAAAATTTATAATCTCCAGTTACCTTGTTTGGGGGTTTTTAAAATTAAAAAAAAGTTTTACATCTTGGTGTCTATTACCTTTTAAAATAATATTTTCTTTGTCCTATTAAAGCTAAACAAGGTAATTAGGAATTATAAACTCTTTCCTCCACTCCCCTCCCCTCCTTTTCTCTCCAAAAACCTCCATCCAAACATAGCACAAGAGAACTAACATTTATCAACAAAAAAAAAAGAATAAGAGAATAACCCATGTATGATATCAATGCAAAAAAAAGTAGGATGGTTAATTACAATAAGAGACATGCGTGCGTTGAATAATCCTATTCCTATATATAGGAATTAATATTATTAATTTCACAGTACATGTAACTAAATAAGAATCTGTATTACAGTTGGTGGTGTCATATGGTGAACCTTTGGGATATACCATGGGCTCTTTTCCTGTTCATTATTAGTCAGATGCGGCGAAATGTACTGTGCGAAAATAATATACTTCTGATTAAAAGCTTTGCAACCGTTGGGAAGCCAATTGGCTCTCACTTTGTCAACGCCTTCCCCTACTATAAATACAACACACACTCCTCCTCCATCTTTCACAACTTCATCATCATTTCCTCTGTTTATCACTCTGTAGTACATTTCAACACAGAGCTAGCCAATTATTATTAAGTAAGACACGTTATAGGAAGGAAATATTAGTTGTCATTAATTAATGGCTGAAACAGAGGGGTCTCCTGGAAGCTCCATGCATGGAGTAACAGGAAGAGAACAAACCTTCATGTCCTCAGTTGCATCCCCAATGGTCCCAACCGACACCACAGCAAAATTCGATCTTCCAGTAGATTCAGAGCACAAAGCCAAGGTTTTCAAGCTGTTCTCCTTAGCCAACCCCCACATGAGAACCTTCCACTTGTCTTGGATTTCCTTCTTCACTTGCTTTGTCTCCACCTTCGCAGCAGCACCACTTGTCCCCATCATTCGTGACAACCTCAACCTCACCAAAAGTGACATCGGAAATGCCGGTGTTGCCTCTGTCTCGGGAAGTATCTTCTCTAGGCTCGCAATGGGTGCGGTTTGTGACCTTTTGGGTCCACGCTATGGCTGTGCCTTCCTCATCATGCTCTCTGCCCCAACCGTGTTCTGCATGTCGTTCGTGAAGGATGCTGCAGGGTACATAGCGGTTCGGTTCATGATTGGGTTTTCCTTGGCCACTTTTG
Source organism: Glycyrrhiza uralensis (assembly GCA_030159175.1). Lineage (NCBI taxonomy): Eukaryota > Viridiplantae > Streptophyta > Magnoliopsida > Fabales > Fabaceae > Glycyrrhiza > Glycyrrhiza uralensis. The sequence continues at coordinate 51,041,265 of BRZY01000003.1, read as the reverse complement.
TGTCGTGCCAGTACTGGATGAGTACCATGTTTAATGGTAAGATTATAGGGCTTGTGAATGGGACTGCGGCTGGGTGGGGTAACATGGGTGGTGGGGCCACTCAGCTCATAATGCCGTTGGTGTATGAGTTGATTCGTCGAGTTGGGGCTACACCTTTCACTGCTTGGAGGATTGCTTTCTTCATCCCTGGTTGGTTGCATGTCATCATGGGGATCATGGTCTTAACCTTAGGCCAAGATTTACCAGATGGCAACCTCGGTGCCTTGCAGAAGAAGGGTGATGTTGCCAAAGACAAGTTCTCCAAGGTTAGTTAGTTAGTCAGTTTGATCGAAAGACACAATATAGTTAAATTCTTTCCATTAGCAATTAACCTATTCATAATAACTGATTTGGTTTTAATTAACTGTGTTCAGGTGTTGTGGTATGCCATAACAAATTACAGGACATGGGTTTTTGCCCTCCTCTATGGGTACTCCATGGGAGTTGAATTAACCACTGACAATGTCATTGCTGAGTATTTCTATGACAGGTAATTAGTCGAACACAATAATCACAATATATATCTCAATGACTCAATTTACTTTGGAAAAATGTTTTCTTTTTCTATTTCCTGCTGTCACTTTTAATTACAAAATTATCATTTTGTTTTCAACCTGTTTTTATTTTCAAAGTTTTGCAGTGAAAACAACTTTTTTTTGTTTTCTTTATTATCTGTATAAATATTTAAAAACAAGATTACCGTTTTGTAATTAAAAATAAGAAATGAAAACAACAAAATTAAACAGACGTCCTTAATATTGTAACAACACTTTTTTGCTTTCTTACTAATAATCTCTAAGGCTAATTAACCAGATAATTGATTATTAATTCATGATATATATATAAAACAGGTTTAATCTGAAGCTACACACTGCTGGAATCATTGCTGCCTCATTTGGAATGGCAAACATCGTAGCTCGCCCCTTTGGTGGATATGCATCTGATGTAGCAGCTCGGTTGTTTGGGATGAGAGGCAGACTCTGGGCACTGTGGATCCTCCAAACCCTTGGAGGGGTATTCTGCATATGGCTAGGCCGTGCCAACTCGCTCCCAATTGCAGTATTGGCCATGATCCTCTTCTCCCTTGGAGCTCAAGCGGCTTGTGGTGCAACTTTTGGCATCATCCCTTTCATCTCAAGGAGGTCTCTTGGTATCATATCAGGTCTAACAGGTGCAGGTGGAAACTTTGGTTCTGGTTTGACCCAGTTGGTCTTTTTCTCAACTTCCAAATTCTCAACAGCTTCTGGTCTCTCATGGATGGGTGCCATGATTGTGGGTTGCACTCTTCCCGTGGCTTTTGTTCACTTCCCACAGTGGGGTAGCATGTTCCTCCCTCCTTCAAAGGACATAAACAGATCCACTGAGGAACACTATTACACCTCTGAGTGGAACGAGGAGGAGAAGCAGAAAGGGTTGCACCAGCAGAGTCTCAAGTTTGCAGAGAATAGCCGCTCTGAGAGAGGAAAGCGTGTGGCCTCTGCCCCAACACCCACAAACACTACTCCCTCTCATCATGTCTAGCCAGCTATAGGGCCCCACTTCAAGTTTAAAGGGTAAAATGGGATTTAATTCCCTGGTTGAATAAGTTAACTTTTTTCTTTTTTTAACGAAAAAGAAAAATAGAATCTTTTAAAATCTGTAATGATTCTTGCGCATTGGGATATTGGTGTAGTGTTTTTACACCATTCAGATTCCTAAATAGGATTTGGTGTATTCTTCTATATGCAGGGACTTACGTGTCTGTGGGTCATATGCAAGAATCAATAAGTATCTGCAAAAAAGAAAAAAGATGATGTAAAATATCAATGTATCGAGCTTTGAGTTTTTGGTGTGCAATTTTAATATTCCTCGTCTTATAATATGTAGTAGATTCGGGTAGGGGAGTTGTTTAATTACTGGTGACATCACTGCCATTAATACGTCAACACAGATCTCGATGGTGAGCAACTAGTTTAAGTTGATGATATTCGATTACTGGAATGGGAAACGCTAATTAAATTGATATTATTTCTCAAACTCAATTATTGTAGATTTGTTTTATTTGCCTTGTCTCTTATCGTGAAAGAACAGATTACGTAGAAGTTGTGTATATTATAATCTGATAAACAACCAAGCGGGTACCAATAAGATGCAACGCCACTATTATATACGATGACTTGAGTTGGGTTCCGTGTGAATTCCGAAATGTTGCTGAAAGTTGCACCTATTGCAAATATTTTTCTTCTTCTGATTATATGGGTAACACGTTCACGTCAGCTTCAGGAAAAAGAGGGGTAACCACTATCTGTCGTATGTTATTATAAGCTACATCCTGCTTCACTCAATTCCAAGTTCTTTGGGCGGCAAACGCAAACTGAAGTATTTGACAATGTCAAGAACGAGACAAAGTACGAGTGTCATATGTGTTCATGTGCTAGTGTCGATTATTTTCATTCGCACAGAGAAGACAAACACAACAAAACAAACACAAGAATAACTAACATGTTTGGTTTTTCCTTGCAATTGTAGATTTGGGTTTAAAAAAATGTTTGTCTAAAAAAAATTCTATAATTATTTTGTGTTCAAACGTACTTTTGTAGTCCTCTAACTGAAAACCAAACATAAGAGCTTGGCTCTTGCCAACAATATTATTACTATTTTGACATTACAAAGTTGAGGATTTGATGGAGGCAGAACCAAAGGATAGACCAATATATACCTTCACTACCACCTTTTACACCTCCTGCTAAACAGCAATAAATGATGTCCAAGGTCCAAGTGAAGGAAGAATAATGATAGTCCTCCCCAAACCACTTTTGGGGTGTATACAACCCAATGGAAAGACGAAAATAGGAAGAAAAGAGAGAATAGTAGATGTGAAAAATAAGAGAAACAGAGAAAAGAATGTGAGTGTAAAGAGTGATGTAAAAAAAAGAGTATGTATGAGAAAATTGGGATTCAGCTAAGGAATTATCCATCTTCTTGTCAACAAGGAGAGATACACAACATATGCTAGGTACTTGGTGATGTTCAGCACGCTCCGACCCAAGCCCAAGTAAGGACCCAACTCAATGTCCGGTTTTTATTCGACAAATGTTTTCGTGCACACCATCTTCTTTATACTATTCACTACACCTTGTTTGGGAAAAAAGACAGAGGAACGCGTCTAAGAATGTGTGATCCTCTTGTTTTATTACTCAAATGGGAAGTAATGTAAAAATATATATCGTAATGAGGATAGCGTGCAATTAACTTGTAATTTTAATTTTGTATAGACTGCCAATTAATGGAAGGGGTAGAAGGTTGCGTGACTTCATGCTGCTCAAGTGTTTCTGAAAACACTACATGTATTGGGCTGGGCTTTAATTCAACAGAAAATGCTGAGTTTTACGAATTGTTTCTGCCCGAATATGTACAAATGAAACTGGACCATTAGATTATAAAATTCAATTACCCTCCCTGTGTATGGTTATAATTTGTAAACCCCCTTGAATTCTTACTAAACCATGATTGGTTCCGTGAGCTTTTTGTGTGATTCTGAAGTTGTACGATATAGATTTTGCTGAACTCAACGCCTGTATATTTCTGCTAAAGCAACAAAAACATCTTGTATATGGCATTGAAATACATATACATAAAATTTTTCCTTAATGCAGATTGCAGAATAGATCAAGGAAAACAAGTGAATGCTAATCAATCACCTCATTCTGAATCATGATTTCAACAAGATTATATGTAAGAGGATATGTGCAGTTCGAACTAGGTAGACTACAAGTAGAGCCAAACTAGGAGCTTAACTTCCCACTGCCACCACAAGTTGAACAGGATCGAGCAGAAGAGCACTTTGTACAGTAGCTCCACTTCTTTGGAAGCCTGGTGTAAGTAATTGAGTTGAATGCTAAACTCAAAATTAAAATATTAGAGGAAATGAGAGATGAGAAAATAGTTACCCAGCCGTGAATCGAGTAGCCATATTCTTAGCTAGCGTTCTTGCCCTCTCAGCACTTTCTTCAGAACGTTTCCTAAGCACGAATCCTTCACCATTGCAGGCTGAACATACACCAGAACCTCCACAATCTTCGCATTCTTTCAATTGAATCTTAATCTTATTTTTAAAAAGTACTTAATTTAGACAAATAGTTTCACATGAAAAATTAGGCACACAATTTAATCACATTTAAGATAAGAATTCAAGTCTTCCTCATTAACAAGAGGCTTTTCTCCCTATCCATGTTCTTGTTTGGAAAAGCAATGTGGTTTTATTAGTGGCATATAACATATTGCTGGATTTGTAAGTACAATTAATTAATTTATTACTATAACTATAAAGATGGGTTACTGAGTAGGAGTGATGAGGTAGTTTGGTGATTTGAGGAAGAGACATAGAAGTTGGAGTGAAAAGAAGATCATGACTCGTGAGTTCAAATTCTCTACTAACATAATATACTAATTACTAACATTTGCTAACATGAGTTACTGACCTGTGTAGACCCAGAAGTTTTGGATCTCATTACAAGAAGAGTTGCTGCTGCACCAACGACAGTTGCAGCAACTGCCACTGAAACTGCAGTCTCGGGCAGTGCAGAGGAGGCGGTGGATAATCTCCTTCTTTGCAATTGTGACTTTACATCTATTCCAGAAATAAAATGAGATATTATACTGCTAGACATCACGTACAATTCTGCTCTTTCAACCAAAGAAACCACATAAGAGTGATAGCAATGAACTATACCTAACGGAACTATTCCTCTATACAGATAGCAATGAATTGGCATGGTGGCTCCACCAAACTGAAGAACCACCCAGTAAAAGCCACATATGCATCCACACACATATACCTCTTCATCCCACACCAGAATTAACTACTACTAGCTTTATGAAGTTTCAGTTAGCATATAATTATAAATCAGCAAGTACAACAGGGGATTGGTGAGGATTAACAAGTTTAGAATTCACAGGACACTACCTATATCGTTGCAATCTATTCACGAAAATAAGAAGAAAATATCTCACTCTGAGAGAAGCAGCGAAGTGATATCGGGTGCTGCACAACTAGATCCATTCAGACAACTGCCTGTTCTGTCCACCAACTATTACGCTTTCTGCTTCCTTATCCGCGGCGCTGAAGTCTTACTTTTTCTTTTATTTCTTCTTATAAACTTTTTTTTTTAACTAACTAAGGAAGTGAAACTCGACTTTTATTCTTTTAATATTAATGTGAAATTGAATAAAACAAAGCATATTTTAAAGCATCATTATCTTCAAAGTGTTCAATGGAACTAATTTATTTGTAAACTTTCTTATAGCATAGTTTAGTCATAGATACTACAAACGCCTTAAATTGAACAATTCATTTCAGAATCCGCTTGAATTATATTAAGGAGGTAATAATTAATAAGCTAAAAAATTAGATATAAACATGTGTATTCCGCATATATCTTAAAATATTTTTTAACAATAATTATGATACATGAAAATAAATATAATCTCTTTAACTTGAAATTTTATTGTGTATTTAAATCTCACTCAGATTCTCTAATACACAATTTCATGTTGTTTGTTATTACAAATATCCAAAAAAAATATTTTATTAAAGAAATCTAGTGAAATTTCATTTTCAAAACTTGACTATCTCAGCATGTCATACAAGATTCTAAACAATAAATATCTATGATTTTTATCGGACTACATATTATATATGAATTTAATTAGTATACACTAGCAGTGTAAAATTTTTTTACACAGACATCCAATCAGATCTCACCACGTAGATATTTGTGCAAATATTTTAGGAAATCTTGTTACAAGATGACATCAGAGTGAGATATGATTGGATGCATGTGTAAAAATATTTTATACTGACAGTGCATAGAAATTAAACTCATTATATATTCCCTCTACATGAATAAAATTTATTACTACTTATTCTACGATTTTTTTCTCAATATATTATTCTCTTTTTACTTATAGTATTTTCACAAAAACTTTAAGATTTTAATTTTTTTATTGACTAAAAGATAAAATGAAAGATAAGCAAAAACAAAAGTACTGTATAACTAACTTAATAAAGAGCTTGGTTTTAAGGATGAAACTGTATATAATGAACAGAGTAGTTTAGCATATTAGATCTGTGAGCCTTTTTTTTTTTGTCTTCTCTGTGAGTCTTTAAAAAAGAAAAGAAATGAAATAAAAGTCGACAATATTTGGTCTTCCTATGGCTCTGCAGGTAGAACATTTTTTTTTTGTCGCATGCAGGTAGAGCTTTGGAACAACTCCGACTAGTGACGTGCTTCTCGTGAGCAAAGTAAATTTTGGGGGTGTCTTCAGTCTTCTGATCCTTGGTCCTCTTGGTAATTTCCTATTCACAATCAATACCAATAACCGACCCATTACTGTAGTAGCCCATATTGAAATTATAAATGGGTTACAAATTTGATCCAACTGACGCATATAAATTTTTGTGAGTAATAAATAATGGTAATGGTAAAGTATATATGCACATTTCCTTACCTTTTTCTCCTAGTCGATGTAAATACTCCTGCTAGATTATCAATTCTATTCCTTTTTAGTTTTGGGTAATTATTAGTGTCAGTGAAGTAGAAAAAATATGATGAGACCTACTTGTTGAGATAAAATGATATATGTTTTAGCGTGTGTGAGTAGTTGTATTTGATGTCAGTAGTTACAATGCAGGCTACAAACTGATGTATATTAAATTTCAGACCCAACTAAACCAATTGCTCCATGTTGTAGAAACTTTGAAAAATGACAAGGGAAGGGAGGGGGAAAAAGAAAACGGGGGCAGTGGGATTGATGTTCTTTTGCTGCCCTTTAAACGACATAAGTTATACATATAGGCTTGCAGGTGAATCGTTTAAATGGATGTTAACTCTCATCAATAACCCCACTTAAGTATAAAGTGGCCCCTTATAAATAATGAAGTATTAAATGGCAACTTTGTGGGTAGGGTATTGTTACAAAGAGGAGCTTTTTCACAATTTGTGGATGGGGGCAAAGCTACCACCCCAAAAGAAGATTGATGAGGCTTGTTTGATAGGTTACCATTTACCAACCAATTTAATACGAATCAATTAAGTGATAGTCATGATAAGTTCGTTAATCTAGAGTCTGTTTATTTCGACTTTTGTTATTAATAAAATTTATTTTTATTTTACAAAAATTACTTTTAAATTTTTTTAGTCTATTTATTTAATTTTTTTAAAAGACATAGGACTTTAAAAACAAAATTTTAATTATTTAAAAAAATATTTTGAGTGACTTCTAAAAAATAAAATTACAATTACCTTAATTTTAAAATAAAATAAAATAACTTAATTATAATCAAATAACGAATAAGTTTTATTTTAAAATATTTAATAGATAAATTATTTTTTTAAGTGACTTTAAAATCACTTATTTTTACAACTAAACAAAATTGTTTTGAATTCTTAAAATGTCTGGTCAACGACCCATGTAGGAGACTCACGAGCCACTCATCTCTAAATGAGTTTCAACAATTGCTTTACAATAATATCTCAACTATTTTTCATTACAGATATAAGAGGCTATTAATTAAGGCGCCTTTCATGCTTTTTTTTCTTCATATATAATTAAGACGATTATTTCCTAGTCTGTCATGAGCTAATTGCAAACAAAAAGAGGATATTACTTGGATTTGGGGGCAAACAACAGAACAAATTTGACTGAGAGCAATAACACTTAACAGGAACTCACGAGCATCCTCACTTGGTTCACAGATAAAAAGAGAGAGCAACCACCCCGCCAACTCACCTCCATCACAACTCCAAAGTCATGGTGTACTACCAAATTAGCTGTGCATATCTGCATTGCATCAGCTATTCACGAGCCTATTTAAGGCACTTAGTTTCAAACCCCTTTACAGCAAAATCTACCATAAAACCTCTCATAAGCCTCTGCCTCTCCTTTCACATACTCAAATCAAAGACTACTACATGTTCAAAAATTTTCAAGTTAGATGTCTACTACACATATCTCCCTTCTTGCCCTTTACCTAGTCCTCTCACTGAATTCACTAGACATGACCATGGCCGCAAGGATCATTCCTGGCAGTGCTCCTAGTACAGTTACAAGGCCACTTTTGTTATTATCAGAAGCTGAGACTAATTATATGAAGCCACATCTGGGTCACAAACAAAGGGTCTTCAAAGGGAGACAAGTGAAGAATTGCTTACCAAAAGGGTATAGGCATGGCTCAGCTCCAAGCAGATTCGTGAACTATGAGCCACTTGGTTCTGGCAGCGGCTGTTCAGGAATCCATTCAGAGAAACCATGAATTAGAGGTCTTGCTGAAACGGAAGACTTGACTTTGTTTTTACATGGTTTTTCCAGAATATTGGAAGATGAGAAAGCCTATGATCATTTTGCTTTGCTAGCTTATTGTGATTGATATATATTATTATTATTATTATTATTACATATTACAATTTTGAGGGATGTGCATAGAGAAGTACTTTTCCAGTTACGTGTATAGCTCAATGCACTAGACATTGGCCAAATATGGGAGTGATATATAGTTTCATTTTACCAAGCCATCAGCATATATATCTGCCATGCATAGTGTCCTAGTATTACGCTAAGGCCAAGCATATGATATAATGTCAAGTCGATTATATAGCTGCCAGACAGTAGCCAGTCAAGGGGAACTATATATGGTGATACACTGATACCCCATGTTGTACACGTCCTCGTGTCGAGAAGTCCAATATTTAATCTATTGTTTTGTGTGATGGACCAGGGCCTTTTGTTAATTTGTTTACTTGTTCAGTTTTTTCCTGCTAATGTTTGTATTTGGCTTCTCGCTGTGTTTTGGGTCCTCTGTCAATAAAATTAATAAATTATGAATCACCAAAAACTATATATACAAAAGAAATATGAGGCAACATTGGCATCCTCTGACGACCCTGTTACGGCAGTTTGTTTAGGCATTTTTTTTAAAAAAAAGTACTATCTGATTAAACAAAAATGTCTGAAAATTTTAAAATTAAATACTAGTTGTTTTGAAAAAACTAAAAAGGACGAAAGCAGCACTTCCCCTCGAGCAGCAACTTCCAAGTCATTATTATGCATAAAGCTATTAGGCTCTCAAAGTTGGACAAATTAATGCCAATTATTGGTCTATGCATTATCTCACTACATACAGCAAAGCATCTACAATGAACTTCAACATCAGGGAGCCAACGTGCTGCCCATGCAAATAATGTTGACCGGAGGATAAATGGTATGGAAAATGGGGCAACACATGTTATTAAGCAGGTAAACTTTTTAGTATAAGAAAAGCAAAATATCAAACAGGCTTCGCAGTTACCACTTTGATTTGAGGGGGACAGTCTACAAACAAATCTCTTGAGCTAGATATATATGTAACTGAAAACACATCTTTCAAATAAACAAAACCTAACTATACAGATCATCTTCATCAGCCCCACCAGTAGGAGTTGCAAAGGGGTCAGATCCAGTGGTCCCACTACCTCCAGTCTCTGGAAACCTAAATTCACTTCCGAAACCCCGGGATTGCTGTAAGGTCTGAGCAAATGCCTGGTATTTGCGTATATCAGCGTCACTGACACTCCTACGAGCATACTTCATTGACTCTTCAAAATGAGCAGCCTTGATCTCTGCAATGTCTTCCTCGGTGTCTTCATCCATGGCCTCGGGGTTCTCGCTTCTCTTCCTCTCTCGCTCAATGTCCTGAAAGAAACCAGACAAATATATTAGGTCAAACTTAGTGAAAAGAAACTCATTGAGCAGGTATCATAAACAAATCTTCAATTAAAAAAAAACCCAGTTGTGACTCACTCCACCCTGAACTAATTCATTCACATTTTATGATCCAGTAGACCTCAGTTGTAAGAGATTTAAAATTAACACATTGACAACTTAACCAAAATAGTGTCAATGAATTGATTGATTCCAATCTAAGTGTATTGCACAAACGACAGAAAGCACCACCAAATACACACAAGAACTAACAGACATTTCATTGCAGCCATTCATAGAGACCGCAGCTTCCTTGAAAGCTCTAAGAACTAAAAGATATTTCTATCTATCAACCTAACCAAAAGCATACCTTTTCTATGTTTTCTCTTATAGCATATTTGCAAGCTCGCTGGCATATCTCTGTTATATCAGCACCACTGAAACCTTGAGTATACTTAGCCAGTGCTCTCAAATCAACATCTTTTGAGATAGGTGACTTTCTCAGGCAGGCCTTGAAGATTTGAAGACGGGACTCCTCATCAGGAAGAGGAATATAGATCAATTGATCTAGACGACCAGGCCGAAGAAGTGCTGGGTCAATGATGTCAGGTCTGTTGGTTGCCCCGATTATGAACACGGTCTTTTTGGCGGACATGCCATCCATTTCAGTCAGAAGTTGATTTAAAACTCTATCAGCAGCACCACCAGCATCCCCAACACTACTACCTCTCTGCAACAATGGCGGAGTGATATATATATGTGCAAACAATTGTAAAGGTATTACTTAAATACATCCAAAAAAATAACTTTGGTGACACATGGGATCATTGGAATTTTTATAAGCAATAATAACCTTAATTCAGAAGATACAGTTATAACAAGGTTTAATGGCGCAAGCATGTACTAATATAGCAATCCAGGAATGTGATGTGACAAAAAAAACCTGAGTGGCAATGGAGTCGAGCTCATCAAAGAAGAGGACACATGGAGCCGATTGTCTAGCCTTGTCAAAAATTTCTCGAACATTGGCTTCACTTTCACCAAACCACATAGTAAGCAATTCCGGGCCTTTCACACTGATGAAGTTAGCTTGACATTCATTAGCAATTGCTTTGGCCAGCAAAGTTTTCCCACATCCTGGAGGACCATAGAAGAGGACTCCTTTTGATGGTGACATACCAAACTTCTCAAATTTTTCTGGATGCTCCACAGGATATTGAACAGTCTATGTCCATAAAGGTAAAATCATTTCAGATTAAATGAATATAGAAGAAAGAAGGTATAATTAAGTATGGTTAAGATTTATGACCTCTTGCAGCTCACGCTTGACATTCTCAAGGCCTCCAATATCTTCCCAACTGACATTAGGCACCTCAACAACCTATCAACAAAGATAATTAATTTTGGCAAACAAAAAATGCAAAGAGAGAAAGCGTCACCAACTAATAATATTTCAAAGGAATTAATAAAAAAAGACTACTGACAGTTTCGCGCAAAGCTGACGGATTGCTTGTTCCTAGAGCAGTCTGGAAATGCTCATTTGAAACTGCCATAGAATTCAGTATTTCAGCATCAATAGAATCATCTTCCAAATCAATGACGTCCATCTTCTCCCTAATGCATTGTAGAGCAGCTTCAGTGCAAAGGGCAGCAAGGTCAGCACCAACATACCCATGAGTGTCTTTTGCAATCCTCTCTAGATCAACCTACAGTAAGAGAACCAGAACAGTTGAATAACAGAAAATTTAAGGATGTTGTTGATGGATAAAAACAAAACCAGAAGCAAAGCTCGGGTGAATTTATACCAATCTGATTGGGTATTATTCACACAATGTATAATTTGAATCCATAAAAGGAACCATGTGCACAAAAAATTTAGATACGTAAAAAAATACCAAAAAGGAAAAACAGACAAAATCCACAAACAGAAATGAAAGTTAAGCAATGCTGAACTTACATCATCTGAAAGCTTCATGTTCTTGGTATGTATGCGAAGAACTTCAAGTCGCCCAACTTCATCTGGAACACCGATATCAATTTCCCTATCAAATCTACCAAACCGTCTCAATGCTGGATCAATGCTATTTGGACGATTTGTAGCTCCAATAACAATAACATGAGCACGAGACTTTAATCCATCCATAAGAGTCAAAAGTTGTGAAACAATCCTCCTTTCAACTTCGCCATGTGTCTTCTCCCGCTTGGGTGCAATAGAATCAATCTCATCAATAAAGATAATGGAGGGAGCATTTTTTTCAGCTTCTTCAAATGCTTTCCTGAGATTGCTTTCACTCTCTCCAGCCAGTTTGGACATGATCTCTGGCCCATTAATACAAAAGAAGAATGCTCCAGTCTCATTAGCAACAGCTCTTGCTATTAATGTCTTACCAGAGCCTGGGGGTCCATACAGCAAAATTCCTTTGGGTGGTTTCACACCAATTGATTTAAAAAGTTGTGGATGCCTCAGTGGAAGCTCTACCAACTCACGAATCTGTGCCATTTGCTTCCTGACACCGCCCACATCATCATACCCAACATCATCCAGCCTTTCTTCGTCCTCCCTTTTCACAGGATCCCCCTCACAGAATATTTCAGTGTCTGGAGCAACCACACAATACTCCCCAGGATCAATTTCAATGACCTTGAACTCTATGCTTCTCATCCCTCCTCGGACAAGAAATAGATCTCCTTTTCTGACAGGACGATAAGACTCCAAGAAATAAGCTGCAAATTATGAACAAAAAAAGCAGTTCAAAACTTGTTCAAACACACACACACACACACACATATATTATATATATATATATATACAGTGGAGAGTTGATAATATCAAATCCTCGGAACATTAACAATCCAACACCATCTGTTCATATAAAAACAGCCTGATGCTTTTGAAAAGTAATCAATGTTGCAATCAATGTGGAAAACACCATGATATATAAAAGTTAGTCAATAGTAAACATGTATTCATTCGTAAAATTAACAGTACAAGCTCAACCCAGAGAAAAACAATTAATAAAAGGGGTTCCAACAAAAAAAAAGTCTGTGCTGATACTTTACTTTCTGAAATATTGCAAGGCTTCTTATAAAATCATCTCAAGAAGCAAATTTTAAGCACTGAAGGAGATGACACTGACACATGCAGAAACGAGGTATTACAAGTACAACAACGAAAACAGTGCCCTCAAAGTAACCTAGCTTAAAGGTTAAGTAGCAAGTAGCAACACAATTCAAAATTCAGCATTGTCTTATATCATAAAATCACTGAAACTGAACTCTAAAAGTTAGAATTCACTGGCTATAGGAGAGCAAGGTAGAAACTCACGCTTCAAGTAAGCGTCAAACAGATTGCCAGTGACACCTTCAATGGTATCATCAATAGGTAGAATGTGAACACGCTTCCCATACTTGACATCAGGGCACTGATGCACAGAAACAACATCTCCAAGACGAACCCTCAAATTCGACCTCACAACTTTGTTCATCCTGATCCTGGCCTCCTCACAAGTCTCATCAGCGAGAGCTATGCAAATAGTATCCCTCCGTTTCTTTCCCTGCAACACGAATCCCATATAAACCACACAATACACGATTTTTCACTAAACACCAACCCCACTCCAAAAAAATTCTTATCTCTAAAAAAAATAACCGAAACCCATAATCTGGGAATTGAGTGGAAATTGATAGAAAGGTGAAAAAAACTACCTTGATAAGGATAGTGTCGCCGCGGAAAAGCTGAAGTTTTTCCATGGTTTGAGGGTGCATGGACACCACTGAGTTATCATCGTTGACGGCCTCATCCACGACTAATCGGTTCGGCGACTTTTTACGCTCTAGAATCGCCGTCGAAAAGTCCTTCTTCCCCGATTTCCTGAAATTCGATTCCATTCCAACCAAAAAAAGAGATAGAAAAACCAAAAAAAAAAAGCTTCCGAGTTAATCATACAGGAATTTAGCATTGGGGGCAAAACCAAAAGGGAATCAACGACGATGAGTTGACTCACGAGTCCGACGATTCTCCCTGGTGAGACATAGCTAAAATCGAAGATCAAAGCACTGCGGGAACGAAACAAAGCCAACAGCAAAGCACGCACAGAGAAAATTCCAGAACTACTGTGATAAAAACAAAAATTTAAAGGGGGGCTTATAAATTATTTTTTTTAAAGGGGGACTTATCTGATATCTCCTCCTTTATTTTAGTATGGTTTGTTTAGAAAGAAAAAAAAAAAAGAAAGAGGATAAGGAAAATATTTTAATCCAGTCTTTTTAATTTCATTCTCAATTATCGAGAATATGAACTTTCTCTATTCTCTATTTGGTTCGGGAGAATTTAAATTTAAATTCGTATAATTGATTTGGTTCATTGAGATTTAGGTCATTGAATTTAATATTAAAATAGTAAAAAAATGGAAATGGAAAAAATGAAAAAAAAAAAGAAAAAGGATCCCTTTTTTTTTTGGTCAAATAGAAAAAGGATCCCTTCACCGTGTAATGATAAAATTTTGTTTCACTGTGTCCCTTAGAAAAGGCCCAATATTAATTGGTGACAATTTTTGATACAGAAGTAGTTTTTGGGCTTACTTTTGAGCCCATGACTCTGGCAACACAGTCACGGAGTACTCGACTGGGGCTGATTGATCTTAGGCCCAAATTCCATTATTTAGACAAAATTTTGGTTAAGAACAAAAAAAAGAAGATTCTGACCAAACAAACCAAAACAAAATTTTGGATTGTTTTTGACATTTTATTTATTGTTAATTAAGTCTTCTAATTAGGGTTAGTTAAATATGTTTTGCCCAAATTATTTCAATATTAATTCCGTCGTGAATAAAATTTACAAATTTTTCATTGATGTGTTTACTTATTTTCTCAAACTATTTAATGCATCCCTCTACTTTAATTGTTAGGCTACTTTCCATTTTTTATTTGGTCTTTGAACTTTCCATGTAATTAACACTTTTTTTGCTGGGACTTCTATTCTAGTCTTGTTTTTCACATAATGAAATTATCACAAGCGATATTCATCATCTCTTTTTTTTTTTTTGTTGATAACCATCATCTCTTTTCTTATTAGAACGTCACATCATTTTACTTCGCATGATTAATTAACAATATGATACTTATATGTAACCAACAGTACCTATTATAATATTTAACTAATCATCAATATCGGGTGAGTTCCATTGAAGCGACTAGTTATAATTAACCAATTAACAAACCAGTTTAACTACCTAACCCCCTATATATTCCAACCACAACCGCTGTTCCTTTTTTTTATTAGTGACTAATTATAAAATGATGTGAAGCTAAAATTGAAAATTCTCTACCCTATAGTAGTATTTTAGAAAATCTGTACTTTTGGTTATGTAGAATATCAATGTATGCCTGCCTCGCAGAATAAAAATATTTGCATAGAGCATGTCATACCTGGAAATTTTAATGAAGCTAACCGCAAAAGGGGAAGTCGTAAAGGCTAGTGTATGGTTGGTTGAAATATTGTCCACCACAAAATGGAAAATTGAGAGTCGCAAGATAAGTATTGTGTGGTGGTTAAAATTAATTTTGGGTGAGTAAAATTGTTTTTTTTAAAGCATTTATCTTCTCTATTGAGGATAATTAATTTTGGGTATATGATCCATATTTGGATTCGCTTGTTTAGATTTTGATAAAATTGATTTATAAAAAAAATACATTAAAAGAATTGATTTTAAAATAATTAAAATTGAAAAAATTGATTTGTGTTTAATAATGGTATTTTAAATATGAGTTTAGATATATAATAGATATTGGAGTGTACAAAAATGAATAATAGATATTGGGGTATATAAATTAATGTTTTAATTTATCACTCATCTCTCTTTTATTTCTACATCTCCAATACAAAAATGATTTTTCTTTATAATCATGGAGTTGGAGGCAGACATGACATGACATGACATAACAAACATGCACGAGAGACATTTTCATGGTAAATTCAAATCTTGAAAACACTGTACCGGACACATACATCCACTGGTGTTATGTACTTAAACTACGCATTCGGTATTTCGATCGCTCTCTTTCGTGTTCGGTATGTGCTAACTTGATCTAATACTATAGTACCGTCCAAATTAGCCTTTTGTCTTTTGAGTCATCGCCAAGCGCGCAGCACAGTATAAATACACATCAAGTACATCAAAAATTAATTGCTCAAAGTCAAAAACAAACACACCTGCAGATACAAATCCACTAGTACATACTCATAACTCATATACATCGCGTAATGGCCAAGCTCAGAGTAAGAAGCAATAAGAAGGTTGTAGTAGGTGGCATTTTGAAGCTAAAGGTTGTCTTCGAAAAGCTTCAAAGGACCCTTTTACTGGGCAGAAGAAATAAGTCATCAGGTTCAGGTGACGACGCAGCAGCCTCTGTGCCAAACGATGTGAAAGAAGGACATTTTGCTGTGATTGCCGAGGATGGAGACGAAACAAAGAGATTCGTGGTGCCATTGAGCTGTTTAACCAACCCAGCATTCTTGAGGCTATTGGAGCAATCAGCGGAAGAGTATGGGTTTGATCGAGATGGTGCACTAATCATCCCTTGCAGGCCCAATGAGCTTGAGATGTTATTGGCCCGGCCCATTAATGGCAGCTTGAAGAGGGAACCTCTCAAACTGCCGGGGCTAAGCTAGCTTATTTATTTATTTTAATAATTAGTGAATTAGTTGTTAAAAGAGAAAAAGAAAGAGTTCAAACCACGAAACTCCAATGTACACCACTTGTCCATTGACTCAACCAAGTAAACTACCTATGTGGACTAATCCGGGCTAAACTAGTTGAGACTGATCCTTCGATAAATTAAGCCATGGTTAATTGAATGCTACCAATGGCCTAATATGTATTTCGGGTAGGTACTAGTAGAGGTGGCAATTCGGGCTTTCGGGCCGGGCTCGGGCCGGCCCGCATCGGGTTCGGGTTTTATCGGACCGGGCCAAAAAAAGCCCGGATTGAAAACGGGCTCAAATTTGTGTGTCCGAGTCCTATATTTTTTGGGCTTTTTTCGGGCCGGCTCGGGCTTTGGCCTATGTTTTTCGGGCGGCCCGCTTCGGGCTCGGGCTTTTACGGGTTCGGGCTTTGTCGGACCGGGCCAAAAAAGCCCGGATTAAAAACGGACTCGAATTTGTGTGTCCAAGCCCGGTGTTTTTTCGGGCGGGCTAAGCCCATTTTGCCAGCTCTAGGTACTAGGTACAACATGACGGAACAAATACCAGAGTTACCACTTTCTTTTTTGTCGTGGGTAAGGGATCAATGATATATATTGGACAAAATATCATTAAATTTATCAGAATACCTTATTGTCACAAAACAAACCTTAATTTCTCTTGACGTTGTTTTTCAATATCTCTATCCCTGGTGATGTTGGGGGACAAGTAGAGGTGTTAAAATTGGCTTGCCCCCCAGCCCAATTTTTTTGCTTTCATGGTATTTTGATGTTTTTTCTTTGTAAAAAATGCAGGCTAGGCAGGTCTGACCCGGTGTGTTTTAAACCGGACTGGGTCACTAAATATGTGACATATGAAAAATATGGACTGACCCGACTCAGCCAAGTTTTGTAATTTGGCCTGATGGACTGGGCTGAGCTTGGCTAGGCAGCCCGCTTTGACAACTCCGGGGACAAGGCCGAACCAGAATAGAGGAGCCAGGGAAGTAGGCATCGAAAGAGCACAGAAACGATCCCCCGTTAAGCAGCTCAATGGATAAGAGCTGGGGTGATATCTGTGTGGGTGGGTGTTCGAACCCCACCCCGGCCCCCCCAATCCCCCCTCCCCTGGACAACAAAAAAAGCACAGAAACGGGGATTTTTTTTTTATTTTTTTGCTCAAGTGAAAAGATTTATTTTCATGTGAGAGGAAATGCTTGTTTTGGTTGGTTCACATAATGGCCCGTTTAACCCACAAATCTATATCGGCTTGTTAAATATAAGCCCATTTAATTCTGGATCGGTTTGCTTAACCTATGGCTCTGAGCTATGGACCCACGCACGCTGCACAAATATCTAGCGGTATGATTCCTTCCGGAAATAGTACTGTCGAGGGAAGAAAGAAAAGAAAGAGAACCGGACCGGGTTTGGGTGCAGTCGCTGTTTGGTGCAGTCATATAGTCAGAGCAATCAAAACCGTCGAATCAATATCGGACGGCTCACGATTTTAGTTTGTATTTTCAGCTCGATTTATTCTCATCGTCCAATCTAAATGGACGATCCCAATTTGCGACTGCACCACTGCACCTAATCCAAATCCTTCACCCTAACCGTAAGTTCCACGTTATTGAGAATTAAGAGAGAAAATATGACACTTTTGTAAGGTTCTAGTTTGCAGCTTTGATACTTGCTAGACTCCAAGGAGCCAACCAAGATTTCTTTTGTGCAGAATTTGACCCCAAGGGTCTCGTGGTCTGAAGGATCGTCGGTGGAGAGCATACTATATCACATTAGTTTTAAGAATTTAAACATTTTTTTCACTCCAATAAACTCTTTAAGATATTTCATATCTTTAGATTTTTATATTTCTTTAAAATGGGTCCATTAAGTCACCTTACAATTATCTTTTAATGATGAAAAACTGATTTTTATATAAGAGCATTTTTTACGTGTGTCATGATCACATCATTATGCTCTAATCCCACTTAAGAAGATGACTTTAATATTAATTTGGTCCCTGTAATATAAGAGATTTTTGATTTAGGTCTCTATAAAAAAGTCAAACTTTTTTCGTCCTTGTTTTATTTATTTTTTTGAATTTAGTCCTCATTTTATTTTATTTATTGAATTTAGTCCCTCATTAGCGTTGACCGCTGATATGGCACTGTGAGGTCCCTGTAAAATTCCTACGTGGCACCTACGTGGCTTACACGTCACCTGACACGTACCTATACAAATATTAAGTTTTGAATTTAGTCCCTCTTAAAAAACATGTTTTGAATTTAGTCCCTCTTAAACAAAACGTGTTTTGGATTTAGTCTCTCTCCCTCTCTCCTTCTCCACCACCCCCTCCACCACCCCCACCTCCTTCTCCTCCCTCCTACACCACGACCCCAACCCCCACCCCCCTCCATGGCTTTCCCTTTCTCCACCACCACCCCATCCTCTCACCCACCTCCACGACCTCCTCCTCCACCCTCACCATCAGATGGAAATCACACAACAACAACAACAACAACGAAAATCTGCAGATACAACAACAATAACGAAAATCAACATGTGAGGGGGAGAGAGAAAGAGGGCACCGTGGGAGTGAGAGAGAGAGAGAAATTAGGGGTGGGGATTTTTTGTTGTTGTTGTTACTGATTTTCTGTGCTTTGTTGTTGTTGTTGGGGGTGGAGGATGAGGAGTGGTGGTGGAGAAGGGGGAGAAGGAGGTAGGGGGTGGTGGAGAAGGGGAGAAAATGAAAGGGACTAAATTCAAAACACATTTTTTTAAGAGGGACTAAATTCAAAACTTAATATTTGTATAAGTACGTGTCAGGTGATGTATAAGCCACGTAGGCGCCACGTAGGAATTTTATAGGGAGCTCACAGTGCCACATCAGCGGTTAACTCCTCCAGGGACTACAAAATAAAACGAGGACAAAAAAAGTTTGACTTTTTTTATAGGAACTAAATTCAAAATCCAAAATTTTAGAGAGAC
Source organism: Glycyrrhiza uralensis (assembly GCA_030159175.1). Lineage (NCBI taxonomy): Eukaryota > Viridiplantae > Streptophyta > Magnoliopsida > Fabales > Fabaceae > Glycyrrhiza > Glycyrrhiza uralensis. Next base: position 51,021,846 of record BRZY01000003.1, on the reverse strand, counting down.
TATGCATGTACTTTTTTTCTTATATTTAAGACGGAGGGAGTATTAAAGCCTAAGAAGATTTAAGAACCACCCACCTATAAGAACTATTGGTAGAGATGTTCTTATACACCCACTATTTTGCTCTTAAAACAGATTGTTACCATAGCATTTTCTTTATCCCTGTTTTTATGCCTTTTTCCCGTTAAAGCTGGAGGTACAACATTTTGTTTTTTTTGGGGCTTTTCATATATTTTCCTTTTCTCTTGAACGGAGGGGGTCAGGGGCTTATGCTTTTGTTCTCTCCCGTTGTTCACTCAAATAGTGGAGGTCTAAGCACACGTTTATTCATCATGACCACTGCTTATAAATAAAAAAATAATAATCAAGAACACTGCCCCTCTCATGCTATCCTTTTGTTCTAATCACCGTCAGCTAGCTGATTAATGCCAAACATACGTGCATCAGACTTAAAGAGTATTTTGCCACTTCTTACACCTGTTTAGTAAATTAATCATAATTATGAAGACTTCCCATTTACTTAGTAAAGAATCAAATTTTAAAACTTTTTGAAGAGGGCCATCTACATAATTGTGGTTGCTTTCTATCGTCTTATTTCGAAGACAAAGGTCACGTCTGCCTCTCAAATTCATTGACTTGAAAACATGTATCCAAGGACTTTGTTTGCTATGGCCCATGGTATGATGGAAAAGAAAAGTTGATACTGAAACTTTGGAAATTGCACGTTCAATACCCATTCGTTTCGATAGAGGTGGCGTTTAACCTGGTCAAGTAGATAGATTTGATCACTGTGGTCAAGTTGGGTTTTAGCCATTGATATATTAATTTTAAATTCCAAAGGCTAGGATCTTATAGGTGATACCCGGTACATAGGTTAAAGTGTGAGTAAAAAGTATTTGCAAAAGAAGGGTTAATGTGTTCCTCATTTACATTAGTTCCAGGAATCTTTTGAAAATAATATTTTACCCAAAATGAACAGTGACATCTTCAACCTCCAGCCGGGTCAACCCGTGAGGTGAAGCGGGTCACACAAACCCATCCATTTTCAGCGCTGTTTAGCCTCGTTTCTGCTCTGATTCAACACGGTTTCGAGTGGATTATACTTAGAAACTGATTTCTAATGAATCTAACACAAAAACCCCAATTTTTTGATGAAAAAAAATATTTTGGGAATCACAAAATGTTGAGTCGGTTTACTGGATTAGCACCGTTTTGCTCCTTTTCGGCCTTGTTTTTGTCGCGATTTCAAGTGGGTTCTACTCAAAATTAAGTTTCTAACAGTTCTAACACAAAAGCCCCAAATTATAACCACTAAATTTTAAGAATTCAAGCTTTCAAAAACACGGTTTTCATAACCTCAAACCCGTTGTTTTATTTGAATTTCTCCTTCTATTTCTGCCTTGGAAGCCGTGCAAGATGATGGGTCAGCAAATAAAGTACTCCTAAGCTTGCGAGAACACAAACTTTGCAATAAGAAATATTTCGACATGTAGGGGCTGCTTTTGGTCTTCTTCACAGCTGGATATCATGTCCACAATGTGAACTTGTCCTGCCCCTCTTGTGTCTCCAATGGAAATATCAGAAAATGGAAAAAGATAAAGATTCAAGGTGACCCCAGTGGATATTAAAATCTACGGGTTGGAATGTATTCAGAGAAAGTTAGGGCCACATTTAAAATTGTGTAAAGTTTGGTGGAGTAATCTCTTATTTGCACTAAACCGGTTTAACTTACTATAGTGGGTATAGGGCCCACTTGACCACAATAATCAAATCTATCTACTTGACCAGGTTAAATGCCACCTTAGATAGATAGCATAGCTTTTCCACCCAATTGAAATTTGAACTCACAAACAACCCCACTGCAGCAAGGTGCTTAATTGCATATTCATCTTAACTTCAATCAATTATTTTATAGACTAGTTATAGATCGATCCTCTGTTTGTTAAAGAAGATAACAAGACTTTTGACCAATGATTCTTGTCAGCAATTGTCATATCCAATCATCAATTGTGTTTCCTCCTTAACAATTAATAGGAAGAGTTGAAGAATGGGCAGATAATTGGTCACTGTTTGATCCCTCAAAGATTTTCAGAATCAGAGCAAGTGGATATGCCTCTATTGCTTAACCGAGAGAGCCACAAAAGGGGATAGGCTTGATTTTGCTACAATAATTCTGACGTACACAGGCTTATGAATAAATAACTAATCTATATTCTATAGCCAAATTATCATCAACTTTAGTAAATTTTGCGCTCTTGTTTTGTTTGCTCATTTTTATTAATAAATTTTTAGCTTATCCAAAAAAATCATTAACTTCCGTAGATGATGTTTGTGAAGCAAAAGCAAAATGGTTGCAAGAATTCTGATTTTTACTTTTGCTTTATGGTACAAAAGGAGGGACTGTAGAGGAGAAAGTTTGATAGAGTAAGGGTTGCATATACCCATCACAATGTACATGGCTAGGTGAACACCTCCTTGTGACCCCTAACCATTCTCTGAATTTACATCTGAAAAAGGAATATTTAAGGTCCCATGGTATAGTGCCAGACCCTTTGCGTGTGGTCCCCCTTTGCGAGAAATTCAACTGTGAATAAAGCTCTCTCTTTTTTTTCCGATAAAAAATAAAGCTTTTTTTTTTATTTCATGGTGTCACGTGGCACCATCGTGTTGTCTGTGATGTGTCTTACCGTCAAGCCAGCCATCATTGTGATTGTGAGCGATGTGCATTCCGTTGTGTAATTTTATTACTGGGCAATAGCAATGGACCACCGCCTTACACTCATAGTATACTCTCACTTTATTGAAATAGGGTGTGTGATAGGTGGTAGGGTGTCCACCTGTCACTACCCAATTTTATTATGCATATGGACCAAAGGAAATAATATATTAAACACTTTGATAAATTGATCAATTGTTCTACCAATTAAACACACCAAGAATTGCAAATAATAAAATGACTTAGGCATGTTTGTTTAAGATTAAAAATAGGTGATTTTTGCATAAAATAATCAAATGGTTATTTTTTTAGAGATTTTTTTAAAAAACAAAAGCTAATTTGTATTTATTTACATTCATAAAAATTACTTTTTTATTTTTTCTCTCATTTTTTACCTTATTAAAATTAGATTATTTCTTAAACTACTCCAAATGATTTTTATTTTAATTATTGATTATTAATTTCTTTAAAAAAAAATTCATAAAATAATCCAAAACAAACGGTATCTTAATTATTCTTAAATATAAATAATTGATTATGCACAACTACACGCCATCAAGTCAGTGAAGTCAAGGAAGGAGTGATCATCAAAGAAGAGTGACGGGAAAGAACCTTTCGGTATATTCTAAACTTATGATTAATTCCGTTGTATATTAATTAGGGGGAAAGGGCCGTTTTTCCATCTTAATTAATACTTCCTTTTTTTAATTTTTTTTAACAACATGGATGTGGAATATATCTTACAGAAGATGCAAGAGCTGCCAAAATGGGCTTTTGGGCTGAGTTTGGGTTGACCCGCATTGGGTTCGGGTTTTATTAGGTTTGGCAAAAAAATCTAGATTGAAAACGGGTTCGAATTTATGTGTCTGAGCCTTCCATTTTTTGGACTCGGGCTTTAGCTTATATTTTGCGGACAGCCCGCTTTGGGCTCGGGCTTTTTCGGGTTCGGACTTTATCGAGCCGGGCCAGAAAACTCCGGATTAAAAACGAGCTCAAATTTATATGTTCAAACCCTTTATTTTTTGGATTTGTTCGGCCCGACAAACCCGACCCATTTTGTGAGCTCTAGGACTCCTGCACAATCCTTCGTTTTTGTATATATATATATTTTTATCAAAATCCTCGTTTTGGTGAAAACACTGGAAAACATATACTAGTGAATATCTTTATTAAAAACACTTTTCTTTTAGGGAAAACTTTATAAAAAACACTTAAAGCCCAAAAAGTATTTCAGGATTGATTAGGTTGACCTTTCGCAGTTTGTTTGTATAGTTATTAATTAATAAACTCATATTTTTTTCTTCATCTAATAAGACACAGCGTTTGATTATTTCTTATAAGTTTATATTAATCTAATATTATTTAAACGAGGAGGGATTAAATTATACTGGTATAATTTTTGGACGATATTACACTGCTAATAACTATTCACCGGATAATTATATTCTAAAACTCACCGTTGGATTAAAAGATACTATCATGTAGATTATTCCTATAAAATTTCACGTCAATCTAAAATCATTTAATGTGTCATTGAGATACGTTAAGATTAATGTCTTTTAAAGTGTATGAATTTTGACATATCTCAATGACACATTAAACAATTTTAGATTGATGTGAAATTTTACAGGAATGATCTATATGATAATAACTTTTAATCTAACGGTGTGTTTTAGAATATAATTATCCACTGAAAAGTTATTAACGGTGTAACATTGACCAAAGTGTTATACAAGTGTAATTTGATCCCTAAGAATAATATTAAATTATGAAAAGATCGCCATCACCGTCAGTTTATTAGCAGCAATTGTCTTTCCAGTTTAATGGCGGGTTAAACTGTTAGAGAGTCCTTGTTTTGCACTGGTTTTTGGCTTTTCACATCCTTTATGAAGGTTCTTGTTTCTTTCCCAAAAGGTAGAAAAAAAATCAAGGGTGCTTTGAGTGCATGGTGGTATGTGGTCAGTGGTCATAGCATCATCATCATAACGAAAGACATATTCCATGCATAAAGCCCAATGCCATTGTCATCATGATCCCTCACGTTGGAACTCAGGGTCATGTAGCACATGCAACCCAAACGACCCGGTTCTCATAGAAGGTGATGTATTAATCCTAACTTACTTTTTGCACATAATGCAAATGGCAAAGGCAGGCTAAGGCAGAGAGAGAACCCATAGACCATTAGTCATTGATAATAATCATTATACTGAAACTCTGCTTTATAGTAGTTAATTAATAGATTAATATAACATAACATTGATAATTAAGGAACTTTTTTCATAAAAACTGATTCATATATGTAAACACGTCACACATAAATGGTTGGTGTGGTGAGTGCTTGGCAATATTTACGATAATTACCCCACATGATTATTGAAATGACGGTCAAGAATAAGATCATCTCATTCAATTTACGATGAATTAACTATCCCATTTCTAAGAATTTCTATTTTTTAATGTTCATGTCATGTGTCTGTTTGTGCTTGTTCCGTTGCTTTTGGTATTGGATAATTTGTACACATAACTATGCTGAGGGGGGCAAATTAACAAATTAGCCAGTTATAATATGAAGACCCAGTCCTCTTGAGGAATAAAGCAAAAAAAGGTATGCTCACCTCAATGCAATGCAAGTTATAGTTAAAATCTAGAGTCCTAGTTACTGATCAAATTAAATTTGCACCAAATGTCCAGGCATAGCCCAAGTATCATTTTCGTGGGGTCACTGGAAACAATGAAAGAGCCAAGTTGGAAAGAGTATGTGGGGAAGAGCTGTTAACATATAGGGACAAATGATAAAGGTGATAAAGGACGGACTTGAAACCCACTAACGAATTACCAACCTGGCTTCAAGGGGGTCGATGGATGCAGGTGACAAATTTATAATGGTAGAAAGGAAGGACAGGGGAAGAAACTTGCAGGAACAAGTGCAATGACTAATGAATGCACACACCAACAAATTAACACCTTGGAGTAACAGGACACCTAATAAGGACACGCAGAGTGCAGGCCTTATCTGTCCCTCTCTCCATAATCCAATTACAATCATTAATTTGTAGGAACAATATTGTCAGTCCACAAAAGTGTGTTGTAGAACAAATTAGACCAAAGTGGGAGAGAGATTATTCCATATCATCATTTACATTGTTCCTTAGCTAATAACAAAATCTGAAATTGGTATTACCACATGATGTCAATGGTATTGGTTAATCACATCAAAAACCTTTTCCCTTACAAAGCACAAACCCATCTAAAAGCATTTCAAAAAAAAAAAAAAAAGAAAGGAAAAAAATAGAAAGACTCTAGTCTCTAGCCTCCTTATAGTCCTTCCCCTGCCCTTAAATCAGCCAAAGACCAACCAAACCATCATCATTCATCATGATCGCCAAGTTGAATGAAACCTGTGACACCTCACTCACATGACAGAGCAAGCATTCGGGTTCTCGTCACTGAACATCTGTGACGATGGTGGTTGTGCATGCAAGTGGAAATGCCACAACTGCTCCGGGTAGACTACTTGTCCTCCATAGTTATTATAGCCGCCAACATTGCCATATCCATAGCCATAACCATAACCAAAGGCAGGTTGAGCCAAATAGTACTCCATTCTGCTCTGCTCCATTTTCCCTTCTCCCTCCTCACCCTTCTCATTATTACCATTACCTCCTCCTTCCCCACCACCACCCTTGTTCTTCTTCTTGCCTCCTCCTCCTCCTTCCTTGTCACTGTCTTTGTCTTTCTTGGGAGGGACCACCTCAACCTTCCTCTTCAGCTTCTCAGTCAGATTCCCAACCAGAGCTTTTACATCCATTGTCCCCTTAACTGTCACCGTTTCCTTTTCCTTGTCTATGGCCATTTCCTGAACTCCTGCACCATCATCAAAATCATATCACATTCATATCAATAACAAATTAGCTAAATCAAAACGAGAAAAACCAAAATAAAGAAAATCATTAATCAATGGCAAAAAAAGAAAAAGAAAACTCACCTTTGGTTTTCAACACAGTCTTGCCAATCCTGTCAAGGCATCCCTGGCAGTGCAGTGCCACCTTCAGAACCGCCGTAGTCACCACCTGTTAAATTACATTAAACAAAATAATAATAAGAAACAAATAATTCCCTTTTTTTAAAAAATGAATCAGTAAATCATTCATTAATTTAATACAAACAAATTGGGGGAAAAGAAAGAAAAATCCCAGGCTGGCAGTGGCAGAGAAAATGTAGTAATAATTATAGAGCCCAAGGTGGGTGGGTGGGGGGGGGGGGGGGACCAGTGATGAGAATAACCTCTTTGTCTTTGGGTTTTTTGTCGTCGGTTTTCTTCTCGGATTTGTTGTTTGGTTCGGTGTCCTTGTTCTCCTTCTTTGGCTGCGGAGAGACGAGTTCCACCTTCTTCTTTACCTTCTCCGCCAGGTTGTCCCTCACTTTGGTGGGGTCCACTTTTCCCATGACGGTTACCTTTCCCGTCTCGCTTTCCGCCTTCACCATCTCCACTCCTTCAAAATCACACACACACACACACACACAAGAACAAGGTTCAATTTCAACGCTAAAAAACACAGTAATAACTAATAAAATACTGAAATCACAGATCGGTTTTGCAAATGCATCGACGAAAACACTAAGAGTAAAAAAAATCGAAGAAATTAAAAAAAGTATTGGAAAAACAAATTTCACTCCATTATTCTCTCCACCAACAAATGAATAGTATTAAAGAGATAGAGAACTGAAGCAGAGTGATGTGATCAATGTGATGACGAGTCTGGATCAAACAAAGAAACCAACTAACCTTGGAAAGAGCGAAGGTGTCGCATGATTTTGGAAGCGCAACCGTCGCAATGCATGTCGACCTTCAAGACCACAGTGATGATGTTATCTTGCTTCTTTCCTGCATCGGGCTTTTCTCCCTGTGCCTTGTTCTTCTTCTGCAACATCAACATATTAGTACAGAGACAGAGAGCATTTATTTAAGATCAAAACAGAGAAAACGGAAACTGAGAGAGAGTGAGGTTTTACCGCTCCCATTGTGGTTTCTGGAAAGACAGAGAGGAAGAGTAGTGTGTTTTTAGTGGCTGTGTTATTGTTATGCGAGTAGTATTAGTAGTGGTTACTCCGAGTAGTACATTTTATGGTGTATATATGTAGCACTGAAACAACCAACATGCTGCGCGTATGTGTTATGAGGAAAGCGACCCACCACGCTGCGCCTGCGTGTAAACATCTTCCTAGTATTTCCTCTTTCCTTCTTTCACAAGTACCTTCGTTTAAATTTCTTTTTGTTTATGTTTATTTTTTATTTTGACTTGTTTTGACTTGAGCAAAGAGCAAGAAACTTCTTGCCTCTTGCCGGGGGTAGATGCTCAGTGTGTGTGTTGTGTGTGGTGTGCGTAATCATACACCGTCAGCCTTCAATTGGATTGGGCTTCCATCAATGCTAAAATGCCCTGTTTGGTATATTTGCTGACAAACAAAACCTTCTTCTGTTGACCAAAAGAAAAAAAACTTCTTCTGTCCCCTTGCTTGGGTCTGTTTATAGGTGTTATCTTTTCTTTCTTTATTTATCCGTTTTTTTTTCTCTGGGCTTCTAGACCCACTTTTCCAATAGCTAAACAAGATCCAGTAGAAAAATTTCCTCCGGGCTTTTGACAACCATGATTTTGTTTTTGCTCTCGTCAATGAAAAAAAAAGTACATACAATCTATAACCTATTTATATTTTAGATTTAATGTGCAGAAAAATATTTACCATTTTGAAATTTTAGTTCAACACTTGAAAAAACTCATTTGAGAAACCACCATTATTGTGTGGGGAAATAGGAGTGTTTAATTTAATAAATAGAGGCTGAGTGATATTGTGTAGAAAGAGAGTAATACATGGTGGATTGATTTTAGATGCACAACAAGAAGAAGGGATCTAGAAACAAAGTTGGTAAGAAATCTAACAGACTAACACAATAAAGGAAAGGGCCCTCTACAAATCAATACCTTTTCCTCTCAAATCTACGAGAAGGGATAATATGAAAATAGATGTCATTTATGTGGAAAGACTGTGCATTTTAAGGATTGTTCAAAATATAAGGTTTGATTCAAAAAAAGAAGGATAAACTTAGTGCTTATGTATATTTTGAGATCAAATTTGGGTTAAGTTTCGTATAATACCGACTGGATTGGTTTTGAATTGACAACTCATATTTGTAATATGGCACAGGTAAGCGTTTATGTATGTATAAATTATATTTATAATCGAATAAAAAATGTGGTAAAATTGATTTCATACAAACCGTAAGCTGTTTTGATAAGCTATCATAGAGAATTTATGAAAATAAGTTCAAAACAGTTTATAAACCGGTCATAAACTCTGTCAAACACACTAACTGGATAAACTCAAATAAACTCTAGATAAGACAATTAAAAAAACAAAAATGTTACTTTAACACCTGCTCCACCTCCACTACACATTTTTTTAACTATTCACATCACATGTCAGGTGTACAGGAGGGATGAGAGAACGGTCAATGTATCATTACTCTTAAAAAAAAAAAAGAGTCTAAATTTGGTTTTATAAAATTAACCGAGTGGCCGCTGAAGTATTTATGATATGTTATTATGAGTCCAGCTAGCTCACATACTTTATTACTCACTTATACTTCCGTTCTGGTTTCCCCCCCAAAGAGTTCAAACCATTTTGGCACGCCACTGCACTGCAATGCCCTACGCTACCTTTTTTCATCGGAGAGAATTGAAACAGATGGTTGTTGGGCCAATATTGGCCCCTATAGTTCCCTTCCCTCCCTCCACTTGAAATTAATTAACGTTTGCATTGCTCTACAGACAGAGTACTGTACTGTACGCCCAACGCCAGTCCAATCCTTGACGTGGCAACGTCTCATTGGTTGGGGGATCAAATCCCACGTGGTAGTGGTGGTTTACTTCACGTGATCATAGTCCCTCCTTGTTGTGTGGCAGGCATGCGGGTGCACGGCTCTTTCTTACTTTGGATATCAGAACAAAATAAAACTATAATGGGGACATATCTTCATATCAAATCCTTATCGGTTCATAATCCAACGAATAATTACCCCTTTAACGCTCTCTTTCTATTGGCTCCCTACCTTGTCAAATGCTTTATTAGTACAGGATACGAGCCCATTTGGGTAGATCATGTGTCCCGTTGAATTTATTTGAGTGAAAAAAACATTCCTAATAGCATCTTCAATGTATCAAGTTTATATATATATTCTTTATATATCAACAGCTTTTATGGTATAAATAACTCTCAAGTTGGGGTTCTACCATTACGTTTAATATATAGGTTCTTTAATCTCACATATATGGTACCATAGGACCCACACAAAAAATGAATTAAGCAACTCTCATTGCTTGCCGATGCTCTAAACGGTTATATATACATGTATACTTCTTCTCCTCACTCATCAACACTGAACCCCCTCCCCCTTCTCTCTCCCTTGAAATCCTTATCATAAAACCATTTAGCTATATATATAGTGCCGAAATTCACAGGCCATTATGTTTGTGCCGATATGTTGCCTTTATCTGCATTTGCACCTGCACTTGATCACTTGGTTTTCTCTGTTCGAGCGACTTACCTACAAAAAAAAAAACTCAATGGAATATATTAAAAAAATACGTAGTATATATATGTGGGTGTGGACGAGGGACCAAGCAGGAGGTGCAGGTGCATCTGCAGGTAAATGCCATCTTGGCTATGATCACCTTTATACTGCAACTTTTTTTGTGTTGGCCTGTGTTAATGCTTTGCGCTTGGAAAAAAAGGGGTAAGATCGCTGCCTCTTCACTATATATATGTTGTAAAAATATTATTATTTATTTTAAAGTCAATTATTAAAATTAACTTATCTCCATTGAATTGGTCAAATTATTGTTGAAAGGTTTGTAACCGCAACCTTATCTCGATCCCTATTTTGATGCCTCTCTTTGAAGCAAAATCCCTATTTTTATGCTCACAAACGTTGCAATTGATATAAATCGTGGGTGTGGCCTTTGGCATATATCGATATATATATTTCTACTGGATCGGTATTATTTTTACTCAATTGAGAGGAGCGCTTTCGATTTTACGATCCATCACTAAAAATATTTTCATCTTGGCTTCTCTCTTATAAAATAATATCTCTACTTCCTTCTAGTTAATTTTGATCAATTGATATTTTCTATTCAAATACTTTTCCGGTTCAGTTCTACTACTTTTGCTCTATTATTCAACTTATTATTTTATGGTGTATTGAAAACGATGAGTACATTGGCGGGGCTTGAAGATAATATATATTTATAAAATTAAGTTGGAGTTTTGTTGAAGAGTTCACCGATCAATAGTGATTCTGCTTGTAAGAAAAAGTGGCTATTCTGGGTTGTTCATCGCCTGTTTGATTGCTCTTGCTGTTCTGTTACCTCGGTTCTTAACCGGGACGGGTCTGTTGTACTCTTGGGAATTTGCGTCTGTGGGCGGAAAAATCTTTAAGGGCAGTCTAACCGACGCTTCAGGTCTTTTATTTTTACCCACCTTAATTGTTTTGCAGGTTTCATGATTAACCGATTGTTAATGGTGCAATGCTATTTGGCGATTATTTACAACAATATACACAAACATAGACTGTTTACACGAGGCTCGCTTAATCTGGTTCTTGTAGATTCCCTTATTTTTTTACACACCACAGCATGTGATATATGTAGTGTTGTATATATGCCATACGTACTTGTGCAGATCCAGATCTGAATACGGAAGTGGAGTCTAGATGTTAAAATTTAGTTAAGAAGGGGTCTAAATCCGAGACCACCTATTATATCCTTCTGAAGAGCTTATATATAGAAAATTCTGATCAGAAAAATTGTATTTATATATATATATATATATGCCTCCGGAATATGCTTAATTTATAGTCAGAGGGAGTTAAAACCATCCACACACATGGTCTTAATGGTTGATTAATACTCCAGATATCATCGGAAAGAGGTCGATGTACACAGTACAGGACTTGGTTTTTCTTTTCTTTTCAATTTCTTTGCCTTTTGTTAGTTTTCCGTTTAACTCGGATGCATATTGGGCTTATGAAAATGACACAAGTTGAATCTTAGCAATTCGCCTATACATATGCTTTATATCAAAAGCAAGAGTTCGCATAAAGAAACGATGGAACCCCGAGTTGTTTCTTAGCCGATAGTTTTAGCTAGCTATGGACCTCTGGCAGGTTAACTAGTATAATATATAACATGATCAAGATCTGGCTCATCTTTTGTGATATATTGACAAAAAGAAAGAATCTATGCGCTTAAGAGCATTATGACACTATGCCCTAGCATATAACATATCTCATATTCACATTGGCAATCTCATTTTCATCTGGTAATTAATCTGCAAAGCAGACTTTGCACACACGTTTTGGGGCATAATATATGTGTAGTGTGTGTTTGGCCAAGTATTTGTGAATGAATTTGATTGATTTTATAAAATTGAGTTCGAAATAAAATAATTTAGGTTTTTTTTTTTTTTGCTTTAAAAGTAATTAGTTTTGATATAAAACACAATATTAATTTTTCAATTTAAAACAAAATCTATTTTTTTGTCACTTTTATTAAAACAAAGGTTTGGAGGAATGATCAATTTTGGCCAACAATAACTAAACATGTATATTTTTACTAAATTCATGTTTGAGACAAGACAAAATTAATTCTGATCAATATCTCAATGTCAAACCTAACACACATAAAAACACCCTGATCGATAATTAATTTCGTATTTTATATAAAGTTATTAATTGTTGTATTCATCCATACACCTTTAGTTGTACATGAGAAAAGAAACAAAAACTAAAACAAAAGAAGTGCACTGCAGCATTTTTGACATACAACAACATCTATCTTTATAACAATAAATCATTCTCATTGGATCATATTAGGCAACAATTTTTTATTATATCGTCGTATACTAATTTTTTTTGTTACATGTAACAGTTAAAAAAAAATCTAAAAAACCAATAGACAACGATTTACTAATCGTAATTATTTTAATTTTTTTGATGAAAAATCATTTTAATTCTTTGAACAACAATTAAAACTTATTAACCCATTCTCTATTTATTTCTAATAAAATATGAAAAGAACAAACCATTTTTATGAGTGTGTTTATTTCAAGGTAATAAAAAATATTCCTTGAAAAGTTGATTTGGAAATGTAATATTTCATGTTTGATAAAAGTTTTAAAAAATTATTTTCGGATATCATTAATTCCTTAGAATATATTTTTTTCAAGGTTTTTCTCTTTTCCATTTCTACGAAGAATAATGGGTATATCATATTCCCATGAAAATATAGGTAGTTTTAATATTCAACTAGCTATAACTCCTTACTTTCATCTTATTCTACCACATTTTTTTTATTTTTGATTTTTTTAAATAAATAAATTTTAAAAATATTTCAAAGAATATTAAATACTTACCAAATATTTAATTGAAAATCGTATTCTTGGTAACAACGTTCCCACTAATGTCATTCTAGGGAATATGATTAGGTTTAAATATTTTCAATACCCGCTAAATTTCTTTTACTCTCTTTTGTCCCGCGTTTGCCACTCTGCTAAGCATCACTGCATCAGTGTGGTTCTTTTCAAATCTTTTTCCCTATTCGAACCTGCGATGTGAGTGAACTTGGGAGGGGAACGACTTCGCGAATTCGCAGGTGCCGAAGTAAACAGCGGAGGAGAGGAGGCTGTGGACCCCACGACGACGTCGAAGAACCCGTTGGAGTGGAAGGTCTTGGCGGCCGCTTCGAGGGCGTTTTTGTAAATCTCCGAGGCGCCCTTCATCTGCATCTTGGTCTTGATGGTGTGAAGCGGGTGGAGGCACGCGTGGGTGAACGCGCCAGCGATGAGGGAGAGGCTCTCGGTGAGGGGTTCGGCGTTTGTGGGGGTTCGGGATTCGGGTCAGGTCCACTTCGGGGTATCGGGTCAGAGGTGTAGAACAGTAGAAACACAAACGCAAGAGAAGCAACAAAAAAAATTCCATAAGATCAGCAATAAGGGTCTCGGGGAATTGAGAACTGATCGTTGTGGCATACATTCTTGTCATGCCACTTGGTGCTTTGAGCATCATTGTTAGGTAAAAACGCTTGCCGAATTTTAATTCTGCTTGTCTTGCTCCACCCATTTGGCTTTTTAAGTTTTAAAACTTTAACTCGATCTACTATTTTTTTTTTTGCTTGTAAAATGGCTAGTGCTGTATTGGCTCATTTCCTGTTGGGGGAGAAGCTGCAGAAAATTGGCATGCTTGGTTGTCTTCTGTGCATCACACATACTCGATGGCTCAACGTCCTGCAGAGAGGTTGGTTTCATTTACAGAAATTTGGGGTTTTGGATTTTCCTTCATTTTTATCTTTATAGCTTGTGGATTGTGTTTGTGATCATCCAGAATGCAGTGTTTGTTATCAGTTCTGGGACTAATTATATTATATATATTATACAATGCAGTGCGTATTGTAATTCACAATATTAAGGTGTAAAATAGTGCTACTACAATTTGTAGGGTTGTTATCTTGTTTTCAATGTTTTGATTTTAAGCTTGCTTGGCTATATCTGTTAACCCTATAGGATACACTTCGAAATTGCATTCTATCGAAGCAATTGACCCAATTTTTTTGTACTATCTTATTTTTTGGATCGTGCTTTTGCAATAAACTCCTTTCTGAGAATTTTTCCTGAAGCTGTCTTAGGAACACTGTCGATGAACGTCACCCTTCGCAATCTTTTGAAAGGTGCAACCTGTAAACAAGTATAAAAATGAGTAACAACTGACAAATGCACACAGATCAATCTTCCAAATGCTTCATTAAAACATCATACTTTCCCTATTGAATTAGAGGATTATTATATTACTACTCAGTATCCAGTATCTAGCAAACTTAATTAGGTGTTTATGCTCAATTGCTCATCCACAAAACGAGCATTTGTAGAGGAAATCTGAGTTATATCTTTGATAAGACAAAATTTGTTTATTTTATGATGAGTGCAGTGAAGAACAAGCACGTTCTTTATCTCTCTCTCACCTGATTGGCAATAAACTTCTGAACTTCTTCCTCAGTCAGTGAACTGTTGGGTGAACGGACAACATATGCAACTGGAACCTCACCAGCCTTATCATCTGGATATCTATAGAGAGGAAGTAACTCGACTATGAGTTCTAAATAATGAATAAGATAAGATGTGTAAAATAAAATTATAGATCATGCATGTGATACTCACGGGATGACAACAGCATCTAGTATTTCAGGGTGAGAAACGAGAAGCGCTTCAAGTTCTGCTGGCGCAACCTAGTGACAACAATGAGACAAACATCACGTAAAGTGAATCTCCTGAACATAAACAGAACATGGTGACATATAACCAGAAGGGTCATAGAGAAATAATCACCCAAACAGAGCAGTACATGCATTATTGTGGACTAAAATTACTACCATTGACACATTGACAAGTTAGCACGTAGAGCATTTGGTTAATGCACACGAATACCATATCACTTTGGTTAAGATTTTGGATATATGACTGCAATGTAATGCATGCCCAAAAAATTTACTTTCGTTTTTGCTTCATTTAGATTACATACCTGAAAACCTCTGTACTTGATCAGTTCTTTGAGGCGATCAACAATATAAAGTTGCCCATCCTCATCAAAATATGCAAGATCTCCTGTATGTACCCACCCTTCTTTATCTAAAGTCAATCTTGTGGCCTGTGGATTGTTATGATAACCTGAAATTTTTGTAACAGTTGCACCAAGTTTTATCTAGGAAAAGTTTACATAATACAAATTAATGCCAGATTCTATATAAAGCAAAAACATGTCGACACCCCCATCCCAGTGGAAAACATTTAGTGAAACAAGAAGAATATGAACTACAATTCTAAACATAATGTCAGACAGATGAAAACTTCAAGACTTGTTACAGAATTATTTTAAAGCATGAAGAAGGAACACTAACAAAGTGTATGGAGATGTTCCAATCTAGTTATTAACTCTAGAGGAGCAGATGCATTGGCCATTTGGCAGAGAGCTTTCATACTATTAAGCATTAGTCTTTTAAGAATCCAGTCAGACCGCATCTTTTTCTTTAAGAATCGCATTTGTTGTAGTCTATCCTACATCTTAATTTACCGCTAAAAGCCAATAATTTTTGACATCAAAATCAAACTGGTTCATGTTTTTTTTTCTAGACAAGAAAAATACAAACGGGGTGTGGGCCGGGGAAGAAAGTAATGTCGAATTGTATGAGTTGGAACTAATACACACTGTCAAGTCGTGCCCCCCCCCCCCCCCCCCAAAAAAAAAACTTGCCAAAGTGAATGGATTGCCAAATTTATATCGTACTGTCATGCCAATGGATTTTAACCTGTCTGGCCTAAGGAATTCACTTCAGTTTCCAACTTATTGTGGTTAATGGTTTAAGATCCAAGTCCAATAAGATGTGACACCATTATGCTGTCCTCTCATATTTTCAGCCAGTAAATATCTGACTCTATCTTTCCAACAGTAACCTTAGATCTTTTCTTTTTTTTAGTCACTGACTAAACACTAAGGATAGGAATTTTATGCATAAGCATAAATGTTGCATGACATGGAACCGAAGCACTCTACCTTGCATCATGGTAGGACCCCGTATCCATAATTCCCCCAACTGTCTTGGAGGGAGTGACCTGTGTGTATCCACGCTCACTATTTGAGCTTCGAGCCCTGAAAGTAGCATTCCAGTTGAGCCGGGATGACGTTTCCCTTCTCTTGGATTCTCCATAGAAACAATGCCACAAGTTTCTGTCATACCATAGCCCTGATATATACCACAAGAAAAACATGTAAATTATTTTTTTATCTTTTTAAGAAATAAAAAAATCGCACAAATTGTCCAGATTATTTTGGTAAGGGTCAATCCTATGAGTCATGAACTTCACCATGCGATACAACAATGTATAGTTGGTTGATGACTTGGCGCGGTTTTGAAAAACTTCAAAGAAAGTTAATAAAGTTTCCATCTTATGAACCAAAGCTTTCTGAGTTACCGGAACCACATGACATCAAGTTTCCCATATCACAATTCATGCTCCATACTATTAGGGCATGCTTGGTGGACACGATAAGGCAGGCGCAATAGGATAAAACTATCACATCCTATATGAATCTATTATATAGTAACCTAGCATGATAGAATAAGTAAACTTTGTCATCTTATTTTATTCTGTCTTCTGGTTATAATTTTGTCCAGTGGTGAGGCCTAAGTTAGAAACCAACAGGATATGATAACAACTTTTTCCCATTCATCTTTATTATCTAAATTAAAAATTAAAAAATCTTTAAAATTATAATAAATCATTTAAAATATATTAAAGTCTAAAATATCTAAAACAAAATAAAAAAATTAGTTTAAATTAACAAAGATCTAAAAAATATTAAAAATTAATTTTACAAAATTCATCAAAAAATAAAAATCTATTAAAAATGAAAAATATATTCAAATATAAAAATATTTAAAATAAAATTAAATATTTAAAACGAAAATAATATTCAAATTAATTTAAATTATTAAAAATCTAAAAGAATATTAAATTTAATATTAAAAAAATTACATGTAATTTTGTCGTAGTAGTAATTTTCTCATTTTATATTATTTATATCCTATCATATTATTACTTTGTCTATCTCTCAAACATAATGTTTGTTATCCCATGTGCATCAAATATAAGATATGATAATAGTTTATCTTGTCTATATCATATCCTTATTTTATCCCCCTCTTACCCTATCATGCCCACTAAACAGGCTCTTAGTTACAACAAACACCATAAAGACCATATATAGTTATAGTTAGTACGTAGTTCATATAAGTTATTTTGATATCCCAAGACGGCAAGCCTTTTTTTAACGTGCAACAGAGCTGGTTGTATGGTAAAGCCATATAATCTCTAAATAATTTTTCAATAAGATTTTAAGCTTTTGATCCATAGGTGAGTGTTTTTTGCAAGAACTTACGAGGTTATTGTTCTGTGAAGTTCATAGAATTGGCAAAAGCGGGTGATGAATTACCTGAAAAATGGTAACATGAGGTAAATGCCTGACACACTCCTCCATCAACTCCTTCCCAAGAGGAGCACCACCGCATGCAATATGCTTCAACGACGACAAATCATACTTATTAAGCACACCCTGTTTTGCCAGAGCAAGCATGATGGGAGGCACCAACCACAGATTTGTCACCCTGTGCTTCTCAATGGCCTTCAACAACATCTTCAAGTCAAACCTCTCCATTGACACCACCGTGCACCCCCGTCGGAGCTGTGTGTACACGATGGCCCCAAGCCCATAGGTGTGAAACATCGGCAAAACACATAGGGACACACCGTGAAACTCCCCCGCCAAATCATCGTCCATGCCCCCCATAAGTGATGCCGCGATGAAGTTCCTATGTGTGAGGACCACGCCTTTTATTGGAGAAAAGTCTCACATTGATTAGAGATAAGGCCTAAATAGAAAATAAATTGCAAAGACACCCCTCACATTACAAGCAGATTTTATAGGGATGAGTTATGTCATTGATAAATCAAAGATACTAAAATCTAATACCTTTGCTCATCCCTGTGGTCCCCGAGGAGTACAAAAGCACCGCCGTATCGCCTTGTTTCACCTCGTTTTCTGGCAGCTCCATCACTGGCCCTGCCACCTCCATCAACGTGTAAAAACTCGTGACATTCGAACCCGTTGCATTCTCGGAACCGATAATCACTGTGGGGAGGTTGAAACCCTTCATCTTGTTCCATAGTTTAGGGACAGTGATTACCAGCTTAGGGTTGGAGTCATTGACTTGTTTGGTGAGTTCCGCGATGGTGTAAACAGGGTTGACGGTGGAGACGATGGCACCGATGGCTGTGGCGGCAAGGAAGCATATGGGGAAGTGGATGTTGTTGTGCATGAAGAGGAGGATGACATCATTTTTGTTGATGCCGAGGTGGAGGAAACCGTGAGCGAGCTTGGCGACTTGGGATTTGATTTGTGCAAAAGAGAGGGTTTGTGAGGAATCAGCGTCGATGAGAGCGGTTTTGTTGGGGAAAGAGGATACACTATCGAAGAGGAATGAAACGAGGGAGAGGTTGGGGTCGTTGGGGAGCACCACGGAAGGCTTTAAAGACCTATATATTCCATCATGACCGTACCCGGATCTTTGTATCGAACAGGACAATAATAAACATGGATGTGATAACTTTTTAAGACTAGAGGAGAACAAAGGATGGATATGATGATGATGATGGTATTTATATGTAGGGTGAAGTGAAGGGTACCTGGTTTTGGCTTTTGATTTGACATGGTGAACAAATGGTGCGTTTGTTGACACCAGAGTCGTTGTTTGAGACATTCCAACTGAGGATGAGAGATCGATGAGGATAACTTGCAGCATTGGATTTATATATATGTGTGCAAGTATGCAATGTGTTGCAGTATGTTTTTGCTAGGTTAAGTGGACAAAAAAAAAGAGACTAAATTTGCATTTTTATCCCTTTAATACGTATAGTATTGGAATGATTTGGTCTATACATTTTTAATCACTTAATATTAATCCATATATTTTCAAAATAGGAATTTTTAGTCCATACGCAAATGGTTGTCCAATAATTAATGGACTTGCTAACGTGGTCGTACCGATTACGTGATTGTTGACGTGAATGTGGACTGTGGAGCAATTTAGGTCCCCCTAGTTTAGCAACTACACAATTTTGGTTCATACATTTTCCAAATGTTGCAAACTTGATACAATTGTTAACATGGCAGTTTGGTACTCTCTCTCTCTAAGTTTCACCCTCATATGCTTCATCACCAATCCTTAACCTCTTCCACCACTTAACTCTATTTCATTTCCCTCTCACCCCCAACACAAAGGTTCCTAGTTATCGCTTTTCATCGGTGCTTTATCCTTACATGTATTTTATGTATCTATTTTGTCAGCACCTCTTTTTCCTATGGTTATTATTAACTTTAATATTTCTTAGTTCACAATTAAATAATGGAACTATAAGATGAAGCAAGTCTAGGAAGGACCAATTCATAATCATTTCCTTTCGATAAAGTCAACCAATAAAGTTAATTAGCCTCCTAATTATTGTTGCAGATTTCTGTTGACTTTTTTCTATATATATATATTTGACTAGAGACTTTCCTATATATAGATTATAGGCCAACTAGGTATTTAATAAGGAACTTTTATATTATGATCAAGTCTTGCTAATCAATATTGTTAATTCAAGACCAAAATGAGGATTAAGTAGCACAAAACAAAAATGGGAATAAGTGTCCTGACATATGGTATCTGAGTTGGTATTTAATCGCTGACATGTCAAACATGTCATTTTTTTGCTAAAATGACAGGTAAAAAAATGAAGGAGAAAATTAAAAATTACAATATATGGGAATCAAACCCATGCCTTGGATTTTGGATGATACAAGATTCAAATCTATGCCACCAGACCAATTAGTATTTTTGACATATTTGCATAAACTATCATATATAATACAAAGTTAAAAAAAATTGACTTTTATTTTACAAAGTTAATTATTCTGTATAAATAAATTTATTAATATACTTATTCATATATATTTATATATCTTATTAATTATTAATATAACATTTATTAATACATTAATAAAAATATATGAAGTATATAAATAACAATGAACTAAAATTAGAAAAAATATAATTATAAATATTAAAAAGTAAATTTATGATATACATTTTACTACATAATAGAAATTTTTTATTTTAGTTATATATTTATTATTCAGCAGATGTCTTTTTATTATATATCTATCGAATATTATTGTCAAATAATTTATACTTAAAATATTACAATTGAATTATAAAGCTTAAACAAATAATGTAAGCAAATAATAATTATGTAGGTAAATCATCCAAATTCTTAGA
Organism: Glycyrrhiza uralensis; assembly: GCA_030159175.1. Lineage (NCBI taxonomy): Eukaryota > Viridiplantae > Streptophyta > Magnoliopsida > Fabales > Fabaceae > Glycyrrhiza > Glycyrrhiza uralensis. The sequence continues at coordinate 51,001,152 of BRZY01000003.1, read as the reverse complement.
ATAAATATTTATTATCTTCAATTAAATTAAAATAAGAAAGAAACTAATACACTATTTTAGATTATTATTATTATTAAATTAAATACGCACATACATATGTGTTTGTATAGTTGTGTGTATACATCTATACATACATGCATACATTATGTTTATGTATGTATGTATGTATGTATGTGTACATATGTGTTTTGGGTATATATGTATTTTTGGTCTAGTTGGGTATATATGTATGTATGTGTACATATGTGTTTTTTTTGGTCTGGCCTGTTACTTTGTATTGCTGGGCCTGGCCCGTTTGCTAATGGTACATATGTGTTTTGGGTATATATAGACGTCACATATCACATGTATGTGGGACTGGTTTGGGATGTAGTCTTTTTTTTTTGGTCAAAGATTAGCAGCTTGTATTAATAAAGGGCCAGGCCCAATAGAACAATACAAGGTAACAAGCCCATACATATATGTACATGTGTGTATGCATGTGCATGTACATGCTGGACACAATTGATAACCTTCTGCATCCACTCATTGGCAGTTTGCCACTGTGTCTCTTCTCTTCGATTCTCATCCTCATCTGCTGCTTCAAAAAATCAAAATCACAAAGGTAGGTAGGTGATCTCTCTCTTCATCACTCTTTATTATAAATCATTTCCAATGGCAGCTACCGCTTCCTTACACCTCCTTTCTCGCCTCCGATTCATCGCCAACCCCCAACCTCTCCCACCACCTCATTCACTCCCATTCCATTTCTCCCTCACCCCCAAAACCAAGGTCCCAAATTATCGCTTTTTCTTCGATAAAACTCTTATACCTTCGTGTCTATTTTGTCAACATTCTTTTTTTTTTTACGCAGAAACCGAGTCGATTCCGGTTGTTCTCAATGGCTGCGGAACCGAAGGAGTCGCCGGCTAACAACCCCGGTCTCCATACAACTCCAGACGAAGCCACTAAGGGATACTTTATGCAACAAACTGTGAGCCTTTTTTTCCATTCATATTTTGCAAACCCACTTATTACTGTCACTGTTTGCATGATTTTGAATTTTTAAGTTGTATTTCTACAATTGCAGATGTTTAGAATCAAAGACCCCAAAGTCAGCCTTGATTTTTATTCTCGCGTTCTGGGCATGTCGTAAGTGATTCTATTAGATACAATCTTTTTGGACTGGTTGTTTATTTATCAGTGCTTGTAAATGGACTTTAAATTTTCATGTCACTGATATTGGTTGTTAATGTGTCTTTTCAATTTTCGTGCTGTTCTTTTTGTGTTGGATAATGATATTTCTTCAATGATGTACAAGAGAAATAAGTACAAATAAACACACTCACATATTGTCTTTTTCTAGTTTGATTGTGGTGTGAGAATAATGTAGTTCTTTCTGGATGAAGCAAATAATATATGAACCAAGGGGAAAGGGGGGGGGGGGGGGGAGGTACAACGAAGGTTTCCATTCTTGCAGTTATTAATCGAGATACCGATGGATACTGCACGACTGTACATTTGCTTCCCCTTCTACATAACTAATATATTGTGTCTAATGTAATTTTAATGCTTCGATTCTGTCGCATTAATCTGATTTTTTATCTTAATGAATATCATATGTCAAGCTACAGAATTTAATTTATTTTGAATTTTCTTATTTGGTTGACAATGCTACAACTTTATGAAAGCTGATGGCAGTTTGTTGGTTTGTTTAGTTTGCTTAAGAGATTGGATTTTGCTGAGATGAAGTTCAGCTTGTACTTTATGGGGTATGAGGTATGACATATATTGTTATTTGCTAGTGAAAATTTAGTTGCATGAAATGGATTACTGGATTTGCAATATGCGTACATTGCACTGGCAATATTAAAGCAATGCTCAAGTATCAATTACGTTCATATGTACACTTAACTCCTGAGTATTTTTATTTTCATGGACATTCTCTTAAAGTTTTTCTTGCATCTTTATGTTGTTCAGGATACAGCAGAAGCTCCAAGCAATCCAGTTGATAGAACAGTTTGGACCTTTGCTCAAAAGGCTACAATTGAACTGACACAGTAAGGAATATAAATTTGTCATTTTTCTTTATCTCAGTGTCTCTTATCTAACAATAAGGTAATGTACAGTAATTGGGGTACTGAAAGTGATCCAGAGTTCAAAGGGTACCACAATGGCAATTCTGAACCTCGTGGCTTTGGTATGTAATATCTTATTTAGTTTGATACAGATTTGACTCCAAAGCCTTAGTGGATACACTTTGAGTCTGTTATCCTGGAAAAATGCTGACTGTTATTCTTGCCTTCTTATGTAGTTGTGGAGTTTAGGTCCTTATTTGATGCTTTGAGGGTACATACTTCGTAAAATATGTTTAGTTGTGAATACCTTCGATTAAAATATTTTCTCATACACTCTGGCACAGTGGTAGTGTGTGTTTGCTTCCTTTAAACAGAAACTGTCAAGAGAGGCATTTGTTTTGTAAATGAAGTTAGTTGGTCATACTTTTCGAAATGTTTATAGCCAACAAGGATTGTCAAAAGTGCAAATGGGAAGCATTTCCTGAGTTGGTTTTGTTAATATGATTTGCGTAGTTCAGATTCAAGGTTATCAAATTGCTGTTCAAATAGTGAATTGCCAAGCTAATTTTTGAACCATGAATTGTAAATCATACTGAATACTGAATGGTGTATAGTGCTCAGTGTAATGATTTTACACTAGGAATTGACAAATCAAGTTATCTGTAAGCCTCACAAAACAAAATTACATATTGTGAGTCATAACTCATAAGTAATAACTGAGACTGATGTATTTGTTACACTCAGTTACATTTAAAACCATTCTTTTTAAAAATTGACATACTAACTTTTCAAGATATTCATGTCAGGGAATCCTCATCACTATTACTTGCGGGTTATCATTTTTTTTTTGAAGTTTTTTATACGTTACCCCAAAAAAATGGAGATAGACTAGAACACATGATTTTTTTTTCCTGTTCACTCTGATGACCTAGTTTTCATGTCATTGAAATGTCTGCAATTAATTTGTTTTTTTGCTATTTACTGGTTACATTTATACTATTAGTTTCGTGCTGTTCACATGGATGTAGTTAATATTTTTTTCCATGGTTATTACTGGATATAATTATGCTGTGTTTCCTGATAGGGATAAATTTGAAATTGAATTCTAATAGTCAGTCGTCTTTCTGTTTACAGGACACATTGGCATAACTGTTGATGACACCTACAAAGCATGTGAAAGATTTCAGAATCTTGGAGTTGAGTTTGTTAAGAAACCAGATGATGGTAACAATTTTTCTTAATACTTATTGATGTCAGAAGTGCCCATATTCTATGCTATGAATATTTCATTGCCATTTCTAAGTGCTATGGGTTTGTGTTTGAGGTCCGTTGTACAATAGATAACTATCGGAATTGTTTTTGTTGGCCTTATGTATTCTCTGTTTGAGTGTGGAGTGGTATCATTCTTCTGCATGATGACATCTATGTTTATAGATATTTCAAGGGATAACTTGACTCTGAAATATATATTAAAATAGTTTGAAACTTGATGTTGGCATCTAATTCTAGAAATATGGTTTTGAATTAGGTAGGCTAAGTTTTTATTTGGCTTAATGGTTGTCATACATATCTGAATTGCTTGGGACTAGATGTAATTATCCAATGAATGCTTTGACCTTCACTGCCTTGGTAAAAAAATACTTGAGAGAGTATTTTTTAGGTAAGGGAGGGGGCCATTATTCTTTTTAGGCTTTCTCATGTTATTTTTAACTACAAAGAGCAAGAGATGGGGGTACAGTTAATGCTAATTGGTACCACACGACTGTTGTGCAGCTGCTGGTGCTACTGTACAACCATAAAAAAAAATTTGAGCATAATACAATTGCACAACTTTCTGACAGTCTGGCTCTCAATTGTTGGCTGTTATTTTTGAGAAAGTAACTTGTGATGTACAAGTGTTATGCTGCGAAGATGAAAGGGATAGCATTTTCCCATCAGGGAATTTTCCCACCGTTTATGCCTCACACATAAACTCTCAAGGTTTTTATTTTTTTCCTTTTGTTTTTTATGCAGGGAAGATGAAAGGGATAGCATTTATTAAGGATCCCGATGGATACTGGATTGAAATCTTCGATCGAAAAACAATAGGAAATGTAACACAAGCTTCTCTTTAAGATAAAGCCTTCAGGTAGACACTGTGGTTTACAATTCCCTTGCCGTTATTTACTTATTCATGTTTTAACTCCTTAATCTAATGTTGTCCTTACAAAATATTCTGATATAAGAACCAGTTTACATGCATGTCAAAAATTGTTTTCATTTGCTGAATTATGTATATCCAATTATCCATGTCAAATTGCTCTTTCTCCAAATTCGTGTGCTATATGCATATCCAGCTCAGAAACAATAAGCCACTTAATTTTGTATGGTGACTTTTCTTTGCATGTCCCTCCACATAGTAAAACCAAAGATGCAAATGGAGAAAGCTCCTCTAAAGTAAGCTTGTCTTTCTGTGTCCACCCTTGGATCATTTACTAAATTAAGATCATGTTGCACTTTGAAACAAGTTCACTTTAATAGTTTAGTGGCGAGCCTTTTCCCATGTAAACACTTGTCTGCAACAATCTGGTGGAGTTGGTTGGTGCAGAATGCTGGCATCTTCAGAGGTGTCTTTTCACTGCTAATTTTTTTATGGAAGGGACGTGTGTTATTAGATTCAATCGGTTGTTCTAGTGTTTTCATACGCTCTGTGCTTTAGATATAAAATCTTCAGATTTTTGTTGCCGGCCCGGCCTTTACAGTTTCATCTCTTTGCAGAGTCAACTGGGTCACTGCTCCGATGTAATTGACTAGTTGCTTTTGAAGTGCTTAGTATTTCTCCATCTTTCCCTGGGAAGAATGAATAATCTGTAGTCAAAACAGAATGTCAAGGTTTGTGTTGCGAATTTTATATTTTTATTTCGAAATGCCTTATAATTAATATATAGTAGATGTCGACGGTTTCTGCGATCAATCGGACAAAGATGATACATTTTTGTATGTGCGTGTGTTATTAACTTGCTTGCATTTTGACAACTGAATGAAGATTATGGCATACAGTCTGTTTTAGTAATCTTAGTAAGAATTGAAAATATGCAACCAGACTAATGGGTTTTGATTTTAATGGATATTATGCATTTTCATGGAATGGAATCAAACCTAATAAGACTGAGCAAAACCAAACCCAACTAAATTGAATAGAATCAAATCAAGGAGGAGCTGCAGGACTGAACCAATCCCAACCTAACTAAACCAACTTTAACCAAACTGATCTAAGCCGAATCATACAAAACAGTTTTACACGGCCCAAACAAATCAAATTGAACTAGCGCCTTTTCTCCTTACACTTTTTTTTCTCTCCAAATGAAATGACTTTAATACCCCACCCTCAAAAAACAATCCCCGTGGTATAGTGTCAGTCACCAAGAACTTGAGGACTGTCATCTCGTACACACACACACATATATAATATGCATGTCGGTAAGGTAAAACTAAGTAAACGCCCCAATTAAACTAAACTAGTAAAGTAAGAATAATAAAAAAGTGATACATTACCCCCAATAAAGCCAAGAAAACCAGTGAAGTTGGAATCATGAATGGTTATGGACAATTTACGTCCACCCAAGATGCTAGGATCGGGATTCACATATTTCTGAGCAGCTTCGATGGCAATTTTGGAGACTCGTCCGTTTATAGTAGTTTTTAATGTGAAAATGGCACCTATTTTGACGACTCTCGCACACCCTGATCAATTCCCGTGTTTCTCCACAGAATGACTGTACCACGGGAATTGGGGTAAAGAGTGGTGTAAGTAATTGCCACTTGACCTTAAATGGTTAGTAATTTCAAATTCATAACATTGTTTTCAAAACTCAATATAAAATATAATAATATTAAATTAAATATCTTGCAAATATATGTACATTGCACAATTATTAATTCAATTGAAGTTTGTGGATATTATTATTTATCAGTCATGATTTTTCTTACACTTTTTATTATAGTTTTTATACCCTTTTTTTCCTATTTCTCTTTTACCTGACATTCTTATCATATTTTTTTCTGTTTTTTATTTTCTTTTCATCTCTATCTTTCCTGCAACTTTCACACAGGTACGAGACAATCTTTTATTCCTTATTTTCCCCTGAAAACTGATGTTGTCAGGGTAACTCATCATATATGAAAGGGAAAAAAATGTCCTACATGTGTGCTTTGATAATAATAATAATAAGAATCAAAACTAAAAAAATAATTTTATTATAAATTATAAATTTAAAATTACTAATCCATTAAATGCTATAATTTTTAACAAACACTTTTTATACCCGATTTTTAACTAGTACCAATGTTTTTTTTTCACAAAAAATAGGAGGTAACAGCTCAAAAACAAAACATACGGGAGCTATCTGGTAATCAATTATCATCATATACCCACAAAATAATACGTCCAAATAGTATCATAAGAATTTCTTTTTACCACAAGATTGCACAAACTTTTTTCTGAATCTTTACAGATTGTGCATTATATGTATTTGATGTGCGGTCTCACAGCGCAGACTGTAAACTTGTCTTCTCTGGTATAGTAGTCTCGGAAGGAAGAGACAAGATTTTGAGAGGTGCAACCAGTCCCGAGGAAACTCATGATTATGACTTCTTGAAAACGAAAATTGCGCTCTCTTCATTATCAAATTCAAAAGTCAATGCGACAGCAAACTTGTGACCTTTGCAACTAGGATACTCTCGTGTTGTGTCCAATAGTATATGATATCTACCCCTAATCAAAAGTTTAATCCTCACAGCCACAGGTATAACTACTTGTCACTTGAGCCATCTGATCTTACTAATTATTTAAGCCATTTTAATTAATCAAGTCATTTAGTTCACTCTCATCTTCTATTTCTAATTTCAGGATTCGACTCAATTGCTCGGATAATTAAAAAAAGAGTAAATCATCACTTTCGTCCTTCACTTTGTAACTCGCTAGCAATTTAGTCCTTATCTTTACGAAATAGGCAAATTAGTCCCTCACATTTATCACCGTCGATCACTTTCGTCCCTCTCTCACATTAGCACGTCAGTTAATGCTCACTGACGGAGGGACGAAAGTGATCGACGGTGATAAATGTGAGGGACTAATTTGCCCATTTCGTAAAGATAAGGACTAAATTGCTAGTGAGTTACAAAGTGAAGGACGAAAGTGATGGTTTACTCTTAAAAAAAATTATTCACCTATTGCACTGTCCGCGACCTATCCTCTGTGTAGAAAAAATGTTCAATATTTAATTTAAATAAATAGACGAAGTTGCGGAGGGAAGGGTGTATTTTGGGGAGCCATGCCCATGGTTGTGTGTGTGGGTATAAACCCAACACCTACATTTTCTTATATTCACTTGTTATTTACGCATGTGGTTATCTCTCAATATAGTATACCGTTTATATTATCCCGCCCTAAAATTACAATGATTACCGATTTTTATTTTTATATCAGGCAAAAGAAATTTATATAAAAAAACAAAAAATTGCTGAAAAATATTGTTACCATTTAATTATATGATAACAGTATACTATCACTTTTATACTATGAATAACATTGACAATAGCTTAATTAAAAGTGAAACGTCATATTTATATCGTCTTATACTTAATTGTATTTAATAATCATAAACATTTTTATTTATGATATATTGATATGATTTTATTTTAGAATTTAATTATTATACATTGACAATGTAAAATAAATTTATACAAACATTCAATCATATCTTACAATATAAATTTGTGTGTAAATATTTAAAAAAAATACTACAAGATATATATACTATGATGAGATCTATGTGTACTGTCATTGCATAGTTATTAAACTCTTTAATTATTTTATATGTGCGCTTATATTTAGGGGTGTAAATGAGTCAAGCTATTCGTGAACTATTTGGGTTTAACTCGTTAATTGCTCGCAAAAGCTCATTTGTTTAATTAAACAAGTTAAGCGCAAGCTTAAAATTGGACTCGATTATTTAAATGAGTCAAGCCCAAGTCTGGTAGGCTTGACGTTAAGGGCTCGTGAGTAGCTCGTTTATATATATATATATATATATAGAAAATAATATATAGTCAAAAATTAAAATTACATAGATACTACAAATTTATTTTTAAAAAAAATAAAAAATAAAGTTAAAAAAATGAAATTGTCCAAGCATGGCAACTTTTAGTGTCGGTAGTACAGTTATTGATGCATATCGAGTTTCTTTGGATAAAGAAACTATCCAAGCATTGATTTGTGGAGCTGATTGGATATGTCATAAGTATGGCAAGAAAAAAAAAGCCAAAGGTATGATAATGTTTTTATTTAGTTTATTAAGTTTGTTATTAAGTTGAAATTATAATATTTAATATTTATATATTTTTGTATTTTGTGTGTTCAGGTGGATAACATTTTGAAAGAAACTATCCTATCAATAAATTGATGATAAAGATTTTATCGGTCCTTTTTATTGATATTATGGAAATATACAAAACTTTATTAAGTGTTAATCTTGAAGTTTTCTTTTGGTAGTAGTGAAGAAGTTTAATTATGAACGTTTTATTTGCTATATTATCTAAATGTAATAGTCTAGATTTTTTTAATTTCATATACTACATGTTGAACGCTTAAATACTAAACCAATAATGTTCAAAATTAATTTAAGAAAAAATTTATAAATGAGCCGGCAAGTCAAGCTTTACTTTTTTGTAACAAGCCCAAACCCTAGCTTTTAATTAGACTCGTTTAAATAAAGGAGCCAAGCTTGAGTCATTAATTTTTTTCACAAGTTAAGCTCAAACTTTATGTACTCGGCTCGACTCGTTTACCGCCCTATTTATATTGCAATAATTGATTTTTAAGGTAAAATAAATGTGTGCCTCTCTCTCTCTCTCTCTATGTGCGTGGTTGTAATCTCTCCTAATATTAAAATCCTTGCTCCAGCGAAGATGGTATGCGGGTAACAAATGAGAAAGCTCATTAATGTTCTAGACTTCTAGTAAGTTGGCGGCTAAGAAACTTTTGCACTAGGAAACAAATGAAACGATAAATTAGTCAAATCGTGTTTGGTTTGCTTTTTTACCAATGCGTATGAAACGTAATTTAATTATATATATCTAAGTGAGAATAGTTCAAATGTTTTAGTTTACACTACACACTCGATGACTTTTTATAATTTCCGCTTTATATAATCATATTCTATGCATTATATGTGGAAAATATTCCATGAACAAGTTGAAACTCTATCCAAGTGATAAAATAAAATATAATATAGCTCACGATGTGATTACTGTTCTATGTAGGTCGCAGACAATGGTCAATCAGAGTCCACCACCTGGATGGTTAAGACATAAAAACAACAATCCTTCTTGAATCTTGTTAGCTGACAACTGATAACTTCTTAATAAATTCATTATTAATTGTATAAAGTGGAAGTTAATTAATACATATCAGGGTTGAATCTAATGTCTCACATAGGATTTGTGTTTACGTGGTCATTGTAGCAGCCGTTGGATGTGACCAGATCTAAAGGATAAGAAGATGTATTTTATATTATATATTTGGAACTGGCGTTAAGGGGAGGATTCTGACTCTCTTCCATTTTACAATAAGTGAAGCACCCTCTATAAATTCAAAGTGGAAAAAAAAATTAGAACACGATATTTAGACCAAGCATTTTCCAAAAATCTATGCCTCTTCTCAATAGCCATCACTGTAGTAGTATTATTGGGTTCATCATCGTCACCATTGAGTCTCGGATTCACTGGCAATAATCTGAAACAAACGTGTTTGATTGAATAAATACAGCCTTCAGAGGGCTAGTTAGCAAACACAATGTCTCACGTGGACCTGTTTGTGATGCGATATGGCTGCGATGATCGATGGCTAATGATTAATCTGTAAATTTGATTGACATTAAGTTAATAAAAATCATTATTATTATTATTATTATTATTATTATTATTATTATTCATGCGTTATACAACTTTTACAGCACAAAATGTAAGAGAGATATACTTAATCTAATCATCTACACAATAATCTTTGATAAATGGAGAAGTTTGGTTAAAAACAAAACAGAGGAAAGGAGTTTGCTCTGTTTTCAAATGAAAATATTATACACACACAGACACACTAACACACATATTACAAATTGTTTGATAGATAATTCACTTAATTGATTATGAGAATATCTTGTTTATATATTTAAAAAAATTCAAGTAACTTTAACTTAAATTTAAATTTTATCAATTTAATAATTATAGTTGAAAGAATAAATAGATTTTACACAAGCATTTAAATATTTTACTGTATTATCACACAATATACATATAAATATGATTTGAAAAATAAAATTATAACAACATAATGAAATAATAAAATATAATTTGATATATATGTTGAGCTTATTTATATTGTGAACATGTAATTATTAAAATAAAAAATAATTATTTTTGAAATAAAAAATTTAAGTTTTTTTTTTCTGTTAATAGTTCAGAGTCCGGGAAAACACCAATTAATATGGAAGTAATAAACATATACTAGTCCTGGTCCATCCCTTTTTTATAGATGAAAAATACTATAACCCCGTTTTTAATCAAACAAAGACATAAAAAATAAAAAACATATACATAAGACACACTGGACCTATTTATACAAACCGGTGGCGTGTGTGGTTATCCTGTCAGATGTTGTGCTGGAGCAGCCACATTGGAGGGGAGTGCCATGCAATTTGCTAGTCAACCTAAACTTCTTCATACCTTTTACTTCACAATTTAAGAGAAAAGGCATTATTTCAAGAAAAACATTTTCTCGAATATAAAGTAAATTATACCTTGATGATCTCTCTGCGGTCTCCATTCATCCCTTCTCATTTTTTCATTTAGAGTAAATTACGATCCTCTCCATTTTGAAAAGCTTGAATTGTGGTACTTCTCTCTTTTTTGTTGTTAATATTTCTTTTTTTTAAAAATAAATATATATTACAATTTAGTCTATGTATATATTTTTTTATTTAATTTGCAAGATCATTAAAATATAATTTTAAACTTCTACTATCATAAACTTAATGCTTAAGTTTGAGAGGATGTATATTCATTGGTACATGCTTAACTTATAGGAGATCATAAATTTAGCTATAAGATGGAGGTCTGAATTTAGACAAAATATATAAAAGATCCATAGAGCTAATCATGGGCTCTTATTATATTATGACCTGATTCCTTTTAAGTTGACTGAGAGAGATATTTAAGGAGTTAATTGTCATTTTAGTCCATGAAATTGTAAAACAGTCTCATTTAGGTCATTGAAATTAACGAAAAGACAATTTAGTATCTGAAATTGTAAAACGTTGGTCAAGTTAGTCCTTAAAATTGTAAAACGACGGACTAACTTGACCATCATTTTACAATTTTAAGTACTAATTTGACCGACGTTTTATAATTTCAGGGGCTAAATTTTCTTTTCGTTAATTTCAAGAATCTAAATGAGACTGTATTACAGTTTCAGATGCCAAAATGACACTTAACTCGATATTTTAAAGCATTTTCATCCTTTTATTCTCATCGATTGACTTATATATATGTCAGAGATTCCTCGTGATTTAACTCGGTTATTGAGAAATATTCACATGAACACTTAGAAATTACTTGCTCTGTCCTTATATATAAAACCGTTTTAATCAATTTACATTTATCAAAATTTTTTGTTAAATTAATTAATAGCATTGAATTTATCAATAATTTATATAATTTTTTTAAATTATCCTTAATACTACTTCTAGTTCAAAATATAAGCAACATAGTACAAAAACACACAGACCAAATAATATCTTAAAAATGTGATAATTTTAATTAATACTCACTAGTTTTAATTTTTTTTCCAAAAATACCCCCTTGATGTCTCTCGTAAATATAAATATTGCATTAAATAAATAGTATAATTGAAAAACTAGCATTTAATTTATTTGAAATTGATGAATGTTGCTTATATTTTAGACAAAAAAAATACTTTTGTTATTTATATTTTGGACCGGAGGGAGTATTATTAAGACGTATAATCACTTTCTCTTTTCATTATCTCTTAAATTTCCTCAATCCTTGTAAAAGAGAGAAAAAGTATCTTAAATTTATAGTATTTATAGTGTAATAAACAAAAAATTATTATTTTAAAAATAATTAATACAAAATACTTTTGGAAAGAGTGTTGTAAAAAATGGACACAATTTAAAAAAAAATTATATATAGGGAGGACTCAAAAATCTGTTGTGTGTATAGTGTACACATTTTCTACAAGTAACAACGAGCAAAGCACAAACTCTGACAGAAACATTGGCGATCATATTATTTTGGAGCCTTTTTGATGGTTTCCCAATGGGGATTCCACTAAGCCACACAACCCGTTAATATAAAAAGACATGCATCAATATCGTCCTTCTTTAATTTTGTCGCTTCCACAAAGTTACGCAGTTCCTGTTCTGCACTGTGCTCCCAATTCCCAATTAACGTCTTCGAAACAAGCCAAGATAGTGAATCTTGAGTATGATATGGCAATTTGGCCATTATTCTTAAATAGAACAACCATATTGTGTCAATATAATATTCTAAAATAAATATAAATTAACTCATTAAATATAAGTACTTTTATGAATTTTTATTTTGTTATAATTATCTTGCATTTCTTACGATTTTTAAAACAAAAGGAATAAGGTCAGGTCAAGTATACGGGTCCATTTAGATTTAATATGCTAATCCACTAAATGATCACAACTGCAATATTTAGAGCATCGAATCTTGATGAGATGATTTTAATAACCATATACATTATAAAATAATAAAAACCAATTCACTCGTGAGACTAGAAAAATCTCATGGCCAAATTACGAAGACTTTTTGTTCATCTAATAACAAATACATTTTCTGTATTATAATAGTATTTTATATTTAATTAAAATATATTTTAGTCATTATGCATGCCATTTCCTAATTATTTTTTCAAGTTATCATATATTACTTTTTATGTTAAAAAAAGTTACCATATACTACAATTTTTCTTATTATCTGCTATTGTTGTAACGTCGTGAGATTGACATGAAGTCAATTATGAAATATAAGAACCAAATTAATTAAAAATGACTATAACATTTTCAAGGACAACAAAAAAACAATATTTTTTTGTCCTTATGAGTGAAAGTTATTTTTGAATTGATCACATTTCAGTACTGTATTGTAATGCTAATAGACAATTTTACAACAGTTAAAAATTGAAAAATATAGAGACTTAGTTGAAATTGAGTTTTATGTATAGAAACTAAAAATATATTTTAATCTTTAAATTCAAGTAAAATTTAAAGTCTAAATTTAAAAGAAAAAATAAAATATATTTAAAATTTTATAAGAGACATATGTCTAAATGTCTAAATGCAGATATACATTCAAAAAAAAAGATATGCATATTAATTAAATTAAAAATTTATAAACTAAAGTTTATTAAAAAAAGGTAAGTTAAAAATAATATATATTATTTTTAAGATTCAATAAACTGAGAAAATAAAATCCGTCTTAAAAAATACTTTATTTAATAAAGAGGGGCAATTTGTCAACACTCAACAATAATGGCATCTTCCCTAAAAAAAAAAATAATGGCATCTGTTTCCCACAAAATCTGACATAAGTTTCATGGCTTTTGCCGCCTTACAGTCGTCGCACTAATTTAAAACTTGTTTAATATGACTAGTGTTATATTTGATAATTTTAAATTAATGTTACAGCTACTTGAGTCCCCAATGTTCCACACTAGACAACAAAATTTCCCTTGCATCATGGTATTTGTTGGCCATATACATTGCTGTCTATTTATTAATTAATGTTAAGAAAATTGAGGTTTGTTGTAAACAAGTTTAATTTTCCATCTTCATTCAGACAGTGCTGCATTGCAAATTAATTAAAGATTCTTCAATGGAGTGCTTAACTCAATAATGCTGTTTGATCACAAACTCTCGTTTGTTATAATATAATATCGGTATAAATATGTTTTTAATTGCTATAAATAGAAAAATATTTATTTTTAGTTTCTTATTTTTAAAGTGTTTTGACTTTTTCAATCTCTCATTTTTTGAATAGACTATTTATAATCTCTTATAGTAGCTCTATTGATAATGTGTCAAATGAAGTAATAACTCCTAAATGATATGTTATATTTAAAACCCTTCAACGATTCACCTCATTTAAACCTCAACAGAGTTATGATGAGAGACTACGAGGGATTTGTTCCAAGAATCTAGAACTGAAATGGAATGTTTTAAAAACAAGAGACTGAAAACCAATATTTCCTATTATAATATGTACCAAGAAGATAAAGTTCTTAATTTTAATCGTTATTGGTTGTTTGTTTTTCCTCTCCTCTAATTAATTTTAATTTTCGTATAATATAAAGAATTTTGTTTCCTAGTTTTCATAACATTAATTTCTAATTAATTGAGGGGGTTTACACATGCCTGGAAAGGAGGATATACTTACAAAAAATGTAACATCATCGTTATCATCATATCACCTCCGAGAAGATATGCACAAAAATATAAAGAAACTGCTACCATTTACTGTCAAATTAAACAAGCTGAAATGTTTCATTTTATCAAAAGAAAGAAGAACCCCAGAAGCTCAAAGTCCTTCCTGAATCTTTCGAACCAACATACCCCCTTGCCCCACCCATTATATCTCTCTGATTTTGCTTCTGCATCACGGGTTGCAGTGATCAGTAGTGGTAGTAGTACATGGCCTTCTCCTCTGTCTTAATATTTTCATCAACATTGAAGTTGTTGCTGCTATTACTACTACTAATCAATTGCTTAATATCCTCAAGACCATAATCCAATTGGGTTAGTGTTTGGCAAGAGTATCCACCTGAGTTCTCTGCATAATATTGGTTAACATTTTCACCACCACTATTAATGTTGTTATTACAACTAAGCACAAAGCTATGGTTATTGTTGTAGTCGTCAAATCCGGTGGTGGACATATTGTAGCTCTGATAATAACCCAATTCTTCTTGCTTGATCTCTGTGTCATGGTTGACCTGAGTCTGAGTGCAGCTCCCATCAGAGGAACTGCAACTTCCTTCACTTCCAAACACCAGAAAGCTGTCTCTGATAGAGTAATTATTGTTACATTGCATGGGACTAATAACAGTACTAACCATGGACTCTTGGTTTTGGTAAAAGGGGAGAGAAACCGAGGTTGTTGCTGTTGTTGTTGTGCAACTTGTGTTTGCATAGTTATTAAGTGATGAAATGGGTTCATGATCTGTGAAGGAAACTGTTGTTGTTGGGCTGTAGCCACAATAGTCTCCGTAAGGAGAGAGTGGTGGGTTTTGAATATGAGAATTAGAAGATGGAAATGGAGGTTTATTTCTGTGATGGGAAATAGGAAGCAAACCCATGAGCTTTTTCTTTAACTTGGTGTTCCAGTAGTTCTTGATATCATTGTCAGTCCTGCCTGGTAACTGAGCTGCTATAATTGACCACCTGCAACCAAAATTAATATATATATGATTATGGAAGCTAATTAAGTTTCCACTCACGGGACATAAACAATCCAATGTCTTAATTAATTAATCATATGTAAGTGGATGATGATGTTGGATCTAAACTTGTCATGCATGATATGCGGAAAGTACTGCTTATAGGCAGAATAATTATCAGGATTCCCTTTTACTCTCCTTTCTTTTCATTTTGCCTCTTTTAGATATAGATAATATAGAGACTTTATTGTTATTTCATTGCAGTGTGTGGTTGATGATTATTAAAAGGGGGGTATAATTAAAAGAGGGAGGAAAGGTGTCATATAAATTATGTTCTGGATATTGTAGATCATTATTAGATTTGTCAGAGTGCTAAAAGAAAATTGTTCAGTAGTACTGGTGGTGGTGGTTGCATTAAATGTTAGTATATAACAAGTGTACCTGCTTCCAATATTAACATAGAGGCTGCAAATTATTCTGTCTTCCTCGTCCGAGAAATCTCCATGCTTAATGTTGGGCCTGAGATAGTTAAGCCATCTCAATCTGCAACTTTTCCCACATCTCTTCAGACCTGACCATATACAAAATTTCAGAGAGTACACACATACACACAAATATATATGAGATCTTTACAGAGAAAATATATACGGGTTTTAACTAACTTTACAAATTTATTAAGCATAATTTTCATAAAATCATCATCATGGGTACTACACTTGATTCTTACCAGCTTTTTGAGGAAGAGCAATCCAATTCCCTCCAGTTCCATGCTTGTCGATGTAGTCCTTCAGCTTTGAGTCTTCTTCCGGTGACCATGGCCCTCTCTTAACACTTGTTTTGTCACAACATGGAGCTCTTCCCATCTCTCTCTCTGTCTCTCTCTGTATCCCCAGCAATTAATCTCAACCTGTCTTTGATGATCCAAACTCTCACTTTCTAATCTAGTCTAGATGAATATATCTTTGGTGGGTAGTGCTGCTGATGGTGCTTTATAAAGAAGAGACCTGGATTTGGGACAGTTCAAAAAATATATTATTTTATCATTTCATACAGAGAGAGAGAGAGAGTCAGAAAGCCATATCACATAAGTCAAATGAAAGGAAGGACACAGAACATTATTACACATATACCATATTTATTTAATTTAAATTTCAACGTACTGTTAATAATTAATATACAAGAAGTGTACTCAGGTCAGAGAGAACTTTCTAATCTTCAAAGTTGGAGACTTTAGCCAGGCTATATGAAAGGATGAAAAGTTGTTTGACACTCATTTATAGCTAGCCTATGTATACTCTATTATCATCAAGGAGGAAATAATAGAGTAAACAACTACTTTAGTATTTAAGAGGGTAAGACAGTGTCATTTTAGTCTCTAACATATATAAATTAGTCATTTTGATATCTGTCATTAAGAAAGTAATTATTTTCAGGAACTAAAACGACATTTAAGTAATTACATTAGGGATCAAAATAACAGTAAATAATCATTTTCAGGGACTAAAGTGACTAACAGCGGACAGTTGATAACCAAAGTAATTAACTCGTATTTGTTAAAGACTAAAGTGATATCGCCTGACACTCTTAGAAATTAAAATAATTGTTTACTCTACACAAAAAGGATATATAGAGGAAAAGAAAAAGAAATGTGAATGTGTGACAGATAATGTGACGAGAGAGAAAAAAATAAAAAGAAATATGAAATGAATCGTGTATGAAATTGAAACCTCACTCGTTCATTCTCTTCTTCCTCGAATCATATAAAGAAAGCATTATAAGCATCCAATGTCTGTAATGCAGAAAGAAAGACAACACAGCAGCTGGACTACTGAATTGATGGGTACAGCTACCAGAATTTTGACACTTTCCAAACACTTAAGACTAAAATGACTCGATTGGCCTAGTATTCTTCTGCTTACTTCATTATTATTATTATTATTATTATTATTATTGGTAATGAATGTATGTTCTGTTTTGGCACTTTGCAACAAAAAAAGCCAAGTACGTGTCTGTTAGTAAAAGACCTGCAAATTAAAGAAATTGAAATTGAAGGTGTTAATATTTTTTTTCTGAGAGAAATTGAAGGTGTTAATTAAGGGATTACATTGGAGTATTTCACTAAATCCATATCTAACTAAAGGCATGCGTTGGATAAAGGCGCACCTGATCATAAAATAAATGGGTTTAGTTATGCAGTTATATATATTTGTTGTCATAAATTGTCTTCTCAATTGACACTTCAATTTTAAAATTTACAATTTCAGGCTGAGGTTGAGGTTGGTGTCCACCTTATTGCATCTAGCTAGCTTGCCCTCAAATGAATACACTTTTTATGCAAAAGATGCTTGAGTAAGTTTGATTTACAACAATTAATTATGGCCAATTTTTTGCCTGTTTGTTTTAGATTTGTAAATGGCAGTCCGGTCAAACACGTTTTTGGCCAAAAGTGAGTGTGTTTGTTTACCAAAACGTGAAAATTTGAAACGTGATTTTGAGGTCCAGAATCAATTCTGGTGAAAGGAAGTCTTGGATTGCTTTTCCATTTACAAAACCACGTTTGGGTGTGGGACCCACAAAATTCTTTATATTTACATATCAAAAGTGATTCTACCTTTAGCATCTAAACACAATCAATTCTTCTGAACACATTTTTAAAATATCATTACCAAATACAAATCATTTCTTCTTAACATAATTTTTTTAATATCAATTCTTCAAACACAATTCTATTAAATACAATTCTACCAAAATCTAAAACAACCAGATACTTTATAGTGAGAGATCTTCCGTTTCCGTATGTGAGCGAGAATAATTGTGTAATTTTTTTGTTGTTGTTTTAACCCTCTAAATTATTTAGAATTAAAAAAGTAGCCCTTTCAGAAAATTGAGCCACCTCTCATCCTCCCACCCAACTTTCATAGACCCGCTCTCTCGTGTATATATCATTTTTGGAATTTCGCACTTATGACATATGCATGTTCCTAAAATTTACTATAGTCGGATACAATATAATAGATAATTAATTAAATTAAACAATTTGACATTAATAATTTGTTATGTTAAAAATAGTTCTTTCTGCTTACACCCTCCTAGTTACTGAATCGGTGTTTTTGGATAAGCATATCATGCCCTGTTAACTGTTGAAGATCTAACATGGCGTACTGTTGCATGATATTCATGATAAGTGTCATGAGTACGATCATAACGTTTCATATTTGAATGGGCCCTAGGAATCAGATTTTTTGCCATTAGAGAGATCAGGGGTTTTGGGAAGGACTGTTTTTTTACAAGCAAAATGAATTTATTAAGATTGAAAATAATTTTTGACCAAAAAAAAAGATTGAAAATAATTAGGAGCTAGTACTCAGGACAACCAGGTGTTTGGGAATGACTTATCAATGCAATGGTAGCTTGTTCACGTTCATTTGAGTGATACTGATGATGCATCATTTTCATACCTAGCTAGCTATATTGTTACCAGAAGAAAAAATTGTGAAAATTAGGCAAAACAATTCTCTGAGTTTTGTCTTGCCACATTGTGACATTCCTAATGGGGAGCCTCACGTTGCTTGGCGACACACAGGAATAGAGACCTAAAGACACCGCGGAAAGACCCTACGCGCGTGATTTCGTAGACCATACAATAAGATGTGCTGATATTCAAGAAGTAAGTTATGTGGCATTATGAGAATAAGAGAAAATGAGGTATCTAATTTCAGTCAAATTACTCTACTTATACTATCCCTTTAGTTTAATTATCAAATTTTTAATTAAGTCGTTATAATTTAAATTTTTTCAAACACATCATTGCAATTTTAATTTTTTTTAATAAAGTTCCTAAATACCGTTAAAATTCCACCCCTACAAACCTTGAAAGAATATACTACTTACTACCCGAAATCAACCTATTATATTCTGTGCATGATAAGGAAACCAAATTAAATTAAAAGTTCATTTTTATGACTTATGACTAGGTTCATATGGTCTTTTTTTGAAGAAAATTAAATTAGCTAAAAACAGACTTAATTGGGTTGTTTGTTCCTTAATAATATCAAAAGTATAATTTTAAATAATTTATCTTTTGTAAAAGATTGCTAAATATTGAGTTAATAAAGCTTTAGTAAAATAAATAAATTATAAGTACTTTAATTTAATAAAAATATACAATTTAAACATACAAATTTATTGTTTAGAAAAACTGATATGTAGAGTGAAATTAATTAGCATGATGTAACTTTGAATATATTTTTTTTGATGAGATGTAACTTTGAATATGAAAAGGTTGTAACTTCTTTCACCTAATATATTATTTTAATCATTCTAGCGTATCAAATTATAAAAAATCTAATTTTCATCGTCATCCTAAAGTGAAATAAGAAAAGTTTCTTGGCCAATTTGTGGAGCCCCGCATTTTCCGGATAAGTTCAGTAATTTGAAAATTTATTTATTTATTTATTCTGACCAAGATAAAAAGTAATGTCCTGTTTATATTGATAGTAATTTTTTTTAATCATATGTTCTAATTAATAATAATAATTATAAAAATATGATATTAATTTTTTATTCTAAAAGATTTATATAAACAAATAAAAACAACAAAATCTTTTATCATTTCCTGCACAATAAAAATCATTTCAACACATTTTTTCAATAATGTTATCTATGTATATATATATATATGGGATGAGATCCATTGACACCAAGTGTAAGCCTTTTGACTTACACCAAATCTCAGCCGTTAAAACTGATTCATCGTACGGCTCGTGATATCCCAATCAAGAAACCAAAATAATTAGAAAATGCGGCACGTGACACCGAAGAAGTTGCCCTCCCTGTTTTTTTCATTCCGCTTATTCTCTGCCCCTGTTTTTCCCCATGATATTCTTTGTGAATGAGCCCCATATTGGTTTGTGCTATGTTCATTCCCTTTGGAAAATCGAGAAAGAAATTGCTCGGGCGACATGGCCAAAAAACGAGATCACAAATCATTTTGTAAACCGTCCATGAAAGTCATTTTGCCATTATCTGAAGTATATATCAGTTAGCCATTCTGCAAATCAAGTCGATTCCTACAAAGCAATTTTTTTTGTTGTAGTTTTTTCTTTTTATCTTCTTTGTACATAAGCTAAAGGTTTCCAATATATTTCATGAAAATTTTATGACACATAGTAGCTTGGATCCCAGAAAAAGTAAAAATCAAATCAAATTTAAGACAAAAGTAGTAAAAACTCAGGTTGAGAAAGGATTAGAAAAAATAAATATAATGTTCCATAATCCATCCAAGACTATAAATACACCCTGAAACCCATCAGTAGTCGAAATGATCAAATTCAACCAGCAAACTCATGATTAACTCCCCCTTCCAGTCCTCCGTGATTTTGGGATTCAAGATGCTGATGGCTGGGAAGAATCAAGAAAGAACGAGCATAGCGGTTCTGGCAAGTCTGGGCAGCGACAGCGCAAGTTCGACCTCCGAGCAGTGGGCTTAGTTAGACGATTTAAGCTTCGTTTCCTGTGACAAGGCAAAGAAAGAGGGGAGGAAACCATCTCACGTGACTTTTTTAATTTGGCACACGGACATTCTCAGCCGTGCGATGAAGTAGTTTCGATGGCTGAGATTTGGTGTAAGTCACCTGGTGTCAAGTCAACGGATCGTATATATATATATATATATACTTCGAGAGATCAAATTACACCGGTGTAACACTTTGGTCAATGTTACACCGCTAATAATTCTTTAGCGGATAATTATATTCTAAAATATACCGTTAGATTAAAAGTTATTATCATATAGATCCTTCCTGTAAAATTTCACATCAATCTAAAATTGTTTGATGTGTCATTGAGATGTGTCAAAATTCATACACTTTAAAAGATATTAATCTTGACGTATCTCAATGACACATTAAATAATTTTAGATTGATGTGAAATTTTATAGGAATGATCTACATGATAGTATCTTTTAATCCAACGGTGAGTTTTAGAATATAATTATCCGATTAATAATTATTAACGGTGTAACATCGTCCAAGAGTTACACCGGTGTAATTTGATCACTCCTCTATATATATATATATATATATATATATATACACACACACACACAATTTTCACATCATTTTCACATTATTTAAGTATTATCGATGTAATTTGTATATTTGATGGTTACGTATGTGGTCCCTCTTTATTAATTGATTCATACTTTCTTTTGACAAAATTAATTGATTTTACTTAAATCATTGAACGTAGACTAGTAAAGTCGCAGTGGCTGTCATAAAGTAAACTTAATAAAATGGACAAATGCAACATCAGTTATCTCCGTTGGCAGGCAGGATCTACAAATTAGATATGCAAGGTCCTGCATCTCTTTTCGTAATTACCTTACCTACATATAATGCCTACATTTTGTTCTCATACATATATAAATATAATATAATATATAATGTGCTTCTTAATTCACAGTTCACAGGTAGAGTGATAGTTGACTTCCATAACAATTATAAGACAATGATTATCTTCATATCAAGAAATGAAATCCCCATATCATAATTAACCTGCATAAAGTGATCAGTCCATCTTTCTTCCACCCACGTCCTCCAATTAATCCTTTCTTCCATATTTTATTTATTTAAAGTTGCACGGATATGCTCAAGATGATTTTCATTTGCTTAATTTCCAAACTGAAAATACTGTAAAGGACATTAATGATACATGCACACACATCGCATGTACACTAGCTAGTTTTGTTCAGGAGAACATAAAGGCATGTCTATGAGGTTTAGGGGCTATGAATGAACGAACTGGACTAAATCTCTTGTTTCTGCACCCAAAATATTTCACCAGTCCTGTGATATAATATGATGGGGTATAAAGTTGTGATAACCATTTCAATATATATATATATATATATATAGCAGTATAGCATTCATAGCTGGTACAGGATATGGGGAAACAGAGTTGTACGTATATTATAGTATATATCTCTGCCTTAAAAATGTATCCAAAAAATATATATATATCTCTGCCTTAAACAGCGTATATATCATCAATCCAGGTTACTTTACTAATAATAGACATATATATACTATGGGCCCGAGTCTTTCCTGAACCTTATCATAACGAGAGTTTTATAGCACTAATCAAGTTACTCCATGCACATTAATTGTTCAATTGGACGGATGACATATCTTAGTCTTAGACAAAATGAGGTACAAGACTATTAATTCATGAATATATAGGCATACTTAATTATTAATCATCATATATTATTCTTATTATTTTACGCGGATGAGTACAGTATAATGTAACGGGCCATCATCTCATGAATAACGACAAACGTATTAATAATTGATTATCCAAAAAGTAATTAATCATTCATCATATATTCATAATCAAATCAATTAAAAAGGACAAGTGTGCATAGTCTGCTTCATGCATAATTGACCTCTAGAACAGGAATGATGCTTCACCTTTTTCACAACGATTGGAAAAAGTAAGATGGATAGTTTTGTCGGGGCTGTGATGGTCATGGTCTTCACCCTTCACATTAGTGAAATTCATTCATTAAATAGACTAATTAATCAAAACAAAATCAAGCTACGAGTCTATTTGATTATAATTTTTCTCAAGGGAGCACGAATTTTGAGACAAACAGAGCGTATTATGTTATATTAAGTGAACATCATGTGATGGCATAAATAACAGGCCCTACTCGGGCTCATGCATCAATAGTATGTGCTGCGTTTTATGTTTTGCGGAAGATGATGACACAATTAGTTATCTATTTTTTACTTGCTCCCTCTCTTATAGTGTAAGTGTGTGTGTGTGTGATTGGTTGCGGTATTATGTGGTATTACATTGTGATAGGTATGCTCATTTACCTATATCATGCAAGCCTGCTAAGTGGGAAGAGCTAATGAGCTATCATAAGGCCTGACCTATTATTTGGCATTAATTCTATTATCATGGGCTATTTGGTTGTTAAGGAACATATATGATAGTCCTTCAGGGTGCTGTTTTTGACATGAATTAGTTATAACATAATAAAGGTTTGTTCATGGAACTGGTTTGTTTCAAAAGAGGGAGGGTCTAGTTGTTTTTTTGTCTTTTCAGATAGGTTTGTTGACCCAATTTAGTGTATTAGGCAACTTGTTTAGCTTCACTAGCACTGCTATATTCTTTCTTGTATAGAAGTTAGAGTGCACCCCCCATACTATTTTGGATATTTAATTTCTGGATCGTTAATGTAGGGAGGTTTGTAGCACATATGTGGCCTATAGGGGATTTGATATTCTGTTCAGATCTCAGCATGGTTTGGTTTGGGGGTTTGTCTTGTTCTGTTTTGGTGTAGATGAGTGTTTTGTGTCTTTATCTTATGGGTTGTCTAGTCATGACTTTTGCTGATCTGGTTATACCTCTGCACTTCTTGTGCTGTTTGAGGTTCATTTGATGAATTAATAAAATTTCTTTTGTTTGCCAAAAAAAATTGATTTTAACATGAATTGCTTATATAATCTTACAAATATCAAAAAATTGATTTAAAATTATAAAGAGTATATATAAAGACACAAAGATGCATCCCCTGAATATTTTCGGAAGAATAGAGTGAGCAAATTAAATTATAGAAGGAGTCACGGAGGGTAGGCAAGGTTTTAATTAGCTCACCAAGTGTCGTTGGCATATGAATGTGACAAGGGAATATTGAGTCTATTTGGATTGGTTTATGCAGAGTTTATTTGGTCTTATCTACTGACATAAGCTCTCGTCAGTGTGTTTGGTAGAATTTATGAAAACAATTTATGACTGATTCATAAACTGTTTTGTTCTGTTATCAGATGCATGAACAACATACAAAATTCTAGTCAAATTTGCCAACACAAATGAAGTTGTTTTCATGTCCGAAGCAAGGGAGAATGGAAAAAGAAAGCCATATAGATGCGTGTATATAACGAAGGAAAGTTCAATTCTTTCAAGATACGACTTTGAAGTAACCGGGTTTCCGTAAAATACATGCTACTTAAATATGCAAGGAGATAGTAACGTTAACCAATAACAATATCGATCTCGTTCTCTTAAACAGTAAGAGTGGTGTAATGTATAGCCCGTAGTTTTGTGTTAAGCACAGTTTGATGCTCACTTCATGATATACGGAAATGGAATCCCGAGGGGCAATGATTAGTTAGCTTGACTTACATTATGATAGCAACATGAAAAACTTGAAAGTCGAGTTATCTAGCATAGAGTTCAGTTTCCTTTTTTCATGTAATTCTTAAGATTTTTGGGGGTGGATTGGGAAATTAAGAAAATGCTGTCTTGACTTGTGAGAACTGTGAAAGTGAAATTGTAGGAAAAAAGGGAAAGGAGAGAAGAGTCAAAGAAACTGGGATTCGACGGACCAAGATGTCCTTGTCGATCCAGTGACGACAAAATTTGTAATAAATTAATTATTTTTATTATATAAAATTAAATATTATTTCTCATCTGTCCTTCAAATTATTATTTTTGAGTAAAAATTAACTTTGGTCTTTGAGAGTACTTTAGTCCCTGACAGATACAAAATTAAAAAAATGTCTTCAACTGGTGTCAGCTGTTAGTCACTTTAGTCCCTGTTGTCAAACAAAATGACAATAAATAATTATTTTTAAAGACCAAAATAACAATAAATAATTAATTTTAAAGACCAAAATGACACTAAATAATCACTTTTAAGAACCAAAGTGACTAACTATGATGACTTTTTTAATTTCATATATATTAGATATCAAAATAATAATTTTTTAAATTTTATATCTAACAAAGACCAAAAGAACACTCTCTAACACTCTCGGTCACCAAACTGCCGTTTACTCATTTATTTATTTTTCATTGTTCCATACAAATGACTGAATTACAACTTATGTAACATTCTGAGCGCTCCAAACGTGTCTCTGTTCTGAGTCTGTGGATGAGGTCCCCCCACGACAAGGGTGTGGCTCAGACTCCCCCGCACCGCACGTGCAGCACCCTTTAATTGTTCAAAGTAAAGCCAACCCTCAATCAGTCACTTCATGAAGATAGGGTTAATTTCCATTCCAACTCCACCATATATTATTAACCTTTCATTTGTTTCTCTTACTAACTACGTAATTAGTGAGAGATTAAACAGGGAAATTAAACTATATTATTTAGTTATCTAACTACTGGATTACAAATTTCCATTTGTTTGATGAGGTTGGTAAAGATTGGTTCGCAACTCTGAAAATTTTGAAACTATAGGTGCCCAATGCCCATTGGAGTGGTGGAGACGACCCCTTAATTACTTACTAAGATGCTAACAAACACACACAGAGGATAGTCAAAGCAGTGGAAATGATTTGGTGCTGTTGACACTTTTGAAAGCAATTTCATGGTCCTTTTTTTTTTTCCTTTCCTTGATTGACAAGTTACCACTTATATATACTATATGTATGTTGTCTGGTCTATCACGTTAATCTTATGACATGACCCCTCCCCTCCCCTCCCCTCCCTTCATCAGCTATTGGCAAACGCCCTGCAATTTCATGATCACCAGTCTGTCTTTTTGTGCCTTATTTTATGTCAGAAGAATCTGTTTGATTGACTTATAAAATGGCCTAAGTCTGACTCTTATTCTTTCCCCATCCTATTTTATTTTATTCAAAATTATATATATATATATATTCCAATTTATTTTCTAAAATGTTAAAACGCTCACCGAAGGTTTAACAATACCAAAATTAAAATAGAAATTATTATGAGTTTGTTTAGAATTAATATTTTTAGATTCAATTAATTTTATTTTAAATAATAATTTCATTTAAAAGTTACAGGAAAACGAATTTGATTTTGATTATGATTTTTTATGGATAAAAATTCATTCATTTTACCTATTAAGCTTGGAGATTCAATAGTTAAAACACTGAATTGAATTGCCAAAACAGGTTTTCAAAATATATTTTTTTTTTAAAAATAAAATATAAAAAACTTATTTGAACAGGTCTTTCATATTTACTTCTTCTCAAAACTTTCTATTTTTCTACTTTTTGAAAACAAGAAAACAAAACAATTTAGAGTTGTTTTTATTTTTATTCTTGTCGCCCAACACCCTGTTCTACTGCTACCAATGCTTAATCACTATTCGTTGCCACCACTACCAGGCACCCTCCATTGTTGCCACTTGACATCCTCCACCATCGTTATCATCATTTGGCACTCTCTGTGTTATCATAGTTTGGCATCCTTTGCTTTCAAATATTCTCAGAAGAAATTTATTAAATGGATTTTTTATCTCTAAAATTATTTTTAAATTAATATTACCAAATATACCTTTTTGTTTTGTTTTAAAAAATAGTTTTTTAAATTTATTTTATAGTTTATAAAACAAAATGCAATTAAACAAACCATAGTTTTTGAAACTTGTTTTTTTCTCTTCATATAACAGAATTTATTGTTAAACAACTTGAACTAATGCGTGTTATCTCAGTTTTTATTTTTTTGGTCAAATGCTTAAAACTTCAAAATCACGATTTAAACAAAAAGGACAAAAGATAAATTTTCAATCAAATCACAATTCAAAAATTTCCAAACAAAAATCCAAACATGCTATGAACCTACGGAATCAGCTAGCAAGCCTAGCATGAAAACCAAAAGGCAAATATTTCCATTGAAAAAGGCAAATATTTTCAGACCAAAAAAAAAAAAGGCAAATATTTCCCTGATATTGATTGTTCCCTCAAGTTCCTACTTTTTGAGCGCGTTACTTTAAGTACGGCGAGCAAACAAACGGACTGAAGGTGCGCTATCTGATGCTGAAGGCTTTATTTTCAACCGTGGTAGTAGCTTCGTTCCACTAGTTGCCTCTATAGCTCTTATCTGTCGAGTGATTCTGAAATCCATGTTCAAGTTGATTATATGAGTTAAGTAGTGTTTTAAGACGTGATATAACAGTGCTATACCATATGAATCTGTGTTCTGTCTCCCGGGCAACTGGCTCTCATGCAAATTAACGAAACTCTAATAAAAACACAACTTCATACATGTTCTGAAGACCTCATCTTGTCGATGTAATATACTATCATGCATGATCATAATTACTATTTGATATGGTGCAGTTGCCCAGCATTATGCAAATGCTTTCAAGTTCTGGCAAACTTAAATAAGGTTACTGCTTTCATCGTTGCAACACCTACACTTTAACTGATGGAAAGATTGGAATTCAGCCAGTGATCATAACCAAAAATGGGTCATGTAAAAGGCAAACACCACTAGTTGAACACTTGAACCCTCCGCATTTGACCACTACGAAATATCTCCCAGACTAACTCTCAAAATTTCAGGATATTTTTACATCTCGTAAAATCCTTGCAGCCATTGAGCCATACCTTCTGGCTTCCCACTCACTAAGCTTTGCATTTTGGGGAATCGGCTTACTATGATCTTCAATATTTTCTTCAACAGGACCAGGACCAGATCCTTCTACTACAATATTTTCCTCAGTGCTTTTATCCTCCACACCAGTTTCAACATCAACTTTTTCAGCAGTAGCCTGACCTGAGTTCTCCATCGTGCCCTCTGCTAAATGTTTAAATCCCATAATGTAGAGTTGAATACTTGGATGCTGAAATGTTTCATCCATCTGCACAAAGAGAAGAATTAAGTGCAATTTCAAGTAGTAACCAAACTCACCTATTTGTTAACATAACAGAAAACAATGTTACTAATCCAAGACATGTATGACGTGATAATCAAAAGTAAGAACATATAGCATACCTTGGATTTTGAGACAGTCTTCACATCAAATTTTCTTTTCCACATCTGAAGCATCTTCTCATGGACACTGGTGGAACGGATCTCATAACCCAACTTCATGGACAAATTCAAAATAAAAAACAAAATAAGTAAATCCAACTGTACTGCATATAATTAAATTATAGAAAAGTTTAATAACATAGACATACCAAGATAGTAGTCCTAGGTCCAGATAAAGCAAGTATTGTCTGGAATAGAGGCTCCAATAGATGTTCTACATAAACCTTCAACAAAAATACAGCGAAACAAAAAGTTGCATAATGTTCCACTGGGGGCAGAATAACATTTAAATAACAATCAATAATTTGTCAATGAGTTAAGTTATTCACACTACTTTGTACGCAGAAATGCCTGTTTAACACTTACAACGTCAGTGCCAATAATGTAGTCAAATGGAGGACCAACAGCCTTAACGTGACTCTCATCTCCCCATTGAAGCTCTGAAACCTTGATTGAGCCAAATGATTCTAGAAGCAGAGGATTTTCGAGTGAGATACAATCATCATTCAAATCCACAGAACAGCATCACCAAAGATTAAATATAATGCCAAGATTCAATAATATTCATTTCACAGAATTTAAAATAAATGAATGGATAACCGGTCCATATGGTAATGCGGATGGGTCAAAAGTTTGAAATCAAACCAGGATTCTTTTGCATGACCCTTGAAATATTACGATCAACGTTTCTTTGTAACAACGGCAAAACCTCCTTTTGGTCTGTCACTACAACATCACACCCCAGCAAAGCCATGCCTGCAAAGGAAGTGCAGATCAGACTAGGCATCACCCACCTAAGGAGTGCATTTAGGCACAGTTGAATAACTCAATAAACAAATTTTTAATAATAATTTGAAAACTCACCAAATCCAGAAACACCACAGCCAGCTCCTAGTTCAATTACACGTTTTCCTTTAAGTTTAGCTGGGGAAAACCTCCCTTTTCTGCAATTCCGTTCCTAAAATGATATAAGATGCACTATAAGGAATTAAAATAATGGGACATTAAAAATATTACAAGGCAATGTAAACTCAATGTAATATCTAAAGAACTTCATGACCTGGCCCAACCTCAAAGGATTTAACCTCAACTTAAGATAAGATAATGTCGCCAAAGAAGAGAGAGAATGTATTTTCTTTTAACTAATGTCATTAAGTTTTCTCTCTTCCCGGTTCCCTCTACTTCCTGGAAGCAAAAAGCTATTGGTGATAAAGGTGATTAATATGCTTTCTAGTCAAATTTTATTCATGCATAATTTAACTATGCAGTTACATAAAAAAAAACATCAGATCTAACAAAAATTTTCATTCATGAAAAAATAACAAGACTTTCGAGAGCACTTGAGGAGGACACGCAACTTACAAGAAACTTGACAAACACAAGTGATGCATCCCATACTGTAGTCCCTAAGTGCTTAGAATTGGGGTCCTATTGAAAACAAAACTGGTATTGTCAGAGATTTTATAGAAAGATATATTAGAGGGAAAAAAAGAGAGCAAAAGATAAAAATATCAAAATATAGCAATCTTCAATAAAATCATAATCATCTGAATGCTCGATTGTCAAGCAATAAGAGAACATGTCAGATTGTCAGTCAACATATAAATTTTGTAGGCATATGTTCTTTGGTCAACATGATATCAAAATTTTCCAAGGAGGTTCATCTCTGGTGCAATGTGCTGTTGCCCTACATCTAATTGGATCTTCCATTCTTCCCAAAGATTTTGACAATACTTACTAATTATGCAGAAACTTAAAGTCTATACTGCACATTGAAAGCCTTTGGTGCACATGTGAACTATGCATCCTACTCAAATTA
The DNA here is from genome assembly GCA_030159175.1 of Glycyrrhiza uralensis. Classification (NCBI taxonomy): domain Eukaryota; kingdom Viridiplantae; phylum Streptophyta; class Magnoliopsida; order Fabales; family Fabaceae; genus Glycyrrhiza; species Glycyrrhiza uralensis. The sequence continues at coordinate 50,970,955 of BRZY01000003.1, read as the reverse complement.
TCCCCTCATTGTGATGCAATAAGATTTTGGGTTCTAACTTTCAGTAAATTAAGAGGGGCATCTCCTTTTACTTATAAAATTATAAAACAATTGACTCAAGAGTAATTCTTCTGAAATGAAATATTCACTTGGCTGACTTGAAGGGTATGAAATAAGCTAACATTTCACTACTTAAAGGAAGATATATCTACAATTGGCTAAAAGGAAGAAGGCTCCAGCTGTCCATTAATTAATCTACTTGCATTAAGATTCCATAACTCAAGCTCCATTGGCCTATCACATCACAGAAAAGAACAACTTCCCCAAAGCACACTCCACTCTCAAACAGGATCATTTTTAAAACAGTATAATACCTGAGAAAATTGCAACTCGTGGCCCAAAACCTCCAATGGCATCTCAAAGGTGGTTGGGGTATTTAATCTGGCAAAACAATCATGAGTATTATGAAAGAAGTATTTATACTTCATAATACATAACAGTAACAATTATAGCTTTTAAAAAAAGAAGAAAGAATCATTCAATTGTTTTAACTGCTATAGGTTCTGCATGCACAATTGTTGTAACTGTACAACAGATTTACTGCTTTACTGCTAAATATCACATGTTTTTACCTAAATAGAAGAAGAAGAAATTTTTTAATTGTCTTGAGAATGTCATATCTAATTATCAACTTGATAACATAATGGCATGATAAAGGCAGGAAATAACTAATCCTATCCTATGTGACCAATGGGTAGCAAAATTCAGAGAAGCCCATAGCAAGGACAATGAATACAGGTACTGTGTTCAAAGGTATTCCAAATTCAACAAATTCCACCAATTCATGGCAATTTGTGCCACCCATCATAACACGAGGAAGTCAGAGCTGCCTAGCTCATTTTAATCAATGGGAGCAACGGAAACAACCAAGTACCATAGATAACTTCAAGTCTATACCTTAAATCAATAAATGCTACAACACATGTTGAAGCCTTGAATTAAAAAAATATCCATGGTTCCACGAACATTGCAAGTAGTCTCCAATGCCAACTTGAAGAAATTCAAGGAGGTTATAATATCACAATTCATAACTAATGATCAGTTACTACACCTAAATCGCAGAGGCAATACGAACAAAAAAAAAACTGCTGATGGACATATGCTAAAGTTACTGAAAAGTACAAATATATATTATGATTTGCAAGGAAAGATGAAATTTTTCATTTTCTTCTTTTTTTTTTAAAAAAAAAGGACAAAAAAAGAACAGATAAATAACTGGTTGTGAAGGATACCTGTCAGGTTCCATAGGATCACAGTCTGCCGAAAAAATCCTTAATACGAAAGTCGAATTTAGAAGTTCTATCTCCCACCTAAGGTCGTGTTTTCCGCTGAATCACTGGAAGAAGAAAAAAAAACCCTAACCTGTTCAAATCATTGATAGAACTTGAATTCGGTTCCTTACAGTTGTTTTCAACCCATTCAAAATATGCATTATATTTTTTTAATTAAAAAGAAGACAAATGAAAGTGACCCAAAAAGGGAAGAAGAAAAAAAAAACATATACATGTATAATGAGGTGGCAGATTGAACCATGGTCCATGAAGGTTGAACTCAGAGTCAGAGGAACGCAGAGAGATTCAAGAGGGAGCTTTATGGTTTGCACTTAGCAGTGAGGTGTAGTAGAGCTTTAGCTTCGGAGCAATCAAGGTTAAAACACAATCACTGGTTCAGGCCCAACAAACACAACGGCCCAAAATTGGCTTTTGGGCAAAGCATCAGGCTTCATAATTTTATTTGGACTGGGCTCAAGTTTGAAAGTGTCCGTCTTCAAATGCATGATCCTCCAACAACAGCTCAAGTGGACAAAAGAGCTAAGGTGATACTTTAGGGTGAGGGTTCAATCCCCCCTCCCCAATCCCCCCATGACAAAAAAAAAGTCGAATGCTTGAATAATATGTTTAACAAAAAAAAAACGAATAATATGAAGTTGTTTTAACCAAAAAAAACGAATAATATGAATTTGAGAACAACTTCAGGAAATAAATTATTATTCCATCCTTCAAATATTATGTATGAAGTCAAGTACAAAGAAAATATGATCACTGTCCATATCAGATGAGGTTGATTTTTCTTTTAGCTTAGTGCATGAATTATGAGATGCAAATTCGGATTTGGATTCCCTGCTGTTGGGTGTTTCTATCTCTCTCTACTTTTAATTTTTTTTAATTTTTTTGGACAAAACAAATGAAGGGTGATGATTTAAGATCATGTAATATCAATGGCTAAGAATACATGGACAGCAGGTACAGCAGGGAATCCAACAGCAGACAATCCTGGTCCATATTGTCTCCTTTCCCTGTCACAGTCAAATTCCTTTCCATCCACCTCTTCAACATCTGAAGTGCAGCTTTTGGTTGATCCATAGGGACCATGTGTCCAGCCCCATTTACCTATTGCATCACATAAATAAATAAATAAACAAAGCAAAAGTGGAATTAACAATGTTAGTCTCTAGAACTAGAAATACACCCGTGAACACAAACCTTGAGGAAAGAGAGAGGACCATAGCTTTTCAATGACCCTGCTTGTGCACCGTCAACCAAAAATTGCACTGTAGGGGACCCCGCAAATCCACTTTGACCTGACCACTCCATGGCACGAACCCACCTTGAATTCCCTGCTCAATTATATAGTAAGCAAATTAAGAATATGAAAACTTGACACACTTTTTTTTTCCCAACACAAAAGCAATTTGGTTTCAAATGAATGGAGTAATTAAGCTCACCAAGCCAATTGCATATGAGATCATATTCCCCTGCATACACAAGCATCCGGATTCCAATATCCTCGAGAAAAGAAGGAATTCCCACTTCCAAGTTTCTCATATAGTCTTGTATCATAGCATCATACACTGTTCTACCTCATGAAACGTACTTCAAGTCCCCCACACCTAAAGCATTCCTCACTGTTTGCTCATTTAGAAATGTTTCCACTTTTGACAAGTCAAAGCACATCCCTCCCTCCCCCACATTTCTTTCTGATGTCATAGTACTGCAATTTCACACATATATATCATGCATAATGCAGTAAGTAAAGTCCAATTGATAGTTTAAAAAAAATAAAATATATATATATATATATATACTTCTTTTTTCTAATGATTTCTTACATTAATGTTGCCAGCGTCGAATATGATCTTAGATAATATGTTATTGCAAACAGCTAATGAAAGCACACAACTCTCTCCACCTGAAATCTCTGACAAATCAAGCACAAATTAAGAGTTTCAGTGAACAAAAAATATATATATATATATTAGTGACTAGTGCAAGAAAATTGATGTTGTACCACAAGATTTTATGGCCAGCTCACACGGTGGGACCATCATCAAGTTGATAAAGTCGTAATCAGGCTTTGTAATTAATCCCATCTGTAATGCAAAGTCTGTATATGCTGCGTACTGAGTTCCAGGATTTGTTAACCCATTGCCAATAGCAAAACCCTGGTATTATATGAGATGATAAAATGAATCAATATATACAAGCAAGGACAAAACAAACTGACTAATTAACCTTTCATATAGTCATAATCAAATTATATAAGAAAGAGTGTAAGATCACCTTGAGATTTATATGAATTCCTTGCTTTAATTTATTTGCTTGGTGAATCCCGTATGCAAGAGCTGGAACATAGTGTCCAGCGTATGATTCTCCAGCAATATAAAAGTCATTCTGAACATACTGAGGGTGCTCCTTTGAAAAAGGCCTGTTGTTATTATATGGTAAAGCTTAGTGGATTTTTGTATCCATATAACACAACATATATCTCTCCGCTGTTTATCAAGAATTAATTGCTTCTGCATAGTTCTATTCTTTAGAAAAAATGAGCTAGGATGGTACAATATAATTACCTGCAAAAAGTCATACAAATCAGTGCTAACACCCCCTTCATCATGGCGAACGTCAACAACATTAGAAGTGTAACTGAAACCTGTCCCGGTTGGTTGGTCTACAAATAGAATATTTGTTACCTACAAAAATGAGAAAACACCTTACTGATGCCAATAAGAAAACAAAATTGAATTGGGTCTAATTAAATGCCTTTTGGTATGATGACTAGCTATATAATAAGCATTATAGAATAATGAATTGATTGCTACCTGGTCCCAACCATAGTCATTCCATACCAGAGACAAGTTGTTGCCAAATCGAAAAGGGCCATTCTCATAAAACAGTGCTACTTCACTGCCGCACCCAGGTCCTCCAGTCAACCATATGAGAACTGGGTCATTCTTATTGTTCCGGGATTCAAAGAAAAAAGTAGAACATCCTACAATTCATTCATAGAATAAAATATAGCAATTCAAATCAGGACATGTTATTATCACGTAACTATTATTACTAAAGTAGAAAGGACAACATTTAAATTTATTATAACTAGCAAAAATAAGCAGCAGTTGCATGGCGTGTCATAATAAATTTAGGATAATTGATATTCATGTTTTTGAACTTATATTAATTTATTAGCCGTGATATATAAGTAATGGTATGACGTGTCAACAAACTTGTTACTCGTAAGACAATATTTATGGTTCTTTGAGATATGTAGTCCACTTGGAAATCGTCACAAAAAAATGAAAAAAGAAATAGTGAGTAAAGCAAGATTTCCAATAACTACATCTACATCTACATGTAATCTATAACTATTATAAAGGGATATCCTTTTTTTGGTGTACACATTTTTTAGATTTTTTTACCCTTTAATTCCTATTAATCACCTTAATAAAATTAATTACCCCTTAAATGATTTTAAAACTATTTTCATAAAAAATAACTGTAAAAAAAAAACTAAATGGTGGGTGCAGGCACGTGCCTGCCCCCACTAGTACAAAATAAAGAGAACAGTCGTTTGACCATTATAAAAGATTTCCTCAAATCACTTGAAGAATTTTGCTATGAAATATATTTTGAATATTATTGGTTAAAAATTAAAGAAAAGGTACATTTATTATACTAAAAATATAATAAATATTTAAACTGTTTTATATAATTAAAATGCTATACGTAATTTTCCTTCATGGCATGACATTCAATTACACAGTGCTATATGTTTCAACTATAAATTTTTGCTGGGATTAATGGCTCTCTTTGTCCTTGCTTGGGGGTGTGTCTCTCTTGATTTAAATTTATTTTGTATAACAAAAAGTAATATTATACATTTGTTTTTATAGATCTTTTTTTGGCCATTATTTGTTTTTATAGATAAGTGTTTATTTTTTTCACTTTTATTTTCTCCTTCTCTCTGATTTTCCCTCACATATCCTTTCATGCCTCTGTTTTCTCTTCCCAATTCAATCACAATTCAAATGGAGCATATGCCGCCGGAATGTCAAAAGAATTTCTTTTTTCTATTTTTACCTCGCAGCTATGGAATGAGGCAACTGATAATACCCCGCATGGTGGCCAAGGTCTTCAACAGAAGGCCCATCATGAGAATCAAAAAATGAAAACCTCTTCTCAATTACGATCTTTCCTGGGACAAAACCAGAAGGGTCATCACCCAATCTTGTATTGACTGAGTCATTAGGGAAAAGGTTAAGGCTTCTTACGAGTGTTTCTGGTTGCAGTTCTGGGAGGTTGGGTGTTGGAGACCAACGAAGGTAATCACTGGTACTTGCATAGGAGAAAGAAGGTGAAGATGTTGAAATGAGCAAGAGCAACAGAAGAGACAACGGTGAGGACGCCATGTTGTTTGCGTTTCGCGAAAATTAGCATGCCAATGGCTGTGAATTTATAGCACTCTGGCCTGTGCATATCTCTTTGGCTGATCATATGCATGAGCGAAACGTGTTAAGTTCTTATCAACTCTTTAAAAGAATGTAAAGTTACTTTTATATTATTTCTCTTTTGACTTTCCTAAAAAGTCAAGAATTTATATTTTATATACAAAAAATCTGTTTATCAATGAACAGTGAATAAATAATTCTAAATCTTCTTACTTTTTATTCCTACAAATTCTCTTAATTACTAAATAGAGCAAGTATTAATTGTTTATTTTTTATGTTTTCAAAATATTAGTTGTATTCTCTTTCTTAATTTATAAAGTAATAGAAACATATGTAAGAGAATTTATAGGAAAATATAGTATTTCTTATAGTGAATAGTGCAACTTTTTTCTCTAGAAGCTTTTTAGCATAAAATAATTAATTAATTAACTAATGATCATTTAATGTGTTTAAAGTTTGAAAAGTGATTTGTTTATTATTTAATTACTACTTCCGGTCTCATATATAAGAGACAAATACCTAATTCACTAAGATCAATAAAATGTAGTTAAATGAGTTAATTGTAATTAATATAAACTCTATTCTAAAATTACCCATATTGTAAATGATTAAAATAGTGACATACATTTAATGACATTAAATCACTCCTAGTTTCCTAACATATTATTCTCTCTCCAATGGATATAAAAGGAATTTTATACAATTGATACATTTAAAATGAGTTTATGTTTCTTATAATTTGGACCAAAAAAATAACCATAAATTCTCTTATATATGAGACCGAAGATAATATTAAAGCTTTGGTGAGGAACGGCCATATGTGGGGGGAAAAAAAGGTGAGGAACGGCCAAATATTTATTTTGAAAATAAATGCTAAGAAATCTTAAGTGGTTTATACTCTGCTTTCATGAGAGAAATTTAGATTAGACTTTTTTTTTCCCTCTTAGGTTAAAATATATATTTTTCTTTCATGTGTATTATACTCGAGTGTATTTTAACATGATCAACCTTTTTTAATGGCGGTAGTTGTGTTATTTTTAAAAAAAAATAAAGTAGTTAACCATAAAATTGTTAGAAATCTTTGTTTTATAAAAGCATTTTCTTGGATATATTTTAACAAATTGATTTTATGCTTATAAAATGGAATTGCTGTGAAGTACTATTCCACTTTTTTTTGGTCGTAACTATTTCACTTTTTGTTGTTTTTGGTCAATGGGGGGGGGGGATTTGAGGTGGGTGGGGATCGATCTCTCACCCATTTTCATATCACCCAAACTCTAAACCACATAGCTACTTGATGGGGATACTATTTTACTTTTTTTTTTGTCAAAACTATTTCACATTTTTTTTTGTCATAGGGGGTGGGGGGGAATCGATCCCCTCACCTATTGGATGTCTAGCCCTACATTTGTCAACTGTGCTACTATTTTACTTTTTTTTTTGGTCAATACTATTTCACTTTTTTAAGTGCATGTGTTTTGCAGAAAAAAGCTTATTTTAAGTTTTGGGAATTTCTAATCACACATACATCGTTTTCTATATACACATACATATCCGCGGAACTATTAGTTCCGCGAGTTTATTTTTTTTCAACACACACATGTCCGTGGAACTATTAGTTCCGCGAGTTGTAATTCTCCGCGGAACTAGTAGTTCCGCGGGTTAATTTTTTATCTAACACACACATGTCCGTGGAACTATTAGTTCCGCGAGTTGTAATTCTCCGCGGAACTATTAGTTCCGCGGGTTATAATTCTTCGCGGAATTAATAGTTCCGCGAAGAATTATAACTCGCGAAACTAATAGTTCCACGGACATGTGTGTGCTAAAAAAAATAAACCCGCGGAACTATTAGTTCCGCGGAGATGTATGTGCATATAGAAAACCATGTATGTGTTAATAGGAATTCCCTTAAGTTTTTCTTTGAAAGCAGGCCTGAAGTTTTAAAATGCCTTCTCAAATCCCACATACATTAGTTTTTTTTTGGTCAACATATACATTAGCTTCTGTAGGTATCTTCATTGAGATTTTGGGCTGAGCAAGGCATATTGGGTTTCCTATATTGGGCTCATTGTTGTGGACTTCCATACAACTTCCAGCCTCTGGGATTTGGGCCTTAGCCTTTGTTTAATGAAAATTTTTGGACCAAAAAAAAATCTCCTTTTTTTATGGAAGGAAAAAAATTCTCCTAAGGCAAATGCAAGGTTTACTCGAGGCGTAACCATGGATCGAGTGAGTTAGAATTCTCTCAATTTCCTCCATTACTATACTTTTAAGAAATGGTACTCTCTAATATTTATGTATCACATTTATATCATTTATTTCTCCCAAAAATATAGTAATGGAAGAAATTGAGAGAAAAACAAATGGAGAGGATCTCAACTCGAATCGAGTCTACTATTATATTTGTATATTTAATAATATATCTATATCTATATATGCAATGAAAACCAATACATTTGAATCCGTTACGCGTATTTTAATTAAATGAAACACGCTCTCCCGTTCCATAACAAGGAAGGAATAAATCCCACGTCAATGACTTCGTAGTTGGTATCATGCAGCTTACTGAATAAATGCGATTGTTTGGTCTAGAATTGGCATTTGCTTGCATAAAATTAAATAGATAAAGAACGGGAATTTGAGTACAGGATCAGAAAATTTATAAATTCCATCCTCCAAATCTCAGGCGAAGTACACAAAAAAACAAATGAGATCTCTATCCATGTCAGAGGATGTTGGTTTTGGTTTTGATATAAAATTGTATTAATTATGAGGCCTTGTCCCGTTCAGTTTCCCTTCCATCCAGTTCACCAACATCTGTAGTGCAACTTTTGGTTGATCCATAGGAACCATGTGTCCAGCCCCTTTTACCTGTTGCATCACATAAATAATGGATTCAATCCGATTAGACGATCAAAGAAAAATTCCATGAGATTTGATTAGAAGAAGATTTTTCCTCTCTCTCAAAATCAATCAAATTCAATCTGCGAACACCCCTATCAATAACACTAACCTTCAAGAAAGAAAGAGGTCCATAGCTATTCAATGACCCTGCTTCTACACCATCTACCAAATATTGCTCTGTTGGGGTAGCCGAAAACTCCTTTGCCCCTGACCATGTCATGTTATGAACCCACCTTGAATTCCCTGCCAAAATGATAAGCAAACAACGAATCATACAATCTCACTCAAATACAACTTTTTTGTCGACATGACTAAAGCAAATTTGGTTTCAAAAGAATAGTGTAATTAATTAAGGCTCACCAATCCAATTGCAAATGAGATCATATTCCCCAGCATACACAAGCAACCTGATTCCATCATCAAGAAGTGCAGGGATACCCACTTCCAAGTTTTTCATCCAGTCCCCAGCCATAGCATCATACACAGTACTACTGCATGAAACGAACTCCAAGTTCCCAACACCTAAAGCATCCCTCACTGTCTTCTCGTTCAGAAGTGTCTCCATTTTTGAAAAGTCATAACACAACTGCCCCTCACATTTCTTTCTGATATCATAGTACTGCAGTTTAAATAACAGAACAGAACACAGTAATTAGTAAACTCGAACAGAACAATTTTTTTTTCTCTCTCAAAACAGTAGAACATTGTTCTGTTCTGCTATGATAACTTTTTTTTTGATAAATTTCTGCTATGATAACTTACATTAATGTTGACAGCAATTTCCAAGATACTCTCGAATATGTTTTGACAAAAATTTACAGCAGAAATGCAATCAGATCCACCATCAGTGTCTGACAAATCAAACACAAATTAACGAACATCACAGAGACAAATACTAAACTTGAGTGTAAAAGGGAAAATCAACTAAGGGGGAGAAGCTGTACTGCAAGATTGTATTTTCTGCTGACACTCTGGGACCAACTTATTGATATCATCTTGATCAGCCTTTGTAATCAATCCATTGTCTAATGCATAGTCTGTGTATGCTAGGTACTGAATTGATGGGTTGGTTAACCCATTACCAATAGCAAAACCCTGTTTTTGTATAGGGCCATCAAATGAATCAATACGAGCAACACAACAAAACTACTACTATATAGCCCTTTCATAGTCATAATATAAATTATTAAGAAATAAGGGTTAAGGACCTTGAGGTTTATAATAATTCCTTGTTTTTCTTTATTTCCTTGCTGAACCCGAGATGCAAGAGCTGGAATATAGTGTCCAGCGTATGATTCTCCAGTAATATAAAAGTCATTCTTGACGAATTCAGGGTGCTCCTTGAAAAATTCCTGTCATTATAGTAGAATCTTATTTAGTCTAGAGTTTAACAAACTTGGCTTCTACTTTTTTGTGTGTTGGGGGGCGCGAGAATGAGGGAAAAGAGGGATTCTACTATACCTGCAAGAAGTCGTACAAATCATTGCTAACGCCAGTTTCATTATTTGGAATGTCATCAGCATTAGAAGTGAAGCTGAAACCTGTCCCGATGGGTTGGTCAACAAATAATATATTTGATACCTACAAAATGAGAAGAAATAGCCTTGTTGATATATGACAATAATAAGAAAACAAATTTGGTGTAACAGCTTGATACTCTTTGTTAACCAAATGTGTTATTTTTTATTTTTTTTTTATAACATCCAAATGTTTTAATTTGGTATGACTATGAGTGTGCGTTACGGTTGAAAAGGACCGTGGCATACTGAATCCTCCATACAAGAAGAGATTTGGGAAATTGACAATTACCTTGTCCCAGCCATAGTCATTCCACACAAGAGACAAGTTACTAGTAATATGAAAAGGACCATTCTCATAAAACAAAGCTAATTCACTGCTGCAACCAGGACCGCCGGTCAACCATATCACAACTGGGTCATCTTTACTGTTCCGGGATTCAAAGAAAAAGTAAAACATCCTGCAATTCAGACAAGAAAAAAAATTGAGGGACCACGTCAGAATTAAATTAAAAATCGAATAATTCAAATTTATTAATTAGGAAATTAAAAAAGCAGCACATAATTAATTAACCATTACCACACCACTAACATTATGTATTAATGATTAAGTTCAGGAATTATTGAGATTCATACACTGTGATACAACCTTGTGAAATCATATTAGCTGTGATGATCGATATAATGAAATCATCATGTGTATGACGTGTCAAAAATAACATGTTACTTGTAGAGCAATGTTCTGGTTCCTTAAGATCTGTAGTAACTTCGAAAATATCACGACCGACGACTATAAAAAAAGGGAAATGTTTGGTGGACCACCCACCCACACCCATGACACACCTCTTTCTTTATTGAGATGAGGTGTGAGAGTGGTGGTGGGGTGTCCACCTATCATCACCCAAAAAAAAGTGAGTAAACCAATTATATATAACAGCTTAGTATAAAAAAAAAGGGTTATTATATATGTACATCAATTTTTTTTTAACACCCATCCAACACCTATTTTTGTTTCTATCTCTCTCTTCCTATCACATCATTTATCTATCACATCTATCACTTATCTCTCTTTTATTCTTTTCTCTCTCTGGGTGTTGAATGGAAATTGGGTGTCCATTAATCATTTTTCTAAAAAAAAGAATGAAGCGGTACAACAACCGTTTGACCTTGGCAATCGTGAGAAGAAGGGGAAAAAATTTGTTTTGGTTGCAATAACTAAAAAGAATTAGCGAAGTAATTTTGTATGGTTTAATTTTATCAAACAAAATATCATTAGTATCGACACAATTTACATTGCCATTCCAGACTTGTGTTTTACTCTGGATATAGAACAGTACTATTCAAATTAAACATAACGCTTTAAAATCAAAGAAAATAACTGGTAATTAAACCCAATTGAAACAACAAAAATGATTAATCAGTTTTTTTACAGGCAAATGTTAGTAAATTAATATATCATTATGCCAGAGTAATTACATGAGAAGGATTGATTTACCTTGCAGTTTTGGAACGAGGAAGGGAATAGTAGCCTGCATGGTGGCCAAGGTCTTCAACAGAAGGACCAGAATCACCAAGAAACGAGAACTTCTTCTCGACGATCTTTCCAGGGACAAAACGATCAAGGTCGAGGACATCATCGTGTACTATGTTAACTGGGTCCTTTGGGAATAGGTTAAGGCTTCTTATGAGCTTTTCTGCTTGTTGTTTTGGTGTTGTTGTAGTAGGGAAGCGTCGATGACGGTCATGGGTTATGCGAGAAGTTGCGTACGAGGAGGAAGAAAGTAGTGAAATGAAGAGTAACAGCAACAACGTAAGAGACGGAGAGATTTTGGAAAAGGTTGGTGATGATGCCATGTTGTTTTTATGTGCTTGTGAAAAATGCGGGGCAATGGCCCCATGAATTTATAGCACACGATATGCAATATTATTGTGCTTTGGCTGCGATCGAGCCCTTGGGGAAAATGAAAGGGTTAACGGTCTCCAACACTAATTCAGCTTTTCGTAGTGCATTTTTACTTCTATAGTAAATTATTATGATTAATATATTATTTCTTCTTTTGACTTCTCTTTTCAATTTTAGTTCTTCTATGCGATATTTGATTTTGATAGTGAAGTGAATTTTGCCGTGATATGCTCCAGCATTTATTTGGGTTTTGAAAATGATAACTTAATTTTACCCTTTTATGCATAAAGTTATCTATAACTTATTCGAAATGGTATTAAAAGAATTTACTAATATATAAACCAATATATCCGTCTTGATTCGTGGCGAAGGGTTGTGTCTCTTATAAACTTGTGATCTCATGATTTCCATTCTTGGATTCACGTGTGGAAAAAAAAATCTGGTTGAGATACTCCTCGCATTTAGTACTTAATGTGGCAAACCCAAAAAGAGGCAGATATATTCGTAGTGTATAATCAATTGAATTTATTACGGTAAAAAAAAAAATTGAATTTATCTTTTACTTTTATATGTGTTTTCAATATGGAATGAATTAACTAGCAAATATCATTTACGTTGTATATGGATGCTTTTTTAAATAATAAAAATTTAATTATAAAAAATGATAAAAAAATTAAATTAAAATATAAAATGTATATTGATTTTAATTTTGAGAATTTTTAAGATTAGTAGAATTGATATAAAATTTATTTAATAGTTTTAAATATTTCGCAATATTGAGTGAACAAATTTAGAAATCAATTAAAGAAATTAAGAAAGGTAAAATTCTTATTTGATAGAAGGTGGCATTTATGGTAGGCCAATAGAAAAATTGGTCTATTGTAGTCAAATTGAAAAGTTACCCCAAAACACCAGTTTATGCAGAAATACACATTCACCCATAATAGTCTTAACAACTTGAAATTGTACCCGCTAATAGTATACAAATTAGACATTATTCCCAACAGAAATGCTTCCTCGTTTTGGCCCCAAATTGAGTCTACATCTCACGTCCTTGACATCGAAGTACAGAGAAGAAGAGAGACTCGGATGTCGAGCTGGTGTCTGCGTATAGGATAAAGGGGTGGGTTGAACCCCCGTGAGGTAGTTGGATGATCGCCAGTTTGTCATGGGTCGAACTAATTTGGTCATAATGCCAAATCTATTTGATTTGTGGGGCAGCGGAATCAGAGTACGAGAGCAACATACTGTGGGTGAGTGATCTAAGCTTGAAAGGAAGGTTTTAATTGACCATGTGAGTGAGTGCCTCGAGGTGAGATGTAGGCAAGCTTTTGTTGGAAGGTGCAAAGCATATGGTCTGGATGGGTGGATATCAATTCAGAGGAATATCTGGTTGGTAGAAGAATTGTACAAGGAGATGCTGGGTTTTAGAAACATGGAAGAGGTCATGGTGGATGAGCACTGGACAACAAGGTCATTGTGGTGCTTAGGTGCCTATCGTTCTCCTGCTTATCCATCTCTATGTCATGATTAGATTAACAAATGAACAATGACAAAATTGCAATAAACGACATGGTGCATTAACTGTAATAATACCTTATTAATGGGCTAAGTCTTAATGAATATCAAATTTTAGAGACCCCATTAGTAAATATGTTTTAACTTTTCAAATAAACTCCTTGGCAGGTGACTCCCAAAAAATCTCATCCACTCAATTGTTTATTGTATAAATCAATGGTAATTTTTCCGTTTGACTACGGTAGACCAATTTTTCTATTGGCCCACCATAAATGCCACCTTGATAGAATGGCTAATTAAAAAGAAAAAAATAATTTGATTTCGCACATAAATGTGTTACAATATTAAAAAATTGGCTTCACCCAGAAGCTTTGTAAATATGTGTCACGATTTTATTTTATTTATATGTGTCACCATTTGAGAAAAAATGAATCAAAACAAAATAAAAAAATATGAAATATGAAACCACAAACCAAATAAACTAACGTAAATAAATAAGGAATATCAAAAATAAATTTGTAGTGTGATTTTTTTAATCTGAAATTAGAAAAAATTAAAATCTAGTTTCTATAAAAATTCCCTTATTTGATAAATTGAATTATGATTCATTTCAAATCACTACAATAATTAATAAATTAATAGATTGCATACAAATCAGATTATTATTAGATTTGATTAATTGTTTAAAAAAGTTGGAAGAATTTCCTTTTAAATTAGTACTGAACATTCATTCAAAAATAATTAATAAACAATTTTTAGAGGTGTGTCTAACCACTCCTCAATCAACTAATATTATATATGATAAAAATAATTTTGTGAATAAGAATTTAATGCCTATATAAAATTAACCCATGAAATAAACTTGATTTGGCCCACGAAAGATCCAATAACTCTAATAATAATATGTTTTCAAATGTTAAAATCAAACCTTTTTTATGTAAAAATGTTAAAATCTAACCTTTCTTCTTTCAATTTATTGATTATAGTTGATTGCATCTGATAATATTTGAATTGACATATATATATAAGATTTATCACATCTAAAAATACATATATTAAAAAAACAATGTTGTGCAATCGTGGAAAATTGATTAGTCTGTCTATCTATCTATCTATTATATATTGCATAAAAGATTTTGCCACATAGGATCATACACTTTGGCATGGAAATGCACAATCCTTATGCAAATGCAATTAGATTTTATCAATTTTTTTTAGGAAGCATCATAGCATTCTATAACCATTTCGCACGTTCCATATTTGCTTTGTCGAGTTGTTGTTGGAGATCAAGAAAGTGTTCAATTCCGTGTAAGCCATGATCCAGAATCCTAATGCCTTCAAAACATGCCCATGCAATTCTGACCAAATGTGAATGAAGATAAAGGAAAGTTCATGTAGTTTCAGCTGTATCCTCTCTTTTTTTCAATGCAGGTATTATAAATTATAATACAGGTGACGTAGAAGACGATCAACGTCTTCAGACCTAGAATTGACCGTAAATTTATCCTTATACGTCAATATCTCCCGGGAAAAAAGTAAAATCCTTTTCCATACCTTGAACATAATTTCGTGAGATCGGTAATATATGTGTATGTGCGCGCGCATGTTCAATCTTGAAATAACTTAATTAGAGCTTATTATGCCTTTGAAAAATGTTTGGTGGACACTTGAGGGGTGTCTACCACTAGACTAAGATAGAGAGAGATGGGAGAAAAGTAGAAAAAATGATTAAATATATGATATGATAGTTAGAGAAAGAGAGAAAAATGAGAGATGTTTTTTCTTTAGTCGAGAAAAATGAGAAATGTTGAATAGGTAGATATATTTGATGGGTGTTCATAAATCACCACTCAAATGCTGCAACGATATTGGCACAATTATGAAACTACATCTTGTCAAAGATTCAATTAAAGAAGTATGTACTAAATTTTAGATAACAATTAACTAATTTTGAAATAAATTTAGTATGAAGTTTGCAGTCTGTTATGTTATTCCATACCACACGTGTGTCTTACACGTTCAACGCATGGGCGTTAATTAGTCATTATAGATGTTTGGTCAGACACCCGAATTACAGGTTACTATGGTTGTTATGAATCCATAGACCATAAAGAACAGTTGGAGTATTCTGCGCTTGCGCTGCATGTGACTCATGAACGATACATGGTAGTTTTATAGCGGGAAATTGCGTCAAGTTTCTTCGGCTTCCCATCTTTCTATCCTCAGATCCCGATATCTCTCATCAGAAACGAGTAAAGCATGTGATTTTTCCTTGCAAAAGAAACTTGACACTTTATTTTTCGATCGAACAAAGAATGTGGACTTTAGTATTTGACAATGATGCTGCTATAAGGAGGGGGGAGCATAGATATGACGCAATGTAATTATCCCAATCCAATCATAAATTCACAATGGTGTCACATAATGTTGTTTGACAACTTGGGAATTTTTTTAGAGGTGAGTTGTAATTGCTACGGCAGATCAAGAATTTCACTGAAATAAATCCTCGACCATAGATAAAAGTTAGTTTTGCACTTAATCCTATATCCTATAAACTTTAAAAAATCTATAGACACTTTCAAGAACTTCGTGTAATTTACATATGAACTGCACATCCCAGTCGGTATACTCTTTTCCATTGGTACTATTGGTCTTTTCCAATCTAAACATGACAAATAGGATACAAAGATGTCAACATCTCTCTTATAATATTACCAGAGTACAATGTAGAGGTTGCAAGACAAGAAACCTGTTTATGACCTGACTTTAGCAAGTCGGGCCCTTATTTCTTCCATTTCTTCCTCATCATCAACACCCTCTGCTATAGCCTCTTCCTACAAATAATAATGTATTCCATAATTATTGTAACTCAGAGACAGGTAATAAGAGCCTTGTTACAAGGAAAAGGAATCGAACATACCTCCTCTGCGGCTCCAACGCTTTGAGCAGGTTGCTTCACCCTCTCTTTCCTCACAGCTTCGGGAAGTTGTGCGGCTGTCTCGCCAGCTATTGCAGTCAAGACTTTATCGACTTCTTCTTCTATCTCATCTTCTATGTCCTCGGAATCTAATGCTGAGTCAACGGCATCATTTACTATCTCCTCAATAACTCCCGCCTGAAAGAGAAGGCATCCCCGATAACTACCATGCATCTATCTTCTCTAACTACAGGGAGGGGAGAGAGTTGGAGAAAAAAGGGTATTGCAGGCATACCTTTGTCATTTCTTTGCTGAACTCTTGCATAGTCACAGCCATTTCAGGAGCCTTCATGAGGTTATTGACAAGCTTCATAACCTCAGCACTCTTTGACAGATGCCCCACGGTACGAGCAATTGCTGCAATGGCAACCAAAATCATGAATTTCCAGAGAACATAATTCTAATAAGCAATAACTCAAATCTGTCATGAGCATTTTCCCCACAACCAAAAAATTGATCATCAACAAATTCAATAATGTCGACAAGTTTATGTATTCCACTCAGTTAACAAGAGGGATCAAAGAAAATTGAAGTTCTTCAGTTATGCAAGAATCATCAAACAACTGGTTTCAAACACAGTTTCAATTCCTTGAGTTGCAAAATTATGTTAATAAAACATGGCAAAACCTACCAACACTTTCTCCAAGGTGCATAGATATTGAGTTCATTTGTGCCTTGTTTTCATAAAGACGGTTTACTGTTTGTCTAGATCTCACAAGTTCCTTCGCGAGTGCCTGCAAATTGCACAAATATCATAATAAGGAGAAGAGCTTTTCAAAATACCGACTTTGTTTTTTCGAACCATGGAGTCTTAAAAGATAAAACAAATCACTTCCTAAAAGGTCATACACCGGTATAAACCAAAAATAGCTTCATTACTAGTTTATTGAGTATTGTGACCAGTACTAACGAGTATGGCATAGTCCATAGAAACTTTTATCTACACAACTTTCCATTCTGCCTTCAATGTTCAGGTAACCCCATCTAAAAATTCCTTACATTCAGCATAAAGAAGATACAATGAATGGAAAGAAGATACAATGAAATCAACGCTTATTGGTTTTAAGTGACAAGGAGCTTGATTTCCTCAAAGCAAGGTCTCAATTTCAAGTCTTGTAAATGGAAAAAAAACAGGTGTTGCGAGGGCTTTGTCCCCTTAAATAGAAACAATAAATTAGGAGTCCATATTCCAGGTTTTTCTCCCATGGTTACACTATCTGCCCTGTTTTCTGTTATCATCCCAAGCATTTGAGACTGCTTGTTACAGCAAAATATCTCACAAAAAAAAAAAGGAAACAATATCTCCCATACCCGTATACAATATACGAGACGGAAATGTATTCTACACATGAAGACACCACTAAATCTTCTTCCTTCCATTCAGGATCAACTAACCAACTGTGCTCCACAGCACAGGTAGTTGACAATGACAGTTAGAATACAGGACCCAGGTTTAATTCTCTACGTTCACCACTCTACAAACACATTTGCTTGGTGAGCACTGATCACCGTTGAAAACTAAGTCCAATTATTGCGCTTTGAACTATCCAAAAAAAATGAAAAATAAAAGAAAATTCTCACTGGCACTAACACGAGTGGATCAACAGCATAGAAACAGAATTACAAGTCAAAAAAAAAAAAACCTTAGCAGAGCCCATGTCATTCCTCTTGGCAGCTTCTCTAATCGCCTTCTGCACATTTTTTTCTTCTCTCTGAATATCTAAATCGAAACACATAAACACAAAAATCAGGCATAAGCATAAATAATTAGAAGAATAAATCAATTAGGGTTTTAAGAGAGAGAGAGGGGGGGGATTACCGCGAATTTGGCGCTCAATGTTACGGCACTCTTGGCGAAGCTTGCGCTGCCAATCTCGCAGAAGCTGCTGTGGGTTTGGCTTCGGCTTCAGAATGTTCATCACCTTCTCCATCTCCCACTGATCCCCAAACCCCAATTTTTTTTTATAAAAAAAACAGAGTTTTTGGAGGGATCGGAAAGAATGAACGCGACCCACAAAAACAATCGCTTCAAAATATATTGTTTTTGGCAAAATCAATTGAAGATCAGATCTTACTGAAGCAATCTATTCATCGAAGAGCGATTGTTCGATTTTGGTGTTATGCGTACAGAAACCTTACGAACAACACCCCCCACCAGCATCTTCCTTCTTTCTCCCCTTTCACGCGTATTCCACGAATTGTACTTTTTGGATAATTTTTAAAAAAAAAAACAAATAAAGAAAAAAATACAGGAAAATATTTTAACACAATATAGTTAATTTCTCATTTAATTTTTTTGATATAATTTTCATTTAATTTTGAAGCATGTAAAACTTTTCATAGTATGTGATTTAATTTAACCAACTGAGGTTGACGTGAGTGGTTAAGACCTCTCGTTCCTTAACCAAGAATGTCATCTGTTAAAGGTGTCGAACAAACTCCCACAAAAAATTAGTCTCCGTCGTGCAGACACTGTAATACTCTTCAATATAGAATAAAAAAATAATATGTTTTAATTTTGTGGTGTCCTATATGATTGACTTTGATAATAATTATTTGAAATATTAATTTTTCTCTTAATACATAATTTTTTACTTAGTTTTTTTTGGTGGCAGTTTACTTAAAATTAATGATTGTAAAAATAGTTCATAATTACAACAATAAAAATAAGAACTCTATATTTTTTTTGGTACAGTGAGGAAAAAAATAAGAACTCTATATTTAGTTCTTTATCGTCATTGACTCATTTTTAAACAATTAGGTAAAGTCCTGAAAATTTTATAAGCGCCATTATATAAGAGTCCAATTGACATTTACAAAATATAAGAGTCCAAAATATGATGATACCTTATAACAACTTTTAAACGTCTTGAATTTTTTTATAATTTTTTATTAAATATATAGAAAAAAGTTCTTAACTAATCCATATAGATATTTGGACGTTGATTTTCCCATCAATATGAGTTATGCAAAGAAACAAATCTTTTTCCCTCCCTAGACCTCCTGTTAATATGAGAAGGAAAATCTTAGCAAGAGTTTCCATTTGGCTGAATAAAAATAATCTCATACATAATACTTAAATATATTATCTTATATAGTTATACTTATTGTAATTTCTATCATTTGATTATATATATATATATAGCTGGTCTAATCTCATTAATTATTTACATATATATAGTTATTTACACTTTTAGTATGTGATCTCAATACATGTGAGATTTTTTTTTTGGTGAATAATAATACATGTGAGATGTGTACTCGGGAAAATGATTATGATGTTTTGCAAGTCGAGGGCCTAATAAAAAAGTATGGACAGTGTTCCATTATTCTATTCAATTCGTACAATCATGTCCTGCGCTTCAAATCAAACTCCCAAACCTTCACAGATTCTTATTTAATCAGCAGAATACAAATATGTAAGCGTTTATATTATCTTGACGACTTGAACCACACCACTTTAAGAATATAAATTAAAAAAAAATAATCATTTTTTGAGTACCTAATAAGAAGAGGACAAAACTCTTGCTAATTGAATTGAGATTAAGGATAGCCCAGCATTGGGTGCAAGGGCACAATCAAATGTGTCGGCAGATTAGCTTAGGATGCGTGTGAGTACAAATTAAGGGGCCATTATATATCAGTTGTCCCTCGCAAAATGACATGAAATTCTACCGGACATCAAGCATTTGGAATCTGATAACTATATGCTGACAATTTGCATGCCTGAGGTTTCAAATTTCAATGGATGCGATCCATTCCCCATAAAGCATATTAGCAAGCACCGTTTAATTTGCATTATCATAAATTCAGCACCTGAAGTGTACACTAATCAATATTCAGGACATATGTAATATTCGTGGATTAATTAAATCTTGTAGCCGATATTGTAGTCCACAAATCTCAACAAAAGATTAGGTGAAAGCAATGTATTTGACAAATGAAATTGTGAAAAAGTATAATGATGTATGCAAGTGGTGGGTGAAGGAGATGTACTTTATGTGCAATAATTCATACCTCATCTCCATGGTTCAAAATTTGAATAATACTAATCATGCAACCATGAGAATCCTAGCTATGGCCCCTACAGGTATTTAATACATGTATATATGCAATAATTGTTGTTCTTTGACTCATAACAACATTGCGAAACCTCTGAGTTTCAACGGAATAATGCATCAGGGAGTGTAATATTTTTGTTATATTGATAAAAATTAACCCGGATTTCATATAAATGAAGCGATTATGTGTTAATTTGATGTGTACATACATGAATGTCATTTTAATTTAGAGAGTGCTACATGAATTCTCTGGGTCACATTCCTTTGTAAGTGTTTGGATATAAGAGTGGACTTTCCCGTCCAGTAACATGCACATAAGTATTTAATAGATGGACAGCATCTTACATGTCAAGCTTAGAGATCTGGAGTTCATTTTCACATAAGTTGTTAGTTAACCCACAAGGCAAAGCCAGTATATATCACAAAAGAAGAGGAAGATGGGCACAAAGCAACTAGCTGTGGCAGAAACCAAATAAAGGAACTCTTGGAAATGGGTTTTACCAAGGAAATCCATTATACAACTTGGTTATCTAATATCATTTATTCATTTTAGTTAAGAAGCTAATAGCAAATAGAAAATGTGTACATTATCCCAACTTGAATAAGGCTTAGTTAAGAAGCTAACTAGGGTTTAGGGTTTATTGTCAACTCTTTTCATGGATATGCATACTACGGATATAACTAAATCCCCATGTACCACATAGATAAGGAAAAAAGATTGTCTTCATTACCGTTACCGATAAGGCCAATCAATTACTGTTATAAAAGTCATGTTATTTGGGTTATAAGAAACATGGGGATACAGAACAGAGAACAATGCATGGGGTACTGAATAAAACAAAATCTAGAGGTTTATATCGATAATATATAAGATCTTCTTTTTATGTCACACTTGTATTCAATCCTCTAAGCTTTAACAATAATGTAATTGCATATATTTATATTACAAGAAATTTCAATTTATTTTAAATAATAAAATTAATTTCAATAGGTTGTGTCCCTTTGGTTTATTAGATCAGGAAACTGTCGAACATCAGCATCTTTTACTCAATTGTCCCTATTCTTTTGTTTATGAGAACTCTCTTTTTTCATTGATCCATGGCAAATTGCTATTGAAAATTCAAAATGGCAACCTGCTTATTGACATAAGCATGTTTCATTCTTTGTTCCTATCCTGCACAGTATACATATATACTATAACAGACAAAACAGAGATGATTTTTGCAGATGCGACACCCCTTGTCTTATCGCCTCTCTGATATCATCTTCAACAAGAAGGAAGAATCAAATTAAGCTTAATGAATAAACAAAATTATCTTTAAGCAAAATATTTATCATCGTTCATACATAATTGTATAGTCAGGATTAAGTCCTCTCAGAGTCTCAATACTCTCACGCAGTCACGCTCTTATTAGACACGACCCTATATATGTGTATTATAGATAAGACTTGATCATTTTTATTTATCTATTTATGCTGCAAGAAATTAAAACTTTACATCAAAACATATTTATATTTATAGTAATTTAACAAACAAATATATCATTTACTTAATAACTTTTTGTATTTGTGTATTTATTTTTTATAAGCAAATATATTATTAATGCAAACTAACCAGACATATCGTACAAGGAATGCAGGGGAAGGATCACAGAATACAGAGTGTGGCCAAAACAGAATGAAAAACAAACCAGCCACCATAATCTAATGTACATAATAGTCATGCATGCCCCCTGGGCTAGCTACAATAGAATACCAAACCGAGAACTTTGTAATCACAGCAGCATGAACAGGATCAAGCTACCACCAGGTCTGCCAAATTTGCTTGAATCTGGGAAAATTAAGTATTTTTTTTAATAAATGTGAAAATTAAGTATTGGAAGAATATTAAAATAATATAAATAACAATGTGACAACATATTACTCCCTCCGGTCCAAAACAAAGGTAGTTTAAGGTTTTGACACACAAATTAAGAAATAATTAAGTGTATAAATTTTAGACTATATTACCTCTATTTCATTTTTTATAAATTTTTTCTTTTTTGTATTATACAATTATTACTTTAATTACTCCGTATTAACTTCATTGAAAGGTGATATGAAAAGGTGCACTCTGTAGTATCGAAAAAAAGAAAGGTGCACTGTAGATGTGGAGTAATAATATGTACTACCTTTTCACTTTTGGTAATTGGTGCATTTCATTAATAACAATACCAATAACAATTAATTGTCCATCATAATTTTTTATTAAAAAAATAATTTCATTAATTTATCTTTGTAATTAATACTAGGGATATAGTTGAAAAAAAAGATAAATTATACCTTGAAAATCTAAAACAACTAAAGATTTGGGACAAAAAAAAGCTAAAACTACATTTGTTTTGGACTAGAGGGAGTATTAAGTATAACTAATACAGATAAAACTTTTTATGCTCACAGTATATTAAAATTAAATTCATTAAGTGTTTGGCACAATTAACATCCTCTGTCAAATTTTTACAGAGTGATGTTTAGAACATTTATATATATTTATAAGAATAAATGCAATTTATTAATATGTGTGTGTCTATATGTGTCCACGTTATAAATTTTTAATGTCATTGAGTTCTATTAAATTGAAGTTTAAATACAAATTATTCTAATGAGTCCTACAAAAAATCATTAGCAGGGATTGTACGCTTTTTTTAATTTTTTTAATAAGTCTTATGGTGGTTTAACTAAGTTTACAATAAAGTTATTGCTAATTATAAAATTTTATAATCAAGACTCTGAAACTTATAAAAATTATATAGCATGACAGTAGGAGACTATCGTACCCATAATTTAACTAGTTAGTTTTTTAATGACAGACAGAATAACGTGGTAGGAGAACTTGTAAATAGCTTAATGTTCTCTGACCAGAAGGATTTTCTGCACTAAATTCATAGGCTGCACTCCTGCACACCACAAGCTCCCAGCATTAAAGCGATAAACACGTTTGTCTAATCTTTTCAGCCGAGTCTAATAAAGGGGCTGCCTCATACAAAATAATTGATGATATAATTGATTTCAAAAAAATATATATTTCTAGAAGTTATTGCCGGCTAATCAATATCTGAATCAGTTGAACAATTAATTAAATTCCATTTTAAATTACATATAGCATCGTCATTTTAGAGCAACGAGTCTTTTCATAATCAGAATGCATTTGCATGCAGGGGAAGGATTCACAATTATTTTGCTGCGAGTAGTGCTATATTGCACGAAACAATTTCAGCCGAAAACAGTGCGAAGTTGAAAACATCCAATCAAAACAATTATATAAAAGAGATATAAAAAACTCACGGGAGGAGAAACAATTATATAAAAGAGATATAAACATCCAATCCAACAGTGATAATAAGTTCGTGCAGAGATTCTTACATTTATTTTTCGTAAGAAAAAGTATTACCCTTTTGCTGCATAACCATAAATCATGGAAACAGAGCTGCGAAACATAAGGCATATGCATTTACTTGTATTGTGGACAAGAAGTTGCGTAGCTGAATTGTTTTCTTCTCTTTTTTTAAAAAAAAAATAAGATAAGATAAATAAATACGTCTGTAAATTCACTACTATATGCTGATTTGCATTCATTAGGCTAATCTACAAGCTAGTAATTTACTTGGCTATTATACTCTAATAATCTTTTATATGTGCTTCCCATCATACCCATTGCCAAGAAGTGTTGCATAGTCCTAAGAGGCTTGAGATCGAACTATATAACCATCTTTGTATGAGCTATTCTAAAAAAAATTGGGCAATCTTTTTGCTAATTCCTTCAATTTATTATGTATCTGAAAATAAGGATGTGTTTTCCTGTGAAAGAGCAGTCTTCCCTAATTCATGAATCATGAACTACAAACTAGCCCTCTTGAAACAACTACACTTGGCTTTGGCATTGAAGTGGTGACTTTGAGAAGTTGCCGACAGATTGAAGATTAAAAAATGGCAGTTTGTCAACGCCCTTAAAAAAAATATATGCTGGTCGTTATCAATTTTTGCTAACTACTTTGAGACAGGTTTTCTTTGAAGTTCACAGAGCGACACAAGTTCTACTGCATGTTTCTTTGAGATTTTATTGTTGCTTTTCTAAATCAGCACAAGAGCAAGTTAAGTTACAAAAGAAAAAATTTCCATGGTTGTCTTCACTCTTTGGTTGAGATCATTTTGAACACATACAGAAAAATTATGCTTCCCTTTATGCTACGTTTTACCAAAGTAAGTTTTTCTTATTTCTGCTAGAATGACTTTTGACAGCCCTCAAAATCTAAACCAAACAAGCTCCTCGGATTAAAATGTGACCATGAGATGAGAGTAGATATGCATCAGCTTGACGTTCCCAATGTCAAAAAAGTCAAACCATATATGAATCCCTCTTCAAGTTGCTAAATGTTGACTGAAAACTGATCTGCCAATTATCATTATTAAACCTTATAGTACAGTCATTCAAGGAGAATCAATTTCTAAAATATAAATTAAATGCACTAGTTTGCTGTTTGGGTATTTTGAAAGCCTAATAAAGTAATAATATTAAGCTACCAACCCTTACCGGTAATTGTGGCATTATGCTAGAAAGAGAGCCTACCTTACTAATTTTACCGCCCCCGGCACTAGGCATGGCAATGGGGCGGGGCGGGGCGGGGGCGGGTTTTACATTCCCCGTCCCCATCCCTGATAGTGCTCGGGTTTCCCCGCCCCGCCCCCGATCTTAGTCGAGGTTGAAAAATCAACACTCATCTCCGCCCCCGGCGGGTGTCGGGTTTCCCCGCCCCCGCACCTAGTATTTTAGAATTTTAATTTTGATAGAATTAAAGAAATTTAATACTCTATTTTTTAAGACATTTTTTTAATATATTTTGTTAGACAAATAATAATGAAGAAATAAAGAATTAAAAATGTAATTTTTTATAATATTAATGCATTAAATATTATATTATAAGTGTAATAAATGTACGGGGCAGGTTTGGGGGCGGGTTCGGGGTGGGTATTAGTTTCCCCAACCCCGACCCAACCCCGACTTTTAAATGCGGGGAAAACCCAAACCCGTCCCCGACCCCGGTCAAAACGGATTTTTTCCGTCAAATTCGAGACGAGTTCGGATGGATACCCACGGGTTCGGGCCCATTGTCAAGCCTACCCGGCCCTCGGAACTAAATCTCATTCTTGTGCCAGCCTAAATTACTTTAATAGCCTTGATTGTATAGTTGCTAGGAGAAATTGAATGAAATAGTGGGAAAGCACCACAATGTTGTTCTCATTCATTAAAAAGTTATCCTTTCCCATCACATTTCCCAAAGAAAAAAACATGGTGATACATTTGTTGCCCACGTTTTTCTCTTCAATATATACCTTGTCCAAGTGTTAATGATAATGTTCTAAGATTTTTTTTGTAAGGCGAATCATACATACATACATACATATCTAAATTTATCCCTGCCTTCTATGTGACATTGTCAGAGGCTACTAAATCAGTGTCACAAAGGAAACCATCAAGGAGTCATTCCTCCTCCATGTTTGCCCATCCAATTGATGCATTATAAGTTTACAGAAAACAGGTATTCACTTGAAAAGGAAGTTCCCTCTCCCTTGAAGAAAACACAAGGAAAAAGCCCAAGCCATAACTTGAACTATTTACCCCTATCGTTTATCACAAAAGTGATAAACTTTTGTCCTCATGTGTAACTCCCCAATCAACTAACTTATCACCTTTCTGGTACTGTAGGGCCTCCAAATCCTTTTATATAATCCAACTGTGTAGCCACACTCTTCCATGAATCAACTAACCTCTTATCTTCTAGTCCCCCACCCCCCCAACCCTGCATTTTTAGCAGAGTCACTCTGTTTAGTACAATGCCATCATCACTAACCTCTTTCCTCCCTCTCTTCTCTCTTGTTGTACTCTCACTCACAATTTGCTCTAGTGCTCAGGGTCCACCTTCACCTGGCTACTACCCCAGTTCCAAAATTAGCCCTGTTAGCTTTTATCAAGGCTTTAGAAACCTATGGGGACCTCAGCATCAGAGACTGGACCAAGCCTTACTAACAATCTGGCTTGACTCTAACTCAGGTATGTAAAATTTGTCTCACTCTCTCTCACATATATCTACCAATAGGAGTGATAAGGTGGTTTGGGGAGGTACATAAGGGTTAGAGTGATAAAAATATCATGAGTTCGAATCTCTCACTAGTATAACATACTAATTACTAACATTTGCTTATTAAAAAAAAAACATACAGCTCCCAATTTCCCTTAAATTCACCACTTTTTTTCAGGAAGTGGATTCAAGTCACTTCACTCTTATCGGTCTGGATACTTTGGTGCTGCAATTAAGCTTCAGCCTGGCTATACTGCAGGAGTCATTACATCTATCTACGTGAGAATTACTATACAACTACTTCAGCTAATGTTGAGAATTAATTAGAACTGATTCTTCTTGAAGTGCAAATTTTTCATCCCCTTTTTTTTGTATAGTTAAACTCTTTTGCCTGTGTAATTTGATAATTGCAGCTTTCAAACAACCAAGACCACCCGGGAAACCATGATGAAATTGACATTGAGTTCCTTGGCACCACGCCAGGTAAGCCATATGTGTTGCAGACAAATGTATACATCAGAGGAAGTGGAGATGGTAACATTATAGGAAGAGAGATGAAGTTTCATCTATGGTTCGACCCAACACAAGATTTTCACAACTATGCCATCGTATGGAAACCCAGTGAGATCATGTAATATTTTCCTGCACTCTCATCTCATGCTCATCATTCACCAATTTCACCAACATCACATTAATTATATGAATTTCATTTTTCACGCGCTCGTAACCACGTCACCTAGATTATGACATACATGCCGCCCCGTGAAGAATCTAAATTAAACTTTTTAAGTGGGTACGGCTCTCTCACAATAATTCAGTTGAAAAGACGATACAATTAATACTGAATATACTGTTAAAAAAATATATCGTGTAAATATCATTGATGCCCTTTTACCTAATAAATTAAACTTTTGGAAAAATCATTTCATAACATGATATTAAAACTTTTATGACCGATCTAGAGTTTAATTCTTGTACATGTTATTCTATTCTTCTAAATAAAAGACAAACTTCAATATAATTAGAGTAAGTGAGTTTGTGCATAGTTCAAATTATTCATGCGTCTTTATCACTCTGTTTGAGCTTTTGGAAGAAATGTTGACAATTATATTCACATATCTTCAGTGGAGTGGAGTGGAGTGTGAGAAAAGTGTAAAAATGTGATGAATACAAGAAAAAGAAAAGAGAGAGAAAGATGTTACAAGTGATGTGATAGGAAAAAATAGATAGATAAAACTAAAAAATGTGTAAAAATGACATTAAAAAATAGATAAAATAAAATAATCTCTTTATATATAGAGCCCTGTTGGGCTTTGGCTAATCATTAAATATAGCCCATTATGGAAAAGATGACTAGAATAATTGTTCACCTGCGCTAGCTCTTTATGTAATTTATAATCTTGCTTGTGGATATGGTTTTTGTTAGTTGCAATTTACTACTTACTAGTTTGTCTTATAATGGAAAAAACACAATACATGCAGATTTTTAGTGGATGATGTCCCCATAAGGAGGTATCCTAGGAAGAGTGATGCCACGTACCCCGCAAGACCAATGTATG
The DNA here is from genome assembly GCA_030159175.1 of Glycyrrhiza uralensis. Classification (NCBI taxonomy): domain Eukaryota; kingdom Viridiplantae; phylum Streptophyta; class Magnoliopsida; order Fabales; family Fabaceae; genus Glycyrrhiza; species Glycyrrhiza uralensis. The sequence goes on along the minus strand of BRZY01000003.1, from coordinate 50,942,633 downwards.
TCTATGGATCAATATGGGATGCATCTTCCTGGGCAACAGAGGATGGAAAATACAAAGCAGATTATAGATACCAACCCTTCATTGCCAAGTACAAGAACTTCAAACTACAAGGTTGTACCACTGAAAGCCCTGCCTCATGCCACCCACCCTCTGCCTCTCCATCTGGCTACACTAGCCTTAGCCCCCAGCAATATGCGTCCATGCAATGGGTCCAAAACAATTACATGGTCTACAATTATTGCCATGACCCTAGGAGAGACCACACACTTATCCCTGAGTGCTAGGGTCTTCTCCTTCAAGCTGGCGAATTTCTATTCGAAGTTAATTAATTGCCTATTACACACTTAAAATGTTTTTAGTAATGAATTGAAACACAGTTTATTCAGAGTGTGGGGTGGGGTTTTTTGTGATGGTCCCGCTAGCTAAGTGTAATTGCAAGAGCGGTTGAACATCCAAGCCCCTCCAATGATTGGAATGTTTTTGTTGTTTTTGTATTGGTGTGTTGTTGTACTATATATTTGTTTGGGGTCCTTTATTCTTGTCGAAATAAAAAATTGATTCGGATGCTTTCCTATATCCTAATACGTGTATGGATATGAAAAGAGAGAAAAGACATGCTCCTTTATTTTTTTTGGTCCAAGACATGCTCCTTTAAAAGCAAAGCCCTCTGAAAGAAATTTCTGATGGACTTTTTTTTATACAAAAATTTCTGATGGCCTTTTGTTGCTTACATTGGACCACCACAATAATTATTGTCTACTCCCTAGGAACCAAATGACAATCGTTTTCCTTCTCTACTCTCCATACCTATTGGGGTGCCAATAAATACATCCCACAAATTTTGACATCCACCCTATTTTAAAAATTTTGCTATTGAAATTCCAAAATTATCTCTTTAATATCGTGTTTTCTACCTGAAATCTCAAAATCATATTTTTTTCTAAAAACTCAAGTTTCTATATGTGAAAAACTGAGTTTTTATACATTTTAAAAATTTAAGTTTTTGGAATACAAATTGTAATATTCCGAAAATTCAAGTTTCCGAAATACAAATTTTATATTCTGGAAACTCGAATTTTCGAAAAATATGCGATTTCAGGATTTCAAGTTACAAAACGCGATATTAAGAGGGGTAATTTTGAAATTTCTAGTATCAAAAATGTTAAAGTGGGGTGGATAGGCAAAATTGTGGGGTGTATTTACCAGCACCCTACCTATTGTTTCGGATCAGGGATAGGCCCAATTGAGGCCCAGAACTAATAGTCCGAGACTGGACTTGACTGCTGGCAGGCCCAAAAGACACCTTCTCATCCATGTCGTGTTTTTTAGCCCAAATTGAAAAAACTTTTTATGTTCTCATGCTTTGAATTTCCATTTGGTCGTGCGAATGGAATGACTATAATCTTTGCCAGTTTTTTTTTTGGTAATCTTTGCCAGTTTACTTCGTCATACTTTTCTCATTGTCTAATTACGGCATTGTCACGTGAGTGATTTTGGACTTTGAATTGTCTAATTGTGTTAGCTATAGACTTGAGCAATTCAGCTTTAGGACATTTACTTTGCATGGAGGAAACCTTGACAATATATATACGGGGGCATAATGACAGCTTTGAATAATTTTGCCTGCCTGAGAAAAGAGGGGAAAACTGAGGTTTCTTATTGATTTATCTACTCAATCAAATGGGAATTTAGGGTTAATATAAAATGTGCACTTAGAATCATCCTAGAAGATACTTAACGGGTTGACCTACAAGCTAGTTATGGAAACGATAAATTCTACGAAAGAAGTTTATAAAAGTACTAGCTTAAGATCTTTCTAGAAATACTAGGTTGCATAATTCAACACAATTTTAAACATTTCAAGATTCTTCAACAATAGTAGTAGTAGTAGTTTTTTATTTACCCAATGCTCAAATTAGCCTCAAATAATCACTTTTATAATTTAAAAGTCAACACCATCACTTTTTTTCATCTTCAGCAGGTTTCCGACAAAAGAGGAAATGCAAGATGGGAGAAGGGTGCCGGCACATGTTAATATTTAATAGAATCAAAACGTAGAAAATTCCTGTAATTCATGAATTTATATGTAAAATAAGTAAATAAATAGGTATAATATGCCATTCTTGAAGAACATCAATTGAGTGTTATTCCTCAATCTTGTATTTTCAGTACATTTTTCTTGCATTAACGTCTTTGGATTTCTTTTATCTCATTCATAAATGAATGTCTTTCAAGTTTCATCTGGAAACGAGCAAACACACATTCTTCATCTTATCATGATTCACGAACCATAAAAAACGAACGCTACATATTGGACCAGGGCAAACTGGAGAAAGGAAACAATACTGGCCCAAAATGAGGGACTACGATTTAAAAGAAATTTTCCTATAAAAGGCCCAGCCCAATTGAAGTCTTTTAGGCTAGGATATTTTTTTTTTGACTGAAAACTTTACACTAGGATAGTGGGTAAAGTTCGGGTATCCTAGTCTAAAGGATTACTTGACCAAAAAAAAAGTCTAAAGGATTCAGTCAAAAAAAAGTTCGGGCACGAAAAAATTGCTGCTAATAATTAAATCTTTTAGGCTAGCAGGCTTTAATTACATTAATAATTTTAAAAATACACTTTTAATAAGAGATTTTTATTTTGATCTACTTATTATTTTCTTAAAATCAAATATTTATGTACTTATTTAGAAACTTCATTACACAATAAATCCTCAAACAAACTCTTACGTTATGCCAAGAAAAATAATCAGATAAATTAATGAAGTCCAAACTTTGTGTTTAAGAATAAGTTACACATATTTAATACGTTTGACCCATTATCATCTTTTGTGGGAGGAGACCTCAGTTGGAATAACTCAAAATGTCGACCTGGATCCATTATTTAGCTCGTGATGACGTATTGAGGTATGTATTTTACTTCACTTGGCATCAATTTTGCAGGAGGTTAACTCAAACCTATTTCTAATATGATGGATGCAATCTAGCACAATCCAACTCAAGAAATTGGAGTTGGACTTATCTCATAGTAAAAACAGAGTCAAAGTAATGTTTTATTTTATCATTCTTAATCAAGTTAGAGATAGGTTGGAGTTACACCACTCTACACGTGAGACTTTAATTTAGTTTTAAAACATTTTCATTTAATTGGAAATTTCTAGACATAAAATGATATATATTTTTGTAATAATGTCATAAAATTATAATAGAGTAAAAAACTTATTAAGTGAAATTATTGTATGTATACATTTACTAATTACTAATTACTAATTATATGGATTATTTTTTATTTGAACATTAATATATAAGTCTCCTATAATTTTATATAATTTATGTTTTGGATTATAACTTGGTCTCGTTCTACTTAAACTTAGGGCCTGTTTGGATTCGCTTATGCAGAGCTTATGAACACAGCTTATGACTTATTCATAAGCTGTTTTGGGCTTATTTTTCATAAGCTACCTAGGATAGCTTATCAAAACAGCTTATGACTTATATAAAATAAGTTTCACTATAATTTTTCTTCGATTATAAAAGTAACTTATACAACTTATGTCATAAGCAGTAGATAAACTTGTTATCCAAACAGGACCTTAATTTTAAATAATCTCATGTATATCATAAAGAAATTTAAATCTAAAGTCGAGCTAACCGGTTAAAACTTAGAGTTGAATAAATGACAAATATAACTTGTATTAAACCATCCTATAAACACTATTAGATTTCTGTGAGTTGTGACTTACTACTATATCAAGCAGACCTTACCTAATGAACATACATAATATAATTAACAAATATGTTGCAAAATATGTTGAAGATATTGGTTAAGGACTTAATTTCAGTTTTTTAACTGATGCTTATAAATTCTAAGCTTTAACATGTTTTTGGTCCCTCTAAATATTGACGTTTTGAATTTAGTCCCTTTAAAAAAAATCAAAGTTTTTTAGTCCCTCAAGAAATCAATTTTTTGATTTAGGTCCCTCTTTGGCGTTGACCGCTAATATGACACACTGAGGTCCCTGTAAAAATGCTGACATGGTCCTTCTAAATATATTAAGTTTTGATTTTAGTCCCTCTAAATATATTAAGTTTTGATTTTAGTCCCTCTAAATATTAAGTTTTGATTTTAGTCCCTCTGCATGTAAGCCATGACAGCATTTTTACAGGGATCTCAGTGTGTCATGTCAGCGGTCAACGTAAAAGAGGGACTTAAATCAAAAAATTGATTTCTTGAGGGACCAAAAAACTTTAATTTTTTTAGAGAGACTAAATTCAAAACGTCGATATTTAGAAGGATCAAAAATATGTTAAAGCCTAAATTCTATTATGGCCCCATCAGTGTGACACTTATAAAACGACTCCTCGAGTGGCATCAATGATACCCGCCGCAATTCAAACTACGTGCGGCCCTCGCATCGCATCCCATGGTTCGATTCTCTCTGTGCGTTGATTTTGACACCCCCATACCGTATCCGTGACCACTGACACCCCCCCCCCCCCCCCCCAACCCTCCTCTCACAAAATTACCTTGCAAAATACAGTATTCAAATTAAACCACCATTATAAAAGTTCTGACACACCCGCACCCCACACACTTCCCTCATCTTCCTCCATCCATGTCATGTCCATTCTCATTAATCATTTCACTGACCAAACAGCAAAAACTCTTCACAGGTCATTTCCCCATTTTCATCTTCGTTTTTCCAAACCTTTTGTCAGCCAACTGACACAACCTTTACCCAGTTTCGAGTCCATAAAATATAGTACTACTAGCTAGTAGCAATAGCAAAGAAAAATACAAAATGCAACACTAGCACTATTAATAAGAATTTTGAAAATTGTGTATACCTCTCACGATTTCGTATAATATTTATTTACAGGCAAAAATGATTTTACAAAATCTATCTTCTCCATGAGAAAGAACATTTTTCACTTGCATGATGATATTTATCAAACTATTCACGTGTCCACCTCACGATAAGAGAATTCATTTACCCTTTTCCACAAACCGCACGGCCATCGAACCAATGCTTGCCATGTCATCCAGAACATCACCACGTCACCATTAATGTACTCGAAAGAAAATCTTAAAATCTATCTGGTCCTTTTGGGCCCCAGCATCACACATAAAAATTCCATCTCTGAGGAAATTCCAGCTGTCCTCCACTAATTACCATTACTATTTTATATTTATTATTCTCCATGCAATAAAAACAGGGTGTGAGGGTGAGGTGTACGTGTAGTGCACCCTGCATAAAAGCCACGCTGTGAAGAACCAACATGGCGCCCAGTTCGAACCCATTACGTGTCAACATTCAATTGGCCCGAAACCCTGGAACCCCTATAGGACCTATCCAGCTTTTCGCTCAAAGCACGCAGGACCTGCCACGTGGCATCACCTTCCTGGACCCGACTATTGAAAAGCAGCGCCTTCCTCGTGCGTGGGTCCCACAGGTTCCTCTGAATGGCGCTGAGGTTGGTCGCCGCCACGTGTTCCAGTATCTCAGCCAGCCTCCCAACGTCCCTCTCCGCCACCGTCACCGATATCTCCGACCACCTCACGGCGGAGTGAAACGGCAACCGGATGCCATCCGCTATGACAACCGGCACGCAGCCCAAGGCAACCGATTCAACCAGTCTCGGACTCCATGGGGCCCACCCCAAGGGGCACAGACAGAACACCGAACGTGCAATCTCCGACTGGTAACCGGCAAACCTATGCCTCTGCAGGTAAAACCTCCGGTCACCGTTGAACTTCCTCCATATCACCGTCCGCACTTTCCTTCAAGGTCAAAACTCAAAACCGTAAATCCATTAAAAAATATGTGAAAAAAGAAGATAAAAACATGATTACGCGGTTGATTAAATTTGAAGACGGTGATTATTACTTGCTGTAAAAACGTCCACTAACGTTCTTGGGATGGACCTCCATTTTCCCCCGGAAGAAAACCCAAATATCTCGCCGTCCGTTCGCCGGAAAAATCTCCATCGTGTTCCGTACGGTTTCCGGCGAAACGTATGGCGGTATCACGACATGATCAACCTTCTGGCAAGGATGATCGTACACGACGCCAAACGTCTGTAACACGATCGAGTTCTTCATGATTTCTGGTACCCCATCTGCCATCGCCACGTCCTCCTTCACAAACAAAAACAAAAAAAGAAGACAACAAAATCATTCCATGAACCGAATCTGTGAAAGCAACGAACCCTCCGAGACAAAAACATGTATTATTACAAGAACGTGAACTTGTTCTCGTGTTCTGCGCTAGAATCAAAGCTGTGTCGTTTTTGTTGTGCATACCAGAGTATGGAAACAAGAGCCGAAGTCATGGGAAGCGACGAAGACGTGGTCGGAACCTCTGCTCCGGTTCCAGAACGAGTACTCCTCGGAGATGAGTTTCACCGCGGAGGCTATTAGTGAGCGCGCGTGACCAATCGCGGGGAAGCCATTGACGGTGCTGAAGTTGCAAGAGACGTAAACGGGTACGAAGAAGAAGTCAGCTTCGTAAGGGTCAAAGGTGCGAACTTGGCTGGTCAACAGTGCCCTGTGAATGGCAACCTCAGAAGCAAACAAATGGGTACTGCACTTCTCGTTCGAAAGCCAATCCGTGTTGTACTTCGGGGGAAGATCGTAGACGAACACCTTCAGGTTCTTCAGCGACGACGACCCTTTTGGTGAGGCTGTGGTACTGTTAGATAAGGATTCGGAAAGTGCTGTACTTGAGATATGGGTTGTTTTGTGCGGTTTGGTGTGGTGGTGATTGTTGCTGATGAGGTAGGAGGTGAAGAAATAGAGGGAAAGAGAAAGCCAAAGGACACATTTGTAGTATTTGTAGAAGCAGTTCTTTTCTTGTTGAGGCCTGCCATGTTTGTGAAGGAGCTTCATTCTAACATAGTATCCCCTGTTTTTTGGGGGTCTTATCTGTTCCGCCATTTTTCATTTAAAAATCGAAGCGAAAACACAAAGGCGGTGAGAGGGAGTGAAACCGAAACAAGGGGGAATGAGTGGTAGTTGGAGGGGTGCTTTCGTGTTTTGGTCTGGCGAGAAGTGGAGACGAAGAAACAGTGACAGGAGAGGTGAGGTGAAAGTTTTGTTAGCAGTTAGCACTTCGTTTTTGTGCCTGCGAGAATAAACAAATGGGGGGTTTCTTGGTTTTTTTTTTATTTCCAAAAAATGGGTAGGAGGGGGGGTTCGTTAATTTAATGCGTTCAAAGGAAATTCGTTATGGCTTTTGTTATTTTCTTACAGGTTCTAGTTGTATTCCGAAATTCGATTATTCCCTAACCTAATTATTGAATGGACATTTTAATTTTAATTGGGAAAAAGAAAGGGGAAACACGGACAGAGAGGGATGGATTGTTTTTGATGCCACGTAGGGAAAGCTAGTGAATTGTGATGGATCATTCCATTGAGAAATGATTTTTGTTTGTACACATAGTATCTCGTATTTTTATCTCATTCTTTTTATTATATCACTCATTTATTATATTTATAAGTCATTTTTTTAATTTTACTCTTTTTCTACGTGTATAATGGCATTGGGTGTACAAAAATATACTATTTTATGTTATTTTTTTTATCTAAAAATATACTATTTTTTCTTGAGAAACGAATTGTGTTACTAATGAAATTTAATATTTAACAAATTTCTTAGTGATAGCAAGTAGCGATGAATGAGTTACTACCCTAAAATTTTCAACACCTGACAGTTAATTTTGAACATATCATATTATAAATTTCCAAAATTTTAAAAATAATATGAAATTTTAAACACATCTAATATCTATTTTGAAACTTCATATAAAATCATGGTTTTATCTTTTAAAATCTCATAAATTATATTAGGAGTTCAAAATTAATTAGGGGTGATACAAAAAATTCCTATAAAATTTATCTGTATTAAAGTGAATTAAAGTATAGCACATCTTTATTTCCCAAAAGAAAAAAATATATGATATATAGTTAATAATAAGATAATAAGAATCAAACATTTTAGGAGCATATAATATATAGTGTACGCAATTTAAAATGCCTCCACTTGTGAAGCTACTTATCCTCATATAGAATATTGATTAGCAAAAATAAAAAGTGAGTCACACCAAGGAAAGTCAAGTCCTTATTTTTCATATCTTGCTGTAGTGATATTATAATTATATAGGACACAATATACCCACGACACAACTTTTTTTTTGTTCCTTTATAAAATTTTCTTGACCCGTTCAACACACAATTATTTTGTTCATTTTATTGTATTCTAATAAACATTGAATATTTGAAAAAGATTTTGCATTTTCTTCGTGTGATTATGTGTCATGTTCGTTATTCTCTTATCATAAATAGCTACCTAGTTAGTAGTTACGTCAAGGTTCTAAATTCTATAGTGTCTTTATCTAGAAGATCGACATGGTAGTATATTTGGTTTGCACTTTTAGCTCTTCTATAAAAATTATTTTTATTAATTTTTAAGTAGAATTAGTTTTGAATATTTAATATAGAATTATAAAAAACTTATAAAGTAATTTTAATTAATTCATTATTCAAATAAAATTATTTATTTTAAATTGATATTAAAAATTATATTTTCAAATATATATAGGTCAGTTTTTAATGTCATTTTTTTCGTAATTGATATTTTTAAATTTAATTCAGTATAATTTAAATAAACAGATACTTTACATAATTACTACGGGTATGGATTGCACCTAATTGAAGACAGCAGTTTCTTAAGCTGGAAACACCAGTCCCTTTCCCTAGCTAGACCAGGCTGTAGCCACAATGAAAGGTGATCATAGCTAGGATATTGATATATGTGTATGGGAAAAGAGAGAAAAAAAAGGGGGGGGGGGGGGGGGCGTGGGGGAGCATATAGAACATGATTTTTCTATGATTAATAAGTCTCGTAGACGGCAAGGCAATATTTATCTCTTTTAGCAACACGTAAAAGTGGGAAAAGAAAATCGGAAATAAATGGTTTAGATGAGTCCAAGTATGCTTTTAACCGATGAAAGCAGAAGCATTATAAAAAGTTTGGTTAGTGGTAACACAAATTTATTCACCGGCCAAATTGGTATATATGATTTATTTATACGCATTAAAAGAATAATAAGCGGTTTGGTTGTGTCTTGAAGTCAAAGGCAATGGGATTAGTATGCGTCACCTAAAATGAAAATCCAACAAAGACATTCCGTGTGAAGTATGATGCCATTGGAGGAATTTTCTGGTAGGAGTTTTGGTCAGATAAGCATTCAAGATACAATTAGATTACTTGTTTGAGCAGCCACACCCAAAACAGTCACAGAAACAGCGCAAAAATGCGTCCAGCCTACGTTGCCATCATTATTTCCTTAATCAATAGACATCCCAAATATTGTGGCCGCAACTGTCACGTACAGAAAATATTAATGGGAGAATATTTGATGGTTTGTATGCAACAAAGTAACAGAAAACATGGCAGCCGCCAGTTTAATTAAAATTAACCGCCATATAAACGTCCTTGGCTTTCTCTCTTTCTTAAAATTATGGTACGTTCCGATGTCTCTTTGAAAAAATAGCTTATTTAAGTATTTATGACATAAATATTTATATGATAAGTGTTTATGTATAAATTATTTTTATAATCGAAGAAAAAATATGGTGTAATTGATTTCATATAAGCTGTAAGCTATTTTGATAAACTATCATAGATAACTTTTGAAAATAAATCAAAAACAGCTTATGAACCAGTCATAATCTATTTTCATAAACTCTGTCAAACACACTGACAAAAGCTTATGTTAATAGATAAACCTAAATAAACTCTACATAAGTCAATCCAAACAAACCCTTATTCTAAATATAAATTTGATGCAAAGCTTATATAATTTTTTTAGGCTTTAATATGTTTTTGGTCCCTCTAAATATTGGCGTTTTGAATTTAGTCCCTCTAAAAAAAGTCAAAGTTTTTTGGTTCCTCAAGAAATCAATTTTTTGATTTAGGTCCCTCTTTTGCGTTGACTGCTGACATGACACACTGAGGTCCCTGTAAAAATGCTGACATGACTTACATGCAGAGGGACTAAAATCAAAACTTAATATTTAGAGGGACTAAAATCAAAACTTAATATATTTAGAGGGACTAAAATCAAAACTTAGTATATTTAGAATGACCATGTCAGCATTTTTACAGGGACCTCAGTGTGTCATATTAGCGGTCAACGCCAAAGAGGGACCTAAATCAAAAAATTGATTTCTTGAGGGACCAAAAAACTTTGACTTTTTTTAGAGGGACTAAATTCAAAACACCGATATTTAGAGGGACCAAAAACATGTTAAACCCATTTTTTTAACTCAACACAAAAGTTTTTTTTATTACTTCTGACTACGCCAATTAGAAGTCTTTCATGGGCGCCAATAGTATATTGCTAAAATATAATTTATTGGCTCACTGAATTACAATTGTGGATTTTCTATACCATGATTAAAAGGAAAACACCTAAGGTGAAAGATATTGTCTTTGGGTGATTTTGTTTCATCCGGTTAAAGAAAAGTTAGATTACTCAACATATTTTTAACCTTTTAAATAATTAAATAAGTAACCATGGAGTATTAAAATTATTAAAAACACATATCTAGATCTTAAAATTGAGCTCTCACTTCTTCTCTTTGATTGGTGGCAACCAAGATTGCTCGGTGACCCATATCGATCCTGCAAGTGCAAGATATATGTTGAATATCGGCGGAGTGGATAGAAATCATGGAATAGAATAGGAAGAGAGTTTCAAGGAACGATGATTGCAGGGGTCCCGCTACATATGCACTTCGGCTTGCACACAATTTGAATAAGCTTCTCCATAAGTATTTATGGTATGTGTTTTTTAACTAACAACTTCTCATAGAAGTTGAAATTAATTTTTGTTCTTTATATTTTTTAAAAACTATCTTTTTTAACTTCTCCAAAAGTACCTATCTATCTATTAATGACTATTTAACAACATTTTTTCTTTTGCATATATGAGAAAAATAAAAAGCAAAATAAGACTAACTTCTCCGTAAGTCAAAAGCTAGAGTTTTTGATCCAAACAGGACCATAATCTCATCATACATCACCGATTGTTGTGTTCCCTTTGCAATATAGTTGTTGGGGGGGGGGGGGGTGCCCATCACAAATCCTCAAAGCATAAGCCTCTCATGCTGCAGTTCGAGTCAGATAACGCTTTCCACTTCCATCATGAGTACTTCGATGTTTTCTTAATTGTAAACAAAGTAAGCTTTATTTTCAGCTTATATTTGAGCACCACCATAATAAATAAAAGGATGAATCTTTACAACTTAGCTTAATTTACTTGGGTCCAACTCACCCTATCCCCCACTCAATGCAACAACTATGTAGTTGTTTATAATGTTTCACCATCTTGTGTTAATCAATTTTGGCTTTAATATCTTCAAACATTTATGTATGTGGTTAGGATTTAGGTCAATGCACAGCTTTACAAATAAATGAGCACGACACTACCATGAACCTGTCTTTCAAGATGAACAGCTTGGATGCAGACATGGCCTAATTAAGTTGACCATTTCAAGTTGGACAAAGTGGACGAATAATTAGTTCATATCGTGGTGCTTATAGTAGTATTAATTAATTTATGGTAAAATACTGACATGGCTAGTTCATCAAATTAAGAGCATGTGGATACCCACCCAGGTGATAGAAAAACCAACCGCTTGCAAGTTGCAAAGTAGTATATGAGCTAGCTCTTCTGATTGAAATGGAAATTATTTGTGAATTAATACAGGTAGTAAAGACAGTTTTTCATCATATAGTAGTTTTTATACATTTGCTAATGCAGTAACATTCCTCAAATTTAATTGGCAAATTCATTTGATTTTGATAGGGTTATAGGGGTGTTGGAATGATTTGATCAAAGGGAGCGATAAACTAGAAAGGACCGTCCCATATGGCCATACATGGTAACAAGAGATACATAAATTAATAGGAGATAGAAATAATGGGAAATTAGGCCCCAGCATTTGTTAGTACACTGACCCTACTACATTGCGGTCTGAGCTGTGTGAGCACATGCAATTGCATAGCCGAAACAAAGGACAGGACACAAGGCAAGGCAAGGGGTTACTAAACACGGCGAGTGGCACCCTCCCTGTCCTAAAAATATAGAATCTACCAATTATTAGAGGAAAAAGGTTCAGTGAAAATTGCCTTTGGCTACGGGAACATGTTCCCATGTGTGCATGTGAGACGCTGGAGGGAATAACAAGAGCTCAATTGGATTATTAATTGAATTTATAAAAAGACTGGCAAGTGGCAACTGGCAATTCTAGTTGTGGTTATTATTATTGTTATTATTGTATCCGTACTACTACTATTCAACTGCCCTATGAATGTTCTTACCAACTAAATAAAATTCAAAGGATGAGGCATATTTGCTGCTCCTCTCTGCGTGGTTTTAGCCATTCTTATTTTAGGAAAATGCCCAGTTCCTTATCGAATCTGAGAACTAAGCTGAACCTTTATTGTTATTATTTTTTGGTCAAAAAACTGGACCTATGAATCATCCTATATTAGTTGGCCTTGTGCCTCCTTTTTATCGGAAAAAAAAAAAGAATCATCCTATACTTCAAACCAATCTTTTTTTTTGGTCAACATATTTCAAAACCAATCACAAGAACAAAAAATGCAATCCATTTCTCGTGGGCCTGGACAAATCAGGAAAAGCCCAGATCCAATTCGGGTTGACACAGGCCCAATAGTGAAACAAGTCTTCGCTGTTTAGTTTTTGGGACCTTATTTGTACCCCGGTGTTCCTGAGCCTTCGGGCTTTCCCTATTGGGCCTTTTGAATAAGTGCATGCTTGATTTTTCAATGGCAATTTATATTTACACATACATACTTTGCTATTTGCACATATATGTCCACAGAACTATTAGTTCCATGGATGTATTTTTTTTTCAACACATACACTCTGCGGAACTATTAGTTCCGCGGGTTATAATTCTCCGTGGAATTATTAGTTTCGCGGGTTATATTTTTTTCAACACACACTCCGCGGAACTAATAGTTCCGATTAGTTCCGCTGGTTGTAATTCTTTGCGGAACTATTAGTTCCACAGGTTGTAATTTAACACATACATGTCTGTGGAACTAATAGTTTCGCGGAGAATTACAACCCGCGGAACTAATAGTTCTGCGGAGTGTGTGTGTTGGAAAAAAAATACACCCGCAGACATGTATGTGTAGATAGCAAAGTATGTATGTGCACATATAAATTCCCTTTTTCAATTGAAAAAGGCCATTGCTCCCTGCACCCACATGAATTGTTCCTTACACCCACACTTAATCCAAATTTATTAAAAATTCACCACCAATTTTCCCGAAGATAAAAGCAAAGAAGATTTTCCCTCCAAAAACAGAGTGAGGGAAGGAACCTATCAAAATAGGTTGGCTGGGCACCTATTTGAGCCCGTCAAAATCAAAAAGCTTGCTTGAATTGAACCCTTTGGCGCTTTCTCTTCAGTCTTCTCTCACACGAACACGATTCTACTTTGGAAACCTACACTTTCTAAACACCAACTCTGTTTGATAGACATGGACGATCCTCTGGATTTCGAGGTAGAAGATGACCTTCTCAAACCCCCTCCAATTAACAATAAAAGGTACTTCGTTTCCCTCAAACTTGTTTTGCCGCTGCCACTCTTTGGCTTTTGCCCCCCAACTGTTCCAAGTTTCAGTTTTTTCCTTTTTTTTGTTATTGGGTTTTAGGGTTTTATAGTTTCCCTACTGCAACTTTAAGTGGGTTCTAACAAGTAAATTAAAATTTATTTCAACCAGGAAGAAAGTTATTGGGTTGGATGATCTTCTCGATGATCACTACAAAGAACAGGACAGGCTTTTAGAAAAGCAGAATAAGAAGGCCAAGACAAAGGCAAAGGCAAAGAAGAATGAACGTTCCTACGACGATGAAGATCGTAAGGAAGCTTTGTTGACTAGGATAGTTGAGAATTGTCACAATCAGGCATAGTCTTCATTTTTCACCCGTTCATATATTTCTATTCTTACATTTTTTTTTAATTGTCATTGTCTGATTACTTATGCATTCTCATCCAGTTGAAAGCTTTTGGAGAAGAAAAAGAAATTCCACTTTGGGGGGTAAAAGTTTTTGGAGTACAGGTTATTATACTAAGTCAGATGCCCAGTCATACTCTATTTCTGGTTTGCTGTTTTTATATTTTAATTATTTGGATACTTGAGATTATTAATGTTTTCATTCTGTGAGCTGCAGAAAGCCCTTCCCCCTCTGGCCTTTCCTGAGCTTGGAAGTTGTGACTTTATACAGTCTTTTTTGAACAACAAGCTGAATTCCATGGTGGAATTGGCTGCGGACAAAGGTTCCATTGATGTTTTGTTTCTTGAAGCTATAATGTTGTCCCCCTTTTTTTGTTTTTTTGTTTTTCAATTTGTAAAGTCAATAAACCATCTCTTTTTAGTATTGCTAAATATCAAGTTAAGCCATATTTATATCAAGTATATATGCTATCAGATGAAACTGGTCTATCTGTTTATAAGGGGTTATCTCAGTTAATACTATGTGTCCTTTCAGGAGATATCTTTCTTGAAGGATTACTGGTCAATGGTTGGCTTCCAAAATTAGCTTTCCTGTGTGGTCATGTGGAAAAACCAGTAGCTATTTGGGCCTTCAACACAAGTGAGTGAAAGCATGGTTTTTTTCATGTTTATATGTTTATTAGCTATTAGATGGTAGCAACTAGCAAGATTGTCATATATCGTTTTTTACTTTGTTCTTCAGTGTTGTATTCATCAAAAGAAGAGCTCCAAAACTCTTCCAGCGACTTTTGGTGTACAATTCTCTCTTCTATGAAGGAGGTAAACTTGCTTGTTATGGCAATGTACCACCGATAAATAGAAATAATGACTCGGCATGTTTATTTTAATGCCATTATTCTCGATTGCTATTATATCATTATCATTCTGGATCATTCTTTACCAGGTTGATCAATTTCCTGTCAAAATTGATTGGTTTCCTGAGTACACAGATTTGAGAAGAGCTCTTGACATTTATGGGTTCCTCTTTAAATTTTCATCCAGTGCTGAGCATGAAAGTTTAGGTAACTCTCGTATATCTATACTAGTTTATCTATAGGAGACATGTTTTCTTTGCATAAGAAATGTGAATGCATTAAGCTTCAATGCTATAGAGCTGAAATATTTCTAGACAATCGTTTCATGAATGCCTGTTTTATTTCTTTTTCAATTGCACTTAATGTAGAGATATTTGCATTATTTCAAGTGGAATTGCAAATATCTTGACATATCTATTGCCATGCTTCTAAGAACAATATATATATCTGTCTTTTAGATTCTGATAGTGGAGGTCCGCCTCAAAATATCAGAGCTTGGGTCAGATTTGTCACTGCTTGTTGTCTGATAAGGTAAGCAACTGCAGCAAGTCTACTCAGGAAAACCTAAATGATTTATCTGTCATTTGTTTCTTTTGTTAGTTTTCATTCAAGTTTTAGCCTTTAGGTTGCATTGATTAGATTGCTTGTTGATAATTTAGTGCAGCATTTTGAAAGTATGATATTGTCAACTCATACCTCGATTCTCTTTGCAGGAGTAAAAAAGCTATCTTCTCTACTGTAGAAGCTGAAGAGACAGTTGAAATTATTATATGTCTATTCCTAGATCGCCAGTTTCAGGGTTTGTTGATGCTTTTGAACGACTGCATGCAAGCAGTTGTAAATTACTTTACTGACCAAGAATGGTGCTCAAGTTGTGAGAACATAGCAAAATTCGTTGCTCGCAGGTTGTTTCTTTTATTGATTGTTTTTGCTATTATATGTTGTCAATGGTATATAAACTTTTTTTTGTCAGTTATATTACCTTTGACATGTTGGCCAATCATTGATCATACTCAAGTCGCAGCATAAACATAGGCTTATGTATCCTGTAGTTATAATTTTTCTGCATGTTTGTAGCTAGGTTAATGGATGGTAAAACTTATTAGAGGATTTGTTATGGGCTGCTAAGACAAATAGACAATATACTATTGCCACCTTTGTGGATCATTCCACTTGAATGATCTGTTCATAATCTTAAATAAAGAAGTCCTTGGCAAGAAGGAGCATTTGGCAGTAACTTTTGAAGGGAAATTCATTTTGAGCTGGTTCTAATTATTATGGTGAAGTTGATGGAATGTCCGGTGATGCTTCTTTGCTAGAGATGTAATATATATCTCTGGGATTCATAATTTTGTTTTCTTATTTGTTAGGAGTTAGGACCCTAGAATTTTGTACATTCTCAAGTTCTTTATACAGTTAACTTTAATGGAATTAGTCGCCAAAACTAGTGTGTACTATAAATTAACAAGGTGAAGTGTATGTTGATGGTGAAGTGTATGTTGATACTTATTTTCCAGGTCTTGTCCATCGGCTGTCTTTGCTTTATTTCTCTTATTCTTGCTGCTTGGATCTGCAGAGTCTCAAAGGATTTGAACTGCATCCAGATTGTTGAATGTGTTTCAGAAGTTAGTTCTCGTTGTAAGCAACTTAGGAGTGCTGTTGCTTATCAAAGCCTGCTTTCTTGTTTTGATGGAGTATGATACCATTCCTTCTCCTATCAATTTTATTTATGCTTGTGCATGTAAAATGTATATCGAAACTTCTGCATATATTTGGTGTTGAAACTTTTGCACTGCTTAAGATTTCAAATAGGCCCTTAATATTAACCATAGGATCCAAGCATGGTAGATGAAATGGTTAGAATGCTTCACGTGTGATTTGTGATAGAAAAGTACCACCCAAACTTAGAGGAAAATTTCACAGTTATAAGGGATGCAATGTTGCATGAGACCGAATGTTGTGCTGTAAAGTAAAGAGCCAACAAGAAATTAAGGTCAGTGTTGTAAAGATAAAAATGTTGTGATGGATCGGCAATTACACAGGACCAAGATAGAATTAAGAATGAAATCATTAGAGAGAAAGTCAGGGTAGCTCACATTGTGGAAATTATGTTAGTCTTGTCTCGTGGTTTTGGCATGTGTGGACAAGACCTGTAGAAGCACCAGTAAAGAGGATAAACTAGATGGAGGATCGCCCAATAGTTAGAGGTAGAGGGAAATTTAGATATGATCTATCATTAGTCAACTTGATTCATGAAAGGACATTTTGGTGCTGTTTGATCTCTGTACCTGATTCCACCCACTGAGAAAAGATTTGGATTTTTTTGTTGAACTTTTTTCACAACCACAAATTCACCTTTTTGATGCTACAGCACACCAAATCATGTATATTGCTAAAACATTTTTCACCACCAAAATTTTCAAGACAGGTTCTTAATATTTCTATATTTGTTAGTTCAATGTAAAATGCAATTTAGAATATAGTCTTGTCTGAGTGCCCTTTATGTAGATCTATTCTTCAATAACACAATGCATTCTTGGTTTATTTGTTGAAGTTTTATTTTCATTTTAAAATATGTTGTACATTGCCATCTAAAACACATGGAATATGTGCAAGTGACTTCAACTCTTAGACTTGACTCTCAATGGCAAAATGCTGTGAGAAAATTCTTTCAAACAAGTCAGCAATAAACACTACCAAATTAATTGCATTAGCATCTTAGAAATCTGGATAGAGATTTGCTTCTTAACTTTTGGAAAGTGACATTGATATTTTTTCCTCAGGCCAACAGTGGAGAAGAGATCCTCAAATCACTTATTGCAATTAACTTTAAAGACAAAAGTTGTGATTTCTTCAAAATGTACATTCATTTAGTTTTGACAGAGAATTGGGTTTTGTCCAACTCATTTGTCGAAGACAATCCAGTAATCTATGAGATGTTCTGTCGATATCTTAGAAATTGTTCTAGCTTAATTTCAGCCACAGACCTACGATCTTATGCATCAAAGGTGAACGAAATGGCTTTCTTATTTTCAATCAATTTTTTGGTTACAATGTGGTTTGACATACAGAAATAATTTTGTTTTACAGGTTCGTCACAGGGCTGCATATCTTCTGCATTTCTCCGTCTAAAAATGATTAGTTTCAGGTATCTTCAGTGTCCCATCCCCAAAATGCATATATGAAATTGACTGTGTCCCAATGTTTAGCATTCTTTCCTTGCAAACTGATTTCTTTTTCTTTCTTTCTTTCTTTCCTTTTATTTAATTAGTGTGCATATTCAATTATTAGTCTCACTCATTCTTCCTTGTGTAGCCGGAGATGGCCAAATCTTGAAGGGTTAAAGGTTAAAGATGCTGCATTGCATTGACACCTACGACAACCTATGCCTTATTTTGACTAGACATCAGATTCTTCAGATTCGCAGTATGCACCCCATTTTTCGAAGCTTGAGGTGTTTTGACGCTGCAAAGATGCACGGTGAACGTTGGTTGTTTTTGCCACTTTTTGGCTCACAGGAATCAAGATTCAAGATCTGTTGCTCATCATCCTAGGATATATATTGCTAACATATATCGACCTTTCTCACATTTTATTCATGGTGTAAATGTCTCTGTCTCCGTTAAGGTCTAAGTTTATCTTATGTTAAAATCCAGTTGTACCTTACAGTCGTTTTTGTGCCCGCTATTTATTATGTTTAAGACAATTCAGCCAACAACTAAAGTTTGAAATAGAAATCACAGTGGCTAAGGTCTACATAAGATATTGTAGTATAATATTTTCGTGTATGTTAGTGTGAGAGTATAGTAATTAAGATTTATGATGCACATTTTAGGTAAATTGAAAACAGACTTATATAATTCACTTTTTTAACAAATTACTAAAATATAAATATTGTTATAAATATTAACATTAATGGTGAAAACCAAGCAAAAAGATAATCAAAAATATAACATATAACTAAATTGAAAAATCAATTAAAGTTGACGTCAAAAAAAATCATTTAAAATCATTTAAAGTTTAATTAAATTTTAAAGTCTTAAATTTGTTTTTAGTTTGTTATTTTTCACTGAATTTCGTTTTTAGTTCTTCAAAAATAAAAGGAAAAATTACACACACCTCCCTTGAAGTCTGTTTAAATGGCACACACTTCCCCTCTATTTTTTCAAAAACACTAACCTCCCCTTCTAGTTCACACTGTTAACAACCGTTAAAGAAAGAGAAAAAATATTTTTTCTTTTGTTGGTGCTTCAACCTTCTCTCCCCACCAAAAGCATGCAGACCCTGAAGAGATTATTGCCCCAACTTCTTTTATTCTCCCCAGTAAAAACAAGTAGACCAGACCATTAAAATCCAAAATAACCATGGCTTAGCTTCTTTCATTCTCACCATAGCAATATTTACATTTCAATTTTGGCAATATTGCCATTCAGCTTCTGTTGTTGTGCCGAACGAGAATTTTCCCACTTACCCCATACTGTTGAGAGAATTCATTATTAACTTCTGTAATTATCTACCTACTATCTACTTCTTTCTTTTAACAAATAAAAACAGAGATAGTTGTGGAGGTAATTTACAGAGCTACATCAGTGCACAGTGCTATATGAATGGGAGCTTCTCCAAGAACTGCCTCGGCGGTGCCATGGCAGCGGCCTTCCAGGGGGTTCGTGAAGTATAACGCCGATGCTGCATTTTTCTTGACTGAGCAAAAAGTTGGGGCGGGTCTCTGTTTGAGGGATGATGACAATGGTGCATTCCTTCTTACCAAATCTCACTGGATATTTGAGGCTGTTTTGCCTATTCGAGAGACTGAGGCTTATGCTCTTCTTTCTGCGCTGCAATGGGTGCGCCAAATTGGACTGACTCTCGTTATATTGGAGGTGGACTGCAAAATGGTAGCTGATAGTTTTCACTCTTCTTTGAATGAGTACAGTGAGTTTGGTCAAATTATTAATCATTGTAGGGAAGAACTAAGAGCTATCCCAATGAGAGGCACTATGTGTTTCATTCTCCTCCTTGTAATGTTGGCCCTGTGCATAATATAATGTCATAAGCTTGTTCTTTAAAAACATCAGAAAAAAAATCAGACTCCAAAAATGCTCCAAGAAACTACAAATGGAGGAAGAGTAACTAGCTTGTTAGAAGTTGCAGCAGCAAGCCTTAATTAGTTTTGACCTTGTTATGGACTCAAACTCAAAAGTTGTGTTCTATTTTGAAATAGAAATAAGATATATGCAACGTGAGAAAACCAATAAGATGATTAAAGACCAGCATCTCTATTCTAGTTTGAAAGAGGAAGGAGATGCATGCCAATGAGGCAAATTGTTGAAAGCTGTGAACCAAACGTGAAAGAATCCGTTTCTGTAACAGACGTTAGTGACAAGGGGTAATAGGTGTCATTTGACTAAACAATTAGGGGTGGAGAGTGTTCATTTAAAAAATAGAGGGGGTATATGTTATTTAAGCAAATCTCAAGGGAGGTCAATGCATTTTTCCCAAAATAAAATGTATATTTTTAGTCCTTCATTTTTTAAAAATTGTCACTTTTAGTCTCTGGAGTCATATTTTAATTTTGAAAAGTATTTTTTAAATTTATACTTTGACCCATTTTAAAGCCGATGTTCACCTTAACCCGTTTTTTCCGTTCTCCTCCCCCTCCACTGATGCACTGCAGCCCCCATCCCCGTGCGACCAAGGGAGGTTGCGCACAATGGTGGGAAGGGAGGCGGCCACCACGATCGCACAGGGAGTAGAGCAAGAGAGAGGCTGCATCTCATGGCGGCTTCGAGGGAGGACGTTGGAACTACTCCTAGCAATGATGGGGGTCGCGGTGCATCAGTGGAGGGGGAGGAGAACCGAAAAACGGGTTAAGATGAAAATCAGGCTTAGGAGGGGTCAAAGTATAAATTTAAAAAATACTTTTTAAATTTAAAATATGGCCACAGGAACTAAAAATGATAATTTTCCAAAAATGAGGGACTAAAAAGACATGTTTTATTTTTAAAGGACTAAAAACGGAACTCAATAAAAAATGAGGGAGTAAAAACATATTTAAGCCAATTTTAAATTATATTAGATAACATAATCATGAATGTCTAAATTATTTAAAATTAAATATACAGGATAAAGATGATAATATTAATTTTACATAAAAGTCTCACACCGGTATCGATTCATCATGTCCCAGTATATATAATCATTTTTAAAAATATTAAAGATTTTATAGATAAAATTTAAATCAAAATTCAAAATGGGGTAAAAATGTGAAAATATCTTGTGAAAGAAAAGAAAGGGAAAATTTGGGAGGAGGGGATTGGGAGAGGGCAGTCGCTTTTCGATATTCTTGTCACTTTTTTAATTTTAATTCGAAACAGAGGTAGGTAAGGAAGGGTTTGAAATATTTGAAATTCGGTTGTACGATGCAACGGTAATTTTGGTTGGAGAAGAGAAGCCGTTAGGCTAAGAGACCTGCGTGTGGCCTTTATTTATTTTTGCTCTTTTTGCTTTTGGCTTGGCCTCCTTTCCTTTCCTTTCCTTCCTCCACACTCATTCCTCTCGTATTATCCGATGATCTTAAATCTTAAATAGTACACACTGAAAGCAACTGTCGCTGGTGTTTGTTCACTCTCTAGCGTCGGGTAATTGAAATGAACAGGCAAAGTTGTTGAGTTAAACACAGGCACAGAGGGGCAGTATCGCGCGGCATGCGGGCGGTGGGAGAAGATGGCACCGCCGAAGAGATCCATCGGAAGCTTAATGCGGAAGAAGCTTTCTGATATCACCAACTCTCACTCTCTCCCTCAACACCACCATAACCTCCCTCTCCCTCTCCACACTCCCCCCTCCGATCCCGATCCCGACCACCATTCCATTCAACAACTCCTCAAGGTACACTCTCTCTCTCTCTCTCTCTCTGTGCTTCCCCCTCCTTTCTTCTTCTTCTTCTTCTCATTTTTCCTCCCCTTGAATTCTGATGCAGGAAAGAGCCACTTTGATCCAACTCCTTGCGGAGAGAAAGTATCCTCTCATACTCCTCCTTAATTTGTCCGTAATTTTAAGCATTGTGACATACATAACTGTGGCCTTCATTTAAAACCTTGTATCCCAGAAAGGAACAAACAAACAAAAAAAGAACTCATTAATATTTATTTGTTAAGGATTTCCTTGATTTATATCATAACTTTGAACAGTAAAATGCTTGAAATGAATGGAGCTGAGCTGCAGAGGCTGCGAGCCGATATTAAGAAGATGCAACTGCAAAACTGGAATCTTGCTCAGTCCAATACCCACATGTTAGCGGTCAGTTCTGTTCAGTTCACCCACTTGCATCATAATGCATCATACTGAATATATAACCATATCGATTGTATTAATTACATGACTTGAGGTTAAGGGTACTGATGATAGTGATTGTGTTTCTGGTTAATTTTGCAGGAGCTTAACTTGGGGAGGGAAAAAGTGAGTTCATTCCTCCAACTTCCCCCCTTTTTCTTTTCTGGAATTCAAATTGCTTGTCTTACTTACAAAAGCAGTTTTTTTTTTTTTTTTTAATTTGATGGTACTCGTGTTTCAGATAAAAACACTGCAGCATGAAATTTTGTGGAGGGCTGCTCTGATTAAAGGAAAGACCTTGGACTTACAGGTGTGCTTTTTAAGCCTGATTTCTTAACTGCATCTCACCCACTTACCCCTCTTCTAACAAACCATTTTTGCAGGAAAAAGTGGAGATTGACTCTGAAAAGAATGCGTCATTGTCACAGTCACAGGTGCCTGAGCTATAAATATTACCCGCCTCTTGTTTTTTGACATACTGAAGGCATTGATGAATGGTGTTCCTCATTCTTTTTCTTGTGTAATTTTGATTGGCTCAAGGGAGGAGATGAAAAAGCAGGGCAACCATCCCCTAAAGCTAGCAATGATGAACAACACAGCTCTATGAACAGAAGACGCATAAGGAGTAGATGTAAATGCTAGGACTTAACTTCTTCATGTAAATCTTGCTGACAGTTCTTCTTCTTCTTCTTAATTCTGTTTTAACTTTGTTGTGGAACTTTGCAGCCACTGGTTCTTCTACTGCTTCCACAAAGAATACAAGCAAAGACCAGGTTAAAGACAACAGGTTAGTTCACGCTTAACAGCATCTGCGATCAACACTGGCTTATTTTACTTCAAGATAAGAAGCAATGCAATGTCCAAATGTGTAGTTCTAACGGGCGCTTGAAATTACATCCAGGAGACTCTAACAATTCAAAATAATAACTTAATATGGAAAATTGTTAATGTGATAAATTCCTCTTTTTTTGTTGTTACACAGGGGACGTTTGAGGAGACACTCTGCTACGTTCAAAACCCATGAACACGAGCCTCTAGAAAATTTGTTCGAGATAGAGGATGCTCTCACTCAATCTAGACCTAACATGCTGAGTTCTCCAGCTGTAAAAGCTGAAACAGGAGAAAGCTCTGTTCTAAGAAACGAAGCTCCAAGGTTTTCTTTTGGAAGACCCTTGAGAAGAGCAACTGAGAAGGTTCAATCTTACAAGGAGGTTCCTCTAAATGTCAAGCTGCGAAGACTAGAATGAACCAAATCAACTCATAGACTATATTATTTCTTCAGTCATTTATCATTTGTATCATATGTTGATGTAGATTTGTGTATGCTGCTGTATCCTATGTTGTAACCTATGTTCTTCGTTTGTTGGTTATCATTCATCTAGTTAGTCACTTTGGATATAAGTACCAATTTCCATGGTTCAATTTTTGTTTACTCGCAGTGTGTTTGTTTAAATGTTAGGAAGCAGTTGCACACGTTATGGGTCACCCACGTTATGGGACAAGAAGCGTGAGAGCAAAATTGTCTGTCCCAACGTTCGTTTAAGGTGGTGGAACACTCTTCATCTGCAATTTCCTGTCCTTTTTTTTTTTAAATCTAAAACCAGTGTTTTCTAGTGTTACTCTGGGAGATAGTGACCAAACCAAACGAATGGGAATACAGAAACGGAACAGAATCACAGGCCCAATGTAAAACACTCCCTATCTTATTATCAAACTAGCTTAATAACCCGTGTCTTGCACGGGATAATATTATATTTACTTAATAATAAAATTTGGCTAAATTGATATATAATCCGTGCTAAATTTTAAATGATTAATTAAATATAATTTTTTGTGTATCAAATTATATATAATCTATTAGTAAATTAGAAGAAGAAATATATAATTCTAAATTTTAAGATAATATTATACAATAGTGTAGGTTAAATCAAATTTTTTATGAATGAGATAATTTTATATTAAAGTAATGTTGTTAATTGTCAATGTATTATAATGTTAGTAATTTCTTAGATTATATTAATAATTAGTAATTTAACTTTGAATATTAAGTTTGGTATTTTTTTGGTTTACATAGTTTGGTGGATAATATTAATAGTATTATTTAATTTAGATATTTAGTTTAATATTTTATATTTCAATTTCCTATGTACTGAACTTCTAATAAGTATTATTAGCTTATTTTTTTTATTTGATTCAGTATTATATTATTAATTCAATTTAAATTTGTATTAATTTATTGTCCTATTTTTGCTAATTAGTATTTCAAATTTGGTCGTCTCAATTTGAAATCAAATCTACAATAATAATATATGATTTAAAGTAAATTAGCATTACATTTGTAATTATATTTCATGTTAATAAATAAAATATGTTAGTACAAAGTTGAAGTGACCACAAAATTTTTGAATAATTTTGTAAGCAATTTTTTTTTTTGAATAATTTGTGTTGTGGCAAGTGTAATTGTAATTCCAACTTCATCTCCCTCTCTATCATAAATGAAGTTTGAAGAAAGAATGCAATAACAACTTAAGCATATACATAATAAGGTTTATGAAATCCAATTTTCTCATAGAAATCAATGCAATCATTTAACAGTCAATCAAAAATCTTAATGATAACATTCTACCTATAGATAACACTCATTCTATATGCACATTATAAATCAAAACAAATGAAAGTTTTCTGTTTATCTATGTAAGAAAAGAGATATAATAAATACCAATAATTGAGTATGTAAATGAAAACAAAAACTTATTTCCATCCATAGGAATGACATGGTATTTTTTTTCCCAGGACCGAACACAGGTTCTAGCCGAGTTTGTCCCCTTAGATAAACCACATTAACAACTTGTGTCCAACTTCATGGTTATGACATAGTATTAATAATACAAATTGAGCATTAGAATTTTGAAAATATTATACAAAGAAAAAGTGACTTCTCCTAATATCAAAATTTCATATTAAACCTAATTCAGATAATACATTTTTTTAAAAACTTCAAAAAAATAGAAAAGAAGATTAATCTTATATACTTTCTGATTTTTGGCTTAAATAAACCCCACAAAATTGTTTTATAAGGTGAGAATTATTGAAACTTAATAAGCTCTATTTATATCAATTTAGCCAAATTTGGCACGAGTTATCAATTTAAAAATTGGCTAAATTAATAATTTCAAATTACTTTCATTAAAAAGTAAATATAACAATATCCCATGCAAGACACAATTTATTAAGCTAGTATAATAAAATATTAGTCATTTAAAAAAATGTAGTATTGATTTAATTGAATTCGGAAACTCTAAACGTGTTTCGGTTATAAGTTATTATGATAATATTAATTACTTGCCATGAAATATCATCAAGTGAATTAACATATTTATCTCCACAAATGAATCATTATTAAATAAGTAAATAAATAAATTAAAAATAAATTAAATATTTGTTTGTAATTTTAGGCCAAAAACTGAATGAATTTGAGGGTGACAAATGACATAATCTCACGGGGCATAATGTTATATATAATACTAATGTAAGTACCGGAGAGATACACATATTTTAAATATAATTTATTAAGTAATATATGTAAAATTCATAATTAGAAAAAATAATAATCATATCATAATTTAATATTTTAAATAAATCATTTTTTATTATATATTTTTTAAAATTGCTGTACCTATAAACAAAATAAAATAAGTACAAAGTTTATGATCATGATCACGATCATAGTGTATTAAAAATATTAAAATAAAATACAATTTCTACTATAGTAATTTACATACAAATAGTTTCACTTAAAACGCTCAGTTTTCATGTGGTATATTTTTTATCTGTAATTTAAAATATTAGTAATTTTTTATGTATATGTTAAAATGTTTTTCATGTACGCAATATAATTATATATATATATATAATAAATAGGTAATTAAATTATGTTCTTATTTTAGAAAAAAATTCATTTTTTCCTGTTCATGTTGTATATTCCTCATCATTATTTATAATTGAATTTAATTAATTTTAAAATCCCAAAAAAATCTATATATTCTATAACAATATGAAAATGATATTTTTTTCAAAAAAATCGTTATTTATATGTTTTTTGTTATTTAAAGTATTAGTATTTTTATATTTAAAAATTAAATAATTTCAACTATTATGTATTTTTATTAAAAATAGATAAAATGACATTTAATATGAGAGAATTAAACTGACATTTAATTGTAATGAGAGAATTAATTTGCATTAAATCTATGATATTAATTGTGTGATATAGTTTAAATGATTTAAATAAAAATAGAAATAATAATTAAAAAATAAAAAAAATTGTTTTAGGCGGGAAGTTGAATGATGAGGTGTTGACACGTGCATTGCTAACCGTTACATAAACCTTGCTTTATAATATATAATAGATACTCCCTCTGGTGCCATTTATAAGAAACAAAAAAAATAATTTTTCTTTGGTCCTTTTTATAAAAACAATACTTTGTTTTTAACAAAATTAATTGTTTTTTTTTTCAATTTTACCCTCATTAATTATTACACCATTTACTAAGAGTTCACCTATTTTCCATTTAATACAAGAGCATTTTTGGAAAAAAATTTAAAATTATAACATCATTAATGAAAAATAACACATTTCAATGCATTCCTTGATCTGTGTAATTTTAGTACTATGTTTTTTATAAATAGGACCGGAGGGAGTAGTCTCTACTATTAGTTGGAACATACATGTCAAATGAATGACCAGTTTATATAGTGTCATTTACTGCTGTAATTTCTATTTCTTTTTGGTCAATGTAATTTCTATTTCTTAGGCTGATTCAATGTTACAATATTCTGGACTGTTAGGATATATGTGGGCCCTATAATAGTTCTAAGGAATCCAAATCTTCTGCTGAATTCTTTTGAAGATCCTCTTACCCCTCAAAATCCAAGCCCATCAAGTTTTAACCATAGGGTCCGAGTCAGAGTTATTTAACAATAAATAAAGAGAATGGGTAAATACACTCTTAGTATTTTGCTATCCACCCCATTTAAAGATTTTTTTAATGTAAAAATATAAAAATATCTTTTTTTGTTTTTCTTCATTTCTGGCATACACCCCACTGAATTTTTATAACTACCGGAAATTGAAATTTTTGGAAAGTTTAAAAATTTAATTTTATAACTACTGGAAATTGAAATTTGTGGGAAGCTTAAAAATTGAATTTTGATATTTACCGAAAATTGAAATTTTCGATAGTTATAAAAGTTAATTTTTATAACTACGGGAAAGTTGAATTTGCGGGAAGCTTAAAATTAAATTATGATATTTATCAGAAACTGAAATATCCAGTAGTTATAAAATTTAATTTTTATAACTACCGGAAAGTTGAATTTGCGGGAAACTTAAAAATTAAATTTTGATATTTATCGAAAATTTCAATTTTTGATAATTATAAAATTTAATTTTTATAACCGGTAAGTAAACATTAATAATATATTTGCATACGAGAACTGTCAATGGAATCACAAAAATACTGTTGGATACCAAGAAAGAAACAGAAGTGCTAGTTTTACAACAATAAATTTAATATTAATAATATATTTGCATCATCATGTTTGGAAAACATCTAATTGTGCTCTAGAGAAGAAAATGGATATGTAACCAAAACAACTTTAACCGCTTCTGTCTTAGCAACACAGTTTCCGAATTTCACAGCAAATTCAAATTTTTCACTTTTTACTATCGAAATTTTGAATTTTCGGTAGTATAAAATTTTCACTTTTTGTACTACTAAAAATTTAGATTTTCGGTAAAATATAAATCTATTTTTTTTCTAAAAATTCAAATTTTTGGTTAAAAATTTAATTTTTATATTTATTAAAAATTAAAATTTCTAGTAGTTTAAAAATTAAATTTTATAACTATCGGAAATTCTAATTTTCAAAAAATTAAATTTTTAAACTTCTTAGAAATTCCAATTTCTGTTAAAATAGAAAGGGCAAAATCGTATTAAAAAATTTAAATAGTATAAAGTGGAATAGATGACAAATTGTCGAAGATATATTTACCAATTCTCTAAATAAAAAAGGTGAACCCAAATTTAAAATCCGAGAAGAAAACAGAACATTAAATTAAAGAAAAATGGCACGAGAGATGATTTTTCAGCTTTAAAGGCCTTAAATAAGGGTCGCTTTAGGGTGGTCAGGGACAAAATTTGTCCACCAAACCCCAATCGATTTTGACCTGGCGTAGAAGGTAAGACTAATTTTGATATAATTACAAAAAATGCCCAAATGTTTTTGAAATTATGAAAAGACCAATATTTGTTGAAAAATATAAAATAGACATAATTAAAATCTAAAATTGCAAAACTTTGTCCAATGTTTTCTATATCATAAGAGATACAGATTTTCTATATCATTACTTATAATAAATTTTTTATCTATAAAAAATGTATATTAACAAGGCTTAAATAAGTTTTCAGTCCCTGTAAATATCCGAATTTTGATTTTAGTCCATTGAAAAAAAGTCAAACTATTTTAGTCCTTTAAATTTATTTATTTTTTGGTCTTTTTAGTGCTAGGTGACACATTATGACCCAGTCAGCATGCCTACATGGCAGAAACACTGATGTGGCCTATCTACGTTTTGAATTTAGTCCCTATAAAAATTTTAAGTTTTGAATTTAGTCCCTCTAAAAAATGGACAAAAATTTAACTTCGTGATAATTTTTTAATTATGGGAATTGATTGGGTACAATTTAAATTTCATATAATTGTGTGGGTAATTTCGCAAATATCTTCTTTTAATTATTGCATTTTACAAACCCCTATCTGCAATTACATCTAACATTTTATGAAACCAACATCAACGGTTACCTCCTACAAATCCTGACCACTATCTTTAAATATTATTATATCAACGATCCACAATTGATTGGGGTTTGGTGGACAAATTTTGTCTCTGACCACCCTAAAGCGACCCCTTAAATAAAGCCATGCGAACCTTTTCTTGAGGTGATTTCTGACCAAATCGAAATTGTGCAACCATGTGACACGAGACTTATAGTCAATACTCAATACCACAATTCTTCGGTGCTTTGTGCTGGTAGCATCATCCATGTTTTTCCATGAACCAAAGGACTTTATAGAGAAACCGTGTGGGGCCTCCTCTTAGGCGCTCTTCTTTCCATTTTTATGCGTAATAACAATGGTAATCCTTTCCTTTTGGTGTTTGTTTAGACAATGATGTGCATTCTATTATATTATTATTTAACTCACAGGCTAAAATCATACAAATTTTTTCTTGGCTCTTGATCCCTGTCCTCATGATGGATTACTTTATCCGTTATAATCAGATTTCACCTGGATTTTCATGTACCTTTTCCCCCCACTTTTACAAAAATCGAAAACAAATATAAATTTTGTTAATGAGCATTCATTAATTACTGATTAAAAAAAATTTAGAAAATATACACATGTGAAATAAAAATTAACAAACTTAATATAATAAAAATTCGAAAACAAGTCTCGTGACCAATGAAGGGATGCATATCACAGATCCCGACGCAGAAAAATCCTCTTTTAGTTTTCGGGATTGTTGGAAATCAGATTGGGCCACGAGGCAGTCTCTAAGCACGTAAACTAACGATCTGGTCGGAACAACGGGACAAACGGGCCGTTGTTTTACTACACTTCTAGACCCCAAAACTGGGTTTGTTTTTGGAATCTACCGTTCATTCCAAAAATTAATTTAGAAAATACTACATTTTTTTAGATTAATTAGTAATTTATTATTATTTTTTTTAGTTGAGAAGTCTTTTCTCACAAAAAAGACTTCTCACTATCATTTTATTTTATTTTTTAAATTTTTTATGAGAAGTTTCCTCCCTCAAATTCGACTTCTCACATTTGTTTTAATTATTTTTTCAAAATTGCCTATGGGAAGTCCCCTCTCTCAAAAGGGACTTCTCACCGTGTTTTTTTTATTTTATTTTCTTTTTTCTGTTTAATTTTAGTGGTTTTAGGTTTTTGTTAAAGTGGTTTATGGTATTAAGTGGTTTGTGATTTTAGGGTTTAGGTGGTTTTAGGATTTTGGGGTTATTTAAACTAATTAAATTATTTTCTTTATTAATACAATTTATTAATTAATAATTACCATAATTAAGTTAGTCTAGAACCTTAATAGTAAATAATAATACAATAAAATGATTACCATTAAAATTTTAAAAGGGGTACAACGATCAACATTTCCTACTCTGTGGAATGTCTAGGATGGTAATTAGGACATTTATTCCTGGTATGACCCTCATTTCGACACAGTCCACACCTTTTAGTGTGACGACTCGTTTCTACCTGATCCATCTCAGTGCGAATGCGGGTAGATTGTGGACGACCCCGTGGTAGCCTTCGCATTTGCGGATCGTGGCACACGCGAGGTCCGGTATATTGTGGCCAATATTCTTAATTGGACAACACACTGAACTCTTCGCAGTAAACGTTGAAGACGTTTTCCAACTTATACACGGGAGGCACATATATCATGTAATCGTGGGAAACTGATGAACAAGCAGCGATGACATGTGAACACGGGATGTGTGTTGCCTGAAACTTACCACAGTCACATTCCCTTTCATCTAGATCTACCTTGAATGTCTCCGCAAGTCTCCCCTCTCGTGGGTTGATCATCTCTTTTACATAGAAAATACTTTGTTGTCGGTTAAAAGTACGAACGTGGTGAGAATGTGTGTTCGCCCGTTCCTTCTTAATAGCCTTGGTCAGAATTTCAGTGTATTATTATTTACTATTAAGGTTCTAGACTAACTTAATTGTGGTACTTATTAATTAATAAATTGAATTAATAAAGAAAATAATTTAATTAATTTAAATAACCCCAAAACCTTAAAACCGCCTAAACCCTAAAATCACAAACCACCTAATACCATAAACCACTTTAACAAAAACCTAAAATCGCTAAAATCAAACAGAAAAAATAAAATAATAAAATCATGGTGAGAAGTTCCTTTTGGGGGAGGGGACTTCCCATAGGCAATTTTGAAAAAATAATTAAAACAAGGGTGAGAAGTCGGATTTAGGGGAGGGGACTTCCCATAGAAAATTTTGAAAAAAAAATAAAACGATGGTGAGAAGTCCCTTTTGGGGGAGGGGTCTCAACTAAAAAAAACAATGGTAGATTGCTAATTAATCTGAAAACTGTGGTATTTTCCAAATTAATTTTTGGAAAGATGGTAGATTCCAAAAAAAGCCCCAAAATTGTATGAATTCACATATGTTAAAAATAAAAATTGTAATAATTAGGGTCTTTCACATGATAGTGTGCGCCGCACCACAAACCCTAAAAACATAGAGCACCAAAAACGTTTGGACGCAGCGGCCGTCGCGCGTGTGGCCCCCATCTTCTTCCTTTGAACAACCCGGAGTATCCAAGGTCTTTTCTGCCGCTTCCCCTTCCTCCGCGTCCCCATCTCGTCTTTGTGCGATGTCTCGTCGTTCTCGGTGGTGGCTTCGTGCGCAGCGGCCAAGGAGCTCAGGAGGGGTGGTTCGCTGTGGAGGAGGAAGTGATCCTAGTGTAACTGTTTGCTAGGCAGAGACGGATGGAGAGGAGGAGGAAACCGTTTGTGTTTTGGCAGTGTTGGGTGCGGTTTGTGTAGCAGGCTTGGTGGTGTACGATCACATTGATGTCCTGTTGTTGGGGTTTGGAGACACCGCTGTTAGCAAGGGATTGGACGAGATCTCCCCTTGTTTGGATGGTGTTGTTGTCTGCTTCCCTCATGCTTGGTGTTCAGGTGTGCTGGTCGTCGTTTTGGTTCTGCTATCGCGGGCTCTTTGCCGTGTTTGGTTGGTTGTGGTTGCACGGTTCAGTGGTCTCCTTTTCTCTATCTGCTGTTGTCGGTTTCACTAGGTTGCGGTTCGTCCGAGCTGCTTTGATCTCTAGACTGCTGGGGCTAAGCCGTGTTCACCTTCTCTGGATCTGCTGAGAGTGACATGTGGGTCAAATTCGTGGAGGCAAAAGGTTGGGCCCCAAATGAGCTTTTCACAACCCACCTCAATTCTTCTTGTAGCATGTCTGTATCCTTTTTCGGTGGGCTTGGTTTTGTTTATCAATGTTCTTTAGGTCTCTAGTAGTTTGGTCGTGTGTTTTTGTTTTCCTTGTCTTTTAAGTAAGGGTTTCAGCAGCGTGTCTTGGTTTGTATTATTTTATGTGTTGTGACTCTGCTTATGCTTGTTTCTTTACTGTAGATGCCGTTTGACGGGATTTTTACCCAATGATATCAACCTTTTATTGACAAAAAATAAATAAAAATTGTACAAGACCTAAAAAAAATAAAAATTGTAGTAGACTTCACTAAAATCGCATATATATTAGATAAAGTGTAAAAGTATAATTGTTATTTAAAAATTTTAAATTATAATAATATATATAGAATGAGGAGAGATCAAATTACACCGGTGTAACTATTGGGCGATGTTACACCACTAATAACTATTCACCGGATAATTATATTATAAAACTCACCGTTGGATTAAAAGATACTATCACGTAGATCATTCCTATAAAATTTCACATCAATCTAAAATCATTTGATATGTCATTGAGATACGTTAAGATTAATGTCTTTTAAAGTGTATGAATTTTGACATATCTCAATGACACATCAAATGATTTTAGATTGATGTGAAATTTTACAGAAATGATCTATATGATAATAACTTTTAATCTAACGGTGTGTTTTAGAATATAATTATCCGTTGAAGAGTTATTAGCGGTGTAACATTGACCAAAGTGTTACACTGGTATAATTTGATCCCTCCTCATATAGAATAAATTATAAAATTACCAATATCTTGATATCAATCAATTAATTAACAATTATAACTTTATATTTTATTCTAAAGTGTATTTTTATTTAAAATTAATCAAACTTCTAAAATGACAACTTAGTTCCTTATTTGAGTATGTGAGTACATATCACTAATTACTATTATCATTTAACTACTTTGAAATTAGGTTGTTAGAAACTTTTAGACATTTTTCAATAACTTAAAAATTAACATAAATAGTCTGTTTTTAAGCATCCTAAAAAATAATTAATTAAATTGAGCGAAATACACACAATTAACAAAAAAAGTTTGACGACATTAAAATAAAATTTAAATTTCATAGATTTATAGACGTTTTTCTAACAATGAATCAAAAACTAAAATCTAAAATAAAAAATCATTGTGTGTGTGGTGTGTAAAGTTTACAATGAGATCATGAGACTTTCCCCCTTTTAATGTTAAAGAAAACCAAACTTCAGTAAAAATTTGTAATGTGATTATATATGACTACTTATTACTAAAACCTTTTATATTCAAATTCATGTACATGCAAATGTCATTAGTTGAACATCGATTACATGAATCAATTTTATCGACTTGAAAATTTGAATAGTTTTTTAAAATCGGTCATACCATATAATCATATTTTTAATGGTTCAAAAAAAGTAATCATATTTTTAAAGTCCTTTTTATAACGTTACTTTTTTAATTCGTAAATTAAATACTAATATTATTTTTCATGAGTTTTATAAGTTTTTTTCAATAAAACATATAATTGTTGTATTTTAAAAATTCTTTTTAATTACTTAAGAAAACACAAATAAACGGACCACAAAAATCAATATAGCACTTGTAGGGTTAATTTTTAATTCAGAATTGTAATTATTTAATAATTGAATTAATTTAATGTTATAACTTTAGTTAACGGCCCCCCCATTTTTGTGTGTTAACGACTGCTTGGGATTCCAAAGATCAGTAAAACATGATATGATTGGTGATGGAATTGACGACCCACCTAAAGACTTTAAATAAAAATGGGTTGGCTCTAAGTGACTCATTTTTTCTATTAATTTGTTTTTTAATCTTAATTTCTATGATATAATGGAGCCCACACGGTTTAAACAAAGTTGGCATCCATGATTCTCTAGGGTTCCTCCCGACAGGTATTAGCCGTTGGGGACCCCACTCATGGTGGACTAAGTACTCCCTTTACCATGTTACTGGATGGGTTAATATATTATCTTCCTACTTAATCAAAAGGTATATTCCATCGTTGATGTAACCTCAAGCTTATGTAATTTAGCTCTTGCTTGTTTATTACAATCCCTAATGAATCAGTTTGATTTGATTTTGGTCTATAATTTCAATCTGTAAATGCAATTTGTTGAATATCGCATCACACGTCTGCTGAAATTAGTCAAATATATTCAAACGATGCATGCCTTAATTAAATTATAAGACTTGATATAATTGATATGTTTGTGTACTTGAAAGTAACCTCTTGTCTTTGATTTGTAGTTTTTTTTATAGGAGATGGGAGAATTGAACTCGGGTGTCAGAGACTAGAACTACTAACTTCTACTAATTGAGTTAGCACTATTGATTGATTTGTAGTTATATAATCTAATTGAAGGTTTTGAAGGGGACACACCAACTTATTTGATTTTCATTTTCAGAGATTTTTTTTTATTTTTGATAATTTTTAAATTGTTATAAAATAAAATTTAATTAATTGTTCAACAATATTAACGTCGATTTATTTATTAGATTTAATATAAAACATTCACTCGTACTAGCTGTGATTTTGATTCGAATCATGAATTCTCCCGTTGTTATGCTATACGTAAATTCTATTATAAATTAATTCTCATTGAAGTTAGTAATTCTCATTAACCTTACATGAGGTGTGTCTCCTCTAATCTAACTTGATTTAGAGAAAAAAATATAAAACTTTCAAAAGCTCTACTTTTGTGATAATGGGAAATATAAGTATATTGTTGAGGCACGAAATTTTGTTTGCAGCCTAAGAATGAAGTTATTAATTATTCACTTCAATGTTAACAAAGAATCAATTTGTATACTATCATTTAGATTTGAGAATAAAAATATATGTAAATATTTTAAAACGAGCCTCTAAAACTTGCGATCTCTCTCTCGCATTTTGATTTGATGTATGTTTTCGTGTGTACAAAAGACTGAAAGTGGAGGAGTCAAAAAGGGCAGAATATGACTTTATCCATCTACACTTTTGATACTATACTAGAGATATGCCTCTCTTTAACTGCCCCAAGAGAAATTCGTTAATTCTTTTCAAGAGTCGTTGTTTTCTCTTGTGAGACAATGCAATTAACTTTGAGATCACTTTGATTTTTAGGGAGCAGAATGATTCTTTGGCAACTAAGCCTCTTAATTGCTTCCCTTTGTTTAGTTATAAATACATGTTTATAAAAAACAATTAATCGACTACTATATAAGAAAAAGAGATCTTGTCTAAGACACGAGTAACTTTTCAAATCTTTATATTTTTTACTAAAATTATTTTGTTTTGTTTTTTATTAAAAGAGGGGCCTAGGCCCAAGTTACATATAGGAGACTACACAATTATAGGCAACACGCAGGTTGAAGCTACATAATAAAACATCAAATTTGGAAAAATGAAATTAGTCATTTTCCTCTAATTAAAGATTAAATTCAATTCCCAATTTCATTATTGATTATGACAAATCCATACGAAAGCAAGCAAGAAAGTGTGAGAGCAAAGCATATGGAGAACATATGTAACGCATGATGTATATTTAAATCTTAATTTGTTTTCCTATATATGAAGAGTGTTTTAAAGCGTGCAAAAATGACTCTTGTATGCATAATACATACAAAATCGATTAAGTCAAGCATCGATATGATACTTCATTTTCGTGAAAATTCTCTAATAGCCATACGTACAAGTTTTCTTTATTATATTTCTTTCAAAAAAAATGTTTTCTTTATTGTATATTGTATTACACTACGTACAAGATCAAATCATCTGAGATCATATCCCACGTATACATTGACGGAATTAGGATTAAAATACTTGATAAATTTGACGTTAAATGTATGTGTGTGTAATCTATAAGCTATAAACTATATCATTCTTTTCTATATCTAAAGAAAACTCTAAGTTATACTGTATATCAAAAAAAAAAACTATAAGTTATACCGTGTTAGTTTTGAAGATCCAATTAAGGGATCCAAATTCAACTTTTTTTTTTCTTTTCATTTTCCCCGATCAAAACAAAATAACTGACATGGAGATGGAGTATATGGTACTCCTAAGACATATGCCAAATCAAAGTGGGGAAAATCACCTGGTTCTCACGTGTTCGTGTCATTGCAATTGAGTTCCTCACTCGTCCCTAAACACAAAATTGACATTACTATCTTTGGCCGACAAAGTACTGCTTAATAGTAATATCTAAAAAATTGTAACCTAATAGGGGGACCCTCTAATTCGTATTTTCTTTTTTTGATTCGCATGTTTTGGATGCATATTGGGATATCTTGTAGGCTTATAAAGGGATTAAACTTATCACCTCTCATCAATACCACTAGAATTATATATGCACACCATATTTCCAACCGGATATCATAGCCTTTGCTAAAACTTATAAGTAGATTGTGTTACCGAGAGCACTACACTATACGATAATGCGGGGCCAAATTAAGATGAATTGGTCCCGCACCCACCATGTTAGATATTGTAAATCTAATGCTTGTAAAATTATATAAACGTATTAAAATATTGATAACGTATTGGAGGGGGGCAACTATTTTAGTAATTAATTAAAGGTGATATGGTAATGGTGTATGATGCATGCCTCTCCCCTTTTCTTTGGACATGGATTGCCTCCTGTAGTTTTTTGGTGCTGTTGGTGCAATATTAGTCATTGGATTTGTTGAATCTATTATCATAGACATTGATTTATTTTATCAGAAAAAATAAAATAAAAAATACAAATAGAGAGAGAAAGAAAGAAGCTACAGCAGGAAATCTAAATCCTTTTCTTCATGCTGTGATGACTTTTCCAAATATTTCTTCAACAATATTCTACGAAGATCAACAAGTAGAGATGAGCCTCGAGTTTTTTTTTTTTCAAAACAAAATTAGGGAGAACTTATTCTAATGTCATATATAACATGTCACATTTTATTTTTTATCTTTATAACATGGTACATTGTTTTTTTTATGACATCACATGTTACATTGTTACTGCTTACTATATTCGTTTTGAAAATAATTTATATATAACGGTACTCAATTACTCACAAATAACCAATTAATTAGTAAAGAACTACTGACAAAAATAAAAACAAAAAACTTTTATGTCAGGGTCTAACTTTATACGAGCGTTTCTGTTCGCTGTTAATTAATTGATTAAATTAATATTCATAGCGAGTATCATGTCTATCTCGAATTTTTGGGGTTAAAATGTCTATAATCAATTTTAACGTGGTTTTGTAACATGCCTAAGACAAATAATCATATGACTTTGACGACGGTCACTGCAATAGTGCAATGTCATTTCTTTATCTAGTTATCTCTTTTTTAGAGCAGAGTGAGTGGCTCTGACTCTGAGTAACGCTCTGTTTTTAACAGTATGTACTAATTTAAGGTTTTGTAACAGATGATATGATAAATCAAGCAATTTGAATTGGAAAAATACTTGCAGATATGCACATGAAGCAAAATGAACCAACACAGACTTGTGTATATATATAACCAAGATGCAATTGCAATATCAAATTATCCTATTTTTTTTATTGCCAAGACTATAATTAAGCGTTTCGGGATCAATTAGTTGTACCACTTTAGAGAAGAAAAAAAGACTGGGGAAATTAAACTTCTTTATTATAAGACCGAGGATCAAATTGCATATAATAATTAACCAAATATTTATAAAAGAAATGATAAATAAAAGAAAATAACTTTACTCATTCAATCTTAAATAAATAGTCAAAAATAATTTTACTTAAATTTGATTTTAATCACCCATTTCATATAAAATACTAGTCAAGATTCACCTTCATACATACAATAGATTCCCTTGCTCTCAATCTCTTCCCTTTCTCAACTCCTTTCGTGGGGCCTAATTTTTTTTTTTTAGTGTTCTCTCATTTTGTTGCTCTATATCATTCATTGTGCATTTCATCTACGTGGCATTTAGACTTTTTCCGCCAATAACATATTTATGTGTTAATAAATCAAAATATAGATATAAATTATATAATCCGTAGGGGACAACATAAAGGCCAAAAGTTCCTCAAATTCTTGAACCCTACAAGTAGACAATATATCAATGCCATATCTTTGTACCATTTATACAAATATAATATTCAATAAAAAAAAAGAGGAAAATTCAAGGTGGGGCATCTCCCTAAACAATCATTGTAGCCTCACTATTCACTAATAAAGATCAAAATGATAGTCTTAATTAAAAACATAATTAGTATAGTTTCAAGGTCCTTCCTGTCTCGCATCTTCCCTACCCAGCAAGCTTAATTACGGATTAAGGTGCACTTGTGCTATGATCACCAGTCACCAGCCCCTTCTAAATGCTTAAATTTGCCGCTTCCTATGCAATAATTGACACTCTTAAGCATGCAGGTAATATGAGAAAGGTAAACCCAAATTGCAAAGATTCTAAATCAAACCCGGATGGGACATAAAGGTGCTGCGTCCCATTCTCCTTTTGGGTTTGGGCTTTGCATTTGTCAATTTGGATTTACTATTCTCTTTCTTGAAAGTAGAAAACAATGGTAGTATTTGTGCCATTAATTAAATATGTAGTTAGCTTAATTTGACCCCAAAAAAATGTAATTAATAGGTGGTCTATAGGATAGCACATCATGGAATTAACTAATTTATTTACCCTAATCATAGGTTTAACGGCCACTACTAGTCATGATAAAATGATTTAAAAATTGTTTTTCTTCAAGTGAAAACCGAACACGTGTCCCACCTTACAGGGGATATGGTGTAGGCTACCCTATAATCAAAACATCATTTGGTATTGATATTCCTACAAACTACAGTGTTAGGGTCTTGATTTCGTCAAATGGAAGCCTCCTTTCCATCCAGTAGGACTTTATTGTTTCAAAGGGGTCCCTCACCTTTGGGCAAATATTAGTGGGAAAGTTTGATTACCGGCTTTTTGTGACCAATAGAACCTACATCTCTTGACCCTGTATATATCATATTACCATGCTGAGTGAGTTAATCATACAATGCATATACTCTCGCATATTTTTACAACAATCCAATTAACTGAACAATAATAGGTGTAAAGTAAACGAAATAGCTAGGCTTAACCATAACTAAACAAGAAAAAATGTAAAAATTATATATATGTGTCTAACATTTTTATAGGGGAAATACCTATTCCTTATAGGGTTCTATTTTGGGGTAGTCTGCTAGGCACGTGCAGACCTATTTCTCAAGTCAAAGTTGAATGCCGTGGGATGTTTTATAATTACATATTCTATTTCATTTAGTTGGTTTGTCAAAAATGACATGTAAAGGAAAACAACGTTTCTCTATATTTTTTAAAAGCCTATATTACACTTTTGATCCTTTGAGTATTATGATTGTGCAATTTTAATCTCAAAATTTTAATTATATATGTGATTTTGATTCTTCACGTATTACGATTGTGTGATTTTGATATTTTAATATTTATCTCAATTATTATAATCAAATCCTTTTATCATTGTGACATTTTTAATACAAATAATCTAAACAGAACCTGTGAGTCATGTAGGGTATTGGTGTTAAAAATGACAGTTGCAAAAGAACTAATTGTAACAATTAGGATACATGAATGGCAAAATTGCATAAATATGATACTTAAGGACTAAAATTGCACAATCACCTGATGGATCGGAATTGCGCAATTAGAACCGAGGACAAAAATCGCATAGCCATAATACCCGAGGGATAAGAATCTCTTTCCATTTCTAACTGCAATTCATGAAACCATGAAATGCCTTACAACCATTTTTTCTCGAGTACTTATGCAACAAAACTATATTACCTCGTATCTTGTAACCTAACTGTAGTCCCCCCCCCCCCCCCCCCCCCCCCTCCGCCCAAAAAATAAAAATAAAAATAAACTATAGTATGTTAATTAGAGTGGGGAAAATTTAATAGAGTTAAATTTGATTTGATTAAGTGGGTTTAATCTAGTTCTTGACAACATGCTCGTATAGAAAAATCAAAGTCACTCCAAGGACTTAAAGAAAAATGGGCAAACGAGTGGTTTTTTCAACGGGACACCAATTGTTTATTCAAGCTAACAAACAAAAATTCTCTCGAAATTCTTAGTAAGAGTTAAAAGAATCATAGCTACCTGATTGATGAGCTTTCAGATCGGAGTTTAATGTGATTACGATTGAAATTACTGGAAATCATCAACTTATATACTTTAAAGATTAGTCATCTTCCACTGGTAATGTTCACACAGAACCCACTTCAATTTGTAAAGATAGATGGCAAGCATCCCCGCTCAACAGTTGAAATCGTAAACCAAAATAAACGTACACAACCATCATAGGTAATTTTTGTAGATAGACATTGAATTCATCATTATTCTCATCCGTATCCTGTTCTCTTGCAAATCAAAATAGAAGTGAGCCACCCATGTCGATCGAACCAATTGGATTTGTACAATAAAAACAAAACAAATGTTTGGAATTACTGCACGACGCAGCCCACGTGTGAGGGAAAATGGAAAATGAAAGAGCCAAGTTCGTACTTTGTTTGGCCAAAAATTGATGATAGATGTATGGAAGATCCATCCATATTGTACATTTATGTGCATGTATCTTCTTTTAATTTCATTTTGAACAGTTTTAGA
The DNA here is from genome assembly GCA_030159175.1 of Glycyrrhiza uralensis. NCBI lineage: Eukaryota > Viridiplantae > Streptophyta > Magnoliopsida > Fabales > Fabaceae > Glycyrrhiza > Glycyrrhiza uralensis. Next base: position 50,901,665 of record BRZY01000003.1, on the reverse strand, counting down.
AAAAAGCCTAAGTTTGTTGTTTTCACACCCACAATATTCTTATAGTCATAGACTAATCTGTATTTTAACCATAGGCAAGTAAAATTTAGTTATAGATTATTTCATCACTAGAAATCGAACTTGGATACAATACTTGTATCCAATCTCATGATTAGAGAAGCATAAGTTTAAAATATCTGCAGCATCATGAACAAATTACCGCCCAAAATATCTTGAACTTAGTCAAAAGCCAGGAAATTTTTAAATGATTAAGAAGTATTATTGACACATTCATTTACACTTGTTAGAAATAAAACATGGTTATGACATTAATGGTCATTCAAATTGGAATTGAAATATAATAATTTAAATTTAAAAATAACAACATATGGAAAAAATCATGTGAAACTAATTAGCCACGTATGGATTAAGAGGTTTATATTTTTTTCATCGTACTAACCCAATTAACGTTTGGTATTCTGGGATGCTTCATTGTTAGAGTATAATATAGAATACTATTAACATCTAAAGATCTTGATAGCTCCAACCGTTAGACTCAAAATCTTGGATTGAATATACAATTTTCGGGACACTTACAACTCCTTAATTTCCTGGAAAAAAAAAACTCTCCAAATAAGTTACATACAAAACTTGTTTTTCTAAAAGAAAGAAAAGAAGATCATTTGGGTATAATTAACCCTTTTTAAGTGACATGTCACGTCCAGTTCTTTATTTATGCTATTATCGTTATTTTATAGTTGAAAGGTTATCACTGTTTTTTACTGTCACTTTCTAAGATTTTCTTGTTCAATAGTATGCAAGATGCTGGAAAAGCAAAGTAATAGACCTGAAGAGGGCTTGTCTAAGAGAGTGAGGTTAAAAAAAGAAAGCAAAAAAAGGGATGGATAACTAGTATCTTAGTTCTGCCTTTTATTTTATTGCTTATTTTGGCTTCCAGCATTGAATTTAGTAAAAACATGACATGTAAATAGCAGAATCATACATGTAGTTAAATTGGATTTAAAATTTTACACAATCAATTTTAGACAATTATAACATTTCAGTTTTACCGTGCTGATACCACAACTCGAAGTCACATTGCAGCAGTTTCATCAGTTTATTAAAAAGGTTTGCATTACAGCAGTAGAAAAAGAAGAATGATAAAGAAATATTTCGTTATAAAGTGTCACAAGTGGCTTGTTAAAAAACTTAACAATAATTCCAGTTGAGACATATCACGGAATTAACCTGGTATTATTAGATAGGGTGTAATGTAGAGTGTTGAACATAGGTGACGTAGGATTTGGCCACAGTTATGGCTTTTTCTGTGTTTTGTTTTGTTTAGTTTTTTTTCCTTCCAATTCCCGGGTGAGCAGGGCAACCCACAAGGACCAACAGTAACTTGGACTGGTTCCTTATAAAAGAGCTTCAACCATCCCCCAAACCCCCCCTAACTCTGTCTCTCTCCTTTTCTTCTTTCCCTCTTCTCTTGCTCTTCCCCCATTTCCCTTTCTCTCTTCCATTCTTTCAAAAACAAAAACAAAAAAATATATATCAATTGTCATTTTGAGACAGGGAGCGAGCATGGACAATCAACGCAGCCCTCTTCTAAGTTGGGCTTACTACTGCCACGGAAAGGTAGCTACTTTAGTTTTTCCTTTTGATTACAGATATTGGTGCTGCATAGTTACATGTTGTTATTATAGGCATAATAATAAAAATGTGTAACAATGGCCCTAATGGGGTTGATTCATATATAATATTTGGAATTTAAGGACTTTTTTTTGTGATAACAGTCAATGGAGGAGCTGAAGCAGACCCTCATGTACACTACACTGGAGCTTGAACAGACAAGAGCAGCAGTGCAAGATGAACTGAGGAAGAGGGACGATCAGCTACTTAGCCTGAAGGAACTTCTCAACAAAGCCATGAGAGAAAGAGACGAAGCACAAGAGAAATGCCAGAGACTCGTGTTGGAGAAGTTGGTTTTCCAACAACAGAAACAACAACAACAACAACAGACAGGTCCTGTGTCTGGGATTTCTAGCATTGAAGATGAACCCAGGAGAGGAATTGACTCAAACAATGGGCTTTCATCATCAGATTGTGAAGAGAGCATAGTTTCCTCTCCAGTTATTGACCATATTCATCTGCCACAGCCACCACTACCACTGGCTTCCATGACAGAGCCAATGATTGAGTTGATAGCAACAGATAAACCGTTACCAGAAAAGGGTAAACTTTTACAAGCAGTGATGAAAGCTGGTCCTTTGCTTCAGACCCTTCTACTTGCGGGACCACTTCCTCAATGGAGACACCCACCACCGCCATTGGAGTCCTTTGAGATTCCACCAGTCACCATTCCTTCACCACCGCCACCGCAGCTCCACCACCACCAAGACTCCTTCGTCAACACTAACACTGCCACCACCAACTGCGGAAGAGTCAGTAGAAAAAGGGTCTTCTGTGATGGCTCTGATTCTTCTCCTGCGGCAGAGACCAAGTACCAGAGGATTGTACTCCACTGACTAAGACTACCACTGTTACTGAATCAGATTTAATTTACCCACTTAGTTCTTAATTTATATATATATGTTTACAAGTTATTATTAATTAATAGGATTAAAGGTTAGGAATACTAGAATAGCAAGATGGTATTCGACTGATCTAGCATATGTACAGTGGTTTGTTCTAGAACAGAAGCGATCCTGGTTTAACCCAGTGGGAGAAGAGCATGAAGAGAAGAAAAATGCTTGATTTTGGCTTTCTGGTAATGTTATTGTTTGGGTGAAGGATTTATCCTTTGGCATTTCCCCCTATTCACATTCTACTTTTGTTTCGTGTGAAAGGGTCACTGAAATTGTAATGTAATGTAACTAAGATACTGTAGTCCAGCAGGTGCAAGTGATTTGAGTGTGTGTGTGAGAGAGAGAGAGAGAGAGAGAGAGAGATTGATCTATAAGATCACATCAACAGTTAGGAGGATGGGTGATTGGGTGTGTAGTCGTTGGGATTGGGAGGTGGTGTGGCCAACAACCAAGGGTGAAGGCCCTTAGCTCTGTGTGTCGGGTTGGGAGGACCCACAAATCAGAATCAGGATCTATTGCTGGTGTGATGTATGATTATATATTAAGCTTTTGATATACGAGTTATGATTATTCAATTCTAATGTTTTTCTTTTTTTCTTTCTAAATATTGTTTCTTCTCTCTTGTGCAATACTAATTCACTCACCAAAGCCTCTTTTTTGTATGTATCTGCTCCCACTCAATCTGTCTGTGAGCGCGTGAAAACTGTATTTCTTGCTTTTGAAGAGGCAGAAGAGCAGATATTGTTGACTAACATATCTCGATGTTACTACCTATCATGTTCGATGAAAGCATGTCAATGAAAGGGGAAAAAAAAAAAAAGACTCTACCAACAAATGAAGCATGCTAAAATTATGGTATATAAAGTTACAATTATAACCAGTATCCGCTATCTGCGATCTTATACAACTTTTGTTACTGCAGCTAGTAGCTTATCCCTCTAATCCATTTCTCTTCTAGGGTAGTGCCTATGTTATCATGGAAAAACCTTTTGTTACCAAACTATCATTATTTTTGTTCCAATTTTTCATCTTTCAAGATCCAAGAGAAGGATGTCAGCAACACAAATGTATCAGCAAAAAGGGTAGCCATGTTCTACAACAGTGACAATGTTACGTTGCTTGCTGAAGGAGGTGATAGGGTTCAAGGGCAGGTAAAGAGGAGTCACATGGATAGTCCTCCCCAAAGCAGACAGGTAGATGGGGAGAGTGCATGGCTTTGCTCAAAGATGGTGCATACTGCACGTAATTTCCAAATGTTTGGCATTATCTAGCAATATGATATGATACTGTTCCTATTCAAGAACCTCCATGATTTTCTGGCATTTTGACTTCACATCTTTCCTGTCTTGCTCTCTTGCAAGGTTAGCGCAAGGTATAGCAAAAATGCTTTTCCTAGTCGTTAAAAAAGAACAAAAATGGTTACTTTCATCCAGCTAGCTCTGGTAATGAACATTACATCAATGCATCATTGTCACTGACGTTAACAAGTTAGCATTTCTGAACGGTAAACACTGGCTGCGCAAATGACGCGACTCATGCCTTATAGGACAAGAGACATCGAAGATTTTAGTCAATAAAAAAATTACTCGATGGACTCGAGTAAATATCTCACAAAGTTATAATCAAATCAAGGCCCGGGCCCATAATTGTACCATGGGCCAACAGGTAAGGCGCTCATGTCCAAAGAACAAAATAATTAAACAAACGAAAAACTCCAAGGTCCTCCCGTTCTGCAAAAATAGGAATTGAAAATTGGGTTCGAACTTGAAAGTGAAAACGATTTTTGGGTGGAGGGGTTATTCCACAGGACGCGGAGGCTTGAAGATGGTCATTTTCTTGACTTGACTAGATATACTCCTACCACGTAATTCAAAATATTAGGCAGATCTCTACCTAAGTGTCTCCTTCACGGCAATCATTGAACCCAGTCCCTTTTCCTCTATCAAGTTTCTATAAGGCTTCCAGATGACTCGTCCACCACTCCATGGTGGAAATAATTTTCAATCTTATCTTCGAGTCAGGTCCATGGGGGCATTAGGATTAGATATTCATTACAGGGATATCTACAGAAAGAAAGCCCAGTACAACACTTTACAATTACAGAACAAAAGATACAGCTCCACAAGACGTGTCATGGGAGAATTTAGTACTCCCATAATACTTACTTTTTCATAAAATAATAACTGCACTTGAGTCCTTTTCCTTTTCTCACACAACTTTAATACAAGAAAAATAACAATGGGAGTACCTACAACAAGAGGTTTGATTTTTTATTTTTCTTTCATTCCATGGTTTAAGAAAGGAATCCTAATTAATAGAATCGTAACTAACAACTGCCAATTATCCTAATTGATAAAAAATCAAAACTAGTACTTACTGGTAAGGATTCTGTTACAAAGAATCTCATCAAGACAAAGAAACTATAAACAACTTCAAAATTTAAGAGATAAAGTAATCCTAATCAGCAAATCCTAATTAACAGAAATAATCCTAATCAATCAAAAATTATATTGTTTTCCTCCACTGACATTGTTTCCCCACAAATGCGTCAACATCACATTATCAGAAAATAATGCTGATATTTTATAATTTAACAGCATGGGAAGCAAGGAAACTTTTGCCCTCAATCATCTTCGTTGTTGTCATCTTGGTTGTTCGTGTGATTGTGTTTTTGAGCTTTATACATTTCAGCAACCTGAAAACAAGTGAGTAAAGCATAGCCAAATAATTCAATTTTCGATTTCCTCCATTACACTTAATCAATCTTCTATCATATATTGTTGGTCAGATAATGAAGACTGTACTTTACCTGCTCAGACGATGAGGCCTGTTCGGGAGCTTTGTCAGGCCTAACGCGAAGTAGACGTGGAAATCGAAGAGATATGCCCTTTATAGAAAATGTAAAAGTACCACCAATAAGAGTTAAAAGCTATCATTATCAATTAAACAATGTTAACAGGCAGAAATCCAAAGTGAAAGGAAAAGTTGTGACACTTCCATCATCAATTCATTGTTTCTACTTTCGAATACCTTGTCTGAATCAACTATGCCCACTGCAGCTCTATAAACGGGGCTAATGGTCAGGTCTGCAGCTTTTACCTCCCACACCTAGATGAAATATGATAACATATAACTACTGTAAAAATCACCGCTACAGTGAGTATAATGCAATTTATTGGATAAAAATAAATAATGAAAAAAAATTAACAAGGCATTGATCTTTCACTTCTTGTTTAAAAGTCACATTGCCATAATAATATGGTAGTAGGGGGAAATGGTTAAGCGCCTTGTATAAGCTTACTACGCTGGCCCAGGAATTATAAAAGTGGAAATCATCTTGTGATTGGGTAGTTGCAAACTTGCAACTTGCACCCATTATCCTTCATGTTGTAATTAGTAATACACCTCCCCAAGGACATCCATCAGAACCAGAAGGAAATGTAAAACAAGCAGATGGTAGACAACGTAGTAATTCTCAACCCAATCATATACCACTTGATCATGCTTAAGTGGAATCAGGCCATGGTATCCCTCACAGTATGAAAATGCTTCCAGATCTTCCATTGAAGCAATAGGAAATTTAAAACAAGGGCATAGTAATATCAATCAATAAGAGGCGAGAAGACAATTCATTTTACTGTAAGTTGAAGGACAATATTGGAAAACAAAATTAATGAAATTGCCCAGTCAAGATTGTTCATACCTCACTGGCTTCAAACCAGACATCAGGATTGATTGTTTCTGTGTATCGATAGTATGCCTAAAATCAAGGAGAATGTTTGAATACGTTCATAAGATATTGAGCAGGACTCAAAAGATTTAGAGAGAAACAAGAGGCGGGTACCTTTGGTTTGGGAATCACTTTAGATCGAAGGCTAGCAGATCGTTCTTCAAGCATTTCTTCAGAGAATCCAGTTCCTAATCACCATAACATGATTATGAGTTTAATAAGCAAAAGAACTCAATAGTGAATTGACAACATGAAAACACTCACCTATCTTACAAATGCTTTGAAATTCTTCGTTATCGTTGTCATAGCAAGCAAGGAGAAAGGCACCATAGACTCCTACAAGACATCATGTTACTAATTCATTTCAGAACTCTGAGCTAAAAGTTCATGATAGCAGTATATAGAAAATCCCCAAGGCCCTAGCCTTATTCAGTTGTAAGTGGAATATTGGAGGTCACTGGCTTAACAATGATAAGAAAAGTAACAAATATAGGCATCACCACATTAAATAGTATGTTTCATTATCACCTGTACGTTTCCCACGACCGTGGAAAGCAGCAATAGGTACCAAATCCAGTGAGTCCCCTATACTGCAAACTAGAGCCAATTAATAAATAGAAATCCTTTAATATAAAAGTAAATTAAGAAAAAATATCACATCCTTACTTTTCCATATAATCTTTTTTCAGTTTTAGCCAGTTCAGTGACCGCTTGGAAGGTTCATATGTAGCGTCTTCATTTAATGTTTTAATAATCAATCCCTCACAACTGCAAATCAAGAGATAAGCCAAATGATATATTTATAAAAATTCTTGTTCAAATTATTGCAAGAGAAGCCAGAGTTGGAAGAGCTATGAAAGTTAGATATACAATTGAGTCGACTGATATCTTATAATGCCTTCAAATGCTTTTCAAAATAGTGTAATCACATGAAGATGGCTAAAGAGTATACTAAATTTTGCTGAAATGATGCAAATAATTTTAACTCAAATCATGAAATTTCTATCTACATGAATTTAAATTAACTAGAAGAATCAATAAAGACCTTGCATCGACAGCTTTGTCAAGAAATTTCTGTATTTCCTCAATATCATTTGATGTTATCGTTGTTGCAAACTGAAGAAATCCAGTTTCTTCCTTAAAAGAGGCATAGAGATGCTGCAGAAAGAAAACTAGACCATCATCAACATATAGTTCTTTCTTATATAAAGCGCATAAGTAATGGAAGAAAATGGTTACAAGATATTCAATGAGTAATTGTGTTCGAACATTTACATTTGATGATAAACAGTATAAAAGAGATCCAATTTGACCTGCCACCCTAGCAAACTGAAAAATCTTTTAAGAACACAATCTCTGGTGTTCCCCAACTATAACTTGTTGCATTTCCGTTTGCAACAAATATTGGATTGGATTAAGTACTAATCAAAAGGCCATAACTCATAAGCCATAGCATCAACCCAAGCAATGCAATTCAATCAGATACCAACCCACCTAGGCCTTGCCCACACACAATGCTGGTCCGAAGCCAACAATCTTACAATCCCCTTCCCAGCTCCTGCCTCATACAATTCCATAACTTTCCAGGAATATAACTTGTGACCTCAGTTTGATAACACTTGCTGAATCAATCGCTCATCACTGAGTTAAAAGTTATAGGTATTAATCAATGCACAACTTCTACCAGAGTGTACCATGATACCATCAAATCTCTACAGTACAATTTTACTACAATCCTACTAGGCCTTGCCAAAGCAGGAGATGCCAACCTAAACCTACACTCAGCTTGTTATGAACCCAAATCAAAGAATAGTGAATTGACGAAAAGCAGCAAAATGGAAAGAACAATTTTATTGAATGGACAACTATGAATAGGAAAAGAGAAGAGAGACTCTCCCCAAAGGTTTCCCCTTCTCACTAGATCTCTTGCTCGGTTCTCCCCAAAATACTATTTTCTCAATGCCTCCTTTCTACTATTCCCCAAAATACTCTTCCCCTATTTATCTAATTGAGCCTTAAACTAACTTACTGAACTTATGCTAATTACTCTGACTCCTTTTTTATTCTACCCTTCTACCCCAACACAGCTCCTCTTATATTTCTGAGGACACCTATAAATTCTGTCTTAAAATGCAGAACAACTTCTTTCAGGTTTCCACCTTTCAGCCAACTCTATCATGGACTTGCTTAATTACTTAATAAAGAAAAACAATAAAATGAAACTATTGGCAGGCAAAGATAAACGTTACCTCTCTACGGATTCTCAGATTTTCATGAAGAAGTGCTTGACCGTTAAGATACAACAAATCAAAAGCAAATATGCAAACATCAACCTTTATGTCACTCATTGCTACATTTTTGCGAGCCCGAGTACTAAGCACCTGAAAAGATATTAGGTTATAACATATGTCTAATCTCAACTCCTCAAACAAAATATCAGAAATTGGAAAGTTGCATCACCAAGATAGGTAAAACAAAACAAACATTAATAACAAAAGGATTTATTTATGATCAACTGCCAACATAGAAGTGTTTTAGATTATAATTAAACGATGTATTGACACCCAAAAAAAATACAAAACCAACATTGAGATTACCTGGAAAGGAAGAATTTTCTGTTTTGCACGATCATACGCAACAAGTTCACAATCAAGAACAAATGATGATACAGTTGTTTTCTTTAACCTGTTCACTTACGACAAATATCAGAAACAATGATGTTGAAAAAATTGTACTGGGAAGCAACTGGTGTACTTATCTCAATATAATCAATAGTTATTAAGCTTTTAGAATATCTAAAAAAATATCTCAACACATCATTATTCTATCATAAAATACATCATAGTATCTTAAATTATCTCTCAAAATTAGTTTCCATATTTCCTTATATATCATGATTTGTTCCCTTATTTGATTAGGATTATCAGTCTAGTATTAGAAGAAATGAGGATTAGTGCTTTGTCTTCTGTAATGACATCCAACATATCATTCACATCATATCAAAGTGATTTTATCATTCTGAGTACTACTTTTATATCTAAAAGGACTGAACGTCATAACTTCAACATGGTATCATAATAGTGCCATCCTCTATGACCTGTCCTTGTCACAATTCCACTGTCAAGTTTCTCTAAAATCTGGAACTCTAGTACAACAATGTCATTATCTCTACGATTCTTTTCCTCTTCTCACCCATGCACAAATTCCGACCACTGTTTCTCTCTTTGGTCCTCTCTTTGTTAGTGGGTTTTTTTGTTTGCTGCTTCCACAACCTGTCTTAGAAGTCCCAGATACAGTCTGACCCAGTAATCCTAGAGAAACAGCCAGGCCTGAGCAGTCCCAGATTTAATGTGGCCCTGGCAGTCCCAAATGTGGTATGGCCTTGCGGCTATCCCAAGTAATCTGGTCCTTTCTATCCCAAAGAAACAATTTGGTCATGACAATCCCAGATGCAATCTGGCCTCAATAGTCCCAAATGTAGTATAGTCTCGGCTTTTATGCCAAATACAGTCTGGCCATGGCTTATCCCAGATATAGTCTGGTCTCAATTTCTGTCGGAGAAGACTTTTCAACCATGTTTTGGGGAGTCCATTTATATGCTTTTCTTTTTAAAGGGTTCATTTGTAACAAGCTTAAAGTTAGTAAACTTTACCCTGAAGAGGAGTGTTAGAATATCTAAAAATTATCTCAACCCATCATTATTCTGTCATAAAAATTGTTAGAGCATCTTAAAATATTTCTTCGGATTGGTTTCCTTATTTCCTTATATATCATATTTGTTTCCTTATTTAATTAGGATTATAGTCTAGTATTGGCATAAATGAGGATTAGTGCTTTGTCTTTTGTAATAACATCCAATATATCATTTCACATTATATCAATATTAGATTTATTATTTTGAATATTCCTTTTCCTTACTTAATAGCTAAAGGCCAACAGTTTTGTTAAATGCAGCTTCATATTGTTAAGGAAATATTTAGAACTGGTCCGAAAAGATGCTATCAGACCTCAAATATAATATTCTTAATTCAGTTTTTTTTTTACCTTGAAACTGCATCAACAACATCAGGAAACTTCCCAGTGTTCCGTTCTGCATTTCTACTGTAAATCTCAACTGAGCCATTCTCCAAGTAATGTATCTGTCTCAATACAGCTAATATTATTGCACAGAATAAGTATCATAAGCAACAGTATATTTCTGATGGAAAAATTGATCATGAAGCATCACCTGAGCACGCTCTCCATCGTATTTGTATTCACATGTAAACTCTACATCCTGAAATTTATTTAGAATTTCAGATACACCCTTGGTTGCTTTTGACAGCATAGGCCCAACCGGAACACCAGGAGTAAAATTACATGTCTTTGGAAGTGACCATACACCATCCGTAAGCAGTGCAGATACTAATTTGTCGTAGTCAGGAAGAACAGAATAGACTTGTTTAACAATCTTTGCAGCCTGATGCAAAAGCGAAACCAGAAGTAAGAAAATCTTATAGGGAAAAGGTTGGTATCATCATCACAATGTACTGACAGCCGCTCCCCAGCTCCAACTTTTAGTGTCAATACACCCCCAAAGGTTTAAAACCAAAGCACTTATTGCCATTCACCCTAGCCTCACAAGAATGAGTCATTTAAACTAATTCACTAACCATAGTTCCCAATCTCAATCAGATTAGCTTACCTCTTCCAAAGGAGACTGAATTTCTGGGGGCGGTTTAGAATGTTCTTCACTATACACTGCGGCTTGGCCTAATGCAGCTAAGAGAGTTTGCTCCGCATATCCAATCCGCAACTTTGTCTATAAAACAAACAAAAGAATTAATTAACAGGAGAAGTAAACCCACCAGATTACGTCAATAAAAGTACAATCTCAACCTGTAGCAAACGGATCAGATACAAAGGTTCACAGTCAGTTGCAGCAACAAGAAGGGACTTTATATGATTCTTTTTCTTCTCTTGACTGTCTTTTCCAGATTCCTGCACACATTTATAAACAAGCAAAAGTTAGTAGCAAACTCCCGCTCTCAACAAAAAATTGTTCTAAATCCCAATAAATTCCTCTTTCCTTCTCTTACAGGATACTGAACATATTCTATTAACATCCAAGATCAAAACAAATATACAGCATAATTTTTAGTAAGCCTTATCTTTTAGCAAAAGACATGCCTGCAAGATAGAAAAAACAATGACAAACGAAACTCTCTCCAGGTGATGCAAATGAGTGAATAAGCCAATTTTTCATGAGATTTCAAAAATTGAAGGTAACATACCTTGGCAATAAGGCGAAAGGTGTTGAAAACCTTCCTAATGGTCAATGCATCAGGCTTCCGCATCATAGACTGAGACGAACGGCTAGCTTTGGCGACTAGTCCCAAGTCACCTTTGTCCTGCAACAAAAAAAAGAGGAACGGTTATTGTGCGAAGAATGGAATGGAAGAGCAAACCAATACAGAGAGAACCAACCAACGACCTTATACTGATTCTTAATCTGCGACTCAGTCCTTCCACAGGCCTCGGCGAGCGCCTTGATGATGGAAGCGTCGCCGATTCCCAATTCCAACCCTTCGTGCGCGGGAGCGATCCTATTCGTAGAAAGGTAAACAACCGGAACGAGATCCTCAGGCGTGGCGTGTATAACGGTCCTCAAAAGGTTGCACACAATGTCCGTGATCACGATCCTCCCAGTCTCTGCGGCGATCATGTCGAACGCCAACGAGAGGAACAGGAACGGCGCGGGTTTCCCCTTCTCCCAGCAAGCAACAGTTCCGGGATCGAACTCCGAGGGCTTCTTCTTCAGCTGCGGGACCCGCTCCTTCAGTTCGGCGATCACAGAGGAGGACGCGTTGCGAATCTTGTTCGGCCGTTCCTGTTCGGCGGTTTCCTGAGATTGATTGGGTTGTTGTTGAAGTGGGGTTTCGGGGGGTTTGAGGTTGTTAGGGTTTTGGGCGGAAGCGGGTGGTGGGGATTTTCTCTTTTTGGGAGATGAGGAAGGAGGAGGGAGTTTCTTTTTAGCGGCGGCGGCGCGTGCGCCGGACATGAGGGCGTCGAAGGCGGAGGGAGGAGGCTTGGACATTGCGCGGCGAAGGGTTGAGGAGAGAGAGAAAGGGAAAGCGAGGAGAGAGGAGACCTTGATAACGGTAGTGATGCGGGTAGGTAACGGAAAAGAGAAGCACGGTCGGAAATGCAATGCGAGCATGAACTGAGGGAAGGGGAAGTGAGTGAGAGTGAGAAAGGTGGTGGTGCCTCTTGCCGGCGGGAATGATGATAGAAATGGCGGGAAGATTGATTTGGGACTTTCTCCCAATTCTTATCTTACTACTCAGTACTCACTTCACTTCGTTTTAGTCGCCAGTATGAAGCACGAGGCCACTTTTATTCGATTCGAATTCGATGGACTAAATTATTACACATATTAAAGTCTATTTATTTCAGATTATTTTATGAAAATGTTATATTTTAAAAAATAATTACTTTATAAAATTAAATATTTGTTTTAGTTTATGAAAATAATTAGAATTTAAAAATAACCTAAAATATATTTATAATAAAAAACTATTTTTTTTGTCCAAATATCAAGTATATTAAACAATGGTCAAGTCCAGGAAATACACAGGCCAATAAGCTAGACTATAACTAGCCCAAAGCCAAATAGACAATAGCATAAATCAACCAGAAAGCATAGATATACTCTGACTAAGTCCCAAATGACAACAACATAACCAAACAAGCTACAAGCTACAAACCACAAACAAAACAAACAACACACACCCAGAGCCACACCGAACAAACAAACGTAGCAAACCAATGACATCAAAAAAATATGAGCTGGGTCGGGGTTGACCCATTTAGGGCACCCAATTCCTTCTGCCTCACCAATATGTCCGAATGTCAAAGTTCCAGAGCCCAACTCCAAGCCGGACAGGGATGGCAGATGCCAGAGTTTGTCGGATGACATGGAGTTACATGGGCACCAGAGGAGGTAAGCTAGACGAGATGGAGACGACAATGGAGCCAGAGACGAGCGCCGGCGAGGACGAAAAGCAGGAAACGACAAACGAAAACACCCCAACAACAAAGAACAAAACCACCGAAAACAACTAACCAATAACAGCAACAACAAAAACAAACTAAACATACCAAACAACCACCCAAATAGGGACCACCAGACAAAAACGGCCGGACCACCGAGAACCTCCACGGACAGCCAAGGCCAACACCAACACCACCACCCAGGACCCACAAAGAAGCCCACCCGAGCAGCAGAAGGAGTCGTCATCGCCCTCCAAACGCAGGGCTCGTGCCCGAGCCAAAGTGCTGAGGTGTCGCCCTTCAAACCCGTCGCAGAGGAGCTTTATCGGTCGCCCGAGACGTGGCTGCGGCAAGGTGAGCTGTGGAGGCCGAAAAGCCGAAGAGACCGAACAGGGGGCTTTGGATTTGACGGGAAGCAACTCATAGGGGTGAGGTGGCGGTGTCTTCAAGATTAGGGTTTCAGAGCGTCGATAATAAAAAACTATTTTAAATAACTTTAAGAATTAATATGATTTTTTTTTGGTCTAGAGAATTAATATGATTTTAAAGTACAAAACGCCTCGCAAAATTTGGGTCAAAAGCTCGCAAACAAACATAAAGGCCCACAACATGCCGCCCGATTTGCTAAGCTGTTGTTCAAAATTCATATGTGCCCTTGACCAAAAATATTCATATGGGCCGTAGCATCTCTTTTTACAAAAAAAAAAAAATGATTATCCGTCAAACATCTGTGTATTATGGAGTATTGCTATTTCATGACACAAAAAAAAGGAGTATTGCTAATTTGAATTTCAAAGTAACTCTGCCACTATATTTCTAATTCTAAATTGGTACACTTGGTGTATATAGTTTTATGTGTCTATCATAGTTCAAGTGGCTATGTCTAAACATTAGTTGAAAATTGATAATAATTACATGACACTTGGATGCATATTGCACACAAACTTTTCCAATGGTTGAATTTAAAATTGAGACCACTTGAAGCCTTGACTTAGGCAGCCAACCCCCCCCCCCCCCCCCCCGAGTCTCGTGGGGAAAATGGTGTAAAGTGTGTTATTCTATCAGACTCGCAAGTTTTCTTTCCTTCAAAAAAACTCATACATGTCTAAATATTTTCTGTGTGTTTATGAACTTCAAGAAGGATAATGGATAAAGGCATTAGCTCCACCTATATTTGACAATAGCAAATTAAGATCACAGAAGAGAGGGAGAATAAATTATTGTTTCATGATCACTTGACACTAAGCCTAGTCTTTCATTTCAAGTTTATTAATCTATATAGTCCTTTTTCCTACTATTTTGTCATCGAGTTAATATTGCTTGTTGATATCCGGTCAAACTCCTATTGTAATTATTTTTGCCCCTCAGAGAAGGGAAGTACCCTCCCCTTGTCATGAATCCTAAGGTTCCTCTCTCTGTCTCACACATACGCTTGTCCCTGATGGTTTAATTAGCTACCCTTAGCATGAGCAACTGCTATGATGGAAAATGTGCCCTTCAAGACTTCAAGTTTATGTATGTGTCGACTTGAACAAAATATATATATATATGTATACACCAGGATATAATGACTTTCACCTCTAGGTTGCTGAGTGCTGATCGAAATAGGACACAAGAGACCTTTTTTTTTTTTATTTTGATAAACCTTTATTTTTTTTCATAAACTTAAAAATGATGAAGTTTTGTATAGCCTATATCATCTCCCCGTGAGAAAAGAGAATGGTTACTTGAATGGTTTTGTGGGGCCTCAGTTAAGCAGAGAGTTTTATTATGTTATTTGGATCCTCTTTCTTATTACCTTGATGACTTGGCATATACATATTAAATTAATCATCACATGATTCTAGACAAGTTCGTAGTAATTAGTCACTGATCAATAAAGATACACATGTATATATATATGGATTCTGGATTAACCTGAA
This sequence comes from Glycyrrhiza uralensis, assembly GCA_030159175.1. Classification (NCBI taxonomy): domain Eukaryota; kingdom Viridiplantae; phylum Streptophyta; class Magnoliopsida; order Fabales; family Fabaceae; genus Glycyrrhiza; species Glycyrrhiza uralensis. The sequence continues at coordinate 50,886,414 of BRZY01000003.1, read as the reverse complement.
CGAAGTCATGAGGGTGCCAGCACAAAACAATGATAGTTCACCCGAGAAGATTGCAATTAGGTGATGCAGCTAAATCATTAGTGGAAAGTAAGGTATCCTGAACATTTTCGTTAGATCAGGTTAATTACTCATCGCCATTATATTCATTTTGACCAATTCCTTTTTGCTTCTTTTTATTTTATTTTATGAGGGAACCCAGCTGTATAGCCGTAAGAATTTAAGACCGAAAGTTGAAGGGTCAAGGTTGGTTTCGAGAGCCTATGGAGGGATGCTTTTAATTAAGACCCTCCCTTTCCCATAATTGACGTAAGTTGGAATTTAAGAAACATGGAACATATAGTAGTAGGTAAGGCCTAAGGGGAGTGAAATCAATTGCCCCATGGAGAATATATCATGGTGTTCGAATCATTGTTTATGGGCTGTAATGATATAAATCTATATATACATAACTACACCACACTTCCCAATCATCGTTGCTTCTCACTTTCAAAATAATTAATCTTAAGAGTAAAGCTTCTCTCATAGGACTTGGTTAAGTGTTTCATTGAGGTGTAATTGATTTTTTTTCCCTTTATTGAAAATTGACTTTCAAAGAATATTTGAAGTGACAAAGAATGTGTTTTTAGTGTAAATTAAATACTGTAAAGGTTTTTTTGTTCATATCCCAAAAGGAGTATACACAATACCTAAACGTTGATAGCTTTAAGATAAAATTATTCAAATTTAAAATAAAACCTCAAAAAATGATGGACTGGACATGGAATCTGATCCAAAGTTCTTGTAAAAGTGTCTGGCACAAATTAAACACGAGTAGCACTCCTCATAATAAATACTATTCAAGATACACGATTTATTATAGTACAATTTTTTTACTACTAATTTTTAATCCTATTTAAAATTAGAGCTCCTTTTGGTTTAGACTAAGACAAGTGAACAAGAGAAAGTGAAATTCAAAATTAGTATTATAAAAAGGACCAAGAACACAGCAAGGTCAACAAACCGGACACAAACAAAAACATATGAAGTCTCAGTCACACCAAACAAGTCCAATTAAAACATCACCATAAGAACAGGACTAAGCTACTGATACCGAGTTCCTTTACACAGTCCTGTCCCTGTTTCATCATCTTCCACAGGCACTTTCCGTGCTTCCTCCCAATGCTTCAATTGCGGGCGTTCATTTTCATCACCTGGACTTCACTTTCTCTTCTCCTCAGTTCAAGACTTAAAAAAGCACTCAGATTTTGTACCGCATCAAAGCAAACACACACCTCTTTATAAACGCACTAGATAGATTCCACTCCCAGCTTCTAATTCAGTTATTCTTCATTTCTTCAAGGTATTTTTCTTTATTCTTCATTATAGTTAAAAATTCCAGCTTCTTACTCATATTGGTGTTACTTACTAGCTAGTCAGATCTGATTTCGGGCACATTCTCAGTGATGGCGGTGGAAAACCCACTACGAGACCCAGTAACATTTTTACACGGAGTGAAGCTATTAGGAAAATTGGGGTTCTTTTCTGTATCGTTTTAAAGTTCAGAAGTAGAGAAAGGTTCAATTTTTACAGGGTGGTGTAGCTGGTGAGGGTTGTGGTGCATGTGAGAATGGAAGCGCGGATGAAGAAGTACCGGCAGCAAGTGAGTCCGGAGAGGGCCAAAGTGTGGACTGAGAAGTCACCGAAATACCACCAGAGTATGAAGGTACCTGTGATTTACTATCTCTGTCGAAATAGACAGCTAGAGCACCCTCATTTCATGGAGGTCCCACTTTCTTCTGCAGAAGGGTTATACTTGAGAGGTAGAAAATGGACAAACCAACACTTTTCTTTTTAAAAAAAAATTGGGAATGTGGTTTTTGTTTTTTTAATCTTTGTGGATGGTGATGGATTGTATTGTGTGTAGATGTGATTGATAGACTAAATGCATTGAGAGGTAGAGGCATGGCTTCCTTGTATTCATGGTCTTGCAAGAGGTGAGCAAGTTACATTTTTCTATGTCCTTATGTACTTTTGTTCAATTTGTGTGTTGAGAAAAGAAAGAGGAAAGAGGGGAGAAAAAAACTGAAAACTTGATAGGCTTTATCTTTGCCTCTTGTTTCCCTTTTAGATTTTGGGGAAGTAATTGTTGCATACAATTTTCACCATTGATATTTGCTCTTCTTGTAATTCAGAAGCTACAAGAATGGATTTGTGTGGCATGATCTATGTGAAGATGATCTAATTCTACCAGCCCATGGAAACGAGTATGTCCTTAAAGGCTCTGAGCTATTTGATGAATCCAATTCAGGTAAATAAGATCTCTGGTTTATTTATCTTCAAAGGACAATAATTTGCTTGGTCCTATAGAATTCCTGTAACCTTAGCCATGGTGAATTTTGCGTTACAGATCGTTTCGGTCCCATTAGCAATGTTAAATCTCAGAGCGTGAAGCTGTTGCCGGGGCCAGCTTCTTGTGGGAGTCACGATGAAGCTTCCTCCTCTTCTAGCATGAATGGAAAAGAGACGAGACACTCCCAGGACGATGAACTTTCACAAGAACCACATTCAGGTTCCTCTGATGTTTCTCCAGAGTCTAGAGCTGGAAAGAGCGATTCTCTAAGTTTGGCATTGACAGAGTACAAAATTTACAAGACTGATGGATTGGCAGATGCTTCAACTCAGACAGAAGAAAATAGTAGCAGACGCAGAACTCGGAAAACTTGTACAAGGGGTGTATCAACAGAGGACGGGTCATTAGAATCCGAATGCCAAGAAATACGTCGAGCCGAAGTTCCACCGGTGAAACGTAATCCAGAAATCTGCAAGGATACCATATCTCCTTCTCCCTCAACTTCAAGTCCCTCGTCTTTTGGGGCGAAGACTGAAACTCTGGAATCTTTGATTAGAGCTGATGCTAGTAAAGTGAACAGCTTTAGGATTCTGGAAGAGGAGAGCATTCGGATGCCAACTAACACAAGGCTGAAGGCCTCAAATTTGCTTATGCAGCTAATCTCTTGTGGCTCAATATCGGTGAAAAGCCACAGTTTTGGCCTTATTCCTTCCTATAAGCCTAGTTTTTCCCAATCAAAATTCCCTTCTCCACTGTTCTCAACTTCTTTTATGTTAGGGGATTTTGATTGCTTAGCAGAGAATCCAAAGTTGATGAACCTCAGATTGGAAGACAAAGAATATTTTAGTGGGAGCTTAGTTGAGACTAAACTGAAGGAAGGAGATGGATGCAATGTTCTGAAACGCTCTTCTTCCTACAATGATGAGAGGTATGTTTTGCTTTCAAATCTTCTCATTCTTTTGCAACATCACAAATTAGCATGGGGAAGAGTTATATATGGTGGTGTTTTATTGATTACGCTAGAAATGGACTAGTCATAACCTAATACTTATTCAAATTTGAGGAAATATCATGTGGATTGCTTCAGGTCTGATGTAGTAATTGGACTAATATCTGAAACATAGCTGTTCTTTAAATTTTAATTTTAAATTGTGAATAATTCCAGATTAGGCTGAAAAACCAGATAAGTTGTGCAGTAGTCTAAAGGTGGTAATGCTTGAATCTGGTCATAGAAGGCTATTTGAATTTATCTCTGATCTGAAAATTTCCACCCAGATTGAGTTAAATTCTCTCTCTAAAGGTGAATAAGTGAATGAATTTTTCCACTACGCCTTGCATTATTACAATTCAAAACTCAGATATCCACATTTTGCATATGCTTTCACTCTTTTTTCCCAATATTTTAAATTTCAACAATGTCACTTTCCATTTTTCAATTGACAATTATTTTTGGTTTTTGATTAAAACAATCACTTGAACATCATCTGCCCCTCTGACCACTCCATCAGTTATGTATTTGTTCGGTAAAATGGTTACAAAGTCTATGTTTTATGTGTTTTGTCAATTGGCTGTTAAAGCTAACAAAATTTCAGGGAAAATAAGTATTTTTCACATGCTTGTTTATATATTTATCTGTATTTGATTTTGATTGGCATTGGATTGGAAGACGGTAATCATCACATCCCGACCAATGTAACAAAAACTGATGCACAAAATGTGCAGGACATGTAAAGAACAGAAACCACAAGAAGACAAAGAGGAATCATCCTCAGGACATTCGAAATGCATTCCACGATCGATTAAGGCTTCATTGACCAAGCAGCTACGAAGCGAATCCATGAGATCCCCGATTTCTGATGGACCAAGAAACTCATCGGATAGAATTGATAGCTCCAGCATATCCCCAGCAACATCTAATGGTGGCAGCAAAAGAATCACCGAACCTTCGTCAGGGCAAAAGCAATCAAAGAGGATAGATTCATACAGGGAAGAAGAGGTGATCAAAATTGAAGAAAGTTAAGTGTTGACTCTATTTTGTTTCTTTTAAGGTTCTTAAATTTATCATTATGTTCTTACAGCTGTCAACAATATAGACTGATAAATTTGATTGATTTTTACACAACAGGCTTGCTTCAGGAGCTCGGGTTATAATCCAATCTAAACCATTTTGCGACACAGCATCTGGCAACTCTTGAAATTTTGAGTTTCACTATTTAGACAAGAGCAAAATTGCTGGTTTTCGGCTTTAGTTTGAATTCAACATGATTGTATATAACTTGGTAGGTCCATATGACACATTTCTTTAAGCCTACAAAGTGAAAAATATTTTGACAATGACTCATTGCAAAGAGAGGTTATGGTGCATGTGGGTCCATTTCCTGTACACCATATTGTGCTGGTTAGAGAGGGACTGCTATACTAAAATTAAGTGATTGCACATTTTGTTGCAACTACAAATACAATATATGTTCCTTTTGCACCCTTGCTTTTTTAAAAAAAAAAAATTGCTTCAAATTATTGGTTCCTAACATGCTATTTAGCTAGCTTGCACCTCCAAGGGTTAGGACAAATGGACAATCAAAAGATGTGGCAAAAAAACTAGTGGGGTCGTTTTCAAACCCATCCCATGGCATTGGTGCTGATGTTGTCAAATGCACATGCATGTGACATTGACTTTGACATTGGATGCGCTTGTCTTAAAACTTCAAATTAACATAACTTGGATGACCAGATGTAATTCTCAAAGCTAAAAGGTAGGTTAAAAGCTACTTTTATGGACCCTTTTTAGTCAAGATTCAAAAGTTGGGGTTTTTCTTTCTTGAAAACCAAAAATTCTATTGACAAATTGGCATTTTGGTGCTTCTAGCCTAGAGGTCCCATTACCTTGTGCCTAATGATATTAGGGGTGGTGATTGGAGTTGAATACATGATTATACAGTTGATTTCTATATTAATAGTCCAAAATTAAACTTGAGATTTATGTGTAACGAAAGAAACTACTTTTGTTGGAAGGCATTAACCCCAAAACGACAATAAGAATCTTAATATTACCATCAGACAATTTTGTTCCATAAAATGTATGGGCTGGCTACTTGTACTTGAATATATTGACGTGTCAGACAACTTTATTCGAAGGCTTCAAGCAGAAAAAGTAGGGGACTCAAAAACGGGGTCTTTTGTATTCTATGGGTCCCCATAAAAGGCAATTTCTATCTACACATACATGATTTTCTATCAACACATACATGCTGCGGAACTATTAGTTCCGCAGGTGTATTTTTTTTCTGACACACACATACCGCGGAACTATTAGTTCCGCGGGTTGTAATTCACTGCGGAACTAATAGTTCCGCAAGCATTTTTTATTCGTTATGTGTGTGTCCGAATTGAATTACAACGTGCGGAACTATTAGTTCCGCGGTGAATTACAACCCGCGGAACTAATAGTTCCGCGGTATGTGTGTGTCCGAAAAAAAATACACCTGCGGAATTAATAGTTCCGCAGCATGTATGTGTTGATAGAAAAACATGTATGTGTAGATAGAAATTGCCCCATAAAAAAGCTTGCAGCCTAAAAGCTTTTTGTCTGGAAAGGCATATATCAGGGATAGTCCTTTCATGCTTTTGTCTGGCTATTGAGATCTTGACCCAGAAAATCACTGGTGACCCAATTAACAAATCTTGGGTTTCACTCTAAGCAAAGGACAAGTAGGCCACTCTATCTACCGGGGGATTGTGTTTCTGCAATCTCCCCTCCTTTTCTCCCTTTGTCATAGACATAGGGTTTGTTTGGAAAAATTGTTTATTTAAGCACTTATGGTATAAACGTTTAAGCGCTTATATATAAGCTATTTTTATAATCGAAGAAAGAATGTGGTGAAACTAATTTCATATAAGCTGTAAGCTGTTTTGATAAGCTATTTTACGTAACTTATAAAAATAAGCCTAGAGCAGCTTATGAACCAGCCATAAACTATTTTTATAACCTCTGTCAAACATGCTGACAAGAACTTATGTCAATAAATAAACCAAAATAAACTCTACATAAGCCAATCCAAACAGACCCATAGTATTCTTTTCGTGTGTTCTTGCATTTTTATTCTAGTGATGCTACATAGCAATAGTAAACTATATGGAAAATCATAGATATTCTTGTATATAAAATTTAAATTCTCGTTTTTAAAACAATCACCTCATATACACCTTTTTTTAAATTTGATTTTGATGAAAATACATGTTATCTTCATTTGATAACACATTTAAAGTTATATTTTTTTTACTTAAACTATTAAAAGTTTTTAATGTTACAATAATTTATATGATATTTTTTTAATAAATTTATGACTCAGTTTTATCCATATGCCACTCTATTATGTCATTATAATTAAATTTGATATTTTAATAAGATTTTTATTAAAAATAATTTTAACTTATTGACATTTTATTTGCGTTAAAAAACTTTAAATAACTAGTTCAAGTATTTTTGCATACTCATGTAACGCATGGTGGATTAAACTAGTATATTCAATAGAAGTGTCAAATATTCTTTTTTTTTTTTTGGTCAACAGAAGTGTCAAATATTCAAACATCATTAACCTAGTTCATTTGGGCTGGCTTATTGTTGGGTCAATCACAGATTAGGCCAGAATGAGTCAAGTATAGTTTGGGTTCATAAATTCAGTCAAAAAAAAAGTTTGGGTTCATAAATAATTGGCTTATCCTAACTCTATGCGGGTACGGCTACTGGTTATTTAAATTAATCCGTTACGATTTTGAAAGAAATTATTTGATTATCCTGTCTTAAGAATTTAAAATTGATTGTTTTTAAATTGTTTTAAAATAATATTAAAATAAGCTTAAAAATAAGAACTTAATAACTAATTATAATAATTTTGAGCTTGTGAGCTAACTCAGTCCACTATGGCACTATGAGTTACCCACATCAAGTTAGGCCAAGTCAAGACACAATCACAATCATTTATTTTCTTTGATTTTGTTAGCCCAACGCACGTATTTGATTCAAACTCGTCCCATTTTAATATGTAATCTATGCAACATGAGTCAATGTTTTATTTTTCTCTTTTCTTTTTGGTCAAAAATGTTTTATTTTTCAAGGTAAATCCTTTTAACACAATCATTCATTGGGCTTTTTTAACGACACATGCATAAATTACTATTGACACATATATATTAGTACAAAACTAATAATTTTGCATCAGTGTACTGTGAAGTTCAACGTGTAGAATTAATAGTTTCGCATCAGTGCACTGTGAAGTTCAACGTGCGGAACTAATAGTTTTGCATGTGTTATTTGTATGTGTGTGTTACAACTACGGAACTATTAGTTCTGCATTATGTATATTTTCAAAAAAAAAATACCTACAAAACTATTAATTTCATATCAGATATGTGTAAATAAAAAAATATGTATGAATAGATAAAAAAAGCTTCATTCATTTGTCTAAAACTAAGCAACCCATTTAAGGTCATTTAGGCCCATTGGCCATTGAGCTCCTTTAGGCCTGTTTACACTTGTTTAAGATCGACCAAAAAATATTACTTGTTTAAGATCGTTTTGACTCATTTATGATTAAAATAAATTGATATTTACTTACTTCAACCCTGTGAGTGGTTGAGCAAAAATAGGAAAGAGAGAATGAGGGAAGAGAGAAGTTGACAAGAGATAGAGAATTTCTCCTAATTGGTTTAGACGAAAAGTAGGGGAGAGAGATAAAAAAAAGGTGGGACCCATGCATTTTCTTTTTCTCTTCTATGATGCGAAGAAAGTGGAAAGAAAGAGTGGTCATTTTTTGCTTTTTCCATCTTTGCCCTTATCAAATAATAAAGATTAAAATAATGATTAAAATATAATAGGGATATTTTTGTCTATGTGTAAAATATTATCATTTCGCTCTTCTCACTTTCTACTCAACCTGCCAACCAATCAAAGAGAGATAACTTTATACTTCTTTCTTTTTTATTTCTCTTCATTTTCACTCATACCAAACAATATCAAAAATCTACTCAATTTCTCTATTAATTCTTTCTTCATTTTCTCTTTCTCATCTCTTTCTCTCTTCACAATTTCTTTTCTCATCCAATCAGAGGGTAACGAGGAGGTCCATTTGGATCTGCATATTGACATTAGAAGAGACAGGCTAACATTATCTCATTTTTAATTGGGCATGTAAGGGGTCGTGGTACTCCTCCATCTTGTAGTCTTAGGAAATCCCTTCATAATTGATGGAGCACTACATTTAAGTTAAATATCAATTCTGGAGCTGCATTAGCATTTAAGCACCCATCATTATTTCATAAAACTTGCATTTCTTGGATCAACAATGGCCCCGGACTGCTTAAAAGTTAAAAACCTTCATTTCAATTCCCCAATAACGCTGGACAAGTTGTAATTCAAAAGTAAGATCCCTTGTGCTTTTACCATATGTGATCAGTATAGAGGAAGACATTTTGGAACCGTGCCTCCTTTGGAAGATGCATTAAAGAATAACATTGCATAAAAGAAATACAATTCTCTTGACAAAATTTGGGGCTTGACTACTTTCTTGAGCAAGCTTTATACCCCCTTTTCCACTATATATCACCAAAGAATTGGTACTAAATGAGACTTGAGAAACTGGCCAAGTGTGCTCAATAAGAGCTGTTTCCATTCCAGAGGAAAATCAAGGTTGAGACTTGAGAATAGAGAGGTCCTTCTTGTGGCTGTAACCAAATACTCATCTCACCATCTCAGCCACTCTAGACGAGCATGAGTTAGGTGTTCCCTGTATCTGCTTTGTGTTGTATGAGTTGCAACTTAAGCACTTGTGCGCCACAATGTGGAATTGCACATGCGAGTTCACTCCACAATCATTGCACAGTATCCACACCTGGTTTCATACAAGTACTCAGTTTGAGATCTCTCACAAGTCACCATTAATTCACATAGATCAAAAGCTTTGGAGTTGGAGTTGTTATACTTACCATCTTACTTTTGTAAGTTTCAGGCATTGGAGTTGAGGCAATCTGACCAAAATTTCAACACAAGAATGTTGTCATTATATGAAGTCCAAATATATTGATGTAATCATGTGTTCTTAAAAAATGGAGGGAGAGGGGGAGAGGGGAATGTCATCTACTTACCACTTGGTCAAGCTTCTTCCACAAACTTGACATGTCACAGATGGATTTTGAGCAAACAGGACATGAGAACCTGAATGTTCAAAGAATGAATTAACAACACTGACTGAAATGGATATTGCATATTGCATGATGGGATCCATAAACAAATACAAGAATTATAACATTTCAAACCTTCAAAAAAGCCTTACCTATGATGTTGTTCCATCTCTTTAACACACTCTAAATGTATAGTATGCCCGCAAGGTAAGACTGTAATATCTCTTACTGTATCAAATAGATACTGCAAGAGGGGACAAAAGAAATCATCTCAATGAGAATCAGACATTTTTTTTTTTGAAAAAAAAAATTCAGACTAGAATAGTACTAGTGATTGGTTTTACCTCAAAGCAAACAGGGCAATTGTGATGCATTGCTCTTTCTACACAACGATGCCCCTCTTCCATTACCTTGGAATAGCAACATTCTAAACAAACATCGGCAGATTTACAGCAATCAGCTACTGTACAAAAAAGTACAGAAGAAACTAAAACAATGCACTTTTTTGAACAGTGTACTCACCGCATCTCTTGCAATGGAAAAAGTTATCTTTACCTCCAGTTCTGCAAAAGCAATTATGTAGAGGAGATGATTGATCAAATTTTCTCAAGCAATATGGAATAGGAAATACAATGGTTATCAAACTGGTTGAAGAACTTTACCTGCAGATGCCACATTCATCACAGTGGTATTGATTCTTTGAGATCTGAAAGATTGAACAAATTTTTAATACAATATGCACAAATAAGACATGCACTAAAATAAATGAAGAAAAAAAATAATGCCTCAATTTCTATCACACTAGAGAACTTACATCATCATCGAAGAATTTGCATGTAGCACAAAAGTACTTGCCCATGCATACTCTACAGTTTATGCAGTACTGTTGAACCTGAGATCATGAGAAACAACAATCAACACATCAGCAGCCGCACACAATCTATATTCATATTAATTATTATTACGATTCAGATTTTAAGAACTCACATCTTGCTCTGTGTCACATAAGGAGCAGATGACCTGAAAATCAACGAAATAGGAAGGAAGGAGTAAGAGAGCGAACAGCGTGAAATATGGTATTAATTATAACGTTATGAGAAAAATATGATAAGAACCAGATGATTGTTAAGATTTTAATTTGCTCTCTAATCTAAAAGTAGAAGAGGGCTCTAATGAAATTGCAACCTTATTATATATCTCTTAAACTATCTCAGGTGAGAAGACACACGAATGTTATGATATATCTCTCTAACACTACGACGGGAAGTACTTTCCTTTTTAGATTATTATGATTATCATTATTACGATGGTGATGCAAAATATGGATAAATATCATATCATAATTAACACCCAATTCAAATTCAAAAAGTGAGTATTAATAAGGAGCAAAGAAAATGCGAACCTTCTTAATTTCACGACGCGGGATATCGTGACGATCCAGAGGGTTAATCTCCTCGGAGTTCTGTTCAAATAAGATAAGAATAATACATGGGTATGAAACATAGTTGAGTTTTCTGCTAACACAACTCAAACAAGAGAAGACCAAATCAACACCTTAGCTTCGTTATGGCAGTGCCTACAGTCAAAAACCTCATCACAACACGGTGCTCTGATCTTGCATCTCCTTCTGTAATGCGTGCAGCTAACTCGAACAAGATGGGGGACAAAAAAGATGAGAAATGAGAAATCCCTCCCCTTTCTTAATTATTAAAAAAAAAAGTACATTAAAATTGAAAATGATCAAATTAAAACATGAAAGTCACATACCCGAAATCCCCAATGCCAAGTTCTGTAGAAAAAGAGCAAGTAAGAGTGGGTTCAGATTCAGGGGCTGGCACGAGAGAAGGAGGAGATGAAACAACCTCTGCCTTGGTTTCCATAGTGTGTTTGTGTGGAAGGTACAAACAAACAAACAAACAAACAAGAGCAACTTATCCGTTTGTTGTTGTTGTTGTTATGGTGGTTGTTTGGTTTGGAGCAGTACAGCAGTTAAATGGGTTTGCAGGTATTTATACGGAGAGCCATTAAAATATTGTTATTAGCCAGCACACGACACACCGTTTCATTAATCGGTCTCTTTGAAAATTTCTCTTTATCTGCACGAGCTGACTCAGCTACACGTAATCAGGACTTACATGATTAATTAACTGATAAGACTCGCCAAACTATTACTCTCAGAAAATATCTACGCCACGGCTACAGTTGAAAACGGGAAAGTGGAAAACGATTATTTATAAAGATAGATAAACACTAAATACAAAATCAGTCAGATTCTGCTAAAATTTATTACTACTGCTTCTCTCCCTAATTATAAAAAAAAATTGACATATTTATTTGTTTTTTTATAAAAATTTTTTAAAAATATGTCATATATTAATTATTTTTTATCAAAATTATTCTTATTTATTATAAATATTTTTTGTCTCTTTATCCTAGAATAAATGAAAAAAATAGAAATAATGTATTAATTAAGTAAGAGAGAGTAAATGAAAAGAAAAAAATATTATTAAGAGAAATTTTAAAAATATAATATAAATTATTGACAAATTTAATGCTATAAATTATATTAATTAATTTTTTTGATAAAAAAAAATAAATAAAAATCTCTTATAATTAAGTACTGATATAGGGTTACATAACCGTATGCAGACATTTTATTTTTTTAATTTAGCCGTATCGTATAATTCACGTAAAAATATTCGTTTCAAATTTCTAATTATAACATATTGAAAAGAATATAAATGGATGAAACACAGACTAAAGGCTGGATCGGACTAAAAAAGAATGGGAACATATTATTAAATTGTAATACATATTCTTTTTTTTGATAATAAATTGTAATATATATTCTTATATTAACAAATATTTTTATATTAATATTAGCTTAAATTTTTAAAATTTTCATCCAAAATATTATTTCATCTTTTATTAATAAAAGTAAGTATTTATATAAATCTTTAACGTAATATGCTATTTAGTGCGACACAGAACAGGACGAATGGATACATACCGTAGATTTATATTTTTGAAATAAATATAAATTAACACAAATTGAGATACAAAGCAATCGAACGGTAGAAGTGGATTCGTTGTTTTTCGTACAATAAATCTGTCTTACCAAATATCTTTTTCCTTATATAAATCTGGATCCACGGCGAAGCACTTTAAGCTGGCAATTCGTTGCTTTCGTGAGTCATACAAGGTCGGTGGATATTACCACTTACCACTATCTACTAGTGGGTTAGTGGCACTGCCGTGTGTTTTGTCTTTGGCACACGGATTTGAGTCGCTGACTACAAATAAAAACAACATTGCAATTCTCGAATAAATATTTTGATTATATTTCTTTAATTAACATAATAATTTTTTTGTGTGTACACACGGTATCGAGTGACACTGAGATTTAAACATATGATCTCATGTTTACTGCCCAAACTTTTCGTCACTTATGCACAAATATAAACCATTCATTAATTTGGTCTACTTGTTTGGGCTTTTTAGTGAAAAAATCATTTATATTTAAAAAACTTATTTTTTAAAAATTGATGAAACTATGTAAAAAAATAATAATCATACAATAAGTTAGCTGAAATTTCTTTAAAAATTCTTTTAAATTAGTAACTTGTATTAAAAAAACTAACTCGTGTTCTTTTCTTTTCATTGTGTCTCACAATCATATGATTAAGATCTTGATAAAACATGTACTAGTATCTCCAAAGTGATAATGTTTATAATAATAATATTGCAAGATTTTTAACGATAACCGTTAGGATTTTTTTTTAAAAATTGAACAAAAATATTTAATAAATTTATTATCTATAATCTATAACTATTATAAAGAAAATATAATTATTTAATGTACACATTTTCATGGATCATTATACCCTTATAACTTCCACCTATATATATAACTTTCACTTTAAATTTATAAGTGATTTTTTAAAAATTTAAATTTACTCATATTTTACTATAACTGTACCTATTAAAATTTATTTATATTTTATCAAATTTATATGTCATAATTTTGTATTTTATCTAAAAAAAAAAAACAGACAGAGAGACACGATAGTGCCACCGTGCTTGTTTGTCAGCTAGTGAATATTAAAGAAATGACTTATCTATAACTGTATAATTCTTGGTTAATCATAAACAGTGCTCCCGCCAAGTGCTATCATATTTTAAATATTAATTTATTAATGAGGACAATGGTATAATCGATGCTCTTGCACAATTTTTTAAAAATGAAAAATTATCTTCATCATTCGTTGGCTTGCTATAGCGCTAGAACAGTAGAACTACTATTAGAACCTTGTTAATTGTCCATTTTCTATATAGGCTTAAATATAAATTTGGTCCCTGTAAAAATTTGAGTTTTGAATGTAGTTTCTATATTTAAAATTAACAATTTTTAGTCCTTTCAAATTTCAAAATTTGAATTTATTCCCTCATTTGCGTTGACTCGTGCCATATCACCCAAAAAAAGCCTAAGTGGCACACTGTTGGTCACGTCATTTGACATGTCATTTATTTACAGAGATTAAAATCAAAACATATAATTTTTACAGGGACCACCATCACCCCTTCTTTCTCCCCCCCTCCTCCTCCTCCACCACCACCACCACCAAATGGTAGAGCTTTCCAGAAGCGACGTTCTTCTTCAAGTGGTAGAGCAAAAGCTTCCTGAAGTTCGAAGGAAGCTGCTTGTGCTTCTCTTCAATGAACTTCGTGATCGCGTATTGGCTCGACCTTGTCTTCTCCTTCAGCGTCACAATCGCATCCTTAATCATCTGCAAAAGAAAAAATACAACCAAAACAAATTCAAATTCAAAATCTGATCCAATTGAAATCACACACCAAAACAAAAAAGGAGGACAAAAAATGAGAAAACACCGACTTAGATTAAACCTCTTCGTAAGAAGGATTTCTTCGCCAAGGCTCTCTGTCAGTGCTGCTAGGTGTAGATAACAAGATGAAACACAAGAAGGGGGGTTGAATTGTGTTTCTAAGCTTTTAAAAAACTTTTCGCAATGTTGGACGCTGGCTTGTGAAAACGTTGGACGCACAGCGTACTAAGATATTGGACGCACAAAGTTTTGAAATATTGGACGCACAATAGTTGTGAAATATTGGACGCACAAAAGGATTGGACGCAGAGGCTTCTGCTAAGTTAAAAACTTGTTTTCTTTGTGCGATTTAAGGTGTATGAAAAACTTGTTGAAATAAAATCAATTCAATCCCCTTGGTTAGTAATAAGCACAGATATAAAAAGAGTTAAGGGAAAGAAGAAATAACACAAGTTTTTATCCCGGTTCACTCTTTCCTAAGAGCTACGTCCAGTCCCCTCAAACTAGAGAGATTTCACTATCAAACCAGATAGAATACAAGTATTTTTTGCACGCAGCCTCTTCAGGCTATAACCCAAGTATTCTTTGCACTCAGCCTCTCCAGGCTATAACCCAAGTATTATTTGCACACAGCCTCTTCAGGCTAAACGACTCAGCAGAGTGTTTTTGATTCAAGTGCTGTCTAACTCACACAAGTGAGGATATGAAAACTAAAGCACTTCGAGAGTTAAGCAAACTCTCTTTTACAAGAAGATAGAAAATATACAAGACTTTCTATACAGAGTATAACAAATTGCACAGCGTTTTTGCTCTTTCTTTTTCGTTGTTCAGTCTCTTTCTTTCAGTCGCTTGTATTCTTCTTCTTGTTCACGGTATTTATATGCTTTGATGAAGCTTCAGACTTGTTCTTCAAATAGCTCAGCTTCAGCCTTCATAAATGTTACCGTTCTCTAATAGCATTAAATGCTATTTTCCCGTTGCTCTGAGGAGATCTACTTCAGTAAGTATGTCTGCGTTTCTTTCTCCTAAACAGAAGCAACCTGTACTCAAAGTCTCAATTGTACAGTGGTTAATAGTAATATATTATTGAGACAGAGAGAATACACTGTGTAAAGCAGAAAGATGTGTTCTGAGATATGCAGAATAGATAAAAATACATTCTCTCTCTTAGTACACTTTCCACAGTGCTTTATGCTTTTCATTTAATGTACGTTAAAAAACGTTGACAATGGTTGTACAGAAAGCATTGCATACAGCTATTTATTTCAAATCATTTGCTCAATAAATATGTTTCATATTAAATGCAAGAGCAATAAACAGCAAGTAATGGACTCTGCGTTTTAGACGCAGCAAGTAGAATATATTGGACTTTCAGTCCTTTTAACAAATGGACGCATACCTTTGCTTACCATTTGTATATGATATTCATTCATTCATTGGACGCATCCTCATGCTTACCATTTCATTCCATTGGATGCAAGGCAGTATTGGACTTATTGCCTCATGCTGATAATTGGACTTTTGCCATTGCCTTTCTGTTCCATTGGACGCAGGGAAGTATTTGTTGGACTTTTGTCAATTCTGCTTCATTGGACGCAGAACAGTTGACTGTTGGATTTTTCCCATTCTGTTCCATTGGACGCAGAGCAGTTGATTGTTGGCATTTTCCAATTCTGTTCCATTGGACGCAGAAGCAGTTGACTGTTGTACTTTTGTCCTTCTGCTTCATTGGACGCAGAACAGTCTTTTGTCATTCTGCTTCATTGGACGCAGGCAATGTTGTGCATATTGCTTTATGCTGATCATTGGACTTTTGTCCTTCTGATACATTGGACGCATACTCACTGGTTCTGCTTCTTTGGAAATCATTGGACGCAGAGAGTAGTATTGTCTCCATGAGTGATTCCTTGTACTTCTGCGATTCTGCTTCTTTAGAAAACACTGGACGCAGAGAGTAGCATTGCCTCCTACTGATTATTGGACGCAGAACATCATTGCCTCGTATTGTTTATTGGACGCAGAGAATCATTGGATGATGAACAGTAT
This sequence comes from Glycyrrhiza uralensis, assembly GCA_030159175.1. Taxonomy (NCBI): domain Eukaryota; kingdom Viridiplantae; phylum Streptophyta; class Magnoliopsida; order Fabales; family Fabaceae; genus Glycyrrhiza; species Glycyrrhiza uralensis. Next base: position 50,870,019 of record BRZY01000003.1, on the reverse strand, counting down.
TTCCCAATACTGATCATTGGACGCAGAACTCTTGGTATCCATATATGTTCCAGTGCCAACATTGGACGAAAGCTTCTCAGACTTTGAATATGAGCCAATGTCATGATGAACTTATTATTGGTCGCAGACTGCAACATCCTTCAATAAACTTAGTTAGGCAGCTTTGTTATACATTGTAAAAGCTTAATACATTTTGTTATCATCAAAACCATAAAATCACTTAGGGAGTATTTGTATTAAAAATACTTTTAACCAATTTGGTTCCAACACTAGGAACTTAGGATTTCTCAAAATCTAATTCAGGGCACACTAGATATAATAATATACTAGAGTAATAAGAACATGTGCGTCCAAAGTGGGTATTATGCACATGACACGTTCCAGAAATTATAATGGGGAAGAGAGGCATGTCTTTTCTTAGGTAATGGGAGTCACTGTTTAGGTTTAGGGTCCTTAGATTTCTTCGCCTTGGTTGTTGCTTCAGGTTTGGGTCCTCTTTCTCCTCGATTGGTGGTTCGGCGTTGATAGGTTCGGATGCGGGTTCCACCGCGACAATGGTGGTGGTGGTGGTGGTGGTGGAGGAGGAGGGGGGAGAGAGAGGGGGTGGTGGTGGTGGTGGAGGAGAGAGAGGGGGAGAAAGAGGGGGTAGTGGTGGAGGTCCCTGTGAAAATTATATGTTTTGATTTTAGTCCCTGTAAATAAGTGACGTGTCAAATGACGTGACCAGCAGTGTGCCACGTAAGCGTTTTTGAGGTAACATGACACGGGTCAACGCAAATAAAGGACTAAATTCAAAACTTGAAATTTGAAAAGACTAAAAACCGTTGACTTTAAATGTAGGGACTAAATTCAAAACTCAAATTTTTACAGAGACCAAATTCATATTTAATCCTATATATATATATATACACACACACACACAATAATACAAGTGTATGAAACACATTGAAACTCGTGTTTATGATTATTTTGTTAATCATGTAATTCTTTTAGACTCAATTATAAAAAATATCTAATTTTATATAGATTAAAAAAATTAGTTAAATTCATTTAATTTTTTGATTTGTATGAAAAATGAACTATATTTACAAAACTACATTTAATCTTATTTATTATTGATGTCTATCAAAAGATATTATTGAAAAATAAAAATTATATTAATGTTAGGTTATATTTGGCATAATAAAATTAAATAGGGTAAATTAGTAGAAATTTGTATATATTTAGGCCCATCAAATATAGGCATTTTTTTGCTTTTATTTTTTATAATTTAAAAAAATATTTATTTACATGTTCTATTAATATTTTTTTGTTCATATGAATTATAAGTCTGTAAAATTTTGTTCTTTTAATTTTATTTTCGACAAATAAAATTTGTTTGTTTGCCTATTTCATTCATATTTTTTTGTTTGTGTAAATTTTTAGATTAAAAAATGATTTTTCTTTCACTTTTACTTTTGATAAATAAAATAGTATTTACTTATGAGTTTCATTCATATTTATTCCTGTAAAATTTTAGGTTGCAAAATTATTTATTCTTTTAGTTTTATTTTTGATGAATAAAATAGTATTTAATTACATATTCCATTCATATTGTTTTTGTTCCTATAAATTCTCAAATTGTAAAATTATCTTTATTTTTAAAAAATAAAATAATATTTGCTTACGTGTTTTGTTCATATTTTTTTAATTTTCAAGTCATAAAACTATTGCTTTTATGTTTTTAATAAATCAAATAGTATTTATTTACATATTTCATTCATGTTTTTTGTTTATGTAAATTTTTAGACTATAAAATTATTATTTTTTAAATTTTATTTTTAGTAAATAAATATTATTTTCTTACAAGTTTAATTCATTTTTTCCTATTAAATATACTTTGGGCTAAAAAATTATTTTATTTATTTTTTCTCTATATGTTTTATTTATCTAATTTGTCTTTCACCTTTATTGATATACATAAGCAATTGCTTAATTATAAAATAGAGTTTGTATATTTAAATAATACACAAATTGTCATGGAATCATTATCATTGTAAATTTAAAGTATGTCATATATCAAATTATTACTATATATATAAATTATTTTATATCGTTTGTAAAAATCAAACCAACCCGTGCAAATGCACGGGTCAATTTTCTAGTTATATTTTAATTCTTGTGGTAGGTAATATCGGTTACAGATTACTATTTTTCTACTAAATTTTATATTTTAATGATAAATGTATTTTTGGATGGAAGTTGGTTATGGCCCTGTTTGGATAACAAGCTTATCTACTGCTTATGACATAAGCTGTATAAGCTACTTTTATAATCGAAGAAAAATTATAGTGAAACTTATTTTATATAAGCCATAAGCTGTTTTGATAAGCTATCATGGGTAGCTTATGAAAAATAAGCTCAAAACAGCTTATGAATCAGTCATAAGCTGTGTTCATAAGCTCTGCATAAGCCAATCCAAACAGGCCCTATATCTATCCATTAACGCGAACGTGGCAAATAAGGATTGGTTCCCAGATGAAGGCGAAGCTGAAACTAAGAAATAGTGTTTCTGACATGTCCTCTGCACTTATTTGGAAATGAGGAATTATGATTATGATTCTATGAATATGAACTCCCTCATTCTCCAATCAACTTTTCGACCACAATTACCCATCCTTATCCAAAAAATTAAAATACATGTTTCACAAAAAATTTGTTTCAGTTTGGCCCACAGAAGAAATTATAATGAATAAGAAATCATTTTAATAATAATTAATAATAATTCCCTTCTCTTAAACAATGGCTGAGTATATGAGGCCTAATATGAAAATTATATAGTAAAAAGTGGGTAAATCTTCATACACACTGGTACGAAGAAAAGAACTAGCAAAGAGGAATAAGGTGAATAAAGCGAGGGCCGAGGAGGGTAAGGAATAATAATAAAATTAACGGGGCAAGTAAAAAAGTAGGAGAAAAAAATACCGATAAAGGTAAAATATATATCTTTTGGTGAACATTTGTAAGTTTACTATTACATAATATAAATTTAGAATTTTGAATTTTGAATAAAAATTACTCTCTCCATCTTAAAATAAATGACATTTTAACAAAAAAATCATATTAAGTAACATTTTAGATTTTCAATAAAATATTTTTTTATTCTAATTTAATTCCAAATAACTGTAATAATTTCTTAGCACTATTTAAAAATATATTTATGGAAATTGGAAAAGAGAATAAGGATAAGTTAGTATTGTTCCATTGAATTTATGGTTATAATAATCATGCATGGTTTGTTCACTTGATTTATGGTTATAATAACCAATATATTATAAGTTCATAAAGCCATATTCATATATTTAATGGTTAATAGAATGATATTGAATGAAATATAAAAAGTTTACTATTTTATTTTTTTGGATATTTATATGATTGAGTTAAAAAAACTGATTCCACCTCAAATCTCAATCAAAGAGAAAGAAAAAAAGTATAATATATTCCGTTTCATTCCGTCATATTTTAAATAATCAAAATAATAAAATATAATATAGTTCTATTCTATCCTACATCATCCAGTTATTTTTTCATTATTAATTCAAATATAACCCAAGTTTCCAAGTTTATGATATGTGAGCTGCGTGTCTATGCTTTGATATCGGTATGCTTTTTTTTTTTTTTTGGTCCAGCAGTATGCTTAGAGACATTACATTTAGCTTTTCTTTTTTTTGGTCAAAGTATTGGAATATATTGAACGCAGGCCAAGCCTGAAAGACATTACATTTAGCTTGACATTGGCCAATATGGATGTTGGGCCTTGTATTGTACCGTTCAGGCTTTGGGCTTTGCCCACTTTAACGAATTTCTCTTTGACAAAAAACCTTTGGTTTTTGGTCAACTGCTTCATGCATTAAAAAAGATAGGGCCCAACTATATATCTATTCAATAAAAGCCCAATCTATAATGATCCAGCAGAGCATACTGGGCTCGTAAAAAAAATACAGTAGGAAGAGGTCATGCCGTCGCACATGAAAATGGGAAACTTCTTGACCAAAAAAAGAAAAAAAGAAAATGGGAAACTTGGTAAAAAAAAACCTAAAACTTATTTTCCATTTGCATGTTAAGCCAGCTGTCTGATTTTAACATGTGCACATATATAGTGTGTTTTTAGTTTCACAGCAATAGGAAATTTCGAAATTAATTTTGCCTTTTGCCAAAGGCCATTTTAGTAATCAGTAAACAATATTATGTTTATAATATCAGCGAATTGACGAAGCTTATGGTAATTAAACCAAGAATTCTGATTTTTGAATATCCAATAATTTTTAATACTTATCTATTTTTTTTCTATTTTATTCTTTTTGTCACGTCACTTATTTATTACTGGGAATGTTATTACCAGGAATACGATTTCCAATTAAATGTTTGGTAAGTATTTAATATTCCCTGGAATATTTTTAAAATTTATTTATTTAAAAAAATCAAAAATAAGAAAAAATGTGGTAGAATGAAATGAAAGTAGGGAGTTATAATTGGTTGAATATTAAAACTACCTATATTTTCATGTGAATATGATATATCCACTTTTCTTCATGGGAATGGATAAAAGAGAAACCATAAATAAAATATAATCCCGGGAATTAATGATACCCTGGAATAATTTTTTAAAACAAGATGGGTAAAGCCGTAAAGGCTCGTGTAACCGTCATTTCAATATGTTGTCTCCCACGTTCCTTTTCGTGTGATTCATATTCTTCCTTTTAAATATATTGTGCTAAAGTAGTGTAGTTGATGAAAACTGCATTGAGCTCAGGCGCGATATATGTATATATCGGTGTGGTTCTTCCTTTTGTTGCGATGCAATTTTAAAATTTATTTATTTAAAAAAATCAAAAATAAGAAAAAATGTGGTAGAATGAAATGAAAGTGGGGAGTTATAATTGGTTGAATATTAAAACTACCTATATTTCCATGTGAATATGATATATCCACTTTTCTTCATGGAAATGGATAAAAGAGAAACCATAAATAAAATATAATCCCGAGAATTAATGATACCCGGGAATAATTTTTTAAAACAAGATGGGTAAAGCCGTAAAGGCTCGTGTAACCGTCATTTCAATATGTTGTCTCCCACGTTCCTTTTCGTGTGATTCATATTCTTCCTTTTAAATATATTGTGCTAAAGTAGTGTAGTTGATGAAAACTGCATTGAGCTCAGGCGCGATATATGTATATATCGGTGTGGTTCTTCCTTTTGTTGCGATGCAATGATATTGATCGCGTGAATTAAAAAGAAAAAACAAATTAAATTGTGTTTAAAACTTGCTTAGTTGCTGACCTCAGTTTAATTAGGTTCTCCAAGAAAAGAGAGTCAAATACGGAGGATCTAGAATTTAAAGTAATTTGATTAAGTCATTGAGGTTAACAGGATTAATAGAATCGCTGCATATGTAATTTGTTGTTGCTGGGCTCTTGTAGGAGCCCTCTTTTATCACCAACAAAAAATTATTTACTCTCACACTGGAGAGTTTTGGAGTTGGTATACCACTATAACACATTAATTACCCATGTCTTCAAAATTTTGCTTATCCAAAAAAAATTACCCATGTCTTCAGTCACAGTAATTTAAAATAAAGCAAAAGCATTATTTGCTGGCTAACTATATAGTATATATAAGCTAAATTAAGGTTTGGGTCCAGCTTGCATGTGGGTCAGCAATTACGTAGTATATTAATTAGTAATTCAGTCTCCACTATATATTGTATAACTTGAAATGCTATCCATTGCTTAACCTCACAGGACTTTGCATTTATTTTATTTGATAAAATTAGAAATATGTGAGGAATAACGTCATTATGTTCCCTTTTGATTCTGTTCACACACATATTTATATACGCGCACACAATAGGTATGGGAGACCACGTCAGTTACTTATGTGCATGATTTCATCATAAAGAAACCATAAACTGATCATTACTCCAATGAGGACGCGACAACCAATTTTAATTAATTGTATTATACAAGTGGTGAAAAGCCTTCATGCACGCTGGCATCACTAGGCAGGGAAAAAAAATAACAACATCAATGCTAACCCGCATGATGTGAAAATGAAATCTGTGACTACATACGCAGAATTGCATTCTAACAGTTTTTAAACTTAGTTATTTAACTAATACAGTACTGACATTATTTATTTCTATATTATAATTGCAATTGGGCTGAAGACTGTACACATGCAAGGTTTATTTATTTATTTCTACTAATACTGCTGTGTTTGTTTCCACTTTCCAGCAATTTCATTTATCATGGACCTTTCACTCTTCTCATAGAACATCCAGGAAAAGAAAGGGGACCTAAAATATGCTTCAAATAGCATCTTTCGAATTCAGAAAGGTCGTAATTCATCAGGAATTAACTGATGAAGAAAAATTACACCAAATGAAAGCATACCAGAATTACAAAATATATACCATTGGTATAGGGTACTCGATCCTATTCCCACACCAAAATTATCATATTAATAATTGAGTTTATGGTGTAAAAAAATTTTAGACATCAAGTATATCTCACAGTGGTATCACCTTGTAACATTAATTCATAAAATATTTGCACAAATATTTACATAGTAAAAAATTAGATGTCGTTATAAAACTTTTTTAGATTACGTCTTAATAATTTGCCATTAGCCATGCCAAGTGTCAAACTTGTATATATTGCTATTAGACCTCTGTCACACCATGGTCCAACCAATAGACACAATGGATCCTTATGCAGAGACTCTGGTGCACATTAATGATTTTGAGCCTCACGACTTCAACGAAGATCCCAACTTTGATCAGTTCATCGATTTGATTCCTGGGGAGAATGAAGATGCTATCTGCAACATCAATTCTGGCCTTATCAATGAATGCTTTGTTGATAACCCATTCCTCCATTCATGCCCTGCAAACCCATTTGATCAGAGCAATAGTAATTCTGTCATGAAAGTTTATGGTCCAAGCTCTTCATCATTTAGCTCCTTCTCTTGTTTTGATGGGGAAGAAGAAGCCAAGGAGAGAGGAGAAGAAGAAGAAAATGAGGGGGATAATTCTTCTGCAACAACAACCACCAGCACCACACCAACTGCAAGTGTTAAAACTAAGCAAAGGCCAAAAACTGATAGGTCCAAGACTTTGATCTCTGAGCGCAGGAGGAGAGGCCGAATGAAGGAGAAGCTTTACGCATTGCGTTCTTTGGTTCCCAACATAACTAAGGTACACGTCCCCAATTGCAAATTAATTATATATGAGAGACTACCTAGAAGGGAAGAAGCAATTAGATTATCATAATTAGTAAAACTGATATATGTAACTAAACTATATGCGCAGATGGATAAGGCCTCTATCATTGGAGATGCTGTTTCATATTTGTGTGAGATTCAATCACAAGCCAAGAGGCTAAAAACTGAGGTTGCAGGACTTGAAGCATCCTTTTCCTTATTAGTATCCGAAAATTATCAAGGATCAATTGATAACCCCATAAAGGTTCAATTCACCCACAACAGACGTTCAATATGCAAGAAGATCGTCCAGGTTGGTTTGATAAAAAATTTCATTAATTAAGATTTTAGTTAGAAGCATCTGCAAGCTATTAATTGTGACATCTTTGAATGTGGCTTAATTTGTAGATGGACGTGTTTCAAGTGGATGAAAGAGGGTTTTATGGGAAAATAGTGTGCAATAAGGGTGAAGGTGTGGCTGCCTCATTGTACAGGTCTCTTGAATCTCTGAGGGGCTTCAATGTTCAGAATTCAAACTTGGCCACTGTTTCTGACAGTTTTCTACTTACATTTTCATTGAACGTAAGCCAATCTCTCTTTGTAGTTTGTTATCCAAAATTTATTTTATCTTACTTACTGATTTAGTCATTAATGTGTTGAGAACAGGCGAAAGGCTCTGAGCCAGAAATTAACCTGCCCAATTTGAAGCTATGGGTGGCTGGCGCTTTTCTGAATCAAGGCTTTGAATTCATGCCTTCTTTTCACGCTTGACTCTTTTAATCTGTAGTCTGTATGTTGTAATCTAATTAAGGCTGCATTAAAGCGATTAATTATGACCATGAGGCATGGAACTCTATAATGTTCATGTCTCTCGATGCTGGTTAACTATGAGCATGAGCATTGACATATTATTATGTGTGCAAGGATGAATCAAACCCCCACCAAAACATCCACCCTGTCTATATTGACGCCTCTGTTTATCTATTAGCGGATCTTAAAATTATAAGATTAAATAAATAATAAATAACGCTACACCTTTCAAGATTAGTATTTACTATTGCTACCCCAGATATAAGAAAAACAACTTGCTATCTTAGTTAGTAGTTCTGTTTAAATGTGTGAAGACAAAAAAGAAGAGAAAATAAACTTAAAAAGACAAAAACAATTACTTTTATTTTTTGGGAACTCTCTCTCTCTCTGACAAAAACCCCAATTTGTAAATTTTTCTCTCCGATCACAAATTTTTATAGTAACAAAAAAATATCATATTTTTTGTATTTGTATTTAATTGGATAAAAAATGAGAGGAAAAATTGGATAAAGAAAAAATACGATAATATATGGCTTTTTCTTGTTTGGTTGTGGAGAGTAAATATAAATAAAGAAAAAAATATCAAGACACATCAAAGTTTTATCTTTTTTGGGTCAAGGAAAAATATGAATTCTTAGAAGACAAATTCATTATTTCTAATTTTACCAATATATTTTTCTCTTTTATCTAATGCAAGATTAATTTAATTCTTTTTATTTTATCAAAGATAAAAAGGATATTACATTAACCATTCATTTTTTTCTTCTTTCTTTTTATTAAATCAAATAAATTAGAGAAGATTTTTTACTCTTTTTGTGGCTTTACCGAAATGCCGAAATTCCCAAACTGTTGCAAGTGAATTTTTTTTTACCAAAATGATGTAATTAAATTATGCACAGAAAATATGACTTTCATCTAATATTTAAAAAATAAAATTTACAAAAAGTATATTAAAAGTACAGTAAGAACAAAATTAAAGTGTAATTTGTATATAGAAAACACAACTTCAGTGGTATGTGCAACATACTACTTGCAATCTTAAATCAATAATTAATATTTAATTCATTAAAAAATAATTAAATGAATATTTTATTCAAAAAAATACTAATTTGAAAAATAAAAAATTAAAAAATGCTATAGAAAGAAAAAAGCCACACCAACACCCGTAAAAAAGGCCTCTTTTTATATTTATTTTCTCTCCATATAAATGACTCAAAAAAGGTTAAAATCAACTCATTTATTTCAGATTTCTTCTCATTCTTTTTTATTTATTTTCTGCCATTGCCAATTTCTCTCCACGTCCAAACTGGGCACACTCCATCTTCTTAAGAAGCAGACAAAATAAAAAAATGGAAAACAATAAACAAGAGAGGTGTGGAGAGTGTAGAAAGTGAGTGGCAGCAGCATTGCCAATTGACACTTAACACGCACATTCTCTGTTGCATTATCACAAACACATCAACCTCCACCTCAATCTCTTTCTCTCTTCACTCTCCCTCGCATCACAACAATGCAACTCGCTATGGCGCCCCACGCTCTCGCGTCACCCTTACCACTCTCTCCTCACTCTCTTCTCCGGTCACCCTTCTCCGGCGTCTCCCTCAAGCTCTCCCCCACCCACTTCCCAACCCTTCTTTCACCCTCCAACTACAGGCCTCTCACCGTCTTCGCCGCCGCCAAAAAAGCCGTCGCCGTCCTCAAGGGAAACTCCGCCGTCGAAGGCGTCGTCACCCTCACCCAAGAAGACGACGGTGACTCCTCTTCTTCAATTCCTTTTCAAATCTCCAATTCACTCATCAATCAATGATAAATAAAAATAATAATTGGTTGCTGTGTTACTGAAATTGGAAATGAATAATGTAATGCACCAAAAAAGAGAATTAAATAATTGAACTCAGCTGCTTGTAATTGTATTGTAAATAGTACATCATGAATCTTGCAGCTTTGGTAAACAATTGTATCCTTCAAATAAACTTAGTTGGTTAAATAGTTGCTTGCTAATTGCTCTTTCTGTGCTGAATAACTACTAACTACTTGTGTCTGTGTGTGATGAGTAGGCCCAACAACAGTTAATGTTCGTGTTACTGGCCTTACTCCAGGGCTTCATGGTTTTCACCTAGTGAGTGTTACTTCATACTCCCCCTTCCTTCAAAATAGTTTTTTTCCCCTTCTTCTTCTTCTTTTTAATTTCCCAATCTAAATTGTGTTGTTTTTATCTTGCAGCATGAGTATGGTGATACCACAAATGGGTGCATCTCTACGGGTAAGGCAGCCTGACCTTAGTTTCCTTTTTTTTTACCTTTTTTTTTTGCTATGGTTTAGTTTGATTGAAGAAATTAGGAGTGTTTGCTGCTTGAATCATATATTTAGGAGCACATTTCAATCCAAACAACTTGACACATGGTGCTCCTGAGGATGAAATCCGTCATGCGGGTGACCTGGGAAACATAGTTGCTAATGCCGATGGTAATGTTTGTTTCCTTTCTCCTTTTTCTCTTCCTCTACTTTGAAATGCTTTCTGGACCTGCTCATGTATCATTTCGTCATTTTTTGAAACGCAGGAGTTGCAGAGGCAACAATCGTGGATAATCAGGTGCTCTTTGTAGTTTGTGTTTTGATATGATAATTGTTTTTAGCCTCGGTTCTTGTGCCTGCGGGTCTGAATTCTGAATTATTCTTTTTGAGAAACTATATAATTCCTTGTTGAAAGTAGCTAATCATGTTGTTTCTCTTAAACATGCAGATACCACTCAGTGGCCCCAATTCAGTTGTTGGGAGAGCCTTAGTGGTTCATGAGCTTAAAGATGACCTTGGAAAGGGTTAGTATTCCATTTTAAATATTTCTTTATATCTGTCATACAATTCTGTGCTGTAGACAAAATTACTGTCACAAGCTTCAGCACCTGTATTACCCAAATAAACAGTAGATGAATGTGTACTCATCAGTGGGGAGGAATGACATGAAAATGAAATTGGTTGTTCATTTTCTTGCTGACATTTTTATATCTCACATTTTGATTGAAGTCTTGTATATTGAGCATGATGTGTTAATCATAACTGGAGTGTTTTTACTTTGGTCTCATTTGCATTTGTTTATACTTTTGCAGGTGGGCATGAGCTTAGTTTGACCACTGGAAATGCTGGTGGAAGATTAGCTTGTGGTATGAAGAAAAATATGAATTAAAACAGTTCTATCATTTTCATATTCATCAATTCATCCATTCTAATATGATTATATATTTTGATTCACACTTTGCTACAATATTCGAAGATGAACAATTTTCTATAACTTTGTGATTAATTTTCCTTCTCAAAATAAAGTACAACGATTTCCCCACAAACTGGTTTCAATAATGCACAGTTTTGATATGATTTAGAAGCAAGCTCTACACATAATTTTAAAAGTTATGCATAAGTCTGCTGAGTAAGCTGGGTCTTGATCTATAGCAGATGAACACTATCTACTGCTATATTGAACAGAGACATGGTTTATTGATATAATGAGTAATGACATGTATATGTCACTAAATGTTTTTTTGGTGTACAATGGTGGCATTGAGGTTCGAACCTAGGACCTCATGCTTACTACCCAAACCCCTCACCAGCCCAATCCTAATGGCTTATATGTTACTAAATGTTAGTTCATGCACATAACTGATATAGAGAAATGATGCTTGGAGGTCTAAAAGATCTTTTTGTATATATGCTCTTAGATCTGTGGCAATGATATAACTGTAGGGTTGTCTAATTAAAACAAGGAAATTATCTCCAATTTCCCATTTTCTTGCATCCTTGGATATGAATTATTGGCTGGAAATTAAATTTGACAAATTTCATGCTGAATGGTCTCATATCCTGCAATTAAAAAGGAAATTACAAGCTTCAATACATTTGTACGTATATTTACATTTAAACTTATAGTCTTTTCTGACAGATCAGTGATCACAATTAAACTTGTAAAGATATATACTACGTATATCAAACTTTCAGTTTGTCTCAAAACATAATATTTGGTGTGAAACAGCTTTAGAAGCACTTAGTGTTTATCATCATTAGTGCATTGTTTAGCCCATTCTAAAGTGCGCTTGACATATGGTGGGTACTGGGTAGGCCACAAGGGCAAGTTTTTGCTGAAGTCAACCCTGCCCTGCAACCTTAGGAATTAAAATCCGCAAGAAAAGTATTAGAACCTGCATCATACCTGCACCGCCAATGTCACACTCATTAATATGTTATATTATATTATGTTTATACAATAGTTTATCACAATCTTAAAATTTATCTATTATTTCATATAGACTAAAAAATATGTTAAAAATAAGTGTTAAACTAGTGAAGATAAGTCAATATGACTGTCTGTTTTAATAAGTAAGATAAGCATAATGCTTATTTAGACAAGGGGCTAAACCTGCCATGTGCATGGTGGGTACTCACGCGTCAGGGCCTAATTGTTAAGCTTATTCAGTAGTCCAATTCTCAGAAGTTATAGCTGATTTATATTCTGCAATCTGTATGATGTTTATACTTAAATATCTTTGTATCATAAACTTTATGCTTCTCTATGATAATGTGTCCATTGTGTTTGCTTGCTTGTTTGCAGGTGTGGTTGGCTTGACTCCAATATAAATGCTACCAGTGCTTTTGTAGAAGTCATGTTATTTTATGCGATGTTTGATTCTTCTGTTACCCATGTTTTATGAAGCACAGTGACCTAGTGTTATTTGCTTTCTTCAGTTACCGTTGTAAACTATGAAGCTTAATGTCCTTCTAGACGAGTGTCCAAATGAATCGTGAAAACACATTGCTCCTTTACCAGAGAGATTGATGATGCGGTCAGGTGTTTACTCCCCAATAAAATTTGATTTCTGTTGTACTCCTTGTTGCCTGCTTGTGAAAGAACCTATGTTGATATTCTATTATATTGTCTTCCTGGTTAGTTATAATGGTTCAATTGCAAAAGTTGGGTACTTGTGTCTAAATGTTCATGTGTTCGGTTGGGGTAGAATTTTTCCCTCACTGAAACAGTTGGAATGTAGATTGAATTTGGATTTTTGCTTTGAAGGGTACGTATAGAATATAGATGACTCTTAAGTGAATCTGTTTTAGGACTGATCGCAGGCTGGCTTTCCAAGAATAGGAGGGCCAATGTTGGAAAGGTGCCTGTAAATAAGCCCATAACAGTAAATGAGAATCGATTTACATGACGAGAAATTCAATAAAAAAAATAAAATTTGAGAAAGTGTTTAAAAGGAGGAGAGTTAGAAGTTGGAACTGGAAGGGGCAAGTGTTCCCAGCACAGCCTGTATCTATGTATGTGTGGTGTATATGTGCGGGTATGCTTACTGGAATATATATCATACTTGTGCAGTTATGCTAAAGGAAAAATTATTTCATAAACTCTATCATTCTTTAAGGCTGACATAGTGAGATGTGAAATGTAAGTGAGTGTATTCTTTTACATAACGCCATCATTTAATAAATTTTCATGCTAAAGAATAAAGAGCTGTCTATTTTATTTGGTAAGAATGTTTCTGTTAGCACAAAGTGAAATCATGTGGCTTTGGAAGACTCATTAAATGCCTTTCTCCTTATTAATTATGAGTCATGAATACTATTCTAGTGACCACCTTTTCTGGTTGGCACAGTTGGACTTGGAATGCAAGCAAGTTGCGATTGGGTCGGTATTCGCAGATCTACTACACTGCAGACCAGTTGTGATGCTTCGTACACCTTAGAATCACGAATATACACATACTATAGAATGACTTCAATTTCTACAATAATTTTTACAAAACTCATGTCACTTTGAATGGGCACCTTACAACTTTTTTATTTTAATTTTTTTTTTTCATTTTCTACTATGACTCGTTCTCGTCGTCATCGAGACTAGTTTTAAATTCTTGTTATCACCGTAGTCAATCTTTTTACCTAAAATAAATTTAATAAATGCAATCATATGTTCATCACACTCTATAGGAATAGGAAGTAAGAACTAGATGTCATGCGGCCTTTCTATGGCCTCAGGTTGATCAACTAACCCTTTATGAACATTTGTTATCGCAGCACATCTTATTCTACTTATGAAAGAGCAACAAATTAAGGAAGCCAAGCCAAGTGCACGTGGCTTTGCAACTGGAGCAGGAGGCAATTACAGCTAGCTAGTTCTCTCTTTCTTTCTCACGACTCACGAGGGTGTAAGGGTAACTGGGTAAGCATGGCATGACATGAGGAACGGTACTACTAAGCCTAACGAACAACACAAAGGAAGGAGTAGGCACAGGGTCATTGTCGTTCAAACCAAGGATTTGCCGACCCCGTGTACTCTTCTTGTCTTCATTCTTCACTACTCTTCACTCTTCGCTTCACACTCCTGTTATAGCGTTTCGCATCCCGTGTACAACGCATTACTTGTTAATTCCTTTATTTTTTTTTTTTCATTTTGTGCATTTTCATGCAATTATAACTACAAGTGGTAATGTTGTTATTCTAATTTTTTAAATGAATTATTTTGATAAAAACTAAATTAAAAACCCCTTTATATATATAATAATATGGACAATACTTTTGTATGTAGTTGCGGTAAATGCTAGTAGAATATTTATTTGTTTTTTATAATTGTCTTAGCAGCTGTTGTTGGGACGTATTTTTTAATATAAGTGTATATAGAATGTCTTATGTTAAAGTCTTGCCGTCAAAGACGGTTGCATCACTGAACCGAGAACACTGTTTTGTTAAAATCATTGCCAACAAGAATGGTAATTAAGTAAAGTCTTAATTTTCTTAATTTAAATTTAAACTTTTAACAATATATATAAGTAAATTTTTTTTGGTCAAAAGTAAAATTTAATTGAAAGTTAAAGTTTATTTACCCTTTTTTTGGTCAAAAGTTTATTTACCTTATATATGGTTAGCTGCAAATGGGCCATAGTTATTTTTTTTGGGCAACAGAATACCATAGTTATAAAATGAGAAAAAGTGAAAAGTGCTTAATTTGTTTTAGTTTGTCATAACATAACATGCTTAGTTGCAACGAATTCTATACTTTGTCTTTATCGTCAGGAGGTGGAGTGAGTATTAGGTTTACTGGTTTTTTGTGACTGTGTTCCATTCAACAATCAACATGACTTTGGATATAAGCAACGCTATGCTGCTTGCATTGTTCTTGCCCCTGAACATGCAATTAATTATTTAAATTTGCACACCTTATTTAATTAGCAAACTTATATAAAATATTTGATATATATATATATATATATTCATTTCTTCTACTGCCATAATAATAAGAAAGACCACATCTAATTCAGTTTTTTAGATAGATAAATATTAGTAAATTAATGTGTTATGTTAGTGTGAAAGGTTTGAACACAACACTCCAATCGCTATGCTCCTCCCCCAAACCACCAAACCGTCCTGTGATCTCCACCACATCTAATTCAGTACCAGTAAGTTTTTATTGTTTTTTTTTTACTTAATCATATATTCATGGTTTGTTTTATGAGAGAATGAAAGAAGTAAATATTGGTCATAAGATCAAACATGAATATATGATTAAGATTAAAACATCTATGTATGATTGTATGGTCTAAATTTGCTCATTTCACCCTCTTATACAAAAACTTCTCTCACTTTATATACCCCCGTATTACATCTTGAGAAGAGTCAGAATTCATAACTTTTTTTTTTTACAAGCATCAGAATTCAGAACTAGGAAATACCACAACCTAACAAATAATTAGTACAAAAAGCCCCGTACACAAGTAATTTAATAGTAGTATAATTGAAGTATATCTTTCCATATCTTCCGATATGCGCATGAACATAATATGCTTTGAATTAATTAATTACTTCAAGGCCACTACAACTAGCTAGCAGCAAACAAATACTCCATTATTATCGTTATTCCATAAGAAAAATAAAAGAAAAGGGAAAAGAATGCTAATGAAGTGGGAATTTAATTCCCAACTAGAAAATAAAGTGATCTTTTTGGGGCCTGCCACTATCTTAGACCGCATGGGATTGACATGCATGTGGAAAATTGATATTGTTGTGGATAATATGAAAAGGTTTTGTTTTCTGAGGCAGTTCTTTTCCTGCTGACCAAAGAAAAATAACGAAAATCAAATGTGTTTGTTTGGGATATATATATATAGTATAAATAAACAAAAGCAATCTAATGATTTATTTATTCAATTAATTTACAAGAGAGCTAGCTAGACGTACACTTGTAATTTGTTCTCACTAAATGCAATCAATTTGTTTGTTCCCATGAGTGGTTCACAAGCTTCTCACACTCAGTGACGTGTGAAACTGTTAAAAGGCTTAAAGTGGACGTTGGAGGATTAAGTCCACTCCTTTCAGCGTCTTAATTTGTGCCAATTGCCAGTGTGTGTAGTGCAGTAGTGTTTACTAGTGTCCACACTCCGCACGTTGGCACTAGGGTCGGCAAAGTGGGCCGGTCCGACCCGACCCGCTGAAAACTAGGTGGGCTGGCCCGCCAAAAAAGTGAGTTGGGGTACCCTGGCTGGCTGGCTCGGCCTGCCCGCGGGCGGGTTAAAAAAAAGAACTACATGCAGAAGTGACGGGTTGGCAGGTTTGTCCGCCTAACCCACCCAAAAAACCGAAAAAACACACAAAAAATAAAATAAAAAGAAAAACGGGCTGGCGGGCCAACCCATCAACCCGCCGGGCTAGCCCCGTTTTGAACCCACCTTTGGGCGGACAAAAACGGGTTGTGGGTTGAAAACCCCAAACCGGCCCGGCCCTTTTTGGCGGATTGGCCCGCAGGGCCTAACCCAAATTGCCACCCCTAGTTGGCACAGTCACATTCCCCACTTCCTTCTCAATTGTGTGTGCACAATCCAACTATAGCTACACACACTCTTTTGATAGGAGTCATAAGGTGGTTTGGGAGAGGAGCATAGAGATTGGATCGATAAAGAAGTCATGAGTTCAAACCTCTCTACTAACATTTGCCTATAAAAAAAATCTGGGGTGTTTTGATCGGGATAAAAAAATCATCCTGATTCAATTTTATTAGTATTTTTATTTGATTTATTCAATCGGTTTACTTTTAAGGAGACCTTAATTGGGAGTAAATTAAGACATCGACAAAAAGAAAAGCTTCATAAGTTTAACATAAAAATATTATCAAATTTAAAATTGAACCTTAATTAAGTCTCAATCTCTGATTCTATTAGTGCTTAAACCTTATACATGCATGTATTTGTTTTAGATAGACACGATTTGAGATTGACTCGCCAACATATCTCATCAGGCGAAATTTCGATTGCGGTTCATGTTCAGTACTTTTTGTATACAACTTATTTTGTTTGTTTGGTGCAAAATACAGTTACGTTAGCATATTGTATATATCTTCGCTTTCGCAGCTACGAAAGGAATATGAAGTAGCGTACAGATTAATCTATGCAAAGATTCTAAAATAAAAATCTGTCAGGGAGTAATTTTAACAGTTAATTATTGTTGACTTTGAGCTCCTCAATTTTATCAATTTCAATTAACTTCTCCCCCAACGACCTGTTTAATCTTCTAATTACATGAACATGAGCCTGGATGCTGCATCCAACCTAGGAAGACATTTGGAACTTGAATACACACCACATCAATTGATGGATTTATTCGGACCAATTCAACTATTTATTTAGTAGATCGCAATGAGCTATATATAGATAACTAAAATTTTGACATAGGATATATGCATTGCATGCACGATGCACCAAATCGAACTGTTATAAAATGTGGTGATTTGAAGATTTTATGTACAGTTAATTAGAAAATTGGAACCCGGTGCAATCAACTGAGAATTCTTTTTTGTTAGAAGTATATTAGTTGTTGTGAATTCAAGTGTGAGTCTCCTTGGCTAGGAATGAGTCAAATGAAGAGAATATAAATGACAAGATCCATATATTTAATGTCTTGAGGTTTTGGATGAAAATGTGTTGACGTCTTACTATTGTGTTGGTTGGCCCATTGGTACAAATTACCTGCAATTGGGCTGCCCAGAACTCCCAACAATAGTTGTGTATTGTTGGGTGGTTTTTTCGAGTGCTAGTACAGATTAATGGGTTATATATGTGTCTCATCTACTAGTGGACCATGTTTTAGTGGAGACGATGAAGTCAATGGTTTGATCCAGAATGATCAGTCATAATTTTACTCACTAAAATAAGTAGTTATGGTTTGGGTGTGTTTTAAATTCACATGCATCAATGGTGATTATACACACACACACCCCACACACATTGAATAAATACATGGTTGATTAATTGCCTATAAAAAATTGGTTGATTAATTATCTCACAACCAAGCGTGAGAAGTACATTCTTGCAACCTGAAGACGCATTCATTGATTGTGAGGCAAACAACAGAATGAGGACTTCTATATATTAGAGAAATCAAACCGATGATGATTATTGGTAGTTTTCAATTAAAATCCCCGTTTGGAAACACTAAATCAATATTAACACTAGAAATAATTTATTATTGTGACAGGTGAACTGCTAGCTAAATTTACCTTCAAGCAGAAGATGAAGTTTAACTGATCAAATTAAGGAATTAAAAGGAAGCATATTCAGTAGGAACTGTCCTAATTAAAGTATTAGTATGCCACCGTTGGCAAAATTTGGATTCTCGTTTTAAGATGTTAATGTGGTTTGAAATATGTGTAACATGTTTGACGATTTTGCAGCAAAATTAATTTTATATTAATTAAAACCATGGTTTTATAATTCAAATGTTTGAATATATAAAAAAACAATAAAATGTTGATTTTGCGATGAAGGATTTGAATCCCTTTGAACATATATTGACAAAAATCTCATCATAAATGGATAACCAAAAAAAATTATTAAAAATAAAGCAACTAAACTAGAACACATGTTATGCCTATATTTAGCATAATTTAATATAATATTATTATTTTAGCAATACTTACATCCTCATATATTAACAACTTCACATGTAAAAGTGATTTGTGATCAATAGTACTATTTACATATACATAAAACTCAAAACCATTTTTCACATAAATATTTAGATACAAACCAATTTAATTACTCAAACACATATGCTTTTTAACTACAATCAATTTTGTAAAACCCCAAATTCATCCAAAATCAATTATACAAATTTTAATCCAAACACACACTTATATGAGTCCATAATATTCATCAATTAACCGAATCCCATAGACAAGGCATGCATTTATATTATGTAACTTTCTTTTCTTGTTTGGGACTGGCCACTTACTGCTCTAGCTATATGCAACGCCCTATTCCTACAATTAACAAAGATATAATTAATAAATTTATAATTATAATAGTAGTAATAACAATAATAATAGATCGATAAAAAATTAACAGATTAAAGCAGAGCATATGTAATTTCCCCCTTCTTTACAGGGATCAATGGGCTTGCTTGAAAGCCACCCGAATCTCTAATCATTCCAAATGAATTGGTACTTTTCTTTAAACAGGGATGACCTTATATATTATGGTTGACATGCTTTTAACGTGCAATCTCACTTTGCTTAAATGAGTTATAGTGTAAATTGTTACCCCTCCCTTTGGTTGGCCTAATGGTCTAAGCAAAAGAGAGTGTGAAACCGACTCTGAACGTTAATTAATATACCAACCTTCCTTCTTTTTTTTTTTCTTTTTTTCAACTCCTTTGAACTCACGTAGATTTTTCCACTTTATCAGTTACCCACTAAGTCAGATTCATTCATCATGCCCACTAATCTCCATCGACTCTAATTTCCACCTAATTTTCCTTTATACGGTCCAGAACTACGCTAACCTAAACCTGTTTTAAATACTAGTACTATTCGCAAGTTATATTATATGTATTAATTATTATTATTACTATTTTCCTACTGATCATTAAATTCAATTATTAATTACAAAAAAGGAAAGAAATCAAACTCATTAATCATCTAGGAATCACAGACACGTAACCCAAGCACCATACGATACGATGTGCTTGGCATATATACGCAACAATATACATACACAAAAAACTCAAGGATAATTATAAAATATTCGGTTTCATAAAAGTAACACCCTGAGCAATAATAATAATAATAATAATAATATTTAAAACCAAATAAAAAAATATAGTAGTAGTAGTGGAGTAGTAGTAGAAGTAAAACAGAAAGAGAGAGGATCAAAAGGTGTGGTCATGATGGAAGCGTAGAGAGAAGTGAAGAGAGAGGGCGCGTGAGGAAACGAAAGGGAACTTTTCTTGTTAGTAACACTTCGAAGGTTGGAAACGCAAGGAAGATTTTGGGTGGCAGAGTACAATTTGGGGGAATAGCTGTTATAAGAGGAGAGGGACGGCTTCAAAGTTCAAACCCCCCCTCCCCTCTGTTATATATATAAATATAAATACAGTCACATTGTGTGTGTCTGTTTCTCCCTACTACCCTTAGCTTCTTCTTTCTTTATATATAAATAACCGCTTTTTGCATTCAGTGTTTAATTGTCTCTCATCAGTTCTAATTCACTGATCAGTAATAACAGTAGTTGTAGTAGTAGTAGTTTTTCTTTGTGTGGACATATGGAAGAATTGGGGATGGAGGAACAAATGGTTGATGCCACGTCCCACATCGCTAAGGGGAAACGCACCAAAAGGTTGAGACTTTTGTCCCATTCTGGTGCTGCTGCTGCTGCTGCTGCTGCTGTAGTGACATCTAGTTGCTCAAGTGCTTCTGGGGGTTCGTTATCCTCAACCACGTATGAGAGCATTGATGAGGAAGAGGAAGACATGGCCAATTGCTTGATTCTCCTTGCTCAAGGAGAACGCCAATCTCATCATCATAAGATTAAGAAGAAGCAGCAACAACAAGGTGAATATCATGATGGAAACATTAACAAGACAGAAAAAGGTAACCGAAGATTTGCTGAGATATCCACCACCGCTACCAATAACACCAAAGTTGGTTTCTACATCTATGAGTGCAAAACGTGTAACCGAACCTTCCCTTCGTTTCAAGCACTCGGTGGCCACAGGGCAAGTCACAAAAAACCCAAACTCATCATACCCGAGGAAAAGAAACCACAACCACAACAACCACCACCACCGCCACAACAACCACAATTGGTGGTTACCAATTATGATGAGTCTGATCAAGAAGCAGGGCAACACCGTGGACCCACAATTTCTCTTCAATTGGGGAGTCACGGTCACAAAGCTATCTTTAAGGCCAACAAGATTCACGAGTGTTCCGTTTGTGGCTCAGAATTCACATCGGGACAGGCATTGGGTGGCCACATGAGGAGGCATAGGGCAAACGCCGCCACCGCGGCCGTCGTCGACGACGGCGGAGTTCGGCCTCGGAATATTTTACAATTGGATCTTAACCTTCCAGCGCCGGAAGACGTCGACCTCCGGGAATCAAAGTTTCAGTTTCCGGTGACCCAAAAATCAATGGTGCTTTCCGCTGCTCCGGCTCTGGTGGATTGCCATTATTAGGCCAGAGTGTGGGAATTGGAATTGAAGAATTTTTATTTTTGATTAATGGTCTCAAAATGTGAATTATTTAACGTTATTATTTTTAATTTACAATTATTCGTAATTATCCATTCTTTTGGATTATTCTTTGGTTTATTAATAATTTGCATTTTGATAATATATATGATATATACTTGTTGAAGTTTTGGAATACTTTGAGTAAGTAAGTGGTTAGTGTTCATGGTTGCCTTTTCATTCACGAAAAGTGAGTGATAGGGCATCTTTATTTCCTTTTTTATTTTCCTTTTTTTTATTTTAATTGTTTTTGTTTTTGTTTTTCACTTTCTTATAAGGGGAATTAAGAGGAGAGTGATGTGCAAACTCAATTGAGAGCAAAAAGGTGCGTCATGTGTGTGTGTGTGAGTGTGGGAGAGGTAAGAGAGAGTGCAGTGTCATGAGGATGGGCATGGCTAGCTAGGGTTTGGCAGCACCACTACCCCAACCAAAAGTCGTGGATTAGGTTCCCTTTGTGTGCTTTCGATTTAATTATAATAAAGCTAAAAGATCTCTTTCTCTCGGTCCCTCTCTCTCTCTCACTCGCACTGGCTACCTCCCACTCGTTACATTAAGACAAGAATAAAAGGATTAGCTAAAACTGTGTGTTCTGTATATATATATATATATATACACATGCCACTGCCATATGTATATACACCAATCAGATTCAGCATTTATCTTTCAATTTATATGGCTAGCTAGATGTGATCTGTCTGTTACTATTATTTCAAATACACTAATTAGGGGATGTATCAAGTGAGAGAAGTTTTAATATGAGAAAGTGAGAGGATTAAATCTGTACCGTATAACCATACATGGATGACTGGGATTAAAAGTTAGTTAGTGGTCACATGACCACTTAAAAAAGTCATGTAATTTTATGTTTTAATCTTGACCATTTATGGTTTGATCTTATGGCTATGATTCACTCCTCTCATAATAAAAGCCCTCTCACTTGATATATATATATATATATCTCGATTACTATATTTCAAGGTCCACGCCACCTCTTATAATCATTAATTAGTTTTGGCTTCACCTAATTAACAAACTGTGTTTTGTTCTTATATACCTTGCATGTTCCTAGCTAATTAAGCTCAATATATATATATTGATAAACATAATCAAATTTGATTTAATTATACCCTTTTTATATTTCCATTTTGCGTATGTACAATGATTAATCAATAATTAGCTTTGGTATTATCTCGTGATGGGAGTTCCAGCCCCCAAACAAAGTTGATGCTCCCAAGAAAGATACTGTTAAACTTTCAAGCCACAAACATTTGATTAGGAGTTATACGATGATGATCCACTATTTGAAATTGGACCCATCACCCAACGTGATACGTACGTACACTGTTTATCTCACTCTTTTCTAGTT
This sequence comes from Glycyrrhiza uralensis, assembly GCA_030159175.1. Lineage (NCBI taxonomy): Eukaryota > Viridiplantae > Streptophyta > Magnoliopsida > Fabales > Fabaceae > Glycyrrhiza > Glycyrrhiza uralensis. The sequence goes on along the minus strand of BRZY01000003.1, from coordinate 50,847,061 downwards.
ATAAACTTCAGCCTTATTTATTCAGTTCACATAATGAAGGGTGAGAAAAGGACGGGATGAATAACAACATTAAATATAAAGAGAACTGAAATACATAAATGGTATAATTAATTTGAGTTATATGTATAGGTTTATTTTTGGGTGAAAAGTTATATGTATAGCTTGAAACAAGGGCATATATATATGTCAGGATATATTATTGAGTGAGAGAACAAATTAAATTAACTAATTAAGCAATGAAGAGAGAGAGAGAGAGAGAGGGAAAGAGAGATAGAAGACTTTTAAGTCACTTACACTGGCCACTTATCTAAAGTTAGTTATGTGCACGTTTTTTGGGAATGCTGGTAAGCGAAGCATGTGGACACATACATTGCGTGAGGTGTCCGGTTGCATAAGAAATATGAGAGAGAGGAGATCACTCATTGACATTAGCACATGTAGTTGGGGGAGGTTAGTTCCCCCCTTGTCATGTAACCTCCTATATTTTATATTCTTCTCTTTAATTTAATACTAATAATATTATTCTCTAAAAGGAACTTACTCCCTAATTAACAGTACTATACAATATTCATAAAGCATTACTTTGCTTGTTTTGGAAAAGGCCTTTTTTAATTTCTGGTCACTCAACTTCTTCTAGTCTGTATACTTAATTAATTAGCTTCCACAATATTTCTTCAATTATCATAGCAATAATAACAAAAGCTTGACTCACCGACTTTTTTGTGATAATTATCTTAGCAATAATCACAAAAACAAGAAATATTTCCCCCGGCCAATTAATATAATATGAATTCCCAAACAAGTGATGGGGTTGCTTACTCCAAATGGCCACAGTCGCCTAATTACCAGTACGTACGAGCGAAGGCCAACCATGGGATCTGCTGAGATGTCAATCAATTAATGTCCTTTTGAAGAAAAAGAATAAAGAACAATTTAAGTGGTTTTGAGTCCTAATTTTGTAATTAGTCCAACAAATTAAAGATAGAGAAATTAAAAATGGTTTGGTAGTTTGAGGGAGGGATATAGATGTTGAAATAATAAAGAAGTCATGAGTTCAAACCCCTCTCACTAATATAACATACTAATTTACTAACATTTGCCTATAAAAAAAAAGAATACTGTAGGAGTTTGATAGAGTGTATATTAAGTTTTTTTTTCCTATCTTAAAACGGCTTAGCCTGCTTTCCAAACTACACAGCTGGATGGTTGTAATTGAATAGCGTTGGGTATATCCAGTTGTGTGTTAGGAAATTAACTGAACCAGATTCAAGTATGCATTGTGTTGTGTTGTGTGTTGTTATCCTTTTCGGTTGGACAATATGTGTGTTGCGGTAGCATTGGTTCACGGTTTGATGATAGAGACAAATGCCTCAAATGCGTGAGTTGGTTTACTATGTGGCCTTCTTGTCCCTACTTGTAACCCCGTAACCAAAAAAGTAGGCATTGGCCGGCCTTAATTTCACTCTATTTGCGTTACTAGCGTTAAATAAATTTCATTCCCACTCAACAAAAATCAATCTCTTAATTTGCTAGCTTGCTTAATGTATAATCCTGATCTATACTGTTGACCATAAATTGGTTTAGCTCCCAATCATCATAACCAAACCAATAAGTGGGCACTTGGGGTTCGGCATGCCGTGACGGAACAATTAATGTGGATCTAGTTGGCCCTCTTTTTTATTTGATTTAATTAGTGGTATTTCTAATTACTTTGGTAGAATGTGGCTACCTAATTAGATCTACTTCACTGGTTAATTTGGGTTTGGTTAGGATTTCCAAGGGGTGTAGGTAGAATTACCACAAGCGAAAAAGAACTGTGGAGTATATATTTGACATTGCTACCAAAATTGTGGATAAGCAATAAAACAAATTATAGGTAGGTAGTTAATTACCACAAGCGAAAAGAACCGCGCTGCTTAGTATATTTTGACATTGTCAAACAAATTGTGGTTAAACAAATAACACATGGTAGCTTTGTTACAAGCCATAATTCATGAGATTAAGTTCTAATTAGATAGAGGGTTAGTGCGCTAGCTGTAGTAGCCTGGAAGCATCAGCAATGTAATTGGTAATTGCTATTAACGTTTAAGCCGATAATTCAATATTGGTCAAATCATATTTTACCTTTTTTTTTAACTGGTTCATGATCGGCCTAGATTTTTTTAAACTCGGATTAATTAATTATTTGTATATATCAAATTAGAATATGTTCTTCAAAAGGTTATTTTTTAATCTATGTGCAGTTTTTTTATAAAGTAAATTAAGAATCTCTTATGAAATGAAAAACACCCATGACGTCTTTTGAAAGACATTTGCCCTAAAAAGGAAATGACTCCTGCTGTCTAATTCCTATTTTTAACTTTTTAAATATAAATATATGTTTGATGATTTGATAATGGTGACGGTTGACGATATACACGAATATTTTTTTTTTTATACAAATATAGACGAATATTTTCTACTTGGGAAATTAAAATTAGAGTTGAATTCAGATAATGAATTTTTCTTTTTTCTGTATCCCTTTATGTATCTCTTTTCGTTACCACTAATTTAATTTAATATAAAATGAATTAAAGAAAGTGCGTGAATCTGGTGGGCAGTAGCATACTACTATTTGCGGTGAACACAGTAAGGTAAGTGTATTTAATTTAAAAAAATAAATTGGTTTACAAAAAAATATAAAAAATTGAGTCGAGTTATTGTGGTTATTTAATAATAGAACGTAGGAGCATTGCATCAACAATAGTTGCTGTGGTGTAGTGGTTATCACGTCAGTCTTACACACTGAAGGTCCCCAGTTCGATCCTGGGCAGCAACATGGATTTTCATTTTTACCCTTTTTTTTAAAAAAATTTATTCAAAATTTAAATCAACGACTACCTATTTATTAATTGTTGTTCTTGCATCTTATTTATAGTAAACGCGATAGTAACGTTGATGTGAGTTTTTTCTGTTTTTGAATTATATCTTTGACTAATGTCAATCTCCATTGCTCGAAACCAATTGACATAAGCTGCAGCAAGAACATGATGAACCAAGAACGCAATACCAAAAATCGATAATACCATCATGGCTGAAGTGAATGCCAAACGAACGACACAAGTTCAAAGAGTTATTCAGCATTTACGGGGTTCATCAAACAACATAGAAATAGCTGCTTTAATACACAAGTTTAATTAGTGAATGTCAATCTCAAGCATGTTTATTGATATCCCACAATAGGCAAAACTCAAAAGTATTGCTTTCAAAGGAATTCAAAGGTTTAGGCAATTTTTTTTTACTTTTATAAAATTTGATCATTGAATTGAACTAAAACAGAGAAAAACTACAGGTTCATTTTATACTTACTCCGTTTTTTAGGCTCACCAGGTCAATGAATTGAAGGGCCGAAAAAATTTCTTATACCATCACAAAGTAGAACATTACAAACATCGTCCTAAACAAAACAAAAAAAAAACGTTTGAGTAAGCAACAATTCCCACATCTGGGACAGGTGTCCATTGGGAATCCTTCCTTGTCCGAGCCTTGGGCCATAATCACAAGACTACTGCTTGAAGCTTGAAGCTTGAATGAAGGATGAAGATTTATCATCATAATTCATAAGATGGTTATGCACCTTGAACTGATGCAAGTTGCTACTATCGCTAGCTCCCAATTGTGCATTTAGCATGTGGAACTTCAAAACATACTAGAGTACTTAGTTAGCATAAACATTCACCCTCACTCTAGCTGTAACCTCTGGGTGAAGCTTTATCTCTGCAATATATTCTCCTGTTTCCCTGATCTCTGGAAGATCGACTATTCTCTTGTCCACCTCCCTATGAATGAATCACAAAACATCATGAAGCAATTAATCAATTAGACTGCATAACACGTGAACTCAGACCAACTGAAATAAAAAAGTATATATAGATATATCATCAATTAGTCCTTGAGAACAACTGGTCCTGAGGACTAAGATGACCATTTCAATTTTCAAGAGCAGAGCACAGTTAGTCTGGAAAATTTCTAAAACGTTTTCCAAATGAGTCCATATAATTATGGAAAGACCTCTTGCACCTATGAAGTTCGCTTTTGTAGTATTTTGTGCTAACAATTGGGAAGGAAAAAAAAAAGGAAAGAGGAAATTAACATCGTAGTTAGTACTGAAACGCACATTGAATTGAATATTAACAGATTACACCAATGTATCAGATAAAACACTATGCTTATTCGCTCCAAAGTAATTGGAATTTCTCTAAATGAAGTATCAGTTATTGGTTGACTGACATAATATTTTAGCAATTTGGTTAACTTCCATTAAATAAATTATATCAAATACTCAATCCAAAACAAAATTTCATTTGTTTTGGTAAAAATCAGTATTAACCTTTCTTCAAAATTGGAAGGCTCCAAAGCCAGACGGAAAAAAATAATAATAATAATCTGCATTAAGCATATAGCTAGTTGGTACAAGAAATACCTTACTGAAATTTGTTTTGCCCCAAAACTAAGTGTATTTACATAATACTCAATCGGAGAAGATCTATAATGCTAACAATAGAAAAGATTTATGTACATCAGAAAGATAGTTACCTTTGAAGCTGTGCCTTGATTATGTCAACAAGATCTTGAGCCGTAACACTAAACAGCAAGCAAACATTAGACACAATCAAACATGGGCACAAGGCCATATCTTGTAAATGGGCTACAAACTTTACCTTCCAAATATTTGTTTTCCTTTACCACCTTTACGCTTCACCTTGAAAGCCCCAACAGTTTCAAAAATTAGAGCAAGTTGCTGTGCCTCTTCTTTTACCTACAGAGATGTAAACATAGATAGTCTCTTATATGTCTATAAATTATGGAGAAAAAAAACTATCGAAAAATTCAGAAGGTAGTATGAAACAAGTTGTAAATTTGACTGGACTGTGGACAATCGGATATAAAAAAGAAAGCGATTTACTGAATGCAAAATAACTAGGGATAGCCATTGAAAGGAATTTGCATTCTGCATTATTTAACTCATTGTTTCTAGCTTACAGCTCTTCACCCAATGTTATGTAGAGCTTAAAAGCATAGCATTCCTTACTTCTATTACTCCTAGACACTTACAGCATTTTTTGTTGTATATTACCAGAATACAAATTTTACCCAAGTAATGATTAGGGGACAATGAAAAATTACCCGTCTTTTCTCTGCCTCAATTCTTTCTTCTTCTATCCTCATTTCCCTGGAGAGACAAAGGTAAAATGAAAAAGACAATGCAAGGGAAACTCAATTCAAAACTGTGGCAAGCATGCTTTTTTGTTAACAGTTTATGTTGCACGTAGAAATAGCTACCCTGAAATTTCCAATTGATCAGCTCTCCAACAGAAAAAGATTCAGACAGAAATAGTCTACTTTAAAGTAAAGAACACATAGAAATTACTGAATCAATGATTTGTCAACTCACAGATGTGAAACTTAATTATTTTATATCATTGAAAATGTGCAAAAGCAATCTCAAATGGAGAGTGCTCCAACAAATATCTGAAAAAGGGCAACAAAATTTCTTTTGGGTAACCCAAGATGAGCAGTTATTATTGACCCGATATTGCAGGAATCACACTTAACAGTCTGCATTTTATGGAAAAACATGAAAACTAAATCATACTTAAAATTTCAAAGGAGATCTTCATAGGGACAAAGTTTATTTTTGAATTTTGACGATACTAGTAGAATGATATGTACCCCCCTCACTGGTAAGTGGTAACTTATCCAAGCAACCTAGTGTTGTGTAACTTGTGTTTCAAAACCATTAATTTCACTACTTAAAGGGTCGTGTAAATGCAATATGCAAAATCCCAAGCCTTATAGAGGGCCTAGAAGATGGTTTAATTATACATTACTTGAGCAACAGAGGAGTTACAATCTGCGCCTTGCCGTTGGGTAGCAGGAAATTTCTGAAAAATCCAGCCTTCACATCAAGGAGTTGCCCTTTCTTTCCAACATCAACCACATCTTCCTTCAAGATAATCTGATTTCACAAATAGCAAAGCAACTGAATAATATATTACCCAAAAAAATTTAAAATAAAAAATAATGGTGCTGCAAATTATAAATGTCACACCAGAGAAAAACCAAGTATACCCACTTGTTGTTGTGCAACTACAGAACCAAAATCCAAGTAACGTTTGATTAAGAGTGTGGACTATAGAAAAATGTAGGATGTAAACCTTTCGGGTTTTCTTTGTCTTCTTTTGTGCGAAAACCAAAAGGCCCGCACTTTTGTTGGAAAATTGAGAAGAACCCTTCGAGTTTCCGGCGAAGCTGTGTTGCAGCAGTGAAGAAGAGGTGGAGGAGAGAGAAGGTAATGCTGATGCCATTGTTGTTTTGCAAACTTACCACACCCCAAACTCTGTTCTGTCTCTTATCCTTTCTCCGGTGTTATACCTCGTCGTTTCTAATCCTGGCTATGATAAAATGAGATTTTGTTTAATTATTATTAAATAATGAACGTAATGTAAAAAATAATCTAAATTTTTATTGTTGCTTAATTTTCTTGTTTGTTATTAGTTTTTTTGGTAAGTTGTTTATTATTAGTTATGTTAACTTTTATATATATTTATTTATGGTAAAAAGAAGACTTACATACATATATACATTGAATTGTGATTTTTTTCACAATTTTTCTCATATTATTTTTACACTTCAATTCCATTTGATTTCTTTAGAAAAAAAAAGAGGAATTAGATAGAGCTTATATTAACTGTTCTTACTAGTAGATAAGGTTAGAGATTTATAAATTTATTATTTTTTTTATACAAAGATTTATAAATTTATTTTATGTTGGCATACTTTTAATGTTTTCATATGGAACCGTCATTATTTAAACCACTATTTTAAGTCAAATATAGCATACGATAAATAACATCACCATTTAGTGTGAAGATTTTCTAATAAAAAAATTTACCAAGACATAACAAGTGAAAATGAATGGTGAGACCCTGGTGAAAATATAAGAGAAAAATGATAAATTATAATTTATAATTTATAAATTCGTTTACTAAACAATTTTATTTTAATCAAATAAATATATAACCTCAAATTTGATATAAGCTAACAGTTTAATTGTTTTGTTTAATGAAGAATAGAAGAAAATTTTAATTAAAATAATAATGGTTAAAATAAAAAATGGTAAGTTATAAATCTAAATACTAATTCAAATAGTTAACCAAAGTATTATAAACTAATGAGATGAATTCATTTACTAATACACTTTTGCTTTAATCAAATAAACATATAATTGTCAAAAAATAAAATAAACATATAGCTCAAATTTGCTATACAGATGAAACTTGACAAACAACTTGAAGGCTAAAATTTTTAAAGCTGTTTCAATTAGTTTACAAACATAACGTAATGTTTTTGCAATATTGCAATTTTTGCAACCTGAATCATAATTCTAATTCCAGGTGCATCAGGGACATTTTGCTATAATTCTCTATAATTTTGTAATTGTCAATGGCATTTTAAACCATGGGTTGTTTGATCATTAACAGCTTTAACACCAAGGTAGATATTGAACTCTCTTGATCAAAATATATACACACACATACACACGTGGTACTTGTCCTCAACTCTATTATATACAATACAACTAGTGATAATTCCTAGCTATGGAGTAACATGCTTAATCGATTTCAGCGTGCACGTAATCGACGAATACAAAATTCTTCTGTAGTTGGTTTAAGGCAAAAGCTAAGGCTGCGCTAACAAGTGCGAGTCCAGCCAACAGTATCCGCAGCTGGATATCCGACGGGATCCCTGACGTTGCACAGAACACAACCGTTGCACCAATCAGGATTTTCTGCCACCTTTGGAATCCCTCATAAGCTCCTTTACATGATGAACACTTTAGTGTGTGCTGTTCAAATCTATCCAACATCTACAACAATAATAACAAAAATAAGTAAAAATGATCATCAAGTCGTGTGTTTTATTCTTGGTTTGTTTTTGTGGTCAATGGGGAATGGTTGAGAAAAGTATTGGGAAAAACTCAAGTCCCACGTGGACTACAGATAAGGGCCTAAAAAGAGTATATAAAACAAGAACAATCCTCACTTTACAAGCTAGTTTTGTATGAATGAGTTAGACTCCCCTAAAATCAAAACACCAAAATCTAAGAAAAAGCTCGATCAAGTTATACTATACCTCACGTTTTGATAGAACGGTTGATGGCAACGGCTGGTCGCTATTGCCAAACCATTCCGGTTGGCCATTGCCGTGTCGTCTCAGCCAATTACGAAACGCCAACACAAAGCGATCAGCCTGTGTTGGTGTGAAGGTGATATTTGTATACTGTTTGTTGATGTCACCGCCTTCCCTGGTTTCTGATAGAAAGATTTTCTCTTGACCTTGAAGGACAATCATGTCTCCGTCATATACCTTGTTTGAAGTCCAATGTTCATACCACCTAGGAACCACCTGAGACAGAAAAAAAAAAAAAATCGTTATGATTTGCTTGTTCCTGAAAACATTTTATCCCCTAGATGATGAAGAGGATTGAGAATTCTAATGTGTTTCAAATTCAATCTTGGGAATAGAAATGGTTTGCATAGAAACAAATACTAACATTTTTCAACGAGAATAAAGTCAATAATTGCTGTCAAGTTTTGGCTAAAAAAGATCTTGATGGAGATTTTAAAAAAGAAACTAACAAACTTTAAGCTATTTCATTGGCCAAATTATCAATTGGAAGATGTAGTTTTTCCCACATTATGCTGATGAAACTCAGTTGCCATAATAAACATACATTTTATGTCGACTTATATTGTAACCAAAGCATGTGATGATGTTGAAGGTTCTAAGAGGAAAGCTTAAAGGAGATGAGTTAGGAATCTTTTTAGGACAGAGAAAGAAACTTTCAATATAGTGTTCTTGGTTAATGTATAATTGTATATTTTCAAACTAGACAGATGCTTTTTATAGCTTTCCACGTTGATAGAGACAACAAAATTTGCTATACCATTATCCTCGTGACAGAACAAGATATATGTTTAGATAAACTAGTTAAAGACCATAGAAATAACAAGACTGGAATATACATGTGCTTTTGTCAAACAGAATTGAAACGAAAGCATTGAACATAGAAATCTTACTTGCCACCAGGCAGGTCCTGGCACAGTGAGCTGGAAGAAGTTTCGAGCGCTGCAAACAATGGAGCGAGTCTTACCAGGTGCCATGGGGACATTGAAGGAACATATCCATATCACCCATTTCTGGTCACCAACTATTGGGAGTTTGGTATCAATCTCAATCCTGTAAATAATAATGCTTAGTTTATTAAGCTTCAGTAGCAACAAATCAAAAAGAAAGCAGCAGCAGCCTAGCATAAAGTAATAGTTATTTGAAATGCATCTTGAAATATAGCACATAAACAGGATACAGTGAATTGTGTGAGCCTCCAACAGCATTCACTCTAGATATCAATATACCTTCTTAAATTGACCCTGATATTATCCAAAGAATCACAATTGATCTGAGAATCCTTTCCAAGCAGCTCACAAACTATGTAGTGAAGTGAAGGTACTTGTAAATACATGTGTAATCATATTATTAGCAGGAAAGTTAAACATTTTCAAAGTTACTTGTAAATCATCCATATATTGAGGAAGCTTTGATGGTTAATACTTAAATTTTCATTTCACAAGTGTGTGAGACAAGACACTTATGACTTAATACATGACTAGATTCCTAGAAAGCTCCCCGTCATTTTGCCCTTAAACATGAATACATTTTTTTTGGCCCTAAACACATACATAATTCAAATGTTATTAATGCGGCATTAAATTAAATAATGTACATGGGATGGGAAGCAAAACCAGGATATATATGACATGTACTTCCAAAGCAAAAGCCACTGGCTTACTTGTTCATATAATAACATGGTGCAACAAATTTGGCACTAATCCGTGGGTTCCCTTCATTAGCTCCTGCAAAGCCCCATGGACCACGAGAATCCATCTTGAATGGCAGAGGCTTGGCTCTGTCTCTCCTACCTGTAACCTATGTAGTGGGGGATCATATCTATGTCGGTGATTTGGATAACCCTAACAATACCAAATAATTTCAACTTTTGCAACTGCTTATCTCAATAGTGCCTAAATTAATAATACATATTGATACGCAAACTGATGAAGAAAGTTAGGGTTGGGATGAGTAAAAAAAGGATGGAAAATGTCATGACTATGATATGATTGAGAAGGTCAAAGATTGGAGTAAAGAAATCTTGGCCTATTCTACCTTTGATTATAGTCAAAGGTAGCTTGCTTGGAAAATAAATAGAACAAAACATCTTTTACTTCATCTTTAAAGGAATTAATATTCATTAGAAATATGCATAGATATTGTTTGGCAGTTTTGCTTTATTTATTAGAAACTCTAGGGGTATCTCTACAGTAGATTATCTATTACTTCATGGTTATGTGACTTCAAAATTTTAGGTGTTGGTATTTTGTTTGTTTGAGGATTTTTAGGTAATGCCTAAGGTCTTTTGGGGATATTGATGGATTATATTGTGAGTGGTCAAGAGCACAGTATGAGTTGAAAGACTTTCCTTTTTGTGGATGTTGACTTTTGGTTGGAGGGAAGTATTTTTATTTCTGTTGATTGGGAAGCACTTTGTCAAATGTAGTATTATAACAATAGAGCCATTGTTTGGATATTTGTGTATGTACTATGATTGGAATCAATATACAAGCAGTTTAAGCTTAAAAAAAATAACATGTCAGATTTTCCATTTATGTCGAATGTATAGATTATTTTTCCATTGAATTTTCATTTTGTCATTTCCATTGCAATTTAACCTCATCAAGATAGCTCTACGCTACTGGTAAATAGAACACATCTATGAACTTCAGAGGTACATAATCATATTCTAAAAAAGTTTAAAATCTTATACCAAATTCGGCCAAAACGTTAGAAAGCAAACACCACGTGGGGATCAAGGTTCACCATATCCTGTTCAATTCAAAACTAGGGATGGCAAAAAAAACCCGTACCCGCGGGTATCCGTGGATAAAATCCGTTACGGGTACGGGCGCGGGTATCTTAATGGGTACCCGTGGGTAAAATAAATGGGTATTTAAAGTACCCATTAATAAACGGGGACGGGGACGGGTAGTGAGGTACCCGTACCCGTGGGTATCCGTACCCGCTAAGACAATTAACTATCTTTATTTTTTTTATATATATATATATATATTCCTAAAGTGGTCAATATAAGTGTTGTAGAGTGATGTAATTTTTTTTTTTGTCTTTCTTTGTTTTAGTATTAAACAAGTAGCTACTAAATATGTATTATTGATGTATTTGTATTAATTCTCATGCTATATTTGTAATGACTTTTATTATATGATTTTTATTATGGACAATGTTGTATGAAAAAAAAAATTTGTTTAGTTTTTTCTAAATTTGTATAGATTTTTTTAAAATACCCGTGGATATCCGTAAATATGTATTATTGATGTATTTATATTAATTCTCATACTATACTTGTAATGACTTTTATTATGGACAATGTTGTATGAAAATATTTTTTTTTTAGTTTTTTTTTCTAATTTGTTTAAAATACCCGTGGATACCCGCGGACATCGCGGGTACCCGCTAAAGCCTGAATAACGGGTACCCGCACGGGTATGGAGCGGGTAACGGGGGGCGAGCGTACCCAACAGGGCGGGTAGCGGGTAGCTACTACCCGTGCCCGCCCCGCCCCATTTACATCTCTATTCAAAACGTTACCCATGAAGAAGGTTTCTCAATGACCCTACTACCCTCAAAGGTTTTAAATATGCTGATCACAAGCGACAGTTTCAGTGAGTGAAGATATATTAATATAACAAATGGAACTAACTAAAAGGCTCTCCCTAATAACAATTCTGGACTGCATCAGCAATTCAGCATCACTTAATATATTTAATATAACAAATTCCACTCACAACATGATCAAAATAAAATATTATCAACTAGCACACCGATTGAAAATAAAATATCTTGCACCTAAAGTCAAGTTGAAAAGTGTCATTTGTACCTTGTGATGAGCAAAATCAATGTGAGAAGGGTCAGAGACATTCTCCATGAGAGTATCATAGCCATAGAACAGATCACGCTGAATGTTCACCGTGGCAAACTCTGGTTTTTCAAAGTCATCAGGCAACCTAAAAAAACACAATTTTACCACATACAGGTCAATAAAAGTTTTAAGTGGCCCAATCACAACAAGTTTAATAAACTTAAACAACTTAACTGGACCAAAAAAAAAAACAACTTAACGAATATTAAATATTATTTAGAGTACTAAAGACAGAAATTAATTAAATTAATGATTACAATGGAGGCTTGGAGGCATTTGCTTTCTCCCAACCATTCTCATCAGGCCAAACAAAGAGCAAGCCCTGAGACATCATGGTAGGGAATCGAGTGGCACATGCTCTAGGAGAACGAACAGCACGTGCTTCTGGACCTTCAGGTGAAGCCTGAGGGATCACAACACAGGATCCACACCCATCAAAAGACCACCCATGATAAGAACACTGTAAGTTTCCACCCTCATCAATTCTTCCCTCCTGCAAAAAAACCCCCCCAAACAAGTCCTCTTTATTTCAACATGTTCCTCAAACTTCCAATTCAATCTTAACAAGGAGAAGAGAGTGTTGCACTTACAGATAAAGGGGCAAGACGATGGGGGCATTTATCATCGAAAGCAACCCATTGGGAGTTGGAATTGTCATACCAGAGCACGATGTCACGACCCAGAAGCTGAAACGGTGTTGGTAAGCTAGGGTTCAGATCTTCGATTAACGAAACTGGGTACCAGTGATCCCTCCAAGAAAACTTGGACGACGAGCTCTCATCGCCAAATTCGTCCTCAATTTCGGCACTTTCCTCTTCTGGGAACGATTGGTCGGGTTCAATTGTTGTGGGTGGCGCCGCAACGCCAAGAGGGGTTAGGGAAAGGCTTCTTCTGCTTCTGGGTATTGTTTGTTTCGTCAAAAATGGTGCCTTTGTGAAGGACGAAACCGGAAGGGGTTTCTGGGGTTTGCTTCTTGGTGATGAAAGTGTAACTGTGGTTGCTACTGAGGCAGAGATAGTGTGTGGCAAAGCCATCAATGGTGTTTTTTTTTTTAAATTTACTTTTTTCCGAGATCTGAACTGTTAACGGTGGAAGAACTTTATATAGAGATTCAAATGAAATGTAATAGAAGAGAATAAAACACCATTGTTCGAGTCGTGCAAGTTTCAACAATTCGTGAAATTATTATTGTCAAAGTTTGCTGCAATGCTTTATGATCGGTGACAAATTTCTTTTTGTTTTTTCTCGGGAAAAATAAAAATGAAAGATTAGTCTGGAGGAACGATGGACGTCCACAACTTTTAAGAGTATTCAAAGGTTGATCCCGCTGCTGCCAAGTAGCACAGATACGTTTAGGACTTGTGGCCCAGTGGCTGTGGGGCAGGGCCACAAGTATCTACGACGTGGACACTTTCCAGTTCTAGATAGTCATTTTGGAGGAAAAACAGTGGGAACGACGAAACTATGGGTGGCTATGTCTTATGTGTCATGTGAAATGCACCGATTGTGGTTGACGCCCTTGTATCTTGAAACATGTCATGTTCGAATTTGGTTCTCCTTTGTAGCGTGGCTCCAACAAGTGCTTCTTGCACAAACTTTCAAAATCGAGTTGAGTACTTGAACATATACAGGCGCTTTGGGTAATTAGGTAATAATGATATCAAATCTAACCTATAGTAAAATTGCTTTGCTGCAGTTAACAGGGAAACAGGGGAGAGACTACTGACTAGTATGGGAAAGTGAAAATACTAGTCCAGCCATAATACATTTTTCATGTAGACCACACACATTCGCGACTGTGTTGCAATGGGCAATCGCTACAGATCAGAGTCGACAAAATATATGGATTTCTTTTAGGAATTTTTCTTTTTGAACAAAAAATATAATCAAACAAAAAGAAGAAAGAATAAGAGGAATTGCTTCACGGACGTTCCTTCTATTTCAAGCATAACAATCATACAACTGCAGAAAGTCAACTGAAAACAATTTTGATGTACGCACTACTTACTTTGTAAGGATTGGCGTCGGAGTAAGCTAAAATTATTGTCTTATCATGTTTCTAGAAAACAAATCCAAGCATAACAATTTTAAAATACAGAAGTAGAGTTTTGCAAGAAGCAACAATTAATAACCTATCCCGTGAACAAAATTACCACAAAAGCATAGAGAATCAACTTCATACAAAACCAAATTTACAAAACTAAATCCAAACACACAGGAGTCAGGAGGCTTTGCCATAGGCTCAGGTTTGCCACACAGCTTAAATTATTGCAATTGCATGCTCACAACTCACAAGATAGCCAATATATCATAGTATTAGTCATTTGCAAAACGATGAATTGGATAGAAGTGGCATGATTTAATAACTATAACACCATCCATCTTTTTATTAAAATCATCACCAAGACTGACATAAACCATACAGATTGATCTTCAAATTCTCTGTGATCCAAACCTGAGCCTATGATATATTGGCTATCTTGTGACAACCACTTACAGCACAACATTCATCTTCAAATTCAAAATGATATTATCAAAGTCATTTTACAATGACCATCGAAGGAGATAAATTTGCTTTCTAACAAGAAGTTGTAATAAAGCATATACACGAGGCATGGTCTGAAATAGGGGCAAATTCACTTCTTCTGGTAAGACTGGTGATCGGGACCAATATCACGTGAGCCAGTGTTTATGTAAGGACCTCGAAAAGTGGCTTGTGGTGGGAGTGGCTTTGTTGGGTCAATAACCGGTTTCCTTGACGAGCTGAGCAATACAAAAAAAAATTTGCAATTTCTGAACTTTGTGAGCAAGCATGTACTAATTGGAAAATGATGAAAAGGGCAGTGAAATCGGGTGACTTACGCCATGTAGAAGGGAAATGCCATGCCTGCTGAAGCGAAAGCAACGAGGCCTGCAGCAACTACTAGATTGCGAGCTCGGCTCATGGATGTAAGTAAACAGTGTATACGCAAAAATTGAAAACCCTAGATGACAAGAACCAACCAAATCATGAAAATTGAAAACATTCCGTTCAAATTAGACGAGGCAAGGGTTTAATCAGGTACCTCGGAAGTAGTTTTTACTTTTTATTTCGAAACTCGTTGCAACTCTACCATCCAAATCTGGAGGAACACATAGCAGGTCCTTCCCCCTCTCTTTGCTCGTCGAATTGGGAACTTGCGATCAGAGTTTTTTTCTTTTGCTTTGTTTTTTGTTCAGTTTTTTTGCTCGAATTGGGAATAGGGTGTTGGTAAATACACCCCCTTAATTTACCATATACCCCATTTTATGAAATTTCAAAATTATTCCTTTTTAATATCAAATTTTGTTTCTCAGAATTTCAAAATCACGTATTTTTCGAAAACTCGAGTTTTCGAAATGTAAATTTGTATTCCGAAAACTTGAGTTTCCAGAACACAAATTTTGCATTCTGGAAACTCGAGTTTCTGGAATGCAAATTTTGTATTTCGGGAACTATTCCAAAAACTCGAGTTTATGAGAATATTCAAAAATTGACTTTTTATATATTCCGGAAACTCGATTCGGAAACTCGAGTTTCTGTAAAATATATAATTTTGTGGGATAAATGGATAAAACGTAATATTAAAAAGGAATAATTTTAAAATTTCAAATTTTTTGGGTCAAATTTTAAATAGGGTGTATGACAAATTATGAGAGTGTATTTACCAACACCCTTGGGAATATGCAGTGAAAGATCAGCGGATTTAGGCCCGGCCCGTCACGAGGGCTATATACACCGTGAATTTTTTTTATTATAATATTTGGACCCAAATAAAAACTGTTTAGAGAAAGTATTATATAATTTTTAATATATATTTTACATTTTTTACCAAAAAATATATATATTTTACATAATTTATAAGATAGGTTTTGTTTCAGTAGAATTACTACTTACTCTTAGATATAATAATTTAATTTTGTTTTGGTTAAAACAACCTATTGGAATAAACCAAGCTTTATTGTACAAAAGTAAGAAAAGAAACATTGGATTAGAAAGATTTTAAAGGATGCTGCTGGGATACAACATACAAGGAGAAAAAGTTCAGGACATTGTTTGCAGCAAAATTATTTAGGTGTTACGTTGATGCTTGATTCTTTGGCCACCCCATCCTATTTTTTTTTTTTGAAATTAACCCCATCCTAAATTTAGAGCATTAACTTTTAATATATATGCATTTGTAATATGTAACTTGGTTATGTGGCACAAGTGAATCAACCACGAAAGATTGGTGACATGCGGGAGTGAGATGAATACCAAAGAAATGTTGACCATACATGGGTGAAATTGATTATGTAGTTCATGTACCATGTATTCTTTGTATTGATTCATGAAGATTTTTTTCGTGTGCATTTCTGAATAAATTCTATACCGCACCTATGAGCTTTATCCATAGCATGAAAGACTCAAGTTTAATTAATTTGACAAGATACAATGATAGGGATTATTTATTCATTCAATAATAATCACCAAGCAAATTAACTTGTTTTATAAAAAAAAAAAAGAGGAAATCTTTCAAATACTAACGCCTTTTTTAAGTAACACCACATTTTAGGAGATGGTACAAACTCTTCAACAACGGATTTGGATCCTCTCTAGTAGCTCTCTTTCTAATTTTCCTACACTCTTTCTATTTCTCTCCTAACTTTTCTTTTTCTCCATCATTTGTCTATTATCTCTCTGTTCTCTTTCTCCTTTCACCTTTATTTTTTTCTGCCACAAATACAAGAGGCAGAAGAGGATCCAAGCTCCTTCAACAACAATGTGATTTATCGTTCCTCCTCAAATCTTTTCATTTTTCAGCCATGTATGAAATGTGTGATAAACACTTCAATCTTAGAGAAACTGATTCAGTAACAAAAATCTTTAGAGAACTAATAATATAATGACGCCATAATAATCATTGGAAGACAAGTTGAGGATTTCCCAAGAACACTAGCAGAAAGTAACGAACAGACTATTATAATCCACCAAGCGTAGGAGTACACGAGAAGTACACCAACATACATCCAAGAAAACATCATGTCTGCTGCAACATTCAAATGAAAATGGAAACCATATTAAAATTCTCCACAAAAGAGAATAACCACAACAGTTAGGTCACAAGATCCATGTTCCAACAGACATTAAAACCTATATAATATTGTATTCCACTTTCAGATTTTCAATAGAGGATAATCTATCTTCATTTGACAAGCATGCTTTGCTGGGCCTGGGTTTCCTGCTGCTGCTGATAATTCAAAGGCCTCCTGAAAAGCATTATGTGTGGCTCAGGACGATGAATTGCATAGTGAACCCAACCACGGCTCTGCTGAACCCCAATTGCACGCCACTCATTCTGTAAGACCAAAGCAAAAGGAAGTACTTAGATGATATAAAATAAATTTAATATAGCAGCACTATCAAAAACTTGCATAACAAAACCCCAAAATCATGTAGCTTCAAACTTATTTATGATAATGATAACAACAACAAAAACAATCCTTTTAAGTTCTCATCCTACGACTGATAGGAAACAACATGAAACAAAAGCAGAATGGTCGGAACCCAACCTTCAGTGGTTGACAATTTGAAAGAAAAAAAAATCATATACATCCTTTCCTTGATTGAATAAATAGTATTCAGCTATCAATTAACAAATAATAATCAGTTATCATTCTCAGAAGCCCTTAATCAATAGCCTGTGTACGTTTGTTTTGGCACAGAACTCAGATTATTATTATATCATAAAAATAAAAAAAAATACAGAAGAGGAAATAACAGCCCAGATAATGGATCTACTTTCATTGGAAGATTCATTCAGCATAAAACAAACATGGATGAACTTTGACACGGAGCTCGTGCAGTGAAAAAATTAAAAAAAAATAATCATAAATCGTCTACCGATTAAACACAAAAAAAAATTGAATGAATTAAAAAAGGTGGTAATTGCGTACTTCAGAGAGAAGCCGATTTTTGGGAAGCAGTTTGGCGACTTCGGGAGGCAGAACCACATGCCTGAACAGCAAATTGAAATATTGAAAATAAGACAATATTCCACAAAACTCAGTTAATCGCGAAGAAGATGAAACAATTAGAAGGGAGTGAGTGTGTATACCTATACTCATAAGTATCATCGAAATACTTCTCGGAATACTGGATCTGACCCATGCTCGAAAAACTAGGGTTTGTGACTCGATTGCTCGATTAAAAATCTGCCAAACGGTAAAACAAGCGTTTACTTTTCAAGGGAATTGAAATTGAGATTCTAGAGAAAGCAAAACACAAGAGAAATGGGAGAAATATGCGCTGCCGCTACGTACCTGACAAGTGAGAATCGAGACAGCACTTGAGTTGAGAGAGAGAGTGGAGTGGTGGAGAAAGGACGGAATATATTGCACTGTTCGGCGAAGGAGGAAACCGTAAATTCCTCTTATATTAGTATTTTGTGGGGCATATTTTTTATTTTCCTCATGCCTTTTGAAAATTGAAATTTAACGGCTAAGGAGCACTCAGATCATTTTCCATTTCAAATTTTTTACTTTTCCCGCTCCGCAATGGAATTTTCTACACACTCCCCGCGACGGCGCCGGTAAGACAAAAAATACCGTGGAGGGAGGGATGGGTAAATAAATTCAAACCCCAACGGTCTTTTCCTTTTTTGGGGGGATATTTTATTTTTGTTTCCGAACGTTCCAGTCATATGATATGATTGCTAATTACTTTTCAATCAAAATATTCAACGCAGAAATTTCCTCTTATTTTCTCGCATCGAAATGTCACATTCCTTTTATTTGCTCATTGCTCATATCGAAGTTTTATAAGTGAGATTCCATCAAAGTTTGAGCATTTCATTTATAAAGTCGTGCGAAATTTTATCACGAGAAAAACTTTTCCTTGACATTATCAGTTTCTTTCTCAATCATCTCCATCTCCATAGATAACACCTCACAAGAATAAAAATCATAAGCTGATTAATGAGTAAGGATGTAATAATCATGTAAAGAAACGTCTAAAATATGGGATCCAAATTGAAATCAGGTAAAAGAAACGTCTATAAAATGAATTTAGCATCGAGATATGCAAGTTTCTCCAAATCCCATGTCCTAGTTTCCTGTATTTTCAAATCTAATCACCCCTCCTTTCATTTCTGTACTACAAAAAATATGATGGCTACAGCAGGAGTGGTTGCTATTATGTACACCAAAGTATAGATCCTGTACATCATTTAAAGGACTGTGTTCTGCTCAGCAACCAGCAAAACAAACCCACAAAACATATTTGCAAATGAAGATGTCCCCCCCACAACAATTTACACATACTCCTGGTGAAAAGTACTTTAGAGGGCAGGAACTGGCTTCTGTAGCAACGAGGTCCCTTGAAATATCATCATACGGTAATATCTCCTATAATTGTTTATCTGTCACGAGAATGATAGTTAGTTTAGTTCAACGAGAAACAATCAATGAAACTCCAGAGCAAACTCTAAAAAGGTTACACACCTCTTCTTGCTCTAGCTCTGTGAAGCCAAATTTACTGGTCCATATCGATTTAGCTTCTTCGGCAGCTGGTAGGACAAGGTGTCTCACTTTTAAAGATCCAAGCACCCTCTCAATGCAGGAAAAAAGGGACTGGAAGTAGCCCTAAAAGAAAATAATAACATTTTTGGTACAAATATATTTGACTTCAAATAATTCCTCAAATTTAAAAACACTTGGAGAAAGGTAAATTCATTGCTGAAGTAAAGTAAATAACCTGTCCTTGGCAATCGGTATTAGTTGCCACTAAGGGAAGCTCTGCCACTTCTTGCCCAAACACACGAAATATTCCGGCACATACAACCACTTGGCTGCAAAAACATTAAAAAAAAAACCAAAATTAAGTATCCATTCAAACAAAATATGCACTTGGCAAAACATACACCATCCTCAGCCTTACTTGACAATGAGCACTGCACAGTACATCCCGGCAAACTCTTGACCCCTGATGTTCCTCCTATAGAAATCCAACCAACAAAAAGCAATTTCCATTCACGTGTCCAGAAATGTCAAAAAAGAAAGTCAATAGTACAAAAAGGAGCAAAAGTTGCTTACCCGTAAAGCATAGTCGGAATGTAATCAATGCCAGAAGTCGAATCAACTATTGGATCAAAACACTCCTGGAAAACACAATAACAATACAACAATAACAATTAATTATACAATAGAGCAACTGAACTAACAACAACAACAATAACTATAAAATACAGAAACCCCCACCCAGTAAGAGAAGGTTCACTTGTTATTATTATTGACATTGATATATAAAATACAGAAACCATAATATACTCACATGGAAGATGGCAACAGCCTTTGAAAGCAATGGCCTAATCTCATCCGAAGAAATCAACTTCCAGTTAAGAACCCTCCATTTTATATCAAGACCTGATTCAGTTTCTAAACCTTTTTCTCCATGCTTCTTTTTAATCAAACTTAAGAGGGAATCTGGAAGATGCTCTTCCCCACGGGCCACCAAATTTTGCAGAGCAGCATGAATTTGATCACAATCTGAGTGGCAGTACCAATTCCCTTCAGGTAATTTCTGGTAAATAACATCAATCAACAATTGTATATATTAATAAAAAAAATGGAGGAAAAAAAATGAATATATGTTACCTCTAGGCTCTGCATGTTATGATCCTTTAAACACCCCACGTGATATTCCCTCTCACACTGCAAGGACATATCAATCAGTAATTTATTCAAAACATATAGTGCTATGGGAATTAAAACATAGTTATTAATAAGGCATGACAATCAATGAATCACATGATGCAATACCTGATCGCAAATAATTACTGTCCGAGGACCAAAGACTTTGCTAAAATCTTGGCCTCTGAAACATTGAACAAATGTATGTTATACCACTAGAAAAAAAATTGTCGTTGACCAAGCACAAAAGAGCCATAGGAAAAAAGATCGAAAACGGTATATCTAAATTCACAACAAAACTCGCTCAACAAAATAAAACCTCATATCACCTGCATAGTGCACATCCACCTTGGTCAACCTCAAAAGCTTTGACAATACGAATGCATCTCTGGTTTATCTGTTCTAAAGGATCAACGCCTGCAATCCTTCCAGCTGCCAGAGCATTTGCATTATGCTCTACATATCTGTCCTTCTGGAATACATTCCGACAATATCTACAATACCAGGTACCACTTGGTATACAAGGAAGAGGAACACAATCTGCAATCGGAAAAGACTAATACTTGTTATTATGGCTCTTATCGAATAACAACATAAAGCAAGCAAACACTACGAAAGATGTGATAACTGCCGACAAACAAGCCCAACTTCAAGTTGCAGGGAAGCACAAATATATGTTTTATTCAGAGCACATGGCATAAGTAATCACAACATGCATATCATTGAGATACATCTTGAAATAAAAAGCAAGACGTCGACTTCACCTATGTGAAAAGTTCTTGGGCAGCCATCACAACATAAAAGATCCCCTCCATCTCGACAAATACTGCAGAGGTCATCATTTTCATTGGTAGAAATCCTCCGGTCTTTTGATAGAGAGATAGACAACTCATGTAGTGAGACTCCATTAGATGTGTATATGTGCAGGTAACTGCAACAAGGAAAAATCAATGTTAAACAGGAAAAAAGGCACCAGTCAATGCCCAAAACACCATGCTACAATTCTTGGGTGGCATACTCATGAAAACCTTGGAAATTGTGGGAATGGAAAAAGTAATAAAATAAAGATAGGATCCAACATATAAATATAATGAGCTTTTCATTACAAGGCTCGACATATAAAGCAGGTATACCAAGTTACCAACATCCAGTAATACAAGTTAAAAAAATACTCACGGCTTTCGTCGTGATGCCCAACCAGCATGTGCTTCAAATTGAGAAGGGCTGACCTGCTCATCAAAATTTTTTATTTAAAAAAGATGTGCCAAATGTCCACTTCAAGCTGATTGTTGGGATAACAGAAACTACATCAAAACAAAAAGTACCTCACATTCACAGCAGCCGCAAACTATTCCAGATCCCATTTTGTAACCAACCAATAGTTGCTGCCCACACAACAAAAACATATTCAGGAAAGTTAAGAGTGATAAAAATGTGTAAATGAGAACAAGTTACTATCAAAGTAACCTTTCCACGAGCATAATATGCTACTTCAGTTCCATCCGCCAACACATCTTCTCGAAAGACCAACTTATGCAAGCCTATATCCCTTTCAAATTTTAGAAACACAAAAGGAGGAAAATTATATCACTGACAAGACTATAAAATGAGATGTTAATTAATGCACAAAAATATACTTCAAACTGAAGCAAATGTTTCAGATGTGGGGAACAGAAACACACTTACTTCCTAGTTAGTTTTCCCTGACTCTTACCACTAGATGTGCTGTGTTTCATTCC
This sequence comes from Glycyrrhiza uralensis, assembly GCA_030159175.1. NCBI lineage: Eukaryota > Viridiplantae > Streptophyta > Magnoliopsida > Fabales > Fabaceae > Glycyrrhiza > Glycyrrhiza uralensis. Next base: position 50,824,540 of record BRZY01000003.1, on the reverse strand, counting down.
ATTGTTTAATGACTTAGGAAGCACAACTAATTCTGGGGATCTGCAATATTCAGACAGTGGATTGATGTTATATAACCATCACCACAAACCTACCTCTCAATAGGTTAATTACAATGTACCATGATGTAGTAAATAATAATTATGACTACAAAACAAGTGGAAAAAATTACCTGGACTGAACTGCTAGTGAAACACAGCTATTGCTAGTCTCAGTTGTTTGAGTGGGACTAGGTTGACAGTCCTTCGATCCCATACATGAATTGCAGAATAGTCTTGTCACAACATTAACAGCTTCAAAAGTAAACAATACATTTCAAAATTACTTGTTAAACCGTCTGCAATAAGCATGCAAAAACATCAACAAAGGGTAAGAAACTAAACATGAATTTCAAACCTCTGCAGTTCAAACAGAAGGTAGATTTCTTCAAAGTGAAGCCTCCAAGGGCCTTTTCAACAGCTTCCTCCAAATTGTCTAATGGAACGTTCAAACATGTGTTCATGATATCACGGAGAGAATTCCCATTCTCAAGGAAAATATACTCTGGGGGGCGTTTGTTTGAACTACCAGCATGCAGCTCAAACACAGTGGGTGTCACAACCTACTTTCACCAAAAACAATTAAAACATAAAAAAAATTACTAAGAAGACACTGATTACTAAAACACAAAATGTATATGTCCATTTACTTACCTCAACCCCGTTACAAATTTCACAATAGCACACAACCCCATTGCCTTTAATCACTCCCCGAAGCCCATTTGTGTCTCCAGGCTTTCGTGCCTACAAAACTCTCAAAACCAAAAATGACTTCCCATATTGCAAAACTGAATGAAAAGCACCACTACAACAAGTATAAATAAGATGATACCTTTGTCCCGCGGATATAGTTCACGGGTAGTCCCTCGAGAATCCCCGAGGCTAGAAGGTCCTTCAGCTTCGAAGGGAACTTCTTCGAGTTGGAAGAAGTCTTGGACTTTTTAGCTTGAATTGGGGTAGGGATCATTTCCGGGGCAACCTCAATTTCCTTCTTAGCATCATCGCCAACTTCAACAGCTAATGCACCATTATATTCATTTCCCTCATCACTCGTCACCTTTTGAGCATAATCCAATTCCTTCCCCAACGTTGACCCAGTAGCTGTTGTTGCAATTTCAACAGCTACGGCACCAGCATTTCCCTCATCACCTGTCACCTCTTCATCATCCAGTTTCTTCGTCAGCGTTGACCGCGTGAACCTCCTTGGCGCCTTCTCGCCCTCCACCTCAGCACAGGTCTCTCCCTCTTTCTCTTTGACCCCACTTTCACCATCCATCACCTCTTCCTTCGAATTCTCCAATTCATGCCCAATTTTCTGTTCATTCTCGCTCACAGCTTCAACACCCAACTCTCCCACTTGGTTATTAGGTTCATCAATGTCCACCACGTCACTTTTTGCCTCCTCCTCCTCACTCAGAGCACCACCCGCGTGCTCCACCTTGTTCTTCACTGAACCGGACTTCCTGGATCTCTTGCTAGCCGGAGGGCACTGAACCTGAACCGCATTCCGGTTTTTGTTGGAGCGGGTTCGACCGAGGGAGCCAGAGATCTCGGACTGAGCCTTCATGGCGAAGGCAAACTCCCTCTTCAGACCCGTCCTTACCCTAGACAGCACCACGAACTCCCCCGAATCAGTACCGTTCGCCATGGGCCCGCGAGTACCGGAACAATCCACGAAGCCACTGGTTCGAGAAGACACTGAATTTCAACGGGAAAGCTCAGAAATCATAGAGTTCCCAGCTTTGAGACCCTGTGCATGTGTGTGCCCGAATAGGAAAATCAAATATGGGGGTGGGTTAGAGAAAGGGGGAAGGGGAATTAGGGTTTGGAGAGGAGAAATTGGGAGATTTGAGAATTGGGGTTGAAGAAGGGAAGGGAAGGGAAGGGTGATGGGCAGTTAACATAGGAGGAGAGGGAAAAAGACAGGGCTTGATGTAAGGGTCGGTTACCTTGAAGAAGGCGAAGAGCGTTTTCGTTTTGTCGAATGACGAAATTAACCCTGCGACTACGATGCGTTGTTCTCTCTTCTCTGTTCCTTTTTAATCCCTCCCAATTAGCACATTCCTTTACCATGCCACCCGTCCTCGTCTCCTTTCGCCTCTTGCCTTTTCCAATTCGTCCTCGTGTTTTATGTATTTTATTTTATTTATTTTATTTTCTGCACATACCCCATTCTTTAATCTTTATTCTTAGTTTCCATATTTTTTTTATTCGATCTTCCTAACAAGTAATAATCTCAACAAATAGAAGTTTTTTTATTAGAAAAATATACTATTTAATCTACAAATTATATAAATGTTATAATTTTTTAAGTTTTATTAAGAAATATTTTTATTGCCTTATTATATAAGAAAATCTGTATTATTATTACCAACTGACGGTGAGAAATAATATTCAACATATAATGTTTTAAATAAAATGCACAAATAGAGATCGTAATAATCAAAATGTTTTGTCAAAAAAAATAAACAAAAAAAATGCTAAAACCATTGCATGCCCTATTATTAATTATTAATATCTTTATATGGTTTTAATTTATTCTCTTTGTCTCTATTTCTATGTGCGTGTGAATTTTACTAATGTGTCTTTTTAAAGTAGAGGTTTAGATAATAAAAAATTAATTAATAAATTATAAAATACTTAACTTTTAAAATTTTAACCCCCATATTTTCTCACCCGTCCTCGTCTCCTCTTCTTCGCCCCTGTTCCCACTCGTCCTCTGTTTTATGTATTTTATTTTCTGTACATATCTCATTCTTTAATCTGTGTTCTTAGTTTTATTTCATGTATATTAGCAGGTTGATCCGTGTAAAATCTTTTGAGTAAAAAATCACTTTAGTCTCTGAGAATGTCAAACAATGTCACTTTGATTTTAGACAAATATGAAATTATAAAAAAATTCTCAATTGTCAACTTTTTGTCATTTTAGTCCCTAAAAAAGTAAAAGTTATTATTTCCTATCATTTTGATTCCTGAAAAATATTACCAAAATTATTTTCAAATACTAAAGTGACAAATGGTTGGCAGTTGAGGACTTTATTTTAATTTCATATATGTCAGGACCAAAGTGACACCGTTTAACATTCTCATAGACCAAAGTGACACTCAATTTTATTTTATTTTTATGATTTCAAATGCTCAATCTATTTTTTTTATCCTACACCTTTAATATCTAATGATGGTAAAATATTCCAATTTTGCTAGAATTTTCATTATTAAATTTTGAGGCTATCAAAATCATAAGCATTTTGTAGGTAATGCGCAATTAATTCATCTTTCCAAAAAGTTCAACATTAGTTAGAAGTACATCAATGATTTTATACCTGTAAAACTAACTTTAGCTAAATCATTTTTCTCTGTTCCAACTTTTTCCTAAAAATTATATATTATATATTGCTTGTGGTAGTCATCAATTATGGTAACACTTAAATCACACCTCAAGCAAAGTACAATAATCATCGGGGAATCCCTTGGTTGTCTTGATTTGAGTTTGGTGCAAGAAATTCTAAATGTACATAAAAAGGATTTTAGAAAGGGTAGCCCAAATTAAATCTTGTTCATCACTGGTTCACCACAATATAAATATATACGTACATCATTTACTTCTTCAATCTAACATTCCTTGCCTGAATTCTATGCCAAAGCTCTGGTTTTTCCAATTTTGGAGTCCTCACAATCTCTATGCAACAGCTCTCCGGACGTATCTCCATTGCGAGGATGACTCTAGCAATTGAAGCGAGTAGCTCAAATTGTGGCCTCATATGGCTTGATGCAGATGGTCCTTCTTCAACTTGACTCAGTAAATCCTCGTGTGGATACGTGTTGGTCAAGGGCAATGATGCAGTTCAAGGTTGGGCTGTGGAAATTAGAGGATTACACTTGTAGTTTGTTTCTTGTTCATCGGTGTTCATGCCCTTCTATAGTTCCAAGGGTCCTGAGAGAACACCCTACAATGTAAAACTCTAAACAAACAATATAATATAGTATGGCTAAAATTCTCCCATTGCTATTTTGAATCCTTACTTTGTTACTGTTTTTAATTGGTGTTACATTTAGATAGTTTGATCGCTGGTGTTATGCTATGGTCCAGTTTAGATAAATTTCTCTATAAATACTTATAGTATGTGTTTTTTAACTAATAACTTCTCATAGAAGTTGAAATTAATCTCTTTATTGTAGTCATTATTATTAATCTCTTTTTTTTTTGTCTTCAAATTTGTACAAATGTTAAATAAATAGTGAGTGTGTGTCGTATATATAGCATTATCTTTTTTTTTTTGATATAATATATAGCATTATCATTGGGTTTTAGCAGAAGCTGCGTGCTAGCAAGTACCAACAAGGGAAATGGTAAATACACCCCACACTTTTTAGATATACACCCCACTTAATGCTGAAATTTCAAAAATACCCTCAAAATTCGCGTGCATTCCGGAAACTGAATGCAATTTTACATTCCGGAAACTGGATCCAAAATTGCATTCCGGAAACTGAAGTTTCCGGAATACAAATTGTATGGAAACTGGAGTTTCCGGAATACAAATTTGCATTCCGGAAACTGGAGTTTCCGGAATACAAATTTGACTTGGAGTTTCCGGAATACACCCCACAATTCAAAAAATTTGCATTCCGGAAACTGGAGTTTCCGGAATACAAAATTGCATTTCGGAAACTCCAGTTTCCGGAATATACGTAAAAATGGAGGGTATTTTAGAAATTTCCATAGTTAAGTGGGGTGTATGGCTAATTTTTTGTGGTGTATATACCAATTCCCTACCAACAATGTTTGGTATTAGGCCCTTCAAACTGACCCGTGACCTTTTTTTGGTCGAAAACTGGCCTCATATATTCGTAAATGATAGTTGGGCTTTAAGTGCAGGAATTTAATACCTTTGGGCTTCAACTGGAAACAATCTGGGCCAAGTCCACTCGTGATGATAGTAATTGTTAAGATGAGATCCACGTGTCTAATTAATCCATGTCTCCATTACTAAGTTACTAGATATTACTAGTTACTAGATATTATCGATAAAAAGGGAACAGTTGTCCATTTATTTTAAGGTGGCTTGCATTCATTGCTGGGATTGCGTATTTGGTAGGCAGAAGGCATTGCACCTACTCCTATCAATTTTTTCCAGCTTTCAAGTAATGGTTAGAGGAAACAAGGACTCACAACTAAGCCAAGACTAATTAATTCAGGGAAAATGACTCCTTGGCATTTCCTAACAGGGTTTTTGTATAACCCTTTTAGTTGTTCCTATCCAAAATTAAAACAGAGCAATCCTTATTTGACACCACCCTTTGTTGAACGTAAAAAAATCAACGTCACTGGGACAGCTATGACAAATTAAAGCCAAAACGAGAATTTGGTGCTTCTCCTGGAATTTTCTGACCTCAAGTAAAGTTAAATAGATGATAATGTATTCATGAGGTTACTTAATTTGTGATGAGACAATTCTGCTAACTATAAACCTACTGCATCTGACAGGAGTTTTCAAAAAAATTATTTTATCATTTTCTGTATCTAAAAATCACATTGAAGAATTCTGACTTACGGGAGTTGAGTCAGATACATCTATGTAAAAGACTAAAACTCTCATATTGATATTTATATCAACATTTTTCATTTACAAAAAGATTCAAATCTGACGAAAAAACAAATTTCTTTACATAATTACATGCGTTGGTTTTCAAATTCAAATATATATTAATAATTGATTTTATCATTTTATACAAATTTTTGAAAATATATTAAACATAATAGTCGATTAATAAATGATCGATAACTCATTTATCTACCGATACTCTCTGACCCCCCTCCCCCGAATAAAAAGAGTAGTCCCTATTGTGTATCGTTGTTACATTTAATTAAATCCTAGCCTTATGACCCTACTAATTACAAAGCCCACATGTATTCTACGGTGCTATATAATTAGACAACCAATGCATCCAAGATAATGGACCGAGTCCATAGTGAAAAGTTATACAGAATATTTGACACATCATCATTTTCCATAAATAGCAACATAAATTAATGACAAGCACGATTTCCATAAGTTTATGAATAATAATTATATTAAACTAGCTAGCAAAAAGACAGGCACAACTTACTTTTTATTGTGATATAATACCTCGTGCAGTTGTTTATGGACAAACATTGTCCATGTAAATTCCGGGTTCTTGATCATTGAAAGGGGTCTCTCTTATAACAGCAAAGTTACAAAGCAAGGAGGGATCTAGTGTTCTCGTAAGTTAGGCAAGGGATGTGCACTTGGCAGGCATATTAATTAATTAGCTTAAAAGCAATAGCATCGCCTCGGGGGTGACATGGTTGGGATTGATCCATTGTAACATCCCACATTCAGTTAATTATTATGTGAATTTTGGCATGTTGTACATGTCTTTGATCAAGAGTACTATAAAGGCACTGTTATATCATGAGTCATTGCTGTACTCCTCAGCTAGATTATTTGGACCAGTGGCAGTTGGAGCCTTGCTCAAAGAAGTTCCAGGGGACCTTAATCCAGAGCTCGGATTTGATATATAAAAATGGAATTGGAAGTGAAATATATATACATACATACATACATACAGCTAGCTAACAAATAACACATTTATTTAACACCGCCTTTGTATCTCACATGGCTAGCTGTTGGTATATATGTTGATGGATAACCTGTGTGACCACTATCGTTTTTCTCATTTATTCATTACTCTTTTCTATTTGGTTTTTTTCAGATGCATGGAAGTATTGAAACTCCCTAATTTCTGTCAATATATATTTAAGTTTGTAATCTAATTAAACGTGAATATAAAATGTATTCAAATGTCTTTCACTTAGTGAACTTGAAATTATTATTATTATATAATAATAATAATAATAGTAGTTTTATCCGGAGATATGCTAAACGTGATAACGAGATAAGACAAAGGGCAGGAGCATTATCCGCGCCTTTCGGAGTATGCTGGCAAATTGGTGACACACAAAAAAAAAGACAATAAAGGGGCAAATTGGTGGGGTGATGAGACAAGAGGGACGTTCTGTTTATAATAGGGCTAGCTACGACGAGATATCATGTGGATTTAATCCATGAATCCAGCTATAATTATAATATAATTGGTTAGCTTTGTGGTTTGGTTGGTATGTCAATATATATATATATATATATATGTTGGGGAACACTGAGGATAAGTACTCCAGCCTTCACACTCACACATATATGGCCGGCCTGCATGCATTATTTATCACTAGATCGAATTGATGAGGGATTGGGGTAGTAAGCAGTACTAAGCAAGAAATCGTTCAAACCTCAATCTCACTAATATAACAAAAAAACTGTGAAATTAAAGGTTACCTTACTTTACCTTTCGTTTCTTTTTTATCTATTTATTCCCTCGCAGACGCATGTGGAAGAAAGTGAAAAACAAATTTTAAAAGGGTGCGGGGGGTTGGTGATGGGGATGCAAAACTTGAGGCAAATATGATTGATTTAAATTTGGGATTGCTTTAGCTCCAAGAAGACTATAAAAGGCATAAAGTTAGTGAAGCAGCATCTGCTGTATATGTTGTATATAAGGCAAGCTGATGATTAGGTTGAAGTACCTTTATGTAGACATTATGAAATATGGGTTATCTTTTTATCTTTTTATTAATAATAAAGAACGTATTAACTTGGAGTTTAATTATTATTAACTCAGACTCAAATCTATCCATCCTGCTTCATGGCTTTTAATGTCTACAAATTAATGACCAATCGAGTTCTGGGTCAACAAAAGTGTCATGTGTTGGAGGCAGCTTTTCATGAACTTCATGATGACTTTCTCTTAATGATCACCATACTTTCTATGCATACCTCAAATTTGAATGGTCACAACACACACCAATTACTGTTTCAATATTTTTAGAGCGCACATCAAATTTACAGGCTCGTAAGTACACCGGTTATGATTAATTTGCCATACTTTTCAGTTGTGCTCGATTTCATCAATTAATTAAGATAGGAGATACAGATATACAATTCGGAGGAGTTATAAACAATTAAGGAGCCCATGATTACATGAAATTATCTAACCAATATTTTATCTGAACCATTTTATTCATTTTTCTCTCTTCATGATCATTAACAATAACTTTATACTATTTTTAAAAATTGACTGTCAAAATACATTTTACAGGTATGTCTAACATCCCCCCCCCAATCCAACAAAATACCTCTCCTAGATTGACTCACTGCATAGGAGAGACTGGAACAATTTATTGATTATTTTTAATTATTAACTTTTTTACAATAATAAGTAAATTAAAAATTCATCAAACCACGAGATCGGGCACAAGTATTGAATATGCTCTATTTAAGAGAGCAGACACGGCTACGACCCATGTTCCATTCGTGGTGATGGAACAAACACAAATTAGTTTACAGGTCACTTTCCCTTGAATGTTGTGGGTATAGACAAAAAAAATTAAAGATTCGTCATTAATATAAATATAATGAATAATCATACGATAATAATTTACAATGCATTGAAACACGATATAATAATTTATTGATTGATTATTATTATTACTACATGAATTTTTTTAAAAAAAATTAACTTTGACTATATTTAGAGTTAAAATTCCAGTCACAGAATTTATATATGAATTTGGTTCTACTTATTTTGTATGTATAAGTTTATAAATAGAAATTTACTTGGTAAGTTTTTTAAAAATATTCCTACTTTCCTTTCAAAAAAGGTATTCTTACTTTAAAAAATTTATACTAAATATACACTCTCTTTTAATTTTCTGTAAAAAATATACACTTTTTTTTTTCAAATATGTATGTTTTCTTAAAAAAAATTTGACAACAAAGGTATTCAATATTCATTCATTCAAAATGGTAAAATACATCAAAAATGACACATATTCAACATCGCTAAAAACCAAAAAGATAAATCTGTGAACAAACTCACAGTACCTAGATTAATAGCAAAACACAACAAATTGTCTACAATAGCAAAGCACGGCGAAATGCCTACAAAATTATAAGGGCTGGAATATCGATGTCTTCGAATCTGTAACGTTGGCGCCCAAATCATAAGTGGATCTGTACTGGCTCGAAGCAGAACAACCAAGATGAACCAAACGAACACCGCACCAAGACGGGAAAGCACAACGTTGCATGAAGACGGGAAACCAAATGAACACTGCCGCACGCAGACGACGAAAACACGAAAAAAACACAAAAGAAACACTAGATCTATGTGGAAGAACCACTTATTTAGGCAAAAACAGATGAAAAACGGTGTAGATGAGTGATTCTAGATCAAAAAATAGCCCAGAATCACCCCTCTAATGAAAAAGAAAAAAGAGAGAACAGTTAGAAAGAAGACAGAACTTCTCTCTCAACCAAGAGTGTCGGTTCTTAAATTCTATTAGATCCTGATAATCTGTCCTCATTAGGTGAGTAATTAATTTATAATTATATTTTTAATAAAAAGGCAAAAGTTAATTGCTTAATTCATTGGAAAGAAAGAGCGTCAAAATTGCATTCTGAAATGCGGAATATTCCGGAGACGACGTCGTTTGATACTATCAGTGAGTGAGTGTTTGGTTTGGGTTCTGCTTCGGCGCGAGAAAAACACTTCACGTTCCCGTTTCATCATTTGCCCGGAAGAGAAAGACAGAAAGCCACGTGTCAGGGACCGATAACAGCTTCAAAAAATAATAATATTATTTATTTATTAGTATTTTGTTGCTAAAGAAAAAATAATAAATAAATAAATTTATTATTTATTATACGTTACGGCAGTTTCCATGCAGACGTGTCAACCTTCATTATTTCTAAATCGGCCGCTCTCCCTCCCTCTCTCTCTCTCTCTCTCTCTCTCTCTGTGCTTCCGATTTTCTCATTTTTGTTGTCATTATTCTCTCTCTCCATTCCTCTTCCTCTCTTTCTCTTTCTCTGTCTGAATTTCTTCCTTCACTGCTAGGGTTTCGTTTCCTTTACTTCAAAATCAAAAAGCACAGCTTCACCGGTACGTTCCTTTCAATGCTTCACATCCATTCTCTTCGCGCTTTCACGTTACGATTGACTCAAACGCGCGCTTAAGAATGCTTTCCTCTGTTTCCGTTTCTGTTGCTAAATCCACTGGATTGGGAATTCTGATTTGTTTGGGTTTTGCCTTTTTTTCCCCTGTTGGAAACTCGTGTTTGTGCAATGCGGATTTGAATTCCGTTTAGATTTTTCATTTATTTAACTTCCTGCGTGGCTGCGGTGGGTTTCTGTTTCTGAATGAAATGGTGAGAAATGAATATTTGAATTTATTGTTCTGGAGACGAAATGTTGTACTCCACCGTGGTGAGCCGAATGACCGTGTTTTGTTGAGGTTCGCCGCGATTGTGGAATCTGAGGTTCACAAAATGGAAATTTTGAGATTTTTCAATTATGTGCATTTCTCATTCACGAGTTTGTAGTTTCAACTGTGATATAAACAAAAAAAAAAAGCCTTAGTTGATGTAGTTTATTCTCCCTTTTTCTATTATTTTTTTGGGTGCAGGATGAGGTATAGCTAGCAGTAGTGTTGTATCTTCAATTAGAAGATTCTAGAGTATGCGATTACTTTCCTTGATGGGACCAATACTGATGATGGTCGCAGCAAGGAGAGTAATGCTATTGGTAAGTGTGATGGAGGTTGAATACATGAAAATATTAGAAGATCTGTTTCTGAATTTTTTTCCCCTTTCTCTGTTACCTAATGCAGATTTTAATGCATTTGAATCAGATGGGTTGAGGAGATCCGTATGCTTGCCTGAAAAGTGAACTAGAAATGGCTATTGCTGGTCTGCGCAGTGTGTCTGTGCTCGACACTTCTTTCCTGAGGGACTCCCATTCTCGGTCATCCAGGAGGAGGGGAGATGGAAGAAGGGGAAGCACCCGGTCATCTTCACTTTTGCAAATGTGGCGAGAGATTGAGGATGAGCATGTGGTGAGTCAAGTTCAAGGAAGACCTGGTGAAGTACTACTTGAACAAAGGAACAATGGGTTGGTTGTGGACCTCTCACAGGAAGATACACCGGATAGCCAAGAGATAGGACAAGGGCATGATCTAGAAGATGCAGCTTTGGGTGAGAATGAGTCTGAAACATGGTCACAGTCACGAAGTCAGAATGGATCCCATGATGATCATGAGGATTTAAACAATTGTAGCTGTGAAAACTCTTCTGACTTGGGAGAAGTTGAAAGGGAAAGAGTGAGGCAAATTTTCAGGGAATGGATGAATAGTGGTGCTGTGGATCATGGATCAAACATTTCCCGAGGAAATAACGGTTCAAGGGGAGAATGGCTTGGAGAAACTGAACAGGAAAGGGTGAGAATTATAAGGGAGTGGGTGCAAATGAGTAGCCAGCAGAGGAGTGTTTCTTCTGGGGAAAATAGGGAAGAACCATCTGCTGAAATTGATACACAATTTGAACGTGTGCGTGATGGATTTGTTGTTAACCAGAGTGAGGGCCAAACTGAGCATACGTGGAGGGGTATCCGTAAATTGCGTGGCAGACAGTTTATGCTTGATATGCTGAAGAAGGCTGAGAGGGAAAGGCAAAGAGAAATTCAGGAGTTGCTGGATCATCGTCCTGTATCACATTTCCCCCATCGCAATCGCATTCAGGTTTGTCCAATAATTAATTTATATTTTATTATTTTTCTTCACTTTTCTTGTGCCATATTTTTATTACCTGTTAAGTTTGGATATGGAGCTTTTGTGCCAAAGTAATGTAATATGGCATAGAATAAAACATTTCTTATGCAGAAATATTCTGATTGAAATACAATAATTTGGAACACCTAGGTAATGCGATTGAAACAGAACTCCTGTAAATGCTAATCCAACAAATCATAGTTTAAAATTCAGAACTTGATTTAAATCCCGAGCTTTGCACTCAATTTGATGAATGTCTGTTAAAATGTTTTCAGGCATTGCTTAGAGGCAGGTTCTTGAGAAATGATAGAACTGTTGATCATAACAGGTCCACTTCTGTTGCAGAAAGTGAATTAGGATTGTTGAGGCGAAGACAAACTGTATCAGGTCTAAGGTATGTGCTTTTTTATGCCATTAAGGTGATGAGAACCTTTCAACTCTTTTTTTTTTATCTGAAATCATCTTGTCCCCCCACTCCCATCCCCTCTTATTTATTAATGACATTTTTTTCTTATATAATGTTCTTGTCTTTATTATAACATCTTGTGTGCTGGGTTTCCCTTGTATGGATCCATATAGCTTTTATTTGGTTACTTTGATATGCAAAATGGCTGTACTGAATTTTTTCTATATCCAACTTTTGAATGTATAATAAAATGAAAATGATAACCTTATGACATTTAATTTATATGTTTTGTATATAATGGATGCACTTGCTCATTTTTAGGTTAAATTTAAAGAAATATCAAATTTTAATTTGTTTTAGCTGAAAAACAAAATAAAAGGAGTGATTTGTGTCTGAGTATATTTTTATCCTATTTGACATGGGGTTGATGGGCTGTGCCTTTTTAGTTTCTAGACAGTGGGCATTTTGTTGGGAAATGACATATTGGCATTTGAATGCAACTGCTGTTTGGGGGTGATTATGAAATTAATAACTTCTATAAAAAAATTCCCTCCCTGTTTTCACCTTGCATTCAGATGGATAAATTTAATCTCATTTACCCTATTTCCCCTAAACCAAATGAGAAATTGTTCTTATGTTGCAATAGCACTCAAAGCTACTAATTGTTGTTATGATTGGAGGTTTAGTTTATTATTTTCACCATTTCTTGAAATTGATTATTGATTATTTTATATATTTGCTTTATGTCAATGACATTAACTTGTCTTCTAAACAGGGAAGGATTGTTCTCTAGAAAGGACAATACTGGTTGCAGTCAAGCAACCAACAACCTATCTGATACCTCATCTAACATTGCTATTGATTTAAACACAAATGAACAAACTGGAGCAAGCAGTTCACATGTGGTTTTAAGTGTACATTCTGAACAGTCTGAACCTGATAACAGAGAAAGTAGTAGACTTGGGATATCAGGTGGCCAGAACTTCTTACAAGGAACCACATGTGAGCATTTAGGTTGGCATGAATCTAATGCTCATGCAGGAGATCAGTTGCAGTGTTCGCAAATTGAATCAGTAGATTGGCAATCATCACCCAGTGTTGGGGCTGAAAGAAGGGATGGCACTGAGCAAAATGTTGATGTGACAACAACCGAAGATACCGCTAATGAATTTGTCCAACAAAGCTTGCAAATTGATGATTCAGAGCATAGTAATAATCAGGAATTCAGTGAGGTACATAATGAGCAATCTGAGCTGGGGGATATGAGTAATGGTGAAAATAATTCATCACACCACAACAATTCTACTGAGGGCAATATTGCTGATGATGTGAATTGGAATGAATCTGGTGCTTTAGAAGGAGAACATCCGGGAGAAGTTATTGAAAATGAAGGAAGTGACTGGCATCAGAGTAACACTGAATGGAGAAATAGCAGCAATGAAAGTGTGGATGATAATCCGCTTAGTAATACAGCAAATGAGTGGGCTGAAAGCAGTTTGGCAAATGAGGATGGAGAAAACCATCCTCTGCAAGTTGTTCCTGAAGTGTGGCAAGAGGATGGTGGCTTCCAAGAGGCTGTCGAAAATTGGTTGGGAGGACCTTCTGACCATGAAAGTGCTCCCGGTGGTAGAGTTCATGGATTTTATTTGCCTGATGATGACAATGTGTACAGTGTTGAGCTCAGGGAACTTCTTAGTAGGTATGTAAAAATGAGAGATGAGTTTCTGCACTTATCCTTCTAAAATGAAAGATGTAATCCAGAATAAATGTTTCTGTTAATCATGCAGGAGAAGTGTCTCTAATCTCCTTCACAGTAGTTTTCGTGAGAGTCTTGACCAGTTGATACAATCATACGTTGAAAGGCAAGGTCATGCTCACATTGATTGGGAGCTGCAAGAAACAACCCCTTCTTCTGCCTCGGTAGAGCAGGACCATGAGCAGCACAGTAGAGATCAAATTGTTGATCAGGATGGTACTATTAATAGTCCACTTGACTTGCCTTCACTGCCTATGCCTCCTCCTCTGCCTCTTTGGGATCAGCATCCTCATCGTGACAACTGGCCGCATAATGACATAAACAATCAGCGTCTAGGAATTGTAAGTTCATTTTCTTGGTGATTTTTTATTAATGTTCTCTAATAATGTGAAAAGTTTTGTTTATGTGGCATTGGCCCCATAAATGATTTTTATTAGTTAATTACGGTTATAAAATTTATTTATATGCCAGATGATTACCATTCAATTATTTCTAGGGACCAAATGATTGGAATTTATGGGGTATAACTTGTTTTCTGTAGCAATTATTACATGGTATATATAGTTGATCCGTAGCTTTTTCTCTTTATATATGTGTTATTAAATATTTTTCTAATTTGTTTTTTCTTTTGGCAGGATTGGGAGATTATTAATGACTTGAGAATCGACATGGCTAGATTACAGCAAAGGATGAATAATATGCAGAGGATGCTTGAGGCCTGTATGGATATGCAGCTTGAGTTGCAGCGCTCAATTCGACAAGAAGTTTCTGCAGCCCTAAATCGCTCAGCTGATTCATCAGGTTTGCAATGTCTTTACCCTTTTACATTTGGCCATTCAACGTGACCTGTGATTTTTTTAAAGGAAAAAAAAAATTCGTTGTCGATAGCTAAACTGAGAAGACCAAGTTATATTTATCCCAGGAATACATGACAGCGAGTCACCAGATGATAAATCTAAATGGGAATGTGTGAGAAAAGGACTTTGCTGTATTTGCTGCGAAAGCAATATTGATTCTTTGTTGTACAGGTACTATTCATCATCATTTGGCAATCTGTAGCCGGTTTGCACCTGATTATAATCACCCAATACTGTTGTGCTTTTGTTGCAGATGTGGGCACTTGTGTACATGTTCAAAATGTGCCAATGAATTGCTTCAAAGTAGAAGGAAGTGCCCAATGTGTCAAGCGCCCGTGGTTGAGGTGATACGTGCTTATTCTATACAATAATATTGACATTAAAATAAGGTCACACTTTTAACAATATACAGGATTCTAACAAGTTTTATCTCCTGGACGTCTCCAGAGACTCCAGGTACTTTTTTTTTTTTTAGTTTATATATATATATATATATATATTGTTTTACTGTGATTACTGTATTTATGTCAAGTGCACCAATGGAACACATGATGGCATTTTTTTGGGCCATAGTTCTGATATGAATAAAAGTTGTCTGTTGTTTTAAAAGATACGATTCGTATCTTTTGTTTGATGTCGAGGATAGAGATTCAGTCCTTTAGGTGGTTGTTTAGACTTATAAATCAACCTGTCTCTGTGTTACTATGTAATGTAATTATGGTCTTGTTCTGAAGCGTCAAGACTCATGTTTGGGTTGCACACTGCATATATCAAAATCAGATTGGTTTGGCTGTGAAGTGGATTGAGTGCTTGCCTGGCTGTTATGGTCCGTGTTAGTGTCACCGCTCATTTGTCATGAAAGTTGCATATTCTATTTTTGGGTTGTGCAGGTTTTTTTATCTGATGATGGGTAGCTTGAAATGATGGCATATCACAACTAGAAGGAATTCGTTGGATTAAATACCATTTTGAAATGTTCTTTTTTCCTTTTTTATTTATTTTTTTACTTTTGCTGGGTTAGCAGTTTGGTGAGACAATATTGATATCCCTTTTTACGCAAGTAATGCAACGTTTTCACTTCTATTAATCCACTTGATAATTTCCGGAGGCTGGTGGTTTGGCGGTGTGACCCCGTAACATCCAATCATTGACATTGGGTAAAGTTAAGATATAGAAAATGAACTAACTATTTAAAAAAACGAGAGAAAAGATAATGGGGAGTGTATGTTCGCCGCAAATTATTAAGGATTTGGTTTCTCTAAAGTGAGTAAAGTGTAAAGTAAGTAATCTTAATCATTAATGAGCAAATTAAAAGATGATATTTAACCATATTCATGATTTGTTATGTATATATTTATAATATCAATTCTTGATTTTTTTATCAATGGTTGAGATTAATTACTTTATATTCTAAAGTGAACAATTCACTTTAAAGGAGTCAGATCCAATTATTAAGTATTCCTTTGTGTATAGATGATGTTCTCAAATGAACAAAATAAAACAAGGTTAAATCATGTTGTAAGACTATGCAGTTCTATTTAATTTTTGAAATTTAAAAGTTATTAATGAGTTATTCATATTTTTGAGAATTTTTGAATAGGTTTTTAGTACAAACTTAGATAAAGTATGAAAACTAATTCAATTATATTGTCTTTTACTTATTAGGCTATTACAATTATTATTGCAATTTATCTATATATTTCAAAATATATGAATAATATTTAAAAATTAATATATTAATAAATTATTAATAACAAAAACTTATTTGAAAAATGAAACATTTATTACAAACTTCTAAATAATGAAAATGTAAACATTTAATCTAAACATTTATTACAACAGAGGAGTTTAACCACAAAAGAAAGATTGCTGGCAATGGCAAATTGGCAATGAGGATTGCTCGAAGTATCAACACAACACAACAGTGTGTTGATCGCTTTCTAATCTCTATATTTACACGGGTGTTGAGTTGTTGAACCTTAATTAATTAATGCTGACAAACTCAACGTCTACATCCTACAATACAGTGTCTACCAATAACGTGCTCTCACTCTGACCCCGCCTCTCTGCCTTCTCCTCCACTCTCCGCCGTAGTCCCACCGAACAGCTTAGCGCACCGGCAAATGGGGCACGTCACGTGCGCAGCGAGCCACGTGTCAATACATTCAGGGTGAAACACGTGCCCGCAGTACGGAATCACCTTCACCGTGTCACACTCTCGGAACTCCTCCAGGCATATCGCACACTCCGGTTGCTTCGTGTCTCCCCGGTACGAGCACACCGGCAGAGACTTCCCGGCGGCGAGTCCCTCACCCCGGCACGGCGGATGACGTCGCCGGCGCCGGAGTGAGAACTCACGGAAGGACAAGAGGACGAAGGCGAGGAAGAAGAGGGCCGTGAAGAGGATGAGAAAAGTGTAGGCAACGTTGGAAGTGAAAATCGGACGCAGGGGAAGTTGCAAAGGCCTCTTAAACGTTGAGGATGATGGCGGTGAGGATGAGTTTGTGGCGGTGGGTTCGGTGACTTGGATGTGAGGGAGAGGGGACATGGATGTTGTTGAGATTGGTACATCCTCGTTCAGTAGGAGGAGTCTTCGGTTGTAGAATTCCATGTTTTTTCTTTTCTTACAGGAAACCAGACAAACACTCCCCAATGTCGAGAGAGGAGTTTTTAAGAGGGGCAATGGGGGGTTTTGTGTTTTATAACACTGGAAGAAGAGAAGGATCAGATTTTGGAGGAAAGAAGGAAGAAATAGTTACGGTGAGGTGCAGTACTGTGGGAGCCACTGTATTTAATCGTCGGTGACTCTGGACTTTACAGGAATATTGTTGCTGCGGCTTCAAAACACAGTTTTTCTCAAAGGATAGGCCTATAAGTTACTAATATTCTGTTGGAAAGAGAATGCAATAAAATTTAGGAGGTTGCTCTGGTCCCACTTCCTTGTCCAAATACTCTTGCGTGGTAGTAGTAACTTCAGCATTATAGTACACGAATTTCTACCCGACAATGTCGCCATGGTGACGACAGGGCACAAAATGCTAATATTCTTTACTTACTCTTGTTTCCACACCAGAGTCTTTTCCAAGGCACCAAGTAATACTGTATATTCAGCATTAATCTTATGTTTATGTGTACCCTGTTAGAAATAGACTATTTCCAAACAAGCAATGCCTGTTGAACTATTGTCGTAATTGAGTTTTTCAATAGTTTATATAGTTTATTTGTTATAGTTTGATGTGTGATTTTAAAAACTACAATTACCATGTTATCAAAAAAAAAACTACAATTACCTAAAGAATATCTCATGTTTATTTAGAGCATAGAAGCGGTGCCCATTGAGTACATTTTTCTTCTTTGGTACTGCTGCACCAATTATTCGGTCGAAATTAACCAGGAGTACTGCAAGAGCATATGGAAGTACTCTAGTAGTGTCCCTTTCCAAGGGTGGAGAATATTGAGATAAAAAAACTATACTAGCACCCCACATTTAACACTTCTTTAATATATTTACACTCCTTGTATCTTATCTTTTTTAATACAATTTCTACTATTGGACGAGTTTCATTCACCCAATAAATCAATAATATTACTGCGAATACTACTAGTTACATTTCTGACCATATGGTGAAATGTGAAGCCAATGCAAACTTTCTGATGATGCACAAAATCGATGAAAACGAAAGTAGCAAGTAGCAACTAGCATTTACAGACAAAGGTCACCAGTAATTTACAACCATCCCTAACCTGACCATTCCATTTTGGCTGCATCTTCTCCTAGAGCAAAAAAAAACATGACACATCCATAATCTACACAGTACATATCAAACTAACTTCATAATATACATATAGACACCAATACCAAGTATTTATACGTATTAGAGCTATATCATCAGGCATCATAGGACGTATAAGTGGTCACAGCCTTGACCCCTTCAGCAATTGCATGTTTCCCAAGCTCCCCTGGCAAAACCAGCTTCACTGCTCCTTGAATCTCCCTTGACGACAAGGTCACATGCCCGGTGTAGTCCTTCAGTCTGGCAGCCTCACCAGCAAGCCTCTCAAACATGTCATTCATCAAGTTATTCAGAATGGTCATGCATTTGGAAGAAATCCCCATTTCAGGGTGCACTTGCTTCAATACCCTGTACACGTACCTCTGGTACCCTTCTTCTCTCCCCCTTTTTCTCTTCCTCCTCCTCTTCTTCACATTACCACCAGTACCATTCCCCTTCTGGGTATTGGCCTTCTTCACAATGTCTCTCTTCTGCTCTTCCTCTTGATTTTGGATTCCACCATTTTGAATATTCTCTTGCTCGTCATCATTTTTGTTTTCAGAAGTGATAGTGGTGGTGGTGGTGCTTGAATCCTCTTTCACTTCCTGAACGGGAATGACCCTCATCACATTCTCTTCTTCTTCTTCCCCTGTCTGATTAATACCTCTGTTTCCTTGGGTTAATCTTTTGCTGCTGCTTATAACCGAGACTTGTACGCTTTCTTCCACAACTTTCCTGGTGGATCTCACCACCATCTTCTCAGCACTCTTTGGAGCCATCAACTAACTATCCTTTCCCTCACCCTTTCAAGCTTGCCTCTTTTTTTTTTTAACAAAAACTTGGAGATGAAGGTTAATTAATTAATTGAGGTGATGAGTATATATTTTTATAAGCATCTGCCAAAGCTTCAGCGGGTTGTAGAGGTTGACGTGTGGAGGCTAGGTGTCAAATGACTACGAATCAAGTAGATTACGTGGGGGGTAAAAGTGAAAATGGTAAGTTCTGTAGATCGTGGAGGATGTGAACTGTTCCATTGATACTGTTTCTTTTCTTACGCTCTTGATTTGATGCTTTAGCATTTGTTTTTATTTTAGTATTATACAATACGCAATAATATTTTCTATCTCTGTTGTTAGAAGAACTTGCTCATATATATATATGCATACGTGCAATACCAATTTCGAAGCACCATTGATTTGAAACAATCTCTACCTTTGTCTGGTTGGGATTAATGGTTCTGATAACAGGGCACTATTTTTGTTGAAGTGGAAAAAGAGGCACGGTTCTTGATTAGTAATATATGAATATCTTGCACAATTTTCCATACCCCTCTCCAATATAGCTTGCAACTTCCACTAGAAGAGGGTACGGAACAAATCTGTAGTGGCCAAAGCTCCAGTTTCTTTCACTTAGTCCAGAATTTCGTATAACTCTTTAGTTAATTAGTTCACAGTCAGTTCTTACGCATTCAATTGGACATATGGTAAATCTTGATATATATATTCATCCGCAGCTCTTATTGTCTCTATTTAGTTTTATTTTTTGGCTTCGGCTCCTTTGAATGCAAAAAAAGAAAACAACAACAACTGATAACTGATAAATATTTCCGTCGAAATAATTGATAAAAGGGCCAACAATATACGCAAATGATTTTTCATAGCAAGATCAATGTCTAAAATAAAGTTTGAAAATCAATGTCTAAAAAAAGTTTGAAATATATATGACCAATAAATTTGGAAAAGGCAAAGTACAATTTTTAAGGCAATTTCTATCTACACATACATGATTTTCTATCAACACATACATGCTGCGGAACTATTAGTTCCGCAGGTGTATTTTTTTTCTGACACACACATACCGCGGAACTATTAGTTCCGCGGGTTGTAATTCACTGCGGAACTAATAGTTCCGCAAGCATTTTTTATTCGTTATGTGTGTGTCCGAATTGAATTACAACGTGCGGAACTATTAGTTCCGCGGTGAATTACAACCCGCGGAACTAATAGTTCCGCGGTATGTGTGTGTCCGAAAAAAAATACACCTGCGGAATTAATAGTTCCGCAGCATGTATGTGTTGATAGAAAAACATGTATGTGTAGATAGAAATTGCCATTTTTAAACTCATTAATTTTGGCTAAAATTAGAGGCCCAAAAGGATAGTGTCGAAATCTAGAAAGCCCATAGCCCTCGATGATTGAAAGACAAGGACATGTATGCTTATAAATTATAAATAACTAATGACCAAAAAAAAAATGCTTATATTGATCAACTGAAGTTTTTGTTCTTCTCGTGCTGCTCGTGGGTGAATGCCATGGTCCCAGTAGAATATCAATGTGCCATAGCTTGAGTGTGACCCCTAGGCACATAAAGCTAATCAAGAGTGGAACAGGGTTTCTCTGTCTCTCTCTCTATCCAATATTCATGTTGTTTACTTGTTTTGTTTCCTTCTTTTGCTTTCCAAGTTTTGTTTTCGTAGCCAAAGAAACAAAAGAATTCTAATCATCAGAGTACGAACCGAATATTAACTATTATTTATTCCTCTTTTGATTCATAAATATTAAGCTGCACTATCTAATATGATTTCCCTCAAGAGCAATTCTAGCATTTTTGAAGCTCAATAACACTCCATTACGGTATTCAGGCTCTGTCACTGATACTTTTCATTCAATTACTTATTGTATGGAAACTCCACTTTCCTTTGTGGGAAGTAGTTTTCTATTTGAAGTGGGGAAGTTTAAGTAACTTGAGCAAAAACACAAAACATAAACATCCAAAATGTGTCTTTTAAATATAAGCGGTGATTAATTAATAACAAAAAGCAACAGCCGAGATGTTTTCCGATGATATCCAGCTTGGGATTAATTGCTGAATAACAGTGAGTACTTTTGTGGGGTCTATTGTATTATGTTTATCTGAACGAATTTGCAGAAATTACTGCATGGAATGGAATATATAGTTGAGAACATGTTATTGTCAAGTCAGCAAACTCGATGATTCCAAAGTGCATGAAATTTATATACGAATTAGATCACGGTGATGGAAAATTCTGAAAATGCAAACAGCCAATACATATATAGATCAATTATCGATTGAATTGCAAACTTATTGACATTCATCTTCTTTTTTTCTTCCTTCTTTCTCCTTATGGAAGTTATCTTAAAAGGGTAGATATAATTCCTAACAAAGTTGGATGATTATAACTTATGCCCTTAGTTACATCAACCAATGAAGAACTTAATTTTCATATACTTCTACATCTCTTGTTAACCTTAGTAAGCTCAAACATGGATAGGAAGAAAGACTCTACCTCCTCAGGCTTCACTGCATATCTCAATTCAGTTGCTGATGATCTTTTCGTGCGTAGTGATGAAATTGGCGGCACTGACCTTCTTTTCTTTCTTGGAGCAGGTGGGCAATTCTGAATAACAGGAACCTTGTTGCTTGACCAAGTTGGAGTTTTGCACTCTTCTAACTCCTCCTCCTGGACCTCCTGTGTAATTTGAATCAGTTTCATATTTGCATCTTCTTCTCCTTCTTCTTCTTGTTTAGGAATAATATTGCTTGATTCTTCCATTTCTGGAGGAACTAGCTGCTCTGTAATTGACCCAGTAGACATGTTAGTTAGTTACACTGAATATATAATATCACACAGAAAACAAAATATATATATTTGTAAGCAATATATATAACGATATTAATATGCTGCTAGCTAGCTATAGCTAGGTGAGATCTTTAGACAGGGAGAGAGTATAATTGGAAAGTGGGAGATTGTTATTAATTTGTAATTCCTTTTTACCTTTCTTGTTGAAAGACTTTCTCTCGACCTTTTTGCTTCAAACTTGAAACTTGAAAGAGTGTCAGTGCCGTGCGGTTATAGTTGCCCAACGACAGCTCCATGTGAGAACAAGTCTAAGTTGGCAAGAAAGGCACTCTTCGGATCCTATTTTTGTGTAAGTACGTGTTGGATTTTTCTGGCTATAGCTAGAGTGTCTTATATATGCTTCAATTCACACCATTAGTAAAATGAAAAAAATGTAAAAAAAAATATTACTCTAACTATAAAAATGTCTTACAACTAGTACTGTCAATTCAGGCTGGCCCGGCCCATTCGGGCCAGCCCACTATGGGCCAATAGATTTTCGGGCCGGGCCGGGCTAAAATAAATGTGGGCTACTAATATGTCAGCCCAACCCAGCCCTCCATGGGCTACGGGCCAAACGGGCTAGCCCATGGGCTCATTTTTTTATTTTAAAAAAATGATTTAATAGAAAACTGATGCATTCACACCTGTGAAATTAATCACACCCTAGGTATGAAACGCACTGTAAGCTAGTTTAGCACACAAAATAAGACAATTGCATAAGCCTGACGCTTTCACACCTGTGAATTTATTCACACCGGTGATGTGAAACGATCTGTGAGGCTAGTTTAGTACCGAGAAAAGATAGTCCAAAATATCTTACGCTTCTACACCTGTGTAATTATTCATACCCCTAGTGTGAAACAGTCTGCACACAATTTTAGCAAATTATAGTCGGGTCAGCGGGCCAGCCCAGCCCACCACGGACTAGCCCACTTCGGGCCAATGAATTTTCGGGCCGGGCCGGGTTGGGCCAAAATATTTTCGGGCCTAGATTTTACTAGCCCAGCCCATATTTTTATCGGGCTAAACGGGCTAGCCCATCGGGCCTAGCCCATTTTGACAGCCCTACTTACAACTACCCTAGGTATCAATCACTATCCTTTTCAAAAATATTGACAGTGAGTTAGGTAAGATGGAAAAATAAATAAATGGTGAATATGTATATTTGAAAATCTTGGGGCCGTTCGGGGTCGTTTCAAGTTTCTGATATTTGGTTTTAAAAGTTAATTTTGAAAACAAAATCTGTTCGGGTAAAATGGGGTTGAATTCGTTTTTTTCTTAATTTTAAAACAGTTATCACCTGAATCTCAAAATCATAAAAATAGGTTTTGTGATTCTTGTTTCAGTTTTAAACGCTAAATACTATCATTTTCTCGTGTCTAGAGGTGGGTATGCGCCTATGCGGGTAGCCCAATCCGTATATAAACATACCGGAAAGGCCTGAGCTGCAAAATAAATGGGCCTACATGATGTGGTTCGTGTCCGGGCTGCATAGTCCACGAGCTAAATGGGGTCGGCCCATGGGCCTATTAAAGAAAAAAATAATTAAACTTTGAATAAAATAAAATATACATTAAAACTGTAAAATTTAATTAAAATAATTGGATTTTAAAAAAATTTGCCTATGGGGTTAAATGGGTTGGGCTAAAAAACCCAAATTTAAAACGGGTCTATATTTAGGTGACTCATAGCCCGCACGGGCTGCGGGTTAAAAAGGTCGTCTGCAGGTCAAGACCCATATATCTAGCTCTACTCGGGTCTCTTCAGCATCCTCTCGTGCCATCTAGGGATGGCAAAATGGGTCAGCCCGCGCCCGCTGAGGAATGTGGGACAGAAAACACAACCCGTCTCGTTTAAGGGCGAGTTGGCAGCCCGACGGGATGACCCATTTTTGGCGGCATAAACCCACGACAAATAAAAAAAACTAAAAAAGTCATTTAAAAAATAGTATAATCAACCCGACGAGCGGCCCAAAGCGGGCTGTAGGTTGAAAAAAGGGTCAAAAAGTGAGTTAGGCGGGGCCAGCTCGTCGGGCCCATCTCGTTTGCTACCCCTAGTGTCATCCCTCTCGTTTCTTCATCATTCATAGTGAGGCGAGGTAAAGAGAGTGACTAAACTAAAAAAAATTGAAACTCAGAACTCAGAACTGAAACTAGATTTGGTTTTTGAAATTTTCAAAACATAAAATCAAAAATCACCCCGAACGGGGGCCTTATTTGTCTTTTACTTATTAATTTAGTTTCAGAAAACTAAGGGGAGTCAAGGTAGAACTCACTTATGGAGAGCATATTAGACGTTATAAAATTATTGGCATCTCAAATTACAAATTTAAGTTTGTTTGAGAAACATATAGCTTGACATCCATTTAAAGTGATCAAAGTTGATGATAAACCTACAATTAGATCAACTAACTTTGATTGGAATCTGTTCAAGCTTTAAAAATATGTTTTGTGATAATATTAAAAGTTTACTTATTTCGTTGTGTCACCTTCCCCCCGTATTAAACGGAATTACGGAATAATCAAAACAGGGATTACTGTTACCTAATAATATAAATCATGGGGGCCTATATTTTAACTTCAATTTACCCGACAACATCATTTTAGGTTTATATCCCAGTTTAATTTGGATGCATCTCCGAATCTTCCTTTTACAACTTCAACTTCTCAATTGGTTAAATAACCATAACCATATATTCTTGGACATTTTATAATTCAGCTGCGATATGATAAATTAATAAATATTTTTAAATGAGAACTTTTTACTTTTGAGTGCCGTTTATAATTAGCTTAAAAACTAGTATTTGAAGCAGATAAGAGATCAAAGAAAAAGCAATTGTTTCCTTATATAAAACCGTCCATGTGTTAAGGGGACATTCACACCTAGCATGTTTCATATATTAATTTAACGAATGCGATGCAAAGCAAAGCAAGGCAATTATTGTACCCAAAGCCAGCCTATATATTCAAAAGTAACACAAACGTTCCCCTCTCCTTTTTGTGCTTAATTAAATTAATGCCTACCCATTAAGACAGCTTAGAAAGCTTTAATTTGGTTTAAGGACATTCAAGCCCACATGGGGATTGTGAGGAATGAGCTGGATAAAGAGCGCAAATCCAGCTTGAAAACTAATCAATCAATCATGAAACCATAATATCAAAAAATATCGATCGATGATTAATCTTTTACTTTAATAATTAGGGGCCTAAAGGTGCCCTATGAGGTATTCCCTTTCTTCTCCTTGAATTTGAGCAAGCTTGTGGAGATGAACGATGACAATTAGGAGAAGGCGTGCTTCGGTATACTTGTTTGTGGATTCCTTCACGCAATTCTTCCTCTTCTTTCTTTGATGGCAACCTTCTTGCCATTCCTTCCTCCATTTTCCCTATTTCTTCGTCTTTCTTTGCGCTTAAGGCAAAGCTCACGTTCCCATTTTTCTTCATTCCTACAAGCTATTATTATTATTTATATATACACACAATTAATATTATACCATGGTTACGTAACAATAATAATAATAATAATAATAATAATATAACAACAACAACAACAACAATTATATGAAACAAATTAACCACTCCAAATTTCCAACAACGCATTCCCCACTTATTGGTGTATTATGCTAGCTTGTTTTTAATTTTCGGGCACAGAAGTAAAACAAATTTAAGTAAAAACAAAACTAACGCTTAGGAAACACAGTTCCTGCCTCATCAGCAATAACACATGAATATGGCTCCATGACTTCAATTAATTGAATTAATGAACAATTTGATATAGTTAAACTCTTTTTAGTGCTTAGCATTTATTGTCTCTGACAGCCGTGTTCGAATCTCCCTCCTCCTATCTATATTACCATGATCAATGGCACTTTCGGTAATTACTTATATGAGCCCCAAAAAATTACAAATCAAGCATTCCATGATCTTCTCCCTATTAATTTGTTTTTATTTTTCGAAGCAAACCGGAAAAATAATTAAGGGACAAATTACGCGACAAAATATAGATAATAGATTATGAGAGCTACCAACCTTGCATCCCAAAGAACAGAAACGAAAAGGGTCCAATAGATTTCTCCTGCATATCTCGCACAAATGAGAGTTGCTTTTACCCCCACTAACAGCAGCATTATTATTGGTCTTAAGCTGATTCTGAGGCCTCTCATTCAGGAAAAGGACTCTAGCACTATTGATCACATATGTCTGAACCCCACTTATATCCAAAACCTTCTGAATCTCTGTTACCCTCACAACATCATGATACGAAGACCTCCTTATCTGCATTTGCACTTACACATCAAAAGATTCAATATAATCCTTGCTTCTAAAGTTCCATCGATCGCCACAACATTAAAATAATTTCTCTAATCTAACTAATACAATACAGAGAAATTAATTAATTAAACTATGTCTATATATATATATAATAAAAATAAAAATACCCACTTGAATTACTTGATGATCGTTATGCCAGGATTGTCTGCAATAGAAACAGAATGATTGGTCTGTGCAATCGAGGCAGTACATGTTGCATTCGTTTCTGGGCGCGTCGATGTGGGCTTCGCACACCGAGAAGAATGTGGTCGACAATAACCCTTCCAGCCATGGTGGTCGCACCAACATTAATTCCTGATATGATCGGAGACAAACCCAACAACAACAACTACTGTAAGATGAAGAGAAGATAACATTATTATTATTATTATTATATATGTTGAACAAATTAATTAAAGAATGTGGCTATATTATATTATGTATATATTTAGCATTGTGGGAATGTGGGTAACTTACGGTTGGAGATTATACTAGGAAAAAATTAAGTCAGGAACAAACAGGGGGCAAGGGAAGGCAAGGGAGAAGACGAAAGAGTAACATAAGATTTATCAACAAAACAGTGGGAAGAAGAAGCAAAGGACAAAGCAAGTGTATATATATTGTATTGTATGAAAAAAAAAGGGGTTTCTATGGTGCCATCGTAAAAATAACGATTTTGGTACCATTAGTTTTTAACCAATAAGATTTTTTAGCACGATTTTGCAATTCAGTCCCCTAAATATTTTAAATTTATTTTATAATTTTTATTTAACATTAAAATTATTTTATTTAAAATTTAAAATTACAGTAATTGCTAAATGATGAAACTCATCTTTCCAATCTTAGATCATAATCTCACATATTCTCTCCTTTGAACAACATGCTCCCCAGTTACTTCAAGAACTATTTTTTCCCGTGATGGTGTGAAGGAAAGAATTGCAAAAATAAGAGGGAATAACTATAAAATAAAAAGATTAAGGATTAGTATATAATATTAAAAAATTATAATTCTTAAAAAAAATAATCTAACGTGGCAGAGTTCTATTTTATCAATGGTTGGTAAAACAACGGTTCAACGGCACCGTAGAAATTGCCAAAAAAACAAAGGTGCAAGCGACGGTTCAAATGAAAGGATGGTAGGTCAAGCGGGTTTTGGATCGTTGGATTGGAGGTGTTTGCAGGGGTTACGCTACAGCTACATTTTCAGATATATTTTTTTTGGGCATCTTTTCGGTGTCATCGTTAAATTATTGCACCTAAACTTTTCTACATCATTTTTGGACTAATTAATTAATTAATTAATAACATGAAAATTTATGACTTATAATGTGTTATTTAGTTAACAGATTAATAAAATAAATTATATATAATGATTAGTTAATTATACTTTTTTTACGATAAATGGCTTATTGCATTTCATTAAAAACAATATTAGTTAATTATACTTATACATATCATTAAATAGCATAAAATAGCAAAAGAAAATAGTGAGCAGAAAAGGGGAGGAAAACAAAAATGTTTGTGAAATTATCCGATTATGAATTATGAATGGTATATCCATCTGTCTATATATATCTTTACAGAGTATTAGACTTGACCCCCTTAATATTTCAGCCGCTTCTTATAAAGTTGATCACTTTTTCGACATTCCATGTATTATGCATGTTTATAACTAATAAATCACTGATTAAGGAACATTTGTTTTGAAAAGAAATATTTTTATTTTTATTAAATAATTATTAAATACTACTTTATTTTATTTCTTATTTTTAAATATATATATATATATATAAAATAGTGAAAACATTTAAATTCATTTTTATTGTTTTATATAAATATTTGAAAATGAAAAATAAAGAAAAAAATAATATCATACTTTTATAATTAAATATTTATCAAAACAGGTCTTAAATATCTTGATGTTGAGCAAGAAGACTTTTTATAGATCGTTTCTGTCAATAGACAAGTAGTGCCCAATCGAGCAAGAGAAGATAAAGATATCTCCCACACACTCAGATTTTTATTTGGGCAAAATAACTAAAAATAATATTAATTAAAAAGCTATTTGTCGAAAAATATTAAAAAAAAATATTGGGTCGAGGTTATTTTTGTTAAACTATCATGTGGTGTATCTCCATGGCATGTCGGTTTGGATTTTTCAAGGGAATACACCGTGTGTAAGGATGGCAAAAAAATTCGTACCCGTGGATATCTGCGGATAAAATCTGTTACGGATATGGGGTGGGTACCTTAACGGGTACCCGCGGGTAAATTAACGGGTACTTGAGGTACCCGCCAATAAATGGGGATGGGTAGTGAGGTACCCGTACCCGTACCCATTAGTAAAATTACAAAAAAAATCTTTTTATTTATATACATACCTAAAAGTCTAAAACACCAATGCACAATTTAACAAATATTAGAGTGTGATACAATACTTTTAGTTATTGTCTTGCTTTGTTTTAATATTGAACAAAGTGACTCCAAAATATATATTATTTATTGTGTCATGTATTAATTCTCACATTCATATTTTTCATTTTATAGTTTTATTTGTTTTTATTTAATTGAACAATTATTGATATAACAATTAAGTTAAAATTATATGATTTGTATAATTTAGTCTTATTAATATGATGTTCATTATGACAAATATTGTGTGGAAACAATTTCTTTTAATAAAATTTTTATAGAATTTTTTAATTTTTTAATATCCATGGATATCCGCGGATACCCGCGGATTTCACAGGTACCGGCTAAAATCTAGATAACTAGTACCTGCGTATGAGGCGGGTACAGGTAGCGTGTATATTAAACGGGGCGGATAGCGGGGAGCTACTACCCGTGTCCGCCCCGCCCCATTTACATCCCTAACCACGTGGCATCCATACCTCCAATCCCTTTTCATGTGTCCTACTCCCCATGCAACTATATTAATTAATTGGTGCTATCTAGGGTATACATAGTTTGTGTGCGAACCATCAAGTAAAACTTAGATTTTTACAACAAAAAAGAATAAAATAAAACTATTAGATATTCCCTTCATTGTAAAATTTTGATAGTTTAATTTTAGCTTTTCGTTTTTGTTCCAAAATCGATTGTTTTAGAAATCTAAGATAAAATTATACAATTTTTTCAATTATACCCTTCAATTTTTTTCACCCATTTCAAGATTAGCTTCAAGAATCTTTATATATACCTTGCGCATCAATCGCAAAACATTTCCATCTTTTATCTTACCTATAATATAAGTAATTTAAAAGAAGTTTCACGAGTTTTCTTTTTTATTAAAAAAAACTAGAGAACAAAAGAGGAATAAAAACAAGTAAACAACCTAGAATTATTCCTATTTTTTCTTAAAAATAGAAAATAAAAAGCAAGCTTTAAAAACAAATAAAATAAAAATCTATCCAAACAAATTTATTGTTTTTTATTCTTAAAAAACTATAATCAGGGTCTCAATGTTTTTTTTGTGGTAAATGATAATCAGGGCCTTATTAATATTCCTCTCCTTTTTCTTAATTCTTTTTAATTCAGAAATCCCTCAGTGGCTATAATAAATGAAACCACCCAAGCCCAATACTGTTCAAAACGAGATCGGGGGTCCACCCACCTGCTTGATGCTATTCCCCTAAGAACTGCTTCAAGAATCATGATGTAGCGTGGGCTTGTGGCCCTGCAAGTCCAATGCACAAAGCTGGGTTGTCGTAAATTAATGTCGGGTGCTCGTAAATACACCCCCAAATTAAGTCATTCACTCCACTTTAAAAATTGTATTACTTGAAATTTCAAAATTACTTTTCTTAACATCACATTTTGTTTTCTGAAATCCCAAAATCACATATTTTTCAGAAACTCGAGTTTCCGGAATACAAAATTACAAAATTTGTATTCCGAAAACTTGCATTTCCGGAATGTAATTTTTTTATTCCGAAAACTTGAATTTCTGAAATGTATAAAATGTCAATTTTTTGCATACTTTCCGGAAACTTGAGTTTCCGGTTTCCGGAATACAAGTTTGCATTTCGATAACTCGAATTTCAAAAAATATGCAATTTTGAAATTTCAAGAAACAAAACGTGATATTAAGAAGAAATAATTTTAGAATTTCAAGTAACAAATTTTTTAAAGTAGAGTGGATGGCCAAATTTAGAGGTGTATTTACAACCACCCATTAATGCCTATTGCCTACCCACTTCACTTGATCCAAACAGCCCTCCAAGCCCATCTCAAAATTAAGCTCGGTTGATTAATTTTGACCATAAAAAAAAAAAGCTCGGTTGATTAACCATGAATCCATGAGGTTTGGCAACAGGTTATTTGGGCAACTCAAGTAGGTCCTAAAGATTGGGACCAAAAATAAGTAGGTCCTAAGAGTATCTCCAATCGGGTATTTATTAAGCATTTTACCAAATAAGTATCAATATTTATTAAGAACTATGCATTGGATAACATTTTTCTTGGGGTACTTATTAAGCATAGGTGCTTAGTTAAACACTTCTCCTAAGCACTCATTCATTAAATGCATGGTGGGTCATGTCTTGCTTTATGGATAAAAAAAATCAAATTATAAAATTTAAAAAGTTGTTATTGGTGAAATGTAATGAATGATGTGAGGTATTGGTGGGGTCCATTTAAGAATTTTTTTGGAAGTATTAGGTTGAAGAGATATAATGCTTAAATTCAAAAAGGTAAAAATAGATAATATATACTAATAGAACCTACTTAAGTACCCCCAAAGTAAAATGTTCCATTATAAATGCTCTAAAGATCCTTGTTGTCATGACCAACAAAAAATTAAGGGGGACCTGGCAAAACATATGTTGTTGCATTTATGGTGATTTTAGGTGGCAGCTAGGGACATGGTTCACGGGTGAATTATCTGTAGCAATATTTAGATATATTAAAATATTAAGGTCGTAATTTGTTTATTAAAATACTAATTTTTTTTTTTTGGTCAAAAAAATACTAATATCTTTAATGTGATTTTCCACAATATGTATGCTCCTAGGGCCAGCTGGGTTCCCATTTCTATGCGATACTTGACGACACAAACCCTATACTTTAAAAGTTAAAGCCCATCTGCAATCCAAAAAAAAAATAATGAAGTTAAAAGTTAAAGGGAATTGGTATATACACCACAAAAAATTAGCCATACACCCCACTTAACTATAGAAATTTCTAAAATACCCTCTATTTTTACGTATATTCCAGAAACTGGAGTTTCCGAAATGCAATTTTGTATTCCAGAAACTGGAGTTTCCGGAATGCAAATTTTTTGAATTGTGGGGTGTATTCCGGAAACTAGTTTCCGGAATGCAAATTTGTATTCCGGAAACTCCAGTCAAATTTGTATTCCGGAAACTCCAGTTTCTATACAATTTGTATTCCGGAAACTCCAGTTTCTGGAATGCAATTTTGGATCCAGTTTCCGGAATGTAAAATTGCATTCCGGAAACTGGAGTTTCCGAAATGCACGCGAATTTTGAGGGTATTTTTGAAATTTCAGCATTAAGTGGGGTGTATGTCTAAAAAGTGTGGGGTGTATTTACCATTTCCCAAAGTTAAAACCCATCTCTTCCCTTTGGCCATTTTAAATCTTTGGTTGGTAGTTGACCAAAAAAAAAAATCTCTGGTTGGTAGACTTGGCATTGGCAAGAAGTATATGTTGGCACAAAATACACTTCGAGTACTTTCGTCGAGATCAAAACAATAATCGGGTCACATGCCTTCGTAATCTTCAATCACCGATGGTGAAATTTTGGAGTTTTTATATATTTATATACACAAATTCTGGACAGTTTCGATCGATATTCATAGCTATCATGCAAAATTTGCGACCCAATATTTTATAGTCGTAATCGGAAAAATGACAAAATGAAAGGAGAATCAGAATTTTCTATAGATAATTGTTTTTATTGACGGCATTACTTGTAAATAATTGATGCACAAACCGAAGTGACGCGCCCACCTTTCAACGTCCAACCAATTTTTTTTGTCTTACTTTAAAGACTTAAATTTCGTATATGTTATGATTACAAAATATAAATAATTGTAAGTTATTATCAAAAACAGAAATGTTACACACACACCCAACATACACCCAACACACACCCCAATTCACTATTTCACACACTAACATTGGGTGTGGTGTGGGTGTACAGTGGTCCATCTATCAAAGTCCTATCAATTAATAAAATAAATAATTGTAAGTTAATCACGGGTGGGGAGTTGCTGAATTTTGTTAGGCTCACCACCCACCTTGGTTGTAATGATTAAATATATATCCCTTTTCAACAAGTACGTAGCTGTAGTATATACTATTTAAGAGTAACTGATTAACTCGTGCGGTGCACCCTCTATTCTATTCTCCTCTACCAAACTTCGGCCATTGGCCAGCCAAAATGTCAATAAACGGGTAAAATGGCGGCGAGCCGGTAGTGCAATTCTGGGATGGGAAAAAAAAAGAAGGAAATATATTCGTATTATATGTTCTCTACAGTTACACTAGTTTCGGGAAAAATATGTATTACATTTACTCTGCTTGTCGATCTCAAAATTTTGGTTATTTTAGAATTTCAATATACAATTAAGCACTTGTTTTCAATTATATCCTTAGATTTAATTAAGAGGATAAGTAGTAACAAGAGTAGTTGAAAATAATAAACAAAGGTATTTTAGTCTAAATTTAACTCACTTAAATATATTTTTATTTGTGTGCTAAAACTTTAAAATACCATTTAATTAATGAATTAATAAATGGGAAGTATTTACTTTTATGTATTAGATTTGAATTTGAATTCTCATTCTTACACAAAGCTAAGTTACATTGTACTCACTTTTACATGAATTCACGGGTTTTTTTCATGTTATAACACATATTTCATTTAACTATTTTTATTTTAACATACAATGTATTATTTGAAAATATCCGGGAGTGGTTGCGGATCAATCTTAAGGATGATGGGAACCGTGGGGATGTTCCGTGGTCGCTGCGGTTTGTCACAATTCTGGATGGTCTTTGGCATGCTAGAAATGTTCTAGTGTTTGACAGGGAAGTGTCTAACCCAGGGTCAATTGTGTTCCAGAGTAAATATCAAGTGGAAGCCATTTTTGCTAGCTACACGTGTCATGGCACCATGCGAGGGGACCCACCTAGAGGGGGGTTAAACTCGTCTTTTCATTGGACTCCTCCACCGCCTCAGTGGATCAAAGTGAATTGTGATGGGGCCGTGAGGATGCAGGGTGCTCAGGCCGGCTGTGGAGGTGTGCTCCGGAACCATCATGGGGTCTTTGTCAGTGCGTTTGCCGTTTGGTTGGGCTCTTGTTCAGTCGTTATGGCGGAACTTTGGGCCATCTTTCATGGACTTTCCCATGCGTTTCATCATGGTTACTACCACCTTGAGGTTGAATCTGATTCTCAGGCTGCGGTTCGGCTAATTCAAAGTGGATGTAGTGCTTCTCACCCTTGTGCCTTGCTAGTTCGCCGAGTGAGGAATCTTATTTCCCGTGCTTTTCAGGTTCGTGTAGCCCATATCCACCGTGAAGCGAATCAAGTCGCTGACGTTCTCGCCAAGTTGAGTCTTCATCAGGAGGGTCCTCAAGTCTTTGATACGGCGCCTCAGAATATATCCCTTGCTCTGTTCGCTGACAGTTGCTCTATTTCCTTTCCTAGAGGTTTCTAGTTTGTGTTTGTTTGCTTCTTTTGGGGTTTAGTTCCCTTTTTGTCCACCAAAAAAAAATGTATTATTTGAAATATAAATAAATATTTATTATTTCATATCACATATTCATGAACATCTAAACAACTTAAAATTTGGCATTGGCAATCATGATCATTAATACTCCTTCCGTTTTAGAAAAAGAAAATAATCTAATTCAATGTCATTTTATATTTTTTAACACAATATTAGTTATTATTATTTCAATTTTCTATGGACGGTGCAACTTTTGAAAATATAACGTTAATAGTAGGTGGTGCATTTATTGATGTATTTATAAAAATTAAAAAATTTAAAAAAATTAGTAAAATTATTTTACTTATTAATGCATTTATTATTTTCCTTAATCCTTATGAAAAAAACCTTAAAGGAAACTTAATGTGAAACTGAGGGAGTCTAATTTGCATTGTTCAAAGATTGAATCAATTATTTTTCAATTTTATAGAAGGTTACATATACAAAATGGGGAGGGATCAAATAACGTTACACTGTTAATAACTTCTTACCGGATAGTTATATTTTAAAACTCACCGTTGGATTAAAAGTTGTTTTCACATAAATCATTTCAATAAAATTTTACATCAATGTAAAACCATTTCGTGTATGATTCAGATGTGTTGAGATTCATACATTTTAAAAGATGTTATTTTTTTTATTAATATAAGTTAAATTATCATTTATAATATTTACACTTTAAGCCTAAAGTGCTGCTGTTTATGGTTTGATAAGATGATCATAGTGCTTCATTACACGAAGCCATCTTGTAGTGCTTAATTATGATCACATAACCTAACAAGTAATCTTCACTAATCACTTGCAACCTTACACAACATTTCAAAAAACTCAGATATTCAAATCCAAATCGAGTGATTATTCTCAAATCCACATGGGTAAATACTAAGCTCTAATAAAGAGTTGATACATGCCACATGCACTATCAATTATTCAGTAATTATAATAATTATGCCTGTAATAATAAACCAAACTACAAGGGAATAACATTGGCTATTTAAGAACAACTAATCTCTGAAGAAATTGGATTTAACGGAAATGACCGATCCCAAGCATATTTGAAGGTGATAGCATCTCCGTAGATAGGTCGACCATTATTGACAAGACAAACATTGCCTGAGACACTCAAAACTGAAGGGTCAATGTGTTCAATGGTTTGAAAACCACGGCAATTTAGCTCCACATTCATTTGAACACAAGGGCAATTGTTGGTGATTGTCACGCGCCACTCTAGTTTCCCCTGCACTTTAGATCCTGTCTGAGACTGACTCACTGAGAGATCCCTCAAGAAGCATTGGCTATAGCCTAATGGGGTGAAAAATAATAAGAGTTAAAGAACGGACAACAATTTATAAAATTTTCAAGTTTCATATCTATCGGGAGAAAACATTACCTTGAGAAATAAGGACAACGAAGCAAACTATGTTGAGAATTTTTTTGGTTGAATCAGCCATTTCTATTTGACCCCACAAATGTTAGCTTCAATTCTTGAATTTATAAAAATTATGAAAGAAAAACTATAAAAATAATTTAATAATATTGTTCTACTCATTCATGTATTTATTACTTTTCTTAACCCTTATGAAAAAACCTTAAAAGGCACTTAATATGAAATAGAGGGAGTATAATTTGCATTGTTCAAAGATTGAATAAATTAATTTTTCCATTATAGAAGGTTACATATACAAAATGAGGAGGGATTAAATTATACTAATGTAACACTTTGAGCAATATTACATTGTTAATAACTTTTTACCAAATATTTATATTTTAAAACTCATCGTTGGATTAAAAGTTGTTTCCAAATAGATCATTCCTATAAAATTTTAATTAGCGTGAGTTAATTAGTTTTTAGGAATGATCTATGTGACATTAACTTTATTGTTTGGTGATCACTAATACATAACACGAGCAAGTTAACGTGAAACTTACTAAAATATCATTTTTACTTTTTTTTTATGCTACATCGAGGAGTATCCCACCGCCTGCACGACGGGGACTAATCTCCCGCGGGAGTTTCTTCGGCACCTCTAATGGATGTCATTCCTCCCAATAACTAATTCATAAAAACCAATAAAAAGTAGTTAAATTAGTTAATTTTAATTAATTTAAATTTTATTCCAAAAATGCCTATGAGGAATGAATGAGTGTCTCTCTCTTTTTTTTGATAGATAATGAGTGTCTCTTTAGCATAAATCTCATAATAAATAAGGGTATAAAAGGATTTTATCAATTAATGCATTTAAAAATCGGTCAAAGTTTCTTATAATTAGGATAACAAAATAATCCTATATTTTCCTATAATAGGAATTGGAGGTAATATTTATTTAACACTAAATATTACAATGTGTGTAATTATACTCCATTCGGATTCAAATATAAGCAAAACATGATAGTCTAAAATATAAACAAATATCAACTAATTTCACTCTCGTAAATGAATTCATCCACAAAATATCTTTCATTAAATTTAGATTTTAATTTCAATAATGCCATTTATTAACGGTATTTTAGGAATTAATTTTATTTTTTAAATGAAATAAAAAAATAAACGAAACTAACTAACATTTTTAATTAGTGTAAATTAATTATTTTTTTTATATTTGAGTTCAGAGTATATAAATAATAAATGAAAAGAGAGTTTACCAAACAAAATAAATGAAGAGAGAGATAGAGGGGAGAGAGTTACCTCACCCCCATAATAATAACATTGTTATTCTCCAATATTATTCATTTCTATCATTGTTAATAAAGTTTAATGTTTTTTAATTTGATATATGTCAAAAAAAAAAGTTAAATGAAGAGAGAGAAAGATAGAAAACAAAACTTTCCAATCATCTATTCAACGAAGAGAGATAGAAAATAAAAAGTTTAATATTGTTATTCTCCAATATAATAGATGAGCGATGTCATGAAAAAAGAAAGAAATAGAAAAATGTTAAATGAAGGATGAAAATAATTAAATATTTAAATATAGTTATTGTAGATCTATTCAAAAAACAAAACAAAATAATAAGACCTAAAAAGTCTCTCACATGTGAGGGTCCAAAAATAATAATAAAATATATTAATAAACAATTTTAATAGTTGAGATACCAAATCACTCACATCAATTTCAACCACTAAAATTGTTCATTAATATATTTAATGACTATTTTTGGGTCATGATGGATGAGAGACTTCCGAGTGCCATTAGCTTAGAATCCACCTTTATTCAAATCAAACGTGAAGGAGTGACTTGAGTTTTTTTGGTGAGTAAGGAGTGACTTGAGTGAAAGCGCTCACATTTTACAAACTTGGGAGAAGAATTTCATAAGATCTGCATTAAAATTAAAAGGCAATTTATATTCGCACATACATACTTTACTATCTGCACATACATGTCCGCGGAACTATTAGTTCCGCGGGTGTATTTTTTTTTTCAACACACACACTCCGCGGAACTATTAGTTCCGCGGGTTATAATTCTCCGTGGAACTATTAGTTCCGCGAACTCCGCGGAACTATTAGTTCCGCGGGTTGTAATTCTCCGCGGAACTATTAGTTCCGCAGGTTGTAATTTAACACATACATGCCTGCGGAACTAATAGTTCCGCGGAGAATTACAACCCGCGGAACTAATAGTTCCACGGAGTGTGTGTGTTGAAAAAAATACAACCCGCGGAACTAATAGTTCCACGGAGAATTATAACCCGCGGAACTAATAGTTCCGCGGAGTGTGTGTGTTGAAAAAAAAATACACCCGCGGAACTAATAGTTCCGCGGACATGTATGTGCAGATAGTAAAGTATGTATGTGCAGATATAAATTCCCAAATTAAAATGAGACTTTGGTGGCACTTAACATGGACCATTTCTAAAGTGGTCCACTATGGACTAGTGAGTATTTATGATGGACCATTAATTATTAGAATCATAGATAGATTAATTTTTAAATCCAAGGGTTAAGATTGAGAAAAAATGACTAAAAATACAAATTTCATTTAAAATAAAAAATTAATTGTTCTAGTGCCATTTGTAATTTTTATATTTACAAAAATGAACAAAAAAAGTAACATATTAAAAAGCTCTCCCTCTCCTTACCCCTCTCTCTTGCTTTATCTCTCCCCCTCTCTCCCACTCTCTCTCAACCTCCCTTTCTCTCTCGCTCCCTCCCCTCCCTCTCTCTTCCCCCTCTCTCACTATCTCCCTTCTCTATCGCTCTCTCCCTCCCCCTCTCTTTCTCGCTCTCTCTCCCCACTCTCTCAATACCTCTCCCTCCCTCTCTCTCGCTCCCTCTCCCCCTCTCCCTCCCTTTATCTCTCTCTCCCTCCTCCTCATCTCTCTCCCTTTCTCTCTCCCCTCCCTCTCTCTCTCTCCCCCATTCTCTCTTTCCCTCTCTCTCTCCCGCTCTTTCCTTGCTCTCAATCGCTTTCTCCCTCTCCCTCTTGCTCTCTCTACATCCCTCCTTCTTTCTCTCTCTTTCCCTCCCTTCCTCTCTCGCTCTCCCCTCACTCTACCGCTCTCTAAAACCTCTCCAACAAGAGGGAGAGGGAGGGACGTAGAGAGAGCGAGAGAGAGCGAGAGGGAAGGGAGAGAGCGATTGAGAGCAAGGAAAGAGGGGGAGAGAGAGAGGGCAAGAGAGAATGGGGGAGAGAGAGGGAGGGAGGGGAGAGAGCGAGAGAGAGGGAGCGAGAGGTATTGAGAGAGAGAGCAAGAAAGAGAGGGGGAGGGAGAGAGCGATAGAGAGAGGGAGATAGTGAGAGAGGGGGAAGAGAGAGGGAGAGGGAGGGAGCGAGAGAGAAAGGGAGAGAGAGGGAGCGAGAGAGAAAGGGAGAGAGAGGGAGCGAGAGAGAAAGGGAGGTTGAGAGTGGGAGAGAGGGGGAGATCAGATAAAGCGAGAGAGAGGGGTAGGGAGAGAGAGAGAGGGAGAAGGAGAACTTTTTAATATGTTACTTTTCTTGTTCATTTTTGTAAATATAAAAATTATAAAGGGCACTAGAGCAATTAATTTTTTATTTTAAATGAAATTTGTATTTTTAGTCATCTTTTCTCAATCTTGATTCTTGAATTTACAAATTAATATATCTATAGTTCTAACAACCGATGGTCCATCGTAGACGCTCACTAATCTATAGTGGACCACTTTAGGAGTGGTCCATGCTAAGTGCCACCTATCCTTCCCCACAGTTAAGCTGCGGTTACACACTCACGTCACGATCTTCTCGCAGGAGCCTCGGCAGAAAAACAGGCTCACCTCACCTTGCTTTTATTTTTTTTGATGAAAAAAACCTCACCTTGCTTTTAAGGATAGTTTTACACTTTTACCTGCAAAGCAAAATAACTCAAAATCTGAAGGGCGCACACACACACACACACACACACGCGCGCGCGTTTGTGGACCCACCTTTTGTCTCCCTCCTCTGCTGCGTATTTTAGGACTCTTTATTTATACACACACTATATAGCTTCCGTTTTTCTGTTGCAGACGCTGACTCAACACGCTTCACATTTGACTCTCAAGTCCTATCCTATCCACTATAAATAATTGCCATACCCTTTGCTGCTTCTCAATCTCATTCATTCTCTCCTCCCATTGCTTCCTTTCTTCCAAATGGAAAAGCTTCTTCATTTTGCCACCATTCTTGTAGTTCTATTCCTTGGTCCATTGTTTCATGGAGGAAAGGTATCAGCTTTGAAGAGCCAAGACGGATCAGAGGAATGGGGATATGTACAAGTCAGACCCAGTAAGCCTTAGTGCATTAGAATTCTGTAATTTCCATCATGGTGTGCATCTTTTGGGTTTGTGAAGAAGTAATCTAGACTCTAGAGTGACACTAATTAGTTGCAATTCTTTTTTTTTTTGTGGTTGTGTTGTGTTATTACAGAAGCGCACATGTTCTGGTGGCTTTACAGAAGTCCATACAGAGTGGAAGATCCTTCCAAGCCATGGCCAATCATTCTCTGGTTGCAGGGAGGCCCTGTAAGTATTGTTTGGATTGGGATATATATAATCTGAATTCTGAAGAATCTGAACAAAAACAACCCTTTATTCTGAGTTTCTGTGTGAAATCTTCAAACATTTGACAGGGTGCTTCAGGGGTTGGGATTGGAAATTTTGAAGAGGTTGGGCCTTTGGATACCAGCTTGAAGCCAAGGAATTCCACATGGTTGAGAAAAGCAGATCTCTTGTTTGTGGTAAGTCATAAAGTGATAACTCATCCATCATGAAGCAGCATTTGATATTTTGGTTCTAGTGCTTTTTTGTTGGTTCTTTTCACTTTGTGGTTCTTATGACTCAATGCTTTTGATGTCATATTCATAACACAGGACAATCCAGTTGGAACTGGGTACAGTTATGTGGAGGATCCTAAACTCTTGGCGAAAACAGATGAGGAAGCAGCCACTGACATGACTGCATTGTTAATTGAGTTATTCAATAAAGATGAAAACCTCCAAAAGAGCCCTCTGTTCATCGTGGCAGAGTCTTATGGTGGAAAATTTGCTGTCACTCTTGGATTATCTGCATTAAAAGCTATTCAAGACGGGAAATTGAAGCTTAAACTTGGAGGTAAGCCTAGCCTCTCTTGAATTATATAAACAACTGTCAGATTCCAGATTGGCCTAATTCAATTCATGGTGACTGAAAAGCAATTCTGACTTGTGAATGTGGTTATTAACTTGTTCATTTCTTTGTTAGGTAGGAAATGATGGATCCAATTATTATATTAGAGCTTCACGAAATGTATTATGATTTTGGGAAACATTTTTCTTATGTAGGTGTGGCATTAGGAGACAGTTGGATCTCCCCAGAAGATTTTGTGGTATGTAATGTAATGTAAAATAGAAATTGTTCTGCACATAGGTTTATTTTGTTGAACTTTCACGTTTTTCATACTTGACCCGAAATTGCAGCTCTCATGGGGTCCTCTCCTTAAAGATCTCTCACGAATTGGCGACAATGGACTGAAAGAAATAGACAGGTAAATATGTTTTGATCCATCTTCTCAGATAATAACAAAATGTATACAGCAAAAAGGATTATTCTATAGAATGGCTCTAACAAACCCATTTTAGAGATCAGTATAGTTCAGAACATAAAGAAGCAACTTGAGGATGGTAAATTTGTTGATGCAACCTACTCATGGA
This sequence comes from Glycyrrhiza uralensis, assembly GCA_030159175.1. Classification (NCBI taxonomy): domain Eukaryota; kingdom Viridiplantae; phylum Streptophyta; class Magnoliopsida; order Fabales; family Fabaceae; genus Glycyrrhiza; species Glycyrrhiza uralensis. The sequence continues at coordinate 50,783,217 of BRZY01000003.1, read as the reverse complement.
GTGAACTCGAGTCCAGGATTGTCGCTGTCAGCAACAATGTGGTAACTTTCATTCAACATCTATATTTATCCCATTAATGAGTTCTCTTTCTAAATCACAATATGTACTATAGTTATAGTCTAATGCTATTTTGCTCCTAAGTAAAAAGTCTTATAATTTTTTGTTGACTATATAGGACTTTTACAATATATTGATGGATGCTGGACATGATCCAGCAACCTTATCAGCAATGGAATTGGGGTTATCCAAAGAAATAGCAATGAAGAGGTACTCCAGGTATCTTACTTCTATGAGGTCAAGGTCTTCTAGTACTCCTGGTGCAGGTGATGATGATCTTGACAAATTACTAAACAATGATATAAGGAAGAAGTTAAAGATCATCCCTGAGAATGTCACGTAAGTCTGTAATTCTTTTTAATCAAGAAAGATGAGTGTGCTCACAATTTTAACTGCAGATTAGCAACACTTGAAATGATCTCTTTAACTATATTGTGCTGATAGATGGCGATCCCAGTCCAATGATGTTTTCAACAATTTTGAAGGTGATTTTATGAAACCAAGAATTGATGAGGTAAGAAGATACCAGACATTTTAATATAAAATTATATTCGACGGTTATGGCCAGTCACTCACAACAGCATAGGTTTTTCACCTTAGACTGCGCCTTTCTTGTTTTCTTCAAGTGGACAAATTTTTTCTTTTTGTTTTTTTTTTGGGTGTTTGATATCCTTTAGTTAACATCTCCAGGTTGATCAGCTACTAGCTAAGGGGGTCAATGTGACTGTGTACAATGGACAAGTAAGAGTCCCTTTCCACAACACTTCCATTGTTTCTATAATAATATGAAATTTCCACAAGTCACAACACTTCCATAATTTCAATTTAATAAAAAGTAAAGTAGATAAGACTCTTGATTGGACATTTACAGCTTACCCCAATTATTTGACATGTTGACTTGGTCTCAAAGTAACGAGATTTTCTTGTTTGACTTATTTAACAATCTTGCTTTATCTTTACGTTTTAATCAGATGATTATTTAGTTTTATGTGTGTTTTGATATCAGTAGTTAATCATACTCTGATTATTATAGGTTGATCTGATTTGTGCAACCATGGGGACTGAAGCTTGGGTTAAGAAACTCAAGTATATGCATCTCTCTCTCTCTTTCCTACCTTATCCATCCCTTCAAGATTGGTAAAAGCAAAGGTCAAGGTTTCTTATTTTGTTCTCCATCTTACTCTATTGTGCAGGTGGGAAGGTCTTCAAAATTTCTTGGGGAAAGACAGAACACCCCTCTACTGTGGAAATGACAAATCGACCAAAGGCTTTTTTAGGTCATACAAAAACCTATACTTCTATTGGATCCTCAATGCTGGCCATTTTGTAAGTCAACATCAATCATCATCTCAACAGCTAGCTATTCATACATTTTCAATGCAGCAATACTACTAGTAGTAGTAACATTTAATAAAGTGACTTGTCGTGTGCTCTTCCACGTCATCTATAAATAAATACTCTTTATAGGTTCATCTATAAATGAGTTTTCACGTTTATGGCCAGTAAATGGAAGGAATCGCTTCCTTATTTCTTTAGAAAATAAAGCCTTATTAAAATAATAATTTTGTTTATAATACGTATCCTTAAAGACTTCATCCACCTTAATTATTTATAAAAGAAAATCAGAAGTATTTTCAATTTTTGAGATACTAAATTATTATACTTTTTATTCAATAGTTTTTTAAATTTTTTTCAACTTGTTCTTAAAAGTATTGCTCCCTCCGTCCCTAATTATAAAAGGTTTTTACCTAATTCTCTTCCACCAAAGAAGTTAGTTAATATAGTTTATAGCATTAAATATGTCAATAATTTACATTGTATTTCTAAAATTGTCCTTAATAATAGTATTTCTCTCTTATCACTTTCTATCTCCTATTTAATTAATGCATTACTACTTCTCTCTTCCAATAAATAAGGGTAGTTTGGGTAAAAAATAATTAATGCATAATACATTTTCAAAAGCCTCTTATAAAAAGGGACAAACAAACTTACAAAAAACCTCTTATAATTAGGGACGGAGGGAGTATAACTTTTGGATCCGGACTTTGCGGCATATAGTATAGTTTCTGCAGCAGAGATATTGGTTATTGGATTAATCCATCCGCCGAGAGTATTGTAACCTAGCCAAGGAATTTTTGAATTGGAAACCAATGTTCTTTCTTTTTTTAAAGACAATCACTCCTTCAAATCTTGAGGTTGGGGGGGAGGTATTGAGTACTGACTACTGAAAATAAGTAAGAACTAATAAAGATACAAGTGAAGGAAAGGCATTTATGATGAGTGTGTACCAACAGTTCAGATTAATTTAGGTGCTGACTATGTTTATTACTTTTGTGGGAAACATTAGTGTCAGGTTCCTAAAGTTAAAAGACCCAATGATAGTACTGTCTCTTCAGAAAAGTCAGACAATGTGTTCTGTCTATGTTTCAGTTCTTTTGTGTGATAAGAGTACAGTAATTTATGGTTTGTTTACTTGCTGCTTCAGGTACCCTGTGATCAGCCCTGCGTAGCACTGCAAATGGTGGGTTCGATTACACAGTCACCAGCGCCTTGAAGTTTTCATAGAAAATAAATAACTGCTACTGTATTTTGTAAAACAATAAAACAGTGTACAAGAAAGAGAATTAATTGTTGATCAGATAAAAAAGAGAGTCTTCAACCAACAAGCGCAATAAACTCATGGAAGGGAGGGAGCGCTACCGGATGTTATTTATGGCTTGTTTTTACAATGACATTCTTTTTCATGTCATAATTATATATATGCGCTTTTAATTTCTTCCGAGTTTGGCCATTCAGATCTTTGTTTTCGGTTCCTTGTAGCATGGTAACATGAAAAAATGTCACCATGGTAATCCTAGGCAATTGCAGTGCACCTAAACCATAGATAGATATAACTATAAAATCAAATCACGTTTGGGTTAAAGCACACGCATAATTAAACATGCTAAAAGCCTGTTAGATAGAGTGGGTGAACTAGGGTCCGTGATTAGCTGTAGTAGTAGCAATGACGGTTTTTTTTTTGGTCAACCAGTAGAAGCAATGACGTGGTACTATAATTTCTACGATCTACTGGCTCTTATTTAGCCCACAGTGTGTATTAATTGAGGATCTTAAAATGTGACTGATCCCTTCTTGGGGCCGCATCCGTTTTTCTGCTTTTGCTTTCTGCTTTTGCATTTTTCTTCTTCCTCCACAGCTATGCCGTGCCACAGCCATGATTTCTGGCGACTCGCAAAGCTCCTCTGCGTCGGTTTGGAAGGCGCAGTCTCCGCTAGGTTTCGGACGTCAGCCGTCCTTGTTTGGAGTGCGCTAACACCTCCTTCTGTAGCTTGGAGGCTGGTCTGTGGGTCCTAGTTGGTGGTTTGGGTTTTGGCCTGGGCTGGTCTGTGGTGGTTCTCGGTGGTCGGCCGATCTGTTTGTTGGTGTCTGGTTGGTTGGTTGTTTTTGTTTGTGTTTGTTTGTTTGTTTGTTTGTTTGTTTGTTTTGTTGTTTTTTCGTTTTTCGTTGTCCGATCCTTCGTCCTCCGTCCTCGCCGGCGCTGCCTCTTGCAAGATCTCGTCTGCCGCTGCTCCTCTGCTCCCCTGCCTTCTGGGTCGTTCTGCGGCCTATTTTGGGGCCTGGCCCAGGTTGCTTGATACTGGTGGGGGCTGATGTGGTGACATGTGGGTTAAAATGTGGAGGCTGAAGGCTTTGGGTGCCCCAAATGAGCTATACCCAACCCACCTCAAGGAAAAATCTCTCTTTTTACATGTCTCTGTGTCCATGGTGGAGAGCTGGGTGTTGGTCTGGTGGTGGTAGTTTTGTTGGTTTTTCTGTAGTTTGGCTACGTTTGAATGCAGCTGGGTTCTGCTTTACAGCAGCGTGTCATGTATTGAAGTGTCGCATTTGTTTAGACTCTACGTATGCTGTGTGTTTGGCCTGTTTTTGGTTCTCTTGTAGATGTCGTGCGGGGTTAATCCCTTTCTATGAATCGTTTATTCTTTGACAAAAAAAAAATGTGACTGATCTTTGGGTATATCCAGGACCAGGACATATTTAATTTTCTATTTGGATTGGGACTCCATATCGTTGTCGGTATTAGGAGGTGACGTAACTTTAACAAAAAGAGATTGATTAACGGGGTTGCACAATTAATTGCATTTCAGGCTATTGTATTTGTACATCTTCGTCATCTTGTTTTATCGATCATCTTTATTTCTGGCTGATAACGTCTTTTCAGATATATATCATCCGGTAACATAGTTAATTTGTCTGACAATTGTAGATTTATGTCATTTATACTATACCACTGGAGTTGAATCTTGGCATCGGAATTACCGAATCAGGAAAGCTCTCAAGCAACATTAAATTCTCTTGTCTCTCTCGCTCTATGGGCTACATTAAATTCTGTTTGAAAAGCATATTTAGTTGCAATAAAAAAGCATATTTGGTTGTAATAAATTAAAATTAAAATTACTTTCAAGAAAAAATGAACAAGGTAAAAATTTTAAACTTCATTACAAATTTATTTTTAAAATAGAAGTTATTTTAAGTATAAATTATTTTACTTTAAATTTAATTTTAATTAATATCAATTTTACAAAACTAATGTCATTTGCAATTAATAAAAAAGTTAGATGCAAGTGGTTAATATACTCTATCTAAAGGGACGATGAACTTGGTTGGTACCCAACACATTAATCCAATGACCCTTTTCCCATTGTGATACTGGGAATTAAAACAAAAAAAATGTCATTTACGATTAAGTTTGCAAACAATGAAAACACATTCATCTCTTATAATTTGTTTTTCACTGTATGGATGGGATTGGAAGGGCTTCAAACTTTCTTGGAGAAGGATGGAACACCCATCAACTGTGAAAATGATTAGACGACCAAAGGAATTTGAGACCGTCTCCTCGGAATGGGGTGGGGGTGTGTCTATATCATTTACATAAAAAAAATTTTGGTCGAATATCATTTACATAATTTGAAGGTATTTTCTATCTACACATACATGTTTTTCTATTCACATATACATGATGCGAAACTATTAATTTCACATGTATATTTTTTTTCCGAACACATACATGATGCGGAACTAATAGTTCCGCAAGTAAATTTTTTTTAAAACATACATGATGCGGAACTAATAGTTCCGCACATTGTAATTCAATGCGGAACTAATAGTTCCGCAAGCATGTGTAACGAATCAAAAATACTTGCAGAACTAATAGTTCCGCATTGAATTACAACGTGCGGAACTATTATTGAAGTACAACGTGCGGAACTATTAGTTCCACATCATGTATGTGTTCGAAAAAAAATATACATGCGGAACTAATAGTTCTGCATCATATATGTGTGGATAGAAAAGTATGTATGTATGTATAGATAGAAAAGCCCTTAATTTGAATCTGCTGCAGCCTGCAGGTGCCTACGGATCAGCAGCACTGTTTCACATTACACGAGTGGGCGGAATCACACAGTCGCCAGGGGTCCAAGTTGGAGTCAACAAGCAAGCAAGCCTAGAAGTCTAGAACAACAATGAACACATAAAGGAGAAGAGCAACTACTGGAATGCATGCAAGTAGCAATCAATTCATTGCTGATTTTACAGTGCCATTCTTCTTTTAAACGGCATAATCGTATATAATTTTCTATTTTCGGTCGTGCCTTTGTCTTTTTTCCTAAATAGGAAACATCAGAATTTATCATGATCGGATTTTGTTGATAGAGATTGCCTTGAATATATAAACATTTTTAAAACATACATCAGTTACGTATTTAACAAAGCTTAAGATATGGATCAACGTAATTTCACGATTGCATTATTATTGTCTTCCCATGCTTCCTCCTCTCTTCCCCTCCCCAGCTCGCCCTATTCTCTTCATTCTAGTGTGTCGATTGACAAATGAAAAATGCTGAATCCCACATAAACATCCACCAAGTCGGAGGAGTTCCTCGGTATGGACCAGATAGAAAATGGAAGAAACAAATGGATAGACACTGCAGGTATTTGTCTCTGATGAAAAATCGCTACACTTTCTGCCGAATTCTCCAATACTGACACAACGTTCAGTTCACATAGAGAATTATGCAAATTGTGTGCCATTGACATTTAACGAATAAAGCGGTGGGGACAATGTAGGGAACGAGGGAGTAGGGAGGGTAGGGAGGGGGAGAGAGAGTAAACGGGGATGATCAGAGTTTACCCGAATTATGTGAAAAACTTTTTATATGAAAGTAAAATTATTGTACAATTACAGTTTATTTTCGAAGGACTATCTACAGGACAGCAGAAGCACATATATGGAAAATGCTCCATAATTAATAGGGGATCAAATACCATGCAATATACACTACCTTTACACGGAGCTCTGCCAAAAATGAAAGACGAAGGGGAAAAGGGCAGAAGATTCTATATGCCTGACTTCATACACAACAAAAGACAGCTACTCATTCAATCTTTTCCAGTATTTCCAACCTGGTTTTCCTCTTCCAACCTTTCATAGTGGCAACAAGATTGATCAGTCCAACGACCTGGCTTTTACTGTATTCCTGCAAGGGGTGCGATGCTCGGTTAAAACCTAAGCAATCGGACAGCGTAACGATGCTGTAGAAAGGAGCTAGCTATTCTTACCGGGTGTGCGCGTGCCCAGTGGACATATTCTGTCTCGGGAAGGTAGTAGGCCTGGTTTTAAAATCCAAGGTAAAGACGTCCATAAATAATAAAGTGTTGATTGCATTCAATCCAATGGAAGTTTCAAATATGTAAAAGATCCCAATTTATAGAACAGGTCGGGCAGCAACACCCAAACTAATTCTACCATGGGACAAAAACTCATCTGTATTTGCAAACAACATAGTGGGAATGTGTTCCCATGTCCTCCGTTCCTTACCTTAATGAAAGTTTCAACCATTTGTAGCTTGGACTTCACATTCAACGCCACAAAATGTTGTAGCCCATTGATCAAAACCTAAAAGGTGGAAAGACAGAAATCCAACCCCAACAACAACAACAAAAAAGGGAATTAGTGCTGGAACAGGAAGGTTCGGTATATTGATCATTGTCTGCAACTCGGCATCATAAGAATTCATATTTATTTCATCACAAATCCAACACTTTTTTTAAGATTTGATTGCCATTAAGATCTGAAAATAAAATACTGTTGAAAGCTAAACTTCAAAAAAGTAATTCACATACCATGAATTTTTAACAGGCTTAAATATATTTTTGGTCTCTAAAAATAAGACATTTGTTGAAATTAGTCCCTATTTGAAATTTAGTTATTTAGTCCCTACATTTAACAAAAATAGTGTTTTTAGTCCTCTCCAACAACTATTAACACATGCTCTTAGAAACAAAAACACTATTTTTGTCGAATATAGGGACTAAAAATGAATAAAATTCAAATAGGAACTAATTTTTTTAAAAAAAAATTAGAGATCAAAAACATATTTAAACTTGTTTAATTTAATTACATAATTTAATAGTGGAAAGATTAATTAAGTTATGCCACTATTTTATTAATATAATAATCTACCATGTGAATTCCAAATCCAAAATCAATTGAAAGCACTCAGTTATCGTAGCTGAGAAATAACCTGTAGATCCAATGACATTAGAGCTCGCCCTTCATCACTACATCTCTTCACCCGTGAAAGCCCTTCGACAAGAGTTTCCGCAACAATTTCAAGCCCATAGTCCAACAATATGTCTTGGATCTACTCATACAAAAGCAGAATTTGTGAATCAAAGGCCATGTTTAGACACTAGGAATTACTTTTCTATGTTTTTCTTTTTAACAATTTAAAAGCAAGATTTTCAAACACAAATATGCACTTCATGTAATAAGTTTATACATGCACTTGATGAGTATGATTCGTGATAATGAGTCATAGCATTACCTCTTTACGAATTCCTCCATGAGCAAGTCGTGTTTTATAGTGCTTAAACTCCCCCAGCAACAAATCAACATACCTATCAATACAATTTAAGTAAGAACTGCAGAAATAATGCAGCTTATTTTCAAGATAAAATTTCTGGAGAAAAAAAAAAGCATGATGGAAATGGGTGGATTGGAATCAAAATAAGTTCTATTGTTTGGATTGTTTAAAATAGAATGGGATGGAATTGAACATATTGGAATACATTCTATCTCAATCCATTCAATACCTCACATTTTCTTCCCGTCCAATTTGGGAGGAATAGGATAGAACAAGTCTTTTTCTCCATTTCATCATTAAAATATTCAAACAAAGGAATGGTAACTCAATTTTATTCCATTCCAACAGAACAATTTTTGAAGTTATACTATCTGGTCCAAGGCCTCATCAAAGGCTGTTTGATGAGATAACATACATTTTATCAACATAATTAGACACTAATAACAATACAAGTATTGACATAAAAAATCATCCACTAGTAATGTTCGTAATCCCAAATTGAAAACATCTTCACTAGGAGTTTGTTAATCGTTATTCTCTTATATTTCATCACATATACAAACACCCAGACTTGTTCATTCTCAAAGAATGTCAGTTACCCAAGATCCCAATAAATTTTATAAGTACATGCAATATGTTGTTTAGCTTCGGTATAAAATAAGCAATTACCTAGACCTAACTATATATAAGTAATAAGTAATATAAAGAGGAAAAAAGAATGACTTAGCATTCAAATATAAAGATGATGCAAAAATACAAACCCATTATGCTCCATTCCAAGCTCTTTTACTTCCCATTTACAATTGGCAACACGTTCAACATACCTGTAAGAAATTCACAAAAAATTTGAAAAGCAAAAATTGTAGTTTGTACTAGTTATTTAATATGGCCTTGCAATACAAAAATAGTAAACACTACAAATTAGGTTGAAATTTCTGTTTCTACAACTTGTAAACCACTATCAATAATGTTGGTCAACGGGCCAACGTTAAGACGCTATAAACCGCATCTAACACCAGACACAATCCTTTCTATGTAATTGGCAACACTTTTGTGTCCCTTAAAATATAACACAAAATAATTTTTACTGCAAAACAATTTTGAATAATTTTTCCCTTTAAAATAAAGGAAACCTAAATATTTAGTTGAATTATTGATAGCAATACAATACTTAACATAATCAAAAAATAATATTAATTAGTATATTTGGAAAAAATTTATTTTCTACACCTAACAGAAAGTTCAAACCAGACACTAGAAGATATTTCTTAAATTAAGTTCATTTCAGTATAATATGGTTTCCCTTCTCAAGTGGTTTTGGCAAAGCAAAAAGAACCCAAATGGTAGATGTCAATTCGATAATACAAAACTCATACACATTAATAGCAACACTTCCAAAGCAACCTTATAGACTCCTAGTTAGGTGTCCATTTGTCTTACCCATTAATATGCAGCAGTAGTCTCACTGTTGTGCGATGCACGTGCTCTATAAGATCAGGTACAGCATCCACCTAAAGATATCCTTATATTAAAGATCGTTGTTACCCATACTTAGCTTTTCATCTTAAATGCTAAAACAATTGAATAAACTAGAAATAAACAATTAGATAACCCTAAATATTCAATCCAAACACGATCTTCCACAAGAAGTGGACACCTTAATTATATGTACAAACATGCTAAAAAAGGCTTCAATAAAAAAAGGGTTTTAGTGACCCCCCCCCCCCAAAAGGGGGGCTCAAGTAGTAAGCAGGCTTCATCTCAACAGTTGAGGGCCACAATGTCACATTTGGTTCCTGACTCCAGGAAAGCACATGCGAGGGGCAACCTCGGTACCCTATGCAAGGATTGGTCTCACATCCAAAGGATGTGGGGATAACTCACAAGACAATTTTTCTTAAGGTGGGTGATAGGAGATTGACAAACTTTTCTCTCTCGTTCCATCCTAATCCATGGCAAACAGTTTCTTAAATTTGTAACCTTAAGGCTACCATTGGATTCATGTTCAGATGTATGCATTTACCCCACATGTAAGACACCGTGTAGGGGTACTCCAAATTATATCTTTTCACAATGCAATTGTATTCCTATGTCATGTTTGGTAAAGAGAATTTGAAAGAAGGAGAAACCGAGGCAGACTAGCCCCCAGTTAAGGTACATAACATTGGTCCATTTTCATTACCTTCTTCCCAGATCCAATTTTCTAAATATAGCTCAGACATGAATTGCAGCAAATATCAATATTGCAGGATTTCAACTATATCTAGTCCATAGCATTTCAAATCTTCATCAATCAATGTTGCTTGTTGAATAGTTAAGAAAGCCAACTTAAAAGATCTGTCAATATCAATTTTTGCAAGAGCTTAACCACTGCAATTTAGATATTAAGATTCCACATACCAGATGAACATAGAAATCCTCGAGTACAGTTGAATTACTTTGCAAGAGCATTGATTGGAGATGAGCTTTGGATCTATTCAGTATTCGAGCAACAAGAGATAAAGTGTCAACAGCCACACATCTTTCCTGAAACATAAAAATAGACTTATAGAGACATGCATATAATTCACAGCTTCATACTTGATTCAAAACCACTACACAAATCAAGAAAATATCAGAGATTACAAGCCTCACAAACTCCAATAACAAAAAACATAAGGGGAGAAAATTCCTTGATATATAATTTTCCATCTTGCAACATTTCTTTTGTACCATATGATGTTGCTTTGACAGTAAATGAAGACAATGACCACCAAATGTGGTAACATGGAGGACAAGATACAAGATGCAAGATGCAGTGAAAAGTCAGATATGATAGATCTGCCCAAATAAATTCGACTCTAGTACTATTTTTGGGCCAAATTAAAAAAATAATAATTCCCACTCAATATCCCAATGGAATTTTCTAAATAATCATAAAAGAAAAAAAAATCAATTAACAATGTCAATTAGTTGACAAGCAGTGAAAGAAATTTACAGTAGAGGATATCACAACTTTAGTCCTGTAAAAACCTTTTTCTTCATAAAGCGTGCAGAAGCTCTTTTGTCAAAAAAATAGAAAATAAATCACTAGAATACCTTGAGGCCAAGAGAAGTCCCTGAGGAGTGACCAAAATTCGTATTGGAAGGGTTTGTAGGTGTCAACTCCGCATGTACAAATGATGAACTCAAGGATGTTGGTGAAGACAACTGGGGCTTAATCCACTCTTCACAATCTTGGTTTATTCTAGATAAGGCTGTCCTCAAGCGATCTGCATGTCACAAATAAATCAATAACTAATTACTAATCAATACAAAATTGGATTTAGCTACTAATTGAGTATGAAATACACCATGCCACTTACAATTATGAGAGTTAGTTGAGCTTTTTCCACTTGAATTAGTGTTCTGATGACAAAATGTTTCATATATAAAATAGAAAAAAATTTCAAACAACTGGCATATTCCCTGCAAAAATATAGTGAATCAGGAAAATGAATTCAGAGGAAAAAACATCTGAAAAGAAAAGAGGGGGAGAAGAGTGGGGGATGTAAAGCAGCACAAACCATTTAAGGGCAGAATAGCCTACCTTAAAGAACTCAACATTTACTACTTCTAATTTCTGCATAAGCCTTGCATATTTGTCCATAGACCTTACATTTTAAGACATACAATATCCCATTAAATCTCATTAAATCCATTAAAACTATATGGTGGACAATAACTGATTTTTTTCCAATACAAAATGTATAGCAATTCACCTTAAAAGACACAGAGAAGAACCAGTTTGTGTTGTACTCTCTTCGTCGTTACCATGTGAAGAGTGAAATCTTGAAAGATTGGGTTTAGAACTTCGACTAGGAAGTTGACTGTCTTCATCAATAAAGTCAGCAAGAAGATCCTCATTTTCATCTTCTGAAACAGAATTGGCACCATTCAATTGACTGGAATCATTCTTTCTTGGGGAGACTTTATCATCATGAAAGTTGTTTGTTGAACCTCCATCAAATTCACCATAAGTTGACCCATTAGGTTGCGAATAACCATGACCTTCTTTGGGGGTGGATAGTTTTTGCAGAAAAGGGTTTCCATTTTTAATCCAATGAGAGAACCCACTCTTCCTAGCACGGATGTGAACCATGTTTACTGATTTATCGGAATGGATTGGATTGACATCCAATGATTTACCAATAGATAAAGAAATCAACGGTGCTCCATCACCAATAAGTCCAGCAAAACTAATAATTTGCACGGTATCTGGAGGTAATTTTAACCAAGTCTCCTTCTCCAAAACCATTTTTAGTGCCTAAAAAGAGAAAGCGACAAATATTAAACCATCTATACAAGATTATGGATAATGGACATTGTTCAGGTACAGACACAGCTTGGCAAATCAATAACTCCAATCAGCAATTTAGCAATTATGTAGCTAACTATTTAACATCACAGATTTGGAGTGCTTGAAGAGAGCGGGAGCAGAGGGGAGTATTAAGTTTGCCAGTGAGGAAATTTTTACTTTTTGCATTTTGCAATAGTTTCGTCAAATCAAGTGTTCTTAGTTTTCCACACAATAACAGCATGGCAGTTTCTGCGATTATGGACCTTCTTGTTCTCCAAGACTACAGAAAATCAACAATACCATGAAATATAAATGGCATAGCTGACATGCTTCATCATGGAACAAATGTTAATGCCAAAAATTTCTGCAATTTTGATTATCTTCTAATACAAGAAAAATTCATTAGATGAAAAATGAACCACATGTGCCAGATATCCCAACATGCACCCAGAAAGAACAACTGTAAATGAATTTAAAATTTATAAAACAGAAAATAAATATATTAATAGAATTATAGAATTTATCAGTTATTATAATGTTATTGATAGCTGGAACACCATCGCCAGCTTAGAGACACCATGCAGACACAAGAGGCAACTTATGACATTGTACTTGTACTCTACAATCTACATCATACAAGGCTCAAAGGCACTGCATAAGAAATCACAATCAACATTATATGACTCTATACCATGGAGAATGATAAGCCTTAAGGTTACTTACATGCACATTTTGTCGATGAAAAGCTATGAAATAGTTTTCACAGACAACCTTCAACTTCTGCCTGAATTCAACCGCTTCAATTCCACAAAAGGCTTCCCCAGTCAAGATGAATACACTGAGATCTTCATAATTTTTCAAGAATTGATGAATGCTTGCAGAACAAGCTGCAGCAGAGGAAAGCAACACTGACACACGACTCGCAGTGAGATGCCACAGATTCTTGCGTCCTCTTTGAAGGGTCTGTGAAACAAATGCTATAGCTTCTTTGCGAAGATGGTACCATGGGGATTCAATGCTTGATGCTGAATTTTCCTCCTTTCTAGCCTCATTAACTGGATCATGAGAATCGCGGTATGGTGAACCAGTAGTTTCAGTCAGTGAGCTGATTGTTGAAGATGCCATCCTAGAAGATGAGCCATGTATTATATCTCCAGAACTGGACATAGAATTGTTGCAGGCTCTTACATCTGAATCAACTTCCCGAGCCTCACCTGAACTACAAGAAATGTCTTCGTTGCACTTATTTGAAGTTTGTGCTGCTGAGTCCTGAGATTAAAACAACCAAATGATGAGACTGAATAGCATATAACAAACAACAAAAGATCCTGTAATCATGAATAGCTTTCTTCCCAGTCTCAAGATTGGATACATATTGAAATATTGGATGTTTGTGACAAAAATACTCTATCACTGAATTGAATAGTGATTTGCTAAATTCATCAAAATCAAATCAAGTTCTCCAACTTACATGTCCAGTGAGATTTTTTCAGGATCTGAAGAGCTCATAAAACTAGAGATTAAGATTTTGGGAGGGGGGGGGGGAGAATTTTTTATCTCTAACCATTGCAAAGAAACTAACAAAAAATAAATGCCAAAACTGGGACGTGTTTTTTTTTTTTTGAGGGGTACAAGTCTACATGAATATTTGATTGCACAAAGGGGAGAAGGAAAATGCATAATGAAAGGGTGGAAATGTTTACTTAGGAGGAACCAGAAATTTACCTTTCTCTCTAGCTGAAAATCCATAATTTCATGGTATGAACACATAAGGTCAAATAGAACAGCCAATGTTCTTAGTAAGCACTGCCTAAACTTAGAATCAGGTATCTGAAGGCATAGATCGCTGTAAGTGAGCCTGGAATTGAAAAAACAACTAAGAAACCAATCTAATGTAAAAATACTTATATTAGTAATTAAAAGGATGGTAAATAAGCTAGCAGAAGAAAAAAGTACCTACTATTTTGCGCAAGTCCCTCCTCATCCTACAAAAAGATCAACATATTATATGAGCCCTTTGAGTTTTGGTTGGAACTTAGAAGAGAAATCAAGCAAAGTAAATTTTAATGTGAATCCATTGCTACTACCAGTATTATTGTTGTGGCCTTTTGGGGCTTCAAATAGTCAAATATCAATTATTATGGGCATTTATCTTACTCTTATCCATTCTGAGGAATTAAATTCTGTCAATCCTCACTTGAATAAATAATTTTAAAATGTGTCATGTTCATGTCATATCCCTGTCCCATGTCGAGTCCGTGCTTCCTAGCAATTAATTGCCCTGCCTCCTAAACAATTTCCAAGTCCAATGATACAAAAAATGGGTAAGGGAAGAAAACATATTTGCATACCTCATGCACAATAGCCTTTAACACTGAGTGCGTTTCTGATATAACTTCTTGCATGAAAAAACTTTGTATCTTTTCAGCAAGACCAGTGGTATCCCCTATCAATGCATATGCATCAATTACCTGTATCACCTCTTCTTGTGTCACATCACTTATAATATATTTCCAATAATCCAATAGCAAATATCGCATACATATATACCATACAATGGGGTGAGCAACTAATCATAACAAATGTTGGTGGTGATTAGTTGCATCAAATAATACTTGAAAATTAGCTAAAGCTCAGACTTCAATCAAACCATGGGTGGAAATTATAACTATATCTCACAACACATGCTAACATATTAAAGTGCATGAACATACATATAATGAAAAGCACACATAAATGCACTACATAGTGTCTGCCAAACTCCAAACCCGGATAACTAGGTACACGGAGGTAAGTTCTAAGATCTTGTTTAGCAAGCAATTGAAAAATTGGGGGGAAAAATAGTTCTCACCAGATCAGATTTTAAGCCAAGGCTAGTTCAAACAAAATCTTATACAAAACTGGTTTTTATTTAATCAGTTTTTTTTGAACTAAAACCTTTATCATTCTTTTCCCCTCCCTCTATTTATTTGAAATTCACCACAGAAAAAAAAAAAGAAACACCACCACCAATATTCATCCATCAATATTTGATATTAAAGTTCAGTAACCAAATCTAATTTGAACCAGTTCAACTTTATATGAATTTATGAAACTAGTTGTAAGTTCAAAGTTTAGAAGTGGTTTTTAATTTGCCACACACACCCTGATACAGCAAGACAAAATGAACAAGTATATATGCTCATTCTAGACATTGAATACTCAACACTTGCTCCATATGAATAGAAAGTAAATAAATTTCCAGCAAAAAATAAACAGACACTCACTGTTATATAGCCATCTTCCTTAAATTCCTGGCATACATCCAATAAAAGAGCATCCAGCTTTTGTAAAGTTCTTCCCAGCCAAACCTGCATTAATTATAAAACTTAACCAGTTAAATGCACAAACACCCTACATTGTCACATTGAATATGTATGGTAACATAAGTACAAGACATGGATTTAATTACACAGGTTCCTCACATGAAGGGAAAAATTTAAGAATATAGCAGTGCTCAATATATCATGCTTAATCTTTCCAAATAGTTATTCAATATTCACCTCCACACCACGACTCATCTCTTGTATTACTGAAAGCTCTGACAAACTATCTAAGAGTTGCAAATACTCAGATAGGACTTGAAATGCCTGCATAATGATCAACATATAAAATAAACATCTTAGAAGATGGCTTATAAAAAAACAAAGAAAAATAAATAGAAACTTGGTTTAAGTTGTGATTGATGGACCACAATCTGCATGTTAGAACATATATAGAAGCCCACCTTCCAATAATTCCCTTCTTCTACAAGGGATTCAAGTGTTGATTGCATGTCCAATGCACGTTGAAGTTCATTCAAGACGGGAAGCATGTCCTACGAATAGAAGAGGATGAATTCATTAAGTTACCACCACAAGCTGTATCAAGGCCTCAGTGTAAGCATGCTATTTATGCACCGCCCCACTCCAAAAAAAATGTATCGTAGACTAGCCTACTTTGTATCTCCTAAAACAACTCATGAGCAACAGGAAATCAATTCTCAACACACATAACGAAATAAGATTATCAAAAAGGGGGAAAGGCATAAAGACATTTAAAAAGAAAAAATTGTGGCCAATTTAAGTACAAAAAGAGAAGAAAATACCGTTAGTGCTTGTTTCTTTTTTGAATAAGAATTCACAATCAGATCCCTTGAAACCTCATTCATAGATGAGGTCAAGTGTCTTCTTCCATTCTGTAAAACCATTGAAAAGAATGCAGTAAGATCAAGATAGAGTAAAAGGGTAACAGTAATACTTGTTGACACCCTTACGATGCTTACCATACAGATGACATTTGCAATTCTCAGGTCTTTCTCCAATTCTCTGACCAAATTCATCCCCTTCACTGGCCAAAAGTAAGTATCAGCTCCTTATCCTAAAGCTTTTTATGAAAAACAAGTGATCTAGAATGGCAAGTTGGTAACTTCAAAAAAGCTGCATGCACCCTACTTCCCAATTTCTCAATGAACTTAGACCAAAATTGTTGATTATTTAAACCAGAAATGATACTGCATTCTTCCAAAATATTAACTCATAATGATATAATTAGGATCTAAACATGGTTTCAAGTCAATCAAAGAGTAACTAACATTTTTGTTTAACAAATAATAATAATAATAATAATAATAAATAATACCCAGGCAATGCAAAATTCACAACCTTGAAATATGCAAGTAGAAGTGAAGTGAACAGCAGAAAACAAATGCTATACAAATATCTAACATGTGTAACCTCATGTACAGAAACTTCACAGAGGAGGTGGTCAGTTTCTCTAAATTCACCTCTTGAACTTACCCATTACTTCATGATGCTCCATAACATGGCGAGATAAACGCTCTGCTACTTTATCCAGTTGTGCCAATCTAAGGGCAGCCTGTATGACAAAATCCAAGACAAACATCTTATCAAGAGAATTGATAACATATAGCAGGACCCTAACACAATCAAATAACAAGAATCACAAGCAAAAATTATAGAGATTTTTTGAGCTGTGTAGCCACAAGATTTAAAAACTAACGTAGCAGAACTTTGTGAACACCCTTTATAAACACCAATAATTCAGTAGAGAACCCAGAGAACATTTCACCTTTAAATATAAGAGTTAAAACATTTTCCACTGATTTATCCAAAAAAAAAAGACCATTTTCCACTGATAGCAAGATTGAGAAACATGAATAGTACCTGTTTTTCAAAATAGGATAGCTCATTTTCTTCAGCTGGAACGTGCTCCAAAACATGCCTAATTGGATCAAAATCCTGCATAAAGATGTTTATGAAAGATTTTAGTAACATTTGTAAAGAATCCATTCACCCCATAATTCACACGGATGAAATACAAGTAATTTGAATAAAATTTCAATGAAGTTCAAAAATGAAAAGAAATTTTCAAAATGTTAGCATGGGTAACAAAGAAATAGCTTTTTTTCTCTATATATTTGTAGCATAATTTATGTTATTGAATGTTTTCCTTCTAGTATTTTTGTATTGGATGATTGTGGCATAACCTTATAATCGGTAGAAACATGAAGAAAAATAAATATATAAAATTTATTCATGGTAGTATGCTACTAAGGAGAAGCTGTCATAAGCAAAACTAAATAGGGGGAAAAAGAGTCAGAAGGAGAATAAATTGCATGCGTCTTCTGTAAATGAGTCAAAAGAACAAAAAGAAAATTTTCCCAAACATAGAAATTGTGATTAGTAACCAATATGGATTCCTGTTCCTGGACATTCAAGTTCTAAACAAAGGGACAATCAATATTGATGAAATGTTAAAAATTTTAGTGGGAGCAGTTTGTCTACATAAATAAAAGTTTCTAATATTAAGTGTTATATCAATGGTCTAACTTCTAAAGCTACAAAACTAATTCGTACAGAAAAAAAGTCCTACGCTCTAAATTCTAAACTGTTAGCAACCATCTAAAGGTCTTTCAGAACAAGGAAATATTTGGAAACTTCTAAAATATAACTTTTCTGCCATCTTCCAATAAACACAGACATACGGAAAAGTATCTCTCCAAATGAGTAACATAGCCTCCATAGATCAAAATAGTTTCTATCATTCAACACAAGGGATGTTGCACGAAAAATCAGTATGAAATTGACACTAAAGTGATAAAGGCAAGTAGAGCACCTCCTCATAGAATTCATCCTCCAGTTCCTCCACAACTTGGCCATGAGGTCGGCTTCCATATATTGAACTCAGCTCTTCTGAACTTGATGAAAGACTATACCTCTGATGAGGAGGTAATCCAGCAAGGGCACGAGCTACGGCAGCTGCAGCTGCAGCTCGAGCTGGAACCTGTTCAACAAGATTTATAAAACATGAAATATGCTTCTAACTTACAGACCAAACGAGGAGTCATTTCACGAATACCAACAAGTATTTTAATTTGAATTGCAGGATAACCACAGACAACATTCACTGTTAGGTTCACTAGTGAGCTTAAAGATGGAATTGCTATAGACATTCAAAATACTTGTAGGTGACTACGTTATCGAGAATGCAGAATGATCAACTCTGTCAACAACAGCAAGTATCTAGGTTAACAATTTCCTCATTTTCACTAAATAAGAGTACTACAATATTTGAAGGGGGGAATCCTGACATGAGTTGCAAAGACAATGTGAGAGAGGATTACGCTTTGATTTTGAAGAAAGATTCAATCATTCAATATAAAAAAAACAAGGACACAAATGTCAGTTCATGATTATTACTCGCTAAGATTATTATATTTCTAGCTACTGTGATTGAAGATGAACCACATGGAAGCAAACCACAGTCAAAGTGTAGTGGAACTCACTATAAAATATAATAAATAAATATATGTACAAGCACATCTTTATGACTTTCCGGTGTTGCATCTAATTGGTTTCTCATATAATAGGAACTGTACATTGATAATTTCAATAAGATCCCATTTTTTTTCCATCAACTTATCAAATTCCTTCTAGCAAATTGCTTTCACGTGTAACTTATAAATCTCTTCAGCTATCCTACTTGTAATAATTCTTACACCAAAAACTCACAAGCTTCCTACTCCAGAGAAACACGAATAAATAAGCAATGCAAACAAATTTTTCAGTATTCCCTACTACAACGAAAAAGACCCAAACATCCGTGGCTCTTCACAAGTGCTCTCACAGAGAGCAAGTACAGTGACAAAATTTATTTTATGATTTCATTAATTTTGCGAAATCCAACTTTCAACCGTCTACATGCTCGTGAATTCCAACACAAGAGTCTTGCTCGGTGTGAATGGGAACAAGCTAACCTGCAACGGTCCATCATCAAATCCGAAACTCGCATCAACACAGTTAACGCATTATCCTAACTTGACCATAACCGTAGAATAGAGCGTCCAACAATCCAATTGTTCGGTATTGTCTAGAACTAAAATCACACCACATTTAAACTTAAAAAAGGATAAGGAAAAAAAAATATAAATCAGATTAAGCGGAATGAATGAGTGCAGTGGCAATGCAATTGTGCATAAGAATCATGCGAAGGTTGAATTACCTCGGGGCGATCAGGAACGGAAGGGAGCAATCCGAGCGATCTCGCGGACTTAACGGAGCTCAAGATCTTTTCGCCGACCTTGGACAAATCCATTGCTCCTCCCTGGGAGAGCAAGAAGAAAGGAAGCAATAAGAAAACCCTAGAACTGTCGATCCCTCCCTCACTCAAATCGCCATTGAAAATGAACGGATTCCCCAGCACGCTTCCAAAGGGGAACAAATTCGGCTGCATCTCAGTTCAAGACCCCGAGATCAAGCAGCGGTAACAGTCCCATCTCAGAGCGAATCGGTTGTGCTTGGCGCTGCGAGTGAGATCTGGGGAAAATGTGGTTTAATTGCGTCGTGAACTTCTTTGTCTTTTTTACTTCACTGCCTTAGCTACTGTGCGTGAATGCGTGCGATCGTTGTTTAATGCTTGGGTTGACGAAAAGTGGCTTAGAGATTGGAATCGGACACTGACTTTGCGCGCATCTGGTTTTGTTGCTTTACTAGGAATTTACGTCGAATTGGAAGAAGGGGTGTGGGGATCAAAACTTGGAAAAGACGACTTAGTTGGGAATTCTGAGATTTACGTCGTCCCAATCAACTCGTGAAAGAGTAAATTCGCTCCAACTCCTGTATGAGCCAACAAAAATACTTACACGTTGCTTCGGTTGGGTGAGGAACGAAACAGAGATTGAATAAAGGTAAAGGTTGAGTACTATACTAGTATTTATTTAGATGGATTTTTTTGTGACATATTTAGATGGATACAAATTAAAAAAAATATATAATTAAAAAAAATAATTAAAATCTTTACTCATGAGTCATGCGTTTAGATTAATGAAAAAGTAAGAAAAAGATAAATAGAAAAACGTCGATAAGAACAAATTTATCTTTGGTACGGGAGGGAGAAAGAAAAATAAATAAATTTCTAATTTGATTCATTTATAATCTATAAAAATTAATCTATATTTATAATCTATAACCATAATAATGGGGATATTCCATTTCGATATACATAACTTTTTATCTATTTTGCCCCTATAATTATTAATAATTATTAATTTATTTTTATTCTTCCTCTTTTAACTATTAAGATGTAGATTTAAAACACACTGCTAATCCATATAAATAAAATTATTTTACAATTAAAAAAATAAAACTTATATATCAATATATAAAAATAAAAAATAAAAAATACGGACAAATTTATAGAATCCATTATGTTAACTCATGAAATTGTTGAATTTATGAATTTGCACTATATCATACAAAAAGAGGAGTGCCTATTTGTTCGTATCTTTTTTTTAGATGGTTATGTAACAATTACTTATAGTTATTATGTAGTTAAATTTTAGTCTTTTTTTTTGTCTAATAGAAATGGTAAACATACTCACACACAAGTACTCCAACCGGGAATCGAATCATGTTTAACCTAGCAACGGATGATGGTTTTAATGATTTGTGCTAAATTTAAACTTTTAAATAGACAAATATAATATTGAAAAGTAAATTAAGACATCAAAATAATAGTTATTTTTTTGTATCGTCTTTATATACAAGTATAGATATAAATATATAAGTATAAAATAAACTCCCGCGGGAGATTAGTCCCTGTCATGCAGACAGTGGGATATTCCTCGGCATAGAATAAAAAAAAGTACAGAAGTATATATATCAACTTATTACTTGTACAATTTTCAGAAAAAAAAAACTTATTACTTATACACAGGTCATTTTGCAGCATGCGCAAAAATGAACAAAATTGTAACTTACTAGTAGTCGCTTGTTTTAGATTCCAAAATCAAGTTGAGGGCTCAAAATCAATTCTAGGTGTGGTTGGTACAGTAACTAGTGTGGATATAATTGTTTTCAATGAAAGCAAGAATTTATAATTTTTGCATTAAATAAAATCAATTCTGAATGTAGGATTCACAATTTTTTTTATATTTACACATAAAAAATGATTATACTTTTATCATTCAAACGAAATCAATTATTCTAAACTCATTTTTAAAATACCACTAGCCAGTTGACCGGTGCGATGCACAGGTCCGTCGGTTGATTTATATATATAACATGAAACGACTAATTTATATAGTAATAAAATGATATGTAATATATCCTAAATTTATAACAATGTTGATTTTGTGACATTAAGCATGAAAGGTTACACGAACTAAGAAAAAAAAATAGAACTCATAAGCAAATACTATCATATTGATCAGAAATTAAATTGAAAGAAAAATAAAATTATAGCCCGTAAAAAGTTATTGGAACAAATAAATGAGTGAAATCTGTAAGCAAATATTTGGTGATCGAAAATAAAATTATAAAAAATAAATTTATAGTCAATAAAACGTTATCGGAACAAATAAATCAGTGAAACCGGTAAGCAAACACCATTTTTGTGATCGGAAATAAAATCGAATGAAAAATAAATTTATAACTCATTGAAAATTATAGGAAGAAATAAATGAGTGAAACCTGTAAGCAAACACCATTTTAGTGATCGAAAATAAAATCAAAAGAAAAATAAATTTATAATCTGTAGAAAGTTATTGGAAGAAATAAATGAGTGAAACCTGAAAACAAACACCGTTTTGGTGATCAGAAATAAAAACGAAAGAAAAACAAATTTATAGCCGGTAGAAAGTTATTGGAAGAAATAAATGAGTGAAACCTGTAAGCAAACATCATTTTGGTGATCTAAAATAAAATCGAAAGAAAAATAAATTTATAGCCTGTAGAAAGTTATTGGAAAAAATAAATGAGTGAAATCTGTAAACAAATATCGTTTTGCTGATCGAAAATAAAATTGAATGAAAAATAAATTTATAGCCCACAGAAAGTTATTGAAAAAATTAAATGAGTAAAACCTGTAACCAAATATTTGTTGGTGATCAGAAAGAAACACAAAAGAAAAACAAATTTATAGCCTGTAGACAGTTATTGAAAAAAAGAATAAGTGAAACATGTAAGCAAATATCATTTTAGTAATCAAAAATAAAATCGAAAGAAAAATAAATTTATAACCCGTAGAAAGTTATTGGAAGAAATAAATGAGTGAAACCTGTAACCAAACACCGTTTTGGTGATTGAAAATAAAATCGAAAGAAAAATAAATTTATAGATTGCAGAAAGTTATTGGAAGAAATAAATGAGTGAAATCTTTTTTCTTGATCCAGTAGAAATGGTAAACACACACACACAAATGCTCCAACCAGTGATCGAACCACGTCCAACATAGCAACGCAAGATGGAAAATAAAATCGAAAGAAAAATAAATTTATAGCCCATAGAAATATATTGGAAGGAATAAATGAGTGAAAACTGTAAGCAAACACCGTTTTGGTGATCAGAAATAAAAATCGAAAGAAAAATAAATTCCTAGCGCATAGAAAGTTATTGGAAGAAATAAATGAGTGGAACGTTTAAGTAAACATCATTTTGGTGATCAGAAATAAAATCGAAAAATAAATAAATTTATTATCCATGGAAAGTTATCGGAAGAAATAAATAATTGAAACCTATAAGTAAACACCGTTTTGGTGATCATAACTAAAATCGAAAGAAAAGAATTTATAGTCTGTAGAAATTTATTGGAAGAAATAAATGATTGAAAGCTGTAAGCAAATGCCGTTTTAGTGATCGTAAATAAAATCGAAAGAAAACTAAATTTATAGCCCGCCGAAATTATTGGAAGAAATACTTGAGTAAAACCTGCAAGCAAATACCGTTTCAGTGAGAGAAAATAAAATCGGGAAAAAATAAATTTATTGCCCTACATAGTTATTGGAAGAAATGAATAAGTGAAACATGTAAGCAAACACCGTTTTGGTAATCGGAAATAAAATCAAAAGAAAAATAAATTTGTAGCTCGTAGAAAGTTATTAGAAGAAATGAATGAGTTAAACTTGCAACAAATAAATGAGTAAAATCTGTAAGCAAATACTATTTTGGTGATTAAAAATAAAATCAAAAATAAATAAATTTATAGTCTATAAAAAATTATTAAAAGAAATAAACAGTGTATTAAAATGCAAATAATAAAAAGAAGAAAGAGCAAAAGGAAATTTTTTTCTTCTCATTGGAGTAGTCCTTTGATGCTGGAAGAAGAAAATGGTAAGGAAACTATTTTTTTTTTTGTCCTACAGCTGAGAGGGAGAGAGAGGCGTCAGACAACCTGTTCTTTTGGCACAACGTGAAGCGTGAGAATTTTTTTTTGATACTGTAGCTGAAGATAGACTTTTGAGCGGGAAATTTTTTTACCAGAAACTGATGTGTGCACCATTTTTTTTTACTAACACCAAAAAATGTCTTTTTATTAATAGTAAATAGATTACTAAATACAAATTAATTCTTTTAAACTCAAATTTTTTAATATCAATTATTTTAACATCAATTCTATGCAATTCAATTCTTCCAAAATCTAAATCAAAATGGCCCTAGTTGTTTGATTTAAAAATATAGTTATCTCATTTACTACCATTACAGGTAGGACGTGCTGTGACTGGGTGGTGAGTGGTGACCATGACAACCCATGTGTGTCTTCTTTGGGTTCCCTTCCCTACCCATGACAACCTGTGAGTGATGATCATTCCACGGAGCCAGAAGATGGGCCACATTGGGCCTTCCTTCATTGATTATTCACTCCGGGGAATTGGTAAAGAGAATTGGTAAATACACTAATATTTTTGGCTATATACCTTATATTTATACAGGAAATTATTATTATACTTTTATCGATTGGTTTTTTTTCTCCAATTTCATGTTTTTTTTTGGAAATTGAAGTTTTTTGAATACAAATTGTATGAAAATTGAAGTTTCTAAAATATAAATTTGACTAGAGTTCCCGGAATACAAATTTGCATTTCGAAAACTCCAGTTTCAGGTAAAAATATAAAAATACATTTCGGAAACTGAGTTTCCGGTATAGACGCGAAATTGAAAAAAAAATAACTTGATGAGGGTATAATAGTAATTTCTGGTTTAAGTATGGGCTGTATGGCAAAAAATAGTGGTGTATTTACCAAATCTTTTTTTTTTCAATTTCGCATCTATACCGAAAACTCAGTTTCTGGAATGTATTTTTATATTTTTACCAGAAACTGGAGTTTTTAGAATACAAATTTGTATTATAAAAACTCTAATCAAATTTGTATTTCGAAAACTAGAGTTTCTGGAAAAGATGCAAAATTGAAAAAAAAAACTAATTGATGAAGGTATAATAATAATTTTTTGTGTAAATATGAAATGTATGACAAAATATATTGGTATATTTATCAATTCAAAAAAAAATCAATAAAAATATAATAGTAATTTCTAATGTAAATATGGAATGTATGGCAAAAAAATAGCGGTGTATTTACCAAATCGCTTCTCTCCGTTCCCTTGCTCGCTCGCAAACTGGAAAGTGCCACAAACGGGGGCGAGTGAGCAGGTCACATTCTAGGGTGGCATTTAGCATGGGAAAATTCAAGATTGTCCCACCAAGGGTCAATGACTTTTGAACCGTTGATATAATATTATAAAATTGCAATGGTGTAGATTAAAGTATGTAGAGGAAGGGCAACCCGCTTTGGTGGTATAATTCATATTGTTTTGATATTTGCGGAAAGGGGCATGTATTTACACCAAATTTGCTGATATAGCACACAATTATCAAAAATTTGAAAATTGCCCCATCAACAATTATATTATTTTAGTAATACATTTTGCATTTTTAATATGAGCTAACATTTATAATATTACTTTTAATATGAATTCAATTCACATAGTTAAATTTACCAAACTTTGTATAATTCAAAAATTAATTAATACTTTATTAAACATTATATTATAATGTATAAGATATTTTTAAAATTTAAAATATCCATATTAGATTATGGCTTAATTGCAGTTTTAGTCCCCTATCTTTCTCGAATGTGCAATTTTGATCCTCCTTTTAAATGAGCCAATTGGGTCCCCTATATTTTATAAGTGTGCAATTTTGGTCCAACCGTCAATTCACTAACAGCATTTGCTGACTTGGACAAACGGCGCTGACGTGGCAATGACAACATGGAGCTTAAGTGCTGACTCATCAATTTCCATTAATTTTTTAAAATTAAATGTTAATTTTTTAATTAAAGTTTTAGATTTTTTAATTTAAATATTTTATTACAATTTAGGATTAGGGTTCATGTTGTTCCCCTTCCCTCTCCCACAGCACCACTGCCAAAAATCAATTGTAGAAATGAGAAGAACATTTTCTGGTTTTAGGTATGTGGATAATAACATGCTCTCTGTGCAAGTAATACCATTGATGAGTACTTGAGCAGTTAGTCCATGGAGTAAATCATTCTTCATTCAATTTCTGTTGCATAAGCCCTATTCTTCATTCTGGTTTTTTTAGTGTAACATCATAAACCCCTATTGTTGTCTAAGTCTTGCAAATCGGGGAAGATTGAAAAAATGGGAAAAAATTGCAGAACAAATATTAGCAAACAGAGAAGAAGAAGAAGAAGAAGAAGAAGAAGAAGAAGAAGAAAGAAAGAAAGACAGAAAGAAAGAATTCTTTCAGAGAGTTTTTTTTTAGGTGATGGAGTTGAATGAGAAGAGAGGCATAATCTTCTCTTCATCTCGTGAGGGATCATATTCCTAACCCCAGAATCCCCTGTTTGTATGGCAAGAAAGTTCTCTTCTTCAAATCCTCAGACTCCGCTTTCTTCCTCGCGTAGTGCAATTCATTTTCAGAGGATCTAAGGGCAGAAGCTTTTCCCTCTTCAGGCTTCTTATACAAAATAGGGTATTTCCTGAACGGGTCCTTACTGGAACCTCTCCCTTCAGAGGCGCTGCGGAACAACAAGAAATCCCTCAGTCTCCATTTCCTCGAACTCTTCGAAGAAGAAGTGGACGAAAGTGAAGCTACAGTGGGAACAGAATTTGAATCCTCCTTATTATTGCTCTGCGTCTGGTTCGGTTCTTCGTCGACCCATGTGTAGTTGGATATTCTGCAAGGAGAGTGTGAACGCGTTACCCTGTGACCCGAGTGTGAACCCCTTCCTCGAACCACTGCGGAGTTCCCTCCTTCGCGTCACCACCGTGCACAGCGCGATTTTTCTTTCCTTCAGTCGCGAAATCGCGTCAACTGCTCCTTTGCGTCAACTGCCACGTCGCGTCAACTGCTCCGTCGCGTCAAGTGCCGCGTCGCGCAAGCACCACCATGCCGCCGGAGGTCTTCCCTTTCTCCTCTTCTTCCCTATGCAGCGCCCTTGCCCCATTTCTCTCTGATGTTGGAGCCTGAAAATTAGGGATTTGGACCCCAACATTTTCCCCATTTCTCTCAAAATGAAATAATTCATATTTAACCGATTTTTATTTAATTATTTTAAATTTTAAATGAGATGAGATGCCACATAAGCTCCATGTGTGTCATTGCCACGTCAGCGCCGTTTGTCCAAGTCAGCAAACGCTTGATAAGTGCCAATCTTACTTGAAAACATATTGATAAAAAGGCATTTATAGAACTCATGATGATAGAAATTGCTATTTTTGAACCCCAAAAGTATAGAAACATGTTAGATGGTTACTTAGTATGTAATACTTGGTGAATTAAATAGAATTACATTTTAATCCAAATTTTGTTTATTTTAGAAGAAGAATTTTGATGATGAAGAATTGACAAAGAGGTAAAGCTTAATGGAGGTTCAAATGAAGCAAAAGGTCAAGCAAAGATCAAATTACCATTGCAGAGAAGGAGGCAATTTTGCCTCAAATTCGCTTAGCCTGAGAAATTCGCTTAAAGCGAATTTCAGGCAGAATTATGCAGTTTTGGAAATGCAAATCCGCTTTAAGCGAATTTGCTGCGCTAAGCGAGTAAGCTTTCTTCAACCTGAAGAATGCTACTTTAGCTAAGCGAAATTCCCGAGCTTAAGCGAAGATAATGCGGTGGAAAACCCTGTTTGTGTAAAAAAAGGGCTGATATAAATAGGATTTAAATAGTTTTTCAAGGGATAGCAGCCGAGAACGAAAGGAAAACGAAGAACAAGAAGGGGATTCCACCATTGTTGAGCTTGGAAAAGTGGTAACAACATAGGTTCCTTTTCTTTTCTTCATCTCTTTGTATTGTTAACTACCATGGAAATGGATAGCTAACTCACCCTTTGTTGGGATTAGATGTAATCAATCAACTCTCATGTATTCCTTTTGATTCATATATATATAGACTCCTACTATGCATTTATATCAATGATTCATTCTTGTTCTTCATGCTTGTTATGGATTGATCAACTATAACCTGATTTTTGGAATTAAAGTGTATTGGAAAATCATCTTTGAGTCCTTGATTAAGATGAATCATCTAATGGGTTTGATATCTAGGAATAGAATTTAATTCATTAGTCTTTAAATCATCTGAGCTTAAACTCAATCTCACTTTTAATTGTTAGAGGAATCAACTTTTTGGAGTAGAGATTGATATTTCAAACATGTTAAGGAATTAATGTGAATGAGTGATTTGATGATGATGATAGAGATACATAGAGGAACTATATGTATGTGATCAATAGGGTACTAAGAAAAGATTGATGAAATCTAATCCCAACTCTTCTTTATCATTGGTAAAACCTATCTTTTCATTTTTCATTGTAGTTCTTTAAATTTGCAAGGTACTTTTGAAAACAAATCTTAAACCAAAGCATTCAGTTTATAACTTAAGATGTTAAACATTGTTGAACGGCATAATATCGCGTGAATCCTTGTGGATACAATAACCCGAGTGACCACTTTCGTGTGAAACGAATAGGTGATTTGGTAAAAACAATAACAACGCTGTTAGTGAATTGACGGTTGGACCAAAATTGCACACTTATAAAACATAGGGGACCCAATTGGCTCGTTTAAAAGAAGGAGAACCAAAATTGCACATTCGCGAAAGATAGGAGACTAAAACTGCAATTAAGCCTTAGATTATATACTCATGAATATCCAAATCATAACACGATCATAAATAGACACTAATTTTGCATTATAAAAAGTTATTAAAAGGATAAGTACAATGAAACAGCATTAACCAACATTACGTGGTCCGAGTGAAACTGGGCTTGGATCCTTTAAGCAAAGTCTCGTGTTCGAGTTTTGTGGATGAAAAAACATGATTGGAAGGGGAGACCCACTAAAGGTGGACAGTCAGGGTCCCCAATGGAGATTAATCATCGGCAAAGTCGATCGATACTTTGCACTAGAGTTGGGTATATGGGCCTTGGCCCGCGGATTACCAGTTTAACCCGCGGTCCATACAGGCTACGGGTCACCTAAATATAGGTCCATTTAAATGCGGGCTTTTTTAGTCCGCTCTGTTTATCCCACGGGCTAAACGGGTTTGGTCCGCAGGTTACGGGTTGGCCTGTGGGCCAATTATTTTTTAGAAATCCAATTTTTTATTTAATTTCTAAAGGTTTAAGGTTTATTTTATTATATTTTTAAAAAGTTTTAATTGTTTTCTTATTGTTAAGTAGGCCCGCAGACCGGCTCGTTAGCCCACGGGTTATGCGGAGCGAACGCATGCCACAGTAAGTAGGCCTATTTATTTTGTGGCCCAGCCCGACCCGTTTACATTCAGGCTAATGCGGACCAGGGCCGGTCCGCATACCCACCTCTACTTCGCACCAATAACATGATAACAAAAAAAAAGTTAGCATTAATTCATTAATGGCAACAACAAAGATATTAGAAATAAGATCGCTAACATGAGATCATTAGAGATAATTCATCTTTCCAGGAAAAGAAGTAATCTTCATATCTATGTTTAGAATTTGATAAGCAAAATGTCTTTAATATAAAAAAATAAAGACAAATATTAACAAAAAGCTTAATATAATACATACTAAAAAATAAATAAAAAATTTATTAAAAAGGACATAAATTAACCACTCCCCCACAACACCATGTCTTAGATTCTTAAAATAAATGTGGAACATGTTCACATCAAAGTATGAGAATTTTAAGTCCAATTCATTAATGAACACTTAAATGATACAAGTTTTTTGGTCTATTGTTGAATGCCCTCCTAGGTTATTCTACGACATATTTATACTAGCTCCAACGCCCCCATGCTCATAACACTATGACCTTTATGGCCATCTCCCGATGTCGTGGTCGCTCTGCCGCATCCTCCTGTATGTGTGCAAAATGTGGATAATCGCTTCCTTGATGGGCACGCAGTGCCACATGGCTCCTTCGGCTGTGCTACAGAGGATTTGGTCATTTTAGGTCAAATGGGAGCTAGATCCCAATTGGGCAGTCATTCGGACTGGACCATAAGGGGTAAGGGTTTAATGGACCTGTAGGGCCATATCAAACAGAACATACAAGAGATAGAGAATATTAGTTGAAAATAATAGAGAGAAAACTAAAGAAGATAATTACTTATTAGTAGTGATTAGAAAATTTGGTTTAGCTTCTAGTGGTGTATAGTAGATAAGATGATTAATGTAACATGTGGATGAATCTAGAGAGTGGGGTAAGGAAGGTAGGAGTGTTCACAGTTCGATTTAGATCGATTTTGAGGTAAAAAGTCATCTGATTCAAAGAATAAAAAAACGTGCAGTTTGTTTCAGTTTAGATTATTTCCTTTTAAAAAATATGATCCGATTAAATGTAGTTTGGATTAGATTGGTTTTCAGTTTTTAGTGATTTTTATATTTTCCACAATCAGTTTCCCTTGCTTTTTAAGATAAAATATTAGCTTATAGATTTTAAAAAATAATTATGTGGAAAAAATGAGGAGGTGTTCAGCAAATTAAAATAAATTGTGTCATAGTCTCACTCTCGCACGCTCGCTCTCTCCCCCTCTCTCGCTCTCTCGCTCTCTACTTCTCTCTCGCTCTTGCTCTTGATCCCCCACTCTCTCTTGCTCTCACTCTCTCCATCTCTCCCATCTCTCTCTTTCTCTCGTTCTCTCCCAGTCGCCCTTTCTGTCTCGCTCCCCTTCTCTCCCCTATCTGTTGTTATTGCTCTCTCTCTCCCCCCTTTGTCTCTCGCTCTTGTAGAGATAGAAGGGAGAGGGAGCGAGAGAGACAACAGGAGAGAGGGGCATATAGCGAGAGATAGGGAGAGAAAGAGAGATGGGGAGACAGAGAAAGCGAGAGAGAGGGGAGAGATAGAGAGCGAGAGATGGAGGGAGAGAGAAGGAGAAATATTTTTAGAGTGAGAGCGAGAGAGTGGTGGGAGATAGAGCGAGAGAGAGAGAGAGGGAGAGGTTTTTCAGAGAGCAAGATAGAGGGAAGGGAGAGAGTGAGAGAGAAAGAGGGGAGGGGGAGAGAGAGGAGGGGGAGAGAGTGAGAGAGATAGAGAAAATGAGAGCTAGAGCGAGAGAGAGGGAGGAGGGGAAGAGAAAGCAAGCGAGAGAGAGGGAGATTTTTCAAAGAGAGGGAGAAAGTTAAAAAATATCTCATTCAAAATATGAAGAATTTTAATTATTACATCCAAATAAAAAATTTTAAGAATAAAAAAATTTAATTATTCTATCCAAACAAAAAGATTTTATTTTATTTTTGATTGAAGCAGTTAAATTTTCAAGAATTTTGAATTCCTTAGTATTTTGAATTTCTCCATCCAAACACAACCTTAGAGTAACAAATAAGAAAGAGATTTCAAGTATTGGGAAAAGCTTTAAAATGCAAAAAAAAAATTGCAAAGTGGTCAAAACGTGAATATTACAAAGTTAATGGGAGAAAACTACAAGTATAAGAAAACCTATAGCTACAGACAATATCCGGTAAAAAGGCATTGACCCATTGGTGGGACAATCTTCAATTTTCCCATGCTAAAAGCCACCCACATTCTAGATATAGCGCGAGAAACACGCAAAAAAAAAAGGGGGCAAAAGCGCAAACTGCAATCTGCAAACACACACACACACACACTGATCTGCCTCCTAAGTCCTACCCGAATCAGCACCCAACACACCTTCTTGTTTTTTTGTCGTCTACCCATTAATTACTTTATCAAGGTCCTTTTCCTTTTTTATTTTAAGAAAATAAAATTCGAATGAGAAAAAATTAATTCAATTTACAAAAACAAAAAGAAAGAGAAGGGAAAAAAGAGGGGGAGATTTTCTCAGCAACCAAACAGATCTGTTTCACTATTCCCGCCCGGAATTTTCATCTCACCGATTAATCATTTTTCCGAGAACGAAACCGCCCGGGATAACTATCCGAATGGCTCCAATTCCGCCTGAGAACGGCGTGGAAGGAGACGATGAAAGAGAAGAGGAGGACGGAGAAGAAGAAGAAGAAGAGGACGAAGAAGAAGACGATGTAGAAGATGAGGAAGAGCCAAGGCTCAAGTACCAGAGGATGGGAGGCAGCGTACCTTCACTGCTAACCACTGATGCGGCGTCGTGTATCGCGGTTGCGGAGAGGATGATCGCTCTCGGCACCCATGGCGGCACCGTTCACATCCTCGATTTTCTCGGGAATCAGGTCAGCCAACGTTACCTCGATTCGTTGCATTATTTATCGTGGAGAATTCCCCAACTTACGTGAATTTGAGCTGTTATTGCTCAAACTGGAGCTGACTATATCAAATTTGAAGAAGGAATCAATCAAGTGATGTTTGGATTGAGAAAACCAATTGTGCTTTCATGTTTTCGTTTTCTTAATAAAGTGAAAACAAGGTGTATTTACTTATGTAGTTAGTGATGAAAATAGGAAATGAAAACGGAAATTGAGTAGGGATAATTGTGTTCATTGGCATGATTTTCTAGTGAATATCAGGAATTATGGGCATGGTTTGGTTTATGTCGGCACTATGTGCTTTGAGGTATAGTGGGCAGTTTTGTGGATGGTAGCTGCTGTCATGTGATAGCCAATTGCTTGCTTGTGTTGTGTTTCAGAAACCTGTTTCTGATCGAGTTGCTTTCTTACAGGTGAAAGAATTCTCCACCCATGCTTCTGTTGTCAACGACCTTAGCTTTGATGTAGAAGGGGAATATATTGGAAGTTGTTCTGACGATGGATCGGTTGTTATAAACAGTCTTTTTGCTGATGAGAAAATGAAATTTGAGTACCATCGCCCCATGAAGGCAATTGCTTTGGACCCTGACTATGCAAGGAAAATGTCCAGGAGGTTTATTGCTGGTGGTTTAGCAGGTCATTTGTATTTAAATTCAAAGAAATGGTTGGGCTATCGGGACCAGGTTTGTAAGATTATTGTAACTCTTAGCAGTTAGCACACATGTTCTCAATGGTATTTTTTGTTAACTATAAAATACCCTGTCCCCTCCCCTCCCCAAAAAAGGTTTTGCACTCTGGTGAAGGCTCAATACATGCTGTGAAGTGGAGAGCAAGTCTTGTTGCTTGGGCTAATGATGCAGGAGTGAAGGTTTATGATACTGCCAATGACCAGCGTATAACATTCATTGAAAGACCACGAGGGTGCCCACACCCTGAGCTTTTGCTTCCTCACCTGGTTTGGCAGGTTAGTCAAATATCTATATAGGCATGCTGTTGGGCTATGCCATTCTGTCAAGCTGTGCAGTGCTAAAATTGAAGGCTTGTTCTATCACTTGGAAGTTTGAACTTTGAACACTGACAATGGCACTATTTCATTTGCTGTTGTACGTTTTTTGATAAAACTGCTGAACTTAATCTTCTTCCATCACTTTATAGGATGACACCGTCTTGGTTATTGGCTGGGGAACATCAGTCAAAATTACTTCAATAAGGACGAATCACCATAAAGCAGCCAATGGGACATATAGGCAAGCCCCTTTGTCTGGCATGACCCAGGTGGATATTGTGGCATCTTTTCAAACCAGCTATTTCATCTCAGGAATTGCCCCTTTTGGTGATGCCTTGGTTGTTCTAGCTTATATTCCTGGAGAAGAAGATGGAGATAAGGATTTCAGTAGCACAGCTCCTTCGCGGCAGGTATTTATATTCCCTGCATATGATGAAATTCTTTAACTTCTCAAGCTGACCTTGCACCTATTATAATGCAAATCCCCCCCCCCCCCCAATGTTATAAACTACAACTTTGGTGGTTTGGGGGAGAGACATAGGGGTTGGAGTGATAAGGAGGCCATGGATTTAAACCTCCGCCACTACTAACTTACTAACATTTGCTTATCCAAAAACAACTAGTTTTCTTGGTCCGTTCTTCTCTGTGCACTTAAATAAAAGGAGCTGCCTCTGAGCATTTTAATATAAAGTGGTCATTTCCTGGTCCATAATACTTGGACATATTGGAAACTTGAAATTTATTTATTTTTGTCTGAAGGATGAAGGATCAACTAATGAACTGGCTCAATTAGAATTTTTAGATTGCTTCGTGATGTTAGACAAGCGACATTACCAAACCAGCATAATGTTGCTTCCTACAAATTATTTATTTTCACACACACACACACACAGCTAATGTGTTCTGTCACATTGAGGTTTTACGTCATTTTATATTTTTATACTACTTTTAACTAGCTTCAGTTTTGTGGACTCTAGTGAATAATTAATACTAACTGCATAATGTTAATTGCATTTAGATATGGCAGCAAAAAAGCTTATGTTTGGAAGCAATGAAATTCTTGTTGCATTTGCGAAAAATAAAATGTATATTGGGTATTGTATAAGTAAAGAGAAGCGAGGTAGTACTGTCCTCTTCATTAAATCTGGTAATTTGATTATGTTCTCAAGGCGAGTAAATAATTTTGAACAGGGCAATGCACAAAGACCAGAAGTAAGAGTAGTAACATGGAATAATGATGAACTTTCAACAGATGCTCTACCAGTACATGGGTTTGAGCATTACAAGGCAAAGGACTATTCTCTTGCTCATGCTCCCTTCTCAGGTTAACATTTGGTTATTGTTGATTATGATGTATTGATAGAAATGGATCTAAACTCACTCAGTTATGGTGAATCTACTGTGTTATTCTTCTGTGTATACTGATATCAGTATATGTGCGGTGGATTTACAAAGGATTAATGGAAAATAAATATGAAATAACTGAAAGAAAAAAATAGGTAACTCTGTTCATTTGTGAGAGCCTGCACTCGCCCTCACTCTCCTCCACTTTTTCTCTTACCCATCTATCTTCTTCCATATCCTTTTTATATCCATACAAATCAAACTTTCCCTCCCAATTCCCCTTGATTACCTCACTGGCAATCTATTACATTAAATATCTCCTCCCTTGGATCTTAGAACCTGTATGGTATAAGAAAATGTTTTTTTGTTTCCATTTTATGTTTTCAGTTTTCACTAATAATTATAAAAGTTCTACTTTGTTTCCACTTTCTTTTTTGTTTTCAAATATTTATATTAGAAACAGTGAAAATAACTTTTTATTATTTTTATTGTTTTTTATATAAATTTTTTAAAACAGGAAATAGAGTGAAGATATGGTGGTATTTTTGTAATTATTAGTGAAAACAGAAAATGAAAACAAATAATGTTTTCTCAAACCAACTAGGTCCTTAATTTCTCATGGTTAACTCTATCACAATCTGTTACATTAACCTTTCTAATATACACCTTAGTAATAGGTGGTTTCCTAACATATATTTTTTGTGTATGGATGGTCATGCATAATAAATGTTGTTTTTCATTCAAATGTAGGTAGCAGTTATGCTGGTGGTCAGTGGGCTGCAGGTGATGAGCCACTATACTATATTGTATCCCCAAAGGATGTAGTTATTGCAAAGCCAAGGTTGATGTTCTGTTCTAATTTTGATGCATTTATGTATGAATTATTGCCAAAAGATAAGGCAGGAGGGTGGAAGAAGGATGATAAACATCTTACTTTTAATGTGTGATGTTCCCTTTTGTTATTTTTGCATTAAAAGATGCTATATGTACTTTAAATGATTGATTTTTTATGCATGTTGGGGGGATTTGGTAAGAAAAAATATCTTTTTTTTTCCTTAATTTAAAATTGTCTTAAACCTCATCATATCCACCTAGCATAATGGATGTTTTGTTTTTACATTTGTATATTCTATGATGTGTCCTTGAGGGACTAGAAGTTTTGAACATTCAAATGAAAACAAATGAAGTCTGTTCTTTAGCTTAACCCTCTTGCGGAAAAAAAAAATTGCTGTAATTTTTTTTATATTTCTAAAATGCAATTTTTATGTTGTAAGGTTTTCTACAGATTCAGAAAAACTAAATTAAAATATGGAGAGAAATTCATTTTGATAATCAGGGATACTGAAGATCATATTGCTTGGCTTCTTCAACATGGGTGGCATGAAAGGGCTTTAGCAGTGGTTGAATCTGGTCAGGGACGGAGTGAACTACTTGATGAGGTATTTAATTTTAAGTTTATCGTAATTCAATCAATTTTCTGAAACTTTTTTTATGAGTACTAGAGTTAGATACTTGGATGTGTAAAAATACATAATAAAGGGTAATTGTGTAGCACATAATTGGAATAAGGGTATGCCTATATGCATATGGAAGCACTTGTTTATGTTGATCGCATAATGTGAAGGCTCCTCAACTATTTTGTTTCTCAAAAAAAAAATAAAATTTGTCATCATGTATTTTGCAATCAACGACACTGTATATGGATGCTCAAGATTCAAAGCTCAAAGGAAAATGAAATGAAACCTATAGTATTTCCCTATTTAGTGAATTGTGATTGCATGATATAAAACTATTAATTTCCTGTGCTTACATCAATGGATAAATTTGAATCTGATTTGATCAGTATTGAAACATGATTTACCCTTCTCTTTCTTCTCTGGTTTCCTCAAGATTATATTTTGATGCTATTGGTTGTTATTATTATGTTTGTTTTGGATTAGCTTTTTTAAATCTTGAGGATACCTTGTCCTCTCCTTTATCATACTTTCTTATCTGATATCTCCTTTGATATTCTTTTTATATAAAAAATCACATGTAACATATACTTTTTTTATTTGTGTATACATGTATCTATGTATTGTTTCCTTCCAGATGAATTTGTCCATTTGAGTATAGTGATGTTTAAGTTTTTCATTTTCCCCACTATCTTTGCAGGTGGGATCTAGGTACCTTGATCATCTGATTGTGGAAAGAAAATATGGTGAAGCTGCTTCTTTGTGTCCCAAGTTACTGCGAGGATCAGCTTCGGCATGGGAGAGGTACCACATACCGTTATTTATTAGTCTGTTGTAGAGTTCATGTTTTGCAATTGATTATTCAATGAACCACTTTCAACAGATGGGTCTTCCACTTTGCACACCTTCGTCAACTCCCTGTTTTGGTTCCTTACATGCCTACGGAAAACCCCAGACTACGTGATACTGCTTATGAGGTTAGCTAAAACAAAGTGATCTCTGTTACAATTAACGTGTTTGCACAGTATCTGTACCAAGTGGAATTGGGATCGAACTCTTATATTCTGCCTTTGATTCTACAGGTTGCTCTTGTTGCATTGGCTACAAATCCATCTTTCCATAAGGATCTCTTGTCCACTGTAAAATCCTGGCCATCTGTAATTTATTCTGCATTACCTGTTATTTCAGCCATTGAACCACAGCTAAATACTTCGTCCATGACCGATTTTCTCAAGGAGGTTAAACCTGATCACTTATAGTTACATTTTGAACCTGTTAACCATCTCTTTCTATTAACAAGTTCT
This sequence comes from Glycyrrhiza uralensis, assembly GCA_030159175.1. Taxonomy (NCBI): domain Eukaryota; kingdom Viridiplantae; phylum Streptophyta; class Magnoliopsida; order Fabales; family Fabaceae; genus Glycyrrhiza; species Glycyrrhiza uralensis. Next base: position 50,745,783 of record BRZY01000003.1, on the reverse strand, counting down.
TATTCTGTGGCAGGCATTAGCGGAGTTGTATGTAATCGATGGGCAATATGAGAAAGCCTTCTCATTGTATGCTGATGTAGGTGGTCTAATTAATATTTCTTGCACTCAGGCAGCAATTACATTAATTAAATGACTTACAAATGCTTTGTACTAACTAGAGTCTATTGTCTATTTTGTTTTGACTGCTGATTCACTTTCCTTTCCTATATTTTTTGGTTGACTTTTTCAGCTTATGAAGCCAGAAGTATTTGATTTTATTGATAAGCATAACCTACATGATGCAATTCATGAAAAGGTATAATTGTACTTTGTAGAAGTTAAATTTTGGAATCCTTGTTTTCTACATAGCTTTACTGTTTTACCTGCTGTGAAATTTCATATTTAATATCTCTGTTGGCATTCAATTTTAAGCACCTGAAGAGTTTTCTTAACAAGCTTTTGTGTAGTGTGTTTGGATCTGGTTATCCATGTTTAGTTATATCTCTTTGATATATTGAATGCATATGGAAAAATGGATGAACCAACAAAGTCCAATACCAGGTTTGAGAATTGGTTGATGTAGATGTGAACATTCACAGACTCGTTTATAGAAGAGAAAATTGTTGAATTTTCTTCTTGAAGTGGTATAATGTATATGAGCTAAACTAAATTCTGCTTGTATTTGTTTTCATTTCTTTATGTGATCACTGGATTCTTATTTGTTTAATCTCTGTTTGTTCAGGTTGTGCAACTGATGATGCTAGATTGCAAGCGTGCAGTTCCTCTGTTAATTCAGAATAGGGACTTAATAAGTCCACCCGAGGTTGTGAAGCAACTTCTAAATGCTGATAATAAATGTGATTGCAGATATTTTTTACATTTATATCTCCATTCATTATTTGAAGTAAATCCACATGCTGGGAAAGACTTCCATGATATGCAGGTAGGTTTTGTTTCTTTCATTTGAAAGCATCCTTTGTTTTGGAATATACCATGAAATTTAATGCAGTATTATATATACAACGGACAAAAGCCATGTGTGTCATTCGAGTTTCATTACTGCCTTGTTTTTCTTATACAAAATAAAATAAGAATCCTGGGTAAGTGACAACTATGGTCCGATTATTGTCCAAGACAAAAATACATGAAATGTTTGACAAGGAAATATAGGACTAAATGCTTAACTAAATACATAGATATTTGATCACGTGCAAATTACTCTGCCGTCTTGCTATTTTGAATGAAAACCTTCATTTTGCAAGGGATATGGATTCAATAAACATTCTTTACATTCTTCATCTTAGCCAATTCCTATCAGAATAGATAAAGAAAAGGAACAAGAATTCTGGTGGTCTGGCTGCATCGTTGCAGAGTTTTAATTTCAATGGCATATTAATGCTCAGCCTCTCATCTTCTCCCATTTCCTAGATTTGTGCCTGGTTACATATGTGCTGCATGTGATTGAATATTTCTTTTCTGGCATTAAATATAACTTTTTCTGTCAAATGTGCATAGGTAGAACTCTATGCGGACTATGATCCAAAGATGTTGCTACCTTTTCTTCGTAGCAGTCAACACTATACCCTTGAGAAGGTGAAGATCCAATGACTAACTTTGACAATTATATGTATGCATGCTTGTGGATCAAATTCTCAAAGTTGTTTTGCAGGCCTATGAAATTTGCATTAAAAGAGACCTAATGAGGGAGCAAGTCTTCCTCTTAGGAAGGATGGGAAACTCAAAACAAGCTCTATCTGTTATTATAAATAAATTGGGGGATATAGAGGAGGTATTTTGTCTTTTTTCTATAGTTTTTTTTGGTTTTGACTAAAATCTAAATTTTGAATCAGAACTTCAGGGATTTTGATGTTAAGTTTGAAGTTCATAATTTTGCACAGGCTATAGAGTTTGTTACCATGCAGCATGATGATGAACTCTGGGAAGAACTAATCAAGCAATGCCTTCACAAACCCGAAATGGTATATCTAAATACAGGCCTGTTTGATTACTTTAGAAAAATTGTTTTGTTTTTGGGAGTCGGTAACCTTTTTATTCTGTTTTTTAGACCAGAAAACAGCTTTTTAAAAACAAAAAACTGGAACATCTTTTATATGTTTTCTGACTTTATCTATTATCCAAATATGTGGTGGAAACTTTTGTTAAATATTTCAATCATTTTGAACCATCTCATCTCTTCGCTTTATTTCTTCCACCGTTCCAATTTTGATCACCAAGCTACTTGTAGTTCCATTTTCCATGTCCAGGCTACTCATCTCTGCCTTGCAGCACTGCCAAACAATGCTTGAAGACCATACTACTCTTTCTCTTCATTATTTTCTCCCTTCTCTATTGTTTTTTTTCTATTCATGGACAAAAACGAACATAGCCGTTCTGTTCTGTTATCTTTGGTTCCATCTTTTTAGTGGAACCAAAATATATCACTTTTTTTTTACCGTTTATCTTGTTCTGTTCTAATTTTGATATGTACCAACCATAGAATAAAACTCTTGTTTTGTGTACCTGCTCTTTCTCAGCCTGTTCTTAGCTTGATTCTTGTAATTAACAGGTGGGCATACTATTGGAGCACACAGTTGGAAATCTTGATCCCCTCTACATTGTAAATAAGGTTCCTAATGGGCTGGAAATACCTCGGTAGGTGATAAATGTGATTTAATAGAACATAGAACATACATTATATTATCAAATCCTATATTATTATTAAGTGCAAAATAAGTATTAGTATTTGGGTTGTAGATCTCGTTAATTAGGGAAAAATGCCTCTCACTATTTCTGGTTATACCTCTGCATGTTGTTCATCTGCTTTAATTTTAGCTGATTGCTTGGATAGTCAAATCATTCTGGCTTCAAGTTCCAGATATATTCAGTAACATTACATTCTTCGTCTTCACTAACTCTAATTTTTCAATCTGTTTTTCTTTAGGCTCAGGAATCGGCTAGTTAAAATCATCACTGATTACAGGACTGAAACATCACTCAGACATGGGTGCAATGATATCCTTAAGGTGTTTTTCTTTTCCTCCCTCCCTCTCACCTTTACATAGTAGAAGGGAAAATTCTTTGATCTCGTTAATCTGATACAATAAAATTTCTAAATGATTTTCTGTTTGAAATAGGCGGACTGTGTCAATCTTTTAATTAAGTATTACAAAGAGGCAAGGCATGGAATTTCTGTAGGTAATGAAGAAGATGAGCCACGAGTTAAAATGAGTGATACTCGTGCCTCTCAGGTATTTGAGAAATCCCCAAGTCTGAGAACCATGGAGGTGAAGTCAAAGGCTAGGGGAGGGGGAAGATGCTGTATATGTTTTGACCCATTTTATATACAGAATGTATCAGTCATTGTTTTCTTTTGTTGTCATGGTTATCACACAACTTGTCTCACGGATTCATACTACACTAATAGTAGCAAGAAAGAGATTGAAGCCACTTCACAAGAGGCAGAAACGTATGATGATTACAATGGTTATGAGGATGATGCTAGCGATGATAATGAAGAAACCAAGTCGGATGGTCCTCGTATGCGTTGTATTTTGTGTACTACTGCTGGGGGTTGATGTGTTTCTGTGTGTCCACCGCTTGTGTTTGCATGGTTGGTATTTTTGTTCATAGTTCCATGCACATGGGGCATGTGTCGTTTCATTTGTCCTCGATTTTTTGTAATCAATATAATCAGTGTTTTTTTTTCCTTCCATTTTTTACTTTGTCTTGATGGCTTGCGGCATGTTCTTTAAAATCAAGTTATCCCCTTTACTTGAAATGCCAGGTTCCTTTCAAATTTCAATAGATGATTAAAAAATGCTGATTGAGTGGTCAAAGGAGACCTGACTTACACCACCATGTTTGGAAACCTATTTGCAGCGGGTAAACGTGGGTTTGAAAGATGCAAATGTGTTGACAACAAAAGGTGAGTCTGTATATAACCATACTTTTCTCTTCAAACAAGAGTTTGGATAAAAATAAATTGTTGCTTTTGAGGTGGAGTTTTCTTTCTTTTTTTTTTTGATGAAGTAGTGGAGTTTTCTTATTTGTGTAAGTAAATAATATTTTTGACCTTTATATCTAATCGCTTTTTAATGAAAAAAATAAAATTTACTTTTTTTGGTGAATGGATCATTATTTTTTGGGTGAATGAAGATTTATATTTTTTTAGTACTTATTTCATTTAAAAGTGATTTTAAACAATACTATCAAAATATTATTATTCTAAAATTAATTTTACAAAATTAAATTAAAATCATTTAAAATTTAGTTTACAAACACTTATTCAAACACACTTCGTCTGCATTAGAACCATTTGGTTATGTATTAAAAAAATAAGGTTGTTTAAACAGTTAAATTCTTTTCTTTTTCAATGTAAATTTTTATTAAAAAATTTGTCGTTTACCTGAAAACGTTTCATACCATTTTCAAAAATTGTGCATGGTAGATAGGGGTGAGCAGTGGTTCGGATAACCCGCGAATCTGAACCGGCCCAAATCGACCCAACCCGGTTTTCTGGCAAAATTGGAGTTTAATGGGTCTGATCCGAACCGAACCGGCGTAATCCGGCCTGGTTTGGTTCGGTCCACGGATTTCCATTTCTGAACCCGTGGACCCGAACCGGTGATGTGGCATTTTTAAATAAAAAATTATTTTTTTTTCCAAAAATGCTAACCCTATCCCGCGAAGCCTTCTGCCTTCACCCAAAATAGCAGTTTCGTCTTCCTGGTTCCCTTCGTCCAGACCATCTTCATTCTTCACCTCCAAAATAGCAGCTTCGCCTTCTTAGTTCCCTTCGTCTAGACCATCACGGCTTCACCTCCAAAATAGCAACTTCGTTTTCCTAGTTCCCTTCGGCCTTCGCAGTTCGCACAGCAGACTGAGCAGAGCTCCTCCGCCGCGCACAGCTTCGGCCTTCCGCCGCGCACAACTCCCCATCTTCCCCAAATAGCAAGCCCCTTCGCACAGCTCGGCCTTCCATCAAGGTAGTTTTCTGTTTTCCTTTTCAGTTTTCAACCAAATTGAGCCCCAACCTGTTTTCTTCTTTGAAATGTGTTGTGTTCCTTGTTCAATAATAAAATGTAGGGACATTTCACCTTCTTTTAGGTGGATATGTGATGTAATAATACACAAATGGAACCAGAAAGTGACAGCTTCATGATTTTTGCGAGACTATATTACAGATTGTAATCTTTACTGAAGATTCATGTTAATTTTGCATTGGACCTGCAGGTTCACCTTGTCCCTGTCTAAAATTAAAAATTTTAATTTTTAGATTTTTTTAATGACCAATCTGATCGCCCAATCCAATCCAATCCGTTCAAGTTCGGATTGGTTCGGTTCGGATTTGGAGTGTAAAAAGTGTGAAATCCGAACCAAACCAATCCGTCCTCATTTGATTGGTTCGGATAACGGATTTAGAGAAATCCGAACCAAACCGGCCCGTACTCACCCCTAATGGTAGAAGGTCTCATGAGTCATGCCTGAGGATAAAAAAAAACACACACAAATCAAGGGGTGCATAAATCTACCAACTACCAAGGAAGTATTTTTCAAACAACGAAAGGAAGAGATCGAGCTAGTCAAGGGGTGGAGTGGTGGACCAACGCTACCCTTTGCCCATCTAAAGAGACCTGAAAAATTCAAGGGCAAAGGAAAATAATTGGGTTTGAAGAGGTAAACATTGGGATTTTTTTAATTTTTGATTGAAATTTCATATTTTATTTGGTGAGTTTTGAGTAAAAGAATGATTAAATCAGTTCAATTGATTCAATTTATGAGATTTTTTTAGGCTTTCATCCCCTTGGTTGATCTATGGTTAGGTTGAAGAATATTCTTATTCATTTGTCATTTACCTTAATGTCTTATATAAATCAATAAAAAATGACTAATTCACCTTATCGATTGCATCCACCGGCAGTTGTGAAACAGATCAGTCATGTTAGTTTACTAATTTCATTTGTATGTTATTGGTATTTTTTTGGTTCATGACTACTATACATATGAAATCTAAATATATTGATTTTGAACTCATACGTCCATTTTTCATGTTTGAATATAATATTTGAATGTTTTCAATTATATCAATGCATTGGATCTTACATTAATTTTGTCATTATTACTTGATATAGAATAATTTCCTTTTTTTTAAAAATTATTATTTATTTTCATTAACCTACAAAAGGAGCTTCCTTGCCCATGCGTTGCATGGGCCGCACATACTAGTTGGGTAAAAAAACATAGCATTAAGTTACAATATTATTTGGCATCCATAACTGAAGAGATGACAATTACTTTACCAGTGGAATGACAATGTGTTGTTAAGTGATGATATGTGTGCTTGTTTTATTTCGCGGGGGATGAGGGTAGGGACGGATTCAGAAATCCATTAAGGGAAGGGTTAAAAAATCATCGAGATAAAATTTTATTGTTAATTCATAAATTTTTTTACATTGAATAATCTGTATAAATCTTTTAGATTTAAAGCTGAATAAAAAGTAAGCAGATTTATCATATTTTTACAAATTAAGCTTGTGTATCTATATATCAAACGTAACAATGAACAAATTAGTTTTTTTGGTGGGCAACAATGAACAAATTAGTTATGACTATAATATTTAATTATGCAATGATATAATGTGTTAGTGCGCTCATAATATAATATTAATATAACAACGATGTTGAGCGCAAGTGGTTAATGCGCTCCATCTAATTAAGCGAGCTTGGCTAGGACCAGAGTTTCAACACCGGTGACTGAATAATTTGTGGCTAAATTTTACTTACCTCTTAGCTAAACACAAATTAGTCCAAAAATACTATAGATATAAACAAAAAATAACATAATATTAATATGTGTGTGTATATAATTATATATATATATAAGACAAAAAATATTATCATATTTTTACAAATTAAGCTTGTGTATCTATATATCAAACGTAACAATGAACAAATTAGTTTTTTTGGTGGGCAACAATGAACAAATTAGTTATGACTATAATATTTAATTATGCAATGATATAATACAAATTAGTTTTTTTGGTGGGCAACAATGAACAAATTAGTTATGACTATAATATTTAATTATGCAATGATATAATGTGTTAGTGCGCTCATAATATAATATTAATATAACAACGATGTTGAGCGCAAGTGGTTAATGCGCTCCATCTAATTAAGCGAGCTTGGCTAGGACCAGAGTTTCAACACCGGTGACTGAATAATTTGTGGCTAAATTTTACTTACCTTCTAGCTAAACACAAATTAGTCCAAAAATACTATAGATATAAACAAAAAATAACATAATATTAATATGTGTGTGTATATAATTATATATATATATATAAGACAAAAAATATTATCATATTTTTACAAATTAAGCTTGTGTATCTATATATCAAACGTAACAATGAACAAATTAGTTTTTTTGGTGGGCAACAATGAACAAATTAGTTATGACTATAATATTTAATTATGCAATAATATAATGTGTTAGTGCGCTCATAATATAATATTAATATAACAACGATGTTGAGCGCAAGTGGTTAATGCGCTCCATCTAATTAAGCGAGCTTGGCTAGGACCAGAGTTTCAACACCGGTGACTGAATAATTTGTGGCTAAATTTTACTTACCTTCTAGCTAAACACAAATTAATCCAAAAATACTATAGATATAAACAAAAAATAACATAATATTAATATGTGTGTGTATATAATTATATATATATATATATAAGACAATTAAATTGAGGAAAGGAGGGGCTCCCCCCCCCCCCCCAACTCGTGAGGGGATAGAGTTTATTTATCATTAGTGAGGGTAGGCATGCACCTACCATATAATTTTATTTTATACTAGTTATTTTTCTATATTATTGTATGGTATTTTTGGTGTTCTGTTTTTTGTCACGGTGTCTCTCATTGACAATATAGTTACTTTTTCCATATTACAATTACTTATTCTATTTTTTTTTAAATGTTAAAGGGATAAAATGAGGAAAAAAATGTGAACACCAAAAATAGATATTCTTTTATTATAATTATAGATTTTTCCATAACAACTAGTGTGAAATACACTTGTTAATTGTTACTTTTAGAATAAATAAAAATAAAAAATAGCCTTACAAATTGTGTAGTAGAGTTTTGTTGCCTATAAAATCTTACTTGACTCGAAAGAATTAGTCACCGTACGCGCGCGGGAATACCATAGTCTAGACAAAAAAATAAAAATAAAAAATTGTATTCTCTGCGACTGTGGTGTCCTACTTGGACCCGGATTGGGTGCAGTCAGCAAAACGGTGCAGTCATGCAGTCAGGGCCATCACAGCCGTCGGATCAAGATCGATCGGCTCAGGATTTTAGTTTGAATTTTAAATTCGGTTTATTGTCGACCGTCCGATCAAAACAGACGGTCTAGATTAGGTGCAGTCGACTGCGTGACTGCACCTAATCCGCGTCCGTTCTACTTCGTTGTCAGTGTTTCATTTTACGTGTCCGTACAAATGTAAGCTTGCGAGGGAAGGCATGTTTGGTTCTAGAAACTTCGGAGGGGGGGGGGGGGGTGCCAGTAAAGTGACGAGAAAGGAGACAGAACACAGTCAACACACTGCTGCACCGAAGCCGCCCTTTTGTCTTTCTGCTTTTGTTTGTTGAGATTAGATAACTTTTTTGGGTCAACGGATTAGAAAACTTTGGAACGTCGTTCGTAATTCGTCCTAATTTCTTTTAACTTTTTTGATCACTTAATTCTTAAAATTTTTATTTAAGGTGAAGATATTAACTTTTTTGTTAACTTTAACGGCCGTTTAAAATTTTCTATAACTATTCTAAAAAAAATATTTTCTATAACTTAAAGTTCTTTTCAGGGATTATATATATTTAGAGAGGTAAATTGAAAAAATGAAACGAAAATCGTGTTAAACTTGACTGAAATTTGAAAAGTTAATATTTTTAAATTAGAAAAAAATAGTGTGTCACATTTATCATGGACAATTTTCAAATTTGAGAACTTTATTTAATAAAAGAGCAACGAGTCATACATACAAGATATGACATGCTATTAACTATTTAAAAATTTACACACATAAATCATATTCTTTTAAATACAACTCCTAGACAAAATAAAATAATTACAAAGTGGTATTCAAATATGAGTTTAATAATTACACATTGATAATATAAATTTTTTATACAAATATTCAATCATATTTTACTATAGTGTCACCTTATAATATAATTTTCTAAAATATCTGTATAAATATCTATATAATGATATATGATGAGATATTTATATATATTTTTATAAATATTTTATACAATTAGTGTATAATAATTAAATTTTTCAAATATATAACTTGTTTAAATTTTTAAAAAGTAAATATTTTGTGGGTATGATTCCTTATAAAATAATATTCCGTAAATCTTATCCACAACCGTATTAAAATAATATCCATTTTGATGAATACTCAGATAGATAATTTTTTTTTAAAAGAAACTTACACTCCTATGAAAATTTCAATAACCAGTCATAATATTGAATGCTGATGAAGTTAAAAGGACGGTAACGACGTTTCAAAGTTTTCTAATCCCGACAAAGAAAAAAAGGAAAATGAGAAAGACAAAAGGGCGAGTCTCCAGTTCAGCAGTGTGACTCAGTGACTGTGTTCACTCTCTTTTTCTCGTCACTTTCCTGGCACCCCCCTCCGAAGTTTCTAGAACCAAACATGCCTTCCCTCGCAAGCTTACATTTGTACGGACACGTAAAATGAAATAAACTGACAAAGTAGTGGGACACCACAGAGAATACACTTTTTTTATTTTTTATTTATTTTAAAAGTAACATCTAATAAGTGTATTCACATTAGTTTTTAAGGAAAAATATAAATAGAAGGAAGATAGATAGGGATCAGACTAGATGAATACGTCAATTCTCCGATTATTATTACTAAGATTAGGGTGAGCCTGAGCCAGACACGTATTCTTCTCTCTCTTTTTTTTTATAGATATATTGTTGTATAATTTTATGATTATGAATAATTATTAAGAGGACAAAATTGAAACAAAATTTTTTTATTAAAAATTGATATTGCAATTCTATATAATTATAGATATATAGTTATAAATGATGTAAAATGTAAAATTTATATTCAAATTTTTCACATCTAAAAAATATAAATATATAGGAATGGTTTTATTTACAAGCTTTATTTAATATAAACTCTATTAAATTTTCTTATTTTATTAAGCATCTTTTCTCTCCTTTTCTAACTAACACATGTAGAGAAATTTTTTTTCCTTTATTCTTGTATTTTCTTTTTTTTTTTGTATTTTTTAATTTTTCGTATCTATTTCCCATGGTATTCGAATAAAATGTTACTTTGTTCACAAATAAACATATTTAATATGAAACATAGTATTTACAATTTATATTTATATTAATAAATTGTAAAAGTATTTATGTCAAATATAGCATTTGTTTATTTTAAATTATTAATTATTAACAAGTATTTAAAACAAGAAATTTTCTGATATTAAAGTTTAACATAATTTTTTTGTTATATAAAAACAACTCTTGTATTTAATTTTTAGAGATATACTTAGGGCCTGTTTGGATTGGCTTATACAGAGCTTATAAGCACAGCTTATGACTGATTCATAAGCTGTTTTTGGCTTATTTTTCATAAGCTACCCATGATAGCTTATTAAAACAGCTTATGGCTTATATAAAATAAGTTTCACTATAATTATTTTTCAATTATAAAAATAACTTATACAACTTATACTATAAACATTAGATAAATTTATTATCCAAACATTACCTTATATTTTTAGAGATATACTTATACTTGCTAGTACTAGTATATTATATTATATGTCGTCGTCAGTAATTACAAAATGCTTTTTTTTTTAAAAGTAAAATGGAAGGAATATGTGTGAGAGGAATGGCGTAGCGGGAAGCCGGGAATGAAGAATGAAGTCAATGAATGAAGTGACATGGCAGAGAGAGTTGTGTACGTAATGCGAAATATACCAAACCAGATGATATTAATTCTTGGAATAATGCAATATATAGTATATATACTGTAGTATTGTAGTAAAATAATAAATATAAATAAGTGGATAAAGTGGATAAAAGTTAAAACGTAATACGGGTGGGGTCCACCCTGATCTGTAAAATAGTGGACCTTGGAATTTGGACAATCATGTTTCCCTGCGCCATGATCTCCTGAGCCGCCTACGCAGCACGACGATTCACAGTGTGACTGACAGCAGCACGCGTTGCGTTTGTCCGTTTACGAGTTACTCGCGCAATATTGATGACACGTCCGCGATCACTAAACTTCCCGGGGACGCTTTCTGTTCCTGGGGCGAGTTAGGCATTCTTTAGATAACAAATTTATCTATTATTTATGATATAAATTGTATAAATTATTTTTATAATAAAAAAAAATTATAATAAAATTTATTTAATATAAGCCATAAATTGTTATGATAAACTATCTTGAATAGCTTATGAAAAATAAGTCTAAAATAATTTATAAATCAATCATAAATTATATTTATAATTATATTTATAAGCTCTACATAAATCAATTTAAAAATACTCTTATTCTGCACGCTAGAACTAGAGTGTGGCAAAGGCTCGATTCTACTTCAATGATAATGATATATTTAATTAATTCATATTTTTAATAGTAGTATGACATTTGTAGTTGATTGATAGTTTATTTATTATTTAACTAATTTAAAATATTTAATTAAAATTCTTTCTCTTTTCTCCTTTATTTTTCATCCCCATATATAGATAACAAATTCGTTTGCATTTTTTTTAATTCGTCAAAAAATATTCATTTGCATTTTTTTATCATATTTCATTTTTTATTGGGAATATTTGTATTATTTATACGTTTTACCTTTTATTTTCTAAACAATTACGTGAGAATAGAGAAAAATAATTTTTTCTTTTATTCTCTCTCATATTAAATCACTAAAATTATATCTTTTTATTTTACTTTTTTTGTCATTTTATTTGTTCTTACTTTCTTTTTAAAAACAAATGGAGGCTATGTTCTACTCTCTTTTTTCATCTTTGTACATTTATTTAAACTGCATTTAAAAAAATTGTCATAAATTAATAATGTTTACAAGGAATTTAACTGGTGAATTGGAGTTTTAAATCTTCTTTTTTTGAAGGATGGAGTTTTAAATCTTAAGAACACAGTGAATGAGACATGTTTTATTGGTTGGAATTGAACAAAAAAGAAAAGGGATGTTAAGGAGGAGATGGAGCTCACAAAAGAAAACAAAATTCGAGGCGTGTTCTATCTCTTTTTACCAAATCTTAAAAATATAATGAGATATTTGTATGACTAAAAAAAACAAAACTAGGCGTGTTTCCATCGCTTGGAACTGAAAAGAACAGAGAGGGGCGAAAATAAGTGTGTGAGACCCAAACAAGTGTTTTTCATTGACTGAGGCAAAAAAAGGCAACATAAAAGAAAAGAAAAAAACCATCCTTCTTTTGATATCATTTGCATACCTTTTTATAAAAAACAGCAATAAAACAAGGAACTTTGCCAATATTATCCATTTTTATTTCTTATATTATATATATTTTTATCTTTTCTTTTATGCTAAACAATCACACAAGAAGAGAGAAAAATAATTTTTCCTTCTACTTTCTCTCATACTAAAAAAATATTTTTTTTTGTTTCATGCATTCAATGTAGTCATACAATGTAAGCCATTTGATTTGCTAAATTTACAATAATGGCTGTTGATTTGATCTTAGCCAAAAGGCCGAGAAAGATACCATGGCGGTTGATTTTCTATCCATATGTTTCTCTCTTTTTATATCTCAGTCCATACATTTAAATTGCATTAAGAAAACTTACCGTTAATAATTAATGGTAACAAGGAATGCAGCAAGGGATTTTAGGTTTTAAATTTTACCTTATCTCCAAATCTCCAATGACAAATCAAATTTAACTTGATATCTAAATTTAATTTATTAAAATTAATAAATTAATAAATTAATAAATAAAATTAATAAATGGAGGAACAAATTATTAAAAAAATAATGTATCAAAAAAATTATTAAAAATAAGAAATCCATTTTATTACTCCATTTGGTTTAAAACTTTGGTGGTTTAAAGTTTTGACACACAAATTAAAAAAAAATTAATTAAACAAATTTTAGACTAAAATATTTCTATTTATTATTCATCATTTTTAACTATTTTAATTATTTTTATTCTCAAAATTATTAATTATACTAATAATATAGTTAAAAGAAATAGTAAATTATCTCTTAAAATTATAAAATAATTAAAATTTTGAGACAAAAATAAATCCTAAAACCACTAAAAATTTAAAACGGAGTAAATAAGTTAATTAAGATCAGTTTAAACTGTCAAAATGACAATTGAATTAAAAATATTTATATAAAATCGACCAATCAATTATGTGAGCATTAAAGTCCCGTAATCAATACTCCTGCGTAGTAATACCAATAATAAATATAAATAATAAATACTACCTTCGTCCTAAATATAAGAATTTTTTAACTAATTCATACCCTTTAAAAAAATTAGTTAAGTTAGTTAATAGTAATAAATTTGTCAATAATTTACTATATTTTTCCAAAACTAGCCTTAATACTTATTATTATCTCTCTTTCCCCTCTCTCTCTCATCACTTAATTAATGCATTGAAAAAGATAAAATGGTTGGGTGATTTGTACAATAAATAAGGGTATTTTAGTCAAAAAATAATTAATACAACTGATTTTTTGAAAAATTTCTTATATAAAAGAACTTTTATTTTTTTGTAAAGATTTCTATATTTAGAGACGGAAGCAGTAATACTATAAATAAATAAACAATAAACAATAAATACTAATCAATTAATGATTAAATAATAAATGCTGATACTAATATAGTAATAAATAAAAATCATTTAATTCGGACGGTTCCTTTATGATCTGTAAGAATAAGAAAGGACAATGTTTTTTCCTAAAAAATTGGCATCCCTTCCTTCTCCCCTAAGTTGTGCGAAATTGCGAATCTAATTTTGATTTTTTTAACAGCTTTTTTTTAAATTTTAAGAAAAATAAATAAGATGACTTTCGAATATTGAACCTGCCTTTCTTTTTTCCACTTCATACGGTTACCTTCTCAGAAACGTGACACTACTCCACGCCATTTTTACTACTTAAACGCCACTCAACCCCGCTTTTTACTTCCACAGCCAAACTGCTCTAAAATTCTGAAACCACAATCGCGCAAAAAACCTTTCGCTCTCACTCACACTTTGTAACCGCTCCTCCTCCGCCACCACTACCAGCACAATGTCGTCTCGCCGCGGTGGCGCAAGGCAATCTGAGTCTCGCCGCAACCAGCCTTCTCCTGCGCCTTCGCAACCAGCTTATACCGATGCTGCAGGAAGAGGCCGAGGTCGTCCTTCAAGGGGAGGCGCTCCGGCTCCGGCTCAGGCGCACGCGCCGCCACCGTCGTCTGCTCCGGCACCGGCGATGGCCGCTCCGTCTGCTTCAGCGGCTGTTGCTGCCACAAGTTCATCCTCTCTTCCTCCGGTTTCGGTTTCTACCGAAGCTTTGAGTTCTGAAATCGAAGAGAAGCTGACATTGCAGTCGCGGCCGGCGCCGTCATCTTCAAAGGCTATTAGGTTCCCTGACCGACCAGGTTATGGTAGATTGGGACGGAAAATCCAAGTTCGTGCTAATCATTTTCAGCTGCAAGTTGCTGAGAAGGATTTTCACCACTACGATGTTAGTATAGTATACTCAACATATTTTCTTTTTTGCCTTTTTTTTTAAAAATTTTTATTTTACATTTTAATAAAAAATATAAGTATTTAGGCACTTGTTTTACTAGCTTGAACGTGAAACAGTAAAACATTTAGTCACAATGTCTTGTGAAATTAGAGAGATTGATCATTTGATTGATGATATCAGGTATCGATTGTTCCCGAAATTGCTTCCAAGAAAGTCTCTAGAGATGTTATAAATCAGCTGATTCAAACACATCAAGAGACACTGTTGGGTAGGCGAATACCGGCGTATGATGGTCGAAAAAGCCTCTTCACGGCAGGTCCATTGCCCTTTGAAGGAAAGGAATTCATGGTTAAGTTGGTTGATAATGAAAAACCATCCAGTTCTGCTCCTAGGTGTGTTTGATTGATTTGAATGTTGTTGTTATAATTATTATTGTGTATTATGTAATGAATCGCTAATTGCTAATTATTTCTTTTGTCACAGAAAAAAACGTGAGCGTGAATTTAAGGTTACTGTACGATTTGCTGCAAAGATTGATCTGCATCATCTTCAGATGTTTCTCAGGCGATCACAGTTGGACATTCCACAGGAGACCATACAAGCCCTTGATGTTGTTCTGCGAGCTACACCATCTGAAAAGTAGGAATTTTTTTTTTCTGTGCTGTATTTGAGTCAGTTGATTTTCTTGCTTTAGTGATTTGTGAATTTGTAAAAAAAATTCTGTAGGTACAATGTTGTAGGAAGGTCATTTTTCTCCCCAAGTTTGGGGTCAACAGGTCCACTTGGGAGTGGTACAGAATATTGGAGAGGCTATTATCAAAGCCTGCGTCCAACCCAGATGGGACTTTCCCTTAATATTGGTTTTATTTCTAAACATTGTTATTTTTTTCTTGTTGAATACTTTAACTAAACATTGTTCTTTTTTTTTTGTTGAATACTTTAAATTACCAATTTATTTAGATTAGATTTGACTAGTGATGTGTTTTTGTTTCAGATGTATCAGCAAGGGCTTTTTATGAACCCATTCTTGTTACTGAATTCATTGCAAAACATTTTAACTTCAATTTTTCTAGGCCTCTGTCTGACCAAGACCGTGTTAAGGTATTTTTGACTAATTACTGTGTTAAATTCATATTTCATATAATTTTACAATTAAAGTTAATTTTTCCTAATGTCATACTATTATTCTTAATTCAGGTTAAGAAAGCTCTGAGAGGAGTTAAGATAGAACTCACGCATGGTGACTATGTTAGAAGTTATAAAGTCACTGGGGTCTCAAAAGAGCCAATGAAAGATTTAATGTGAGCATTTGTTGCCACCATTTTCTCAAGTTAGAGGTGAAATGTGTTTTATGTGTGATGTAGAATTCATTGTGCTGTTTGCGTCTCATTTTTTCACTTTATGTAGCTAGTTGTAGTTTATAAATAGCTAAAAACTTCATAAAAATGAGATCATTTCGTTTTTTATTGCGTGCAATTGTGCATCACTTGCCCATAGGCCACTCTTTTCCAGATAAAAGGTTGGTTTTGAAGTACCCTTTTGAGGGAAGGTTGTGTATGTCTGAATTGCTAATCTTTATTTTTGAATGTGTGCAATTTTATGTTTTTGTGCTCAATCTGACCCTTATTTTATAATTTGTTGTACTCTCAGATTCACTCTTGATGACGGGACAACAAAAAAATCAGTTGTTCAATATTTTCGTGAGAAATACAATATCGGGTTTAAGTATTTGAGTCTTCCTGCTCTCCAAGCTGGAAGTGACACCAAACCTATTTATTTGCCCATGGAGGTTTTTATCTTCAGTACTTGTCTATTTATGATGTATAATATTATTTGTTATTTTGTGTTAGACCTCAGCTCTGCTTTTGTTTCTTCGTTGCAGCTTTGTCAGATTGCAGCTGGACAGAGGTACTCGAAGAGATTGAATGAGGAACAAGTAACTGCTCTTTTAAGGGCAACTTGTCAGCGTCCTCATGATAGGGAAAACTATATTAAACAGGTGCTAGTACTTTTATAATGTGTTAATGATAGATAGATGGTATGTGCTTTTTCATAATTGGCATTTTGGTACTTGTCAGATTGTGAAGCAGCACAATTTCAACACAGACAAGTTTGTGCGTGAGTTTGGGATTAAAGTAAGGGAGGATCTTACATTGGTTGATGCTCGTGTTTTGCCTCCCCCAATGGTATATATGTTTATGCTGAAGATAATTTGTCAAATTATCTTTTTTTTTTAAGTGTTTAAGCTCCTTTTCTTACTGCAGCTTAAATATCATGAAACTGGCGGGGAATCAAGAGTTGACCCAAGGATGGGTCAGTGGAACATGATTAATAAGGTGATTTTTTTTTAAAACATTGTTGTGGTCTCCCTATTTCAATAATTAGATTGTTAAGCTAAGAGTAATTTTTTATTATATAGAAAATGGTTGATGGTGGTAAGGTGCAATTTTGGAGTTGCCTCAACCTTTCAACAAGAATCAACAGAGACTTGCCATTTCAATTTTGTACTGAATTGGTGAATATGTGTACAAGCAAGGGAATGGTATGATGTCGGCTTGTACTTTTTCCTAGTATAATTTTTGAAACATACAATTTTTGTAATTTTTTTCTTGTTTGGAGTTTATGCCAGCTTTTCAACAGAGAGCCTTGGATTCCTATAAGTAATGCTCAACCTAACCAAATTGAGAGAGCACTTGTGGATTTTCATAAGAATTGTAAGGCAAAATTTGACAACATGAAGCAGCAGGGGAGACTCCAATTGTTGATAATAATTTTGCCTGATTTCAAGGGATCTTATGGTGAGTGTTTTCTAGGTCCAAATCTAATACTAAGATTGTGTTCATCGTGTTGAACTTTCTTTTTGTGGCAGGGAAAATAAAACGTATATGTGAAACAGAGTTAGGAATAGTGTCACAGTGTTGCCAGCCTAGGCAAGTTTCAAAGATGAACAAGCAGTATCTTGAAAATGTGGCCCTCAAGATAAATGTCAAGGTCCAAGTTATCTAACAAATAGTCTGCTTGTTTCAGTAAACTTATTTGATTGCTTCTCAATTTTTAACTTGTCATCATTCTTGATTATATAGGTTGGTGGTCGTAACAATGTGCTGATTGATGCAATTGAGAGAAGAATCCCCCATGTGACCGATAAACCAACAATAATATTTGGTGCTGATGTAACACACCCTTCACCAGGGGAAGACTCGAGTCCTTCTATAGCTGCTGTAAGCTTTCTTTTTCTTTTTCCAAGATTATTTATTTATTTTTTTTATGTGTATCCCATTTGGATATTCACTGTTTAATTTTTGAATTTTGTAGGTGGTGGCATCCATGGATTGGCCTTGGGTCACAAAGTATAGAGGAATTGTTTCTGCACAGCATCATAGAGAAGAAATTATTCAGGATCTTTATAATACAACTTTAAATCGTGATAAGGGAATAGTGCATGGTGGAATGATAAGGTGAGGCCGTGAGGGTGATAGATTTGCTTGTTCCTCATGTTGAAACAAACCTGATTTTTTTTTCTTTTAAATTTTCAGGGAGTTAATTCGTGCTTTCTATAAATCAACTGGGCTTAAGCCTGCCAGAATTATATTTTACAGGTTTGATTTGGTTTCAACAATGGTACATATTGTGTTTGTGTGCTATTTTAAGATGATTTTTCTCTTCTCAATATCAATTTTTTTCCTACAGAGATGGAGTAAGTGAGGGACAATTTAGTCAGGTTTTGCTGTATGAAATGGATGCAATTCGAAAGGTATGGCTCATAGAACTGCATATTTAACAACCACACTGAGTGTAGAGAACACTAAAGAACCATTATACTTAAATTTTTGTTGTATTGACTATATGAGTGCCTTATAGATTGAATAGAATAGACTTAAAGAGCTTTCCTGTGTTGCTTTTCTTGAGAATGATTTCTTTTTCATCTATATGATTAATATGCTTGTTACATTTCCTATTTGGTTCTCAGGCTTGTGTCTCATTAGAGGAGGGATATCTACCCCCAGTTACCTTTGTTGTGGTTCAGAAAAGACACCACACCCGTCTCTTCCCTTTTGATCACAGAAGTCGTGATCAGACTGATAGAAGTGGAAATATAATGCCAGGTTTTGTATATATATATATATATATATCTATTACATGTTTTGGCTGGGACGCGTCTAGTTTTTGTTTCTTAATGTTTTGTATTTTCCCCTTAATTTTACTTAGTTTGTATATTTATAATTTTTTCAAAGGTACTGTTGTGGATACTGCTATTTGCCATCCACGTGAATTTGATTTTTATCTGAACAGCCATGCTGGAATTCAGGTAATACTTGCTAGCTCAGAGGTTGTTATTTATTGCTCAATTGTTATTTAATTTAATTTAACAAGTTCTACTTTGATTGCACATATTTAATTTGCAGGGAACCAGCCGACCAACCCATTATCATGTATTGTTTGATGAGAATGGTTTCAATGCGGATCAGTTGCAGAGTTTGACAAACAATTTATGCTACACGTAATTCTCATCCTTGACATCTTTTGTGCTCCTATTTTTTATCTTTCGTAAGTCCTAAATATTGTCTTTTATTTTTCAGGTATGCAAGGTGTACTCGATCAGTTTCAATAGGTTTGATACTCACGTTTCTTTGCTGACTTAATCTTGGCCATTGAAAAGTTTATCCATAATCTTACCTGAGTTTAATCTTGGTATGCAGTTCCTCCGGCTTACTATGCACACTTGGCAGCTTTTAGAGCTCGTTACTACATTGAAGGTGAAACATCGGATGTGGGTTCTACAAGTGGAAGCAGGAGTACTAACATTGAGGTGAAATTGCCCTCAATCATGGATGATGTCAAAGAAGTTATGTTTTACTGCTGAAGTTGCTCAAACAAGGAATGCCAAATATGTTATGTTTTACACTTTTTACTGCTGAAGTTGCATTTTGTGAAGTTGGGATGCTTGCATTAAACATGTTGCCACCCGAAAATATTTTCTCTTCTTGACATTTGAGGCACTTTTTTGTTTGGATATATGGTGGTATATATTTTGCTATCAAAGCTGCGTTATTATTGTAGCTACTATATCAGGATTGTAGTTGTCTGAAACTATTACCGGTGGATTGTGAGATTTTGTTAAATGAAAATGAAAACAGTTGATTAGATAACAAATATTCGTTTTGAACCATGTGGGTTGCGCCAAATATTTGCCAAAGCACTATGAAGAGAGTGCTTATGTATCGGTTTTTCCGTGATCAATTTACTAACGATACTTCTCAGACATTCCCCTAGTCCATCTTCCTTAAAATGATCGTCATCAGAATCCTGTTGTGCGTGATCGTTATTCTTCCCTTCCTCCAAAAATTGACGAAGACGCTTGTCTGACACTGACACTGGGGTAAACAAATAGCACTCACGCACACAAGGAACAATTTATACCACCACAAATTGAAGTCAATCAACACTACGATTTCAACTCCCTGCAACAGACATCCTAGCAGAGCAAAGGCACATGAAAACAGCCTCTGTTTTTGAGATATATGGTTCCCATTTCTTACGTTATTCCAGCTCGGTTTAAACTATCAAATAAATTGAATTAAAAATAATTATATTATAATCAATTGTGTGAGCATTAAAGTCCCATAACCAATAATCATCAATAATAAATAAATTATAAATAATAAATCAAATAATAATAGATAATAATCATTTAATTCGAACGATTCCTTTATGATCAGTAAGAAAAAGAACAAGGACATTTTTTCCTGAAAATTGGCATCCCTTCTCCCCAACTGGTGCGAAACTGCGAATCCAGATTTTTTTTTCCAACATTTTTTATTAAAGAAAAAACAGTGCTAGAACTGTACGAATTGAATGAATTGTCGACGTGGAGTGCGGTTGATTTTTTAAAATGATATTGATTTAAAAAAATAAAAACTTAAAAGATGGAAGTCAACGGAAAACATCGGTCCATGCACATTTAACGAATCCAGTGTCGTAACAATAAGCATTACTGAAGAAAAAATAAACGACTTTTGAATGTTTTACCTGGCTCTTTCTTCCACGTCAGACGGCTACCTTCTCATAAATGTGTCACTCCTCGAACGCATATTACTACTTAAAAGGCCACTCAACCCGCATGACCAAACTCCTCTAAAATCGCAATCATAGCAAAGTCAGTTAGAAAACGGTTTTCTAACTTGCTTCACTACCACCACCTCCACAATGTCTACCCGCGGTGGCAGAAGGCAATCTGAGTCTCGCCATAACCAACCTTCTCCAGTGCCGTCGCAACCATCTTATGACGACGCTGCAGGGAGAGGTCGTGGCCGTCCTGCATGCGGAGGGGCTCACGTTTAGGAATGTAAGTGGGGTGGGGCGGGCAGTAGCTACCCGCTACTCGCCCCGTTGGTTATACCCACTATCCGTACCAGCTCCATACCCGCGCGGTACCCGCTATCTAGGTTTTAGCGGGTATCCGTGATATCCGCGGGTATTCAGATATTAAAAAAATTTAAAAATTCTATTAAGAGAAATTGTTTTTTACACAATATTAGTCATGATAAAGATCACATTAATAAGACTAAATTATACCGATCATTGTAATTTTAACTCAATTGTTATATCAATAATTGTTCAATTAAATAAAAACAAATAAAGCTACAAAATGAAAAATATGAGTGTAGAAATAATACATGACACAACAATAATACATATTTTGGAGTCACTTTGTTCAATATTAAAACAAAGCATGACAACAACTAAAATTAATGCATCACACTCTAATATAATAATACTTGTAATTAAAATTGTGCATTGATGTTTTAGACTTTTAGGTATGTATATAAATAAAAGGGTATTTTTTGTAATTTTACTAATGGGTACCTCACTACATGCCCTCATCTTTATTTATTGGAGGGTACCTCAAATATCCATTTAATTTACCTGCAGGTACCTGTTAAGGTACCCGTCCTGTACTCGTAACGGGTTTTATACTTTTATCCCCTGGTGCGGATTTTTTGCCATCCTTACTCACGTTCTGGCTCCTTCCAAGGCACATGTGCCGCCTCTGTCGTTTGCCACAACACCGGCGTGAACAACTCTAGAATAGGGTTGGCAAAGTGGGCCAACCCGCCCCGTCCCGCCAAAAACGGGGCGGGCCAACCCGCAAAAAAAGTGGACTGGGGTACCCCCCAGCCCGCCCCGCGCCCACTGGTGGGTTGGCGGGCCAACCCGCCTAACCCGCCAAAAAAACGAAGAAAAAAAATGAGTGTAAAAGCGGCGGGTTAGCGGGTTGGCCCGCCTAACCCGCCCAAAAAATCCAAAAAAAGCACAAAAAAATAAGAAAAAAAAACGGGTTGGCAGGGCCAACCCGTCAACCCGCCGGGCTAGCCCGTTTTGAACCCACCTTTGGGCGGGCCAAAACGGGTTGCGGGTTGACAACTCCAACCCGGCCCGCCCTTTTTTGGCGGGTTGGCGGGCTGGCCCGCCGGGCCCAGCCCACATTGCCACCCCTACTCTAGAATGGGAAGTTTGCATTTTTGCATATTGGTTATGATGCTTTCACACTATGGGTGTTAATTTTTTCACACTAGTGAACGATTCTGTATTGAGAAGTGCATATTTGTGGATTGGGTCTAACGGTTTCACACCGGTGCTGTTAATTTTTCACAGTTGTGAATGTTTCTGGAATGAGAAATCTACATTTTTTGTAGATAGGCCTGATGCTTTCACATTGAAGGTGTGAAATTATTCACAAATGTGAATTGTTCTGGAACGAGAAATCTGCATTTACATGGATAGGCCTGACGCTTTCACGCTGGGGGTGTTAATTTGTTCACAACTGTGAATGGTTCTGGAATGAGAACACTACATTTTTGCAGATACGGCTGACGCTTTCACATATGGGGTGTGAATTGTTTCACAGTTGTGAATAGCTCTGGATTGAGAAGACTGTATCTATGTGAAGTTTTCTTTTCTACGTGAAATTATCTGTCTTTTATGGTTTCAATTTTGTGTAGAGTTAGCAGTGCTTTATGTCTTTAAATATAATGAGATCAAATTTCACATTGGAATTATGTTGAAAAAAATTGTCATATAAAACAGTTGATTAGATAAAAAAATTTCGTGCAGAGTACGTTTTTTCATATCAAAAAACTTTTAATGTTATTTACTATTACTATATATTTTTATTTTTATAGAGATATTTTATTTTATAACGGTCAATTCTTTTAAGAGTTTAATCTTTGTTTTAATTTTGTTCTATTGTTCTATAAATACTAGTTTTCAAAAAAGGCTAAATCCTTTGTTATGGGGAAAGGAAGAATTGAAGCAGAAAATATATGGAAAAAGGCGATGGCTACGGTGAAGTACTATCATTAATATGGTTTTTTCACTCACCGGCATTTGAACCTGGAACTCCGGAATTGTCTTACGACAATTACCATGCGGACCAGGAATGTCAAATTTCACAACGGGTGTGATTCCGGATAATTATTCAAAACATTTATTTATTAATCCCCCACTGGTAGCTCAATCCCCCCCCCCCCCCCCCCCCCCCAAAAAAAATTCCTCCCCAATCACAAAAAAAAAATTTATTTATTATATGGTGTGCTTCCGGATAATTATTCAAATATTTATTTATTATATTTTATAATTAAAATTTTAAAAAATAAATATTTTTCAAGTTAATGTTATATGTTACCCATTTTAGTTGCAATTTAAATTTCCAAAAGGTAAATTTTTTTTAGTATTAAAATTAAGACACGAGTGCTGAACTGAATTTGGATAAATAAATACCCATTAGGGCATACTACTGTTTGAATTTAGATAAATTTTTATTTCTGTTTTAAATGTAACCTATTCCTCTCTCTAGTCATGACAATTAGCTGAGGGTTAATTACACCTACATTTTTTTTTACTAAACTAAATTGTACCTTTCATTTTAAAGAAATCAAATCCTACAACAATAATTTTATACTTTGAAAAATAATTAACAATGATTTTTATGCAGAAATCAAGCTTGTAAAAAAAAACTCCAAAAATGATATATATAACTTGTATCTGCTCCTCAATCAGTGATAACGTGAATTTACAATGTTATCAAAAGAAGAAGAAGAACAAAGAAAGAAAGAAAACCCTGAGAAACATGGCTGATAAAGAGTGACTTACATAAGCACCTGAGGCTAAAACAGACAAACCTATTGAACAGAAAGAAGGCACAAGCGACAATCCAATGTAATAACTTGTGTTGCCAATTGCCACAACTATATACCGGCAAGGGAATATACATAGTAAAAAAGAATATTATTAGTTCCCTTTACACATGCTACAAAAATACAAAGCAGCATATCAGTGTTATGTGCATGAAGAGAGCAAAGACCCCAATTGTGTTGTGAGGTCCATCACGTAAAGAAATGCTGCCACTTAGCTCTCCTGCGTTGACAAATTCACTTCTGCCGGTACCAGTTGACGCAGAGACATTAACCGATAACGAACCTAGATTAACGAATATATCACTGAACACATCAGAATCTGGTGTTGAATAGCCCTAATGAGCTTTAAGAACTAGAAATGTAAATATAGCCAACTCATCTCATCATCTATCTCATGGTTCTCCTTGCATCTTAAAATTGAAAGCAAGTTTTCAAATTGATCTTACCATCTATCTACTCAAGTATCATTATACTACCTAAAAGACATACAACACAAAATTGCCTCTAATTCTCTCCTGCTTGGAGTGATAAGGTGGTTTAGAGAGAGAGACATAGGGGTTGGAATAATAAGGAGGTCATAAATTCAAATCCCCCTGGTTGAGAGACAGGGAGTGCAAACGCATAGAAGCCTCATGCCCAAAAAAAAAAATCCTTATTATATATATGCGGATTAGTATGTGCCTTTAATGTAGTGTAGCTGAAACTTACAGTCATAGTTAGTCCATCCAATGCGTTGACCAGCAAGATCATAAACAAAAATTTTGTCTTTTAATACAAGGTCTGCAGAAAAGAAGGTAGTGTTGTTAGCATCATAAGGATTTGCTTTCTAGATATATCTTCAAGGTTCAATTATTTTTAGTTTAACTTCAATCACATGCAAAACTTATTTTATGTTATCTTTTCCATATATCACCAAAATGAACAGCATTGATATAGGACCTAGAGTTTCCAAACTGGCATTATACCTCCTAGAATTGTCACACCTTGACCCGGGATTTTCTGAAAGCCAATACACCACACTGATCCATCACCCTGTAAAACACGCAGGTTTACATCATTTCATTAGTGAGATAACATGCAAAATAAAAACAAATCAGAAAGTATAATAGTAAGATGTATATGAAGAATGAAAAGCACGTAGTTAGTCAAAGCAGCCAGCAATATCCAGAATTAACCATGAAACTGAGATGTGTTTACCGAGGATAAAAGCTCAGTTGGAATTTGAGAATTAGAAGAGAAGCTATGTTTACTTTCCCCCATACCCTTCATAAAGCACCCTTAAGAGGGCTACTAAGGCATAGGAATGATAAGAATCTAAACCAAATATAATAAGGTACAACAGGAAATTCCATACTACTTCCTATTACAGGATAATTTAGCTATACCACAGTAAATTATTAAATCTATACAAGTTATCATGGAAATTTAGCTATACCACATGAGGATGCTTAGAAACAGAAGTGAAATTAAAATCAGCTTTTAAGCAGCAGAGAAGTGGAAGGAAAGAGAAGAATCATATTATAGATGGTGAATCTTCAACCAATACAAAAAACAACTCACTCCAACTTGAAATCAATCTCATTGAAATCATGTAATCCAGGCATTAACCATCAGAACATAGAATAAATGGAAATTGAAGCCAGAATACTTACAATATAATTCTGCTCTATAAGGTAGTCCTGTGGTCTTAAGACCAGAGATGCACCACCAGCAAAGTTCAGACTTACTTGAGGAAAGATGTCAACGTTGCTAAACACAATATAGCCAGAAAGAGGTAGAGAAAGATTGTCAAGATCCTCTATTTTCAGCATCCAATCAGGAAAAAAAAGAATGTCAGAAAATTATCCATAAAACATCTATGAACTGTTCAATTTAACCTGGTGGTTATTAAGTAACACTCATTTCCCCGGGAAAGAACAGTGCGCACAGATTGTGGAATAGCAGCTGTAATCTGCACAGACAATAATTTTTCCATTAATTATTGATAGACCTCATACAAAAAAAAAATGTCATTATTGCTATTTACATGTGAAGAATCAAAGCGATATCTATTGTTGATCAATTGGACAAAATGAAATTAAAGTGCAGCTCACCGCATTGACAAAGGGATTGTAAGCCTCTTCTGCAAGGTATGCCAATGTTGTTCCAGAATCAATAATGGTACCTCTATTGTTTGATGTAGCAAAAACAGAAGAATCAATTGGCAAATTTTGGCCATTGACAGAGATGCTCTGCAGATTTAAATTGTAATGGGGCCTGAAACATTTTCCAAGGTAGCAATTAGTTTAAATGTTTTCAATTTTTTATCCAAGAAGATAGCCGGTACAGATCAATTTTAGACAATAACATGTTTAAATTTTCAAACTCTTTTTAAACATCTGTACAATGTTTAAGGACACAAATAATGAATGCATTTAAAAAAAGGGAAGTAATCTGTGATAGAGTTGTAAAATCTAAAAATGTGACTGAATCACTATTTATTTATAAATTCCTAGTAAAATAAATAGAAGGTTGACTTAGATGTTTAGTTGTCAGGCCATGCAAGGCTTAAAAGCAATAAAATAAGTTTTTGCTAACTTGGTAGGAATCCATTTTCATCCACCTCTAGGCCAGGGTACCTCGTATGTAACCCATAATATTGCCTGTAAAGATAGGGGTAAAAAAGGAATGGCACACTGAAAATTGGGAAAATTTGATCAACAATTTCTCCAAAAATTAGGTGTTGCTTGAAGAACTAACTGCTTTCCAATCAAAAGATAACAAAGGGGGGGTCTGGGGAAATAAAGGTTTGACTTTTTTCTCACTGCAATTTGTAATATATACATTAAAATTTATTGCTTGAGAGTATCATCAGGAAGTAAATGACTCCAATTCATGACGCATTATATTTTCCTTCTGGATTCTGAGGGCTGATTTCAACATCTCTGAGGCTCCACCATTTGCACAATGTAAAATAAATAAGACCACTTAAACATATAGTAACCCCTGCATGAAATTGCATTGGCCCTGCAGAAAGTATTCCAAGAGAAGGAACCTAAATACATTGCAAAAGTTGAAAACATGCCATCTATACCATGGTTGTATTGCTGTAAATTGTAAAACTTATCAAACAGCCAAATACATATCTTCCGGCATCCATTTTCACAATCATATTTCCAAATGGTGTGCTAGAAATTATAAATTGATTTCACTGTTCAAGATTTACAGACTCTGGAAACTTGATTTAGATAAGTTTTATTACTTCGTCTTATTAGGCTCCTAAGAACAAAGGCAAGAAGTTCCATTAACTTAACATTTTGCTGTTTCTATCTCATACAGAAAATCAACAGAAGTCAACTCTTGGGAATAATTTCAATCTTCAAGTCAAATATATAATCTAAAAAAAGGATAAAGGTCATATTAAAATTCATTAAAGCCTTTAAGCTATGCTACATTTACCAAAGAATTCGGACAATGAACATCATGAATATAACACATAACAAAACCACTAAAAAAAATTGATATAAAAAATTAGAAAACAAAATGTAGCATAACATACTGTGATGGAACGAGTGGACTATAAATCATGTTTAGCTCCACAATCTCACCAAGAACCAATATGCCGCCACCACTATTATCTCCTTTCAGGCAATGGGAGAACACTCTCGGCGCTATTCCTTGTGAAGAGAGCTGGGAGATGACCGACATGCCCTGTTGCCCAAATCCAAATATCCCATCAATGGCTCTATCAGACTTTGTCAAGTCCCCAGTCTGCAGGTTGCTACAACTGTTCCATAGCACAACATAAAAGGCAATGCTTTCCAAGTTCAAACCAACAAATGCGGAAAAAAAAAATAATAGGAATCAATCTTCAACCATCTCAGGCTCATGATGGCTCACCCAAAAACCACGGGCGCTGAAGAATTTGTCATCAGGGATCCCTCAGAAATACTGGCGAAATGCATCAAGTCTGACACATAATAGCCTGATGTCCCGCTACCATCTCCATACTGGAACGTGTAAATGCATTGGTTGTTCCGACCGGAACAGCCGGTATCTGAGGACTGTGCTCCATTCCTGCACCTTTGGTCTGAACAAGAGATCAATGAAGATGTTGATGAGCTCCCAGGGTCGAAGTAATTGAGCTGAATCTGTAACAAAATCCAGCAATGATAATATGATATTGACTTTCACAAATCCCACAAGTGTATTGATCATCCATATTGTTGCATTGTATTAACAGGTTAGGGACAGGGAATTTACTTGGAGACCACTTGTCTGGGGACAACCATTGCAGGAACCACAACTAACCCAGAGAACATCACTGCCAGTATCAATCTGCACATAAAAATCTCTTGGAGGAGTACCTAAACGAACCTTTGTAAAGTAAAGCCTGAAAGAACCCATAAATTTCAATTTTTTTATTTTTAAAAAAATAGAATTGACAAGCAGAAAACATAAACTAAACTAAAGCAAGATAAGGAGAGAAATTTAGAAACCATGTGTTCTTATCTTCGAAGTTGAAATAAATTAAAAATAGAGAATTGTGAGACCCATGAGAGAAATTGATCCCAAAATAAAAAAGAGGCAAAATTTGAAGGGAAGAGACAATATTACCCGACTTTTGAGGGATCGAAGGTGCCTTTGACTGGGAAATCAACAACGTAGTTAGTAGTAGTAGACTGCAACATTCTTCGATGTCTGACACTGTCCCACGCTCTGAGCTGACTCAACTCCACTCCGTGATTCGAAGGGAATGCTCTTTCCAGCGTCAGAGTCACCGGAGACCCAGAAACAGCAGCCGCCGCCGACAGCAGCACGACGGCGAAGAGAATAGCGGCGGTTACCATTGGTGTCGGTGGGTGAGCAGTAAGTATAGAAAGTGGGAGATGGGAAAGCAAAGTGGGATTGCGATACTAATAGAACACCAAAACAAAAAGCAACAAATTGGCGTTGAGGATGCCGTTTCTGTTATTGTTGTTGAGGAATTTCATGATCACAATTACACACACAGAGAGACAGAGAGAGTGAGAGAACCTACAAGTTGCAAGTTTCAAGTAACACAACTCAGCAATGGATTACGTGGAGTTACTTTACTAGTGTGTATTACTATTTAACAGAAACACCAGCGTGTTTACTGCCACGTTACATATTTAATAGTATTTTTTTATGAGAATAATTTTGATTAAGGGAGACATACCTGCGTAAAGCTAGTGTGAACCTCTAAACTCAACCATAGTTGACCATGGAATTTACGTGTAGCGTGTAGAGCTGGTAAAATGAATTGGGTTGAAAAAACCTAAAAAATATAAGATTTAGATATATAAATTTGAGTCAGTTTTTAATTTAGGTCTTTTTGGCCCGATCCGATAAAGTCTGATCCCAAAAGTGGGCCACTCAAAAAATATAGACTAAAGTCTGAGCCCGAAAAATGGAGGGCTCGGACACACAAATTCGAGCCTGTTTTCAGTTTGACTTTTTTTGGCCCGGCCCGATAAAGCCCGAATCTGATGCGAGACGACCCGAGCTCGGCCCAAAAACCCATTTTGCCAGCTCTAGTAGTGTGAGCGAAAAATCTAACTATTTGTGTCTCATTTGTTATGAGTATTTAATTTAATATTGAAGGAGAATAATTAAAATATTTGTTAGTCAAAAAAAAGTATGATGACTTAAATAAAAAATTGGGCATGAGTTTTAAGTTTTTTTAGAGATTTTGTTATCTTATTGTCTAATTAATAATAATAATAATTAATAATAAATCAAGGAAACTTCTTTATATATTTGGCAAGCTTCGTGTACCTGAGGTGTTATATGACAGATTTAACCAGATATGAATTCAATTTGATATTTTCATAGTTTTTTTTACCAAAGATATTTTCATAGTATTAAAGGTTTTGCCTTTGTTACTTCAAGCACTCGAGTTCGAATTTTCCATCTCCCTATAAAAAAACTCTGATTGTCAGAAGTAATTGATAAATTAATTAATAATTAATGAAATATAGTAGTTGATGTAGCTAATAGCTAAACAGAATAGTTGATTAAAATAGGAAGTTGCGGAGAATAGAAGCCGTAGCGGACAAGGACTGTACGGTTATGGCCACGCCTCTGTCGGTTCATGGCCACGCCTCTGTCGGTTTTTCAATTTTCATATCACTGCACAGCCTGAAAAAGGAAGAAGTTACCCTTATATGTCAAATAAAATAATTGACCTTTATATTTTCCACCATATTTCTTTGACATTTTTTTTTTGACAGCACCATATCTCTCTTTAACAATAGTTTGGATAACAATACGTTCTAGCATGAAGAAAATCGGAATATTTTGATAATTTTCTTCTTCTTTTCTTATCCAATAAACTGACCAAAAGTGTTCAAAGATATCCGTTGAAATGAGCTGGTTGGCTTGAGTAAAGTGGCTGTAGCTTGTGCACCAGAGATTCCAAATTACTTTCTTCTCCAATTTATGCTGAACTTTTCTTGCAAGATATGTGGTTCTGGTTCCGGATCCTCCTCGTGCATCCCTCTTTAATTGAACATCACAAACTCTTGCATATGTATATGAATCACACATCCGTCTCCATATAACGTGTTATTCTACCTTTGGTATAAGTGATAAGGAGTTTGATTTTCTTTTAAGTAAGACCTCAAGTTTGAGTATAAGAACAGGAAGAGTTTTATCCCCTTTATATGGATCTACCTGATTTAACTTGGACTAAATTGAGGTCACGAGTTCAAATCTCCCTTACTAATATAACATACTAATTTTCAATATTTGCCTATTAAAAAAAATTCTACATGTTTACATGTTCAAAAAACACTATTCGACATTTTTATTTATAGATACTCAATCGTTCCAAATTTGAACTATATTAAAGACCTTTTTTTCCAGATCCTTCTGCACTATGCTCCATTTGTCTCTCAATGCGTTTTTCTGCTTAAAAAAATCAAAACAATAGGGTAATTTACTGCATTTCATTCTGAAAAATGCTTAATATCAATGTTTTATCTGCGCTCAACTGCAAAATTGGAACACATATTTCCTTCAGATTGCACTAGGTGGCCACTGGACCTTATATGCAATACAGGCCAGTCATTGGATTTCTGCTGCATTGGCTGTGGATCACTTCTTTCACCTTTACCGGTATCACAAAAGGGTAGCTTCAAATTCAATTTATCAAGTGTGCTAAGTTATAAAATGAGTTTTTGGAGTGTTTGCAACTTCTCCTAGATTACATTTTTGTCTTCCAGAAATACATTATTTTTTTTGGGGGGGGGGGGGGGGTTGATTTGTAAATTTTGAATGAGTTGATTCTTGATCTGTCCGCATCAGTCAGTGTTAGTTTTGACTTTTATGGTACATTTAACTTTGGTTAGTGTTCATTGTATATTTTCCTGAATTTGAATTCCTGTGTTTGTCAAGTCGCAAAATTTTGGGGGAAAATTTACTGTTTCATTGTGCCAATCAATATTGTCACATATGGTGACCGTGATTCAGAAAGCAGAAATAAGAATAAAAAAAGATGGATAGGGTCATGTGAGACAGTGAGAGAAACAGAGAGAAGAGAGAAAGTTACTGAAATTACTAATCTGATCTCAACTGCTTTACAGGGCACCCTTTTGTACAGGAGATAAACCAATTACAGAAACGAACACTTGTCAACCTCGTAGCTGAATTTAAGGACTTGCTAACTAAAATTATGACCCAAACACTGCGATTAATATGCTAGCATAGAACAATCATTCGTAGACCATAAAAAGAATCCAAGACAAGCTCATCAGTTACAACTGATTCTGCTCACAAATGCTCATATAACTTGCAAATTCATAACACAGGTGAATAAGTGATGATTAACGAAGCCGGAAGAAAGTGATTTTTCAGAAGAACCATGATGAAGAACAAATAGATTCTTACAATGCAGTTTGTTAGTTTCCACATGTCAGATACCAATCTCAAACACCCTTTTGTGTGTATAATCGCGTGCTCCCATTTATGTAAATTCTTCAACAAGAGGCTGATAGAACAGTTTGTATGCCTCCATAACTTCGAGATACCACATTGCTTCTCGGTCAGGGGATGATGAAAGATCAACAATCTTGTGAACCTGTTACAAACATACAATATCAAAATTCAAATTAAGATAATTTGCCCCCTACTTTCATTCATTTCCACTAGCAGCAGTATTGAACATTCTCAACGAGATGAATAATAATGACAATAGTTTTGTAATTAATTGAACAAGGTGTACACTTTACCTTGATCACGGGAGGCTCCCCCGCACGTGCAACGTACCCTCCAACTACCATCACGTACATCCCTTGCCAATAAACAAATAAATAAATAATCAAAATACAGAGGCAGTTACTTGAAAGCAGAAGCAAGTAGCGTTTTTGACAAAACCCTACATTCAATTGAATCACACAATGCGCACACACTAGAAGGCAGAACAGAGAGAAAAGCTTTGGTTTTGGACAGTGGAGAGAAAGTAGAGACCGAGAATTTACCAATTTTCCATTGGCGGAGGCGGAAGTCGCCGGAGAGAGAGAGCTCGATCACGCCGGTTCCGTCGTCGAGAAGAAGAGCGCCGCCGCCGTCGGAGGCGGAGGCGGACACCAGAACACCCTGAGGTTAAGGCATTTAATTAGGGGCGGAAATAAAAAAGAAAAGGTTAAAACGGCGGCGTTTGGGGAATGGTGGTGGTGAAGAGAAATTGAAACCTGTAACCAAGCGCGTTGGAAGAGGATGCCACCGAGGGTGAAGCTATTTTGAGACGGCACTTCTCGAGCGTGTTTCAGCTGGCAGCATAAGAGCTTCAACGCAGCTAAACTGTAATCCATCACTCTCTCTTTCTGCCCAACCCGCTCATGATTTACAGCCCTTTTGATCCCATTTTTAAGGGAGATAAATAATTCAATAATACAGAATATTATCGGTACATTATTACACGTTTAAGAGAAATTGAAGTACTCCCTCTTTGTTCAAATTTTTGGTAGTTTTAATTTTTTATTTTTATTTTAAAATTATGATTATTTTAAAATTTTAAGAAAAAATTTATTTTTTTTAATTATACTCTTAATATAATTAATAAATTTTGAGTGGAGAAATAATTAAGATAATTGATAATAATAAATAATAAATAGGGTTATTTTAGTCTAAAATTTATTCAATTAATTATTTCTTAATTTATGTATCAAAACTTTAAACAACTAAAGATTTGAATGGGAGGGAGTACTTTTTTGTATAAAAATAAATAAATAAATTGAAGTGCTTTATTTCATTAGGGATTTTGGGTGTGGTATTAAACTGCACTTTCATTTAAGAGTAATGATATATATATATCTCAAAAATATATCTATCCATCTAATACTTTTTATTTTTTTATCTCTTTTTAATTATCACATCATATATCATATCATTTTATCACTTTATCTCTTTCTAGTAATATAAACCATAAACAGTGTCTACCAATCATTATTCTTCATTTAAAGGAACAATGTTTAAGCTTTGAGGGGGGAAATTGCAAGTGGATTTATCAAGAGAGTTGACTCTTTGTCAAGTGTATATTAGGGGTTTGGGTGTCTAAGTAGTATTTTTTTAATAAAGTAACACATTTGCAAAACTTTGACGTAACTCCCGAGAATCACAAATGTTTGTTAAATTAGACTGAACATATTGATTATTAAAAAGATTAACACAACCAATATTTATAGTTTTTTTTGACGAAACCAATATTTATAGTTTTTAAAAATTGGAATAAAATATTTACATTAAGTGTTCTATCTTTGGAAATGCAACAATAATGTGAGGTAATACTTTACCTTTAATTGGTCGACTCGGCACAGAGTGGTTGTACACTTGTTACCATTTTGTTAGCAAAAAAATATTTACATTAATAAAGATTAATATTTGTCATCAACTTTCTCAATAACAATTTTAAAAATTTCTTTTTGTATCGTAAAAAAAAAAAGTCCTAGAATATATGCTGCAAGTGTAAATCTTAACATTATTATCAGCTGTATTTTTTTTTATAAAGAAAACTTGAACAAATGTAAATATTGAATTCCAATGTGGGTCGAAACCATTTCCAAATTTCACAGCTGCAGTCCACAATTTTCCTGTCCCATATGTCACCAGAAAAAAAAATAAGTCTATAAATAGGATGAATAATTCTAAATCCTCTTACTTTTTATTTCTACAAATCTTCCTAATTACTAAATAGAGAAAACATTAAATGTTTTTTATGTTTTCAAGATATTAGTTGTATTCTCTTTCTTATTTTATAAAGTAGTAGGAGGATAAATAAGAAGATTGATATAATATTTCTCAAATAGGATACTTCTTGCTGCATACGCACCAGCAGAAGCATTGAGCACATAAATACTGACACATCAAGCTTGGACAAATATAGGCTTTGTTCAATTATTGCTCGGAACTTAAAAGTACACATTGAACACTGCAACTGAACATAAAAAACCTCCTTTGGCCTTTTACATAAGCCAAGTTCATATAACAACAGCTACCAGCCTACCACAATTCTAAGAAATCCAAATCAGGGTATGAGCCGAGAAGTGTTTGATTAGAACACAAGGGAGATGCCAGCAGAAACCACCTTATCCGCCAAAAACTTATTTGCAGCCTCTGAGGGATGATAACCATCCCAGAATACATATTCAGATGCATTAGCACATGTTCCAATGGAAAATTGATTGCACAATATAGCAGTCTCTACCAAGCCCGTCGCACAACAACCCTTCCTTGCTTCAAAAAATCCTGTGATACAGTGCATGTGCATCAATCAGTGCATGCCACACACACACACACACACAAAAACAAATTAACAATTCTTGTTCATAAGCCATATTAAGATTAGCTCATTTTAGGCTTTAGCATAATTAGATATTGTACCATATTCATAAGGCTTGGTGACCAGGTCATAGAACGGTTGGTAGACATCAATGACGACCAAATTGAGGTCAGGAAGCAATCTTCTCAAGTTCTGAGATGTCGAGTTGAGCTTCATATTGAAGATAACAGCATCATGGTTTAGCCTGGCCACACATTTGTTGCTAAGGGAGCCATAAACAGTGATGGCTTCTGGCAAGCAGCCCATTGGAGGTAATGTCATCACGCCAACCTTCCTTGCTCCCAGTGCATATAAATTCTGTCATAGGCATGATTAGAAATGGTAATCAAAATCAGCAAAGTTGTTTAGCAAAGATAAAATACCTCATCTTTTTATTTATTTATTTTTGGTAAATTTTAATCAATGGCATCCACTTTCTAAGTCCCTAATGGTTTTCTAAGGAAAGATAGATGTGAAGGGTGAGAGAGGCATGCCTGAATGAAATTGGAATAGCATCGCATAAGGATGTCTGAGAATTGATCAGCTGTATAAACCTTGTAAAGCAGAGGATTTACGTAGTAATTCCACAAAAAATCACCGATCCCACAACTAGCAATATATATAGCACCGGATATAATTGATGATGCATTTGATTGCCCTGCTATTTTCACCAATTCGTTCTGGCAGTCCTTGTAGTATTCCAGCTGCTCGTTCACTGAAAGTACATGCTACACTCATAAGACACGCACACACACATCAGGACTTACCAACATGATCATATAGTTTAAGTAAAAAGAAAAATGAAAAAAAAAAAAGAGAGGAGATTTTGTGTTTTAGACAATTTAAATGTATTTACGGATATTTTGGCTGTAGAATCCAAGTAACCAGTAGCGGCTGAGGCAAAATTGGCACCATCCAAGAGGTTCTTTCCTTTGGTCTCTAAGTTGAGGTAAGCTGGTTGGTAAGAGGTAAATCCAAGTGTTTCAGCTGCAGTGAATGAATTAAGAAGTATAGATCAAATACTAAGTGGGGAAGAATAAGATAATGTGGGTAACATGGAATTAGGGAAAGGATATATAGTTAAATGGGGATTTTGAGGGGGAAAGAACATCACCTGTGTAATCTATGGCAAGCTTTCCATTGCAGAACCTCCCAGTTGGATTGTGATTCTCAAAGTCTCTTCCATAGGGAGGGAAGTTTGCTTTAATAGTAGTGTGTAGGTGGTTATTATTGCCAACATCAACAATAGAGTCCCCAAATATGAAGAGTGCAGGGACCAAAGGTTGTCCATTGGTCACACTGAGCACCACAGCAAGAAGAAGAAAGGAAGTCAAGAAAGAGCTTGAATACCCCATGTTTTCAATTCCTCTTCAGCAATGAACTTCTTGTTCATGCAAACACACGCATGAAGAGAAAGCGGAATCTGAAATATTGTTGGGAACTGATAGTTTGACGTTAGTCTTGTCCTTTTAAACGGACTCGGATTTACTGCTAACAAGTGGGGGGAAAAAAAAGAAATATAGGATTCAACTCATTAGACCATAAGAACCCAATTTGCGAGTCGCTTATGAAAGTTGTTTATATAATAAGAACTCAACTTAGGTGTTGCTTATGTATAAATGTCACTTAGATACACTTCAATGGTAAACTCAATTAATAGAAGTTGCTTAAATTTTAAAAATTCCATAGACAACTCCAATTAGAGATACTCTAGGAAATTTCTTTATGATCCCAAAATCAGAACCAAAGATCTGATAGACAGTTATGACAGTAATAATGGACGTTGGTCGCTAGCCAGTAAGTGTTGAGCTATTGACACATAATGTCTTGAGCTGTCTCAGGCTACTAGGTTTCTACTTTTCAACCATGCCAAATCTATACAACAGGGCGCAACATAAACTCACTCAACTAAAAGCTTGAAGCAGAGAAAACAAAAGGAAAAAGAGGAAGAAATTAACGAGTAAATCGAAAGAGACGCAAAATCACTTGCACTACATCAATGCGGTTGGGTTGGTGACCACTTTACGAGTTTTGTATTGTGTGCCGTATTTTTACTCAAGTGGCAGCAGCACTTTGATCACAGTCACAACCTTCCTCTACCAACCTCCTCTTATTCATAGCACTAACTGTCTACTGGTGCTCTAGAGCCTTTTGACGAAGACAGTTACGTTGGATTAATTGCTTTTCATGCCAGATTTGATAGGCCAATTCTTTTTTCTTTTTTTTTTTGCCATCGCTAACCACTACTCCTTTTGCCACTAAATCCTAATCAGATATAAGAGCCAAAACTCAATTAGTGTTTGTGCAGTCACCAGGAATAAAATTTTGGGAGAAATAGTTTTGTTTGTCTGTTTAAATGATCGTTTACCTTATATGGGCTCAAATTAGCTTAGAATTAATATGACTTTTGAATAGGGAAGGTCTCTCGTACAAAAAGAGAAATTGACAATGTTGAGTCTTGAGTCATCGACCCTGATAATAAAAAAAAGTAGATATATATACATCTTTGCAAGAACTTAGCTTTTTTCCAATTTTTTAGTGGTAATCATTATATATATTCTTTCTAATATAATATGATTGAGAAAATTTCTGATTTTATTTATGCTCTTTTTTCAAAAGATGACGAAGTATTTTTCACTATATTTAGCTTAGGTTTGTTATTACAAAAGTGAATACGAAGAAACGAAACACATAACCATTATAGTAACTATCATGTAAAAATTATTTTAACAGTAATTTATTTATCTCTGATCACCTATATACACTCAACTGATCTCAATGTTTTGCACAACTTTTACGAAATAGTTTTTCCAAGCAAAGAATATTTTCTTCAGCTGATCATTTCTTGACAAAAAAATTTTAGAAAAATTAAAGATTCTTATAGACACTGTTTTTTTTTCTTATACTCTCCTGTTTTTTTTGGTTACATGCGTCGCTGGTATGGGTATATATTCTGAGGTTTGTGTTATCGCTTCAAAACACATATATACATATAAGCATGTTGTATTTGTCATGATATGCCTTAACATTTTTAATAGGAGTTGTTTATGAAGTTTTTAAAATTTAATTAATTATAATTAGTTGACTTTATTGGAGTACATTTAAGTAGCATCTAAAATAACTCTTAAGCCAAAATAATTCTAAAGTTGGTTCTATTATTAGAGTAAAATTTAGTAAGTGTTTTTAAATCTAAAGTGGCATATTAACTGAGATTGGCGTGAGTGGTTAAGGTCTCTTGTCCCTTAACTAAGGTCTCGGGTTCGAGCCTTGGGTATTGAAAAAATCTTAACGAGGGATGCCATGATTTGTAGCCTATGTTGGACAACAATTAATTACAATTAAAAATAGATTCAAACAAGTTCAAAAGAAATAATATTATAAGTTGCGGTTCGGTTTGGTTTTAGCGAAGAGATTCGAAATTCGAGCGGTTCGATTCGGTTTTGCAAAAAAGTCATCCGAAAGACATAAAAAATCAATTTTTATCGGTTTTCGAGCTTTTTAGATTGATTTGTGGTTAATTTTTTGGATTGGTTCGGTTTTAAACACATGATTGGAAGAGGACGTGAAGCTATTTTGAGCGTGTTTCAGCTGCGAGCATAAGAGCTTCAATTCAATGCATTGAATTGAAGCCTTTTGATCCATTTCTGAGGGGAATAAATAATTCAATAAAACAGAATGTTATCGATACATTATTACACGTTTAAGAGAATTTGAAGTGCTTATTTCATTTGGGATTTTGGTTGTGGTATTAAACTGCACTTTTGAAATAAAGGAACAATGTTTAAGCTTTGAGGGAAAAAACATTGCAAGTGGATTTGTCAAGAGAGTAGTCTTTTTATCTCAAAGTAAAAAACTATAAAAGTCATTAGAGTTGGAGTAGTAGTAATTTAATTTTCTATTGTTATTTTTTACTATATTTATTTCATGTAAATTTATACTATTTATCTCTTTTTACTATCAATTAAATCTCCAAATTCATTTATAAGAAAATTCATTTTAAAAAAATAGTAAAGTGACACATTTGTAAAAATTTCACTTAACTCCCGAGAATCACAAATGTTTGCTAAATTAGTCTGGACTCTGAACGTATTGACCATGAAAAAGATTAAAACAACCAATATTATAGTTTATAAAAACCAATATAAAATTTTTACATTATTAAAGATTAGTGTGTGTTTGTCATCAACTTTCTCAATAACTAATTCAAGAATTTATTTATGTATCGTAATTATATGCTGCAGCGATAAGTTTTCACATTGTTATCAGTATCAGCTGTAGTTTTTCGATAAAGAAAACTAGAATAAATGTAAATATTGAATTCCAATATGGCTCGAAATCATTTCCTAACTTCATACTAATTGCTGCACTCCACAAGTTTCCTGTCCCGTATATGTCACCAGAAGAAGGAAAAAAAATCTATGAATTGGATACTTCATGTTGCGTCCTAATCACGAGCAGATGCATCTATGAGCTGCTGAGCACATAAATACTTACACATCAAGCTTAGACAAATATAGTCTTTGTTCAATTACTCGGAACTTAAAAGCACACATTGAACATTGCAATTGAACATAAAAAACCTCCTTTAGTCTTTTACATAAGCCAAATTCATACAACAACAGCTACCAGCTGCCTACCACAATTCTAGGAAATATAAACCAGAGTATGACCCGAGAAGTGTTTGATTAGGATAAAAGGGAGATGCCAGGAGAAACCACCTCATCCGCCAAAAGCTTATTTGCAGCATCTGAGGGATTAAACCCATCCCTCAGATTTTGTTGATTCTGAATTTAGGATGATATGTGTTTGAATTTTAAGGTTAGGCTTAGCATAACCTTAAAATAACCGATGTATTAGCTCATTAGGCTTAGCATAGCTAGATTTTGTACCATATTCAGAAGGCTTGGTGATCAGGTCATAGAGGAGCTGGTAGATATCAATGACGACCAAATTGAGGCCAGGATGCAATTTTTGCAGGTTCTGAGATGTTGATTTGAGCTTCTTATTGAAGTTAACAGCATCATTGTTTAGCCTGGCCATCAATTTGTTGCTAAGAGAGCCAAAAACAGCGATGACTACTGGCAAGTAACCCATTGGAGGTAATGTTGCCACGCCCACCTTCCTTGCTCCCAGAGCATACAAATTCTGTCATAGGCATGATTAGAAATGCTAATCAAAATCAGCAAAGTTGTTTAGCAAAAGGCAAAATAAAATACCTTATCGTTTAATTTTGGTAAATTTTAATCAATGGCATCCACTTTCTAAGTCCCCTAATGGTTTTCTAAGGAAAGATAGATGTGAAGGGTGAGAGAGGCATGCCTGAATGAAATTGGAATAGCATCGCATAAGGATGTCTGAGAATTGATCAGCTGTATAAACCTTGTAAAGCAGAGGATTTACGTAGTAATTCCACAAAAAATCACCGATCCCACAACTAGCAATATATATAGCACCGGATATAATTGATGATGCATTTGATTGCCCTGCTATTTTCACCAATTCGTTCTGGCAGTCCTTGTAGTATTCCAGCTGCTCGTTCACTGAAAGTACATGCTACACTCATAAGACACGCACACACACATCAGGACTTACCAACATGATCATATTTAGTTGAGTAAAGACAAAAGAAGAAAAAAAAACAGAGAGATTTTGTGTTTTAGACAATTTAAATGTATTTTACATTTAGTTTGGCTGTAGAATCGTAGTAACCAGAAGCAGCTGAGGCAAAATTGGCACCATTCAAGAGGTTCTCCGTTCTTTCCTTTGGTCTCTAAGTTGAGGTAAGCTGGTGGGGCAGAGGTAAATCCAAGGGTTTCAGCTGCAGTGAATGAATTAATGAAATATAGATCAAATACTAAATGGGGGAAAAAAAGATAAATGGGGATTTTGAGGGGGAAAGAAAAACACCTGTGTAGTCTATGGCATGCTTTCCATTGCAGAACCTCCCGGTTGGATTGTGATTCTCAAAGTCTCTTCCATACGGTGGGAAGTTTGCTTTAAAAAGAGTAGGTAGGTGGTTATTATTGCCAACATCAACAGTAGAGTCCCCAAATATGAACAGTGCAGGGACTAGAGGCTGTCGATTGGTCCCATTGAGCACCACAGCAAGAAGAAGAAAGGAAGTCAAGAAAGAGCTTGAATACCCCATATTTCCAATTCCTCTTCAGCAATGACCTTCTTGTTCATACAAAGACATCTTATATTTAATGGTCTAACTTAACAGCAAAATATCAGTTTGTAAGTTGAGGGATGTCTATGTTTTATAAGCTCTCACTAGGCACTATTTCTTGTGGATTTGGGTTTTTCCCAATATATCCCCTCATGCCCAACACTATTAAGCTTGGTGCGTGAATAATATGATTACATGGTATTAGTGGGTGGCCAAATAATGAGTCTATGATAGGCCCTAATACCATCTTAAATTTAGTGGACCTAATTAACACCATATTTTATATTATCTATATAAGCTCTGATGTTAGTCTTCTCCTTTTAAGTAGACTTGGATCTACTGTTATAAGGAAAAATAGAAAGGATTCAACTTGTTATAAAGTAAAGAATCTCAAATGAGAAAATCAAACTACACATTAAATCCAAGAAAACCTCACCTTTCCACCTCAGCATATTAGATTTCAAAACACAAGTTCGAATTATGAATAACCTGATTTTCTTTTAAATGTGACAACCTTTATTCTAATTTTTCTTTTTAGCATAGGATGTATTGTAGATATATATGGAGAAATAAACAAATGTCTGTGTTTTAAGACTATGTTTGGATTCCAGCTGCAAACAAATCCCCTAAATGATTTTGAAACATACACTAATATGTTACCTTTCTCATTGAAAAGATCTCTCTATGCATGCATTGAGAAATTTCTCTATACTATGTTCCCAAAATCAGAACCAAAGACCTGACAGACAATTATAGCAGTAATAATGGACGTTGGTCTCCAACCAGTAAGTACAAGTCCTGAACTGTTGACACATAATGTGTTGAGCTGTCTCAGGCTCCTACTAGGTTTCTACTTTCAACCATGCCAAATCTATCTAAGCCAGAGAAAACAACAAAAGGAAAAAGAGGAAGAAATTAGAGAGAATACCGAAAGAGACGTAAAATCACTTGTATTACATCAATGCGGTTGCTGACACTGACCACTTTACAAGTTTTGTATTGTGTGCCTTATTTACTCAAGTGGCAGCAGCAGCATTTTGATGTACAGTCACAACCTTCCTCTACCAACCTCCTCCTAAGACAGTGGTGTCTTTATCTCATTCGACCTTGTTGAAGAGGAAGAAGGGGTGTTCAAAGTCAAACACATGCCAGGTTTGATAGGTCAATTCTTTCTTTTTCTACCGCTACTCCTTTTGCCCCTTATCAGATATAAGAGCCAAAACTCAATTACTCACATTTTAGAGGTAAAATTCACTATATTTAGCTTAGGCCTGTGGCTGTTATTACAAAAGTGAATACGAAAAAACGATACACATAACCATATATAGGGATCGTATCATTTAAAAATTATTTTAAAACTAATTATTTAATCTCCGATCATCTATATATACTCAACTATTCTCAATGTTTTGCACAATTTTTACGAAAAAGTTTTTCCGAGCAAAGAATATTTTCTGTAGTTCAGTTTATCATCATTTCTATGTTTTCATTCCAAATCAGTAATGTTCTTAACAAAAAAAAATTTAAAAATAAATAAAGATTCTTATAAGACTCACATTTTTAATCACAGCCATTTTCTTATTACTCCTATTTTTTGGTTGTATGAGTCGCTGGGATGGGTATGTATTCTGAGGTGTTATCGCTTCAAAATACATATACAAACAGATATGCATGCTATACCCTCCATGGGGAAAAGCTTCAATTGATACCTCCTTTTTTATCCAGTTGCTACTTGCTAAGATGAAGAAGATTTCATGTAAGAGATAGAGAGATTTTTTTTTTTTACATTTTTTAAATTTGGGTTTTTTTAAACATTATGTACATTCCATAATATATATATATATATATATATATATATGCACAATCCTGTCAAGTGTTAACAATTCAAATGAAACAGTGATAGGAGGATATCATTTACATAATTTTACAAGTTTTGGAAGTTGATTGCTTTAATTGCAAGCATATGTATATGACACTAAGTTGTAAAGGGCGTGTGTAATTTAGCCTTCATATATTTATTGATATTAAGCATATTTGAAACACCACGATCAGGATTGATGCTTCTAGCCTGTCCTTGCATCCTACTACCAAGACCATCATAGTAGCAGTATTCGGTGGGTAGGAATTAGGAATCTCAGAAGCCTCAACAGCTTCCTCTCCTAATGGCAGATGGTTAAAGAAGCCATCAAATTTCACTAATATATATACTTGTATTGTTGGTGCTGATCCTCTATTTCTGCATTAACCTTGAAGATTTCTTCTACAGCACTTACCATATGCAAGAAGAACCAACCATTAAACATAATCACAGCCTGAGATTTATCCTCTCAGA
Organism: Glycyrrhiza uralensis; assembly: GCA_030159175.1. Classification (NCBI taxonomy): domain Eukaryota; kingdom Viridiplantae; phylum Streptophyta; class Magnoliopsida; order Fabales; family Fabaceae; genus Glycyrrhiza; species Glycyrrhiza uralensis. Next base: position 50,702,498 of record BRZY01000003.1, on the reverse strand, counting down.
TATCCTCATGATATCTGAGAATATCCTATCACCTCCAATATCTCCACCTGTGGCTCCAGCAGCAACTCGTAAAACATCTTCAATCAAGGCAATATTTCCCATAATGTTGGCACCTGCTCCACTCTCTATACCTTTCCACTCGAGAAGACTACCTGGTTGTTTGTGTTGATACTCTCTTATATATGTAGCCATGCCAGATGGGTTGAACCGTGTTCTTCCGCGCCATCCTTTGGCACACATGAACCCTGAACTTACAACAGCCACAGTACTCTCATCACCTTCCACAGAATAAACACCATCTTTTTCATTGTATACATATGATCTTTCACTAGGAACTCCAATACCATGTAGACAGTATATTTCCATATGCGAAGCATTGGGTAGTCTGAATCAGAAAATCACATTGGTTTTTAAACTAGTGAATCAAATGGGAAAAATTTCAAGAGTAGTATCAATGTTACAGAGCTTACTAAATATGATGCATAACTTCATTAGAAAAAGAAAGGAAAATTACTCTAATTGATCTAATGCTGATGCTCAATTTGGGTAGTAAGAATCCTAAAAGTTGTGGCAAATGTGTGACAAATGCTGGAATTGTGACAAACGAGTGGAAGTAATTATAAACTTACATATTCCACATAAGGCAATTCTAAACAACCATCAAAAGAAGTGTCAAAAAATGAAAGAGATATCAGAGAATCATTTAAGGAAAAGCTAGTCAAAAGTATTTCATGAATCTTCACGCTTACTTGGTCTCAAGTGGATTAGACCAGTATTTGTAATGGGCATATTTAGGATCATCTAAGTTCCCTGCTATCCCATGAGAGAAGTGAGCCTCAGTGCGCTTCATCATTCTAGGAGCCACAAATTTAAGTAGATCAAAATCAGTTCTTCCTGTATAAGCCTTTTTCTTAGCAACTTTTTGGATTCTCTCTCTGCTCATCTCATCACATTCAGTCCGAACATCCTCACATGATAAGTTAAAAGTAGAAGAATTACTTTTCGATGAAATTTCCTGCTGACAGAAATATCTGGATCATTATTGTTTCAAAATGTATATAATTACACTAATCTAAACAGAAAAGTGGTGGATCCAAGTAGAAACTGAAATAAAACAGTATAGGTTTAAACAATATTCAATCAATGATGGAATGCCTTATAAAACATCTACAGTAATGTACATATATAAAACAAGTTAACATATATTAAGTCATGGATGCTCAAGAATAAATGGACTCTGCACTGAGAAATTAAAAGCCAGCCTCTTCTGATGGTACAAGACTATACTTGAAGCATGAAATTTAAGACATATTACTTATGCTCTTCCATATCAGCATCGCCAAGCACTTGAAAACAGAGCTAGTTCTTTTTTATTTCCTAAAAAAAGTGAAGTGAGATCACAATAAGACCAAAGAAAAGTGTGTAACTATGGTACCTCTGAATCAAGTGTAGTGAGAAGTGAAGCAAGTAACTGTGAGACTGACTTGCCAAAAGAGATTATTCTTCCATACTTCATAGGTTCGTTTACGTGGAGTCCTTTCTGCATATCACTGCAGTTATAAGTATTGTCACTTACAAAGTGCTTCATATATCCCTTCTTTACCTGATCACAGTTACTCCATTCTTTAGGACACCAATCCAAGCCACCCCAGATGGTTTCACCACCTTTTGGCATCAATGAGATGATTGAATCCCAAGTTGTACATACCCGCAAGACACGTTCAACAGTTTGAAGACCAAGGTAATCAAAATTTAAAACGCCAGAAGCCATGGCTCTGCAAAAATTGTGAGACACTCCATCATCTACTAAGCTGATTATGAATATGGTACAGATAAAAGAAAATGTGATGATCAGTTACACCTTATTCATTAAGCTGTATTTGCTTTCATTTTATTTGCAATAAAAATGAGATCTGGTTTTTCATTTCCTTATTCAAAATATTGTTTTCTAACTTAACATTAATGATCCCTTCAATATTTTGCTGAAGTTCATATTTAAAATCCCAATTGATCATTAGAGGCAGCATTCAGTCCGCTAAAGATGTATATGATTTCTACAATTCCAAATCATACCTTTAAATTTCATATCAAGAAGTCAAATTGGAACAAAAGATTTTGTTGCAAGGACTAACCTGACAAACCTAACATCACTGCCTTCAGCTGAGAAGATATTGCTAACTGCCTTTGGAACACCAAGAAATGCTGGGCTAATATTCATGATTGCTTTGATGTGCTTATCACACCAACCTGGACCGCCACTGCCTCCCATGGGAGGAGGTGTCTCAACCCATTTTAGGAAATGGAGGAAATAAATAGCCCCCATGGATTGAGGCACAACTACCACTTTCTTATAGCCATTTGTTACAAACATAAGCTCAATTTTACTCTTCAATCTACTAAGAGCTTGGTCTCGGATCTGCTTTGTCCAATCAAAACCAAATTAGTTGAAACTTATTCCTTTTTTTTATTAATAGTTGAAACTTATTCCTGCAAACATGCCAACCATGCTTTTCTACTTGATAACTTCTTTGGTTATAGAAGCGAAAAGGAAAGACACCATAATAAAAAAAAAAAAAAAGAAGGAAAGGGAGTGAGAAGAAATTCATGTCTGGAAACCAAGAGTTAAAAAAAAAAAAATCCTTCTGAATGATACCCCAAGAAATTAAAAGAAAATGTCAAATTTTTTTTTTTTATCTGCAAGAGAGCAAAGCAGAGGAATATAAAAGCTTGTCACATAGCTCCAAACTTCCATATCACATCAAGTAATTACAGATACACCATTCATTTTATCTATAGCATAAGTAACTATAAATGGACAAAAAATTGATTTTATATAAGGAAGGGTCGTTTAGGCTACAAGTGAATCAGTGACAGTGTGAAGTTGAATTCAATAAATATAAATATAATGCATTAAAAAAAAATTAGAACAATTAATACACCTGTGTATTCTGGAAGGACAGTCTCCAGTCATAGGCAGCCATGTACAAGTTCTTCCCTTCATAACCAATTCTAGCCAAATTATCTATTAAAACTGCCCAAACAAGATAACCAGAAGCAAAGTTGTCGGAAGCAGCAAGCCCAGGCACTGCCCTGACTCGAATTCCTGGCGGGTCCAGACCAGTCTCGTTATGCAGAGATAGATGCTCTAACCAGCACAAAGGCCTTAATTCCACCAAACACAAAAACAAAAAAAAGCTCATAACTGAATTGATTGAATTCACAGTCACAACAACAACAACAAAAGCCTTTTCTTATGCTAAGTAACACTCACTCACAACCTCAATTAAAAATTTCCTTGTAGGCCATGCCAAGTTTCAAGAACAATGTATATACCCAAACAATTTTTCTACTCTACTATGAATTATGAGTATGAACTTTAATATATATTAAAAGTCACACCTTTTGAGGAATTGAGCAAAACTGCCACCCCACAAGGGCTTTCTGAAAAGGCCTTCAGCACAAGGCCTCCCTTCCCAGAGTTCAAGGCCACCGGTTACAATGCCGGGTACAAGAACAACAGGGTGAAGTGCAGCCACTCCCTCACGGTTCAGCTTCACCCCAGGTGACTCAGGTGCATCAAAGCCAGTTAATGAGTGATACAAGAAAGAGAGAAGCCACCAAGTGGTGCACACATACCCAATCATCCAATAACAGTAATCAATGCGCCTCCACTCCCTCTTCTCCTTGCACTGCCTCTTTTGCCTCATGAAGACCATAATATTAGTATAGGTGGATGACGAATTGAATAGCCAAGGCAAAGGGTGTGTGTACATACATAGAGTGAGTGTGTACACTAGTTTTAACTCTGTTTTGGGGTTTTTTTTTTTTTCACTAAGACACTTGTCTTGAGACCTTACATGCAGGTTTTTATCATCTGTCACTGTTGAGGTTCCAGACGTTTCTATTCTGCGCTTTCACGTGGATGTCCTTTCTTTTAATCCACCCCTTTTGGACCTTTTTCCATTACTCTCTGGCCGAATACAACAAGGCAGCACCACCACCAAGCAATTGCAAAGACTGTGAAATGAAAAAGGGGCAGCAAGCCAAAGGGACACAAAAAACAAAGTTTTTGTTTTTGTATGGAATGGCAAGTCCTGAGAGCGGAAAGAGCTGTTTACGGTCGCTAGAGAAGAGAGAATGGGGGAAATGTATGTTTCCCTAATCATGGGAATAGCACACACTCCCAAAAACACTGAAGTGGATACAAAATTTGGACAAGAAAACAATGGGGATGCATAGTGCATGTAGCCGAAAGGAGTGCGTGAGGCACAACTTTTGAAACGGCTTATTATCGTTTGTGATTCCACATCACACCAATTGTAGGGTATTTAGATTATTATTTTTTTGGTCAAAAGGGTATTTAGATTTAGATTTAGATGTTCTGTTTTTCAATACGATAATAATAAGCCCTCACTATGGAAAATAGTCAAAATAAAATACCCTAAATTTGTATTTTCCATATCATGTTATGTGTTTTCAACACATAATTCTTTTTTTTTTACAGGAAAAATCTGTCATAATTCAGTAATTATGTTTAAAAGAATTACATATTTTCCTCTCAAAAACCATATCAGTTTATAGATAGTTCATATAGATAAAAAATGAAAACATACCAATCAATTCTAATTTCTTGATAAAACTTGAATTACATTTCTCTCATCTCATTTGTCAAAATCAACATTCTCTTCTCTTGAGAATTAAATATATATTATACTTTAATTGATTTTAATATAATTAAGCTTTTTATGCATACTTCATCTCTATTTTTTATTTTCAGTATCCTTAATATATAATTTGAAATCCCTACTGTGTCAACTATGGAACAATAAAAACTAAAATAAGATTTTGGACAAATTTCTAAAGTTGATAAAAAAATAACTAGAACTTTATTTTACCTTCTAAAATCATAAAATTAATAATAAAATGTTCAAAATAAGTAAACAATGATATTGAAATTATAAAAAGAAAAGAAAAATTTTCTTAGGATGATCATTCAAAATCATTTGTCATTAAAAAAATTTATTTATGTTACAATGGATTAAAGCGTAATACATATTCGCTTATAAAAGGAGAGTGTAAATTTTAACCTAAAGTGTATATTTAAAAAATACCTAATTATGTTAAAATATTCTTAAAAGTATAAAAAATGCTTTTGTTAACAAATTCCCAAATAAGTATATCTAATAAAATCAATAGATTCCCCACTCAGCCATTCGAGCTGACGAGAAGCATTATGACATTATCTATCTCTCTTCAAAATAATACATATACAGTAAGAAGTTGGTGGAGGAATTGATGCTTTGCTATCATGTTTAAGGTGGCATCTAGGGTGGACCAGCTTTTTAAGTGGTCCACCATGAGGAAATGGAAAAACAATTTTTGCAAAACTTTAATAGCCATTAAATTTAGTGATAAAAAATCAATGGCCCAGGTGAATTGAAAAATAAAAGAGAACAACATAATTTTTCCTCACTCAATCCCTACCTCATCCCTTCCCCAACCTTACGCCTAGCATCAGAGCAACCAACTTTTCCGACCTTAGCCGTGTTCTTACCATGCTCCACCTTAACCGTCGTGCGAACCACTCTTTGACAACGAAGCACCACGCTGCGCCCCATACCCCGCCTGCATACCTTCCTCTCTCCACTGAACGCCACCAGCTCCGCCGCTGTTTGCCTTCGTCTGCTCTAGCCGTACTGTCGCTTGCTTGCCGCTACCACCACCACCCACTCCTTTCAGATCCACTGCTGCCGCCGTCAGTGACGGTTCGAAGCGGCCCCTCGTAACCTCCTTTGACTAGATTACCGGAACGACCATGAGTCACAACTACAGCACCCAAACGACAAAGGTAATCGGGCAATAGGAACTGGACCTCCCTCCATACAACCTTTTCTCAGCCACCGAAGGGGTTCTTCGTTGTCTCCTTCCGGTAATCGTCATCTCCAACCGCCACAGAACCACCATGACTCAGTGAGTGCCCTACCGCTAGCACCACCACTGCGCCATCCCAACCAACCACTGTCGTACCTAGCATTTTTCATTTTCGTTTGGCGAGAAAACATAGTTTGGAGTTTGATGCGGAACTGGAATGAAGTATTCCAACTAGAGCTCATTTTTTGGATATATTTTATTCATTTCGGTTTGACTACTAGTTCAATCATTCTTTTAGTCTTAGACGATAAGGATTGCTAATTATTAAAGATTTTGTAGTTTGGTCCTTTGCTAGATCATATCATCACCTCGAGGGGATACTGGACCTCAGAAATGTCCCTATTGGAGGTGGATGACGGCAGAGATCTGGTTTTCCGGTGATATAGTTTGGTTCTGGACTCAACATACATGGTCGTGACAGTGGCGCTTTGGCCGAAGAAGGTTCTTGTCTTGTTGGGGATAGGTGGAGGAAGGGTGTGATCCAATACTTTACAGAACACAATTTATTCAGTGGTCTAGATTAATCCAATGGCTACTTAAGTTTTATAAAAGTTTCATTTAGTAGTTCACCATGAACCACCTAACAAGGTGGTCCACCTTAGACGGAACCCATGTTTAAATCATTTTAAAAGTTAGCATTAGTTCTCAACAAATGGTTTGCTAAAAGTTTAAGTATACGACCATTGTTGTGATTAGAGATATAATATAAATGGTTGATTTGAATATAATAATTTTAATTAAATTTTTTTATTTTTTACGATAGCCACGAATTCTCAAATACTTTGTTCTCTCCCAGACAAAGTATAAATATAAAATAAATGTGTGGTAGTCGTATCCATGCAATGCAATTGGGTTTTTTTTGTCATAACAATTGGGTTAGCCCGATGAAGATTTTTTTGGGTCGAAAGCCCGATGAAGATTGTGCATAGCAGTCCACTTTTCCGTTCAGCCCATTAAGCATTTGAAAAAGGGCCCTTTAAATGTTCATGGTGCAACACGCAAATGATGAAGTTATTGTTAAGCCTTTTTTTTAAGCAAGTTATTATTAAGCCTGTTAAGGTGGTAGAAAAATAATGTTATTAGAGGATCTTACTTGGCATTGTCATTTGAGAAATGTTGTTCTTTATTAGGATAAGGGTTATTGTTCTTCCCGAGCAACAAGGACCACTATATATCGTTTTGCAACTTTTTAAGAACATTAATAATTTAATTATTTAATTGATAGTTCACATGAAAATATATTAAAATTATATAAACTCCTAATATTTATACCTACATTAAGACTTGACTGACAACTCATGGAATAATGCGTTAGTTTACTGGTTTGGAGGGAGAGATATAGTAATTGGAGTGATAAGAATATTATGAGTTTAAATCTCCACTAACATAATATATGAATAACTAACATTTGTCTATAAAAAATATTTCACAAGTGAACCATTTTGATAGCATTTGACACAAACAAAAGGAAATGAAACAGATTGTTTTATTTTTGTTTTCTTCAATTTTATTTTTCAATAAAACCAAAATATAATACTTATTTAGAATTATATTTCATTTTGTTTTATTTTTTGAAATACAACAAATATAAAAGTGAACACACATATATTGGGTTTTGCTCCCATTTTTCACTACTAAACGCTACCTTTCTATTCAATTGTTCATTATTTTCGGCATAGCAATTTATCATACACCTTAATGCAATAATGCAAGAAGACATCGCCATAGAGCTTTCAACAAAATAAATTCTCAAACACTTTGTTTGCTTGCTTGTGCACTGGGCGGGTTGTAGCAGGTAATGAAGGCCCACAAATATTCGTGGTAGATTTTCATTATCAATAATAATTAAGCGAGTTGACTAAACTTATATATCTATTACTACCATTGTAGATTAAAAAAGTAATAGTGACTTTTTTAGACTAATAATTGAAAAAATAATTGTTATTCCAAGCACCAAAGAATCGTGTGCAATTATTTACGGTTTTTTTTTTCCAAACTATTTACGGATGATAGCGTGTTGGTGCGAAGTATTGACACGGAGGTTTACATGATGTAGAGTGTTAAGTAATTAATCTCAACCATTGATAAGAAAATCAAGGGTTGATATTATAAATACATATATAACAAATCATGGATGTGTTGGAATATCAACCATTGATTTTTTTTAATAATTGAAATTAATTACTTTACATTCTAAAATAATTTGTTCACTTTAGAGAAGTCAAATCCTTCTTATTGATGTTGTTGCCAGCAATGCCACACCGACTAGATGAGTAAAATATTTTTTCATATATTTTTCCATTGTAGATTAAAAAAGTAATAGTGACCTTTTTAGACTAATAATTGAAAAAATGAATTGTTATTCCAAGCACCAAAGAATCGTGTGCAACTATTTACGGTTTTTTTTTTGTTTAAACTATTTACGGTTGACAGCGTGTCGGTGCGAAGTATTGACACGGAGGTTTACATGATGTATATGTGCCCATTTTTGTTGGGATTCGGCTTCTTTAAAGTGAGCAAATCACTTTAGAGTATTAAGTAACCAATCTCAACCATTGATAAGAAAATCAAGGGTTGATATTATAAATACATATATAACAAATCATGAATGTGTTGGAATATCAACCATTGATTTTTTTTAATGGTTGAGATTAATTACTTTACATTCTAAAATAATTTGTCCACTTTAGAGGAGTCAAATCCTTCTTGGATCCGACTTCTCTAAAGTGAGCAAATCATTTTAGAGTGTTAAGTAATTAATCTCAACCATTGATAAGAAAATCAAGGGTTGATATTATAAATACATATATAACAAATCATGGATGTGTTGGAATATCAACCATTGATTTTTTTTAATGGTTAAAATTAATTACTTTACATTCTAAAATAATTTGTTCACTTTAGAGAAGTCAAATCCTTCTTATTGATGTTGTTGCCAGCAATGCCACACCGTCTAGATGAGTAAAATATTTTTTCATATATTTTTCCATTGTAGATTAAAAAAGTAATAGTGACCTTTTTAGACTAATAATTGAAAAAATGAATTGTTATTCCAAGCACCAAAGAATCGTGTGCAACTATTTACGGTTTTTTTTTTGTTTAAACTATTTACGGTTGACAGCGTGTCGGTGCGAAGTATTGACACGGAGGTTTACATGATGTATATGTGCCCATTTTTGTTGGGATTCGGCTTCTTTAAAGTGAGCAAATCACTTTAGAGTATTAAGTAATCAATCTCAACCATTGATAAGAAAATCAAGGGTTGATATTATAAATACATATATAACAAATCATGAATGTGTTGGAATATCAACCATTGATTTTTTTTAATGGTTGAGATTAATTACTTTACATTCTAAAATAATTTGTCCACTTTAGAGGAGCCAAATCCTTCTTGGATCCGGCTTCTCTAAAGTGAGCAAATCACTTTAGAGTGTTAAGTAATTAATCTCAACCATTGATAAGAAAATCAAGGGTTGATATTATAAATACATATATAACAAATCATGGATGTGTTGGAATATCAACCATTGATTTTTTTTAATGGTTGAGATTAATTACTTTACATTCTAAAATAATTTGTCCACTTTAGAGGAGCCAATTCCTTCTTGGATCCGGCTTCTCTAAAGTGAGCAAATCACTTTAGAGTGTTAAGTAATTAATCTCAACCATTGATAAGAAAATCAATGATTAATATTATAAGTACATATATAACAAATCATAGATGTGTTGGAATATCAACCATTATTTTTTTTTTCTTCAATGGTTGAAATTAATTATTTTACATTCTAAAGTGATTTATCCATTTTAAAAGAGTCACATCCTTCTTGTTGATGTTGTTGCCAGCAATGCCACACCGTCTAGATGAGTAAATTATTTTTTTCATATATTTTTTAAATATACATTTTATTATTAAATTGAATTTGTACAAAATTTATTAAATTATGCGAATTTCGATCTTTATTAAAGGTTCATTCTAGGGTGGGCTACCAAATTAAATGGTTCACTGTGGTTTAAATGGTTCACTGTGAACCATTTAAAAAACCCAAACATATGAGTGGTGCATGGTGGACCACTAATTGTAAAATTTTTATAAAACTTTAGTAGCCATTAGATATATCAATTTAATAATCAATGACCCAGATGAGTTGAGAACAAAAAATGAGAACACAGTCTCTTTCCCCACACAATCTCTACCCCCACCCTCCGCTACCACCCCCAATCGTGTTCTCTCTCTCCTCTCCCTCTCTTCCCTCATCCACGGTGGCGATGGTCATCTCTTCTCCACCCCACTGCAGCCGCCACCACCCCTCCCCTACCCCACACCACCGCCACCACCCTCTTCTTCGCAACCACTCTTCGCCCACAGTCAAGGTTGAAGGCTCACCGGAAAAGGAACTCACCGCCGACATTGAAGGAAAAGCTACCCTCTGAACCACCATGAGAGCTTGTATGGCTCCCTCTACAACCCCAACCAACACCCAGACCAGATCCAGAAAAAAAACCAGATGTGAAAAAAAACAAATGCAGATAGAAAACGTTGGACGCTAACTGTGAAAACGTTGGACGCACAACGTATTGAAATATTGGACGCACAAGCAAATTGGAATATTGGACGCACAAGTAAATTGGACGCAAAAGTATATGTGCCAATGTCACATTGGACGATGGACTTATCATTGGACGCATTGTTGGAACCAAATTGGTTAAAAGCATTTCTAATGCAAAAATTCCCTAAGTGGTTTTATGGTTTTGATGATAACAAAGTTTATTAAGGTTTTTACAAAGTCTGCTGACAAGCTCTTGTAGGTACAACAATGATAAGTTCATTGTCCAATATGACATTGGCAAATATACACACAGTCTGAGAGCTTTGCGTCCAATGATAAGTTCATTGTCCAGTATAACATTGGCACATATATGTACAGTCCAAGAGTGATGCGTCCAATGACACTGATACTTGACCTCGGGTAAGTATTATCCAACGGACTCTGAGAGCTCTGCGTCCAATGATGCTCTGCGTCCAATAAACAGTATGAGGCAATGTGTCCAAAGATGCTCTGCGTCCAAAGAAGCAGAATTGCAGAAGTACAAGTAATCACTCATGGAGACATGCTACACTCTGCGTCCAATGTAACAGAAGGACAAAAGTCCAATAATCAGCATAAGACAATACGTACAACACTGCCCTACGTCCAATGATGCAGAATGACAAAAGTCTAACAATCAACTGCTCTGCGTCCAATGAAGCAAAATGACAAAAGTCTAACAATCAACTGCTCTGCGTCCAATTTTCTTGTGCGTCCAGTGTTTCAATTTTATTGTGCGTCCAATATTTTAACACGCTGTGCGTCCAGTGTTTCAAAACGCTGTGTCCAATATTTCAAAACGCTGTGCGTCCAGTGTTTCAAAACTCTGTGCGTCCAATATTTCAAAACGTTGTGCGTTTGATATTTCAAAACTCTATGAGTCCAATATTTCAATACGCTGTGCGTCCAATGCTTTTACAGCCAGCCTACAACATTTGCGAAAAGTTTTTAAAAGCTTAGAAACACAATTCAACCCCCCTTCTTGTGTTTCATCCTGTTACCTACACGCATTGCTCTGAGAGTCCATTGGACAATATTTACCCGAGGTCAAGTATCAGAGTCCATTGGACGCTGGCTGTGAAAAGTTGGACGCACAGGGTATTGAAATATTGGACGCACAAGCAAATTGGAATATTGGACACACAAGCAAATTGGAATATTGGACGCAGCAGTGCGTCCCCCACGTGCCTCCACCATAGCTCCCCACCCATCCCCACTCTCCTCCCTACGCGGCCTCCCTCCACCGTCCACCACCATCCCCGCCGCCGCCGTTAGATCATTACCACCCCCACTCCTTTGATTTTTTTCTTTCTATGTTTGCTGCTACTGAGAGAGTGGTTGTAGAAGAAAGTGACACCACCACCACCACCACCCATTACTGGATTCTCTGCCACCGCCACCTTCTTCTTCCTCCTTCCTCTTCTCTGTTGCCAGCGGCGAAGACTTCTCGCCCCCACCACCAATACTCCTTCTTCACTCTCCCCCCTTCCGTGTCCACCATCTCTTCACTTTCTCCATCCAAGACCCCACACACCACACTCCAAACACTGTACACAGCTCAACCAATTCAACAACAAAAATCCAGAAAACAAAAAAATAACCTCTAGAAAACAAAAAAATAACAAAGAAAAGTTGAAAACTCTAAAACCAAAACGCAGAACGCACTGAATTTCTCATTAGCTTTTTTATTTTTTATTTTTATTATTTTTTGTTTTGTTGGTTGGTGGAATGGGGGCGGTGACGTCGTCGATGGCGGCGAAGTTCGCGTTCTTCCCGCCGGATCCGCCATCATACATGGTGGTTGATGAGGAGGGGGCGACTGCGAAGATGGTGATGGCGAAATCGGCGACGAGGGAGAACATCGACGTGTTGAAGGTTTTGACGGAGAGAGGGAACATCATGGTGGCGATGTACACTAAGAACCCAGATTCTCCATACTAAGGCTCATGTGACCCATTTTTATTGTTGGTGGATGTCGGAGTTTGGGGTGGATGCCGCCGGTGTTGAGCCACTTCGTCATCGTCATTGACAAGATTCCAGGTCCGATGTGCTTCTTGATGAAGTTCTCGTTGGCGAACTTGGCGCCGTAGATGGACTCGCCAGCGGCGCTGTTGGTGGCGGTGAAGTCACTGTCCTAGCACATGAAGTTTGGGATGACGCGGTGGAGGCAGAGAGAGAGCGCGAGAGAGAGGGAGGGGGGAGAAGGTTGGAGGTCCGAGAAAGGGAGTGATTAGGAGAGAAAGAGTGGGGTGTAGTTAGGAGTAGTTATTCTCATTTTAATTTTCAAACGATTTAGACCTTCAATTTTTGTTTTAACAAATCTAACGGTGTACATTATTAATGAGATTAGTAATCCACCGTAAACCACCTATTTTTTTTTTTCAAAATCTAACTTCTTCGCGGTGAACCACCTATTCCTAGACAGAGTCATGCAAATATATTATTACCACTTTTCTATCAGGTCATAGATCTCGTGGCGGAAAACTTTACCAATCACACAAACATGACGAGGTTCTAGCCTCATATTTTTACAGGTATTGTGATTACAGATATTGCGATTACTGCGATACAAATTGTGATCGTTGCAACAAGAAATTATTTTTTGTTTGCTTCAAATGTAATCCTTCTTGTCTTGTCTTAAAAATTAATGCATGACTCCTTTTCCTTCCCAAATATTCTTACTTCTCACTCGTTACTAGCTTATCAGCTTGAAATATTTCTAACTATTCATAATTCATTAGAAATCTACTAAATCAAAAGAGAAAGGATGAAAAACAATTTACAATGAAATTTTTAAGTCTATTGTGACCTTAAGAGAGGTTTAGGTAAATTTTATGTCAAAGATAAAAAAAATTAGATAAATTACACTTCTTTCTCTTAAGAAAAAATTGAATTATAAAATTTTCTCCCAATAAGTAAATATGTATTACAATTTAATCTATGGTAACATAAACGAATCTTTTAGTGATGAGAAATGGCTTTGAATGATAGTTTCATTTTTTTTTTTTGCAATTTTTAATATCATTAATAACTAGTTTTGAACACTTTATTATTGATTTTATAACTTTTAGAAAATAGAATGAAGTTTTAAATATTTTTTTATCGGTTTTAATTCTTTACTTAAAATTATTACTTCATCTTTTATTATTTGGTAGTTGACTATACAAATTATAACTCATGTATATGGTTTAATTTTTACACCAAATATATAAGTTATTCAATGAACCAAAAAATAATTTATTGTTTATATTTTAGACCAAAAAAAATAATTACAAATAGAGAAAAAATAAACGCAATAAATTTGATTGTTGTTAAAATAGACTGTAATAATGTGCGTAATTTTCTCAAATTCCTTTTAATAATATTTGTGAATAAAAAAGGTAAATGAATTTTGAATTTAATTTTAATTAATAGATCTAACACGTGGGTTGCAACTTTTTTTTTTTGATATATAACACGTGGGCTGCAGCTTGCAATGGCTTCATATTTCATAACATTGGTGTGACGGTGATTGACGTCGACATTTTACTTCCGTGAATAATATAAAAAATCTGTTCCGTTAATATAAAAAATCTGTCTTTTCAGCGCGTTGAACGCGTTGTTTTTATACTTTATTATTGGATTATTTGATTTGATTTCAAGGTTTTTTTTGGAATCTACTGTCTTTTTAAAAATTAATTTAAAAAATATCATAGTTTTTAGATTAATTAATAATTTATTATTGTTTTTTTAGTTAAGAAATCTCCTCTTCTAAATCTGACTTCTCATCCTTGTTTTAATTATTTTTTTAAAATTACCTATGGGAAGTCTCCTCCCCCAAAAGGGACTTCTCACCATGATTTTTTTATTTTATTTTATTTTTTCCGTTTGATTTTAGCGGTTTTAGGTTTTTGTTAAAGTGATTTATGGTATTAGGTGGTTTGTGATTTTAGGGTTTAGGTGGTTTTAGGGTTTTGGGGTTATTTAAATTAATTAAATTATTTTCTTTATTAATTCAATTTATTAATTAATAATTACCACAATTAAGTTAGTCTAGATGAAAGGTAGATCTAGATGAAAGGAAATGTGACTGTGGTAAGTTTCAGGCAATACACATCCCGTGTTCACATGTCATCGCTGTTTGTTCATCAGTTTTCCCCGATTACATGATATATGTGCCTCCCGTTTTTAAGTTGGAAAACGTCTTCAACGTTTACCGCGAAGAGTTCAGTGTGTTGCCCAACGAAGAATATTGACCACAATATACTGGACCTCAAGTGTGCCACAATCCGCAAATGCGAAGGCTACCACGGGGTCGTCCACAATCTACCCGCATTCGCACTGAGATGGATCAGGTAGAAAGGAGTCGTCACACTAAAAGGTGTGGACTGTGTCGAAATGAGGGTCATACCAGGAATAGATGTCCTAATTACCATCCTAGACATTCCACAGACTAAGAAATGTGGATCGTTGTACCCCTTTTAAAATTTTAATGGTAATCATTTTATTGTATTATTATTTACTATTAAGGTTATAGACTAACTTAATTATGGTAATTATTAATTAATAAATTGAATTAATAAAGAAAATAATTTAATTAATTTAAATAACCCAAAACCCTAAAACCACCTAAACCCTAAAATCACAAACCACCTAATACCATAAACCACTTTAACAAAAACCTAAAAATGCTAAAATCAAACGGAAAAAAGAAAATAAAAAAAATGGTGAAAAGTCCCTTTTGGGGGAGGGGACTTCTCAACTAAAAAAAACAATGGTAGATTACTAATTAATTTGAAAATCGTGGTATTTTCCAAATTAATTTTCAGAAAGATGGTAGATTCCAAAAAAAGCCTGATTTCAATCCTCTTATCTTTAAAAATTAAAAGGAAAATATTTGATAGACACCTCTATAGGTGTATATACTTAAAGAGAAAAAAAGATAAAAAAAAAGAGAAGTGATAGATGTGATAAGTAATATGATGTAACAATAAGAGAGAGATAGAAAGAGATGCGAGGTGTTGAATAAGTGGTAACATTATTGAGGTGTCTATGTATCATTACTCAAATTAAAAATCTCCATGATAAAGAATTCTTAAAGTTTTTTGATCGGATAAAAAAAATCTTAAAAGCACAACCACCCCCTTCCTCCACCCACACTCTCTCTCTCTCTCTCTCTCTCACAGCACAACCCCCACCACCACCACCACGGACCCGGATTGGGTGCAGTCAGCGAAACGGTGCAGTCATGCAGTCAGGGCCATCACAGCCGTTGGATTAAGATCGGTCGGCTCAGGATTTTAGTTTGAATTTTAAATTCAGTTTATTGTCGACCGTCCGATCAAAATAGACGGTTTAGATTGGGTGCAGTCGACTGCGCGACTGCACCTAATCCGCGTCCCACCACCACCATCCTTCTCCCCCTGAGAAAACATTTGAAATCCAAAAGCAAGATTTCCAAAACAAAAAAAAATTCATCTTATGGCAACTCATGCCTGAGAACACAGAGAAAAAGGAAAGGAAAACTTCAAGAAAGGACAAACAGGGAGGAAACATAGTTGATATTGCAAGAATTGGGTGTTGAAGGAGAAGAAAAGCTTGGATTTTTTTGTTGTGAGTAAAGGGTGAGACTTTGGGCGATGTAGAAAAAAGATTATGGTGGACACGCATGCATCTAATCTTCCCTCTTCTTTCCTTCTGTTTCTTTCTTTTCCTTCTCTCCATAATTGCTGGACTCGTTGCTTGTTTTGCAGCAGTAGATTTGGTTTTCACCCAATCATTGATTTGCCCAACGGGTTTGAAAGTTTGTCCCTTTCTTCCTTTTTATTTTCTAGATTCGGTTTTGTTTCATGTCTCTCAATGGCGAGAATCAAAGGACCGAGCTGGAGTCGCTCGCTGTGCGTGGAGGAAAGTGGTGGTGGGGGAGGGGGTGGGGACTGTGTTGAGAGAGGCAGAGTGTGTGGGTGGTGGTGGTGGTGGTGGTGGTGGTGGGGGGTAGAGGAAGGTGGTGGGGCGGCGGGGGGGGCTGTGTTGAGAGAGAGAGAGAAAAAAAAACGAGAGAGAGATTGTGGGGGCGGTGGTGGTGGGGTGAGTGCCACATGGCAGGTCCCTTCAAACTTAAAATTACGTGGCATGTTGACGTGGGATAAGTATATGACACGTCAGATTAGTGGATTGATGTGTACGTGTCATGTTATCCCAAAATCACTAAAATGACCAAATTTTAAAAAAAAATATTGGACTAAATAAGTTTGATTTTTTTTGTAGGGACTAAAATTAAAACTCTAAAATTTGGAAAGACCATAGACATATTTAAGCCTAAATTATATTATATGAGTGGTTCCCGATTATAATTTTTAAAAATTTATAACATGAGGATACACACACAATTAGACCGATTCAATTGGTGATTTTCTGATTGAAACAATAACACAGTAATTCAGTA
The DNA here is from genome assembly GCA_030159175.1 of Glycyrrhiza uralensis. Taxonomy (NCBI): domain Eukaryota; kingdom Viridiplantae; phylum Streptophyta; class Magnoliopsida; order Fabales; family Fabaceae; genus Glycyrrhiza; species Glycyrrhiza uralensis. The sequence goes on along the minus strand of BRZY01000003.1, from coordinate 50,685,554 downwards.
TCTTGATGGAGTGGATCACTGAATTGAGTTAAATAATATTATAAATATTAAAATTTTAACATAGTCATTTTAAACTAAACTGGCAGGGCTTTGGAGAGCTTGGTGCACCTGTAACCTGAAGTGCATCGGAGGTGAAGATGTACCTATGCACAAGATTCTAAGAGAGGTAAGGACTTTGGCAGCAAGCATTGAGCTTGGCAATCAAACTGGTAAAGTTGCTGGAAATCTAGATTGCTGGGTTACCTTGAATGCTTCGCGATCTTCGCTTCCTGTCCTGAACGTGGATGGCAGCTCCCTGGGCAATCCTGGCCCTGCTAGATTCGGCGGTCTGCTTAGGACAGGGGAAGGGGAGTGGATTTTTGGGTTTTGTGGCTCGATTGGGGTGTCAGATAACCTTAAGGCTGAGCTTGCTGCCCTCTTTCACGGGCTAATGGTGGTGTGGGACTGCGGTGTCCGTCATCTCGTGTGCTACTCAGACTCCATGACTGCGCTTGATCTGAGCAAGGATGTTGTTATTCCGATGACGCATCAGTATGCTGCGTTGGTCTTGGGGATTTGGGACTTGCTTCGACGATATTGGGTTGTTGAGCTGCTGCATACGCTTAGAGAAGGGAATGGGAGTGTAGATGTCTTGGCAAAAATGGGAGTTGCCCAGTCTGAGAAGATGAAGATCCTCCCCTCTCCGCAGGTTCAACTTGGAGACTGGTTGACGGCTGATGCAATGCGGGTCCAGCACTTGCGTGTCTAGGGCTCTGCTTGTCTTTTAGCTTTTTTGTTTTTCCTTCTTTTTCTCATGTATAAAAAAAACTAAATAAAGGCTTTTTTTGAAGTAAAATAAAGGCTAACTATCATGTTAGTCTTTTTGTTTTGACAAAACTATCATGTTAGTTAATGATTGGAAACCTCACATTAAACTATGAATAAAATATCCAAATATGCAACGTATATATAAACTATTAAGAAGAGTCTGAATTTCAGTAAAAATGAAAAAAAAGAGGCTATGTTTATAAGGTATACTTAAATTAACACTTATAATAATAAAAGAAACAAATCACACACACATGTCATTTTTTACATCTCACTTTATATAATATGCAAGCTCTTTTTTCTTTTTATATACAAAGCTAAAGGTATAATATACAAGCTTTAATAATCCAATACTTTAATTTATTTGATTTAAAATATTTTAATTGAATTGTTATTCTTTTTTCAAAATATGAAAACCAATTCAAACTGATTCACTATCCATTTTATTCAAGTTAGTCGATTCTTTGCACATTTATCATTTTGGATTTGACTCCTCTAAAGTGAAGAGAAAGTAAAATAAGTAATATCAACTACTAGTGAAAAATTAAGGATCGATAATCTAATACATCCAATTTATTATGCATATGTTTATGGTATCAATCAATGATTTATTTGTCAATAATGAGATAATTCGCATTACACTCAAGATTGGGTCACCCTCTTTAGGGCCAGTTTGTTATTAATTAAAAAATAAGTAATTTTTCGTTTGTTATTGATTATTTTTTAAAAAAGTATTTTTTTAAAAGAAATAATTACTTTTAATGATTTTCTATCTATTTGTTTTAGCTTTTCAAAATAATCATAATCTAAAAATAATCAAAAATTCTGATTAAAATGAAAAGCTATCTGGAGTTATATTTCAGAATTAATCAAATTTTGATGAAGAGGGAGAAGAGAGAAAAGATTAAAAAAGTGATTTTTAGGAATATTAACAAATACAAATTAGATTCTACTTTGCATAAAAATCTCTAAAAAATAATAACTAAATTATTTTATATAAAAATCACTTATTTTTTAATCAATAACAAACTGACCCAAGTGATTATTTTTTAGAGATTTTTATGTAAAGTGAATTTAATTTGTGTTTGTTTATAATCCTAAAAATTACTTTTTTAATCTTCTCTCTCCTCTTTCTCTTCATTAAAATCAGATTAATTATGAAAAACAACTATAGATAACTTCTCATTTTAATCAGAATTTATGTTTTTTTTTTAGATTTTGATTATTTTTAAAAGCTAAAATAAACAGATAAAAAATCATTAAATGTAATTATTTATTTTAAAAAATAATCAATAATAAACGGGCTCTTAAAACCGCTGAATTTCACTATTTTACCATGGCTTCATTCGTTAAAATTTTCATTTGAAGTTTCTACAACTATAATAAAAGAAATATCCCTTTTTAGTAGAGGTGTCAAAGTGAGCCAGCCCGGCTCACCCGGGCTGACCTACCATAGGTTAGGGAAAAAGTGAGCCGAGCCAGGCTAGCTCACTTTTTGGTGAGCCAGGAAAAACGCAGCCCGGCTCGACCCACCACGGGTTGCGGGTTATACGGGTTGGCTCACATGGGCTTACGCGAGTTGGCTCATTTGCAAAAAGTGAGTTGGCTCACCAAATTTTGAGTAAAATTTTAAAAAAAAAACTAAAAAAATCAGAAAAATTATACTAATTGTTCTCCTACTTCATCAATTATAATACAATAGAGAATACAAAATAAAATGTAGAATTCTTAACATAATTAACACCAAAAGTCCAAAACATGCAAATGAGAAGTAGGAGCAACATAAGTAACACCAAAAGTCCAACAATATCTTCCAGAATGAAAACACAACAGCAAAATAAAACATCCATGAAACCAAGACAAAGAGCCTCTAGTCCAACATCAAGGTCTAGTCCAATGTACACAAAAAAAGAAGATCATCCAGTGGCATCTTCATCCATCTTCAAGAATATCCTCACCACTACCAACTTGAATTTAAGCTTGTTCGGGAATAGCATTTGAATCACAGACTGTGAAATCTATAATAACCTCCTCCTCTTTCTCATCGTCTACCTTATCTTCATCTACAATTGCACAAAAAAACAAAAATTAATGATTATTGACAAATAAAGTAATATGGATACAAAATATAGATAAGTTATATAAATTACCAGATTTATCAAACTCAAAGCCATTTAACCAATTTTGGGTTAAAATGAGTGCTTGAACATTGTCTGGAAGAAGACGAGAGCGGTATTTGCTAAGCACACGAGAACCAATGCTAAATGCAGACTCACTAGCAACTGTAGTTATTGGGATGCTTAACACCTCACATGCAAATCTACAAAGATTTGGATAACGTTCTCTGCGATCCTTCCAATAGGTCAGCAAATCTAAGTTTGAAAAATATTGTACTTCAAGTGGTGTTTCGTCCAAATAAAGATCCAACTCAGTCCTTCCAGCAACATTAACATTTGCAGACATAAATTTCACATATTCCTGATTCATTACAAATTTACAAGAATTCAACAAATTGCAATAGGAATGATTAAAATCAAATAAAAATAATAATAATAATAACAAAACGAATAGTAAGATAATGTCTAACTTACATAAATTGGATCCAATGCCTTCTTCCCTTGCACTTCCCCCTGATGAGAATCATCCGATGATGGAGAAACAAATTGAGTGCTTGATCCAGCAGATGAACCTGACCTTACATTCACATATTCGTCAAAGAGCTTGTACATCTTACCCTTTATGTGATTAATTTTGTCATCAACAGTAGAAGGGTCAAGCTGAGCAAAGTAAAAACGAAGAGCTACAAGTTTAAACCTTGGGTCAAGAACCATAGCAATTGAAAGAATGACACTATAGTCATCCCAATACTTGCTAAACTTGCCTTGCATCCTCTCAGCCATGTTTTTGATTATTGGATCATCACTTGAAGCATTCGTTCGCAACAAACACTCAATTTGCCACACTTGAGGGAAGTAGTGGTTAGAAGTTGGATAAGATGTTCCTGAAAACAAGTTAGTTATCTTATAAAACGGCATCAACAATTCATACATTTTTTCAGCCCTTTCCCACTCTTCATGTGATGGACATTACTTGTAGTTTCTATCCCTAATCGTCAACCTTCCAAAAGCACAACGATATTTGATAGCACTTTCAAGCATAAGAAATGTAGAATTCCATCTCGTTGGGACATCCATCCTCAAGCCCCCACGAGTATTAATACCCCTTACTTGAAAAACAGCTTCTCTAAATGCTATCTTCCTTGCCTCTGATGATCTCACATATTTAATGCTCTCTCTAATCTTGTGCAAAGCCTCACTAGAAACCTTCAAGCCCTCTTGAACTATAAGATTCAAGATGTGGGCACTGCATCTCACATGAAAGAATTCACCATCACACAACAAACTATTTTGCAATCTCAATTGCTCAGCCAATATATTTTGCATACAATCATTGGCACTAGCATTGTCCAAAGTTATGGAAAATATTTTTCTGTCAATTCCCCAATCAGTCAAGCATTCAAACACTTTATTTGCCAAATCATGACCACTGTGAGGAGGCTCCATTTTACAAAAAGCAAGAATCTTGCTATTCAACTTTCAATTATTATCAACAAAATGTGTTGTCAAACAAATATACCCCTCTTGGATATAAGAGGTCCAACAATCCGATGTCAAACAAATTCGGTTTTGAGTTCTAAGCAATGCTTGTTTCAATTTCTCTTTCTGATCAACATGAAATTTCCATACATCACTCATTGTTGTGTTCCTAGAAAAATATTTTGCCTCTAGATTTAACAATGAATACAATTCCCTAATCCATTTATACTCAACAAATTTATATGGCAAGCCATGCTCAATAATAGCCATTGAAATAACCTCACGAACTCTTTTATGGTCAAGTTCCCTAGCCCTCAACTTTCCCGCATGATCAATTATCATCCCAGCCACGTCTTGATATCTAGGGATACTCTTGCATTTTTTGACATGACGCAATAGTGTTGATGTCCCTATTTTAGTACCACCAATGACATACTCTTAACTACAAGCATTACATTTAGCCTTTTCTTTTCCATCTTTCACACCAATTTTAGTGAAGTGTTTCCAAACTTCAGATGTAGTTACCTTAACCCTCTTACTATCTCTCTAATTTTCACCGCTCTCATTCTCAATGGGGATTGGAGGATCTACAGCAAGTGGTACATGTTCTTGATCTTCTATAATTCACAAATCATCATCACTACAATTTACATTGGCACTTTGATGAACAGTTTCAGATTCCATTCTGCAAATTTAATACACAAACAGTCACAGACTCACACACAGTGAGAATTAAATTTAATTTGTGCTACACAAACAGTCACAGACTCACACACACAGTCACAGACTCACACACAGTCACACATACACCCAATCTGAGAATAGCAATCAAAATAAACAACACCCTAAACACAAACACACCCAATCTGAGAAGTGAGAATAACAGTACAGAGAAAAGTCAAAAAACGGTGGTACATTGCACACACATTTGACACACTAGTCTAACTAACACACAAATAGCACTGAGCCACTGAGAATAACAATCAAAAGAAATAAAACCCTAAACATAAACACACCCAATCTTAGAAATAGTGAAAAATACACACCCAATCTGAGAATAATAGTCAAAATAGTGAAATACACACACCCAATCTGAGAAATAGTGAAATATACACACCTTTAGCTTTGAATCCTTCTCTGCGAGTTCTCTTCTGCGGACTGCGATGGTGTTCTTTGCGAGCTAGGAGCTGCTCTCTGCAGTGCAAAGCGACGAACTGCGAGCCCACACACAGCCACCAACAGATGCGAGCGAAGAACCATGAAGGCACGAAGAGGAAGAGCCACGAAGTTGCGAGGCGCGAGCACACAGCCACGAACTGCGAGCACAAACCCACGAAGCAATGAACGACGAACTGCTGCAATCACGGGCCACGGCGGGACGCGACCAGTGGCGGCAACGGCTCGGCGGGAGAAATGCAAGGTTGTGTCTGCTAGGGTTCAGAATGAGAGGGAGGGCGAAATGAAGACCGGTTCGCGTCCTGGACTTTAATTCTGTGTTTTATCATTTTTTATTTTTTTAAAAAAAATTGGGTTAACCCGGCTCGACCCGGCTCAAAACCGGTTAACTCACGGGTTAAGTGAGCCGGGCTCAAATAACCCGGATCGAAATGAGCCTCATATTTTGCAACCCAGCTCACCAGTGAGCCGGGTTTATACGGGTTGGCCCGCGGGTTCAAACCCATTTTGACACCTCTACTTTTTAGTGTCCATATTTTTCCTATTTTATCCCTTTATCATTTTTAAAAAACTATAATATAGAAAAAGTAACTATATTGTCAAAAGAAAACACCATTAAAAAATATATAAAAACACCATTCAAAAATAAAAATAAAAAACTGTAAAAAAAAAACTATATCGTGGGTGACGGGTCAAGGCCGGGCCAAAAAAGTCCAAAAAATGAAAGGCTCAAACATACAAATTTGAGCCTATTTTTAATATGAATTTTTTTGGCCTGGCCCGATAAAGTCTGAGCCCAAAGCGGATCGGCCCGAAAAATATAGGGTAAAGTCCAAGCCCGACCTAAAAAAAACCTAAAAAATGAAGGACTCGAACACACAAATTTGAGTGCATTTTCAATTTGGCTTTTTTAACCCAGTCCGATAAAGTCCAGACCCAATGATGGTCGGCCCGACCCAACCCGAAAGTCTATTTTGCCAGCTCTAGTATCTGCCCCTGGTTCTTTTTATAAACGTGGGGGTCTTTGATATCTCCCTCATAGGTAACAGTTGGTTGAAATAATTTTATCTGTCAAAATGAAAAACCAAAATAATTTTAGATAAACAACACGAAAAGAAAAAAGAAAAACAGGGAGATCAAGTGGCAGGCAGAGCAAGTAGGTACTTAAACGACTAAACGCGCGTTGGACGAGACTTGGGAGCAAAGAACTGGACGAAAAGAGATTATTTTATGCTAGTGAAGGCGGGTGTCACAATTGGAAACACGTTCTCCTCTTCTTCTTCCTTCTTTTTCATTTTATTCACACCCTTTAAATTAATTTATGGTGTGTTTGGTTCAAAAAAGAGAAGAGGAGAGGGGAGGGATTTTAATGGAGGAGAGAGAGGGGAAGGGGAGGGAGGGGAAAGATTTAATTAGATATCATGTTTGATTGAGAGGAGGGGAGGAGAGAGATTTTAATGGAAGAAAATGTCTAATTACATTCTATGCCCTTACAAACCTTTTTGATAGTTTTTAAATAGGGTTATTTAAGTCAATATTTTAGAATCTCTCTAAATCCCTCTATTATTGGAGAGGAGCCAAAATCAAGTGAGGAGAGATTTTACTCCCCTCCCTTTCTCTCCCCTTCCCTTCAAAAAATTGAACCAAACATAAATTTTTTAAAATAATCCCTCCCCTTCTCTTCCCTCCCCTCCATTTCCCTATGACCAAATAGGGGCTTAGTAATTAATTAATATTTAATATATTAATATTAATATACCCCTCTTATTCTTGCATCACTCCCATGATAACCAAACATTCACGTTCTTCACTCTCGAAGAAGCGAAAACAACTAAAGAAAGAAAGACACAGACAACAAGAACAACAATGGCTTCTGCTCCGTCGACGCGATTAGATCTCGATGGCAACCCCATCAAGGCGATGAAAATCTGCATGATCGGTGCCGGCGGGTTCATCGGGTCCCACCTCTGCGAGAAGCTGATGTTAGAGACCCCTCACAAGGTCCTCGCCTTGGATGTCTACAACGACAAGATCAAACACCTCTTGGAACCCGACACGCTCCCTTGGAACGGTCGCATTCACTTCCACCGCCTCAACATCAAACACGATTCTAGGCTCGAAGGTCTCATCAAGATGGCAGATCTGGTAATAATTACTAATTACCCCCTTTCTTTCTTTTCTATATGCATGTGTGTGTGTGTTGTGTATTGTGTATTGTGTTTCTTGGATTTGTGCTTAATTGAAGTTTGTTTGTACTTTTCAGACCATAAATCTGGCTGCAATATGTACACCTGCGGATTACAACACGCGCCCCCTCGACACCATTTACAGCAATTTCATTGATGCGCTTCCCGTGGTACGTGTTTATGTTGAAAACCCATTGTGAATCGAGATTCAAGATGGAATCTTTGTGCATGTTGTTCTGTTGGGGTGGAGGAATTGATTGAAGGGGATGCGTGATTTTGATGTTCTCTGTTTTGTTTTTTCAGGTGAAGTACTGTTCGGAAAATAACAAGCGGCTTATTCATTTCTCTACTTGTGAAGTGTACGGGAAAACCATTGGAAGCTTTCTCCCCAAAGATAGTCCTCTTCGTAAGGTAACCTTTCGTTTTCCCTATTCTTTTCCCTATTTAAACGTTTTCTTCGGAGGAAGCCCCTTCCAGATCTGTGCGTTATGAGGTATGGTTTTCTGTTTGCATAATTTGGAATTTGTCGGTGATAGAGTGACCAAGTTGTAACAAGCAACGAATCTTAGGGGAGCTGTTTGGTATAAGGAAATGTTTTATGTTTTTGTTAATCATCATTATAACAATGACACATTGACACCTTTGTTTATTTTCTAACCTTTAAATATTTGTGCAGTAAACAGTAAAAACAAAAAAAAAATGTTTTTCACTATTAAGTAACATATTGAAATAATATTGCAGTTTTGTAATTAGTTAAAAGTAAAAACAAGAAAGGAAAACATAAAAGTCAACGGGTAAAAATAATATTTTCTCATAAACCAAACAGGTCCTTGATGATTTTGGGCTTTCCATTTAGGTTGTGATTACCTTCTTGAAAGATGATGTTGACTTTGCATATTTTTCATCTTGTTATTTATAGGAGTTTGACAATTTCTGAATTGTCATAACTTGTCCATATGTTTCTTCCTCCTTTAGAATCACTTTGTTAGCTTCCTCTCAGGTTACTATTAAGTAATGATGGTGGACTTTTAAAAATCAATTGTTTGTCCTTATCTGTATTGCTGCTTTTACCTATTGGGAGCGAGGATTGCTTGTTTCTTTTCTGTTAATGAGCTGAGCTATATTGTTTCCAATTCTGTGTTAGGATCCTGCATACTATGTTCTTAAAGAAGATGAGTCTCCATGCATTTTTGGTTCAATCGAAAAGCAGAGATGGTCATATGCCTGTGCAAAGCAGTTGATTGAGAGGCTGATTTATGGTGAGTTTTTTTTTTTTCCTTTGGGTTTAGACTGTTTTTGTTTTTCAATATTGACTAGTCTCACTGACATGTGATCATTGGCAGCTGAGGGTGCTGAAAATGGCTTGGAGTTCACAATTGTGAGGCCTTTTAATTGGATTGGACCTAGAATGGATTTCATTCCTGGCATCGATGGTCCGAGTGAGGGAGTTCCTAGGGTTCTAGCATGCTTTAGCAATGTCAGTTACTTTTTTGCTTTAGTTTTTGTTGAATTTTGTAGATACTTTATCCAAATTTTTGGATATTTATTCAAAATCATCTTTCTATTCCTTTTCTGCAGAATCTTCTCAGAGGAGAGCCCCTCAAGCTTGTAGATGGTGGACAATCCCAGAGAACCTTTGTTTACATCAAAGATGCTATTGAAGCTGTCTTGTTGATGATTGTAGGTTATGCTATGTGATTGTTGTTTTCATCTTAAATTATGGTTGTTGTCGTCCGGTCTGCTGAATAGTTGTGACTTGTTAACAGGAAAACCCTGCCAGGGCCAATGGCCACATCTTCAATGTGGGTAACCCAAACAATGAGGTTACAGTTAGGCAGCTTGCTGAAATGATGATTCAGGTAAAAATGATTGTTTTTTCATTATTTGGCTCTAATGTTGGAATTTAGGCATGTCGTTTTGTGGGATTCAAGAATCATTGTTGATCGATTCTACAGGTCTATTCAAAGATAAGTGGAGAACAATCTCCTGAGACACCTACAATTGATGTGAGCTCAAAAGAATTCTATGGTGAGGGATATGATGATAGTGACAAGAGAATTCCTGACATGACCATAATAAACAAGCAGCTCGGTAAGTTTCCTCATTCATTATCATCCTATTTGATCTTCAAGATTACATGTTAATTTACCTGTCAATGGTTGTTCATTGTTGTCTTCTGTCAGGATGGAATCCTAAGACTTCTCTCTGGGACCTGCTTGAATCCACACTAACCTATCAGCACAGGACATATGCTGAAGCCATTAAGAAAGTCGTTGCAAAACCCGTTGCAAGTTAAGCCTATGCAGTGATGGCTATGTATGTGCTACCTTTGTGAGAAAGGGTATTCTTGCCCAAGTGTTCTTCCCACCCACCCCACCTTATATAGTATTTTACAGTTTGATTTTTACGTACATGGTAAATTTTCCTCCTTTTGGTTTCTGTAGCCAATAGGCAATAGCCCATGTCATAAATGTGTGTTCCTTGTATAAAAAAAAATAAAAAAATAAATGTGTGTTCCTGGAGAAGTAGGAATTATCTGGGGCAATCTGTGCTGTATGTAATTTTAATTTCAATGTAGAGCTTTGCACTACTAAACGTTGTTGAGGCATTTCATATATACTGGGAAAGATGTGATTTTCTTCTTCTTTTGTGTTTTAGAGGTCTGTCGGTCATGGCTGTGTTGTCTTTCCAGGTCAGTTGGAAGTTGTAACATTCTGTTTGACCCTCTTAAGCCATGTGCTCTAAATTATTTGTCATTAATTTATTCTATTACTTCGTCCGGTTCAAATCTTTGGTTGTTTAAGGTTTTGACACATAGATTAAGAAATAATTAATTGAACAAATTTTAGACTAAAATGACTCTATTTATTATTTATCATTCTCAACTATCTTAATTTTTTCTCCATTCAAAATTTATTAATTATATTAAGGGTATAGTTGAAAAAAAATAATAAATTATCTCTTGAAATCTTAAAATAATCAAAATTTTGGGATAAAAATAAAAAACTAAAACTACTAAAGATTTAGATGGGAGGAAGTAATGATTTTTCTTTCAAAAATCTCCCCATTATTCCGGTAATCTCTTTTATTTTATTTTTTGCGTGTACGGTGCACATCCAGCGTTTTATTTACTTGTTATTTTAAATAAAAATTTAAACATTTAATAAAGAATTCAGCATTCAATAAATGCTTACAATTAGCATTGAATAAATCCTTCAGTCGGACTAATTGTGTGCAAACATATACTAATAAACAATGATGGACTACTTTGCAATTTCATCAATATTTACATTTTTTGCACTATAAATTTTAATATTACGTACCATATTCCGCATGGGTTTATTGGATTAAGCTTGCTTATAATGAAGTTTAGTTTAGGGGAGTCAGCTCTCTAGTTGATGGCTGAGGAGTTTGGGGTGTTCAAAACCGAACCGATTTAAAAAATTAACCACAAACCGATCTAAAAAAAATCAAAAACCGACAAAAATTATTTTTTTTGGATGTCTTTCGGATGGTCTTTTTGCAAAACCGAACCGATCCAAACCGAACCGCAATTTATAATGTTATTCTTTTTAAACTTGTTTAAATGTATTTTTAATTGTAAATTGTTGTCTAACATATGCTATTAATTAATTATTTGTGTGTAAATTTATTTTTACAAGTATTATGTGTTAAATATTAATTCATAGCACCCTTTGTGTGTGTGTTAAATATTATTTTACATTTTTTATCTCATTTAGTTAATAATTGTCTTTTAAAAGTATTGTTTTTTATAACCGTTTTTTTAGGAATGACCTTTGTGTTTAAATATTGGCTTTAGAAATGGTAACCCAACGAAAATTATTAAAGTGAAGATCGTTGATTGGTATTTGATAATATATTAGAAGTAAAACGTAAGCAATATAACATCGTAGTTGATATTTTTTTAAAAAAAAGTACAACCGCAAAAACCGAAAACCGATCCAATCTAAACCGCATTGTTTTGGATCGGATCGGTTTTTTTTAGGAAGCAAACCGAATCGAACCGCATGCTATTTTAAACTTTGGATCAAATAGTTTTTTGTCTCAAAATCGAACCGAGCCGCAAACACCCCTACGAGGAGTATATAAATAGGATTAAGCTTACATCAAGTTTCTTTTACATCTTTACTATTAATTTTTTAAATAAAATAATAATGTGCGAAGCTTTTAATATTGAGTAGTCTCTATTTAAAATATATTGCTAAATAGAAAACATTTACAAATCATTATTTAATTTAAAAATTTATTGACAAGTATACATTACAGAAATTGTTCCTGATGTAAATTTGAAACCCAGAAAGGTCCTCCCTGAGTCGGTAAGATCATTGCATGATGGATTTTACAGGGTATATATATATATATATTTCAAGATTTGATTTTTTTAGCAGTACTTTAAATAAAGGCTTCTTTTGTGGTCATGGATTTTTTTATGACTGCTTATGGACTATGGTATAGGGAATGCCCCCTATTCTTAAGTTCGATGTATATAAGAGAGTTTCACTTCAGATCCAATGTGCCACTGATCTTGGTAGTTGATGTTCTGCATCCTCTAGAACGGCCTGTTAAAGTTTTCTGTTCATGTTACGTCGATAATTGTATAGAAGTAATAAATTACATGAATGAAGCCATTAGGATTGGGTCGTAAGCATGAGGTCCTAGGTTCCACCATTGTACACAAAACAAAAAATTACATGAATGTATTCTCTTGACTGTTGAATATTTTATGAATGGCATTTTTATAAATATTCTGGCAGTGGCACTGTCAATTATATATTCATATTAATATAACCTAAAAGAAGCGTAAATTTCATGTGTGTATAGCACAATACAATGATGCAATTGCCAACCATCTCATGAATCTAAACAGCTCATTTTTGCATGCTGTTTTGTCGCGACTGTGCAGTTCTGACACACAGTATAATTTATTTATTTTTATAAGTGACAGCGGTATTATGCTTGCATATGTGACTAATTTCCCCTTTATCCTAGGCTTGGCAATTTGGAGTAAAATACATTATTCTTGTCTTTATTTTTATACACAACAGCCATAAGATTTAAACTTAAAATGTCCTCCTTAAATATTCATTAAAATTTAAACAGAAATATTTGTAAAATCAGTGTGCATGTTATCAATCAATTTAATTATATGTTATAAATATTTTCTTTGAGGCTTGTGATTAACAACGTCGCTTTGGCCGAGTGGTTAAGGCGTGTGCCTGCTAAGTACATGGGGTTTCCCCGCGAGAGTTCGAATCTCTCAGGCGACGAATTTATGTTTTTTTTTAATTTTTTTTGGGTTTTTTTATGCGCATTATTCTCTTGAAGTTGAAACCGCGGTTTATTTCCAGTAACTTTGAAAACTGTCTGAACTGAATAATCGTATTGCTGTGGGCCTGTGGCAGTAACTCGTAAGCATTTAAGCGTGTTTGCCAATCACAATGTGGTGATAGTTACGACAAGAACTTTACCAAAGGAGCCGTTAGCTCTTGCTTCGTGTTAGATTATTACCCAGGTTCTTGGATATATATGCAAGATTATTGCTTGCTACAAACTCTTGTGCAACTTTGACAGGGACTCAAAAAAGAGGCAATAAGAACACTCTGATATCAGAAGAATTTTAAGCTGATATAGTAGATTCCTGGTTTCTTTGTATATCTATTTTTAGGGTGGTCCACCCTAAATGCCACCAGCTTATCACGGTCATCTTGTTCTTTTCTCGGAGAACAAAAGTACTTCTCTTGTTTTTGTTCAACCTATAATATTGCCTACCACTTTATTTGAAGATGGAGCTCTCACTATTTTCTCTTAGAAAAAGTGGTAGAAAGAGGAGTGACCCAGTACTACCGGCAGTCACGACTCACAACCACTCTAGCCCCAGGGGAATTGACCCTCATCCATATAGAAAATAGATTTAATTCTAGATTCTTAACCACATTTTTTTTTTGTCACCAGATTCTTAACCACTTGTATCAATGCAGGTTAGCAGAGCTTCACTAAATAAACCTACGAGGTACAGTATCTTCCAAAAATTTAATATTAGGGTTCGTCAATATGATTGTTTTTTTAAAAAAACTGTACAAAGATAAGAAATTAAAATCTAATTTTCCCAGCATATGACACGTATACTATCTTAGGTTTTCATATTAAGTTGATTGATCTTTGTTATTCAAGAAATTGAAATATCACAAACATGATTGTAATAATAAAATTTAAAGTTTCAATTGTGAATTTGAGAAAACATAGTTAAATTTCTCAAAAAACAAAACAAATAAAAAATTAATCAATTCACACCTCTTTAGATTAAACTAGATTAATTCAATATTAAATTTTACATCATATTTTTTATAATAATCAAATAAAAAACCGATGCATTTAAATCAAACTATTTTCATTAAAACAATCCAATCAATCTCCGAATGCCCCGACCTAATCGGGCTTGTGTGTTGTTAACAATACTTTTAATTAGCCGCTATAAACAGTTTTTTAACTAACACAAGGTTTTGGGTGTCCCAAATGGACAAAACTCATTCCACTCATGTGTATCCTTTTTTATATGTGGTGTGCTACACTTTTATGTTAGGCTGTGTCGCTTGATTTTGTTTGTGTGGGTGGTTTTTGTGTTTTTCCTGTTGTTGGTTGCATTTTCCTTTGCTTTTAGTTGGACAATTGGGAGCTAAATAGGTTCCGTCAGAGTGTAGCTTGGGTTTGATGTTTATAAATTAGCTATAGCATATCTGTTTTGAGTCTATATATTCAGAATCCTTTCTGTGCAATTGTTAGACTTGACTCGTTATCAATATATTTCACCTTTGACCAAAAAAAAAACTAACACAGGTCTCGTTTGGGTGTGAACTCAACTAATACCCAAAAGCACTCGATAATGTTGACAAAAGACTTCAATACAGGCGCTGCAGACTAAATGGAGTATGACAAAAATCATACATCTGATAACAATATCAATAATATATTAATTACTTGAGAATATAACACCGATCCTAAAGCGCCTTCACTGGGAGGGAATACGAATGCAGTATAAAAGCTCCTCTTGTTCAATTGAGTGAGGCTTCTTAATTTTGACCGAACTGAAAAAATGAGAATTTTAATCTATACAAATAATTGTGTTAGATAAGCATCAGAAAAAAAACCTGCTTATCTCTGAGAACAGAGCAAATTTCTGTGACTTGTAAAATGGGGAAAACAATCCCACATGCTGACAAGCGAATAAAATCAGCTAACATACCACTTTCCATAGCATCATCAGCCAAACCAGCGACTGCCAGCTGAAAATCATACCATACCAGCTGATTGAAAAACTGGGTATACTAGGCAACGAGGAAGCAACACTATTTGTGTGAGCAGGGCAGAAGCCAATTAACATCTGAAAATGCACAACATAAATTTCCCATGTTCCACTGCTATGGATTTAACTCGTCCACGGTAAGCTATCTGCAACTAATTCATGCAACATTCATTGACCCAGCTCTGTATGAATATTATTACACTATTCCTTCTCAAGGACTCGCCACCTCCACCAAGAGAACTTCCAAAATTCAACAGCATAAAAGCTCAACAGGATGACACGCCAATAAGCTATTGCCATTCCCGGCAATTTCCACACCTCCAACTTCCAAGGCTAGATGGTAATTCAAGCCAAGGTGAACAGTGGCTGTGAATCAAAATCCCACAAATCTCACAACAGAGATCAGGGGCCGGTTCCATTTGTGAACATTTCCAACAACTATAAACGCTATCTTGTAAGGAAATTTCAGGTTCTGACTTATCGACAGAACTAACACCTCCACGTTCTTCAAGAACGGTACCAGAGTTTTCCAAATATCCTGACAATCCCCCAGACACATCAACTCCCTCAAACTGGCTACCATCATCTGCATGCAGCAGTTCTGTTACAGAGAAGTAGGTATGCGGCTCAAAGTCCATGTATTCATAATTGACACTTTCAGAGTTGTTCAGCAGATTGCTGTCAAAGGGTACAGCAGAGTCATATTCTAGAGGTGACAATGAATCTGCAGGTTTGGAGAGATTACCCACTTCACTGTGTGTTGAGAATTCAGCATGTAAAGGTATACCTCCAAAAGAACCATCGCCATCCCCCTCTTGCTTAACATGCCTTCTCACCGGTAGTTTCTGAAGCCCTGGCCCAGAGGCAGTGTTCCACTCAACATCCGCATCTAATTTAGGTTCTGTAATCAGTTCAACACTTGAAAGAGAGAAGAGTAAAGGATCGTTCTCCACAGGAAAGACAGGAGTAGTAGGTTCACACTCTTTCATGTCAGAAAATGTTCCAGAATCAGAATCCGCTCCAGAGTGCTCTTTCTTTGAAGCCCTTCTGCGTGATTTCTTAGCCTGTTGTGACTTAGGTTTCACATCAGAGTATGGACACACAGGTGATTTTATCCTGCGACACTTGCAACATTTGAAGCCCAACACACAAAAAATTTTGGATTCTTCAAGTTCAACAGCTTCAGCATGATACCAATCTGTGAAAGCCAAATACAGGGATCAGATAAATGAGTGTAAGCACTTGATTTTATCAATCATTTATTTTTTACTACAGAAAACTTACTTTGACATGTCTCGCAGCGAATATACATAAGATCTGACCTATATGGTTTTCGGCACAAGTGACAAACAGGTTCCAGTTGAGGTATGCCTGATCCTCCCTTTAAAAGTATGTTTTTGATCCTAAAATCAATGTTTGTATCTTCATTAATTTTCTTCTTCCATATAATACCCCAAGAACAATTCTTGCGGAGGCTTCTTTCTGCTGAAGTAGAATCAGAAGCAACTTGTTTTGTCTCACGATGACCTTTCTTTGTCCTGGCAGAAGTCAATGTCTGATCATAACATTTAGGCTTTGGTCCTTTCAAAACTGTCATGGGAGTAACTTGTTTCATGTCAGGATGACTAGCCTTGGTCCTTGGTCCCTTAAAAACAGTCCCAGAGCTATTTTCTCGACCTTGTAAGAGTAAGGGACTGGTTGGAGAGTCATTACTAATTTCTTTTGGAGCAAATAACTTGGCATGGTAACATCGTTTGCATGTGGTCAAGTACTCAACTTCCCTGTTTGTAGAGACTGAACTTATGGAACAGCCTTCGTGACACAAACCTAATGCCCATATGGAACAAAATATTAAAACAAGATAACATTCATGAACTAGAATAATATAAAAGATAAGGTATAGACTAAAAAATGCACCGCATCCTTTCACATACCAGCCAGCATATTCTAGTCTTAGATTTTAAAATGTTAAAACATTGATGATATGAAAGTCTTGTTCTTTGTTGAAGTGTGTGTAACTGTAATAATTATATCGAAAAATAATATGAAGTTATTGTTTAAGAAACTATGAGATTTTCACTTCAAGAGTATCTTAGGAAGTTAGGACAGCATGATATATAGTAAGGTAAGGATAATGAATCATGAGTGGGGTAGGTACCTTGACAGGCATTGCACTTGAGAGCATTCCTGAAATCACGGCAGATAAAGATTATGGTCTTGGAGAAAACCGGTGTAAAGAGGAAAAGGGGAGGGGGGGGGGGGGGGAATACACAAATGAAAAAGTACCAAGTTACAGTAATTACCGAATTGAAACACTCGTCTGACATGCAGTACATGAGAACTCCAAATTGTCTCTCCTGCAGGTAAGGTAAAAAAGTATGTCCATGCAGGTACCTTTCAACTGCCTTCTGTGCAACTTAGATGTACCTCTATAGTGCTCTTCATCACATGGAACACTTTCATTAGCTTCTTCATACTCTTTTACCAAATATAAAGGAATGCGTGTTTCAGAAAACCAATACTTTTCCTTTCCTTCTGGACCTTGCTCTATTTCAACAACATTTTTCATCACCCTAGAAGGAAGATGCTTTTGGCTCCCAAAAGCTATTCCATAACAACTTTTTCCCTCAACAAGTTTTTTGTCACAAATATTTGCATTTCTGAAAGCAGAAGCTTCGGTCTCTTGACCTTTCCCATCCTGGATGTTCTGCTCAGGACGAATCAGATCACTCCATCTGAGGTAAAAATCTAAATATCTGACCTGATGCAAAGTGCAAACAACCAAATATCACCAAGTCACAAGGCTTGCAAGATCCAATATGCTTACTGCCAAACAATATTACCTAATGCAAGAAATAAACCGAATAACTATAGGGAACCTGAAGTGCTAGCTGTGATGCATTCCTACTCATTTGAACCGCAACTCTCCAACCAAGCTGCCTGCTTCTTTTAGGGATTTCAGAGCCATCAGCATAGACAATACCAGAAATTTTCCTCAAACCACCTGTTTCCCACAATAAATAGAACTTATGTTCTGTTTCCTGACAAGTTTGAACCAAACCAATAGGAAAGCATTGGCAAATATTTGTCTACTGATATGCAGAGGAGACAAACATAGTTACATACTGAACTATTCAATAGGCACTGTAGCCTCAGCTTAACTTGCTTAGAACCTTGATTATATCTAATGAGTCTGGCATAACAATCAAATACAACAGATCTTGAACACCCAATATTTAGCTTGAAGGCTCACAACTAATTATACTTACAAAATATCACATTTTAATAAAAAAAATACTACGTTAAAATTTGTAATTTGTAATTATTTAGTATATTTGTATATTAAAACAAGAGAAAAGTAAATCACAATTCAAATCAAGCCAAGCTGAATCTTGAGCTTGGTTCTACAACCCCAAAAAGTTCAAGCTCAACACAGCTCAATTCCTCCCCTTCTGGTATATTATAATTTATGTAGTTGAAAATAACATACCTTGGCGAGCTGCTTTTCTGACCATGGATTTTGGCAAAGCTGCTTTCTGGAATATAAATTTGGTAAATTTGCCACCACGCCACCATATTGAATTTTCATGGTTACTATCAGCTGTAGCTTCATCGATAGATGACCGCTTTTTGTTACGCCTCCCACTTGGTGCACGTTTCTGAATTGTTCCAATAGTAGATGTGGCACTTTGTATTATGGGAAATTCAACCCACCAATCATCCATCAGCTTAACCCAGTCCCCACAAAACGCAATTAATCGAATGTCCTCCTCGAGCTGCAAATGAAAATTTATTAGCTATAGAAAAATGAAGAACTTACAAAGTTCCTCACATAGCACAAGCAAGAAATGTCATGATATAGGATATAGGATATTCACAACACTGCATGATAATATATCAATCTGGAGAAGGATCAATACATAAACAAAAAACTTAAAGCAATTTTAACAGAAAGCTGCATCAACATCTAAACAATTTAAACTAACCACATTAACAGGATACTTCAAAAGCTACCAAATAACACTGACACATCATATCAACTGTCTAAATACCCACCCTTGACAACTTTCACATGCAAGCCCACACTTAATCTAATAGAGCATCTTAGATTAACTCTAAGGATTAGTTTCCATATCTACTAATATCACATGATTTGTTTCCTTATATTATTAGAATTAGAAGTTTAATATTAATATAGACAAGGACAATTAGTGCATTATCCTTCGGTAACACATCCAACACATCATCCCAAATCAAGTAAACCTAAAAAACTAAACCTTATAATTTCAACAAATTGGATACATGAAAATAATCATGAACATGAAGTTATCCAAGATCTACTCATTATTTATGTGTCATTTATAGGGTTTTTTAATATTATTTTTATATTAAGTAGACTATTACGAGTCTACGGACCCTCCTCGAGTTTACGTAGACTCTCGAGTTTGACAACCTTGGCTTCAATATCAGGAAGTGTGTTTCACTCTATAGTTGATTACATAAGTCAGCCTTTTTTCTTGTCATCTTGTTTCTTTACTTGCTTTTCTAACACCTCACTCCAAAAGCTTGGGAAGCTACTTGTGTAAAGATTATATTGAAGGTATCATATTTTACATGGGAAGCTTGGAAAAGTTGAAATTAGCAAGTGCAAAACTGACTAAATGCCAACATACCAACAAAAAATAAAATATTTTCAAAAAACTAATATATAACATTAAAACAAAATTAAAAACTAAACAGTCACTCACTTTAAGTAAAAGCGGCTTGATAGCACTAAATGTTGTGGCCTGTTCCACTTGCTTACGCCATTGCTTTCTATAGCTTGCATTTAGGAAGGGCCCAACTATTAAACCATGTAAACATTCTTCCATGTATATCATGTAAGTTGCAATGCTAGGAAGAATTCCCTCTCCACTCCTTATAAGAGTAAAACCAGAAAGGACCTTCATAGCACTTTTTGTGGCACTTATAACAGCATGATTTAACATGCATCCTCTCTTGCTAGAAACAGGGGCTTTACAAGAAAAGCACCAGCCACACCTCTCTCTTGGAACCTCCACAAGCTTCTTTTCAGAACTTGGCCAAAAGAAGCGTGAAGCTGTCAGTGAGAATGCTTTTGCTTGCAAAACAGTGTTTGCAGATGCAGTTTTCCGCTGATTGTCTGACACATGACCCTCTGACTTAGATTCCTCTGAAGAAAGAATGGCAAATTTAGCAGCTGCTGATGCAGCAAAATCACCATGCATATAGTAATTTATGTATGACAGAGGTTTATAGGAGAAGCCCTTGTACCCAAAATCATTAGTTACACTGCGTTCACCCTTTCCAAACCCTACTTGGGGGCTTTCTTTGGTTTGCAAAGAAAAATTAATAGGCAACCCCAAATTGTTTGCATGGCCATAATTACTAAAATGGCTGTTTACCAAAGAGCACTTAGCAGGATCTACTGCAGTTGACATATTAACAGAATTCTGATAGTTCATGTCAGACTGATGACTAACAGAAACAGAACCAGCTGAAATCACTGCCTCCATCTTAGTTTCCTCAGGAAGCTTCATATTCACCGTCAAGCACTCTTTACTGCTAGCATTGCCACTGCTTTCAGGAGCAGGACTTTGAGCGATAACTGATGAAGCATCAAGAGATGGCACCATATTATCACTGTAAATCAAACTCACAGTAGTTGAAGAGTACTCTCTCTTCACCAAACTAACAGGTTTGTGGTTGTCTTCACAAGGAGGAGGAAGTAATGGAGTAGAGAATTTTGTCTCATCCTGTATATTTGCCGAGTCTACATTTGTTTCAGTTGAAGCAGAAATAGGCAAGAAATTTTCTGGAAAATTCCAATATTGTAACACTGCCATGCAAATACCATGGTATATTGGTCTATGCTGGATGGATTCATAAAGCACTTGGATAACTTTAGGAATGTCATTCAGATTGTAATATCTAAGACAAAATTCATTGTTGTCAATGTTGAGCCTGCAATAACCCGTGTCAAAAGATTACAAAAGATTAGACTTCAAAAATTGAAATACATCTGTGGTGAGAATGACCGAGGGAAAAAAGCACAAATTCAATTCTAAGGTAAGAACATAAAATCGATATTTAAATTTAATTAACTTCAAAAATAGCACCAATACTGTTCCTAGAACAAATGAAAGGGTAAAAGTAGCACTACAAAGATGTTGAACATACACAAGTAAGTGATCACAAGTACCCATGAAGAGTTGCCCATACAAATCCTTTCCAAATATTTCAGCCCCTTTAAGTGAGGTTCCCCTTGCAATTGTTGGCCCAGTCATATTAATTTTGCACTCTGGACAATACCATGGCCCTTCTGGTATAAAATTTTTCATCACACCGATACACCTTGAATGATAAGCAGAGGGACACCCATCACAACAAAGCAGGGTCCCATCCATACCACAGAGGCGACATTCATCTCCATTTCTATCAACATCCCCATCCCCAGTACTTTCTGTATCTCTGAGATATGAATTAGAGTTAGCAGGTTGATTCACAGCATGTGATTGTGAAACAAATTTCATAGCTTCTTTATCCTCGCAAAAATAGGACTTGGCATATCTTGGATGGACTTTTCTTGCCCCAGTTTCTGCAGGAAGGATATCTTCTGCGTCATAATCCAGCCCAACCTCAGATTCCTTACGCATGTTCATTTCAGCTTTTAACTCCTCAGATTCCAAAATATCATCACAAAGAATTTGCAGTATCATTAACTTCCTAGTCACAGGCAATAGATAATACTCGCCGCTAAAAACCTCATCATAAAATCCTTTCCATTCAGGTCCTCTTGTGTATCCATTAACTACCAAATACTGAATCGCAAAAGAAGGCCAAGTCAATGTATCGAGCAAGCTCCAATCATTGAACCTGCAAATACATCAAATTTAATACTTTTTCAAATATAAATGATCTTGCACAAAGAATAATAGCCATAGTTATCAATCTCAGATAGCGGCGCGGAGCGGCCAACACCAAAAATGGAATAGCAGGATAGCGCATAGCAGGATGGCTGCTATTCTAATATTTTTTATATATATTAAATAATTAATAATTCTTGCTATATATATAAATGCTTAAAAAACTGAAAAGTTATTCAAAATTCATGAACTAGTCATAATTAACAATAAAAAAGTCATAGGTCTTGAGCAGAACATAGAAGTAAGCACAGCTAATTGACTTTTGGAGAGCTTTTTTTTTTATAAAAAAAAAAGCATAGCAGAAAAACACAAAGGAGGTTGGGCCACAGAGAAAGGTGCTTTTTAAAAAAACAATGCAGGTTATTTTTCCTTCTAAAACCATAGCGGCCGCAACAGCTGCTCCCCGGCCGCTACGCTACGCCACACTATATCCCGCTATTGATAACTATGATAACACAAAGCATACGAAAAATTACTTGTGCAGACAGTCCTACATTGCTACACTAGATACACAAATTTGGCAGATTAAAAAGTAGTTATGAATATATAAGCACCTAAGACATTGCGATGCAAGCTCCGAGCCCTCGGACGAGAGGGTTTCAAGATGCCGCCTCAACACCCGCATCAGCGAAACATGAATAGCGTCAAACAAGGTGTTAGAGACTTGACAATTAAGAGAACCAACAAACTCATCCAGAGTAAAGGGTAGTAGAAACAAGCGAGTGCTGAATGATCTTAAGAATCCATAAACAGAAAACAGGTGTGAGACACATGGCTCGGGCACGCCAATAGTTCCGGAGGAAGGCGGCAACTGCAATGGCGGTGGCGGCACCGGCGGTGTCTCAGCATCAGACGCAGAAACAGAATCCCTTTCACTCGACGAATCATCATCCGCATCATCATCTTCTTTATTATCGTTTTCCATCGATAATCCACCATTCAATTTACTTGAAACAAGAGCATCAACCGCGGGTTCCTCTTTTGCTGAACCCTTCTCAGACACATCTGCGACCTTGGCACTATTCCGCAACACTAATTCATCCAATTTGCTCCTCCTCCGTGCTAAATCAGCATTGAAATCACCATCCCTGACAAGTATCGGACGAACCTCACCGCTATCTAAGTCCTCAGAATCACCGTCTTCGTAATTGACTCTATACAATCCGCACTCGTAATACACAACTTTCCCGAGAAAAAGTCCATTTCTAGGGAACTTTTTCAGCACGTATCGCCCAACCAATGCTATCGGTTTTGTCCCTACAGCTTGCCTTTTCGCTTCGGGCACCGATTTCCCTTCGTTTTCGTCCTCCTTTCTTCGTTTGCGAGGACGACCCCTCGATCTCACAACCGGTGGTTCCATATTGGGAACCTAGAATCCTAGATAGAGAGAGACGGATAGACTTTGAATTTTGCTTAGAAGCTTTTGATTTTCACCGGGAAGAGGCTAGGGTTTACTCAGATCCTGCAAGAGCATATAGAGAAAGCAAACACTGGTGAGAAATCCAAGTGGAAATGGAAAATGAAGAGCAGAGTGAAATGAAATCGGAGAAATGAAATAAAAAAAATAACGAATATGGAGGATTTGTAAGAGATTGAAATGGAAAGAGAATGAGAGAGCGTGGCGTCGTTAGGGTTTGAAGAGCACCATTGGAGGCGAAGATTTTGCTGCTTCTAAGATGATAAGGTGCAAAGAAGAAGAAGGAAAGGGGAAAGAGATATAACCCTAGTGAAAGAAAATGCAGAGGAAAATGGTTTGTTCTGGAGAGACTCAGTAACCGAGTTATATCATTTTCTTATTATTAGGAGGACGAGTCTCCTCGTCTCGTCCGAGTTGGCCACGTCACCCAGTCCGAGTCAACCTCCTTCACTCGGTATCTTTGAGTAGAGTGGGAGTAATGCATGGCAGCAGGACCATTTGAATCCAGCAATTTTGGCTCTCATTCATTACTAGCTGACGATCCAAATCATCAAATGGATAAGGGTAATGATACATGAACACCCACTTTTTTTTAACACCCATCCAACACCTATTTTTGTTTCTATCTCTCTCTTCCTATCACATCATTTATCTATCACATCTATCACTTATTTCTCTTTTATTTCTTTCTCTCTCTGGGTGTTAAATGGATATTGGGTGTCTATGAATCATTTTCCAATGGATAATTCAAAAAATAAAATTAAAAAAGAAAAGTTAAGGATCCCATGAAAAATGGAATTTGCTTAAGGAGATGGCTAAAGTGGAATAGTCTGATAGGGTTCATCGTAAATCGTAAATTGAGATTTTTATGTAATTATATTATATATTATTATTATTGAGTCTTTTATCTTTTCAAATTCACAAAATTTGACCACAATTGCTATCGTTTCTGTAAATGGTCTAGATCGATAAATTAATAGATATGGAAACATGGCAGATATTAACTCCTCGTATTAACTCGACGAATAAAATATGTACCTAAAAGGGAAATGGTAATGAGATATTTCGTATGAATTGAAGAACAATTGGGCAAACACTATTGAACAAATGGCAGGTACTAACTCCTCGTATTAACTAGACGAATAAAATATATACCTAAAAGGGAAATGGTAATGAGATATTTCGTATGAATTGAAGAACAATTGGGCAAACACTATTTAACAAATGATTCCCTCAATTGAAGTTGTTCCCCAATTCATATGAGCATTTACAGAAAATAGGAATGGTGTTGCTGCAAGTGCGGCTCGAAGTTGTCTGAGTCCTCTCTTGTCATAAGAGCAACTAAAGTTGTTGGTGTCCTATCTACATTTACTCTGCAAGCGCAGCCCGAAGTCACTGCGCCCGAGTGCAACCTCTCTTGGTCCAACGCTGCCTCTCTCTCTCTCTCTCCCTCCCTCTCCCTCTTTCTCTCTTTATGCGCGACCGGATGTGGTTTCCGCCCTTCCATTTCTCCCCTCTTTCACCTCTAGCCATGAGGGCTCTTGCATCACCTACATAGTCAATGGTGTTAGCAAGCTATCCCACTTTCTCCTCCAAATCCACATTGCCTCCCTCATCTGCAACTGCAACGTCGATGCCTTGCCTCCATTACCAATCAAGAAAGCGGTGATGTCGAAACAGTCAAAGTCGTCATCTTCATCGTCTGATAGTGGGACTATGACGTTCAACACTGACAAATCAACCAACTCTATGTCGCTTGTGCTGTTGGAGAACCTCGACTACAATTGGAGAAACAAAATCACCATTGAATGCTAAAGGCTTTGGTATGTGAGAACACAACCATGTCATTATGGTCGAAGTCTGTTAGCAATGATACAACCTTTTACTTTGACAGTCCTAGGAGACAATCTGGTATAGATACGGATTGCAATTGTGGGGTCAAATTTTGTGAATTTTAAAAAATAAAGGACTCAACAACAACAACAACAACAACAACAACAACAACAATAATAATAATATAATTGCATAAAAATCTCGGTTCACAATGAACCACCCATTAAAGTGTTCCACCTTAGCCACCGCCTTTGGTGTTGAACAACTCCCTTTGCTTACTTAGGTAGGTTTTTCCATTTTTAATCTCATCGTCTATTGTCAATTAATTATTTTGATTTGGGATTATCCATTAATTTCTTCTAGCTGGCTAAATTAAAGTTATGGATTTATCTTATTTTTTTTATGTCCTTTTATACATATATATACTATTTCTTGTGATGTAATATATGCAAAATTTAGACTAAAGAGACACGTCGATTTTTCTCGACTTGGACTGGAGTTCTTGCACTGCAAACTCTAGAGTTTCTAAATTTAAATCATAATAATATCCGGTATTGCCTTTCACCCGGTGATGTAGCGCATGAAATAACAAACGAGACACCAAGCAAAAGAAATAACAAAAAACAAATCGTAGTCTTTTTTCCTTACATGAGATTGTGATGAAATGCAAGTTCTCTGTGCAAAAAAGGGAGGAGGTTTGTGAGAGGAAGGGAAAGGAAGGAGAGTTAATTAGATGGAAATTGAGAATTAAAAATTGAGACAGATGAAAATAATTTTTTTTTAAATATTTTTAAATTTAAAAAACAATCACATGGACTACAAATGATACATTTTTAGAAATAAGATACTAAAAAAAGAACTTTTTAAAAAGACTAAAAACAAACATTACCCTATATATGTACAATGACCAAAAATATAGTTAACCCTTAAATATATGAATATTTGGAATATTAGAGTAAATATTATTGCATGAGATGAAAACTCTACATAAAAATATATTAACATATAAATTTTAAATATAATTAGTGTATATACATGAAAATAAAATTTGTATATAGAGTATACCAATATCTAAATTATATAAGTAATTTTTGCATCATACGGGTTGATAATTTTACACAAAATTATAATAATATTTAAATTATAAGATAAATGTATTTTTTTACAGAAAAGACAGAATTAAATGTATTTATATTAAATATCTCATTATTTATTGTTTTTATGTATTTTTTACTCCTCTTAAACATTATTGTCAACACGCATTTTTTATTGTCAGTGTTAAAACTTGTTATGATTTTAAATGGAAATTTATAAATTTGTTTGTTTATTTTTTATATATCGCTTCAAATTTATAAACACAAATAATTGTGTATCTTTATTTACCTAATTTATTCACAATTTAAAACAAATGACAATTTTACAAATATATATTATAATTTAAATATTTAATCTCTTTAATTTGTTTAATATTATTTAAATTTTATTAATACCGTACAATGTAAATTATATTTTTTTGTACACTATATACTTTTTAATATATATATATATATATATATATATACACACGCACATGGAATAATGGGTTAGTTTGTTTGGCATAAATACAATAAAAAAGGTAAAAAAATTGTTTATTTTTTTATATAAAAAATTTTGTTTATTGTTTATCAAATAAACTATCAAAATGTTATTTAATAAAAATATATATTCTTGTTTTCTTATAACACTTTAAAATATTATCAATGTAGAGATTTTTTCCCCATGTATATATTTTTTTGGTGGAAGAAACAAATGCAAAGAATTTTTCCATGTATATTAGTTATTATTGGATTTCATGTCACTAAACATTTAGCTGAAAAATCTTATTAAAGTCGAAGTTTGTAATTTGTTTACGTTTTAAATTTTTTTTTGTTTTGAAAAAAAGAGTGAAACCCGAAACTTTTATCAAA
Source organism: Glycyrrhiza uralensis (assembly GCA_030159175.1). NCBI lineage: Eukaryota > Viridiplantae > Streptophyta > Magnoliopsida > Fabales > Fabaceae > Glycyrrhiza > Glycyrrhiza uralensis. The sequence goes on along the minus strand of BRZY01000003.1, from coordinate 50,658,328 downwards.
TGGTGAGTATATGTAGATTTTGAAGAACTGGCGGGAATAGTTTCTAACTTCCTTGCTCTCATTTCCTATTCAACTCGTTACTGGGGGGTAACATTCGTTTTTTCTTTAATTAATAGAAAAACCCGAACAATGAGACTCGGAATGAAGAGTGAGTCAGCTCAGGCTCAGGTGGCACAATGATCCTGCACCTAGTGGAAGGGTGTTTGTCGCATTTTCATTTTGCTCGCGCCATTTAATCTAATAAAAAGGTAATTAAATCTGAAAATAATTGGCGGGAACAATTCCTCCGCTCAATTGGATTTTCCCGCGAGTTCTTCAAATAAAATGTTTTGATTTGATTTTAGAAGAGAGATCTTCCTATGTAAATAATAATTATTATTATTATAAATAATACGATGATATTTTTATCATTATTGCTATTATTATTATTATATTTATTTTTAGCACAAATTATACTTTCATTTGTTAGTGAAGCTTGAATTATTCTTCTATTTTCTCAATGTTAAAATCTACAGACTTCTTTCTCTCAAGATATTCGCACGACTTTGAATGATCCGTTCAGTGAGCTTTTTTAATCTTTACCACTTTTAATGTTATTGATAACTAATTTTAAGCAGTATATTATTGGTTTTAATTAGGACCTTAAAATAAAATAAAATAAAGTTTTGAATACTCATTTTATCAGCTTTAAAATTGTTCCCAAAATATATATTTTATTATTATTTCATAACTAATAATAATAGTTCAAAATTACACATTAATAATTCTTGGATAAAAATGTACATAAAAAGTTTAATCATATTAAAATAGATCAAGAATGTTAAAATGGGTCATGCAACCCGTATGAAGATGTCTTTTTTTGTTATTTGTTTTCCTTCTCTCAGACTTTTGTTAGATACCGATGATGGGGGGTGTGTACCCTAAGATTAAGAGCATGGTTGTATGCAGAAATTCTAGTTTTTGACTTATAGAAAACTTAGTTTTATTTTATATTTTATTTTTCTCGTATATGTATAAAAGAAATAATTGTTAAATAGTCATTTATAAATAGATAAGTATTTTTGGAAAAATTAAAAAAGATAATTTTTAAAAAATATGAAAAGTAAAAATTAATTTCAACTTATGTGAAAAATTATTAGTTAAAAAATACATACCAGATATATTTTATTGAGAAATTTATCTAAACTAGACCTAATATATTAGCTTTTGTTTTGGACTTTTGCCCCTCCTTTTTATCCAAAAAAATTGGATCAAGAATGTGATGCATATACACTTCTAGGGATGATAGTATATTTTTCTCTCTCTCCCTCTTTTTTTAAATTATATACCTATTTCTTGATTTAAATATTTAGGCCTTTCTTGCCCTACCTAAAGATTTTAGTTCACATACATGTTTAAAAATAAGTTTTTAGTCTATTCAAATGCTGTCTACTTGTCTTATTGTATAATGGGATTTTAAAAGACCATACTAAACCTTAAAAGATAAATATACTGGATAACCAAGGTTATGCCTAGGCATTTGAAAATTTTATTAACAATTGAAATATATTGTAAAGTGTGTCTTAAAATATTAAAAAATAAAAAATACGAGTAGCATTTATTGTTTTCCCTTAACTATTTAAGAAGAAAACATTAATTGTTTTGAATCTTGATGTATTAAATACTTATACTTTTATATTCATCATCTAACAATTTAATATTTTTATTTTTAACATATACCTTAAATGTACACGTTAAAAAACGCTTCTACAGCCATTGATTTTTGTAATTTATTATTATATTTTTTGAAACTATTGAAGTCTTGGGATGAGTAGTCAAAGGAACTATAAGAAGCTTCTAGTCTAACGTGCATTAGCTCTATACTAAGCTAAACTTATTTTCTTATAGCCCGTTTGTTTTAGATACAAGTGAACGCAAACTTCCGTTTAAACCTCCGTTGGCCAAAAGCAAGGGAATACCTCCTTTTGATCACCGTGAATTGAAACGTGATATTTGCATTGGGAACTGTGCTTTTCTCCGTTTGCATTGAATATAATCTAAAACAAACACTCACTTAATAAATATACTTTAAATGTATGCGTTAAAAAATGCTTTTCATGTCCATTAATTAATGCAATTTATTATTTTTTTTCTTCAAATGATCGTTTTATATTGGGATGGGAATAAGTCAAACGGTCATATCCGAAACTTGTAGTCTAACCTGCATTAGCTCTATGCTAAACTATACTTATTTCTAGAAGTGATAAGGTGGTTTGGGGGAAGAACGTATGAGTTAGAGTGATAAGGAGATTATGTGTGTTAAATTTTTCAACTAACATAACATACTAATTACTAATATTTGTCTATCTAAAAAAAAGCTATACTTATTTCTTGTAATTTTAGGTTAGAACCTTTTTAAAAGGAAAACATTATTAAGTTTTGGGCTATTAAAAGGTTTTTTTTTTAGGTTTTGGACCAAAAAAGAGATTTTTTAGGTTTGACAAACTAATCTACTTGAGCAAATATAAATGATATATGTTGATGTGTTTAATTGTTTATAGTTGTTGCATTGTTATTATTGTTATTACTATTATTATTCCAGTTTTATTATAACGTTTTGAAATCATATTCTTACTAGCCTATTTAAAACTTTAGATCTCTTTATTTAGAAACAGGTTTGAAGGGCTTATTATAAAATTAATCTAAGCCTTGTAATATATATATTGTGTAATAAGCCAGGTTCATGTCTTGTGTGTGAGAAATTATAAGTTAAACCGAATTAAGGTAGAATCTTGCATGTTTATACTAGTATATAAAAGACAAAACTCTGTGCACAGGAGGTTTAAGCATGAGTGAATCGGGCTCATCTTTATCAATCTTTATGAATTTCAATGGAATTAGGGCCCCTCTTTTATCCAAGCCTGCTAATTAAAAGGAGAAGAAAAAAAAAGGAGAAGAAAAAGAATTTGATACTTCTCTCCTGTGGAGTGTGCTATGTATTCGGAATAGCAAATTAGCAACGCATCTCTATACAAAAAGGTCACGTCACATTTCTCAACGAGTTGAGAATTTTTTTAGATGTTAGCCCTTTAAACAAATGTCATTATTTTGAGAGATTAGTATCTAGAGCTACATGCGGAGAATAGCTAGGTTAAAAAACACACACTATAGAATATGCATAATTTGTACATATTTAAAGGCAATCACTCACCTTGAATAACAAAACAATAGAAAATTGCCGTAAAAATAAAATCATAGCATTACTTATTTAGAAAACTACATTTATTACTAGAAATAAAACAATTGTAAATATTAAGGGTTTGTTTAGTATTGATAGGAGTATCCTCCAGCTATTAATTTTTTTTATCAAACCCAAGGCTTGATAGCGAGACCTTGGGATGAGAGTCAACCACAGTTGCCAGTCGGACCAACGGACATTGGTATGACATAAGTGTTTATAGCCTATAGGTGTATATATATAAACTATTTTTATGATAAAAAAGAAAGGCTTAAATATGTTTTTGGTCCCTCAAATTTGACTAAAGTTTGTTTTTAGTCTCTCAAATTTTAAGAGTATCTTTTTAGTCCCCAATTTTATGGAAATATGTCATATTTAGTCCCGACTGGACTCTGTTAAGTTTATAATTGCTTACGTGGCAAACAGCGTTAGACGTAAGCACTTGTCGTGTGTCTCACTTATCCTAATTAGCGTTCTAAGTGGGTTCAACAGTGAAAAGGTAACAGGGAAGGAAGTGGGGCTAAAGCGATTTGGACTATTGAACCCACTTAGGACGCCAATTAAGATAAGTGAGACACGTAACAAGTGATCATGTGTAATGCCGTTGGCCACGTAAGCAATTATAAACTTAACAAAGTCCGATCAAGGACTAAATGTGACATATTTTCACAAAACTGCAGGTTAAAAAATACTCTTAAAATTAGAGGGACTAAAAACAAATTTTGTTCAAATATAAGGGACCAAAAACATATTTAAGCCAAAAAGAAAATATTGTGAAACTGATATCATATAACGTAAGCTGTAAATTGTTTTGATGAACTATTATGAAGAGCTTATAAAGAAAGTCCAAAATAACTTATGAGCAAGTCATAGGTTGTTTTCATAAAATATCTCAAATACTATTGCAAGTGCTCATGTAAGTAGATTTTTTTTTTATTTTTTATGACAAAAGGGCTACAAGCCCAAACTAAAAGCCTATAAAAAAACTCGACGCAGGTCAATTCAAATATATCCTAAATTTACATCGTATTAAATTAATCATTTTTATCATATACGTGTATAAATAAATAAAGAAATAAATTGTTTTTATCATAATCTCCGTTATACTTGTATAATATCTCACTGGATATTGTAAAATCTTTTGATATCTATTTCAAATGTAAAAGTGGTAACTATTGTACCTTTAAAATGATAATTATCTTTAAAATATAAATTATACTAATTTAAGCCATAATTTTTTTTCCAGTAATTTAAGCAATAATTTGATATTACCTTTTTTTATAAAGAAATATTTTTATGATATAAGTTAACTGTTATTTTGGCCCCTGAAACTATAATATGGTCTCACTTAGGTCATTGAAACTAATGAAAAGACAATTTAGTCCCTGAAATTGTAAAACGTCGTTCAAATTAGTCCCTAAAATTGTAAAACGACGATCAAGTTAGTCCGTCGTTTTACAATTTTAGAGACTAACTTGACCGACGTTTTATAATTTCAGGGACTAAATTGCTTTTTTGTTAGTTTCAGGAACCTAAGTGAGACTGTTTTACAATTTTAGAGGCTAAAATGACAATTAACTTGCTGTTTTTATTGCAAATATTCTAGTTTGAGCTTAATATGTAAAATATGACAACTTTTTCACTACTAATCTATCTCTCTATGCGTTTTCTTTTTATTTTTTATTTTTTAATTTCACATGCAATATTCATGTGTAAAAAATATCAATTAGGAATTAAAATCCACGACTATAACTGATCCGTAATTTAATTTGTTTTCTTTTTCTATACTAAGCAGTTTAAAAATTTAAATAAATTTTCTCAAAAAAGATTAAAATGATTTTCATAATAAAAAATAAAACCTATTTAAGAAGTTTTTTTAAAGAAAAAGTGTTGACAGAAATGATTGTTTTTTTCAATGTAAAAAATACAATTTGCGTGGTGGCTTATAAAAAATATAGCATTCGACGGTAGCTACTAAGATTTTGATGTATTTTACAACAATTTTTAATTCCTGAATTGAGTTAGGGAAAATGTTTTCATCTATCTCTCTATGCATTTTATTTATATTTTCTTTTTCTAATTTCATTTGCAATATTCATGTGTAAAAAAAATATCAATATAACTAGGAATTAAAATCCACGACTATAATGTGATCCATAATTTAATTTGTTTTCTTTTTCTGTACTAGGCAGTTTAAAAATTTAAATAAATTTTCTCGAAAAAGAATAAAATGATGTTCACAATAAAAAATAAAACCTATTTAAGAAATTTTTTTAAAAAGAAAAAGTATTGATAGAAACCATTTTTTTTCAATGTTAAAAATACAATTTGCATGGTGGCTTATAAAATATACCATTCGAATGGTAACTACTAAGATTTTGATGTATTTTGCCTATAAAAAAAGATTTTGATGTATTTTACAATAATTTTTGATTCATGAGTTGAGCAGATCAGAAATTGTTTTCCTAAAATATTAAATTAATACCATATTAAAAACTAATAAATATTTTACACGGTCAATAATATTTGGGAAAAAATCTGCTAAATTATTATAAAACATTAATTTTTTAAATCACAGCAATTAAAATTTTAATTGCAGCATAAATAAAATCCAATATATTTAATTATTTTCAATTTCAAAATCCTCAAGATTCCATCTTTCACCACATATAATAACTCAAAATAATAAGAAAATCAGACAAAACAATACGAAAATAATAATAAAATAGTAATAATAATTATTTTATCCTTTTTTACCTCAAAATTCAAACTTTGGCAAGGCAAGGGTATTATTCATGGCATACAAGCAAAAATACCGTCCATCCCCCTTTATATTTATCTATTTATATTTACATATATGTGCAGATAAAAAAAAAGACATAGCAAAATAGCAGGAAAAAAAAGTGAAGAGTTTTTTTTTTTGATCAAGAAGTGAAGAGTTTATTTTCACCGTTTCGGAAAAAGAATTCAGAAAATCCAAAATTCTCACAAACAGTTTCTTTTCTGCTAAAAGAGAGTAAAAGACGTGTTTTCTTCTGGTGCCTTCTGCAATACTGTGTTCAAACTTCAAACACCCACCACCACCCTTGTCACACCACCATTCCCCCTTTTTTCTTCTTCTTCACCCACAAGCAAAGCTTGTACCTTTGTTGCGTAGATAACCTCAGAATCTCAAAGGGTGTGTCATTCATGGAGGACCAGAACCAAAACCAGAACCAGAACAGTACTTCGGTCACCCAGAACGAGCCAAAAACCACCACCAAGGAGGAACTGGCGGTGGTGGTGAAAGCCAACAACGACAACAACAATGCCGCAACGGATGCTGTCGGAGTCGATGCTGGTTCGGACACCGGAGCGAGGTCCGAAGCTGCAGGTTCGGGACAGGTAGTGGTGAAAAGGGGCAGGGGGAGGCCTCGGAAGTACGAGGTTGGCGGGAACCAGCTGTCTCCGGCGTCGGCGCCGCCGCCGGGGTTTGCCATTCAGCCGTTTGGAGGCGGCGATGTGAAGCGAGGGAGGGGACGCCCTCGCGGTTCTGGGAAACTGCAGATTCTGGCTTCCATTGGTGAGTGTTTCTTTCATGCTCATTGGTTTTTCATTAATTTGCCTTTGCATGATATTTTTTTGTTGAAAAATGATTGGTGGACACCCAAATGCTAATCTACCACTAGAGAGAGAAAGAGAGAGATGAGAGAAAAGTGATAAAATAATGTGATATGTGATGTGATAGTTAGAGAGAGATAAAGAGAAATGAGAGGTGTTGGATGGGTGGATATATTTTTTGGGTGTATGTGTATCATTGCTCTTTTTTGTTTTGTTTAGGTGCATTTTTTTAACGTTTCTGGACCGTTGGAATGATTGTTTGTGTGTCCTTTTTTTTCGTTGTTGTCGGAGTTTGGACACCTTTTCCCTTTTTATTTACCGTACATATGAAAGTGGGTCTATGCAATTCCCAAGCCTTGGCCAATCCCATCGAGGGAATGTAATTTGGGGTTTGGATGCATTGGGGATTTTCCAGATTGAACATTTCCTAAGCAATCCAACCCAACCCACAACCTTTTTTCCCTATTTTTTTTTAATTTGTGGGTTTTTAGTCTTAGATTTGTAGTGGAAATTACATTTGGGAATGAAAATTTGAGGCAACACTATGCAAGTGATTGTTGAATACTGGCATTTCATAAATGGCTATCAATACCATGCTCAAAGTCAATGACAAGATACTAATTGGTAACTCTCATATTGAAAGACATGAACAATTATTTAGTAATTCTTCCAACAAGCTATAATGTATTAATAAAATCTGTATTCAGTTTTTATTAGGTGTAAACTGAGATAATATTTGTTTGTTTAAGATTTTAGAGCTGGTCAAATATGTTTATTGAAAGTTTTTTTTTTTTTTTACTTTTAGTGTCTCGGGACTATAAGTTTGTTTGTTTTAAGATTTTAGAGCCGGTCAAATACGTTTTTGTTGAATTTTTTTTTAGTGTCTTAGGACTATAAATTTCTTGAGCGTTATTAGGCTTTTGATATTTTTTAATGTGTGACATAATTTTATTTAAAATTCAACTCATTTTAATTTATTATTTAGAAAATATAGACACGAAAACCAAAACAGAGTTTGTTTGTTTAACATTATTGAATTGTTTAAGTAGCCTTTTGTTAAAAGGGACTTTTTTCTTTTGCTTTTAATGCCTTCAGATGGTAAAGTTCTTCAATGTTATTAGGCTTTTAATATTTTCCTTTAATGTATGAAATAAATTTTTTTAATTTCAACTCGTTTTAAATTATTACGTAGAAGACACGCAAATATGAAAATAGTTTGTTTAATATTTTAACCATTCCAAATTCGATTCCATTGAAAGCAAGAAAAGCAAAGCTTTTAGGACAAGTGTCTGGGATACAATTTCTCTCTCACGTTTGCTGTGAGTAAAATCTTATACAAACAGACATATGATAGATACAACATGAGAATTTTTTGGTCAAAACATGAGAAATTTTAAAAATGTATTAATAAAATTTGTATTTAGTTTTTCTTAGGTTATATTCAGTTTTTCTTAGGTGTAAATCGAGATAGGATTTGTTTGTTTAAGATTTTAGAGCGGTTCAAATACGCTTTTGTTGAAAGATTTTGTTTTAATTTTAGTGTCCCGGGACTGTAAATTTCTTGGGCATTTATTATTAGGTTTTTAATATTGCAAACATAATAATTATCATCGTTTATTTAATTATTATTGAATTATCATTTGTATTGATATATAAATTTAAAAAAAAAAGTAAAAACGTAATTAAAATGTTTTAAAGTATCCGTTAAGTTTTTGACATAAATACTTGTGAAGTGTTCATACTTCCTTATCATAGGTGTCAAACAAGATAGAGTTTGTTTGTTTAAGATTATTGAATTGTTTAAGTAGCCTTTTGGTAAAAAAGACTTTCTTCTAATGGCTTGTGATGGTAAAGTTCTTCAATGTTACTAGGCTTTTAATTTAATATTTTCCTTTCATGTGTGAAATAATTATTTAAAAATCCAACTCGTTTTAAATTATTACGTAAAAGACACGCAAATATGCAAATAGTTTGTTTAAGATTTCAGCTGTTTCAAATTCGATTCCGTTGAAAGCAAGAAAAACGAAGTTCTTAGGGAAAGTGCCTTAGGACACATTTTTTCCTCACGTTTGTCGTGAGTAAAATCTTATATAAACAAACACATGATTGATACAACAAGAAAAAATTTAAAAATGTATTAATGAGATATGTATTCAGTTTTTCTTAGGTATAAATCGAGATAGGATTTGTTTATTTAAGATTTTAGAACCGTTCAAATACGCTTTTGTTGATTTTATTTTTTTTACTTTCAGTGTCCCGGGACGGTAAATTTCTTGGGCATTATTAGGTTTTTAAAATTTTTAATGTGTCAAATATTTATATTTAATATCCAACTCATTTTAATTTTAATTTATTATCTAGAAAATATACACACCGAAATCATTATCATAAATTCAAGACAAGAACCTTTAAAATTTATAAATATAACTGTTATAATAATATAATATATTAATAAAATTAATATAAAAATATAATTCAAAAATAAAAAATTAATATTTTAAAATTAAGATAAATCATTGTTATTGCAAACAATAATTAGTATTATTGTATTTTCATTTGTATTGACATAAAAATTAAAAAAATAAAAATTACGAAATGTAATTAAAAATATCAAAAGTATCCATTAAGTTTTTGACATAAATACTTGTGAAATGTCCATACTTCCTTATCATAGGTGTCAAACAAGATACATAACCTGTTTGTTTAAGATTATTGAATTGTTTAAGTAGCCTTTTGTTAAAAGTTTTACTTTTAATGGCTTGGGATGGTAAAGTTCTTCAATGTTATTAGGCTTTTAATATTTTCCTTTAATGTGTGAAACAAATATTTTTAAATCCAACTCGTTTTAAATTATTACTTAAAAGACACGCAAACGATATGCAAATAGTTTGTTTAAGATTTTAGCCATTCCAAAATTGATTCAATTAAAAGCAAGAAAGACTAAGCTTTTAGAGAAAGTGGCTTGAGACAGGTCTTTTCTCACGTTTACGGTGAGTAAAATCTTATACAAAAAGACACATGATAGATACAACATGAGAATTTTTAAAAATTATAACACAACAGTTATAATGATATAATATGTAAAATAAAATTAATATAAAAAATATAAATCATAAATAAAACAAAAAATATTTTAAATTTCACATAAATCATTAATATTGCAAACATAATAAATGTTATCATTTATTTAATTATTATTGTGTTTTCATTTGTAGTGATATAGAAATCTTAAAAGTAAAAAATTATAAAAGTGTAATTTAAAATATCTAAAGTATCCGTTAAGTTTTTGAAGAACACTTGTGATTCTGTGAAGTGTCCATGCTTCCTTATCATCGGTGCCAAACAAGATAAAATTTGTTTATTTAAAATATTGTTTTTTCAGTATATCAAAAAAAAAAGATGACAAATTTCAAAAATTATAAAACACGACAGTAATAATAATATAATATATAAAATAAAATTAATATCAAAATATAAATCTTATACAATATAATTAATATTTTAAATTTCACATAAATCATTAATACTGTAGACATAATAAATCATTTATTTTATTATTGTATTGATATAAAAAAATTTAAAAATAAAATTTAAGAAATTATAAATTGTAATTAAAAAATAAAAAATACCTGTTTAAGTCTTGGACGCGAATACTTGTGAAGTATATGAATATCCATGTTTTCTTGCCTTTACTGAAGGAGTTGAGCACAAACAATTAATGTCTATATATACATGGTCACAACTGTGTCTATACAATGATTTGGGGGTAGACATTATTTTTATCTGTTTCTCATGCTTGAGACTTGATTTGTTGCAGGTGGGTTTATTGCAGAAACAGCTGGGGGAAGCCTCACCCCTCATGTGCTGACAGTGAACACCGGAGAGGTAATTAGTCCATGAGACGCGTAAAAATAAATTTAAAAAATTGTTCCAAATTTGAAACTTGAAAAAACTATGATCTATGTGACTGATAATTTTGCTTTTTAATTTGGTCAATTTTGCAGGATGTGGTGTGCAGGATAGTATCGTTTTTTCAGAGAGGCCCTCGGGCAGTTTGCATACTTTCATGTACTGGCACTGTATCAAGTGTCATCCTTCGCCAACCTGGTGCTTCTGGTGGTTTTCTGAGATATGAGGTACAATTGTGGAAACAATCTCGTATGTAATATCATTCACGTGAATCTTTCACTATCACTCCACTTGATATCTCTCAACTCTGCCTTGTGTTACAGAATTATAGACTTAGGGCATGTTTGGATAAACAGTTTATTTAAGTACTTATAGCATAAACGCTTATGTATAAGCTATTTTTATAATCGAAGAGAGAATGTGGTGAAACTGATTTCATATAAACTGTAAGCTGTTTTGATAAGCTATCCTGAGATCCTGAGAAGCTTATGAAAATAAGCCCAAAACAGCTTATAAACCAGTCATAAGCTGTTTTCATAAGCTCTGTCAAACACGCTGACAAGTGCTTATGTCAGTAGATAAGCTCTGCATAAGCCAATCCAAACAGGGCAGGCAAAAGAGAGAGACCGCTAACAATAATAAGCACTGAATATATTATTCATAGGATGTAACATTGTAAAGAAAGATACCAAGATAATCTAATCTAAATATATCTTATAAAGAGGAGCGTTAACAACACACTCTTTGTTATTGGATGAAATTTATGTGGGTCTCATACTTTGCCTAACGTAGTGGGACCCATATGAATTTTATCCAATCATAAAAAATGTTGAAGAGAGTGTATCAAAAAGTGTGTTGCAGAGTATCTTACTCGCATTTCTCATCTTATCTATGTTGTCTAACACCTTGTGACAAAAAATAGTATATCCCAGGTTACTTAGCCATGTAGATCAAAAGAATGTCCCTTTTTGTTTTGGGTACAAGGGTCCTATCTCTTTATTCTTCTTCTTCTTTTTTTTCTTGTTATTTCATTGATGAAGATCCTGATTTGAAGTACCTAAATTTGCATGTTTAGATAAGCTCTCTGATCTCTTTTTGTGTGTGTTTGTATTTCATTTTTTTCCTGCTATATACAGGGCCGCTTTGAGATTTTATCTCTATCTGGATCATGCACCTACACTAGTGGCGCTGGTGGTGCACAGCGTAAAAATGGCATATTGAGCATTTCATTGGCTAAACCTGATGGGAGGGTTTTTGGAGGTGGTCTTGAGAACTCATTGATAGCGGCTAGCCCAATCCAGGTAAGAAATTTATATGTATGTTTACTTTTAGTAGAGAGATTAATCTTTTGATTTCACTAAACTAAACAATGCTATTAAACCTTGAAGCACAGATAGTTTTCAAAAAAACAAATCTGAAATATGATTCAAATCAATTACTCAGAGGTTAAATATCAGAATAGTAATATTAAACAGATTTTGTGATTCGTCGTACTTGTACCCCTTAATAATTGGTAGTGGTACTCTTGCCAGTAATGCTTCCATAGTACATATTTTACCGAGTATTACACTTAACCTGTGGCATGTTAAGTAATGGAGAACCAAAAGGGGGGGTGTGTCATAATAACATTTGAAGACCCTCATCATCACGTTTTACACAAGCACATATATTGAAAGTCACAGATCAGATAATAGATAAGCATTTACTCTGTCATCATATCCTAATACAATAATTTCTACATGCTAAAGTAACAGAATCAGAAGTCTTCTTTGATAATTAATTCCTTTCATTTCCTTGCTATATTTTACTTATTACTGATCACTGTATTGCATTGTTGGATAACCATTAATTGTCACACTTATAACTCTTGAGTCTCTATTTGTCCATCAGCTTATTCTGGCCACTTTCAAGCAAAACATCAGTAACCAAATCAAGAGAAGGCACTCATCTGGATCTTCTTCTGCTGTTCCCAACAATTCAGATTCAGCAAGGGACATTGATCCCCTGAAAGTTCCCAAGTTAACACAAGGTGAGCATAGCTGCCCTTCACCAACATCAGCACTTAGGCTAACAGCAGCAGCAACAGCTAATGGCGTAGCAGATAATAATGTCATTACTGATGAAACAATTAATGGGGTGTCAGATAATGTCACTCCTGAAGAAGATGATCACAACAACATGCACATTGACTCTGTTAATGGTGGTGGTGTTGACCTGGAATGCCAGACCCTGCAACCTGTCACAGAAGAACAAGGAACCTCTCCTGATGTTGATGCCAGTTCTGTCCCTCAGATATGAAGCTATCTGCTCTAGCCCCTTTCAACCTTTAAATTATGCAGCACAAAGTTTTTTATTTTTTCTTCTTTGCTTATGTTAGCTGCCAGATTTTTCTAGTGTTTGATCTAGTTTTTATAGGTGGCAGAGAACTTAATAGGGATCACTGTGGCTGAAAAGGAATAATTGCAGACGTTGTAATTGATTTTTTTTTAATTTATTTTTTTTTACTATCATGTTACTTTTAAGTTTTAAGGGTTTATTTAGTTTAGAATAATATTTCATGTTTTTATTAATAATTATAAAAGTATCATATTATTTTCACTTTCTATATTGTTTTCAAAAATTTGCATACAGAGTAACGCAAACAACAAATTTAGATAAACAACTTAATTAAACATTATTGAATAAGTTTTTATCATAGAAGTGTTTATGAATAGACTATATTTCTAAACAATATAGAATAGCCAAACTTCTTAGGATGGCCTAATTAACGTGATCATACATTAGCAAATAATTGGTAATTTTTGGCATCGAGGACTATCTGTCGTACTGCTGCAATTGCTGCTATGGCTCCCAATGCGGAGAAAGCCACAGCAATGGTCACGTTCAACCAGAAAATGAGGCTTCGCTTAGATGGCTTAAATGTCAAATTGAAGAAAACCACAGGCAAAACGAAGTCAAGTGGCATAAAGCCAAAAGCTCCTATAAGCGAGTTTATGTCCCCAAAAAATGGAATCATGGCTGCTATAGTGGTTGCAATAGCAATTGCCAATGACCGAGAAATCACTCTGGGAATTACATTGCGGTTTGAGAACTCAGGGCTTGTTGGGTCCCCAAATGTTTGCTCCAACACTTCATTTGTAGGCTGCAAGTAGACCTGCATTAAAATCCAATGGTTACTACTTGGTTTAAGATTGATAGAGATATTGGGGATTAAATAGTGCCCATAGGAAAATAAAGTAATTTGATGGTTTAGGGGATGGACACAGGTTAGAGTGATAAGGAGATCATGAATTCGAATCATCTATTAATAACATTTATCTGTAAAAAAAAAAAAAAGGAATGTTAGTGTGTTAATACTTACTACACCAACTGCTGATAATTGTACTATGGTGAAAACATTGGTCATATAAATGAACCACTTGGGCACTAAAGGCTTCCCATTGTCCACGAAGTTGGTTAAGATGAGGCCTTCAGATTCGTTGCCAAATGCCCAATAACCAGATATAGCTACGCTAAAGAAAGTGGCTGTAAGTACAGCATAACAAACACTTAGTCCCTTGAACATCTTCCCTTTTACGGGTGGTGCTAATGTGGCCTGCAACCGAAGCAAATGCAAGAGCAAGCGCGTAGTTAATGAAAGGAAATGGGTTGGTTTTAATTGCAACGAATAATTTGGTGGGGCTTGAGCATTAATTAAGCTTGCTTTTGAATTGATGGAAGAGGATGGACCATTTCATTGTTTGAATTAATTGAAATAGCATACATGGAATGGAATGGTACGTCATTCCATCCAACATCATCCAATACCTTAATGTTTTTACCCTTTAATTTAGTAATATGGGATGAAACCAACATTTCTTTCGTTGTTACAAAACAAAACAATAGAATGTATGCTTTTATATTTCGTTCAATTCCAATCGTTTCACCTTCTAACAGATATCCAAATATAGGAATTGAACTGTATGAGACCTGAATTTCTGGAATTATTCCATTTCCGTATGTCGTGGCAATGATGCCAACAGCATTGAAGATTCCAAATAATCGATTCTCTGTATCACCTTTCAAAGAGTAATCCTTTTCCGGTCCTTTTGATGAGTTTCCTGCAGTAATATTGATGAAGTCCACACCAAAACAATTCATTCATTCAATCGCCAAGCATAAAAAAATTGCAAATTGCTGAGTTACAAAAGAAGGAAGGGAAATTAAGCAAATTAAGCAAATACCAATATATATGGAACCAGCAGTAGCACAGGCACTATAGGATAAGCACAGAACCAAAGACACAAGATTAATGTGCCTCAATGAGTGGAAAGATGGGATTTGAGCCAAAATCAACATGAAGCAACCAAATATGATAACAAACTCGTAAAGCTTCATGGCCCCATTTGGGTTTGACAGCAGGTAAATTGCCTGCAGTTAATTCCATTGTAAAAAAAAGAGAGCATAAAAGGGGTGAGAGTTAACATGGTTGAGGTAAAATGTGTGTGAGGAAGAGTTCAAGATAACCTTCATGCATTGTCCTCCCAAGAGAGTACAAGCCACTACAGCCCCATAGCAGACTGCGAACTGAATTGGGCCCACAAAATAACGACCCCATCGTGGACCTGTCAATGTGAGTTTTACATTAATTAGCTATGAAATATGAATTGGGCCTAGAACTTACGAAGCTCCAAAAAGTTTCGATATTCATCGGCTAGCTAGTATGATGACTAGGGGTGTCTAAAGGGCCGGGCACGTTGGCCCACTACAAAATGGGTTAGGCCGGCTCGCCAAATGAAAATGGGCCCAAAAACGTACCCTGCCCCGTTTTAAGGGTGGGCTGCTGGCCAAAACGGGCAGGCCCGCTGAAAAAATAAGAAAAAAATAAGATTTTTTTTAAAACATATATTAAAAAAGAGGCTAAACGGGCCAGTCCATCCCGTTTCGGGCCAACACGTTTTAACACGTTTATTTGTGAGCCTAAACAGGCTGCAGTCTAAAAATATCGGTCCGGCCCATTTTATGGGCTAAATGGGCCATCCAGTCAGGCCTAGCCCAAATTACCACCTCTAAATTGACGACATTGATTTTTGTTTTTGACGAGATGATGAGGACATTGATGTTTAGACATGAATACATCTCTCAACCACAAAAAAAAAGACACGAATACATCTCTGGACCAAAAAAAAATATTTTTTATCAATTATTTTTTTGGGCTTTGCTTCCATGCTTCTCTCACTCTATTTCTTATCAAATGAGATTTGTTAAATCTTGATAAAAAATTACAAATTTCGAGTTAAATTGTCATGTGACTTTTTAAAATGGTCATATAATCATTAAATAACTTTTAATCTTAACTATCCATTTTTTATAGTATGACACAAATTTACTCCTTTCACATTCTCGTATAAACACTCTTCTCATTTTTGATACTATATGAGAGAGAGAGAGACTTATCAAATAGATTTGACAAATAGACCAAACCTATATTTAAACTCTAAAATCCATTCTTATGCGTACTTAAACGATAGTTAAAAAAAGATGTTGCAGGGGAATATTTTATTAAAAATGACTATATAAAACTATCTATTAAAATAATGATTTTTTATCCGTGGAATGGTGTGGATGCAATATTGCAATATCTCTCGTAAGTGGTAACATGACAAAGCAAGACGGAGACATGGGAGATATGGTGGTGTGAGGTACCTAAAATGTCGCGAGCCATGTCTCTAAATCGTAGCTGACGATTACCCAACTGGGCGTGGTGTTCAAGAACCATAGATAATAAATTGTAGGAATAGAAAGTGACCAAAGCCCCAATGACCAAGCAAAAAATCCCAGCCGTCCATCCAAGGAAGGTGAAAGCATAAGGAAGGCTTAGAAGTGGTGGAGCCACTATTGATGTGGTTAAGTGGTAACCACAGTGCACCCATGAACCTACATAATCACATGTAATAACATTATTATAATAATAATATGCAATATTAATAAATAATAATGGCCATTTTCAATCCTGCACGACACGATCAGTATTCTTTTGTTCCTACCCACGTGCTTTTCAATTATTCAAACAAGGCGGGCAAGAAAGACAAAGTTGAATCAATGTTAATTTCTGCTCATCTAAGTCAGAAGGGAGAGAACACTTCGAAATTGAAATGATTCATATAATCACATAAAGTCGGCTAGCTAATAAAATTACCACTAATGATTGGGAATTTGGGACCGACATAAAAAAAAGAGTATAGCTTATAATTTATACTTCATTTCCATAATTGTGGAAGCAGTGGCGGTGGTTGTGCGGTTGGTTAACAGGAAGAAACATGTCCATTTCCTAAAGTATAGATAGCTTTTTCAATCAAAAGCCTTCATACATACTTGCTTAATTACATTTCGACGACTCTCTGATTGTTTTTGAATCGATTATAAGGTGATGATGGAGGGGCTAAATTCAACATGGACAAAGATGACAGGGGCTATATATAATGTTCCCATAAAAGACTAAACAGAGATTGGAAGGAGACATATATATAAGAGAAGGGTAAATGACCACTATGTACCTTTTGATTTGAGGACAAAGAGAGCGCCAGCATCAACATCTTTTTGGTGAGGATTTGGCTTCTCTGATTCAAGTGCTGCTGTTGAGGTTGGAAGCAGCGTACCCATCTCCTCTCTGCCTCTCTCCTGTTTAATTTGAAGGCTCTAACAAAAGAACAGAGTGATCGAATGCATAATAATAAGACTATATAGAGCCATGGACTACTTTCACCTTCACCCTATATATATATATATATATAGCAGAATCAATTTGACTCGGGGGCTCGGTGATGTTATATATTTTTATGGACCCCTCCTGCATCATACAAATGATTAACTTTTGGATACGATCCAAAATGATCATTTTTTGAATGAATACAGTATACGCGTGATTAAATACAAAAATTAACATAACTTTAAATTAATTTAATGAATTTTTTTTTGATAAAATAATTTAATGAATACTTTTTTGTCTAATTTTATTATTGTTTTAATACTCTCTCCATTTTTTCTAAATGTCATCCATGACAATCACATAAATTAAGAAATATAACCAGTAGATATCTCGTGATTCATTGCAAGGTATTTTTATTAAGAGATCAATTATTTGAAATTATAAAAAAATTAAATTTGAAATTATAAATTATGAAAAGTTTTTGAAAAACTATGATTAACTACATTTTCAAAAAAATAAAATCAAGAGAGGTAAAAAAATTGACAAACAAAATATTGAATCATTGATGTAGAATAAATCATGTGACATGTGGCAATCTGAATAAGACTAGATCAATAGAAGACTGTTGATAAAAAAAAAGATCAGTAGAAGACTTCAATTAGACAAGTAAATAATCAAATTTAATATTTATATATATAGGAGTTGAATAATAATATTAAAATTATTGCTTAATTTCTTAATATTCTATTTTCAGTTCTTTTTTAGTAATTAATTATGTGAAAGGACGAAGGGCCACTATGCAATAATAATAGTTCACTAGGTACCTAATGTTAAATTCATAAGCCAAACCATAGTACAGCTCTTCACAAGTATCCCTTCTCTTATCTGGACCATTCACAAAATTTTATCACGATCTTAACGGTTTTTAACTAAGGGAACACCGGTGATCCCTTTTTAAGGGGACCATTGTAGAAGGCGCGCCGTGGAACCCAAAATGGAAACCGGAGAATCATTCTAAGTTAAAGACGAACACTGGATTGCGGTAGCAGTTAATTAGCAAATTCAAAGGAGCTGTGCTATACGGCGCGAACAAAAACTTACGAATGCACGACGAACAGTGACGTGGCTCTGTCTCCTTTTTATAAATAATAAAATAAATTAAAAAGAAGGAAAAAATGAGTTTGGGTGTTTGGCGAAAAACAGACCACGTCATTTGCATAACTTTCGTTTCGTGTTCAGAAGCGTTTCTCAATTCAAAGTAGTCGAGATGACCCGTTATCAATTTTACTCTCGTATTTGACAAAAAAAAAATAACTAGATGAATTGCAGAAATACAAAGTTGAAATTTTACAATGAAGTCACATTAATAACTTTAAAACATTTTAAAAATGAATTAAGATTATGTTTTGTTTGAATAAAATATATTTTTTATTATCACTAATAACTATAAAAATAACATTAAATTTTAAATATTTATACAAGAATAATAAAAACAGCGAAAATAATATAAATAAAAATATTTTTCTTACTCGAAATAAACTCTAAAAAACTCAACATGTCATTTTGTTAATTTTTTGAAAAATGTATTTTTGAAAAAGAATAAGGTTGCTAGAACTTATAACTTCCTATCTTGAATAAAGAATTTCTTTCCATGGATGTGAAATAATCTTAGCGTACTTCCATTAAATAAAAACAAGAAGTCAAGAAGTCATATAATTGATGTTTGTCAGTCTAAATAATAAAATTTATTTTTTTAAGTCTTATGAATTAAAAAATAGTTTTATTACCAACGCTGGTTGGTCCAAGTGGCTAGGAACTTGGTTCCCCTTAAGTAAGGTATTGGATTCAAGCATTGTGGATGCAGAAAATAGACAATGAAAGAGTTTTACCCCTTTATATAGGTTTACCTGACTCGACTTAGATTAAACCAAAAATTAATAAAAAAAATAGCTTTACTTCTTTAGATGAGTTCACAAACTCGTCTTGAATAAATGGAGATGTAAAATACTCCAAGATATCGAGAGTCTAGAAAAAGTTATATATTATTTTCACCTCCTATATACTTTTCATTGTATACTATAAAAAAATACACTAACACCTTCCACTTCATTCTATCGTATATTAATTAATATTTCTCAAATCATTTATTAAGTGTTATGATTGCAATGATAATCATAAAAAATATAGGATCTTTTGTTTATAAATTAAGGGAAAGGAAACTAACCATATAAAATGCGTCACTACAAAAATACGCAAATTATAACCAGGAAGAAAATTCCCTATTCACTTGTACAGATAAAAAATATCCAATAGATGCATTGATCAGAAAACGAAAGCTACCAAATGGTCAGAGGAGAAAGGTAGCGCACAATAGAACCATGTCGGGCAGGAGTACGCACTGGTCAGAATTTTTTTTTTTTGGTCAACGAAGTATGAGATATCATATAAGAGGGACTAAGCCCAAGGCCCAAGGCCGAAACACTTCCAAGCATCAGCCGAGTTCAGCAAGCCACTGGTCAGAAAATGAAAGCTACCAAATTGTCAAACCAAACGGGAAAAACAAAATACTTGATTTTTTTTGGTCAAACAAAATACTTGATTGAGATATAATAAATTGCTAATTTAGGCCCGAGTTTTTTGGGGTCTTTGGCCCGAGTTTATCAAGCTTCATTTAGGCTTGAGTTCATCAATAGTCTTTTTTTGTCAACGTCAATAGGCTTAAGATTCATTCATTGAGTTATTCAGCCCATACGATAGTGCAAGAGTTTATTGGGCTCCATTAAGAATCGACTTTCATTCATCGGATTCGAGACTTAACCAGTCCCTTGACCAAAAAAAAAAGACTTAACCAGTCCAGCCCATAGTCATACGATGCGTTGTTGAGATTATCTGGCCTATACAAAATAATTCGAAGGGAATTTATATTCACACATGCACAACTTACTACCTACACATACATTATCAGCAAAATGACTAAAATACCCTCTATTTTGAAAAAACCTAAAACCCACTTTGCAGCGCACACTCGCAACAGTACACACACACAACACTACTCAAGTACTCAACAGTACTCACCATTTTCTTCCTTTCTTCCTCACTTCGCAGCACACACACACGCAACAGTACTCTTCCTTTCTTCCTCACTTCGCAGCACACACACGGAACAGTGCTCTGTTTTTTCCCTGCAGCGAAACTATTACTTCTGCATTTGATATAAATGCGCGAAATTAATAGTTTCGCAGGTGTTATTTATAACACACACATTTTTATAACACATGCGGAACTATTAATTCCGCATCAATGACTGATGTGGAACTAATAGTTACGCACGTGTTATAAAAATGTATGTGTTATAAATAACACCTACAGAACTATTAATTCCGCAATGATGCGGAACTATAGTTCCGCACTGTAATAATGTGGAAAGACGAAGAATCCAGACTTGCGTGAAATAAAAGGGAATAAGCAAAACCCACATTAATGCAAAATGGGTGAACATCGCCATTAAATTTTGCACTACAAATGAATCTGGCATATTTATCCCTCGACCATTGTTTCCGGTGACTTCTATTGATTAAAATCTTCAAAAACTAACACATCATTAAAATTAAAATGAAAGTCCATCCTGTAAATATCCTTTCATGGGCATTCTTCCCTCTTCTTTCCGGCGGCGAGAGGAACAAGGCATGGTTGGATATGCACTGTGCAGAATGCTTTTGTTGAGAAAAAAATTGGCTCGTGGAAGAAAGAGGAGAGAAGAACACTAGTTTGACCTTGGATTTTAATTTTGATGAGGTGTGTGTTCCCGTGAGAAGTTGTGTTTATGCGGAAGTGTGTAGCCATCGAAACTCTGAGGAGAGAAAATGTCTTTGCGGAACTGTGTGGGGTAGAGAGCGACAAAAGGTTTGGGGATGTTAAATCAAATGGGTATTTTGGTCTTTTAATTTTAAGTGTATGTGTATTTAGAAATGGATGTATGTGCAAATAAAAAATCCCTAATTCGAAACACTAACGTAAGTAATTGTTAAAACTTTTTTGACTTAAATAAGTTTTTGGTCTTTTCAAATTTCGGAGTTTTGATTTTAGTCCCAGGCTCCCAGCAAAAAAAAGTCAAACTTTTTTAGTCCAACAAATATTTTTTTTAGTTTGGTCCTTTTAGTGATTTGGGGGTGATGTGGCACGTACACGTCATCCCACTAATCTGACATGTCATATTCAAGTGTCAACTAAGCATGCCATGTAATTTTAAATTTGCAGGAACCTACCACGTAATTTTAAATTTGTAGGGACCTGCTCTCTCTCCTCTCTCCATCTGCCACCACCCCCCTCCCCCCCCCCCTCTCCCTCTCTCTCTCTCTCTCCTCCCTTTTCTCTCTCTCCTCTCCCCCCACCCCAACCACCACCTTCTTCCTCCTCCCTCCACCCCCACCACCCCCACCACTCTCACCCCCACCACCACCCACCCACCCACCACCACCTTCTTCCTCCTTCCTCCACCACCCCCACCCCCACCACTCTCACCCCCACCACCACCCACCGCCACCACCCCATGTATATTTTTATTTTTTTTTCTTTTCTTTGTTGATAGCTCGTATGGATCCATATGTTCTGTTGCAATACAAAGGTCAAGAGCGCAAGAGCAGTGTGCTTGACGGTTGATTCTTTTGCTCATTTTCTGATAAATTCATACAACATCAACAATCATGATTAGAAACTGTACCAGTAAAATAATAATAACAATAACAACAACAATTATAGAGGGAAAAAGAAAACTTTTAGAGGACAACTGAATGGTTTTTCACGTCATTGATAGATATGAATGATTTCTTTCTTAGACTAAGTTTTAGAAGTATTTATATTAGCTCATGAAGTTCATGATTCGCTGTTGGGTGGTGGTGGTTGTTGGGTTTTGCAGAAAACTAGAAAAAGAAAATTGAAGAAGATAAAACGTGATTGGATCGAATCCCTACAAATATGTTACGTTTTGGATCTAATTCCTATAAATATATGAATATTTTTTATCCAGTCCCTACAAATATATGAATTTTTGGATCCAATCCCTAAATATGTCTTATGTGGCAGTGGGGGTGGTTGGTGGGGTGGTGGCGGTGGGAGTGGTGGGGGTGAAGGAAGGAGGAAAAAGGTGGTGGGGGGTGGTGGGAGGAGAGGAGAGAGAGGGGGGAGAGGGTGGTGGCGGGTGGAGAGAGAGAGGGTGGGGGTGGTGGAGGAAGGAGGAAAGGAGAGGAAGAAGGTGATGACGTGTTAGGTCCTTTCAAAAATTAAATTACGTGGCAGACTGATATGTGACTAGTATATGACACGTCAAATAAGTGAGATGCCACGTAGGTGCCACATCATCCCAAAATGACTTAAAGGACCAAACTCAAAAAAATAAATTTATTTGACTAAAAAAGTTTGACTTTTTTTTACAGAGACTAAAATCAAAAGTCCAAAATTTAGAAGGACCAAAAACTTATTTAAGCCAACTTTTTTATATTATCTTCTACTATGTATTACTAAGGCCCTATTTGGATAACAAGTTTATCTACTGCTTATGACATAAGTTGTATAAGCTACTTTTATAATCAAAGAAAAACTATAGTGAAACTTATTTTATATAAGCCATAAGTTGTTTTGATAAGCTATCCTGAGTAGCTTATGAAAAATAAACTCAAAACAGCTTATAGATCAATCATAAGCTGTGTTCATAAGCTCTGCATAAGTCAATCCAAACAGGCCCTAAATCATTAACAACGTTTTTTTTTGGTCCAAAATCATTAACAAAGTTTAACTTCAAAATAATGTGTCGTTACATTATTATGTGATGGTGAAAATACTTTATAGTACTCACAATTTATCGATTAGAGATGTCCTTACGTGGATCTGAAAATAATACATTCAATTTTGCATGGGGAGCAACTTGGGCCTGGCTGCTCGTAAAATCGAAGGGAATTTTTAAATGCACATACACATATTCTTATTCACACATATATAATAGTACAAAACCTAAAATACTTTTATTGTATTTCATTATATGTGGAACTATTAATTCTGCACTGATGCAAAACTAATAGTTCTGCACGTGTTATTTGTATATGTGTGCTACAAATAATCCGTGTGGAACTATTAATTCTACACTGATACGGAACTATTAGTTCAAGATTATTTCAAATGTACACCATTCATCTTCTTCTTTTAGATACAATCACTATTCATCTTTGTTCCAGAGGCATCACCGCCACTGAAGAAGTTGTCAAGCACCATCGCTTGTAGTCTTGCCCTGGCAAACACCCACCGCGAATCAACAAAAAAGACCCGTCGTGCAAAACCCATCACCACCCCCGTAAAAGAAACCGAGCCACCTAAGAAAAATGGAAACCAAGCCAATCTTGCAAGAACACGAGATAATTTTTTATGTGCTTTCCACTAATTCATCCCTCCAGGTCCCAGATCTATTCCATTTCTATTTCCTCATGACCTCATAATCAAATTGCAAGTAATTGCTGTATAAGAATTGGTATATATGCGTGTGTACAGTTGAATGAAGCAGTGAACCCAACAGAACCTGTTTTAGCGGAACAACCATTTGAATATGAAAAATCAAGAAACCCAAAACCAGATGCTAATCATATAACATAATGATGCAACGACATTTTTCTTTCTTATTTAACAACAACCCCAGACAAATGTACAGAGAACAAATCAATCCTGTGAGGGTGAGGGAGAAGAAGCTTGCACGCGGAAGTGAGGGTGAGGGAGAAGAAGTGAGCACGCAGAAGTGATAGAGAAGAAGGGTTTTTAGGTTTTTTTTTTAATTTAACGGTAGTTATGACTTTTCCTATTTTAATGTATGTGTAGAAAGAAAGTGAGGTATGTGTGAATATAAATGCCCAAATCAAATCCTACGGTGCGGGCCACAATGGTAAAGGTTACAAGCCTTCCTCTTGACTGAGGGCTGTTGCTTTTTACACCTCCCCACATTTCTTTTAACACCCCCTCTTTTTAACGTTATTGAAACAATTGAGATTTCGTATTTTACGATTAAGTTTTGAATCGCTTCTTTTTAATCGGATTACACCATAATAGACTTTTTTAGGATTAAAATGAAATTCATAACTAACACCATTTTCTTGTCTTATTCAAACTCAAGTCTTGCATAATCTGCTGCTCATTCTCTCCGTCTTCTGGACATGTATGCATGTTCTTTTTCCGACAATTATCTCAATTTAAAATCGATAAATTTGGCCATTATCGTCCAGAAATTTCGTTGACAGTTAATGTCACTGTCCAACGACATTTTTCATTAGACGGACGCACTCTTCATAAATCACGGTCTTAATTCTCTCAAACGTATTTTGCCTTTATAGACATTTATATAATCTCTAGAGCTAATGGAAGGAAAAAAAAAAAGATGTCCCAAACATCCATACGACTTTTGTACTTCATAGTCTAATTAAGATGAAGATAATAGATATTCCAGATTCCCGGGCTATAGATTTGTTTCTTTTACGTGAAAAGTAAGTTTATTTAAAAAAAAAAACGCAGAATTTTTAGGTACAAAATAAAGTAATGTTTTCCCCCTTTTACATGTGATGGGCTCTTGAATTGGTCATATAGTCAATCTTTTTTATTTTTTTTATTTCTTAATGGTATCATCCATGGGAACAATTTTGTTCGAGGTATGTTTGGGTATTAAATATGGACACCTCTCCTGACGAGGATTCGAACCATTAATTTGCCACATTGTAGGAAATTAACCCTTTCCGTTAGACTCAGTCCCAGTTGCTAGTCAATCTTTTTTATTGGCAAAATGCAATAAGTGTACACAATATTTTGACAAGCGCATAGAAACGTTGAATACTATATAGGAAAGAAAAACAAACGATAATTTTTTTTTTGATGAAGAACAAACGATAATTTTGTACCTACATAATATGAGTGGGTTCTTTTTTATCTTTTGAAAAAAGGGGGGACAGGACGAAAGTAGTTAAAGAAAACAGAAATTGGCTTTGGGGATAGTGACCAAATTTGCTTTAGATATAATATGCGTAGAAAACAAATCGATTAGTTAGGCATAGGAATTAATTTAGATAGTCATAATTTTATTTATTTATGGGTGTGAGTTAGAGTTTTCTTCTAAGCTCTTTCTCCCTAGTGAAATAAAAACAATCCCAAATTATTAGCTAATTCATATTGTGATCTGTCCCTCACACCTAAAAAATTATTAGGAATTACAAATTGGATTTTTGTTAGATTAATTAAGAGAACAATTCTTAGTCAAAAAAAAAAATTAAGAGAACAATTCTTGAACTTATTCGCTTCCTTCAATTGAATTTTGCTTTTATATAAATGACTTGCTATGCATGATGTTCCAATATCACCGACCGCCTCTTAATAATAGCAAGTACCATTTCTTTAATGGAAAAATAATAACTGTAGTTCCTACAAATTACACTTATAAATACAATTATTACTGTCTAGTTATCAATGGTAGAACATAGATTGAGGAACGATGGCTATTGGCCACCGACAGTTTCATTACTGGAATAGTACTAGTACATGGTTTCCAAGACGATATAGCAAATAACACCTAAATCTTAAAGCCACCGTTAATATTTTAATATAAATTATTTTTCCTTGGTGGATACAGTAGGACCCTGTAATCAGATTTGCTAGCTCATTTCCTTCATTTTTTTATTCTTAATAATTAAACTCTTTGTATTTAAAAATAGGGCTACATTCACATTACATTCATTTCTCTCTTATTTTTTGTCCATTTGCTTGTATAAAAGAGCTCGTGGAAATAAAAGACCAGCAGTAACTTTTAGGTGCTTTAGAAGAAGAGAATCACCTATAGAAGAAGAGAATCTATCAACATTGTGTGACATGGGTGGTAGATATCCGGATCCGTTAAACATGATATTTGAGGTTTGATCCCTGACCATGTGTATGGAAAAACATCTGTTGGGAGAAATCAACCCCTTAAATGAATCTCAGTATCTCGATGGATTAGTCTCCATAGCTGCGTATGGAGAATACCCAGGTTCGTCCAAGAAAAAATAAGAAGAGAATGTTGTCATAAATTTATCCATAGTTAAATTTTATTTACCTCTCGACCAAATAGGTCCCTTTTCTCCTAGAACAATGTCGGTGAAAAACCAACGAATAAGAAATAATCCACACATAATTAAAGTGATACATGTTCAATGAGTGGAACAAGAGACTACACATTGAAGAGGTTAGAGGGGGTAGTACTAGTTGGTCAGTTAACCATTGATAGCAGGTGCAAAAAGATTTACACGAGTGGTGAATTTATATGAGCATATCAAGATGAGTCCAAAGGGATATTCTTTCTCTGTATTATTGATTATTGATTTGTGTGGTTTATTGATTATTGATTTGTGTGGTTGGTAAGGTCCCCTTGTTTTTTTTTTTTTGCTTCCCCAATTTTGGAGATTCAAGATGTGAAAGACCTACATACCCCCTACCTAAAATAAATACATAAAGTGGAAGATGACTACTGAGTATACATATTGTGACAAAATTAAAATTAATGTCTGCAGCTAGCTAATTATTGATTATTGTGTTAAGTGAACGATCCAAATCACAGCAACTAACAGTCGAAGAGAGAAAACAGATTTAGCAGAGCGCAAAATAATGCGCATGTTACTGGGGGAAATGAGATGAATAAGCAATAATCAGCTGAGGACTTGTCAAAGTTTGTTGCATTGATAGTAATAGGTTTGTATGTATTCTGCTACAACACCTATACAAACCAAAAGGCTGATATGAGCTTGACTTGTGTTTCTCTTTTTCACATAGAAAACAAAATAAATTAAAGAAGAAGAAAAAAAGGAGAAGAAAAGGGGAAAAGAAGAATGAGCTTGTCCAATTTGACTGCAAAAGTTCTTATCTTGACAGTTTCAAGCATTGGAGATTTATTGTAATGGGGTGGTTAAACTCAAAGATCTATGATACAAAAAATTAAGGTGCATGGTGACTGAAGGTAGGGGAACAAATTGACATGTTTTGTCTAGTTTTAAAAAAACATTAATCATGTTTTGTAGGGTTTAATTCCTTTCAATCTTTTCATTGAGGGTTAGCTTTGGGAATATGTCTTTAAGAAACCCATGATTCATATGATATTGTATATATTCCTTGACTAACTTTTTCTTTTTCTTTTTTTTTTCTTCCCCTCCCCTTCAGGTTTTTCCCTTTACATTTGAGAAAGTTATTGTAGGTGTATTGTATCCATCCCTTTTTCACATATTCTGCAAGGGGAGAAAAAAGGGATAACTTTAAATAAAATAAAGAAAACTAGAAAGATAAAGAACAAAAGAAGGTAAGGTAGCTAGGCATCCACAGTAGTCCACAGACCACACTCAATGTGGTAGGTAGGTCATATTTGTAACCCATTTTCACATGATAGTTGTGATCATCTCCTAAGAACATCAACAAGGTTGAGAATCTGTCTAGAAATTATAGTTTCTAGATTACATGTAGTGGAATCTGCAAACTCAAAATCTCAACATAAATTTAACTCAATTGAAAACAAAATCAAATGGCTGCCAAAGAAAAAGCACGAACAGCTGACATTATATGAATAGGGAAATAAGAGATCTCGAGAGTAGACTTGGACTTTATTGGGTTTTGAGATGAGAATGTTGAAAGGGGGTTAAATGAAACGTTTTTATGTTAATCTCATTCCTACTGAGCCTTACACTAATTAAGCATATTGTTCACGTCATCAATGTGCTATAGTACAAGAGCCTAGTTGTCATTTGGTGACTAAAACAAACTACCTCCACAGATAAAACAGGGTATGTAAATACAAGAACAATAAGCATATTTTACCCAGTTCAAAATTCTTGAACTGTCTTGACATTTGATAATCCCAGTTTGTTCAATTTTTCACATTGATAAAGTGAAGTTTAGTTTTTTGACTTTTTGGAGAGGAATTGAAATTTATAAAAGGGAAACTTTGATGTTCAGATTATAGATATAGAGTGATGTCTGGGCATCCTGTTTCCAGAGGATATTGCCGAAAGAAGAACAACAATATCACAAAAGAAGCCCAAAACTTTGACAACATGACAGACATGACTCCTGAATCAAGGGCTTGTTAAATGTCAGGTTCTTAATTATATAATAGAGATCCCATTGAAAAACCAAAATGAGCATTGTTCCAGAGCGCTAAATTCCATGTCCCTCATTAATGGGTCACATGATTGATTAGTTTTTTTTACGATACTCCCTCCGTTATTTTTTATGCGTCGATTTTTAAGAATTTTTTTTTTTATTTATCGTTTTGATAGTTTAAGATTATATTTTGATAAATATATTCTTAATCCTATTAATTATTTTACACATTTTTCATAAAATTGATTAATATAGTAGTTGAGAAATTCAAAGACTAATTAAATAATGCATTTATTTCTAAAAATTATTTTACTTTCCAACAATATAAATTTATTACTAACACTAATTGTTTCACTGTAATTCAAAAAAGAAGATGAAAATATTTAGAATGACGTGACACATTAATGTAGAGAAATAAAATGATATAGTAAATAAATAAAGATATAATAGAAAAAAATTTATCAATTAATTGATTCATTGGTTATGGTAAAATAATATTAAATGACAAATAAAAAGGAACGGAGCGAGTACACATGATTGATTAGTTGTTTCAACTTGCGAATGTTAATATTCTGTGTATAAATGACTCAAGTTCAGCAAATTAACAAGTATAATTAACTTGTGCATATAATTATCCTGTTAAACTGTTCCACGTGTTATTAGTCTTAGCCCATATCACGTTCTTGATAGTGACGCTTTCAATAAATTAAGATTGAATAAACACCCTCTCATGATTTTACAGTGATTTAACCTGATATATATATGCTTAGCCTTCCAATTGCATTTGGACTTTTCTTTAGGAAAGAATAACTAAACTTATGCAGAGTAAGTACTTTTTTGGGGTATAATGCAGAGGTTAGCACTTCATCTAATAAAATGGTATTAAATCCCATAAATTGAAGCTTATGATGAAGAAAATTAGAACACAAAATTATTATCACCATCCCTGTCTAGCAAATTTGCTAATAATTCAGATCATTGGATCGAAGATTCAGTCTGAACTGTAAAAGTGAGAGATGTATTGAATTCATTTACTATCTTGTTAGGTGAAATTGTATATTAATTTCACATTCTGGTCATAATTTGGTACACTCAGCATCCATTGGTTTTTTTGTCCATTTGAATAATATCTTATAACAAATTGAAGTTATATATGATAGGCATAATTAAAACTCATTTAGAACTTTTTCTGAATTCAAATAATTGGTTCAATTAAACCCAAATAATAACCGATTTCCAAGATGCTACTTTTCTCTGTTTGATTTGATTTTTAATGTGTCTTTAAAAGATAAAGCAAGTTATTAGTGCGTACAGACATAGTCACATAGATAAGATGACATCTACTCGTAAAAACTACTCGTAAGTAGGATTCAATAAATCATGTATCCCGAACCATAAACAATTTAATAACCGATAAAGTGATGGTAGTCATGGCTCTTACTAATACTCCCTAATATTGTAATGTTATTATTTATTGGAACTTACATGCTTGTACTTGTATTCTATCTAAGGCAAAACACCAAAATTGAGATAATTCTTTAAAATCTCATTTGTGTAAAAAAAAAAACAAAAACAAAAATGTAATTGATTGATTTTCAACTATCATAAATTCATAGTTTCCCCATCCCTTCACTTTAAAAAATAGTTCAAGTCCCTTTCCAAATAAAAATTTAACAAAAAAAAAAGGTTAAAGTCCTAATATTAAAATTTAACAAGCGTTGAAACGTTTTGATCTATTGGTCATTGTTTATCCAATTAAACTTGTAGTATTTTAAAATCCTACTAGATTCATCATGTATTTTTCTTCCCCCTCGGGATTCCGTTTCCTCGTCACTTTCCTTAATTATGCCATCAAACTCTGATTAGACAAAAAATAAAATAAAAAATAGAAACTATTCAATTATGAACTTCAGTGGAAAAGAGGAAAAGGAAATTCAAGTTACCGAAGTACCTATGCTCATAGAACAGGGGTTTAAGCCTTGGGGGGGGGGGGGGGGGGAGGAACACTTGTAGAAGAGGAGCCTTCATACATCAAACAAAAATCAGCCTCACCCAACAAAATATAGAATGGTCTGGCAAATGAAGAAGGAAAAAAAAAAACAAAAAGGAGCTCATCGATGACAAAAGAATTTTCTAAGTGGCTGAGCTGGAGTGACCTTAAACATGGCTCTAGGCTTGAAACACGCCCCCACAGCCCGGGTCATATGCAGATTTGACTTTAGTATTGCTCTTGACTGTATATTGCTTTACATTTACTCTAACGTAGGATTCACCACGAACATGGTAGTAAGACTAATTTAATCCACTTGAGCAAAATCATTTAATGCAAGAAGTATCGATCTCAAACTATAAAGCATGTTAGGACAGAGTTTTATTTTTTCGCGTTCTTGATTGTACTAACACTTTGTATTATTTTCCACTAAAGTTGTTTTTCTTCCCTACTTAATTTAATTGCAGAGAAAAAAATAAAGATAAAGAAAATTTATATAGGGCTTGTGCCAGTCCAAGAACCCTAATTATGACGATTTACCAAAAATATAAAACACGTGCCACAGTTTTATTTTCTCGAATGGAAAGAAAAATATATATTTTAAGGAGATGTACAATTTATTTTTTTGATTTTATTTACTTATATCACTTTCATCTAATGCAAAAACAATTTATTCTTTTCATTTTTCAATCAGTCAAACAAAAACACACAAAAAAAACTACTTTTCTAATTTGGACGACATAGTGACAAAAAAAAAATCTAATTTGTAACAATTGGGAGTAACAATTAGGATACTTCATTTTAATATTAGAAGGGGATATAGGGGTATTATGAGGGACTTGACTTAACTCGCTTCTTCATTTTTGAGAGAATTGTCTTGAATTGGAATAGGAAAGGGTTGATGAAATATAATCATTTTTTCTTTATTGTTACATTATTGATTTTGTATAGAATTGGTTGCAGAATTTTGGGTGCGAGTGTTTTTACCCGAAATTCTCCAATCAAGCATATGGAAAAGGAAAGCGAGCAAAAGGGATAATTAACCACGTTATGGAGAGGGTGGCATATATGGTGGCCATGATGGTGAAGTGGGTCTATTACCTACAATTGTAGGTTATCCAGTTTGTCCATATTTATAATTTCCTTTTCATAGGTTGACATAATTGTAATTTTTACCCTGAACTCTTTGTATTACCCGAATTGCTGTGAAATATGTCGAAATTTCAAATATTCCATGTAGTGGCACCTCTCTCTCCCTCTCCCTCTCTCCCCCTTCTCTCCCACTCACCCTCTCTCTCCCCCTCTCTCTTTCCCTCCCTCCCTCCCTCTCCCCCTCTCTCTTGTTCTCTCCCTCTCGCTCACTCTCTCCCCCTTTCTTGCTCTCGCTCTCTCTCTTCTCCTCTGTCTCCCCTCGGCTCTCTCATTATCTCCCTCCCCCCTTTCTCCCTTCCTTTCTCTTATTCTCTCCCTCTTTCCCCTTTTTCTCTCGCATGCTCTCTCTTCCCCTCTGCCTCGCTCTCTCATTCTCTCCCTCCGTCTCTCTCTCTCTCACTTTCTCTCTCGCTTCCCCCCCTCTCTCTCTCTCTATCTCTCTTGCTCCCTCCCCCTCTCTGGCTATCTCTCTCCCTACGAGAGGGAGCGAGAATGAGAGAGGGGAAACGAGTGAGAGAGAGGGAGAGAACAATAGAGAGAGAGGGAGAGCGAGCGAGAGGGAGAGATTTTTTGGAGAGAGAGATGGGGAGATAGAGTGAGAGAGAAAGGAAGCGAGAGGGAGAGAGATTGAGAGTGAGAAAGAGGCGGAGAGGGAGAGAGGCAATGTCAGTGGTTATTACAAATTATAAAATATTCACAGATCAACAAAATAGGACCATCTATGTAGTTATTATAAAGTTTTGGCCCATTTTGTGAATCCGATAACAAGTTGAATTTTTTTGTAAATTATAAATAGTATATGACCTCTACAAATACCTTAAACATGGATCTAAACTTATTCTAAAGGTTTTCAGTAAAAAATCTCATCCATTGAATATTATATTATATAAATATATCAATGGCAATCACCTCACTTCACCATTATGGTGAAGTTTAATCCCTTGACTACCATATATGCCACCTATGAGGAGAAAGGGGTATATAGATTCTGATGGGGTTGCCCGCCTTTCCCTATGCATATTATTGCCTTTGCTCTTAATTGTTGACAGCAATCACAGCATACATGTCATGTATCATAGCTTAGCTTGTAGATTGCTTGAATTAATTCCCAACATGGTTCATCAATCATCACCCTTGTTTGGAAGACAAGGTTGTCCCTACTTCACTTGTCTCATTTGTGAAAACTTGCTCCATCATACATCCTCGTTCCTATTAGTTACGTGTTTCGTTTTCTTTCACTAACCAATACCCATCCTTAAAATTTAGTTTTTTTTTCCTAGTCCTTTCAAGCACCCTTGTTTGGAGCAAGATATATCACCGGTTAAAAAAAAAAAAACTGTACCTTGAAGCACCATACGGGATGCATAAAACATGTATTGCATTTCTGTAAAAACTAACAAGTTACAAGTATCTTGTATATCATATTATCTTTTTCAAAGGGTAAAGCCCCAAATTGATTCTAAAAATGTATGTCATTGTTAGGTTAGTCTTTAAAATAAGAACAATTAAAAAAATAAAAATTATAAATCGTGAATCATTTTAGTTTAGACCTTATCCTTTACTAGCAAATATTTTATAGTCCCTAAAGTTGAAAACTTATAGTTAAATTGGTCTTTGAAGATTAATTATTGTGTCAAATTACTCAAATAAATCATTTTTAATTTAATTTTTCATTAATTAAAACTCATTTAATTGGTCTTTTATGGTCAAAATTTGTCTCAAAATTTTTCAGAGTCTAAATTGATACAAATTTTGATCATAAAAATGCTTGTAGAAATTGTCCAATAAAAAATAGATTGAGATCATAAAAAAAAGATTAATTGATCATCTTTCTTTATCAACTACTAGCTTAATAACCCGTGCCTTGCACGGGATGTTATACATATTTACATAATATTAGAAAAATCTATTTTTTTAAATTAAAATGTTTTGATATGTAATTATTATTATTATTAGATGTAATTTGTATATGTCAAACTATATATTATTAAATTAAATGACCTAATTAGTAAATTAGAAGAAGAGACCTTTAATTCTAAATTTTGAGACAATATTATAATGTAGTGTATGTTAAACTAAACTTTTTATGAATGAGATGATTTCATATCTAATGTTAGTTTATTAGATTAGATAAATTTTCTAAAATAGTTTTATTGGATTCACTATTTTTTTGTAATTTGTATATTTAAATTCAAATATTAAGTTTAGTGGATAATATTAATAGTAGTATTTAATTCATATATTTTGTTTAATATTCTAGATTTAATTTCTTGTGTAATAAAATTCTAATTTGTATTATTGGTTGACTTCTTTATTTGTTAGCAATTCAAAGTAATTTTCAATTAATTTAGTAAACTATTTTTGGAAGAGTTTTACTATTTAGCATATTAAAATTAATATTCAAAATTGGTCGTCTCAATTACGTTTCTAAATTTTCATCTATACTCTAACCTTAAAATATAGTCATAGACATCGCATACAATGTCAAATGGATCTTAATGACAAACTTATGACAGAGTAAGAATCAACCGTCATGTAACCCCAACATAATACCACGTATACAACAATCACATTGCTAAACCACCCACTTTAATTGCAAATATTTATTCATCCCATCAAACTCTATTCACCAAACTGGTTAGGAATATATTCAGCAAACCAATAAGAGAAAAAAATCATTTAGATGAATATAACTTAGAATGGATCGAAAACAAAATTAAAAAATATATATAAAAAAACATTATCTTTCTATCCACACTCATAGAAGGCACTACCACAAAAGATTCATCATCACAATTTATGTGGTAAGTAAATGATCGATAACTTAGATATATATATAAATGTTAACAAATGAAAAAAAAACCTCAAAGCAACTATCTATTGAGAGAAAAGAAATCTACACCACCTCAAACTGCAGAAATTAAATAGAGTTTAACAGTTAAAAAAGACCAAAACTCATAAAAAATTGCAAGCTTTGTAAATCAAAATTCATGATAATGTGTGGAAAAATCAAAAGTGTGTAACATTTAGATACCAAACAAATACTTTGTATCAATATATGAAATAACATAAAATAGAAAAATCTTACAATAAGGTTATTAACAAAAATGATTAAATTCACATTGAACATCAATGAAGAAAAATACAACCATTGATGTATTAGATAGAAACCACCAACCTTTGCAATCCTTCAAAGAATGAAAACAACAAAAAGAAATCCTTACACTCACACATGCAAAAAAATCAATTAAGAAAAATAGCAAAATTATCCTTCAAATTAAGTCGTGAGATTGTCTTCTTGATAGCACTGAAGATAACAACCCATTATGTAAAATTATAATGTCAGTGGAGGGTTAGAGAAAATAGCATTTCAATTATAAATGACAACTTTTAATTTTTAACTGAAAAATTAATTAAATAATTTTGCTTATATATTTCACAAGTTAATTGAGATGGTAGAGAAAATAAATATACACCGTCCAATAAAGTTTTTTTTTGAATAAATATATTATACACATGACATTTATTATTGATTTATTGATTGACCAAACAAAATTGTTGTGCATTAATATTGATTGACGATATTAATTAACTCATAAAATGAATTAATTTATATGTCCC
This sequence comes from Glycyrrhiza uralensis, assembly GCA_030159175.1. Classification (NCBI taxonomy): domain Eukaryota; kingdom Viridiplantae; phylum Streptophyta; class Magnoliopsida; order Fabales; family Fabaceae; genus Glycyrrhiza; species Glycyrrhiza uralensis. Next base: position 50,623,012 of record BRZY01000003.1, on the reverse strand, counting down.
CACTGTACAATATTTTTAATTTGATTACTTGAATCAATTGATATATCCAAATAAATGAGAAAGTTTGTATGATTTTGATTATTGTTATTAATTGTGATTATGTATTAATTACTGTTATAAATAATAAAATAGGAATTAAAAAATAAAAAATAAAATAAAAATGTTAGGCGGGAAACTGAATGAACCTAGTTGTGACACGTGGCATTGTCCTACGTGGCATAATCCTGCTATATAATATATAATAGATTTAAAGTTTCACCTCCCTTTTATGTATATGCTTTTGGTTTTTGAATTTTTATTTATTTTAAAATACTTTTTTCCCTCTCGGTCCTTCGGTTTGTTGTAAACTAGCAAAGGTTTGTGGCTTGCGAGAGTAATACACACAACATAGTCTCAAATCTCTAATGCGGAGTTGATTGCGGTGAGATCCCCTGTTCACAGCCGAGGTCTTCCAATTCAGGAACATGTTGGATTGGACTGTCAGATTTCTTAAACAACCAAGGATGATACAAATCAAGGGTATGTTTGGATTGACTTATGCAGAGCTTATAAATACAGCTTATGATTGATTTATAAGCTATTTTGGGCTTATTTTTCATAAGCTACCCATGATAGCTTATCAAAACAGCTTATAGCTTATATGAAATAGTTTTACTATATTTTTTCTTCGATTATAAAATTAGTTTATACAGCTTATGCCATAAGCTGGAGAATAAGATATTATGCCAAACAGGACCCAAATCAAGTACCTTCCCATTACTTAATATACATACCATACATGACATGCTTTTCTTTGGACCAACTATGACGCACATCACATGAAGTATGCCTCGTGGGCTGCCATTACATGCGGGGTGATTACATCTACTTCTAATTTTAAAAGAAAATATGTTTTTTGTACAGTAAGTTTTCCACTTCATCGACACCGATACCTTTTGTGACCGTTCCGTTATTTATAATTACTAATTTTATCCATTTTCCGTATATAGAAAATGAAATGGAAGACCAAACAAGTGTGATCTAAGTGATAAACAACTTGGGTCTTTAAGCATAGGTTTATCGTTTGGAGACAACTCTTAAATGTATTTTTTATTTTTTAAGTAATTAATCTCTGCAATTGCGCTTTGTCGCATGAAAAATATCTAAAAAATCACAAAAAATGAAATGGAAGAAAACAACTCCCGATTAATTCATATCAATAGTTTTACCAAGTAGAAATTCATATAAATTGTGGGTACCGTTCATATAAATTGTGGGTACCGTTACCTTTGCTTTAGAACTTCTATAATTTCAACAACCGACAAAAAGTTGTGTATTTTACGGACATTATGCGATTTTAATTAGAAAATACTGTACAATTTTATGGTTGTTGGATTATAATTATAATTAAATTAATGGACTAATTAAGCTATCAGCAAAATATTTTTTTTTTTTGAGATAACAAGAGTATCATCCATGTACAATTGTGAAGACTAATCATTTAAGGTACAAAAATTCATTTAGAGGGTTGATAAATCTCATAATAAATGCTCTTTCAGAGATATTGAAAAATATTTTGAATACATGCAAAAATTCTCGCAACCAAAAAATGTTTGGTTTTGATTACGCTAGGAACTTTCAGATTCTCTATATTTAATATATACTAATGAAGTGGGTTAATTAATAAAAAAGACTTAGATAGCTAATTAAATGCTATTTCCACATAAAAAAGGAAATTATACTAGCCACTCTTTTTGTTTTTCAATTTCTTTCCTTTAGGTTGTTTTACATTGACCAATGAATGACTTTATTGACAAATTTTTTGTCTTTATACCATTGTCTTTTCATTATTTCACTTTTTCACTAACTCTCTCTACATTAATAAGGGAATAATTGATAGAGTATAATTTTAAACTATCAAAAGGACAAATAAATAAAAACAATTTTTTCAAAAAATGGGCAGTTAAAAAATACGGAAGGAGAATAATAAAGAAGGCTTAAATATTCTAATATTAAAAGTTATTTCTATAGGGAAAAAAAACTCTATATTTTTATTGGACTAGTTTTACATCCTTCTTAAAACATAATCTACCACAAAAAATCTTTCTTAAAACATCTCAATTTTCATAACACTGTATGGAAAGGTATCAATTAAAAATAAATGCATTTTAAATACTTTTTCATTTACTACTCCATTTCATATCTGTAGTGATTTAAGATTTTGACACACAAGTTAAAAAATAATTAATTGAGAAAATTTTAGATTAAAATACATCTATTTATTATTTTACAAAGTTTCTTATTTTTATTATTCTTAACTACTCTAATTATTACCGCATTCATAGTGTATTAATTATAGTAATGATATAATTGGAAAAAAGTTGTAAATTATATCTTGAAATTATAAAATAACCAACGTTTAGAGACAAAAAAAAAGGCTTAAATACTTTTTTCGTCCTTGCAAATATAGCGAGTTTCACTTTTAGTCCTTGTAAAAAATTTTGTTTGTTTATAATCCCTGCAATATCCAAATCGTCCCATTTTAGTCCTTGCCGTTAACTTCCGTTAATTTGCTAGTGATGTGGCGAACACGTGTCCAAAATGCTCTGCCACGTCATATTAATTGGCCACGTAAGACGTTGACATGGATATAACTTCACCTTCTTCGCTTCCCCTCTCCTCCTCCGCCGTTGTCATCCCACCCCACCCCCTCTTCCTCAACCCTAATCTCCTCTGCCATAGTCCGAAATGCAGAACCATTAGAAAATATTAGAACTGGGTCAGAGTGCAAAAAGGGGGCTTTCCCCAAATCCTCTTTCCTGCACTTATTGGAATAGTGGAATGAACAGCAGAGGCATCAACAAACTGCCCTCCTTCTTCACGACATTGTGGACACGCGGCAACGCATCATGGCAGGCAAACGTGCCGGTGCCCGCGTCCTTGAGAGCCCGTCTTGCCGTGACTGGATCTCATATCAACCAAAGCTGCAACAGGGGAAGCCAAGAGAGTACTGGTCGATCTATTTGTGAAAGGATAAAAGAGCCCCAACCCCATTATCATTGTCCTGCGCACCCTCCTCATCAGAAGAGGGGAACTCCCTAGACTGAAAATTGCACTCTTTTGGCGGTGCATTTCCATAACTGGGCACCAAGGAGATGTTTTGAAACATAGATTGAATTGAATTGAATTAATTATTAATTGAATGGAAGAAAACAACAAGAGAGAAGAGAGAGAAAACAACAATAAAACATGTTATTGTCGCCTTCCCCACTTGCCCACCGCTTCCCATTCTTTTTCTTTCCCTACTATTCATATTCATATCCATAAATTCTAAACTCCAATCAATCCAATTACTCCCACAAATCCCACCCCCTTTTGCTCCTCCTAAATCTTAATCCTATGTGGATTTACGTCCCGGTTACGTAGGTGTACACAACCAGTCAAGTCAACCACCAAGGAGTTCAAGAGGTGACTAATTGTTGTTGTTCTCCAAAGAGATGGTCTTGGTGGGGAGCTCGACCAGCAATTGGGCTACCTCAGTTTTCTTGGTCTTGTTGTCGTGTTGACTGTTCTTGGCCTTGCCCTTGTGGCAGGCGAACATGTCGTCTCCCTTGACGACTTGAGGTAGCGAGAGAAGCATGCGTGCAGGTCATCCTATGTCCTTGATGGACTGTGGCGGAGGAGATTGGGGTTTAGGAAGAGGGGGTGGGGTAGGACGGCAATGGCGGAGGAGGAGAGGGGAAGGCAAGAAGATGAAGTTATATCCATGTCATCGTCTTATGTGGCCAATTAATATGACATGGCAGAGCGTTTTGGACATGTGTTCACCACATCACTAGCAAATTAACAGAAGTTAACAGCAAGGACTAAAATGGGACGATTTAGATATTGCAGGGATTATAAACAAACAAAAATTTTTACAAGGACTAAAAGTGAAACTCGCTATATTTGCAGGGACGAAAAAAGTATTTAAACAAAAAAAAAACTAAAATGATAAAAAATATGGGATGAGGGTAATAACATACTTCATTCGTTTCAAATTAATTGTCCATTAAAGTTATTTCATCAGGATAAAGAAATGCAATAAATAAGTTAAAAAATAGAACAATTTTACTAAATTATCCGTTTAAATTTGTTATTTTTATAACATTTATTAATGAAAGTATGTTTTATTAATGTTGTATATTTTCAAAGGCTTCACTTGCACCATTAACTTTATGAGAAATGTTATATCCTCCTACATATCATCTTATTACTTTATAAAGTAAGAAAGAGAATACAACTGATATCTTAAAAACATAAGAAACAATTAATACTTGCTCTATTTAATAATTAGGAGAATTTATAGGAATAAAAGGTAGGAAGATTTAGTATTATTCTAACTTTATTTTATTTTACTTAATGTTGAGGTGCAGCATATGCACCGTCCAATGAGTGAATTAATGGAGTAATTATGTTATGACATTTCCAATATGCGCGATCTAGCGAGTAATTAATGCCCTAATAAGGATAAATTTTGAAAAAAAATAATACTACATTAAAAATATAAAAGTGGCAATTAATTTGATTTATTTTTATCTTCCTAACTTGACAAATAATTTGAAACAGGGGGAGTAATTTAAAAAGGGTCCTATTAATTAGTGACACTGGTTAAGGAATCAATGAATAAATTTTTTATTAAAAAATAATATTAAATGCATTCATTAATTAAAAAACTACATTTTTCAATAAATACTTAATTACTAATATTTTAACACATTTTTTGTAATACTACTTTATATGTCACAAAATAAGTGACGTTTTAGCAAAAAGAATTTCCAAAATAAGTGTTATTTTATTTTATTTTATAATAAAATATTAATTATTTTATTCTAATTTTATCTTAAATAATATTTTTCTAGAGTGTTGTATTGATTTGTGAACAGTATAAATAATAATTTTATCTCATCGATCCACTTATTATTATTTTTAATATGTATTCACAAACATTAAAATTCATAGTATTTTGAGACGAAAATAATACTTTCTCTAGTCCAAAATATAAGCAACATAGTATAAAAATACATAGACCAAAGAATGCTTTGAAATTGGATAATCTTAATTAATATTCATTAGTTTCAATTTTCTTTTTCCAAAATTACCTCCTTTGATGTCTCTAGTAAATACTTCATCCATTCCTTTTTATCTGTCATTTTAGGTTATTTCACCATAACCAAGGAATCAATTAATTGGTAATTTTTTTTCCTATTATACCCCTATTTAATTAGTCTTTAAGAGTAGACGAATCAATTAATGTGTCTCATCATTCTAATCATTTCCAACCCCTTATTCAATTATCTAATTAGTCTTAGATACATTCACATTCACATGTGTGTATTAGTAATAAATTTATGTTGTTGAAAAGTAAAATAATTTTTGGGAGTAGATGTATCATATTTAATTAGTCTTTGAACTTCTCAATTACTACATTAATCAATTTATGAAAAATATGTAAATAATTAATAGGGTTAAGGGTATAATTGTCAAAATATAACCTTAAACTATCAAAACGATAAATAAAAAGGAATAAAATTTTTCTTAAAAATCGACAAATAAAAAGGAACAGAGGGAGTATGAATATTGCATTAAATGAATAGTATAATTGGAAAACTAACATTTAATTTATATGAAAATTAATAAATATTGCTTATATTTTAGAAAAAAAAAGTATTTTTGTTATTTATATTTTGAACAGAAGTACTATTTTAAAATTTTAACAACATTCTCGGTTAGCATTTGTCTTCAAAATACTCCATAGAGTTGCCCCATTTCTGATAACGCATTCCATAAATAAAAGCACAACAAAAGACGATTATTACGGGTATTTAGTAGAGTTGTCAAAATTGGCCGGCTCGGTTGGCCCATCTTTTAGGCCGGTCTGGGCTTAATAATTATAGGCCCAAAAAATATTGGGCCAAAAAGGCTTGGCCCGGTGGGCCCAATGGGGTGGACTGAGCCCAAAATTTTTCCCCTCTTTTATGGTATTTTGTGATTTTTTTTTTGTAAAAATAGTAGGCCAGGTCAGGCTCACCCCGGTGTATTTTAGGCAAGACTGGACTAGTGTATATGTAGCCCATAGAAAAACGGGCTGATCCAGGCCTGACCTAGTTTTGCAATTGCTGGGCGGGGTGGCCCGGTTTTGACAGCTCTAGTATTTAGTAATAGTATTAACTATTTTCCAATGTTTGAATTTAAATATGAGATTGATTATCTAGTCTTTACTCTTATCCCACATTAACTACTGATGTTTAATTACTTTGACATTTATGATATTTTCATTTAATGAAATGATAATGAAGCCATTTTATAATCTCATTTCCTTGCAAGTAAAAGACACCGATTCACTCACACAACATAGCTTACTGGCAAGTAAAAAGCATTTTTCATACTAAATTTTAGGTCAAATAAATTCAGATGATTTTTTCCAGGCAATTTTAAAATTGCACTTCTAAAATCAATTTGATGTATTTAATTTAATACACACATAACTGCTGCCTTTCGAATTCAACTGCTAATAATTAAGTTAAAGAAAACACTGGTTAAATAATAAACCAACTTTACTTGAGTTAAATAAAAGGAGGCAAAAGACAGTCTGTGATTGATAAGAGGGAAGAGAAAAATAACCAATCAATAATACTCTTTTCGATCTAAATTTGTTTCGGTGGTTTTAGTTTTTTATTTTTGTTCAAAAATTTTGGTTGTTTTAAAATTTGAATAGATAAATTTTTTTAACTATATTTTTAATATAATTAATAAATTTTAAATAAAAAAATAATTAAAATAATTGAAAATAATAAATAATAAATAGAGTTATTTTAATCTAAAATTTATTTAATTAATTATTTTTTAATTTATATATTAAAACTTTAAATAACCAAAAATTTAGACGGGAGAAAAAATTATTATTATTATTATAATAAAAACGTGGTAGAGGGAAAATCTATCGCCAGGCAGAGGCTGACTATAAAGGAACCCCTTTATCTCTGCATCTATTGCCCTTCTCACTCACTCTCTCACTCTCACTCTCTCTCACACACACACACTGTCTAGAATGCCTCTGTTCTTCTCTGTCAATCTCACAACGATAGAAAGAAATAGAGGCATTCGTCGGCGCCAACTGTAACAAAGTTTGTTGCCTTGACAGCGTAGAAAAAAGTAGAGGGCTTTTTTCCTCTACTTTCCGTGAATGAGAGTAGAGAGATCTACACTATTAAGTGTCATTCCTTCTTAGAGTCTCCCAAAAATTAATAAAATTCCAAGAAGGGCATTTTTTCCTAACCGTTTTCTTTTCCCAATCACCCAACAAAACCACATTTTTCTACCCCATTACAATTACCATAAATCCCATATCCCATATAAAAACAAGGGTCATTCATTCATCTCTATCTCATTTTTCTCTCATTCATTCCAATTCAGCTAGCTAATTGTTTGTGTATTTGGCCAAAATGGTTGATTCCCAACCCACAAAGGTTTTCATACCGGAGGCACTCCCGGGTGTGAACTATGACGTGGCGGGTCAAATCAAGCTGATATGGGATGTGGTGAAAGCTCCATTGATCGTGCCTCTACTCAATGCTGGGGTGTACATTTCACTAGCAATGGCACTCATGCTGTTCATGGAGAGGGTCTACATGGGAATCGTCATCATCCTCGTTAAGCTCTTCTGGAAGAAACCAGAACAACGCTACAAGTACGAGCCACTCCAAGACGATGAGGAACTCGGAGGCTCCAATTTCCCTGTCGTCCTTATCCAAATTCCAATGTTCAATGAAAAAGAGGTGAGTGAGTGAAACACACAGATTCTCTGCACTGGATTTATTTTTTGCTGAAAAAGTAGAGAACTTTGAAATTGGTGCTAACTGATGTGTTGGGTTTGGTTTCTGGGTCAGGTTTACAAGGTCTCCATTGGAGCAGCCTGTGGGCTTTCATGGCCTACAGACCGTCTCGTGATCCAAGTTCTCGATGATTCTACTGACCCTGTCATCAAGGTAGTGAAAAAAACTCGACATTGATAACATCTTGGCATTTTTTCAGTTTAATTTTCATATTCTTGAGCTACCCAATCAGGATCCTCCATTCTTAACTCTGTTCTGATATATGCTTATTTCTTCAGCTTTTTAACATATATGTCAACTTTAAGATTCGCGTGTATTCAAGTTATGATTTCAAGTCCCAAAGTTATGCTCCTTTTTTTTTTTTTTTTTGCTTGGCAAAATCCCAGCTCTTTCATCATATTCATCTTTTTAAATCCCAAAATTGACACTTTGGGCCTTGGGGGGTTTTTCTTGGAGTTGTTGCTGTATTCATGATTTGGGGGTTGGGGTTAATTGGGGTGTTTGCTGAAATAAATGACGTAATAAATTTGTGGTCCGTTTTGCTTTTACTTGATGAAATAAATGACATTAAAAAGGGAGACCAAAATTTTTGCGATTAATGCAGCAAATGGTGGAGATGGAATGCCAGAGATGGGCAAGCAAAGGGATCAACATAACGTACCAAATCAGAGAGAACAGGGTGGGATACAAAGCTGGTGCACTCAAAGAAGGACTCAAGCGTAGCTATGTTAGACACTGCGAGTATGTGGCCATTTTCGATGCCGATTTCCGTCCAGAGCCTGATTTTCTCAGGCGTGCCATTCCTTTCCTTGTTGGCAACCCTGACCTTGCTCTTGTTCAAGCTCGATGGAGATTTGGTAAGCCAAAGTTAATTTTTCAATTTTTTAATTGTTACTGTAATTGTTAATTTTAATCTTAAATAAATAAATATATATGCTTACTACTCCTAATTACTCTACTCCACTTCTCATTTTGACTTCATTTAATAGTACACTAACTTTTTTTTAACCGATTTCCTAGATTCATAGTGTCGGTGGCATCTCATTTTTTATTTTTCTTTTAAAAAAATAATAATTTTGCAGTGTTTTTTTTATTTTGATATATTAGAGCGTGGTGTGTGTTGGTGTAGTAGAGTGGACTTTCGCTTTCCCATTTTGTCCTCGTTTGACCCGGGTTACCCCAAGGTGATGGGGCCTACGAAAACAAACCCTTCAATCACGGGTTGGGATCACTAACGAGCTAGCCGCTCTCGTTGTGAAGCTTGTTCCCTTCATGTCCATGGTCCCACTCCCATCTAGAGGAGTAAAATAAATTATAAAAAAAGTGAAAGATTGGAAAGAAGAATTAAATTAAATAATAAAAAAAACTAAAAACAAATATAATTCTACTTCTTCCTAGTTTTAATTCTATCACTTGCCAGCTCAGGAAAACCTTCGCCATTTATGGCATAATGCTAACGTACAAATATAATAATGTTGAGTGGGCGGGTATGATAATTGTTGATTTGTACTAGTAAAATTTTGCCCTCAAGCAACTGTTAAAATGCTAAAATTGAACGATGGTATTTTTTTAATGCGAAAGTGATTGGGTTGTGGAAGGGGTAATTTTGTCAATTTAAGTGAAAGAGAGAACAATGTGAGTTAACCTGTATAGATCCAACGCGGGTTAACTTGAATACAGGGGCGGGTCGGGGCAAAATTGCCATACGCGACGAATCCATCCAAACTTCAAAGTTCCCACTCCAGCGAACCCACTTCCCACGTGCTTTTGCAGTATTTTTTGGGTTTTGATAAAAAATAATAATAATAATAATAATAATAATAATAATTAAACTAACAACAGTGTGGGTAGCACCATGTGCCCAATGGTGGACCTTACCCTTCCCTGCCGACACTTCACCTATTCCCCTTCTCTTTTATCACGTCACCTAAGCACAAAACAGTACTAAACTTCATAGCAAACTAATAGGATTTTTATATGCTCCATTAATTAATTTAATTAAGTAGTAGTGTTAGTTTATTTAGATATTTTAAGTTCTGCTCTCATTCTCATATTATAGTATTTTTGGTTCATTTATTTGCTAAAATATAAAATTAATGTGTTTGTGTGGGGCCGCAGCTGACTTTTGCTTTTCTGTACATCTGGTCCGCCACCGTAACGGCAATGGCATTATGATTTGTCCTGTGATTGTGTACTTACCTTATTAGGAAGTTAATTAATTAATTCACCAAAAAGTAAAAAAAAAAAGGTAAAAAGTCAAAAAAACTCGGCGTAATTTCTTCCTCTTCTTCTTCTTCTTCTTTTCAATTTGTACCACTACCACCTAGTTGTGGTCTCGCTTTGTCTTTCCATTTTTGGTGCCTACGGATTATTGTTACTGATGTAGTAGTCATTTTCACCATTTTAATGATAAAATTGAGCAGGCATAAATTAATCGGTGATACTAATATCGAAATTGACTAATTGAGGATGTGTTATACTGACATTGAGAATGTGACAGTGAATGCGGATGAGTGTTTGTTGACAAGGATGCAAGAGATGTCCCTGGATTACCATTTCACAGTGGAGCAAGAAGTTGGGTCAGCCACTCATGCTTTCTTTGGTTTCAACGGTAATTCATTCACTTTACTTTGTAATCTTATATATATAGTTTTGACTCATGGCATATTGGCATAGGTTAGTTACTTATACTAATGATTATTAAGGAAGTTGGTGTTTCGGGAACCTGAATGAATGCAGGGACAGCTGGTGTTTGGAGAATAGCTGCTATCAACGAAGCAGGAGGGTGGAAAGACAGAACAACAGTGGAAGACATGGACCTTGCTGTTCGAGCCAGTCTTAGGGGATGGAAGTTTTTGTACCTTGGAGACCTCCAGGTGAATGAATCTTCTTTCTCTACTTCCTAAGTTTACTACGTTTTGAATGCAATCAACGGGAATATGAATCATATGATGTCTCTCTTCTACTTATTCTAACTATGTTATTTATTTATTTATTTATTTTGATAGGCCAATGTTAGTTGTTAATTAAATGTTAGTATTGTTAGTTTTTTGGGTGAGGGGGAATTGAACCCACTCTCTCCTTATCTCTCCACTCCTTACCTCCCCTCACCCAACCACCAAGCCATCCTTATATCCCCTTTCTAACTATGTTATTATGATTACAATTTTCTTTTTATTGATGGTAGTTTTGTTTTTTATATACATTTGGAAAATAACAACATTATATAGGCGAAGAGTGAGCTTCCAAGTACTTTGAGAGCCTTCAGATTCCAGCAGCACCGATGGTCTTGTGGTCCTGCTAATCTGTTCCGCAAAATGGTGATGGAGATAGTAAGGAACAAGGTTAGCCTCTTCTCCAGTCATTAACTCATTTACTACATATATATATATATTTAGGGAGAAAAGGGACAATGTTGATTAAGAATTAATGAAGAGCCAAACAAAAACAAACAAGACATGTTTTCATATATGTTCTGAAATTCTGATGATGCTTTTCTTTTGTGTGCATATATACTTCTGCAGAAAGTGAGGTTTTGGAAGAAAGTGTATGTAATATACAGCTTTTTCTTTGTTCGCAAAATCATAGCTCACATGGTCACCTTCTTCTTCTACTGTGTCGTGATTCCCCTGACAATCTTGGTCCCTGAGGTTCATGTTCCAATATGGGGAGCTGTTTATATTCCTTCCATCATCACCATTCTCAATTCAGTGGGAACACCGAGGTCTGGTTAATTTGCTATTGTTTTTACTTGTATCAATATTGTATATTCTTGAGTCTAGTTTAGTCCAGTTAATTATTTAATTTTGTTCTAAAAGCTGTGTGGAATGGAACTTTGGCAGGTCCATTCACCTTCTGTTCTACTGGATCCTTTTTGAGAATGTGATGTCTCTGCACCGTACCAAGGCAACCTTCATAGGCCTGCTAGAATATGGGAGGGCCAATGAATGGGTTGTAACTGAAAAGCTTGGAGATTCTGTCAACAACAGTAAGAACAAATCAGGAGATACCGCCAAGAAGACTAATGTCAAAGCTACCAAGAAATCTCGATCCAAATTTGTGGAGAGGTCAGTTATATTTATTTATTTAAATGAAATAATTGTATCTGCATTATTTGGCATTATATAGTCTCGAGTTATACATCTCGAATATTGTGGTTGTCACTCACACACACACACACACACTGGCATGATGGAGATGGGGTTCTAGATTGCTTGGCCAATAATTTAATGATATTGCAAGGAAATTATATGTGGCACTAAGACTATTTTGTGGTTCCTTCCTAGTGAATATTTTTAAGTTATTCTTCATCTTTGTCAGTTAAAGATTCTTTGAGTAGGTAAACATTTCTTCCAAATTCTTTTTAATTCCATTTCCAAATAAGCAGCGTGCTACCCTAATCAAAACGTTTCTGTCACATGCACATGAACATCAGAGAATTTTTTAGAAAACCACATGCACATGACAGATTATTTTACAAAACCCAAATTGAAATTATTATAGAATGAACTCAAATTATTAAGTATATGGTTATGTTTTGGAGTGGCTCTGGTTCCAAACAAGGGGGAGGTTTGTCCTACTTTTTAACTCTAGTTCCTTATTAACCATTTCACTTTATCAATCCAACATAGTCCAAGTTAAAAAGAGAATTATCCAAATCATACTTGAAAATATTATTTTGAAGTATCATATACGTACATAGAGATCTTAAAAGTTTTCATATTAGGCCACTAATTGCTATCAACATCTGTTTTCTCAGGTTAATACTTGAGTTTCAGATGGGATAGAAAAAATCCTTCTTGTAGTTTTGGTTTTGGCTAACGTGTATGTGTTTGAACATGAACAGACTTAATTTATTGGAGCTGGGATTTGCGGCCTTCCTCTTCGTGTGTGGATGCTATGATTATGTGCATGGGAAACACAACTACTTCATTTACCTCTTCCTTCAGACCTTAACCTTCTCAATTGTAGGATTTGGCTATGTTGGCACCATCGTGTAAAGCTCATTGAGCCTTAAAGTTTCATCAGTGTCGTGTCTATATATTTCTAGTTTCTCCTCTACAAAGTACATGAAGGGGAGGGCTCATTTCTTCAAGCAACAAAACGCTTCACCAAATCTACAGCTAGTTTAGTGCAGATCATTTTCATTCTGGGAAGGAGAAGTTCTTTCCAAGATTTCGCTGTCATCAATCAAGAAGATACAAATCAGTGGCGGAGTGTGTTATTGTTAGAATTCCAATTGCATTACACAGGCTTAAAGACAACCAAGAAGATCTGTCAAAAAGCGCTTATGTTAGAGCCTTAGACTGTTAGATAGTGTGGTTTTGTTATGCAAAATAGATTGTTTTTGTGAGATTTTACAGTTACATATTTCGTTGGTCCTCTATTTATTAGTTTTCCTTAGTCTGTGCCAAATAATCTGAAGGATAAAAAATGCATTTCTGATTCATGTTATTTGACATTTTTCCCCAAGCAATGAATTTTAGCTACCATATATATGCAATCATGCACTGCTTCTGTGACAATATTACTTGTAGGGAGTGCTTAGATTAAAATAAGGTCATCCTTGAATATTTGCCAATGATTCTTCTCCAATGCCCTTTTTCTACACTCAAACTTTTTTGAAGATATTTTTGGGAAGATATTTGTTTACACAGATTGCAAATATTCTTTTCTAATTTTTATGTTTTAAAAGGTACAATCTCTTTGAATTCTGAACGTTCCCACAATAAAACAAGTAACTGCAAAATTTCACAAGTCCTCAAATCCAGTCATTTTCATTAGTTCAAATAAAAGGTCCTTTTCTTCTTTTTCATTTTATCCGGGCCCCTTACTTAATAGATGTCTTCTTATGTGAGAGAAGCATGGGATTCCATATTTCAGTTTTTGTCACAGCTTCCATGTATTATAAAAATCAACATTAGGATAAGAGATCACATGCAACAGAGCATGTGCTGCTAGTTGTATTATCTAAACCACGCCATCAACCATGATTTCTTTCCGTCAGTAGACTTATGCTTCAACTGACCAATATTCCCAAGCCAATTGTCTTCATGCAAATGGTTCAATTATAGCCCTATCACAGGCTTTGCTCAACAATGTTTTATTAAGGCATGATGTTCTTTTGACAGGTCACACAGCAAAGGATCCTTTTGGGTCTCACCAAAGGATAAAAAAAGGAAACAAAGTAGCCTTTTTGGGAATACTCTCATGCTTTGAGATGCTCAGTCATATGTAACCTGTGATGGCAAGAAGAATAATGAATTGTCATTTTGGTTACTTCAAGCAAAAGTGTCATTATCTGTGTAACCTTTCCCCTATTTTATATTGCTTTAATTTACTGTCTAATAAGTTTGTTACCAGAGCGAAATGTGTACGCACACGCAATCTTAATCCTCAATATGGGGTACACTTTAACACTATAATATTGAGGCAATGAGGCTAATATGATAAGATGGGTGCCATCAAATTGAGTTTCCTATGATCATTGGAAATGGGAACTGTAATTTTAACCCATTAGTTAAAAAGGTATGTCACAATGATTGTCCTCTTTATTTGATAGTAACTTTCAAGGTAAGATTTTTTTCTCAAAAGCTTGTCCTGCTGATATATAAAACACGGGTCAAAAGCAACAGCTAACTAATTTTCTTCTTTACACGATATTCATGCTGAAAACACTTAACTCACACTTTCTTTCTTTGCAAGCTGGGCTTCAGGTTTCAACCTTTGTTCCATGTCATCAGATTCCTTTAGTTATATTGTATATCAACACAGCATCAGATCCTCCCGGTTCCCTACGATGATGCGATCCTATTTCTATGCATTGAGCTAATTTTTTACTTGTATATACTAGTTATACAACTTGAATATTTTTATGAAAATTAAAAAACTTTAGAGCACATTATACAACTTGTTAATATTTTTTTAAAAATGCAAAAGCTACTTGCGCATTTATGTGGCCATTGGCAATGTAACCTTGAAGATTGAGCTTCCCACATGTTGTGCAATGTAATGTAATAAACATAAATATTGGGCGAAACTCAATTGTTCTAGTTGATTATAAAATCATCAGGAATGAATCAACACAGATTTAACATAACAAAAAGGATAATATGAAACAAACATAAATACACACTGGGGTGATGAAGTTTGTCCGATTGTCCTGTTCCAATCTGTAAACTGTATTAGCGATTCATTTGGTAGAAGAAGAAAAGCGTAGTGAGAGCATTGAAGTTCAATCCAGTGATCCCCGTAAATATTCTCTATTAGAAAATTTCTTTTTATCAATATAAATGTTATTTTTCTTCTAATTTGAAAAAGTTTTAGATATAATTAAATGATATTTTTTTTATCAGACAGGTTATATAATTATACTGTGTCATATTTACTCTTGTAAGAAATTAAATATTTGACCAAAAAAAAAAGTAAATATGACAAAAAGTATAATTATAACAGGTAAAGGAAAAAAATTTTTGACAAGTAAAAAAAAAAATTGCTGGCTGTGGGGTTCGAACCCACGCGCACTTATGTGCAGAAGATCTTAAGTCTTCCCCCTTAACCTCTCGGGCAAACCAGCTTATTGATATAAAGCCCTCACAATTATTTATCTGATATACTAAACGGAACCTTCTAGTCTAGAAAATAGAAAACAGAAAAAGGAACGTAATAAGGCAGAGTTGAATACTTAAATTGAAGTAATGAACCCAACACTCCCGCGAAAGTAACCCAAACCCAGATTGGCTTGGCGATTGTGGTAGTGGTGGTATAATGGCGGAGCACTTGGCATCGATATTGGGAACGGAGAAAGACAGGGTGAACTGAGATCGGAGCGTGCAGGCACGGTGACCGGCGTTCTCGGCTTCACACGAAGCCCAGCATAAGCCCAACGCTGCTGCTTTCAAACATGTACCAGCGCCCTGACATGATCACACCCGGCCAGGCCCAGCCCATCGTTCCCCGTAAGATCCAGGCCCACTTCGACGACTTCTACCAAGACCTCTTCGATGAAATTCTCCAAGTACGGCCACATCGACACCCTCAACGTTTGCGACAACCTCGCCGACCACATGGTACCGTACGTACTACGCTTCTCACATTTTACTCTTTCAATTTTATTTTTAAAACTAATAATAATAATTGCTCTGTTTACGTTCAGTTCAGAGAGGAAGAACATGCCGCCAATGCACTTAGGAACCTCACCGGAAGATTTTATACTGGTTTGTTCCTCGTTTTAATCTCTCTTAAGTTTAAGTTGCCGAACAATTGCTCTGCTCATATCTGATGAGTGTTTTGTGAATCACGTGTTTAAGGCTCTGGGAACCATTTTCCTTTGCAAAATATTGAAAACAAGAGGAGGAATGAAAATAACGTAAAAACTTTTTAATTAATAATGAAAATGAAAATAATCAAACAAGCCAAGCACCTTCTTAGTTAGGATTAATGGTGTCAAATATGTGTCCTCATCAAACTAAGTTGTGATTGTAAAAGTATATGGAAAATACACGAGTTAGAAGATCTACTTTTTTGGTATGCAGGCCGACCGATAATTGTGGGCTTCTCTCCTGTAACAGACTTCCGTAATGCCACTTGCAGGTAAATGGGTAAATGAGTTGAGATGTTGATGAATTATTATTCGAGTTTTGTTCATTAAGTGCTCGATCGCGGTGGAACAAACAAACTCAAGCTTGAAGTTAGGCTTAAATCATTGCTTTATATGTTTAACACCTGCAGTTCACAAATAGCTTTTGTATGTGTGATTCATCTATATATTTGTACTTTTATCTGTCATATTTTTGGACCTGTTAAATGAGCTTCATATTTTTGAAAAAGGCAGGCTCTAGCTTTTAATTTGGCATGTTTAAATACATGAGATGGGCTAAGCTTAAATTTCAAGTGCTCGACTTGACTTGACTTATTTATACCCCTACTTGTAGGCAGTATGAGGAGAATACTTGCAACCCCAGTGGCTATTGCAACTTTATGCACTTGAAAGGAATTAGCAGGCAATTATGTCCTTTATCTGATAATCATGGTGTGAAGTGTGAACATTGATCCTCAAGCATTGATGTATGCATCCAATTTAAAAGCTTATATTTGCTTATGTTTTACCCAGAGAATTGAGGCGTGAATTGTTTGGGAGGCACCACCGTAGCAGGTACAGTCGAAGCAGGAGCAGGAGCAGGAGCAGGAGTCCTTATAGGCATCGAAGCCATGACGAGCGGTCTCATCGTGGTCATAGTGGAAAGTATGATGACAGGAACCATCATCATGAGAGTCATAGCAGGAAACACAGGAGCTGAAGCCTTGGACATAGGAGAGGAAGAAGTCGAAGTCCTGGAGGAAGGAGGAGTCGCAGTCCAGCCACAGATGGCAGTGAAGAGAGACGTGCTAGAATTGAGCAATGGAACAGGGAGAAGGAAGAGCAAGTGCATTCAAATAAAGTTGACACTGAGAAAAACAATGGCTACATGCAAGATGGTGATGAGCATCAGCAGTAAGAGCAACAACCTTGGGAGGGAGGATATGGATACTGATCTCTGTATGTTTTACTGGTTTGTGCCTTCTCACTTTCTTTTCTCTGCATATATTCCTAAAGCCCTAGGATAAAGTTTTTATTCCGTAGTACATCACCCACAAAATGTAGCTTACCACCCATTTTCCACTGTGCAGGTGGTACAGGTGCACTGTTCTGTCATATGGAATGTGTTTCCTTCTCCCCATCACTGTTTTTAATTTTTGGAGTTTACTGTTTTATCTTGCAGACACAATGCTTGATTGCATCAATGCAATAGCTTGTTGTACATCATGATAGGTTTCTCAAAAAATTTCATAATTCCGACAACAGTTTTTTATGGAAGCTGGCTCTGTTGCATTATTATATAACTTTTCTTCGGTCTACATAATAAATAATGTCATGCGTCAAAGTAGTGAGCCCTCTTTTGTTTATCATTGCATGTAGGAAGTTCTGCAGAAAGTGAAGGCAAAACAATTTCTTTAACCCTTCTGTTTCTCTAAAATTTTCAATCCTGTAATCAAGATTTGGCAAAAATCTAGCCATTTTTTCGTTGCACAATCAATTTTCCCTATTGTCATTCCTATCCATTTTCTTTACAATGTTGCTAATGTTTCTTTGCATTTCCGTCTCTATCTGCAACTGTGCAATGGCATTTTTGTATCTTGACCTTTTTATCTAAGAAACAGCTTCCCCTTTCTCAACTGGCTGGTCTTTACCATTCAGTTGATCATGTATGCTTGTTGCTATGGTTGATTTGCACTTGTGCTTGAATGCTAATACAGTTGGGACAACGATCACCACCATGTATGAAGGCTAGTGAACAACCAATTTCAATGGTTCTGTATGACTTTTTGTTTTCTAGGACCTTTATTTTACCCTTCTTTGGTGAAACTTTTAAAATAGTCATCATCTTACATTACGTTACTAGTTTTGCAGGTTCAGGTTCATAATTACTACTACTTTGGGGTGATGACTTCCAGCCAGAGCAAGCAATCATATGCTAGGATGACTTTGTAGGTGAGGCCTTCTGGCATATCAGTTGTCTTGTTTTGTTTTGGCCTTTGTTTTGTTTTCTAGCGTATTAGGATGCTTTATTACAATGCAATTTGGGGACCGGCATTTGTACTCAATTCTTTTTTAGTTATCACTGTAAATTTGTACTCTTATACGGACTTGAAGAGCTTTGAACATTCAAACATGCAGATCTCTTACTCTGTCGCTGTTTAATGAAATGCATGACACGCCCGTTGAAGTTTCGCAAGAGTTAGGTAACAAAAAAGTAAAACTAAAACAGCGGACATTCGACCAAACAAAAACAGCAGAGACAGTAGTTTTTGTGTAAATTAAAATAGCAGAGACAACTCAAATTAATCAATTTTTATATAGTACACTTGAGTTTTTGTATGGTACTTTTTTTTAAAACCTGCGATGTCAAATTAACTCGATGTCAATTTTTTTATTTCAATTTTTCTAATAATGTTTAAATCTTTATCATTAGGCAATATTAGGTGCTGTAAATTATCACTAAAATATTTTTTTCAAAATCGGAAGTTATAAATATTTATAATTTTTGAAATTTTAATATGTATATTTTTATTTAGTAAATTGACTAAATTTTTTTTGTAATATTTGATTTATTTATATATTTTAATTATATTCAAAATATTTGCTAGTAATATTTAAATGTTATAGAAAAATCGAGTTTTTTACAAACAATAATTAGTTACAATTTCGGCGGGTATATACTGTAACTGTCAACAAATGTTCAGATTTCTCAGTGGTGTTTTGGTTCGAGTTTTTCAGTCTCCACTCTCCAGAGTTCTGTTTTTTTGTTCTTTTTTTAATAGTGATCGATATCTTATGAAAATGATGATAATTTCCATTTAATGAAGAAAAAAAAATCTACATAAGTAAAAAATATAAAAACTCAATGGAAGGAATAAAAAATTAAGTAAAAACATACGGAGTAAAATCAAAAAAATGTTAATGAAATATTCTTCCAACGCCGTTTCTTTTTTCTTTTTTTTGGGGGGGGGGGGGGGGGGGGCTGCAAATCAAACCATTGTTATCGAAATATTTATATAAAAAACATGAAGAGATGAATATGGCTGCAAGGAGGAATACCAAGAGGAACTTTTTTATGAGCAATAAATTTTGGCCATACAAATCATAACATTGGTGATTAAGATTAAAAATTGGTTCGACCAAAAAAAAAGATTAAAAATTGGTTCGACCAAAAAAAAGATTAAAAATTGGTTAAAGGTTTGAAAAATCACACAACTTCAAAAAATCACAAGATTTACTCCCCTTACTAAAAAAATATTATCACTTTGTTACATCCCCATAGGCCATAGCTGAATCATTTGCATACGATATATCCCCTTTCTCTTTTCCTCATCAGCCATTACCACATGCAATTAGCTATAGCAAAAGAGATGTTCAGATTTGTATGAGAGCGAGAGGAGTTCTTTTCAACAACGCATAGAAAGGCAAAGCACCCAACTAAATTTTCGAAGCACTCATTCATTGAATTGCTAAATAACAAGATTCAAACGCGACAATTTTAATATATAGAGACTCAGCAATAACAAAACAAAATTCCCAAACCATGTGTTCGCCTTAAACCTTCCACCGTTTACTAGCCTAAAAGAGAGGATAAAATATGAATGTTTTTACCATACTCACTGTAATACACGGGAAAATTACTACATGAATACGGTAATAAATGCAACATCACTTTCCACCATGCTTCGCCTGTTTATGTTGTTGAAAACCACTTTCGGAGGTGAAAGACCTGGACATATATATAACATAAAAAGTCGGTCATAATTCATAATCTAACTTGATAAAACTATTTTTGTTCAAATCATATTTGTTGCTGTTTCCAAAAAAAAACCATACTTGTTACAACTTTGGCAAGATAGTTGTCCACCAGAATTGGGAGTCTTGTCCTTTGCAACACTGTTGGGAGTTTTTCCACCCTTCTTCATAGGGTGAGGAGTTGCTGTATGTACACCTTTCTTACCATCTACAACACCAATTTAATCAAAGATATGATCAGTGCATAACGGAACATTAAATACAGAGAATGCAACTCAAACACGGGAAATGAGTAATGACAATGGAAAATGCATGATTTGCTATCCCTAGGTCTAGTACAAGTTCAATATGAATACGTTTATCAACAATTAACCGATGTGTGAAAACATTAGCATAAACTTAGCAGCAATATACCAAGCATCCAAGAACATAGACATCTATGGAAAACAATAAACTGTGATGAAAACTAAGGGGCATTTGTAAAAGCATTTCTAGATATTATAATTTGGCATTGTCTTACATCACAAAAACTTGTGTGTTTAGTTAAGCTAATAAAAAAGCTTATGGCCTACTTAAAAGCACATTTGAGCTTATTTCAATAAGCTTCTTATCTTATGCTTCTCTCATGCAACTAGCACTTGTTGAATAAGCACTGAATTAGACTATTTACCCGAGAGTGCCTCTATTATATAATACATGCATACACACACAGAGACATACATATATATAAAACAGCATTACCAGTCTTTTCAGGAGTAGCATTTTTAGCTTTCTTGGTAGGAACTGGAGTTTTTGATGCAGACTCATTGGGTCTCTTCTTGCCCTGATTCACCTTCAAAACATACAATTATGTATAAGTGCTAGTGTAATCTAGTCTGTTGATCACACAATCACAAGACAGTATATGACACAACAATAGAGCACATCATAGTATACAACTACAATTTCATTACCTTCTTAGCCGGGGTCTCTTCATCATCTTCATCACTCTCACCCTCTTCATCACTATCATTATCAGCATCCATCTATAATTATAAATGACAGAAATAACCATAAAAAACATTGAATACCAACAAGAAATATCAATATACTTATCTCATAAAAGACATAAACAATGTTTTACTGGAGGAAGACTCGGATAAACATTAAAGCATTTCATTTCATCTTCATGCACAATGTACTACAGAAAAAATCTTGACACCTCACATCTCATATGTTAAGAACAAATTACATAGATGTGCAATTTAAACCCGAAGTTACTATAATACCTCGTCAGAAAATTCATCTTCATCCACAGACTCATCATCAGATTCATCTTCATCTTTCTTTGGATCAACAATCTTGACTTGTTTTGCTGATGCACCAGTCACAGGTTTTCCAGATTTACTAACCTTTGCAACTTCAGCTTTTGTTTCAGGTTTTCCTAAAAGAAGATAATTACTAGTTATCGATATAGCGTTGCGCACAGCCAACAATAAATTTCAGATTAAGAGAAAACATCTACCATTTTCTTGGTCCATCAATGCAAGATCATCATCACTATCTGTCCAAATCATACAAAGTCAATGTTTGAGCAACAGACTTAACCAAAACAATACCAATACGTTTAAGAGAAACGTTTGAGCCTCACCAGAAAAGTCAGAAATATCCTCATCGTCACTGTTGCCACAGGGAACACATCAGTTAAGGAAAAATTGAAAAATAAAACAGTGATGCTAGATACATATTGCGAATTGTGATATTAGGATGAGACTTAGTAAAAAATCTGTGATTCTGTGTCATACATATTAAATTAAATAAAATGAATAAAATAGGTTCACACACATTTGGAACCTGAAAAGCAGTTACTTGGGTAAGCCAATTCACAATAATAATAATAAATAAATCAAGAGTTAAGGATACTGGATAACTTTGTATCCACAAAAATAAACACTAGCAGTTTTTGAATTGTGGGAGAGCTCAGACTCCTTGTCTAGAACTATATCCAAAGAGAGATGAGGGAAGTCATCCCTAGAAAGAGTTCCCAAGACAAGCTTCTGGCCATCAACTTTCAAGTACAGAACCACAGGTTCACTTGCTTTGTCTTTCTTCGCCTCCCCAAGTGCAACCTGAAGACAAAAACACGTTAGAATACAGCAGCAAGCAGCAGACGATAGGGTGAAAATAATTAACCATGAAATTCAAACCTGAGAAACGTGAATGTATCCATCAATTGGATCCGCTGGGTCAACTTTAACCGTCTGCGCCACCTTAACCTCAACACCTAAATTTAAAACCAACGTATAAGATGACATTGCCACAAAAAAACAAATAGACAAACATCTAGTAAGCGAAAAATCCAATCTAACAATTTAAAAATACACTAATGAATTGGGAATTAAAAACAAAGTAACGCATATTAACAAACTTAATTCAGAGAAGAATTTGCAGTGTTGCCGAAAATAAGCTTCAAAGATATCGCATAAATTTTTATGAAAACAGTGAAAAAAATAGAGAAAAAAGAAATGAAAATCTATGCAATGAAAATAAGCAGCAAAAGCAGTAATACGTGTTATCGTCGAGGATGAAGCTTCCCATTCAATACAATGAGAGTGCTCTCTAGAATACTAGAAAACAAAATATCGCGATACGTCTCTACTGTTTGAGCCGAGAAAAACACGACATAAAGAGAAAATCAAGAGCGATAGAGAGAGAGAGAGTATAGACAGTTACCCCAGAACTCCATTGGAGCTTCCATTTCGAAGGGAGAGCGAGAGTTGAGAGGCGCGAGCAAGGGAAGCTGCAACTACAACACTGGAAGGAAGAGAAGCTCTCGGTTTGAAAACAAAAAATGGGTTTAAGGGTTTAATATTTATATTGCCCGGTGCACCCGTATTAGGGTTTTTTTGAGTTCTCCCCCCTTTTCTTTTCTTTTTCTTATTTTAAAATATTCGAACTTATTACTAGAGCTGGCAAAATGGGCTTAGCCTGCCGGGCCGGCCCGAGCCCACCCGAAAAAACACCGGGCTTGGACACACAAATTCGAGCCCATTTTTAATCCGGGCTTTTTTGGCCCGGTCCGACAAAGCCCGAGCCCGAAGCGGGCCGCCCGAAAAACATAGGCCAAAGCCCGAGCCCGAGCCCGAAAAAAGCCCGAAAAATATAGGGCTCGGACACACAAATTTGAGCCCGTTTTCAATCCGGGTTTTTTTGGCCCGGCCAGATAAAGTCCGAACCCGATGCGGGCTGGCCCGAACCCGGCCCGAAAGCCCGAATTGCCACCTCTACTTATTACTAATCGATTTAATTAACATTTAAAATATAGGTTTAAATATCTTTTTCGTCCCTGTAAAATGACCGAGTTTCATTTTTTGTCCCTGTAAAAAATTTTGTTTGTTTGTGATCCCTGTAAATCAAAAAGTTTTATTTTTAGTCCCTGCAAAATTGTTTTAGTCCCTGTAAAATTTAGATCATGTTGAATTAGTCCCTGTAATATTTAGATAATTGTCAAAGTAGTCATTGTAAAATAAATTTAATAGGGACTAAAAACAAAATTGTTCACATATTACAGGGACTAATTCAACATGATCTAAATTTTACAAGGACTAAAACAATTTTGCAGGGATTAAAAATAAAACACTTTGTTTTACAGGGATCACAAACAAACAAAAATTTTTACAGGGACGAAAAATGAAACTCAGTCATTTTGCAGGGACGAAAAAAGTATTTAAACCTAAAATATATATAAATTAGTCACAATTAGGGGTGTAAATGAGCCGAGCTATTCATGATCTATTCGGGCTCGGCTCATTAAATGATCGCTCAAGCTTGTTTGTTTAATTAAACAAGTCAAGTTTAAGCTCAAGATTGAACTCGAATATTTAAATGAGTCAAACTCAAGCTTTAGAGGTTCGACATTAAAGGCTCGTGAATAGCTCGTTTATATATATAATCAAAAATTAGAATTGCACAGATCCTACATTTTGTATAAAAATATTTTTCTTTTTGTAGTAGTCAAGAAGTTTAATTATGAACTTTTTATTTACTAGATTATCTACACGTAATAGTCTAGAATTTTTGAATTTCATATATCACATGTTGAGCACTAATCTTTATTAAATACTCCATCCCATTTTGTTTATTGTTTAAGGTTGTGTCGCAAGAACTAAAAAATACAATTAATAGCTTAGAATTCATAAAAATTATTTTTGTTTTTTCTAATATGTCATTTGTTACTCTCTCTCTCTCTCTCTCTCTCATAGTAGTTAACAATCAATTACCCCCTCACTCCCTCTCTCATGTAAACCTAGTGCTTTAAGGTATAATAGGGGGAAAAAATAAATACTTCATTGATATTGTAAAATGACAATTAAAATGAGACAAAAAAATTTAGCTAAAACAACAAACAAAATGGGACGGAGGGAATACTGAACTAATAAAGTTCAAGAATAATTTAAGAAAAAAAATCATAAATGCAAAAATTTATTAATGAGCTAGCAAGCTAAGCCAAAGCTTTACTTTTTTTAACAAGCCTAAGTCCAAGCTTTTATTTAAGCTCATTTAAATAAATGAGTCAAACTTAAGTCGTCTATTTTTTTCACAAGCCAAACTCAAGCTTCAAGTGCTCGGCTCGGCTCAGCTCGACTCGTTTACACCCCTAGTCACGATTGACCAAGGCTAAAAATAATATCCATTTATTCTCATTTTTATAAAATAATTTTTATGTATAACTCTGCCACGGTTGTAATTATATATAGTATATACTATTATATATTTTTTATTATTTTAAATTTATTATTATAAAAACATTTGTAATAAATTATTTTTTATGTATTATTATTTTAAAACTAAAATACAAATGAATTAGTATTATTATCCTTAATAATAATTAATATTATTATCAGTTAAATAATAAAAAGTATACAAATATGGAGCTGATTCTAACAAGGGGGATCCACGTTGGAGACTTTTGGAAGCAGCCACGTGATATGTTGGTGCCAGATGGAACTTTTTACCTCCTCCTTGGGCCTTCTAGGGCGTTGGGCAACTAGTGAATGGATCTAATTGGAGCCCGCTGGGCTATGCCAAACATTTCAGTATATGCTATAGTTGTTGCCAAAAAGAAAAGTATATGCTATAGTTATGGACAATGCGTTTTTGTTGAATCATATTTTTGTTATATGTTTGACCAAAAAACGATTTTTGTTCTTTGAAAGACTTATTGATTGTTGACCAAAAAAAAAAAGACTTATTGATTGTGATTAGCAATTAATCATGTTCCGTGAATACTTTGATTCTTTGAAATGGTTATTCCGCTTGTGTTGAGTTATTTTCTGTAGAAGTTTGGGATTTTGACAGTTTGATACGGCCTATTCATCATATGTTACTGACAGCAATGGTGTATGATTTTTTTTTGGTCAATGCAATGGTGTATGATTCGAATGACATGTTAGCAAGTTGGGCAAGTTGTAGACGTAGTTGGATTTTAGCAATGGGCCATTATCTTCAAACCTTTTTGTTAGTTTTTGTCTTCCTCTTGTACAGCTAAATAAATCCTTTTGAAAACTTAATATTCCTCCCTGATGGGGGGCAGTTATGAAAATAAGTAAAGTGGCATATTCTCCATGAGAAATGTTATATTCTTTTATTAATTTTTTTATATATTCTTTTACTACTATTTTATAAAATAAGTATTAAATAAATAAATAAAAAAATACATTTAATATTTTATAAACATAAAAAAAATCTTAACCAATTTAGTAATTAATTTTTTTTATAAAAATACAAATTAAAAAAATTTAGAATTATTCTTCGGTGATAACTCAAATCAAACTTTTTAAAATAACTTCAAAAAAAATGAATGATATTCCTCGATTAATAATTCAATTAATGATAATTAATAACAATGAATGATTTTTATGACGTAACACTGTATGTACCCCTATTTCAGACTTTCATGACGGAATTGCTTGGCATGCAGGAAAAGTAAAAAGAAAAAAGGAGTGAATCAGATCGCTTGAGAATCATAATCATAATTCACAAACAGAAATCTGCAGCGTTACTTTGCTTGGCCGTTCCTACAAATCTACAACTAGCTATAGCCGACCTAGTTTTACAAGTGCCATTCATTCATTCACGGTTTCCTATTGGATAATGAAAAAATAAAAGTACACAAATATCAAGAATATTATTCATTGAGAGAACAATACTAGTGACCACTAGTATTTTCACCCACTGTTCGTTATCACGACGAGAAGTCCATGAACCTTAGCCAACCAAACGGTCCAAACCCACCACCACCACCACCACCTTTGCTCGCTTTGTCGGCCTGTCTGGAACACGTGGCAAACGGCGTCGTCACGCTACCGTCTCCGCCGTCGCTTCCGTTACACTTCCTCGGACACATAAAAAAGTTTCTGGACCCAATTTCCCTCACCTTCTCATCCCTATCCAAACCTGCACCAACAAACAAAACCAATCAATTTCCCTCCAACAAATAAAATAATAATTAAATTAAATAAATAAAATAAACTCTATTTTGTTTTTGTTGCTTTAATCGATTCGAATACGTAACAACGATGGCTTACTTTCTAAGCAGAACTGAGAGTAATGGAGGTCGAAATGGGAAGGCTCATTGGACGGCAAGATTGGGCGGCGACCTTCCTTCACGTATTGGCGCACCGCCGCCGCAACCAAATCGCCGACCGTCGATTCCGGCGTCATCAACACCTGAACGGGGCCAAGGCTTCCCATCATCGTCACCTTCAGCAGCAACTTCGACGGCTGCCTCGGAGCAATCTCAGCCACTGTCGTCGCCGCCGCGCGCTTCCTGTCCGACAGGAGGTCCGGCACCGTCTTTGGGCGCCGGATTTGTGCGCCGGACATGGTGGCCGCCGGAGTTGAGGCGTGCCCGTAAAAAGACGATGATCTCTCCGCTAATCTCCCTCTCCGGTGAGTCTCCACCTGGCCGTTACGGTGGTTCTTCGAGGTTGGCATGGGAAAAGAAATTTGTTTGCAGGGAGGGGGTAAAGTTGGAAATTGAGGAATTTTGGATATTTTATCTCAATCGGCGGTACCTGAAATATCTGGGGTGAGGGAAACCAAGATATGGAGAAGAGCTTGGGCTCTCTGGGTCACGCCGAATGGAAACTATCATAACCAGAAGGGTATAACCGTGAATATGCCAGGTGAAGCAGAAAATATGAAAATGAAAAAGAGAGAGCGAGAGTGAGAGTGAGAAGAAAGACCAATGGGATATGAAGATTTTTATTTTAGCGGAAGGAAAGGAGGACTTTGAAGTGCGTAAAGTTATGACCTCTGGGCTCTCTGACTCTTTTTCTATGCGTTTTTATAGCGTAAAATGCAGCAGAGAGTGTGGCAGTCAATAAAAAATGTGAAGCCCGGGGATATAATAATGCACTTTCACCCCAAAAATATACTAATGGTTCTTTTTATATCTAAATCAGAGTATTTGTCGTGCGCGTGAAGATTAATTTATTTGAGTTGAATAAAATTTAATAGGTGATAAAGCTCTATCACATTAGTTTTAAAGCTCTTGTACTGCTACTAATGGTTTTGTTGTATTACTTTTTATTAAAATCTTTTTTTTTTAATTTGATAAAGATTGCATGATTTTTGTAGTTTTAAAATATTCTAAAAAGTAATTAAAACAATTTAAAAATAATATTTCATGAATTCCATAAATTTTAAAAATATATTTAATTTTTTATGGATCTTGATAAATTAAGGATAGTGAGAGTATTTGATATATTTTATTAAATTCTTTTAATATAATAATTTCCTGTTGAGAATTTTATTTTTATTTTTAGTTTCATAACTAATGTTGCCAGTATTAATTGAGCACATCTCTTAGCATTTAATTTTTTTTATTTGAAGAAATAAAATAAGAGTTTCTCAATACCGGTTATGGCCCGTTTCGGACTTGACTCTGGGTGCGACTGTTAGGATTGTAAAAAGCGCTTGGAGTGCGAAGCTATCCGATGTTCGATGTGCACGTGGGGGGATGTGATTGCCTGTGGGCACTAGCCTACTAGGGGTCCTGTCCTTTGACTATGTGGTACGTTGATGCACACTAGCTAGGCCAGTTTGGTTAAAGGAATTGGGAGGAGAAGAAAGTGAAAGGAAAATGAGAGAATTAATTAGTTATTTGGTTTAAGCCAAAGTGAAATAAAAGAAATGTGAGAGTTTTCTCTTTTCTTGTTTGATTGGATAGAAAATGAAAGGAAAGAAAGAGTTGTATTGAGCAAATAACACAAATACCCTTTTGTAAAAATGTGAAATGAAATGAGTAAGATAAACTATAAAAAGATATTATCTTACAACAAAAAAGAAAATAAATACAATAATACAATTAAAAATATTATTTATTATTATTGATATATTTTTAGGAATTTAAGTGATGTTGAAATTAATAAATATTTAAAGGGAGAATTTTAAATTATTGTTATACTTTTTATCATAATTTTAATTTTTATCTTTATAACATATTATCCCTTGTCATCAATTTTTAGTCGGTGCTGCAGAGCAACAGGGATAGACGTAGAGCAAGGCTCTTGTTCTTTTCGTAAAAAATTAAAAACAAAAACAAAAGTGTACATGACATATGAAGATGTATTATAGGACATTTTAGTATTTTTATCATAGCAATCTCTCACTCCTTCCGTTTCTTCGCATTCATGCGAAGAAAAGTTTTTGCCATGGGCCCCACAAAAGTGTTCTTTTCTCTCTTGCTTTTCTTGCAATCCAAACGATGGAAAATGCTACTTTCTTCTCCCATTTTCCCCCTCTTCTTTTCTTTTCATTATCTTTCTCTAGAACCAAACACAAAGTAAATGTCGACAATACTTAAAAATATACACTTTCGTGCCACAATGGTGGCATTCAACATTTTTTGAGGAATCATATATACTCAATTTACTTATACTCTGTTATTTGGTACTTGTAATTGACTCTTGACCATGAATTGTGATTTTCTTTTCATCCCCACGGTGAGAACATTGTCACCATTAGGATTGTAATTAGACATTAACATTCTGAATGTTTAATTTCCACATCTCTAACAAAGAACCAATAAGCCAATTACCCTATGAATTTTTGTGTCAAATTAAATTAATTTGGCAAAGAAGTTTTTTTTTGTAAAGGAGTCAAATTAATTTAATGCACATAGGAGAGAGCTAATCTATAATATCAAATGATCTGCCAAGAGAGTCCAATCTTGATCAATGTTTCATGGCGGTTATAACTTATCCTTATAATATGTGGATTAATCAAACTTGTGACTAACTGGTCCAGAAAATACATCAGCACAAAATAATGGGTGGCATCAGGCATGCAGGGGAAGTGGTGGAGGAGAAACCGAACTATTGAGCAAAGCAATCATGACACGAAAGGAAAGAGACAAACTCACAAAACCGTGTTGTCTATGTCTATCTATAGACCATATTAACAGAGCCCAATAATGCGTAGAGTTAATTTGTTCCTTTCTTTCCCCGCTTCCCAATCTGATCAATTATTGCATTGTTATGCTTCATGGGTTAGGGGATCTCTATCTGAATTCTGAACTTTGTTATCTTGCAGACGCATTAGAAAATACCTTCTTGCGTTACGTTTCCTTCTTAGAATATTAATTCTGGCATCAACGTTTGCTTAATTACACAATTATAGCCTCTCCCTACCTTTAATTTCTTGTGCAAAATGGTTACTTGGTTGGGTTATTGTGTTCATTAATTTGCATTTCTTTATTGAGGATAAGGTTTGGCAGGGTTTGAATTACTTTGGATTGTCAAGTGTGAGAAAGAACATTCCAAAGAACATAATAAAACCATATTGTATGTCACTTTTTTATTTAGAGTATGATTATACTCTAAAATTGTACATGGTCGACTGAATTGCCCTGAATCATAGGCAGTCTAATAATAATAACAAAAAGTACTCTCCTTTAATTTTGTGGGTTTATCCCGTCGTGTGGGACTCATCTTTTGTTTCTCTGTATGAATTTGATACTTCTAAAATAAAGGGTACCCTTAATTAGAAAAGGAATAAAAATATAATTGTCAATTAAAAATTAATAATTGAAATGAAATGAAATATCAATGAAATGTGTATGAAACCGAACTGAAACGCAATCTTCTACGTACTGTCTTGTGTGCCGTGGCTGCAAGAAAGACAGAGCACAATGAATTGACAATTTATAGCTTTTGTATTAATTCCCCTGATAACATGGCGAAAGGTCAAGTATGATGACGGTAATGCAACTATTAATCGTTTCCATATATTTTATACTTAAACGCCTTTTGGGTACACGTAATATCATGCCAACTCTTTACCATCTCGCATTAGGTCACGATTTTGAGATGTTTGAAAAAAAAAAATTGTATTGAAAAATAAGAGACATGACGACCCTCGAAAAGGATTTAAAATTTTAGAAATATAAAAAATATAATTGTTAGACCTTAATACATCATTTGGTTTGAGACCAAGAGAGGAAAAAATTGAAATTCTCCTTGTTTGGTCTTCGAAAAATTACATGCGAGGATCATGCCTAAATTTTTCTACCCCCTTTAGCAATGGAGAGAAAACTATTTTGTTATTTCTCTATTTTTTGCACAAATATTTATAAATAGTAAACAAATTAAAAATAAGATGAAAATTTTGTAATTAAAAGTAAAGGTTATTTTTAGTTTTTTGAAATTTCTGAGAAGGGAACAGTTACTGACTCAATTTTAACTCATTCCTCTAATATTAGGGGTATATAGAGATTAGAGAAGATAATTTAAAATACTTTAAATACATAAATTTAATTAAATAAGTAACAAAATGTTTATAAGAGTATAAAATATAAATTGGTCATTCTCCGTTAAAATTTATCTCCTCCCATTCTCACTCTCAGCCAAGTATGACATTTAATTAAATTCTTCTTCTCCAATCTTCTCTCTTCCACTAATTAAAATCTTTTCTCTCTTCTTTCATCTTTTGGATCAAACATATTCTAAGTGTAGAGGAGTCAGAACATTAACTTCCATACACTCCCCCGACCCGTATATGTATTTTTGTAACTATAAGCATCGTTCCTTGTTGACAAAAAAAAAATCGTTCCTTATAGGATAATCAATCATAACATTTTTGGACCAAAAAAAAAATCAATCATAACATTTTTTTAATATTTATAATTTACAATAACTAAGCTCAAATTTAAACATTAATATTTTTAAACGTAAACTTGTTAAAAAATTTATAATCATTAAAAATTGTTTTTGTTTTGTTTTACAAAAACAGGGACACGAGTGACCCCTCAACCTCAACTCAAGTCTCAAATTCTGGCATTGTTAATTAGTAGCTAGGGGTATATGGACATATTTGGATTGACTTATGTAGAGCTTATGAACACAGTTTATGACTGATTCATAAGCTGTTTTGGGCTTATTTTTCATAAGCTACCCATGATAGTTTATCAAAACAACTCATGGCTTATATAAAATAAGTTTCACTATAATTTTTCTTTGATTATAAAAATAGTTTATACAGCTTATGTCATAAGCAGTAGATAAACTTGTTATCCAAACAAGACCTATATATATGGTGTGGTTGTTGTCATTCGACCAGAATGAAATGCATTGAATCCTCATCGCTCCTACAACACTTTTTTTTTTTGATAACACATCGCTCCTACAACACTGGGGTTTAGGTTGTCTCACCCATGCATGAATCCTATGCTCTTTGTCGTCCATGTGAATGTGACCAGTGGACCTCCATGTCATGGTGTCCTCAAACTACTTATGGATAAACCACTTGCAAAATATGATGTTCAGGGCGAAAACCAATTCTTTTCTCAATCTGGATCTATTGAAAAAGTTACACACGTTTGACTCTTCTTCTGAATGAAATGAGTATCAAAATCGCTATAATTAAGGGGAGAACCATGGTCTACTATTCAGCAATCACAACTATGTACAGGTCATGGATTGAGCGTTTGTTGTTCTTGAGTCTTATACATGTCATTCTATGCTGCACTTTTATATTTTTAATGTAAAAACCGTTTTCTTCTCAATATTTTTTTTATTAAAATTTTTGTATTCTTAGGACTTATATCAACTAAACCCATAAAAAATAAACATTATTCATTGAAAAGTGCAAGATTTATTCACTGACCACGTTTAATTTTAGTATATATAGACGCAGCAATACAAGAAGCAAGTGGCAATATCTCTCTGAGTCAGGTGTTGATTAGTCTTCAAACAAAACTATACGTAGTATTAGGATTAGGATTTAGGATGTTTACAACCAACTAAAGTTGTCAATTATTATGAGTACAATCAAACTAAACGATGATTCGCAGTGTGCTCGGTTTCAATTTTCAAATGATAGTTTCATTGGTTAAGTTTTTTTTTGGTCAACCATTGGTTAAGTTGGGTGGGGTCACAATCAAGTGGTAGGTATTGGACCTTTTCTGGGTCCACATCCTCACCCTTGTTCAAAGGTGGTTGCTTGAAATAAACGTATCACTTTGACCAAACAAAAAATAAACGTATCATTGTTGACCAAAAAAAGAAATAAACGTATCATTTCTGGACCCAAAAAAAACGTATCATTTGACCAAAAAGAGAGAAATAAACGTATCACATAATTAGTAAAATGAAAATAAGCCATGTATTTTTATCAAAAGAAAAATGAAAATAAGCGATGTATTTTAGGATTAATGACGATTTAAGGGGTACATTAATTTTGTGACTTGTGAGTGTTTTTCTATCGATCCCTTCTTATCGTATTATCAATTACCAAACTAGCTAGATCCTTTATCCTGTTTTGTAACATCCAAAGGGTCTTATCAGAGTTATAGAGAGAATGTGTTGATGTATTGTATATTATTTTTCATAAATTCCGAGTACAAGGCGCAGCATATTTATAGTTGCTGATAGAGGAACAACCCAGGATAAGATGATAGCTTATACAAATATCTAGATCCTTTTTTTTTTTGGTGAGTGTGAAGGGGCACAGCCCCAACACAACATCTAGATCCTGATATAATGGAGAATCATGACAAACTATTAAACAATAGAAACTATTGCTTCTGCTAAATAATAGAAACTAACGGATTACTCCTACAAGAGTCAGAGAGTTACATCCTGTCAAAACAAATGAAGAAAGACTCTTCCAATATGCCAAGATCTAACATGCATGCTAAACCACCTTTTTTATTAGATGAGATAATTGTCAAAGGGCAGAGGTGAATCCAATTATAGACACATATTTGTGGTATGAAATTCTAATTGGCCTATATACTATGTTATGAGTCAAAGCCACAGATTGGGAAAGGGCAATGGTGATGAGCATTCTTAACTGGTTTTGAAAAGTGTGAGGAGGAGGAAGATAACAGAACATGGATGTAGTGATCAAAGAAATGGCCTGATTAACCGAAAGACAAAAAACAAATTAAATATAAGGTTTTTGGGATAGATAAGTTTTAAAGGAGTCAAGCAACATATTTACCAATCAACAAATAGACTTGTTCACAAACTTGTGAGCTTCTGCAGTCTGCTAGGCCAGCATGCAGATGCAGCTGAAAATGCACCAGGTGTAGGCTAGAACATTAGTTTGGCTGAAATGGAAACAATAATCACGAAAAGAAAACCCAACACCACTTAAGTTTCATCATCACAGTCCTCAGTCATCCAACAATTCTCCAAAGCAAAAATATACATAAAGTTTATTATCATACGCCATAAAGTTTATTACCAGAAATTACATTCAAACTGTGACACAATTTGAAGCGATGTTGCTTAATTTGAAGTCATTCACAAAAAAGAAAAAAAGAAGCTGCTCTGCATGATATCTTGGCAAATCAAAGAAATGATGAGCTGCTGCATATACTGGAGGAAGACAAGTAGAAATGGACACTACACTAGCTGAAATAATTAGCCATAACAGACAAAGACAACAATCAATATCATGATGAACCAGAAATTATAACCAATAGATTCAGTACACATTCATGAGGGAAAAAAATGAAACAAATAAAGTATCATTAATGCGTGGAGAAGACTAATAAAAAAAACTAATGAAAAATGAGGAGAAATTACTAAGAATGACTGTCACTAGATGGTGTTTCTTCCTTTGAAAATTTGATTTTTGACCAAGCACAATTAAAGGCTTTAATCAATGTAGTTGATGTATTGCCAATAGAAACACAGATACGAAACTGAGAGCTTGTATCACTTAAATTTAGTTTTGTCACTTTTAATGCTAGCGAATGTGACGAAGCAAGTTAAAAAAACACCATCACCTGAGTCAAATATTGGAGAAGATCTGACATGAAGAAGGAACAAAACAACCATTAGAGGTTTGCGTGGCAACTACATAAAAGGACAAAATACATAAATCTAAGCATGGTTATCAGCTTTGTCAAAAAAAAAAACATGGTTATCAGAGCATATCAGTTTATTTCATTTCCTGTTTACAAAAGGGAAAATAGCCAACAACATAAAACAAGTAAACAACTAGAGTGAATGACTACAGTAAAAACTCCCTTTGCATCATGTTATTAAGAACTCTGAGAAACAGGATTTGTAGGCAGAGACCCTGCAATATCCCCACAACTACCGGGCCACACAGTGTGCGTTAAAACTAGGGTCATTCATTGTATACCAAAAAAAAAAAGCAAGGTCACTATTAAATATCCGTTGGTCCCAATCACATATCTCAGTCAGCTTGAGTGAACAAGTCAAGAAGTTAACAATGAGAACGGAACAGGTTTTGGTTTCTATATACAGCATTGTTGTGCTTCTTTTGAATTATTCCAACACAAGAATAGAGCTACATTGAATTAATTAATGGATAATGAAACTTATAGTGAAAACCACAGCACCGTAAGAATTGTGGCAAAGTTGAAGTTTTGTAGGGCATTGAGAAAGCAGGGACATGTGGGATCTATGGCTCCTGTGGAATGGAATCAAACAAACACAAGGCTTGAATATCAAAACTAGTTTTATCAACGAACAAATACGGTGTTTTATATTGTTTTTGGAAAGTTAAAGAAATATTATTATCAATCGATTGCTGGAAATTCTAAATTCTGCTTTGAAATAGTGATGCCATTCATTCAAATTACAATGCTCACTTGTGTTTGATCCAACCCATTAAATTTTGTGAGTAATTATCAATTCCCTTGCCCATTCTTGTTAAACAGGTAATTGTCCTACTAACCGTGAAATTTTTTTTGTGGGTATTCATCATCCCTAGTGGGACTCACTATCTCATGGAGGTCTTTTTTTTTTTTTTGTCAAACATGGAGGTTATATTTAAACAATTGTTTTATAAATAGAACTTCGCATTCTCGCTCAACGAAAAGAAAAAAAAACTTCATTTCTCATAGTTTCTTTGAAGTCTTCGACGTTCAATTAGCATAATGATCTAAAAGCAAAACAATAAAAAAAATTACATTTTGTTTTTACATTGGTCAATTATGTCGTCAAAGAGTTTGTAAAGGAAATTATGAGAAGAAAAACGTATTGCATAGGATATGATTTGTTTAATTGCAAGATAACACAAGAATAGCCTATTTTTTTATTGTATTTCTTAAGATTTATTCTCTTGTCTTTCACAAATTTTTTGGTTCAATCTGGTTTAAAACACGTCGAGTCGGGCTGGTCCATTGGCCAGACATTTGTTACAAAGGAAAATTTCTTTTTGCTTTTTTGGGACAATAAAGAAAGACAAGAGTACTAAAATTGGTAACAAAGTGAGGGGGTACCAGTATAAACATAAATTGGTAACAAAGTGTATTTTACTTCCTTTTAATTAGTTAGAAATATGTAAATCTTAAAACGTAAAGAAATGTAGAAATTCATCCTTTATTTTTTAAAATTACGCAATCAACTCTTAACCATTGGTGTCTTTTTCCACAATATTCTGAACAGAGTTTGTCCATTAATTCCACTCGTGTGCATCTTTCAAGTGTGGAAAGTGATCATACTCTGCACTCCCGGTCTCACGTGATGATTTCCCTCTCCCACCGCGTTTCAAAGAAAGAAATCATAACACCGTTAATCTTCCGTCACATGCATAACATAGCCCTTCGAATTGCCTATTGACTATAGGACTCAGACTGCTGCTCATAACCAAAACAGTTATAGGCTTATAGCAGAGTACCGGAGAGCAGTACCTCTTCTACAAAAAAAAAATTTAAATTTAAATATTAAAACTACCTAGCTAGGTTTGTCTCTCTGTGTGAAGTTTGGAGCCGGCAAGAAACGTTGCACACTTGTCCTTACAGATCAGGTAAATATAGAAAGAGACTAATCTAATTTTAGTTAGATTCTTACGCCTAATCTCAAGCGTTGACCATAAAAACACCTCATTGTAGAGACTGTGAAGATAAGCAAAGAGCAGTCAAAAATTTGCTTCATCTCAACATAATATGGGAAGATAAAGACACAAAAGTAACTATTAAAAAATTAAATTTACTTTTAATCACGTAAGACTCATTGAATTTATTTTTCTATTCTTTACTCTTATGATACGATAATGTAATGATAACAAGTTTAATAATTAAAATAATGTGACTACATCCAAATCCTATTCTTATTCTGTTTCAATTTGGCCAATTAAATCTACTCGATCATCATCAATTTAATTAAGCGTAAACATTGTCTCACATTCCGGAAAAATATTTTTATCAGGACAAAAAGGATCCCGAAATATGTCCCTGCCTCTGGCCATAAACCATACCAACTCAGACGATGATTCGTGTCCCTTTTCATTTTTTCTTCTCTACGACAACGTGAAAATAAAGACTCTACTAAAAAAAAATGAAAAGGCGTTACCGTTTTATGTTGTAAAGTGACTAGCGAAGGAGTCGTTTCCTTGCGGTAGCAGTTGACGACGGTCTCTGGTTACGACCCGAGCGTTTCAATGGCTCCAACACGGAGTCCCTGAAGCGGTAGGGTAGCGCTTGGTTCCTCCCTCTCTTGGATCTCACCACTGGCTCTCTCTCCTCCTGCACCACATCATCACCGTACAAATCCACAACCACCCACCTCTCCTTCCGTTTCTTAATTACCCTCCCTCCCCCCTCCGATTCCCCACCCCGACTCATCAACTCGCCCTCCGAGTCCGACTCGTCTTTTCCAGACAACACTCTCGCCGCTTCGATAAGTAAATCCAGACAATTACCCTCGCCTCCTCTCCCCTGAAACGACGACGTTTCCGCTAACTCCGATTCCACGTGATCAACTCCAATATTGTTGTTGTTGTCGTCAACCTCAAAACTCTGAACTTGAGTATCCCCACTCTTCTCTCGAATACCTTCTTCACCTTCGTCTTCTTCTCCTCCTTCGTTGTTGTTGTTGTTGTTCCCTTGATCGATAGCGGAATTAGCGTTGCTTGCGGTTTCAGCAGAAGATTCTGATTCGCTACTCTCCGTGACGGAACAGAATCTGAGATTCAAATCGATACCAACCCCTTTGTTGTTGTTGCTAGGAAAAGCTTCTTCTTTGGAAGGTGGTATCGATGAAATTATGTGAAGAATCTTCAAGAGGCACATTTGGGACTTGGAATAGCCACGGTGGGTGGAACAATTGAGATACTGGTGATAAGTGGAAGCCATTTGAACAACGAAAGGAAAGGGCTTTTTCAGCGGAATGGGTTCCCCTTACCCTCTCATGGACCACGACGATCACAGAACCAACAAAGACTATGACTAGAGTAGCGAGTGACGATGATGACTAGTATTTTGAGAGTGTGAGTAACCAAAGGAAATAAAGGGCTTTGAGATTTGCTTCTTTTTTTTTATTATTAATGTTGTTTGGGTTCTATTTTTTTTTTTGTTCGAATTGTTTTGGTTGGGTTCTTATGAATATCACTTTTTTAATGTGTGTCAGGTTGTCGGGCTGTGATTGGACGGTGACGACGTGTCCCCGTTCATGACATGTCACGAGACACGTGGCGTGCTGGGATTAATGGGTGAAGAGAGATTGTAGGCACTGCCACCACAGGCCCCCCCTGCATGCAGTTGCACTCACAAACCAGCTGCTACCTTTGTCTGTCTGCTATATCGGTACTGTTTTATGGCCCGAGTCCGGTGTGAAGTCCTGATCCCCCCATTATATCAGCTCTTCTCTTCCATCTGCAGGCTGTGTGATATTGAAACTGACATTAATGCATAATAATCATGCGAATGAAGATGATTGCGTGTGTATATGGCTTCATTGTACTTTTTTTTTTTTTTAACTCGGTATCATCTTCGTTTTGACATAGGAAAAATAAGATCATATTCTCATCACGCAAATTCCATTGGTATTGAGACAAATTGAGTTATTAATTAACTTCGCAAGTCATTCTTTTTGGGGCTAAAACTTATTGTGTATTTCAATTAAAGTTTGTAAAAATAAGTTTGGAGTAAATTTATTTTGTAAATTAAATTTAATTAAAAATAAATTTATTCTAACGTGATTTGTGTTTAGATTTTTTTATTCAAAAATATGTTAGATAATGAATTTTGTTTTAGATGATACTATCTCTATTCCTAATTATAAGATATTTTTTGCAAGTTTGTTTGTCCATTTTTATAAGAGATTTTTGAAAATGTGTCATATATTAATTTTGAAAATGTGTCATATATTAATTATTTTTTGAGTTTAATTTATATGCTCTGTCAGTGTAAAACTACTATACACTGACATCCAATGAGATTTAATCATTTTGCCATGTCATTCTCCTCAATAAAATTTATTAATTGAATTAAAAAAAACCTAAAATCCTAATTCTACCATTCAACATGTTCACTGTCTTTTCTTTGCAATTGCTCTTCGCAGGCTACCTCCCTCTTTTTTTGCAGTGGTATTCGTGAATGCTTGGTTGAATACAGGAATTGATTGCTTGAATATTATATGAGAAATAGGAAGTATGAAGGATCAACAAAAGCCCTAAAAGTTGCTTTTGTACATTTGCGATAGTAATGCATTTTCATTTGTTTTCCCATTCTGATTGTTGTGTTATATGTCTCTTTTGAAGGTGTTTGTGTCTTTGACAGACTTGAAATAGTGTTCGGATGTGACAAATATATAATATTATTAAGTTTGGACCAACAATGACGATAATAACGGCTGAGAGAGCATGCTATGAAAGGGGCAGAAACGGAAGATGGATAATGGACAACGGCAGAAGAGAGCAAAAAGAACAGAGTAGAGAATTAAGATTTTTTTTAATTGAACCTAAATTATGATAATATAATGTGGCAAATTTCTATTGGATGCCAGTGTAAAATGGTTTTACACTGACAGAGCGTATAAATTAAACTCGGTTTAATTTATATGCTATGTCACTGTAAAACTACTTTACACTGACATCCAATGAGATTTAATCATTTTGCCATGTCATTCTCCTCAATAAAATTTATTAATTGAATTAAAAAAAACCTAAAATCCTAATTCTACCATTCAATATATTCATCGTCTTTCCTCTGCAATTGCTCTTCGCAGGCTACCTCCCTCTTTTTTTGCAGTGGTCTTCGTGAATGCTTGGTTGAATACAGGAATTGATTGCTTGAATATTATATGAGAAATAGGAAGTATGAAGGATCAACAAAAGCCCTAAAAGTTGCTTTTGTACATTTGCGATAGTAATGCATTTTCATTTGTATTCCCATTTTGATTGTTGTGTTATATGTCTCTTTTGAAGGTGTTTGTGTCTTTGACAGGCTTGAAATAGTGTTCGGATGTGACAAGTATATAATATTATTAAGCCAGAACTTGTTTCCTTGGCAATGTAAAAATGAAATACGATTCACTTTTTCATATTTGTGTAAAATGAATGGAAACTTTTGTATATTAAAACATCTTATTGAAATAAATGGAAATCTTTGGCAATGAGTTTGGACCAACAACGACGATAATAACAACTGAGAGAGCATGCTATGAAAGGGGCAGAAACGGAATATGGATAATGGATGACGGCAGGAGAGAGCAAAAAGAACAGAGTAGAGAATTAGGATTTTTTTTTTAATTGAACCTAAATTATGCTAATATAACGTGGCAAATTTCTATTGGATGCCAGTGTAAAATGGTTTTACACTGACAGAGCATATAAATTAAACTTTTATTTTTTACCAAAATTGTTTTTATTTATTATTAACACTTTTTGTCTTTCTCTCCTATGATGAATGAAGAAGAGAAAGATAATGCATTAATTAAGTGAGAGAGTAAATGGAAAGAGAGATATATTACTAAGGATAATTTTGGAAATACAATATAAATTACTGAAAAATTTAATGTTATAAACTATATTAACTAACGTCTTTGGTATTAGAGAATTAGGTAAAAACCTTTTATAATTAGAAACTAAGGTAGTATTAATCAAAATTACTTTTGAATGTGTAATTACTGCTTATTATTGATCCAAACAAAAAAATAAAAAGAAAAAAGTAATCTCATTGTCTCTTTTACTTCAAACTGAGATTTGAAAATACTGAAAATGAAAATCTAAACATCATACAAACTAATGTAAACTAAGTTTGACAAGTCTCCAAACAAAAATTCAAACATGCTCTTAGATAGTTAGACCGGTCAATAAAAAGTAAAAAAGTGAATGAGTCATCTACTGGACCTCCACAGATTAAGAAGAGGCCTAAGTGACATAATGACTGTTTAGCAAGATTTAAGGTTGATTTTTACGAGGGGGTTGGTTTTATGACCATGTCTGCTATTCAATAACATAAGGAAGGTGTTTTGTAGTTTTTGGTTGACTACATGCGCATATTAAATATGATTTTAGGTTACTTTTACAAATTGTGAGCCTATGCCCTCTAGATCAAATTAGCCTTTTTTATATTAACATGGTATAATATAGATAGTAGATACCCAGTTCTTTTAAGCATAATACATGAGATTTGATCTCTGGCTGTGTGTGTGGAAGAGTATGTGTTGGAAAATGTCAACCTTTTAAATGGGTCTCCGTATCTCTAAAGATTAATTTCTACAGTTAAACGTAGAGAAAACTTGGATTCACCTATAAAATATGCTTTTTTCATAAACCAAAAGGGTGGCATCCCAAAAATAGACATGACAACCCAAATTTCTTGTTTTCTTTACTAGATGCTTGGTATGACAAATGTTTTCCCTTGCAAGATAATTAGGGAAAATTTCTCCAAAAAAAAAAAGGAATCTGCAAAGATGATGCTCAAAACTAGTTCCTCTTAACTTAACAGAGCAGATTTAGAGTGTGTGTCTGCTTCTATTTCTGTATTGTAGTCAAAGGTCATTACTTTTTTCTTCCCGCCTAATCTCTAGTCAAAATCAACATTGTGTTTGGTTCCATAAAAAATAAAAGGAAAGAAAAGGAGTGGAAGGAAAATAGAAGAAAAAAGTGGGGATCCCTCCTTTTTAAT
Source organism: Glycyrrhiza uralensis (assembly GCA_030159175.1). Lineage (NCBI taxonomy): Eukaryota > Viridiplantae > Streptophyta > Magnoliopsida > Fabales > Fabaceae > Glycyrrhiza > Glycyrrhiza uralensis. Next base: position 50,581,449 of record BRZY01000003.1, on the reverse strand, counting down.
TTTTGGTCAAGGAATCCCTCCTTCGGTTTCTTTGAAAAATAAAATGGAAGAAAAGAAACCTTTCTTGGACTCCACAGCCCAAAATGCCTTCGGCCCAATTTGAGAGGTTACATTTCGGCCAAAAAAAAGAGATAAATAACCTTACTCATTCTATTTAGTAATAACTTCAATAGAGAAAAAACTTTACAAATAATTTATACAACTTTAAACACTTGCGATGCAGTTGTGGATCATTTAGATAATTTAGTAGATGGAGTGGCAGAATCAATCCTAAATTAATTTTTAAATAATATAGTTTTATTTGTAAATAATCATTTTTAATCTATTTTGTCCATTTTATTTTGTATTTTAAGAAATAAAATAAATTTTTTAAAGTTTATTAATATTTTTTTATCTCGGATTGTGACTACGTATTTACTTTTTCTATGGGTGAGTTTATATTTTTATTTTCTTATCTCATATTATTCATGTCGAGAATATATTTATATCATATCACAAATATATTATTTTCACTTCTCTCACTTTTTATCCAATCAGACATAGAAGAAACTTTTTTAACTTTCTTCCCTTCCATTTTTACTCCTAGCAAACAACTTAAAATCACCTCACTTTTTATTATCTTTTGCCTTTTAATAGGGACGGAACCGGAAGAAAATGTTAGGGGTGCAAGAATTTAATATATAATAAGTAAAATAAATGGTGGCACTTAGTATGCACAAATCGTAAGATTTGTGTATGTGCACAAATCGGGTGTAGACCGTTGATATATTATTAATAAATTGTAACAGTCTGGATTGATTGACGGTTAACTGTTGGTCAGGTTTTTAAAGACACAAAAAATAATTGTACAATAGGTGTCTTAGTTTTATGTTATTTTTGCAAAATAATTTCATTAAAACCCCAATCTCTCTCTCTCTCTCTCCCTCCTCACCCTTTCTCTCTCCTCCCTCCTCCCCTCACCTTCCCCCTCCGTCCAGCCCCCTCCTCCCTCCTCCTTCCTCCTTCCCCACATTCTCCCAACCTCCTCCCTCAACCCCCACCCCCACCCCCACCCCCATCCCCCTCCCTCCTCTCTCTCTCTTCCTTCCAACCCCATAATCCAAAACAGAGTCCCCACACAGGCAACAAAATTTAAATAAAAACAGCCATCATTCAACAAAACATAGATAGAAGGTTCAGAAGGCGAAAGAGGGGTGGTGAAGGAACCAAACGTTTTCAAGGTTTTGAATCCATAATTCCAATGCCTCATAGAAAACCAAAAAAAATAAAATCAAGAGGTTTCAAATGTTGGAACCAAATTGGTTAAAAGTGTTTTTAATACAAAAACTCCCTAAGTGATTTTATGGTTTTGATGATAACAAAATGTATTAAAGTTTTTACAAAGGATAATAAATTTGTATTAAGCTGTACAATGAATAAATGCTGCCTAACTAAGCTTATTGCAGTCTGTGTCCAATAAGCTCTTCATGACATTGGCGGGCATTCAAAGTGAGCCTTGCGTCCAATGATTGGCACTGGAATGGACACAAGAGTTTTGCGTCCAATGTTGGCACTGGTGATGTTTTAACGCAAAAACCTTGTTTAACAGGTATAATTTTCGTGACAAAGGTCCATAAACAATTTATATTTTATTTTTAATTATTTATTTTATGATTTTTAAAATTATTTCTGTGTAAGTTTTGAAAACCCTATTTTTCTGTATTTTTCGGGGTTATACCTGCGAAACGATGAAAACCGAAGAGTTTGCACTATCTATAAATTTCAAAAATGGATGCCACGAAATTATTTGGACTTCTTATGGCATTTTCTAGCATTCTTATTGGTCCTCATCATTTTTAGCTAATTATTTCTATTTTTGATTTATAAAAAGACCAAAATACCCTTGTTTTCATCTAAACCCTAGGGGTATTTTTGGAAAATCACATTCTCCCCTCCCAGCCTTGATTCTGGCCGCCTCAAGCATGCAAGTGGGCAGTCCAAGTGGTCCTAGTTGTATATGAGTCATAAAAGTTGGCCAATGGGGTTTTAAATAATTAATTTTGGTTTTTTCTTTAATTAAATCATGGTTAAATTAAACCAAACCATGGTTGGTCTTAACCCCACCCCCTTGCACGAAATTTTGGCTATAAATAGAGGGGGGGTGCTCTTCATTTTCATCATAAACTCACTTGAAGAATTCCTCCCAAAATTCACTCCAAAATTCTTTTCTTTTCCTTTGTTTTTCTTTAAGTTTCCTTTATTTTCTAATCAAGCTTTTCTTGTGTTGTTCTTATTATTCTTAGCTTGTTCTTCCATCTCCATAAGGCTAAGGTATGGGGAATTTCTTTCCAAGTTAGTTTGATCTTTATTTTGTTGAGTTTTTAAGTTTTGGGTGTTTATGCTTTAAATAATTGTTATTTATTTGTAAAATTGTTTTAAAATTATGCTATGCCTTATTTTTATTTTTATATATGATTTTTCAAATAGTAAAGTTATAATGCCCAATTTAATTATAAAGTTTAATAATTGTACCGTTACGCTGGCGAAATTTTATTGATAAAGGCTTGATCACCCAGTGGGCTATGCCTCCGTGATCAACAAATCTAAGAAATTGTAAAATTGAACCTCTGTAGTTCTTTTGACGGATATGGATGGGGTGCTTTGGTCAGGCGTAAGAATACATCTTCGGTGTACTCATACGGTCGGGCTCAGGGGCCGTATCTCTATTACGCCATTGGGACGAGAGCAAGTGACTAAATACACTAAAAATTCCTAAACCGATATTTTTCTTCCATTTCCATGTTCTTTTCATAAATATATAAAACTTGTGATTTTTACTGTTTATATACAGACTGATGATGGGTTAAGGTAGTTCATTTGTATGGATCTGTCTAGGAAAGACAAAGGTCTTTGAAGGAGCCCAAAAGCTCACCAAGATCTTTCCTGGGAACCATACCGGTGCGCTATTTTTCCTATTTTAATAAGTTTGTATATATGTGGCGAAGATTACTTGATTAGCTTCCAAAGGGCTTTCCAAAAAAGAATGAACTTGAGTAATAATTCCCGTTAATATTATTCTGGTTAAGTTCGTTACTGCGTTTGACTCTATCACAGTGTAATTATTATTAAAATAAATGAGTACAGCCGAAAAGAGTAATATAATGGTTATGTTTTCAAGAGTATTTCTGTGGTGATAGAATAAGAGTATTCTATGTGGTTTTGTATTAAGAGATTTAATACAGTAAAACAGAGAAGGTTTTACAAGAGAAACCAAAGTGATATTATGCAAATTTTTGAGTGTCATTTGCATAAAGGTTTTTGAGCAGTACAACCCAGAGAGGGTTGAGAATAGAGTTGCGTTGGGCTACAATTGCCTTCTGGGATTATCCAGGTTTCGAAAGTCTCAATAGCCTTGCATGGTGAATACCCTTGAGCTGAGACGAGTCGTATACCCGGCTTGGATAAATCTGACTGGCGGACCTATATCATGATATGGAGGTGAATGCGCATTTCGGAATGGCTGCCAGGGGTCTGAGGGGGATTTCCTGGTTGTTCTGTTAAGACTTGTCGCAGGCCTATCGCTCAATGGAGTTTGGTGGGAAAAGTCTCCTTGGAGCAGCACACCGGTGTATTATGAGAGAGATTGAAGTATCATGCATAAATATATCTGTGATTGACAATTGGTCTATGATTGATGTTTTATCTGTGATTGGCAATTTATCTGTGATTGATGTTTATCTATGATTGACGTTACTTCTGTGATTGGTGATCTATTCTTGATTGTTTCTTGGTTTTACAGTGTTTTATTCCTAAGTGTGATTTGGGTGGTAAGACTTTGAAAATATACTGTATAAGTATTGTATGTATACTTTTTGAAACTAACATTCTTAACTTGTGTAAGTTTTTCACCATGCCTACTTTCCATGTTGTTTTGTATGTGGTTGAGTAGATGAGTTATCCTCGGACAGGATTGGACCCAGTGAGACGTCTTAGCATCACCCCGTTGGGGGGTATAGATGTGATCTGGGAGATAGATCACATCACTCAGTGGGGTACCTTTGTGGGCAGGATATGTGTCACTGATGGCACTGTTGATGGTAACTGTAGGGAATGGAGGGAACCAGTGGTACTTTCTGTGAAGTTACCACTCAGGCAGATTACAGAGGGGCCTACCGACTCAGAGAGTGGGCCGGAGTACATCCCTAGGCATCCAGCAGCTAGGCGTGTCTATGGTAGATGGGGAAGATTTTATGGGAGGATGCGGAGGTCAGCTTTTAGGACTCCGTCTTCACATCCCAGCAGAGAGGTTGTTACCGCACATGACAGGACTTCAGACGATGAGCTGAGGACTTACACGCCTCGATCACCACCTGGAGAGACGCAGAGTAGAGTTAGAGCAGCCAGTATGGAGGGGTATCACCCTACCTCAGCAGGGCCTTCTGGAGAGACGGGCGTCTCGGATGGATCTCTGGAGGCCCAGGATAGGATTTTAGAGCGTCTCCGCAAGGGCAAGGGGAAGGTATCTGAGGAGCATGAGGGCGAAGTTCTTGGAGGCTCAGCTACTGAGTCTCTCCGTCATGAGTAGCTTAGATTGGACCTGGCTTTAATATTACTTAGTAGCTTTTTATTTCAGTCTTTTGATTTCAGAGTTTTTACTGCTTTTTGATGTAGAGTAGTTTTAAAACTCCTGGCTTGTGCTGATGCAAGCTCTTTTGATACATATACTTGAGGAGGTTGTTTTTATTCAGTGTTTCTACTAATACTGTTCTTATTTCACCACGTGATAGAAAAGGAAAGAATGGACTCCCCATTCTTCTCATCTTTTAAAAAGGCAAAAATTTTATCCGCATTTTTGGGAACTAAACTTGTTTTAAATCAAAGTTACTTAGAAAATTATTACGAAAATCTTGGTTACTATGGTGTAATATCCTTTTTGGAGAAATGGTGTTTGCACCCCGCATCCCATGTCGTCAACCCAGCAGTAGAAGAAGCAAGATCGGTGGTGGGGGTGGGGGTTGAGGGAGGAGGGAGGAGGTTGGGGCAAAGAGGTGGTGGTGGGGGTGGAAGTGGGTTGAGGGAGAAGGGAGGAGGGGGGCGGACGAAGGGGGAGGGTGGGGGGAGGAGAGAGAAAGGGGGTTGACGTGTCGTCTTACGTGTCACTGTTTTGGCTACGTAGGCGTGCTAACTGTGCTCAAAATGAGACACATCATCGGTCAACTCACTTAAAGGGCTAAAAGCAAAAAAAAAGTAAAATTATAGGGACCAAAAGCGTTTGATTTTTTTAATATGGACTAAAAGCAAAATACCCATACATTATAATGACCAGAAACATATTTAAGCCTTTTAATTTCAATGAAATCGACATTTGAAATACACGCAAGTTAACAATGAAATGCTCTTCAACTGGAATTGTGCCTAATAATTGCCCAATTCCTTACAACATGTGGGTTTTAATCGATTTTTTACAACATTTGGGCTTTAAATTGATAATATTTATATCTAATAGGGTCATTTCATAATTAATCGAAAAACTGGCGACACCTGCTATTGCAAGTCACGCCCGATTTGTGCACATATACAAATCTTACGATTTGTGCATACTAAGTGCCACCAAAATAAATAATGATTAACTTTTACTATTAATAATTGAAATTAAAAGTTCAACTTTTGAATTGGTGGACGTTGGCATATGGGTTAGAGTGATAAGGAGATTACGTGTTCAAACTTCACCTATTAATATTTGCCTATAAAAAAATTGAAATTAAAAGTAATTCAGTCAAATAAAAAATGAAACTAAATGCTAAATATATACAATTAAAGTATTATTATTACTAATAATTTATTATTCTTAAAAAATATATCCAATTAATAAGTCAAATAGGAAAAAATTCAATTTTAACTCGTTTAATATTTAGTAGTTCACATTTGATATGACAAATCTATGTTTGACAAAAGATTTCTTATATATTCTGACTCACTGAACTAAATTGAGTCTATGTTTAACATGGAATAGTAGAGAATTCTTGAAAGAACCTACCACTTAACTTATTCAATATTTATTGCACAGTTCCTTGAATTTTTATTATCTTGGGGTGCGACTGCCCCTGTTTAGGGCAACCTAGTTCCGTCCCTGCCTTTTAATTTCTTCCTCTCACTGTTTTTTTTTTCAACCAAAGAAAGTGCAAATATAAGCCTCGAAAAAAGTATGTTACTAACATTTCTTAATAATTTTAAACCAAATAAAAAATATAAAAATCTCTTCTCTTTTGTCCATTTTTTATAAACCAAACACAGCGCTAGAGGCGATTCAGCCTGAACATAATTTACACTCTTTCTCTACTGCAGTCTGCAGCACAGACCACGGTGACTAATTTGAAATCTCCATTTAAGTGTTGTTGTGACTTCTGAGCTGGAAATTATAATAGTTAATAAGGGCTCGGATCAAATATCATCTAAACATCGTTGAGATGGCCGAGTTGGTCTAAGGCGCCAGATTAAGGTTCTGGTCCGAAAGGGCGTGGGTTCAAATCCCACTCTCAACATTAATGTTATTATTTTTTTTTTCTTTTGATATAAATGTGGTTGATTATTTTACACCGGATAACTTTTTATTTGCTCATTTGCTCAAGTAATTGTGATGACCCAGAAACTGAAGCTTATGTAGTTGTGGACCCAGAAACAAAATTCTGCTCAACCTAACACATTGATTTGATGTCGACTAAACTCAAATCTCTGTTTACCATCAATAACCCAAAAACCTGTTTCTCATTAGCCTTAAGCCAAAGTGGCAAACCCTTCCAACCAACCAACCAAATTCCATCTTTTGAAACCATGGGATAATTACATATTTTAGATTGGGTAGAGCAGGATCGTATTATGGGTTTTAATCGACACTTAATTATCAGTAGAACTTAGGTGAAAATAATAATACATTTTTGATCTATCACGTTTTAATACAATTACATTTTTGCCCTCTCATTTGATCTCCCTTTTTACTTGAACAAATTATAAAACTGTCAATCTACATTTTATACCTTTAATTTAAGTTAGCAATATTAATAAACATTTCATATATTGCGTGAATAATGAAAATTATGAAGAAGATATAAAAAATGTACATTAAAAGAGAAGATATTTAAAATATTAAAAAATATAAAATTAATTGAAATTTTAAAAATAAAAAATGAGAGGTGTCATCTTAATTGCAAGGGAACGTATTATCATATAAGTATTCTGAAAAGAGTATATTTTAATTTAATGGTAAAAGGGAAATTAAAAAATAACTAACCTGAGAGTATAGATTCATTTTTTTTATAAGCAGTATAGATTCATATTTGAAGAGAAAAAATTAACTAAATTTTTTACATTTAATTAACTCGATATTATATTTCAAAAAATATTAAAAAAAATTAAACAGTTAAACAGTATCTTTATAAAGAAAATAAAAATATTATGTTATTCTTAAAAAGAAAATGTTATTACAGTATTACACTGTAATTGTTGAGTCGTCTATCTGTCGGACAATTAGTTCATTGTCTTTCTATGGAGTACCTTCGCAATCACCAACAAATTATATTTTTTTATAAATTATTTGTTATTAAATTAATCTTTAGAATATTAATATTTTATCTCATCTATCTTTCAAAAAAGTTTCTTATTAAATTAATTTATTGAAAATACAAAATAATTATTAAATTTACCCTATTATTATTTTAGTCTTTAAATTAACAAATAAAGGTGAAGACATATTAATTATTGATAATTTTTTGGGTTTTTTTAGGATATCATCCACACCCAACTACGAAGACTAACCCCTCAAGTTATTGAGATCTATTTAAGGGACTGACTTCTCCCGACAAATATTATTCAAACCTCATACATCGTGCTCGATGAATACATGTATCTCACCCGTACCGTACTATGTTAGTTAATTATTGATAAACTGATTTGATAACAAAAATATTTAAAAGATTAATATGACGATATAATCGTTAAAAAACTAAATATAATTGGTTCTGCATTCTAGCTAGAAATTATTATTTTTCTAGTGTGAAAACGAGGAAGATTCCCATTCCCCTGTTTAGGAACTGGGATTTGCGTTCTTTATCGAAATATGTTATATCCACCCCACCTAGAGCTGGCAAAATGGGTCAGTCTTGCCGGATCGGGTCGAAAAAGCCCAAAAAAGTAGAGGGCTCGGACACACAATTTTGGGCCTATTTTCAATCCGGGCCTTTTTGGCCCGGTCCAACAAAGCCCGAATTCGGAAAAGCCCGAGTCCAAAGCGGGCCGCCCGCAAAATAAATGCTAAAGCCCGAGCCCGAAAAGTGGAGGGCTCTGACACATAAATTCGAGCCCGTTTTCAATTCGAGTTTTTTTGGCCCAGTCCGATAAAACTCAAACCCGATGCGGACCGGCCCGAGCCCGGCCCGAAAGCCCGTTTTAGCAGCTCTAACCCCACCCTCGCCATTTCATAGGGATAAGATCAGAAAGTACGGAACTTATATCCTAAGTTTCTCACACAATATATATCTTAATTTAATAAGATAAAGTATCAATATAGATTATGAAGTAAACATCATCAATCATCAATCCTATATACGCTTTGCTCCCACACCACTTGGTTAACATCAAAGTGATAATCCCACTACCGTCAGACTATCAGCTCCTACGGTCGGTCACCACCACAACCATCATATATAATCATTATTATACACAAATACTATCCTACTCTATTTGACATTTCACCTTACGAGACCTCAATGGAATAGAACTTTCACTTTCCTAGAAAAACTAAGTTTTAATTGCTAATGTTTGTAATAAGTACGTCGACTATAGTAGTAATTAAAAATGAATCGCTAATGTACCATGTTGTGATCACTTCTGTGTAAAATGGCAAATCGATTAATTTTTTTTGTAAGAAAGCATGATCTATTTCGTTTACAACCTTTAATATGGAAAGATTTTAGTTTGTCTTAAAATTAATATCTAATTATGATTTGTTTTTCTACACACAAAATTAAGTTAACCTATTAATGCGAGTTTTTAAATACACTAAATTAAATATTAATTAGGGAAATTGTGATTTAACTTCATATACATAAAATATACTAGTATAGTTTAGTGTACGCGCCACATCTTTTCAATTTTTCTTTTTTGACTGATTTTCAATTGTTTTCTTGAAATAACTATTTTTTGAAATTCCTCCAACACTTTCAAATATTGATTTATATATCAACTACTAGCTCATTATTTCAACCCTTAAATAAGTCGATACGTACAATTAGCCAACAAACAACTCTAAATCGAAATTGAAGTTAATATCATGGACTTGAAAATCAATTCATGTCAGCTTAAGTCAAACCATATATATATAATAAATTTAACAACTTTTATGCAAGTTGAGCATAAGTTATTCATTTGAACTCAACTCATTTAATTTCAGCCATATACTATATACTATGATAGTTAATGATCTATTGATTAAACGTAATAAGTAATAACCCATGGATGGGGGAAATTCAAATGTCATATCCTTCAAAAACTATGCTTCACTAATCAGTATATCATATATGGATCCAGATCCACGCAAAAGCATGAGCGAGGCTAGAGAGATGAGAATCAGAACTGAATGGATCGATCGGGTAGTGATGCAGCAGCAGGGATACTTACTATACGTAAGCCAGAGGTAATGGGAGCGTCAGTGGCTATCAACCACAAAATTATAATAAACAATGAACATAACAATCATGAATTAACAAAGCAAAATCCTCACCTACCTACCACCCACACGCACACGCATTTTCATCATCACTCCCTCTCTTCCTCACCAAACCCTCTTTCTCAACCCACCCCTGCCGCCCAAAACAACATATATCAAATAAAACAACGATATTCTCTCAATTTATTAATTTATTCCATTCTCAATCATCGTTTGTTTTTACCGTTAAACCTTCATTACTTGATTACTCCCATACTTTTTATTATTACTATTGAGTATTGTTCCGTCACCAAGAATCGAACTCATGTACTGGCCGAACCCGTCAATTGGACAGAGCGCATTAACCATTTGAACCTAACCTCGTGTCGAGTACTCTAAATGTTGAATGATATTCAGTCAAAGAAAATAGTAGCAAATGGAACGCCAATATCATAAATTTATAATAGACTATACTTATTTTAGTCTTATATGAAAAAATAGGAACAATTAAATGAAAATACCATACAAGTATTATAATATCTTTAAAATGTTAATTAAAAAAATATTTTATCCTTTTGGTATTAGGATTATATTTAATGAATTATGAATACTATTTTTATTTCGTGACATATGTATCATAAGCAGGGGCGGATCCACTTGTTGTAGATTGGGGGCACTTGCCCCCACTATCATTTTGGTTTCTCAATATATATATATATATGTATACTTTAGATATCAAATATATATCATATATGTTATATTTGATTTGATGTACTTACTCACCTTTTAACTCACTAATAATTGTTTTTTGTATTTGATAAAATTATCTTTAATACCACTCATTTTTATCAATAGTTAGCTTGAAAATTATTTTATAAATAGATGTATCCACTGAGAGTGCATTTTCAAAATTAGAGGAATGGGTGATCTTTCTATAAAATTTGTAAAGAATAAAAAAATACATGGTATATATTTGTTGGTGCATTTGCTTTTAGAGTTAACTTTGATATTACCAGTGACAACTACAATAGTCGAAACGTAAAAAAAATATTGAAATAGTATATGATTGTTTAATTATTTATAGATAGAGCTTTTTGATAATATTAAAAATGAGAAAATACTTGTAGAAAATAATTATAATGCTTATTTATATTTTTAAAAATGATACAATATATTTTTAATGCTATATGTTTATATATATAAATATTGCCCCTACATCTTAAAATTTCTAGATCCGCCATTGATCATAAGAATTGAACACGCTTTAGAAAAATACAAATTATATTGGTAAAAAAATTACAAATAATAGAATAAGTTCATGTTATTTAGATCTATATATTTAGAGGATAAACTTAATAATTAATGAAGCATTAAATTGATGGCAACTTTCTTTTTGAGAACCAAATATCACCATGTATCTTTAGTTAGAAACTAAAATGATTGTTTACTTTTCTTGGATTAAGATTATTTACTTATTTATAGTACATGACATGTTGGTAAAGTCGTAATATAAATTAAAAGAGAGAACGGATGAAAGAACATCTACTCAAAATACGTATATTAATTATGACTATAGAACAAGCTGGTTAATTGAAATTCTAAATAACACTTTGTGGAATTTTCATAACTAGTTTTGTTTTGTCGACGCCTACAGACTACAGTTAATTAAATATAATTAAAAATCCCTAAAAAGTAAAATATGAGAAATGATGTCATAACTTTTTTTCCATGTCAAGGTTGATGAGTACTGAATTGGCGGATTTTTATTATAAAATGACTTCGAAAGCGTGGAGTATGAAAAATTCAATTGGTTGTCGCAAAGGTGAGAAACAAATAATGACCACCCACGAAAGACTAGTCTTTATGGGTTTTGATTTATCACGTATGCATCGCTTTGGCAATCAATCCTGGACTGTTGAATGTGGTAAATGGTAAGCACTTGAGTGAAAAGATAAATAAATTATTTTTCTTGTTTAGTTGTAAAGAGAAAATTAAAAAAAATGTGAAATTCAAATCAATTTTTTTTCTTGTTTATTCCGTTTTGAAGCTTAGCTAGCTGGGGCCCTTCACAGTCTATATCTCTGGTCCCTATTATAAGAGAATATTATTTTTTTGGTTCATTGAATAACTCATGTATCTGGTCTAATTAGATACATGAGTTATTCAATGAACCAAAAAAGTAACGTGTTTCTTATATATAGGACCAAGTAGTATTATTTTGGCATAACTAGTGTTTGGACCCATGCGTTGCACGTAGAAAAAAGTTGTTGTGACTATAATTTTGTGTTTTAGTGAAAAATATTTTTCATGTGTAAATTAAAAAAATATAAATGTTGCACATTTATGCAAATGACAGTGTAAAAAATCACTCCTTATTTATAAAATTGTCACCGCGTCTAGTTTTTACATCAAATTCGTAGATAATTGATTTAAAAGATAAATTAAATTTCTTATTTTGCACTAGTGTATGCACTGACAGTGTAAAAATATTTTACTCAAACATTCAATCATATCCTATCATAGTACTGCCACCTTATAACAATAATTTCTAAAAAACATGCACAAAGATTTACATGGTAAGATATGATTTGACATTTGTGTAAATTTTTTTAACACTGTGAGTCAGTGCATACTAATTAAATTCGAGGTGAGTATATATTGAGACAAATTTTGTTGTAGTTGAATTGAGTCATACATAGATTCAATTTTACATAATATTTTACATAAATTTAGCGTATTGCTTGTTGTAACTATTTGAAGTTCAGAATTCAGAGTGTAAAAAAGATATGGCAAGTCTGAATACCTAAAGTGGTATCAACTGGATGGACTGAAGAAGGTGGTTGTCATAAATTTTAAAACAGTTAATTAATTGGAAACAAAAGAAGAACAGAAACTTGTCAAACCAAGTTGAGACACATGTTACATTGAAATGGCTATCAATGAGTTTGGTTAAGATCTTAAATGTTGCAGACTTTAAAATTAGGATTCCTAACACATGTCTGCACTTTCTGAGAGTCTTCAGAGAAAGGAAAATTTTCTTCTTTTGCTCAATTGCAGTTGGCGTTTGACCAGAATAATTTAATACAAACAGAGGACCTATAATTTTTTTTTGATTGCATGGTTAAAATTCTTTTGTTGTTGCAGCCATGGTTTAACTTAGTGGATTGTCTCAATCCAACTTGAAATTCATAAATATATAACTATGTGGCTAGACACAATTTTGTTGTTATATCCGATAAAGAAATAATCAATCCAATATAATAACCCTTCTATTTCGCAACATGCAGCTTCGAGAAAGTCGTATTCCTGTAGAAGATTAACAAATAACAATTATAGAACTACTGTGGTCTTGGCAGTTTTTTATAGTTCCCTTAGCATATGGACTACTGTTAAAGAATTTCCATTACCAATACATCTCACTCTAGACATTTCTATCAAAAATTCGTCAAGAACAGAATTAAAGTTTTCAATTTGCAGATAGAAGAATGGCTTCTAGATATTCCTTGATGACGATGTCAGTGCATTCGCTTGCTCAAATAACAAATTATATAGGCAACCTGGGAAAAAACATATGTACAAATTGAGAAATCCACAATAACATGCCAAACATGTTTTATTTCTTTAGTCCTTGATTTGGCACCAACAGTAGCTCATGTGAAGATTAGTGAATGGAGATATGCCGCCATTTTTTTTTCCGAATAATACTAATCATGGTAACACGTACGAAAAGCTATTGGAGATTTGAGTAGATAAAAATGTAATAGCATTGATATTTTTTATATTTTTTGGATTTAGCTACCCTTATTTTACAGCTGCGAGGAAAATGAATTATTAGATTGAAAGGATATGTAACTTTTGGGGGCACACAGGGATGGCCCCCAACCCCTATGAGTGCTCTAGTGCAATTCCTATGATGAATAAATATTGAAAACACTAACACATCAAGAAGGGTACTCAAACCTGAGCATGTTTGTAGCCTGCCAAAACCCAATTAGAGATAATAAAGAAGTGTGGGCAGATATAATTCATGCAGGCAAAACCCAATTTTAGAGTATGGGATTAACAACAGACACCAATAATATACCCTAAACAAAAATGAAATAATTTACAAAACTGACAAAATAAAATGGAAAGCAAAACATCAGAAGAAATCTAATGCATCAACGCTAAACTGCACAAAACATAGCACAAATTAATCAAAAGAAATCAAAAGGTGCGCATAAAAATGCCAAATGAAAAGTTTGACCTATAATTGAATAATTGATGAACACCCTTCGAGGGGGCCTATCTCCCAGGACAAAACAAAGAATAGTATCCTGCATGAAGATCAACACATACAAAACAGCAAAACCAAAACTTTTGAAGGCCATAATGACATTCCCATAAAAAACACAGAAAAAACCTCTATAGATAAAATTAACAAAAATTTTGCCCTTGTAGTAATGAATATTTGAACAAATGAGAAATGCGCACCACAAAAAAAGAGTACACAGAAAGAGGACAATAGGAACATAGATAGCAATATTTTAGCAAATGACCATAAAAACAACCTTGAAAATACTGAAAATTACCACTCACCTGAATAAAATATAAGAGCAATATGATGAGAGATTTTGGATTCCACGGATGAAGAATGGATCAAAAGCTCCGATAATCTATTATGACATAAAACACAACATGCAAGCAAGAATAAAAAAGATGAAACACAACAAAAATTGTAGAAGATAAAGGAAACTTGAAATATTAGAAAGAAAAATTTGATAACAAAAAAATTAAATGTCATAAAGCATATGGCTGCTTCACTTTCCCAATCAGTACTGCTTCACTTTCCCATGTTCTCCACAATGACCGATTCTTCAAAACAATAATAATTCCCACTGCTGCATTGTGCCTATGGAATAGCGTTTTTAAATTTTGTTACTACTCATTAATTTGTTTATTTGTTTTAAAAAATAATTGGCCAATGTGCACGTTCCTTTGCTTCTGTTGTGTGGCTATATATTTTTTTTAAATTCAAAGTATGCATTTATTAAAATTGCAGCATTTAATGACTTATTTAACAAAATAACTTTGAAAAAAATAAATTAAATTAGGCAGAGATTGTGATAAAGTAATTTGACTATTTTATCTCTATTTTAGGCCAAAAAATAGTACAAATAGTGACATCAGCATTCACTTGCTTTTATAATAAAAGATTACTTCCACGTCGCTTTCATTTCATGGGTACACAAGTTGAGGTGCCCTTGCCCCCGTTGCCCCCCACGGCCCACATGCTGCTTCTTTTTTTTTCCAGGAATTTATTTGAAAGTGACAAATTTATAAATTAAGCACTCTTTCTTTTGAAAAGTATAAATTAAGCACTTGAAAAAAAATCTATCTCTAATAAGAAGGGTTTATATACGTGCATCTTTTTTTAACCATATTATTGGTGCGAAGGGATCCAAGGCCCGAGCCGAGTGCCGCTCAAACCAACATAATGTCGGTTATGTATATGCATCTGTAATCAATAATATGATAAATGATAATAAGAGCCAGTTTATTTGATATTATTTTATAAAAAATCATTTTTTAGAATCATTTTTTAAATTTTTTATTTGTTTATGTTAGTGTTTGAAAAATAAATATTAGAATCTGAAAAAAAAAATTCAAACATAATCATAATGAATAACTACTTTAAATAGTTCGAGAAATAATCACATTATAATGAATGTAATATATTTTTTTTATAAGCAAAATTTTATTAAGAAAAAAATAATTAAACCAGAGCATAAGATATGTCCAGATTTAACTATATAAAAAGGACAATAATGAATGTAATAGATGAAAGAAAATATTAAAAAGGTGAATTTTATGATTATAAACAAATACAAATTAACATATTTTTTACATAAAAAATATAAAAAGTACTATATTTTATGTTATGTAAAAATGACTTTTTAATTTTAAACAAATAAGTCTTAGATAGGATCTAGATAAAATCCTAAAATATTCAAGTTTATACTAAAATAACCGTGGCACATAAAGAAAATAACAAATGGGCGAAAAAAAATCAGATAATGGCAAGACTTAAAATTAGACGGTAAAATAAAGCCGGTAGCAAAAGGAAGATTTGGAAATTGTAAACCCTCAGCTTCATGTATGTATGTATGTATGTATAATTTATGTACGCATTGATCATTAAATACATCGACTGAGTATTGAAATACCTTATAAGTAAGCCGCCAAGTGCCTACCCGAATACAAAACCTTTTACACGTGCAAAAACTTCAAAGCATAAAATATTCGTCACCTCACATAAACTCTCAACATAATATTTGTTTTATCAGAGCACCTAACTACAACATATATACCAAAAAAAAACTACAACACCTTTTTTTGACCAAAATCTAAAATTACTCGCTCTAAACTCTCGGGTACATAGCCCAACAATATCCTTTACCATCTGTCCCCCTTCCTAACAAATCTGATTATCCCCAAAAAGAAACGTTTAATTCTAAAACTTAACCAACCAAAATTTAAAAAAAAAGGCAAAAATGAACAAAAAATTATATACTGTAAATAAAAAGGAATTGAAACAATATGATTTTCTTTTTACTTTTGTTCACAAATATGAAATTTTAGAACAACGGATATGATATGGCACATTTTGTATTTCAGTTTTGTTTTTTTGAACTGAAAGAGGTACTATTGGGGGAAATGCATAATTAATTTCCCCGGGGAGGACAAGAAGAAGAAGAGGGGCTCCACGGTGTCATATCCATAGGGTAACTCCCCAACACTCGCAAGAAAGAGGTGAATTCCTGAACCTCAGAAAGTGCGTTCTGTGCCCTAACCTCAGCCATAGATGCCTCAAAATCAATATAGAACAAATACTCAAAGTGTTTGGCTGTTCCCTCGCTCTCATCATCGACAACGCGAATCGGACGGCTACGGTGAGGCCTGGACTCAATCTTGGTCAAGCTGATATTCCTAAACGCAAACGCGGAAAGCACTTTAAACAGAACCGAAGTTCCCTTATCGTGCGCGAACACGATGCTCGTCTTGAACGGGCGATCCGTACGCGGAATGATGGGTTCTCTGGCCAGCATAACGAATCGGGTCACGTTGTTCGGGTCGTCCTGGATTCCGTCCGCGAGTACCTGCAACCCGTACAGCTCCGCGGCGCGAGCGCTCGCGATCGCCGCCGTGTCTCGGAGGTTGTTGGCGGCGACGAACTCTGCGGCTCCGGCGGTGTCGTCCACGGCCTCGCGCGCCACGTTGAGGCCTAGCTTTGTGAGCGTGTGCTCGCACTGTGCTAGGGCTTGCGGGTGCGAGATCACGCGCGTGAGGTAGTCTTTTCGGACCCCTGGGAGAGCGAGGAGGCAGTGGTGGACCGGGAGCTGGACCTCGCCGACGATGTGGAGTCGGTGCCGGAGGAGGAGGTCGTAGTTCCGGTGGATCGAGCCTCCGAGGGAATTTTCAACCGGCAAAACCGCTCGATCGGCGATCCAGAGCTCCACAGCCTGGAACGCCACCTCGAACTGGTCGCAAGGGATGGCCTCGCCGTTAGGGTACGCCTTGCCGGCAGCGGCCTCAGAGTACGCGCCGGGGACTCCCTGGTACGCCACGCGCAGCTGCGAGCCGTGCATCGGAGCCGGCGCGAGGTCGGAGATGGTGAGCGGCTTCGGCTGGAGCGGCTTGTTGTTACCGACGGGGACGATTTTGAGATCCGTCACGGCGGAATTGTGACCGTTGACGGCGCCGACGTGGTCGGCTCCGTCGCCGGCGGGAGTGTCTTCCTGCTTCGAAACGACCTTACTGGCTAAGATGGCGCATGCGCTCTGCCAATCGACTCGGCTCGAGCCGTATCCTTGCGAGAAATTCGCGGATTCGAACCCGTATAAGCATTTGACGGTTATTCGGGCCGGGGCGACTCGAATAACGTGAGGGCGCACCCGGTTCAGGTAGTTCAGAGAACCGGAAGATGGCGGAGTGAGGGACGTCTGCATTTTGTTGGGTTGTGCCGTCGGGGACTTGAAAGGAATTTAGAACGAACAAAAGAATGGGGTGGGAAATTGAAATTATTTGCTTTGAGATTCAGTTGTGGCTTTTCTTATCTTTATCTTAAGCTCAAGCTTGGTGTTCTCTTTGAAGAAGGGAACCAACCTCGAGCTGAGAAAGGAAAGGGGGAGCGTTAAAGGGGTTTAAATATTAGTTGGAGTTTGCAATTGCAAGTGGTGATGGAGGGAGGATCTGAGGAGTAAATGAGACATTGAGGGGATGGTGTGTGCGTGAAGGTGGTTCGGTCAATCCCACACCTACCCCCATATACACTTATTTCCCTTTTCCCTCTCTAACATTGTATACGGCATTTATTTATTATATTTTACCTCTATTCTATTTCTTGCCTTGGTATGTTATTTACTTTTTCATCAACGAGAACTGTATATTTTATTTTATTTTATTTCATTTCAATTCAATTATTATTTTTAACAACTCAAGTGTTGGTGTTCAATGCATACATGTTCCTTGCGCAAAATTTATATGCCAAAATAAGTTTGTTTGTCTTTATTAATCACTTAAGAAACGCTATAAAACTCAAAACTCATACTATTAATAGGCAAATATTTAAGATATCATATTCAAATTCATGCACAAACTTTGGATTTTAATGGGAAATTAAGACTTTAAATGGTTAATCAATCAGGACTCGAGCACGGGATCGAACAGCTCAAAGGATTAGTGAAGTCATAAGCTCCGCATAAGCTAGATCCATAAGCTTGGAAAGGGAGCTTATGAAAATAAGCTCTTATGAAAATCCCACAAGCTCTTAAAAATATTCATCCAAACACTTTTATAAGCTCTTATAGTAGAAGAGAAGCTCAAATAAGCCAAAAAATAAGCTATCCAAACGGGCCCCAAATCAATTTCTGCTTAACACATATTAATTTTCTAAATAGTAATAGAAAATTGATATTTTTCTTGAATATAAACTAGTTTTTAATATTTTGGGCACAATTAGCTTTGTAGTTTACCTTAACGAGTTCAATTTTATTTATGTAACTGTTTATGTCATTGTTATGTGTTAAATGTTATTACTGATATCTCTCTCGTGTTTTTACCTTTCCATTTTTGTCTATGCAGTAATTGAAATCCTTAAAAAAATCTAATTTCAATACACCGTATTCTTTTTTTGATGAACAATACACCGTATTCTAGACCCAAAATAAAAATTTCAATACTGCATTGTAACGTACGGTTAGAAATTTTTAAGAAAAAAAAAATCTAAATCCAATAAATAATAATGTCCAAAGTTTTTTTTTCGACATAAAATAATGTCCAAGGTTATTTCGCGACCAACAAGTACCCTGTGTATATTTGTGTCACCACTCACCATATTCATATGAGAAATAATTCTTACGGTTCATTTTTCTTTAAATAATTTTTTAAGAGGTGGAGATCAAGTTACTTCAAGAGTAACTCTTGCTTGAATTATTTCTCTTAATAACTACAGTATTTGTAAACATTAAATTTCATCAACCCAACTAATTAATTTTTAAACCTTTTTTTAAAAGAATGACATGGCTGCTATTACTCCGTTCAGTGATACCAAGGAAAGGCTTCTCATCCAGGAAGAAGAAGCTTACACGCGGCAGAGAGCTAAGAAGCTGAGTACAGTAGTGCATGAAGTGGCTCGACCATAATGTCTTCACTCCCCTTCAACTGAAAATGAAATCTTTGATCCTGTTTAATACTTTTCCTCTCTCTAATTCTATTAACACTTACATGAAAACAACACAAATCTGTGAAGGTTTTTAATAATATTAAATGATTTATCGATAAATCATTTTTATAGTTTTTAAAGCTTGCCGCAGGTTGGCGCTCATTTGGACCAGTCCGGAAATTTTGACTGATGATTTTCTTCATTGACTAGTATCGTTTTAATTCGTCGTATTTTCTTTTTCTTTTTAAATATTTTTGCTGGGCTTTTAGCCCCAGATTAAAAAAGGGCTGTAAGCCTCGTAAAGATTTTTTTTATCTGCACATATATATTTTTCTATCCACATATATTTTAACGTGAAACTATTAGCTCTACATGTATATTTTTTCAAAAACATACATGATGTGGAACTAATAGTTTTGTACGTAATTTAATGTGAAACTAATAGTTCTGTATGTATTTTTTTCTTTTGAAAATATACATGATGCAGAACTAATAGTTATGCATGTTGGTATTCATTCAATGCGGAACTAATAGTTCCACAAGCATATGCGAAACTAATAGTTCTACATCATGTATGTTTTGAAGGAAAAAAAATTACCTACAAAACTATTAATTTTACATTGAAATATGTGTAGATAGAAAAGTACGCATGTGTTGATAAAAATTCGCCTCAGAAATTAGCCAGGCCTCTTATTGTTAACTCACACCTAACATGTTGTTTCACAACTACCAATTAAATATAGGCTAGTAGGAATAGGACAAAGTCTTGTTAGTTCAATGGCAATTACTGTTCAATTAACTTAAATTAAAATATCAATTTTAAATTACAAATGAATTAAGTCAACAGAAGAGAAAATAAATAAGCTTGGGTTTGGTTCCATGGTTGGATGCCTCAAACTTGAGTTTGCAATAGTCAAAAGTGGTTTGACTAGATATGAAGATGTTTGGCTCCCCCATGTGAGAAAGTGATTTTAGTCCCAAAATGAATTCTAAATTGAAGACATTGCTTTTAAAAAAGGTATTTTTTTTGTTTTCATTTTCTGAAAATAGATCTATGTTTAATTTTTTAATGATTTACAAAGTGTTTGTTTTGATCTTCTGTTTTCTGAAAAATATTAAATGTGTTTGGTTTAGCCATTTTCAATAGAAAAAAAAATGATATTTTCTTGACGCCAAATTGAAGTAGAAGCTGATTCCGTATTAACACTAGTCTCTACTGATGGTGGCTTTTTGATCACTATAGCACTATTTTTTTTTATTTTTCAATTTTTTTTATTTTCCAAACTAGCACTTTTTTCATTAAAATATTCATTTTTATTAGTTATCAATTAATTAAATATTAAATATTAGTTTAAAATTGTAATTAAATTGTTAATTAATTAAATATTTAATTATTAAATATTTATTAACCCAATTTGTTAATTAATTAATAATATAATTATAGAAAATAGCTCACATTAATTTAAAATTTAAAAACACAAATACAATATTAATTGTTATTTTAAAAGTCAAGATATCAATGTCTCTGTCTCCACACACTGATCGGAGCACCCCCCTCCACTACTTTTTCTGTCACATCGGAGCACTCCCTCTACTCTTTTTCTGTCACAAAAGACAAAGACATCAATGACACAAAGTTGTATTTGTCTTTGTCTTGACTTTTAAAATAACAAAGAGTGGAGGGGGGTGCTCCGATCAGTGTGTGGAGACAGAGACATTGATGTCTTGACTTTTAAAATAACAATTAATATTGTATTTGTATTTTTAAATTTTAAATCAATGTGAGCTATTTTCTATAATTATATTATTAATTAGTTAACAAATTGGGTTATTAAATATTTAATTAATTAACAATTAACAATTTAATTACAATTTTAAACTAATATTTAATATTTAATTAATTGATAACTAATAAAAATAAATATTTTAATAAAAAGAGGGCTAGTTTGGGAAATAAAAAAAATATTGCTAGATTGAGAAATAACAAAAAAAATAGTACTATAGTGATCAAAAAGCCACTGATGGTTGAGACTTGAGAGGGAATGAGAAGACTTTCAGCAATTTTGTCCGTTGGTTAATGACTTCATCCTTTTATCAACATTTTTCACAGCAAAGTTTAATCAATGCCGACTGGTTTATTCACGAAATAAACTTTCAAGATTCTAGCAACAACTGTACAAATCTTTTACTGTCCTAAAGATGCACTCTCTTTTCCATGACCACACACATACATGTGCATATATGGCTTGCCACATAAAAGGAATTACAATGAAGCTGGATAAAACTGGAAGAAAAATAGTATATATACATTCAAAATGATTTGTCAAACCTCGCCTTAAAGCAAGAAAAAGAAAATCCACCTGGAGATTTTGAATGAATCATTAGAACTAGATACATGGTTAATCTAATAAAATCACAACACAAATAGAACCCTACGGACCCACTCCCCCAATGTATACAAATTTACTCTGTAACATGACCTATTACTATCATCATTGAGCCCCAAGACGTGTGTGAATTACTCTGGTTTGAGAGCAGCATTTAATGGAGTGAAAATGCCAACCACCAAAACCCGAATCTTTCACAGGCCAACCCATTTCACCAATCTGAAAATCCGACCAACTCTCCAGGGTAACTCATAGTCCTTAGTAACAGCAGGTTCCCTTCTAGCAACTTCAGGTTCGGACCAAACATATACCCCTCGCTCCTGCCGACTACCAGGTACAGTATTATCCAGGATAACAGCAACAAGAAATGCTATCACCATGTGTAGTGAAAAAAGCGTGTTCAAGACATAGTTCAACTGCAAAAGTAACAGATTCATTAGTGCTCTTTCAGAAAAACCAGACATGTTAACTAAATGTACAAAATATTTCTACCAAGGGGGTACAGAGTTTTTTAACCATATCATTCAAGGGGTACAATAGCAAGGGAACCACATAATTAAGTTAACTCCACATACATATTTATTAGCTAGTTCGCAGCATGAGTTCAAGATGTCATCATTGACCTTGAAACATATGAAACCAACGAACTATTCCCTATTCTATTGAATGAGAGTAGCTTCAACTTCCATTCAAAAGATCATGGAGATAAATATGCAATGACATAGTTTTGTCAGCAGCACCCATCCTGTGAGATGAAAGTGACCTTTGGATTACTTCTTTTTATCTTTTCCAAAAATCTCACAATAGTTAACGAATTTTGATCACAAAAATTTGACATGAGCAAATTCAAGGACAAGATTCATGATAGTGAAAAGTGAAAACATCACTGGCATACCCCTCCATATTTGCTGTGGAAAGGCCCGTGAGAAGCTACAATGTAGGGCTGAAAATAACTTGGCACAGACAGGTTGGAATTTGGAGAGATGCCATATTGTTGAAAGTAGGCAGGTATGGAAAGAGAGAAAAACAATGATAATCCAACTATAATGATATTGCGAGAGCTTCCAGCCTCACTATAGCGTAGATTTGACAAGCCCAATGCTGTGAGCATTGCCCACATAAAGCAGAGGAGACCAGCAACCATGACTCCAGGAATTGAAGCAATGAACCCTCCAACCTTACCTGTTGTACAGCATAAGCATAATTAAACATGGATAAATTTGCACAACTTTTTTTTATGAATGAATTGCATATGGCTTATTTAGTCCCAAAAATGGATACAATCAACACAAAATCAACAGCTTTTCTAAGTTTCCATGTATGTTGAAGATGGGTTTGGTAATGAATAACTCACATATATATGCCAGACACAGATACGAGATCTTGGGAAAGAATCTCGAAGATGCTCCATACCACTTTTGACATAGTTTTCTTTAGAATGAGACTTTATGCAATGCCAGGAACACTTTAAGGCATTATGACAACATAAACATTGAAGGCAAGATAGGTTCCACCACATGGAAAACAAATATCACTCTAAATCATCAGTTCAAAAGGGCTTACAAACATCGTGTACAGTTACAATCTTAACTTAAAGACCAGCTTCTCTCCGAGGGAATTATTTAGGGCACAGATAAGTGCACATAAAACTGGCAAGGCTTAAGCCATACCTTAAATGGCATAAAAAATGTATTATCAAGCATCAAGAGGGAGGATGAAGATAGGCGAACGAGACGAATTTGGTCCGAAAAATGCCAACGGATCAAATGGGACGACGAAGAGGGACGAACAAGACGAACTTGGTCCAAAGAATGGCAACGGATCCGATGGGAGGACAAAGAGGGACGAACGAGACAAACATGGTCCAATGAATGCCAACGGATCAAATGGGAGGACGAAACGGGACGAACGAGAGGAACTTGGTCGAAAGAAGGCCAACGGATCAAATAGGAGGACGAAGAGGGACGAACGAGAGGAACTTGGTATAAACTCTATGCTTTATCAATACTCAATGCATACATTACAGATAAGCTAAATATTCACAACAAACTGCAAATTTTTACATCACTATCTAATTTGATATGTTCAAATATTTAGCACTAAGCAACTTGGGCCACAAAAACCATACCCCTTATTCATTTGTTAGGAAATTATTGATCAAGTAACTTGAAAGATGGAGAAAAAAACTTAATATTATTTGTGATTATAGTATGTATGTAAAAAGACAAAGGCTACAATGTATAGACTACGGTACATAAATACTATTAGTGGCTATCCTGTAAAGAGAATAATAACAGAAAATAAGAGGAAATAAAATCCAAAAAATGGAAAATTTCCCTATAATACAACAAAGTGCAAATTGCAGTAACTGCTTGTTAGCAAAAGAATTGACATAAGATTAGAAACTAAGAATTCACTTGGATGTCGTAATAAATGAAATTAATGAAGAATTTGTTATTCTACTCAACTACTGCCTATTATTATTCTACAGGAAGCCTGATTTCAAGAAGTGATGCTTGCAAACATCTTTCAGTGTCATTGTGAAACCAAAGAAATTGCACGATAATTAATATCGCAAACTGCATGAGTTTCTTCTGAGAATTATCAATGATGCATAACCCAAATGCCTTTTCAGTTTTCATCCCAATAACTTGTTGCTCATAAAAAGTGTACTTCTGTTGAAGGTTAGATCCAAGAACAGAAAGATAGTAGACACTTACCTACAAGAGACAACACTATCAGAAAGCATGCACCCAGTTGAACTGCCCTGCGGCTTCCCATTTTAGTCACAGCAATTGTATGAACATTTTCAGTTAAAGTAGTAGACCCAGTTCCAGTTCCCCAGAGACCAGCCAAGACACTGGAAAGACCTTCCAAACCAATTCCTCGACTAAGAACTCCAGGAGTTGGAGGTCTGGATGCTACCAATAATGAGGATGCATGGTATGAGCCAACCTACAAAATTGAAGCAAATGATGTCAACAGCAAAGTTTAGTGATTTCATAAAAGAAAAAGTGCAGCCTACAAAGATGGTACACAAGGGCCCAGTAGACAATTAGTTTTCCTATAACACAAGCTAGTTAAATTATCAACACATTCAAAGTTGAGATAACTACAGTCCAAGAACCAAAAACAGAAAAAGACAAGAAACTAACCGAATCCACAGATGAGATTAAGGAAATCACACACATTACAAGAGCCAATTTCCAGTGGAAGACAGGAGTACCCCATTGTAGTGGATAAGGAAATCTAAACCATGGAGAGGAATTCAATGCCTGAGAAGTATCAACCCGACAATGCTTCATCCTTGAAAAATGCTTTCTGCAGTGCTCTGAAACCATATTTGATGCAGGTATATTTATATCACACCCTTTGTAGCTGTAAGTTCCTGTTTCGGTTAGCAAGAAAGCAAATGCCCATGTAATTGCTAGACCCAAAGGAACCTGGCAGTTAGATGAAGAAAACAGAGATCATTTCTTACACCACAGAATTTTATTTCAACTGCTGAAGAATAAATTGGACAGATAATGTAATATTCAACTCACAGCATATATTAGAAATATGCGATGTCCAAGAACTGATATCTTACGTAGATACTGTAGAGAGAAAGAAATAACAGATAACAAATTTTAGAACAGTGTAATAACTAATAAGCAATACAGTATGCAGACTGGATTTTTTAACTAAATATTTAAAGAAAAAAGAAACTAACATCCAAAGCCAATTAAACAAACTTACAAGAGCAAAAACAATAACCACTAATATCTGTACTGCACCAATCTCAAGGCATGTGCCGACTAATGGGAAGCCATAACTGTAAAATGAAAGTCCAACGGCAGCTATCGTTGGAGATACAACTACAGGATTGATCAACCTGGAAGGAAACTCATAAAATGAGGCTCATTATCTACTACACTGATCAGAAAAGTAAGATATGAAATGTTTCTATTTCAAAAAGTTAAGGCACTGAAGTGATCTAAATCATGAGGAAAGGCAAAGGACAAAGTTCCCTATTGCATCCCAAAGGGAGGTGATACATTATGCATATGGGTAGGAAGGAACCATGTGGAAATAATATTCAGACAAGCTATGAGCAACCCTTTCCATGGAAGAATGATCACAGCATCTTAGTTCTGAGAGCTGAAAATTATATATATTCTAAACCAACTAATTATCAGAATTAGACAAGAGGCTTAATTAATGATAAAAGAACAAAAATATATAATTTCTTTTTAAAAGTACTTATAAACTACTCCAAAAGTACATTTTTTAGCCAGCTAATTTTAATTTAATATATCTAGAGCAACTTGCCCCATCACAATTTGGGAGAGGGGAGGGGATCGATTTTTTAAAACCTGCCACCTGGAATCCCCATTCAAAAAAAACCTTCACAGGAACTCACTGTTAATAATTAGTCTGTGTTTAATTTTGTATATGTCCTCTTGTATCGTTGTATTGTTCAATTATTTAATTTAATATTACCAATGCTAATATGAGTTAGCTCAGCTAGTGAGATTGAATTGTGTCAATACAAAGGTATTAGGTTCGATTCTTGCTGGTGGTCCTTCATTGGTTGGTCACACCACCTATAGCTAAAGTACCACTGTCAGTCCTCATTGAGGCTTGATGCATGCACTAGGATTTTGATCCTCCAAAGGGGTGCACTTTAGAGATTAATAAAGCTCATCCTAATAACCATACTAATAACCATGGAATAAAGAAACTTCCTCTCCCTTTTCTATTTACTATGTATATATAATAACATGGCCAACAATCTTGGTATTCAGAAGAACTTCTTTAGAATGATGTATTTTTAATAAGTTGTCAAATGATGCTCGTAATCCATTCATAATTAAATATAATCAACTAAGAAACGAATTTTTCTGTATGCGAATATTTTTTGCCCCTACAAATATTTTGGTCAAGTTCCACCACTGCCTCTATGATATGATTTTTTTTTACTTGAATTTCTCAATCTTTAACGGAACACATTGCCTCAGGGCTCAGTCCATAACAACAAATTCTGTTTGGTAGAATAATGAAGCATGTACTAGTAGAAACTAATAAGAAAAATGAACCAGCAGACAAAATCCCAAAATCATACCTTACTAAAAGCGACATAAGTCCAGTATATCCAAGTAAAGCTTGAAAAGCAGATCCAATAATTATGGCCCCCTGAAGCTCCTTCATTATATGATTGAATTTCTGCAAATTGAGAAAGAAGCCTTATCAGCTGGCTTTGTTTCAAAAATTCCACAGGATGAGAAAATTTATAATACAACACGAATCCCGCAAGTCCTCATGAATAACTAAATTTGTTAGAAAACTGTTGCAAATCTTTGTTAGATGAAATCATGATATAGACTAACATTATCCGAAACATAAAGAAATAGGAAAGAAGAAATCCAGTCATACACACATTTCCGTTTAATCCTTGAAACTCTGGGGAGTTGATTATAGCCAGAGCTGGCGCCAGATAAACGAAAGAAGGGCCTTGTATCAAGGGCAACCTGGAACCAAAACTAATATGCAACAGCGTAGTCACCCCCGAGACGAAGAGCACGGTCGACACCACCATTGAAGTTTCCTCCTATTATTATACTCACTAACACATCAGACAACAGTAGAGAAACATAACATTTAAAAACCAAATCAAGCCAGTTGAAAATCACTCACATGAGTGCCTCCCATGGCAGGAACAATGACAAGTGGAATGAGAATCAACGAACCTAATATCGAAACGTAATGCTGGATACCGTACACACCGATGGGAACTACAGTGACCCACACATAACACAAATCATCATCAAACACATCAAATTTTCAAACACGTCACTGAAATTCAAAACTCCAAAATTCGAAAACAGTTCAAACTGATAGATACCTAAACCAGGAGAATCTCTGAGCTCATACTTCATATGCGAGTGCCTAGACGCAAACCCTTCGTCATCCACCACTTCCTCGTGCCTCGCCGTTATCCGCGGCTGCGACGGCTGGTCCGCCACCGGTGCCGGAGTTGCCTGACCGTTGGTGCTGGGAACGCCATCGGAATCCCTCCGTTTCTTCACCGGTTGATCCTTAGCAGACGAAGGAGGAAGCGGTGCCGGAACGGGAACCTTGGCACCATGTGCGACGCCGTTTGCGGGTTGCCGAACCTGACCAGCTTCGAGATCCAGGTTCGGTTCGGGTTCTCTGGGCTTGGGTGGGAGGCTGCTTATTATCTGGCCCGAGTCGCTGCCATTGGTCTCGCCGGAGAATTTGGGCTTGAAGCCGGTCTTCTTGGCCCAGGATGAAGGCGGCATTGCCGTTGCCGGGAGGTTGCGGTTGTTGGGATCGGAATTGGACATGGCTAGAGAAGCATAGCTTGAACGGTTGGTGGCGGATCTAGGGAGTGGCGCGTGGGGGCAATGCAGAAGCGCGAAGGTGCTGTGCTAGGGTTTTTCCCCGCCAAAGCACAGAAGAAGTGAACGAAGTGAGAGAGTGTGAGTGAAACTGGACAATCAATGTGTAGCGAGAAGTGGGAGGTGGAATTGAAGATGGAAAATTAAAACGTTGAAGAAGTTGAGATGAGAGCTGAGCCTGAGAGTGGGGAGCTAGCTACAAGTAGTAGTACTGTAGTAGAACCGCATTAGGAAGAAAATAAAAAAATATTTATCGTAATAATTAATCAAAAGAATTTAATTAGGATACGGTGACAGTGTATTTTTTTTTACATAGAGATCCAATTAGATCTTATTATATAAATATTTGTATATATATTTTAGAAAATATTGTTACTAAATAATATTAAAATGAGATATAATTGGATACATACGTAAAAATATTTTACACCAATAGTGCATGAAATTAAGTTGGATGTAACATACTTATATCATGTTAGATGAGCCACTTGATTTAGTATGATATTTTTTTTTTTTACTTACTCGTCCAATATCATATTGATTTTATTAAAAAGTATAATATTTGGTGATAGTATTAATTTTGAATAATTCTAAATTGTCTTACTTTTTATTTCTATAAATCTTTGTAATTACTAAATAGAAAAAATAATAAATATTTTTTATA
This sequence comes from Glycyrrhiza uralensis, assembly GCA_030159175.1. NCBI lineage: Eukaryota > Viridiplantae > Streptophyta > Magnoliopsida > Fabales > Fabaceae > Glycyrrhiza > Glycyrrhiza uralensis. Next base: position 50,552,615 of record BRZY01000003.1, on the reverse strand, counting down.
TTTTTTAGATATTAGTTGTATTTTCTTTTTTATTTTATAAAATAGTAAGAGAATATATAGGAGGATATAATATTATTCGTTAATTTTTGACCAAAAAAGGTTAGTATTAATGTATCAAACATTTTGATTTTTACTAAAACACTTCCAATTATTGCTGACATGACTCTTGTATTTTTTTCAGGAAACGATCCTAATGTGAACCATACGGTTGATATTTCTAAAGAAGACATCATAGAATTAGAGTGTGTTTGGACGTAAAAGTTTTAATTTTTGACTTTTAAAGAATTTAGTTCTATTTTGTATCTTATTTTTCTCGTATATATACAAGAGAAAAAATTGTTAAATAGTCATTTATAAATAGATATGTGCTTTTAGAAAAGTTAAAAAAGATAGCTTTTGAAAAATGTGAAGAGCAAAAGTTAATTTCAACTTTTATAAGAAGTTATTAGTTAAAAAATACATGTTAAAAATACTTATGGAGAAGTTTATCTAAACTGGACCTTAGTGTAGTAGTTATTGTCTTAATAGCATGTTTGGTATACAAATACTATTTAATTAACAAGAAAAATAAACCACAAATAAACTTGGCTGAGTTTCCACTAGGGCTGAGCACGGGTCGGTTCGGTGTTTGAACAATTCCCGAATCGATGAATAGTAATTGAGTTGGGTTTGGTTCGATTTTGAACATTTATTGGGTACAAAACCGAACCAATCCGTGCTAGTTCGGGTTGGTTCGGTTCGTGAAATCGGATTTAATAATAAAATAATACTCAAACAGCAAAAAAATTTGGAAAGAATCAAAAAATCTAAAAAATTAGAAAAAAATCTGAAAAATGTATTACACAACAAAGGGTAGTACAGATCGAACCAAGAACACAACAAACTGAACAAAGTGCATAAGCCACAACAGAGAACCAAGAAGTGACAATGACAACAAAAACAAAATCTGAGTACACAAAATCTGAGGTTGAAAAATAGAACCAAGAAGGAGCAGATCGAGAAGGACCAAGGAGCAGATTGAGGAGATGGTCCAAGAAGGAGCAGATCGAACTCACTGTCGCACAGACCAATGACCACTCACCATCGCAGAGGCCACCCAGGCACCCACCATCACAGAGAGGAGCAGATCGAACGGAAGGGAGGGACACCGTCGCGATTCGCATAGAGGGGAGAAGAGAGAGATCGTGAGAGAGAAGCGACCGTGAGAGGAAGGAGCCGCCACACCATCTCACCGTCTCACCGTCGCTAGGGGAAGGAGCCGTCGCGAGGGAGAAGCGACAGTGAGGGAGAGGCTGCCGCAGGACTGAGGAGGAGTGAGGAAGGAGGAAAGTGGAAATGGAAGGAAACCCTAGGCTGAAGAGGAAAGAAGAACGCGTGTGTCAATGTGTGTGTGAACTGAAAGTAGAACGCATTTTTTGTTACTGTAGCGACCCCGGTTCGGTTCAGGTTAGCTCAGTTTGCATTTTTGCAAAACCGATACCCAATCCGGTTTTGACCGGGTTGGTACCCGCCAGTTCGGTTCAACGTGTTCGGTTTTGAGGAGTCCCGATCGGGTCGGGTCGGCCGGGTTCGCGGGTTCACTCGAACCCGTGCCCACCCCTAATTTCCATACAACTCAACCATTCCTCTTCCATTCGACCAAACAAATTATATAATTTGTTTGAAAGATTTTAAAAATGGTCAAATGCTCCATCAATTATCATGTGGACATCCATTTCATGAGAATTATATATCCACATATTTATTAAAAAATAAAATTTGTCCAATCTGTAGAGGGGAGAATTCAGTCTAGTTATTTTTTCCTTTATTTACATTTTGTATAATTGTATTGTTATTTATTAAGAATCAAAGTATCGGATGAAAATTTAGTAATAATAAAAAAGCTTTAATATTAATTTAGTCCCTGTAAAATTTTTTATTTTGAATTTAGTCCCTATAAAAAAAGTCAAACTTTTTTGGTCCTCGTTTTATTTTATTTTTTGATTTTAGTCATTGGAGGAGTTGACCGCTGATGTGACAATGTGAGGTCCCTATAAAATTCCTACGTGGCACCTACGTTGCTTATTAAGTTTTGAATTTAGTTCATCTTAAAAAAACGTGTTTTAAATTTAATCTCTTTTAAAAAAACGTGTTTTAGATTTAGTCTCTCTCCTTCTCTCCCCTTCTCCACCACCCCCACCTCCTTCTCCCCTTTCTCCACCACCACCCCCATCCCCACCTCCACCACCACCCCTCTTCCACCACCCCCACCTTCTTCTCCTCCCTCCTTCACCACCACCCCCACCTTCTTCTCCTCTCTCCTTCACCACCACCCCTCCTCCTTCTCCCTTCTCCTCCATCCTCCACCCTCACCACCTCCTCCCTCACCACCAAAAGGAAATCACAGATAAAACAACAACAAAAAATGGCAGAGTAACAACAACATGTTGTGGGGTTGGGGGTCTAAAACTCATGTATTGTGTGTTACGTGGGGATTGTGGGGTTGTTGTTATTGTGTTGGTGGTGTTGGAATTTGATGGGGATGCAAGCAAGGGGGACGAAGTGAGGCAAAGAGGAGGAGCTTGAAGGAGGGAGTGGGGGTGGAGGTGGAGGAGGGAGGAGAAGGAGGTGGGGGGTGGTGAAAGAGGGGTGGTGGAGGTGGGGATGGGGGTGGTGGTGGAGAAGGGGAGAGAAGGAGAGGGACTAAATTCAAAACACATTTTTTTAAGAGGAACTAAATTCAAAACATGTTTTTTAATAGGGACTAAATTTAAAACACATTTTTTTAAGAGGGACTAAATTCAAAACTTAATATTTGTATAGGTATGTGTCAGGTGACGTGTCAGCCACGTAGGTGCCACGTATAAATTTTACAGGGACCTCACATGGCCACGTCAGCGGTCAACGCTAGTGAGGGACTAAATTAAAAAAAAAATAAAACGAGGACTAAATTCAAAAAAAAAAATAAAACAAGGACAAAAAAAGTTTGACTTTTTTTATAGGAACCTAAATCAAAAACCTCATATATTACAGAGACCAAATTAATATTAAAGCCTAATAAAAATATTCAATCCCCGTCAAAAAAAAATTCAATCAATTAAATTTAATTATTATTATTTATATTGTTATTTTTTTATTAATTTTAAATATAAAAAGTGTTAAAAACTTATTTGTTACATAATGGATCGATTTAATGTCTATTTGAATTGGCTTATTGTTGTAAACTATTGTAAAGCTGTTTGGATGAGTTTAAGCTTATGCCTTAATCATTAGCTATTTATAGATTATTTTCGTAAACTCTCACCACCAATACCTTATGATATCACTTACGTGGAGCTAATGGCAAGAGTCTCTGTGACCAATCCTCAAATCCCGCATCCGTAATTATCACGTGTTACCCATTTGTGATATTCCTTGCAAATCTTATGTGCTAATAATATAAATATGTAACGCTGAACTATATTATTTTTAAAAAATAATACCCCTCCTAAAATTAAGGAATTGTTTTAGGGGCACTAATAATTTGGGGGAAAGTATTGACGTAGAGGGAATATCAAATATGACAGTCCAGCAGTAATATGTTATGAACAATGATACACATACATCCAAAAATATATCCACCCATCCAACACCTCTCATTTCTCTCTATCTCTCTCTAACTATCACATCACATATCACATTATTTTATCACTTTTCTCTCATCTCTCTCTTTCTCTCTCTAGTGGTAGATTGGGATTTGGGTGTCCACCAATCATTTTCCTATGTTATGTATGTGGCGGTCGTTTTCCACAGTGTCAGAAAGTCACAAGTGACACACATGGAAAATGAAGGCATGATGATATGGTGGGGGTTCCCTTCACAAGTTATCAAGAACTATAATAATTATTGAGAAAAGTGCAATAGGGGAAAAATAAAATAAAATAAGGAAAATACAAAATGCTAGCTGGAAACAATGGTGCAACGTATGATTTTTGGAGGCTTCACACAGAACCTTTCTGTATATCATCATCTAAACTCCAACTAGCCGTTTGTTTGGTAATGAAAGCAACAGCAGTCAGCAGTAGAGCCAGTTTTCGGAGGGCAAGAAGAACTGTTAATTATGAAAATTATGATATTAATCAAAGTATTCATTTTTTTTTAGAATCAAAGTATTCTTTTAAAAATATGTATTTAATACTACCAACATGCAAAATCAGCATATATACCAATGTATATTGACTTATCAAACTAGTTGCAATTAAAGTATTTGAGTTTCTCAATAAAAATGCATTCCACAAGCTAACATTCTAAACATCAATAAACATAAACGATTAAAAGTAAAGGCAAAAATAAAAATGGTTACGTATCACATAAGAAAAGATCAGAAGCGGAATGCATTTCAGTATTGCAAATTTTTGGTATCTCACATAGTTAGGTACTAAATATGAACACCTCCATCAGTGAAAATTCGAACCGTGGTCAAACATATTGCAGGGGACTAGCCCCTTCAGTTTAGATGGTAAATATATAAAGAGAAATGCTGAAGTTTACAAAAAATAGAAACAAGAAAGTAAAACGAACGGGGTGAATGTAAACGTGGCACAGTGTTATCAACTTTGCTCCCGTGTTTTCCGCCAAACACTCACTTTTGATTGGTTATTTGTGCTTTCGTTCAATTTGTTTGTTTCACACTGACCAGTTGACCCGTGCGATGCATAGGTATGCCGGTTGGTTTTTACATATAACATGAAATGATTAATTTATATAGTAATAAATAGTATTGGTTTTGTGACATTAAGTATGAAAGCCTACAGGAACCAAGAAAGCAAAATAGAATTCATAAGCAAATATTATTATATTGATCAGAAATAAAATCGGAAGAAAAATAAATTTATAGCCCATATAAAGTTATTGGAACAAATAAATGAGTGAAATCTGTAAGCAAACACTGTTTTGGTGATCGAAAATAAAATCAAAAAAAAAATAAATTTATAGCTCGTAGAAAGTTATTGGAAGAAATAAATGAGTGAAACCTGCAAGCAAACACCGTTTTGGTGATTGAAAATAAAATCGAAAGAAAAATAAATTTATAACCCGTAAAGAGTTATTGGAAAAAAATGAATAAGTGAAACTTGTATACAAATACTGTTTTGGTGATCGAAAATAAAATCGAAAGAAAAAAATTTATAGCCCATAGAAAGTTATTAGAAGAAATAAATGAGTGAAATCTATAAGAACACACCATTTTGGTGATCGAAAATAAAATCAAAAGAAAAAAAATTATAGCTCGTAGAAAGTTATTGGAAGAAATAAATGAATGAGACCCGTAAGCAAACACCGTTTGGTGATCGAAAATAAAATCATAAAAAATAAATATATAGTCCGTGAAAAGTTATTTGAACAAATAAATCGGTAAAACCAGTAAACAAAAACCGTTTTTGTGATCGAAAATAAAAACGAAAGAAAAATAAATTTATAGCCCGTAAAAAATTATTAGAGGAAATGAATGAGTAAAACCTATAAGTAAATACCATTTTGATGATCAAAAATAAAATCAAAAGAAAAATAAATTTATAGCCCATAGAAAATTATTGAAAAAAATGAATAAGCGAAACTTTAATTGTTTTTATTGTAATGTTCTTTTGTTTTTTATTAATTGTTAATATAAAATGGAAAATGGAAATGAGAATATAAGAGTGTTGCAGATGATTTGATGTTTTTGGGAGAGATTTTTTTTTGGGAGGCTGACCAAAAAACTTTGTTTCATAATTTAGTAATAATAAAATAGAACAAAGAGTAATGATACTTATACACTCTAAAAATTAATCTATTCATGTAACACTTTTTATTTTTTTTTATTTTTTATCTTTTTTTAACTATCACATCGTATATTACATCATTTTATCACTTTTTTTTTATTTCACTTTATTTCTCTCTAATAGTATATACCCCAAAGAGTGTCTATCCATCTTTATTCTAGAATAAATCTATTATATTATATATAGCAGGATCTGCCACGTGGCACTCCTAAATTCATTTGATTTCCCGCCCAATTCAATTAGTTTTAATATTTTTTTGTGCTATAAATTCTAATATATTAATTAGATTAATTATATTAAATATTGACCATGAAGGAACAATTAATACCAGACATATAAGTTAATGAACTTAATGATATTTCATGCAATTAGTTAATATTGGCATACCAAATTATAACCGTAGCACATTTAAAATTTCTAACTTTAATAAAAGTAGTACTGAAACACAAATTTGTTCTTACAATTTTATATCTTATATCTTTCATATATTCTATAGTTTTTTATGTTCTCATTTGATCATTTTATTTCAATGTAATTTTTTATTTCCAGTTTGGATATAAAGGTAGTGTACGGTCTTTGATTCTATTTCTTTTCAAATTTTTTTCATTCTATTTTTATATAATTGATGTTCTTCTCATTTGATATTTTTTTTATCTATTATCGTTAATAATAAACTCAATCCATGAGGCCAACTGACTAATTATAAATTTTAATTTAAATTAGAATATGGAGAGTCAATTTTATATGTAGAGTATTTGTGCTTATAATTTATTTTTTAATAAATTTTGTATAAGTTTATATATCTTAATTATATTAAATTATTATTTTAATAATTTGGATTTATGTATATATATTTTTAAATCTAATTAAATAAATTATTATTATCAGTTTATGCACAAGTTAATTTGTCTTATATTCTCATACGAGTAGATTAATTAAAGTGTTAGTTTATCAATTGAAAATAAATTCACGCAATCGTTGAAATTATCTATTTTTTTAAAATATGAGAACACTAATATTTCAATTAACAAAGATACATAAATAATTATTTCTTTGAAAAAGTATTTTTTTTATCATATTGCTATAGAATATACAAAATTGTTTTTGAAATTTTAGAGTAGATTAAATCCAGCAATAAATTATAATGGGGGATTTATAATATTAATAGGAAATTAAATAATTTTCATAAACAAGAACGTAATTTAATTATCTATTTATTTTATGAAAATATATATCTCATGTTGTGTGAGTGTGTGTTTGTGCGATTTTTAAGATTGAATTAAATTACTTGCATTTTATGGTTCTTCTTGCATATAGGAAAGGAAAATTAATTATCAATATTTACATGTTTATAAAAAATATGGGCACCATGAATCAACTTAATTTTTAAACTATATTAATAGAGGAGAGATCAAATTACACCGGTGTAACTCTTGGGCGATGTTACACCGCTAATAACTATTCACCGGATAATTATATTATAAAACTCACCGTTGGATTAAAAGATACTATCATGTAGATCATTCCTATAAAATTTCACATCAATCTAAAATCATTTGATGTGTCATTGAGATACGTTAAGATTAATGTCTTTTAAAGTGTATGAATTTTGACACATCTCACTGACACATCAAATGATTTTAGATTGATGTGAAATTTTACAGGAATTATTTATATGATAATAACTTTTAATCTAACGGTGTGTTTTAGAATATAATTATCCGTTGAAGAGTTATTGGCGGTGTAATATTGACCAAAGTGTTACACTGGTGTAATTTGATCCCTCCTCATATTAATATATTCATGATTATATTACTTTATGTTTATATCTTACAGATCAAAATTATAAATGAGACATTATTAACATATAAATTACAAAAGATAACTACATATCATATTTTTTTTGATCGGAAGAACTACATATCATATGCATTGAAAGATTTATATAAAAAAGACATTAAATTTAAATTTCAAGAATACTTTTATCATATAAAGATAAATTTAAATATATTAGAAAAATGCATTACAATTTAAATAACAAATAAAAATACATAACAATTCGTGAGGATGAATGTTTTACTTAAACATAAATTAATAAGTAAACTACTATTGTCAAAATTACAATTTAGTTGATTTTTTTAATATAAATTTGTATTGATCGATAATAAAATTTTACACACGTCTGTTTGTTTAGCTACAACATTTTAAAATTAAAAGTAGTTAATAAAAAAATTATCTAATAAAAATACGACTTATCTAAAATATATTATAATATTATAATGTTATTAACCATTTTTTTCATTTTTTCTAATTACTTATACATATTACATAATAAACCAAACTTAAAATTGTAACAAAAAAATCAAACTTAAAACCCGTGCATTGCCGCTCCATCATATCCCGCTTGCTTTCCTGTATTATTTCAACTCAAAATTAAACAAAATTTCAAGGATTATAATGTGTTTTACTAAGAATATTACACAGCACAAGCAAGCAAGATCTATTATATTATATAAAGTAGGATTATGCCACGTAGGACAATGCCACGTGTCACCACTAGAATCATTCAATTTCCCTCCTAAAAGTTTTATTTTATATTTAGATTTTTTTAATTCTTATTTTATCATTTATGACAATCATTAATACATGATCTCAATTAATAACAATATTTAAAACCACAAATATATTTGACCTGCCATTCAAATTAAAAAAAAATATTTCATATAACATATAATTAATTTTCATTATGTAACATTTATTATATTTTTAATTGATTTTTTATTAATCTAAAACAAAATTATATTTAATTTAACATACGATTGATTTTCATTATATAATATTTGTTATATTTTAAATTGATTTTTTATTAATCTAAAATGATACAATTGTATCTCTATGGGTTCGCTTTTTATTTTAATATTTTTAATTGTAAATTATTATAATTTATTTTTAATTTATGATTCATTAAAGGTATTCTCATTATGGCTCTTCCTTTTTTTGGTTTAAATTTATTTAATTATTCATTTTTTGGTTACTTTGAATCCTTATTTTGTAATGGTGGCATTTATATTATTATTTTTTGCACGTGAAGTTTGTATTTTTTTTATATCTTATGTGCTCCTATTAATACGCCAAACAAATAAAACAAAAACATGTGATATAAATATTAGATATGTGACATGGAGTTAATTTTATAATGTTCAAAAAAAAAATTAAGCCATTGAGCTTAGTAATTTGAAAGTTATATTGGAGAGAGAAAACCTAAATTAATCCTACATCGACTAGAGATAAGACCTAAATAGAGTTTATTATGTTTGGGCAATCTTCACTTTATAAGCTGGTTTTATGGGACTGAATTAGGCCAGAAAGCTAGAAGAATATAAGATATTTTTCCCTTTTAAATGTATTTTCTAAATTAGTTTTAGCTTGGTTATAATTTTTGAAATTGGAGAATTCCCTTTCGCTTTGGATGTTATTTTCTAAATTCTAATACTAGATTTGTATTGTTAATGTCATGTTATTCATGTGGATGAAAATGAGTTTATGCTTTCATTTACATTCTACATTTATTGTTTTTTCATTATATTATTATATTTGTTTTATTACATGGATAAGTATGGATTTATAATTTGCATTGCTAATATAATGAGTTTTATCTACAGAATGGTGTTGTTAGAATTTTGGTATGTCAGGTAATGAAATTGTTTAGTTGATTTATGTGGAAATGCTGGATTTTATGAACCTTCTTGTGCACATGTCATCGGTGGCTATTTCATTCCTTCTTGCAACTTCAATTTATGATAGGAGAAGAGGATTATGATTGCACATCACAGACAATTCAAGTATTTTATGGTTACTTCAACTCAGTACTTACACATTTTATCAATGATATGGTAAATACTCACATATGCAATTCTAATTTACATCATATATATATATATATTATTGTAGATTAACATTTACGAAAAAAACTATATAACTCAAATATACAATAAAAATTTAAAAAACAAAATTAACAATTCAATGAATGATAATATTTTAAATCACAGTTTATATTATAACTTTTTAAAAACCAATTAATATATTAATTGAGATGGCCAATTTTAAAATTTAACTTTAATATGTTAAATACTAACATTCTATTAAAAATAGTTTTATAAATTAACTGAAAAATATATTGAATTACTAATTACTAATATAATAATGAACCAAAAAAATCAAATCAATAATATTAATTAGAATTTTATTATATGGGAAATTAAATCTAAAATATTAAATAAAATATTTGAATTAAACACTACTGTTAATATTATTCAAGAAAACTAAGCATATGAATTTAAAATAATATTTCAATAAAATAAATTTAAATTAATAATTACTAATATAATACCAAATAAAATAAAAATATATTTAGAAGGTTATTCTAATCTTATCAATATAATATTATAAAAAATGAATTTCACAATTAATAATATTATTTTGATATAAACATATATCATTCATAAAAAATTGATTTGACTTGCACTAAAGTATAACATTGTCTCAAAATTAAATTTAAAAATTAAAGATTTCTTTTGTCAAAAAAAAATTTAAATTTATTTTTCTAATTTACAAATTAATTAATTCAATTAAATAATATATAATTTGACATATCAAAATTACATCAAAATAATAATAAATTCCAATAAAAACTTTTTAATTTTTTATAAAAAAAATACTATTACGTAAATATATATAGTATCCCGTGCCCGTGCAAGGCACGGGTTATTAAGCTAGTTTTAGAAAGAGTAAAATTAAAAGTAGAGTGAGTGTTATTTTGTTTGGAGGGAAAAAATGTTGCTCATTGAGCAACACGTGTCCGGGAGGGACCTTCCTTTCTTAGTACAGCAACTGATTTCCTTAGAAATAGCACTACTGATATATATAAACGGAAATACTCTTTTGCGCGAAACGAAACCAACCATGCACGAACCACGTGATTTCTGTCTATTGCTTTTTACGGTTTTTAGTTTTTTATTTCATTTCAAAATATAACTAGTGGCCACGTATCATTTCGTTCAATTCGTGGGTGACTTGATTCGTAAGAATTAGCACCGCTGATATATAAATGTTATTGTGTCGTAATTAATTCGTAAAATTATGCTATTTGTACAATTAAACGCACGGTTGCAATTGCACATGCTAGATACATACATACTCTTTATGAATGGTCGACGATTGTCACTATTACAGACGCTTGTGTATGGATCAAATCAATTAATCATGCAGACATTCCGGTATGCTCCCATCCCTCTTTCTCTTTTGTGCTTATCTATTAAGGTGTGTTTGGGAGTTTTGAAAGAGAGGAGAAATGAGGGGAGGGTTTGGATGTAATATTTTGGTTGTTTTTTGGATTGACGACTGTCCCCACACATCAATACGAGTCTTTTCAACATGTTTTGTCCTCACTCACATGCTTTACATGAAACTTCCTAGGGAGTCACCTATCCTGAAATCGCTCCAAGTCAAGCATGTTTAACTATGAAGTTCTTAAGTGATAGGCTACCAAAAAAGAAGATGTATCTTGTTGGTATAGATAGTACCAATCAATACTATTAAGCTATCCTCAACTGTACAGTCTCACAGCTGTACAGTCTTGGAATTCCTCTCATTCGGGTATGATTTCGGTTCATTCATGTACTCCTTCGCCTAGAAGCTTGCCAGAAGCCGTTCCTTGTCCGTGTCTCTCTGCACCGGCGATCACTCCCTGCCCTCGTCGGCCTCAGGGTGTCACATTTGACATTTTAAAAGAAAAGTAATGAGAGGGTACTCCCATATCTTGCATGGATATTTATTTTTATTTAAAAAATTAAACATTCAATTACTTAGAGGAACTCCAAGAATATTTTAGGGAGAGAATTTTGAAGGTTTTTAAATGATTTTAAAATACTTTTTTATATCATTTTTTTTATAAAACTGAAATATTACTATAAATCTTTCTCTTTTCTCTTCTCTAAAACTCCCAAATACATCCTAGGAGAGAGGACTAGTATTGGGAAACCAACACAAGCGCTAACGATCACACTTTTCAAATTGATTCATTCACTGTTATGTTTGACAAAAGCAGAGCAGAAACCGGACAAGTAGAGTCTTGGTTGCCATCGTTATTAGAAGCCAGTCCATTGTACCAAAAAATCATGATAGTGTTTCAGAATAATATTCAACGCAGTCATCGATTGGATTTTATCATTATAACCGTAAATCAAGAACTGGGATGTCAATAAACATGACATTATCCGCAATAGAGGTTTGTTTTGTGCACAATAATTGAACAGAATGTCACGAAGATATAGCTTCCCTGAATATGGTTGTGGCTGTGTTGTGATTCTTGGGAATTAAGATAAGGCTGGAATGTCCTTGCCTTTTGGGGGATTGGCTCCTCTTTCTTAATCCTTTTTTTTTTTTGAAAAATAGTTTTGATTTTCTAGATGAGAACTTCATTAAATAAATGAGAAATATTAGTGAAGGAAAGATCATGATTTTGTACCCCCCAACAAATAAAAGTCACAAATTAAGTGGATGCAACGCAATCCATGAAACAAGATAATCGGCCTTTAAAATAATCACAAGTATTTTGTTTAGTTGATATAAGTATATAACCCATAGAAGATTATTTTTATAGTACTTTGCAAATGTTTTGATTAAAAATATTTAAATATTAATCTAAAGTTGAATGCTTAAAATTTATAGAATGCAGGGTCTTTCTTGGAGATTTTTTTTTTGGTCACAACCTGGAGATTTGTTTCAAGGCAATGCAATCCCATTCACGCCATGTTTTGTTAATACCATTTCATTTGGGCCCCTTTTAATGTCATTTGTATTCTGAAACCATGTTCTAGGTCCGTGACGGAGGGTGAGCCAAGCCCAATTATAATGGGTCAGGCCTTTCCACAAGTTTCTCTAATTTTGCGTAGAATCTTAACAGTATTTTTGCTGACCATTAAAGCTCACAAATTGAAGAAAAAAGTAGTATTAAAAAAATAAAAATGTTTTTTGACAAAAAATATATATATTTCATGTAACAATTTTTTTTGTCTTAATTGCACGTTTAGTCCTTTATGTATTGCTATTGTGCGATTTGAGTCTCTCCATTTGTAATTGTGCAAATTGGATCCCTCATCTCTTCATCGTGTTATAATCAAGTCCCCCCTTCTAATTTTTGTTTATTTACTAACGAAAAATACTGACGTGACATAGACCGAGACATGTGTTATCTGAATTGGCACCGTAGTCGCTGATGTGGCAGACCCGTGGCAAATGACATGTCATTTTTCGCTGCCTTGGCATCTTGGTTGAGAGGTACTGACATGTGGCGTCTAAATTGGCATTTAATCACTAACGTGGCAGACATGTCATTTTTTCGCTGATGTGGTAGACATGAAAATGAAGAAGAAAATTAAAAGTTGCAATACTTAGGAATTGAACACATGACTTGAACAATACAATAGTTCAACATATACCACTAGACCAACTAGTAATTTTGGTATATTTGCGTAAATTATCAAAGATATTACAAAGTTGAGTATTCTATATAAATAAATTCATGAATATAATTATACATGTATATTCATATTATTAATACATATTTGTATATCTTATTAAAATATAAATTTATTAATATAGCATTTATTAATATATTAATAACATGATATATGAAGTATATAAATAATAATCAACTAAAATTTGAAGAAAATCTAACTATATATATTAAATAAATTATGATATATATTGTACCACATAATATAAAACTTTTATTTTAAAATATAAAAGTAAATTCATTATTATACTTATTCATATATATTCATTTTATTAATACATAAAATAAAAGTAAACTTTTAATATATATAAAATCTTTTATTAAAAATTAAAATCTATTCAATAAATTTTAATATTGTAAATTTTTTTAAAAATTATAAATTTATTATTCAATAGGTGACTTTTTATTATTCAATAGAATAATCAACTTTGTAATATATTTGCTAGTTTACCCACATTTGTCAAAATACTAGTTAATCTAGTGGCATATATTTAAGTCTTGTATTGTCCAAGTCATGGTTTCAATTCCCAAGTCTTGCCATTTTTAATTTTCTCCTTCATTTTCATATCTGCCACATTAGCAAAAAAATGACATGTCTGCCACATCAGCAACTAAGTGTCAATCATATGCCACGTGTCAGTGTCTCTCTATCACAGTGTCAATGCAGCAAAAAATGACATGTCATATGCCGTGTGTCTGCCATATCAGCGACTACGGTGCCAACTTAGATGGCACATGTCTTGGTCTATGCCACGTCTGCATTTTCCGTTAGTAAATAGACGAAAATTAGATGGAGAGACTTGATTGTAATATGACGAAAAGATGGGGGACTCAATTTGCACAATTAAAAATGGAGAAACTCAAATCGCACAATAGCAATACATGAGAGACTAAAAGTGCAATTAATCCTTGTTTTTTTTGACCAAAAAATATGTAGCAATTGTTTTTTATTAATTAAATTAATTAATTAAAAGGAAAATATTATTAAGGCGAGGGGAACCACCGAAACCCGTACGAGTAACCCTAACAGCCGTTAGTTAGCGGCCACACCGCCCCGACACTGTCTCTTTTTGGGTTTATCGTGTTTGTTCATTCTTCTCATTTTCTCCTCAATAGCAGATTCTGTTTTTCGTCATTATTCCTCAGGTTCTCTCTTTACTCCTGCTCCCCCTCTTCTCCTTTTTCTATCAACTCCTTTAGTTAATTAACGCTTAAACCAATGTTGCGAATTTTTCTACTTCTACTCCGTCGAATTTGAACTTAGACACATGAACGAAAGAATCAGGGCTTCAATAATAAACGGCATCCAATGCAATAATACTCTTAAACAGGTCAAAGGGATAGGCTCTTTTATGCTAGCTGTTTGATCGCTTACTGATTTCTATTGCATATGGTGGTGCATATGGTTTAACCATAATCCCTGTTAGTTAATCTCTAATCTGTATCTGTACCGCTTGCTTTCCTTTTGTTATGGTATTAATTAAAGTATTGACAATCTCATAATATAGGTATATATGTTTGATACTAACAGTGTGTGTGTGTGTTTGCAATATTGAATAGTTTATCATTGTTGGCTCTTGGGTCCATTTTTTTTTTGTAGTGAACTGTTGCTTTAGTTTGGAGGCACAATGAGATTGGAGAAATGCTGGTTCTGTTCTTCTACCGTATACCCTGGACATGGAATCCAGTTTGTTCGTAATGATGCAAAGGTAAAAATAAAGTACTTCTGTTGGAAATCTGTCTCTTATCTATATGATGGTTCATTTGTGTGCATGTTGCTAGAGAACTATTAATTATGGAACTGATTGCTCTTGTTGGATCTGTTGATTTGAGTGAGAGATCTAGAAATTAGGCTCTAGTAGCTAGCCACTCTCTAAAGATGCAGCCTTCCACCATAGTTTTCAAGTACTTAGGTCTGTTTGTTTCTCGTTTCAAACGGGTGTTTGACCAAAGCATGAAATTCTTGCTCTCACCAAAAGTGCATTGACACGTGTGAGAAACAAGGTTTGTGTTCACCAAAAGCCCAAACAAACAGGCTCTAGTCATTTGCAATGTCACTATCTAGTTTTGCATCTCATGATGGATGGGTGGATGGACTCAGTAGATTTGTGTCTCATGCTTGAATTGATTGCTTAGATCACCTATCTAGTTCATTGATTATCACTATTTCACTTTTATATGTAACTGGTAGGCTAATCCCAATTGTAATAAGTGGCTGTATGTGTGTGTGTGTTCATAACTACACTTTACATGGCATATGTGGTTCAGGTTTCTGACAACTGCTCTTCTTGTAGATTTTTCGATTTTGTAGATCTAAATGCCACAAGAACTTTAAAATGAAGAGGAACCCTCGGAAAGTAAAATGGACCAAGGCCTATAGGCGAGTGCATGGAAAGGATATGACACAGGTAAATGGAATTTCCTTTCCCCTGTTGCCCTGGTCTTGTTTGTTGTTTACTACTACTCTCTTGGTTTGGAGAAGCTTCAGCACTGTTATATGTTGTTTTAGGATTCGACCTTTGAGTTTGAGAGAAAGCGAAACAGGCCTGAGAGATATGACAGGAATCTTGCTGAGAATGTCCTCAAGGCCATTCCAAAGATTGATAAGATCAGAGTCAGCAGGGAGGAGAGACACCACAAGAATAGGTTATTCTCTGAATCCACTTTTATTATTCATGTCAGAAAGCTTTACAAGTTGTTTTCTTTTTGCTCTCTTCTGACATTTTGTTAAATCTCCCATAGGATGAAAGGCAAGAAGCAGAAGGTGCAGATGGAGGCAGTCAAAGAGTTGCAGCAGGGCATGGATCTGGTCAAAGCTCCTTCTGCGTTTCAAAAGGACCCGTCTCTCACTTTGCCGAAGATCAAAGTGGGGGTTTCCCAACAATTATCAGAGGAAAATCGTTCCATGGAAGAGTGATATCAATGCTGCACCCCCTCCCAAGTTTGATGTGGCCCAAATTACAAGTTGATTTGTTGCCGATGACTAATGTGAATGATGGAATCTTGAAACAAAAGTTTTGGCCTTTGAGAATATGTGAGTGATGTTGTTTTTGGACAATGATTTTATAAGTGAGCTATTATATAAAGCAAAGATGTTGCTTAACATGAAGTCTTCTTGGACGTCTCGTATATACCTAGAGGATACTATTCAATCTGATAATCTCAAGTCAAAATGTTACATTACTAGGAAACTAAAACTTTTGATCCTTGCTAGTTGCTACTTCGTTTTTATTTGAAATCATGCTGTTAAAAATGGATTAATAGATAAAGGTGACAGAGGAATGTTAAAGAGACATGTACATGTAAATAGCACAAGTCAAATAACTAGCCGAGATAAAACCCACATATAATATATGTTTTGGGGGGAGAAGGGAGCAATACAACGCGGGTGAAGGTGATGTTTCAGCATGAGATGTTCTCTTTTCGGGAGAAAGAGGAAATGCATAGATGATAGATGGTCGAAGTCCACCGTAAAAAAGATGGACAGAGGGAGTATGATAATAATATCCCAATACGGATTAAGCGTATATATGAGAAAGAAGATCGTTCTTATAAAAAAAAAAAAGAGATCGCTCTAATTTTATATATTATTATTTTATTTTATTATTATCCTATGAGTTTTCATGTTTGGCATTTCTTGGAACACGTGTCTTTCCCTCGGCATCTCCCTCCAAACATGGCGATATGGAAGCAACGGCCACCATATGTTAAAAAAAAAAAAAAAGAGCCACTCACAACTCACAAGGCAGTGAGTGACAGTGTCAGGCATAGTAAGAGAAGAGGAAACAAAGCCAGATGGTTTTGGTAGTAAGGCCCTGTTGTTCTCCCGTGCGTGTTATCCGCGATCACCATCAGCTCCATTCCACAGGCTCGGTCACGAAGCCGTACCCGACCCGACACGTGGCACTCCGATGCTCCCGGAGCAGCGTGCAGGAGATAGAAGAGCAGAAGCCGGAACATGCGGGATTGGGCTCGGAGTCGCCGTTCCCGTCGCTGAAGGTGGCGAAGAGGGTGGTGCTGGTGAGGCACGGGCAGAGCACGTGGAACGCCGAAGGCAGGATCCAAGGTAGTTCCGACTTCTCCGTTCTCACCAAGAAAGGGGAGTCTCAGGCTGAAACTTCCCGCCAAATGCTCATCGATGATCACTTCGATGCCTGCTTCGCCAGGTTTCTTTCTCTTCCTCTTTGAACTGTAATAACCATCATTCATTCATTCATCCTCCATTGCTTCTTACTGCTCTGCTTGCAATTATGATTTTTGCGGTGTTTGTTCTTTGTTTCTAGTCCTTTGGCACGATCCAAGAGAACCGCTGAAATCATTTGGGGTCCTCGCCAACAACCCATCATTCCTGATTTCCAGCTGAGGGAAATCGATTTGTACTCCTTTCAAGTACGCTCCCATCTTTCATCATAAACTTGGCTTCTCTGAAACTCTGCTAACTTAAAATGAAATTGTTAAAATTTATTACTCTCTCAGTGACGGTTATAACTAAATCAGATTCAACCACCATGTATGTGCTCGGCCGCAGCCCGAATTATCAATTTAGTCCCTTGCAAATTAGTTTTATTAATTTGATCCTTGAGAGTTCAACTTTTCGTTATTTTGGTCTATCCATTAAGTCTACTTCACACATTGTTCACCTTTATTATTTGGATGGGAGGATTAGAATATTGAGAATTTGATTCAAATTGGTAACATTGATCCACAAGGAACCAAATTGAATAAGTTTGTGTATTTTTAGGGACTATTGGTGACTTGGTGTGACAGATCTTGTTCTTGTTCTTTTTGTTGTATTTTAGGGTCTGTTGAAGCACGAGGGAAAAGAGAGATTTGGTTCTGCTTATCGTCAGTGGCAGATGGATGCTGCGAATTTCATCATTGACGGTCATTATCCCGTGAGAGAGCTGTGGGATCGAGCTAGAGGCTGCTGGACTAGAATCCTAGCTCATGATAGCAGGTCTGTTCTTGTGGTTGCTCACAATGCTGTTAATCAGGCTCTTGTTGCCACAGCTATTGGTACCTGTTTCTCCCTCTAAGGAAATTTTGGTGATGAGAAGGTTGAAATTTTGTCAATTTGAATAATGTGCTCATGTTTACTTCCATTCCAAACAATCAGGTCTGGAGGCAGAGTATTTCAGAACTTTACTTCAGAGCAATTGTGGTGTAAGTGTGCTGGATTTCACCCCAAGATCCGAGGGTGGGTCGCCACATATTTGCCTTAACCGCTTAAATCAGGTATATAGTACATTTACTTGGTAAAAAGCCACAAATCTGACTCGCTGAATCTGGACATAGGATTGGCTATGTTATACCTGTGACAGTTTCAGACTATAAGCTGATGCAAATTTCTGCTTTTGTAGATTGTGTTATTCCCTCTTTGTAGAACAAATATTGTTTGACTTTCTTTGCTATGTGCATAACAGTTTAGGCTGTCCTTTAAATAGAATTGGGCTATTAATGCAGACCCCTGGTTCACCTCTTGCTGGCGGGAAATCTGGAGGTAGAGAGACAAGTAAGCGGATCATACTTGTTTGTAACGGATCTACACAAGGAAATACAGAGGTAAGAAGAAATTGCTAAAATGTATTTTATCAGATGTAACTAGTCAAAGGGTCATTGTTAAACATTCTAATAATTTGAGTTTCTTATTCATTCCCATTTCTGTGAAAGTTATAGCTGATACACCAAGGGATACCCTGTCCTCTAAGCTATTTCTTTCCTAATACTTGTGGCAAAGTGCATTCCTACAAGACCCCAAGCATGTTAGTTGAAATTTTAAGTAGTTTAGGTTTACCAAGTGTTCTTATGACTCATTCTAACATTCATTGCAAGTTGCAAAATGTTCAAAGGTGTTCTGAGAAATAAAACTGTAAATTTAAGAAGGTGATTGTTGCAACGAATGTTTACTTATGTGGTTGGGATTCTTTAATTGCTTTTCCTTATTTCTATTTTTCCTTATTCTTAGAGGTAGAGGGAGATTAAGAAAAACTATAGGCCAAACCATTACAAAGATTTAGATTTTAATGGTCTATCACTGGACTTGATTCATGATGGGACATTATGGCATTGTTTGATCCATATAGTCGATTCCACCTAGTGGATAAGAGCTTTGGTTGTTGTTGTTGTATTTTATCAAATCATTATTGCTCTATAATTTGCATTACGATGGAATGTGTTGGATATAAACCATTTATGTGCTTTCAACCTATAGCTTAAGCTTTTCGGATAGTTGGTTTATGACATGATATCATAGCCTTTACGAAGCCACGTGGTTCCATATTACCCAAAAAAGGGTAATAGTTTACGCTTCACCATTGATGGGCAGCATGATGATATAAAGCTCCCGCTATGGTAGGGCCAGGGAAGCTTCTCGTGACCTTCTAGTCACACAGTATTAATTCCAACTGTTGCTCTAAGGCACCCACCCCTGCACCCCCATTCTTCTAAGTAATATTTAAATTTTAGCACAAGGTAGGGTGAGGGGCCTATGCAATGTCCATGCTTCAAGCTCGAATGGCTCTTGCATGAGGGGGCATGTTAGATATAAAACCATTTATGTGCTTTCATCTAACAGCTTAAGCTTTTGGGATAATTGATTCATGACAGAAAATTCCTATAAGTTTTTTTTCCAATGCATTTCTTCATGTCAGGTTTCTTAACAAACTACCTCATGTTAACAGGATGGTTTTCCTTTTGCTGGTGATCAACCGATGAACATGCTTGGTGTTATACAGGTAGTGCATCTATTTATCAGAAATAAGTGGGCAAAAGTTATTTCATCTGACTTTTTGCATGTATAACAGTCCCAGAAATCTGCAGAGCTACTTCTTGATTTGAAAGTGAATTCCATATTTAGCAGTCCTAACAAAGCTTGTGTTGAAACAGCCATGGCCATATCCAAGGTAAGCTCACTTTTGGTGCTTATCAGTTAGTTCCTTCATGCATCGACTTCTGATTTGGCTCTGGTTTTGATATACCTGCTGAATTGTATGCCTGAACAAGAGAGTTTGGGTTTTCTATTTCTATTCATTGTTGTTCTAGTCTAATTAGACCGTTGGGCATGATTTTAGGTACAAGAAGCTGCAGATTGCTTGGGTGCTGACTGTGTGCCACGCTATGTTGAGATTAAGCAGATGGGGAGCCTTGATATTGGAACTATCTTCAAACAATCCAAAATGGCAAGTAACTTACAGTTTAGACGTGTTTGTGCATGGAAGACTGATCTGTCACCCGTAACTATTTGATTTTAGGAATAAATACAACTAATTAATGAAGTATTTCACATACTGGGATGCTCTTCACAAAGCAATGATGATAAGAATTTGCCAAACACCATTTGGAGATATAGTATATAAATAAAAATGCTTAACAGTATTGAAATATAGAAGAAAAATATGGCCATCTCAATGTACTGAGAAGTTTTTAAACTAGAACAAGGTTTTACTGTTTGGTAGTGGTACTATACTACTATTAGTTGCTTCTAATTTTGATCTCCATTTTTCTAGTCTTCCTATTCCTAAATAACAAAAGGCTTGGTGAACAGTTTATGTGTCCATTATCACTGTGAGTGTTTTGTCTAAATTTTTCCTCATATATTGCAGGATATATCCAATTGTCCGCCATTTCAGCCCGGGTGGTTAAATAGAGTTGAAGATGGATTGAGAACAACATTATGGGATCAATCTGGAAAAGCCTGGCAGTCCCTATTGGATGAAATATCTGATGAATCTAGGCCAGAAGAAGTTGTAGTTGCAGCTGGTCCTCCTGTGATTCACATAGCACTAATGGCACACTGCCTTAATTTGACCAAGGAATGGTTGGGATCATTTCATCTTGATGCAGGGAGCGTTAGCGTCCTTGACTTCCCCGACGGACCCAAGGGAAGAGGCGTAATCAGGTGCATAAACTATACTGCACACTTGGGGAGATGGTCCATCCCTATTACAAGACCAACAGAGGATGTTGAAGAGTTTTAACTTTTAACTGTAAATCTATGATTCTGAAATTAACTTGAAATGACACCCAGCACTCAATTGAAGAGTTTAAGAGGTTCAACGAGATCGTGATTGTTAAAATTTTAAGGCATGATAGTAAAAATGAAATCGTAGCCAGGGAATGTGACCAAGGGTGGGACATTGACAATACGTTTTTTCTCTTCTTTCTTCATGGTTAATATACAGGGAAAAATGCATTCACCTGACCTGAGATCCGCTTAAATGGTGCACACACCATCTATCTATTCTATAAAAGGCATTGATTTCCCCTTAGTTAGACATTAGCTTCCCCTGAATTCTATAAAAACACGTTAGCTCCCAGGGTAGAATGTCAGTTGATAAAATAAATAAGGGCAGTGAATGTTAGTTTAAAAAATGGAGGTTGTGTGTGTGTGTGTGTGTGTGAGAGTGACATTTAAGCATATATGAGGAGAGGTGAATGCAATTTCTCTTGATATATATCAGTTCAAGATATAGGTTACTACTTGGTGTGTTATGTGCAGTTCATAACACAAATAATCCTAGATCACTGTGTCAGTTGTCCTGTATTTTTATTTTCTAAGAGCAATTCTGGCTTGAACCAATTAGAGAACTGCAAGTAGTTATTACTTATTAGCAATAATGCTACATAAAAAGAAATTTTGACAGAACTCAATCCGAATTTGTCAAGATACAAAAAATAGTTGTTTAATAAATTAAAATGATAAGAATCACTCATTAATCATTGATAATGTCGATTTGTTATAACAAAAAATTGGTGGTGGTCTAATATTTTATTTTGACTTAAATTTGTTTTTAGTCCTTTATTTTTCACTGAGGTCCATTTTTAGTTTCTTATTTTTGAAAAATGGTCTCTTTTAGTCCTTCGGGTCATATTTTAAATTCGAAAAGTATATTTTAAATTTATACTGACCCCTCCCAAGCCTGACCCATTTTTTTCGTTCTTCTCCTCCTCCACTGATGCACCGCGCCGCATCCCCGCATAGCCAAGGGAGGAGCTCCACGCGGCCAAGGGAGGTTGCGCACAATGGCGAGAAGGGAGGCGGCCACCGCGATCGCACATGGAGGAAAACGAGAGAGGCCGCATCTCATGGTGGCTTCGAGGGAGGACGTTGGAACTACTCCTAGAGGGGATGGGGGGCTACGGTGCATCAGTGGAGAGGGAGGAGAACGAAAAAACAGGTTAAGGTGAGCATCAGGCTTGGGAGGGGTCAAAGTATAAATTTAAAAGATACTTTTCGAATTTGAAATATAGCCTGAGGGACTAAAAAAAACAATTTTTCAAAAATGAGGGACTAAAAAGATACGTTTTAAAAATGAGGGACTAAAAACGGACCTCAGTAAAAAATAAAGGACTAAAAATATATTTAAGCCATTTATTTTTTTCTCCTCCTCTCTCTACATTGTAGTATAAATTAATTAATATAATTGAGCTCCTTTAGACCCACCCGTACACAGTATCTGCATACCTTATCCCCGAGCTTCCCTACTAAAAGGACTAAGCCAGCGAAGGCTCTCAATTCTCATTATAGGCCTCTATAAGCTAAGTAAACTTCTACTTAAGCAAAGTGCAGACTTTGTTATTAATTGATAGGTTAAAGTTTGCACTTTGCTATGAAATCAGCAAAGATCATGGCAAAGTTAGTAGGCATTAAGAAGTGAAATGCCAGTGTAAAATTATAAGAAAATATAAATTGTATTTGATTGAATTTTTTTCTTTCATCAAAATACTTAAAATTTTATCGCATAATTATACTAACAAAAGATAAGAATAAGATAAAGGAAATAAGCACAGTGTGTTTTTAATACACCAAGTAATAGTTGAATTTTCTTTCCTGATACTCCGGCTAAGAAGATAGAATTTGCCCCTTCTATAAAACAAAGGAAATCTTCCTCCTTTACGCTACTGTTGACTGTGACAGTAGACATGATAATAATCCACACATTGCGCACACCCTATTTTTAGACATGAAAAATCTTCATTTAGATGGGGTACTGCATTTCCTGTTCAGTTTTAAGTGGTATAATTTTTTGGATTTGAATTCTCTAAAATGAGTAAAGTGTAAAATAAATAATCTTAATCATTAATGAAAAAATTAAGAGTGATTTATTATATATGTACTCATAGTACTAACCCTTAATTTTCTCACAAATAATTAAAATTAATTATTTTATACTCTAAAATAATTTATCCACTTTAAAAGGTTATAATGCTAATTTTTTAGATGACTTCAAATATGGATATGAGTTTACACACTTTTTTATAAATCCTAATGATTAAACATATCATTGGATCCGTCCAATCACACGGAACTAGTTGTTGATGTTGCCCACATTGTCAACTATGATATTATACTTATAGATTTTATTATGCTGACGGATTGTTTTGAGGGAAGAAAGGTGCAGTGGAATTTTAAGTGTCACTTTCATCAATTAAATTAAAATTAAAATTCAAGTTTCCGCTAACAAGAGAATTGACTCTTCACCAAACTTCCGAGAAGCAATACAAAATCCCATCTAAAGATAGTGTTTCTTAATTGTCTTTTAAACACTCTTCAAAAAAAAAATTGTCTTTTAAACAAAGATTCATTATTTTTTTCATATCCAGCCAGTAGTACATTGCTGTTTTTCACTCATCTTTGGAGGAGATTGACTTGGAAGATTAATTGCACAAAAGCGACCACTGCATATGGATCTTGCCTGGGAAGTTCTAAGTAGAAAATGGAAAAAATTTAGTTGAGATCGAATTTGGTCCATTGACTTAATTTGTCTATGATTTTTATATTATCATTTTTGTTTCCTCTATCTGTTCCTTAAAATATTTCAGCAAAAGAAAGCGAGAGTTAAAAATATTGTCATTCCTTGGTTGGTAGTAGGATCACACTGATCAGAAGCGACAACTACTTAAACACTTTTTAAAGTTAAAATATTTCTATAATAACTATAATCGATCCTTTAAATCATATGACATTTTTACATAATTGAAATCAACTTATACTGTTATACATTTCATTTTTATTAAACTCTACCTAACTAATTCTTAAATTATAAGCACTTTTTAATAAGTTAAAAACCAAATACTTATCTAATTAAGTCGAAAATTCCTTTAAATTAGAAGATAATCCAAATTGAAACTTAATTCAGCTTAATTTCCTGTCATTATCACCGCCATTTGTCAGTGATCTAAACAAATGAATTGCGTATGGACAAACAAACATGCATTAAATTTTTTTTTTTTAAATTAATTGTTCTGACTCCCTTTACTAGTTTAATTATAACCAGTTGATATATATAGTATTGATTTGATTTCTGTTTTTTTCCCAATTTGATCGTCTCTAAGAAATCATAACTAGCACCATTATATATCATGTCGGTAAATATCCTTCTGACAAGCCCACCAAAAAACAATATCCTTCTGGCAAACGTATAACTGAAGAAAATGCTTATCAGTTAGCATTACCACTGAATGCAAAGAAAAGTTCGTTTTACTTCTGCAGTAAACTTTTACATGTAAACATCATATATATGTTCACATTTTTTTTTGGTAGCGATATGTTCACACATTTAATTTAATTAACAAGTTTCGATAGATCCTCTTAATATTCTCAATATAAATATTAAATAAAAACTAATATATTTAATTTGTATAAAATGTATTTTTCTTTATTTAATTATTAATAAATTAAAATATTTATTATTTAATAATTTATTTTTAAATCAGTTTTAAATTGAAGCTTATAATAAAACCCTGGGCAGTAGAAGCAGTTGTTTTGCTACCTGTAACTGAAGCCTTCCCCACATAAAATAATGGGGCCCTTTGTAGATTGTAGCAGTGACTTCAGTTAACCATATAGCCATGTCATTGAATGAATGCCAGCCGAAGTTCATTTTATGGATCAGAAAATTAAAAAAAGCCGAAGTTCATTTAGATAAAATTGTACTCCCCAACCACAAAGTCCATGTGACTTTAAAACATTAATAATATTCTAAGATTGTTCAGTACATCCATATATAACCTCAAACGTTAAACCAAAGCCAGAATAGAATTATCGTGTATTATTGTACGGTTTTTATAAGACAGGTAGTTCTAGATATTCGGACAAGTAAATAATTTTGTGAATGAATCATGTTATGGGATTATTTTCTCAAGTCTATTATATTAATGCATAATTATTATGTCACAACTGTGATAACTCAAATGGTGGAAGAGAACCAGAATTATTATAATAGAGCCAAACTAGCTAGCTTCGAGCCCCACGAGACAATTTAATTTCTTCCTTTGGTTCACATCCTGATTATCCCAGCTTCCAGGATAATTTCTACTAGTTTTAAAAAATTCTATAAGTATCTAAATGTAATCCAATGAAAACAAATCATGTAGGGTCATTTAATTATCACAGCTTAAACTATTTATGCAGAAGTGTACTGTTTCATTGCCTATGTCGACAAGAAATTAAAGTAAAGATATTTAGTGATGATTAGTACAGGTGTATTTCAATTGTAGTATTTCATTAATTAATTAAGAGAACGGTCTTCCTGAGATAACAAAAAAACTTTTAACATCAAATTAAGACAAAGGCTTGTTCTGTGCTCTTTGGTTTATGGGGACTCTGCAGCTAGTATTCAATCCAGAGAAACAGTACACCTTTGCATAGTCCATTTTATCATTCTCATCAGTTGCAATTAACTTGTTAACATGCACACGTGCAGCATTACATTGAATTGAAATATTCCTTTTGGGACAAGTATATAACACACGGTTTGAATTTGAAGTTTGAATTCCCCAGAGGAAGAACCTGATAAATAATTGACAGAAAAAAGTTAAAAATTCATGAGCTGGCTGGCTGGCCCAATTGGTCCATTAGTTCCCAATATTCCAGCTAATAGGTTAACAACTTCCTTCAAGTCTTGTCAAGAAATTATAAGAGGACTATGGAGTAGTACTAGTCTAACTCTACTGCTACTGGGTGTTTTATGTGTAAAAAGAAAGTTAAAATTCCAACTTTGTCAGTAAAAGATGCCCCCCAAATGGGCATTTGGTTGGAGAGAATTTCTTGGTATTACATAAGGGCCAAAGACACAATAATTTTCCTTTTCAGTTGGATTCCACTCTGCCCCTTTTGAATTGTCACCCTCACTTGCATTTAGTTGTATATATGTATCATACCATCCCTTTGGAATCTTAGTCTAACTAATGTTTGGCATCAAAAGAGGAAGAAGAAAAACATGGGATCCAACTCGTGTCCTCCTAAGCCACTATAATTAAATTCTCTAGAACAGGAAAAATAAAAGAATAGAATGAACCCTGTCACATACTAACTAAAGTTATTGTTTTTTTGCTAATGCTATGGTATGTTTTTGTGACACGTGGATTATAATTGGTTAATCATATACATATGTATTTGATTCATCAGTCCCTACAATGTATCTATAGTCTCTGTTAGACTATTACCAACTTTTTTTTTCTAATTCTAAAGTAAAGGCTTAAGCTAGGATAGGATAAGTTAGCTATGTGGCCTACTATAGTTAAAACAAAAGGCTGAAGGAATTTCACATACCCTTTATCAGCTCCAGCTATAGCTTGGTGGGCAAGCTGAAATGCTTCTGTTATTTATGCATTTGCATTTATTTGTGACTACATAGTACATAGGAGTTTTGTTTGAGAGAATCGTATAATTTGGAAGGAATATATATATGGTTATTATTCTACTTTGTTAGGGGAAAGTTGAAACTGTAAATGAAAAGAAAAGTTAGCATGCCCTTCTTTATGAATTATGACCCGAATCACAAGGGGCATGCGTTCTCGCTCACCTTTTTATAGATTTTTTTCCTCTCCTTTTTCCCTCTTAGATATCAAATTTCAGTTCCTATTGCTTTTAAATACTGCAAAGCAAGCTGCTTAATTTAGTTGCTTGTAATAATCTTCGTGATTAGTACACTTTACAGTGAGATTGTCAGATGCACGGTTACATATAAATAATCCTTACGTTTACCATAAGCAAGCTTGAATGTTGATTCATAATGAGGAGGAAGCTAGAACATGCATGCCCCAAGCCAGGACCAGAGCCAGACTTTATGGGGTCCATGGCCCAAACAATTACAATATGCCCTCATACTTGTACCTCAACTAGAGAAAGTAATGATGCCCCTTATGCGCTGTTTCATGTTTGTCTGTGACAGATTCCCCCATTCCCCATCCATTTCATTTAATTCCTTTATTTACCTTTTTACATAATTTAATCAGAACACAACACCTAGATATAAGTTCTTTCACAGCAAGGCTTGGGAAATTCTTTTTCTTCTTTTTATTTTGTACTTAATTTGAGCAAGCTAGCTAGTACTATTTAAACTTCAATTCGTTCCAAGCTGTTCTAACTGTCCCCTTCCCTGCCCCCCCAAACCTTTCATATACACAACTTTAATTTATGTCACCAAAGGACATTCACAAATTTATAATTAATGTTCTTGTTTGCTTGGAGAAAACTACCAAAAAAGGGAGACTGAGAGGGAAGAGACGATGGAAATTGGTATTGGACGACCAATGCTTTAATAATTCATGGATGTGCATTGATTCGAATACTTTTCTTTCCCAACTGCAGCCACATGATGCTTTGAATTAAAAGATGTAACAAAGTACGCCATAACTAATTAAAATATTCACCCCCCTCCTTTAAATTGACACTGAATAGTTTATTATTCTGAATTTTATTATTTTTGAAAGTCAATTTTATTAAATAGCTCTTTTTATTTTTGCTAAATAAATGTAACATTAGTTGTAGTCATGACGAGTTTTCGCAAGGAGTAGGGGTTAGCGGGGGGTCTAAAGGCCAAAATTTATTTCGTGGGCCCAACATTCACTGTCACATACTCGGGCCTCCCCACAACACTATTCATTTTGTTGTTATATTATATTGAAAGAAAGAGGTAAAGTTTATCTTGGCACCAGAAAGAAAGAAAGAAAGAAAAAGGAACAACATATTTATCCCATCATAATTTTTGCTTCGATGATCCCTTACTAAATCCTTTTTTTTTTTTGAGAGCTTAATCCAGGCTGGTACTCTTTCAAGTGTCTCTAATTTTCTTTACCAAGCTGGTATAGAAATTTAGGCTTTAATTGAAGTTGAGAGGCTTACATTTAGAATTGAAGGATGATGAAGATTTTGAACCATAGTAAGTCAAATAGTTGAGGATTCGGACAAAATTGAGAGTTACTGGTGTTAAGAAGCGTCGACAAAAAAATAAATGGCATTGACATAGCGTTGAAGCTAAACTTACTCATAATAATTGACAAAGAAAGCTTCTAAAAAATTTTAAAGGTAAATGACACTATTGGTTAAGAAAATAAAAATATTTTTTTATTATAAAGTTTAATTTTTTAAATTATTGCATTGAATCCTACAATTATTTTTAATAAAAACCTGCTATTTTTTTATTTCTTATTTCTTAAATTCTAATTAGTAAAAAACTCTTAAAAATAAGGATTTTTTAAGGAATTAAAAAAAAAAAAAGATGAGAAATAAATGAGGATTTTTTTTTTGTCTATCCTTTTTTTCTATACACAATTTTGTCTATCCTTTTTCACTCATACTATATGTCCGTTTGTTCATTTTTCAACCCTCACCTCACCGCTAACGCATGGACCTAATAAATTACTCCATACTCTAACATTTTCTCCTTAATTGCTGTCCTAATTAATTAATTAATTACCAAACCCGAGGCACGCGTTTTTAAAGGAAAAAACATATAATCGTGTGCTGAAATAGAGGATCATCTTTTTTGGCAACCCTTTTTCTTTCTTCTTTTCTTTCCAATTTTTAATCTGCAGTATTAACTGGCAAAACAGATTATCAAAAGAGCACCCCACCGAGGTTTCTGCATCAACCTTCTAATTATCATTTTCCTTTTCATAAGATAGATATTAGATCCATATTATCATTATTATTATAAGATAAGATGAGAGAGAGAGAGAGAGAGAGATGTCAAATAGAAATGGACATGTCAGGAAACGGGATTGCTTAGCCCTGCCCTGCCCCCTCTCATTTACCTTCTTCCTATTCCCCTGAGTTTCCCTCTTCAGAAAACCAACACACTTGAAAAAATGCACCCAAATTCTCCGTGGTTCTCAGAGCTCACAATTTCTCAATAGAAAGCCTGACAACAAGAAGGACCCTTCACCCGTTTCTCCAAAAAGTTCAGATCTTTGTAATCTGTATGCTGTTTAATTAATTATCTGCTCAAAAAAAAAATGAGAGACATAGTTTCTTGTTTCAGCGAGAACGCAGTGAATGTGTCTCATGCCTCGTGTTCTAGCTATTCAATTTCAAACAACGCATGCATCACTTCTTCTCCCACTCCCACCCCTTCAACCCAAAATTCAATTTCAAGTGTCTACAAACTAGTCCTTTCTTCCACCTCAAAACAGCTCTTGATCACTGTCACTTGGTGTAGGAGCCACTCAAATCAAGGACTCAGCATAAGCTTTGGCGATGAAGACCCTTCAGCGGTTGCACCACCCTTCAGGCTCAACACCAATTCACGGTTCTTCAGGAAGAAGAAAGGAACCAAATTGCTTGATTATTCTGATGGATCGACAAAGATCACAATTTTATGGGATCTCTCAAATGCAAAGTATGATTCTGGACCCGAACCCGTTGATGGGTTTTATGTGGCGGTTTTAGTTGATTCAGAAATTGGCCTTGTTCTTGGTCATGACATGGCTGAAGAAGCAGTTTCCAAGAGGTTCAAAGCTACCACTATGGCTAAGGTCACATTGTTATCACGGAGAGAGCACTTTTCAGGGAACACCGTTTACACAACAAAGGCTCAGTTCTGTGACACTGGCACGTGGCATGATGTTTTGATCAGATGCAGTGTGGAGAATAGTGAAGGGTTGTTGAAGTCACCGGTTCTATCGGTAAGCATTGACAAAAAGGCAGTGATTCGTGTGAAGAGGTTGCAGTGGAATTTTAGGGGTAACCAGACGATCTTTGTTGATGGGTTGTTGGTTGATTTGCTTTGGGATGTTCATGATTGGTTCTTCAACAGCCCTTCTTCTTCTTCTTCTTCTCCTGGGTATGCAGTGTTCATGTTCAGGACTAGGAGTGGATTGGATAGCAGGTTGTGGTTAGAGGAGAAGAGTAGTGCTGCTGCACAGAAAGATAAAGACAGAATTGAATTCTCCTTGTTGATCTATGCCTGTAAGAGCTCATAAGGAAACTCTTGTGTTCATCTTTTGTTTTTTTGTTTTTTTATTTTCAATTTGTTATTCTTTCTTTTCTTCTGTTGTTTAAACTCTTTCTTTTCCTTTTATCTTGAAAGGATACATACTCATTCCTTTTTTGTTTTTTTAAATCTTAAGAGGAAGACAATAATTTAGAATTTGAGAAATTTGAGTTATTATGGCAGAAAAATGAGCTATTTCATTTTCAAGTCCTCTGTTTCTTTGCCGTTTCTCCTTAGGAGCTGATTCTTCTTTTAATGTAGTGTCCCGGTATTAATGCATTTATGCGAAACTTGGTGTGTCAACGACATTTTGATTTTGTCAAATTAATTGGCATTAGAAATTAATTTAGAGCAAAGTAGTAGTAATTTTGAAATTATGTTAAAAGCTATATTTTTTTTCCATTTTACTTTTAAAAATAAAAATAATTTAGTTTGTATTTTATTCCAAGAAAAAGAAAGTGCCCGAGCAAGCTTTTCTGGATTATATGACATGGACGTCAACGAAAATTTGGTAAAAGGGCAATTGAAGACTTTGAATGGCATGATATTGAATTGCCAAGCCTTTATAGGAAAAAATAAAGTTAAGAATATATTATGGATGAACAATGAACAATATCTTGACCTTGTATTCTGATTTGCCCTTTTACCATTTTGTTTCTAACTGCAATCTTTCTTTAATTGAGATATTATAACATTTTTATGATGCTAATCGTCCAATAATGAAGGCAATAATAGTACACGACGAGGTATGATGTCTTACCATTTGCTTCTCATTAAACTTCAAATATAATCAATACTACTATAGCAATTTACAGAGCATTTAAGCATGAATAACATTAGAAGGAAAAATTAATAAGATTTGGTTTGGTTGGGTCACTGTCATTTCAAAATCATTCAAACCAAGCTTCCACATTTTAAATAATCAGCTTGTCTTTACTGGCGTGGTGGAAACTTTGATTACCTATGATGGTCTATTCCTCTTTTTCCCGAGGTGCATTGACATGTGTTCATGTCTTCATGACTCCCTGGTCCCTCCAATTCTCAACTTAGAAACAAATGATTGCTAGCTACTTTGTGGGTGCATGCACAGTTAAAGAAATAGCATTGGCAAAAATAATGATTGTTCTGGGAAAAATTGAGGCATTTCTGCTTTGGATATAATCTCCAGTCTCCACTTCGTTTTTTTTTTGGTCGAATCCAGTCTCCACCTCTATTTAAGTATTTAACCCATAAGGTGAATTGGGTTTTTTTAGCCACTACTATGCTTTTCCACTTCATCTTTTGTTCAAAATATACTCTTTTCTTGGGAATTTCTAATAACACATACATGGTTTTTTATGTGCACATCCACGTCCACGGAACTATTATGGATAGTTCCATAGGTTTATGTTTTTTTAACACACACATACCGCGGAGAATTATAACCCGCGGAATTAATAGTTCCGCAGAGAATTACAACCTGTGGAACTAATAATTCCACGGACATATGTGTGTTGGAAAAAAATAAACCCGCAGAACTAATAGTACCCGCGGAACTAATAGTTCCGCGGACATATATGTGCACATAGAAAACCATGTATGTGTTATTAGAAATTCCCCTTTTCTTTGACCAAATTTTTTTTCCTCTCTTCTATTGGTGAACAAGTCTTTTTTTTGGTCCAAATTGGTGAACAACTCTGTGATCAGGTGCCATGCAATAAATATAATTTTTGTTCTTACAAAATTATAATTTTGCTTGTTTAAACACTAGCCGCTGAATTATTGCCTACAAGGCCGTAGAATACATGTTATCTTGAACTGTTATGGGCCTCAAAACTGGGTCAACCGTGGAGCACTCAGTGAATCATCAAGAGAGAGAGGGGGAGTTATTGCTTGACCAAAAAAAAAAAGAGGGGGAGTTATTGACCCAAAAAAAAGAGAGAGGGGGTGCGGGAGTTGGGGACTATAATTGGAAATCTTTTAAAACAATAACAAGGTCCCATTTTCTTGAATGCAAGAATGCCTTTTGTGATGCAAGGTCTAGTAGCCACTTGTTGGATGTGGTTAAACCAGAAATGGCATCTAAATGCTACAAAATTTCTTGATACACCAATCTCTTATTTGAAATAGAAAATGGATTCATGAGAAAAAAAACATAAACAACACTACTGATTCAACTGAAAAGTTTTGCCAGCACAAACTGCCACAATAACCGGACCAGCCAAATCACCAACAACACAACCTGAAAAACAGACAATTTAAAAGTGGGAAGCCAAAAAAAAAAAGAAGAGATTTTGCATGGTTCAACTAAAGCAATTCAAGTAATTAAATGACAAAGCGATAGTGCTTGCATGCATTGTTGTTTCATAATCTTACCAATCCACTGGCCAACTTGAGGGCGGAAAAGGGTAGCCCCAATCCCTCCCCCAATAGAGGCAAAAATGAGAGATGCATTGCACCTAACTGTGGCTATGAAAACCTTCTGTCTAAAAACTCTGTTTCTCTCAGCTTTGTCAATGCTACCATCCTCATTTCTTGACATGGAATTAAAGAATTGAAATATTCTTATGCCTACTTGGACAAGCCATGATGCTGCAATACCAAGCATGTGCCCTGTACACAAACATTAATTAGCACAAGATATATAGTT
Organism: Glycyrrhiza uralensis; assembly: GCA_030159175.1. Taxonomy (NCBI): domain Eukaryota; kingdom Viridiplantae; phylum Streptophyta; class Magnoliopsida; order Fabales; family Fabaceae; genus Glycyrrhiza; species Glycyrrhiza uralensis. The sequence goes on along the minus strand of BRZY01000003.1, from coordinate 50,519,417 downwards.
CAAGTCAATTGATCAATCAACCTTATAAAAAACAAATAAATAGATTAATTGCTTTGACCTCTGAAAGTTGCTTTGCTCACTGATAAGAAGTAAACTGAAGTTGACATTCTCCTTCCAGCCTTGCGAGCAGCCGATTCGGGAACATCTGTTCAAGAAATCACATAAATCGAATGCATAATATAAGATTTATCAAAATAACAAATGGGAAAAGTTTGATACAAAACGATCACAGTATTTGCTTTTGTTATGTTCATTCTTGGTTATCTTTCCCAAATAAATTCCAACTTTGCAGCAATTTAGAAAAGAAAACACCTTTAAGAAGTTTCCATGCCATTCTTCTTGAAACATAATGGACAGTAATTCTTTCTAAAATGCGCCTAGTTGTCACGACAGTAACCTGTGATGAATTTGAAACAAATCAACTTATTCAGCTAACTTTTAAACAATGTTAGCTAAAGAAAGAAATAGGAACAATGCAATTCAAAACTTTGTATAGAATTAAGTGGAAAATGTGGAACAAGTATTTTTATAACCTGGCAAATTTAGCAATCTCTTAACAGAAGAATTTGAAGAACCTATATCACGATTAATATATCCAGTAACAGAAAGCTCCATCTGTATAGAATTAAGCAGAAAATAAGGCTCACCTCCCGAATGATTTGCAGTACCGACTTTTTGAAGGGAACAACGAGATTGTCGCGAAGCTCATCTTCATTGTCTTCTAGAAAGTCATCATCATCTTGTTCCATCTTTGCATGAGGCTCCAAAAGAGGCAAATAGAACATCAAGAATGACCTCAATGTAATCAGTGCAAGTGGCCTCAATTCAAAAACAGATAACAGTGGTTTAAGTTCAACATTGTAGTGCTTTGTACTATATTTTAGAGAACCATGGTAAAAATATTTCCTAGTTGGCACACTTGGTATACTAGGAATGTAATCTTCAGAAATTGGCGCTCCGGCATCACAATAGGCTACTGGTTTCCTGAAACTGAAGTTTTGTGTCTAGAATGTCAATATAAAACTCAACGTTAACTAAAGATCAAGTAAAACATGTTGGGAAAAAAAACAAGACAAAATGCATGGTTTCTAATGAGGAATGATGTATATTTCAGGCAACAATGCATATTTTGTCATTTTGTGGACTTTGCAAAAATTTTCAATGCTAACAATATATTCTCTAACACACTCTACCAAACTCGCTCTCTACTATTGGTTAAATTTATGTGGATCTTACCACTTGAGGAATAAGACTCGGTGGAACTCACATGAATTTCACACACAGTGTTGGTCAAAATTTAGTACAAAAACATAAAATACATAAACGGATGAGAATTTTAACCATTTAACATCTAGATCAAATTCAACAAATAATTCTTATTAATCCATGCAAACAAAATACTAATTATTATAAAATTTTGAATGTTGATATTACCCTTAGATAAAATTGTGCAGAGAAAAAATGGTGAAGGATCATGTCATACCCAAAGAAGTCCCTTGAGGCCAAAGAGGTCCCAACAGCAAATGAGGCGGCGGTGGCGGATGCAGAAACAAGCCAAGAAGACTGATAGGTCCGTGCCGTGTTAAAGCTTTGGTTTTTCTTCCATAGATCTAAAAGTATTGTTATTCCCGACATTGTAGAAACCTTACAAGTTAAAACACTAATTGATCAGCATGACAAAACTAGTCTCCTCATACAACAATAGACTAATAAAATTTCAAAAGGTTTAACTTGATTTTGATTATTAAATTGACTTAAGTTTCGCATGCATTGAAATGATCTTCACATCAATTACAAATATTTTGTGCAATCCAGATAACACCAAGGACTAAATAGTGTTAAGCACATTCAAGGATACCTTTGTTGTGGGGTCACAATTGAGGGGACACTACTGCCAAAAGAATGTTAGAACATGGAAGAATTGAGGTAGAAGAGGAAACAGAGTGCAGTGGGAAAAAGACAACAGTGAACAAAAAATGTCTTTGGTATGTATGAGAATGAGAGACTATTTTTGCGACAATTTGGATCTACGATCTATCTCTCTCCAACCTGCACGAGTGATTTTCGTTATACTTTATTACTTTTTCTGCTAGTTAGTTTTTATTTTTATTTTTTTTTAAATTATGGTTAAAATGGATTTCAGTTTTAGTCAAATTTTGGAGGTTTAAATCTTAAGATCGAGGAAGGCTATATAAGTTTTTTCTAATCTTAAGATGCAAAAAAATCAAAAAATTACAATGAGAGTATGAAGTAGTTTTTTTTTTGCTACAAGAGTATGAAGTAGCTTTAAAATTGTAAAAAAAAAGCTTTAAAATTGTAAATGTATACAATAATATTACATCAATTTTGCATTCATACAAGCAGCATCTTTAGATATTGCTTGCATCGCATGTAAATACCATAAACTTTCACATGCAAGCAACTTGATGATAAAATAAGAATACCACTACCATTTTTTTTTTATGAAAAGAATACCACTACCAGCTAATGAGTTTTCAATTTAAACTAATTGGCATTAGTCCAAGTCTTAAAAAGTGCGATATATATATATATATATATATATTTTTTTTTTTTACTGAAGTGCGATATTAATGCTTTTAGTAAAGGGCCCCGTGTTCGTTCAATCTATAGACACTTTTTTTTTTTATGATTTGTTCAATCTATCTATAGTATAGACACCTTACGGTATTTCATTTCATTTGGAAATTGGAATCACCTACTTCAAGCTCACGTACTCTCCCTCTCTCTTTCTCCGCTGTTTCATTTCGTTTAGTTGTGGCATTTCTCCGAACACCTTGTGTGCGTCGTTGATTTTGACATCTTTTCTGGGATTTTTGCCTATCTGGGTTGTTTTGGTTTTCCAGGAAGGAGCCACTGAACACGGTTCTGCCCAAAATGGGTATGGTGAAGGAGTTCCATGACTCCATGCAAACCGTTTTACTTGTTCGTCAGAGCTTCTTTGATCTTCGAGATAACTTAGGCGCGTTGTTGATCCCCTCCTGGTAAAGGTGCACTCTTTGGGTTTGTTCTCGATTGCCCCCCTGGTAACAAAAGTTATATGACTTAGATTCAATTATTATTGTTGTACAATTGATTTGATCAATTAACTGAATCAAACTGTAAATGATTTAATAAACCAAATACTAGCAATGATCAAGTCTTATCTCACTGGGTGGGGTTGGTTATATGGATTAACTGATATCATAATTCCTTATCATATATATAGTTTAAAAATACATATCATTGACATTTACCTATAAATCTCTCATAACATTCGGCCTATAGTTTTTTTGTCTCCATCTGCTTCTAATTATTGGAATATACTTCTATTCAACCCCTCTTTACTGGTGTTTATATTTGTCTTTTCTGCAAATGTTCAAACCACCTAAAATGAGATTCTATCATGTTTTCTACGATGGAAGCTATCCCAATTTTCTCTCTAATTGTTATACTTTTAGTCTTGTGATACCACTCATCTATCTTAACATTCTCATTTCTACGACAACAAATTTATTTTCTTGTGTGTGTGTTTTTTTTTTCTGCCAACATTTAGTCTTATACAATATTGCAAGTTTTATAACAGTGCTGTAAAATTTTTCTTTATACTTGAGTAATACTTTTCGATCGTAGTCATAGGTACACTCGAAATACTTCTTCATTTCATCCACCATGTTTGGATCTTGTAATTAACATCTCTGTTGAGAACTAAGAATTCAAGCAAAGTAAAACAACAATCTGGGAATGACTTATATTATTGAATGAAATAACTTACAGCAATTAAATAGCCTTTACAGTCCTAATTGAAAGCAAGAAAATGGGCCACGTTACCTAAGACGTGGCAAACATCTGATAAATAAAATAACCACCCACTTCCTAGTTAATAGGCATTACTCTAGAAGATCAAAAACCAACTAAAACAGAAAATATCTACTAAAACAGAAGATATCCTATCATTCCCTCCCTTAAACTGAGCGATCAGTTTACTTTTGGTACTTGGCAAACTCCAAGCAAACTTCGAAGCTTAAGAAAATTGTCCAATTTAAGAGGCTTGGTCATCACATCTGCAATTTGCTTTTGTGTTCCACAAAAAACTAACTCCACAGCTCCTTCTTTTGTAAGATCACGCAAGAAATGGAAACGAACATCAATGTGCTTGCAGCGTCCATGTAACACAGGATTCTTGGAGAGTTTGATTGTTGAACTATTGTCACAAAACATTGTAGTACTGCCACGTTGAGAGTGCCCAAGTTTCTCCAAAATGCTTCTCATCCAAACAGCTTGACTGGCACAGTATGCAGCAGCCACAAACTCTGCCTCAGTTGTTGAAAGAGTAACAATAGGCTGTTTTTTAGACGACCATGAGACAGCAGCTGAGCCCATTAGGAAAACATACCCAGAAGTGCTTTTTCTATCCTCTAAATCACCAGCATAGTCACTATCAGCATAACCCACCAAGTCAGCACTCCCTCCCTTCTTGTAGAAAATCCCAAAATCTATTGTTCCCTTTAGATACCTTAACACTCTTTTTGCTGTTTGCAGATGCAGTTCTGTTGGCTGCTCCATATATCGACTAATGAGACTAACCACAAACATTAAGTCAGGTCGAGTAGCTGTTAGGTACATCAAGCTACCTACCACTTGTTTGAAGAAAGTTGCATCCACCTTAACACCTTCTTTATCCTTGCAAATTCTGAAACCTGGGACAATAGGATTAAGTACAGAGTTGCTTTCTTCCATTCCAAATCTCCTCAACACCTCCATGGCATACTTCCTTTGACAAATATAGATTCCATCATCTCTTTGCAGCACCTCAATACCAAGAAAATATCCCATCCTTCCAAGATCGGACATATCAAATTCATGCATCATCGAATTTTTAAAATCTTCAAACATAGACTCATCATTCCCAGTAAAAATAAGATCATCAACGTAAATACTGATAATCAAAATTTTACCTTCTTTACTCGCTTTGACAAACAAGGTGTGCTCACTGTGACATTTCTCAAATCCTTCCTTCACAAAATAAGCTTCTATTCTGCTAAACCAGGATCGTGGGGCTTGTTTAAGCCCATATAGAGCCTTCTTCAACTTATAGACCTTGTTTGGACTGTCTTTCTTCTCATAACCCCTTGGTTGTTCCACAAATACATCCTCATTCAGCTCACCATGTAAAAATGCAGACTTTACATCTAATTGGTATACTGTCCAGCCTCTTTGTGCAGCAAGAGCAATAATCATTCGAACTGTGTCCATTCTCGCCACGGGTGCAAATACTTCAGTGTAGTCGACTCCATACTGTTGTGCATATCCTTTAGCTACTAGACGTGCTTTGTACTTGTCCAACTCCCCCTTTTCATTAAGTTTTGTCTTATAGACCCACTTAACTCCAATCTTTTTGGCATGTGATGGAAGATCAGTCAACACCCAAGTTTCATTCTTCTCAATAGCTTTCATCTCAGCGTCCATAGCTGCTCTCCACTTCTTACTCTTTACAGCCTCTTCAAAATGCACAGGATCAGCTGTTGTAAACAGTACCATATTAGTCACATCTTCTTCTTCTTCTTCTTGAGAAATACCTTCCCCACTCTCATAGTCATTCATCCAGACTGGTCTTCTTCTGGGTCTCCTTTCATTTGAGCTAGGTGGGCTCACATCATTCATGTTGCTTGAGGAATCTGTCTCCACCTCTTCTGCACCATTATCTCCTTCACTATCCTCCTCAATGTCATCGTTCAAGGCAACTTCTCCTTCATTTTCACCCCACTCTAGATCAACTGAAATTAACTCTCTATAGTTATCATTCCAATCCCAGCATTTATCTTCTTCAAACTTGACATCTCGGCTTACCACAATCCTTTTTGATATTGGATCATAAAGCCTATAGGCTTTGGATTCCTCACTGACTCCCAACAGCACACAACTAAAACTCTTGTCTTCCAATTTTTTTCTCTTGGCATCTGGTACATGCACATGTGAGACACATCCAAAAACCCGAAAGTGCTCAACTGAAGGTTTAATTCCACTCCAAGCCTCTACTGGAGTCATGTCTTTCACAGCTAGAGTAGGACTGCGATTTAGAATATGAACAACCCAATTCACGGCTTCTGGCCAAAAATTCTTTGGAATCTTTTTATCTGAAAGCAAACTCCTCACCATATTCATAACTGTCCTGTTCTTCCTCTCTGCAACTCCGTTTTGTTGTGGAGTGTATGCAGCTGTCAGTTGCCTCTTGATCCCATTCTCTTTACAGAACTGGTTAAATTCTTGTGAGGTGAACTCCCCTCCTCGATCAGTACGTAGACACTTAATGCAACTCCCTGTTTCTTTCTCAACAAGGCTTTTGAAGTGTTTAAAAGTTATGAATGCATCTGATTTCTCTACCAGAAAATATATCCATATTTTACGAGTAAGGTCATCAATGAAACATATTAAGTACCTTTTGTTGCCATTTGATACGGAAGTGATCGGACCACACAAGTTTGCATGAATTAGTTGAAGCTTCTGTGATGCTCTCCAATTGCTTTTCTTTGGAAAAGGGTCACGGTGTTGCTTTCCTACCATGCATGCTGTGCATACTGTTGCGGAGGCAGAGAAGTGCGGTAGCCCATGAACCATTTTCTTAAACTGAAGGGTTCTTAGGCCTTTATAGCTCAAATGACCAAACCTACGATGCCACAAGTGAGACAAGTCTTGAGAGGTTGATTGGAAACAAGCTTCCTTTCTTGGTTGAGAATTAGCTAACAGAAAGAACATTCTATTTGCTGCCATATCTGTTTGGATAATTAATCCTTTCTTTGGATGGTAAATACGACACTTGTCATGTTGAATAAGAATTGCTAACCCTCTTTCTTGCAGCTGGCCAATACTCAACAAGTTGTTCCTTAACTCCGGCACATAAAACACCTCTGTGACCACATGCACAACACCACTCAGTTGCAGCCTCACATTCCCTTTCCCATTCACTGACATTTTTGAGTTATTTCCCAGTTTCACAATTTGTCTAAAGCTTTCATTGAGATCACTGAACAATGCTTTGTCTCCACACATATGATTGCTGCATCCTGAGTCCAGAAACCATACATCCTCTCTGCTTGCTTCATTTTGCTCCACATATGACATTAACAACATCTCTTCATTCTCATCAAGCTCAGCATAATTTGCTTCTTTGTCAAAACTAGGACACTCATATTGAAAGTGTCCAAGCTTGTGACATCTATAACATTCAATAGTGGATTTGTCAAAGGTATGACGCCCTCTACCTCTTCCTCTTCCTCTAAATGATCCTTGACCACGACCTCTTCCTCCTCCTGATCTATTCTCGTGAGTTACTTTCAAGGCTTGTTCCTCTGCATCATGCTTATGAAACTTCTGCTCATGAACAATTAATGAGCTTTGTAACTCATCGATGGATAGTGTCAATGTCCTTCGACTCCTCAATAGAGCAAACAATGTAATTATATTTGTCTGTTAAGGATCGAAGTATTTTCTCCACAATGGTAGCATCAACCATTTTTTCACCATACACCCTCATTCTATTGGACACAGACATTACTCTTGAGAAATAATCAGAAACTTTCTCACCAGATTTCATCTCCAAGGTTTCAAACTCTTTGCGAAGAGCTTGAAGATTTAACCGCTTCACTCTTGCATTTCCCTCATACTTTTTCTTCATAGAGTCCCAAATCTGCTTTGAGGTGTCCTTCTGAAGAATTGTCTCCAAGATGGTACGATCGATGGCTTGGAACAAGTAGTTCTTTACTTTCAGGTCCTTCAACTTCAACTCGTCTAGCCTCCTTCTTTCTGCATCTGTCACATTTGCTCTCTGTGCTGGTTCTTCATAACCAGTTTCCACCAAGTTCCAGTACTCTTTGGATCGCAGAAAATTCTCCATCAACATACTCCAATGATCATAATGACCATCGAAGCGGGGAATTGCAGGCTGCACAAAGCTTCCTTCACTCGTCATGTTTCTCTCTCTGTTTGTAAGTCACTCAAAGTCTGCTACTCTTTCTATCAAGCCCAGTGGGGGCTTTGATACCAGAATGTTGAGAACTAAGAATTCAAGCAAAGTAAAACAACAATCTGGGAATGACTTATATTATTGAATGAAATAACTTACAGCAATTAAATAGCCTTTACAGTCCTAATTGAAAGCAAGAAAATGGGCCACGTTACCTAAGACGTGGCAAACATCTGATAAATAAAATAACCACCCACTTCCTAGTTAATAGGCATTACTCTAGAAGATCAAAAACCAACTAAAACAGAAAATATCTACTAAAACAGAAGATATCCTATCAATCTCTCTATTTCATCGTCATTTTGTATGATGGATTGAAGATACTAAAAATGCAAGATTTAGTATTGTATACTAGAATGATTTTGGTAAATAAAATTGCAAACATTACAAGTAGGATGGCTTATTACTTACTGAAAAGCAAAATAAAAAATTAGCATACTAAGGCTTGGAAGAAAGATATAAAGAAAAGGACTTCAAAAAGAAGAAATAAATTTGATATTTCTTAAACTGACATTTTTTTTATAGCTGGATGCAATGCTCATCATCACGTCTCATGAGCTTGAGAGACTCCATCTCCTCCCTGAACTTGGGCATGGAAGCTTTGGGGAGTGATACAAAGACCCTAACTCCTCCTTTCATTGAAGGATCCAAGTTACTAGGAGGCAAGAAAAGGCACAAATCCACGTAGCCAAATATGTTCCATGGGACTGGCACTATATTCATTGAAGCCTTCCATCCAAAATCCACTTCTTGCAACAAACCCAGTTGCCTCCAGTCTGTTAATGCCAGTGATGCACCTGTTCCTTCAATCCTAATGTTCCCTTTCCTCATTGCCTCCAACATATTGATTGAGTTTCTGATGTATTCAATATTAGAGGGAAGTTTTTTGCTCTCTTTGATGAGCTTCACAACCTCTGAGAGTGGTCTTTCATTAAGTTCTTTCACTGTTAACACCACATATGAAGCCACAAAAGCATTCCCATAATACCCATCAGGCAAAGGTGGATCCAACAAATGTCTCACTCCCACTGCTACACCGAACAGGGTTTTCCCATCAGTGCTCAATTTCAAAGCTCTAGCCTTTGACCTCCAAACGTAGGCACCAAGTGTTTCAAGCGTTGTGAAGCTTTCCTTTACATTGTTACTTTCCTTCATCAGTTTCATTTTGAGACTTTGTATGCACTCACTGTTCAAGTTGAAGCATTCATGCGAAATCTCCTTAGTTGGCCAAAATGGTGAAGTTGCCATTGAAGTCTTATCTATGGGAAATTGGGGTGGTTCCTTAAGGATTGTCCCCATTAGTCTCTCTCTCTCCCACACAGGTTTCACAGAGGGCTCACTTTTTCCACTTGCAAGTTCAGCCAGGGCTCTGAAGAACTGAGATGCACCAAACCCATCACAAACAGTGTGTGACAAGCCCATTCCAATTGTGAAACCACCACAGAGAAACTTGGTCACCTTGAAAACCAAGGGGTGGTTACTAGTTTCCTCTTGAGAAGGGTTATCAAACACCAATTTCTGTGCAGTTGGAACATCAACCCCTTCAAGATAGTGAAGGGAAGAGAGTTCACAGTTTGCAGTTGCCTCCAAGAATGGAACTCCATCAGCATTGCAGTTGATTCCAAGTTTCCCATCATCAACTGTTATTATCTTCCCTGCAAGAGGATAATAGTACACCAAAGCCTTTGAGAGGGCTTCTTTGATCACATAAGCAGGGTCTTGTTGGCCATTCGGGGAATCAAGATTTGCTTGGTACACATAAACGGTTTGACAGAGAATGTTGATGTTAGGATCATTGTCAATGGTGGACAGAGAAAGAATATCAGAAGGTGTGGGTTTGGATGGTTTAACTATAACAACATCCTTGATATCAAGGGAGAGGGGTGTCTTCTGATTTGCCATGGAAAAAGGATGTGTATAGAGAATAGAGAGGTGAGGATCAAGTGAGATGAGATGGGTCTGCTTCATATCTATAATTCTATATATAGAACTGATTGTGTAACTCCCATGTGGCCTTATCCATCCATTGTGAAATCGGAATCATTACAATCCCAACTTAGGAAGTGGGATAGGTTGAAGTAGATGACACTGACAGAAATTGAATTGGTTAGTGAAAGCTTGATTTGGAGGGTAACGCGTTTTGGAAGTTTAGCTTACAATCAAGCTACTAAGAATTAGTGCTCTCTTTTCAATATATATATAGACATTTGTAAAAATTTGGTACGATATATAAGGCTAATGATTATTATTTGGAACTTAGCAATAAACTGAATCTGCAGAGTTGCATGTGGCTTGCAAGTAAGATTATCATGTTCAAGTCAAACAATTAAAGAAATTGTTCTGTGTTCACACCATTGAACAGACACTTGATTGAAAGCATTTGGTTTTATCATCTTCATCATATCATCATCTACTTTTAACTGGTCACATACTCGTTGGACAAGTTTAGTGCTTGCTGGGGCCTCTTCAGCACAGCACTAGTAATAATATATTTTTTTAGGAGGACAACTCTAAAGGTAGACCATCGTGAGTGGATATATCAAAGACACATGAACATGAGCAGATAATTCCTGGATCGCACTCAATAATGCTAATGGTGCAGGTTTCACACACAGAAATCAAAAGGAAATTTGGAAGTTGACACATGCTTTCATAATCTCAAGAGGTGTTGATGGACAAGGAAGTCAAAAACTGGACAAAGGAAAGGATATGCATGCACTGTGTAGTAATATACTCCCTCTATTTCAAAATAAGTGATGTTTAAGATTTTTCACAATAATTAAGAAAAACAATAAATAACCTAATGAGTGCAACATTTTAGTAGATGATTCTTATTCTCTTTCTCAATTTCTATAAATGCATTGTTAAATAGTGCTAAAAAACCATTAAAGTTGTTATTTGTTTGGGACAAAATTGGAATAACTTATTCAAAAAGAAAAAAAATTTGAGCTAAAACATCACATTTCGAAATGAAGGGAGTATGTATTTTTTTTTTCTTTTTGAATAACTTGCCATTGGTACTCGATGAATTATTCTAATGCAAGCATGACCTGCCGCCAGATCCTCATTGGGTGTAGGGGCAATAACCTTTCAATTTGGTTGTTAAATTATAATTTTTCAATAATTTTGTTCACTTTAACCTCGGAACTTCACAGTTTAAAGAATAATTATAAATTCTGTTCTTTATCCTCTAGGGATTTGTGTGTCATACAAAAATTCATTGACTATTTTTTTTCTTTATCATTAATAGCCAAATTCAACATAATTTTGTTAGTGTCCAATTTATTTTTGAAATAGTTAGAAAAAATGCTAACTTTACTGTGTTAATGTGTCTCTCATCGTTGATATGCATTTTAAGTGTGTTTGTTGTGGTATGGCTATATCTCAAATGCCCGTTTCATCTATGACTAGTAATTCTAGGTTTCACGTTTGAATGCATGGGAACAAAGCACACAATAAGCTAGTGTTTTGTCAGGTACTCATAATGAAATGAAACAAAAAAATTGTCCCTTTATCGTCCATCTCTTTTAGTAAAATCAAAATTATCATTTCTAACTTCATGTTCTATTATTTTATTTTATGAAATTCAATCACGTAGCATGTTGTGTTAATATATTGTAACATATCTCTACAGTCTACTGTAAGTCTGTAACATGGAATAAATTTCCTGTAAGTAGCTTCCTTGAGAGAAATGCACAAAAACAGTTTTTAATGTGAATTTGGATAAGGTTTTTCTTAAAAATACTATTTTTATTATATATTTTGTTATCTTTTTTAGATGTTACTTTGTTTTTTTTTATATATATATAAAATGGAATTTACAGAAAAAAGAGAAACTGTTACACAACAGACCGAGGCATCCTACAACCTCTCAAATCATCATTCAACAGAATGCCTAAAGCAGGGTCAGCCACATGAAGCAGAACCCAATCAAAACTATCACAACTATGACCTCTATTTGCTAACAAATCAGCACTTGTATTCCCCTCTCTAAAAAGATGATCAACCATGACTAACCAGGATTAATTGCTGTTTTGTGCCAGTTACATGGAATAGATGAGCCCCAATTACTATAGATAGCAAATAACATATGTACAAAGTACTCTAACCTAATAATTAATTCAGTCCTTAGATAAGCTTTTAGGCACTCATGAGGAAGGCTACTGAACCAATGAAAGAAAGCAAAGAGAGAAACACACTTCCAGTGGATTTTATGGACCCAACCTTGGAGATGACCTTGTCTTCTGCAAAAATTATCATCAGTCACCAAGCCATTCCATATTTTCCTCATAACTTAAAAAACAAAATGGAAGCAAAATAAAATAAAAATCTTTGTACATATCAAAGATCAAGGCACTTACTGCACTCTTTTGCATGGCACACACACTTCAACCCAGCACCACAGTTGCTATTATTAGACTTTTCACACCCTTTGCAAATATCTGGTGCATGAATGTCAAAAGTTATCCTTATTCCAAACTTATACCCTTCCTTATTGTGTCCACCATCTGAAGAACTTTTATGTGCCCAGCTGTAATGAGAGCAGTTCAACTGTTTAGGATGAAAACCCTTATCAACTTTTTGCACATCTTCAACAACTAAACATGATGAATAAGGATATTTCTCTTGCTGCTTTTGAGTCCTAGAAGAAGATGATGAAGCAGCAGCACCTCCACATTTATACAAGTCACTGCAATTTTGCATAAATGGTACTGAAATGGGGTCTCTTCTGCTTGAGCAATTGAAGAGAATAAGTGAGTTGGGTTCTGGAGGAGAAGGGAAACCAGCTGTGACAGCCAGAGGAGGAACATATTGGAGAGAAGAAGAAGGACAAGATGAGTGAGTGATCGTTAGGAATCTACCACTATAGTCCACTGAGGAAACATGGAAAAGGCCAAGGGATGTTCTGAAGTAGAGATTCTGAGATCTGCACAGGGTGATGCTACTTAACAGAGAAGGTATAGAAGAATTTGGATTCAAGAAAGGTGTTTGAGTTGTGATATTATTCCCACAGTAGTTTGTATGATTGTGATGGGGTATAGAAGAACCTAATATGACATTTAATACAAGTAAAGAATGAAGAAGATGGAGTTTCTTGACTGGCTTCATGTTCATCCTTTCTCTCTATCGATACATAAATGAATTGCTCAATTGTTTGAATAATGTATAGGAAAGAATAATGTCAAGACCTCGAGAAACTACTTCCAGATGGCTTTCAATGTTGTTGGTCCCATGGCTGGATTAAGTGACTTTCTTTTTCCTTCCTTTTTCTTTTTGGTCACTAAGAAAAGGTCACAATGCTTTGAGGAATCTTGGGACTTGGGCTTCAAATTTCAAACTTCCTTTATGTTTTGCTGTGCTATACGTGAAGTAGAACTTTTGAGGCCATCCTTCATAAAGTAATGTTTAATTATTTCCAATCTGTCATCGTGTTTTGCATGATTCAATGTCTTTTACCATTGATAATCATTTCCTGCCCTCCTAAAGTTGCCTTCGTGTATAGCCTTTTTTGGACAAGGCAAATGATGCTATTCAGCCACAGTTAATAAAGATCTTGACCGCAATTGTTTATTGTAACTTTGAATAGGTCAATATATCAATAAAAACAAAAAACAAAACGTGGAAGATGCCGTTGTTGGCGTAGGACCTGAATTCAGAGGACCTTGTACAAGTGCTTATCTAGAATTTTTGTTACAATCTTTATGTGTGTGTGTGTGTGTCTGAATTTCTTTTAATATTTTGAAGATTGGAGGCCTATAAATTGTGCTGTTACATATCAGATGGTAATAGAAACTGTGAGGGAATTAGTATTAACAAATATCAACTCCTAGAACTTTCCATTAATTGAAAAATTGTAGAGCTTATTATCAAGTTGAAATTGCATGAGAATTGGTAGGAACAAACTATAACAGACTACAGATAGTGGATCCACAAACATGCATACACACACTTCAAAGATGGAAACTTTAATTGCTTGAACATCTTTTCTGGATCGATCACGCCGGTGCTTTGACAAGGTTAGATGGGAAATCCAGAACAACAATCTTCTCAACAGCAGGTGAAAATGTTGTTGAGAACTCAACATGATTTGGGTGAACCTGAAATGCATTGAAATCCTCTTTCCCATTGAATGTCATCAAGAAGGCATGAGTGAAACCTTGTCTCAGCATTTCGTGGTTTTCAATGTCCTTTCCCCTGTTATTATAGGACAAATACAAAAGCATACATATATGAATCATGACGGTAAGCACACGAGACTTGTTTGTACTTTGTAGAGTACAAACACTAAAATAGAATTAATGGAAATTCTATAGATGCCCAAAATAGGCTAAAAGATTACATATACTTAATTTGGTTAACCTTGTATTTACTAAATCATGAAAGTGCCTTGTGTGTGCCTTTGACATCTACAACTACTTTCTCCTCCAATATTATGCAGAAAAGTCTTATTTAACAATATGACTACCATGAAAGAAAACAAACTTACCATTCAAAGGACTTGACAAGCTCAATGCCAGAGATCATCTTTTCCAAACCTTGAATGAGCTCTTCAATTGCCACACCATCCTTGAACTTAACAATTACATAGTGATTGAATGTCCCCATGGCTATGGCCACAATACAATACAATACAACTCCTATGAACCAAAACCAGTACCCCTAGTAACCAAATATATAATATTTGCACAAAACCACTACAATATGCACAATTTGCCTGTCAACTGTCACAGTCCCTATCTGACCACACTGTCAGGACCCTCGTGACCAATTTCACCGCCCTGTTGGTGGTAATCGATTATCTCAACAAGTTTTTGGGAGACAGCATCCACGGCTCAATATTAGGAAAGGTAAAAGGGTGGCTCAGTGTACAAGACTCCCACCATATGGGGTCTGGAGAGAATAAACGTACGCAGCGTTATCCCCGCAAGCAGAGAGACTCAATATTAGGAAAGGTACTACTTTTATATATATACAGACCCACCAGTTAGCAACTTCTTCTCCCCACCCCACAGTGGAAAATTGTCTGGTGCAGTTGTCGCTGCACATGAATGACAGAACCCTTGGTGTCATTTCATTTCCCTCTAGAAGTTTGAGTTTTATGGGTTGTTCTCACTCAAGAGTCAGAAAACATTATGATAATGTATATGGCAGGCTCCATTCATTCATTCAGTAGCTTTTCCTATTTGTATTTGCAGAAAAAATTAGTGCTATTTGCTGGACTTTTCTCCTTGTCCTTGCCATGTGCACCACCAAGGTAAATTATTATACTTCAATACATGGATGACATGGTGGTGTGTACTTATCGTTAAGGAATCTTAACTCCACTACTAGGGTCTTTCTCAAGGGAATAAAGAACAAAGATGTCTAAGGGATTTTCATCAACTGATTGCTAGACATGTTTTTCACAAGCTATTTAATTTGAATAATAGAAATTTTTTTTACCTGCTTTAACTAATTAAATACACTAATTCCAGTAGACCATGGGATTTGTCACCATTGTTTAAAAAAATTCTAATTGGAAATTAGTCGCTCTCGTAGTATGTAATCAAAGTTGGCAGAAAATATTTGGTGCATAGACTCGTTTGGTTTGAGGAATCATTTCCTGTTTTTATTTTTAGTTTTTATTTTTAATAAATTATAAAATTATTTTGTTGTTTTTAATTTATTTTCTATTTTTAAATATTTGTATTGAAAACGATAAAAACAAATAAATGATTGTTGTTACTGTTTCTATTCAAACCAAACGGGTCCCTCAAAGTAGCTTTCGAACGATTTTGCAATTTTAAATCGCAATGTTTTCACAAAATATAAATATAAATACATAACTAAGAGATTATACCCTCCATGATAGCATGACTTCTTTTATAAAATTTTAGTATTTTACAATAGCCGACATTGCCCCCCACCTCCACCTCCACCTCCACCTTCCTCTCTGATCTTGGCTTTGCTCTCTCTCTCTTTCTCAATCCACCTGAATAGGTATTTATAGAATTAAACTTTTTAATTTAAAATTTTAATTAATATTTTCTCTGTTTTAAAATTATAGCAGTTTAAGGTTAATACACATAAATTAAAAAATATTTAATAAAAAATTTGACTCCTCTAGAGTGAGACTCTTGATGAATTTTAATGGTCGAAATTGATGCATGAGATATTTTTAATTAATAATTAATGATTAAAAAAATGACAATAGACATTCACTCCCTTCTCTGTCCTGCATTCAGCCACCGCTCTCCGAAAATGTTCGTAACCAGCGCAAAAAAAAAAAAAACCGGAGTTAGTGGGACTTTTGAAAGACATCGAGTATGCTGGTAGAGGACTCCTCATTACTGAAATCAATTAAGGTTGATGGAGATGAGAGAAACATAATCCAAATGGAAGAGAGTGTATATTCAATAAATAGTTTGGGAACAGTGTCGAACGCCTGTTATTGTTCCTATATTCGCTTCCCTTCATCAACCATAGCCCCTCACCGTGAAACAAAAACACCCCTGCAACACCAGCCACTACAACAGAGACTGGCGGTGAGAGAAGCTAGGTTGAAGAGAGAAGGTGGCCACGAAACAGGGCATTTTTTTGTCTCTAGCACCATTTATTTTTTCATTTACCAAACTAGCACTCTTTTTTTACGTACCAAAGTAGCACTATTTTGAATAAAATATTTATTTAATTTTTTTTAATGAATTAAATATTAATAGTTGGTTTAACATTGTAATTAAGTTGTTAATTAAATTAGTATTTAATATTTAAATATTTATTAACCCAATTTGTCAACTAATTGATAATATACAGCTCAAATTGATTCAAAATTTAAAAATACAAATACATAAGTTATACAAACAGAAATGATACAAAAGTGAACTAAATGTAAATGATAGAAATTTTTTACTGCTGCGTATCAGCTCCAGAACAGTGAGAATAGTTTTTCTTGTTATGTCCTTCACTTCGACACAGTACACATCTCTTGGGATGATGACTCTTTCTTCAGTTGATCCATTTCGGTACGAATTCTTGTGGATTGTGGACGACCATTTGGATCTCTCCGCATTGCTGGATTGTGGCACAATTAATTCTACTGTATTCTGGCCAATATGATTAGTGTGTGGAGACAGAAACATTGATATCTTTGTCTCTTGTGACAAAAAAGGAGTGGAAGGGGGTGCTTCGATCAGTGTGCAGAGACAGAGACATTGATGTTTGTGTCTCTTGTGACAGAAAAGGAGTGGAAGAAGATGCTCCAATCAGTGTGCGGAGACAGAGACATTGATGTCTTTGTCTTTTAAACTGACTATTAATATTGTATTTATATTTTTAAATTTTAATTAGTTGACAAATCAGGTTAATAAATATTTAACAATTAAATATTCAATTAGTTGACAAATTGAGTTAATAAATATTTAACAATTAAATATTAATTTAATTAACAACTTAATCATAATCTTAAACCAACTATTAATATTTAATTCATTAAAAAATAATTAAATGAATATTTTATTTAAAAGAGTGCTACTTTGGTACATAAAAAAAGGTGCTAATTTAGTAAATAAAAAAATAAATGGTGCTAGAGAAAAAAAAAGCCACGAACACAGATAAGGATCGGTTGAAGAGAGGGATAGGATTTTTCTAAATTTTTAAATTTTAAACGTGGACAGATCTCAGCCATTAAAATCTATCAAGGGCGAGGATGTGTTCACTTTATCCTCTAAAGTGAAAAGTCTCACTTTAGAAGAGTCAAATCCTTTAATGAAATACTACCTCAGTCCTTAATTATAAAAGGTTTTTTGCTAGTTTGTTTGTCCTTTTCTATAAGAGGCTTTTGAAAATGTGTCATGTATTAATTATTTTTTATCCAAATTATCTTTATTTATTATAAATACTTTTTGTCTCTCTCTCTTATGATGAATGGAGAATAGAGAGATAATGCATTAATTAAATGAGGGAGAGTAAGTCGAAAGAGAGAGATACTACTAAGGGCAATTTTGGGAATATAATGTAAATTATTGACAAATTTAATGCTATAAATTATATTAACTAACTTTCTTAATGGGAGAGAATTAGGTAAAAATCTCTTATAATTAGGAATAGAGGTAGTAGTACTTATGACAATTTATCTACAAATCTCTATACTATTAATGTTAACTACTCCTACTAGTAGTTATTAAATAAAGACATGGGTAAAAAAAATATAATTAACGATACTTTTAGAATTATAAAATTGTAATAATTTAAAAACAAAAATAAAAAACTAAAACTGTTGTGGTTTTGAAACGGAAAGCCAAATAAACAATGTTGTTTTTTGTACCAAGTCACACTTCCGGTATTAATAATTAGTGGCATTTAGCTGGTGATGAAATGATATGTCAACAAAATGTATTGGATACTTTAATAAGACCAGTGCAATTGGTAATCTGTCTTAATCACCATTATCGAACCAAAAACCTTTGAGACAATTGAATTATTTGTGTTGATTTTTTTCATTAAATTTCTCTTATCACTCTAAAACCAAAATTTCGATCATTTGAGGATACGTTTAACTCAATAATACTACATGCTTCAAATCGATACTCATAGATTACTTTCAGACAGAAAACAGAGAAATATTTATCGGAATGCCAGGGGAATATTTGTGGGTAAAATTCTCGTCTTTTCACAAGGAACTTCATAACATAACCTTGTGGATTGAGTTATTTTCACACGTGGATCGGATCTTATTTTGAGCTAAGAGCGTCGTATCGTAGAAAACTCAAAATGGTAATGTCATGACATGCCTAGTTCAATAGATAATACTTCCTCCGGTCCAAAATATAAGTAATAAATACACTTTTTTTTAGTCTAAAATATAAATAATATTCACCAATTTCAAATAAATTAAATGTTAGTTTTTCAATTATACCATTTATTTAATATAATATTCATATTTACGAGAGACACCAAAGAAAATATTTTTAAAAAAATTAAAACTAATAAGTATTAATTAAAATTATCATATTTTTAAAATATTTTTTAATCTATATATTTTTGTACTATGTTGCTTATATTTTAGATTTCGACGGGAGGTAGTAAGAAATTCCCATGGTTAATGGGCCTCGTGATGCTTTGAAACTTCTTTTTTTGGTCAAATGCTGTTGAAACTTTAAAGTTGAAACAGTAGCTGCAAGTGAATAAAAAAAAAAACAGCAGCTGCATAAATAACGACCAGAAAAATACAGTAGCTTCTCTCTTTTATTCAGAAAAAAAAACAGAGACACCTTAAATTTCATAATTTATGTAAATAGATTTTTTAGTTTTAATTTTATTTCAATTAATCTCTAAATTTCAACTGTTATTATAGTAAGTGTAGTGAAAAGTCTTTATGTTTTTGATAAAAAAAAGTATTTATGTTAATTTAAAATTAACTCACTATTAATAAAATATCAGCATGTTCATTCTTATCAAATCTCAACAGATGCTTTGCTATTTTTATTTTTAAAATCATATACTATTCACTTTTCAAAAAAAAATCATATACTATTCAATTCTTTTAACTGATTGATTCATAAAATGGAGAAAAAACACACAAAACTTGACATTATCTTAGATTTTATAAATTTTAAAAATTATATAACAATTAGATAAAGTTTTTACAATAAAAATTATACGAATCAATGATTCATATTCAATAGAAATAAAAAGTTAATATTTTTTATCATTAGTGAGTTAATAATAATATTAATCGGTGTTTAAGAACTAATTGGGTCAAAATTAAAATTAAAAGTGCCTGTTTATAACAGGCTAGATCTCTCAAAAATAACGTTTTATCCATTTTTAAATTTAGATACTCACGTTGGTAAAAAAAAAAAAAGATACTCGTGATTCATACCCGTGACATTTACTCACGTTTGAATTATTAACCTAAAACTTGTCCACATGTCATTATTGAAGTGTTCCTAGAACAGGATTAGCAAGGGAAACTGGAGATAATATTTTTTGATCAATCGGAAAACAACTGGAGATAATATGAGAGTTCACATGATGTTACCTAAATTGCATCGTTTCAGTTTATTCCTTCGATGCAAAGGGGTGAGAAGAAGGGGGAGGGGAGGTTGGGGGAGAGAGAGAGGAAGGGTGCCCGAGATGGGGAGGATAAAGAAAATTTTCAAAATGGTCCCTATACTAATTGAGATGACATGTGGAGAATGTGTGGGGTTGCGTGACATTCAACTTGCCAAATCAGCAATCTAAACAAAATTAACCGATAAAAATAACGTTGGAGACTAATGTGATAAATGGGAGCTAAATCAGTGACTTTTTTTAAATTTCTTTAATTATAGAAACTGACTTGACTTGACTGCGTTTACAATTTCATAAACCAAAATTACTATATTTACTTTTTTTTATTACTATTGGGTTTTTTTTTTGTCTAGACCAGAGTATTGCTACCGGTATCTAAAATGAATTGTCAAAATTTATAATCACATTTTTTTTGATAAAAAATTTATAATCACGTTTAAATTTAATAAGACTTTTAATATTTATTATAAAACTAACATCAAATATACTGATATTTATTTAACACTATTTAATAATAATATTGTGATCCGATGCCACGAGGATATTATCCCAACTTGTCAAGGATCTTTGTTATACCCCGATATGAGAATTGAACACGTGATAATTTGGCTCTCTTTTTTCTTCTATCCATATTAAATTTAGATTATAGCGGTGGAAGAACTATGGATTGGAGCATATAGATAAAGACAAAATGCGGGTGGTTGCAAGTTGCAACGTTGGGACATTAATAATTTATAGGATTAATAGCAAAAAAATATAATTTATAGGATTAAATTTTGTGTGTGATAACATTTTAAATGAAAAGATGAAAACAATTGAAAAATAATAATAACAGTACTAAAACTCGACTCAAGTCTCATTATAAACTTCTCTCTTTTTTGTTCAATATGTATATACTTTTTTTTTTTTTGAGTTACCTGTTGTACTTTCTTTATCTAACACAAATAATTCGGAAGCCAAAACTATATTGTGAGTTTGTGATTATTATATCTTCTTTGTAGTTTAAACTAATATAAATTTTTTGAAATTTCGCTGCAAATTCTAATGGGTCGTTTTGCCATGTTTTTCTCATATTTTTTTGCTATGTTTTTCTCACATATGATATATAACACAGAGTTACGGAGTTCTCTTTAAATATCTGTATAATTATGTTATATGGGATAAAAAAAATTGTTATGCATAGTACATTTGTAAATAGATCAAATTAATCTGTAAGTTCTTATAACTTTATCTAATTTTTAATTAAGTTCTCGTAGTCATTCTTTTTTTCAATTAAATTTAAATTAGGAGAGGCGGCCATGTTTTTTTTTCTTCTCTTCTCAATTAACCAAACGGGAGAAAGTTACTATTTCTTCTTTCTTTCACTCTTTTCTATTTCTCTTTAAACAAACAAAGTGTAAATCCCTGAATACCTCTGCTGCATTGTATCGATAGAAAACATGATCTAAGTTTTTATTTATAAACCATAACTTCACAATTGCAGGTCCATCGTACACGCTACAAACGGCAAAAATGTAATTTCCCGTCTATTTAACTTTTTTTTTGCATAGCATGCATACTTGGTATTTGGTAAGAGCTTGCTGGCCGGTTTTCCCATTCTGCTACCTTATTAATATTTAATCTCAGCACCCAAAAAACGCACCACATTAGTGTTTTAAGGGTTTGTTTGGGAGTTTTAGAGGGGAGGAAATGAGAGCACCATCCAAATTTTTACTTGTTTGAGAGTTCTATAAAAAGTGGAAATGGATGGGATTTGGATTTGCTGCAGTTGCAATAACCCTGCAGTCACGCAGTCACATAATTATCAACCGTTCCTTTCATCCAACCGTTGTCAAATAGCCACCTCATTTTTCTTAAGTTGAAGCAGCACGTATGGAATCATGACCTTTTCTTCTCCCCACCCACCTAACTTCCCCTTGTCGCCATGGAAACCAGTCACTCTAAAAATCGGAAAGTGGATTTGAAACACTTAACTACTTCCTCCTCTGCGATTTCAGGAGAACAAATAAATAGAATCTTACCCCTTTTTTTTTTCTTTAAGCACAAATGTAATCGAATTTTCTTATCAAAAAAAAAATGTAATCGGATTTGTTGCAGTTTGACAATCGGATTTGCACAAAGGCTGTTCAAGTGTTGATTTTCAAATTTGAAGTTTATCAAAGAATTAAAATTAGTTCCCATTGTGTTCACCATAACTTAGCTTGAAGGCTATACAAAAATTAAGCCTTTCGCTGAAGATCGGGGTGGCTGTTTTTGCAGTCATCAAAAGGAATTGTTTGGTTCAGTTTACCATTCATATTTCATACTGATATGAATTTTTAGTTTATATGGAATGATTCAAGAGGCACACGATTTCGGTGAGGGACTACGATTGCACGGAGGATTGGTGTGCTACCGTGAAGAACTTGCAACTTCGTGACGAAGGAGGGGTGACTCGCCGGGTTGGGGAGCGACGCGTTGGTGGATCCTCCGTGACGGCGGTGGTTGTCGGAGGAGCAGAAAAGCCTCGAAATGGCGAAGAAAGGACAAGTTGCTTCCATGGCCACAAGGGGGAAGTTGGGTGGGTGGGGAGAAGAAAGGGTCATGATTCCATACGTGCTGCTTCAACTTAAGAAAAATGACGTGGCTAGTTGATGACGGTCGGATGAAAGGAACAGTTGATAATTATGTGACTGCGTGACTGCAGGGTTATTGCAACTGCAGTAAATCCAAATCCGAAATGGATGTGGGAAACTTTTGAAAAATCCAAAGGTGGCATTTAGGGTAGGGAACAATATTTGTTGACCATGGTAGAGAAGTGGACCCATTACTGACAGGTGGAGGTACTCTTGATTTTTGGAAGAATACAAGTTATTCCCATACACTTTGTTTAAATAAAATTTGGCCCCACGATTTGCTAAAATTTTCAAAAACCGCTTATGCCAAACCAGTTTCGTTTTAATCATTTCATCTATTCTTACGGATAACAAATAGGTAATTATTCACCATAACATTTACACTAAATATGTGCTAATAACACTGACGAGCCAAATAACACAACAATACGTATTAAGCTTCAATTATTTCACTGATTAACAAAATACTATAATAATACCTATTACCTATTCAATTTGATAATTATTTATATAATATTATTATTTTCCACCTTCTATTAACAATGTACAATTAAATTTAGTGAAGTCTTGCTTTGTCACATATATTTCTCAGCTTATTTCTTGTGTTTGTAAATTTTGGTATAAAAAATATATTAGATGTGTAATTTCAAACCAAATTTTTTTGTCAATATTGTACTAGAGCTGTCAAAATGAGTCAGCTCGGCCCACACGGGCTGCCTCGGCACGAGTTGGGAGGGAATGACCCAAGCCTAGCTGACTCGATTTTTTCATAGGTCAAGAAATGCACAACTCGGCTCAACCCACCATGGGTTAGTGGGTTATGTGGGCTGGCTTGTAGACTGGCTCATGAGCTGACTCACTACATAAAAATAAAAAATAAAAAATCTATAAAATATTTAAAATGCTAGAAAATAAAAAAATTACAGCAAATGATTAATTAATAACTTTTTTTATTTTTTAATCTAGCTCGCGAGTTGGCTCGGCTCGTGACGGGTTGACCCACTTCAACTCGCAGGTTAAGTGGGTCGAGCCCTATCGACTCGGGGTTAAATGAGCTAGCTATTTAACAACCCATTTAACCCACGAGCCGGGTTAAGCCGAGCTGACTCGCCAGCTGCAGCTCTTTTCGACAGCTCTATTATGTACCCACAATGCTACATCTTCAAATACAACTTTATTATTCTCATCTTAATTTCAATTTATTCATTTCGTCTATTCTTACTCTTACCAAATCGTTAATTATTCACCGTAACATACACACTAATATTTCATTAAAAAAAAAAAACCAAACATTAAAACTAATTACGTGGTAATTAACATGTTCTCACCAAATAACATAATATGACATATTAAGCTTTCAATTTACCAATTGCAAGTTTGCAACAGATAACTAAATCTTAAATGTGTGTATGCTTTACGCAGCAACCAATATTACTTTAATTATTTAAATTTAGTACTATTATATTAACTATAAATTTATGTTTTGAATTTAACTTAGATTACATATATCTGATTGTTAATCTTTTGTCGTCTAATTCTCTCTCATAAATTACAATAACTATTTTGTTATAAATTTCAACTTTAGGATTTTTTCCCAAATCTCCACTTTGTAGTAACAAGCATTTCATTGGTCTTTAAACGACAACGCTTTGCTGCGTAGTAAATTTAAGCATAAAAAAAATGCCAAATACACTGTACAATAGAGTATATATACACATCTGGAGTCAAGTAACAAATATCTGTCACTATGATGCCAATACAAAATTTCCATAAAGTGTTGTTGAATAGCTTAATTAACCAACACTACAACACCCTTTTGGAAATAAACCAAAACTATACTCTTTTACCGGCCCAACCGGTAGCCCTTCCTTCATCCTGACCGTTGAAATTTTTTATTATTATATCAATGGTTAAAATACACACTTCTCTGCGGTGGTCAAGTAATTTGGTTCCCTACCCTAAATGCCACCAAATCCAAAACCCTCCAACCAAAGTCATCCCCTTAATACATTTTTTTAGTTTCACCGAATTAAAAGTTTTGATTCTTTTATTAAAAAGAAACCTCCATACATACAAGAGTGTCAAATTAAACCCTTACCTCTCATCCCATTGAAAACTCTCAAACAAATCCTATATATGTACGTATTTAACCAAATCATCCATATGCTTAATTCAATGCTAGCATTTACCTATGTCGACTCCATACTGACCTACTTTTGGCATTAATTAGATTAATCATTACCAATGTCGACATGTATATATTACCTCCGGAACAATTTAATTTACTTTCTGTCAAGCATCCATGCATTTTTTTTTCTTTGTATTATACTGTCATCGATCAGCATTTTGTTATTATATTTGTTATTTGACATTATCAATTTTTTATTAATATTTTCTATAATAATTGTTTTACTCTAATCAATTTATATTTAATAATTACTTTTGTAAATATTTAATTATATACACAAATTATTTTGTAACATGCATAAGTAAGGCATGTAATTAAAGGCATAGGTACGGTTGTCGTTAAATGCTTATAAAAAAAAAAAACAGGGCTTAATTGCAATTTTAGTCCCCTAGGTATTGCAAATGTGCAATTTTGGTCCCCCACATTTCAAACGAGCTAATCAGGTCCCTTAGGTTTTCCATTTGTTGTAATTGGGTCCCTCCGTTAATTTTCCATTCAATTTTTAACAAAAGGGTCCTATGTGGCAAACGGTTTTGTGATGTGGCAATAATAAGCCAACCCGGCAGATGATGACGTGGCCAAGATTGTGAGTCAGCAAATTTTTGAAAAACACATGCTAAGCCTCTCTTCGTGAAATTGGAGCTGAAGCTAGGGATTCCAGATAGAAATGACACTGCAGCACGAATCTCTTCCCCTAATCTTCTTCGTTTCGTTCAGTTCGATGCGTTTACAGATGTGGTGGGAAACAAATATGGGTGGTTCGACTCAAATGTCGTCGGCCTCATCGTCGTTCGACAGAAATAAGCCGATTCATGAATACAACCCAATAAGCTGAAGAGAAAGAAATCTATCGATTGGGAATACTTCACAGTGGCAACTGTTGGAGATGGATTTATCAGGGCTTACTGTAAACAGTGCAAAAAATCATTTTCTTATAAAAATGATTCTAAATTCTAAACTAGCTAGCACAAGTCATCTAAAAAGACACATTTCTATGGGAATCTGTCAAGTAATTCAGCAGAAAAATAAACAAAGCTCATGTCCCAAAACTGGTGGCTCTCAAGATACTGCCAATCTACCCAAGAAGGGCCAACAGCAACACCTATGCTTGTTGGTAATGGTATCTCATTGATAAAGTAATGGTATCTCATTTGATCAGGAACGTTGCAACCATGACATTACTAAAATGATAATTTTACATTATCCTCTTCACAATTTTACATAATTTTACATGTCCTGGTAATTGTCCTTCACTCATCAAAATAACACATTTACTTCTCAATTTAATCCAAACAATTTCTTTCCCTTCGTGTCCTACTAGAATAGTTGTTATTTTTTAATATAATAAAATAAATACTTTATTCATATAAGAATAATTGTAAGTTGTTTTGTTACTTTAAGAATGTATGTCAGTACTCAGTAGTCAAAAATTTCAGTAGTTTGCAGATTCAAATAATCCACTTCTATACATATAAGAATAGTTGTTGGTGGTCACTTTAAAATCCACTTCAAATAATTGCCTTTTTTGCTTCTTGATTCTTTGTATATATTCTACCTGATGGATATGGCCAAGTGCAGGAGGTTGGACACTTTTTTGCTGCATTTCCTGCTAACTAATCATATCAGAATTGCACACTTTGATTCACAGAATTTCGATTTCACACATTTTATATCCAGATTTTAACACTTCTGTGTTCAATTAAAAAGCTTATTTCGATTTTGTTATCATACACTTTATATCACTTTATTTGCTTATTTCGATTTCATACACAGAATTGCCACTTTAATTCTAGTTTTCACATAACCTGTTAACTAGAATATCAATTTTGATTTCACTTTAATTCCAGTTTCCACAGAACCTATTAAACAAAATTGTCACAACACCCAGTATCCACTTTAATTCCACACAGAGACTCATAATGTCAAGTTTCACAACAAACATTTACTTCCATTAAAATTAACAGCTTACACATTGTCACATACATAGCACAAAATACCTCTCGACAACACTATTTTGGCATATCTGAGCACCTAATCACATTACCCAATCCTATTCCTATTTCATTACAATAAAAACTAGTAAAATCAAAATTACACAAAAACAACACCATTCCCCCATCCACATTCTCCCCTGCTCTGATAATCATCATTTTTCTTCAATAAAGCTATGATAATCTTCTTTTCATTATCATTTACTTCTTCATCATGCCATTTTGAAAAAGCTGGAACCTTTCCTCCCCATAACCTACACAAAACAGAATAACAATACCAAAAATAAGAAGCACAGAATTCAGGGAAATACAAGTTCAGAACAACAATGGATGAAGCTGCAAAATCAAAACAAACAACCTTTACGAAAATACAAGTTCATCGTCCCGGATTCTCATTTGTCCCGGAGCTTCCTCACCACAGTCGCATAGCCACCGTTGCTTCCTATTTCTGTCGCACGACGATGAGGCCGACGACATTTGAGTCGAACCACCCATATTTGTTTCCCACCACATCTGTAAACGCATCGAACTGAACGAAACGAAGAAGATTAGGGGAAGAGATTCGAGCTGCAATGTCATTTCTATCTGGAATCCCTAGCTTCAGCTCAAATTTCACGAAGAGAGGCTTGGCATGTGTTTTTCAAAAATTCAAAACTTTGCTGACTCACAATCTTGGCCACGTCATCATCTGCCAGGTTGGCTTGTTATTGCCACATCACAGAACCGTTTGCCACATAGGATCTTTCCGTTAAAAATTGGATGAAAAATTAACGGAGAGACTCAATTGCAACAAATAGAAAACCTGGGGGACTTAATTAGCTCGTTTGAAATATGGGGGACCAAAATTGCACATTTGCAATACCTAAGGGACTAAAACTGCAATTAAGCCAAAAAACAGGTAGTCGTTAAATGAAAGGGTACGGTGAGGATAATTGAGGAATACTATGAATACATACATGTGGTAATTAACGCTAATTAATTAATTACGGAATTAATCAATCAATGTGTCCACAGAGTGAGGTCTGAATATTCACACTACTAGAATGCACTGGTTTAGCGTTGGAAGTTAGCGTCGGCCTCGACGCCGACGCTAATTTCTACGCCTTAGCATCGGCCAAACCGACGCTACATCGACATTTCAGTTTCGTTTACTTATTTTTTATTTTTGAATATTTAGTGTCGGCCAAACCGTCGCAAATAGGTCAACGCAAAAATTTTAAACTGTTTTAGCGTCGGTTGACTGACGCTACGTCTGCGGTCTAATTTAAAAATTTCAAACGTTAGCGTCAGGCGGCCGACGCAAAATGCCGACGCTAATGCTTGTTCAAACACCAAACCCGTTTTCAGCACCACAGAGCCCGTTTTCAGCTCCACCCCCCATTTCTGTTAGAACCCTAGCAGAGAGAGGCGCTCGAAGGACCCAACCCAAGCTCCGCCACCAAGCTCCCTAACGACAACCGCCCACAGCACGACGACCACCCACAGTGACGCGAGACACGAAGCTCCCTCCCGGCCTCCCTCTGAGACGCGAACGGTGACTGCCCACCCAGCATCGCAAAGCATTGCGAACGGCCACCACAGTGACGAAGCATTGCGAAGCTCCCTCCGGCAACCACCTAGACCAGCATCGCCAAGCTCCCTCCGGCGGCCACCCACAGTGACAAAACTTTTTGTGATTCTGTAGCAATATTCTGCCACGCTGTTCTTGCGTTTATGTTTGGATTATCCATCACATTCACAAACCCATCTCACAGATTCACCTAACACCTCTTCTCTTTGAATCCTTTCGATCAAAATCAAACTGGGCACCCACCATTCCCCTGTTTCATCCTTCTATGATACATAAAAAAAATCTCTTTTTTTTCGTCCCTTTTCTGCATTCTATAGCTATCTGACAAAAGGGTTGTTCTGCTAAGTTTGATTTTCGTCTACATCTTTGGGAGTCAGCTAAAGCACGGTAAACATTCTATCTTTGTTCAAAAGTTCCTTCTTTTTAGGACAAATAATAAATGGACATGACATCAATGATTTGATTCCTTAAACCGTTTGATTGAAAAAATAGCGTGTTTGTTTGTTTGGATCTAATTTAGTTAGACGATCACTGGATTATTGTTGTTATTTTCAACAATTTTTGTATGATGTTACTGTTATGTCTTGAGTTTGTTAGTGCTTCGATTAAATGAGCAAAACTTCAGCTATTTCGATCCTTTTTTTTGTTGATTTTTTCTTCTATTACTATCAAGTGTGTAAGAAGTGAATGTTAAACAATCTCTGGTTGTTTTTCTAATCTGTGACTGTGAAGCAAATAGAGTAGAGTAGAAGATGGAGTGTCACTTTCTTTCACCTGTTGCAATTTGAAGCAGCATTTACTGTAATAAACTTTGAAATTCTTATTTTGTTTGTTGTTGTTTTTTCTCCTTTCCTGTTTGTGCATGTGTATATCATCTACAATGGTTAATGGACCATGGGCATCAAGTATATGGTGGATGTGCTAATTGGATGTGAATGTCATATACTGCTTTACTGGCAAAGGAAAAACAGTTGTTTTAGACTTCTTGATTCTAATATGCATTTGCAGTGTCTCACAAAATCCCTCTCAATTTACTTTATATCAAATTTGAATAACCTCTCTCCAATAACCACTCTCCTTCGGGATTCCTATTTCAAAGCCAGAAAAATAATCATTGTGTTATTATATATATGAATATGATTTCGGGGGGAGCAATTGGAATGTGTATCTTTAATCAGCCATATAGAGTAATGCACCAAATGAAAGATGTATAATGCTTTAATAGGATCACTAGAATTAATGCAATCTTTGCAGCGTCTTGTTTTGCGTGTTTGTTGGATTTACTTGCCTTTCCATGAAATTCCTTATCCTCTACTTTCACACTTGAGAAAAAAGCTGACATAAGAGGGAGAACCAAACCATGTAGTTTTCTTACATTGGTTTGCAAAAGTCTGAAATTCTATGTTAATTCCAGCAATAAACTCTTGAATGGACCAGTGTCACCATGAATAGGTAGGATAAAAAATACAAGAAATGATAAACAAATTTGGCCTTCAAAGACAGTTTATCTACTACTGATAAATCAAGCAAGTATCTATTAATATATCTAAATCTCTTATGTTCTGTTGCTTTATTGCCTGTCATAAGACTTAATTTGTTTCTTTTAAGCTTGCAATGGATGTTTAGAAATAGCTAACACTAAACAATTTTAATGATTGTTTTATTTGTTTTCTCAGCCCATTCTAGTAGTGAATCTTGAGATTCTCCCTTGAAAAAGTATAATGGCAAAGCTTAAATAGTCACGTATTTGAGCAATAGTCATGGCCATAGACATTTATTCACATTTATGATTTATTGGGGCATATGTTTTAAAATTACTTGTAGTAGATTGGAATTGTGATAGACATATACATCTTTGTTGCCATATAGATCCCGAGTAGCCTTTCTTTGTTGCTTTGCTTTTACTAACAAAGTTTTATTGTAATAAAATAAAGTAGCGTCGACTTAGCGCACACAAATTAGCGTTGGCACGCCAAGATTCTTTAATGCGTCGAACTTGACTCCTTAGCGTGGGCTTAGCCGACGCTAAGTGCAAAGATTTTTCTGCGTGGACTCCCTAGCGTGGGCTTAGCCGACGCTAATTAGCGTCGGCCTGGGCCGACGCTAACTCTAAATGAGCGTCGAACCTGGCCACTTAGCGTGGGCTTAGCCGACGCTAATTAGTGTCGGCCAAGGCCGACGCTAAATCTAAATTAACTTCTTTAGCGTTGAACCTGGCCACTTAGCGTGGGCTTAGCCGACGCAAAGTTAGCGTAGGCCATTTTTGTCGCCTTCGTGCGTCAGCTTAGCGTGGGCTTAGCCGACGCTAACTAACGTCGGCCAAACGATGGCCGACGCTAATGCTATGCGACGAGCATTTTAGCGTCCGCCCCGTGGCTGACGCAAGGCCGACGCTAAAGTGTCTGTTACCGTCGGTTTTTCTCGTTTAGCGTCGGCTTTTGGCCGACGCTAATAGCTGAAATTCTAGTAGTGTCAGAAGCAATGTCGTCGACGTGGTCCCAATCCATTATTGGTCTCTTCATAGAGGGCGGGGTAATGAGCAAACCCTCTGCCATGCTATCTAACAAACCCGGCATATTATACAGCGCCTCCTCATCCAAGAATAACGTTTCCTTCTTCGACTCCTCTTCATCATTAATAGTATTAGTATTATTATTATTATTATTATTATTCGTAACAACATTATGATGATGATGATGATGACAATTATAATGAGGGTCTGCACTAGTAGTGCTAGTAGTACTGTCCAACGAGGAATAGGAATTGGTGGTGTTTGGTTTGAAAGCATGTTGAGTGGCTTTTGCTGCAGCCGCTCTTATATCTGAGGGTGAACATGACCTTGCGAGTGGAAGGGCTGAATGGGGGAAATTGAATTCCGCTGAGGTGCCCTTAAGTGCTAAGACGGCCACGTCATGTGCAGTAGCAGCCATTTCGGGGGTAGGGTAAGTGCCAACCCATATCCTTGACTTCTTGTTTGGTTCCCTCACTTCACACACCCACTTGTTCCCGTTCCTCTGCCGGACACCCCTGTACACCGGGTGCCGCGTTTCTCGAAACTTCTTTCTCCCTGCTTTCCTCTTGTGGGATGGGTTAGGGTTTGGTGGTGTGCATATTAATGGTGAGATTAATATCGAATTAGAAGATGAAGAAGACGACGTAAGTAGTGATGAAGTGGAAGGAGGAGATGAATATTCATTCTCAAAGCCCATGTACATAGCTAATTATAAGGTTGTATACGTACTTGTGTTATTTGTAATTATATTTGTAAGAAGAGAGATCAAAATAATTAAATATGAAGAGAGAATATATTAGATAGAGCTAGCTATAGGTGAATGAGTATATGGTTTCTAATATTGGGGTAACAAAGTGATGACACGCTGAACAGGTGATTTCAATCAATTGCAGAATCTTGGTGTGTATGGTATAGGACTAGTAGTACTGACGATATAAAATATTTTGGGGTACCCTGTGCGTTTAGAAATTAGAGATATATATTTGGTGAACGTGCGCGATTTGGACACGGAGAAGGAACATGTGAGACACACTGTGTGCAAAGAAACATGGTGGTACCTTCCTATAGTATTAGCTAGGGCCTAGGCTTTAATTGGGTCTCCTTTGTATCAAAAAAGAAAAAAGAAACGTGTTGGTTTAAGGGTGGGGAAGGGGTGGGACAGGAGAGTTTTGTGTTCGCTGGGAACAATAGAAATCTCTTGTTTTTTTTTATGACATTTGTTTTAATCTGAGTCGAGTCAAATGAATCTATATAAAGAATAGAGCTCTTCTATCATCTATTTTTTATTACAATACTTGAATCCAATACTTTGTTTAATGGAAAAAGGAGAATTGCATCAGAGACGTGTATATGATGAACTGATATATAGACGCAAAATATCCTTTAGTTACAACTAGGGGTGGCAAAACGGGCCGACCGACCCGGTACGCGTTGACCCGCGTGAAAACGGGGTCAGCTCGATTTTCGAAAGTGGGCTCAAAAATCTAACCCGACCCGTTTAAGGGAGGGCTGACAGGCCGACAGGCCAAAACGGGCTGGCCCGTCAAAATAATAATTAAAAAATTGATAAAAAATAAGTAAAAATTTTACTTTTTAAAAAAACGGGCCAAACGGCCCAGTTCGGCCCGTTTTGGCCCTTTTTTATACGGGTCTAAACGGGCCAGTGCCTAAAAAAATTGACCCGAATCGTTTTACGGGCCAGCCCGAATTGACACCCCGAGTTACAGCTTTGTGATCACTGATCATCCAAAATAGATGCTCTATTTATCTCCTATCATATGTTTTCCTTTAAAAAATAATTAAATTCTTACTGGTTTTTTTTCTTCAGCTTTTTAGTGTGATCATTTTTTAAGGCAAATATTAGTAATTAGTAATGTATTTATAAAAAAAATTAGTATGTTATAAAAGTTAGTTGAAATATTTGAACTCATGATCTCTTTATCACTCTAACCCATATATTTCTCTCTTAAACCATCAAATCACCTATGTATAGGTTTGGAAGTGGTGTTCCTTCCTCGCTCTAGGTTCTTGCAAGACACATCCCATTTTTCAGCTACCCTCCGGCAGAGATGGGGAACCTCTCACTAGGGGTGAGAATAGGCCAGGCCAAGCCGGACTTTATAAGGCCTGAGCCTGACCTACTTTAAAAATTTAAGACTTTAGTCTGACCTATTAGCCTGATATAGACCATTTCTTAAGGCCTAAGTCTGACCTACTTTAAAGCTTGGTCTGGCCTGAAAGCCTATATAAAGGCCTATTTTCAATAAGGTTTTTAAAAATGCCTACACCTATAAATAATTCATAATGTTTTACTTGTAAATAGGCTTGTAAGCCTCTAATGATAAAGAGACCGTTAGGTATCTACCGATAAATAGGTCACTAGGCCTTTACAAATAATTAAATAAGTAGGCATCATTTTTATTATATTTTTATTCAATTTTTTTACTATATATATATATATAAATAGGCCGGCTTGATAGACGTATTAGGCTTTTTTTTATAGGCTTACCTAATCTATTTAACTAAATAGGCTTTTAAAAATGTCTGAGCCTAATCTTTTGCCTAAATAGGCCAGGCCAGGCCAGACCTTAAGTAAGTCAGGCCATAGACCCCCATCAGGCGGCCTGACCTATTCTCACCCCTACCTCTCAAGTACATTATTCTCAAAATTTACTAAAAATTATTTTCGAAAGAGTAGACTACATCATATTCATTGATTTAAAATTTAAAATACGTGATATAACCGTATAAGCGGTCCTTTACGGAGAGCTTTAACTTTCTCAAGCAGAAAGATGCATATCATAGAAGGAAAAGGTTGGGTGAACACCCAAATGCGATATAAGTATATGACACTTTGAGAAGGATAGAAATAAAAGAGGAAAAAATATAAATATAATATATGATTAATGCGATAAGTAAAGAGATATATAAAAAAATAAGAATAATTGGTAATTATTCAAAAATCATATCTGATCCTTAAAAACGACAAGTATGGGAATGGATGTGTTTAGACTTTAGACTATAATTGGAAATCGATCGACATCACGGGATTGGATAAGTCCATCGTTCACACTGCAAATAACAGACACGAATCTTTTCACCAATAAATTAATCGGGAGTTAACTGTCATTTTGGTCCCTAAAACTGTAATATGATATTACTTAAGTCCGTAAAACTAACGAAAAGACAATTTAGTCCCTAAAATTGTAAAACGTCGGTCAAATTAGTCCATAAAATTATAAAACGATGGTCAAGTTAGTTCGTCGTTTTATAATTTTAGGGACTAACTTGACTGACGTTTTACAATTTTAGAGACTAAATTGCCTTTTCATTAACTTTAGAGACCTAAATAAGACTGCTTTACAATTTCAAAGACTAAAATGACAATTAACTCATTAATACGATACTATTATATCATTTTCTTTTGTTTTGGGAAACCAAAAAGTCTATCCATTAACAGGGACGCTGTTTTCATTTTGGGATAGAATCAAGTTTTTTTTTATAACAAGGGATAGAATCATGATTAAGATGGTAATTTCAGTATATTCAAATTACGAGATCACTTTCTTTTTTTATGAAGTAAGACAAATTTTTTAATAAACAAATGTTAGTAAATTAGTATGTTATATCATTGAAAAAGAGTTAAATCCATAACTTTCTTATCACTCCAACCATTACGTTCCTTTACCAAACCACCAAAGTGGAAAATATGAAACGTTGTCATTAAATTCATTAAATAATATGACAAGCCATCAATAGTTAGTACCACCCATATCTTTTCATAACTGGAGTGTACTAGTGTGTTCCAAATTACAAGATATCTGAGTATTCGCACTCAGAAGGCTCCCGCTTCTGTTCCACGAAACCAAGACCTTGAGCCTTGCTCTTGAGACGAGAAATACGTTTTCGGTGCCCACGACCTTGTCTGTGTTGTTCCCATTCATGTAATCCTCTAAGCACCCGATCACCGCAGGCCTGTCAACAGAAGAAAGGTCATAAGAAACAGTTAGTGTTTGATGGCGCAAAACAGCACCATTTTGCCAGTGCAGAAAATGATTGATTATTCTGCATCACCCTTTCTCTCACATCTATACAAGTGCCAGAGTCAGAGTGTGTGCAGAAAATAAGATGAACTCATCTGTGGAGCCGTGAAATTATGGATGTGTCATGTGTGTGTAATGTTGTTATGCTAGAACAGCACACACAGCGCGTTTTGTGTGTCACAAATTCCATCGTGTATTTTATACAGAAAAAGTCTGGGGATCCAAATGTAAATTTTCAGTTGAACTTTAATCTGATAATTTAAAAACCTGCTTCCCCTTAAATTTTTCTATAATGAATTTGATTGCAATTTGTGGTGCAGAATAGCACCAAGACCTCAAAAGCATTGTGTTGCAACGTAGAACTGGCCATAAGAATCACCCCATTCTCCCTTTCCCCGGATAACGAGATGCAGTTCACGGGTGGTCAGTAAGCAAAACAATGCATTTTTCTTTGTGAAACGAAAGGGGCCAATGCCCCATGCCAGATGGATTTCTAAAACATAGCATACCTTGCATATGTATTGAGTCCAGAGGTCTCTTTGAATTATTTTCGTCCCAGTGTCATTTGACATCCCAAAGGTGGATGACAAGCTTCCATTCTCACTCAGGAAAGATTTAACTATCTTCGTGGCAGATTCAAGCACTTGGCTAGTCCATACATCATTTGATTTGCCTAAAACATATAATATCCAAATCAATAGATAATTCAAGAGGTTAATATTGACGACACAATAAACAATAAACACAGAAAATATAAGAGAACAAGATTAAGGCAGCTTACTCAATATTGCTTCCGTAGAATCAACATAGTGTATGTCCCAGCCAAAAACTGTTTGCAGTCGACTGAGCATCCTCTTCTGTCATGAACAAAGCTTCCATATCAATCTCAAATTTCAAATTTCAGTGTTGCTACAGTCAACTCAATGAAGAAGGGCTTAGCAATGGTCATCTTTGAATATTTGATTATAAATGTCATTTTCTCTTCAAGTTATAACATGAACTTTAGCAACAACATGCTACATTGCAGAAGAGAGACTAAAATTTTAGACAGCACCAAAGAAAAACTGATAGTAACTCTAAAATTGCTAAACAGAGTCTTATAGCCAAAAGAAAGATCCAGATATTGTACAAACTTCCATGTGAAATATAATGTCCTTCAAAATGAACAGAATATATTTCAAACTTTTATATCAGAATGCAGTTGAAGCATGCCGAGTGATTTTCCATTACATGTATGTGGTGAGATTAATCAGAAAAATGACTAATTTTCAGTTTCCTTGCACATCTGGCCAAAAGAAATGTTCTGACAAGAATGTTTGTTTAAAAAATTTCCAGATAAATGACATTATTTTACCTGACGGCGAACAAGTCTTCTGGTATTAACCTTCACTTTTTCAATTGCTTCTTCCAAAAGAATTACGGATTTAGTATCAGAGGAAGATCTCAACCACTCCATCAGATTACCATTAAATAAGGGCTCACCCTTTCCTAAGCTTGATCCGTCCGTCAATTCCTTTTTTCTTTGATTTATGTTTTCCACTACACAAGTTCTAAGAAGAGGCTCAAATTCACGGACACCAATGGCCTGTCGCAAACCTCTAGTATAATCTGCATTTGAAGTGTAAATGTCATAGACTTCATTGAGTAATCCAGCATCCATCATGCAATCTACCCTCTGCTCTACATATCTGTCCAGTACCGGGAGAGATGCATCCACACATATAAAACAACAGTCATATCTTAAGTTATCAGCTTGACCCCACTTCTGCCCTGCCAAATAAAGACCAATATTATTTGAAAGACAAGAAAAAAGATTTAACTGTTCCAGCAGGGAATGTAATTATACACCTTGAAACAAGCATCAGCAAAAGGAAAAGAGATTATATTGAACTTGCAATCAGGTCCATGAATGTTAAAAAAGATAACTAACCTCTGCTGCCTTTCCTTGAAAAACTTTGCTAGGAAGAACACCAGTGCGGGAGTACAAACTAAGATATTGATTTATCTAAAACAAAAAAGAACCGCAAATGCAAATGTAAATGTGTCATCCCCAGTTTAACATTTCATAAAAATTTAAAAGCTCTAATCGAAAGTGCATAATGCTTCTAATGGATGTATTGTATACCAGAGCTTTCAATTTTTTCCTTAAAATTATAAGAATTACAATTTTATTGATGCATAAAATGGCATTGCTGCATATAACTCTAACTGCATGAATGAGATGGCCCTTTATATACGTCTCAAGAAGAATAAATGATGAAATTACACCTCCAACCTTTCTATGGTTATTTGGATGGATTCTATTTGCTGCAACTGGATCAATATCTTTAAGCAAATCATACTTGTTGTTCGAGCTGTCATTTTCAGCACCAAAACTGTTATCATACTGTGTGATACCTACAAGATTACAAATATAATAGAAGCTAAGCATACATTAATTGAACAGGAAAAAAAAAATTAGAGAACCTTATAGCAATTTACCAGGTGGATCACCCAAATAGATTTCATTCAAATCATCTGTCGAATCATCTAGAAGAAATGGACTCACAAGAGCCTGAAGAGCATAACAGGAAAGAGTATCAGTACAAGAAATAAATTGTAGAACGCAGCCAGCACCTTCAAACAAATCTACCTTGAGCAAGAATAGAATGCCACATAAACACAAAGATACGAAAAATGGATGAGAAAGTCCATTATTATGCAAGATATAAAATAAATGAATAAATTGAAGAAATGATGAGACGCAAAAATGCACATAGAATGATTCAAAAATCAAAATTCCTACCTGTATATAGTAATTAGTACCCCCAACTATAACGGGTAAGTGGTTACGAGCCAATATGGCATCAATGACCTGAATAATAGTGAAAACAAATGTTAATAAGCTAAAATACCAACAAAAAATAATAAAAATAAAAATAAAAAATAGTCTTCATTCTATTCACTCTTCTCTTCTATCGTCACTTCACAGTCAGCATTGGAACTTACGGGAATAGCAGAATCCCGAAACTCTTTGGCCGTGAATTCCAGGTTTGGGCTTACGGTACCCAACAGATGGTGCGGCACTCCTACAACAAAAGGAAAAAGCGAGAACTTAGAAAGAGAAAGAGATTCGGAATGGGGAAAAATCAAGTGCGAGCAGGATAGGGTGGTACCGTTTTGGTCAGAGAAGGGGAGTTTGTTAGTGAGAACATCGAGGCCACGGTAGACCTGCATGGAATCGGCGTTGATGACTTCGAGGGGGAAGTGGGAGGCCAGATCAACGGCCAGCTTCGACTTCCCAGAACCGGTAGGGCCCGTTATGACCACCACCTTTGGTCGTTCTCCATGGCTAGGGTTTGAAGTAACTGTGTTCTCCGTTGCCATCGCATCGCTTTCTTTCGCTCCTCCACTCTCTGCTTTCTTTCGCGTTTTGTTTCTTCCATCCCGAAATCGCATTTTTTCTCCCAAATACAAATTTACATTCCAGAAATTTCAATTTAAGGTTTAAGGTTTATTTTCCGGAATACAAATTTAGATTTTAGATTTATATTTCATAAACTCTAGTCAAATTTATATTTCAGAAACTCTAATTTCTGAAATTCAATGTAAAAATATATTTCAAAAACTAAATTTCTGAAAAAGACACAAAATTGGAAGAAAAAAAAACCAAATCAATTAAGATATAATAGTAATTTCTTGTTTTAAAGTGGGGTGTATGTCCAATTTTGTTCTGTTTGGGTATTTATATAATGTGTAATTTCATCAAAAAAAATATACTGTGTAATTTTTTTCCCGCTGGATGAAAAATGTAGTTATGTATAAAGTTGTTTTCAGATTCAAGTTTAAAAGAAGTGTAAATTTTCAATTTTGTAAGCTAACGAAATTACTAAGTGTAGATTCATAATTTTTTAATTTTTATAATTAAAAAATCTATTTTGATATTAAAATGAAAATTAATTTTTTTAGATTTCTTTTAAAACATTGTTCTTCAATATTACTTAGTTTTTTAACATTGTTTTTTCAAAAATAAATTTCTAAAAATTTAATGGTATGTACACATGCTAAGAGACAGAGTAAAAAAGAGCTCAAGTGCTTGTACAAAACTCTCAATTTGGTTTAATATTAAAATCCAAATATACCAAATTCATTATCTTTGAACGAATACAAATTTTATAGAAAACTTGTAAATTCATCCAAAGATATATGCCACCCTACAAATCTAAGTATCACCACTTGAGAGTTAATAATAAACACTCTTACTACTCAATTGATTTATTCAAACTTATTCATGGATTTACCAAGTGCTCTTAAATTTTAATGTCTAAACTCTTCACGAGATCATTTTTATAAACTATCAGAGTGTGATTTCTTTCAAGAATAAATAAAATATCATGTTTCTTTCTCTCAAAAATGGACGTGTTTCCCTACTAATCAAAAACAAATTTCAGCATAGTAACCGACACCGGAGATTTGAAAATTTATATTGATTTTCCCAACTGTTCTTCCTCCATTAAAATTTACAAAAAAAAAAATTGGTCAATAATTTGTTTTCTTCAAAATTTCAAGACATCATAAAATTTTACCCTTTTTGTGGCTACCATTGTTAG
This sequence comes from Glycyrrhiza uralensis, assembly GCA_030159175.1. Lineage (NCBI taxonomy): Eukaryota > Viridiplantae > Streptophyta > Magnoliopsida > Fabales > Fabaceae > Glycyrrhiza > Glycyrrhiza uralensis. The sequence goes on along the minus strand of BRZY01000003.1, from coordinate 50,479,838 downwards.
CACATCTTATGTCTTGCCCTTTTAGATACCAAATATTCTTCCCCTTTTCTTTGCCATCTTATAATCAAGTGTCCTTATACACCTTGTGCCTACACTTTGAATCAACAAACTCGTATTCTGGAGCTTGGCCCCTTCCGTTTATCAAACAAACAAAACTCGTATTCTTGGGATGTTTTCTCTTTTAAGAAAATAATATTGACACTGAAATAAGTAACAAACCTCATTTTACAAAGAGTTTGGACTACACCGTTATATAATTTGAAGCACACGCTTCCAACACTTTCGATCTTCATCTTTTGGTTATTCACCTTTGGTTTTCAAGGTGTCGAACATCATTTAATCTAAACAACTATGCATTAAGACAACAAAATCCATTGCGCATTCTAACTTAATGATATCCTCTCTCGTTTAACCAACTAACCAAGCATTGGGGGGGGGGGCTGTCAAGCTTGTCTACCGCATGTAAAAGCAAGAAGCGTAAATTAGAAGGAACAATTAACAAGAAACAAGCACAAGACCGGAATCCAAAACCAGCAGTTTGAGGCTTGAGCCATCAATTGATTAATCAAACAAACAAAGAACCACTTTCGTTCAAGTTATAAACCCCCAATGGTGGTCAAAGTCTGCAATTAAGCAATTTTATTGAGAGAACAAGCATGAATGCAAAGAAAATCATTAGTCCATAATGAGGAGGTTATGTTGGGTCTGTGTTACAAAACAACCACCTCCTCTATCAGAAATTGGAATGTCATTCTTTCTTTCCAATTCCATGCGACATATTATAGATCCCTCGACCCTGAACAAAATGCATAAATTAGTGTTCGTAAGATATGGCTAGAAACAAATGGAGAGTTGAAGACACATTGTTAACTTGAATCTAACTATGTCAACAGAATCATATGAAGCATTCGGACTGCAGTTAAACTTACAATCATATAAATTGAAGATGCAGCCAAAGCAATTGGGATTGCAACAGAGGTAATCTTATCATAGGGCCCTTTCAAGTAAGTATGCCTATGGATACCCTGGTAGAATTTTTGTTTCTCAAAAAGCTTCTCCCGTGGTCGGAATGGTGCTTCTGACATCCTGCATAACATGGCCAATGATTATTATCTCATAAATGCTTCTCCCGACTATATAAAAGAAGATATATAAAAAAAGAAAGAGGAAAAAGAAAGAAGAAGAAAACATGGCATGAAATGAAATGGAACAAAACAGAAATTGTATCAAGACTCCCCCCCCCCCCCCCCCCCTCTTTTCTCTCCATCTCAACAAACTATGCAAAATGCTAGAAAGCCTTGAGCTATGCCAAATCAGGCATGAACAAGAGGGGGAAAACAAAACAAAAAAGATGAAAAGGAACAATGCAATAAATATATAAATGAAGAACCATGTCATTGAACTCCAAAATGACCGGACCATGATTTGTATCAACTAAAGTGGGTACTTTTAGGAGGTGAACAAAACAAAACATGTATCATACAAAAACTAACAAACTAATCCAGTATTAACAATTTACAATTTCATATGACTAAATCCAACATATCACATTAGAAAAGCTATACATATACAATGATTCCTGGTTTCCATATTCCGGTAAGTAAAAAACTAGTTCTTGCTATATTCTCCTCACTCCTCCGATGTCTCTTGCCTAAGTAGCATATTGTATACTATAAACTGTAGCTAGTGCAGGTGTTAATGATTAAATGGTGATTGGTGCACATCAGCACCAAGCACATCACCTCACATTTGTGGGAAATGGCAGAATCAGAGAGACCAGCTGTAATGAGAAGGCAAAAGCTGTATAAATGAGAGGTCATGTGTACGGGAGCATAGCAATATTACTAATGATTCACCAATTATAAGTGCCAAAAAGAATATGGACAGAATTCATCAATTTTGACGATAAATAAAAATAATGAAAATGGGGAAAACAACAAATGGTTTGTATTTTAATCGAGAAATTAAAATTAGATGCAGTCAGAAATTGGGCTAAAATTGAAACCAGTATCACCGATGAGATTACTACTTGACCAGCGCTCCAATCACGGGAATTTTGCGAAACAAAAATTGACGAGATTATTTTTTTTATTACTGAAAAGAGAAAAAATTTGTAGCAACGAGATCTGGGAGAAGTGCGAGATTGAAGTCACGCAGTATAGACAAGGAGAAGATCAGAGAGGGAGAGTTTTATGAGCTTACTCTGAATGAAGGCGAGGAGTCACGTTGTGCAATGAGATTTGAGGCAGAGAAAAGGCAAGAACAGGCTCTGTGATAGATAATCTAGGGTCTTTCGATTGGTGAAGAAGAATAACTTATATGGGTTCCGCAATTTTTGTCGAACGGGCTCCATAAGCTAATGACCCGACCCAATCCGGGACTACCGTTGCATTTCTAATTTTTTATTTCGACCAAAAAAATTATTTTAAGTTTCGTAAAATGTAACCGATATCCAACAAATATTTAACAAATTCTTTTAAAAAAAAGCAAATATCTAACAGATTATAGATATATGTCAGTATTTAAAAAAATGTTGCACCAATATAGTGATGACCCGTGAAATTGGGATTTGGATTCTTTAAGTAATATTTCGCATTCGAGAAACGAGTAAATACTTTACAACAATATGATATTATGGAAAAAAATTACATAGTTGTTATCTTCATATTTTGAAAATTTTGACCTATCACATTGCAAAAATCCAAAGTGGGTTGTCTAAAAGGAACTTTTTTTTTGACAACGGACAATTATTTTCTTCATGAACAAACAAATTGAAACTAAACTCACACCCCAAGTTGGTTAAAGCATTTGCACACGAATTTGATTCTCCTGTACACATGCCGTACTTTAACTTCCTGGGCCAAATTCATAATTTTTCTAATTTCCTTCACAATGTTCTAGCCCAAAAGCACTCTCTGCCGAGTCACCAGCGATTGTCCCGACTACCATTGCAGAATTGATGTGGAGCTCTATTGCATGAACGTGTAAAACCCTTTAGTTTTAGCCAATTTAAGACCCTCCAATACTCCCAAAAGCTCATTTAGATTAGCACTGCATTGGCCCAAATGTTTTGAGAACTCACTGATCTAGTTGCCAAAGTGAGATTTTAGAAGATAGGATGGCGCCTTAATTATATTAAAATGAATCAGTGCAATGTATATTTACTCTTTAGAGAACCATAATTTAATGTTTTCTTAGAAAAAAATATAGTTTTATCTTTTAATTACTTTGCTTTACCTATCTATGACATGAGTTTAATGTTCAAATGAAATGATATGAGAGTTTAATGCGTCAACTATGTACAGCTTCAACCCCCAAAAAAAAAAATGTACAACTTGCTTATTGTGGGGGAGTCATTAGAGATGACATGGAGTTCTTTGTAGTGTGGCTTATGCTGCGAGGCTAAGACCATGTAATGCCATCCCTGCATAGTATGGGACATTCTTCGTGGGATTATAAATTTACAATTACTTGGAGTGAGGGATATTGGAAAACAAAGTTTCATTTTATTTTGGGGCTTGCTTCAAAAAAGATATAGCAGGAATCATCCTTCTAGTGCTCTAGTATCGACCATACAAGAGGTTCATTATTCATCAAAAGAGATCATTTCATATAATTATATTTTGAGAGAGGCAAATTAGGTCGTGAATGTGTTGACTAAATATGATTGTAGTTTACATAATCAATTTAAAGTTTTTAAATTTTATTTAGATTTAATTTCAAATGCCATGCTGGCATATACTTTTTATGCTTGATTTTTTTGGAGGTTTTTAATTATGTTTTATTTGGGGCTTAGCCCTATCTATTATATATTATAAAGCAAGGTTATGCCACATAGGATAATGCCACATGTCAGCACCACAATCATGTAGTTTCCCTCCAAAAGCAATTTTATTTTATTTTTACTTATTATTTTATGGTAATTAATTTATTAATCATATTTTTAATGTTTTTAATTAGAGCTAATTATAAGTCATCAATAACCATTTATTACTCATATTCAATTTTAAAATTCAAATTAATTCATTGATGACAATTGATCATTTTTCTATTTTATGTTAGACATCATTTGTCTATTTTATGATTATCAATCTATTTTTGTAATATAAATCATAATATATTGATATTTTTGGTTATTATGTGTCTCACTATTACTGTTATTATTCTATTTTTTATACTGACTTCTTATATGATAAAAGCTTTTTCTCTATTGTGTAATTGACCAATGTTATTTATTACTTTCATTCATTAGACAAAGAATGAATGAATGAATGTTCTATTCATAATGTATATAAATTGATAATGATAGCAAAGAATGTCAAAATATGAATAATAAAGAGAAATTCAATTGTTTTTTATTTAAATATAGATAGAAGAGGGTGCTATATATGAATAATATTGATATCAGTGATTGATTGATTGATTGATTGTAATATCTCATTTATGATATATTTTAAATAATTTTGACAATAAGATAATATTGTAACGGATTTTAACAATAATTGATTCAATATCTTAGTTATTACTATAAGCAAAATATTATAATAGAGTGAAATCTCTACACCCAACCTAATATTCATCTTCTACATGTTTTTCATGCACCCTCTTGGTTCCACTCTCTACTACTTGATCCAATCATATCTCTATTGTCAACTTCCATGCGATTAACTTTGAAATGGTGCGTCGACAATGGTTATAATAGGATCCTGACAAGGCAATAGGATTGAGTGCATTCGATAATGGTGGTGGCTGCACTGATATGTTACTCTATCTTTTTATTTCGTCTTTCTTCTCTTGGATTGTGGTTTATTTGATGAATACAATTCAATAAATCAATTTGATGCATAAATGTTATCTAAAAAGTAGGAAAGATTTTCTTCTTTTTTATATTTTTTTTCATTATTATTCATCTTCTTCTTATCGGTTTATTTTAAAAGAGACAGATCAATTTCATGCTTCTATATTTTTTTTATAGATTGACATTACTATATACGGCCTAATATTGGCTTTAAGTGGACATGAGTGCTATGAATGATGATTGTGATTGAGCAGCAAGTGAAATCAACATCGTGTTTAAATGAATTGTGATTATTTCATCTTTAATATGATATTACATGTTTACATGGTGGCTCCACCTTTACGATCCTATGTCGCGCCACCAACTTCTTCATCCCATTTTTAAATTTTATTTTCCTATGGCTCAATTGATTTCATATCCGTATCAATTTAGCCATTTAACGTGTTCTTATGCTTCTTTCTTATAATTTGCTTTGGACCTTTTGATTTTTTTTTTTACTAGAAGACCATTTGATTTGTTATATCATGTATGTATAATAGGTTCATTTTCAATCAAATGAATTCATTTATCTAACATGTACTTGATAAACATTAAATCAATATAAAACCAAATAGAATTTTACATTAAGTTTTCATATGAAATTATGACATATGGAATTATTAAGGGTGTATTAAGTTTCACATTGAGGGTGTATTAGTTTTTTTACATTAAGTTCTACATTAAGCTATTATTATTGTAGATTTGAATTCAAATATTAGCATTTATGAAGAAACTATATAATTCATATTTACAATAAATATTTGAAAAACTAAAATAACAATTCAATGAATGTTCCTTATCATAAAAAAATACAATTCAATGAATGATAATTAAAAATATAATAATAATAATAATTATTAATATTATTAATATAAAATAAAATATCTTAATTAAATACTATTATTAATACTATCCAGCCAAACTAAGTATCTAAATTTAATTTACTAAGTATTAATATAAAATTGAATCCAATAAAATTATATTTATAAAGTTATTCTAATCTAATCAATGTGAATAATAATAATAGCATGGTGTGGCATGAATTATATATATTTAGGTTTCTTAAACATGATGTTGGAGGGTTCAATCTCCAAGTCATGTGTATGGAAGAGTATATATCTGGGATCACCCAAAAAGTATTTTAATATAAAATTATCTCAATCATGAAAAGTTTAATTTAACCTACGCTAAAATATAACATTGTCTCAAAATTTAAAATTAAAAAAGATTTTTCTACTAATTTACTAATTAATTAATTCAATTTAATAATATATAATTTGTCATATTAAAATTATATCAAATAATACTATATTAAAATTAAAACTTTTTGATTTAAATATTTTTATAGAATAAATATATATAATATCCCGTGCAAGGCACGGGTTATTAAGCTAGTTGTTGTAAAAAAAAGAAGACACAAAGTGTAAGAAAATTATGCTATTTTTCCTAATAAAATTAAAGGATACAATATTGTTAAAGTAATTCGAAAAAATATCTATAAAAGATAGTGATTCGAAAATAATAACAAAAATATTTTAAGAAAATTGAGAGGGAAATTAATTAAAAGTTAAAGGGTACAAGTTCCCCAAAACGCACACAGCTCAGGTCGTAAAACGACGTGGCGTTTAATTTAATAACAAACTCTAGTCTTGCCCCTTGCCAATGGCTTATTTTCCCAGCTGCGGAACGGGGCGGCCTCACGTTTACCCGGTTGGGATAGGATTAACACATTAACACAACAGAGAGAGGAGCGGAACTGCTGAAGCTGAAGTGCAACAAAATAGCAGAGATAGACCCCCGCGAAGCGATTGACAATGGGATCGTCGTAGGCATCTTTTGTTCGCTAATCCACAGCTACTCACTCTTCAACGCTCTCTTCTCTGCAAAAAATATGCGCTCCAAGGACAGAATCGCCTACTTCTACGACGGTTCGTTTCCCTCTCTCTCTCTCTCTATCCACATCCATTTTCCACAGATAGTTTTCCTTCGTTTTTTCTTTTCTACTCCGGTTCCTCTTTGGCGGGATTCAACTGTCGAAACACGTCGACGCTCTTTGCATCGAAGCGATCTTCAAATTTATAGCTCTGTTTACTCCTATACGTCGAAACCCTAGCCTTATCTATGTGCTTCTCGTGATCCTCACTGCTGCGTTTGGTTGCGGTAAAATTGAACAATTAGGAATGGAACTTGCGTTTAGAACTGTTTTAGATTTCATATTCCGGTCTATGCTTAGCTGAACGTTAAGGCTTTTCAATTTCATGTTTTTGTAACTGCAATGCTGAGAAATTTAGATTGATACGATTTTCTATTTTATTTAACTATTTGCTGGCAATATAAGTTTTAATTTCCATGCTGTTAGGCAAGGGAAGTACCGAAGTAGCATCTTCAATAGCACTCGAGTTTTGTTAGGAGCTGTTCATTCCTAAATACTCGTTTGTTTTTTTAGTATTTCGTAGACCGTGTTTATTGGCGTGTTTTTCATGAACTCAATTGCTTAAATTTTCATATTGCAGGTGATGTGGGGAGTGTTTACTTTGGGCCAAACCATCCCATGAAGCCTCACCGGCTATGCATGACCCACCATCTCGTTCTCTCTTATGAGCTTCATAAGAAGATGGAAATTTATGTTAGTAACAAATGTCATCTGTTTCGTTTTTATTTGTGTTTTTGTTGCCATTTGTTGATTGTTGAGGCTGATTATGTAAATAATGTTATTCGGGATATTTCTTTTTTTATGTATGATGCAGCGCCCACACAGGGCTTATCCTGTTGAACTTGCCCAGTTTCATTCAGCTGATTATGTTGAGTTTTTGCACAGGATTACACCTGACACTCAGCACCTGTTCTCAAATGAACTGGCTAAATGTATGCCTTTCCAAATTTTTTAAACTCACTAGTTCATGTGATTTTAAGTTTTTTTGTTTTACACAAAATGTGAAACATTGATAGAATTTATGGCTGTTTATTATATTTTCTGTGTGAGAGAGCAATAGAGAGGGAAAGAGAAAGTCTATCATTATGTAAAAAGACTGAAGTTTTTTAACCAAGGCCAAAGTTTGAGTATATGTGATTGAATTTTTTTTTGCCCCTAAAGATTCATGACATGATTTGTCTTAGATGTAATTGTCATTAAACTTGGGTTTCACATCCGTAAGTTTTAAGCTTTAAACCACTGGAAACTCTTTCATAGTGTTAATTATGTTCATTGGCTTCAAGGTTATTATGTTTTAAATTGTTTTATGCACATCAAACTGGCAAATAAGCATAGTTTGCCTTTTTGGAGAGAAAAAGAGGGAAGGGGTAGGAAAGTTCTATGGAAGATAGCAAATGTTTTGACCCAACAATTATTGTTAATTTTCATCTAAACAAGAGCTTGCATCCTTACTTTAAATAATTGATATTTAAATTCTCAAGTTAACATTATCCTAACCCAATCTTTATACGGTAATGTTACCTTTATATTTTCTATTTATTGTGTAGCTAATACAAGTTCCACCTTTATTGTTGATCATTTCTGCCAGATAATCTCGGAGAAGACTGCCCTGTATTTGACAACTTATTTGAATTTTGTCAGATTTATGCTGGTGGAACTATAGGTAATATGTTTATATGTTTATTGTTGAAATTATAGGGATTTAGGTAGAGGAGAGGAAGAAAAGAGACTAAATAAACTGAAACTCATAAAACACTAACCTTTATATATAGTATACTAATACTAAACTCATAATCTCAAATAAGTAAGGAAATAAATTGTAAAATATATGGAAACCAATCCTAAAAGATAATCTAAGATGCTCTAAATTTCTCCAAGATACAATGAAGATATTATTATATATTTTTCATATATTTATGATTCTCTTGAATTTTGATCTTGTCTTGTTTATCATGTATATATGCTTATTAAAATGTACCTGCAGATGCTGCACGCAGATTAAACAATCAACTGTGCGATATTGCTATAAACTGGGCTGGTGGACTACATCATGCCAAGAAATGTGAAGCATCTGGATTTTGTTACATCAATGACTTGGTTTTAGGGATCTTAGAGCTTCTTAAGTATCATGCCCGTGTCTTGTATATTGATATAGATGTGCACCATGGGGATGGTGTAGAAGAAGCCTTCTACTTTACTGACAGGTCTGTTAATTTCTTATCTCTTATCAGATTTATAAAGGTGAAACTGTTGAGAATCTTAAAGTTGTCAAGATATTATCATTATTAATTTCACGACTATATTTTTGTTATCATTATTAGATTGACAAACCTTATCTTCTGTGTTCTCTTTAAAACTATCAACCTGTAGACAATTGTTGTTCTTATGATGGACTTGACATGAGCGTAGATATAAATTTTGTTTATACACTCAAATGCCTATATTAGATTTGAATAGTGCCCATTTACAACAAGCCTTGTTTCATTCTCTTCTAACTGTAAAATTCTCAGTTGGTAGAAAGAACTTGCTTTTCTCTATTTTCTTAAATGGTTAAGTTTGTCATGACAGGGTGATGACTGTCAGTTTTCACAAGTTTGGAGATATGTTCTTTCCAGGCACTGGTGATGCTAAGGTGATTTTCTTTATTCTGTTTGTTTTTTTAGTATGCTTTCTTGTTTTAATCATGGCAATCACCCTATTTCTTTTACAACCAAAACCTTGAGGTTTCAATAATAGGATTATGATAGATTGGGATTCCTATTTCCGCTTGTGCATTTGCTAAATAGAGGATCATTTTTTTGTTTGAAACATTTCTGAAGCTCTCCATAGATTGGAATGATTTGAACGAATTTTACCTTATTGAAGGAAATAGGAGAAAGAGAAGGAAAGTTTTATGCCATAAATGTCCCACTCAAGGATGGAATAGATGACCCTAGCTTCACTCGACTTTTCAAGACTGTAAGTTCAATTCTTATGTTTTTTTGGCCAAATTGCAACCTCAATAAGCTCCTCATTTTGATATTCAATGCCTTATTTCTGGTTTGATGGCGTCTTGTCTGAACCTTTTGAAATTCCTATGCTATAGATTATTTCCAAAGTAGTTGAAACATATCAACCTGGTGTGATAGTTCTCCAGTGTGGAGCAGATTCACTTGCTGGAGATCGCTTGGGCTGCTTCAATCTCTCTATTGATGGTGCTTATTTTCCAGTAAATTTCCTATTCTGATGAAAGTATCATTTTTCTGTTATGACCCATTGTTCTTCTTCACAAGTGTTGGTCCCTATTTTACAGGTCATGCTGAATGTGTTAGATTCGTAAAGAGATTTAATTTGCCCTTACTGGTGGGTTTATATCACTGTGTTTGCCTTCCATTCACCTGTATCATGAGTGGGATTTAAGTGAATGGACTTCTGCCACAGGTCACTGGAGGTGGGGGATACACGAAAGAAAATGTTGCTCGGTGTTGGACAGTTGAAACTGGAGTTCTTCTAGATACGGAGCTTCCAAATGGTATATTAAGTCAGCCTCTTTGCAAATGTTAAATTGTGACATGTTTTGCCAAAATTTATTTTCTTTTAACATTGGGTTTTCAATGTTAAATTTCATTTTTTTTTTGAAAAAAAACTATTTTTAGTTGCACAACACAATCTGGATTCTGGAATGATGGGAAAAACTTTAATACCAAATTTCCCTTGCGGGGCATAGTAGAGGTTGCAATTCATTAATGTAGACTATGTAGTAATTGCTTCACTGTAATCTTCTGCAATATTTGTCCAGACAATAATTTATGACCAAAATACTTTCAATTGGGATTCTAATATGGTTTGCCCTTCCTTTTTCCAACCTTACGGGTGGGGGAAGACATCTTTTGGACCATTGTTCTTACTCTAAAATTTCTTGCTTGTGCTTGAAGGTTTATTATGCTTTGATAGACAGATTACATCTGTCCCCAACTGAAAGCTCCTAAACTATTTTTGTTAGAATATAATATAAGACCATTCATGTGGCTTCACCTAATAGCTTAAGTTTTTGGGATAGTCAGTTCATGATATGGTTTAAGAGCCTTTGTGACCAAGTGGTCAAGAGTTCAACCCTCACCACCCCCATCTAATTAAAAATGTTGAATTTCAGCATAAGATTGGTGGGCCTTTGCATTGTTCATGCTTCTAGTCCAAAAGGCTTCTACATGAGTGCTCATGTTTGAAATATGATATAAAACTATGCATGTGTTTTCACCTAACAGCTTAAGATTTTGGGTATTTGATTGGTTGATGACAATTTCATGTATCTCCTTTCCAATGAATTGAATCAGCATTTTGGATGTAAATTCTGATAGGTAATCCCATTAATTAGTTAGTGGATTAGTGAGAGTTAGTTAGAGAGTGTGAGATGATATAACTGTAAGAAGAGATTATAGAGGTTATCTTTGGTTTTATAAAGGGATTTAGAGTGGAAGAGAACCAGGTCTCTTGAATACTGTAGTGTAATACTGTTTTCTATCAAGGAACATCATTTTCTTCTATAATCTGATCCAGTTCCTATCAAATTCTGTCTTATTGTTTCTAAACATTTCTCTTAACAACATGATCTGTCTTGTGCAGAGATCCCAGAGAATGATTATATTAAATATTTTGCACCAGACTTCTCATTGAAGATTCCAAATGGGCACATAGTATGTATTTTCTCAATATTCTTGTGTATATTGTCTCTATTTATTTTTACTTTTCTTTGTTACTGAAATTGACAGGAGATTTGGAGTTTATCGTCTGGATCTTGACATTTCCAATTTACTTTGGATATGATCAAGTACACATTGCTATGATATTAGTTTAGCCTTTGCAATGTGCAGTGTCTATATGTTCTCATTATTTTTTTTTCTTCTTTAAATTGATCAGGAAAATTTAAATAGCAAATCATATCTTAGCACTATCAAAATGCAAGTCTTGGAAAATCTCCGTTGCATCCAACATGCTCCAAGTGTACAAATGCAAGAGGTGAGTTCAGCCTTGAAATCGGAACACCCTACCCAGTAGGCAGGCACAATTTTATTACGTAGAATTGTTTCTTGTGATTAGTTGTTTTGTTTTAAATTTAGAGGCATCATGTAACAAGTAATAACGTATTAGCTCTCCAACTTTCTTATTTTTATAAACTTTACTAATGTGGTTACAAATCAATTATTTGCTTTGAGAGGTGGGTTTTTAAGCAATTGAATTAAAGAAAAAAATCCCTTCCTATTGGTTCTTCTAAATTAAGATGAGATTAGTTAGTAGACTGGGGCGGATGGAGTTTAAAAGTTAGGTTGAAGACTGAAATCTATTACAAAGGTTTTAGCATGCTAGTAAACTTGGAATTTCACGATTAATCCGTCATTGTCTCTAGGTCGTATGTATTTTTGTTGAATTTTTTTGGACTACAGCGGTTTGAATTCAACCTCCTTGGGTGATGTCATGATCAAACCACTTTTAACCAAAGCTGATCAAGGCAATACAAAAACGAGTAATATTTTCCAAAAGGTGAGACTAACATTTTATGAGTCACAGGTCCCACCTGACTTCTACATTCCTGATTTCGATGAAGATGTGCAGAACCCTGATGAGCGCATTGATCGTAAGGAGAAAAAAAAATCCTTCGTTATTCCTTATTTTCTTGGAGCCAAATCTTAGTTTATTGATTTTGATAATTCACTTTTCAGAGCACACTCAAGACAAGCACATCCAGCGCGACGATGAATATTATGAAGGTGACAACGACAATGATCATCAAATGGATGTTGCATGAAGTTGGCCCGAGCTATCCTTTTGTTGGGAGAACGACCGTTTTAAGAGACAAGGAAAATGTAATTAGATAGAAATGCCAAGTTGAATCAAGAAAGCATTAGGGCTAACATGAGACGCATGTATATTTGTTAGATTTTTGTTGTTATTTTGTTTAATTGCTGAAAGCTACATTAATATCGTTTCTCTGTTTCTTTGAACTAATGTCATTTTTTGTGTGGAATGAACATGCACCCTAGACATTGGTTATTCCAGATAAGTATCAAGAATTTGCACAAGATTGGTAATTGAATGGGAAATGTTTTTCGTACATTATTATTTTACGCTTTTGTTTATACCTTCTTACTTGGGAAGAATGATAGCGGGTTTACTACATTGGAAGATGTATTTTTTTTTCTGAAAAAAAGTGGTGCAAAATAGTGTGACAAAAACGCGTAAATAATCTAATCTGACTTATTAAATTAACGACTCACCGAACAACAAAAGTAAACCAGCTTAGTGTTCGCTACTTGTAATCCATTGGACTTTAATCCTCTCGTACATGAATGCACCCTGAATATATCAAAATTACCGTGATTTATCATATACTTCACTTGAGAAATACTTAAATGCATTCCTCCCGTTACACCCACCAGTGGTAAGTGGTAAAGCAGATGAACATATAAAAAAACTGCCAGATTAACTTCGACAATTGGGCACAATGCAGTATTGTATGTTACAACTACGAATATCTGCCACTTGGAAGGCCTTGACAATTAAAGCCATTCTTCTCATGTGCATGTCAACAGAGTCACGATAACCTTACCTATGCTATAATTTGCCAAAGTCTTAGTATTCAATGTGTGATACACGCAAATGTTTATGACTCAAATTCTTAGATTAGTATGGTAAAGACGCCCCAATGTATGGAAATCGTGGATTCAGGACAGTGAACCACTGAAACAAGGTACTTTGACATCCATGAAAACCACTGATCTTTATGACTTAATCCCAGGATTGGATCTTCTGGCTGTTAAAAAAGGTATTAGGATTCTTGTATATGTTTATTTTCTGCCAAAATGTTTTCCAGCAATGACTCACAAGCATCTTCAAGCAAATCTAACACCTGCCAGTGCCACATAGCGATAATAAGCAGATAATCAATCAGGAGTAAAGAATTCTTTAAAGCAAGATAGTGTTTTCAAACGATTGTAGCTGGATTTCTTGCAACATCACAATTTCAGATTTGCTGTATGTTATGGCAAACCAATTATTGAATGTCTGAGATTCATACATATTATTAATACACTATATACTATTTCTTGACTGCAAAATGTATTTTTTTTTTTTTAAATTGTGAGATATCTTGGTTGTAGGTGCCAAAAAATGCAAATTCAAAATTGTTCCAATCTCAGATGTCTAGAAGCAGAGATTCATTGAGAGACTTCTGCACTTAACTGGGAAGAAACTGGAGTTAGAACAGTGTAAACCATGACATGAATTTAAGTACCAAATATGTATGCACTGATATATATGTAATCCCATTGACACTGAAATGTGTATCTTCAAAGACACTAACTAAGAATAGTTGTTTCAATTGGCCAATCTTCTATTACCTGCTTGAATGACAGCATTCACAATATAATTCCAGCCCTCAACCAATTCACTATACATATCAGTATAATGTTCGGTCTTCTTTACGAGTTATTTAAACAAATTCATTGAAATTTTAAAGAATAGTATCATTATTCAAGACTATCTTTGCACTGGGAAATGATATTCCACTTCAACCTACATAATGAACCAAGCGCCAACCCAATAAGCTATCATGAACAGTATTACCTTCTCAAAACCTTGGGGTCCACCATAGTAAGGATCTGGGACTTCAGTTTCATCATGCTTCATACAATATGAGCACATCAACTTAACCTGCACCATCCCAATCACGCTAGAAAAAATACATACAAAACAAAAGGGCCACAAAGACGAGAGCAAAATGTTATACTCACCTTTTTATGCGCATCATCAGGTAAAGTCTGTCTAAATTTCCATCTATTGAAGGCCTCCAATATGTCCTCTAAAGCAAAAAAAAAAAGGTCCATTATTACTACGCATAGCAAACCAAAGACACATAAGAAAAGATGAATTGAAGCACCCATGAACAAACATGCCAACGCCATCCAAGGTTCAGATTAAAATATCACAAAAGCACATAACAGAACATTTCCATTATGTCAGAGCCCACCTCTGTTTTGCTTGTCCATAGCAAGAATGAGATCAAAGTCAATGAAATCAGAGGGCTTGATTGGCCTGGAAATGGAAGTTATCTGAATCCCACGCCTTTTTGAGGCTGCCCTCATTCTCGGGTCAGCTTCATTGCCCTTCATAGGTTATCAACATATCAAAAATTCGTTTTTTATAAACAAACTGAGAAATTCCATCATAAAATGGTGAAAACTATTGTTTTTTCTTAAAAATGATACTTTTTTTTTATATGGGGGCGTTTATAGATATACCCACCTCGTGATAATTGATTGTGCCAGCAGAATCGATTCTGAACTTGGAATTGAGACCCCTTTTCTTGACCAAGTCTGTGAATACCCCTTCAGCAGCTGGGCTCCTGCAGATGTTGCCCAGACACACGAAGAGCACGTAGAATGGCTTCGTCTCCGTGTCTGTGCCAGTGGATGAGGCCATAGACGCTCGAATTGGAGAAAGGAGACAGTTTTTGCGGGTAATTGCAGAAGGTGCTGGGTTTCCCAGAGCTAACTTTCCAATCTGCAAGGAAGGAAGAGAGAATGAGACCTTTGGGGTTGGGGAGAGGACCTGGGAGGAACAGTGGCAAAATCGTAAATTAATGGTGTTCATTCCCGTGCTGTACAGGGTCCTCATATTTTTCCTTCTCCACAATCAATGGAGCAGCTCCACTAGAATCTTCACACTCAATAATAACCCATGAATTTTGATTTGAGGGAAAGACTAGTGTGTGTACTTAATTTTTTTCTTCTATGAGTACTTCGTACCCTTCTGAAATTTGCTTCAATGAAACATACTCTATTTTTATTTTTTTGAGAATCATACTCTCTATTATGTAAAGCAAACTACTTTTATTGAATTATTATATTATTATGTAAAAGGAGTAAACTCCAAGTAGAATGTGAGTGAATAAACACATGGAAATATGGAATGATGGGCATTTATTTTAAAAAATAGATGGTGTAATTCATTTAAATATTTAATCATAATAGAAAAGAAAGGAGATGAGTAAAAATAGATGGTGTTTCCAAAGTAATGGAAAACCTTTTTCACATATTGCACATAAACACATGTTCTTTGAATTTTTGGAATATCATTTGTTTTATTTTTGAGACTTATTTCTATAACACAGTTGATTTCTATAATATATGTTTAAAATTTTAGTACATTCTGGAAATAAAATTCTATAATTAAATTAAATTGTCATTCAAAAATTAATTTATGAAACATTTTCTAGAATAATATGATAAATTTCAGAATAATATGAAATTGATTTAAAAAAGGTTAAAAATAAAATAAAAATTTTTTTTGGTCAAAGTAGAGTTCATTCATTGGAACGGGCAAAGCCCAAAGCCCAGAGGGTATTACAAACGGCGCATCAACTAACTGGCCATAGTCAAGCTACATGCAAAGTCGCAAAGCATAACAAATTACAAATCAAAGACTTGCAGCTGACATGAAAACCACATAAACTAAAAACAGCAGTAAATAAACCAACCTAACACTAAACCCAGCAGAAAACTAAAAACAACCAGATCATGACACAACATCAACCAAACCAGCCCCCGACATGTCCAAACATTACCAAGAGTGGGTTTGTTTTGACCCATTTGGGGTCCCAAACCCAACTACCTCAACAAATCAACCCGCATGTCAATCTTTCAGCAAATTTTTCTTCAACCTAGAACAGCCTGGCAGCCACCCAAGGAGCCACCTTCAAGCCAAGATCCACAACTGAGGAGGCAGGCACTTCAACACGACGGTGATCTAGAAACGAAACGCACAACAACAACATCGACCCACAACAGTAACAAACCAACAACAACAACAACAACAACAGGATCGACCCCCAATAGAGAACATGAAAAAGAAGAAAGACAACATCAACATCCACAACAACTACAATAGTAAAAAAAAACGAAAACAGCAAACAAAACCACAACCCAAACAGGGAGCAACAAACAAAATGCCCAAACACTACAAACTCCGAAACAGCAAACCACTGTGGGCAAAACAAGGGCTAAACCCTAACCACCAGACACGCAGCGAGGCGCCTCCAAGCTGAAGAAGGAGGCGGCGGCTTACTCCTAACAAGGGCGGCGCTCGTCCGTCCCTAGACAAGCATATGGCCTCCAGCCTTTAGCAGAGCTCTCAAACACTGCGGTGATGGCACAAGAAGCTAACATGCTTTTGGATTAGGCGGGGAAAAGGCGGCAAGGGGGGCGGCGGTGCTTTGTCTACAAGAGAAGAAACCCTAGTGCAGTCCCTTTTTTAATAAAATAATTATTTTGGATAATAAAAGTTAAAAAAAGAGAGGTGAAAATGGGCCGATTTGGAGGCCCGATTAGCAAAGGATGACATTGAAATTTCGCCGCACAGAGAGGGCATATCCGTAATTGGAAAGCCATACTTTATTATCCTCTCCCGAGGGGAAAAGCGCGGGAAAACACACTCGCATAGCATTTGCATCCGCCCCCAAATCTTCTTCTATACAGGGCCAGGGGTCATGGTTTTTGCATAAAAAAATTTTGGTTTAATTTCCACTACTCGCATAACTTCCACTACTAACCTGAAAGTCTTCGATCTCGTTGCCAACGATGAACAACGACGGCCGGCGACGGGACCGGAGAGACAACAGGATATTCAAGAAGCAGAAGCTGATCCGCAACACCGAGGAAGAGCTCGAGGCTAAGTTAGGGTTCGATCTCTTCTCAGAGGGCAAAAAGCGACTTGGATGGTTGCTCACTTTTTCATCCGTAAGCCGATTCGTTTTTCATTTTTCATTTTTCTCGCGTGCTTTCGATTTGTAACTGATAGTGCGTTCCCTAGTTACGGTATTGAACTGATGAAAGACAAAAGTGAAAGTGAAAGTTACTCCCTCGTGAATCGCGATTATTATTGCAAGCATTGTTTAAGCATGAATGAAACTGTTTTCTACATAGCTGCCATTACCTCGATCAATGATTGGATTGTACTACTAATTCCATTTTTTCCCTCATAAACTTCAAATATCATCCTCGCTGTTGCTGCTAGGCTGGCATGTTTCTTGTTGCACAAATCATTTACTAGTTACATTTGTTGTTTTTGTTGCTACTACCACTACCACCTCGGTTACTTCTGTAATTGTGCTTCTCAGCTCTCACGACTCTAATGTTAAGAATGTGAAGTCAGAATGAGTTGGTTTGATTTACTATATTTCTCGAAGGGACTTATATACACGCTTTACCATGTTTTGCAGTCATCTTGTGAGGACGAGGAGACCCGCAAAGTCTACAGTTGCATTGATCTTTACTTTGTCACACAGGTTTGGTTCGGCTAAAATGCTTTGCTAGAAGCTTACTTCTCTCACTAGTTTTTCCACCAAAAGAGATACCTGGTTTGGTACATAGTTTCCTGATTGGAGTCTGCTTGCAGGATGGGTCCACATTCAAGTCAAAATACAGATTTCGCCCTTATTTCTATGCAGCTACAAAGGTGAGTGAGCAGATTCACATGCGTGCATATACAGTGTCATGGCAAGATACTTGGGTTTAAGCTTGTTCGTGTATGACCATCCAATCACCACGTTGATGGTGCTAATTATGATTATATAAATTTAATAGGTTAAAATGGAGATGGATGTTGAAGCATACCTGAGACGACGTTATGAAAGTCAGATTGCGAATATTGAAATTGTGGAGAAAGAAGACCTGGATCTTGTAAGCAATTTATGCATCTCTTATATGATATATGACAAGAAGCTTTAGAATACAACCCCAGCACTGATAATCTGTTTTCTTGGATTTCATTTGGTAATTCCTTCCCGAGTTTAAGAAGGTGTAGGTTCATGACACAGTCTACATTAGTTTTTTGCCGTTGTTTGTGGATTTAACAAGGTTATTCTGAAAGTAAAATCTAAGATTGTTATGTTTCTTTAAAGTTTTCATTTTGCTTCAATTCAATAAGGCTATGCTTAGTTGCTTACTTTCTAATTCTATCTCATAAATTGACTCTGATTTATTTTCATGGTTCTCAACAGAAAAACCATTTGTCTGGATTAAGAAAATCTTATTTAAAGATTTCATTTGATACTGTGCAACAATTGATGAATGTGAAGAGTGAACTGATGCATGTTGTTGAAAGAAATAAGGCAAAGTCTGATGCTGCAGAAGCCTACGAGTCCATACTGACAGGAAGAAGGTAAATCAAGTTTCATGTGACATATTTTTTTAAAATGGAAGTTTAATTCCCATAACTATGCAATGCCATTTTTAGCACTTATTATTTAAGTTAATTTTAACATTACTTTGCTACCTGATCTGATCCTAGCCTGCTTGTTGCTTAGCAGAGAACAAAAACCTCAAGATTTTCTAGATTGCATAATTGATCTTCGTGAATATGATGTTCCTTACCATGTTCGCTTCGCTATTGACAACGGTACCTTTTGATATTTATTGTCTTATTTTTAATATTTATTCAATTATCCTATCTTCCAATGTTGTGTTATTATTTATGTTTATCATCACACTCTTAATCACGTGACCCAGATATACGGTCGGGCCAGTGGTATGATGTTGGAGTGTCCAGTAATGGGGTTACACTTGAGAAGAGGACAGATCTTCTGCAGCGTGCTGAAGTTCGTATTTGTGCATTTGACATTGAGACCACAAAACTTCCATTAAAATTTCCTGATGCTGACTATGATTTAATTATGATGATTTCATATATGATAGACGGACAAGGGTATTTAATCATAAATAGAGAGGTAAGTGTTGATGGAACACGTTTATGTTTGAGCGGTCTCTCTCTTGCTCTCACGTTTATGTTTCATCAAAAGCCTCTTATCAATAGTTTTTTCATGATAAATATCTTTTGATTTCTCTTTCCTTTCATAAAAGGTTAATGCTATTTAGATTATGTATCTACTACTGCTAGTGGTTTTATGATTCCTAAACTGTCCCTATTTTGGGTGCACATGAGGTTGACTAATTTGCATTGTAATATTGAATAAAATGTTGGGACTTGATTTTAAATTTGAGATGTACAAGTAGATATCGGTAATCCATTTGAATGCAAGATTAGGCATAAAGTGTAGCCAAAGAATAACACACAACCTTTCAAGTGGAATAGTAATAAATTATTTAATGCTTGTGCATCAAATATAGTTGATTGATCTTGGAGTTTTATGTTCAGAAAATGTATTTTAAAGCATTAGTCATTGTCATAGGCTGATGATCTTGAATAGTAGTGTTGCCTTTTTTTTTCAGTGTGTTGGGGAAGATATAGAGGATTTAGAGTACACTCCAAAACCAGAATTTGAAGGGTATTTTAAGGTGACAAATGTTCAAAATGAGGTAATGGTATTTGTGAATCCATGGATAATGGGTATATCATATATGTTATTTGTCTGCTGAAAATCTGTTCTCCTAAGTTGTTTTATAGTGATGATTTCTTATTTGTTAAGGTTTATTGTTTTTTTTTTGGGTTTATGGCTGATTATTTTTTTGGCAGATTGAGCTTCTTAGATTGTGGTTTTCACATATGCAAGAGGTGAAACCTGGTATCTATGTGACATACAATGGTGATTTCTTTGATTGGCCATTCCTGGAGCGAAGGGCAGCCCATCATGGGTTCAAAATGAGTGATGTATGTTGCTAGCCTTTTGCTTTTGTTTGGCAGTACTGGCTTCTATTACATGGGTAAAAAGTAAAATGTAATAGTTGTTTATTTGAAGTAACTTTCTTTGCATATATGTTTTGGGGCAGATTGTGTATGTTCTAAATTTTGGTTTCATTTCTGCTCCTTTTTCTGAAGCATATTAGTTTAGATTATTTCCCTTTTAGTTTATTATTTGAATATTTTTTCTTCTATTTTCATCTTCATCATGTAATCCTGCAGGAACTGGGGTTTCAATGCGACATGAATCAAGGGGAATGTCGTGCTAAATTTGCTCCCCATTTAGATTGTTTTGCTTGGGTTAAACGTGATAGTTATCTCCCTCAGGGGAGCCAAGGCCTTAAGGTACAGAGTTCATACTCTCAAGTTCTCAGTTGTTTCTCGTCATTTATTTTGTTAATTACTAGGGTCATTCTCTTAATTATCTTTAACCAAGTTTGTCCTTTCTATCTGTGATATTTTCTTTGTTTTTATTTAGGCTGTAACAAAAGCAAAGTTGGGTTATGATCCGTTAGAGGTGAACCCTGAGGACATGGTACGCTTTGCAAAGGAAAAGCCTCAGGTATGAGTGATTTGAAGAGATGTTTCTGTTATTTGTTAAATTGGTTTTGTATGGTGTATTGGAGGTAGAGCATTGTAAACTGTGAAAAAAATTTGGTTTTTGAATTTTGTAAAATATTGAGTATGAATAGTAGTCAATATATTTGGATGTCTTTTTTCATGTTTGCATGGCTTCTATGTTTATGTACAAGCTAGGTGTTAACTTGATTGCCATTGCTATTCAGTTTCCATTGAAAGGGTGGATGATGAAATAGTTATAAGTTATCTTATTTGCGTGTTAAGATGTTATACAATTGGTTTTGATTGAGATTTCTGTGTTAGATTGAAAGAGGGCCTTTTACTTAATGCTAATTTTCTAGATAAAATTGAGGTCTCCTAATTTCTTTGGTCGTTTTGGGTTCTGATAAATATAGTGCTCAACTGTTCTCATACCAATTTCATGGAAGTGGTGTCGTTTAATGATTGTTTTATATTTTGAACTGATGAGATCCATTTTAATGCCAAAAAAGGAAAGAATAATAAGAATACCATTCTGAATCTGAAGTACTGTGCCTTTGTTTATCAAGAGCCAAGGAACTGTTTAGTCCGTAAGTTGTTTTTTTGTTGGAAATGAACATTGTTTTTCATACTTGATGTTTCCTCAGGGTATGCCATACTTTGTCGTTGGAGTTTTCAATCTGAAAAGTTATGCATCTAGTTGATTATGAGATATCTTGATCATTTTATTTATTTATTCTTTGATTTGATTCATTATTGCAGATGATGGCCTCCTATTCTGTTTCTGATGCAGTGGCAACTTATTACTTATATACAACTTATGTTCATCCCTTTATTTTCTCTCTTGCAACCATTATACCCATGTCACCTGATGAGGTTTTGCGCAAAGGTAGTGGCACCCTCTGTGAAATGTTGCTTATGGTCCAGGTGGGTTCTTATGCGTGTGTTTATTGAACTTGAAATTCTCTCTCTCTCTCTCTATATATATATATCTCCCCTCTCCCCAATTTCAAGGCCTCTAGTTTTCATTGTATTTAATTTCACGTCTGTTACAGGCATACAAGGCTAATGTTATCTGCCCCAACAAGCACCAATCTGACCCAGAGAAGTTTTATAACAATCATCTTCTTGAGAGCGAGACGTACATTGGTGGCCATGTGGAATGTCTAGAAAGTGGTGTATTTAGATCTGATATTCCATGTAGTTTTGCACTCGAGCCATCTGCCTATGAGGTTTGTTGCTTCCATCTGAACATGTTGTACAATCTTCAATTTTCACATGTTTTGATGTTTTTTTCTTCCAATTCTAGTTTTCTTCTTTGCAAAAGAGGGAAAAACCCGTGTGTGCCAGGAGGGTGGAAGCAGAATCAAATTTCTACCACCCCCCCCCCCCCCAAAAAAAAAAGAAAAAAATTCATTTATGAAATGTTGCTTCTTTGTAATACCTTTCTGTAAATGTGCTTCACTAACTGTGAGTGATGTTGCTCCAGCAATTGATCAACAACCTTGATCGAGATCTACAGTATGCTATAAGAGTAGAGGGTAAAATGGATTTGGAATCTGTCTCTAATTATGATGAAGTGAAGAATGCTATCATGGAAAAGGTACTGATTATGATTTTTGGCAGGCCAAATTTTCATGTATTGTTACTTGCCTATAATCATGTCTAAATTTGTAATTTAATTATTTGATTTTATATTTTCAAAATCAGTTTTTGCTGTTCATATATCATGACAGTGGCCATGATGATTAGTACATTTGTTTGATGTGGTGTAAAATTGAAAATTACAATATACATGTCATCAATAAGCCTTAAGAATAGTTTAGAAGACAATTTTGGATGAATTGCTTGAACCAAAATGGACTCAGCATATCAGATTATATACACATTGAAAAATGCATTCTAATATTTACAATAAGAAATAAATGAACTAAGCTATTCCCTAGAAAGGTAAGGTTCCGGCTGATTGGAACTAGCAATTTAAAATTACGAGATAAATCATGACCTATTTCTCCCTATGCATGCAGCTTGTAAAATTACGAGATGTACCTATACGTGAAGAATGCCCCCTCATTTATCATCTGGATGTTGCTGCTATGTATCCAAACATAATTTTGACAAATCGACTTCAGGTATTATGAGATTTGTATTTATAATACTGGTCTTTAGCAGAATATGCACGTTTAGGATGTTATTTCACTGAAAATTTAAGTCTTTACACTATACTTTAAAGAGTTGAAGGATCAAAACAAAAAACATATAGGGTAACAAAATGAGATAATTGTTTATCTGTTTGAAGTATGCTGTTACCATGTTACACTGTTTTTTTTTTTGACGAGGATGTTACACTGTGTTTGTATATATCAAAAGGTGTTTTTTAATACCAATGTTATTTTCTGATTTTGCTTGGCTGTTTTTTTAAAATTTGTGAATAGGACTTGTAAAAGATGATAGTAACTGCAATATGTGGTCTGAGGCATATTTAATGGGCACATGGGATTTATGTAGTCTCTGACATGCATGGAAAAACTCAGATGGTAACATGAAGTTGTTCTGGTCTTAGTCTTACACTCAGTGATTTTGATAGAGACAATGCATCTTACTACTCATTAATCATTATCACGATGGTTTGTTAACTTTTTGTGGCCAAAAGTTTAATGTGGATAAAGCATTACGAGATAATTGAAAGATGGCGGCTTCTAGGGTGAGAGACCCTAACATGCTCTCACCATGCATCGCTGATAAAAGCCATTAGATTTATTAATAAATAAATAAACGGTTCTGATGTATTTCTCTAAAATTGAAGAACATTGTGGAGCTTCCTTCACACAATCACTCCCCCATTCACCCTCACCCACGCGCAACCCCCACCAGCACCGCGAGCAGACCGTGGACTTCACCCCTAACACGGCCGAAACCACCACGCCGCGCACGGCCACCCACCCACCCACCATCTCTGCCGGATCTGAGCCAGCAAGCCCTTCACCCGTCACGCGCGCACAGAAGCTCATTGACCAGTTTCTCCGCACCACAACAATTTTTGGAAGACAGAATCCCTAACTTGAAGGACACAACCAATTTCAGTTAGACCCAAGTGTATATCTGTGTTCCTCGTCACCTTCTTGCGTGGGATTACATTATGAACACCCAGAATTGAAAAACAAACAAAGACCATAAAATTGATACAAAGATCTGATTTTTATAACACCCAGGTCATAAAAGTAAAGTGATGTTAGGTGGGGGATGATCAACTTGGATCCAGATTTTTCAAAATTAACAAGATCCAGCAAGGAAAATGATGAACAACAGACTCAACAAAAGAAAGATATATGCCAAAATCCAGAGTCTTGTCATGTCCTGCACCTCCTTCTGCCGTCTCCGCTCCCACACCCCCCGTCCGCCTCATCCACTACCCAATCATTGACAAGCTCCACCTCATCTCTGCCGGCGCCGCCGCAGAAAAACTCCCAAGGTCGTTGACGAGGAAGAGGAGAACGTGCGGCCAACCCAGAACCACCATCTCCAAGAACGAGACCACTGTGGAGCCCTCTTCCTCGCAAGTGTCAGTGTTGACGATGCCATTCCCCGTGCGCGCAACAATGGGGTTCAACTAAAGAGGCAGAAACAGAAGCTCTTCGAAAATAAGAGAATAGAAACAGCAGTGGCACAACGCGGAGGGGACGTCCCCGGTGGCTGTGCAGCGAAGCCTCTGTGAGTGGAGGTGGGTGCCGGTGAGTGGAGCGTGAGAGAGAAAGAATAGGAGGAGGGGAGAACACCGTGAGGGTCTTTTGAATTTTTGTGAATTTTTGTAAAAAAAAAAATAAAGTTTAACCGCCTAGTGCCTGTGTTTTTGATCTCGCAGCGTGAGCGACTTGTCTCGGTTGCTCACGCTAGAAAAGGCCTTATGTTTTCTGCTTGTTCTGTTTCACTGGGGGTTATGATCGTGACTTTTGAATTCCTGATGAACATACATCTCCAATCCCAATCCCCTAAGGGAATTTTTTTTCCTGATTGCAGCCACCATCAATTGTTACAGATGAGATTTGCACTGCATGTGACTTTAACCGTCCTGGAAAGACTTGTTTACGCAAGCTTGAGTGGGTTTGGCGCGGAGAAACATTCATGGCAAAGAAAAGGTGTACTTTTCTCTTTTTGTCACTGTTGCTGTACTGCAGATTTCTTTTGAGTACATCTCTGGAATATTAAATAAATGACTGACTAGATCTTTTGTTTAAATATTTAAGTGACTTTTATCATCTAAAGAGGCAGATTGAGTCAGAGTTTGTTGATGGTGCTGGTGAGAGATTATCAAAATCTTTCCTCGACCTGCCCAAGTCAGAGCAACAATCAAGACTAAAAGAGCGTTTAAAGAAATACTGCCAGAAGGTTATGGCTGTTTTATTGGACATACTTGTTTAAACTTTAAATAATGTATGACATACTAAATTATGGTGGTTTCCTCAGGCATATAAACGGGTACTGGACAAACCTGTTACTGAACTTCGTGAAGCAGGAATCTGCATGCGCGAAAATCCATTTTATGTTGACACTGTTCGCAGGTGAGTTAAGATCATTGAAGAATAATCTTTAGTGATAAAGTTAACCTTTGAACGTTTAGTTTGAAGCAGATGCCATTAGATGTTTATAATCTGTGGGACATAGTATAAAGCTCATAGATTTAACTTGGGTCAGGTTAACCTTAAGAATCCTTTAAGTTTCTTTTGCGCAATTTTTTGTTGCTTGTTGTACTAAGGCCAGGTTTTTTGCTATCTGGTACAAGTTTCCGGGATAGAAGATATGAATACAAAGGCCTTAATAAGGTTTGGAAGGGAAAACTATCAGAGGCCAAGGCCAGTGGAAATTCCATAAAGATCCAGGAAGCACAAGTATGAATTATATTATTAATAGGCTTGTTGATTCTCCCACAATTTACTCAATTTGCTATGAACCATATGTTACTATGTTTGGATTTCATATTTGATTCTTTTGTGCATCAGGATATGGTAGTGCTTTATGATTCATTGCAACTTGCTCACAAGTGTATACTTAACTCCTTTTATGGATATGTCATGCGCAAGTGAGTATATTGACCTCCATTTGTTCTTGTTGTTTCATCATTGGGATTCATTCAATAACACTTGCTATTTTTTCTTCTTAATCATCTTGTGCATCAATGTCTTTGTTACAGGGGTGCAAGATGGTACTCCATGGAAATGGCTGGTGTAGTCACGTATACTGGTGCAAAAATTATTCAGAATGCTCGGTTACTTGTAGAGAAAATAGGAAAACCACTTGAACTAGACACAGATGGTATCTGGTGTGCACTTCCTGGATCTTTTCCGGAAAATTTCACTTTTAAAACAACGTATGTCCTGTTATTGATTTCACTTTTAAAACAACGTAGGACAATTGGATTGATGAAATTTAATGTTTATAAAAAATTATTAAATGGAGCAAGTATAACAAGAGTTACTCCTAGGATAAGTGAATCCATAGACACACACATATTTATGTATGTATTTATATATATATATATGTGTGTGTGTGTGTGTGTGTGTGTGTATAAGATTGCAGCAGTTCTTGAAATTTTTATTGAATTTTTCTATTTTAGCAGCATGAATGCTGTCTATTCTAAGATAATCTTTGTTTATTTTTTTATATTAAGGAGTATTTAGGAAATTGATGACTGCGAAAATTAAGGTCAATGATTTGGGTGGTTAATTGCTAATTAGCATAATTGAATATTCTTGTTTATTCCTCAGCATTATTATAGTTAAAGTTAAAGGCTGTAGGCAATTATTGTGCTTCATGTTACTAACTTTTCACTCTGCCTCTCTTTCTAATTTTCAAACTTTCAAATGCTGTTGTTAGAAATCTGAAGATGCTTTACTCATATTTGATGTATTTCAGAGACTCAAAGAGGAAGTTGACAATCTCATACCCTTGTGTTATGCTTAATGTTGATGTAGCAATAAATAATACAAATGATCAGTACCAGGTGAGATTGTATTTTTATTTGTAGATGATTTAATTTAATCACAATATGATGCAAGTGCTTTTGCTTCTTTGTTTTATGCTAAGTAGCATGCAGTTTCTTTGCTTTTACATGTGGTTACGTCTTACATGTGATGATGTCATTCTTTCTATTTCATTTTTCTGACAGACACTAACAGATCCAATTCGGAAAACTTATACAACTCATAGTGAATGCTCTATTGAGTTTGAGGTGGATGGACCATACAAGGTAAAAGGAGCTGTAATCTATGATTAGAATATTTTTCCGTGTTTCACTATATTTAAATAACTTATATGGTTCGCTTTGATGTAGGCAATGATCATTCCTGCTTCCAAGGAAGAAGGAATTTTAATTAAGAAGCGATATGCTGTTTTTAATGATGATGGAACCCTTGCAGAGCTTAAAGGTTTTGAGATCAAGCGCAGAGGTGAACTGAAGCTAATCAAAGTTTTCCAGGTATTTTGATAAAGATCATTAACTTCAAGTGTGATCCATTCAATAAGATTTGATAATGAAAAAGATATGTATTCTTATTTCTTATGCCTCTGATGTGATGGAATGATAACACTCTCATTATTTTCAATACAAGGCTGATGATAAATAAGGACGTAGGCATCTGTGGAACTAAAACTAATTAAAAACCACAAGCAGTGTTTTTTTTTTGTTTGAGGGGGGGGGATAGAAATTGGTAGTTAAAAAATCATTATAAGGATTGGGTCATGTGATAGCCTTGAGAATGGTTTTTATGTTGTTAATGCAAAGTTAGAATGGTTGTTATTTGAAGTTTTCATTTTTCAAAGTGAAACACATTTCTTGTAACAGGCTGAGCTTTTCGACAAGTTTCTGCATGGGTCAACCTTAAAGGAATGCTATTCTGCCGTTTCTTCAGTGGCAAACCAATGGCTTGATCTTCTTGATGTATGTTAAAGATCCATGATATAATGTGTAGTGTAATTGAATTATTAGGAGCTTTGCTATATGTTTGCTCAAATTAGTATGTTGAAGATACTGATGATCATGACCAGATACAATTTTTTATGTCCTTATTATGTCAACTGTTCCTGTCATACAGAACCAAGGAAAGGATATTGCAGATAGTGAGTTGCTTGATTATATATCAGAATCAAGTACCATGAGCAAGTCTTTAGCTGATTATGGCGAGCAGAAGTCTTGTGCTGTTACCACTGCTAGACGTCTTGCTGACTTTCTTGGTGATACAATGGTCAAAGATAAAGGTCTTCGATGTCAATACATAGTAGCAAGTGAACCTAAGGTGTGATCTATGCATAATATGGAAATTTAATGAATCACAAATATTTTCTCTTTTTCATTCACCCAAATAATCTGTTTGTTTATAGATTATCGACTATCATCTAAAGAAGTCTTTGTCTTTGCAGGGAACGCCTGTAAGCGAGCGTGCTGTTCCTGTGGCAATATTCGAAACTGATGCTGGTAATTGTTTCTTGTTTTTAAAGTGGAAAATAATTTTTTTATTCTTGTTTACATTCTAAATAACAAAGTGTATGTATAACATTTGCAGAAGTAATGAAGTTCTATGTCCGAAAATGGTGCAAGGTCTCATCAGATGTTGGCATTCGATCCATAGTTGACTGGTCCTATTACAAACAGCGGCTTAGTTCTACAATTCAAAAAATTATCACTATTCCTGCTGCTATGCAAAAGGTTTATTAAATTTTTCTTTCTAAATTTTCAATTTTGAAATAATCCATTCTTGTTTGTTCTATTTTTTTCCTGAAGAAAAGTTTAATGCTTGCAGGTTTCAAATCCTGTTCCTAGGGTAGTTCATCCTGATTGGTTGCATAAGAAGGTCCGTGAGAAGGAGGACAAGTTTCGCCAACGAAAATTGGTTGATGTCTTTAATTCAATGAACAGGGATGGGTGCTCAAAAAAACATAACGATTCTAATGGTATCCGCCGTGTGATGGATGATGAGACTGTTAATGACTTGGAGGACTTTGGAAACAAGGGCAGGGGTTCTACATGCGGACCTAGACCAATTATACGGCATTATGAAGCTAATAAAGAACAACATTCAGTGAAGTTCAATGGTCAAGAAGATTCAGAGCAACAACATAATGATAGTAGCAGCATGGATCAGCCACTTTCACTATCACAACAAAATCAAATATCATGTGAAAATGTTGACAGAACTGTAGATTATCAAGGATGGCTTCAAATAAAGAAGAGAAAGTGGAAAGATATGCTGGCAAGGAGAAAGAAGCGAAGGTAAAGTGCTCATTGCTACCTAAATATTAACGTTCATGCATTAGTATCTAGGAAGTTCTTTGGAGTGGTTCTCATTCAAAGAGCAAGTCCCAAAAGATAATCATGGGTTGTTTGAAAGAAAAAGCAAAAACAATGTTTTAAATTGATGTTTGCTGGATCTTTTACTGAAGATGAATTTGTTTTCTGCATTATGCTTTTAATTTTCTAACAAACACCAAGAATATGATAAGGCTTAAATATGGTTCAGGTCCTTCCAAATTTGACCGTTTTGATTTTAGTCCCTGCAAATTTTGGTCAAAGTTTTTTAGTCCAATAAAAAAAAATTTGTTTGATTTTAGTCCTTTTAGTGATTTAGGGCTGAGGTGGCATGGACACGTCACCTCATTAATCTGACGTGTCATATTCAAGTGCCAACTAAGCATGCCACATACGTAGGGCAAATTTGCAGGGACTGAAATCAAAACAGGCCAAATTTGGAGGGACCTGTGGCCCTAATTTTTTTTTTCTTCCTTCCATCTCCACCACCACCACCCACACTCTCTCTCGGTTTTCTCTCTCTCTCACCACCACCACCACCCAAACACTCTCTCTCTCTCTCACCACCCCCCCCACCACACTCTCGTTTTCTCTCTCTCTCTCTCTCTCTATCTCTCTCTCACCCCACCACCACCAATCTAACAAATGCTAGTGAATCGTGATCTGCTTCCACTCCCAAACCATGCCGGTGCTAGACCCAGGGACTCAGATAGAAAGAAAAAAAACAAACCCAGAAAAAGAAGATTGAAGATAAAACGTGGTTGGATCAAGTCCCTACAAATATGTTACATTTTGGATCTAGTCTCTACAAATATATGAATATTTTGGGTCCAGTCCCTACAAATATATGAATGTTTTGGATTCAGTCCCTACAAATATGTCTTTTGTGATTTATGTTTTGTGAAAAAAAATGTTGTCGTTGTTGTTGTTGTTTGTGTGCTGATGCTGTTGTTGTTGTTGGCGAAAAAAGGAGAAAAAATCATTGTTGTTGTTATTGTTGTTGTTGGGGTGCTGTTGTTGGCGAAAAAATGGTGTTTGGGTGTTGTTGGGTGGTGGTGGTGGTGAGAGAGAGAGAAAACCGAGAGAGAGAGAGAGTGTGTGGGTGGGGGTGGGGGTGGTGGTGGTGGAGATGGAGGGAAGAAAAAAAAATTAGGGCCACAGGTCCCTCCAAATTTGGTCTGTTTTGATTTTAATCCCTGCAAATTTGTCTTACGTACGTGGCGTGCTTACGTGGCACTTGAATATGACACGTCAGATTAATGAGGTGACGTGTCCATGCCACCTCAGCCCTAAATCACTAAAAGGACTAAAATCAAACAATTTTTTTTATTGGACTAAAAAACTTTGACCAAAATTTGCAGGGACTAAAATCAAAACGGTCAAATTTGGAAGGATCTGAAACATATTTAAGCCATATGATAATTAATAATGGCAGTAGAGATAAAAGCTCAGAACGGGCTTTTGGCCAAATTTTAATGTATGTCCCCATATATTGGCCCATTTTTCGTTTTAGAATACCTGTGATGAAACTCTTATGTATATCTTGAGAATTGGGTACTTACTATTTTAAAAATTTGGAGAATCAAAATGGGATAATCATGAATGGCTACTCATTTTTCTTTAAAGGAGACACCAGCACCATCAAAAAGGCCAATCATGAATTTTTTGTGACTGGCTGTACTAGAGACCTGCCGGCCATTCTTTAGACCGTTCATTAAACTTTTTTTACTGGATGAAAATCTTACTGTCATGATAGATATCTGAGTGTTCATCAATGTGGTTTGTATTTGTGTGAGCTCCTTAATATTATTGATTGGTATTAAGGAAGAGCTTTGATTTTCTCAGATTGGAGAATTCAAAGAAATCTGACCGTTCAAATAGCATTCTTGAACAAACCAATGGTAACATGAATCAGGGCAGAAGTAATGTCAGTTCATATTTTAGAAGGCATGAGGTAGTCCTAACACGGTGCCACTGGCAGGTAATGTTTAGTTTTGCAAGTAGTCAGTCTTACATTGTGACTGGTATGATTCTGAAATTTCATTATTGTAATCTTCCTGTGATTCAGATAATACAGCTAGTTCACAGTTCACAGACCGGCCAATTTTTTGCTTGGGTTGTTGTTGATGGGATAATGCTTAAGATTCCTGTTTCTGTTCCTAGAGTCTTTTATCTCAATTCTAAGTCGCCAGTTACAGAAGAATTTCTGGGAAAACGTGTCAACAAAACTCTTCCTCATGGAAGACATAGTTATAACCTGTACGAGGTACAGATGGTATTATTGTTTTTTTTTTTCCTTTTTTTTAAAATAGATTTTCTGATGGTTCTTTTATTATTTTTCTCATTTGAAGGTATTGGTTTGGAAATTTTTCAGGTCACAATTAGTGAAGTTCAATATAGGGATGCAAGCAAAAAACTTGCCGCACTTCTAGCAGATCCTGATGTTGAGGTCAGCACACCTACAAATCATCTAATTATATATATTTTTTGTTTTATGTGCGAACAATTTGTTGTATCACCTATAATTTGATTGGTGATGTGATGTACCATCAATTCTTGCTCTAACTAATAGTTAGACATCATAAATTAAGGTTGTCTTAATCTTTTTTTTTTTTGCGGGGAAGGGGGTTGTAAAAGTAGTCTCTTCTGTGTTGTATGCCATTTATTTGTGAGTATGGTTGACCTCAGAGACAAATGGTTCCAGTCCACTAGATTGCTTCTTCTTTTGGATATGTTAAGGCTGTGAACATGCCCTCTTCATTCTAAAATCATCCTGGCTTAGAGTCTCATTCATTTTGATACAGGTTTAGCTTATTTTGATAAGCAAATGGATAGATTTTTCCATGCTGTAAGTGTAGAACAATTGACTGGTAAAAGTTGCAATATGAAATATGAAATATGAACCAGCTTTTTAATCTCAACTTCTTTGACTAATTCACGGGAATTAAGAAAGTTGGTTAATTTAGTTAGTAGCATTAAATTTGTTAACAATATACATTATTTTTCCAAAATTGCTCTTAATATTATTGGGACTCATCATCTCTCTCTTTCTACCTAATTAATGCATCTCTGTTCTTTCCCACTCCTCATAAGAGAGAGAAAGAGTTTATCTCATAAATTTACAGCATTTATTGTTTATTGACTAAAAAAATTTGTAAAATAAATAAGGATATTTTGGTAAAAAAAATAATTAATGCAAGAGACAATTTGAAAGGGGTCTTGTAAAAAGGGACAAACAAATTTCTCAAATGGTTTCTATATAAAGGGACAGAGGGAGTATTATTTCAATGTCTGCTTTCAATTAGGTTATTAAGGTACATTCAAGAGCTTATATTGCCGGTTTTACTTCCATTTTGTCAAATATATATAATCAATTCAGTTAATTGAATTTAACTTGGAGGATGCAATTTTTATGTCAGGGAATATATGAAACCAAGGTGCCATTGGAGTTCAAAGCTATAGTTCAGCTTGGTTGTGTATGTAAGGTGGATAAAACTGCTAAAAAACGTAGTCTTCAAGAGCCATGGAATTTGAATGAATTGCACATGAAGACCACAACAGAATGTGCTTATCTCGAACAATCTATATGCTTCTTTTACTTGTACCATAGGTAAGTGGAGGCCTAAATGCTACAGAGATATTTTCTCAATTAATTCCGGTACTCTTTTTTGGGTTAAAAACAGAGAATTGCATTTTCTTTGAAGATAAATTCCATGCCTTTCCCTTGCTTTGCATAATATCTTTGAAAGCAATTGTTTAATATTTACCATTCTTTTATTAACTTCAGCATCTCAGAGGGACGAGCTATATATGTTGGATATTTTCCAACATCACAATCAATAACTTTTGTGGTAGTTAATCCCTATCAAAACAAAGATTTATCACCAATATTTCTTGAAAGACAATTTCGCGATGCTTGCCAAGCTTTGTCTATTGAGCCACCTCCGAGGAATGGCATTAGTTTTAAGGTAAATCTGCAACATTTCTCTTATTGTAATTTTGTTTACTTGTAGTAGTGGATCTTAACATCTAATCTGTAGATGTTCTTTTATTTTTTATTTTTTTTTAATTTCCTCACTTAAGTGTGTATCGACATATTTATTTTCATGTTTATGGCATGGGTATAATTACATCCTACATTCAGGTGGAGTATGTTGCACATGTCAAGGATGCTGAAACAGTAATGCAAAAAGCAATAAGTGATCACAGGTTTTATTTTTATTTTTATTTTTTTGTCTCAGTTTACTATGATGCTGCTATCTGAAGGAAGAAAAGTTTTTGATCCGGACGTTGAAGAAACTAGCACAACTTAGGTTTTCTTTCAAAAATATTTGACCATGCTTTTCTATTTTGTATAGATTCCTTTAGCTGAGTTAACAGTATGCACCCTAATTATTACTTTCTGGAGTATATTATAATCTTTACAAGAGTAAGAAAATTTATTGCCATATGAAGGTGTCATTGATATCCGTAGTTATCAGGACCAGGTCTCAGCCCTTCTCCATTTACCGAGGTGGATCAATGGTTGATATTTGAATATTTGGTAAATCTCATCAATGTGTTACTATAAATCAAATATCTCACCGACCTTCCCTTGTCTTGTCTATATGGTTTCTAGGAATCTAGTCACTTCACTTTAATATCATATAAAACAGCAGCTGAATTCTGCACCAACTTGTTTTTCCATCATCAATTGTTACAAAGAATATGGAACATCTTATTCTACTTTCCTTCTAAATATTATTTTTGTTCAAAATAATAGGTAGCTAATGTTGTTACCACTTACCAGTCACTTCCACCCGGGGTCCTCAATGTACTGCAGTAGTTAAATTCCTATAATTTAAAAGTCATGCCCTCAGTGTTGACTCTGTGAAATTAAATAAAACATAGAAGCAGAAGCAAGAGCGAAGCAACTAGCAAGATGCTGAATCTTTTTAGATTAGATAAGCTAGTAGCACTTCCTAAGAAGCACCGACACCTCAGGATTAACAAGTGTCTGAGTGTCTGACACGCGTCCGTGTCTAACACGCATACGACACCCGGACGACACGTGTTAGACACTCCATATAGGTGTCTGATTTTTTAATTAGTTTTTTCTTGCTCTGACATGGCAGGGACACCTTGTGGACACTCCCCGGACATGGCGTGGAGTAAAAACACGAGCCCGATACTTAAATTTTTTGATTTTTTTAAAACCCTTTAATACTCAATGCCACTTCACTTTTCTAATTTCTCCTTCTCTAACACGCAATCGCCTATTGTCGACATGCTTTCTACGTTGCCAACATGCTTCCCGCTTTGCCGACATACTTCGCGATTCCTTCGTTTTGCACTCTCCTCTTCCTGGTTCCTCCTTGTCAACATTGGTTTCTAACATGAACTTCTCTTCTCTTTATTTTCATGTTTCCTCTTCCGTTATTCTTGAATTGTTCCATCAAGATAACTTTGGAATTAAATATTACATATATTCATTAAATGTTAAATAATATATATGCGTGTGTGTGTGTGTGTCAGTGTTCTATAGTTTGAACATTACCGGTGTCCACGTGTCTGTGTCGTGTCCGGTATCCGTATCTGTGTCCGTGCTTCATAGAGCACTTCTGTTCTGAACCTGATTTTGACCATTAGATTCATATTTGACTCCGTCAACTATCGGGGGAATTCATCGTACGGGTCTACTCCCTGCATGTTACATCAATTAATGTCCATAAGAAGATTAAGAGTGGTAACTGTTTGAATTTTTATCAATGCTCAGTCCTAGAATTTGGGCTTTAGGATCTAATTCAACCCCACAAAACCGGTTTGTAAGGTGAGGACTGCCCATGCCTTATAAGGACTACATTGGTCATATCTTTAGTCAATGTGAGACTCTCAACACCCCCTCACGCCCAGGACTGCATATCTGGAGCATGGACAAATGCGGGGTGGCCTAGCCCAATAACAACACCCTCACACTTAGGACCAGGCATCTAGAGCGTGGGCAATAGGGCCTAACTCAACCCCACAAAACCGGCTTATAAGGTGAGGACTGTCTATGCCTTATAAGAACTACATTGACCATATCTTTAGTGATGTGAGACTTTCAACACTCAGTCTCCATTATCTTGATATGATTTTGAGGTTTTTCAACTCTGTTCTTCTGCAAAGTTTTGTAGCTCTGAAAGTTCTAAAATATCAAAATTCATTTTTTTATTTACATCCTTTGGACTTAATTAATTTGTTCTTCTCTGATAATCATGGTCATAGGAGTGAACACCATGGGCCTATGGTTGCTGTCATTGAATGCCCAGATGTTCAACTAGTAAAATTGGGCATTCGAGCTCTAGATGATTTTCCATGCCTGAGTATTCCTTCTAATGCACGTGATAGTCAGTATCAGGTAAAAATGTTCCGAAAGAACTGGTCCATATCAAGCATGTTTGTACTTAAATCTCTTTTTATTCTTTTTTAATATACTTAATTTTGGCTCTTTTTAGATTCTTGGATGGCAACAAGTTGCTGCTAAAATTGGAATGCAACGTTGTGCTGCATCCGTCCAGTGGCTACATGAGAGGATTGCACTATCAAGATATGCCCATGTAAGCACTCTAAATCTTTAGCAGCATATCTTTTGGAAAACTATAAAAAAGAAAGGGGAGTGTTCATTGTATTTTATTCTTCTCTTGATATGGTTTAGTTTCCTTAGATAGACTAGATTCATAGTTGTGATCTTTCTAATCCCTAAGTTTTAGAGATTCCTTTTTATGTACAGATTGTGTATATATATTTGTATAGTATCATTAAATAATAATGTTTCAGATTTTCATCAGTTTCAACTTCATGCATTTGAAATTATGTTGCAGGTACCATTGGGGAACTTTGAACTTGACTGGCTTATATTTACAGCGGATACCTTCTTTTCAAGAGCGTTGTGTGATAATCAGCAGGTTCTTATTTTGATATGATTTTAGGTTCTTAAATCTGAATGATATCAACAACTGCAACTTACCACCCTGTCTTCGTTTGTAATGTTATACACCCTTACCCAAACCAGATGATTTAACCTTAGACATGTTCAGGGTCTAGGCAAGTATGGGTGTATGTTTTTCCCAAAGGATAATGTCAAACTCAAACATTTCATAGCTCATTCCTTATTGTATTACCCCCTCCCCAAATAAAAAAATTGATAATTCATTACAACCCCATTTTGCATATTAATGAGATGTTATTCGTACAGGTGCTTTGGATATCTGATGATGGTCTTCCAGATTTGGGTGGCATTAATGGTGAAGAGAACTGTTTTGTTGACGAGGTTCGTCATATATATATTTGGATTTCTGATTCTCAACTTTTTGAGGCCTTTAATGTTTTCATCTTTTCACTTTTGCAGAGCCTTACTGTTCTGCATTCTTAAGCAATTATTATTGTTATTGTTGTTATTACTATTCTGGAATAAAATGATTTGTAGATGCCTTACCCTCTGACAGATGATGTACTATTTAGTATTTTTTACCCATAAATACCTTTTGAATAATGACACATGATGAAATAACCACTTTGGATTTTTATTTTTATTTTTTTGTGATGTAGTAAATTCTTTTTATAACATACAGTTAAATTGTTCTTATTTTGTTGAAAGCTGTTATTCCATGAGGGCACATCACAGCCACTAGTTTTAGTAACAGTCTGAAAGTAAATTAATTGTCCACTCTCTTCATGACATATTGATCGAATTTTAACCTGTGGTTATCCAAAAGGTTTGTAGATAAATAGTACTGGTTTCTAAACCATACTACAAGTATCACTCTTATTATTAGTTAGTATCTGATGATTTAGCATGCTCATATCTGGTCCTCTGAAATTGACTGCCATGCTATTTGGAAATAGGTCCACCAACCTGTTCTTACGTACCCTGGAGCTTATAGAAAAGTTACTGTGGAGCTAAAGGTTCGATAATTTGAAATTATTTTCACCAATTGAGTCATGCTTTTATAACTTAATGGGAGGTTTTATTTTATTTTATTTTATTTATTTATTTGCAGATACACCACCTGGCTGTAGATGCTCTTCTAAAATGCAACCAAGTTAATGAAATGGAAGGAGGTTCTTTGTTAGGATTTGATCATGAATTTGATTCTGAAGCATTTTCCATGAATGGTCAGAATGGCTTTGATGAGTCTACTTCATGTGCACATGCCTTTCGGGTTCTAAAACAGTTGATCCAGCGGTGCCTTGCAGATGCAGTTACATCTGGAAATGTTTTTGCTGATGCAATATTGCAACATCTATATAGATGGCTTTGCAGGTTTTTGCTACCCTCATTTGTTTACCATCCTCTTCTTTTTGATTCATATAATTACTACATTCCTTCCCATGTTGCAGCCCTCAGTCAAAACTTCATGATCCTGCTCTTCACCGGCTACTCCACAAGGTAAACAATTATACATTGAAAGACATGGTATGATGCTTATAATGAAATTCATTTTTTTTATTTTCCTTCTTTATCAGAAATCTTCTTTTATTATTGTTGCAAAATGCACTAGTTAGTGAATTGGATTATTCCGAGATGGTGCAATATTTTCATACTTCTCAAGTGGGTTTTTCCATTATTTTGGATTTTGGCCTGTTGGCTCTGTTTAGTCCATTTAATTGTGATTTATATATTTGAGTTAAAACATCTTTATTAATTGTCTCGTGTCTTTTGATTGCATTGATATTTATAGGTCATGCAAAAGGTCTTCGCATTGTTGTTGGCAGAGTTCCGCAAGTTGGGTGCAACAGTTGTATTTGCAAACTTCTCAAAGATTATTATAGACACAGGGAAATATGATCTGTCTACAGCCAAAGCTTACTGTGATAGTTTGTTAAGAACTATACAATCTAGGTCTGTCTTGCAAAAGCCATAAAAATTTATATTTTCTTTTATTATAACAAAATTCTTGTATGGAAAATTTTGTCAACAACTCCATTTAAGAATGAAAAATCTACAATTTATAATTGAATAACATAAGTTGTGGTGAAAGAATCACTAATGCAAGCCTTTTTCTTTCTTTTTATCAAATTCAAATTTAATTGACTTCAGACTGATGCATCTTGCTCTCTAACTCTTTATATTGCTTATTTTGTAGAGATCTATTTGAATGGATTGAGCTTGAACCACTGCAGTTCTGGTGCTCATTGCTATTCATGGACCAGGTTTGGTCATCATGATTTTTTGTCATTGTTTGTTTATCCCTGTGTTGGTTGTTTGTTGCAAGATAATATTTAGGTTCTTACATCAAATTATTTCTAACGCAATTGCGAATGGCCTAGGGACTTGTTTGTCATCAACAAATAATTATAAATTAGAACAGGTCTGCCAGGCACATTTTATAATTATAATTCTGGATGGTTGGATAGAACAATAAAAATATAATTGAACCAGGAAATTCAAGAATGTGAGGGGCACAATTAATTTATCTTATAATGTAAGTTTGTAGAAAGTCATTGATTTAACATATAATGTTGACTTCTTGTGAAGTATCTTCTGTACGCGAGAGGTTTAAAATCTGATACCAAAATGTAAAATAGAGTTTCTTGACTGATCTTTCATCAAGGAAAAGAAAGGAAATTTTCTTGACTAATGACGCTAGTATAAGATTTGTCTGATAATGGTGAAAGTATATACTATTGCTTCTGCTAGTAGTAGTCATAAATATTTTCTGTTTCTTTGTGTAAATGTTTCTGGTTAGGATACCCTGTAATGCCTAATGATGGTGACCAAGTAATGAATGCATCTAGTTAATTGTGAACATCAGTATTTTACTATACTCCTATAAAAATTTAATGTAGTTTCTTTAGGCTATTTGAAGTGGATATAGTTTTGCAGTCTTGTGATCATTCGAGTTTTCCATTATTTACTTCAAACTAGCATGTAATAATATATTGCCTAATTGTTGTGCTTTTCCTCTTGTAGTATAACTACGGTGGAATACCAGCAAAATCTGATGAAGCCATGAATGATGAATCTCAAGTTGACATTATATCGAGCTGGAATATTGCTGAATACTTACCCAAAAAAATCCAAGTTAGTATGAATTTTAGCTTGAATAACAGTACCAAATGCAATGAATCTTTATCATGGGAAGACCAATTCAATGGATTTCAAAAGGCTATTCATTTAATACGGGAACTATTTCTTCATGTCTAAGTTTTTTTGGTCATATCATGGCTTTCTACAGGACCATTTTGTTTTCATCGTATCTCAATTCATGTATATTCCTTGGAATTATGCACAAAAACAAGCAGCAATCAGGGCTTCATTGCAGAATGGCGACTCCTGCACCCCGTCAATTAATATTGGAGCTGCTGAGGCTTTTGAATCAGAAATGACAGAATATATTAAAGGGCAGGTATAACAATTGCAGCACAAGGAAATAGAAATTTAAGTGGATAATTTCTTGATTTGATATATTAATTCTTACATTTTGCATTCTATTCCACAGATTAGCTCTTACTTCACAGACAAACTGCTAGGAGTTGTTCGTGATATTGTCCTTCATATGAAGGGGATGATCAGATCAGAGATTGACCAGAGTACATCATCTGGCCTTCCTCAACCGATGGGTGATCTCCATAGAGGGGATGCAGCCTTGGAATTTATCAAGCATGTCTGTGCTGTCCTGGCCCTCGACCAAAGTGTGCAGCATGATGTTTTGGTAATACTTGTCTTCCCAAATTTTGATGGCATTATTTAACAACTACTGTTTGATGTAGAACAAGTAATCCAAGAGTGCTCCTCTTGGCAGGATACATCTAAAGAACTCCTTTAGGTGTGGAGTACTCCTCAAGCTCAGACTTAGATATTCTCTTAGGAAAATGTTGTATATCATATAATCTTAAAAAGCGTCTAAAAGTTTACACTAAAGGCCTTTTTATAGACCCCAATGAAGGCGAACAACCTAATAACTAGTTCTATCCCAAGCTAGGATAAGATAATCCAAAATCCGAATAAAATCCCTAAATGCTAAATAACAATAAAATAATCCCAAATTGAAAACCCTAGTTAATTAAAACCCTAAATAAAGTTAAATAGATGGTGCAATCTCCATCGGTTTTATTAATATTAATATATTATATACTTGTGGAAATCTGCATTATGGTCTCATGTACGAATGCTTTTATGTCTAAAAGTCTATTACATATTTGTTTGTAAAATGTGTAGTTTTCATAGCAGAGATTCATCTTATTTGAAATCAATGTTGAAGAGATTATTCTATTTGGGTTCTTGATTTTTATGTGATTCTTGTTTTGGAATTTGACCAAGGTTTCATAACCAACTTTGTAAATTTTCATATTTTAAGAATTCTCCACGTGCTTTGGTGAATTTTTTTACATGCTGCCTATGCGTCCTTGTGACACCTGTTTTGGGGCTAAGTTACTTGAAGCCAACAATTATAACATAATGGCTGGACGCATTAATAATGATTCAGTCCTGATTGGAAAAGCAACTGATAGAAAGTGAACAAAAATCAAAGAAAGTGATCGAGAGCTTTTAGTGAAAATGTAAGTGTGAAATCTGAAATATTCTGAAAGTTTGAACTTAATTAGAGTTACATTGAATTAGAGTATTTATAGAGAGGACTTTGTCTAACCGACATAACTGTGAGTTATTTATGAGACTAACATCCCAACTGACCAACACACAGCAGAAGGTTCTAGTGTAAGCTAGAAGCACACAAGCTGTGTTAACAGCTCAACAAAACAGCTAATACACCATACTTGAACCAAAATTACAGAATGTATGAAGTAAACTAAACTATGAGTACTCTATTAGTAATTGGGTTATTTTGGTTTTGCAATGCCTCGATTTTCTAATTATTTGTTCCATCGTTGTAGGAGTGATAAGGTGGTTTCAGGGGAGTGACATAGGGGTTGGAGTGACAAGGAGGTCATGGTTCAAATCCCTCCACTAGCATAACATACCAATTACTAACATCTGCCTATAAAGAAATTGTTCCATTGTTGTGATAGATAGCACTAACTGTCCTTCAAGGAAGTAAAGTACTGCACACCGCTGATTGCACAGTTGACTTTTGAATATTAAGAAGAGATTTCACCCCAAATAAAAAGTTATGAGATTATGACATGTTGATTAGGATATCAAGAAGAAAGCTGAATTTGGGCATTGTTCGGTTCTTATCCCCAGCCCAATGAAGAAACAAGTAGGGGTGATGTAGCTATGCTTGTATGCATCGCATTGCCCAAATAATTTTAATTGGAAGGACTTATTTTTCCATTGGCTGTTGATCTTCTTTATTTCTCCTTGGTGACCAAAGTGGTAGTTCTGACTGTATCCTTCACTTGACAGGTCATGAGAAAAAATTTGTTAAAATATGTTCGTGTCAGGGAGTTTGCTCCAGAAGCAGAGTTTCGTGATCCTTGTCATTCCTTCATCTTATCCAATGTCATCTGCAGGTAAAAAATTATAGTTTTTGATTATCAATTGAATAATAAACAATGCAATATTGAAAATTTTCTGAATATGAACTAGCATTAGGAGTTAATATTTTTCATTCATAAAAGGCAAAAGATTTCATGCTCGAATTTGACTAGGACTGCTTCTCAGGGGTATTATTTGCACTATAGCCCCATGTCATCAATTGGTTACCGAACTATTGAATTTTTTTTAATGAAAACCATTAACTGTTTCTTATAATATCAGTGAATGTTTTGAATTATATTGGGGCCAAGGTTTGTATAAATTTCTTTGCTTAAGAAGGGTTACTGATAAGATGATCAATTTGAAAATAAATAAAGCTGAAAGCATTTTCACATTGCGCCAGTTTCTCATAACTCACTGCAATTGCATGTCGCCTCATCAGGCTGGGGTTTGTCTATCTTTCTATTATTTCTTATGCGTAGTATCTTTTTGTGTGTATTAGAATTTGCAATTTTCTGCAGCAATGCCCAGTCATTAACTTTGATAATTTTATCATTTAGTTCAATTTATACTGATGAAATGTTTGCCATCTTTGTATGTTGGATCCAACAATGTGATTCATGGTCCTAAAACAAAAGAACTTGTTAACCTTCCCATAATCAGATATATTAATTTTGTTCATTTTGGGGGACAGCTATTGTAATGACTGCAGAGACTTGGACTTGTGCCGTGACTCGGCCTTATTGACTCAGGAGTGGCGTTGTGCCGTACCTCAGTGTGGCCAGCCTTATGACCGTGAGGTGATGGAGAATGCTCTTCTTCAGATTGTACGACAGAGGGAGCGGCTATACCACCTGCAAGATCTGGTGTGCCTCAGGTGCCACCAGGTGAAAGCTGCACATTTGGCTGAGCAATGTGCATGTGCAGGCTCATTTAGGTGCAAGGAAGAGTTAAGCGAATTTCGCACAAAGATGCAGGTTTTCTTGAACATAGCTTCTCGTCAGAAATTCCAACTTCTCCAAGAATGTACCTCCTGGATTTTAGAACTCAGATAACAAAGATTTAAGCGAGTGTCTAGGGTCGGGAGTAAATACAACTGAAGCTGTACAGAGTAGTAGTGAATCAGTGTATACAAACGGATCGCTGCAACTTGCTCGTAGTCGCAAGCAATAAGTGCCCCGGCCTGGTAAACCTGTTTGTGGCTAACAGTGTACCACATTATTCAAGGCAATTTATATTCGCACATACATATTTTACTATCTGCACATATATGTCTGCGGAACTAATAGTTCTGCGGGTTATAATTCTCCGTGGAACTATTAGTTCCACGGGTTGTATTTTTTCAACACACCCTCCGCGGAACTATTACTAATAGCGGATCCGCGAGTTGTAATTCTCCGCGGAACTATTAGTTCCGCAGGTTGTAATTTGACACATATATGCCTGTGGAACTAATAGTTCCGCGGAGAATTACAACTCGCGGAACTAATAGTTTCGCGGAAAGTGCGTTGAAAAAAATACAACCCGCTAAACTAATAGTTCCACAGATAATTATAACCTGCGGAACTAATAGTTTGGCGGAGTGTGTTGGAAAAAAAATACACCTGTGAAATTAATAGTTCTGCGAATATGTATGTGCAGATAGTAAAATATGCATGTGCGAATATAAATTCCCTTATTCAACCGTGGGCAGTGTGCTCGACTACTGCAAGATGTAAGATCATGTGTATATGAAATGTTATTTTGATCGATGTAATATCTATCCTCTCGTCATAGAAATTAGAATGCAAGCCGATGGCACCACCATATTAGCTTAAGCGTTCAATGGATTCCTTTTCGAAATCAATCACCGACTATGAAACCATCGCAGGGAAATTCTTGTACCAGCAATTGGACGTGACCTGAATACTTTATTTAGGTCTCGTCCAATCAATGTTATGTGAAATTTTCATTTGAACAGCAAGCAACTTCGCAGATAGTATTTAGCAGGTGTGGAACAAGATCGGCCCCCCCCACCCCGCCCCCAAAGTATCTACGACTACCATCTGCCACGTAATGCAAAGTAGCAAAACACGAGGATGATATAACTGCCACAAGGACAATCCCAAATCTCAACCTGTTCTTGTAGAGAAAGAATCAGCCTTCGACTTTATTTTTTGTAGCCTAACATTGAGATACATTCATATATCCTGAATAATTTCCGCTGTCAACTTTTTCTTTACTAGTTGAAAGATTTTCAATGACGATGGAGCCGTGATTATCCTAAAACAATATAAATAAAAAACATTTTTTATTATTTTATATGAGAACGAAACTGCACAATATTCAAAAAGAGAACGATTGAAAGAGACTGAAAGAT
This sequence comes from Glycyrrhiza uralensis, assembly GCA_030159175.1. Taxonomy (NCBI): domain Eukaryota; kingdom Viridiplantae; phylum Streptophyta; class Magnoliopsida; order Fabales; family Fabaceae; genus Glycyrrhiza; species Glycyrrhiza uralensis. The sequence goes on along the minus strand of BRZY01000003.1, from coordinate 50,435,784 downwards.
TGATGGCAGCACAAGAAAGAACACAGTGAAGCAGACTCAAGGAGGTGAAATGGAAATGATTGAATGAGTTGAAACTGCAATTCCAATATTACTGTATATACCAAACAAGATAATAGTAATTGGAGGGTCCAATTGGAATTCCGAGATTTATTTTCAAACCCAAGTTCCTATGCCAAACAGGCAAACAACACCGAAGAGTCCCCACAGAAGAAACATGATTAAGACCACAACGGAAATCCCCCTTCCCGGCCCTTCCCCTCTCTGAACTGTGAAGTCTGATCACTTGTTGAAGACATTCAAGGCATTGAGACAAGGAAGAATATTTTTCCAATTTGGCACTGTCTTGTTCATGTTTCCACATGCTGCAATCAATATCTTCTAACATATTTGCCATATGGTCTAAAGCTTGAATAACAGGCATGTGACTAATGCAAACAAACACGAGAGGTTGGCGGTGGCAGAGAGAGTCAACCAATGGTGCACGATATCAGAAAAAGGGTAGTTGAAAGCATGTTGATTTTCTATTTTTTTTTTCTTGATAGACAAGGAACACTAGCGGTATATACAACAAACAGTGTTCAATGTTGAAAAATCCTTAGTATTCTCACTTTTTATAGGGTTATTATGAAAATTATATGAAATCAAAACTCCTAAAAGCTTAGCTCAACAATTCCTACTGTGTTATTTCATTTGTACAATACTATTGCAACATGGAAACTTATGCATGCCGAAGTGGATAAAGGGCAATATCAACTGCCTTCCAAATATTTTATCACAGATAATCATTCTCCTAATCGGTTTCTATTAAAAAAAAGAATACAAAGCTCTCAATTATCTCGGTTATTGAGGAGGAGGGTTAGCCTTTTTTCTTCGAACAGTCTTCCGTGCATTTACAGTGACTTTGGTTTCACCTTCATCTTTCTGCATTTGCTCATTGTTAACAGCAACTTTTGAAGAATTTATCTGACTCCTCAGGCGTAATATTTCACCCTTTGCAGAAGCCAATTCCTTCTCCAATTTCTTCCCTCTGCTCTCTAAATTCTCTCTCTCTTTGGCGAGTCTCGTGATGAGATTATGAGCATCTTCAATGTTTTCTTGGGCCTCTTTGCTTGCATTTCTTTGTTCTGCAAGGGACTTGGAAAGAACCTCTTTCTCATTTTCAAGGCTAGAAATAAGAGAGTTTGCACCCTCTAGCTCACTGGAAAGGATCATCGAATTTCGGTTCATTTCGTCTAGTGATTTGGTGGCCTCTTCCAGGTCCATTTCAAGAGATCTTCGAGCGTCCTTGTCCTTCGAGACTTGCTTCTCCAGAGCTTGTAGATCCTTGTTCAAAGAAGCAACTAACTGCTTTTCTTCCTTCAAATCCTCTGCTGTGGCTTCAGCCTTTTTGTAGATGTCAGTTAATTCTCTTTTTAGGCTATCACGGTTTTCAAGAGCAGCTGTTAGTTCGTGGGACATGCTTTGCAGCTCTGCTTCTGCTTTCTTCAAATGTTCCTTTACTGTCGCAAGCTCACTAGCTATTCTTTCTGCCTCAAGTTTTGCATTATCAAGTCTACTCTGTAGTGACTCCTTAACTTCTGTGAGTTCAGATGAAAGCTTAGAGACCTCAAGCTCAAGCTCTTTGCGCAATTCGTTTGACTTGTTTAGTTGTTTTTCCAATTCAGCAGACTCATTTCTTGACTTTGAAAAATTCTCCTGAGTGTCTTGGAGCTCATGCTTCAAATGATTCACTTTCTTAGATTCATTCTCTAGAGACTCCTTTAGGGCTTCTCGTTCTTGGGCTAAATCGGCAATGGTGACCTGGTTTTTTCTTGCTTCATCTAAGGCGAGTTCATATTTATCCTTTAGATGATGAAGCTCCTCTTCTTTTTCTCTTAAAGCCTTAGCATCCAAAGCAGCCTTCTTTTCAGAAGTCGACTTTAGGTCACTGTATTCCTTCTCCATGACATCATATTTACTCCTAAAATCATTGTTCTCAAGAGTTAAGGAGCTTACTCTTGAATTTAGTTCCATCACCAAGGAATCTTTTCCTTCTAGTTCCTCTTGGCTTTTCAGTATTTCGTCTTTCAACCCTTGAATCTGCAAATGAGCACTGGATAATTCATCCTTGGTTTGCTCATAGGCAGAATTCAGATTCCTCAATTCCAACTCCTTTTCTGCAAGGGATGAATTCAGACTCTGAACAACATGTTCTTTGTCCTTGAGGTCTGCACTCAGCGAATTAATTCTTTTCAGTAAAATTTCAATAGAATCAACTTTTTCTTTCAAATTGTCTTCAAGATCCTTCTTATCTGCATCAGCCTTTGAAAGCTCGGTGTCAAGTCTGTCAATTTGAAGTTTCAGCTCCCCAATCAATTTTTTCTCGCTTTTTAGTTCCTGTCCCAAGCCAGTAATAGTACTATTTGCAGAACTTAGTTGGCCTATCAATGCTTGCTGCTCTTCCTTTTCCTTTGCAAGTAGCTTGGCTCGTTCCTCCTGCTCATTCAGTAGCTTCAATTCATAGTTCCTCTTCAAGGAAACAATCAGCTCTTCCTTTTCCTTTACTTTGTTGCTCACCTGTGCACATTGACCAGTAAAATATAAGGCTTACATCCCAAAAAAAATACTCTAATCTTTTTTAGAAAAAATAACCGTTTAACATCAAATTACATGGAAAGAGACCAATCGTTGTCGTTCCTTTAGAAAAAGGAAGAAAGGGAAGAATAATCCCTCATTTACCTGGCTTTTTATACCATATGAGTTTATTTAGGAGAGAGACATTCCTTAAAGGCCAATACATGTCTTACCGGTATTCAAGAATTATACAAGTGCATATAAGCTTACGGTTTCTATTGTTGCAACAGCAGTGGACTTTTCTTTCTGAGCGAGTGTATAGAGAGCACCCAACAGACCAGAAGAAAATATTCCAAGTCCATTCAGAAGAGACAGAAAGGAATTTGATGGCCTGTCCATTTCAGGTGCTGTCTGTCCATAGAAGCTACAAGTTTAGAACACATAAAATCCAAAGGACAAAAACAATAGGCAAAATTTTAATATCCAACATTTGTATCTGAACTTAACAGCAAACAAACCTCTGGTTTCTGGTTATCCTCTGGTACCTTCACCTCACTTTCTTCTGAAAGGAGAATGAACAATTACACAAGTTGATATGAAAAAGAAGCATGTAATGCTTTACTAAACAGTTGAAAGAAGTAGCAACAGAAAGAAAAACCTTATTTCCATTATACTTCTGCCAAACATGGGGAAAAAATAGCAACAGAAAACTTTTCTGCCCAAACTATGCGTCAAACATAATCTTTTGATCAGCTGTATCTTTGTTTTATAAATTGTATGTGAAATTAAAAATGCTCATCCAAACCAATGTGTTCATTTAAAAATTCTCAGTAAAGTAAAAATACGTTAAATCCGTCTCTTAAATACTGAAAACAATGCATCGCCTACAATCGAATAAGCATCTAGTATTTGACATATTTGGCTCCTAAGACATGTAAACTAGGATGCATTAGTACTCCTTAAAATTGAGCACACTACCCTTTTCTTTTCAAAAATAGAAACTTTTCGAAAACGATGAGAGCAATCTATTAAAAGGGTTCGCAATAATGTAACTTACTGGGGGTAGCGAGGGATGATGCTTCAAGAGCAGAGGCAGTGTTGAATGGGAGAAATGGAAGAACAGAGACACCCATTAAGAGAAACGTCCTCCTCTTGTTGCATACCGGTGGGTCATGCTGGTGACGCTGCAAGCACGACGCCGTGGGAGCTCGGAACTTAGTGTTTCGGGGACAAGAAGAAGAAATGGAAGAAGAAGAAGAAGGAGAAGGGAAGGGGAATAATGGGTAAAGGGGGGGAGAGTGCAGGAAGCACGATGAGCTACCCGCTGCTACGAACCCCATCTCTTACTCTTACCCGATTTGTTGCTCGCTCGCTCGCAGTTCGCCACATCCACACATTACATTACAACTGCTTTCTGCTTCTTGTGGTGTGCCCTGCTGGCTGGGTGCTCACTCAGCTAGTTTCTAAGCCGTTGATGATTGATTGGTGCACTATTGGATTTCAATTTCATGATGCGTTGCGTTGCGTTGCGTTGCGTTGCGTGGCACTTCTCATTACCCCGTGCAAAATTCTAAAATATTTAGATATTCCTATATTTATAATAATTTAATATAGTAGATATTTAATTTTATTTTAATAATATATTACATTACATGTTAAAATTGAAAAACCATTCAAATTCAATGTATTTTGATTTAGATTATATTGGATCGGGTATAAGATTAGAATGTGCTAACAGATGGGGGTGGGAGATTTATCAACAAAAAAAAAAAAAGACAGATGGGGGTGAGAGAAAATTTTGAAGTGAGGTATGGGTATTTTAGTAATTTTAGTTTAAGAAAAAAAATGAGAAGGAGGTGTGGGTAGCAAATGGGAAGTGTAGGTAGCAACTGCCATAGCCTTATCTTATGCCCCAGCCCGAAGTGATCTGATCTCATTTTTTAGAGGTTCGACCCAAAATACAAAGAGAGGTTTTTTTTCTTAATGGCATCATATATACCCTGGGCTTGGTTTTTCAACACGTCTCCGGTCCAATAATTGTTGGACGTATATGGACCTCATTCTGCTGACTTTGAACAATGGAATGTTGTTGACCAAAAAAAAAAGTTTAATTGCACTTTTGGTTCATGAGTTATTGCAATTGTGCGATTTGGGTCTCTTAGTTTTCAATTGAGTGAATTAGGTTCCCCAATTATCTCAATTGTTGCAATTAGGTCCTTCAATCACTATTTTGTCCAATTTTTAACACTCGGAGCCTATGTGGCACAAGTACAACAAATTTGATACTAAATCATGTCACTTTGGCATGGTGTAGATTCCAGAAATTTTTTCAAAGCAAGTCAGTAATACACATAACGCAATTTATGTTGTTTAAAACTTCTTACGTGTATGGGTCTTTGTCATATTATCAATGCTAATATGACTCGACTTAGTGCTAATCTGACATGATTTAGTGTCAAGTCAGTCCTACGTGTGCCGCGTAAGCTCTAAGTGTTAAAAATTGAATGACATAGTGGCACAGAGACCTAATTGTTACAATTGGAGTAATTGAGGGACTCAATTCGCTCATTTAGAAACCGAGAGACCCAAATCGCACAATCACAATAACTGAGAGATTAAAAATGCAATTAAAAAGAAAAAAAAGAACAATGGAATGTTGGTGCAACCGCTGCGGTCATAGAGGAATAGATTTAGCGAAATATTTATGCCATGTTTATGTATGTGTTTATTATATCCTCTTGATTTATCCCTCCCCTTTGGTCGAACTGAATGAATGTTCACACGGTCTAATGCTTGCTTTCATCGCCATTGATTCTCTTTCAATCAACTAAAATAAATAAGTAATAAGTAAATAAATATTAAATAAAGACTTGCTCAACTGAACTCTAATCAGAAAGTGAAAGCAACATTTGTGTCCAGCCTCACGCTTTATAGTATACCAAGTACAATTTAATTGCTCAACGTGGAATCAATGACAAAATTGCAGATTTTTGTACGTAGGATTAATATTCCCCCTGCACCAAAGTTAACTAGGAATACTCTCCCATTAGATTCTAGAAAGAATATATATAATATCTACTTAGAAGTCGCTAGCTAGCTAGGGACGGTGCTATACATATAAGTCCAATTCCAACAATATTGTAATTAATCTTAATTTCGGCCCGCACATGGAGTGATATAGTTTTAAATTAGAGCACTGATATTTATACAAACACTTACCTTCATAGATCTTATAATTAAACTCCTCCATTCCACCAAAAATAAATAATTAAACTCCTCCCAATCATCATTAATATATAACTTTCATGTTTTGTATGTTTCTCCCATTTTTCTTTTCCCATCCGCAGATAGTGCCAGTAGTTCCGTTGAGGACCACTTAATTGGCTTGCTGATCTAACCAGATATAAGGGACACTTAGTAGCAAGCAGTCTAATAATAATTAATATTGCATCTGTAAATGAACTTTAACTGCAGCAATAGGCAGAGCTGGCAAAATGGGCTTAGTCCGCCGGGCCGGCCCGAGCCTGCCCGAAAAAACACCGGGCTTGAACACACAAATTTGAGTCCGTTTTCAATTCGGACCTTTTTGGCCCAACCCGATAAAGCATGAACCCGTAAAAGCCCGAACCCGAAGCGGGCCGCCTGAAAAATATAGGCCAAAGCCCGAGCCCGGTCCGAAAAAAGCCCAAAAAATAGAGGACTCGGACACACAAATGTGAGTCCGTTTTCAATCTGGGCTTTTTGGCCCGACCCGATAAAGCCCGAACCCGATGCAGGGCCAGCCTGAGCCCGGCCCGAAAGCCCGAATTGCCACCTCTAGCAATAGGGCACTTAATTAATAAAATAGAAAAGCATCGATCTATAGATGTGGTCCCCAAACTCCAAATTTTAAAGTAATAATACACCATTACACCTTAATGATCCATTTCATTCAGGTCCACGAAAATCTCAACAGGGCACATCACATGTGTTGCCTAACCCAACCCTCATGTAATGATATAAGAGGTAGGTAGGTCTTCGATCGGATGATGCAAGTCACCTCTTATTCTGACAATTCTTTTATTGAATTTGAGACATCTTTATAATTAACTTTTGATAGATAGATATATCATCTGACTTGACTGAATCAAACTACATTTTCTACAAACTCAATCAAATTAAAACATTAATATTCTTTTTTTAATTCATTAATTAATTATTGAGTGTTTAATTTGATCTAAATGTTTTATAATACTCAACAAATTAACAAGGCTTTCCTATAATATGAATGCTCATTTTTTTTTGGTGAAAATAAATGAATGCTCATGCTGCTATATGCATTTATTCATCTATCTATACAATCCCACCCTTGATTTTCTTTCCGGATAAGCTCAATATATATCTCTCTGACTTTATCATTTGCTTTCTTTTTTCCTATGCATTTAATCTTTTGCATTTATATATGATATCAAATGCGATTGACATAGATGTAGTTTTGGAGAAATTCCCATAAAAGGCTTTCTAATTTTGGACAAAGTGCACATGTGGACTACGTCCCGGCCCACGTGAAAAACAATTTCTTTCTGCTTAAAAAATATATATATGGTTTGACCAAAAAAAAAAAAATATATATATATATATGGCTATTTTTATCTAAGAAGATGAAAACTTGGCTGCATATAGTGGCATTTTGACTTTATTGAAGGAGGCCGATGAATTTGACTTTCCTATAGAGGGCAAACAAAGTTTAAATTGTCCTTTAACTTTTAAACATGCAATGATACCATTTAATTATATATTTGTCAGTTATACCAAATCCATAAAATGATTCAAGTGATAAATATTAAGTTTATATTTAATACTTAAGATTTTTTTTTAATATGCACATGGTTAAGAATTGTTCACACATTCATACCAAAATAAACTTTAAATATGGGAAGTTTTGTGTGTGTGTGGATTTTTTTTTGGTTACAGTGTGTGTGTGGATTGCTAATTAATATAATCACACTTGTTTTTTAATTGAACATGTTAACAAATTACATATTTCAGAGTACATTAACAAATTTTTAATTAAGGTTTTAACTTAACCATTAATACTTATTCTAAAAAATGGTTAGATGTTAGAGTATATTAGTTAGTGGTAATTACTATCTAAAATACTCTCCCACTTGTTTTAAAATGTTAGGAATCCCCGACCTATACATTTTTTTTATAGACAAATTAATGTTTGTAATTAGTAGGTTATGTCAGTAGGAGATTTGAACTTATGACTTTAGTGAATGGATCCTCTGCCGCCCTGCTGCTTCTGCAGCATAAAAGACAAAAGTGGGAGGAGAGAGATAAGAGAGAGACAATGGAGGGATGATGGAGAAACATAAATGAATGAAGAGAGAGATAGGAAGGCTGTAGGAGCTGTAGAGAGTAATGTGCTACAGATGATCCAAATCCACTTTCTTATCACTCTGATCCCTATGTCCATTCACCAAATCACCTTATCACTCTCCGACCAATACATAATTGTAAAAATATATAACTTCCCGTGGACAGCGCTGGTGGTGTTAAAACTTCTTCTTCTTTTTTTGGTCGAAGGTGGTGTTAAAACTTTAAACATGACATGATAAGTTTTAAAATTCGAAAAGCAAAAACAAAAAGGATTTTGCAGAAGGACGTCGACAGGCTAAGGATTGGCGACCATACTTGTCTAGAATGGGCAGACATTAATTAGAAGATATAATTTAGGAGCACATTTCTCTCATCTCATCGATCCTGCTTCAAAGCCTATCCTCTCGATCGATTAATTCGGGGCCTGCGGGGACATCCAAACATGCGCGCTTGTATACTCACCTTTCTTCATGCTCCAAACTACCAATAATAATACAACGAACCTAAACAATTTCGTCATGTCATACGTATATATATATATATATATACCTAAATGCTTTTTTTAATTGGTTTAATTGCATTTTTGGCGCCTCAGTTTTCACATTTGTGCGAATTAGGTCATCCAGTTTTTAATTGCGCGAATTGGGTCCCCCAGTTTCGTTAACTGTTGCAATTGGGTCCCCCCAATGAACTGACGGAGCACTGACGGAGGGACCCAATTGCAACAGTTAATGAAACTGGGGGACCTAATTCGCGCAATTAAAAACTGGGAGACCTAATTCGCGCAAATGTGAAAACTGAGGGGCCAAAAATGCAATTAAACCTTTTTAATTTTATGTTAAAGTTACTTTAATACTACACTCTTTTATTTTTATTTTTTAAACTTACACAAAATCTTTCACATTCTATGAATATGCTATACTTAAGTATATACATTCGTGTATTTTACCGTATCGCAGATACTAGATTTCTAGATATGTGTAGTGAAAGCCTTTGGGTTAGTAACAATAACCTTACATATTGCACTATAATAATCCTCATGATCTCATCTACATCCTGTTGCAACATCAAGAACAGTCATGTTATTGTCAAATCGATCTCAAAGCTCAACACATGAGTTTAATTAATTTGTTAAAAACGCATATAGTTTTGTAGGATCTAGCTAGCTATAGGTTGCTAAAGAAACGGTTTGTCCCGACATCGATCGAAACTCTTTTTATCTAGAGGGATGCCTGGAACTTAACCAGCGAAAAATAATAAAACAATATATATACTCTTTAATCAAGGGGACATATGGTTATTGATATATTATATGTGATAGAAAATAATACAACGGGACTTGAACGGAGTGCATCAAATTAACTTCCTACAAACAAAACGCCAAGTCTTTTTTGGTCTGAAAGGCATATATATATATATATATATATATATAGCTTTTTATTTTTAATTTTTAATTAAGTAACCTTCTTTCTCTCTCTCTCTCTCTCTAGCTATAGCCACACACACATGAACATGATTATTTAAAATATTGTTTATATATATTTAAATAGGAGCAAGGAAAATGATAGCCTCGTGAAATGAACATATATGACATCAACACCACGCCTACATGGTAAATAATATCAACTCGGTGTTGAGAAGTCCCACATCGACTAGTGATATGGCTAGTGTAGTGCTTATATAGTGTGGGCAGTATTCACCCTACAAGCCGGTTTTGTGGGGATGAGTTAGGCCCCAACAGTGGTATCAGAGCCAGGGTTCGATCCGAGTCACCCGTGTGGGGTAGTGGGCTCGATCCAGGCCACCCGTGTGGGGTAGTGGGCCATCACCTGTGTGGGGTGTTGTCGAGAGTCGATGTGTGAGGGGGTGTGTTAAGAAGTCTCACATCGACTAGTGATATGGCTAGTGTAGTGCTTATATAGTGTGGGCAGTCTTCACCCTACAATCCGATTTTGTGGAGATGAGTTAGGCCCCAACACTCGGGCCAATGAAGCTTGAAGCTCAATGTGAACATCTTAAATATGTTTTATATTATAATGCTTTTAGTTACACCAAAACATCCACCTCCTAGTTAGTTAAGTGATATATAATTTTGTGGCCTTCCGCACATTGGGCCATTACACGCGAGCTAGCTAGATTGATCCCTGTAAATACAATGAATGTGTAATACTAATAATAGGAATCGACATACATTGTTTTATTATCTCAAAAGGTTCGTCTGCACGTATGTTATATAATGAATTAAATTTCCATTGTACATGTGCCATATATAGCTATAAAATTGATGATTGTATAGTGTTAGGTTGACACATATGCACCACTATTTTGTATAATTTTTCCCATTCATTTCCTTTCTTTCAACTGATATATAAAGAACAATCCCTTCTTTCAATGTGAAATTTATTATGGAAAAAGTTTGGTGAATACCCAAAGAATGTCTACCGGTACTAGATGAGTGAAATAGGAAGAAATGATAGAAAAATAATAAAATGATGAATTGAAATAATACCCCAGACATCTGAAACACCCAAAACACATCTTTTCTTGGAGAAATATCTATATAATTAAGATTGCTCTGTAGTATATCAGAGTTCAATGATAAAATATATGATGTGATAATTAAAAAGAGATAAAAAGAAATGAAAAGTATTAAATAGGTAGATATATTTTTAGAGTGTTTAATGCATCATTGGTCTCTATATACATAAAGATTTGAATCATAAAAAGAAAAGTAAGAAAAGAGATAAGAAAGAAAATCGATCTCAAATTTGTAATGTACTTACGACGTCACCCATGTGTGTGTGTGTCCTAATCAACAGCAAAACTAATTACTTTAGAGAAATGTTATATTTTCCTATAAATCATCATACTTATCATCTTTCTACTTTATAAAGTAAGAAAGAGAATACAACTAATATCTTGAAAATATAAAAAATATTTAATACTTTCTCCATTTAATAATTAAGAAGATTTATAAGAATAAAAGGTAAGAGGATTTATAATTATTCAGGTGCCAAATCAATTATTTACATGGTTTGGTTTCTCTTCTCTCTCATTGATTCATTTTGGCATACTAATATTTGCATTAAATGTGTTAGATAACAGTGATAACCGCTATTAACTGCCAGAATATCGGGTCATTAATATTCCAGATCTCACCGGACGGCGACATATATTGAATCATCACCTATAATAGTAATTTTTTACAAATTTAAATTATTACATTCACAACCCAATTGATCTCATCTCACTAACATCTTCTTTCATAAACCTTAACGGGCAAGCCACCTCTGAAGGTAGCAGTAAGGCCCGGGGCGAACCGGGGCTCCTGATTGGGCCCAACAACCCGAACATCGAACCGTCGAACCAATGCCGCAACCACGGCCTTCATCTCCACCAAAGCCAAGTCCTTCCCCAAACAGACCCTAACCCCAGCCTGGAAAACCGGGTACTTAAAGGGGCATTTCGGTACAAACACACCACCCTCACTCAACCACCTCTCGGGCTTGAACTCTTCACAGTCCGGGCCCCAAATTTTCTCCATCCGGCCCATTGCATACGGGTGGTAAGTAACCCGACTCCCCTTCTTTACAAACGTGCCGTCAGGTAACACGTCATCCTCGTTGGCGTACTTGGAATCGAACTGAATCGGCGGGAAAAGCCTCATGCTCTCGTGAATCGCCGCATTCAGGTAATGCATCTCGCGCGTCTCCTCAAAGCCCACAAACTCCTTACCCGGGCCTATAACCCGGGCCAATTCCTCCCGAATCCGACCCTCCACCTCCGGGTTCTTAGACAACAAGATAAAAAACCCGGTCAACGCGGAAGCGACAGTGTCACGACCGGCTAAGAGGAAACTAACGACAATATCCCTGAGGTATTCGTCGTCGTCTAACGAACCCATGAAGCGCGAGAGAAGGTCGTTTCGTGGTGCTGCACCGTTTAGCAACCCCATTTCTCTTCTCTCCTTTATCATCCCGCGTGCTAAGTCGTTTACTACTTTCACGGCTTCCCTCAGCTTCTTCTCTGACCCGACGTTGAGGAACCGCTTCGTTTTCCATATCAACGGCGACGCCGCCATGGCTCGCTCGGCGGAGAGCTTCGAGGCGAGGTCGAAGGCTTCGGCGAGTTCGGAAGCCGGGAGAGAGGGAAGGAGACAACCCGGGTCCAAACCGAAGGAGAATTTGCAAATGTTGTCGAAGGAGAATCTTCGGAGGATGTCTTGAAGGTCAACTGTCAACGCTGCTGATCCTTTTTCGGTGAGGAGAGGGATGAGCCTTGTTTGGATCTCCTCGGTGACGAGTTCCATGGCGTGAGTTCGGATCGCGACGCTACCGAGTTCAAGGCTTGCTATCTTGCGCTGGAACCGCCAGGAGTGTCCGTCGGCATTGAAGATTCCTCTTCCGAGAAGGTCGCCGAGGATTGCGGAGAACGGTTTTCCCTTCGGGTAGTTGTGGAAGTTGGTCTTGAGGATGTACTCCACATTTTCTGGGTTGGAGGTTATGGTGTTCCCCAGCACGTGCACGTGGATTGTTCCCGTTTTGGAGCTTCGTAGGAGGTGAGTGTACCAGTCGCAGAGGTTCGCGTACTTGTTGGTCCAACTCATCGTTAGGTAGCTCTTGCAGACTTCGCAGTTACACCATGGCTTCATCCTCGAGATGAAGATGAGGAGAGAGAAGATGGAGAATACGAGGGTGAAGGAGAAGAACAACAAACCGCAGGTAGCAGACATCATGGAATATTGAAGAGAATTACCTTCAACAGAACTCATATTCGTTTCTTTTCCTTCTTTTTTTTTTTTTTGTGTTTCTGCAGTTATGCGTGGAAGAGACTGTGGAAGGAGGAGGGGGTGGAACATTTGATATATATAATGGGTTTGGTTCGGTGTGGACCTGTTGTAGGAGCCTGCCTGGGATTAAATAATAATTAACCAATACAATGGGCAAATTGATCATAATTTTCAGTTCACCAGTTTTGTTCTTTTCTTTTATACTACTTTTTTTTTTGTGGTTTTGTGTTTTTTTATTCCATAAATAATTGTATTATGGGGGTCTAGGGATAATAATAATAATAATAATAATAATAATAATAATAAGGCTTTAACATGTTTTTGGTCCCTCTAAATATCGGCATTTTGAATTTAGTCCCTCTAAAAAAAGTTAAAGTTTTTTAGTCCCTCAAGAAATCAATTTTTTGATTTAGGTCCCTCTTTGGCGTTGACCGCTAATATGACACACTGAGGTCCCTGTAAAAATGCTGACATGGTCCTTCTAAATATATTAAGTTTTGATTTTAGTCCCTCTAAATATTAAGTTTTGATTTTAGTCTCTCTGCATGTAAGCCATGTCAGCATTTTTACAGGGACCTCAGTGTGTCATGTCAGCGGTCAACGCAAAAGAGAGACTTAAATCAAAAAATTGATTTCTTGAGGGATCAAAAAACTTTGACTTTTTTTAGAGGGACTAAATTCAAAAGTCAATATTTAGAGGGACTAAAAACATATTAAAGCCTAATAATAATAAAAAAAATAAAAATAAAGAAAAGGGGAAATGGAGTCGTGGAAAGTTAAGAGTTGACATATAGACACGTAAAAGGCATAGTCGTCGAGTCGTCGAGAGAGGGAGAAGGGCATGAGTAACGCGTGCGCGAAATGGTCAGACGCCACTCCACCGCTTGTGACAACCATACCATATACATCACAGGTTGGGACTTGGGACCCTATTTTTTCGCCCTTATTTCCCCCACGTGATGCTATTTCCTTGTTAATTTTTTTTTTGGTCGAAGCTATTTCCTTATTTCTTCCTGTTAGTTTTAGGGCATGTTTGGATTGGTTTATGCAGAGCTTATGAACACAGTTTATGACTGATTCATAAGTTGTTTTGGGTTTATTTTTCATAAGCTACCCATAATAGCTTATCAAAACAGCTTATGACTTATATAAAATAAGTTTTACTATAATTTTCTTTCGATTATAAAAATAGTTTATACAACTTATGACATAAACAGTAGATAAATTTGTTATCCAAACATGGCCTTAGTTTGTTTTGGGCTTTGTGGGCCTATTTTTTTTTTATTGTTTCGGCTCAGTGTATTGCCAGCCGTCGTCAGCTGGAGAAATTGATGAAAAGGCAGCGATGCAACTTGTGGCAAGTGGCAACTCAAAGGCTCCAGCCGTTTTCGACCAAAAAACAAAAAGGCTCCAGCCGTTTTTCGTGACGGCTTGTTTATTTAACTCGTGTCGGCATTTTAGGCTAGTTTTTGTTCTGACTGCAGACATTTTCCAGTAATTACTCACTGTCATTTATTATTATTATTATTATTATTATTATTATTATTATTATTATTATTATTATTATTATTATTATTATTATATCTACATTTTATTCAACACTGATAAATAATTTTACACGTTTTTTTTTCTTTTTTTCCTTCTACAGAAAATGAGACTTCAGTGTGGTGGCCTCATTGACAGGGATAATTCTAAATTTTTTATTTTTTATTTCTATACAATTTTTTAATTATTAAATAGAAAAAATATTAAATATTTTTTATGTTTTCAAGATATTAGTTATACTCTCTTTTTTACTTTATAAAATAGTAGAAAAATATGTAGAAGAATTTGTAGGAGGATATTTGAAAAATACTATCTACTTCCTCCATCCCAAAATAATTGTCTACTTTGACTTTTTCACAAAGATTAAGAACGGCAATTAAATGAAGGAGTGAGAATAACAAATTTACCAATTTATCCTTGCTACTGAATTAAATAAAAAAATGAGAAATGTAATTCATTCACTGTATTTATTAAGGGTAAAAATATAATAATTTAATTAATAATTCATTGAAATTTCAAAGTCAACAATTTTTATTTTTTTTGCAAAATGGACAATTATTTTGGGACTAAGGGAGTAGAAAGAGCTAGCCTAAGTTCTGCATCACTCAAAACAGAGAAAACTATTGAGGGGAAAAAGAACATTCCTCGCGGCCAGGATTATAACCATATGTTTACCGGTGGTGTACTATTAATTAAGATTGAGTAGATTTAAGGATTGTTTGGTATAACTTTTTTTTCTATAGCTTTTCTTTAAAAGGAGAAGCTAAATCAAATACAATTTTATTTTTTTTTAAATGTAACTTATTTGATACGAAAGATCATTTAAAAAAATAGTTTTTAAAAAAGCTTAATTGCACTTAATTTTAGTCCTTTTCAGATATTGTGATTGTGTAATTTTGATCATCAGTTTTCAATTGAGTCAATTGGATTTTTCAATTATTCCAATAGTTTGCAATTAGGTCTCTTTATTACTATGTCGTCTAATTTTTAACACCTAACATCTACGTGGCACACGTGGTACTATTTGGCACTAAATCGGACCACATCGACACTAATAAATGACAAACACCCTCATGCATAAGAAATTTTAAACATTTCTTTGAATTTTTTGGGCTAACTGCACCATGTGCGAAAGTGACATGATTCAATGTCAAATCAGTTCCACGTGTGCCACATAGAATCAATGTGTAAAAAATTGGACGACATAGTGACAGAGCGATCCTAATTGCAACAAGGACTCAATTGGCTTAATTAAAAACTAAAGAACCAAAATTGTACAATCGTGATAACTAAACACCAAAATTGCGGTTAAAACCTTTTTTAAAAAAATTATTTTGTAAAATTTTTCCACCTCTTTTCCATCTTCTAATGACATAGGATTCTTAAACAAAATCCTAACTAAGACAATAATCTCAAACATTTCGTGGAGCCTAACATGACTCTAGATAGTACTGTTTGTTGCCAAAGATCGACATTGGTGATGTCAACCCACTATGCCCATCACTTCGCTTCAATCTTTTACTCAATTAACATCCATTAATAATTAATTTGCATCGTCATCGTATAGCACATGACCTTCACTTCATGACAATATTCTCCCCCATGATAGCCACCGCGCGCCTTTCTTTTTCTTGTTGTCGCCAATCTAATTTGCTACGCACAAAACATTCCTTTCTATATATGTGAATCGTTATTGTAGTGTCTCTTATTAGATCCAAACACACAACACCATGTTTGCTAAGTTTGACTCTCAACTCAAACATAAAATTAAGCCTAATTTATTCATGTTGTCTCTAAATATTTGGCTTCAGTCTTTGTGTTTGCTCAAAAGCAGGGTTGTGCTAGTACTGTGATTCAATTCCTTTTGCTGTTCTCTATCTAACAATATGATATATTGTGTTGTTCCTCCTTGTCCAATGATATATTGTGTTAGTTTGTGAAAAATTACATTATAGACATATATACGTATTCAATAGATGAGCATACAAACAATAAAGTTATTGCTCACGCAAATAATTGAAATAGTTATAAATTAAAGTACAACAGGCATTAGTACTGCTTTACTCACCAAAAGAATATACTAAGCAGATCTTGTAAATTCGATCGTGCGAAAGTAATTAGATCATGGACTTTCGTGTTTGATTAGACGGAACTAATTAAATACTAGGGTTAAATATGTTTTAGGTCCATGTAATATAGGGGTTTTTTGAGTTAAGTCCCTATAAAATTAGTTAAACTTTTTTCGTCTTCCTTTTATTTATTTATTTATTTGATTTTAGTCCCTGACAGCGTTGACCGCTGATGTGGCACTGTGAGGTCCCTATAAAATTCCTATGTGGCACCTCATTAAGTCTACGTGGCTTATACATCACCTGACACATGCATATATAAATATTTATAGGGACTGGATTCAAAACGTAACATATTTGTAGAGCTGGCAAAACGGGCTTTTGGGCCGGGCCGCATCGGGTTCGGGCATTATCGGACTGGGCCAAAAAAGCCCGGATTGAAAACGGGCTCGAATTTGTGTGTTCGAGTCCTCCACTTTTTGGGCTCGAGCTTTAGCCTATATTTTTCTGGCGGCCCGCTTTGGGCTCGGCTTTATCGGGTTCGGGCTTTGTCGGGCCGGACCAAAAATGCCCAGATTGAAAACGAGCTCAAATTTGTGTGTTCGAGCCCTATATTTTTCTGGTTTTTTTGGTCCGGCCCGGCAAACCCGGCCCATTTTGCCAGCTCTACATATTTGTAAGGATTGGATAAAAAACATTCATATATTTATAGGGACTGAATCCAACCATGGTTTATCTTCTTCTTCTTCTTCAACCACGTTTCCCCCCATTTTTTCACTACCACCACCAACAACACTTCTTCTTCTTCCCAGTTTTTCTCTCAATTTTTCAATCTCTCCATCCTGTCTCCTGTTTTTCTTTCAATTTTTTCGAGCTCTCTCTCTCTCTGTTTCTATTTTCCCCCTCAATTTCAAGCTCCTCCCCATCACAGCTCGAAAAAACTGGGAAGAAGAAAAATTGTTGGTGGTGGTGGTGGTGAAAAAATGGGGGGGAAACGTGGTTGAAGAAGAAGAAGAAGATAAAACGTGGTTGGATCCAGTCCCTATAAATATATGAAAGTTTTGGATCCAGTCCCTACAAATATGTTACGTTTTGGATCCAGTCCTTACAAATATTTATATATGTATGTGTCAGGTGACGTGTAAGCCACATAGGCTTAATGAGGTGTCACATAGGAATTTTATAGGGACCTCACAGTGCCACATCAGCGGTCAACGCTATCAGGGACTAAAAAAAAAAAGATAACGAAAAAAATTTAACTAATTTTATAGGAACCTAACTCAAAAACTCCTTATATTACATAGAATCAAAACATATTTAACCCTAAATACTATTAGTGATTAGATTGTCGTCTTTGCATGCCACTGTGCAATATTCCAATTAAGGAACGGATAACTATCAGACATTTCCTTATCTGCATAGACAAGTTGTCCTTTACCTTTATACAGTTACATCTCAGATGTGACAATTTTTTGTTTGCTCTCTTGAGCATCACATTATTAGTTTACTGGTCATACTTCGAGATCGTGGCAGAAGAAACGGTGAAAGAAATTAAATCAAGTAGAACTTACTGGCAAGTGGCAAATACAAACAAGAAAAAGTGTTCATACTCTGAAAAATTGAAAATGCCAAATTAACAAAAACCCCTTATCAGTGTGCCACGCGCGTTTCCCGTTTCCACCCACAAGCAGTTGCTGATGCCAACTGCCAAGAGTTCAAACGTGTTGTCGACGTGGGGGAAATGGTATGAAAGCACTGCGATGCAATTATAATTAATGGACAATATATATAATAATAATATATAATACAATATAGGAAATATTTATATCATGGACATGCACGTTTTTGAAAATGACATTTCATCATAATGTACTTTATGACAAACATGGGAGTTGGGAAAAAAAGGTTCACGGGCAAGAAAACAAGAAAAAATCAGTAAAAATAAAACAGATTTTAGATATTATTATTTAAAAAGGAATAAAGTAAAATTTTCTCCCAATTTACTATGTTGAATGGAAAAATATAAAATAAATAAATAAAATAAGTGAACTCCACATTATAATAGATTAATAAAATTGAAAAGACTGAATTACTCAAAAATTGATAATTTGAATTTGCTTTTCACTTGTGAAGAGAACAATGTGATATAGGCTTTAAATATATCTTTTTCTTTTTTCATAACCTAATAAAAGAAAATAACATTTTTTTAAATAATTTTACCTCCACCCTGTCTTTTTCCTTCAAATAAGTAACGTAACTTTCATGCAATGCGACCTCTTTAAGAGTGTGTTTTGTGGAGATGTCTTTTCATCTTCTCACCTATAAATTTAGTATTTGTTGTCAAATGAGCCACATTTATTGGATAAATACCTTTTTATATAATTGCACTTGCTAGCTCATGTTTGTGACACTTTGATTAAAATGGGAGTTTTTTTTTTAAATATTTACGAATTTAGAGTACTCTTTAAAATAGTTATTTACTATGTCTTTATGCATAGCAATAATATTTTGTCACTCTTAAAAAAAGTACCCTGTTAGTGCTAATACCGTTAATTCACAGGACACGTGAACTTACAACTTTGTCATTAAAGGGGGAAAAAAAAAAAGAGAAAGGGACATGAGACAATATGTACGGCTGTCATGACACATGAATATATTAAGGCTTAAATCTGTTTTTAGTCATTTATTTTTTTACTAAGTTTTATTTTTAGTCTCTAAATAATAAAACGCATCTTTTTAATCTCTTATTTTTTAAAAATTGTCACTTTTAGTCCCTAGGGCCATATTTTAAATTTAAAAAATATTTTTTAAATTTATACTTTAACTCCTCCTAAAGCCTGATGTTCATCTTAATCCGTTTTTCCGTTCTCCTCTTCCTCCACTGATGCACCGCAGCCCCCTCTCCTCGCGGCCAATGGAGGTTGCACACAATGGAAGGAAGGGAGGCGGCCACCGCGATCGCACAGGGAGTAGAACGAGAGAGAGGCCGCATCTCATGGCGGCTTCGAGGGAGGACGTTGCAACTACTCCTAGCAGGGATGGGGGGTCGCGGTGCTTTAATGGAGGGGGAGGAGAATCGAAAAACGGGTTAAGGTGAAAATCAGGCTTAGAAGGGGTCAAAGTATAAATTTAAAAAATACTTTTTAAATTTAAAATATGGCCCAGGGATTAAAAGTAACAATTTTTCAAAAATGAGGGACTGAAAAGACGCATTTTATTTTTGAGAAACTAAAAACAGAACTCAATGAAAAATAAGAGACTAAAAACATATTTAAGCCACGTATTAAAATTGAGAGAGGATAGAACATGCTGGCGGGGGTTAGTTATGTGGTATTTTTTCCTTTAGGTTTGTGTGGAGATGTAAAAATGACATTTCACCACAACTCAGGATTCTTTCCACTTATTTTTTTCTCTATTTTCTCCATTATTATATTTTTGAGAGAAATAAATGACATAAATGTTATTTATTCTATTTATTCCCTAGAAGCATAGTAGTAGAAGAAATAGAGAGAGAAAAAATTGAAAAGATTCCAACTCCAACTTAGGTGCCTTGAAAAATAACATTCACGACAACTCAAGTGTCCTAAAAAAACAAGAATAATTCTAAATCTTCTTACTTTTTCTTCCTACAAATCATCATAATTACTAAATAGAGAAAATATTAATTTTTTTTTTATGTTTTCAAAATATTAATTGTATTCACTTTCTTTGATAAAGTAGTAGAAAGATATATAGGAAGATTTGTAGGAGAATATAACATTTCCCAAAAAAATGGATTAATAATATATCACATTTAAATCAACCCTTTCATACCTCTTGTTGTTGAGAAAACAAACGCTTAATAAGATATGACATCTTCTTTTCTTGACTATACCAAATAACATTTTTGTCAAATTAACCTCTTGTTGTCAATAGAGCTGTTTGATTTTAGTTTAATAATAATTTTTAAATAAAAAATATATAGTCCCTATAAAATCACGATGTTTAAATGTTAGTATCTAAAACATTTGCTTGCATCTTTAATCCCTAAAAAAAAACGAAATTGTGTACTTTTAGTAACTGTTGAAAACACACTACTTTTACTAAACCCAGAGACTAAATATGCAAACAAATATTTTTAGGGACTAATATTGAAAGCTCGTAATTTTATAGGAATTAACTTTTGTTATATTATTATCATATTATTATTACCCAACTAAGTTATATGCATTTTTTTTTGCTTCACTTCTAATAATATGCTATTCAACAAGGGATCAAGCCAATGCACATAAATCACCTTTTTTTTCGGTCCAAATACACATAAATCACTTAAACATAAAAATACTAATCTATAACCTATAGTTTCTGGTTAATATCACATCAACATTCCCGCCCATTGTTTTCTCTTTTTTTAATATTAAATATGTTGTCTTTATTACTGTTTCTTGCGAAAGGTATTAACAATTAGGTGCTCTCTAGGGTGGACCAGCTTTTCAAGTGGTCTACCGTGGAGAAATGGAAAGAAAACTTTTATAAAACTTTGATAACCGTTGGATTTAGTGATAAAAAATCAATAGCTCAGGTTAATTGAAAAATGGAAGAGAACAACAGAATCTTTCCTCACCCAATCTCTACCCATCCCTCCCCCATCTCACTGTCATTCCATGTGCTTGGCCTCCGCCACCACCACCTTCTTCTTCCTCTTCTTCTCCCCCCTCTCCCCACCTTCCATGTCCGCCAATTTGTAAACTAAAGTGCCGCTGCCACCCGATCTACTTCTCCACCGGCAAGATGGGGCACAAACCCATCAGAGACAAGAATCTCAACAATCGACGTGTTTGAATCAAAGTTCCCCAACTCAAGGGTGTGGCAAGGAAGCTTGAGGGGGTGGCACCATGTGTGGGTGTTATAACTTAAATGAACAGAGGAGCTCCTGTTCACGGTTCAAACATGCTTTCTTAATTAGTTCCATCAGCAAACAAAAGGAATTTTCTTGTAATAAAAAGGGATGGGAATGTTTGGGCATGACAATTGCAACATGCTGGCCACTTCACAACTACAAATGGCTAATGAATGGGAATTATGTTCTTTCGACTCTTGGCATGAATTTCGAAACATGCTTTCACGTTGGGCCATAAGAAAGAGACAAGTGTTTTTTCAGAGACAAAATCGTGTTTAGCTCAAACTGATCTCTAGGTACTGGAATTTCTTCACCTTTCAGATCTACTACTTCACCAGTTTGGATTTTCCAGTTTTGTTGTTTTTGTTTTTTTGGTCCCTGGGTTTTTCCTACTCTCGTATGTATGGGACTACTCCAGCTCCATGAGCTTGGCGGAGGGGGAGGGGGGACCATCGGCGGCGACTCACAGTTGAGCAGTGCTACAGTGGCCGACCGGCTGGGGATGGTGGAGGTTGGAGACAATGCGGCAGTGGTGGAGGGAGGAGGGATGAGGTAGGGATTGGGTGAGTAAAGATTTTGTTGTTCTCTTTCATTTTTCAATTAACCTGAGCCATTGATTTTTAATCACTAAATCCAACGGCTATCAAAGTTTTGTAAAAGTTTTCTTTTCATTTCCCCATGGTGGACCACTTAAAAAGCTGGTCCACCCTAGACAGCACCTAACAATTAAGGCAAAATCATGATTCCCGAGTTTATTGGATGACGAGAGCACTCAAAGATACTAATAAAAAAAACACTCAAAGATAAAATGAGTTAGTGCCATTTTTTGTTGAGATTCTTCAACCTCTGTTTGCGCTCTAAAATCGTGTTTGATTTGGCAAAAAATGAGTGTATTTATTTATCCAAACATGAAAATTCAAAACGTGATTTTGGGGTCTAGAATCAATTCTGGTGGAAGGAGGTTTTGGGTTGTTTTTCCGTTTGTAAAATCACATTTGGATGTGAGATCCACAAAATTCTTTATATTTATACATCAAAAGTGATTCTACCTTTAGCATCCAAACACAATCAATTCTTCTGAATACACTTTTAAAATATTATTACTAAACACAAATCAATTCTTCTCAATATAATTTTTTTAAAATCAATTCTTTAAACACAATTCTATCAAATATAATTCTACCAAAATCTAAAATAAATAGACACTTACTGACTCTGAGATCCGGTGGTCAATGGCATTGCTTACGTTTGCTTACGTTTTCATTCATGCTTTTTCTTCCTATAAATTTCCAGGTATCAAATTTGTTTTTCTTTTAATTTTATTTTCGATTAAAAATAGTGTTTACTTATGTTTTCATTCAAGTTTCTTTCTTCCTATAAATTTTCATATTACAAAATTATTTCTCTTTTAATTTTATTTTTGATAAAAAATAGTATTTATTTACGGGTTTTATTCATAATGTTTATTTTTATAATTCTTTCAGGTTACAAAATTATATTTCTTTTAATTTTTTTAAATGAGTATAATATTTTTTGTTTGAGTTTCCTTAATTTTTTGTTCCTAAATATTTTTTTATCGATATGAACAATTGTTGACCTTAAAAACACAGAGTTTCCATATTTAATTAAGATGAACATCGTCATATAACGCTATTATAAATTTAGAATATATTCTATATCAAATTATTATTATATAAATTAGTTATTTCATATCATGTCTAAAATTCAACACTTCGCACGGGTCAACTTTCTAGTAATAATATAATAATTTTAGGTTAATCTGATAACAGTGTTCCGGCACGAGGTTTTTTCTTTAATTAATATATTTTAAATTAATAACTAATGCTTTCAGTTGTCGTCGAACAAGGTTTAAAATTGAAGTAGGAATCAATCCAATAACTTCATACGTTAAATCCCTTGATTTTTTCTTAAAAAGAAAAATAATTGATCTGTCTTTAATTTTAATTAATTAATAATAATATATTATCTATTACTTCTTCTAGTCATTTTTATAAGAAAAAATGAGTCATTTTCATGGTCTTTTATAACAAATATTGTCTTATTTTCAACAATATTAGTGCATGTTTGGTTACACGGTGAGGGCACTCAAACTCAAGTTAATTTGTAGAGGTCAAACATGATTTTTATTTTACATGAAGGTGTTTGTGTTCTTGCAGTAAAAGTAATTCTTTGGTCCAAAATTGATTTTACAAGAAACTAGAATTTGTAGCTTTTTGCATTGAGTTGAAAATTTTACACTAAGTTTTCCTTCAAACTTGCTTTCATAGTAAAAAATCCAAACATAAATCATTTTACTTCAAATCCAATTTTAATCAAAATCAATTTTACATAAATAATTCAATCAAAATCAATTTTCGTCACTGCCGAACCAAACACACACTTAATTGTTTATTTTCAACTTTACTTTTATCTATTATTTATTATGATACCACTTAATAAAGAAATTTTAAGAGAACAAAGTCATTTTTTTAATTAATTTTTTTGATAAATAAAATAGTATTTTTTTACAGGTTTTATTCATGTTTTTTATGTTTTCATAAATTTTTATGTTGTAACTTTTTTCTTTTAATATTATTTTCAATAAATAAAATAGTATTTATTTACGAGTTTCATTTATATCTTTTGTTCCTATAGATTTTCAAGTTACAAAATTATATTTCTTTAATTTTATTTTCAATATATGAAATAGTTTTTACTTATGTATTTCATTCATTTTTTATTTCTATAAATTTTGAGGTTGTAAATTAATTTTTTTTAATTTTACTTTTTTTGTAAATAAAATTGTGTTACATGTTTCATTTATATTTTCTCTATATATTATAATTTTTTTTTGTTTTTCTGATTTGATTTACATTTTTATCGATATGAGCAATTGTTCACTATTTATAACGTGAAGTTTTCATATTTGACTAAGATGCAAAATGTCACAAAACTTGCATTGTTATTAATTTAAAATATGTCATACATATCAAATTATTATATAAATCAATTATTTTATATCATATGAAAAAACAATAAGACCCGCCAACCCGTGTGAATGCACGGGTCCACTTTCTAGTTACACAGTAAATTTAAATCCCAAGCCGAAGAGTAAGCTTTTTTGGGACAAAGAGCCGAAGAGCAAGCTAAATAGTTCCCCAACACATAATGAAACAAAAAGAAGCAGGCATTTTCTAAATACACATACATATGTTTTCTAAATACACGTACTTAAATTTTAAAAGACAAAAATACTTTCAAATATTCACACATACTGTTCACGTGCACATACAAGTTCACGCATAAAAAATTACATTGCGGAAGTTCCACAATGTAATTTTTTTTAACGTAAATTTACGCTGCTGAACTATTAGTTCCACACTGTAAATTTAAACGGTGGAACTAATAGTTCCGCACTGCAAATTTACATTGCAAGAAAATTACATTGTGGAACTATTAGTTCCGTAGTGTAAATCACATTGCAGAACTATTAGTTTCGTAATATTATTTTTTTGCAACGTAAATTTGCATTATGAAACTATTTGTTCTGCAACGTAATTTACACTACGGAACTAATAGTTCCGCAGTGTAATTTTTACATTACGGAACTATTAGTTCCGCAATGCAATTTTCATTGCGGAACTATTAGTTCCACAATGTAAGCGGAACTAATAGTTCCGCAATGTAAAATTTTTTAGGTGTGAGTATGTGTGTGCGCATGAATAGTGCGTGTGTATGGTTGAGGGTCTTTTGGTCTTTTTATATCTAAATGTATGTGTGTTTAGAAGTGTATGTGTGTGTGTTTAGAAAATTCCAAAGAAGCATGACCAAAGCCCAAATAGCAGTAAAACAAATAGAATGGATGGGCCGAGCCGAATCGCATACAACAATCTTTTCTATTTCTGCTTCCGCATTTTTTCTCCCTTGTTTTTCTATTTGGGTGGGGACCGAATGAGGGTGTTGGTTTCATGGAGGCTGAAAGTTATTTGGGTGATCGTAGTTCAACGGTGGCGGTGATTTGTTTGTCAGTGGCGCAATGGGTTTGGCTATATGGCGAATGCTTTGAGATGACGAAAACATTAGATGGGTATGGAGTTTGGAGATGGCTCCCTCCCTGTTCTGCGTTTATTTATTTTCATTCTTATCGTTTTGTAACATCCACCAGGTGTTCGTTTAAATCACTGTATTGCATTTTGTATTATGTCTTTGTGTTTATATGTTGTATTCTGATTTTTGTTACATTATATATTATTTTTCACAACTTACATCATATTTTAACCATCCAAATAGTATTGTAAGATCCAAAATGCAAGTCTGCACTCAAAGCAAAACAAAACCCCTCCTCCACAAGAGTAATACATTTGTTGCAAAAATGACTACACCAAATCACTCCCTGAACCATGATGGCATGAAATTGCATCAGCCCACCACCCCACTAATACTTCATACAATAACATCTTCTAGCCTTCAATAACACTTGAGTCGCATAGCTCCCAAATAAAGGTAGAAAAAATTTGAATTTAAATAAAGGCAAAACAACAACTCAAAAAAAAACCATGATAAGTTTGCTCTGAACTTGTATGCTCTTATCCATATTCAGAGTATGTATCACTTGAAGACATATTTGACGATACCAGGAATATGGATATTCATGAAGTAGTCCTCCCAATCAATCAGTTTTGGGTCAAAATAAAACAAATCCATCTCTACCCCACCTTGTCTTGCTGCTATTTGCAACTTTTCTGTGTTCATATTATCAAATCTGTGTGCAAAACAAAACTTGACTCGTTAAATCAATGACAAACTCGTTACTATATATAACATCTTTCTTAATTTTATTGCTAAATATTAACTTACACGCCATTGAAGAACACGTAGGGCTTGTAAAGATCAACCAACCGCATCACAATATGTATCTTTCTGTTGATGTCAAAACATAATCCCTGAAAATACCGGCAAAAAGCTACATTGACTAGCTCGAGCCCCTATTAAAATGCAAATTAATTAAGTAAGCACTTTTCTGGTTTTTATAATTGTGCAATATTGCATAGATAAAGGAATGTTCCAAAGTAGTAATTGATTGAGGATTAGAAATAACCTTTAATGGAAGCAAGTAGCGAATGAACATATATCTATGGAAGCTAGTAATGTTGTCCAAAACTGCGACATTGCCAACCTTGATTGGCTTTCCTTCCTTGTTTAGGCATGGTTTTGCAGTAAAATATTTGAAGCCATAGTCTTTGAGATTGAGGTATTTGATTGGATTTGCAACAGAGGAACCCACATGATATATGATATCACAAGGTTGATTTGCATGAGCCACCATGGCCACTAGCATTGCATTCACCACCATGTCAGCCGGTATCTGTTTTCCACACCCCAACATAAATATAACCATTTTGTAGCAAAGAAAAAAAAAAGTTTGGTTTAGGTGATTGCATTTCCTTATCAAAATTAGATGCTTCATCTAGTGACTTACCACGTCAAAAACTGCCTTAATGTCCGCAAGGAAGCATGTTAATTTTCCTTTACCATAAGCAACAATTATACTATCTATGGTTCTGTAAAATGGAGCCACAAGATATGAAATATATGAGTTAATTATGTGCTTACACTGCCATTCTTAATTGGAAAGAAAATTAAGGGACATAAAATAACAGATAAATGAAATATGCTTGCCTAATAGTAGTAACACAATACAATTAATGCATGCACATGAACATAAACAATTACATTGAAAAAAATTGGTGTGATTTACCTTACACCTTCGACCCAACCAGGGAAAGGTTCTCTGTAAGTGCTGGTGATGATTGTAGGACGCACAATAACAATGGACATGTTTTGCTTCATAGTTCCTACAAGCATTTCTCCCATTGCCTTTGTAAAGACGTATGTGTTTGGCCATCCATACAAATTTGCTCTGATAATTCATTAAAATGCAACCAATTCAAACACATTCATGTTTTAGTGTTTAATTAGCGACCTCGAAATATGATAGAAGTAGGTAGGTAGCAGATGGATGCTAATTACCTTTTCATACCCAAGTCCTTCATGGCCATTTTAATATCGTCTTCAGTGGCTCCTTCTTCTCGAAGCATGTTCAACTTCTCCTCCACCACTCTCTTTTCCGCATCAATGTCTAGTCCTGTCACTCCATTTAGTGACACGCCCAATTGGAATGGATCCTCTACTATCAGTCCTCCTCTCTCCCCACATACGTATGCTGAACGTACATATATATATGCCAAGTCAAATATCAACTAATTACATCGATAATCTAATCATCAATATATTAAAAAACTTGATACAGCGCATTGAAATATACTAACCTGTTGACACATGGACAAGCACCTTCAGGTTAATACAATTTTTGGCGAAGCTTAACACATGCTTAACTCCTAATGTATTTATACCCAATGCAACATCGTATCTGCGAGCGTATAATGTATTTATGCTTAACTCCTAATGTATTTATACCCAATGCAAACAATTATTTTTGAAACACATACACACATTTATATAAGGCTCTAAATGTATATGATCCCAAATGCGTATACCTTTCGTCAAAGTTAGTTGTCGCAGCTAAATTAACTATGACATTAGTTTGATTGTAAATCTCTTCTCGTAGAACGGAGTCCTTCAAATTTAAGTCCTCTTGAGAAATGTCCCCAGGCACTAGAGTCAACTTTTCTGAGACAAAGGTATTGAACTTTGCACCAAGATTTTCCTTCAGCAATCTGAACAAGTCCTTCCGCATAATCTACATTTGTAAACATAATTATTAGCAATACAAAAGGAGAAAACACAGGGTATCACAAATTAAAGATAGTACTGATCATACACCAGCCCTCCCTCACATAGAATGCAATTCACATACCTCATTGTGCAGTCGTCTAGTGGCAGATTCTGAGTCTGTGGCTCTCAAAAGAAGATAAAGTTTCTTCACATTTGGCTGAACTCTCAGTATCTTCTCCACAAAAACTTCAGTATACCATAATACAAAATAAAACACATCATCAATCATTCAATCTATAATACATAGGTTCTGTTTAGACGCAAAAACTCCGGCTTTTGACTATGGAATAGTTAGTTTTATTTTGTATTCTTATTTTTCTCATATATGCAAAAGAGGAAAATCTGTTGTAGGTTTTTTTAAAAAAGTGAAAAACATAAGTTAATTTCAACTTATGTGAGAAGTACGTTGTTAGTTATAAAACACATGCTAGAAGTGCTTATGAAAAAGTTTATCCAAACATAGCCGTATACTAATAGGCGCATAATAATTATATAAGTAGGATTTTAGAGAGAGAGAGAGAGAGAGAGAGAGAGAGGCACTTTTGGCAAGGAAGCCAGTGGCACCGATGACCAAAATATTCTTGTCCTGAAGGAAGTGAGTTATGCTTCCCAATTCCATTGCAGAGGAAAATTAAAGTACGACACTTTGGCTTGGGACAATTATATATAGACGACCATATACAGAGAAAAATGATCGATCTGAGTGATATAAGGCATTTTATTTGCACATATATATATATAGCACATATGCATGTGGTCTTAATTAAGTGTGCAAGTGTGAAAAGTGTGAATCTTTTAGCAACGGTGATCGTTGAGCTAACCTAGCTGCCGCAAATATTAATAATGCCAACACGGGTTCCTGTCCTGCAAATCTATATATGTTGACTCCCCTCAGTCTGATCTGATGATCTGTATCATGATAAAATTAAAGTCTCTAAAGCCGGTTTGGGTATTTCAAGGAAGTAGGAACATCATCAGGATAACAAAGAAAACAAGGACATGGGTCAATCATAGGTAGGTGGTATTAAGCAAATCAAAGGATATGGGTCTCATCGCCTCACCAGTTTTGGATGCAACAAATGCACAATATATATATATAAGTCAAATTACAAGGCCGGTCGACTTAAATTTAACATGGGTAGCTAGGGATAGAATCCTGATCAAACCATGTGATTTGTTGGGGGAACCAATTACGCATGGCCACATGACAATCACTGACAATCCCCTCTATCCTACAAGAAGTACAGCCACACACCAATTGATATACAAAAACGATTCTTAGACACTACATACGTTACTATGTTAGTATACGTTTTGAGAAAGATAAGACATGAATTGAATGATGTGATAAGAAGAGAGAAAAAAAAAAAGAATTGTTATATGTGTTTGAAATGAATGAGTATTCAAATATCGTTGATTGATACTACTAAAAACAAAAAAACAAAAAGATTTATCTAATAATTTGTTTAGTGGTGGTGGAAATTAAAAAGCCATATATAATCAATTCAAATTATCAATCCTGGGTTAAGTCAAATTAGTATTCATGGAGCAATAATGTGGTTTGATGGTTTAGGGAGGAGAAAGACATAGGGGTTGGAATGAGATCAATGGTTTTTCTCATAATGGTGAGCGAACTTTTCTTCTCATAATGGTTTTTTTACTTTTTGCTATTAGGAGGCATATTCAACTCCCGTATTGCCTTTAGATGTTCTTGCTGATATTTTCCTCCCGAGAAGAAGTTTGAATTAATGGGTATGTTTCTTGTATACTTTGACGGTTACATGAATCAATGAATCTCAACTGTTTGCATTGACTGACACATTGCTTTTTTGGTTTTCATGTGTTCACATTTAATTTGCCTTGGAGGAGTGGGCGTGGATGGAGGTGCATGCCAAGGTGGGTGGCGGTGCAGGGTATGAGGGCAAGGGAGAAACGTGGGGGTCCAAGGGACATGGATATTGAGGTTTGCATGTGGTGGAAGTGCTTCCTTGTGGAAATGGAATTGGATACCACTCTGTCTCAAACGCATATGCGTACCTGAATAGGAGGAGGAGGACAAGTTGATTTAGAGCAAGTTTTAGAGTTAATAATCAAGGTTAGGACTTGGCATGGTTAAAAGGGAAAATAGATCATGTCACTATGTCTTAACAATGAGTCTGTGGTTGAATCCCATGTCATGTTTAATCTCTTTTTGTGGAAGGAAGAGGAATTGAAAGTCTGCTTTTGCTGTAATGTAATAACACTAGTACTTTACCCGTGCGTCCCGAACTATATAGTATCGACATAAAAGAAATCGAATTATTTGATAGCTAAATTCGTTAACGTTGAATATATTATTTTTTTAAATCACTCAAACAAATGAATGTCATATTTAATAAAAATCAACATGGACAATTTAAAAGAGAACACAACACTACTACGTGAATTTTATGGAAAAAACTATTCAAAATTAGTATAACAAAAGTTAATCAAAGAAATTTTTTTTATATAGTTAAGGAATTCAAATAAAAGTTAAATAGTAATATTATTTCATATCAAAGATTCAATCCCCATGTAGTATATATCCATCAAACAATAATATAAGAAAAAAATTTTTTTTTTACATAAATCAGAAATAGCACACTCTAATAGAAAATAAAAAGAACCAACCTTTCCCTCAAAAAAAAAAGAATCAACACAAAATCCTGTAATACATAGGTCTATAGCACATTATATATTAAAAATTAAAATATAAATTTTATACTAACAAAATTATATTAAAATGTAATTTCTATTAAAATAATTACAAATTTTAGGTAATATAGTAATGTTATTTCATGTAAAATATTGAAACCAAACTTTATAATATGTAGGACTATGTTGAGCACAATGTATATTAAAAAAATATTATTTTATATTAAACAATTTATATCACTGTGAAAAATGTATTAATATATTCATTCACGATAAATTAGATAGTAATGTTATTTTAAGTAAAAAGTTTTAATCAAACTCTGTAATATATAGGTTCGTACTATGTACGGGGCATATTTAGATATGTAAATATAGGTGAATGGCTAACAGAAGTGTGTAATCCCGCGTAAGTGTAATGTGTTTGATGTGGGATTAATTGTGTAACAGACTTGCTCCATATAAGTGAATAAAGTGCGTGGTGTGATCAGTGTGTGATCACCCTCATGTGTAAGAACTTGTTTTTCTTTCTTCTCCCTAACTCCTGGTGATGAGCTTTGCGTCCAATAATAGTGTTGTTCTCTGCGTCCAATAATAGTGTATTTCCCTGCTTCAGCCTATTTCACCAGGATGCAAACCTTGGTGAATTTAATGAAGCAATGTGGTGAAACCTTCACAGAGCAAACTCTGGTTGAAAAAGTGATTCGTAGTCTGACTTCAAAGTTTGACTACATTGTATGTGCAATTGAAGAATCCAGAAACATGGAAGACTTGAGGATGGATGATCTTCAATGCTCAATTGAGGCTCATGAACAGAAGCTGTTAGCAAGAAACAAAGGCAAGGCACCAGAATAGTGTTGTTCTCTGCGTCCAATAATAGTGTTGTTCTCTGCGTCCAATAATAGTGTTGTTCTCTGCGTCCAATAATAATGTATTTCCCTGCTTCAGCCTATTTCACCAGGATGCAAACCTTGGTGAATTTAATGAAGCAATGTGGTGAAACCTTCACAGAGCAAACTCGGGTTGAAAGTGCTTCGTAGTCTGACTTTAAAGTTTGACTACATTGTGTGTGCAATTGAAGAATCCAGAAACATGGAAGACTTGAGGATGGATGATCTTCAATGCTCAATTGAGGCTCATGAACAGAAGCTATTAGCAAGAAACAAAGGCAAGGCACTAGAATAGTGTTGTTCTCTGCGTCCAAGTGTTGTTCTCTGCGTCCAACAATAGTGTTGTTCTCTGCTTCCAATATTAGTGTTGTTCTCTGCGTCCAATAATAGTGTTGTTCTCTGCGTCCAATAATAGTGTATTTCCTTGCTTCAGCCTATTTCACCAGGATGCAAACCTTGGTGAATTTAATGAAGCAATGTGGTGAAACCTTCACAGAGCAAACTCTGGTTGAAAAAGTGTTTCGTAGTCTGACTTCAAAGTTTGACTACATTGTGTGTACAATTGAAGAATCCAGAAACATGGAAGACTTGAGGATGGATGATCTTCAATGCTCAATTGAGGCTCATGAACAGAAGCTGTTAGCAAGAAACAAAGGCAAGGCACCAGAATAGTGTTGTTCTCTGCGTTCAATATTAGTGTTGTTCTCTGCGTCCAATAATAGTGTTGTTCTCTGCGTCCAAAAATAGTGTTGTTCTCTGCGTCCAATATTAGTGTTGTTCTCTGCGTCCAATAATAGTGTTGTTCTCTGCGTCCAATATTAGTGTTGTTCTCTGCGTCCAATAATAGTGTATTTCCCTGCTTCAGCCTATTTCACCAGGATGCAAACCTTGGTGAATTTAATGAAGCAATGTAGTGAAACCTTCACAGAGCAAACTCGGGTTGAAAGTGCTTCGTAGTCTGACTTTAAAGTTTGACTACATTGTGTGTGCAATTGAAGAATCCAGAAACATGGAAGACTTGAGGATGGATGATCTTCAATGCTCAATTGAGGCTCATGAACAGAAGCTATTAGCAAGAAACAAAGGCAAGACACCAGAATAGTGTTGTTCTCTGCGTCCAAGTGTTATTCTCTGCGTCCAACAATAGTGTTGTTCTCTGCGTCCAATATTAGTGTTGTTCTCTGCGTCCAATAATAGTGTATTTCCCTGCTTCAGCCTATTTCACCAGGATGCAAACCTTGGTGAATTTAATGAAGCAATGTGGTGAAACCTTCACAGAGCAAACTCTGGTTGAAAAAGTGCTTCGTAGTCTGACTTCAAAGTTTGACTACATTGTGTGTGCAATTGAAGAATCCAGAGATGATCTTCAATGCTCAATTAAGGCTCATGAACAGAAGCTGTTAGCAAGAAACAAAGGCAAGACACCAGAATAGTGTTGTTCTCTGCGTCCAACAATAGTGTTGTTCTCTGCGTCCAA
Source organism: Glycyrrhiza uralensis (assembly GCA_030159175.1). NCBI lineage: Eukaryota > Viridiplantae > Streptophyta > Magnoliopsida > Fabales > Fabaceae > Glycyrrhiza > Glycyrrhiza uralensis. The sequence goes on along the minus strand of BRZY01000003.1, from coordinate 50,402,756 downwards.
TATTAGTGTTGTTCTCTGCGTCCAATAATAGTGTATTTCCCTGCTTCATCCTATTTCACCAGGATGCAAACCTTGGTGAATTTAATGAAGCAATGTGGTGAAACCTTCACAGAGCAAACTCTGGTTGAAAAAGTTCTTCGTAGTCTGACTTCAAAGTTTGACTACATTGTTTGTGCAATCAAAGGAGAAAGGAGAAACCCCTACCCCTCCATCGATTTCTAGCCGAAAACCCTCCACCGAGTTCGAGTTCCAGCCAAAAGTACCAACACCTCCAAACTGTTCAAACGAAGAAGAAGCACAACATCCGTGTGTTGATGTCGTTCGTGGAGAGAGGGAGTGAGAGAGAAGAGGATGGAGTTGTTGTGTGTGTGTGAGAGAGTGAAAAAATTTTGAAAGTGGGAGAGAGATTGCAGGTAAGAGAGGATGAGAAAGAGGAAGAAAGAGGGAAAAAATTGTTGTTGTTGCGTCTGCGAGAGGATGAAAGAGGAAGAAAGAGGGAAAAAATTGTTGTAGTTGCGTCTGCGAGAGGAAGAAAGAGGGCCAAAAATTTGGGTCAATCCCAAACTGTTCAAACGAAGAAGAAGCATAGCATCCGTGTGTTGATGTCGTTCGTGGAGAGAGGGAGTGAGAGAGAAGAGGATAGAGCTGTTGTGTGTGTCTGAGAGAGTGAAAAAATTTTGAAAGTGAGAGAGAGAGATTGCAGGTAAGAGAGGATGATAATTTTTTTTTGAGGCATGTGCTATTGTTGTTGTTGCGTCTGCGAGAGGAAGAAAGAGGGAAAAAAATTTGGATCAATTTTGAAATTTGAAATAAAGCTTCTGGAAGCCTAGATATCTTCCCTCCATAATCACAATCTCTCTCTATTTTGTCTCACAAATTTGAATTATTTCCTTAAATAGCAAAAGTGTGCTTGAGAAGCTACTTAATGAGAAGATGACACCTGGAAAAACTTTCCCAAAAGGTGATCTATAGTTGTATAGTATAAAGATAAAGATGTTGTAAATGGATAAGAGTATCTCTTGTACTCATATCAATATAATTTTGCTTTATAAAAAAACCTATAATTAATAAAACAGAATGTGTGGTAAGATAACATATTGCCTTTAATGATATTTAAAAAAGAACAGAGGAAGTAATTAAAACATAAAGATAGCAAGTAGGGAAAAAAAGTGAAAAACCGATTTTATCCAACCAACCATGCTAAAAAAAGTATTAGGACCGTTACTAATTGTAAGAGACAAGTAATTAATATATATGATTATTGGATACACTTGATCGAAGCTTCAAAACGTAATTGGCAGCTATCTATAACACCATTTATACTGCCATCGAGAAACAAATAACACAACTGTAATGTAATTCTTCTAGTACAAATCTGAACTTAATAAAAATCACAAGCTTCACAGAACAAATTAAAGCTGTATAGATATATATATGTGTGTGATCTTATTTTAAGGTATCACTTCAAAAGGTACTTCCCCACACCAGGGAGGTGGATGTTAAAAAAGTAATCATCCCAATCGATAACTTTGGGGTCAAAGTAAAACAAATCCGTCTCCACCCCACCTTGTCTTGCAGCCATTCTCAACTTCTCTGTATTCATGTCATCAAATCTGCATGCCACAACATTCTTTGTTAAGCTAGCTCACACTTTATATATGACCAATTAAAAGCTAGATAGATATAGACATAGCATTGAACTGATATGCATATAGTAATTCTAATAAATAACACTTACACGCCCTTGAAGAACAAGTAAGGCCTGTAAAGGTCCACCAACCGCATCACAATTTGGATCTTCCTATTGAGATCAAGATATGTCCCTTGGAAATACTGGCAAAATGCAGTATTGGCCAGCTCAAGTCCCTATCAAATGCAAAAGTTGTGAGCACTACTACTACTACTACTACTACTGAATTATTGGTGATGATAACTAGGAATAAGATGAGATTGGCTAGATGTAAGAACCTTTAACACAAGCAGATAGCGAATGAACATATATCTCCGGAAGCTATCCATGTTGCCAAATACTGTAACTTCGCCAACCTTCACAGGCTTTCCATCCTTGTTTATCCATGGTTTTACAGTGAAATATCTGAAGGCATAGTCTTGAAGGTTGCTGTATCTGAGAGGTCTTCTAACAGAGGAACCAACATGATATATAATATCACTGGGATGATTTGCATGAGCCACCATGGCCACTAGTATTGCATTCACCACCATATCAGCTGGTATCTGTTTATTGAATTGGTGGTATATATATATATTTCAATGAGATTAAAAATGGAGAAATCAAAACAAAGCATTAATTAATAATGGGCATCAAGCAGAAGCTCACCACATCAACAATTGACTTAAGATCTCCAAGGAAACATGTTAGTTTTCCTTTCCCATAGGCTACGGCTAAACTGTCAATGGTCCTGTAACAAGCACCCAAAGAACAAAAGAATACACCTTCATGAACTGTGTGAACAGAACACTATTCTGAATACATGGTCCTCTTTTTTCAATTTTAGCAACCAAAAAATTTTTAAAAAGAAAGAAGAAGAACAGGAGAGAAAAAGAGGAAGAGAGATTTTTTTTTTGGTTCAAAGGAAGAGAGAATGTTTGAAAATGTAGGAGATTAATGAGTCCAATTGTTAGACCTCTTAGCTTCTTTCACACTTATTTGAGTGGTCTTATATCACAATTTACCTTTCGTACAAAATTCTTGCTTTTTTTTTTTCTCGTAAGAAATAGCATAGCTCATTGCAGTAGATAGACTAGTAATACGACAAATTTTTTTTTAAAAAAAAAAACTAAAAGGAAGAATTACCTTACACCTTCGGCCCAACCAGGGAAAGGTTCTTTGAATGTACTGGTGACAATGGCAGGGCGAACAATAACAACAGACAAATTTCCTTTCAGTTGCTCCACAAGCATCTCTCCCATTGCCTTCGTGAATACGTATGTGTTTGGCCATCCATACAACTTTGCCCTGATAAGTTAATTGTACACAACGCAGTTTTGTCAATTTTGGATTTTACAATTTAATCTAACATCTATCTAATCTAATTCTAATTCTAATTCTAAATATGTACATTTTGGGAAAAAGACAATCAGTGGATGCTGGGAGTAATTCTATATGGAACAAGGATTGTTCAGAAATCTTAAAAAGTAAAATTGAGTGTGTGTCAAACATATCTGTATTTGGGCTGCTAAATTAAGGGAAGGTTCATGGCATGCTTCTTAGTTTGTTACAGCTTGGTTTGTTTTACGGTAGCGAGTTTTAGTTAGGATTGTTTTATTTTTATGACTCTGCATATATTGTTTTCTTTGCTGTAGATGCCGTTTGGCTGAGGTTTCCCCTTCTATAAACGTGTTCTTATTGACCAAAAAAAAAAGTTCCAAGTAATTCACACAACACAGACTTTAAAATAATTCACCATACCTTCTGAACATAACATAAACTCATCTCAAATAAAAATTGTAAAATTAGGATAAAGTTCTTGGTTTTGAATTATATGCAAACCAAAAAAAAAAAATCAATCTTCATCTCTGAAAACCTGATAGTATGTGCATCTTTAATTTCATTTTTTTTTGTCAACATCTTTAATTTCATTTAAAAATGGGATGATCCTGTTGGGTGGGTCCCTCCTCAAGTGGGAGCCCAGACCAACACAAAAAAGAAAAAATATGAAAAAATAAGGCAATTTCTATCTACACATACATGATTTTCTATCAACACATACATGCTGCGGAACTAATAGTTCCGCAGGTGTATTTTTTTTCTGACACACACATACCGCGGAACTATTAGTTCCGCGGGTTGTAATTCACTGCGGAACTAATAGTTCCGCAAGCATTTTTTATTCGTTATGTGTGTGTCCGAATTGAATTACAACGCGCGGAACTATTAGTTCCGCAGTGAATTACAACTCGCGGAACTAATAGTTCCGCGGTATGTGTGTGTCCGAAAAAAAATACACCTGCGGAACTAATAGTTCCGCAGCTGTATGTGTTGATAGAAAAACATGTATGTGTAGATAGAAATTGCCAAAAATAAATGGTGTGTGTGTGCTTGGTGATTGGGCCAAAGCCCATTATGTGACTAAAAGGGATTATAATTGTTTAGTGTGACTAAGACACTGTTTGGATAACAAGTTTATCTACTGCCTATGGCATAAGCTGTATAAGCTACTTTTATAATCAAAGAAAAATTATAGTGAAACTTATTTTATATAAGTCATAAGCTGTTTTGATAAGCTATCCTGTGTAGCTTATGAAAAATAAGCCCAAAACAGCTTATGAATCAGTCATAAGTTATGTTCATAAGTTCTGCATAAGTCAATCCAAAGAGGCCCTAAAAAGGAATACACACTAAGATGGTAGTGGGTTATGCTAAAGGCTACATCAGCTTCTTCACAAAGATCCTCTTGGCTAGTGTTTATAGTATTTTTTGTGGAGTCTCTCTGTTGTTTGGGGCTCGCAGGTTTGTATGTTTGCAGTGAGTCTGGGTTCGAAAGGTTGTACTCCTCGGTATGTGGTAGAAGTTTGACCAGAAGCTGGACAGTTAGCAGCGTTTCATGTGCTAAACGTTTTCTTTATGTTTGTTTCGGCTTATGCTAATGGTTGACAGGCTGTGCCTGGTGGTTGGGCGTGTACGCCTTGTAGTTATGAGGCTTGTCCTCCTTTATTAATGATGGATCTGTTGATCCTTTGACCCAAAAAAAAAAAGTGTGTGCAACGTGAGGTAAAGTGGTGCACAGAGGCACACTTGCGAGAAACGAAAAGGCACGGCGTGAGACGTAACAGCGGCGCAGCAATTGGAGAAGAAGAGGGTCTCTCAACGGATGATTTAGTATAGTAAATGTACTCTGTTTTAGTTGAAATTTAAGTGAGTTGTTCCTATTGAAGAATTCTTTATATGATATATTTTATTAGTAGTTTTATCTTCTCTATTGTTAGTGTCAGTACCCATTGTTGAGTTTTATTGTGTTGATTTCCACCGTGTTAGTGTCAGTACCCATTATTTTTATAATGGAAGGTTTTTGAACTAGGTCCCGTGGTTTTTTACTCTCTCACATTAGGGGAGGTTTTTCCACGTTAAAATTCGTGGTGTCCTTATTTAATTTTTTTGCTCCTTTTTCATTGCTATTATTATTGGAGTTGACTTCGTTTGGACTCTTAATATTCCGTTGCGTACTCTGATCCCAACAACTGGTATCAGAGCCTGGTTCCTTTTTGGTGATTACCTTGTGGAGAACATGGAAGTCAATACAAGCCGAATGGTGACTTTGAATGGTTCGAATTATGCCCTCTAGAAAGGCAAGATGGAGGATCTGCTTTATGTGAAGAATTTTCACCAGCTTGTGTTCGCTACAGAGAAGCCCAGTGATAAGACTGAAGAAGAGTGGACTCTAATGCACCGACAGGTATATGGGTACATCCGCCAGTGGGTTGATGACAACGTGTTGAACCACATTAGTGGGGAGACACATGCTCGGACATTGTTGGATCAACATGAACAGCTGTATGAGAAGAAAACAGGAAATAATAAGATGTATTTGATCAAGCAGATGTTGAGCTTGAGATATGAAGACGGGTCTCCGTTGGCAGATCATTTGAATACTTTTCAGGGAATTATGAATCAGCTATCTGCTATGAGTATTAAGTTTGATGAAGAAATTCAGGAGTTGTTGCTTCTTGTTTCAATGTCAAATTCGTGGGAAACATTCAGAATGTCATTGTCAAATTCTGCTCCTAATGGTGTGTTGTCAATGGACCTTGTTAAGAGCAGTGTTTTGAACGAGGAGATGAGAAGAAAGTCTCAGGGTTCCCATTCACAATCTGAGGTCTTGGTTACTGATTCAAGGGGGAGAAGCAAGAATCGACACTCAAGTAATAGAGATCAGGGCAGAAGCAAATCTAAAGGTAGATATAAAGATGTTGAGTGCTACCACTATGGTAAGAAAGGGCATATTCAGAGGTATTGTCGGCTTTTGAAAAAGGAGAATGAGGACAAAGATAAAGATAGAGATTGGGGAAAGAAAAATGAAAAAGATTCTGATGAAGACAGAGCTCGATGATTTACTTCTTGTTGAGGAAGATGATGCTGTTAATGTTGTTGACAATGCATTGAGTTGGGTGATCGATAGTGGTGCTTCGGTACATGTTACATCCAGGAGAGATATTTTCAGCTCTTATACTCAGGTGATTTTGGTGATGTGCGACTTGTTCATGAAGGTGTATTAAAGTGTGTTGGCATTGGAGAGGTTAATTTGGAGACATCTAATGGTACTCAATTAACTCTCAAGCGCGTGAAGCATGTTCCAGACATTCGATTAAATTTGATTTCAGTGGCTAAGCTATGTGATGAAGGTTATGACAACTTATTCTCACGGGATACTTGGAAACTTACCAAGGGTTCTATGGTTGTTGCTAGAGGTATGAAGTGTTATACCCTTTACGTGGCACATGCAAAAATAATTAAGAATGTTCCTGCAGTGGAGTCAGCTGATAAAGTTGAGCTATGGCATTGGAGGTTGTGTCACATGAGTGAGACAGACATGGTTGAGCTAGCCAAATAGGATGTTTTGTCTGACATGAGAAATCCACATTTGCAGAAGTGTGATGATTGTCTTGTTGGGATGAAAAATAGTTTCTTTCGAGAGCCACACACCTACCAAGAGACCGGGAATTCTTGATTTGGTGCATTCTGATCTATACGGCCATATGCATATGAGATCGCTTGGCGGCAGTGCATACTTTTGACGTTCATTGATGACCATTCAAGAAAGACTTGGGTTTACACCGTGAAGAGTAAAGATGCTATTTTGAGTGTGTTCAAGCAATTTAAGGCCTCAGTTGAGCGTGAAACTGGGAAGAAGTTGAAGTGTATACGCACAGGTAATGGAGGTGAATACTCAGGAGCTTTAGATGCTTATTGTAGAGAGCGAGGGATTAGACATCAAAAGACTCTACAGCTGAATGGTGTTGCCGAGAGGATGAACATAGTATTAGTTGAAAGAGTTAGATGTTTCTTCCACATTCATTTTGGGGGGAAGCATTGAGTGCGGCTGTTCATGTCCTAAATCTTTCACCATGTGTGTCCTTGCAACATGAAGTACCGAAAAAGTTATGGTCAGATAAAAAATGTTTCTTATGATCACCTACGTGTTTTCGGATGTAAAACATTTGTGCAAGTTCCTACAGATGAGAGATCTGAAGTGGATGCAAAGAGAAAGCAATGTGTGTTCATTGGCTATGGTCTAGATGGGATTGGGTACAGGTTTTATGATCCTGTTGTGAAGAAATTTATCAGAGGTTGTGATGCTGAGTTCGTGGAAGACCAGCAGTTGAGAGACATTGACAGGGAAGAGATTTCAGTGCCCCGTGTCAGTGCTAATATGGATGTTTCTTTTGAGCCTAGACCAAAATCAGACAGAGTTGAGGTTTCTGATCAGCCAGAGAGATTTGATGTTGATGGTGCTGCTTTGATGAATGATGATGGAAAGCCTGTATTTGCCAGAGATACAGATGCCGTGTTGATAAAACCCCAATCAAGAAAGAAGCTTGAAACTTGCAGCAGAGTTGTCGGGAAGGCAACACTTGGCCCCACTTGAGCCGTGAGGGGGAAATATGTTGGGTGGGTCCCTCCTCAAGTGGGAGCCCAGACCAACACAAAAAAGAAAAGGTCTGAAAAGAAAAAATAAAAGGTGTGTGTGTGCTTGGTGATTGGGCCAAAACCCATTATGTGACTAAAAGGGATTATAATTGTTTAGTGTGTGCAACGTGAGGTAAAGTGGTGCACAAAAAAAGAGGGTGTTAGGCCCAGGTGTTGTACTTGCCTTCGGGCTTGGGCTTCGGCCTTTGTTATATATATCTTCAGTTGACCAAAAAAAAAAGACACACTTGCCAGAAACGAAAAGGCACAGTGGCGTGAGACGTAACAGCGGCACGACAATTGGAGAAGAAGAGGGTATCTCAACAGATGATTTAGTAGAGTAAATGTGTTCTGTTTTAGTTGAAATTTCAGTGAGTTGTTCATGTTGAAGAGTTTTTTATTTTGATATATTTTATTAGTGATTTTGTCTTCTCTATTGTTAGTATTAGTATCCATTATTAGGTTTTATTGTGTTGATTTTCACCTTGTTGGTGATAGTTTTAATGTTCTGTTGATCCCTATTATTGATAGGAAGACTTTGTTGGTGTATCCATTATTTTTATAGTGAAAGGTTTCTGGACTAGGTCCCGTGGTTTTTTACTCTCTCACATTGGAGGAGGTTTTTTCACGTTAAAATTCGTGGTGCCCTTATTTAATTTTTCTGCTCCTTTTTCATTGCTATTATTATTGGAGTTGGTTTCGTTTGGTTTATTTTCTGATTAAGTTCTCACAAGAAGGGGAGAGTAATTGAACTTTTAATATTCCGTTGCGTACTCTGATCCCAGCAGGTCCTAGCTACTCCATTTGACGATCCACTCAAGAGAGACCCACCTCACCCGTCCCGCAGTACTATTGCTTTGGGAAAAAATCCAAAAAAATAAAAGACACATATTGACTAGAGATAATGCCTAAATAGACTATATAAATTATAAGCAAAAACTTATAAGTCGGTTTTGTGTAGATGAGTTGAACCCACTAAATCTAATACCAAAATCTAAGAGAGTATATCCTTTATTTATTTATTTATGTGTTTTAGTATTTTAAGGTTGCTGAAAAATGGTCCATGTGGAGAAGTCATTTTCCCTTCTGGGGATATACATCTTTAAATTTGAAGCTCGTGCTTGGCCTCATGTTCTCCCCCTTGGCGGTGGAAAGGTTATAATGAAATAGCCTTAATTGGTCTGGCAACTCTTCATAAAGGTTTTTGTAAGAGGGTGGGTTCTGTCTGATGTCAATTTAAGTTTCCCGTTTCTGCTTTGAAGCCTGACCTGTAAACGTGTCGGTCACATATATATGGAGCAAAGGCACGTCCCATATCGATTAACTACTTTGCATCATGTTGTTACTTCCATTTATAAAAATAGCAATAAATAAATATAAATAATACACGAAACTAAACGATCCGGGAAATACTTGTTACTTCCATCTACTTGGATTACATATTTGGTACATAATGCCATGCGTATCTTAGTTTATTTTGTTTGTTTTAATAAACGATACGATCCGGGAAATAATTTTGAGCATGGACATCAAACTCCAATTGCTTCTGGGTTAGGATGTTATATATACCAGCCTCCCCATTTCATTGATTCCCACGGAACAAAAATGGAACAAGGACTCCGTTGGTGCTTAGCGAACACTGCTGCACTATGATTCTGGTTCTCACTATGACGAATTATTATTATTAATTTACTTCATTTGGTACATATGGGGTACACGTGTCATGTGTGTAATGCTTCCTACTCAATCTAAACAAGTCACTCCCCACCTCCTTGTGGCTAGGATTGGCAAATCAATTAATTTTTAATCATCCTCAATTTTTTATTTTCAATTAAAGTTGTTGTTTTTTAATTATTTACTATTTTTATTAGGAAAAATATTCGTATTTTGTATGGGGTCGGGTCCAATAGACTAGATAATGTGTATATTTTCTCTCCCCCGACATTTCCCACTTTGTGGCACTACATAACCTAATTGGTCAATATAGTTGCCTTGTAAATTAATATTAATCACTTTTAAAAAATGTGTTTGTTACTTTTTAAAAAATTAATCAGTTATATTATGACGGGTATGTTAAAAGAAGTGTCTTCCTAACATTCCTCTTTAGTGTATAAACATGTTCTCTTTTTGGGTAGTCTTATATATCTTATATATATCATATCGCATATATATAAAAGAGAGTCATATTTTTTTGTCAACAAAAGATAGTCATATACATTTGTTTATTTCTCATAGGACCTCTATAAATGGATGTCATTCTTTTTTAGGGTAGTCTTTTCTTTTGTTGTCAAAAGGGTAGTCTCGGATACAACATAGTTAGCCTTATATATTCAGGGCTAGCTTATGAGTAAAGAAACTCAGACCCTTACTTTAAATCCAGTACTAGGGACATAAATGTTATTTTACATTCGAATATATAAAATTAACAACTTTTATTAAAAGATATCCTGGTTAGTAGGCAGCTTGTGTTTCAACCACGAGATGCAGAGTTCAAATATTAGAGAAAGAAAACGATATCATCGTTCACATTACACAGAAAGCTCTTGATCTTAGCTTAGATTGTTCGGGTTGAAGTGAGAATATATTAATATAAGTGAAATTTCTAGGGAAAAAATGATGACAACTAAGAAAAAAAGTAAATGTAATTAATGATACGTTAAGAGTTTCACAAACTAACCTGCTAGTGCCCAAGTCCTTCATGACAACTTTAACTTCATCCTCTGTGGCTCCCTGCTGTTGTAGCTCACCCAATTTATCGCGCACCACTTTCTCTTCTTCATCGATGTCTAATCCAGCTACTCCATTTAGTGACTCACCCAAGTGATACGGGTTCTCTAATATGAGCCCTTCTCCCTCACCACACACATAAGCTGAAATTAATGTGCAATGCGCAACAATAATTATTTTGTGCTATATAATGTGACACTAGCTAATTAATGTTGCTTTGTCCTAACAGCCGTTGGATGGGGTTGATATGGACATTAATTGATACTACTGACCTGTTGATACATGCACAAGAACCTTGAGTTTAGTACAATTTTTGGCGAAGCCAATGACATACTTAACTCCAAAGGTATTTAGGCCCAAAGATATATCATACCTGCAATTTTAAAGAAAAATACATTTTGGCTGAGTAATTAGACAAAATTAATATTGAGCTGCAGGTATAAATTAAAGTCTATGATATTTTACTATATACCTTTCATCAAAGTTAGTAGTTGCAGCTAAATTAACAATAACATCTGTTTGATTGTAAATCTCTTCCCTTAGAATAGAATCTTCCAGTCCCAAGTCTTCACGAGAAATGTCCCCGGGTACCAGAGTCACCTTTTCCGAAACAAAGGAAATAAAATTTGTCCCCAATTTTTCCTTTAGCAATCTAAACAAGTCCTTCCCTATTATCTACATCCACACCAAAATACATACATATATATTTAGTACATACCAGCTTCAAGCTTAATTAACTAACTAATAATTGTGACAATGTGAGAAAACAAGTCCCTGAGGCCACTATCAATGATTGGGAAAAATCTTAAAAATTTAACATTGATAGAAAGCAAGACATATGTATCTACTTGAAGCCTTTAATTCGGTGCTTAATTAACAAACATAAATGCTAATGCTTATTTAACTACTCAATGAACAGGGCATGACTATTATATGCAGACATCTTTCAAACCAAACTAAGAGAGATAATGAAAGAAAAGGTACAGCACAAAGCAATACTGAGTACTAACTAACTAACTTTTGTACCTCGTTGTGCAGGCGATGAGTAGCAGATTTGGCATCTGCAGCTCTTAAAAGAAGATAAAGCTTCTTAACATTTGGTTGAACCCTCAATACCTTCTCCAAAAAAACTGTGAAACATTCAGGGTACAAACAAAATGAGACATCTATCATCAATATTGTATCTCATGTAAAATGTACATATTAGCAATAGCATCCCTTTTGAAAGGGGGAAAAAAAACAAGAGGGAGAAGGAGAAAGAGAAAGAGAAAGGAGGGGTATACTTTTGGCTAGAAAACCAGTGGCACCAGTGACTAAAATGGTCTTGTCCTGAAGGAAGTGGAGTATACTTCCCAACTCCATTGTAGAAAAAGTGTGTCAATTAATGAGAGAGAAAGGGAAATAGTGGCAGAGGCAGACACAATGGAGTACTGGGGCGATCGAGGCCTCATGCATGCCCATTTGGCAATTTCATATAAAAGCAGAGAAATAATCAGCATGTTGCAATTATGAGATGGAGTGTACGCAAGCTGTGGGGATAGTTTTAAACTAGTTAAAACCGGACCGGTCACTGAACCGGTGAGGGTAGGGGTTCAAGGTTCAGAGGTTCGTCCGGGGTTTGACCGGGGTTCAACCGGAGTATAATAAAATAATATTATTTTAATTATAAATATAATATATAACATTATATATCATGATATATAATATTATTTTAAACTCTAAACCTATACAATATTGAGCAAAAATTAACATAAAAGTCATAACTTTGTAAAGAAAAATTAAACTTTACTACTAAATGTCATAATTCATAATATAAAATATTCAAAATTACAAATAACTAAAGAAAGTGATATATTTTTATTTAAAAAAATAAATTTTTTGATTTTTTTTAAAAAATAAAAAAATGAAAGTGTGAACCGGTTCAACTCGGTTTTTGACCAATTTTTCAGTTTTGACCGATTTTTTCGATTTTTGACCGGTTCTTTGCCATGCCGATTTTCATGAACTACCGGACATGGGTCCGATTCCCGATTCAACCGGTCAGACCGGCCGGTTCGATCCAGTTTTAACTACACTAGTTTTAAATTTATTGCATGCCTTAGGGTCAACAAGAACAAATGTACAACATATTAATTGGTGATATAAATAAATAAATAAATGTACACACATATCTGACGAATGGGTGTCAATGGGCCATGGTTTGGTCGTGGTACTGGTATTGCTTTGTCATGTATTTATTGGCCGAAGGTTTTATACATAGGCCAAAATCATGTTTAAAGCAGCGTCTCATGCCATTTTAACATCAATCCAAAGATACACCTATATGACAAAGCAATACTACAGTAAAAAAACAGAACATAAAACTAAAATAACAAAAAAATCCACTAACTGTTGCACAGTGAAAAGCGGGTCGGGTGGTGTGGCGTGATGTACCGAGAATTCGCAATCACATTCTCCAAATACCAGTACCACGACCAAACCATGGCCCATTGACCCCCATTCGTCAGATATGTATGTACATTTATTTATTTATATCACCAATTAATATGTTGTACATTTGTTCTTGTTGACTTTTCCTCAACCACAAACAAAACCAGAGACTAGAAATGAAATTATTGCCCTTTACTTCGGCCAAAATCAATGTGAGCAAGACTTGATACTTTTAAGCTCGATATGAGTCTCAAAAATTGCTATTTCACCGGTGCTTTATAAATATTTTATCTAGATAAAAAAATTGAAGTATTGATTAAGTATAGTAGAAAAAAAAAACTTTCTCTAAACAAATAACTAATAAAAATAAAAATATTAGTTTTATTTTATATATGTCAAAAGATGAATGTTACAAAATAAAAAATAATAATAATATGCAACTACGTGAGAAGGAAAGTATTTACTCTAAAAAAATGAAAACTCGAATTTGTTGCACAAGAGTGGAGAAAATTACCAGGATTGAAAGAAAATTAAATCAATTATCATCATCATTCAATTATTATACAATTTGAAAAGTGACATGCGTGATAACTTGAAAGTCAGAGCTTAATTTTCTATAATAATTGAAGTGACAGGTGTGATAACCGAAAAGTCAGAGCTTGATTTTCCATAATAATTTTTTATTGATGTTTGATTCCAAAATACAAAGTAGAAAACAATATATATAATTAATATGAAAAAAAAATGAAAGTATCGTGGTTATTAGTGTCATAAAATAAATTACTATAGGATAAACTTGCTTGCCAGGTTAGGGCATTTAGGTGAGCAGTCCCTGTAGGTTATGGTTGGGGCGAAGTAATTACCAATTTACATAACAAAGACACATCCTATTTTATCAATTAGAATAATGATATCTTTTGCTCTTTTAATCAAAGATACTTTGAACACGCAAATTAATGTGCTTCGGTCTTGCATGTACATCAGTGCATGCAAGATTTTGTTCAGATGAACAAGAATTGGAAATTAAAGAGGATGAAAGAAATAAATGGCTGGATAATGTTTATCGTTTTTCTGGAAAGAAAAATCCGAGTCTTTGAGCCATGTGAGTAGGTGAAAGAAGGGCCCTAAGCAAGCTGGATTTCGACATTAACTCTGGGGTCAGTATACGTATGACCTTGAGCTGTTCTTCGTAAATGCGAGCTCTGAGTACATTATATAACTGATTTGATGAGCACTTAAAGTGAAATAAATCATTTTATTCAATGATCTAAATTAATTGGTTTGATTTGAGATTGTGGATTATTCATTGGCCATATGTTGAAAGGGGGCCAAAATACCCCAAGTTAAGTCAATTTCTTTCTCTAAACAATGATATATAGCTTGTATTCCCAGGTCATTTCTTGTTGCTAGAGGTGAAAATTACGTTTGCGGTTTGTCGTTTCCTTGTTTGAGAAAATTAATGTGAAGTTAAATGACAGCGTGAAGAAAATTACAATCTTTATTATTCTATACTATTTGGGAATTAGTAACATAATAATAAAAAAAAACTAGTAAATAGTAAGTTAATTTTATCTCATTTCCAAATGCTCATCTGGGAAAGAAAAGTAGCACTGTTAGATAAAATTAAATGAAATTTTAGGGCTCGTTTAAAATAATGTACATATATGTCCCCACAAATTTGGAATTTTATTCAAGCTAAACCACAGGTAACCAAGTCTATAGTCTATACATCCATTAAATGTAACGGAGCCTAAATGATAGAAGAATGAATTTGTCTAATAGAGATGTAAATATTGAGGAGGTTCAAGCTTATTAATTGCCTCAAAATAGATCGACCATCAACAAACAGTATGCATGCCAAACTTGAACCGGTTACTATGAATTTGGCCTTCCATTTCTCGACATGCATGCTAGCTTCTTGATACTGCATGCCTCCAATTCATTGTATTATATATAGTAGTACTATTTGATTCAAAAGTGAAAGAGAGGGAGGGAACAAGGTGAATGAAAACGAAGAAAGAGTACACTGAGAATTGAATGGTAAAACCATTAAAGTGTGCGCCAACTTGTGATGTGCCGCCCCCACCGGCATTCACTGCTCCTCATAAATGAGGGCCACACCCTATCCCTCCCTTCAACCGCAACTGCGCAGCAGCTACGAGTAGCAGTTTAATTAGCAGCACCACAGGTCCCCAACCCATATATGTTCTGCATATTAGAGTAGTTTCAAAGCATCTGCGCGCATAATGTTCTGCACATGTTCCCATCATTAATTTAGTTAATAACCCCATATATATTTTTTAATGCGCATATGATTGGAAGGAGTATATCCCCGGTCGTTCACCAAGACTAATTTCCTTCGATGAATTATTTGAATCCCTGACCACTTGCTTAAGGGACCCGAGCCCATCGCCACTCGGACCAACTATTTGTTGGTTAACAACCCATATATATATATATATATATATATATATATGGGGCCATATCTAGTGAGAAAGGAGATTTTATGTGAGAGTGAGAGGGACAATTATAGGCCCTTGGATTTAAACAGACGGATGAGATTAAAATATCCCCTCAGTAGATTCATTCACTGCTCCCTAATACACACTGTTTACTCTGCTCTTCGTGAAGCACTTCCCGCGGGTTTCGTCCCTATTTGCGTCGCCCTTTGTGAAACACCACAATACCGACTCGTCTTTTGTTGTGCAGCCACCGCTATCAACGAGACAATCGTCGTCCCTGCTTGATCTCTCTCCCCCCACATCAAGCCTCGCAACCCCCCATTAGCGGCCCCTGTTTTCGTTTCTAAACTGAAGCCCTGTTTTCATTCCTAGAGTGAGGCTCTGTTTTTGTTATTCAAACAAAATATATAGTCATTATTCAGCTTTGTAGAAGGTTGGTCAAAGAGACAAATATCCCTATTGTGAGCATTGGTCCAAACTGTTGAATGGTAGGTGCCTAGGCCTCTGATATTTTTGCGATAATATATCTGTTGTGTTATCTTTTTGTTTTGGTTGTCTTCATTGTTAATTAGTTCTATTAATTGTTTTGAATATAGTGGCTTATAGAATGTTGATGTGCGGTGTATTCTTGACCCCTTGCTATGATGATTAGTTCAGATGCTACTTGTTCTGAAGGCATGCCATGTCGACATATCCTTTTTGTATTAAAGGGGAAAGGTTTAAATGAAATCCCAAGCCATTACATTGTTAATAGATGGACAAAATTGGCAACTAGTAGACCAGTTTTTGATTGTGATGGAAATTAGATGGCAACTAGTATCCCCCCCATGGCATGTCGTGGCGGGGAAGGAAGATGCCGCTCGGCGGCGGCGGCGGGGTAGTCGATCGTGGCAGTGGCCGTGGGTCATGGCGGGGAAGGAAGATTGTGGGTTTCAACGGGGCTGCATCTCAGAGAAGAAGAAGAATAACTGAGTTTGGGGAAAATCAACTAGTCACACTCACATGACAACACTTAAATGGGTGATTCAATCCTAGCCATCTATTTTGATCCAAAGGCTGATAATGACTCCTCTCACTCTCATAAAAATGATTTTCTCAATAGACATGACCCCTATATATATATGCACCAAAACTTAAAAATAAAAAATGAGTGTGAAAGGTTAAAGCTTGTCAGTGATTTAGCAGCGGCTAATGGGACGCGGATTAGGTGCAGTCGCGCAGTCGACTGCACCTAATCTGGACTGTCTATTTTGATCGGACGGTCGACAATAAACCAAATTTAAAATTCGAACTAAAATCCTGAACCGACCGATCTTGATCCGACAGCTGTGATGGCCCTGACTGCATGACTGCACCGTTTTGCTGACTGCACCCAATCCGGGTCCCGGCTAATGCTATCATCAGAATATAAAGATAAAAACATATTTTATAAATGTTGATTCTTTCTTATTATCTCTGTTCCAAAACATATGCGTGTTTTTAACTTTTATTTTTCTCCAAAATTTGGGTTATTTTAGAATTTCAAAATATAATTAGGTATTTTTTTCCAACTATACATTTAGATTTAATTAAGAGGGTAGAATTATAATGAGAGTAGTTGGGAATAATAAAAAGAAGCCTAAAAAGAAATAAAAGAGATATTTTAATCTAATATTTTAGTTAGGCTTAATTGTACTTTTGATTTTCAATTATTATGATTGTACAATTTTAATTCCTCAATTTTCCAACCGTTGCAATCAAGTTACTTTGTCGCTATGACGTATGCCAAGTTCACATCTAATCTAATAGGTGAAGCTTACAATGCACAAGCAAATCTTTTTGTGCATGTGCACAAATGATGCATGAGCCTTCATTTTTGTACTTTTTAATCTTATGGTCAATATTACATAAGGGCAACCTGTTAAGTAGGTAATGTTAAAGTTTGATCAATATTTGTTGATTGGTGTCTAGAGAATGTATTAATTACTAAAAGAGTTACAATTTGAGAAAAATTACATTTTTGCTTGCATTATTCCCTAATTTGCGGCCAATCATATCCCTAATTTGCATCTTTTTCTGAATATCTCCTCGACAAAACATAAGTAGGGTTGGCAAAGAGGGTCGGTCCGCCCCCGACCCTTCAAAACCTACCGAAAAATGGGGCGGGACGGGCTGGCCCGCCAAAAAAAGTGGGTTGGGGTACCCCAGCGTGCCCCGCTGGTGGGTTGGCGGGTTGGTCCGCTACAAACAAAAAAAACAAAGAAAAAATAAGATGTGTGTAAAAGCGGCGGGTTGGCGGGTTGACCCACCTAACCCGCCCAAAAAAAAAAGGGAGGGCCCGCCAGGATAGCCCATTTTGAACCCACCTTTGGGCGGGACAAAACAGATTGTGGGTTGAAAACCCTAACTAGACCTGCCCTTTTTTGACGGGTTGGCAGACTGGCCAGCTGGGCCCAGCCCACATTGCCACCCCTAAACATAAGCAATCGGGACAAAAATTGGGTCATGGTTGACAGTTCCATCCAACTATCTAAACCAGCTAACATTAACAGCAGCAACAGCCAGATTTTTTTTAAAAAAAAAAATTCTGTTTTTTCGACACGTATCGACTTATCGTGATCGACTAAAATGTACCGATGTAAAAACATTAATTAATTGCTTGGCCGCAAATAGGTCAACTACAGTTCCATTCCACCCAAAAAAAAATAGGTCAACTACAGATCTTATCTTTATTTTTTTTTATCTTCCATTGGTGCTCAATTATTTTTCGGTTTTGGCCAAACATTGTTTTGGTCAAGTTTTTGGCCAAAAATTGGTACCCAATTCAACACAAGCAAACTTCAAAATTGGGCCAAAGAGGTAATCCTTCAAAACGGGCTCATGCCGCAGCCCTCGTGGTCAGGTCGGTTTTGAACTTTTTTAAAACATCTAGAAAATTTTGACCAAAAAAAAAAAACATCTAGAATCAAGCCAATCTAAACTGACTTTAACAACCAAATTAAGCAGAAAATAGAACTGAAACAGTAATGAGTAAATATCATAAATTATTTTTATCATATAGTACTCTATCTCATTCAAAACGTTATATTATGATATACCATCCATTGTTACAAAACTTTCAAAAAAATAAAAATCATTATGCATATAGCTAGCTAACAAAAGGTCAGAAACTCATTATGTCCGTGAAACATCTGGCATAAATATGCGTCAAACACCAATACTATATAAATATTTTAAAGTATACGCGCTTCCTTGTTGCCATCCCTACTACACTAGCATAATCTTAAAATCAAACAGCTAACATAACTATCAGTAGTCACATATTATACAGAGATGGAATTTCCAGATTCCACAGATGTTAAGACAAAATTAACAGGAAATAAGAACTAATTTCCCAGCACTTGATTTCAATTTTGAAGGGAGAAACTACATATCATCAACTTTTGCTACCTTAGAATTGTGGCCCGTTAGTGAGATCAGCTTTAGAGACAGTTGACTTTGACCATCAATAGAAATCCTATCATTGCTTCCTATTGGATTTGGAGGTATAGTTCAGGTGAATGTGAAAGTAGATTGATTCATCATTCAGTTCATCCTTGCCACTTTAACAAAACCCCATGTTGATAAAATCCTAAAGGTAGAAATGCTAACTCCCTATAGTCAAGAACCTCCTTCCTGATCTGGTGTATCAAGGTAGAAATGCTAACTCCCTATAGTCAAGAACCTCCTTCCTGATCTGGTGTATCCTGGACAACTTGATCAGTAACAAGGGCATTATCAGCACTGGCTTCATTTGCAAGTGCAGGAGTGAAACTTGTGGGTGTTTTTGCCACCTGGGCATTGTTCTTGCTGCTATCTGTGGCTGCACCCTCAGGATGCTTCTTATCTAGTTTTGGTGGAGCAGTGTCCTTTACACCTGTTGCTAATGAACAACTCTCTATTTGGTTGGTTACAGGTGCAGATGTCTTAGGTGGTAACACTGGATTTCTGTGATCATGATTAGCATCAGCAATCTCGTATTCCGATACCAGATCCATGAATTCGTTAAGCAGTCTCTGGACCTTCCTGTTTGATGCCATGGCCGGAAGAATGTCTTCGATAAGGAGTTTGTGTTTCCTCATTCCCTGCAAAGATCCCAATGGAAAAGTTCAGATGATAAGCTCATCATATGGTTTGGCATTCACGGCAGCTCTGTATGTCAATAGAATTCCAGCATCTTATTGTTGGGATTTTTGATATTTTTTTAGGATAAATAAATATGTAAAATTATTGCTAGATTTAAATAATTAGCTAATGAATCTTTCGATAATGCTACCATCATATATTCATATATTTCAGTTGTAATCCACAACTGGTATGGAATGGAAAGAGAGATAGGATGGGATAGAAAAGGGGATGAATGAATGGAACACATTTGCCTTCCCCCATGTTTGGATGATTAATGAAGCAAAAAAAGAGGGAGGTAAATGGTTGTAAGAGTAAAATCTCAATATAACCCCGAATAATTTTTTATGCAATTAAAATTTGGGGGTAAAATAGTAAATGACAATGTTTTTTCTTTTATAGTACATGACAACATTTTTCCAATTATGTTAGTAGTAGTAGTCTTACAAGCACAAAAGGGTCCCATGCCAAGGTCTTTGAATCCGATGATGCTTCTTCAGCCATGCCTGTCGGAGGTCCAAGGAAACTCTCACAGACTTCTCGTAATCGAGATTCATCTGCTTCTCTGCAATTATTTCATAATCTTTCTTTAGTCTGCAACTAGTCCAAAGTCACAGAGACCACAGACAGCAAAAGGTAAGGGGCGGGGGGGGGGGGGACATGTCACTCGGTTAGAAACACTTATTACAGGAAACAGACAGCATGCACGTTTCATGCAAGAATGAGAAGGTGCCCAAATTGCATTTGGAGAATCATAAAAGAAAAAGAGAATACAATAATACCTTGCAAGAAAGCGTGCATAGGACAATAGGCATTGGCGATATTCATTGGGGGATCCCAAAGCCAAAGAAGATGCCAACTGAGCTTCCAAGTGAGCACGTGTCTGCACTCCATCATCAGTCACTCTATATCAAAGTATTCAGGCTTAGAAAGTTTTCCTTTCGACATCGATATACTATAACTACCTAGAAAGAGTGTATATGGAAGAATAAAATAACATAATGTACACCCCGAGACAACAAGTATGCTCTGTCTTCCTCCTAAACCAAAATATAAACAATAACAGCCAAAGTTTTTTCCTACTAGGTGGGGTTGACTACATGGATCAATTGATGCCATAATATTCTGTCATGGACCATATATCTACAGATAGACCATTTAATTATAGATCTCTCTTGATGGTTGGCCTATAATTTTCTTTGGTCTCCCTCTTCCTCTCACTGTTTGACTATCCTCCAACTGGTCTAGCCTCCTTACTGCTGCTTCTACGGGTCTTATCCACACATGCCAAAATCACTTAAAAGAATGGCATTTTTTCCTACCATGGGAGTTATCTTAACTTTCTCTCTAATGTGACTTTATTTCTAATCCTATCTTGTCATATGTGACCACTCATCCAACATAACATTCTCATCTCTAGAACATTAACCTTGCTTTCTTGTTGGTTTTTTTACTGCCCCAGCATTAAGTTCCAAACAAAATTGTTGATTTTATAGCTATGTGATAAAATTTTCCTTTGAACCTGAGTGGTACTTTTCTATCACAAAAGCATTCTTCCATTTCATCCACTCCACTTGGATCCTATGGTTAACATCTCACTCTATGTCCCTATTATTTTGTTCGATAGATCCAAGGTACTTGAAACATGCGGCTTGTGGTAGAAAATATGAGCACAAACAATAATTGTATCTATTTTCTGACTCACTTAAGTTTGGACATATCCTTTTAATTTGACGATGAAGCTGAAGCCAACTGTTACAAAATTACAGGATTGAGAATGAATAATATCCCTCCCACCTACCTTAAATCAATTTCATACAATATCTAATAGCATCGTCAAATCAAGGACCAACACTAACTAAAAGGCTGTATCAAACATAGATGCCAATAAATACACACCTAGTCCAACCTGGCTTCCTGGCCAAATATTTTCTAACATCAACCTGCAAAGCAGCCAGTTCACCACTTTGAATTGAGCCCAAACTCCAAGAGCTGGCAAAATTTGATGCAGGGAAGCAGTCATCAGCGACCCTTAGCCAACACTTGAGACTCATGTCGAATAGGAAAGCATGACGAGTGGCCAAAACAACAAGAGGAGAACCAGATTTTGATAGCTTTGCAGATATAACTTTAATAGTGCCTGAAAAGTAAAAAATAAAAATAGAAAATAGAAGGACATAGAGCCAAAGCATACGAAAATGTCAGAAAAACAAGTTATCCTCATATCAGGAAAACAATAAGCACTGCAAAAAAAGTAAATCCAAGCAGCTCCTATATCAAACATATGTAGGAAATATATGGTACCAGCATCTTTAGCAGACGAGTTAGGACTTGAAGCAACAAGAGAAGCCAACGAATCTTGAAGGAGACAGGTTCGGTTGAATAAATCCCATAAATAAAGGGATCCTTTCCTTGTCACCAGCAACAATTTCCAGCATTCATCACAGTCTACAAATGTTGCTGCAGATCCCATCATCATGGTAGGCATAGCTCGTCTCCCACACTTTGTGTAAATCTTCTCAGAAGCAAAAAGAAGTCAAATAGATTACAAAGTGTAAGTTCTACACACTTGGAGTACAAAAAAGCACATCTCCGAATTGAAACTTCTTAATATTTCTTTTTTCTGAATGTCAAAAGATAACAGGAGAAAAGGCACAGAACACATTTAAGTATACCAGCTCCAGAAGATTAGCAGTTTGTAGTTGTGCCCATTTAGATATCAATTGATATAGAATAGTCAATGTCTAATATTTATCGGATATTTTTAAGTATAAGCAACTTTTGGCATAAGCGATTACACAGTCTGCAGTCTGCAAGCTTCTACCTGCAGCATGTGTAGAGGGAATGCAAAAACTGACAACTTGTACAGACTTGATAGGTGCAAAGGAAACTCTTTCTAAGATCTCAATTTGACAACAAAAGACAAAGCACAGTCATTTTCAAATAAATTTTAAACATGCAAAAACTATGTGAAGGTAACTCATAACAACTTGCTATCTGTAAAGGAGGTGCTACCAAAATATCAAAAAGGCATAAAACAAACAATGAAATGCATGGCAAAGATAATTTTCAAATAATACTAAAACATGCGATGATGAAATTATGCACGGGTTACACTAATTTAATTTTTAAATATGTCCCAAACATTTAATTTTTAAATATGTCCCAAACATATATACTTAAAAAAAGAGTGATATTAGCAGAAATAACGTAGTAAAAACTGAAGAGTGTAAACATATATACACATAGAAAGACTATTTACCTGCAGACATCCATCCTCACACCCAACTGCCCAGAAGTTAGCATTTCCAGCTAAAACAGTGACTTTTCCTGATATCCTATCAGACCAAAGTGTTTGAGACCCCCTTGTGCAAGCAATTTCTGTTTCTCTCATCATGGATGTATTTCCCACCCCTACTATGTCATTCACAGCATGTTCTCTCAGGCATGCTTCCAAACAAATAGGTAAAGTATCCTCCCCACCTTTCTTGTCAAATACCCTAATGGAAAGAGTAGCATGAGAAGCAGACAAGGAACCAGTAGTCATTGAATTTCCCAACTTCTCAACATTGATGTTTTCATCTCTGCCAGAAGAAGCTGGAACCTTCTCAATCACTAGACTATCAGAAATTGTCGCCCTAGCAGTAACCCCAGAACGTTCTTTTAAATCTGAATTTCTGCCAAGTCCTCCACCCAAGGTACTTGCTCTAATGCTATCATCATTAGATACAACTCCATTGGTACCCCTTCGGTGATCAGACGACATGAGAGGGAAATCACGAGCTTGGGACTGAACAGCACAAGAAATGTTTTCCTGCTGGGGCACTCCGACTGCTTCTGGAATAATTCTTTTTCTGCCATCAGGACGTCTATATTCTCTTTGCTTGACAGGATTAGGAATCCGGGCAGAGGTTGTAACTTTGTTTAACCCGTCACTAACAGGACCTCCACTCTTCTTATTATGATCAAGTTGAAGCTCGGCATTCTTTGTAGCAACGCGTGTATCAACATAAGCTTTTGCATTTGTCTGGTTTTGCTGAACATTGGAAACCACCTTTTTGCTTGGTGTTTGCTTGGCAGAAGCTGCTTCTAAAAATAACTGTGCTGGACTCTCTGCTAAGTTTGCTTGACGACCTCTCACGTCACCATAGCGATTTTTCTTCAACTCATCTAGTTCAGCATCACTTAGTCTCTGACCAAGTTCTTTCACCTCAAAATGAAATGTAGCAACAGAACCATCCAAGGAACAGGCAAAAAGCGAATATCCATCTGGGCTCCTGTTTCAAGATGAAATGATAATAATAAAAAAAGCACGGAGTCATTCAGGGAAATAAAGAATTCAAACTGATTAACAAAAAAAAAATAAACAGCATTCAAACTGCATATATAATATAGCCATAGATGAAGATCATACCAGGATAAATCCACAACACTTTGAGAAAAGAAATGCTTCGCCACAAAAAGAGGACGAGGACTTGCAGTAGTCCATACAGTTATGGTTCGATCCTGACTTCCAATGGCAATTACATTGTATGGCTGTGGCTCTTTGCTTCCAGTCTTGGAAGCACCATTGGACCATCCAACAGGCACAGACTTTACTTCCTGAGCATTAGAGACATTCCTTCTGAACATTGAATGATTGAACTTGACCACGATAACTGGAGCATTGTGCCCCAAGAAGTCAAATGTTGCAGACCATTCCCCTCTCTCAAGCACAGGGGCAGAATGCCTTGGCTTCTGGAAACCATGAGTAGTGGTGATGAAATGACCACATGGAGACCATCCAAGTCGCCTGAAGAAGGTTGATCCAAGCTGAAAGGGACACGGTTCAATTAGGAAATAGAAAATTATATTGGGTCAGAATAGATTTCAAAGAAACTTACTGATTTAGCCCAGTGACCATCTGTCCTATGAGCAAGACTCCAATCACTAGTTTTCCAAATAATGACTGTTTTATCATCAGATTGACTTGCTATAAAAGATCCAATAGGATCCCAAGCAACCCCCTTAACCAAGCTAGAGTGGCCCCTTAGAACAGCAGTGCAAATGCCATTACTCATATCCCATATATGGATGGTGTTGTCCAAACTCCCACTAGCCAATGTGGAATCATCAGGAGACCAATTAAGATCCACCTACTTTACACATGGACAGGCAGATCCCAAGTTAATGATGCTCGTAAAAAATGTAAAATTATTTGGATACTCAAGGTGATGATTAAAAAAAAAACAATAGATGACCATTTAGATGACACATCTGGTTCATTTACATTCAGAAGAGCAAATGTGAGTTAACTGAAACTTGAAAAACTTTTTCAAGAAAGACAAGAGGTTGAAATTGTGAAAGCAATTGAATTACCACATCTGCAGTGTGCCCTCTCAAAGTCATTGCGACTTTCCAGTTTTCAATATCTGGCGGCTCTCCACTGCCAAATTCTGTGGTACCTGAGCCAGGCTTTCTCTCATGAATCAATATCACCTGATCATCAGACCCGGAAGCAACATACCTTCCATGCTTAGCCCACCTAACACAGTTTACAGACCCAAAATGATCCCGCAGGGTTGCAAGAAGCCTCTGAGAAGACTCATCATCTGTCATGTCCCTAGAAACAGACTTCATATTCCATATACGAACCTGCATGAAACATATAGCTGAGCCTGAGAAGGTGACTATTTGAAAAATCATTTTTGAAGCTCTCAGTCTCAATCTCCTAGCAACTAACTATCAATGCATCAAAAATCTGAGCAAAACTCTTTTTTCCCATTGAGTTTAGCAACAACAAAAATAAAATGGCACAAAACTACCCCATTCATCCGCAAAACAAATTGAACACAACAATGGAATGCAATGTCACTCAACAGAACCAAATAATGACAGACCCCAAATTCAAAATTATAATTAAATTGAGACTCTCAAATAAACCACCAAGGGTGAGAGAAAAGGCCATACATACCTTGTGGTCACCACCACCAGTAGCAAACCGGAGCCCACCTGGTTGAACATCAATGGAGAAAATCTGCATGCCTTCATGCCTAACCCAGCTAGGTTTCTCAGCAATCATCTTCCAAAAATGTCTTTTTTCACTCTGATTGCAGCAAATTCTACACCTTTTCCTTTTCTCTCCTAATGGGGGAGTGCAGGGAGCTGAGAACTTCACCCACTGAGTTCAAAACCTACGAGATTCCAACGAAAACAGCTGTTTCTTAAACACCCTGTGTCCCCCAAAAGCATTGTGAAAACCAGAATCAGCAAAACCCAAATGAAGAGTGGCATGTAAAAATCAAGCAATTATCTTGGTGGAGGGAAAAAAACACAAATAGAGAGCAACCCGTAAAAAAAAAGGAATTTTTTTGCTATTTTCTGAAGAAAAAAAAAGGCTTGTAAAAGTGAAAAAGACAAAGCACCAAGCTTTGGGGCCAATATGAAAAAACCCTACAAAATCATGGAAGGTGTTGGCGAAGATGGAGGAGTTAACTTCCACTTTAACGGTCAAATCTCAAAAGAAGCTAAAAATGAAAAGGAGGAAGAAATAAAGGAATGAAAAAAAAAATTAACAGAAAAAAAGGTGAAGAGAAGGCTACTTAATACCAATAGTATTACTCAACAAATAAAAGGGTTTGATAGACAGAGAGAAAGAGAAAAAAAAAAGTAGAGAACAAAAAATTGATGGATTTAAGGATGTGGATGTGATTGTGAATGCTAACTTACCGTGACTTTGGCTTCTACAAGTTGTATATGAATGTGTTGTGTTCCCTAACCCGCTATGTGAAGAAATGTTCGTGGGCAAAAGGAGAGTGAAAATGATAAGAAAAACTGTTAATCAAAAAAATGAAAAGGATAAGTGAAGAACTGTTAATTTTTATTTTCATATATAACTACAGCTACTGGGTTTTGATATGTCCAAAACTACAGTGTTTTCTTCTTGTATTGCTTGACCTATTAATCTATTCATATAGGGATCCATTAAGAAAAAAAAATGGCATACTCTAATTAAGAAACCTCTTAGACAAAAGCATGGTTGATTCGAAAGATTTAAAAAGTAACAATTGCATTTTCATAGTTAATTGAGACGTGTGAACTAATATTCTTAAACCAAGCAAATAAGTAAGTTACTTATAAGAAAATTAAAATATAATTCACCAACAAATCATATAAAAGTATTTAATGAAAAAGAAAAGTGGTTTATGTAGATGTTTCAAGTCTTCAATGAGTATCTTTTTTTTTTGGGTCATTCTTCAATGAGTATCTTCAATGACTGTATAAGAATCACTTCTATAGGGTGCTCGACGAATATCGTGACTAGGCCCAAATCACCCTATTTCCTATTAATATTTAATATTGTATATACAAAATAAAAGTGTGTAACTCCACAATTTGACAATTCCACCACATCCGCTTCTATCACAATAAATCATTCACGATTTTTAAATAAAAAAATGAGGTTTTACGTCAAATTACTCTTTCGTACTCACTTAAAAAATAATAAAATTTAAGTAAAAGCTGTAAGTTTAAATTATAGCAATCAATGTTTATCTATTAAAGAAATAACCTTTTATTTTTTCTCTTGCTAATTACTAGTAACAAATCAAATCAATTTTAATTATTATTTCTATAAACTATTCAAATAAAAAAGATTGTTAGTTTTCTTAATTTCTCTAATTAACATTTAAGTTTCTTCAATCAATCGAATTAGGCATAGTAAAATATTTGTAAATTATCATTAAACTAGTTTTTTCATCAAATACATCAATTTTTGGTTTTTTAAAATTAAAAAATCCAAACATTTATGTTTCTCATTTTTTTCAATTTTTTTTTTATATTTCACAAAAGTACTCACACAATCCATGAGATATTTACAATATTAGTCCCTTTCAAAGTGAGTCCTTGAAAATGTAAAGAATGTTAATCATTATATAGAATAATTGATACTACGTACATATACATTATATGTCATAAAATTGTTAAAATTTACTCTCTTAGTTTTTTTCATTAGCAATATCTCGTTTTTTTTTTCGTGTCAAAAAAAAAATCTCGTTTTTCTTTCATCAATTTTTTGCTTTATTCATCTAGTGAAATTGCAACATTATTCATTACCATAAGTTATTGTTAACTGTTAAGGCTCTAGTTCTTGTGTTCGTAAAATGTTAAACGATCGATGCTCTAGTTCTTGTTTTGTATTGCTCTTTTAGGTTGTTTCTTATACTATGTTTGGATGGGATTTTTGGAGGGGAGAGGAGTGGAGGAAATGGCTTATAATTTCTAATTATCTTGTTTAGCTTTAATAGGACAAAAGAAATATTATTTTAGAAAGTAGTAGACACCAAGATGTAATTTTTTTTTTAATTTTAAAAACTCCCAAACAAGGTAATTAAAGATTATAAATTTTCCTCTCCCCCTTTCTTTCCCTCCAAAAACCTCCCATCCAAACATAGGGAGTATTATAAAGTCCAACACATGTGCATGAATTTAACGAAGGACATAAAAAAGGAAAGCTTCCTTCTTTTTAAGTTACTGAACCGAGGCTTCGACAAAGTGAAAGTTTAACCTTACATAACACAATGAGCAGCACCATTAACATTAAAACATTCAATAACAAAAGAAATTTCTTCTACCTGCAGATAATCACTGCTGCCACTGACTAAGATAAAATTGTTGAGTACGTTGTGAGATACAAAGATCCACTCTTGCTGATAGAGAATTGGCTATTTAGCAATCCTTAATGATATCTATGGTTTTTTTTCATATAGAAAGTGATGTAAATGCACTTTCTTAAATCTCTATGTAGATAGCACGTTGAGACCAATAGGACTCCTAACCCTTTGTTTACCATTGTTCCATGTCAAGGCACCAAACACAAAGTTCCCATTGCTATTCTTGAAAGGGGTGAAATCAATCCTGAAAGTTATCTTCTCCCCAGTTTTCCAGAACTTCAGTTCTGCTGGTTTAACTCTAACATTCACACCAGATGGGTTTTCAACACTTGCAGCATATGCTGTTGGTTCCTGACCATAGTAAGTAACCGTGCGATAAACAGATAAACTTCCATTCAAGTTGGATACACCAATTGAAGGGTAGTTGAAGTCGTAGGAAGCTGTACGAGCTTTCTGACACTGAGTCAGTTCCCCTGTGAGGTTTCTGAGTTGTGCTGGGCTTGCCCCATTGCTGCAGAGAAAATTAAGAACATCTTGGGAATTAAAATCATATACCAATCCAGGATTGAGTGATGCAACTGGGTTAACATGCCCTGATCCGTAGTCAAATGGGGTGGTTTCAGTTCCATTTGGATCTCTTCCTATGAGCCTGTGTGTGTTATCCATTGCTGTTGCTGTAACATCAGAACAAAGGCATTAACTTAGGATGATTACAAATTACAAACATCAATTCTCATGTTTTTTTTTTGTAGTTGCTGGGAACTTTTATAGCATAAACAACTTACCTGTTGTCATTATTGCAGACATTATGGTTGAAGGACTCCAGGATGGGTACTGAGATTTTATAATTGCTGCAACTGCAGATATGTGCGGACAAGAGATTGATGTTCCTGAAATGATGTTATAGTTGACGGATCGTTGTTCAACCGTGGCTTCAGTAGCCACTGGAGACCATGCTGCCAAAATATTCACTCCGGGCGCTGTGATGTCAGGCTGCATTGTTGGATGAGAGAACAATATTCAATATTTAAATGTTAAGTATATGATCAACCTTCGGAAGTGCTATACCCTCTTTATACTTTTGTACCAATGTAAAGTTTAACTACGAAGAATCTGAGATGCATGCAGGTTTAGACATAGTCCATTGTGTTGTGTAAACTTGCCTTAATAATATCTGGTGTTATTACATTTGGCCCCATGGAAGAGAAAGCTGCCACTTCTGGTGCAGTTTTGGCACCAACAACAGTTATTGTTGGGTAGATTTTAGCAATGGGGTTCCTGACACAACAAAAGCATTAGCAAAAAATTTCACTTATCAATTTTTTTGACAACAAAGTGTGACTAACTTCCATATTGGAGATTTTTTAGAACTCACTTATCTGTCTTTATATATGCTTGAAGCTCTTCTACGGCATCTTGACCAATGAGAGTGCTTGGGATGACAAACTGAAAACCAATATCTCTGGCATTGTGATCAATGAGTATCATTCCAACACCCCCACCTTGCCTTACTACTATGGCCTTCTCTGCTCTGACATCACTGAACTTTTCAATTGTGCAGATCACAATTTTACCCTTGATTAAGGTAGGATCTAGAGTATTGTTCTTGCAGAAGCTGGTAACCAAAGAAATCAAAGAACTTGGATCAAAAAATTGAATCATGGCACTAATGAGTGTTGATTTCATTTAAAGAGCAAAGAGTAGACACCAAGAAGGCAAGAACAAGAATAAAAAAGTTATGTAGAATCTGAAACATGTATCACCAATAAAGTTCGTTTGCTTTGCCAAATAATGCAGAGGATACCTTGCATTTGTTGCTGAAACTCCAGCGGCTGCAGCAGCACTTCCATATATCAAACCATATGAATGCTCCATTTTTATTGGATTCAAAGAAAAACCCTGAAGGCACATAAACCTGTCTTAATTTACTAACTTATACTCATGTATTATGTATATTTACATTTGTAGAAAATGGTTTGTGTCTTTAGTTTCACCTTTAAAACTTTTGAATTACCAAGGAGGATATTTGAACTGAATTCCCTGTCTACTGTGCTAGCAGCAACAGTGAGGATCCAAGGAGCAACATTGCCTGCGGTACGCGGAAAAACCGAGTTTCCAGCTGAAGCAGAAACAAGAATTCCCTTCCGGAATGCATGGAATGCTCCTACACTGATTGCATTTTCAAAGTAAATTGGCTGGGGAGGATCAGGGCCAAGGGAAAGAGATAGTGTGTCAACCCCATCATGAATGGCATCATCCATGGCAGAAAGAACATCGGCATCACTGCATAACCCAAACCAACAGGCCTTGTAGATGGCAAGTCTAGCACTTGGGGCACCACCTCTAGCAGTTCCTTTGGCAATTCCAAATAAGCTGGCATTAGCAACAACTGATCCTGCAATTGTGGAAGCAGTGTGTGTTCCATGTCCATCACTGTCTCGAGCTGACCGAAAGAAAACCTTGTTAACAATGTTTTCCAGTGGACCAGTTTCTGCTTCAAAACCTTTTGAATAGAACCTGGCACCAATGATTTTCCTGAAAAGTCCAAACACCAGATGAAATGAAATGAGTAAGCTTCAAGTTCATAACTCATTTACTTGAATATATAGACTTGGTTCATGAATCTTAAAAACAAGTTACGATGGATTTTGATCTCCAAAATGTGTTCT
This sequence comes from Glycyrrhiza uralensis, assembly GCA_030159175.1. Lineage (NCBI taxonomy): Eukaryota > Viridiplantae > Streptophyta > Magnoliopsida > Fabales > Fabaceae > Glycyrrhiza > Glycyrrhiza uralensis. Next base: position 50,372,029 of record BRZY01000003.1, on the reverse strand, counting down.
TACTTGTTGCAATTGGCTAGTGTAAATTTATCACCAGTAACACACTCTCCCTTGAATTTCTGAGGCACAGGACCTAATCCATCATCATTGAAGCTTTCCGATTCCGGCCACACCCCTGAAAACCAATGTTCAAGTGAGTCGTTGTAATCCGAATGAAAGAAAAAGGAGAAAGAGAGGATCGAAGGAAGTAATTACCAGAGTCAATGACACCAACAATGACATTGGATGTGGAATCCAGAGCTATATGGCTGCTCTTGTGGACCGAGTCTAATCCAAGAAAATCCCAAGAATGTGTAGTGTGGAGCTTATTCATTTTGCTCTCAAAAACAGACACAACCGAATTATATTCTGAAACGTAGTCCAAAACATCCATCAGAGCAGGTAAATGATTAATAGGTTGTTCCATATGAATTATACAGCTCCACATTGGAGCCACCCCATTAAATTTGAGACCCCAAGGATGTAAGCCAAAAAATATTTAATTAGAAAGATAAAAGATAGAGATTAGAAAGATATGATAGTGGAATACAATACCTGCAAGCTTATTAGCTTGCTCTGGAGTAATCATGGCTGAGAAGCCTCGAAAGCTTTTACTGTAATGGTGTAGTGCCGCAGCCTTTGCTTCACTGAGACTGAAATGTGAAAATAATTTATACAGGAAGACTATGTTAGCCTAAATTACTATTCCATTTTGAAATGTTCACACATATAAATCAAGCTTAAAAAAGGAATTAGTCTTAATTTGAGTGCCATGCCTTCCAGTGACTGAAGTTAGTATGTCATGGTTTGCTCTGATTACAGATTCTGAATTGGGGTGTGAATGATCTCCCATGTAAACTATATAATGCTGCATCAAGCCAAATCACAAAATTAGTTTCGTTTTATACAAGTAATTAAGTGCTGCTAGTTATTGTACTTGTTTTAATTTGCTTGATATATAGCTCATAGGCTATAGATGCATGCAGCTTACGTAGACAGCATGCATCAAGGGTTGGGCAATATCTACTTTCAGAATACTCCTTACCTTTGGGGCGGATCCATTCACCAAAGTATATCCAACAAACAGGAGAAGGGCGAGACTTAAAATTTTGGCAAACCCCATGATATGCAGAAAGGATAGAGGACAGAAAGCTAAATGTGGAAATGGTGAGTTTCTTATGGTAGGTGATTCGCCCATTTTATATATAGCCAAAACAAACTAACTTATATGTCATATATCATATAAAAAAAATCAGTTGCCGCCGGCTTTATATGTTTCTGCTTACAACTTAGTGCACATTTGGGATTCTTAAAATAGAAAAGAAAAGAAAAATAAATTTAAAAAAGATGGGATCATTATATATGTTAAACGAACTAGCAGCATTTGGAAGAATAACAAACGGCAATTATTGTGTGAATGAAACGGGTTTCAAACATTTATAAATTCAAGGAAGGTTGTCTAAACTCGAAAGCTATTATAGGACATTTCATTTTTCATGAATAAAAAAACTATAGTACATTTCTGCATTAGCTAAGATGCTTGATTCTCTAATCTCTGATTCTTCAGCAGAGCAAACATCCGCGTCAATACTTCAAAAATGTTGGTGCTGCATAAAACATAAATACCATACCCTGCATACCAAGAATGGCCAAATCCTAATAATAATAATAATTGTATACAAATAGGTTATCTACTAACTTGACAGCAACTACGTGACATTCAAGTCATCACCTGGCCTGAAATGCCGTCCCTACCATCCAAACAATTATTTAGTGGTGGCAAAAGCGTAATTTATTCAACTTTATTTTTGTTCATGTCTTCTTACTCCGTCGTCATCCAGCAATGCCTGCTCGTCTCTCACGTAATAAAATTTGACCTTTCCAAGCATTTACTCATACAAATCAGGTTTTGGACAATTTCCACCACGCAATCTTAGGAGTAATTTGAATTTTAATTACAAACTAATCTATCACATTTGGTTAAACTTTCTGTTCCCAACCAAATTTTATGATTAGATGAAAATTATTAAGCTATATTTGGCAATTAGTTATACTCGGTAGCAAACCTTTAATGTGCAAATCAGAGTTGATTTTGTTAATAGCTATTTACAGCTGTATTGCAATTAGGCTCTTGTGTAATTAGTAGCTGTATATATCAGAGGCACAATTTTAGGAGAGATCGCAGGTGCCCATTCTTGTATATAAACAATGGCCCTTTGAGGAATAAGACGATCTGAACCATTATTTTACATGGTATCAGAGCCATGGAAAATAAAGAAGATCGACCAAAGCCTTCTGTGGGAGGAGACGACCAATCTCTGAAGAAAAGGCCAGCATCATATGATCTCAATTCCAACGACAATCCTGGAAGTGTGATCACGCAGGTGCAACTGCGAGGTGAAAACTATGATGAATGGGCTCGAGCTATGAAGACCTCTTTGAGAGCAAGAAGAAAATGGGGTTTCATTGACGGAACCATAACGAAACCCGAAGAAACATCCTCTGTAATGGAGGATTGGTGGACTGTCCAAGCCATGTTGGTGTCATGGATCTTGAATACGGTAGAACCTTCACTGCGAACAACCATGTCCTATTTGGAAACCGCCAAGGAACTTTGGGACGACATAAAAGAGAGATTTTCGGTTGTGAATGGTCCACGCATTCAGCAGCTGAAATCAGACTTGGCACAATGCAAACAAGGAGGTTTGTCCATTGTGGCTTATTACGGAAAGCTGAAGGCCCTTTGGGATGACCTGGCCAACTATGAACAACTACCGACTTGTACTATTAAGCTATATTTGGCAATTAGTTATACTCGGTAGCAAACCTTTAATGTGCAAATCAGAGTTGATTTTGTTAATAGCTATTTACAGAATCAACTCTGATTTGCACATTAAAGGTTTGCTACCGAGTATAACTAATTGCCAAATATAGCTTAATAAAAATCCTAACCGGCATATGTTATATGAAACTAGTTTGTCTCTTGCGGCAGTAACTTGGTGGAGTATAGCAGCTGAGATTCTTACCCATCTTGAAATCTGAAAAGCACTCGAAACTAGAACTATCTTCAAATTTGTGAAACCAACATTTAAAATACAGACCAACATAAGCAACCAACATCACATACAATTTATTTTTCTGATCATTTCAGATTCTGTTCTTATACACAATTTAGGAGAAGCAAAACCAGTATCCACTTTCATAATTCCACTTCCGCACAAGAGGGTATACAAGAGGGGAATTCACATCCCCCATAACATAAAAAAGATGCATTTCACTTGATCCAATAGGTCAGTATGTTACAAATCATAACAATAATGTTTAAACCAGTGTGGATCTTTTAAGTAAATTCCATCAGCATTAACCTTCCTCTCCAAACTCCTTTGTGAATCTCTCATGAACATCAAGGTCAGATTTGCTTACGGTAGGTCTTTGTCTAGCAAGTACTTTGTCAAAATCAGTTCTTGATATAGGTGGTGGAAGGATCTGCATAGCAAACAAGAAGATAAAACTCTTATTCCCCAAGTATCATTTAGACAGAGAACTCCTATTTGTCATCAAAATCTGCAACATCTTGAATACCTTAGAAGCAAGTCCTTTTGCAGCAAGCTCCTGCATTGTAATTTGATCTGCATTCTGTTGCTTTGATCCACATGGTATCCACATACCCTCAGGGTTCTCAAAGAAAAACATGGCATCTTGGGTTTTGCGAACAGGTTCAAATAAAACATCCTTCACCTATAGAAGAGGTCGTCCAAATACCTTTAACATGGAAATCATTTAAATAAAATGATAATTGCAACCAGGCATTTGATATAGAAGTCAAACTTACACAGACAGATATATCTGAACCTGAAAACCCCTCTGTCTTGCGAGCTAAGTGTTCAAAATCACCTTCATTCAAGTTATGGGGAGTATCTCCTAGATGCACCTGTTCAATTTATCAAGCCAGGAAAAAATTGTAAGACAATTTGCTGGGTTCAGATAACCCGATATGACCCATCCTTCAATGAACATAATCATGAATATTTCCCTTGCCTTGAACATGTGTTGACGAGCCTTTAAATCTGGCAGAGGAATGTATATACGCTTATCAAAACGCCGCCTTATTGCCTGCAATTACAAGTTGATCAATCAAAACAGTATCTCATTGACTCAATATGAGAACAAATAGAGAGAATTATTTTCTTCTTACCTGGTCTAGAGCATAAGGTGTATTCGTTGCTGCAAGAACAAGAACTTTCTGATCATTGTGTCCAACACCCTACATTGAAAAGTGAATAAACTACATTATGATTAGAAATAAAAAGAAAAAGAAAACAGACGGACACCAATTAACAAAATAAGGATGCATAATAATAATAATAGTAATTACTGCTAAGAAAATTTGTCTAATAAACAGAGTCTAAATGACACCATTAAATACTAACAATGTGCCAGAAATACTTCGACAATAACATGCATTTGTGAATGAATTTTTGTTGTAGAAAAACAAAAGTAAAGAGAGGATTGTTAATCAAAAAGTGTGTACAACTTATCAACTGTCTGGATGACTAAAAGTCTAAAACCATTAACCAATTAAATTTTTTGACATGCTAAAAGTAGTATAATAAAATAACTCTAGTCTAGTCAAGTGATTGTGAACAACAACAAAAGTAAGTTACAACGGCAAATGCTTAGCCATTAAAAGATTGAGTAATTTATGTCAGGAATTGCAATTGCAATTTCTGATGATGCCACTCAAATGTAAACTAAAACCTGTTATTGTTCTTATCAACACATCCCCACCATATCACCATAAATTTATTACCTGCATCTGCACCAGAAGTTCAGTTTTAATTCGCCTCGAAGCTTCACTCTCATTGCCTTCTCCACGCTGACCACAAAGGGAATCTATTTCATCAACAAATATGATAGAAGGTTCACTTTCACGAGCCATTTCGAAAAGATTTGAAACCAGCTTTTCACTTTCACCCATCCATTTTGAAACCAGGTCTGATGAAGAAACACTGGTGAAGAATTCAAAAGTTAAATCAGCTGGAAAAAATATGCCCACATATGAACCTACATTCATAAGTCATAACCTTATAGAAGACCTTTTATCAAACAAAAAACATTGCCCAGGCAGAAGTGGAAAATTGCATGCCCATATGTGCAGGAAAGTAAATTATAATCATATAACAACAACAACAACAACAAAAGCCTTTTCCCACTAGATGGGATTGGCTATTAGAGTATGTCTTATAGTATGATAAGTCGTATAGCTTATCTAAGTGATAAGTAGTTATGTGAGGCAGTTATGTTAGGCAGTTAGGATTAACTAACTGCTGAGTCAGCAGTTAGTTAATCCCCTAGTATAAATTCTGTTACTTACTTGTAATAGTTTAGGTTTTCAGTTTATCAAAATTCAGATTGAATTCTCAGAGAAAATTCTCTCTCTCTCTCTCTCTACCTCGGTCCTTCTCTCTCCTTTACCTAAGGTTTGTATAAATCTTTCATGGTATCAGAGCCTGGTTACGATCCAGGGACCTGTGGGTTATGGGCCCACCACGTTTCAGCATGCTGTATGGACCAAATCAAGCGTCTGGATCTACTCAAGCTGCAGGCTCCAATTGGAGTGGACCACCACAGCAGCAGAACCCCTGGTCTAGTGGTCAGAATCAGTCCCAGCCTCCCTGGTTTGGTCCACCATGGACTGGACCTAATCAAGCTACAGGTCCCAACTGGAACACCCTTAACTTTGCTGCAGGTCCTAATTGGCCTAGCATGACTTCTCTGCTTCAGTGGGTTCCACCTACACCTTCTGCTAGGAGCTGGAACTCAAGTAATTGGAGTGGACCCTCCAGTAATTGGGATGCCTCTTCTCAGTCTTCTGGAACTGCAAACAGGTCTCTTAGCTTTCAGAGTCCAGCTCACACTGCTACTAGCACCATGACAGGAGGTTCCCAAACTGGTCAGATGACTCCTCAGGCCTATATGGCTGGTGCAGGTTGCTCACTAGATCGTAGAACTGATCAGGCCTGGTACCCGGATTCAGGTGCCACACATCACGTTACCAACAACCCTGCCAATCTGCTGGATAATATCTCTCTCCCTGGGTCAGATCAAGTTCTTCTGAACACCAATTTGCACCCTATGGCTTTCCTTTGAGGAGGCAAAGTGACCAAGGTCCAGGTGTTATTTCGAATTAAGGCTTGATATTCTTCTGTCATGGCATGCTGCCATTTAGGATCAGCCAAGGCTGACTTGTAATGAGTGAGTTCAGTTTCTGTGAGGAGGACTGTGGGTTGCAGCCGTGGCTTTACAATGCCATCTTTTCCACGAGTTCGCATTGGATGGATGTTGTCTGGATGAATATAAACCAGCGGAGCAGAAAGGTCAGATTCTTGACTAGATCCAGAGCTGGATTCAGACGCTGATTCAGCTCTTTGGGGAGGTGATTGAGTGATTGCAGGCTCATTTGAGTGTTGCAGGGGTGAAGAAGGTGCCTCAGAAGAAGCAGAAGACTGCAGAACCGAGGGTGCAGGTAAAGGAGTTTCTGACAGGTTGCTGAAACTAGTTGTAGCAGCATTAGAAGCAGTAGCATAATTGCCGGGAGAGCCTGATCTGGAGGCAGAATTTGGACACAGCGAACAACTCTGGGAAGCAGCGATTCAGATAGCGTGGAGAGAAGCCATGTAAACAGCAAGGAATCTCGCTGTTCCCACTCCTGATAAGCGGGATTCACGAGATCAACTTCTCGATCTTGCAGAGTGAGATACCGTGGCGGAATCGTTGGATTGATAAGGTAGCGCTGTAGCTTATGACCTCTGATGATTCCTTCTACCTGCTGAGATTGAAAATATTTATGCACTTCATCCCAGACCTATATGAATGGACACAGCGAACAACTCTGGGAAGCAGCGATTCAGATAGTGTGGAGAGAAGCCATGTAAACAGCAAGAGCTGTTCCCACTCCTGATAAGCAGGATTCACGAGATCAGCTTCTCGATCTTGCAGAGTGAGATACCGTGGCGGAATCGTTGGATTGATAAGGTAGCGCTGTAGCTTATGACCTCTGATGATTCCTTCTACCTGCTGTTTCCAGGAGAGGAAATTCTTTGAATCAAGTTTCAGAGAAACTTGTTGCGAGAATGTGGAAGAAGCACGATCAGAAATGCGAAATCGATTTTGATCAAATTGCGAGTTGCGATGGTGCTCATGGCGAAGCTGCTCTTCATTTCGAAGCTGCTCTTCATTGCGACGCTGTTCTTCAGTGCGACGCTGTTCTTCACGGCGACGCTGCTCTTCGCGGCGGTGTTCTTCCTGGTGCGGTGAATTTTCTTGATCAGAGGAGTGTGCGGAAGCCATGGATTTGGATCGTAGAAGCGAATGATACCATGAGTATCGAAGCTTGGCCAATACAGCTGCATAAGTTTTATGGATTCAGTCCCTGTTAGCAGAACTGCAAATCCCATTTCAGACCCCATTGTTATACTGTGACAACTTGAGCACAGTGGCCTTATCTCATAATCCAGTACTACATTCTAAGACAAAACACATGGAACTGGATATATTCTTCTTAAGAGAAAAGGTACTAAGCAAGACACTCATGGTTCAGTACTTGCCTGCACTAGATCAAGTTGCTGACCTGCTTACTAAACCTCTGTTAGCCCCCAGATTTTTGTCCCTTAAAAATCAGCTCAGAGTTGTTGACAGAGCTGCAATAACAGCAAACTCCTCATAGGTTTGAAGCATAGTTATCAATCTCGGATAGCGGCGCGGAGCGTCGGAGCGGGGTAGCGGAATAGCGGGTAGTGGGATGACCGCTATTCTAAAATTTTATACGTATATATTAAATAATTGATACTACATATTTAAATGCTAAAAAATTGAAAAAACACTCAAAATTCATAATTAATAATAAAAAGTCATAATACTTAAACAAAACATGGAAGTAGATAGCAACAAAAGTCAAACAAACAAAGAAGTTCAAGCATCTAAGGCATAAAGCCCTAAACTAACTAAAGTACTAAACTAGAAAATTCAAATAGAATCATCTTCTTCAAGATTTTCATCTTCTTCTTTTTCACTCTCACTATTATTAAAATTGAAGAACTCTTCCTCATCTTCAGTGGTTTCTTCTTCTTCTTCTTCTTCTTCTTCTTCAACTACTTCCTTTCCCTTTCCCTTTGCCTTTGCCTTTCCCTTTTTTGCCTTTCCCTTTCCCTTCCTAGATGATGAAGGTGCAGCTCCCTTCTCCTTCTCCTTCTCCAATCTTGCTTGCCGCCTAGTGTATGTTAAAGGTTCACCAGCCCCACTTGCATTAGCAACATCTTTCCAAGTCAAAGTGTCATCCTCAAAAACCAAATCATCTTCAGCATCTTCACCCATTTCTCCCACCAACCACTCATTGCTATCATCAATGTCTCTTAAGACAATAGCATCAATTGTATCACGACACTCAAAGCGTTCTTTAAGAGCTTGGTTATATTTAATAAAAACCAAGTCTTGCAACTTTTGGTGCTCAAGCCTACTTCTCTTCTTCGAATGAATCTACATATTAATTTTTAAAATATGAATGTTAGTTTCATAATCATTATAGAAAACTCTAACCTCAAACTTAAACCATTTCATATTAACTTACATGCTCAAAAATACTCCAATTACGCTCACATCCTGACGAACTACAAGTCAAACTGAGTATTTTAATGGCAAGATTTTGCAAATGTGGTGTTCTTACTCCATATATCCTCCACCACTCAGCTGTAATGACATGGTTATAATATATGCCTTAGTATTTACTCAAATTGTTATGTAATCAAATTTATTAGAATTTAGAAATGAAATTTCACATACCAGGAGCAACTGTAGTCCTTTGCCTTACTGCTGAAGCCATCCCAAAGACACTTCCAGCCCTCTTATAAATTGCCAACTCACTGAAAATCTTATCTATGATTTCTACATTTTCACTAAGTCTCTCAATACATTTATAAAGTCCTTCACTCACTTCGCCATCATTCTCAATGTTCGGATTGCTATAATAGAACTCAGGATTTAGATAATATCCTGCTGCATGCAAAGGATGATGGAGTTGGCACTCCCATCTTCGATCAATGATTGCAAAAATTTCTCTATACTTGTCTTCATTGCCATTGAAAGCTTTTTGAATTGCCTCTTTCGCCCTATCCATTGCTTCATAAATGTAACCCATTGCAGGTCTTTTTTCATTATCAACCAGCCTCAACACACGTACAAGAGGCCCCATAGCCTTCAGGGTGTACACAACATCATTCCAAAAAGATGGCATAAGAACAACGTCAACTGCCCTCTTCCCCTTAGGATCTTTAGCTGCCTTAGAATTCAGCCATTCATCTGAAGTGAACATCCTTCTAAGATTGGCTTTTTGTTTATGCAGTCTTTGCAAAGTAAGGAAGGTGGTAGCAAACCTTGTGACTCCATGTCTAACCAGCTCTGACTTGTTTGTGAACTTCCTCATAGTGTTCAAAGCCAGGGAATGGTTGTAAATGTAGCCTACGAGCTTGATGCCTCTTTCGATGGCCTTTTTAACTCTAGCAATTTTTCCAATATCTTCTAGCATCAAGTCTAGACAATGAGCCGCACATGGAGTCCAAAATAATTTTTCTCTCCTGGTTTGTAAAAGTTTACCGGCCATAACATAATTACTTCCATTGTCCGTGACAACTTGCACAACATGTTTCTCTCCAATCTCCTCCACAAAGCTATCCAACAGATCAAATATTCTAGGCCCAGTCTTCATGTATGAAGAAGCATCAATACTCTTTACAAACATTGATCCTAATGAACAATTTACCAACAAATTGATCAATGTCCTACCCTTCCTATCCGTCCAACCATCTGACATAATTGAACAACCATATCTCATCCGTTCCTCCTCATGACCCTTCAGCAATTCTTTTGTATATTCTAGCTCCTTTTTCACAAGGGGAACTCTCATCTCATGATAGCTTGGAACCTTTAGATGAGGTCCATAGTTTCCAATGGCATGAACCATTTGTATAAAACTCTTTGATCGCACAATGTTAAAAGGTATTCCTTTCCTGCAAAAGCATCTAGCAATGTATTGAATGGTTCTTGCTCTTGCTTCCTTCTCACAAGCATCATTTATGCCTGTTTGCCTCTTTGCTTTACCCAATTGGATAGTTTCTTATGGCCTTTTTAAGAGCATTAAATCCATTGGCCCTTTAACATTAGCCTTCTTGGCAGCAGTGGCTGGAGTTGATGCTATAGGCCTCTTTCCCCTTCGAAGCCTTGTAATCTCTTCAACCTCATCTTCCTCATCTTGATCTTCATGTAACTCCTCAGCGTACATTTCTTTTGCCCCTTTTTTCTCCTCAAATGCTGCCTTCAATATTAATTTCACATCCTCTGGGGTTTTCCTACAAGCATTTACATCTCCCCTCATTCCCATTTGGTGCTTCTTAGCTCTAGTAATGCCTCCACTAGTAGTTTTCAGACAAAAATCACAGGTGACATTCTTCTTGTTGTTTTTATCTTTCAAACTATTCCACTTCCATCCTATATCAACATTATCCCCAGTAGGCTTAAACAGTGGAGCACAAGAAGACACTGATGCTAAAGTAGGTGTTGTAGTTGGTTGTTGGGTAGCTGGTTCGGTTTGTTGTTGGGAGGAAGTAGCCATAGCTATTTCAAAAAACAGAACAAAGGGGCAGAGCCAGAAACTGTTTCTGTTAGCAATAGAAAAAAAAAACAAAATAGAGTTGCTGCCTTGCTGGACAGTGAGCAGAGAAGAGAAGGAGAGGAGAAAAGCTTAGTTAAAGAAGAGGGAGAGGAGGAAGAGGAGAAAGATGGTTCAACCTGCTAACAGTGAGCAGGAAGAAAACCGCAACAGAGGAGGAAGAAGACCGATCTCCGGCGCGGTTGAACGGAGTTGGTCGCCGGTCGCTGGACTCCCTGCAGTGCTCTGGTCGCTGCTGGTTTGCTGGAGGCTGTGAGCAGAAGGAGCAAGGAGGAGATCGATCAATGAGTAGGGTTTCTCCCTTTTTTCTGATTTTGAAGACTGTTTGGTCAAAAACCCATTTTTGCCCTTAATTAGTGACCTTCAACAGCTCAATCTTGAGGGTTTTTTGGTCTTTTTGGATCCGCGAACAGATGGCGTCCGCAACAGCCGCGATAGCGCTCCGCGATCCCGCTCCGCCATCTCCGCAACAGTGAACTGCGACGTAGCATCGCGACGGTAGCGGCCGAGTCCCGCGACGCCACGCCGCGATAGCGCCGCTATTTGGCGCTATTGACAACTATGGTTTGAAGGGGGAATATTAGAGTATGTCTTATAGTATGATAAGTCGTATAGCTTATCTAAGTGATAAGTAGTTATGTGAGGCAGTTAGGATTAACTAACTGCTGAGTCAGCAGTTAGTTAATCCCCTAGTATAAATTCTGTTACTTACTTGTAATAGTTTAGGTTTTCAGTTTATCAAAATTCAGATTGAATTCTCAGAGAAAATTCTCTCTCTCTCTCTCTACCTCGGTCCTTCTCTCTCCTTTACCTAAGGTTTGTATAAATCTTTCATTGACTACATAGATCAAGCGATCCCATAATGTCCTATCATAAATCACGTTGAATGACAAACCGTTTAAGTCCAAATCCTTCTTAATGATATGGCCTATAGATTTCCTTGGTTTCCCTCTAATGCTAACTTCTCCATAATCTATAAATTTATAACTTATAAGCGCTTTTTCCTAAGTTGGGAACTAAATACTTATTTCAGTTGAGAAGCTCCCATAAGCTGGAAGCTAATCCAAAGTGAGCTTTAATCCAATAATTCATGTTAACAATTTTATCTCATCAGCCTTTAATGTTGTAAGTAGTAACTCAAACCACAAAGTAAATTAGGGCCAGAAAGTCCAGACGACAAATCAATGAATGCCACTTGAGAAGAGAAAAAATAGTAACAGCAACAACAACAACAACAATAATAAATATAGGTGTAAAACCATCCACGTGTACTTTCATCAACCAAACTTAGTTTAGCACACAGAGTTGAAAATAACAGAGTAAATTTACCTGAAAAATGTAGAATCAGCTTCCGTGGCAACGGCCTTGGCCAAGTATGATTTACCTGTTCCAGGTGGCCCGTACAATAAAAATGCTCTCCAAGGCCGTCTTTTACCTGAAATAGACCATAAACCATAGCAAACAAACCATATTAAACACTCAACGAAACACAGACAATAATATCCAACAATAAATGATAATCAAAATAGAACTTGTTCAATTGCCCCCAAAGACATGTTAAAACGCGTAGCTAAATGCAGCTAGCTGATCAATCATGATTAGCAGTCAAAGTAAACCCACCAGTGAAGAACTGAGGAAACTTCACGGGCAAGATAACAGCCTCCTGCAAGGACTGCTTCGCGCTCTCCAACCCGGCGACGTCGTTCCACTTCACGTTGGGCTTCTCCCTCACGATCGCGGAGTTAAGCCCGGCCCGGAGCTTGGCCTGCTCGGGATCCTCGCCGTCTCCCTCGCCGCCGTTCTTGGGCTTTGTCTTGGGCCGCGTGGCGACGGCAGCGTCCCCGTTGGAGGCCGGGCCGGGCCCACCGTCGTCGAGGACGGCGCGGATCTCCTCGGCACGGCGAAGGTACTCGGTGAATTTCTGGGTGATGGCTTCCTTGATCTTAGGGTTCTTCTCGTACTTGAGATGCGTCTTGAAGTACTCCAAGGCGTTCATGTACAGAGGGAAGGCCTTCGCGTAGTTCCCAGCATTGTCTTCCTGCACCGCTTGCTTCACGTACTCTATCGCCTGCTCCTTGAAATTGCTATACATCCTCTTCTTCTGACTCCCAACAATACCATACACCAATCCAGAAGAATCGCGACCTTGGAGGAAACCCTAGAGCTGCATCGACATCATTTTTAGGGGAAATTTCAAAATCGATTTTAATTTGGAATTTCGAAACCCTAATTTTCTTTTGTGTCAAAAGAGAGAACGTTTGGCGTTTGGATTAAGTTGGGTGGTGGCGAGTCAGGGAAGGTTCTTCTGCGGAATCTGACCGGAGTGGAGCTTCGAAGTTTGAATTGAACGCTTAACTTCTCACGGATGCGTAATGCGTTGTGTTTTGATTTTTTCTTTTTCTTATTTTTTTTTGAACCTATTTGGTTGAAGAGAAGAAAAGAATAAAAAAATATGAGTTGAAATAAAATAAAAAATTATATTTCTTTGTCATTTTTCGTGAATGACAAAGGGACAAAAACAGGAATATGGGAAAAAAAATTACTTAAAAAAATTCATATAACAATTACAAAGTACTTTTATATGGATAGATATTATCTTTTCTTTATTTTTATTTTTTTTGGTCAAAGGTGAAATATATTAGATTAGGCCAAAGCCTAAACATTACACAGAAGGGACCCTGAATACATAGACTCATAACAGATAAGCTATAGCTAACACATATACAATAAACTCAAGTTATGCTCTGAGTAAGCCTAAACAGCTCCCAATTGTCCATCTAAAAGCAAAGGAAAAACACATCGAACAATACAAACAAAAGGAACAAAACAAAAAAGCCCAGAGACACAACCAACCATACGCCACAGACAATCAAAAGGATATTCTTGAGCGGGATGGGTTTGACCCATTTGGGACACCCAGAGCCTTCTACCTCAACAAAGTTGCACGCATGTCATGGAACCCAAACAACCAACCAGGCCTCGGCCCACCAGGACTCAGTCAAGGGTGAGAGAAGCAGGAAGCAGAGGGTGGTGGTGGCATAGATGGCAGTCACGAACCTGGAACAACAAGAACAACAGAAAAACAACAACAACACAACACAGAACAGGACAACACACAGAGCAGAACGAAGAAGGAACGAAAACAAAAGGAAGAAAAAAAACGCAAAACACTAAAAACGGCCAACAACAACACACGGCCAAACATCACAAACGCCCAAACAGCTACCCACAGCAAACCACCATAGCAAACAAGGGCTAAACCCTAACCACCAACCAACCAAAGAGGCGCTTCCAAGCTGAGGAAGGAGGCGGCGGTGCACTCCTAACAAGGGTGGCGCACGTCCAACCCCAGACGAGCATACGGCCTCCAACCCTTAGCGGAGCTCCAAAACACGGCGCTGGTGGCACAAGAAGCTATCATACTGTTTGGATTAGGCGGGGGAGGGCTGGCGACGGGGGTGGAGGTGGTGTTGTCTGCAAGCAAAGAAAACCTAGCAGTTTCTTTATTTTTTTACATGTTTACTTTCCTCCTATTTTCCTTTTTTCCATGAAATTGAAGTGTCAAAAAGGGAATTTGGGTATTTTTTTTACTTATCTGTCCTAACTAAAAGTGGTTCATGCTCTTATTTAAAATGAAAAAAAAAAGGGAATTGATAAATACACCCACCATTTTTTTTCATCCACCTCACTTGTCACTATTTAAAAATTTTAATACCAAAATACACTTTTATACTACCGAAAATTCAAATTTCCGGTAAATTTTTAATATTTTTTTAGAAATTCGAATTTTCAGTAGTTATAAAAATTGAAATTTTGTGCTACCGGAAATTCGAGTTTCCGGTAGTTCAAAATTTCAAATTTTGAACTACCGGAAACTCGAATTTCCTGTAGTTCAAACTTGAAAATTTGCACTACCGAAAATTCTAGTTTCCGGTAGTTTCATGAAATTTTGCACTACCGAAACTCGAATTTCCGGCACAAATTTGAATTTTTGAACTATTAGAAATTCGAGTTTCAGGTAGTACAAAATTTCAAATTTTGAACTACCGGAAACTCGAGTTTCCGTTAGCAGTGGGGTGTATGCGGGAAAATACAAAAAAATGAAAAAATGGTATTTTGTATTTTTACATTGATTTGACTTTTAAGTGGGGTGGATGGCAAAAAAGAGGGGGTGTATTTACCAATCCCCAAAAAAAAGTGTAAAGGGGTTCATGTTTATTGTAGAAACCGGGCCCTAATTTCCAAAGGGAATTGATAAATACACCAATTTTTTTGGACATACACCCCACATTTAAAAAAGAAAATACCATTATACCCTCATTGATTTGTTTAATTTTTTTTTCAATTTCGCGTTGTTACCTGAAACTGAGTTTCCGGAATGCATTTTTGCATTCCCGAAATTCCAGGAAAAATTTACATTCCGGAAACTGGAGTTTCCGGAATGTAAATTTGTATTCCGGAAACTCCAGAAAAATTTACATTCCGGAAACTTCAGGAAAATCCTGTTTCCGGAATGTATTTTTGCATTCCGAAAACTCCAGGAAAAATTTACATTCCGGAAACTTCAGGAAAATCCAGTTTCCGGAATGCAAGCAAATTTGCAAACTCTAGTTTCCATACAATTTGTATTCCGGAAACTCCAGTTTCCGGAATGCAAATCTGTATTCCGGAAACTGGGGGTGTATGGCCAGTTTCCAGAAAAGAAGCAAAATCAGAAAGAAAAAAAACCCAAACAATGAGGGTATAATAGTAATTTTCTGAATAAATGTGGGGTGTATGACAAAAAACTGAGGTGTATTTACCAATTCCCATTTCCAAAACAAAAGCCCGATGGACAAAGTACTAGTCCAGGCCCATAAAACGATAGACAACTCTGGAATTCCATCTTCTTCTTCTTCCTCCTCTCCTTGCTCACTGCAATCAGCAGCAGAAACCATTGCAAACATGGAAGAATCTCAGCACGATCATCACCATCACCACCACGAAGACCATCACCATCACTCTCCAAACTCTCCCAAAACGGCATCACCACCAACCACCGGCACGTGCTGCAAGTGCGGCGGCCCGACCACGTTCGCACCACCTCCTCCGTCGCCCGCCTTCTCCGAAATCTCGCCACCGCCGACCTACCGTCCCATCCGTGCCCCGGCGATCCCACCGGACCCACACTCTCAGCGTGCCATCATCCTCGCTCCGGTCCCACAAGCCCAGCATGTCCCCGTAGAATCCCCACCCTACCACTTCATAGTCCCCACGAAACGCATCCAAACCCCCGACGACATTCGCCGCTTCCGCGACTCCGATTCCGGAAAGAACTTCCTCGGCTTCGTCGTCGCACTCTCCGAGTCAATCCGCTGCTGCAAAATCTCCGATCCATGCCACCAATCGGAAACCACCAACGCCATCGTATCCGTCCTCGAAACCCTAACCCAATGGATCGACGAAATCCCACCCGCTCAGCAAGCCGCTCGATACGGCAACATCGCCTACCGAACCTGGCACGAGCGCCTCGTCGAATCCGGCGAGTCCCTTATGCTGCGGTTCCTCCCGGAGAGACTCCGTCCGGCGACCGTCGAGCTCGTCCCTTATTTGTCCGATAGCTTCGGGAACGCGAGCCGGATCGACTACGGGACCGGGCACGAGACGAATTTCGCGGCGTGGCTGTATTGCCTGGCGAGGTTGGGGGTGATCGGAGAGAAGGATTACCCGGCGGTGGTGAGCAGGGTGTTTGTGAAGTATCTGGAACTGATGAGGAAGTTGCAGTTGGTGTATACGTTGGAGCCTGCAGGGTCACATGGTGTTTGGGGGCTTGATGATTACCACTTTCTGCCTTTTATATTTGGGTCTTCCCAGTTGATTGATCACAAGTATATGAAGCCCAAGTCGATTCACAACCATGACATACTTGAGAATTTCTCAAATGAGTACCTTTACCTTGCCTGCATTGCCTTTGTGAAGAAGGTGAAGAAGGGTATCTTCGCTGAGCACTCCCCCATGTTGGATGACATCAGTGGGGTGCCTAACTGGAACAAGGTCAACAGTGGCTTGCTCAAGATGTACAAAGCTGAAGTCTTGGAGAAGGTCCCCATCATGCAGCATTTTCTGTTTGGCTCCCTTATTAAGTGGTATGTTGCATCTCAGCCTTTCTTTTCTTGCTTTGCTTTCCGTTTGATTTTATGTGTTGTTGTAACTTGTAATTGTATGAGGTGGTTATTCCTTGTACTTGAATGGAATGTGGACATTTAGGTTAGTATAATATAAATTAAGATGAATCCATTTTCTTAGAGAATAATAAATTATTAAGACAGAATTTTTAATGAAAACTTTACTCAATATCAATCAATCAATAATGAAACAATTTTAAAAACAAACTTTAAATATTTAGTCCCTACACATTTGTGGATCCGTTCCTGAACAGTGAATGTGAGCAATTTGGTGTAGTCTATCTATCACAATCCATATTGAGTCTCAGAGATCCCCTAATATTTATGATCATCATTCATTTCAGGCGGTAATCATGTCCCATGAATTAGAAATTTATAATTTGCTGGAGCTATTCTATAGAAATTAGATAAGTTTATTTATAACTGAAAGGCAATACTTTTGTTTGCTGCACAGTGCAGCAATCTTGAATTATGGACTAAACAGTTGGGTGCTTTTTCATTTATGGAAGTTCTACTGCACGAACCAGTATCATGTTATTAAACAAATAACTTTTATGGGTTAATTTATGCTATGAAATCAGGTAGTAATCTGTTTTTGCTAGCAGGGGACTTTGTCTGCCTTGATTGTTGCCTAAGTTGATGAGAAGGCCAGGCATAATTGTTTGGGCTTGAATTTGTTATCATTTGTGTTCAACTTTGGATGAATTTCATCTTATTGAATTTACATGGGTTGATGCCTCTATTTGAAAAAATACGAAACAAAACAGCTGTACTTCTCTTACCAAGTGTAAACTCTCCCAGGCACCCTTTGTTCTGTTCTAGAAACTCTCTCTCTCTCCCCACCCATGTTATTGAGCAAATAAGTGAATAACTAGATATTATTCAAGTGATGAAATTATGTCAAGTGTTCCCTCCAAGCTCTGTTGCCAATATTGATGCATGTCAATTAGTTAGACATGATTGCATGGTCTTGCATTTGTTTTCATATGTTTTCACCTCCTGATGAATTTTAAAACAAATATTTTTATTTTCTGCTAGGGAATAATGCTTGGAGTCACTTCGCTAGGGGCATTGCTGAGGCCAAGCTGTGGACCAGGTTGATGAAATCCAGTATAGGGAATTATTAGAGGAGAATTATATCCATTACAGTTATTTCGTCGATATTCTGAGATACTCATTTTGTTGAAGTACTTGTTCACTGTCGACTTGCTTATTCTAGTTCTAGATATGCTCACGATCGTGAAAGTATAAAAGATAAATAGATAGAGTTTTCTATCTTTTGCTATGTGACTGACGAAAATGTTTGCTACATGTCGAGGAATGGACATAAGCAGTAGCACGCAAGATCTGGTTATTGTACTTATTCTACTAGTTTCTGGCTCTTGCATTATGAGCAAGCTTATAGCCCCTTTAGTTTTATCTTTATGATGAGGTTTGGAAATTATTAGATTTTGGAGTGAATAAATAAGTTTGAAAATTCATTGCGTGGTTTCCACTTTCCAACTCTAAAGTTTTTCACTGGTGAGTAATTGTTTCCTTCCAAATCCAGTAATTGATGTTTGGCTTAGATTCAAAACTATCCAGCAAAAAGATCATGACTTCCTCTCATATCTTCATAGTTAGTGAATGTTCCTTTGTTTATTGAAAATATAATATAATAGCCTTAATCATATAATCGGAGAACAAAATTGGATTAAGTTATAGTGAAGGGTAATGTGAAAGATAAAATCATTCATAAAAAAATAATAATTTGTGATTAAAAATTATTTGTTTGTGCTTTCATTAAGAAAAAGTGTTTTTAATTAAACAATGATTCTAAAAAAATTAAATGATGATAGTTTTTTTTAAAAGATATTTTCTAAGAAAGTATATTATAAAAACTGATGAATTTTTCTTCAAAAAAAAATGTTCAAACTGATGAATTTAAATTTTAGATTAAAAATTGTATTGAATAATAAATAACTTATGTTAACATGTTTTTTTTTTAAAAAATAGCGTATGTTAACATAACTTTCATATTTTGGCAAAATAATTATATTCTATTAAAAATCTTTAAAAATTATATACACGCGCGCGCGCGCGCATATATATATATATATATATATATATATGTATGTATGTGTGTGTGTGTGAAATTAAGAATATAATATTACATCCTTAAAAAAAAGAATATAATAAAATATGTAATAATATAATGAAAATAAAGAGTAGGAATTTCAATTGGTCCTGATTTATTAAAAAAAATGATGAAATGCAATGCTTGTGAGTTATCGGTAAGAATTAAAAAAATATATATAATGAAAATTATTTCTTACACGAACACACGTTATTCAGGTCGTTGGTGTGTACTGTGTAGAGTAGACGGTAGGGGGGGCGGGGGGGGTTTGCATTTCAGCGGCGAAATGGGGAAGCGAGAGAAGCAGAAGCAGAAGCATGATAGAAGTCAACGAGGGAGAGGTTCCTTCAGCTATCTTCAAGAGCAAGATCATATCGATGACACTGCTCCTCACTCTGACGGAGAACAAGAAGAAGAAGAAGAAGAAGAAGAAGAAGAAATTGAAGGCGGTGATGATGATGACAACAATCATGAACACCCATCACATGATATGCCTTCCAAGTTCCTCCTTTACCAACAATCTGTCCAGGTTTCTGCTGACTATCTCTTAAAAAATTGTCCTTTTTATCAATGGGGCTTGCTAGCTTTGTTTGGATTGTTTTTTGAGGTGAAAGATGAAATGCACTAGATGATAAATTGTTAAGTGCGTGTTATATACTTCGTATTTCTGAGCTTCGCAGCACCCAAATAAATTGGTTATCGTGATTTTTTTGCCCTGATGGAAAAAATTCATAATAATGTGGCTTTTTGTGAATCATGCGCTTTGTTGTTGCAGTCTCCCAAAGGGGACATTAGTTATATGCAAAAGTTCTTTCTCATGTACGTTGGTGGAAGGATGCCCCTCCATCTTCAAGAAGATTTCTGTGGCACTGCATTGCTTAGGTACATTGTCATTGTGCCAATTTTATTTACTTGTTTATTATTAATTAATGCCTCTTTAAATTTATTAATATTCCATTTGGAAGTTTGCTTATCTTTCCTCTTTTTGAGATAAAATTGTGATATCTTTTGATGAGTTGAAGACTTGAAGTTGTCTTTTAAATATTAAACATGTTTAAAGAAAGACATAGTTCACTATCACTGATATGAGTATGACAGGCAAGTTATAGGGACTATGATCACTTGCCATATTACCATGATTATGTGTATTATGCTCTTTCATTATTTATGTGCATATAAAATCTGGTTTGATTTAAAAAAAAAAAAGTGGTTGCTTTGTATCCTGGATGGCATTCTATTCTATATGCTGATTCTTTATGAGTAAAACGCCAGATCAGTAAAATCTATTTCAAAGTGGAGTTTTAACTCACTTAATCCTCTTTTCTTTCTGATATCTCTTAGTATTTTATGTCGGCCCGGTCTACTTATCTGGCATTGATTTGTGTTTGACAGTACAGAGTGGCTCCGCAGTGATCCAAGAAAGACAGCTGTAGGATTAGATTTAGATCTTGAGGCACTTAATTGGTGCATGGAAAACAACATACCTAAAGTTGGGGCTGATGGGTTTTCTAGGATATCCCTCTTTCATGGGAATGTCCTACAACCTCTTCAGTCTAAACTTGTGAAAATGGATCCCCAGGAGCTGGTAAGGAACATTTCACTGTCACAGAATAGTGAGAACCTGCAGACTGGTGTGCTGGAGGAGTCTGATGTTCAAACAAGCTCTGCTGCTCAAGATGATGATAAGTTAACTAAGAGAAACTTTCCACTGCCTGGAAGAGATATTGTGTGCGCTTTTAACTACAGCTGTTGTTGTCTCCATAAACGTGCTGATCTGGTTTTGTATTTCAAGCATGCCCGTGATGCCTTGTCAGCGAAAGGTGGAATTTTTGTAATGGATTTGTATGGGGGTACATCTTCAGAGCACAAGTTAAGGCTTCAGAGAAGATTTCCTAATTTTACGGTATAATCTTCTTGATGTTAATTTGTACCAATTCATTACACTAGCTAGAAGATGGTACCATGATCTATGGGGAATTTCCTTTCAGGGATAATATCGGTAAGAATCCACTTGGAAGATAAAAAAAATTTGAACACACTTGACACTTGCATGGGGAAACAGGACCAATGATTGATATAATCACTCTAATTTTCTTTACTAAAATCATTCCATCCTCTGAGCTTACTTTGTTTCCATCATCCATAATTCCCCCGCTTCCTACCATTTCCTTGATGATTTTCTTCGCTCATTGCAAGTCTTTTTAATTGACTTATTGCATTTTATAGGTATATCAGAGTTTAACTAATAATTTTCCAATTTCAGTTCTCTTTTTGCTGTTTCTTTTTCTTCTGCTACTGTCTATAGGTCACCCCCCCCCCCCCCCAAAAAAATTATCTTTTCTTTTTTTATGTGATTGTGAATCCTTTTATATATAACATACATTGCATGACACCAAATTTGAGGAGCTATGATCTTTTAACCTGTGGGACAGGAGTATAATGTTTTTCCAATAGAATGGCATCATATCTATAGCGAGTGCATGAAAACGAGTATATTCTTACTGATTTTCATCTTTGACCATCAAATATTAAAGTTAATAAATAATAACCAATAGGGGGATTGTTGTGAATATTCTACTGGATAATGTTTAACGATGTGAACTTTGTGATCAAAATCTGCAGTATGTATGGGAGCAAGCTGAATTTGATATTATTCAACGGAAAACAAGGATTAGCCTCCATTTTCATCTCAAAAAGGAACAGAGAAAACTTCGCCATGCATTTTCATACAGCTGGCGGCTGTAAGTTGCTTTTTTTTTTGTTTCCCTTCAATTCATAAATGAATATTTTCCATTTTTGAGGTGAAAATTGTGTACAATAGCTCAAACTTTGATTGTATTCTTGTTTTACATTTTGTATTTTTTGTGGTTTCTAACATCACAAGAGGTGTGATTCAGGTGGACTTTACCTGAGATCAGGGATTGCTTAGAAGAGGCTGGATTTCGATCAGTTCACTTTTGGGTTAGAGAGATGCCAGACACCACAGAAATTATAAGAACAGAGGGATTTGGTGCGGGAAAGGATGTAAAATATGAAGAGACAAGAAGTTTTCAGCAACAAGATTCTTGGAATGCTTACATAGTTGGTGTTGCATAGCTTCTTAGAAAGTTTACTTTCTTGCATTAATTTTGTCATAACTAGAAGACAAACATCACTTGTGATCAGTTTCTTTCCTTGGAACTTTCTTTTCTTTCTTTAATATTTAGTTTGAAATTGGATTTAACTTGAGATTGTGAAGCGTAACAAACAAATTTTTAGAGGTACATTCTAATGTTTTAAATTGTGGTCGTGGTACGGTTACAATTGCATCACGATTTTGATATTGTAAAAAATTGTAGAGTGTAGACAAATGTGGCTGATGTAGTTGCAATTGCAATCACAATGCAGTTGTGGAAACTCGAAAAAACTCGACGATGTCGCTACAATTGCATTGTGAAATGCAATTTAAAACCTTGGTACGTCCATCTGAATTTTAGTGTGAAATACTGAACATTAAAACTTTGTTTTGCCATATATTGATGCATATGCAGAAGGCAGAATCATAAGATTAAGAAGTGGTATACATTTCAATGTAAATGAAATAATTTAAATGATAAATCATTTTAGTCTGACTTGTATACTTGCTTAGTGTATGTATATTTATAAAAAAAAATTACACTAATGTTTAAATTACATTGTGCTCTCTTTTTATTTTAAAACTTACATTCTTTTCTCTTGAAAGATAAATCTGTTATTTAAATGTAAATAATCTTCTTGTGCTCATTTTTTCTCTATGTGATATGTGATTTTTAGTATCATTTACATATAGTTTTAAATCCTTACAAATATCAGAAGATAAAATAAGTATTTTAAGTGAAGTTTGAAAGTCAATAAAAGAGATATTTAACACTTTATTTTATCTTTTAAAATCAATAATAAAATATTTAAAATTAATAGAGAGAAAATTTTCATCAGAAGGCTCATTTATCATTCATCATTGTTAAAAAGTTTGTTTATCTTAAAATAGATCAAAATATCATATATTTTTATCTATTAAGAAAGGGATTTGAAATAATCAAATAAGAAAAGAGAGAAGTGTAATTTAAAAAAGAGAGCAAAGTGCCGTGGCCCAAAAGAAAAAGGGAAGAATTTGTATTGAAAAGTTACAGGAAGATTTAACAGAAGATAACACTATAAGATATACACTTGACTTGTGATCTAGACCCTCACAATTAGCGTGCATCATATACATTTGTCAGATTGCCTCTCATAGCATTGACATGTTTACATAAAAATTAAAAGGAAAGAGAAAACTGAATCTCCAAGAAAACTTGCAGTCAATTTGATGGTTTTGAGAGTTCTTTCTTGATAGCATGAGAATACGTCTGGTGTTGATATTGAAGGGTAACATCCAACAGTTCGTCAAGAGGTGTCCTTGGCTTCCAACCTGACTCCAGAAGAATAAACCCAGTAAGAAAGAAGAATGTTGAAATTCTGCAGAACACTACCATATATTTAAAAGAACTAATGATTGAATACCAAGCTGCCTGGTGATAATTGTCATGTCAGGGATGCGCCTATCACTGTCATCATAGCCTTTACCATAGAAATCCATTGAACTCACATCCAGAGTTGATAGACTAGAGGCAGGTACACCAGAAACCTTTGCATAAACCTTTATCATAAGCTCAGCTAGTTCCTTCACAGATGCTTCATTGTTTGGGTTTCCCACATTAAAGATGTGCCCATTTGCTCTCTCAGGGTTATCCTGCACATGACATGATGGCATACACATTAGTACAAGCTGATATATAGAAGCATAAAAGAGTTTACTTCCTGAACTTACAATCATTAGCAAAACAGCCTCAATTGCATCTTTGATGTAGAGAAAGGTTCTCTGTGATCGTCCACCATCAACAAGTTTGAGCGGCTCGCCACGCAGGAGATTCTGGAGCAAGAAGCAGCTTTGAGAAAAACAGTAGTAAAGATCATGAAGACATGAACAGGAAACAGAACCAGGTAGCTGATGTTACATTGCTGAAGCAAGCTAAAACTCTGGGGACACCATCACTTGGGCCATCCACACCAGGAATGAAGTCCATTCTGGGGCCAATCCAGTTATAAGGTCTCACAATAGTGAACTTGAGGCCATTCTCCGCGTGCTCAGCTACAGTTTATTAAGTACTGAAGAGTAAGTTAAGAAGAAGAAAGAAAAGAAAATCCAATCATAACCATCATAATCAAAAGAAAAATACAGCTCCTTTTTTACCATATATTAGCCTGTCAGTCATTTGCTTTGCACAAGCATAAGACCATCTCTGTTTATGAACCGGGCCAAAAATACAAGGACTGACATCTTCTTTGAGCATGTAATATTTGGGGTCCTACATCACGCAAATTCGTGTTAAATAGAAAAATAAAGATCCAGAAATGGCTTTTGATTCTTTTGCTAATATGATTTGATTTATAATTACAAAAAAAAATGTCAAATTATTTTTACATTGTTTCTTGTTTCTCACTATATACAGTGAAGGAAATAGTAAAATAAGTTTTAGTTCTGATCCAAAAAAGAAAGGGGTATGGTACCTGTCGATATTCCTGTGGAAGAAAGCTACCAATGGTCTTGCCAAAGACCTCGCACGTGGAAAAATGAATCAAACGCTTGTTGTTCTCCGTGCAAAATTTAACCTGCATTACACGAAACACACACGTAAAAACACGAAATTGAAGAATACCCATTTCAGGAAACCACTCAATCTCGAAAACCCACCACCGGAATCGCGTCAAGGAAATTACTGTAAATGGTGTCCAACGGGCGCGTGTTATAATCCGCCGGCGTGCAAATTGCAGCAAGATTGATAGTCTGCAATAAAATAAAGAACAACCCAAGTTAATTTAAATAAATTAAATTAAATAAATAAAACATAGAAGAATGAGAGAATGCGTACGAGATCAGAGGCTTTAACGAGGGTCTCGAGGCGTGAATCGTTCTTGATGTTCATGTGATGGAACTCGATGCGGTGGGCCCAGGGGAGGGCCTTGTCGAGGAGGTGGTTGATTTTGTCGGAGGAGACATCGACGACGATGGCCTTGTGGGAGGTATCAGCCATCAGCTTCTCGCAGAGGTGGGACCCGATGAACCCGCCGCCTCCGATCATGCATATCGATACCGGCGGTATCGGGTTTCCGTCCAAGTTCACTCGCGCCATATTCCACAACCAAAAACGATGGTTTTTTGAATTACTGTTATTTTCTTGCGCAGTAAGGGAGAGAAGGAAGAAATTGCAGACACGAAAGGGGAAAGAGAAAAGAGGGTGTGGCAGTTATAACTGGTTTTCTGAAGATTGAAGAAGGAACTTGGAAATCGGTTGGATTGTCGTAAATTCGCCCTCAATTTCCGTTATGGACGTTGCTTATGATTACTTGACACATACATATTAATTAATTAATTATAACTTAAATATATTTTTGGTTCACATAAATAAAAAATAGAAAAAAATGATGTTTGAACACCCAATTGCTCAAATTCACATAGAGAGGAATATAAGAGAAATTAAAGATTTGATAAATGAGTGACGAGAAAAAAAAAGATGGATAGAAAAAGATAAAATTATTAGATGGAGTTGAAAATTGAGAAGTGTCAGAATTCAAAAAATAAATATTCACATGTAGTTCTTTACAAAAATGGGGGAAATAGGGAATAAGGGGGTTAGGGATTTGGGTGACCAAATTACAAAAATCAAAATATTTAAAATTGAAGTGTTTAAAAAAATTCTTTTATTTACGTTTTTGGTTACATGAGTCTATATGTCATTTAACGTGACATGTCATCGGGGTTGATGGAATTGGGTGATGGAGATGATATTAGGGACCAAATTGATTGACAGAAGAATCTTTCAGGGACGAATTTTTTATTTCTTGACATCCAATGATTGACTTAATAACACGTGACAATTTCAGTAACTAAAATAACTATTTATTTTTTATTTAAAAAAAATAGCTTAATAAATTATAATTTAAAATTTATTAAATACATTCAAAGATGTAACTTTGCTAACTTACTCTTTTTAGAAAATAAGTATACTTATGTTATTTATATTTTGTTTTATTTTATGCAATGATTACTTTTAAAATTAAACATAATATAAATACTTTTACATTATACAATCCTTTGTTCATTTTTAACAGATTAGACACACAATTTGTCCTTAAATTCAAATGAGTCAATTTGATACTAACCATGACTTCTCAAGATCATATCATCAAAATAACGAAAGAGTTCTCAAGATCAAAACAATTCATTGTCGAACTATAATTTATGATTTGATTTGATTTAATTTTTAAAAAGTAGTTAAATAATTAATAATGTTTCAGATGAACAGATTGTAATACAATAAAAAAATAATTATGTTAGATATTATCAAAAAAAAAAATTGTCAGGGGAACTGGGGCAGTATTTAACTAATTAACCCCCGAAAAAACAATATCAATGGATGCTGCTTCTTTGGCAGTGAATCTTGTGATGTGATGTGTTAATTCAACTTGTACCCTTCATTTTCCGAACTCCACAGACTGCCGTTTTACAGTGAGCCGCCTCCGTTCGCGAGGTCTCTCGCCGCCGAACACAGATCGCCGGTCGTCCTTCACCAGATGTGAGGTACAATCTCCCACTAACGGACATGCATTTACAGTTTCAGATTTTGGCTTTTCCATTTCTCGATTTATTTGCTTTGCTTTTTAACATAGTGGGAAACTGGGAATCACTCTTCCTTTTTGGGGTTTGGTAAATCTGGCATGATTGAGAACACGCATCCCTTCTCACTGATTGCTGGATGACTTTGTTCGTATTGCAATTAGAATAAGTTTAAATAATTGTATCTCCTTATCACATGTTTGTATTCTTTCTACTTCTGCTCCCCACTCTGTAGTTTTTTTCATGTTGTAGCTAGTTTCTGTTTTCACATGCAGTTTTCGTGCTAAATTTATGAAGAATGAGGAACTTACTCTCTTGGAGAATGAACTTGTTAAATTATGTTAATTTGTGCTGTGATTTTTTTTTTTGTTGAGATTTTTAAAAAGTATTATGTGATTTTTTTTAATTTTTTTAAGTATGAAATTTATGGGTTATGAATATTTTAGAATTTTTTGATATGCCGGTTCAACTCCAATGCCATGATCAGGTTTGATGGCTGGTCCGAGTTTTATAACATTGATACACACAAGTTATATAGTTTAAGTCTAGAAAAGTGAAAAGAATTTCTACCCTATGACAGAGTGTTTCCACTTTACAGGGTAGTGAGCTGGTCGTTAATGGCTCCCTCCTCCAAACTTCCTCACCAGTTCAACCACATTAGGACTTTCGTGAATGCGAAGGTCAAATGGGTCCGAGACCCCTATCTTGATACTGCAGTCCTGAAAGAGAAAGATCTCAAACAGATAATTTCTCTCAAGAACCAAATCATTTCATCTCCTTCCAAATCCCTATCCGTCTACACTGCTTCTATGCTGAAAGCTCCCTTTGACCTCCCCACCACAACTACCAAATTCATTGACAAACATCATCGTGTTTTCACACAATTCCAACCAAGTCCTGGTCTCCCTCCATGTGTCAAGCTCACCAATCAAGCTTTATCCCTCCACAAAGAAGAAATGGCTGTCCATAACTCTCCCACTAACCGTGAAGATGCTGTTCAGAGACTTGCAAGGCTTCTAATGCTTGCTGGCATGGCAAGATTGCCTCTTTATGTAATTGAGAAGCTAAAATGGGATATGGGTCTTCCTCATGATTATGTTACGACCCTTTTGGCTGATTACCCTGATTATTTTGATGTTTGTGTTGTACAAGATCCATCATCTGGAAAAGAAGTTCTTGCTTTAGAGCTTGTTTCATGGAGAAAAGAGCTTTCTGTGTCTGAGTTAGAGAAGAGGGCAATGAGCTTGAACTATAATTGGGATAAAAGAAGACATGATATTGCATTTCCCATGTTTTTGCCCAAAGGTTTTGATTTAGAGAAGAGGGTGAAGACTTGGGTTGAGAGTTGGCAAACATTGCCCTACATTTCTCCATATGAAAATGCATTTCATCTTGACTCGAATAGTGACCAGGCAGAGAAGTGGACAGTGGCAATTCTGCATGAGTTGCTTTCTCTTCTAGTGTCAAAGAAGACAGAAAGAGAGAATTTGCTTTGTTACGGAGAGTGTTTGGGGTTGGGGTTAAGATTTAAGAAGGCTTTGGTTCATCACCCTGGTATATTTTACATTTCTAATAAGATTAGGACTCAGACTGTTGTGCTTAGGGAGGCTTACAGAAAGGAATTCCTTGTTAATATACATCCAGTGATGGGTATGAGATATTGGTACATTCACCTCATGACCAAGACGTAGAAGCACCCTATACAAGTTGATTTGGAGGATGATCATAAAATTGAAGCTTAGCTATTGAACCTGAAGCAGTTTCCAGTTCAAACTATCTAATATAGCAATGAAACCTGATTTTCAAATTACTGGTTGTTAAGATGTTTCCTATGGAAAATATTGGCTGCAAGTTCGTGAGCAATTGTTGTTTGAACTTAATTTCCATAAAATTAATGTATTTATCATGTAGTATGTTGTGAATTTATGCTAGTTGGCAAGGTTTTAAATTGTGGACAAATGCAGTTATTGTGGCTGCAATTATGGCTGGGGACTGCATTTTAAAACTTTGCTAGTTACTACTAATGCTACCAGGGTTATCAGCTGCTGTAAATCATGGAGGAATGGATGACAACCATTGTGAAGAGTTTTCAGCATTGTATTTGTTGCGGCCACAATAGTGGTTGATCGCAGACCAAATCACGGCTGTTCACAGCCCTGTCTGTGATTCTTTTCAGGGTTAAAATACCTATTTTGCCCATACTAAACACTCACCTTGTACAGATTGAGGGGTTTATTTGTCGCCTTCACCCATTGCAAACTCAAGCATTTCATGCTTAGTTCCTCTTGTTTTGTTGCGTAATCACACAAAGAAGTGCTGTTCTCAATCTCTGTTCTGCAAGACTGCAATCCACCTATTGCTTGGCCAAATGGGCAGCCCATGCATTTCCCAGTCTTGGAAAAAAAGATAGTTGATTTGCTTGAGAAAATCCTCAGCATGATGGAGTGTTTATAACACGATTTATAACTTCTAATTTCAGGAAATTACCAAAACAGGAAAATAAATCAGAAATATAAATCAAATCCCAATATGAATAGCAAATATAACTCCACCCTATTCACAGCTCTGTTGGGACTTCAGTTGGAGTTCCTCTGTTTCACAGCATCAGTTGGCACCTGAGCTGGAGATCCTCTGTTTTTGGCAGCTTCTTCCTGCATTTGTTTTTTACTTATTGTTATGGCTTAGATTAATGATGATTGTGTCTATAAGCTGACTTTTGGGTATTAATGATGAATATGTCATAAGTTGAGTGTTTTTCAAGTTTTGAGCATCTACTATGTGTGTATTATAAATTATTTGCATTATATTTGCTATATTTGGTGTGGCAGCCACTGCCTGATCTGCTACTCTACTATAGCATTTTTTGTGGTCATTGCCGTACTTGATTGATTAATTTACTTTGAATGCTATAACGGTGACACAAAAAGTATCTATTGTGTGTGTAGAAATTGTCTGCTTTGGGAACTCAGTAAAACTGCTACTAGGTTTCCTTGCAATTTTTGAATGCTCGGATACAAATCATTTCTTTTTCTTGTGAATGGAAATTTTTTCCTTATTATATCTATATTTGTTCCTTTCTCATCTGTATATAATTTTAGCATTGCTAAAGCACCGTCCTGAATTCATTTTCAATTATTTGTGCAGCAAAAGTGCCTGTGGTTGCAGGACATTAGTTTCTTCCTCTTCTTTTTGCATGGTATTGGATTCAAGTGAGCATTTATCGGGCATGAAAATATTCAGTGGTTGGCGTCGTTTTGTTTTAGGTCTTCCATTAATTTTCCTCCTTACTCATCTGTTTTCTGGTGAGTAATCGTTTCACTTCTTTTTTTGTAAGTATAAATCTTTTTTATGTATAATTGAGCTTTACAATTGAACTTGTTTGTCTTTTCATCAGTCATGGAGTTGCACAAGAACTCAAAAATGGAGGAACCCCACAAGCAACTAAACAAGAAATTTGATCATCTGGTTCTTGGTCCTGCTGCTGGCCAAGGCTTGTCAAATCGTTTGCAGTGCCAAGGTTCCTTTTGTCTCTTTATAAAATAGTAATTTAAATTATGGTCTAATTCTTGAAATGTTTTTGCTCAGAATGATGTGATTCTAAATAGGGTTTGTCTTAAAATATGTTGTTGTATCTGATAATGCTACTGAGGACACACCTTGCACTATGAACGTGTTAGTAACATAGTGAAAATTTCTTTGGGATTTTGATCATTTAGCATTCACAAATGTTGAATAGGTATTAATTTTTTTTCAAAAGCCCCACATTAGAGATTATCTAAATGTAATCTAAGGTGCTAAAGGATTTTTTACAATTTTTTTTCATACAATCGAGGAAAAGAACCTAATGAACTGATGAAGAATGTGGACAGCAGAAAGATCTAAAAATTAGCATGTGTGTACGCTCAAACCTTATTAGCTTTTAGAGTTAACATCAATTTATGTTTTGAAGTGATGTTGCTTCTAATATATTACCATGTTTGATGTTAAGAAAGGGAAACCTAGTGCTATATAGCTCTTGCTATGGCATTGCCCAGGAAGGGTTGGACCCATTGTGAGTCTATTGTAGGCAGTTTAATGTTACTTCTCACAAAATCTTGAAGTTGGGAATGGGTTATTATTGGTAGTGTTCAGATCTTTTTTTTTAAAAATTGTTTTATTGGTAGTATTCTGCATGTTCTCAATTTCCTTTTATTGTTTTATTTGTTTATTCCCGTAGTGATTGTGTAAGTAAGGAATTTCTTATTTCTGTAAGTTTCATAATCTAGATAAACTTGTAATATAATTACATCCAATAATTATTGTATTTTCTTGTAGATTTTAAATGTTTGAATGATATCATTTGTTTTTACCATTCAGGAAGTTTTGCATTTTACTCCTAATTATCCTGTCCATTTTTTTGTTTCTATTGATTCTTACACTGCATTTTACATGCCTGCAATTCACAGGGACAAAAGCTCTTAACAGGACCGATTCTTCTAACAGCAGATTAGGTGTAGATGGAAATATTGCATTTGTCACTGTCTTTGCCATTTATAATTCTTCTCTCAATAGTGTAGATGATAAATCATCAAACACAGTTGTTGGCAACACATCATACAATAAGGTGGACAGGTCAATGGCTGTGTTGAATGTCTTCATTAACTTCATTCAGGTAACTATTGAATAAAATTTTGCAGGTTTGTCACATTGCAAAGATCTTATTGCCTTTGATTATTTTGTATGCCGTATTGCTGTTACTTTACTGAATATAGTGTGGTTAAGTGTGTTGCCTTTGTCAATGATATAAAATTTTTGGAGTTTATCAACTGAAATAGTGCAATGTTCTTGTCTTCTTGACTTTTTCCTACCTTGTCACTGTTTGTTCTGCCACATTTCCTCAAATATGTGCATGTCAACCTTTGCCTACTGAGAAATTTTGGCTGATGGGATTGGGCAACAAAGGTAGCTTGAGTGATTTAATAGTAAAAACCCTAGGTACTGTACATTGCACAAACCACAGTGAATTTGTATCATTCACTATATAGGCCTTAGAATATGTTTCTCCCACCACTCCGAAAAAGAGAACTAAGATAACGCCCTTTGCATGAAAGTCTATATTACTTGAATTGTGTCTTAGTGTTAGCAAAAAGTCTTCGTAATTTTGAGGGAAATGAATGCCACTGCCTACTTGAAATGGTCACCTTTGCGATTAAAGAAGGGAAAATAAGAATAAAAAAAGAAGAAAGCAAGAAACAAAGAGAGAATGAGACACATAAATTTGTTATGGAAAAGCAAAAAAGACTACTTTATTCCACTAAATTGTTGAAAATATAGTGGTGATTTTGATTAGATAATATTACACAGCTGGAAGTTGAATTTTTTTTTTCCTTTTGAAAATACTGAGAAGCTATATTAGTGTGAGATTAGAAAGGTGATGAATTTTTTTGGATATAATTTTAGTATGGTGGAGTTAAGTTGCTTGAATTGCACACGTACCATTATAAACCAATTGGTTCTGCAACCAAACTGAATCCATTGGTCAACAAAACCGCACTCGTTCTGATATTTCTTCTGTCCATCAATCAAATTACTGTTTGTTATATTTGTTTTCCTTTGTGTTTTATATACTCAAATCCAGGCTTAACTTCGTGTAAATGGTCCAAATATTGGGTATTTCAAATTGTCATTTAGCCTTGAGCTCATTTTCTGACAATTATACCAGACAGACATCATTCAACATTTGGTATGGGTAATGTATGCAGGTAGCAATGCCCCAGAGCAAAGTGATTATTCTCACAGATCCATTTTCTGACCTTTCAGTGCACAGAAATAGGGTCTCTCTGTATCCTATACAAGGTGAATATTCACGAGACAAGTTGATGCTCCAAAGGATCAGGTCTTACATTGTAAGATCGCATTGCATCCACAATATATATATATATTGAACATTTTTTTGGTGAAAAATAGTTGCTTGTCAGTGACTATTTGTTGTGGACTGTTTCCCCCCTCATCCTTTTGTCTGTCCACCAATTACAACATCAATACTATAGCTGCCTTTTCCCCCAACCACTTGCACCAAAATAGATCAGGGACTGCTTGCTATCTCCATCATTCTTTCTCTTTGATGTTATGTCTCCCCTATAGAGCTAGTAGTCTTGTTTTATCATCATTTGTGATGGTGATAAGAATTTTAAAATTTTAATTCATTAAAATAAATAACCTCGTGTTTGCTTCTTTACAGACCTTTTTAGAAACAAGGCTTCAGAAACTTTCTCAGAATCCCGGGAATATCACTCATTACATCTTCACTGATTCTGATATAGCAGTGGTGGATGATTTAGGGCAGATTTTTCGTGACCATCCTAATTTTCATCTGGCTCTGACCTTCAGGAACAACAAAGCTCAACCTTTGAATTCAGGATTCATTGCAGTAAGGGGCACCCCTGATGCAATTTTAAGGTGAATAAACTGTACTATCTGTAGTTTTAGTTTAATTGCAATTACATAATACACTACAAAAAATTTAAACATTGCAGATTGATTGTTTAATTGGCTAGTATTTATACAGCTTTCACTTAGTTTTAAGCATCTGACATAGACTTGACCTTTTTTTTGGATCACATACATGACCTGCAACTAATTGCTTGACATGCTCATTTCATGTTTCTGGGGAGAAGAAACCATTGTTTTTTTATGTTTAATTTTGATCCATTTTTAGTGCAAAAAGTTGTAAAATATACACTGTCCATGAAGTATTTGTTGCATATGCATCCTATTTAAAACCCGCAAATGAAAAAATGTTAGTTAACTTCTACAGTAAGATTTTTTCTTGTTTACTAATAGAGTAAAAAGTATTACACAGGAACAAACGCTTTAATGCCAGCATTCCAATGTTACTGACATTGGAATGCTATTGACACTGTTATGCTTGATGGAAAAGCGTGCAAAATTTTGAATTAACTGTTAGTGCTCATGCGAATTGCACGTATAGATACACATGCAAATACTTTTGAAATGATTCTTTGGTCATCTGCAAGCCGGCATTACCATTGGTGTCATGATTTGTTTGTTATTTTTTGGATTTTCTATTTCTCCACTGAGCATTGTTTGAAAAGAAAACGAGTAATCTTTTTAAATTTCCTGATTATCTCTCCTGTTTTTCTGGTATCTAATTCTTAAATTCAATTTGAGAATCAACGCAGGGCAAAGCTTTTCCTACAAGAGGTTTTGAAAATTTATGTCTCAAAATACATAAATGCTTCCCGCATGCTGGGTGATCAGTTGGCTCTTGCTTGGGCTGTGAAGTCAAAACCTCATTTTGACACCAGCAGGTTTGCCAAAGCAGTTCCTTTCACTGAAGACATTGGTGGTACTTCAATATTGTTCTTACCTTGTTCCTTATACAACTGGACTCCGCCTGAGGGTGCTGGTCAATTTCATGGAATGCCATTGAATGTTAAGGTATAATGCACACTTACAACAGAGCAGAATGCTTGGAGTTAAATTGAAGTTTTGGTTCTGAAAATTTTTGTGAAGATATATTATTATCCCTTTAATTTTTAATTCAATATCTCGTTCCTGGTTTATTTATGGGATGCAGGTTGTTCATTTTAAAGGATCAAGAAAACGTCTGATGCTCGAGTCTTGGAATTTTTATTCCTCAACCCTTGACATTGCTGACATGTTATGCCTCATTTTGGGAAGTGGAAGAACAAAATATGATTTTTGAGAATGCTCACTCCCGAAAGATTCACACCATATACTGCAGCATCCTGTGACATCAAAGGGTTCCCAATTGTAGTATAGAAAAATTAAGCTACTGCTCGTGTGCCGTTACCCCTTTTAATTGGTGATAGGGTACTGATAACTGCAAATCAGAAGGCAGGAGCTGGACCCTTATAAATAGGTGGATTTGTTCTACTCAGGAGAGTTCTGTTCAGAAGGCACAGTTTTCCCGTTCCAACATATGTATCTTACTATGATTCAATTCCACAGCTTCGACATCATTGTTCAGGACATAAAATTTGCTTCTCCTTTCCCACAGACCAAAATTATACATTACAGAAACCATAAATAAACACGGGAATTTATATCTGCACATACATACGTTGCTATCTACACATATTATTGTGGAACTATTAGTTCTGCAGGTATATTTTTTTTCCAACACATACATGCTGCGGAACTAATAGTTCTGCATTGAATTACAACGTGCGGAACTATTAGTTCCGCAGGTGTATTTTTTTTCGAACACACATGATGCGGAACTATTAGTTCAGCAAGCATATTTGTGTTTGAAAATGTCTGCGGAACTAATAGTTCTGCATTGAATTACAACGTGCGGAACTATTAGTTCCGCATCATGTATGTGTTTGCAAAAAAATACACCTGCAATTAGTTCTGCAGTCATATATGTATAGATAGCAAAGTATGTATGTGTAGATATAAATTACCAATAAACACTAAAGCCACAAATTAGAGTTTTTTTTTGGTCCAAGCCACAAATTATTTTTTTGTCAACAAGCCACAAATTAGAGTTGGATATATGGAACGCAATCAATGGGCCAGCCTGTGTAACCTACGGCCCATTTGAGCTTGAGTCCGAATTTATTTTACCTGTTTACCTGCATGAAAATAAAAATATTTTGAACTAATAAACGTTATTTTAAAGTAAGAAAAGGTATTTTTTTGGTAGTACAGGGAAAAGAAAACAAAAAGAAAACAGAAAAAAAAAACACAAGCAACAGACTAAACACTAGTTAGTTAATGCAAGAAAAGTTTTTTAACAAATAAAAATTAGGTTTTTAATAACTAAAATGTAAACTGAATGAAATGCAAACTAGTTAGTTTAACCTGTGGGCCTAAGTGAACTTGTTAAATATAAGCCTATTTAGATATGGGCTTATACGGGTTGGCCTGTTTAACTTGTGATGATATAATGTAGGCTATGCAAAGGGAATTGGTAAATACATCTTCAGTATTTTGTCATCCATTCTACTTAAAGGTCTTGTCAATGTAAAAATACAAAAATATCTTTTTTTGTTTTTCTTCATTTCCCGCATACACCCTACTGGATTTTTATAACTACCGGAAATTGGAATTTTTGGAAAGTTTAAAAATTTAATTTTTCGAAAATTAGAATTTGCGGTAGTTATAAAATTTAATTTTTAAACTACCAAAAATTCCAATTTCTGGTAAATATAAAAATTAAATTTTTAACCAGAAATCCGAAGTTCTGAAAAAAAATGATTTATATTTTACCGAAATTTTCGGTAGTACAAAGTGAAAAATTTGTACTACTGGAAATTTGAATTTTCGGTAGTACAAAATTTTCACTTTTTGTACTACAGAAAATTCAAATTTTCGGTAAGATATAAATCTATTTTCTTTCGAAAATTTGCATTTTCGGTTAAAAATTTAATTTTTTTTATTTACCGGAAATTGAAATTTTCGGTAGTTTAAAAATTAAATTTTATAACTACCGCAAATTCCAATTTCTGAAAAATTAAATTTTTAAACTTTCCGGCAAAATCGTATTAAAAATTTTGTGCAGTGTAAAGTGGGATGGATGACAAATTCTTGGGGTGTATTTACCAATTTGCATACCCACTAGCTAGAGGTGTCAAAAGTGGCCCGGCCCGACGGGCCGGCTCGGTTGGCCCGTGTATTAGGCCGAGTTGGGCACCATGATCGTAGGCCCGAAATAGACCGGGTCGTTTTGGCCCAGCCCGATGGGCCCGGTGGGCTGGGCTAGGCTCAATTTTTTTTGCATTTTTGTGGTAATTGGGTGTTTTTTATTTTGTAAAAGTCGCGGGCTAGGCTGGGCCCGGCCCGGTATGTTTTAGGCCAGACTAGGCCACTAAATAAGTAACCTATAGAAAATATGGGCTGGCCCGGCCCGGCCCAATTTTGCAATTTGGCCCGCCGGACCGAGCGGCCCGTTTTGACAGCTCTACCACTAGCCACAATAATATAAGGTGAAATTTGGAGACAGTTGCATTGCATGCATACAATTTGGTGCACCAGCATAGAGCCAATTAGTGCAAATGTCCCAATCGCCCCTCATGGCTTCAGGTTTGCCGACACAACACCACCAAACCAAACAATTCACACCTTGCAAAAGATGTATGAGCAAATGGAAGTATCGAGTAACATCATGTTGTCAATTTTTCGGGCTTATGTTAGACTATTATATGAATTTTCATAATTTTTTAAGTATGAAGTTCACGGGTTATGAATATTTTAGAATTTTTTAATATATATCGGTTCGGCCCTAACCGACTCAATGATTTATTTAGTTTTAAAATAAACAGTCATTTTGATTCTTGAAAGTGTCAGGCTGTCACTTTAGTCCTTAACAGATAGAAATTATTAAAAAGTCCTCAATTCATTTTTTTATTGGTCACTTTGGTCTCTACCGTCTGGAATGCAATCACTTATAGGGACCAAAATAACAGTTAAGTAATCATTTTTAGGGACCAAAATGACAGTAAGTAATCACTTTCAGAGACCAAAGTGACTAACGATTGACAGTTGAAGACCTTTTAATAATTTCCTATCTGTCAGGGACCAAAGTGACATCGTCTGACACTCTCAGATACCAAAGTGAATATTTACTTTTAGTTTTATGACATTTACCTAAGAGAGCTATTAGATCCTTATGATCAATATTTTGAAGAGAAAAATAACTTAATAATGTGACTAATATATCCAAAATTTAGGCAATTGGTAAATACACCCACCATTTTTTTTCCTTCCACCTCACTTGTCACTATTTAAAAATTTTAATACCAAAATACCCTTTTATACTACCGGAAATTTGAATTTTTGGTAGTTCTAAAATTGAATTTTATTGAATTTTAGAACTATCGAAAATTCAAATTTTCGGTAAATTTTTAATATTTTTTTAGAAATTCAAATTTTTAGTAGTTATAAAAATTGAAATTTTGTGCTACCGGAAATTCGAGTTTCCGGTAGTTCAAACTTGAAAATTTGCACTACCGAAAATTCTAGTTTTCGGTAATTTTATGAAATTTTGCACTACCGAAAACTCGAATTTCCAGCACAAATTTAAATTTTTGAACTATTAGAAATTCGAGTTTCCGGTAGTACAAAATTTCAAATTTTGAACTACCGGAAACTCGAGTGTCCGGTAGCAGTGGGGTGTATGTGGGAAAATACAAAAAAATGAAAAAAATAATATTTTTGTATTTTTTACATTGATTTGACTTTTAAGTGGGATTGATGGCAAAAAAGAGGGGGTGTATTTACCAATCCCCAAAATTTATGAAGGAAATATCAGGTCGGTACACATCGTGTCATCATTTCATTATCACACAAGTATTAACAATTTTTAAAAAACTATAAGTGGGGAGAAGGTGTGTGGGAAATTCTGGTAGGAGGAGGAAAACCAAAGGGGAAGACGCCTCCATGTTTGTGTCTTGTTTTCTGTGGAGGTGCTTTTCTTTGGGGTTTTCCCTTTGAGTTCTTTACTATTATTGGGAGATTCCAATTCCAATTCAACTACCCCTCCCTTTCTTTTTCCTCTTGTCTTCAATCACGCAAAACAAAAGATAATAATATAGACTTCTGATTTGATTTTCCCCAGCTACCAGCCCCTTTTTAATCTTCGATTTTCTTTCATTCCAAAGGAAAGGAAAATCCTAGATTAGAGGTGATTTCGCCTTTTCCATCCTCTTCTTCGAACCCTAGGGGATTCAATTCATTCGATTTTCCGAATCGATCCGAGAAAGAAGGACAGGAGAACAAAAAAACAATGGCGGAAGAACACAGATGCCAAGCTCCGCGCCTCTGCGCCAACAACTGCGGCTTCTTCGGTAGCCCAGCCATGCAGGATCTCTGCTCAAAATGCTACCGCGATTTGCAGCTCAAGGAACAACGATCTTCCTCCGCTATAATGGTTCTCAACCAAACCCTAGTCCCTCCTCCGTCGTCGTCTCCGCAGCCATCGCCGATTGAGCCGGTTGCCGGTCCTTCCCCTCCGCCTGCGGCGGAGGAGAGGAGCGGATCGTCGGCGGCGCAGGCGAACAGGTGCGCGACGTGCAGGAGGCGCGTGGGGCTGACGGGGTTCAAGTGCAGGTGCGGGTTGACGCTGTGCGGGCCCCACCGGTACCCGGAGATGCACGGGTGTGGGTTCGACTTCAAGGGGATGGGAAGGGAACAGATCGCGAAGGCCAACCCGGTGGTGAAGGGTGAGAAACTAAACAAGATCTGAACCGAACGTGCCTGGCTGAGGGGGCATTATCGTCATTTCGCGTTTGTGATGTTGTTGGTGGAATGGAATGGGTGTCTTGTTGCTGACATAAAGGGGAATTTATTATTCGGACCCTGATACCCGGGTCGGACGCTCCGGCCCCTGTCGGGCCTTGTTGTCATGTGGTCATGTTATCAATATCATGTGTAAATTAATGAATTAATTCAATAAACATTTAGTTTCAATTGCCTACTATATAATATTTCTTTTATTCTCTTTTGTCAGAAAAAATTGTTTTTAGATTTTTTTCCCCCTCTTTCCGTTGTTGGTTGATCATGGTGGATGACACTTACCGGTTGATTGAGATCGGACGGATAACAATTTTAAGGATAAATCAAATTTAAAATAGTAATTGAAATTGTGAGCCGTTCGGTATTGATCCAATGGTCTCAATCTTTTGATTGCACGATTACATTAAAATAGTGACTGCACTCAGTTTAAATCCAAATAAAATAAAGCTCGAGCTAAATCGCAGATTAGGTCAGAATGTCCGATGATGGGAGCATATGCATATTTTATATTTATTCATAATTCATAATGTCGTGTTATGTTTTACAGGATGCAAGTAAACATATGTGACTTCTTAATTCATAATATTGTCATATTCTTTTATAAAGGACATAAGCAAAATTTTATGTTTTTATGCACATCACGTATTTTTAAGACGACAAGTTGTCCAGATGAAGTAGGAGTACTAGTCGTTGAATGTGGACTTGGTCCAAACATGGACTCAATTGGATAGATCATGTGTTTTAAGTTTTTTTTAGTGAAGTATATAGGAAAAGAGGGGGAGAACGTATGAACAAAATTAAGAGGAAATTAAGTTTGTGAGAGCGAGCAACTCGTCGTTGTTGACCAAGAGAGGTAATCAATATTGTCCCTGCAGGCGATGGTGGCTGTGGCAAGCCTAGGCAGCACAATGACCTGGGCACAACGGCAAAGAGACCAAATTAAAGCAGGCTCGTTCGTACGAGGTGGAAACTGGAAAGAAGCCTCTATTTAGATGCATGGTCAAGGTGTTGAGCAAAGAATCACGGGGACAAAAGAGGCTGTAATGACTTCTAAGTTGGCTAGTGATTAATGCTGATGATGAACCAAGAACAGGTCCACATTTGGATCACTCTAAAACAGGTCCACAGTAGGGGGACCCAAAAAATCAAAGATTACTAAAATTTAAAAGAAAATTTTACCATACACCTAATGAACTTGCAATATTGCATTGTAGAGACCTAACGAAAAAGTAAGTTTGGTGTTGTGGAGATAGGAATATTGTTAAAATGGACGAGCATCACACAAAATAATATAGAATTCAAAATCAAAGTATTAGAGAGAAAATTATAGTAGCGTCTATTGTGAAAAAAATGGTTAATTGTTATTAGAGGAAGTCATTGTTATTAAAAGACGGTGAATAATTAATTTGATGTAACACATCATATTTTAAGGGATATGTTTTATTAGAGGAAGTCATTGTTATTCCATTTTGTGTTTGATATGCAGAAGACAAGAGGAAGCACAAGAATAATTAGTCAGGAAAAAAACAAGTATCAATGCAATATGCATATATGCAATCATACAATTAATGTATGGGTGTCTACATAGGTGGGAATTCATATTTTGGAGTCGTGTCAATCCAGAACCTTTTACACTGGGGGTGTGACAGTTTTCACAACTGTAGTCTCTTCTGATATGAGAGGGGTCCTTTGGCGTCAGATCCAGGGAGTTTCACACGCTGCACGTGGAATATTTTACACCTGTGAAAATGAATGGTATAATAGGAATGGCTAGCTCATCTCAGCGTAGCAATAAAATTAATTAACCTTATTTTTCTAGTGGCGCTAAAATAGTTAACTTGTGCGTGCGTGCATGGAGTGACCTCACGGGCGGTTAGCTTAGAAGGAGATCTGGAGAGTGGAGATGCCATTTTTTGGAAGGATATGCAGAATCAGAAATAAAAGATGCGTGATTATCTCTCCTAAAACCAATTTTTATTACTACATAAACAATTAAACATCTCTGATTCACCTGCAGATCTAAGCTTAATGCATACTCCATGATCTATGATCTATGCAGCCCTAAGCTGAGCAGATGGACCCACCCCAAATCCCCTTCATCACTGCCTTGCAAAGCACACTATCATTCGAATTCTCTCTCTCTCTCTCTCATCTCTGCTACTAGCCCCACACGCCATCATGCTCCCTACCCCACACTCTCCACCAATCAGAACGCACAACACAAGCTATAGCATGCCTTTTTAACGTGCTCTAACCACACTCTCCAGTTATGCTGCACACTATTCTAATGCGTTGCCCACACCATACAACGCACTAAGCTGCATCTCTCTCTCTCTCTCACACACACACACAAATACACACACAAAAAAAAAACACATTTTATTCCCGCTCCATGCCTTGGAAACCATACCACACCAAGTTGCTGCCTTTCATTTCCTTCTCTGCCCCCATTTCGCACGATCTAAACCGCAAGATTCCTTTTTTGCCATCTGGGTCCGCCTCAACCAAAATTTCATGTTCCAAGCTGAACCCCCTCATCCACATTACACTTCTGCAAAGCTCTCTCTCTCACACACTCACAATGTTCAGTTTCTGCAACTACAGCAAATTCTTCATTCTTTTCCTATGCACCCTTCTTCGCTGACCCCTCCATAAAAGTCTATTCACTTAATCCCACTCTCAATTTCCACTTATAGGGTTCTATTCAATGATGGAACAAACTCACTTTTTGACCAAAACCCAATTTCAACTTGCACGTTCCCTATGCAATCCATAGCACCCCCACATTCACGCTCCCATTCACATTCACATTCACATTCACCCCCAACATCAATTTCCTTCCAAAGATCTCACCTTCTTCATCTATGCCTAAGGGTTCCAAAGAAAAAGATGGATCTGAAACGGACACACCCAATTCCATGGATCCCTTTGCGGTTCCACACTTAGCAGCAACAAAACCCAGTTGTTCCCTAAAGAACCACTTCCCAATGAAACGCACCGTTCGCCCCCTCTTCCTCCTCCTCCTCCTCCTCGTCTTCGCCGCCACGCTCACCTCACGCGCCATGGTTCGCCGTGGAATACTCTCCATCGAGCTCGAGACCCGCGTCCTCATCCACGACCCCCCGCCGTCGCCGCCGCTCAACGCCACGCTCCTCCAACACGCCGCCGTCGAGATCGGCGAGGAGAAGTCCCGCCACGAGATCCAGCAGCTCCT
This sequence comes from Glycyrrhiza uralensis, assembly GCA_030159175.1. NCBI lineage: Eukaryota > Viridiplantae > Streptophyta > Magnoliopsida > Fabales > Fabaceae > Glycyrrhiza > Glycyrrhiza uralensis. The sequence goes on along the minus strand of BRZY01000003.1, from coordinate 50,329,900 downwards.
CGACGGCAACTTCGCCAGCCAAGCCCGCCACAGGACATTCGTCTCGTGGCGGCGGTTCATCCACCACGACTCCACCGCCGACAAGAGCCTCCCGGCGACGCTTCGCTCGCCGCTGTTCTACCGATACTGGCTTGATTTCCGGCGAGTCCTCCACGACTGGTCGCGGAAGCGCCGGTTCCAACCCGGTATCATGTCCGAGTTGACTCGGTCCGTGAAGGCCCCAATCGACCGTCACAACAAAAGAGTGGGTGGTGGTGACAACAAGAGGTACTCTTCATGTGCAGTTGTTGGGAACAGTGGAATCTTACTCAACAGAAACTATGGTTCTACAATTGATGCACACGAGGTTGTTATAAGGTTGAACAATGCAAGGGTTGATAACTATGAGAACAAAGTTGGGAAGAGAACAAGCATTTCGTTTGTGAATAGCAACATCTTGCACTTGTGTGCACGGAGGGCAGGGTGTTTTTGTCACCCTTATGGTCCTCACGTGCCTATTGTTATGTACATTTGCCAGGCCGTGCATTTCTTGGATTACACTGTTTGCAATGCCTCTCACAAGGCTCCTTTGTTGGTAACGGATCCTAGGTTTGATGTTTTGTGTGCTAGGATTGTTAAGTACTATTCCTTGAAGAGGTTTGTGGAGGAGACAGGGAAGGGTTTGGAACAATGGAGTTCTGCCCATGATGGGGCTTTATTTCATTACTCTTCTGGTATGCAGGCTGTGATGTTGGCTTTGGGAATCTGTGATAAAGTTAGCATTTTTGGGTTTGGAAAATCGGCTTCTGCTAAACACCACTACCACACTAACCAGAAGGCTGAGCTTCACTTGCATGACTATGAGGCTGAATATGCGTTTTACCGTGACCTTGTGGATGGGCGCAAGCCTATTCCTTTTATCTCGGATAAGTTCAAGGTTCCTCCTGTTGTCATGTATCATTGACACACACTGAAAACTGTTGTTGTTGCTGCTGATCTGATCTGAATTCTTCTCTCTTGTTGTAATACTTGTGAAATGCACAGATAGTGGAAAGCGTTACTACTGATTGATGATTCAAGATTCATTTTTTTGGATTCGAGACTTTGTACTTGTCCCCCAAATGTAGCCTCAAAGGCAACATCAAAGTGTAAATTTTGGTTAGATCAATACAAGCTTTGACACTTGAATGATGAAAGCATACCCATCTATGATTTGCGTTGTTGAAGAATCTTTCCTCTGTTTCTCCTTAATTGGGGTGATTATATTTCATCGGCAATGATGACTTCATAACCATATTCTATTGTTCAAGCCTTCAAAATAAATCAAGTGATTTGGTTGAAGATGCATTTAAAACAGTGATATATAGAACTAGAAGGATCTGTTGAGTGCTTGCTACGTCAATGCTGGCCTTATTTGCGGTAGGATAATATCATAATACTAAACAGTATCGTACTAGCAAGCAATGCTGTTTGCGTTATCATCCATTTTTTGAAGGCACAGAAGCGGAAAAAGTAGTAGTTAATTGGATGCTGGATTGCGCAAACGTGAGGTGTGGTGTGCCACCTTTTATTTCAATGCTCTTATTTGCAGCCATAACATGCTACTTGACTTTTTACATTCAAAAAAATGAAGGGTCTTTTGCCATCTGGGAACTGCATTCCACCGTAAGTATGATTCATGATAGCTCATTACTAGCGAAATGCTACTTAGAGGTACAACGCGAAGAACTTCGCTCAAACTAAAGGATTTCCATAGTTATTGATAACTATCAGTTACACAGGACAAAATTAAGCTACACAACTCAAGCCAGAAACCAAAACATGGTGCTAATGTAGTTGCACTCTGTTGCGGTAATACATGAGTAGGACAACAAAACATTTACTCTAAGTTAGTGTCCATCGACCCTATACATACATCAAAACGTGACCTCGCATAGAACATATTCTGTTGCATTATGTATATAATAGACTTATGTACATCAAAATGATAAAGATCTTCCAACAGAAACCTCTTGTTGAAACTTGAAACAGCAACAGCTTCAGACAAGATGGTCTTCCTTCAGTCACGTGCCATTAACCTTATGCATTACAAAAAAGTTTTCATTTCCCTTGATCATTTTGTTGTCCCCTTTTACTCTGCCGTGTCCATCACCATGCCCTTCTCGTCATACTTCACTCCCACCAAGTAGCTTATGCGTACCTGCAAAATCAAAACAAAAGTGCGCACATCAGAAGTGATTTTCTCGACTGAAATCTGGCTTATACACTTGACACAGACGGATTATACCTGCTTAGGGTCATAGACAGCATACTCATTGTATTCCAGGGGGCTATCTTCATGCTCTGAGGCAATTATTCGACCACAAGGAACTTTTATGTCATCTTTCCAAACGAAGTGCTCTAATTCGTCTGTTTTCTTCTTCCCCAGCCCCTTCACTCCAATCTTCTTTTCCTCCAAAGATGTTGTGTCCTGTCTCATATCATTTTTAAAACCATATCAATAATAATTCTGTGAGTGAAAAACCATATCAAAAGGGTAACCATTAGTGCCTATACCTCAGGTGGGCTTTTCAACTCGGTAATCTCATTTCCTAGTGAAGCAATGGCCAAAACCAAGAACCCTTCTGGCCTGTCCACAGCAGTGAAACCATATCTTGCAGCCTCTGCTGCAGCATCGGAGCAAACAATAGCTTTGCCAAACTGTTTCCAAGAGCACGGAAACAAGTGAATGAGAAAATGGTCATTATCATTAGAATTGAACATATTACCATTTGTATTTGTAAATAGTAAATACCATGTAACCTGGAACCGGTAGTGAACATATAGCTGGCAAGAACCCCTTGAGCAAGTGCCTCAAAAGATTTGAGCTTCGTGATCCTTCCATAATATAAATCATAGAATTTGTGTGGTCATTGAGAAGAAAGAACCAAAAATATTCCTTTTTTTTTTTTACAATTTGAACGATATTCTAGCGTGTCTTACCACACCATAGAAGAACCTTGTTTGGCAGCTTTACAATGTCTTCATAGGAAGGGCAAACACTCGACTCCACAGCGAAGATGTTTTCAACTGACACCCCATATTCCTGAAGTTCATAGGAAGTAAACACTCAAGAACATTTGAGTATGCTTGCAGTTGTACATAAAACACACAATGAGGACAGAATTCTATTCTTACAGTGTCACCAACTTTGACAGGTTCATAAGTTTTTTCAAGGTATTTCACAATCATCTCGTAATCATTTGAATTTTTCTCCAAGGGAGAAATTGAGCAGCCCAATTTCTTGTACGTGTCTGATAATGGGTCATCGATAGTGGACCCACTCATATCCCCTATGAGATGAGAAGCAATGGTTATGTCTCTAACACCCTCCAGGGCAGCAGCAGCCTAGGAAAATTAGGACAAAGATTCAGCTTTTTTTTTTTGGGTCTATATAGAAACACTTCTTGCATTAGGACAAAGATTCAGCCTTTAAAATGAGTGGGTTGAACCAATAGAGGTGGTGAGTTGTGACTAATTGGGCTTACATGATCTGCAATCTCCTGAAAATCTCTGAAAGTGAAAGGCCTTGTGGAGTGCATCAGAGTGAACCATCTCTGGCTAAAATCAGACCAAACAGCCTCAGCCTTGGGCCCTGTCTCTTTCAATGATTTCACTTTCTCTATGAATTCTGACAGAACTTCCTCACCTGATAATAGAGTCCTATTTTGTCAGTCTTTCTGAATGACATTAGATAAATATGAAAAAGGAAGTGTTGCATGCACGTGTACATACATCTTTTCAGGTGAAGATTTGTAACCATTCCTATTGGAAGGTCCGGAGAGTCATAACCCATCTCCATCAATGCATACCTGAACTCAATGTAGGTTATTTTGGATGTTTCAAATAAGAGTCATCCATACACTGTAGTTTTCACATATTGTACTTACTTATAGATCTCCTGGCTGCACAAAACCTTCATAAAATTTGCAACCAGAGGCTCAAGTTTACAGTGTGTCACTGCTATCCCCAGTTGCCGAAGACCCAGTGCCCCATGTCTAACTTCAACATCATCATCCTATTCAATGCCATAAAGCTATCTATGTTAACAGAAGTGGCATGGATAAATCATTAATCATTAAAGGGAGGAATGAATTATATATGTACCATGTCAATGGGGTAAAACTTCAATGGCTTCTTCTGGAACTTCTTCTCTCTTTCCCATGATTCAAATTCATTTCCTGTTATTTCCTCAAAGAGCCTCACAAACTCTTTCACAGCATTGTCCGCATTCTCCTTCTCTTCTAATCGTTCCTCTGCATTTGGATCGTCCCCTACTCTCCCTTTCTTGAAATACAGATGCAAACGATTCTCTGGGACAACAATCAGTTGCATGACACAGTAGCTGCCCCAAATCAACAGCAATAATATTAGGTATAGTTGTCTTATAAATGTCAACAGGGACTAAAATTGCAATGGATCTTCATAGTATTATTATTATTACTCATTTAGTCCTCTCCCTTGGTCACAAACAGAGAAGGCACAGTTGTACAATATCCCATCTCTTTCAAATATCTCTCCACCTTGTTCCTGCAATTTGGTGTCTTTATAGACACCTCTCTTCCCATAAAGCTTGAGCTGTTACCACACACCAAATTTTATCAAATTCACAAATAAAAGGGAGAGCCGCATGTGAAAGCAGTATGAAAAGAGTAAATTGTGTACTTCTGCTGAGAGTGATTCAATAGCCTCCTCCCCAGGATCTTGTTTGTCCCAGGGGATTCCCTTGCCCGCTACAGAAAGATCAGAGACAAGATCATAAGCTTCCAAAGGTTGTGGTTCTTGCTTTTCAATGCTGTCAGTTAACCAAGCCTCCCTCACCACAGGTATACCCCTCTCCCTGTAGCAACATAAGTTGATAGTTGCTTATTGCTTAAGCATGTTTATTGTGTTAAAATAGATGAAAGTGTTTATAATTTATAGGTGCATTTTATTAACCATGTTCTTTTTATTGTCATTCTGAGGGTGTTATTCACAGAAATGCCAAAGATATACAGTTCACACAATTGTCATGACGTGGAGCCAAACAAAACATTAATAATTAGACTATCACACATAAGGGTTGACACAAAGCAAATAATGTTGCCTAAAAGCTTTTACTACACTCACATGGCTTCTGCAAGTTTGGATGTGCCACCACGTTCTCGCTCAGCAGGTGAAGCCACCAAACAAGTTGCTCCTGAAAAATTTAACAAGCCAGTTACAGCAACTCCCAGCGACATAAGCATGAGAAAAGCAACTTTTACCACATATGGAGTGAAACTATCACATTACCAATAATAGAGTTTGCCACCTTCCCTCCATGCTTTTCAATACTTGTTTTCCAATAATGCTAAGAACCCAAAAAACAAAAAATCCGACCAATAAAACCCAGTAGATGCTAAAAGACATGAAGGGTAGTTAGTTACTAATGCAACAACAGTAACAAAAAAGATGCATTGCATACATGTGTCCGATTAAGACGACCCATCAGAGAAATCATCATTCCAGTAAAAGGTTTGACAGCTGAGCCTAAATCCCTGTGAGGCCTGCGACTCGGGTCCTGATATTTCTTCAGCAACTACAGCACACATGCAAGACAAGATAAATTTTCAGATGAACAAGTGACAAACACAATGAAGAAATTAACATAGGGTAAAAAATCAGAGAAGATTCACATCTGAAACCAGAGAGTTCTGAACAGAATCTGGTAGCTTAATGGGTTCCTCTTTCCTTGTTGGGTCCCTGGTGCTGAAAGTGCAACTAGCCCACTCACTATAGAACCCTCTGCAAGCATAACGTCTTCCATCAAACTCCAAATTGCCATTGCAAACCGGACACTTCTCCATTGCACCGTAAAACAGCAAGTCTTGGCTGCTCAAAAAGGTGGCATAAATGGTAATTGAATTACTATAACATGAACATCATAGTGCATCTTTATTTTTCAGTTGAAAGATTGCAAAAGTACATCTAAACGCAAAATAACTATAGAGTTCCTTTTAGATAATGTATTTCTAGATCCAAATGTACTTTTATAACTGAAAACCAAACATGCGAGTTGGAAATGATATATATAATCTAAGTATCAAACCAACCATCTTCGTGCAATTTCAAGATCAGAGCCAGAGGAATCAAGGCCATTAGCCTCCAGAATTTCCCTCATTTGCTCCAAAGGGAGGTGCTCGTTTGTGGTCTTACAGAACTCATCATATTCTTGTGCAACATCAGCTGCAGATTTTCCATTGGTGTGACCATCCTCGGTTTCCACCTTGGCCTTTTTAGGTGAATGCTCTACTTCATGTGCCTTGGACTCCGCTTTCTGCTTCCTTGTCATTATCACCTTCTCCTCTTCCCCATGTGCATGAACATGCGACCTCGTTTCTTGAACCTTCAAATTTTCCATAAAACACACCTTAACATAGAAAAAACTTGCACAAAAAGAAGAAGAAGGAAAGTGTCAATGGAAAAAAGGATGAACGGATTACCTTCATCTTGGTTACAACAAAACACAACGAGCAAAAGGCAAACACGTAGTTTAGAGTGTTGTGACTTGGATATGTTCTGCGCTAAATAACCTTTCTGATTCTCAGAACAACAACTTCACATGATGGTCATAGGTTGTAGCTGAGACAACAACAACATCCCTGAAGTGCCACGTGCATGCAAAAAGTTCTTTCTCACAAGAAAAACCAAGTCTTCCTGTCATCACCACAGCATGCCACGTCAGCCAGGGCTTGCAAGTACTCGACACGTGGCCAACCTTGTATATTATAACGCCCTGCAATGCTGACATGTGGGAATACCATGCCATTGTGAAGTTGTTGTTGTTGTTTGCACCTCAAACAAACACCCCATCATGATCAATTATTCTTTTGTTCTCATCCCTTCTCTGATTCTGTTTCTCCCTTGCTTGCTTACACCGTATTCGGTTGGGTTGGACTTTGAAGTCAATTGAACGGTGCAATCCAATCGAGAATAAAGATAAACAATTTTTGTTTTTTTATTTCCCAAAAGATAAAGAAGTTGATATATATACTAGTAATTTCTTCCATAGTGTCGTACGTTTTTGTGCACTTCGTGGTAAGGAGACATACGTTTTAGGACTGTAGCATCTTTTTTTTTGTCAAAGGATTTGTAGCATCCTAGTTCGGGGCTTTTTTTGTTGCCTTTCTTTTTTCAATTTTTATCCTTGTATGGGCCTGGGCCTGGCCCAACTCTAAAAAATAGGATCCATTTATTTTGCCTTTTTTTATGTTGCGAAATGAAAACAGAATTGTGGGGTCTCTTTCTAGATTTCCATATTTTTTTAGAAAAAAGAGGAGATAGTAAACAACTAATTATGAAGGAACTAGAAGAGACTTTTTAATTATGAGATGACTTGGAAGATTTACGCGTAGATATACAAAGGAATTGGGTTGGTGATGCAGTTTAAGACAGTTCCCAATTCACACTAACTGAAGTACTACAAGTCAGTTATCTTCTCTTTTTGGTTTTTGTTTTTTCCATTCCGGTGGTTATACTTGAAAGGTTCATGTGGTAATGATGAAGATTTGGAAGTCATGAAGTTTTGTAGAGTAATTTGGAAATGGACCGAAATGTGGAACCATGTTCAATGGAGTGCCAACATGGGTCTTAGACATTAATACCTAATCAAGCCCTTCAATTTGTAAAGCGCGCTTTGGGTCTTCTTCATTGAAAATGTTCATTCTCTGGTTGGTATTCTCCCATTCACTATCTCAACGGCTCAAAACTGCCATCTATATTCAGTGGTCAGAGTCAATTGGGCAGCCAGTAATGTAGAAACTGCTTCCATTAAGTGAATGATTAAGTTCAACCTCGTGATCTGATTTTAATTTTGCAATTAATGTGTTAGAAGCATGTCATAATTAGTTAATTTGAGTCCCTGACCTACCACCATATATATGATATAAGTTTGTGATGTCAACTTCCACTACCTTCCAACATTTGAATTCTTTTAGCCATATTAACAATCATAAATTTAATTAAAATGAAGAAAATTCTACTTCCGCTTCAAAATAATGGTCTATTATAGTGTTTTTATCAAGATTAAAAAAAACAATAAATAAATTAAAAAGTTGAACATTTGTAATTAATGTTATACATTGATAATGAGACTATCTTTTATTAATACTATATATATTATACATGTGACTCCTTAATCTTTTTCAACCTTTTTTCAGTCCAGGTAACACACTAATTAATTGGTCTCTTATATCCTCCAGCAAGACCTGTCCTTTAATTGCGGACTACACACTAACACCTTAACCCTTACGGAAAAAGGTAAAGAAACAGTTCCTTTGGGGAAGCTTCATCTTGGATTTCTATAAAAGTATTAGTATTATTTGGAATTCAATATTTTCGGCTTAACAAGGACCATGAGATTCATGTATATACGAATGCTAATTATGAGTATGGTGACCTTTGGAGGACAACCGGAGAAGAAAATTAACATATATTAGGGATATCATGCGTGTGGACTGAGTTACTTTTCAACAAAGGATTAATATGTCGTTTTATCAACAAAAAAAAAGGATTAATATATATGTCGTGCATATGAGATGCATAATCAAGCTAGTAATGAATATGAATAGATCGGTGTACTAATATAGGATATAATATTATGGATATAATCGAGATGTGACCAATTTTAATTTAAAAATTTATAAGATACGACAATGATTATAATGTAGCACATATACAATTAATTGTAATTTGTAATTATGTACGTTTGTTTATAATAATTTGTATTTTTAAAAAAGTTAGTAAACATATGAATAAAGTAATGATTTTTAAAAATATTACGGAGAATTTGCAATAGAGAAAAAAAATGATTATCTTATATATCCCTTTATTATTGTAGAGTAGTACAGTAGGTGATTAAATTTTTGTTTTGTTTTAGTGGAAAAGTTAGGTAATTAATGAAGTTGAAAACGACTGTGCAATTTCAGTTCATCCATGTCCACTTTAGCAGTCTCACTAGTTTACTAATGAAACTAACCTCCTTAATTTTAATTAATCGAGCTTCTTTGTGCCGCTTAATTTTAATTAATTAATTGTACAGGAAAGGGGCAAATTGCAAATTCGCAAGTGTACGGAGAACCTCATAGGCTTATATATATGAGGTTATATCTCTAGCTTGAATTGAAAAAAAGAAAAAAGATCGTAAAGGTGCATGAGCTTCAATATCTATATGTTGCTCATAATCATCCACACATATCCAAAGATGATATATAGGACGAAGAATAAAAAGTAATCTAAAGCTTCATTTTAGTTATCATAATCATTTTTTGATTAAAGTTATACCATAATCTGCAAAAGCTTGTCCTCCACTATCACTACCCTTCAAATAAACTAAATTCCCAAAACGCGACAAATTATTCAAAAGGTGTGTGTCACGGGAGGTCTTTCTGGAACGTACATGGCCAAAAAAAAACGAAAAGGAGGTCTCTAGCTAATTAAAATCCGAAAATTTTCTTTCATAAGATAAGAAGCGCCAATTACATAGGGTGCGTTTTTTTTTTTTGTCAATTGGGGGATGGGGGAAAGGGGCATGGGTGGGGATTGAACCCTCACCCACTTACATATCACCTAAACTCTTACCACATAACCTACACATTGGGGATACATAGGGTCCATTTGTTTCACGGTATCGATAATTATTCCTGGAAATGTGATTCCGGGGAATACTATTACTGACTATGTTATTCTTAGATATAATCTATAATGTGTTTGGCAAATATAGATATTCCTAGGAATATTTTTAAATTTTATTAATTTAAAAATAAAAAATTCAAAAAAATATGATAAAATGTGTTGGAAGTGGGAAGTTATTATTAGAAAAGTCTCATAACTACTCTTATTCTCATGGAAATATGAAATACCCATCTTTTTTTTGAGTTGCAACGGGGCTAAAAAGCCCAAAATGAAAAATATACCCATCCTTTTAGCATAGGAATAAAAATTGAATGAAATGTCAATGCATGAGATTCCCAGAAATACCAATCAAAAAAATACACCCTTAGATCCCTTCCAACTCTATTTATAAACCACCCCCAAGATAACACTTTAATGTGATTGATTTAACACTTTAATGAGATTCCTGGAAATAATTGATACCCAGGAATACTTCTTTAAAACTTGAAACAAACACATGAATATTACATTTTTAAACTCATTTTCCCGAGAATAAATTAAAATAACTTGAAACAAACACACTCATGCGTATATACACGGCCACCAATTTGTTTTCTACCCGTCAGTTAGTAGCTGGCAGTTTCCAGTTACATTGTCGGTTAGCATAAGGTTTTATGACTATATATCGATAGCCTTCAATATCAGTGTCAATATGAAAAAGAAAAAAACTGCAAGAATGCATGTATACATACATATTATTTTTTTAATGTGAATTACTTTATAATTATTTTTATAGACAAATGATAATAATTAGCATATTATGTTAGTGACAGATTATGACTTTCTTATCACTTCAATCCCCTTATCCTTTTCTCTAAACTATCAAATCGCCTTATCATTTTCCAATTGCTAATTATTGAGACAAAGTGAACATCGACCTCACAATATGAAAATTTGAAAAAAGTTCGAAAGGTTGAAAACAGTGGAAAAAAGAGAAGTGTGTGGTGATCACCGATCATATTGATAGAAAATCACACACTGACGATATGCTTCCATCATATATAAACAAAAAGGATTTAGAAAAGAGCTAACATTAATATTAATATGCATGTGTGAGCATTTATCGAACAAAGATGCTCTCACAAAACATGTGTCGGTAAAAACCAATTAATTGGCTCCACTCTCCTAATCACCGATCAGTTATCTGCTTCGCTCCAAAATTAAATTATAAACGATATATATTGCACAATTTGGCAGCCAGTGGCGTGCGTGGCCTCACTTTTGTTCGTTTCTTGATAGCTAAAGATTTGAATTTTGTAGAAAGGAATATGTATTAAAATTTCTTCATATACACATATATAGGCATATACGCAACATATGGTCAAATATTGGAATGAATATATATATGTCACATATCACCCAGAGGTCAGACTTTTTAAGTATGAAAACATCAAATATTATCATCATTTTATGTCGTTTCATGTATTATCATCATTTATGGTTCATGTATTATTTGTTCATTAATGGTACGTTGTGACTTGTGAGAAGGAAATTAATGCGCATCAAGCGCTAGCTTGTAATTAATGACCTATTTTTATGGAATTAGGACCCTTTCTATTTATTTTTATCTCTATTTCTTTCATTATTATATTTTTGAGAGAATAAATGACACTCATGTGCTGCTTTTAAAAAGAATCGTTTTTCTTTAACTAATCAAAAAATAAGCTTTTTGGTTATTTCTGTTTTGAAGGTATTAATAAGTATTCTATCATTCTATGTATATATCTACGGTATTTTTAGAAATTACAAATTAGACTGGAAAATTATTTAATAGATAAATATATATATAAATTGTCAATATAAATTTTTAAATTATCTATTAATAAAATTATAAAAAATGTATAAATCGAGACATACAATTATTTATATCAATATTAATTTCATAATTTAATATGGTGTACTATATAAACTTAAAATTTATAGTTATGAAAAATCTTGACATTAATGATCTAAAAAACTATGATTGACTAAACTTATTACTTAAAAAATATAAAAAAACACAAGTAAAAAAATGAAATTTTCATCTAAAAAATGCTACATTGCGCATTTTGAGAACGAAAGTATATTAAAAAATGCTTTTTTTTGCTAAAAATAAAAAAAATGCCTTCACATGTAAAAGTAAAAATTCAAATTATATATATAAGAATTGATAGCTCAGAATAATTTATCAATTGATCAACAAAACTCTACCACGTGAGATTTAAGGCTGCTGTATTTCCAAGCCCCCAATGGTTGAACAATTTGAGAATGAAAAGAAAAATAAAGTAATAAATTGTTTGGAAATATGTTTCTTTAAGAGATACGGTTGAATTACGAATATTATTTATTTTTATGTACTGAAATGAAATTGCAGCATCATCATCAACCAACAATTAGGGGTCATTAACCTTAATAATTGGCTTATGGAAGTTAAGCAATATGGTGCACAGATATTATATATAATTAAGCACCAAATAATATTCTGTCTAGGTCCTTGTTGCTTTTTGTTCGTCATTTATAATATTTTTCTTCGTTTAGGTATTGACCAAATTAGTGCTCTTTGCTTTCACCCGTTTTATTTGGGATCACTTGTTATAAGGTCAATGTTTGCATAGGTACGGTTCACATTCGCATGCATGACATATAGAGTTAGAGTGTACATATTAAAGAGAGAAAAACATCTTCACCCTTTACCGTGTTATCATAATTTTTAGCCTAAATTAATATATGAATAAAGATGGATAGACACCCCTTGGGGTGTATACCACTAGAGAGAGTTAGAGTGAGATGAGAGAAAAGTGATAAAATGATGTGATATGTGATGTAATAGTTAGAGAGAGATAGAGAGAAATGAGAAGTATTAGATGGATGGATTGATTTTTGAGATGTATGAGTATCATTACTCTTAATATATAGTAAATGTGAGTTAGACGCACCGGAAGCGAGTCTTACTTTTAAGAAGAGAATCAAAATTCAAAATTTGAAAAAGATATCAAATCAAAGGGGTAAAAAAAAACTGGCCTGATTCCTATTATTAGATTATCCACATGAATTAGATTGAATAAACCAATTTTATGTGACTCTATTAACTTGATCGACGACTGTACGTACTGTTTGCGATTTTATTTTTTAAATAACTTATACAATTTTGATACGATAATCATTTTATGAGCATACATCAGTAACCTCTTAAAATTGTTTTAGTTATGAATAAAAAGTTAGAATTTTGCAGGTATCAATGCGACATAAAGTTATAAAGTTATAAGATAGCTATATATATATATATCGCTAGTATAATAATTATAAGAATATCTCTCCGTAGTTGTGGACTTTTATGGAGATTTCTTGTGGGATAGCTTTTTCCAACAATATTGGTCGATATTCCTCCCTTAAACCCCGAAAAAATTGAAAGCTTTCAGATCATACAATAAAGTAATTGAAAATAAAAATGTAGTAGTGGAAAATTATGTATGTTCTTTATTTTTTAAAATTATATTTAATTTTATACGATCTGATGATGTATGTATATATATAGATTGATAACCGATATTGGATTATTAAAATTCAGATCAGTCGACTCATGCTATTAATATTAATCTAGGATTCTTTGTGATGATGAACTAGGTGAGTCCTGTTTAATTTGCATGTCATTTTCAATACCCCACACTACACCACCCCCAATTAGTCTCTCTTTTTCTCCCCAAAAGAAACAAATAATAGGCCAACAAGGGAAAAGGAGAAAGCAAAGGTTATTATGAAAAAAAAAAAGGGAAAAATTAAAGAAGAAAAGGTCCATAAAGAGACAAAGAAAATCCCCCTCATTAATTTCACTAAATCAACCCATCATATAAGTGCTTGCTCGCTTTCCCTCATAAAGTCGATCTGGTCGACATAGCCCTTTCTGATCAGGCCGGAGAGAATTAATTTCACTAATAATCCAGTGATCTCTCTCTCTCTCTCTCTCTGAAGAAGAAGAAGAAGAATATGGGTTTGGTGGGGTGTGATAATCTTGCAGCGGATCACAAGAATCTATACCTCCATGCCCCAATTACTTTCATTGAGTGGCTCAAACCATCTTCCTCTCCTTCACAATATCTAAGTATAACTCCCTGCACACTATCATCATCATCTTCTTCATCTAATTCTTCTTCTTCTAATTCTTCTTCTACCACTCAGAACGAGCTAGTAGTCCAAGAGACTATCCAATTCTTACCCATTTTGAGCGGAAAGCCCTCAAAATTAGAGGAAGAAGAACATGGAGTGAAGGGTTTTGAGGTGAAAGAAGAAAAGGAGGAACAAGTGGGTGTGGCTTTGCACATTGGATTGCCTGCTGACGTCACCAAATTAGGAGATGAAAGTGATGATCATGATGATGATGAGAAGATGGTTTTCCATGTTAAGGAGGAAGAAGAAGAGGAAGAAGAAGGTAAGCACTCTAAGAGAAGCAGCAGCTTCAATAATGGTTTCAACAAGGAGAATATCAGGAGAAGGTTTTGGATACCAACTCCAGCACAGATCCTTGTTGGGCCTATGCAGTTTGCTTGCTCCATATGCAACAAGACCTTCAATAGGTATAACAACATGCAGGTTAGTGTGAATTCAATTCCCCCTCTCTCTCAAGTCTCAACTTATATATATGATCTTTATAATCAAAACTATATATATTTTGTATTTAACTTGTTGCTTCACAAATTAATAAAGAAAATTGATAAAGCTATAGACCTAATTAAGGGCGAGGAGAGAGTTGAAAGCTGATAATTAATTAAGCTTTTTTTTTTTAGATAAACCAAATTGCATTAAAACAAGACAGAAAACATAAGAAGTGTCTCTCTGTAAATGAATACAAAGAACTGTTGGTGATCCCAGATAATTAATTAAGCTTCTAATTACTATATTAATTTTTAACATAAAAATGAAACGAAAGATATATAATATATAACGCACACGTGAACTATATACAGAGGTAGTTTTGGGGATCTCATGTTGAGGTGCGATCCTTAGGCTCTGAAGCTAAGGGTTCGTAGACCGTTAACAAATATATATAAAGGATGATCACCGGCACCGCCGTAAGGGAAGAGAGATTGCTGCACGTGCCTCATCAAAACCTTCCCTTGAGGTTCAGGGGAACATAATCATATATAATAGTTACAATTGGTTTAATTTAAACTGAATATAAAAATTACTTTACATGATTCACTTCTTCTTTTTTTCTTTCAGAATGAGCTAATTAAGTATTGCATCAAGTAGCTAGCTAGCTCCTTGATGAATTTGATTTGATATATATACCACACTTAACCCCAAGCTTGTTTATACGGAGAATTGATCTTAAAAAATGGCTTCAATTTCATTTCAGAAGAACTTCAATTTTGAATTAGTATATATTACATCGCTGTTTAAAAAAAAAAAGTTAATATATATTACATCGAAACAAAACTTATATGAACAGGAGACAACGTTGTCTTATATTAATTTTTTCCATAATTAACTGCTCCTTTAATTTGCTTGCTTAACACAATATTTATGATGATAATTTAACCCTCCATATATAGACATTTTTTCTACTTGACTATATATAAAATTTTTACGTCCAGAGGGACACACTATTTTTACCAGCTCGCGCTCGTGTGCAAATCTACTCTGAATTTGAATTTCTTGCACTTTATCCACGCAATTGAAGTATATGCTAGCTTTACGTGATAATGACGAGGACGATGATCGTCAGAAAAAGAAAAAAAAAATCACACAATTCAACCGAGTGTGAGAACGTGTGTATATATATATATATATATTTTTTATAAGCAAAAATTGTATTAAACAGGACAAAAATCACAAGTTATGTCCAGTCTAAATAAATAGAACAAAGTTCAACTTGTCAAACTCTCCAACAAAATTCCCCCACCACTGAACAAAACCTGTATAATCCACCACCCATAAGCAAGCAAAAGCATCACAATAATACAAATAATCTCAACTAGGTTGGCACCACAAGTATTAACGATCATCTGCAGCTTGCCTAAATTCTAAAACAGATAAATCAAACCAGCGATAAACAGTTTAATGAATTTATACACCAATCGGAGAAAACAATTCTAAAGTTCCTACCAGCCCTATTGATAAACCATCCCCAAGATAAAACCTCGATCTGATTTAAAACATGTTGAAAATCAGCGACACCTCCTTCAAATATTATTTTATTCCTCATATTCCATAAAGCCCATGCAACAACCATCCAAACAATATTTTTCACCTTGTGAACCCGCTTCCCTTTCAATATTTCAGAGAACTGAAGAAAATAGTTAATGCAATCAAATTGGAAAACGCCAACCCCTCCAAACCAACTTAGAACCGCAGCCCAAATGCCATATGAAAATGCACAAGTGAAAAAAATGTGATCTCTGCTCTCCAAACATCTAAAGCAAAACACACAAGACACTCCCTGCAAGGTGCTAATAATATTCCTTTTTGACAACATTTCTCTGGTGGGGAGTTTATCAAGAAATAGCCTCCAAGTAAAAAGCTGAATGTATATATGACTATTTGATGACCGTCTTTTTCCTTTTCCGTTCTTTATGTCCCGTTGTCCCTCTAGCTAGCATTCCCTAGTATATATTCACTTTTAACAAAAGGCTTTTTTTGTTCCATCCCATAAGATTTCAAAGGGAACTTGTAATAATCTTCATCCTTTTATTTCCTTTCCTTTGGGTTAGTCTTTTTCAGTTGAAAAACAAGGAATATGGGTAGCATAAATGAAGAATTGTCGTGTGTGTGTGTGGGATGTTGACGAGGAAAAAAATACTGTCTGCATGACCTATTGTGTTGTGTTCCGCGCGTTAGCTATTGAGAGTAGCTTCCACATCAACCGTGTCTCGGGATGTGATAATTATATACTGTGTGTTAAGGTAATTGAAACAGTACAATAATCTATCCTAGCTCCAAGAGATCAGACAGTTGTTTTTTTTCTCTTTTGATAATTTCTTTCTTTTTAATCAATTATCAATTGTTAAAAAAGTAGATTTTGACTGAAAAACGTGTTACCTCTCATACTAGGACTATATATGTTACTTTTCAAGTCGATCTTTTTATACGAGTCTATAAGCTAATTTACTGTATACAGAGGAGAAGGGACATATTTGTGGCAGTTGGTTGAATCTTACGATACATGTAGGCCAAAGCCGAGGTTAAGAAGACAATTCAAAACTTTGGATTCTCCTTTTGCATTGTATTATATATATTGAGATAATTCAGATTTCATATATAGATGGAATATACCAATTAAAGAGAAATATGCATTTAAACCATATATCATGGGGCTATAGTGGTAGCTTTTTCATGAGATCGAATTTGACTTGTCACATAGTAGTACCCCATCGGTAGTAAAAGATTAACATTAATATTTGCAACAATATCTAGTCGGCTATATATATAGGAATAGGACGGTTTGACTGCTTGAGGAATTGTGTTTTTTATGGTCATGAAAATTTCAAGTTTAAGACCATATATTAGAAATTAATGAGCATGTGCTCTATTAATTACTACTCAAACTAAGCTAGCTAGTACCAATTTTAATTTAATTTAATTTCCATTTTTCAGATGCATATGTGGGGACATGGGTCTGAATATAGGAAAGGACCAGACTCACTTAAAGGTACACAACCAGCTGCAATGCTAAGGCTACCATGCTATTGCTGTGCACAGGGTTGCAAGAACAACATCAATCACCCAAGAGCTAAGCCCTTGAAGGACTTCAGAACACTCCAAACCCACTACAAGAGAAAACATGGGACAAAACCATTCATGTGTAGGAAATGTGGGAAAACATTTGCAGTGAAAGGGGATTGGAGGACTCATGAGAAGAACTGTGGCAAGTTTTGGTATTGCACTTGTGGTTCTGACTTTAAGCACAAAAGGTCCCTCAAAGATCACATTAGATCCTTTGGAAAAGGTCATGAACCACATCCTAATTCTCTTGATCATCATGCTTTTGAGGAGGAGAAGGAATGCATCACTGGTTCTGATGAAGATGAAGTTGTCATCGCTCATACATGATGATCTAACATTGTTATTCTAATTAAGGCTTTAATTAATGAGCCTGGTCACTACCCTTTGTGCTCAGTAACAAAAAATTCTCAACAGGGAGCGGTTTGCTACAGAGCACTTGCAGGGTGGTGATGATCTGAGCTATAATTATATCTATAGAGGTTATGGTTTGGACGATGGAGTTTGTTTATTGCTTTGTGGTTAATTAATTAATAAGACGGTTGCCTCAAGTGATGAAGTAGATGAATTTTCTTCTCGTGACCTCTTCAATGGAGAAAATTTATCCGCTTCATTACTAAAAGGACTTCCGGTATGTAAGACTTTTGTTAACATCTTTTGTGACACTTTGATATCAATTTGCTGCTATGGAAAACCATTGTCTGCTACACTATTATATATATGTGTGTTATGGAATCTTCTATTATATGCAATTAATCACCTCTAAAAGTTGTGTTTAATGTGAAACCAAACTAACATTGCTGGGTAGATATACATTATCGTTTAAAAAGTTCAATACATATTGTATGTTCCTTACTACCACGTAACCAAGTCAAATTTCACCATTTGAAAAAAAAAATTTAAAAAGAATAATGCTAGCTATCGTCGTCTGTTATAATTAATACACACATTTATGCATTTTAGTAAAGGAATCATCCAATTATTATGCAGAAAAAATTCACTAAATGTGAAAGTGGTTATGAGTTTTTTTTTTTATAATATATCTGCATTCCTTTCCGTCATTGAGAGTCCATTTTGGAGGGCTTTGCCTTTGCCCACCAGAATCATATCCAAAGGATATGTAGTTAGAGGTTAATTTCTCAATATAAAATGTTATAGGAGTAATTAGTAAGTGTGATTCTTTGTCTCAATTTAATAAGATTATTAATTATTTGCTGAGAAAAAAACTCCAAAACAAGGATCTCCTTCTACGCACACGCACACGCACACGCACATGGAGGATAGAAATGAAGAGTTATACGAGTTTGAAATTTGAGTTCTTTGGGGGTAGGCTTGACCAAAGCAAAAAGTAGTAGGAAAAAAATGGAAAGAATGTATTTGGTTCTGGAAGGTAAGTGACATCCACCACGCTTTGTCGGGGTAAGAACACAATTAATGGAGAAGGGAATTAGATCACAACCACTATCTCAATCAGTAACACTATTTAATTTGCTAACTAGCTACTTATGCGTTTTCATATTTAAAAACTACACTTAATTTCTCTTGGGCCATCTTGCTATAGTTAGATTAACTTAACCAGAATCATGGTCTGTGGCTATCCAATATGTCACCTCAGCGGTCAGCATCAAGAGTAGGTTTAATTTAGAGTTTGATCCTTCAATAAATTTTAGTTAATAAGTAATTACTTTTTTTTTATCCCACCATTTTCTCTCTGAACTGTTTCTCTCTGAAACCCTAGTACTGTTCACACCTCCGCCGCCTCGCGTTCTTCTTCTTCCCCGCCATATCCAAAGCTAATAATGCAGCTCAGAGGGTGACTCTAAGAGGTACAACGCCGCGTCTGCTCAGGTTTGATGCAGTGGTGGGAGAGCCGCGTCTGCTCGGGTGGAACTTGGGTCCTCCCTTGACAGGACTGCGCCGTCGTCTCCCTCGTTGAGCTTGGAGTCTGCAGTGGGTTGTGGTCCTAGAGGTCGCGCCGTCCAGAGCTGCTACGGTCGTTGCCATGACTGGTGGCGGTGGTTCGTGGTCGCCACGAGGCTGTTGTTGGTATGGGTTCTTGTCTGTTTTCTGTTGTTTGGAACACTGATGCATAGCCTAGCCCTCTCCTCCGGTGTGGTTTCCGGTGGCTACTTTCCATGGAGCCGCGATGGCTGCTTCGGGTGAAGTTTCTGGATTCCGGAAAAAAGAGAGAAAGAAAAACGAGAAAAAGAAAAAAAAAAAAAGAAGAAAAATGAGAAAAAAGAGAAGAATAGATGACAAGTGGGCTTATAGAGTTGAGGCAATAGGGATTGGGAGTCCCAAATGGGCAAATCCAACCCACTCAAAAAAAAAATGTCATCACTGGATTGTGCTAGGTTGAGTGTTGGTGTTCTTTTGTGGTGTTTTAGTTGTTGTTGTGTTCTGGTTGTCTTTGTGTAATTGTTGATTTCTGGTTTGTTGTCTTTGTGTAGTTGATGTTTGTTGTCTTTGTGTGTCTAGTTGGTTGTTGTCTGTGTTGTAGTGCTAGGTTGTAATGTCAGGTGCTTGTCATTGGTCTGTATTGTATATGCTTTGGGACAATGCTTAAGCTTGACTTTGACCTTTGTTGCTGGACCTGTTGTATTGCCCTTAGGGCTTCGAGCTTTGTCCGTTTGCAATGAATGCTCTTTCGACCAAAAAAAAATAAGTAATTACTTTTATCATGCTGTTAACTGCTAATAATTTTTTTCTTCATTAAACCCAATATCTACATGATGGTTTAGAATTTGCTGTCAAAAAAAAAATATGATGGTTTATTTGTCGGTCCAGAAAATATATGATGGTTTAGAATTTGGACTTCGGTGCAGCTATTTTCCAAACTTTAACATGGGTTACCCTCGTACATATTTTCATTGGGCTAAGCTGCATAAGTGACACATAAAGCCCGGTTTCAAATTGGACATGAAGCAGAGATTGGCCCACAGGCCACGGTTCTCCGTTTGTTTCTAAAAGGACACAGGACGCCAGACCCAAAACAAAATTGCATGCTCACATGTTATCAAAAAAAAAATGAAGAATAAATTTTTTTTGATACAAGAAGAATATTTTTTTAAATGAACACAATGTTTATAAATATAATATAATTAATTAAAAGTGTAAGATTACATTATTTTCTAACAAAGTCTTATTTATTTTATATTATTATTATTCTAACACACTGACTTTTTCTTTAGTTGTGTCTATATGTATTGTGTTCATATAATAATTACTCATTAATAGCACTCGCCACCCTTTTTTTGTCAACATGAACAAGTTCATAACTTGGATAAAATCTAGGCATACGGTATCTACAGTAAATAAAACAGTATATGCAGAGTCACATCAAATATAACAATACAAACCAAGACACGCTATTGAAATAACTAACAGACAAAGAAAACAATAAAACATTATACGACCAAAGCTGCTAAAAACCAAAAGAATATTGATGAGCAAAACCAGTCACACAAAAAAGTATATAGACATGTAACAAGTACCTATTGAGGTGAGTTGAGAAAAGCTCATTTGGAGCACCAAAAAACCTTCTGGCTCCACATGCCACCCTTTTTTTTCTGGCTCCACATGCCAGTTGCCACCCTATACATGGTTATTTTAATGCATTGCAAAGGGTCAAACAATACTTGAGGAATGCTTTCTGTACCCAAAAAACGCTTGTTTTACACCCCCACCAACAAAAAACATTTGCTGATAAAATTTCGTCTAGTACACAGGATCCCCTGCAATCCTGCATATTATAATTTCTACTAAGGGAAAGGTACGGTTCCAGTGAAGTTGCAACTTGCAACTTGCATTGCAATACAAGCGCTGATCAGTGATATCTATCAGTGTCACAATCCAGGTGCTGGCGTGCTGCCATAAAAACATTCAACTTGTCACTATAAGGTTTTTTTTATCAAAATGGTGTAAATTGGTTTCAAAATTATCAAAATGGTGCAAATTTAAAATTTATTACTAAAATGGGATAAGTTGCAACTGCTAATGACGATTTTGATTTTTTTTTCTCTCTCTGTAGTAAAGTCGCAACTAAGGCTGGTGACTTTGTTTTTTTTTTTTTTAAATACAAAAGTCAACTAACAATGACGGCTTTTATTTTTGTTTTTATTTATTTTGTAGAAGTCGTCAGCATGAATGGCGACTTTGGTTTTTTTTTTTCTTCATGAAGTCGCAGTGACCATGGCAAATGACAGAACAACATCCTTTGTTTTACCAGACCCATGAGTTTCAAAGCCCCACCAGTGACAACAATTGTTCACATAAGTGCGAACCCGAGATGAATCCCAAATTTCAATATTTGGAAGTGGGAGAGAAGAAGCATCAGCATCAAGCTTTTTCCAAGAGTTGGAATTAAGGCTGTACAATTCCAAGAAAGAACCGAAATGGATGTTTTGAGGTATGAGACTGAGGGTCTTTGAATGACCAAGAGATGCTCTTCTTGACTACGACGGTGCATGAGGTGGTTGTAGACAACGTGGTAGCTGGGAACAAAGTGGGGATTGGTCATTAGACCGAACCAGGACTTGCAAACGCATTGGCATTTCAAGGCAGAAGACCTTAACTGGTAAAATTGATGGGAATGGGACATTTTTAACTAGTAAAGAAGGTAGAAGACGGCATGCTTGCGCCTTCGTGAAAAAAAAACTCCATTCATTTCGATGACTTCTAAAAAAAATAAAAAAAAATAAAGTCGCCATTGTTGATTGCAACTTTTGTATTTTTTTTTAAACAAAGTCGTCAGTTTTAGTTGCCACTTTGATGTGGAGAGAGAAAAAAAAAACAAAATCACCACTGACAGTTGCGACTTATTCTATTTTGATAATTTTGAAACCAATTTACACCATTTTAGTAATTTTAAAACCAATTTACACCATTTTAGTAAAAAAAAAACCACTATACTTTTATTTTCCCGCCTTCTGCGGCCTTTTTAAGACTCCTTGGACCTTTGAATGTAAAAGATTCCTTGTACCAAAAGTGGCTAAGTACTATTTGTATTTATGGTGGCATTTAACATGGACCACCTAACAACTGACCCATGATGGACCAGTGAAGGTCCACGATGGACTAGCGAATTATACACCATGGATATATATATATTTATATTCAACAGTCAAGATGGAGTACAAGATGAGGACCGATTACCTGTTCAGGAGGTTATATAAATAAATGTTTTGTAATTGTTGATAGGGGTTTTATTTTATTGATAATTATGTTTTGGCCATGAATTTTTATAAGAATTATGGAATATACCCGAATTTAAAAAATGTATTTTATTGAGAAAAAATTATAAAAATTTGAATTTTTTGTATGTTAGATGTTTCATTTGTTGAGAATTTTGATCATTTTTTTGCACCAAAAAATTGGACCAATTTGAGATTTTTTTTTGTTGGTATGTTTATTTTTGCTATCCTACGTTGGGGTGCCTGCATGGTCATAAGATTTTATACTAACCATGCATTAATAACATTTGCAACCAATTCCCACCTATATTGCATAAATGCTCCAACTGTAACATAATATAGCAACCATAAGAACATAATTAAATTAAGTGATTTATATAAAAATTATATTTAAAATTGAAATATTTAATATTATACATTTAAATATTAAATCAATTATTTATAATATATGACAATATTTATAGACTATAAATATTATTATTTAATTATTTAAACTCGCATCATGATACGATTATATTAATAATTATTTTGATATTTAAGTTAATATTAGAATATAATAATAATAATATAATAGTTATTTAAATAGTTATTTACTTTCACTATATTATTTTTAAATAGTGAAATTTTATAAAAAATAATTTATATAAACTTACATGCCTGCACCTGGTAACCCACTAAGACACTTTTGAAAAAAATTCAGCGTATAGATGGCTCTATGAGCATTATAGTATGGAGGCAGGAAATAAATTACACAATGCTTTTTTGCATTAAATGACATGCGGGGCTTTTTTTAAATTTTCACAAGTTCTGGGGCATATTCATAATTATGTAAAATTATGGGATACCTACCATAAATACTATAAAACTGGGGGTAACCTACACTTAAGGGTATAATTGTCAGCAGTCCATTGTAAACTCTCAATAGTCCATCATGGTCCAGTTTTTAGGTGGTCCATGTTAAATGCCACCTGTATTTATACACAATGAAATAAAATACAGAATACAATACAACAAAAAATAATTTAATAACTTATATAAAAAAATATTTTAATAACAAATATGTGTTTTTTTATATCATTAACATTAATATGCCTTTCGTCAAAAAAAAAAATTAATATGCCTTGTAGTATTGTTAGCAAATGCAGATAGAGTGAACAAGTGCTGCAATTTGAATTATTGAAGGGGTTGGAAGAACGTGCAATTCAGAGGAAGTGGCCTACAACGACATTAAAGACCCAGAGAATTTGAAACGCACACAAGCAGAAGTGTTCCAATGAAGTTGTTTCTGTTTCTCCGATGAGGTTCAAAAGAATATTCGTAATATCTTGGTATAAACCCAAAAAACGTGATGTCATTGTGGGAGCAACGATAGCCACATATACAATCGTGTTCTCCTGTGTGCCCCTACCAAATCTAGAATTTATTTTTTTACCTTTGCTATGGCTTGGTTTTAGATATTTTTTCAATTGGAAAATAAGTGGAGTTTGATTTTTCTTAAATAATTAGTCTGAGTCTACCGAGTTTAGAACAGAAATAGAAAATATGTTAAAATTATATAATGATTAAAAAATTTATATAAGAAAATATAGAAAATGATGTATGGGATTTGATTCCCGGGTCGTGTGTATATGAAAGAGTATCTATTTGGAGAGGTCGACCCTTAAATAAATTTTAGTAGCTTGAGAGATTAGTCTCTACAGTTGGGCGGAGAGGATACCAAGTTTTACCTAAAAAAAGTAATTTTAAATTATATTCATAAAAGATCATTTTTTTCTTAAAATTTTATTTATAGGCATTTATTTATTCTTAAAATATCTTGATTATTTTAATTCTTAATAAAAATGTTAATTATAATAGACTATTTTCTTTACTTATTTTTATATGGAGCACATTAAATTTCATCAAAAAATATTGAGCACATTAAATAAGAGGATTTAAAAATATATTAAAAATATATTGTTAGTTTTTTAAAAGGAAACCACCCATGAACCATGGATTGATTGGCTTCATATAATTGTCTAATACTGCGTGGGCTATGTATATTCATTCACTACTACGGCAATTGGAGGTTTTGCATATGACAATTTGCTGGCTGCTCTATATACGTACATAAATGCATACACACAAATATGTAAATTATAGGATGTAATAATCCATTGAATTATATATTCATCAACAAGGAGGAATTCATCAATAAGTTTTAGTATATTTTATATTTTTAATATAATTTTTGAATAATAATTTTATCAATCTAACTATATGCTAAATTAACATTATTCATAAAATATATCAAATATATAAATTTCCCATTCAAATAAAAAACTTATTAACATTTTATAATGCTATTTTATTTTTAACGTACAATATATATTATTAAATTAAATTATATATAAAAATATTTTTATTCTGTAAAATTTAATATATGCCTAATAATATCAAGGAATCTCCCTCCCTGTATTTGCGTGTGTTTTTTTTTTCCTCCTCGGATATACAAAATTCAAAATTCCAATGATATCTCTCAAAAAATAAAGAAATTAATATATGATTATGATTTAAAACAATTTCTTTAAACTTTAACCCTGTGTTTGGTATGATAGAAGTTGAGGTGAAAGAGTCGGGGAGGCAAGAAGTTGAGGAGAAAGAATGAACTTCTCTCGTTTGAAACAGAAGAGAAGTAGGAAAGAGAGATTAAAAACTCGTGAGTCCCACGCAATCTCAATCTCTCCTAATTTGCGAAGAAATGGAGGAGAGACAAGGGTGCTTTTTTCTGTTTTTCTCTTTTACGCTCCTCTGCATGTCATTTTCACTTTTTATCATCTATACTACAGTTTTAATTTCGACACCTTAAAAAGTTCTACATATCTCTCATAATTTGTGAATCGGTGGCTTTTTACCCGATTGGCATCTTGTAGGATGAAGAACGTGACTTTGTGGTTGGAGATTGTGTTATATTGATTGATTGATTGATACGATACTGATATTTGGAAGAAGATTGAGATAAATAGAAAAAAAAACAAAATACTATAAATTCATGTATAAAAATAAAAATATTATATTAATATTTCATACATACTTTTGTTAAATAGATAAAAGTAAAATTAAATTAAATTTTTTCAAAGAAAATGAAATTCAAAACAATATAAAATTATATACTAATTTGTTTAGTTTAAGGATATTTTTGTCATTTAAAAAAAATATCATTTATCTCTTATCACTTTCTATCAAATCAAATGAAGGAAAAGAGACAAACACACTTTTTTTTCTTCTATTTTTTCTTTCTTTTTTTTTATACCAAATAATACCCCAAATCTACTATACCTCTTTCACTCTTCTTATACTCTTTCTCATCTCTTTCTCTCTTCTCCATTTCATCTCTCAACCAAACATAGCATAAAGGGAGAGCATGCAAGAGAAGGGAAGGAATACAGCTGAATTTATTACGTGAGAGTAAAATTGCCTCTTGGTCCAGTGGTTGTAAGGCCTGCCCTGGGACACGGGGGGTCGACCTGGAGCTCCCAGGATCGATTCCCGCAGTGTACAAAATAATGCTTGGCCAGCGGAAGCCACGTCCCGTGAGCGCAGATTAATCATTCGTTGAAAGCGTTGAGACACTGCATGGGTAGCCAGCGATGGTCCCCGAACCAAAAAAAATAACTTTTTCTGAGCAATCTGACACAACTTTCAATGTAAAACCAATAAGAGGGACCCGGATTCTATGGCCCAGTCTGTAAGAGCATCTCCATTGGAGGGTACCTAAATGGTACTTAATGGGTACCTATTAGTATTAAGTACCATTTAGGTACCCCCATTGGAGGAAAAGAAATTTGGGTACCTATTGGGGAGGGGTGCTTATACAAACACCATCTCTCTCCTCTCTCATCGTGGGTCCCATGTATTTTTGTGAGTTATAATTAGATGTGGAGTTATTAGTGGGACTCATTTAATAAATTTTTTAGAGTTGTTGGGTTGGAGAGATTAAGTACCTATTAGGTACTTAAATTAAAAAAAATAAAAAATGAATGATATGTATAAGTGAGGTCCACTTAAATACCCAAAAATGGATACTCTAATAGAAATGCTCTAAAAATTACTCCCTCTGACTATATTTAGTATATATACATATATTTTTTTATTTATATTTCAATTCAAAGGGATAACACATACATGTACATTTTTATTTATATTTCAGTGAGGAGAGAGTAACGTGAAATGTTCGACCAGCAAAACCGAAGAGAAGGGCAACAAAGATGCTGCTATCACGCAATGGAGCCTCGAAAAGGATATTATTCACTCACTTCACCACAATTTAAATGATTCCAGAAAGTCAAAACACACATAGCTCCATCTTGAAGCAGTCAAATTCTGCCATCTCCCCCCATTCATACACCACCTATTATAAGATCTGTAACTGTAAGTCAAAAGCAAAGCATATATCTTTCAACCATTCATTGAAATCCCTCAAAGCTTGTGACAGGTAAAACACCTCACTTTTACCCTTTTCTTCTTCCTGCTGTGATTGTGATCATTGTTGTGTTATCCTGAAAAAAAAAAAGTGTGCTAGATCTACCCTTTTATTCCTTCAGGGATGGTTTCAAGAGCAGCAATAGTGTTACTCATGGGTCTTCTGGGAATGGTTTATCAGGCCACTCAACTTCCCCCTCCAACTCCAAACCGTAATGATTCTGATTCATCACCGGATGATAACCATATTCCTGTGGTTTCACCAAGAATCAGACTCAGCGATGGAAGGTACCTGGCTTACAGAGAAAGGGGTGTCCCCAAGGACAGAGCAAAACACAGCATCATCGTTGTGCACGGCTTTGGGAGCTCCAAAGATATGAACTTTCCGACACCCCAAGTACCAAACCTCGATTTCTCTTTATAAAAACTTGCTTCTTATATTTATCTGAGAGTAGTGGACATGCTATGTTGTTGAATTAATGGATTTAGATCTTAAATTAGCACAGTAGCCATCAACAGTGCATAACCGCATTTGATTGCAAAAAAAAGTTGTAAGGGAATAGGTGGAAATTGATGCAAAATGCCAGGGAAGTACAACATGGGAATTCTAATTTCTAATCAGATACTTGGATTTGGATACAAACAAAAGGTTTCTATTAGTCTTTTTGTTGAGCCTGAATTTTTTTTTTATTCCCTAGCGAGTGGTAATTTGTAAATTGTTATGGTTCTGAGTTTTGAAGCATCTTTTTTTAAAAACATGAGGCTAAGATAACATTGGACACTGATTCTACAGGAGCTAATAGAAGAATTGGGAATATATATTCTGCAATATGATCGGGCTGGGTATGGACAGAGTGATCCAAACCCCAAACGCTCACTGAAAAGTGAAGCACTTGACATTGAAGAGCTTGCTGATCAGTTACAAATAGGATCAAAGTTTTATGTGATTGGAGTCTCAATGGGATCACACGCTACTTGGAGTTGTCTGAACTACATCCCCAACAGGCAAATTGCCAAGACACATGTATTTTCTATGTTTTCCCTTCTTGTGTTAGATAAATATGTAATCTTGAATATTTGATCACATTTGTGTAGGCTAGCAGGGGTGGCTATGATAGCCCCAATCATCAACTATGAGTGGCCTTCCCTTCCTGAGAATCTGGTAAGGGAGGACTACAGAAGGAAACTTATCCAATGGGCTATGTGGCTTGCAAAGTACTCTCCTAAACTGTTGCACTGGTGGGTGACTCAAAAGTGGCTCCCTTCAAATTCTGTCATAGAAAAAAACCCAGCATTCTTCAACAGAAGAGATATAGACATTTTAGAGAGAATTCCTGGGTTCCCAATGCTTACCAAGGTAAATTACTTGTTTCTTTTCACTTGTTCAATTGCTATGCATTGTCAGTGTAAAAATGTTTTATGCAGACGTCCAATCATATCTCACCACGTAAATATTTGTGTAGATATTTTAGGAAGTAATGTTACCTGATGGTATCATAGTTAGACATGATTGAATGTCTGTGTAAAATCTTTTTACATTGTCAGTGCATAGTTATTAAAGTAATACTTGTTCTGTGATGGGAATTGTGATGATTGTTATGTTCCCATTTACAGGACAAATTGAGAGAACAAGTTGTTTTTGACACTCTCCGGGGTGACTGGATGGTGGCTTTTGGCAACTGGGAATTTGACCCAATGAAGCTAAGTAATCCATTCCCTCACCACACAAGTTCAGTTCACATTTGGCAGGGCTATGAAGATAAGGTAGTGCCCTCTCAAATCCAGAGATTCGTTTCAGGGAGGCTTCCCTGGATAGATTATCATGAAGTTCCAGACGGTGGCCATTTAATTGTACACTATAGTGGCTTATTTGAAGCCATTCTGAAGGCACTTTTACTTGGGGAAGAAAATCTTTCATATAGACCTAGATCAGCAATATGTATATCTTGATTTGACATTATCTCATAATCCAATATGTTTATTGTTGGTTCTTTTTTTTAGGAGATTGTCAAATCTGTAAATCACATTC
The DNA here is from genome assembly GCA_030159175.1 of Glycyrrhiza uralensis. Taxonomy (NCBI): domain Eukaryota; kingdom Viridiplantae; phylum Streptophyta; class Magnoliopsida; order Fabales; family Fabaceae; genus Glycyrrhiza; species Glycyrrhiza uralensis. The sequence goes on along the minus strand of BRZY01000003.1, from coordinate 50,300,812 downwards.
ATTGGTTGAAAGGAGGAAAATGTCATATATTGTGTAAAAATGTTTTTTGTTTTGTTTTTGACCGATAATTCTCACAAATATGACTGGGATATACCTCTGGAGGCATGATCACTGTGGGATTAATCCTTGGAATAGATGTGGTAGTTTTTTTTTTTTTATCAAATACTACATTTGAGTCTTATTATAATGTGTAATTTTTTCATGGTAAGGATTCACTAAAGTTGAAAAACAACTCCAAGAAACTCTGATTATATAGAGGTCAATATTATATTATCACTTTAACCATATTAACAATTATATATTATATTGGTCTATATATATATGATAGAAATTAGATATTTAATAAGTGAAAATTGCAAACTCATATTTCCCTTCTTCCACTCTTCCAAATTCAGACTCTCCTTTCCTTGCCTCCACCACCAATTCATCAATCTCCATAGCGACAAATCCATCCTCAGTGACAGTACTTCTGAGGAACCCATTATGAGACCATCGACTAAGTTGAAATTAATATTTTATAGATATTGTACCTCGTCAGAAATGAATGAGAGGTTATCAGAGAAATTAATAGCTATTAGGAGTTAGGGATGAGTCAGACAACTTCTACTATCATCAATGGAAACTAGAGACTAAACTATAAATAATCAAATGTCATACGACTTCTAATAAGAGGTAAAAAAATTACAAACTTACCCTAGAATCCATTGATAGCACCTAATGATTGCCTGTAGTCTGGTGGCCACAGAACCCCCAAATTTTTGCGTTACTTTAACATTGCTATATCAAATTATTTTGTGCCTCTAGTTTCCATTAAAAATATTGAAAAATCTCTCATTCTTACTTTTTGTAAACTATTATTTTGGTTGATTATAATCTAATTGATATATTATTTTGGTTATTTATTCAAATGTTATGTTATTTATTTAATTTGGAAAAAATAAGTTGTTATTTTCCATGATTATTTGTTTTCTAGAGGGCATTGTTGTGTTTTTTTTCTCTCTCTTTAGTTTCTTATGATTATTTTGTTACTGGTCAATGGACGGTCATATTTGTTGCACTTATTTTTAGTTAATGTCTCTTGTAGTCGACATAGTTATATATTTGTTTTAAGAGTAAACAGTCACTTTAGTCCCAGAGAGTGTTAAATGGTGTCACTTTGATCCCTGACAGATACAAAATTATGAAAAGGTCCTCAACTGGTGTCTGCCATTAGTCACTTTAGTCCCTACCATTAGTAAAGTAATCACATTCAGGGACCAAAATGACAGTAAAATAATAACTTTTAGGGACCAAAATGACAGTAAGTAATCACTTCCAGGGACCAAAGTGACTACCGAACACCAGTTGAGGACCAAAGTGACATTTCGTATCTGTCAGGGAGCAAAATGACATCACCTGACACTTGCAATGATCAAAGTGACTGTTTATTTAATTATAAAAATGTTAGTTATATATTAAACTTTTTACATATATGTGAAAATTTATTTATATCAAAAAAATATATGTGAAAATTTATTTATTTTTACTATGTAATTTACTTTTTAATCTTGATCCCCTTAAAAATATACGTGTGGCGTAGAGGCGGCGGCGTAGAATATATACATTATTTTTCATCAAAAAAAAAGAATATATACATTATTTTGTATAAAAAAAAGAATATATACATTATTATTACATGGTATGTGTTAATGTGTTATGTGTACAACACTATCCCCGTCCCGCGTTATTTTCGTTATTTTTTCCGTATTATATAGATATCTTTTTGGGATTCGAAGCTCTCAAGTCCGCGACTTTGATCTGCACTTGACTTTGATCAATTGCAGCAGGTACTCTTCTTCTCTTCCCTTTCCCTTCTCATCAAATCAACCCTCCATCCTCTCAATTCATCTCAATACTTCACTCCCCAAAGCTCTCAATTAGGGTTTTGTCATTCGAACCAATTCTCTCTCTTATCCCCAATTCAGGTGCTTCGGAAATTATCCTACATCATTGTCTGCATTACGGTTACTTGTACCAAGTTGTTTTGTTTTCTCCTCCTCTGGTTGTTGCCTCTTCGGCATTTAGTGGAAAATTTTGTCCTCAATTTCATTAATTCTGGGTTATACTTGACTTTTCTGATCGGTAGGGTGTTTTGCATTTAGTTTTATACGCTGTTCGAATTTGGCATTTGAGATCTCGTGGTGTTAGTGATGTACATTGGGGAGTGTCATCCTAAGGAGTCAAGTTGGGTAATAATATAATATAAGGCTCTAAAGTAAAGTAAGTGTTATGTCGATTCTTGAAGCTGGAGCAACGTCGCTTGTTTAACATGGCTGGAAACTAGTCATTTCTCTCTCTTGAGCATCATTCAGTACAATAATTTTCTTTAGCAGTTAGTTTCATACTTTACCCTGTATGGTTATGTCCTATATCCAGTGCCGGCCCAATACCGCTAAATATATGTATAGGCCTAAAATGAATTTTAAAGTGAGGTCTTTTTGTACATCAAGATGGACATATGGAGTGCTGACCATTGAGTCGAGACCACTATAAATAAATGTTTGTAGTTTTACATATACTATTAGTAAATAAAATTTTGTTGGTAGGCCTAAAGCAAAGGCTTGGGTCGCCTTACCTTTAGGCCAGCCCTGCCTATATCAATTGTCCGGAGATTCATATGGACTGGGTACAGTCTTATCTATGGCATTATGCACTTTATCTAGCTGTTACCACCTAATCTTGATGTGAATGTGATGGTGCATTTGGTAATTTCATGACATGCTTACGTATGTTCTGCTTTATCAAATTGTTGGCAGGAATTCGGAGACTCGATTTGATATTCTTGGGGTACAATAGAAAGGGACTTTCTCTTGACCTGCGTTCTAAGCTTTGGTAAGGTCAACAGCTTGATGTTGAGTTCTGGGAATAACTTAAACAGCAGCAGCGGGATAACTTCATCGGATATGCCACCCTTGCCCCAGTGTTTGCCACTAGAGTCGATCACAGTAGGCAACCAAAAATATACAGGGGAGCTAAGGAGGGTCCTAGGTGTTTCTGCAGGAAACACAACAGAAGACCATTCTTTTGGAGTTCCACATCCTAAACCAATGGGCCCAGGAGCCTCAGGGGAGCTAAAGCACTTCAAAGAAAGTGTTCAAGATGCCTCCAGAAAGGCAAGGTATATAATTGTTATGTTATTCTATCCTAGTTTCCTCTAACATATTCTTTCTTCGTATTGGAAGAATTCTATTTGAAAGGCTGAATGACAAGAAGATTTAGAATGGCTAGGTTTATTGTGTAATGAATGGTCTAATTCTCTTACAGTTGGTATCCTACTTTTATATGAGGGGTCTAATGGTCACAATATCAATCATGAATTCATGATACAGGCAAGATTAAGTGTCAGTTATGTGGAAATAAAGTAGTTTAAAAAATGTTCAAATCCTTTCATAAGAAGATATAATGAAATAATTTCTTGGTTTCTTTTTTCAACTGCCCCTCTTTTTCTTGTGGTCGTGTTCTGTTGTAATATTTTTCAGGGTGCTGTTTTTTTTTTTTAATTTCATACACCCTTAAGGTTAATAAAATACTGTGATTATATTTCTGTCTAATCTAATGTAGAAGTATTAAACTCAGATGTCGATTGTTCACCTATTATTTTATGATACAGTATATTAATTTTGATGTCCTAATAGAAGTGAGATATGTTGATCAGGGATAGATCAAAAATGTTTCGGGACTCTATATCCAAATTGGATAGGTACAGGGAGGCCTTAAACTCAAAGAAGCGACAAAGGACTGATTTATCAAGTGACAGGGGAGGTGGAGTAAACTTAACAAAGATGAGTAGCCAGATTCACAAAACCCCTAATGATAGTCTGACACAGAGATCAGAAGGCAAGACCTCAAATTCAATGCTGAACAAGCGAATTCGTACGTCGGTGGCAGATTTGCGGGTGCGTATGTGTTACACTATTGTTACTGTGGTTTTATTCTGCGTGTGTATCATCCAAGATGCATATATTAAACTGCTTTATCCCAGAGTTCTGTCCTATATATTGTTAAAGCCTTTCTAACAATGTGGAGTTTCAACTTTGTTAAGGGCCTGACAGGAATACATTATATGCATACCGGATCAACACATTTAAACTTTTAAGCTCCGTTTTTATCTCAAAAGAAAGGTTCCAAGTTGCTGTAAGCCTAGTTTAAACATTTCAGGATGGAGTAATTTGTGTCATATATCATCTCAATATCCAAATAAGGCATTTATGACACTAATGTCAGATTTTAAAATTGGACATATAATTTTTATAATCTGATTTCCTCAGAATCTTTAAACATAAATATTTAGATTTATTGATTTCTGATAATAACCTGCTTATTTCCATTTTCATTGTTTATTCATGACTTTTTTCATCTGTCATGCTCCCAGGAGGAAAATAGGTCTGCTGCTATTGGAAGGCAGCAGATGCTCACAGAGAAGGATGGAAACCTGATTCAGACAGGTGGGGGCTCTGTTCGAAATGAAGAGAAAACTCGCAGATTACTTGCTGGAGGTGAAGGGTTGGATCAAAAAATAAAGAAGAAGAGGTCCGTTGGAGCTGTAGGAAACAGAATTATAACTGGTGAAAGGGACATAAAACGAGCTACTCTTCCAAAGGCAAATGCTGATTTAAAGATGCGGGTTTATGATGCTCAAGGTTTCAGGTGTTTTTTTTGTCTTTCTTTTAAATTGCAAGATGTAATTTTCAGGTGTAATGTTAATTGTAGTTGAAGAGTGTGTTGGAGGCATTTAAGTTCTTTTTGCAGATAAAATATGTAAGATAATTTCACCATCTCTATGTCTTAGGATGATGCCTTGCCACTTGCCAGCATCCCAATGGCATTCATATGTGTCACAATGTTGATACTTGTGCTGTTAATATCATCAGCGTACTTATCCAGTTCATTCAGTATTCTATTTCTCTTGCTTTTTTTTCAAAGCATTACTGTTGTTTTTTTTGTTCAGAAGCTGGAAAATTTTTTTCCAACTTGCATTCGCTTAACTGACTATTCAATTGAACAGAAGTGGAGAGTGTGGACATTTTTTGTTTTTGGGTAAAAATCAGAGCTTTTATTTTGGGGGTCTTGATAAAGTGCTGACGCATAGCCTTTCTTTCTGTGCACTTTTTTCCTATTTGGTGATTGTTTGTAAGTTAACTTCCCGCGACACATAATTTAGATGATTTGAACGACACCCTGAACATGTTGCTTCTACCATTTGGAAATTTGATGTAGTTGAAAAAGTGATTGATATTTAATCCTGATACTTCTGATAATCACCTTTTCTATTCAAAGTCAGGACTGGTTCAATAAGTTCTTCTTCTACTATACTTTGCCATACTCTGAAAAATTACTTATGGTATAAAAGTCACTTTAAGCCATAGATTACCTAGAAAGACTAAACGTCTTGCTCTCTATTTGTGTTCTGGAGTGAAATAATCATATAAATGGATTGCAGGAAAGCATCCGAGAGAGAGCTTGTTTGTCATAGATTGCCATGTGAATGATGCATGCCTCTCCATGTGTATTACAAGTAATTAATCAAGGTTAATGATGTTAAATTAGCTTCACTGCTATAGGGTAGAGTCAGTAGACTCAGCTGGAAAATTTCATGCTTTTAGGCTTGAATTACGTGTACATTGTTGGCTTATATTGTGCAATTAACTAGCCTATTGTAACCTGCATTAGATAAACTCACAAAAGTTTCCGTTTTATGTTGCTTCTCTTTCTCCTGCTAATCTGTTCCTCCAGTAATTTATTCTCCTCTTGGAATGTTGTGTTATTTACTCCACTTGGGTTGCTCTTCAAATATTAGGTAGTCATATCATGTCAAATGGTTTGACACAAATCTAATTATTGAAAAACAGAAAAGGAAAACTAAATCTCTTATATTAATAAGCTTTTGTGGTGCAGATTGAAGTCACTTGCTGGATCTAGTGGAGTCAACAAGTCTGAGGGCTCTTCAGAGCCGACTAATACTGGTGTTCGTACGGTGCTTACAAGTGAGCAAGGTGTTTCTCTTCACAGGGACCACATAGCTGAGCAGAGAGTTGTAGCAAAAGGAAACAACAGGTTTTAACATATCTTGGCATGCCGTGGTCTTAAATATATTTTTACAGCCTAGTTGCTTTACCTGTCAATTTTGTAATTTTGTGAGATTCTATAGTGAGATTAACCCAAAGTTTTAGACTGATCCTGTTTTACAATGATATGTATTGATAATTATTCACAAATTTATTAATTGTTGATGTTTCTATAATTAGGGCAAACACTCAGGAGGACCCGGCAAGCAGCCCCAACACACTAATTAAAAATAAGGCATCTCGGGCACCAAGAACGGGTTCAGTTAGTGCGCTAGAATTGTCTAACATTCAACCTGCACCTGGAACCTTTACAGGTTGGTAACAGACTAACAGCTTTCAAATTCTAAAGTCTCAGTGGTTAGGTCGGCAAATAATTAAAAGATTTCAATATCTATAGGTTCATCTATACATCCAATGACCCAGTGGGTTGGTCAGAGGCCACCTAAAAATTCACGTTCACGAAGAGTGAAAGTAGTTTCTCCTGCCTCCCGCAATCTTGAAGTTCAGGTCTTATCTGAAGGCTGTCCAACTCCTGATTTCAATGTTAAAGCTTCTTCTGTTGGAAACAATGGATTTCAACTGGCAAGCAGTTTAGACAACAGTACTCCAAAATATAGAAGACCACCCGATGATATTTCATCTCCCTTTGGATTATCTGAAAGTGAGGAGTCTGGAGCTGGCGAAAACAAAATCAAAGAGAAAGGAGTCAATGGCAGTGACTTTGCTATGGCTGCAGATAAGGATGGAGCTTCTATGTTACAAATGAGGAAGAATAAATTACCAACAGACGAATCTGGAGATAGTGTGCAGAGACAAGGAAGAAGCGGAAGGAATATATCGTTAACAAGGCCAGGCCTTCCTTCAGGGAGGGAGAAGTCAGAGAATCTACCAATACTGAAGCCAGTTCAAGACATGAGGCCTAATGATAAGAGTAAAACGTATGTTGATTTTAATTTTAGATCTAGTTCACCCTTTTTCCTTCCATTTGCCAAAACTGTCATCACACCCTTTTGTTGGATGCAGCAAATATGGGCGCCCTCCTTCAAAAAAGCAGAAAGAACGCAAGGTTTTGGCTCGTGTAGGGAAGCAACTGAATATTGGTTCTTCTGATTTTGGAGGTAGTGTTGATTTTTAAAATATAAGCTTTGTTCATATGAGAACTTTAGTTTTATGGCAGGGGTATGCTAGGTTTTTCCCAACTGGAATGTTTTCATAACACTGAATTATTCAGGCATTTAGAGGCTAGCATTGCAAATGATTTTCAATGTATATTTTATTGTTTTGCATGGTACATGCATGATATAACTCGTGTTCTTTCATTAAATTGATTTTCTTTATTTCTGGTATATTTTTGTTTTCAGATTAATATGTAATCTGTTAATATTATATGTTATATTTTATTTTAATCATGTTTTCACACACTGTAAATTGAAATATTACTCTCCAGGTGAATCTGATGATGATCGTGAAGAATTATATAAAGCTGCAAATGCTGCTCATAACGCTAGCAGTATGCACTCGAACCATTTTACCTCCTTTCAAAATTTCTATATATTCTCCAAAATGTTTTTCCTTTTTGTATTCAGTTTTATATCTCACTAGTTTACTGCCTTATTGTATGAAGATCTTGCTTGTTCGGGTCCATTCTGGAACAAAATGGAGTACATTTTTGCTTCTATCAGCTTGGATGATGCATCTTTCTTGAAGCAACAGGTAGCAACTGGTTCTTGAACATGTCATACTTTTCTGGAAATGTGAAGTTACTCTTTGATTCTCAATATGATGAATAGTTTCTGATGTACTGGTTTTTTGTTTTTTGGTTGCTATATCAGCTCAATATTGCCGAGGAATTTGAAAAAAGTCTATCTCATATGTTTGGCAGTGATCATGATATGTTGGTAAGTTTTTATCATTATACATAAACTAACCTATATCTCTCATCTCACTTCTCACTTAACAATAATGAAAAACTTCTGTGTAGATTGCCATCTCTATTTTAAGATCTTCACAATTGTCAGCAAATATATTATCCGGAATATAAACGGGAAATGGAACAACTTAAATATCAGATAAACCTTTTGAGAAACGTCAGTAACTAGTAATTTTTTATTTCCTCAGGGTGTTGTTATAAATAACAAAACCACTCAAGGTTCAGAAGAAAGAAAGAGAAGCCACTGTGATGAAGAATCAACTAAGTTTGAGGCTTTAGGTGGGAATAATGACATGGAAAGACTGGACAAGGTTACTCCATTATTCCAAAGACTTCTTTGTGCTCTAATTGAAGAAGATGAAAATGAAGAATCATACCAGCAAAGTGAAGCAAAGAATATATCTCGACAGTGTGCTAGTGATGATTCTCACTGTGGTTCGTGTAATCAAATTGATTTTGAACCCAAAGATCGGGATAGAATGGACTCTGAAGTTGAATCAAAGGTGGATCTCCAAATTCAGAAGAATTGCACACTGGATAGACTATCTTGTGATAAGAGTGTCACATCCAACACATTTAGGCACCCAAACACATCCAGTTCTTTACAAAGCACGGGAGTTTGGCACGGAGATGAAGAATTTTCCCTTTCTGATATCACACACACCAGTGAAATATGTTCAAATGATCTTGATCAACTGCAGCCTGTGGAATTAAGTGTTCCTTCTCCTGACGGCCAGTATCAGCTGATGTCTCTGGATGACAGGCTGCTGCTTGAGTTGCAGAGCATTGGCCTATATCCAGAAATATTGGTAGCCTTTTATTTTCATCTATGGAATTACAAATGTCATAGTTACTTGAAGCTTACTAGATTCATCCCTATACATCTTAAACGTGCTTTGCTTGGTGCAGCCTGATTTAGCTGAGGAAGATGAAGCTATAAATCAAGACATTGTGAAACTTGAGAAAGCACTGTATGAGCAGGTTTGCACTGCAAGAATTGTCTTTGATAGATTTAACCACATTTATCATATTGGCCTCCAATTTGGTTTCTTATACGATTGTCCCTTATTTTGATTGGCTAATAGAATGGGAAGAAGAAGAATAACTTGGACAAAATTGATAGAGCTGTTCATGAAGGGAGGGACGTGGAAAGGCGGTATGTTCTAATGATGCTTTACATGTTTTGCTTTTGATTCCTCTTTGTAATCTTCTATTTATTTATGCTATTAATCATGTCCTAATTTCATAGTTTTTTTGCCACCATTCACGAGTCATGATTTGCCATTTCTTGAGTTTGTGCTGAAGATATATTGATTCTTATTAAGATTAATGTGTTTACTGTGCAGGAAGATTGAGCAAGCTGCATTTGACCAACTTATTGAAGTGGCTTACAGAAAGAGATTGGTAATTTGCTTTTCCTTTACCAACCTTTTAAAAAAAGAGAACCTGGTGCTATAAAACTCCTACCATGGTAGGGTCCAGGGAAGGGTTGGACCCATTGTGGGTCTATTGTAGACAACTTTACCTGCTTGCATCGGCAAGAGGTTGATTTCACAACTCGAACCTGTGAACTTTTAGTCACATAACAGCAAGCACCAAGGCTTCCCTTATTCTTTTACCAACCATTTTATTGTATTTTATTAAGATTACAAATTTCCTTTCCAATTTTCTGGTTATAAAATCTCATGTTTTCTAATACTCGATTGCACTTGTTTGGACCTTCTACATAGTCTCATGCAGAGCAACATAATTGGTTGCACTGCAAACACAGTTTACTGCCACATTCTAACCATAGGGTCCAACAAATATCAAAAGTTATTTCCAAACCTGTGATATTTGTGGTAACATTCTAACCATAGGGATGAGGGTGCTATGGTATGGAAATAACTTCTGTCACTCGTGGTTTGAATTCCCCCCTCTTTTTGAGGTTAATTTGAAAACACTTCACATTCTACCCTCTCTTCCCTTTCCTTCTGCCTTGTTTCCCAATAATTCTTACTCGTTTCTGTGATATTGGAGGTGACATGATCATATATTCATATTCACTATCTTCTGTGTGATAAGTGCTCACAGACAGACAATTTCTCTAAAGTTGATGTGGCCTTTTCTGTATAATCACTTTTGTTGTATTGTGGGTAGTGAAAGTTTACAATTCTAAGGATACTAGTAAATGGTAATATTATATTAATTAATGAATGAGTTAAAGCATACCCCACATAGTGAGAAAAGGTTTTGGTTGTTGTTGTTGAATGAGTTAAGGCATTTCATAAGTTGTAACCATGAGTTTTATATCAACTTATTTTCGCAGGCATGCCGTGGAAGCAAACATTCAAAAGGTGCTGTTCACAAGGTGTCGAAACAAGTTGCTCTGGCTTTTCTCGAGCGCACTCTTGGAAGATGTAAAAGATATGAAGAATGTGGAATTAGCTGCTTTAGTGAACCTACATTGCAAAATATCATGTTTGCCCCCCCTACACGTGAGAATGATGCACAACCTGCCGATTGCATTGTCTCTGGGACAGCCAGTAATACATGTAACAAAGCTTCCCATCAACTTGAAGCCAGAAAATCAGGTATTTCAAAATTATACTTTTGCTTGCTTTTGTAACGATGTCAGTGGATGTGTTGTTTGCCCTTTCAACATATTAGGTCTTGGAAATCTTTGCCAAGTAATCACCCTCTCTTTCATTTACTGTATCCTTGCTAACATTTAAGAGATTTGTTAGTGCTGGTTGATTATTATTATTTTTTTTAAATTTTTGTTGTGTCTACTGCTACAGGTGCAGTTTCTAGTGCTTCTGAGAAATATGATAGCCAGAGGGATTATACAGACAGGGGACTGGTTGATTCTTTTCAAGGTTCAATCCACTCATCTGAACAAGTGTCTTCCAAGAATGGGTCCGTGTTTATCAAGGAGAAGAGGAGAGAAATGCTGGTCAATGGTGTTGTCAGTGGTTCTTCAAGAGCATCAAATCTTGATGGTGCTGTTCATGGTGGAGTAAAAGGAAAGAGAAGTGAGAGGGATAGGAATCAAAGCCGGGATCAGACCAGGCAAAATTCTATTTCCAGAGCTGGACGCCTGTCATTGGACAGTAGCCAAAATGAGAACAAACCGAAAGCTAAGCCCAAGCAAAAGAGTACTGCTGGGGGACATGAAAGGTTTATGGAAGCAAAGGAATCTGCCTGCTTACCAGTTTATGATTCTAGTCTATCCGTGGCTGATGCAAACAATAATGTTAGCAAAGATGGGGCAACATTATCTGGTAATAACCAGGACACTTCTCAAGTAAAGGAATCCTCTGACCTCGGGAATATGCAGCTACATGATTTAAGTTCAATTGAAGAATTTGGTGTATCTGGTGAACTTGGTGGGCCTCAAGATCTTAGTTCTTGGTTGAACTTTGATGACGATGGTTTGCAAGACCATGATTGTATAGGCCTTGAAATACCAATGGACGACCTATCAGAGTTAAATCTCATGTGAAGAAACGTAACTTGTAGACTCTACCTATAACACGTTTTTTATCTGAAGGAGAAAATCTATGTATTCGGTGAACCTGGTGGACATCAAGATCTTGATTCTTGGATTTCTCGGGAGGGAGAAATTTTGGTGATTGGGGTCAGAATTTTAAACCAATTGTCAGGTAAACCAAGTTGGTGTTTTTGTAGAAAGTTGTATAGAGGAAATTGTTCAAAAGATCTGCTACGGTCATGGAATTCATGACATTGCCTCCAGATAGATCCCTTATCTCCATGATACAAGAAGTTCAGCATTCTTGAATCTAACTGGTTTTGCTGTGCTGAAGTCCCGGTCTCGGAATGGCATTTTGTGGGAAATCTAACCTCGTAATCTTGAGATCGAAGTTAGTCATTCTTTTAGTCAAAGGTGCCTGCCTAAAGGAGGGTTTGTTTTGGCAAGCTGTGACTTCAGTTACCATGCAATGCAAAATGTAATATTGTTCTTGTCGACCGTAACTTGCACAACGTTGTTGATTATTTTTTCCTGAATAATTGGAGAACTAAAATTTAACTAGAGTTTTCTGATTTGAACTTGGTGATTAATCCCCATCTATCATCATCTGGGGCAAATATTCAAATAAGAATAGGAGACTGAATTCATTTTGCCACGCTTGACTAGCATGAGGGGGGTGTCACATAAATTTATTCCCTCCAGTAAATTGCTCTGTAGAAGCTTGTAGCAGCGAGGACTCGTCATTGATACCTCTCTCTCTCTCTCTCTCTCTCTGTGTGTGATATAATATTATCATGAACAAAAAAGACGGTCTTCATTGGTAATAGCCAGAGAAGATTCTTCCCTGCCCTGTGTGTGTACTTATTGGGGTTCCCCATCAAGTTGCTTCCGTTTCCATCTGCCAGAATCAATTACTCATCAAATAAGCAGAGGGAAGGATAATTTTATGTTCCAATTGCGATGTAAACAATTAATACTTGGAGAATGAGACCCCTTTAGTCCTTTACTCAGTTATTATAGTCCTATGTTTCGTAGTCATCCTAATTTTATATTATTTGAAAAAGATCATTCTTTGGCTGGCTTCATTTTCGGCTTCCCATTTGTTTTGTCAGATTATGTATCTTCCTTTTGGTAGGATATAATAATAAAATGATTGATCAACCATGAAAGGCTGGCATGATAGGAAACGGATTCCCTGCCTTTGAGCGGGAAAGGCAGGGTACCTTTCAGTAATTTTGATCCGTTGGACAAATCGTACAGTCCACATAGCGCCACGTGGCATAGCTTATTTAAAAAAAAATTTAAAACATAGTCGTTGCACAGAAACGCTGTTCGCCACACCCACGGTGAAGCAGTTGCACAGGAGTCCTTGTCGCCGTCCCGCAGCTGCCTCCCGCCGCCGTCCCTCTGACCGTCGTAGCCCTTCCTTTGGAGTCTTTAGAAGAAATATTTGGAGCTTTCTCATTCAACCTGTTATTTCATCACCCAACTTTGTGCTCCAAGTCCAACCGAGATGGCAAATGATTTGAATCAAGTTTGGGGAGAAGACATGTATGAAAAGCTATCTCAAATTCTCAATGACTCGATGCTTTTATAGAAGAGTCGTGATCATGAGATACTTGCATTCTTATACTCCAGAGTCCAGACTACTTGCACTCTTTCTTTTTTATCCATTGGTACAAAATATGGACCCCCAATTAAGCTTCTTTTTTTTAAATGATGGCTCATATTTATCATTTTTATTGTTCGAATATGTAAATAAGCATAATATTATAGACATTTATCGGAGAAATTCTTTGACGCATGTGTCAATCATGGTTGACGGAGGAGTTATACTTCCATGGTTTCTTCAGGATTTCTTCCCTGCATTTACCTCTGTTTTTTTACAATTGTTAGTTTAGTTGCATCCCTGATGGCTTTCTCATTGGCTCAGCTCTGAATGCTGCAGCTGCTTGTATTTCAAGTAGCAAAAAACCCTATTTGACTACATCACCGTCGGGTATGGCGAACGGGGTTAACGCCGTTTCTGCTGCAAATGCAATCGCTGTGCTTTTAAGTTTTTTTTTAAAAAAAGTTAAGACATACCACGTGGTGAAATTTGGACAGTCTGATTTATCTAACGGATCAGAATTACTTAACGGTACCCTGCCTTTCCCGCATCAAAGGCAGGGAATCCGTTTCCGATATTATTTCATATAGAATACACTGCGGAAAGCTCCTCATGATAAAATGGCGTGATACTAGGCCAATTCTGACTTTTTGTTACTGATTTGTTAATTATTAACTATGGGTTGACTGCATCAGTTACAAATATTCCTGAACAAATGGTGAATAAATCCGCCCGCATCCAATGAAGAATAGTACCATCATAGATTTAGTCTCTTCGATTGGCTCTTATGCCATGCATTTGCTCCAGAAGCTGGTGTAGCTACTAAAATTGTCATCATTAAGACTAGAAATTAACAGATAGGCTTATTGTTGTAAAATTAAGTATTCAAAGAGATAAGAAATCAAATTTAAAGCAATGTCATGTACGAGAGAAGTAAAGATTGAAAGTTATTTAATTGTCATGTAACTACTTAAAAAAATAAAAATCATATGACTTTATGTTTGAATAACCATTCATATAAAGATTTAATTAGTGGTCAAGATTTCATCCTCTCACTCTCATAAAAATAACCTTTATATATATGTAAGTACGTATCTATCTATAACCAAAACAAAAAGTTCAGATCAATTGATGGGCTTAAGAGTTACCTACTCAAGATTTCTACCATTTGACACAAAACTATGGTCAATCAAACTGATCCCCTAGTTGGCTATACGCGAAGTTCTTCATATATATGAATATCATACCTATGACTATGAGGGCAGAAGGAAGTGGACTCCTTTTATTTAATTTTCGTTTGTAGCTCTGACAGCTACAGGCATTGTATAAGCTAGCCACATAAAGCAAGGCCATTTTAGGAATTATAACATGAATATCTTCTTTTCATTTTAATTAATAAAGTTCAATCCTTTAACACACAAGCAAGTCCCCACTCTCAATCACATACACCACAAGTAATGACAAACGCTGCATATCACTTTGCTACTAATTGATACCTAATCTAAAGAGACGTATACATTAAACTAAATAGAATAATATAGTTATATATATACTATAATCTCGTCAAGATTGGACGGTTAATATACGAAGCACGCCGATAATGACCCATATTGCCATCCTTCCTAATAATTTAATCCCTGTTGCTCATAATTGATTTATCAAAAGCTAATATATATAGTATATACAAATCACCAGGGCCAAACAAATAGAACTATAAAAATTAAAATAAATTATCATGATCGATGGTTCCATCATTCAAAATAAAAATTTATGCTAATCAACCAATGCATCTTCCAGAGCATGTCAACCAATTTCCATTCCTACATCCAATTGGAGGTTGCTGGAATTTCTTAATGATCAAACTATTAACTATGAGGCTCCTGATTAAATGCCAATTCAATACAACATGGCTTATGAAAAATAAAATCCTAGCCGAAACAATATCCATTCTAACGGTTTTGATCTATATACATTAAATTCGGGTTAAATGCTTGTAACTGATCGAGGGTGCAAAGCAATCGTTTTTTCAACTAAACTATAAATTTGTACTTAATGATACATATTAAATGCGTTATTATATATTGAACCCCGACCTATATATAGTTTTTTTTATAAATCAAATTGTATTAAATTAGGACTGAAGTATAATACGTAACCAATCTACAAACCAACCAATACACCCTACCCATATATAGTTGATATCGTACGTTTTAATTATTTGTTTTGGTAAGTTGAGGAATATTCATTTACCATTAGTCCAGGTCAATATACACATAAATTTTCACTTGGAACTTAATTATTTGTTCTCTCACATGCATGTGCGTCTACAGTAGGGCTTCAAGTACTTAGTACATACTTGCAATTAATGTGTTACATGATTAGTCCCTTTCCCATGTACACCACCAACAAATACAAGTCTGAAAACGCATGCATGTGGTAACATGCATGCACGAAGAATAGCGAAAGCATTTATTTTCCAGCTGCTAATAGGCCATGTCTATGAACATTTGCCTATCCAAAAAATAGACCATATCTATACATCAACAATATTGCAGTATATATGTACAAAGGTGCCGTATCTGTCAGCACTAGAAGAGAAACCCCCCCCCCCCCCCCCCTTTGTTTTATATATAACTTGTTCTCGATCCCTCTCATAAACTGTACCCCACATAGTACGTTAGATGAAATTTGAACTACAAATTTATAGAGATAATGTAGAAAATTATGTTCTCAACTTATAAAATTAATCATGCAATATTAATCCTACGGATCATAGCAAATTTCCCAATCCCGCGCGCGTATCATATTCTATTCAGTATATATTCACCTTAATTAAAAAAAAAAAGTCTTGTGACGATAATAAAAAAACTGACAAATTGCATGTACTTGTATAAACCCCGGGTCCCATGCCCGTACCAACATTCTTACTAAAGATCAATTATGTCTGCTCAAACTTCAAAATGAAAATAAGCCATAAATAACGGGAATTTGTCTGTTAAAAAATTAGTAATAATAATTAATAACCCATGCCAAAGATCAATTATTACTTATTTTCATTTTTTTTAGATATTTAATTGGCGTGGCAAATACCTGCAATCCTGAGACTGACACTTAGTATACAACAAACTACTTGTATCAATACAAATTAAAGAGCAAATAAAAACGGATCATTCCAATTTTCCCCCGTCTTCTTTTTGAAAATAAATTATTTAATCTATTCGCAACCACTTCAAATAAATGAAGAAACACCACCTCTTTTTTTAAGCTGCAAAGTCACGTTTTTGTGAAAAAAAAGCTACAAAGTACGCAAATTGTGCTATATATATATGTGTGTGTGCGTGTGTGTGTAAACAACCATAACAAGACAGTGTTCTAATTAAACTCATGATATCCTCTTCTTTCCATTTGTCTCCTCTACATTATAAGATATATACTCCACTTGCAACCACAGCCACTACGTATGATTAAGTGCAATATAACAACCTCCCTCCCTCTCCTCCTCCCCACCAAAAAATATATAAATTATGCCACCCTTTTGTATACTTGAAAAGCCACTAATTAAAATATGGTGTGTGTATATATATATATATATATGCGTGCGTGCGTGTGTAAAGCAACTAGCAAGCTAGGAAGGAGCATCAGTTTTATGCATGTTTAGGTACATCTAACATGTCATATAATATCCTTTAACTTTCTCTACGCTTTTTATCTCAAGTAGAAGCTTCCTCGTCATTCACATAAAACTCGGATTCCATTATTTACAATGAAACATAGATTAGAGAAGATCTTTTAAAATAAATAAATATATATATATATTCTTGATGAAGCTGTCGCTGACACCCTTCCTTCTAAAGCAGCCCAAATATATCAAGTTTGCAAGAAGGCTAGCTACAATAATTAATTAGTTTTTTAATTACATAATATATTTCAGAAACTCGAGAAATGACTCTGAGAAGGTTGAACCATTTGCAATTCCGTGGTTGTTTGGCACGAGTTGTCTTCGCTGATCAAGTTCCTGTTGAACAAAAGGAAACGGCTATCATATTTTCCTTTTCTTTAATATTTTCAATGGAGCAGATTTAGAAGTTTCAGATACATAAACTTAATTTGTTGTTGAAACTTGATAGCACATGGCAAAAGAAATCAAGACCATTATCCATTTTGACCAATTCAAGTGTTATAGCTATATTTTAGAGGAAGATATATTTTTTTTTTGAAGAAAGCAAAAATATTATTAAGAATATAGAAGTCCAACTAGGCACAAGATATATATACCCATCAGAGGACCAAAGGAAGATATTGAAGTTTAAAAAATTTATTTTTTTTATTACCTCCTTCTTAAGTGTTACTATTTTTAAAAGGAAATTTTTATTTCTATTTATTAGTTGTTTCAAAAGTTTTAAAAAAATATTAATTGTTATCTTGGATGAATTCATCCAATTAACAATATATAATTATAGAGTGAAATATATTACAGAAAAAAAAAACATATATAGAAGTTTAACAATGGTTTTAGTGTAAATAAGAATATTAATTAACTATTTTTTTTAATTTGTGTGTAATTAATAAGTTCAAACGACACTTATAAAGATAAAAAAAAAAAGAGAGAGTATAATATATATATGATTTGGCATTTGATCAATGTTATATATATAGCTTGGTCTTACTGATCTCGAGGTCTTGATGCCCAAAGAGAACTAAGGGCCCGAAGACGGCCATAATACTCTCCAATCACAAGGAAACACCTTGCTGCTTGACGAATTGTCAATAATCGACATAATTGGTGAAGGGTCTGTTGCCTCAAATTATCAGCCTTCAAATAATTCAGAAACACAAACCATATTGAGTGAGAAGTATTTATCTAATAGCTAGCTGGGATTAAGTGCTTAACAAAACAATCAATTAAGTCGATCAGAGGGGGATATATTTGATTAATTAATTAATTAATTGTATATAAAGTAGAATATTCAAACCCCAACTACCCTATGAGATGGGTCCCTTGTCTAGCTAGGAGCACATATGGACAAGCACCATGCTATCAAATTAAGGGGTTAATTAATTGAAACTGATGAGCTTGTCTTATCTATATGAACTTAGACCGAATAATATATTTTCTTTTTCATTTTATAACATGGGATTTAATTAATTAGAAATCATTTGGGAATTTGGTTTTTAAAATATTAATGATTAATATAAGTCTGCCTAAGGTTTATATATATGCTCAAACATCCAGCATATAAATCGATCGCTGTCTAAAACCAACTTTTGATTGAAACATTTTTAGATGAGAAAACTACAAATGCCCGGCACTCAATGTTTTGTTGAATGTGCATGCACCTTAGTATAGGTAATAGGTAATATTAATAAACTAATTAAGTACCCAGAAATTAACAACATAATAATTAATGATATATACTTACAAAGGCGTGTCAAACAAGTAGTTGGTGATCATCTAAAGTCAACCTAGCTAGTTATTTACAAGAAATTATTTTGTTATTTAATCATGTTGAAAGCTTGATGCAATATTATAGAAAGACCGTGTCTATCTATCAGACCATGATGCTCATCAAAGAACTAAAGGCAGATATTTATCAGTTGGCAAGTGTGTAAGGATTAATAATACTCATAAAAAAGTGCTTAATTATAAAAAAAAAATACTCATAAAAAAGTATTTTATATATGAAAAAGAGAAAAGAAATTTATCCCAAGTTAAATCAAGCTGAGGTAATCAATATGTGTAAGCTAAGGATACTATTTTCTGGTACAAGCTAGACAAGGCAGAATTGCGGCGCAAAACATGCATAGAGCGAGATCAATTAATGAATGAGCAAAAGATCAAACAGAATGGACTAGAAAGTAACATTTCAACTATTACTAATTATGCGTCATACAATTATCCATATTTAGATTTTGGAATTAATTTGTGACATTCATCATCCATGTAGAGAATTAAGTTATAATCATATATATGCATGTTAATGATCCTTAAAATGTTTAAAATAATCCATTTTCAAACACAAAGTTTCTTAAATTAACCAATATTCATGTATGAATTCAAATCTAATTTGGACATGAACGCATGAAGAGACCCTCTGATCTTTCTTATCATTAGTCAAATAGATATATGTTGCTACAAATAATTTTGAAGCAGTTGCCATCTGAGGCTTTACGTCAACCTCCCGCACCAAATTGCATGCTCTAAAAAGGTATATATTACTTTAGCACTAAGACATGAGAAAAATAATGCCCCGTATGATAATGTGATCATCAATCAATTCAGTAATAATAAGACAATATTTTTGCTTAAAAAATAAATGCTCCCCATTTGTTGCGTTACTTTAATTCATCTTCTGAAATATATAACTATATGTTTGTACATTTATATTAAAGTTTTAAATATATGTGGTTAATTGTGCTTAGGCCTCGAATTTATCCAAAAAAATATATATGCGGTTAATTACCTGACGGACAAATCCTTCAAGGTTGGCGAGCTTGCCCATGGCGACGACCATCTGTTGGACACCGTCAACGATGGGCCCGCCGGCGATGGTGTCGACGAGAGAGTGGTGAAGCTGTTCGAGGCCTTGAGAGAGAGCGTCTTCTGCCTGCTGTGACGAATGCCTCAACCCATATATGCCCATTATTTGCTGCTCCGCTAGGGGCTCCAATTGTGGTACCAACATCTGATCGGTCACCAAAAATATTACTCTCACACAATTTATTTATTGTATTTTTTAATCTATGTCAAAAAAACTTTAAAAGACTATTATTATATATGGAATGGAGGGAGTATAATCATAATCATGACTCGCAAGAATTTAAGGCCGGTGGTCTTATTTTCTCACTTCAGAGAAGCTTACTCTAGATCAGAGTTTTTCTGAACAGGTGTCATATTATAGGAGTTATAGTATGTATCATGTAATCATAATAAATAATCAAAATCAGATTTAAATAAAACAACAGGTGTCATATTATAGGAGTTATAGTATGTATCATGTAATCATAATAAATAATCAAAATCAGATTTAAATAAGACAACGTTAAATATACTACATGTATACTTATCAAAATTGTGTGTGTGTGTGTGCGTGTGCCGTGAAGATATAATTTAATATTGTTAATTACTGCGAGGATTTTCTCTAGAACATAGGAACCGTTATTTACCGACACAAGCTATATCACTCACAGACAAAAAATCACAAGGACGTAAAAGTTAAAATGCTAGCTAGCTCTTACCAAGAAATTAAGTTCGATATCTCACTTCTACTATTGAAGAAAATGACTCTTCGTTTTATTTTAAGGCTCATTTGCCATATAATTATAAGCACATTAATATTAATATATTATTCTTATTATTAAATATCTCTACATTAATGAAATTATTTTTGAAAACAAAAGGAAATTAATTAATGGATAGAGTCATATAGTACATACCGTGATGAGCTCGGAGGGTCTAAAACCACCTATCCAGAGGAAGCATCGCTCAGCTGGGGAAGTCCACAGGCCATTATAGAGGTGAAACACATCTGATTTAACAGTCACCCCCTTTAGCCGGAACACCTCATCGTAGTGACACAGATATCCGTCAACTATCACTCTCAGCTCATTGTCCGACAGCGCCGCCTGCAGCCCCGTCCGGAGCTCCGCCATGTGCCGATGATCATCTTCTAGCCATCTTGCATACTCCATGTCAAACATCGCAGCTCCTACAATAATAACACAACTCCATATTAATGCTCCGGTACTTTTTGTGCTTTCAAGTTCCGTATTAATTCATTTTGGTTTATAAAAAAAAAAAACTAGTATTGCTCGCTAACTAAGTAATAATAATAACAATATTGCTATTCGCTATATTAATTAGTAATATTATTATTTTGGGTGATGAATATATGTATATGATATAGTATTTTTAGGATTAAAAATTAAAATGTTGGTTGGTTTGGTAACCAGTGCAAATATATGTACCCTTAACGAAACAGACCTAGCACCATTTTATTTATTGATACCTTATATGAACAGAATCAGTGGATTAATCTTTCAATCAATGTACATTGTGCTTTTTTTTCATCACAAAATGTGCACTTTCTCGGGACACCATTATTACTATTTTTGCTGGAAACCTTTTCTTTCTAATCCTAAATTAAAAGCGTGTTAGTTTACTACAAGTGGAAAAGGGTAGCTATCATGGGTCAATAATTCGCTGAAAAGTTAAAGCATATTAAGCTAGCCTTTATACACTTGTTTAGAAAGAGTGGCACTATATATCTTTTGAAGTATTATGGGAAATGAAGGAAGCTTGTCAAATGCATAAAAAATCAATTAAACAATAAAATATAGATAATAAAAATATTCAATTTTCTCATATTTTCCTTCACACCATTTTAATTTACATCTCTTTTTTTGTTATCTTTTTTCTTCTCAATCTATCACATACCTCATTATTTTCTCTCTAATTTTTATCTATTATAGCTAGCCACCATTATTGATTTTATTATTATGTGGATTCAAACGCAAATTAGGCCATAGACTTTTTGGTCAAATTCCGAGACCTAACCGAATCTAGATTTTTTGGGTCTAGGGTTTAAATTTTCAAACGAAAAAAAATCAAAATTTGACTTTGTTTTTTAATCTGTTTTAAAATTAGATTCAAATTGCATAAAACTAATTAGTTACGTGTAAACAACAGCAAGTACCCACTACTACAACTCTCTTATTTCCTTGTCTCATTTTCCACTTTCTGAAATGTAAAAAAAATGTCGAAAAATTAATTACTTCAACAAAATCCCTTCAGGTATTCTTCATTATATATACCAAGCTTTTCCATGCTCCATTGAGATTATATCTTTCTCGATCGAGTTTTAGGTATTATAGAAAATGAAACGGCATTTCGAAATTAATCAAATAAATAAAAAAAAAACACCATCACTCACCAGAGCTTATATTGCCACCAGCAACAGCACCACCTAAGAATAGTCCCTATTAAATTAATTAAACAACACAAATATTACACGTTATTAATATATAGAAACATCGTGCATGCAGTATTTTTGTGCGTGTGAGTGTGTGGTGAGAGAGAGAGAGAGAATAGAAGAGTAGTACTTGAGAGCGCGCTCTTTGAAGGTCTTGTTCGAGGTGGACGAGCCTTAATCTACTTGACTCTAGCTGCTGCACATAAGCCTGTTGCAATATATAGATCCAAAGTGAAGGAAAATGCAGCAACAACACATTGTGTTTAATTTGAGATTCCACTTTTCATTATAATTATAATTATTAATAATTAATATTATCTGCTAGCTATTTCTAATCAACAGATTAGATTGTACGGCAGAATGTAATGTGAGATGATGGGACACACCTTTTTCCTTAGACGACTTTTCTTTGCTGCCTCTCTGTTTTGAGCTAAACGTCTCAGTGTCTGAACCCAAACCATACAAAAAGAAATCAACATTGACTTACCTCCCACCATGGTAAAAACCAATGAATAAAGACACCTTGGAACTGATATAATTATAATATTATAAATAAACGTGTGTGTTTTGTCGTGTGTGTGATCTTCAAAACCTTTGCATCAAGTGTCTTCTGTGATGTGGAACCAGCTCCTTTCTTCTGCAATAAAAAGAACACAACCAAAAAAAAAAAACAAAGATTATTTCAGTGTGAAAGGCGAGTAAAAGTAAACCAGACAGGTAAACTCAAGTGTTAAATTACTCAGCCTCAAAGTGAAATAAAGAACTAGTAATTAAACCAGAAAATTAAATTTACGCATAACACAATAACTTTCTAAGTTCTAACTACTAAATGAATCAGGGAGGGGAGAATGGAGAAAGTTGTTCAACATTACTCAAATTCATCCTAGCTTTGAAGTTAACAAAAGGCAAAGCTCACAGAAATGATTGATATATGAATATTGTTAGAGTGCTCACAGAATCTTTTGGAAGCATTTCTGAATGCAGAGGCCATTTTTCTTGAGGAGGCATGCAATCATCATCAATATGATAAGGGTAGCAAAAAGCATTATCCGCCATTGTTTAGGTGTATATTGGGGTTTAGAATTAGATTTTCTTAACTCCAAAATTAACTAGGAAGAAGAAAACAGAAGTGAAGTGGTTGTGGGTAACTGTTAAAATGGGGAAAAAGTTGACAAGGACTGAAAAGATACCCCCTTTAATTGTTTTCTTATTTCACGTTCATCTCTCTCTCTCTCTCACACCCCATATTTATTGTCAGAGATTCATCAGAAAATCCTTCAGGAATCAGGAAAACTCTGTGTTCTCTTAATTTTCTGAGAGCTGTTGGGATCTGTGCTGTTCTTTTGTGCAGAAGGGAAGACTAAAGAGGGAGGGAGAGGGAAAGACCAACAAAACAGTAATAATAATTGCATTAAAGAGGCCAAGTTTCTCTGGGGCCATGGAAAGAGAGAGGAGTTAGAGATTAACAGTGGAAACAAACAGTTCTTTAATAACACCTTTTCCTGAGGTGATTTGGCTGCTGATTGATTCTGTAAGGGGCCTGTTCTTGAGGCATGATCAGTTGCTGTCTCCTGTTGAAGTTGTTGTTGCTGTTGCTGATCAAAAGCCTGATGATGATGATGATCTGAAGAAGATGCTTTTACTACACTCATGGGAGAGTCTGTTTCAAACTGAAGCTGATCCGTTTTGCTTGGAGAAAGAGTGGTAGTTGTGTTCACTCCTGATCCTGAATCAGTGCTTTCCCCTCCTGACTTGGAAGAACCTCCCTGTGTTACCAAAAACTTTGATTTGGATGTCCAAGACAAAAAAATTCATGTTTTTTTGCAAGTGGGTAGTTAAACTCATCCACAGGTTATCAAAAAAATATTGACTTTTGAAAAATGAAGATTTAAATTGAACCATATATATATCCTTCTCAAAATGAAAGGGAGAGGGAGAAAAATGAAAGAGATTGGGATTTTATTGAATTTGAATTACTGCTACTACTAAGTTCTAAGAATCTTTACATATGGATAATTGGTCAAAGATGGAGAAGTGAGAGAGGCTACTACTCTTGGGGATTGCTGGAATCTAATTGGCCATGAAGGGAACATTTCCAGTGTAGTAGCTGCAGGCCTGCTTGTGCTTGTGAATAAAGCTGCAAGAATCACCAAAAGGAAAATCTCAGAAGATCCACCAAACAATAATAAAGGCTAATAGGATTTTTTCAATTATATCAAAAAAAGTGGAGGAACCTAATCCTCTTTTTCAACAGTCAATGAAGTCAGAAAAATCATGCAAAGGAACTCAGGTTTCCAAGATTGTAACCCCACGCCATCTGAGTGTATTGCCTCAGAATCATTATAGTACCGAAAATGGTAACCCCCTCCCTCCCACTCCTTTCTTCTCTGTGCTTTTAGAAAGAGTTGTTATGCACTTATGCTTATCTAACGTCAGAAAAAGAGTAAAACCATGGAAAGGGTAACATACGTGCTTTGGCTTCATCATTTCTAATCTTAATTCCTTGCAGAACAATTGCTTCTTCCAGCTCTCCAAAATCAAAAGCAGACCCTTGATTACTAAAGGAGCAAAAGAAAAAACAAATTAAAAACCAAGTCAGATATATATATACAAATACATGGAATGGAAATTGAATAAAGCAAATTTATTAAAAAAAATGAAGAAACACCATATAACAGTTTTCTAGGAAATTATATTATGTCTTCTGATAGAAAATTTAGCAAGTGTTAATAATAATAGCACTGAGATGGAGAAATTATTGAAGAATACATTAAGCTTGATGCTGGGGTACTAATCCCGTGAAGAACTCCATAAGGGACATGGTGACTTGAAGGCCCTGACTCAGACAAACCCGTTTCTCCTATTCTCTGGCTCGCCATTCAAGCAAGGCTATTCAGACCATTCTCTTCTTCCCTGAAGCTGAAAATGAAAAAGTTCTATTTGGTAGAAACTCAACTGTTCTGTTCACAAGAACAAAACTTGATACAATACTATAAAAATTGCTGTGTGCGTTTGTGTCCATATAAACACACATAAAGAGAGTTCTGTGTGTATGAAAACCATGGAGTCATATATATATATATATATATATATATATATATATGCCTTTACCTCTCTGTTTTCTTTGGAATTGTAAGGCCAAATATTAGAATCCTATGTGGACAAGTTCACACAGCAGGGAAAGATCAAAGCTTTCTTGTCAAAGTAATATATAAGTTGCCACAAGAAGAGAGACCGGTCTTTTTCTCATCCATATGTTCCCACTTTGCAACATCTTATCTCTCATGGGGGTGTCTCTATCTTTCTTTTCTCCTTCTCTAGGAAGAAACCTGATTGATAAGTGTGTTTGGCTTGCTTGCTTTTATCACTGTCCCTAGTAGATGTAAATACTTGTTGAGTTTGGGAAACTCATTCCTGTGCTTGCTACTAGTGTGGTACCCCCCAAAATCTTGTCCTAAGCAATTGGTAAACTTGTCTCAGTCTCTGAGCTTGTGGGGTTTGAAATTGTGGCTGAAATTAAAATTAAAAATTAAATAAATAAAAAATCAATCAAATTAATATAATTGGAGTGGAGTGGGGTCCTCTGCAGGAAACCACTAGAATCACTGACTCCTACTCCACTCTCTCTCTCTCTTCTAACCGCCTGTGTTTTCTTATTGGTTCTCTCATTGGAGCTTCTACAGTGCTGCATGTACTTAATAGGAAAAAGTCATATTTATTTATTTATATAGCAACACAATGATCAATTCAGTACAAGATACCCAAGATGAGACAAGTTCTTCCTTCATTTTTTTTTACTTTTACATTCTTGTTAAAGATGGCAAAAAAAAAGGACTAAAAGAGAAAGGTCTAAAGGTGATTTTCTTTATCCTTTCATACTCGAGAGGTGATCATGGATTTCACTTTTTTTACGACTAGGAGCTATGAGAAAGTGAGTTCTTTTATTTACACATCATATTTGTAAACTTGTGCTCGTATCATTTCAACCAAAACATTAAAATAATAATCCACAAGCATACCCACTTTGTGTATTTAATCCCAGCTCTGAGATGGATTTGTTTGGTATTATCCCCCTTCGTTGATAGGTCAACATCCATTCCCTGTCATCACCTAAAACCGTGCCATGTTAAGATTCTTTTCTACTTATAGACATGTTTGCAGAGCAATATGGTACACAGGGTAATCATGAAATGAAATTACTTGCAACTTAATTTCCTTTTTCTTTTGTTCATCAGTATCATGAATCCATCATTAGATGACACATGTATCTTATGCTTTGGCTTAGCTCTCAAACAGAAACATTGTCTTAAGAGTAGGCTCAACCAAAGTTTTAAATTATGGTCGCGACTGTGATTATAGTCACAATTTCAAAGTTTTTAAGGCATCTACGACTGTATTGTGACCGCAATAAAGGTTCTATTTATTTGTAATTTTCTATAATATCAAAAATCATGTCGTAATCACAACATGATTATAATTTAAAACCTTGAACTCAACAGCTGACATGGAGATTGAAGTATTATACATATTGCAGAATGCAGATACAAAATTAAAGGTTCACAGCAACTGATAAGGCAGAAGAGAGGCAGAGTTTAAGCATTATATTTCAAAAATTTCAGTTTTTTAAATATAAGTCCAGGACCAACATTACTGAGGAATAAACATATTATGAAAATTTCCTAAAAAAAAAACATATTATGAAAATATATACACTGATAAAGAACAAAAATAGAAAAGGGGAGGTGAGGGAGACTTCTAGGCTGTGTACCCGATATACCCCATAAAGAGGATCAAATATTAAATCTTGTGTTCATCTAATCCCCTATTATAGGTGATATATGTCTCCTACCAATTATTCCTTTTCCTTTTTATATGACGCCAATGATTGGTCCTAAAAATAAGTGGTTTGGCTCAAAACATAAAGCACTATCAAGGATTAGGTCAACATGTATTTTAAGTATATATACCTTTGTTCTCAATATACCTTACAACGCATGTTCTTCACATGGAAATGTCTTTGTGAAGGTTTTAGGCAAAAGATATATTGTTCCACGAATTTGGCATTACCTTGAGCCGTAATTCTTTGAGGTTCACTGCTTCCCTGTCTGAAGAGAGGTGATTGGTCTGGATCAAATTAATTCTAGAATTAATTATGGACTTAATTAGAATGCACTGAGTAAAATTATTTTATACAGACATCCAATCATATCTCACCATATAGATATTTTAGGAAATAATGTTACGAGATAACACTATAGCGAAATGTAATTGGATACGTGTTTGTGTAAAATTATTTTACATTGTCAATGCATAGTAATTAAACTCATTAATTATTCCTTTGTTGATTATATTCAACTATTAAATCATTACTTGTTATCTAAGCAAGCAACCAAAAAAACATTGTTTAATAACTTTTTTGCCCTTTTTTTTTGGTCGAGAATAACTTTTTTGCCCTGACCAGACCATTTTGCACACGTTGAGCAGTTTGTGTGACCCTTTCCTTTCATTATTCATAGGTGAATGGCCACTTGCATCAAGCAGATATGACATGTGTGGGAATTAACAGCACCATGCATGTTTCTGACTATCCATATACATACACCCAATGAATGGCAATGGACCCCGGAAGGCAATGAGAATTTTGAATTGACCCCAACCCCAATACATGCTGGATATCTGCAAAATCAGTCACTAAAAAAACGTATAATTTGGTTCTATTCCTAGAGAAGTACTTATATAAATAAATTATGACTGGTTGGAATGGATCTCTAGTTCTCTACTCAAGAAGTATGTTAAAGCTGTCATGCTAATATTCAAGATGAGTAGAGCGTGACTTGTCTATACTATAGGGCATGCTCATGGTACGAATGTTCTGATGAGAACACACCGTCCTTTATAACAATAAATAAACCGCCGAGTTATAATTTACCGGGGCTGTTCAAGTATAAGAATAAATATTTTCTTAATTGAAAGTTAGATATATTATCTTTCTATGATTTTTTTCCTAAAAAATAAGTCCTTTATCTTGTCATGTCTCTTTTTAAAAAAAAAATAAGTCTTTCATCTAAAAAATATGCGTTCATCTTGTTGTAATTAGTTGAATTTGTTTTAGATCTAAATATACATTGAGCTATTAATAAAAAATATATATATACATTGAGCTGACCCTGATCATCCGATCTTTTTACATCAAGTTTGTTCAGTAGCAGCTCATCATCAAGTTGCCATAGTAGCTGGCCATGTTATAAGTTGAAAGGATCATTTTACATCAACCTACCATAATTTCTCTCAGGAAAGAGTTATCACACTAACAACAGCAACGAGAGCATACACACTAAGAGTTATCATAGTAATAAACCTTTTCCCCAATTGCAACATATATATCTGAGAAAGAGAAAATGATTTTCATATGTGACTTACATCACACCACTGAAAAATCTGTTAAAACATTAATATCAGCTTCAAAATCTTTGAACAAATGAGTAATGACCAGCAATCTAAAGTTCAACTGCATCGCAAAGATTTATCACCATATTAAGGGCTTTGCTATTATGGCCTTCTCCACCTATTTTGAAGCAGAAATCATGGCAATATGACACGTACTAACGCATAACTGTCCATGAGGCTGCAGAGAAAAGCACAAAGCATACAAAGAGAAGGAAAGACGGCAAAACATCTAACAATAGAAAGGGTAAACCTGCACTCCTCAAGAATCAAGAGGCTCAATCCGTTCCCCCCGCCCCCCCCCCCCCCCCCCCCCCCACGGGGTCCAGATCGAGGCCAAGCAATATCTTAAGCATGATTGGATACTCCCAATAGTATACCAACATATATTTTGAAAAGCCAAGAGCAAGTTTGTGCCTTGTGGATTATCCAAACATGCACAATTTGATCATTTCATGTCTTAAAATGGATTAATTTAAGTAGAAGAGAAGAAAAAAAAAACAAATATGGAACTCCTGAGTAAAATATTCCTAATGGTATCCCTTTGAAGGTCTCTTGAATACCACCACTCACCCTAACAACTCTCTTCCCTCAAAAATGAACCATTGCAATGGTATTTATTTATTTTCATCTCAAGTCCCGAATGTCTTCTATGATGTATCATTGTTGGAATGTTGGTCAGTCACACAAATTCTAAATAAAGATTCAAACCAATAATGTTATGCATAAATTCTTGAATTCTGTAAGTTACCTGCAAAATGTGCCTACACATTCAGACTTAAAAGAAAGCCTGAGCAATAACAATTAACAAGGCATTTAGAAGAATCCTATTCAAACTTAAAATGTGGATCTACATTTATGTATCTCCTCATCAGCTCAACCATGGATGTGGTGAAATTGGCTAACATCTTGCATTCTTCATCAGACTTAGCCTCGGAAACAACCCCATGAATGACCAACTTCTTGAGATTGGGGCATCGCTTAAGCAGCCCCTCAACCCAGTGGGAGAAAAGATCATTGATCACATTCCACCCAAGCTCCAAGACAACAACATTCTCCAGATGGGAAGAGCCTTGTAAACCATAGTGAAGCACTCCATCTCTCACATCATAACTCAGAGATAAATGGCTCAGGTGTGGAAAGCAAGTGGCGATTGTTTCCAAATCCACAACCTCATCCTCATCGTCAAACATCACATCCCAAAGCCTAAGCCTCTTTAGATTCGATGACCTCGAAAGCATCTGGTAAAACTTTGGCCATATAATTGTGAAGTTGCTGATATCCACACTCTCAAGGTTCTCAACCGTCTCACCAATATCAAGATGTATAACACTAACGTCGTCAATCCTAAAATGCTTCAAAGTCCCCTTGCCAATGAGTTCAAAAACCTCAAGTGCACAATCTTTCAAGTGCAAGGACTCAATCCCATCAGCCTCCAATATAAACTTGTCCAAGCTGATTGCTTCTACGTACACACTCTTCAGCGTTGAGCTACTCAATTCAACAGTCACCTGCGCATCAGACATCGCGATCTCTGGATTGACAAGCTCCAGAGCTTCAATCTTCGGACATGCAGATACCAAAAGATTCAGGTCCAACGCGGATATACTGACATAACTCAAGGAAAGAGATTTCAAGCAAGGGAATCTCTGATAATTAGGCTCAACCCCCACAATGGAATTGTGAGCCAGATCAAGTATTTGTAGCTTGTGTCTGCCACATATCTCAAGAATGTTAACATTAGGCACCGTCTTCACATTATAGAACAATTGCCTCAGAGTTTCCCTGGTGTACATGAGCCAAGCAATAACAGTGGAAGCCGAGAATTCATCCACATCCTCCATCAGAATGGAGAGGGCCTGCAACCCTGAGGTCTGGAAAATGGTCTGCGTGATCAAAATCTCGAGGCGGGTAGTTGTCAAATCGCAGTAGATGGGCCAATCGTTGGAGCTGAAGGAGAGAGTGTGGAGGTGTTTGCAGCATGCCAGTCTCCATTTCCTGCATGTTGCAGAGGCTATCACCACATCTCGTGCAGCCCTGAGGTGGGACAGTATGTTCCCAATCACTTCAACAGGAAGCTGCTCCATGATGGTTGCAACTTGCAAATCCCTCACAACACAACACAACACAGACAGTGTGTGTCTATCAACAACCTTGTTTTGTGTATTGTTGTGTTGTTGACTGTTGACAACAAACAAGAACAAACAAATAAACACTTCCTTTTCAAGTCCTTCAATCAATTGAATTCAATTCAAGGGTGAGTGAATTTCAATTGGAAACTCAAGAGCCACAACCAGAAGCATGAATTGAATGGTGCTCAAAATTCTCTTCCATCAATTTCTCTTCTCAGCGGATGAATTCGCCAGGGAAAAAAAATCACACGGAAATATAAAATAAAAAAAAGTAATTAAGGGTTGATCAAGCAGGTAAAAGTGGGGATCAGAATCGAAATTAAAAATTAACGAATTAAACGACGACAAATAATTGGTTGGGAATGAAATAGAACATGGCAAGGGTATGAGATTGGGAGAAAAATAGAGATGGAAGAGGTTGGTTAATGGTTACCTGAATAGTAGAGATGGAAGGAGTGATGAATGGGGATGTTTGTTTGTTTGAGATTAGTTAGTGTGTTTATAGAGAAAAGGGGAGAGAGAGATCCGCCACCTAGGCTCGGGCTTGGAGGAGGAGAGAAATGTTTGAAGAAGAACAGGAACAGAACACGATCAGAATCACTTTCGTCAACTAGGAAACCAAACCAAGGTGAAGGCGTTTGATTTTCGAAACTATTTTTTTTCCGTATAGTATATGACAAGTGTATTTTAGGGACCAAAATATTAAAGACAAATTTAATATTCGATAGATGTTAAGAAATCAAAAATAAAAACAAAAATATTATTATTGTGAAAAAAAAAGCAAAATATTATTAAAAAAATGAAAAAAAAATTAAGCTACTCATATATTAAGTATTATACTTTTATTTATTAACCCACCTCCTCTGAAAATATTGCTTAAAAGTAATGGACGGATAAAATCAAAATTAAATTAAATAGTACACATATAAAATAAATTATAAAATTATTAAAATTTATTAACTTTTTAATAAATAGAGTAGATTTTGATTTTCACTTTTTTTTGGTACAGAGATTTTGATTTTCACTTTGTTTTATTTGGAGAAAACAAAACATTAATGAATAAACAATCACTTTGGTCCCTGAGAGTGTCAGGAGGTGTCACTTTGGTCTCTGACAGATGCAAAATTCAAAAAAGGTCTTCAACTGTCATTCGTTAGTCATTTTGGTTCCTGAAAAGTGATTACTTACTGTCATTTTAGTCCTTGAAAGTATTACTTAGGGACCAAACTGAAAAACGTTTGTCTCTCTCAGGGACGAAATTTTAATTTCCTATCTCTCAGGGACTAATATGACACCGCCTATATCTCTCAGGGATTAAAATAACCCTTTACTCAAACATTAATGGACCCACTTCATGGAGTTTCATTAATTTTGTGTAATGTTATTCTCACATGCTTGTTTGTGTGTGTCAACAACTCGTAACATGTGTGAGTGAGTGTGAGAGACTGTGTTACTGTGTTAGTGCCTGTTTGCATTTGACTCAGTGAGTTGGAAAAACACTGCATCTGGCTTCGGCTTCAGCACCATCCTTTGCACCCATGGCTAAACCCCATGGCCTCATTCTCCTCCTTCTTCTCTGCGCCACTCTACAGCTACAACCTCCTTCTCGTTCCGTTGCAGCGTCACCCTCGGATCACCTCTACAACGTTGGAGACAGTGTCCCATTCTTTGTCAACAAAGTGGGACCCTTCAACAATCCCAGGTCCGTTCCATTGCCACCATTTCAAATCCCAATTTCTCATTGCTTTTGCTCGTGTTCATTTCAATTCATTGAATTTCTGTTTATATATAATTTGTCTGTTACAGTGAGACATATGAATACTATGATTTGCCATTCTGCAGTCCAGGTAAGTCACTCCCTTAGTCTTGTTAGGTTTGATCTCATGATGTTGAAAATGAAATTCAAATAATTAAGGGGTTGGAAGGAACCAATTGGATTGTTAAAAAGGATGTGTTTTTCACAGACCCAATAGTGAGAAAGAAAGAATCCATTGGGGAAGTTCTCAATGGTGATCGTTTGAGCAATGCTTTGTATGAGTTCAAGTTCCGGGAGGACAAGATTAGCGAGACCCTGTGTCAAAAGAAGCTTACAATTGATCAAGTTGCAAACTTGAAGCAAGCTATATACCGTGACTTTTACTTCCAGTTTTATTTGGATGATCTTCCTTTCTGGGGCTTCATTGGCAAACTTGAAGAGGACAGTTGGACTCCTGGTGGGGGAGGGCCAAATTATTACCTTTTTACACATGTTCAATTCAATGTTCTTTACAATGGGAACCGAATCATACAAGTAAATGCATTTGGTGATCCAAATCTCGCCGTAGATATGACCAAAGATGTTGATATTGATGTTAAGTTCACTTATTCTGTCATCTGGAATGCCACTGAACTACGTTTTGAGAACAGGATGGACAAGTACTTGAAAGCTTCGTTGCTGCCTGTCTATCGACAAGTTCATTGGTTCTCGTTAATTAACTCCATTGTCATCATTTTGCTTTTGATTGGTTTGCTTGCCCTGCTTTACACGAGACATTTGAAGAGTGATTTGAAAAAGTAACCATCTTCTTTTTCATAATTCTTTGAGAGCAGAATTTTAGTAAGCTATTTTTATTTTTATTTCTTAGCCTGACTATTTTCATTTTACAATTTAGGTATTCTAATGCAAATGAAGAAGATAGGGAGGTCGGTTGGAAGTCCATCCACAGCGATGTATTCAGACAACCTCCAAACTCATCCTTACTTTTTGCTATTGTGGGAACGGGTACCCAATTGCTAATCTTGTAAGCTACTTTAGTGTTTGAAATACATATTCCTCGAGACTCTTCCCAAAAGCCAAACATTCAGCCTCTAGTCTTTACATGGCATTGTCATGACAACAATATATGAAGGTGTGTGATGTATGGTTTCATCTCTGCATCAACCAACCTAGGTTTTTAATCAAGTCCTTTAGCAATCTAAACCTAGACCACCAAGTGACAGCAAAGGCCAGAAGAAGCACTCTCCTTTCTCTTGATTTCTGCTTTTACTGGTCCATTCTCATGTATTGTTATATGTTTATGGTGTGGACCACACTTTCTTCTGATTCTTTGTATAAATTTTTAAACTAAGCAGAGTCAGACTTTAGGAATGAATGCATTAGAGAGAATGCAATGAATAAGACAATTTAGAATTAGGAATGAATGCATTAGAAAGAAAGTCAAGGTAGCGTCAATTGTGGAAAAGATGGTAGGATTTTGCCTTGGGTGATTTAGGCATATGAGAAGACCTATAGAAGCCTCAGTAAAGAGAGTAGATCAAATGGAAAGTAACCTAATAATTGGAGGTAGGGGAAGACCAAAAAGGACTTGAGGCCAAACTATTAAGATGGATTTAGATTTAAATGTTTTGTCATTAAACATGATTAATGGTAGGATATTATGGCATTGTTTGATCTTTGTAGCCAATCCCACCTAGTGGGAAAAGACTTTTGTTATTGTTATTGTAACCAGAGGCAAACTTTGTTTACTTGCTACAAAGTCAATAAATTCACCTATGAAGGTTATCAGGGAGCTTTATTTAAGCAATCTTTAATATATAGTTTCCTACCCTAATTCTTGCAAATCTGAATACATCGTTGCCTTGAACATTATTTCCTTTTAATAATTGTTCATCGTGATTCTAACAAAATTATTTTTCTACAGTGATCCTTAATTCTATTGACAAAATGCTGTATTTGTTTATTCTCAATCTTGATCTCTGCCCTAATACACATGTAGAATGCATGTCAAAATTAGTTCCTACAATAGCAGTCAGACTGGTTCAGATATCTAGCTTATCATACATCCATGTCATTGTCACTGTTCATTTGTGTAACGTGAGAAAAAAAAACAAATTACAAGTAAACTTGTTAACTATTAATTTTGTTCCTCTTTTTAATATAAACTAATGTGCACTTCTCTTCAGGCTATGTGTCCTACTGTTTCTAGCATTTATTGGTACCCTCTATCCATACAATCGTGGAGGACTGTCAAATTGTCTTGTCCTGCTGTATACTCTTTCATCTGTTTTTGCTGGGTACTCAGCAGCATCCTTCCATGGCCAGTTTGCTGAGAATGGATGGGTAATTCTATATGTATCTCACAAGGGGGAAAAAGATGTTCCATTTTTTATTTTATTTTCAACTACCTTTAACTGTTCTGTGTCTTGGCTATAATTCCAGGAAAGAAGTGTTGGTCTAGCTGGGATTCTTTACATTGGACCAGTGTTTGTTGCAGTCTCTATCCTCAACATTATTGCAATATCTTACAGGGCTACAACTGGACTCCCATTGGGCTCCATTATTGTGATTCTTGTTATATACATATTTGTTGCCATCCCATTGCTTGCGTTCGGCGGAGTGATTGGATACCGCTTCAGGTCTGAATTTCAGGGGCCTTCTGCTACAAAGAGATATCCTAGAGATATTCAACATATTCCTTGGTACAGGAGAACACTATTTCAAATGTTTATCGGGGGTTTTGTGCCTTTTAGTGCAATTGTCCTGCAATTACACCAGGTGTATGCTAGTATGTGGGGCTACAAAATATACACTCTTCCTAGCATTTTGGTTCCCACACTCATCACTGTCATTGTGATCATTGCACTCGTCAACATTGGCTTGACATACATTCAACTATCTGTGGAAGACCATGAATGGTGGTGGAGGTATGTTGTATTGCTGGCATCAATTCTTGCTGCTTGCTTCTATTTAATGGTTTTTTCTCTCCCCTTCTCTCCTTTTATTTTTGTGTGCGGGGCAATATTTGACCCATTTGATAGCCATGACGTCCCAAGTGAAATCATTGTGGTGATGATGTAATAACATTTTTAAAACCTGTAGTAAAGTATCTCTTAATAAAACTCTAATAAATATGCATGTAACAGATCATCGTTTAAGATCCACTTTGATATGAAACTCTTACCCATCTTACAGAACAGATATAGAGATATATACCAACAAATTTTTTTAGTTTCAAAGCTTGTACACAGGAGGTGACATGATTAGATGCTAGGGTCGTCTTAGACAGCTGTTACTACTACTCTTACAATGTTTATATGTTGTCTGATACTTCTCATAAGAATTTTGGGAGGAAAAAAGAGAGTAAAATCTATAAACTTCAAGCACCCTTCAGTGTGAGGCTTTTTAATTATTTATTTACTTATTTTTGTGGGTGCAGATCTGTGCTGTGTGGAGGCTCAACAGCCATTTTCATGTTCGGGTATTGTGTCTACTTCTATGTGAGATCAAGAATGAGTGGATTGTTACAGCTATCCTTCTTTATTGGCTACAATGCATGCATATGCTATGCTTTCTTCCTAATATTTGGTGCCATCAGTTTCCGGGTTTCAATGCTATTTGTTCGCCATATATACCATAATGTCAAAAGAGAGTGAATCACCCATGTCAAGCACAAAGCAATATTGGTTACACCATTGATTGGTTCTGCCCTATGGAAACTGAAGTCTGCACAGTACATTTGTGCGGAAATTGTATCCTTTATTTTCCTTTTCTTTTTCCAAATCAAGACTGAATCCATGGCAGCACATTTTGGAAGAGGCTTTTTTCTGGTGGCACATTTTAGCCTTGGGGGCCGGTGAAGAGATGAGTGGAATGATGGAAAGATATGTTGTTGGAGTTGGTTACCAGGTGAATTTCTAAGGTGAATTATGTCTCCGAGTTGTTTGAGGAACATTTTTTCGGGTGTCACTTTTACCAGGAGCTTTGTTATTGAGGAATTAGCATTAAATACAAAGTCAGTATGGATAAATTTTTCCACGAGTTCTTATAAAAATGAAATACTTAAATATTTTTATTACAAGTATTTTAATTAATAGATTTTCTTACAAGTTGAAATTAATTTTGGTACCTCATCCCTAGAAAAAAAAAATTTCGTACCTCAATTTTTTAAGTCTTTCATTTAACATCAACATAAACAACAATAAAATTATGAGCTTTTTTGAGTTATAAATTAAATACTTATTTCAATTGAAAAGTTTTTATAAATTAGAAATTAATTCAAGATAGACCAAGTATACTATTTATGTCCTAAGCATGATATCCAGAACCTTCAAATTATCGAAATTACCATTTGATGTTACAATAATTAGGAGAGGAATTCTTGTCAAAAAATAAGGAGAGGAATTCTTTAAGAGCAAATTTTATTCAAACAATAAAGAAATAACAAAGAAATAAAATAAAAATCCTGAGGAGATTGCACAGGGAACCTAACTAGCAAAACGAATCTTAATGAATAACGATATCACAACATAATAAACAAAACTATCAGATAACGGATGATGCATTTCTCAAGTACCAGTTGACGGGAGCTGAAATTACATACTGGAGCACTAAAGCTGAAAATCAGTATTTACACGAGAGAGAGAAGAAAGAAGAAAAAACAAAACTCTCAGCACACGTAGCATGAATGCATGGTAATGGTGTAAGAAAGCCATTATATGTATGTAAGGTGTGTAAATATTAGAGAGTGGAGGAAGTTCTTGACTTCTGAATCTTATTATCATCCTTTGAAGGAGGCGATGACAGTGCTGCGTGGTAAGATGAAGAAACAAGTTGTGCAAGAGCAGGAACAGCCCCACCTGCAGTTATTCCAATGACATTGTTAGCAATTTGTGTAAATTATTACCCTACCAATTTAGGCATAGCTCAAGCTTAAACTAAAGAGTAAAGACTGTATATAAGCCAAGCAAAATGAGTAATAATAATACAATCAGAAATTCACCTGCCAGTCCTGCACAGGCTGAAGAAAATACTATCACAGGTGGTGTCTGAAATCAGAGAGAGGTTTCAGTCAGTTCGATGGTAACAAACTAGCAAGTTTTTGCTGAAATAAAACAGGAAGTATCCCCTAGGAGTGTGTCTGCTGGCATAATATGAGTAAAAGCTCTATAATGGTTGGATATCAATGAACTCTATTTCAGATACTGCAATTTGTAAAAAAAATGTCCCATATAAACCAACATTAACAAGGACATATTTTATAATTTTATTTTGAAGAAAGTACAGAAGAAACTACATTTCATAGTCCAAACTAGATCACAAAATATATAATAACTGCAGCTTAATGGTACAAATTACACAATTAACCAAGAAAAAATGAGTCTAGCAGAAGGATAAATTTAGAAACAGCCTTAATTCACCACTAATCGAAAAGCACGAATATTTTACTGGGAGGTCAACCAATGATTTTTGCATCAAAACAGGACTTATCCAAATGGAAACAAATATGATGGTCAAAGTTGGTGGAGACAGCATCTTTTGTGTTTTTGAGAATGTGACTAAAATAGGAAAAAATTCCAAAGCCAGTGGTAAAATGCAACGGATAGAAAAAGTGAAAAACTGCTTCAAGAATGTAACAAAGACCAACTCCCTCCCCCAGTCCAAACAGAAGAAAAAAAAAAGGATATACCCCCTTTGGCAAGTGGAAATCAAAATATCTATGACTACAAAAGATATAGCCATCATCATGGAAGTATTTGTGTAGTAATCATGGTGGGGAACTAATACACATAAGAAGTTTTTAATTTGAAGTTACATTATATTATAGCATCATGATTCTATTACAAATTATAGAACGAGTTATAAGCCATCTTACTTCTATGCATGGGTTGAAGCAACTAAATGACACTAAACATAAAAGAGAAAGAAAGGGTGTCTAGGTCGAGGGGGCTGTTCTATTGATATCATAGGAATGGTCATAGGGTACCTATAACTGTCTAAGGATGTCATGGACATGTAAAAATGGTTTCAAAACCCAACGAGAACTATTTCAGGGACAAATGATTTTCTTTTGCAGCTATACACTCAAAGCCAAAGGTTTACAATTAATATGCCAAAAAAATTGCATCAACTTTTGCCATTGATTTGGAGAAAAATAAGAAGGAAGTCCAGACTCTTAGTAAAAACTAAGAATATCTACATGAAATTTTATTTTTTGAAGAAAAAGTAATCGGAAGAAGTAAATCTCCTAGATCATAAATAGTTAATTGTTACAACAGAATACTATGACATATTTACGATGGTTAATCTAAGAGTTTAAAACTGGTCAGATATATGCACCTTCAAAAAACATTAAACATGAGCAAAAAGACAAAAAGTAAAATGAATACATCAAGCGGTAGAACTGCAGAAGCTAATAAAATAAATGAAAAAAATAGGGATCAAAAGGTTCAAGAAACTTACACCAACGAGAAAATGTAACCACATGGGTCCTTTTACCCATCTCCTGACAACTGGCATAACTGCATCACAAATGAAAAGGAGAAATCCCTATGAATAATAGTCTTGGTTGTTAATATTAAGTTATTAACCTTAAAGCTTCATTCTTTCAGTTTAGAACATGAACTTCTTCTGCAATTACAATATCCGTATCAATCAAACTCATACATTATCGTTCATCTTATTCATAAATACCACAAGTCCCCCAACTCAGGTTTGAATGCAGTTCATCTGAGTTGTTTTAATGACAGTATTTTAAGTTCTTTAACAGACAAAAGCAATTAGATAAATCAACACTCTACTAACTAAAATTAGTTCAGTGAGGGGTGGTGGAGCATTGATTTTAAAAAAATCAATGATCACAAAATTTTGTGCATTATATTCATATACGCATGTTTTTCCATTCTCCAAGCATGAGATTTACACTTCAGAGCAGCACAGTCATCACTACCATATCGAGCTGATACATCACATCATATATTCATGTGTATAAGTAAAATAAAACTACGTACCATGATTGAATCCATAAAATGCACTTGCAGTGCCACCAACGGCAGAACCAATCTGCAAAAAAAAAAACCCTCAAATAACGATCAAGAGCTCAGAAACCCATATAAAAAACCAAACGAGTTCCACAGTTCATCACAATGTTAGATCCAAAGCTCAACAATTAAACATCAAAAGGGGCAAAAAGTTTGGATTTTGAGAAGAAAGAAGAAGTGGGGTGTGGGGAGAATTGACCATAGAAAAGCTGTCCCTGATGAGGGGGGCAACGGTCCAGTTACTGGTTTCCTGCATAAAATTGGAAAGAAGCATGAAATTCAAAAGGGGAAAAACGAAAAGGAATTGAATTGAGAGGAAACGTGGAAGTTGGGAAACATGGAAGTTGGGTAATACCATCTCCTTTGAAAGGGGTCCTGCGCAGTGATGGCATCGAATGTCTTTATTGGAAGCCATGTTCCTCTTCCTCTTCTCTGCCTCCACAAACGCACGATATATGCTTTGGTTTCGTTACACAAAAGAAGCAACCCCTTTCTCAAATTATAATTATCATTAGGATTAGGATTAGGGATATGTGTTTTATAAAACTTCGTTTACTTTACTTTTCACTTCTCTTGATCCCTTATCATTAACTTAGTTTTCTATTTCAAAATTCAAATTTTTTTATTTAAAATTTTGATTGTACAATTGTATAAAAACAATATATACGAAAGAAATAAGGAACAGCTAAATGGTCTTGGGGTTTTCCCCCTTGCACCCACAAAAAAAAAAGAAACAGCTAACTAATTATCCTAGGGGTCCCTCTCGCATAAGTTAATTACATGCACGTCAAGCATTCTTTTAAGATTTTAATTTTTAAGCACCTTCCCTTCTAAGAAGATTATAGTAAAAAAATTAAAAAAAATGCCTATGTCTTGTTTTTTTTATAAGCAAATATGTTTAAATTATATTTTGTTTAATTAATCTTTAAATCTTAATTAAAAAACGACAACCTAACATCCACCATTTTAGTATATGGACCATTATTTCATATGACCCATAATATACCATTAAATTAGTTCTGAAGTGATACTTAGCAAAATTTCGTAGTTAATTTGTAGCTAAATAATCTATAATTAATTTTATAGTCTACCATAAATTATATAAAGTGTTGATTCATTCCGGAAAATCAACGTGGTGTGGCAGCTAGATCCCTTAAATATGACATCCGAAATTCAATCCCAAGATCGCATGTATGGAAAAACATATCTCAAGGAATTAGTCTTTGTAATTACGTGTGGAGTTATCATTGTTGAAGATTAATGTATACAAATTAAGAAACTTTTAATTGGTTATAGAATATTATTATATTTGAACTAAAATAATTTTATCAAATCTCCCAAAGTTACACTATCAATTACAATATGTTTCTTCTCATAAAAAGATTTACAATATGTTTCTAGTCTATTGTTAAGAGAGAAAAAGGAAATAAAAAAGAGAAAAATAATTTATGAAAAGAAGAGAAGATATAGTTATAATTAGTTGAGACAAATTTAAAATAATTATTCATATAATTATATAGTTGAAATTTTTACCAAATACTGGATTTCTAAAACATTAGTTAGTAGTTGTAAAACAAAAAACAAAAAAAATGGTATAAAACGTCAATACTTAGGAATGGAGGGAATAGTAATTTTTTTATTTCTTAACCAGAAATCTTATATAAATTCTTTATAATACTCATTTACATTTTATCTTTGAGAAGAAATGTAAATTTAAAAAAAAATTATTTGTTATTTTTAAATCCATAGAAGGACATGCAAGTATCAGTCACAGACTCACAAGGAATACTGAAAGGCATCTCATTACATTAAGACCCTGTTTGGATAACAAACTTATCTACTGCTTATGACATAAGCTGTATAAGCTATTTTTATAATTGAAGAAAAATTATAGTGAAACTTATTTTATATAAGTCATAAGCTGTTTTGATAAGCTATCATGGGTAGCTTATGAAAAATAAGTCAAAAACAGCCTATGAATCAATCATAAGCTGTATTCATAAGTTCTGCATAAGCCAATCCAAACAAACCCTAAGTCATTAACTAAAAAAGACAGTGGGGTTGTGAGAATCCATTTTTTGTGGCTTTCCGATAAGAAGAAGAAGAATAATCAAGCTCTTTACTTGAGAATATTATTTCTGGGCTTTTAGTCTGAGTTAATATGCTCATGTTCTTATTGCAAGGAATCTTTGAAACTTTATTTTTCCCTTTTTCCTTTTCCCCTTGAGGAATAGCATTCCGTGGTCATTTATCGCTTTGCATTTTAACCAACGCTAATCACGTTTGCTCAACCAAATCCTAAATCAGTATTTGCCCTAATCCCTTGAGGAATTATTGTTACTTGGATGTACTTAAATGGCCGTTGTATTGTATGATGAAAATTAAAATTAGAGAGTTCATTGTAATTTATGGTCTATTAAAGGTCATTTCTCAGGTTCTCATTGGCAAATTCTCAAATGAAATCTCACACCCAAATTTGATATATTTTAAATTTTTTTTATTGGGGTAGTGAGAATTTGAATTCGAGTATTAGGGGCTACAAATGTTATGTGCTACCAACTGAGTTAGCACCATGGCAGATATATTTCAAATGTTATACATTGCCATTTGCCAATTGCCAAACTCTTACTAGACAT
Organism: Glycyrrhiza uralensis; assembly: GCA_030159175.1. NCBI lineage: Eukaryota > Viridiplantae > Streptophyta > Magnoliopsida > Fabales > Fabaceae > Glycyrrhiza > Glycyrrhiza uralensis. The sequence goes on along the minus strand of BRZY01000003.1, from coordinate 50,258,720 downwards.
AAAAAGACTAGAGAGCATTTTTATTTTCTTTGTAAATGTGATCATAAGCCAGAGGATGATGAGTTTTTCATGTCATGATTTTGAGAATATATTTGCCAAGTAGTGATATTAAGTCTGTAATGACCCAGATATTTTGTAATAGACCCAAATATTGGAATAGTCTAGAAGCAATTGTTTGCAATTTAGGGTTGAGAAAATACTATAGATGTAACCATGAAGCCTTGAAATGAACAAGAAGAAAATTGAAAGGAAATTTTAGTTGTTTAGCTTTAGTATAGTTTATGGAGGCTCTCCCCTTGAAAGAAGAAATTTACTTGCTTTTATTAGCTTTTCCATTTTAAGTGATTAAGGAACATTGGGTTCCTTACAAAATCCATCTAAACTCGATATCAAAATGAAAGAAATATCCCGTCCTCTTACCAATATTATTCCAATCCACATGAACTAAGCTTTAACTTTATCCAAAGTTGCTCAGAGATTCTCCTGGCCGCATTAAATATTCTCACAAATCAGAATCAAGAACAAGAACAAAGAGAAGTGATGTGAAGATACTGTTCAAGGAATCTTTAGGTCTATTTAATTTTATGGTTTTCATTAGTTGTCTATAAAATGTTTGTCTAATTTAGCACCTAATCATGAATGGGTATCAGCACATATCAGATACGATTTATAAATAATCCTCCACTTCTATTTATGTCCGATGACAAGTAGTTAATTTGGTGACTTTGGTCTTCTATGACATATATAAATTAAATTTATTCTGCATTAGCTATCGAATTTAATCACCTAGTACTTCACCACTTACTCTTTAACAACTACATATTTGGCATTTCCAATTGAATGATGCATACTTGTATGCAGTTGACACATGCATTGCCTGTGGAATGCCCCGGTTTTAATTAAAACTGAATCAGATTCTAAAACATTATATATTTATTTTGTAGTGGTTTGGCCTGGTATATGCCATGCATTTAGATCTCCTATATGGCCACTTCTCCGTCAAGGAGTGTTAGCTCGGTTGGCAACGCTTAGCATTTGTAACTCCTAACACCCGAATTCGATCCCCCTTATCAAACAAAAATATGGCCACTTCTCACCATACATCCTAATCCATGGTTCTGTTTCTGCTGTTTGATAGTATAACATTTAGGTCTAAATACATGGTTCTATCTTTATGAGCATGCATATAGTGAGGGAGGGAGTGAAAGTTCTACATGGATAAGAATAAGTGCACAGAAAATTAAAAAGCTAGCACCAATCTCAATCTGCTACATTAACCAAGGTACAAGTGAAGGGCATGGCAAGCGGTCCTATATGCTGTGTAGTAACCAAATGTAAGTATGGAAGCTAAGGACAATTCTTGCTTTCCCTTTTTAATCAGGTCCCAGCCTGTTGATGATTCTAGAGGACCCGGCTTGCATTTTTTGTGCCATAGGAAGAATGAAAAATTTCAGGGTCCACCTTCCTTCTATTTTAAATGGTGGGGGCTGAATAAGTTCCAAACTTATGAAAGGAGACAAAACAGAATGTATTCTTATTCTATTCGTTACCTCCAAACAGTCCCATGCAAGCATATTCCCACAATTTTTTGTTTATCTTTTCTGGTATTTCAAGGTGCTCTAGTCAATGGAATTTTTTTATAAGTTATTGACGTGCATAATTTAACATATATATCATGCAATCAAACCTTCTATCATGCTAAGAAGAACTAGGCACGTTGAGCACTGAAAAAATGATCAAAATATCAAACTTTGAAACAAAAATATTTAGTCCTCTTAACTTGCAAGAATCTTCCATTACAACAAAGATAAAGGATGAGTTTTGGCAGTTCCAAGTCGAGGGGAATATCAGATTCCCCAGAACCAAGTCAGGAGGGGGGAAAAGTCCTCCTAAAAATTTTGGAATTTGATTCCCACTTTTGCCATGAAAACGAATAAGAATGCACGTTTGGTTAAAATTTGAAGGATCAATTCTGGAACCTAATGCAGGTAGGAACTTGATATTTGCTACCAGTTTTTTTTTTGGCATAAATTTTTCAACTTTAATTTTAATTTAAATGAAGAAATTGGTCGAATTCAAGGACAACTGTAAGAGGAAAAAAGTGGACATCTTTTTCTTTTTCTTGATAAAGAGAAGTTGTATGGCAGAGGAACTCAAATGGAATGTTTAGCACTACCTTAGAATGGAATGTGGAACTAACAAATGGGGTCCACAACCACAACACAAGTGAGCAAAAGTAGGAAGGAACTTAACACTATCCATTTGTCAGGTCACCGTGCATAAAGGATTTAGTTCTGTTTTCCGTTGGTTCTATCAAAGATTCCATGCATTACTAGTTCCCACCAGCTAGCTCTCATATATAACTACATGTTTGAGCACAGGCCTTGCATGCACTGAAGAGAAATGTGTAGTGGAGAAACAAGACAAACACCATAAGTTGTGAGAGGTTCACTTATTTATTACTATCAGGTAGAGTAATAAGAGTACTTGAAAATATAGCATTATCCAGTTTACCTTTTCATAGGTAGCAACATGCATTCTTCTTCCAGAATGCCAATCCCTTCTGAAAGGCACATGTTCCTTCAAACCAGAAATGGGTCTGGTGATTCTGGACTTGTCCTTTCAACTGATGCTAAGCCTAGACTGAAATGGACACAAGATCTTCATGCAAGGTTCATAGAAGCAGTGCATCAGTTAGGTGGAGCAGACAGTGAGTACATACACATACAATAATATGCACATGCATCCCTTAATTTGTGGATCATTTAATCTTGAAAAGTGATAGAATTTTCTTAACTCACTAATTCAAAGTACAAACTTTCTGCTGCAGAGGCAACTCCAAAAACGGTAATGAAACTCATGGGTATTCCAGGGCTTACCTTATATCATTTGAAGAGCCATCTTCAGGTAATAATCATTAGTGATCAGTATTTTAACCCTTTAATTACACTAGCATCCAGGTTTACAGGCCTTGTGCATAATATGCTTTTGCTAAATATTATTTCATGCACCTGCTAAATTTAATTTCTTGTCTGGTTCATAATATAGAGCTGCCAAATTGTTATGTGAAAAAAAAAAAGAACAAATATTTTCATATATATAATGTGCACAACGTTACAAACCCGGTGTAACTTTCTGACCTTGACTTGTATGGTGCAATCACTGATCCTTTCCCTTTCCCCACCAGAAGTACAGATTGAGCAAACATATGCATGGACAAAATAGCAACGTGACACACAAAATCAGTAAGAGGACAATCTCTTCCATTATGTCTAATCTAAAGCTTTATTTTTGAACAAACTTGTCTTACTAGCCACAAATCCAGGTGCAGCAACAGGAGAAAGACTCTCTGAAAACAATGGAACACACGTGAACAATTTAAACCCTGGTGGCCCTCAGTCTAACAACAAGTAATAAACATTTCACATATGCTCCTTGTCTATGAACATTCTATTACTTAAGATTTTATACTGACATTCATTATCTTTGAAGCAGAGATTTTCACATAAGTGAGGCACTGCAGATGCAGATAGAAGTGCAGAGAAGACTAAATGAACAACTTGAGGTGTGTGATACCAACTTAACATTTTTCATCCCTTCAATTTAACCATTGATGCCATTACATAAAGCCTTCAACTTTTTCATTCCATGTCTCTTCCCTTTCGACATCTCCAAAAGTTCTCTTAATTAAATTCTAATGAACTGTTCTGAACCTGTGCAGGTGCAAAGACTCCTGCAGCTCCGGACAGAGGCCCAAGGAAAATACCTTCAGGCTGTGCTGGAAAAAGCTCAAGAAACACTTGGAAGACAGAATTTGGGAATAGTAGGACTTGAAGCTGCCAAAGTTCAACTTTCAGAACTCGCGTCCAAAGTATCCTCTCAGTGCCTGAATTCATCATTTTCAGAGCTGAAAGAGGAGTTACAAGGATTTAGCCCAAAAGAGCAAACACAAACCAACAACCAACCAAATGACTGCTCCATGGACAGTAGTTGCCTGACATCATGTGATGGATCACAAAAGGAGCAAGATATCATAGATATGAGCTTAAGACCCTTCAATGGACATACATTCATGGAACCAAAGGATGTCATAGAGGCTCCCAATCCCAACCTAAGGAACTCTGACATCAAGTGGTGTGATGATCCAGTTAAAAAGAAGTACACTTTTCTCACCCCAATGGGAAAGAATGCAGAAACAGACAATGAAAGCAGCATGTATCCTAAGAAAATAATGATCATGGGGAGACAGTTAGATGGAGAATTCCAGCAGCCAAACACCACTGTGATGGAAGAATCAATGACGAAACCAATGGCTGAGAAGAAGGTTTCTCAAGACTATAGATTGCCTTCTTATTTTGCAGCAACAAAACTGGACCTTAGAAGAACTGAAGATAATGATGCTGCTGCCGCGGGTTGTAAACAGCTGGATTTGAATGGATTCAGTTGGAGCTAAGAAAAACGGAGGATATTTATTTTTATTTATTACAATATCTATCAGCTGCTCTTTCTTTCAGCTCAAGTGGCCACTGGCCAGATACGATGAGTTACTCTTAGTTAAATATTGCAAGTTACAACTAATTAACATAGATCAATTTGTAATTAAGCAGTAGCAGTCACTATAATGGACATATATAACTCCAACGAAATGTCCTTTTATTCTAAGCTTATTTAAAGTTTAATACATGCAAGACTGATATATTTATTTGATCTGTGACATAAGGTAATAAATAACATGCATTATACTTGTGCTGTATGCATTCAAATTTCATAAAACTCTTAAGGGAAAATCAATGAACGACACTTTCTTTTTTTGGTCAACTAAATGAACGACACTTCGACGCAATAATTGTTTAAGCCCACTCTTGAACTGGGCCAATTGTTGACCCAAAAAAAAACTGGGCCAATTTAACTTAGGCCCACTTAGTCACTTGTGGGCTTATTTAAAGTTAATTGAATTCTTTCAAACAAAAAAAATGATTAATTGAATTCTTTGGTCCAAAAAAGATGAACTGAATTTACTGATTTTTTTAACGACCAACCTTTTTTTTTTTACTGATTTTGATGCCTTCAGCATAATCCTATACTTTACGTTATTTTAGTTTTAGTTCATGTAATATTTGTATATATTAAAATTAGTCCCGTGATATGTAAATCATATTAATTTTAATTTTTGAAATAGAAAAAATATAAAGACTAATTCTAAAATAAACAAATAATATTGGTACTAAAACTAAATAAAAAAGACCATATCAACTTTTTCAATATTTCAGGACTAAAACTAATATTTTTTTAAAAAAAATACTAAAAATAATAAAATGTGTATATTAGATAGACTATAAGACTAAAAAGTTAAGTTTAAACAAAAAATAGAATAAGTAAGTTAATTGTTAAAATCTTAACCACTTACCAATATTAACAATATTATTTAATTGGCAGAAAAAAATAAGAAAAAAAAAATAGACAAGTGTTGGTGGGTTTGGACTTTGGACGGCGAATCGGGGATCTATACAGTGGCTGCTAAAACACTTTGCTTTCAACAGATTCCCAATAATAAAAGCCAGAAAGCCATCACTTTTATCTCTCTCACGTTAATAATCACTTCGTTTTCTCCGCTTCCATCTCAGACCAAAACCACCAGCTTCTCTGTAAGCCCTTCAAGTCTCCCTCTTTTTTTTTTTTTTGTATCTCTGTTGTTATTCTCGATCTCTCTTAGTTTGTGTATTATGGATGGTTAGATTGTGCGATTTATTTGAGCTTGTTATACCTCTTCATAAAACCTTGATCAGGGCTTGTCTCTTCTCACACCAATTGCATGTATCTGATGATTTTTGTACTAAACAGTATCTTCAACTATTCCTCGTATCCTTAAGAAACCTGGGTGTTGTTCGTTATTCTAAAAAATGAAAAAAAAAATCGCTTTTTTTTTTTGTAAAACCCCTTTGATGGAGGGTTCTGGGACTTGATTTGAAAACTGGGTAGAACATATTTGTTTGAATAATTGTACATGTTTTACTTGTGGTCTGCCCACCCCCCTGCCTCTCTAGCAGTGGTGCTTGGCTAGGATTTCATGCAAAGAGGCAAACTTTATGTTATGAGCTGACTTTATTTCTTTAGACTGGTTATGGAATATGTTTTTATTGTAAATAAATCTGTCTTTAGTCTGTTTTGATTGTAAATCTGGAGCCTCGAGTGAAGAGCAGAGAGCCACCATCTTGTTTCTTCTCATAATGCTCCATAAAACAAGAGCCTTATATAAAACAGGAATGGAATCGGTTCCATTCTTTGTAAAATTTTATGGCTTAAATTCATTCAACATCATGGTATGAATTGAAATCGATTTTACAGTTTTCTTTAGGATTAAAATCTTTTACTTACCTACATTAAAAATTAAAATTAGTTGCAATTGTGGTATAATCCCCGTGTCTGGTTTTGTGTTGTTTTAAATCAACCTATTATTGTCATCTGCAAGCACTATCCCTGGCCGTTACGGTTGAAGGTTCACTAGTAAAGGGATATTAAGACAGAATGGGATGAGAAGAATTAATAAGCAAGGAGAAGTGTCAAAGTTGTTGTTTGTTAAATCACATTGCGTGTGTTGAATGTATGGACTACTACAAAATTCTGTATCTTGTGATGTTTTGGAAGTGAGCATTATAATTTGAATACTGTTAAGGACCAACTCTCTTGATAGCTTAACCTGATACGTTAAGGCATAAGATTGGTTTCACATCTCTAACACCTTATGTTATTCTTTAGACAAGTTTTTGACAATATAATGATGTCAAATTTAAAAGCTAAAAATTATTTGTGGATATTAAGGATAGTTACTTAATTGCACATTTGTTTTTCAATATCTGCATCATAATTTTATATACACTGTGTTTTAATTAGCGATGACAAATATTACCTATGGCAATTATACTCTTGGTGAAATATCTTTCATGCATAATCTTTGGCTAACCTACATTATAATCAAGATAGTTTTATTCTTTTAGTTCCTAAGGAGGGTATTGTTATTTAGAGGATGTGTTTGCCAAGCGATGTCAGCCTTATAGAACTTTAACTGTGTCCAATAGGGTTTCCAGTTTCATTAGTATATAAAACCTCTAACTCCTCTTGTGCTTTATAAACATTAATATTATAGTATTGATTTATTTTCAGGGTAATCATGGCAACCATGTCAACTGTGAAGGTTTCCCCCAACTGCATGCTTCAAACTGCAAGCCACAAACAAACCACAGTTGCTACCAGAGTGAAGTGCCCTTCCTCTGTTGGTTCTGTGAGGAGTGTTTTCAGGTCTTTTGGCTTGAAGTCATCCTCATCATTTAGAGTTACTGCCATGGCTACTTACAAGGTTAAGCTGATTGGACCAGATGGAGCGGAGAACGAGTTTGATGCCCCAGATGATGCTTACATCTTAGACGCGGCCGAGAATGCTGGAATTGAGCTTCCTTATTCGTGCCGCGCGGGAGCATGCTCTACCTGTGCTGGGAAGATTATTTCTGGTTCGGTGGATCAGTCCGATGGCTCGTTCCTGGATGATAATCAACTGAAGGACGGCTTTCTGCTTACCTGCGTCTCCTATCCTACTGCAGACTGTGTAATTGAAACTCACAAGGAAGGAGATCTCTACTGAGAAATGCTGGCCTGAAAGTTAAGACCACTGCTGGAGGAGGAAACTGGGAATTTAAGGTAGATTTTGCAGCTGGTTTGCTTGTTCTGCTTTAGAATCAGACTTTCTTTTGGCATTATTAGTTATTTGGGATGATGGAATTTTTGTTTTTGCAAGCAAGCACTGTGATATTAAGATGATAAGCACCTTCGTTTGGCATTTAAATGCGGTTAGTGACTTCTTTTTAGTTATGAAAAAGCACATAATAAAGCATCTTATCTCAAACTGTTGATGAAAAATCAACTATAAAAATTGATCGAGAAATTTCACTTTTCGCTTAAGAATTAACAAATACTTCATTGACATCTTCTGTTAAGTAGAATTGGTCATGCACAAATGCATATACAATATACAACTATACAAGTGCAATCCAAAATGTTTTCTTTTCACGGATATAAAATTACCACGTCCAATGGTGCATGCCAAATTTTAAGTTTCACGCATGTGAACGTGTGTCAGCTATATGTTGTCAGTGTGTCATACAAGTGGGGCATGATTTATATATCTTTGTAATATCTTTGTGGATGGGAAAACGGAAGACCTTTTCCAAGATGGCCCGTGATCCCTTTCTGTATTAAGTAATTATTTTAGTTAATGGAATGTATTTTAAAATCAAGGTTAAGGGGAATTTAAATTGAGATGTAAATTATCAGTTATTTGTTAAAAACATTTTAGAAGATAAATTTATTTCAATTACTTGATTCAAATGTTGATATGAGAATTCTTGAATAATTTAAAGCACGGAAGCAAAGCAAAGCTCCATGACCATATGGCACATTTAACGGTTTTCACCATGTGGTTTTCTTGAGCGAGGAAGACTACAAACTTACACTCTATGAATGGCCATGAATGGTGCCTGATCACTATCTTATAATGCAGCAATGGCGTCCCTTCTTTCTGAAGAATGCGCAAGAAACCAAGAGAGTAGCGGTGTGGACAAGGGTCCCCTCGTCTCTCTATAGAATTGCATAATGAAACTTTCTTGTGGAGAGTTGGTCAGGCTCAGACCCTTGGTGTTTTCTTGAAGATGGATCGTTTGGTGGGGAAATTGGATGTGGATTGTGGAGCGTCCGTCCATGATAAAACCGTGAGACACAGATTAGTCGAAGGGCTAATAACAGTAGTGTACCGTGCACCACCCATTGCAGTGGTGCACGCTATAAGGAGCCGTATACGCTTACTATTACTAAAAACAAATTTGATTACCATGTAATGTCCTAGTAGTATCAAGCATTAACAAAAGGGAATTACGTTACGTACATTGGAAATTCATGTTTAGAAAACAGCGAACACGTGCCATCCCCGAGGCATCATCTGGAGATGCTGCTCAACACGTGGGCTTCACTGAGATTCACGTAAGTACCAGCTACTTCCTTCCGTACAAATCTTTGGTGGTTTTATTTTTTTATTTTTGTTCTAAAATTTTTGTTGTTTTAAGATTTTAAGAGATAATTTATCACATTTTTTCAACTATACCTTTAATATAATTAATAAATTTTGAGTGAAGAAATAATTAAGATAGTTAAAAATGATGAATAATAAATAGTGTCATTTTAGTCTAAAATTTGTTCAATTAATTATTTTTTAATCTATGTACCAAAACCTTAAATAACCAAAGATTTGGACGGGAGGGAGTATTTTATAAAATCATTATACTCTATACCAAATTAATAATAAATCAATTTCTGACCCTTTTAGTGGCAGATGTTACCATTCAGAATTTTATGACTTTTCCTCCCTTATCATCAGTTTCTCTTTAATATGAAAACCTTGAGTGGGAAAAGAATTTCCTTGTTTCAAGATTTACAGTTAAATTAAATCATTGATTTAAAAAAAATACAATAAATATGATAGTTTATTGTGAAAGATTTTTAAATTTAGACATTCATGGATTTTTTTTGTTTATTAATGTCAAAATTTTATTTTATAACTTCACAATTTTAATTTTAACTTTTGTATGTGTGCGTGTCTTTTCTAATTTTAAATGTTTTATCTTTTAAATATTTTTTAATTTATATTTTCAAGTTTTAAAAATATCATATAATGTATGAAATACTTATTAACTACAGAAAAATATAGATGTTTATGAAAAATTAAATCAGAGATTCTAAAAAAATTAAGATACAGAAACTAACTTTAATTTATATGAGAACTATAATTTAAAAAATTCATAGTTAATGCAAGATTCTTTTGATATTTCTATAATTGTTGAAAAATTTATTTAAATTTTTTTCAAATATATGTTTGAAAAAGTTTTAGCCATGATATATACATAGATTACATCCTCAATAATGACCACAACTAACATTTTTTTCTTTCACTGGTGAAATTGACAATTGACAATACAAGTCCTAATATCTTATCTTAAATCATGTTTAATAATAAAGTATTTTCAAATCTCTTTTAATTATTATATTATAGACTATAGGGAATAATTAACTACTGATTGATTTATTATAATATATAACTAATTGTCAACTAAAATAATTAATTTATACCAGTCAAAAAAATAATTAATTTACAACTAACTAATTAACCAATAACCACCACATGTGTGGTGCACACGTTTACAATGGGTGAGACCTACACCTAAAATGGGAGTAGCTAGGCTCCACCACCACAGTATATGACTATGTATATAAAATTAGTCACGCATGAAAGGAGAATGATATTCGTATACACTTTTCTTATTACCTTTCCCCTATCACAAATGTTTAGGGGAAAAATTGTAAAAATATATATATAGTATAGTGATTTTTTTTTTCTTTCATTTGGGGTTTTATTATCTTATAAAAGTACTGTAAGAACTAAGAACACTGTAATCAAAATCATATAGCAGGTTAGCAATAACATTGCTATTGAAAACAGGGTTGCTCTGCTCCTCATTGGAGTATGATTAATTAATTAATTAATTAATATTAATATTAATATACATATATATACCCATGCTCACACATTATGAGAAGCCATGTTAGGTGTCCAACCTTGCATCATCTCAGTTTCTGTGCCTAGAAAGTGTAGTGATCTTATGGCCAAGATCAGATCAGTAATCACAAGCTGCTCCTTCTTCAAATCATTGCTTTTGCTTCTTCTCACCATTTCGGGTTCGTTATTTTCTTTTGTCTACTTCTGCACGGTTCCCTTTTATTCCACTGAAAGTGGATGGATTAGAAAAAAGAAAAAGAAACAGCTTATTATGTTATCATCTAAGTAGTCTTATTCTGTTCACACTTACCTTGTAGCTGTAGAGTTGTGATCACAATTACACAACACCACTTTCTCCTTTTAGCTTCACAGAATGAGAGGCCATGTGTTTGCTCATAGGAATCAACCGTTATTTTATCCCTCTCATTATCTCAACTTGGTGTAGTATCTGTTCTCCTTATAACATGTGTTGTGCATTTCTGCAAATGAAATCTTGGGTCATTTTGATTCAGTGTTAATCATTTGTGCAAGTTATTGAAGTCCCTCTTGAGAGTAAACTGCATTAGTAATCGGATATTTTCTCTTATAAACAAACATTCTGATGTTAATTTCTAAATATGTTTTTTTTTTGTCTTCAGATTCGTTTGTGCAAATCCGTGGAGTTGGTTTTGGAATCAACTATGGACAAATAGCCAACAATCTCCCTTCTCCTTCTCGAGTGTCTGTTCTTATAAAGTCTATGAATGTGACACGGATCAAACTCTATGATGCTGATCCAAATGTTCTACTTGCCTTCTCCAAATCGAATGTGGAATTTGTTATAGGACTTGGGAACGAGTATCTGCAGAACATGACAAACTCAGCTAAAGCTCAGAACTGGATTCAGCAGCATGTTCAACCACATCTTTCACAGACCAAAATAACTTGCATTACTGTGGGAAATGAGGTATTCAATAGCAATGATACTCAGCTAATATTGAACCTCCTCCCAGCAATGCAAACTGTGCATGGTGCACTTGTTAATCTTGGATTAGACCAACTAGTTACTGTCACAACCGCTCATTCTTTTAACATATTGGCTAATTCATACCCTCCTTCATCTGGGTCTTTTAGGCAAGATCTAATGCAATATATCCAACCCCTTGTTGACTTTTTAGCTCAAATCAACTCCCCTTTCCTCATTAATGCATACCCCTTTTTTGCATACAAGGATAATCCAAATGAGGTTTCTTTAAATTTTGTACTGTTTGAACCAAATCCAGGTATGGTTGATCCAAATACCAATTTGCATTATGATAACATGTTGTATGCTCAAATTGATGCTGTCTATGCTGCAATCAAAGCACTGGGGCATAACAATATTGAAGTCAGGATTTCTGAGACTGGTTGGCCTTCTAAGGGTGACCCTGACGAGGTTGGAGCAACACCACAGAATGCAAAACTTTATAATGGGAACTTGGTCAATAGGATAGAGCAGAAGCAAGGCACTCCTGCAAATCCATCGGTTCCAATTGATATATATGTCTTTGCACTTTTTAATGAGAATTTAAAGCCTGGTCCTGCTTCAGAGAGAAACTATGGCCTTTATTATCCTGATGGTACCCCAGTTTATAACATTGGATTGCAAGGTTACCTCCCACAGATGGTTATGATGCCATCCAAATCCAATGTAAGTGGACATATTATGGAAATTTCATCAATATTTGATTGCTAGTAGATTATATTCCAATTGAGTAGTTTTAATGTATATTAAGTCCCATTTGGCTTTAGAAACCCAGCTTCTAACTTACATGTTTATGTGGCTCTTCATATGCAGGTTTTGTCCCTCAATTTTTTTGTCTGTATAATTACATGCTTGATCTTTGCTTGGGAGCTATCAAGATCGTGATCAGAAAAAACGAAGACTCAAAGGAAGCACAGGAAAATCCTGTACTATACGTCATTCTTTTGCAATAGAAAATTATATTCAAGGTGAGAAACAAAATCAAATGGTCCCTGAATTTTTCTTTTGTTGTAATTTCCTTGTATTTTTTTTTTGGCAAGGTAATTGATATTTTCTCCGTTACTGATTCAGTATTTATGAGATATCACGTGGATCATATAAATAAATACTGAATCTACAGTGGAGTAAAATATGACTATAAATTATTAGTTTGGGGGTGTAGAAATATTTTTTTAAGTCTTAGGCCACGTGCTAGCCATTCCCACCACTGAACATTTTATGGATCCAATATTCACCATAAAATAGCAAATTGGAAATTGATATGCTTCTATGAGAAAGTTAAGTTCGAGGCTCAAAAGGGAAAGCGTTTTTTTATGCCACACCTTTATTCTTGCCTTTGTAATAGTACTGCACAAATTAGAACAGTCTGAAATGATTGAATGAGAAAGTTTTGGAACCATATTTTGGAAATGTTGTGCCTAAAATTAAAAGCAGAACCTGTCAAATGCTGTCCAATTCGTGCGTGTCCCAAATGGACTCTTGTGCCGCCTTTTGATTAGGCTTTATTTAACCACCCTCCTCCAGAAAGCCTTGCTTTACTCGTTGTTAATTTATTAAAATATGGTAATAAGCCTCCATCTTCCACATCTCCCACTTGCAATTAATCATGCATATGAATCTTCCTACGAAAAAAATTCTTCTTGTCTTCAGCTATACAAAAGTCCAAATAGGTTGCATCAGATTAAGGGAAATTGAAAAAAAAGGCCTCAGAACGACAGAACCTCATTGAAGAGATATTCAAACCCCACATTTTTTGTCCGTGGTTGAGGACCTTATCTCAGATATAGCTCCTCTTTTTAGTTGGTAACAATAATTTCCCACTTTTTATTTCAGTGAATTACTAAAATCATCTATGAAATTGTAAAATATTATTAATTTTAATCCATGAAATTATTAATATTTTAATCTGAAATTAAATTTTTTAATAACATTGGTCATTTTTGTTAGACAATTTAGTCCCTATAATTATTCAATATAAACTAATATGATCAAAGATTTTTCAATTTCAGAAAATAATTTAGATTATTGATAATTTCAAAAACAAGGTTAACGGTGCCTCGACAATTTTAGGAACTAAATGGGTGATTGCTCATTTTTATTCCCAGATTACGTTTTATTATTATTTTAATCGTACTTGGGATTTCCCTGCTGCTATGCATTTCTTTTCCGATCTTCATCATCATGATCATCAACAATGTTCAAATCAGAACCATTTTACCTTGGTGTGGAATAAATAGTTACTGTGCATGTGTAATTAAAATATCTCTACTAATATAAAGCAATGTTGTCTTGGCGCCATTGCAGTGTCAATTTGGTAAATAAATAAAAGTTGTATTTAAGTCATAAAAAACACTGCAGTCTATGTCATTTGGGGTCTTTCTTGCAAGTGGCTGAATTGTTTAATTTATTTCAATTTCAAAACATGGAAACAATCCCGTGCAATTTGAAGAAAGTCATATGTGCGTCGTTTGAGGTCTTCACATTGCTTGAATGAGTGAGAAAAAAGAGAGGTTAAAGGCCAGACATGCGAACCATTCCCCATGCCTGAAAAAACCTACACCTCCTTCTAAAAAGGTTAAAAAAACCCTATTCAAATTCACATAAGGAGAGGTAAAGGGAGAGGGTGCTGCCAAGGAGAAGAAGAGCAGAAAATCACAACGAATGCAAGTGGCAAAAAACAACATGAGAGAAAAAGGGGAGAGGGGAAGGTCCGAGGAACGAGTGAGAGAAGGCCTCTGGCGGCCACGCAGGGGCGCGTCCCGGCGGCACAGGTGGAGAGCCGAGTTTGCAGCGGAACAAAGAGGAACGGGGTTCTGCGGTGGCTCCGACCTGTCTAAGATGACAGAGGCGGCCACTTGCGGCCACCGTGCAAGGGAACAACAACGCGGGGAGAGGGAACAGCGCGACGGGTGTTTCGCGACAGCAACGAAAGAGGGTGGGGTTCCCGCTGTGGGTCTTGGCCGTTCCCAGTGGTGGATGAAGAAAAGGTGGCCGTCCATGGCCGCCATGCAGGGATGCCGCTCGCGCGGCGGAGGTAACGATGAAGGTTGCTCGCGGCGGCCAGTGATAGAGATGCCTTGAACAGGAAGTATTCTGATTTCAAAGGTATATCAGGTAAAATCTCGAAATGATCACGAGTTGTCCAGATAATGGATCCAGAAAGAACTTATCACTTGCTTCTGTACATTTGAAAGGGTATTCAATTTTTTTGAAACCTTTTATTTGATTTTGTACTTTGGGGTTATCATTGCAGCATATGGATATGTTTTGCATTGTCCATGTGCAGGTTATGGTTTTCGTAATATCATTGTCAAAGTATAAATTGATATTGTTATACTTTATATTTGGAATTTGGAATGCCTCATTTTAGGGTGCAGAGAAGTATAGGTTAGGACATCCAATTCACTTTCACTATTTAAATCAAAGCAAAATTTATGGACTAGATGGTGTTAGCAATGCTGAAGGATATGTGAAGGCGAGGAGGGCAATGCCATATTATTGACTTCAATCACGAGAATCATGTGTAATATTGTGTTTATCAGTGAGATCTTGCTTTATTGTAAGCTTTAATCATTTAATGGATAATTTTATTGTTGTCCCTCCCTTATAGTTGTCCATCCTGCCTGCTTACCAGGAAGTCATATTTCGTGTTTTAGCTACAATTTTACACTTGGAAAACATTGAGTTTTCTCCTAAAAAAAGCATGACTGATCAGAATAATGGATAAAAAATCAAGATTTCATTTGTTGTTGCCTGCTAATCTTTTCATGCATGTTAGCTATATTATATTATATATTATATTATGTTTTGAATCTCATGTTCTTAAAGTGAATTATAACTTGGCTGAATTTCATTTCCCTCATTTTCATTTTCCTCATATTAAGTTTTGAATAAAATTGTAATCAGACATGCAATTAATTTTCGCTATTTAGTCAAATTATGAGTTTGCTATCACTTAATTTGGTTATTGTTCAAATTTTCCATAAACTTGATGCAAGTGAAATTGTAATTGTTTTTTAATGTAGATTAGTGTTGAAGAGGGTGATTCTAATCTTGGGACTGAATATTTCTAGCAAGCAGAGAAGACGGTAATACATGCTTTTCCAAAACCGGTCTATATAGTTTTTTTATTGTTTAATAGGCAATAAGGTTTGTACTTTAAAACCATTTTTTCCTCCAATTTTGCAGGAATTTTTATGTGATGATATGGATCCCACCCCTACAGTATTGATAAATGTTTTGTTTTTTATGACTGTGGAACACATACTTATAGCACAAAGATGCCAAAGCTAAAAGGAGTGAAAGCTATTAAGAAATAACTAAGTGATTGATAGTTTTAAGAAATGCGATTTAATAGCACACTGTGTCTATATTCATTATGATTTATTCATTGATTTTAGTTGGCTTCTATTTCTGGCTTCAATTTGGCTGAGATTTGTTTATGTATGTAAAATGATGGGTGTCTGTATGATTATAATTCATCTTGAATTAGTTAATTGACTTTGTCTATGAATTTACTTTGGAAAAAATAAGTTATTTTCTGATTGATTCTGCTATCTTCCAGCAAGACTCTTTCAAAGGTGATAAATCTATGAGGTTGAGATGACCAGGGAAGAAGTATTAGTAAAGTAGCAAAAGATTTTCTAGAGGCACAGAGGAGAATGAATTGTGGGGCACCCATTGCTTCCAAGGAGCCAAATGCTAACCAGAGTTTACATAGCTAACTTTTACACCTTAAGGATATTGTTGAAGCATAAAAGCACCTTTGACTTCTGTCCATACTTCTAAAGAATACAAAAACCATTCACTAGCTTATAGTGGTTAACTTATAAACTTATAATAGTTATTTTGTTTCAGTCATTGGCTTTGGTTATTGTTTCATATTAAACTTTAATGATTCAGTTTGGCAATTTAGGATAATTGTATGTTGTTGGTTGAAATCAGATGCAGTAGATATTCCTTGCTTGGAAGTTGAATTAGACACAATAAATTCACTAAAATGGTTCTCTGACTATTGAGTGACATGTTTTCTAATATTCATCTGTTTGTGTATTTACATTCAACTATAAATTTTGTCATTTATGTAACAAATTACCTTTTCATATATACTAACAATTATCAATATATCATGACTATAAATCTAGACCCGTGCATCGCACGGGTATAAAGGCTAGTTTATATGAAGTACGTGCAAGAATATCTTTACTTACCAATGAGTCATATTCATGCCCATGGAAATTGGAATAAGAATTCCTTTGTGTGAACTGTTCTCATGTCATAATATGTGTCAAATGACATGTTTGTTAATTATATGCTTGCGTATCATATGCAACTAACAAAACCTCATAAGATGTGAGGGGTTATGGTCCTTTGGATGTAATAGATTCAGTTTTTGACTTATGAAAGAGTTAATCTTATTTTATATCTTAATTTTTTTATATATATAAAGGAAAGAAAACTGTTAAACAATAATTAATAAATAGTTAGGTATTTTTAGAAAAGTTAAAAAAATAACTTTTAAAAAATATGAATAACAAAAGTTAATTTCAACTTATATGAGAAATTATTAATTAAAAAATATATGCTACAAGTGATTATTGAGAAATTTATTCAATCTAAACCTATAACTTATGAGCATCTCAGTGGCGAAAAATTTCAACCAAGGAACCTAATTCAGAATCAATCAAGCTTAGTTGTTGGACAAAAATAGATCACGTACGTGGAGTATACTGACGGATATATTAAGGATTGTTTTTCCCAACATAGATACATAATATATATAACATTTTATATATCACAAATTAATAGAGAATTTTAGGTAAAAATTTATGTGTAAGAAGACAAGACAGTTATTAGCGCTATATATAGAGAGGCAATAATAAATATTTATTCCCGGGGATGAGGTTGTGAGGAAAACACTATTTCAAGTCTAATCACAATATATTTTGGATGAGAATATGAGTCTCTTCTCGTGATACCCATCATAAAAAAAATCCATTAAAATATCCACAAATCCAACATAATTTACATGAGTCCAAGTGTTTTTAATAGCCTAATAATAAAAGGAATCACATATGAACCATATCCAATAACAAAAGTAATAATATAGGGCCAAAACAATAAAATAATTTCATTCATTATGAAAATCTTTTTTTTTTACGAATTTCATTCTTTTCTTTTTCATATAAATTTTTACGTTAAAAAATTATATTTTCTTTAATTTTTTTCAATGAAACAAATAATTTTTGCTTCAATAAAAAAATAAAATAAAAGTAAATTTTACTTATAAGTTTTATTCATTTTTTTATAAAATTTCAGTTTATAAAATTATTTTTCTTTTTTTTACTATTTATCTATCATCTCTTTAAAAAAATTAAACCCATTGAAACACGTATTAATTTAATAGTATTGTATCAGGCCAAAATTATTAGGTTGCAATGCAACCCAGCATTGTTATTAGTTTAGAGTATATCATATATGAAGTTATTATATACATAAGTTATTTTATATTATATATAAAAACCAATGCAATCGGCAACTCGTACGAATGCACAAGTCTATTGTTTGGTTCATGATAAATAAAAATATTTAATCTAAATAGAATAATAATTTATATCAATTAAAAATTTCTTAATTCATGGACATTAACGTCAAATAATAAATATTTTAACCGTGATTTCCATTTAAAAAGAATCTAATATATTTAAAATAAAAAACCAACAACGCGGAATTGGATAAGTGATGTTGGGAAGAGAGGAGCTGTGCTGTGTTTATTGCAAGTAAAAAAGGGATATAAATATAAATATAAATATAATATAATATAAATATAAATATAAATATAAATATAAATATAAATATAAATATAAATATAAATATAAATATAAAACATAATAACCCCTCCGAAGGCGTTCCCCTCTCTGACGAAAAGACACGCGCAATGGAACGGAATGTCTATTGACATTGTAATCTGTCCTCAAATCTATATATATCTATATCTATATATCTATATATAGAGGCTAAATGCATTCCAAAATCAATCGTGAACGCGAAGAAATTCCCCCAACAATCATCGATCGTACACGTAGCAGCTAATTCAATTTCTTCGCGCCACCACAAGCCTTCCAAGCCCAAGCCCAAGCCCACTAATTCACTACTATCCTCCGTCAGAAAAACCCACCTCCATGACCAAAAAAAAGAAAAACCCACCTCTACTCCCTCCTCCTCTTCCTCTGCACCGCCTATTCACCTCCAAAACCACCGCAGAATTGGATCCGATACGACGGCTACCGCTTCTTTTTCCCTGGCGGCGAAACCATGTTCCCCAATGGTGCTGACGCCTACATTGATGATATCGGAAAGCGTATCAATCTCAGAGACGGCTCCATTAGGACTGCCCATGATACTGCCTGTGGGGTACCCCTTCTCTCTCTCTCTCGTTCTTTTTCTTGTTCTTTCTTTTTTTTTTATAAATAAAATAACAAATAAAAATATGTTTTCCATTTAATTTAATTTTGAAATTAATTAGGGAAGGCTTTGTCTTTCTTTCTTAGTTTTTTTACCGTGGTCGTGGTCTTTCTTTTTCTTATACGTCTTTTTCTTTTTTTTTTGAATCATTCTTATACGTCTTTTTCGACCTCAACTGGATGCGACATTAATATCCTTTTTTGTTTTTTTTTTCATTTATTTATGGAAAAAAGATTTATCACATTGTGTGTGTGTGTGTGACTGTTACTGTATGCCCAGCCCTGTTATAGATTTTCGGCGTGGGATTTGTTGTAAATACCTGTAACGTTTCTGAAATAGTTATGCTTTTTATTAAGGAAGTTAAGCAACTTTTTACAGATTTTTCTTTTGAAATAATGAATGTGTTATGTAGCTTCCAAAATTTGAAGTTGGAACTGAGATGGCATTTGTTTTTGAATGGGGGTAGGCATTGATCTTTGTGAAATTAGGATGGCATGTAATTTTTAGATTCTGTGATCATTTTAGGGATAAATCATTTTCCTAAAATGCCGATTTTTTGTGCAATTTTTGGACTTGATGACCCTTTTCGGGATGAATTATTTATCCAAAATGTCGATTTCTTTGTAAAATCGGGACGGTATGCAATTTTCGGACTCAATGACCCTTTTCCGTTTGAGTTATTTACCCAAAATGTGTGTGCAATCTTCGGACTTAATGACCCTTTTCGGAATGAGTTATTTACCCAAAATGTCAATTTCTCTCTATGAAATTGGAACAGTGTGCAATTTTTTAGATTCGGTGACTCTTTTCGGAATGAGTTATTTACCCAAAATGCCGATTTCTTTGTGAAACCGGAACGGTGTGCAATTTTTCATATTCAGTGACCTTTTTTGGAATGAGTTATTTACCCAAAATACCGATTTCTTTGTAAAATCGGGACGGTGTGCAATTTTCGGACTCAGTGACACCCTTTTCAGAATGAGTTATTTACCCAAAATGCCGATTTTTTTTGTGAAATGTGTACAATTTTCTGGCCGGTGACCCTTTTCGGAATGAGTTATTTACCCAAACTGCCGATTTCTTTGTGAAATCGGGATGGTGTGTAATTTTTGGATTCGGTGACCCTTTTCGGAATGAGTTATTTCCCAAAATGTCGGTTTCTTTGTAAAATTTGAACGATGTGAATTTTCGGACTCAGTGACCCTTTTCGGAGTGAGTTATTTACCCAAAATGCCGATTTCTGTGTGAAATCGGGACGGTGTGCAATTTTCAGATTCGATGACCCTTTTCGGAATGAGTTATTTACCCAAAATGCCGGTTTCTTTGTGAAATCTGGACGATGTGAATTTTATGACTCGATGACCCTATTCAGAATGAGTTATTTACCGAAAATGCCGATTTCTTTGTGAAATCGGGACTGTGTGCAATTTTCGGACTCAGTGACCCTTTTCGAAATGAGTTATTTACCCAAAATGTCGATTTCTTTGTGAAATCTGGACTATGTGAATTTTCGGACTCAGTGACCCTTTTCGGAGTGAGTTATTTACCCAAAATGCCGATTTCTTTGTGAAATCGGGACGCTGTGCAATTTTCGGATTCGGTGACCCTTTTCGGAATGAGTTATTTACCCAAAATGCCGATTTCTTTGTGAAATCGGGATTGTGTGCAATTTTCGGACTCGGTGACCCTTTTCGGAATGAGTTATTTACCCAAAACTCCAGTTTCTTTGTGGAATCTGGACTATGTGAATTTTCGGTCTCGGTGACCCTTTTCGGAGTGAGTTATTTACCCAAAATGCCGATTTCTTTGTGAAATCGGGACGCTGTGCAATTTTCGGATTCGGTGACCCTTTTCGGAATGAGTTATTTACCTAAAATGCCGGTTTCTTTGTGAAATCTGGACAATGTGAATTTTCAGACTCGATGACCTTATTCAGAATGAGTTATTTACCCAAAATACTGATTTCTTTCTGAAATCAGGACGATGTGCAATTTTTGGACTCGATGACCCTTTTCGGAATCAGTTATTTACCCAAAACGCCGGTTTCTTTGTGAAATTTGGATGATGTGAATTTTTGGACTTGATGACCCTTTTCGGAGTGAGTTATTTACCCAAAATGCCGACGGTGTGCAATTTTCTGACTTGGTGACCTGTTTTGGAATGAGTTATTTACCCAAAATGTCGATTTCTTTGTGAAATCGGGACGGTGTGCAATTTTCGGACTCGGTGACCCTATTCGGAATGAGTTATTTACCCAAAATGTCGATTTCTTTGTGAAATCGGGATGATGTGCAATTTCCGGACTCGGTGACTCTTTTCGGAATGAGTTATTTACTCAAAATGCCGGTTTCTTTGTGAAATCTTGACGATATGAATTTTCGGTCTCAATGACCCTGTTCGGAATGAGTTATTTACCTGAAATGCTGATTTCTTTGTAAAATCGGGACGATGTGCAATTTTCGGACTCAGTGACCCTTTTCGAAATGAGTTATTTACACAAAATGTCGATTTCTTTGTGAAATCGGGACGGTGTGCAATCTTCAGACTCAGTGACCCTTTTCGGAATGAGTTATTTACCCAAAATACTTATTTCTTTGTGAAATCGGGATGGTGTGCAATTTTTGGACTCGGTGTCCCTTTTCGGTATGCGTTATTAACCCAAAATGCTGATTTCTTTGTGAAATCAGGACGGTGTGTAATTTTTAGACTCGATGACCCTTTACGGGATGAATTGTTTACCCTAAATTCTGATTTCTTTGTGAAGTCGGGACGGTATGCATCATCGGACTCCAGAGCAAGTAATAGTACTCATGAGGCTACATATTTGCTATATGATTGATTCTTTTGAGCTGTCGTGTATCTTCTTTACGCCCGAAGAGTAATTTTAGTTAGTTCTTGGCTCAATATGCAGAATTTTAGTCACTTTGAGGCATTTTAGTTGTATCATATATATTGTTGCTGCTAAACATTTTAGGCTTTGATCCGAGGACTTTTATTCATGGTGGTGGGACAGCCACATAAGCCCCCAGAAAATCTGAACGGGTAATGCTTACTGTCTTTCTGGCTTTGGTACCAATTCTGTTTAACATGTTAACATAGTTATTATTCATCACCCGCTGACACCTTAATGGATGGAGCGGAGATTAAATTGCACTCATTTCTTGTTTTCCCTGTCTGGGAGAAAGAGATGCTTCTGTTAAACATGAAACAAAATCTAATTGAACATTTTCTTCTTTTTATTTTTTTTAATACCTATTGCCTTACGGTTATAGAAAACCTTTGTAATATTATGTCTATGCCTATTCCTTCAACACTGCGTTGGTATTAAATAATATTTTTGGTTATCTTCTCCAGGCTAATCAAGAAGACTCATGAGCTGGGAGCTGGTTGTTCCGGTACTGCACTGAACCCTCTAGGTGCCCCTACACTCTTTTTTACATTTATTTTCTTACATCCCTTATTTGTTAAATTTGATTTGTGTAGTGAATTCAAGTGTTTGTGCATCTTCAGTGCATGGGTTTCAAATTTTTTTGGTTAGTTTTTAGAATTTTGATTGCTTTCTCTCCTTAAGTTCTATATCTTGAGCAGAACATGGGGGGAGGAACTATTGTTGTTGTCAGCCGCACCAAAGGTTAGAATGGCCAGACTTCTTTCCTCTATGTTTATATATAGTACTATTAGATTCCTGTTTTAACTTTTTAATGTTTTATCAACTACTATAAAAATAACTTTAGCTTCAAGCCTTCACCACCATCTTCAATAACTGATGATCAAAGACTGACATAGTGACCCTAAGAAATTCAGATTTTAGATTTTTGGAAACTCTCAGTTCCTTCCTTTTTAATTATACATGTATGTTTAATGTTTAATTATATATTAGGTATATTAGCTTGAATATCCATGTTTTTATTCTCACCTGTTGTTGGTCACTACTATGTAAATTTAGTATGTGTTTTAAGATCTAACACCATGAAGTTTATAAGTTATGTTATCTGTATTTTTTTTGGTGTGGGATCTTGTGAACTAATTTTTTCGGTTTATGTTATGACTTCACTTGGCAGCTCTTGAGCAATGGATAGTACACTGTTTTTTCTGTTGTCACTGAGATTATAGCCATGGCTAATAACTAATCAAATGACTTCATAGTTAATAGCATAAAGATTATGCATCTCAATGTGCAAAAATATGGATCCGGCTAAAAAGTAAGTTTTAGTTACCTGATATTTTTTTATATTGCCTTGCTTTTCAAGGATAAATAAAAGGTATGTGGATCTTTCATTCTACTGGGACATTTATCTGATTTTTTTTGGTGAAATAGATTATGGTTTGTGATGACTCTCAGGCTATTGCTTATGATCATTGCAGGCTGTCATGGTTTTTATGAAACCCATCAAATTATATAGACCAAGTGCAGATTTTTTTTTTGTTATTTTTTTGAAACCCAAAATTCAGAACTACTTAAAACAAGTTTGAATATCATATTGAATAAAATAAACAAATGATCACTGTAATATGTTTCTAAAATCTCTTAAACCCTCCATCTGGTAGCTGGTAAGGCATCAATATTTCTTTTCCATTGAGGTCCCAAGTCAGAAGGGGAAAACACTGATTCAGCTTTTTCAAGCAAAATGGAATTCACATCTAAGCCAGAATCTGTTGTAAGTAAAATGGAGCTCATATTTTTATGCTTTGTCATAGACTTGATTGTTAGACAATTAAATTATTCAATATTTTTTATTTTCTATATTATTATTTCTTCACAAAGAGAGCAGAGTCTGCTAGTTGTCTTTCTTTTACATTTTGTCCTAAATGCACATACATACACGTGTGTGTGTACCTCCTTTAGATTTTAACTATCAATAGATCATTGATGAGACAATAATGAAATAGAGGACTAAGGACATACAAATGATCTGCTTGAGTGAAGTATGTTATTTATGATATGTTCAAATACTACTGGTTTTATTCTGCTATGTCACTCTGCATCTACTGGCCTTTGCTCCGCTGGTTTTTCTGTTTTCATCATGTCTCATGCATAGATTATTTTATTTTGTTGGGGGGCTGGTCCAATTTACGTGTGGGCTATTGTTTATCTAAAGCAGGGGTATTAGTGCAGTCAAAAAAAAGACGGGGGTATTAGTTGATTCATTGTTGTAGGGAATTGGTGGGGTATATTGTTTGTATTTAATGTCCTTTCAGGTTGTATCTGCTAACTTTTCAGTGAGCACTTCTTGTGCTTCACTAAGCATTAATTCATCTTTGTCTTATCCAAAAAATAAACTCTCGAGAGTTTGTTTCTTCTGCTACCTTTCATAGGCAATTGGTAATCCATTATCTTCTTCCCTTTTGTAACTCATTAGGTAAAATTGTGATATTGAGACGATTATATAAATCTATGAGCAATGACATGTTTGCTTAGTGTTAATTTGCCAGCTACTGTTGGCTTCTTAAGATTAGAATTAAAGAGCTGTAGTAAAATAATTGGAGTGTTATAGCCTACTTGATTTATCATTTTTTTGCATTTAGCATTTTTAATTTGTCCTAACTAAATTTATCTAAACTCTGGGTGCAATAGTCAATAATATGATCATATGAGAAAAAATGGTGAAGTTGCACTTTTATTTGGATTATCAGGTCCAGTTGGATGTATAACATTTAAATACTCATTTTTTCCATTGAAAAATCACTATTATGCTTATTTGGCTTTTCTTTTGCTTTTAATCTCCTTCAACGTGGCTGGACTTTTCTTTTGCTTCTTTTCTTTGTATTTTCTTTACCCTAACCTTTTGGCACTGGAACCAACCTGCAAGCCAAAATAATTCAGGTAAAACTCTACCTACATATATTCATGCAACAACATAAAAGTGAGAAATGTGATCCCAGTTCCAAATCTAGACTTAAGCTATGATTTGTTCCTTAGGTAAAAACACGAAGTTCTTTCCTCTTGAAGTTTAAAATCTGAATTGCAAAGATTTATTTTTAAAGTGAATATTTTTTGTAGGTAAGACAAAGGATCTCTCTAGAAGATTTAACTCTAAACTACAATGATATTTGAACATTTTCGTAATATGATTGTTAGTTAATCTTGTATTCACGCTATTAACTATTTGTCTTAGGGCCTGCTGTGGCATTGGGCTTAACTGGTGGACGCATAGTTGGTGTGGCTTCCTTCTCAACAAAATTTAAGTAAATTTCTACCTTTAAATTTACTGACACTTTTAAAAAAAGTTTGGTATTTCTTTAATTAGTTTAAAAGAGTTTTCCTAGCTTTTCACAATTCACATTATATATTGTTACATTTTGACAAGCTTGAGAATGAAAAGTAGGTTCTTACTGCTACTCATAAAGGTATATTTCTTTAATTAGTTCAAAAGAGTTTTCCTAGCTTTTCACAATTCACATTATATATTGTTACATTTTGACAAGCTTGAGAATGAAAAGTAGGTTCTTACTGCTACTCATAAAGGTATATTTCTTTAATTAGTTTAAAAGAGTTTTCCTAGCTTTTCACAATTCACATTATATATTGTTACATTTTGACAAGCTTGAGAATGAAAAGTAGGTTCTTACTGCTACTCATAAAAGTTCTAACCTTGGCTCAGCTTATCTTCACATGACAAGTTAGAATCGACAACTGCTTCTGGTGATATAGCTTGCCTGTTATTGTCTTTACAATTCAAGGTATTGTTGATTGCAGCTTCTATGTTGCTCTTCCCTGTAATTGCAAAATGAATTTGGATTGAATTCTTTTCATAAGTTAGATATACGTTTGTTAGGCTCCATTTTGTGTATTAAGATTTTGACAATAGGAAACCTAGATAATAGTTCTCAACAGGTGTTTCTTATCAAATGTGATTGACATTGAGATTTATGAATCAATCATTAAATTTACATCTCATTATAATATAAACTAATGTTGAATTGCTTTCCTCTTCTATTTCAAATAGCCTTAACTCATAAGAGATTTTGATGCTCAGGTAGGCCGTTTCTTTTTTATTTATTTGAATTTCAATTTAAAAACCATGTGTTGTTGTTGGATTTATTTGCAATAGTCATTTGCATAATAACCAGGTGGCCTTCATGCATGTGCTAAAGAAAGAGCCTTTGACAGTTTATGGGGATTTGGAAGTAGACCAGGAGTTTCCAGTATGTTACTAATTTGGTGAGCACATATACTTATAATCACTATGTGCAACTGGTTTGCACTCTGTTTCTTATGAAACTAAAATGTTTTTCTTAGCTATAAATGCTTAACATATTTTCTTCTTGCTCTGTCAATCCATATTTGCATATCATTATTTTTTTGTTTCATAATGACTTTGACCCCCTTTTTTCCTTATACCAAAAGAAAAACTTTATGCTGCAGTATTTTTACTGTCTTCATACGTACTTCTTTGATCCTTATAGAGCAATTCTGAAGGTATTATTAGTCAACATGTTATATGAAATGCCTCAATCAGTTTGAAACAACTATCGGATAACAGGTTTGCTCTCTCAGATTGACATAAATTCTTTGAATTTTTTGCACAGATCTATGTGTACAGTTATCTTACACCTTTTCTTACGGATTGTGTATATGTGATCAACAAACTTAAAATTATACACATGCATGCATGGATTAACGATAGAATAGCAAACATATTGTAGCAGAATTTGCACTTTAAGTGTGCCTCTGCTATAGTATTTTTGCGCCTTTTATTTTGTTTACTTTATCCTTCAAAATAAGTTGTGAAGCCAAAATGCTACATATAGGTTGTTTATAAGCTAAATAGTTGCTTAGTTTGATTTAACTGTTTGTAGTTGAATGTGTCTACATTCTTATTTTATCTATGCAATGTATTGATTATCTTATATAATTTAGTGCCTCACGCAGATAGTGATTATTATATCTTAAACCACTTAGTGCTCTTAGCTTTCATATTTGCCCAAAATGTCAGTGTGCAATTTTCGGACTCAAGTGACCATTTTCGAGATGTGCTATTTACCCAAAATTTCGATTTCTTTGTGAAATCGGGACGATGTGCAATTTGCAGACTAGGTGACCATTTTCGGGATGAGTTATTTACCCAAATGCCGACTTCTTTGTGAAATCTAGACGACGTGCAATTTTGGGGCTCAGTGACCCTTTTCATGATGATTTACTCAAATTGCCATTTTCTTTGTGAAATCTAGACGATGTGAATTTTTTGTCTCGATGACCCTATTCAGAATGAGTTATTTACCCAAAATGTCGATTTTTTTGTGAAATTGAGACGGTATGCATGATTGGACTCGATGACCCTTTTCGAGATGAGTTATTTACCCAAAAATACCAATTTCTTTGTGAAATCGGGTCGGTTGCAATTTTTGGACTCGGTGACCCTTTTCGAGATGAGTTATTTACCTAAAATGTTGATTTCTTTGTGAAATTGTGATGGTAAGCATGATCAGACTCGATGACCCTTTTCGAGATGAGTTATTTACTCAAAAATGTCGATTTCTTTGTGAAATCGAGAGTGTGCAATTTTTGGACTCAGTGACCCTTTTTGGAATGAATTGCTTACCCAAAATGTCGTTTTCTTTGTGAATTCGGAACGGTATGCAATTTTCGGACTTGGTGACCCTTTACGAGATGAATTCTTTACCCAAAATACTGATTTCTTTGTGAATTCGAGACTGTGTGCATGATCGGACTCGATGACCCTTTTCGAGATGAGTTATTTACCCAAAATGTGTGCAATTTTTGGACTCAGTGTCCCCTTCCGAGATGCGTTATTTACCCAAAATGCGATTTCTTTGTGAAATCGGGACAATGTACAATTTTTGGATTCGATGACCCTTTATGGGATGAATTTTTTTTACCTAAAATTCTGATTTCTTTGTGAAATCTGGATGGTATGCATTATCAGACTCGTAATTCTTTTCGAGACGAATTCTATACACAAAATGTCGATTTCTTTGTGAAATCGGGACGGTATGCAATCTTTGAACTTGATGACCCTTTTTGGCATGAAATATTTACCCATAATGCCGATTTCTTTGTGATATTGGGGTGATATGCAATTTTAGGACTAGATGACCCTTTTCGCGATGAATTCTTTACTCAAAATGCCGTTTTTCTTTTTGAAATCGGGACGATATGCAATTTTCAAACTCGGTGACCCTTTTCAAGATGATTTACCCAAAATGTATGCAATTTTTGAATTTTGAATTCAATGACCCTTTTCAGGATGAATTATTTACCAAAAATGTCAATTTCTTTGTGATATTGAGACGATACACAATTTTTGAACTAAATGACCCTTTTCGCAATGAATTCTTTATCTAAAATTTCGATTTCTTCGTGAAATCGGGACGGTATGCTTGATCGAACTCGATAACCCTTTTCGAAATGGATTCTTTACCCAAAATGTCCATTTCTTTGTGACAGTATGCAACTTTCGAATTCGAGGACCCTTTTTGCAATGAATTCTTTACCTAAAATTTTGATTTCTTTGTGAAATTGGGACAGTATGTATGATCGGACTCGATGACCCTTTTCGAGATGGATTCTTTACCCAAAATGTCCATTTCTTTGTGACGGTGTGCAACTTTCTAATTCGATGATTTTTTTGGGAATAATTATTTACTCAAAATGTCAATTTCTTTGTGATCTCGGGACGATGTGTAATTTTTGGACTTGGTGACCCTTTTCGGGATGAGTTATTTACCCAAAATGTCGATTTCTTTGTGAAATTGGGACGGCGTGCAATTTTAGGACTCGGTGACCGTTTTCGATATGCGTTATTTACCCAAAATGTTGATTTCTTTGTGAAATCAGGACGCTGTGTAAATTTTAGACTCGACCCTTGACGGAATGATTTCTTTAGCCTAAATTTTGATTTCTTTGTGAAATTGGGATTGTATGCATGATTGGACTCAGTGACCCTTTTTTGGATGAATTATTTGCCCAAAATGTCGATTTCTTTGTGAAATCATCATGATAGTGTACAATTTTCGAACTCGATGTCCCTTTTCGGGATGGGTTATTTACTCAAAATGCGGATTTCTTTGTGAAATATGGAAGGTGAGTTTTTGGACTCGGTGACCCTTTTTGTGATTTTTTTATTTACCCAAAATGCTTATTTCCTTGTGAAATCGAGACTTGGTGCAATTTTCGAACTCGGTGATCCTTTTCAATATTAGCTATTTACCCAAAACGTTGATTTCTTTGTGAGATCGAGATGGTGTGCAATTTTCGGACTCAGTGACTCTTTTCGGGATGCTTTATTTACCCAAAAGCTGATTTCTTTGTGATATTGGGACGGTATGCAATTTTTGGACTCAGGTACCCTTTTCGGTATGATTTCTTTACCTAAAATGTCGATTTCTTTGTGAAATTGAGATAGTATGCATGACCAGATTCAGTGACCTTTTTCAGGATGAGTTTTTTTTTATGACAGTAAGGGGACTAAGCCCCGGATGAGTTATTTACTTGAAATGCTGATT
Organism: Glycyrrhiza uralensis; assembly: GCA_030159175.1. Classification (NCBI taxonomy): domain Eukaryota; kingdom Viridiplantae; phylum Streptophyta; class Magnoliopsida; order Fabales; family Fabaceae; genus Glycyrrhiza; species Glycyrrhiza uralensis. Next base: position 50,229,189 of record BRZY01000003.1, on the reverse strand, counting down.
TCTTTGTTATATCGGGACGATATGCAATTTTTGGACTAGGTGACCCTTTTTGGGATTATTTTTTACTCGAAATGTCAATTTCTTTGTGAAATCGGGACAGTGTGCAATTTTCGGACTTGGTGACCCTTTTCAGGATGAATTCTTTACCCAAAATGTCTTTTTCTGTGTGAAATCAGGACGATGTGCAATTTTCGTACTCGATGATGACCCTTTTCGAGATGAATTCTTTAGGCAAAATGTCGATTTCTTTGTTTAATTGGGACAATATGCAATTTTCAGACTCAATGGCCTTTATGTGATGATTTCTTTATCCAGAATGTCGATTTCTTAGTAAAGTCAGGATGGTATGCAATTTTCAAAGTCGTTAACTCTTTTCGAGATGAATTTTTTTTACTCAAAATGCCGATTTATTTGTGAAATCGGGTCTTGTATGCAATTTTTGGACTAGTGAGGAGTAATGCTTATAACAGAAATAACTTTTACTTTGTTTTAGAAATTATGAGTTATGATGTATATATCCAAAAATGTTAGAACTTAGAAGTCCCCGGTCCCTTAGATTTGATTAATAGAAAAAAGGCTTAAATATGTTTTAGGTCCTTCCAAATTAGTTCGTTTTGATTTTAGTCCCTAATAATTTTGGTCAAACTTTTTGAGTCCAATAAATTTTTTTTTTTGGTTTTTGTCCTTTTAGTGATTTGGGGCTGAGGTGGCATAGACACGTCACCTCATTAATCATACGTGTCATATTCAAGTGCCACGTAAGCATACCACGTATGTAGGGTCAAATTTGCAGGGACTAAAATCAAAATAGGCAAAATTTGCAGGGACTAAAATCAAATCAAACCAAATTTTTTTCTTCCCTCCATCTCCACCACCGCCCAGTCTCTCTCTCATTTTCTCTTTCTCTCTCCACCACCACCACCACCCAAACACACTCATTCTCTCTCTCTCTCTCTCACCACCGCCACCGCCCCCTTCTCCCCCTTCCACCACCACCCCCTATTTCCCTCTTCCCTCTTTCTTCTTTCCCTTTCCGCTCTTCCCCTCCAATGGCCACCCCAACCCCAAGCCCCCACCCTCATCCCCTCATCCTCACCTCGTCTCAGCCATGGACAGAAGCAATAATGCTTTTAATATGGAATTTTTGTTTTACAGTTAACAACACAAAAAATTACATCCCAATTACAAAAAATCGATTCAAAGAACGAAGATGAAGAAGAGAGGGGTTTTTCCCCAACCTCAACACCCATGCCCTGTTAATTTCTTCATCGCACCAAAAGCCTCGAGGGGGGTTGGTGGGGGGGGGGGGGCAGAGGAAGGTTGAAGAAGAAGAAAATTGAAGAAGATAAAACGTGGTTGGATCCAGTCCCTATAAATATATGAATGTTTTGGATCCAATCCCTACAAATAAGTTACGTTTTGGATCTAGTCCCTACGTCCATCTTCGTCATTGTCGTTGTAGTTGTTTGTGTGCAAAAAAATGGTAGAAAACAGTGAGTGTTCTCGGGCTCTCTCTCTCTGTTTCTATTTCAAATTTTTTGAGGAGGTGGCGGGGGTGGAGGAAGGATGAAGAAGGTGGTATGGTGGTGGTGGGGGTGGGGGTTGGGGGTGAAGAGAGGAGAGAGAAAAGGGAGGAGAGAGAGAGAGAGAAAGAGAGGGGAGAGAGGTGGTGGCGGATGGAGAGAGAAGAGAGAGCAGGTCCCTACAAATTTGAAATTACGTGGCAGGTCCTTCCAAATTTTAAATGACGTGGCATGCTTAGTTGGCCCAAGATTATGTCACGTCTGATGACTGGGCTGACGTGTCCATGCCACCTCAGTCCCAAATCACTAAAATGACTAAAATAAAAAAAATTATTGTACTAAAAAGTTTGACCAAAATTATTAGGGACTAAAATTAAAACGAGCTAATTTGGAAGGACCTAAAACATATTTAAGCCTAGAAGAAAATATTGGATTTTGACGTAGCCATTTTTCAATTTATTTTCTGCCAACACAAAAATGATTTTTTTTTGTCTAAAAGTGGTATTGTCAGTAGATACTACATGAATGTAAATATTTTTGTCCATGCCCAAACCCAAAATAGTGTTCGTTGGGGGTTTAATGCTCTACAGCTACTGTTAGTACCAACGTCCGTTGGTCTGACTGGCAACTGCGGTTGGTCCTCATCCCAATGTCTCGTGTTCGAGCCTTGGGTTTGATAAAAAAAAATGGCGCTGGGAGGTATAGCCTTAATCCAGCCAAGGTCTTGAGGGAGATTAGTCTCTATGCTAGTAGCCGGAGGATACTCCCGCCAATGCTATGGTACCCAAAAAGAAAAACTACTGTTAGTAGTTTGTCAGTTGCGCATTCAATATTGCTGTTTTATTTGTTAATGCTTTTTTTTTTGTCAACATTTTTTTTGGGTCAATGGGTGGATTTTGGGGAGGGAGGGTGGGTGGGGATCGAACCCCCACTTTTAAACATATCACCCCAAGCTTTAATCACTTGAGTTACCGGTGGGGGATTTTGTCAACATTTGTTAATGCTTTTCTTCTTGGTCACCAGAACATTTGTTAATGCTTTTTTCTTTATCAACAACATTTGTTAATGCTTTTTTTTTTGTCAAACATTTGTTAATGCTTCCATAAGCTGTATTTGCCCTTTGGCACTGTTCCCTTGTATTGGTTGTCTTTGGGCCTGGCCCATGTCCAATACAAATTGTAACTCTTTGACAAAAAAAACAGCGCTGATAATGACATTGACAAAAAAAGCGATGATAATGGCAAAAAAAGCGATGATAATGGCGGGAAAATAAACATTAAACATAGCTAGGAACGACTGAAAGAGACCCTGCTCCAACCCTAACCCTAATTTCAATCCCAATTCGAAATCGAAGAAGAGAGGAGAATGGCAGAGGCGGAGGAGCTGCCCAGGACTATCGTGCGCCGCGTGGTGAAGGATAAACTCTCCCGTTGCTCCGAAGACGGCGACATCTCCGTCCACAAGGACGCTCTTCTCGCATTCTCCGAAAGCGCTAGGATCTTCATCCACTACCTTTCCGCAACGTAAGCACGCTATATTACCATCACGTTTAACCCCCCTTATTTCTCCTTCTCTCCAAACTTCGAACCCTAATTGGCGCTCACTCAAATGAACTGAATTTGAGGTTTGAATCCCTTTTTCTCCAAAAAGAAAAGTAGGATTCCGATTTTGGAGGCAGTCGGGGAAATTTTGCAGTGGGGTCGACGATTGGTTCATAGATGATTTTTAAAAATGGGAACTTTTTGTGATAGAAGAATGATAGGTGTTGTTGTATGTGCAGGGCTAATGACATATGTAAGGAGTCAAAGAGGCAAATTATTAATGCTGAGGATATTTTCAAAGCTCTTGAAGAAACTGAGTTCTCTGAGTTTGTTCGCCCTCTAAAAGCTTCTCTTGAAGGTCACTTTCACTTACCAATGCTTACTTTTTTTCTGGCTAGCTGTGATTTATTTTTCAGTGATGATTTGTCAGCTTCCAGTGAAGATTTGATGTTTTAAAAGTTAGCATCATAATAAAATGTTATTATTTATTTAATCTTTATGATATCCTCATTTTCAATTAAATAGAAATTTAAAAAAGGTGAAAAAATTGTGAAATATAATTAGGAGTAATCAAGGTGTCCATGACGTGTTCAACACACAATAAGACAATTAATTGCCCTGAACTGTGGCTTCCTTCCTTAAGCTAAAACTGAGCTTGTTTTATGTTATGTACACTGTACACTACAAGCATCGGGTAAGATATGAACTTGCTTGTTAATTTATTCTTCACTGTAATGCTACACAAACAAGCATGATCGGGTAGTGAGTAATATTTGGTTCAAAGCTACAAAGAGGAATGAGAGGATTTGTTATTTTATTCGTATCGAGGTATGTATGGATAGGAGAGGGAGTACATTTTGGAGGCACAACTACTTTGTAATGTTTTACATTAGTAATTAGTAATTGTAATTAGTAATTAGTAATCCATCTAAGAAAATTTATGTTATTTCATTCATATTAAAAAGAAAGATACATGTAATTGTTTTGATCTGACTAATGTCTGCCCTAGGTTGTCACTTGGAAGAATTCATTTATTGTGTCTGTATAGTCTTTGGCGGACCTTAACACTTTTTTCTTCATGGCCTACCAGAGTTTAGGAAGAAGAATGCTGGGAAGAAAGCGGCAGTGTCAAAGGCAAAGGAAAATGAGACGAAAAAGAAAAGGATGTTGGACGGGGAGTCATCTGATAAAGGCAAGGAGGGTGGTGATAGCCATAGCCATAGCGAATAAGATGAAAGTGATGAAGGCAGTTGCATTTGTGGTGATGGTGACTGAGCCAAGGCGTTATGTTTCTATTGTTATTTGGATAATGTACATGATTCCTTGTCACTCGGTTGCTGCTCCCTTCTCTACTTTGTATTAATGCCATAAATACAGCTTTCAGCCAAGTCATGATTGTTTGTCTGCAAAACGCTATCCCCCACCCTCCCAGATGCGAGAAGCCTTATAGGAAAGAATATTCCGTTCTAAATCTTGATTCTTGGGTGTGTATTTTGGGGGGGGTTAAAGAGGGATGAACAGAGACAGGTGTGTACATAAACTGACCTTTTAGATATGCTTGAAAAATGAGCTGCACATGAGCAGTTCTGTTGCATTTGGTTATGAATGCCCGGATCGAATGCGCTACTTGTTGATGCAGCAAATGAGGTTAAGATTAGTGTTGCCGATTGTCCATTTTTCTACCTTAAAGTGAGGTTATGATATTTGGTTATGCGTTAAATTCCTATATCATGTAGTCTCTTTATGTTATGTATGGATGAAATATTTTGGAGGGAAGAGAAGAGTAAAATTCTTGTTTTTGAATCAAGACTTAAAAGAGTGTTATAAGGGATTATATTTTCATTTTAAAAATTATCAAAATAAAAAGTCAAAATGAAAATTTTATCTTGTCTGGGCAAAGTCTTCCGTCCAAAGACTCAAATAATTAGAATGTGAAAATACTAATTCGAAGAACTTCGAGAGGAAATCACCGAGTATGAGGGGATTGGTTAAGATACTCATATCCTTCTAAACCTGTAAGAATCGGACAGTAAACCATGCGTAGCGAGAAAGATTTGGCAAGCAGAAAGTCGCTTTGGTCTCTAAACTCAAATATGCCAGCCGTCAATCAATTTATTTTGATTTTGTTTTTGACCTTCATTCATTTGTCTGCGTCACACCTAGTAGACAAAAAGGACTGCTTCAGGTTTTATCCGGTTAAACAAAGGTATCGAGTATGCAACCGTGGGATTAATTATAAATAGAGAATTTCTAATAACACATACATGATTTTCTATATGCACATATATGTCCGCAGAACTAATAATTCTGCAGAAAATTATAACCCGCAAAACTAATAGTTCCACAGCATGTGTTAAAAAAAAAATAAACTCGCAGAACGAACTATTAGTTCTGCGGATATGTATATATATATAAAAAACCATGTATGTGTTATTAGAAATTTCCTTATAGGAAGAATTCAAGTCACATTAAAACGCCCTGATATCATATCAAGAGTAAATCTACAGATTAAACATTTAATTAAAAACTGTGTATCACACTTCTAAACAATAAACGAGCTTGTAAAGGCATAAAATAAAAGAGATATTTGGTTGAAAGAGGAGGGGGGGGGGGGGGGGGGGGGAGTTGTGCCACTATAACCTTCTCATCTACATCAACGACCAGTTAATACGGGCGGTATCTGCGCCCTTGGCCACTATCATTGTTGTGCCTTCCCTTACTTGAACTGCCGGCATTCCGGCTGCCGCTCCCACCACCACCACCCCTGCCACCTCTTTGATGTGAGGGTGGGGCTTGTGGCTGCAATCCTGGTTGTTGCCTGCAGAAGAAAATACATTCGCAGGCTATGGATTCAAACAACTAGGGTATCACATAAAGCCATTGGAATTTATTTATTCTTTTTAATACAAAGCATCATTGCACAATATCTGCTGATCTACCAAATGTCATGATATAACATACTGTACACGTAATATACATACAGAGCAACGATTTGCAGTTCTACTTACAAGACATATCCAATGCGTCCATCAGCCAAAAGCATAGGCATCATGGCCATTCCGGTGGGAGTTTGACCCGTTCCATATATCAAAGGCTGGAAAAGATACAACAATGGTCATCAGAATCTCAGATTAATATATTTTGAATGTGATAATAATTTAATGGCATATATTACATGATCACCTTGCATGTAAATACACTTCATGTAGCATTAATGCATTATACTGATAAGTCTGATATTACATGATTTCTAGTTAAATTTAAAATATATTGAACATGTAAAAGAGGTATGCAATGCAATAAGGCTTTAGATTCTAGCAAAGCAATGATTTATGTTAACTGTAACGCAAAATGAAGACTATATAAGAGTAACGTCATGTCTGAAAACAAGCTAAAGAATAGCTAATAAAGCAGAAATGCACAGATTACCTGTGCAAGACCTGGAGCACCATATCCTGCACCAAGTGCACCATAGGCACCCCCAGCCATACCATAACCAACGTGTGGTGGATAGCTTGGAAGCAATCCTTGCTTCTGTGTATTTGACACTCCAGACTTCTGATCAGCCTGGGGCTTTGCTAGAGAGCACTCTAAAATTTGACCTGAAAACTTAGAACAAAGCTAATCAATATTTCCAACACTTACATAACAATGAAGGCATGGATAATTAATGCATTCAAATGCTACCTTCTAATTCATATCTTTCAGTGTTTTTTAGTGCTTTCATAGCACTTGGTCTCTCTGCAAAATGTACAAAGCCAATTCTGTTTTTTTCCTGACCAGACCTTGCTGGTGGAAGAACCACCTTTGTGATCTTCCCATGGCGTTCAAAAAGCTTCTTCAACTGATCTTGAGTTACATTCTTAGGAAGGTTCTTCACGTACACTGCCTTCACCTGTTCATACATGTGTAAGAATTCACTATATTCAATGTGTACCATGAAATTCATCAAGGATAAAAACGGTTAGAATACTAATTCAATAGCTAGTAGTCTAGAATCTTGATTTTCTAGCATATTTAGCGCGAGTTAGAATATTAGTAACCTATAATAATGATTGTAGTAATGTAGTTAATAGCTGCTAATTAGTTCTATAATTAACATTGATTAGCTCTTGTACTTACTAATTAATGCCCTCATGACCTTAAGATGGACTGTTCTAAGCTAAACACACTATTTCTCCCACAAACAAATTTCTCTCACTCAGTCTCTCTTGACGTGGTATCAAAGATTCAAAGTGGTACCATTCTCTGTGACCATATCCTGTCACTGTTCTGCTGCCAAGTTTAAAAAGCGTGGAACTCCTCTCCCACAGTGTCTCTGTCTAGTGACTGTCTTTCAGTTGGCTGTGCACTGACTCTGGCTACTGGAATCCTAGTTTCTCCCCTTGCTCATGGCTGCAATTTCCAGCAGGTCTTTCCTCTTCACCGTGGCTACAACTCAACCAACATTAGTGGCCATGTTCCCTCTCTGCCACAGCTGCAATGTCCAGTTTCCACCATCCCAGTCTCCAATCAACGAACTGAACCTACCATTGGAATCATAGGTTGCTCATCTGTTAGGACCCAGCAAATTGCAAAACAACTCCTAGCCATATGTCAGCATGTGAAGGCACATCAGACATCCCCTTTGCAAATGACTGCCACAAATCGCCTCATTAGAGTTTTCTAGCCAGTTACCAGCATTAGGTTCTAGTTTCAGCCACTACATCACAGTTTACCATCTTCCAAAATGTTCATTAATTGTAAGCTGTCTGAGAAGGTTACTGGTTTGAAGTTAATTAGGATAAGTGTGGCTTTGCTGGCATTAATGTAGATCAACTGCTGCATAGTTATTTTGGTAGCCCCTTGCTTATTCGGGTGTTCCTTTTAGTGGCCCCTTGCTTCTTTGGGTGTTATTTTCCAGGAAAATGCAGGAGTTATTTTCCAGAGCAAACAAGGCCCAGAATATAAAATATCCCAGAAACAATCCAATCTGTTCCATTTTTGTCAGGATTTTTGTTATAAGTAATGCTTTTAAAACCTAGAAAGCAGCACTTGCAAATCTGGATAGTGTTGTACAGTATATGATGGCTCCATCATAGTTACAGACTTTCTTATTATAATAAAAAGTTTCTCGTCACATTAACCATAACTATCAAAATTATCAACAGGGCTTAAAATAAGGAAGACATGAGTCAAAACCTGAGATGTAGCAGAGGAATCAGAATGTTTAGGGTCAGCCCAGCTCACTGTTGGAGCATTGTCACCTAGCTTAAATGTTGGGCTCATCATCTTTTGCCTTGAATATTCAGCACATGCATTATTATAATAGTCAATAAAAGCAAAGCCACGGTTATTGTTAGTGTTCTTCATATCCTGAGACAAAGGATTGAACAAAGTACAGTTAAAATAAGAAAAACCACACATCCTGACTCTGCGTACTTGCAGTTTTGCATGATGCCAATGTAATTCAACAATGAGCCTAAACAATTTTACCATGATTTAGGCATGACTAGTAATTAATCCCTGGACGCTTTCAGTTAAAAATGGAAAAGGAATGCACAACAGCTTGATGTGTACCTTGACTAGTTCAACAGTGGTAACTCCAGGTCCAACCTCAGTCACAATCTTCTTCAGGTCTTCCTCACCCCAGCTTCTAGGAACATTGCCAATAAAAAGACGGTTTTTTGCCTGAGATGTAGAACATTTTATTTTTTTACCCTGAGACAATTGATCATTGATACAGTTAGGCATTACAAAATTGCATTAAGAATAACATTTTCTGCATTACACATCAGCAATGTTTGTCAAATTAGAGTTTCACTAAAGCCAAATAGCTAACAAAGAATCAGCTATGGATTTTTGTGACTGAGACTATCATATTACCTTAAATTCTGTATTATTCAGCTCCTCAATGGCTTTAGAAGCCAATTCCACATTTCTAAAAGTCACAAAACCAAAGCCCTTATTCTCGGTAGAGTCTTTTCCTTTCATTACTCGAACCTGTTCTCATCAATCTTAAAGTTAATGGGTGATATTGTATATTGTATATAAGTATACAGAGGACAATAAAATGGCACAGGCTTACCTCTACAACTTCCCCAACAGGCTCACAAAAAGCTTTTAAATCCTCAGTTGAAGCATCATGAGGAATGCCACCAATGTAGACTTCAGACCCATGAGGAGGAAGAGAAAGAAGTTCAGCACGCTTTTTCTTCTCATCCTCATCTTCCACCTTGGCCTCATCAGTGCCATGGTTTTGCATGCCATGATCTTCTTCCACTTCTTCAACCTCTTCTTCTTCTTCTTCTTCTTCCTCCTCCTCCTCCTCCTCTTCCTCCACCTCCTCCAGCTCCTCCTCCTCTTCTTCCACCTCCTCTTCTATTTCTTCCACTTCCTCTTCTTCCTCTACTTCTTCATATTCAATCTCCTCTTCCATTGCTTCCTCAGCATCATTTGCCTCATCAAGATCGACCTTCTCATTGGATTCAACTGGCTTTTCAGGCTCAGATGGCTCAGCAACTGATGAAGAATTTGTCTTTCCCCGTGGCATCTTATAAAACTAATTAAACAAGCTTGTGAGGCAACTGTGAAGAAGGCACAGAGGCCAGAAAAATTCCTGGGAAGAAGTACACACATCGAAAGGAGGAAACAAAAAGAAAGGCCTAAAAAGGAGTTGCATCGAATGAATCTCAGCGGAACCGTGCAATGAGATAAGACGGCCGCAATGTGAAAGACTTTTACTAGAGGGACAATGATAACACAGTTAGCAGCATTGATAGGCAAGCCAAAAAAAAAAAGACCAGCAAAAGGAAACAACGAAGGTGGTCAAAGGGAAAGTTGAAAAGGCATGTTGGTGAGCGCAAGCTCTTATATAACAACATAAAAGCCAAATGGGGGGCAATGAAAGCATGAAATGCAAATATGAAAACTTTCCACTCAAACGCAAGGTGAACAAACAGAGTTACAAGTTAAGTGTCAATTAGGCATTAAAGGAATGAGATGGAAGAACAAAAAGGAGAATCATGAAGTGTCCAATCTCAGAAAAAATAATAGCAGTTTCCAAACAAAAGGTACCAATCTCTGCACCATCCTGCCACACAAATTTACAAATACGTACTGAGATAGGGTTAAGTATACGCTTCTACTAGCTATTCAATCACTAAGGCAACCTTAACCACAACACATCAAATTTCACACACACACACACACACACAATAACTTGTCCACACGCAACAAATAGGAGAACATTGTGGTTCTTTCATATAATAACATTCAGATTAAGAACCAAATCCTTTCTTCTACAAAGAATCAGAGAGTGAGAGAGGGTACCTTAAGGAAAAGGATTGAAGCTACCCAATGCAAATTGGGCGAAACGGAAGGACAAGGGAGCACAAGACCGTCGTTATCAATCAAAAAAATCCAGCACGATAACGAAATTAATACAAACCTTGGAGAGCTTTTAATTTTTTGGATATACAAAGCAACTTGAATCTTAACTAACCCTAGATTCCTGTCTCACTGATTCTCGCAAACGCGAACTTTGGTGCCGCCGGAGATTAAAGTTTTTCAGATTTTTTTTTTTTATGTTTCGTTGGAAATTACGGTGTGCGACAAGCCTCGTCTTTGCTTTCTATCTCAAATAAACGCAGGAGAACGAGGGGTATTGTGGTAAATGAAAACATTAGATTTTTCAAGGACTTGTAATGTATATTGTAAAACATAAAATAAAATGCATAATCACGAGATTGGGTTAATCTATAATTTTATTATATATATAATGATAATATTAATTTTTAGTAGAGTCTTTTTTTCTTCTAATTTTATCTTTTTAAATAATTACTCATGATATATTAATAACTATATCATAATTATAACTACTCTATCATCTACAACAATATCTAAAAAAATGAAAAATAGAACAATAGGCCAGCCTGGCTCCCCCTAGTATAATATAATATTGTTAAATTGATTTTGGCAAGCAAACCCAACCCTCTTATTGCATGTTTGGAATTGCAGTGGAATCCTTCCACGAGTGTGGTGAGACAAAAGCTATCTCTCACAGCTTTTACGCTTTGCGAAAAGATTCAAAGAGAAAATTATTTACATCCATCCCATCAGTGACAAGGAGAAGTGTTTGAATTTGATTAAGGTCATGTTTGACATAATAACTTATTCTACAATTTATGGCATAAGTTGTATAAGTTATTTTTATAATCGAAGAAAAAATATGGTAAAATTTATTTCATATAAGCTATAAGCTGTTTTGATAAATTATCCTGAGTAGCTTATAAAAAATAAGCTCAAATACAGCTTATGAATCAGTCATAAGCTGTATTCATAAGCTATGCATAAGCCAATCCAAACAGACCTTAAGTATTCTATTTATATGATTCTCTTGTGGCAATTACCGACTAGTTTCTAGGATTTTAGAAAGGGTTAATGCATATTAGTATATTTTAATTTATACCTACAGTATCCTAAGGAGAAAGAGGCCCCTAGCATAATCTGTGTTCGGTTAAAAGGTAAGTAAAGTCTAACGACGGATTATTCTGTCCTTGGAGATCGAACACAGGTACTAGCCGTGTTCGTCTCTTAGACGGAGCGCATTAATCACTTGCGTCCGACCCAGTGGTTATACATATTAGTATATTAACATTGACTACTACTACTTTTTTTTTTGGATTGCGACTACTACATTTTTTGTTTTTGTTTACAATGTTCCAAATTTATACTTGGCTATTTGCTGATCTTATTTTCGTTATTGGAGGAATAGATCACATTGATGAAATTTGGACGATAACACAAGCCTCTCCTTTGAGAAAATATTTTTGGCCAAATTTTGACAATAGGAAAAGAACTTGCCAACTCATCGTTATTTTTTCCAAATACATTTCAAGAGAATTTAAGGAAGGAGCACCTCCCCCACAGAAAAAAATTACAAAAATAAAAATAAAAATAAAAAACGTGATGATACAGGGTCAACATTGGGGGGGGGGGGGGATCCATCCATATTTAAAGCAAGCCGGAGGTGAGTCAACACGGCTAATCCATCCGTCTCTTCATTTTATCGTCCAAATTCCACCCCAGTAGGTTATCAATATGATTTCCCCGCTAACGAAAAAAGGATTAGCAGCAGCTATATGTAAATCTGGAAGATTACAAATAAATAAGGAGTAATCAGTGCCAATAAAGATAAACACGGTGATAGCTCCAGATAGAGTATAAGACAGAAGAAAGGGTTTACATAGGGAAAAATACTAAAAGATAATATCATAATGTACACTGACTAGTACTTCAAAAGGGGTCGCAAATGATATAGAACGGTACAACAGAGGCAAAAAAACCACCAGCTTGCCTCCAATGTTGATTCTGAACGAACCTGAACCTATCCTTACAAAATGATAGAACCCGTAATGTATGTATATATTTCCTGGATCTGTAAATAGACATTGCACCCCAAAGGGATCTCTATTTCATGAATTCTAAAACTTTCTGAGTTATATCTTCAAGGAAGGAAACAAAACCCATCACACTTGTAAGCCCACTTCCATCTACATCCTGCTCTTCAATTAGAAAGTTCTCAAAAATTGAGGCATCATCCTGCCCTCCTCGAATAAAAATGAGTTTAGGAGTGATGCATCTCTCTTGCTTCAATTTATTGATTGTAGTCCTTAACAAACCTGACAAGGTATTTTGCATACAATTTAGGCAAAGCACATAATAATTTTGCCAACTAATCCAGTGCAGACAGAAGAAAAAAATAGAGAAGGCTTACAATCATGGGGTGGAGGAAAAGGAAGTGTTGGGTCTGCAGTTGAAGAATAAAACACAATCAGAATTGTGAATGCATCGAGGAAAAATATCGGACTGCCACTGGTAAGCAGTGCAGCACGGCTCAAGGAATGGCGAGGATATGCTTGTTTATCTGGAGTAGCATATGATGTCAATACTGGATACACAGCACGATGAAGGGAACTTGGTTCCAACACACTACAGCACAAACAAAAATGAATTGCATAATCAATTCTTCAATATAGAAATTTAAAACTACATACAAAACTACAGATCATGCTGCTGAAGCTTTGCATTATTATTATTTAGTTACCCAACTAACATCCCATACCCTTACCTAAAAAGGCATTGAAGATAGATGCGATAGTCAGGGTGGACACCTTCTTCATGAAAGCGGAGAAGAGGATTTCGAAGGAGAGCAAAAATTAGGCGTGGTAGGGGCTGCAGCTGAGGACATTGAGAGAATGCAACATCAATCTGAGATCTTATGGAACTTCCATTACTATACTGCACAAGTTTAAAAGCATCGTTGTACTGAGCTGCAAGGATCACTAGCCATTCTTGAAGCAAAATTCTACCCTCCCGAACTCCTTCCTCCAAAGAGGCTAGAATAACCTGCAAAATACAATATAAGTAAATTAATCAGAAAATTAAGTTGAAAAAAGACAGCAGAGAACTCTCCAATTAAAAAAAGAAAATGACAAGAGAATAATATTATTGTGGCAATTCTATATTAGTAACAATAGTTGGCAGATTTAAAAAACAAGTAAAGAAAGCATACCAGATACAGAATTAACTTTGAAGAGTGGGGCAGAAAATAAGCATCAATTCAAAGGGCATAGAATTTAGGTTGATTTATAATTCACCTTGTGAACGAGCAAAGATAGAACAACTTCAGGATCACAGCTGTCGTAAAGTTCATGAATGTTCTGAGCAACACCAAACTGCAATGTTCGGATCCTTAGCCGACGTTGAAGAGAATGTTTGGTTCTGTATCAATAGGCCGCACAACAAACTAAGTCCCAAAAGCCTTTAATCCATCATTAAGTAATTTTTGGATGTTTGAAGAAAATAAGAAATTTAAACATAATTATCTGGAAACGGAGGGCTCAAGTCTCAAGATATGACTGAACAATTATTCCAAACATTATTCATCAGAAAATATATAGCGAATTTTACAAGAACCATGATTTCCTTCCCGAATCAGGTCCCTATGGACACAAAACTAACAAGATATTCCCAAGGAAATATGATGAATTAATTAGAATTTGTTTCAAAATGTTCAAAAAGCAGAGTCTTTGGTTCAAAAAATGTCAGACTCTTGCTTTGTTCACCTTATGGTCTATATTTTAGTGAAGATTAAACAAAACCCAGAAACACAAAAGGTGGTTTCATGGCTGGTAAGACATCCCATCTTAACCTAATAATAATGCTGTTCCTATAAGATGACAGCAAAATTGCAAAAAATCCATCAATTGTTTCTGTTAGCTAGACCACAGGCGCCTTCTTTCATGCAATAAAGTCTAGGTTGATTATTCAATACCAGCAGGGATATAGTCTTGGAAGTTGGAACTTGAAATCAGAGAATATACTTTGGTTGCACAAGAGAAGAAAGGGTCAAGGAACCAGCTACAAACTTCAGTAAGAGACATAGGTTATGCCCATTGATGGAAAATAGGTAGTACTGCAATAGTTGTAGTTTATTTATAAAAAAGTAATCTGTTTAAATACACGGACTTGACCATGAAATGAAATTGTAATACACCTATCATACATAATATGGAAAACACCATACAGGAGAAGATGAATATCATACCTGCTTGTAGAGACCCCATCTGAATTGGGAAGTTCCTGAGGAGGAACTACAACAGAGTACTGAAATGCAATCTGAAGTGTAGGAACATCTGATTTAGTTCTGTCAAAAAATAAAAGTAAAAGTAAACCTTTTATCAGAAACAGAAAATGTATTATACAAGAAGTACAGTTACCTTATGGTATAAATTATATCAGGGGACGCATTTGGGTACCCAGCTTAACAAAGTGCTTATTCAATAAGCAATTCTAGGGAGTTTAATTAAGCACTTATCCATAAGCTATTCTAGGGAGCTTATTGAAATAAGATGAAAACAAACTATGGGTATGTCATAAGTTAATTTTATAAGTGTATTCAAATATTTAACCACGAGGTTGGGCACAAGTGGTTAATGTGCTCCATTTAAGGGGATGGACTCGGCTAAGACCCGTGTTTGATCTCCGGTGACAGAACAATCTATGGTCAGGCTTTACTTACCTCCCGGCCGAACACAGATTAGTCCAGGGGTCCCTTTCCCCCTGGGATACTGTGGATATAAACCCAAAATATATATATATATATATATATATATAAGTGTATACAAATGGTTATGCCATGAGATAAGTTCTAAATAAACTCTTCCAAAGAATCAAACGCCCACCCCCCCCCCCCCAAATCATATAAGATAAATTACGATATTTAAGATCAGAATTTATTCAGCTACTCTTAGTTTCAAAAAAATTCTCTTGCATTCAATTCACATGCCAACAAGAGTATTATATTTATATTTATCTAAAGCCCAGCAGTCCATGATGGAAAAACTAATGAATTTGGAGGTTAGCTATTTGGTTTGCCTCATAATAAAAAGTACAAAGTCTAAATAACACAATAGTACAAGGCTTAACATGACATTTCAGACTTCTTAATGCACTCCACTTAAATAATCACACATTAATAATGTATAAGAATTCAAGCCAGTAAGTGTAAGACATGGTTGTAACAAGTAACAATTTATACCTTGAAAATCCAATGTTGTTCTCAAACACAAAGTCATAAGCATACGTAGCATAAGAATCACAACATATGATGTGTTGAACATTTTCATACTGCGGGTCTGGAAAGAAGTGGCCATACTGCAATACAATATTAAGTTATTCTATAGACTATAAGAAGATGCAAAAATTGTGAATTACAAATCAATCCCACCCAACACGCTTACAGAATTGCCAGGTTTAAATTCAGTTGAGGTTCTTAATCGCAGGACACAACCAAAAGCATACGGCCTACTCAGCATTCGATACCTGCAAAGAGAAAAGATCACAATATAGTCACCCTTAGTGATATATGTGAAAGTTTTGCATAGATATCATTGATACTTAAGGTGGTTTTGGCAACACTTCTGACTTCAAATACATTTAATTATCAAATTTGAGTCCACACTTATCACTTGAGGTAAGTGATTAGTAAAAAGAATAAGTAGCACTTGATTACTTTAAATAATCTATAGTTAACTACAATAATAAGCATTTATTTTCATATGGTTACAATACAAAAAATATATTTAATTAACTTAAATCCAATGTGATTAAGGAGACAAGTGGTATAGTACCACCTCAAGTTGAGATTGTATTGAAGACACGGATACACAGCCAATCAGCAAATATTGAACAACTATCCTACTGATATATATCAAACAATTGCAATTACTTTACCAGTAAAGTATGTCTAGGGGTATCATATTAACAGATGAGACTTACATGTCCTGAGGCAAAGTTGAATCCTCAGTACTTGTATATAAAAATAAGGAGCCCCCACTCTCAATACTCAGAAATTTTAGGGATGCCAAATCAGTATACTCATTTGTTACGGCAAATATGTCAACACATACACCTGCTTGAACAGCAACAGCAGCCTGTAAAACACAAGTCAATTTTTCCACTTCTAAGAAATGGGAGATAGCAGTAATAATAACAACTAGTTAAATACCAGATCTTTATAAAATGGTGTCTGCTCCGGGAGTAAAGCACGATCTGCATCCTCTCCTTTGCTTGCATATTGCTCACCATATCGTCTTGTGTCCAATTGTCCAGCTCCAAAATCAGGGGGACCGGACAAGAAAGCAAAGATTCTAGCTGCAGTACTCAATAGAAATAATATCTACTTGAGCCTTTTATGTAAGAAAGATTGAACATTAAATAAACATGTTAACAAAATCATAAATGGTGAGTTTTGTATTTGATCATTCATACCTAATGCAAAAGTGTTTCCATATTCAGATCCAAGGTAACTGCAAAGGGCTTCCATTGCCACCCCAAAACCGCGCCCACCTATCAGTACTCCATCCAGTCCTTGACCTGCTGCTGTGGTTCTCTCCCATGAAGTTGTTGGTCTAAGTGTTTCAAGTGCAGATGCAATACGGTCCTTACAAGTTTCCACCTGCAATAAAAATATGGAATTTAGACTTGACACGTTTTTCCATATATTGCAACCTTTGTGCTTCAACATGACATACGGGAGCCAGAAACTGTAACAAAGGCATGACATCTTCAAGCTCAATTGGTAAGGTTCCTTCTGCATCAGGAGGGATGAAAACATTTTTCACAACAGGTATTGGACCTTGAACATCATACAGTCCTAGTTTGTGGGTGAAGGTAGCAAGCCCAAAAAGTGAACCAGGAGCAAGAGCTGCAACAAAAATCAAAAAATAAGAGCAATGTTCAAAAGATCTACCTTACGAAGAAAAGAAACATATCAGTTTGATCAACATAATACCTTCCAAAGCTGCCAGCAACGCACTTTTAGTGAGTTCCAGAAACTCCTCTGAAGCTGCAATGGAACCCATAGTATTTTTCATAAGTCACAAAGCAACAACAAAAAGATACATCCACATATTTAGGAACTGAATCAAGGCTAGAAAGGAGACAAGTAGAAGCAATATACTATGCTAAGATTGAATAACAGCTATAGTAAATTCGGGGTAATTTTCTTCACCTTGATTACTGTATCCTTCTATGAATATTCAATAAGACCAAGAATAGGCAGAGGGGGAGGTTTTATAGGGGAAATAGATTGATAGTATGGCTACTTTGCAATCACGAGATCCTCTTTCTACAAAAGTTAGGCCAACAAACAGCAAAGTCTTC
The DNA here is from genome assembly GCA_030159175.1 of Glycyrrhiza uralensis. Lineage (NCBI taxonomy): Eukaryota > Viridiplantae > Streptophyta > Magnoliopsida > Fabales > Fabaceae > Glycyrrhiza > Glycyrrhiza uralensis. The sequence continues at coordinate 50,211,416 of BRZY01000003.1, read as the reverse complement.
ATCACAGTTCCAAATCATATACCAGTCTAACTAGTGTCAATTATTGTACAATTGACAAGGTATGGCACATAATCCGACACCATTGCCACGGCTTTCTCTGTCTTTTACTATCCACATTTAGCCACAAGACATCATGTGATTTGAATAACCCTCCAGTACCAACTCTTAAAGCATGGGAAGTTGATATTACAAACTCAGAATCAAACGGCAAATGTGCCATATAATCGTTGGGAATCATAATCACCATAAGCAACATAACCTACTGAAGTATAAGTGAAATATCACACTCGCCTCACACACACACAACTAAATTATCGCAATCCGCACATGAATAAGCAAGGAATCTTACATGACAAGTCAACAGCGGCAACATAGACAGGACAGGCTTGCAATGCGGCATCATCGGCCGATTCTTCTGCAACAATTGAAATCCAAAACGGTTAGTTAGATAGCGAAGTAGGAACGAAGGAGGGAGCGAATTCTGAAACACTGAGAATTACGCGGAGGCAATTCGAGATCTACGAAGGAGGACATCATCTCGGCGCAGGATTGGGGGCGAGAATAGCGCTCGATGGAGGTGGAGGAGAGGCCGTTGAGGTTGCCGCAGAGGGAGCAAGACCACGACCACTGTTCGAGCTCGCAGTAGGTGTTGAAGTAGGCCCAGCAGTTCTCGCAGCGGGGCAAGAGGTCGCCGCCGGATCCGTACGCCGGTGATTGGCCATTCTCGTCGACGGCGGCGAAGGGCGTTACGGTCACTCCCCATAGGAGGCCTGAGCCCTCGCGTGCGTCTGTGTCCATTGGGAACCGCGACACTGTGGCCCTCACCGCCATGCTTCCTTCCTTCCACTCCTCACACACACACACACACTGTGTTCTTTCTTGTGTGCGCGCACACCGAGTTAGACTCAGACTCGTTCTGCCACTTGACTCACTCAATTTTGTTTCTCTCGTGTTCTTTACTTTGGAATTAACATGAACGCTGGTTATTTTATTTTACAATGTCAATGCGACAAAAGTATTTCCTTCACACTGTTTTTTCTAATTTCTAACACTGATACTACGTTAGTGTGATGTCAAAAATTCACAATTTTTATTTCACTGTATTTTTAATTGTTTAAAAATTTAATATTTAATCTTTTTATATAATAAATAATGTTTTTTATTAAAATTTCAGCTTTATATTTTTAATCACTTTCCTTGATAGAAAAAATCAGCAACATGTGATATCTTATCTCTTTTTATTTCTTTACTTAGGGCTTGTTTGGATAAACTGTTTATTTAGTATAAGTGTTTATTATATAAGTATTTATGTATAAGTTATTTTTATAATCGAAGAGATAATGTGATGAAACTAATTTTATATAACCTATAAGCTATTTTGATAAACTATCATGGTGAGCTTATGGAAATAAGCTCAAAACAGCTTATAAACTAATCATAAGTTGTTTTCATAAACTCTGCTAAATAAATTGACAAGTGTTTATATCAGTAGATAAACCTAAATAAATTCTACATAAACCAATCCAAACAAATTTTTATTACATCACTCATCTATCTCTCATTCATCTTCTATTTTTTGTCACTCAAAATGTTAAATGACATTTCTAACATTTTCCCACTGGATATATAAACTGTATTACCAATCAGTATAATTGCTCTTAACTACCACTACTGCACTGGTTTAAATTACAGTTGTGCTAGCTTTAAAATTTCACCATACGCCTTGAATTCATTTCCTTCCCACCATCTTGTTCCTCATTGTTGTTCAGAGAGAACACACTCAACGCAACAATAAGAAATTAAAAATACAGATAAGAAAATAAGAATAAAATACAGAGTTAATGATTCTCACGTTGTTCCACATTGTTGGGGACCCTTTTCTTGGATCCAACTCCAACTTCCCCTACCTTCCCCTTTCTCTTTCCCCGGTTAAAAATTGACCATTAATTTGCTGAACAAAAACGAAAAAACAAAAAAAAAAACTTTTTTCTTTTATAGTCATCGCCATTTTCTTAAACCAGAAAACGTTTTCTATATTCCAAGAAAAAGCCTTTCTTTTTAAATTTTTGTATTGCCAGCCATGAGTATGACTGAGGTGCTACACTCTCCAACTACATCAACAACGACATGCCGTTTCTCTTCATCATCGTCGCCAACCACTCCTTCCTCTTCTGGTCATGGCACTCTCATTCTCTCCAGCACCGACCAAGAAGAACCACCACCCTCTTCTTCTTCTTCTTCTGTGGCCGTGACGGTTGGCGACGGTTTTTCTACGGCCACTGACTGTGACGCAGGGGAGGTCACAGACAGGGACAGGTCGACGCAGCAGCAAGAGGAGGAGGAGGAGCTGTCCCTTTTGGCCATTCTTGTGACCCTTCTCAGGAAGTCCCTCGTTGCTTGCACCCCTGACACGTCGTGCTCCATGGAGATCGGTTTCCCCACTAACGTGCGCCATGTTGCGCATGTAACCTTTGATAGGTTCAATGGTTTCTTGGGTTTGCCCGTTGAGTTTGAACCCGAAGTCCCCACAAGGCCTCCCAGTGCTAGGTTGGTTCCTACGTTGTTAATTATGGACATGTTTGGATGTACGGTGTGATACTCAAAATTGATTTTGCCTTGGTCATCAGTGATTTTAGGTGTTTGTCTTTTTGAAGAGAAAGCAATTCTGTTGCTAAAAATGGATTTTGCCTAAAGCAAAGATTTGTAGCTTTTATTAAGTTAAAAAATTTACACTTAAGTTTTACCTTTCAAATTTTAACCAAATCAATTTTACAAAATCAAGTTAAGTCAAAATCACTTTTGGCAAATGTTACTCTAAACACACACATAATCATGTTATGAATGTATATTATGTTCTTCTCTTTTACTTGTTGCCAAACTCGTCACGTTATTGTTCATCATTCATATCATGTCTCAAGTCATAATAACATTAGTGAGTATCATTATATACAGCGTATGAATTTTCTTCCCACAACTTTGTGGTGTGTATAATTGCTAATTTGCAATTTAATCCTTTTGTAATTCACTGAGATTCACATGGTTATGGATTTGACTATGTAGTTTGGTGGTGAGTGTGTAATATCACTAGTAGACTAGATACCATTCATTGGATTAATTATTGGGTGGGATAGATCGTAGAGTTTCAAACAATTTGCAGTTAGTTTTAGCTTCCTGTCTTTATCATGATGGCTGTTTCTTGTTTAGTCAATCCAAAATCCATTTTAAGTTTTAACTAATCTGATGTGTGATTTTTTGTGAATTTCTTGTTTTGATTTTCACATGTAGTGCAACTGTTTTTGGAGTTTCAACAGAATCCATGCAGTTATCGTATGACACGAGAGGGAACAGTGTGCCAACTATTCTGTTACTAATGCAAAGGCACTTGTATGCTCGAGGAGGGTTGCAGGTTGATGTTGCCTAGATCTTTCTCAGCTTCTCTTCTCATTGTCACAAATTCTCATGGCATTGAATTCAACAACTGAACACAATCTGAAACAAGCAAAAAAGGAAGATGAAAAAATGACAGTCCTGCTTTATAATTCATCACTCTATAATATGCACTTGGTCATTACTTGGTTAAATAGTTAACAATTGAATTTAAACCATGCAGGCAGAGGGAATTTTCAGAATTAATGCAGACAATAGTCAAGACGAATATGTTAGGGATCAATTGAATAGGGGAGTGGTCCCAGAAGACATTGATGTACATTCCTTGGCAGGGTTAATTAAGGTATAACAACAAAAGGATACATGATACATGATGCTTGGAAATACTACTTGCGAGATGCTGCTTAGTACTATCTATTCTGTCTGTGATCTTGTTTTGGTTTGAGAAGAGATGTAGTGTATGATAATTTGATTTGATATTCTTGTACTCTTGAAGGCTTGGTTCAGGGAACTGCCTAGAGGTATTCTAGATTCTTTATCTCCTGACAAGGTAATGCAATGTCAGACAGAAGACGATTGTATTGAACTGGCAAGGCAGCTACCTCAAACCGAAGCTTCCCTTTTGGATTGGGCTATCAATTTGATGGCTGATGTTGTCCAAGAGGAGCATCTGAATAAGATGAATGCCCGCAACATTGCCATGGTTTTTGCACCAAACATGACTCAGGTTAGTTCCAATGAGTTTTCTAATTCTCTAAAGAATTGCAAGGATGAAAATGCATACATATACCATATCAGTCCTGTACTCCTATTGTATTTTCACCTTCACTAATTGCATTTGGAAATCCAATTGAAGTTTTGTTCTCTAGGGAAGTATTTTCTACACTATTTGTTTGAAATTTGGTCATGTTTGTGGGTCAATGGGTAAAGCTGTAAAGGATTTAGTGATTCCTTTTGTGTCTTAACAAATTAGGTGGTCATTGTGACAATACTTTTAACTCTAGTGAAGGCCTGATTGTGTTGTAGCTTATCTTAAACTGATGGGTAAAGCTGATTGCAGATGGCAGACCCTTTGACTGCATTGATGTATGCAGTTCAAGTGATGAACTTCTTGAAGACACTTATATCAAGGACACTGAGGGCAAGAAAGGATTCTGTTAATGTAGAACCATCACCTGGATTTCATTTAGAGCCTTCTGATGAGAATGTGGACCATAGTCTTTTGGGGTCCTGCCAGCAAGATGATGTTGCCACCTCAGGAAATGAAGAGGATCATGGGGAAACCTTTGCTTGTGAGAAAACTGTATTAGAATGTTCCCCTGAATCCATTCAACAAAACAAAGACTCAACTGAAGGAGAATCTGTTGGTTTGATAAGCTCATGTGAGGATCTAGTTTGTGATGAGATTGAGGATTTGTATTGTGTGTTTCCACCCAAAGGAAACGTTGGCAAGAGTAAGACTGGCCAACCAAGCAATTCAAGTACTAAAAAAGGGGCCAAAAAAACCAGAGAGAAAATGGGCATTAGCAATTTGAGCCACATAGATTCAAGATCAGAGCGCATAGAAGCCTGGCGGTGAAGAAAGCACCACTGTGCTGGAGTGTAAATTGATTCTGACATTGTGGTTATTGTAATTGTATAAGTTTGTCTGGGGTCTTAAGTTGCAACTTGCAAGGACAAGTTTGTGAAGTGGTTTCAGTTTTATTATTTCCTTGGTTTGTTTGACTTGTCCGATTTCAAGAATGGCACTATGATCAACACTAACATTGTAATGAAATCTCATTTTCCTATGTGTGTTTACTTGTATTCTCATAGTTATTCCTGATTGGTCTTCCTCTGTCACTATTGCAATGTTCAAATTGTTCAGCTACCTATTTGGCACCGGTGTATGGCTACTAATGCAGTACAATAGGTTTTGTCATAATCTTCAATTATTTCCCAAGATAATAAATATGATATGCTAAATTGCTAATAATGAGTTACCTGAACTCTTAGGTAAATGCAGCTCTTGTTTAATTTTATTTCTGCAATGGTAGAAGAACCTTTGTATCCACTTCAATTGTATGATTACCAAATTTACAAAGCAAAGAGAAATTTGAGACCTCCAAGAGAGGTGTAGGCCCAGTCTGAAACAATTCTACTGATAACCAAGTAGATTTTTTATGCTACAATAACCAAAGTAGGTTGAGTTACCTAGTAAAGTACAAATGAACCTTACAATATCTCTCTTGGCTAATATCCAGAGAAAGGAAAACCACTCATTAAAAGAAAGCCTTGCAAGATACTTCCCAACAAAACTCAATTATGTGTTATTTGTGTACATATCAATCAAAGGATAAGGCAGTGAAAGCGAGCGCTGAATGAGAATCAACCAGTTTGTGTAAAGGAGCACTAACCGAATATTCCTCATGCTTTTTTCTCCAGCAAATGATGATTTACAAGTGGAAGTGGTGGTAGTGGTTGTACTTGTCTGTGACTATTCTATACTGTATACCCTTATCTGAATGCAGAAACCTGCTAACCAATTCCAATCAATCACTATTTTTGGAAACAAAGGCAAAGGCGATTCCAATTTTAACATGCATTAATTCAAAGGCCCTTTTATGTGGAATAAAAATAAAAATTTCACCAACCCTATAGACTCAACTTAAGGATACTTTCTGTACAGTAGAGAAAGATGACAATTAACAAACACCATTTGAAGAAGCTAAGGTTTAGGGTCTAAGTAATCTTTTATTTTGTCAAAAAATACAAAGCTGATATCTGTGCTGAATCATTGTCACCACGTGTGTCACATGACAGTGCTCACTGCTCAGAAGCATGCCACGTTGCCTGCAATATTGAATCAGGTAAAGCCACTTGGGAAGCTAACAAGTCGTTAAATGTATGATGATGATGTAACGTGGAGTAAGGCTGTGAAGGGTGTGGTTCCTGGTTGTATATATGTGTATGTGTATGTGTACAAGTAGTCTTGCCGTTCACATAAGTATGATCTAGACGGTACACAATAACAACACGGGGTCGGAACAAACCTCAAAAATCTATAAATAGGCATGATATATTAATATATTATATAGTGGATTTACAAAACATTTTTCACAAGCTAGGTAAAAATCCATAAATGATAATAACAAGGATGTGTGAGATTTTTTTAAAATTTTACATAACCTTATCAGGCTGGGCAAAAATGTAAAGTCCGCAAAATTTCAAATGTGACACTTGATCAGATAAAGTCAACAGATTTCGTTTCAAAAAGAAAAGAAATATAATGGAAGGGGAGGGGACCTAGAAGGCTTTTTAAAGAGAGAATCCAAGTTATGGGGTCTCTATATGTTCTCACTATTGATCCAATCCAATACAATTTACAAAAACTAAATCGAAAATAAAAAATTTGAAAACCACAAAGCCGATTTTTTCTAACGGAATTGAATCAGATTTTGGATCTTATGTTGAAAATCAATCCAATTCAAACCACACCAATCATATTCCTATGTGTATTGAGTTTATTCAATAATTAGTTATATGTATTAAAAAAACTTGTATGAAATAGGAATTTATTATTTATTGTATTTGATATGATATAAAATCATGTATCACATAATATTTATAGTCTATTTGAAAAATCGAAATCCAATCCAATCCAAACCGAAATTAATTGGAATGGATTGGATTGAATCAAATTTGATTTTAAAATAATGCCAATTGAATAGTCAAAGAACAAAATCGAAATAATTGGATATGAAATTTTTATTCCCTCAAAATCAATCCAATCCATTCCACAAATACCCTTGAATATTCAAGTCATGATCACCAAATCCAGGCCAAGCCGCGTAACCACCTATTCATGTTCCACATCAGCGGATAAAAAGATACCAAACAAAAATCACAGCCTCTTATCCTACATAATAGCATGGTCCTCCCTGATTTTTCTTCAGCAAATCATGCTGTTTTCGTGCCTCTTTTTCCGCCCTTTTTAAATTTCTCCCGTTCCCTTAACTACCACCAAAAGTATCACACATCCGTCTTTCTTTATGTGCTGTTCTGTTTTCTCTAGATAATAAGATAACACCAACCTAAACAGACGCAAACTAAGCAAGCCATGTCATCAGCCAGTCTTCAACACATATTTGAAAACCCATTGCCAGAAAACCCAACACTGCTTGAATCCCTCTCATGGAGCCAAAAAATCAAACCGGTCAAATCCATCGATCACTCCTCCTCTTCCTTCACTGAGATATTCGGAGAGCTCCATTTCAAGGAGAGTCCTCAATCACCACCACCACCACCTTCTCCATCATTAATCTCAGAGATAAAACCCTCTGTTTCAACCAATACCCCAACAACAACAACAACCCATGCCAACAGTAACAAAAGTTCATCCTTGAGTTGTCAAAGTTTGCATCTTTGCACGGAGGGCCTTGGTTTTGAAAGCTCAGATGATACTAATGAAGAGTTGAAGATGAACTGGGAAACACAGGAGGAAGAACAGGGCGAGGAGAGGGTGCATTATGGGGAATGGAAGAGCAGGTCAACGAGGGTCAACGGGGTGAAGTACCCTCCACCCATTTCATGCATAAGGAAGCCTTGGGTTAGCTTCAGGTCTTATAGGGACAATGGGAGGTTTGTGCTTAAAGAAATAAGGATACCCACACAAGATTTCCTTCATGCTCATAGAGAAGATGGAAGGCTCATGCTTCACTTTGTTCAGCCTCCTGATGATGAAGAGTTTCTGGGAGAAGATGAAGAACAGCAAGAAGACAGCCATGAAGAAGAAGAAGAAGAAGAATATGATGATGGTGTAGAAAGTATGGATGGGGGAGAAGAAAATATGGGGAAAGAAAGTCATTCCAGTGTAACAGATCAAGTAAACTAAGAAATTATTAGATAGATTAATGCCTAAGCCAGTAAGCCACTTCTTGTGATGCAAAAAAATAAAATGGCAGGAAATTTATTTACCATTGTATTTTACATTTTTTTCCTAAGCAATGCTTCCAGCACATTCATCAATTTTCAAGAGTTTAATTTATATATTCTGTGAGAGTAAAGCCTCTTTACACACTCATCCAATCAAAATTCATCTTTTTGCCACATCATTCTATTCATTAAAAATGGCAATTAAAATTAGAAAAAAAAACCTAAAAAGAAAACAAGACAGTGATTATGTAGTGCTCTGTTCTTGTGCCGTCTTGACGTGATCACCCCCTCTCGTAAAACCCCTGTTCTCGTGCCATCTCGACGTGGTGCTCTGCCTTCTCAAAGCCACACTAGCCCTGCTATGTTGTTGTGACACTGTTCCCTCTCTACGTCCCTCCGTTGCTGCGATAGTGCACCTTTGATCTCGTTGTCGAAAGGTCGACATGGTTGCAGCACCTCTACTCCCCCCCCCCCCCCCCCCCCCCAATAGCGTGCATATCTGTTGTCGTTGTAGCAGATAAGTGCTTGGTTTATATTCTAAAAAGCAAAGTAATGCAAAACAAAGCTATGCTAATATGATAAACAAATCTGTTAATATGTGACATGAATGTATAATTTGCATTAGAGAAGAGTGATTTAATTTCATAAACAAAAAAGAGGAGTGATTTAATGAAGGTTCTTTTTTAATAGAATTGCTTTTTGTAGGTACTTTTTTCCCTTATTTTTCCGGTGCAACCTTATTAATTTTAGGTAATTGTGCTGCCGTGATAGGTCTAAATATGACAGATGTGCATGGAGATTCCACCATGATTAGCTCTGATTATACTCTATTCGAGCAAAATGGATTCCTGCTTATGTACGTCAAAATTTTTGTGCTGGAATGTCCACCACACAAAGGAGTGAAAGTATGAATAAGTGCTTCAAGGATTTTTTGAATTCTTGTACTCCATTGAGCAAATTTGTGACACAAATGAGAAGACTCTTGATGCACGTTATAACAAGGAAAGAGAAGACTTTCAAAACAAAGAATGTATTAACCATAGTGTGCTCTAATAATGTTCTGCTAATACCGTTGTGTTCTGTTATTTTATCCTGACAAATTGATAAATTTCAGCGAGATTAGTTATTACATTGGATTCAAGAATGTATATATAATAATAATAATGCGCCCCTCTATATAATGCAAATTTGACATAGACAGAATTTTCCAAACTGTGTCCAGCTCTTTGGAAGTGGTGTTAATCAATATAATATAAAATGTTACTCCACATTTTATCCGGAATAGATGACAATATAGCAAAGGTCTAAGACATTCTTATAACTCAGTTGATGTCCAATAGGTACAAATTAACAAAGATAAAGAAAAATGGACTACAATATTACACTATTGTTTATTTTTTGGAGCAAGAAAACCAACATTATGAATATTTTCATTATCTGGTTTACATTTTATTCTTACAAGATAAGGTAACAAGTTTGTGCAAATGAATTTGATAATGCTAAACAAGAGTTGTATGGCTGAGGGAAGTATCAAATGCCCAAGATTTCGAATCCATGATCATTCTTGAGTATAGATAGTTGAGTTGTGTCATTCAACAACTTTAGCTCAGAGTGTTGAAGCAAGTATAAAAGCAGTAACAAATCCCATATAAACACTTTTCCAGTGGACCTTTCTCCATATACTCAGAAGCAAGATGGCAATGGACCTTGAGAAGCAAGATGATTTGCTTGAGAAGCTTGTAGAAGGCTTTCTTTAACTCTGCTGACATTCATTGTCTTTGTAGAATGCAACCAAACTCTTCATATGGGAGATATAGATATAATGCAAGTTCCTGAGGCTAATATAAGGAAACCAATCAAACTTTTGGTCATAAGAGGAAAAAAATTCAGATTTACTAGACAAAATATAGTAGATTTGGTTAAATAAGAGAATCTAAGCCACATGATGAATTTTTTTGTTTTGAAAAGTCAAATGTTATTAAATGGCCAAATAGAGCACAAGAAGTGCCATAGTTGCAAATCAGTACAAAGGTCCAGCAAAAGGGAAACAATACAAAGGCAATACAAGACAAAAGCTCAATAGATGCTCTATACTGCATAATGCAGCAGCAAATGAGTGGCAGCTGCTAAAGTCCTATAAACATGAAATAAAGGAGTTTAATAACTACCAGAATTTCTAAACAAACCCATTAAGCATGCGCAGAATTCATAGTGGTGTTATAATGCATTGGAAAAAATTACTCAGACATTCATCCTAGCAGGTACAAAAAATTGCTCAGAAATTCATAGTGCCACAGAGAGTGGGGCAACCCAATATGTAGTACCACTATACTATCAAATGCACCTTACATCAATGACAACAAAAATGAAATGAGCAGCAGAGAATTGGTCCCATAATCCAATTCTATTTTATACTAGATTGAACCATAATCTTTTCAGAATCTCAAAACCTTTAAATTTGATACTAAATTGATTCCAAAGCAGTCAAGAAAAATTAAAAAATAAAATAAAACTAAAAAAATAGAAGAATAAAGAGGCAAATGACGAAGAGGCAGATAGTTTGGGTGAAGAAAAAAATGACTTACAAAGACGAATGAACTGGGAGGCCAATGGAGGAAGGCGAGCGAAAGCACGGGACGTGTAACCCAGGGACAAAGAACGTTGGAGAATGGAGGTGAAGGCAAGCCTGGAGGTCGGAGTGTAGAAAACGAGAATGATAGTGAAGATGGAGATCGCGTGCTGGATTGGGTTTCGACGAAACCAGGGACAAAAAAACAGCATGAGGAGAAATGGAGAAGACGAACAGATTACAATTTTTTAGGGAGTAAATGGGCAAATTGCCCCCTGAAAGATGCAGTCATTTGCAAGTAGATCCCTGAAAGATGGAAATAAAAAAAATCTATCCCTGAAAGATACCTTTCGCTGTCAAATAGGTCCCTGACGTCATTTTTGACATTATTAGGGGTCATTTTGAAATTTTAAAAATTTAGATGAATGAAAAAAAAAATAAGAGCACCGATTCTTTCCCCACACAATCCCTCACCCTCACCCCCCCTCTCTCTCTCCACCGCCTCTCACTCTTCTCTCTCACCCTCTTCCTCTTTACCACCACCACCTCTCACAACTCCCTCACCTCCTTCTTCTTCCCCCCTTCCCCCTTCACCACCACCTTCCCATTCCTCAAATCTCCACCACCACCACCCCATTCCTTCCCTTCTCCACCACCACCCAATTACATGCAGCAGAACACAAAAACCAGATAGGCATGGCCAAGTATGGCACCCACCAATAAGGGGCAAAAATAATTGCCAAAAGCATACAGAAAATGTATTGTAATCTGTTTTTTTTTCCAAACATTGTAATCCTCAGTTGTGCATAGAATAAATTAAGAGTTCTTCACTTACTAATTTTCAATTACAAAATTAGACAAGCAGTGAAAGGATCAAAGCTAATAATTCATCATAACACCCTATTCACAATACAGAAATTGCTAACAAATGTTTTGACAAACTATAGTTAAAATTTGATTGATTTCACATAAAAACCCACATATCCAGATATTAAGAACCTATATTAAGAACCTATAACAAATGAATAAACACACAAAGATAGAAAGAATTCAAAGCCCTCAAATCTCATAGCTTAATAAAGAATCATCTACAGCTTTTGCCACCGGTTTCATTCACAGCCTTTTTGCACTTTTATAAGTTGTAATCCAAACAGACACCTAGTCACACACACACACGGACATAAGGAGAGATAGATAGGGGAGAGAGAGAACCGTATTGTTAATGGTGATGGTGGAGATTTGAGGAATGGGAAGGCGGTGGTGAAGGGGGGAGGGGGGAAGAAGAAGGAGGTGAGGGAGTTGTGAGAGGTGGTGGTGGTGAAGAGGAAGAGGGTGAGAGAGAAGAGTTAGAGGCGGTGGAGAGAGAGAGGGGGTGGGGAGTAGGGATTGCACGGGGAAAAGAATCAGTGCTCTCATTTTTTTTTATCTATCTAAATTTTTAAAATTTCAAAATGACCCTTAATAATGTCAAAAATGACGTCAGGGACCTATTTGACAGCGAGAGGTATCTTTCAGGGATAGGTTTTTTTATTTCCATCTTTCAAAGACCTACTTGCAAAAGACTGCATCTTTCAGGGGGCAATTTGCCCATTTACTCATTTTTTAGGTTATTTTATTTAAATTTGATTTAAAATGTTTTAATATGATGTGGCAAAAAGATGAATTTTGATTGGATGAATGTGTAAAGAGGTTTTACTCTCACAGAGCATATAAATTAAACTCCAATTTTCAATACTCATCTTTTATTTCCTTTTTTTCTCTTTTCTTATCATCCATCACTTCTCTTTTTTCTATTCTCTTTTCGTTCAAGGTGTTAAATGACATTAGGGTGTCCAAAAATTATTTTTCTTTAAAAAAAATTTGACTTACAAGAGGAGCATAGGAACCAAGTGTGTAAAATGAGTTTGTTAATAAAGCCAAATTTACTCCTTTTAAAAAATTTGAAGTTAGTGCAATGACCAAATTGAAGTCGTAGAATAAAGAATAATTTTAAATGATTTTATAATGAAAAGTATTCTGATCAATTGAAATCAATTTTTACATCTTAATTTTTTCATTACGTCTACCAATTGCTCCTATTGGCCTGGGCAACCGGTTGCACTCACTGTTGCTGATGTTGTGGTTGTGGCGAGGAGCTGAATCGGATCTAATGGCGGCAGTAGGAGGAGGCATGGTGAAGCCAAGGACACGAGTCTTGTGTTAGTGCAACAATTTTCAACGGCGGGTAGCGACAAAGATTAGAAGTTTCATGCTCAAAGCAATCACTACCAAAAAAATGGAAACAGAGGCGAGAAGCAAGATTCACATGGGGCAAATCAGTGAGGAGGGGGAAGGGGTGAGAAGAGGAGGGGCCAAATGTTGCAAGAGAAAGGGGGGAAATTAGGGTGAGAATCAAAAAATGGAAAAAAAATGGAAGGAAAGAAATAAAATTTTAAAATATAATCTTTAATTTTAAACTATGGCCACAAGAATCATAAATAACACTTTTCCAAAAATTAGAGATTAAAAAGAGATATTTTTTTAGAGGATTAAAAACAAATATTTCTCTTTTACAGAGACTAAGAATATATTTAATCCATAAAATTATTACTGTTATTCATTCATTTATTATTTTTTTATTCTATGTCAAAAAAAAAACTTAAGCATCACTTGTTTTAGATGGAATGGAAGAGTAAACAGTCATTTTAGTCTCTGAGAGTGTCAGGTGATATCACTTTGGTCCCTGGCAAATGTAAAATTCAAAAAAAATCCTCAACTGGTATACAATGTTAGTCACTTTAGTCCCTGTCGTACGAAAAGTAATACTTTTAAGGACTAAAATGAAAGTAAGTAATCACTTTTTATGGACCAAAATGACAATAAATAATCACTTTTAGGGACCAAAATGACTAACGGATGACAGTTGAAGACCTTTTTTGAATTTTGTATCTGTCAGGGACTAAAGTGACATTGTTTGACTCTCAGATACCAAAGTGAGTGTTTATTCCAGAATGGAAGGAGTATAAAACATCCTTCTCGATTCTCGCTCGATATTACATAGTTTCCCTGTTGTACGCTGTTTCCAGCTCCGGCAACACATGGATATAACCAATCTCAAACTCTTTCTAATCGCAATATCACCGTGCCAAATGCAAGTGATCAATCACATGACATCAGAACAGCTGGTGAAAATAAATTTCGGTTCTCGTCATGCTACATTGCTACGCAACATCAAGAACAGATAGGTCACATGTGAAACATCGTGGACATAAAAGAAGTAATCCATGCAATAGTATGATGGAATAAAGGCAGAGTGGTGTGTAATTATTTATTTTTGTGTAAATGCTGCTACCAAGACCAAAAGGAGAACAAGGCACCACTACTGAAATCTTCAATCCTGCACTTCTGGCTTCTTTGCAGTGCCTTTAAGGTACCACCCTAAAGCCCCAAACATTGTTATAGTACCAGCTACAACTGCATAGTTCCGGTACTTGTCAGTTGAAACTTTGTCAGTTGATGTTTCAGTATGTCCGGAGCTACTTGGTTTGGCATCAGTTACTGAACCACCTGAGCCTGCAGCTTCCTTTGCTTCTGGTTGAGGACCCTACAATAAATAATAATATATAATATATTACAATATATTTACATCAAGTTCGAAGCATGAAAGACAATGCATACCAAAATGGAGAACAATGGAAAATGACACTCACATCTCCCATGGGTGTAGAGAAGAAAGAGATAGAAAGAAAGGAGAAATAAAAGAGAGAAAAAGTGACAAATGTGATGATGAGTAGCTTGATGATAAAAGGAGAGATATAGAAAGAGAAGGTAAAACATGATTTGAGAGAAAGAGAATATGAACATATAAGAACTCGAAAAGGAGTTCTTGCAACCAAGTTACAGAAACAGAAAGTCACATACAAGAATTGACTCTCCCACGTAAGTGTTTGGAAGAGCTTCAAAAAATAGTTTGTGATGTGTCTATAAGTTGTTTTCAGCTTATTTTCATAGCTCCCCAAAATAGCTTATAGAAGCAACTTAGAAATCATGCATTTTTGGATGATAAGAATGGGCAAGAGAATGGTATAGTTAATTAAACAATAAATACATAGTAGGCAATTGTATAGAATCGAGACTTCATTTGAATAGGATTAATTATGATTTTTGTGACATTTTGACATTGGTTAGGGAAAATGTGTAATTTTTATGATATGTTTACAGGGGAAAGAATATTTTGATATGGCTAAGGGAGAGATATGTGTTTATGCTTTGTTTATTTATGATCAAAAGTATTTTTTTCATAAATTATGATCATCATTTACGGATAAGGTTATGTATCAATAAAAAATATCAATGTCTGTTTACAAATATCATGCATTTTTATAAATTCATGTAAACAAAATCTACATCATATCATATCTCGAGTTTTTAAGAATTTCCTGTATCTTCGTTTATGTGTCATAGGCAACCAACTTTCATATTATGATCCCTCTTATCTTCTAGGAAATGGTCCATCATGTAAAAATGAGATGATTAGTGGTCAATCTACTAGGGACTCAGCAGCTGAGGGCATCCATTATCTTATGTACACCCTTCAACCTTCATGCCTAGGATGTCACAATTTATGCTGACTCTATTGTAGGCACAATTGAAATTTCCTAATAAAGGGGTGACGAATTTTTTTTCTTTAGTGTTATAGGCCAAATTACAAATTTCCTCATAGGTTAAAAAACAGGTTGGGCCCGTAAGCTGATTGCCTTTAGTATTATTTTATGGATTTTAAATGGGTAATGAGTAATTCCTAGATCATTTGAACAAATCAAACCCATATTGCTTCCAACCTATCCACTTTCCACCCACAAAAACTGATAAACTCCTCAATCAGAAAACTAAATATGGAATAATGGGTTGATGACCCAAAAGTTAAGTACTTTTAAGTTCATCACGTACAGTATCACAATTGTAAAAGATTAATAGGTGAAATTTGAGGGCATACCTTGCGAGCAAGCTTCTCCAACTTCTCTTGCTCAGCTTTCTGCAATATAAAAAGCAAGTAAACACCACAGATACAACCACCAAGCACAAACCTCTATTAATGTAGACAAACTCTACCAACATAAGCTAGCATCTTTCTCAACAGTGATTGAGTGGATTAGCAAAAGATATGGATGCATAATTTTAACTTTTATATATATACGAACATGTTATGAAGTTGTTGAGCAGCAATCTATTTTCCAGGCAGGTAGTAGATTAAAAGATTAACAGAGCACAAAGTGAACAAGTAATTGTTTCCTACTGTTAGAAATTAGAATTCAATGCAACACTCATCACTTATGATCCTAACACTCTAGATACAGCTATTTACACAATTCCAATGGATTAGTCAAAGCCAAAATGATATCATTTAAAACAAATTAAAAATATGAACGCATTAAAAGAAAATATTATTTTAATTTTCCTCAACATGTACAAAGGATGCAGAGTGATGTATGCTATTGACCATCACATTTCTTCATTAACAGTGCATGCTAGCAGCAATTTTTCACAAGCACCGGTTTCAACATAGGTCTTAAACATGTTTTAGAAGCATTTACAATGTCATATTAAAAATTTATTATACCAGGGCTCATACAGCTCAGTTTGTACTTCACACAGAAGAACTTTTGAACTTTTAGAATGCCAAAGCAAATCCTAATTGTACAATGATATTTATTTATCTCCCCAAATACAAAGAAACTCCTCGAGTATATGCACGTACTATTTAATACACCATGAGCAAGAAAAACGTGAAGGAAACTACCAAGGAAAAACTTCAGTGCATAAAAGTTTGCTATAAAGGCACTTCATTACACTAAAACTTGGTAAAACCAAACAACCTGAAACAAAAATAAATTAAAGCAGCTTACCTTGAAGTAAGCATTTTCTGCAGCTTTTTCCTCCTCGCTGAGTATTTTGCCAGAGCCACTGCTAAATGGCCTTCTAGATGTTCTAGATGCATATCTTGCGGCCACCCGGGTTGCCATTGTCATCAGTTTTTGTATTTTCTTCTCTTCTGTAAATGACATAATAAATGGTAAATTTGCTTGTCTTATCATTAGACTCAGCGGAATCCAGCCACCAGCAATATTCACACTCACACACACATGCAAATAAGAATAACAGCATTTCAATATCAGAGCTATATCCCACATATTGCCGAACACTTCAAAAGCAAGAAAGGAAAAATCTCAACAGTCTCGGGATTATGCACATAACAA
The DNA here is from genome assembly GCA_030159175.1 of Glycyrrhiza uralensis. Lineage (NCBI taxonomy): Eukaryota > Viridiplantae > Streptophyta > Magnoliopsida > Fabales > Fabaceae > Glycyrrhiza > Glycyrrhiza uralensis. The sequence continues at coordinate 50,194,310 of BRZY01000003.1, read as the reverse complement.
GAAAGAAGACCAAAAAGCGAAGTACAGGTCTCATCGAGTTTTTCCAACTAAAGGGGCTCAGGGCTCTATTAATTATCGATGGGAAATAACGCAAATTCTCTGTTTAATGTGAAATAGTAAGTGGAAATTGAACAATTTAACAGAATGAGGTCGCTGATTGATTTCAGTGAATGAATGTTACAAAAACGTGAACCTGGCATTAAGCATTGCGTATCTTCAGAAAGTTCTAAGGCACTGATTCGAAAATCTGATCCCAATATTTACCTTAAAAGCTTTTTGTTCAGGAAAGAAATGGCAGAGAAAGAGGAAAATTTACCAGACTTTCAGGAGAGGCGAGGGTGCGTTCGTTGGTAGCTGAAGCAATGCGTATTGTGTGGGTGATTTTGTTGTTCTCGCTCTTGTTTATAGGAGCAGAGCCGCTCCAGCCTTCGCTTGTGAGGGTTTAAATACGGCACCGTTTGGAACTACTAGAGTGAAGATTAAGGACCAAGTTATTCTGCCTTTTCATTGAAGAAGCGTTTGGATTCCATGATAAGGGGAATAAATTAAAAAATTGGTAGAAAGAAAATGAAAAGAAGAGAAAATAATTAAAAAACTAGAAGATTTTATATATTGTTGTGGATAGAAACTTCTCATCCATTAAATGAAAAAGTGGGGAAAAATTTGTGTTTATGTTGAATTAATTTTCATATGCTTGTAAGATAATGGTAGGTAAATGAGCATATGGATAAATTAGTCATTTCACACTAACTTTTGTCTCTTTCTCATATTTTTCTCACAAGAGAGGAAATTTCTCATATTTAGTAAGAACAATTTTTTTCAATAAATGTTATATTTTTATACAAATTCTCCTACTACTCTATAAAATAAATATTAAATAAAAAAATAAATATATTTAATGCCTTAAAAACATAAAAAAATATTTAAGACTTTATCTATTTAATAAATATGAGGATTTACAAGAATAAAATATAAAAAGATTTATAATTATTTATTTTTTTCATATTCAACTTCTTTCTTTTATTTTCTTTGAAAACAAACATGATGATAGTACGTACTCTCTCCATTAAAATTATAATATGTAAAGTTGTAAAAGAATATGATAAATACAAAATAGATGTCAAAGTACAAAATAATAATAATGACTTTTTGGTCAACAAATTAATAATGAAGGTCAATTTACTACTTATTAGCGTCTATTTTTTTTTCCCAACAAAGCCAAAGTATATGTTCATTTTAAAAGGAAGGTCGCAATTCCTTCTATATTTATTGTCTTGGAACACATCTTTTGGTTGAACCAACATTTGTGACATAAATCCAAACATAACCTTAGACGAACACATGTTTTTTATTTTTTATTTTTTCGTTATAAGCTTACTCATTCTATTCCACTCTTAATTAAGTCACTAGCTTGCATTCATTACAACAACTTAAAAGGTATGTTAAAATAATTTATTTGAGTTTATCTTATAACGTAAATACTTATGTAAGTGTTTGAAATAATTTGTAAAAATAGTTTCTAATATATTCATAAGTTATTTTTAGCATTTTTTTACAAGTTTTTCAGAATAACATATAGAAATAATTTATACAAGGTTTATATAAAATTTAAGCCATTAACCCTTAGATTACGAAATTAGCAAATCGTTTATCCAAACATACCCCAAATCCACATTTTTTATTATTGTTTTTTGACACATTTTTCATTATTAATTGACTGATGTGTATTTTGCATAAAGTGCAAAGGCTATTAGATTTAGGCTAGTCAAATGACGAGTTTGTTTTGTCAAAAAAAAATATTTTTGGTTACCTTTTTACACCGATCAACTGAAGAAAAAAAACAACTACAAAACGTGTGTTTCAATTAGACTGTACTAAAAAAAATGCTTCAATTGAGATAATACTCTCTCCGTTTTAAAACTATAGCTTTTTAAGGTTAATGCACACAGATTAAGAAATATTTAATGGAAGTACAATATAATTATAGATAGACTAAAATACCCTTATTTAATGGAAGAGTATTTATGACAAATTATCTACAAATCTTTATATTATTAATGTCAACTACTCCCACTAATAGTTATTAAATAAGGATATGGGTGGAAGAAAATAATTAATGATACTTTGGAATTGTAAAATTGCAATAGTTTTGAAACAAAAATAAAAGGCTAAAAGAGCTATAGTTTTGAAACGGAGGGAGTATTATTGGGAATAACATTGAATTACCTGTCCTCCTTGAAAAAAAAACATTGAATTACGCTTTCTATATTTTCAGCTATTATGCGAACTCGAGAAGCACAGAACAACATTAAAAGCATGACGATTCTCAACAAACAAACATTAGGACGAAGAAATATAAACAGTCCAAGGCGTTAAGGCCATCCAAAACCAATTCAAATTAAGCACAACGATTCCCAGTGCTTAGACATTAATTAATTAATGTCCGCGGTTAATTAGTCATTCTATCATTAAGCAGAGGCGAAGAGTTCCAGTTGGGCGGTGTTTTCCTGATCGATGACATCAAGGAAGACGGGATCAACGGTGACGCGGCTATCCACGTGGACCTTAAAGTGGTGGTCCCACCAGAGGACCCTAGCGGTGCCGGCGATATCGACGGCGGCGTCGAGGAGCATCTCGCGCTTTGAGACGTCGGCGAGGAATTGAGCGGCGTGGTGTGCGAGCTCGAGCGCCTTAAGGCGAGCGGGGAGGCGGAGGAGCTGGCAGGAACGCGGTGGCTGTGACCCAGCCTGAACCTGAGCGGAACCGAGGAGGGAACCCTGGTAGAAGATGGACATGGTGGTTGAGGAGTAGTGGATTGGGACTATGTTTGGGTTGGTGACGTGGACGGTGAGGAGCATCTCTGTGTCTAGGACGGGAACGTTAAGCTTCAGGGAGGTGAAGTTTATGGATATGAGGTGGAAGGTTGGGTCTTTGGGTTTTGCTGTTAGCACCGCGGATGCTGCCACCGCCGATGCTGCTCCGATAATCGCCGACGTCCAGCTCCACGTTACCTTTTTCCCCATCCAATTGAATTGAATTTTTCAATTTCTCAGTTGGAGATTCCAGAAGATGTGAATATCGCTGATGCTGATTGCGGATGCGAATGTGTGATAGTTATACACAGTCTGCTGATTGTGGAAGCCAATGCCAAATGCCAATCCATAAGGATGGACGGAGAAATTTTGATTTTACCATAACGCCCTTCAGTGGGTGTTGCTCTTGTAGGAAGAGCATGTGCGCTTCGTGGTCAATTTTTCAATCCAAATGTTGGGAGTTGGGACTTTCCTTTTCTCCATTTTTTGTCTTTTAAAATATTGAAAAAACTAAAGCACTCCCTTTTTTTTACTGGAAAAAAAATAAAGCATTCAATATTTTTTTCTTCTACTTCGAGGAGTATCCCATCGCCTATACGACGGGGACTAATCTCCCACGGGAGTTTGTTCGGCACCTCTAATGGGTGGCATCCCTCCCAGCTGAGATTTTTTCCATACCCAAGGCTCGAACCCGAGACCTTGGTTAAGGGGCGAGAGGCCTTAACCACTCACGCCAACCTCAGTTGGTAAGCATTCAATATATATATATATTACTGTAACTAAAACATGTGTAATATATTGTTCATGTTTTAAAAATCATATTAACTTTTTAAAAAATAAACCAGTTCATTTCCTTTCTTAAAAATTCTACCACTGATGCATGCTCATAGACCAAAACTGCAATCCATGTCATATTCTAACCTAAAAATTATTTATATATCGGGCCAATTTAGTGATTGTGTGTCTTATATTTCATTTAGCATAGAGTAAATCACTTAAGTTGCACTTGAAATTGTAGAGTTTGCGGAAATTTAATCTTTAAAATTATTAATATTTTAAATCAATAATTGAAATTAATTTTTTTTATTATATTAGTCTTTTTTAATCAATTAATTTAGTCTCTAAAATTGTCTGTTAGTCTCTAATATGATTAAAAAATTTCAATTTCAAGAGCTTTGAAATGTTATTATTTTTATGAACTAAATTGGTGACTCACTCTCTACCATAGAGAATTTCCACTTCCTAAGAAGTTTTATTGAGGCTATTTTTTTTTCTTTAAGTGAATGTGCATTAGTATATGATATTCTCAATATCGCGAGCAAAATCTAAAGCAAGGCTCCCACCATATTGGTCTAGAAATAATAGATGTATGCAATCTTATTTTTGTTTTTAGATTTGAACTCATTAGCTGAGGTCACAAAACAACAAGAATAATAACAAATTATAATAAAATTGGAGTGTACACACTTTCACGCATATATCATACCAATAACAAGAACAAATTAATATAATATAATAAAATTGGGACAAGCTGAGTGGAGCTACAAAATCAGTATAAAGAATCTCAACTTAGAAAAACTCCGGTGACAAATGAAATAAACAAAAGAAAGTAATGATAAAAGCAAATATTGTTTAATACGGCACCGCTCCTTGTACCATGACGGTTATTGTAGTGGTCGTGATTAATGGTGCCTCCAGAGCCATATATAGGTATTGCGCCACCACCTTGTGTGTGTGGTAGAGTGTCGTGGTCACTATTGCCATGTACTTCGCTTGCGTGGCCACCTGAATGGCCATGACCGCCTCCACCACCGCCTCCACGCCTATTAACCGGTAGTCCAACTACTAGCTGTTGGACTTGTTGACACCATTGTTGTTGCCACATCTGTAAAATAGTATGATATGAATTTAATTTTCATTCATTTTTAGTGTGGAGTTATTTACATTTCCATTTAATTTTAACATACATAAATTTAAATTAAACTAATTTTAAATATCTATTATTATAATCAAATTCAACTTTTCTAATATATGACATTGAGATAAATTAATAAAATTAATAGCTGAGATGAAAAAATTTATAATTTAAAAACTTGCAGATCCGCTAGCTCCACCATCCTTATATAGACTAATATAAATGTAATAATTAATAAATAGGATATGGCATCAATAATATAATCCTACACGGATTGCTTTACTTTAAGTAAAAGAATATAATATGTAATCCAACCAAAAAAAAGGTGAAGAATATATGTTGGGGGGAATATATACGTTGTGTACGTGGCTATGGCATAGAACTCTTCCACGACAAGAAGTATAATTTACCTCCAGAACCCACACTCAGATGCCATGCATGGAAACTGAAAATCGAAATGGCAGAATAGCGATCGAAGTGGTAAAAGATCCCAAATTGATTAGAGATAATTAAGACTAAAACAATTCTTATTATACGATTTAGATAATTATCTTCTTTTTGAGTTAGTTTTTGAATTGAATTAGGTCTGACATTGAATTAATTACAAGACCTTAGCTTAGACCCAAATTCTAAGAACTATAAAGCTTCTTGTTTTTTTTTCCTTCATGAAGTTGTTCTCTTATTCTATTTTTTTGGGGTTGATAAATTTAAAGTTCAAATTCGTCAATTATATATGCATGATATATATATCATCTGGAGTTTGGAAAATTCTCAATTACACTCTCATATAGTCATATATATAGTGAATACAATATATATGCAGCACCTACTATAGTTTCGAAAATCTAAATCGTAGTGAATAAAATGAGCAGTACCTGTATGCAAGGAGTTTCTTTGGTGTTCTGATGAGTTTACTGGAAGAAGATGACAATGAAAAAGAAGCACAACGGAAAAGAAGACAGCATGCTTCCAGGTGTGTTCCATAACATGTGTGGGGTTCAATATCAAATTTCACACTAGCTAGCCTCTATTTATATTCTTCTTAACACGTATTTCTTGGATTCCTAATTCTTTTCTTTTGATTGGAGCAACTTAATTCTTTAACACTTTATTTTTAGACCCAATTCTTGTTATAGGAGTGAATAAGTCATCAGTATACAATATTCGTATGGTTAATAATCTTTTACCTCTTACATATGCCTAAAATTACTATATTATTTTTCATATAATTTTGCACTGTTTCATGTAAAGTGCAAGGTTTAATTAGTTTCAGAACATGATCAAGAGTCAAATAAACTCTTTGGCAGCACAAAATATCAATATTTTTAAATGTATTAATTAGAAAATTTAATAGGTGATTAGTCATCGTCAAAGCCAGTAGATACTTCGCACCGTTAATACCATGGTTAAAAAAATCATAAAAATATAATTAGGATTTAATAATACACATAATGTAAACTTTTATTTGGATGGAAGCGGTGAAAGCACCTCTGATGCATAGGCAAAAGCCATTTACTCCATTGAAGAGTTCAAAGACAAAAGGACGCACGCATAGCAGTGAAAAGGATTTTAGCCAAGTTTCAATATGACAATAATTTCTAATTTTATAAACCCCAAATTCGCAAATCGCAACCCGTTTAAGAATTTATAAATGAAATCTCTGAAATTCGAAACATAGTACATAACTCGTTCTCATACCACACGTGTAAAAATTATTTGAATTTGTACTGAGATTCAAATACCAAAATATCTATTACAGCATTATATAAATGAATAGCATATCTCCTAAGACATTCAAATTGATTGGCCTCTTGGATGCAAGTATGAGACAATATAATATGTAGCCAAAGATAGTTAGAGTCAAGTGTGACAATTTATCGCCCTCTTTAGGTAACGTAATCTCCATTCATCGTAGATATTTTATCCATAAAATACTAACAATTCACTTGGGTCTTGTTTGGATGCAAAAACTCTAACTTTTAATTTATGGAGAAATTAGTCTTATTTTGTGTTTTTTATTTTTTTTCATATATGCAACATAAAGAATGTTATTAAATAGTCATTAATAGATAGATATGTACTTTTGAAGAAGTTAAAAAAATGGTTTTTAAAAAATGTGAAGAGTAAAAGTTAATTTCAACTTCTATGAGAAGTTGTTAGTTAAAAAACACATGCTATAAGTACTTATGGAGAAGCTTATCCAAACTGACCCATATTCATTTTTTTTTTTTTATGAAAACAATTCACTTATTCGAACAAATACTTTATAATTGGCTGAAATTCATATAGATCTCACCATTTTTTTTGTCAATAGATCTTACCATTTTTTTTTTGTCAATTAGATCATAGCTTCATTAAGATTGGGACAAAGCCCAAGAGGTACAAACAGGAATTGGTAAAAACAACCAACCCAGGAAAGCATATGCAATGCCATACAACAGATAATCAATACACTTAAAGACATGCTGCTAACTTTTCATCTGTCAGAACAACAAACTGAAAACATAAACTAAACTACACAAAGCAGAAAACTAAACAACAACTAAAACACAACAAAGCAACTACCGAGTCCGCCACTGACATGTCCAACAATACTTTGAGTGGATTGGTTTGGACCCATTTGGGGCCCAAACCCATCTACCTCAACAAACAGCCCCCATGTCATTTTCCTACAATATTTTTCTGTTTTTTCTTCTCCTTATTCTGTCTTCTTTCAACCAGACCCCAAGAACCTTCAACCGGAGGAGCCATGGCAGCCACCGCCGTTCCAAACCAGGGTCCAAGGCGGTACAGAGCAATCACAAACCGAGAAAACAACGAGCAACACCAAACGAGAAACCCGAACAGGGGCCAACAAAGAAAGCAAACGAAAAAAAAAAAAAAAAACCACCCAAACAGGGGCCAACAAACACATCGGCCGAACCACCGAGACCACCACAACCAACAGAGGCCCAACGCCACACCACCACTCCGAACCTGCCTAGCGCCACCACAAACATCGGAAGGAGGAGACATCACACTCCAAACCAGGATGACCCTCGTCCGATCCTAAGCTAAGGCGGCTCCCTCCAACCTGAGCTAAGGAGCTAGCGGGCCGCCTGGGAAACAAGGCAAAGGCACAGCAAAGGTGTGGTGGCCGAACAGAGCACCCATGGAACCTTGGATCTGACGGGAACGACACATTTGGATTAGACGGGGATGAAAGAAGCAGAGGCGGTGTTTTTTTCTCAGAGCTTAGTAGTAATAAGAGGCTAGATCTCACCATTTTAATCGGAGAAGATGACACTAGTCACTAGGCTTAAATTTTTAGAACTTGGGCCTAGCTGTAGACAAAAGAGGCCCGTATTTTTTAGCGGATGGCCCATAATTTGCTCAATCAATATCTCCTAATGTAACGATAAAACTTGCGATGCTTTTAGAGACGAATTTTGAGCTTTGCGTGTAGTAAATTCTGTTGACAGTGCCTCCAAGCAAGCGTTCATGCATTACCACCACCATTTCCATTGGCTAGCTGTTCATTTTTAGATGAATTCTGTAATTGAGGTACTAGCACATCCATCAGAAGAAAGCAAGTTGGAAAAATACTATTTCACTCTAATCTAATGTACACATTATATTTAGCATATGATAAATGGACACCATAACTAATTTCAATATTATCGGTAATTTTAAGAGAATACCCCACACAAATAATCACTACATTCTTTTTTTTTTTGGGGTCTAATAATCACTACATTCTTCTTCTTTGTGTGGGTCAATAATCACTACATTCTTCAGACATTCCTTTCCTTGATAATCCTCCCATCTAATGGGCTTCATGATCTCGCGCCTGGATCTCTTGACATTGGCCTGCCCAATGCTAACTTGAAAGCTAACTTGAAAAAAAAAAAAAAAGAACCAGCTGAATAATAACAAAAAGTTTTAAAAAATATGTTGGGGTGGACCGACGCTAGTTATAATGGTCGACCCTAAGTTTTTATAGTTAAACGAGGTATTTCTTGTAGTGTATGATTATCAATATAATATCACACGATGGTAGATATTTATTAATCTCATATTTTACAAAAATAAAATAAAATTAAGAGTATATAAGTAAGACAAGATTTACACGTGATGTTAATAGATCTTGACTATATTAAGTAATGTGGTTTTTTAAAAATGGTAATGTAACTGGGGCCGGCCCAATAATAAGATAGCCCAAATTGTTATTTTAGGCTTACTGACAAAAAAAATATTTATTATTAGTATTTATAAAGCTAAATTTTTTTATCAATAGCTAATCTTGCATAATGGCAATATAAAAAAAAGAGAAATATTAATAACACACATTATTTGATATTAGATGAAATTTATCCAAGTCTCACAAAATTGAAAGTGAGAATTACATAATTTAATAAGACCCATATAAATTACATCAAAACACATTTAAAGAAAGTGTGTGTTGCTAGTATACCTTATATAAAAAAATAAGCATCTCCCTGCACACATCACATACATATATATGCATGCAGATTATACCTTTGGAACATAGTATAAATTCCTTTCTCACTTTGGGCGTGAGGCCCCCTATGACGATCCTTGATAATGCAGTCAAAATGCACGTAAAACATTCCTCCTCTTTCTATGGAGTTTGGATGCACATATTTACAAGTTTATAACTCTTATTGATGGTTGATAAATGAAAGATTATCAAATTGAAAGCACACACAAATTCCAACATAAGGATATTTAAGTCTCGATTAAACATGTGTCACTTTCTCAACTCTTTAAAATTATTTTATTAATTAAAATTTTACTATTTATTAAAAGACCCATACTCTGTACGTATTGGGTCCATAGACTAGTTATTTAATATTTTGAGATATTGTTTTCAAAAAAATTTGATATAAAATAAGTTGTTATGAGACTTAAGTCGCGACTGAATATGCATATATATCATAGAGATACCTTATTAAAATAAAAAATAATTAAGAGTTTTTTGAATTTAAAATAACATTTTATACATGACTCATTGATACAATAATTTTTTTCATTTATGTAATTTTCTTAAAAATATATCATCGTAAAATATTCTCAAATTAGCCCATGAATATATGAGATAAGTCTAAAATTTAACTTGGTACAAAATATTGGACCAAGGTTATTTACGATAGGTTTTATTCTTTGATAAAAATAAAGTATTGTTTTTATGATTACTATAATTATAATATATAAACAAGAAATAAAAACAAAATGTTTTTCCCATTGTTTCGACGAAAGGCTTACCTTATATATATTTTTAATATGCTTGGTGTCTTTTACTTGCTAATTGGCACAATCAAATAGCGGCAAATTACAACCAAGAGTGACTTGTATTAATTGTCCCCATTGGGGTTGTCGTCCGAAATGGCCTGCGAAAACATACAAACCCCCCCTTGTTTCCCTTCTCAAAATTTCCAACCAGAGAGAGAACCCTTATATATATATATATAGATATACATATTCATCCATGAAATTCCAAGCACACATCTTTGATCTTTCTACCATTTTTATATTATTTTTTTTTTTCATTCGTAAACATTATAATTAGCCATGTCTTCCTCAACCATTAAGGTTGTCTCCCTGATCATATCTACTCTTGCCATCCTGCAAATAACAAGTGCCGGTGACCCGGACATACTGACAGACTTCGTGGGCCCATTAAACGGCCCAGTTGATGGTAACTTCTTCACATACACGGGCTTTCGTGTCCTAGTTGGGCCAAACACCGCCCCACAAGCCTTCAAGGTATTGAAGGCAAGCATGGTAGAGTTTCCCGCTGTGAATGGACAGAGTGTGTCCTATGCCGCACTTCAATTCCCAGGTGGGAGTATTAACCCACCCCACACACACCCTCGCTCGGCGGAACTACTCTTCGTTGCTCAGGGTACACTCCAAGTTGGGTTTGTGGACACAACAACCAACAAGCTCTTCACACAGAACCTTCAGACAGGGGACATGTTCATTTTTCCAAAGGGTCTTGTCCACTTCCAGCACAATGCTGATACTAAGAACCCTGCTCTTGCCTTATCAGCCTTTGGTAGTGCCAATGCTGGGACTGTTTCGGTCCCCAACACGCTCTTTAACACCTCCATTGATGACTCTGTCTTGGCCTTGGCCTTTAAGACTGACGTTTCCACCATTCAGAATTTGAAGAAAGGATTTGGTTCCTAGTTAATTAGTTCCTGGGCCTGATCAACATGATGGGTAGGACTTAAACTTTGGGTTCGACAATTGTGTGCCTGCTTTGTTTCGTGTGATTTTCTCTTTACAAACATTTACTTCCATTTGTTTTTCTTTCATTTTATTGTTCAACAAGTAGAGGGTGAACCTTGACACAACGGTAAAGTTGTTGCCTTGTGATCTGAGAATTACGATTCGAATATGAAAACAGTCTTTTCCCCTTACGGGATAAGACTGCGTATGTCATGGTGAGAGCCTCATGCACTGGGCTGCCCTTTTATTGTTCAATAAGTGCTTTTATATGTAACTAGTAACGTACTCGTGCATACGCACGGGCTATGCGATTTTCCTTTAATGGTTATGAAACAGTTGACAATTATGATAACTATACCAGAATATAGTCCTTAAAAAACACTACTGGCCAACAAATATGTTGTATTTGAGACAATAAATTTAGCAATTATACTCATAGTTAAAGCATACAAAAGGCAAGTGATAATTCATATAACAACAAAAGTTCCACGCAAGATAATAGGTAAGATACATCGAGTTGAGTAACAATAGGTACAAATATGTCATCATCTACTTTAAAGATCAAAACATTTACATGAGAATCTATGTTTAATGAAATGTGCCAACAGAATTGCTACAATCAATTTTAATTAACATGAAATAACAGATTCCATTTGGTCACCATAAGTATGTGAATTATATTGTCTTCATTTTAATTATCCTAGTTACCACAGTCACATACATTGTATTCATACATTGTTTTGATTTTAATTATCCTAGTTACCACAGATACTAACTAAAACAATGTTTGGAGGAGCTTATATGTATTATAGGCAGCAAAACCTTTCATGTGACGGGAGTCAATCTTAAGAGAGTAATGGATTTCATTTCTCCAAAAATAGAACCTGGTAAAGTTCAACCAAACCCACCTGCAAACTCAAATCTCCAAAATAAATTAAAAGCAAAAACTCATTTAGAGGGACTCATTTATCAGAGTTAATAGAGGCATGTATTAACACTTCAATTATCAAAGAAATAATATCAAAACTACAATATAAGTCATTAGGAAACTCATTTAAGAGTGTTTCTCTTGAAGGAGCAAAGTTGACTGCAAGAGGTAAAGAACTCAAGCTTGCAGACTAAATTAGACAAAAGCCTTTTTCTACATCCTTATTCAGTTTCTTCTAGTGTCTATTTTTGTCACAAAGCTCTTGCTATCATTTTGAAGTCTGGTCTTAGTTCTCTTCCCCTTTACACAGCCTTGTTTCAATCTTTTATGCATTCCTCAATCTAGCAAACCAAAAACATTAAAAAAAAAAATCATCAGATCAAGGAAGATTGCAAAAAGCATGAAAGCAAAAATCAAGCCAAAAACTCTAATGAATAAAAATATCAATTCAAGCCATATTATTTAACTTCACTAAAAAAATGAAAAATAGTCATAAGAACAACGGAAAGTATTAGAGACACTCACCTTTGATAGCTTATCCCGTTCAATAGTTACTTCTTACATTCACTTTGACCAAGACTATAACAGGTTTCTCCCTGTCTACAACAGGTTCAAAGTTCAAACGATGAGTATAGCTGCACAGGCACTATAAAAAGGCAAAAAAAAAAAAATTACAAAAATAGAAAAGATGTTATAACAAACAAAAACAGTAATGGCTCCACCAACTAAAATGACTGCAGATTAGTGTAACCAAGCGTCCCCAATCCTCTAAGGGCTGCAACTGTCTTCAACAATTGGTCGCATCTCAACCCCAGCCTATCCTCCTTTCCTTCTCCAAAATTAAAAATGATCCCCAAATCTGTTGTCATTATAATTATTATTATATTAACTTCAAATAAAAACAAATAAAACTAAATAGCCGGCCCGAATCAGAAATCAAAACAGGGCACCAGCAACACTGTGTCCCTAATGCCTTGCACATTGAAACTGCAAAATGTGATAAAGCCATTGGCGAGAGGGGGAGTTGGAGGGGATGGGGTGTAACAAAAGAAACATTCTACCAACCTAACTAACTCCTCAACATGCCTTTAAGACATTCTCATACATGACTTGAAAGCTTAGAAACAACTTCACTTATTAAACCAAGTCAAATTGAAGTCCTTGGCCTTGCTCATGCATGTATTCAAGACTGAACATAGCTTTTGCATTAGATTCTGATTTGGCATGCATTTAACCCTCTGCAGGTTGCAGATAAGCTTGAGTAGTACCCTGATTAAAGGGGGGGAAAAACATAAAATAAAATCCTCATGAGAATGAATAAAAAATCCAAGATAATGTGATCAGCACATATGATGACAAAAGCAAATGAACCTTGATCAACTCCAAAATTGCTACCAAAATTTGTGACCACGAATTCACGAAACATCCAACAGATACAAAGGATTCAATCCATACAAACACCATTACAACAATAAGTACCCCTCTCCTATAATACCAGTAACAATATAACCCAACCCATTTTGAATGCCTGAAAACCGACACCTGATAAAGCACAAACATGGCTTTCTATTAATACTACATATACACCAGAACAGGGGACTAAAGTTATGCAGAAACCACAAACAAATAAGACTCTGCAGGACCGAACTACAGCAATCCCAATGAAGCACCACGCCTAGATAACAGAATTTTGCGTTTGTCACACTTGAGATAGAATCTTTAAAATATGTTTCATCAAAAAAACTTAAATCACATTTTATGAAGCCATATCCCATTTTAGAGAACAATTATTTTAAAGCAATAAAAAAAGATTTGCTAATATATGCAGATTACATAGCAGTAATCACTTTCAAAATATTTTACTATATGCAAAGTGCATTAAGCTTATTTATTATAGAAGAGGATATGAAAGAAATTGATGAAGGCATAACAATTATATTCATAGCATGATTTTTGTGATAGTATGCAATCCTAGTGCAGTTAAAATAGACTGCCAAGATAATGCTTGGTTTATGTCTTGTGCAAAAATACCACCAGATACCAATTCATTTTCCATGGAGCCAAGAAAAAATGCTTCAAGATTCTATTTGGAAAATCACATCAATGCTTCAGTAAATCACAACAAAGGATATCAAAGCTAGTATTAAATAACATTCTCATTGTTCAACTTCATAATTCTACCAAAAGAATAAGTAGAAGAAAACTTTAAGTACACCGACTCGACAGCAACTTTATAATGTCATTACCAGATTATAGATGAGTCTTATAGAGGATGAGATAAAACACCATAGTTTGTCAAATTAAGCTCCAAATTTCCTTTCTTTTGTTAATAATATTCAATCATCTCATCAGTAAGTATAATTTACCAGTAAGTAGAGCTTATTTCTTCCTCTAGTTCTTTCGCAAGAAGAGGAAAGAGTTGCTTTGAAGATGATTGGAGAGCTACTTAATTAGAACTATCACTGTGTTTCAACTTAAAGTGACTACCAACAGGAAGTAAAAAGATAACAAGTCCAATTGTAACAAAAAATATCCACGTTCTTATTGCCAAAGAATAAATTTCCACATGCTCATTTATCTAGCTAAAAACTAAAAGAAGTGCAAAAGAAATGCCTTGTGTTTGTGTCCAATCCAAAACAGAACAGAGGCAGTAAAAATTAGTAAGCAAATACCCCTCTTTCAAACCAATGCGACAGTAAAAACCAATGAGCCACTACTGAATTACTGCTAATGCTCCCCCTTTACATCCATCCCTTTAACAATTCCCCCCACTTGTAATAGAATCTTTACTGTGACAGTGCTCTGCATATTCCACAATTAATTACCATACTTTATACCAATATGAATACTTTCTGCAATGTATCAAATACATGAACCTCATGTTAGGCACCACCTCATTGAAATTTCTTCTTCCTGCATAACTAATTCTTGCCTACTTCCAGTTCCAAACTTGACCAAATGGCAAATGTTGCTGCTGCATTTACTTAAGCTTGTATCTACAGGAACCCAAACATATGAGAGGATTTGACATACAACTTTTACAAACCCTTCAAAAGTTAGTGTCTTCCAGAGTAGAACATTTGTGGCTGGTATTTCTTGATATGGATTTTCTTCTAAAGATTTGTTATTTTATTTGGATTAAATACAATAAACAACTAATTATATATTAATGCAAGCTAAATGGTGTACTTGCAAGAATTGGCTATTAGTAAACAACTAATCATATACTAATCAATGTTTGAACTCAAAAAAAAAACAACAAATGAAAGCTATCTAAACAGCAACCTGTCTCTGTGCAGAATATGATATGAAGAGCATAATTTTGGCAAAGTAAAAACTTGAACCCCTAAAGAACTACCATGTCCTTCCTTCAAGGTTAATTACTTGGCCAGGTTAATTGCATCTTCTCGACTAACCTAGCATCCACATAAATTTCCATTAATGATTTCGAGTAGCATACCATCAAGTTTTTTTTATGTACTTGAAATTTATACATCAAGAAATGAAAGCTACAATATAATCAAAGAGATTCATTTCTGATTGTGAATAAGTTCTCCTTTTTACCTTAAAAGTTCTTATGGCATTCCAAGGAACTGCAGTTTCCACCACCTCTTGAGACAGTATCCTGAAAGAGTACTAAAGATTTAACCTTTACAAATTCTTGCAGTTTCAATTTCCAAAACACAATAAATTCCCAAAAAATGTTATCAATCAAGATTTTAAAATGCATATCACTCCTCATCTGTTCTTCAGACCATAAAAATAAAATCTCCATTTTTTGTCAACTTCAGAATTCAAGCCCATAAGTTAATGAGCTGCTGAAACTTCTTACTGCAGCAAAGCTCTCCTCAACCCTTACTGATCCATCAGGACAATCATATGAATACTTATGTAACCCATAAAAATCCAATGGCAGTATTTCATCAATATATCCATTTAACTAATATAGGGCATTCAATACATTAGTAGGAAAAATTGTACCTTCAAAATGTCAAGCATATATGGCATTTTGAGCACATCACTGCCTTTTCCACTTTCCAATAGCTTCCCAAATTGCTGACCAATGGTAGAAGGTGGTACTGCAATCGAAAATGTTTTAGGGCCCTTTGTTGTAGTTTAATGTTTCATATCTGAGCAAATATGAACAAAGGACTCACCTTTTCACATGGGAAGCATCAATCAAAGTATAGCATAACCCCATAAAGGAGTTTGTAGAAGGAAGACACCCAATAAAACACAAAAATGAACATTTTAGCAAGTGATAATAATCCAAGAAAAAACAAATTAGAAAAATATGCATAATTAAGAGTAACCTGAAATAGATAAGCACACAAATAGCTAATTAAGAACTCATCCAAAACCAACAACAATGCTTAATAGAATATTAAACTACAACAAATAACCCAGAATAGATAATTAAGAACTCATCCAAAAACAACAACAATGCTTTGTGGAAGATGAAGGTGATCCAAAATATACAAAAATTAGAAGCTAATCGACCCAACTAAAGAAAAAGCCAAACAACAGCAAAACTACCTCCATAGAACGGAAAAAGTGAGAAGGAAAAAGTGAGGAGGAGAGATAGAACGGGTGAGAAGACATTTTTATCCCTAGCTTTGCTGATGTGTCGAACAGAAAAGAAGGCTAAAAGAGGGAAACCATATGTGGTTGTTTATCTTAGATAGAAGAGGGATAGGCTGAGGTGCGATGAATTGTTTGATATGTCGATTGCTATGTTAATAATGATAAAAACATTGGTGCTTTTAACATCTTACTTTTGTTTGCTGAATAGTTACAATTGTGTCATCTCGTCTAATTCATGCACTTATTTATGTGTTTCCGAAACTTCCAAGGAGACTGGTAATGCATTTTTGTTTCCTTTTTGCTGATGAAAAGCGAAAGTAAAGAACAACATATCGTGGTGGCACAAAGTTTTCCAAACTGGAAGTGATTGACGTACAGGGAAGATGGGCAGAAAACACAACCTTGTGCTTCTTCCAAGTTCACACAGATACGTACTATCATTTTGTGCACTACTTTCCAAGCCTAACAAACACCATCACGTCGTCTTGTGCCACATATAATCCTCACATATATGCACGTCACACTTCATTTGAAGATGTATTGCCATTTTAGCAGTATATCCATCGATCAATATCTGGTCCCCCTTAAGGCTTAGATAATTTGAATGATCATTAATTCGATCGGCTACAACAATAAGACAATGCATTCCTTAATCACCACCCTTTTCTCTCGGCTTCATTTAATGGGGAGTATGGCTAGCTAGTCTCGGTGCTAGTAGTTTGGTATATGGTTATGAGGGGATCCTTAATTAATCATGTTGTTGTGGCATGTGGAGCTTTCTCTTTACTTAAATTGAAAAAGTCGTTGGCTGGATAATGTGCCGAGAAACCCTCAAACAAGCTTCCATATACAGAGACTTTGACATTTGTGTGTTGAAATAATCATCCAAAAGCTCGTGTAAAGTCTGGAGGGAGAAAGACCGGGGTTGGATTGGGAATTGGAGTTCATAGATTCAAATCCCTCACTAACATAACATTTACTTATAAAAAAATTGTTTCCATGATTAATAGTGTTCATTCTTAATGTATATGACCGTTAAAAGTGAATTTGCGCACCATGTGACGTGGCAATTATCATTTCATTTCTATGAAAACTTTGGAAATTAATTAGGGATGAAAAAGATTGCCTAAATCTCATTATTAAAACAATTGTATATAAAAACCGGTCATGTAATTATAGGTCATGATCATTGTAATAACTGGAGATGAAAAGTGTAATTAAGCTTAAAAAATTTTATTGATCGAAAAGTACATGTATTTATATTTATATGTTCCGATGCATTTCTTGCTGTTTCCAATTGAGTGAGTTGAAAATTTAAGCTTATCGACAGAGGAATAAAATCGCATTAAAGGGAATTGACTGACATGTCAGAAATGGGAGTGTGAATACCAATAGCACCATGCATGTGTTGGATCATTCATCCACCACACTTATGGGATTAGAAAGATTTTTCTTCTTCTTCTTGTCTTTTGTAAAAAAGGGAATAGTTCATTTTCCTTAACTTCCCTGTCTAACAAGTATGTTTATATTTATATTAATAAAAAATTAAGCCAAATGTCAATCAACGTCCACTAATTATGAAATCAAAAATAAAGTTTTTATTAAAAACGAACAAGACAACTAATCTTACAAAATGCATTAAATATTAAATCTATTTGAGTCAATTCATGGATCTCTGTTATTTATAGACCGACTCGATCAGACACATATATGTTTGAGATCTTTCCAATTAATTTTCAAACACACGCTTAGTAGCAGCATTCTGCTAAAATGTGGCATTTAAATTATGTGTAACAATCTTTGTCATCATTGTTTGGGGTGTGTTCCCTCCCTATTCGGGCAATGCAAGAGGGGTCATGACATGACCTAACCACCTACGGTTCATTAATATTCGTATCTGATTGCTGTCAGCTGTTGTCCAAGGCCACACCAATAAATTCAAACGGAACGTTGAAAATTGTTCTTGACTTCGATGTTGAAAGTTGTTTGCCACTGGTTGATGATATATATGGATTTATTCTTCCACTACGGGTGTTTGGTTGAGGAAAGAATCCGTGCATTGCGCACTAGACGTTCCTAATTTCTTTTTCTGTCGTGAGTCTCGTGACATCTTAATTTTTTCTATTCTATAGTTGACAACCTTTTGTCACTGAAAAAATACCTCTGCTCTATGAAATTTTCAACTAGAACTATTCGCAAAAATATTGCACGCCTATAGAAGCTGTGTTGTTTAGGTGCGGTTTAAGGTAGGAAAACTTAAAATGGTGCCACCAATAGGAAAGTCCTTTTTGACCGCAGATTTGTTCGAAAAAAAATTTGATGGCCACGATGCATTACCCGGAAACCGATGATCGGGTAATTCAAATAATCTGGCAGAATTGCAAAAGGACCCCTAAAAACGATGGAATTTGTTTTTGGACTATGTTGCCAAAAAAAAAACTGAAATGGCAATTTATTGTATTTTTTGTGAATTCTTTTAGGGTTATCAATTAATTCTGTTTAAGATGCCAAGTTAATCCTGGGAATTAGGTGTTTTAAACAAGTAATTAGAAAAATAATATATTGCTCATTGTACATAACTGCCATAGTGATACTAAGAACACAGCAGATAGTTTAAAAAAGGAAGAAAATGGAGGACACCATTGACACCATTGCCCCGTTTACAGCAAAACAAACCCACCCCCTTCAAGCAAAAAACATTAACTCCATAATTGCTAGAGGCATCTAATTTGCAGTCACTGTGACCCTTATAGTTCCGGTATCGTCCATCTCCCAGAATCGCACCACTTGACCAGGCCCCACATTTACACAGTCTGTCGCTCGACGAAGAGAAGGAATCAACACCAGTTTTGCTACTTGCCATTTTTGAGACGGTGGTGGTTGAAGAACCGGAGTCAGTGTTCGTGTTTGCAAATTGCGAGCGAGGAGTGATTTGGTTTGGTTGAGCAAATGAGAACGTTGGGTGACTGCGATGTTAGTTTTGGGAAGTTATTTATAAGAAGTAATTTATAGAAGAATTCCACGAGAAGTTGTTGAATAGTGATTTAAAATCAATGGGACCTACAAATATTGGACGTTGCACGACGTTTGTATCGTCATTGTTTAGAAATTGGTATTAGTGGTATTATATTATATGATGTAAATGTAAATTTAAATTTAAATTCAAATACAAAATTATTGGTTTTAAAGATCTGTAATTCAAATGAAATAATTATATTATATTTTGTTAAATCCTACAAAAAAATAATTATATGTTTTTTGCATGAAACCGCAGGAAAAATAGATATTTATCAGTAGTCAAAGTTTTTCAAATTGAGTTTTGTTAAAGGTATTATATTATATCTAGAAATATAAATATATATATATATGTAAACATAAGACTTGATGGTGTACGAACTATATATATTTACTATTCGTAAAAAAAACTATATATATTTACTAAATTCCAAATAATTATTGTAATAGTCTCATGTCTTTAATCCGTCGGGGTGGTAACTGTAGAAGACAATTAGGGATTCGTTCGGACCAACCTCAAACCAACGGTTCCATTTCATAAAGGTAAAGTAACTACTGAGGCCCACACAAACAAATAAACAATAATATGGTGTAAAACGGGTTCACTTCCTACAACGGGTAAAAGATGACTTTCCTATTGGTGGCACCATTTTAGGTTGTCCTACCCTAAAACGCACCGTGTTGTTTAAAAGCTGCATTTTTGATTTTGTGAAGACATGGTTCATGCAACATTATATGCAGATTATGAGGGAGCAAAAGCATGAGTACTGTTATTCTGAAGGGATTAATCGTACGTATTTCCCATGACGAGTAATGCATGTTAATCACTTAAAGAGATCTAATTAGTTAACTAGAACAACACTCTCTTAATTTTTTTTAAGTGATCAAACAAGAATGTATTATCATCATCAATTTAATTTAAGGTGCAGAGTAATATTATATTTTTGCAAGCATGAACAGTGACTAAAGTCTCAATCAATAAAAACTCAAGATGATACTAAAATATATATAATTATATATTAAGTTTTTAATTAGAGGTGCCTATATATTGTATTTAAGAATTGTTCCATCTATCTATATGTCTCTCTGTATATTGCTTTAAGATTTTAACTGGGCCACCAAAATTTAAGAATACCTAACTCTCATTCCCTCACTTCAAAGACAAATTTACTTGGAAGTTTTTTAATTTTCTCTTCATACTAACATCATAGATTCAATTATTCAAATTTTCTACCAAACTGATAATGGTTTCAATTTTCAAAACATATAAACTATAGTATTACAAAATATCTAGAGAATCAATCAAACACTGTGGATTCTCATCCTATGTTGATAAGCTCTATGCATGGAAGGTAGTATCTTAACTACAATCTCTGTCGATACCAACTACTAATATCTGCTAAAGGCCCCCAACATTTAATATGCTATTTAATATGCTCAGTCTATTGCTGCCTGTGTATTTACTGCTATTTATAAGCTGCATACTTTCCACCACCTCTTCAATATCAATCTGGCGTTCTGTTTATCAGCTTTTGTAATTTGCTCCATTTAGCTCATGGCGTATGTTCAGCTCATCACATCTCTTCTCTTTGCATTAGCTCTAGCTAGTAGAATTGACTCATCAGCATGCCAAATGTTAAAGGGCAAAATCTCCTGTGTTGACTGCACTCACAATCAAGATTTATCTGGTTTGTGCCAACTCTCATATTCCATCATCTTCAGCCTTAATTTTTTGAGTCTAAGTGTTCATTACTTCATTTCTATTGCTCTATTTATCAGCTTAATATATAGCAGACATATATATTTTTGTCCCACTGTTTTCAGGTATTAAGGTTTCAGTGAAGTGTGAAGGTGTGAAAAAACTGGCTGTGGCAGCTACAGAATATGATGGCTCCTTCAAGGTTGAACTTCCCTCAGACCACACAAGCTGTCTTGCAAAACTTCTTGGTGGGCCAGTTCAGCTTTATGCCTCAAGGCAAAACCAAGTTTCACAAATCATCAAGGGGAAAGAGCAAAACAGCTACACCATCTCCACCCCTCTTAGTTTCATGACATCATGCCCCCAAAACACAAAATGTAAGGCTGTGAAGAAACAGTTTGGTTCATCCAAAACCGTGGATCTTCCTCTGCCCCCAGAGTGGGGCTTGGCACCCAGTAGCTATTATGTACCTGTCTTCCCTATCATTGGAGTACCTTAATCATGTGTTCAAGTGACATATAATCACTTGAGTAATAAAATTAATATAGCTAGGGAACAATAGACTGTTATATGGTCTTGTTTGATTTTGTTACATATAATATTAAATGTGTCATGTGTACCTGTGAAAGAATGCCACATATATATAGTTGTGGTTAGGAAGATTTCCCAGCTTGTGAAAGCAGATAAATACCGCTTAGTTTGTTTAACTTATATGTATGTTGCAATGTTTATATATGATATGATATTGCTAATTCATAGAACTGTTTTGGAATTTTTCTCATATCGTCCTTTCCCTTGCACAAATGCAAACTTTTTGTGCTTGTCTAACGTACATGGTTCTCTCTGGTTTAAAAGATGTTATATTAATGATGATGAAAATAAGATGTTATAAATGATTTGTTAAAAAAATCCATATACCAGCAAGTAGAGAAAAATGGCAGTACAATTAATGAGTGGCACATGGTCGTTGATTATATATCAAAGCTTCCAACAGCAATACAGCATACGCATTAACTATCCCCAGACACCAGCGGGTAGACCGGATGGTGATCAACACTTTTTTTTTTCTTTCTTTTTTTGCTTCAAAGGAGGATGGTCAACACTTTTACTACTTAATAGATGTTACATATGAATATATACATTTTTTATTTTAGTCCTGCTTTTAAAATTTTAATTTGTATTTCTCATTTTTTAAAATTAAGAGATTTTTTTCCATACTATTATCATAAATTTGTTATCCACAACCAAACCGGTGTTTTTTGAGTGGTAAGCGGATTGGGTCTCTTAAGCATGTAGTTGGGGGTTTGATTCTCAGCTCATGTATATGAGAATTTAAAAAAAAAAATTGTTATCCCCATACTTTAGTATGTCAACACTTAATTAAGGAGTTTATAATAGTGATAAGGAGCAAAACTAAACTTTTTTCTAAAAATAAAAAATACAAATCAAAACTCAAATTTTGGAGAGATCAAAATTTAAAATATTTACACAAACTAAAAATTATTGAAGTCATTTTTTCCTACATGAACAGAAAATCAAAGAGGGAATTATAGAGCCAAAAATAAAAAGTAAAAAACAGTATCTGTTTGTGGTCGCTGACAGAGCCAGGTAGGCCAAACTACAGGATGAAAATACAACATAAAGGGCATGTAAACGGAACTAGAGTAGCAACCTTGGGGTATGGCATAGGATTCTTCGAATTGACCAAAGAAGCAAGGTGGAGCTTGGAAAGCAAACTTTTCTATTGGTATACTGAGCTTTGGATTTACGGGCTCATATTTTGATTTTAATTAAAGATCTCCATATCCCATTAACATATATTTTGAATATTTTTAATCGTTATTCAATCATGGATGCTAAATTTTAATTAAAGATCTCCATACCCCATGAATATCCCATATATGTTTTAAGGAACGCATTAAACTGTCTAGCTAATTAAAGAGGAATCATAAATTGAATTGTAGCTAAAACGACACGTGTATACTTGAATCCATATGTCCCTCATCTCATTCATATGTTACTTACTAAGGAATTAATGAGGAATAAAGTAAAAGGAGTTGAGATTTTTTCTATTTTTTTATTTTTTTTATTATTATATTTTTGGAATAATAAATAGAATAAATGGCACTCATGTATTATATTTATGTCATTTATTTCTTTAAAAAATATAATAATAGAGAAAATAAAGAAAAAAATAAATAAAAAAGATCATAACTCAAGTAAAAGAGGTTAGGTCGTGTCTGTAGAAGAATTCTCTATCGAGTAATTAATGATCCAATCTTTAACATTTTTTCATACAACTGTTTTATAGTACTCCACAATTTGACAATTTTTTTTCAAACTCGTGCTCACATCATTTTCTAATATGATATTACTAGCGTAGTGACCCGTGCAACACACGGGATATATGACGCACTTTATAAAAATTTATGAAAAAATATATTTGAAATAAAAGATTTGATTTTTTTTAAATTATGTTTTTTAAATTATATAATAAATTATAAATTATCGTTATCTATTAAAAATAGTTAGTTAATTATTTGATTAATTCACAACTTAAAAGTTGAATACAACGAAAAAAAATAGTACAAATTATGGTTGAAACAGTAAAATAGTTTAAATAGTTGTTGTGAGTGGACATGATAAAAACCTGAAATTGTAGTATCCACTTGATCTCGTCCCGACAATTTTTGACGGCACAACTCATCAACTGCAATTATCTATAAATCTATATCATAAATTATCTTTATGTACTTGTATCAATTATACTTATCAAGTAGATGCCAAATTGTCGTGCATATTCAATTAGTAGAAACTTATTTCATAATCTATTTTCTCATGTAGAACCATAAATAATTCATTTTTATTACTACCAAAATCACTCATTATTTGTAAACTATTAATTGAAACATTCATGTTTTTTATTTTATAGATAACGGTGCCAAAAAAAAAATCAAACATGCTCATATCAAGAAAAATCTTCAACAAAATAGTTAAGTGAAAAAATAATAGCAAATTAAGAAATAAATATGTTTACATTAAAATTGTAATAACAATGAATTTAAAAATATTAAAATTGTGTTCTCGACAAAATATTAAAATTGTGATAAAGTGCAATTTTTTCTTTATAATTCATATGTTAATATGATTTAACATAAAATGTTCATTCTCATGTATTAACTTTAATTTCTCTCTATAAACTTTTTTTTATATATAATTTCTCCCTATATACGTATTTCTTTATCACCGTGTGTTATATAGTATCTATTATTTTCAATTAATCAGTTTATATATATATATAGACACACACACACACACACAAACTAATTTGAAGAAAAAAAATTCTTTAAATTAGTTGGTGAATAAAAATAAAATAAAAATATATTTATATTAAAATTATCACAAAGTAAAATAGAAGAGTATTTAAATTATATATTAAAGTTTAATTCTTTAAGTAATTCACATTTTTCAAGATATTTCACGTAAAATATTTGACACAATCTTATATGTGCAATTTTTTCTTGTATACTTTAATGTAATATGTATATCTCATTTGCTGTGTTTTATTTTATTTATAATTTTTACATTAATCAATTTACATCTATATAATAATGTATAAAATCTCTTAATTTTCTCAAAAAAAAAAATAACATGTGCATTAAATTAGTTAGATGATAATGTAATAATAAAGAAAAAAATATCTATTTTCATTTGTTATGTTTTATCCACACTATTTATTTTAATTAGTTTATTTATAGACATTAATTATTGAAAAATTCAAATTTGGTTGGACAAAAGAAAATATTTAATAAATTAATTAAGTAAAAAATGTTAAATGAGAAAGAAATAATAATTACAACATATATCAATTAAGATGAAAGAAAATATTTTTCATTACCATTTAAGTTTTTGCGTTTTAAAAGCAGTCACTATCGCAAAGATACAATGTTTTTAACTACAATTTTAAATTAATTTCTACAATTAAAATATACCTTTTATGAATTTCAACATGATCCCTAATGATACAATTTATATTATTTGAAAATTGAAACATTTAATATGATTCCTATCAGAGAAATTTATAAAACTGGTCCCTATCAATTTTTTTCAACTATGATTTTAAATTGATTTCAACGATAAAAAATACCTTTTATAAATTTCGACATAATCTCTATACATATAATTTGCATCTTTCAAAATTTAAAAAAATTATAACGATTTCTTTCATAGAGATTTTTAAATCGGTCCCTATCACAAAGATATAATTTTTTTCATTTACCATTTTAAATTGATTCCTATAATAAACACTCATTTTACGAATTTCAACCTGATCCCTAGCGATACAATTTGTAGAAAACTAAAATTTAAAAAATTCATAATAATTTCTACCATAGAGATTTAGAAAACTGATTTCTATCATACATATACAATTTTTTTCTACAATTTTAAATTGATTCCTATAATAAATACACTCATTTTATGAATTTCAACGTAATCTCTAAAGATGCATTTTGTATCATTTCAAATTTGAAAAATTTATAACTATTCATATCATAGAGATTTTTAAAACTGGTCTCTATCACAAAGATATAATTTCTTTCAATTACGATTTTAAATTGATTCCTATAATAAACATGCTCCTTTTTTGAATTTCAACTTAATCCCTAGAAATATAATTTGTCCCATTTGCAAATTGAAAGTTTTATAATTAATTTTTTTCATACATAAACTTTATAATTATTTCTATCATAGAGATTTATAAAATTTGTATAATTTTTTTCAAATACTTTTACTAATACCTAAATATTTCACAAAAACTTAAATAGTATAAAAATATAAATACATTTTCAAAAAATAAAATTAATTTAAGATATTCCAAAAAATTTAAGGGCATAACATTTATATCAAACCAAATTTTCCACAATAGGAAATTTGAATTGGGAAATTAAATAATTTATATGTATTTTTAAATTAAAACAACTAATAAACTATTACATATATTTTCTAAAATAAATATATCATAAAAGATACAAAAAACCGCAGTATATATATATAATTATTTAAATTTCATACATAATTTCTTGGAAAATATTGAAAAAATAACAACTAAATTATTGTGATATATGATACTTCTTCTTGTTTGAGAGAGAACAATATTGTATCTGCATAGAATAAAAAAACTAATCACAAATGAAAATTAAAAATAAAAAACTTAACAATGCAAAATAGAGAAGCATTAATTATAAAAAACAATTGATAAATAAAAATGAATTAATCAAAAATTAGAAAAAATATTTGCCTTAGAGTAGAAGTTTGCCTAAGAGGAAAACAACAAAAATCAAACAACATCGATAGTTTGGAGACTATTAGAATATTAATAAACACTAAAAAATAATAAGTAAAAATGATTAATAGAAAATAGCAATAATACGAACTCACCTTAGATGAGAATTTAGTGTTGATGAACAAAGGAATAACAATAATACAAAGGCTAAAACAAAATAAACAAATAAATTTTATCAATACATGGAGATATTAAGATTTAAGATTACAAATCCAAAAATTGAAACATATAAGGAATTAACCATGAAAAAGAAAACAAAAACTAACCTTTAATTGAAGTCTCAAGTGTTAGTAACTGCAATAGATGAGAATAATGAGAAGAAAATGTATATGAAATGAGAGAAGATTAACAAAAAGAGAGATAATAGAAAATTCATACCAGAGAATGAAGAGGCCGAAGAAACATGAATGCTTGTAGACGCAAAATAAATAGTTAAAAATATAAGGCATACAAATATTCTCTAATAAATAGACAATTGAAAATATGATTTTAAATTGATTGTTTCGAATACAATCAATACAATTTCAAATAAGGCACATTAAATATGAATCATGAAATCATTAATCAATAAAATCTTATCGAATCAATTCAATCAATTTGATCATTAAAATATTCTCAAAGCAACACCTGTAAAAATATACCTATAGAAAATTTGTCTTTATATATATTATAGATTACAGGGTTAGAAATATGATTTCATTGATTTATCCCGTGGATGGAGGGGCCCAAAGTGCCTACCTCAACGCGGAAAGAAACAAGAGGTACGTGCAAGTGCAAGGAGAAAGGGAGAAGTGGTAAGTGACTTAATTTTGAAAGAGTAATGTTATACTTTTTTTTTTTATGTTCAAAGAGTAATGTTATACTGTTATATGCTCTTAAATATCTTTTTATATATTTTCTAGTACTTGATAAAACAAATCTATTATATATTGTAAAGTAGGGTTATGCTACGTAGGATTATGCCACGTGGTACTCTCAAATTTATTCAATTTCTCGCCTAAAACTATTTTTTATTTTATTTTATTATTATTTTAATTATTTTATGTTATTCATTATTAGAGATATCAATTAATTTCATTAATATACCAATCACAATTCATTAGTAATAATCATGGTAATAAATTAGCACTAAATGCAAAAAAAATCCATTTTTTGAAAAATATATTAGCAACTGAAGGCAAAATCATTTAATTGATTCCCATAAGCATCATATTTTATTAATTTCTAATTAAATTGATATTTTTATTAAAATCATTTTTAGGCATATCAATTTTAATTATTATTTATTTCCATATTACTGTTTTCAATGTCTTACACTTTAGAAATTCAATTTCATTATGTTATTATATTTCAACTAATATTTTGATACAATAACTTTGCAATTAATAAGTAATAAAAAATCTGCAACTAATAATTTTAACGGCTAGCTATATCACATATTATCATCAATTAGTTTACAGTATAAATATAAACAAAATTATTCTGTTCTAATTTTTTTCATCTGATAATTTATAATTACTAATATTAAGGCAAATTAATTAGTAACTATTGCAATTAATCAATAACTATAGCAAATCATCAATCAAGGAAATTAGAAAAAAAACCCATCAATTAATTCAAATTTAAATTTTGAATTAAATTAAATTAATTTATATATATAATTATTTTTATATATTCTCTCTCTAACCACTCTTTTTATCAATTTTTAATACCAATTGTGTCTTTTTTCCTCCAACTCTTCTTTGTCTAATATAACTCACTCAATTTTTCTTTCATTTTTCTTCTCCTCAACTATTCATCTCTCCCATTTTTTCATTTTGCTTTTGTTTTTCTCATTTCTTATTTTTGGTTACAAATACAATATTTTCTTCTATTATTGATTATCTTTACTACAAAATCTACAACGGCATCCAATTCCAAATTTAGGCAACTTGCTTGAAAAGTTTAATTTGATCTATTATTTGGTTAAATTTTTTATTTGGATTTTGTTTACCACTATAGTTGCTATATTTCGTATAAAATTTCTTTGCCATTATATTGAGACATAGTCAATGTCATTATCCTTACCCTCATGACTCTTTGAGGTAATATTTTCAGATATGGAAGCTAACATTGTTGTTCTTTCTACCATTGTCATTTTTTAAGATGATATTTGCTAATAAAAAACCGTGCTCCCAAGTCTATTCTCATTAATCACATGCTTATATTTAGATAGTTGCTGAGTATAGGAAGTGAGTTAATCACAAGTTTTTTTTTTGACATAAATCACAATGTTTTTAAGTTTTTTACATGTATTGGATGATTTCTTTTATATAGTATTGGATATTTAGTCAACTAATATTATGTTACATTAACTTTGCAACTAATAATTTTATCTATTATGTATTATATATTAGGGTTTTGCCATATAGGATTATGTCACGTATCAATACCATATGAATTCTTTTTTCCGCCTAAAGTGAATTTATTCTATTAATTTGTCTTAAATTTTAGATAATAATTAATAATTCACTACTATCAATTTTAAGATATATCAATTAATTATTAATCAATTGATAATTAATAATCATAAAAAAAGTCATATTACGGATATGACTTACAATAATATAACGGCTAGCTATAAAGAATATTAATATGTAGATTGCAATAAGTAAACATGAAAGCCTATTACATTTAAACATAAATACTTACATCATATAGAAATGTGCATATATCTTATATGTAAACATATTGGGAATACACTTATTTAAATGAAATTAATTTAATAAACAACATTTACAAATTCACATAATTATTTTGTCAACTAATATTATGATTCAATAACTTTGCAACTAATAATGTAATAAAAATATTTACAACTAATAAATTTATCCAATATAAAGTTATCTCATTTATAAAAAACAATTTAATTCACATAGTCACACTCTAATATAATAAATTCTTAAAATTTAAACTTAAAAAATCTTCTTTCAATTTATTGTTTTGTTAATTTAATTTAATAATATT
This sequence comes from Glycyrrhiza uralensis, assembly GCA_030159175.1. Classification (NCBI taxonomy): domain Eukaryota; kingdom Viridiplantae; phylum Streptophyta; class Magnoliopsida; order Fabales; family Fabaceae; genus Glycyrrhiza; species Glycyrrhiza uralensis. Next base: position 50,164,772 of record BRZY01000003.1, on the reverse strand, counting down.
TTATTTGACATATAAAAAATTCTGTGGGTTAAATACGTTTGTAGTCCTTATAAAATGATAAATTTTGATTTTGGTGCTTATAAAAACTTTTCTTTGATTTTCATACCTCTAAAATCTAAAATAATATTTTTGGTCCCTGCCATCATATGACATCCATGAACTAATCATGGAATACTATTTTTCACTTACTTGCACGGAATAGAATATTATCATAAATCAGGAGGTTGAACTATTTTTCTATTTTTGTTCCTCTTCAATTCTTTGTAGACTAATTTTATCATCACGTCGTTTGGTTAATTTTGTACTGTTCAAAAAATCAAAGTCACTCGGTGTAGTAATTTGATAGCATATACTGGAGAGAAAAAACCTCAAATAGAGTTTATTAAACATGAGTAATGCTCACCTTAAAAATCAATTTTTGTGGAGTTGTATTAGGTTAAAAATCTAAAAATATATAATATTTTTTTTTGTAATATCTGTAAAATAATATAATTTTATATCCCGTGCAAGGCACGGGTTATTAAGCTAGTATTAAATAAAAAAGTGAATACATTTAATATTTAATATTTAGTAATTAAGAGGATAAATAGAAATAAAGAGTAATAATTATTCATTTTCAAAAGAAAACGCCACATGCATGGCACATAAGATGCCGTAAAGGCCATATATAAACTTTGCTAAGTTATGACAAACCAAGAAAAATACTCATTTTCAGATATTTCACTATCCCAACCGTTTGGAGTTTTTCCGAAGATTGGGTCTTTGGTACGTTGACGATGGATACAGAAACATTTGGCTTGCATAGGCGCTTACGTATTACGTATTGGACAATGATGCTCGTATACCTAAAAAATATATCCATTCATTTAATATCTCTTATTTTTTTTTATTTTTTTTTAATTATCATATCACATATCACATCATTTTATCACTTTTCTCTCATCTCACTCTATCTCTCTAGTGGTATACACTCCAAAGGGTGTCTACCAATTTTTATTTTTACGTATTTATGAGCTTAGCCCGCAAGCTTCATCTCTAACCGGGTGTTTAATGGGTGTTTATTAAACACTCTCATTGTAGAGGGAAAAAAAGGTGCTTAATCGGAATGGATACTTGTACAAATATCATCTCTCTCCTATCTCCTAGTGAGTCTCACATGTATTTGTGATTTTTAATTGAATATAAAATTATTGGTGGGACCTATTTAGTAAATTTTTTAGAGTTGCTAAATTGGAAGAGGTTGAGTGCTTATTAAGTATTTATGTTGGAAAAAATAAAAATGAGTGATATATATGTGGGGCTCACTTAAACACCCAAAAGTGGGTGCTCCATTGGAGATGAGTTAAGTATCTGTTTGATTTTTAATGTAACAAAAATTGATTTTGAATGAATTTGAATTTGTTTTTTTAAAATTTATTTTGGTTAAAAGTAAATTGAATGTAAAATAATTTATGTTTAGATATATTCATATAAAAGTGAGTTAAACAAGAAATTTGAGACTAAAAATCACGTCTAGAGACAAAAGCTCCAAATCACAACTTCAAGTTAGAATTCATTATAGATGCAAAATCAATTCTATTCAAGCGCAATTAAACATATCAAAATCAATTTTATATCTATGTAAGAATTATCCCTTACAAAAGTGAATCCAAATATACACCGAGTTCCACCGAAAAATAGTAAAAAAAAAGCCAAGGTTTTGTGTTATGTGTAGATTCCGTATAGGAGTGACAATGATTTGTTAACACTACATTATTATATATATTTAAAATTTGAAATTGTTGAATTAATTAAGCTTATAGTATTAGTCAGACCTAAAATACTAAAGAAATGTTTTAAGTAATCCATTCATCCTCAAATCACACTATATTAGTTTGGGGAGGGGGCAATGTCTGACTCGTTCCACTTGTAAGATTCTCTTGTCTAGCTAGTAGATAAGCCAGAGGAAAGCTAGATTGACATATGAAAAAATATCACTGGAAAATTAGGCTTCTGCAGAAGTACGTAAGTTATGTTACACGAAATAGAAATGACTTGGGAATTTATTTTTTTATGTTAAAATTTCACATAATTTTGTGATATGAAAATATTTATCTTTTTTTATAAATATTAAATAAGTAAAATCTTATTAATTTGTATTTATATTCACGAAGAGAGAAATAAACACAACAATTTCATATCACATGTTCATGACAAGTTTTAATATAATGGGATGAGGGATGCAAATCTAATGACTTTTTTTTTGATCAATCGGAAAACAAAATCTAATGACTTTGTTACGAGTTAAAATGATTACATTTTTATATTAACAATTGGGAGACAGTAAGGTTTTTTAATTTTTTTAGTTCTTTCTCTTCTGGTTCTAATTAGCGGATGACTGATTCAAAAGGGAATTTTATTGGACAATAGGGGTATACTGTATACTAGCCATGATGATAAGTACCCAAACAAAATGGTTTGCAACGACATTTTCTTGCTCCCATAACCGTGTGGAAGTTTCCACCCTCTATCCCAAACTAGCAAAATTTCTAATTTTACACGGAGAAAATCTCTGCCCCACCACCTACACACTCGAGTTTTGGACCCCTCTGCTTACATGGTGTATATATTTAACGCATTCGAAATTTGCAAAAAGGGTAAAATTAAATAAACACAAAAAAAAAAACAAGTACAATCAATGGAAGATCTCCCACCCGGTTATCGCTTCTTCCCAACTGAAGAAGAGCTAGTTGGCTTTTACCTACACAACAAACTAGAAGGGCAAAGAAACGCCATAGACAGAGTTATCCCAGTCATTGACATCAATGGCGTAGAGCCGTGGAACCTTCCACGTAATACCATATATAATAAATAAATTAACCCCCCCTCCCCTCCTTTTCATTCTTAACTATAGAAAGTTTAATGTTCATTCGTGATTTAATTAATTTGATGATTTTCTTCTTGCAATGTGTGGTGTTGTTGTTGCAGCACTTGCAGGGGAGCTTTGTCATGGGGACAAAGAGCAATGGTTTTTCTTTTCACCAGGTCAAGAGAGAGAAACCAGGGGAGGCAGACCCAACAGAACCACGGCTTGTGGTTATTGGAAGGCCACGGGTTCTCCTGGCTACGTTTACTCTTCTGACAACAAAGTCATTGGGGTGAAGAAAACCATGGTGTTCTACATAGGGAAAGCTCCTACCGGAAGGAAAACCAAATGGAAGATGAATGAGTACAGAGCCATCCAACTCTCTAACCAATCCAACACGGCCACCCCTCAGGTATATTATCATTATTTATTATATTATTAAAACTAATTTATGGACTTGACACATATCACAGTTGAAAAGTATTCTAGAGGTCAAAATCTAATTTTTCTTATATAGAAATGAATAATGATTCAATGTTGTACTGGGAGTTGATTCTCATGTACAGATACAAATACACAAATATAGGCCCAAATGGCCAATTAAGTAGGATTCTTATAGAGCTTGACTCAAATTGGTTTCAAGAATTGTGATTGATCATAGCTAGTGTTTTCGTTTTGGTGTTTAATTAGTTGAGGCGGGAATTCAGCTTGTGCCGGGTCTATGTCATATCGGGAAGCTTTCGAGCATTTGATAGACGCCCATTAGACAAGGGAAAAGGAGTAGAGTTGGGGCGGGTTCATGAGATTGAGAACCGGTTTGCTGCCACGTGTGCTCATCAGCAGGCTCCAACAGTGGATGGATCAAATTCCATCCATGGTGCTCATGTGCCAGAGGCTGGAGGCTCAAGTAGCACTAATTGGGGTGTAAATAGCAATCATAATGACAATGAGGTCCAACTCCAAGAACCACTATGGGAATGGGAATTGGAACAATTCAATTGGCCTTGACTGACTTCAGGTCATGCTGGGACCTCTCAAGCAAGACCCCAAAACCTCAAGCATACATGACTCATTAGAATACGATATCAACCATGGCTGACAAACTCATATAGGGACATGTAAAATGTAACACAATTATCTTATCATCATATTTGTTTGGAATTGGGTTAATTTTCCGCAGGAAATTAAGTAAGGTAGTTAAGTATGGCGGATCATAGGAAGAAGGAAGGTAGGTTACTCCATGGATTTTTTGTCATTTAACCACAATTAGTTTGCGGATATGTACCCGACAGTTCCCAACATTTTATACCCATTTGAATATATATCAAATCCATCTCTTTCCACCCCGTACCAATCTTTGTAAACATGTCAATATAACTGACAATAAATTTAAATATAAACCCATTTGTATCAGAATGTAACGATCAAACTTTTCCTTTAACATGCAACTTGATAAGAAGTATTTATGGATCTATTGATACTAGTTTTTTTGGTTATGTATTCATGGCACAAAAATTAGAAGACATGCGATACTTTTTGGAGGTTAGAGACAAGTTTGGGGAGAGTGAGGGTTGGGTTTGGGGGAAAATCATGGTTGCCAATGATGGCGAGGGTTTTCCTAAGCTGAGATTTGGGGAGAAAAAAAAATTGTTGTCATTTGATTTGCTTCTTCTCAAACATTGTTCTTGAGGGTAGTTGATAGTCAACTTTGTTGCACTGGAAATGGGTGCAAATGGGAGATCATGGTATGAGAAAATGGGGAATTATTACAATTACAATTTTTAGTATTGTATAAATAACATGATTTATGATTCTATAACTTATCTACCCTAGAATTTTTCATCTTTCCATAAGATGTTATCATTAAGAGGTATGTTTTATCTGCAAATTAGAGTGCCAAAACATTTTTCATATCAATTTAAAAAAACTACCTCATATGAGATGACAAAATAAGAAGAGATATTTATAATCACAGCAAAAAGAAAATTGTTTATTTAATTGTATCTTATCTTACACGACAAATTGAAAAGGTCAGAGTGACCAACCAATAAGGAGTAGCCAGCAACACGTGCGTTGGGTGTCCTCCCGGTTACTTTATCATTCCCCCCAACACAACTAAACCACCATGGACTCACGCTGGTGGCGGGTGGCCCACTGATATAATGGAGAACCACCCGACCCGACCGTATTAAATTCCATTCAAAATTTTAACCAAATAAAAAAATAAAAATAACAGGTAACTATTTCAGCGTTTTTGTTTTGAACGCAAAATCAATTGTGTCTTGGTTTCCATGGGAACTCAAAGATCTAGCTAGAAAAGGGAGGAGGGAGGAGTAGCAGAAGACGTTCTCCCCAATCTTCTGGAAAGTTCTTCGCCGATGGCGATCCTCTACGCTTTGGTGGCCAGAGGCACGGTGGTGTTGGCGGAGTTCAGCGCCGTCACCGGCAACACAGGCGCCGTCGCCCGCCGCATACTCGAGAAGCTTCCGGCCGAGTCCGATTCCAGGCTTTGCTTCTCTCAGGACAGATACATCTTTCACATACTCCGATCCGATGGCCTCACCTACCTTTGTATGGCCAACGATACCTTTGGAAGTGAGTAGTTCCAGTTCTTCTCGCAGTTCATGCTTTCTCGCTTTCTTATTCTTAATCTCAATCTCATCGCTACACGATCCGATTCTCATCCAGTGAAAGCATAGGAGGATCTATAGTGTCGTGTATTAGATGCTAGTTTGAAATCCTTGCGAGACGAGTGATGTTGCTTTGGATGATATATTCTGCATAAGCTCTTATTTTCGTTTAAAGAAAAACAGTAACTAAAATTGAGAACATGTGTTGAATAAATTCAAAAGAAAACAAAAACAGTGTTTGTGCAGAAAAGAAGTTTGCGGAAGAAGCATTACTCCTTCCAGAAATGAGATAGGGTTGGCTTTGATATCTTTAATTACGGATGATTGTTATTTAGGACAGGGAATTTCTGTATCTGATTGCTTTTGTGTACGTCTTTTGTTTAAACTTCCAATGAGTAAAAAAATTTAAAAAAAATAAAATAAGAATCAACGGCACTGGTGTCCTGAAATCCAAAAAAACAGCTGTTGAAGTATGCAAGCTCGTTTCTGTATTATCAATTCATTGTTTAGGAAATTCAATTGTATTGCAGAGAGATGTTCTTGAGGGTCGTTTGCAGCTTCTGCCGAATGTTGGGGACTGACATCTTGTTTGATAGCTGGTATGAGTTTCTCTGTTGTTAGAGATTTCATTCAATAGACGTCATGGTGGCACGGTGTCTAACACAGTCATTGCTTTTGAAAGACTCCTTTCCATAAGGAAACTGCCAGGAGCAAAGTCTGTGACTCTGTGAACTGTCAATAAGTATAGGAACCATGCAAGTTTTCAAAACACGATCCAACCTAGACATGATTTAAACTGATTTTTATGGCTAAACAACTGGCGATGAAGATTGTATCAGAATTGTTTGACTATATCACACGGCTCTTTAATGTGTGAGATTGCACGACTTTAGCTTCTTAAATTAGAGGAAGTCCTATTGCGAGTGTAGGACACAAAATAATGAATTCCAAAAAGGCTTCCAGGTCCAGCTAGAGGCCTAGTGCCATCTCCCACACACAGGTCTCTTGTTGCATCAAAGGTTTCCTTGAAAACTTATATAAGGATTCTAGTTATCCTGCAATGGAGAAGTGTTAGCAGTATTTCGAAGTTTTCGGAACACAATAGGCTACCTTTATTTTAACAGTTTGCTTCTTTTACTATAAGAAAATTAAGGACCAGATTGATTTTTTTTTTTTTGAAACAGTTTTTTTTGTTTTAAAAAACTAAAACACAAAAAAAATCCATTTGATGTCTTTTTTTTTTTATCTGACTAATTTGAAACTTTTTCTCATTATTCTGTTTATACAGTAGAAAAATGACATGTTTTAGTTGTTTTTATTTTCTTTAACTTGTTTCCATGGATTCTCTACTCTCACTGTAGTGGTTTGAAGTGACTCACTTCAAACCACTACTACCACACCCAACACATTTGATGCCACCACTGCCACGACTATTGTTACTAGTGTGCTCAAACTAGTATAGAATTTATTCTCAGAACAAAACTCTTGAAACCCTTTTTTTTGATATTTTTATTATGTCAAATAATGTTAATAAATAATTCTATAAAATAATTTAAAAGAGCAAGAATAGAATACTAGAATCAAACAAGCTCTAAGATTTTCCATGATTTGTGTTGGGTAATCCTGGTGGGGTCTGTTTAGCAAGTAAAAATAGTAGCAAATCATCTGCAAGGCTCAATTATATTTATGATGGCATTATATTTTACAATAGTTGAAACTATCCATTAGTGCTTGCTGCATGAATGTCCTCCCTGTCAATGCATATTGAAAGATACAGAGCTAATGCTACCTCAAAAAGAAAGGGGGAGGGGGAAGGCTAACTAGGCCCCTTTTAACCACATAAGATTTGCTTTAACATTCTTATAATGCTTTATATTGACTATTGTGTTAGAAAAACATTTTATGCTATTCTCCTCACTTTCAACAAGGTCAGATTTATTCCAATAATGGAATGCCAATAATTCCTATAATCCATTAGCAAGTAGTAATATCATGCTATTTGATAGAAAGACATGCTTATAAGTTATAACCTGATGCTTATAGACCTTATAAGCCCATAATTGATAGATCTATACCTTTGTTTGAGGCTCCAAAATCTAGAAATTACTATCAGAGAAGATAGACTTCACTAGTGTTCTTTTTCATTCTTTTTTTTTTTGCAATATTCACTATAGAAGTAGTTCCCTCAATTTAGTCTTTACTTGTCCAAGCTGTTGTTGAATTTTCCTTCTGTTTTTTGTCAAAAACCAATAACTGTAAAAACTGATTTATAGGATTAGTATATTTATCTCTGCATCAACAATCAACAATAACTAACAGTCAATCAGTCATTTACAAATTTGTAGTCAAAGAAGCAAGAACTTACTATGCTGTTTTAATCCTTGTTACTGTTTTTCATGTGCTTACTACGTCTTGTTTTTTCTTTATCCAGGGAGAATCCCTTTCTCATACTTGGAAGATATCCAAATGAGGTTTATGAAGAACTACGGTAGAGTTGCCAATTATGCACCAGCTTATGCAATGAACGATGAATTTTCAAGGGTTTTGCATCAACAAATGGAATTTTTTTCTAGTAATACTAGTGCTGATACCCTCAATCGTGTGAGGGGTGAAGTTGGAGAGGCAAGTGATTTCAAAGAAAACTTTGTCCCTCTTTATTTTGTCTTTCTGATGTAATCTCGCTTTTTTATTTATCTATTGATAAAACTTCTTTCTTCCTAGGTATGGACTGCAAGTGACAGATAACTTTAACATATCTGATTTGTATAACGAAAACAACCCATCTGATTTCAATATATTTGTGTATGCCCCACTTTTTACTTGCAGCGAAAATGAATATGATGGATGATGAGTTATTATATATAGGATCTATCTTTATAGAAAAATGGTAAGCTAAGCAGAAGTGGTATACTATACCCTCTTGACTTGAAATGTTCCAGTGCCTTACAAGAAGCCACTCATACCGAGGAGTGATGCTGATGGCCAAGAATCCTTATTAGCGAAGTTGTGCATCTTTTTTACTGGAAATTATATGTTTGATTATTTTGCAACATGCTTGTGAAGAGCATGGTATTGGATTTCAAGTTGTATAGATGCTGTAATGGTATTTAATCTGTTGATGTTTCACGTCATGCATGCTAAGGCTGTTCAAGTCCTTCCACTTAGTTGGTGACATTAACTTTGAATCCATCATTCAGATACGCACTATCATGGTGGACAATATTGAGAAAATATTGGAGAGAGGTGACCGGATTGAGCTTCTCGTTGATAAGACAGCAACAATGCAAGACAGTGCATTTCACTTTAAGAAACAATCAAAGCGCCTCCGAAGAGCTCTTTGGATGAAAAATTTCAAACTCTTGTGAGTAAAATTTCTTCCTTAATATAAGAAAAAATTTTAGATCTGGGATACCAAAAGTTGTTCGGAATTATTTTGGAAAGCAACAAGGGTTTTTGCATTTTTCTTATATCCTTGCCTTGACTGTATGTTTTTGGTCATTGACAGGGCGTTGTTGACATGCTTGATTGTTGTCTTTCTTTATATCATAATCGCTGCTTGTTGTGGAGGCATCACTCTACCATCCTGCAGATCCTAATTGTCACTCCTGCTGGTTTATTTATGTTCTGAGCCCTGCAATAATCAAGATGATTCCTGTCAATATGTACATTGGAGGGCAGTTCAGTATTCCAGGTTCAAATTTATGAGCTGAGTGGGAAAATTTGATGAAGGGTCCAGAAACCGTTACATATATTTTCCCGCCTTGGTAGTTCTTGGTTCTGTATTATAAATATACATGCTGGAGCCTGATAAGGTGCTATTCTATGATTATGGGGCATCCCTTTTGTAAATGTGGATTTTTATTAATCTTTCACGATCTAGGTTTAAATTGTGTTTCTCTCCTTTTATAAATTAGTGCAATTTACTCTAGAAGAAGCAGCTTTCAAGTTTTTTTTGGTCAACACTTTCAAGTTTCAAGGTAGGCTACAAAGGCATCATCTGATATGTATGACAATTGCTCAGTAACGTACTCAGATTTGTTTGGCCTGATTAATTAGAGAATAAATGACATATCCTTTATGTATAATATGCAAAATTTTGAGATTCTCCTAGTAGGAAGAAATTGAACCAGATGACATAAATATAATGAAAGATGCTTATGATATAATCATAAGTTATTTTCAACTAACTTATTTGAATGAACTCTATAGATAGCTTAGAAAATTATTTTACAACTTATATAAAAATAATTTAATTTTATTTCTTCTTCGATTATAAGTAACAATTTATTAATAAGTACTTTATATTATAAATATTTAATTAAATTGTTTATTCAAATATACCCTAAAAGGTATTATAATCCTATGGAATTGGAGTTAGATTTTACAAGGACAAAAAGGAGGCAAATTGTTTATTCATTCTCGTATAAGTGAATAGAAATCTTTTTTTCTTGTCCAAAAGTGAATAGAAATCTGAATCCACAAGAAAGAAAGAGGCTGGGCTTTCGGCCCGTGGGCCTTAGCCGTTTAGTTTCTCTTTCCCGGGAATTTTTATTGCAAAAAACACGCGTGGCGTAGTTGCCAACTCGCCAGTTCCGACTTACGAACGACCCCTGCTTCGTTCCAAAGAAGGAAAAAAAAAAAAAAGAGTTAGGACCGTGCCACTGCAGCGTGTTCCTTTCGTTCGAATCTAAAATTTTCTTTTACTTTCTCTCGTTTTCCCGAGAAAACTCATGCGCCATATTCCTGAACTGATACTGGTGTGCATATCTTGTCGTGTGTGTTCAAAATCAAATCGATGAGACCAATTCGACTTCCTGAGCCGCCGAGCCCTACCGCCCGGAGGGGTACTCCTGATATCTTCGAATCTGGAGTTCACACCTTTATCAGACGCGCCGTCGTAATCGGCAACGGTTTCCCCGCTTCCGAGAATCAGAGTGTCGGATTGGTTCGCGCCCTTGGCCTCTCAGAAAAGTATCACTTATATGTAAGCATTTTAATTAAACCACTACCCTCTCTCTGTTTTTTTTTTTGCAACTAGTTATTAACGATTCCAGCATAGCTACTAGTAGTAGTACCTTTCATAGACTAGATTGAGGGTTTACTCTTCTTAAAATTACCATAGTGACTGAGGTTGGCAATAGAGAAATTGGAATGTGAAAACGTAAAAGGGGAGGGGATTGGGACATACAAACCATTCAAGCATGGAGCGGTGTTGTTAGAAGATAAGTTGAGATTACATAATTTTGCCCAATGTAGACGATGTAAAATGAGAGCAAGTAAATAAAGAGAAAACAACATCTCTTGGTGTAGTTTAGAAACATAAATCGAGAAAGAATTTGGATTTTGTTCTTGCCACCTTCACCAGTTTGATTGTGCTAAATTGTATAGTTGTATACTTATTGATTGATTTAGCATCGGATTCACATCGTATCCCCACCAATGTTATCAACGGTGGATTTTGGGGGGCGGGGGGGGGGGGGGGGGTCATGTCAGTCAGCCAAATATCCGCCATATAAATATGGTAGATGGCGTTGTGGCCTATAATGAATACACACACACATATATACATACAAAAATATACCAAAAAACTGCAGAAAATAACTAACAACATATGTCAAGAACAATAAATTGAACCAATAGAATAGAAAACCATCAAATAATATCATAAGTCTCATAATATCATATCAAAAGATATTGCAATCTTTAACCAAAGCATGCTGTTATATGGGTGTGTGTTTATTGCAAGGTAACTTTTAATAATTTTCAGGGATCAAATTTGCCTTATTTGAAAAGAATTACATTTCATCATTGCTAACTTTAAAGTGCCACTTCACAGCTGAATTAGTTTGCTCATTATTCTACGATTGATTTATTGCAGCGGGTTACCAGGCCTAAAGGGGGAATTAATGAGTGGCTTCAATGGCTTCCAGTCTCTCTTCATAAAAAAGTATATTATATAGTAAGAATGATTTACGGACTTTTGTTGAAATCTCAAGAAGAGAAGCCTTTACGTTCAGAAAATGGTGCCAGTGCAGGCTTGTTAGCTGTCTTAGAAGCTGATGTAAAGCAGATAGTAAATTTTGCTCGTGAGACTTATGAGAAGTAAATTCTGTTCCTATTTTTTTATCTATAAAACTGAATCACACTGTGATGATGATGTGTACAACTTGGCTAAGTAATTTTTTGTTTGATTTCTTAACGAAGACAAATTCAAATATCTGTGTGGCTTTACGCCTTTACCATTTATAATCTTACTTCTTCAGAACAATAGCATTATACCAAATTACTTATATATCAATTAATTCTATTTAATATATTCGGTTACATATAATACAGATGTGTGTTTCTTGATATCTGTTACTTGACACTTTATTTCTCATGCATAATTATGTTATGCAACTAAGACAGCTGCTAGAATTTGTACGAGATTTCCAGTGCATTCATGTTAGACACACTCGTGACAAACTGCCCATTGTGATGCTTTGAAAATAACTTAATGTTTGACTAGTAATTGACCTACTACACAAATCCAGTCAGTATTCTTATTTTCATATTACTGTAACATTAGTCCTGACTCACATTCTTGTACTTTCTTCCTGCATCCTGTTGTCTCTTTCTTGTATCTACATCTAATTCTTTGGTCCCTTACAAAGAATGATATGTTTGATAATATGTCCAGGGAGGGACCTTTGCTGGTGGTTGCATGTGGAAGAGATACCATTTCTACTGCAAGTTCCATAAAACGTTTAGCATCTGAGAATGTTTTTGTTGTTCAGGTCTGCAGATTTAACGCATATTTTTCTTTTATCTAACTTTGCTATGATATCTTGTGAATCAAGCAATTTTTGACTGCATGCATAAAAATTTGGGACAACAACTTACTAGTAGAACCAAGGTGTTCAAAGTACCACTCATGATTAAAGAAAATTTTTACCATACAACTATAATACCTACAATGTCTACGACGTTCAATCTTAAAAGCAGTTTATTTTACAAGTTTTTGGCATGATCTTGCCAGGAAATTAAGAGAATATTTTGCTACTTCTATGATCTCTTTCCCTCATTAATTCCTCTGTCTTTTACTTTATTTTCTTTACTTCTCATATCTATCACATTCAAGGTTTTAAATTGCAGTTGTGATTGCTTGTGCTTTGTGTTGGTGTTGGCTGATGTGAGCCAGTGCTGTCCATAATTTTAGCGCGACAGTTGCCACAACCACAATATTGAGGCCACGTAGCATTGTGCAGTCTGCAATTGAAAACCTTGTTCATGTCATGTCTAAAATTATGGGATTTATATTGTAAACTTGTCAAGTTCAGTAGGACATGCTTGTCCTAGACTTAATTAGTAATGAACCAAATCAGCATTAAATGGTGCATGTGTCCTCTTTAATCCAAAAAATAGTATAACTTACGTATCTGCTCATTTTAATAAATGTTAGTTAGAGTATCTATGATCTGATTTAAATTTCATTGTTAATATGGTGCTGTGTTATTGCAGTTGTATTTCGCTCTGACGTTCATTACTACATATACATAAAAACATAAGCTCTGATTTTTAATCTTGATCTCTTTGAATGTCTTTGTCTCATGGCCAGATACAACATCCAAGATCGCATTTGAATAGGTTTGACATGGTGATTACACCTAAGCATGATTATTATCCTTTGACACCACAAGGACAGGAACAGGTTCCTCGGTTTCTTCGAAGTTGGATAACTCCACGTGATCCTCCTGATAGTCTTGTGGTATTTATAATATGCATATGATATGACTGTATATAGCTTTTTGCTTTGATGGAGAAACTATGATTTTACTTTGATGTTGGCCCCTTTTAATTGATGAGGACTATTATGTTGTAATATACATTCAGGTTCTCACCACGGGAGCCCTACATCTAATAGATTTCACCTCAATACGTACTGCTGCTGTTACATGGCAAAATGAGTTTGCAAATGTTCGCAGGCCCTTGCTTGTCGTCAACATTGGAGGACCAACACGTAATTTCTATTGTGAATTTAATCATTTGAAATGTCATAAAACTTGGAGAAAAAGGATTGAAGTTTCATAATTTCCATGGCCCAAAAATTTTGGTTATTCGACTAATATCCGTAATTGATTTAGGTAACTGTCGATATGGTGTAGACCTTGCAAAGCAGTTAGCAGCCTCTTTACTCAGTGTTCTTGTTAGTTGTGGGAGTGTTAGAATATCCTTTTCAGAGAGGACTCCACAAAAGGTATTCTATCCTGAAGTTTCTTAAAATATTATGACTGAGCAACACTTTCATCTCTGACACACCTTTTCTTCCCTCTCTTTGGTCTTTTAAACAGGTGTCGAATGTTATAGTTAAAGAACTTGGAAATAATCCAAAAGTTTATATTTGGGATGGGCAAGGTAAATATTCATTCAGGTTTCAACTAGATTATCTATTCAGATATTTAATTTTTTTTTAACAGATATTAAGTGGTTAAAAACCCAACAATAACACACCACTTTCAGGACCTAACCTGCACATGGGCCAACTAGCTTGGGCTGATGCATTTGTTGTCACAGCAGATTCAGTTAGTATGATAAGCGAAGCTTGCAGCACTGGGTATGCTTGTTAGAAGTATTTCTATGATTAACATAATTTTATATGCTTTCTCTTCCTACATGTAGTTAATACTATGTTATTATTAAATTATTTTGTTCTTCCCACAGGAAGCCTGTCTATGTTGTGGGAGCTGAGCGTTGCAGATGGAAGTTCACCGAATTTCAGAGATCATTGAGAGAGCTGGGAGTTGTGAGGCCTTTTACAGGTTCTGAGGATGTAAGTAAAACTCGATGGCTTTTGTATTACAAGGATTGAATATTATTGTGGAAGGATATCTTTCTGGAATTATAGATATTGTTAAGTATGTATATTTTGTAATGGATGTATGTTTTCCTAAATTTTCAGATATCAGAAAGTTGGAGCTATCCACCCCTTAACGATACTGCCGATGCAGCTAAACGGGTTCATGAAGCGCTTGCTGCCCGAGGGTGGAAACTGAAGATATAGAATGTAACTTGTTTGAAATTGAAATCATACTTTTTTATGGAATATAGTTTTTGTGTAAAAGGGGGTTATGATTTATCGTTTGAAGTTATTACCAAACATTATATTTCTTTTATACCACAACAAATAGGAAATACAGATGGTATGCGTGTATTCGTTTTCACCATAGCAATTTTTTGAGATGTAATGTATGTAATATACAAGGATAAGCGTATACTTTTTGCATTTAAAAGAATGAGGTGAATAAAAAATGTATTGAATTTTTTTTGGACCAAATGTATTGAAAATTATCCTTCTATTCATTATCTGCAATTTAATTTGATATTATCTTTTGGTAATGTTGTTTCAACTGAAGATAATCTGAAGCCTGGTTCACTCGAAAGTGGGAAAGAACTAAATCACGTAATAATGTTACTGATGTAGCATGAAAACGCCCAAGTTATTGGCAGAAATGAATGTGGTTAATTGGAATTGACATTACAAATTTACAGTTATTTAAAAAGCTTTTGTCAATACTATTTGTGTTCAGTGTGGTCTGACTCAATAGATCATTTTCTTACCTGGCATCGTCAATCCAAAAATAATAATAAAAAAAGAAAAGGTTAGCATTTTCCTATCATCATTAGTCTAGAGCTGGCAAAATGGGTCGACTCGAGCCCGAGTTTGTCCAAAAAAACAGAAGGTTTAGTCACACAAATTTGAATTCGTTTTCAATTCGAGTCTTTTTGGTCTGGCTCGATAAAGCCCAAGCATGATTCAGCTCAGCCCAACTGGGCCGGTCTGAAAAATACAACGCTAAAGCCCGAGCCCGGTGCCGATTGACCAAATGCGGACCGGGTTTGGATAACTAAATTTGAACCCGTTTTCAATCCCAGTCTTTTTGGCCCGGCCCGATAAAATCAAAACCCGATGCAGACTGAATAGCCCATTTTGTCAGCTCTAATCATTTCACAGAAGAAAACAATTTCAATGCCTTGAAAGTAAGAGTATATATATATATTATTTTTCTATTAATGATATAGATAATTATTTTTTTTGTTATAATTATTTTATTTTTCTTTTAAAAATGGAATTAAAATAACATGGTAAATTTGCACGTGCGGTCATCTGACAGTGGCGAAGTGGCCACGTGTAAGGTGGCGAGGTAGGGGCCGTTGCTGTTGAAACTTGAAACTGAACAACGTCACGTGGCCGTTCCCTTCCCGTCCCGTCCCCTTAGTTGGCCCTTACCATCACCGTTAAAACCCAAAACGTAGTCTCTCTTTTCGCTTCCCTTCTCTTCTCGACTTTTCTCGTTGCGGTGTTTCCTGTTCTCGCCTCTCGAAAACCCTAATCAAATAACCAATCCTCCTTTTCATTCCCCCTTTTCTAAATTTCAAAATCGTAATCATAATTTCGGGATTTTCCTTTCTTTTTCATCCCTCGTCACTGATCCCTGCGATTGATACTTTAAATTAAGCTGGCTCAGTGTTTTCCCACGATTTTTGGAGAATCTGTCAATTTTGCAAAAAAAAAAAAAACAGTGAAGTACAAAAAAATGCTGCCAAATTTTTATGCAGGTTGGGCTCGTGAAGGATTTTGAGCTTTCAGCGTAAAATTCGAATACAGATAAGAAGGTGTTATTGTCGATCGAAGTGGGAAGGTTTGGGTCTGATGATAATTGTTAGGGGAATGCGGAAATCGTTCTGCGAGGAGCTGAAGCACTCGTTCAGCGAGGGAATTGGCATCACTGCGCCCAAGGCTAGAGCCCGCGACAAACTAATGAACACAACGCTCTTCGCTCTCTGAAACCCTAAACTCTTATTTAACTCTTAACTACCACACTGCCTGCGAAAATTTGGGTTGCGTTGCGTTGCGATGACTCGCGTTTTGGTTCAGAGGGGTTCCTCCGGCGGTGGTTCTTCGAACCCGAACCGCTGTTCCGGCTCTTCTTCGGCTCGGCCTGAGCCGCAGGTTTCGGTTCCACCACCGGCTCCGAAAGATGAGGAGAGTGGAGAGGAGGTAGTTGTCGGCGACGAGGTTTTGGAGGCCGGTGAGTGTGACAAAGCAAGGATTGAGGACTCTTTGGTAGGTGGTGTTACTATTCAATCCGAGCAGAAGGATGGTTCGTGTGATGATGAAGAAGTGGTCTCTGTTGTTGAGAGTGATGTTAGAGAGGAGGTTGTAGTGAAAGGGTTGAGTGGACTGAGAATTGAGGGCTCAAGTGGTGGTGGTGCTGCTGGTGCTGGTGGTGGTTCGTGTCCTCCGCCGCCGCCGCCACCTGTTCCGCCACAAAGGACTTCCTCAGCTAACTTGAATTCGAGGAGGAATGTGTTGGGAACTTCGAATTCTGGGTGTGTAGATTCGTCTAGGAGAGGAGCATGTGCGACTGCGAGGCCTGTTGTTTCAGCTAGGACTTCCCCTGCTGGATCTCGCCCTTCTTCTCCCAGATCCCATAATGAAAGTGAGGGTTACAACAGTGCTGACGAACAAAAGCCGTGCTCTGTTTCCTCTTATGATGATTTCGTAAGTGGGTGTTTGCATTGCACTTGTCTTTATATAAGTAGATATATTGTTTTGAAGTTCATTATTGCTACTAAGCTTCGTTGGACACGATTCTTTTAGGCCATGTCATGTGGGTTGATTCTAAGAAGAGACTTGTTAGGAATATTGCAGATGATTTGGTCCCGTTCCTCTATATTATAATTGAATAACATTCCTAATTGAGCAACGGTTTTATTAATTCTCCCTTTAACATATCTTCTCAGTTATGGACACACGGTAATTGACATATTAGGATTATTTTACACAGGGAACGTGTGTAATTTGTGTAGAACACCTTCATTATTGATCATTCGTACTTTAGGTTCATTATGTCAGAAACTCTATGTTGGGTTGTATCTTGAGGCCTTGCTTAGAGATATTATCATGTTTGTTCGATTTCTCTATTTGAAGATACTAATGATCATTTGTGCTTTTCGGTGATCTTTATCATATCATTTATATATTAGAATTTGAGGTGATATTGACATCTATCCCAGGAAAGGGAGCGTCAGTTTGAAATTGATATCAGAAGGGCAAAAGGTTATGAAGTGAAAAAAATGATGGAGGATGGAAATTGTCTTTTCCGTGCTGTTGCAGATCAGGTGTATGGGGACTCTGAATTGTATGATTTGGTCAGGCAGATGTGTATTGATTACATGGTATGATTACATTGTATTTTTGACAAATATCCATGCTATATCTGCTTTAATTTACCATAACTAGAAGTACATCTCTCATTAGCTTCTCTGGTTATTCATTTTATCTCAAGCTGATTTGATGTCTACGCATTTCAATGATCATAGCAAAGAAAGTGTTGAGTCTGAAAGGTTTTAGTTCTCTTTAGCATTTAAAGCTCTCAATGAGTTATTCACATGTTACATACTTAGGTAAACTCCAACCATATATGTTTTTGAGGCTTTCAAAGGTGTAGCTTTACAATATCAAATTTCAGAATACTTGCTTCATGGTGCATGAATTAGTTTTGTGTCATAGAAGGTTTTCAAGGTGTCTAGACTTTAGCATGTGCATGCTCGAATCTCTAAGCAGTAAGTAAATGGAAGAATCATGCTTTCAAGGAGGAATATTGAGAGAAAAAAATTTAAGCTTTTGGAAGTGGGTTCAAGATGCTGAGCTTTTTATTTTTTCGGATGTATGGATGCAAGAGAGGACTCCCATATGGTTGTAAAAGCTAACATGGGCAGTGGTGACTGGTGACATGAACACTAGTGGAAAAAATAGATGAAGCCTAAACTCACAATTCTATGGAATATTTTACTGTAATAGAAGCATATTGATCCTGATCCAGTAAGCGGATTCAAGAAAGTCCTGCTATATTCTTTTCTTTAAAAAATTTTTTGCCAGTAGGTAACATGTAGATTTGCACAAACTCGCAAAACTTCCTTATTGTTCCACATCCTGTTTCTTGTTTGGTTGGCCATTTCTTTTCTTGTTTTGGTTTTGAACAAGATATGTTAATTATCTCTGAATCTATTAAAAATGTTGTCTGCAATTTGAATTAACTTCTTAATATGGTATGATATTTGTACCCTTTGGTGGTTCACTGGTATTTTGTGACTCTGTCCAGTGTCTTGAGTATGTACATTTAGCTGCATGATTACGCTTACTGGATGTTTCTTGGGCACATACATTGGTGCAGTTTTATTGGACTTCTGCAGATTAAGTATTAGTGTTTTTATATCTTCAGGAGCAGGAGAGAGATCACTTTTCTCAATTTATTACTGAAGGCTTCACATCATACTGTAAGAGGAAAAGAAGAGATAAGGTATGTGATGGTATTGTTTGGGCAGCTGTTATTTCTCGGTTCATGGAAAAGCCAACTGTTGCTTGGTTTTTAGGTTTACGTTTTTGGATATCATTGCTTTATTTCTCTACCTTTACATTTACTTAATATTTATTTTGGCAAAGTAGTTCAATAACAATTTAGAATATTATACTGTCAAAGGCAGCTGTAGGTGAGGTGTGTGATTAATGTAATGGGTAGTTGAAAATGCTTATAGGATTTAACATGTCTATTAATCCATGTAGTCATTGCTGTTTACTTGTCTCAGCCCTTCTACATTTTTTTCCTTTGTACCACATTATTTTTAAAGGGCTACTATGTCGGGAATTGGTTATTATTTTCTTTCTTTACTTTTCATATCTACAATGAGATTTTTCAGCCCTTTCATTAACCTGTCATTGATGATTTGTCAACTATTAAATAAATCGGTGCAGTCATTACTTAAATGACTAGTAAGTATGTCCCTTATTAGAAACATGTTTGGATATGTGCTTGGAAAAAATGTTGAGCGCATTAATAGTTTTGAGTTCTGTTGTCTTCATATTATTTTATTTGAAATAGTTCTTTTGACAACTCTCTTTGTCTTCGGTCTATTGGTGCTTCAGTGTTCCATTTTCATTTTGGAAAGTAATTGTGTATCCTTACTTTCTTTTTCTTGAAAATATGGTTTTAAATAAAACAGTAACCTCTCGTTCATGTAGAATTTATGATATGATATGGGCAACCATAGATACTAGCCTTGACTCATTTTTGGATGGATATATTTAAGGATGCATGGAAATAGCCGGTATCTTGTGTTAGGTGGTTGTCTCAGAGAAACATATGACATCTACCCAAATCTTAAGGAGTTGTCCCTGAAAAGCGTATGACATCTCCCAAATCTTAAGCCACCCTAAGTTCCTAACCCCGAAAGTGAAGGGGCTGAAACAGACAATTTTTGAATGATAATCTGCTGCAGCACAATTATAATTTTTTTATAAATTAAAATATGGAAGATGAAAGTGCATTTATTGTTTAGCCACTGCATGTAACGTTGTAACCCTCTCCCTGCTGATCTCAGATATGAATTCCATGCACCTCTACCATATTTCCTTTATATTCCTTTTAAATATTATTAAAAAATGTGGTTTTTGTTAGTTAGAGTATGTTCATAGCCATTTTAACTTTTCAATTTGGGTGAAATATGTGTTCATCCTTCATGGCAGGTCTATGGAAACAATGTTGAGATCCAAGTCATGTGTGAAATGTATAATCGCCCCATTCATATATACTCCTACACTACAGGTGTAGCTTCTGTCTGAAATTTTGATGGCTGTGATTGTTTCTATTCAATAACATCAACTATTGATGCAGAACCTATCAATATCTTTCATGGAAGCTATAACACCGACACACCACCAATTCGACTGAGTTATCATCACGGAAATCATTACAACTCCCTGGTTGACCCACGGCGCTTGACAATTGGTGCTGGACTTGGGTTCAGCTGTCTTCGTGGAGTGAGTATTGCACTTGACAGTCTGTGCCTATCACTCTTAAGTTGTTTTCATTCTTCTCTTTTGTTATACTTTTTATATTCTATATTCTAATGAAACATCAAAAATTAAGGTTTAACTGCCAACTGAAATTTAAAATTCATATTGTATTCTATATTAAATTTGTATAAAAAATCCTCATGCGGATTTTAAGATACTCAAGGAAGGGGTCATATAAATTGCGAGTTTTAATAATTGATGGCTGATGGTCCATTTGTGATTTACGGCGCAGACTAATGTCGACAAAGATCAAGTCAAGGCTGCTATTAAAGCTCAACAAGATCAACAGATCAATAATGTTAGTATTTTAAATTGTGATAGCGTGAACAACAGGTTTTTTAATCTGATGGTTACAACATTAATCTTTTTTTTATCTTCTGTCAACAGGCACTTTTAGCTGAGGGACGATTTTACTCTGATCTAGAGCTGACGGAAAAGGAAATGGAACGCATGGTGATGGAGGTTTCTCGAGCTGAGTATCTTGCAGATGGTGCATTTAAGCAACAGCTTGGCCATAGAGAGTCATCTACCTCAAATGCTGAACCATCATCTTCTGGGGCAAGTGAGTGTCACTCGCTCATACATGTTTGTCTATTTGCTTCAAAAGAAAAGTATATTACATCTTGACGTTGAAGCAGTGTTATGGCCTGAAAGTATAAAATTGAGTAAAACTTGATCATTCTGAGAGTTTTTCCTGCCTGTTTTATGCCAGTACATCGCCTCTTAATTTAGAATAAGCTTTCGTTACGCATGGCTGTATTCTTTTATATTTTGAAATATTTAGCTAACTATGTATTTAATGAAAGCAGCAGGATCATCTGGCGCAGATCGCAAGAGGGAACATGGGAAAGAGCATGGTTGTGATCTTAGTAGCAGTATGCAGATGTTACTGTCAATGGGATTTAGTTACCTCCAAGCGATTGAGGCTTACAGCATATTTGGGGATGATGTTGATTCTATGGTTTGTTATCTGTTAGAAACTGGCAGCAGCAGCAGACGTAAAGGCAAGGCCACTGAATGACGAGCGATCCAGTTAAATAAATATCTTAGAGGTAGAACTTTAGTTTTCAAGCGTCAGCCAAATCGGTTTAATAAATGTCTTGTATTAAGATTTTTACTCTTTAATTCAGTTTCGTATCTGGCATATTCATGAATCATGATGGCCATAGGAAGGAAAAATCTGAGCAACGATAAATTTCTTTGGTTATTGGTAGCAAGACCTAGAGAAGCGCGGTTTTTATTTTTTATAATAATTATATAATTATATATAAATTAAGTGTGTATTTGGTTAGATACTTCAGCTAGTATATGATTTATTTGACAATTTATAAACTTATTTGATCGTGTTTAGTATATAATCGGTTTTTATACTGTGCTAGTGTAATTCACTAGTGAAATTAACAAACCAGTATGGAATTTGAAATTTTTTCTATTATGGAGTAAGCTGTATATCGTGAATACGAAATATTAAAACAAACTCAGTTTTAAGGTATGATTTATTTTTTGAATTTAAATTAATGCAAAAAAGTTTTAAAAAAATAATAATTGGATGCCTGCCGTATGCACATTTAATTTTTTATTATCTATTAAGGTGTATTTTTAAGATATGATTTACAACTATTTTATATAAATGTATTCAAGAGGTACAACTTGTATAGTATTTTATTTAGGTACAACTTCTAAAAATATGCGAGGGAGATACAAATCTTTTAGGTAGAAGTCGTATTGTGTGTTATGTGTGTAATGTTTTTCAAATAAACTCCTAATTAGGATGTTTATTTAAACGTACTTTCTATTCATAAGCTATATACTATATTTTCAAATTTAACCGTATTGAGAAATTAACTTCCATTGAGTGAATAAAACGGGCTCTAAATTTTAAATTTCCTTTTTAAAGGATAAAGTTAGCATCCAAATTTTTTAGTATGGGAATGAGATAGATTCTAATTTTCCACAACCGAAAACAAATCCTAACCCAACTTCACAATAGTTCGTTTGCTTCTACGTTTTTCTTGATAGGCGTTTGCTTCTGCTTTTATTTTCCATTTTCATTTTTAATTATAAAACAGTCATTTTGTTTTAAATTTACTTCTTATTTTTAAATAGACAAAATTAGTAAACTAATCCTTTATCTTTAATTTTTTTTCAATTTAGTCCCTTATTAAATTTTTTCAACAAGGTCTCTTATGTTTTATTTTTTCAATTTGGTCATTTTCTTCTTTTGTTAATGATGTGTCCATTTCTGATTAGTCTCGATTTACTGTATAACCTGAGACCAATCAGTAACTGACACGTCATCAAAATGACTAAATTGAAAAAATAAACAAATAAAGGACCTTGTTAAAAAAATTTAATAAGACTAAATTGAAAAAAAAAATTAAAGTTAAGGGATCAGTTTACTAATTTGGCCTTTAAATATTTGTATAAACAACGAAGAAAACAAGAGAGTTAATTTAACCATTTCCTAAACTATATTCAAAGGTAAAAATTTTTAAATAAAAATGAAAAACAGGAAATAAAAATAGAAAACATTTTCATAAACTAAACTCACCCGTAAGTTTGTGCTCGTTGTAAATAGCTCTTTTCAATTGCAACCTAATATAAAGTCAATTTTTTAACTAAGCAGCAAATTTATATTTTATAAATTAACCAATCAATCTTTTATTGAGCTAAATTCAAGTACCGTGTACAGGCGATATCTATAACAGCCGGCGGTAAGCTGTGTGTTGACTGCGTTCAAAGCGCATTTTTGAACCAAATAAGACGGGCAAAAAATGTCAAAATTTTGGCGTTCTTAATTTAGCATAGCCAAAAATAAACATTTCGCTGTTTTTAACCACTAAACAGGTTGACTTTAACAATTGAACGATGAAATCCACTACAGAGCTATTCATTAGAAACTTTCATCCTAAGAAACTACTAAATTAAAAAATTCAGAACTATGTAGACCAAACCTCGGAGCAAAATCCTGCCTTTTGCTAAGCAGTTTTCACTTTTCGAGAAGGAGGCCGCCGAAATAAACTGATTAGATCATCAAGACCCTGTCAAACAACATCACTAAGATTGAGTTCACACAAGCTAGCTATCTAAAATTTGTAAGGGATGTTAGATAATAAATATATACCCTAGTAGTGATGACCAAGAAACTGAAGAGCACAATCAAATACGATCCCAATCCTAGAAGCAGCAGCAAGTCAAATGTGACACTCGCAACCTGTAAAACCATAAAACATTTACTTTCGAGACAATGGACTATGTTTAATTAGAGCCAGAAGTAAAATACTTAATTGAAAAATAAAACACATTTTGTCTGTCGTGAAAATACCCTCTTAATCAGGAAAAGATGTCATTTGAAAAAACAAGGGAAAACAGGTCAGTCAAATAACCAAAAAATTGTTGCACCCACGAGGAATTGAAAAACACGTAAACTACAAGCAGGGTCAGGACTGATGATCGTCTAAAGCAAAATTCTGTCGCAGATCCATTTAAGTTTGATTCAGATTCTCGAAGTGGGGAAAAGAGATAAATGCAAATGGCTAATCTTTGAATACAGAACAAGGTGCAAAGAAAGTAACTTCAAATACCTGATATATGTTCAGCTTTGCCCTAGTTGAATCATAGAAGGTGAATATCCCATCTAGCACTTCTCGTTGCAGATTGACCTCATCAGTATGATCTTCTAATTCCTATAAAATGCAGAACACTGTGGTGAGTACACAAATGATAACATGGGGTATGCTTCAATTGGATATCAAGGAAATTGCGGAGTGAGCATCCTCAACACTAATATGTTTCATTATAAATAAACTAGTAAAAAGTATAAACAGTAAATTTTTGGCCTTTCTACTCCAAAACATTGTATGATGTTACGCACAAGAACATAGCCGAAGGCACAACATATAATCCCTTATCAACCAAAAAAACCATAGACATTCTAATATTTGCTACAAACATTCCTGAAGCTGGTCGACCGACCACCACAACCATCCTACTGGGTGTAATCCTTGACTTGAAACAAGCAAAAGCTACGATAACACTTTACACATTATAATGATCCAGCATGCAATAATACCTTTTTCAGTGCCATAACAAAAGGATCATCTTTTGACAAAAATGGTGCCACTCGAGGGGTTCGGGACAAAACATCTAACCACGATCGAACATAAGAAGGATTTACAGCCAAGTTACTGTTGTCTGCAAAGATCTGGATGTTCTTTCCTTGATGTCCATAAATATGTCTCTGCAAAGAGTAGTGCAGACGATTGTTTAAAAAAACAAAATTGGTTTTGCATAAAAAGCATGTTACATTCAGAGTCTTTCTTTTTTGTGAGAAATACAATCTCTTCTTTTTGAGGTAAAATTAAACTTACGGCAAGACTCTCAGCAATTAATTTCACACTTCTGACAATTGCCGCTTCATTGACAAAATGCCTGCAGAATGAAGCTCTCAGCAAACAGGTATAGAAAAAATAAAATATTCCGGTGTTTAAGTCCGAAGATGAACCTGCTGTCAACCAAACCACCAGTCCTCTCTAGCAATTTAGGTGCTGCAGAGAGTTCAGAGAGGGTGGCAGCAGTAACTCTCAGCCTTGAAAACTGTTCATGCTCCCAAGCTACCTACAGCAGATGACTAGTTTTAATACCCAAACTTTACAAGTACCATTTAGACAAATGTAGGAAGCGCATATTTGTAATCAGGAAATATTCCAATAAGACTTGAAGCACAAGCTGATATGACTAGAGGCAGGAAATGGTAACTGATAGGAAGCTGTAGATTCAGTAGTAAATCATTAAAATATTTCTTTCAAGAACCAAGTCTCAAGGATCTCATGAATTAAGCAACAAAGAAAAGAAGATATATCATAGTTTCAAATTTTTTGATGAACATGTAAACCATATATGATCAGGTGTCAAGTTCATGGTAATAAAATGAGTGGTAAAGGATGACAATTATCTGAAAATACAGCCACATGAGATTAAGTGAAAGCTAAATTTAAACTGCTAAAGAGCTATGCAAGTGAAATACAATAGTGAGATATGTCACTTACTCGAGGATTTGAAATGTTTATTTTCTTATGCTTCAGATTAACATTAAAGCCCAACTCTTCTGCAACACTTGAAAAATCCTACACCGATATTTGCCATTAAAAGTCATTAAGACAGAACCACAAGTCAATCCATTTTAATAAAGTTTTCACATCAACCATTTTAGTAAAGCCAACACCACTATGACAAGTCACTTACTTCCAGAATTTGCTTAATATAGGCATTTTCTGGAGGCTTAGACACATGAATCCACAATTCATTTTCCCATGAGCCAATACTATCTAAGCAAATAGCATAGTCAATACTCTCCCGCAGGCGTTGATCAAAGCTCCGAAGCCACTGGAAAAATGCAAGACTATAAGTTACAAAAATCATAACAAATAAAGAATGCTGAACTGAACTTCCAATTTCCAAACAGAATATATCACCTTACGGGTTCCATTGTAGTTGTAAGGCCCACCAGACGTTAGCCCAAACAGCAGATTGTATTGGCCTCTTGTCTTTGGATTAGAATATAGAAGAGAAAACAACCTAGCGACTTCAAGGAGAGCCACAATGCCACTTCCATTACTATCGCTTCCCACTGATAATGCCTACAATTACACACATGTTAGCACAATCATGCACGTCATACAGTTTGGTTTTATAGGTGGAATTAATTATTAATTAATAAATAACATACCGGAGCAGCCCCAAAGGTGTCATATGATGCCACAATTGCAATGGTGGGTAATTGATGGGCATCATCATCTGTCTTCAGCCCTGCCAACCATCCCTGCAAGGCTGCAACCATATAAAAGATGCATCCAATATCCACACAAGTTCTATCCAAAATGCATCAATTTTAAAATGCTTGCGACGATAGATTGAAGCCACATTGTACATATTTTCTGAATTGTGATCACAAATATATTTGTGATACATGTCTTCAACTATTTTATTTTATCAAGCATAAGCTGTACGTTTGCACAATTCAACATTTACAATTAATCTACAACTTGCCCAAACTATGGAAGATGATAACATGAAAGGAGACAAGCATTTAAGCAAACATAAGTAGGCCTATAATGAATAAAGTATTCTCACTTTCTCAGAAAAAAAGAAAAAAAAATCAAGAGGAGGAAAATAATAAAGTGGAAAAATAGAGCAATGCGAAGGAAAGTAATACAGCAGTAAGGAACAGAGACTCTATAATCATGTAGTTCATTATTCAAACAGGTTACAACAAAATACAAATGTATAACATCATCAAACATTGTGAAGTAGTAACTAAAAATGCATTGAGAAAATTATAATCACTGTCCTGGAAAAATAATATAACAAGAAACAGATTATCCTACTAAGTATTAATTGCTTTTGTTTACACATGTAGCTAAACGGTGACTCAACACAGAAATTCTCCAAGCCTCACAAGGGCCTTAGATTTGAAGCTTAAAAATTTGCATAAATAATGTCCGAGAAATCTAGAGGAAAACACACTAAAGCATAAGGAGGTGATTGGTATACACAATCTTTCCACCGAGATTGTGCTTTTATGGTCATAACTCATAATGAATCAGTTAGACAACTGAAGGTGATTGGTATACACAATCTTTTTACTGAGATTGTGCTTTATCCTATAGGGATAGGAGACAAGATTGACCATATGAACTGCACAGAGAATTGCAATGGTCCACCAAGTTCCATAACTTGACTACTTGAGATAAATCCAAAAGGAACAATTATTACATTAATGATCTTGGTTTTTAGCAATAGATGAATTAATATCATGAGGAAAGGTATTTGAGAACACACACACACACACACAAAGAACAGAAAGGTTGAACAAACACCTGAATATTTGTAATGGGTGGAGATCCAACTTTCTTTGGTTCCGGAGCTGAAACAACAAATTTGTATCTGCAACATCTCAAAAAGGAAAAAGAAAAAGAAAAAGAAAAGAAGGAAGGGAAGAAATCATTGGAAACGTCACTTCCAAAAGAAAAACAAAGTTGACAATACAACATAGCATAACATACATGTGAACTAATTTGCTATGGGAAGAAAATTCAAGAAAAAAGAAAAGAAAAGCTTGAAACATAATCCAGACAAATGGAGGGAAGGTATTCAATAATCCAAGATCTAATACCCATAAGTTGAAAATATCAAGGTAATTCAGTATGTAATATTCAATGAATCAAGTCATAAAATTCCAGATCGCTCATCTTGACCATCTAGAGAATTTTGCAAATTTTAGCTAAAGCAATGAAAGCTTTATTCACTGAATTAAACTCACCCGCCAGTAGTTGCAGTAGCAGGCTGACCAGTGGCATCATTCTTCTTGATATCCATTAACGCAGCATCAATGTCATCGTCCTCAAAGGCAAAATAAACAGGATACTGCAAAAAGATGGAGCACAATAAAAGCTATATTAAAAAAAATAGAGGTAAATGATAATGTAATAGTAGTAGGAAACAAAACAAAACATAATTGCAAGAAATGTGCTCCTTCACATTAGTTGAAAAGGATTGCCATGGCACACAAACTAAAAAGCAAAAAAGTATATTCTTAGAATTTGGGCTTTAGGGCCTAACTCAACCCCACAAAAACGGCTTATGAGGTGAGGACTGCCCAAGCCTTATAAGCACTACTTAGGCCATATCTCTAGGCGATTGTGGGACTAAACAACCCCCTCAAACCCAACACAATGAAGGTGTTGGTGGCTGCAATGAAGGAAGCTCAAAGTTGCTACAATTAAGGCGGCTAGGGGCACACTGCAATTAAGGCGGATTTCCAACATATATATTTTTTTTTTCCTTTGATAAATTGGAAAAACATTAGTTTATGGAAGAATAATGTAATCCATAGCGTATAAGTTCCCTTACCTCTATCACACAAACCATTGTAAAGAACATCATCACGATTAGCTAGCAGCACACTGATATTAGTCTTCAAAATAATTGAGAAACCAATTTCAGAAGTTTAATACTTGTGTGGTGCATTGGTTATGAGACAAAATGTGGGAATGTAGGATAGTCCACAGTATAAGCTACAGAAATGGTACTAGAGGACAAAAGCAATCATATCAAATAGAAATTAAGGAAAACTCGCCAAATTTTGCAAGTCTCTAAGCACTAACCGATCAGGCAAGGACCCGAGATGCATGCAAACACATAGGGTGTCTTGAGAAGCATGGCCATAGTGAAACATCAAAAGTAGGTTTGTAAATCATCTAACACAATTTATATAAAAAATAAAAAAAAGTAAATCATCTACTGCAAGTAAATACTGAATATGCAAGGTCTGTGGATCATTGCTGCATGAACATAATGACATTTCTAACTCAAACAAGTTTGACTTGCACATAAAGAGGCTATTCAAACTCTAAAGTATTCAGTCATCATCAAATTGGTGGAAAATTTACAAGACCAATTTTCCTTCATCATACCAATCACTGAAAGAAGGAAATAAGTTTGCTTATAAAATCAGTCAAGTGTTTGGAGAATACAGCTTAGTCTAAAGAGTATAAAATCAGTCAATACACTGAATAAATTACTCTAAAGAGTATAATATAACTTGATGAAATAGAAGGGGAAAAAACACAATGATAATGTAAAGGAATTCATAATTATGAACTAAGCAGTTAACTTTTTCTACCGACTTCCAGGTGGCAAACATTTTATTATATGAAATTCCAAAAGAAATATAATTACAACAATCTGGATATAGGAGCAGCCGAGTAGCTTTCTGAAATTTACTCACAGGTAAGTTGGTGCGTATAAGTATTTGTTCAAGTTCCGCCAACACATCCTTCAGCAGTTCTTTACTCCCATCTTCATGATCACTTCCCGTACCACCTTTGTTTTCAAAATTGAACATCTGGGGCAGCAAAAATATTAAACCCCCCAGAGGCTTGCCTTCAGAAATATATTCTGCCATATCATAGTCACACAAAATTATGATCTTGTTAAATTTAAAATGATGAGGCAAAATCACATTCTTCAAGTAACGATCAATATAAATGACCTGGACAAAAGATGCTAAGAATTCAACTATAAAAATATAGAAAGTACAAAATAGTAATGACTATTTATTGTGTTTGACTAGAACGGATAATGTTGGGTTTGGGGGCTGGGGCAAGCACAGAAACTAACTTTTCAATTTATAAAAGCAATAATAATATTGTTACAAATATGACTCTTCTAGTGAACGAGACCCACTTCAAACTTGATACCTACAACATATATATTACTAAGTTGATTTACAGTTACATATCCAGCCAGCCACACTACTATATGTTAGACATCTTAATTCCTAACCGATTTAGCATCTATTGATTCTAACTCACTCACTAGCACTTTCTCATCTAAATTCCCGTGATGTATTTCCAACATTCCTCCTTTATATACTTCTCAGAAAGGTATAAATAGATTCTCTTATAATATTAAATGAATCATAACACTCGAACATTCAGTAATTTCTATTTTTACCCCAAACTAAGCATCATCCAAATTTATCTTTTCCACAAGCAAACGGAGAACGTTAAAATCAAAATCAACAACCAAGTAAAAAAAAATAGTATCGATAACCGAGACAACGCTATAACGCTTTTGCCGTTTCGCAATCACCATTCGTAGCTTGCGTAATTCCGAATTAAGTTACACATCAACGTCGTGTGCAACAGTTAAGTCTCAGTACAGTCAACCAAAAAAACTGGAGAAAAAAAACAAAGCAGCAGCAGAAGAAGAAGAAGAACCTTTGACAAAGGACATGTTGAGTTCGCGAAGAGGTATGAGGAGGACGGTGCGGGAGAGATCGGCGTGGGGAGAGAAGTGTAGAGAAGCTGCGTGGTGGTTGAGACTGGCGAGTCGAGATCCGAAGGGAACACCTGACATGTCGTATTGGATGAGACGGTAGACGTCGACGACGGTGGCGCCGTCGCAGAGGTCGACGCAGGCGACGAGGATGAAGACGAGCGCGATGACGGAGTCGAACAGCATTTCACGGTTGCGAGTTTTTCTCGCCGCCATAACCATGGAGGTGAGATCTGATCTACCTACCTAGGGTTTAAGAGTTCGCAATTGCGATAGAACACGACGATACCGATCTAACCTTAAAGGAAAATGATTGGTGGACACCCAAATCCCAATCTACCACTAGAGAGAGAAAGAGAGAGATGAGAGAAAAGTGATAAAATAATGTGATATGTGATGTGATAGTTAGAGAGAGATAGAGAGAAATGAGAGGTGTTGGATGGGTGGATATATTTTTGGGTGTATGTGTATCATTGTTCAACCTTAAATATATCTATCTATCTGTACGTGATGTCGATATAATAGTTTAATAATTATTATTTATTTTTCATATTAGCAGAACGCAGTAGGGATAAAACTTTGGAGAGAGAGAGAGAGAGTGACACTGGTACAAAACCGAAGGGTAGAATGGATTTGGAAGACGGGGAAACGAGGTTAGTTACGATAAGGATCAGTGGCACTATACACCACACCACACTGGGTACCAGTCTACTAGTACTAGTAGCTAGTAATGGAATCTTTTTCATTTTAAAAATTTTTATTTATCTTGCGGGTGGGTCTTTTTTTTCGGGGGTACTACAAAAACAATTGAGTTTCATTTGTTAATTTTAAAAATAAATATTCACATAGATGGACTTGGATTATACATAGCTTGCATTTTTTTTTGGGTTCATGGCTTGCATGTATGATGTATCATATTGAGTATGCACATTAAGTTTTATTTATAAATATAAATACCCTTTGACAGAGCAATCCGGAGAAAGTCGTTTTGACTATATGCTCTCTTGCCTTGTTCAGTTTGTGTGCCGTTTGGTTTAGCCGTTAAGAGAAGTTGCATTGACTATGAGCCCTCTCGCGTTATTAGGTTCAAGACTCGAGAGGAATGTGTGCCCTCTAACCGATAAGTCCATAAGAACGAGTTAGGTCCTTATTTTCTAACTGGATTTTTGGTATGACTAACAACTCATTTATGACACGTCATAACTACCTAGATGTAGAAATTACAATATTTGATTTGATCACATCAAGTTTTATTTATAAAAATATGTGTACCCTTCAATAAAGCTAGGGAGGAAGTCTCATTAGCTATAACTGATCCCCTGACCTTTATACTAGAGATCATAGATCCATTTTAGCGTGAACAATATATTTGCGATTGACTGTTATTTCAAGTTTAGAAAAGGTTAATTAATAAACATGAACATTTTTTTTTTGATAAAAATAATAAACACGAGTTAATAGCTTCCTGGAATTGATACTATTTCCCGCCGTAAACCATGACCATTTGACCATTCAATATCCATTGATAATTCTCTTAATTTATTAGCTAAGTATAGCTCCGTTAATGAGTTAATATTTACCTGGACCTTGATCAAATGGTCATGTTTTACGGCAGGAGTTAATATTTACCTGGACCTTGATCAAATGGTTTACGGCAGGAGTTCATTATGTGACATGGAATGGGATCCTTGTGAGGAAAACATTAGGAATTAGTATCAATTCCATAATTAATTATACCGGTGGCAATCATCAAACCGCTAGTGTACTCACACAAGGTGCTGCTGGGCATTCGGCCACACATACACGACATGGAATGGGACAGACAGAAACCTATTCCCACAATTAAACTAAACATTTTCCTAAAATAAATGAAACAAAATTTTGTCACACTGCATTGGATGACTTCTCATGATCACATGATTGTCGAACCACAAATACGGAGCCTTAAATGTATAACGATAACAACACGCAAGCAAAACAAATGCATATCAATTATCACATTTACATCTTACTAGTACTACTACAACTGCTACATTATAGTTATGGACCAGACTTATATGGGTAACATTAATAACAACGACTTCTTATCACTTCAAATTGTCTTCCCTTCTTTCCACATCTATGCCATTTTTTTAACTACAAAAGCGTTAACCGGGTGGAAAGAATGGAAGTAGGGCATAGTGTACTTTACTGAGCATAGCAAAATACGTATTTCAGTCCCTTGAACCATCATCTTCATTTTCTGGAAATACTAAGCGTAACCCTTCATTGTCTCTATAAACTTGGACTAGAACAGCGGCCTTGTAGACAAACATCCCGAACATGGCTGGCACAAGCTGGGGGTGAACAAGAGACAGTAATAAAAATGACCAATGTGTTTTGAGAGAAGTTGGATAGTAAAGCGCTCTCAATAAAACTTTTTTTGATGCATATGTTTCCAAGGTTTACCTGAAAATCAAACAAGTCATTGGTAAAATATCGATGAGACAGAACCCAGAGTCCAAATATTGCTGCTGGAATCACGAGTCTTGGAGATGAAACTGATATACTGCAACCCTTGATTGTCTTCTCCAATAGATCTTGAAGGTCTTCACTTCTTATACCAATTCTGGTTGAGAAATATTGTTTGACCAAAACAAGGATAAGAGAATGTCAAGTTGGTCAACAACAGAGAATTGTTAACTGGCATGATTAGAACAAATTCAAAGCACAAGTTTTCATTTGTACTTCTTTGACTTCTTTTTCGTGAATATTTGAGGAACAGCTTCACTGGATATGTTGTCTGCATGTTGATACAAGAGCTGAAGGTACAAGCAACTGCATTGAAAATGATATATCAGTTAAGTACTTAAAATAAGCAATGGCAGCTATATATTTCCTTTTCTTCTGACCCACAAAGAGTAACAGTCATGAAAAAAAAAATCAACTAGCCTGATTATAATGCGAATGTTAATTAGCATGTCATAATCCACCCATCTAGTCATGCTTTAAAAAAGGGACAGTCAAGCACTTAAAATTCACTAGGCTTCTCAGATACCAGAAACTGTTTCTAAAATTTCAGAGAACAGTGACAAACTTATCTGAGTTGATTTTTGGAAAGCTTTACACTTTCGAGCCAAGCTCAAATCTAGTTAAACTCATCAACAACCACTTCAACAAGATAAAATAACAAACCTGAAAAGGACTCCAATTGCATAACTTAAAGCAGCCTGCACATTTAAATGATGGGCACAGATATCAGATCAGCATAGATGCCCCCAATTTCTTTTTGTACAATTAGAAAACAACATGAGCCAAACTGTTCTTTTAAGATGAAGGATATAATTTGGAACTTACACCATGGTGGTGAAAGTTAGTCTTACCATCAATAAGAACATTATTGAGGGGTAAGAAGCAGTAAATTGATCTAGTTCTGAATTATAATAATAGCAAGTTGATGATATATATATATATATATATATATATATTTTTTTTTTTTTAAAAAGCATGCAAATGTAAAGTTTACCTGTACTGACAAAGTTATCAAGCAATATCCACTGCAAGCCAATCCAATACCCACAGAGAGAAGTAATATTTCCCTCTTGAGCTAGATTTAAAAATAACAATTACAAAATCAGCAGCTTACACAATATCAGAACAATTATGATTGTTCAAAACCTACATGCCTTGAGGTAGGTGTCCTGGACTTATAAGCTAATAAAGGACATACTAGGGTCAAGAGAGGTATCATACAGATTCATATTTGAGCATGTTCAGTTTCTTGCGTCTTGCACTGTTGTCCTGGAACATCTGTTGATATATGAAATGAAGCATCAAATATTATAAAATGATTCAATTGTTATTTATTTACCAAAGAAAGAAGCTGAACTTGAAAAGGATTTGACAAAACAAAATATGCATTGCAACATATCAATTTCATATCCAAATTTCCACTTTCTGTCAAGGGATAATGACATAAACAAGAAAAATGGAAGTTCACCAAATCCAAAACAAAAACAAAAAACATACCTTCGCAGTCTCCTTCTTGTTTATTGGTGCAGAATTGTCACCTGATATCCACTCTTGGGTTTTTGAAAGTTTCAAAAAACCACCATCACTCTTGGTCTCTATGATCTAGAGGTATTAGAAGAAACACATGAAATTGAATTGCCTGGTCAATGAAACCTTATAGAGGATTTGCAACTGGATCCGTACAAGGCAAAGAATGGCCAAAACTGACACACTCAATAGAATTTATAAAATTGAATCAGAATGGTTTAAAAATAGATACAATGAATCAACTGCACCTGCCCTGTTTGTTGAGAAGTGCTGGTTGTGAGCTTACTAACATCATAATCACCAGAATTTCTGAAATTCCTTCGCCATAATAAATCAGAAGCTCTTGATATAAAATCCCCATTTAATTCTCTCTCCTTAAAATATGTTTGCAAGACTTCCTCATCTGCACCACTCACTAAAAATTGAGTTTCAAACAATTAGCTTTCTGCAAAAACAACGGCTACCAATGACAGGAAAAAGAGGATACAATGCCAACTTGCCACGGATGAAGTATTACTTATTTAGGGGCTAAAAGGATAGAAACAGTGGTGCCAGAACATGTACTCCAATAAATGTAGAGACTACAAGGGTGAATTATTTGTCAAAACCTACAATTGATGAGTAGTTATTAAAAATAACACACCCCCTCATGCAAGAGCCTTTTTGGGCTTGAGGTGAGGACAACGCTTGTGCTTGGCTACCTTGTGCTGAAAATAAACCTTTATTTAGTAAAAGAGGGAAGCAAGGATCAAACTCTTCATTTCTTGGTCAAAGAGACTTCAATACCATCATGTCAATGACCAGTTTTCCCAAAAGCTTAAGTGAAAGTTCATGAACAGTTTTTATATCTAACAGTATTATCGATGGAAAGAAGGTATAAGAATGTCAAACCTGACTACCTTTTAATCAATAAGGGACGGAGTGTAAAATTGAACCCCTATTATTAAATCTACAACATAACATATTTTAATAGAATCAATCATGTAACAAATAAAAGAGAACTAGAATGATTAACAATGAGAAGTATCAAGTATGAGCAAGGAGGTCATTAAATTCCCAGACAAGCAACAGAAACCTGTTTTCGACAACAGTTGTTTCAATGTACACCTCAAGTTGAATGTGTCAATGTTACGGGAATGAGAATTGTTAAGCTTGTTAGGAGTTTGTTACTGAATCAGTTAGTTTGTTGTGTTTGTTAGTGCTCTGTTAGTGTTCAATAAGCTGTATAAATACAGTGTGTAGCCATACTCATTTGTATCTTTTAATCAATCTAACAATGTTACCTCATTAGTATGCTCTCTATTTGGCTGAGGCCTATGCTCTCTATCCCTCACATCCTCTGATTTCCGATAGTCAACAAACTATTCATCCAAGAAAACTAACACTTCAAATTTCTCCTCTTTCTAATCCAATTCTCTTGTTATCCAAACTACAAAAGAGATACACACAGGGTAAATCCAATTCTAACTGAAGATTGTGTTTCTCCAATTCTTCAGAGTTATAACAAATAATGTGTATATATAAGCAATTACAGCCATGAGAATCATTCCTGGGCACAATTCCATTCTGTGCTTGATACAGCATCTTCGGCCGTCTATTACCCATTTTCCCAAACCCTTTCCCCTCTCAGAAAAATGCTAACTTTCTAAAATAACTGACGAAATTACTCTCATTGCAGCCAAATTAGGGGGGGGGGGGGGGGGATGAAGAGACGAGCTAACCTGAAGGAGGACCGGCTCTTAATGCTGAAACCGGGGGAGTGGTTGTGGAAAAAGCAGTTGGGAAAGAAGATAATGCAGAAGTTTTTGGGAACTGAGCGCTGTAACAAGTGGGTGGGAATCTAATCCTTGGAAGGGTGCCCATGGCATGGATGGAATGGAACACCAACAACCGAACTATCTGGCTAATCCTTTATTTCATTTCTTCCAGTCGGGTGATGCAAATTGTGCAAGGTAAACTGCTGGGAACTCTCATTACTAATTACTATTACTAATTACAGTACATGCCAGGGGGTTAAAAAAAAATTTATTGCTTCAATTTGGGATTTAAAGAGATCAACTGTGTTATATAACTTATAAGATGAGACAGATTGAATGATCAGTCAAAAAAAAAGATAGATCGAATGAATTAACCATATTGTCTATTAGAGTGAAATATTTAAATTAATTAATTATAAAATATTGATCGATAATTTTGCAGCTCAAAATTTAGATAAAATAAAATAAAATCTGGCAAGTCATGTTAAATTAGGTCTCAGATAAAAAAAAAATCAAGGCCCAAAAATTTCTAAATATGGCACTGCTCATTTTAGTGAATGAAATAAGATATATCAACTACGGATAAGAAAATTAATAATTACCATTTTATGACATCTATGTTTTTATCATACATCTATACATACTTTCATAGTATCAATAATTAACTTTTTTTTATAATGACTGACAATTCTAAAATGAATTACAAGCTTTTAAAGGGGTTAAATCTTAAGAGAATAAAAGATGCTTTCAGGGATGAGAATGAGGGGAACTGATTTTTAGGTTAAAAAAATGTTTTGCAAGTGTTATCTAATACAATTTATACAGGAATATTCATTTTTAGGAATTTGATTTTTTTTTGACAGGATAATTTGATTATAAATTTTCAAAATCAGAGAAAATTTATTGAATTATTTTTAAATTATAAAATACCTAAAATTTAATAAGACCGTGAAAACCAAAAGATCTCATCTTTAACCGTCTGTTTGGTTTTGAAGAAAGGGAAAAGAAAGAAAGGGAGTGGAGAGAAAGAGAGTGGAAGGAGGGAGCTTCCTGTTTGGAACATCCTCAAAAGGGGACGGAAAGAAAACTTTAAATGAGCCCCAACAGAAAAATGTTTCCGCGCTCAACCGAGAAGAAAGGTGGACAGAGACCAAAACTTTGGTTAAAAAGATAAAAATGTCCCTTAAACCATCCAACATCTTGGTCATATGCTAATTGGGTTTGTTTTCCAATTCCCCTCTCTATATTAATTTTTATTTTTACTTGGTATTAAATTTATCATTTATTTTAATTTATTAATACAAATGAGTTAAATAAGAAATAGCATATATATATATATATATATATATATATATATATATATATATTTAAATATATTAAAAATATTAATAAATTTTTTATATAGTGATACTTTTTTATATTTTAAAATATAGTTAAGTTTATTAACATTGATCCTTTTTATATTTTTATTAAAGGGTATTAATATCATTTGCTAAATACGTCTCTTTCTTTGCTCTCACTTTCTATCCAAATAAGCAAGAAGAATAAAGATTTTATCTTTCTTTTCTTCTACTTTCACTCAAACCAAACAATTAAATAATCTTCTCATTTTTCACTCTCTTTATTTTCTTTATACTATCTTTTCTTCTATTTTCTTTCCTTCTACTTTCATCTTGCAACCAAACAAAGTGTAAAATTTTCATATGTGTGAGTCACCATTATAACCGTGCCGCAACGCAGCCAAGGCGCTCCCACCGTATCAAAATACAAATTTTTTTTGGAAACAATCCAACAGAGGGAGGGTTGGGGGTAGGGTTTGGGTTTTGGTGAGAGGGGGAGAAGCAGGATGAGCAGGAGCTTGGGAATACCGGGGAAGCTAC
Source organism: Glycyrrhiza uralensis (assembly GCA_030159175.1). Classification (NCBI taxonomy): domain Eukaryota; kingdom Viridiplantae; phylum Streptophyta; class Magnoliopsida; order Fabales; family Fabaceae; genus Glycyrrhiza; species Glycyrrhiza uralensis. The sequence goes on along the minus strand of BRZY01000003.1, from coordinate 50,126,886 downwards.
TCCACGAGGCGTCTGGTCACGTGGTGACGGTGGAACTCAAGAGTGGAGAACTCTACAGAGGTAACATGATCGAGTGCGAGGATAACTGGAACTGCCAACTCGAGAGCATCACCTACACTGCCAAGGTACCCCCCCCCCTCTCTTTTCCCCCATTTCAACATAACCTATTTGGACTTGTACGCTTGCTTCCTTTAAAGTGCACTTGTTTAGATGCTGTAGAGTTGTTTAGGGTCTGTTTGGTTTCCAAATCCTCATTTCCGATCTATTAAGGAGAGAGAGTAAAGAGCAGGGGATTAATTGCAGAGAGAGTAAAGCTGTATGTAGTTGTTGATAAGCGAGGGAGAGACACTCACCCGACTGAAACAGCACAGAGAGAGAGGTCAGGGAGAAGATGGTAGAAAATGAGAGAGACATGCAAATATCATTAGGATTCAAAAAATGGCACCGGTTAAAGAATGAAAACATTGGAAATGACTTTTTTTTTTTTTAATTGATTCCAACATTTCCAAAATTAAGGGCTTTGTTTCCTGGAGTTTGAAATAAACAATGACTATCCACGCATGTTTTCTCTTCCATTTTCTGTTTTCTAAAATGAAAACAGGAAATGATGAAAGCAAATGCAACCTCAATATCTCCAATTTCAAGTATATTTGTTAAAATGCAAAGTGTAGTTCATATTATTTGCTGATATTGGTTAAATCTTCCTCAGGATGGGAAGACATCGCAACTTGAGCATGTATTCATTCGAGGAAGCAAAGTCAGGTATGGATCACATGTTACTCAGTAACTATATAATTTTATTTTACAAATAAGATTGTATATTGCAATCATATCATTCATATGTTACTTAGTAACTTTATAATTTATATTCCAAATAAGGTTGTCTGTTAAATTTCTGTAAGGACAGTGCTTTGAAGTGATAAGAATTTTACAGGTTTATGGTCATACCAGACATGCTGAAGAATGCCCCTATGTTTAAGCGATTGGATGCAAGAATCAAGGTACCTTATTTTCAATTTGATTAAACACTTCATATTTGTTTTATCTGTGCTTTTGTGTTTTATGCTTTCTGAGTCTCTTGCAGGGTAAAGGTGCATCACTTGGTGTTGGTAGGGGCAGAGCAGTTGCAATGCGAGCAAAGGTACTTACTTTAAACAAAATTTCTGTGTTTATTAATATTGATCTAGCCTTAAAATAATTTCTCCTTCAATGTCCTGCTAGTTGAAGGGCCTATCAATGTGACATATGTGGTGTAACTCCAAATATTGCTTGTGTAGGCTCAGTCTGCTGGCCGCGGAGCTGCACCTGGAAGGGGTGTACCACCAGTACGGAGGTGATCAACATTCATATTGTCCCTATTTTCCCTGTCTGTTGAACGTGACATTCAGGTTTGTTCTAGGAATTTATGAGAGAGAAATATGAATAGAAATTGCCAATCAAGACTTCATAGATGACCCAGTTTATGGACATTACCGGATGCCAAATGTATTATTATCACCTCTAATCTCTTGATTTTGTATTGTCTACTTGGCTGGTAGAATTTTGTCTAGGGGGGGATGTTTGGCAACTTTCAAAACTAGTTTAATACCGTACAAAATAGAATCAGGATCAGATACATAGGGGCAGTTTGGCAGCCCTGAAAACCATTTTAGAACTGTTTCTGATAAATCTTCTATTCTATTTTATTATTACTGTATAGAAAATACTCATATAATTGATTTAAATAAAAATCTACCAATGTAGTATGACATGTGTGGTAGATACATGGGTTTCTTAAATACGATGCCGAGGGTTCAATCCCCCATTTATGGAAGAGTATCGGCTGGAAGATGTCAATCCCTTAAATGGGTCGTAGTACTTCGAGAGATTAGTTTCCACGGTTACACGTGAAAGATGCCTAGTTGACTGGTTCACCAAAAATTTAAATAAAATCTTAAAATAAATATATTAACCATGAATATGGAAGTTATCTTATCATCTTAATTAGAAAATTCTTAGACTTAAACTATCTTAAAAAAATATATATTAACCATGAATATGGAAGTTATCTTATAATCTTAATTAGAAAATTCTTAAACTATATGTTAAGTCAACATGTGATAATACATCAAAGAATGCGATAACTAGCACACTTTCGTTTACTACATATACGCACCCAAAAAATCAAGAATGACATAATACACGCACGAATACATTTTTTAAATGATTCTCATCCCATGCATTTAAAAATTCATAATTCTAAGCATTGTAATCATAAAATGATTTATTTCTTCACTAGTCAGTTTCAAATTGGAAAAAGATAGAGACTGCCTATTCTCTTATTGCACAGAGTTTCTACACATTTATAACAATAGGTCGTTTTTTCGTAATTACGTATCAAATAATTTTTGAAAAGATATACTGATTTTATAAAGCGTAAAAGATATCATACGTAAGAATAGAATATCTCAAAAATATAAGAAGACGACGAGCGAGCAATCAAATCTGAAAACCAAAAGGTTTGAACGTTAATATACAAGTATGTATTATTATGTGATGTGATGTGATGTGATGTGATGGAGTTTTAGACACGCAGGCAAACATGACAAGCAGCATTGACTTGACTGATCTGCATCATTCTGTCTACTTTATTAGTTTAGGCCGTTTAGCCCCCTCATGATATACAAAATTCATTCTTTGACGCTCAATGTGCCGGCATTTAGAGATAGAAATAGAAGATATATATAAGTGGTAAAAAAATGATGGGCGGTATTTAGAATGGACCAATAATAAATTGGTTCACCAAATCTCAATGAGTTTTCAGCCATTGATATAATAATATTTTAAGTATATGGTCAGGATTTAAGGGGGGTTACCGGGTGAGTTGGTCATTGTAAATGTTTTATGTAATTGCAGATAGGGGTTTGTAGAATATAATAAATAAACTCCGATAATTGAGAAATAAACCACATAATTACATGAATCTAAACTTTTACCCAAATAATTTTCATAATTAAAAAATGACAATTGATGATAACTATCTCTCTTTGCAAAACCTCTCTCTCGCCCTTTCTCCCTCTCTCTCTCCCTTTCTCTCACGCTCTCTCCCCTCTCTCCTCTCTCTCCCTATCCGCTCACTCTTGTCCTATCTCTCGCTCTCCCCCTCTATTTCCCTCTCTCTACCTCATTCTCTCCCCCTCTCTTCCTTGCTCTCTCTTTGCCCCTTTTTGTCTCCCTTCCCCTCTCTTGCTATTGCTCTCTCTCCTTGCTTTCTCTTTCTTGCTAGAGAGGGGAGGGAGAGGGAGGGAGTGAGAAAAAAGGGGGAGAGAACGAGGGAGAGGGGGAGGGAGAGAACGAGAAAGGGAGACAGAGGGGCAGGGGGAGAGAGGGAAAGTCTGTGAGCGAGAGAGAAAGGGAGAGAGAGGGGGCGTGAGTGAGCGAGAGAGATATGGAGGAGAGAGGGAAAGAGAGAAAGGGAGAGAGCGGGTGAGAGAGTGAGCGAGAGAGAAAGGGAGAGAATGAGAGGGAGATAGAGGGGGAGAGGGAGGGGCGTGAGTGAGCAAGAGAGATAGGGAGGAGAGAGGGAGAGAGCGGGGGAGAGTGATAGATGGGGAGAGAGGGAGAGAGAGGGGGCGTGAGTGAGCGAGAGAGATAGGGAGGAGAGACTGAGAGAGAGGGAAAGAGAGAGGGGGGAGAGGGAGAGAGAAAGAAATAAATGAATTTAATAATAATAATATAATAAACTTGTGATTGTCATCGTTTTAATTATTTCAAAAGTTGGTAAATTTTTGTAATTTTATATTTTTTTGTGGTCTATTTCATAAATCTTAATTTATAATTATATAATTCTTTTGGGCATTTTGGCAAATACTGAAAAACTAAGTTTACCTCCTATCTCAAGTAAAATGTTACTGGGGTTTGGTGGATCAATTTATGCATTGGTCTATTCTAAAGGCCACCTGGTAAATGTAATAGATATATGTGATATAATAAGAAGAAAAAGGTAGAAAGAAAAAAATGTTCAATAGATGTTAAAAAAACGAGTTATAAAAAATAATGAACATCCCAGTTTAACCCTTAGTTCTAGGTTTGAATCCAAACAAAAAAAATATATAATGAGCACATTCCCGAAGTTGAATCATGCATACCATCTCAATTTTTTCAAGCATAGCCCTACCCAAGGTACATCAATAAGATGTCCTTATTTAATTACATCAATAAGCACCACTCATGGAAACTCATATCATGACATTTTCAAAAGTTGAAACAATTATAGTTTCTATACATACATGTTAACCATGAGATGCACATCTAAATAAGCTTCCAATTTATGTCCTTATATTTTTTATTTCGCGCCAAACCCAAATTTGACCAAAAATAAGATTTTCCACCACAGCAAGGCAAGGCTGCGTTTGTTTTAGCCAGCCAAAAGTAACGACTCCGCCAGATTTTTATTTTTTTTAAAGTAACAACTCCGCCAGATTTGATGTGATGTAGTGGAGGTGAAAACAAATAACAGAATTGCTTAATGGCACGAAACTACAGGCACGAAACGATAATACAAACAATAACAACCGCTGGATTGCTATAAAAAATATTGGTCGCCGCCGATGTTGATTTCCGCCATGCCACGTGTATTCGTACTTCGATTCTTGTGAATTTTTTTGTAACAAATAGCATAACTGAAAAAACAAATGCTCCCTTGACTCCAAGTCATAGTCGCGAAAAAACAAAGAGAAAAGAAACAAAACCCCTCTCCTATATAAGTCATCTTTTGTTGCTAACTAATCTATCACCAATTAATCTCTGCTTGACTTGTACACCTGCCCAATTAACACCTCTTAGATTAACCTTAAGAATAGTTGATCATTCGATCTCTTGTACTCAGAAAAGGGAATTAATTCACCATTAACTTGTGTGAATAATTAGGTGATGATGGTTGCTGCAACTGATCATGATGAAAGCATGGCTTCTTCAAGCATGATCAGCACCATGCACCCTGAAATCATCCAGACGCACATCCTCACGCGCCTCGACGCCGCCACGCTGGCCACCGCCGCCTCAGTATCCTCCCACCTACGCCGCCTCTGTACCGACGACAGTATCTGGCGAGACATCTGCACCGCCACGTGGCCCTCCCTGGCCGACCCCATCGCCGGAGACGCCATCTCCACCTTCCCCGGCGGCCACTTCTCGATCTTCTCCGACGCATTCCCCGCCCTCCACCACCTCTCTGAGAACTCGAAACGTCCCTCGCCTCCTCCTCCGCCGCCGCCGGAACTTATCTCCGCCGTCGACATATACTACGAGGGTAAGCCAGTCTTTTCCAGGGTCCGGCGCACCGAGACGAAGCAGAACTGGTTCCTCTCCTTGCCGCTGTTTGTGGAAGTTCTCGAGCCGAACGAGCTGGTTCCGACGCCGGTGAAGTTCGTGAGGAAGGACGAAGAGTGGCTGAGGCACTTGGAAGAGAGCCTGGGTCTGAGCTGGGTCCTCATCGACCCAACCCGGAAGCGCGCGGCGAACGTGTCGAGCATGAGGCCGGTGTCGGTGAGGCGGCACTGGCTGACTAGAGACGTGGAGGCGGTGTTCGCGGTGGTGATGGCGGGGGAGCGGCGGAGGGAGACGGAGAAAGTGCAGTGCGTGGTGAAGGTCACGTGCTGCGGGAGGCCTGTTAATGGGGAGCTGCACGTGAGGGCGGTGAACCTGGTGATGGAAAACACGGAGGGAGGTCACGTGAGCGGGAAGGAAGGGGTGGCCATTCTGCAGAGGGCGATGGAGACTGGGGAGAGGAAGAGAGTTAATGGGAATGCGAATATCATGAAGGAGAGGTTTGAGGAGTTCACGTGCTTGACGAGGGAGAGGAGAGAGAGCAAGCATCGCAGACAGAAGGCACGTGATGCCGTTTCTATGCTGCTCGCATTCTTGGCTTGCGTCTTGTTTTCCTTCCTTGCCGCTTCATGACTTATGTGTGTGAGAGGTTTACTACTCTTTTATACTTTACTAGTACGATTCGGGTTCTCTAATTAATCTCTTCTACAGGACAATGACATCATCAACATAGTATCATGTTATGCTTCAACAATTCTAATTCCATTTTTACTATATATGTAGTTGTGATTGTTCGTTCAAGTGAGAAGATGTGTTCTTATAAAAAAAAAAAGTGAGAATGTGTATTAGTTATAGGTTGAGACTATGCTTCATTTTTACGGCACTTGTTTTTACCGTTAGATCTAACACAAAATATGATCGACGACTCACGTTTATTACAGGCAATCGGATGTGTAGGTTTTTGTTTATTTTCAAATTAATCCCTCAAATATATCAAATTTTTAAAAACTAACCCACTCCCCTATCCCTAACCCTGTAACACCTCCCCTATCCCACACCACCGCCACCACCATCGCACGGCCCCGCCGCCAAGTCAACCGCCACCACTCCCCCACCACCGTCCCCCCTATTGTTCCACCCCCATCCCCTTGTCCATCGTTCCAGGAGTCAGAAACAAAAACCAGGAAAAAAAAACCAGTTATTCAAATCAACAGAAATCCATATCTGAATCCAAAAATCCAGAAAAAGAACCCAGAATCCAGATCTGAACCTAGATCTGATACCATCGTCCATCGCCTCCTCGATGGATCTCTTCGGTGACTATCTCGAGCGCGTACGAGCGAATCGACACGCTCTCGAGTTCGAGGCTGGCCATCTTGCACTGGAAGTGCCATGTGTCGTCGTCGACGTTGAAGATTCCTTTTCCAAGGAGGTCGCCGAGGATGGAGGAGAACGATTTCCCCTTGGGGTAGTTGTCGAAGCGAGTCTTGAGCATGTACTCCACGTTCTTGAGGTTGCATGTGACCGTGTTTCCCTGCACGTGCACGTGGATGGTTCCCTTGGGAGATTTTCGGAGGAGGTCGGTGTATCAGTCGTTGAGGTTCACGAACTCGCTAGCCCAACCCATTGTTAGGTAGCTCCAGCAAATGTCGCAGTTATACCATGGCTTCATCCTAGAAATGAAGATGAGGAAGGAGAATAGGGAAAAGGCGAGGGTGAAGGAGAAAAACAAGAAGGTGAAGGTGGTTGGCTGTCACACCTCGTTCCCAACCCACAATTGTTTGTGACGGTGGGTGGGGCCATAGAAAAAGGTGACAAAGACGGCGTTGGGCTAGAAAAGGGCTCTTAGGTAATGACAGCAGGAAGGACAATGGTGGGTGTTTAGATTGTGGTGGGTGTTTTATTATTTTTAATAATATTGGACCTTAGTAAAAATATTCCTTACCGGTTACCAACCTACTATTGTAGGTAAAAAATAGTGCTGAAAAAATGAAACACTTAAATGGTGTTTCATGCTAGCCTTCACCTTAGTTATAACTTATAGGGTTAATTATGTTTTTAGTCCTTTAAAAATTGTCAGATTTGAGTTAGGTCCTTTAAAAATAAATCAAATTTTTTTAGTCCTTTAAAAAAAATTGTTTGATTTAGGTCCTTTAAGTGAGTTGACTTGCTAGGTGGCACATTTTGACCCAGTCATCATGCCTACGTGGCAAGAAACCCTGACGTGGCAATATTAACTTTTGATTTTAGTCTCTCTAAAAATTGAGTTTTGATTTTAGTCCCTCTGGTTTTCCTCTCTCTCTCACCCCCACCACTGCCACTCTCTCTCTCGTTTTCTCTCTCTCTCAGCCCCACCACCACTCTCTCTCTCTCTCTCACCCCCACCACTCTCTCTCTCTCGTTTTCTCTCTCTTTCACCCCCACCACCACCACCACCAAAAGAACATGAGAGAGCATCAAAAGTATAGAGCCCTGTGAAAGTTTCCACAACAAAAAAAAATATATTCCTTGAGCTTGTTGCAAGTACAAAAGGATGAAGAAACGAGAGAGAGAGCGGTGGTGGTGGTGGGGGTGAGAGAGAGAGAGAGCGGTGGTGGTGGTGGGGGTGAAAGAGAGAGTGGCGGTGGTGGGGGTGAGAGAGAGGAAAATCAGAGGGACTAAAACCAAAATTTAATTTTTAAAAGGACTAAAATCAAAACTCAATTTTTAGAGAGACTAAATTTAAAAGTTAATATTGTCACGTCAGCGTTTCGTGCCACGTATGCATGATAACTGGGTCAAAATGTGTCACCTAGCAAGTGAACTCACTTAAAGAACCTAAATCAAACAAAAAAAATTTAAAAGACTAAAAAAGTTTGACTTATTTTTAAAGAACGTAACTCAAATCTAACTATTTTTAAAGGACTAAAAATATAATTAAGCCTAACTTATATATATATTTGACTGATCTGCGACCAAGTGTCGTGACAAATCCGTTGGCCACTTCAGTTACCTACCCTGCCACAAAAACAGGACCCATCGCAGGTTTGTGACCCGTTTAATTTAATTTCCAACCTGAATCACTACTTCAAAATACTACATCTGTCCCTAAATATAAGAACCTTTTACTAATTTACACCCTTTAAGAAAATTAGTTAAGTTAGTTAATAACAATAAATTTGTCAATGATTTACTATACTTTTCCAAAATTAACCCTAACATTTATTACTATCTCTCTTCCCCCCTCTCTCTCATCACTTAATTAATGCATTGAAAAAAGTAGAGTAGTTGAGTGATCATAAGGGCATTTTAGTTAAAAAATAATTAATGCAATTAATTTTTTGAAAAAGTTCTTATATAAAGAGACTTTCATTTTTTTATAAAAGTTCCTATATTTAGGGACGGAGGTAGTATAAATATATATAAAAATAGAACACACTCTTTTTCTTCTTCGAAATGTTTAAATTATTATAGTGACGGCATCCCCGTCGTTTTAAAGAGTAAATGCGCTCTCATATCCTCCTGAGAGATATAAATATAGACTTAATTTAACATGAAAGAACCTCTCTGTGCATACTATATTAATACGTGTTGTGTGATTCACTTGTATTTTTACCCTGCAGGGTACTCATCGTCGTCATTTGAACCACTACTTTTGAAAATTCAGGCGGCTTAAGTCACTACCCACCAAAAAAAAGGGCGGCTTAATTAAGTCACTACTGACAAATCAACAATCCATGAAAAATACGTAACTTCTTATAAATGTGTAATTTTTCTTTATTGTTGACTATTTGATATTTATAATTATGTTTTGACATAAAATATAAATAATGTTCTTTTTTTTTTACAGTCAGTTTGGATTGATTTTTAGATTATGGAAACTTTTCAATTAAAATAAGTTTATGGCTGTTCGATTCACGAATTAAGTCCTTCAAAATTTATAGATATTCATGAACAAATTAAATAAGAGAGTTTGAAATAATGAAAATTTGCTATTTGGTAAAGTTAGATAGCAGATAAGCTGATTTAACAAAAATGAAAATTAGAAATGCTTACTAAATGTTTTATTTCACTAGTTTAAAACATTCTTTAATTTAAACTCTGAAGTACAATTTGAACTTATAGTTTATTTTTTTCTTTTATTTTCATCCTTACTCATTAATTTAATTAAATTCCTCCTTTGTTCTTTCATAAATAAAATAAAATATTATAATTCCTGATACCTTTCACGCTTCACACAAGTTATTGTTTATATTTAAGATAAAAAAACAATAAAGAATATATTTTCATCTATAAAAAAATTATAAAATTTATATCTCATTTTATTATAAAAGATTTAAAAATAAAATTACATTTTTTTTTGAATTTTTGAGATAAAATTAGTAAACCAACGTATTAAAAGGGATAATTATTTTAAAATAATATAAATAAATAAATTTTATATTAAAAAACGTATGAATATATCATTTTAGGTTATTTTATAATTATCCGTCAGATAATCAACTATTATTTTAATTTTTAAACAAAACCGTAATTGATAAGATAATTGTTTGAAAGACTATAGTAGGTGTTATAAGATTATTTTTTTTGGGTACCGTGGCAGGTATGATAAGATTTAATGTTTTTTTATCTATATAGAGCCTGTTTGGATTGATTTATGCAGAGTTTATAAATACAGTTTATGACTGATTCATAAGCTATTTTGGGCTTATTTTTTATAAACTACCCATGATAGCTTATCAAAACAGCTTATAGCTTATATCAAATAAATTTCACTATAATTTTTTTTCAATTATAAAAATAATTTATACAACTTATACCATAAACAGTAGATAAATTTGTTATCCAAACATAGTCATGGCCTCACTGTAAATAAATTTACATATGTCAAGTGTGTGTCACATCATTCATCCTGATTTCATTTACTTTTTGATTATTCGTTTGTCATGCTTTGACTAAAATTATTTTTTTATGACTCTTTGACTAAAATTATAAATGTCACCGTCGATAACTAATTTCATTGAAAATTATGTAGAGCGTGTAGCTTTCTTCATAAGAAAATATGGTTATTAAAAAAAGGATCGAGTGATACTGTACTAACTTTTTTTTTTTTTACCTCTTAGTCAAACACAAATTAGTCGAGAGATTTATTTTTCTTGCAGTGGTTATAGATAAAAAAAATATTAATTAGGGGAAAATAATTTTTAAAATTTTAAAGTTATTTGAAGAAGTTGTAATGTTTAGCCAAGAAAAAAGTTGTAAAAATAATTACTTTTTTAAAATTAACCAAAATAAGCATGTACTACAAGAAATTTTGTGATTAGCTATGGCAAATTTAGTAATTGATTCGTAGTGATGCACCAAAACAAAAACCCGATTTCATCATAAAAATCGATTCAAAAGAAATCATATATCTAGATTAATTAATTCCATATTCAAAACAATCTATAAATAAATTTTTTATTTAATTTTTAAATAAGTTTTTCCATTAAAAATCTAATCCCAAAAATGCACCTGTACATACAAAGCACATGGGCTTTAACCAGGTCTTTCAAGGACAGAAATGCAAGGTCCAATTAATCCCGTCAATAACTCCGCTTAGCTTAAGATTAATCATGTGTCTGGTTCTAGTTGTTAAAAATGTCCTCAACGTATTTTCAGGTTAAGACTAAGTTTGTATTTTAAGTATGAAGATGATTAAACTTGAATTTGATGGGTATTTAATCTGTCAAGATTATCTACAATACATAGCGTCTTTGCTTGTGAATGAGCCTGGGATTGGATAATTGGTTGAGACTAGCTAGAATGCGGATCCTCTCCCGCAGTTGACTTCATACATCTCCCTCCTGCAGCACTCCCATCCGTTAGATTAATCTAACGGTTGGGAGATTCAAAATGAAAAAATGGAACATGCGAACAAGCTGCACCCAATTTTCTCCCTGTGAGCGTATAGTCGTCCCGCGTGTGCTTCGTTGTTCGGATAATCTTCTTTGGACCAACAGTAAATGTGGCAAACTAAATACTTCACTTTTCAAAACTTAATTATGTAGTTTCTATTATGGCTTCTATTTGCTGTCACCAGTTTCTAATTTTTTTTTGCAAAGCATTAAGTTTTTTAACCTCTCTTTATTTATTTAATTACTGTATATAATATTTAATTATTAAATTAGAGAAATAAATATGAAACTAAAGATATCTAATCACTGCAAAAAATAATTGTTTTTAATTAGCTCAAATTAAAATGTATATAAGAGGAATGTAATATAAAATTATATTTTATTAGATTTTTACAATAGAGTATTAAAAGTATATAACTCGGAGTATAATACAGAATTTAATTATATAAAAAATTTATGTAGATATATATATATATATAATTCAATTTTGTATATAATTTTTATATACATATAAATTTTGTGTTGGATATTATATAATACAGTAATTAAATATATAAAGAGAGGTTAAAAAAACTTAATGTTTTGCTAAAATAGTTAGAAACTGATCACAAACAGAGGTCATAGTATAAACTAAACATAATTAAGTTTTCAAAGAAAGTGAAGTATTAGTAAAAAAAAAAGGTGAAGTATTCAGCTTGCTACATTTAGTGTTGATCCAAAGAAGATTATAAGAAGATTATCGTAACAAGTACGAAATTGGATGCAGGACAGATGCGGGATTGTTCGCTCACAGGGATAAAATTGGATGTAGCTTGATTGCGTGCTCCACTTTTTCATTTTAAATCTCCCAACCGTTAGATTAATTAATCTAACGACTAGGAGTGCTGCAAGAGGGAGATGTATGAAACCAGTTGCGGGAGAGAATCCCCATTCAGACTAGCTAGTTTACACAAGCAAAAAGTGTTGTACCTGTATAATAATAATTTTCATTTTTTTAACTGTTAGATTTAATAATTAAATAATTAAAGATTGAGATATCACTCAGAACTTGAGATTTTGGGGCCCGGAAAAAAGATATCTTTATAATCATTTCAATATTGTTTTTCAAGCACTTTTTGCTACAAAATTATAAATAATGGTCAAGCTTTTTAAAAAAAAATTAATTTTGAATCAAAATAATACTATCAAATCTATTTTGTGACATAGTAGATTATAAATAAGATTTTAACAATTTCATTTTAGAATATATTTTCTCAGTAAGAACAACAGTAACGGTGATAATTAATATCATTCTATAAGCTGCATTAGGAAAACAAGTATAATCCCTAAAAATTAGTCTATAGTTAGTTATAAAATTTTACATATTAGTGCCCCTTTAAAGATGAAGCATTGTGTAATCGCTCCTCTCACACATGCTTAACGCCACCAGTGATATCAGTGAAACATTCGGTGAAAGTGTGGTATCGTAGTGGCCACCTGGATAATTATTTAGAAAATCTCGTGAATATCGATACAAGTATACATTTTTTTGGTCATCCACAAGTATGGGTTTCTGCATGAGTTTTTTCTTTAATTTTTTGCAGAGGAGGGCCCAAGGCCCAAAAAAACAGAGAACTACACTCTAATCCCCCAAAAATATTTTGACCGAAACAAAAATCCCCCAAAAATATGAGGTTTTTCTTTAAGTGAGTAAATTTTTAAATAAACTTATAAACCCAAATCTTTATGTGACTAACATGTTTAAGATATTTTAATAACATGACCAAAAAAAAAAGATATTTTAATAACAAATTAATATTCTTTGTAAAAAAAGATAACAAATTAATATTAATACTAAATATAATTAAAATATTGTTATGTTGTTTATATCTAACCGATAAAATCTAAATGACTTGTTTTTTAAAGTCTACTAATTTCTAAGAAAAACAATTAGTTTAATAAGCTTTGAATGTAGGGGGAGTTAAAAATGATTTACATCCGTCGCGTTAAGATTGAACTATGAACCTAAAATCTACCCCAAAGGTGTTTTTGCGTGTGATGGAGTGACCAAGCCATGGGATTGATGTAGACCCCACTTTATCCCAAAGTCTCCAATGTGGCACAACGTTATTGAGTAACGACCGCATCATCGCAAACGCAATCCAAACCCGATCTATTTCGCAGAAAACAATACAATAATAATAATAATATCAAGAATACGAACCAAAAAACCACCACCACCACTACTTTGCACTGTGATCCCCAAATTCCTAAGATTAGCTAGCTAGAGCGAAAATGGCAACCACCTTTGCAACCGTCATCGTAGGACTGGGTGGCGCATCGCTGTCACCCACCTCGTCACGTCTCACCTCAGGTATATAATATGTCATGTAGAATAAGATCATTATGTATTTATTGTATGTAATTATTATTGTTTTAATTTGCAGGGTTTGTGAAACCGCCGGTGAGTGCTAGGAATCCTTTGAGGCAAGCTATGGCATTGGGAAATGGTGCCAGGTTTACGTGGTAAATAATTTTATTATTAATTGCATAAGATTGATGATTTTGAATTGATTTGTCTGGTTTTGAAATTAAATATATAAATGGTACTAGTAAGTAACATACATTTGTGCATTGTGATGGCATTTGATGGATGGATGTTGAGAAGCTTCCAGAGGGATTGGCTGAGGAGGGATTTCAATGTGATTGGGTTTGGGTTGATTGGTTGGCTGGCACCGTCTAGCATACCGGCTATCAACGGTAAAAGTCTCACTGGGCTTTTCTTTGACAGCATTGGAGCTGAGCTTGCTCACTTCCCCACCCCTCCTGCTCTCACTTCTCAGTTTTGGTTAGTCACCACCTTACCCTCACTCCACCTCGTCGCCTCTTAATTATTTTTTCTTTCATTCCTTATTCTTGCTCACTTAATTATCCACTTTATATATGCCAATCATCATCATCATCATCATATCATAATAACAATAATAGCAAGATCAGAAGTTGGAAATGCAGTAATCAGTTAGAGGTGTTGGATCTTCTGAGTTCTGAGGTTGTCATCATAAAAGGGAAAGCTTACTTAATAGTTGGATATTGTTTATTTTAATTTAGGTAACCTTAATATGAAACACGAGATATATGGTAGCTAGGATAACTGCATGAGAAAAATAATAATGAATTATAAAGTAGGGGATTTCCCTTGAGTTTAATTTATTTTTTTTGGTAAACCCTTGAGTTTAATTTAGTTAAAAGTTACTGTTTTTTTGTTTTGGAAATTTAATTAGTATGTACGTGAGTATATATAGAAGAGATTTATTTATATTGCCATCTACTCATTTTAATACATAATTATTATTTACTTTTCTAGTACTAATTGTGAAGAAAATAAAGTAATAATGAATAATGGTGTATCAAAATATTAATAAATGTTAATACAATCTTTTATACCGACAATACATGCTGAATAAATTTTTATTTTGGTTTGTGAAAACTCATAATTTTTATTTTTGCTTAATCTTTTTTTTATAGCCGTAAAACATCTGGATTAAAAATAAATGGGAAAAAGTGGACTTCGGTCCAGACTCTGGAGCCCAACGTTCTAAGCCTATTTCTTGTAGTGGGCCAAAGATTTTTAGACGTCGGTACATTTGCGGGTCTTTGCTGCTTCTTTGCCCTTTTCTGTTACAACTTACAACCTCTGACCAAAAAAGAAAAAAAGAAAGAGGATATCACGACCTTTTTTTTTGGTCAACAGGATATCACGACCTTAATTTTTTTTTTTGAAATATGGGAGGGGCTAAATCATATTCTCTTTGGTACCAAATCATGTATCGTTTTTTATCTTAGACTTTTATATTTAATCAAATTAATATTAATTTTTCATTAATTAACTATTCAATCAAAGAAGTTTTCATTTATAAGAGTTTAATTGTTATGCACTAACAATGTAATTTTTTTTTTTACGCATACATCCAATATCACATTTTCACTGTGGTGCCACACTGTAATATTACTTTCTAAAATATATACACAAAGATTTACATAAGGATATATTATTGGATATCTGTATAAAATATTTTTTATGGTGTCAATGCATAGCATTTAAATTCTATTTGTAATCAATACTTAAATTTATTAAATTAATATTAAATATATTGGGATATTAGAAAATTGTTTGAAATAATTTTTTCACTGTGGAAGACTACTAATTTTTGAGATTTTTAAAAATCAAGTTTTAAATATCAATATTTTTAATATTTCAATTTAATTTTATTACTATTAAAATAATTTTCTATCAATTAAATTAATATTTTTAAGGTATTTTTATTTTACTTTTTTTACATTTAAAAATATCCCGGCAATGGTAAGAAATTTTTTCCTAAATCAAGTGTTGGAAAATTGGTTTGGCTCAAATGAACTCTCAATGTATAAAAAAATTTAAGTAAAGCAAGAACCTTAACTCATACTGCTTCTCAATACAACAACAACAACAAAAAAAAAACAATATTTTTTTAATTTGATTTTTGAATGCGGAAGCCAGATAAAAACAATAGTGATGATTTCATAAAAAAAATAGTGAGATTCATAATGCTGTAAAAAACAGTAAAAACATTAATTAAGGTCCCACCGAGATTTGAACTCGGGTTACTGGATTCAGAGTCCAATGTCCTGACCACTAGACCATGGGACCAGTTGATGATAGTGCCCCGCGACTTATAGTAAATATTAAATGTATGGCATTTATTGTTGTTTATATTTGAGAACTTTTTCCGGCTAGACATAACATGTAAGGCAAACGTGATGAGCAGGTTATGGCTGGTTTGTTGGCACCTGGGGCTGTTCCTCTGCCTCACTTTTGGCCAAATTGGTTTCAAGGGAAGGACTGAGGACTACTTCTGATTTTGAATTCCTAACTTAATGCTCTGTTGTAATTGCTTTCCCCTTTATATTGCTTTCTGCCTTGCAATTTACCATGTATAACTCTTGCCACCTTTTCCCTCATACTAGGAAAAATCTGTGTAATATCGCCTTCATATAATGTTGTATATTATTATTGTCCTCGTGGTTCATCAATTAATGCCCCAACTTTTAGTTCTAAAGTTTTTCCAAAGGCCAATCTAAATTAAATAAGAAGTATATCCTATCACTATCATAATTATTGAGCTGGTAATTAAAAAAACATCTTTATTGATCATCTACTATTTTTAAAAGCAACACTAGTTAGTAGTATGAGCGGCAAAAGGTTAAATTTATTTAACCGAGTTCACTACTCACTCAAATTAAAATGCAATGTGTTTTTTAGATGCTAAAATTGCCACATGAAAAAATCTAATATTTTTAAAACCAGAGCAGAATAAACAGTGTTTAATCATAATCAAAACAATACTTAAATATATATATATATATATAATTAAAATAAATTTATTATTTAAAATAATGTTGTTTAATCATTAAAAAATTCAAAAAAGCACCTTTTAAATTAATCTAAAATGTTCGATCATTTCTCATGGATTCTTCAAAAATTGGATTTTCTGTGGTTAGATTTTAACACAGTCACCGTAGTCATTGTAATAGAATCATTGGATGAGAATTGAAAGACTCATATTTTGTATTTGTGTTTAAATTCAGTTTTGCTAAAATTAAAATGTGAATTATATCCCATTTTCATTTCAGAACGCCTACTTTTTGAAGTCAGTTAAAAAATTTGCGATTGAACATGTACCTAAACCTTATTTTCTGATGACGGTCCGAACCATTTTTATTAATGTTGCTTGCCTTGTCGGTAATGCCCAAATTAATGATGTATTAACTGCAACTGCAACCTCGTCATGTGAAATGTGAATGACGAAAGAATTGACAAATGATGCTCCCATTTACTTCAATTTACTTTGAGCTTGCCAGTTGCCATAAAATTTTCCCCCTTACCATCAATTCCTGATCTTACCAAAGCACACGCAATATCATGCCTGCCACCACACCAGCTCCAAGCAGCAATGTCTGTCAATCGCTCTTAGCCAATTCAAAGATTTAATTGGCTTTGAAAACTCAACTCAACTCAACTGGGATATGGTGGCTCCATGGACGAAGATAAACTTGCATTGTGCTGTCAAAAAAAAAAGATAAACTTGCATTGTTATTATTATAAATACAACTGCCATGCATGTTCCCGCATACTTCCAGACATAACGGCCAATTGTCCTAATGAAACCACACTATATGTTCCCAATTCCAAAAAGAAAAAGAAAAAAATCATAAGAATAGGCAAAAATAACCCATGGTGGGGGCCCTTCTTGCAACAGCCACTGTTCTTTCCTTTATGACCATTGGATTAGATTTGCTGAAACGCATAATATTGAGCCGTTTGTTGGGTCCCCACCAAGTGCCCTTCTCTTGTGTGTGAACTTGGTGATATGATTGATTGGGAGTTCTAAGATGCAGTAGCACACACTGGAGTAGATTAAACATCCACCTCAATTATTAATATTCCGTACTCTTGCTAAATTTTTTTTGGCCTACCTCTGCAGGTGCAACCTATTTGCTTGGATGGGATTAATTTACCACCTGCTTTTTCTCAAAAAAACGTCATTAGGGATCCGTCTTAGTTTGACTCTAATCTTGGGGTTATCTCCATTATCCATATCCTGGTTTTGCTATCCATCAAATTATTATGAAGACAATTTAATTATCACTCGTATGTTATAGTAACCGCTAGGGACCGCTAATAATTTAGCATTCAATGCATCAATCAATATATATATATATATATATATATATATATATATATATATATCTTCCATCAGACGTGACAATGATTAGCCTTTATGTTACAAAATATATCAAAAAAAATTGTTAGGATCGATCAATCCCATTAGAATAAATAAACTTATATCTTCGAGGACTAATGACTAAAGGAAAAGGGTGTTAATAGGTAATAATACGAGGACAGAATTGAGGAACATTCCAGGTGAGGTATATCAAGGATAAGGGGCTACTAAGTGCAATTATAAAATAAAATATAGAATAACAGTGGAGTGGAAATGAAATGAATAATAAATAAATGCAGTACAAAGAATCAAGTCCATAACTCGTAGCAATATAATATACACTCACACATGCTATTAGTATGGACGTTTCTTTCTTTTTCTCTGAACCTTGAAACACATGCACGTCCCTGATTGAATACACCTGCCCCTCACGTGTCTGCCACGTTGTCCCTTTCCGTCTTTTTAAGGGGTAACTATCTATCCCAACGAATCATATGACCAAGAGGAAACAGTGTGCCCCCTTCCCCCTCACAAGATTTCTCTCATCTTTGCACCCAAAAGAAGAGATCTCTCTCCCTTTTTCCCCTTTCCCTCTCACAAGTCACAAGACTTCTCAAGACCAACACAACATACAATTCAACCCAATTACTCGAACCCATATCTTTCCATTTATTTTGGCATGTTCCTCCTTTCTTTGGTCCTCAAACCCCTTTAGAGACATTCAAATAATAAGCCACAGGAGAGGAAAAGTAGTATAGTATTAGTAATTGTAGCATAGCAGCAGCAACAGAAGGAGAAGAAGAAATTAAGAAGATATTTGATGACCCACTTTGCTAAATTCAAGGCTTAAACAGTTCCTCTTACCAAAACATTGAAAGAGAGGGAAAAAAAGGTGATGATGCTGACCACAACTGGCACCACCCTTGCTTTGCTCCTCCTCCCATGAACTTTGTGTACCTATCCCGTGTCCGAATCCTCCTCATGTAACCCGGGATTATCGGGTTACTCAGATTCCAGCACACAACCATGCCCTCGTGTCATTACCAGAAGACCAACAACAACCTCATCAACGAAGAAGGTCTCTGCAGCAGAGAGAAGAACCACAACAAGATCAGGAAGCGAAATTGTTCCTCCTCCTCTTCCTCGTCTTTGATCAGAAGATACAGATTCAAAAGAGCTATTTTGGTTGGAAAGAAAGGAGGGTCCACTACCCCAGTACCCACGTGGAAAACTAGCACCACAACGTCTCCTTCTTCTCCTTCTATGGCTACTGATCAACAGCTTCACCATGCCCAATTCACAAAACCTTTGTTGCATTCTTCTTCTGCTTCTGGGTTACCCTCCAGAGACAAGGAGTTTTCTGTTTCGGCCAGAAAACTCGCTGCTACGCTGTGGGAAATCAATGATTTGCCTCCTTCGAGGGTCAAGAAGGACTTTGAGGTTGACCGAATGAGAAGCTGCAAGGAAACCATCAGAAGCAGAGAAAAAGCTGCCAGCTTGTCTAGATCGGGCTTGTTGCGGCCACCTATGTCAGATCCGTCACACAGTCCTATTTCAGAGGTAAATTCATTTCAAAAGTATCATTTTTTTCCTTTGCATTGGTTCACTGGGTCTGGCATATTGAAGCTCTGTCTTGCTTTGTGTTTGATTGGGCAGAGAATGAAAGGATTTGAAGGGGATAGCTACAAAAGAAGAGTGTCAGGGTTATCTCATTCTCATACACTACAATCGGGTGATTACTACTCGGAGGTTCTGGATACCCATAGCAGTGCCAGTTTAATCGAGGTAGAGTGCCTATAGCAAATTTGTACTATACCAATTTGAAATGTGGTAAGCATAGTGGTCCATCATTTTCATAATAATCATCCAGTTATCCAACCTTTTTTTACTTTTTTTTTTTTGGAAATAATTTGGAGGTTTTATTTAGTAGATGAAAAAGGAATATGGATTACAATAATTAATGGCACTTGACACAAGTTGTGGCCATGAGATTTTATAAATTGTTTATGAGGAGTTAGGATTCTCTCATTGGTTTGAATTTCAAAGTAACAACTAACCATGACCTCATAGCTCCTCAGGAATCACTAATCTCATCATAGTTTAAAGATTAAACTGTTATTATTCACTCTGAACCAGTATGACAGATATTTCTTTTACGTGGTTTCCTGTATCTAGATTATAGAAAAAAGTAACAGCAGGCAAAATATATATATATATATATGTAGATCTGATTAATTAATTCAAAATTTCGTTGCACTAAATGGTATCCATATATCCTTTTCTTATTTTGGTGGTTGGGAAGGATGAAACTGAAAACTACATTGAAAACTTGAAATGCAGAAGAATTGTGGCAAGTGCACGGTTGGAGTTAAGAGCCGTCTGAAGGAAGCTAGAAGTGGCCTATCTACATCAAAGAAGCTTCTAAAGGTGTTAAGTCAAATGTGCCTTCGAGAGAAGCAGTCATCAACCATGCCCCTTGTTTTGGCCCTTGGTGGTGAGCTTGACCGGGTCTGCCACCAAATCGATAAACTGATTCAAGAGGAGCGCTCGAATCAAAACGATGTTGAGTATGTCATGAAGCGTTTTGCAGAAGAAAAGGCAGCATGGAAAAGAAGAGAACGAGAGAAGATTCACGATGCCATAAAAAATGTAGCCGAAGAGCTTAAGGTGGAGAAGAAGTTAAGAAAGCAAACTGAGCGGTTGAATAAGAAGATTGCCAAGGAAATGGCTACTGCAAAGGCTTCCCATTTTAAGGCATGCAAAGAGCTTGAAAGGGAGAAACGTGCAAAAGAGATTCTGGAGCAAATCTGTGATGAACTAGCTAGAGGCATTGGGGAAGACAGAGAGCATGTAGAGGAATTGAAAAGGGAGTCGGCTAAAGTTCGAGAAGAGGTGGAAAAGGAGAGGGAAATGCTTCAGTTGGCAGATGTTTTGCGCGAGGAGAGAGTCCAGATGAAGCTTTCAGAGGCTAAATATCAATTTGAGGAGAAAAATGCTGTCCTAGAAAAGCTGAGAAATGAGCTTGAGGGCTTTATGAGAACCAAAGATGAAGTCAATGGGGATGTCTCTCCAGAGTTTGAAAAGTTCAAGGATCTTGAGTCTTATTTCAACAACATTTGTCAGGGATTCCAAGATGCAGAGAAAGAGGATGATTTGGATGTTGGGGATGATGCGGAGGAGCATGAAGAAGATGATGACTCGGATGACAGTGATCTCCATTCCATTGAATTGAGCATGGACAATGACAATAAAGGCTACAAGTGGAGTTATGCATGTGAAGAAGATGCTGCTCAAAATGACTCAAAAAGACTTTCAGTTGACAGAGAAAGTATAGGGAGGAAATCTTGCTCTGAGAAAATCCAGTGGGGAAGCATTTGCTTCAACAAGGGAACTTCCAATTGTAGGAAGAGGGATTTTGGTATAAATATTCAGGAAGGCTCTGGTGATCATTCTGATCCTAATACTTCAATTGAATTCCTCTCACCAGCTCGGATACAAGATGACGAGAAGGACAGGACTCAGAGCAATAGGTCCATCATGGGTTTCCAAGAATCTATTTCATGTGCCAATCCTGTTCAGAGAAATGGTCAAAGGTTGACTTTGCAGTATACTGGTGAAGCAGCTGGGGAAAATGCTCCATTTGCCTTGGAGGGTGGTGACAATTTGAAGCAAGAGGCTGCAGGAAGAAAATCCGGATGTTAAAAGAGTTTTGATAGTGATAGTTATTTAGCAACTTATTATCATATAGGTAGCTCCTACTATTTCTGTTCCAAACTGTAAATGTTGTCTTTCCTCGATTGAATATGTTCAAGGCTTATCATTGGTATGCATAGCATTTGTTAGAGCTAAAGCAAGAAACATGTACATATAGAATTATTGATATTATTGAATAGATTCGCATACTTCTGCCTTCACTGGCATTTGATGGTTGAGTAAGTGTTCCTATTTGAATATTCATCCGAAATATTTATGACAGAGAGAAAAAAAAAAAACAAACGTATTCTAATTTTAAACAAGTTGTTTGGTGGCTGGCTACTGGCTAGCCATGTCATTGCCACACATGGAATTTCCTTATAGTCCCAAAAGAAAATAATGGAGCATTTTTGGTTCCATACAAACGACATAAGAATAAGGACTCTACTGCTAAAAGTCATTCTGGGGACTCAATTATATTTGAGACATGTAGTTGTGATTTAAAATGCAGCAGTGTGACAGCCTGACAGAGAACATTATTATTGGATACTTCCAACTCCAACGATTCAAATATTTGAATTCTGTACTCTTCTGTTGCATCCTTTTGGATCTTTGGATCAACCATCGTGTAAGTGGGCCATATCTAAGATAATTTGACAACAACGGCTTTATTTTGGCATTTTCTATCGACACATGGATAATTTTCTACTGACACATATATTATATATTAGTGCAAAATTAATAGTTCTGCATCAATAGCACACACATACAAATAACACATGCGAAACTATTAGTTCTACACTGATGTGGAACTATTAGTTCCGCACGTTGTACTTCAGTGTGGAACTATTAGTTCCGCAATAGTTTCGCACTGATGCGGAATTACGCATGTGTTATTTATGTGTGTGTGCTACAAATAACACATACAGAACTATTAAATCCACACTGCAGTACAACGCTCAGAATTATTAGTCCGCATCATGTATGTTGTCAAAAAAAAAAAATACTTGCAGAACTATTAGAATAGTTTTGCATTAGTTATGTGTAAATAGAAAAGTATGTATGTGTAGATAGAAAAAGCCCTTTATTTTTTGTCTAACAAATGAATCGCACTTATTTATCCCGACCCGAGCAAGGAGTTTTTTTAAAGAATATATCCATCTGCCATCTGTATTAAAAAAAGAAAATAGACTTGAAAGAATATACGTAGCTTTGACAAAAAAAAAATTATACGTAGCCTATTGAATATGTTTCTACTTCTTAGCACCTTCAACTGTTTATACGAATTGAACCACTAGTTTCTTTCAAGTATACATGTTGAATTCAGCTTCACATAAAGAAATTTATTAGACCAAAGAATCAAACTTACTGAAAGGAATCTGTTCATTAATCTGGTTGTGTTCTAGTCTTCAAGAACCTCTATTATTTTGACATCCTGAAGAATATGTGGGATTAAAGTAATATGATAGATGGGTGACTACTATTGAGCATTTGTCACTATTTTTAGTAAATTTTGAAACCGTGATTCTCTCTTTAAATCGGAGTTTGAGTAAAAAATAAAGATTTAGGATTTCCCCATTTCCTGATGTCATTTTAACAAGTTCATCTAAACCAAACCTAAATGCAAGTGCTTATTGTAATAGCTAAGCCTAAATAAATAAGCTCTCATCTTATTGGATCGAAGACATAACTGTTAAAATACAAGGAGGATAGGTAAGGCTAAAAATGTGGACCAGAACTGGAGGTTCGGAAGTTGCTGACCATGAAAGGAATAAACTACTTGGTCTTGTCTTCAATTTTTGTAGACGTTGAGGTAAAAGCAACTGGAGTTGCTGGCTGGTCCTTGACAATCAAGCTGAGCACTTCAGGTCTTGAATAGTGTCCAATCACATCAAAATCAAACTTAGCCCTTGCTATTTCTCCAAGATCTGTGCAAAAATTTCAAGAAGCAGGGCGTAGCATTCAACTCATAAACGCAAAGAAAGTAATTCATCATAGAAGACCTTCAAAGAGCATATCAATACTCCTGGAAAGGTGTGATAATTTTTCTAACATAGACATCCTTATATTTGGCCCTGGTGAAATTGAAGCCTATAGAGTTCGGTGAAAAAAGGATGAAAAGTGGGGGAGGGGGGAATCTAGAGTCTTGATATGTTTAATTAGTGTGTAATACCGAATTTGAATATATGACAGAAGTGTGTAATAAACTAATGATGTAGGTCCAATATTAGTGTTGTCATACTAATACAAGTCCAGCCATCCTAATAAAGATTACAAACCTAAAATACTAGGAATCCTATATCCTAATACTCTTAACTGCCCACTAAAGTTGAAGCTAGTCTGGCATGGAGTACCAGATATGTGCCAGTTAACAATCAGTGCTTACTCGCTGCTAGACATCATCAAAGAAAGTAATATAATCCAAGTAACACAGTTCAAGCAGCAAGTGTAAATATCAGCAAAGGATGACATACCTAGGTCAGCTGAGATCAATGCCTCCCCCTCATAATTTGGTCCAGCCAAAACAGCACCTGATGGTGATATAATGACACTACCCCCAGCACATACAACAGAATCTGGTGTGAGGTCCTCTTCTGCACCTGCAAAAACATACTCTGGAGGGGGAGGGTAATCCTTCCTCCTACAGAACTGGTTTGCTGACAAAACGAAACATCCACCTTCAAGAGCAATATGAGTCATTGAAGCTTGCCACACATCCCTGGCATCAGCTGTGGGTGCACAGTATATTTCCACACCTGTTAAAAGCAAAGCCCCATAGACTTAGCAAAAATGCTCCATACTGTCGGCATAATCAATATCTAATGCTATTATGCAATCTAATTACTAATATTTGCCTATTCAAAAAAATATGCTATTATGCAATGTTGGTCATTCAAAATAGCGTGTAATTGGACGATGAAAATTCAATGCAAAAATTCTAAAATTCTAACCTTTAGCATACATTGCTGTCCTTAATAGTGGCATCCTGTTCTCCCAACAAATGGCAGCACCTATTTTTCCAATGGGAGTTTCAAACACTGGGATGGTTGATCCATCCCCAAATCCCCAGATAACCCTTTCCAGTGCTGTTGGCATGAGTTTCCTGTGCTTTCCTAGGTAATGACCTTGAGAATCAAAGAAGAGAACAGTGCAGTAAAGCGTGTAGCCATCCCTCTCTATCACACCCATCACTAAATGTACTTTATACTTCCCTGCCATTCCTGCCAATCTATCCACTTCAGGACCTACAGCAATAAGTACAATATATGTTAATGTAAAGTGTGTGCTCACAGCAACTTGGATCTGTTAGGGACAAAAATTTTACAGGAAAAACTCATCCCCCTCCAATTTTAAGGTGACATCAAATTGATTCTTAGGGTCAGTTTGATATGAGCATAAGTTTTATTAATAAAATTGTATGCAAATTAAAAACTCATTCATAAGATTTTCCCCTCAAATTTTTATTTTTATATCATACCAAACTGGCCCTCAGATTCATAATTCTTTTACTGAATACAGTAATGTCAGCAGACTAATTCCTTTCTGTGCTCGTAAAAAAACAGTTATTAGTAGCCCAACAATCAGGCTAAGAAAATAAATGTATACAACCAAAGTAGTCAAATTTCTACATTTGCCTAAAAACTAAAATGCAACAAGGGGAGTTGAATCACTATCATAAAAAAAAAAAATAACAAGTGATCTTACGATATTATTAAGGACTAAAAATAAAATATATTTAAAAAAAATGGTAATACATAATTTTGTTATAGGTTTTGTTCTAAACAGATAGTAACTGCGACTCTTAGTTGAATCAAGCTCTTACCAGGCACATCAATGGCTGCGGAATGATACTTCCGGAACTCTTCTCTACCCTTGGCTGTACGGCTTCCAACAGAAACACCAAAATCGGACCCACGCGGGTATCCACCCACAAATGCTTCTGGAAACACTACAAGCTGGGACCCATACCCAGCGGTTTCAGCCACCAATCTCTCAGCCTTATCTGCAACCAAAATACAATACTCACAAATAATCAGGAACCGATTCAAAGCAAGGTAAAGCACAAAATTTTTCGAAAGAAAAATAACAATTATTATTGAATGAATTACAGAGGGATAGACAAAAAGTACCTAAAGTGGCGGGAGTGTCGTAAAAGATGGTGGAGGCCTGAACAACGGTGGCTCGGACCGTTGGCGCGTTGAAATCGGAACCCATGTCGACCTCGGCAATCAGTGGCCCGTCGTTGGTGGGTTGAGTTGTTGTTACAAGTGCCATGCCTTTTTCAGAAAATTCAACTCTGTTCTTCTCAGTCTCCGAATATCAAAATGATTTCTTTCATGTCCAGACAGTGGTAAACTTGTTTCTATAAAAAAGGGACACACATTTTTTTGTTTTCACTCCTATTTTTTATTTTACTTTTTTTGTGGGAGTGGGGAATAATGCGAGACAGGGAGAGCCACCATTGAGAAAATACGTTTTTTTTTATTATTTAAGAAGGTACTGAAAAGGTAATGTGTAAATAACATCACCCATAAAAAGTTTAGAAATTTTAAACAACATAAAATAAAAATTAATTTCATTGTTTAGAAAGTAATAAAAAAATAATTAAATTGATTTTAAATAAAAAAAGAATTAAATTGTTTTTCCCTTAAAAAAAAGAATTAAATTGATTTTGAAATTTTTAATTTTTTTGGTAGATAAAACTTTTGCTCGTTGTGATTGCAAACCGATGAGATAAGGAGATATAGGAGAAGAGTAGTAAATCAATGAGATATGTGACGTGGCAGTTAAAGAAATATAAACGTTAATTGGATATATATTTTGGGATATTCATATATCATTAGTTCAATATTACTCATTCAACATTTCCAAATTTGAAAATAACAATGATTTTTGGACACTTGGATATATCCAGCACTCATCTAATATTTTTATTTTTTTTATACCTCTTTCTGGTCACATTATTTATCTATATATAACATCTGTAATTTCACTCTCCTCCAATCACATATCTCACTAGGTGTATAAATTATAATAACGGCTTTTTCACCAAACTGGTATAATTTCATTTGGAAATTACCAGTTTGGTGTAGATTTGAAAAAAATTACCAAAGTAGATGCATAGTCAGCACATGCCATGTGGCTCAGTTATCCCGCGTGGCAATACCAACTGGCATTCCGTTAGCCACGTAGGCTTTTTTGTAACGGCAACTGACGGCAATGACTAAAAATGGAGACGGAGAAATTTGTAAGGACAAAAAAGTAAAAAAAAAATTTACAGGGACGAAAACCAAAAATAGATATATTTACAGGTATGAAAACCAAAAATAGATATATTTACAGGGACGAAAAATCCTTTTAAGCCTAAAAAATATGAAATCCTAGACCACAAGTACAATTTCACTATTTTTTATTGTTTTTTCTAAAAGTCATGGAGCACGGATACGACTTCAAAAAATGAAAAAAGAACACTTCATTGCAGTCCTAATTGGTGTTGGTTGTGCTGCCAGTGCTGCTGGTAGAGGATGGTGCAAGCAAGGGTCAATCTGTGCAATTAATGAGCAATGGGGGCTCTGTAGCTTCAAAGCATCACACTCTCAAGTCATTCTCGAGTACTGATGAACTATCTCCCTTGTGGCCAATTTTCACTTCACTCTGCCGTAAATCTTCAATTTTGATTTGCATTTCGTTTTCATTTTTATGTTTATATATGTGTATGCCATCCTCTAATTCTAGTTGCAACAATAACTATCATTGGTGAAAAGAATTCATCATTAAAAACACATTGGTTATGCGGTAATATTCTTTTTATGAATATGGATCCAATAAGTTCACAAGCATTAGGAAAGATGCAGCAATAATTGGAGCTCCTTTCACTGTTAAAATAGTACATGTACTTATTAAGCTTTGAAGGACATCGTTTTAACTAGTGTTTCTGTAGCACGTGGTGCCTGTAATAATCAGGTACTATAAGAACATTGAAGTCATCCGTGGTCTACGATTTTTGAAATAAAAAATAAAAATAGCGAAATCGTATCCGTTTCCACGATTTTATATATTTTATTAAAAAAATAATAAATAGTATCAAAGTGGTTTGTATAGTTTACGATTTCACTATTTTTAAAAAAAGAAATTA
The DNA here is from genome assembly GCA_030159175.1 of Glycyrrhiza uralensis. Lineage (NCBI taxonomy): Eukaryota > Viridiplantae > Streptophyta > Magnoliopsida > Fabales > Fabaceae > Glycyrrhiza > Glycyrrhiza uralensis. The sequence goes on along the minus strand of BRZY01000003.1, from coordinate 50,099,134 downwards.
AATAACACCAAAATCGTGTACGTATCATACGACTTTGCTTTAACGTGTAGAATAGAACAACAGTCATGCAAAGTCATGAGTGAAACCTACAACTTCACTAAATTGTTTTTTAAAAAAAAATATAAATTTTAGAAGTCGTATTGGTCAAGTACGACTTCAAAAAAAAATTAAAATCACAGATTACACATACGACTTACCCTACTTTAGTAATTTTTTTCAAATCTACACCAAAGTAATAATTTCCAAACGAAATTATACCAAATTGGTAAAAAAGCCTTATAATAACACTTGGTGATAAAAAAGTAATTTTTCAGATCGAAAACATGTGGTCTCATGTGTTGCCAGGAATTGAAAACTCTATAAAAACACAGATTCAGATAGTAACGCTAGATCGACACGATCATATCAGTAAAGAAGATACATCTTTCCTCGAGGTATCCAGAAACGTGAAAAGCTAGCTCACTCACATGGCAAGTGCTTCCTTGGTCTCAGCTGCCCTGATGAAAAGGTAAACAAGTTTGCAACTTCACCTCATTTTTTGCAAACACGCGCCAGAGTATTAATTTAATACTAGATCAGTGGTATCAAGTATCAACACTTCTATATCACAGATGTTCTCACCTTCTGGAACAGTTATTAATTTAAGTCATAGCTAACCCAACATATTGCTGTTCTGAAATTGATTTTACAAAGGCTTGAGGGGAAGGTGGCGCTGATCACTGGTGGTGCGAGCGGAATCGGTGAGGCCACAGCAAGACTCTTCTCCAAGCACGGAGCTCAAGTAGTAATAGCCGATATCCAAGATGAATTGGGTCACTCTGTTTGCAAAGACTTATCGGAATCATCAGCTTCCTACGTCCATTGCGACGTGACAAAGGAAAAAGACGTTGAAACTGCCGTGAACACAGCGGTTTCCAAGCACGGAAAACTAGACATCATGTTCAACAACGCCGGCATAACCGGAGTGAACAAGACCAACATACTCGAAAACCACAAGTCCGAATTCTACTTCAAGATAGGTGTGTGAAACGTGTGCGTGCCAAGGTCGTTGAAGCAATTCCTTGATGGAAGTTAAAATCGCACCACATGGATGACTTGAGAGACAGACCCTTGATTGATTGCAACCGATAGATATAGCCACATGCCCATAGTATTATTCTATTGGTTATTATAAAATAATATTGTTGCGTTATTTTTAAAACTTGAAAATCTAACAAAATAAAGGCAATATAATTCTTATGGTACTCGAGAAAATAGAAGAGTTTGATACTTTTTATGTGGATCAATATAGTCAACAATTTTATTGGCCAATCTAAAATTTCAATATTGAATTTTTATGTTCAATGTTAAAAAAATGAAACTCAAATCCTTTTATTTCTATGGATACCATATCAATACTTAAAATTAAATCGTTGTTTTATAATCCAAGTTTTTACATACTCTTGTTTTTTTTTTAAATTTTCTATTAAAATAATTGTTTTAATAAATTAAATTAATTAACGTCGGTGTCTAATGTCTATTACTCTAATATTTGTGTGTTTGTCTACATTTGAAAATCTGCAAACACATATGAACTCAAATTATTATTTTGGAGTCAATTTTTTGCAACTACCGATTATTTTGGCTTAAATATAAATTTAGTCTCTTTAAAAATTTGAATTTTGAATTTAGTCTCTAAATTTAAAGTCAACGGTTTTTAGTCCTCTCAAATTTCAAGTTTTGAATTTAGTCCCTCATTTGCGTTGACTCGTACCATGTCACCCCAAAAACGCCTACGTGGCACACTGCTGGCTACGTTATTTGACACGTCATTTATTTACAGGGACTAAAATCAAAACATATAATTTTTACAGGGACCTCCACCACCACTCCCTCTTTCTCCCCCCCTCCTCCTCCTCTACCACCACCCCCTCTCTCCTCCACCACCACCACCACCCCCTCTTTCTTCACCGTCGACTGAGTTCCTCTTCATCCCTGAGATTATTTCGTTTACTTTGGCTGCCGTAGGTTGCAAACGCGACAGGGCAAGGAGGGGAGATGTGAGGTAAGGGAATCATGTAGAAAAGAAGAGGAGGCAAAGGAGTGTTGTGCTTCTGCGTGTGGTGGTGGCAAGGAAAACGTGGTTCGTGAAATTCACAAACTGGATTTTGGGGTAGAAAAAGGGAAAGAGAAACCTTTGAAGAGGAAACTAAGAATGACGATGATCAACCTTGTGAGCAGACCAATTCTCAAATTGAGAAAACAGAGAGGAAAATCCACCCAAAAATCTAGAGTTTTTCATTCATGGTGATGATTGCTCTTTGATTTCTGTTGAATTGGGTAAAATTTCATAAGATTTCAGGAGACCTAGTGATTCTTCATGGGGCACAGGCTAGAGACGCCACCCACCCACTCCCAAATCCACCGCCACCTCTGTTGGAACCTCAAGTCCCACCTCCGCTCCGACGAGACCCACCATCGTGAAAGCCATAACCAATTATATGTTGGCGGCGGTGGTGGTGGTGGTGGGGGAGGAGGAGGAGGGGGGAGAAAGAGGGGGTAGTGGTGGAGGTTCCTGTAAAAATTATATGTTTTGATTTTAGTCCCTGTAAATAAATGACGTGTCAAATGACGTAGCCAACAGTGTGCCACGTAGGCGTTTTTGGAGTGACATGACACGGGTCAACGCAAATAAGGGACTAAATTCAAAACTTGAAATTTGAGAGCACTAAAAACCGTTGACTTTAAATTTAGGGACTAAATTCAAAACTCAAATTTTTAGAGGGACTAAGTTCATATTTAAGCCAATTATTTTCTTTGACCTGTCCGGTACTGTATTCTATTCCCTACCGCAGACAATCACACCCTTTCATCTTCTATTCTACGTTACTGACCCTCTCGCAGGTTATGGCTGCCAACACCATAACACAAAGTTAGAACTCTTTTACACTTCAAAACCTTCAACTTTATTGCAATTCCATGTCTCTAGTATTTGAAGCCATGGCGTCCAATTGCGACATATATTGAATTCTTTCACGGTGCAGCCTCTGGAGATCGATGATGAATTTGGGGTTTTCTCGTCCACACCGATCAGTAAGTTTTCTCTTTTAATTTTCAAAATCATTTCTTCCATTCTGCAGCTTATGGATGATAATGTGTTTCTTTTCCCTTAATTTGAATCACTTTTTAGCTATTTTGACCAATTGACTGACTAGAGTGAGCGTTACAAATTTTGGGTCAGAAAAACCAAAACCCTAATGCCCACATTGATTTAATCTCAATCCCTTTTATGGGAATTAACGAATTAATTAACTGTCTTTTATGTAACATTGCCATTTAGTTGCTGTTATTCGAATCATATGCAGGTGTTCTGCTTGTAATTGAAAACGATGTCGCGGCCCATGTTGTTTGTTTTCTTGCTGCTCATACTTATAATTACCTCTCAGTTTGAGTGGAAGCACCAACTTGTGGTTGATGTCGACTCAAATTCCAGCATATCTCAAAAGCAGCAACGGATTTCAAAGGGGGTAGAAACCGTAAAGGAGAAGGTTTTAAGATTTTTCCTATCTTCCATTTTGTTTCCTCTATTCCACAAAATCTCTCTGTTGATTAATTAGTGGCTTGAGACTTGAGTTATGACGTAATGTCTCCTTCATGTGATTTTGTTATTGGGTCATTATTCCGTGTTTCGTTGCAAGCTGAGTTTTTTAACCTGCAGCATTCATGAAGTTACATTTTGATTTTCTTTTAATTGTAATAGAGTGGAGAAACTTTTGAGAGATTGTAACAAAGGTGACTTTTGAGTTTCTGCGATCCTATTCTTGGTAGTGTTATTTGTTTGCATCAGTGTGTATGTGCATCAGTGCAGTAAATGAACTTGACAATGCCAGGAGGTTTGTCTAACTTTCCTTGAAAACTCTGGATCTATTTTTCATTCTGCATTTTGTTGGAGAGAGAAGAGGGGGGGGGGGGGGGGTGAAGAAGGGTGGTGGGTATTCACTTCTCGAAAATGACTTTGAATTCACGAGCTCATTGAATTTCGTTAATTCTGGTGCTAATATTTTTTCATCCTACCTTTAGAATAAAACACCGAAGACCAGAATCCTCAGATGATTAACACCTGGAATTGTGATTTTTGGGGTAGAATCTTATCCAGTTGATATGGATTGGGTACACCTGGAATGGGATTTTGTTTTTAAAATTATCCATATATAGAAGTTTTATAAACATTCAAATATATTCCACCTGTTAATTGTTTGAACACAGCCTATCCCTGTTTTGATACATTAAGATGTGATGAGTTTTGTTTAAGGTAAAGAAAGAAAGAAACTTTTAATTTGCTAGTAAAGTTTGGAACCATATATAAAGTTTGCAAAATGACAGTCACAACTCACTCTAAATGAGAAAGTCTTGACTTTATGGTTGCTTATCTGCATTGTATGGAACTCAGTAGTTCCTTAAAAGTTAAATTATGCTTTGTAGCAAGGTTATATACATATACATTTACATACATTCCCCACAAATTTTGTTTGCGGCATGTTCTCTATGCTCTTAAGTCCAAAATCATTGGAAGTTTTTTTTTTGTTAGAACTTAGATCTGGGACCATGATATTTTTATACTGAAATTTACTGAATCCTTCCAATTGATGCTGCTTCCTGCAGATCATTTTAGTGCAAGAGAAAAATATTCGAAAATTGAACGAGCTTGTGAGGCATCTCCAGGAACAACTGCAGCAGTGTAGAAGCAGTATTGGTACAAGAAATGGCACTGTAGGCCCACTAGCCGAGCATATACTGGAAATTGAGCGACATCAAGTTTTAGAGGATTAAGCAAAAGCAAATACAGCAAATATGTTAACGACGTTAATCTTTATACTCAAGTTGTAAGGCTGTTTTCTTAGTTCTTTGAAAGGAAATGTCGTACAAGATTTGCTTCCCCGTGTAAATTAAGAATATTATTTCCATTTCATGCGAGTCCCACATCAATCAAATGGAAATGGCAAGGTTTTTGAATGTTCAGTTAACCTACCAACAATAAATGGAGCTGGTTATTGTTTCTCTTTTTTCTTTTTTTGCTGGGAGGGTCATTGTCTCATTAATATCTGAAATTGCAGAAGTTATTTTTTTCAAGTGTGGTCAAAAGTTGTTTCTGACCAGAATATATGGGTGGTTGGATAAAAAGTGATTAAAACATATCATGCATATTTCTGCATTTTTTGGATTGAAATATTTTTTAACATTGTAACAAACAATGTCCAGTGGGGTGGACTAGTTGGTTAGAGCTTTCTGTCCTACTAGCTAGGACAGAGGTTCGAATCCTATTTTCTCACGATTTTCACTTGGTTGATGGTTGGCTCATGCTTTACATGAGATCGGACATTGCCCTAATCTAAACTTTCCTGTAACCAAAAAATATATATTTTTGTTTAGTTATCAGCTTATTCTAAAATTTTGTACTACGATATCCAAACTCAATATTTCTAATCTTCCAATCTACTACCGTAGCATACTATCAATTTTTTATTGAAAAAACCAATAACTAAAAACTTTTCTAACCTTAAAAAATAATAACACATTTAATATGTATTTCGTTTTTCTCTTTTAATATCTAAGAATGTGGTTGTTTCTTTGTTCATCCACCCGAACATACACTGTAATGCTCTGTTTTGGGAGAAGTAAGAAATTATTGATTTTCACCAGAAATCCATTTACTACCCTGAACCAGGAAAACAAACGCGATAGCTATAATAAACGATCCCCTCTCTCCGCTGATTTTCACTTCCCATCGCCCTCCTTTAATTTAACTAGTACTTTTTCGTCCGACACTACAAGTGAGAAAGGTTCTAGGATTCTTGTCGCTTAATTTGGGTGCTCTATTATCTTTCAAGCCAACAAATGAATTAACATTTGGCTTCTTTTTTTGGTTTTGGCTTTAAATATGTTAGTACTAAATGTTGTGTTGAAACGGTATCCAGTATTGTCCCATCTAAGATAAAACCGCAAATTAAAGACGAGGTAATTGGAAATCTAGCACAGCACCGGCACGTGTTCCCATTTACAACGAACTAGATGCATCTAGTTAAATATTCTCAAACTTGCAGATAGATGTACATGCATATGCAGTTCGTCTCCCACTATGATGCATCTTATATTCTTATGGTTGCGCTTTATGGAGGCTTTGAACCAACGACACAAATAATTGATTACGTGCATTTGATCTATCATCTTACATGAACAGAGTTTATCTACTCTCTTCAATGATATTTACCGTCAAAAGAAGCAGCTGTGGTTGATGAGCAGAGTAATCCTTTCTCACACTGCTTGCTTTAATATAGGTCATAGGATAGGCATACAAATTAAGATCGAGGCCTGAAATTGTAAATGCAGGCTACTACTAACTCATTACTCCATATACATTAGAGGATGGTGAAAAAACATTATAGGCGAGGTTGTAATTTGAGGGATCATATGTAGTTACGTGTAACTAGCTATTATACTCTTGCTTAATAAAAAAAAAAAAACTATTATTGATCCCTTGAAACATAGTTTGTGAATACATAAACATTTAATTCAACCCTCATCTAACACCTCTCTTTCTTTATATTACATCATTCATCTATTATACTTATCACTTCTCAATCTCTAGCTCTTCTGTTTCTATATCACTCTAGGCATATTTTGGCACATTAAGTGTCCATAAATAATATTTCTATATTTTGTTATATTAATTTAGGTTGATGTAGTGGGAGCTGCACATAATCATCGGCTGGAGGCGGTTCGTTCCTGCACGCATCCTTCTATAATTTTGTCTCGTATCGATCTCTTCTCTTCTCCCCCCAACACTCATCCACTTTTACACACAATTAAATTTGACATTTAAATTCAATCAATTAATCACCTCCCTCTGTAATGTATTGCTTTTCCACACTCTTCATTCCAACCAATTCATATGTTCACTAGTCTTCATTTGAAAACCTCACAATCACAAAAACCCTATATATATAGTGCATCGCTGCCTATATATCATTATAGCTGCTACTACTATATACTTAGGTCCTCTCAGCTAACCTAGTAATCTTACCCCATGTCCTCCTCCTCCAATTTCCAACCACTCCAGCTAGCTAGTCCCTAACTAAACACATTTAACCAATTTCCTTTTAATAAGGTTAGTTCTAACTGTCAGCGAATACCTCATTTAATTATTAATTAAATATATATCTCCCCCTCAGTGCTTTTATCCTATCCTATCCTATCCTATACATGTACACAGTATAGTGTTAATTTTGAACATATATACGGTACTTACCGGCGGGTCCTGTTAGAATTGGATTTAGAAGGCAGAAGAAAGATGAGCAAAAGAGCGAGGAGTCCAACGTTGGGGCTGAGCTTCTCCCCGCAAGGGGAGGCGCCAACGTCGCTATCTGCTGACGTGTCATCGGAATTGTCGATATCGATATCATCATCATCGGCTTCTATTCATTCGTCGGAGGGATCGTGCGCGTCGACTTCCGAGGCTGAAGACACAAAGGCCATGCTTCTCGTGGGATGTCCTCGGTGCCTCATGTATGTCATGTTGCCAGAGGTTGACCCCAAATGCCCCAAGTGTAAGAGTACCGTGTTGCTTGACTTCCTTAACAACGACGAAAACACCAAGAAGACAAGCAGCTAGCTACTGCTAGTGACATATATGTACTATATATGTATGACCCGGAAGATTAGCTAGCTACATGATGCCTTTTAATTAATTTGCAATATATTCTGTTTCTATTTCGCTTTGTTAGTTAAATAGAGCAGAATTAGCTAGCAATATTGATTTCTTCTCCTGTGTTTCCTCTGAAATTTGGCTGTGTTGCTTATTATTTATTATTATTATTATTATTATTTTCCTGAAGATTGTTTAACACTCGGAATAAGATAGAGAGAATAAAATTTAGGCTTTAACATGTTTTTAGTCCCTCTAAATATCAACGTTTTGAATTTAGTTGCTCTATAAAAAGTCAAAGTTTTTTTGTCCTTCAAGAAATAAATTTTTTGATTTAGGTTTCCCTTTTGCATTGACCGCTGACATGGCACACTGAGGTCCCTGTAAAAATTTGACGTGGTGACGTGGCTTACATGCATTGTCATGTCAGCTGACACGTCATTTATAAAATATTATAAGTTTTTAACTTAGTCCCTCTGAAAATTACGTTTTGAATTTAGTCCCTCTCCCTCCTCCTCCTCTCCACCACCACCCCCTCCTTGTTCTCCCTCCTCTTTCATGGCTACCCCCTCCTTCTCCACCCACCCACCACCCTCTCATGGCTGCACCCTCTTTCATGAACCGTTGGTGTTCAAACCAGAGAGGTTTTGTGGTTCCAATATAAATAAGACCGATTATAAGGGACAACACTACGAGTTGATCCTGTTCGGAGCTGGAAGAAGAATGTGCATTGGCGTTCCCTTGGCCCATAGGGTGCTTCACCTCGTGTTGGGATCGTTGCTTCACCGGTTTGATTGGGAGCTTGATAGTAGTGTAGTAGTGTTACGCCGTCGACCATGGACATGAAAGACAGGATGGGCATAACCATGCGAAAGCTTCAACCCTTGTTGGCGGTTGGAAGTGGGGAAGCCATGAGAGGAGGGGGAAGAAGGAGAGGGTTGGGGAGTGGAAAGCCATGAGAGGAGGGGGGAGAAGGAGAGGGTGGTGGTGGGTGGGTGGTGGTGGAGGGGGGAAAGCCATGAGAGGAGAGGGGGAGAAGGAGGGGGGCGGTGGTGGAGGAGGAGGAAGCCATGAGAGAGGAGGGAGAAGAAGGAGGGGGTGTTTGTGATCTGATTGATGTCACATGGTCCTTCTAAATATATTAAGTTTTGATTTTAGTATCTATAAATAACCATGCAAGCAGACCATGTAGTCCCTACAAATATATAATGTTTTAGATTCAGTCCCTACAAAAATTACTATGACGTGTCAGCTGACATGACAATGCATGTAAGCCACGTTAGATTTTTTACAAGGACCTCAATGTGTCATGTCAGCAGTCAACGCAAAAGAGAGACCTAAATCAAAAAATTTATTTTTTGTGGGGCAAAAAAACTTTTGACTTTTTATCGAGAAACTAAATTCAAAATGTCGATATTTAGAGAGATTAAAAACATGTTAAAGCCTAAAATTTAAGTCTGGGTTTCCTCAGTGCATGTGGCTTATGCTGATCAGGAATTTTTTATTGAATGTCAATTCTTAATTTGCACCTTCATTTTTATCCTCATCTTACATTGTTTTATTTTTTTTATTTTCTATTGTACATCACTCTATTTCTCTTTTTTTCCTCTTCTGTTTTTAATCTTTCTCTTCTTTATTCCTTGGTGTGTACTCTTAATTTAGAGTATGAAAAATCATTTTTTTTAAATGTTTTCTATTTTCCTTAAACAAGATCAGCTCTGACTTATTTTTGGTTTGGATCAATGTACATGGGATAAGAAGGATGTTGATTAGAAGCATCAGACAGTGATTTTTTTTTTGTTCCAACCAAGCGAAAGGTTAGACCTATAAATTTTGTGCGTCCATCTAACGGCTTACTAGTTTTTTAGAAGAGTCATCATTTACTACTCAACCCTAAATTTTCAAAATTCGCAACAAGAGTTCCTCATAATTATTTTATTTGTGTGATTAGTTTATTTTTAAAAAGGGAAATTGTCTTCACCTCCCCTAATGTATCTTTAAATGACACATATATCCCTCTATGTTGTATAAAAGACACACATCCCCCCTCAATTACACATCTCCCCTTAAAAATAGAGGAGATATATGTGTCATTTAAACATATATATCCCAAAGGTAGTGAGTGCAATTTCTCCTTTTCTAAAAGCCAAATTAATTACCCTAAAAATTATATGTTCAAAATAATGTACCATACGCATTCCTCATGACTAAAGCCACGACACGTTTTTTTGGTGAATACTTGGGGGACTGTATTGGATCTACTAATGAAACCTTTTTTTATATAGATTTATTTATTAATTATTAATGCCGCTATCTAGGGGTGTCAAAATGGGTCGGCCCGTCTTGTCCCGTCTCGCACGAAAAACAGGCCAGCCCGTATTTGAAAATGGGTCCAAAAATCGGTCCAACCCATCCCGTGGAGGGCTACGCGGGGCCGACATGCAAAAAACAGATTGACACGTCAAAATAATAATAAAATATTTTTTTAAAAAAATTTAAAAAAAAACAAAAAAATACTATTTTATTTAGAAAAAAAACAAAAAAAAAGGGCTAACGGGCCGGGCCGTTTTTGGCTCAACCCACTTTTGGCCCTTTTCATGGGCCTAAACGGGCCAAAGCTAAAAAATATTGGCCCGACCCAGCCTATTTTACGGGCCAAACGAACTGGCCCGTTGGATTGGATCCATATTGCCATCCCTACCACTACCCATAAAAATAATAGAAAGGGGGGCCATTATCATTTTTTTAAATTAAAAAAAATTAAATACGAAGTCATCAAATTAAACATTTATTAAGTACTAAGTTTGATGTTAGGTGTCACCGGATCACAACTCATACTCATCCTCTCATTTCATACTTTGACATATTTTTGAATAACAGCGAGTCAGAATTCATTAACACTAGTCATGTCCAAGTGTCAAAATTAGTATATGCACTTTCAATAACTTTTTGTATAATACAAAACTAACCAAGCATGGCAATCAAATTATTAATATATATCTGATTTTGGGACCCAGATTGCCTGCTATAGCAATTCAGTGTTATCCCTGCAGTTAATGCCATTTTAACCATTGATGTTGTACAATTTTAAATCTTGACCACTAATTTAATTTGTCTTAAAAAAATAAATAAAAAATACAAATAGAGAGAGAAAGATATATGCTACAGCGGGGAATCCAATTCCCTGATTTTGATGATTATGTATGCAAAATATTAAATAATTTAGACGTGCACTTGAATTCTGTAATTTAACAGTAGATACTTACTTATATTTTAAAAATAACTTTATATGTTAAAATAAAGTAACATGATGAAGTATTAAATATACATATTTTTGAAATATATAAATTAATTTTGTATTTTTAGAAAATTAATTGAAACTAAGTTTAACTGTTTATCACATGTTAATTGCGTCTTTTTAATTAGTGCCGGATGTGGAGAAAGATGCATCCTTTTGTAGTAAAAACTATGTACTATTAAATGAGTATTTGTGTTTTATCACGTTTAAAATTAACATACAGGCATCGTTGATTAAATAAGGAATGAATATTTCTCAAATTTCTGTACGTAAAGAAACGTCATTGCATAATATATCCAAAAAAAAAAAAACGTCATTGCATAAAATAAACGATTTTTCTGTAGCCCGTGCGCATAATACAAATAAAATAATAATAATTTTTGAGGAGCCCGAATTGGACCAAGCCTGGCACTGACTCAGCATTAGCAATCAGCATACTTGCTTCAGTCAAGGTTCTCGACGCGTTGAACCTTCGCACCTATACACTGAACTTATCCACAGCTTCATTTCCACAATAGAACACACACACACTCGCAGTCGCCCTTCTTTTTTAATAGTGTCTTTGAAAATTATTCCATGTTGATCCCTTTCTTTAATCAACAAAACCAAAACCACTTTCCAAGCAACATCTGATCTTCTCCTTTGACCTCTCAACTTTTCCCCATTTCATTCATCCATATAAAAACCTCACTCCACCCCACCCTTCTTCATTACCAACAAAGCACAAACACACAAAACACAATTATATTCTCTCGAAAGTCCAACGGTGTAAGTTGTAACCGACAGTGAACCGAAAAAACAAATGGGAGCGATGAAAGAAGACCCGAACCCGAAACCCGTCGTGATCCGGGAAGTGTGGGCCTCCAATCTAGAATCCGAATTCCAACTCATCAGCGAACTCATCGATCGCTACCCTTTCATCTCCATGGACACCGAATTCCCCGGCGTCGTGTTCCGCCCCCATGTGGACCCCACAAGGCCCCACCACGGCCACCGTCACCGCCGTCCCTCCGATCTCTACCGTCTCCTCAAGGCCAACGTCGACGCCCTCAACCTCATCCAGGTTGGCCTCACCATCTCCGACGCTGCCGGCAACCTCCCCGATCTCGGAACCGGCGAAAGCCGCTACATCTGGGAATTCAACTTCCGCGACTTCGACGTCGCGCGTGACGCCTACGCTCCCGACTCCGTCGCCCTTCTCAGCCGCCAGGGGATCGATTTCGCTCGCAACGCCGCCGCCGGCATCGACTCGGCGCGGTTCGCTGAGCTAATGATGTCGTCGGGACTCGTGTGCAACGACGCTGTGAGTTGGGTCACGTTCCACAGCGCATACGATTTCGGGTATTTGGTTAAGATCCTGACCCGACGGAGTCTCCCGACCCGGTTGGAGGAGTTCTTGAGGATCGTGGCGGTGTTCTTTGGAAACGACGTTTATGACGTTAAACACATGATGCGGTTTTGCGACACTCTCTATGGCGGTTTGGACCAGGTTGCACGTACCCTTAACGTGGACCGTGCCGTTGGGAAGTGCCACCAGGCTGGGTCAGACAGCTTGCTGACGTGGCACGCGTTTCAGAAGATTAGGGACACTTTCTTTGTCAAAGACGCACACCTAAAACACGCCGGTGTGTTGTTTGGATTAGAGTTACAGTTCTGTTGATCAAAATGATTTTCAATTAAGTATAAAATAAGAATTCAATTTATTATTTTATTTATTGGATAATGGATTATTTTATTTTATTTTTGAGTATTAACATGACTAATACTTTACCCCTGTGTTTGGTTGAGATGATTTATAAAAGAGAGAAATAAGGGAGAGAGAAACATAAGAGAAATAGGCTATTTCTCTCGATTGGTTCTGCGAAGAATTAGAGAAGAGAGAACCTAGAACGTGGGACCCACTGGCTTTTTCATTTCTTCGCAAGTATGCGAAGAAAGGGCAGAGAAAGTGTGCCATTTTTTTTTTGTTTCCATCTTTGCCCTCTTCTCTTCTCTTCTCTTTCCTTTTTTTTTTTGGTCAAACCCTCTTTTCTTTTCTTGGTTCTCTCCACCTGCGCGCAACACAATAGTTGTGTTTCTTTGGCCCACCAGTTTTGGAAAAGCCAAGTGAAGCTTTGTCACTAATTTTGAAGCCAAAACCACTTTCAGAATGAGCCAAGCTGAGATTTGTTAGAATTGAAGTTTTCTTATCCACTAATCTCATGAAAAATATGGTACAATAAATATAGTGAAATTGAAGATCTATGTGAGAACTAATGGAAAAAAAAATTTATGAGTACAAATCGGCCAGTTCTTTTCTATTAATAATTTTTTTAGTTTTATTTTGGAGCAATTTTTTTTAGACTTTCGTTGTTGATACGCCTTGATTTACTTGTGTGGGGTTGGGAGGGAGACATAGGAAGGCCGAAGGGGAGAAGAGGAAAGATTATTGGGGAGGTGGGTGGAAACGTGGGTGACAGAGGAGGAAGACGTTTGAGTTTTCTTTGATTGGTTACGATAAAAAAACTATTAATTAGATTAATAATTCAATTAAATTAAAATAAATAATTTATTTATATTAAATTAAAAATTTAATTTACAGAATTTACTTAAATTGATTTTAATTTTGATATAAATTGTGCAGTTTTAATTTAATTATTTGATTAATTTAATTATTTTAATTAATTAAAATAAATTAGTAATTAGATACTAGTTTTAGTTAAGGACATTTTTGTCCATGTATCAAATATTGCAATTTCTCTCTTCTCACTTTCTATCAAACCAAACGAAGAGAGAGAGACTATCACACTTCTTTCTCTTCTATATCTTCTCTTTTTCTCTTATACCAAACAATACCCTAAATGTACTCTATTTCTCCCATCTTTCTCTCTTCTCATACTCTCTCTCACCTCTTTCTCTCCTCTCCATTTCTTCTCCTAACTAAACATAGGGTACCTGGCCATGACAAGATCTGGCCGGAGATTTCACCAATTAATTAATGAACGGAGTTCCATCGTCCGTTATAAGTAACTCCCATCATAATTTCTCAATATCCGTTAATTCTTGGATCCCATCGTTGAATTTAAGCTCTTTTTTTTTTGGTCCAAGTTGAATTTAACCTCTAAAATGAAGTGGTCTTAATCAATTTGGCGATCTACTTTAAAAATGCTTTCTTCACTGAAAAAATAGAAACAATTTTTTTTTGGGTCAACAAATAAAAACAGTATTAAGTATCCGTAGTTGTCACTAGTCGCTTTTTTTGTTGTTGTCATTAGTTGTCGCTTGTTGCTAAGAAATTATATTCCGTTCCATTTGGAGATTTCAACATGTAAGGCCCATATCCATCCTCTTACGCAATTAGATACTTTAACCATTATTCATTAATATAAGTGAATTGCCGTTTTTTTTAAAAACCCTAGCATAGTAGAGTCCAACGCCGCCGCCCGTTTCACCTCCCCGCCATATCCAAATCAAATAATGCGGCCTCTGAGGGTGATCATAGGAGGTTCAACGCCGCCGATGGTCAGGCTGGATGGAGGATTGGGAGAGCCGCAGCGTCTCGGGTCGAACGCAGGTCTGCCCTTGCTACGGTTGCGTCGATGTCTCCCTTGTCAAGCTTGGACGCTGGTGTGGGTTGTGGTCCTAGGGGTCGCGCCGTTCAGAGTTGCACCGGTTGCTGCCACGACTGGTGGCGGTGGTTCGCGGTTGCCACGAAGATCCGTGGGTTAGGTTTCTTCGATTTTTTGTTTCTGTCTTGTTTTTGTTGTTTCTGTTGTGTCTTCTTGTTGTTTCTGCTGTTTGGATCACAGTTGCACAGCCTAGCCTCTTCATCCGGTGCGGTTGCTGCGACCTTCTGGGGGTGCTGTTCACGGCCATGGATGAGGTGGCTGTTACCCATGGAGGAGTGGTAGCTGCTTTCGGATCATAAAAAAAAGGAAAAAAAGGAAGAAAAAAAAAGAAGAAAGGAGGAAAAAAGAGAAGAATTGTTGACATGTGGGCTGATTGGATTGAGGTAATAGGGTTTGGGTGTCCCAAATGGGCAAATCCAACCCCCTCTACGAAAAAGGTAAAAATTGACATGTCAAAGTGTGCTAGGTTGTGTGATTGGTGATCCTTGTTGTGGTTTTTTTAGTTGTTGTTGTATGTTGGTTGTTAGTTTAGTTTGCTGTTTTCTGTTTGTTGTATTGTTAGGTATGTTATGTTAGGTGCTTGTCTTTGGTTTGTATTGTATATGCTTTGAGACAAGGCTTAAACTTGACTGTGGCCAGTTGTGGCCGGTTGTATTGCCCTATGGGCTTCGGGTTTTGCCCAGTTGCAATGAACTCTGCTTCGACAAAAAAAAAATCATTATTCATTAGTTCGACCAAAAAACTATTATTCATTAGTTTTAAAAAATAAAACTACAAGTTTAATCTCATGATCATCAAGTATTTTGTTATTAAAATAACATATAGAACTTTATTTTTGAGACAAAGTACAAACGATTAGTAATTTCAACTTTACAACAATTCATAAGCAATACCTTCGAAATTGGTATATTGAAATATAAGTAACCGTTATATTTAATCGCTTTCCACGTACTGGACTGAAGAGTATATTCGCTACATTTATATAAAAAGGCTATTCGCTATAGTATATAAGTTATTATAAGATCAGAATTTTTTTTTTTTAAGTTGTGTTATCACAATCAAATTCTTGTAATGATCTTGATCAAAAAAAAAATTCTTGTAATGATCGATGTGCCAGGTTATATATGATTTGATAGTAATGTATTAAAAAAGTTATTTTGACAGCATTAATATATTAAAAAAGTTTGTACTGATGATATATCCCAATTATATAAACCTTATATATTATAAATTAAGAAGTCGTAGTTGCAACTTAAAGCAGACATCTAGCAATCCGAAGAATCCCCTATCTGCCAAGCGTAGCTAGAAGCAATTAGAATAAAGAGGTTAAGTAAGGCATTGTATATCCTTCAAACATAAACCAATCGCCGATTAAAGGCAGCGCATGCACTCACACACATGGTTGTCAAACTCGCGAGTTAATTCGTAGAATCGTCCGATACGACCCTAGGTAGCAAAAATAAGTGAACGCGCTGCAAACTTGGAAATTGGTAGAATCGGTAGACTCGCGAGTCTAGGAGCAAGTTTACGATTCTAAAAAAAAATGAAGATGGGGCAGAGTTTGATGATGATGGTGATGAATCTAACGATGATGGAGATCATACTAATGAAGATGAGGATGAGGATGTGGGAGGATTGGACATGGATTAACTTAGCACTTTATTTTTGAAGTGTTTTCACTTTTAGAACTTATGTTTTGATGTTTTATATGTAGTATGACTTACCTACATATTTTGCTACTTGCCTATTTTGTTTTATTATAGAGTTGGAAATTAGAATGTTGAATTTTTATTTTATTATTGTGTTATATTATGCATATGTGTCATTTATAGGTTATTTTAATATTATTTTAATATTTGGTAGACTCTTACGAGTCTACAGTAGACTCTACAAGTTGAGTCAAGAGTCGAATCTACGTACCTAAAATGAGTCTACCTAGACTATGACAACCTTGCTCACACACACATAGGCAATATATCAGGTTATGATAAGAAATGATAACTTTATATATATATATATATATATTGAATGCAAAAATACTGGTTGTCTTGAACTCAAATTGACTAATCAATCATCTAAACCTAAAGCAATAGAATTGGACCAAAAAAAAAAAAAACCTAAAGCAATAGAAACAAATGAAGAAAATATCAATCAAACCATTAATATATATCTCTTCCTTGAAATTTACACAGCCAATTTGGATTCACAAGCTCCCAGCTTTAATATTTCTTCACCACCCAACTCCTTTCAACCCCGCCCACACACATAATCACACACATGAAACAATGAATCATATACAAGAACCAAATTCAAACCCTGATGTTTACACGCACGCAGCTTCTTCCCTCATTTGAATTCAATGCGTGCACGTGGCCTAGCTAGCTAGTGTATTGGATATAGGCCTAGCTAGTTACTTAATAGCGCATAATTACACAGTACTAGCTAGTAATAATTTATTATACATGAAATGAAACACAACTTCATTAAAAGTTTAAAATAACATTAAAACAATTTTAACAGGACATAAAATTCACTTCTTTCGGATGATGACGTGGCTGGTGTTAGATGATGCAGAAGGCTGAGCAGTAGCAGCACTAGCCTTGTCGTTGTTGTCATTGTGAGGGAATGCCTCTTGGCAGATCTCATTGAAGGCCTTAACGATGACACGGTGGTAACACGTGGCATTCAGGTGAAGAAAGCACTGAAGAAGCTCCTGAAGATCCTCTTCCGAGTCGATTTCCTTCTCGAAAATCATTTGGAGCATAGAATGCCTGAAATCATGATATGGGTCTTCAGAGTCCTTCTCCACCGCCACGCTATTAATCAGTGGGCTCCGTTTGGATGCATAGTAGCTAGTAGTACTAATGGTCTCGGCTTCAGAAACGGTGGTGGATGAGAATTCTTCACCATCATCATCAATGGAGACGGCACCGTTGCGTTCCCCTGAAGTGGTAGCTGAAGAAGTCTTGCTACTACTTCCAAGTTTTGTGATTTTCTTGTGATTAATAGTGTTGGAGGTGAATTTGGCCTTTGGGGTAGGCTCGTGTACCTCAATAGCCTTCGTTTTTGCACACCCACAGCTTCCATTTGCTGTGAATACCGTTCTCAGAACACTTTTCTTGTTGCAAGAAGACATTATAAATTAACCCCCTAAATTAGTAATCTCTCTCTCTCTCACACACACACGCACACAAGGATATATATATATAAAATAATATAGATAGTATAGAAAGAGAGGACTTTATATTTGATTATGATTTTTCGTGATATTATGAGAATTGAAATAAAGGACAACAAAGATGGATATATGTGAAGGTAGTAGATAGATGGGTGTTGTTGGTAGGATTCCTTTTCAATCTGTGCTGAGCGGAGGCAGAAAGCGGTTTAAACTGAAATTAAATTAGTGAGTTGGAGGAGGTTGGATTTTGGGGATATATCATTTATGGGGAGGTCTCTTTCATAAATGTTTGGTGAAGGGAGAAAAAAAAAAACAGAGTTGGAGTTTGGAGGGGTTTTTTCTGAATGTATTTGACTTGGCGTAGGAGGATAGGGGATTAATCATTTGATCAATTAATCTTCTGGAAGAAATTAAATTAAATTAAATCCATCATAATGAGATTCTTTCTTATTGGTTTATCTTCACTAACTATGAAATTGATTTTCACATATGATAATTGGGCCAATGAGCTAGTTCCATACCACGATGACTAGACAACAGAACAGAACAGAGAACTCTTTTTTAACTTTCAAGTGGTTTGATGGGCCTTACGTTATTTAATTTATTTACAACAAACTTCTAACGTAATAATAATAATATAGGAAAATTACCTTGAACTACAAAAGAAGCTTTTGTTAATAAAGTTGGCTTCCAAGGAAACAGACCTTTTCTTTCGCCTTTTCACCCTCAAGTTTTGTCTCTGCTATTGAGTCTAATTTGGAGCACAAAGAAGTTCTAATTAGTAAATTAGAAGGTTTTATATTGTTTGGGAATATGTTTTATATTATACACAAAACTCAGCCGCTTCATTTCAAATTAAGCTATTTATTCAAAATAGTCATAACCGAATTCCATAACTAGACCACCAGAAGTTTCATTCAATTATAAATGATTCGGTGAATTAGTTAAAATCTGCCACACTGATGGAGGATTAAAGCCTTTTTTTTGGGTTCAATAGCACGTTCTATATGGTACAATAGCATTATTTTTTTTTTGTAGCACCGTAAAGCAGAATAAAATGCCATTTGCCATTCATTCAACTACTTGCCACTCGCTGCTATAACTGTTTGCACTTAGCATACTACTTAAAGTAAACATTATATTATTATGAGATATTTCAACATAGAGAAATTAAATAAGTGATTGCTCCTTCTGGTCCTGTTTGTATTGCTAAAAAACTTTTGGAAATTAAAATTTACAAGACGACTACAAAACTTCGTAAAAGCAATGCAATAGTACCCATTTTTTACAATAGTATAAGAAAACTAAAATAAAAAAAATGCAGGAAGTTTACACCTGGTCTTCCTTCAGCCGTTTGCTTTTTTTAATTTAGAAGCAGAGAAATACTAGGTCTTGCCGTCTTGCCGGTAACATTAAACTCTGATTACATTATTTGTTCTACTGAGATGCATGAGTTAGATTATGCCATCAGGGGCTTTAATTATTCCATGATACATTTAATATTAAACGATATACAGGCTTAAGCATATGGAAATTTTACCAATTCCCAGATGGGAACTGAGAATTTTTAATTCAACTGCACTTCAATAAATTGACCAAATTTATACAAGGATTCACATTGTGCTAGTTGGAAGATAATTTTTAAACCATGTTTCAAAGCTACAGTACAAGGAACTTTAAAAAAGAAAGCCCCATCGCAACTAATTAAGTCACCAACTTTCTCTTGCATGTTAAGCTTCACATTTAATCCGTTGTAGCAAACCTACCAAATGCACTCAGTAACTAATGGCATTATTCGCAATTCAAAATTCAGATCATGTACAAAGATGAATATTCTAAAACAATTTTTTTTTTCTGGGAGCAGATTATTACCCCATTCTAATATGAAAGAAGAACTTTCTTTTAAGAGGTCATGTGGCTCGCGGTTGCAATATTGTTCTGGTATTTTTGATCCAGTTATGAGACCGAGTACTCTTACTGTTGTGTTTTCTGATGTAATTCTCTGGTCTGGCAAAAAAAAAAAAGTTAACTACACAAAAAAAATAACATGGTTAATTATACAAAAGTAGAGAGTTTTTTTGAAAGAAAATGTTTATTACAATGAAAATATAAAATATATGAAAAGTAACATATATATTTCATTTTTGGTTGAACACTATTAATTCCTAAAAATGTTATTCTCATAGTAAAAAGACAAGTAAGTTACTTTTGTCCTGATCATCATAATATTCTTAAAATTAAATCATATGGGTTGAAATAACTAAAGTCCTGGTACTTGATTCAACTTGAATAAAGATCTTGAGCTGTTGACTTTGCATTATGTATTATATACGTTCCATGACCATCTATGTATATGGCTAATTAAGCTATATATATGGTACATGATGGTCCAAATTAATGGTCTAGATGTATTTGCAAACCCGAGTCATGGGTTATGGCCTTATGGGATGTGGCACAAATGACACTCACATGTCTTCTCTGAATCAACTGATGAAATCCGTCATAGGCATCTAGTCCTTAATCTTATAATATTTAAATTAAATATATAGAACCTATGTATTATTCTTGAATTACATGTCCACCCAAATCTTCTCATGCAGAAAAATATCTTTCAAAAAGATTAAATTAATTAAAAATGTAGGTGATAGGAATTAATCAAACTTTAATTGTTTGGTAGCTAGAAAGTGCTCTATTATCGTGTCAAGAAATAATCACATTAAAAATTTTAGTTGTTGAATACAGTTTTATTAATAACTTTTATTTCTTCCATTAAATAAACTATAAATGTGCACACTCAATATAATTAAGAATGTAACAGTTGTCACTAATACTTCTATGAAGGGCCAGGTTTAGAAGTTAAAAGTTCTGTGACGTCGTTACAAAAAGGAAAAATCCAGCTTTATTATAAGAATGGAAATCTAACATCAAATCAAAGTATCATTTCTCTCGTTGTGTGACTGGCTCGTGTAGTGACATTTTAAGCATAATTATGGTATAGGAATTGATTCTTCGGTTGGCCGTAAATATCTGTTGAGAGGTATATGAACTAAGAACCAACAACAACTATAGAAAAATGTGTCTATGTAATAAAATAATATAAGAAAATAAGGTGCACAAATTGGAGAAAGATGCATATGATTGGGTGAAGTAATTGTTGTGGTGGTATTGCTACAACATGTCTCTTCCCACGACCATAAAATACAAGTCACGTGCAATGGCTACATCCTCTTCTTGTTGGGCTTATCTTTGGAAGCCCATTATTACAATGGACAAAGAGGACTTTCCCATTGTTACATACATGTGAACGCCGCAAAACGGTGGAGTGTGCACTACACAACTAATTATAAATCGATATTTTTTTGTTGTAATCATTATCGTTTACTCTTCTTTCTTTATTGGCTCAAGTAAGCTCAAACAAAAAAAATTGTGTCTGAGATTTTCCATTTTTTTCTGCTTTCAATTTTGATAATCAAACAACATATGCTTTGAGTATTAGATACAAGATTCTCTGAGGGGGGCCAACAATGACGACGTTTCTGGTAGTCCCATCACCTTCTTGTGCTTCTCTACTGGGCAAGGAGACTGACAGATTTTGCAACCTTGCTTCAATTCACTCACGCAAATCCCATGTGAAAGAGTTCAGAGTTAGAGCTGTTAGAGAGAAAACAGAGGAAATCAAAAGCCCGTCACAGTCATCTTCAGCTGAGGAAGTTACAAAGAAGTATGGCCTTGAAGCTGGTCTGTGGAAGGTGCATGCCCATTTCTTTCTCTCTTCTATTTTTGGCTTAACTAGGATTATGTGGTTGCTAAAAAGTTCCAATTTCATAAATCAAAGGGAAAACTCTCATTTTTGGGTGGCTTCCTGTTTATGCATCATTTGCTAGTAAGCTACCTATTTTTTTTTTCTTGGCTTAAATGCAAAGAGTGTATAGTATTGTTTCCTACTTTATAAATCTGTTGAAAAAAGGAAGCGCAATTTGGATTGAGCTTAGAGAAAGTCAAAAGTATACACGAAGGATATGGATATAGGTGATACCAAGATATGATTTTGTTGCTGAAATTTTCAGGGAAAGGAAACATAAACCTTTTGAGAAAAAATTTAGTCTTGAACAAGTAAACGAAAATGACTAGTCTTGCTTGTGAAATTGAATTCGGGGTTGCTTCCTTGATGCAGCTTCGTCTCAGATTAAATGTTGCGTTTACTACAACATGTGTGCCGCTTGATCAAAGTTTTATGTTTGAAGTTATAGCTGTTTAAGCTTCTACTTATGTGTTTATCCCTGAATTGTAGGTTTTCTTTCCATTTCTTTCTTCCTTTACTCTCCTGTTTCTTTCCCCCAATTTTGGGGGAGCAAAGGATGGGTTGAGGGTGAATTTTTATCTTCAAGGAATGTTCAGTAGTGAATCAGTGCCTTTTTTTTTAATTGTATGTAAAATGAAAATTATGGTCTTTTGCAGATTTTCAGCTCAAGGGAGGAAGATAATGGTAATTCTGAACAACAGAAATCGAAGGGTGATCAAGCCAAGGAGTTGCTGGCAAAATATGGAGGAGCATACCTGGCCACCTCCATCACTCTCTCATTGATCTCTTTCACTCTTTGTTATGTACTAATCAATGCTGGAATTGATGTTCAAGCTTTGCTGCAGAAGGTGCAATGCTTATACAAAAACCCAATGTGAATTGCAATATAATTAAAACAGACAAAATAATTGCTATTGATTAATACATTATGTGTTTATCTCTTCAGGTAGGAATCTCAGCTGATGCGACCGGGGAAAAAGTTGGTACATTTGCTTTGGCATATGCTGCGCATAAAGCCGCATCTCCAATTAGGTTTCCTCCCACAGTAGCTCTTACCCCAATTGTGGCTGGTTGGATTGGAAAGAAAGTTGATAAAGAAAAGTAGATAGTAGTGGTACCCTCAAACTAGGGTTTCATTGCAGTATGCTTCTTACTTTAGTAATATTTTTATCTCCATTGCCAGATGAAGATTTTGTTTTCACACTCGTGGGCATGTACATCCTTATTATTGTGAACATAATTAAAATGATGTTTAATAATAAATAATCATTATCTACCAACTGTATTGCTATAATTCACTTGCATGAATGCATCCTCTATTTCCGCTCCATTCTAGAATTGCTGTAGCTCACTAGTGTGCGTTAATGGTTACTGATATCAGAACGTGAAGAAAGTGGAACAGATAGAAACGAAAAGTTATTTACCAGGTTGCAAAGAAACAGAATGACCCTAGAATCGCAGATGAAACTTATCATTTCACTAACAGCTGAATTATGCGCAATGCAACTATTGAAATGGACGGGGTTTGTGGTAAGTGTTAACATAGACATTCTGAAATGCGTTCTTTATTGCTTGCCAAACATAGACATCGACCTAAGTGCTATAGAAAGCTGAAACTTACAATATATAATATACAGAGATGGGTTCACCAAAGCTGCAGGTTTTTTTTCCCTTGAAGTACAAAGTCGCTTGGATTATGTAATATTAACTGTACAATGAGCCAATTGACTGGCCACTCAGTTCCTCAGACGGGCTTCTTGGAGAAACATTGAGAAATCATCTTCATGGAACCTTCAATCCAACCTCTAGGACTATGTTGAAGAGGATAAAACAGGGAGATGGTTGGATGTCATAGGTTCTCAGTGGGAAAAAGAACACTTTCCCTTTAGATTCACAAAAAATCCTTTGGAAGCTTCAACCTCCAGTAGGGTTAGATGCAGAAGACACTTCACCTAAGTTCGAAGGATGACTTGGGGTCGTAATTTGCTCACTAGTCATACAATAATCTTCTTGAAGTGTATCCAGTTCATTCCATTCAACTCCAGCTGTAAATGCGTCAAGGAAGTTTCAAAACATCTCCAAGCCCAGATTTTTTTTGAAGAAAAAAAAAACATGGAGCTCCCAAACCCCTTCCTTCCTGGTGTGTGAGTGTGTGTGTTTGTGATGATATATGAAGAATGAAATGGAGGCTAAGGTGTGTAGAGACTAGAGAGGATACGTTCTGTTCTCCACATGTCAGTTATGCTAACATCAGCATCTGATAAAAGCCAGTAATCAGCATCACTCTGCAAAGGGAAAACAAAGTTTCAAATGAGCTCCAAGACTTCTGCTTTTATTTCTTAAATCAGAAACAATTATAAAAACTTCATGCTTACAACAATTAATTTGTGATGATTTTGAAAGATACCAATATTTGCAATATATGTGTTCTCTGCAAATCCGTAAAACAAATATCTCACAGACTGAGGCGATACTTACAGCAACATCTGAAGGAACAATCTTCATGATCCCACTCACAAAGTCCTGAGAGTTAGTGAAATCTGAACTAGGTCCATGACCATCTTGTCCCTGCACTTCTATGTCCTTCCCTTTATCCTCTGGGACCACAGTTGATTGATGCTTGTTAAATTCTGGACTGGAAGGAAATTTGGGTGCAACATCAACACCATTAATCTCCTCAAACTTCTCTTCAAATTGACTAGAATGGCAGTGAAAAAAAGGGGAGATCAGGAATGTCAACTTTATTGCGTGTTGCAATCTTCAAGCATCATTGCTTCATCCGGCATTGTCATCTGACAATACCATTGCAATAACAAAGTGACCCTTGATGTAAATGATAGAACACCCAAAAATAGTAAGCATACCTAACAAGGTAAACATCTATTGGGCCCATTGTGCTTCTCAGTACTATCCTGTATCTCCTCTGTGGATAATCAACAGCCTAATAGAAAAAAGGGGAATTTGCAGTGAGAAAGATGCATGTGATATTATTAACTTCTGCACAACTCTCCATGCCCTCTCAAATTACCTCATCAGGATCAGGGACCTCCAAAGTGGTGCCATGTGGAGCTTTAATTGCTATCAAGGTTTCATTCTGGCGGTTGGAAAAAAGGTATTCAGTTAAAATCCAAAACGAATTTATATACAAAATGCAAAGAAAACAGAATCACCACATGAAAATATTTATTAAAACGCATGGATAAGGAAACTAACCAGGAAGCAGGGCAAGTTCTTTATATCTTCCTCAGTGACAAAAAGCAACCTATAAGGGTGGAAATAGAGTAAAGAAAAACACATCAAATAAAGTTATGAACATAAAAATGTGGAAAACGACCCAAATATGGATCAAGGTAAAATAAATATTACTTCTCATTGTTTTCATCTTCACTAAGATCCCTAAGTCTTTCTTGCATCTCCCTGCAATAATTAGAAGACTTAAATTCTTAGTAGAAAACAGACACACTGCAATTATTCAATAAAGAATCAGCAATGGCATGGCACTCAAACCTTATTTGTTCATCTAACCGGCGCTCCTCCAATGTTAAATTTTCAAGTTCGGCCTGCAGATGAGAAACGAAAATAAGTCAAATACCAACATATTTCAGGAATTAATATTACCTTTTAAATCTTCTATATGCTATAAATTATACAAACATAAATGCCATTGCAAAGCAATTTACATGATTACAGAAATTCAAGTCAGAAGGTCTGTACATTTATTTCAACCAAAATAAAATAAAATAAAAATGTTTCACAAGCTGTCCCACATAAAATGATTTAAAGACAAGGTAGCTTCAGTTTGCAAAGGTAAAGTTCTCGACAAAAAATCATAAGTTGAATCTATCATCAGTCTTTATATCTTCCAAAGAAATCCATCTCCATGTGAATTCCAAAGAGAAAATTTAATCATTCCTAACCTGTAAACTAGCAAAACTATCATCGGCCTCCCCGGGTTTTGAAACATCCAGTCCCCTGAGCAATCATTAATTGAGTTGGTAAGAAAGCTTCAACACTTTAGATGACAAATATGACAACAATACCAGACAGATAGAAAAAACCCCTACTTCCATTGAATTCTGTTCTTAAGCTTCTTTTCTATAAGGCCAATCCCTTCAAGAACATTTGTTATATCATATATCCTCCTCTTTTGCACCTGTGGACACAAAAGCATCATCAAGTAATCAAACTTTTGAGTACTCAGCATGGAATCTTTAGACTAGAAGAAAATATGTTACCTCTAATGTGTCAGCAGCTTTATTTAGATCAAGAATACCATCCTCTGCTTGTTTGATCAAATTGATGAACTTCTTTGTCAACAGACCTTATTTTTGAGAAAATGATATATAGGATAATTAGAAAAAATGTGTACAGAAACTTTATTTCCTCAGTAGAACATATATAGAAAGGGTAAATTACACTTTAGCACCACTACTCACTTGACCTTTTTTTACCACTTAACCCCCTCAACTTTGGTTTCAGTTGAAAGCATTTTTTATAGAATAAACTTAAACCAAAGAAATTGGTGGTTAACTACAAGTGTTTAATGTGTAATTTACCCTAAAAAGAATCAAATAAAAATGAACTAATGAAGACTGAGCAAAGCTGTAATACCTAAAGAGCTGTCATATCGACATGGACCAGCAGGGGTGACATTATTGCCTGAAGGTGAACCTGCCAAATTTATAGAAAAATATATAATTTTTTTGCATGCCAAAATTGACAAGTAAAGGAAAGATAGTGTATATTGGTTGATAGCAATCTAGTTGGCAACCAAAATATTGGTTTAGCTTTATTTTCTTCGAATATATTATCAAAATGATAAATATAGAAGCCTACTGAACAAAGTTTGGAAGATAATATTCACCAATATTTGGTCCTGGAGTTTGTGTTCCAGATCTATTGCATTTTGTCAGCCTAGAGGATTTGCCTCCCTTCCCTGTCTTTCCTGAAACAGGCGTCTGAAAAGGACTATTAGGTGCTTCAGTGGATCCAGGAGTCACCCTATCACCTGAATCAGCTTCAAAATCGGCTGCTTCACTCTTCCGCTTCAATTGCTAAAATGTAGTAATATAATAATAATAAATTAATAATTGCAATCAATAGAAAAGATAATATAAAGAATAAGTTTGAATTGTAAGAAATATATTTTCATAAACATTTCATGTACCATAAATATATAACTTCACATCATTTGCAAGAAAGCGATTGCAAATATCCACAAATGACAACACAAGCATAACTCGATACTTGTAAATATCTGAATAGATTTTGGAAAAGAGGAAGAAAAATGGTAGCATTCTACTGCATTTATAAGAAATGTCAGGTCAATCCATCACAAAATTATGCACAATCCATTTTTTCACATGATCATTTTCCAATATATTGTCAATTTCCGATCACTCAATTTAAAACCTTCAGTTGAAAACATTTTTCTCTGAGCCCCTAAGACAAAAAGGCTGGACATGACACACACATTTACTTATACACATTTACTTTTATCAGATGGTAATATGGTATGATAGGCACCCCAAGGACATGCAACATTGCTTCAGTTCCTTAATGAGGAACATACGACTGGAGTGACTCATTTGTGGTCAGATGCCTAAGAATATATGCACTTGGCAAGCGATAACACTGTTATTAAGTTGGGTAAAATGATTCAACTTAAAAATAACCAGACAACAAATCTGCTTATGAACTCAATGGGGGCTTTTCAGAAGCACTTTAATGCATCAAATACGACTGATTATTTTCCTTGCCACATGCTCATTTCTACCTGGGACTAACAAACTTACAATCACCTCATGAACTCGACTTCTGGGTAATCAACAAGCACATCCCCTCAAGCTCCTCACTGATCAACTACTGGGCCTAAAGTTCATATAACTGCAGAGACTAAATAGAAAGAAACAAATAAACGCACAAACTATGTCCTTGAAGAAAACATATCGAACAATTAATTTCATTTTCCATGCGAACACACACACACACACACACAGAGTCTGTAGCATATCTTAACTCGGGGAACTCAATTTTTAACCTCACCAACTAGTTCCTCGACATAATTTAATTTCCTCATGCACTAAATTTAAGCTAAAGGCCTTCCATAGTAAAACCCAAGTTATATTCAACTCCAGTATAACCGCGAGAACTAATTCAGCAACTAATTTCGACAAATTAATAACTCAGTAACTGATTAAAGCCTCAAATTAAACAGATCTCTAGTTCTCTAAATAACCTTTCGAACAGACGAACACTAAACTAAAAACCCACTATAAAAACTCAACAAAATTCATGGACCACCAAAAAATAAAACAAAAAAGTTTCCCAAAAAAGTATAAAAATAGATAAAATTAGGAGAAGCTCACTGGAGTCTTAACGACGATGGCTTCGGAGTCTTGGTCGAGATTTCGGCGGTGGTCGGGGGCAAAGCGGTGATAATCTCCGGCAGCTACGAAGGGCGGTTTCATGGAGGAGAACGGTAGTTGGCGTTTCATGGATTGCATGATCTGCTCCGACGGGTTTGAGGGCGCGGCGGCAGGGGGAGCTCGCGTGCCCGACATCCACCTGCCGGCGATCAAGGTCCGAGAGGGTTCGGAATTGATCGGAGAAGAGAATTGGAGGAATCGAAAGAAGGAATGGGAGGGAAAGGGGGTGAGATCTGGGCGTTTGGAAGCTCGGAAAATAAAAAAGCGGGAGAGAGAAAGAGAGCAGAAAACGAGGGAAAGAGAGAGAGAGAGGAAGAAGGAGGGAATTTGGTTCGGATATAGATGTGGAGGGAAGCACTTATACAATAATTCACAAATAAAATAAATAAATTATTTTATTCGTGTAAGAAAAAACGCATGAAAGGAACGGAACTTTATTATTTTATTTTATTTAAAATGGAAAATGTAGGAAGAAGTTTGCCTTTTCCTTCTTAAACCGCTTCTATTCGGTTAGGGCTCGGCGCGAACCACCACGTATATAATAATAGTCCCTTAAAATTTTACCTCCACTTCCCAACTTAACCACCACGTACTCAACTTCATTTAATTAATTAATTAAATGTTTTGGAAGAGAATTTTAAATACAAAGCTTGTAGTATTAATGTTAACAAACAAAGTTTATGATACTATTCAAATTTTTTTATTTCTTCAAAAACAAAAGTATTTTTTTATAATACATTCAAGTATCTTATTTGTTCACTGACAAACTAATTTTACAATAGTCTTATCCGAAAGTAATAAATCTAGTTCTGGTAATTTGACTATTTTTATTTTACTCGCCTAATTAAAAAATTAAAGGGGGTTTGAATTGGAAAGTGCGCGCCTTATATCATTGTGAAGGTCCGTTTCCGTTTACGGAAATCATCATTACTAGAATGTTGTAACGGTGTTTCAATCAGGAACGGGAGAAAAATAATGGTTGTGGACTTGTGGGGGAGTTGTAACGTGTTTGTTCTTATTACTGCATACCAGTTTTGGAAAGCGGCATGTGCCACTTGAACCTCTTGGACTGGGCTTCACATCTTACCCTTCATTGCATTAACTTAAGGCCCAATATCCAATACTCATATACATGTCCAGCTTAAAATAACCTAGTGAATCTTTGGCAAAAAAAAAACCCAGTGAATTGACCAAAAAAATAATAATCTAGTGATTAGATTATTATTATTATTTTTTTATAAAAAGCGATTAGATTATTTTCTAATCACTAATCACAAGTACTTGTGATGTTGTTTGGCCCAAACAAAAAAACAAAAAAAATCAGTTATCACTAATCTAGTGATGTTGACCAAAAGAAGAAAAAAAATTTAATGTAGTGATCACAAGTATTTATATAACGAATCTAGATTGTCTGTGGTCACTGCCGTTAGTCCAATCTAAGCCATTGATTTTGCTGAATTTATAATCTGACCATGAATTTATTGTTCAAATTTTAAAAAAAATGGAAGTAGAGAGAGAAAAAGATAAGTGAATTTAGAGAATCCAAATCCCTTTTCTAACATAAAAAGAGGAAGTTTGGACAAAAAAAAAACATAAAAAAGGGAGAGTTGCATTTGCATCAGCAGATCTTTCCCTCCTATGAAGTAACAAGATAAAGCAATTCCACGTCATTTTGAGCACTTGATCAAAATGCGAGCGTAAGACAATGAAATAAGCATAAAAGCAGCACAACAGTACACGTTGACATCATCCCCATGCAGGGCCTTAATGATCTTAAATGAGTAATAACACAAAATTAGTGAATGGTGTTTAAGCTCCAACCCCAAAATGATCATTTCAACTAGGCCAGACAAAAAAGACCATCAAGCTGCATTTACCCCACTGCAAGAAGGTAAATATTCTACCAACGATTTTGGTCCTTTGTAGCAATCCATTGAGGCCGCAATGAGCTGCTGTTAGAAGAAACACTCCTCCATGAATTCACATTATTTGAATTCGGTTGAAGCCTACCTCGTGCACGACCAAAAGGCACAGTCTCAGATTGCGAACGTTGATGATACTGATGATATCCTCCATTCATGTTGGGACTATAGGCTTGCCTCCCTCTACCTGAAGAACCCCATCCAACACCAGCATCTTTGTAAATGACTGCAGCAGGTGGATTTAATGAAAAGCTTCTTCCATGTTGAGTAGTTGCATTTGGGGAAAACCTTGAAGCACTTCCCTCACTCTTTGCACTCCTCCAATTGTCTTGAATCTGCGACGACCTGAACTTTCAAGTTGGTCAATCAAGGATTTATATGAAAAAGGGAGGTTCCACCCACATCACCTCCTATAATACACAATGTACCAGGAAGAAAAGAGCAAATAAACCATACCTATCAAAACGACCATATTTCTGTTGTTCATGCCAGAGTACTGTTTCCATTATGTCACATTCAAAGATTGTCTGCGAAACATTGCCAAAGACTTATTTTTTAATATCAATGTTCTACTGGGTAACTATTGTTCCTCTGTCTAATCCATGCCCAAGAGTTGAACTATACTATTGTGACAGTCAATAACATTGTCTTGAACAGAAATTTCTTTAATAAACAACTCCGTGATACCTTTGGTGGAAAGTTCACACCCGATAGTAAATGAGGAATATGACTGCTACCTCCAGCAGGCAGCTCGTAGTAAACACTTCTGCTGCATAATCAGACATCAAAACGTTATGAAAATGTCCAAAGCTAAATGCTAGTTGGGAAAATATTGAAATTGGGAAACTCTCTTCGTATCATACACGACACAATCTTCTTGTCTGTTGTCACAAATGTTATCCATCCCCAAGCAAGGCTGCTTCTCAACACACTCATGGTAAAGACTTATGATGCCCCCAATGCCATCACTGCTCAAAGTACGAGAATACATTAACATTATAAAGGAAACTGAACCATGCCTTATTTCCAACACAAAATATATATATAGAGGCTACAACATCGTCGTTGTTATAAAAGCAGAAGCAGAAAAATAACGGAGAGAATTAGACAAATATTGTTGGACACCCATCCATCCTCATTGACCAACCTTATGCTCGTATCTAACTTGTTTGACTCTGGTGAAAGGTAGCAAATTTTCTCTGCCAACTTGCAAGTGTTTCTAACAAACAAGCTATCAACTTTGACTGAATTTCTCAATGCTTCACTTTCCTACAAACAGAATTGGAGATTTAAAGAACATTCACAAAACACAGACGATTGATGTTTTCAAAATATCTGTGTGCTAAGTAATTCATACAGATAATCCCTTTATGAGCTCTCTGGTTTCAGACAGAAGCCGTCTTTCGTCTATATATGGAAGTTTGCAGATACCCTTAATGAGACACAAAATTTGTTACCGTCAGTATATATTTGTACTGCACGCATAATAAAAGTCTTGCTAATCATAAGAAGGAACTTGAGCGAGATAACCTGCCACGAGAAGCGTTTTCCTTCTGTATCAATTTCAAAATCTACAAAACCAAAAACAGGTTCAAAGAAACACTTACTCAAAATATGAAAACCAAAAAAAAAAAAAACTTCAAGCGAGATAACCCAACTTACCATGAGGATACCAGTCAAATATTCCAGACTGCTCATCCAGCATCAATTGTGCATAGGCTTTTGGAAGTGCATAAGCACTGCACAGGAATGAAATCAGATAATTGACCATGGCAAAGGAATGGTATCAAATGCAATGGAAGATAAGAGAACCTAAGAAAGATACCTCTTTGGTGGCAGAACACTTAAGAGTTGATCAAAAGGTAAGAATGGGACACCTTTCTCAAAATTTACTCTCACCTGACCCATGCCCTTTAAGTCCGAAGCAAATGGACCATAGTGATAAGGATAAAACCTGTATTTTACAATGTTAGTTTCTCATTATCCATACATATAATGCATGACACCCATAGGAAATCAAGTTAGTTCTTTCTTACCATGTCCATGAAGCAACTCCTGAAAAATAGTACTGAAGAACCCACAACAATCCTTCAGTGTACTTTTGGACCTACAATTAAATTGCAATCTATCATCACCACCATTGAATGTTGCATTGCGAAAGACACGACTATCTAACTGAGAAGGGCAAAGAACAATAAACACAGTAGATGTAGGGAAACACTTACTACTTCTTTCCTTTTGCACTCGATGTCTGTGGAGCCCTCCACACAAAATTTCTCTTTATAATATCTTTCTTTGTATCCAGCTTCTCCCAATTTTATCTAACATGAATAGTAACAGCATTTACTAATCATATATTGAATGTTAACATAAGCATAAGCATAAGCATGCATCATATTCATTAATCAAAGAACAGAGTCAAAGAAAAGAAAACTATCTAAAAAGAATTTCAAAGGCTATCGGGACAAAAGCTAATACCTTGTCAATCAAGAACTCTCCACTCTTAAACAAGTCACATTTCTCCCTAATGCATTTGTGTAATTCCTCTTTTAACTCCTTCGTGTTCCGCAAAATCTAATGTTGAGAAACAACAAGATTATCAACAATACAACATCATTAAACTCCATTAATATTTTCTGGTATGAAAAATATCAAAGATGTCGAAAAAATATATAAATGAAAACAAACTAAAATGGGGATTGACAGAGCATCAACTTACTTCTTCATCAGACAGAGCAGAAAACTTATTGACCAAGAATGGTGACGAATTTTTGGAAGCCGGGGCCTTCTTAATGAGAAGAGCACAATGAGAACTACTTTCATTGTCAAGATCTGAGTAACTAGCTACATTCTGTTCTTCCTGCTTCTGGAGAGAAAAAAAATTGGAATCCCATGAATGAGTCCATGAATGCATGTCTGTTTTTCAAATATATCTGAAACTTACTGAATGCTCATATTCATTAATAAGCCTTCTCAATCTCCGGTCTCTAATTTCGGATCTTTTATTGAAGATTTTATCTTCATTTGTACCAACCATAAGTATGAATTTTTCAACTCTCGATAGCTTCACAAAAGCAGCATGTTTCTCCCCAATCTGCTTTCATTTCATGGGCACAAAAGGAGAGTACTCATAAGATAAACTTCAAATAAATGGACTTTAGTAAGGATAAAAAAAAAAGAAAATGGAAAAAGATATACAGTAACAGTGTTAGCGTTTTACCCTATGTATGTCCACAAGATATCCTCCAATTTTACTGAATTGTTTTTTATAAACAGTCATCAGCAAATCAATAGCCCCCTGACACGATCGAACCAAACAAATAAAGATAGCTGACAACGTATTTATATTCTATATTCAACGTATAAATCTAAGAAAAGATCATCTAAAAACCTCGCGAATTTCCAAAGATGGCATGTGGGGCAGAAAATCATTTCCAGCAAAAAAGCACATGAAGATAAAATCATCAATTATCCGCTCAAAATCAATGCTGCAATTTTTGGGAGGATATTCTATCTTCATGTCAATCTCAAGATATTCCCTCAACAACCAAATATGCAAAAGCTGCAGACACATTGATTCATAAGCCTCATGATACCAGCATCAAAGTTATAGAATGTAAATCAGTTAAAATACCTTGAACGGCTTAGCAGCAATTTGTTGCTGCTGCTCCTGAAACAAATCCTGTACACGCCCATAGTGCGAGGAGATAATCATGTATTATGTATACAGAAGTAAAATAGATTTCAAGTAGGTACTTTTGCCTTTATGCAGTTGCGGGTTCAATGTAATAGATTTTTCATTTTCATTTTAAGCTATAGAAGATTGAATGTAGTCTATTGATAAGTATATTGTTAAAATAACCTCTCTTAATATTGAAAAATGGGGCTCATGGGTTGCCATTCCAAGCATTACAAGATCAGCATCCTGCATTTTCCAAATTCCAAATCAAAAGCTCAAACTTCATTATATTGAAGAGGGAAGTTCTAATCACACATACATCGTTTTCTATATGCACATACATATCCGCGGAACTATTAGTTCCGCGAGTTTATTTTTTTCCAACACACACATGTCCGTGGAACTATTAGTTCCGCGAGTTGTAATTCTCCGCGGAACTAATAGTTCCGCGAGTTATAATTCTTCGCGGAACTATTAGTTCTGCGAAGAATTATAACCAGCGGAACTAATAGTTCCACGAACATGTGTGTATAAAAAAAAATAAACCCACGGAACTAATATTTTCGCAGAAATATATGTGCACATAAAAAACTATGTATGTATTATTAGAAATTCCCTATTGAAGATCAGAAAAAATAAGCACTCTGTCAAAACAACTTTTTTAATCTAAGATTTTCGTACAGGGCCATATACGCAGTGGCTGGTGTTTGGATCATAATCAGGAAAACTACGTTGTTCCCTTATGAATGACATAATCTTGTGTTCCCCTTCTCCAGGAACATTAGCATCAGAGAGAAT
Source organism: Glycyrrhiza uralensis (assembly GCA_030159175.1). NCBI lineage: Eukaryota > Viridiplantae > Streptophyta > Magnoliopsida > Fabales > Fabaceae > Glycyrrhiza > Glycyrrhiza uralensis. The sequence goes on along the minus strand of BRZY01000003.1, from coordinate 50,064,740 downwards.
CACCTAAGTAAAATAATAATCAACAAAAGTAAATAAGGAAATATTTAGCTTTATACAAGAAGACAATAATAATAATAATAATAATAGAATGAATGGAGCATTCTTAGTAGGAAAAAACATTGGGCATATTATTTTCAAAGAGAAATCATTGTGAACCATGCATATCATACCATAATATCCTTCCATAACGAGTCACAGGCCATCCTTGAAGAGATATAGCTTTTAAGGGCCTTAGAGAGTTGGTGCATGAACTCTGTGCCTGGTGTTATCATATTGGAATCTGACACTTCAGATTCTTGTTTAGGAAGAACCCGTTTGCCTTCCATTTCAAATTGCTTCCTCAGCCTGTCTTCCTCAGCTTCCTATAAATACAAAACAAAAAAAAAGTAACTCGAAAAATACTAAGCTTTATACGATGACAATGAAGAGGGTACACAAAAAAAATTATTCGACCATTTTATATATGCTTTGAGAAATGAAAAAATAAAATAAAAAAAAGGATGAAAATCTCACTCGTATTTCATCATCCTTTGCATATCTGAAACGTCTGCGTCTTTGTTGGTTCATTTTCGCCCGTGGGGCTACTCCATCTGAGTATGAAAACGCACAAAACTTTCTTAGTTAGTGGAGCTATATTTCATTAGAAGACAGACAACAAATTAAGCGAAGATATTGAAACACTAATTAGCCCTGTATTAATTAATTGGGGGTGCAAGTTATTTCTAGCCAAATCATTTACATTCATGTAATGTTACTACTACTACCAGTGGTAAACATGCGGTTGACAACATCGAAAAATAGTAATGTAAGTCTCATGTGAGTCTCACCGATAGCCAAGTACAAGAGCTTGCGAGGCTTAACCATGCTGACAAGCATATCAACGTAGTCAAAGATGTTTCTAAACACATGGTCGAATGTTGTTGGCGTGGAACTCTGAAAAACATTAAAAAAAAATATTCGTGGTAACTATGCACGCTTCAGATTTTAAGCAGCTTATATATAAATATAAATATATAAAACCCAACAGAATAACAGGAAGGAAGCAAGAGATGAGAGTAACGAACGTTGGGATGATCGGGGCTAAAGCATGGGTGGATAATGGAGTTCATGTCTAGATACAAGTTATCATATTCCACGCTTGGCGTGGTAGAGGTGTTAACGTCTTCAAGAATCTTTGGGTATTTGTTGACCAGCCACCCATAAAATGCTAGAACACCCATAGCTGCTATCTCTGCTGTGCTTCTCCTTCTGGTTTAATTAATTAGAATTACTTAACTAACGAGAGAATAAGGAGGACGTTTCTAGTGAAGCAAACGAAACAATTTCGTGAGATATATAATTACTTAACTTGTTGCTAGTGACCAGTACTGCTTGATTTGTTGCTGACTTTTCATTTTTAGTGAAGCAAACGTGAAGTGAAGTGACGACAATTAATTAAAGCAAACGCGGGAGGAGAAGCCAATCAGCCCAAAGACTTCGACCAGAAGGAAACCATAAAAGCTGGGACATGGAAAAATAATTCATATTTGTACGGATGGGGGTGTACGGGTGATGACTCATTTATTTATTTTATTTTTTAGTCTGTATAAAAAAATCTTAAAAGATATAATTATTTTGAAACATTTTTATTTTGCTAATTGGACAATTTTTTTAAATAGAGGGAGTAAGTACAAAATTATCTTAAATTTAAAAACTAATTTTTGGTCAAAAATTCATTATCTGTAAAAGTCTCTTTTTTTAATCATTTGGGATATTTGGGGGGAATTTGGAGACGTGGGATATCACCATTTAGGGATCACCGGTATCACCCAAATTCATTTTTTCACTTGAGCTATGTTGGGGGATATCCGTAAAAGTCTCATAACACATAGTTTTTCATTTCACTAGGCACCAATATGAGAGAATGGATATTTTGAGTCAATAGAGTTCGGCCCATAAATTTAATAAGAAAAAGAGAGTTCGGCCCATAGATATCTAACATTCACACCTTAAATTACATGCATTACTTTGACCAAAAAAAATTACATGCATTACTAGTGACAAAAAAAATATATTACTTGCATTTTTTGTGTCAACAAATTATTACTATCTCTGTCTCTAAATATAAGAACTTTTACAAAAAAAAATTTCTTTATATAAGAATTTTTTCAAAAAATCAATTGCATTAATTATTTTTTGACTAAAATGTCCTTATTAATTGTACAATTTTGTTTACCCAATAAACCATAAATGTTATATATTTATTGTATATTATTTCTCTCTCCTATAAAGATTGGTGAATAAAAACAAATCACTCAATCACTCTATTTTTTCCAATACATTAATTAAGTAAAGAGAGAGAGGGGGAAAAAGAGATATATAGTAATAAGTGTTAGGGGTAATTTTGAAAAAGTATAGTAAATCATTGACAAATTTATTGTTATTAATAAACTTAACTAATTTTCTTAAAAGGTGTAAATTGGTTAAAATATTTTTATATTTAGGGACGGAGGTAATACATGCATTACATTGTTACTGGGGATAGGCAGGTAATGGGTTGGACAAAAAAAAAAACAGGTAATGGGGAAATGAGGAATGCTTCATATTCCCAACCTCCGCCTTTACAACAAAGCCCTGCCATATCATGAGGTGAGTACTGGAAGCTGGTGGAACGATTAAATTCGTCTTTCCTTTTAGAATCTACCGAAACTTATTTTTCACGAAGTTGCAGGTAAAATAAACCACCATGAATATCTCTCCTTAATATTTCTCCATCTTTTGTGCATCTAATCATGTCTATCTTAACGAATGAAAGGTCTTTTAACAATGACCTATGTATGTCGCATCATGCCCTACGTGGTCCCAAAAAATGTTCCAGCGACATGATTTTTTCAAAACAAATAAAGATCGCGATGTTTATGTTCTACTTATTAGCCCTGATAGATCTTAAGTGAGTTTTAATAAAACTTTAAGCCCCTACATTTCATATAGAAGTACTTCCTCATATAAAATATACTAAGTACCAACTAAATAACATCTTATGATCATTTTGCATCTCATGTCTAATTACAACAGCAGTAGGATCAGGGGAGCTTAATAGACCACAATAAAAAGGAAAATGTAGGAGGAAGTTGGCCTTTTCCTTCTTAAACCGCTTTTATTCAGTTAGGGCTCGGTGCGAACCCCCACGTATATAATAATAGCCCCTTAAAATTTTACCTCCACTTCCCAACTTAACCACCACGTACTCAACTTCATTTAATTAATTAATTAAATGTTTTGGAAGAGAATTTTAAATACAAAGCTTGTAGTATTAATGTTAACAAACAAAGTTTATGATACTATTCAAAAAAATTTATTTCTTCAAAAACAAAAGTATTTTTTTATAATATATATTTTTTTGGTCAAACTTTATAATATATTCAAGTATCTCTGTTTGTTCCGCCTTTTTCAAAAACTGGGACATAATGATACTCCGAATCCTTTTTTTTGTTTTGGTCAAAATACTCCGCATCCTTTGAGCACGACCACTATTACTCCGCACCCTATGAGCACGCCCACTATTACTGCATACCAGTTTTGGGAAGCGAGCATGTGCCCACTTGAACCTCTTGGACTGGGCTTCACATCTTACCTACTTAAGGGCCCAATATCCAATGCTCATACATGTCCAGCTTAAAATAATCTAGTGAAGGGAATTTATATCAACACATACCTCATTTTCTTCACACACATACATAAACTCTAAAAAGACTAAAATATCCTAAATGTTAAAAACCCTTCTCACACGCACTCACACATGTATGCAAAACTAATAGTTCCGCATTGATGTAGAACTAATAGTTTTACACGTGTTATTTATATGTGTGCTACAAATAACACATATAAAACTAATAGTTCCACACTGATACGAAACTAATAGTTCTGCACTAATGAAGAACTAATAGTACCACACGTATATTTTAAAATTGATGGTATTTTAGTCCTTTTGGTTTTAATGTATGTGTAGGTAGAAAACAATGTATATTTTAATATAAATTCCCTCTAGTGAATAGTGATCACAAGTGCTTGTCTAATTTTTTTTTAACTATATTATTGGTGCAAAATATTCATTAGCTTCGTTGATGATTAATCTCCGTCGAGAAACTTGGTTAGCTACCTTTAGTGGAAACTTCCCTCCCAATCATTTTTTTTCTAACCACAAGACTTGAATCCAACACCTTACGTAAGGAATTCGATCCCAATATCACTCAGACCAACGAAACGTTGGTTACTTGTCTGATATAAAACAGGATGTTTGGAAAAAAAAACATAAAAAATGGAAATTGCATCAGCAGATCTTTCCCTCCTATGAAGTAACGAGATAAAGCATTTCCACGCCAATTTGAGCACTTAATCAAAATGCGGGCATAAGACAATGAAGTAAGCATAAAAGCAGCACAACACATGCTGACATATCATCCCTATGCAGGGCCTCAAGGATCTCAAACGATAGTTAGTATCACAAAATTAGTGAATGAAGTTACAACCCCAAAATGATCATTTCAACTAGGCCAGACAAGAAACATTGTAAGTTGGTGACTCAAAATCAAGTCTCACTGGACGCAGCCTACTGGACGCAGAACATTGGACGCAGGAGTTGGATGCAAGATGTTGGACGCAGGCGTCTCACTCAGACATTGGACGCATGCGTTGGACTCAGACATTGGACGCGTGCGTTGGACACGGACATTGGACGCAGGCTCCTTACTCAAGTGTTGGACGCAGACGCTGGACTCGGACATTGGACGCAGGCTCCTTACTCAAGTGTTGGACGCAGACGCTGGACTCAACCATTGGACGCAGACGTCTTACACAATCATTGGACGCAGACGTTGTACTCAGACACTGGACGCAGACATTAGTTCACTGACTCAAATCCGCTTAAGTGGAACTTCCAGCTCAAGCGAGCAGCTTGTAACAGAATCAGTTATAAGTTTGTTTCGAAGCCCGTTTTTCTATAAAGAGTTAGTTTTGGGACTTTGAAGAGGAGTGAGAGGTTTTGAGGGACTCTGCGAGCAGTTCCAATCGGGGCTTAAACACTTAAGGGTCTTTGAGTAAAAATTAAGAGTTTTGGTGAGATTGGGGATTAGTGTTCTTGCGTGTGTGATTCACCTTGAATCAATTTAGAAACTAAAAACCAAGAGGTTATCATCAAATGCTGTAATCTGTAATCATTGATCATATAGTGAAGAATTTGGTTGCTCTCTCCCGTGGATGTAAGCTACACTGGCTGAACCACGTAAATCCTGGTGTTCATCTCTCTTCTATCTTAATCTCTGTTTTGAATTTTACGTTTAATTGTTCTAGTGTTCAATTGCGTTAATTTCTGAGTTTAAGATTACTGCAATTCTGTTTTGTTCCTTTGTTCGTTCTACTCGCGCTTTCTTTATTGCTTGATCGTAGGATTCGTTTCTATTTCCGCACAACTCGAACCAACAAACATAATGGCAATGCTATTCAGTATGAAACCAACTGCTGCCATTTAACAAAAAACAAATTTGTATCCTTTAAACATTTCTCAAAACAAAAAGACCATCAAGCTGCATTTCACCCACTGCAAGAAGGTAAATATTCTACCAACGATTTTGGTCCTTTGTAGCAATCCATTGAGGCCGCAATGAGCTGTTAGAAGAAACACTCCTCCATGAATTCACATTATTTGAATTCGGTTGAAGCCTACCTCGTGCACGACCAAAAGGCACAGTCTCAGATTGCGAACGTTGATGATACTGATGATATCCTCCATTCATGTTGGGACTATAGGCTTGCCTCCCTCTACCTGAAGAACCCCATCCAACACCAGCATCTTTGTAAATGACTGCAGCAGGTGGATTTAATGAAAAGCTTCTTCCATGTTGAGTAGTTGCATTTGGGGAAAACCTTGAAGCACTTCCCTCACTCTTTGCACTCCTCCAATTGTCTTGAATCTGCGACCTGAACTTTCGAGTTGGTCAATCAAGGATTTATATGAAAAAGGGAGGTTCCACCCACATCACCTCCTATAATACACAATGTACCAGGAAGAAAAGAGCAAATAAACCATACCTATCAAAACGACCATATTTCTGTTGTTCATGCCAGAGTACTGTTTCCGTTATGTCACATTCAAAGATTGTCTGCGAAGCATTGCCAAAGACTTATTTTTTAATATCAATGTTCTACTGGGTAACTATTGTTCCTCTGTCTAATCCATGCCCGAGAATTGAACTATGCTATTGCGATAGTAGAAATTTGTTTAATAAGCAACTCGGTGTTACCTTTGGTGGAAAGTTCACACCCGATAGTAAATGAGGAATGTGACTGCTACCACCAGCAGGCAGCTCGTAATAAACACTTCTGCTGCATAATCAGAAATCAAAATGTTATGAAAATGTCCAAAGCTGAATGCTAGTTGGGAAAATATTGAAAGGGAAACTCTTTTCGTATCATACAAGGCACAATCTTCTTGTTTGTTGTGACAAATGTTATCCGTCCCCAAGCAAGGCTGCTTCTCAACATACTCATGGCAGAGACTTATGATGCCCCCAATGCCATCACTGCTCAAAGTACAAAAATACATTAAGAAGTAAACAATTGAACTATGCCTAAGTCTTAACACAATATATACACAGGCTACAAAGACGTCGTTGCAATAAAAGCAGAAGCAGGAAAATAACGGAGAGAATTAATTTGACAAGATACATGTATTATTACACACACATCCATCTCCATTGACCAACCTTATGCTCGTATCTAACTTGTTTGACTCTGGTGAAAGGTAACAAATTTTTTCTGCCAACTTGTTAGTGCTTCTAACAAATAAACTATCAACTTTGACCGAATTTCTTACCGCTTCACTTTCCTACAAAACACAATTGGAGATTTAAAGGACATTCGCAAAACACTGACAAATGAATTGAAGTTTTCAAAATATGTGTACTAAGTAATTCATACAGATAATCCCTTTATGAGCTCTCTGGTTTCAGTCAGAAGCCGTCTTTCGTCTATATATGGAAGTTTGCAGATACCCTTAATGAGACACAAAATTTGTTACCGTCAGTATATATTTGTACTGCATGCATAATAAAAGTCTTGCTAATTATATGAAGGAACTTGAGCGAGATAACCTGCCACAAGAACTGCTTTCCTTCTTTATCAATCTCAAAATCTACAAAACCAATAACAGAATTAAAATGAAAACTAGAAAACAAGTTCAAAGAATCACATACCCAAAATATGGAAAGAAAAGAAAAACTTCAAACGAGATAAACCAACTTACCAAGAGGATACCAGTCAAATATTCTAGACTGCTCATCCAGCATCAATTGTGCATAGGCTTTTGGAAGTGCATAAGCACTGCACAGGAATGAAATCAGATAATTTATCATGGCACAGGAATGGTATCAAATGCAATGGAAGATAGGAGAACTTAAGAAAGATACCTCTTTGGGGGAAGAACACTTAAGAGCTGATCAAAAGGTAAGAATGGGACACCTTTCTCAAAATTTACTCTCACCTGACCCATGCCCTTTAGGTCCGAAGCAAATGGACCATAGTGGTAAGGATAAAACCTGTAATTTTGCATTGTTTATTTCTCACTTTCCATAGTCCACACATATAATGCATGACACAGATAAGAAATCAAGTTGGTTCTTTCTTACCATGTCCATGAAGCAACTCCAGAAAAATAGTACTGAAGAACCCATAACAATCCTTCAGTGTACTTTTGGACCTACACAATTAAATGACAATCTATCATCAAAACAATTGAATGATGTTCTGCAAAAGACATGGCTATCTAACTGAGAAGGGAAAAGAACAAAACCCGATAAGAAAATAGCATTAAAGAAATACTTACTACTTCTTTCCTTTTGCAATCAATGTCCGTGGAGCCCTCCACAGAAAATTTCTCTTTATAATATCTTTCTTTGTATCCAGCTTTTCCCAGTTTTATCTAACATGAATAGTAACAGCACTTACTAATCATATATTGAATGTTAACATAAGCATGCATCATATTCATTAAATAATCAAAGAACAAAGTCAAAGAAAAAAAAATATCTAAAAGGAATTTCAAAGGCTATCGAGGCAAAAGCTAATACCTTGTCAGTCAGGAACTCTCCACTCTTAAACAAGTCACCTTTCTCTCTAATGCATTTGTGTAATTCCTCTTTTAACTCCTTTGTGTTCCGCAAAATCTGTCATTGAGAGGCAACAAGATTATCAACAATTCAACATCATTAAATGAAGACAAACTAAAATCGGGATTGACAGAGCATCAACTTACTTCTTCATCAGACAGAGCAGAAACATTATTGACCAAGAAAGGTGAGGAATTTTCGGAAGCCGGGGCCTTCTTAATGAGAAGAGCACAATCAGAACTACTTTCATTGTCAAGATCTGAGTAACTAGCAGCATTCTGTTCTTCCTGCTTCTGGAGAGAAAAAAATGAAATCCCATGAGTCCATGAATGCATATGTCCATTTTTCAAATATATATTTCTGTACTTACTGAATGCTCATAATCACTAATAAGCCTTCTCAATTTCCGGTCTCTAATTTCGGATCTTTTATTGAAGATTTTATCTTCATTTGTACCAACCATAAGTATAAATTTTTCAACCCTCGACAGCTTCACAAAAGCAGCATGTTTCTCCCCAATCTGCTTTCATATCATGGGCACAACTCTTCAGATACAATTTAAATAAATGGGCTTTAGGGATAAAAGAAAAGAAAAAGATATAAACAAAAAACAAGGAATTGGACAGTAACAGTGTCATCATTACCCTATGTATGTCCACAAGATATCCTCCAATTTTACTGAACTGTTTCTTGTAAACAGTCATCAGCAAATCAATAGCCCCCTGACAAAATCGAACCAAACAAATAAAGATAGCTGACAACGTATTTATATTCTATATTCAACGTATAAATCTAAGAAAAGATTATCTAAAAACCTCGTGAATTTCCAAAGATGGCATGTGAGGCAGAAAATCATTTCCAGCAAAAAAGCACATGAAGATAAAATCATCAATTATCCGCTCAAAATCAATGCTGCAATTTTTGGGAGGATCTTCTATATTCATGTCAATCTCAAGATATTCCCTCAACAACCAAATATGCAAAAGCTGCAGACACATTAATTCATAAGACTCGTGATACCAACATCAAAGTTATAGAATGTAAATCAGTTTTAACTTACAATACCTTGAACCGCTTAGCTGCAATTTGTTGCTGCTGCTCCTGATTCACATCCTGTGCACGCCCATAATGCAAGGAAATAATTATGTATACAGAAGTAAAATGAATTTCAAATAGGTACTTATGCCTTTAATTTATGCAGTTGCACAATCACCTAACTACAGGGTTGAATGCATTAGATTTTTTTTTTCATGGTAAGCTATAGAAAATTATGTGTCTATTGATAAGTATCCTGTTAAAATAACCTCTCTTAATATTGAAAAATGGGGCTCGTGAGTTGACATTCCAAGCATTATAAGATCAGCATCCTGCATTTTCAAAATCAAAAGCTTGAGCTTTCAATATATCGAAGATCAGAAGAAATCAGCACTCTGTCAAAACAGCTTTTTTAAACTAATTAGATTTTCGTACCGATCCATATAAGCAATGGGTGGTGTTTGGATCATAATCAGGAAGATTTCGCTGTTTTCTTATGAATGACATAATCTTATGTTCCCCTTCTCCAGGAACATTAGCATCAGAGAGAATCACCTAAGTAAAAAAATTCAACAAAAGTAAATAAGAAAATATTTAGCTTGATACAAGAAGACAATAATAATGTTCTATAATTCTATATTATTTAATGGTAGAGTGAATGAAGTATTCTTTGTACGTGAACCATGCATATCATACCATAATATCCTTCCATAACGAGTCACAGGCCATCCTTGAAGAGATATAGCTTTTAAGGGCCTTAGAGAGTTGGTGCATGAACTCTGTGCCTGGTGTTATCATATTGGAATCTGACACTTCAGATTCTTGTTTAGGAAGAACCCGTTTGCCTTCCATTTCAAATTGCTTCCTCAGCCTGTCTTCCTCAGCTTCCTATAAATACAAAACAAAAAAAAAGTAACTCGAAAAATACTAAGCTTTATACGATGACAATGAAGAGGGTACACAAAAAAAATTATTCGACCATTTTATATATGCTTGAGAAATGAAAAATAAAAATAAAAAAGGATAAAAAACTCGCTCGTATTTCATCATCCTTTGCAGTTCTGAAACGTCTGCACCTTTGTTGGTTCATTTTCGCCCGTGGGGCTACTCCATCTGAGTATGAAAACGCACAGAACGAACTTAGTTAGTGGAGCTATATTTCATTACAAGACAACAAATTAAGCGAAGATATTGAAACACTAATTAGCCCTGTATTAATTAATTGGTGGTGCAAGTTATTTCTAGCCAAATCATTTACATTCATGTTATGTTACTACTACTACTACTACCAGTGGTAAACATGCGGTAGACAACATCGAAAAATAGTAATGTAAGTCTCATGTGAGTCTCACCGATAGCCAAGTACAAGAGCTTGCGAGGCTTAACCATGCTGACAAGCATATCAATGTAGTTAAAGATGTTTCTAAACACATCGTCGAATGTTGTTGGCGTGGAACTCTGAAAAACATTAAAAAAAAATATTCGTGGTAACTATGCACGCTTCAGATTTTAAGCAGCTTTACTATATAATATAACCCAAAGAGATGAGAGTAACGAACGTTGGGATGATCGGGGTGAAAGCATGGGTGGATAATGGAGTTCATGTCGAGATACAAGTTGTGATACTCGACGCTTGGCGTGGTAGAGGTGTTAACGTCTTCAAGAATCTTTGGGTATTTGTTGACCAGCCACCCATAAAATGCTGGAACACCCATAGCTGCTATATCTCTCTTTGTTTCTCAGCAGCTTCTGAGGATTCAAGACAGATTATTTCTCCTTCTGGTTTAGAGCTTAACTAGGGGCAACTACACCACCCAATAGAGTTGCTTAGAGCATCCGCATTCCGCAACGGCAGTGCTTAGAAAGATCTCATCTAATAAGCATCGGTGCTTGATCAACAATGATTTTTATATTTTAAGATATTAAAAAAATACATTAAATTGTTTTAATTAATATATTTACTTTAAAAAGTATTAATAATATTAATAGAAGGACGTATAGAAAGATGAGTAGGGAGGAGGAATGATATGGCAATGTTCCAATCAACAGAACGCCTTTAATGATTTGTTCCTTCTTTTTTTTGCTTTTACCGACAAAACCAAACAAGATAACTTATCGAATACTACTCCCTAATATCCTATAAGGGCAGTGAGAGGAGAAAAATGAAGATGAGAAGATAAAGAGACGGAAGAACATTCAGGAGATGGATGAGAATGAGACAATGCACGAGTGTTCGCTCATCATGGGAATTGGGAATCCGCCCACCCTCTAGGCCTCTACTCTACTGGAGTCTGGAGTATTAGTATTTGCTTGTTGATGACTTTTCGTTTACCAAACAAAAGGGATGAAAATAATTAAAGCAAAAGAAAAATGCAAGATTTTGAACAAAAGAAAAAAAAAAAGAAAATGCAAGATTACTTTTTTTGTGTATAAAAAAAAATGCTACCAGAGACCAGAGGAGAGAAGCCAAATAACCAGCCCCAAGACTTCGACGAGAAGGAAACAAAAAAATAAAGTGTCATGGAAAATCGGTTGTAATGATTATTATGAATTGTGATGCAAATCTGTACGGATGGATGTGACTTTTGAAAAACTTTTTTTTTTATATTGTCTTTTGAAAAACTTAAATAAAAATTATCTAATTTTAAAATTAGTTTAAATTAAAAATAAATTATAAAATTATTTAAAATTAAATATATTTTTAGTCTGAGTCAAATTTATTTTTAGTCTTTAAAAAATAATTTATCTCTTTTTAAGAGAAATGTGTTACTCTTAATTTTCGTGGTTATATTTTAAAATTAAAAATATATTTTCAAATTTTATTTCCTCCCCTTTCAACTCTAAATTATCAATTTCTACTCCAATTCTCTTTCTCCCTCTTCCTTTCCCAGGATGTGTTTGGGAGTTTTGACAAGGAGAAAAATGTTTGTAATCAATATTTTACCTATTTGAGTATTTAAAAAATATGTAAAAATCTTTTAAAATTTTCCAAAATCACATCTTTAGTATATTTTTTAAGTTCTTTCAAATTAAAAAATTTTGAAAAGATTTTAGAGGATTTCAAAATATTTTATTCATTCTTCTCTCTTATCTATATAACTCAAATATTAGAATAAACCATCTCTTCTCCTTCCCTTCAAAAATCCCTCCCAAATACACCTTTAGTCGCCCTCTCGCCCCTAATCCTCACCCGAAAATGACATGGACCCTCAAACCCAAGAAAACGAAATGAGTTGTTATGTTGGTCTTCGAGATTGTCGGCGAGTTTAATTAAAAATCATCTTAATTTTAAAATTTGTTTTTGGTCAAAAAAAATTGAAATGAATTCATTTACTACTATTATTTATTATTTATTTATAATTAAACATTTTTGCCTAAAAAATAAAAATGAAGTAATAATTAGAGATGTAAATAAGTCAAGCTATTCATAAACTATTCGGGCTCAGTTCATTAAGTATTCATTCAAACTCATTTGTTTAATTAAACAAGTCAATCTCAAACTTAAAATTGGGCTTGAATATTTAAATGAATCAAGCTCAAACCTTACAGGCTCGACATTAAGAGCTCGTAAATAGTTTAATATATATATATATATATTCAAAAATTAAAATTACATGGATCCTACGTTATATATAAAAACACTTTTGTCAAGTATTGATTTGTAAAGCTGATTGGATATAAATCATAAGTATGGCAAGAAAAAGAAGTCAAATGTATAATGATGTTTTTATTTGGTTTATTAAGTTTATTATTAAGCTAAAATTATAATATTTAATACATATGTATTTTTGTATTTTGTGAGTTCAGGTAGATAACATTTTTTGAAAGAGATTATTCTACCAATAAATTGATGATGAAGATTTTATCACCATTTTTTTATTGATATTATGGAAATATATAGAACTTTATTGAGTGTTAATCTTGAAGTTTCCCTTTTGAAATAGTCACGAAGTTTAATTATGATCTTTTTATTTACAAGATTATCTAAATGTAATAGTCTAAAATTTTTGAATTTCATATATCACATGTTGAACACTAATCTTTATTAAATACCAAAATCGATAAAATTCAAAAATAATTTTAAAAAAAATTCATAAATGAAAAAATTTAAATTATAAATGAGCCAACAAACCAAACCAAGTTTTATTTTTTTTTAACAAATCTAAACTCAAACTTTTAATTAGACTCGTTTAAATAAATGAGTCAAGCTTGAACTACTAATTTTTTTAACAAACCAAGCTAAAACTCAACTCGACTAGTTTACACCCTTAGTAATAATTAGGAGCCGAAAAAATCGACGAAGGTTTTGCAAGAAGTGTTTCAAAACCATCAATACAGGAAATCACAAACGAGGTCACGAACACAGGTAGCTTTTGACATACGTAATCAGACTATTCCCATGAATTTGTTTGCATGGAGTGCAAATCCCCCAATAGAACACGGGTAAGGATGGATATTGCCAACCCTAACCATCATGACTACAGTAAACTATAGGGACCAATTCACAATTTGTCATTTTCATTCTATGCATTGCTACGGGTGCCTTAAACTGCAGATAATTCATCCCAACCATCCATTATAATGAAAAATGTTGGGTATATACATCTAAAGTGAGAAAAAGGTGATAAACGTGATAGATAATATGATGCAACCAAAAGAGAGAGATAGGAAAAAATGAGAGATGTTGAATAAGTGAACAATGATATTATTGAGGTATTCATGTATCATTACTCAGTTTTAATTATAAACACCTTTACAACCCCAAATGATAATTTCAGCTAGGCCAGACCAAGAACATATTCTGGCAATGCTATTCAGTCGATCATTTTGCTAAAAAAAAAAAAAAAACAAAGAAGGTAATTTTCTACCAACGACTTTGATCCTTTGCACCATCACCCCATTGAGGTCGTAATGAGATGTTGTTAGAAGAAACACTCCTCCTTGAATTTACATTATTGGAATTGGGTTGAAGCCTACCTCGTCCACGACCAAAAGGCATAGTCTCAGACTGCGAACGACGTTGATGATGTTGATAAGATCCTCCTCCATCCTCGAGTTGTTCATGAGAAGGAGACAAAGATGACGTTGTCTCATCTGCCATCTGATCAATCCTTTTCATGTTGGAACTGTTGTCTGCATGCTTCCCTCTACCTGAAGAACTCCATCCAACACCAGCACCTTTGTAAATGACTTCAGGAGGTGGATTTAATGAGAGGCTTCTTCCATGTTGTGTAGTTGCATTTGTGGAAAACTTTGAAGCACTTCCCTCACTCTTTGCATTACTCCTCCAATTGCCTTCATTCGATGCCGTTCGGGGGAACCTGAATCAAGTTTCCCAGTTGGTCAATCGAGGATTTATATGTCCACCTCAGGCCACAACACAAGCCACATCCCCTCCTATACAGTCACACAGTAAAAGGAAGAGAAGAGAAAATAAACCGTACCTCTCAAAACGACCATGTTTCTGACGTTCATGCCAGATCACTGTTTCCTTTATGTCAAATTCAAAGATTTTCTGCGAAAAATTTGGAATGCTTTTCAAGCCAAAAGACCTTTTTTTTACATCAATGTTCTACAAGGGTAACTATTGTTCTTCTTGTCTAATCCATGCCCCAACAATTGAACTATGCTTTTGACCGTTAACAAGGTTGTCTTGAACAGAAATTCGTTTAATAAGCAACTAGGTTTTACCTTTGGTGGAAGGTTCACACCCGATAGCAAATGAAGAATATAACTGCTACCACCAGCAGGCAGCTCGTAATAGACACTTCTGCAGCATAAATCGATTTTAAAATATTATGAAAATGTCCAAAGCTGAATGCTAATCGAGAAAATACTGAAAGGGAAACTTTTTTTTAGATCATACAAGACACAATCTTCTTGTCTGTTGTCACAAATATCCGTCCCCAAGCATGGCTTCTCAACACACTCATGGCAAAGACTTATGGTGCCCCCAATGCCATCACTGCTAAAAGTACAAAAATACATTAAAAAGGAAACAACTGAACTATGCCTTATTTCTAAGTTTAACACAATATATACACAGGCTACAACGTTGTCGTTGCTATAAAAGCAGAAGCAGAAAAATGACATAAAAAATTAATTAGACACCCAACCATCCCCATTGACCAACCTTATGCTCGTATCTAACTTGTTTGACTCTAGTGAAAGGTTGCAAATTTTCACTGCCAACTTGCTATTGCATCTAACAAATAAGCTATCAACTTTGACCGAATTTCTTACTGCTTCACTTTCCTACAAAACACAATTGGAGATTTAAAGGACATTCACAAAACACTGATAGTTGCAGTTTTTTTTTAAAATATATGTGTACTAAGTAATTCATACAGATAATCCCTTTATGAGTTCTCTGGTTGCAGTCAAAAGCCGTCTTTCGTCTATATAAGGAAGTTTGCAGTCAAATATTCCAGACTGTTCATCCAGCACCAATTGTGCATAGGCTTTTGGAAGTGCGTAAGCGCTGCACAGGAAAGAAATCAGATAATTTATCATGGCAAAGTAATGGTATCAAATGCGATGGAAGATAGGAGAATATAAGAAAGTTACCTCCTTGGAGGCATAACACTTAAGAGTTGATCAAAAGGTAAGAACGGGACACCTTTCTCAAAATTTACTGTCACCTGACCCAAGCCCATTAAGTCCGAAGCAAATGGAGCATAGTGGTAAGGATACAACCTGTATTTTGGGATGTTTATTCATCATTTTCCACACACATAACACATGACACGGATAAGAAAGCAAGTTAATTCTTTAACCAAATTGGCTTACCATGACCATGAAGGTACTCCTGAAAAATAGTACTGAAGAACCCATAACAATCCTTCAGTGTATTTTTGGACCTACAATTAAATGGCTATCCATCATCACAATTGAATGATGTTTTTTGTAAAAGACATGGCTATCTAACTGAGAAGGGAAAACAACAAAATCCAATAAGACAGTAGCTGTAGGGAAACACTTACTATTTCCTTCTTTTTGCATTCAATGTCTGTGGAGGTGGAGCTCTCGACAGAAAATTTCTCTTTATAATATCTTTCTTTGTATCCAGCTTTTCCCAATTTTATCTAACATGAATGGCAACAACACTTACTAATCATATATTGAATATTAACATAAGCATGCTTCACATTCATTAATCAAAGATCAAAGTTAAAGAAAAATAGCTCGTCTGAAAATAACTTTAAAGGCCTTTGAGCCAAAAGCTTATACCTTGTCGGTCAGGAGCTCTCTACTCTCAAGCAAGTCACGTTTATCCATGATGCGTTTGTGTAATTCCACTTCTAATTCCTCTGTGTTCTGCAAAATCTGATAATGAGAAGCAACAATATCAGCAATACAACATCATTCAACTCCATTAATATATTCTGGTATGAAAAATATAAGATGTCAAAAAAAAAAAAGACAAACTAAAATTGGGATTGACAGAGCAGAAACGTTATTGACCAAGGAAAGTGACGAATTTTCGGAAGACGGGTCCTCCTTATTGAGAAGAGCAGAATGAGAACTACTTTCATTGTCAAGATATGAGCAACTAGCTGCATTCTGTTCTTCCTGCTTCTGGAAAAAAATTGGAATCCCATGAGTCCATGAATGCATTATGCACATGTCCATTTTTTTAAAAATATATCTGAACTTACTGAATGCTCATAATCACTAATAAGCCTTTTCAATTTCTGGTCTCTAATTTTGGATCTTTTATTGAAGATTTTTTCTTCATATGTTCCAACCATAAGTATAAACTTTTCAACTCTTGATAGCTTCAGAAGAGCGGCATGTTTCTCCCCAACTTGCTTTCATATCATGGACACAAAAGGAGTACTCATAAGATATAGTTCAAATAAATGGAATTTAGGGATAAAAAAGCTATAAACAAACAAACAAGGAATCAGACAATAAGAGTGTTAGTGTTACCTTATTTATGTCCACAAGATATCCTCCAATTTCACTGAACCGTTTCTTGTAAACAGTCATCAGCAAATTAATAGCCCCCTGACAAGAATGACCCAAACACATAAAGATAGCTGACCACATATTTATATTTTATATTTACTGTATAAATCTAAGAAAAAAAAAAACTAAAAACCTCGCGAGTTTTCAAAGATGGTATGTGGGGCAGAAAATCATTTCCAACAAAAAAGCACATGAAGATAAAATCATCAATTATCCGCTCAAAATCAATGCTGCAACTTTTGGGAGGATCTTCTATCTTCATGTCAATCTCAAGACATTCCCTCAACAACCAAATATGCAAAAGCTTCAGAGTGCAGACACATGGATTCATAAGCCTCATGATACCAGCATCAAAGTTATAGAATGTAAATCAGTTAAAATACCTTGAATGGCTTAGCAGCAATTTGTTGCTGCTGCTCCTGAAAATAATCCTGTGCACGCCCACAATGCGAGGAAACAATTATGTATTATGTGTACAGAAGTAAAATGGATTTCAAATAGGTACAGGGTTCAGTATTAGATTTCTCATTTTCATTTTAAGCTATAGAAGATTGAATGTAGTCTATTAATAAGTATCTTGTTAAAATAACCTCTCTTAATATTGAAAAATGGGGCTCGTGTGTTGTCATTCCAAGCATTATAAGATCAGCATCCTGCATTTTCCAAATCAAAAGCTCGAACTTCATTATATTGACGATCCAAAAAAATAAGCACTCTGTCGAAACAACTTTTTTAATCTAAGATTTTCGTACAGGGCCATATAAGCAGTGGGTGGTGTTTGGATCATAATCAGGAAAACTACGTTGTTCCCTTATGAATGACACAATCTTGTGTTCCCCTTCTCCAGGAACATTAGCATCAGAAAGAATCACCTAAGTACAATCATCAACAAAAGTAAAAATTTAGCTTGATACAAGAATACAATGAATTGAACATTCTTTGTACGAAAAAACATTGGGCATATTATTTTCCAAAGAGAAATCATTGTGAACCATGAATATCATACCATAATATCCTTCCATAACGAATCAAAAGCCATCCTTGAAGAGATATAGCTTTTAAGGGCCTTTGAGAGTTCGTGCATGAACTCGGTGCCAGGTGTTATTATATTGCGATCTGACACTTCAGATTCTTGTTTAGGAAAAACCCGTTTGCCTTCCATTTCAAATTGCTTCCGCAGCCTGTCTTCCTCAGCTTCCTATAAATACAAAAAGAAAAAAGAAAAAAACAATAGTAAGCCTTATACAGGGGATGGAAAAAAAAAATTATTCGACTATTTTATATATGCTAAAGAAATGAAATGAAAAAAAATTAAGACTAAAACACGGAGGATGAAAAACCAACAAGTATTTCATCATTCTTTGCACTTGAGAAACGTCCGCGCCTTTGTGGGTCCAATTTCGCCCGTGGAGATACTCCATCTGAGTATGAAAAGCACAGAACCTCCTTAGTTAAGCAGAGATATTGAAACACTAATTAGCTCTTTAATTTATTGGTGGTGCAAGTTCTTGTGGCCAAATAATTTATATTAATCATGTTATGTTACTACTACTACTACCAGTGTTGACAACAACGAAAAATAGTATAAAGTGGGGTGGTTAATGTAATGTAATGTAAGTCTCATGTGAGTCTCACCGATAGCCAAGTACAAGAGCTTGCGAGGCTTAACCATGCTGACAAGCATATCAATGTAGTTAAAGATGTTTCTAAACACATCGTCGAATGTTGTTGGCCGGGAACTCTGAAAAACATTAAAAAAAAAAATATTCGAGGTAACTATGCACGCTTCAGAATTTAAGCAGCTTATATATATAAATATAAAACCCAACAGAATAAGGAGAAGCAAAGAGATGAGAGTAACGAACGTTGGGATGATCGGGGCTAAAGCATGGGTGGATAATGGAATTCATATCGAGATACAAGTTGTCATACTCCACGCTTGGCGTGGTAGCGGTGTTAACATCTTCAAGAATCTTTGGGTATTTGTTGACCAGCCATCCATAAAACGCTGGCACACCCATAGCTGCTAGCTATCTCTGCTGTGTTTCTCCTTCTGGTTTGTTTGATTAGAATTACTTAACTAAAGAGAGAATAAAGAGGACGTTTCTAGTGAAGCAAACAAAACAATTTCGTGAGATAATTACTTACTAACTTGTTGCTACTGTGACCAGTACTGCTTGACTTGTTGCTGACTTTTCATTTTTTTTTTGATACAGACTGACTTTTCATTTTTAGTAAAGCAAAAGTGAAGTGAAGTGACGACAATTAATTAAAGCAAACGAGGAGCAGAAGCCAATCAGCCTAAAGACTTCGACCAGAAGGAAGCCATAAAAACTGGGACATAGGAAAAAGTCCATGATGATGATTTATGAATACAATATCTGTACGGGTGGGTGTACGGACGAGTCATTTATTTTCTTTTCATTTCTTAATTAATATGTGTAAAAAAAATTTAAATAAATTATTTTGCAACAATTTTATTTTGCTCAAGAGACAATATTTTTTTAACAGAGGGAGTAAGTACAAAATTATCTTAAATTTAAAAATTAAATTTCGGTGCAGACTACAGTGAACTAGCAAATTGGTGTTGTACCAATAAAGCAACGAAGAACACCGTTGGATTGCTTTTGAACGGTTGAGATTGAAGACCGGTAACCTGCTGTATTGTTCTTTTTTTATTTGAGAAATAGCCCCAACAGAATCTGTTAATTATACATTGTAATGTGTTGACCCGATTCGTTTGATGACTGGGTTGAACCCGAAGTTTTTTATTTTGACCCGAAATAGGGGTGAAATATGTAGACGATGAATGAATGGAAGTTGTTATGTCCGATTCGATCTGTTCCATACAAATTGATCGAAGAAGTGTTTTAATGTTACATTACTATGCATTATGTCGAATTACCATGTTCCTTGTCGTAGCAATTCCGGTGTTAGATTGGTTTATTTAATTTAATCGAACAACAATTTAAATGGATATGGGTTTATATCTGTTATGGAACAAAGTTGTATGAATCAGATTAAGTAGTAGTAGTAGTAGTAGTAGTGGTCGAATGCGAACACCCTCCATGCGAAGTCTGAGCGGCAGCCATGTCTGTTTTGCAGCGATATTCAGTTTCTGCAAACCCTAATCGAAATGGCCAAGACGAAGAGGACGGTGGAGGATTGTTTACATGGGCCTGGATCTGTTGACATTTTGTGGCCCATTTGTTAAATTGAGTAGAAAGGGCCGAACAGTGAAGTTGGATTAGTAAGCCCAAATGTTAGTGTTTGTTAAGTTGTCTGTTTGTTAATTAATTAAAAATACGAACACCCTCCATGCGAAGTCTGAGCGGCAGCCATGTCTGTTTTGCAGCGATATTCAGTTTTTGCAAACCCTAATCGAAATGGCCAAGACGAAGAGGACGGTGGAGGATTGTTTACATGGGCCTGGATCTGTTGACATTTCGTGGCCCATTTGTTAAATTGAGTAGAAAGGGCCGAACAGTGAAGTTGGATTAGTAAGCCCAAATGTTAGTGTTTGTTAAGTTGTCTGTTTGTTAATTAATTAAAAAAAGAAGTTAGACTGTTTGACCCAAAAAAAAAAGAACTTAGACTAAAAATAATGAAAAGGAATTTACTTCTATTGACAAAAAAAAAATAGGAAAAGTGTTTGAGTATATGACCCAAAAAAAAAATTGATATGAGTATTAATTGTTTGTGTTGTGGTTGGTACTCAATAACCAACTCAGACTAACTCCTTTAAAAGGTCGTCCTCAGTGATGTAATAGGGAGCATTGGTATCTTTTTTTTTAGGGGTGGTTGCATCGTTGAGGTTCTTATGGAGATGTCTGGAGTTTCTTTGAGTAGTAGTCATTCATCTACAAATGCTAACCAGGTTAGCAACATTTGCAAGTGTGGGATGCCTGGTAAGCTGCAAACTTCATGGACTGAAAGCAACCCAGGAAGAAGATTTTATGGTTGTGCAAGGTATTCATTGTCTCAATCTCACTGTGATCATTTTATTTGGTATGACCCCCACCAACAAATGAAAGATCAGGGAAGGTGATAAATGGTTTACTGAAAAAAAATCATAAGCTGGGTGAAGAGATAGAAGCTCTAAAGCGTGATTTAGCTGCATGTGGCCAACTTGTGGAATCTAAAATGAGTGAAATAAGGATATAGTTCGCAAGGCTGAGGCATACAAGTCCCAGATAAGGATGTTTAGAATGGTAATAATTTGCATTATTGTGCTATTCATTTGCTTGTTTATTGCACGTATGTAATTTGGACATGTTATTGTTGTGTTATTATCGTGTTTTTTCCAGTTTAATGTTGGTTTTGTCATGCAACCATGTAGAAAAAAAGCAAATCACATACGTTTGATGTAGTATCAATTACAAAATCAATCAATATGTGGTAATGAAAAGGGGATGATCACACTACAGTGACATCAAAAAACATGTAACATCATCCTGTAAACCCAAAAAGATGGTAGTTTCCATTTGAATCCAAAAAAGCAGTATTTCTTCCTTCCAAGTCAATATCACTATGGCCTCTCGTTAGTCTTGTGCTTGTTTGGTGGCAGCCGTGGCGTTGCCTTAAACGTTGGTGGCAGCAGTGAAGATCACTTGTCTGAGCCTCATTTCTGGATTTGCCTTAAACGTTGTTGTGATAACAACTTACTTTTGAGCTTTGATTGTGTGTTCCTTACCAACTGACTTTTCCTTTTGTTTGCTATCAGCACTCTTATATTTCCTCTTGGAAGGAGTTATGTTATTATTTCCAGCCTTTGTTGGTGTGTTAGATGTCTTTTCATTAGGTGATCTTATGAACGCCAATTTCTTGGCAGCCATGGCTAAACCACCTAAGTTGGACGATCCATTTACAACCTGTGATGGGAATATATTTTTCAATGCAACCACTTTTGAAAGTCAAAACCATAACAATACTCTAATAACAACAAAAAATAAAAGAATAACCATACCCTTGCATCAGTCTGTCCATAGTATTTGTCATACTCAGTTTTAGCAAAACTACGTACTTTAGGTGTTGAGTAGGTTGAAGATTTTAGCGTGATAGGAGAAGTTCCATCTTTGTTATGGCCATTTTCATCGTTTAAGTCATCATCATCATCACTCAATACATGAATGTCATCATTCACGTTGGGACTATGACTTGGAAGGTTCCTATCATCCCAAACAGAGTTTTTTTTGTCCTTAAGAGGTGTGTCTGAAACACGTGGTGGGACTTGGTTGAACTCCTTCTTCGGTGGTTGCTCATGTTTTGGGTTAATGAGGTTCAAACCGAAATCCGTCTTTTCCATGTTCAACTTGGTCTCCATGCTAAAAATTTTGTTAAGCATGACTTGTGATAGTCTTTCCAAGTCTTGAAGTTGTATTTTCATGCCCTATATGGAAAGGTGATTAATAGTGAGAAATGAATAAACAGAATGGTATTAGAAAGTCATAATGTTTTATCCTTTTGAACATTAAGTTATATCAGTTTACCTGTACGGTCTGTGTAAGTGTGTTGATGGAAGCGACAAGTTTGAGCATTAATGGGTAGCAATCATTTTGCATATTGAGTTTCTTCTGATAAAATAAATAGAGAGAGTTAATGACGGGGGTTGGTGAAAAAAAAATTTAACATAATGAACATACTTGTCTTACCTCTAGTTGATGGTGATCCTGATGCATCATGTTGTCCTCTCCTCCATTAAGCTTACTGCGATTTGGGAGGGTGACTCTGTCCCATATTGAAATTGTCCATGATTGTCTCCATCATCACTCATTGCATTCCTGAACAATAAACAAACAATTTAATGTTGTGTCATTGAATGTCAAAAGGGAATTGGTTCAACCACCACACTTAAGATGGTGAAGAAATACCTGTTCACATCAGAGCCAAGTCCGGCCATGTTGGAGTGAGTTTGACCAGTGGTAGGTAGGAAGATTTGAAGTGTTCACTAACGATAATAGATTTCAATGGATCCCCAAAACGTGAAGGGTTGAAATGTGCAAGGCACACAATGTATTTTGACCAATTGTTATTTTTAATTTACTTTTGTTTTTGTATTTGTGGTCAAATAAATTGCATTCTCTGCATCCTGTATTTTATCGGTTATTGTGTTTAAACCGATTGAGATGTATTCAATATGTATCCCATGGCACGGAAGGCAAAAGTTTCCAATTCCATGTTTGGAGCATTTAATTTGACTTTGATATAAAACAAAGATGTCAGGCTGGTGTTTCGTTTAGGCCTCAACCAAAGTAACCAAAGTAATATCATGGTTGGGTTTAGGATATCACGAAGGAGTGTTTGTTAAATACATGATGATTTATAAATACAATATCTGTACGGGTGGTGTATGGACGAGTCATTTATTTTCTTTTCATTTCTTAATATGTGTAAAAAAAATTTAAATAAATTATTTTGCAACAATTTTATTTTGCTCAAGAGACAATATTTTTTTAACAGAGGGAGTAAGTACAAAATTATCTTAAATTTAAAAATTAAATTTCGGTCAAATTTTTTTAAATGGAATTATAAATATTGAAATATTTTTGCCGTAAGAATAAAATGACAGTAATAATTATTTTAATATAATTATATTATTTTTTATTTTTAATGATTTTTATTAAATACTATCTCCAGTCCTATATATAAGAGACAAATACCTAATTTACAAAGACCAATAAAAGATAGTTAAATAAGTTAGTTGTAATTAATATAAATTTTATTTCAAGATTATCCCTCATAGTAAATAATTAAAATAGTGACTTATACATTTAATGACATTAAACCACTCCTAATTCCCAAGCATATTATTTTCTCTCCAATGGGTATAAAAGAAATTTTATACAATTGATGCATTTAAAATGAGTCTATTTTTTTATAAATTGGACCAAAAAAATAACCCTAAATTCTCTTATATATAGAACAAGAGGTAGTAGTATATTTTAAAATATGACAAAACTTATATACAATACCATTAGTACTGTTCATACTGTTAATTTAAAATAATTATCACTTAAAAATATGAAACTTTTAAACTTTTTTTTTGTCGAGAAACTTTAAAACTTTTGAAATACATATAAAAATATAAAATATCCAACATTATCCAACCAGCCCCAAGACGTCGACGAGAAGGAAACAAAAAAAAAAGTGACATGGAAAATCTGCTGTAATGATTATTATGAATTACTTAGTTGTCCCTTTTTTTTAATTTTTTGGGTTAAATTGAAATTACATAGTGAAATTTTAATTGTGGAAATCAGTCTTTTTTTATTATTTTTTGCGGTGCACATCACGTTTGAGTTTATACCACTTTTTATCACTTTTTGTTTGAATTTCAATTTAAACATTTAATTATCTAAGAAAAAATGGTACAAAAATTAAAACACTAAAAAAATAGTTATTTTGGCTTAGATATATTTTGGCCAAAATAAAAAATTTACTTCAATGGTAAAGTATAATAATAAAAGATTTGAAAATGAAAACACGTTTAAGATGTTAACTTCTTTATTAATTATCCTTTTTCATTGGGAGCGTGTGATTGCTCAAATGTCTCTCTATACTTTGAATCTAGAAAATTATTGATCTTCACTTAGTAAGGAAATACGACATGAGCAAAGTTTAGTGCTCATTAATGAATTTGAATAAGAAACAACTGAGTTTTTTCATTGTTGTGGATAACCGAGGCCACTACGAAACTGCTCCTTGATCAATCCAGTCACTATGTAACTGCTGCTATGTATTCTGCCACTTTTAATTTTGATTTAATTTTACTTCTTTTTTTTTTACTTTTTTGGCCATGTGAATGTTTAATTTTAAATTATAAAAATCAGTTATTTAAGGATAAAACTGACCAAATAAATATGACACCAAATTGGCAGTTATACTGGGATATCCCTTTTATATATTGGTATAAAAGGTATGGATGATGCAGAATCTGTATGGGTGGCAGGGTGGGTGTGACTTTTGAAAAACTTAATTAAAAGCCATCTTAATTATAAAATTTGTTTTCGGTTAAAAAAATTTGAAATGAAATTATTTATTATTTATAATTAAACATTTTTGCCTAAAAAATAAAAATGACATTAATTATTAGGGGCGGAAAATTGAGGCCCGACCCGCAATCGAAAAACCCAGTTGAAAGCATGCAAATAGCTTGGATGCTACGTGTCATTTGGGTTAAAAACATTGGGTTTGGATAAATAGTGATGGACATCGTTTTCATGTTTACTTAAAAGTTAGTAAAATGTTCCATTAAGTGACTTCAATTTATTTTTAATCAACTAATCATGACTAAATTTTTAAATTGAAAATTTGAGCTGTTAAAATAAAAATTTAAATTGACCCATCTCATGAATTATGACTAACTTTTTTTTTTGGTCAAGAGAATTATGACTAACTTGTGTCCATATTTTGTAAAATTGAGCAAAAATAGTTATATATTCATTTGGGCCTAAAAAAGTTAAATAAGCCCAATATGAGTCCAAACCGCTCAAACTCTCCCGCCACGCCTGTGAATTGGTTAAAACATTCCAATATAAATTTAACCACATTGACCCAAAAAAACAATTTAACCACATCTTCACAAAATCGAACTAATGAAACAGAAAGCATTGCATACAGCTATTTATTTCAAATCATTTGCTCAATAAATATGTTTCATATTAAATGCATGAGCAGTAAATAGCACGTAATGGACTCTGCGTTTTGGACGCAGCATATAGAATCTATTGAACGCATACCTTTGCACTTTCCAATTTGCACAGAACTCATGCAAACATTGGACGCATACTTGATGCTTTCAATTGCACTTTGTTATGCTGTTATATTGGACGATGAATAGTAGACTGAGAACTTGTCCTACTTTGCTTCATTCATCGTGTAACACTTTGTTCTTGTTCTTCTCATTTATCGGACGCAGAACAGTGCTTGAGTAACTCTGACTTCATTGGACGCAGAGCAGTTCTTTTGTTTGTTCAGTTTCATTGGACGCAGAGTTGCACTCTTGCTCACACTGAACATTGGACTTTTATCCTTCATCTGCATTGGACGCTCACTGAATCTGTTCCTTTGAAAATCATTGGACTCTTACTGCAATTCTGCTTATTGCCAACCCTAACCATCATGACTACAGTAAACTATACGGACCAATTCACAATTTGTCATTTTCATTCTATGCATTGCTACGGGTGCCTTAAACTGCAGATAATTCATCCCAACCATCCATTATAATGAAAAATGTTGGGTATATACATCTAAAGTGAGAAAAAGGTGATAAACGTGATAGATAATATGATGCAACCAAAAGAGAGAGATAGAAAAAAATGAGAGATGTTGAATAAGTGAACAATGATATTATTGAGGTATTCATGTATTATTACTCAGTTTTAATTATAAACACCTTTACAACCCCAAATGATAATTTCAGCTAGGCCAGACCAAGAACATATTCTGGCAATGCTATTCAGTCGATCATTTTGCTAAAAAAAAAAAAAGAAGGTAATTTTCTACCAACGACTTTGATCCTTTGCACCATCACCCCATTGAGGTCGTAATGAGATGTTGTTAGAAGAAACACTCCTCCTTGAATTTACATTATTGGAATTGGGTTGAAGCCTACCTCGTCCACGACCAAAAGGCATAGTCTCAGACTGCGAACGACGTTGATGATGTTGATAAGATCCTCCTCCATCCTCGAGTTGTTCATGAGAAGGAGACAAAGATGACGTTGTCTCATCTGCCATCTGATCAATCCTTTTCATGTTGGAACTGTTGTCTGCATGCTTCCCTCTACCTGAAGAACTCCATCCAACACCAGCACCTTTGTAAATGACTTCAGGAGGTGGATTTAATGAGAGGCTTCTTCCATGTTGTGTAGTTGCATTTGTGGAAAACTTTGAAGCACTTCCCTCACTCTTTGCACTACTCCTCCAATTGCCTTCATTCGATGCCGTTTGGGGGAACCTGAATCGAGTTTCCCAGTTGGTCAATCGAGGATTTATATATGTCCACCTCAGGCCACAACACAAGCCACATCCCCTCCTATACAGTCACACAGTAAAAGGAAGAGAAGAGAAAATAAACCGTACCTCTCAAAACGACCATGTTTCTGACGTTCATGCCAGATCACTGTTTCCTTTATGTCAAATTCAAAGATTTTCTGCGAAAAATTTGGAATGCTTTTCAAGCCAAAGACCTTTTTTTTTTTTTTACATCAATGTTCTACAAGGGTAACTATTATTCTTCTGCCTAATCCATGACCCAACAATTGAACTATGCTATTGTGACAGTTAACAACGCGGTCTTGAACAAAATAAGCAACTGGGGTTTTACCTTTGGTGGAAGGTTCACACCCGATAGTAAAAGAGGAACCTGACTGCTTTCACCAGCATGCAGCTCGTAATAGACACTTCTGCGGCATAAACCGAAACAAAAATATTATGAAAATGTCCAAAGCTGAATGCTAATTAAGAAAATATTAATTGAAAAGGGAATTTTTGTTTATATATTATACAAGACACAATCTTCTTGTCTGTTGTGACAAATATTATCCGTCCCCAAGCACGGCTTCTCAACACACTCATGGCAAAGACTTATGATGCCCCCAATGCCATCGCTGCTAAAAGTACGAGAATACATTAAAAAGGAAACAACTGAACTATGCCTTATTTCTAAGTCTAACACAAAATATAAATAGGCTACAACGTTGTCGTTGCTATATAAGAGCAGAAGCAGAAAAAAAACAGAAAAAATTAATTAGACAAGATACATGTATTATTAGACACCCAACCATCCCCATTGACCAACCTTATGCTCGTATCTAACTTGTTTGACTCTGGTGAAAGGTAGCAAATTTTCTCTGCCAACTTGCTATTGCATCTAACAAATAAGCTATCAACTTTGACCGAATTTCTTACTGCTTCACTTTCCTACAAAACACAATTGGAGAATTAAAGGACATTCACAAAACACTGACAGTTGAAGTTTTTTTAAAATATATGTGTACTAAGTAATTCATACAGATAATCCCTTTATGAGTTCTCTGGTTTCAGTCAAAAGCCGTCTTTCGTCTACATAAGGAAGTTTGCAGACACCCTTAATGATGAGACACAAAATTTGTTTCCGTCAGTATATATATTTACACTGCTTGCTTAATAAAAATCTTGCTAATTATTAGAAGGGATATGGGCGAGATAACCTGCCACAAGAAGCGCTTTCCTTCATTATCAATTTCAAAATCTACAAAACCAAAAACAGAATAAGAACTAGAAAATAAGCTCAGAGAATCAGTTACTCAAAATATGAACACCAAAAAAGAACTTCAAACAAGTTAAACCAACTTACCATGAGGATACCAGTCAAATATTCTAGACTGCTCATCCAGCATCAATTGTGCATAGGCTTTTGGAAGTGCATGAGCACTGCACAGGAATGCAATCAGATAATTTATCATAGCAACGGAATGGTATAAAATGCGAAGGAAGATAGGAGAACATAACAAAGTTACCTCCTTGGAGGCAGAACACTTAAGAGTTGATCAAAAGGTAAGAACGGGACACCTTTCTCAAAGTTTACTCTCACCTGACCCATGCCCATTAAGTCCGAAGCAAATGGAGCATAGTGGTAAGGATAAAACCTGTACTTTGGGATGTTTATTCATCATTTTCCAAACATATAATGTATGACAGTGACACAGATAAGAAATCAAGTTATTCTTTAACCATATTGGCTTACCATGACCATGAAGGAACTCCTGAAAAATAGTACTCAAGAACCCATATCAATCCTTCAGTGTATTTTTGGACCTACAATGAAATGGCAATCCATCATCAAAATTGAATGTTGTTTTGTAGAAGACACGGCTATCTAACTGAGAAAGGAAAAGAACAAAACCCGATAAGACAGTAGCTGTAGGGAAACACTTACTATTTCTTTCCTTTTGCACTCAACGTCCGTGGAGCCCTCCACAGAAAATTTCTCTTTATAATATCTTTCTTTGTATCCAGCACTTCCCAATTTTATCTAACATGAATGGTAACAACACTTACTAATCATATATTGAACGTTAACATAAGCCTCCTTCACATTGATTAATCAAAGAACAAAGTCAAAGTAAAAAAAAAAAACCGTCTAGAAAGAATTTTTGAGGCCTTTGAGGCAAAAGCTCATACCTTGTCAGTCAGGAACTCTCCACTCTTAAACAAGTCACATTTATCCATGATGCGTTTGTGTAATTCCACTGCTATCTCTTTTGTGTTCTGCAAAATCTGATAATGAGAAGCAACAAGATTATCAGCAATTCAACATCATTAAACTCCATTAAAATATTCTGGAATGAAAAATATAAGATGTCAAAAAAATATATAAACGAAGACAAACTAAAATTGGGATTGAAAGAGCAGAAACATTATTGACCAAGGAAAGTGACGAATTTTCGGAAGACGGGTCCTTCTTATTGAGAAGAGCAGAATGAGAACTACTTTCATTGTCAAGATATGAGCAACTAGCTGCATTCTGTTCTTCCTGCTTCTGGAAAAGAAAAAAAATAGGAATCCCATGAGTCCATGAATGTATATGTGAATATCTCCATTTTTTTACAAATATATCTGAAGTTCTGAACTTACTGAATGCTCATAATCACTAATAAGCCTTTCCAATTTCTGGTCTCTAATTTTGGATCTTTTATTGAAGATTTTTTCTTCATATGTTCCAACCATGAGTATAAAATTTTCAACTCTTGACAGCTCCACAAAAGCAGCATGTTTCTCCCCAACCTGCTTTCATATCATGGGCACAAAAGGAGTAATCATGAGATAGAATTCAAATAAATGGAGGGATAAAAAGAACTATAAACAAAAAAAACAAGGAATCAGACAATAACAGTGTTAGTGTTACCCTATTTATGTCCACAAGATATCCTCCAATTTTACTGAACTGTTTCTTGTAAACAGTCATCAGCAAATCAATAGCCCCCTGACAAGATTGACCAAAACACATAAAAATAGCTGACCACATATTTATATTTTATATTTACCGTATAAATCTAAGAAAAAATTATCTAAAAAACCTCGCGAGTTTCCAAAGATGGTATGTGGGGCAGAAAATCATTTCCAACAAAGAAGCACATGAAGATAAAATCATCAATTATCCGCTCAAAATCAATGCTGCAATTTTTGGGAGGATCTTCTATCTTCATGTCAATCTCAAGATATTCCCTCAACAACCAAATATGCAAAAGCTGCAGACACATTGATTCATAAGCCTCATGATACCAGCATCAAATTTATAGAATGTAAATCAGTTAAAATACCTTGAACGGCTTTGCAGCAATTTGTTGCTGCTGCTCCTGAAAATAATCCTGTGGACGCCCAAAATGCGAGGAGATAATTATGTATTATGTATACAGAAGTAAAATGGATTTCAAATAGGTACCTTTTCCTTTATGCAGTTGTACAATCACCTTACTACAGGGTTCAGTATTAAATTTTTCATTTTTCATTTTAAGCTATAGAAGATTAAATGTAGTCTATTGATAAGCATCTTATTAAAATAACCTCTCTTAATATTGAAAAAAGGGGCTCATGAGTTGCCATTCCAAGCATTATAAGATCAGCATCCTGCATTTTCCAAATCAAAAGCTTGAGCTTCATTATATTGAAGATCAGAAAAAATTAGCACTCTGTCAAAACTACATTTTTATCTAAGATTTTCGTACGGGGCCATATAAGCAATGGGTGGTGTTTGGATCATAATCAGGAAAACTACGTTGTTCCCTTATGAATGACATAATCTTGTGTTCCCCTTCTCCAGGAACATTAGCATCAGAGAGAATCACCTAAGTACAAAGATCAACAAAAGTAAAAATTTAGCTTGATACAAGAAGTTAATAACAATAATGGAATGAATGTAGCATTCTTAGTACGAAAAAAACATTGGGCATATTTTTTTCAAAGAGAAATCACTGTGAACCATGCATATCATACCATAATATCCTTCCATAACGAATCAAAGGCCATCCTTGCAGAGATATACTTTTTAAGGGCCTTAGAGAGTTGGTGCATGAACTCGGTGCCTGGTGTTATAATATTGGGATCTGACACTTCAGATTCTTGTTTAGGAAAAACCAGTTTGCCTTCCGTTTCAAATTGCTTCCTCAGCCTGTTTTTCTCAGCTTCCTATAAATACAAAAAAAAAAATCAAACAATAGTAAACCTTATACAGGGGATGAAAAAATATTATTCGACTATTAATATATATGCTTAAGAAATGAAGAAAAAAAATTTAAGATTAAAACACGGGCGATGAAAAACCCACGCGCATTTCAGCAAGCATTGCAGTTTTGAAACGTCCGCCCCTTTGTGCGTCCAATTTCGCCCGTGGAGATACTCCATCTGAGTATGAAAAGCACAGAACCTCCTTAGTTAAGCAGAGATATTGAAACACTAATTAGCTCTTTAATTTATTGGTGGTGCAAGTTCTTGTAGCCAAATAATTTACATTAATCATGTTATGTTACTACTACTACTACCAGTGTTGACAACAACGAAAAATAGTATAAAGTGGGGTGGTTAATGTAATGTAATGTAAGTCTCATGTGAGTCTCACCGATAGCCAAGTACAAGAGCTTGCGAGGCTTAACCATGCTGACAAGCATATCAATGTAGTTAAAGATGTTTCTAAACACATCGTCGAATGTTGTTGGCCGGGAACTCTGAAAAACATTAAAAAAAATAATATTCGAGGTAACTATGCACGCTTCAGAATTTAAGCAGCTTATATATATAAATATAAAACCCAACAGAATAAGGGGAAGCAAAGAGATGAGAGTAACGAACGTTGGGATGATCGGGGCTAAAGCATGGGTGGATAATGGAATTCATGTCGAGATACAAGTTGTCATACTCCACGCTTGGCGTGGTAGCGGTGTTAACATCTTCAAGAATCTTTGGGTATTTGTTGACCAGCCATCCATAAAACGCTGGCACACCCATAGCTGCTAGCTATCTCTGCTGTGTTTCTCCTTCTGGTTTGTTTGATTAGAATTACTTAACTAAAGAGAGAATAAGGAGGACGTTACGGTGTTGGGCATGCCTCGAGTGATCTGGGAAACCGCTCATCCTCTACCGATGTAGACTCTCTCTAGTGGAGCAAACAAAACAATTTCGTGAGATTTTCCAATGTGAAACAGTACAGTATTGCTTGACTTGTTGCTGACTTTTCATTTTTAGTAAAGCAAAAGTGACGACAATTAATTAAAGCAAACGGTCAGAAGCAAATCAGCCCAAAGACTTCGATGAGAAGGAAAACAAAAGAACTGTAACGTAGAAAAAAAGGCTTAAATAACTTTTTGGTCCCTATAATATAGGAGTGTTTAGCTTTTAGTCCCTATAAAAAAAGTCAAACGCTTTTGGTCTCTCTAAATTTTTTTTTTTGGTTTTAGTCCCTGCCTTGCTTTGACTGCTGAGGTGTCCATTTTATGCCCAATCAGCATGCCTACGTGGCCAGAAACTGTGCCACGTAGGCTGCCACGTCATTTAATTAATTTAACCTCATTAATGAGCTGGAAAACCCATTTCCCCCCAAATTTTTTACCGCACGGTTAGAATAAAGAACCCTAAATTGAAGAACCCTAAATTCCCAAACCGTGTTCCTTCTCCATCTTCTTCCCCATTCCCGTTTCTGGCTCCATCGAAGGCGGTAGCTGCAGAATGAAGACTCGGAGTTCAACTACAGACAAGAGGTCCGCCATTTGCAGGACTTCTTCGTCTTCTTCAGCATCTCGTGGGTTAGTCTATGACTGTGGAGATGAGGTGGTGCAGTTGACTTCAAATACTGAGAACAATCCTAAGAGAAAATTTTGGAGGTGCCCAAACTGGAATGTAAGTTGTTTGCTCTTTGCCCCTGTAAGGATTTTGTCTCTGTCCCTCTAAGGATTTTGTCTATATTGTGCAGAAACGACAACATTGTACATTTTTTAGCTGGGATGATGAGCTACTGGTTAGCCAATATTCAAAAGATGAAGGGGTTCATGGCTGTCAACAACAAAGTGAAGTGAAAGATCAGAAAATTGCCAAGTTGAAGAGAAAACTTAGCTATGAAAGAAACAGGGGAAAGCTTAAAGACTGTCTTATAATATTTTCCTGGGTCCTTATTAGTATTTTGTGTACTCTATTGGCAATTAGATGTTCTGGGTGTAGGCAGTGAATTGTCATCTAAGAGTGAAAGGAAATGTATTTGGGTGGTTTTGTGTTTGTTGTATCAGTGAAAGGCTTTGTAATATTTTGGGTTTGAAATGAATGAATGCATTGCTGAGATTTGCTATGAAATACTGGTTGTTCATTATTTTGTTGGCCTACTGTGTAACTGTGATTTAGGCGTGGAGATGATGAAGGCTTTGTCTTGGACACAATTGATTGATAGCCTTTGAGAAAACATTGGACGCACAGAGTGCTAAAACATTGGACGCACAGAGTGCTAAAATATTGGACGCACAGAGTGCTAAAACACTGGACGCACAGAGTGCTAAAACACTGGACGCACAGAATTGTGAAATATTGGACGCACAAAAGATTGGACGCTGAGGCTTCCACTTAGTTTAAAACTTGTTTTCCTTGTGCGATTTAAAGTGTATGAAAAACTTGTTGAAGTAAAATCAATTCAATCCCCACGGTTAGAATAAGCACAGAAATAATTAAGAGTTAAGGGAAAGAAGAAGTAACACAAGTTTTTATCCTGGTTCACCCTTTCATTCATTCATTGGACGCATCCTCATGCTTACCATTTCATTCCATTGGATGCAAGACAGTATTGGACGTATTGCCTCATGCTGAATGTTTGACTTTTGCCATTGCCATTTTGTTCCATTGGACGCAGAGCAGTATTGTTGGCCTTTTTCAATTCTGTTCCATTGGACGCAGAGCAGTTGATTGTTAGACTTTTGATTCATTCTGCTTCATTGGACGCAGGCAATGTTGTACGTATTGCCTCATGTAGATTATTGGACTTTTGCCATCGTGCTCTATTGGACGCAGAGTGGTACTGTCTGTATTGAACATTGGACGCAGAACAGTATTGCCTTATACTGATCATTGGACGCAAAGCTCTCAGACTGCGTATTGCATTGGACGCAGAACAGTATTGCCTCATATTGTTTATTGGACGCAGAGAATCATTGGACGCATGGTCTCATAATGATTATTGGACGCATAGCTCTCAGAGTCCATTGAACAATTCTTATCCGAGGTCAAGTATCAGTATCATTGGACGCATACTCACTGGTTCTGCTTCTTTGGAAATCATTGGACGCAGAGAGTAGAATGTCTCCATCACTTGATTACTTGTACTTCTGCGATTCTGCTTCTTTAGAAATCATTGGACGCAGAGAGTAGTATTGCCTCCTACTGATTATTGGACGCAGAGCCTCCTACTGATTATTGGGGTGTTCTGTTTATAGTCCCTGTAAAAATCTATTGAAATGATTATAGTCCTTGTTAAATTTTAAGTGTTTTGCTTTTAGTCCCTATTAAATTCCAAAGTTTAGCACATGGTCCCTGTAATTATGAAGTTTACCACATGTAGTCCCTGTCATGTAAATGCAATTAAATATCAGAAACATCACTGCAGAATCGAGTGGTCTATCATTTAAGCACCATAACAGTGTCATAACATTGTCATAAATACAACATCCAACAGTGCAACAACATACAAAGTCATTGTCCATAAAGCAAAAGGTAGATGCAAAAGCTAGATACATCCATATGAATACATCCAAAAAACTGTGCTAGTTACAAAATATTCCAAAAGCTAAAAAGTCTTCTTGATGTTCGGTCCCATGTTAACACCCGCAATTTTAGATCCGTAGTTAATTTTATGACACTGAGTGAGTAGATCAAATTACATATTATAAGATGGTATTAGAAAATGAAATATCATGAGTATAGTCACCCATATTAAAGTAATTAAGATTTCGAGTTGAAATTGGAAATTTCAACAGAAAGCGATTTTGGTTATAAACAGAAAAATGAGATTTTACTGATTTGAAGGCCAAGACAATACCACCATGAGGAATTAAAGAGACAAATAGTATTTTTATATTATTTAAGAATTTAAGAATTTTAGTTTGGAATTTTCTGAGATTAGGATAAATATGTTACAGTTTTGGTCCCTGTAGAATGGGATACATGACGTATAGTGACCAGATAATTACCAGAGGGCTAAGAAATGATCCAAATGGAAAGTTAGGGATATCATTAGTGTTTTTGGATTATTTATGATTTTTAGATGGGTAGAAATTGGAAGAACTCAAAAAAACTGAAAATAGCATAAACCGTGACTCGGTTTGCAAACGTCGAAGGTTTTATATTTTTCTGGAGACTGTTTTTATGTCAAAAAAATATTTTAACGAAACAAAAGTTATTTCTTTAATATTTCTGATTTTAGGAATTTTTCTAGAGTTTTGCAGGAAAATTTTACTTTTAGCCATTTTTAGCACGTTACGGGTAACCGTAGCGGAAACGGGGTATCAGAAAATGATCAAAACTTGAGTTGTGAAGTTCTAAACTTTATTATATTAATTTTAGGTTTCAAAATTAATTTTTCCATTAATCAATTATTTGGAGAAATATTTATTTCAAAATATATATTATAATAAGCAATTTGGCCCACTTGTGCTCCCAAAAGCAAAACCCCAACTTGTGAATTCTTCTCCCTTCCTTTCCAGCTGACTTTTGCACGAAAATTCAGCCCCAAAATGGTGCTTTATGCCCATGTGCTCTTGTCTTAAAAGTCTTGGTTGGAAGAAATATTAAAACACCTTTAATTCTTAATTTAATGCAAGATAATATCAAGTGGACAAAAGCATATCCTTGGCCATTTCTTTTGGGTTCAGCCGTGACTTAGGAAGGGAAAAGGATAAGGTTTGCTTTACTTTTCATTTCCTTTCTCTCTCCAAAGCCAAATACTCCATTGTTGCTCTTAAGCTTTCAAGCTTTTTCCTAAACTATTTCTTTGATTTCCAAGAGCTTTGATCCATCAATCTTCTTCAACCAAGGTTGGTTTATGATTCTAAACCATCAATCTTTCATATACTTTCATGATCTATCTCTTTTGGTTTTTAGATTATGTGTTTCTTCATTATTTTGAGGAAATATCTTTGTTTTGGTCTTAGGTTCTTATCCTTGGAACCAAGAGGTTTGATCTTCATTGTGATCCATTTTTCTTCAAGAGCAAGAGGTTTGTTACTAGTTTTGGAACAACAAAGCTAGAAGTGGATCTTAGTGTTCAAAGCTTCTCTTCAAGAGGTAAGTGGGATGTTCTTCTAAAAGACACAATTTTTATGTAGTTCTTGTGTTGTATGATTTGGGTGGCATGATGACAACTCAATAACCTTGAGTTCCATCTTTGATTTGGGTGGTTAAAACCATCCTTGATGGGTTTTAGATCACTAAACTAAGATTGGTAGCTCTAGGGTTTTTGTATGAGGATTGGTAAATTTTAATGTCATGGATGTTTTCTTAATACTTGGGTAAAATGAAAAGTTAAGAAATTTACCTAATAAGAAAAATGTGTGTATGCTTGGATTTGTCAAAATGTAATTTTTTTGAAGTTGTGGGGTAAAAAGTCAAAATCTAGACTTTTGGGGTCAAAATCGTAATTTTGAAAGTCTAGGGGCAAAAATAGAGACTGGACGCAGAAACTGGACGCAGAGACTGGACGCAAGAACTGGACGCAGAAACTGGACGCAAACACTGGACGCAGAGACTGGACGCAGAGATTGGACGCAGAAACTGGGCGCAGAGACTGGACGCAGACTGGACGCAGGAACTGGACGCAAGAACTGGACGCAGAGACTGGACGCAGAGACTGGACGCAAGAAACTGGACGCAGAAACTGGACGCAGAGACTGGACGCAGGAACTGGACGCAGAATGGACGCAGAGACTGGACGCAGGAACTGGACGCAGAATGGACGCAGAGACTGGACGCAGGAACTGGACGTTTTGGGGTCAAAATATAATTATAAAAAGTTATGTGGTTTTAACAAATAATAAGAAGTAAGGGGCATTTTTATAAATGCGAAGAGTCTCACACGTAGTTGGAAAAGAGTCTAAACGTGGCGTTGTTAACTTAAAATTTTACACGTTGTTGAGAGAGGGTCAACACGTGGCGAGTTGAAGATTCGAGGAATAATGCTACACGGTGTTGGGAGAGAGCTAACACGTGGCGATGAAAATCCTAAATGAAGGATTGCATTATTCTCCTTGTATGTGTGTATGAATTGTATTGTCATATGCATTTGAGATATTGGCTTTTGCCAGGCTAGCTTTATGCTATCATGAGAGTATACAATCCTAAGGTGATGGATTGAGAATAAGCATAGTCTGACTATAAGTCTTTGAGGGCGTTCAGGTCACGAAATTCTCAATGGCCTTGAGGGGAATCTCCTTGTGTCGAGAAGAGTAGTATACCTGGCTTGAATGATCCTAACCGGCTTGTCTTATTTATGATGTGGTGCACGAGTTAGCACAATGGGCCATACCGAATAAATGACAACAAGGGCTAAGAGATGGTCAGGTTGCATTTATGTTAGGTACAAGTTCCGCCATATCGCTCTACTTAGTTGAGGAAGAGAAGTCTCCATGGAGCAGTGCACCGGTGTGATGAGAGATGATTGAAGTGTCATGCATATATATATCTTGATTGAGATAGATGATTTTGTGATGATGTGTGTTGGTTGTTTGTGAACTTAGAGTAAAGTTTTCAAATGATATTTGCTTATTTTTGAAGTATAATAAGTAGTATTTTTCCTCTTACTATGTATGTTTTGTGATCGTGACTTTGGGAGAAACTCACCCTTGCCTATATGTTTTGTGCCCTTCGGGACATGATTTATATAGATTGATTACTAGCTGAGTGGACTAGACAGGACTCAAAGAACGAGACGTGCATTGGAGACGTGTCAACAAAGTGGAAGGACGTACGAGTCCTACTTTTGTTGGAGTTTTTCTTATTTGAACTTTTTGTAGAAGTTCTTAGTGCTTGACCAGCATAGAGAGTCTGTACTGTTTTGGCAAAGGGATTTCTTGTGTATGATACGTTCCATTATAATTGAATAAGTTTTAGTTCCTATGTTGTTTTCTGGTTGGTGTTTATTCTCACAAAGTATTTCTTTTAAAAAGAGAAAAAAATTGACAGAGATAATCCATTTGTGAAAATTAAATAAATTTTGACAGCGTTTTTCGAAAGAAGAATTAGAAGAAAGATTTTAATTTCCGCATTAGAGGTTCAGTTATGAAGTGTAATGCCTCCTGAGAAAGGGGTGTTACACCATGTGCACCCTTGTATCCCCATAGTAGCTGTCTTCTAGGTCCCACTTAATTGAGAGGGAATCTGAATTTGTGTTCCACCATTGTTCTCAGCAGCAATTTCAAAACTCCCTCCCCTTAGATCTGTAATAGTTCCCTGAACAAGACCACAAAAACCATAAAAAACAAGTCACACATTCAGTATAGTGGGGTTCCCAGTTTCAGCAGTGCGTATCCCAGGTTTCAAAAGTGTAGAAGCAGTGGGGAAAACTTACAGTTTTGACCATGTGTCTTGCAAGAAGGTCTGATATCCTTGGAAGAACAGGTTCAACAGCAGATGGTGCAGGTTGAGATGCAGATCCAGTTGTTGGATGAGCTGGTCCGGATGCAGATCCACTTGCAGGTTGAGATGCAGATCCAATTTCAGCAGGTGTAGTTCCAGCCCTTCCTCCCCTTGATCCCCTTCCCCCCCTTGCAGATCCAGTTGGTGCAGACCCAGTTGCAGTTACAGATCCAACTGCAGACCCAGTTGGTGCAGATGCAGATCCAGTTGCAGTTACAGATCCAGCTGCAGATCCACTCCTTGCTCCCCTTCCTCCCCTTCTTCCCCATGCACTTTGCTGTAAAAAATAAACATAATATGAAGGTGTGTATTATTGAAGTTTGTTACCTCAGTCACAGGCTGCTGAACATCTTCAGCAGGGGGGTTCTCAGGCACAGGCTGCTGTCCTCTTCACTGTCACTGAGGTGAACATCTCTGATAGATTCATCACTACTATCATCAGCCACAACTATGTCATCATTCATGCCATCCAGATTGAGAACACTTTGCCTCTGAGTTTTGGGAACCACCTCATCAACATCTAAATGTTCAATGAAGATGTCAACCTCATGTCTCCCCATCCTGTTGAGAGCATAGTCAGCCATTTCCAATGCATGGCTATCAAGAGTAATCTCTTTCAGCCCTTCTTCAAACTTGTGTTCAAACTTCTTCCACCACAATCTCACATTACCATTGATGCCCAAATCATTCCTCAGAATTCCCAATGCCTCAAAGTATGACCACCTGTCAATATCTACACCATGAATCGTGTGCAGTTCTCCATGATCATAATGTCGATCAGGGTCATGAACAAATTCACCCCTGCTATATATGTTCACAGCAAACGACATACCTGCAAAAAAAAATTAAACCCACAGATTATTCACCAGCCAAACAAACACACATATAGCAAACTAAAATGATTAAATATTCCAAACAGAGACCAAAGACTAACAAACAGCAGTCACAGACATGATTAAATATTCTAAACAGGGACCACACACTAACAAAAGCAGTCACAAACATGATTAAAAATACCAAACAGGGACCAGAAAAGGGAGAAAAAAATTGGTAGGGTTACACATATAACCACTACGTTCAGATACCAACAAACAACAATACACTACAAAAAACTATTCCAATCGTCTTCGTCTTCGACTCACTGGTTCGCACTCAGGCACGTCACCGTCTTCGTCTTCAAGCTCAATCGCACTCTGGTTCTCTCTCACACACACTCGGGTACTCACGATCTCTGCATCTAGGGGTTCTATCGCATGGAACTCTTCTCCTTTCTCACTTGGAAAATTCAGAACTTGGAAATTGGAAATGCAAAACTCAATAATAGTTGATTGACCGTGCGGTAAAAAATTTGGGGGGAAATGGGTTTTCCAGCTCATTAATGAGGTTAAATTAATTAAATGACGTGGCAGCCTACGTGGCACAGTTTCTGGCCACGTAGGCATGCTGATTGGGCTTAAAATGGACACCTCAGCGGTCAAAGCAGGACAGAGACTAAAACCAAAAAAAACAATTTTAGAGGGACCAAAAGCGTTTGACTTTTTTTATAGGGACTAAAAACAAAACACCCTTATATTATAGGGACCAAAAAGTTATTTAAGCCTAGAAAAAAATATATATCTGTACGGATGGGTGTACGGGTGATGACTTATTTATTTATTGCAATTTTTTAATTGGTGTGAAATTTTTTTAATAGATAATTATTTTCAAACATTTTTATTTTGTTAAGAGAAAATTTTTGGATGGAGGGAGTAATTACAAAATTATCTTAAATATAAAAATTAATTATCTATAAAAGTCTCCTAACACCTATTTTTTCATTCACGTTACTAGGAACTCATATCTTTTTTTTTTTGGCCGAAGGAACTCATATCTTCACTAGGCACCAATATGAGAGAATGAATGTTTTGAGGCCCAAATTGGTAAATACACCCCAATTTTTTGTCATACACCCCACATTTATACAGAAAATTATTATTATACCCTCATTGTTTGATTTTTTTTTTTGATTTTGCATCTTTTTTGGAAACTGGCCATACACCCCCAGTTTCCGGAATACAAATTTGACTGGAGTTTCTGGAATGTAAATTTACATTCCAGAACTGAATTTTCCTGGAGTTTTCGGAATGTAAATTTTTTTCTGGAGTTTTCGGAATACAAATTTACATTCCAGAAACTGGATTTTCCTGTAGTTTCCAGAATGTAATTTTTTTTTGGAGTTTCTGGAATGTAAATTTGCATTCTGGAAACTTCAGTTTCTGAAAAAAATACAAAAATGCATTCCAGAAACTAAATTTACGGTAACAATGCGAAATTGGAAGAAAAAAATATCAAATCAATGAGAGTATAACAATATTTTTCTTTTTAAATGTGGAGTGTATGTCCAAAAATATCGGTGTATTTACCAATTATGTTTTGAATCAATAGAGTTTGGCCCATAAGTGTAATAAAAAAACTGAGTTCGGCCCATAGATATTTAATATTCACACCTTAAATTACATGCATTATGTTGAACAAAAAAAAAATTAGATGCATTATATCCCTATAGCTCATGTGGTTTAGAGTTTGGAGGATATGTAAATGGGTGAGGGATCGATCCCCACCCACCCCAAACCCCTCAAATTGACCAAAAAAAAACATGCATTACTAATGACCAAAACAAAATTTACATGCATTAATTTGACCAAAAAAAATTATTACATGCATTACATTGTTACTGGGGATAGACAGGTAATGGGTTGGATCAAAAAAAACAAGACAGGTAATGAGGAATGCTTCATATTCCCAACCTCCGTCTTTACTTACAACAAAGCCCTACCATAGAGTACTGGAAGTTGGTGGAACGAGTAAATTCGTCTTTCCTTTTAGAATCTACCGAAGCTTATTTTTCACAAAGTTGCAGGTAAAATAAACCACGTCCATGAATATTTCTCCTTAATTACTCCATCTTTTATGCATCTAATTATGTCTATCTTAACATTTTCAACAAAAAAAATTACTTCCTCCTGTCCAAAATATAAGCAATAAAGACACTTTTTTTTTGTCTAAAATATAAGTAACATTTACCAATTTCAAATAAATTAAATGTTAGTTTTCTAATTATACCATTCATTTAATGTAATATTCATATTTACGAGAAATACCAAAGGGAGTATTTTTGGAAAAAAATTTTGAAACTAGTGAGTATTAATTAAGATTATTACATTTTCAAAGTATTCTTTGGTCTGTATGTTTTTGTACTATGTTGTTTATATTTTGGACCAGAGAGAGTATATACTAAGTCAACTAAATCACACTTATGATCATTTTCGCATCTCATGTCTAATTAAAACAGAAAGAGCAAACACAACAAAACAAACCAGTGAGAGTGTGAGACACTTTGTCGTCGCCCTAAAAATTAAATACTAGGTTATGAATGTGATTAATATTGATGTGTGTTGTGTGAACTAAGGACACGATCCTAAAGCTATGGGAGCATTGATGAAACTAATTAATAGAACTACGTACAATTAAATATGTCAAATTAAAAAATTGATAATACCCCCTATTTTATTTTCAACGAAGTTCTAATCGCAACACTACATACAACAAGTTTAAACTTCTCTTTTTTTCATTAAAAATTAAAAATAAATCCTAATTGAAGGATCCAATGTGTGATTTCCCAAAGAACAAGAGAACCTTGGTCAGCTACATAGACGACCCGTATCAGATTTCCATGGAATTCAAGTCAAGCAACATGATTACTACTCCCTTGGGTTCTTTTTATAAGAAATATAGTACAAAATCATCAAGACCAATGAAGTGTATTGAAATTAGTTAATTATAATTAATAATGTTATAATTTTTCAAAAGTACTCTTTTTAAGATCGGTGGCTTTTGATATTATTTTTGTGAATTTTATAATAAATAAAGATAAAGTTAAAAATAAATAATAAATATTAATAAAAATAAAACATTATTTTTTATAAAAATAATTATCTGACTCTTTTTATTTCTTATATATAAGATAGGCGGAAGTAATCAATTGATAAATTCACGTGATAAATTCACGTGACAAAGACAACCTCAAAAATGTTAGGCAAATCACTCTCTCTCTCTCTCTCAAACGCACACACACACAAATTGGGGGGCGTGGGGCCCTTAAAAGTCAAAAAAAGAGAATAAGATTGAATCCCAATTAAACTGAACAAGGTGTTTTCAGCATTCATTCGTCTCCGAAACCTTCGCTTTTATTTTCAGATTAATACTTTCATCCTCCATGATATATAAATGAGCAATGATATACATACACTTAAAAAATATATCTATCCATTCAACGTTTTTCATTTTTTTTTATCTTTCTCTAACTATCACATCACATATCATATTATTTTATCACTTTTCTCTTATCTCTCTCTTTCTC
Source organism: Glycyrrhiza uralensis (assembly GCA_030159175.1). Lineage (NCBI taxonomy): Eukaryota > Viridiplantae > Streptophyta > Magnoliopsida > Fabales > Fabaceae > Glycyrrhiza > Glycyrrhiza uralensis. The sequence continues at coordinate 50,021,553 of BRZY01000003.1, read as the reverse complement.
TCTCTAGTGGTAGATTAGTATTGGGTGTCCACCAATTATTTTTCTATATAAATATATTCCGATGTAGTATAAAAATTATATAACCAAGTCAGTCCATGACAATAAAAACAAAATAAGGAGTAAAAGTTCATGCAATTTAATTATTTCTTATAAAATTACTCAAGGAGACTTATCCAATTAATTATTAATTACTCCTAAAAAAAATTAAATACAGTACTGGTACTAAGGGGAAAAAAGATAAGAAACTCCCGAACTGCGGCAAGGTTGGTGGATCGAGCTAGCTAGCGCTAGAACTAACAATTCTAACCGAAAAAAGAAAGGAAAGAAAGAAAGTGAAATCAAACTATAATATCCTTAATTATAGTACTCATCACTAAACGTCAACACTGCAACTCTGCAAAAGCTGAAACTTGACCGGCGCCGGAGCCACAGCTCCAATCCCACCGTTCCGGTCACCGGCGAACCTGACGTACGCAGGACAGTTAATATAAATGTGGTACCTGCCGGAGATCCAAGTCCCAACCTTCCACTTGACCCTTCCGTTGACCTTGAGGTTGACCAACACCACCCCGGCACCCTGCAGGTCCTGCTGAAGGGCGCTGAGCGTGTATGGTGAGACCGGTACGGTAGCGCCGTAGAGGAATGGGGACCAAACTGTGAAGTCCTTGTGACCCTGGTATGTGTCGGGAAGCGCGGTGGCGAGTGAGATCTGTTGGCTACGGTACGATGCGTACACGTGGAGTTTCTGGTAGTAAATGCCGATGCGGCTGTTTGGGTTGTGAGATGAGAGCGTGACTTGCATGGTTAGTGTGAGGGTGTTGGGTATTGTGGGAACCGGTTCGGCTGAGGAGAGGTTGAAGGCGTACACGGTGGCGTCTTGGAGCATGAACTTGGGCTTCGTGGGCCTTAGGATGATCCATATTAGGAAGATGATTATGAGTATTAGGATGGTGAAGGCTACCACGCCGGCCAATATGCGGCGGAGGAGCTGGCGGTTCTCGTCGTCGTGGTGGCCGCACTCCTTCGTCGACATGCTGCGATAGATATATGTAATTGCTCAACAACACTGCAAGGACGGGTTTTTGTTATATATATATATATATATATAATGAAAATAATGTTTTCCAATCTCTACTCACCAATTTAGAGAATGTTTCTTTTTTTGGGACCCAAAAAATTTTAAATCAAAGAGACATCTAGTTGGAGCGAAAGGTCCAAGATAACCTTGAGAATGCTTCTAGTTTCTAGCTGAAGGCCTGCAATATATATAAGGAAAAAGGTAAAAGAAAATGATTGTTTTGAACAAAAATAAATGAGTTTGGTGGTAAGGCCTATATATATGCATATATGTATAGGTGATGAAATTCAATTGTGTGCAAATAGTGGTAGCTAGCTAGTATATAGTTAAATTGGTATGGGTGAAAATCTAGTTCAATATGTCACGTGGGATTAAGATCAGGTTTGCGTAACCACGGAAAATTACTATGGGTTGTCGGAAAAAAAATAGGGGAATAGGCTGATTGGTACGCTATCCTTATCTTCGAGGTGAAAAAATAATGCTAAACCTGTAAACCAACGGTTCTATGAGGGGGAAGACAGTGGCGGGACCCGAAAATAATTAATCGAAAGTGTGGTGTACGAAATGCCAGTTGTGCTATACTGCATGCAGTTACCGGTTACCACTAACTAACTATAGGGACAGGACACTGATCTCCTCAAGCACTAATTTGTAGTACTTGCTAATTCGTAATTTTATAGAAACAGTTTTTTATAAGCTAAAAATGAGTAAATTTTGATTTTGATAATTTTCTTACCTCTAGTTTTGATCTTGTTCTGTTGTATTTTTATTATTTTTTAAGTAAAATTAGTGATTTGGTCCTTAATTTAATTGTTAATTTTAATTTAGTCTCATAATTTTTTTTGCTTCAAATTGGTCCTTTAAGTTTTTTTTACTTATTTTTTATTGTCATATACATGTATATTGTTTCTATCTTTGTCTACACAGTCTAATCCTAATCTATTTGATTTATTCAAGCATTTTGTTCGCCTATTTCAGCCTGTATACACACTTAATTATGTTATAAGAAGACTACTTAAACTTACTTTTAAAACATAAGAGACTATTTTGTTACAAAATAAAGATAAAAGACCAGATTAAAAAAAATAATAAAGTTAAATTACTAGACATAGTTTTGTCTATTTTTTATGTACCAAATATAGAAAATAACTCCTATGTTCTACTATGTCCTGTTCTAATATGTCTATCGAACCCTAAGAAATAATTTAATGTAAGTTTGGTTTCTAGGTATAAATGTACGCTTTTGTATATAAACATGTCAACTTTTCATCATATTAGTATTGTGAATTGAAAATATTTGCAGAGTCATTTACAGTCTGAACATTTATGCGTAATTAAATGTTAGTCTTTGTCTGTGGCATATGATTCAAGCCAGTTAGAAATTTCGGGAACAGTGAGAAAGGGAGCCTGACTTTGGAAGAAACGGTACTTGATCGGTACATTAATCAATTATAGTAGTAATTCTTTTCTAGATCTGATATTCAGTAGCAAGATCTAATTTACAGTTGTTAGTAAGAAGCCAAGTTTTCCGTTAGTATGCTTGATATACATAGTTTTTTTTTCACTGTTTTTAAATCTTTACATATTTAGCTAAACAAATGCTGAAACCGGATATGATCATCATATATTTTACTACCTCCGTCCCTAAATATAAGAACCTTTTAACTAATTCACACCCTTTAAGAAAATTAGTTAAGTTAGTTAATAGCAATAAATTTGTCAATGATTTACTATACTTTTCCAAAACTAGCCCTAACACTTATTACTATCTCTCTTCCCTCCTCTCTCTCTCATCACTTAATTAATGCATTGGAAAAGGTAGAGTAGTTGGGTGATCATAAGGGCATTTTAGTCAAAAAATAATTAATGCAACTAATTTTTTGGAAAGGTTCTTATATAAAGGGACTTTCATTTTTTTGTAAAGGTTCCTAAATTTAGGGACGGAGGTAGTATTAGCTAGAGACTAGTGTTTGTTCACGTAAAAGACACTCCACAACACTAGGATTTTTTGGGGAATCGATCTGTTGGTAGCAAAATTGATTCTATTTGGGGTAAAACTATGTCTTAATCAGTCTAAGCCTCTACAGACAAACGCAGATTAATCTTTCTTTGAAAGCATTGGGACAATGTATGGAGTCGAAACAATCTCCCCTCGAACAAAAAAAAAATGACACTCCACAACTGAACGACATTATTATTGTGCAAAGAACACACAGCAAACTTGTTTATGACACCTGTTTCCACAAACTTATCCCAATCCGCTAAGAGATCATTATTTCAATCAAGAAAGTGAATTCGCGCAAACTCGAGCTACTTATTACCTCAATAAAACTTCAGCGCATCTGTTTTTTTTATAATCATAGTAATTAAGAGTTAGATGTCAAAATCAAATCAAAATAAAAAATTATAATTATGACCGCGAGAGCAAAACGCATCAGCAGCACTCATCTTTTTAGCAATATTAACATGATCTTAATATTCAAACCTCCCTCCCCTGTTTTTATCACTCAAACCTGCAAAATTAGTTTTTCTTTTAATCCAGATATCATAAAAATGGGTTCTTCCGACTCCATGCAATCAAACTCATCCATTTCTCACAAGAATTCTTATTTTTTGACGCCGTAATTTTTTAAACTATCTTTGCTCTCCTCCTTTTTTATGATAAAAAGTGTGAGATTTCTCCCCACTTAGGGTCAAGCCTATGCTTTTGCTTATTGGATGCATATCTTTTATTTTATTTTGTTCCCTAATGTTAAACATAGTAAAGTAAACATAAGATTACAACTTAATGGATGTTTCTCACGTCCACAGGAAAATGTAGTGTTAAAGAGGAATAAAAAAAAGGTGACTTTTTTCTCTCATGTACATTTTTCAGTAGCTACAGAATTTGCATAGAATACGATGTCACTGGTAGATTCTCTATGTTGTTTGGCCCCTGAAACTGTAATATGGTCTCACTAAGTCCTTGAAACTAACGAAAAGACAATTTAGTCCCTGAAATTGTAAAACTGTTTCACAATTTCAGGGACTAAAATGACAATTAACTCAACAAAATCCCTTAATCTAACGTAAAGAGTGTACGTGTATATGTAGAATGTTGCCCTTGCAAAGATTTGTGTCATTATTTGACTTAAACACCACATGGATAGCAAAGAAATCCTGCCCCATGAAAAATTAATGGCAACTGTCGCAAGCATTGGATACAGGGCAGGGGTACCGTAGGGGCATAGTAGTCACAAAGATTCCAAATATGGAGGTTCATCTTGAACATGCAGATGAAAACTTCAATGACGTGTCATGTGTATACAAGTACAACCAACATTATTTGTCTATATATAGTATAGTATAGTACTAATCTCGCAATCATATAGCCTTCGAAAGGCATTGGTATTACGGTAGAGAAGAAAGCTTGGAGTAATTTGCATGAGTTCAATAGTTCATGGATTTACACTCCATTTCTACCTATAATCTCCAAGGACTAATTAATTATCCAATCGGACCACTCCCACATTGATAATAGGCCAGAAGAAACCTACATAATCATTTCTTCTACATTTCAATTCTTTCTTTGTTTACTTGCATGAGTGGATTTTAGACCACATTGGTAAGGAACTAAGGATCATTGCCTAAAAGGGGTAAACAGAAAACAAGTCCAGAGGTTGAGACGTGCCTCCGTGAAGAAATGAGATAAATGACAAAGGGATAAAGCAGAGTCAAAATGGACGAATGTTAACACCTCTGTTTGGAAGGGAACCCAATATTGGAAGATATGTGAGTACAAATAAGGGACAAAGTGCATACTTTTTCGATGGATGCTACCACTCCTAGCTAGCTTTCTTAGGGGCCGGCCTTTTCCAACATATTGTGACTGAAACCCAATATTGTTTTGCTTGATTGAATATTGAATGTACTAAAACTACGAATTCCCTAATTCTAAATGTCAGTTTTGGACCCCCAGGACAAAAATTTGATTAGACTGGTACACCTAGAAGTTGTGGGACCATGACATGCATCCAAATAATAGTCATCATAGATTAGATTCATAATTTAGAACTTTATAGTGGTTGGAAGTGGGTGATGCTTAAGTGTGAGGAAACAACCCTTTGGTCCCAAATTTGACTTGTCTTGCAAGGTATCATGGTTGGCCTTTTCGATTTCTAAATTTTTTTTAGGATACTTCATTACTATGTGCATTACTATGTGTATATGCATCCGAAAAGCTCAAGAGCCTCCATCTCCAATATTCAGCTGAAAAGTAAAAGATATATATAATGCCTTTTTGGCCCACACAAGCTAAGGATCCTTTCGGCAACTATTTGAATCATATATTTATCTTCCAGCTGCTATTTTCATTTCTCCTTCAGTTACATTGAATCTTACGAATGAAGAAAAGTGGCAGTACAATTTTCTTGGAACCTACCCTTTGAATATCCTATAAATCAAGGTGACACCGGATACTCATCTCTTCAAAAAATGATTCAAAAATAGAGGGAACGGACAAAATACAAAAGTGATATATATATATAATATATATATATATATATATATATATATATATATGTATATGGGAAGAATAAAGCAATATGTATATATAGACACAATGACGTGAGATTCCAATGGAAAAGCAGATGATAAAAAGGAAGGCAAGGAATCAACTTCACTCGAAACAAAGGACAACGAAGAACATTATAAAACAGTCTATATTTATCATGGGATTTGTAAGATAATGGCATTTCTTAGCATTATTTGGGTATAAAGACTAAATAAGGGATGTAATAGAAGGGAATATAATGACAGAAAGGAAATCAAGATCCCATGAGAAAAGAACACAATACTACTACTACGGGTCCATTTAATTTGGGAAAGGATGAAACTTTTCCAGCAATGGAAAAGTTGACTTTTACCTGTGTCGGGCAATAAACCAGTAAATGATTATTTGTAGTTTCCTCCACAATAAAATGCATAAAATATTTTTATTCACAGCAGAATGCCAATATTACAGTTTGTTTTTTTAATAAAAAAAAGAAAGAAAATACCGGACACCAGTAAATCTTCCTGCTGATCATTTTTCTGTCCCATTTTCATTAGCTGCAACACTGGAAAAAGAAATTTTAAACCCATCTTCTACCCTTCCTCTCCTGTTCATTGCCCTCTTCTACCCTTCCACTCCCTCATTGGTCTTTTATACCTTCAAAGCCGAGTTCGTCTCGTCATTGCCGTCTTGTAGCATCTTTTACTGTTCCTCTTCTCGAGCCAAATATCGTTGCAGTCTGTAAGAGTGGATCTGGGCAGAACATTCTATGAAGGTCGTCGCTTCCTTGGTCGCGTTGGTGTCGAAGGTATGTCGCTACCCCCCCCCCCCCCTCTACATTTGAATGAGTGCGAATATGTATAAATGGTGGTCACTATTTAGATGTCGGTTACCCAGAAATTAATGGTTTTAGATCCGGTTTTGAATCCCTTTTCTGGAAAACCGTAAACCAATTTTTGTCTATTCTGATTCAATTACATCGAATATAAGTTGTGCAGTAGTGTAATAATGGTTGTATTTATTCACCATTTTAAGGGGAATATTATTGGAAAAAATCTGGGTTGATGTGTTGAATACCGATTATTGTGTTAAAGGGAATAAAATTGCAATAAATTTGGGTTCTGATATATAACTGGTATTTTCTATGGTAAAGATGTGTCTGCTAAAATTGCAAATAAGTGACAGTATAATTTTGTCATGCAGGGTGTTTAGAGTTGCTGATGGGAACACTGAAGAAATTTATTATTAGTGTTAGACTGCATTATTTGGACATGTTAATTGGGACCCTTGTGATTGTGTTAGACTTGATGACTATCTGCTGTTCCCAGAGTAGTTTTTTGTTTCATTTGGACCATGTTAATTGGGACCCTTTTTATTTGGACCATGTTTATTAGGACCCTTGTGATTGTGATTGTGTTAGACTTGATGACTATCTGCTATTAGATTCCCAGGGTAGTTTGGTTTTTAAGACCATCTTAATTGGGACCCTTTTTATTTGGACCATGTTAATAGAGTACTTCGTTTTAACGCACGGATTAATCAACTATGGCTGATGCAAGGTTCCACCATTTGGCTAATTTTTGGGAATACATAAACTATGGGAAAAAAACCCATGCGTATCCAACATAAAAAAAACCAAAAAAAAATTATTTGTTTTCTGGAAATTATATCCGTTTAATCAATTATATAACCAATATCAAAATTTTAATATTAAATTAATTTTTTTAATAACTTGATATATTTTCAATTTTATTAATTTTTAGACCCATTTTAGCAAATAATATAGAATATGTAAGAAACTGAATAGTCAGGTGACCGGTAATCAATCTCAGCCATTCATGTAAAAGTTACACTAATCGACAATAGGAAGGTGACTTTCCCATTGCTGGGAAAGTTTTATCCTTTCCCAAATTAAATGGACCCCTACTACTACTACTACGGAAAATGTTTGTTTCACACAACAGTTTTTTACATTCCACCCCACACCCTTCTCCAATTATCCAATCCAATTACCATGTAAGAAAAGTAGGCATTGGACTTTAGACCGTAACATGTATCATCTCTAAGGCTAATAACGTGTCACATCACTAACTTCTTTTATTTTTAACTAAAATCATTGTTGGTCGTAGTTTTCTTTACTATTTTTGTTAAAAAAATACTTAATATGGGTAGGATCCATAGATTAATTTATTATAAAAAGAGAGGAAATTGAATTTCTCTATTCCCTTTTTTACCATAGAAGAGGAGTGTGGAATAGGGTATAAAAAATTGTGGCGTCAAATGATAAAATCTCAATTTCATTAATATTTCAGAAACTTGGATGGTTTTTTTTTTGCCATAAAAAGTCAATTGAAATAAAAAAAAAGTCAATTTCAGAAAGACTTGGATGGTTAAAATACTGTGCAAGAAAAAAATTGAACATCCTTTTTTTGCCATTGAAAAAAAAATTGAACATCCTTTTTTTTTCGGTCCATAAAAAAATTTTGAACATCCTAAAAGGAGAGAACAATTGAGTGGAATGAAGCTAGGGGATTGGGCCATACTGAGACCAGTAAGTTAAAATGACATGCAATACCCAATCTCAAATGTTTAGTGTTCCAATGATTTGTGGACGGCAGCGCATCATTTGTTTTATTGTGTATGCTATCAGATGCTGGCTTATGCTGTGCCTAGGGACTTTGGGCCCTGTCTGTATTGCCTTCGGGCTTGGGCTATGCCCTTATCAATGATAATTATCTCTATTGACCAAAAAAAAAATGCTTATATGAGTCCCCCAACCTAGCTCAAGTGGAAAAATGAGTTGCGGTGATACTAAATGGTGGGATTTGATCCCCCACCTCCCCAAATCCCCCTAAGTCCCCCAAATGACCCAAAAAAAATGCTTATCTGAAGGCTAAAAGGAGTCAAACCTTTCTTTTGTCTTTTCGTTTCTATAACTGAATAATAAATTTGATAAAAAAATTGATCATTAAAAAAGCATTATTAACATTTAATTTTTATCAAGCTATCACTGTTTAACCTTTTTTTTTTGTCAAAGTTATCATTGTTTAACTAAAAACATGAAAAAGTATAAGAAAAGGAGCAGTATATCTTCTTTTTGGTCTACAGGACAAGTATATTTGAATCCATCTAGCTAATGGCTACAGGCCAATAGTCAAATGCAGCCCAGCCCAACCCAATTAAAAGTAAATGGGTTCATCAGTATGACCACGTCACTTTAAATCCGAATAAATTATTTGACCAAAAAAAAAACCAAATAAATTAGTTACAAGTGGTTTAATTTTTGTTTTTTTTCTTCAATTTTAACTAATATGATCACGTATTCAACTTTTATTTTTATTTTAAACTTTTAAATCTATTGATTTTTAGATTTTTCTTTTTTTACTGAAATTGATTTGTAGACTTTAATCATTTATTTCACTTACTCTAACATTCTCATGTAGTTTAATTCAAGGCTGTTTTTTTACCCCAAATCCAAACTAAGCGTACCTTTGCTTTTTCATTTGAAAAACCACCAAAACCACGTTTACTCGTCAAAACTACATTTACCAAAAGCAATTATTTGTTGCTTCTCATTAAACGGATTTTTAGAATTCCGGAAACCCATCTCCAAACTGTTCACAAACACACACACACTAAATCAGCCTTGAACACCTCTAGCAAGGTGATCAGCTTATGATTAAGTTGATTTCTGTGGAAGATATGATTTTGAGGGCAGGGAAACAAAATCAAGAAGGGGAAAAAAAAAAAGAAACCGGATTGAAAAAAAATGGTGGTATGCTGAGAAAATATTCATAGATGCGTACAGAAGCAATAGTTGAAGTAAAGGGAAAAAAATATTATTGATGAAAAACGAAACAGGGAAGGAAGTTGTATTGTCCCATTTTGATCAAACACCAACTCTTTCCACCAAATCTTACATGTTACTCTTTATCTTTGATTCCACTGTCATGATGAGCTGAAGCTCTACAATACAACTAGTCTAACCAACACCCTGATGATGCATCAAGAATATATGCACCAATTGTGTGCGTCTTCAAGGCCCAGGAAGCTGTGACATGGAAAGGAAATCCATGACAGAAATGAAAGAAACCAAATTCACATGGCCCCAGAAACTCTCACCTATAATTCCCCTCCCATTACTGGCCAAGAAAGGTATATAGAAAAATGAAAAACAAAAAATAAAGATTCAAGAAAGCGTGGTGGAAGAGCAAAAGAAATGCTCAAGGAAGAGGGGAACAGCCACGGCAGTTACAAGAAAAATGATCAATAGCACGAACAGGACAAATCTAACCCTGTGAACCACATCACTGTAAACACGGCACGACGCAAGAAACGAGTCGTCATCAACAACAACAGCGGTTGTACTTGTACTTGTGCCGGAGGAACACATCTCCACCTTCAATTCTCCACAATGACCCATCAGCTTGTCCCTCATGGAAGGCCACATTGGCTGCGTGTATCTCGCATTGGCACCGAACCACAAGTCCAAATACACAAACCCACACGACGTCGTTCCATGACCCATGACGCTGCTCCTTTTCCATTCATCAACCGTCACAGACACATTGGGGAACTTGGCTTGAAGTATTGAAGTCTTAATGGTGGGTTGGTGTGAACGGGGGAAAGAGAAAGTTGAGAGCTTTTCTTGGTTTTGGAAGAGTGAGACGTGGAGGGAATCGTAGTGAATGCTGCTTCCCAAAAGGTTGGAGTCGTCAACGAGAAGTTCAACACCCAAGTTGGCTGTGAAGTGGTTTCCACGGGTGACGTTGAGAACTGAAGCAGAGGTTGATTGGAGGGTGAAAGCAGGGGTGAGGGGAATGAAGAACAGGGCAATTGAACACGTGACTGCCAAGATTACCCATTCTCCGAGAAATGCGAAGAAAGCAGTGGCGGCTGCGGAGGCTCGGTTCGAGGTGGAATCGTCGAGGGGATAGGGATACAGAGGTGCTGCCTCCTTCTTGTGATGATGATCCATGATGGAAAGCTTTGGTGAGAAGAATGTGAGGAGAGTCAGAGAGGATAACAGAATAACAGAATACCAAGAAGTTTTAACTGCTCAAGCTGAAGTATTTATAATTAATGCATGTCGTTATAAGCAGAGGAGAGTAGTAAGTAAGACTAGACAGAAGAGAGAAAAAAAAATGAGCATTGAGTGGCTGGCTTGGCTTAAAGTCAGACGCCAAAGGCCATCTTCATAAAACCAAGATATTGGTGCTGACTGACACTTTCCACTGCCACCGCCTGACACCCTCTACAGCTCTACCATTGTTATCGTTACAACACTATGCGTGTGTTGGGTTTACGTTGCCAACAGAAAGTTTTTTTTTATTTTTTTATCAAGAAAGTTATTTTTTTATTTTATATATAACTTTTTCCAAAATAAGAAAAACTATCTAGCATTATTAATTTTAAAACAAATTTAGATATGAGAATAAAAAATTTTACTTGGTAAATTTGTTTCAAAGAAGTGTTTTGAAAGCGAAGAGTTTTTTTTTTGGTGAGTGAAAGTGAAGGGTGTTGAGCAGTGATAATGCGTGGATAAGAGACTCGTAAGGTGAGGATAGCTTGAAACTTTATATAATCTATTTAGTTTTTATCTCTGATTGATGTGAAACTTGTGTTTTTTTCAATAAGGTGTCAAGTGGCGATAGCGGCAATATTGGGGTGTGTCAAGCAACAACAGCAATGGCAGGGGGTGTTACACGATGGCAATGACAACAGGGGAAGGTGTCAGTACAACATGGTGGAGGATGTAGGGTTGTGACCACAACAATGGTAGAGGGTGTTGTCATCAAGACATTTATTTCTCTCAGTTATTTTTTTTTACCGAACAGTGAATTAAATTTTTCTTTGGTCAAACAGTGAATTAAAATTGAATCTCAAATTTTTGAGTGGGAAAAAAAACAAAAGGACGATCAGAATAATGTGTTTCGGTTTCTTCTTCTTTGGCCCCTACGACATTTTCTTGTCCCCCCCTTTCTATTTTCTAACGTTACACGTTAACAGAATAATGTACATATGCAATCCTTGCTCAATATGGCAAGTATACTAGAAAGGCGTGGTTGCCTTTTCTCCTTCCTTTTGCTGTTCTGATTCTAACCACTAACTCAAACATGGGAGTTCATAGTCATCACTCATCAGATTCTGTCAATAATGTCACCATGCATATCCAATTTATCTTAAACTTGATATCTATGGTTTAGCATTGACTAGGTTGCACTCCTTCCCCATACCCAAAAGCTTGCCTGTGTCTTTTGGAGAGTAGAACTCCACATCCAAGTCCCCACAGTAAACATCCAATAACTTATCCCTGCTTGGCCAGATTCCAGCTTCAAATTTAACTCTAACCACCACCTTCACATCAAAGTTCACCACCCCTTTGTTCATGTCCTTAACCAGATTCTCTGGCACCACCACCTTAGGTGAGTTCCTCACTACCAAGTCAACCTTCACACTCCTGTTGCTCATCAGCCTCATCTTCTCCAAGACCACGGGCTGTTGCACCTCAGCCACCGCGAGCTTGCCCTCCCCATAGAGTACCAACATGTTGAAGCGGTCAAGAACCACTTGGATTTTCTTGTTTGGGTTTGTTATGGTCAATTCCACCTCGTACTTGCCTCTGAGCTGAGAATCAGAGGCAGTGAAGTTGGACACAGAAAGTGATGTCACCCCAAAACTCGGGTCATGCGGATGCATGACAAGCCATGCTATGCCGATGATGGCCATGAAAATAACAAAGATGGTAACCACTGTTAAGGTCAGATGGCGGTAAAAGCCGGTATCAAAGGACCTTCTTGTCGTGGTACTTCTGGTAGTAGGAGGGTGTTCCATGTTCATATTGCTTTGGATTTTGGAAGCAGGGTTTGTGTTTTGTCTTATTAATGATGATGCTACCTAGTAGCTAGTAGCCAAGTTCAATTTTTGGCCTAGTGCTGTTACTGTCTTTTAACAGCAGCAGATAGGTCTTTGTTATGAAGGTGAAGGTGGTGCCGTGATCAAAAGTAGAAAGTGTATGATGAATGGGAATGAAGAGAATAAGAGAGAGAAAGACACATATAAGCTATAACAAAAACGCGTGATTTTGTGCATGAGAATATACCATACGCTAAGGAAGGTTCCAGGATGCTTCCTTCCGGTTCCGGGAGAGCAAATGTGATATTTTGGAAACTTGGTGGAACTGGGGGAACTACTTGACTTCTAGAGTTATGACACGCGGCCAATTTTTCAAGGACAAAAATGATGTTGATAACCAAAGTAGGTCCCTTTCAGTTTATTAAATTTGTCTCTATCGTGGGCATATTTTTCATCTGCTCAGTTGAAAATTATATCATCACAACAAGGCATTGGTATCTGATTGCAGATTGCTAATGAGAGAATGGTTTCTGCTTCTGTGTGATTATTAAATAAACTCTTTTTGTCTTTTGACTTTGCTTCATTTAACTATAGCAACCCTTGCGTATATGATTATTTGGGAAGTAACATTGAAGCCTGAAGGTATACGTTTTTAATACTTAACAACTATGCCGGGGCACAGAATGTCCATACAATTAATCGTAAGTTGATGTTATTAATTTGTATGGTCACTATTTACAACAGCATAAAGGCACTGAAAGAATTACAACAATGAAAGAAGCAGCCACAAAGCCAATTTGTACTCTTAAAAATCCAAGTGGTACTTGAATAGCTATGAGCTATAAAAGCAAATTTTAAACATCAAATACAGACAAACTCATCAGGTAAGAATTAAGATACCTCATGAGCCGGAGCGTCCCCCACTTTCCTCGGACATCATTCCCTTGAGACTCTTGGCTAGCCAAATGGCTGTCTCCCTTGGGGAGACCTTATCTTTTCCAAAGGGCTTTAGAACAACTTGAAGTTCCTCCAATCTGTTTTGCTGCAGCAACTCCGCAGACAATTCCAAGAGCTCTTCAAGTGCCTCTGCTCTCTGCCTGAAAGATTTCACATCCAGTATCTCCTTTGCTGGTGGTTTGTCTTCAGTGGAGGGAGTCGTACGTTTACTGAGCTCAGCGGGATCAGATTCTGAAACTAATGAAACAGGGTTACTCACATCTTGTTCCTTAAGACCAGGATGATCAGAAATGCTTGATTTCAAGCTCCCAACATCTGAGAAACTTGAAGATTTAAGGGTAGGTGGGGTGCTCGTGTTTCTCGTTTCCGACTGATCAGGAATATTAGATTTCAAGCTTGCAGCTTCAGAGCAACTTGAAGATTTAAGGGTTAAAGGAGAGCTTATGTTTCTCATTTCTAAGTCATCCCTCACAACATTGATATACTTGCCAACATCTACATTTTGAACTCCCATCTCCACAGATTCCTTTATCGGCTGCTCACTCCCAACGCGGGTAACTACTATGGCGTATAACATGGATGACATCATCAAAGGCTGGAGGAAGATGACCAGTATCTGGTCTTTCTGGTGCTGGATTCTGCATGACAGTCCCTTTCTCTTGCAAAACTTTCTGGCTAGATATTTTAGTAGTAGTGGTAATCAGGGGATCAGTTTCAGCCACCAACGACAGTCGCTCCCTCACCGTGAATTTGTCATCACCAATGGACTTACTTGTCAGGTTTGGCTGGCTAACTATATCAGGCCTATTGTTGAGTTTGCTTACTAAACCAACTTCTTCACAAACAGACTTTTCTCCAGAAATTGGGGGTGGATGTTTGAGAGGCTTGGTTAAAACCACTTCTTTAGAAATATCTTGAAGATCTTTGATTTCTTCGACAGCTTCAGCAGGGGGGTATACCGATCTATTATCACACCCAAAAGCAGCAGATATAATTGTCTGATTTCTGGGAAGACTATCCACCGTGGCAAACATTTGCTTAGAATCTCCAACAGGGTGATCAAGAGTTAACTCGGAACTCACTTTCTCATTACTACTAATATTATTCTGAAAATTCAGGGTGACTTCACAGGTTTCCTCAGACACTTCTCCAACCATCTTACAATGTGAACAGGTTATAGGCGGGCTGCTGTCTGGACATGATTCCACGCCTACAATGGGGGTTACATTCTTATGATCAAGAAGTATCTGTTCTCGCATGTCAATAAACGTTGTTGCGTCCTCAGCAAGTTCACATCCTTGAATAGAAACTGATGATGAGGCAGAATTACTGCTGTCTGTTTGCATTCCCTTGGAACTTCTTTCAAAAGCCTTTTGAGGTTCTCTAGTAATTTGTCTAGAAATATGTGGTACATTGCCATTGCTCAACTGACAACGACTCATCTCAGGCTCCTGGGCTGTTTTACTTGGACTCACCTTCCCATTATCACTTGCTGCATTCGGAACATCAAGCCCTGCCAGCCTCATTCGTCCTGAAAAAGAAGGTCGTCTAAGTAAGCTTGGGGGAGTTCTTTGCCTTGGCCTGGGAGGAACTCCATCTCCTTCTACTTGTTTGATAAGAGTGGATGGTGGAGTCAAATCATGTCTGGGTTTAACTTTTGGTGAGGATTCAACCATCGGTAACTGCCAGTACAAAGAAATAAATTTTATTTTAACATTATGAGGATGTCTATAAAAATAGCTGGTACTTGTATAATTTCAAAATGTAATGTACCTGATGCTTTGAATGATGTGATCCCTGTATTTGTTTCGCAGAATCAGGGGTTGCCTTGGCAAGTGCAACAGCTGGTGACTCTAGATTAGGCTTCAAACCAGGAGCAATGAAAGTGGGTTTAGGCAATTTAGATATTGTCTCTGTATTTGTTTTCTGTGTTGATACCGCACCAGCCTTTACACGATTGCCTCTCATTGGAGAAGTTGCTTCTCTAACTTTTCCTTCTTTCAATGCCATCATTATATTTCTTATTGTTTTTGGCTGCTTAAATTCAACATTAGAACACTGTTCATTATGATATGGTTTCATTGCCTCTTGCTCAGCTGTTTTGGCATTGGCATTACTGGAGCCATTTTCTTCCTCACTAGCCAGGAGATGCTCTGGGCTATCATCATCAATCGATGCAAGAACCGTCTCAGTTGCTTTGCTATCACACTTTGGCACTGCTGTTGCAATGTTTCTCTCATTTGACATCAAACTATCTTTGTCACTACTTGAACCACTACTGTTATGACTTTCAGCCATATTTTTTTTAGGATCATTGACAGCAGAAATTGGTTTTTCTGGAGAAAAGGCTGTTGGGGGAGCGAAAGATGGACGGTATTGATCAACATAAGGTTGCAAATAAGGGTGCTTCAACACCTCAGATGCCTGTGAAAAAAAAAATATAAAGTGAGCTTGTCTAGGGAAAACAATGATAATAAACCATTTCTGAATTGGAAATAAATTTATTCTCAAGAAATGCTTACTGTTGGTCGATGCTCAGGACTTTTTCTCAGCATACCCTTTATCAGTGTTTTCCTGCAGATACAGTAGTCAAGTTCAACAGCTTGAGATTTCCAGCACAGAGATAAATATAAGAATTGAACTGACAAGTTAACAGATCTGTCTCATCCACTGATACAAAGACAGCTTTAAACTTATCCTAATTCTAATGAAAGCCTTCTAATAATCCCAAACATTGATCTATTATTTGGTCCTTTCTATATGAATGGCAGAAACAGCTTAAGATACATGGTTTTGCATGCATTATTCTGAAGTGGCTCAGGTAGATCTACAGTTTAAATGAAAATTATTAAAAAAACAATAGCAGTTGGCAAACAAAGTAGAATTTGCACAACAAAATGCAGTGTATAACAAGGTCCTTAAGGCCTCCATGATGAAAACACAAACACATCTGTGCTAACTAGCAACTATATCTTACTGTCATAACAAAAGCAGATAGAAACAACATCAGCAAGCATAATGACAAAACAATATTACTCATAACAAAAGCAGATAGAAACTTACAAGGAAGGGGAATAACACGGAGGCAAAGGGCCTATAGAGGAACGATTTATCTTGCTTATCAAACCTGCCATATCCTGAAACATGATTTACCATGCCATTGTTAAACACACCCAAGAAATAACACATGGTGAGATACCTCCCAACATACATAAATTTCTATATAACAGTGTAGAGAATAACATGAAGCATACATCACTTATCAACTCTAAGTAACAAAGTTCAAGAAAATTATCAGGAAAATAAATGCTGAGTAGTACTATTCCACTAAACAAATAGCAGTTAATACTATTTACAACACAAGCTTAAATTTAGAAGTCCAGAACAAATACAGGGATAATGAAGTACAAAACTAAAATATAGACCACAGTGGCGATAAGGTAGGTGGTAGCTTCGCAAACTCCAGAGTAAGTTTGACCAGCAAACTACTTCTTCAATTATTTATATTTTTACTGTTTTATTATTTCTAAATATAGATCATATATGCAAACTGATACATTATCTTTCCTGTTGTACAAAAACGTATTTGCTTACTTTAATGCATAAATGAGATATCATGTTCTTATTTAACATGAAGGCATTACATTAACTGAATTCACAAAAGATTAGAGCCTACCTATAACTATTATAAAGTAAAAATATCAGAAGAAATCTTACAAAAGCTTTAAAAGCCGGGCGATGTGCAGCCATCTCGTATACACAGCACCCTAAACAACAAAAATTCATTTCAGTTGCAGCAAAACCAAATCTGCAAGTATCACATGCTTGCTTATAAAATATATACCTAGTGACCAAATATCAGATTTGAATCCATAAGGAATATCTGCAAGCAGTTCAGGACACATGTAATTGGGAGTTCCTACCACCTGCATAGAAACATTTATGGTAATTACTAATTCCACACCTGGTAACTGTGTACTTATAAACAAATGAAATGCTAATCATATGGATTAGGTAGCAATCCTGTATTATCAAACCTCTAGAAGTTGAACATCACTAAAATATAAATTTAATCCTCACAAAATATGACAAATAATAAACAAGTTTGCAAAAGCATCGTCTCCCAGAAAAAGAAAAAACTCTAGTCTTCTTATCAATAAGAGCTGTAACGCTTGGTCTAATAATATATCAAATTTCAAGGAAGCAAGCAAATTCAATTCACTCAAACAACAATCAATTCATTTCTCCACCTTTTTCTTCTTCTGGAAGATAGTTTAAAAAGAGTAGGCAAATAAAATAAGTTTGCCGAACAGTGACTGTGACAAAATGAAGAGAGGGATAGATATGTGGCTGAAGATTGCTATATGGCTACAGAACAACGCCAGGATTCATCAATAGTGTGGAAAATTGATGGACCAGAGTTTAGCACGAATACATACATATTTTAAAAAAACAGTTTGGATTTAAAGAAGACAAAGAAGAAAGCAACAAGTTCCCTATTTCACACATACCGAAGAAGCCAAATCATCTGCTTTTAGTGTCTTAGCAAGCCCAAAATCCCCTATATGTCAGAAAAATACAGACAAATTTAGGATGAAAACTTAAAATCTATCTCCAATGTAATAAAAAATGGAGATGAACTCACCCAGGCGAACATCCTGATCCTTGGTAAGAAAGATATTGGAACACTGTCAGCAGAGTCAACAAAATCAGACTTAATATATTTCAAATAGAATACAAGAAACGTAGGCCATGTAGTTTGTTTCATATAAGTATACCTTTAGGTCGCGATGTAAAACAAAATTCGAATGAAGGTATTCTACTGCCAAAAGTAATTGAGTGAACCATTTGCAGAGTTTCTGAACAATTTCAACAACTTCCAATATGAGCCATTACATAATTTAAACATTGACTCAAAATGTTGGAAAACAACACACATTAACAGACACAAACATCCATTGGACAAGAATACCTCCTCAGGAAAGTAAGCACCATTTGATTTTTTCATCAATTCAGCCCTGTTACAGATTTGAAGAGAAACAGGTATTTTTAAATTAATGCAGAGAAAATAAGTATAACAAACTTTGAGAAATTGGGCATATGAAATTTATGAAACTTTTTTTTACATGACACTGCCAGTTCATAGTTATTATCATAGACTCACATGTCTCCACCTTCACAGTATCCAGTGACAATGCAGACATAGCAACCCTACAACACAAGTAGAATGTTCTTAGCTTAAAAGAAAACAGTCATAATCCACTCATCTTTAGTTTAGAACATAGAGAGTGCAAAATTGTAACTATTAACAATTTGTTGAAAGAAAAATAACAATACGATTAAACCATAAAAAAACTTATAAGGGTCTCTCACCTTCTCTACCCATGCCTCTTTGAATTCCACAATGTAAGGGTGCTGAATTCTAGCAATAAGAGCCATCTAGAATTCCCAACAGGCAACAAAAGTCAAATCCCCTCCACAAACAAAAGCAGATTCCAAGTAGATGAAGCAAATCAACAATAAGGGATATATCCAAAAATAGAAACAGGAAAAACTAACCTCTTGATGAGCAGATCTTCTGCATCGTTCAGTCTGTCTCGCAAGCCTTATTTTTTTCAACACGTATCTGCAACCCATGAAAAAGAAGCTTCAGTCATCAAACTTTTGAACCTACCCATCAACGAATTTCGCATGAACAGACAAAGATAACCCCATCAATGAAACACGAAAAATTATAATGTTGACTATTACTTCTTCTTCTCGGCCTTGTGATGAACAAGAATAGCAGCTCCAAAAGCTCCGCGACCGATCTGCTCCATGATCTCATACTGATCCATCCGAGACTCCATTGCTCTCAATTCCTCAAACCCAAAAAACCAAACCAAACAAAAAAAATAGAAGAACACCAACAAAACCCAATTGCTATCAACCAATCTCACACCATTTCCCACTTCTCACTTCTCAAAATCCTCACTTTTCACTGCAAAACGAAACCATCTCCGAATCAAAATGATTCAGTGTTAAGAACTCAAAGTCCTGGTCAAAGCTCTTTTCCACCCAGTATTGCAATAAGCTTGATCTACATTGCTACTGCTAGAGATTAGAATAATTTGCGACCCAAACACCATGAGGGTTTTCTCTCTCTGATGTGGCTTCATTCAACAGTTCCTCACCACTAGTACCATGACAACAGCAATGGGCAATAATAGCATGCCCATGATGATGTTTTTGCAGAATTGCAACGAAGAAGATTGAAAGTTTCAATCTCTGTTTCCAAGCAGAAGAACAAAACAAGGCCCAACACAGACACGCACGCACACACACACACTCTCTCTCTAACTAGAACTGTGTCACAGCTGAATGGAAGAGTTTAGAGAGAGAAAGAGAGAAGAAGAGGGTGCTTAATGGGTGTGCTTGGTTAGTCGCCGACAATCACAGCTGGTCTACCAGGTTTGAGCTTTCAATTTTTGGTCGTTTATTTCATTTTCTTTTTTTTTTTTTAGAATTTTAGATTTTTTTTGTCATTTTGCATCTTCTTCTTCTTCCTTCAAAATTCAATGTCCACTGGTGATATGGAGGGTGTCACCTTCGTGGGAGAAATACTATCAGTTATCTATTTGCCATAACAAGCAACATTTCAATTGTCACCAACGCATTCGGAAGCGGAAGTGCTTGTTATTAAAATAAATAAATAAATTTATATAATTTCGTCAAAGAAATAAGCTAGGTTAATAGTTAATACTGTATTATTTTTGTTATATTTAGTATCATGATAGAGTGATCTTTTGCACTCTTTCTAATTTGGCTGAAGGTAAGTTAGGTGAACAAGTCTAATATTTGAAAGTCATCCGTACTATAATTGATACAATTAAAAGAAATTATTGTTTGGTAAGTATACTTCTTCCGGTCTCAAATATAAAAAAAAAAAGTACATATATCTGGACTAGAGACCGAAGAAAATACAGGTCAGTTTTAAGATTGTGTTTTTGCATTCACTTTAATTTAATTTTGAAACAACCACAAAAGTCTTAAAACATTAGCTTTTATATTGGTGAACTTTAATTAGGTAATTAATAAAACTAAATTTTAGAAGAACAAATACCTGAATATCATCGAACGTAAATTATTAGTAATTAGTAATAAAGATTATCATCGCTTCGTCGCTTTATTAAAATGTGGATAGAATATTACTATTTTCCTTTATGGCCACAGATAGGTTAATCAACCATGATTTTCGGACATATACATATTTTTTACACTTATCTAATATTTTTTATTTTTTCTATTATTGTATCTCACTAGGTATACAATGACATTTGGGGTGCCATTTACCACCATGGTGAAGTGGACCCTTCACCTTTTATAATAGGTTAACAAGTTTTCTTTCTAATTAGATATTCCCCCATAAGTATGTATAATAGTTAATTCAGCTCTCAACTCTATGAATATGTGAAATAGCCCTAAATTTTTTAAAGTTAACAATTCATTCCCTGCTCTCTCTCTCTCCCCCCTCCCTCCCCCTCTCTTTCGCTCACTCCATCTCTCTCTCTCTCCCTCTCTCCTTCGCTCTCCCCCTCTCCCCCCTTCCCTCTCACCCTCTCATTCTCTCCCTCTCTCTCCTTATATCTTTCTCGCTCTCTCTCCCTTTCACTCTTGCACTCTCTCCCTTCTCTCTCGCTCTCCCCCTCCCTCTCATTCTCTCCCTCTCTCTCCCTATATCTTTCTCGCTCTCTCTCTCTTTTTCTCTTGCACTCTCTCCCTTTTCTCTCGCTCTCTTTCCCCCTCTGTCAAGCTCTCTCTCACCCACCTCTCTCTCTCGGTCTCCCCCTATCTCGTTCCCCCCCTTCTCTCTTGTTCTTTCCCTATCTCCCCCTTTCTCTCGCCCTCGCTCTCTCTCCCCTTTCTCCCCTCCCTGTCGCTCTCCTTCTATCTCTCTCTCCCCCCTCTCTCGCTCTCTCTCTCCCCCCTCTCTCTCCCACCTCTCTCCCTCCCCCCTCTATCTCTCTTTCTCTCTCCCCCCTCTATCTCTCTTTCTCTCTCCCCCTACTCTCTCTCGCTTTCTCCCCCTCTCGTTGATCCCCTATTTTACAAATTAATTTACTTATAATTTGAAAATTATGTATTATTAATTATAACAATCATATTTAATTTGATTAATATAATTTTTTGGTATTATTATACCAAAAAAATTTAAAATTACTCTCTCCATCCTTTTTCTTTGGTGATTTTAGCTTTTTTCCAACTATACCCTTACGTAATTAATGAATTTTCAGTGGAGTGATAATTATAATAGTTGACAATAGTACAAAATATGAAAACTAGAAAATAATAAATAGAAGTATTGTAGTTTAGATTTTACTTAATTATTTCTTAATTTGTGTGCTAATACCTTAAACCATCAAAGAAAAAGGATGGAGGAAGTGCCAATAGGCAATGCAAGGTTTACCAACTTCTTAACGTACTCCATTGTCCGTTTAAGCCTAATTTTATTTTTTCTCATAGCTTGTTTAAGCCTACTTATAGACCTACTTTTCAATAACTTTGTAACTATCTTATGAATAAGTCCTACTCTTTCAATTGTAAGTAACATTGTATGCATGTTATCATACAAAGTACCCGTAGGCATGTACTCATAACTAAATTAACAAATACATATCTTTTTTTATATTTTTGTATTTTTTATATTTTACTCTTATTCTATATTTTTTTAATATTTTTAATAATATTTTATATGTATATATAAACACTTTAATGATGAGGCTGGACATAAATGGTCAATGTGCTACATCTAATGCTACAAACACCACTAGTACCCGCGTTCAATTCCAGTCATGCAACAATTCGTAGCCAGCCTATATTTACCTCTCACCCGAACTCATATTAGTAGTCCCGGGTCAACTTTTCTCATGCGATACTGTACCAACATACACTCACCTATTTTCAGCCCTTTCAGTTACAATATTTATTTTAATTTCGTATATATTAACTTTAAATTTTCTACCTGGTAGTTCACTCACTTCGTACAATCAACGGACATAAGTTGGCGTAAAGTTGGACTTCTGGGCTCAAACACCTACTCCCTACTATCTAACATTAACGCATTAATTACTAACCAGTTGATCTATACAAAAATTATTATATTTTTCTTTTTAAAATTTATTTTTAATTTCTAAATAACCTTTTTTAAATATTTTAATTCCCACGTTAAATGACTGTTCAAAACAATAATATTTGATTGTTCAATACACATTTGTCTCAATGAAATTAACTTCTTATATGTTAAATGAGTGTTCAAAACAATATTAATAGTTGAATTCTATGCTAAAAGACAAATTTGGGTCATTCAAGTAATTTTCAAAAATATTGGGCCACGGAATTAATTAACAAAAGATTATTGAATTTTATGAATTATTACATAATTTAAACCTACCTCTGCAAATTACTATAACTTCGGTCTTAACCTTCTTAGAAGGTGACCGGTTTGAAATCCTAGCCATTGAATATTTTATTACTTTATCAATAGTTGTGCTTTGTAGGTGGCCCACTTCACCATGACGGTGAAGTTTATGTCCTTGACCGCCATAAATGGCACCTGACATTTGGTGGTCCAAAAATCATTTTCGTAGGTTCATATCTATTCAAAAAAAAAATTTGTTTTGAAAGAATTAATATCGTTGTAACACTTACTTTTGACAAAAGGACGGATGTGAAAGAAAACAAAAGGAAATAACTTTTTATAGACAATGAAAAATATGGGCTAGGGTGAAAATGATGAGAGCAATATAAAGCTTATGTTCTTCTGGTGGGGATGAATACGAGAAGAAAGAGGTGTAGATGAAAAAAAAGAAGAGTTTTTTCATATAATAACCATATGTTAAGTAAACCATGTAAGAAACAGATTTTTTTCTGGACAAAAATAATACTCACAAAAATTAACATAAATATAAAAGTATAAAATCGGTTTGACATAAACATAGTTCTTAATTACTTTTCTTTCCAATCAAATAAAAAGAGAAATCTTCCATTTTTCCCCAAACAATAGATAAATTCATGATATTTTTAATTTTTATTTATTTATTTTTTCTGTCGTATTTTTTAGGCACCCAAACAAAGTAAAAATGTCATGTATGTGTCTTGCTAGAAACATTAAACTGTTAATACTTTAATTTAATACTATTATTGCGAAGGAAGTTTCAACACGTAATGTCATGGTCCATAACAAAGATAGTACAAAGTACAAAATACAGTTATTGTTATATAATTTATAAAATAAAATGACATATGTAGTACATATACTCATATCGACTTTTTTCATCAAACATTTAGTTTATTTAGCCGCTAAAAGAGAACCAAAGTTGTTTAATGTACAAAATCGACTCAACTCTTGCTATTTTATACTTAAAAAGAATATCCACAAATAAGAAAAGCTAATAAATTCACTCAAATCTACAAAAGAAAAAAACAAACTTGTAAAATTAGAACCATTCACAGTTGTGAAAAAATTCACACCCCTGCTGTGAATTCGTCAGACCCCAATATGATGCAGACTTCCAAACCACCGTTATTCACAATTGTGAAAAAGGTGACACCATTGGTGTGAATACGACCTAAGTGTGAAATTTAGACATGCATGCTATCCAGAAAAATTCACAGTGGTGGAAAACTCCCCACCCTAGTTGTGAAGTCGTCAGACCCAAAGACTTCCAAACCACCGTTGTTTACAGTTGTGAAAAAATTGATACCATCAGTGTAAAAACGACAGACCCAAGCACAAAAATGCAAACATACTATCCAGATCAATTCACAATTGTGGAAAAATTCTCACTTTGGTATAAAGTCATCAAATTCAAAGATGAAAAACAAAACATAGTTGCTAAAAAATTCACACCACTTGTGCGAAGACGTCAAACTCAAGTCACCCAACCATTTCCGATCTATAGCTAGCTGAGACAATCTTTCACATGTGATTATCGTTTGGCTAAATTCCCTTAATTGATGAATTGTTATGGAATTAATGCGACTCAACCCAATCAAAATGTAAATAAGAAGCTATTCGTGATAATTAATTAAACTCGATCGATAGGCCACACAATCCCCAAACGCCAAACCAAAAATGTGAGTTTCCTTATACGGCCATGGCCTCCGTGCTCTTTAGATCACAATTGAGTAGTATTTGAGATCATATATACTATGATTCTGTTTAGATTGACTTATGCAGATCTTATTTGAGTTTATCTACTGATATAAGTACTTGCCAACGTGTTTGTCAGGGCTTATGAATAGTTCATAAATTGTTTTGGGTTTATTTTCATAAGCTCACCAAAATATATAGCTTATCAAAACAGCTTACAACTTATATGAAATCAATTTTACTACATTATCTCTTTGATTATAAAAATAACTTATACATAAATAATTATATGATAAACACTTATGTCATAAGTGATAAATAAACTGTCTATCCAGAGAGACCCTATTTAGGATACCACTCCAACTTTGTTAACACCTAAAACCCACTATCTTGTAATGGAGAAAGAAAAAGAAACACCAAGTTCTAGGCAAACCTTTTTTTTATCGTAAAAGTGATTATTTTTACTCAGTTATTGACAAACACAGTGTTAGACAATGAATTAACGGGAACAATGGACCACCACCACGGGGCACCGCCAATATTTTACACGGAGTTCAATGAGTTGAAAACGAAAAACAATGATTAGTGTATGATATACGAATGGTGGAATACGACCAAACACTATCAAACACTGGTACTCCCTCCGTGTCTAATTATAAGAAGATTTTACTTAATTCTCTTTTATTAAAGAAGTTAGTTAATATATTATTTTTGGTCTAAAATATAAGCAATAAATGCATTTTTTTTTGTCCAAAATATAAGTAACATTCACCAATTTCAAATAAATTAAATATTAGTTTTTCAATTATACCATTCATTTAATGCAATATTCATATTTATGAGAGACATCAAAGGGAGTATTTTTGGAAAAAAAAAATGAAACTAGTAAGTATTAATTAAGATTATTACATTTTCAAAGCATTCCTTGGTCTGTGTATTTTTGTACTATGTTGCTTATATTTTAGACCGAAAAGAGTAGTTTATAACATTAAATATGTCAATAATTTACACTATATTTCTAAAATTGTCCTTAATAATAGTATTTCTCTCTTCTCACTTTTTATCTTTCATTTAATTAATGCATTACTATCTCTCTCTTCTAATAAATAAGGGTAGTTTAGGTAAAAATTAATTAATACATGACACATTTTTAAAAAAAATTTATAAAAAAGAATAAATAAATTTGTAAAAAACCTGTTATAATTAGGAACAGAAAGAGTATCATATGAATAAGAGTGCAACCGATGCCATGGTTTCAGTGCACTGTCTCACTAGTATCACCGCGCGCATGTGCTGGCTGCTTCCTTTCCTCCACGTTGATCGAGCCCCGAACGGATTGAGTTGGGATCTTTTCTTTTTTTATTTCTTTTATTATTATATTTTAAAAAAAATAAATCACATAAATATGATATATTAGTGTTATTATTTCATTTATTTATTAAAAAATATAATAATAAAAAAATAGAAAAAAAAAATAGAGAGATCCTGACTCAAACGGATTATACTATACTATGTGCAACGCACATGCATGCACATCATCAGCATATGCAGTTAACGGGTAAACGACGCAGACACCTGTGAAAGGGAGGCCCGGGCTAAGAATGGCAATGGGTAAGGTAAGATATGGATAGGGTATTATAGTACCGTCATCATATTTGTAATTTAAAAAAATACTCGTACTTGACTCTATACTTGTGTAGGTAGTAACTTTGATCCCTATACTTCTTACTCTTTGGGCACCTCAGTACCCGTATCCATATCCATTACCCGTACTTTCACGATAAAAAAAAAAAAAAAAAAAAATTTCTCAAATGTAACACATAATATTATATATGGTAAAAATTAAGTACATATTATAATGCATAATAAGGTTCTGAAATACAATGCATAAAATCAAGCCCGAACATTAAATAAATTCTACAATAAACTTCTAAAATAATAAATCCATGAACTTGCAGCTACTGAGGTTAAGTTGGTACTCTCCAAAATCTGTTAAAAATAATATATTATAGTAATTAGTTTGAGTTGTAAAATCAACATTAATAAAAAAATGATTAAGGGATGTTTGTTTCAGGTTACAAAATTCCTAGGTATAAATCATATTGTGTTTGGTTGGTATCTAGTATTCCTATGAATATTTATTAAAATTTATTTAAATTAAAAATTAAAAAAATGGTGAAAATAAAGTGTGAGTAAGAAGTTATATTTCAAGTGTTTGAAAACTATCTATATTCTAGGGAATAAATTATACTCAGGAATATCTTTTTAAAACTTGAAACAAACACGGAATGTCACATTCCCAAATTCATTTTCCTGGGAATAATTTTATATCCCTTCAAACAAACACACTCTTAGATTATTTTACCTCATCACCAAAATCCGAGTCTTGGAATGACGACTAACACTTATATTTCACATGTAAATATTGTTTGGGTATAGTAATACCAATAAAAACTACAACATTAAAATAAAGTTAATTAATAAACAAAACACAAATTTATTGAATAAATATATTAGTGCAACATATATTACCCTCCTTTTCATGCTCTAACCAGTTTAATTTGTGCACACATAAGTACCTTCAAAGTATCCTTATGAAGCCTAGAACGATGATACATATATAAATAATTATAAAGAGATATATATATATAGTGCGAGTCTGGGACGGGGTGGATACTAAGGTACCCATACCTGCATCCATCCCCATCAAAATATGTGGATAATTACTCGTACATGTATCCGTACCCATAGCCATACCCATTAAACAAGTAATTACCCCTTCCCATTGCAAATAAATTTTACAAGTACCCATTAAATCCGGATCCAATTGCCATCCCTAGCCCTGGCCCATCGTTAACCCCCCCCCCCCATCTTGCGTCCTCCAATCAAATTCAGGGCCACTAGTGACCCTTTCTCCTTCGCACCATCTTGCCTAGAGCTGGCAAAATGGGCTTAGCCCGCCGGGCCGGCCCGAGCCCGCTCGAAAAAACACCGGGCTTGGACACACAAATTTGAGCCCGTTTTTAATTCGGGCTTTTTTGGCCCCGGTCCGACAAAGCCCGAACCCGTAAAAGCCCGAGCCCGAAGCGGGCTGCCCGAAAAACAGAAGCCAAAGCCCGAGCCCGGCCCGAAAAAATATAGGGCTCGGACACACAAATTTGAGCCCGTTTTCAATCCGGGCTTTTTGACCCGGCCCGATAAAACTCGAACCCGATGCGGGCCGGCCCGAGCCCGGCCCGAAAGCCCGAATTGCCACCTCTAATCTTGCCTTGGTTTGAATGCAAAAAAATAAAATAAAAAATACTGCATACTCCATAATTTAAATAGAAAAAATAAAGAGTAAAAAAGTGTATATATATATATATTTTTTTCTTTGGCTTAATTGCACTTTTAGTTCCCCAGATATTGTTAATGTGCAATTTTAATCCCCTATATTTTAATTGTGTCAATTGGGTCCCTCAAGTTTTTCAATTGTTGCAATTTAGTCCTTCCGTCAATTTTCCATCTAATTTTTAAGGGAAATCCATGTCAGCACATGACATGTAAGATTTTTTGATGACATGGCATCCACGTAGGCAGGTGACTCATATTATAATTTTTTTAATTTAAATCTCAATTAAATAAATAATTTTTTAATGAAACAAATAAAACAAAATTAACAAATTAACAAAAAAAACCTATTCCCTGAATCAAAAAAGGGACCCATCAGACCATCTCCCCCTTCCCCCATTTTTGCTTCATTTATCTGTTTGACCAGCACAGCTTTATAACCTCTGTTCTTAAGAATGAACATCGGAGATCAGCCAAACCAATAGCGACTCCATTAAGCCCATAGATGTGCAAGGGATTCAATTTTCGATCCTTCAAATCATGTCAATAAATCAATAAAAAATTCCAAGGGAAAAGTATTTTGTTTTATTTTCCAATTTAGACACTAACCCACGTGAAGTTGCTAACTGTGCAAAACTGAGCGAAGTTGTTGGGCATTTGCAGAGTTAAGACCAATTCTAGAGTTGTGGGTGCTTTTGTTTCATTATTGGGAAGGGACGGGTTCAAGGTGTCGATGGAGGTGCGCAAGGGCGTACTCACACGGCTAGAGTAGGTTCTTCGTGGAGAAGCTTCGGTGTGACGGTACTGGGACAATGTCCCACTCGGTGGATGAAGGGGAGAAAATGGGGGAGTACACCATTTGGGCAGATTCAGTTGATGAAGGGTTGAAAATGGGGGGAGGAAGGGGGAGATTAGGGGATTAGGGTTTTTTTGATTTGGGGATTAGGGTTTTTTTGTTAATTTGTTAATTTTGTTTTATTTGTTTCATTAAAAAAATTATTTATTTAATTGAGATTTAAATTAAACAAATTATAATATGAGTCACCTACCTACGTGAATGCCACGTCATTAAAAAATCTTACATGTCATGTGCTGACATGGATTTTCGTTAAAAATTAGATGGTAAATTGACGAAGGGATCCAATTGCAAAATTGGAAAACTTGAGGGACTCAATTGGCACAATTGAAATGTGGGGGACTAAAATTGCACATTGGCAATATCTAGAGGACTAAAAGTGCAATTAAACATTTTTCTTTCTATTTATTTGATTGGACGCAAAAGTACTTAGAATAATAATTAAAATAAATAATTGGTGTTCTTTTTATACTTGAATAAATGAAAAAGAATTAAATGGACCCCAAATCTAAATGAGAGGATAAATAAATATATATAAAAATTGGCTTATAAAAGATATAAAATCCCTAATTAGTTAAATAGTATAATGATACATTATTTGATCAGTTTTATATTAATAATATATCAAAAATAAAATTTAACAATTATTTAATATAAATATTGAGATAACATTCTTCCCACCAATATTCTTTAAACAAATATTAGATATAGCTAGGTTATTTAATTTATCATCAGGAATAGACTTTTGCTCTTGATAAGTTGATTAATCAAAAGTAGTAAAAGAAAAGGTCAGAAGTTTCTGGACTACGTAGCTATTCAAGGTTGGTCCAAAGTTGATAACGGGGGCAGTGAGAAAAAGCAGTGGCTTCATTTTCAGCGTCATTTATTAATTAAGGTTTAGTGAGCATTAATGTGGTATGATTTGACAACACCATAACAACTAACAAATCTCCAATAAGTGTGAACGTTGAATAGTTGTCGTTGCTTAATCATGTACTAGTACTACACGAGATTGACATGTAGTTGAGTTAGCACAAAATAGTTGAGTTAGGCCATCTCAACTCCAATTAATTTCGTCTAAAATAGAGTTATTTGCTAATTAAAGTCTACTAATTAATACTACTTTCGGTCTAAAATATAAACAACAAATACACTTTTTTTTGTCTAAAATATAAGCAACATTCACCAATTTCAAATAAATTAAATGCTAGTTTTTCAATTATACCATTCATTTAATGCAATATTCATATTTACGAGAGACATAAAATGGAATATTTTTGGAAAAAAAATTGAAACCAGTGAATATTAATTAAGATTATCACATTTTCAAAATATTCATTGATCTGTATATTTTTATACTATATTATTTATATTTTAGACCAGAGAAAATATTTTCGTGTTGAATCTTTGCCAATGCTTTTCTTTTATCTTGTTCTTGTCGCTTAAAACAAATAGACAATGATGACAAACTACCAATAATCTTCACCTTGAATATGACTCCCTCAAATATATATCTCATCTCATATTGTTACAAATCTAAAATTAGTATAGTTTATTTTAGACTATAAAATTTACACAATATCACATCTAACAGTTCTAAAAAAATAAATTACTTGTTTACTTGTGTTTTATATATTTTAATTTTGTTAATGATATTTAGTATTATTTGTATTTTATCATATATTTTTTTATTGAACTTAGTCTTCGTCGAGGCGAAGCTAAGTATGCCTACTTTTTTGGGTCGCTTGATGAGAGCAATGAAGCCGGTGGCTTCCGATAAATAAGTATATATGGAACAATTTGATGGCTATTTTGGCGAGAAGCCATAAGAAAATAAAGACACGTGCGTTACAAGGGTGGGAGAGCTGAAATAGTATATGGAAATGGAAGTATGAAGTATGAAGGATCGAGTTGAAAAACAGCACATAGGACAAGCTGGCAGCGAAAAGTTGTACATGCACATGTTAGTGTTGCATCTACGCTCATTATGATTTATGAAACTCGTTGAAATTAAGTGGTAGCACGAAATTATTCGGGTCCCTTTGACACATGGCACATGCTATCCTGATCCTGAATAAATATACAATTAATAATTTATGAATCAAACCAAGTTGCGCGAATATGAAACTAGTCTAAATTTCACTTGGTCTCGGCCATACCGTGCAATCAATATTTTGAAGAGTTTAATTGATGATATGCAGTGATAGAGTAATTTAATTATTTTAAAATAAATAATTAAAAGCACATTCATCTTTAAATTAATTTTAATAAAAAAAGCTGAACATTATGTTTGGAGTTGATTATCTGCCCCATGGCCAATAGCATCATAACTCATCTGGGTTTAGTAACCTCTCATGAATCGCGTCTCCCCTTTCTATTTTACCAGTTAACTCATCCCGTCTATTCACATGGGTAAGTACCCAGGCTATAAAAGCAGAAGCTGTGATCCTTTTCATTTTTTTTCTCTATCTTTTCTATTATTATACTTTTAGATAAATAAATAGAATAAATGACACTTTGTGTATCACATTTATGTGGCAATAATGGCTTGTCTCAGCATTCTTAATTTCACGTTCAGCATCTTTTATTTCGTTCACATGTCGTACCTGTCATTTTAAGGTGCACCTTTTGTATTTATTTTTGCTGTTATTTTGCTGCGCTGTCAATGCTCTTTCGTCTTTCCCTTCACACACAAGTCCTTTTTTTCCCCGCCTTGTATACTTTTTAGAGAGACAGGTGTACAGTGTTTATCAAAAAAAAAAAGAGAGAGAGAGACAGGTGTACAGTGTACTGTATTATCTAAATTCCTATACTACTCAATAAATTTATATTTTTTTTATATAACAATAAATTTATATTTAATGTGGTCTTTTATCGTTGAATTATATATAGCTATAAATAATTCAGTTTATTTGTGTTAAATTTTGTAAAAATAAAATAAAAATATAATCAAACAGATATATTTTTATAGATATAATTCAAATGATAGAATTTTTTTTATATATCAAATGATAGATTTTGAGATAAAAGTATTCAATAAAAAATTATTCAAAAACATTTTTTTTGGTCGAAGTAAACAAAAATGTTTTTTTTTCAAGTAAACAAAAATAGTTTTTTGGTCAATAAGAGCAGGTTGATAATTTGGATAAAAACTCAGTCATACGGCATTTACAGAAAAGAAAACAGCATACGTAGAGTCACACCAAATATAGCAATACAAATCAGGACACGCTGTTGAACCAACTAACAGATAAGGAAAACAATAAAACATTAAAAGACCAAGCAGCAAACAAAAACTTGTTTTTTGGTCAAATGCAAACAAAAACGTTAGAACAACCAAGTGTGCATGTTTTTGGGTCCACCATATGTTACTTCACCCAAAAGAAGTTGGGTCGAGCTTTGTGAAACCCACACCTTCGCAGTTTGGTTGACATAATTTATTTTGCAACGAAAAATGGACAAAAATTAATAATTCTTCCATGCTCCGTGAAGGTTTTTTTCTTTCTTTTGACATATCTTTTTAAAATCAAGTAATTCATTTTTTTTATTTGGTTATCAATAAATCATATTTAACCATGACTAATTGGTAAAGCAAGAGACTATAGCTATCGATAAAAAATCAATTATTAATATCACATACATATATGTAATAAATTATGGATATGGAAGTTAAATCCCTTAGTCAAAAAAAGGATGTTAAAATCCCACGTCTTTCTAGTATCTTCTTGCTTGTCTCATTGCTTGGCAAGGGTTACTTGATCGATCCTCCATCTTATAGCTGTGTAAAGTTTTTTTTTTTTAAGTAGGAGACCTTTGTTAATTGAAAAAGTATGATACGAAGATCAAAGTATCACGTCCCCTTGCTTGACCATTGCAATATTCTCCAGCAATCAAGAAGGTGCGAATAAGCTACAATGCCATTCATTGTATTCTAGCATGTACGTTTGTTTGCTTTGGAACTCCAGTTTTAATTTTTTTTAATAATTCTACAAATAAGATATAAAAAATTTATTAACAACTATATAACTAAAAAAACTAAAATCACCTTAAAATTATAATTTAGATAAACAAATTAAATTTTTTTATCCAAATTATCTTTGCTTAAAACGGAGAAGTGGAATCAAGGAATCATGGGAGTATTGAGGAAAAAAAGGAATCATGGGAGTTGTCTTGTCCTAAGAGCCATTCCAAGTTTGCAACGATGCACAACTATTATTTATTAGATTTAATTTCACTTTTTGGTCTCCTGTGATTGTTGGTGGTCATTTTCCAATTGAATCTTCTATTTTTCAAATTTTGCAATTAAGTATATGTTTCCATTTTTTAACATTTAAAGCTTACATGGTACGTCTCAGACCTAATTATAACAACTAAAAAAGTTAGAGGATCGAATAAAAAACTGAGACCAAAATGACACAATGGCATTAGGGTCTTAGAAAGGTGCAATTAACCTTATTTATTATTTATAAGTATCTTTTCATTTGTCTTTAAAAAAAATACTACTATCTTTTAATTTATTTTAAATAAATAACTAGCTAGTTGACCCGTGCGATGCACGGGTCTGTCGGTTGGTTTCTACATATGACATGAAACGACTAATTTATATAGTAATAAATTGATATGTGATATATCCTAAATTTATAACAGACTAATAGTGTTAATTTTGTGACATTAAACATGAAAACTTGCATGACCTAGGAAAGAAAAATAGAACCCATAAGCAAATACTATCATATTGATCAGAACAAAATCGGAAAAAAAATAAATTTATAGCCTATAGAAAATTATTGAAACAAATAAATGAGTGAAACTTGTAAGCAAATACCATTTGGTGATAAAAAATAAAATAAAATAAATAAATAAATAAATTTATAGACAGTAGAAAGTTGTTGGAACAAATAAATGAGTGAAACCTGTAAGCAAACACTATTTTGGTGATCGATAATAAAATCGAAAGAAAAATAAATTTATAGCCCGTAGACAGTTATTAGAAGAAATTAATGAGTGAAACATGTAAGCAAACACTATTTGGTGATCAGAAATAAAATTGAAAGAAAAATAAATTTATATCCCGTAGACAATTATTGGAAGAAATAAATGAGTGAAACTTATAAACAAATACTGTTTTAGTGATCGAAAATAAAATCAAAAGAAAAATAAATTTATATTCTGTAAAAAGTTATTGGAAGAAATAAATGAGTGAAACCTATAAGTAAACACTGTTTTGGTGATCGGAAATAAAATCGAAAGAAAAATAACTTTATAGCCCGTAGATAATTATTGGAAGAAATAAATGAGTGAAACTCGTAAGCAAACACCATTTTGGTGATCAGAAATAAAACCGAAAGAAAAATAAATTTAAAGCCCGTAGACAGTTATTGGAAGAAATAAATAAGTGAAATCTGTAAGCAAACACCGTTTTGGTGATCAAAAATAAAATCAAAAGAAAAATAAATTTA
Organism: Glycyrrhiza uralensis; assembly: GCA_030159175.1. Taxonomy (NCBI): domain Eukaryota; kingdom Viridiplantae; phylum Streptophyta; class Magnoliopsida; order Fabales; family Fabaceae; genus Glycyrrhiza; species Glycyrrhiza uralensis. The sequence continues at coordinate 49,987,356 of BRZY01000003.1, read as the reverse complement.
TAGCTCGTAGAAACATATTGAGAGACATAAATGAGTGAAACTTGCAAGCAAATACCGTTTTGGTGATCAGAAATAAAATCGAAAGAAAAATAAATTTATAACCCATAGAAAATTATTAAAATAAATTAATGAGTGAAACATGTACGCAAACACTGCTTTGGTGATCGAAAATAAAATCGAAAGAAAAATAAATTTATAACCCGTAGACAGTTATTGGAAAAAATAAATGAGTGGAACTTGTAAGCAAATACTATTTTGGTGATCAGAAATAAAATCAAAAGAAAAATAAATTTATAGCCCGTAGAAAGTTATTTGAAGAAATAAATGAGTGAAATCTGTAAGCAAATACCGTTTTGGTGATCGAAAATAAAATCGAAAGAAAAATTAATTTATAGCCCATAAAAAATTATTGGAAAGAATAAATGAGTCAAACATACAATAAATAAATTAGTGAAACAAATAAATGAATGAAATCTGTAAGCAAACGCCATTTTGGTGATCGAAAATAAATGAATAAAATTGTTGTAGTTATTGCTGCATCGATTGACTATAGCGATTGCTGTAACAAAAATAAAATCGAAAGAAAAATAAATTTATAGCACGTAGAAAGTTATTGAAACAAATAAATAAGTGAAACACGTAAGCATACACTATTTTGTAGATAAAAAAATAAAAAGTAAGTAAATTTATAGCCCTTAGAAAGTTATTAGAACAAATAAATGACTAAAACATATAAGCATACACCATTTTGCATTTTGTTGATCGAAAATAAAATTTAAAAAATAAATAAATTTATAGTCCATAAAAAATTATTAAAATAAATAAATGAGTGAAATATTTAAATAAATACTATTTTATTGATCGAATATAAAATCAAAAAAAAAATTTATATTCTAATTAGTAAAAGGAAGACACGTGGAGTTGAAAGAGCAAATATGTAAAAAGTGAACACATATACATTACTCTAGCGAAGGGGGTTAGTTTATCTAAATAGTAATAATTTATAGCCCATAGAAAATTATTAAAATAAATAAATGAATGAAATATCTAAGCAAATATTATTTTATTGATCAAATATAAAATTAAAAAATAAATAAATTTATATCCCAATTAGTAAAAAAAAGACACGTGGAGTTGAAATAGTAAATATGTAAAAAGTGAACACGTGTACATTACTGCAGCGGAGGGGGGTTAGTTTTTCTAAATAGTAATAATTTTTTTAGTTGAGCGGGAGGGAGCACCGGAGGAGGGGGATTTTTAGTTGAGCCGGAAATTTTTTTTGTAAGAAAGTGACACGTGGCAGTCAATGTTTATTCTTTTCATAAATAGTAAATATAGTAAATAGATAAATAGATAGATGATAGATGATACCATAAATGAAAGCATTTGCGGTGAAAGAGCGAAGAATGGAAATGGGAAAGCAAGATGGAGAGAGAGTGGTGATCTTAGGAGGTGGTGTTGCTGGTTCGCTCGCCGCCAAATCTCTCCAATTCCATGCCCATGTCACCCTCATTGATCCGTAAAAGCTTTTCTCTTTTTCTAATTTTCCAAGTTCTTTCATCTTATTACCCCCTTATTTAATTATGCTTCTTATTTAATTATGCTTCAGCTGAAATTTTTCATTTGAATTTAGATAATATCAGCACCTTTCATTTTTTTTTTGGTATTTATTCTCATAAGGTTATTGGGTTGAAGTTTATGCCGCGTGGTTTTTCGATTCTACTCTAGTTCGCTCCATCATGAGTTGATTTCAGGAGAACTTTGATGCATAGTAGGCGTTTTTTTACCCTTGTGTATTTTTTAAATCTTAATCGCTTTTTGGAACTTCCCAAATTTTCAAGTTTCAGTTTTGAGGTCGAGAAGTGTGTTTTTGGTTGGAAGTGTTTGTCACTGGATATTGTGTTGATGATTGAATTGAAGTGGTATTGTACAAAGCTTTATTGATTGTAGTATATAGCTTTCCATGAACGTGGTTGTCAACTTCTGATTGAGTGTAATTGAATCCAGGAAGGAATATTTTGAGATTCCATGGGCAAACTTGAGGGGAATGGTTGAGCCATCCTTTGCGGAGAGGTCGGTGTTCAACCATAGAGATTATCTCACCAATGGCAACATTGTTACATCCAGTGCTGCCAATGTGACGGAAACCGAAGTGTTGACTGCAGACGGCACTCAGGTTGTGTATGACTATCTTGTTATTGCCACTGGCCATAAGGATCCTCTACCCAAAAGTAGGAGTGAAAGACTTCATCAGTATAAAGAAGGTAAATTTGAACATGTATCTTTTACTATGTAGGGTAGCAAAAATGCTATGAATTTAACCTGATGCAAAATAAGTCTAGACAGTAAGCTGAGCCTACATTACCATAAAGATTGCCTTTCAGTATTTCTGATATCATAATTGCTAAGCTAATCTTTGAGGAGAATAAGCTGCTAGGCCTTTCTTACATGGTATGAAATGAAGCATTTTATGGTTTAAGTATTCATTAAAAAAAGAACTATCTGGGATTATTTTGTATTATTGTTTTTATTCAATCATATCATACATTGATATTGCTCATTTTAGCATAATATTTTGAAAGTGATTTAATAGAATAGGTTTCGACGATGTGATGAATTGTCACTGTCAGCACTTGAGTTATGAAGTTCATTTTCTCTGGCAGAAAATCAGAAGATAAAATCTGCTCATTCCATTCTGATTGTTGGAGGAGGTCCTACTGGTGTAGAACTTGCTGGAGAGATAGCTGTTGATTTTTCGGATAAGAAGGTTACACTAGTGCACAAAGGATCAAGGCTGCTTGAATTCATAGGGGAAAAAGCTTCTGTTAAAACTCTAAAATGGTTGAAATCTAAGAATGTTGAGGTGAAACTAGGGCAATCAGTCGACTTAAATGGTGTCACTGAAACTGATGGACACAAGATATATCGAACTTTGGTTGGGGAGACCATTGAGGCAGATTGTCATTTCTTATGCACAGGAAAACCACTTGCTTCGGCATGGCTTAAGGAAACTGTGTTGAAGAAGGACCTGGATGCTCAGGGAAGGATTAAGGTAGATGAAAAGTTGAGAGTCAAGGGCCGGAACAACATTTTTGCAATCGGAGATATTACGGATATTCCAGTAAGTGCTTGCTATTAGCAACGCATTGTGTTTTTCGATGATTGAATATGCAATCACCCTCTTTTATAACACACTCAACAAATTACTCAGTCTTGTGCTGCTCCCTTAACGTTCTGTCTATTTCTCTTGAACCAATATGAGAGATCATGCTTTATTGCCTGAATTTTGGTCAGAATTGAGTTTCTACTTATTAGTAATGAAATTATTGATGTAAAAAACATTGCTTGTACTAATTGCTACTAAATGGTTAAGGTTTTAATGCCTGTCCATATATTTAATTATTATTCTTTGGGTCTGCTCAGTGACTTTGTTGGGGGAAGAAAAGTGTCCAGAATCCTTGAATTTAAAGACTCAAGTTACTGTGTGATATCAAATTTTGAAAGTGGGCATATATGCACAATTTCCTACAGATTGTAGTGTTTGTATTTCTTGAGCTGTTTATGTACGGCACTATATTTTGTCCTATATAAATTGACTCTGCTATAAAACTGTGGCATTTTAATCTCTTTACAAGCTGCCTGATAGGAGTATTATTTTTAATGGAATTCCATACAACAGGAACTAAAGCAAGGGTTTTTAGCACAGCAGCAGGCTGAAGTGGTTGTGAAGAACTTGCGTCTGATGCTTGTGGGAGGAAAAGAATGTAGGATGGAAACTTACAAGCCACATTCAGCATTGGCAATAGTTTCCCTTGGGAGGAATGATGCTGTGGCACAGTTCCCATTCATTACAATCAGTGGAAGAATTCCTGGCTTCATCAAGTCTGGAGATTTGTTTGTTGGTAAAACAAGAAAACAAATGGGACTCAACCCTCATATTGTATAAACTAGTTATTATGCATGGTGTGTGTATACAGAATCAATCTATTTCATAGTTTGTGCACACTATTGATTGATATGCTGGTATATTTTTAGTTGGTTCTTTCCTTTTTTTTTTTGATACATAGTTGTTTCTTTCCTTGGAACGAATTTATTTATTTGTATCATATGTAATTTTTCTATGATGATAAGTGGTGTTTCTTGAGATGTAATTGTGTGAGAATCAAAAGCTGGATGCAGATGTTACTATTGAACTATTAGCATTGCGGTATTTGGTTTGGTAACATTGTTTTGAAGAAGAGTAGTTGGTCTTATCTGCAAAATGTTTGATATACTACGTGACTACGTGCCTCTCCTATACATCTGAGTTTTCGTTTCTGTACCATTAGGATGGATATCCAGACATGTTTTTCCCTTCCTTAGTTCTCCTGTTGTCAACCTAACTTATATTTGATTGGGTGAATATTCACAAACTTGATGAAATTTAAGGTGTAGTTAAAAATGTATACATTAAAAATAAATGTATAGTATAACTTCACATTAAACCCTCCTTTCCTATCATCAACTCAAGCCGGCCAAAACGGGGCAGGTGAGTTACCTGATTTTGAAAAGTGGGTTGAAAAGTTTTATCTATTCTTTTTAACAACAGATTGATAGTTGACATGCGAGAGCGAGAGTAAAATTAAAAAAGAAGTTAAAAATGATAGAAAAACAAAATAAATCAAAAACAATTCAGTGGATGAAGTATACTAATTCTATCCGCCAAAATTAGTGGGACTGTTGTCTCTTAACAGGGGATTGAGGCTTTCACAGGAAATCCAAACATGCTGATAGATGGTGGGTGTTTTTTAAGCAAGTTGATCGTTGACTTCCCTGGCGTGGAGGATTGGGTATGCTATGTTGAATTAAACAGATCTTTAGGAGAAAAAAAAAAGAGTCATTAGGTGATGGGTTGTATTGTGTAGTATTAAAAGTATGAACAATTTTCTATTGATAATTATGTTAATGACAGAAATATAAAATATACCAAGGATGAGCTTTGAGTCTTTGACATATTCAAAATTCAAAATATCAAATTGTGTTAATGCACGAGTGCACATAAATATCAAATTCTGCTTTTACTCATTGCTGAAGAAAGAAAGAAAATTCGTTTACTGCAAGGTGCAAACGTATCTTCAGCTTGAGTAAATCCTACCAAGAACAAAGATACCCTAAACCAAGTCTATCAGTCATTTTATTAGTCTCGTTTGCGTCATCACCTAGTCTTCTAACTTCCTAGAAACTTTCCCTGTTAATTTTTCCAAGTGTGCATCTCAAGTAGGGACTAGTTTTTCTTCTTCTTCTTCTTCTTTATTTCCTTTGACATATTGGTACATATAGGACAAGAAACTTTGTAGGTGAGACAATTAAGAAGGACTTAGTCTAAATTGTTAAACCCATGTTAACGGACCTCAAAGTAGGTAAAGATTTTGGTTGTTGGTACAGAGTATAATAAAGAATTAGACTGTAAATATATAATATATAATGAGAATATATAATGAGAATACATATGGGATGATGGTGCTTCATAGGCTGATCCTGCACCCAAAATAAGGATCAAGAGGCCATTCACCATAAAAGGTTAAAATGTTAATCACTTCCAAAAGAGTATTGCTCATTCCAAAATACCAGAATCCTTGTAGAGAGTATTTTGGCTCTCAATCTTGTAATCAAGATTGCATTTTATCAAATACTGAATAAAAATCATTAACTTTTTAAGACTAAAAATTTGCCAATACATTAAAAGGGTAGATGTTAAAAAAAAGAAAGAAAGAATCATAGCCTTTATAGTTCTAGAAGAATCCGGAACCTTCCCCAAAAACAAACTGTAGAAATTATTAGCATTAGGTAGGTGAGACCAAGTTGAGAGACCATCAAGAAGACCCTGTATCTTTCGGTATTTGGTTTCAGCCAAGAAACTATCTTCAACCAAAAATTGGATGGGAAGGAAGAAACAAAACTACTCCTTTTCGGCCAGACTAAACCTTGGTCCCTGTAGTTATTAGTTGAATTACAAGAATCCCAAGCCTAACCCATCTAGATTGTCAAGAGAAAAATCGATTTTCCACCCAATTAGTCAAAAGCTGATATGAAAGTAATGGATAAAACCCTATCCTAAACTAAAATAATTTGGACTAAATCAAACGCATAGCTTGTAACTTTATAATTACAAATTTACAAGTAGGAAATTGTCTTTTTCTTTCGTTCAAAGGGAGATTGAAAAGAAAGAAATTCTATTATATACTAAGAAGATCCTAGAAACTTGACGCCATCATGCAATCACAATACGCTAACTCTGCGTGATACCTTTCAATTCCCACTAAAAGAGGGAAGAAAAAAAAACAAAAACCCAAGAGAAAATATCAATTATGATTTTATTTTTTGCCGTTTTATTTAAACAATATGAGAACGAATCTTTGCGCAACGGTAAGGTTGTTGCCTTATAATCTAAGGGTCATGGGTTCGAATATGAAAATAGCACATGCCCTTACAGGGATAAGGCTTACACCCAGCAGCCCTTTTTATTTGAACAATATATTCTTAACAAACAAGTTTCAGCCTAAGCAGGATGACAACTGGACGTTTATTTTTAAGTATCCATCATCATTAAGATTCAGGAATATTATATTGGGGTTTCTTTTTTTTTTTTTTCAAGGAAAGAAAAAAAATACTTTCCTTAAGAAAAATGTGAACAGAGAAGTTGTGCCACCTCATTCGGGTTGTGAACTGGGGAGGTGGCTAGTTGACTACAGCTACCAATTTGGCTTTGATCGTTTTTATGTCCAAATTCAAATCTCGACGTTTGACTTTGATGATCCATGCAATGACGCAACGACATATCTATTTATGTTGTTGTGAGAACACTGAACATAACAATCAATCATTAAAAGTTAATTTCAATTGTGATCAAAGGAAAGGTTGCAACTCACAAACAAGCGTGAGAAATGGTGGAAAAGAAAGTGGTCATCATAGGAGGTGGTGTTGCCGGTGCCATCCTCGCAAAAACCTTGCAACATCATGCCAACGTCACCCTTATTGATCCGTGAGCTTTCTCTTTGTTCTTGTAGCAGTATCATGGTCTGTCTGTTACTGAATGTTATATGATTATATCCTTGTTTTTTAAAATTTGAATGGTTATTTTGATATGACACTACAGTGTGCTCTCTATTAGGATTAAATTTAAGAGAGTAATACTAATACTAACTAATAATAAGCTTTATCATGTTTCATGTTGCAGAGTGATTATTTGTTTGGTTAAAACTTGATTTTTCTGTTACTGAGATGTCTTAGCCACTTCATAAATAGAATTTGTTTATGTAAATGGTTGCACTGACTGACTAAGAGCCTTTGAACACAGGAAGGAGTATTTTGAGATTCCATGGGCAAGCTTGAGGGCAATGGTTGAGCCATCCTTTGCAGAAAGGACTGTGATCAACCATAGAGAGTACTTCACAAAAGGCGACCTTGTTATATCCAGTGCCACCAGCATCTCTGAAACTGAAGTCTTCACTCAAGATGGCAGCCAGATTGCCTATGATTATCTTGTTGTTGCCACTGGTCACACAGACCCTATCCCCAAAACCAGGAGTGAAAGAATTGACCAATACAAAGGAGGTAGGCAATATATACTTAAGAGTATTTGCTGAAAGTGATTTTGAATGAACTTGATTTTGCATGTCTTGATCAATACAAAATGATTTATGTTTGGATGTTTTTATTCTGAAAACAAGTTTAATGTAAAACTTAATGTAAATTTTTCAATCTAAAACAAAAGCTACTTTTTTTCATTTCTATTTAGACTGAGGTTTAGAAGCAAAATCAATTTTGACCAACATTAACCAAATATCTATATTTATATTTTTACTAAAATCACGTTTGATAGAGACAATCAATTTTGACAATTCTCACCATGAAACCAAACACACACCTAGTCTTTACAACAAGGTGGAAACTAGAAGAAAAAAAAAAAGGAACAAAGAAATATCCAAATTCAAACTGATGAAATATCGATAACTCTTGATTTTCAATGTATCTATTTCATTTGAGTGATGGGGATTCTTTTCACTGGCAGAAAATACCAAGATAAAATCTGCACGTTCAATTTTGATTGTTGGTGGAGGTCCAACTGGTGTTGAGCTTGCAGCAGAGATTGCTGTTGATTTCCCTGATAAGAAGGTCACTATAGTGCATAAGGGGTCTAGGTTGCTGGAATACATTGGAACAAAGGCTTCAAGGAAGACTTTGAAGTGGCTGAAATCAAGGAAAGTTGAGGTGAAACTAGAGCAATCAGTTGACTTGAACTCCTCCACAGATGAAAATAGGACATATCAAACCTCACTTGGAGAGACAATCGAAGCAGATACACAATTTCTATGCACAGGGAAACCTCTTGGTTCAGCATGGCTTAGAGAAACCCTTTTGAAGGATGACTTGGATGGTCATGGAAGGATCCAGGTTGATGAACACTTGAGAGTGAAGGGCCGGAGCAATATTTTTGCAATTGGAGATATTACAGACATTCAAGTAAGTGCTAACCAAAACCAAAGTCAATTTGGCTTTTTCTTTTTCCCTAGCATAGTTATGTCTTCCTTTTAATTGTATAATCAAACCGTTTATGTAAAATTCATTAAGTACCAAGTCTAGCCTTCCCTCCACATCCTATCATATGCACATGTGCTGCAACCAGCTATTGTCAATTGGCTATTAATTATGCTAATGAATCAATCATGTTCAGTTGTCTGGTATGAACGTTCAACTGCTGTTATATGTTTTACTATGTTACTGTAATGACATCAGGGTTAACAAAAAAATAAGAATAGTTATTGTACCAATTTGCTTATAAACAAAAAGGAGGGACAAAGTCTTTGCTTACACGATTCAAGCAAACCCCTGAGTCTTAGTTTCCTCCTAATTCGGTTTTGACTTGTTCATATTGCATGGCATCATTGAATTTCTTATACCCTTCTTATGCCTGAACTGTTGATTGGGGGCTTCACAGTACTACATGATCAAAATATCTTTCAGTTTTTGTTAGTTTGTTGTAAAAATTGTATTACTTTGGTTATTGTGTGAGGATCTTTGATACATCAGTAATTTGGTTCTATGCACTAGATCTTTGGCATTTTAAATCTCTTTGCAAGCAATCCTAATTAATCAATGCAAGATTGTTTGATTTGAAATGAAATCTATGTTACAGGAAATCAAACAAGGGGTGTATGCACAAGGTCATGCTCGGTTGGTTGCCAAGAACTTGAGGCTATTGATAGAGGGAGGAGGAAAAGAACGTAAATTGGGAACTTACAAGGCACAGCCACCAATATCTATTGTTTCACTTGGCAGGAAACACGGGGTTGCACAATTCCCTTTCATGACAATCCTTGGAAGGTTGCCTGGTATGATCAAGTCAGGGGATTTGTTTGTGGGTAAAACAAGAAAGGAATTAGGACTTGAACCTAATGTTAAAAAATCTTGATTTGATATGGTTCTGGTGTCAAGTGTGTGTGTATATAGTTATTCAACTCATCTTTCCGAGTTATTGTTGTGCACGTTTAAGTTCATTATGTGGTTTTCTTTCTCTCAGATTGTGTATTCCATCATATTCCAATGTGAGTACCTGTAATATTCTTCATAGTTTTGATGTTGCAAGTGTTGTATAACCTTTACATAATAAATAACCGAGCAAAGAGTCACTTCAGTCTCTGAGAGTGTTAGACAGTGTCACTTTGGTCTATGACAGATACGAATTAGTCACTTTGTTCTTCAACTGTCAGTCACTAATCACTTTAGTCCCTAAAAGTGATTGTTTACTGTCATTTTTGTCTCTAAAAGTGATTACTTAAATGTCATTTTAGTCTCTAAAAATGATTATTTTTTTAATGACAAAGACCAAAATAATTAATTCGTATATATTAGAGACCAAAGTAACACACTTGATATTCTCAGAGACCAAAGTGATTGTTTACTCTGAATAATTTGAGTTCTCGTTTTTTTTATATGATAAAATAAGATCGGTCTGTGGTCCCACTTTATAGAGATACTATAATTGGCTGGGCTGGTCCATACAACGCGAGTACCATACCATGGGCGCAATGCAATATTCCCTCTTGGGTATTATTTATTATTTTTTTGGTCCAACCCTCTCGGGTACCCATTCCCATGCATAGAAAATGCTATAAGAAACTCCAAAAAATCAACGAACCGGCCTAACATAGTGTCTGTCAAAAAAAAATGCCTGCTCGAAATTCCACCCGGGTAAAATCTAAGCAAAGAAACCTTCCTAAAAAAAAAATGTCTTCCATTGGATAGCTAGGGGTAACATTGTATAGGGTGGGGGCTCCCCTATCCCCCACTCCTAAAAATCTCCCGAACGGATGCAGCAGGGGGAATGTGAGAGTGAGAGTAGAAGGAGAGAGAAAAGAGTGAGAGAGATAGAGAGAAAAAATTTTTTGCAGCCTCTGCAGCGCTGCATAGGATCTGGACTCAAAAATCTCCCACCCTTAAATGACAAAAAATAAAAATAAACAAAGATACCCAAAGCCAAAAACAAGCACATCAATCAGTCTTTCTTTCCCCTTGTCATCGGTCATGACTTCTTCATGTCTGTCACTGTAAGCCGAAGTGGAATTATCCAACGGCTACCCACTTTTTCCCCCTATGCGTTGCGTCTAACTCCCAAATCCCGAATTGCCAGCTCGCCCCTTCATTTGCTCATTGTTCTTTATGCTCCGATCAAATCAAATACTACTTTTTTGAGGTTTTTCCTTCTTCAATTTAAAAATATTTTATTGAAAAATTAGACATTATATTTAGTTAGGAGAAAGAGAGAATAGAGATTTTAATCGAGATGAGGAATTAATTTCATTTTTTTTTTGATGAAACAGGAAGGGGCAAGCCCCCTCAAACACAACAAACAGCAAGCAAGCACACTAAGCTCCCCTGGGAATTAATTTCATTTCTATATATCCTTGTAAACTTTTATTTTAAATTATATATAAAAGTTGATTTGACTAGTATCAATCACAAATATAAAGATAAAACACTCTCTCAAGATAAATAAGCATCAATATATTATTTCTGTATTTATTTATACAAGTGTTGTATCTCATTATGCCTGGATACAAACGAATAATGTTTTGCAGAGAATCAGATTTGGGAAGGCCACGTCCCCAGAATTGTTGCAGATATATCACCAAAACATGTCATCATGTGGGGAGGTTTTTTTTTTTTTTTTTTATATTATTCTTTTGTTTGAAACGTAAGAAATAGCAAAGAGAGAAAAAAGAGAGAGAGAAGACAAACACCATAATTGGTTTATGAGAGAAATTAAAAAGAGTGATTAAATTTAGCGAGTCTCACGCCTTTTTGCTTTCTTTGCTCCTATGCAAAGAAAGGGAAAAGAGAGAAACTTTGATTTTTTTACTTTTCATTTATACCCTCTCTCATTTTTAAATCATCCGTTTTCACTTTTTGTGTTTTTTTTGTACAGTAAACTTTTTTTGATATAGTACTTTCTGTATTTGGTTAGTTGTTGTTTAGTATTTTTATATTCATTTTGCTTTAAGAAATTATATTTTGCTTATATTACTATATTTGTTTTCAACAAAATGTCATATTTATATTCATTTTCAAATTAAGTCTTTTGGAACCTTTACGTTTTCTTTTTTGATATACTTACGTTTTCTTCAATTGATGCAATTGCAAATTAGTTTAAATATTTTTTACCATATTATTAAAAGAATAAATCTGTGTATGTTGCTATTGTGTGTAATTTATCAAATAAGAAAAACTGATTCATTCAATAAAAAAAATGTTTTCGATTGAATCAAAAGAGTGAAAAATAACGGGGGTATTTTTGTCTTAAAGTAAAATATTATCATTTCTCTTTTTTTACTTTCTATTTAACCAAACAAAGGAAGAGAGAACTAAATACTTCTTTCTTTTCTATTTTTTTTTTCTTATACCAAATAACCCAATAAATCTATTATATTTCTCATCTCTTTCTCTTTTCTCGTACTCTTTCTCACATTTTTCTTTCTTCACCATTTCTTCTTACAACCCAACAAAAGTAAAAGGGGAGGCTTAAGTATATAATACTAATTCTTAATAATATAATACTAATATATATGCCTACGTTAGACAGCATATTCTTTTAATGTTATTATTTTTCTTCGGTTCTGTTGTTGATATCATCTATCAGAAAGAACTTTGTATTTGAACCCTGCAAGGTGATTCAGGTGGCTCGACAACCACACAAGACGGCGCTGTCACTGCCAAAGCAGTGATATTCATCGATGTTTTGCCATAATTAACTCTTGTGCTAAATTCTGTCTTTTAATCATTTCCTTATAAAAATGGCTGCACCAGCCATCATTCAAATCCTTGAATCACACCTCTCTATAAATTTGAGGCTTACGATACTCTATTTGGACTTGCAAACACTTGCTTCCTTGAATCGCATCGCATTCAGAACACTCTCGGTCAGAAAAGCCTGAAACGTCGTTCTCACATACAGCATTGATATATGGCATCAAAATCGATCTTTGCCTTTGTCATCTCACTGGTGCTGGTGTTGTGTTTGTTTCTTATGAGAGAGCCTTCTGGTTTGTCAATGTTTTTTTTTTTAATGGAGTAAAATAGTGTCTATATTCTTAATTTATTCATGATAATAATTAGTTGCTAGAGTAGTCGATAAAATAATTGTTCACTGTCAGATTGCAGTACTACTGCATATGAATGCTTGGGTGCTACTGCTAATGTAGCTGGTACCAAGGAGATTCTAAACAGGAAGGTCTGTTTATTACTCTATGTTTGGGCCATGATGTGGTCCAATCCAAACTTATCCTTGTGTAATTTCTGGGCCAACATGTTGTGCATCTTTTTAAATGTCCGTTACTCTGTTTGGTTGTGCAGGTGCTTTCTGTTTTGAAAAATAAGAACACAACTTTGAAGGGTAGAGTGCAAGGGTCATCAAATGGAAAGTATGGTGATAAACCACTGAGTTGGGAGTTGAGGAAGGTTCCTTCAGGGCCAGACCCCTTGCATCATAACGGTGGCAGCCCCAAGCCTGAAACCCCTTAAAAGGCTTAATTAATACTATAGGAACTCGTTACTACTGCCTCCTGCAGGCTAGTTTTTGTTACCAATGTAAACGGTGTTCATTACTAATTTACATAGCTAGTTTAATTAATATGCGAACGAACTTCTATAAGTTCAGTAATTAAGTTCTGTTCATCAAAAAAAAAAGTAATTAAGTTCTGTTGTTTTTGTCTTGCTTGTTGAATATTTGTCGGCTTGTTTCCCTTCTTTTCTTTGTTGATTATAGTAGTGATGCAGTAATTTTGTTCGTGTCATTAATTGTATATATATTGTATATTGTATTGTATAATTGTAATTGTAATTGTATTGTATGTATGTATATCACTAGGCCAAAATCACGTCGTGCAGAAGCAATTTTAAATGAAAGAAAAGAAAGTGAATTTTGTTTACTATCTGGATGGTTTTTTAATTAAAAAAGAAAAGAAAAGAAATCTGATGGAATGATGTCTTGATGACATATGCTATCGTGGGAAAGGAAAGGCGGGGGTCACAGTTCGAAAATGACATTCATGGATTGGATAGAAATGGAAAGCAGTGACATCATAAAAACTACATGCAGAGATCCTTTTTTTTTTGTTGATAAGTACATGCAGAGATTCTTAAGGCCATTTTTAGTGGAGTATTTATTTTTTAGTACTTAAATGAATCTCATTTATACACATAATTTATTATTATTATTTTTAACTCAAGTACTTGGTACTCAATTTCTCAAACTCAATAATTCTAAAAAATTTACTACATGGATCTCATCAATAACTTTATATCCAATTATAACCCACAAAAATATGTGAGATCCACGATGAGAGAGGAGAGAGAGGGTGTTTGTATAAACATCTCTCTCCAATAGGTATCCAAATTTTTTTTTCCCACAATGGGGATACCTAATAGGTACCCATTAAATACCATTTAGGTATTCTCGCTAAAGATACCCCACAGTGAATATTCCCTGATTCAAAGTTGGCAACATATGCTATGTACTCGTATTGACAAAGGAGGATACATTTTAGAAAAATGTTAATTGTACACCTATAAAGATGTATACATTTAGAGAGAAAAAGAAATAAAAGTGTAGAATCGGTTGGTTCATCACTTGGTTGTTAGGATATGTCTTATGTTAGTTAGCTATGTGATATGTAATCTTATCCTATTTTCTGTTATTAGTTAGTTGGGGGAAATCAATGTAACTGAATTGTAACAGATTGGGGGATTAGGTTCTCATATATAAGTTGTCATAGACTCATAGCTAGATAAAATCAGAACAGAGAGAGAACAGAAGAATCGAGTTATTCACTTGTATAGATTGCTAAGTGAGTGCAAGTGAGGTGTGTGACTTACCTGGAAACTTCTTGTACTGGTTGTGATCTTGAGATAGTGGATGTGTGCTCGCCTCAGTGTGGACGTAGGAGAAAAGCTCCGAACCACGATAATTTTCTGTGTTCATCTTTCTTGATCCCTTATCTCTTAGTTTCATTCTTTTCACTGCCATTCTTGATCAACTCGTGCGTCCAATACTTGCGGTTGTCGCGTGCGTCCAATAACTTGTGTCTGACGCGTGCGTCCGATGTTTGAGAGTCCAGTGCGTGATTGATACTCTGCGTCCAGGGGTCGAAACATAACAAAAAGAGAGAAAAGTGATAGATATGATAAGTGGTATGATGTGAAAAGAAAAGAAAGATAAAAAAAGAGATAAAAAATATTAGAGAAATGGTGAGATTTATAAAGTGTCTATAAATCATAGTTCTATCTTTTAAGGATATGGAAGGTATATGGTGCAGGTCTTTTTCTTATCTAGTTCGCTGTAAAAATTTAAAAAGTTTCTATTTGAATTTTGAAATCAATAAATTTTTTAATTATATTGTATCCTACACAGCCACACGAAGGTGCAAAATGGACTTGACATTTTATAAATTGATATTAACTTTTATAGAAAGAAACTTCTAAACATTGTGCAAAAATCAGTCATCTAAATAAAAAGATCAGAAATGTGAAAGAAAGAAAAAGAACGAGAGAATCAGTTCCAACTGCAAAGTTAATGTGTACAGGGGAATCCAGTGCATGGCAGGTTCATAAGTGCGTCTCAACTAAATTAACTATCAACAGAATTGGGTCAGCTTTGTGTATTTGATGCTTGCCTTTTGTTTTTTGGGGATAATACCACATCCGTAAGTTTCATTCTACATATGTTTTCTCAAAGATCATACTACTAACGGTGAAAAACCACGTCACTTTAACACCATAAACCAAAATCTTGAAAGTTCATGACCTCCTCTTCTTTAATTATGCCCATTTTCTGTAAAAGAAATGTACTATTTCAAGAGTGCAAAATTGTTGACAACAACCCATGTGTTTTCCGCATTGGCCATGGGCCTTCATTGACCTCCTAACTTCGTTCTCTCCATCCCATTACTCTCCTAACCGCTGCATATACATGCTGAAAAGGAGCACATAATTGGAATCTCCCAAAGCAACCCGTTTTAAGCAGCAAACAATGACCCCTAAAATCACATCATTTGGCTTTCATTGGCCATTCTTCGCTATCACATTTAATGCTTCCTCCAGATGACCATACTTAGCGTGTATATTATCAATCAGCATAGCACTCACCAACTATCACACATGGCCACATACTCTGAATCCCATTATTCTTGTTGGTGAATCCATCCAACCTCAAATCCTTGTATTCATTCTAAAATACGACTTCACGAAAAAGATGGTTTAAGATTAATTAAATACCTAAACTGGAGGTGTTTAATTCCAAACTAACTAACTCTCGTACGTAACTTTCAAGTTCTAATGTAGGTCCCCACCCCACATGTTTAAGGGAGCAGTACCTTAAATGAGATCATGAAAATTTGGTGGTGCATATGAATATTAACGCTATATTGACCTTTTTGTGTTGCCGCCAATCCACCAACTTTGGTCTTCAACCAATAGAAGATGGCGGTCCAACAAAAGGTAAAATAAACCATTAGGAGATTTTTTTTTTAACACTTCACAGGCTCACACTAAAAAGGACTGCATGTGCATGTGAAATACCCATGCCCTGCACCTTAATTTTCTTCTCACCAGTCAAATTTTGCTAATGTTTTCAGTCTTCATCTCTCCACGGGATTATTTTCTACTTGTTTCTAGATTTTGGAGAAATAAAAAGTAAAATGGAAAAACAGGATATGTTATTATAAACTGATGTTCATTATGGTAGCTTTTTGGCTAGAAAATTCCTTTTGGTTTTGTAATTTGAAAGCGATGCTATTAGATAAACATTTCAATATGATAATCAACATGGATAACATATGTAGCATTATTGATGAATATTGACTTACCGTGGAGCACAATTTCATTATGTTGACATAGATTTTGACATTTTTCCCCATAGCCACAAAAAAAAAACACAAAGAATTAAAATAATATTTCTTTATCTACATCTTCATACCTGTTGTTGGATGGTTACCTTGTAGTACTCTATCAAGTCCAGAAGCAAGAATTGGAAACAAATAAATTATACTTTTTTGCTGCCAAAACAGACACGACCAATACAAAAGTGAATTATCCAAATCATCGAGCATCAGAAGAAGTAAAGGAGTCTGCAAAACCAGCAGGCCTAGCTGGTATACTTCCTTTACTGTCTTCAAGACTTGCACAGCTGGTTTCTTTGCCTTCTGCTTCCTTCCAAATTTTCAACATCTGGGGGAGTGGTTGATTGTAGTCAATGCCATAGCCGTAATCAAATTCTTCATCAACCGGTTGCCATTTCTCTATTAATTCTGCCAGCACTTTGACTGCATGGCCCATATCTGGCCTGTGGTTTGCTTCCCTAGCAGTGCAATGTCCAGCAAGTTCAGCTACAATGGAAATACTCTCGAAAGTCTCTTCACTCGCTTCGAGAGCCGGATCAATGGCAGCCATGAGTTTTTCTTTGCTCGATTTAATTTGCCAAAACCATTCGGCCAAGTACCGGTTTTCCTCTGGCCGG
Organism: Glycyrrhiza uralensis; assembly: GCA_030159175.1. Classification (NCBI taxonomy): domain Eukaryota; kingdom Viridiplantae; phylum Streptophyta; class Magnoliopsida; order Fabales; family Fabaceae; genus Glycyrrhiza; species Glycyrrhiza uralensis. Next base: position 49,970,309 of record BRZY01000003.1, on the reverse strand, counting down.
CTCTCGTCAAGGGCCATTAGTCCGGTCAGAAGTTCCATCAACACCACACCATAGCTGAACACATCAACTTTAGTGGTGATTTTCCCCATCACTGAAACTCAGAAACTTTTAGTTAGTGTGGGAAGCTAGATGCATCAAACTTATACGAGAAAACTTCAAGAAGTGTAGAGATGGAATCACATCTATAGTCTGAACATTGGTTATACAAATTCTATAATATTGAACTCACTGAACATAGATATCATTTTCTTGTTAACTTCAAATAAAATCTGGTTTGTGCCAGGTGATCAAACACTACTCCTTGGCAGAAAAAATAACATGAAAGTATATTTTAGGCAATTAGTTGCCTTGGGACTTGAAAAAAAAAAGAGCGTTATGCTTTTAGTAATTGAACAAATGGAGCATGTCAGACAATGCAGAAAAGGCCAAACAACATGTTACTATGGTACGACTAAATTAACGTGCATAACAGATCACTTGCTTCCCCCAAAAAACGAACATATAAACTGAAAAAGCAACCTTTTGTCACACACTTAATTCTTTATTCTCAGATGTCTTTGTTTTAAGAACATCCTAATAGAAATAAACTAACAACTAGGGAGAAACTATGTGCTAATATGCAGAGATTATCACGATTCCATTCTTATTGCTACTAAATCATGCTATCATGCTCAATTATGTAAGCTGTTTCAAGGTTAATAGGAATGTCCAGAGGTGATTTAAAGAGCAAAGGCATACCTGCATATTCTGGGGCAAGGTATCCAAATGTTCCAGCAAGCTTTGTTACCACAGACTTCTCACCATCTGGGGCAAGTTTCACCAGACCAAAATCAGAAACTTTAGCCCGAAAATCATCCCCTAGTAGAATATTAGAAGACTTGAGGTCTCGATGGATGAAGATATGGCGGGCAAGACTGTGAAGGTATTCCATCCCTCTAGCAACATCAAGTGCTATTACAAGCCTCTGTGACCAAGACAGAGGCTCCAGATTCAAGCTTTTCCAATAGAAAAGATGTCTGCTTAGAGCACCCATAGGCATATATTCATAAACCAAAAGTCTTTCATTGCCTTCAATGGAATAGCCTAGCAGGGACACCAAATGCCGGTGACGGACTTTGGAAAGAACAGCTATTTCAGCTTGAAACTCGTCTAGTCCTTTACTGCTAATAGCTCCACACTCCATTCTCTTCACTGCTATTTTTGACCCATCTTCTAGTTCACCTTTGTAAACAGTTCCAAACCCACCATGGCCTAGCTCATTTTCTGAAGCGAAATCCTTGGTGACCTTGCGTAGAACTTGAACGGAGATGACAAGGTTACCGGCATCAATTATATGAGAGCTTTCAGTTTCACCACTAATGTTAGTCAGAGAACTTATCCCTGTCTTTGTTGATAAGCTTCCAATGGTGCTATTTGAAACTGCAAATTTAACCATCTTTTCTGGATCAGATGGATCTTGAGTGTGAACCACAACAGGGCTAGGAGCATCCAAGGAGGCTTTTTTCTTCTTCAAGCGACATATGAAGAGAGGAATAACCAAAAGAGCTACAAATGCGAAGATTGCAACTCCAGCCACTATCACTACTGTTTTGGATCTTTTGAAGTAATTTGGTTGAGGCTTTAATTGGACAGAACTAGGCTGACTTGAGCCTGAACTCTGATTATAGGAAGGTGGCGCGTGGGAGGATGGTGGCGGCGGTGACAGGTTGTGCGGTGAAGGTGGTGCACTCAAAGGCGGTGGGCTGCTAATAGGCAGGGGACTCTTTCCAGTTTGATTAACAAGAAGAGGGTTACCCTCAATGATAACCTTCACACTATCATCAAACTTTGGCAATGGAGGCTCAACATTATTATCACCTAAATCCAACAACCTCAAAGATTTCAATTCAGTAAAATTACTAGGAACTTCGCCGGTTATATTGTTTCCTGCAAGCCTGATTTCAAGGAGTGAATCTAACTTAGCAAGTGAGGGACTCAGTGTACCAGTGAGGTTTCGTCTAGGAAAATTGATTATAGATACCTCTGAGTTTGGATTGCAGCTCAATCCAAACCATTGCTCTCCACACGGTTCATTACCAGACCATTTAGAAATGAGAAATGATGGGTAATTCAGATTTTGGAGAAAATCCAGCAGGGCAGTAACTTGAGGGGCACATTCAAGCCCAGGCTTAGGTTGACAAAATAAATTGGAATCATAAGATACTTTGGCAGCCTTAAACTTTGGTATTGGACCCATGAACATGTTATTATTTAACACCAATATCTCAAGGTCCATATTTGCCAAGGTATTTGGAATCAAGCCAACAAGTTGGTTGCCATTGAGGTTAAGCTCCTGCAAGGAAGTTAGATTTCCAATGTTGTGTGGAATTGTCCCTGTGAAGTGGTTTCCATGTAGCCAAACCTGTCTCAGGAAGGTCATTGAAGCAATAACATCAATAGGACCTGTCATTCCACCGCCTTGTTGATCATTCAACCACAAAACCTGCATTGAAGATTGACCAAAACTAAATGGGATTTGACCAGAAATTCTGTTGCCTGAAAGCCTCAAATTTGTGAGAGAAGGCAATGTGCCTAGAAAATCAGGCAATGGTCCAACCAAATTGCAATTCACCAGAGAAAGGTTGGTTAATTGTGCTGAATTTTCCAAGTCCAAGGGAAATGACCAACCTTTACTAGCATTTATCAATTGGTTTTCTTCCAAGGACAAGACCCTAATGCTGCCGAGTCCATTGAAGAAATCGGATGGGATTGCATCAAACTCATTGTAATCCAAGAAAGCAAATTGCAATTTTGATAATCCACTGAAACTAGGCAACATCCCACTGAGGTTGTTGCGTTGAAGACCCAAATTCTGGAGTTCTGAGAGCTGGTTGAAGTTTGGGGGCAATGATCCTTTAAGACCCAGATTCTTAGCCTGAATCTGAGTGACTCTACCACCAGAGCAGAACACGTAAGGCCATGAAGGAGGGCCACAGGGGTCATCTCCATTGTCTGGCCATTTGAGAAGCTCTGGATTCTTCAACCCTTTTCTGAAATCATTCAGAATTTTGAGATCATTTGGGTTAGTATCACCATAAGCCATTGTAATCATCATGGAACAGAAGAGGAAGATGCAAACTTCCACCTGAATACTTACCATGGCTACCTTAATTAACCCTAGTGAAATGAAAATAATAATCAAGGCATAAACTTTCCCAGAAAACTCACAACCCCATAAGTGAAATAGATCAGCATTTGAGTTCTGTGACCAAAATGAGACAGGACCCGGATAGAAAAAAGGAACAGAACGTTGGTGAGTGAGTGAAGGAGCGTGTATGCTACTACTTTTCTCTTGCAAAGAAAGAGGCATAAACAAAAGGGAATTTTTATTTTTATTGAGAAAATGGCGAAGGAGTACTAGAGGGAGAAGAGAGTAGAAATTCCCGATTTCGAGGTAAGAAGGAGTGTGTGTGTGAAGAGTACGTGGGACTCTTTTTATTGCTTCTTTTCATCAACGAAGGAAGGAAGCATTGCAAGGCTTATTAAAGAAAGTCTCTCTCTGAGTCCACAGTCCCACCCCACCACCATGACCGACAGACACAGTACAGTCCCTGTTCAAAACTCCCTTCTCTTTCGTTTTCTTTTCTGCCGCTTTACTTTGTGTGATGTTTCGATGTGATTTCCATTTCGTGCAAGCTATCATCAATAGTAGTAATAATTACCGTGAGAGATATTAATCGCCTCGTAAATTAATATAAAATATATTAAATAAAATAATAATCGGAGTGATTCTAAATTCTTTAAAGATATATTAATATAAACAAAAAAATAAAACTTATATTAAAAAGGATAGAAGAAGTACATAATTTTATGGTCATGTTAACTAGTGAAGGAATTAAGATTTAAATTGTTATTAAAAATCACTATATCAAATATATTATCAATTTCAAACATGTACTTTGGTTTCATGAAGTATAATAAAGTATAATATAATGAAATAATATTAAGTTCATTGATTAAATTGTTTAAAATACGATTTAATATAATTTTTCTTCTACTTTGATAAATATGAGATGTAATTAATTTTTTTGGTTTCATCATAAAAGTACATTGATAAAAAAAATCATAAAAGTATCTAAATAATTTAATAATAGTTTCATTCCATTTTATTCTCTTAAGTTTTACTTCATTCTATCTTATTTTATTTATCATTAAACATCAATCACGCGTGAAAAAGGGAATAAAAGCTTAGATACATTACATAAATAAAAAATATATGCTAAATGCTTAACTTATTAATAAATATCTTACCTAGGTGGTGCAAGTCTACAAAATACATAGAAATTGATTTTATATTTATCAAATGTTATAACTTATAATGACTATGTTTTATTTTTTAGTTTTCCCCTTTTAGTTTTGCTTATCTCTACCGAAAAAAATGTTATGACACCCTTTCTGCAATTAACTTTCATTTACCTATAAACCTTTAATTCCGATAACCCTTCTTCTATCCTAGCCATTCAAATTTAATAATATTATATCAAAGGTTAAAAATGTCTTGGTGTTTGGTAGCCATCTGTAATTGTAGCAAAAATCCTAGTCTGGCAAAAAAATGGTGCCCCGGTTTAGGGATGGGCATGGTTCTAAAATAAACTGAATTGAACTACAAACTGCTCCAAACTGCACCAAAAAAAACTGTAATGCCAAAACAGTTTGTGAACCTGATATACTTTATAAAACATAGTTTAGTTAACTGAAACTTCTTTAAAACCATATTCGGTGAACTGCGAACTGTAGTGCGAACTGTTTATGTGAGGCCACAAAGAGGCACTACACAGTACGCACACTAATCCTTCCTTCTTCTGTCCTCTCCCCACGATGAGTGGCCACAGCCAGGTCGATACAGAGTTTTATATACAAGTGATAACAAGCTGTGTAACTAACCCAACCTTAACTCAAGTTAATATAAACTCAAGTACAACTAATTGTAACTAAGTGTGCTTTCGGAACCTACAGGCACATGGTGGCTTTATAATCCGCATTTTTTGCCTTCGGTGCAGAGGAATATGTAAACCCCACTACAAGCATAGTGGTAGAGATTTCAAGATCTACAACATGTTCAGTTCTTTAGAAAAAAAGTCAGTTCAAACTTTTTAAAATAGTGCACGAATTAGTGGCCTCAGTTCAATTCGGTTCAAGGCAAATTAAAAATAATTCAGTTCGGTTTTGTAGAACTTGTTTGCAGTTCAGTTCAGTTCAATTCAGGTTTTATCATTTAACTGAACCATGCCCATCCCTACCCCGGTTCAACCCTCGGGGCCCCTTTGACGGTGGCCTTGCTTGCGGATTTATTATTATTTTCACACTTCGGACTTCAGAGCCTCATAAAGTTACAAGTATTCATTTTTTTTTCCCGAGGACCTTAATCATCATTACACGTCAAAAAGTTGATAATGTAAGCCAAAGAACCCACATGAAACGATGATAATAAGGGGTAAATTTGACACTTGGCACTCTCTTGAGTTTGACACTTCAAAAATTATCTCTCTCTCTCTCTATTTTATTATTCTTAAGGAAAATATGTAAATTTGTATATCAAATAAAGAAAGTAAATTAAATATACTTAATTTTTCAAATAAAAAATTCAAATATAAAAACAGTACATGAGATAGGAGAACTGCGCTAATAGTAATAAAATCGGTGCATTCTGCATCCACTCACTCTGTCTATATATTATTATCACCACCACGGTTTTCTGACGATGACGGCTTTTCTATAATTGTTGTCCCATTAATTAATATGGGTTAGGAGGTCATAATTACTCTTTTTTTTGGTCAACAGAGGTCATAATTACTCTAAGTCCAATAATATCAAATTATGGGGTTTCATTTTTGACAGAAAATTATGGGGGTTTGTTATGCATATATTCTTGAAGCACAAGTTAGAGATTAAAAATTATATCACTACTCGCTATTAAGTTATTTTATAAATCAATTATTTAAAAATTATTCACAAATACTCATGTAGTGTTTGTTTTAGATTTTCGTTTGGTGAAAAACACCTCTCAAAGCAAAAAATGCCTCCCGAGGCACTTTTTTGAAAACAACACATTGGTTGCTTTTGCTCAACGAGACTTTGAACGGAACTTTTACAAGTGAAAATCTGAAACAAACATGCACTCAATATTTATAGAGTACTTTTTATATTTATGTATGGGTCTTGGAGCCTAAAAAGTTTTATTGGAGATTTTTTTTAAAATGAAAAGTATGAACCAAAAAGGGTCTTGAGCTTGTGCAAAAAAATAGGGTCTTCAGCCAGAAATAAAGGGATATGTGTGGACCTTAAAGCCCAAAAAAGATTTGTTGGAGAGTTTTTTTTACCATAAAAAGTAGGACTAAGCCCAATTTTTAAAGACTCGCCTAATATGCAGCATTGCGAAACTGATACAAACTTTGACCCAAAAAAAAAGGAAACTGATACAAACATATGAACCAGTGTCCATTGGACCAAAAAAAAACCAGTGTCCACAAAAAAAAAAGAACCAGTGCCCTGTAACCATTAGATATAGAGTTTAATTACTATGCACTAACAATGTAAAATAATTTTACATAGATATCAAATCACATTGCACTATAGTGTCATCTCATAGCATTATTTTCTAAAATATTAGCACAAATATCTAAATAGTGAGATATGATTGGATGTTTGTATAAAAAAAATCTTACATTGTTAGTGCATACTAATTAAATCCTTAGATATATTACTATAAGTGAATGATTGAGGTGAGAAAAAAAATTATGGTGAAAAGTGCAAGAGGTGACGCCTCAGTAAATATTGAAGGAAGTGATGTAGAAGAGGCGGCATTTGAGAGTTGTGAATTCATTGATGTATTGCGAAGCTGTGTGGATCCTCTGTAGCGCTGCAGAGGCTGCAGAGAGGTCCACTCTCTCCGTCTCTCTCCTCAATTTTCTCTCTCCTTCACTTTTTTCTCCCTCCTCCCACACTCACAAGTCCATGCTACAGAGGCAGCAAAGGATCCAAATTCATTGCGAAAATGGGCACTACCAGAATTGTGTGCAAATATATAGTTTAGATTTTTTTTTAATATTATTTGACTAATGAGAAATATTGATCAGTCATTTTTTGGGAACTCGTTTGTGGATACCTCACAATGTTAATTATATTTTTATTATTAATTATTTGTGTTTCTTTTTTTTTTGGTCAAATTATTTGTGCTCCCTTTGAATCGGGATGTGATTATTTTTCCTCGTGGGCTTTTTTTTTGTCAACTCCTCGTGTGCTGTTTATGTCGATATTATTAGGGATGGCAAAAAAACCCACACCCGCAGATATCCGCGGATAAAATCCGTTACGGGTATGGGGCGGGTACCTTAACGGGTACCCGCGGGTAAATTAAACGGGTACTTGAGGTACCCGCCAATAAATGGGGATGGGGGTGGGTAGTGAGGTACCCGTACCCGCGGGTACCCGTACCCGTTAGTAAAATTACAAAAAATATATTTTTATTTATATACATACCTAAAAGTCTAAAATACCAATGCACAATTTAACAAATATAAAAGTGTGATACAATACTTTTAGTTATTGTCTTGCTTTGTTTTAATATTGAATAAAGTGACTCCAAAATATATTATTGTTGTGTCATGTATTAATTCTCACATTCATATTTTTCATTTTATAGTTTTATTTGTTTTTATTTAATTGAACAATTATTGATATAACAATTAAGTTAAAATTATATGATTTGTATAATTTAGTCTTATTAATATGATGTTCATTATGACAAATATTGTGTGGAAACAATTTCTTTTAATAAAATTTTTATAGAATTTTTTAATTTTTTAATATCCATGGATATCCGCGGATACCCGCGGATTTCACGGATACCCGTTAAAATCTAGATAACGGGTACCCGCGCGGGTATGGGGCGGGTACGGGTAGCGGGTATATTAAACGGGGCGGGTAGCGGGGAGCTACTACCCGTGCCCGCCCCGCCCCATTTACATCCCTAGATATTATCATGGGAATTTCTAATAACACATACATGATTTTCTATGTGTACATATATGTCAGCGGAACTATTAGTTCCACATAGGGATGGAAGTAGGCTGGGCTAGGCTGGGCTTTGCCTAAATAGGCTTGGCCTGTCTAAAAATTCTAAAGCCTAAGCCTGGCCTGTTACCTATCATAGGCTTTTTTTTAAGCCTGGTTTGACCTTTTTAAAAGCCTGATTTGGCCTTTTAGCCTATTTAAAGGCCCGATTCCTAATAAGGCATTCAAATAAGTTGTCCGACCTTCAACTGAAAAAAAAATAGTCTAACCTACTCCTAAATAGGCTAATGAAAAAAATCGCTATGTATACCAAATTATAAAATATGACAATTAAATTCAGTCTTATTTATAATAGAGACATAAGGGCGAGTAAGAATGAAATATTTTTGTGATAAAACCTCTAAATAAATCACAACTTTATCCTTCAATAAGCTTTATAAACTTGATTATTTATGTAGATCAACATGTGTTTAAATATTTAAAATATAAATAAGTATATAATTTTAATATATTATAAAAAATCTAATATAATGATAATATTATAAAAAATTATATCGATGTCTACTTAAATAGGCCGGCCTGTTAGACTTAAAAGGTTTTTTAGATGGCCTAGGCCTAGCCTTTTTAGCTAAATAGGCTTTGAAAAAAGCCTTGACCTGATACATTTCATGAAAAAGTCTGGCCTGGCCTGGGCCTGATGTAGGCTGGGCCATAGGCCCCTGTCGAGCGGCCTGGCCTATTTCCATCCCTAGTTCCACACACATGTCCGTAGAACTATTAGTTTCGCGAGTTGTAATTCTCCGCGGAACTATTAATTCCGCGAGTTTATTTTTTTTCAACACACATATGTTTGTGGAACTATTAGTTCCGTGAACATGTGTGTGTTAAAAAAAAGTAAACCTGCGGAACTAATAGTTCTGCAGACATGTATGTACACATAAAAAACCATGTATGTGTTATTAGAAATTCCCTATTATCATTCAAGGTGGGAAAGGACAGGCCCAATAATTGTAATCTCCGGCCCAATATTTTAAATTTTATTAATTGTAAGTCCATTAAAACCGTAAGATTAACTAGGACACATACTCACAGATTATTATCATACACACAGCTACACATTACTGACTTCACCTTTTTTTGAGAAATATGTATATTGTTTATTAAATTTATTAATTAGTCAAGCCAGATGACGTGGTAAGCTAGCCATTTTCACCTGGAAAAAGCATTTGGGAGTAATAATTGTTGCACGTTGTTCGTGCAAAACTTTTAATATGATTTTATGTTGGTTTGTTTGTCAAAACCAGCAACTATCAAAATTTTCAATAAAAAATGGCTAATGAAAGGAAGTTAGGTTAGAGTGGGTGGGGTTACAATGGCGGGACACCATCCATGATCCAACACATAAGAAGCTAGCAAGCACAAAACATCATGCTACTTAGTATTTTTGTTTGTCATTTCAGCTATTTGTATAAAGTTCTTCGTTTGTATACCGCCATTTCACTTTGCTTTTAAATTGCCTTGAAATCTTATAAATAGTAGTAATCTAATTCAAGATCCTAGTTCTTTAATATTTTTTTGTATAATATGTGCATTGATGGTGTTAGGAATTTACAAAAGAAAAGAAAAAACTAGTTTCTGCTCGTGACTCCTTAATTTATATATTCTAATTTATGCTTTAAATTAATTCTAAAGACATCAAACATTATATATTTTCGACTTTAAATTACTATAAATTGGCCGGATATATTTACTTATAATTTGATTGACTACATTTAACAAATAAGTGCAATTAATCTTCCACTCACTGATATTAATTAAAATTTCAAAAGTTAAGAGCAAAATACATTGTATATGGACTATGATAGCTAGGCACGTGTGTGAAGTTTTTATTGCATGAAAAAATATATAATCTGTTAGTATTACTCTATATGTTACATGAGTTATATGAGTAAGCAAAATATATTCTATATATGTGATAAGTGTAGTTGGTTATTTATGTACAAAAGTGATATATGCAATAACAAATCAAAGAAGTTCATATTTCCTGCACTCTTGGTTGCATTGCAAATAAGGCGCTTTTTGTTTTTATCGGTTTGTTGGTAACTAGGAGCAGTAGAACCCTGGTGGAAAACAACTCAGAGCCCACTTAATTTTTTAAACACTGTTTCTGCTTTATCCCCCACTTACGCTTAAGCATGTTCGGTTCGGCTAGTGTTTATTTTAGTCTGAACACACTCACTAATGCTCTTCTTAGAACATGTGTCCTCACTTATTCTCATTACAAAACAAATTCCCCATTGACTAATGGTGGTCAAAGTGCTTTTTGCGTTTTATAAAACGATGGATGACGGGCACGCACGTCTATAAAAAATAAGTATTTAATTTTATGATTTCACTTTTTTTTTATATACTATGATTTCACTTACTTTTATTTCACTCTGTTTCGAAGTAAAAAAATGAAAGGAAAAAATAAATAAAAATGAATAAAACTCTAAAACTAATTTTTAAAGACAATGAATTCATAAATAAGTACTCCCTCCGGTTCTATTTATAAGAAATAAAAAAATAGTTTTTCTTTAGTCTTTTTTATAAAAAATAGTATTTTGTTTTCAACAAAATTAATTGTTTTTTTTTTCATTTTTATCCTTATTAATTATCATACCACTTAATTATACTATGTCATATTTAGTTATTATAATACAATAGTATTTATGTAAAAAAATTTAAAATTACAACATCATTAATAAAAAATAACACATTTTAATGTATTTCTTGGTCTGTGTAATTTTAGTACTATATTTCTTATATATAGAACCAGAGGTAGTATTAAAATAATACTTATTGTTATAAAATTAAGAAAAGAATATAAAAAGATTAAAGATGAAAAATTTACTTTTAGAGCTGTATACAGTATAATTAAAAATGAATAAAGTACTCCCTCCGGTCCAAAATAGAAGCAACATAATACAAAAACACATAGACTAAGGAATGCTTTGAAATTGGATAATTTTAATTAATACTCACTAGTTTCGATTTTTTTCCCAAAATTATCTCATTTGATGTCTCTGGTAAATATAAATATTGCATTAAATGAATGGTATAATTGGAAAACTAACATTTAATTTATATAAAAATTGATAAATGTTGCTTATATTTTAGATCAAGAAAAAAGTGTCTTTGTTGCTTATATTTTGGACCAGAAGGAGTAATTTAGAAAAATTAAAGATTAATAAAAACTAATGTTTTATATGATTTCACCACTGTTTTGAATTTTGATCCACACCATTCTTTAGAGCTTGGGTAATCATGAAAATTTCATCACCACCATAACTGATTAATGACTAGCTAGGGCCTTCCCTATGTGGTTGGGGTATAAAGGGATCTTAATTAAGACTCATAAGAAAAGTAAATATAGAAAAATTTAGCAGAGAGAATTAGGATTGTGTCATCACCTTCACCGCAGTTTACTGCTTATGACTCTAGTGGTTAGCAAAGGTTAAAGTACATCACATTTTGCATTCAATTAATGGGCTGGTGAAAAGCATAAACCCACTTAGACGACAACTTTCCTTGCTCTCTCTCTCTCTCTCTATATATATATATAGAACATGTGCCTGTGCCATATAGATACTCTAGTGGTTTAGCCATACCAATGTGTGTCGTGTAGGCAGAATTAAACTAATCCTCCTGCGTATCAGAGGGAATCATGATAAGTGGTTAGTGAAATCAAGTTTCTAATCATGATAACTTGACCGAAAGGTTCCATGGCTATCATGTTCCGTAATGTACTAGTGTACTTCGACTAGTGCATTAATTTATTTAAGTTTTTCTATATTTTTTGAAAAAATAAGGCAATATTACTAATTTGGTTTTTTAATTTAATTATTGATTTCAATTTGGTCTCATAACTTTTTTTTGCTTCAAATTATTTCCATAAGTTTTTTGCATTTACTTTTCATTGTCATAGACATGCATATTGCCTTTATCTTTGTTCACATAACTTAATCCTGATCTATTTTGATCTATTCAAGTATTTTACTGGCTTATTTCAGCTGTATACACACTTAATTGTGTTACAAAATGATTACTTAAACTTATTTTTAAAACATAAGATACTATTTTATTGAAAAAAAGAAATAAAATTAAAGGACTAATGATATAATTTTGCCAAAAATTATTACTTCTATTTTTTTTAATTATTACTTCTAATTATAATCTTAATTGAGAAAATCATATTTTTTTATTATCTTGAAAAATTATTTTAATTTTTTTAAAAAAATTGCTATAAAAAAAATAAAAAGTATTTTTTGTTATAAATTAATAACCAAATGTAAAACAATTGTTTTATATATAAAATTTCTCTAAAATAAACTACTTCTAACAAACCGGTACCAAGACCACCAAAAGACCAATTATTTCTTAAGGGTGTGTTTGGGAGGGGATTTTTAGAGGGAAGTATTTACTCCAATATTTTAGTTGTATAGATAGGGGAGAAGGATGGAGAAATTTTTTTGAAACCTTCCAAAGTTCTCCCATCTAGTACATTTTCAAAAACTTTCCAATTTGATGAACTCAAAAAATGCACTAGAGATGTGACTTTGGAGGATTTTGAAGGGTTTTTACATATTTTTTAAACACTCAAATAGATAATATATTAATCACAATTCACAAACCCTCTTTTTCCCTCCAAAACTCCCAAACACACTCTAAGAAATTGAAAATATATACCCTTCATTTAGCTAATTCTTAGTCAATACGAGACTAACAATTCACATTTGAATTCCAACCGTTATATATGATATAGTTTTGTTTCTGATGCGTCGATTAACCTATGCATTGCTGCAGAATCTCTGAGCTAATATATTCATGTTGGTAATTCTATTGCTGAGTAGTTGCCGCCTGCCGGGTTGAATTTAGATGCCTTATAATATATTGCCTTATTTATGTTTGGGCTTCCGGCCGGGATCACACATCGAAATGTTGCTTGAGCTAGCATTTGATCCAATCTAGACCTAGTTCAGTAACTCAAATTTAAGTTGCTTATTTTTTGTCAATATTGTCTTTTCTAAACAAAAGGTATAATGGTGGACATGGAATTGATCAAAAGAGAATCTTTACTGACCACTTCAAATTCAGATTACAAAAATTGACATCCACCACATCAATATATATATGTTGCAAACATACATTACATATATCAAAATATTGCTTATTTAACATATTGTTAATACCACACAAAGGAATTAATTAAAATCATGAGAATGATCCTCACCTAACCATATTGAAATTGATCAGATGACAAAATTAACAGCAACCTGCTAATTTTAAGCAAATGAGCATGTTGCTTGGAAGGGTACTGCTGCGCCTTCCACCTACTCAATATATGGTAAATTATTCAGCTTACAGCATTAAATTCTGTTTTATGATTAGTTCTAATCTGATGTTGAAGTCATGATTATGACAGTCATATACTTGTATTTATTTATTTATTTATGTATATCAACTATCATCAAACTATGTTACGTTGATGATCAGATATTGAATTCCCACGATCTGTCAATTCTAAAGCTGACTCCTCATGAACTAGAATAACAACATGGGATTGAGAGCTCTCAGTCTTGGGACCCGGTTCATCACATTCACAAGGTTGAGATTGTGATTCTTTAATAGGGGATTTATCTGTAGTATCTACTACAGTGTCATCAAAATGCATGAGGGAGGCAAGGACATTAACTGAATCCGCTATTTGCTCTGTGCACTCAACGATATCAATTAGTAGTGAAGCCACTGTCACAGCTGGTATTATTGACAAAAGGTCTGTTTCTTCCCACGAGCTTGATTGAAGCAATGACTTGAGGCCCTTTACTGCAGCTTTTGAGCTTGCAATATGAGTATCTGAAGAAGATGTCCTGCTCATTGCTCTGATTGATGAACCTAATTCTTTCAGAGCTTTGCTAGATTCCAAACTCATTTCTGAACATAGCTCTTGGATTGTGCAACGAATTTCTGGTGATCCCTACATCGATTGCAACAAGAAATGGTGTCAAATTAATTAGCACATGGTTGAGGATGAACACTTAGAATTAATCAAGTACAGCTCTTTGTTCTCTATAATATTGTTTGATAACCAATACACATCATAAGAAAAATAATGTGAAATGCATTGTAACACAATGTTTATTTATTTCATGTTAAATATTATAGTGTGTGTAATTATCTTAATATAATACATATTATGTATATATTATTCTTGGTTTTTAGGTAGCATTATTCTTGGAACAAAAAGTTATCTCATTATCTACTGAATAACACACTTTGAAAGTTTTGTCTTGTACCTCATATATATCTAAAGTTGTTCTGTCTTATGACCATTTTAAAAATTAAATATGTAACAAATTTTTTTTACCTTTTCCAATCCCTCATTTTTAAGCAAAAAATTAAACTGAATTGCAACAAAGTCTATACTCTACCACTGCTAGATATAGTATTGTATGTCCAACAAGAATGTGAATCACTAAAGTTGGAATTCCACTATCTGGTGATCAAACGGAAAAAAAATGTTTTTTTTAATGTTCTATATATGTTCAAATGCCATTAACTAGTTAATCATATTTTTTTAATTGAACGTATATATTGAAATGTAAGAGATATATTAGATTTATGGTATATACTTTCATGTCAGAATTGAGCTGTTCATTTAGAGCTTCCATTCGATATGCACATTGGCGAGAAAGGGCACCAATTTTGAGGTATTGGTCCCATGGGTGACGAAATTTGAACTTTCCATGACCTGGTTCCCATCTTGCAAAATTGGCCTACACAATAATAAAGATAATTGCATTAGACATACGTACAATACAATTTCCACTTAGGAGAAACTGAGAGAAAGAGCTAATTAACTTGTACCCACCAGAGACTCTTCATTACTTTTAGAATTAAGAATGCTTTTGTAACCTTCCAGAAAAGACTTGTTATCTTTAGATTCTTCTTCCTTTGATGTTTTAAAGTACTCACGTATAAAAGCTGTAACATATAACAAGGCAAAGGCGTTAGCTCAGGTAAAAAGAGAATATATCCTTTTTCTATTAAGGTGGCAATTCATAACTTTTTTTTGTTTTTGGTAATTAGAATTTTTAACTTTATGGACATGATTTTATTTATTTGTTAAAACTAACCTTCTAAGGAGTCACCAAGTGTTTCCAACTTGCTAGCAATTGAATAGTGCAACTCTTCGCCAGCCCACACAGGACAAACAAAAATGGAAATCATCACACAAGCAGAACCCCCTATAAAAATGGTGGATAACCTTTTGTGTGCCATTTCTAATACTTCGTCGTCACGAAATCCAGATACGGATATCAAAGAGAATGTCAAGATAAATATAAGCATCCCATAATCATATCTTGTTTTGACTTTGGGGAAAAACCTTATAAATGATGCTATAGCAGCTGCAAAATAAAAACAATAATATGTTAGTTTTTTCATAATTCATATTTATTCTCCCTTTCTCTCTTTATTTTTTTTTTTGGTAAAATTTTTGTTTACCTTGCAGGAAGACAAAGAAGCCAATTAATATGGGTTCCCCTGTCTCTCCAGATAGACTAGCTAAGTAATGAGCCCCAACACCTAGAGCACCAGCTACCAGTGTTGCCATTGTCCTATTCAAACCTTTTCCTAGAGTGGCTCCTAAAAATGTGTCATATTATAGTTAGTTCAACAAAGGAATATATTATATATTAATGGTCACCTATATTAATATTAATTTAATTAATATACAAAACCAAATATGGGTAATTACTAAGATGATCAATTAAAATATAAATGCACAAACTCACCCACTGTGTACTCAAAAACAACCACTACAGTCATCACAGCCCACATTGCTGAAAGGCCAAAATTCTCATAGAGTGGCTGATAGTAGTAGAATAGAGACACCAAGGAGATTGCAAGTCCAACTTTTAGTGAATGAATCACTTTTCTGGGGTCATCTTCGGCTATCTCTTTTGACATCCTATAAATTCCCAACACCTTCTTCATAACAATTTTTGGCATGCCCTTTAGAGGTTCCCATACTCTACCTATTACCCCTGCTTTCTCCTGGTTTATGTTTGGAGATGCCATCTCTTTGTTGAACTGATATTAATTGTATGCACTGAAAGAAAATGAGACGAACAAAGGTGCAGTGATAATGCTGCTTAAGTGCTTATGTCTTGTAGTCAGCAATTCAATGAGTATATATAGAGAGAGGGGAGAGACAAAGCACCTTATTGAAGTTTACGAGAATGTTAATTTAATACTATAAAGATGGATTAGTGCTTAAATGTACGGTTAGAGTACAAAGGCACTTCTGCTAACAAAAGTGGCTTTGGACTTTATAAGGTGGAAAACCTATTAATATTGTATTGACATAGATCCTCAATAAAATAAAATAAAAAACAAAATAACTTAGTGCAATGCGACAAAAATGACAATGACGTGCATTTCAGACGTGTGGATAGTATTACACACTGTGAGTAGCCCACAAGTTCTGAAATGCAAAAATCAAAGGTTAGAGACACTTGTTGGCTATAACAAATTATCAGGAATGGCACAAAAAAAAAAAAAAGATTGCAATATCCACTTGAACTTGTTCAAGGGGTAAAAAGTGAAAATGTGTAATTGGAGTACAGCTCTAGTGGTAACAAGTTGCAGTAAAGTTTAGATGATAGCTCTAACTCGCTGTAATCTCTTTTTGTTACCAAAATATATAATAGAAACCAGTGAGGTAAGGGATCAAGTAGCACCTAACTTTTTAAGAGCCAAATTTGCAGACTTTTTAAATACGAATATAAAGCTAAAATTCATATGGATCATGGTAGAAGGGGCTCAAAACTCAAACTCAATTCATTGTCTTCAACAGTCACATCAAAAGGGATCGGATCAGGTTAACATTATACAGGGTCCCCTGAAGGTTAACATCTTGTAATTAAAGACTTAGCCAGCCATACATAATAATTTGTGATTTACTATCATTTTCAACTATTGGACTTCATCTTATACAACATCAGTGATAGGTAAAGCTTTTTCATGAAAAGGACTAGTCTTCAATATTGATTCAATAGAATTTATGACACAGGGATATCCTGCTTATCGGTGTCTTAATTAATATGTCATTGTTCGTGGAAGCCGGTGTGTAGGTCCCCATAGTTAAACCCTTTAATGGCAATACTTGGCAATTTGCAAACAACCATTCTCATCCGATAGTTATTAGAAAAAAAAAAACAATAATGAAATATGGATATGCATTCCTGCTGTGAAAATTTTCCCTTTTACTCCCATCTTAAACAGAGATTCATTTTTACCCAAAAATCAAGTCACCCCTCAATTATATAGTTATCAGTTAGTTCAATGAATGCGCGCTAGACAAACATAAACCAAAAGAAATATCATCTTTTGAGTTTTGACAATATATATAGAGAGAGAGATGTCATCTTGAATGCATTAATTATCAATTTTACATTTTTTTTCACAACTATTAATTATGTATTTTCACATCATTTAATATTTATAACAAAACATTTGATGTCGAAATTATTAAATAATTATGTGACAACACATCATCGTATACAATTAATATAAAACTTTTTCACACTCACAATTTATTCAAATTAAAATCTAATGATTGTTAAGTACTTTATACTTCTGAGTTTTGGACAGATATGCATTTGTTGATCAAAATGAATGGACACATATTTTTTTATAGAAGTATATGTTATAATAATCTTTTTGGAGCTTATACGCACGTCTATTCACTTGACAAGCATGCCCAGCTAATTATAACCCAAGATAAAACAATTGATATGTGGAGCTCTTTATACCCGCCGCATATACGTTGATTCTTTTTTTTCATATTTGGATGCAGGAGCGGGAATAAAAATGGAGGGGGTAGTTAGAAGTTTCCCTGAATTGAGAGAAAAGGATTATATAGATTTATCATGTATTTTTTTTCTACAAAATTAGTTTTGTTGTCGCGTGTCCTATAATAATAAATTTTAGGATCCACTATGAAAAAACACTATTTATTAATTATAATATTTAGTATGAGGCAAATTACAATAATGTATGAGAAGAAAGAGAGAGAAAAATACATGTGAAACAGTAGGGAAAAAAGTAAAAAAAATTCCTTTACAAATGAATACATGTGAAAAAGTTAAGAATGGATACTTTTCATACCAATAATCATTATCCATTTATATAATCTTCCTTAGGGTGAAGTCTAGGGTGGAAATGTTTTCATGTGATATACTATGGAATTGTTTTGTAAACTTTAGGAATAGTTTTTTCTATAGTTTTTATAGCCATTGGATTTAATGAATGACTTAGATCAATTGAAAAAAATTATGAGAACAAGATAATCCTGCCTCACCTAATTCCTACCCACCCCCACCTTCCCCATACACCCACAACGAGAGCAAGGACAGCCACCCACCAGCCCAACCTTCGAGCGCCATGGCCTCTGTCGTCACCACTTGCGGCGGACCACAAAGCCGATCGTTGACAGGATGACGCAAACCACCGCGAAGATCCTCCTTGGCGATGACATCACCGTTCGTCACCTTCTCCTTCCCGAGCGCCTTGATCATCTTCGCCCCCGAGGTCGTACACCTCTCCATCTCTGTCGTCTTCAGCGTAACCTTCCCGGTCTTCGCGGTGGCTCCGGCAGTCGTGGGACGATCGATCTGGACTTCGACGACCTCGCCCTCGACGACCTCCGTCTCCTCCTTGATGCGGACGCCGATGGCCCGTGTGAGTGCTTCGGTCTTCGACATCTCGAGGGAGAAGAGCTCGCTCGTGATTTCTTTGTTGGCTTTTGTGATGTAGGCTTTGGAGGTTGTTGAGATTCGTTCCAGGTCTGGGATTAGTGTCTTCTGGAACTTCACGGGTAGATCTTTGAAATTTGAAACGAAATCGCCACCGTCCTCGTCTTCGAACCACCAATTACTGCTGGTTGGTGGTGATTGTTTCTTCTTCTTGCTGCTTTTGTCGTTATTGCTCTGTTTGTTTGGCTTGTCTGACTTTGTTTGGCTTCTTGTTGTTGTTATTACTGGATTTGATGGTTGATTTGAACAAAATTCGACGGCGTCGTCGAGGTGTTTCCACCACCGGATAATCAATTCTACGGCGCTGCTAACAACAACAACACACACATTAGCATTAGTACTATGCAACTTGCAGATTTAATCGATAATAATAACCCACCTATGCCTTGGTCTTCCTCATTTATACCATCCACCACAAATACATTCTCCTTTGTCAACAATAACAACCACTCAATGCTTGATCAAGAAAACCAAGAACAGTTACAAACCCAGAACAATTCGATGGCGGCGATGAGGGAGATGATATTCAGAATAGCGGGGATGCAGCCAATAAACATAGACCCTGAGTCAGTGAAGCCACCGAAGAGGAGGAACGTGAAGATTTTGAAGGACCCACAGAGCGTGGCAGCTAGGCACCGGAGAGGGAGGCGATGGCAGAGGAAAAATCGAAAGAGAGAGAATGTGAGAGGTGGGTGGGGTGGGGGATAAGGGTTGTGTGAGGGCAAGTGTGGTGTTCTCATTTTTTTTTTTAGCTGATCTAGACCATTGATATTTTTATCACAAAATCTAACAGTTACTAAACTTGTTACTAAACTTTAAAAAACATTTCCACCATACATCACATGAAAACTATTCCACCTTAGACTTCACCCTTCCCTTAGATCATCATAATTACTTGTAAAAAATGTTAATTGTTTTTTTAATAGTTTTTATTTTAATCTTTTAACATTTGGCCCAACTCCCGCACATGCCGTAAGAAATTATTATTATTATTATTATTGATGTTTTTTTTTTACAACTATTGATGTTGTTGTTGTTCATTAGTAAGCTTGAGCTTTTTACGGAAATATGAAAATACATGTCATGTTGAAAACAACCTGAAAACGATGGTACAATTGAGTTCATATTTGTACGTGACAGTGATATTCCCCACCCTGATCATTGAAAATGAATTTTAATTTTTAACTTCCTTAATTTATTACACTTATTTATACCATTATACTCTTCCTAAATAATATTTCTTAGTCAAAATCAGTAGCTTCATTATCTTCATCTTCAATTATATACAGTTAAACACTTAAACTTCTAAAAATTAATGACGTTGGGTTATCATAAAATCTTATTAATATAAAAAGGTATTAATTAATTGATATACGGGTCAGTCCAGAATGAACCGGACTGATTCGGTCTATGAAGTTAACGAGCCTCTAACTTATTGATTTGCATCCACCATGCATAAAATAATTGGCTCGGGGACCAACCAGTGAACCAAACTCACTTAGCATACAGGTTAAACGAATCGAACTAAAAAACACACGCATTTAAATGAATTTATATTTAGTTAGCTCATAGTTCACACAAATCGTGAACTAAGCAGGTCCTTTGCAAATCAAGGCCGCCATCTTTAGAGGCTCTTGCTTTGGTTTGGAGACTCTTTATTAGCATGTCATACAGCTACTAAATCACTATCTATCTAGGGTAGGTACATAGTTAGTGCACTAGCTAGGGATTATTCCCCACGTATAACTTATACGCCTCTAGCTCATTTGAAGTCCGGGTTGATACTCAATTCCAAAAAAGAATATCTTCAAGACAACTCGTCCCTGAGTTTCCTCATATCTCAGGAAATATCTCCCCTGTTTAGCTGAGTTAAACGATGTCTTGCAGGGGGAATATGTGCCGTGCCATAATTGGAATAAAACATTGAAAATTTGAAATATAAACTATCAAGTGTTGGATTGGATGTTGGATATTGGATCACCGAATTAAAGCTAGCAAGGAAACAATCCCAACAACAAAACTCAAATCAGATGTCAAAGGCAAAAAGAATACAAATTAAGTTCTTAATATTACTTATGGATAATGATGCAAAGCCTCACTTTCAATATTTTCCCCCCTTTCCTTACCTCTCATGTGTGATGCCAATTCCATTAATTTATTTGATTCTTTCCATTTTGTACGATAAAACAAGGATATGCGGTCGAGACTCGACGTTCTAACTGAAGCCAGTTTTGGTGAAAGCTAAAACGTTGATTGAGGCAGCTGGAGCTATGAACACTACCACTAATTATTACCACCATAGTCTCTCGACATCTGAAATATATATACTTATACGGATTGAATATATTCTAGTATGTTATAGGACAGGTAGCTAGCAATTTATTCCCCCCGAGTTCCTAATTGAATAAAAGAATTGCAATCTAATCTAAAGCAGAACCTTATCGGTCCCTATCTAGATTTTTACGGAAATCAAACCGTGGCCATTAATTAGATATATATAACTATAAGATTCGAGTGGATATATTAGATTATTGTTCTTCTGGCGATGTTCTTGCCCCGCTATAAACTTAACTGTGCAAAACCAATATGCCTAGGGAAAATTCGATATATTCGGCGACATGTTAGACAGAATACGTGGGGTGGTTATTAGAGGTGAACATGTGAACCAAACAAACAAGTGACAACTATATCACCTGCTAAGATTTTGCTTTGTTTGCGTGAGACTTGTATTTTTCTCATGATTGTTAATTCAGTAATTAGTGGTCAGGGTTAAGTTTCATGGGCAACAAACATGTCCCCTCGATGGACCTTTACATCATATATGGTTGCAAATAATAGGTCTAATGTCTATTAAGAGTCAAATGGATACAAAATTTTACATATATAATAAGATTATTATGAAATTTTAAAGGCAAATGCTAACCAGTGGCACTGATTAAAGGTTTCAAAAATTGTAAATATATAATTATTGAAATGTGTAAGTTTTTAAATGATCAATACTTTTTAATATCATGTTTAATTTCTAATAAATGATTTCTATTTTTTTATTCCTTAATCTATATCGTTACATCACTTGTTAGCGAAACTCAATTTTAAAATACGAACGATTATCACACAATAAGTATAGAGCAAGAACTTTTTGTTTATCCGAGAATGCTTATAAATTTCTGGCTGTGAAGGAGAATCTTGAAACTCCATTTAAAACGAATATGTTGATGTTTTTTCGGCACCTAAATTTATAGTAGAAAAATTCAGCTAGAGGTCCTGCTTGGCTATAATCTTGGGCTCGACGATTTTTTTTTTTATGAACATAATCTTGTGCTCGGCGATTACCCTCAAAAGGAATGTTTGCAATTATTCTTTTAATTTTTTGAAGTGTTATTTTAAAAGAAAATATTTATTTTTCATTATGTGTCATTTTAAATTCACCTTAGATAAAACAATTATTGTTTAGTCAATTATATATACTCTCATTTTCACCTAATTAAGAAATAATTTTGAAAGGCTAACTAATTAATGAGATAAAAAATTATTAATAATTAACAAATAATTTTAACATAAAAGAATTATTAATTATAATTCTTAATCCATGTGCCGACATTATCTTAAAAGGATACTTCAAAAAAAATATTTGACACACTTTTAAATATATTCTTTAATGTTGAGTAAAATCTCGTGATCAAAATCAAAACTCACTGAATAAAAAGTGCAGTTAGAGTAAGAATGAAATTCATATAAAATTTATTCAATAATAAAAAACATGTTAAAAGAAATATGTTGTTAATATTCCCCCCTACCTTCACTTAAGTTCATGTTTGGATACAAAAGCTAGAGCTTTTGACTTATGGAGAAATTAGTCTTATTTTGTTTTTTATTATTCTTATATATGTAAAAGAATGAATGTTATTAAATAGTTATTAATAGATAGATAGATATTTTTAGATAAATTAAAAAAGATAGCTTAAAAAATATAAAGAATAAAAGTTTTTTTTTTGACAACAAAGGTATTCATAAAAAACACGACAATATTCACTGTAAATTCAACTTTTATAAAAAATTATTAGTTAAAAAATATATACTAAAAATACTTATAAATAAACTTATCCAAATTGGACCTAAGACTTAAGAGGCTCGTAAGGATAGTGCGTCTAATCAGTGGCTTGGCCATTAGGGTCCGGCACTATCAATTTCTAAACAAAAAGTCTAGTCATGGCTTATGCTTGACGTCGGTGCATCGGCTTTGTGGTCGAAACTTGATAATGACATGCACTGTGATGAGTTTCACTTTTGCCAATAAACTAAAAATTCTTTACTTTTTTTTAATAAGTAAAAATTCTTTACTTTAAACTCAATATTATGATCGAGACATCCACTTACATTTGCGGCCTTCTAAGCTTTTTTTTTTTCTCTCTAATTTGACAGTTGTACTATAGGGTTTACATAGTTATGGTTAGGTCATATATTCAAATCTAAATACAGTGTATCTGTTGACCGACTATAAAGAGCTTTGGTTCTATATTTGATCTAGGAATTCACGTACATAAAAATATGTCATTGCAAGGGATTCTTACATTTGATACGATCGTGAAAACTGTCTCTCACCTATGATTTTTTTTTTAAAAACAAATGATTCATTTCTATCATTGTAGAAAAATATATGGGCATTACAAAAGAGAAAACAAAGTAAATGCATAATACAAAACTTTGATGATATAAGGGCTTGGCATAGACATGTTAACAATTGAACAAAACTAACAACAATAGTCTAAGATTGTCAATATTCAAAATTTACAGTGAATTCTGACTAATTTAAATTTAAATTGAATTGAGTGTTTTCATTTAAGACAACTAAGCTCTCACAATTTATAATTTTTTCAATTTGCGAAATTCAAATTTCAGTCCTAAGCATTGTTTTTTGAATTAGAACTAAAATAGAATTATAATAGAAATGAATAATTGTTTTGTCATAAACGAAATGACTTTCCAATGGAATAGCATAGAAACTTTATATCGTATATGAAATTAGCAAACATATATTGTATTACACGAATATTGTATCTTTTAATTTAATATATAAAAATGGATAAAACAAACCCATTCTTTTCGGGATATTGTTTATTCCATTACTTGGTGGAAGGTTGGTGCTTAATTAGACAGGTTGGTGCTTGATTGTCTAATTACCCTTCTGAAGGACTGAAGTCCTATTTGGATGCAAAAACTTTAACTTTTGACTTGTGGAGAAGTTAGTCTTATTTTGCTTTTTATTTTTCTCATGTATGCAAAAGAAAAAATGTTAAATAGTTATTAATAGATAGATAAGTGCTTTTAGAGAAATTAAAAAAGATAATTTTTAAAAAATGTGAAGAACAAAAGTTAATTTCAACTTCTCATAGAAGTTGTTAGTTAAAAAACACATGCTAAAAATACTTATGGAAAAGCTTATCCAAACAAGGCCTCAATTGAATCGACGAATTGCTTAATGGTGCATGAAGCTGAAATAGTTGTCTATTAGCAATGAACCGATCATTTGTAACCATGAACCACCCAATGACAACCCAGTAATTGTTTGTATCTTCTCATAACAAAGAACATTATTTAATGTTTCTGCCTTCATGGCCTATATGCATTTACTTGTATATGGTCAATTGATGCTTGGCTCTAGTTCTTGACCCCAAGCTATTTATCTAAGACACAACACAATGTCTTTTTGAACACATAAAAGGGATAGAGAAACAGAACATAACGAAGACATATATTACTCTAATGTTAGCTTAGACTCCACATATACAAACCACACAAAGCTGATATTAATAAAAACTGGTGTTATAACACATCCAAGATCACCACTCCAAGAAAAACATGGAGAAAAAGGTCAAAAAGAACAACTGCATAGCTTGATGGTAAACGCGTGAACGGGCTTTCCAAATCCTACAATATCTATACATCTGAATCACAACAACAACTACAAGGCAACACGCCCCCACCAATGAAATTACAGGGAAAAAGAAAAAGAAAAAAGAAAAATCACATGCAAGCTATCTAGGAGTTGCCTAAAGCAATCAGTAGAGACAGCTAACACAGGATAAGCTTAAGCCATCTTGGAAGGAAACATTCTTATATACGTTTTAGGAATGCATATTAATCTTGAGATGCTCTTCACTAACTAAACACAACCCTCTCCATAGTGACGTCAGATATGAGAGGTGAAACAGCAGTTAGACAATGTTAAGATCACCTGAAATGCTGTGAAGTCTTAAGACTGGATTTGATGTCAATCATGGCAAGCACGTTCGGCTGAATTTGATGTCAGTCATGCAAGCATGTGCCAGGCTTGCTCTCAACAACATCCAGCCAGACCAAGAAACTATATATAGCAGGTGGTTTATCACTGCAAGCTACTAGGCCTACCAGTTGCTGGTATCTGGGTAGCTTGTGGGAAAGAATGATAAACCATCATGTTATTATCAATTGCATTTGATGAAGATGCACCACCCTTCACCGTTTGCTCCAGAAGTTGAACTAGTGACATAAATATTTCCATCCTTGTTACATCCCTGTTTGCCTGCAAAATTTAAAAGTAATGGGTGTCTCAAGAGACAGACAAATAACAGATATAAATGCACATTGTTTGCTAAATTCAAAATGGTGTGACAAGATGAGATGAAGCATTGTGATTATGATAAGTAACGATCTCTGTCAGTATTGGCATGATCATTTTACATTGAAAACAAATCAAGTGTAACTTTTCAGAACATTTCCAGTTGTGATCAGTTATTCCCCTTTCTGGTGTAATACCTCAACAGCAAAGCGTGCCCAGATCTTGTCATTGCGAGCTTCCATGATCCCCTTCAAGATGGTTAAACCTAATCCTCTGATTAAGTCAGCTATTTCCAGAAAGAAACCCCGTTCCTCACAAAGCATCTGTAAGAATAACCAAGCAAACAGATTAAAAGAGGTAACACAAGTGTATTAGGGACGAGAGAATTTATTAATTTATAAAGAATCAGTGACTACCTCAACTAGCATCTGACGAGGAGAATTAAGATCCTCAACTATGATAGGGCAAACCATTGATTGTGAACCAACCTCATATGCCCATGTAGCCCCTCCCTCAAAGTTATCTTTTAATAGCAACCCACCTTCTTTACTAACAATCTGCAGTTAGAAAAGAAGGAACAGTGAGCATTCAGTAGTTTTCCCTTATTGATATAATAATATTTCTTCAAAGCAAAACATGATCATCAGCCACTAATTCTTCTTTACATTTCTGCTGCTTATAAAAGATGCAGACAATTTTTTTTTTTCTGTATAAGGGGTTTGGTTGATATTTGATCTGAGCCACCATATACAGGGACAAAAGTACTTATCAAAATACTATCAAATATATATTTTTTATTATTCTCATTATTCAACACATCAATCAATAACCTACGAAAATGAAAACAACTCCCACATCTTAACTAGATGAGTTGTCTAACATACAAGGCAAATGTGGCATCTATGTCTTTACCTTAGATTCCCCCGTCTGTTTCAGCTTGTCAGCATGCTTTGTTACACTTTGCAGGAAAAGCATATGTTTGATGGTTCGTTCTAGAAGTGCATCTATGCTACACTGTTGAATCATTACAAGAGATCAACAAAAATAAATTCAGCACCACAATGTGATATTTAAACTAGAAAATTTGGAATTGAGATAAAGAAGAGCACAAGACGGGGTATATACTTTTGCTCCATTCGGCACAATTTCCCGTAACTCTTTCACACGATCTTGAATCATTTGGCGATCTTTGGGTCGAGGTCGGGGATTCTCTCCAGGTTTAAGCCTTTTACGATTAGATTTGCAGACTTCATCTGGCCGCTTAGAGTATCCAGTTGAAGCACTATTTTCACGCTTCACATTGCTACTATTCTCCACCCATGAACTAAGTTGAGACCCGCATATGGAAGTGGTTTGAGAACAGTTTCCAGCATCACCCTTGCTACACCCAGACCTAAGGGTACTTGTTTCCGCAGCACCTGTTTTAACCCCCACCTTAGGGGGAAAATCAAACAATGCCCCCTGGATAACATTATCAGTCATAACCTGCTTGCAGGCAGGAGAGGGAACAGAGGTGTTACTAATCCTTGTTAATGTTGTCCCGCAAGACATTTCATCAGAATTCTGTTTTGCAGCAGATTGAGCCCTTGAGACCACAGCATCTAGGAGGTGGTCGGTGCCGGTTCCAGGGAAGATGCCTTTGTCTAATATTGCTTCGCTAACTGAATAACTGTTATCCGGATCTATACACATTGCTTTCTTATCCAGATTTTCTGCATTGGTGTCTGATTCATTGGCAAGCAACTCATTCCAGTTTCCATTCAGCAGTTTCCTTTTGAAATCCACACCCAAGACATCAAAGAGGTCATCGTCACCTGATGGAAGTTGAGCACAAGCTTCTTCATGTTTGCCATTTATTTTCATCATATGTTGGCTAGTAAAATCTTTATTGAGGCAATCATGAAGAAAACCAGGGATGAGATCATTCATAGGCACATGCTCCTCAAGATGAAGAGATGGGATCTTCAAGGCCTGAAGCAAATCATTGTCTATCTTTTGATCTGTGGAAGCCAAAGCATCTTGAGCATGCTTTAAATCAATGGGAAGATTCTTCTGATTCTTCTGATCAGAGCCTTCTATATGCATGTGATTGGTAGTTGATTGACTAGTCAAATTAGGCAGAGAATAGATCCCAGCTTTAGATGAATTGTCATTTTGAATTCCAAACCCAACTTTTTGTGTTCCAGAAAAACCAGCCGTGGATAATTCAGGAGGGTTTGAAACCGAGCAGTTAACCATATTTGTCCTTAGAAGATTACTCATCCCACTATATATTGGGATTCCTCCAAGCGGTGAAGGGTTACCAGAACCTTGACTTTGATAAAAAATTTGGCCTCCATCAGTCTTCGGTTCAACTTGAGACATATTTAAGGCACTTGATGGGTTCATATTAGGATTAACATGACTTTGCCTCCCAATACGTGATAAGATTTGTTGTTCTATATGCCTAAGGCTGTAGTCATTCAGACATTGACTGGAATCAGCTAGTTCATTAAATGCAGATCTCACATTATATGAAACAGAATGTTGTTGCTGACATGAACCAAGATTTGCAGGTATCACTTCAGCTTCAGCCTTCGCAGCTGTATTCTCTTGTTGGCCACTGACACTTGTTTTAATCATTGATTGAGCCTTTGGTTGGCAAAGGCTATCAAACATCTGGTTTAGGTTTTGGGTTTGAGGTGTCAATACAGAACCCTGGTAGTTATTTATTTGTCCCTTTAGAAGAAGAGGTGGTTGCGCAACAGGCCTTGGACCATGAGATGAATTGCTCAGTTGGTTGGAACCATTAGCTACTGAGGGAGTGTAGTTTGAGGTAATGACTGGTGGATTAACAGACACAGGCACACGATCAGTTACATGTTCAGCAAGTCCTTCATGGGAAAGTTTTGCTGAATAATCTTCAGATAGAAGGGCACCAGGAACACCCCCCAATTGCAAGATCAAGTTCTTCACATCATTCACAAATCCCATATTTTCCATTATCTGCAGCAATAACCGACAAGTATGGCTGCATTAATTAAAGAACATTGGGGCAGCAGACAGAAACAAACTTATTCGGTAGCATGTATGTGAATGAAGTGGTAACTGGAATGCTCAAACCAGAGAATTGATAGCCCTCGTAGGATAACAGAAAATCTAGAGATCTACACAGCTCAATGACAAAAACAGATAGCAGATCTAGAGTAGGTTCAAACTGCTTGTATTTAACACACTCACGAGGCAACAACTTACATTATGTTCAAGGAAGCACCAAATGATATCTATCACTCAGGTAACATTGAGATCAAGAGAGAATGAATTATATGAAAACAGTGATCTATGTGAGTGAAGAACTCACACGCCATTCTTTCAATTTGTAAGGATGGATATCCTAGATTTATGCAATGGATCGTGTGATCCATGAATTTTATATGACTAATAAGTTAACCTGGAGCATCCATTCTTGATCCAAAAGACAGTAAGGAGAAATTCTGTGATTTCTCACCATAATCCCATTCTCCATCATGAAATCATTGGAGACATGGTCATTAAGTTTCTTCAAAATTACGGATCAGTTGGGGAAAAAGACTTACTGGCAAGAAAGAACCAAGTTGAACAACCCCATGGGGAAGCACAGGAATAACTGCTACTGTCTGCAAACAAAAATACAATGTGGGATCAGGAAACAATAATTAAAAAAATATATAAATATAGCACAAAATGTGAAGCATAATGAAAATCACAAACCTGCATTCCAGCTGAAAATTGGCAATGCAACTCAGTACATACCTAAAAAGAACAAACCAATAAAGAGAAATGAAAATGAAGTTCACAAGTTCATCTACTCCAAGCATTTAACCATTCCAAGAACATATATACACACACACTATCGCATTAAAGATGCTCATGTCATTTAATTTTCATACTACATTAATATATACTCATTTTGACCAACAGTCAGAACATTAATAATTGATAATTTTATTACAAAAACAGAAGAAACTCGACCATAGACAGGCAAAATTTTACAAAATTTAATTTTCCTTCACCAAACTTCATAAAGAAACCATGACATTAGAAATTGTTCATGCATTCTTCACAAGAATAGAACTCTGTTGTAACACTTGAAGCAGATCATCAACTCCATACCTCTGGTCGATATGCATCTTTAGTGAAATTGTTCAAAAGAATCCACTGATGATTTCCTGTAAACGCCGCCCGTCCAAGTATCCTGCATGGCAGCAAAAGGCAGCACTTGAGTGAGATGGGAATGACAAGAAAAGCATTTAAAACTAGGATCTTTAAGTATAATAAAAGAGGAAAGGACAAAGCACCGACCCTTCACCAGCAATATTAACTGAATTATTCACCATCATTTTGTTAATCAATGAACAGACTCTGTCCTCCTGAATCCTTAGCCGAGACTCGGGAGAAAACCAGCATCCTTCTGCATCTCCTCGGTAAGGCAAATTAGAAGTCCCAACGGTTTGTTGGGGGAAAGGAGATGGCAAGGGTTCATAGTAGCAATCTTCCCAGATTAACAGCCTGCCAAGTCAAACATACTCAGTTAACTCAAACACGACTACTCTATAGACAGCAATCAAAGCATAAAGTCAACGGCATAATATTTCAACGTACACATGGCTGCTTGGAGTATATAGTGTGAAAGCAAATATAAACTTAGAAGATAAGCAACAACAGAGTCATACATTCAATTAAAACAAAAACAAAAGCTTTACATGATATAGGAAAAAAGGCAATAAAGTTAAGCCGGACTTTTTATTATTATATTATATTATCAATTTCTGGATGTAAAACAAGAAATAAAATGAAGCGTACAACTACAAACATTGGATTTAAGATTCTGATCAAACCAACACGTGTTTCCTTCTCCTGATTGCTTCAAAGACTTGACTAATTACATTCAGGGAACTCATTAACGTGTTAATTACAATTAAGGGTGTAGTTCAATTCAGTTCAAAGATTGGACTTGTTTTTTAACTGAAAAATTAAAGCGCCATGTGGGATTAGCATGGCACACATAGATCAACGGATTAACGTCCCATTAGCTGAATGAAGAAAGAGGCCACCTATCTATTAATGGAACAAGAATATAAGACCAAACAGATCCAAACAGGCAAAACAAGTACTGAATCAATAGATTCGTTCCCAGACAATCAACCCAAATAGATGGTGCGCCTCGCAAACCAATGCAAATATAAACTTTATTTTTATTTTTTAAACTAAAACAGACAAAATTTTTTTTTTTTTAAAGAAAGAAACAAAGATTCCTGAAAACAAACCAGAAGCAACAAAGGCACATATAAAGTTCCAAAACAGGAACTAACATGTGGACTTTATCTTGAAAACGAACCAACCCCAGAAATAGAATCTAAAAAAAAATACGAATTTCGCATGAGATAGAGATACCCCGTTTGGTTCCCGAACAAGCACCAAAAATCATATCCAACCGATAAATAAATCTTTAAACAAAGTTAATTTCAACTGAAATTCTCACAAACCAAAACCAAAGAGCAAAAAGCAAAATCATTTCCCTCATGGAAACTTACTTGGAATTGTTACATCCGATCTTCCAGAACACAGCATAAGACCACTGATTCCGAGAGCACAGAGCCTTCAAAGCTTCTTTCAACAAAAACCCCATCTCGAAACCACTAGAAAGTTTTCCTTTTTACCGAAGCAATGGAATGACACTAGCATTCACGAAGAGAGAAAGAACAAAAGGTGTAGTGTAGAGACTCAAAACCGTAGAAGGCGCATTTTTTTTATTACCGGTGAGTTGTGTGCTTCTAAAACTAACTACCACGGCACGATCCTCTTCCTGCCTGTTTAGTCCTCAAACCCCCACTTCGTTTTCTCTCTGGATCCAAGTTCACTACGGTCAGTTGCTGCCGGTACTGAAAGGCCATCCTCCGGTAGAGAGAGAGAGAGGAAAGGAGGGTAGAGAGAGAATGAGAAAGAAAGAGAGAGGAAGCAAGTAACAAAGTTGAGAACTTGCGAGGGAACTACACTATCCCACGAGATTCAAGCTTGTAGAGAGCTATCATCTCCATTATAGCTGAGGAAAATGGCAGAAGAGATAGAGACGGTGTGGTGGTAGAGAAGAAGCTAAAGGGAAGAGGGTTCGTTTGTGTTAGCGTTTATGTTGCGGTGAGATCGATCGTCTCTTGGCTCTGGCTCTGGCTCTGTGGAACTATAAAATGCTTTTTTTTTTTCTTCTCTTCTTCTGTTTCTCTGTGTGACTGTGTGTGTGTGTGTGTGTGTGTGTGTGTGTGTCTTTCTATCTCTTTCACACCACCCTTGATGAGAAAATAAATGGAAGTGGCTTGAGAGAGAGAGAGAGAGGGGAATAGAGGGTTGAGAAAAGGGAGGGGTTTTGAGGGAATATTACAAGGGGAGCCACTGAGCCTTGGGGCAGAGTATGGGTTTGTCGGGTTGTGAAACAGAGGACTCAACTGGGGGGCAGTGGGGGCAGCCCATGAGCTAGTGCGGGTAGCTATCTTGCTGACGTCACAACACAATCATTGCCCCTCCTTTTCTCTATAATTACCACAATGCCACACCACCAACTTTTTGGAAAGCTGGTTCATTCATGGTCTCACCTCTCATGAAGAAGTGGTGAAATAATGCTGGTTGGGAAAATGTTTAAATTGAAATTTGAAGGGGAATGCTAGCTCATGAATCATGATCATGAGACATCATGGGTGAATGGGGTGGGAAAATGATGGGGACACTGCCTTGGATGGTTGGGATGCAAGATGATGGAGGATGGTCTGGTTTGGTTGTTCAAAGGCCTTGAGAAACTCTGGAATTATTATGCATGTAAGCTGATTTTAGGACATTTTAAAGTTGTGGCATTGTTATAATTCGATCATGTCAATTATGATGGTCGGATTTTTGTTTTTATGTCGACGATGATTGTAATGTAATTACACTGATTGTGCAAGTAAAGATAAATATCTATTGGGATTTTGTGATCAGATTTGAAATCAGCTATGGATAAAATAAACACATTCAATTAGAGATAACAGTAACTACGATATATGAGTATACCATTATTTTTTTGGTGGACATGAATATACCATTATAGTACATGCTATTGATAACTTGTAGTTTGATTTATTTTAGGAAAATTATGTTAATTGCCACCCCCTACTTAATTATGTTACCTCTTCCTGCTAGTCCTTTGCATTCGAAAGCGATAACGCACACTACTCCTTCCTTCAACTTGATTCCAACCACCTCATAACACATCTTAAAATCCTTAATTGGATAACTTTCATTTATACTTATTTGATATTTGATCACGTTGTGAAAAATAAAGATATATATATATACGTTAATATATGAAGATTTTATTAAACTTAATAATCATGAGGGACCAATTATTATGTTGTTGCAATCAAAAACATTATTTGCGAAACAATCATAAGAATCAACACATACATTATCTTGGTTCAAAAAAAACACATACATTATCTAATACTTTTTGTGAAATTAAGAAATTAATAAAGCAATTGAAACCGCTAATAATGAAAGACCAATATATGATTCGAAATTATTTTTGTCAACTTGAAGTTTTGGTTGAGTTGTGTGTTTGTTTAGATCAAGATAGGGTCAAGTGTCAACCATCGTCATCTTGAAGATCATTAACAATGAAATTCATTTACCGGCCACTTTAGCAGAAGGGGAAAAAAAGAAGAAAATACAACTAAGAACTCACTGAGGAATCATACATTGGACATTTGAATCTTGAAAGGATCCAATCCACAATACAATAATATTTAATTTTATTTATATAATTTTTTCAAACAAAATTATTTACGTCGAATGAAAAATTTCTTATCCCGTCTCTAAACTCTCCACTTCGAACGTAACTATTCACTATCTTAAGGTGTTCAAAATTGACTCTTGATCCGTGAATCACAATTTCTTTTGTATCTTCTCCGTTTAAGAGTATAAATATTTATGTATAATATTTAAATCTTACAATTATATTGTTCCTCGTAAGTGTCAAAATCTGTCGACATATATAATTCTGCATATTCCTTCTTTTCTTATTAATGGAAATATTCTTCATGCTTATCCAAAAATCTCTTGTAACAAACGGATTCCAGCATGTATCTTCTTTCCACTATCTGTAGAACGTTGCCTTGCTTTAATTTCAACCAAAAAGGGGAAAAAATAAAGTGTTGTCTTACATTTTTCTCATATCCACCATAAGTGGGTAGTTGTGTGGTCTTTCTTCTTTTGAGAGGACAAAATGCTACTCTACAAGTTATATTGTGTGTATGGATCAGAGCTACAATCGATTATATGCATGATGTATCTATGAACCTAACCTGTAGATGAAATATCCATAGCTTAGGATAGCATTCCGATCGAAATTGAAACAAAAAAAAAACATTTGATATATGTTAATGCCTTGATTGGCTACTATTTTTTTCTCTTAATTTATATTCTGTTCTTGGTTTTTGATGTCTTTATAGAACAGAACAAAAACACTTCAATTTTTTCATCAAATTCAAGATAATAAAAATTAAAATACTGTTTTATAATTCGGCTTTTGTGTTCTATTCTTTTCCTGGCCCTTGTGCAAATTTTTACTTGGGGCTATTTGGCTCTGGTTGGCTGACACTTCAGTCACTCTCCCCACCATTTTAGTTAAATTAATACACAAAGTGTCTTTTTGTTAACTAAGCCGCTTAACTTTCATGGGTAGTTGTGATTTGTGATACCATTTTTATTTTGTAGAGCTTATGAAAATAAGCCTAATCATAAATTATTTTTATAAACTCTCACAAATAGTCTGATAAGTGCTAGATAAGCTCATATAAGCTTTATCTAAATCAATCCAAACAGTTATATGTATCCATTTTTATCATTTAAAACCACCACTGATTATGGAGCTTAAAAATAGAATTGCTAACCTACGGTTAATTATGTACTCATTGGGGAGAGGAGAGGCTCTGATGATTATTCCAAAATGTTGATACCAGCAACCAGATACCAATGATAATGGGATTGTAGTATATTGGTTGGCCACGGCTCTGTGTTTCATTTTGTGTTTGACAAAGAAACAAACAGAACAGAACAGGGAGGGAGGGAGGGAGGGAGGGAAAAAAAGAGCACAAAAACGGAGCAGTACTAGTTGGAGACACGTAGACACACACATGAGTGTGCGTTTCTTTATGTGGTTCCTAGCTAAGCTTGTTTACTTTTATTATTTCACCTAAACGTAGGGCATAGTAATTTATGTGGGGAAACGGGTAAAAAGATTCCTATTCTTATGTCCACCCTCTGAACCTTGATAATGATATTCAATCTTTTTTTCCCCACTTTTAATTTTGACTGGGCTAGCTAGCTTCAATTGTGATGCTATCTCTCCTGCCATTTGCCTGTTTTAAAATTCAAGGAGTAAGTTTTACTCAAACAACCATAAACTAATAATTTCATCTGAACAAAATAATGATACTTGTCTCTGATTAAAATTATACAAAAGAAAAGGGTGAGGAGGGAAGTAGTAATAATAATAATCATACAACCTCTATAGCCAGGAATATATATACATGTGTAATCCAATTAATGGGTGCATATGCGGATCAAATAACAAGCAGCCAGATGAACAAGAAAAAGAAAGGCAAAAAAAAAAGTGGGTGGTGGAGACTTTCCCAAACTTTTATCCTATACCAAAACATTGTACAGTAGGATGATTAAGTATCAACTTTGCCCATATCTCTGTAAATAAAGTATCAGGCAATAATGATCTTATTAGTAACAAATGCCTTGAATTTAGAATACTGTAGAAAACAGTATTATGGTTGTCTACGAGGCTATTATATGTTATTTAGTAGCACTAAAAAGGGGGTGAAGTTTTTCGAGGGAGAAAAGATCTAAAACTTGTGCAGATAAAACAAAAAAATAATATTGATTTATGAATGAGGGAATTAATTACTCCCTTCGTTCTTTTTTATATGTCATTTTAGGTTATTTCACCATAATTAAGGAATCAAATAATTGGTAAAATTTTTTCTATTGTACCTTTATTTAATTAGTCTTTGGGAATAGATGAATCAATTAATGCGTCTCATCATTCTAATCATTTCTAATCTCTTATTCAATTATCCCATTATTCTTAGATACATTCACATTCACATGTGTGTATTAGTAATAAATTTATGTTGTTGGAAAGTAAAATAATATTTGGTAGTAGATGTATCATATTTAATTAGTCTTTGAACTTCTCAATTACTACATTAATCAATTTATGAAAATTGTATAAATAATTAATAGGATTAAGGGTATAATTGTCAAAATGTAACCTTAAACTATCAAAACGACAAATAAAAAGGAACAAAAAATTTCTTAAAAATTGACAGATTATCGATTGGGATGAATGTAATTATAGGATAGCTTTGTTAACAAGGACAAAAAAGGGTATATTTGGCCTCAGCATTGTTATATTTTTCACATGAGAAGCATAAAAGAATGAAAAGGGGATTGGACGGTTTACATGGAACTTAGTACCATCCATTAACCTCCTAATGCATAATTATTGTAGGGTTTTAAGGAATCAGGGGACAAGCAACCCTACGAAATCGTAGGGTAATAGGTTTTGCCCATTTAGTGTGTACACATTATGTGCAAATTAAAGATGGGTTACACACTTGGTCGTTTTGAATTTGGCAAAGATGTAGCAATCAATTAGCAAAATCCAACAAAGAGAGGCTTTTGACTTGTTTTGGCGCTAGAAAAAATAGTAGAGTATGTCAAATACAGTGCCCTTTCATGTTGTGATAGGGTGCTCAACTCCTTGTTAAACAAACTAGTTCTGCTCTGCACCCTTTCAAAAGCATATGTGACTATATACATACATTAATTAAAATTAAAATGTTTAATCTGTTTGGTCATTTTCTTTGGTGTCACATACCGTAAAGCAGAAAAGGATGGCACAGGCTCTTTCTCCCGTATTCCAGGCAAAGCTAAATTCAAAGGATAGCGTTTTCTGTTTTTTTTTCTTTAAGCTTTTTTTTTTGGACACATGGCTAAATTTACAAAAGGAATCAGATTCTTCAAATAACATACCTTCACATCATTTATTGAATGAGTTTCTAAAGTTTATAATTGTTTTGTTACTCTAATTCATTTTAATATAATCAATCTTCTTATACATATTTTTTCACTATTTTTATTTCTCAATAAAAATAAAATAAAGATTATGAACAAAGTTCTAAAGTCAATAAAAAGAATATTCAAAACTTTATTTTATTTTTTAAAGTCATAAAGTCAATAATAGAATATTTAAAGTTAAAAGAGAAAATTTTCCTAGACTTGTCATTCAAAGTCATTTACCACTATATTAAAAAAGTTTTTTATGTTAAAATAAACTAAATTGCAAGAGTGTAATTTAAACTTCTCCTCCAAAAGGAAAATGTAATTTACCTTTTTAATTGAAAACGATTTTGGCAACAACACAAACTAATAATCTAAATTAACACGCACTAATTATAATATTGTCACTTTTTCTATAATTTTTTCCCTTTGTTATCTCCAAGTTCCTTGCTAGTCGACCCACGAAAATCATCAAGAATCTGAGGGTATTGGCCGAAGAGACCTAGAAAATGTAATATTGGGAAAAGTGTGTAAAATCAAAGCAAATGGGGCAGTGTTCTTGCGAGGTTACCCAGAAGTCAATTTTAATTTGTCAATTTTAATTTGTTCCTATTATATATATGCATTGAGAACGAAGGGAAAGGTAAAGAAAGGCAAAAAGAGGCAAAAAGATCTTTGGGGTAGGATGCAAGGATCATTATTCCCACTGGGGGTGAACACTGGGAAATGGGGATACGGGGGAGGCTTTTTATTATGGGTGGTTTGTGTGATATCCACTTCATCATACAAAATCCAAAAGCCCACCCAAATGATTTTAATGAGAATGATTATTTCATGGAAAGAGCACAAGAAAGGTAGTTGTGCCAAGGGAAGAGAGTAAGCAACAAAATGTGACAAACAAGCATGAGAATCTTGACTATGGCTTAATGCCAACTGCCAATTAGAACGTGGAAATGAATCAATTTCTTAATATATATCTGTTTTTTGTTATTCTGCTCCACTCTTTCCCTTTTCACATTGTTTACCAAATTTTTTATTAAATCACTGTTTTGGAACGGCTCGGTTCGATTTTGAGGTAAAAAGTCATCCGATCTAAAGTTTAAAATAACATGCGGTTCAGTTTACTTTCAAAAAAATATCCGATCCGAAACAATGCGGTTTAGATTGAATTGGTTTTCGATTTTTTGTGGTTATATATTTTTTTGAAAATAAATATCAATCAAAGTGATTCTGCTTCCACTTCACTTCTAATATATTTCCGAGTATAACTCACTGACATATGTTTTAATAATTCTTGATGAATTATCAATTATAAAGCCAAATTCTAAACACACATATGTCATTTATAAAGAAATGCCTTATAGAAAAATAATATTTGCAAAATCATATTCTCAACAAATGAAATGAAAAATGTGAAATAATATTTAACACACACAAGTCATTGTGAATTAATATTTAATACAAAGACTACCCATAAAAGTCAATTCTAAAAAAATACACAATGTAACAATTGATTAGTAACCTATATATGTAAGTTCAAAAGGAATAATATTATAAGTTGCGGTTCGGTTCGGTTCGATTCGATTTTAGTGAAGAGATCTGAAATCCGAGCGGTTCGGTTCGGTCTTCCAAAATAGTAATCCAAAAAATTCGAGAAGTAATTGGTTTTTGGTTATTTTTTTAAATCGGTTCGGTTTTGAACACCCCTAATTTTGGAATTGTAACGTATTGTCAAGTTAATCCTTAAAATTAACAAAAATATAAATGTCACATTGAATCTCATTCTCATCAATTTAGTTTTTGATGTCAAACCCATAAATTAACACTATTGACAATGTTTATTTGACACATTAAGTGACACATAAACACTAACGTATATCTCTATGTTTATATGTTTATACCCAAACAATAGGGACCAAAATGAAGTAAGCAGGGACCACTCGTGAAAACTGTTCAACCCTTCTCCCTCTCTCTGACCACTTCTCCTTCACTACCACCATTGCCACCTCCTCTTCCTCTGCCTCACCTCTCATTCCCCTGCTGCTACCCCCACACCACTCCTTCTTCCCCCATCTCTCCATCCCCTGTACCACCACCATTGCCACCCCTCTTCCTCTGCCTCCCCTCCCATTCCCCCACTGCTACCCCACACCACTCCTTCTTCTCCCAGTCCCCCCTTCCTCCTCATCCCATTGTCCCACCTTTCCCCAATCTCTGCTTTCTCCATTTTTCGACCCATGATTTGATTAATATAAAATATATTATTTTAGCTTGAACTAATATGGTGTACATGCGATTGCACAGGTCGTATTGGTTTTTATGTATTTTTCAAATCACGATTTTCATAAATTTTTTATTATATAAATCCATTGATTTATCAATGACTAGTCATGGAGTCATAAGGTGGTTTGATGGTTTAGGAAAGTAATATAAGAGTTGAAGTAATAAGGAAGTTATGGATTCAAATTTCTCCCGCTAACATTTGCCTATAAAAAAAATCAATGACCAATTCACTCTACTCTATCTATCTATCTATCGGATTTGGCTCCTCTAAAGTGAGCAAATCACTTTGGAATATAAAGTAATTAATCTCAACCATTAGTGAAAAAAATCAAGAGTTGGTATTATAAATACATGTATAACAAATCACCCTTGATTTTCTCATTAATAATTAAGATTATTTACTTTACACTTTACTCACTTTAAAGGAGCAAAATCCCTATCTATCTATCTCTACATCTCTGCATCTAAAATGAGGTCCAATAATGAAGCTACTGCCACGTGGCGCATTTCCATTCCTCGAACAATTGTAAATCTGAATCCATGCAATACGTTGTTGCGGAGCTCGCTGCGACTTGAGAGTGGATGCAGCATCAGAAAGCCTGTATGCTGACACGTGTCAAACTAGAGAGTGATTTCTTAAAATGCTGATACTTGTCCAATAGTGATAAAAAAATTTAATATACAAAATGATTGATTGATAATATCCACGATAATAGGAGTTTGTGAAGGTATTTTACATGTCCTTTTAAGTTTACATCTGGGATCAATTTAGACCATTAACATCCGGGATAAGCACGAATTGGATGGAAAAACTAGCTGTTTTTTTTTTTTTGAAGTGATGGAAAATCTAGCATTAGACGTCTGGGTACGCCTTAATCCTGATTAGGAGCACTGAGGCCAAAAGAAACGGATAAGGCAAAGCTCATGCATATTGTAGAGTGTCTTGATAAGGGAGTGGTTAGAGTGCTATGCTCTGACAAGACAACTGAATTTGCCACTTGCTCGAGAATTTGTCTTCTTCAAGGTCGTTAGTATTTTATTAATCAGTTAAAATATAGAATTATAATTATCAATTAATAATTAATATATTTTAATTATTGTATAATCAGTCATATATATAGATATTTTTTTATTATTATTTCAATCATTAAATTTTATTTAACAGTTACAACTATGTATTTTATATTCTAGAACTCATTCATATGTAGCTAAATTTTTTGCATAATACTTCCTCTTATTCTTTTTATAAGAAACAGAAAAAAATTATCAAGGCCAAAAAAGTACATTGAAATAAGTTAAATGTAATTAATAATGCTATAATTTTAAATTTTTCTCTAAAAATACTCTATGTAGGATTTGTGTCTTTAATTCATATTATTTCTTTTGTGGGAAATATGTGAATTTATTGTTAAGTAGTCTCATAATAAAAAATAGTAAAATTAGAAATGAACAATTAATATTATTTAAAATAAGATATTATTTTTTATAAAAAAATCATAAAAATGATCTTTTATTTTTTTATTTTTTTTATACAAAAAAAATGATCTTTTATTTCTTATGAAAAAGAACGGAGGAAACATTTGGTAATACAAGAACATTTTTTAAATGTGCCAAAGGCCCAAAAGAGAGAGGTACAGCTCGTGTAGTCCTGCTCCAGATGACACCTGCATTGTACACCAAAACGTTCATGTCCTTGCGTACGGTTTTTTACATATTCATTTGCATGAGCTATCTTAATGGAAATTAAAGATTGGTGGGACAACCAACAGTTTCGAAAACACTAAAATAGTTGCTCACAAACAAATTAGTAAAAGAAGCAAAACATTAATTGGAGATCACTTGGGAGTAGGGGTGTTCAAAATCGAACCGATCCAAAAAGTTAACCGCAAATTGATCCAAAAAAATCAAAAATTGACAAAAATTGTTTTTTTTTGATGTCTTTCGGATGAGCTTTTTGCAAAATTGAACTGCTCAGATTTTGGATCTCTTTACTAAAACTGAACCGATCCAAACCGAACCATAATTTATATTGTTATTCCTTTTGAACTTGTTTGAATGTATTTTTAATTGTAAATTGTTGTCCAACATATGCTATTAATTAATTATTTGTATGCGAATTTGCTTTTGCAAGGATTATGTGTGTTAAATATTAATTAATTCATAGCTACCTTTGTGTGTGTGTTAAATATTATTTCACATTTTTTATCTCATTTAGTTAATAATTGTCTTTTGAAAGTATTGTTTTCTATGACCCTTTTTTTAGGAATGACTTTTGTGTGTTTAAATATTAGCTTTAGAAATGGTAACCCAACAAAAATTATTAAAACGAAAGTCATTGATTAGTATTTGATAATATATTAGAAGTAAAACGTAAGCAATAACATTGTAGTTGATATTTATTTTTTAAAAAAATTACAACCGTAAAAACCGAAAACCGATCTAATCTAAACAGCATTACTTTGGATCGAATCGGATTGGATTTTTTTGAGAAAGCAAACCGAACTGAACCGAACCACATACTCTTTTAAACTTTGGATCAGATGGTTTTTTATCTCAAAATCAAACTGAACCGAGCTGCGAACACCCCTACTTGCGAGTTGGGAGTTATGAATCTGAAGAAGTCCCCCGTAATAAAAGTTACTATGTCACCTTCCTAGCTTTAGTTGACCCTACTTGATTAATTAAGAGTTCATCCGTTTTGGCATAGCGCGCTCAATGAATTAGCTGATGCTTGATATTGGTTAATAATATTCACATATAATTTTATACCAATTTTTTAATATATATATATATATATATAATTAGAAAAAAAACAAAAATACGTATTCCACAGTACATATTTACTTCTTCTTTTTTTGACAAAACAGTACATATTTACTTATTTAGTATCTTGTTCCAGAAAAAATCAAAGTATGAAAAGTGAAATATATATAAGTATCTTGCGTACAGCACTACAGCAACCCTTTCGTAGTTGAGCCGTATAAAGAATGAAGAGATGCTGGAAAATGGAGTTGAAAATTGACAGAGTCAGAGCTATCTAAAGCTATCTGAAGATCGTGGGATACTAACGGTGTGATGTGGTAATTAATGTTTATTATATAACTGTCTTGAAAGATCGAAACAGCTGAGACATAATGTTACTGTATGGCATTGAAAAAAACTAGATAGTCAAAGAAAGATAAAGAGACAAGGTATAAATTTAGTTCTTAAACTTAAACAGTTATCGATTTAGTTTATTAATTTTCATAAATTTCTCAAATTAGCTTACAGAAATAGTTTATATAAAACTAATTATGTGAAATTTTATCCCATTTCATTAAATAAAACTATTTATATATAAATTCTTATATAATAACACTTATTGAATAAATGCTTTGTTTAAGGTATTTATCCAAATGACTCCTAAGTATTCAAGGACGTTGATGATTTGTCTTTTCTTAAAAAGAATATAAATGAAAGATCCTTGTTCACATCTTAAATTAAGATTACAATTGTTCGAGAATTTCGAAGCGAGATCTTTGCAATAATACGGGAGCCTAATTAAGGAAATTAATTAATTTATTCATGCGATTTTATATCGCGCATCATAAAGATTTTCATCCTTATCACATAAATTCCATTGCAATTGGCTCATGTGGAAAAGATTTATTTGTTTTAATTAATAATTAATATATACGACCCCAAATTTGAATTGTGAACATACGTGTAAACTGTAAAAGTATGCCTTTATTGTATTGTTTCTCTCTCTCCTTTCGGCTTCATCATAGACCAACCAATCGATTATTTGATTCATAGTCCAAAAACTCTTTAAATCTAACTTTAAAACGCGATCTACTTTTCTGTTCGAGAATCAAGTGTTGACAATTTCACCACTACTCGTGAACAGTAAGGGGGAAAAACTAAAAAGGGGTCACAGAGTTCATACTTCATACTATCACTAACAACAAGGTAAATGTGTATGATTAGTTTTTAGGCCAGGTGCAACCATTCCTTTACACCCAAAATGAACAGAAGCATGATGATCCATCATTGTGTTTGGAAAAAGAATTGATCTGCTTAAAAGATAGAATTGCAAAACCAGCTTTTCCTTTTTTTTTCTCCTCCTTTTTAACTTTGCTATTTCTTGTTTGACTTTTAACTTGGATCATTTTGTATTATCGATCGTTGGCAAGTTATATACACTGTAGGTAGATAATCATTTTTAACATCCCCACAT
Source organism: Glycyrrhiza uralensis (assembly GCA_030159175.1). Classification (NCBI taxonomy): domain Eukaryota; kingdom Viridiplantae; phylum Streptophyta; class Magnoliopsida; order Fabales; family Fabaceae; genus Glycyrrhiza; species Glycyrrhiza uralensis. The sequence continues at coordinate 49,927,186 of BRZY01000003.1, read as the reverse complement.
GACAAAGTCAAGGAGACACCATGAGTCCCAATAGACCAGGCACCAGAGGAAATTAACCGTGAGGGCTATTGTTGATGCCTTATAAAGAGTAGCCAAATAATGGATCTAGAATAGACTTTAATCATCAGAGATTTAGTGATAATAGATTTAGGGACGTAACTCATTCCTACAAAATTGATTTGTAAGATGAGGGATCCACATGCCTTATAAGGATTACATTGGTTATATTTCTAGTCGATGTTTGACTATAACAGTAAGAAAATGCACATCCATATATATATATATATATATGCCCATGTACGTTGCACTTTGCACACACCATATTGTGGAATTCCTTGTTGGAAACATTTGATTGGACGTTGCGGATACTGCTCATAGACGTGTTAGAGTAGGATACGTCTTCGTGGCTCCAACGAAGCAACAAACATATATTATAGCATATTAATTAGGACTTTGATAGATGGACCACTGTACACTCACACCACACCCAATGCTAATGTGTGAAATAGTGAATTGGGGTGTGTGTTGGGTGTATATTGGGTGTGTGTATAACATTTCTGTATTAATTAACATCATCTGGAAAAGAAATTGGCATGTGTTCACACCAATATGAGTACTATAGCTTCTATGTAGCATATGTTTCGGGTGAGTTTGCTACTATGAACTCACGTTTGTAAAGTACGGATATGATTTCACATAACAATAATGGTGTTTGATTGTAGTCTATTATAATCAAGTATATGCTTTTAACACATTTGACTAAAAGTGCAAACACGTAGGTGACACTCAATTTTAACTAGAATAATTTCTACAAATTAAATCAAACCTTGTTTATATAATAAAAATAATTTTTTTTTTAAATTTTTACTATGCTCTTAAATTTCTACCACAAACAAACCTTGTTTGTACACGATAACTCTAAAAATAAAGTTCCCTTAAATTGTACAATCTAATATAGGACGTTACTCCAGCATTCCATTCTTCGTTCCTTCAAATGTGATATGAACTTGTAGATTGTAGTTGTGGCTCCATCTTATGGAAGCACCCTTTGGACCGTGTGTTCAGTTGAGGAGTTAATTACTACCAAATAAAAAATTTGTCAAAAAGATTATGAAAGAAAAAGACTCCAAGCCAGCCTCAAAATTAGGTAAGGATTAATGGAAAACAACCAACATACTAGGCAATGGGCGTAATTTTCATTCCTTATAGCGCAACTAGGTAATGGATCTGGAAACAATTGAAGGACCACCAAAACACAAGGTAAGGCCAAAGCCCAATTCTGAACGATAGTGGTTGGGGAGAGTGGCACTAAATATTGGTCAATGGCGTGGGCCATTCAAATGACAGAGAGGGAACATTCGCACTGTCACTGTCAGAGTCCATGGGCTTAAGAATTAGTAATTGATTGACCCAAAAAGAAAAAATAGAATTTGCTTTCTCCTTGAAATTTTGCCGATTATAAATTCTTGAGGAGATTTGTTCTGACAAAGTATCTGTTTACAAATGATGACAAATTTTACTTCAAAGACCAAGTTTCAAATAAATTTAAAATATTTTTATTATTGTTTTATATTTGTCAAATTTTCAATTTTCTTCAAGTATTCAGAAAGTATCTACTAGCCAATGAAAGTTTATTCAACTGATACAATTTTGCAGGCAGATTTTTTTCACAAATGATCTGTAAGTCTCGGTGTGTGCTTGGATTCTCATTGAGAACACATCCCAATGTCATCTGCTAGAGAAGTAACACTTGAGTTTCTTTTACAAACCACGTTTGAGAGTTTGGGAACTGAAATCCAAACACACTCTCATTCATTGAGATTGGTAATTAATATGGCCAGATATTGCAACTAGAAATTAAACTCCCCCTTTTTCTCAAACCTTGGTATACCAAAAAATACATCATATAACAATTATAACCTGATTCTCACTCACATAAAAAAGTCTCTATATCAAAGTCTAATTCTGCTGGGTCATATGATGGGCGATTGAATCTGGAAAGGGTTATGTGTTTTTGTTCGTTTTGTTCGAATATATGTTTTTTTGTTGGATCAGAGTAGAAAGACGTCTTATGGGACTAGGCCCACGTGATTGATATTTTATCGTAATAAGGCGCGGAAATGATCAATGATGGGCTTGGGCTGTGAATCTTAACTCACAAATCGTCACTAACAAGGCCTATGTTTGTTTTTATGACAAAAACGTCCTATGTTTTTTGTGCCGAAGCGAGACCTATGTTAACATATTTTGGGGTACTTACACGTGGTTTATCCATACGGGACTTGAGCTTCCGGGATAATTATGAAAAAAAAAATGTTGGCCTTGTAAAATTAGGTTCTATTTGACAAGCCTCATCTACTAACACATAGCGGTTAAAAAAATATAAGTATTTGATAACAAGTAATTTATAGAGTTTTTCCAGTAACTTATAGCGTTTTTCAAACACTACTTCAAGTAGCGTTTGAATTTATAGATTATAGCGGATGATTTTTTTTACTCATTTTTATCCTCATTATTTTTATTAAATTCATTTCCTATCATCTATTAAATAAATTAAAGAAGTAAACAAATTAATTAAGGGTTGAAATTCAAACTTGAATTTTATGGAGACTAAATTTGTGAATTTTATGAGGATGGAAAATATATTTAGAATGTGATGACAACTCCTATCATTGGCATTTGACATGGCAGCCACAGTTTTCTTATCTACATAAATGAACACATAATCACCAAACAAATCACATTTAATCGGAAGAACTAAATATGGTCACAGAAATTAATAAAAACTAAGTATAAAATTTATTAAGAATTTAAACAAAATTCATTATTCTTTTAAACATAAAAAAGTACTCTCTCCATTTCAAAACTATAGCAGTTTTAGTCTTTATTTTTGTTTTAAAACTATTACAATTTTACAATTTCAAAGTGTTATTAATTATTTTTTTTACCTATATTTTTATTTAACAACTAGTAGTATGAATAGTTGATATTAATAGCATAGAAATTTATAAATAATTTATTATAAATACTCTTCTATTAGAAGAGAATATTTTAGTTTATGTATATTAATATTTTATTTTTATTAAATATTTCTTAATATATATACATTAATCTTAAATTGTTATACTAGTTTTAAAGAAAAAGTGACAATTACCAAGTAGTGAAAGGAAGAGTTCCTATGAGAATTCATATATCGGGAATAGGAATGGCAATGGGTAGGGTATGGGTATGGTACTATAGTACTCGTTCCCACACCCGCAATTTAAAAAAACTCTATACTTGGACTCATACACGCGTTGGTAGCAACTTTGATTCCCGTACCCTTACCTTTTGGGTACATAAGTACTCGTACCCGTGCTCGTTACTCGCACTTTAACTTTGAAAATCCGAGTGCAATACATAATATTATGTTTGAAGGACACATGAAAGAGTTCGATGTGAAGGACGCCAAAACAAGGCAAAATGGTGTCGGTCAAGGAGGCTCGTCGTAGCTGGTCAAGGAAGCGAGACAAAAACAACGCTAGTAAAGGAGGCTCATCGTCGCCTGTCAATAATGGTGAAAGGCACGATGAAGCAAGCTCGTCGTTGCCGACAATAATAGTGAAATGCACAGTGAAGGAAAGCAAGAAACCAAAAAAATATGTCTCATGGTGAAGGAAAGTAAAGAAATAAATGTATCTCACGACTATAGTGTCTTGTGCGTGAGTTATTTTAGAATTAGGGATCTAACTCATCTAAAGTGTGCAATCCACTTTAGAGTGTAAAATAAGTAATCTCAAATCAATGATTAATATTACAAGTACATGCATAACAAATCATGGATGTGTTAGAATATTAACCTTTGATTTTATTATCAGTGGTTAATGTTATTTACTTTAATAATTGCTCACTTTAGAGGAGTCAAATCCTTAGGATTATGGAGCTTGTAGGTTTCATTAAGAAATTTATTAAATTTAATATAATATATACGTATATAAATATAAATAAAAAATACGCATATGTATATGTGGATTTGGGGCGGGTGGGTACTAAGGTACCCGTATCCGCACCCGCACCCATCCCCACCAAAATTTGCGGGTAATTACTTGTATCCATATCTATATCCATTAATCGAGTAATTATCCTCTCTATTGTAGGTAATTTTTGTGAATACCTAATAAATATGGGTCCAATTGCCATCCCTGTGTATATAAGATTAGGACTTGACAAATCCTATATATAATGTGTCAGAGCTGTGATACGAGGAAGAGGAAGCCCCCAGTGAAGCGGAGCGAGTCCTTACTATTCTTCACCCTGACACGTCGTTCAATTGAGCAGGAAGACAACAAAAAAAACCCAAAAAAAGAGGAACATAAAAATTAATTATTGTATTGTGTTTAAAAGGGACCCAGAACAACTCAATAGGCTGCAGCATTGACCTGCTTTAATCTGGTTCCACTGCATCAAAATCATACAATGTAACTAAGTAACCATTCTCGGTATCTTCATCCATCTATCATTAACGTCTTGATGATATAAGTGAAAAATGAGTGTTCATAACATATTGGTTAAAATAAAATTTAAAATAAAAATACTTATTACATTAATAATATATAAATTGAAGAAAGATCAAATTACATTGGTATAGTGTCTCAAAATAATTGTTATTTTATTTTTCAATAAAATATTGATTATATTTTCTCTATTTTTATTCTAAATAATATTTTTCACAGTGTTGTATTAGTTTTTTAGTAATATAAATAATAAAATTAATTTAATAAAATTATTACTCTCATTTATTTATTCTATTTTTTAATCCGTGGGCCTTAAAAGACTATTACTATTATAGAACGGATGGAGTACAAAGAGAAAGGGATAGAATTCAAAAGTGATCTATGAACACTATGATTTATTGCATGAGTTAGTGTCATTTCTATTTATTTTTGTCTTTATTTATTTTATTACTATATTTTTTAAGGAATCAATGAAATAAATGACACTCATGTATTACATCTATGCTATTTTATTTCTCCAAAAAACATAATAATAAAAGAAATAGAGACAAAAATAAATGAAAATGATGCCTACTCTTTACGACATGCATTTGAAATAGAAGAGAGAGAAATGATAGATATAATAAAAAGAGAGGAATAATTTTTAATTCTCTTACATTTTATTCTTATAAATTTTCTTAATTACTACTCCTTATGGTCCAAATCTTTGGTAGTTTTAGTTTTTATTTTTGTCCAAAAACTTTGGTTGTTTTAAGATTTCAAGAGATAATTTATCACCTTTTTTCAATTATACCCTTAATTTAATTAATAAATTTTGAATAGAGAAATAATTATAATAGTTGAGAATGATGAATAATAAATAGGATCATTTTAATCTAAAATTTATTTAATTAATTATTTTTTAATCTATGTATTAAAACCTTAAACAATTAAAGATTTGAACAAGAGAGGATAAATAGAAAAAATATTAAATATTTTTTATATTTTCAAAATATTAATTTTATTTTATTTTTTATTTTTTAAAATAATAAAAAAATTTGCAAGAGAATATAATATTTCTCAAAAGAGAGACATTGAATGGAGCTTAGAAATATAAGTGCGTTGAAAAATCCCCTCTCCTCGGAATTTTCATCCGATCTCAACGGGGTTTCGCGGATTCACGCGCAAGGCAAAACCAAAAAATGCCACCCACCTCTCCGGGACGGTGGGACCCACGCGCAAAGAGTGCGAGTGGCACGAATCTCACGGTGGACCCGAACTTGCGACAACCCCGAGGAGCGAGAGTCGATGAGAGGAGGACCCACCCGCGCGAGGATGTTCTGCTGACGACACGTACATACGTTATGCGATGTGGTGGGGCCGTTGTTCCTTTATGCAAAGTCCAACAATTTTTTTGCAAAGTCGCGCACGTGGGGACAGCACGGGACCCGCTTCACTTGCCCAACCTCCCCTCTTTCATTATTGCTAAGTGCGTTTCGAAATCGAAATGCGTGGCCTCTTCTAAACCGCTCTCTGCGTTGGTAAAGGAGCAAAAGGAGCGTGTCAAGCTGCATGCGCCTCTATCGTCCCCCTTCTTCTGCTTCGCTTGGAGTCGTTCGATCAAAATTCTAATCTTGTCATTAGGACGTTATATATTCTTCCCAACTTTGTGAGTCCACCTCCAAGCGCATATATATCGCAATAGCTCCCCCATTAATTATGTTACTCCCTCTAGTGCATATTATTATAAAAAATAAAAACTCAACATTTTTTTTTTCTAGTAAAAAAAAAGACTCAATTTTTTTCCAAAATATAAAAATATATCAATTTTTAATACATTAAATATTAATTTTTAATTATACCCTTATTAATTAGCAAATGGTTGACAAGTTAAGTTAGTGTCATTAATTAATCTTCATTTATCATAAAAAGATTTGACTCCTCTAAAGTGAGTAAAATATAAAGTAAATAATTTTAACCATTAATGAGAAAGTCAAGTGTAATTTGTTATACATGTACTTATAATATCAACCATTGATTTTTTTACCAATAGTTGAGATTAATTATTTTACACCCTAAAGTGATTTGTTTACTTTAGAGGAGTCCAATCCATCATAAAATGAGTATTTTTGAAAAAAATTGAAACGTTAAGAGTATTATTGAAATTACCTAAGTTCAAAGCATTTCTCTTTAATACTATGTTTTTTATAATATAGACTTGAGGGAGTAGATTTCATGATGATATTCATTGCATTCTTTGATTATAATATTGTAGAAATGTGTTAAAAAAGAAAGAAAAAATAGAAACTAAGAAAGGGAAATAAATGAACAAATTCGTTATACCCGAGCAATTAATATATCGTTTGAACATCGTCGTGCATGGTGTTGCTTACTATTGTGAAATTGTACATAAGTTTTGCAGCTTTTGCTTGGAATCACACTTCATTGCAACTACAATCAACCTCAGTACTGCCCTAAGCATCACCAGTGTTTGTTACGGAAATCTTGACACGAAATCACGACCAAAGCAGTTAAGAATAAAAGAACCAATCACAAAATAATAAATATGATAAATAGAGAGATAAATAACTATACAAGGATAGATAAATTAAAATTGATGCTTTTTTGTGAATTGCAACAATTCGGGAAAACTTCTTTCATGCTAATTCTACGGGTTTGAATTCTGATTTCATCCTTTTAAGAAAGGATTTTTATCTACCTATACCATGGCTATAGCTTATAGAGATTCCTAGAAAGTGGAAACTCTTACTATCTTTGTCAAAATAAAAGAAAGGGTCAACTTAAACAAGATACCACATAGCAGCTCCGTATTTGAGCTTCCTCAGACAGAATACCTTGTTCCATGTCACCACAGTACTAGTATTAAACAAGAGGCTCAGCCAGGCGGGCCCCAGGCTTTCTCTGCGCAAATTGCACTTTGAATACATGTATCAGGATGTCGTTTAACAAAGGATGATGATCAGATACAATCTTTCTCTACTAGATGGAAAGGATTAATTTTGTTAACTATCAAGAACTGATTTTGAGCCTCATCCATATTGGGGGGGAACTGCTGAATTCGATCTCAACATAAATAAAACCCTCGTGAAACTGCTAAATATTTAAGAGAAAATTGCTGTTTAATTTAGCCACCCAATTAAGATCCAATTGACATCCAAAGAGAAATAGAAATAAAAAAGAGATGGGCAACAAATGTGAATCATGTGATAGATGAGTAATGTCCACAAGAGGAGAGATATATAAAGAAAGACTGATGTTAAATAAGTATTGAAAACTAAAAAGTGTTCAAAAATCAGAACTCATAGAAGAAGTGGGCCAATTTTGTTCATTAATTAGGGTCATGGAAATGCATTTTATAGGAGGAGCACGATTTTGTTCATTGCAAGCATCTGGATGGAAATTTTGAACATAGAAGAAGGGGATATGATTGTTTCAGCTAGGGGGATTAATAAAATGGGTTAGGTAGGAGAAAAGTAAAGTTGCTCTGTTACAATTCTGTTTCCGTTTTGCTGATGTATTCATGCTAGTCCTTGGCACGCCTTGTGTTTTAGGCTAGTTCTTTTTAATAAATAATACTAAGATCTCGAGACAGGTACGCCAGCTACAAAAGGGTTTTTTTGGTGAAAGCAAAATACCACTACTACGATCAGTTACCGTTTAGTCATATTTCAACATCGAGCCAGTGTTGCTTTCCATTAACTTTAGACTTAATTATAACTAACGCATACTGATAAGACAATTTGACTTTGCAGAGTGAACGGGACTTTTTTACCATTTTGGTGTAATTTGATTTCGTATTTATCAATTTTGTACAAGTTGACTTTTTTTTACCTGTATGAGGTAAGTCGCACTTCCCATTGTAGACTTTGCTTTTTTTTTTTCTTTTTTTGAAAAGCAGAAGTCTACAATGCTATTGTAGACTTTTGTTTTTTTTTTGGAAACCCTACCCAAGTCGCCAACACGATGGACGACTTCGCATTGCTGATTAGAAGTCTACAATGACATTGTAGACTTCAGTTTTTTTTTAATTCCATGCAAGCTAAATACCAATTTAAATACATTTTTTCAAACATAATAATTTAAATACCAAAAAAATAAATTACATGTAAATTAACATAAAACAAATGAAAATACATTTAATGATTATCGTCCTACCATACCACCCGAAATAAGGGAAACGAATGATGAGAGTAGTGATGATAATGACAATAATATTGATGGTGGTCGCAATGATGAACAAGAAGTGCATGGTGGAAGAACAAGAGGTGCCCAAGCAGAAGCAGAGCAGCCTCGCAGGGTCCAGTCGGCACGGAGGAGGAGACGACTTCATTGTGGTACTTCATCTCACCATTAAATGTATTTTCATTTGTTTTATGTTAATTTACATGTAATTTATTTTTTTGGTATTTAAATTATTATGTTTGAAAAAATGTATTTAAATTGGTATTTAGCTTGCATGGAATTAAAAAAAAAACTGAAGTCTACAATGTCATTGTAGACTTCTAATCAGCAATGCAAAGTCGTCCATCGTGTTGGCGACTTGGGTAGGGTTTCCAAAAAAAAAAAGCAAAAGTCTACAATAACATTGAAGACTTCTGCTTTTCAGAAAAAGAAAAAAATAAAAAGCGAAGTCTACAATCCCATTGTAGACTTCACTTTGGAAGTCTACAATGGAAAGTGTGACTTACCCCATACAGGTAAAAAAAAGCCAACTTATACCAAATTGGTAAATACTAAATTAAATTACACCAAAATGGTAAAAAAGCCAGCGAACGGCGTTGGAGAAAAGGCAAGTGTGGCAAGGAACCAGCATTATCCATTTATATGACTTCCCCCCATAATGTACGAATTCAGCGCCTTCCGGATATATTCCTAATTTCCTATACTAATTCCTTAATTTACACTTTTTATCCATTTGATATTTGACTGAGGAAAAGCTATGTACAACTTCAATGCAATATTTGTCAGGAAGGTATAGTCTTTTTTGTAGATACACAGTTACACACATTCATCACCAACGGCATCTAATTTATCTGTCACACACGCATATCTAGCTTTTCCTTCTAGCGATCTTGTTGATTAAACAGGTTATTTTAATATTTCTTTCACCTAAACTTTTCTCTTCACAAGTATATATGCCTGTTCTTTCAGATAATTTATTTGATGTAAGGACCAATACCCAGCAGAAAAAAGGTGTTTCCAAACTCTTGTAACAAGTCTGGAGTAGGTAGTTATTTAGTTTCTTGTATGTGTCAAAATTATAGCCATTTAACAATTATATATATACAAGGGTAAAAATTTTACTTGCTCAAACATCTCTACTAACCAAATAAACCGTTAGATGACCTCAGATATGTATTTCTGCCAGTGGTAAAAATTGATATTTCTTTAATTGATTAATTAAGCAGCCAAGAGCGTGGGAGTGGCAGGGGTAAGTATGTCTATGATGGGTCGCTTTCACTGCGGGAATAATAGCAATACATCTGCCAGAGCAAGGGATAGGAGATAGATCATAGATATATAATGCATGTAACCTTTTGCGGACCTCCAGATATATGTTTAATTATTTACTTGGGGATCGGAGGGACACCTTTTGTGGACCAATAACACAATCATTATTTCGCCACCATGCAAATGTCACTATAGTTGTGGGAGTCACAAGGTGATTTGGGGGAGGAACATAGGGATTAGAGTAATAAAGAAGTGATGAGTTCAAACATTACTTACTAACATAGCATACTAATTTACTAACATTTATCTGTAAAAAAAAGTCATTGTAAGTTAGTTGGATAAGCGCGGTCTCATTATATATATAGAGCTATGTATCCCAAGTCAGTAAATGAGCACAAGGTGAAAAGTAAAATGGTTACTAGCTACCGATCCATGGAGGTAAAATGGTTACTAGCTACCGATCCATGGAGTTATATCGGCCTTTGACTAGATTTAATGTAAGTTTGAGCCAATTTTTTTTCTGTCTTCTCGAAATTGGGCCAAAGACATTTTAATAGAAGCTTTTGAAAAACAGGGAGCTAAATAGAAATTAATTGCATGAACTTTTTTTTTTGGACTTTATTATATAACAATTTAATAATTTTATTTTGTTTATTCTTCATGTCAACTCGGTTTCATCCTATTTAGATCCAATTTTAATTAAACCTACACATTAACAAGTATTTTCAAATCTAACAATAAATTTAGTTTTAAAAATTTATTCCAATCAAATTTTAGGATCAGATAAAGGATAGCTTGTCCCAACTCTTTCTTCAAACAACCTAGCTCATATATAGGACATAAGACATATATGATACCTTTTGTCAAAGCCAACAAATTAAAGATACGCACGTCTATAGCGTGGGTGGATATGTAATAGCTAGCCACCCTAATAGCTGCCGTCAATTGCAACTCAATCAGCTGGTATTTAACACTAGCACTTAACTGACTTGTCTAAACAGCTTAAGTCTAAACATGTTTCTTGTTACTCTACTCGGCCAAGTTCGGCTGAATAATACATATTTACATATTAATTTTTTACATAAAAATTTGCACAAAATATATGTTAATAGTTTTTTTTGTGAATTTGATTTCATTGGGTTTATAGTATATTACCCAAGTAAATTATATATGCGAGTAACAATAATATCATACGTTTACATGTGTATATCGCGCGTGACATAAAAAGGAGAGAAATGGATTTAATTTCAATTATTTTTAAATTAAGATGTAGGGAAAATTTTGAGCGTTCAAATAACAGTATTAAATTATAACAAAAAAATAATTATACCAAAAAATTATAACAAAAAACATTTGACAACATTAAGTTAAAATTTATAAAAGGTTGAACATAATAGATAAATTAACATATAAAGACCGCTTATTTTTCTTAAAGTCGATCCATAGCAATATATTGATTGCATTCTGACAATTTTTTAGAAAATATTTTACAATAACTTCCTATATTATTAGAAAGCTTAACGTAGCTATGTTTTGTTAATTAACAGACCATTCTATGGAAATTGTTTTAGAGGAGTTGGAGTTTCAAAAAATGAGAGATTAATTTGTATTTAGACATCTACTACATCCATTTGCAGTTTTGCATTGAGTTAAATTATTGAAATGACACTGTGCAAGCAACTCAATTGCTAGTCAAAACAGTTACACATGCTCCAATCCCCATGATATAATTAACTTAATTATTGCTGGATATTTTAGAGACCGACAACGCAATTATGTAAATGTGGCCCTAAACACATCTTATTTAGTTGAACCTAACTTTTTTATTTCACCTTTCCAAACCCAGATAAGAATTCATTGGTGGGTGTGATCGTTCATTGAGTGACGCAGACATTATGTGGGGACAATTATGTGGTTCAGTTGTTTCTACTAATATTTTTTCCCACATTTTTTTGTGTGGCACATGCATGTTTAGTGCTTAGCGATATCTGTACATATAAAGTGCACAACACGAGCATCATTAGTGGTTGTATACGCCTTGAGCTATTAATTAATTAATTAATCATATCAATCGGTTAATTGAGAAATTACATCAATTTACGCATGTAAATTACAGTCACTTTTAATTTGTAATATTGTATTATTATTATTATTATTATTATATACATACGGTTAATTGTTTAGACATTTGTTTTATGAATTACAAAGTTAAAATGGGGGTCTGGCTATAGCATGGTTACAATATTTCCTATTAGTTTTCTATGTGTTTTATCTTCTTATACTCTTGTTTCCAACCACAGAATAATTAAAGAAAAAGGAGAAAGAACATATATAGACTAAAAACTACGAATTTTAGAAAAAGGGTAAATGAGAAAAAGGAAAAGTAGCAGAGACCAAAGAGAAGGAGTCGTCGACAGGTTCGAATTGAATAGCCAAGGGCCAGATTTTAATCAAGATCAACACCTTGTCTTGCTACTTGCTTTCACAAGTCTTCCTTCTGATACCCCACTTTCCATATTTATTTTTGAAAAAAGAAAATTGTTTTATCTCTCTCTTTTTCTGGCTTCTCCGTTCTCTATTTATAAAATTTCATCAATACCTAAGTGATATTGTGTCAAGGAAAATGTTATATGGATACCTACATATACTTTTTTTTTGGTCGTAATATACCTACATATACCTGTGTCACACATTTTTTTTAACTTAACTCATTAAAATTGAATGTAGGAGAAGTGAATGAGTGTCCAATAATTAGGATTCTCGTGTCAATTAACTTTTGTTTTGTGATCAAGTGCGTGCTGGGAAGTGTTAATTAATGGTGTTTGCAGTATTAATTGAACAAGAGCATGTATATATACAGTGGTGTTATGTCTACATATACACATATGAAGCTTATTTATTTATATTTATGCACACCAAACACAAAAATAAAACAAAGTAAATGGAAAGCCGAATTATATTGTGGAGGATGGATATAAGATGCATATATATAGGTGGTATAGCTAACACTAGGCGTGAGAGTGTACGCCAAAACAAGAAAATCACTCGGGAGCTGTCTATTATTGTCCAATAAATACAAGTAATTAGGGACGGACCCTAATTCTAATTAAATACATTAATAACTTAAATATTAATACGAAATATAAGACGGACCACACTTTTAAATCTCACCAGCCATCACTCATCCACGCCATCGATCTGTCCTTTTAAATATCATATAATATAATTTTTTTTTCCACACGCAAAATTCACTTGGAGAGAGGAGAATACACACACAGACAGCAAAGTGAACTCCAAACTCTCAAAATCTCCAACCCAACCCAACCCAACCCAATCCCTGTGAAAGCAAAAGGGTGGCTAGCTTTTTACTCCCCCGCGATGATGGACAGTTTGTCTAACGAGATAGCAGCTTTCTACCATATCCTTCTTCCTCTCCTCCCCTCCTCGCGCGCGCGCGTGTGTGTGTGGCTCATGACTTTGTTATCTACTATTAATTAATTGGGAATGGTACGGTCACCCTTAAAACTGGTTGGTTTCTTCATTGCTCACCCCAAATAGATAGATATGTGATCGATCATTCCCATTTCTTTGTACCTTTTTTTTTCTCCTCCCTTTCTAAGATCCTGCGTGAGTATTTTGTTTCTCTCTTCAAACACCGCGAATTTCCATAAATCACAGAGCTCCTCTCAATTGAGATTAATTCCATGCTTTTTAAAATTGAAGGTAATTAATTAATTTCTCGGATTCATTAACAACAACCAGTCTCTTTTGCCTTCCCTTTCAGGATCTGCGACTACATCGAAACTTAGCTGCTTGAAATTAACCGGATAAAAACAAGGAGTGGAGTACAGATCAAGACGCACTATAACCAAAACGATTAAGGTTTGATTGATTTGTCCCCGTGACCCATTTTGGTTTTTTGCTTGCATAGACGTTTGAGAAAAAAGAAAAGAAAAGAGTGATTATCAATCATTATTTGTTATGACAAAGCAGCTTGGTACGGACACAGAAAAAAAAAAGAGAGAGAGAGAATTTTGACAGACATGGCAACGTACTTTCATGGCGGCACTTCAGAAATCCAACAATCTGCAGAAGGGTTACAGACACTTTACCTTATGAATCCAAACTACGTACCTTACTCTGATGCGGCGCAACACCCAACGCCCAACATGCTCTTCCCCAATCCCAACACTACCACTACTGCCAGTCCTACTCCTGTTGCCCACGCGCTTAACCTCTCCAACTTCTCCCACGCGCCTACATCACTCAACCATATTCAACAACACCACCAGGTTGGGGTTACTATTCCCGCATCAAACATCCTCCGATCCGACACTCCCACCCAACGTTCCTTCCTCGGACAGCACGACCTCTCCGGTTTCCATAGCTTTGCCGCCGCCAATAATCCGCGTGTCCACTATAACCTGTGGGGCACCGTAGTAGCTGATCAAACCCCACCGTCCGCCACAGGGACAGCGACAGCGACAGCGACAACTGCCTCGTCTAACGGTTCGGAATGTGCGGTTACCGTCGCCTTGACGGCGGCAGAGTATTCTCAGAACATTGGTTTTCATAGGCCGATTCATCAGCAGGGTTTGTCACTCAGCCTTTCATCGCAACAAGCACCTTTCGGGTCGCTCTCCGGCGAGGTGGACGTTTCTCCTGCGAGCCGAGGCGGCGGCGACGATGTGAGGGTTACGGGCATGAACGGCGTTGTTTTGGGGTCAAGGTATTTGAAGGCAGCGCAGGAGCTTCTGGAGGAAGTGGTGAATGTGGGGAAGGAAATAATGTGCAGAGGGGAATCTGTGGTGGAGGGGGCTAACAGTACTAAAGAGAAGAGGAAAGCGAATATTAATGAATGGACTTCTTCTTCTGGGGTTGGTTCGAGTGGTGGAGGAGATAACGGTGGCGGAGGTAGATCACAAGGAGCTGAGTTAAGCACTGCACAGAGACAAGAGCTTCAGATGAAGAAGTCCAAGCTTGTCACCATGCTCGATGAGGTATATATAACGTTTATATATATACACACTTACATGATACATGCACGATTGCACGTAATATATGGTTAGTTTTCCACTAATGCTTTGGGATTTGAGGGTATGTTTAGTTTATCATTGTCAAAATATCTTTTTGAGACACAAAATGTAATTGTTCTTTTTTTATTGTGTGTCTCGGGAAGATAAATTTTCTCTTCACAATGATAAATCAAACACATACTAAGGGATATTGATTTCGAATAATTTATGATTCATTATATAATTATATAAATGTATTTGTATGATCTTGTGAAAGTACAGTAGTACTTATTGCCGAATTGTGTGTGTGTGTAGTGCTATATATTTGGTTGTCACTTTATTATTGAGTTATATATATATATGGGCTCTGTCTGTTGATTGATTCGGTACTTGAAAAAAAATAGTGTATGATATTCAGCTTTTGACGGGGACGGGGGGGATTGAATCAAGAAACAATAAAGAATGTGACAGACACTGCAAAGAAGGACTGAAATTGACAGGATTGTGACTCATTTCAGTTCTTACTTCTTGTTTCCTGAAACAATGGGTGAGGAAAAGGAACTGATAGTATAACAAAAAGAAAAAGTCACTTGAATGTCAGAGAATAATTTGGGTTGGTTGGGCCCATTTGGGGTCAGTTTCAGGTTTATATCTCATAGCCTGAACCAACCCATAATTTGATTGAGAATGGGAAAAGTAAAGTTTAAATTACAAACTTAAAAGGAATGCCTTTCATAATTCACACACTCACTGGGTCCAATTTTCCTTCTTAATTAGTATTTGTCATTTCATGAATCATCCCAAGAGAACTTTTCTTGTTCAACACAGTTAATCAATTATTACGTACTACGCCAGTACTCTTCTACAAATATATCATATCATAAGGTAGTGATTATGATTAATATTATATGCAGGTAGAGCTAAGGTACCGACAGTATCACCACCAAATGGAGATTGTGATATCATCATTTGAGCAGGCAGCGGGATTTGGGGCGGCGAGATCTTACACGGCACTTGCGTTAAAGACAATCTCGAAGCAATTCCGGTGTCTGAAAGATGCAATCTCTTCACAAATTAGGAACACGAGCAAGGCCATGGGTGAAGATGATTTCTTGGGAGCTAAGGTAGAAGGTTCGAGGCTTAGGTACGTTGATCACCATCTCCGACAACAACGGGCACTACAGCAACTGGGAATGATACAGCACAATGCTTGGAGGCCCCAACGAGGCTTGCCTGAACGTGCTGTTTCTGTTCTTCGTGCTTGGCTTTTTGAGCATTTCTTGCACCCGTAAGTAGTAGTTGTTGATATATATACACATCCCCAACGGCTAATCACTTTAAGAACAGTTCTTTCATCATTACAATGTCTTTAATCACAACTAATTAATCAAATGCTTGAAATATACTAAATTAATAATAAAAGAAATATTAAAATTGTGCTCAAGTTATTTTTATATTATCTTGAGTTTTTGATTGGTTAATTAACACTTAATAGTCACTGTTCTCAATTAATTAATTAGCATCTCTATATCACTCTTTCTTTATTAGTTAATTAATTATTTTGAGATTGAAAGTGAAGTACTTGCCTTCTCAACTTATGAGTTTCTATTTGTGACCTGCAGCTATCCTAAGGACTCCGATAAGGTTATGCTTGCAAAACAAACTGGACTTACACGGAGCCAGGTATATATATATATATATTCCAATCCATATATGTGTGGGGTGCCGCCAATATGTAACTCATGAGCACTTACCATATAACCACTCTAGTATGGAAGTAATTAACATTCGAATCTCATTGAGAACTTGTTGAGAATGAGATGAAGAGCCTATTTGTTTTGGATTATTTTGTAAATAAATATTTATTTTAAAGAAATAGTTAATTTTAAGAATTTTCTACCTATTTATTTCAGTTTTTAAAAATAATCAGAATCTAAAATAATATAAAATCCGATTAAAATAAAAAATTATTTGAAGTAGTTTTTGAAAAATAATCTAGTTTTAATGAAGTGAGAGGCAAGAGAAAAAATAATTTTTAGTTGCATCAAAAAATAATAATAATTTAGGATCATAAACAAAGAAAAATTAGCTTATATTTTTCATAAAATATCTAAAAAAAATCATTAGATTATTTCAAATAAAAATGACTTTTTTTAATCTATAACAAACATGCTTTAAATTAGTGAGTAGTTTATAAGAAAGGGGATGAAGTTTTATATCAAGTTAAATTTTTTTTTTTGATATAAACATTTGATAAATGATAGCAATGGAAACGAGTTTCACAAAATTTAGTGGAACCACTTGAATTAAAATCAATAATATAGTGTGGAAGAGAATGAATTAAAAAAACGTGTTACTAGCTAGCATTGCTCACGAACCTTTACGAGCACCAGATAAGTTGGCATTATATGGACATGGTAGTTATGAATGGCAATGAAAAGGTTTGTGACATTAAGTTTTGAATGCAGGTATCAAATTGGTTTATAAATGCCCGAGTTAGGCTGTGGAAACCAATGGTTGAAGAAATGTATACGGAAGAAATCAAGGAGCAAGAGCAGAATAATAATGGCTCCTCCTCCCACGACGTCAACACAAACATATCAAAAGATCAGTCGAGCAAGGAGTTATTGTGGTCATCAGCAGCAGCAGCAGCTAATAATGCTACTACACAGCAGGATCAATCATCAGGTGCCACCACAAAACTAATTAATAATGTTCTTCATTCAAAAGCAGATCAAAGCAGCTTCAACAACCAAAACACATCTCCCACTGAGATCTCGAATTCCAATAATAACTCATTCTCAACATCTCCCAATATGGGAGGAGGAGGAGGAGGATCCTTCCAATCCC
The DNA here is from genome assembly GCA_030159175.1 of Glycyrrhiza uralensis. NCBI lineage: Eukaryota > Viridiplantae > Streptophyta > Magnoliopsida > Fabales > Fabaceae > Glycyrrhiza > Glycyrrhiza uralensis. The sequence continues at coordinate 49,909,377 of BRZY01000003.1, read as the reverse complement.
CAGGTAGTATCCTTTCAGTGGACATGGAAATGAAGCAGCATGGAGACACAAATATTAATAGAGAGTCCAACGCAAAGTTTGAGGTTGAAAGGCACCGCAGAGATGGCAGATACTCTTTAATGACTACTGGTAATGAAAACCATGGTGGGGGTAATTATGGAGCATTCTCCATGGAAGATATTGGAAGGTTTAATGTCACTGATCAACAATTGGCTCCCACTCGCAGATTCCATGGGAATGGTGTGTCTCTCACTCTTGGACTTCCCCACAATGAGAACCTCCAACATGGATTTCTCTCTCATTTGGGGGGGAGGCTTGATCAGATGGGAGGTACCAATGAAAATAATGAGTTTTGTGCCATCAACAACAGTACTAATCCACCATCTTCTTCTCATTCAGGCACTACCAGTTATGATCAGAGTAGTATTGATATTGAAAACAGAAAGAGGTTTGCTGCTGCTCAGTTATTGCGGGATTTCGTTTCCTAAGAAATTGAATAATATCACTAGCTATCTATCTATGAGGGAAGTGAAAACTTTCATTTTCTGCTACTGCAATCCATGCACGAAAAAGAAAATTCAGTTCAGATGATAATTCTCTCAGCGCACGCACGCACTAACTTAGCAGAAAACTTCAGCCAGCTGCGGCTAGCTGAATTGGAGAGGCACATCCCATGAATGCTTGTACAAACCCAAGCAAAGCTATATATCCTCGCTCGCTCGTTCTGGTTAATACCGATATATATTCCCCGCATGGGAGGGAAAACTACTACATATAATGATGGAAATTAAACCAGTGTATAAGATTATAAACTTGTGGAGAAATCAGTTAGTTTAATTATGAGATTCAAGTTGAGTTGGGGATGGTATATTATGGTATTGGAAAGTATAGCCAAGTACGTAGGAGTTGAGTGATTTCTTTGGATATATATATAGAAATATACATATTAATTGAAGACAGTTGATCAGTTATGCGTTACTTTGTAAAATTAATTATGAATTACTTTGTTTCTTGTACGTACATTTGGGGTTAGCAATACATGAAAAGGCATAAGGATAATGTACATATATAAATTTTGAAATGCTTTTAACTTGGATGATACCCTCCGGCTGCATGCATGCAAAAGTAAATATATCTAATTTTTAGATAAATTTATTTGTGTTAAATATATTTTTGTTCCCTTATTTTTTTAGTAATTTTTGTTTTTAGTCTATTATATTTAAATCTTAATTTTTTAGTTTCCCGAATTTGGAAGTAAGTCATATTTAGTTCCTTTGACGGTTTTCGTTATGTTAAATACCGACGTAACTAACAGACTTACACCTAAGCACATGTCACATGTTTTACTTATCTAATGTAGTATTCTATATGGATTCGACAGTCCAAATATCTTCAGATTTTTTCTTTTTTGCTGTGCAATCTCAGTTTGATATTTTGCCGCATAATTTGATTTACCCTTACCATAAGACAGATCTAGGTCGTCCACTCCACATAGGATGCCACATTAGATAAGTAAAACATGTGACATGCGTTTATGTGTAAGTCATGTCGGCATTTAACTAAACGGAGTCGGTCAAAGAGACTCAATGTGACTTATTTCTAAAAACAGAGACTAAAAAGTTACGATTTAAATATAATAGACTAAAAACGAAAATTACTAAACATATATATCTCCCTTGTTTGGTTTGGGTATAAAAAAATAACTACAATTTTACGGGGTTGAATTTAGTTGGAAGGGCTAGTCCCCTTGATCTAATGCAGCATGGTTTGAATCCTTACTAAGGAAATGTGTTTATGTTTAAGTGTTAGACACCATACAGGATTGCCTTTAATAAAGAATAATTGTGGGAACCTAAAAAATATAAATTAATTATATTCTTGTCTTATCGAGATTAAAATGAGTAAATGGTCAAATTGCCCCCTGAAAGATGTAGGGATTTGCAAGTAGGTCCCCGAAAGATGGAAATAAAAAAACCCGTCCCTGAAAGATACCTCTCGCTGTCAAATCGGTCCCTGGCGTCATTTTTGACATTATTAGGGGTCATTTTGAAATTTTAAAAATTTAGATGGATAAAAAAAAAATAAGAACACTTATTCTTTCCCTCACACAATCCTTTCTCCCCACCCCAACACTCTCTCTCCTTCCCACCGCCCTCTCACTCTTCTGTCTCACCATCTTCCTCTTCCTCTTCACCACCACTCTCACAACTCCCTCACCTCCTTCTTCTTCCCCCTTCCCCCTCCACCACCACCACCGTCCCATTCCCAGCCGACCCTCGCCACGCCACACCCACCCACCCACCTTGCTTGCCGCACACAACCAAACAAAGCACAATCACAATCGCAGTTCAACTCAACCGCCAAAAAACAAAAGAATAACTGAATAATGAGTGAATATAATAACCCCCCGCAACAACCAACCCACTTGCCTCACCTTCGGGGATTTCGTAACACCTTGACCATTAAACCCTAACTTAGCTTGATTATATTATATATTATTATTGTTGTTATCATTGTTGTTGTTGTTGTTGTGTGGAAAGGGGAAAACAGAGGAGGGGGGGTCTCGTGTGTGTGTGTGTGGGACCGTGGGAGGGAGCTTCTTATTTGTGTATGTGCGTAAGTGGGGGGAATAAGAAGGAGGTGAGGGAGTTGTGAGAGTGGTGGTGAAGAGGAAGAGGAAGATGGTGAGACAGAAGAGTGAGAGGGCGGTGGAAAGGAGAGAGAGTGTTGGGGTGGGGAGAAAGGATTGTGTGAGGGAAAGAATAAGTGTTCTTTTTTTTTTTTGATCCATCTAAATCTTTAAAATTTCAAAATGACCCCTAATAATGTCAAAAATGACGCCAGGGACCTATTTGACAGCGAAAGGTATCTTTCAGGGACGAGTTTTTTTATTTCCATCTTTCAGGGACCTACTTGCAAATCCCTACATCCTTTAGGGGGCAATTTGACCATTTACCCAGATTAAAATACACAAGTAAATAAATTATAGCATGTTTTCTGTGCGTAATGTACTAGGATGAAAACTATATTTTCATTTTTTCTCTCGTCTTATTTTATTTTCTCCATTTTTTAATCCAAACAAAGTATAAATGAAATTTTTAGCAATAAATTAATATATAAATATAAATAATATTCGACTCAAATAAATAAATTTTAACTAATTTTACTTTATTTAATGACTTTATTCACAAAATTTTAATTTAGATTTTAATACTATATTTATTAAGAGTAATTTAGAAAAACAAGTTCTTATTTTATATAAAATAAAAAAATTAAATCAAGTAAATTAACTTTCATAATCATTTAGTTATTTGAGTTAGTTATTTTTTTTCTTTATATTTGAGTGACGTTAGTAAATAACGAATCCGTATACTTTTACCTTCCCGTTCATCGGGTAGTCTAATCTGTACTTCTGTATCCTTTAAAATCAGATATAAACAGGAATTTCCCTTCGTTCTTTTCCATTGTGTTTTTTCAAGCGAAAAGGAAATCAAAGGCATTCACGGTGCAAGTGAGAGTGTGTGTGTTCTGAGTGTGTTGATAGGTGAAAGTTTGCAAAGAAGCAGAGGAAAAGCAGTGATCGAATAGCAATGGAGAAAGGGGAAGAAGGAATAGAGAACTGGAGCGAACGCGTGGAAGACCTGGTAGACGCAGGGGAGGTGGACACTGCAATCTCACTCTTGGAATCGGTTGTGGAAACCCTAACCCCAATTCCCGATCGGAGTTCTCAGCTGCAATTGGCCTCTGCTCTCTCCGACTTGGCCAATCTTTACTCCTCCAAAGGCTTCCCTCTCAAAGCCTACGACCTTCAATCTCGCGCTTCCTTCATCACACAACTTCAACATTCTCATTCCATGTCACCTCACCTTGTCTTCTTTACCTTTTTTTTTTTTTTACCATTTTTGCGTTCTTTTTCCCTCGAGTCATGAAATTCTTTGTGTTTTCCTTTTTCAGTGACGCGGGAGCTGTGAACGAGTCCAACGAGGAGGACGCAGGTGCTATACCACCACCAACCAATGTTGCTTCTTCGTCTTCAAAAGATCCTATTTCTGATGATGGAGCTCCCAGTCATGGTATTTGAACTGTTTTTTTTCTTTTCTCGATTGCGATATGGCACTTTTTTATTTTTCGTCTCCGGTGATTAAAATTTGCTTCTTTCTTGAAGGCTATACTGGAAAGCAGCCACAATTGTCTGCTCAATCTGATGATGGTATGTTTTTCGTATTGTTAAGTCATTCTAAAGTTCTTTGTTGTAAGATAGTGTTGGGATGTTTGCCTTCAATTGTAAGCGTAAAAAAAATTGTATGTTGATGTGTATGCGGGATGATGTGATAAAGAAACAAAAGAATGTGATCGGGTGATGTTTGCTGTGAGAAAATGAAAGTGATATATGAGAGTTGGTGAGGAATGAGAATAATGTGAGTGTGCGACCAAGTGAATGAGGCCTGATGGCCAAACCATGTAAATGTTAGTGTGTTGAAGTTTGTGAGATGCAAAAAATGTATGTTGATGTGTATGCGGGTTAATGTGTTTGTGTGTGTAATAAAGAAAGAAAAGAATGTGATCGGGTGATGTTTGCTGTGTGAAAATGAAAGTGATGTATGAGAGTTGGTGAGGAGTGAGAGTAATGTGAGTGTGTGAACAATTGAACATGAAAAAGTGTGAAGTGTAAAAGAGTGATATGTGTGCAGTTGAGGCAATTGTCTGTGTGCATGATATCAAGAAAAGAAAAGACAGAGAAGTGGGAGGTGTGAAGGAAAATTGGGAAAAGGAAATGGCTGCATGAATGTGCAGCAATTGCGTATGTATAGTGGATGATGATGCACCGTGTGGATGGCTCTCCATAAATAGAGAGCAGATAGGTTAAGGAAGAGAGCAAGACGAGTAGAGATGAATATTGTGGGAGGGTTTTTGAACCGTGATTACTTACAGGGTTTAGTAGACAAGTAGGATAATGGTCACTCGGACATTGTCATCTCATAATGATATTGCTTTTGTTTTCTTCTCATTCGTGGATGAGGCCTGATGACCAAACCATGTAAATGTTAGTTGTTGAAGTTTGTGAGATGCAAAAAAGTTATCATGTGCAGGATGCCCCAATATCAAACTGTTATAACATGAGAGTAATTTCATCTTCTAAGTTATTATGTCAATGATGTCAGTTATTGCAATCATGTGATGAGAATGATATTGTGAAATATTACAGATTGGGAAGCAATAGCTGATCGTGAACCTGATGAGTTATTGCCCATGGCGTCCTCAGATTGTTTATCTGGAGTGTCAAATCTTAAATTGGAGGATACCAAACGTCAAACCCCAAAGAGACGTGGAAGAGGAACATTCTCTTACGATAAAGATAAACTATATAGTGACCAGATACTTGATGGTTCGATCGTTGAAGTTGAGGACGAAGAAGCTCACAGTGCTTCAGAAGATAAAAATGATATACATAACTGTAAGTGATTCCTTGTTACGTTTCAATCTTTCAGTAAAAGCTATTATTTTGTATCACACAAGTTATTTTGCACATACAATGATTTATGGTGTGGCTAGTTGGTTATGATTGCTTCTATTACACCAGATCATACTTTTCATTTTCCAGTGTTCATATGCATTCAAAAGATAGTCTATCCTGTATGCTAGGTTTTGTCTGCACAAGGTATTGTGTTGAAAACACTTGGATTATAATTATTTTTTATTCAATTCAGTGAAATATGGGACCAGTCATGTTCTTGTGTTGGCTGACTTATCACTAAGTACTAGAACAATGGACTTGGAGAAGCTTTTTGAGGACTTCAAAGATCGTGGATTTGTGATTCGCTGGGTCAATGATACAGTTGCACTTGCAGTATTCCGAACTCCTTCAGTAGGTAATTACAAAGTTACCTGACTTTATTGTTGTTCTTCTTATGTCATATTATAATTTTTACATGCATTGAGGTTTATTTGTTTACGTATTATGATGGAGAATTATGGTTGCATGCCACTAAAGTTGATACTTTTGGACATGATATTGGAGGATTTTGTATCTTATGAAAACTAGTACTTGAACACTTTTATGTGGATCTTCCACTTAAGTTCTCTCTTTGGACAACATCATCCTCTAAATTTAAAGCTTGTAGTGTAAACTGCTTCGCAGCTGGTATACTCTCTTGATCAACTTATTTCTCATCACTGATCACTTGATCTACACCAACGTACAGAACCGAAAGCAAAGCATGACAAGTTGTTAACCTTTTGGGGAAGTGGGTTGGATTTACTTTAATATAATGATTTTGCACATGAATTTAATTTCTTTCTAAAGAAAATGGTCACCATTTTTGTTGCTTATATTTCATAAATTTTGGTAGTTTTTTTGTGTAGTCTTTAGTTTGATTACTTGACTATTCAATATCATTACTTTTATAATGCAGCACTTGAGGCTCGAAATAGTACTCGTTGTTCATTTACTGTGAGGATACTCGATGAAGATGATGTACTTCTCAGTTCAATTAAACCAAGTGGTAATTTACTGCTTTATCTTTCTGCTATATCAGCTTAATATAAGGTTTACTGTATATTAAAGTTTCTTTGTGGTGCCTTTTGAAATTGAAGCAATTGGAACCTGAGGATGGCCTTGTTTAAAAAGCTGTGTTTGATTTTTAAAGCATCTTTCAGATTTGCTGTGATAAGCTTTTAGGGAATGAAATATATTTTAGTTTGCTTTGTGGATTTCGTGTGGTCTCTGTATGGAAGTATTTTGGGGACTCACTATAGCCTGGTTCTTTAATTTAAACTTGTTTGACTACTTTGTACGTGTTTATGGGATTATTTTTTAGACTTTCATAACACACTGCTCAAACTTTGTTTAACTGCTTTTTGCATGTTGAGCAGGTTGCTTCAATAAAGTAGAGTATAAATTTTTTAAACACTCATTGAATCAAAATCAAATCACATTGTTAAGTGAACAGTAAATCTTGTCTCACATGGTTTTCCTGTTTCATTATCCATGCAGACCTGGAACCACCTCGGCAAAGGCCGCAAACCTCAATCGATGCAGCGACGAGGCTGATTGCTCAGGGGATGGGGATAAAACTGTCACCCCATAGGAGTGGGTCCCCCCGAGAACATAAAAAGCAAGAAGATGCTAGGAAGGAACGTATTACTACCAGGCAAAAACTGAGAGACGAGGCTTGGGGCGAGGATTGATATCTTCCTCTAATGCTTTAGTTGTTGACGACTTTTAACCCCATTTGTTGTACAGATAACAGTAGTGAGTAGTTTAAGAAAGAGTTTTTTTTTTATTGGTCAATATGAAGAAATTCATAAAAGGAAAAAACTTAGCCATACGACATCTACAGTGAGGAAAACAACATATGCAGAGTCACAAGAAAAATAACAATTCTAACCAAGACACGCTGCTGAGCCTATACCAAGTTGTAACATACTACAGACAAGAAAAACGGCAAAGCTAAAAAACAAAACAGCTAAAACACATAAAAATCTACGGCATATATAGTTTACCAAAGAGTTTATAGAAACATAAAATCAATATTTTTTTGGTCTCAAGAAACATGAAATCATGAAGCAATGGGTGAGAGTCAATCGCTCATCGTCTTGTACATACTGGCCCGTTGGTAAACCTGATGATGGGCTTGAGCCGCCTTTATAGGGTGTGGACAAAAAAAAACTGGTATAGGGAGATTCCGATCTTTGCTGAGACTCATTTAGGGCTGTTTTGTTTTTCGAAATTAATAAATGTTACGAAAAAGCACTTTGCATGAAAAATTACAAAATACACTTGTTAATTTACAATTGAATTTAGCTTTTCATGTTTTGTTTTCACCCACACGTGTGAATACAATGCTGGTGATTGGATAGTTTTTCTTTTTTGCTTTTCGTATTATATATGCTGTTTTTTTAAAATCATGTTTTTAAAAAGTATAGTGATTGTATAATTCATTATAAAATAAAATTCTCAAAAAGTTGTTTTAGTACTTTTTCAGAAATTAGGACAATTAAAAAAAGTAATGTAGTATAGTATGTTTTCTTCTTCAAAGAAACAGACACCCTATTTTAATAAAAGCACAGAGTTTAATGTCTATTTTTAATACCCTTTTATCATATGACATCTTCATTAAATCATTCATACTTTCTTCAAGTGTAATTTTTTCGAACATTTTGTTATCTTGGATGAAGAAAAGTTAAACTGAAAAAATAAGTAAATTTTGTTATCTTGGACGAAGAAAAGTTAAGCTGAAAAAATAAGTAAATTTTAGTAAATGAATTATGCAAAAAGTAGTAACTAATGTTTAAAAATAATGATAACAATATGTCAATCTTATAATATATTGATATTTTTTGTTATTATGTATCTCACTGTTATTGTTATTATTCTATTTTTTTATATTGACTTCTTATATGATAAATTTTTTTTCTTTATTGTCTGTTTGATCGTTGTTATTTATTACTTTTTTTTAGTGCTGATGTATTCGCATCAATTTTTTTGTTAAATATTTTTTGTTATCATTGTATGTTCTTATACAATTTTTTTTAAATTTTTTTATTTAATTCTATGTTTTTTAAAATTCATTTATTCTAATTTATAATATTGTTGTTGTGTTATGAAACAAGTCACTTAAGGTGTTTTGATATAGAATGCGAATGAATGAATTTTTTTTTGTTTTGACGAAGAATGAATGAATGTTCTATTCACAATATATGTAGATTGATAATGATAGCAAAGAATACCAAAATATGAATAATAATGAGAAATTCAATTGTTTTTTATTTAAATATAGATAGAAGAGGGTGCTACATAAGAATAATATTGACATTAGCGATTTCTTCGTTGAGTTTTTTTTTTGTAAGTTGTCTTGCATCAAAAATGTCCATCTTAGTCCATTTTTTGCTTCCATCCAAATTTTATGAATTATTGGTTAATTTATGGCTTGGTTTGTTTTGATTTCTAATTTAGCATTTTTCATGTATTTTTTCATTTGAAAACAATTTTTGTTTTGTTTTTTAATTATGTGCTTCCCTATTTTTCTAAAATTCATGATTTTCAGACCACCTTATGACTCCCTTTCTAAAATCCATGATAACTTTATTTCAATATTTAATAATTTTGATGTGATTTTCTTCGTTCTATTATAGATTTTTTTATAAGAATTTTTATATATCAACTTAATATAAGTTTTTTTGAATTATTATTTTATAAATTATCTTTAATATTTGGTTTTGAAAATTTGTTTGCTGACGTATTTCTCACATTTTCAACTATTGAAATGACACAAAAGGCTTAAAGGTCAGGTTTCCTGAACTAGGAAAAAAATAGTTCTATATTATGTTATAAATACAAGGTTTAGTTTTTTGTTTTGTTTTATAAAACAATAATTCTATCCATATACTTCTTTGATTTGTTCATGTTGTTCTCTATGGGTTGGTTTTTTACTCCATATTAATGAAAATGATTTGTTTTAGTTGTAATTTTAATGATTATATTTAAGGAATTTGATTTAAGATTTTAGTTTTCTTTGTTTCCTTATTCTTCGGTTTGCAAAAAGTCAATATACTACTGGGGTAAAGTTTTATTATTTTATTTCTATATTTTATTCTAAAAATTTAAATTTTAAATTCTTATAATTCATTTTTAATTTAGGATTCATCGAAGGCATTCTCATTATGGATCTTCCTTTTTTTAAATTTAAATTTATTTAATTATTCATTTCTTGGTTACTTTGAATTCTTATTTTGTATTGGCTTTTACATTATTATTTTTTGCATATGAAAATTGTATTTTTTATATTTGATGTGCTCTTATTAATATGCCAAACAATTAAAACTTAAACATGTGGTGCAAAAATTAGATATGTGACGTCGAGTTAATTTTATAATATTTAAAAATTTTTAGGTAATTGAGCGTAGTAATTTGAAAGTAGATGAAAAAAACCACAAATCCTACCTCGATTAAAGATAATGCCTAAATAGAGTTTATTAAGTTGGAGCAATTTTCACTTTACAAGATGATTTTATGGGATTGAATTACTCCATAATCTAGAATATATAATATTTTATTTTTGTTTTTTTGTTTTTCCTTTTAAATGTATTTTTTAAATTAGTTTTAACCTAAGAATTTTGGGAATTGGATAATTCACTTTCTCTTTGGATATTATTTTCTAAATTACTAATATTATTTTAATATAATATTAAATCATTCATAAATTTTTTGATTTAACCTACACAAAAGTATAACATTGTCTCGAAATTTAAAATTAAAGATTTCTTCTTCTAATTTACAAATTACTTAATTCAATTTAATAATATATAATTTGACATATCAAAATTATACTATCAAATAATAATAAATTCCAATCAAATCTTTTTTAATTTAAGAAAATAAATAATTATACTATTAAATAAATATGTATAACATCCCGTGCAAGGCACGGGTTATTAAGCTAGTTTTAATAAAAGCACAGAGTTTAATGTCTATTTTTGACACCCTTTTATCATATGACATCTTCATTAAATCATTCATACTTTCTTCAAGTGTAATTTTTTTGAACATTTTGTTATCTTGGATGAAGAAAAGTTAAACTGAAAAAATAAGTAAATTTTGTTATCTTGGACGAAGAAAAGTTAAGCTGAAAAAATAAGTAAATTTTAGTAAATGAATTATGCAAAAAGTAGTAACTAATGTTTAAAAATAATGATAATACTGAAAAAATTAATTTTAAGATGATAAATAATATGAAATAAATTAAAATAAATTAGTGATAACTATTTTTAACTAATTTTACCAATTTTAAGCACTATAAATTCAATAAACTAATTTTTCAACTATAAACTATCAACTCATTTATCAATTCCTTTTGCGAAACATAGCCTTATTCTTTCATTGCGATGTCATGTCTGATTAATTATTGTTTTTTGGTTAGAAAATATTTCTTTTAGAGCTTGAAACAATAAATACATGGGTGTAAAGGGTGTTTGTTGGGCCCCATGAAGCTGGATCACCTACACCACAGTTTGAAAAAGAACTACATGTTATTCAAACCTAGCCGACGCCCCCTTGCTCAAACCTTGCCGCTTGCTGCTGGGCTGCCGCGCTTGCCGCGGTTCTTGGTCATGGTTTGCGCGAGCAGCCCCCTGTCTCGTTCTTTCCTTTATTTTGTCTTCTCTGTGTTTTTTCTTCTTCGCTTTCCCACTTCTTCTCCACTCCACCCATGGTTCCGCCGTCGGATCTGTTTGAGAGGGAGTAGTCGCCGCTGCTATGTTGATCTTTGGTCTGCAGTGAGGGTGGTCCGCGACTTGGAGGACGCCTTCGCTGTTGGGGTTAGGACGCGTTTCCGCCCTTGTTCGTTGTGCGCATGGTCGTCTCCTTTCTCTGTGAGGTGGTTAGGCTTGGCAATGGGGCCTGAACCCGTGGGTACCCATCCGAATCCGTCCCGAATTTAACGGGAAAAACCCGTTTTGACTGGGGTCGGGGACGGGTTCGGGTTTTCCCCGCATTTAAAAGTCGGGGTTGGGGAAACTAATACCCACCCCGAACCCGCCCCGTACATTTATTACACTTATAATATAATATTTAATACATTAATATTATAAAAAATTACATTTTTAATTCTTTATTTCTTCATTATTATTTGTCTAACAAAATATATTAAAAAAATGTCTTAAAAAATAGAGTATTAAATTTCTTTAATTCTATCAAAATTAAAATTCTAAAATACTAGGTGCTGGGTGTTGATTTTTCAACCCCGACCAAGATCGGGGGCGGGGCGGGGAAACCCGAGCACTATCGGGGGCGGGGACGGGGAATGTAAAACCCGCCTCCGCCCCGCCCCGTTGCCATGCCTAGAGGTGGTGTCTCTCTGCGGTTTATTTGGTTGATCTTGGTGCTCAGTTGGCTTTTGCTCTGTGGTATTCGCGGTGGTTTGTTTTGTTGGTGGGCGGTTGTGTTGTGGTTTCATGTTTTCGTGTGTTTTTCAGGTTTCCTCGATGTCCTCGTCATCTACGCGGTTGTGCATCTAGACGTTGGTCTACCACTCTTGGCCTTTCCTTCGGTGTGTTGGCTGGATCTTGACATGAACGTAAATTTGTTGAGGTCGAAGGTTCTGGGTGTCTCAAATGGGTCAAACCCAACCCACTCATGTGTATCTTTTTCATGTCGGTGGTTTACTAGTCCTTGTGTTAGGTTGTGTTCTTGGTTTTGTATCTGTTTTCTGTTTCTTCTTGTTGTTTTTGTTGTTTTATTGCTGTTGTTTTGTGTTTTCTATTGTTTGTTTTTCTTTTGCGTGTTAGCTGGCCAATTGGGAGCTTAATAGGTTTGTCAGAGCTTAGCGTGAGATTTTATGTTTATCGGATAGCTATAGCATATCTGTTCAGGGCCTATGTATTCAGGATCCCTTCTATGTAATTGTTGAGCTTGTCCCATTATCAATTCCAATTTCACCTTTGACAAACAAAAATTCCAGATCCAACGCTTTGCTCATTTTTTACATCAATTTTTTTAATATTTTATATAAAATCAAACTTTTCATCGACAAGGATTGTCTACAGTTTAAGGGATCCTTAATCCAAAGCCCCAACACAAATGAGTTGATTAATTATTGGGGGCTTTATGTTATTGTCGTAGGTGATCTCTTTCATTATCCCGCGAAATAATACTAAACTTTTGCAGACATTTTTAATTTGTGATTTTATTTGAAAACATTTTGCTTGGAACATAGGAATTGCCAAGCTTAAAATCTAAAAAAAAACACGATTTATAGAGTGCCTATGTGGCATAATTTGGACGGACACATCCAGGTATTCCAACCCATTTTAGTAGAATGGCATATTATATTGTATTACTACATTTGGTCCCTATTATAAGAGACAAATAACTAATTCATTAAGACAAAAAAAAAGTAGTTGAGTTAGTTAATTTTAATTAATTTAAATTTTATTTCAAAAATATCCTTACTATTAAGTGGTTAAAATAGTTCCACCCACTTGCATGGGAAATTGATCCCATAATAAAACAATGGTATAAAAAAAGTTCTAATAATTAAAATATTTAATAATGAGTATATTTTTTTATAATTTGGATTAAAGAAATAACCCAATTTTCTCTTATAATAAAGACCCGACGTAGTATTTGTTTACAATTACATCTATCTATTACCTTACGTATATTAAGCCGACCTGATGTGGACTCAGATGTAGATACTTCTCTTAGGCTTTATGTGTTACTTGGCTTGTTGGCTAAAACTGGCATATTATATAATTATATATATAACTCTATATATCGATCATCGATGAACTTTAATTTGCCACCGGCAATTTTGTTATCCAAAACCGCCATTGTGGTCTTCATTGTGAATTTGTGATGGGTTGAATTCAAAATTCAACCGCAAACCGCAATCAACTTGTCTGCTTTGAAAACATAACGTTTAAACTCAAGCTGCCCCCAGTATAGATATTGTTGCTGTATAACGCCTCAAGTTGGGTCAAAAATACACAAAATGAAAGTAAAAAAGCAGTTGAAACTTCTCATCCATATTTTTCTTTTTAAAGAAAGCAAAAACTTGTGATCATAGCATGCATAATTAAGCGATATAAGCCGTTTCTAAAATTAAGAGAGGATTTTCACCAAAAAAAAAAATTGAGAGGATAAAATAAACTCTATATAAACTTTGTATAAATTATTTCTTTAAGTGGAATTGATGAAAATATATAAGCTCGAAACACATATATTATAAACTATTTTTATTGCTATAATAACAGTGCTATTTGGTACGAAATTGTGCAAAATTCTGTAGAAAATTCTACACATATAAGCATTACTGTTTCAAATTCTACACTATTCATGTAGAAAATTCTGCACTATTAAGCATTACTGTTTTTATAAACTCATTCTTTCAAATACTTACATATATACTTATATTATAAGATATATGTAAATAAACTCTTGGCCTTGTAACCAAAAAAAAAACTCTTGGCCTCAATTTGTTCTTATCCTCCTCTGCGTAGATCATCGCCACCACTAGCTCCCAAAGTTCAGAAAGTTCCTCTACACTGTGGTTTGAAACACAACAATCCAAAAACAGCCGTAAAAACGTCGACATGAACAAATGACCACTAAAATCACCCCACGTGGACAACGCATGACGCACACTTGGAAAAACCCATTACCACATCTAAAAAGTCAAAAACCACAATAATGTTAATTTGAATTGAAGCCAATTGCTACAACTACAAGCTTTGACCACCACCCACCCAGTGCTGCTTTAACAAAGTATTGAAATATCGAGATATTAATAATCGCCTATGACTGGTAAAATTGGCACAAGTTTTTAACACCCTTATACTATGACTTTTTCTAGAAATGTCCCTTCCCCTGCTCTTAATATAAATAATCTCTTCATACATTAATATTTGTAAAAGCCGCATTCTCTTACCAAAAGAAGCAATTCATCATATATCTTGTTCTTCTTTGCCCTGTTCACCAAATTAACATCATCTCATATTTCTGAAAAAAAAAACCAAAAATGGCTGAAATTGAGACTCCTCAATATTTCGTGTGTCCCATTTCGTTTCAGATAATGAAAGACCCCGTGACAACGGTGACAGGCATAACATACGACAGAGAAAGCATCGAACAATGGTTGGTGAAGGCAAGAGATTGCGTGTGCCCTGTAACAAAACAACCACTCCCAAGAAGCTCAGAGTACCTTACTCCGAACCACACACTACGAAGGCTAATCCAAGCATGGTGTTCATCAAACGCATCCAACGGCGTCGATCGAATCCCAACCCCAAAAACCCCTCTCAACAAAACCCACCTCATGAAACTCATCAGGGATCTCGAATTTCCAAGCCGTTACGAAACAGCATTGGAGAAGTTGCACGACTTGGCCACACAGAGCGAGAGAAACAGAACATGCATGGTTGAGGCAGGGGTACCAAAGGCCATTGTTATTGCAATTAACAAGAGCTTCAAGAAAGGGAAAACCACTTGTTTAGAAGAAGCTCTCAGAGTTCTTCGTCTTCTCTGGCAACCAGTGATGAAGCCTCTGGTTGGAGAAAACTTTGACTTCATCAATTCGTTGACTTGGATTTTGCAACTTCATAACAACAACAATGACTTCATCAAGATGGTGAATGAGGCAATGCCCCTATTGAAGTTAACAATTGAGGTTGCTGATTCAACACTGTTAGGGAATTTAAACATTGAATTCTTCAGAGAAATGGTGAAAGTACTGAGAAACAGAGCACTACTATCACGACAGGCTATTAAATCTTCTCTGCACGTGCTAATAGAAACGTGCCCTTTGGGTAGAAACAGAACGAGGATCGTGGAATCAGGTGCGGTGGCACAAATCATTGAGCTCGAGCTTGAGAAACCAGAGAAGAACGTAACAGAGCTTGTGTTCACACTTTTGGCGAACCTGTGCTCGTGTGCTGAGGGGAGAGAACAGTTCGTGCGCCACGCGGCGGGGATAGCGGTGGTTTCGAAAAGGATTCTGAGGGTTTCTCCTGCGACCGATGACCGTGCGATTCACGTGTTTTCGGTGATTGCGAGGTATTCGGCTTCAAACGGGGTCGTTTTGGAGATGCTTAGGGTCGGTGCTGTGTCAAAGCTTTGCATGGTAATGCAAGCGGATTGTGCTTCGTACTTGAAAGAGAAAGCAAGAGACATTCTTAGGTTACACTCTTCGGCTTGGAATAATTCTCCTTGCATACAAGTCTACTTGTTTACTAGGCACCAAAGGTGATCAAAGGATCCTACAAAATAATTTTCCTATATGTATACTTTGGGAAATTATCTACCATTTAATGTGTACAGTCATCACTTGGTAGATAACCAAAACACCTTAACTAACTAGGGAATTTATCATCCCATTTGATCTTTGTTTGTATTGATAAATCAAGTGTATAATTTTAAGAAAGAAAAACTTTTAATTGTATTTTTTTGGTGAATCTGGTCTTCTAATGTCGTTTTAATATATTGATGGGATTTTTTTGGCACCTTTACCCTTAATCCTAGCTATCTTTTTTTTTTTTGGTAAATATTCTATTTTTTACGGTTATTAAATATTATAATTATAACTACGTGTATTTATTAAAAAAATTTCTTAAAATATTCCAGCTAATAGTAAAATCTTTTCTCCTCATTCATATTTTTTTTATAACCATGTTATTGGTGCGAAGTATCCACCAGCTTTGTCGATAACTAATGCTTAGGGGATCCGAGCCCAGTGCCACTCAGACCAACGCAATGTTGGTTCTCCTCATTCATATTAGTTATTATATAATAAAATTATGGTCATGTTTGGATAAACTTTTCGTAAACATTTTTAATATGTATTTTTTTACTAATAGTTTTTCACATAACTTGAAATTAATTTCTACATTTCACTTTTTTAAAAAGTCATTTTTTTATCTTCTCTATAAACATAAATATATCTATTAATGACTCTTTAATAGCTTTTACTCTTTTCATATTGAAAAAATTAAAATATAAAATATAAAAGGTGGCTTTTGCACTCAAAAAGGACCTATTCACTAGCTTTCTTAATCTCAAAGTAAAAACTCCAAAATAACAGTTATTATTTTTTGGGTTAAATATGTTTTTGGTCTTTCATATTTGGGAAAAGTTCAGTTTTGGTCTTTTTTCTTTAAAATTGATCTTTTTAATCCCTCGTTTTTAGAAATATACCATTTATAGTCTTTGGGGCTATTTTATAAATTCAAAAATATTTTTTAATATTTTATTTCTACCCCTCCTAATTTCTAATTTTCACTAAGCTCCCACCCACCATTTTGCGCAGAGAAAGACCGCCGCGCGAGACTCACCGCCGTCTCGGTTGCCTCCACCACGACGCCTCACCGTCCCCTAGCCCCCAACCGTGAAGCCTCCTTGCCCTAGCCCCCTCGATCGATCTGTTCCCCCTCACCGTGACCCCCTCCGAATACAAAGTGAGGGAGAGAGAGAGAGATACCTGGACGGTGGGGCGTCGTGGTGGAGGCAACTGAGACGGTGGAGACGGCGATGAGTTGCGCGCGACGGTCTTTCTCTTTGCAAAATGGTGGGTGGGGGCTTAGTGGAAATTAGAAATTAGGAGGGTGAAAATAAAATATTAAAAAATATTTTTTGAATTTATAAAATCGCCCAAGGACTATAAATGGCACATTTCCAAAAACGAGGGACTAAAAAGATCAATTTTAAAGAAAAATGACCAAAACTGAACTTTTCCCAAATATGAAGAACAAAAAACATATTTAACCCTTATTTTTTTATATAAAAAAATAGATTATGAGAGACACATCCCTGTACATTATACAATGCAAGAGAAAATCATCAACCTCAACGACGGTTTATCACAAAAATTACTTGTAGCTAGCAAAATATCTGTTATTCTTGAATGAAGACCAGATGGGGTGTAGTGTGTCGGCTTTACACAAAAGCATCAAACGACAATGCAACAATCGGGAAAAAGGTTACACACAGATCGTGTGAATTTTGAAAGTCGGTAAAGAGAAATGTTATATCCTCCTACAAATCCTCTTATATATCCTCCTACTACTTTATAAAGTAAGTATTTAACGAAAAAGTAAAGCTTGAAAACATAAAAAAACATTTAATATTTTCTCTATGTAGTAAGTAGGAGGATTTGTAGGAATAAAAAGTAAAAAGATTTAAAATTATTCTTAAGTAAAATAAACGTGCTCGCTGGGATTAAACACGTGCTCTAATTTCCATTCTTTACCCACCCATTTTAATTCATGAGTATTGCTTTTATTTTTTATTTAATTAATTAGGACAAATGTTAATCATTGCTTTAGACATTGGGTAAAGAATCTAAGTGAGAAATTTAATAAAAATATAGCATATTAAATGTTGTGTTTTTAATGAATTTTTTGCTGTTTGTAAAAAAATTGCTTTTTTAAAAAAAAAATTTAACTAGTACCTTAATTGTAATAACAATTGATTAATAAGAGAGAATTATAAAGATTCAAAATATCAAAGAGATAAATCAAAGGGTATATTAGAAATTAGTTAAATAATAATTTTAACATAAAAAGACATTAGTTATTTTTTAAAATTTGTATGCAATAATTTTAAACGACACATAAAAAATAAAAATAATTGTGAATTCAGCTAAAATAGTGCAAATCCTATTTATCAAATAAATTAAATACACATGATGAAATCCATCGTGAGATCAACACGAGAGTTGTTAACTTTTTCCTATTTGGTAATGAACACTCGAGTTTTAGTTCAAAACATTACAGAGTTTTGGCTTAGTTTTATGCCATTTTCTCTTGAGAAATTGAGCCAAAACATTTTAAAAAAGATTTCTAAAAATAGATTTTTTTTAAATATAAAAATTAAAGAACTAGTTTATAGAAAAACGGCTTTTAAGAGCTTTTTCTTCTTCTCCTCTCCATTACTTAGGACAAAGAACCCTCGTGAAAGACCTCAACAAATAATATTTTGAACTTTTCGTGGGATGTGATGAAAGTCTGATGTTGTTATTTTCTCTGGGTCCATTTAATTTGGGAAAGGTAAAAAGTTTTCCAGCAATGGAAAAGTGGCATTTGTGCCGTGGATTTGTTTGATTTTTACATCAACGGTTGAGATGCATTACCGGTCACTTGATTAACCAATTTCACACATATTTTACATTATTTGCTAAAAGGGATCTAAAATAACAAAAATAAAAAATAACATTTTTTATCTCATTCTCATGTCTCTATACAGTAAACTGAAAAACTGAGCAGCCCCCATGGAAGACGAAACAAAATAAAAACAAAAAAACAAAAGCTTAATGTACCCATTAAGAATTCTGGAAAGACATTGGAAAAGAGAACGTATCTATGCATATCTTTGGTTCATATCAGTCAGTCAACATGATATACAAAACTCCAATTAGGAACAATAGAGGGTAGCTACACCAGTCCATTTCCTAGAGGATTGCATATATAGCAATGGATGATGTTGAAAGCGAATGACAGAAAAGACAAATTTAGCTTCTTTACCCCAATAATAATAGCAGTTTTATACTCTTCATTACGATTGCCTCCTCCCAAACGGCTGTGACGCCTCCTCCTCCTCTCGTCTAGACATCCACCCCCTTCAACACCACCGAGCGCGACTCCGACATCAACCTCTCCCTCCCCGGTGATGCCCTTGACCTCGTCATCCGAGCCAAGACCATCCTCGAGCTCGCCTGTCCCCAAACTGTCTCCCGCGTCGACATCCTCGCCATTGCCACATGTGACCTCCTCGTCATGCTCGACGGCCCCCACTTCCCTGTCTTCCTCGGCAGCCGCGTCTCCCCATACATTAGCCGTCCTCTTTAATTTGTCTGGGAAACCCCATACACCCTGATAATTTGTATTCCATCCACATATTTTTCTTCTGAAAAATCGCAAATGGGGTTTCTCTGTTTTCTTTTATTTGCTATCGTTTCAGCTGCGGGATTGTTACTGGGAGCAGAATCAAAGACACATTGGGAAGATGCAGAGGTTTTGAAGGTTTAGACTGACACTGTGTATTTACAAAACTGCCTCATGTAATTAATAATGTCTATTGGGGATGAAAATATAAAATGGCACTTTACAGGGCAACTGACAATAGCAGGTAAAATGCCACTTTCTCATTGCTGGGAAAATTTTGTAAGGGAAAATTTTGTGTTTTCCCAAATTAAATGGAACCATTTTCTCTTTCATATCTATCAAATTGGTGGATTTTAGGGTGGGAAAGTAGATAAATTAGACGACGGTGGGAAATATTGAAACCAAAGCCAGGAAAATTGAAGAGAAACAATCAATTTGGTCACAGGAATTGTAAGGCACTGTCAAGTTAGTTGTCTATAACATTAAAAAATAGACAAAAAGTCTCTGAAATTGAGAACTGTTTGTCAAGTTAGTCCCTCCGTCATTCCAATAACCAATTACAGCGTCAAAAAAGCTGACTTGACACGTTAAATGTCTAGATAACAGTGACTCATATGTAGCAGTCTAATCATCGGGGACTAAAATGATATTTATCCATAACCTTCCCCTCTCTTTTTAAAAATTGTAAAATGATATCTCACACTCTCTTTTCCATTCAAGGAAACCTGTCAGGGATGTTGTGGATGGGCTCATTCCTCCAATACTCAAAGGACCGTACCTCTTTTTGGAGGAGTTGCTCCTGCGCCTTCTGAAAGATGAGGAAGAGGAGGATGAATTGGGATGAGGGCTCATGCTTTCGGCAGAGAAGTAGGACCCCATCTTTAGGGCCCTAATTAGAATGCCTATACACACTCCAGACCACCTGAATACCTATTTCTTTACTTTTCGCCTGCATTGGTGGAATTGTAGTAGTTTTAATTTTTGTTTGCATACTCGAAAGATACTCGTGCTATGCACGGGATCTCTTTTTATTCTATTTATTTCAAAATAAGTTATATTAAAGTAAAAAGAAAAAAGTCACAAAATAAGTGTTATTTTATTGTCTCTCAACCTTTTCTCTATTCCTTACTTCCTCATCCACCAGAGGGGGTGGTTTTGGGCAATTTTTTGGTCTGGAATCACCTCTCTACACTATTTTTCTCTCATTTTATCTAAATAAGTGAGTTTTTCACATAGATCTAGTTTTTTCTTTCGTGTTTTTTTGTGTTTTCGTCATTTGCGTGCGGCGGTGTTTTGTTCGTTGTCTTGTTGCGGTGTTCATTTGGTTCAAATTGACATATAAGTTTCGATCCATTACAGATTCAATCAAAACTTTGGCGTCAATGTTACAGATACAGAGACATGGGTATTCCGGTCACTTTGATTTTGTCACATTAATTTGTAGGCATTTTGCCGTGTTATGCTATTAACCTGGGTGCTGTGAGTTTGTTCGCAGATTCATCATTTTCGATTTTTAGCAATGTTGAATTTGTGTTGTTTTCAATATATTTTACCAATTTGAATGAATGAATATCTCTTTTAGTAAAAAAAAAAGTGTTATTTTATTGTTTTCAACTAACCTTTAATTATTTTATTTCAAATAATATTGTTTTAGAGTGTTGCATATATTAGTTTTCGAGCACGATAACCGATAAAGTTAATTTGGTAAAAATATTACTCATTCATTCTTTTTTATTTTTTTTTAATCTATGTGAAAAACTTTAAATGTCACTTATTTTGGGATGGATAAAGTATTATTTTTTGAAAAATGCTAAGAACACATCCTCTAACATATACTTTTTTAAACACTATCTATGATTTGATAGAATTTACGTGAGTCTTATTAAATTATATGTGTCACATAGTTTGGTGGGATCCATTATCAAAGTAATAAAGAACAACTTGAATTTTAACCAATTATACAAACCATGTTAAAAAGAGTGTCTAAGAATGTGTTGCTAACATTTTGCTTTTTTTTTAATAAATAAATATATACAATTATTGTAATATCTTTAGTGGTGCAGATTAATTATGTATTCGATATAACAAATGACCTCTTGGCTTATAAAATATAATTATTAATTAATAAATAATTACCGATATAATTATAACTATTAAAATAATATAACATATACTATAGATAGATAGACTAATATCTGCCGGAGACTTTGCTTAAGGGATCCGAGTCAAGTATCACTCAGACCAACATAATATTGGTACTATGGATAAATAGATCATATTATATAATAAAATATAACATATTTAATATTATTTTTTATATTAAACATATTTATTATTATTTATATTATTAATTAAATAATTAAATGTTTAATTATTATTAAAACCTATCACTGTAGCGGCAATGCACGGGTTTTAATATAACCACATATTAGTCAAAGTTTGACTAAGAATGGTCTGTATAAGATGGAACCATCGCATCATTAACTAATATGTATGTTTCCTGCTTGAGTATCCATCTTTTTTATATAAGAATGATGTCATTGAAGTGGTAGCTTACAAGAGGAAAATCATAACATAATTTTCATATTTGAATTTAGAACATTTTTGGACCAAAAAAAAGTTAGAACAATATTTAACATGCTATATATATCTTAGTTGAATTGTCTAAAATGCTTATATATGTTATTAGTGGTATACACGCAAGCAAGAAATTGAAATTGTCAGGATATTGATTGATATGATTTGAGTAACACGTATGCTTTGACTTCAATTCAAATAAAATACTCTATTTTTTTAATTCCCAAAGTTTTTACTAAAAAATTTTCTCAAAAAAAAGAGTTTTAATAAATTTTTTATTTGGTTTCAAATGTTTTTATTTTATTTACATCCTAAACGGTACGTTTTCATTTCATTATCTTTAAACATGTTACAGCCCGATGCACTCTTGCCTTCTACAATAATCTGTGACCTTCCTCCCTTTTTATTCTCAGTTTTGCTTTTAGTCGATCGAAACCACTGATTGGCCGGCTTTTTACTGGTTTTTGGTATAATTCAGTTATGTGAGTATTCAAGATCCGATCGTTGGGCCAGTTTACCATCTGGTTTAGTTTTGAAAACATAACTCAAATTTTCAAAATATAGCTCAAAACAATTGTTATGCATTCACATTACATATATATCTATATATTGTGCGTGTGTGTGTCTATATTTCTTTTTTTATTATAACCATGATATTAGTGTGAACTATCCACTAATTTTTTCGATAACTAATCTTCACCGAAGAACCTAGTTTTACACTTTCACTTTTAGTGGTGTATTCACTTTTGATCACATTTTTTCCATCTTCAAAGTTTTAACTTAAGACATTGCTTAATTAAGAAATCAAACTTCAATTCTATTTAGATCAATGTGATGTATTCTATATTTTATATATCTAGATAGAGAGAGACTGACTTTTATTTTATTCTTTAAGGTTTTTTTTTTGGTCAAATTCTTTAAGGTTTGAATTTTATGATTTTAATCATTCATATCATCCATCGAGTCTTCTAGGCCTTTTCGGGATTCATATGCATGGCCTGGCCCATGCACCTACAAGTTCTGATACGGTGTCTAACTGAATCGCTAGCGTTGACCAAAAAAAAAACTGAATCGCTAGCTATTGACAAAAAATAAACTAATTCCCTAGCTTTTGACCCCAAAAAAAAAATGATTATTCGCTAGCTCATAACTCACATTCTCACAATGAAAGAGTGAAACTTTGGCGAACCAAAATGGCAAAAACCTCTGTAATTTCTAATTAGAATTTGAAGTCTGAACAGCTATATAAGATTTTTTTTGGTGAATGCTATATAAGATTACATCTGTTAAATTTGTTTTATCATAAGATTAATTCTTTTTTAAAAAAAGAAATTGAGTTCAATAAATTTTAAATTCGAAATCAACTTGGGCCATTACGATCACGACTCCACACGATGCAAACAGCCCGTAGGCATTCGAATTCCCACCAAGCAATGTGTAATTTCGACCAAAATAATAAGCAATACGTAATTTTTTTTATATATATACAGTAATATTAATGTTGACCAAAAAAAGCAATATGTAATTGTTTATTGCAGCGCACGGAAATTATTATTTATAATGTGTTAAATAAAATAAAATAAGAAATTACGTAACTCGCGCTTTTAAAAAGAAAATATATTAAAAGAATGCGCCTCATTCAATTTTCAAATTAAAGAATAAATAAAATTCTAATTAATATTGAATAATTCAGACAAATTCACACATTATTTTTAATTTGAATTTTTTTTATATACAAATTTCTCCCAGTCAACGCCACTTTATCTAAGAACTAGCCAGTTGACCGGTGCGATGCACGGGTCCGCCGGTTGGTTTCTGTATATGACATGAAATGACTAATTTATATAGTAATAAATTGATATGTGATATATCTTAAATTTATAACAGTGTTGATTTCCGTCAAAAAACAACAGTGTTGAATTGTTGACATTAAACAAGAAAACTTACAGGAACTAAAAATGAAAAATAGAACACAAAAGTAAATACTGTCATATTGATCAGAAATAAAATCGAAAGAAAAATAAATTTATAGTCCGTAGAAAGATATTGGAACAAATAAATAAGTTAAACCTGTAAGCAAACATTGTTTTGGTAAACGAAAATAAAATCGAAAGAAAAATAAATTTATAGCCCGTAAAAAGTTATTAAAATAAATAAATGAGTAAAACCTATAAGCAATCATCGTTTTGGTGATAAAAAATAAAATCAAAAAATAAATAAATTTATAGCCCGTAGAAAGTTATTAAAACAAATAAATAAGTAAAACTTGTAAGCAAACACTGTTTTGGTGATGAAAATAAATCAAAGTAAAATAAATTTATAGCCTGTATACAGTTATTTGAACAAATAAATGAGTGAAACATGTAAGCAAACACCGCTTTGGTGATCAGAAAAAAAATAAATTTATAGTCCGTAGAAAGTTATTGGAACAAATAAGTGAGTGGAACCTGTAAGTAAATACCGTTTTGGTGATGAAAATAAAATCGAAAGGAAAATAAATTTATAGCCATAGACAGTTATTAGAAGAAATAAATGAGTGAAACCTGTAAGCAAACACTGCTTTCGTGATCAGAAATAAAATCAAAAGAAAATTAAATTTATACCCCGAAGAAAGTTATTGAAAGGAATAAATGAGTGAAACTTGTAAGCAAATACCATTTTGGTGATCAAAAATAAAATCGAAAGAAAAATAAATTTATAGCCCATAGAAAATTATTAAAACAAATAAGTGAGTGGAATATGTAAGTAAACACCGTTTTCGTAATGAAAATAAAATCGAAAGAAAAATGAATTTATACCCTGTAGAAAGTTATTGTAACAAATAAATGATTGAAATCTGTGAGCAAATATCGTTTCGGTGATAAAAAAAATTTATAGCCTGTAGAAAGTTGTTGGAAGAAATAAATGAGTGGAACTTGCAAGCAAACACCGTTTTGGTGATCGAAAATAAAATCGAAAGAAAAATAAATTTGTAAACCTTAGACAGTTATTGGAAGAAATAAATGAGTAAAACCTATAAGCAAACAACATTTAGGTGATAGGAAAAAAGAAAAATAAATTTATATCCCGTAGAAAGAAAAACCTATAAGCAAACACCGTTTTGGTGATCGAATATAAAATCAAAAGAAAAATAATTTTGTAGCCCATAGAAAGTTATTGAAAAAAAATAAATGAGTGAAACCTGCAACAAATAAATGAGTGAAATATGTAAGCTAACATTGTTTTTGTGATCAAAAATAAAATCCAAAAAAATAAATTTATAGTCGTAGAAAGTTATTGGAAGAAATAAATAAGTGAAACCTGCAACAAATAAATGAGTGAAATCTGCAAGTAAATATTATTTTGGTAATCGAAAATAAAATCGAAAGAAAAATAAATTTATAGTCCATAAAAAATTATTAAAAAAAATAAATGAGTAAAACATGAAACAAATAAATGAGTGAAATTGCAAAAATAATTTTGCAATTATAAGATTTACATGAACTAAGTTATGGGAAAAAAATAATAATTTAAAAAATTTAGAGAAAGTAATAATTGTTGCGAAGATAATTTTTTTTGAGTTAACTCAGGTATCTGTATCTTTTAGGTGTAACGGTTGAGAATAAAAACTTCAATTATTTTTAGTTTTATAATATTTTTTGTTATTTATTTATTTACTATTTATTATTATTAAATTTTTTTTTTGTGGGTACAAAGGGATAATCCCCATTTATTAGTATTAATTTATTATCTTAAAATCGTAAAATAAAATGAAGAAGAGAGAGAGAAAGTGTAACGTGTACGGTAGATGATTTAATAGTTCTGAGAAGGAAATTTTTTTCCCACAAACACATAGAAGTAATAGATAATAGATAGATAATAGATTTCTCATTGACAGCAATGTGCCATATATATCACATAAATGCTTTCTCAGTTTTCACATATACTCCCTTGAACTAGATACATAAATTATTCAATAAACTTCCCGGAGCTTTTAGCAGCTGGGCTACGATGGGAGGACGAGTTCAACAAATTTTTTTTTTGGTCAAAGAGTTCAACAAATTTTAAATTCTCTTTTTTGGTCGTTAATAAATTTTAAATTCGAATTCAACTTGGGCCATTACGATCACGACTCACGAGGCACACAGCCCATAGGCAATCATGGACCGAAAAAAAGCCCGTATGCATTCGAATTCCCACCAAGCAATATGTAATTGTTTTTTGGGTTTAACATGTTTTTGGTCCCTCTAAATATCGGCGTTTTGAATTTAGTCTCTCTAAAAAAAGTCAAAGTTTTTTGGTCCCTTAAGAAATCAATTTTTTGATTTAGGTCCCTCTTTGGCGTTGACCGCTAATATGACACACTGAGGTCCCTGTAAAAATGTTGACATGGTCCTTCTAAATATATTAAGTTTTGATTTTAGTCCCTCTAAATATATTAAGTTTTGATTTTAGTCCCTCTAAATATTAAGTTTTGATTTTAGTCCCTCTGCATGTAAGTCATGTCAGCATTTTTACAGGGACCTCAGTGTGCCATGTCAGCGGTCAAACCAAAAGAGGGACCTAAATCAAAAAATTAATTTCTTGAGGGACCAAAAAACTTTGACTTTTTTTAGAGGGACTAAATTCAAAACGCCGATATTTAGAGGGACCAAAAACATATTAAAGCCTTGTTTTTTTTTCATATGTAATGTTGACCAAAAAAAAGCAATATGTAATTGTTTATTACCGCTCACGGAAATTATTATTTATAATATCTTAAATAAAATAAAATAAAAAATTACGTGCGCGAATTTAGAAAGAAAATATATTAAAAGAATACGCCTCATTCAACTTTCATAGAATAAAAAATTCTAATATTATTATCGAAAAAAATTCTAATATTGAATAATTCAGACAAATTCACACATTATTTTTAATTTATTTTTTTATATACGAATTTCTCCCTGTCAACGCCACTTTATCTAAGAATTTCTCAATGACAGCAATGTACCCTACATATCACATAAATGCTTTCTCAGTTTTCTCACACACACACACACACACATATATATATATATATATCCTTAACAAAGCTAAAGCGCTGCTCTTTTTGACTGTTATCCATTTCAGACTTTCAGTTCACCAATCAAATAAAGGCATTTCAAATAAGTACGATTACAAATTAACCAAACAAATTAAGGTGGCTTTTTTACATTACGTACGATGGCATGCACACACATATTTGCGTATATATAATTTTCTATTTTAAATTTAATTTTTTTAATTAACTATACATATTATTTCATATTTATACATTTTTATTCTCATTATATTGCATCATCTATATACAAATGTAAGCGATTTAGTAATGCATAATCACCATTGATCAATAAGCATTTCGTTTCAACAAAAAAAAACTATTATTTTGATAATTTTGAGCTAGCATTTAATAGTTGGCTCTACTACCGGAGTCATCAACAATTTACAAAACATTTGGAAATTAATTGATCAAAACAGTACTCATATTTGTACAGTTGCTTTTCAAAAGGGATCGATAAATAATAATTTATTTAACTTATACTAAAATTAACTTCTAAAACTACGATTATTTTCAAGAGAGGAATGCTAGGATTTTTCTTCTTCTTTTTTTTTAAAAAATGAATAGACTACATGAAACTTGTTATTTCGGTTGTAAATTCATTCATTGTAGTTGAAAATTTGAAATCAATTAACGGCCTCTGAAATGGTGGCGTCTAGGGTGGTGAAGTAATAAAACTTCACCACCATGGTGAAGTGGGGCCAGTAATAACAATAGCCTTTGATTTAATAATTTTATATTTATACGGATAGGATCAATTACCAGATAATTGAATAACAAGTAAATGCCCAAGATTAATGTAATTGCAATAGAGGTCAAAATGTATTACTTATTTAGACTATTGGCTCACGCTTTTGTAAAATATGAGTTCCTAGCCAAAATTTTAATTTTAATTAATTACAAATTTTCCCATAAAAAATTATAATTGCTCGGCATCTCTTTCCTTCTATCTCGATCTCTTGCTCTCTCCCTCTCTCTCCCACCTCTCTCTCTCTCGTTCTCCCACCTCTCCCTCTATCTCACTGTCTCTATCTCCCTCCTCTCTTATTTTCTCCCATTCTCTCCCACCATCTCTCCTTCACTCTTTATCTCTCTCGCTCTCTCTCCCGATCTCTCGCTCTCTCTCCCGATCTCTCGCTCTTTCTTGTTCTCCCCCTCTCTCCCTCTCCCTCTCAACTTCTCCCTCCCCTCTTTCTGTCACACATTTTGATCTCTCCCCTCCTCCCTCGTTATCTCCCCTCTCTCTCGCTCTCGCTCTCTCCCCCTCTAGCTCCCTCGCTCCCTCTCTCTCCCCCCTCTTGCTATTGCTCTATCTCTCTCTCACCAGAGAAAGGAGCGAGAAGGAGGGAGAGAGAGGGGGGAAGAGATAGAGTGTGAGAGAGGGAGGGAGGGAGGGATAGTGAGCGAGAGAGGGGGAGAGAGATAGATCGAGAATGAGAGAGAGCGAGAGGGAGAGCAACTGAAAGAGAGGGAGGGAGAGGGGGAGAGAGAGATATAGAGTGAGAGAGGAGAGTGGGAGAGGGAGGGAGGGAGAGGGGGAGAGAGATATATAGAGTGAGAAGGAGCGGGAGAGAGAAGGGAGAGTATAAAAACAAAAGGTTTGAACATTGCAGAGATTATTAAAAAATTGTAAGGACTAAGCACAAAAATTAATATATTTGCAGGGATGAAAAAGATATTTAAGTGAAAAAATTATTACTCAAAAATTAAAATGATGTTTTATTTATAAAAATAAAATTAAAAGAAAAAAGAGACTATTTGCGATTTTCATAATATATCACGCCAATTTTTATAATTGATGAAATTCTAGGCATATTGATCTATTATAACAATTTATGGGGAGAAAAATTTAATATAGATAAAAACTGAATTACCTGTTATCACAGGTAATGGACACACTTCACCATAGTGGTGAAGTTTTATTACTTCACCACCCTAGAAGTCACCCTCTGAAATATGGTGCTGGTCCACCGCTATTTTGAAGTTTTCAATGCCATGTGAGTATGGGCTGCTTTCAATCATGTGGCACATTACCTTCATCAGATTGTCAGAAATTGACTTACATAAAATATGCCTCTGGAGCCTGTATATGATGAAAATGAAAAAAGAAAAAAAGGCAATAGTACTCTTTATCACAAAAAGAAGATTGTTTTTTTAAGAAATTTTCGACCATGACAATGTCAACAACTCTACATAAAAGTAAAAATCCAGATCATTGTATAAGAATCCTAGCGTTTGAAGTTTTCATACGTCACTCCTCATTATAATTTGCTTGATTCAAGCGTGACCAGAACTAGTAAAATGGGTTGGGCTAAAATTTTTTGAAAAATAGAGAGATTGAACGCATAAATTTGAGTTCGTTTTCAATTTGAACTTTTTTGGCCCGATATGTTAAAGACTGAACCCGATAAGCCCGAGCACGAAGTAGATCGGCCCAAAAATGTAAGCTAAAACCCAAGTCCGACTCAAAAAATGGAGAAATCAAGAACACAAATTTAAACTCGTTTTCAATCCAAGTTTTTTTGAACCAATTCGATAAAATCCAAATCCGATATGGGCCGACTCAAAAGCCCGTTTTGCTGGTTCTAAGCATGACTGATTCTGTTTCAGTGTGTTGTACATACTAGCTATTATTTTTCATATAAATAAAATACATGTTTTCTGATCGATGTATAGGTACATCATCACATCTCACTACGTCGGGAAAACGAGTGTTTTAGATTCAAATCTTAGTTGTATACATGTACTTAGGGTTAAATCTATTTTTGATCTCTTATTTTTTTTAATTTTTGTTTTTAGTCTTTTAAATAAAAAATGCATTTTTTTAGTCTTTTATTTTTGAAAATATGTTACTTTTAGTTCTTAGAGTCATAATTTAAATTTGAAAGGTATTTTTTAAATACCTCTCTCAAAACTTGATTATCACCTTACCCCCTTTTCCCTTCCTGTCCCTCTCCCACTTCAGCACTGCGACATCTTCGACCACCGCTGCCCCCCATCCCCGATAGGAGTTGTTCTGGCGTCCTCCCTCAAAGCCGCCACAAGATACGGCCTCTTTGTCGTTCTCCTCCCTGTGCAGTCGCAATGGCCGCCTCAGTTCCTGCCATTATGATCGGACTCCTTTGGCCGCGTGAAGCTTCCCTTCTTGGCCACGCAGAGCTCCTCCCATGGCTGCCTCTCCTTTATGGCATCTGTTCATCGGGGGAGGAGAAGGGAAAATGGGTTAAAGTGATAATTAGAATTTAAAAGGGGTCAAAATATAAATTTAAAAAATACTTTTCAAATTTAAAATATAGCCTCAAGGACTAAAAGTAATATGTTTTTAAAAATAAGGGACTAAAAAGATGCGTTTTTTATTTGAGAGATTAAAAATAAATATTGCTAAAAAATGAAGGACTAAAAACAAATTTAACCTTATGTATATTATACAGATACAGATGTGTACAAAAGTCCAAAGTCAGAACTGTTTTATATATTTCAGTTTTGCTGTTCTGTTTAGATGCTTGTCTTTCACTCAAACTTGTCGCCATTCGTTAATTGATTTCACATAATGAAACAAGAATATTAATCAAGGATAGATCCATAGAGCAATTGCAAAATAAGTAAATAACAGCAGTTAAAATCTTAGATGCTTATAATATACGTTGTCTTCCAGATCTAAGATGCTTAAAAAAATCTCATATATACATGCACCAACACATTAATCCCACATAAGCAATTCCCAACACATTTAAGGATTGTGTCTCTCAAATGGAGTATTTCTATACACATGAGTTGAGAATCGAATCTCTGACCTGCACATGTTTAAGGGATCCGAGCCACTTATCACTCGGATCACACCAGTTTGGTTTCCACTTTCCAGCACTAACCAAATTGGTGTGGTCTAAATAGTAAGTGACTCGAGTCTCTTAAGCATGTGATTGGGAATTCGATTCCTGGCTCATGTGTATGAGAATACACCACTTGGGAGAGACAACAACCCTTAAATGCACTTCAAATCCTTGAATGAATTAATCTCCACAGTTTCGCACGAAAGATACAGTTGGAAAAAAAAAATTCCCAGCACACAAGTCCCAACATGATATCAATTGTCTCAGCAAACATCAAAAGATCCATTAATGGGTGCAGCCATGAAATTAAAGCATGAGAAATGCATCCAATTGTGGCAAATGCTTGTCAGCACCAGCCATGCCGTCATTAAGGTCTAAGTAAGCAGAGATCAAAGAGAGGAGATCAAAGAGAGATGAATAATAGAAATCTGAAATCCCCATTTTTTTCTTCTTTATTTTAAAATTGAAAAGACTAATAGTAGAAGTCAAAAGCATACATATCAGGCTTTATTGCAATTTGCAATACCTTACAGCAGTGAAGCAAATAATCATCTTATATTTTTATATGATTTTTATAGAATTTTATTCTATCTCCCACGTACCGAAGCAAAAGCTAGAGAAAGTCGCAGCCATATATTATAAGTGTTTGGTCCTTCCAAAACATTGGAAAAGGTCCTTAACTAATACTATTCACCATCTCTATCTATTAATTTCCATGTGTCGACTTTATCGTTCAGAGCAACTTGTATAACAAAACCCATACCTTCTCTACCACATGTTTTTTTGGTACTACGTGCCTCGATCATAGCTGCATCATACACTTGAAAAGAGAAAATTTAAAACACACGGTCATCTGATGTTCACTTTCTACTAGTTTATTTATTGAGTGAAATCTTATATAGTTATATATCATCATATCCACACCATTAATAAAGAATGAACCCCAATTATTTAATGAAACTATCATGAAATTTCATCCAATAATAAAGAAAATTATATATAAAGCAATTTTATTTGAAAGTCTTTGTTACTTTTTTTTTAATCCTCTCTGTTATATATCTCATTATGTAACTCCTTGTAATATGAGTGTTAAAGATTGCATTACTAATATTTTTGTTTCCCCCAATAATAGTATTAAAAAAGTGTAGTACTCCTGTCATATTCATAATGGATAGCAGAGAGTGAAATCTCAATAGCCAAAATCTGAGTTGTTATCACAGTTGACTCTGAACAATGTGATCAGCTTACTTTGTAGCCAATTCAGGGTTGTCATTTAAAGACCCAATCAAGCTAGCTAGCTAGCTAGCATTTTCTCTTTCAAGCCATTTGACTTTCCTTTTGGCTGGAACCACAATTCAGTTCAGTATATTCATCCACCTCACAAATTAACATGGATGAAATTGAGGTCCCTGCACTTTTCCTCTGCCCCATTTCCTTGCAGCTCATGAGAGACCCTGTCACAGTGTGCACAGGAATCACTTACGACAGAGAAAACATAGAGAGATGGTTATTCTCATGCAAGAACATCAACAGCACTTGCCCTGTTACCAAGCAACCACTTTCACACACAGATCTCACCCCAAACCACACTCTACACAGGTTAATCCGATCTTGGTGTACCCGTTTTGGAATTGAAACCATTCAAACCACTCCAAAGCCAACCATTGACAAAACTCACGTGTTCAAACTCATCTCTGAAGCAAAGATGTTCCCAGACAAGCAACTCAATTGCCTTAGGAGGCTTCAATCCATTGCTTTCGAAAGTGAAAGTAACAAATTTTGTTTGGTTTCATCAGGGGCAATAGATTTCTTGGCTTCAATAATAACTTTGATGAACATTAACAGCCAAGAAGAAGATTCAGATTCAACTGTTATGAGTGAAGTTTCTGTTGAAGTGTTGTTTCACCTGAATCCTTGTGGGGTTCACCTTAAGAACCTGATCAACAACGAAGGGATTCAATTTATTGAATCTTTGTTTCAGGTATTGAAGCTTAGAAACTACAAGTCTAGAGCTTATGCAACTAAGCTATTGAAGTCAGCATTTGAGGTGGCTGGTCCAACCCAATTAAACAGTGTCAGAACAGAACTGTTTGTGGAAATAGTTAGAGTGTTAAAGGATCAGATTTCACAGCAGGCTTCTAAGTCAGCATTGAAGCTTCTTGTGGAGTTGTGTTCACGGGGAAGAAACCGAGTCAAAGCAGTTGAAGGTGGTGCTGTTATGGTCCTTGTTGAGCTTCTTCTTGATGTGTCAGAAAGAAGAGAATGTGAGCTCATGTTGGTGGCTTTGGGTAGACTTTGTGGCTGTGCTGAAGGAAGGGCTGAATTGTTGAACCATGGAGCTGGAGTGGCCATTGTGTCAAAGAAGATTCTGAGGGTTTCTCATTTGGCTAGTGATAGAGGGGTTAGGATTTTGAACTCAATTTGTAGGTATTCAGCTACCCCTAGAGTCCTTCAAGAAATGTTGCTATCTGGGGCTGTGTCAAAGTTGTGTTTGGTTCATCGAGTGGAAGGGAGTTTTAAGGCCAAAGAGAGGGCAAGGGAAACACTCAAATTGCACTCTTCTGTTTGGAAGAATTCCCCATGTATTCCTCTCCCTTTGCTTTCATCCTATCCATGATATCCATTTAATTAGTCATTGTGATCATATAGGCTTTGATTTTCCTATTATTATCCATGCTGGAAGTATGAAATTAATTAAATTAGCATTGTCTATAACATTTTCTAACAAGTTGTTTATCGTCGGAATCATACAAATGAATCCGTTAAAGTGTTGTTATGAATGGAAAATGAATCCCTGATATCTATTTTTTTGTGAACATCATATAAGAACTATCAGCGTTCATTGGCTTGTCATGTGTAATTGTCATATGCAGTTTATTTGTGCAATTTCAAGCCTTGGGCCCTTGGGTGTGTATTCACAGAAAGCCCGAGATGATTTTGGTTGGTAGTGCTAGTGCTAAGCTTTTGGCTGAACAACATGCTTTCAATTTTGGTTGACCAAAAAAAAAACATGCTTTCAATTTTGAAGAAAAGAGCTGCATTCTATTCCCAAATCAACAACTAAGACATTATTAATGGGGGTAAAAATAATATAAGAATTTTGCGTACAACAATCATTGTCCAAAAAAAAGTTCATTTCTGCAACATATGTTTCTTTTTCAAAATACTTTATCATATTTCACATATTATTACTTTAAAATTATTTTTCAAATATTTTCACATTATATTACTATAACTATTTTCATTCCTTTTTTACAATTTTTAAATATTCACTCATATCTTTTAAAAATTTAGAGCTTTAACTGTTGCATCTCCTAGGAGTTATGATATTCCCTTCTAAGGACTGACAAATGTTGTTTTTAACATTTCTCATTTTAAATCAATGTCTTAAAGTCAAGATATATAATTACAGGGCCAACACACAGTACGTATTAATAAAGCATTTAATTTAGACCCTTAAAAATATTTTTT
Source organism: Glycyrrhiza uralensis (assembly GCA_030159175.1). Taxonomy (NCBI): domain Eukaryota; kingdom Viridiplantae; phylum Streptophyta; class Magnoliopsida; order Fabales; family Fabaceae; genus Glycyrrhiza; species Glycyrrhiza uralensis. The sequence continues at coordinate 49,875,069 of BRZY01000003.1, read as the reverse complement.
GCAAAATCAACCGTACTTAGTACATTTGACCTCGAGTGACACTCTAAGGTACTCCACATCTCAAGACTTAATTACAGTTAAAGTTCCTTGCTCCTTTTCAATAGTATGTTTTTGGTTCTCCTATCTACAAATTCAGTATATATTGTCAACTGAGTCACACCGATAAAAAAATTTGAAAGCTACTAAGCACTTTTGACTAGAAGTAGGGAAACGAACTCATCCAATCCCGTGGAAAATTTAATAAAAAAACAAAGCATGTGATGTGAAGAGATAAGGTAACGATACTGCTGCACAATAAATAATTCGGTTCAATTTAGCTGTATGCTTTTTTTTTTTAATAAAATGGATAAGGATGTCTTATTTTATCAACGAATTCACTCTGATTTCTCAAATATATATATATATATATATATATATATATATATTTCATTGAACTAAAGCTTTTACAGTTAAGGCAAATTCCAAAATAATAATGCGGATATATATAATTCATGTAAATATAAATTAGTTAATTTTAAATATTTTTCTTATTTTATCATTCACATAATATTAATAACTAATAATTCAACATATATACATATATATCTTTCAATTAGTAAAAAAATACATATATTTCAAAGTCTTACCAAACAAAATTTGAAATTCAAACACCGATTACCTGTTAAAATCAAGTTGTGACATTAGCCCGGCCAACATCAAGCAATTTAAACAAATAAATAAAAGAAAATCAACAGATTACCAATTGACATGGTATCAAAGCAATGCCAAATACTACCAAAGAAACGACAAACACTTCAAATGACTCCATACTTGAAACATATTGAGAATGTCATTGTAAAAGGAAGGTAGAGATTATAATTAACTCAATGGAGTCCTCCTTACCAGGGAATTTCATTCGCTTTTCAAAACTCATTTGCAGGTGTGGGATTATAGATGCTTATTTGACCCTACTACCAATTGCACTATATATTACCTTGGTATTTCAATCAAAAGTTATAATTACTCACTTTTTTAATTTTATATTAGTTCTTTTTTTTTCTCTCACACTCGCAACCAAATGACATGCAGGAACCAAGTACAAGCCGGCCCAAATACTAATCATTCGAACGACTGCATATCACTGATATCAGTAAACGGCCCGCGTGAAACATTAAACGGCCCGTTAGAATGATTCGTTATTTCCGGAGAGACAGGTCACAAAAGCATAAAATAAAAACAAGATTAATATTATTTATTTACTTTTTTATTTTTTTAAAAGAGACGTGGCTTTTTTTTGGAAAAAAATAAAGACATAGCTAAGCTTGCATATGCCTACAAGAATCGAAAACGATGTGATAAAACCAATGTCCGATTTTAAAATTCACTATCGGTTGGTTTGAGAGTTTTGAAGAAGAGGGAAGAATTTATACCAATATTTTAGTTTTATAAAAAGAGAATAATGATGTGAAAAACATTTTAAAACCCTCCAAAAAATCCATAACTCTCTTTCTAATATAGTTTTTGAATTCCTCCAAATTGGATGTTTTATTTTTTTATTAAAAAAATAGACCTACATGCAAGTTAGGGGACACTTATCTTTTCCTTTCCCTTCTTTTCCCCTTTAAAGTGTCAAATCTCTCACCTCCTATCCTCTCCAAAACTCCCAAAAAAATCCTATGATTCAAGAACCGCACCCAAGCAAAGTTTTTTCCGGAGACCCCAAAACATTTATTTTTTTTATCTGCAATTTGAAGCCAAGGAAAGTTGTTTATGCATAAAAGCCACTCTATTTCAATGAAATTTGAGAAAAACATGCAGAGATATACACATCTTACCTCTCGTTGTGCAAATCGGAATTCAAGCTTGAAAAGAAATTAATTGAAAAACCATTGAAATACTCATGAAATTTGGCAACATTTTTTAATGATATTAAATATAAAAAAAATTAACTAATCTTTTTTTCTTTGCAACGGGAAAATCTGTCACGGAATTACTCAGCACAGTGTTGCGACTAATCATTTGCCACAAAACTTGCTAAGGAATTTCCTTGGCAAAATTCTATCGACAAATTTTAAAAAGGCAATAAACTAACACAATAGGTTCAATTCAAGTGGCAGAAAACCTAGCACTCGCCAATTGAATATTAACATTAGAATTTTTTTTTGGTCAGTTAACATTAGAGTTGAACTGATCATTTGATTAAACTTTAATTTAATCTTGGCTTTATTAATATTGCAAAAAGCTGCCGCTCTCTAGGTCTCCCTTCTCTCGCCTTTTCGGCCGCCAGTCTTCCTTTTTCTTTGAGGGGTGGTTTTGGACTATTTTTTGGTCTAGAACCACCCCTCTATATCGTTTTTTAGCTTCCTTCATCTCAATAAGTGGTTTATCCACACAGATCTAATTTTTTTGGGTGTTTTTTCGAGTCCTCGTCTTCGGCTTGCGGTGGTGTTTTTCGTCTTTGTGCGGTGTTTGTTATTCCCGTCTTGGTGCGGTTTTTGTTTTTCCGTCTTGGTGCGGTGTTCATTCGATTCAGATTGGCGGATCTACTTCGTTTCGCTACAGATTCTCTTTTGACTGAGTCGTCAACGCTACAGATTCGGAAGCGTAGGTACTTCGGTCACCCTGAATGTGTCAGATTTGTAGGCAGTGTCACTTTTGATGGCACTTTGCTGTGTTATGCTATTAACTTGGGTGCTGTGAACTTGTTCGCAGTTTCATCCTTTTTAGTTTTTAGCGACGTTGAATTTGTAATGTATTCGATGTATTTTGCCAAATTAAATGAATGAATACCTTTTGTTTTGTTGTAAAAAAAAATTTTAATCTTGGCTTTAACATACGACAATGACTTGGATTAACTTGTCTGTTTAAAAATTGAGACAAAAACTTTTCAAAATGATCGAGTTTTACTAATGATGGGCCAACCCTGGGAAGACACCTAACCGTTAAAGGACCAACCCAGGGAGGACAATATCCAATAACAAATCTTCTTCCTTGGTTATTTTGTTCCCCCAAAACTTGCCACCACCCAATCCATATTTTCCACCATTTCTCTTGGTGTCTTGTCAATTTTACAGTGGCCTTCCAACATATCCCAAGATCATTGCTCATTTCGTTGACAAAAAAAAAAAAGGTTCATTGCTCAATTCATGGCACTGTCTTCTTCTGGGGTCAATGACATAACTCATAAGTGATAATTGCACAAGATATTGCTAGATTTTGCCCCGGACAACTAGTCTCATGTACGGTAGCTTAGGTGGTAAGTAATCACACAACGTGCCCTGGTGCTCTTGAAGGAGACAATTGTTGAGCAATACAATTCAAGCATTCAAGTATAGCACCCAATAATGAATTCATTTGGCTTATAAAAAAGTTAGTGATTATTTTAAAAAAACTTATATATGAAATAAGTGTTTTTATGTTGTCCAATCCTTAGGAATCAAATGCACCCAATATTAAAACTTTGGTACCTCTCTTAATTATTCGATGGAAAATCCACGCAGCACATGTAGATAATACTTTGTTTGAGCCACAAATTTGTGTTGGTTTCCTTTTTTTGTTAATTTCATATACAAGGCTCTGATAGCTAAATGAAGCATATGTTTTTACCCCAATAAGAAAAAACAATAAAAAAGATCTGTAAGAGCATTCATTCCTATTGTCGGCCACCTTTTTGGATAAAGCGAGGGAAGGGCAACAAAATTGCCGTACGTAAGCGAGATTAGTCAATTCATATTCATGGCACTCGACATTATTTGCTTCGCATGTTAAGGTGGTTAGCAAAAGTGGTTGTAGTTTAACATAAATGAGTGGGTACGTACGTATGTATTTTATCCTTGCATGTTAAACTTTTGAGTGACATGTATTCCATATTCTTACAACTAGCCATATAAGTTTATAATGTGGTCCACAGTACTTGTTTTTATTGAGTTCAGTACGTAAAACTCAAGTATACGGTGGGATAACGGGACCAGAAATTTTAGGCCCAATTTTTTTTTTTTACCAGAAATTCCATATTCTTGACTGTAGAAACATGAAATGTGAGAATAAGAGTTACCACTCTTTTTTTTTTTTTGGTCAACATAAGAGTTACCACTCTATACACAAGAAAATAAACTTTTACTTATTTTTTTTTTTAGTTTTTAACAACCAATGACATAAATCAGAAATAGTTTCCAATGCTCCAAATTCAGGAATTTGCATCACATGATGAAAGTGTTCTAAAGAAGACAATTTTTTTGAGATATATATTTATACATATTAAAAAAATTTAAAATATAAAAAAGGTTAGGGGGCGGATCAGCATAGCAGGTCCATATCTAAGCTAAATCATTTACAAGAATGTTAATTAATACAATTAATAATTATCATGAGAATGATATTTCACAATTAAATTATGATTTTTGAACACCTCAATTTTTAACACTCATTTACACCTCTCTCTCTTTATATTTTCTTCTTATCATATCACTCATCTATCATTGATCTTTCTTCTATTTCTATCTTTCTCTAGGTATAAAATAGAGAATAAGTACGTAAAAATCATTTTTCTTCACAACTTAGGCATTATTTGAAACATAGAGAGGCTCACAATTTTTCTGCCCAAAATTTCACCGTCATCATGGTAAAAAATATATAACCTGCATCAAAATTGATGATCCACTTGTACGAGTAAAATTAATTTGTAGACGTACTATAGAATAATTTTTTAGATATTAGTCTAATTAATTAGACATTTTAATTAGCAACTATACAATTTAAATATAGTTGGCATTTATTTGTTAAAGAAATTGAATGAATTGTCATATCTTTTTTGGGATTTTATAGCTTTTAAACTTATATATACATAGACGAAGTGCATGTTTGGAAACTCAGCTTGGAACCCCCGTCGTGCGTTTGTTGCTGCAAAAAGCAATTCCATTTTGTTTGGCTCACTTTTGTCAAATTGATTTTGGTGATGAAAATCGATTTTGGGTTGAAGCTGGGAAGGGTAGCTTTTGCGTTGGAATATAATTGATTCTGCTTTCAAAGTGAAACTACTCCATGTAATTGTACACCAAAAGCAATTTTGAACCAAACTATCCAAACAACATGATTAATAAATATCACTTTTTTCGTAAATGTATCCAAACATAAATCACGATAGATTCAACTCACTTTTAAACAAAATCAATTTCGTCAAAATTAATTTTTGTCACCGCATAACCAAACATACACGTAGATGGTAGACGTCGTATATATATATGGATATGCATTAGTTTTATAATTAGGCTTTTATCATCTGCATATATAATATAATCCATATAGTTAGCGGACATTTTTAGGTGTTGTCTAAATCAAACAGTGATAGGAAATATATAAGAAAAATAAACGAATTAATTCCGAAGCAGTATTCACAAGAAAGCAGATCGGGGAATAAAGCTGGGTCGAAAACAGTAGCAATCTTTGTTGAGAGACAGTCTGGAGGATAGGGTTTATGAGATTGGGAAATCTAAAACGTACGTACATAATATATCTGGAGTGATACAGTTGTTGGTGTACTCAAAATTAACACCAACCGATTGAGAATTTCTCAGACAATACCCTTCTGATTCCAATTCCATCCCCCCAAAAAACAGTATACACGAGGGATAATAAATAAAGAAAAGTGTCACCACAGCCTAATTATCCCACACGTGTCAACAAGCTACACGTACAAATTAACCCTTTGGAATATACAGAAATTCTTGTTTGGCTAGCTGGCCATCAATATATACCTAGTGGTGGTGTGGTTCGTTCAATTCAGCACACCCAATGAGACCATATATGACCATGATCATGATCGATGAATTAAAAAGCAAAACCATAGCCACCGCTGGTCTCGCCATCATGGGGGGCTAGCCAAATTGGGTTCGAAGAGAGGGTAATTTGGACCACGAGAACATGCCCATATATACACTAACGTGTCCATTCACCCCGTTCACCACGTGGCGGTGTCTCATTGGCTAAATTGGCCCATTTCCCATTTTTTGTGAATGGTATTTTCGCAATAATAGTTTTCTATGGATAATATATGTAACGGAATTAATACTACTTCCAATTCCAAACATATTCTAGCTAGCTAGCATTTTAATTTCCCCCCTTTTTTTTCTCTTTGTTTCTGTGCCACCATAACGTATCATCCAATCAGTGAGATAATGGGAGAAGATCTTCTTCTGATGATGGGAATAACATTGCGTTAAAGTGTCCTTTATTACAGAAAGCAACACTTGTTGGTAGCGAATATCTCCCTTTTCTTTTATCCTTACACTTTTTTTCCTCTCTCAGTCAGTCACACACACCTTTTGATCCCCTCATGCACCGGCCTCTCTCTCTCTCTCTTTGGTTGAATAAATTTGAACGAAATTTATATAATTAATTAGCTTCCCAAAAAGAAATTGGAAAGGAAGATGCTGCTTCCGCTGACGTATGGTTAATTCTCTTTCGGTTTAAAAGAAGGCCATATGAATTCTGATAAATACGAATTTGAAGTTCCTGATATGAGTGATGAGTGACAATGATCTGAGTTTGTGATTTACAGTGATAGCTAGCTAGCTTAATTTATTCGTTTTAATTAATTAAAGAAATTAAAGCATCCTTATTATTTTATCTAACAACGAATCTCATCATCACCCCTCCTCCATGCTGCTGCATGCTCAAATTAAATAAGTCTTGAGTTAATCCTAATTAAGAGGAAGAGACTAAAAACGTGTGAAGTTCAATTAAAAGAACAAATGCGAGAATAAACTTTTAACTTGTTCTACATGTGAAGTTAGATTAAGTGAAGGGTAATAAATGTAATGGAAGGTTTAGTAATGTTTTTTATTCCCTTCGTTTTGATAATTAAAATACTACAAAATCTTCTTCTTTTTTTTAAATGTTCATAATACACATACACACCCCTTTAAAAATTTTCATTATTAATAATTCAAAACTGACTGAATGTGGTGATCCAAATAACTGATCAATCAAATTATCTCAATGATTAGGTCTTGATGTATATAATTTTGTGTAATTTTGTACGTATCTCGTGCAAATTATAAGGACCAGGAATTCGAAACTAATGATAATACAGAACTTATGCTACTTGAAAAAGTGCTTCATTTATTTATTTGTTTATTTATGTGAAACTCGTGAAACTACGTGGGCCAATATAATGCACACTTAACAACATAAAATTAATCAGAGAAATTATAGCACTACAACTATTACCCACATACTTATTGAAATAAACATTTAAGTTACGAATTAATTTATGAGCTAGCTTGATCAGATGACACAGTAGTATATATGGACCATATGATCGTTAATATTTTCAATTGGTTATTAGTATTACTATCTCATAAAGCTTCAGAACATATGGTTCTTAATTCCAAGCTTCGAGTTGTAGATATGATTGTTAATTATTCTTGTCTTTGGTCATTTCGTCCTTTTCTAGGTTTGATCATAATTGATACACGTAGCAGAGTTGTCATAAACTTTGCCCGATAAAGAAACGAAGAAAAATGATTTTGATTGATTGTCTGCCTCTAAGATTTCCTTTCATGGGTTAGCACCAAAGCTCTTTCGATCAATTCCTTTTCCTCTGGTAGGACAACGAAAATTGCTTGCTTTGCATGCATGCATGGCCCATTAATAATGTGGGTTTCCGTCATATCTTCATATACAATAAAAAAATTTAGCGACTAGAAATTATTGATTTTTTTTTACTGGACTAGGAATTATTGATTGGAGAAGGTAAATGTGAATGCGTAGAGTCCAAAAAAATGAATAATTGTTTTAGTCTCTAAAATTGTAGGAAGTAGATAATTTGGTACTTAGAATTAACAAAACTTTAAAATAATTTTTGAAATTAAAAATTCTCGATCACATTAATTATTCAATTCGGGTAATTTTATGTATGCATGACTGAATTGAACAAACCAAAAGAACTAATTTTTTTTATAAGTTAACAATTTATTAATAAAAAGAGCAAACAACGATAGTGTAAGATGTGCCCTCAATTAGCCCAAAAGGACTAATTAATATGATCAAGAATTTTCATTTTCAAATATCATTTTTAAATTAAGAGACCAAATTTCCTAATTAAAAATATAGGGACTAAAATAGTGATTCACTAAAAAACTGAATAACAGGCTTGTTTTTACTCATTTGTTAAAATTGTGCCTCAGTAAAAATATTAATTTGCAACTTCAAATTCATTTTTTAAAATGGTGTAAATTTTAAAAAAAAATCATTTTTCATTCTTGGAACTTTTCTAGAGACTATATTTTTAAAATAATTTTTACAAACTTTTATACATTAAAAATTAATGACTTAAATATAAGGAAACAACTCAAAATAGATTTATTTCTTAATTATTTTCAATAAAGGTATAGATAATGTGGATGACTTGCCTTAAACTAGAATAATGTCCGTAGGTTGCATATATTTATTTAAGTTTTGTTTTTATAATACTCCCTCCATTTTTTAATATCTGTCTTTTAAAGTTATTTCACACAAACCAAGAAATAACTTTGTTGGAAAAAAAATTCTATTATACCATTGTCTTTTAACTATTTCACTTTTTTATTTACTCTCTACATTAATAAGGGTACAATTGACAAAGTATAATCTTAAACTATCAAAAAGACAAATAAATAGAAATAATTTTTTTCTAAAAAATGGACAATAAAAAAACAGAGAGTACTTAAGAAGGACCAATTTTAAAAAATAACATATGTCAAAGTAATCACTATTAAAATAGATAAACGAAAAAATTATTTTAAAAATATATGCCACAGTAAAATGAATCAAATATAAGAGTTTATTGGATGATTTACTAAATATATTGCTTATATAATTTTTATTTTATTTTAAAAGATAAGTTATTTATTTTAAGTTGTTAATATTTAAAATTTATCTTTATTTTTTAGTCAATATTTATTTTCTCTTTCTACATTAGTAAGATTATGTTTAATATTTCTATTGCATGTCTTTTGTCCACATCTTATTTTTATTTCGTGGTACTTATGTTATTTATAAATATTCTATTTTTTCTCTCACTTTCTAGTCTACGCAACCAAATGAGAGAAGACAAAAAAATTTATCTTTCTTTCTTTTTATTTTTTCTTCTACCAGAGTTTAGACAAATAAAAAATACCTCATTTCCCATTTGTTTTTCTTTCATCCTCCCATTTTTTTAAACCAAACATAGCCTAAGACTATGGTGACCTTCCCGATGAGGCTGAGACAGGTTCTATCCTTTCCTCTAAATTTTTGTGCGAAAAAATCGCAATAAACATGCCAAAGAAATTTATTGTGAAAGAAAACATCAAAACAAAATAAGATGAAATAGATTTGACTCATTTAAAGTGATGAGTTAGTAAATCACAAATAAAAAAATTAAAAATTAATATTTTAATATCTTCGTTAATAATTATTTGTTTTATATTTTAAAATAAATTATTCATTTTTTTAAAAAGTCAAATTCAAATTATTGTTCTCTTTTAAGTAGTTAAAAGTTAAAGATGTTATAATTTATGTCCTGATTTAATTAATTTTGTAATAATATTTTTTACATATAAAAATAAAAAGTCAAATCCGGATGGAATCACGGAAGCTTCGGTGAAAACCTGAAACTGAATAAACTCATTCATCCATAACGGGATGGGGTCATTGTTCTCAAAATGATTGTTCACATGTGTGGATGAAGTGCAGTGCTGGCGCACTAGTTGCAGTCAGAGCACAAAGTCCTAGTAGAAAGGAGCCCCAATTAATTAAAGGCTGAATGGTTATTGAAACTTGAAAGGAAACCGACAAAAGATAGCAGAAAACTGTCCAAACAAAGTTATATTCCCAAAAATATAGACGAACGTCATAGCATGCATGCGTTTGCAGAAAAAATTATAGGTTGCCTTTTATGGAAAACACACATAAAAAGTGGAAAAATAAAATGAAAATATTTTTCCTAAATGAAATACTATATCAGAAATTTAATTATTGAAAATAGCCTCTCATGTTACATACTCTATCCGTGTATGCAGGAGTGTAAGCAAGTGGGAAAGAGGGACAGAACCGTATGCTTTACAAATTTTCCATAACGATTGGCTTCCCTTTATATGACAATTTGTTTATTAGGTACGGTAAAGTAGTGGCCTATGTTGCTAAAGTTTTCGTGCTCTTCACTACGTGTCGCTTTCCTACTGGTTCATATGTCTAATGGTCTTGCCACTCACAAGTGCCCGCTTACAGTACGTACCAATTTGAAAAATTATGTATGGAAACCCAAGGCCATCCTTTAGGATCCATTTTTAGGTATTTAAATAGGTCTTATTTGAATATATTATTAATTTTTATTTTGTCAACTCAAGTATTTAATAAGTATTTAATCTCTCCAATCTAACACTCTTTTTGAACTCAATTATAAGAAAAAACTAATTTATGCTAATTAATTAAGAAAGTTAGTTAACATTATTTAATTTTATTGATCTTATCAAATAAATGAACTTTATTCTTTAAATTGACCTTAATAAAAGAGTCATTAAATTAAAATATACATTAAATGAATGATATTTTGTAGAAAAGAATTCATTAAATAAAATAAAATAAAATTATTTATAATTTACTTATATTTTGGACTACCACATTTGAGTTTTTTTGCTTTTAGTCGAGTACGGAGGGAGTATCTCTTAAAAATTTATTAATGGGTCCCACAGTCCCACCAATAACTTCATACCATTACATCTCAACAATAATTTATTTATTAATAATTATCAATCTATGAAATATTAAATTATAAAAATTACTAGATTTATTTGTACTATTTTGTTGCTATTTTTTATAATTCAAAAGAATTAAAAATAAAAACATTGTCGATTTTCATCAATTATATTTTATTTAAAATGATGACAATAGACAAAATTAATAGTCAAAACAACAATTAATAGTTAAAACAACAATTAATTTAACTAATTTTTAATATTAAGACCTATAGCTACGGCTGAAAACAGTAGGTATAAGTATATTTCACTTTTTGGTTGACGCATGCTCAACGGCTCTATTCAGCGTTCCAATTTTTTCTTTTAATGTTAACACCTATAGCTACGGCTGAAAACCGTACGTAGGTATAAGTATGTTTTAGTTTTTTATAACCAACGCGTGAGGTCCAAAAAGATATTTGATAAATTTTACCACAAAATGGGATGGAGGAAGTATCATGTTACTATACAGTATTTTATAAAGAAAATATTAAATAAAAAATAAGTATATTTTTGTAAGGTTGTTTAGCCGCATTTCAAGCAAAAAACAAATCTCAAAAGCATAAGCATAAAAAAACATTTAATATATACTTACTCAATTTACTAGCAATTAAGAGAATTATTAGGGAAAAATAAGAGAATTTAGAATTATTTTATACTCTCGCATTCCTTTTTAATTGTCCATTTTGAAAAAAAAAATTGTTACTATTTATTTACCATTTTGATAATTTAAGGTTGTATTTTGTCAATTATATGTTTATCATCATTAATTGTTAATTTCACTCATTTTTTATACACTTTAATGTGGAGAGAGAGAAAATAAAAACAGAGGGATAGAAAAAATATATACAGGGGTATAACAAGAAAAAATTTATCAATTAAATGATTCATTGCTTAATGTGAAACAATTTTAAAAGACAAATATTAAGAAACAGAAATGAAAAGTAGTATATGTATATAGCATTGCAAATCTTTTTCATCAAATGTGTGTGTCGATAATTAAGAACCTAATTTTATCCCAAAACTAGTGAAAAATCAATACTGATGGCGTTGCTTGAGCTACACTACACGTATACATTACATTATACACATGTACTTGAGAGTGTTAGGATTATTAATCCGTATAATTAATATATATAAGCTCCGAGAGACAGAGACAGAGTTTGGAATAGCATGAATAGAAGTAAGTTATTTAATTTTAGAGCAATGCTATTTAGTTCGACATATCGTAACACGAAACGCACGGCATTTATTTTTGACCAATCAGAGAAAAGTAACATGGCAGGGCTGGGTAACCATAAATGGTGGCCAGCCAATTATAAAGAGCCACATTGGTTTCGTTTCATTTAGTTGGAATTTATTTGTCGCGCTGTTCAGCATTTCTGTTAATTTTAAGGAAGCTGGATATTGGTATAAATAAAAACAAGCAAAGGGGTTGAGTGCATGTTGAGCAATTAATAGTTCTTTTACAAAAAATAAAATATAAGGTTTAAATATGTTTTCAGTCCTTCTAAAAATTTGAGTTCTAATTTTAGTCCATTAAAAAAAATCAAACATTTTGAGTCCATTAATTTTTTTTTAGTTGAAGTCCTTTTAGTGAATTAACCATGTATTGTGCTAATATAGCACTGGTGACGTCATGTCATTAATCATATATTTATGGACATATCAAAACTATTATCGTCAACGATCCCCAATTTAATACCTTAAAATATATCCCTAATAATGCACTCTTGCTCAATCTTTAGATCAAATAATTTTTCAGCTGCTTTTATATATAATTAAGGAGCTAATAAATTAACAGAATATTAATAATGTCTACTGACTAGTTATCTAATATACGAAAAGAAAATTTGTAAAAGAACGAATACAAACAGAAAAAGGAAACATAAGGAATGTTTACTTCGATAATTTATATATATGTGCCTCATGTATGCATGCTAATTGATATAGAATGCACAAGGGCCTGATAAAAAAGAATGCACAAGGGCCACTAAGGTTTCCTCCAATTCGCTACATGAATAGTTAATCCAAGTTTATAGGTCAGACACTATACTATCTAGTATCTACAACCTTTATAGCCAGGTTAAAATAATCGGTAAAGGGTTTCAAATGGTCAATCGAGCTTTATTTCCAGCTTAATTAGGTCCACTGATGATGCCTGCTAATCCAATAATATACCTGTGAGACCTAAGAAATATATAGCCCGCAGGTTGACGGAATCCATTAAATGATAATCAAATAATTACCAATGTTGTTAATTACTAAATTATATGCGTCTAGTCATGGCTAATTAATTAGATCAATTAATTAGTGCCACAAGCTTCCATATGCTTTTTGGGGATAACAAACTGTCATATGCTGGTGAATATAATACTCATACGAGCTAGTAGTAATGACAGCTGGCTATATATGTACATCCAATTCATTTCCATAATAAATATAATATATATACATCTACCTCTAAGAATCGTTTATAGTATATAGGAAAGAACTCAATAAATGTGAAATTCGGATTCCCGGAATTTAAAGTTGTAATCGTTTAATTTATAAACTGATGAGCTGATAAGTCAACTTCGAATAGATCCATGCATATTAGTACAGTTTTAATGAAATTCTAACAAATATTAAATGCCTTAGCTTCCATTATGTGTTTATAGGATTTCAATTCACCAGCATTTAACATCTGTTTTCAAAACTTATATACTCCATATACATGCACAGGGCCGGTTTTCCGACCGATTTCATCGATGTGATCGATTTATAATCCATTCAACCGATGAGTTAGCCAACTAAAAAAAAAAATAAGGCAACTGACAAACGTGAATTTTTTTGTTGACAAAGACAAACATGAAATTTGTTGCTGCATATTTAATTTGTATATTGTCATTTATTTCTCATTACTAATAGAAGAAAAATCTAAAACTAACTAACCCTTCACATATTTGATGCTGTGGGTACATTTGTAATTTTTTTGGTTTTAATTAGACTCTCGATGTCTAAAAGTTATATTAAATTATATCCCGCCGAAGATAACCTAATTAATTATAGAGGTAAAATTATCTCAATGCTATTTTTTTACTTAATTACAAGATTTAAACCCGGGAATTTAAAAAAGTACCTCTTAGCACTTAATAGACATTGGCAATCATATAAATATAATTTGCTTTTATTGTGAAAATTACATAAAATTATTCCATTTTCGTTTAACAATGTTAATTTTATAATTAAGTTGATTATTCATGTTAAAAGATAACACAAAATGTCTAATTCGTCAAACGTCTAATTCAAGTTATAAATTGAGGTTTTGTCAAAAAAAAATCTTATAAATTAGAGGTTTGTCCAAAAATCAGAATTATTTTTTAAATGAAATAATATTCCAATATACTAGCAAAAATTCTTCCATGAAATGTCACGTCATCTTTTTTTTTGAACATTTGTTTAGACGTACGTATATCCATCAATTCCTTAATTCTCTGTTTATCCCGATCAAAAGAAGTTTGGAAATGAATCTTTTGCCACCGCCACCATCACCGCTTATTTCCCCGTAATTTTTTATTCAAATAGTCTAACGCTCATGAATCTTCACTGATCACTAACTCACACTTTGCTTAGCACTAGATTCTTAATTAGCTTTTAAAAGCTCAACTTTCTTCCACTAAACAAAAGACGAGCTCAATGAAAAAGAAATGCTATATTCCATTTCCCTCCGCTTCTTTTCAATGTCATTTTAAAAATATATTGTTATTTATTTATTGTTTTTAAAGTTTAAAATAATATTAATTATTATTTTTAATTTTCAAATAGACAACAAATTAATTTGACACTTATTTTTTTAAAAATTATTATTTGTAATTTGTATCAAAAAATTTGACAATTAGACTTTTATTTTTTACTTACTTAATTAAAAATAATTAATATATATATATATATTAAAAAATATTAAAATATTAAATAATGATTTTAATATAAACGATAACAATAATTATATATTTAAATTTTTATGCGACAACTTTAAATTATATACATTGAAAAAATGTAATATATGACATTTTTCATTATATTCTACAGATGCATTTTTTTATATAAATTAACTTGTAATATCCAAAAGCCATATTAGACTTCGATTAGTCCGAGTCGAGCCAAGTGAATATCCATATAAAGGAACAAGACTATTCTAGTATCTATTTTAGATCCAAACCCATCTTTAAATCCAAATGATAATGTATATAGGTTTAATTAAGATCGAGTCTAAGTATAACGAGACCTGGTTGACTTGAAATAAAAACTAAATAAATTATATGATAATCATATATAAATTAGAAAAAATAGTTTAAACAATTATTAAATATATAGCATATACATTAGAGTTTCTTCGGTATAAGCTATGTCCTTTTACTTTATTATAATTTTATGACATTATTAAGAAAAAATAATATATCACTTTAATATAGTTTTAAACTAAAAATCATGCCTATAGCCTAATATTGATGGCCTAATATTGATGGTCGTCGCTTGAGACTCTATTTGGGGTGTCGACCTTGTTGGGATGTATTTCTCTATAGTGATACTTTTGCATATCACTTTAGTTTCGATTAAGAGTTGGTAGAAGATGGTTTAATTTCATTCTGTGTACATCGAACATTTTGTTCCTTTTAGTAGCTAAATTATGACATTACTTGTGTTTTGATTTAAGTGCTTTTATCAATATGCTATTTTTCTTATAAAAAAAAACTCGAGACCCTATTTAATCCTTATTTTATTTATTGTGGGTGGGATAGGCCAAAACTCAATCCTGATTAATGACTCATATTAGGTTTGGTCATTGGACTGGATTATGTGGTGCTCACCCCTACTCAATATTGCCCAATAGTTATGAGTTAGTGGCATTGGTAAAAAATGGAGTGGGAATACTGTGACGTTTAAGTCAGCTCAGAGTGAAACAGAGATACGAGTGCCAAGAGAGAAAATATATGAGGAAATTTCATTAGTGTGCTTAAATATATATCATTAAAACTAGAGGTAGTATCAATTAGGTGCATATGAAATTCATCTCTAATTTTGTTACTAAATTTTAGTGACGATAGATTGAATGATCTATTTTTTTTATCTCTAAAATATGCATTATTAATTTTACTTTTTTAATTTTAATTATACAAGTTTCATTTTATTTTCTACTTTTGAATATTTATATAGTAAATAATTAAAAAAAATTCACAATTTTCTATATAAATTTTAAAAACAAGAAATAAAAAATAAAATGATATTTTTATATTTTAAAATAAAAATAGAATAAAAACAAAAAGCGCTTTAGCAAACTAAATAAGCCTTTAATAATTTATATTATGTAATTTGTTTTTATACATTGTTGAATTTAATTGGGTAATGCATTGATGATTTGATGGTAGTAAATTTTTTTGTTTTGTTTTCCTAGGTATCCTCCACGCACAACTACGGAGACTAATCCATTTGAGAATCTGAAACACATTTAAGGACTGTCTCTCTCAAATGGTTAATTTTCATACACATATTTTTTTGGATGAAAGAATTTCCATACACATATGAGTTCACATATTATGCGCTATTAGAAGAATGTTAATGTGAAAAACAAGGATCCACGTATCAACAACCATTGATGAGAGCCTTACGGACTACATCATTTCATAGCTCTTTATCCCTTTCACACCCCAGATAACTGGAATTTGATTCTTTCTCTATTTTGTATAATGAATGGATATATTATCTCAGTAAAGGTCGACTTTTAGATGTTGTAAAGCTTAAACTCCACCAAATGTGCTTAGGCTTTGCTCGTCCGAATTTGGTACCCACAACCGTCTCTATCTATCAAATTTTAGGATCACCCTTCCATTTTTGGGTGAGAGACTTGGTCACTTTAGAGGTCATTATAATCATTAGTGTGAGAGCTATAGCGGGTCGAAAAAAATACCTTCCATTAGTTAATTCAAATCGAAAGGAACCTGGCATAAAATAAAATACATCAGAATTCAGAGAACTCTTGTTTTATAAATTATAAATTATTAATTAGTTAAAAAGCTTACCTTGTGCGGTACAAGCTACACGAATTGAATCTGTATAAAGTTGGCTCACAAACTTTGAACATTGGAGTTGAATTTGGACCAAAAACAAAATAATAATCCATATGACATGAAGCTCAATGCACAGTAGTTAGTGGTGCTTGCCAGTTGCCATGTAAATATCTTGGAGTGGCATCTGCCTTGGCACTCGGCAAGTCGACCATTTGGTTAAAATTGAAAAGCATTTAGGAAAATAAAAAAAAATTCTATAAAACAGAGCCTATAGCTAGCGTTGAACGTAGTAGATAAGCTTTGTAGGTTGGGCGGTGTTGCTTTATAGTTTATAGGCAGACAAGGCGCATCTGGTTACCCTTCTTTGCATTCCTCAGTTCGTGGCAAAGCATAGCAGTTGGCCTTCAATCTCTCTCTCTCTCTCTCTCTCTCTATTCATTCATTAATAGTAATTAATTAATTTGGTATTTCGTATGGTATTATTCTGTATACTTTGCTTTGAATTCATCAACATCATCGCCTTTTTAGGCACTGTTTAGATAACAAGTTTATCTACTGCTTATGGCATAAGCTGTATAAACAACTTTTATAATCGAAGAAAAATTATAGTGAAACTTATTTTATATAAGCCATAAACTGTTTTGATAAGCTATCCTGGGTAGCTTATGAAAAATAAGCCCAAAACAGCTTATGAATCAGTCATCATAAGCTGTGTTCATAAGTTTTGCATAAGCCAATCCAAACAGACCTTAGTGTGCATACCAAGTGGTTGATGTATTGGCCATATGCCACATGACTTTCCGCACGCACAAATGCAAATACTACTACAGTGACCCAAACAGGGGCGAGAAATAGAGAGACAAATGAGGTGAGGCTTGTATCCAAATTGGGGTCCCCAAAATCAAGTAGTGACGCGCGTTCATTTGTTTCCACATACATTATATTCCCTTTGTGATTAAACTATTCTGATTTTTTTAAAATTAATATATTGTGCATGTAAGTGTATTCTCTCGGCCATGGGATTGTGTGTGTGGGTTCCTAGCCGCCAATCATATTGTCCTCCCTCAAAGTTGATTCCTTTGCTTCCTTCTTAAGCCAATTCCAACCCAATAAGTGTCATTTTCTGTCTTACCTAATTGGTAACATTACTTATGTGCATGGTGGCCGTGCTTTTTCTTCATTGAGTAAGGTTATCGTGCATATTACCCCACTTTTTCTTGTCATGGGGTCTCATTGACATTTCATCTATCAAGATCACTTTTATGTTTTTTCCGATTATTTTTTTGGGTTCATGGTGAGAGAGGACGGATGGGGGCCTATGATAGGTTATTTTTACTTTTATGTGTAGTAGTAAAATCAGCTTCCCCCCCCGGTTACTAGTTACTAGTTAAAGGAAGTTTTATGTCACTCATGCTTTTAAGATTTTTACATTAGTTGTGAACAACTCATGAAAGTAACCTCGAGTTAATCACATGAGATGACATATGCATGACTATCAGTAATTAATAGTCTTCAATATCCAAACTCTCTGTTCTTACTTCTTATAAAAAAAAAAAACTCTCTGTTCTTACTAAAAAAAATCGTGGCAAAACTAAATATATATAAGAAATTATCTTTTATGGTTTTTTTTAAAGTCAAATTAATATTATAGAATCGAGAAAGACCGAAACTATAGCACAAGAGGTGCCATAGGAGACCGAACAGTACAAGTGCTCATAATCGCAATTGGCAAATGAGTACCAAAGTTACAAGGCAAATGGTGCTATTGCAGTCATTTTTACACATATAGTCTCAACTTGAGTAGTTTAACTTGTAATGGTTATTTGACTATGACCTATTTAGAATGATTTATGCAGAGTTTATATATTGATCTAAGTACTCGTGACCGTGTTTGTGAGAATATAAAAATAGTTTATGACTGGATCATAAGTTGTTTTAAGTTTATTTTCATAGACTTTCCCGAATAACATATCAAAATGCTTACAATTTATATGAAATTAGTTTCACCATACATTCACTCTCGATTATAAAAATAGCTTATACATAAGTGTTTATATGATAAACATTTATGCCATAAGTACCTAAATATGTTGTTTATCAAAATAGACCTATATGCTTTGCCATAACATATATGTGATTAATATTATCATTGCCTTGTGGCATATGACTCAATTTAAGTAGGGATGACCAGTGGTGGACCTATGTACTACACCTCTTGATTTTGATTAAATAACAACTAAATATTTTAAGTTTTTGTAATTTGCCCTCTCTATTTTTATAAAATTGAACCTAATATGTAATATTTAGAATTCCATTTGATTTTAAGTTTCACTTGATATTTTTGAGCTTTAATTTTAACTGGTAACAAACCAAAAGAATCTCAATATCTCAATCTTTCTATTTAATTTTAAATCTATTTATTTTATTTCACTTGAGATTTTTGAGCCTTAATTGTAGTTGATAACCATCCAAAAGAATCCAAATATTTCAAATTGGAAAACTAAAATTAAAAATATAAAAATGAAAAAAAAATATAAAAATATAATAAATATAAGCATAAAACATTTTAAATAAAGAACTAGAAATTTAAAAATTAATATTTTAAAATTTAAAACATACAAATTAATTAAAATATAAAACTACAAAAATTAATTTTAAAAACTATATATAATTTTGTCATAATAGTAATTTTGTCCACCAAACGAGCTCTTAGGATTTATTTGGTGGCCAAAATAAGATAGACAAGATAGGATAAACTAATAGCTATCATATAATCTATTATTTGGTGAGACAACATGATGATAGAATAAGTTAATTCTATCATCTTATCATATATTGTCCTTTGGTTAAAATTATTGTGTGGTGAGAATGAGTTAGAAATTAACAGAATATGATTAAATTCCCCCCCCCCCCCCTCATTCACCATCATTCTCTTAAATGAAAAATTATAAAAATAATTTAAATATAACAAAATATAAAAATACTCAAAATAAAAACTTAAACTTTAAAATTATTAATATAAAAATTAGTGGTCATGAGTTCAAATATAATAGCCTTAAATTTCGCGTGATTGGGTTTTGTCGCCCTAACAGTCTTACCCGTCTCGAATCAATTTGCTAGCCCCCTACACACGCGCGGTGATACTTTGGTTATGCAAAATATATATAATTTTAAAATTTAATAAGTAATTTAAATTGATAAAAAAAACTAAAATTATTTAAAATTATTTTTTAAAAAGTATATATACTTTTGTCATTTTATATTATTTGTATCTTATATGGTCTATCTCAAACATAATAATGAAATAATCAAGTTTGTTTTCCCGTTGGCCTCAAATATAAAATAGGATAAAAGCCATGTCGATATCCTATCCTACCTTAACCAACACTCCCATGTACCCTTATTTTATCCTGGCCACATATTTAGAAAACCTTGAAAGACGATTACACGTACGGTAGTAATGCGTTACAAAAAATAGAAAATAAAAAATTTACATTTTTTCAGTTATTATCCATTAATTAATTTGAATGTCCGTCGTCATCTTCTTCGTCCCCTTTCCGTCTAGTAATGCAATTCACATCACAACTAAATAGATGGCACAATAATTAATATTTAGTGGTACCTATCACAACAGTGCGTTTGATCTCCTGTCTTGTGAATCAAAAGACTCTTTGGATCCTTTGCAGCCGAGGCAGTAAAAAAGTGGGGAAAAAAAATAATACCGCATGCGATAAAAAAAAAAAAATAGACACAAAAATTCCTCTATAGCAGCTGCAAAGAATCCGGACAAAAGAACATGAGTCCTCACTCCTCACCCTTTAATATCATAACCCAGTTTAATTTCTCTCCCCAAAAAATTCTCTTATTGAAGAATTTTTTTTTTAATTATTTTATGATAACACACACTCGTATTCATGGCAGACTTTATCCATACCTGATAATAACGTGTTCAGGTATTCTACAAATTGCATGAATTCATAATTTGAAATATCTATAAAAAATAGGACATTACTATCAATTTTCGAATCCATCACAAACCTGTGTCCATAATAAAAACAGTAACACGGGGTCTTAAAATAGTAATTAAAAACTGGAAACCAATATTAAAGGGGGTCATTTTCATGGTGCGTATGAGGGGTCCACTGGAACACGGTTCTTCAAAGCTTTTGGCCCCCTACAAATACCCTCATTCCCCCACCTTCCTGCATTGCCATCAACCACCACAAAACCAATTCCAATTCCATTCCTCCACACTCATATCTATCTCTATTATCTATCTACACACACACTAACATTCCCCCATTCAAGTGGTCTCTTACTCTCAGTAGAGAAGAGACCTCTGTTGGGTGCTCTTGCAGTTGCCTTCCTTCGAGTAATTCAATTCAATTCAATTCAATTTTTCTTATACTACTTTGCGTTTTTTCAAAATCCCCCCCCCCCCCCACATCACATGCACGTTCTGCTTTGTAACTTGAAATTTCATTGCCTTTGCACACTTCACTGGTATTATTAATATTAATTAGTAGTATTATTGCTCCTGCTTTCTTGGGGGATGTTGTTTATTTATTTGGCGTTTAGTTTGTGTTTCTAAATATTTGTGATGACATGTTGTATGCAGCTCAGTGAATTTGCTTCGCCTTTGGGTTTATTGGAGATGTCAGCTTCCATGACCAATACCAAGAAGATACAACTACTACAACAACAACAACCCCAAGGCCTATTATCTTCGACTCTGAAGATGGAGGAAGACACGGTGCTGATGACTCAGCAGAAGCAGGGCATCGTCACCATTCTGGGCTGTGACAGTGACACCACAAAAAACACGGCCTCTGGTGCTTCTTCTCTGCGTCGAGCTCTCTCCGCAGACATGTCCTCAAAGAAATGGTTCTCTCAAAACGGGTCCATGAAAAAGATTGCTTCCTCTGAACAACTCTTGCAGCTGCACCCCAAAACCTTTGCGGACTCGTCCTCCTCTGAAGGAGAAGATGACTATGAAGAAGAAACCAAAGGGGTAGAAGCTGATCATGCTGATGCTGAAGCAGAGCGTGAGAGGCTTGAGATTTGGAGTTCAATCCAGCGAAACAAAACAGAGGAGCAAGAAAAAGCAGGGGCGTTCGATACGTGGGGATCAATCATATCCCTGAAGACAAACGATGAAATCTCGAAATCCCTTCCAGCAGGAGCAGCAACTCCTTATGTTCACCCTCTTGGGAAAAGGACAAAAAGCTCCCTGAGTGAGAAGAGCCTCGAAATCTGCACCGAGAGTCTCGGATCCGAGACTGGCTCTGATGGGTTGTTCTCCTCTGAGTCTTACCCTCCATCGGAAACAGGGGATACAGAGGAGGAAGAAGAAGAGGAACAGAAAGAAGAAGAGAAAGTGAACAAAGAAGAAGAATCTGAAGCAGAAGAATCAGAAGTTGTTGTGACTGCTTCAGCGACCAAGAAGTCTCCATCACCACCACGCTGTTTCCCTCCACCACTCCCTTCACTTATCTCTCGTCAAACGGGTCCTTCCCTTCACATGAGGCCCCACCGTGACAACGGAAGGTTGGTCCTCGAAGCTGTGTCCCTTCCTTCACTCAACAACTTCAGCGCTCAGCGCCAAGATGGTCGCCTTGTCCTCACTTTCGCCACTCAAAACCAACAACAACATCATCCCGAGGAGGAGGTTGCTGATCACAAGGAGAAGAATAACGGTCGTGTTCGTTTGGAGGAGTTGGAGGAAGAGTTTGGAGGGTTTGAGGAAGATCACACTGAAGAAAAAGAGGGTGTGGATGAGGATGAGGATGAATATGAAGATGAAGATGATGAAGCAGAGGAGGTTGAGGTTGATGTTGGGGAATCTGAGAGTGACAGTGGGATAACAAGTGTTCAAAGGTTGGCATTTATGGTAAATAATAAGCCAATTGGGTTAGTGAATAGGAATCCAAAGTGGTCAGAGAAGTTCAATGAAGTGGCCAATTTTGAGGATGTTAATGTGAAGGCTAGTCAAGTGGCACAATCACTGCCACCAAGGCCAAGGGTGCCTCGGTTGATTCCATCAGCACCAGCATCAGCAACTTCGGGTACTGGTGCAGCTTCTTTCGATTTAAATGCTTATGAGCATTATTGGAGGACCAAGCCAACAGGAAAATCTGCTAATTACCCACTTGCTACCACTCATCAAGAGAATAAATATAACAACTACTCATCCCCGAAGAAGAACAATGTTAGCAGCAAGATCATTGTCTCAAATGAGCATCAGCAGCAAGTGCTGGTTCTGAGAGGGAAGAATGGTGATTACTTGGTTCACAATTTGAAGAGTTGCAAGGATTCCAGAAGGTCGTTTCTGTTCTGGGAACCCTATTGTATTGCCACCTCCTGAATCAGAGTCACAAAAACAACACAACACTACTCATCATCATCCATCACACGTGCTACGGTCCACACTGCTAATTAATCCAACAACATCCATTGCTTAAAACACTATTTATTATTACTTCATCATCCCTTTTAATCTCTACTCAGTTCCACTCTTTCAGGGAGCTGTAGTGTAGTCATCAAATAAAAAGAAAAGGGAAAAATGGGGAGAAAGGGATAGTGAGAAGAAATACTTTATTTGTAAGATCGATCGGAGAAATGACTTGAACAGTGTCATATATCATATAATATATTTATTATTATGTACTCTTTGCGATTGGTTAATGCAATTGCATATGGTACAAACATAATCTTAGCTCATCTTTTGACTTGGTGGACTGTCTTGTCCTGCCTTAAAATTATCATGCTTTCTTAGCTTTTCAACTTTTCTTGCTGTTGTAATACAAGCCAATAGGATTTCAGAATGGGTCGTGTCCTGCGTAATTGGTCTTATTTTTTGGGAACACCATGATCATTCCCTGATATGTTTTGCCCCTCCTGGGGTTAAGTCAGGACAGTGACTAATATATACTCAGACAAGGAAATTAAACAAGCTACCTTGCGGATATAATTATAGGGTAATGATACATTGACACCCATACATCCACACTACACCCCAATTTAATGTGTAAAATGAGAAAATGAGGTGTGTAATGGGTGTGTGATGAATGTTTGTATAACATTTTTGATAATTATTACTGATTATATCAATCTATGTTTTTGTTATTCCGAAGTAACAAATTCTCTATTGTACGGACGAATTTATTTATCAAGTTGATTACTACAGCTAGTGCCTACAAATAAAACTTGTCCACCCAGTCATGCATCCAAAAGAGAACTTTGGCAAGTGCCTACAACTAAAAAAAGTAAATATTGCGATATGTACTAATATTTGCAACATCATCATCAGGACATTTCATAATGATCTATATGATTAAACATGTAAAACTTAACGATCGAGAGAATGATGACAGCATCATCAACTTTAACTGAAACATATTTAGCTGGCACTTTCTGTGGGTGGGGTGACAACTTGCGAATAGAAAACATAACAACACAAATTCAGGAATAAATAATTAAGGTGGAGTGTGATTTTGCTTCCAATATGTTACTAATGGTATTGCATATGTATCACATGTTAGTACTAACTTTTTTTTTTTTTTGGTGAGTACACATGTTACTAACTGCTTCTCAGAAGGAACCAATGTTAGTACACTCCATCCTGTTGAGGTGCCAAATTACGTGCACGTGAATAGCAGAATAGGTAGATGGATAGAGATACATGTGTGTATGTGATTATAATACAAATATTCCGTGATGGAAAAACTTCGATTAGAATCCTACATCAACAATTACGTAGATACTACTCATGACATGTTCATCGTATTGTATCAACCGGATTAAATCAAAGTTATGTATTTGAATTAATCAAAGTAGGGTCCAATGTATTGTTCTTGAAAAGAAAGGCTATCATTTCAGATAACTCTGAGAAAAATGATAGAATTTTGCCCTCTATTTAATGAGCATGCATACATAATTTCAACTCAACTAATAAAAAATTTCAAAATATAAATAAATATTTATTATTTTACCTATTTTTATATTTTTTACTATTCTCAACTATATCTAATTATTATTCCACTCAAAACTTATTAATTACACTAAGTGAAAAAAATGATAAATTATCTTTTAAAATCCTAAAATAATCAAAATTTTGGGACAAAAAAAAAAGTTAAAATTACTAAAGACTTGAAATGAATGGAGTAATAAGAATATCTAATTAATCTAAAATTTAATGTGTGTAATATTACAGATTACTAATCGTCTACGTAATTTGTAATATTGCAATATTTAATGATAAGATCGATGAAAACCAATATTTTAAAAAATTATTAAGTGAAGTATAAAAAAAGTACTAATGAGAAAAAATAGTTCATTTAAAGTAATCAATTCACATTATTTTTTTTTATCAATGGTTAAATATTTTATTTTTCAAAAGAATTCATTTAAAGGAAGCCGGAGCAAATTATCCGTATTCGCTACGCTGCTATTCCAATTTCAAGTTAGAAATCAAAATCAAAACAAAATAGAGACAAAGGAGGAAGAAGCAAAAATAGGAGGAGGAGAGGAAAACACAGCGTTTGGAATTGGAAGTGCAGCGAAAGGCGTAATAAGCATTGTGGTATGAGAGAGAGAGGATCCTCATTCCTCAATTCAATCTCAACGTTGTTTGTTTGTGATTGTGAATTGTGAATAGGGAAATCGTTGATTGCGTTGAGAATGAGAATCTGAAGCAGAAAATGGGAGAGACAAGCACAACCGCCGCCGACGATTTGCTTCTCAAAAACTTCTTCGCCGAAGTCAGCGAAGTCGAGAGAGACAATGAAGTCATCAGGTTTCTCTCTTTCTCTGTTTATGTTTTCTTTCTGTGTGCATGCGCTCTCTGTTACCTATGTTAGGGTTTATTTGGTGCGTTGATTAGGATCACTTCATGCCGCTTCCTCAGTTGTGATTTCACGTGTAATTGAAACTTCGCATTGTTAGTGTCTGGATACGTGAGCTTTCAAGTGAGATTGTTCGTGTAAATTAGGGCGAGTCTTTTTGTTAACTACAGACCAAGTAGCATTTGGTTAAATTATACATGTGCTCGTGATGATGATGCACCTTTGACTGTAAACGGAATGAATTATTTAAGCTGAAGATATTGAGAGAAGCATGGAAGGCCGTGATTGTGAGCCCGGAGTGAAGGAAGGGAAAGGGGAATTAGTGATTCAAGGTTTATTGAGAAATAAAGTGGCTGAAAGATCCTAGTGGCAGTGGAAAAAATTTAGAAGCTAGTTTGGTCAATATGCATTCCTGAATCCTGATTCCTCAATTTGTAGTCGCAGTCTAGTTTGGTCGCTCTAGGTTCTATTGGTCAAATATTTATCTTCTAAATAAGTAATTTTATAGTTCTATTATTAAATTCTATGTACAATCTGTGATTACCGATGTTTTCTTCTCTTCAATTTTTCCCACAGGATTCTCTCATGTTTTAAGTTAAATCCATTTGAGCATCTGAACCTGCCATTTGATTCATCACCCGATGATGTGAAAAAGCAGTATCGCAAGGTATAACTCCTTCCTCTGGCTGAGGGCTGTTTTAACTTTTCTGTAGACCTCTTATAACATTGTTTTGCTAACCTTTTGTAGCTGTCATTGATGGTTCACCCTGACAAATGCAAGCATCCACAGGCAAAGGAGGCTTTTGGAGGTACATATAAATCAGTTATGATTATAAGTTCTGCAGCAGGAGGATTCATATGAAAGTTTGTATTTGTTTTTAAATATTTCTGTTATCTACTTGTCTGCAGCACTAGCAAAAGCCCAGCAATTATTACTTGATCAGAATGAAAGAGATTACCTTCTTAGCCAAGTCAATTCAGCAAAAGGTTAGTGTAATTTTTTTGTTTATCTGGCATTCAGTACGGCTTAATGTTGTAGATTGTTTTTACTCAGGGTCAAAGTGTTGGACATTGAGGAAAGTGATTCTGAATAATTGGGAAACCTATTTTACTGTCTTTATAACTCATGGAAAACCAGAAACAAAAAATTGTTCCTTTTTTTTTTCTTCATGTTTGCAATTTTTCGTACTGTTAAAACGTCATTAACGGACCCCATGTCTGCTGAGTACTGTGATTTACTTGTCCATGGCGAAAGATTTTGAAGGTGTCTGTTCTTTGTACTTGCTCATACCCCATCCCCCAACAAAAAGAATTGAAACTGTTTTTTTTTTTTGCAATGTAAAGGTTTTGAGTTGGTCCCCTTCAATAAAATTTTCTCATTATGGTACGCCTCAAAAAGTTCCTCTAGCTCCAACCTTGATCAGAAGCTTGAAAAAAAAAATCCCAAATTAGTGGTGTGAGAGCTTTCCTTTGTTGTGAATGTGTTGTAGTTCTTCTTTCTCTTTCCTTTTCTTATATTTATTCATTTGTTTCTTCTCTCTTTTTTTTTTTCCTTCATCTCTATGTTGAAGAAATGTCTTCTTCTTTAGAAATTTAAGCACATATTCCTAAAAAGAACTCATCTTTTTCCATCAATGTGGCCTGCAGAAGAACTTAGAGCAAAAAGGAAAAAGCAGTTGAAGAAAGATACAGCTTCAAAAATAAAGTCTTTGGTCGAAGAGGTATGTGTAGTTTTACTAGCATTCATATTTAAGATTGTGCACCTGGATCATTTCAGAATGCACAATCTATAATTTTAGAATGTTCCCTCCCTCCCAATGTGCGTGCATTTTCTGCTTTGCTGTGTCTGCCTCAGTGCCATTGTGATCTAAATACACACTGAATGGTGAGGTTACCAGATTTTAATCCTGTAAAATTAGGATATTACAATTACAAATATTAAAGGGACAACATACCTTTGTTTTTCCTTTTTAAGTTATCTATTATATTTGCACCTCTCTCTTTTCTTCATTTCAGGGAAAATATGATCAGCATTATGAACAATCAGAGGAATTCCAACAGGAGCTGAAAATGAAGGTCCGTGAACTATTAACAGAAAAAGAATGGAGGAGAAGAAAAATGCAAATGAGGGTATGCTCTAATTCTTGCTCTCTCCCTCCCCACCCCAAAACCCCTTTTTTCTCCTGGTGTCAAAACAAGAAAATATGATATGACATGTGAAGTGTCAGTTATAAGAAAGTGAAAGTGTGTGATTATTAGAAGATTGATTGCTTATGCAAATTTGACTTGGAGAGATTATATGCACGAGTAATTCATGTTTTGTGATCTCAAGATTATTCATGATCATGTAGATATCAGAGGAGGAAGGCAGATTAAAAAGGGATGAAGAGGAACAGAAAGAGATGTGGAAAAGAAAGCGTGAACATGAAGAGGAGTGGGAAGGAACAAGAGAACAGAGGGTCAGTTTCCTATGATTTCATCTTTGACCTTCGTTTTATTCATCAATCAGCAATATAGCTTTACTGATCTTTGACTTAAAAGGAATCTTAATTTCAATTTTTTCCCTATATGTGCCTGGGAATTTATAAATGAAGTTTAGTAGCAGCGTGGCAGCAGCTTAACAGTTGCCTAATAATTGGAATCCAGAAAAAAATTTAGTTATGACATCAGTATTTGGTGGTAGTTTTAATTTTGCTTAGCATGTATATTTATATCACTTAGTATGGTAGTTAGAGAGAGAGAGAGAAATATTGATAAAAAATAAATTATAAGCTAAACTATTATGAAGAGAAATTTAGAGATAAATGGTCTAATTTTGAACATAATACATAACGGAATTATGGCCGTCTAATCCATGAACTGACTCCATCCAATAGAAAAGGGTTTGGTGGTGGTTGTTGCAGGAAATGTTATTTTTACCAGCAAATTTAAAAGTAAATTAACACATAATTTCATTATCAGGTTTCCAGTTGGAGAGATTTTATGAAGGCTGGAAAGAAGGTGAGGTAGCTTCTGGTTGTCATATAAGCACATTTTCCGTTGACAGATGCCTTGAAAAAAGAAAAAGAAAAAGACGAATCGCTTGACTTTATTTACATTTCCATTGCAGACTAAGAAAGGAGAAATTCGCCCCCCTAAGCTTAAGACAGAAGATCCCAACAAATCCTATGTTCAGAGGCCTGTAAAGAGAGGTTAGTTTCTGCCATTCTGTTGAAGGATTCCCTAGGCATTCGACCTAGCTACAAGTTCTGCATCAACTATACTTGTAAGCTTATTTATTTATCTATCATTATGCCATGGGAAGTATCTCGAATGGAATGTAGTAGACCTTCTCAAGCAAATGAAATCCCATTTATTAGTGTCACATCTTATAATAGGTAGCAAAGCTCCTTTGGTTTTTATCTTATATTTTCACTTTTAATTATAAAAATGTCACATAGTTTTTAGCATGTTTTTTGTGGAGTCCTCATTTTCGTCGATGTTTTCTGTGGAGTCCTCATTTTCGTCGATCGGTTTGACGACTGTCAGATGTTTTCCATTTAATCGGCAGGATGCAACTGAACGAAGTATTGACTGTATTTTATTTTTTTGGTCAATAAGTATTGACTGTATTACCCACAATGCGGACCCAAAGTCCAACTTGGAATTCGCCTTAGAAATTGGCTTAGCTTTTAAAAACACACCTAACAAATTCAAACTGTTCAGCACTTTCTTTTTCAACTATAAAACTTTTAAGTGATTTTTTTATCACTTAAGCAATTTTCTTATAAAAAATAGTTGAACAAACAGATATTACATTGGACTACACTATTTGTGAATTTTTTAAATGCGAAGTAAATATTTTAATATACTTGTAAAGTATTAAATTATTTAAATTAATTATTCTATTACATTTAAATATTTGTATATTGAAATAAATTAAAAGAGTAAACAAGCTAAATTATGTTACTTGTTTAAATTCGACTTGTTACATAGATAATCTAGCTCATTTGTTTTATTAAACAAATAAAATTAATTTAGATATGATTTTAAGTTTTATAGCAACCACAACTGTATTATGTATTAGCGAGCAGTGGCTAGTGAGGTCTCAAATCACATGAAACACCACTTCAAATGATGATGATGATGATGATGATAATAATAATAATAATAATAATAATGAGAAAAGAAACTTGGTCCCGCAATAGCGTATCATTGGAATGGAAGGAACAGTAAAGTACTTGGAGAACTTGGGGTGGGAATAGGTCAAGCCGTTCAACAGGGGCCTATATTGAAAAATCTATTTAACTAAAAAGACTAAGCTTCAGGCCATCTAAAAAATATTTTAAGCCTAACAAGCCGA
The DNA here is from genome assembly GCA_030159175.1 of Glycyrrhiza uralensis. Classification (NCBI taxonomy): domain Eukaryota; kingdom Viridiplantae; phylum Streptophyta; class Magnoliopsida; order Fabales; family Fabaceae; genus Glycyrrhiza; species Glycyrrhiza uralensis. Next base: position 49,845,104 of record BRZY01000003.1, on the reverse strand, counting down.
CCTATTTAAGTAGACATAGGTAATAAATTTTTTGATAGTATTATCTTTGTATTATATTTTTTATAATGTGTTAAAATTATATACCTTTTTATTTTTTAAATGTTTAAACATGTTAACTTATATAAAAATTCAAACTTATAAAACTCATTAAAAGATAAAGTTGACTTATTTAGATGTCATATTGCAAAAATAGACTTTTAACTAAATTATCATGAATGTTACATTAGACTTTTAAAAAATATAATATATAAACAAGGAAAACTTTGTCCTTATAAAGTTTTACTCACCCATATATCTCATGCCCTAAATAAAAATAATTTTAATCTTCATAGTTTATAGTTTGTTATACATAGAAATTTTCTTCGTTGACTTATTAGCCTATATAAGAGTAGGTCAAATGAGCTACTTGAATGTCTTATCATGAATCAGACCTTTAAATAGGCTAACAGGCCAAACCAGGCTTCAAAAAATGCCAAACCTAGAATTAAAAAAATAGACCTATAACAAGTAACAAGCCAAACTTAGGCCTTAAAATTTTTAAACAGACCAGACTTAGGCCTTACAAAGCCTAACTCGTCCTAGCCTATACCCACCTCTATGGAGAACCAAATTCAACCCCCCAAAGCTCTTTGCTACACAAGACAAATACATGATTCTATTACCAAAACTCACATTTCTGTCAGAATATGTTGATTCACACAAAAATTAATTGTACATTGCATGGATGAGAATAACACAAAGCAACACCTATGATACATAGACCCCAAGAAAGATTTCTGATATATATCTCACCATCAAAGAGAGAAAAAAATAAAGACCCCCTTGTCCTAAAAAAATAATAATGATAACCCAAGGGCGATGAGTAAAAAAATGATGAAAAAATAGCCAGCACTGACAATTCGTAACACAGACGACCATGACATTGATTTTGTACCTATGGCTCAATTTACAATGGGTGGGTGAACCCCGACTGCAACTTCTAGTAGCTTTGTAAAAGTGAACCTAGCGATGGCTACCGACCTTGCTTCTCGAACGTGGATCTTCTAAAAGGCGTGCTGCTGAGTGAGTGGCGAGAACCAGGATTAAGAAAGCCAAGCTTTTAGCGGGTATTAAAGATCACAAGCTCGCGTACCCCGTAAATGGCATCATGCTATATACATAACACCGGAAATTCAGGCGATAGCACAAGCCGTAAGGCATAAACATTCTGGGCATTCTTAATGATCACTATATCCAAGCAAGCGAACCTCGGTCATTTGCTACTTGTGGACGGCCTCTAGTTGGTGTTGGTGGTCTGTTGGCATTCAACTCCTGTACATATTTTAAGCAAAAAAATATATTAATAAGAAAATTGCAGAAAGAAAGTTTAATCTCATAGTATTTTACAGTACATCAGCTTGAAATTCACTAAAATGTGCTTCATAGGTGCAATATTAAGTAGCACTAAGAGGGTGCCAACTACTTGACGAAAAATATTTGAAGGAATACCTGCATCCATGTATCTTCAATATGACGTTCCGGTGACGTTTCTGGTGATGAAATTGCAGGTGGTAATGGATGAATCAGTTTAGGAACCACAACAAGATCCCTACCTAGAACTAATATCGCCCCGGCATTGTTTGCAGTACCTATTGCCACAATAAAGTGCCAAAATTTAGCAGGGAAAATGATTCAAGAAGAGAAGTACAATCTACAAGCCAGCGACAAATACCACAGTAATTTGTAGCCGAGAAAAGGGTGATTAAATGTCCCTGGGCAAAACGCTCAAAGCCATCCATCACACATTCATGTGCACGAACAATCAGCTGAAGATCATTGTTATTGCAAAATTCCATGACACGATCAGGCTGCAACAGCAAACACCATTTAGAAGAGCATAATACCACTACCATATATGCAGGTTTAACCTCTTGATGTAGCAGAAGTTAAAAATAAAGTGCAGATAATATCCAACAAGGCAAGTGCCTATAACTAACTACAAAAATTACACCGATCAGAAAAGGCAATCTTCAAATTGGAGGAAATATCAAATGCCAGCATTAACAATAGCATCAGTAAAAGAGACGAGAAGTACATGTAGTGCAACTCCTCGAAGCTACAGTACTAATAAATGGAACTAATTAGTTCTATTGTCTTTCCAACTTCATGTCTATACATGAAGCATGGCCTCAACATAATTGTCTAATAGATGCATGTTACAGTTGCAATGTACAATTGATTTAAAAAGTTTCAAATGATGTTTCAAAATTCAGGATCACCAATATATCGATATGGATTTCTAGAATAATGAAACAACTAATACATAAGCATTCTAAATTCAATCAAATAAACTTGTATTAGTAAGTACTAATTAATATATCTAACATCTACACTAAAAATCGAATCTAGTATCTATTTACATCGTTATCTAGCCAAAGGCAACTAGTAAACAAAATAACCATTTCACAAAATAAACAGGTAACAATTACTCACCCCAAAAGTAACTAACCCTGGACCTCTAGCATTTGGCCGCAGCCCTTCCACACTGTCATTCTCTGTAGGATCAGACCTAGAGAACCATTTCATGCTGTCATTCTTCAAGAGGACGTGAAATAAATAGTCACAAACATGCAAAAGCATACAAATGCACTAACCACAATAGATCCATAAGCACAATTGATCCTGCTTCCATTGTAATCGGACGCTGAATATTCTCAATTTGTTCCAAGTGATTTATTGAGCGACCAATACCCCCATGCATGCAAATAATTTTTTTCTCAATTAGAGCTGCCAGAGGAAGCCAATTAAACAGGCGGTTTATCCGGTGCCATGCCCAAATCCCATCTCTCTCACCCTGATCAGCAAATTACAAGGTTGCTTCAGTACCACCCAAAACAAAAATTAACAAATGCCGTCCAGTATCTAAAATTCCTTACCATCCTCTCAATGCACTCAATTCGAAAACCAAAAAGGGCATTAATATCAGCAGCTTCATGGTTTCCACGTATTAAATGTACATTGTTTGGATACTCAACCTGCAAATTTCACATAATTATGCATACAGCTGATGCCATCAAAGTTAATAAGCAATACAAAAGACAACCTATATATCCACAGTACCTTCAAAGCAAGCAGAAGGCTTATAGTTTCCAGGCTGTGTTGGCCCCTATCAACATAATCTCCTAGGAATAGATAATCGATATATCTGATGGTCATTAACACAAAATTAGCAATAGATAAAATTGGAAGCCTAAATCGCTGGCATTATAAGCTAGCTATGACCCGGGGGGGGATTAATAAACATTAACTAATCTCAGATTAACACATAACAATTCTTTCGTATATATGCACTGAATCTAACAATCAATCCAGTAACCATAAGCTACTATCTAATGCAAATTGTCAGGACAACTTCCAATTAAAGCACAATGCAAACATAAAAATAAAAAAATCAAATCCACAAAAACAATGGATTTAAATCATATTATTCCATGAAGGGAATGCATGTATCATTCACATTGGTGATAGCCAGTTATACCTGATAGATTACAGTACAAAGACAAGAATCATTCCCTTTGGGTAGATCAGGTCAAGGTTAATTGGCTCAAGAAATAGTGCCATGAATATAAAATTTGAAAGACAGCATGAGACGTCTATAAAATGTATGATGGATAATCAACCACAAGAACTTGATCAAAGATAAGATCATAATGCATTAAGTGTACAAAATCTAATAAAGTAACACTCGGTCTAAAGTGGGACTTCACAGATGTTCAGACTGAAATGCGGTAGTAAACCAACTGTCACAAATAATTGAAGAAAGGTTATCGATTTGACGTCTTAATACATTAACAACCATGCTTAGACACCTTGATAAATAACCTATTGATCTAAGTAGACACCACAAAGCACACCATTAATGGCACAAAGTAACCATCCATTACTCACATACAAAACCATCCATGGGAACTAAGACTTACGCTATGTCGCCGGCAGTTGATGGTGCACCATACTCATCAAAGAGGCGCATGAGATCCCCAAACTGCCCGTGTAAGTCACCAAATATTTTAATCGGTGCCCTAAGTTGTAAGACAGTTGGTTCACTTGAAAATATCCTCTCTGCACTATCACAAAGATCTGCAATTTCATTGCAATCCAAGAAAAACTGCCGCCGAACAGGTGGTTTCCAGCCACGAGGCTTTAAGAGGAATGCTATGACCTATTTAAAAGACCAGGAAACTCCATAAGAAACAAACTAAACATAAGATGAAGCCAATCTTGATAAAATGTTTCAAAGAACAAAAACATTTTCCACTATTGCAATGATATCAATACTCTGCACTCAATTATAACTAGTTATAGAGACAAATCTATACCTTCTTTGGGACACTATTGATAGACATCTGTCGATCTAATAATTTTCTAGCAGCAGTTGCATTTTCTGGAGTCCCATAACTGACCCGCCTGCCTTCATTTTCAAACTGATCAATTGAAAGCTGTCTAACCATGCCACCTAATGCTCCACCAGTCTCTGCAGCAACAACCACCTAGACAAAATTCCAGAAAACAGAAATTGCGCTTGAATATTTCATGAAAAACTTGACAGCATATATTTTCTTGGTAACCAAAATGTGTTACTCACAGCTCTGTGATGCAGCCTAACTCCACCAGAAGCAATGGTATTTGACTCTACAGAATCAGGCTTAATCAAGGAAGATATTTGTTTTCCACTAGGGGTAGCCTCAGCCCCACGGTCTCGATCAGGCAATTCAACTTCTCCATTCACTTGCCGAGCCTTGGCAGCAGCCAGAGTAGCACTGATAGCTTCAGCTTCAGCAGCTGATGCTTCAACCAGATATTCAACTCCTTTGCTAGGTCTCCTGTTCAAAGTTCTTCACATGAATGATGAAGCCAAAGAAGTGACAATTTAAAATTTCACCCAATGAGATGATAAAAACTAAGGTAAAATTACACTTCCCTAAACCGAGAGATGCTTAAATTACACTACTCTCCCCCCTATTTTTAAAAATCACACTCCCCTCCAATGACAGATTAACAAAGCACACTCTAATCCATGTTAATGTGAACAAACCTCTTTGCGGCAGTTTTTCGCTCTATGATTTTCAATGTCATTGGAAGCTAATTTTGCACTCCTATTGTCGACTTTGAGAGTTTAGAAGATAAATGAAAATTTTGGGTGAAGTTCCAAAGCCAGCAGTTGGGGTTTTTAAAACTTCATTTCATCTTTTAAAATCTCAAAATTGATAATATGGTGTTCACAATTATCTGCCAGTAACACTTATAGTTGCAAAGAAAGGAAAAATTCCCCTGGGTGGTTTGTTTACATTAAAATGGACTTAAATGTAGCGCATATAATCTTTCAAGGGAAGGGATAATAGTTTAAAAATAGATGGGAAGACAGTGTAATTTAAGTATCTCTAGGGGCATGGAGTGTAATTACCCCAAAAACTATCATACCTAGACCCCTGAAGCACAGCATTTTCAGTGCTGATATCAGTGTATATGTCGCCATTTACAGCGGGAGCAACTGGATTTCCCAAAACAACTGCACCATCAGCAGCCGTGTCAGGCATTGTTTGCCTTGTCCTATCATCAATAAATCCATATCGTCCTGGTCCTCGTCCCACTTGTACATTAGATGCAGCTGCTGCTGCTGCAGCCTGTGAAGCAGCAGTTGTTGTTTCAGCAGCAGCAAGATCTTCAGCAACAAGCAGGTCATCCAGCAAGACTCCTGCAGCATAAACACAATACATTGTGGTCAGTCTTGCTCATCCAGTAAAAAATTAGAATTCACAAGATAAAATTGAGGAGTATGAAGGCAAACATCTCAGCTTGCAAGATCAGCAGGGAAGGAATCAACAGGCCATGCTCAAGAACAATCCAAATAATATCATATAATTTAGATCAGCAACAAAATATCTTGATATAAGAATAAAGATTAAAGCAACTATGTTAATCAGAATTCTCTTATTATGGCTCACGCGTGTTATAGCTTGTGCCAATAGTAAACCTAGTTGAATAGAAATACCTCTGTTTCTCACTCTCAACAGTCTAGATATGCTCTCTCAACTCTATTTTCCCTCAAAACACCTAGCTAAACATGCATATGAGCCAAAACATTAAAATGTCATGGCAACTATGCTATTTGAGCTATTCCACAAGTTTCTATCTCCCAACTCTACTTCTACCATCATCTAATAATTATTCATATTCTGATAGAAGATATTAAAATTCTCTACCTTTTTCTTCAAGTCCACACAAAAATTCAAAGATATGAATTCAATCAAAAAGCAAAATAAAGCATGTAAACCAAAGACAGCAACAGTAACAGTAAGAGCAACCACTCACTAGGTGGGGTCAGCTACATAGATCAAACAACACCATAACATACTATCATGAATAAAGTCCAATGATAGACCATTTATTTAAATCTAAATTTAAACCAAAGACATTAAAGTAACTAAATTGTCATCAGATAGCAGGCTGACCCAATGAATTACAATGATCAAACTCTCACTGACTCAAGCAAATAGGATATAAATTCCATTAAGATGAATCTGCAAAAAGTTAGATTTATGACTTACCACCACGTAAACCACCATAAATAAAAATTAGGTCACCAACAGCAGCAGCAGCATGCCTACAACGCCGTGTCAACTCAACTGAGGCATCTCCACCAGCTGCATCAGCACTGTATCTACCTGTTCTTGGACTGGTAACAACAGATTTTGTATCACACCAAACACCAGCAGCAGTGTCCAACACTACAAATGGGAAAAATAAACATTAGAAACAACTTCTAAACATAGCATTGATTCGCACAACAGTAAATCTTGCCTTCACATAAAAAATAAAAAATACACAAAAAATTACCATTGGTAAAATATAACTAAAGGCTACAGCAGCAACTAGGCACCAGCAAGCTATCCTACAAACAGTAGCTACAACAGTAATGAAACCCCAAAATTATTTGTTATTGCTTAAACAGTCATCCAGATTTCCACAAGAATATTCTCTTTCTTCATTTCACCAAAAAAAAATAAGTAACTCCTGTCAAAAATTGAAAATCACATGCATACAAGAGTGGAGGAAGAAAGAAGATAGAGACCAAGGACATAAGAACCAATAACTAGTTTGTAATACTTGCAATTTAAGATCAAAAATAGTCAAAAAAACAACAGTACCAGTCAAAGAACAGGCAAATTTTAAGCAACACCACAATCGAGTACCTGCAACACTTGACGAATCTTCTACCATCCGTCCTCCACCAAGAGCCCCGCCAGACACATGGAGCCTTGCATTAACAAACACCTAGAATCAACAAACAAATAAATTATGATCCTTGGAATATATAACCAACTAAGAAAAAATAGAATAAAATATAAGAAACTGAATCTCACTGCTGCATGCTGATATCTTGGAGATGGTGAGACACCAGGGGCAATTGCCCATTCCCAACGACCATCTCTATGCTTAGCAAGTCCATACGCACTCGCCAATGGCTGTATCATAAGATTTTGGGGCAGAGGCATGGCGGAAAGAATATAAGACCAGATATTAAAAGTAAACAATCTACAAGAGTCACATAAAAATATCTAAAAGAAATTTAACAAAATCACATGAATCCCCCAAGTAGTGTTTGTCTATAAGAAAATATGACGGGTAAACAGAATGAGAAATTGATAGGAATAATCATGACTAGAAACATGAACTCGAAATAAATAGGCCACGAGTATCAATGCCATCTGCCAGAACGAAAGCGTCCAATTTTTACTTGCAAGAGATAGCCTGTCCTGAGCAATTAGAGATCTGGTGGAGTTATTGGAACTTAATCATCAAAAGGTATACAATAAGAAAAGCATTTGATTGGCTACTAGCAGATTCCATCCTATATATAGGTAAGTCAGATTCTGAAATTAAATGTGTGGGTACCAAGATTCAGCATAGATACATACTCTGAAGGGAGAGGCTAAAATGACAGATAAAATTATGAGAGCAAGATAGACCGTGCTTGGCCGAGGGGAATCTACAAAGAGATCATCTTGTTACTTGTTAGCTGGATTTGTGCCGCAGATAAAAAAGTGAAGGGATATTGGGTCTTGGAAACTAGGTTGCTTGGGCACTTTAAGTGGTTATGGCATTTTCCTCTATACACTTACCTCTTTATGGCGGTAAGTTGTTTTTATTTTTTTAACTCTTGAGGATGCCTCATCAACATCCCTAGTGTAATTACTTCTCATCCTTTTATACTGTTCTTTGATATAGAAGCCCAACAGACACAGACCTACCCAGTGTGATAACTTGAGCACAGCGATAATTAACTCTTCACACTTCAACAAAGATAAAATATAATTAACTCTGAATGGACCATCATACAAGCAAGACATAAATACAAAGGGACAAAGAGAAAGTTATATCAATGACAAACTCAGGCAACCATACGGGGCAACAATTAAAAGATTCCTAAGTGAACCAAATCAACAAAATGAGAAAGTGAAAATTTCTGAACAGATGGATAACTCACAACACTATTGGCATCCCTCCCTCCACAAAGCAGAAGAAGCCCATCAGAGCGTGCACTTGCAGTTGCATACCTACCCAAAAGTAAATGAAAAAACAGCAAAGGCTTCAAGACAATATAAACTTCCCTCAGAACCTATCTCCAGACATCAAAGGCTATGGAACAGGAAAAGCCATAATTCATAGCATTTAAAACTGACATGAACATAGTGAAGTCAAAATATTAGTCAAGAAAGGTAAAATTAATGGACACAGTACATGCATGGAGGTGGACCCTCTCCTTCTGGCTCCAACTTGCGCCATTCATAAGGCTTGGCAGCAGTGTCCAAGGCCCATACATCAGCCAAAGGTCTCTTTCCTGGAAAGCAGGGATTAAACTAGTGTAACATATAATAAATAAATTTACACTAGAGCAAACATCCGATTCAAATATAAAAAAGCATATGGGTGGCTACCATCATTGCCTCCAATTGCCATGAGATACCTCTGCCCCACCAAAGCCATGACATGTCCATAGCGTGGCCCTGGTCCAGGGCCTGGAACACCAACTCTACATAACATTCAGAACTCACTGTATCAGATAAATGCAATTAGAATGGGGTGGGGGGGAGATAGGTTACTAGTCTAACCTATGCCATCGTGGCCGTTGCTGTGTGAGATCAAGAACATGAAGGTCCTCTGCTGATAAACCAGCAGGACCAATTCCACCCTGTTTTACGATGCAATATTCCACTAAGAATTAAGCTAATCATTTAAAGAAAGGAAATTAATTAACCAATACTAAGTTAAGTTTACAGATAACCTCTCCACCCTACCTGAATGACTACCATCGTCCCCACTGCAGTCGCCACATGTGCAGCCCTTGGGGTTGGAGGCTCTCCAAAGGGAGTTATCCTGCATTGAATTTTTCTTATAAGCACTAAAGCAACACACATAAGGATATACAAGCATTACTTAAGAATTAATGAAGGCTGAAAAAATAATCAAATTCTAAGCTTACCTAGACCATTTATTAGTCAAGACATCATAACAGTGGACGTCAGCTGTGGCACCAGCTAAACCTGCAGAGCAAATGGAAATTATGAAATATGTCAGTCAAGATAAATTTCAAGCATAAACACTTACCAAACCAATCAATATCAGCTCTTATCCAAAGGAAAAAATGTATAACATCTAGAAAAATCATTGTTCATCTTGCAGTATCCCTCACAAGGTGAGAAGATGATGCCAAATTCCCATTAAATTAGGAATGTTTGAACGTAATCAAGTATTCAGTATTTAGTTTCTGACATTTACATGAACAACATCCTACTTGGATAGGTTTAACTTTAAAAGAATTAGAACAAGATGTATATGGAGCTTCAAATGACTTATAAAAATACAATGGTTTATATAGGGCAAGCACACTACATGGAAACGAAAATTGGGTTGCTTGCCTAGAACCTTGGCAATTGTTGCCTAAATGAGAAACCAAACATTCTTAATCTGGTTTTCTTATTTTTATTTTTTGATCAGAAGAATATATATTAAATATTAAATAATAATAGGGATGAATTCAACAACAAAAAATTATCACCCCACAAACAGCAAAAACCAACCATCAAACATGTGAAACCGACCATGTTGTACTATCAGGGATAATTTATTATTGACACTATTTTATGATGCAATATTTACTGTTGACACTGCTTGCTGCAATTTATGAGAAACCAGACATTTAGGTATTCAGAAAACAAATAACAAGGCCAAATATGCAAACAACAATCTCTCAACAGCTTTTTTTGAATCCAAAGTTTTTATGGACTGAAAGTAATATTTCCTTAATACATCACAAAATCAGCATTTCAAAAAATATATTTAGCAGTGTATATATGACATATACAACAACCACGGAGTCAATGCGAAAATAGGAAATTAATATTTAGACAGACACAACTATACACAATCTACAGCAAGTAGGATTGGGGTTCACTGGCCCAACCCAGCTATGGGCGAAACCCTAAATGATAATTAAATAGAATCTGGCATGCAAATAAGCATAGAGCGAATAAGGGAGTAATTGAGTAAATATAATTAAGTGGACTGGAATGATGAAACAGAATCATGTGGAGTAAATGAAAACAACGGAAATAACCACTGAATCCATTGTTTGGACACATATACTGAAGGAAGCAATCAGTCAATGCAATGAAGTGTTCAACTAAAGGTTTTAAATTGCGGTCGCAGTCGGGGTCGCGGTTACGCCACAATCCTTGATATTGCGGAAAATTGCAGCTGATGTGGCCACAATAGCGGTTGCGATTAGGTTTTGGAGACTCCATAAACCATTATGTCGTGACCGCAATTTCGGTTTCGGACCTTGATTTAAAACCTCGGTTCAACTACAGCATATTTTCCTGCCACTTCCTGTTCTCTAATGGAGGCAGAGCCCCATGTGAACGAAAATGTTTCAAAACGAAATTTTATAAACTTCCAATTTCATCCACCAATCAAAAAAAGGAAAGACGGTTATAAAACTGCGAAATTGGTAAAAATTGTACAGATTCTCAACATATTGAAATGCATTATGTCCCCAAGATGAAGTATCCAAAGCAAGCTTTATGGGAGCCTCAGTGTCCACCACCGGTAACATTTAGTTCATATGGACCAAAAACCAAAATGATGCTACGGAAATTGAACAGGCCAGGAAAACCATCCCTCTGTAATCGTTTTTTGCATTTCCATGACCTAGAACAACAATGCAATCGGGGCCTTTCCATTTAAGAATCTAGTCAACAACAATAACTAGACAAAAACAAAAGCCTACGTGTGCAGCTAAATTTAATTCAGCTATAAAATACATCAAGCATACGAAGCACATAGCATAAGTTTCCAGATTCTAATCAAACTAAATACAAAAACTCCAAAACACTCAGCAACTGCATCTACGTTACTAGCTGTTTTCAGGAAAAACCGGAAAACATATAAGAAAGTGAAATACATACGTATGCCTGCATTTCCAGCGGATGAAGGAGTCCCTGAAGCCGCGGAATTCCCTTCGAGCGCTGTGGCACCACCGAACAAAATCAACCTCGGACCAATGTACCCGGGCGTGCCTTCCTCTCCCACCGCCGCCACTGCCGTCAACGTGTGACCACACCGCGGCCCCGGCCCGTCCTCCTTCTTATCCATAATCGAATTCACCACTGAGTAAGTCGGCGCGAGCCTCGGACCAACAACCGGACTGTGCTGCACCGGAGCACCAGCCGCCGCTGCTTGCTGCTGCGGTTGTTGCAGCGTCGGAGATCCGCCGCCCGACGGCGATGGCGGCTCCCCGGGGGACTCTCTCTCAGCATGGTTCTGCGCTGCTGAATCGTGATCGTTCTCCGGCACCATCGAGGAATCAACGTCCATTGTTTAATCCTAAGATTCGAGCAATTCCGCTAAGATCGGAGCTAGAATTCCCGCGAAATCGCGTGTCGAACCAACATTTCGAATCGGTTTAAGAAATTTCCAAACGCCGCACGGTTGAAAACCCTAACTCAGATCCTCCACTCTCCAATTCAACGAAAAAGAAAAACACGTAAATCCTCCGGAATTTGATTAGGTTCTTCTCTCTCTCTCTCTCCCCCCTTTCGCTCTCTTTCCAGCGAAACTCGAAGAATGAAAAGAAGCGGTGAACGAAAGGAGCGAAACGAAACGGGACGGGACGGAGGAGACACTTTCTCAAACGATTAAAATTAAAATTAAAAATAAAAATAAAAATACAATTACTACTTTATCTGAGACGAGAGGATTGTGTCTTTCTCTCTCTGTTTTTTTTTCTGGCTTTATAATTTTTTAAAATAAATAGTATTTATTTTTTGGAGGGTGTGCGTTTATTTATTGATGATAAATTCAGCGAAGTCTCTTTTGTCTGTGGAGAAGAGAGAAGAGAAAGGTGCAGTTGGTGACCGGAATGTGCCGGTAGGGGATGTGTACGGAAAAATTTGGGGCGGCGGCAGAACGGAGAAGGAGCAACCGGAACTACCGGGAATTTGGTTTAACTATTAACGGTGTTCACCGGTTCCTAGTTGTAAGGAAGGTTTGCCTTATACCAACAGGGGTTAACAACTCAGCGAGAGCAGACAGACACCACCATTTTGGTTTTCTCTTCTTTATCCCATTTTGTCCCAAAAACAAAGGAGGTGACAACCACGCGCTATATTTGGAAAAACAAAATCCTTTTTGATGTGATATTGTTTGTGGGGGTTTTTAATTAAAAACTTAAAACCAAAAAACAAAATAAAATGCGTGTATTTAAATTAATTTATTTCAAACTAATTATTTTTCATAACCTCATGAGAAAACTATTTCAAAAAATAATTATTTGCCTATATTTTTTATGATCTTGGTGAGGTAACATTTTATGAATATGTTTGAATAAGAAAAAAAATGAAATTAATAATAAGCGTTTGAATTTGTTTATTTACTAATTTCTAATTCGAGATTTATAAAAACTAGCTGAAAGAATAGTTTTTTATAAAACAATGAAAAATAAACAACCTCTTGAACTAACAATTATTTTGACTCAAATTTGAATAAACAATAGAAATTCTAGGAATGAATTTAAAATTGTCGGGCTCAGAGGCATGAATAGTCTCGTGAACTATATTTTCAAAAGACAAAAAAGTTGAGACTTTGGTTTAAAGTTAGCATCTGTTAATTGTAATATTTTTTAAATTAAATGGCAATGTTAGTATATTAGAGTTGACTTTTTTTATGAAAAGCAAGTAGAAGTCTATCATATAGATGGCCCGCAAAAAAAAAAAATTATCTTATAATCTATCAAACAACAACGAAAATTTTCTACATCTAAGTTTCTTTTATGTCAAGATTTCATAATTACATGATTCTAAATTTAAATATATAGATTTAAATATATAGATTTTCTATCTATTACATATTTTCAATTTATATTTTTATTTATGATACTTGCTAGTTAACATACACTGATACACCTATTTCGAGACAAATTTTGACCTTCTAATAATCTAATAATGTTAATAGAATCAAGTATTTCCTCTCGTAAACGCCGATTATGTTTATGCTCTGTTTTGTTTTTGGAAATGACGTTTATGCTCTGTTTGGATACAGCAAAAGAAAAGGTAGACGGGGAGAAATTAAACAAAGAGAACATGCTTAAGAAAAGAAACAAGCATGATTAATCATTAATATTTAGAGACATATTTGGCGATATTTTCAGTGATTGATTTTGTTTTCTTGTTTATCAAATAATTGTCGTATTAAAGATTTATACCAATTGGAATGAAAACTTCTAAACAAAATAAATCTGTTGACACTTTTTATTTGTTATTATTATTGTTCTTCTTGAGTTTAAATTAGTCATCACAATTAGTTTTTTGTTTAAAATCTAACGTATTTTTTATATATATATAGAGGGGTAGAAGCCCAATAACAGGGTTTTAGAGTATGTGTGCTCCTTTTTTATTTAACTATGTATTCGTTCGTTATTTAAGAAAAATATCATTGTATACAAAAATGATTCAGTAAAAATTGCATGAATAAATATGATCGATTTAATATGCAGTGTACGATTACCCTTAAAATAAATTTTTATCCACATATTACTATGATTATTTTTGTCTTATACTCAACGTAGCAATTTTTTGTAGTTTATACTAGGCTAGATAACATGTCTGATTATTCAAAGTGTGGTGGGGAATTTATGTTTGGCGCACTAAGCACGAAGGTTGCTTGGTACTATTTCGGCTCATCATTTTCATCGTTTTAAGGTGGGGTGGAATCTCACATACAAGGCCACATGGACCAACTACCTGCCAGATAAGTTTGGCCTTTTCTAATGACACGTACATATAAGTCAGTTTTGCATCGGTGTGAAATTAATAGTTAATTTCACATGTATTAATTGTAGTACATACATACAAATAACACATACAAAACTATTAGTTCCAAATTGATATGATTCAACATGCGAAATTAATAGTTTCGCATGTGTTATTTGTATGTGTGTGTGATACAAATAACACATACAAAACTATTAGTTCCGCATTACTGATGCGAAATTATTAATTTCGTACTGATATGAAAATATTAGTTCCACGCTGATATATATGTATCAATAAAAAATTATACATGTACTAAGAAATAGATGTATGTGTTTTGTGGCAGCGGATAAGTTTTGTATACTCTTCTTTTGTGTTTCATCGCTTAATTCAATCAATCACATCACCTTCTTTGTTTTGGGGTTAGGCAAGGGATATTTCAGTGTAGCATATATATGACTAACGCAATATATAACTAACACTGCGTTAGTCTGAGTGACACTGAACTCGAATCACTTAAATAAGATCTCGAGTTCAAGTCTTATAGATGGAAAAAACGTGATTTGAAGGAAAGATCTCACTAAAAATAGTCAGGGAGAAAAGACCCCACTAAAAATGGTCAATCAAGTTTCTCAATAGAAATTAATAATCGGCAAAACTAATATATACTTCGCACAAATAACATAGTTAAAAAAAATCACTTCTGTAGTCATGTGGAAGAAATCCTGTTCTACATCTTACTGGCAGCGTATGTTACAGATTCATAATCAAAAGTCATGTGTTTATGTTGGATAAAGTAACGCGTACAAAAGCTTTCAAACTTGTAATTTAATTTACACTGGTATAGCTCTGACTTATCCAAGTTTCCAATCATGTGACCATTTTCATCCCATTAATCAGAACAATAACACATCGCCGTGAATACTGAATACTGAAGACATAATATTTTCCCAAACACTTCTTTCCCACTAATGGGGCGAACTTCACTGAAATTGCCCGCGTCATCTATTTCCGCAATGCCTTACAAACAAGCATTATTTATGGCTCTCACCTCAGTAAACTATGCACGTATGGGTCAAACACAGAAAGGTGTTGTACATAAATCAAAGGGTATGACCTTATTAAGCCTTCAAGGGACCTGTATTTACTGGTTTCTGAAAGACTCTTGCAACTGGCATCCCATCGGCATCTTCATTCCCTGCTCTCCAAGAACGATCTTTTTTCCTCTGGGGCTTTTTATGGTGCTTATGAGATGCCTTGGACTTCTTAACAGTAACTTCCTTTGAAGCAAGTCCATTAGCCATGTCAAATGAATTGAGGTCATCCAATACGTGTTCAAGATTTGGTGCAAGTTCACTCTCAACATCTGAAGAATCTTCAATACCAGATGAATCTGACTCATGCAACTTAACCGAGTCGTGTCCAGTGGGATCTTCCGAAGCAGATTCCTGATTCGACACACCAGGGGGCATTTCATAGTGAGGCAGCTTCCCATCAATGTAATCTTTTAGTATCTGACGAGCAGCCCGAGTTTCATCCGGCAATCCACTGGAAGCAACATACCCACGAGAAGCACAATATGCTCTCAGAAGTTCAGATGCCAGAGGGGGGCGGGTTTGAGACTCATATGGCTTAGGTTTAGGAAGATTGATCTTATAGATCTCTTCAATGACATGTCTTGGAACTCTATCAGCTACAACTTGGACAGACTCCCTGTGTTCAGTCATCCTATCAATAGGCAACACCCCACAAGCAATCATCTCATATCTCGAGCTTGAGAAAGATGGAAAAACTAATCCAGGACAGTCACAAAGGGTCAGTTCGTCAGAAATAATTAATGTCTGAAAGTGCTTTGTTTTCCCTGGGGTAGAGGTGACACCAGTTCGTTTTTGACCGACCAGAGCATTGATAGTTGAACTTTTCCCCACATTAGGATATCCAACAAATCCAACAACTACACTACTTGACGACGAACTACCAGAAGCATTTTCACCAGAGGATTTAATGGTAGATGGCCCTGTGCCAGAGGAGCCTGAATTTCTCCTCATGTCTACAATCTGCTCTGCCTCTGATTGCAAGCGGGCCAAAAGCTCATCCCTTCCATGTATCTTTGTGTCTGGGTTATTAGTTCTCCCCATGTTATCAGCCTCCCATGATGAACCAAGCCTTTTGCCTTCCAAAGCAGCAGTAGCAGCTTTAGCTGACCAGAAGATGAAGAGAATATCATGTGCACGGAAATATTCTGCCCATTTCTCTCTGCAGGAGAAGAGAAGATAAATAATAAGGATCTTAGGAAGATAGAAATTCAAGAGCAATGATTTGAAACAGTATAAACCTAAAAACGAACATCCAAACCTGATAGAAGCAGGTAAAAGATCAGCCTTATTAACCAAAAGCAATGTGCGTTTATGCTCATCAACCTCTCTTGCATAAGCCTGTTCCAAAGTTAATGCAAAATGGGTCATACTTAGCACACATGATAGAATGATTTTAAAACAAAATTAAAAAAAATATCTAAAGAAGCTGCACAGCATACAGACATATGAAATCTAGTCAAATCTCTGTCATTATTGCCTGTAATATTTCCTACAGAGATTTTTAAAGAATAGAAGAGGAGGCTTTTACATGACGCAGTGACTTTTTTAAGTTTTTGAATGTCACTACACCAAGTTGCTGAGAAAGAATATCCAGTACAAAGTATTCCGTTATATCTGTGCTTAGATTTGCTACATGCCAAACAATCTCTACAGTGTTGTCAAGTTAGCATTTCCTTATGGAAGAGAAAAACATCTTACCTCAAGGTCAGGACAGCGATAGAACAGTGGATCCCGTGAATCAACAACCATTACAACCTGGTAAAAAAGTGAGAGAATGAGATTATCATCTTCAAGATTTCATGCACTTGGAGATAATCCAGAGCATATATCAGATTAAAATTACAACACTATGGATTTTTATATATAAAAATATAAAACCATTCTATAAAAAAAAAATATAAAACCATAACTGATGAAAACCAAAAACCAATTATCCATGTGCTTTCATAAAATATAGGTTTTTTCTAACAGAATAAAAATGAATGAATTTACATTTTTTACTAACACCATCACCAAGCACTACATCCTGCAAATCACAAGGGAAGTGAGATTGGACTCACCAACAGAAAAGCAAGACCACTAAAAAATAAAAGCTTAATTCCTCCAACAAAATGAATAAGTACTCTACACCAAGAATTAATCCATGGATATGTAGATGGTGCCGTTTGGTAATCATATATTCATAGAAACAAGGGAACCACGCCAATCATTATTATATATGACAACATAATCAGAAACACCCTAACCGTAAAACAAAGCTATTAATAATGGATGTACCGTAATTTCAAAAAGCATTATGATAATTCCCTCAGAAGACAAAAATTGATATGAAATTTATCAATCAAGGCTAGCGTAGATATTTCTAGGCAAAACTTCAAAGAGCACACCGACATACCAAATCACTGCGCTCAACAACCCGCCAGAGCTGTCGCCAGATATCGAGATTTTTCTCAAATGGAGTGAGGACAAGCTTCTTATTTTCCTCAAGCCTGAAACACCACCACGCCATCAATATAAATTAAAAACATCTACAAAGCTTTTTAATTCTTCTAATACATCACTTAACAGAAACCACTGTTCATAATTACCAGTAGCTTTTAAATCTAATTAACTAATTTCCAGCTTGTGATTCAGCCTCATGCAATCGCATACCGATTAAATACTCTATGGAACTAACCTTGCTAGGCTGCGACGCCAGGCCAAGAAAGCTTGTGTTTCACTGGCATGAAGCTCCTCGGGGGACATGTCAGCACTCCACGGTGGCCTGAAGGAGAAACAACAAAAGCAATCATCACTCAGAGACTAAAAAAAATAAGATAATTAATCATGGAAGAAAAAGCAAACAAAAATGAAAATACCTGCGTGGAACTCGGAGGCTGCTAGCGTGCAGTGCCTCCTCTCTCTTCTGCAGCTTCCTCGTTTCTTCAGGCGTCAAATCATTGGAACCAGAGCCTGGATCCCTAATAATCTCACAGCAATAACGACACATCACAAAATAATTTCACGTGAGGCACAAAGCTAAGGTGAAGAGAAAGCGAGAGTTAGTTACAGATTGATGAGGAAGGTGGGAGGGGCAGGTGGGAGATCGAGGGGTAGCTCGTCCTCATCGGCTTGTTCGATGATGGCGTCGATGTCGGAGACCTCGGTGAAGGATTCCAGAAACTTCTTCTTGTAGGCGCGATTCTTCTCCTTGGTCTGCTGGACCATCTGATTGTGTTGCCTCACCAGGGCCCTGCCGAGCTCCGTCTTCTGGTTCTTCCCCATTCCCACTATCAACCAACTAACCCTAACCCTAACTAACCAAGCCTCTCTGCTCTTCCCTCGACACAGCAAACCCTGAAAATGCTCTTCTCTCTTTTTTCTTCTGGCAGTGACAGGGAGAAGCCAGCCACCGTCTAGTTTCTACCAAATACCATTGTCAATTTCACTTTTTAGGGTTTAAGATTTTGATTTTGATTTTTATTCCTTTGCCACGTGGCTAAATTACTACTGCTATTTTTTTTTTTTATCATTTGCTACTGCTATTTCAATTTCCACTTTTCCAGGACGAAAGCCTACCAAGGTTCCGTGAGTCGGTTTGTTGATTAGTTGATTGATTGACGGTACTTGATTTAATTATAGAAAAGAAAGAGTGTTAGCAATATACTCTAATTGATTGATTAAAATGTATCTAAGTTTTATTATTTTAAAAATGAGTCTTATTAAATAGAACGTGAGACTCATATGATTTAATAAGACCAATGTATTAAAAGGAGTGTGTTGGTAGTACTCCTCTTAATTATATTCATTTTTTTGAGAAAAAGAATTCTTATGTGTGTTAGTGTGTATATTAAATCTTAATGATAAACTTTTATTGACAAATTTCACTTTATAAGCAATAATTGTGTGTTGAAGAAATATTAATGAATCATAGCAGGATTGATAGTGGTAAAATATCAAAGCCAATTATGTTTAATACAAACATTGTACCAAAATTTCTTTTTAAACAGTTTTAATAGAAATCAACTGGGGCTGAAGGAAAGTGGGGGGAAATTCAGTTTGTTTTATACTAGTATTTGGACCCGTGCATCGCACGGGTTAAAAAAAGTCTATTTGAAAAAATGAAAAATAATAATGTAACTGTTAAGAAATTTCGTTTTACCTCTGTTTTTTTTTTGTGAATAATAAAATGAAAGTAATAAAAATTGGATACAAAATTATGATCTAAGTTTTCATATAAGGCATATGATTTGAACATCCAATCACTTGTAGTAAATTAAAAAATGTAAACATAATTCCACAGTAAGAATATGTGAAATAAGCAAATAAACATGATAATTATATATAAAGAGCATTGTGTAAGTAAATACAAAATAAATGATAAAATTCAACAAAAATAGATAGTAAATTGTTTAATTAATGAAGTCTTAAAACATAAAAATATTTTTCATTTTTTTGGCATGTCAAGTTTGCCACCTTTTTTTATATAGGTTGTTAATTTTAGTATTTTCTTTTTTTTTTCATTCCCTATTATTTTGTCTTCTGATAATTGCTACAATTGCTTTTACACTATCTAAATAATCATTCTTACTCTAAGTAATAAAGTTTTGAAATATAAAAATACTCCATTCATTTTTTAACACGCCAAGCTTTCCAACTTTTTGATTGCAAGTTCATTTGAATATCTTCTAATTCTTTCTTTCCTCATCATTTTCTCTTTTGGGAGTTGCTACAATTGTTTTTCATTTGTTTTCAAATGTCAAAGTAAATATATAAAATTAATTTAATAATTTTTCAAGTAAATCTAAATTAATTAAGGAAGAATTACAATACTTTATTATCATTTCAAAGTATAATGCATAAGCAATGTGTAATTTTTGACACCAATAGCTAAATAATAATTACATAATCAAATTTGTGTAAAATATGATTATTTAACTTATTCCTCTTATTAGAAAGACGATGTTGCATCATTACATTTTGGGAAAAAATACATAGAATTTATATTTATAAATCAAATTATCATTTTAATTTACATATTAATCTCAACAATCAAACATATAGGAATGCATAATTTGTATTAATTACTTGAAATTTTAAGGTCAAATATAGTACTTTTAAAAATTTGTTAATAACAATTATATCCTATAAATTCACTTGAAAACTAAAAAAATCATGGAACCATTTTTTATATAAGCAAAAAGAATTTAATGACAAAAATGGAATCTGAACTACAAAATGTTCAAAAGCTAACAGCAAAAGAATCTAGATACAAACTAATTTTGCTGTTGACCGAGATACATTCACAAAGGTGTTACATTATGAGAAAGCTCTTAATGAAAGCACCAAGCCCCTAATAAATCCAAACCAAATGATCACAATGCCCATTATCAACATTGCATCAACATGACAACAAAAGCATTATTGCTCAAGCAAGAACAGACCCAATAAACTCATAACTCCAGCCTTGACATATGTATGAAGTTGCATTTTCCCCACAATATGTACACTTAATTCTGAGAACTACCACTCCTGTACAAAAGCCTGCAATCTATGAAATCACTTCAGTAAGCATCATCTGTCCAATATCACTGCAGCCATAATGATAACCGAGAAGAACTCTGTATCACCATTAGATGCTTGAGAATCAAAAAGCAAAATGCAACATTAAACATAATTTGTGTTTGACACATTTGAAATAGAATCTTTAAAACATGTTTCACTGAATATTATGGGGAAAAAACTTGATTACAATTTATATTAGAAGTATAAGAAATGTGTGAATTATATTGATCTGTGACCAAATGGTCTTTATATACAAGATATTACAATCGGTTATTGGTAACAAACTAATAACTCTAATAACAAATCTTCTAACAATTAACTGAAAACAGTTATAACAGATTACAACTAAGTGATAATTAACTAAGTCTAATAATTTATGAAGGCATAACCCATTCTAAAGAACAATTATTTTAAAGCAATAAAAAAAAAGGTTTGCTAATATATATATGCATCAGTAATCACTTTCAAAATAATTTACTATATGCAAAGTGCATTAAGCTTATTTATTATAGAAGAGGATATGGAAGAAATTGATGAAAGCATAACTACTATATTCATAGCATGATTTTTTGTGAGTATGCAATCCTCGTGCAGTTAAAATAGACTGCCAAGATAATTCTTGGTTTATGTCTTGTGCAAAAATTCTACCAGATACTAATTCATTTTCCATGGACCCAACAAAAAATGCTTCAAGATTCTATTTGGAAAATCAGATATCAATGCTTCAGTAATCAGTAAATCATAACAAAGGATATCAAAGCTAGTATTAAATTAAATAACATTCACATTGTTGAACTTCATAAGTCTACCAAAAGAATAAGTAAAAGAAAACTTTAAGTGCACTAACTTGACAGCAACTTTATAATGTCATTACCAGATTACAGATGAGTCTTATAGAGGATGAGATGAAGCACCATAATTTGTCAAACTAAGCTCAAAATTTCCTTTCTTCAGTTCTTTCGGAAGAAGAGGAAAGAGTTGCTTTGAAGATGATTGAAGAGCTACTTACTTAGAACTATCACTGTGGCTCAACTTAAAGTAACTACCAGCAGGAAGTAAAAATATAGCAAGTCCAATTGTAACGAAAAGTATCCATGTTCTTATTGACAAATTTTTTTTTTCCACAAGCTCATTTATCCAGCTAAAAACTAAAACAAAAGGAAACTTTTCTGCTATAATATAGATAACAGTTAGGAGTATTACCATATTAATATCATAGTCAATAGTCAATCAAAAACAATATGATTGAAGCAGAAAAGGAAATTTCCCGAAGCAAATATAAACCGAAAGAAGACCACCCAACATTCAACCTCAAATGAATTAATTAGAATTAGAATTCATATAAACAAAAGAATAAGAACACTGTCTAATTACACAGTTTATTATTTGAGTTTAGATACAAATTAGACAAAGGGCCTGTTTGGATTGGCTTTTGCAGAGCTTATGAACACAACTTATGACTAATTCATAAGCTGTTTTAGGCTTATTTTTCATAAGCTACTCAGGATAGCTTATCAAAACAGCTTATGGCTTATATAAAATAAGTTTCACTATAATTTTTCTTCGATTATAAAAGTAACTTATACAACTTATGCCATAAGCAGTAGATAAGCTTGTTATCCAAACAAGGCCAAACAAAATAATAACATCATGAAACATAGTAGGCAGAGGAAACAATTGCATGAGAAAGCTGGATAAGGAACCTTAATAATGCAAAGTTAGAAAGGAAACAACAGGTTTATATTAATTGCTTCTCCAACCAATTGCTTCTTTCGTCTATCCTTTGACACCATTTGGTTGTTGCCTCTCTCACACCTAGAAAGTAATAAAAGAAATAAAATTACCAAATAGTTGAAGAGATAATTTGTTGAGAGAGATCGTTATCGTCTAAATCTAGAATAACAGGGAAGTTAACACCTTGCAGCCTGTAGATGGAACTCTTCTTTGCAGCAAAGCAGAGTGCCAGCAGCAAAGCAGAGTGGCAAAGAAGGCCTTGTGGGAATGGATGAAAGGGGGGGGAGATTGTGTCCCAATCTTTTTCATTTCTGTAGACTTGGCAGCAGCAGCAACAATGAGCATTATTTCATGCACCTGTTGGTAAATAAGAGAAAATAAATATACCATATGAAGTCATGTCTAGACAGCTCAGTATAAGTATGTATCAATGTTTATTTATGTTGCATGAATGGAAAAGTTAAAGATTTTCAGGGATTCGTCCCTTCAAAACACACCAAAATAATGAAATGAAGTCAGAATAATTCCTTTTATCAATTTTTAATACCCCCAACTTTCTCCAGCTAAATCCTTGGCTAACAGTGGAAGCTCATAAAAAAAATGCACATAGGCATTTTTAATTTTTCTTATTATAGAAATAGAAATATTGATATTAAAAGGAAGGGAAAGAAAACTATTCCTGAAAGCATGCACCAGCACCACAACCACCTCCAATCCTCCATAGCCTAGCAGACACGTCTGTTATTTTCCCATCATTCACCGTCCTTCCATGGTCCCCAAAGCCACATGCTTCTCCTAATATACATCAATTGACCAATCATATTATATTTGTTATGTGATGCTGTCAAGGTAATGAAGCATGCAAATGTGGGATTCTGGAAACAAACCTGGGAAAGAACATCGGAATGAAGTTGGTGATCTTCTCGAAGTTGGTGTTTCTTGTGCTTCTTGTCCATCATCCTCTCCCTATACGCCTTCTTTATCCGCTTCTCCCTCTCCCTCTACTCGAACATCATCCCCTTTCGGCTCACCTTCAACTCCATCATCCTCTCCGTCGTCGACCATCTGCCGTCAAAACACCGTCGCCCTCAAAGCACCGTCGCGTTCCTAAAAGCCCAGCCGCCAATAACCCCAGCCCCCGTCAGTTTTGCTTGCAGCGACCACCGCGTGTTCTTCCTGGTAGTGAGAGAGAGAGGAGGTGCTGTTGTGTGTGTGAAAGAGAATGGTACAGATTTTAGAGAGAGAGTGTGTGTGTGATGTGGGTGAAGGTATTTCAAAATGTTGTCTAGCTAATGGTAGAGGAAACCGAAAGGAAGAAAGAGAAAATCATTTTTTTGTCAGGAAAAGCAAAGTAAAAATTGGATTTCGAAATTTGAATTGAAGCTTTCAGGGGAAGCCTGGGTATCTCCCTCTACTTTTCCTTCGAAGCCCAAAGCTTCTAGTATAAGGTTCATAATCTCTCTCTCTCTCTCCATTTGTGACTCAATTTTGTTAACTTTCCTTAATTGGCAAAATTTTCCCCCAAAGCTTCCTTAAGAAGGGATTAATTACAGATTGACACCTGTAAAACTCCTATAATTCAAAGTATAAAATTAAATTCATCATTAATGCTTTTGCTGGATTTCTCATGAGTCAGTTTTAATATTTGTGGCCTAACCTGCATGCGTTTCCTTGCTTTACATTCATCCATGGTCCAACTCTTTGATTTGGTGATGAGCAGGGTGGAAACTAATGATTGTAAAACATCATGCAGCATATTCGTACCGTTAACGATGATGGTTGCTCCTTGCTCTATTGGTAGAGATTATAATGAGTTTCCGGTTTTCTTCCTGAAATGATATAATGGGATTCCTTTGCCTTGCAGGTAATCGAGGCTGAATTATACCTTCTAGTAGTTCCAGTTCTCAAACTACTGGACTGATTTTGACCATATTATGTACATCACTTGTTGGAATGGCAATCAAAATGACATCATGGTAAAGCAAGAGTCTCTATAAACTTAGTAATCAAGATATGAAAGAAACTATAGTCAAGAAGCAGCCTACTAAAATTCTCACATTCTTCACGTATGGTCATAAACAAAAAATTGATTAGGTAAAAAAATGTCCAACGTAACAAGGAATTGAGTAGGCGAAGAACAGTAGCCACAAAAAGTTACAATACCATCCCAAACAAACAAAATAATCCAGAGAAAGATTGGACTTTTTTTTTTTTGTTAAAAGAATTTGTTATACTGGCTGGTGAGAGAGTCCATTAGATTTGAGTACAAGCCATAAAGAGAGTACTGCCGCAGGTTTTCCACTTCATACCATGAATTCAGCACTGAGAGATGCTTGTCTGTACCAGAAAATGCTAGCTGTATCCCAAGACTACAATCTACTGAACCTCCTCGGCCTTTACAAGATGATGTTTTGATGGCACAATCTTGTTTGTTGAGGCAAACAAAATTGGACTTTCCCTTGCATGAAGAACATCCATCTCTCTTCCAGTACAAGTTTTGCAGCCTACCCTTTTGAAACTCAAGCACCTAATCAAATGAAAAGTCCATGCTAATCAATAACAAGAACCAAAAACTCAACTCACCTGTGCCATGATTTACAATTCTTACCAGTGTAAAACTTGTTACGGTATAGGTGCTGTTTGCAACAAAGGCAGGTATGGAACGTGCAGCATATTTCCTTCCCGCAAATGCCACCATATACCCACCATAAGTGTCCTATTTATCATGATGAAAATGAAAAATAAAATTCAGTTTTTGTGATGACAGTCATTACTCATATACAACTTTTATTTTTGTCTAAATACCTCAAATGCAACTTTTTTTGGCTTCCTGTGCTTCTTATTTTCACTTTCAGGGGAACTAAAGTTGCTCTAATTCATGTAACAAAAATAAAAAAATTGCTCTAATTCCCAAGTGGATTGCAGACATGTTTTCCCTTTTTTAAAGCAGAACATATTGTATCCTAAAACATAAGGAAGCAGTTGGGTTAAGGCTTCCCAGTCCAGATAACCATGTCCTGAGATTCTCACTCTAATCATATTGAAGCAGTAGATTTAAAGCACCGTGGCTTCTTAGAAGTTGTGGAATATAAAGCAATATGCCATAATATTGTTAAGTCTTAACTTCGATGTTATGTTCAATAAAGGGCATCCTGGTACTTCAAAGCTCCCACCATGACAAGGTCCAGGGAAGGGTTGAATCCATTATGGGTCTATTGTAAGCAGCCTTAAAGTAAATCAGACATAAAACTGATTAAAGTCAAGTTCCAAACCTAAGATTTATATTCGGATCTAAGTAGCATGCAAAAGATTTAATTAGCAATACAGAGAACATAATATGATTAATCTTACTTATAACTTGGTGTGCATTATGAACCTTAAGATGGTTGCACGAGTAGAAACTTTGCTTCAGCAAGAAATCAAAACTACTGAAATATTGGAAAAACGAATAAAGTGACAGTTTAGAACCATAATCTCTGCAATGAACTAGATTTGAAGAATGAGGTCATGTTTGATTGAATAGAGTGAAATGAAATGGAATTGGTTCATGTTTGATCATTTTACCTAACTTTAAGGGGGTGGTGGGACAGGGAGTGTACTGTATAGTAGGTACTACCACAATGAAGGCTGAAGCTTCTACTCCTTGGCTCTGACCTGACCTTTCACATTAAATTGTATATTGGCTTAATCTATACAAATTGTATAGACAGTGTTGTTATAAGACTTTCTCTATCAGTCTATCTCCTATTCCATCCCCATTCCCCTTTAGTCAACCTAAAAATTACCTTAAGTCACATCCAGCACTTCTTTTTGCACCATTCTCAGTTGATGCATGGAAAACATGCTATACATGCACTAAATACACTCCTCTCCTTGAGGGAAAATACTTGCGTACTCTTAGCTCTCAACAGTTCAGATTTAATCTAAACATCATTTAATATTTAAAACCTAATCTCACAACAAGTATTGTAATGTTGTGCCATGTGTTATGTTTTTAGTAGATTGGTTTAGTACATTCAGAGAACATAACAATTTCTCCTCCATGTGCCATAAATAAATAAATACTCATTTAGAACAGTTTTGAACAGAAATTAAGACCTTTCATTCTTAAGCTCTCATACTGCTCAATTTCTTGCCAAAAATGGGCACATAGTTTTGGCTTGTAGAGGAGGCTTCTCTAAATACTACATTTGTGTTGAGTTCACTGTCGTGAGGGTAAACTTGCCTTTCTATCTTTGTAGGTACTTGGTACATTTTGCTTTCAGATTCAGGTTTAGCTGTCAATTTGGATTCATTGACTAGTTCCTCAAGCACAGTTAGATAGAAAATAATAGCCATAAAATGTGCCATTTTTTAAAAATTTCTAACAACATTTTCACAATCAAATCGATATCATCTAGCGAAAAACCTCTACAATATCTACTGAACCCTCACTTTCATAATCACGGGAAAGCATGAATTAGCAGTTATTACTAAACAATTGCTAGGGCATCAAGAGGAACTGCAATGCAACAACCCTGATAAGTGAAGTGACCATGTTATAATCAAATATAGAAGCACCCCATTTCTCAACCAATGGAGAGAAGTTACAATCGCAATCTACGTAGCCAACAGGACCCCCCCCCCCCCCCCCATATGAAAATAGTATCAAAGTTCCACACTTTTCAGCAAAATGGAGTCAAGCATCTATGTGACGGTGAGATTGAGATTTCACTCTCACGGAAAACAAAATAAAATATATGGGATAATATTATTTTTCAATGGGCCAAGAGCAAAGAGAAAGAGTTACTTACAGGGAAGAAAGAGGAGGTGTTGATGGTGAGGAGAGAGATCTCGTCAACTTTGGGACGGAAGAGTGCAAGTTGAGAGTTGGAGGAAGGGAGAGAGAGGCGGCGGTCACAGGGAGAGAGTTGGAGGGAGCGGTTATTGAAGAAAAATGAGTCTTTGGAACTGAAGGCAATGCCGAAAGTGAAACCATCGGATCTCTGAATCTTGGCATCACCACAAGGCTGGTACACACTGTTGCTGCTGCTGCCACCCTCAACAACAACTACCATTACCAACAGTGTCACCACCATTGGCATCAACCACGGTGCCGGTTTTAGTGCCATTGTTTTGAATTGCAGTTTTTTGTTGCTGTGGAAGGTGATGGAATGGTTAGGATAGGAGATGTGAAATCTTTGTTTGTTTCTATTATTATTGCCTTTGAATCTACTGGCTAGTTGGGAATGGCTGGGTTTTTTTTTTATTTATTCTACAGCAATATATGGTGACAAACTTTGCTGAGTGGAATAAGAATATTACAGGGGAGTTAAACGGTAACTGCTGTATCCTCGGATTCTCGTTTCCCATATGTAACGCCGAAGTTGTACTTAAAAATTTAAAGAGATAAATTTGTACCAATTTGGCGTAGGTAAGATATATTACAGTAGCGGGTCTTGGTTAGTAGCGTTGTATTTTTGTGTGACTCTGCATATACTATTTTCCTTACTGTAAATGCCGTATAGCTGAGTTTTACCCATGCAATGATATCCCTCTTATTGACAAAAAAAACATTTTTCGACAAAAAATATATTTATATACAGGGGATGTTGGGGAATGTTTCGTCAAAATTAGGTCTAACCACAAAGATGAAACGGTTAGAAACAGTTAGCTTATCTAGTTTCATTATCTTAATCAACTAACTAGACCCCTATGTTCTTCTCATCTTATGTTCCATGTTCTTAGTAGAAGACAATATCTAGGAACAAGGCATTAAGAAAATACCTTTCAACTTGGCAATAGCAATGAAATGGAAGGCAATGGCACTCCGAAAGTTGTCCATTTGAACACAAATATACCGCATTATCACATATAGCTCACAACAACAAATATGCATAATTACAACAGATGTGTGTATCCACCGGGCAAATCTTACAACCATGAAAACCCAAGCCAATTCAATCTCAACAATCAAACCACATCAGCATCTTCATGGAGGAGAGGAACAATGTACATTGTGGTTGCAACCCCTCAACACTTTGCATCATGGATTACATGTGCATGTGCAGACAGACAAATGTCATGTCAGGACCTCAAATGGAGAGTGGAGTAGTTTCTTTTAATAAGGATACTTTTGAAGTTACATAACCGTGGGCTGTGCAACAGATTTAGTAAGATTCACATCCCCTCCTCCATTGAGCTTAGGTTTATCCCTTATAGGCTTTTGCGTGCCACGTGTCCCTTTCACATTAGTTCTGGTAGGATATTTGGCTGTTTGATCCCCAGGACCACCCCCTGCTAAAATACATGACAAATTAAATTTAGGAACGGCTGGTTCCATTAATCTAACACAACATTCAACAGGATTTGGCAGTATCATATTGATGATCCCCCTTCTTTATCTACGCAAGTCTTCCAAAAATAAAGAAATCTATATCATTTGTGAATTTAGTACCATCTTAGAATTTGGGCCCCCAAAAGATAGCTCAAAGGGTGACGATTATCCAAGCCTTATCTTTGGTCATATCTCTAGTAGTTGTGTGAGATCTCAACATGTCTAACAAAATTGGAGATTAATTCATTGGGGGGTTTGGAAAACATCAGTGATCAAGTTCTATTAAGCAAACTTTGATGATGTTATGCACTTGCTGAGTTGAAGTCTAAGTACACAAGGAAAATGCACAGAAAGAGAACAAACTCACCATTGTTAGGCAGAGATAATCGCTTTTTTGCCTGTTTATCTACCTGCGTGGTTCTCTCCTTTGGATTACTGTGAGATCTTCGAGTTTCGGATTTTGAGTTGGTTTCTTCAATGGGATTTTGAACATTTGCATTTGACATTGGTTTGACAGACTGTGTGTTTGATGTCTCTAGCAAACCCGCTGACTTACTCGGGGAAGAAGAATCACAGCCATCAGAAAGAGAGGGACCAGTCTTCTGACTGGCAACGTTTGGATGAATATTTGGTGGTATTGATTTCGTGTTAGCAGATCTTAACTGAGGTCTGGTTCCATTTTTACCATCCATAACACCATTTCCGTCTACCTTTACTCCCTCCCTCATATTATTGTCAAGAAACCGATTCTCCCAAGGACGTACAGCCATCCATCTTTCCAACCAATTCCAACCCCAACTACTTTTGTCGGGTTCAAACCCAGAGTTAACAGCCTGCTGCCTTGATCCTGCCTGCCACTGCAAAGAGGAAAAGGAGAAAGAAAATATCTTACACCCAAGCTTGTGGTAAAAAAAGATTGAACCAAAGGAAAAAATACGTCCAAAGAAATAAGAGAATAACAACTGACAGGGACAACAATATTAAATTCAGTATGACAAAATGTCATCTTAAACATTCAGTTTCCTTTGTAATCACCCTTCATAGTTATTAACTTATTATTACAAAGAAAATAATTTTGAAAAAAACTTGTCTTATCATGTACAGTATCACATTGGGAAATTAACAAATCTTGAGGATTCATATCTATCTACACCATATGCTTCACAGATATCATGCTTTTTCTTATAAATGGGTTGATTAAAACAGATGCGTCCAGAATTACTGCAATTGAAGGATGTATCTGAAGTTCATTTTCAAAGTTATTGACAAGAATTTGCATGAGGGACCAATATAGTTTTACCATAGTTTACCATGGTTTCCCTTTACATTGGAGAGAATGATTAGAATTGTGAAATGATAGCTCACTCAATAAACAGGAGAATCCTATGATAGTGCGCGTCGTTTAGTTGTTTACATTGTTTTTTGCCTTTTATTTCTGTATTGGAAAAATTTTGTCCATATTTACCATTAGCGTTTTCTTCCATAATTCTATAAACATACTTGTGCTTAGGATGGACCAAAACAAGGAATCTAGAAATCTAAATTAACCAAGCACCTCCTCTTTAACATTTTGAACCTTCAGATTCAACTTCAAATATTTGCCTAACATATAAATACTTATAACAGTGGAGAATAGCAATCAAGGACCTGATAGAAGGATTAATGATACTATAATATATTCCATATGATTCCTTATTATGCAAATTACAGAAAGATTAAATAAAGTATAATGCCCACTCCCATAATTCAATGAGAAGCTATTGTAACTTTACCTGATGAGCTAGAGCATATGCCATGGCTCTCTCACGTTTGGCTGCAGCCTCCTGTCTCTTTAATATTTTGGCTTGAATTTCTTCCACAGATCCCACAGTGTCACACCAACCTTCCTGTATCAGACAAGGATGACAAAGACCCAACTTAAGTTGCTGCTCACTATTATTATGTTAATAAGTTCCTTCAAAGCATGTTTGAAAAGAAAAGTGCAATGCATAGCAAAGCAAGCACCGATTTATGGCCTCTCACAGATACAGTTTGTCAGAGTTATAACCTTCATGAAAACACACTGAGCACAAATGGGATTCATATGCAACTAGATCAAAAGAAGAACTGTGTTTAAAACCAATCAATGGCATAAAACTTTATTTTGGTTTGTTAGTTTTGGACATTAATTTTTTTCCCCGTTTTTCTACTTTTCTTCCTTCCATTCTTTCTTTTCAGTTTTTGTCTAGGTTAGCCTTAGCAAATTATAAAACTCATCACTAGAATGCGAGTTAGGATGGGTATCATTCTTTGACAGTTCAATTTTCTTGCTTATTATTCTAAGAAAAATTCTTGTTCAGCAATTTCTTTGGCTACTTCTCTTGATTCACAAGCTCCCAAAATCTTGCTCTCTTGCTACGTAACTCTGAAATATACTCTACAGACTCCACTGCAAATTTTCTGCAATTGCCATTTGTCTCCCATGCCCCAGTTTTTATGTTTCTCATCTAGACTAGGCATGTCTCAGATCAAACGGCACGCTGCAGCTAATTGGTATATGTTGTTTCAGTAAACATTCAATTTCTGATAATTATTGTATTGATATATTAATCGACAAATAAGAAATGCGGATAGCAGGTAGTCATGAGATTCTTTTTAGAAAAATAATGATAAAAACTAAAAAATGAATAAATGAATGACCAGAAAATGCCAAAAAAACATATCTAAATACCTTTATATTATGTAAAGTTACACATTTTTGTGACTTGACACAAGTGGTCAACAGCAAGAAGGAAAAAGGTAGATCCTGTTTCCTAATCTCACCAATTAAACAACTACCTCAAATTCATGAAGCTCGATTTTTCAATACTCATCTCCCTGGGATTGGGAGATAGATAATGAAAAGGAAAATAATGATGAAAGAGACAAAGATATTCCATATTAACAAAAGAAAATCGCTTTGGTAATAGTACTGCTTACTTCAATTTCTCGAACACGAGCTTCGTTTGCAAGCTGTTGCTGAAGTTTTTGTTGTTCTGTTTCATCTTCCAATGCCAAGCGAACACGCCTTGCCCGAACACGAGCCTGAACCCTCACCAAAGCTTGCATACAACGGAGAGTTATTGCAGCTTGTTTTCTTACTGCATGGCCTCTTACAAGGGCCTGAAGCCTTACCAATCCTTTCAAAGCTCGAAGTGCTCTTCTGGCCTGATACATAGAATAGTTTCAGGCTTGGTCAAAGTTGTTGGCAATAAATTTATTAAACTGATCAGAATAAGTTTAAGCGTAAAAAGTATTTTTTTTCATCGATAAAAGTGATACAAAGAAAAGCATAGCATACAAAACAAAGAACAAGATATCTTCTTCAAATATAAAGAGGGAAAAAAGAGTAAATATTATTAAATCAATACTGCCCTACAATCACAAAGAATTAGACAAAAAATAAGTAACATCGTAATTTCAGTTCAGATAAATTAAACCAAAATGATGTGATAAATTACCAGAAATCCTCGAAATGCTGTTTGAATGCATATTGCAGCCCATTCTTCTCTTGTGATTTGATGATTATGTGACACACCCTGTGCTTGTTGTGAAGTAGAAGGTGAATAATGGGCATCAAGGTTTGGTTGGAGATTTGCGTGATCTGCATCTCCAGTAGGTGCAGTACTATCATCATCAAACTCATTTTGAAGTTTGCTATTGTCAATTTTGATGGAATGCTTTCTCTGATGCCGAGACTTGCTAGCCTTCTGATCATTGGAAAGTTCAAATATTATGAATGTGTTTGTAATATCAACGATTGATTTATTTATCAATAGTTGAGATTACTTTACTTTCTCACTTTAGAAGACAAAGTTTTAGGTCCTTGACTGACATAGTATACAAATCTTTTTATACTCTCTCATTTAGCCTTAATATGCAAATTTTAATGATAAAATGAATTCACTTATATTTAACAGACACACTTTCTCCACGATTCGGGAAAGCACAAATAAATAAATAAATAAATAAGGAACAAAAAACTAGGTACTCGAGGTGAACCATAGCAAGCAAACTTACATGCTTTTCTTATGGTTTTTATTTGGGCAGCAGGGGGAAGGAAGACAGAGCACGAGGTCTAAGTGATGACACAACTTAAGCCAAGAGTATGGATGAGATAACTACTAAAAGTCGGGAATAGAAGTACAGAAGAAATAGAATAGACAGACAGAGAGAGCTATACTCACATTTCCATCCTTCTCCGAAGACTCAAGCTTTTCTGATTTCTTTATACCTATTAATGATTTAATCCACTTCCCTGAGACACCCATAGTGTCATTCACTTTATCTCAATCTAGCACAAACCTGTCAATTCAATTTTCTGTAGAAGTCAGTGTCAAAGCAGTTGATTATTCTACACAACCTTAATTAGCCAAAAGGTGAACTGTATTGAACTATGAGGTACGTACAGGAATGATGAAGCAATCACAAGAACATGCTTAACTGAAAAAAATTTATTTAAAAGTTACAAGTGATTCAGTTTAGTCATGGTACTAGGTCTTATAGTGGTCTTCATAGTCTATATTTAAATCACTCAAGCTGCATTAAGCATAGGATGAGGACTTGAGCTAATATAGTTATTACACATCAGGTGAAAGTCCACTTTTTTTAAATGAATTTAGTAGTTTGTTTCTTTGTTATTTTAGGCACTTCGTTTTCAATGCTAAATGATCAAGATATGTGTGGCATATTAAACAAAGAATATTTGTAGTTAAATTAAGGGTGACCAAGCGATGAATAGCTCCAATATTGCAGAGCCAAATTTGGTGTTATAGGAGATCAAGCATCAGTTTCAAATCAAAACACATGACAGCCAAGTAAGGTTCTTTAAAAACCATATTAAAACCCCAGATTAACTTCATCTTCCCTCTTCCAACCCAAACCTCCTTTAGGACTTGTGTCAAAAAAAAAAAACAGATGGTTGCTGTGAATGGAAAACCTATTGAAATTCAAAAGCCAATTGTTCCAGAGGTCAATTAAAACTATGAACAATTCATGATGGAATAATACTATGGAGTAATATAATAGCATCATCATTAAAGTGGAGGAACAAAGGATTGACATTATGAAAAATAAAATAAATGGAACTAGTCCAACACTATACTTTTCTCATCCTTACAATGTGAAAATCAATGCTGCAAAGCTGTCATAGTTCCTATATCTGTATATCATCAATACCCAAACCCAAGACCTTGGCTGCTTTGAAGCAATCAATAATTCACTAGGACAAAAAAAATGCCCAGAACACCAAGGTCAAACTCCCAAGTAGCTAAGATCCTTGAATTTGCCTCAAATTCTACAAATCCCAAGTTAAAAGTAAACCCCCAACAAGGCAAATATCAGAGGATTCAAGCTCCAAAGTATCAAAACAACGGCCGCCCACAAACTGTTACCCCACTAAGAAATTCAACAAGACGTGCATAGAAACTGTCTCCACAAAGCATGGCAAAAATGTCTTTTCAACTCATGTACAGTTAATTGCATACCATACACGATCGTTGCTTGTAACATCAGGCACAATAAACCATCCTAAAAGGCGATAGATCTCACAACTATTGAGTAAGGGCAGGTAAACATATGAATAATAATAATAATAGTAACTAACCAAGGATGTTGACAACCCCCCCCCCCCCTGTTAGGACAATAACTGTTTGATTTGGTTGCTTCTAAAACAACTCGTTGAACTTGGTTGCTTAAGAACAATAAAACCCCAGAAAATCTCAAGTTCATCATGATACAGAACAGAACAGTGCCCCAAGTCCAAGTGTGCAAGACAATGTCAATCATCCAATGCCGCAAAAAAAAGAAAGAAAGATCGGAACTTTTGAGAAGTAAAAGGAACTCAATTAACGGGGGGAAAGAGT
The DNA here is from genome assembly GCA_030159175.1 of Glycyrrhiza uralensis. Lineage (NCBI taxonomy): Eukaryota > Viridiplantae > Streptophyta > Magnoliopsida > Fabales > Fabaceae > Glycyrrhiza > Glycyrrhiza uralensis. Next base: position 49,810,186 of record BRZY01000003.1, on the reverse strand, counting down.
GCAGATCCAGATATGGGAAAGTTGAAGCTCAATTCACCTGAAACACTGAAACTGATGACACAGAGAGAGAGAGAGAGAGAGAGAGAGAGCTAAATCAAAAGCAAGAGGCGATACCCTTTTACTTTAAGCCGCTAATCCATGACTCACCGAGTCAAATAACGAGTTCCCTCGTCCAAATTCTGCACTCTGCAGCTTTGAGTTCGACAGGATTTCCAAGTTACTTATCTCTCTCTCTCTCTCTTCACACACACACATACACTTTATGGGATTTTGAGCTTTTATTTATTTTTTCTTGGTTTTGTTTTAAGATGCTTTTGTTTGGGTCAATTGATTGATTGATTGCTAAAGGGCGTAGGAAAAAACAAGTGCCGGCAGAGGGTGAGGGCAGGTGTCGTCTATCGTGCACCAGAGAAAACGATGTCGTATAGGGATCGGTGATAAGATTACTGAGGAATTGAATTGTTGCTGTCACCTCACCCCCCGTACTCGTGAGCGAGGGCCATGGCCGAGTCAATCACGGAGACCTCTCTATTTTTTTCCTAACCAAACCAACCCATTCACTTTTTATTCAATTACTAGTAGTTAATTAATCCATTCCTTGTTTGGTTATGGAGAAAACAAACAGCACATGCCATTAGCTTCCAACCAAAAAAAAGAAAACCATTGGCTTCCAACCAAAAAAGAAAAAATGCACATGCCATTAGCCTCCTTCTTTCATGAATATGTAGGAAGGATGTCTCAAAAATTTGGGGTTTAAATTATTAATTTTTATAAATATTTTTATTTTTAAAATTGCAAAATCATTTTATCAATTATTATTGTAACATCGATGGTGGGAACATTGTGCTGGACATTAACCAATTTTTATTGATAGTATAGTATGTATTTTAAAGGATTAAAAATAATCATAATGGTTTATAAATAATTATAATTATAATAAAATACAATAGTTACTTTTTTTTACGAGATAGTTACTTTACATTACTGTAGCAATAGGGACAAGTTTTATATAGAGTGCAGAGTATAGATTATATGTAGATAAACACCATATCAATGTTCGCGGTACTTCAAGTGACATGCATCCATGCTAATTTTTGCGTTTGTTGATTTTTATGACTGATGTTTTATTTATAACTTAAATAACTTAAATGTATTTTTTATCTCTATAATATAGGAATTTTTTGTTTTGATCTTCTAATTTTTTTTTAATTGTTTACATTACTATAAAAAAATTCATTTTAGTTTATGGCATCAGAGTTTTTTTTTTGTTAATGATATGACTAACAAAAATACATCTCAGCACCACTACCTGACATTAACCCAATTGACACATGAGACTTTTTCCACATATATAACAAATATTTTATCAAAAATGATATCCAATTTTTTTTTATTATAAAAAATAGCTAGTTTTACTGGAACTATGTCGCCATGGCCATTTCCCAAAACTCTGGCATCCTCAGCAATGGCCAACTCCACATGTTGGGGCTCTCGTGGGATCCCCCTTGGGCCCTTCCCATCTCCAAGATTGGGGCCAATGACATTGCCAAATGTGTCTACGATGTGGCCTTGTTGACCCAAAAAAAAAATCCTATGACTCTCTTATGATAGATTGCCATAAGAGGTGATAAAATAATGACAATTTCTATGGTTTTGTTGTAAAAACGGCGGTTTTAGTATCGTTAATTTTGTAACCAATAAGATTTTTGTAGAAAATTTTGCAATTCAGTCTCTAAATATTTTAAAAAAAATTATTTAAAATTATAATTATCTTATTTAAAATATAAAATTATGAGTAACTACATTATTGAATGATTCTTTCTCACAAAATCCATCGCCTCCCTCGGAGCACGGCAAAACTCAGAAGGTACCTCCGAGTCTCTCACTCTCTCCCATGCTTACGTTGCCCTTTATTTTTTATAGTGCTAAAGATAATGTCATTTCTGATTTCTCTCTCAACCAAACCCCCCACGCTAGTTAGTTTTGGACAAGTCAACAATAAGTTCACCCCCAACTCTTTTTCTTTTCATCAATTGAACAGCTACCAGGTTAATCGTAAAGTAGGTGTGAGCAATGGTCATCTATCTAATTGCACATTTTACTTGCTAATGGTATCCACCCACAACAAGCGCGACGTTGCAAATTGCATAAAAGTAAAGAGTGACGACGGTGATGGCAGTGATGACGAGGTGATTCCCAAAGTCTGCAAGACCACCGATAGTGGCCATAAAATGAAGGACATTAAAGACTATGATGTAATATAAAAGAATTTTATTCCTTAAAAATAATAATCTGACATTGCATTAATAAATAAAATTCCATTTTCTTATTGGTTAATAAAACAACGATTTCAAAACCGTTGTTTTATTAACAGTACAGTAGAAGTCCCCTAAAATAAGTTGGGTCATATTAACGTTTAACCTGCCTTCTTAAGATAAGCAGACTGAGGTTTTCTAACTCATCAACCATTTTAACTATCCGCCGTCAAGAAAATGGAATGGGGTCGAGTTTTGCTATTCGAATAATGGAACAATATTAGGCTTTTCTTTTAAGCTACAATTATCTTTTGTAAGTAACCAATGAAAATTAAACCATCTAAACTAGGGTGGCGTTTAGAGTGGGGAAGTGTTTATGTGAGGAAGTGGGACCCGGTGGGCCGATGTGGGCCTTTAACCCACTATTAACTGTATACCCGATATTGTGCAAATAGCATATTGACCCATTTAGTTTTATGAAATTAGGAGATGTGCCCAAAAGTTTTGTCATTTAGATTTCTCTATATAGATTTAAAATAAAGATACGAGTCATCCTTTTCCTAAATAAAAATCGTCCTAATCCCATTTCCGGCCACGCTGCGTTAATAATTTTTTATAAATTCAATAAAAATGAGTTTTATTATTATTTCTCCCTGTTATGGATAAATTAATTAAATTCTTCATAAATAGTAACAAAAGTTGTTATTAATAACTTCATCAGTTAACCTATATACACACATGCTTTGCAGGAGATTGTACCAACCAATCCTATGCTTCGTTATTAATCATAAAAAATACTCCACTCGATTATAAGCAAAAAAAAATTCAAATGTGGTGGTCTAAAATATAAATAAATTTTATCTTATTTAATAAACTATTTTTCACAAAATACCCTTCATTTAATGTAGATTTTAATTTCAATGACTATTTTATTAAGGACAATTTAGAGAATAAAACTCAATTCTTTAAGAAGATCAATAAAATTAAATGATGTTAATCAATTTTCTTAATTAGTGTGAGTTATTTTTTATTTTTTTGCTTATAATTGAATTAATTGAGTTCGGAGGGAGTACTTCCACTGGACTCGATTATAAATAAAAAAAATTCAAATGTGGTGGTCCAAAATATAAATAAATTATAAATGATTTCATTTTATTTAATGAATTCTTTTCCACAAAATACCCTTCATTTAATGTAGATTTTAATTTCATAACTCTTTTATTAAGGACAATTTGGATAATAGAGTTGATTTCTTTGATAAGCCCTCGAGTAAAAACCAATGTCCCTCCCCCCATTACGAAATTTCTACTACTCAATGAAAGGAGCATAAAATTAAATGCTACTATAGCCTATAGCGATTTTTTTTAAGTAGTTGACGATAAAAGGTTTAGTGTGATTTGGTTTATTTAATCAGTGTGAGCTCTCGACCCAAAAAAAAAAAAGATCAGTGTGAGCTCAAAACGTCACCCTTGATTTTCAGACAAAATCATGATTCACGAAAAGGATTGAAACATTGACCAAAAAAACAAAAAGGATTGAAAGTATGCATAACGCATTAAATTAATTAATTAATTAAAAAAATAAAGAAGGGGGAGGTGGAACGGAGGGGAAGGGTGGAAGATGAAGGAGAAGGGAGGTGGTGGGCGAGGGCGAGGAACAAGGAGCAATGAGAGAGAGAAAGAGGGGGGGAGTAGAGAGAGTTTTGTTAACTTGAAAAAATTGATAACGTGTCAGCTAAGATGTTTAAGGTGAGTTAGAATTAAGTAAATAATCTCAAACTCTAACTAAAGATTAAAATAAAAAAATATATTAAAGAGATAAAAAACATTTTGCTTTTATTATAGGGACTAAAAATATATTTTAGTCTAAAAAATATATACACACAAACTATGCGTGTTTAAATTCAGGTATAAAAAAAATAATATTATATAATATTTTAATTTTGGCCATTTTTTTAAAACCTATGAAATCATAGCAACTGTCAAAGTTTTTAGTAATACAGGCCCTAAAATGTAAATAACTTTTAGAACTAGTGATCCCTTTTATTCAGGTCACTATTAACAAATCACAACCTTTAAATTTTTTAACATTATATCTATGGTTGAGAATCAATCAGATCCCAATTCCTCACAGTAGGGAAGGATAAACACTTCTCCACTGTAAACGCCCCCTAAACTAGCTAAAAGTACAACAATCCAAAATAGCACACTCGTGGCCGTAGTTTGAAAACCGACATGGCTGGTGCGGATGGTGGAGTGTGGATGCCACCTGTGCCGAGAAAGAAGGGAGTAGTCAAGATTGGGTTCTGGCCGGCGCCAGAAGAAAGAAAAAAACTAATGCAAACGATATACTCCCTATATAACAATTCAAAATACGAAAAAAATTTATGGTACTTCATCAAATTTTAAAATTTAATATAATATTATTCAAACTCATAGGATATCACTGCATCATGCGGTTAGGTCCAGAATACTACAATCTATATCTATCTATAAATCTATGAAATGGATAAATCAATATTTTTATCCTCTGTGTAATGTGTAATGCACCGGTACAAGTTTGAATGTCTAAGCGTTTTTATTAATTATATCCCACCACCGTTTTTTCAATTAATGTGTAATGTGCCTACAAATACATGGATTGGAATCTTTCCTTCACTCACTCCTTATGTGAGAGTAATATGTGCGCTTATTGGCTGGCCAAATTTGGTAGTAGCATGAACAGTGGTCTTGGAATGTGGCATCAGTGTCCTCATGAAATTTCCACCACTCTACTTGCGGATGCTATGAGAATGGAGAGGCTCATGAGCTAGTTTTTGTTTTTTTTTCTTTGCTGTTTATTTCCCATCAATCAAAGAAAAAGTCACCGCAAACCACATACGCAATTACTTCATAAAAATTAAATTCAAAATTGTTTAAATTAAGTTGGATTGGGTTAAAATTAAATTTAAAATAAAATTAACTGATTGATAAAATAAAATAAAAAAATAAATCAAATTCCTGAAATCAGATGCAATTCGATTCGGAATGAGCGTGCGTGTTCGCGTGGCATTTCCTACCGCTTGCAAGGAAGGATCCAGAACAAAACGCCACGTGAACCAAAGTTCCACATCCAACGGTCCACGCCATTTTTTTCTCTCACCTAGTAGTAGTCCCCTAAATAAACGCGAAAGGCAAAACATTATAAATTCTAGATCCTTCTCCTATGGGACCCGCAGTCTGTTGCTCCATCGTAGCCGTCCATTAAACCCGATTCTTAATCCATTTTATTTTTTATTTGCTTATAAAAACATAAATATAAAGACGAGAATAAACGTGGCCTGTAGTGGCGTTGTGACGTTCTTCTCTAGTTGGTTCGGATCTAGAAGTGGTGTTGGTGTTGCTGTTCTTCTTTCTCTTCCTCTCGTTGATCGAACTACTAGGGTTTCGATCCGTGCGAAGTTTTCAGGTAAAGTACAAAGATGTTTGGGAGGGCACCGAAGAAGAGCGACAGCACCAGGTACTATGAAATCCTGGGCGTCTCTAAGAACGCTTCTCAGGACGATTTGAAGAAGGCTTACAAGAAAGCCGCCATTAAGAATCACCCCGATAAGGGTGGTGATCCCGAGAAGGTTCCCGATTTCTCACCATCTTATTTGTTTTTTGTTAATTTAATTTGTTATTCAATTATTCTCTTGTCGTTTATATTATTCTGATTCTGACTAGTTGTTTGGCGTAGCGAGGATTAATTAATCAGTTTGTTTCTTAATTTTGAATGATTTTATTTGATTTTGAGTTTTGTGGTTGATTTAGGATATTTGTAACACACTAGTGGTAGTAGGCTTTCGTGATTGATTTAGGGTTAGATTTTCTCGAAATTTTGAGTTGTGTTGGTTTAGAAAGAGCTTGCGGTGGGGTTAGGCGTGGCATGGGTGATTTATGCTTTTCGTTTGGTAATTCGCGTTGTTGTGAAATACGATTGCATTATATAGAAGTCCTAATTTATAGTTTCAGTTAAGTGCTGACTGTACGTTGTTAGCGCGTAGTGAGATTTCAAAAGCAAGTGAGGTGAGGCTCGGTGTCTTTTTTAACTGAACTAAATTTTTCTTCTCCTTTTTGGGGTGTAGTTCAAAGAGCTGGCACAAGCTTATGAGGTTCTGAGTGACCCTGAGAAGCGTGAGATATATGATACATATGGTGAAGACGCTCTTAAGGAAGGAATGGGTGGTGGAGGTGGTGGCCACGACCCATTTGACATCTTCCAGTCTTTCTTTGGTGGGAGTCCCTTTTCATCCGGTATGATTTATTCATAACACTGAAATGCAGTTTTGAGATTTTGATTAATCTTCATCAATCAATTGTATAGTTTGGTTATCTGAAAAGAGTTTTGGCTCATGTGAACAGGTGGTAGTAGCCGAGGACGGAGGCAGAGACGTGGAGAAGATGTGGTTCACCCTCTCAAGGTCTCTTTGGAGGACCTGTACCTCGGCACATCTAAGAAGCTCTCCCTCTCGAGAAATGTCATATGCTCAAAGTGCACTGGGTGGGTATCATTAGAGTTTTGGTTTTGATTAGTTTTTAGGGTAAAATTGCCTTTATAGTAAGTTTATGATTTTGTTCTGTTTAGAACACAAAATAAGCTAGATTTTGTGTTTGCATAATTGTTGCCTATTTCAAAGGCAGGATTATTTACATTAGCTGTTGTTTTTGTAATTTTTTACAGCAAAGGTTCTAAGTCTGGGGCTTCTATGAAGTGTGCTGGTTGTCAAGGAACTGGTATGAAAGTCTCTATAAGACACCTTGGTCCATCAATGATTCAGCAAATGCAGCATCCTTGCAATGAATGTAAGGGTACTGGTGAAACCATCAATGATAGAGACCGCTGCCCACAGTGCAAGGGAGAGAAGGTTGTACAAGAGAAGAAAGTGCTTGAGGTTATTGTGGAGAAGGGAATGCAGAACGGGCAGAAGATTACATTCCCTGGTGAAGCTGATGAAGCAGTACGTTGAGGATTTTAGTGTTATGGATACCTAGTTTCATGAGTTGTAGAATTTACAGAATTTAAAATTTAAAATGACTCGAGTTTGTTTGTGTTTTGCAGCCAGACACAATTACTGGGGATATCGTTTTTGTGCTTCAGCAGAAGGAACACCCCAAGTTCAGAAGAAAGGGAGAAGACCTTTTCGTAGAGCACACTTTGTCCCTCACTGAGGCTCTCTGTGGTTTCCAATTTGTGCTGACTCACTTGGATGGCCGGCAGCTCCTTATCAAATCAAACCCTGGGGAAGTTGTTAAGCCTGGTATGTAATAATGTAGTAAATGATTCACACGTTTGTCCCTCAAATTTGCTGTGTGATAGCAATGGCTTTGCTTAAAAAAATTGATTTTTTGCTGGTTGTACATGCAGATTCATACAAGGCTATTAATGATGAGGGAATGCCGATGTACCAGAGGCCATTTATGAAGGGGAAGCTTTACATTCACTTCACCGTGGAGTTCCCTGATTCTCTAAATCCTGATCAGGTGAAGGCTTTGGAGGCTGTTCTGCCAGCTAAACCTTCATCACAGTTGACAGACATGGAGCTGGACGAGTGTGAGGAGACTACACTTCATGATGTCAATATGGAAGAGGAGACAAGGAGGAAACAGCAGCAGCAAGCTCAGGAGGCATATGACGAGGATGATGATATGCCTGGTGGGGCACAGAGGGTACAATGCGCCCAGCAGTAATCACTTCTGTAGCAGAAGTAGAATCAGAGATCATGATGATGGTGATGATCACGTGATAATGTTATTTGTTCTTTAACCGTAGTGTGGACAAAACATAAGTAGTGTTTGATCAATCATTTTGAGAATGTGAACACTGTACTGCTTGCTTTTTGTTGTCGATGGGATAACTTCCATTCTGACATCCGAAATACTTCTCTACTATGTTGGTATTTTTTGAAACATCTACTATATTTATTTATATCTTATCTAATGCGATGTTATGTCCCATTTTGTTGTGTGCGCCTTTCTGCTGATGAGAAAAAAGGAAAGCAATGAAAATGAATATCCAAATATTCTTCTAAGAAACCAGAAGGATTTCAAACAATATCAAACAATAAAGGAAATAACTGTGGAGTGATGTTATAGAGAAGAGTTGCACTTGCCCCTTGATTCGTTAGTTGGGACTTGATTTTCCGACTGCTGTAAGGTTTTGGAGCTCCACTTGCTTGTAACTTTTGGGTTTTATTTGGAAGTTCAAATTGTTACTTATGGATAGTCTTGTGGGATAAGTTTATTTAATAAAAAAAAGTTTAAGTTTATTATTTTGGCCCTGTTTGGCATAATAGCTTATTTTACAACTTATAGTATAAGTTGTATAAGTTATTTTTATAATTAAAGAAAAAATATAGTAAAATTTATTTCATATAAGTTATAAGTTGTTTTGATAAGCTATCATAGGTAGCTTATGAAAAATAAGTTCAAAAGAGCTTATGAACCAGTCATAAGCTGTGTTCATAAGTTCTGCATAAGTCAATCCAAACAAGTCCTTAATCAAAATATAGAAGTGTTTCAACTTATAATTTAGGTTGAATTGTATCGTCTCGTTCGAGGTGGTTTTTTGTTTTATGTTTTGAAAATTTTGAAAACCAAATCTAGTTTCAGTTTTGAGTTATGAGTTTTAGTTTTGAGTTTTAAGTTTCAGTTTTTTTTTTTTTAGTTTAGTCACTTTCTTTACCTCGCCTCACTATGAATGGTGAAGGCACGGGAGAGATGACACTAGGGGTGGCAAACGGGATGGGCTGGTCTCGCCTAACCCACTTTTTTGACAGACTGGGTTTTTTCAACCCACGGCCCGCCCGTTGGGTTTATTATGTTATTTTTTAAATATTTTTTTAGTTTTTTTATTTGTCGTGGGCTTGGGCCTCCAAAAACGGGTCATCCCCCCGGCTGGCAATCCACCCTTAAACGAGACGGGCTGTATTTTTTTTGCCCACTATCCTCGGCGGGGCGGGCAAAAAACCGACTGGGGGTGGGTCGACCCATTTTGCCATTCGTAGATGGGACGAGAGGATGCTGAAGGGACACGAGTAGAGTTGGATATATGGACCTTGACTTGTTTAACCCGCAGCCCGTGCGGGCTATGGGTCACTTAAATATAGACCCGTTTTAAATGCGGGCTTTTTTAGCCCGGCCCATTTAACCACGCGGACCAATTTTTTTAATTAAATTTTAAAGTTTTAATGTATATTTTATTTTAATTTTTTCAAAATTTAATTATTTTCTCTTTAGTAGGCCCACGAGCCACCCCATTTAGCCCATTAACTATGTGGGCTGGACGCGAGTCACATCATGCAAGCCCATTTATTTTGCAACTTGGGCCGGCCCGATCCGTTTATATACAAACTGGTTTATCCGTATACCCACCTCTAGACACGAGAGAACGAAAGTATTTAGCGTTTAAAACTGAAACAAGAATCACAAAACCTATTTGTATGGTTTTGAGATTTAGGTTAAAACTGTTTTGAAATTAAGAAAAAAACCAATTCAACCCCATTTTACCTGAACAAGTTTTATTTTCAAATTTAACTTTTAAAACCAAAAACTAAAAACTTGAAATCACCCCAAATAATCCCTTAATTATTATAATTGTGTGATTTTAGTTTCTTAATTTCTAATTAAAACAATTGGGTCTAAGTATTTCAATTGTTGTAATCTGATTTATCTGTCATTGTGTGTCAAAATGATTCAATTATGTGCCAAATTAGTCTTACTTGTGAGGGAAAGATTTAATTATTCAGTTCTTTATACCCAAAAAGACTCAAAATTGATGCCATGCACTGCGCGTGGTATTTGTTCGATTTGTTTAGTCGATGACTGTGTTTTTTTTATTAAAAAAGATATTCATCCATTCAAATTAATAAAATATATCGATAATAACACAAATTTAATATCACTAAAAACTAAAAAATATGAATTTGCGAATAAATTATTTGACGTCGGTTGTTTATTGAATTTTTACTTTTTAATTTTATATAAAGTTTTATAAAAAATAAGCATACAAAATTATTTGATGACTGCTGTTTATTGAATTTTTATTTTTTAATTTTATATAAATTTTTATAAAAAAATAAGCATACAGAATTAATTTTATCTTTTTTTTCAAAACTATTTTTTGATACATTTTCAAAACTTAAAATATGAAGTAAAATATTTGTTTTATAGAATTTTTATCACCTGAAATAAGAAGTAATTGTCTTATATTTGTTTCAAAAAAAAAGTAATTGTCTTATATGAAAATAAACTAAATCACAAAGAGAGTAGGTGTAAAGAAAAAAAAATCAGAAATACTAAAAATATCTTGTATCGAAATCTCACAAATGAGGATCTTAAGAAGAGAAAATCAATTAACTCCAGCAACTTATTGATGTTATCGTTATTTATTATTTATTATTGTGTAGACACATGTAATAATGGGGACCCAACACATTCAATAATTCAATAATATCCCTAAACTAAAATTTGTCACTGTCGTTACCTCACTCTCTTTCGCCAGGCTCCTCTTCTCTCCTCTCCTCCTGGTTCATCTCACTCCCCTTTAGCGCAATCCATGGAGTTCCTCAAGCTCTACCTTCTTCTCTCCTTGTCCATCCTCTCACTTTCATCTTTTCACGTTCAGGCTAAAGTTAACTTCAAATACTGCGGTACTAATCCCCTCTACCCCTCTCTCTCTTTTGACTTTTTTTATTCCAATTCTTATTCTTATTTTGATTATTATTGGGAGTTCATCTCGATCAGTTCAACATTAGGATTTCGGATTCAGTTTTTTTATTTGTCTCTGTTTTAATTTTTAACTATAAATCTCTTCATTAATTATTCATCTGCACAGTGGATTTTCTACCCCCCCCCCTTCCCCCCTTCCTTTCGAACTGCATGATTCTTCGACCCTCATATATTTTAGCGGATTCAACACTCACCCAACGGATTTTTATGGAAAAAGTTTTTTTTTGGGATTAAATTTTTGTTGCAAATTGCAATCTGTCATTGTAGATAAGTTTTAGTAGCTGTGTGATGTGATGTGATGTGATGTGTGAGCTTCAGTACTGGTGGCAGCAGTAGTTCATGTGGTCATGTTTGTTCAGATTTGTTTTAGATTTTATTATATATGGTATCTCTTTCTGACTTTCTCTATTTATTTTTTTCCACTAAAAAAATATCTGTGTAGATAAGAAGGGAAACTATGCTGTGAAGGTGTCTGGAATTGAAATATCACCAAACCCTGTGGTGAGTGGCCACCCGGCTACCTTTAAGATCTCGGCTACTTCTGGTAATCTCTCTCTGTTTTTCTCCATATTTATCTAGTTTTTGTGGGAGCTGCCTCATCGATTTGATGTGCCACTTATCTATTTTAATGAATTGAGTTTCTGTCTCTACTTCATGCAGGTGAAGCTATTTATGGTGGAGAGTTGGTAATTGGAGTTTCCTATGTTGGGGTGCCTGTCCATACCGAAACCCGTGATCTTTGTGAGGAAGTGTCTTGTCCGGTTTCTAACAGCAATTTTGTGATTTCTCACACCCAAACACTGCCTTCTATTACTCCACCGGTTAGTTTCACTTTATCAAATAAACACTCTTAATAATGCTGAAGACATTCTAAAAATATCATCCTATCCTGATCTAAAAGTTCACTTTGACATCTTTTAGGCCCCCCTTGAGCCTTGACAGTTGACACTCAAATTGATTTCGGCATTATGAATTTTATATAACTCTTATTTTGGTGCTTAATTTTTCTTTATTGGCCATTTGTGATTTTGCACTTGGTGTACTGCTCCATTTTCCCTTTTGGGCTTGTATCTTAAAAAATTATTGCAATGTAAAGGTTGCTTTAATCAAGAGTAGTTAAATTAATCTCTTTTGAATGCCAAGCATCATGTGGTGTACCTTTCAGTATTTCCTCACATGTAATACTTTGACACAAATGAAAATTGCATTTTGAAAAAGTAGGTTTAATGTAGAAGGAGATCAAAACTTACCTTACTTTCGCATAACCGATTCTCCCAACTCCACCCTCTACCCCTCTTAGGGTGTGGTACAGTGGTGTATCTTGAGAAGGTTGTGGCTTCTCTCTTCTCCCCCTTACATCATTTTAAGCAATTTTCATTGGCGATTCACTTTTTCAGTTTTCCCTTCAATGGAGATCACATAATACTACAAGTTTCATGGTTGAAAAGTATCTTGGGCCTCTTAGGAAGTGATTGGGATTTCATACATTGGATTCAAGGTAGGTGGTTAAAATGGAGAAATGCTTAAAGCATGATTTATGATCCCCGAGTGCCTATCAAACTTAAGGGTAAAATCTACCATACAACTGTAAGACCAGCGGTGCTATATGGTATTTTGAATATTGGATAGTGCCAACAAGAGCAATCAATAAGTTTAGCGGATATGTGAATGTTTAGGTGGATGATTGGACATACAAGAAAGGATAAGGAACAAATGTATTGAGGAAAAAGTTAGTGTAGCACCTATTGATAAGATTGTGGAGAATTGTGTAAGAGATTTGGACTATGAGAAGAACACCAATAGAAGCTTTAGCAAGGAAAGTCAATCAAGTGGAAGATAATTCAAAAGAAGTGGTAGAGGCAGACCTAATAAAACTTAGAGAAACCATTAAAAAAGACCTTTGCTTGGTTTTATTGAAAACTTGGCTTTTGTGTTATTTTATAGAGTCCAAGGCATTGATTGATTCATGTAGCTAGCTCCACTAGTCCATTTAGTGGAGTAAGGCTTTTTGGTAGTTAATTCAATTTTACCTTTGTTTTTGCTTGGAAGTTAAATTTTACAGATTTTTAAAAAAAAAAATCTTTAATCAATGTTTTAATTCCTGAACAACCCATGTTTATGGGATACATTTACACAAATGGTTACTCTTGAATTGTTCTATCATGTTATTAGGTATCCATGCTTCCATCTTAAGTTCCTTTTAAGGTTCGAAATCCTTTCTTCAAATTTATGGAATTTTATGAAGTCTAGAAGTGTAATCATTAGTCATCACCCATTGGCAATTGGTTTGATGACTCTTACGATTGACTAAGAGGCATTTAAACTCTGAATCTCTGACAGGTGAGAACAACCCTGCAATATAGGCTACATGCCTTGGAATTATTATTATTATTGTTGTTGTTGTTGTAAATACATCCACACGCCCTGGTTTTTTACTTCTAGGAGTCAAACGTTAGACCTCTACCGAAAATAACAACCCACCCAGACACTTGAGCTAAGTCTAGGCATATAGAGCCTTGTGTTAGGCAGTAATGGAATGGACTTTATGTACAAGGATCAACAGGCACATTTGTCCGTTGATGGATAGATATGATAGTCATAGAATATAGATGTGCATTTGTGGAAGTTTGACAATTGTGCAGAAACTGTGTGTTCCCTTGCTGAGGGAGAGGGTCCATCATGTTAATTCATAGTTTGCATGGTTTGAAGATTGATCTGAGAATTTAAGGTAATGCACATGGATAAGGTGGCAATCAACACCGATTGCCACATATTATACAGAAGACTTTCCACATGTACAAATATTCTTTCAATCTATTTGCTTGTTTTAATCATCCTTGTCTTACATCTTTTATTGAGGTAAACCTTTTCAGTTTTGGTTAAACATTACATTACTGTTAACTGGGTTCATTTCCTTATCTTCATTTTCATGTTTTGCAGGGACCCTATGCTCTGAAGATGACACTGAAGGATGACAAGGGCGAGCTGTTAACTTGCATTAAGTTTAATTTTAAAATCGTTCTCGGAGCTTTGGTGTCTGACATGTAAAGTTTCCTTTGCATGATTGATCTGGATTCTGGGGTACTACTTTGCTTTGTTATCAAGCTTTTTTATTTTTATTTTTATTGTAACGTGTACTGTATATCACCTTCCAAGAGCATATCAATGCTATCAAATGTTACAGTCATAAATTCAACAGCCATGAATTGACTATGGTCAATGTTGTTAAATGTTAGTCATGTCAATGAGATGAACATGATGTTGTCTACTGCGAATGACGCAAAACCTTCCTCTTTGTGAACTTGGATTAGAAGTGTGATTTCCATCAATTCATATAAATAGTATAGAGTAAAGGGTCATTTTAGTCCATGAGAGATATAAGCGGTGTCATATTAGTCCCTGAGAGATAGGAAATTAAAATTTCGTCCCTGAGAGAGACACGTTTTTCAGTTTGGTCCCTAAGTAATACTTTCAAGGACTAAAATGACAGTAAGTAATCACTTTTCAGGGACCAAAATGATAGTAAATAATCACTTTTAAGGATCAAAATGACTAACGGATGATAGTTGATGACTTTTTTTGAATTTTGCATCTGTCAGGGATCAAAGTGACACCGTTTGACACTTTTAGGGACCAAAGTGACTGTTTATTCAAATAGTATAGGATGGGAAAATAAAACTAATCTCGACGTAAACTAAAAGATATCAAATATGTTTTTCCTTGGTTTTTCAAATATAATTTTAGGAGGCCTTTGTTTCAAGCTATATAATTATATTTGCAAGAATGGTATGCAATCATGAGATACTTATCAATGTCAATTTAAATTAATATTTTTTATTTATTTACTCATTTAAATAAAATTTATGTTTTCCTTTAATTTTTTTAATTAATATTTAAATTTGTTCAATTATCATTAGATGTAATAGTTTTTTTTATAAATTATCATTAAAATAAATTTTTAAATGATATTATTTTTAGAATTAAGAATTTTAAAAACATGCATTTTTTATCGTGATTTATGTTTTTGCTGTTTATAAAACCTTTTTTATTAATTAAACTATTTTTCTTATCAAAATTAATTAAACTATTTTTAATTTGTATTTTTCATGCCTCTTATATATATATATTTTATTATTTTTGAACCGCATGCCTCTTATATTTTAAATTTTAAATAATAAAAGCAACACTTTTTTCGATTACATGGAGGCTAAGCAGCCAAACTAAACAGCTATAATAAATTCAATAAAAAAAAAAAACAGCTATAATAAAAGCAACACTACTACTTAGTATTTCCCATCATGTTACCAAAAAAACTACTATAGTATGAAAAAAAATTATCAATAAAGTAAGGAAAAAGAGAAAATATATAATGAGTCTCATATGAAAATTACTTTTAGGCTCCGTCTAGGGTGAACCACCAAATAGGTGGTTCTCCATGGTGAAGTATGATTTAAATTATCTAAATAGGTGGTTCACCATAGACCATTTTTATTAGCCCTTAGATTAATCTCCTTTTTTTGATCTTATCATGGACTCTCCACATCATATTTTTCCCTATCTACACAATACACACTCTATTCCTCCATCGCTGTCACCATGGACCTTTCTCCACTGCCGCCATGGACCTCGCTCCTTCCACCACCACGAAACCCCCATCCCTTTCTTCTACTTACTGTCACGGCCACAACGGCGGTGGGACACTCCTTCTTCTTCCACCCAACCCAACCCCCAACCATTGCTCACTTCGCAACCTGTAATGAAAACCAGTGAGCAATGGTCTGAAATTGATCTCGGTGTCGATGTCGTCCTTACGATCCCTGCAACAAACAGATCTTCGATTCGACGATCTCGCCATAGGGAGAGACTCGAGCCTTCCTCTTTTGATTCTGATTCAACTTCCTCTTTTGCCCTCCTCTTTTGATTCTGATTCAACTTCGTCTTCTACTTCTTCCCCCTCTTCCTCTTCTTCTTCTTCTTCGTGTTCAGAGTGTTCGACTTCTTCGTCGCTCAGGAGTTCGAACACGAAGCTGGGTGACATTGTTGGGAGTTGGAAAATGCAGAAAGGCGGTTTGTGGAAGCAGGGTTTAGCAGGAGAAGGAGGGGGTGGGGTGGTGATGATCTGACGGCGGTGGTGGACGGTGGAGGGAGGCCGCAGAGTCGTGGTGGGACAGGGAGGAAGGTGGGTTATGGATTGTGTGAAGCGGAAGCCTTGTGCGTCCAATATTTCAATACCTGTGCGTCCAACGTTTTCACAGCCAGCGGAAGCCTTGTGCGTCCAATATTCCAATTTGCGTGTGCGTCCAATATTCCAATTTGCCTATGCGTCCAATATTTCAATACCCTGTGCGTCCAACGTTTTCACAGCCAGCGGAAGCCTTGTGCGTCCAATATTTCAATACCCTGTGCGTCCAACGTTTTTACAGCCAGCGGAAGCCTTGTGCGTCCAATATTCCAATTTTCCTGTGCGTCCAATATTCCAATTTGCGTGTGCGTCCAATATTTCAATACCCTGTGCGTCCAATATTCCAATTTTCCTGTGCGTCCAATATTTCAATACACTGTGCGTCCAACGTTTTCACAGTCAGCGTCCAACGTTTTCTATCTGCATCTGTTTTTTTTTCTGGATCTGGTCTGGGTGTTGGTTGGGGTTGCAGAGGGAGCCATACAAGCTCTCATGGTGGTTCGGAGGGTAGCTTTTCCTTCAATGTCGGCGGTGAGTTCCTTTTCCGGTGAGCCTTCAACCTTGACTGTGGGCGAAGGGTGGTTGCGAAGAAGAGGGTGGTGGCGGTGGTGTGGGATAGGGGAAGGGTGGTGGCGGCTGCAGTGGGGTGGAGAAGAGATGACCATTGCCACCGTGGATGAGGGAAGAGAGGGAGAGGAGAGAGAGAACACGATTGGGGGTGGTAGCGGAGGGTGGGGGTAGAGATTGTATGGGGAAAGGGACTGTGTTCTCATTTTTTGTTCTCAACTCATCTGGGTCATTAATTATTAAATTGATATATCTAATGGCTACTAAAGTTTTATAAAAATTTTACAATTAGTGGTCCACCATGCACCACTCATATGTTTGGATTTTTTAAATGGTTCACAGTGAACCATTTAATTTGGTAGCCCACCCTAGAACGAACCTTACTTTTATAATAATTACTTATCCTAATTTACCAAACTCATCCAATCACTTATTCTACGTTTTTTACGATTTTTTTGTAACAATAAAAAAAATTCAGCGACAGAGAGAGACAGCAAAACGAGTGGTGCTTCTTCCTGTATCGTGTTCTTCTCCCATCGTAATTAGGGTTTTCAGATTTCCACCCTATTCTCATTTCTTCACCCTCACCAGCCACCATGGTTGCAAGCTACAAATGATTCATTTTTTCCGACCAATAACTGAACACAACTTTCCAATTCCTCCGTAGTTTCATTTTGGTAGCTCCATAACTACTCGCCGGTGTCCGGCGATTCGGTACGTTATAATATTACCGAGAGGAAGGGCTCTTATTTTTTATCTTTTTTTTTGTAATTTTGTCTCTTCCCATAAAATTGCACGCTCTCTAACTTGCGAAAGTTTACTATCTTAGATTTACCTAAGTTTCTAGTTAAGTTCACTAAAATTTTTATATATTACATTACATGAAATGATGGGATCCATTTGGGCTTCGGTTCCAAACTTTGTAAGAAACTATGCATTATTCTGCAGTGTCTGTTTCAATGTTAGTGGAGTGTTTCATGAGACCAAAGTATATGTACATGTATGATTGCATTGCATACAATTGCAGTGTGGCTTATGTGGTTAAGTGATTGGTTTGGGTTTTTGTGGCTTTAATAATGTCTCATTGGTTGCGTTGTTCTCACAGGAGTTGTTTGAAACAATGAGGCGGCAGGGGCAGTATGGTGATGCATCTGCCAATTCCTATGTTGCTTCCCAGATGCATCACATGGCTGGTCAAAGAGTGGAAACCAAGTCTGGTAATTTTGAAGGACGGCTAGAGGCCTTCACTCCGGAGAGAGAGGATCCGTATGCGAATTCCAAACCAGAGGGTCAGTGGAGATGGGAATTAGATGAATCAAAGATTTCTAATTCAATGACATCTCGCATGTTTAATGAAGGTAAGTGTTAATCATTGTCTCTTCATGCTTGCTTATGCACCCTGTATTAAAGGCTCTATTGACCTTGCTAAGCACTGCATCAGGATTGGACAAAATCGATCATTATTTTTGAAACTCTGGTTTCTGATGTGATGGTCACATATTGTGATTTTGAAGTTCTAACTTGTAAATAAATGTCATTTTTTACAAGTTTCCATGATTAACAGCTTTTTAGTTTTTAGTGAATCCATTTTTAAATCTCTAAAAGTAGTGACTAGTCAGTGAGATGTTTAAGTTCATCTTTGCCAAGGTTAATGTATTCAATTTTTTAATGAAATAGACCGAAATGTTGTGTCTCAAAGTTTGCTTGATAAGGTTAGTTTTCCCTAAAATAAATTATGCAGACTTGAGCAGAGAAGTGTGTGTATCATAAAGCACATAATAAATAATAAATTCTACTATGAAAAAAATAACTCACACTGCACATGTGCATCCAAGCAATTATGTTAGGCAGTCCTTTGTAGAAATTATGCTGCCCTTTCCAATTTGTTGTTAAATGTTTATTGAATTATTCATGTTTTTGGTGTTCTTTGTATGCCTAACCATAAAAGTTGCTTATTTTTCGAAGAACACACTTAAAAGCAGTTCCTGATGTATATAAGATGAATAAAACTCTTGGTGTGTGTTTTAAGTTGTTTAAGATGGTATGCTTGTTCAGAAAACATTGCTACATTTACAGAAACTATCTTACTTTTGAATTGTTAGAACATTAGCTACCATGTCTAAAATGCCTGGTTACAGGTTTGCCATTTATATCATGAAAAGGTTTTCAAAGTCCGAAACTTAGGGAAACATTGCATGTTCAGGTCAAGGGGGTGATGCTTCAAGGTCCTATTTTCAAGGGCAGAGGCGTGATCCTAAAGTGGCTTTGCAGAACCGGAGCACCAATGATTCAAGATCTCGGACTCATGAAGAAGATATAGATGTTAGATATGAAGGAAATCATTTATCACAAACTTTTGAAGGTCTTGAACAGAATTTTCATGATGACATTATGAAACTAACCAAAGAACAGAACGATGCTGAAGATGCAGAACATGCCAGGCACAGAGAGGTTAGTGTTAAATGTTAACAGTATTAATTTTTGACTTGGTTCTTGAAATACCCAAAATCTTCTACACATTTCTCAACCTTTATGTCTTTTTTCTTTCTCTTTCTTAATAGATGAACCCGTAATCATGCTACACCCTTGATGGATTGAGTAAGATCCTACTAGGATAACTGACCTCTTGGGCTTCAGCATACTGAAAATGGGAGAAACAGAAAATGGGAGAAACATAAAGAGCCATCTGGAGTCTAGACTGCTTTCGTTGATATTTACTATTTAGTTTTACAAACTAATGATCATAATAATAAAATTAATTAGGTTTTATGTTTAAGTAATAGTGTTCCAGGGTGCGAAACTTATTCCTAATATTCATACTAAAAACTTGCAGTGTGCTCATTTGAAGACTTGCCTTAGCTATGACATGCATTAGTGTTTACCCGGCAGAGAGGTTTGAAGGGTCTTGCTTTGTTAGAGGGCATTGTTATACACGTTTCTCTGCTACTGTATAGTCAACAAAGCCTATTATAATTAAGACATCTCCTTCATTAAAGCCATAATGTGATGATCCAAACAAAAAGGTGAAGGGAGAAGAATAAAGAATGCACGTCAGCTCAATCCTCTACTATTGGATCCTCTGTAAGAGTAAAGCTGCACTTGCTTCTCTTTTAAAAGTCGGGTTCCACTCTGGTATAGAATTTTTTGGGACTTGTTGAGTGGATCGCATGTTTTGAAGATAACGTGTTGTTAATTAAGAGGATATATGCTGTTAAAGAAGGCAGTATCAGATGCAGGTCATGCATTGGCATGGATTGAACTGCATCGTAGGAGTGCAAGCTTACCAATGGATTGCTAAGGGCTCTTTCAGGAAAAAAAACTTCTGGAAGGAAAAAATTGTTCATATTGGCTAGTTTTGTTGTAGGCTTTGACTGCCTATTTCCATGATAGTTAATAAACTTGAAGTGATTAAACTTGAAGTGATTATGCAAAGTTGTGAATACTGCATTTATAGAACTTACTGCTTTCTGCATCGGTTAAATAAACTAACCTTCAATATTGTGGGATCTTGATATTTTATCTTCTTAGTTATGTGACTCTTACCCATATGAAATCACCTTTACAAAGGTGGTGCTCTTTTTTATTATTTAGGTTTATCTGTCAGCTGATTGTCAGCACCAAAGTCTAGTTCTGCACCCTGCGCCTTTTCTGCCTTGTACTTATGAAGTCTTTGCCACTATGTTTTATAATTGGATAAACTGAGAGTGACCAAGATAAATCTTATGTTGAAATCTGTAGTTATTTCTCAATTTAGCTTTAACAAGTTCCGTGTATTTTTCATTGTCAGAAAATAAATGCAATCAATACTCAGTATGAAGAAAAACTGGCAGCACTTCGAGCTCAGCATGGCAGTCGCAGAGCTGAATTTCTTCAAAGGGAATCACATTCAAGACAACAGCAGTATCAGCAAATCATTAGAGATCCTTACTCCAGTAGTGGCATGGCACCCAGAGACTCTCATGCTTATGGCAACGTTAATGCTTCAGCTGCCAGTGGAGAAGTGCAACGAGGCTATTCTGCTGATCACTTTGATCCTTACAGAGAGCGAGCTCGATTTCTTGGGAGTGCAAGAGAGCAAGGGTTTGAACCTAGAGGTGCATATCCTGGAGGTCGTGTCTACGACACTGGTTCACGCTACTACAATTGAGTTGAGTTTTGACCAAAGGTTCACCTCTCAAGTTGGGTTTGTACTGTGGTTGCAATTGAAATTGCATATATTGACATCAATACCGCGTCATCTTACTTACCATCTTTTTATTACCTGATTTATGGAAATTAACGTTCCTTAGCAGCTCTGTTAAATAAATCAATGTTTGGAGGTGTACACGTTTACATTGGTGTTATGCATTTAGATGTAGGATCACTAGGATGTTTGCTGTTTTTATAATCTGTATTTATCTGATATAATCTAATCAAATCTAATCTAATACATTAAGGGTTTGTTTGGGAGAGGGTTTTTGGAAGGGAGGGGAAGAGATGACTTATACCAATATTTTAGTTTTATAAATATAGGAAAATGATGTAGAAAACATTTTAAGGTTCTCCAAAATCCTCTAAAGTCATCTCTCTGATATATTTTGAGTTCCTCAAATTTAGCATTTGATATTTTTACCGAAAATATAGGGAGAATAAGGGAAAAGAAACTGAGGGAGAAAAGAACCATGACAGTACAGTTTGCCATTCTTGAAGAAACAACGGATTTAATACCGTAATGTCTGACATTTGTTAGTTCTCAACAGTATGGACCACATTTTCACTTTCTTGTTAAGATGTGCAGCCAGACCCCTCGTGTGTAGTACCAAAGTACTCGAGGAAGCCTTAAGCACGTCCAGGACCACTGACTTTTTCACATTCTGTGGCTCTCAGTTTGTAAACATAATGCTCCCCATTGGTTGGAGCCTCAATTGCCACACAAGTAGATATGTTATTTTGAATCACCATATCCACCACCTGGGTAACATTCACAAACTACTAGGATTGGTCTCTTGGTCTTTTCACGTTTCAGTTATCTTATCCAAAAAGATAATTAACAATGATGAGAGGCAAGAAAAATTAAAAAAAAAATGAAGAGGAGGATCAAACAAGAGATATATATATAGCAGCCAATTTTGCAACTTCAGACTTAGGTTGCGGGCCATTGCAGTTTATTTAGTAAGGCTGTAGGAAAAATTTGCTGAAGGGAAGTTACGCGCTGGAAAATTATGCACATTCGTAGAGAATTCAACGATATGTCCTGCACGTTGTTCTCAGAAATTGAAAGAATAACGGCAAGGATATCACAACTTTGTGTATGCCTCAATATGGAAGAAGTAAATTAAAACTAACAACTAAATGAAGTAGAGAACTTTAGTTATTAATATTTGTCTACAAATAGATAACGCGTTATTATTTGTAGTGATGTGTGGTGGATATCCGGATCCTCTATTGCAGAGGCTGTGTTACAATAACCCATACCCACCCATTTCCATATTTTTGGGCTCTGGTTTTTCAATTTCGATTTGGGTCTTTATTTTTATTTGGTTTGTCCACCCGGATTAATCCTAGTTACTTGATTTTCGTCTGTCTTACTTTATTAACAACACTGTAAAAGCTCCCATGAATATCTCTAATGCTAGAACTCATTTTGAGTTTTTATTTCTCTTTTAGTGAGCTCAAAAATGTCACATAAAATTTAAAAACTTTTATTACCTTTTACTCCAATGGTAGAACTCAACATTGGTTTAACTTATTTTTAGTGAGTCTTACCATTACATTGCTTTTTACAAGAAAATAATTTTTTAATATATAAGAACCGATTCTTATATAGGAATATTTCTTACAGGTGGCGTCCACTTCAACCAATTCCAACACTATAAAAGACAAAAAAACCAATTTTTATATATAACAACACACATAACAACCAACATTTGAAATTCACCTTACATTATTTGGGGTTTGGGTTGGTTATGTGATGGCATGGCAGTCCTCACAATTGCAATTGCCAACCGTGAAAGTGTAAGTGACATGACAGTCTGAATAGGATCAGAGACATCGATCCCATTTATTGTTTTCTGCTGCTAGCTAGCGAAAGATAAAGTCAATTAAGTCCCTCCCCCATCCCATGCATCTTTCCATCCATCCATCTTTATTTCAGACACACACAGCAAGACCCACTTGCTCAGAGGCACACATGGATCCAATTAACCCCACCTACCTGTTTGATTTGACCCTTCAGATTCTCTATTTTTAACTTCTTCCCACCTGACAAATTACTCATCTTATCACTTACTTATCTCATTCCCCCCTCTAGCCCTCGCACTCCCGGCTCTTCCTATATTCCTCTCCCCATTACTATTTTAATTAATTTCTAACTACGAGATATATAAGTGGTTAATGTGTTCCATCTAAAGGAACAAATTTGCCTAGTATTCGAGTTCGATCTTCAGTGATGGAATAATCCGTGACCAAACTTACTTATCTCCCGGTTGAACACACGTGTCTCTGATCACAAATGGGATTATTGATTTGAGGGAGGAATTTGTACACTCTAGTATAGTATGAAGAACACAGCAACATGGTCTCTCACGTGCGTCCCTTGAATGAAGGATCCAAACATTGTCATTCAAAGACAACCACGACCCATATGTTAGACTTATATAAGACATCGATCGATCATCAAATAGTGGCGTGGCAATCCATATAAGAGCATGCATGTTATGACCATATACAGCCAGCCAGCCACTCATCAGTCTATTGTCAAACATTACAAAGCTAAGTCACGTCACCACGACTGAAGCAATACATATTGGTCAATAGTAGTAATTCATAATTTTATAGTGTCTTGTGAAGAAGAAACTCTATCTGCAGGTACCATGGAACACTGACTAATTCATGAATCACGCGCATTTTGACACTCTATGACAGATTCAAGGCTTCATTCCCTACGGCATTTTTGTTTTATTTCAAAATATATAAATTAATTAATGGAGGTAATTTAATTTGATGAAGAATTTGTGAAGGTATACAAATTGTTTTTTTTGCATGAATTTAATCAAAAAACTTAATTATACTTTTGATTTGTTTGAGTGAATTAAGTCCCTTTATTGTGAAGGTATTCAAAATATTTAAATTCTCATTTTCTATTCAAATATTTGTGAGTTTATAATAGATTTAAGATATATGGAATAATTCTAAAAATATAAAAGTCATAAGTTTAGTGAAAAAATAATAAAATTTGAAAGATTTTGTAGGATTTATGATTAAGGTTTAAATAGGCATTTTGAATAACTAAATAGTTTCAGTTTTTTACTTCCACTGTCCCGTAATAATAGTTATTTTAGAAAAGTAAAAATGTCCTAGAATAATTGTTATTTTGTTTTTTTTTTGGAGGAAGCATTAATTATTATTTTTTCAATTTTATTCCAAATAATGATTTTTATATTGTTGCATTGAGTTTTGAGCAATATAAATAATAAGGTTAATTTGGTAAAATTGTCACTCTCACTAATTAATTTATTGCATATCTTAATCTGTGTAAAAAAAACCTTAAAAGTTACTACCTCCGGTCCCATATATAAGAGAATTTAGGGTTATTTTTTTATCCAAATTATAATAAACATAGACCCATTTTAAATGCACCAATTATATAAAATTCCTTGTATACCCATTGGAGAGAGAATAATATGTTTGAGAACTAGGAGTGATTTAATGTCATTAAATGTATAAGCCACCATTTTAATCATTTATTATGAGGGGTAATCTTGGAATAAAGTTTATATTAATTACAACTAACTCATTTAACTACTTTTTATTAGTCTTTATGAATTAGGTATTTGTCTCTTATATATGGGACTGTAGGTAGTATTTTTATGGGATGGAGGGAGTATATGTTAAACCATATAATCAATATTTTGGAAAAGATTATAACATACCACATCACCCCTTTATTCTAAATAACTAAATTACCATAAATAACTAAATTAACATACTATAAAATGCAATTCCATTTAATATGATGTTGCTTGGTACTGATTATGTTTTCTGAGTCATTTTTCCCAGCCTGCTGGCTCATGGCTGCTAATTGTTAATTGACTTAAATCTGTTTTTAGTCCCTCATTTTTCACTGAGAACCATTTTTAGTCTCTCATTTTTAAAATGCATCTTTTTAGTCCCTCATTTTTTAAAAATGGTCTCTTTTAGTCCCCCGGACCATATTTTAAATTTGAAAAGTATCTTTTAAATCTATACTTTGGCCTCTCCCAAGCTTGATGCTCACTTTAACCCATTTTTTTCGTTCTCCTCCCCCTCCACTGATGCATCGCGCCCCCCATCTCCGCACGACCAAGGGAGGATCTCCGCGCGGCCAAGGGAGGTTGCGCACAATAGCGAGAAGGGAGGCGGCCACCGCGATCGAAGAGAACGAAAGAGAGACTGCATCTCATGGTGATTTCGAGGGAGGACGTTGGAACTATTCCTAGAGGGGTTGGGGGGCCGCGGTGCATCAGTGGAGGGGGGAGGAGAACGAATAAATAGGTTCAGGTGAGCATCAGGCTTGGGAGGGGTCAAAGTATAAATTTAAAAGATACTTTTCGAATTTAAAATATGGCCCGAGGGACTAAAAGAAACCATTTTTCAAAAATAAGAGACTAAAAAGACGCGTTTTAAAAATAAGAGACTAAAAATGGACCTCAATAAAAAATGAGGAACTAAAAATATATTTAAGCCTTGTTAATTTATTAACTTGGGTTTTTTTTACTTTATGAAAAGATGGAAAGGAAATTAGGGTTCCGTTTTCCTCACTCACTTCTATAGACATTTCCTTTTTACTTATAAGATTAAAAACAAACTGAGTTCTGCGAGTGTGACAGGTGAAGACATGCATGCAATACCTGCACTACATGTTGCTCCTTTAATAGGGCTGTACTCCATTAACTGAACGAGATGGTCCAGGAAGACAAATAGAAAAGAAAGAAGAAGCAAAAAGAATCAGTTATATATATATATAGAGGTAAATTAAAATCACAGCCTCTTTTATATATTTAATTAAGCAGCCCTTGCAAACATAGTGGGTAAAAGAGTTATCGGGTGGGTAGAAGCACCATATAAATATATACCCAAAAATGGTCAAACCGTAACTCCATCTCAAAAATGAAAAAAGCACTGTCTGTGTGGTCCTCCCTGGAGGATGCATGAGAGGGTGAAGTTTTGGTGTACATGCTTACTTATCATAAAAAGAATAAATTAGATGTAATCATTTTTTTTAAAGTGTTTATAACGGTCGAAGAAAGAGAATGTAAATATATATGCGTCTTGTCTGGGTTTAGAAGTTCAGAATTCTAAACTTACAGAGAAATTGATTTTGTATTGCATTCTTATTTTTTCTCACATATGAAAAAGAGAAAAAAACCATTAATAGTCACGATTAAATAGATATATAAATGCTTATGGGAAAATTTAAAAAAAAATTTAAAAAAAATTGAATTATAAAGGTTGATTTCATTTTATCTAAAAAGTTATTAATTCAAAAGCTCATATTATAAGTGTTTATAAAAAAAATTATCCAAACAGGAGCATAAATCTCACCACATAAAAGGGGAATTTATGTAGTAGAAGGAAAGTGTTAATTTGTTTACTTAAGTGCTCAAGTTCAACATACATAATAAATGCAATCACAAAAATAGCAATCACGTTTCATAATTAACAACGATAGAAAAGGGGCAACACATATAGTAGTAGTTGTACTATTGAACATTGGTGAGAAGCTGAGGTTATAAATTTGAAGGGGCGAGTAGTCTCCCATGCATCCATCCAGTTGTACGATTGGGAAATTTGATGAAGTACCTCATTTTTTTCACTGATATAGTTCAAGCATAGAAAAAAACAAGCTGATACTCACAGGCTACCATTTATATATATCAGTAGAATCCATTAGACTTTTCGGTCCCTTCTCCTGATCCTTGGTCCAACTTTGCCTGCTTCCCAAAGTGAATATGTGGGAAATGCGCCCACTGCATATACATACATACAGATAATTATGACGTGGCAATCATCAGAAAGAGAAAATTCATATATTTTTTCTAATACATTTATGATATATAGATATAGTCATTAAGAGTTGTGAAGGACAATCGGTATAATAAACTGCAAATGAACTTAATTAAAAAATTTAATAGTGATGGATAATGCTATTATTCTTCTACAAATTAACACCCTTGAATTTGAAAAGCAGCACTGATGTTACTAAATTAGTATGTTATGTTAGTAGGGGAGGTTTGAACCCATGTTCTCCTTATGATCATTTCAACCCTTATATTTCTCCTCCAAACCACTAAACCACCTTATGACTCCCTATACTATAGTCATAGATAAATTAATCAACAAGTATCATAATCTTTCCATAACACAAGGATAGAATGCATGCATGTATATATTAAATAGAAGCATAAGTTATATTTTCATGTTTTGGGTCAAGAAATTAAGTTCATAAATTCCAGCCAGGGCGCCCTATCAAATTAATTAACTTAGCCTTGGCCTCATACTCATACTCGGCTGATTCTAGACACTGTATTAAGATGCTTTTGTATATATAGTAGAGACTTAATTACCCAAACAAAAATGTAGGCCCTATACCCAGAAATGCTTATTCGCATTCCTTTTGTGCATCAGTTATTGTAAAATTTTCTCGTCATGATGTTGGTACTTATCTATGCAAGACTGACCTCGTGCTGTGAGTATGTGACCAATCTTTTAAATGTTGATATTGAAAATGGTATAAAAATAATTTAGGAAAAGTAATGTTAAATATCAATTATCTGTAGGAAAAGTATTGTTGGTACAATTGTGTGGATTAATTAGTTAGCTTAAACTCACGTTTTTGGCTGCCGAGCTGAAAGCCTCCCTGTGGCTGATATCTGGATTACTGGCCTTAATCCTTTGGATTTCCTCCCTGCAAATAATTAACCACATGGTATATATAGAGAAGGTTTGTTATTTGTTTTTGTTTAATAGTATCATCTACTAATAAATGTTGATAAAATTTGATTTGGTTTTTAGTCATCATATCCCCAAAAACTTATATATAGTGGAGGAATTATCATAGTTTTTTCTCCTAATAAAAAAATTGCTAATAAGTATAATCATTTTGATGTTTTATTTATTATTATTATTATTATTATTATTATTATTATTAAATTAAATAAATATATAAAATGAAATACATATATTGACATGCTGCTAGCTACAAAATCACTTGCTAATCAACTCCCTTAAAAATAAGAATAATAATGATATCTGAGATATCATAAGACTAAATATTAATGCTGCACCTTGATACGGTGATACCAAAGAAGATTGGGAGAAGCAAGGAAGTTGAGTTGAAATGATAAACTCGAAAGATTACTTACTTAATGAACCGGTTATAAGCAGAAGGAACACGATGTCTCTTCTCTGTAGCTGTGATATATAGTCACGAGATCATTTAGCTAGTTTAGAATATTAAATAAATTATATAGGAACATGACATAACGCAATCAATCATCAAAGTAAATTTACAGTGCATATATTTGAAACCCGAGAAAATTTACGTTACATATTTACTGTTATTTTCTAAAATCAACAAAAAAAATCAGGTTGAACTTTTCACAACAAGAGGTCTCATTTTTTGACACACTGGCAGTATATTATAACTGGGTAATTAAGGACCATATATTATATATGCTCGTAGCATTTCAAATATATATCATTGAAATTCCACTTGTTTGTCCAAGAGTCCTTTATTTGCTTTCCTATAGCTAGCTAGAAGTGGTTTAGTTTGGGTTTTCTAATTGGTTATTTCTCAAACAATTTTGTCGTCATTGTACAGGTCATTTCAGCGAGCACTAAAAAGCTGGAGAACCACTACTGTCAATTCCCATGAGTCTGTTATAGTAAGTGGAATCTGTAACTGTAAAAATGAAGTTACATGTGGGATAATAACTGCATAAGATATATATATCATATATTTATTTATGTGTTAATCTAGGGCATAGCATACATGACAGCAATGAATTAAGGATGGGTCAATTTTGTTACGTGAGGTCACCGTCTTGGAGGGGGCCATATAAATTTATGAATAATAAAGAAAAAAGAAAAAAATGCACAAACTGGGCACCAATTATAAAAACTTGCATCAAATGAACGCCGACTCTTTTGAAAAATGACTCATTTTTCATGACAAGTTGTCTCAATTTTTTTTAAATAGCCAAATATTAATAATTAATATGTTATATTAATTAATGATAAGCTTGTATATCATTATTAATATTAATGGTTAATGGTTAATTAAACTTGTGCTACTTGGGGAGTTAATTAATTTAAGTAGTCTAAGTCATTTTCGCCCCTAATTAAACTTCTTGGGTGTGTGTATAATAAAAAGTTCAGGCGGGCCTAGCTATTTTGTTGATTCAAATTTAGAGTAATACAAAGTTCTACTTTTGATACCGAAAGCTGCTAATACAAAAAGGGAGAGAAAAGTAAGAGTGTGACTCACGACGAATGGGTGGGATCCTAGGTTGTTGTTCATGCTCTACTGGTCGATCAAATGCCGCTATTTTGTTGTTACAATTTGAAGATGATCCTCCCAGTTCCCTGCAGCTGCTTGGATCTTCATTAAGGCCGCTTAGGTGCTGTTTCTGTGACTTAAATAATTAGCAACAGAATAATTACTTGCTAAAAGACACAATACATTAATTAGACAATTAGTGCAAGTTTAATTTCTATTTAAAAAAAAATACAACTTACAATAAAAAAATACGCTTGAAAAAGAAAAATCATCTAATTGCGTCCATAACGTAAGAAAGAGGGAATCAACTACACCAAGACGGTGTGAAATTCAAGAAAAATGGTTTTCACACACCCCAAACCCAATTAATACCCGTCAGAAATAGGAATAGAAGAGAGATGTGTGATAAATATCATAGATGAGTGATGCGATAAGAAGAGAAAGGTAGAAATAAAAAAAAATGTTAAATGAGTGTTGAAAATTGAAAATGGTTCAAAAATCAGAACTCACAAATTGAAATACCTGAGGGAGTTGAGGAGGAAATGCTTGAAGTGATGCTGCCGCCATGTTAACTGATAGCAAATTGGCACAATGCCCACACCTAACCGTCACTATGGTTAGCATACTGCCGCATGGAACACTAACCTGCCAATCCCCCATTTTCAATTTTTCAAAAACAAATCTGTATATATATATCATTCATTTACAATCTCACTAGCCAGAAATTAAGCCAGTACAGAATATCTTTTATGCACAAGATGGCATGTTGAACACTCAAAACTTCACTACAATGCAGCAAATTGAATATACATTCTACCATTGAAACCAAAGGATGAAAGGTCGATATTCACTTCACATTGTCAAGACAAGTTAACATTTATTTAGGAGATCTGAATTAAGCTTTCACATTCCCAGGAAATTAAAGGCCCTTCCAAAGCATGCCAGCATTGCAAATAAACTGATATATATGAAAATGGAGGTGAGAAAAAAAAAAACAAAACAAAAGGTATGCATATATAGTTGCCAGAAGAGAAAGAGGTTGAAGATAATATGAATAAGGCAGAGAGGGGAAGCGAGTGCAGTAATCTTTTCTCATTCATTCTGAGAGGGTCTACTTTTATGGGGGTGGTGATGGTGTTGTGTCCACTACTGTCCAGCTAGGAAGAGTGTGGCATATAAGGTAGCAGCAAAAAAGCTCAGAACCTGTCAATATTATGGGTGCTCAAATTTAAAGTTTAGTACACACTACACACTCTCTCTCGCAATGTGTCCCGTGTTTCTGGGTGCGCATCACTTTTTGCTGACACTGCAAGGCAAGATGATAAAAGATAGAAATTGTAGTGATCAAGGAAAGAGAGAAGGTGTGTGTGAAAACGACTTCACTGGAACAGAAACCATCAAGGCCAGGACACACCGTTAACCCACTCCACTACTTGTACTAGTGTAGTGCCACCAAGCTCCTCTACCAATAGATGGAAAATTGAATTTAGGCAGTGTTAAGATCATCCTCCATTTGAGGAAGAGAGAAAGAAAGAGATTAATTAATTGCTTTCTCAAAAGGGGTAATTTCAAGTTTCAACAGCGATGCTAGCTATATATGATGAAAGGATCAGATAGATTCTATTTAAAACAATAAATAAAAATAATAGACAAAGGAAAGATTTTTAATTTATGGGGCTTAATTCTGGTGCTAAATATATAATGGGTCTCTCTCTTCTGGCAGTCACAATGATCTCCACAAGTTCCTTGTAGAAAGAAAGAGGGTACACTGCCTCTGTACCTAAGGGAAGCAACAAGCCTGAAACCGTGAAAACCGAAAAGAACTTGCAGGCCGTGCTTATACGATCCTATATATAAAAGAAGATGCTTTGCTTCACTGGCAAATCATGATGAACAGAGAAATATGCACCTTCACCCCTCATCATAGAAATAATGCAATTAAGGGATCACACAGTCACAACAGACTGAGGTGAGAGAAGAAACCCTTCTGCGTGCCATCACATGGATTTTTACACAGATTTAGTTCTTGTGAGCCGTGTGTTAATTATTAGCGCTCAATTAGTCCAGAAAAAACAAACAAGAAAAAAAAAACAGCTGGTAAATAAAAAATAAAAAAGGGGAACCCTAACATCTTGGAATAGCCCTAGATATGAGCTCACAGAATCCTTTGTTTCTCTCAAATTAGGACATGACTAACTTGTTCAATGAAAATCAACAATTGTATTACGGGGTTTCGATTAATTCACTTTTTTTTTCTGCTACTACTTTTGGCTGCTTATATATCGCTTATTACCTTTAACCAATAAACTCCCATCACAGACATGAACTTCTAACCATGGTAGAGGCTATAGGGAACAAAACCCAGTTACACTTTCTCATAAAATAATAAGATAAGAGTCGAATTCTCTTGGTATTAAAAGCACACGCAATTTAAGAAATTCACTTCAGTGATGGATTAATTCCAGTATTCCTAGGGAAAGTTAACCTTTTATAAATTAGGGGTAACTGTTACTTTATTTCCAATTATTTTAGTTTAGTTTTCATCCATTTATATACAAGCATTTCTGATTAGGTCTGAACTGATCAATTTCGCTTTTTTCATGGCTAACTCAGAAACAGCTTTTCCTTTATTCTTTTGTTAACTCTCTCACTCACCTCATCATGATCTCGATGTATGAAAGAAAGAAATTACTGGAAACACGTATTGCCAAATTAGCTGATAAAAGGCATGGCACAACTCAGAAGAATTATATGGAAGAAAAAAATGAAAAGAGAGAGTGAGAAAAAGAGAGAGAACAGAAGAATTGAGGGCTTGTACCGCTAGAATGGTGTTGCAGAAGTTGCAGTGAACATAACAAACACGTTCTGTTGTTGCCATCATGTCCATTGACATTTTTTTTTTGTAAATGTGATTGTCCTTTGAGTGTGTGTGTGCTTAGTAGATTTATATATAGGCAGATCACGGGGGAGAGAAAAGAGAATCACTTGGCTGAAAGAAAAGTGAACATTGATAAAGGATTTACAGTATAGTAGACCCGGAAGAAATTAAAGAAACACAAGACAGAAAATATAAAGTGGGGTGTTAAAAAAATTTAATCTTTTTTTTTTTTCTTTTAATCCTTTAGGGTATGTGAAGAGAGAGAAAGGATGTGTACAAATTCTCAAAGGTTAAGATGGGACGAGTCTGGTCGGGGAAAGAAAACCAGTGAAGTGAAAGGGGAACTGGGGTTAGTGTGGTTTTAATATGATTTAGAAAAGATGGATTATGGGAAAATCTTGGTTTGGAATGTGAAGATTGAACATTTACAGATGCATGTGCGCGCGTGTGTGTAAGACACAAAGAGCAGAGAGTGGGGAAAGGATGGATGTGGGGGTGTGAGTGAGTGAGTGAGGATGTGTTATGATTGAGGGAATGAGTGGGTGGGAGTGACCCATCTCTAACCATATATACTGGCTTTCTGTAGCGGACGAGGGGGGCGAGATTTCAATGCTTGCTTGGAAATTTGGAATGTTTAGGAATGAGAGAGAGATAGGAGTTTTTTTTTGATATAAGAGATAGGAGTTTTATTGCAAGGGTGTTTATGGGGATCAGCGACCTGTTTATGTTGTGCATGTGAAACATATCATTTCATCTACAAGACGGATAAAATTGGAGACATTATTCAAGGGATTCAAACTCAGTGTTATTCATGTACCAAAAAAAACTCAGTGTTATTCGAATTAACGTAATATTGGTATAAAATATGTGTTATTTTACTAAAAAATGTTATATTTTTTTACAAATTTTCCTACATGTCCTACTACTACTTTATAAAATAAAAAAGAGAATATAATTAATATCTTGAAAACATAAAAAATATTTAATATTTTCTCTATTTAGTAATTAGAAGGATTTGTAGGAATAAAAGATAGGAGAATTTAGAATTATTCTATTTTACTTGAGAGAGATAGGAATATACTACTCTAGCAAAAATTAATTAATTTATATTAATTAAGAAAATTAGTTTACTTTATTTAATTTTATCGATTTTATAAAAAAATGAACTTGATTATAAAAAATACCCTTAATAAAAGAGCTATTAAAATTAAAATATGCATTTAATGAAAGGTATTTTATGGAAAATAATTTATTAAATGAGAGTGAAATCATTTATGATTTACTTACATTTTGGACTACTACATTTGATATTTTTTTTGCTTATAATCCAGTTCTGATGGTGTAAGAGAGATAAATAATAGACGAGTGATGTAATAAGAAGAGAGATAAAAATAAATGAGAATGTTAAATGAGTATTAAAAATTGATTAGTGTTCAAATATTAACGTTGAGGATCGTAAATTGGTTCACTTCACTAGCAAGCTTATAAGTGTTTAATTTTTCTTCTTTTATTTTTTTATAAGAAACAAAAGACATAATTATCAAAACTAAGGAAATGCATTGAAATAAGTTAATTTTAATTAATGATACTATAATTTTAATTTTTTCCCAACAAATTACCTTTGTATTAAATAGCTGAAAGTGACGTGTACTTAATGACAATCCATTGTATTCCACTGTACTATTAATAATGAATAAGGATAAAAATAGAATTCAACAATTAATATTATTAAAACTAAGGTTTTGTTAATCAGGACCAAGAAAATACCATATTTTGTTTCTTATAAAAAGGATGAGAGGAAGTACCACTTAATTTATTTCTTTCTAAAGCATTTAACATTTTTTTAGTTTTCAAAATTAGATCAGATAAGTGGATAGGATCGAATTTTTTATCAATATTCCTTCTATTGTTTTTGGTTAAAATTTAAAAAAGAACAAATGAAGAAAATGCAGGATAGAAAATGGAGGAAATTTGAGAGAAAATTTAGAATCTATGTTTCTAAATTGAATTATAGATAGAGTACACGTATTTATACTCATGTACATACATACACACATACGTACATACATACATACACACACTTACAACTAGGGGTGTAAATGAGCCGAGCTATTCATGAATTATTCAGGCTCGGTTCGTTAATTGCTCATTCAAGCTCATTTGTTTAATTAAATAAGTCAAGCTCAAGCTTAGCCCAAGCCTTATAGGCTCGACGTTAAGGACTCGTGAATAGTTCGTTTATCGTGAGTGACTTGTTTATATATATAATCAAAAATTAAAATTACATAGATCATACATTTTGTATAAAAACACTTCTATCCAAGCATTGATTTTGTGGAGCTGATTGGATATGCCATAAATATGGCAAGAAAAAAATTATTCTACCAAGAAATAGATGATGGCGATTTTATCATCTTTTTTTTCGTATTGATATTATGGAAATATGTAGAACTTTATTTAGTGTTAATCATGAAGTTTTCTTTTTAATTGTAGTAGTCAAGAAATTTAATTATGATTTTTTATTTATTATAATATCTAGATATAATAGTCTAGAATTTTTGAATTTCATATACCACATGTTGAGCACTAACCTTTATTGAATACTAAGCCGATAAAGTTCAAAAACAATTTAAGAAAAAAATTCATGAATGCAAAAATTGAAGTTCTAGATGAGCTAGTAAGTCAAGCCCAAACTTTACTTTTTTTAACAAGCTCAAGCCCAAACTCAAGCTTTTAATTAGGTTTGTTTAAATAAATGAGTCAATCTTGAGCCACAAATTATTTTCACAAGTCAAACTCAAGCTTTAAGTACTCGGCCGGCTTGGCTCAACTCGTTTATACCCCAAGTTACAACTAATAAACAGTTAAGACACATTCCAGACTGTTGGTAACAGAATCTAACTATGTATGCGCTAGGAGTACCAGGAGAGTTTTTTTTTTTGGGGTCAAGAAGAGCTTCTAATCTTTTTTTTTTGTCAAAGGTAAGATTGATATTGATAAAGGGTCAAACCCAACAAATACACAAAAGGGACCCTGAAAATATAGGCCCTATAAAATGCCATGCTATCAAACACCCTAAAGTCTGTCTCTGAGAATTGAATCGCATTGATTACAGTGGCTTGGTTAGAATATCAATTTGCCCATTGGTCTTGATGTGGAACATATATGTATGGCACATTATTAGACTCTTGTTCAAAACTTTTTCTCTAATATTCTAGAGAAGATTAATCTAACTCCACATGCTTGGTGTGGGAGTAGAGTACTGGATTGTGTGCGAGACAACAATAGATCTAATTATGGGTTTGAAGTTCGTAATGCGATTCTATGAGCAGTGACTGATCGAGTCCACAAAATTTCTATTGAAGTGTTTGCTAAACTCCTCCTATACTCAGTATTTTCATTTTGGATAAAAAGCCCACAAGCAGCTCGCCCAAAGGACCCCCTCATGCACTGAAATACCATCTACATTCAACATTTACCTTGGCAGATCCTAAACGAGGAAAACAAAAACACCAACATAATTTAAACTATGGGATTGGGAGCTTCTAACTTTCATTTGGGTCCCCAAACATGATTTTCAAGCATGTTTGGTTGTTTTTTAAAACCAAAATAATTATATTTCCCAACACGCATTAGAGCATAAAAAAATATAACTTTTACATTGGTTTGAAAATTACATATTATATTATATTATAAATTTACTTTTGAAATAAAAATTATTAAACATAAATCATCCAATTTTAAATTCATTTTAATTAAAATTAATTACATACATCCCTAATTCATCCGCCCAAAGAGAAATACACACTTGCACCCAATATCTGTGACTCAATTATCAACATACGCCGAGCTTGTAGGTGGAAGGACCAACATTTGATCCCCACAAAATATACTCTTAAAAATGAGCAAAGAGTTTTATTCAAATGTGACTAAGGGCCTATTTGGATTGGCTTATGCAGAGCTTATAACCACAGCTTATGACTGATTCATGAGCTGTTTTGGGCTTATTTTTCATAAGCTACCCAGGATAGCTTATCAAAACAGCTTATGACTTATATAAAATAAGTTTTATTATAATTTTTCTTCGATTATAAAAGTAACTTATACAGCTTATGCCATAAATAATAGATAAACTTGTTATTCAAAGAGGGCCTAAGTTCTAAACGGAGCGATAATTGTTTCTTACTTTTACACGACACAGGACATGGAAAGCGTGTGTACAGGTAATTTCAGGTACGATGTCACGTAAATTAGCACCACTTATTAAAAAGCAATAAAATCTAGCCCTACCTACATGTTGTTCGGTAATTGGTTTTTAGCCCAGCTTCATCCAGTCAAGAACTCAACGGTGGCCCCATTATGTAAGGGGCAATTATCGTAGAAGCACCGCGTCTCTTAATAAAGAAAATGAATAAATTAAAATAATAATTTAGATTAGAAGTTAATAAAATTCTTAATAAAATGAATTTACTATTGTGTTGAATTTTTTAATTAAAGGTGCATAATGAATTTTTTTTTTGGGTGGGCAGGTGCATAATGAACTTGCTGATGCAAAATTGCGGATTCTCCATATCCACAAAGTCCAAAATAGCAAAAACTGCACCTCTCAGAGTCAACTCAACGTGTGCTTTTGTGCTGAATTCAATTCCACAAAGGTGAAATAAACTAGAGGAAACAGCTATTTTGGTTACCTAAAAGTGTTAGACGGTGTCATTTTAGTTTTTGATAGATACGAAATTAAAAAAAAGTCATCGACTGTCAGCCGTTAGTCCCTTTAATCTGAAAGTGATTACTTACTGTTATTTTGGTCCCTAAAAGTGATTACTTAACTGTTATTTTGGTCCCTAAAAGTGATTATTTTAGTGACGACAGGGACCAAAGTGACTAATTCGCATATCTCGGGGATCAAAGTGACACTGTCTGAAACTAAAGTGATTGTTTACTCAATAAAGTAATCACTTAGGTGAAATAAATAAATGACTTAAATATGTTTCTGGTCCCTATAATATAGAGGTGTTTTGCTTTTAGTCCCTATAAAAAAAGTCAAACGTTTTTTGTCCCTATAAATTTTTTTCCTTGCTTTTAGTTCTTTAAGTGAGTTGACCGCTGATGTGTCCATTTTGAGCCCAGTCAGCACGCCTACGTGGCCAAAAACACTGTCACGTAGGATGCCACATCAGCCTTCTCTTTCCTCTCTCCTTCCCCTTTCTCTCTCTCCTCCTTCCTCCACCCCCTCCACCTCCGCCCCCCACCCTCCTTCCTCCACCCCCGCACCACCACCTCCTTCCCTCTCGGTGGTGAATCAGAATCCGAGTTCTGAGACTATAAAAAAAATCTAAAATTATTATTTATCATCGAAAATGACATCCAATAATCCCTATGAGATCATGGACGATGAGGAGGTAATGAAAATTGGTAACTAGTTAGCTTCCTTGCAAACTCAGCAACTCTTATATTCTTTCTATTTTTTGTTTTTGATTTTTTTAGAGGCCGGGTTTGATTGGGAAGTAGCTGCAAGAGAAATCTGACGCAAATGTAAAGGGAAATGAAAATGAAAATGGAAAGGGAAAGGAAAAGCAATCGACTCTCGATAAGTTTGTGGGAATTGCCAAGAAGGAAACCCCATTGCCACAGTTCCAAGAAGATGTTGCCGAAGGCCCTACCTGCCACAGCGTACACTTTACTGGGAAACATGGGGGTGGAGGGAGGAGAGAGAGAGGAGGGGGTGGGGGTTGGGGTGGATGGAGGAAAGAGAGAGAGGAGGTAGTGGTGGGGGCCAGGGGGTGGAGGAAGGAGGTCGGGGGAAGGTGGGTGGGGGGCGGAGGTGGAGGGGGTGGAGGAAGGAGAAGAGAGAGGAGTGAGGAGAGAGAGAGAAAGGGGAAGGAGAGAGGAAATAGAAGGCTGATGTGGCATCTTACGTGGCAGTGTTTTGGCCATGTAAACGTGCTGACTGGACTCAAAATTGACAAATCAACGGTCAACTCATTTAAAGGACTAAAAACAAAAAAAAAATTTATAAGGACTAAAAGTGTTTGACTTCTTTTATAGGGACTAAAAACAAAATACTCCTATATTATAGGGACCAGAGACCTATTTAAACCTAAATAAATTAATAAAACAACCACCCTATTAACCAATGAGATCCGTTGGTATAATTTCTCCGGATATAATAAATGTTGTCTCTGAGATTATAGATACCTCACCTACCCACTCTCTATATTCTCTAAATTGAAACCAAATAAAACGGTACCAAACGTTCTTCAATATTAAACTCGCTCCGCCTACCCCTTCCTCCTCGTGGAAAATAAGAGAGAGAGCCTTACTGATATTTTCAACGAAGACTTTTTGGAGCTTAACATTAATCTCTCTTTTCCCCCACTGTCACACACACACACACACATTCGCTTCAAGCTTTCATCTCTCTTTCTTTGTTTCCGATGACGGTGGCTCGTGGCTTTGCCTTTGTGTTCCTGTTATTTGCTCTGTACTGCGGGCTGGACCCATTTGAGCACAGCCCCATAGCGGGTTTCCCCGAGTATGAGACCAAAATGGTTGACATGCCCGCATGGTCTGAGCTTCCCACTGATCGAGACGAACACAACTTGTTGCAGAAATCGGAGATTAAGTTTCTGAACCAAGTGCAGGGACCCGAGAGCATTGCCTTCGACCCTCTTGGTCGTGGCCCTTACACTGGCCTCGCCGATGGTAGAATTCTGTTCTGGAATGGTCACTCTTGGGTTGATTTTGCCTACACCTCCCCCAACAGGTTACTAACACAAGACTTTTTTTTTTATCTATTCATTTATTTTACGTGTCCTTAGAGCCTGTTTGTATAATTTTTCTACGAACACTTGTAATATGAGTCTTTTAGTTAATAGTTTTTCATGTAAACTGAAACCAGCTTTTATAATTTATTCTATGTAACAGTTTTTTCTGGTTTCCACACAGGAGAAAAATAAAAATGTCAAAAAAAAGCTAACTTCTCGGTGAACATAGCTAGGCTTTTGAACCAAATAGGACCTTATCCTTTTAGGTTGTCTTTATAAGATGCACACGTGTCGTAGTTCCATTGGCTTTGTAGTAGAAAGGTGTGGTGAGTTTTGTTGTATAGTATATACTAAATAGTATATACTAATACTAATACCATATACTTATACTATACATTGTTATTGGCTGTGTCTATTAGAAGTAAAAAGTAAAAGATATGCTTTCCACAGTCAAGGGAATGCGGTTGAGTTGTAAGGGCAATCTAGTCACATAAGATTAGTTAGAATTCATTAAACTGTTATGAAAGACTTCATGGGATCTTAACCAAACAATCATTAGTTTCAAAAAATAGCAATTATCTGGTGGTTTTTGTAGAATGAATAATTCTTTGAGCAAATGGTAAAATCAGATCCTTAAGGATGAAAAGCAAATAATTAAAGTATTAAACAGCCTATTTCAAATCCATCATATATAACTGTATGCATTCATAGAATAACAAGATGCCTGTGAGTATATATATTTGTTGACTCTGATTTTCCACTCTACACTTCATATTCTATCATACATATTATAATCTCATTTTTGTGGCTACTGAATTTAAAATTTTGGATTTGTGGAGTAATGAATTTAGTGTTAACTTTTGTCTCTCGTCTATATTGTGGCTATAAATGTTTGTAATGGCGTGTGATTAAATGGTAATGTTTTTTTTTCTTCTATCTCTATTTTCAAAACAGATCAGAACTGTGTAATCCCATAGCATCTGCGACACCATTTAGTTATGTGAAGACTGAGCATATCTGTGGAAGGCCTTTGGGGCTCAGGTTTGACAAGAAAACAGGTGAATTGTACATCGCAGATTCATATTTTGGGCTGATGAAGGTAGGGCCCGAGGGTGGTTTAGCAACATCTCTTGTAACTGAGGCTGAAGGGGTGCCGCTGAGATTTACTAATGATGTTGACATTGACACAGAAGGAAATGTTTATTTCACAGAAAGCAGCGCTAATTATCCAAGGAGGTATGATTTTGTTGTAGATTTCTTAGATGCTGAATTGCAAATTCCAAAAATCTCCACCATTTTGGATTTAAAGTCTTCAAATAAAGTTGAAGTCCCTGTTATAATGTGCCACTCTTGTTGATATGGTCGAGGAATGCTATACTTATGCTAGTCAGTAACTGAAGTAAACCCAATGAACTACAGTTAAATTATTTGTTTAATTTTTTTCCCCAAAACACAAGCAGTGAAGAAATTGCATGTTGTTTTAGCTAATGTTTGTAGGGGTATTTTTGTGTAATTAAATTCAATGCTGCTATTACAATTTTCCATCATCAGAAGATGCTTCAATGCTAAGACTGGATAAGCAAGTAGCTGTAATAATTGAGATTTGATGTCATTAGCTTAAATAATATTGATTCTAAGATCAGGTGTATGAAAAAAAATAGAGAAACACTTTGGGAAATTTGTGGGAACTGTATGCAGGAGAATGAGGGGATAATCATAGCCTTGATATGGCACCTAACCTGCATGTGGACGACTATTGAGTATTTACTATTTACTTGTATCTGTGGCCTCTTTGCTTAAGCCAAGCTTTTTGTTTGGATGAGATTCTTTGGTTGTGAGGGAGTTAAGCCCATTGAGCATCCCAATATACTGTAGTTAAAACAGGTTTCAGGTCTATACAAAGTCATTGTCTTAAAGATCTGGGGCTTTGAATTCTGATAATACTGATGTTGTATTGTTTCATCTGTCTTGGTTGGTCTTATTTGGTTCTGACATAATTTGTGTACAGGAATTTCGTTCAGCTGTTATTATCCGGGGAGGATACTGGCAAGGTTTTGAAATACAACACTGCCACTAAGGAAACCACTGTTCTTTTGAGGAACATTCAATTCACAAATGGCATTTCCTTAAGCAAGGATGGTTCCTTCTTTGTCTTTTGTGAAGGGGCAAATGGCAGGTGAATATAAAAAAATCACATATAACAGCTTTGAACTTCAATTACTATATATGAAAATGAAAATTAGTTCTTGGATAGGACACTTGTCACCTTTCAAGTTTTTTTATTTCCCAAGTCTCTAAGGATGAGACATGTGCCACTTGTGAGATTTTTTATTTTCTGCCAAAATTATTTCATTTGTTGGATTTTTTTATTTATTATTTAGTTGGCAAAATACTCGTATTTTATACGTGCCCATTGTAGGTTACGCAAATACTGGCTGAAAGGAGAAAAAGCTGGGACTTCAGAGATCTTTGCCATCTTACCAGGATTTCCTGACAACGTGAGGGTCAATGAAGATGGTGATTTTTGGGTGGCTATTCATTGTCGAAGGCATACATATGCATACCTTAATGGTCAGTATCCGAGGATAAGGAAGGCTATACTCAAGCTTCCTATACCAACAAAGATTCATTACCTGCTTCAAATTGGAGGCAGGCAAAGTGGGATGGTTGTCAAGTATAGCCCAGAAGGTAAAATTGTGCAGGTATTGGAGGACAGTGAGGGGAAAGTTGTTAGAGCAGTGAGTGAAGTGGAGGAGAAGGATGGTAAACTCTGGATGGGAAGTGTTCTCATGCCTTTCATTGCTGTTTATCAATTATAAGCAGATTATATGCTTCCCCTACCCTTTTCTTTTCTACCTTGAATTCTCAGTTGAAGTTGATTTTTTGTTTCAACATTGTCAATGATTAAGAAGGATCTAGAGGTAAATGACCTCACCAGAGACATGATTCATGACGGGCAACTATGGCGTCGAGTGATTCATTTAGCCGACTTCACTGGAGTAAGGCTTGTTGTTGTTGACTTGTATTGTGAATGACAGCACATGCCTTAAATTCACAGTGGAAATTCTGAGTTGGGTTTTGCTTCCGTGTTGCCATTAGTGGTCACTAGCCTGCCCAATCATTGATCATTATCTATCAGCATGTTTTAGTGGAAATAAACAAAAATTAATAGTAAATATAATGATATGTGTTGCTTTGCTCATTGAAAATATCTATATAAATTAATTTCCAGAGTAATGAATTTGTTAACAAGTTCACAATTTTGAAAGCGCTGCCAGCTTCACTGTTAGGGAAGTTAGATATTAGTTTTCTGTTATTCATTCTGTTACAGAGAAATCTTTCTCCATTTTCTCTCTCTGCATTCTTCACTTTGATATGGTATCGGGAGGTTTTCACACTGCAACGCTTGAATCCTCTGATATTTTTCCTCTTTCGTTGAGTTTTTTGCGATGGAAGATCAGAATAAGTTATATTGCTCTATATACTACTCCATGATACAAAGGAGCTAAAACAACTAACTTGTAACAGAATGAATAACAGAAAACTAACTTGTAACTTTCCTAGGCCCTATCCGTGAAAGCCAACCTGTTAAGAAGTTGATAATTTTTATGACCAAAAAAAAAAAAACAAAGAAGTTGATAATTTTGAAAATCATTTGACATAGACGAAAATTGTGGATAACTAAAATAACACGCACGATGTTTTTTAGCGACTAAATTATATATTTATTAAAATAAAATATTAGATAATAATGAAAACTTTGTTATAAATACAACATTTTAAAATCAAGCAACAAATATAAAATATAAAATATAAAATATGAGAATAAAAATAAAAATGCTATAACAAAAGAATATGAAGCCCAATATCGTTATACTTGAGAATGAAATTGAACGTATTCTATTTCATTCCTATACGTAGCCTTTTTATATACTGAAAATCTAAGGCAATTTCTATCTACACATACATGTTTTTCTATCAACACATATATGTTGCGGAACTATTAGTTCCGCAGGTGTATTTTTTTTTCGGACACACACATACCGCGGAACTATTAGTTCCGCAGGTTGTAATTCACCACGGAACTAATAGTTCCGCGCGTTGTAATTCAATTCGGACACACACATAACGAATAAAAAATGCTTGCGGAACTATTAGTTTCGCAATGAATTACAACCTGCGGAACTAATAGTTCCGCAACCTGCGGAACTAATAGTTCCGCAGCATGTATGTGTTGATAGAAAATCATGTATGTGTAGATAGAAATTGCCAAATCTAAAATGGTGAAATTCTCTCCAAAAGGATAAAAACGTAAAATTTGTGAGATAATCTTTGCGCATCTTATTATTTTATGTGAATTCACATGATTTGTGATTACTTGAATCTTTTATAATTGTTGGACCAGCTTATTTAAATTGTTAATGTGTACAATTTTTTTTATACAAACACATTTTTATAAAATAATTTTTTATGTCCTTCATTGTAATTTTGCAATAAGAAAAAGTGTTTTAATATGGTCATATTCAAATAAGTTAAAAATTATTTTTTATTTAAAAAATGATTTTGATGATTATAGATAAACTCAAACTATTTTTTTTTTTGCATACAAACTAGTTTTTAATTTACATAAAAATTTGGAAAATAATCATTTTGTATTCAAAGTAAGAATCAATTAACTCTAATTCATTTTTGACCCTTCGACTAAAAACATAATTAGGGTCTGTTTGAATTAACTTATGCGGAGCTTATGAACACAGTTTATGACTAATTCATAAGTTATTTTGGGTTTATTTTTCATAAGCTATTCAGGATAGCTTATCAAAACAACTTACAGCTTATATGAAATAAGTTTCACCATATTTTTTCTTTGATTATAAAAATAACTTATACAACTTATATCATAAGCTGTAGAATAAGCTGTTATGCCAAATAGCGCCTT
This sequence comes from Glycyrrhiza uralensis, assembly GCA_030159175.1. Classification (NCBI taxonomy): domain Eukaryota; kingdom Viridiplantae; phylum Streptophyta; class Magnoliopsida; order Fabales; family Fabaceae; genus Glycyrrhiza; species Glycyrrhiza uralensis. The sequence continues at coordinate 49,766,334 of BRZY01000003.1, read as the reverse complement.
ATTCATTTTTGACCCGGCTCACTCGTGCTCGACTTGTTTGCTGGTCGAACCATGCGCCCCGTCCTCCCCATTTGTAAGACGTTCCTTCCTGAACAAGCCCAATTTTATTTTTTATTTTACTTTTTTATAATAATATTGCAGAGGCACAAACGCACACGTACTGCTGTAGCTCATACACACTCGGCTCGACAAAGTATCTGTTCTCCCGCCTCCACGCACAAATGGTATGTTAGGGTTCTTCTTCCTTCTCTCTTTCTCTTTTCCTCGCCTTTTACTTTTCAACAACAACTACTTCAGGTTTCGATTCTCCTCTTTGAATTTTCTTATCTAATATTTAGCTTTTTTTTTATATATATTTTCGAATTAGAGTGACATAAGGAAGTGGTTCATGAAATCACATGACAAGGGCAACAATGCCGGTAACTCCAAGCCTTCCAATCAAGCGAAGCCTCCTCCTGATAAACCCAACCCGGAGAAAACGGTTAGTGTTGTTACGCTTTTTTCCCTTGTGCACGTTGATGAGTTCCAAAATGCATTGTGCCTGTGAAGTTAGAGTGTAGGGTTTAGTTTCTAAATTCATTGATTTCATTGAAAGGGGACATGAATGAAAAACAAATGAAATTTGAAGAATGCGATAATTTTGGCTCTAGCATTTTTTTTTCTTTTGACTTGTCTACATTGCTCACTGATTCACTGAACCAAAATGACGTTTCTGGATGATTATTGTTGAGAGGTTTGTTTGCGTGTACAAGTGATGATTTAAAGGAAATCCGTTAAGTCATTGTTTTCTAAGTTGGCCTGGGTTTTGTTTTTTTCAACTGAATGTTGTCAATTTTTAATAGTTTGGTTGAGTCAAAACGGAATAGGTTCTGGTTAAATGATTCCCTTGACGGGTTTCACCGGGAGATTTGCAATTCAAGGAACTAATTGTTTCTCCTTTGGGGTTAGGGCTAGTTGAGGTATTTCAACATATAATTTGTTGAGTGGAAAGGAAAAAATTGTCTTTTTGCAGGTAACTGGAGGTCAAGAAAGTTCAGGCAGGAGGAAGACTAGCAAATATTTTAATACTGATAAACAAAAGCCAAAAGATGAGAAAGAGACGCAGGAGCTCCCTGCTAAAAGAAAGGCTATGAAGGACAGTGAGGAATTACCAGAGCCCCGTCTTTCAAAGAAAATTCACGAATCTAATGAAGATGACTCTGCTTTGCCCACTTATAAAAAGAAGTTAGCTGATTCCACACCGACAAAAAAATTGAAGAGTGGGTCAGGTAGGGGGATCCCCCAGAAATCTGCAGATTTGGAAGAAAGTGATGAAGATGATGAGAAAGTTGCTGTGTCTCCCGCTAAATCTGGTGGAAGGGGTCGTGGTGGAAGAGGAGCGTCGACACAAGCAACTGGTGGGAGAGGCCGAGGGGGTGGTAGGGGTGGATTCATGAATTTTGGCGAAAGAAAAGATCCTCCACACAAGGGAGAAAAGGTTCAAACTTGACAAATATCTGGACCTATTTATGGACAATATTGTCTTTGTCAATGCACTGAAACTTCTTTTATGTGTCAGGAAGTCCCTGAAGGTGCTCCTGACTGTTTAGCTGGTTTAACTTTTGTAATCAGTGGAACACTGGACAGGTATTTCGCATAATTTTCTGGACTTGCACGAAGCAGAATTGCTTCTTCATCTCCTATTCTTCTCTTTCCCCATTATTATTTTGTTCGTGCTTAGGTTCTCTTTCCATATAGAGTGTATAGGTTATAATTATTACATGTCATAATTCACTATCTTCAGTCTTAATATTTTTACTTTTGCATATTTACAGTTTGGAACGAGAAGAAGCAGAAGATTTGATTAAACGCCATGGTGGCCGTGTCACTGGATCAGTCAGCAAGAAAACAGTTATATAATACTTTTTATTCAATTCAATTCAATTAAATTTGTATAATTTGTATGTTATTAACATCCTTTGTTTGCAGAATTATTTGTTATGTGATGAAGATATTGAGGGAAGGAAGTCTTCAAAAGCTAAAGAGCTAGGGTTAGCATTCTTATATTTATAGCTTTAGAAGGTATTTTAAACAGTTTCCACATTTTGCTATCACTTACGTTTCATATTTCTCTTTCTTTATATAGAACTTCATTCCTCACAGAGGATGGGTTATTTGATATGATTCGTGCTTCAAAACCTGCAAAAGCTCATTCACAAGAAGAATGCAAGAAATCTGTGAATAAGGCTGTTGCAGTGGCATCCCAGTCAAAGGGTCCTCCAAAAGTAGAAACAAAGGGTAAGCCCTGATAGGCATATTCTTCTATTTTATGGTTTTATATTGCTTGGGTTGTTCTTTTGCTTACCCTTTTTGTATTGATGAATTAGTAGCAGCTCTTAAGAGTTAAGTTGTTACAACTAAAGGGTGTTCATTATTTATGTTCTGAGTTGCATTCCTTTATCAACAAATGCAGTCTCTTTATCTTCATGCTCACCTTCCAACCAAGCCAAGCGGAAGACAACAACTACTGTTCAGTCTAATTTGATGTGGACAGAGAAACATCGACCTACAAATCCAAAGGATATCATAGGGAATCAGTCACTTGTATAATAACTATTCTTCATTACCTATTTTTGGTTGTTAACTTTTGTTCTTATATATATATACCTGGACTTGGATCATCATTTTTCATTTCTTAAATGTAATGGTATACACCATACAGGTTTCACAGCTTCGAAATTGGTTGAAAACTTGGCATGAGCAATTTTTGGACACTGGTAACAAAAAACATGGGAAAAAGCCAACTGACTCTAATTCCAAAAAAGCTGTCTTGTTATGTGGAACCCCTGGTATAGGAAAAACAACTTCAGCAAAGTTGGTGTGTCAGGAGCTTGGTTTCCAAGCCATAGAGGTGGCAACATTTCTTGTTAAATTTATATTGGCAAAGGCATTTCATGACCTAATTTTTCTCACCTGTCCATATATGTCTTGAAGGTAAATGCTAGTGATAGCCGTGGAAAAGCTGATAGCAAAATTGAAAAAGGAATTAGTGGAAGCAATGCAAATTCTATCAAGGAACTTGTAACCAATGAGGCCCTCGGCATTGATATGGATAGGTTGGTCTTTCATTATCATAACAATTAATTTGAGTCCATAAGTTAAACCTTGTTGAGTCTCTATAATTGTAAATTTCAGGTCAAAGCTTTCCAAAACTGTGCTCATTATGGATGAGGTTGATGGGATGTCAGCTGGTGATAGGGGTGGTGTTGCTGATCTTATTGCTAGCATCAAGATATCAAAAATTCCTATTATCTGCATTTGCAATGACCGTTACAGCCAGAAACTGAAAAGCCTTGTGAACTACTGTTTCCTTCTTAGTTTTCGGAAGCCTACAAAGCAACAGGTCTTTCTGTGCTTATCGTTTACTACTAGAACTTATTATTCTCTTTTATGTAAAGTTAAAATAATTATTATTATTAGGTCCTTTTGTTTCTCTCTTTTCATCCAAATCGTATGGGTTTGTTCAAGTTCTGTTTATTTAGCTTGTGAAGACAATAGGCATCCGTCACTTGTAAAAACATTAGGGATACCCCCATCAAATTAATTATGGTTATTTATATTCAACATATTAGAGTTGACTTTGCTAGTTACTTGAAGAAATGAGTATTGTAATTGATTGATACTTCTGGGAGATGGAAATACCCTTTCATCAAGTCTGCAAATTTGCTCTACTTGTTAAAAATGTTTGCTGAGATGTGGAAGTTTAGAACTTAATATTTATTTATGCCAGATGGCAAAGAAGTTGATGGATGTTGCAAAGGCTGAAGGTCTTCAAGTTAATGAGGTGATTCCTGCTGACATGGTTCTATTTGATATCCTGGATATTTACTCTATTTAATTGTGTGGGCTATGAGGGTACAGATTTATTTTGAATCATTGATATCTGTGTCTCACTATTTTAATTTTTTTCATTCATATTGACTAACCTACTTTTTGAATCCTTCACCATGATGGCTTAAGATTGCTCTTGAGGAACTAGCAGAAAGAGTTAATGGAGATATGCGTATGGCACTAAATCAGTTACACTACATGAGCCTTTCCATGTCAGTTATCAACTACGATGATATTAGGCAGCGCTTGCTTACCAATGCGAAGGATGAAGACATTTCACCATTCACAGCTGTTGACAAGTATGATACTTATATTATCTCATATCTTTATTCTTCATATTTGTGGTTGCTTGTTTGACATTCTGTTTTTCTTCTCCTTTAAAACTGTTGCATTTTATTAACCTTTGTATTTATTTATCGGGCCCAGGCCCCAGTGGTCTGTTTAATGTGATCAGCTTGCTCTGATATATGCTAGTAAAACTTAGTGATGTGGGTTTGTGTTATGAATTGAATATTTCATGCTTGCATTCATGGCATTGCCACTTGAATGTGCTTATAAAATGGACTAAAATAATATTTTATTCTTACAGAATTAGATTTGGTATCAAATATCAACAAATCAATGCTAGATTTTCTGATAACTTTCATACATAGCCATGCAAAGCACAGTACTCAATTGGAGGTGGCCTGGACTTTGTAGTATAGAATAAGTAAAAATCTGTTGAAGGACTGGACTCAATTGAAATGGTCTTTTATTTATTCCATAAAAAAATTCATCAGAAATATGGGTTTAGCTATCTTTTTTTGTTCCGGTCAACAGTTCTCATTCAGGGTGATGCCACAGTAGAATGATTATATTTTCAATTAGCCAGTATTTGAGGATCCCTACTTTCATTTCAATGGTTGATCGGTAATTTCTATTCATTGAGTTATTTTATTTCACTAGTCTGCTTTGTGATACAATTTATGTGTGAATATGATGACATTTATAAGGTTTATGGTAAGTTGTAGATCTGTGAACTTGTTATTTCATTAGTGATTCAAGGTGGGCTCTGAATGGCAATAATTTCATCCTTTTAAATTTCACGACACTTCTCTTTGTCTTGTAGGCTTTTTGGTTTTAATGCTGGAAAGTTGAAAATGGATGAAAGGATAAGCCTTAGCATGAGTGATCCCGATCTTGTTCCTCTTCTTATCCAGGTTCTATAATTCATTTCCATTTTTTTATAACTCGTTTTGTTTGGGATTGATATCTTTTAAGGCCAATAATATGGTGAAATTGGTACTTAGTGGTTTTAAATTTTTTTATACCACTGCTTGCATTAACCTCATATAACTTTGGTTGACCAAATTTGGCTTTTCATTTTCTAATTAAGTTAGCCAGATAAGTTTATATAACTACATATCTATTTTAACAAAAATCACAGAATGGCTGATTAAACTTAAATTTGGTTACAATTAAAATGGTATTAACACCATTTAATATACCTGTTATATGTTAGAATTGGCCATATGATAAATTGGCCCTTCCATAATCTTTTCATTCATGAATTTGCTTTAAAGGAAAGATTTATCTGGAAGTTCAAAATAACTGTTGATTTCATTTTGGGTAGTGATTTACTTTTACTTTTGGATAAGCCATATCTGATTGCCTTAATGCCGTGTAATTGGTGAATCTTTCAAATATTCCTCATATATGTTTTCTTCTTGGCATTATATGTGGCAGGAAAATTATATTAATTATAGACCAAGCTTGGCTGCTAAGGACGACAGTGGTATAAAACGCATGAACCTGATTGCCTGTGCTGCTGAGTCTATCGCTGATGGAGATATAGTGAATGTACAGATACGCAGATATCGACAGTGGCAACTCTCTCAAACTAGTTCTGTTGCATCATGTATAATTCCGTATGTAGCCTTGTCACAGCTTAACGAAATTTCCTTTTCAAATTTTGCTCCATCTAGTTGTTCATCTTTTCTCCTTATCTTTGTTTCAGTGCTTCATTGTTGCATGGGCAAAGGGAAATACTTGAACAGGTAAAATAATTCTTGTGCAAGCTATTGCAAATTTGCAATCTATCATCTCCTCCGTGGCCCTTTTTTATTTTGGGCCATAGGGTTTAAGAAAATGTCATCTTAACACAAATATTAAATTTACATATATTATATGTGTTAAGTTATACTTATAAGGTCAGTCTTTTAGATCTAGAGAAAGAGAAGGGAATGCCCAAAACGATATTTTTTTTTAATTTCGGTATTAATATGAGTTATCTGTTAACAAAGCACTAATAGTTATTTATACTAATACTAGACCCTTAATCCTAATAAAATAAGGAAACGAATCATTAAAGTAAGAAAATATGGAAACTAATTCTAAGAGATAATCCAAGATATTTCACGATAGAATAATGATGTGATGAGATGCTTTTCAGATAAACAATATGTTCTTATATTAATATGCCATACCCAGGGGATTAGTATGATTGTATTCCCTGATCTAAATACTTGGTTAGAGATATTAAATTATTCATGAATATTCACCCAATAGCTTGAGTATTTAGCCAGAGTCTCATGAATGATTTTATATCTTGCACAATTGTTATGTGTGGTGGGCTTTTGTGGGTCATAATTGTTTCTACTGGTCTTTTTCATTGAACTCATCTGATTATGCTTTTTGTGTTGTATCACAATGGCATTATATCCGCAGGGAGAACGAAATTTTAACCGGTTTGGTGGGTGGCTGGGGAAAAACTCGACAAGGGGCAAAAACTTGAGGCTTTTGGATGACCTGCATGTTCACATTCTTGCATCTCGTGAATCTAGTTCGGGAAGGTAAATATAATGCGATATTTTACTTTATCACCTTTTCTCATGCATCTAGTTCAGGGAGTTTATTTTCATCTGTTGACTTGCTGAATGCTTCTGTCGATACTCAGAAATTAATTGTAAGTCCTTGATGATATTGGTAAGATTTTGGATGGAAACCAACCGCAGTCAAACCCTGTGAATTTATTCAGCTGTCAATATGTTTTTTATTTTAGTTGTGTTGAAAACACAAGTCAATTTTAGGCAATTCTATTTTATGTACAAATCTGGAATATAATTTGGCCTTGGTCTATATGTGTTATCTCTTAGGTTATGGAAGTTATATGTCCAGTAGACTTTTATAAAGCAAAGATTTCCCTTACAACAATGTCTAGGAGACTCGTTATGATTTTACTTCACAAAATGTTGCAGGGATACTATTCGCTTGGAATACCTTACTCTTCTTCTTAAAAAATTGATAGAACCTCTGCGGGTCCTGCCTAAGGTTGGAAATACATCAACTTTTAGCTTTAAACATGTGTAATGTTTTAAGCTGAAATGCTGAATTTTAGTTGATTCATGCATGCCCTTTTGGAAATGATCAGGCTGAAGCTGTTGAGAAAGTTGTGGAATTTATGAATACATACTCAATCAGTCAGGAAGATTTTGATACTATAGTAGAGTTATCAAAATTCAAGGTTCTTTAACTATATTTAATGTCGTCTCTTTACCACAAACTCTTCTCCACCTCAAGCTAATTTTTTGATATTATATTCATCAGGATCATCCTAATCCACTAGATGGCATACAGCCTGCCGTCAAGTCAGCTTTGACAAAAGCGTACAAAGAGCAAAGCAAAACTCGGATGGTTCGAGCTGCAGATCTAATTACTCTTCCTGGAATAAAAAAGGCTCCTAAGAAGCGGGTTGCTGCTATTCTAGAACCAGCTGATGAAGGAGTGGAGCAAGGTGATGGTGGCACCTTGGACGAGAGTGAAGAAGAGAACACCTCTGACACCGAGGAGTTAGGTAGTTATATGAGCATATTTATTAATCTGTTTATGTTAATCGGTTGCCTACAATAGATCCTCAAAGTGTCTGACCCTTTATTTTACTTCATCATGGCAGGAGCTTTATAGCACTAATTGCCCTTTAAATATTAATTGATTGCTTATATATATTTTTAATGATGCATGATGCATTAGAAGGCACCACCACCGGCGAGAAGCTGCAGTCAGAACTTCGAAGTTTGAATTCAAAGGGTAGGTCATCTGTCATCATGTGCTATTATCATGTTGATTGATTGGAATATTAGGTAATTTATCCTTAAATAGACGAGTTTGTTTGATTTCTGATCTATTTGTCTATGTAGCCATGCAAGTACATTTGGAATTAAAGGGGACAGGAAGTTCGAGTTCAAAGAAGACACCCCGTGGTAGAGGTAAAGGTGCTTCTCCGTCTGTGCAGAAGGTTGCTCAAACTTCAAGGGGTGCTGCAAAAAGAAAAAGGTGAAAAAAATATTAAACAATATGCCTGTTTCCGGGGACACTATTTGAAGAGTTGTATATGAACCCTACTCTTTGGGTAATTGATGTTAGGTCTATAAACATTTTAGCTGACTTCCTAGTAAATTTTCCGGTGAGAATTCCGTGAACCAATGGATTACTTGTGGCTCCCTTTTTTTGCAATGCAGATGATGCCTTCATTAGATTAGAACCTTGCATGCTACATTGTGAAGAATTCCTGGCTTGAGTTGTATGTAAATCTTTTATTCCCTAATATTTTGCACGGTCACGAATGTTGTTGCCTGGATGAATGTTGTTTCCTACATGCATATTAACTTTAGGTTTAATTGCATTTTTTGTTTCCCTAGTTTAGTGCTTGGGAAATTTTGGTCTCCATATTTTTAGTCACTTGCTAGATTTGGTCTAACATATTTTTCAAATTTTGCAAATATGGTCCAACCATTACCTTGTCGCCCAATACTTAATGAGAGAAACCGAGTTGGAGCCTAGTTGGCTTTAATTTAATGACATGACCAACAGGTTTATGCTACGAGGACTGTGATGTGGAAGATTTGTAAGGGTTATAAAGCTTGATCACCACCACCATTACTCTAAAATCTTGAAAAGCTTGACTATTACCATTGCACCCTATTTCCAACATGAGTCAAACTTATGTTGACTAAAACTAAAATAAGGACTAAATAATTTTTTTGATATTTCAGATATTAAAACCAAAAAAAAATTACAGGATTAAAACCAAAGAAGTTCTATGCTTTTATTTAAGCCTATATTGAAATATGACTTTCAGGAAATAACATACACACTTATGCAAAGATAATTGTACGCAAGAAATAATGTCATACAATACTAAAATGTCAATATTATTGTTAATCAATATAGGCAAGCTGATATGTTATTTGAGGATTCTCATTCATTATATACACCGACTTTGTGCTTCTTGTATTAGATTAAGGCAGTAAGGTTGTTTTGAAACTTTTAAGTTTTCTTGAACTGTAATGAACAAGATTTTCATTCAAAATGTGCTTGATCAGAATCAGAATTTACTTTTTTGGAAACTTGAACTTGTCTTTGGTCTTTCAAAAACGCTGTAGTCTGCTGCCATTTTCCATCAGTTCAATTGCATTGCTTAAATATTCAAACCGTAGAAGCGAAAATCACAAAAATCATTGATTTATGGAAAATGTGTCGGAGAGAAAACGAAATCGACATACATAAATTGTAGAATTAAATTTCTTTTGGTCTGTAAAATTTGGTTAGTGGTCTACTAAACTAAAAAAATGTTTACCTAGCATCACCCCTATAAAAACACGACCATAACGTAAAACAAAATGCATTTTTCTTTTATTCTGACTAAATTGTGGTTTTTCCACACAGTTGAGGGAAATTGTTACAGAGAATACAAACAGATGAAGATGAACTTTGCCGGGAGATCAACCAAAAGGGACAGAATGCAAAAAGGAGAGACGAGGTAGCTGCGACAAAATGTCATATTACAGTAAAGAATCATTTTATTACTGTATTTCCATTTTCCATTTTTTTTACTTACTGAATCGGGCAAGGATTCTCTGCCTTCTTATTACACAAAGCCTTTTCCATCCCACCAACACAACCTTCTATGGAACCATAGCAGCAGTACTAATTGAACCTAAATTACATATATTTATTATATGCACTATATATATTGACTGTATTACGAGAGGAGACACGAGAAGCTTTTGTACTCTCATCTAAGACCCCCAATTCCACAAGGAGAAAATCAAGAGAAAGAAAAAAAGAGCATGAGGAAAACGTGGGAAAACCAAACCCATAGTAGCTGCTATTAACCTTTCATTCAAGTAACCCTGGCCTTCATATTCCGTTGACTTTTTACATCTTTGGAATTTTCCTGTGCATCTGCATCAAGGCATGCTCTTTCAGTTAGTGAATAAACAACGTAGAAGGAAACTAACTAAGGAAGCTAAAAAGGTCAACTTAATTGCAAGTAGGAAAATAATAAATGGCCATAAAATGTATCAACTCCTATCACCCCCTAACCAAAATGAGAATAATAGGAGGAGAATGATAAAAGAAGCTTCATGTGCCAAAGGTGGGGAAGGGGAGAATTTTTTTTTTCTCTTTATTTTTTGGAATTTGAGATTGGAAACCACATGGGGGAAGGAGAGGGAGAAGCTGACCAACAGGTCAAAGGCCTGCAATAATTATGTCTTTGAACCAACCACTAAGTGCATGTTTGGTTTTAATGTTGAAAGACTCCAAATATACATTTGCCCCAAAGCAATTCTATAGTTCCTTTTGGGGCATACCTACATTAGGAACCTTTCAACATTGAAACAAGCAAACAGAGCCTAAACCTACAGAAATAAGAACGGGTTTTTAACTGAGGTTGATATTTGTGCTTTGAGGATCTAATTTCACCAACTAGGATGCATTATCAGTAACATGAACGTGACTGTGAGAACATCAAGAGAAACAGACGAAAATTTTTATGCACAAAACAATGAAAATATTTTTTTTTTATATATTTAATCATTTACTCAAGTTAACAAGTGAACATTAATTACCTACTAGTTATCAGGAAACACGAGAAATGAAGTTAAAATCTCACTTTTTGTTGTAAAGAGTTTATTGCTAGCATCCAGATCATGAGGGCTCTTTATTGACAAGAGGTGAATCTAGAATGCTGTCCAAATGTTCCAACCATCCAGCATGCTGCTTCCAGCAATTTTCCTGCCATTCCATTCAAACTTAAGCTTAATTAAAGAGAAACTATGTAGTGATCTCTATTAACAATTTAACATGTCAAAAGTGATATCAAAGATACAAATCATTTAACAAGACAATTGTAGATATATTATGATGGAGATAGCCAAGGTTGAGCTCATAAACAATTAAACGAACATATGATTGAGTATATATTTCTAATATTATATAGTATATTAAGTAATAATATAAATATTCAGTTTTTTCATCTATGCCTAAATGTGAAAAATGAGGAAGTGGAAAATATGATGCCACTGCCAGTCTGCCACCTATATATAAAATGACAAAAAGATAATATAACGCTTAGTATTATATCATTAGAAAATATATAGAATTGATGTGAAAAATTGAATTCTTAAGGTTTAAGACACTAGTCAAAAGCTTCGAAAGTAAAGGTCTTAAAATTTTTTTCCTAAAAAAACAAATATCCTACATATGGAATCATTCTAAATAAATAAAAAATGTCACGAAAAAGTATCTAGGGGATTATTGTTGCAGGGTATTGCACAAGCTTTAAGCATGTTGAACTAGATGTCAAAACTTTAAAAAAATAAAAATACTTTAACATGGTTAATAGTTTGTCAAATTTTATCTGTCATAAAAATTTAGGCAAAATAGCACATTTGGTCCCTTAGGTTATTTTATTTTTTCAAGTTGGTCCCTTATCTTTATTTTTTGACAATAAGGTCCCTTATGTTTATTTATTTTTTCAATTTGGTCATTTTCTTCATTTGTTGATGATGTGTCAGTTTCTGATTGGTTTCAATTTACTGTACACCATCACCTCAGACCAATCAGTAAATGACACGTCATCAACAAATGAAAAAAAGGACCAAATTGAAAAAATAAATAAACATAAGGGACCTTATTGTCAAAAAATAAAGATAAGGGATCAACTTGAAAAAATAAAATAACCTAAGGGACCAAAGGTGCTATTTTGCATAAAAAATTACTACTAAACAATAAACATGTAATTAATGTTTTTCTCTTGGAGCACAACTCCAGTCCTCCATTACTCTTGCATAACTCAATCACAATATTCCAAAGGCCCTATTCAAGAAACGGCACTAAGAAAAAACTCAATCACTAAGAACCAACACTTCTGTTTGTCAGCTCTTTCCTAAGAAGCCAATGTCCCATTACAATTAGGGATGGAAATAGGTCAGACCGCTCGACAGGGGCCTATGACCCAGCCTACATCAGGCCTAGGCCAGGCTTTTTCATGAAATATATCAGGCTAAGGCTTTTTTCAAAGTCTATTTAGCTAAAAAGGTCAGGCTTAGGCCATCTAAAAAGCCTTTTAAACCTAACTGACCGGCCTATTTAAGTAGACATAGATATAATTTTTTTATAATATTATTATTATATTAGATTTTTTATAATATATTAAAATTATATACTTATTTACATTTTAAATGTTTAAACACATGTTGACCTACATAAATACTCAAGCTTATAAAGCTTATTGAAGGATAAAGTTGTGATTTATTTAGAGGTTTTATCACAAAAATACTTCATTCTTACTCACCCCTATGTCTCTATAATAAATAAAACTGAATTTAATTGTCATATTTTATAATTTGTTATACATAGAGATTTTCTTCCTTAGCCTATTTAAGAGTAGGTTAGGCTACTTTTTTTTCGATTGAAGGTCAGACAACTTATTTGAATGCCTTATTAAGAATTGGGTCTTTAAATAGGCTAAAAGGCCAAATCAAGCTTTTAAAAAAGTCAGACCAGGCTTAAAAAAAAGCCTATGACAGGTAACAGGCCAGACTTAAGCTTTGAAATTTTTAGACAGGCAACAGGCCAAACTTAGGCTTTGAAATTTTTAGATAGGCTAAGCCTATTTAGGCAAAGCCCAGCCCAACCTACTTCCATCCCTAATTACAATTTCAAGTTCGACCTCCAAGCTCCAACCACAACGCTACAAAACCAACAAGAAGAAGAAGAAGCGGTCGTCCAACCCAAACCAATCCAAATCAAGAGCATGAAAACAAGCGCGTAAAAGCAGAACAGTTCAATTCCACGCGACGCACAGAATAAAACCCCACCCCCAAGTAAACGCAAAGAAAAATCACACCCAACCAAATTAAACAACACATCACGATCATATATTATTATCACCTTTTCTGAGAGCCCCAACACACTCACCAACAAAAAATATATTATCACCTTTTTTTCCCCCCTACCCTGTGTGACTTAAAAAACACCCAAACAAACAAATAAAGTGAAAGAAAGAGTAAGGGAAAGTGAAAAGAAAGCAACGCACCTCTTCTCTGCTTGACCGCGACCTTAGCGGGTTGACCCGTTCGGGTACGGGCAACGGGCTTGTCCTCGTCTTCCTGGGGCGGGAACAAGACCCCATCAATCCCTTGCACGGAGATCCTTCCGTCGGTGTAGATATCCGGGTCGAACAAATAAGCCGACCCGTCACCGTGCCCGAACTTAACCGACCCGTCAGCCTCCTGTGCAAGGACCTTGTGAGGCAACCGTAGCGTGTCGTATCGAACCTTCCCGAACCTTCTAACCGCATTGTACATACTCTCTTCGGTCTGATACTCGGGGATTAGGTGATAGTACATGATCTGTTCCGGTGCACCCGGTTCACTCAACTGGTCCGTGGTTAACTTAGCCATGGCTTCGTCATTGGGTGCAAGCACCGTCAGAACGTAACCCTCCGAAACCAAACGACCCATTTCCGTCGCTAACGACGTTAGGTTTACGAGAATGTCTGCCATCTCGTTGTACCCGCCGTAGTGGATCAGCGTATGGATGAAGTCCTTCACCTGCGCCTCCCCGTTGAAGTGGTGACGTGGCCCTCCCGGTCCCGGTGCCGGCGCCGGAGCCAGAGATGGTCCCGGTGCCAATGCGTCGTAGATTGGCAGCGCCGGAGGGGACCCCGGCTTCTGCGGCGGTGCCGGTTTCTTCAGCCGGTGGGTTCTCGGGTCCACGTCCGGTGCGCCCTCCGGTTTCACGGCCGCGATGGAGACGAGGCTCCGTCTCCGGTTGAAGTCGTCCTGGACGGAGCGTGGGACGAGGAGGCGCTCGATCCCGTGGATTACTCCATCGGGTCGGGTCAATGCGTCCGGGCGGAGGATCATGGCGCCGTCGACCGTCCATTGTTGTCGTTTGGCGGTGTGGTTGGTTTGGAGGGTGAGGTGGTGGTGAGGGGTGAGTGTATTGTGTCGGGTCGACCCGGTTTGGGGCTTGGATCCGGAGATTCGGGTGGGGATGATGTGGGACATGAGGAGGGTCTGAAGGGACCTTAAGTTGCGGGGTTCGAGGAGGAAGCGCTTGAAGTCAGGGTCGAGATCTCGCTCCAGGGCTTCGTTTCTGGGTGCGAAGATGGTGATGTTGTGGGTCCCCACCGTGTCTTCCAGGGTTTGGAGGAGCATCGCTTTTTCCACCAGCTCCGCTAGTTCCGTGTAATGCGAGTCCAGAAGTGCCACCAGGATCGAGTTTGAGTTTATCTGACCCGGAGAAGATAACGGTGTAGATGATGATGAAGAGAGGGAGATGCAGGTGACGAAGAGGAGGAGGAGGAGGAGAGTGGAACACGTGCGGAGCTTGGTGACGCCATAGATGCCGCAATCCATGGCCATTTGAGGAGGGTTCAGGCAATACCAGAACCTGATACTCTCACTCAGTGAAAACAGAGAAACGCCACCTGTGTTTGTGTTTGTGTTGTGTTGGGTACTAGGAAGGAGGAGTAGAGAGTGATTGCTAATAATGCAGGCTGGCTTTTGTTTTTGGGGGTTGGGGGTGGGGTAAATAATAATGAAAAATAACTACAGATTCATGGTCTGGGGCTATGTGTTTCCACCTGTTTTGTTGGTGAGAAAGAGAGGGTGAGGACTGAAGACTGAGTGAGGATTTTTTTTGTGGGGTTGTTAATTTAATTTCGTAAAAATTGAGTTCAGTTTTTAGTTTAGTGGCTAAAAAACTTCTAATACTGTTTCTGCTTTTACCTGTGGTGGGTGGGTAAATCAAGGGGTGTCGGTTGCTTCGGGAAGCTGTTGTCTGTTGGCACACGTGGCAGGGTTTGATTGGAGCGGAACAGAGAACCTGTGTGACATCAAACTGGGGTAGAGTGTGGGGTCCAGTACCCTACAGCTGCTACCTGGCCCTTGCTACTCAAGTCACAGCTAGTGAAGGATAAACCCACTTTCATTATTTTTAATTTTTTATATATTCTACGAGTGATTGTAAGAAAGGTCTTCGCATTTTTGTTGTCATTGTCCATTATTTATTTATTATTTTATTTTGACTGTCTCTTTGTGTGTATTTTCTTTCACATTTTGTGTGGGTTAAAAAGCATCTTTTTTTTTTTTTCTAAGGAGTTACACTTGCGTTTGTTATGAATGAGTCATTTGACGATAAGTTTAATGTCATTTTTTTTCTAATCATTGGCTTTTCGTAACGTGTTAAAAAATGAGGATTGAATATATATACTCCTTCACAATTCGCACGCAGAGAATAAGTTTAGTTATAGTTGCTGGTGCTTTGCTTGATTATGTGCATTTAATATGGATCAGCGATGGGGAATAGATGGGTGAACCGAAGCAAATAAACAAGATATTATTATTATTATTATTATTATTATTATTATTATTATGGACCTATGAAATGAATTAAGGCGTGGTGGTGGTGCCCACTTGGCCTTGGGTTCCCTCTTATGCGTATTTACATTCGGGGCATTAGCTGAGCTGTTTCTGTCTTCCAGGGACTCTATGTACTGTGTACCAAGGAACCAAAAAAGCAACACTCCAAAAACAACACTTAGGATATTAATAATACAAAACGTTCTAGAAAAAAAAAGCTTTACATATGGGATTGCAAAAACGACAGAAATTTGTATACATAAACAACTAAAATAAGTTTGGTAGAGGTGAATAGGAAGTGGGAAAAAAAAGAAGAAAAGAACAAAGTGTAATTATGATGGGATTGGATAATATTATTTGTAATTAGAAGGAACGGAATAGGGGATCTATAATTTGATCTTTTCCTTTTTGCCAATAGCAAACAAGTGTTAAATATTAATGTTTGGAGGGTGACCTATCCCCCACCGGCGGGCTGTTAGTCTGTCTCTTGAGCTTTCTTTTGCTTCATATTCACTTTTACCTTCTAATGTATGTGAAGGTTGAGAAGAGGAAATATATCTCTGATTGAGTTATTAATTACTATGAACTATGAATGGTAATCTCTAGTCGCATGTGTAATTTGCCTTAATTGTTTCGGTGTTTAAGTTGTATGTATTAGATTTTAGTGAAAGGACAACAAAAAAATGTGACTTCTCGCGCGAGATCAATTTTTCTTGAAGCTACAATTTGTTTCTTCCATCAAACCCGTAACAGGACAAAAGTTTTTGTAGTTTGTCGTGATGTCATAATAATGTAAATGTACACAGTTTTCTTTGTTATAGCATAGTTTAATTATGGTTTATAAACTTAAATCTCAACACTTTGCAAGTGCAAAACATAACGAAGATAGAGTAGTACACATTGCCGTAGAGAAAGAAAGTGTGAAAAATGGCCATGCATGGCACAATTTCCTTAAACTAATGAAGCCGCATAAAAATGAAATGACTATAGACTTGGCACAAAAAGGACAAATGGAAGTGAATTAGGAACGTAATTCTATAGTCAGTATTTGGTGCCTTGGTGGGGGTGTCGCAGAAGAATCCATTATTATATAATTAACGACGATTTTCGTCATGGATCGATTTAGAGTGGTCAGGGACACAATTTGTCTACCAAACCCCAATCGAATGTAGAGTGTTGATATAATAATATTTAAAGATAATGGTCAGGATTTTGCAAGGGCTACCAGATTAGTTGGTTTATAAAATCTTAAACTAAATTGCAGAAAGGGGGCTGTAAAACATAATAAATACAAAACGATAATATCAAAAATAACCACATAATTATGTCAAATTAAAGTTTTACCCAATAAATGTCCATAATTACAATATGTTATTGACTATAGTTATTTTAATTTATTGAATAAGCTTTATAATTAAAAATAGTAAAAATCTTTATTTTTTCGCTACAATTAATTTTGTTTTGATAATCACAATATGAAATTGATTCATATTATTAAAAAATTGTATTATTGAAAAAATTTGTTACAAATTAGTTGAAAAATATTTATTTTAAATTTATGTCATTATTGTATGTGGTCAGTATATATGTTTGAAAATAAAAATATAAGATATTAGTAGTGTTAAGAGCATCCACAATGAAACATCCCCCACTTTATGGTGTTTAAGTGTGTCTCACTATGACACATCACCCTTATTTATTTTTTTAAACTTAAGTATCTCATAAGCATTATACCTCTCCAACCCAACACTTTCAAAAAAAAATTTAAATGGACCCCACCAATACCTTACATCATTACATTTCACCAATAATAACTTTTTTGATTTTTTTAATTTTATTTTTTTTATCCATAAAGTAATACATGACCCACCATGTATTTAATGGAGAAGTGGTTAGGAGAAGTGTTTAACTAAGCACCTATGCTTAATAAGTACCTCAAAAGAAATTATCTGCAATACATAGCTCTTAATAAGCATTAATGCCCATGAAGAATGCTATTTCTTGGACTGTGCTCATTCGTGGGTTTGTGAAGAAAGATTATCATGAGGAAGCCCTGGAGTGTTATCGTGAAGAGAGAAGAGAGGGGAAAGGAAAAGAACGAAAGGAAGAGTAGAGAGCAGAAGATAGTAGAGAGAAAGAGGAGAGAAGGGAGGGGGACCGAGGTGGTGGAGGTGGAGGGAGGAGAGAGAGAGAGAGAGAGAGAGAAGGAGGAGGGAGGGGGAGGGGGAGGAGGTGGTGGGGGTGGAGGAAGGAGGTTGGGGGAAGGTGGAGGGAGGAGGGGGTGTACGTGGGGGAGGGAGGAGGAGAGAGAGAGAGAGGGGGAGGAGAGCGGAGAGAGGGGGCTAACGTGACATCCTACGTGGCAGTGTTTTTGGCCACGTAGGCGTGTTGACTGGGTTCAAAATGGGACACATCAGCGGTCAACTCACTTAAAAGTCTAAAAAAAAAATAGAGGAACTAAAAGTGTTTGAATTTTTTTATAGGAACTAAAAGCAAAACACCCATATATTATAGGGATTAAAAACATATTTAAGCCAACGTCTTATTATAAATTATAAATATAATATAAATCCTGGATTGTTTTCAAATTTTACATTATAATTAGGCTATTTCGTAAATTACAACAGATAAGGGCATTTAACATATATTTGTCTTCTCTGGGATTTTTTTCGTAATTATATACAAACTGGTATTACCTGGTATTAAAATTTAAGATATTAATTTTTTATATTTTTTTAGTTATTTATATGAGCTAAGTTCATTTATCGAACACTTTTATTGTGGTTAAAAAAACTTATAAAGTAGTCAAATAAGCTATAACTTATCAATATCTTTATAACATTTTATATATTTTTTCTGAAACGCGTAATACTGATTTAAAATTTTGGAGAAACTTTTGCAATTTTAGATTTTAATTATGTCTATTTTATATTTTATAACAAATATTGGTCTTTTCATAATTTATGAGTTTTTTGGGCATTTTTCGTAATTATATGAAAACCAGACTTACCTTCTATGCCAGGTCGAAATCAATTGGGATTTGGTGGACAAATTTTTGTCCCTGACCACCCTAACTGGACCCTTTGGTCATAATATTAAATGAGTTTGGTTTTGTGTATCCCTCAACAGTTAGGAGGACAGAGGCGCTTCCGAGGATAGTGTTATGCTTCCTTCCTTTTTGATTAATAAACCAATCAAATTCAATGTAAATTATAAAAGTAGAACTTATTTACACATATAGCTTTATTGATCAAATTATTTTATCGGTCACACTAATATTATAAGCATATATATTTATATATATTAGTGAAATTATTATTATAACTTATTTTCTCCGTAATTTTATTCACTAAAATAATTCACTTTTATTTTTTGATGTATTATAAAAAACAAAAATCAATTCAATTTAAGTATTTTATAATTGAATTAGATTAAATTGTTTACAAACTTAAGATCAAATAAATTAAACAATAAAATAAAAAACTAGTAAATCGTATTAGTTTTTTTTTCTTTAAATCGATTTAAAATTTGTATGTTTTAACGTTGAAAACGATCCAAAATTATTTTTATACGGAAAATATTTTCTCTTTTAAAAACTTTGCATA
The DNA here is from genome assembly GCA_030159175.1 of Glycyrrhiza uralensis. NCBI lineage: Eukaryota > Viridiplantae > Streptophyta > Magnoliopsida > Fabales > Fabaceae > Glycyrrhiza > Glycyrrhiza uralensis. The sequence continues at coordinate 49,747,166 of BRZY01000003.1, read as the reverse complement.
AAACTCGCAAATTTTTTGTTTGCTACTTTTAAAGTTAAACAGAATCGGTTCTTATTTATTCCACAGCCTCCAACGTGATCATGGATTCATGGTGCATTCTCTTGGAACTTTGTCGGTGGCATTAATCATTTAGTTGCTATTATTTTATTCTTTTTGGTATTTATAATTGACTTTGGCATATTCTTAAGTAGTTGGCAAGACAAATATCTCGTCAAAAGAAGTGTGCTTGCTTTTTTTTTTTTGCACTCTAGTAAGGAAATTGCATAAATCAACCAGTAGTTTTCTTAATATTAGTTTTGTAAAAAAATTATCATTAAATTGGTCTTTTAAATATATTTTCAATACAAAATTGGTCTTTTAAATAATAAAGTTTCATCATATTTATTATTTAATTTTTAATAAATTAGTCCTTAAAAAAGAATTAAAGGTTTATTCTTCTCTTTAATGTATTTTATAATTTTGTAGGAACGGACGTCTCACTTGTCTTATATACATGTTTGTTTTAGGTGCAATTTTTTTTAAGAACGGACGTCGCTCTTGTTTCCTCCACCATACTTGTGCGTTAGCCATAGTTACTATTCATTATTAAAAAAAAATTCCGTTAACTTGATTAAATAATTTAGGCACACTCTCTAAAAGTGACATGAAAGAAACTAACCCCATGAAATTCACCACTCAAGAAATCTTTTATTAACATGAAAGAGAACTAAGCACTCAATAGAAAAAGGGATTAGTCAGCAAAAAAAAAAATAGAAAAAGGGATTAAGCACTTTCATTGAACAAAAGAAACGACTTTTATTTATGCATGATAGAGTCCAACTAGAAAATGTCACCACAATGAGACACACAAATTAATTAAACAATTCAAAGAGTCATTCATCTTTTCTGCCATGGCCGTGTGTTTGTCTTACATTCCAAACACGTCTGCAAAGAAAGCACTTCCAGAAAACGCCACTCTCATAACAATTCCTTTACAACAACCCTTTCTCCTCCTTTTTTTTCTCTCTCTTTATATTCCCAACTTTCCCTCTCACAATACACCCACCGTAGTGATTAATTTCATTATACTTCTTTTCCTTTGCTTCCACACAAAGAAAACGAAATTAAAAAAAAAATGTCCAAAACGGTAGTGGACGAGTGTCGTGGCGTTCTTCATGTCTATAGCGACGGTTCCATAGTTCGCTCGTCGAGCCCAGGCATCACTGTCCCCGTCCACGACGACGGCACCGTTTTGTGGAAAGATGTCGTTTTCGACTCCACTAATGATCTTCAGCTTCGGCTCTATAAGCCAGCCGATTCAGGAGGCTCCAAGCTTCCAGTCTTTTACTACATCCACGGCGGCGGCTTCTGCATCGGCTCACGCACCTGGCCCAACTGCCAAAACTATTGCCTCCGGCTCGCTTCGGAGCTTCGAGCCGTGGTGGTCGCCCTGGATTACCGGCTCGCGCCGGAGAACCGGCTCCCGAGTGCAATTGAGGACGGCTTCACGGCTGTTAAGTGGCTTCAGGAACAAGCCGTGAGCACTGAGCCGGACCCCTGGTTGAGCCACGTGGCTGATTGTAACCGGGTTTTTATTTGCGGTGACTCAGCTGGAGGAAACATAGCTCACAATTTGGCAGCTCGGCTTGGGTTCGGGTCTCCCGGTTTGGACCCGGTTCGGGTCAGGAGTTACGTTCTGTTGGCACCTTTCTTTGGTGGAACTGTCCGAACCAAGTCCGAAGCTGAAGGACCAAAAGATGCTTTTCTCAATTTAGAACTTATTGACAGGTTGGTAAATAGAAGATCTTTATTTTGTAATCAATGTTTGTTTGCACATAATAATGATTTAATCATTAACGGATTAGTAATCTATTAGCGATGACCAAAATAGTGTCCAAATTTTGGTGGGTACAGAACATTTTTGTTTTGTTGTTGCTAAGTAGTGAAAAGGGTCTCTTTGTTGTGTTGTGCCTTATTGAACAGGTATTGGAGGCTTTCTATACCCATTGGGGACAATACTGATCACCCCCTTGTGAATCCTTTTGGACCGGTTAGTAAGAGCCTTGAAGCAATTGATCTTGACCCAATTCTAGTTGTGGTTGGAGAAAACGACTTGCTTAAAGACAGGGCAGAGGATTATGCGATGAGGCTCAAGAATTGGGGCAAAGATGTAGAGTATGTGGAATTTGAAGGACAACAACATGGGTTCTTCACTATTGATCCCAATGCAGAACCGGCTAAAAAATTGATGCTGGTCATCAAACAATTCATGGAGAAGCATTCTGGAAAAGTTTGAGTGCTTCAAGCACTGTAGCCACATGCATTTTTAATAACTGTAGTTGCTTCACCGTTGATCCCAACTTAGAAACCAGCAAACAGGTTGATGTTGATCATCGGGGAATTCAAATTCATAGAGGAGCAATAGGGGGAGAGTTTGAGGCAACATGCATGTTTATTGTACTAGCTTCTAGGCATGATCTAGTATACAATATCCAAAAGCCGTATTGAGTTGCAATTATAAAACTTTCCCCCTTATAAGCTAATATATGCTGCATTTTCTGGGTCTATGGTTAGATTTGACATGGATCGTTACACTGTTACAAGGTGTGTGTTTTTTTTTTTTTTCAAGTTATGAGGATTGATGAGGCATTAAAGTCCATCAATAGGAATATAGGTGGCATATATGGTGGTCAAGTGATTAAAATTGACCATGATGGTGGAGTGAGTTTATTGACATTGATATATTAGTATAATATTCAACGGTTTAGATTTGTTACCGGAAATATAATCCAGAACTAACTGTGGCTCTAAAAGGACATATCAACGAAGACTACGGTGAAAGTCTTTGTCTTTCGACCATGGTATACCGTATTGTGATGATTCAATCGCGCGAAGAAAGCAACCTAAGACTAGTCCATACTGATACAAGTTGCATGGTTTTTAGTCAAGTTTCTCAACTAGCTGTCAATTAATCAGAACATAATATCCATTCATACATGTCAAATCTCAACGCATTACATTTCTTTTCATTTTGTCCAACTAATAATTACATATATTCAAGTTGAAGTCATAATAAAAATATAAAGGTACACATTTTTTGTAGTTTAACCATGGTTATGGTTCATAAGCTTAGGTCTCTGTAGCACTTACATCAACCATAATTTCGGGGTACTAGTAAGACATAACGAAGGTTATAATATGTATATGCCATTAAGAAAGATGTATGTGAAAAAATGGCTATGGCACAAATACCTTGCACTAATAAAATACAAAAATGAAATGACTATAGAGTTGGCACATAGAAGTTTTTTGTCACAATATTCATTGATTAGGAACGTAATTCTAAAATCAGTATTCGGTGAGGGTGTGGTAGAAGAATCCATTATTGTGTAATTAACAAAATTTTTGGTCATAATATTAAATGAGTTTGGTTTTGTGTATCGCTCAGCGGTTAGGTAGGAGAGAGGTACTGCTGGGGCGGGCGCCCTGTTTTGCTTTCTTTCAATTGCGGTGTGCCGCTGGCGGATCTCGTTGTTCCTCTTAAAAATTTGTCGGTGACATTAAATTTGGCTACAATTATTTTAACCTTTGTTATTTATAATAATTTCTTTTTGAAGCAAACTTTGTTATTTATAATTGAGAGAATGAGAAGTGAAATTTCCATTTCTCCCCTTACGCCATTTTTTATACCTCATTTATTTGCTATATTATTCTTTTTCTTTTCATCACATCATGTAAGGATCAGAATGTGAGCAAAAATATCACAATAAACAAACTCCTTTAGAGGGGACAGACCTCCTAAAAACAAAAGAAAATAATCTAAATATTCTTCTTGATTACATTTCTCATTCAGTCCATTGACACATATAATATTCCAATCCTAACAACATAACAGTATTCTAAATGCAATAACGAAAAGAAAGCTTCTAAAAACTCCTCTGTTATTTCCTCCTAGGCTTTGTTTGAAAAAAATTGGCCCTGCTCCATCTTTCTGATCCAGACTTTGGGCCATACATGCAATGACCAAAAAAAGTTCCAAGAACACCCACAAGCCCCTGGCTACTAATGGTGTGGTCTGTGTGGAATTTGTAGAATAGTGACAGTGATCCCATGGCCATTAACAAAATGATGAAAATGGTAAACCATTTAATCACTTTTTTTGATAAATTATTTTAAAGAGCTCAATTAAGCACTGATTTATAAATATATTAAACTAAAAATAAGCTATAGACATATCATAAATTATTTTTATAAATATATCTTGATACTAATATAAATGTTCATACCATGAGATAGGTCACAATAGGCTCTAATTATGCTCTTCCAAATGCTCCTATAGTCCATGTTTGGATCAGCTTCCGTAGATGAAACAATCATTTTTTCTCTAGCAAAAAAAAAAAGTTAAAACAAAAATGCACCATAGTATTGATAACCGGTACCCTTTTTTAAGGGTACGTTAAAATTTTCCATTGAAAAACGGTGAATTTATCTCCAAAAGTAGAAGGAATATAGTATTGATAACTGTCTAAAAGGGTAATGTTTGCCGCAGATCTAAAAGACTATCGACATTCGGCACATAATGTTTGGATTTAATTTCAGAAACAATATATACATTTAAATTCTCTCAAAAGCTTTTATAATATTATTTTAAACACCAAAAATAAATCTAGATAAACTCTAATATATCCGCAACCATCGACCTGTCATAGTCTCATTTGGCCTTTTCCACTCACACGAACGTAGCTTCTGCCGAATTCGTAATTTCTCCCCTCAACTACCTTCCAACACGAGCACACTGCACCAATACCACAACCTCGCCGAATCCCTTCGGATTAAAAAACGACACCGTTTCGATTCTCTTAGACTCATTATCTTATGTACAAGACGACACCGTTTTCCGGTTTCACCGGTGCGCAGTTAGGTTGGCGCTGAGACTCGCTCCTCCAGAACCCGGTTCCCCCGAACCGGGCCCACATATCGTTCTCGAGCGCAACGGCCTCGGGTAACTTCTCCGTTGCGCTATCCTTCGCCAAGTGCTCCTCCAGCATCGTGGTCCCGGTGGCGCTGCTGGACCTCTGCGGCTGCAGTAAAACGACGTCGTTTTTCTTGCCGTTTGCGCCGTTCTTCACCAGACGGCGTGGCCTTCGGCGCACGGCCTTCCGTAACAATCCCGCCGGCACTTTGTACACCGCCAGCACCAAGAAGTTGAGCACCGCGCAGGGACAGCAGCAGCACACGGCGGCGCACTCCGCCGCACCACCGCCGGCCATCTCGCCGGCGCCGATGGTTCTGCGCCGGCTGTGATTGAACGACGACTTGTGGTTGTGGAGTCATTTTAGATTGAATAATTACAATAATATAACAATAATTATTGTTTCTCAAGTAAAAAGGGTGTGATTGTTCGTGATGGATGATGATGATAGTTTTTTTGTTTCAGAAAACAAAAGAAAAGAATGGGGAAAAATTAACAGAGATGAAAGAAAAGGGGGGGCTTAAAAGAAGGGATAAGAAGAAGATGAAGATAAAGATAAACAATCACAGTGAGATGTGGAGAATTTGATAACAGAAAAGAGGGAAGATCGATCATGGAGGAAATAGAATTAGATCAGACTCAGAGCGTTTGTTAAGCAGATAAATCGTAACGTAAGACGTGTTCACACTTCACATAGTTGAATGAGAGAGAGTGATTTTTTGTTATGGCGTTTCTTAACTATTAATTTATTATAGGATTAAATTAACCTACTGACTCTTCTAGAATTACCAAAATTGCTCTACATTTTTTTTTCTCGTTTGAATTTCATAATACGATGCCACTGGCTTATAGCTATTACACGATCCAAATCACTTTATCTTTTTTTTTCTTCTTCCTTTTTTTTATTAAAAACAACACATAAGTGAGAAATTTAAGAGAATTTTGACACTTAAAAATAGAGAATGCCACTTAGAATTATTAGGGATCAACAAAAGATGGACATTTATCTACTAATTATCTTGGTTACTGCCAAAGTTTGAAAAAAGTAATAAGCTGATAATTGATCCCCTTCTTTCAACGGGTGGATAGTCAATCGCAAGGGCAAATGTTACATTCGGTTTCACACATAAAATCAACACTTTCGATTTTTTTTGAATTTTTTTTTGACAAATCGATTTTTTTTTTAATTGATTTTCGAATTTTTCTCTTTTGAAAAATGTATACCTATTTTAAATAGTTTTAGATAAATATTTTACTTCTTAAAAAGCACAAATAAATGTCAACTTTAATTATATCTCAGACACTGATTAAAAAAAAGTAAAAATATAAAGTTTTTAATAAAAATTATTCATTAAAATGGTATTTTTGATAGAATAGATAGCAACGTCTTTTCTTCTTTTGAGGAAAATCGATAGCAACATCTTAAATAGTAGATTTTTTTTTTGGAATAAAAATCTTAAATAGTAGATTGTTTAATAATTAGTATTTTACTATAATTTGACAGCACATGTGAATATGTAGAGACGTGTTTCTGTATCAAAAAAATATGTAGAGACGTGTTTATGTTACCAGCAAAGTAGTACAGTGCAGAATTACAGAAACAACTACTACATCTGTACGTTTTACCTATTTTTTTTCACTGAATAAGTTAGTTAATATAGTTTATAGTATTAAATTTGTCAATAATTTATATTATACTTCCAAAATTATTTTTAGTAATATTTTTTTCTTTTTACTTACTCTATCTTAATTAATGCATTATCTCTCTTCTTCATTCATCATAGGAGAGAGAGAGACAAAATTGTTCATAATAAATAAAAATAATTTGGATAAAAAACAATTAATACATAACACATTTTTAAAAATCTCTTATAAAAAAGACAAACAAATTTGTCAAAAACCTCTTATAATTGAAACAGAGGTAGTACAGTACTAGTACAAGATTTTCTGGAATTCGGATTCCCTGCAGTCGGGAATCATGCATTCACGCAGTCGGGCTGGAGATTTTCGGGATTTGAACTCGGTTTAAAATAAAATTAAAATCTCTAGCTATTCGATCTCAATCGAGCGGCCTAGATCTCTCTGCATGAATGCTTGATTCTCCCGACTGCGGGAAATCCGAATTCGATTTTCTGGCAACTTGCATCGCTATCTATTCCGCGTCATCATTAGTTAATGTGGGGCAATCATTTATCTTAACTCAGAAAAGTAACACGTGTTCCTGCAGCGCACCTAGCTCTCTTTTGTTTGTTTGTGTTTCTGATCTAATGCCTATCCTGTTAATTTAGTTTTAGAAATTAGAATAAAGTTTCTATCAAGAAAAACAAAAAGAAATTAGAATAAAGTGCTTCGATGGCAAGTGGTTTACGGATTCAGTTTTATCTGGAGCGATATCTCAATTCTAACACCCTTTCATGGATGAAATCATGGTCATCCAAGTCCGTAAGGGATTCAAAAAGCCAACCACGGAGAACACCTCGACACATTCTACGACACTCAGAAAGGCGACCCTTCAATCTCGATGTAAGGAAATTATTATCAGCTCCATATGTGTGAAGAGAACACAAATAAAAGTGTAAATTTTATAGAGGGGGAATTAAAAAAGAAACAAAAAAAAAGGGAGGAAAGATTAGGGTAAAGGAAATTAGGAATGACAAATTTATGGAATTACTAAAAGGTACTCAAAAACTAATATATATTACAGAATAAAAAAAAAGTGCCAATCACATCCTCAATTTGGACATATATGATGAAGATGCCATTTTGGCATTGCTTTCCAGAAAAACCAATGGTATGTCCCCCTTCCCCTCCTCTCTATCTCCTTTGTTACTTGGCAGGCACAACGTATTCAATCATCTAACCATACAAGAAGGCCATGCCTGAGTTTGAACCCTTAAGGAATCTCTCATAATGTGTGACCCTTTTTCTTTTCTAACCACCAATGAAGCCCAACCGGTGAAGAATGATTGCCAAAATGAGCATGCATATTGCAAAGACCATGCCTGGTTTCCCTAGCAGCCAGTTCTTTGTCTTTTTGGCACATTCAACTCCTCTTTGAACCCTGTCCGCCCAAAGCATCTGCGAAGACAAAGTGAAAAAGCTCATCTTAGTACTATAATATAACCACCCAACCTATGCTATTTCAAGGAACAGATAGTGTAAAGAAATACTCTTTCTTGCATTTTATTATATTTCTTAGTACTGCCACACCACACCTCCATCTTACAATCTTCATCTTTGGTACAAAAGTTCATTGATGTATACAAATTAAAACACTATATTTTCGACTTCAGAAAAGAAGATACCATTTTATCCAAGCTCTCTGGCGATAAGGATGACATGGCTTGCTGAGCTTTTGCCGCGTCTTCAGGGGAAAGTTTGACACCAAATTGTTCTCCCATGTTTGCCATCATTTCTGGGCTCATATTTTTAACCATTGATGTGAACATCTGCCAAAACAACATAAACTAAAAAATTTAAAAGGAGGAAATACATATAATACTGAACACAAGAATGTGTAAAAATCTGTATTACTTGCCAAAAAGAAAACACAAGTACACAACATTTTGACCAGGAGAGAAGTAAATATCGGACAAGGGAAGTGAGTCAAGTGACAACTAAAATGCAAAATGAGTGCATAATGAAAGGGTATACTTATTCAGAAATTATTCATTAGTAACATGAAAAGTGAAAGAGGAAACTTGGCTGCTGATCATCCATCTCCTCCTTTATGAACATACCTGCCGCATAGCTGGATCTTTCATCTGGTTTCTCATCTGTTCTTGTAAATCAGTACTTGAGGAAGGGAAGTTTGACTGTGAAGCATTTCTCATATTTGAAAACGCATTCTGAGAAGAACTTGATTCTCCAAAAGCATGATTAGCACTTGAGGATGGGAAGCTTGACTGGGACACATTTATTTCATTATTGTCTACAGCTGCTGCTGATGGAATAGATTCTTTCCCTTTCAGTAAGGATGCCATTTCAAACATCTTCCTAAGGTCGTCTGGTGGCATCTTACTGATCATGTCACTCGCTGCTTTAAACATATCAGGTGTCACGTTGGGAGGAATTGATCCAGGGTTGATAGGAGAATCAGGGGAACCTCCTCTATAAAATGGGTTGTCCCCTTGAAATGAAGATGCCATGTCAAGCATTTTTTGAAGTTCCTCAGGTGACATCTTGCCAAGCATATCTGAGGCAGTTTTAATCATATCTGGAGACACGTCTTTGGACTGTCCGATGTTCAAAGAAGCTAGAGTGGCAGGATCGGCGTTTGAAATGAAGTTCTGGAATGATCTATAGAATAAAAAACAAGAATGTAAATCTATTTTATAGTCCAATGATTAAATTAAAACTATTTTATAGACCAATGATTAAATTAAAACAAAGAGACATAATGTGCTTAGCACATTTTATAAAAATTCCAACTACCTGATAGCTTCTGGATCTTTTTTCAATGTATCTAAACTGTCTGTGTTTAATTTTGGATTTCCATTGTTAGCTATACTGCAACTCTTAGAGGAGTCACCAGATTTTTTTGGTTGAGCCACTTTTTGTTCCAAAGAAGAGCTTTTGTTGTTTCCAGAAGGCACATTCTCAACTTCTTCAGTTATTTCTTCAATTACTAATCCTACATGCATGATGCCAATAAGATTAAATCTGCACATCCATTAGAACCATATAGCTCAGGGGGCTGGGGGCAAGTAAAAGGGACAAAAGGAAATAATGGGGGGCACATACTTCCAGGTGCAGCATAATCACCACCTTCCTTTGTCAACTTTTCCTTGGTTTCCCTGAAATAAACATTTGATGACATTAAACAGGAGTCCAAAGACATCACAATCATCTATCATCTCCCTCCTTTTTCTAAAACAAAAAATAATTTTCAAAATAAAATAACATAATTCTAATTTTTAATTAATTACAGAAGAGGAATAGAAGGAGAACACCAGTTTACTTCCACCATATCAATTCCTTTATCACAGGTTACTCAAGATTCAATCAGAAAAAAACAGAATTGGAAGCACATTACAGATATGCTAAATTCAGCATGCAGTCCATTGTTAACATTGATTTATAGTAGAATTTGGTGAAAACTTACTCACAGATAGAGAATAATCAATCACAACAGTCATAAATATAGATGTATCATGTATGTAATAAGTAGATAAATGAATAATTCTGTTCCGGAGACAGGTGCAAGTATGTGGAAGGAAGCAAGATCACACCGTAAAAGCTCTGCAATTGTATCATCGTCAGGGGACACTTCAAGTGCCTTGCTCAAATCAGTAACAGCATCCTAAACAAATCAGGAATGCCATTAAATACAAATGAAAATACAATCACAACCTTAATGTCTAAATGTTAATTGAGTCAATGGAAGCTCACCTTTAGCACGCCTAGCTCCTTGTACGCTTGACCTCTTCGATAAAGAGCCTTAAGGTTATTTGCATCATATGCCAAAACCTACCATAGTTAAAGCACATTAATGCATTGCTAGGATGAAACAGCCAATTTTCAAAACAGAACTTAAATTCATAGCAAATTAGAATCTAAGACAATATTTGCATTGTAACATAATAACAATCATATTTTTACATATTACAACTACAATGTAAATTTCTTTCTAATCTTCTTGGCTGATAAATTTCCCCATAATACCATTACTTAGACATTGCAGAGGACTATTAAAATTTACAATTAACATCCCACTGCAATAGTAAATGAAAAGAAATTATGAATACCTCAGAACCTTCGTTTATGCATTCATCGTACTGATTTGTCTTCAAGTAACAGGACATCAAGTTAAGTGAGCATGCCAAAAGAAGCTTTCTACTTTGAAAAGATGGAATGTCTTTGATGTTTTCCTTCGCCTAGAATATAAAAGATGAAAACAGGTTAATAGACCAAAAAACTGATAATTCCCTTTGAAGTCTCAATAGAAAAGAACAAGAGAGTAAGGTGTGAGGGAGACAGTTATGCAGTCTCAAAAGTGCACCTACCAGCTTATACTTCTGCAATGCATCATTGAACCTTCCTTGATTGTGAAGTTCATTTCCCTGCAAAATTTAATTTTAGCTCATCAAGACAAACACTAGACTAGACACCAACTGGTTTTACAGAAAATGAAAAATTGTAATCAGTTATTAGGGCAGTATATAGTAACGTTTCATGTCTTAATTAGTTATTATGCAATGACAGCAAGTATATTTTCCGATTAGACCATTCATTCTATGGAACTAAAGTATTCTTCAAATGTGATCTCACTTATGGATCCTTCTTGGAGCCTATTTTCGAAACGGATTTTCCTCAGGGCAACGTAATTTGGTTTTTCAATAGACTATTTGGGTTTTAAAGGAATAAGGACCAGCACATGGTCATAGTATGCTTCCATCAGGAAAATTTAGAATGTGATTCTTAATGACTCTTTGAAACTACAAAAGGGTGTAAAGCAAAAATAGTGGAACTCACTCTAGGGTTTCGTTTTTCCTTCATCCTGGATTCATCTCATTGTCAAACATATCAATATGAGAAAATAAAAATGCCTGTGGCTCATGATTCATGCGCAGAGACACTACTACCATTCAATTTTCTTGCTATATTACTACTCACCTGCTTCTTCAACATCTCAGCCCCGTTCAATTGATATTTGATCTGAGCATCAACACGGGCACGCATAGATGCTACTTCATCAGGTGATGCATTAGCCATCTTCTGACCAATCTCAGCCATTTCTTCGGGGCGGGTATGCTTCAACTGTTCGGCAGCAATTTTAAAGTCTTCAGGACTCATGTTCTTCATGCTTTCAGAGGCCATCCTCATCAGCTCTGGATTAGACATCATCTGCAATTCCACAAAAAAAATAAATGCACAATACAACAATTAACACCGAACCATATATCTATATCTATATATATGTACACATATATATCTAAAGGTGAAAAGACCTAATCCTAGATACAACGACTCAGCTTCAAAAGCCAAGACATATTCTCTGAAACATTCAAATTAAAGTCTCCACAAAACACACAACATGGCCAAGCCAGAATAATAAAAAGTTTTGAATTGTCAATCTCACGCATCTAGAAACGTAAAGGACCACGAAAATCACCCCCCACCCCCCCGGGGCCCGAGAAGACCAATTTAACTGTTTTGTGTTATTTCATTAATCGAGGCAACGAAGAATTTCTCCTTTTTTGATGTCTCATCCGAAAAAGGGCATCTGAGAGAGTTGAATTCACAACGGAATTGTGTTTGTTTTTTTAACATCGTAACTCAAAGCAAAGCCTGAAAGGCAATGGGAGGAAATACGAATCCACATGCGCAATCAAATAGTACCTGTTGTTGGATCCGAGCCAACTCAGCGGGTGACATGCGACTCATCTGTTCCTGAGCAATTCGGATCAGGTCAGGATCCATCATACCGTTAAACATTCTCGATTCCCAAAGAGAAGCAACCCCACCAGGTCAAAAACGAATATTGAGATTGACAATGATGAGAGGGGAAAGTGGGGGTGTGGTTTATGTGTCACCTGCAGAGGTTAAGGAAGGTCCTGGTTATGTTATGTGTGTTTTGAGAAAGTTGAGGAGAAGGTGTTGGATGAATTGAGAAATAGGGAATTGGTATGACAAGAACGAACAAATGGAGAGTCCGATTTGGAGGTGCCGCCTACCAAACCTGAAAAGAAGAAATAAAAAGTAAAAAAATGAAGAGAACCCAAACCAACATGGGTCGAATATGCGTCGTGTTTCAAAATTACTCTCTCGCCCCTGGTACAGTGACACCTCTTCATATACTTTTCTATTTTCTTATAATTAATCAGCAGGGTATTTTTTATGTTCTTTTTTTTTTGGATTAAAACGAACATTAAAAAAATACCCTACTAGTACTGATTATTGTTGGATCAAAACATAAGCCTCATCAGTCACTTGAATTTCATTGATTAGAAACTCTCAAACTCCTTTCCTCTTTCAATCTCCACCAAACTCAAGACATTAGCCGGATCACATAATCAGTTTCTACACTAGAGTTTCTCTTGATCATCTTTGGCAAGTTTTTCACAACAATCCATTTCTTTTATATTATGTTCACAATATATGCGAATGGGTTCTTTTAAGGTCACCCTTCACCTTCGTGGTTCATTCATACAATTACAAACTCATCAATTTCTTGTATTTTCTTCATTCATTTCCATGAATATGGTGAACATTCTCAGCCACTCTTGTGATTTCAAGAAGATAGCCACCATTCTTAACCTCGTCCTCTATTACCTTCTCTCCCTTACGACTTCGCCAATTAATTAATCATTTGTGAGAAATCAATCATTTCATTAGTCATTTTACTTTTGTTAAATGCTAACGGGACTCGACCACGAAAAAGGCAGTAAAGAGACATATATACGAAATGCTAGTGAATTTAAAGTGGAGTGAAATGTTTTGTGGTTTGTGGTGTGGTATTAGGAAAATATTATTTTGTTTTTTCAGTATAATCATTTCTCTCTGTTTTTTTTTACCGAAAAAACATCTCCTTAAATAGGAATACCCAAACGCAAGGCCCGTTAGGCCATTATAACATAATCCACAGCAGGTGTATGTAACATAAACCATATAATTTAACCAAAAAAAAACATAAACCATATAATTTTGACAAAAAGACATAAACCATATAATAACATACCTAACATCTTCCCTAAAAAAAAATACCTAACATCTTTAATTAATTTTGTTAAGCCCGTAAAAATAACTATTTAAAATTTTAAATTTAGCAATGCAATATTGTATGCCAACTTGGCTTTTGGATGTTACAATTTACTCCCTCTGGTTCAAAATATAAGCAATAAAGACACTTTTTTTTGTCCAAAATATAAGCAACATTCACCGATTTCAAATAAATTAAATGCTAATTTTTCAATTATACCATTCATTTAATGCAATATTCATATTTACTAGAGACATAAAAGAGGGTATTTTTGGAAAAAAATTAAAACTAGTGAATATTAATTAAGATTATCACATTTTCAAAGCATTCCTTGGTCTGTATGTTTTTGTACTATATTGCTTATATTTTGGACTGGAGGTTGATAAATGACCCAACACATGAATCAAGACTCAATTTTATGTATTTACTTGAAAAATTGACTAGAGACAACTGCCAAAAATTACTCTCTTAATTATTAATTTGGACCAAATTTTTTTATTAATTATTAATTGTATTGAGTTTTTTGGACCCACATTCAACTGAACTCGACCAATGAGCAGACCTAACAACATAAATGTCGACAGGACCAAGTCGCAAATTTGGTGGCTATTGTGATTTTACACGAAATATATTAAAATATACAGAGGGCAGCCAATAGTACAACTACTTTGCTGTTTTAGGCCCAATCCCTCGGAAATGGTTTCACTGCATTTGTACAGTGAAGCAGTCGGCAATAAGAACCGTTGGATCAGATTGAACGGTTCACAGTTTTAGAGATAAAATCGACTTTAAAATACAACTGAAATTATGATCCGTCCGATCTTGATCTAACGGTTTTAATCTACTGACTGTGTGAATGCAGAAAATCTGTGACAGTAGGGAATCCGGATTCCAATCCCTCACCTCTAAAGAAGCTTATCTACTGCTTATGGCATAAGTTGTATAAGCTACTTTTATAATCGAAGAAAAATTATAGTGAAATTTATTTTATATAAGCCATAAGCTGTTTTGATAAGCTATCCTGGGTAGCTTATGAAAAATAAGCTCAAAACAACTTATGAATCAGTCATAAGCTGTGTTCATAAACTCTGCATAAGCCGAATCAGTTTCTGACTTTTTCTTCATGAAGTAAACCCATGTATGCCTAGACTTGTCATCCACAACAGTGAGGAAATACCTGTGACCAAAAAGTGAAGCACAAGCAACAGGCCCCCAAATATCCATGTGAATTAAGTCAAAGCAATTTTCAGATTTAGTAAAACTATCCGGGAAAGGCAGCCTTTTTTGTTTGGAATAATGACAGACATCACAAGGTGAGGTTAACTGAACAGAATCAATGAAAGAATAGAGTTTCTGCAAGGAACACATTTTATTGCTTGATGCATGACCAAATCGGTTATGCCACACAACAGGACTATATGAATGAAAGTTATTCACATGTTTTGGAAAAACAGAAACATTATTTGCAGAACTACAACTAGGCAAAGTAGAAGTGCTACTCTCTTTTAGCACATATAAGCCTCCCTTGAGACTAGCTGCACCAATCGTCCTCAAGGAATTGGGACCCTGTATATGACAGGCATTGGTGAAAAAAGTAAGTTTACATCCCAGAGAATTAATGAGTTTTGACACAGAGATCAAATTGAATTTGAAACTAGGAATATACAAAACATCAGTCAAGTATAATTGTTCCGAAAAATACACAGACCCAGAATAATCAGACATTATTGTGGATCCATCAGGCAATTTTACTAAAACTGGTCTAATTCTTTTATACGATTGAAATTCAGACAAGGTGAAACATATATGGTCAGTAGCACCTGTATCTAAAATCCATTGCTTTGACTTAATAACACTGGGGACAGAGCAGATAATACCTGAATGACCAGGAGTAGAAACTGAGGTGGTGGCAATCTGATTTGCCACAGGATGCTGTTGCTTTTCCATGCTCTTCAGCAGAGAGAGCAAAGCCTTGTGCTGGTCAGGAGTGAAACCAGTCTGTCCACCTCGATCCTGCTCTTCATCCCTCTGAGAAATGACACTTCTATTGTCATCATTTGAATCATTATCCCCCACACAATTCACAGAACTCTTCTTGTGAGGAGGATTGAAGTTAGGAGGAAAACCACACTTCCTATAACACCAATCAACAGTATGTCCAGTCCTATCACAAAAGGAACAAATCTTTGTACTCTTATTCTGACCTTTGTTGTAACCTTTCCCCCTTCCTCTGCCATCAGTCACAGCCGCAATAAACTTGGAATCGTCAGATCCAGAATTAAACTGTCTCTCTTGTTGAACTAACAAAGAGAAGGCATCAGCAACACAGGGAAGAGGTTTCATTAACATGATTTGAGATCTTACTGCAGCATACTGCTCACTAAGACCTTTGAGAAACCGAATCACGATCTCATTTTCTCTGTACTTTTGCATCGTAGGGATCAACTCACAAGTACATTTTACATCACAAGTACACGAAGGTATAGGGCAGAAATTAAACAATTCCTCCCACATAGACTTTAATCGAGTAAAATAGGCAGTGATAGAAAGATCACCTTGCCTAGCAGCATATATTTCCTCATGTAATTCAGCAATCCTGAAAACATCATCATGATAATACCTCCTTTTGAGATCAGTCCATACCTCTAGAGCTGTTCCCATCCACTGAACGCTCTCTGCAATTTGAGGATCCAAAGCGTGAAAAATCCAAGAAAGGACAGTAGTGTTACATTGATCCCAAGCTCTGAAGGTAGGATCAGCCACATCAGGTTTCGGAAGTGTTCCATCTATGAATCTTTCCTTATTCTTCATCTTCAATGACCGCATCATTGATCTAGACCAAGAGTGATAGTTTTCCCCTCCTTCAGTGAGAATCGCAGTCACAAGCACCGCAGCTGGATTCTCATTTTGATGGAGAGTCAAAGGATTGTCCTCCAGAGCAACATTCACGTTTGCCATTTCAAACAGGAACAGAGATCAACCACAAGATCGAGAAAACGAGATGAGAACCAAGACGAACAGTGAACCAAGACGAGAAGCTCAAGAATCTTCTTTAGCACGAACACGATCTGCAGAAGAATCAAGAAATTTCTTGAATCACGAGCAAGAACAACAGGAACGAGAACCAATTTCAGACACGAATCGATCAGAGTTGGCACAGCAGAGCTCCACTTTGGAGCTCTGATACCATATTAAGAATCGTACCGAGAGAGAGAGAAGATACAGAAAGCACAAGTGCAAAATATCACTTGGTGTATGAAACTAAATTTCTCAATAATATGAACAGTGAGTTTATAGTATTTAAAGCACTGAGTTAAGCTAACTAACTCTTAACTACAGCTAACAAACTCCTAACTATAGTAACTAAAACTAACTAATCTAACCAAAGTAAAGTTAGAATAGAACTAGGAGTTAACTTATACAACAGAGAAATAATAAATCTCCAACAAACCGGCCCAAAGTCTGTGCCACAAAATTGCGATTGGTGGAGAGTGAAGAAGTTTCGCAGTTGCAGAGTTGTTGTTGCAGTGATTATTGGGTTGGGGGTATCGATGGACGAAGCGATGACAATGGGGGATGTGACAGCAAGCACGCGCACAGCGCCTTACTCTGCTTCCTCTTCTTTCCTTCCATCCAACGCTCCTCTTCTCTCCGCCTTCCTCGCCTTCGCTATCGCTCAGTTCCTCAAGATCTTCACCACCTGGTGCGTCCCTCCCCCCTCACTTTCCCCCTTTGCAGCTCAATCTCTTATTCTCATCAAAATTTAAAATTGTATCATCAATTAGATCAAACCGTTAACAAGGAGTGCATCTTTTCATGTGGGCTGTTACCAACTATTTACTTTTCATTGTTTTGCAATATTCTCTTTTTCCCCCCGGGAGAAATGATCACGGTGGTTAAAAACTTAAAATGATATGTAAGATATTGGATTTCTGATTTTCTGACATCTTAGATTGAGCTTCATGAGTGTAACCAATCTCTTTGGATGTGTTTTAAGTCTCTAAACCTGAACTGAACTTAACAATTAGTACGTAACCAAGTCTCTGATGTATATGATTAACAATTAACAATAACAATTAACAATATGAGCTCAGTTTTTCCCAAAAAATTTTATCCTAGATACTCAGGTATAAGGAAAGGAGATGGGATTCTAAAAGGATGCTTGATTCTGGCGGAATGCCTTCCTCACATTCTGCAACAGTGTCAGCTCTTGCTCTGGCTGTAGGTCTCCAAGAAGGAGCCGGGTCACCCGCTTTTGCCATCGCCGTCGTCTTGTCATGTATTGTACGTACATCGTTAATGATCAATTATTTCCCTATACCTGAATTATCCTTGATCTGCACCTTCTTTCAGTTTCACTCATGTTGTGTTCTTTTACTACTACTAGTCTACTGCGGCTGCTGCTGCATATTTTCCAATTTTGGTTTTGATATGGCTGGAATGTATCTGACTGATATGGCTGCAATATCCTACATAAGTTGAGATTTGGAATAGAGGACAGTTTAATTACTCTGTGATCTCTTTTTTATGGCTTTGTGTATGGATATTCTTTTTCTCGGTGCATAATGAATTTCTGCTATTGCATTTGGCTTTTTGAAACCTTGATCTGACTCCAAATTGGAACATATTGTTCGAAATTTCACTCCGCTAGCAGGTTCAGTGCTTCCATTGTGATATCTGTGGTGCTCCCATTGATTGACTATTACAGAATACAAAATATCTAGGTTTGAAATTGACTTCATATACTTCTTTTGTACAAAATATAAAAGAACTACACATTGGAAGCTGCTATTAGATGCTGATTATTATGAAACATGATTCCTAGTCTTTGTATTATTGCCTGGTTAATTTGTTATTCAAATAGACTTTGGAAAAGTGTCTTTGCTGGTCTTGCTCTTCTACTTGTGGGTTAAAATTTTATGAACTGATTCTTTTTATTCAATACATTATATATTTATAGCCTCTTTTCGTTGTTCAGCTCATGAACTTTTCAAGGGGGTTTAGTAATACGCGGATAGATTGGGCAGCCCCCCTTCATTCTTGAGTTTCTACATCTTTTTGTTGGATCCATTTTTCCCCCATTTGGAGGATATCTTATCTTATCCTCACACTTGTTGCATTGTATTTTCCTCTATTCTCTCTCATAAAACTTCTTTTTGTTTTAATAGAAAAAAAATCTCTGTTTTTACTTCAAAGGAGTGGGATGATTAATATTTGTCAAACACTCATAGGTAATGTATGATGCCTCAGGGGTAAGACTCCATGCAGGTCGGCAAGCAGAAGTAAGTTCTTTTAAATAATGATAGTGTTGTTTTCTTGGTTTACCGTTTGCCCTTAATTTTTTATTTATCTTGTTTGGAGACACATGTATAATGAATATACATTTCATATCTTACCTTCTGTTGCGTATTGTCAATGTTGACTGCAGTTGCTGAATCAAATTGTGTGTGAGCTGCCTCCAGAACATCCTTTGTCTAATGTCAGACCTTTGCGTGATTCACTCGGTCATACTCCACTTCAGGTGCATTGTGATTTTTGCTGTTCTTACTATTATTGCATTTTTTTCCTTTCAACGATTTCTTGTTTTAAGTCTTTGAGTATCATTAATAAAGTAGTTCAGGATTACTCATCTGTTGGGAATTGGGATTTGTGAGGCATTTAACATGCCATTATGCAAGTAACAATCTGTCAGAGTAACTGGCTGACCAGAACTTATTTTTGTGTATTGTTGCCCATCAAAATAAGAAAGAGGGGGGGGGGGGTAATAAAGGTATCCTTTCCTTTACTATGATTAATTTGCAAGCAAACTTTGCAATGAAAATTATGCAAACTTTGCAATGAAAATTATGCTGCAAGATCTTCTGGAATTGGTACTGCCCATATTACTTCTTTGTTCGTAGTCAATCCTCTTTATTTCATCATCTTGTCAAAAATGAATCGAATTCAATGATTGCCCAAGGCTGCCAGCCCTCACCCTTCCACTCATCTATGCAATTATTATAGTAATTCCCCTTCTAATTCTTTATTGTGTGTATTGATTTCCATAAATCTTTTAGTTCACACTACATGAATACAGAAGCTTATCAAGTGTATTTCTTACTATCAAAAAATCATCTTATGCTTTATGAATTATGATTCAACATTCTGCATCAAGTGGTGTTGGACTATTTGTTTGTTTAAACTCAACCAATTAGTTGGATTTGGTCGATTTGTTTTGATATGCTTGTCGCAAGCAAGATTAATTTGGCAGGTGTTGAATGATGGCAAGAAGTTTGTGAAAGAGTGGTAGTTGTTGATTGGCACATTCTGTTAATTTCAAATTTTCAATGATCATTTGCATGAGATTTGCTCTTGTTGGCGTTACCTGTCAAGGTTCAATTGCTAACATAATTCATATGACATAGTTGCTTTGCATCAATGGTCCGATAGCATCCATGAGAATGTGGCACATTAGGGCATGTTAATTGAAGTATCGGAACTGTTGTGTTTTTGGATGATGGAGAAGATTGCAGTTCTGTATTTCTGTCTCTTAAATATATATCCTAATCATTGGATTCAGGTATCAGTGACTGCTGTTCTTTTCTATACAGGTTGTTGCTGGTGGCTTATTGGGATGCATTATAGCATTTTTGATGAGGAGCCCCAATTAGGATGCCTTGTGATATGGCTCATACCAATTCTTTTACATTGTCACTGATGTCACTGCATGACCAAATCAGGATCAAAATAGAAACGGCACAAAAACTTGCTGTTGTTGTTGCAATCTTGTAAAGAGTAAAGTGGTTTGAGGGTTCAACTTGGTGCTGGAAGATCATCCGTCCTGATTTCTGGACACTCCAACTTCTATTCTACTCATTAATTGATCCGTCCGTTAAGTGTTAGCTTTAGCTGAATTGGTTGTTGAACATAAATGTGATATAGCTTTGGTGTCAAATTGAAAGGCTCCTTGGAGATTGGCTTTTTATGTTGACTTATTTTTTTTTTTAAATATCTAAATTCTGAAAGCTGGCTAGTTAAGACATTGAACGAACAATATTTCTCGAGAAACTAGTGCTGTCCATCACAAAGCTAAGATGTATTTCTGTTTTCAGTTCTCTTTTATGTCATACTTTTCTTTCATTGTGGACTTATACGACATTAGCTGATAGGAATTTGATTTGTGATTACATTTGAAGTTTATGTCATGATATAAATTTCAATGTGCCAAAGAAAGTCTGGAGGAGGTGTCTAATACTCTAATGGCAGGTTTGAGATAGTAATTATTGCATAAGCAAAGTGTTTTTATAGTTGTTTATAGACATAATTAATTAAAAGTTTAAGATACATTAACATAACAAACAGAAGATAACAAAATCTTTGCTGAAGTTACCTTAATATTGTTCTAAACTTTTAACTGTTTGTTTATGGACATTGCGTTTATACAATGATTACTTGTTTTGGGAATATTCAGCCTGCATGTCCGTTAATGTTGTCAGTAAAATAAGATGCTCCCAGATGCATATGCATAAACATTTTCTTCTAGCTTGCCAAATCTTCAATCCAAAGTGAAGCATGTCTTGAGAGTTGAGATACTGCATAATCAAGTGCGAAAATAACTAGCACTTGCCAGCCGTATCGTGTTTTCATTGATAATGGTTTTATAGCAACTCTCATGTGCATCCACAATCAGTGTTCTCAAAACTGCTGATTTCTGCCTAATGCGGAGAGAAATGTTGGTTGCCTAATGCCCAAAATTTAAATTAATCCTAAAAAACTACTCTAAAAATTGAAAGCAATTAAATCATAATTGTATTTGTTTCAGTTTAATTTGCAGTTTTTTATTAGTGGAAGTATTGAAAAGAATGAAACATTAATTAAAAGGTTAAGGTGAATTCTAGCATAAGGGACCAGAATTGTTTCTCACCATTGAGGGTCAAAATAGATTGAGGGTCAAAATAGTACTATTAGATATAATAAACTATTTTAATGGCTGAGATCGATTTGAGTGTCCTACCAATGATTTGATAGTTGATATTTGAGATTGTCAAAAGAGTTGTAAGTTGGTCTCTATGAAAATTTACATATTTTGATATAAAGTTATTGGTTACTCCCTCTGAATTCATATTCATATATAAACAAAAAAAAATAACTCACATTAATTAAGAAAATTAGTTATCATCGCTTAATTTTATTGTTTTTGTCAAATAACTAAACTCTATTTTCTATATTACGCTTAATAAAAGAGCCTTAAATTTAAATTTATATTAAATGTAAGATATTTTTGAAAAAAATTATTAAATAAAATAATTTATAATTTACTTATATTTTAAAACATTATATTTGATTTTTTTTTTGTATAATCAAGTGCGAAAAGAGTAATCAATCAATATTTACATAAAGTAGAAAAGATAAATAGAGAGAGAGAGAGAGCGAGCGAGCGCAGTGGACACTCATGCCATCCGCAACGGTAGGTGCTTAGCACCTTTTTTGGTTAAAAACGGTTCTTATAGTGTTGGAGTTCTGACACATTGAGTGCTTAATAGGAATCAGTCTCTGCACAAACACTGGTGCTTACACTGTTTGTGTGGGCCCAATTATATTTTATAAATAAAAATAAGTAATGTGTGGTTTTTTGTGAGATTCATTTAAGAATTTTTTTAGAAGTGCTGGATTCGAGGAATTAAATACTTGTGTTGACAAATATAAAAGTGAATAACGTGACTATATTGAACCCATTTAAGAACCCAAAATGAGTTCTCCCTTGAAGATGCAGTCACACCCCTCACTTTGAGGCACATGATTATTTTTTGAAAAGAAGCGTATTTCTCTTTCTGTTTCTCTTTCTTCTCAGAAGAAACTACTACCAATTCAAATTACAAAAATGGAGGGAAACCACCCCATTCCCGTTTCCCACACATCTCTGTAATTCTCAAACGTTCTCTCTCACTTCCCAAGCACTACCTTTCGCTTTACAGGTTCCAATCCAATGGCGGAAACCCTAAGCCCTAATCCCACGATGGGTCAGAAGCAGAGGCTCCCCGTTGCCGCGCGCATCCAGTCCCCTACCAGCCCCTTCTTCCTCGGCTCCAACGACGACCAGCTCGAACGCGCCCAGGCACGGGCAGCACGCGCCGCCGCCATCCGCCGCAAAAACCTCACCGTCTCCCAATCCCTGCAAGCCAATTCCGATCCATGTCTCAACAAGCAGCAGATCCTCGATTTGTTCCAAAACTGCATAAAGCTCGCCAGCGAAAATGTAAAATTAAAAAGAGTCACACTCAATTTTTTTCCTGAATTTTTTTATTGAACTTTGACGCCACTCACTCGAATCGTGTTTGAGATTTTTTATTGTGTTTTTAACAATTTATTCGGGGTGCAGAAAATTAATCAGAAAAACACGTGGGAGTTAAACTTGATTGACCACCTTACTGATATTATTAAGGCTGAAGAAGAAGATGACGCGGAGACTAATTTTCAAAAGGTACGTATGCTTTAATACGCTGTTGTTGTAATTTTTGGGTTCAAAATTACTTCTTTGATTATGGATTGCACAGATGAACTTACAGTCAATTTCACAGCCATGGCACTTAAAGCAGAGTTGTGTATGTGTAGACTTTAGGTGTTCATTAAAATTTTATTTGGGCAGGCAAGCTGCACTCTTGAGGCTGGAGTCAAAATTTATTCATTAAGGGTGGATTCAGTGCATTCCGAGGCATATAAAGTCCTTGGTGGGATGAATAGAGCAGGCCAAGAGGAAGCTGAGCAAGGTTACAATTATTACCCTCTTATCAAGCCTAGCGTATTCTGATTCTTTGTTTTTTTTTATTCACAATTTGCATTTGTAGTGAGCTTCCTTGATGATTGCTTTGTGGATAGGAGTTATGGGGATTGCTTTTCTTCCTTATTGTATAACAAGTGCTCTATTTCTAATCAATGCTTGGTATCTTATGAATGTCTGAAGTCTGATTGGCTTCAGAGTGCAGTGCATTTACTTTTGGTTTTGTAATATTTTGTTCTTTATTAGTTCTAATGCTAAGTCATAATGTCAGACACTACTCTGGATGGTGCTAATGTTGAGAGTGGACAAGAAGGAAACAGGAAAGAGACGGACAAAAAGGTCAATAGTCTTTGGATCTCTGGTCTTGACTGGTTAATGAAAGTTTTTGCTTATTTTCAAGAGTTGTTTGTTCATGCAGTTGTCGCCCTTGTCTACACTGGAACCATCTTTTGAGGTTCTTAATGTAAAGAAGTTTGATGGTGATTTCAAATCCTTATTCTGTTTCTGTTACTTGTTTTAGGCGGGGGGTTGAGGTTGTACTGAAAATGCGTATGTTATTATATTTTTTCAGCTGCATTTGTCGTGGATCCCCTTTATCGGCAGACAACAGCAAAATTTGACGAAGGTGGAGCCAAAGGTCTTTTAATGAATAATCTCGGTGTATATGGTGGATGTAGGGTCCTCTTTGATTCATTAGAAGTTCCTGCAAAGTGTATGTCAAGCCAAAATGAACAGGATATTTCAGATACTATTGATCTTTCTTTTGCTAGAGGTGTGTTGCTTTATGAAATATCTGGTGAAACTGTTGTTACATCTGCAAATTGAAACACATTCAATGTGGACAATGGTGACTCACTTTTCTTTATAGATTGTGCCGAGCAGATGGTATTGAACATGCGTGTGAAGGATGAAATTTCTCCAACTCTCAGGACTATAATAAACCAATTTGATGAAAATAATAGAAGGCCTACTGATTTTCAACTTCATGGCCAGAATTCAGCGGAAGAGCTTGATGTTGATTTTAATTGTGAAAATGGGGCTGACAGAGAAGAATATGAAAACTGCACGACCTGGAGTGATGACCATGATGACCAAACAGTTGTTGCTGATCTAGGCTTTAATGATGCAGACCCAACTTTTCCTAGTTATCCTCAGGTTTTTTCAATTTTTAACCATAGAAATGTCTATGATTGTCTTGGATGAGCTTGTAAAATATTCTTTTGATATTCTAATAAGTGAATGATGCACCTGTTAAAATAACATTCCAAATCTTGTAGGAAAATGAGCTATTTCCTTCCACAGACCCTGATATGGATGACAGATTTGAAAATGTTGATGGGTTTTTATTCTTGAGTCTGGGTTTTAGTTCAAAACAAAATGCATGGGCAGGCCCTGATCATTGGAAGTATCGAAAATCCAAAGGTGGGGTTTGGAGGCCAGATAAAGATTGTAATGCTTTATGCTTGTTAGAATTGAACATGTTAATTATTTTAGAATCTTTATTGTAGTGTCTGAGGTTCAACCTACTTCCGAAGATGGGTCAACCCTGAAAACTAGGCAGCCAAAGAGTAAGAGACAAGCCGAAGTTGATTTAGATTTCACAAATTCTCTGGAGAAAAACATGTTGGATATATTTTCTCCTCCCAAGAATCCCAAATCGTTACTGCTCCCTGAAAGCAGACTGCCTTGCAATACAAAACTTCCAGAGGACTGCCACTATCAACCGGAGGATCTTGTCAAGTTATTTCTTTTGCCGGATGTGAAGGTGGTTTCTTTAACAGACAGAAATCATTTTTAAAGTATTTCTCTGGTCTGGAGTAATATTATTTATATTTTATATCTCTGATGATTTCTGTTCTTTCTTTAGTGTCTCGGGAGGAGGGCAAAACGATTCTCAGGTAAAATGTTGTAACATTTTATTTTTTTCAAATATGGTCCTAATTCTCAGGATTGTAAATATAGAGAACATTTTAAAATGTTTTCAGCAGTCATTAGATTGTATTTTCAAGTTTTGGTGTATTTTTCCTGTCAAAAAAAGTTTTGGTGTATTTTTCCTGTCAAAAAAAGTTTTGGTGTATTTGCAGATGGACCCAGAGAACAATGCAATGAGTATGAATCATTCCCTTCTTGGGATAATGGAAGTGTTTGTGGTGATGAGGCTGGTGACTATGAAGGTGATCATCATAGTGACATGGAAGACCCTGGCACTCTTATTACTCAGCCTCGTCAGGTGGGTTTTATTGAATAATTTACACACTTGCTCGTTATGTTATTTTAGGTATTATACACGCTGATGAAAGGATGTCGTCTTTCATCAATGCATATATTCCTTAGCATTAATTTTCAGTCGAAATTGTTGCAGCTAAATCACACGTATATGCTTATTTTCAAATAACAGGTCAGTAAAATCGAAGTCCAGTATGACAAAACGTCCAAACAAGTTGATGTTCAGGCTCTAAAAATTACTCTTTGGGACCATGTTCAAGAATCTGCTAAACTTCCTATTCAGGTATATACCAAGATTTCTTCATTTATGAAAAAGTGCCTAGTACAAAAGTTTTGTTATCTTGCTATGAACTTTCGAAATTTATCCTTCCCTTTTGGGTGTCCTCCCACTATAATGAAATGTTTGCTACAATAAGTTTTCTTCATTGCATAGTGTTATTTTAACTTTCTTTTTGTGGCATAGCTAAAACTGTATATTTCTGCGGTTCTGCCTTAACTGTTCTATGTCTAAGTAGATAATTATTTGAAGTTATTTTTCTCCTCGCCGTTGAATAGTAAGTTCTAATTCTTGCATTGACTTTTTTGTTTGACCCTTTCTTTATTCTAAAGGGTCAAAAAGAAATGGTATCTTTCAGGAATATATTGGCCAACTTTCCTAGCGAATGCAATGCCGCTGCAAACATTAGTGACATCTCTCCTCATTTGTGCTTCATATGTCTATTGCATTTGGCAAATGAGAACGGATTGAGCATTCAAAGCTGCCCCAACTTGGACGATCTTGCAATATGCCTTCCATGTGTTGGTGATGCTATAAGTGGAACAGTTTAGAATTAGATACTTGACTCATTTATTCTGCAATTCAGGAATTAAAAATAGTCAGACCTATCATGATGTACATTATCTCTCCCAGTTCATGATAGAGTCAAAGCATGTTGTGCTCTCATTTGTATGATTGTATCCTCTAGTCCAGATCGTTTTGTGTGTCTAATGCTCAGGCTATCCCGAGAATTGTTAGTGTTAGTATAATAAATAAGGCATAGATTGATGGATGAATGAACGTCTGATTGTTGGATCGCTACCCGACCCATTTTCTATCAACCAAATATCAAACTGAATTAATCACCTATTTACTTAAAAGTAATCATAAATTAGTTAATTATTGAATTAATCATTTGTTAAATTCATAATTAATCACTTATACAACTCAATTAACCATTTTACACGTTACATCATTCGGAACAGGATGAAATTTCCTTTATTTTCTTGCCACTGAATGCTATGTTGTCTTTTAACAATAGAGTGGTCTGTTTTATCCGATGATATATTGTCTTTTATCTGGATGATTTTCGTTAATTTTTTAAATTGTCGAATTCTTTTTGCTTTTGCTTTTATCATCATAGCGTACTATTTTTATTATGCACATTTTATTTTATTAGAAAACGTTATAATATTTGTTCTCTAAACATTTAAAAATAATGAAGACTTGAAAATTTTGAATGTAAAAGCAGTAAAAAGTAGTCTTTACGCAAAGTAATGTGGTCGATAGGAATGAAAATTAAGAACATTTATATGAGTAATTATTGAATTGTGAAAACCAAGTGTCCAACCATATGCAAAGTATGGTTACCAAAACAAGCATATGCAAAGTATTGGGTGCAGGGTTACTTCAACTTATAGTGTTTGTTTGTACTTTTTAAGACTATTTTTCAATAAAAAAAATGTCTTTTCCCCCCCAGGAATTAGATAATTTTTATATGCTATAAGCTATATAAGAACTTCTAAAACAATCAATAAAGCATTTTCTTCAAAACTTATCTAAACACATTCCAACCAAACTCAAATAACTAGATAACTATATTTTCAAATTATTGACCACAATTTTAGTAAACGATCCCACGAGATTCTCTTTCAATCCTTCATAATTAACATTAATTAAATTAGTTAAGTAAAACAAAGAAGCAACAATCTGAACCTTCAAAAACAAGCCAGTAGTAAAATATTCTCCATGTAAAAGTTCTATCACCATAAATAACGATTTCTAGCTTTCAACAGTGGTACATGTGGAATTAATGCCCAAAAATGGCTGTTATAGGAATACAACAGCATTTGTATTTTACACTTTACCTTTCATGAACACATACAGGAGCTACATGATTTGCTATTACCAGCATTTGAAATCACCTTGAAAAGTAATCTGTAACAAGCACTCCATAGTGTGTTTCTAAGCAGTCTGTACTTTCCCTTGAGACTGAGTGCGAGATTTGGCAATCCCTTCTTTCCATCCTTTCTGACGAGCTCTAAGTTCCCACAATGCGGTTAGCTTCTTCTGAGCGACCAACGCCAACTCGGCTTTCTCCCTGGCCTCCTCGCATGTTTCCATCCCAGAATTACACTTGTCTGCTTCCTTCTGATACTGAGACGCAATCTTCTTTGTCTCGAGCAGAGCCATGTCAGCACGTTGCTGATTCTCCAAAGCTTCATTTTCGCGTAGCTTTAGTTCTTCCGACAATAGCTCTGCGAAATTCTTTTCGGTGTCTCCATTCACTTCTGGATCAGGCTTTGCACAATCTGAATTGCAATTCCAATCAAGAAAAGAAAAAAGGAAAGTTGGTTGGTGAAGGAAGTTGAATCCGGAATACACCAGTAAAAACAATTTCTGTGACAATGCAGCTTCGGGCAAAATAAAATTTCGGTTCTTGAGCTTTCATGCAATTTTCTAGCAGAGGCTTATCCAGTACAGGACTAAATTTTCTTTTTCATATTTAAAATGGGCAACAGCACTCCTGAACCATGAAGCAACATCTAATCCAAGCAAGTACAGTACACAAGAAAGATAAAGGCATCATTATTAGTGTCATATATTTTTATTAAGCAGTAGACTATAGGTTCCCACATTCCCACCATCATACAAGTGTGTTTTAAGGCAAAACAAGAACAAAATGGGTTATTTATGTAATTCACTGTAGTTCATCTGGGACACAGAAACTAACCTCCAAATGAAGTGTTGCTTAGCCCTGCAAAAACACAGTGAAAGAAACTGAAATAAGTACATGCTCGATTTGCAGTTAGATGAAGAAAAGGGAGCAGTAAATTATGATAAAACCATGACGATGTTCATTTGGAACTGTAACAAAAATGAAGTTATAATTTAAGTGGTTATTGATTTCCCAGTTAATTAGTGATAACCAAAGGAAATAATGTTGCTCCAAGGTTATGGTGCTTAGTTTCATATTTGTTAAGCTGATAATGTATTTGTGGGGATAACTAAGCCTCATCAATTTGGCAGTGAATGTGCAGATTAGCGTGGTTGCAATTTTTGACTGCTTTAGTTAGATGAACAATTGGCAAATAGTTTGTTAATGAGATATTCTTCTTAATATCAAATTAGAAACTTTGATAAAGTATAACATGAACAGAAGAGCGAACAGAGGGAAGTAGACCAGGTTTCTTGTTAGGCACTAACATTCATTTCAAAATTCAAACACATATTTTATCTCAGCGATTCCTCAAGACTTTCAACTGTATTATTATCATTGCTCTAAGAACTGTGCTAGCCAATCCCCTCAAGCTGTTTAAGAAAAGTTTGTCAGTTGTAACTTTATCCTCTGGTCTGCTGAAGTCTCACAGGAAAATCCGAAAAACCCTAGCATGAAAATATTAAATAAGCAAAAAATAATCTGCACCATCACTTGACATGTTAGATCAACAGTGTTTTTCCACAAAATACTCATAAGGATTAAATCACTTGTTCCCCTGGAAGGAATTATGATTCAACTTCCATGATTGAACTAATACCCAGTTAGTACAATCAAAAAAAGAATCTCGCAGAACCTAGATCTTAAAAAGTTCCAATTGTCTGATCCAAAACCTGAATTGGATCACCCAGTTAAGAAAAGATCAAAATTTTAACTAGATCATGAGATGGGTAATTGAGGAAAATTGATATATGAGAAGGGAGGGAATGAGGGGAAGGAAGGAAGCACCTTGGGGAATGGAAAGGGTGGGTTGAGAAGAGCAATCACAGAGGCAGGGGGCACAGGTGGGAGAAGAGTGCTTCACTGCAGCCAAGCCTTCCATGAAATGCCAATAGAGAGGAGGACCCAATATGTAGCCTCCTATGCACAGAGCCACCACCACCAAACTCACCCTCAACACCACAACCCCTGACCGGTTCATAGCCATGTCTCTCTATCTCTCTCTCTCGGTGATGGAACACACACACAACACAAGGACTCAAATCTAGAGAGAGAAACGAATGATGATGGGTCTTAATAAATGAAAGGTTAAGTTAAGATTGTGTCTTTGTAGCTGTCGGCAATGTCAATTGGCAAGAGTGAGAAGATGCTGCTACTCTGCTTCTGCTTCCTCTTCGGTCTCCTTTTCTTCTTCATTATCAATAATCTTTCCACTTATTTATCAACATTTTTTAATTAATTCTCTTAATCTAATTCCTGGATTCGGTTACAAATGCAATTTTAGATAAATTAGATTAGATGATTTGATAATATCTATATCACCTTGTCACTAATTCTTTGTTCGGTAAATACGCAGAGACCAAGTTTCTTACGCGGAAGCTGACCAGCTGTGATTTTTCTATGCCAACTATGATCTATTAACGGATTTTTTTGTTGGTATCTATAATTCCCATAATTCACTATTTTTTACGAGTAATGATATACATATATTTTAAAAATATATTGACCCATATAATATTTTTTATTTTTTTTAATTATTATATCACATATCTCATTATTTTATTATTTTTTTTAATTTATTCCTATCTCACTCTAGTAATATACACCCGGTAGATGTCCACAAAACTTTTTCCATTTTTTACACCGATGCTCACAAAAAAAAAAACTATTTTTTACACAGATAAATTTAAAGGTGAAGACTAGGGTGCACAAGCAAAAAAAAAATGTACCGGTGCACCATTAGTTTGTTACCATTCGATTTGAATTTTTTTAAATATTTTATTCATGAATGGTCCAGATCTATCCATAGCTTTAGGGGTATAATAGTAAATAAAAAAAGAACGAGAGAGAAGGGGCTGCTATTCTGCCGGCGTCAACCTGCACCGTGGACCTCACCGACGATGTGGTGGCGGTGCTGGAGGAGGAGGTCGTAGTTCCGGTGGATCAGCTGCCGAGAGTTTTCCACCGGCAAAAAGCTTTCATCTTCATTCCCGTGCTTATCTATAAAAAAAATAGTATTGCAATGGAAGATTCAGTTACAGTTTTAACAAAATATGATTCTGTTGAGGAGGAAAAACTAATTACTTCATTGGATGAAATGACAGAGAAGGGTTTGGGAATATTTGGGTGGGTGGAGTTCATCCAATGCATCCTTGTGTCGTTTGTGATGTTCTTTGGCACTGATAAAACAATAGCATAGTTAGATTTTACTCTCACCAATAATGAAAAAGAGAGAAAGAGGGAGACACAAATCAGATGCACACATTTAGCTATAGCGTTAAACCTATGATCATCGATCCGTCCAGTCGATGGAAACCACGGTGGACAGAAAGAAATTGATGCAGATGCGGTGATTTTTTTTCTTTTTGGTTGCAGTTACATTGTCCATTTTGTCCCTCATATCCGTACACAATTTTTTTGGTTGTGCACCCTAGTCCCCACCCCAAAATTACATGTTCAAGCGATCGGAAACCGAACCCTTTTATCTAGCAAACACGTATGGTCCTCTTTGGAACAAAATTATTGCAAAAGAATTATCTTATTATAAAATCATCTGATTTTAGTTTTAAGGATAGTTGACTACTCTTGTTTCAAAAAAAGGATAGTTGACTATTTATATAATATAAGATACATTTGTTTGAGATTTTTAAAAATCATTTTAAGTTTTGTAAATACATATTTTTTATTTTAAAACTTTTATGCAAAGCAAAAATTATTTTATTGTATTTGAAGATTTTTGGTCTAAGATGAATATTTTTTTATTATGACTGTCAGTTCTCATTTACCCGTTTTTAAATATTTATTCCAATTTCTGAAAATAACATTAAAAATAATCCTTTATCCTAGCTTCTCAGAAAAAATTGTTCAAAAACTTATTCAAATAGTTTGTAGCATTTTGAAAAAGATTATTAATTAGAAAAAGAATAGTTTTTGAGAAACATATTCAAAAACAAAAACCTCAAGCAACCGTAAAAAGAACATTGATAGATTATTTATAATAGGTTTAAATAAGTTTTGAGTTATTTCAAATTTCAGACTTTTGATTTTAGTCTCTATAAAAAAAGTTAAATTTTTTTAGTTCAATAATTTTTTTTTTAAGTTTGATTATTTAAGTTATTTTTGGGTGATGTGACACCTATATGGCATTCCACTTATTTGACGTGGCATATAATAGTCCTATACCAACCTGCCACGTAATATAATTTTTTAAGAGACCAACCACGTGGCCCTCTCGACACAGTCCACCACCACCCACTCTCTCTCTCTCGTTTTTTCTCTCTCTCTCTATTAGCACAGCTCCAACACTAGATAGACATTACGTATACACAGAAAATTTGAAACACATTATATCAACAACAACTCAAACTCAAAGATCCAAGCAGCGAAATCATACCAAATTAGTGGACAAAAATTAACATATTTTAACATAACAGAAACACAGAATAATTCTCCAGAGACATTACAGTGAAGGGAATAAGATAGTACCAATTCATAGTCCGCTACAACAAAGATTTTCAGCAATTTCTTTTTCTTCCCAAATTCAGGTGTTTACATTAGTACAGTAGAATGCAATTTCGAATTTGCAAAGAAGAAAAACAAAAAGAACCCTATTCTAATTTCTGAAGAAAAAGAAAAAAAGAGGGAAGAACATTTCTCAGATCTTTGTGCTCTCCAAAAACCGACCTCCAGATCCACCCCTTTTCTGAGTGTATCTTCTTGGTGGCGTGAGTGGGTGCTTCTCAGTGATGCTCTTCGTGGTTGCGTGTTCCTCGTGGCTTCAGAAGACGAGGAGGACCGGTTAATGGGGCTGGAACCAACAGTTGTGAGGAGAAAAGGAATGAAAAGGAGAAGTTTTTCCCAAAAGGCAGGAATGGGATGAGGGGATCGAAACTTCTGCGCAGAAAAAGGAGTGGTAACGTGAAGGGAAGGTGAAAAAATTAGGTTTTCTGAAAAAAGGGGGAAAGTGACAGAGTTTTGCGGGGAGGCGTTTTTGATTGGGTGAGATGCGGGTGTATGGTGATGGTGTGTGGGTGGTGGAAGGTGGTGGTGGTGAGAGAGAGAGAGAGAGAGAGAGAGAGAGTGGGTGGTGGTGGTGGCGGCGGTGGGGGGCGTGGAGCTATGTTGAGAGAGAGAGAGAGAAACGGAAGTGAAAGAGAGAGAGTGTGTGTGTGGTGGTGGTGGTGGGCAGAGAGGGCCATGTGGCATATTCCTCCAAAAATTATATTACGTGACATGCTGACATAGGGCCATTATATGCTACGTCTAAGTGGGATATCATATATGTGCCACATCACCCCAAAATGACTTAAAGGACAAAACTAAAAAAAAATATTTGTTGGACTAAAAAATTTTAACTTTTTTTTATAGGAACTAAAATAAAAAATAAAAAATTTGAAAGGACTCAAAACTTATTAGTCTTTATAATATTCGTACTCATCAGTATTTTTTTTCTTTAAAATAATAGAAAATAAAAATGTAAGAGGGGAGTGTGATATTTTATTGAATCACTACTTTGTAAAAACGAAAAAACAAACATAGTTACACATATGATCAAGACTTTCTACACCACATATATCAACAAGTAATTGTCCTTCTACATAGGTTTACAAAGAGACATGTTAGGGCTGCTGATTTGCATATTGTAGACAAGGGAATCCCATATTTTCCCATCTCAAATAGCCCTCTCAAAAATGGCCAGAAACATATTATCAAATACACACTACAAAACATCTCAGCTAGTCCACACTCATTCCCACTCTGACTTGATGTTGGTGGTTGCAACCCCAACAACTTGATAACCATTGCTGTTAATTGCAACAAGAAGATGGTAGTTCCTGGCAAAAAAATTAGGGACTCATCAAAGGTGTACCTTCCAGCATCCTTATCATATCCACCATCACCAGAGTGGGGTAGATCTTTCTTTGTTATGTCAAAAATAGTGTCAGATATCCCCAACAACTTAAGTAGGACACTAACAAATGCACAAAAACCAGCGTTCATGGGTGTTATTCTTGACATCCTTTGGTTGTTCCACCATGCTCGAATTGACAACCCTGAAGCCAAGTATTCTAATAGAGTATATACCTTGTAAATTACAAACAATGCAGCTGGAATACATATGCCCAAGTCCTGGATTGAACAAACTACAAAGTTAGTTAGCCTATGTTTATTGGAAATAAATGTAAACATAATATAAAAATTGATCTACAAAATTAGAATTAAACAAAACATAAAGGTGTATGTCATTATGTTCATATAAATCTACAGTCCTACCCCATCACAAGTAAGGAAAAAAATTTTGTGTCTATTTTTTTCAATGCTCACCTGTGGCAAGAAATTGGAGTTTGTAATGATGCAATATGCAAGGAGACAAGCGTAGCATACTTCGGAAACTGGGCTCAAACCCCAGTTTATGATCCACATATATGCCAAGCATCGCCTGAAAGAAAGTTCACCAAAAAGGGTGCCAAAAATACGACAATGCTTGCTAAAGAAGATCTCAAGCACTCCTGTGGCCCATCTCTTTTGTTGGGACATAGTAGTTGGGCCACCAATTAGAGCACATCATCTGAAGGCAATTGGGTCCGACATACAAAATTCTGAGTGGCGTCACCGGGGAGCTTGGGGCTGTGGAGGAGGCAGGGATGATGGTCACTGGTGGTTGTGTAGAGAAGGAAGAAGAGGTGGCTGTTTCACCCTTTGTCATCGCTGTGTAAGTTTCCGTCGCCGTGAAGATCGCTTGTCCCCGTCGCTGTGATGGTCCTTGGTGCCGCTGTGGTCCCTGTATACCTACAGACCTCCGTCTGCTGTGTTTGGGGACACCCTAATTGGCTAGGGTTTGGCCGAGAGCCCCCCTTTTCAGGATTGGGATGTTGTCTGCTTCTGGCTTGGGTCTCTGTGTGGTGATCGTGGGGGTGTTTTGGTTTTGTGGTGCTGTTGATGCGGGTGGTGGACGTCGTTGCGATGTTTTGGCGGTCTCTTCTTCTCCGTTGCGTTGTTTGGTGATCTCCTCTTCTTTGTTCTACCGTTGCCAGTGGGGTCCTTTCAGAGCTGCCTTGAACATTGTTGGAATGCGGAGGCAAAGCCTAGTGAACCGGAGGGATTTATGAAGTTTGACATATGAGCTTCATTGGTGGAGACTGTGGGTCTCAGGTGCCCCAAATGGGCTTTATTCACCTCCTTAGTTACAAATTCATGTTTGTTGTATCCTTTTTGGGTTGCTTGGTTTTGTTGTGCTGAGTTCTATTGGTGTTTGTTGGTAGCTTTGATTGTTTTTATTTGTTTTTTATTTTTCCTTGTCTGGTATTTGTAAGGTTTATGTTACGGTAGCGGGTCTTGTTTAGAAGTGTTGTATTTAGTGTGACTCTGTCTTTGTTGTCTTCCTAACTGTAGATGCCGTATGGTTGGGTTTTACCCGTGCTATAGACTTCTTCTATTGACCAAAAAAAAAAACCTTTGTCTGCATTTGACCAAAAAAAAAACCTTTCTCATGCATGGTCAATCCAGTGAGTACATCTTCTGTCATTGATCCATAAATCCAACCCACCTAAAATCCCCATATAATCATATTGACTTTCAATCTCAGTACTCATGCCATCTCTCAACATAAATTAAAAAGATAATATTAAACAAAAATCTACAACTACTTTACGTACACACACAAATACACATATGCCATACCTGTTTGCCCCAACTAGTGTTATATTCATATCTATAACTAGCAACTTGACTTGCTTCCTCAACAGTATTCGATACATTAATATCACTAGGCGAATACGTCCTCTCTTCCAAAGCATGAACAACTGATTTCCTTTGAAGCTCCATATTTTTGTTTTAACTCCTCCTCTGATATGTTGTAGTTTCCTACAACATAGGGTAGGTGTAAAGATAAGCAAAATAAGTTAATTGTTTAAACATTTCACAATCATTTAATTAATACATGTTTAAATTAATTATTTTACATTCAAAATTGAAAATTATTCAAATTAAAAGTTCATTCCAAAGTTTTTTTAATTAAAATGTAATATTTTCTTAAAAAAATAATCTAATTGATCCAAACATGCCTTAAAGTTTCCACTAAAAAGGTGAAATCTCGTCTAAAGTGAGTAATTTAGTTTAGAGAGTAAAGTACGAGATATCCGTCATTGATAAGAAAATCAATTTTTTTATATTAAATATAATGCATAACAAATTATGAATATTTTAAAACATATACTACTAATTTTTTCCTTATTAACGGTTGAGATATTTTACTTTATTCTCTAAGATAAAAGCTCAATTAGAGGAGTGAAATCTTAAAAAGTAACAAAAAATAACTTTATGTGTCAAAACCATGATATCAATGAGAAATAAATTAAAGGTTTTAATATGAATTAGGTCCTTGTAAAAATTTGAGTTTTGAATTTAGTCCCTAAATTTAAAATCAACGGTTTTTAGTCTTCCAAAATTTCAAGTTTTGAATTTAGTCCCTCATTTGCGTTGACTCGTGTCATGTCACCCCAAAAACGCCTACATGGCACACTGTTGGCCACGTCATTTATTTACAAGGACTAAAATCAAAACATATAATTTTTACAGGGACCTCCACCACCACCCCTTTTTCTCCCCCCTCCTCCTCCACCACCACCACCACCACCACCCTCTCTCTGCTCCCATCTCCACCGTTCTCCATTCTCTCAGACCCATCTCAGTCAACCTCCATCTCAGTTCCTCTCCCTCTCAATCAACCGTTTGAGTCCTTCTACTTCGTGACGGTGGGGTGGCCTGCAAGGGTGTGGCCGGGACAAATCTTCACCTCGGTTCAGACCTTTTCCTTCTACGCAGCAGCAGCATAAGAGGAGGGAACACGAGCGGGGGTCCAATGGCCAACCCAACCCAAGCTCCTCCAACGGCGATGGCCTCATTTCGCAGATCCCCTTTCCCCCTTTTTTCTTAGATCTAGTTCATATTCAACTGTTGTTCACCCCCTCCCCCCTTCTTGCTGAAATTTTTTTTCCTTTCCCGTTTTGGTCTTCGCTAATGATGTCGTATGTGATCCTTTATGTGATGTCTTGTGTTCATTGGTTTTGCCTGTGGATGATCGAACACGAAGAGGAGAGGGAAGGTGGGTGGCCGACGATTGAGGAGAGAGGAGGAGGGGAAAAGGAGGAGAGAGAGGGGTGGTGGTGGTGGTGGTGGAGGAGGAGAGAAAGGGGGTGGTGGTGGAGGAGAGAGAGGGGGTGGTGGTGGTGGTGGAGGAGAAGGAGGGGGGAGAAAAAGGGGTGGTGGTGGAGGTCCCTGTAAAAATTATATGTTTTGATTTTAGTCCCTGTAAATAAATGACGTGTCAAATGACGTGGCCAGCAGTGTGTCACGTAGGCAGTTTTGGGGTGACATGGCACGGGTCAACGCAAATGAAGGACTAAATTCAAAACTTGAAATTTGAGAGGACTAAAAACCGTTGACTTTAAATGTAGAGGCTAAATTCAAAACTCAAATTTTTACAGGGACCTAATTCATATTAAAGCCTAAATTAAATAAATTTTTTAATATTAAAAAACTAAATCGATTTTAGTTCTGTACAGTTGAGAGACTAAATTGATATAATTTTCTATGAATGAGAAATTAATGTCACTTTATTAATAATTGAGAGACCAGTAATACTATCAAAATTATTTAATAAGCTAAAGGGAATATATACACTTTAGGATTAATTAATACAACTATCATTAGTATATGTTCGACAAAATTGTATCTAAAAATTAAAATAAATGAATATATATGCTAAAATAACAAGTACCCTTTTCTACGTCATTTGGAGAAAGACCATAAATAACTTTTCTTCTATGGAAGCAATTTGTTCCCCCATAGAAAGGTTCTTGGAGTCCTGTTAATCCACCTCCCACGAACTGCATTATTTAAAAAAGAGAGAAACATACATATTCATAAAACTTACAAGCTAGTAAGAACGGTTTAGTCTTTTATGGCATCATATTCTTCTTTGTCGGTGACTATTAATTTGTTCGAGTGAAGTGTTGCAGATATATTTAATTACATATACCTTTAACAAAATTGCCATCTGATTTCCAAAAGGATCGTCTTTCAGTGTAGAATAGAATTGTTGGGGACATTGAACAAAAGCAACTTCTTTTTCTCCCTTCGAATCAAGCAAAATGCACATACCATTGAGAATAATCTTTGGATTGCTTACAAACATGTCACAATCGACATTCAAAGTGAAGGGAGCATTTGGTAATCAACCCAGAGACTCTTGTCTGAATAACAATTAGGAAAATTGAATAAAAGAAACAAAGGAGTTGAAGAGTAATTGGGAAAAATGCCTAGAGTTTGGATTGGAAAACGTGGCACATACGACAAATGAGAGAATTCACAAATGTAATTGAATGTGCAAAAATGTTTACAATGAGATAATTATGTGATTTATATAGAAAGGAAGTGGTAGCATGCAATAACTAATTGACAATCAAATTAACTTCTAACTAAACTAACCAACTCTAAATATGGTAATATTTTGATGAATCGAGATTCACATTTGAGAAATGCCAATGATTTTAAGAATCAGTTATCTTACCAACACATTCATGGCACCAGCTTTGAAATGATGTGGTTGCTTTGGCCTCTTCTCTCTAGATATGTAAATCAAATGTGGCAATCCATCTGGTAGCCATTCCTTGTTCTCCCATATAACCTTTACTATGGTTGGATGATTTGTTCGCTCAGTGTTTGAAAAAAC
The DNA here is from genome assembly GCA_030159175.1 of Glycyrrhiza uralensis. Lineage (NCBI taxonomy): Eukaryota > Viridiplantae > Streptophyta > Magnoliopsida > Fabales > Fabaceae > Glycyrrhiza > Glycyrrhiza uralensis. Next base: position 49,708,604 of record BRZY01000003.1, on the reverse strand, counting down.
TGCAAATTCCCCATCAAGTTGTCTTGGAATTGATTCCTGGGCTGCATAGGAGACGAGAACATAGGAGACAAGGTCGGTGGGGGGAGGAGGTGGTGGGGGTGGAGGGAGGAGGGCGGATGTTGGGGGAAGGTGGAGAGAGATGGTCATGGGGGAGGAGAGAGAAAGGGGGAGGAGGAAGAAAGGCTGATATGGCATCCTACGTGGCAGTGTTTTTGGCCACGTAGGCATGCTGACTGGGCTCAAAATGGACACATAAGCGGTCAACTCACTTAAAAGACTAAAAGAAAAAAAAAATTATAGAGACCAAAAGAGTTTGACTTTTTTTATAAGGACTAAAAGCAAAACATCCCTATATTATAGGGACCATAAACATATTTAAGCCTATAAAAAAATTATATGTTTAAGAGCTAGTATAGTAACTATAAGGCTTTTAAACAACTTTTCATGTAAATTGAAATTAACTTTTGCATATCAATTTAGAAACTCTATTTTAACTTCTCCATAAATATTTACAATTAAGCTTATGATTAAGGGCTTTTTCATAAGTCAATAATCATAACCTTATTTTAATTGAAAAGCTCTCATAAATTAGAAGCTAATCCAAACTGGACTTAATAATTGGGTTCTTAATAATTATACATTGTCTACATTTTAAGCCCAAATACCTCCAATATGAAGGCTTGAGAGCGTGTTAAAGATATAATATTAAAATTATGTACATTTGTAATTAACTAGTATTTCCAAACGCACGGGTAAAAAAAATTTGTTTTGTAAGTTAATGAAAAATGAACAATTATAATTTTAAATTTAATTTAATAAATAACATATTATTACATTTTAATTAATAATTTAAATCAGCATCTCTGATAATATTTATGTTGTAAGTGAAAGTGAGTTGTTGTATTATATTTCAAAATGCTTTTTTTTTGGGTCAAGATGAATCAAGTTCATAAATGGGAAAACTCCAGCCATACGACATCTACAGCAAGAAAAACAACATATACAGAGTCACAAGAAATAAACCAATTAAAAACAAGACACGTTGTTGTACCCTATACCAAGCTGTAACGTACAAAGACAAGGAAAACAACAAAAGGAACACAGAAATAAACTACACCTAGTGCACCAAAAAGGATACCAAAAAGGATACAGACATGAAGGATATCCTTGAGTGGACTGAGTTTGACCCATCTGGGGCACCCAAAACCTTCTATCATAACTAATGTAGCACACATGTCACAGATCCAGAACTGGTAGTCCCTCAAGATACACGGCGACAAAGACACAAACAACTAACAAAACCAGAACAAAAACCAGCAACAGACATAAAAAAACAACAGCACAAAAACAAAAACTAAAAAGGAAGCCACAAACCACTGCGGCCCAACCCATGACACCGGCCAAACCACCACCAAACAAACTCAAGTACCCACAGAGAGGCACCTCCCAGCAGAGGAAGGAGTCGACAACGACAATCCAGCAAAAGCCGATCCCGTCCGAAGACAGCCAAACATGCAACACATAAGAGAAGAAACAGCAGCGACAAAGACCTCCCCTCCAACCCGAGCAAAGGCGGTGGTGAACCCACAGAATGCAAGCCAACACCTAGGGATGGAAGTAGGCTGGGCTGGGCTGGTCTTTGCCTAAATAGGCTTGGCCTGTCTAAAAATTCCAAAGCCTAAGCCTGGCCTGTTACCTGTCATAGGCTTTTTTTTAAGTCTGGTCTGACCTTTTTAAAAGCCTGATTTGGCCTTTTAGCCTATTTAAAGGCCCGATTCCTAATAAGGCATTCAAATAAGTTGTCCGACCTTCAACTGAAAAAAAAATAGTCTAACCTACTCCTAAATAGGCTAATGAAGAAAATCGCTATGTATAACAAATTATAAAATATGACAATTAAATTTAGTCTTATTTATGATAGAGACATAAGGGCGAGTAAGAATGAAATATTTTTGTGATAAAACCTCTAAATAAAATACAACTTTATCCTTCAATAAGCTTTATAAACTTGATTATTTATGTAGATCAACTTGTGTTTAAATATTTAAAATGTAAATAAGTATATAATTTTAATATATTATAAAAAATCTAATATAATGATAATATTATAAAAATTATATCGATGTCTACTTAAATAGGTCGGCCTGTTAGACTTAAAAGGCTTTTTAGATGGCCTAAGCCTGACCTTTTTAGCTAAATAGGCTTTGAAAAAAGCCTTGACCTGATATATTTTATGGAAAAGTCTGGCCTGGCCTGGGCCTGATGTAGGCTGGGCCATAGACCCCTGTCGAGCGGCCTGGCCTATTTCCATCCCTACCAACACCCACAGGATCCCGCAGAGAGGCACCTCCCAGCGGAGTAAGGAGACGACAACGGCCGAACCCGTCCGAAGATAGCCTCACAGATCACGAGCCAAACCAAAAGCCAGAAAGGGGGGCGCCAGGGAAGAGCAAGGCTGGATTCCAAGCTTCACGGTTTCAACAGTGAACCCACACTCCAACTTCATCGTCGGCCACACCCAGACCACGCAAAGGAAAGAGCAACAGCGCAACAACCACCAAAACCAAGCAGCAGCAGCGGCGACCAACACGAGGTGGCGGTGCGGATGGAAGAGGAAGGAGGAAGAAGACGAAGGAAAAAAAATGAACGAAAGGAGAAGGAAACATGCCAGAAACCGAAAAAAGAAAGAAGGGAGCACGGAGGGGGGGGGGGGCGCACGCGCCGGTGGTGGCGAGGCGGCCCTACAAGGCTCAAAAAGCTGTGCTATGTTTCAGAGCTCTCCTCGCGGCGCTAGGTTAGAAGGAACGGGACAAGAGATATTTCAAAATGCTTGTGTTTGTACTGGTTGTGTTCAATTACTCGAACAGGACATACAGTCCATATCAAGAAATTTAGTTTTATAATAGGACATATATGTTTCTTATAAATTAGCCATTGCATGCATAAAATTAAATATTGGTAATATATATATATTGTGCAAACTAACTAAAGAAAAATTATATTCATAATTCATATTCATAACAGTAAACTAACACGACATCATGGCATTGCTGCTAGTGGGTTCAATAATAATTTCTTTGGCTTGTCAATTTTTCCTTGTAGATTGTTCATTTGAGTATATAATCCACTTACCCGTGATTTTCTCTTCTGGATATTGCAAGAATTTTCTTTGTTCTAGGACATATATGCTTTTGCATGCCCTTTTTGTTTAAGAAAAAAAAAAGAGAAATCAAAGAGAAATTCATGGCTGACTTTTGTGCTGGGGGTGTGAAATTTTACATAGGTGTGAACAACTCTGGAATGGAAAGTTTAAATTTTCACAGATTGGGTATGACACTTTCACACTACAGGTGTGACTTTTTTCACATGTGGGAATGACTCTGTATTGAGCAGTGCATTTTCGTGGGTCTGAGGGTTTCACACCAGGGCTGCTAAGTTTTTCACAGCTGTGATTGGTTCGGGAATGAAAAATCTATATTTTAGTGGATAGGTCTGACGCTTTCACACTTTTGGTGTGAAAATTATCATAGCTATGAATAGTTCTGGGTGATAAAACACACCAACAAAATATGAAATTTCAATCAAAAATAAAATAATTCCAATATTTACCTCTTCAAACACTAATCTCATATTCTACAGGTGTATAGTATAAAGATAAAGATAAAGATTACTTAAGCTTTTAAGGTAGTTAGTCGATGGCAATAACTTGGTAAGGCACTATATATTGGTAGTTAGTAAAGGGAGTCAATACTCAATATACAGTTAGATACCTCTGCAAGAGACGAACTGGGTAGGTTTTGATTACGGCTGGATTCCATTGAGTGGTGACAGTGAAAAGCCAAGCTATGGTGAACCATGATTTACAAACCAAGGGAATGAGTAGTTGTTGACAGAGATAAGGCGATAACCAAGCAGCAACAAAAGGAGGATTAAAAGCAAGCTATCTATTACCCTTTTATAATTGTGCCTGTACCAATATTTTTCATAGAGGGGAAGGGAGTTTGGGTTGGCCATTATATTTTAAGCTAAGCTGATAAGAAAACGCTGTATATATATATGACAATTGTCTGAGCCAAAACGTTTAGATGCAATATATATTTATAACAAGAAAAAAAAAATAATGGTTTGCCTATGTTCACAAAAAATTTCAATCTTGTGACCTATCAAGTAGTACTTATAAGGGACAAGAAATGACAGACACATTTAAGGCCCCAGACGCTTCTTCAATTCGTTGTTATTATGCCCGCTCAATTGTTGGAGTTATTGTTAATTTATTTGCATCCTTTTTCAATTTGATGTGGACTATTGCTGCCTATGAAGAGAGAAGAACAAGAAATACACGTCATACAGAAAAAGTTGTGATCAATGTTGTTACGTAAATTATAGCCCATGATTCACTAACACAAGATATGGTTCATCGTGTAGACAGGATGTATACATAATAACTCGGATGGTGTAGCGGCAAGAGGCTAAAGTTAAAAGAGCTAGAATTTTATGTGGAGGTGATCACTGATCGGTGCCTCTCACTCACACAAGTTTTCAAGAGCATCCGGAAGGAAGTGTTTAGTTCTGCGGTGGAAAAAATTGATTTTGACTGAATTGATTTTGTAAAATTGATTTTGGTTAAAAATGAGTTGAATATAATGTAATTTATGTTTGAATACTTTTACGAAAAATGTGATTTTAATCAATTCATGTTATTTGGATAGCTGCTTCAAAATTGTTGTTGGGTGTGCAATTATCAAAATTGCTTTTGGATAGTGGTAATGAGGAGTTATTGAAGAAGGGTAAAATGAGAAATTATAAATGAAAGTTAAAATCAATTCTACCTATCCACCATGGAAGCTACTCTCCTCAGCTTCAGCCCAAAATCAAATTTCATCACTAAAATCAATTTGACAAAGTGGAGCCAAACAAGATGGAATTGATTTTAGGACTAGCAAACGTGAGTTTTTTTTTTTGGTCAAAAGCAAACGTGAGTTGAATCTGTCAACCTCGGTCTCATATTATTTTTTTCTGAGTCAATTTCAGAGTAAGTTTTTTTTTTGGTCCAAGAGTAAGGTTTATGTTGGGTAATAAGATACTAAGAATGAATCATGGGCCTTAGCATCCGTGTGTGTTGGGTCGGAGTGGCCACTGCTAAATACACCCCGGAGATTAATAAATATACCCCCACCCCCACTTTTTAATTTTGCGAAATCCCTAAACTACCCACACACTCACCCCCTTCCCCTAAACCAACGGTTCCCACTCCCCAACCCCCTCCCCCTTTTCCCTTTCAAACGGTACACTCCCTTTTTCTGAAAAACGTAGAGCCCTTCCCCTCCCCCATTGTGCTGCTATTGCAGTTTGGGAAGTATATACCCGCAAGTTTGATCATGGCAATGACGGAAACTAATTAACTATTTACTATCTATATTCCAATCACAATGGCAACCATTAATAACGAGATTGTAATGCAGCAATAAATAATCAAACTGAAGGTGGGGAAAAGAAGATTACCAAGAGGAATCAACGGCCTCATGGGTCCCCTCGCCGACAGTCTCGTCGAGGGATGCCGCAGCTACCGGAAGTGAACCATGAGATTTCTCACGGTGTTTTGCTTGGGAGGGGAGGGGAGGGGGCTCTGCGTTTTTCCAGAAAGAGGGGGTGTATAGTTTAGGGAAGCTGTGTAGGAATGAAATGTGGGCCTTAGAATCTGTCTTGGACCAGGTAGAGATGAGTTAAGGCCCATTCTATATGCTAATAAAGGGCTTTTCTAATTAAGGCCCAAACATTTCTCTCCGAAGTCTGTTCTAATTTCCAAATTTATTTGACCCAGCTTCTCCTTCCAGGCCCAAACTATATTAGCTGTATGTGTTTTTTTATTCTAGGCTAGCTCTATACTAACGACCAAAAAAAAGGCTAGCTCTATACTCTTCCATGCCTACACATGTTAACTTTCTCCTAAGATTCCACTGTAAGTTTCTAAAAACAAGTAAGGTATCCTGATTATTATTAAAAAAATGAGAAAATATATTTTAATAAATTTATAACTTATTATATATACACATTTATTTTTATTGATTGATTTTTTCAATCAGTAATAATTTTTTATTTCTAAAACGAAGGCATACTATCCCAATAGTTGCATCTGCAATAAAAAAATGTTCTTTCTATATAAAGCCGTGAGGAAGCAGGGGTCTTATTAGCCCTTAAATATTTTTATCTTTTAATTTTAATATATTATTATTATTATTATATCCTCATTATTTTCTCCCTTATTAATTGCGTAGTGAAGTGAAGTGAGAGTGAGGAATGTTGAGGGTTCTGACATCATCTGCTGCTACCGGAGTCTTCACCACAGCCCCTTTTCGGACCATTTCACCATTTGCTTCTCGCTTCTCAGTCCGTTCAATGGCTGACTCTGCTCCTTTCAAGAAAATCCAGATTCAAAGGGATGATGACACTGTGAGTCTCCCTCTTCACTATACCCCCCCCCCCCCCTCTTCATACCTTTGCTGATTTCCATTCCACCCTTTTTTATTCATTCATCAAGTTCATTTGCTCATGGGGTTGACTTGTTTTGCTGTTTTTTTTTCCAGATAAATTTCCATTTTTCCGAGTTTTTAGACTTGGTACAACAAAATTTTAGTGATGGGTTTTTTACTTGGACTTGGGGAGGTTTTTATGAGCCTCCATAGTGAAAAAAGTTTCCAACTTTTTACATCAATCCGTTATGGCAATAAATTATCATCAGAAATGTTATCTTGTACCTTTGCCAATGTTAACTTTCTAATTTGAATGCAGTGAATTAGAGTTACAACCTAGGACTGATCATTTCATGCTGTGCTAGTGTGATCTAGGACCATGGCTGAAAATTTGCATGCATTTCAATTTTCAGCTTTAATGTGGTTTTCGCTTTGCAGCATAAAGTTTTGATTTAGACCGGATTGATATGATAGCATTCCAAGTCATGGTGTTGGACCCCCATTTGCCACCTAGGTTTTCATGTTTTCTACCTGCAGTGGAACTTCATTACTAATTTTTCTATTTTACCATTGTTGTTTTCAATGATTAGACATTTGATGCATATGTCGTTGGAAAAGAAGATGCTCCTGGAATTGTTGTGCTTCAAGAGTGGTGGGGTGTGGATTTCGAAATTAAAAATCATGCTGTGATGATTTCTCAACTCGGTCGTGGATTTAAAGCTCTTATCCCAGAGTAAGATAATGTTGCTACCTAGAATTTCTTAATCTTCATGCAGTTTATATGCTGTATTTAGATGACTGATGGGTTTTGCGGTCTTTTCCCTCAGTCTGTACAGAGGAAAGGTTGGTCTGGATGTTGCAGAAGCACAACATTTGTTTGATGGTCTTGATTGGCAAGGTGCTGTGAAGGATATCCGTGCTTCAGTTGACTGGCTTAAAGCAAATGGTTCAAAGAAGGTTTGTCTCTGTTCATGTGTTGTCAAGAAGAAAATTGATTTTTTCTTTTTCTTTTAAAGGGTGCATTTGTAACAAGAGCATGCCCATTCGGAGTAGGTGATCCTGGAGTTTCTTGATGGCTGAGAGATTATTAGTTACATGACATTGGTGCAAAAATTGAATTGATTGATTCCAGCTACCCCTTCACCATCATCATTGGAGAGGGTTATAATAGATAATTAGTTTCACATCGGTGCATGAGTAATTACTAATTTTATTGTGAATCTGATTACTAAGGTCCTCAATTCCTCGTAGATTAATGCGCACAGAATCTGTTTGTTCAAATCTTTGTTTATGTTTTGTTAATTGTCTAAATTTAAAAAATGTCATTTTGCTTAAATTAGAAGTAAGTCATTGAATATTATAGCTGCATTTTGCTTAAACAAATGTGAATTTATCTTTCATTGCGACAGGCTGGTGTAACTGGATATTGTATGGGGGGTGCTCTCGCAATTGCAAGCTCTGTCTTGGTTCCACATGTTGATGCTGTTGTGGCTTTCTATGGAGTTCCTTCTTCTGAGCTTGCAGACCCTGCTCAAGCCAAGGCTCCTGTTCAGGCTCACTTCGGAGAGCTAGACAACTTTGTTGGCTTTGCAGATGTTACGGTATGGGAATGTTTGCAAAACCATGATGCTAGTCGTTTTTGTCTCTTCAAATCCCCGTAGCCGGCTTATATATTTATATTAAAGCTGGCACGTTTTGCAGTTGAATAGCACTGTTTTATTTTTTTTAAATTCTAGGGGGTGGGTTTATGGGGTTCCCTACCTTCCAAAGTCTACATTGAGTTTCTTTTGATGGGGATATTGGTATGCAAAGCAGCCCTTGATCTCACACTAAGGATGTGCTTGGTAGAAAACCTAATGATGGAGGGTTGGAAATGAGAAATGAAAATAATTATCTGCTTTCTTGAACGAGAGTAAATAGGAAGGATATCTAAAGTCTAGAGATTATTTGGCTTAGACTGTTGAAAAATTGATTTTAAAATTCAGTTTGTTGGGTAATGTAAAGTAAAACCAATTTTGAAGCTTAATTGAAAGGATATGATTGCAAAGTTATTGGGGCCCCTTGTTTAGATATTGTGTCAGATTATTGAAGGGTATGAGTAGATCATACGCCAAAGTTCAATTTTTTACTGAGGAACTAACACTTGGTTCTTTAGTTGGAGCATAGAATCACATTGAGTCAATAAAGCTTTAACCTCAATAAGCTTTAACCTTTCTATCGCTCCTATAATCCTATGTTGCCAATGCTCATAAGATGTGTGAAATGCTATAAATTTTAATTCCATTGCTTTGATAATAACTAATCCCTTAACTGTATGTGCTTTTCTATTCTCTTGAAATATTTACCTTATTTTTTCCTTGATGCTTATTTTACCACACTACTATGTACATTTTCTGGCAGTTTCCATTATTTAATTGCTACCTACTTGAAAATATTGGTTTGACTGGGGGAAGGGACACAGGGAGGGAAGGGAACACGTGTTGATGTTCTGAACCCAATATTCTTTGATTGAAGAAATGTAACATTTTGACATTGTTTTGATGTCTCAGGCTGCCAAGGCCTTGGAGGAGAAGCTGAAGGCATCTGGAGTTCCACATGAGGTACACATATATCCTGGCTGCAGCCATGCATTCATGAACAGGTCTCCAGAAGGAATCAAGAGGAGGAAGAGCATGGGACTCCCTGATGAAGATGAAGCTGCAGTTCAGCTTGCCTGGTCTCGCTTCCAATCATGGATGACACATTACTTGTCTAGCTAGATAGTTTATTACTACTAGCTGAATTCAGCAGAGATATCATATGACATGACATGATGCTATGTTCTATCCTATATGGCTGTAGTGTGGTTCCATCTATGATTGCATAGGTACTTCTAAATACCTTCCCATGGACTGTAAGCACAGCACACTAATAAAATATTGGGTTGAGACTAAACCAGCAATATAAGTGGTTCACTATGAACCATCCGTGTTTACCGTTGGATATAATGATATTTAGTTGGACGGTTGAGATGAATGGGGGGTCCATATATATGTTTCTTCTAAACTGCAAGTTAGTCCTGTTGGATTTATCAGGAGGGGCACCATCACCAGTATCATCCTTTTAGCCTTTGAAGGCTCTTCTTGTTCTTTCACTAGTAACACTTGCACCACACCCTGTACTTAAGAGCAATCAGAAATTTAAAATTTACTATTTTCTGTCAATCTTGTCCTTCTGCAAAGTCATTTTATGGGAAGAAACGACATCGAAGTCACAATGCAGAGGGATAACTTGTGAAACTTTTTAAGGTTCGAGTTTTATATAAAATAAAACTTAGATTAATGATGTTATGTTGACATGATTCAGTGCTATAAGAATTAAGAACGTTGGCTTTCATTGTTATCACGGCTTGGTTGGTCATAGGAATGCTATCCCGTGACAACAATATGTCATTATTGGAGTTGTTTTCTGTTGAAGCTGAATGCTGACACTATTGTGCACTGCACACTCTTAATAGAGCTATCCTTTTAAATCTATCTTTAATTTGCTTCTACATTATATCGTCTTAATTAAGAGAGATTCCGTATTTGAATCGATCGAATGGTTCACACGTGCAAGTGATCCATGGAGTCATGGTCTCTAGCACAGAGCACAGCCAGTGTACACCCTTGATTTATCTTCCGAAAATTATAATGCTGTGAACCAAAAATATTTAAATAAAAATGATATACAACACTCCTTAGGTAAGGCTGGTTATAAAAAATAATATAGTTGTATTTAATGATATAAATAATGTAATATAATTATGTAAAGTTATTATTACATAAAATAATTTAATATAATTTGATATAAATTTATAGATAAATCTATTATATAAAACTATTTTTTATTATATCTATATTTTGATTGATGATGAAAACTTCAACTTGGATCCTCTCCCGTCCTTCTACTTCTATAGGGAAAAAAAAACAAAGGTCAGAGAAGAGATATGATAGATAAATAAAGGAGAAAAATTAAGAAAGAGCTACCGGAGAAGATACAAATCCCGAAAACTTACCCATAGGCTTAATCTTTTTGAAATACACCAGTGTACATATAATTCATTGAAGACAAAGTATAATAATATAATTAAAAGAGCATGATTTTACTTATTACCCAAAAGAGAGAGAGCATGATTATGTCGATTGAAATGTGAAGAAAGTGACTGAAATGCGTGTAATTTGCTAAAATATATATGCAGAAAAACAAAAGTTAATATAAAGTATAAACTATTGAGAGCTAGGCGGCAAAAAGTTTGGGGGGAGAGGGGGGCGGGGGGCTTCTTCTAAACCCCTTGATGATTAAAAAAAGTTAAAAAAATCACGTACGACTGGTTAATTGAATAACGTTTTACTTTATAAAACCAACAACTTTCCATGCAAATCAAGTACATAACATTAAAAAGGCTATATACCTAGAAGGTTTTCCTCAAAAAAATTTAGTAGAATAATGCAGCAGATTGTTGGTTAATTGATTATTGAATATGTGAGTGAGTAGCTTCTTTTAATTATTTTGTTTTATTTAGCAATCATTGTCAAAAATAGTGAATATAAGCATATTTGTTTCATTTTTAAATATTAAAACAAATATAGATTTTGTTTTTTTTATTTAGTACATATTAAAAATCAAAAAAATCGAGGCACAGGATAAAAAATAATATTTTTGAATTCTATTGAAAATATAAAATCAAAACTCAAAAGCCAGAAACAGAACAGTTTTGTCGCCAAAAGCTACCTAAAACATAATCCACTTTTCCCGTATGCCGTTTGCTTTCCACCAACTTTGTACGCACCTTTTATTGATTTCCTTTTTTTTTTTACCCAGGAAAATAAATTTATCATGGACTTTGCCTTTGGACTTGGATTTTCATTTGGACCACGTTTTGGTTGAACTGGTGGGTCCTGTCCTTCAACACGTGGAAGATGTGCAAGTTCTCGCTCACAACAGTACTGGCACAGCACCGAACATACATTGCAGTGATTGAAATTGAAATACATGGTGATGGTGGGAAATCACTTCACAATAGTTAAGCCGTTAAGGTAGAGCAAAAATATACGCCGGCTGACATAAAACAATTATATGTGTGTGTGTCCGTTTTGATTGACCCTATTGTCGAAGGTTCAAAAAAACACGGCCCACAGGCGCCACACTTGGTCGCTTTCTAGTTTCTATTGAACCTTCTTCAAGTTTCTATTGAACCTTCTTCATATCCATACACAATATTGACGCATTGCAATATCCCACGTTAATTTTCTTCTGTCCCCGCTTGGATCTTTGTCCACTCAAGAATAGTTACCTTATCTATATGAACTAATCATCTACTTTATTGGGGGAAGAGAGAAAAGAGAGACACGTAGACGGGTTTATAACAGCTAACAATCAATTTCCACCTAAGAGGCTAGAGATTAGTCAATTCGATCCCAAGTGGGTAGTATCTTTTTTGTTCACATTGGTCCAGCTTCTTCAGTTATGCATGCCATGATCATTTGTATTTCCCAATATGCTTTAGCGGTTCTTGTTGCAATTGTGATCTGAAACCACTGTTTTATCTGGCACACATTCTCTCGAGTTGAGAAAAACCTTTTAGTGGATTTAATTTGGGAACCCCACTTGTATGAAATATAGTTTAATTTTTTTTAATATAAATAGTAAAAAAATTCAATAAACAAAATAATTTTAACAAGAAATAAAAATGTTTGAGAGGTGACACATGTTCCAACTAGAAAATAAAAAAGGCTTAAAAATGACACGTGTTGCAGTCTGAGAGTGACATGTATCTCAGTCTAGAAATTATTTTTCCTATTGAATAGTCATTCAATTAATTAAAACCAAGTATACTAATTACCTAACTCATATTGTTAAACATATTTATTTAATAGTATAATTTTTTATTTGATTTTAATTATATGTTATAAGATGTAACAAAAATTTTATGTCAAGTTAGATATTATTAAATTTAATTAAGTAACCAATAAATTGGAAGAAACTTTAAATTTTAAATCTCGAAATTATACTAATTAGAGTATAGAGCAAATAATTTTTTGTGTATGAATGAGTTATATTTTATACTAAAATAGAATTATTAATTGTAAAATTACTGTATCATAATCTTATTATTGTTAAATGGACCGGACAAAATTGAATGTTCACATGAAAAATAAATACCTTTTATACTAACCACTTTTAATATAAGAATTTATCAAATATGTATTTTTTGTTCAAATTTCTGAAACATGTACCAAATATACAAAATAACAAAAAAAAGCTCCATAAAATAACTTAAAAATGGACAATTATCCCACAAAACAAACCCTTATTACTTAGAGATGCGGTTTTTACCCAAATTTGGTAACCATCCCTTCATCAGCTAGCTTGAGCCAAACAACAAAATTTCAGTCATTTGTCTGGACAAAAGGTTCCTAGAACAATCCAGATGAAGGTGATTGCATGTTAGATTGGGCTGATTTTATGTTCAGAAGTCATTCAATTCAATTCAATCTTTTTTGAAGAAATCAATTCAATTCAATCTAATTTAAAGCATTTTGGATTATACTAATTTAATTTTTAATTTTAGTCTTTGCACTTTTCGTTTAGAAAAGTAGTAAATGAATCTTAAAATATATAATAAATATTAAAGAAAAATTCAAAGTGTTAAATACTTTTTCGATAAGTCATAACATAACTATTAAGGGTAAAATATAATTCAAATTTATTAAATCATATCGATAGAAAAAAACTTCTTTATTTTAGAAGTATTCAAAATATATATCCTTCTACATGAATTTTATCTAATAAATCATATCCTCCTACATGAATTTTATCTAATAAAAAATATATGGAAAATATTGTATTAAAAATGTGTTACTAATGTATGTTGTTTAATTTTGGAGAAACTAAATCCCTAACAAACACATCCGGAAATGTATATTGTTTTATTTTAGAGAAACTAATAAATCCCTAACAAATACATACGGACAAGAACTGTAACGAAACAAATATACAGAGAGGGGGGAAGAGGATCCGGTGCAATAGGACCAATGGGTTAATGGTTCACTTGGTCCAAATCTGGCCATCAAGTGCGTCCAAGTCAAAATTCCAAGAATGTAGGGACCCGCACTGAGGCGTCACTATATTATGAGCCCCACTAGGCTAGGCTAGGCCCCGTCGCAACCGTTGACTGAGGCTGCACTTTTCATGAGCCAGCCTCTGGCGCCGGGCCAATCGGGGCGGTGAATTTAGGGAACGCGTCAAATCTCCTTCCCCCATTCATGCTCTCATTCACACCAAATCCACACCTCATCAATCAAAAAAACAATTATATTATTATTATTATCATATTCCTGAAGCTTCCCAATTCTACACAGAAAATTCCAACAAATTTGTTAGGATGCGTACCGATATTAATTTTGACAATTTTTCACCCCATAAAATGATGGATTCATTGATGGTTGGAATTTGTCGCGTCAACTCACTAACGTTTCTCCCTAAGGCAATGTTATTAAAACTTGTAAATGACCTTCTGAAAAAGGAAAAAACACAATAATTAATTAAGGATTAACAAAGTCTCCCATTTATTCTTGTCAACAAAAAAAAAAAGTCTGCCATATATATATTGTTAGATTTTGAAAATAATATCATTACCATTTTCAAACCGGTATCTATGAGAATTCTATTAAAAAGAGAGAGAAAATGTTCAAAAGTAATTTAAGTATATTCCTTCTATAAGTTTTCTTTTAAATGTTTTCTATTCTTATAAGATTTCTCACATTAAAAGTGTGAAACTAATAATCCAGGTGCCATGAATATAACTCTTTTTAAAGTATTAGTGTATTTAAAGCGAACAAATTAATTAAAGATATATCCATTATTTATTTAATTAAAAAAATGTATCGTGTTAGAATAGACGATAGACACAATTTTTTTATTAGTTTAGAGACTAGACTAGATGACTTTGCTGAATTCTTTTTTTTTTTTTCCAAGTAAAACAACTAAAATGTAACACCGCAACAACATTCAAAGCCAAAACAGAAAAAGAACAACTACGCTGTTTTGTTGTGTTGGTCATCTTTCTCCAAGTCTCAAAGCTGCCCCATTTTATTGCCGAGTCCATTGCATCATTTATAAAGACTTCACACACAACTCTCTCTCTCTCTCTGGAATTTATGGTTAGAGAGAGTGGACTCTCCATGGATTCAGAATCAGATCCAATTGGTAGTAGTAGCTCCTCCCTCCACAACCCAATTGTTCTCAACTCTTTCACCCAAGACATAAACAACCACCCCAAGTGGAAACTTAGTCCCAATTACAACAACAACAACAACAACAACATGGAGGTCACAGTCAGCACCACCACCAAAGGGTCTTCTTCTTCACCCACACGCACCACCACCATGCCCTTCCAAGTCAACCTTAGCTGTTCCACCGACAACAACCACACATCTCATGACACCAGAACAGAGATGGACTTCTTCAAGGACAAGAACATTAACGACGTCGATGATCACAAGGTTGTTGCCTCTGCCTCTGTCCCCGACAACAATGATCATTCCCCCACTCCACCCATGTTGGAATTCAGAGTAAATGTGAGTCATCACTGATCCTATATATTCGCATTTTACATATTGTATTAAGCTTTTGAAACTAAGCTTAGTCTTTTTTTTTTTTTGTGGTGTGCTCACGAATATGTAATAATTTTTGTTTAATAGACTGGTCTGAATCTTCTTACTACCAACACTAGCAGTGATAAATCCATGGTGGACGATGAGATATCACCTAACTCTGAAGAAAAAAGAACTAAGAATGAGGTAAAGATATAGAGATGATTAGAGCTAGTTGAATTTAGTGAAATTCTGTGTCTGTTATCATGTCTCTTTTATTTTGTTTTGATTTGTTGTTGTTTGAATTAATCTAATTGGCATGGAACTGTTTTGATCAGCTGGCTATTCTTAAATCTGAGCTTGAACGAATGAAAACGGAGAATCATCAGTTGAGGGAAATGCTTGAACAGGTCAACAGCAATTACAATGCACTGCAGATGCATCTGGCGAGTTTGATGCAGGACCAGAAGGCAGAGGAATCTGAAGAACAGCAAGTGTTTGATGGGAAAAAGAGGAGTGAGAATGGTGGTGCGGTATTGGTGCCGAGACAATTCATGGATCTTGGATTGGCTACTAATGCTGAAACTGATGAACCCTCTTCTTCGTCAATGGTAAGAAGCCAGGATCCATCAGGGTCACCAGGGGGGAATAATAACAACATGGAAGTGGCTTCCAAGGAATTAGTTAAGAATGGGAATGTTGTTAGTGATGAAGGACTTGTGTATGATGAGGAGAAGAAGGAATTTGGTAGGGGAGGGATTAATAATGAAAGAGAGGATAGCCCCTCGGGTCACGCTTTAGCTGCTGATAAAGTCCCAAGGTTCAGTCCTCCTAAAAATGTTGATCAAGCTGAGGCCACCATGAGGAAGGCAAGAGTTTCTGTTAGAGCTCGATCAGAGGCACCCATGGTAATTTACTCAGAGCTAGTGTACTTCAACTTTACAACTGATCTCTCATATGATAAATTGTTAATTGTAATTCTTTTTTAGCTGACAGAAAAATTATTAATTGAATTGTCTCAGATCACTGATGGGTGTCAATGGAGAAAGTATGGGCAGAAGATGGCCAAAGGAAACCCATGTCCTCGTGCTTATTACCGGTGCACCATGGCTGCTGGTTGCCCAGTTAGAAAACAGGTATATACTACATGTGATCTCCACACTAAAGCTTAATATCCTGCTCTAAAGTTATCAAACTATGTGTCTTTAGTCATTAACATTATATTGTTGGAAATTCAAACGTGAGTTAGTCGACTAGGAATAAAGTAAATGATGAGAATATCAGATATATGACCTATATATCTAATTAATATCTTAAGGTTTTGGGTAAAGATGTAGTGTCGATGTCTCACTCAATTGTGGTTGTTTGGCCCATCGAGTCTGCATACACAAACAACAACAATAATGATGACGATCATGATTTTGATATTAATTCATTAAACGAGGTTGGATAAGAATGCTATTAAATTGAAGGGTGTCTCAACTTTCAAGGCCAATTTTTCATTTTAGGCTAATTAAAATATTAATCAGGTGGTTTGTAATCCAATACTCGATGCATAAAATTATCAACAGGTACAAAGGTGTGCTGAAGACCGAACAGTTCTTATCACAACATATGAAGGCAATCACAACCACCCTTTGCCACCAGCAGCAATGGCAATGGCACAAACCACTTCCTCAGCAGCAAGGATGCTGCTCTCAGGATCAATGTCAAGCACTGATGGACTAATGAATGCAAACTTCCTCACAAGGACACTCCTTCCTTGCTCTTCTAGCATGGCAACCATCTCAGCATCTGCTCCATTCCCAACTGTGACACTAGACCTCACTCAATCTCCAAACCCTCTACAGTTCCCAAGGCCTCCAAATCAGTTGCAAATTCCCTTCCCAGCTGGTATCCCTCAGAACTTTGCCAATTCCCTAATGCCTCAGATATTTGGTCAGGCACTCTACAACCAGTCAAAGTTTTCTGGCCTACAAATGTCACAAGATGCAGTAACAGACCCTTCACAATTGGGTAACCACTCTCAACAGGCACAGCCAAACATTGCTGACACAGTTAGTGCTGCCATTGCTGCTGACCCAAACTTCACTGCAGCTTTGGCAGCAGCCATTACTTCCATTATTGGTGGTGCTCAGCCAAACAACAACAGTGCTACTAATAACAATAATGGCAACATGACAGCCAACAACAGTAATGGCAATGGCAATGTCACAAGTAGCAACAACAATAGCAATGGAAAGCAATAAAATCAATCAGCAATTCCATTCTCTCAGGGAATTAGTTGGCGTACCCTTTCATTTTTTTGATGAGATTAATTTTATTTTATTTATTTTTTCTTCTTTTGGGCACAAATTAAAGATTCGGTCGATTTTATGACCTATTTTTCCCTTCCATTCATCTGTTTTTTTATTTGGGATCCAGGAAAGTTTTAATATTTGACATAGATAATTTTTTTCCCGGTTGGAGATTTTATATTAGTTGTTAATTATATCCCTCAGTATAGTATGCTGAAAATTGTATACCAAAAAAACAGAGAATTTATTTATAATACAAAAGAAATCAGATTAGTTTTCCCATCTATTTGTACAGATATGGAAATGGATGGAAGGTTGTTTTGTTTAGTATGTTTTGGGCTTAATTGTACTTTTGGTTTGTATGTATTGTGATTGAGTAATTTTAATCTTTGGTTTTTTTTTCTAGTCCTTGGTTTTAATTGCATTAATCGGGTCTTTCCATCACATAATGATGGGAATTGAATATTTTAGTATTCAATTCGCACAATTAAAAACTAAGATATCAAAATCACATGATGCCAATATTGACAAACAAAATTGCAATTAAACCTTTGTTTTATTGGTTCATAATATTGCCATGGCAGAAGCCAAATCTCCCGGGGTGAGGGGAAAAAAAAGGAATAATCAAGAAGATTAAAGAAGAGAGTCAGTAAGTATAGCAGTTGCGTGTACCAGATGGCATTACAGGGCAAGGAAAATGAATTCAAGAAAACCGTCTGAGAGTTGTTGAAGAGGATGTCACTCCTTGGACGCGTAAATTAAAGATATTTTTATATTGTGAGAGAAAAAAAGGAAACACCGACTCACAAGAAGTCACATTCTTCGAGTTGTCTTTTGCGTACTTTCTCGGCCACTGGTCAAGTAGCTCTATAACTAAATGCCCAACACATTATACTATCTACATATCTTACTCCCTCCGGTCTTAAATATAAATAAAAAAAATACATGTATCTAGGGAGTACTTCCTTTGGGATATTCAATCACAAAATTTGATCAAAAAAATTCAATCACAAAATTTCTCCATCTAATTACTGGGAATTTTTCTCTCTTATTATCATTTTTATTGGATGAGAGACACTTTGCTACGAAACAAAATAAATATCTTTCATTCACAAAAGAAAATAAAGTATAAAGCTCATGGTAATATCATATATATCATAATAACCATGAATATGAGCAATATCGATCGGCTTATAATCTTATTCTCAAACCTTCTGTTGGCGGCGAATGCATGTGAAGGAGGCAAATTTCATGCCCAAAGCTTGGGATTATTAATACACTTTACATTAAATGAAGTTAATACGTGCAAGTGATCAATACAATTTCATGTGTAAGCTGATGACAGGGACATTTTGATTGATCATGCCACGAAATTAAACATCAATAAAGCAATTAGGCGCCATATATAAAATTGCATGTAAATAACTGCGAACGACTTTCATATTACAGAGGTATTTATAGATCCAACCAGCTAGACCTATAATTAATGGTGTGTGTGTGTGTGTGTGTATGCCTGCTATTTTATCAACATACATAATGCCTCTGATATCAAGTCATTGTATACTGAAGGGAGAATGCCATCAATTCCTTTTGTCGTTGTGTTCAACAAGCAAAAGTCTTAAAATACGGTTGGGGCTCACATTCACCCCTCAAAACCGGCTTGAAAGGTGGGGACTCCCCCAGCTATATAAACACCGTACAGGCCCCCTGACCATCCAATGTGGGACTCCCAACAAAAAGCCTAACATTGCCAAATTAATATCCACTATAGGATTGGAAAAATGGTTGTAATTAGATTTGAAAAATGGTAGCAATTAGATTTCGTGCATTCGAGTTGCTTTTGAATCCATGTCTATAATTTGGTACTTGGAAGGTAGCACTCAGCAGTAAAGTCTTATTGATGGGTCGGTCGTGACTTGTGGGCAAGCTAGCTTCATCATTTAATTGATGCATGCCTTCACTGGCAAATTGAAAGCTCAAGTAAGCATTAATCTAGGCTAGCTATGATTCTTGAATGGCCAGGCTAATTGACCATTCCCATGCTTCTGACTAATATGTTACTCGGCATCAAAAGTTAAGCTCTTCAAATTTTTGTGCAATCATGAATGAAGATTATAATTCTCCGCTGCACGAGCCCTCCATGATCGTTCAATAAAAGCCTGATTTATCATTTAATTTTCTATTTGCATAATTTTTTTATTGAATTTTAGGTGATCTATTCCATTGACTCGAGGTGGTTCAAAGTGAGTCTTTTTTAATGGTCTAGCATTGGACTAGAGGCAGGTTGAAAATAACATTTGAATTTTTATCACTTAAAAGTTCAATTTCATTTTTATTTATTTATTTATTTTAATTTTTACCACTGATCACTCAATACTGATGGATTTTGTACGTAGAGTTTAATAATGTAAAAAAATTTACACATCCAATCAAATTTGGTAATTTGTGTATAAATATGCTTTTAGAAATAGATTGAACTCAAAAACCTTACCATGAGATGATAAAATGAAATTGAACTTTTAAGTGATAAAAATTCAAATGTTATTTTCAACCTGCCTCTAGTCCAATGCTAGACCATTAAAAAAGACTCACTTTGAACCACCTCGAGTCAATGGAATAGATCAAGTTGTATTAACTCCTAATCAAATTAAATATCTATACCACTGATCACTCAATACTGATGCCCGTTGGATTTTTATTTATTTATTTTAGTATATGTATGCAAGAAGATAGGTTCCGTAAAAAAAATGCAGGAAGATAGGAATTAATAACACGTTTATTGCTGTTATATATATATATATATATAAGATAAGATTAAGAAATACTTAAACTCTTCCTATCCAAATTAAAAGGCATAGGTATGTAGATCATTCAATTCAGAATTAAGCGACGCTTAATCAATAGTGTAAGTTGATGTCAGAAAAAAAAATCGAAAGTGTAAGTTTGTAGCTTGGCATAAAAAAATATTTAATTACAGATACACATGCACAGATGCACTTATTTATCTATATGAACCAATAAAAGCTGCTCCGCACAAGCCTATATCCAACAGTGAGGTAATGAGGTTCTCGAATAACGACTTTCTTTCATTTTTGGTCAAAGTATAAAAAAAAAAACTTTTGCCAGTAAGCTTTTGTTTTTTTATCACCCATTAAGTTTTTTTGCTTAAATATATTTTTAGTACTTTGAATTTGAAAAATTATTATTTTTAGTCTTTTAAATTTAAAATATGTATATTTAGTCTTTCATTTTTAAAAGTGTCATATTTAGTCCCTGAGGTTATATTTTAAATTTAAAATGTATTTTTTAAATTTGAGAGAGGTTAAAATATAAATTTAAAAAATCTCTAGAAGTTAGGGGAAAGGGGGTAAGCTGAGAATCAAGATTTAGGAGGGGTCAAAATATAAATTAAAAAAATACTTTTTAAATTGAAAAATGGCTCCTGAGACTACAAGTGACACATTTTAAAAAATAAGAGACAAAAAATATATATTTTAAATTTGAAGGACTAAAAGTAACAATTTTTTAAACTTGAGGGACTAAAAATATATTTAAGCCCGTTTTTTTTGGTCAATTTTGCTAGTAAGCTTTGGGCTTTGAATTTGAGAAAGCTGAACAATTTTCAATCAATTCAACAGGCCAGCCGTAAAAGGAAAACTATAATAACAGCAACACCCGGCCCGAGCCCAGTCTCAAATCAAAAACATAAATTAAGACTCTGTATTGAGTGTTTATTTTCAATGGTGTTCGTTTCCATGGCCAAATCAAGGCAATAGTTCCACGATCATACTCAACAATATCGGTGGGTGAGTGGGTCTATAACGTGGGAAGACTCCAAAAAATGGGGTGGACACTTTGACTCCAATTAACATTGAGAAATTTCACCTTTCTTTTAAACATGTTTGATATTTGATTAGTATAAGATGAGAATCTTTACTTCTTTCATTTTGTTTATCCGAAGTAAGACTGACATAGTTTGAGAAATATAAAAGAAATATATCTTTAAATTTTTATTATGTGTAGCAAATCAACTTACTAATTAATTAGCCAAGGTGAAAACATAAATTGTGTTCCGAGCTAATTTCAACCAGGGCGAGTCTACTGCGGATGTCAAATTCATTCGTGTTATATAGCACCGTTCTTTGAAAGAAAACAAAAATATATTTCAACCACGCCCAACCACAACTAGTACAAAGTCTTAATTGAAAATGTGAAAAGAAATAACGTTCTAAAAGTATTTTACTTTTATAAAAGGGACTCAAAATTTAATATTTTAAGCTCTAATTTAATTTGTTTAATATCGTTGATCCAACTGTCACAAAAAAAAAATATCGTTGATCCGAAGAACGACCACGTGTTTTTGTAGATGAGACCGAAAATTGCATTTTAAAAATATTTATGTAAACTCGTGATATAAATAGCTTTTATATATGTTTTTTACTTGCACTGTATTTGCGTAGTCTTTTTTTTGGTGAAAGATATCAGAACGTAGTCACGTACATGTTTACACGTAGATAAATAAAACGTGCTGTTTATGTCCTCAATTCACACGTGTTCTCTATTTGTCCTTAGATTGGATCCACTTTTATTTTTTCTTCCCATAATTACGCAAAAACCTCTTTCTCACGCAGAAAAAAGAAGGAAGAAAAGAGGACCACGTGACACGCGTGTGCTGAAAAGCTTCTTTTGTATTTTGCTCACTCAACGCTTGCAAGCAACGCCATTCAAATTAAGCAAAGCATTTTAATTAAGAACCGCACAACACTGCTCCAAGCGGAGCCTCCAACCAACTGATCTAACCCTGGAGTTGCTGCACAGTTATTGGGTAACTGTAGAAAAAGGAGAATTTAATGGCACATTAATAATTATAAATTATTTTTTATTCTTAAATTTTTATGTAAAAAAATAGTAAAAATAATAACAATTTAGTTTTAGTTTTCCTGTATAAATACTTGGAAAAAAGTAAAATAAAAATACAATAACATTTTTATAATCATTAATAAAATAAAAGATTGTTAAAACAAACATGCCCTAAGCCGTTATGCTCTGGTTGTCTAATAAATAACGAGTAAATCACTAAAATCATCTAAAATCGTAAGATATTGTGAATTTAATTTCTGAAATTTTTAATATTTCAATTTAATTATTGAAATTGAAAATTCATTAATCATATCAATTCTTTTGGATATATTAATTCAGTTTTTGAAACTGTATGACAATAATTAAATGTGATTAAAGATTTATAATTTTAGAGACTAATTTATAATATTAATAATTTTATATATTGAGTTTTTCCCGTTTTCTAATGTTATCTTATGCGCGCAGTTGCGATAGAGGTGGCAATTTGGGCTTTCGGGCCGGGCACGATCGGGCCACATCGGGTTCGGGCTTTATCGGGCCGTGCCAGAAAAATCCAGATTGAAAACGGGCTCAAATTTGTGTGTCCGAGCCCTCTATTTTTCAGGTTTTTTTTGGGCCGGGCTCAGGCTTTGGCCTATGTTTTTCGGGTGGCCCGCTTTGGGCTTGGGCTTTTACGGATTCGGGCTTTGTCGGACAGGCCAAAAAAGGCCCATATTAAAAAACGGGTTCGAATTTGTATGTACAAGCCTGGTGTTTTTTCGGGCGGGCTCGGGCCAACCCGGCGGGCTAAGCCCATTTTGCCAACTATACACATGCTTAAGAGACTTGAATCGTTTATCATTCGGATTACACCAGTTTGGTATTTAATGTATTAAGTTGGCTCTCTACAATTTTAAAGACTAAATTAATTATTTACTCCATAAATAACACATGACTTTGCCTTGCACTCCTATTCTAACCCCGTCTTTCTTATTTGTTACTCCAAAGCCAGATTACAGAAACTATAAACACTTTTAAGGTGCTTTCCTTAACTTTTATTTCACACCACCATGTCATCAAACCTGATCTTTTATAATATATAATGATACAAAGGCTTAAGTGTGTGCTCTAAAGCAATAAATTATATATGGTATGTTTAGCATGTTATAATATCATTAAATTAATGTAGTTCCTCTTGTATGGTTATGTAATGTAATGTAATGAGTTTCATATGCATATAACCCTTCACTTTTTTGAAAGCTGCTAAAATATCCACTCTAACATCATTTCTAATCCAACATCAATACAAAATTTCTGAAAAGCCATTATACGTTTTACCAGTCATATATAGTATGCCACGACAAACTTTGTAAAAGACAAGGTACAAAATTTGGGGGAAATCAAATCATAGTGGAATGACCTGTGACATGGCGGTCCTCTCAAAAGTATTATAAATACTAAATAGCATAGAACAGGGCAAAACAATGAATTTTTCTCTCTGGTTTTCTTACTTTTCTATCAAAAACACCTGCACCAGTTGACTAATACTATTCCTCCCCGTATAGTCTCACACGACTTGTAATTTGTCAATGTTATATGTTCACATGTAGCTACAATTATCAAATTCAACCCTCTACCAGAATACCCAAAAAAATTATCCATAAGTTCAACCGTTTCGGTGGTTCAACACTTCAACCCACCCAATTCATCTTGCTACATACACCCCCCCCCCCCCCCCCCCCCCGTATTAAATTTTTTTTTTTTCAAACTTTATCTAACTAGGACACAAAACAAGGAATCTACTCTTGATTGCCATCTCATCTACCTCATCCAAACTCCAACTCCTCCCCCCATCTAAAGCCAAATCCGAGTTTGATTTGCACTCGACACACTCCTAAACTTCGAATCATAATAATAAAACCATTCCCACGTGTTAACCACCAAGCCATTGCCGACGAATAACCTAAACCACCCAAATGTGGACACATCGTAAGACCCCTGTTGAAGGCATTGACAACTCTTCTAGAGAGAGAGAAGATAGAGAGTGAGCTAGCGCCAACCATATTAAGTAGCCAACCCGATAATAAAAACTAAAAAGGGACCCTTTCAATAACCAATCTAATTTCAAAACCTCAAACTCAAAAGGTGTCTCCATTCAGTTACCGAAATACCGAATTACTCATATATAAAAGGCCACACACACACCCACAATAACCAACTCAAACAGAGCCTTTGTTAATTTCACTTTCCAAACATGGATTGGAACAGAGGCCACACCATAGGCCATGGCTCATCCGCCACCGTCTCCATCGCCACCCGCAACGGCGGCGGCATCTTCGCCGTGAAGTCATCGGAGCTATCTTGTTCAGAGCCTTTGCAGAGAGAGCAGAGAATTCTATCTTCTCTATGCTGTCCTTATGTGGTTACCTACAAAGGGTGTGATATTACCATGGAGAACAACAACAAGCTCATGTACAACCTCTTCATGGAGTACATGCCATTCGGCACGCTTGTTCAGGCGACTCACCGGCACGGTGGTGGCCGGCTCGACGAGGCGGCGATCGCGTGCTATACAAGGCAAGTAGTGAAGGGGTTAGAGCATTTGCATTCAAAAGGGTTGGTGCATTGTGACATCAAGGGTGCCAACATCTTGATTGGTGAAGATGGAGTCAAAATTGGAGACTTTGGATGTGCCAAGAGTGTCACTGATGATTCGGCGGCAATCGGCGGCACGCCGGTGTTTATGGCGCCGGAGGTGGCGCGTGGGAGAGAACAAGGTTGTCCTAGTGATATTTGGTCACTTGGGTGCACCGTGATTGAAATGGCCACTGGTGCTTCACCATGGCCTAATGTTGTGGCAGAAGCAGACCCTATTTCGGTGCTTTACCATTTAGCATATTCCGATGTGGTGCCTGAGATTCCGTGTTTTCTGTCCGAGGAAGCAAGGGATTTCTTGGGGAAGTGCTTTAGGAGGAATCCACGAGAGAGGTGGACGGCTAGTCAGCTTCTGAAGCATCCATTTCTTGGAGAGTACTTGTGTTCTTCCAATGCTAATAATAATAAACAAGTTGTGGTTGTGGAATCTAAGTCAAGTTCCCCAACGAGTATTCTTGAGCAAGGGTTCTGGAGTGATGTGGAAGAATCGGGAAGCCTTGGGAATTTGATTCACGCAAAGGGTTTTGAGAATTCTTCGCCTGCTGATAGGGTCAGAAGGCTAGCTTCGTCTTCAGGGGAACCCCGTTGGGCATGGCATCATGATGATGATGATGGTGAGAATTGGATCACAACCAGAGGGGATGAAGTTGGTGTTTTTGGCAATTGTGGGTCAGAGACAGGTTCAGCAAGTGATGAGTTGGCTCTGCAAGGGTTGGTAGAAAGCAATGTCAAAGATAGTATTAGTGGGCATTTTGGTCACAATCACATTCACAATTGTAGGGATTCTAGTGTTGTAGTTGGTAATCTAAATTTTGAGCCAGGCATTGTGCCTAAGATGTTCATCCCTTCGACATTAGATTTTTTCTAATTCAGTTAATCGAAGTTCTATTTTTTCCTCTTACAGAACATAAAGTATCATATGGAAGAATTGATACATTTTTGTTGCAAAATCGATAATTAGCAATTTGCAAGAACTTTTAAGTGATAAACCATTGATCCAACCTATTGGGTATGTTGGGAGCCTTTAAAAATTAAAAAAAAAAACAAAATCTTTGGTAAAAAGAATGCAAATTCAATCAAGACAAAAGCAAGAGGAACAGAACTTGGTGGGCAGGGTTGGTCCCAGTTGGTTGCCTCAATTTTAAACCCTCAACCTCTCTCCTATTATTTGCGTTAGTTGATTCCAATGGACATGAAGCATAGGGAACCAAGGTGGCCACCCTTCAGGGCAATGTCACTCACTGTCCTCTGTTGGTGGCTTTGCTTTGTCTTTTATTCCTTTCTGAGGACTCTATTTTAATCTCTGGTATTTTTCCCAAACCCACAAGTTGGTTATAAGGTAAATTATCAAACACACGAAATTCCACTTTTATCTGCACCAATGATGTATAGCATATATAACAGGTCCCGGTTTTTAAAGTGAAGCGAATATGCAGCAAGTACTACGTTTGGTGGGTTTTCTACCGGTCCAATACATTATCACTATTATTTGACTAGATAAAACACACAGGACAGGACAAGTTGAAACACATTGGAGTCGCATAGTTTGGTCAACCCCCACTATGGATAAAAATTTGGAGGCCGGAACCAAGTCAACCTTGCAAATTGAACTTATTCTTCTAGATGGGGAGAGTAGTTGTTTCTCTGAAATCTCACTGAGAAACTTTAGGATCTCTTTATTTTAAGAAAATAATTTTATTAATTTTATGTTCTGTTTATGTTTTAATTACAAAAATACTTATTTGTTTCTATTTTAATTTAATTTTTATTTTCAAAATTTTGCTTAAAAAGTTATTTTTTTCACAGTTTTTTTATATAATTCTTTGAAAAGGAGAACAAAAATAAAAACAATGTAATATTTTATAATAAAATAGAAAATAAATACAGAAAATATTTTTTTTTAAATCAAAGAGACTCTAAAGTTGCTCGAAATATCTTCTTAAAAAATTCCAAATTCCAATTCGTTAGTTCATGGACAAAGTTGCACTTGCACTCCCTCTGGTGAAGCCATTAACCCCCAAAAGCTTCCATGACATCATTGTGATGCCACGCCTTTTTGAAACCCATTTACACAGATCATATTAAGTTTAATAATTTTATAAATTCGCTTTAGAGCTAGATTTCACTCCAATATGGATATTAATTAATATGGGAATTTTTTTTTATTAATATGCGAATTCTAGTTCTAAGGGTTTGATATTCTTTAGCTACTAAATTGAACACAGGGAGAAAGAGAGGTGTGAACATGGAGAACACTTCAGGCCCTCTAGTCTGTTTGACCGTTCTTGTCATAAAAAAGGACATTCCAGGTAAAATAAATTATCTATATACATTATGTATAAAATATAAAATGCAGGTCGTGTAAATAAAGTCAATGTCACAGACATTCATACATGAATTATTAGTTGAGTTGAGAAATGATATATCTTTCTATAAATATTTTTATATATCATTTTATTACTTTATAAAGTAAATATTTAATGAAAAAGTGAAGCTTGAAAACATAAAAAAAATATTTAATATTTTTTTTATATAATAATTAGAAGAATTTATAAAAATAAAAGGTAAAAAAATTTAAAGTTATGCTTTATTTTATAACACGATAACATTGTTGATAACAATTCCATATTTTGTTGCTATTTATCATTATTAATTGAATAAAGATAGATAGGTACCTCTTGGGGTGTATATCACTAGAGAGAGATAGAGTGAGATGAAAAAAAAATGATAAAATGATATGATATGTAATGTGATAATTAGAGAGAAATAAAAAAAAAATATTAAATGGATGGATTAATTTTTAAAATATATAAATATCATTGCCTTATTAATTTAGGTAGTTACATACCCAATCCACGCGCATGTACACACGCATTAGATCTTGTAAAAAACTCCCTGCAGTAGGTGTATCAGTATCTATTAGGTGGAGCATTAACTACTGTGCCGATTTCATTAATTTGAATAGTTACGAAAACTTCATTTAAACAATTGAAATTACATAGAGCAAAAAATATCTATTTACCAAACTACTAACAATGCAATTAAATCCATTATTTATTATTATTTCATTATACTTATAAACCTTTGTTATGTGTGTAACGCGAGCATGACGTGTCGTGATGTAGTCGTCTCGTGGTCGTCATTTTCTTTCTCAAGGGCCTTCAATACAATGATGGTTAGTTATTGGTTTGGTGTTTCTTAATATTGGTCCACTTATGAGCTATGAGCTTCTTTTTTTTTGGGTCAAATGAGCTATGAGCTTCTGAATCATTTAAAGGGCCTCATTTAAATAGTGCTTTTGCATTTTATTTGGATTTTGAGTTTGCTAATAGCGTGATTTACAGCCCAATATGACACTGCCTGACATCATGAACTTGTGCAACAGCACCAGACCTGAACTTCCATTCTGTGTGATGAAATTCGTGAAGGCTCTCAACTCGGCAAAAATTTTGTACCAGTACCAATCATGGTTATTAGATAACACAATGGGTTAGGATTCTCTCCAGTTTCTAATAGAATATTCATTGTCCTACTAAGAAGATAGAGACATAATTTATTTTTGAATATAGTTAGCGGAATCTACAATAGTATGTAAATATTGTACCTCTCTTTGACCTTAATTTTTCCACCCCTCAACATTTACATCTATTTTACATCTTTGTCTCTTCCTTTTTCATCACATTACTCATCATATCGTTTGCTTTCTCTATTTTTTTCTTATCTCTCTCTCACCCCATAGTGTATTCAGTCAAAGCAGTAGTTAAAAAAAAATCATTTTCATAGATAGAATGTGGCTAAAGATAAGGAATATATGCTACTAATCATACCAGAATTTTTTTTGGTCGAATCATTACCAGCAATTCATGTGAGGCATGAAACCATCTATCAGGCCACGGTGCAGTCTTATTCTGGAAAGCCCAGACCAACTTGGGCCTTCCAAGGGGCAGAACCTGAGAAGGAGCCCAGCCCAAAACACCAGTCGTATCAATCAATATCAATGGCACTACTTTGCCCAAAAAAAAAATATCAATGGCACTACTTGGTCAATGACTCGGGGATACCAATCAAAGAAAAGGAAGCAGGTTGGAGCCCCTCCCCTCCCTAAAGACAAAAGGCACATAATTTCTTCTGTTTGATTCCCACTGTGGCAACACTTTTCGGTAGCATAGTGTAGCTAAAATACAAAGTTAGGAATTATCACATACTAAACAGCATCTTTTTTATTGACTAATTTATTGAATTGAGTAGGTACAGTCTCTTTATATATATAGTTTATTGGCTTAAATACTTTTTTAGTCCCTGCAAAATTGACGTTTTTCACTTTTCGTCCCTGTAAAAATTTTTGTTTGTTTTTCACCCCTGTAATTAACATTCCGTTACGTAATGGTCCTCACCGTCAACGGACGTTAGAAACGGCTGACGTGGACGACGGACTTCCAGCTGTCAGCTGCCACGTCAATTAATGAACGTGACGTGGCTGTCCAGCTCGGGTGCACACGTGGACGCATGGGTGTATTAATATATTAATATATGATTATAATATTAATAAATTATAGATAAAATATATTATAAAACAAATTAATTAAAAATTAAGAAATTAAGAAATAAAAAATGAAAGTAAAAGGGACAGACGGTGCGTGGGTCGTATGCCTTGCGGGTAAAATCAAAACTTAGGGTTTTTATCCCATTTACTCCATCCTCTTCCTTGTTCTTTATGTAGATCGCCGCTGCAAGGTTCAAGGAGGACGCGCGGCCACTGAACGCGGGCGACGTTGGAGAATCGACGTTTGGGGTGTGTTATTGGTTGTCGTGTTGTGCTTGTGTGTGGTGAAGGACGAGCGTGGAGCTACACGGCCAGAAAGCTGCGAGTGAAAGAGGTAAAAGATTCTCTGCAACTTTATTCCATCTCTGTCAAGACAAAGAACCGCATGTGCATTTAAAGTGATCGGTAGGAATATTTATTTGTGTGGGTGGGGACCAAGTTTAACTTTGGTTATGAAATTTGTCTTTATACATGTAATATTGACAGAAGCACATGTGTATTTGGCATATTATAATCATGTTTTACTGTTAATCTGCTTATTTAGGGTTATTTAATTGTTAGTTGTGTGAGTGGGTTTGGGAAGTGGGACCCGCATGATGTTAGGGTGTTGTTTTCTGACATAGCCTATTACTATTTGTGCAGTTATGAGTGTGAATGCTATTTTTTTACCATGGGGGGCGTTTTGTCAATGAACCCCCTTTGGTGTACAAGGACGGTTCTGTCCATGTGATGAGAGATTTGGATACTGACAGGTGGAGTTTTTTTGAGTTGCTTGATATTGTGAGGGACGAAATTGGGTATATGGAGCCTGTCAGGCTATAGTGGAAGAGGGATCCCTCAATTGATGAGTTTAGGTGGATAGAGAATGACTCTGATGCCATGCAGATTGCAAATCATTGTGTAAAGTGCAGAGCTTTGGCACTTATATATGTTGAAACTGAGCTTCCAGAAGGGGGTTGGTTCGTGGACCATGATGAGGGTGGTGCCAATGGTGTAGGTGGTGAGAATGGTGGTGCCAATGATTCTGAAACTGATCACAGTGAGAGTGAGGTTGATGTTACTGATGTCCACTTTGAGGACAGTGAAGAAGAGAGGGCTATAGGTCTAGGAGATGGGTTTGATGATGGAAAATTAAATTTTGTGAATGTGAATGCCAATGAAGGTGAGTCATCGAAAAGGGCAAGGGCAAATAGGTCCAATGTGACAATTGAAAATACAACAGCTAGAGAAGAAAGTGGCCAAGATGACATGGAATTTAATTATTTGACTGATGAGCTGGATACTGAAGATGAAGATGAAGAATCTGACAGTGAAAAAAAAAGGAATTCTATATTCCCCAAATTTAGGAAGGAGGAGTTGGATAAGCATTTTGAGTGGAAGTTGGGAATGGAGTTTAAATCTTTAAAACAATTTAAAAAGGCTATCTTGAAGCACTCAGTGTTGATAGGGAGAGAAATAAAATTTGCAAAAAATGACAAAGTAAGAGTGAGAGTTGTGTGTAGGTCTAATGACACGTGTGGGTTTGTAGCCCTTGTTAGTAGGGTTGAAGACAGTCATACATTTAGGATGAAGACTCTAGTTGGAAAACACACATGTGGGAGGGTGTTTTCTAATAAAAATGCAAAATCAAAGTGGTTGGCCAAGGATGTAGCTAAAAGACTCATGTCAAGTGACCATGTGAAGCTCTCTGAAATCATTAGTGATGTTAGGATAAACTACTCAGCTGGTATTTCTTTCTCTCGGGCTTGGAGGGCTAGGAAAATAGCAAAGGAGATGGTAGAAGGTGATGCAGCCAGGCAGTACACTCTGCTAAGGAGCTACAGTGCCGAGTTAAGAAGGGCTTGTGCAGGCAACAGTTGCAAGATTCAACTTGAAAGACCATGCCCTACACTGCAACCAAGATTTGGTAGTTTCTACTTTTGTTTTGATGGTTGTAAAAAAGGTTTCTTGGCTGGTTGCAGGCCTTTTATAGGAGTGGATGGGTGTCACCTAAAAACCAAGCATGGGGGTATCCTGCTCATAGCTGTTGGGAGAGACCCGAATGATCAGTATTATCCTCCGGCATTTAGTGTTGTGGAGACAGAGACCAAGGAATCCTGGAGGTGGTTTCTTGACAACTTATTGGATGATATAGGAGCAGAGAAGAGATGGGTATTTATTTCAGATCAACAAAAGGTATATTTCATCTTACATTTTATGAAATTTTTCTTCATTTTGCTTATATTAACATGTTTTATTTCTACTTTGTAGGGTTTGATTCCAGTATTTGAGGAAATGTTTGAATCTGTGGAGCATAGATTTTGCTTAAGACACCTCTATGCTAATTTCAAAAAGAAGTTTGGTGGAGGAGTTTTGATAAGAGACCTCATGATGGCGCCTGCAAAGGCAACTTATTCTGCACTTTGGCAACAGAAGATGAATGAACTGAAGGAGCTAAATGTGAAGGCATGGGAATGGCTCATGGGAATCCCTACAAAGCAGTGGTGTAAGCATGCTTTTACTTTTTACCCCAAGTGTGATGTTTTAATGAACAATATATCTGAGGCCTTCAATAGTACTATTTTGGTAGCTAGGGACAAACCAATTCTCACAATGTGTGAGTGGATAAGATCTTATGTTATGAGTAGGATTGGTACATTGAAAGAAAAGAACATGAATTATCATCACAAAATTATGCCAAAACCTAGGAAGAGATTGGATAAGGAGGTTGAACATAGTGGAAACTGGTTTCCAACCTGGACTGGTGGTAGTAAGTTTGAGGTCACACACTCACTGTTTGTTCAGAAATTTGTTGTGAATCTAGAGCTGCATCAATGTTCTTGTAATTTCTGGGAGTTGGTGGGAATACCATGTAGACATGCCATTTCAGCCATGTCATTCAAAGGAAAAAATCCTGAAGACTATGTCCACAAGTATTACCATAGGGAAACTTATGAACTCTGCTATAGTGAATTTGTAAGTCCAATAAATGGACAGGAAATGTGGCCCATCGTTGAAGGTGATGCAATCTTAGCCCCCAATATAAGAGAGGACCCGGGAGGCCAAAAAAATTGAGAAGAAGAGAAGTAGATGAGGATCCCAACAACACTAAGTTGAAGAGGAAAAATACCTCATACAGATGCACTAGGTGTGACAAGTTAGGCCACAACAGCAGGAGTTGTACAAGTGAAACTATTAATCCTGCAGCTGCAGCTAGAAAGGTAATTCCCATAATTTGGCTTCAAATATTTATTTGGATTGATAGTAACCAGTTTCATTATCATAACTATTTGTAATGTCCAAATCACTTTTAAATGTGCAGAGAAAGCCAAACAAGCAACCCCAGGAAAATGCTCAAGCAGCTGCTGGAAACACTGGGACCCAAACTGCAGAATCAGAACCTGCTGTTGCATCACAACCACCTGAACCTGCTGCTGCATCACAACTTGGACCTGAAGTTTCTGCACTTTCACGTGTTAGACCTGAAGTTTCTCTAATAGCATAACCAATTTCAGATTTGGGTGCATCTGAAGCTCTAGCATCAGTTGTGGCTGCAACACAAAAGAAGTCCAAAGCCCCTGCAAGTTCCAAAGCAATTGCAAAGTCCAAACCACCTGCAACCTCCAAGGTACCTGCACAGTCCAGACAACCTGCACAGTCCAAACCACCTGCAAGTTCCAAAGCACCTGCAAAGTCCAAAGAGGATGTTTCCAAAGAATTAGCTGAGCCTACAAACAAGGTCAAGACCAGACCAGCTAAAGTTTCCAAAGAACCTACAAAGGTCTGTCATTTGGTTCAAAACATGCAACTTTATTTTGTACTAGTATTAAAGTATTTATTGACTATTTAATCCATTGTCCAGCTCAAAAGATTAAGGAAGACATATGCTGAATCTCCAAAACAGTGTGGAGTTAGTAAACAAGGAGGGAATGGTATGGCAGGTGATGCAGGTGAATTGACTCAAGAAAGTAACAATATAGTGACATCAGAGATATAATAATGCTGGACTTGTTCTGAAACAGATTGTTATATAGTCATCCATTTTTATTGATCCAGCCAAGAAATATTGAATCTGCATAATTTCAAGCAAAATTAGCAAGTGTTGGAGATGTTTTTTGTGAAGCCAAATATTATTTTGCAGAAGATGTGATATATGTAAGGCTAGTGGTTTAAGCTTGAATCGATTCACAGACACTGGACGCACACACTGGACGCACAACAATGGACACACACACAATGGACGCACAACACTGGACGCACAACACTGGACTGGACGCACAACACTGGACGCACACACAATGGACGCACAACACTGGACGCACAACACTGGACGCACACGCTGGACGCACAACACTGGACGCACAACACAATGGACGCACAACATTGGACGCACACACAATCTGAACTCTTGAATCTTACTTGAATTCAATTCAACTGCTGTTCACAGTCATAGGAACCTTGAATTCAATTCAACCAAGATTCAATTTTGTAAAATCACAGTTTAAGCTTGAATCGATTCACTGACTCTGGACGCACACACTGGACGCACAACAATGGACGCACAACACTGGACGCACAACACAATGGACGCACAACATTGGACGCACACACAATCTGAACTCTTGAATCTTACTTGAATTCAATTCAACTGCTGTTCACAGTCATAGAAACCTTGAATTCAATTCAACCAAGATTCAATTTTGTAAAATCACTTTAAATCAATGCATGAATGCAATTCTATTTTAAAACCTAATTGATTTTACTTCTTAGTTATGCATCTCAATCTCATTTTCAATATCAAGTACAACAGGCCTAAAATATAAAAATACTCAAACTAGAAAAGCTACCCATTGCACTAAATTCTAAAGTCTTCATGTCTTGATTGTATTCTTTGTCATTTTTGAGTCATTTGTCATCTTCAAAACATCTTAAACATATCTTGCTTTCTTACCAAGGGGTTGCATCCAGTTACAGATTACATTAGACCAATTTCTACCATTGCATTTTATCACTTTACCAGATTCATTAAACCACTTCCTTTACCTTCCTTTACCAATTTCGACCAATTATGGTAAGTATAACATAATGCTCTTCAAGTAAGTCATAATAAAACCACCATTCATTAATTAGTAACATCAATCTGGTACATCATCAAAATTGGCATTTCACAGAATTTACATCAGATTAACTTGCAACATCAATTTTACATTAAACAGAAACCATTTTTGGGTTGCATATAAAAAAAAATCCACAACAACACCATTACAAGCAAAACCCCTAAAATTGTTGACTTTTTCCTCTCATACTGAATTTTCTTCTGCAGCTTCCATATCTTCTTCAATTTTTTATCATCCAACATTGTGCAACAGTGAAAGCATTGACAGTCAGTGTCCTCATCAACCCAGTAAAAGTAATCACATGCCCACTGACTCTGTAACAAGAAGGCATCTCATTCAACATAAAACAATAAAATAAAGTGAAAAAATAACAAACAAAAAATACCTACCTTCCAATTAGGACATCTCCAAAACTTGCGCCCTGGGTTAGTGGTGGTGCCGGACGTCAAGCCCACAAGTTCATCCCCGCATTTACAAATTCTGGGTCTGGGTCGTTTGCTTCGTTGGCTTCCATTGCTTCGTTGGGTTCGCTGGCTTCCAGCACTCGATGCTTCATTCGACGATGCCTTAGTTGCCATATTTCCATATGAACTTTGGTTTCAGATGGATTGGAAGAAGAAGAAATGGTGTAGGAGGGAGGAAAACTGGTTCGGGGGCCAAAGAATGGGGGGAGAATAAATTGGGATTCTAGGGTTTTTTTAACCTCAACCAAGAAGAACACACCCATGCGTCCACATGTGCACCCGAGCTGGACAGCCACGTCACGTTCATTAATTGACGTGGCAGCTGACAGCTGGAAGTCCGTCGTCCACGTCAGCCGTTTCTAACGTCTGTTGACGGTGATGACCATTACGTAACGGAATGTTAATTACAGGGGTAAAAAACAAACAAAATTTTTTACAGGAATGAAAAGTGAAAAACGTCAATTTTGCAGGGACTAAAAAAGTATTTAAGCCTAGTTTATTTAATTACAATAAGCTAATTAGTACCCCAAAATCACTTGTCGGTGTACTTACACATGGATATCTTTACAGATGATTCACAATTACAAAAATTGAGCTTTCAAGTTAATTACTAATCTTGATCACGTTTCAGCAGAGTTACTTTCCTGTTCTGAATCAAGCTTGTGAGAGGTTAAGGGCATCCTGGTGTTGAGAGCAGTGACAACCATTAAGATCAGAGACACCAGAACTGAGATCAATGACAATACTAACATAATAGCATGAGCCATTACTCCCTTAACTTCATGTGCATACTGTGCTGAAGCCAGTGCCAAAGCCGTCAGAGGAAAAGAATATGCCCACCATGCCACATTGAATTTCTTCATGGACTTCTTAAATAGCAGAGGCCTTGAAACCTGATTGATCAAAATTACAAAAGCAAGGTAAGCATGAAGTCTTTTTTATTTATTATTTTATTATTTTATGGTCTTCAAAAGGAATAATTAAACTATTAAACTAGCTAAACGACCAACCTAGATTCCTAGCTATACGTCCAAGTACAGCGAACCATTAACAAGAGTCTCTCTTGGGTTGGCATTAACACTAGAGGGGGACCACAAAATAGGAATTGTAAGACATCATTTTCAGAGAAACAAAATCAGATGAAATTGTCCAAGTTATCCACTATACTGCAACAAGGGTCATATTCAACTTATAAATAAGGGAACAGCTTTATTTCTAGTGGATCTCAACTTAGATACTTCCAAATGATGAACAAAACAAATCAAGCTTGACAACAGAATGGAACGTAAACAATTTGACAACAATATTAGCTTTGCTGTTTAGCACACACCATTACTTTTTCTTGATAAACTTAGATCCACCGGCTACTAATTAAGAATAACATTAAGGTTCATTTTAGGTAGCTTTCTCTAGGACTTCCAAGCAAAACAACAAAACTTTAGGATCGGTCTTTGTGAAAAAGTTTTCTGTTTTCATTTCATGTTTTTTTTTTTTACTTTTTAATTAATTACAAAACTGTCATATTATTTTCAATCAGTTTTCTATTTTTAAAGATTTATACATAAAACAGTGAAAACAAAAAATTACCAGGGACATGAAAAGGAAGAGTGAGAGGAAGAACAGCATCTTGGAAGCGCTGTCAAAGCTGCCACAAATGGAGTGCCAAGCCAAGCTTGCTATGCTGGGTGCTGCAAAGAACAAGAAGAACACAGGCCTCAGCATTGAAGGGAGGCTATTGTTCCCTGGCAATCTCTGATACAGTGTGACAAAGAGCACCAAGTAATGTGCAATACCAAGAGAGAACAAGCATAAAGCACTCTCCTTCCAACCCATTTGTGCAGCAGCCTGTGCACCCACCAAGTTCCCAATCACAGACATTTGGCTTGTTGGGTTTGCCACCGTTGAAAGAAACCTCTTCCCTTTGGTAAACCACTGGCCATAGATCTTCACATCAAGCATCACCACAGGAACCACAAACACCCACCAAAGTATCTTGTAATGAAGTGCTGCAGGTGGAACGAATGGTGATGATTCAAGCAGAAGTAGCCATGAAATCCAAGGAGCAAAAAGGTAGTTCACACCTACATGGTTTAAGAACTCTTCCTTAACCATGTCAAAGTGGAAAAAACATCTTAGGACATAGAGAAGAGAGAGTGTGACCAGTGTGAATAAGGCCAGTGACCATAGGAGAGTGAAAGCGGTATAGGGTATCAGTGAAAATACACGCCTAAGAGCATGTGCATCTTGGATTGGTTCAATAAGGATCTTCCATAATAAGGCTTGGCTTGAGAGAGATAGGCTAATCCTAAAATACCCTGCATGGATTCGTGTCAGAACAGAGGATAAAGAAGATTGGGTATGGATTTGAGACTCAGATAAGATGCAATTGGATTGAGTTTTGGTGACTGGAACATGAACATCTATTGGAAGTACTATATGGGGTTGTGGTTGTCCCTCACTGTTACCCATTTCAACGATCATATTATGGTACACGGTGCAACTACACTTCTAGTGTAATCTGTGGGAACAGAGTGCTGTATTTATAGGGTGGCTTAATTACAATGAAACTTAATTCTTTAAAAATATTATATGCAAGTATTTTCATAATACTATGAAGGACCTACCAGTTGAATTATACACAATGAAAAGCTACTTGATGAATGCCTTGTCCTTTTTGGATGACATTGCAACTTGCACGCAGGAAAAAAAAAAAATTGAAGTGTAAGATGTATGTACTGTCATACACTCATACACAATTGCATGTTTATAAATAAATATTTTTTTATTCGCATCAATTCAAAAGTTTTGACATAAATGTATACCATGATCTCTCGATTCTCTTGGTAGAAAAGCCGAATTTAGGTAGCTGCCTCAGACCTCAGGTGCCTTTTTTGGACTCCTATTTCGTGGAGGGTTCAAGCATGTGAGCCAAGAATTGTTGTGTGTATAGTTTGTTTGTGCTTTTTAGTTACAACTATACACGTTCTTAATGGGGACCATTTTAATAAAATAATAATAACACATGTTTCCGAGTATTCCTTGATTCTCGGTATAAATTAGATTTTTTCAAGTCCTTGGATAATATATGTTTTATTAATATCTTTTATAAATCCAGATTATACACACATGTTACATATAATCTTAATCTAATTAATTGCTTCTAAGCTTCTCCTTTGTTTGTAAAATCTGAATGAAAACTACGGAACCCACACAATTGTCTTTCTGGTCATTAATTATATAGAATTGTCACTGTCTTAAAGTCTTTTGCTTTGGAGCCTGAGGTTTTTCTTTTGATGGACGTGTAGTGATTCATCGTGAATTAACATTTACCAGAAGATGTAATAAACTACCTATTATTGTGATCTTATTGTGCATCATGATCTTATATATTTTCAAGTAATTAATTGAAGATTTTCATTTTCCGGAAGACGCGCAATCGATCGAGAGGTACCTATCCCTGATATAAAGGAAGTTTCATGGTCTTGTCCAATTCCAATGCACCTGCACCTGACCCTGGTGACAGTAGTACAAAGCTCTCCTTAGTAAGGCGAGTTCCAAACTTCCATTTAATGTTATTGTTTGTGATGGTTTCATAGAAGTATTATTATTGGAAAGAAACCTACCAGATCAGAAATATGCGGAGTGATCCTCAAATAATTGAAGGCGCGTTAGGTTATAATTAAACCTTTGTCCCGATATATATATATATATTGTGCAATCCAAATATAGACAGGAAATTAAAAAAAAACGAAAAAGCTTTGCTGCTTTGGTACAAAATAATAATAATAAAGTGAATAGAAAATTTATTTTAAAAAGTTAATTTCCTTGGCTGGCCAACGTCTTCAATTCCGTACATGGCTACTCCTTTTACGAAGGACACAAATCAGAATTCTCTTCCTATTTTTGTTTTGATTTGATCCTGACTTTCGTTTTGTTATTGTAGTATTGTTTTTTTACATCAATTATTATTATTATTATTATTTCATCCAAATCGTTCAATTTGAAAGTTAAAACAACTTGAGGATTTTGATCATGAAAGGCAGGAGCTTACCTCCATTTGAGTGATGTGACAAGCAGGTTATGTATAAAATCTTTGCTCATAAGTAAAAAAAAAAAACTCCTTTAATTTTTAGACAACATTTGAATTTTGATTCCATCCTTTTTAGATTGAACTAAAATATGGACCAGTTTGTTATAAATTAAAAATAAGTGATTTTTATGTAAAATGATTTAGAGCCTATTTGTTACGGATTAAAAAAGAATTGATTTTCATGTAAAATAATTTAGAAATTTTTGAAAAAAGCAGAAGTTAATTTGTGTTTGTTTACGAACATAAAAATTATTTATAAAAAAAATTGATTTTAACTTGTTTGATTACAACTACGTAGAAATGATTTTTTTCTCCACAAAATTACTATAAAGGACATAGAAAATCAATTTAAAAAACTGTTTAAAAAAATTACTTTTTCAGTTTTAATGATAATTCTTAACTGAAGTACAAAAATTCTAGAAACCACTAATTAAGGTACGCCTAATACTCTAAAAATCAATACTACACCCAATGTCCCCAAAGCCAAACCCGTGACCCCAACACACCGAATGCATCCTCATTCACAAATCAAAAGAATATTACTTGAATAGGACATCAATACTTTTTTGTTTTAGGAGCAAATTCTTTTGATGTATAGCTGACAAATTTTTCTGAAAAAGTAACAAGTATTTCTGGAACATTAATGAAATATTATTCCATGCTCTAGAAATTCAACCTCTAGCTTTGGTACAGTGGCTTCAATTTAGCACAAAACCAAGAAATAGAGAGGATGAACTTTTTTCTAAAGAAAAAAGTGGGTACATGTTATGTCAAATAATCTACAATCGATCAAACTGAGGTTAGACATTGGGCTTCTACAAACAAACATTCAGAAGGGTGTCTACTACATCTAACACACAAGCTTCTATTTCTTGTTGCTTCCGCGTCAATATTAATCATAAAAAATTGGAACCCTACATGCCCAGCAACCGGGCTCAAGGTATTCGGAGATAGGGAACCTCCATCCATCGTTCATGCCCAGCACGGTGTACCTCTGCCGCCGTCATTGCCGTTTGCATTCTCAATCGAATGGGTAAAGAAAAAACAATGGCAACGAAGAAAACACAGTAGCAAAACAGAGTAACAAACAGAAAACTCTCTTGATGATGATGGACCAGTGATGGCAGAACTGAGAAGGAAAGGACCAATGAAGATGAAGGAGAATAAGAGAAGGAACAAACGCACACTAAGAGGAAGGAGACCAGAAGAAAGAAACGCACAGAGAGGGAAGCGTAGGGCAAGTGGTCAAAACCTGTAAATTTGTAATTTGAGTGAGGTTATTTTTGTCTAAGAATTAATGCCGTGTTTTTGGATAACATCTTCTCTCTCTTCTACCGAAATCCATTAAAATGAAAAGGTACTCAAAACAGTTTCACATTTTAATCAGTTTTTAGATTTTTTTCAGCTTCTGATTATTTTTAAAATTAGTAACAAACACACGGAAAACTCTTAAAGTGATTATTTTTTAAAAAAAATGATTTTTCTTATACAAAAAACTGTAACAAACAGACCGTTAGTAATTATTTTTTAGAGATTTTATTGTAAAATAGAATCTAGTTTATGTTTTTTTACTATCTTAAAAATCACTTTTTTAATTTTCTCTTTCATCTCTTACCTCGTTAAAATCAGATTATTTTTATAAAACTACTCCAAATAGTTTCTCATTTTAATCAATTTTTAGAATTTTTTTAGCTTCTGATTATTTTTAAAATCTATAACAAACACACAAAAAAACTCTAAATAGTGATTATTTTTTAAAAAAAAGTGATTTATTTATTAAAAAAAATCTATAACAAACGCACTCTATATTATCTTTTTTTAACTTTATATATATGTTTTACAACATGATAAAATAAATACACAATTGAATTCACATATTGTGTTCTGTCTCATTTTAACCTGTCTAACAAATACTATATATCTTAGTGCATGTCCATGACAAGTATATATCCTCTAGCTAGTTTAATTAAACGATATTACCTGCTAAAAATGATTTTTTGGCTCTTATATAGTGCAATTGGAAGCTCCATCAAATATGCACATGGAAGAAAAAGTAATACTCCTAAGAAGAAATATTAAAAGGGTCAAACTTAAAATTCAGGGCGTATTTATATATGCCCCTTTTCAATGTATTATTATTATTATAGCTGGAATTTGACATCATCCATGCATCAACAAGCATAAACAACCTTATATTTAATTTCCACTCAATTAAGGTTGTACCAAAGTGATAGTCACACGAATAACAGAGCGACCAGTAGGAGCATCATAAAATGCAGTTTCAAAAGCAGCATAGCCCTTCGCAAAGCGAAACCTTCCAGTCCCAGACACAACAGAGAGCTCTCTATAATTCTCACGCTGGCGACTAGTCCCTTGAATCTCCAAGCTGCTACCACTGTACTGCAAATTGTTGAACACAATCGACAGCACCACGTTCACATTTGCACCGTCCTGTGAAGACACCGTGAGAACCCCTTGGGCCCTTCCAACTTGGTTTGAGTTTGGGCTTGGGCCCAACATCACTGGGTCATCAACCACAAATATTGTCCCAAATGTGTTGTAGGTCCAAACCTTGCCGTTGATGCCTATCACTGGCGCAACCGTTGCGTTGGGTCCTTGTGCCACGTCTTGCAGGTAGAACACCAAGGTTGTTTGAGTTTGATGAGGCTGACGTGGCGCCACTTCACCATTACTACCCATGATGGATATCAAAACCAACGACAAGGACATGAATCTTTTGATTGGTAGTGTTGAAAATTGGTGTGCCATTATGTTTTGGTAATTTCAGAGACTGTGTGTACTGAAGATGAGAACTAAGTATATTGAAATTGATTGATGAATTTGGTTTCTAGAAATGGCTGAAATTTATAGCAGTCATGAGAGGCTGAAATTATGGTTAAAGAAAGAATTAGTTCAATGGCTTTCTTAAGCGTTAAAGAAATTTTTGTTTTCAAGCTTATTGCGTGTTATCTATCAATTATCATGTGAGCATATGAGTAATACCGTGAACAAAATTAGCTAAAGTGAATAGGGTTGAAATTGCACCAATTGCTAGTCTAAAATGGTGTTTAACGTGGGATTGAGATTAGAAATGGTAATCAAACGTTCAAGGAACATTAAAAGAAGGCGCAAAAAGAGCATTGAAAGTTGGCTTTTTCCTCATGCTGTATAGTGTGTGCCATGCCAGCCCCCGTTTACAACTTGTGTTAGCTAGCTGTTTATGAATTCGCGCGTGCCAGGGAATAACTTTGTTTTATTCACCAAGTTGAGGCAAATCGTGTTTGGTTAAGGTATGAAAGCCTACCTAACACATCTACCACATGAAATGTGTTTGAGCTTTCTATTTAACTTCAACTTAATGATGATTGTTACATGTATGTGTAAGACCCTGTATGCACAACTCTGCACATTAATCATGAGTCATTCATAATTTTTTTTATATAAAAAATGATAAATTAGATAAGACTACTGTTAAAGTTACGATCTTGTACAATAAACCCGTCACAGAAAAAATTGAAGGAAAACAAAAAACTTAAAGATGATTTTTTATTTTATTTTTTATACAGCTTTCTTCAGTTTTTGGTTTTTTTTAAGCACCATGTCCGTATCAAAATCACGTTCTTTGACTAGTAGATTTATTCTTAGCCCTTTTGGATGTGGATGTGGAACTACTTTCTTTGACTGGTAGATTTTAGCTGGAAAAGAACTAGTACCATGAGAACCGCTATCGTTTTGAAGTTTCATAAATTTAAATATTTATTTTTAGTCAGTGCAAAATAAGTGTACACAATAAATACTCATATATATTACTATGCGTTGATATATTTTAAAATTTTGCTAACTTCGTTTATAGTAATAAAAATCTTACTTATTGCAAGTACTAAACCAGTAAATATAAAAACACCAATTAAAACAATGAATTATGTGCACACAAGTGCATTGAAGCATGACTATCCCATATCATTGCTTTCTTTCAGAACTGAAGGAACTACTGAAACTCTCGTGCAGTTGTAAAGGCATTAAGAACCTAGTAGCTTGCTTAAAGAAGAGCAATTCTTGTGTGAAGAAAGTGTCTATAAATATAACTAACCAAAAATTTAAGATAACAAAAACTTTTGTTCTATCATCACTTTGACGTAATTTGATAAGGCAATAACTATCTGTTCCTTTATAACAATATGTGAGCTGCTTAAAGTACAATCAGTCCACATAGCTCATCACTGTCTTTAGACACACAATTTACAACTGCGACCTCATTAAGCAAACATGAGACACTCAAACAACAGTTGAAACAAAGGGAAAACTGTTATTCTAGATATAGTTTAATCCTCACATGCTCTCTTCATTATCAAGATTGCAAAGAACTCTGGTCAAAAGCCTTCAACTGACTCCGAAGATTCTTCTTCCAAGAGGCGATCATATTCCATAAGGAACCCCTCAGATTGCTTTTTAAGAGCCTCTACTTCAGTTTCCAAAGCCTTGGCCTCATTCCCTTTCACCTCACATTCGGATTCCAGTTTCTTAACTTTAGACTTCAATGTTGCAATTTCTTCCGTCAACGCTTTATGCTCCTCTGCATTGCCATTTTTACCGTCCTCAAAACTTCGGCTTTGTTTCTTAACAGCTTCCATGGTCTTCCTGAGTAAACGAAGCTCTCTTATGTAATGGTGCAACCTATCAATCATTAGAGAGAGGAACAGCACAAAACCTGCACACATTATATGTGAAAAATCAAATTCGAGGACTGAAACATCTATAAGAATGAAAATGGGAAAAAAAACTCAAGTAAAGAAACATCCAATTTGCATAAAGGGGAATCTTTAAAATAGAAACCTTGAGAAATAAGAAATATAAAATTAGCAGGGAAAAGTTATGCAATGTGAAAGAAGAAAACACAAATCAAAATAAAACACCCGCATGACAGAATTCTACCCTCTCTAAAGCAAGCAATAGTTTGACCAAAAAAAAAAGCAAGCAATAGGAGTTTACCATAAACAACTCAGTAAAGCGACAACTATAAAAACAAATTTCAAATCTATTAGCATTGTCCACAGAAGGCAACTAGGATATTAGATCTAATAAATTGAACTTACTGAAGAGAGTAGACACATAAAACAATACACTATGATGCAAATAGTTTTAAAGGAAATGAAACAAAATGAAAACAATCAATACTTCATTTATGCCAAGGTTGGATCTATCATACATGGTGATAGAGAAATGGAGAGATGGAAATTATAATACTCAAGTTAGGTGGATGCATTGGAGAAAATGCTTGT
This sequence comes from Glycyrrhiza uralensis, assembly GCA_030159175.1. NCBI lineage: Eukaryota > Viridiplantae > Streptophyta > Magnoliopsida > Fabales > Fabaceae > Glycyrrhiza > Glycyrrhiza uralensis. The sequence continues at coordinate 49,664,256 of BRZY01000003.1, read as the reverse complement.
GTTACAAGTGATCGAAAGGTGCCTCTAGATTTTGAAGGATTACCAAACTGCCATAATTAAGACTAGCAATGCTTTATAGTACTGAATGTTAAGCGATAAAATGCCAACAAGAACCCAAGTGCAGCAGAGATGAAAATGTTGTGGTAGTTGAATGGACATATAAGCAAAATAAGATTAGAAATGAATGAATAAGAAATAAAGTAGGAATAGTGCCTGTTGAGGAAAAGATGATAGAATTTCACTTAAGATGGTTTGGCCATGTGATGGTAGAATTTCACCAATGAAAGTCCCAACAAGAAGAATTGATCATATGGAAAAAAGCCCAAAAAATAAAGGTAGATGAAGACCAAGGAAAACTCTTAAGAAAAAAAAACCATTGAAAAAACCTAGATCAAAATGGCCTTTTCTAAAAATTTGAAATTTGACAAAACACAATGGTGCCATTTATACCATATATCCAACTCAGCTAGTGGGAAAAAGTTCTTCTTGTTGTTTTAAATAAGTATGAGTTAGTTGATGATGTATGAGTTATATCACAAAGCTCTAGATTACCATAGTCACCATCAATTCATTATGCAAATTTATAGTTTGAAAGCATTTATGTGAAAAAATATAAATAAGATGGGCAACTAAACTATATAACAAGATGCTCAAGAAATTTGAAACTTTATAATCTAAAAGGTTGTGAGCAATCAATCAAATCATATCTATATCAGCAACATAGAAGTGATATTCAACCACCAATCATTGTTTCTTCTTCCCTTTTTTCACTCTTATCTCTTCATGAGAGTCATCTGCCATTGTTTCTTATTAGTCCTGAAAATTTTCTACTTCTTAACATCTCACAATTCAAATAGTCAACATTCCAATACATTTACAAACTGTTTCGTTCAAATGAAAGGGGGGAGGAAGGGGAGGAGAGGGAAAATGAAAGTAATTTACTATTATACCCGTAAAGAAGGTAGAGGAAAGGAAGCCACAGAAACATTAACTGATATGGCTTGAACTGACGTGAAGAAACTTTAAAACTAAGGCTTACACAATGTGAAAGTAAAGAATCTTAAAGCAGCATTGTCAAGAAAGGTTGCTAGGAATAATACATGTAAAGGCAGTCTGGAAATAAAAACAGAGAGGATAGTTTAGTCAGTAAAATCCACAAATTCTATATCATTTTTCCTCCCCTACAAATCCCTCAAGTTTTGGAGGACAGCTGAAAATAGGAACGGATAGATTCCCCCCCCCCCCCCCCCCCAATTTTCCCTCCCCTTCCCTTCAACCAAACAGTTATTAGAAGGTTTTTATGCATAACCATAAAGCATCCACCATGTGATCACATAAGATCGTGAATATTAATGGAACAGGTGTAGACAAAGATTTGCTGACCCCAAATATTTAAATTTCAAGCAATCAATTATAAGGGGAATCCTGATGAATGAGTGATGACCATTTCAGTGGCAGCAGCTGAAGTCCAACAATCACATCCCCGGTCCCCCCTCCTAAGACATCCTCAACCATTCCCACCCAAAACAAAAACCCATACATATGAAAGTTTGAAACAAGCCGCCAAATATTGAATCATTTGATGTCAATTGTTAAATCAGATACCAAGGAAGTGAAGCCTATGTTAAACACCAAATAGCACTGAAGAAAAAGGCCCCACTCCCATATATCAATGGAAATAAACATAGACTCGCTATGCATAAAACACCTTTCTCAATTAGCAATAGAGCACATTATTTATGGGATAATAACATCAGTGCGGTGAAAGTTATTAGCAAAAAGCACAAAATTACTTGATTCACAAATCAAATCGTAGTTAAGATTGTCACACTTTGCCTAGTAATTAGTCCTTCAAAGGAATCTCCCTTTTAATTACAATTAAAAAAGTAAAGTTCAAATAATTTTAATCAATCAATTAATCGAAATTCGAAACAAAAAACCTCATTAGAAACAAAAAAGGGGGTTTGGGAGGGGGGGGGTAATAAAAGTAGGCATTTTGAATAATCAAAGGAGGGAAATTGAAAGGTACCCATTAGAGAAGCTTCGAGCATGTGCTTGGACATAAGAACTTGATCAGTGGGGTTAACTATGCCGGCTTCGATGGTCCGTTGCTGGATCTTGGCCATGCTGTAGAGGCTGGAAGAAAGCACCACCACCAATGTTGCAACCACGGTGGTGACCACGACGGGTCCGCGACCTCGCTTGACCCGATCCAAGGTAACGATTACCAGTTTCCTCAGCGGGGTCTTGAAAACAAGGGTCAGAATCAGAAGCATTTCGAAAAAAATCGCAGTGTAGAGTAGCTGCAACATCTCCTCCTTAGAAGAATATTCAGCTTTGTCTATGGGCTATGGCAGAACGAACAAAGAGAGACAACAGAAGAGAAGAGAAGCGAAAGGAGAATGGATGAGAAGCGAATAGGCGTGTCGGTTCAGTCAGTGTTTGTCTGTGCTGCTGCCTGCTGGTCCAATGAAAGTGGGCGTCTGTTTGGTATTTTTATTTCTCTTCTAAACTTGGACTATTCATTTCCAGATCGATATTTATGCTGTTATTTATAAAAGTTACTTTTTAGATGTTGCTAAGCTTAACTATGCTATATGATTGCCAAAAAAAAACTATGCTATATGTACAACTATATATTTATTTTTAACACTCATCTAATATCTTGATCTTTTATTATTTTTCTTTCTATTTTGCTCTTTTTATTGCATTTTTCATATGTTGCATTTATCCATCATCTCTTTTTGATTTATATTTGGCTGAAATATATTTTTCATCTTTGTAAAATGTCTGAATTTCATTTTTCGTCCCAGTAATTTTTTTTATGATCCCTGTAAAATAAAAAAAATTATTTTTAGTCCTCACTATTTTATTTTAGTCCTTGTAATATTTAGATATTCGTCAAATTAGTCAATGTAAAATAAAATTGATATAATATTATAGGAACTAAAATTAAAATTGTCCACATATTACAAGAACTAATTTAGTATGAATTGAATAGCAAAGACTAAAAATAAAACTTTTTATTTTACAAGAATCATAGACAAAAAAATTGTAAGGACGAAAAATAAAACTTCATTATTTTACAAGAACAAAAAAATATTTAATCCTTTACATTTCTTCCAAAGTCTATAATGATATATAGTATCTATAGATATTTTTCAAACTAAAAATAGGAATAGGACAGAGCTATGACCTAGGCTAGCATAATTAGTTGTGAAGCTATTTATTAAGTTAGTTAGGTTTATATTTTTTTAAAAGTTTATATGACTGAAAAAATTATTTATTCACAAAATAGTGTTATATCCTCTTTTTCTCAAAAAAAAAAAAGAATAGTGTTATATTCTCTTTTTTTATATTTTATAATTTAATATTTTATAAAGTATTAAATAAAAAAGTAAATACATTTAATATCTTAATACTATAAAAAGTATTCAACATTTTCTCAATTTAATAATTAGAAATATTATTAGAAACAAAGAGTGAGAATGGCAATAAAACATATATCCCTTTAAATTAATGGAATAACAATATGAAACTCAACAAAATTCCCTAACTAATAAATTCCAAGACTTTGGTATCTATAAAACCTTTTTGGTTGTTTTTCATCCATATAATATCATTTCATCATCGTAAAATGAGTTAATTTTGGCTTTGATCCCTCAAAAAAAACTTATTTGGTTTTCATCCAATCAAAATGTAAAATAATTATTTTTCATCCTTAGCATTGCATTTATTTTAGGGATATCACATGGCATCAAGATTTAATAAACAATTCTCATAACATAATTGCATATTTAAAATTTGCTGATAAAAGATAAATAAACACTTGTTTATACTTGTGAACATTCTCGATCAACAAGTGCAAAATTCATAACAAATCGGATAATATAATATAAAAACCAAAAACATGTATTGAGTCTTGTTTGTTGACCTTAATGTTTAGATATAAAGTATATTCATCTATTTGTAACCTATCAAAATTTTACATTTGACACAAAATGACGGGTAAATTGAAATGGATAACCCGGTGCGTAAAAATCCCACTGGTTCACGTTCAACAGCACCGGAGCAAGGTTCTTGTTTCAACGGGCTATTTAGCAAGCCAATATACCTATTTACAACTAACGCATTACAGCGCATAGATGCTGGAAAACGACATGGCAGTTACTTGACAGATTTCATCAAAAAATAATAGTTCTGCAAAATGCATATCAGGAAGTACCAAGAGTTTCCCGTCAAAATATCATGCCAGCTTAGGTAACAAAGAGAAATTTCAAGTCGGCCACCGTTAATTTCCCCAGAGCCTCAGAAGAGCCGCCTACAGTCCTATTAAAGGAGGGGACAAGAAAGGAAATGTGATTACTTATTACGGAAAAATACGCAGAACACCTTCAATCCTGTTCAAGCATCGAACTTACCCTTCAAAAACTAGTTCCTTCTTCTCTTGAAGTTTCAAGATCCTCTCCTCAATTGTGTTTTCGATGACAAATCTCACAATTCTGTACATGAAAATAATGTCAGGGAATTCGAAATGAAAGGACTGACCTAGCTGTTTTTCTATTAACTTTTCCGTTTATTATGTTTCCAATTTAGTGCTAGAGTGCAAGAAGCAGCACCTGATTGGTTTGTATTGCCCTATCCGGTGAATTCTGTCTTGAGCCTGACGCTCCACTGCTGGGTTCCACCAAGGGTCCATAAGGAAAACCTGAGCATTCCCATATAAAATGAAACCAAGTGAGAAAACTCAACTAAAGAATGACCAAAAAGAAATAAAAAGATGTATTTGATTACTTTCGCATTCTACATTAAATGTTTTAAATGGAAAAGCTATAACTTTCAATAGGGCAAGTCAATTAAGGGATAAACTATCTTCATTAAAACAAAGGCTCTTGAAGCTAGATCATACACTAGAATTCTAGAACATGTGAACTGATTCAGGAAATGAATTGCATAACTTCTCATGCAAACCAAAGCAACTCGTAAAACGTATTTCTGGCTACTTTACAACTCAACTTATAATTCAACACAGTAGAATACCAAAAGGTCGAAACAAACATGCAAAAGGAGATTACTCACATGTGATGCTACGGTCAAATTGAGAGCAACACCTCCGGCCTTCAAGCTCATGAGAAAAATTTTGCAGTCTGGATCATCAGTAAACCTCTTAATGGCAGCATCCCGAGCAGCCAATGTCATGCTTCCATTCAATTGCACGCAAGATACACCTGACTGCAATTAGCTCACCATGTTATCATCCCAATACATTATTCATGTATTGATAAAAGAGAAAGTGACAAGTAAATTTACCTTGTGCAGGGAGTAGTTTATGAGATCCAAGAATGATGTGAACTGGCTAAAAACAATCCCTTTTGCAGAACCATCCCTTTCAACCATAAATCTAATTTCTTCTCTCTACAACCATTTCAACTTATTCAGGTAGAGCAGAGTAATAAGAGATTGTAAATGATATACATAGGACAGAGAATATAGACCAATTGATGAAAGCATTCTTTTGTTGCCATCTATAGAAGCATTATTTCAGCTTATGTTTGCCAAACTGAAGTTTCTAAAGAACAACTTAGCGCTATAAAGCTTCCATCATGGCAGGGTCTAGGAAAAGGTCGGACCAATTTGTAGATCTAATATAGCCAGCCTCACCTTGCATTTGCAAGAGGCTGATTCCACAATTCAAACCTGTGACCTCTTAGTCACATGGCAGCAACTTCAACTGTTGTGCCAAGGCTCCACTTCTGACTACTAAAATTTTCTCTAACATGTTAATCCATTCATCAATTGCACGTTTATGGGTAAATGGAAGAGCCAACCAAAAGCTAGCTGAATTGCTCATACATGCCAGGCATAAAGAAACCAAAAAACATATATCACCCAACAAATTTTTTATACATACCAATGCTTCTATTTTAGTACTCGTCTGAAAATTCTCGAGCTGAATTCTGTTTAAAATGCTTGAAGATCTGAAACCCTTAATTGTTGTTTTATTATTAGCCTCAACCACAGCATCCTTGTTGGAAGTCAAATCAACAGTAAGTAACTTGGAGCATGAGGGGCATGATACTTGTCCCAAGGATGCAGAGAAGTCTATCAAACATCCCTTACAAAAAATATGCTCACAAGCAGTAACCTGAAACAATGAGGAAAAGGAATATGAATGAAAATAGTAACATACAAAAATTGGCATGAGTAACTTTTCCACATACAAGTAAGAAATGACAGAAAATGGGGAAATATAATAAAAAATAATGAAATAAATAGGTTTATTTAGAAAAAGAAAAGACAGACTAACCACAGGATCTTCAACTGCATCATGACAAAGGCCACATGCTTGTTCAACATTACCATTACTAGCCAAGTTCCCACCTTTTAATGCTGCAGTTGGAGAATATACTACAAGATATGGATGATCAACAGCCTGTATATTTAAGCCAGAGAAGTATGAGACACATGGGTAAAAAAACACTTACACCTACAAGAGGCAGAAAAGGAGTACAAATAAATATTATTTTTTAATAAAAAATAAGGAAACTTTCTTCCCAGTTCCCAGATGAAAAATGAGGATTGAAATAAAGCATAGAACCATATTTCAAACAGATCACTCAGTTTTAAAATAAATTCAACGAATTGATATCCTATGGTGTCTTTTCAATTTATGATTATTGTTGTTAACATGTCCCTAAAACTCTTACTAACAGTTGCAGCATCAGAATTTGCTTCAAAAGAAGTTTTTTAAAATTAAAAGCTGAATGAGATGATTTCATATTCTTTAAGCTATATGCTTCATGCTACACATTTTTATTGCAAAACTAATTTCCACACCAAAGTTGTATTCAAAACAAAAATAAAACTGAATAATTTTAGAAACATGAAAAACAAAAAAGAAATTCAAGAACATCAAAATTATGTACTTATGCATTGTAGATATTTCAAAGCATGTCCGTGATTTGAATGTAGATCATTCTTGATGAAGCTATCCAAATTTGAAGGAGGAAAAGGATTAATCACAGGGAACAGTAACAGACGTATCAAATTTCTTTTTTGTTCCATTAAGATAATCATTCACCTGGCGTAGCCGTGTGAGGAGGTCAAATATATGAGCATAATTATTCATCAAAGTATTTGCTTCGACATATCTGTAAAAGGGAAAGCATATCAATGAAATCATGCCAGGATTTATGTTGGTGTCGCATAGTAAAATATTTCAATACATCTATTGTAATTGTGCATGGTTAAATCAAAAAAGAAAAAGAAAAGTTTTCACATTATCAAATAAAAGGTGGTAAAGAAAAAAATCAATATATAAACAAATAATCATGAAGGATATATAGAAGCAGTTTAAACTATGCTTATTACCTGTTAGAATGAAAATCTCATTCTTCACGGGTACATTATATCTATAGCATTAGCATACAGATTCTGTGCTTAGGAAATAGTGCAGTAATTAATGTACAATTACTATGCTCATGTACATATTATATAGCAAATAATCTAAACCAGATGTGATTTAGATACAGACTTCTTGAAACTCTAATTTCCTCTTTTTACATGATATCGGTAGTCTGAAGGAAGATTTTCCGGCTTATGGTTTGAGATGCCAGACTATTCTCGTTAATAAAAGGAACAGTTGAGAATTTATAACTTGATGATTTGATCCAGGAATTCATCCTCACCAAATAAATATAATTTCATTCTTGTAAAAAAAAATTCAATTTTTTCAAAGACAAAATTGCTTTGCCATATTTTACAGTAAGATAAAGAATGTGACATACGTATTAAACTGTGCCTGACTTTCGTTGTATAACGATTCATAATAGTCTTGCTCTTTCATATCCAGGCTATCCCTCCTCAACGAAACCTGCAAGTAGAAATGTAGTACAAATAAATATGTAGTCTTTCTGTATCAAGAAATGCACACTTAACATAGGGAAACTTACTATTCTAGGCGGAAGTGCAAGATCAGCAGCCCTGCCTATTTTAGTGCGCCTTAGGAGTATGTTCTTTAAAATTTTGTTTTTAAGCAATACCATAGCTCTTCTTCCATAATCACCATATCCATATGATTGAATTGGTGTAGCAACATACTAAGCAAGATTGAACATGAATAGTAAATAACATGACAACATGTCAACTAAAACAATTTCAATAAAGACATGGAAAAGACCAAAAAAAACTGCAGAACTTACTTTGTTCCACCAACAGAAATGTCTAACAGAACTGTGGGTGCAGTTTGAACATTGTTTAGAAGAGCTGCACAAGGGCACAGGTATAGCAAATAGAATCACTCAGCAATATCACTCAACAATTCAATAGTGTACAAGCATACATTCCTATGATTACATACATAAGAGAAAAACATATTAGCATAATGATTAAGCATTTTTAAACATCAAAAAGAATGATTCAAAACCTCAACATTGCAAAGTTTGGAGCATGAATATAAAGATTTAGATGTAATAAAATGTTCTCCGTGAGAGGCACCAAGTGGAAATTAGATACATGAAGTCTTCCAAGTTTATGCGGTCTTTTAATTGATATGGGATAAAATGAGAAAAAGAAGCTGAGAACTCAGTTCCTTCATTAGGAAACCAAGAAGGATAAACAAAACAAAACAACAACAATTGAATCCATGAAGTTCATTAAATGTTCTAAATGTAAGACATACCTATGATCAAGTATCCTGCAATCACAATCCTTGCACAAGTAATAGGAATAGGGAACTATTTGCAGAAACCGTATCTGCATACATGACATTGTTGTTAAATTATGTTGGACATGTGATATAGAACATTCCTTACCCTCCACCTAATAGCTTTTAGGAAGAGTTTTTCCTTGACAAATCATATTAAAAACACAATTGATATATTACTGCCGAAAAGACTTTAAACTTACCAGAGAATATAGCTCTCCAACACGGTTCTGAAGGGGTGTGCCACTTAGTGCCCATCTGTAGGAAGACTCTAAAGCAAGAACTGCTTTTGCAGTATTACAATGTCTAGATTTTATATAGTGTGCCTATTTTTCATATGAAGTAAAGAGAAAGTCAATTCAATAGAAGTTTAATCAAGTTAAATAACATACAATGATGATGTCGTAACTCGTAACATAATGTATGCAGTAAAATAAGAAACAATTAAGAAATACAAAAATAGTTATGAAGTCAAAAAAGTGAAAAACTAAGCTTGAGCCACAATCTGTTGTTTTCTTTACTTTTCTATAACAATAAGTAGGAGATAACAAATGACAACAAAGTTTACTTGGGCAAAGAAAGCAAACTTAAATTGGCTTAGAAATAGAGAAAGAGGCTGTAATAGAAACAACAAAAAACAAAATGACTCTTATTTCATAATATAACAATTTTTAGAAAGACAGAAGCAGTATAAATCAATTAAGCTTAAACCATAGTACATTATCACAACTGACCTCATCTAATATGATCCTCTGCCACTTTACAGCTTGCAGAAATGACTTCCCCCTGCCTGTCGCATCCAAGTCTTCTATTTGGAAGGGCATTTCCTCTCCATTCAAACACTTTGATTCTTTCATCTTTTGTTTAGTAACACCTATTTTCTTTTTCTTAGCTTGCTTTGATTGTTTTTCTGTTCTAACAGCATCAGGCCCACAAAAGTACTTCAGGTGATAAGATAACTTATTCTGGTAAAATAATTTTCCACAATATGGGCACTTGTCCTTAGGAGGCATCACATACTTTCTGTACTCAGACTCAACAATAGAGTATGTTGTTATTACAAAATCATACTGTGAGAACTGTTCAACACTCTTCCCTCTCTTCGCCCCATGATAAACCAGCACCTTGGTGCTTCCTCTCGAAGTAAATCGATCAATCTCACTAACCCATTGAGTGACAGCAACCACAGGACAAACGACAAGTGTTCCTTTGATCGAAGGCTTAGATGACTCTGGTGAATGTGAGGGCACATCAGGTTCACAACTCATTTGATGCAATTCACGTTTGGCAAGGACAAGGGCAATTGCTTGAATAGTTTTCCCCATTCCCATTTCATCAGCAAGGATTCCTCCTCTAGTCGCAGAATTTTCCTGTTTCAAAGCCCAGGCTAACCATTCCCTTTGGTACCTTAGCAAAGGCACGGTCAAATCTGAGGATGCCTCAGCCGTTTCATTCATCACTTCACTTTGATGATCTAGGCTAACATCTTCCGACAAATTCTCATCAATCCATCTCTCTTGCTCCTCTTCCCAAGCATTCCATAATAACACTGTCTGAGAATCTCCCTTTCCTGTTTTCTTTGCTTTTTTCTTCTTTTTCACCTTAGTCAAATTGATGGGAGCTTCTTGACAGAAAACCATTGAATATTCCTCATCCTCATGCTCCACCGTTCTTTCTACATCACTCGGTTCTCCATTTTTCACATTGAGTTTTTTTCTTTTCTTTTTGGACTGTGCCTTTCCCCGTTTAGACAAAGGCTCACTACCGTCAGATAAATCAGAAGCATTATCTTCTCCATCAGAAACATTAATGATTAAAGTTGGGCCTTGATTCAAGTCAAGAAGTAAGTGCCCACCAAATTCTTCATCTGTATGGTATATTATTTTAAGGAAAAAATTTCAGCTGTCACCAGGACGAAAATCACCACTAAATTTGCAGTGTAAAACAGTTTCAATTTTCAACGGAAGAGGAAAGGAAACGTTATCTAGTAAACTTTCCTCCGGTTTCTTCTCATTCAAAGTCCAATTATATGTTAAATAAAATCATAAATAGACACATTACCAGATCATAAACATTTCCTCAAGTTTAAGACTGCAAACACTTCAGGAACAAGGATATCCTTTCCCTTATAGTGGATAACACTTGTAATATCTTAAACTGATAACCATCACAAAATTTCAAACAAGGGAAGAAAGGCAAATAAATATACCTTCATAATCGGAATCCAATTTTGAAGGTGCATCATTATCGTCTTCATCAGTGCCATTGCTGCACAGTCCATCAATTTCAACCTCTTCAATGGCATCGCTCGGTTGCTTCTCCTTCCCAGCTTCTAATTCACACATAAACATCACAAAAAATTAACGACGATGACACCTCAGTTTCACAAAGTAAAACACGCTACATTTGAAAAAACAATTTGCAACTCAACACCGCACAGAACGAACCCCAATCGACCACACTAGTATGCATCTTCAACAACCAATGAACACAACGATCGATCGTCCACCCGTATTATTTCGATTCACATTTCGTTCAAAAAATTTGAGCAAACGACACAAAAAAAATAAAATAACAGTGAAATGTCCAAAAACCCGAACGCTACGAATTCTTCTACATTTCTGAGCGACTATACATTGACAAAGTCAATATCCAAACCACGGACAGAAACGAGAGCAAAACAAAAAAAGGAGAAAACGAGAAAATACAAAGTAAAGGTAAGGTAAGAGAGATATTGTTACCGGAAACCATTGTATCGGAACGGCGTCGACGAGGACGAAGCAACATTGACGCTGGAAACGAAGAGATAGAGAAGGAGAAAGGGCTTTAGGGTTTGCGATTGGAGCACGGTTTTTCTGTGAGGATTAAAGAGACGACGAAGGTTCCGCAGTGACGAAACCCGCACCCGCTCTACACACTATTGACACTGAAACGGCGGGAAGAGACAATGCGTATTTATAACAGTGGTCATCGTATAGTGCTTTGGTTCTCCGTGATGCGGACCACCGTAACAAATGTGGCCCCACTCTAAATTAATCTTTTCTTTTCTCATCAACTAACTAACAACGTAGTTAGATTCTTTTCTTTTCTTTTTTTGACGGAACGTAGCTAGATTCTTTTCACCAAGCATTTGTATCTCACCGTTCATCCTTCACATCTATACTTTTAAATCCTTTTTCGGTAAGCAATTTTTTTTAAATATATTTCCTGAAAATTCACATTTACCTAAAGATGACTTATTATAGGCAATCAATTTTTTGGATTTTTATGGTAAGTAATTTACAAAATTATTGAGTTAGTTTAAAAATAGTTTATTATTTAGCGATCATTTAAGAAAAGGAAATATACTTCAAATTTATACATATTTAAGCCTTTTTAATTTTGGTGGCTTCTAGGGTGCACAAGGACTTGTGGTTTGTGCACCATGCACAAGCTTACTAATAACCATTAGATCTTATAAAAAAAATTGAATGGTGAGATGAGAACTAGGGTGTAGATTCCAAAAAAAAAAACCTAAAGTACACATAATTGCTCCCTCACTGGATCCCTCCCCACTCTCCTGCTTCCACCACCAATCCCTCCCCGAACCACCACCACAACCAGCACCATCACCACCCTTCTTCCTCTGATTCTCACTATCAATGCTGAACTTATCAAAACACCCATCGAACAAAACACTCGACTTCTCCTCCACCACCGCCATCATCTCCGGCGAGGCGAAGGTATACGGGGAAGCTTGAGATTATGTTGCTATGGCTGGGGTTTGGGTTGCGATGGAAGAGGGAGATCGGGTTGTTAGGGTTTGGCTTTTCAGAATCGAGGTTACAAAGAATGACCTTGCCGGTTCATGTACGAGAACCTGGAAGTGTCACCGGAGATTCTCACCGGCAGGACACCCTCGTCGTGCGACGCCTTCACTCTGTCGTCGAGCCACACCACGTTGCGCGTGTCGTTGGACCTGTACCAGATCCAAAACGCCGCACATCCTTGATCTGAAATCCCCAAATCTGCGATTGTGAATCACCACTCTGCGAAGAGAAATTGTTGGAGTTCGCAATCGAGGAATGAAAGGAAAGAGGAGAATCTCACCGCGACCATGGAGTTCGAGTTGCCACTGCAAGCAACTCTTCTATTCTCCTTAGGGCGTTTTGGACCAGATCTGTCGCCATTTCTTGTTAGTGGTGTGTGGCCTCACTGTGTGGGGATTGCAGAGGGAGGGGTTGCGGATTGTGAGGCCAAGGATGGCGTTCCGTGGCGGGAGGAGAAGGAGAGGGGGCAGAGGTGGAGGTAGACAGAGGAAGGTAGTTGGTGGTGGAAGCAGGAGCTTGGGGGAGAGATCCAGTGAGAGGGCAATTATGTACACTCTAGTATTTTTTTTTTTTGGAAATGTACACCTTAGTTCTCATCCCACCATTCAATTTTTTTATAAGATCTAATGGTTATTAGTAAGCTTGTGCATGATGCACAAACCACAAGCCCTTGTGCACCCTAGAAGAAGCCTTTAATTTTACAATTGTATTAAGGAATCTTTCCTTGCAAAGTGCAAACCATGGATGTAGTTCTTTTAAAGTGAACAAAATACTTTAGAGTATAAAGTAATTAATTTTAATCACTGGTGAGAAAATTAAGGGTTAGTATTATAAGTACATGTATAACAAATCACTTTTGATTTTCTCATGAATGGTTAAGATTACTTACTTTACACTTTACTCACTTTAGATGAGCCAAATTTGCAAGCCATAGACTGCATACATCAACGGTTCAGATCCCTCCGTACATTACGGTGCATCGTATGCAAAGTGGGTGTGCTGTTTGTTCTACTTTCCCCCCGAGTGCCGCGTCGCTTTAGATTCATAGAGAGCGAGCCGAGAGGGACTAACAAAAGGGGAGGATTAAAATATTAAATTAGAATATGCCAAAATTTAATAATATTTTAGGTGAATTATTTGTTTTTACAGCGAATTATTTTTTTTGTTGCAAATGTTTTAGGTGAATTATTTAGATCGATACGGGTAATATAAATCATTTATCTACTCGAAAATTTATTTAATAATAACTTCAAACTTCTTTGAAAAAATCTGTTACCAAAAAAAAAACTTCTTTGAAAAAAAAAGGTAAAAAACAATTAATAACTACATATGCACCGTTTTTCTTTTTGACTTAACATATTGCAGAGTTATTTGTATAAAAAAAAACATATTGCAGAGTTATTTAATCATATTCTATCATTTTATTATATTATAATATTAAATATATTAATAAAGTATGATTGAACATATAAAGTAATTAAAACGATTGTTTTGTAAATCAGATGACTTGTCATGGAAGATTGGTTTCAGATCAATAAAAAAGTTCTTTCATCTAAAAAAAAGATCAATAAAAAAGTTAGGACGATTCTTTATTAATTTCCATAAAGTCCATACCGTAAAAAAAAAATTCATAAAATCCACGACAGAAAGAATAGAAAAATGGGACGATGCTTACAAGCATGTGGATTTATGAATGCCAAAAATTTTGAAATACATTTGGGGCCTATTTAGATTAATTTATGTAGAGTTTATGAATACAGTTTATGACTAATTTATAAGCTATTTTGGATTTATTTTTCATAAGCTACTCAGGATAGCTTATCAAAACAACTTATGGTTTATATGAAATAAATTTCACTATATTTTTTATTTGATTATAAAAATAGCTTATATAACTTATGTCATAAGCTATAGAATAAGCTGTTATACCAAATATGGCCTTGATTATTTTAACTCCTGAGATTTGGCACTTTTGACGATGATAAATATAGCTTGACGTAAATTAGACAAATTAGACGTATGTATAGGTTTATTATGGAAAGTAAAAAAAGAGACGGATGTATAGGTCGATGTGGGTGGTTTTTCTTAGACGATAAATGGGAGTAAACAGTTAGAGCTCGAGAGTGTTAGACAATATCATTTTAATTTTTAATAGATAGAAAATTATAAAAAAGTCATCAACGGTGGGCAGTTAGTCACTTTAATCTTTGAAAATAATTATTTACTGTCATTTTATTCTCTAAAAATAATTATTTAACTGTTATTTTGATCTCTAAAAGTGATTACAATTCTGATGGTAGAGATCAAAGTGACCAACAAAAAATACGAATTGAAAACTTTTTAATAATTTCCTATTTGTTAGGGACCAAAATGACACCGCTTGATATTCTCAGGACCAAAACGGATGTTTACTCTTTGATTATTTACTACTCCTACTTCTTTAAAATTATTTTTCTTTTTCTATCAAATAAATTAGTTTTCTTTTGCTCATGGAAAGAAATGGGCATTAGCAATTTCTGGGTTGACTGTTTTGGTTATAATTTTTGAACGGAGATGGGGGATGTTCTCTTTGAAACTTACGTTAGAAACCGATCTAATTCAAACTAAATCCCAGGAGGATGCCATTTTTTTTTTCTGGATAGAAGATAATATTCTTATTCTTATGAACACCTAAACGTTACCTGTTTCCAATACTCAAATTATTAAGACAACAATACTAAATTAGCCAAAAACAATAAATGCAATAACTATAAGAATAAGAATAATAACAACAGAGACAATTTTATTTGCACGGAACATTCAGTCATTAACATTAGGTCCTGTGACCCTATCCGAACAAATAATTTTAAATATGAATATCATAATCCTACCGCAGATCATCTCAATAGCTGAATTTGGAATTAACACGAAAGGGGGGCAGGAGCAGTCTATAATTGTATAATCCATAGCATCATAACTTGAATTGTGCAGAGGAGCAAAAGAAATTTGGCTAATGTTGGTGTCACAATTATAAAGACCGAGTGTGGTGGCCTACTGCCTTGCCACACAACAGAGCATTACTTGGAATTGGGTACTCATCTCTCCATGAATTTGCAGGGGAATACACTCTAAGATAAAATTGCTGGCCCAGGTATTGTTGAGCCCAATTCTCAGACCTCACATTCCACATTCCCACATTGTCCAATGGCATGTAAATTGCAGTCCATGACTTGGGATATACCTGTGCATTGTGGATTGGGAGACAAAACCAAAATCATGTCAAGGCTAAAAATGCTTTTAAGTATCTAAATAATAATGTCAATGAAAACTGCATAAATGATATATCCACCAAAGGTTCCCCCCCTTATAAACAAACCTGAACTGTGCAACGAGAAATTGTATCTCTTAAATTGTAATTTAGCCTGCTTGCAGCTGACCATTGTCCTCCGTCCATTCTGCAAATTCCAATAAATATGCATATTATCATAATGAGAAAAAAAAACCTACATTTTCAACTTCAAAGACAAAAAACAGAACTTTGCAATTTAGTATAAAATTCACAGCTGAAGCATCTTAATAACTGCAAAGAGAAAAGGAATGAAATCTATATAACAAATGGAGTTAGGTGAACATTACCCTACTACAAAGAAGCTTTGGCCATCAATGTGCCATGATTGTACAGTGTCTTCAGGATTCTCAAACACAACCTCCACAAAACCTCGGAAATCAGCAGCCATGACAGAAGTCTGAAGATAACCACCGCCACCGGTGGGGTTGTCCGGGACGCTTCCAAGGGAGAACACCCCTTGGATGTTGAAGTAATCAGCCAGTTTGAGTGGTGTATCAGGAGGGATAAAGGACACACTATTGACAGCATATCTCTGCCTGCCATTGATAACTGGAGCTGAATTTTGAAGTCTAATTGTACGTGTTGTGTTTATCATACCATAATGGTAAGATCCTTGTGGATTAGGCCTTGGCCCACTTGCTGTCAGATTCCTCCTGATTTAATTAATTAACTATTTGTTAGAATATATCTCAGATCAGATAACACAAAAATTTGGCAGTATAAAACAACACAACCCTTTTATCTTGCTTCAGTTACTTCATTATGGAACAAGTTGATTAAATCTCAAATACAATATAATAAAAATCTGTGGCTAAGCTAATCTATGGCATGCGTGAGTTTTTATAATAAAAATAGTACAAAGTTAGTTAATACAGGAACAAGATGAAAATGTGTATATGAGTATTTACTAAACTGGCAGCAAAGTTTATTCTGGAAAATCACATGGATCATTTGATTCTTAAATATAAAATGAATACCTAAGAGAGCGAGCTTGTTCAATGGACCAATCAATTTCGGTTGCTGGTCCTCCAGGGAGAGGGCCAGAAACACTTCCTGCTGAGTTACTGTAATGAAGAATGGATGTAGCATTCAGCACCTGGGAGGTGAATCTTGTAGTGACAACAATGTAGTAGTCTTGGGGTGGTTGATCAGCAGTGACCAACACGGAGTAAGTCTGCCCCAAATGAATGTCAAGTGAGTCATAAGTGTTTTGGAGAGTGTGTGTTCCTTCCACCTCAACAAGCATCATCTTATGCCCTTGGATTCTGAAATTGATGGAAGTGGTAAGCCCCACATTTGATATCCGGAATCTATAAGTCTTGCCTGCCCAAAAATCAAGTACCTTATAATTAATATCAGCTACATCTGCTAATGGTATTAGTTTTCAAGTAAAAAAAAATTGCTTTAAGGTATTTTATACCTTGATCAACTGTGAATGTGTAAGCATTGGAACCATGACCATTGATGATGAGGCCATCAGGGAAAGGAAGGTCACTTCCACTATCTAAAATGGCCCTCAAATCCTGCAAAAGTAAACACAAAGTATGTGATGATTCATGCAGCAGTGAAGGCTGGAATGCAAGGACTAGTAACATTTATCCAAAGAAGCCAACTTAACTGTGTGATTTCTCTTGTACCAATCTCCTGCCAATATGGTGAAATCTCCAGCTGGAGGAGCAAAAGGCACAGGAATCACGGAGCGGCTAGCGATTTTGAAACCACCATAACCTCCTGCTGCCTTGTGGAATGCAAGGGAAGGGAAGTAGAAGTAGCTACCAATTTGATCTTTTACTTGAAGAACATAAGTGAAGTTCTGCCCTGGTTGGATTGGACAATTGGTACCAAACACTCCATCCTGCCATGAGTTTCTCCTGTGCAGCACTCCGTTCCTATAAAGTGTCACTTAGTCTAAAAACACTGAATTCTCGGCACATGAATAATAGAACTACTTATATGTATATTGCAGTCTCAGTCCTGATATTGTTGTTTACTTAGTTGTTTGGTTCTCACTAATTTACACATCAAAAAAACATTACCACAAGGCTTCCCCGCCAGGAACTCTATCTATAGTTGTTGTATTATGGAATAGTACAACAACTATAAATTGCATGAATTATTTGATGATTTCTTGATCAGAGAATGGTTTTAAATTTCAATTAGGCACATAGGCACTTTGGTCTGAATTAGAGCTAGAGCATCCTAAGATTTATCGAATCACATCAGCATCTAGACATTGTGTAACAGAAAATCAAAGACAGTTCCAGCCCAATTATCTAGATCTACCATACCTGCCTAACCAACCAGTATCATATTTATGCACTATCACATCGTTAGCTATTGAACTTGAAAAGGTCTCTCAAATTATCTACTAGGATTCTTAAAAAAAAATGTTATTTTCTACAATTTTATTATATAGCTGATACAGTAACAATGGACTAAACAGGAAAAGGAGGCTAACCAAGAGACGAGGAAAGGTTCATCCAAGCTATTGAAAACATTGACAATCAAGTTATCATTGGTGACGGACTCGATCTGTGGCCCTGGGAATTGCCCGTTTATCAATATCCCCTGCCATTTCATACAACCATATATTCATTTCATTTATTTATAAGTAAAACTGATGTTATGACAAAGGAGGAAAAATTCAAACAACAACAACAATAATAATAAAAACGGAGTACCTGTTGTTTAACTCCAAGTGGATATATGTCTCCATAAGTGACATTCCAAGTGTAAAACCTGTAAGGGTCCTCCCCACTTGCACAAGCCACCAGCAACACTATCAATAAGAAAGCAGAACACAGTGTGGAGTAACCCATTTCTCGGTTTCTCCTTCCACTCTCCAACCCAAGTGAGGATGTGGAAAAATGACAACAGGTTACAACTTTGAACCAAGGAAACCAAAGCAAGCCAAACACCCACCAAGTTCAATTTTTTAATGCAACTCCTCCTTTTCCTTTGTGGCTGCAAAGCAGTCACTGCCTACACTTTTCTTTTGCCTTTTGCTTTAGAGCACTGTCCTACTCAGATGATATAGAGATGGATAATAATGTCGGTGGGGGAGAGTGAATCGAAGGATTAATTCTCCAGCAGAGAGACAATGGATCAAGAACTACCACCCCTTGCTTTTGCTTGTGGTTGTTTTTGATGTGTGAGATAGCAACCAGTGGGCATAAATGAGCTGGACCAAATACAGTACCTTTAAAGAGTGTGTCAGCAACCTCTTCAGACCGCGTCCCTTCGAATTGGGCACAGCTTAAGTAATTGATGTTACTTACCAGAAAAGAAAAAACACAGGAATCCGTACCCAGGATAAAAAAAATTACCAAACAATTATAGAGCTGGAATGGCATTTGCTTTTTGTCTGTAAGAAGAAAAATGTTTTAATCATAGAGTATAATTTAAACTCTAAAATTACTCATTACATTATAGTAGCTTAAATCCAAGATTTAACTTTATTTTTTACTTTTAGAATCGCAGCAGTTGCGGAATTAATATGCAGTAAGTACGTGAAGAATATCTTAACCTTATTTAACTAACTTGCAGTTAGGTAAAGAAGATGATCACTCATCCAGGAGGAACATGTGTGTCTTTCTTTTTTCGTACAAAGAGATGAATGTGTTACTAACCATGTGCATTAGGGTCTACTTGTCTGCATATATGTTTGAAAACCATGGTCTTGTGCATTGATAGCGGGTAAGAAAAACTTTTGACTTTGTGACACCATTACAAGATTTTTATTTATACACGTTGATTCGGCTTATCTAGTCTTTCCTTTATGGTATGTGATTTTTTTCAAGCTCTCTTACTCACATTTTAATATTTTTATTATATTACTTATCATATTTCTTATTTTTTTCTCTAATTTTTAATCCTTTTCTTATCAACATCATTCTTACACTAGGGGACTATCGTTTTGATTTCTTAAATATTCTCATCATTTTAAATAAAAAAGTTTTTTAATTGGACAAAGAACCATGATATATTTGGTAGATTTTCTAATTCTGGATTTGTGAATTGTGATCCCTTCCCTTTGTGAATAAAATTGAATTCTTCAACAAAATACTTTTTTAGGATTATCGATATAAACCCATCGTTTCGAATCTTGATTTACGAAAAAAGAATTATACATTAATTCTTATTCTTATTTATGACATGAATTCTATCTCTGTATATCAATATGGATATAAGAAATCAAAAATGGAAAAGTGATCTCCTGCACAATAATCTCATCATTTTGTGATTTTTTTTTGGTCGAAATCATTTTTGTGATTTTGGAACCAGAAGAGAATGTGGACAGCGCAGAATAAGTGGGCAAGCCCATACAGTTAGACTAATAATTAATTGGGCCAAGTTAACCATGGCTCATGAGTTCGCATAAAAGACCAAGGGAATTTCTAATAACACATGCATGATTTTTTATGTGTATATATATATCTGTGGAACTATTAATTCTGTAAGTTTATTTTTTTTAACACATATATGTTTGTGGAACTATTAGTTCCGCGGGTTATAATTCTCCGCGAAACTAATAGTTCTGTGGAGAATTATAACCCGTAGAACTAATAGTTCCGCAGAGAATTACAACCCGCGGAACTAATAGTTTCCACGGACATATGTGTGTTAGAAAAAAATAAACCTGCGGAACTAATAGTTCCGCGGAGAATTATAACTCGCAGAACTAATAGTTCCACGGACATGTGTGTGTTGGAAAAAAATAAACCCGCGGAACTAATAGTTCCGCGGACATATATGTACACATAGAAAACCATATATGTGTTATTAGAAATTCCCAAAGACCAAGTTGAATATGGTTTCAATTTTTGGACAAAAAATACATGGCTCCAATGTTTGACCAAAAACATATGGTTCCAATTGACCCAAATAAAAAAGAACATGGTTCCATGAGCATCTATTGATTCTATTCTTTACAGACTGAGACAAGGCACGGTATAATTCTATCGGTTGGTTCAATAGTTAAGGAAATATTTTCGTTAGCTCTGCATCTTAAATTTAAACTTAGAATAGGCACCCGATAGAACAATTAATTAAAGGTACTTTTATCATTGGAAAAAAACGTCGTTGGGTTATTCAGGGACCGAAAATCATTGTACTTCAGTTTAGTGTTTTCTTAATAAAGAAAGAAAATTGGTTTTTTTACGTATTCAATATTATTCATTCTTGAAACAAGGGGAAATTAAAACAAACAACTAAAATAATTGAAAAAGTAAATATAAAAATATGGTGGCTTCTAAGGTGAGGGGCCTTGCAAGGCCCTCACCAGTGAGGGGTCTATTTGACCTGGTATGGTAGGTAAACGCAGGGTCAAAATCACAATTTTAAAATGATGTGAGGCACTTTTGTAAAGGTAGTAATATTTGCAAAAAACTCCACCTCTTTTAAGCTTTCAGAATACGAAAGCTCGGTAACTCCACCCTGTGACTCTAACAGCAGAACCAACCATTGGGTGACAAACACCAGGTGAACCAGAACCCAACAACCAACAACAAGAGGAAAATGAGTTTCAAGCTCACTGGGCTCGCCAAGGTGCTCTACGGCATTTTTCCAACAAAAGTCTACACCAATTTACTGATTCTAGGTATCCACCCAATACCAAAATCATTGAAATTTCCTTAGAGAAAAAGAAAATCCATAAGGAATTAGATCCAAAACATGGAATCTTTCTCAGTTTGACTACAATACATAAACCCCAGAAACATCACAGATTCAGCAAAGGAAGACAAGAACCCAATAACCAAAAATAAAAAAAAAATCCAAACTTTAACCCAAAATTGGTCAGAGCAAGTTGCAAGACAAGCCCTAAAGTTTAAATAGAAAAAACCCAAATTAGACTTCATGTGAACAGAGAGAGAGAGGAGAACCTTTTGTTTTTGTATGGTAATAATAACAAAGCTAATAACTTTTGGAGTGAACTTGGTGGCGGTGGGCACCTTTTCATAGTGTTGAATTTGTGTTTGACTAGGCAATGTTGTTGTGGCAGTGCCGTTACCCATTTGGTATTTGCTACTTTGCTTTCTGGGTTACGTTGCAATAGATGCTAACTTTTTTCTCTCCCATGAGAACATAAAGAGGGAGAGAGGAGAAGAGGGAGTGGGCATGAGGGGAAGAGGGCCGCCGTGGCAATACCAAAAGAGATGGCGACGATGGCCGGAGGTGCGGCGGAGTTGAACAAGAGGTTTGGGTTCTCGAATTAGTTCAACAGTAGACGGGAGGTTAGGGAAGAAGTGGGTTGTCTCAATTGTCAATTGCAGAAAATAAAGGATCAACTTGCAACACTTTTGGAAAACCTGCAATAGCAGGTTAGTAGCAGGTCACTCAAATCAATCTTAGCCGTTGAAATATTTTATTATTATATCTAACGGTGCTATTTGCCCCTTCACTGGTGAGGGACTTGTTAGGGCCCTCACCTTAGAAGCCACCTAAAAATATAACTGACTTTATTTTATGTTTAGATCTAGCCCATACTTCTAAAAGAATAGTAGATAAATTACTCTTACGTTTCTAAAGTATTTTATATAAATTTTGCATATGTTTTTATTGCATTAATTAATTAATATAACCTTACACACTACGCAAGCATGCTGAGCAAGACACACTAAAAATATTCTTCTTCATTTTTTGTCAACGAAATATTCATTTTCTATCAGCATCATTTGACCCCCCGGAACCAAGATAGTACGAAGTAAGAATTTATTCTATTCTCCAAAACCGTCAAATAAGACACAGAGATCTAACAATCCCAAACTCGGCCATTTCATTCTTTCTATTGAAAAGCAACAACACAATTCCCCCTTTTTTCTTCTCTTCTTGAGAACCTTCAACAAAACAATATGATATGATTAATGATTAATCTACTACCCACGTTGTGAATTCAGCACATATAACTCTCACTTAATTGACCACAAAAATATTTTATGCTGCCTTGGTCCACTGCGTGGCTCCGTTTCCATCTCTGACTTGATTATGAATTTTTCTGGCATACAGGTACATGTGGATCCCACTCTTTGATTCGTATCTACAGCATACTTTAAAGGGTGATGATAGGCTGACCACCACACACCCACCACACACCCAAGATTAGTGAAAGAAATGGTGACAGTGGGTGTGTGATGGGTGGATTTTGGGGTTAGTAAATCATTTCCCTACTTTAAATAAGATATGTGCTGATGGGTAAGCTAGTATTGGGTATAACTTAGATTGGGATTTTGTGGTTTATGAGCTACTCTCAGTTAATTTTGGGCAGCTGTTACTTGCTGATTAAGGTCCTGTTTGGATAACAAGCTTATTTACTGTTTATGACATAAGCTGTATAAGCTACTTTTATAATCGAAGAAAAATTATAGTGCAACTTATTTTATATAAGTCATAAACTGTTTTGATAAGCTATCATGGGTAGCTTATGAAAAATACATAAGTTGTATTCATAAGCTCTACATAAACCAATCCAAACAGACCCTAAATGGGAGTCTCTACTCCTAGACTCGTTGCTTTGTAGTTTTTCTTTTCTTTGAGTTTTGTCCCCGTTTATTACAAAAAAAAATAAGATATTGACTTCTCTAAAATGAAAACTATATTTAAAAAAAATAAAATAAAATATAATAATAAATCAAGAAATTACTGATGGAAATATTAGCATATATATAACTCATTATACACATATTATATCTCAATCTTAATGGTCAATTTTTTCAATCAATGTTTAGCAATTAGTTAAGTACTTCTTGCAGTATTTATAAAGGCTACCCCACAAAGGTCACAAGCCAGCTAACAGGAGTCCCTGATAAAACTATTGGTGAGCCTGCCCATCACTCTAGATAGAGAAGATTATGTGTATCAGTTACGTCCATAGAATATTCCTTTCCTCTTTCTCTACTTCTTAGCCTTTAACACATCCAGTGTGTGTGTGTGAGAGTTCCAAGTTCCAAGTCCCAAAGTATCTAAAGAAGGAAAAAAAAAAAGGAGGAAATGGGGGTGATTAAGGCAGCCATTGGAGATGCAATTTTGACATCAATCTTTGTATTCAGCATCTCCAGTTTGAGGTTTCTCACTGCCAAGACAGCTATTTTCCTTGGTCTCCAACCTGTTTCACCTGCAGGACTATTCATAACCACAATCATAAACACCCTAATTGTCCTCACAATAAGCCTTGTTGGAAGGGTCTTAGGTGGTGCTAGCTTCAACCCTTCAAGCACCGTTGCCTTCTACACTGTAGGACTCAGACCCGATTCATCTCTTACATCTATGGCTATTCGGTTTCCTGCTCAAGCAGTAGGTGGAGCTGTTGGGGTTAAAGCTATCCTTCAAGTGATGCCAACCCAGTACAAGCACATGCTGAAAGGTCCTTCCTTGAAGGTGGATTTGCACACAGGAGCTATAGCAGAGGGGGTTTTGACTTTTACTCATAACTTGGCTATCCTCTTTATCATGCTTAGGGGTCCTAAGAACCCTTGGTTGAAGGTGTATTTGCTCTCTGTGGCAACCGTGGGTTTGGTTATTCTTGGTTCTGGCTACACTGGGCCTTCCATGAACCCTGCCAATGCCTTTGGATGGGCCTATTTGAACAACAAACACAACACTTGGGAGCTGTTTTATGTCTATTGGGTATGTCCTTTAATGGGGGCAAGTTTAGCTGCTTTGGTGTACCGGTCTCTATTTATGTCACCAAAAATAACCAAGCAGAAGAAAGCTTGAGATAGCACAACAACCAGTTAGTTAAGCTTCTACTTAAGTTAGTTAATAAATTTCATAAATTCTTCCTCCTTGTTCTGCCCTCACATTTTTCCCCTGTTTGTTGTGGTTAATTCGGAACTGTTCACATGATTTCAATCTGCTATTCTGAATTAAAAACTGTCCATGGGGAAATGCTAACCCTTTTTAGTAGTGGAGCTAATAGTTTATATGGATTTTCTTGATTTCATGGATTTTACCATTGTTAACTGCAGAGCTGCTGTATATGTTTTCTTTTATCTAAAGTCCAAGTGTTGGGGGGGCTTCATATGACTTACATTTCCAAAATATTAAGGATTGAGACGTGAAGCTATGTGTGTGTCTTTGAAGAGAAATGAAAAAGTAGACAACATTTGTTCTTGTTGCATCTGGGTGTAAGAGAGAAACTTGTGAAGATTAAATCACAAGGGAGAAAATGGAAAATGGAAAAAAAGAACACCAAGTTAGAGTGAAAAGGTCAAAAACCACAAAACTGGCAATATCATTATTGTTCAGGAAATTGGAAGTTCAGCGAATTTTCACTACTCCTATATATAATCTCAAAAAAAAATTATAATCTGCTGCAAAAAGCATCGGGGAGATAAAATACAATCATAGAAAGCAAAAACTAAGGCCTGTTTGATATCAAACAGTTTTTAAAAACTGTTTTTTGTTTTCAAAAATTAAAAAACAAAAAAATCTGTTTGAATAATTACTTTTTAAAAACTATTTTACAAAACTATTTCCATTTAAGCTGGTTTTAAAACTGAAAAACCGAAACAGTTTCTGTTTTCTCTTTTACTTTTTTAATTCTAGAAAGAAGAAAAAGGCGAAGAAGAGATGTTTTGTCATTAATGGCAGATATGTAAATAAATGTGATGTGATTACATATTAGTGTTTTTTTTTTGATAAAAAAGTTCATAAAAGAAAAAACTCCTGTTATACGGTATCTATAGCAAAAAAAATAATATATATAGAGTCACAAGAAATAAATCAATTTTAATCAAGGCACGCTGTTGTACTTATATTAAGCTGTAAGCCTGTAACAAATTACAGACAAAAAAAATAACTAAAACTACAAAAAATAAAAACAAAAAAACAACACCTAACACACCAAAAAAGACATATTAGTGTTTTGAAAGAAAAAAAAATAAACACAACAGTGGCGCAAGACTCGATCGTTCGCACTGCTACTCGTCTGGGCCGCCATCCCCATCGTTTTTCTTCTCCTCTTCAACAAATACAATGATATGCCGGTTCTGTCAAATAAAGCCGCCGAATGCACATCACACATATCACGTTATTTTATTCTATCTCCTATCTTGCTCTGACTTCCTTCAAAAAAAAAAAATCTAGAGTTGATAATTTCTTTCTCAAGCTGCACACTTTTATCGTAATTAACCAGCAATAACCATAGAAGATGAATTCTCAGTTGAATATCATTGTGTTTATTTTTAAATGATTTATTTGCAATAATTTTGTTGTACAATTGACTTTAATCTTTTTTTTGATCAAACGGAAAGTAACAATTGACTTTAATCTTATTCTTACTATTTCAAAAATCATGGAAATAAGTTAAAATACAATCAAATGGTTTTTCTATTTTTATGTTTTCAAAAAATGTTCTCAAAACAAATTTATCAAGCAAGTTTTTTTTATTTTCTCATCTCTAAAATTATTTTCAAAATTGTACTTACCAAACAAGTTTTATTTTTATTTTGTACTCAAAAATAGTTTTGGAAAACTATTTTTTAGAATAATTTTTTAAAACTAAAAAAAAATAAAATAGAATCAAACAGACCCTAATTTGTTAGGATAAACTCCTAATTTCAGGCCCGTTTCACTAAGCTATCCACTATATATGAAGGATAAACTATTAAAGCCCATTTCCTCCCTTGTTCAAAAATAAAAAACACACTATTAAACCCTATTTCGACAAACTATTAAAGCCCATCATGGTTTTTAATCAGAGTTACGTCTTTACCTCCCCTAAATAAATCCGGGGTTTTTCTTTCCTACTGCAATTGATAAATAGATGTTAGTAATTGGAGATTTTTGGAGCATCTAAAATTTGAAGAGTTAGAAACCGATCTGTATTTACGCTTCAAACTCAAGCTCAACCTTAACAACCTTGCAGTATCAGATGTAATTAAGAACTGATAAAATAAACTAAGAAAGTTTCTATAACAGGGTGAAGCATGAGATATCAAATATAAAGCAATGACTTAAATGCGTATCCTGGACCTCAGATATTGAAGACGAAGTAGGTGAAGTGGGAACAACCGAGTTTATTAGTACGGACATAACGGGATCAGCCCAGCAAATCTACTTGTTGACCCAAAAAAAAACCCTTATCTACTTTTGGTTGCGAGAAAAAAATGACAATAAAGAAGACGAGTGAAAAAAAAAGAGAGAAAATGAATAGTTTTTTTCAGTGTTTTTAAAACTTGATTCGTAAAGTATTGGTTAACGGCTCTTTGGTTTAACCACGAGTAAACACTTTCATCACGAGAGTGTCAAGTGGTGTCGACAGATACGAAATTAAGAAAAGGTCGTCAACTGATGACCATTAGTCACTTTGGTCTCTAAAAGTGATTACTCATTGTTATTTTGGTCTCTAAAAGTGATTACTTAACTACTATTTTGGTCCCTAAAAGTGATTACATTCTTGACGGTAGGGACCAAAATGACCAACAAAAAACACGAGTTGATGACCTTTTAATAATTTTCTATCTGTCAAAAATTAAAGTGACACCGTCTGACACTCTCAAGGACTAAAGTGATTCTTTACTCGTTTAACAATAGTCGGATCGTGGTTGAAATAATAAATTAAATATTTTTTTAATATTATATAATATATTAAATAATAAATTAATATAAAATATTAAAAAAAACAAATTTTAAATTGATATAAAATAATATTATTATTATGATCATTATAAATATTAAATCCAAAATAAATTATATATTGATAATTGATCATTATTTTTTTATATGAGACAATTGGTTTTTGAAAGTTATATTTGACCCGTCTCAATGTTTATTTTTGTTTATCAGAGCTTGAGATTTTACACAAGAAAAATTAAACTCTTCATTACATGAACCAATCAGCATTGGTATATGTTGACAAGTATTAATTTAATACTCACAATTTTTATATCTTATAAAAAAACATATCATACAATAAAATCAAGGAATTTAATAAAGTATATATCAAAATAATATTAACTTTCTAAGGTCACATATATCGACACACACAACCTAATCAAATGGAATCCGAAGCTGAAAAGGATCTGCTTGGATGATCTGCAATTGATTAATCATCAAAAACTCAATAACATAATTTGTCAAACTTGATGAAAGAGATTGTTACTTACCTTTCCATAACCTGTTTGTTTTGTCTGTAAAACAGTATTGGTCAGTAGGTGACACCCGAAGATCAGTGGAGACTTCTAATGTTTGTGACTGTGCTGCAGTAAAAGAGTTCACAAGGAAAGGCGGATCTCCGGTCTCTACATTCTTAATTTATCTATAGGTTAAATATGTTTTAGGTCATTCCAAATTTACTCATTTTGATTTTAGTCTCTAATAATTTTGGTCAAACTTTTTTAGTCCAATAATTTTTTTTTATTTTAGTCATTTTAGTGATTTAGGGCTGAGGTGGCATGGATACGTCAGCCCAGTCATTAGACGTGGCATAATTTTGGGCCAACTAAGCATGTCACGTAATTTAAAATTTGGAGGAACCTGCCACGTGTCTCTCTCTGCACAGCCCCCCACCCCTTCCCCACCACCACACACACTCTCTCTCTCTCACACCACCACCACCACCGCACTCTCTCTCTCTCTCTAACCACAGCCCCCACCCACACCCACCACTCTCAAACCGTTGGTTCCAGCCCCATTAACCGGTCCTCCTCGTCTTCTGAAGCCGCGAGGAACACACAACCATGAAGAGCATCATTGCGAAGCACAGAGTCGATCTGGAGGGAGGGTCGATCTGGAGGTCATTTTTTGGAAGAGCACAGAGTCTAGAGGGAGTTTTAGTTGAAGGAGGAGATTTGAGAGTTTTCAGTCTCTGTAATTTCAGTTTAGGGACCAATTTTCTTTCCGATCTGAACTGTGGAAGGAGTTGTCAAAGGGATTTTGGAAGGCCCAGGGTTGAAAAGGATTATTGTTGGAAGAACTGTGTTTTATGCTTTCTTTGTTCCACTGGTTTCTTGCTGCAATGCATATTGTCCAAAAGGATTATTGTTGATTTTATGAAGGAATCGCGGTTTGAAAAATAAAAATAGAGAGAGTGTGGTGGTGGTGGGGGTGGGGGCTGTGGTGAGAGAGAGAGAGAAAAAAACGAGAGAGAGAGGATGGTGGTGGTGTGAGAGAGAGAGAGAGAAAACAAGAGAGAGAGAGAGAGAGGGTGGTGGTGGTGGTGTGAGAGAGAGAGAGAAAACAAGAGAGAGAGAGAGGGTGGTGGTGGTGGTGGTGAGAGAGAGAGAAAAAAAAAGGAGAGAGAGAGAAAAAAAGGAGAGAGAGAGAGTGGTGGCGGTGGTGGTGGTGGTGGTGGTGGTGATGGTGATGGAGGGAAGAAAAAAAATTGGTCTGTTTTGATTTTAGTCCCTGTAAATTTGGCCTATTTTGATTTTAGTCCCTGCAAATTTGACCCTACGTACGTGGCGTGCTTACATGGCACTTGAATATGACACGTCAGATTAATGAGGTGACGTGTCTATGCCACCTCAGTCCTAAATCACTAAAAGGACTAAAATCAAATAAAATTTTTTTATTGGACTAAAAAAATTTGACCAAAATTATTAAAGACTAAAATCAAAACGAACAAATTTAGAAGAACCAAAAACATCATTAAGCCTTTATTTATTTTTGTCTGTGACCGTGACACACCAACTGGAAAGATATTTTCCATTTTCTAGTTTTTTTTAGTTACAAAAGCAAAAGAAAATGATAATATTTTAGGGTTTGAAAGAATTTAAGAAAAAATAGATTATAAAATATTAATAATATATAATAAGATAAAAAATTAAAGTAAAAAATATGTTAATTCTTAATTTGATTGTCTAGTTTATTAATGTACATATATATAATAATAACAGTAGTAAAAAGAGATAATGAGAAATATTATAAAAATAATAATGTAATAATTAACACAACTTACATTCAAAAAGCAACTTTCAACTTAAAATTAGTTTCTAAGTTAAAAAATATCAAAACTACCAAAGAACTATAATTTCTGCTTTAATTAAAAATCTCTGAAAGATGATCATTGGATTATTTTGTGTAAAAATTATTTTTGTTAATTTTAAACAAATAGATATTTGAGTGCCAAATATACAACAAAAAATCAGAACTGAAAAGTCCTCAATTTATCGGATTCAACTCATTTTTTTTGTATAGGTTATTGGTTTAATCCGAGTCGAGTCAACTAGACCCATATAAGGGGGTAAAACTCTTTTGGTGCCTATTTTCTCCATTCATAATATTCAAACCCGAGATATTGCTTAAGGAGAAGAAAACTCATTTCATACAATTGTCATTCACTTTAAAAAAAAATAAATAATTCATTCATTTCATTGATAAATAAATCAAATATACATATATAATTAAGGGTTAAATATATTTTTAGTCCCTGTAAATATGTCAAAATTTGCTTTTAGTTCCTAAAAAAATTGACTATTTTTAGTCCCTATTTTTTAAAAATGTATCGTTTTTAGTCCTTGGGCATTTTTTTAAATTTTTTTTTTTAAAATTCATTTTAACCCCTCTTAGTTTTCAATTCTTAATTTTCACCGAATTCTCTTTTTCTATTCCCAGAGATATCAATTTTGGCCCGACTTGACGGCCCAACCCAATGGACTAGTGTTTTTTGTTACATTTGGTCTGTTAATTATAGACTTGAAAGAAATCGGTCAATTTGACATGACCCGATGTGTCCGGCGGGCCAGGTTGGACCCTCATTTTGTACATTTTTTTAATACTTTGAGCTACTTTGTTTGTAAATAATTCAGGCTTGGCCTAGCCTGTGTATTGGAAATTAAAAAATTCAAGTGAAGGCGGGTTTGCCAAAAATTGAGAATTAAAAATTCGAAAGTGTAAAAATAAATTTTTAAAAATATTTTTAAATTTAAAATAAAACCATATAGACTAAAAACGATACATTTTCAAAAATAGAAGACTAAAAGAGACAAATATTTTTGTGGGACTAAAAAAGTAAACTTTTATCTATTTACAAGGACTAAAAATATATTTAACCATATAATTAATCATGACTGTATTAAAATAATATTGAATTCTCACTAATAATTAAAATACCTTATTTTATTCTTTAAAATGAGTATTCATCTTAGAAAAACCACAAGTTATATTCTCCGGTTGTTAAAAGGCATTTGTCTTGTCAGTGGTCCAGAGTGGTTGGTGCAGTTCATAACAATTTTAATTAATATCTACATGGCCACATTTAAAAAAAGTGGAGAAAAATAATATGCTATATATGTATATAAAGTCTAGGCCCTAGAGGGTACGCACATCTAACATCTGTTTCAAGTTTCAACTACCACCTAATATTTTGCCGCGGGGGTGTATATGCCAGGCTGGAAAATTTATTTTCATTTTATTTAGGTTACTTAATACTATAATCACTTTATTTTTGACAGCGCGCATTAATACTATAATCACTTATCTAATTCATCAAATGGCTAATCAACTTTGTAATAAAAAAAAAGGCTAATCAACTTTAATGAATTGACAAAATTTTATTTTTTACACATACGATATTAACTTTATTACTATCTCACTACATTATAATATTATTTCTCAAAATGTGTTTATACTATAATAAGATGATAAAATATATTTGGATGTCCATTTAAAACCTGTTTACCTTGTAATAAGTGTATAATTGATAAAATTATATAGAAGTTACATATTTGATCAAATTCTGCAAAACATGTTTGGTTCATTTTCATTTTAAAGAAATAATTACTTATTTTTATTTTTTAAATAGTCTTTTTTTAAATCTCTAGAGAAATGTTAGACTTTTTTTTAATTATAAAATTAAGGAAGAAAATTAATAGTATCTAGTATCTGTCTGTTAATGTTTTGTCTTTTGTGGAAATTGTAAAATACAATCTATATTTAAAGATTCACGAAACCGAACCAACCAATGAAAAAAGAGAGGCTTTAAATTAAAATGACATTAAATGCAAAGAAATACGGGTCCCTACGTGGAGGCTTCGTGGAAGATGGAAAATGGCTAGTCAAACAGTACATACGTACATAAGCGCACAAACTAATTAAACCAGTCGGGTTTTGATGATTTTTTTTTTATCTGCCATTTTTTTTTCTCTTATCTTCTCCACAGACACCAGTGGCACCAATTTGATGTGATTCTACCAAATACCATAATCATGAGATCAAATTATAAGCTAATACCATAAGAGACCATATCCATATACATGGAAATTAACCAACCCAAACCAAACCGATTAATTTCTAGCCTCCTTCTCCTCCTCCTCGGCCAAAATGATTCATTTATTTTGTTATATATATGATGCTATTTGCTTCCTCTCAAGACCAAGAAAAAGAAGAAAGGGCGAAGGGAAAATAATTAACGATGGAGCTCTGAAATGGAGATGGGGGAAGTGGTATATATATGAAGGAACAAACCAAGGTATTGGCGCGCCTCAATTTGAAGACATGGTTGTTAAGATGCAAAACCAGCCATGTAGTTTTGATTGAGCCGCGTCAATATCTCATCTTCTTAACTCTATACCACTTCTTCCCATCTCTCTCCACTTTGCGTACCCCTCAATCTCGATCAAATCCCGGTATGTAATTTACTATTCTTATATATTAATTATTTTTTGTTCCATATTCATATACATATTTTTTTTTGTTCTTCATTCTTTCCTTTCACAAATTTTTTTGTTCTTCAGACATATCTCTGTCCTTTTCTTCTTTATGTCAATATTGTTTTGTTTCTTGATGCGTAGAAGAACCTTGCTTCTCCACCTGTCTTTAATTTGTCTACGCTGATCACAATCAAAGAAATATATATATATATATATATGGATTTTATGTATTTGTGCAGAAAACAGAATTAAGTTAACCATATAGGCATTTTCACTTGAGGAATTGGAATTAGGGTGTGAGAGATGTGAATGGATTAAACAGAATACACATAGTAATGTAATTATATATAAAGGAAGATATTCATTCATGAAGTATTAATGTGTTAGGTAGGAACTAGATGCACATATATTGATCTTCATTCACAAAATCATCTCTAGTGTGTGGTTGCTTTTACCAACTTTAATTTTCTTCTTTACCTAGATATATATCGGTACCTTTTGTCCTCTTATCTCTATATATTCATGATGAGAAGCACAATTGACATGTATTGCCATGATATATCGAGTATTCAAAACTTATGCATCCTCATTGAAAGATGCAACGATCTATAATTATATTATAACATATATATGTATGTGCATTGCTAGTTTAACAATTATATGAGATGAAAATGCGCATATATAATGCATATTAACGTCAGCAGGAGTAGGTGAAATTGGCGTATCAGGTCGGCCATCAGAGCTTGCACTAACCATTATTCTATTGCATTATCTGTTATATGTATACATAAAATAGAAAAGAATTCTAGGAAAATAGTTATACGAAATTTATCATGATTTTGACTCATTAAAATTTTGAAGATCAACATATCGTTAGTTATTCACATTGAAGGGGGAAAAAACTGTTTTCCCTTATACTGAGAGTTCCTTGTGCGTGACTTATCATTGAGTAGTTATATGAAGATATGAAGCTAAGGCGCATTTTTTATAACCATATATTTGTATGAAGTATATCACTAGACTATCTTTAGTAGAGTCTCTCTCCTACTAATCTCGTTTTTTCTATCTGCAAGACTCTCAAAATGATACCTTACTTAAGGAATCCGAGTTCAGTTCTACTTGTACCAACGTAACGTTGGTAAATGGTAAACAGCTAAGGAGACATACAATTACACAAAAAAGAACAGGTGATCGGATTCCCTTGAATATTAATGCCTCCATATCCACGAGCGAGTTGTATCAATTAATAAATATATGCACAGCTATAAATTATCTGCCGTGTTGAGGGGGCTGGGGTGGGGTTGTACCACTACTGAGGGATGCTCTCATGTAGCGTGAGAAATGAGAATATAATGTTAAGGACATGGTTACAGATCAAAAGTGGACACAGCAGGCAGAATTTAATGAAGGGAATCCTTCATATCGTTGAGCTATTCAGAAAGCTAGCTAACTAGCCAACCTAGCTCTTGAAGGTTCAAACTCAAGTGTGGGGCCTATTATCCTTTGCTTTGCATTAACTTCTATACCATCAAGTGTGTCCCATATATATATATATAACATAGCCAGCGGCGGGGCAGGCCTTGTGAATTGTGATGTTTCTCTCCAAATATCCTGTCCTTTTTATATTTGTATTAACTCATGATACCAACAAAAAAAAAGTTGAAAAATTGGAAATGAAATTAGCTAGGGCTTTTATGGCAACATGGAGGGAGGAGTTTTGAAGAGAACAGAAGCAGATTGTCTATATATAGTCCACAAAAGTACCACATGCGCAGTTAAGATATCACAAGGTTCTAGTTTTTGTAATATTGCGTTTACATTTTCTTAATAAATTTTTTTTAGCAGGTAATGTACTGTCTACAATTGAAAGATGAGGGTGTGATCACAAGAAGGTACATGTGGTCGACCCTGAATCTAGCTAGATGATATACGATCATATATATTCGGTTTTTGTGATATACTTTTTTTTTCTCTAATTAGGGAGCTATACTTAGATGATTTTTTTTTATAATACACTATATATTTAGATGATATTACTAAGTCTATATTCATGCTAGAAGTTAAAAGAGACTTCACACGTTAATATATCCTGCCAATCCAAGCTTAATTAATGACGTGAGAGGAGCATCATAGACTCATCATATAATTATTATTACATGTGGAAGGAAACCATTTGTTGGGTTTCTCATATATATTGATCCTTATTACATGTATTGATCATGATTTGATTATAATCCTGATCTCGTTACCCTTTTGTCATGATTCCTAACCAAATCATAATCAGGAGGCCCACTAAACAGATACGTTTGGATTTGGACAAAATAATGGGCGCGCATCTTTATTTCTTGGCTTCTTCTTTGCTTTCCCATTAAGAGCACATTTTCCTTATTATTAGTTGACCAAAAAACAGATCCTTATTATTGAAACTGAGCTATGCCTTCTCTTCTTTGATGAAAAAAATGTCTCTTCTTAATTTACTTTTAATCCTTTAATTGTTTTATCTTGGGAGAAATGTACTGCAAACATCTTACTGTTATTGGTATTTCAAATCTCTGGTCAACTTATCCTGTGTTGACCATGATTTGCCCTATAAAAAGTCACACCCATCTTTTATGCAAATAATATGTAGTAGTTCAACAAGATCAAGAAATGGTTAAATGAAAAAGAAATTCCTCCATTTATAGTTTATGGCTTTTAACGTCAAAAAAAGACATTCTAAAATCGGAAAGCCTTTCTAGGAGTAAATGGTTAATCTCCCTTAATTTATACTCTCTTTGGTTTAAATCTTTAGTGGTTTTAACTTTTTATTTTTGTCTCAAAACTTTGGTTGTTTTAGGATTTTAAAATATAATTTATCACCTTTTTCCAAATATACCCTTAGTATAATTAATAATTTTGAGTAGATAAATAATTAGGATAGTTGAGAATGATAAATAATAAATAGGGACATTTTAGTCTAAATTTTATCCAATTAATTATTTTTTAATCTCTGTATCAAAACTTTAAACCACCAAAGTTTTAAACTGGAGGGAGTATTGAGATGCAAATTAATAAGGGTTCTAACACCAAAATTTGCTATACCAAAATATATTAAGTCAATTTTCATTCATGCCACAGGGACCAATTAAGTTCCAAGTATATATCATCATTGGATCCGCCATACCTTTCTTTCTCAACACTAGAAGGGTGCAGGGATCCAACACCGTGTGGAGGAGCCCATCATAATGGAGTTGCTCCTACACGCCGGAAGATCGAAGTCAAGGATTTTGAGGTTCTTATTCTTATAGAGGAATAAATATTTTGGCTGTCGTGGCGACAATCAGCAACAGAATTAACAATGGGAATTACTTGCAAGTAAAATCTTC
The DNA here is from genome assembly GCA_030159175.1 of Glycyrrhiza uralensis. Taxonomy (NCBI): domain Eukaryota; kingdom Viridiplantae; phylum Streptophyta; class Magnoliopsida; order Fabales; family Fabaceae; genus Glycyrrhiza; species Glycyrrhiza uralensis. The sequence goes on along the minus strand of BRZY01000003.1, from coordinate 49,628,461 downwards.
TTGAGTTTGCTTTTAGAGGCCTTGATTAGGAACTCATCACCGCAGTCCGCATACAATTCCATGGTGAAGAAAATCTCGATTTTTATCGCGACTTCTTGGTACTTGCAATATTGGGATATCTCACCAACGACACCTCACAAATATTATTTGGTGTTATATTTGAGGGGGAAAAAAATTCCTTCAATCCAATTTTTCAGTTTTTTTTAATCGTTCAATTGGATATGATTTAAGAGTTTAATTAATTAAATTCTTGATTTAAACCGAATCAAACATACTATTATATATGTACAGGTTTACTCAATAATTAGCTTAATATATTCGATAATTTGATAAACTAAGAATTTGACATTTATGTATTTTTTCTTTGAGAGAATCTTCAATTTATAATTTATATTCTGAACTATATTGTAAGTTATATATGAGATGTGATGTTTGATGTAATATTTGGGAATTTAAATGAATGAATTTTGAAAACTAAATTTTAAAAGATATATTTTATACATTCAGAAAACTTATTTCAGAAAGATAAGGGCAATTTGGAAGTTGCGAAAAGAAGATAAGAGTATTTTGGAAACAACTATTTTTATCAAAAAAAAAATGGAAAATGGATGTAGAAAGTAACAGTGGAATGCATATTTTACAATTTTCTTATTTCTAGCCCAGTGGCCCAACCTAGATGAAACAAGTAAATTACTACCCAAGCCCTTGGGCTTAATTTTTAATTGTAATTATCACTTTGACAAAAAACACTGATTACTTTGACCAAAAAAAAATTTGATTACCCAAAACAAGACAGACAGAACAACTTGTGGAAAATAGGAGGAAGACATGTCCCCACTTCTCCTCCACAGGTCCAAAACAAATAAAAAAAATTAAGGGAAAAAACGCAATGAATTATCCAGTCGCACTTTCTCTGGTCTCTCCCCTTCTTACACCTGCACCAAGCTTTTCCACCTTATTACGCTTTCAAAATTCTCAGAAACCATGGTCATAAACCTCTCTCCCTCTCCGCCTTCACATTCCAGTTCCATCATCAGATTGGCAAATTCAAAGTCACCCATCTCAGAACCCTCGTTCAAGCTCAAAACCCACTTCCCAAAATCACTTTTTTCTCCTCCACCCGCTTCCCCAAACGTGAACTTAACCTTCAAGAAGCAGTTTCACGACAATAGCAGATGCACACATGGGAATAGGATTGATTTTAGGACCCGGGCTATTGGTGGATTCAATTATGGGAGCTTCGAGGGTCCTCAGTCTGTGCTTGAAGCTGCAGCAGTTTTGACAGCTATCATTGTTGTTCATGAGACTGGTCACTTCCTTGCTGCTTCTCTCCAAGGCATCCATGTGAGTAAATTTGCTGTTGGGTTTGGTCCAATATTAGCTAAGTTTAATGCAAACAATGTAGAATATTCCATTAGAGCTTTTCCTCTTGGTGGGTTTGTGGGGTTTCCTGATAATGATCCAGAGAGTGATATTCCTGTTGATGATGAGAATTTGCTTAAGAATAGACCAATATTGGATAGAATCATTGTGGTTTCAGCTGGTGTTATTGCCAATATAATTTTTGCATTGGTCATTATCTTTGTTCAAATCCTTGCGGTTGGTTTGCCTGTGCAAGAGGTCTTTCCTGGGGTGAGTGTGCCTGAAGTTAGACCCTTTTCAGCTGCTTCTCGAGATGGGTTGCTTCCTGGGGATGTGATCATTGAAGTCAATGGAAATGAGTTTCCAAAACCTGGTCCTAATGCTGTTTCTGAAGTTGTTGATGCCATTAAGAAGAACCCAAAGAGATATGTTTTGCTCAAGGTTCAGAGGGGGGAGCAGGACTTTGACATAAGGGTCACCCCTGATGAGAATTATGATGGAACTGGTAAAATTGGAGTTCAGCTTTCACCAAATGTGAAGTTAAGTAAGGTTAGGCCGAAAAATCTGGTGGAAGCTATGAGATTTACTGCAAAAGAATTCTGGGGTCTGTCGTCTAATGTGTTAGATGGCTTAAGGCAGACATTTTTAAACTTCTCCCAGACAGCTAGTAAGGTTTCAGGTCCTGTAGCCATCATTGCTGTTGGTGCAGAAGTTGCGCGGTCGAACACCGATGGCCTCTACCAGTTTGCTGCCATACTCAATATTAACCTTGCGGTTATAAACCTTCTTCCTTTGCCTGCTTTAGATGGGGGCACATTGGCTTTGATTCTCATTGAGGCTGCCCGGGGTGGGAGAAAGCTACCTCTGGAAGTTGAGCAACGGATCATGTCGTCAGGAATTATGCTTGTTTTAATTCTGGGGTTATACCTTATTGTTCGTGACACCCTTAACCTCGATTTTATCAAGGATATGTTGTAATTATTGTGAATTCTGATTAATACTTGGCTTCAGAAAATATTTCCTGGCTCTCTCATCTGCAATGCTGTTGCACCAGTTTCATAGCCAGTGAATGTATCCATAGAGGAGATAAGATCATTGTAAATGATTCGGGTAAGTTTCTTCCTCCAAGGATGTTATGTGAGAGGCATTTCTTTGTTACTGATTCATTGATCTGACCTGGGTCGTATTTGTGATCCTGGAATATAAATTTATATGTTTACAAATACTAGTTTTATATGTAAATTTAATATCTACTCGCCTGCACTTTTTTCTGGAATTCATATAGTTATCCTTTAAGAGTATAGGTATGGTTCTGCATAGATTCTTGGTACTATTTGATCTGGATTCTCTGCCTCTGGAAATTTCATTGACTTTTTTATGCTTAAAAAAAAGCATTATGAATGTGGAGGAAATCCTTTTTTAATTTCTTGATCTTCTGGAATTGATGTGCACTTTCTTTTCCTTTCTGATGTGATGCTGATGAAAAAAAGAGTTTAATATATGTACAAAATTTAACTATTTTAGAGGGCCTTGGTATGACATCAGAAAGGGGAGAAAATGGAAAAGAAAGGATAAGAAGTGTAGATTGGAAATTTATTGTTAGGTGTATGGTAAGAAGAATGGATGACAAACTGAAAAGGTTGTTAATTATACTTCCCTTTCAAAGGAGGGAGTGAAGGTGAAATATAATAATTGAAACTAGGATTAGTATCTGTCCACATTTTTTACCATTTTGTTGAAACCAAAATTTTAGGTTTGACATCATAAGCACTGACCTGTAAAGGATGCAATTGTAATTTCCAGAACAGAGTAGTGTTAGGTATAATAAGTGCTAACCTCAAGGTAGGTCATTGTAATTAGCCCCAAAAAATTTTCGAGAATGAATACAGGGCTTTGATGGTTATTTACTTTATAATGAAGGTGGAAGTATGTAATTAGGTCCCAGAAAATATGATATTATTTTTTGGTAATTAGCTCTTATTTGAATTTTATTCATTTTTAATCCTTTAAAAATACAAAAAAATTGTGCTTTTAGGCTTAGGTAAGAAATTAAAAGGACTAATTGTAAAGTCATATTTTAGAGACTAAAAACTTATTTAAACTCAATTTTCTAGAATTTGCTTGCTGCTCTTTGTATGCTCACCTAGGTGTGGATGTATCAAACTGTTGTGTATGAGATTGATTGATAACAGAGGTGCCTCAAGTGGTGAATGGAGAAGAGGGGAAACCATGGACATTTTTTCTGACTCTAAAAAACACTGCTTACTTTTAGTTTTAGATGAAGTTAAGGTTCTCTAGGTGATGACTGATGAGAGCCATGTTGGATGATTTTACATGATGGATCATTGTTAAAGGTGCTTTCAGTGACTTGTGTTGCAGGTGAAATGTCATCCTAAGCACACAATTGATGACTGGAACCAATTTCCTTGTTCAACTGAAGTGGCTCTAATCCTTATTGCCTGTCTTGCAAGTTGTCACATTATAAACTAGAGGCGATGTATTGTGATTTGTGATACTTAACTGCAAAGAGAAACGTGAAGATGCTAAATGCGTATAGTACATAAGAAATACTGTGGTGTTCACAGTTTGTAGGCCCTCAACGCTTAGGATTTGATTGTGAAATACTTCTAGACCTCAATGTGACGTGGTGCTTAATGTTTTTCTTATAGCAGCATTTAATAACTTCATATCATATGACTAGCTAGTAATAGTGATTTATTTAAACATTTTTCAATATATATATATATATAATATATATATTCCTTATGAAAAACCTAAAGTGTAAGGATATATTTAAAAAATTCAGTAAAATCAAGGAGGCCTAATTAAAGAAAATGGGAAAGGTGAAACGTGTTTGAATATATAAATTCTTTTATGAATTTATTATTTTTTTGAAGAATTTATGAATGTATTATTAATATGGTCAAAGTCACAATTATAGAAAGGAATTAATTACATGTTTGAATGAAAAATTGAACTTTTTTATTAATATCTTTTTTAAAAAAAATAGTATAATACTATAATATCACAAATGCAACAACAACAATCAAATTTATCTGACTAGGTGGGATTGCTATATAGTTAGACTGTCATGATTTTCTATTATGCATTAAGCTGAAAGAAACACTATGTATTTACCTCTATATCTCATTTAATAATTTGACCTATAGGTAATGAATAATGTGAACGTGGAGACAGTGATAAACACGTCTATGGACGTAGCACTTAGCTTGCAAATCGTGGCGAAATAAAAGCTCTGCCTCACACATTCTCTCCTCTCTCAACACCAAACCCAAAAATCCCCCCAATTACCTTTGGCCCTAATACGCCTTCTCTCTCGAATTCATTTTTCTCTGCATATCTCTGCAGAGTTTAATTCTTCCCAAACCAAAACAAAAAAAAAAAGTAAAGCAAAGAAAGGACAAGGGCAATTGTTCCTTTCCTTTCTATCACTCTCGTGTCACTTTCTTTTTTACCTCTCCTCTCTTTTCACCATCTCTCTCATATCTTGAGAGAGGAGAGATATTAATTTACCTACCCATTCTCTAACCCATTATAGTTCACGTGATCACAAAACGTTCTTATTACATCACAAAAGTTAAATCGAAAAAAGCTAACAATTTTTTTATCATCTTTCTTTTTTAATTAGTTCTTTTTTTTTTTATGCCAAGAATGGTCGATGACAATGACGATGATGGGAGTGAATTAGCGGTGTCAAAAGAGGGTAATGAGGGTGGCGATGAGGGGAATGATGAGAAATTGAAGAAAGGGCCGTGGACGGCATTTGAAGATGAAATGTTAAGAGAATATGTGATGAAGCATGGAGAGGGGAATTGGAACTCGGTGCAGAAGAATTCAGGGCTCGCAAGATGTGGGAAAAGTTGCAGACTTAGATGGGCCAACCATTTACGGCCCAATCTCAAGAAAGGTGCATTTTCTAAAGAGGAAGAGGAAATTATCGTCCACCTCCATGCTAAGCTAGGAAATAAATGGGCTCGAATGGCTGCACAGGTAACATCATCTACTTTATCATCCTTATCACCAACACGTGTGCGCGCGCGCATAATGTCATTGTTACATTGTTCACTCGTAAATACGTTTCATTAGAATAAAGAATCAGAATAACTACGACATTGAGCACAAGTAGTTAATGTGTTCCACCTAAAGGGACAGGCTCGGCTAGGACCCATGTTTCATCCCTGGTGATGGAATAATCTGTGGCCAGACTTTATTTATTTTTCGGCCGAATATATATTAGTCCAGGGGTCTCTTTCTCCTTGAAATACTGTGGGTATAAAATAAAAAAAAAAGAATAAAGAATCAGACTTCTTATATTTAAAACATGCAAACCACTTTTTTCTATTTTGCTTGAATTTTCTAGCTTCACACCTTGTATCTCTAATAACTTTGTGTGTGGTTTTTGCATTCAGTTACATGGGAGGACAGACAATGAAATAAAGAATTTCTGGAATACTAGAATGAAAAGGCGACGAAGAGCTGGGTTGCCTCTTTATCCTCCAGAAGTCCAATATGAAGCCAATTCTCACAATCAATATTTTGCACAACCTTACTCTTCCTCATCCTTGTCATTTTCTTCATTCTTATCTCCCTCATACTCTCAAGAACTCAATAAAAAACTAAGTCATTCTTCTCTCACAAATTCACAACAAAATGAGCCCAATCATTCTTGTTACACCAATCCACACTCGCAGTTCAGGTTCACCAATGACAACATTGGATTTTCTAGCAACACGAGTTTATCATTGTCCACAATTTCTTCACACGGACAACCTTTGTTTGACCAATATTTTGCTGCAAATAAGTCATGTGATTATTATTCTAGCACTTTCATGGCAGGATCTCTACAAGAGTCTCTTGCTTTGGTGCAAGGCTCAAACACTGAAGTTTCTTCAAGCCAATCGCCACCTGGATCCACGACCCCTGCTTCATCAAACAATAGTGGTGTTTATTGCTTGATGGGGGCTTCAAGTGTGGCTAATGGTTGTGAAATTGCATCATTATCACCTCAGGGAAACCATGGCCTTTTGGAAGATCCAGTGGCAGAGGCTCAAAGCGTTTCCCACAATGACATGTCAAAGAGTGAGGATTCAGTAGTAGCAGAGAAATTAACTTGTAAAAGGAAAATCATTGCGCCAAGGGAATCGTCTGAGGAGGATAACACATTGCATGTGGAGACAATTATGAAAAATAATGATGATAATACTAAAAAGAAACAGAGAATTGATTCAAGCTCTTCTCAGTTTTCAACAGGTGAAATTTTTCGTTCTTGTTATATTAACCAACCAACTTCAATATGAATTGGGGTCGACTAAAATACATCAAATTATGATAACCAATCAACTTTAATAGTTTAAATCTTTTAGCTTTGCATACTTATACGAGTGTATGACTATTTTATTCAAATGACTTGAAACTATCCACAGGGAAAAAATTGATTACTGAGGATTCATTGAATGACATGAATTCCACAGACGATGACTTATTTACCTTGCTCAACAACTTCCCCTCAGAGATGCCAACGCCTGGATGGTATCGCCATGGAGAAAGACAATCATTGGAACTTGAATCTCAACAAGATGCTTCATCTGGCCCCATTGATCAAGAGTTTGCTTGGACTCTTGGAACGTTTTGGAGCAACATGCCTAACATATGTTAAATATACAAGCTTTTCTGACAAAGTTTGCATTGTTCAATAGTACAAAAAGAGCATTGGTAAAAAAAAAAAAGTACAAAAAGAGCAATACACAAATATTTAATTATGCCCAAATTATGTGTTAGAATGTAGAGTGTTAGATAATAGAAAACAATGTTCATGTCAAAACTAGGATGGCATGAGGGTATAGCTGTGTGGGAGCTGAAATATATAGGTATGGGGTCACGAGATTGATGTAGTTAGCTAAGGTAAATAAAGATTACAAACCATTCCCCTATCCCCACAATAGAACAAGGTGTGGTGTCAAAGTTAGAGTTCATATTATAATCTTTCATTTGTAGTTTTAGGGTTTATGCGCAAGTAGAATCATGTAGCAATAAATAAATAGAAAAAAAATACTATGTTAGATATGCAATCAGTGAGTATGTATAATAATTCATGGGCAAATTAGTATGCCAATAAAGATGCCTACATAGATTTTCTAGAGTCACATAGGCACTTAACAGATGTCCATTGGCGGTAAATATTGTGATTTAATATATTGAAACAATGAAAATAAAAAATTATAGAAACTAAAAAATAAAATTTACTAATTTTATAAAGATAAAAAAAAATATAATCTAAATTTTAATGACAAAAAATATTTTGAAATTGTTGAACTTATCACCAAATTAGAAAACCAACAAACTAAAACAGATTTTTTTTTATATAAAAAAAATGAGGATAGCAGTTTTACATGATATACGGGGCAAGAAGAAACAGGAAGCGGAAGGCAGTGAAAGTGAAAAACTGGGGATAAAACCATACTTCTGACCTCCAATTTACTTCATTTCTCATTCGTTCCCTCCTTCACCGTTCGTGTTCGACCCCACCACTCCTTCTTCCCTCAAATCGCCGTCTCCGCCCTTTTCACCAATTAACCACAAGGTACTCTCTCTCTCTCTCTCTCTCTGTGCGTGTAATCTCTCTCTGTATTTATACTGTTCCTCTTTCGATTCCTCTTTCGATATGTAGATACCCAAAAAAATAATTAATAAAAACGTTTACCGTCTTTTAAAATACCTTCATACATACATCAACCCCCGAGAATTTTGTGTAATTAACTCCATTTAACAACGATGAAGCATGCTGGGTGTCCGTTCGCTCTCCGATTCTTATCTTGACAGCCATCTATTGTTTATTCAACCACTGGGCAAACAAATTAATTTTCGTTAATATCTATTCACTCTGCTTTGAATTCATTCACAGATCTCACAAAAAAAATGAATTTTCATTAACAAACTCATGGATACATCATACATGTATTCAGAATCTCGCCTATTAAAAACCCCAATTTTTTTTGGGCACTCAATTTTTTTTTCCTTTCTTTTGACTGATCATATTGATTAACTGTCACAATCAAAGCCAAAAATGTGTACTTTGCATCATTGACCGTGTCCAACCAGACGCCAATTTTTTTTTTTTGCTCCCCTATTAAGAAGATCAACGACCTCACTATGGATATGTTTGTCGAGTGATCCACGTAGCTAACCTCACTCAGTGGAATAAGGCTTGTTGTTGTTGTTGTTTTGTTGCGCCCCTCTTTCTGTCTCTATATATTTGTTAGTGAATTTTTTTTTATTATCTAGTGCCTCTAATCTGTGATCAGTGATTAGAATCAATAAAGAATTGAAATTTTGTGAAGGTTACCATGGGGAGCAAGGCACCGAGTTGGTCTGATCAATGGGGAACGGGTGGGTTAGGTAGCGAGGAGTACGAGGATGTTGACATGGTGAATAAGAAGAAGAACAGTGGGAGTGGGAGCAGCAAGAAGATAGCAGATGCAAAGGCAGTGGCATCAGCTGGGGTGGACAAGGCCAAAGCAGCTGCAATTGTTGGTGCTGACAAAGCTAAGACAGCTGCTGTGTTTGGTGCCCAGAAGGTGAAGAGTGGCACCTCTGCTGGATTCAAATGGGTCAAGAATCAGTACCAGAAAAGGACCTCATCCTCCAAGTAGAAACTCAGTTACTCACTGCCTCATTATTTTGCTTGCTCTTTGCTCATGGCTTTGCTAGATACATATTGCTGCTCCATTATCACAGTGATTACTACTGTGTTTTGGTTTTCAATTTCTGAGTACAACAGTCCAGGATAGCTTATACTTCTTGTTATTGTTTCTATTTTTCATTTGTTCATAGAAAAAATGTGGAATGTTATGACTTTACCGTCCATCTTTCTGGGATTAGTATATAAAATTTACAGTTTTACACCATTTGTGCCACACTGTTCATAGTTTAAGGGTGATTATAAGTGATGCTTGAACTAATAAACTGATTAGTTTGACTTCAATCAATCTATAAAATACGTGTTGGGCTGGTTTTATGCAATCCAAACTAACTGAATGTTAAAACTAACTGGTTTTATTCAATCAATCATATGCCGAATTTTATTTTATTTTTAAATTTAAATAAATTCCAACCAATTCAACCCAAAGATTATATTTGAATAATTGAATATCTAATCACGGGTAGAATATAATGGAAAACGTATGAGATTGAAAAGAGGTAAGTTATCATAAAATTGTTTGAAAATTTTATAATGAAACGGTGAAATTTTTATTTTATTGTTTTAGGAAGTAAATACAATGGTAAAAGTTATAATATTATTAGAGTGTTTTCATCGCTTATTCATTGAATTGAGAGGAAGGGAAAATAGAGGTACATGAAATAAATTCCATTTCATTCTCCTTTTCTCAAGAAAATTTAAATGAGAATACCTTGTGTCATTGATTCATTGTACTCCGTTATCTTCTATTCTATCATTTTCTACCGATACAAATGTGGTCCAAATAACATAATCATGAATGAGTTGAGCTAGTCTCGATTGATAACTGAAGTGACTCTCAGTCCAACCTAACTTTGGTTTTTTTGACAATTCAGTCCAACCTAACTTAATCTCACTAAATTCTTTGACCAAAAAAAAAACCTTAATCTCACTAAATTTAATCGGCTAGATTTTAATTTCGGCTAAAATAATTTAACTTGAAATCACGCTTACTGAGTTACATAGTATCAGACATCAGTTGTGGGGTCTCTGCTAATGATATGTTAATGGAAAACTTTTTTAGGGTCACCTAAAAAAATACAATAAATGGACTGCTAGTAATTGTTATTAATTTGATTTGATATATGACTGATGTAATCAATTCACCGAGCTAAAATGCTAAATCATGTTTATGTTCATCCAAAGACGGCACCTGCAAAGCTTGCCCTTTAATCATTGTTCTCTTCATTCTGCTAAATTTGAATTCGGATTAATTTGAAACAATTGTATGACCAAATCCATAGTTAACCCTATCAGAGAACCAGGTCACTAAATCAACGGTTTGATCAGGGGTTTATTGGTCGAACCAAATAAACATGATTGTAACCGAATTTTTTAAAAAAGTATAAAACGGAAAATGAAAATTATTTTTTGAAAAGAATAAGAATGAAAACCAAACTTTTGAGATTTAGTGGTAAAAACACAAGGCAATTTCCAAATGAGTTCCAGTACACACAGTGATTGTCATCGATCAGTTAATAAACTTTACAAGAAACGGACCAAGCCACAGAATTTACAATTAAGCTGACTTCTTCAGATAGTTCTATTCACATGGTTGCCTGTCATGATTTAATTCAGATCATCATCCCAAATGTGTTCTCCCCGCTGTAAGTCATATATAGGAACCCATCTTCATCCTTATTCTCCTCATAAATTGCAGACATCATTGCCGCTGCATAAACAGAAAATCACAGCTCAGTTCACGAAATCAACTAGAAGAATTACCATTATAAATAATAAAAATTTCACATATATTACCACACACAAATTCCTTATATATTATTATTACCAGTTGGTGGCAAAATGTTCTTGACAAAAATGAAGATGGCCTTCTCGGGACTTAGCTTGATTCTCTTTCGCACCACATACACAAACTGGCCAACAGTCAAATCAGCAGGAACAAGATACCTACACTCATCCAAAGGGAACAATAATATACATCATCAATAAACAGGAAACAACGGAAATGAAGGATTATGATATGTATCCACAGTCCACACAACAAAATAGAACACTCAGATGATTGTCAATATTCTCAAAAGAATATTACTTTAATGCACCTAATATTACAGTTAACAGAATCAGAGGCAAATGAAAACGTAGAGCATGACAAACACGCCCACGCCTATGCTAAAGATCATTGTTCCAACCAGGTTACTAATTTCTCTAAGTTTAAAAGGTCATTTTCACAACCAATTTTTTTTTTTTTAAATTTTTGGAGGGTGAGATGATGGTCAGTAATAGCCATTAGTCATACAACCCCCTGTATTTTACAATAAGACTGTACTATTAAGCCAAATGGCCATTGGAGGCATAACACTTTAGTATAGCAAGTATACATAGCTGCGTTCATACAAATATGTAATGCAGAATATACACATTGTTTTGTGACATGAGATCTTAACATTTCTGATACCTCCAATTGTTAACACCAAAGTCTCAACTAAAACCCTGCTGTTACTGTACGATCAAGCTAGGACTTTTCTTAGAGCACCCATTACTGAGATCTATTAGTGAGCTTTCAAATCAGGAACTCATACAAGGCATCTACAAATATAATTCAGTATAGCAGCACTCCTTATTTGCTCCAGTTCACATTGTAATACTACTTTTTATATTCTTTACCATTAATCCTATAATATTATTATTCAGAAAAGAACACAATTATGTTTACCATGTTAAAAATGAAGAGTGATAAGTTTTGCTAGCTCAGGAACACTGGAAATAGTCAAAACTTGGACAGGTCTTGACCAAAGCTCAGAGAAAATATAACCAGAGTTGCTCAAGTCCAAGTAAAAGAAGTAACTGCAAGAGTCTATATTTTTCAATTTTCAAAGTACACATTATCTGACATTCAAAACTTCAACCAGATAAAGCAGAACAAGTTTCATGTGGATCTCAAAGTAATCAAGAAACGAGTAACGATAATTATAAAGAAATTTGGAAAAGATTAACTGTGCCAATATTCACAATTGCTCCAAAGAATAGAAAAAAAACTAACTTTTTCTTATCAATTTCAGGAACATCACTCTTCTCTGCCCTTTCAACAATTACCTACATGAAAATATCAACCAAATTAATAAGCAAGAAATGACCCTATGATGATATATGCACACAGCAGAAAGCAGGTCTTACTGGAATTCTATCAGGATACTTCTCTCTTATGCGAGCTGCTTCAGCCTGCCTCCTTTCTGGCATGTAATGTTTGTATAAATTAGAGAACATATGCTAGACCTAAATCACCTAACGTGCAAAACAAATGCAAGTTTACACACACTTAGGAATGATTTTTAGTGGATAAAGGAGTTTTTTTGGCCACCATAACAGAAAGCTCGGATCGCCTATGAATGTGAAGTAAAAAAACCATGGCATAACTTACTATCAACAACAATCTCAGTTCACAGGAAGTGAAGTAACAGATCATATAGAAACCCAGAGTCCCAGACCGAAAAAGTAATAATAACAACAACACATCATACGAACTAGCAAACAAGGAAACTGTACTTAAGTGCTACAACATAGTTACATAGGTCATTGTTTATTTGAACTAAATAGAAAGAGCAAAACGGAAAGTTAACACAAACAATGACACTTGATTGAGTTAAAATTTCTGCCAAAAAGGTTCCTTTTCCAAGGGAGTACACATAGTGAGGATAAAAAATACAAATTTCACATCCCAATTGAACCCCAGAGAAGAAATTACAAACCTATGTATGAAAATTCAGATGCCTTAGACTAGTACTCGAAAATCCTTCATAATAATGCACTATGAGAAAAAAATTAAAAAAAAATGAGAGAAGCGAACCAAGTGGGTGTTCCGTTTTGAATGAGCTCTTGGCCATGGCAATGATTCTGCAGCAGAAAACACGGGTAAAATAAATACAACCAAATTATATAATTAGGGTTTGCTACGAAGATAGCGATCAAGGAACGAAAACTATTCAAACAAAAAACGAGGAAAACGGGAGTGATTTCCGCAATGGAAAATCAAAAACAGATATTGCTTACCAGAGGAGAGAGAAGAGTGATGATGATAGAGAAAAAGTGTTGGAGATCACTAGATCAGAGAAGAAAATGAAGAAAAGAGACACCTTCCTGAAAGCAAAGGATATATCCATTTGCGTGGCATTGCCTCTGCTTAACGACACCGTTTCTTGAACACCTACTAAGCTACTACACGATTTTGTTTTCCCTTGAAAAAAAGAATAAAATACACTACCATCTCTTAAGAGATAATGATATTACACTTTCTTTCTCTTTTGTTTAAAAATATACACTCTTCTCTCCTGAGAGATACTAATATTACACTCATCTCCTCTCTTATTTGAAAACACACACTCCTATCCCCCAAGAGATACCAATATTACACACTTCCTTACATTCAAAGATAAAATATGATACATTTTTCTCCATTTTTGTAATTTTTCTTTGGCGTAAAAGTTAGTCTCCATTAAAATATTTTTTTATTACCATAATAACTTTTTATCTTTTATGTCATTTATGTTTTTGTCCTATTTTCAGCGTCGTTCACCACTACATTCAACTAAAACCAAAACGAATCCATTGTTGGTGGAATGTGGTGGTGAACGTAGTGAAACGGCGATTCTGATTAGGAATTGAAATGAAAAAGAAAATGAGGCAAAAAGGAAATGAAACAAAAAGGAAATGAAATGAAAAAAAATATTATGGTAATAACAAATAATTTAACGGAAGACTAACTTTTACGTTAATCAAAAATTACAAAAGTAGAGAAAAATGTATTATATTTTATCTTTAAAGAAAAGCAAATGTGCGTTTTCAAACAAGAGAGGAGAAGAGTGTAATATTGGTATCTCTCGGGGGAGGAGAGTGTGTGTTTTCAAACAAGAGGGGAAGGGAGTGTAATATTGATATCTCTCAGGGGAGGAGAGTGTGTGTTTTCAAACAAGAGGGGAGAGGAGTGTAATATTGTTATCTGGGAGAGTATTTTACTCTAAAAAAAATGTGCCTCAATTTAAATTATTTAAATAAAAAAAAAGGTTAAAAAGGTTTTTGGTAGCTTATGAGTATTTTTCAAATTTTAATTAAAATAGATATTTTTGGAGAGAGACGAAATTTTTTAAGTTTGACTAACCCGGATTAGAGACTAATAAAAAAAATACTAACTGATGTTGGTGTAAGTGGTTAAGGCCTTTCGTCTCTTAACGAAGATATCGGGTTCGAGCCTTAGATGGTGGGATACTCTTCAATGTAGAATAAAAAAAAACTAATAAAAAAACATATTCAATCAAAAAAGATTAAAAAACTTAAATATGGCTACCTAAAATCCTACAGTTAGCAAGAGCATACACTTGCTAATCAAACTGATTTGAGGACAAAATCAATTTTGAATCAAAATTTTTAAACATAAACACTTTTCATGAAAATCACATTTGTAACAAACTAAAAATTTGAACTTTCAAACGTTTATATCTCCAAACATACACTAAACCTCGATAAAAAAAATTGAGAGGTCAAACGTTATTGTGTGCGCCGGATTAGAAAAATATTTTAATTTATATATATATCTCTATAATAAAACTACTCAAAAGAGTTGTCATGTTACCTTTTTGCTTTTGGTATTTTTTCCTTTAAATGGCAAACAATAAAAGCCTTGTGTTATTAGAGGTATAATTGGAAAAGAAAAACAAGAGAAAAGAGAGGGGATGGGTGTGAAATGAAAAAAGGGGTATTAATAGTAAGTCCCCTCAACAGATCGAAGCCCAAGTTTGTCAACATGCCACGCGTACGGCCCGTGTACGAAGAGATCAACAAGCTCTAAAAGCAACAATGGAAGTTTGTCCACAGATTAAAAAAAAAAAAAAACAGAGAGGCAATGAAAGAGGGTAATGCTGCACCCTAATCCAACCTGTATAGCCAGCCATTCAACTCTTATCTGAAATCGCGAGTTGAAGGAGGCCAATTGGTGGCTTTCTCTCTCTCATTTCATTTGTCGCATGCTCAGTCCTTCAAAATTGACTCATCAAATAAATCCCGCACGCCCCTCAAATCTCACTATAGTCCCCACCCCCACCAACATTTCTTATTAATTTCCAACAATTATTTAATCACAGTAAAAACACCAAACTCTTATAAGAATATAAAATAACGTAGAGTACTTCAATTCAATTCAAATGTTTGATTCTCGCTCCAGTAGGTAATCTATAAAAATATTAGATAGCCCTTGTCGAGCAAGTGATATATACATGCATTACAATTTATTTATTCTGGCATTAATCATAAAGTCACAAACCCCATCCATATTATTCTCTTTCTATGGCTTACTCTAATTTGAACTAGGCCATAACTTTATATAGTAAGCAAACAATGCCCAAGCCTAGCTGGAAGCTGGTGACTTAATGAATGGGATTTGGGAATGGGAATGCCTTGGGGCAAAGGAAATGCATGGCTCGATCGGTGCCAATTGTCAACAACGATATCAATCGATTGAGGAAGACGAAGCAATATTTGAGCTTCTGCTAATTAAGAGATGCTTGATTAATAATTATTGGCAATTGATCGAAAGAGTGCATAGTAGTGTAGGGGTAGGGTAATTAAGTTGCATATACTAGTCACGTTACTGTACTTTGTGGACGTCACAGATTTAAATATGGAAAAATTTTATTCCCCTCTCATTCACGTGTATATGTGCATGTTCATCAAGAGGTCGCAGGACTATTTAATGGTGTGGTATAGTCATTCTCGCATGTTGTGCCTACCTACTAACATTATGTCAATGTGTATATAAATATCAATATCAATCTCTCGCGCGTATATATTATAATTATTATATGGATCCAAAGTATATTAAGCATAAAGGCCCACACCGTGTATGTATTGTCCTTGTGTGGCTGCTGTTCCGTTGCCATATAAACTATATATGCCAATGAGTATGGGATATGAAATGGAACGAAGATCGATCACCTGTGGTAATAACATTTGAAAATATGCATCTATCTAGGCAAAAATATATGAAGTAATTATTAACTGGAAATATTTACTTAACATGCATGATAATGTATACAAGTCTGGTCTTTATTGCGTGGATTCTAATGAATAAATGAGTTGTGATTTTTCATAAAATAAAAGGTTAATAGTGATCATAGTACAGAATCTCTGTATAAGGAACCTAATCATAATTGTTTATTCTTACAAGCAAAATCAACGTTTGGACGCCGGGTTACTTTTTTTTTTGGGCTTAATTGCAGTTTTAGTCCCCTATTTTTTGTCTTTGTGCAATTTTAGTCCTCCATCTTTTAATTGAGCCAATTGGGTCCTCTATCTTTAAAATGTGTGCAATTTGGGTCCAACCGTCAATTTCCTAACAGAGTTTGCTGACGTGGACAAACACTGCTGACTGGGACACATGAAGTGGCATCCTATGTGGCAAGTGAGTTTGAATCTATCCAATTAAAAATTTACACATCATTAAAATTAAAATTAAAAAACCGAGCTGTATTGAACCCAACAAACCCTTTCTCTCTCCTCCCTCCCCCCACTTCTTCCTCCAACCGTGTGTCTGCAAACCATCTTCTTCCCCAAAACTTCAACAAACATACCATCGCAACCTTCACCATACATAGGAAAGAAGAAAAAACAAACTCTTTCTATTCCCAGAAAACCCAAAATTGAAGCACCCCTCATGAAACCCCAAGGCTTTCCTCCCTCCAGCTACCCTCCTTTCTCCAAAATTTCGAGCAAAGCCACTGGAAAATTTCGAGCTCCTCAGTTCCCCCAACAAAGATTCAAACCCAGATTCAACAATCATCACACCCAGATTTTACAGAAAACCCAAAAAATAAAATAGCAAAAACGCGAAGCTTTCCCCTCTTCTCTTGTCGTCATCGCAGCAAGGTGGTGGTGGCAACAAGGCGGTGGAGACGTTTCAAATCTGGGCGGATCTTTGATGTCGGTGGTCAAGTTGGAATTTTCTTGGTTTTTTGTTAAAAGCTTGATGCTTTGCGAATTGAGTGGTTTAATTTCATTGAAAGTTTTTTTTTTGGGTTTAGGGTTGTGGACTGAAATCTGTTGGTGGTGGTTGTGGTTATGATGGGGTTGTGGGGGATGGGGCTTGAGGAGATCGGGGGATGGTGGTGGTTGTGGTTATGGTGGGGTTGTGGGGGATGGGGCTTGGGGAGATCGGGGGATGGTGGTGGTTGTGGCGGGGTTGCGGTTGTGGGGGATGGGGGATGGTGGTGGTTGTGGTTGTGGTGGGGTTGTGGTGGTTATGGTTGTGGTGGGGATGGGGATGGGGGCTTGGATGCTGGGGGCGGTTGGACGAAGAAGTGGGGTGAGGGAGGATGGGGCTTGGGGAGATCGGTGGATGGTGGTGGTTGTGGTTGTGGCGGGGTTGCGGTTGTGGGGGATGGTGGTGGTTGTGGTTGTGGTGGTTATGGTTGTGGTGGGGATGGGGGCTTGGATGCTGGGGCGATTGGAGGAAGAAGTGGGGGGAGGGAGGAGAGAGAAAGGGTTTGCTGGGTTCAATATAGCTCAGTTTTTTAATTTTAATTTTAATGATGTGTAAATTTTTAATTGGATGGATTCAAACTCACTTGCCACATAGGATATGCCACTTCATGTGTCCTAGTCAGCAATGTTTGTCCACGTCAGCAAACTCTGTTAGGGAATTGATGGTTGGACCAAAATTGCACACATTTGAAAGATAAAGGACCCAATTGACTCAATTAAAAGATAGATGACTAAAATTGCACAAAGATAAAAGATAGGGGACTAAAACTGTAATTAAGCTTTTTTTTTTTGTGGCATAGCTAGTGCTATTACTAAATCTAAAATTATACGCAACTCAAAAAAAAAAATCTAAAATTATACAATCACGCCAAGTTCTATCCTCAACCCCCACTTATTTAATAATCAATAGTAAGCAAAATCAACAACGCAGTTACTTTCATTTTTTGGGGATAGTGCTATCAATAAACACATCACGCTAAAAATAATTCAAAATTTTATATTCTTAAGTTGACGCAAATATATTATTAGTAAGCAATTCAACAATTAGCTAGACACGGTGACCTTTTTTTTGGGGGGATAGTGGTATTACTAAAATTAAACAATCATGAACTAAAGATTCTTCCAAGATGCCTAAGTGGAAAAGCTAGCTTTCCATAAGCAACGTACGATGCCCGTTTTAGTATTCTCAGAAGGACTAAGGTAATTTTGGATTTTTTTTTCTGCTATTATTTGTCGTCCAGCCACACAGCGATTTAGGTATCCCAATTCTCATGTTTACAATTTTCACATATCCTGATATCCCATGTACATTTGAAACATTTTCTTAATTTATATATTAGTTATATATTTGAATTAACTTATTTTAGATCTTCTTTTTTTTTTTTTTTACAATTAATCGGGTAGGAAACACCCACCAATAAGTATCGATATTTACATCATATGGTTACATCATTCATTATATTTCCCAATTTAAAACTAACAAGACATAACTAAAAGAAACTTTAAACCAAAAAAGATCATATATTGCTTAGCTAGTTTTGGTACAACTAGTTTCCATATCCCCACCAAAAAAAAAAAACTAGTTTCCATACCCAGATTCTTAATCATCATTTCACGCTTTTATTTCTAGCAAAGAATCAAAGGCAGGTAAACCATGTGATCGAGCTAGCAAACCATACAGAATACAGACGCATCAATTGCATTTGTATATAGTGGAATTAATCACTGAACCTACGAAGTGCCTCATGAGAGATTGGGTATGATGGCTATGATATGAGGGTACTACTACCAGAAGCCTAAACCAAAATCCCATAAAGCTATGTAGCAAAAGGTTTCTTCTTTACTGTTTGATACATAAATGCTGATTGAACAGAACCAACATCCCCTCTCTCTCCCTTCCACCCCATAACCCATAAATGCCCCCACATTTAAAGCTACAGATTTGTCTCCTCTGAGCTTTTTCACGATTCCTGTACCTCCTTAAATTAATATTCCAACTCCCTCAGTTGCTAGGTGGTTGAGAATTTAATGCAACTCCTTCAATGCTAACCTTATTTCAATGGTCTCTCTTGTTGGGCACTACCTTCTTTAAAACTTCAAGAGCATCCCATCTTTCTCTCTCTCTATCTCATTGTTTTCAATATGTCGTCCCCCATGTTGTGTTTCTTCTCCATTCACAGATCACTGTCAGTCCCTTCTTCAATTCCATCCTAGTTCTCTCTTCAACTCACATAACTCAATGGTTATGTAAATAATGTTACATTACACTATTAGCACTCTCAAACTCCCAAAAAAAGAAAAAAAAAACAGAAACACATGAAGGGCCGCTTTTGAATTTCTGTTATCAATTGCAATTTGATTTTTTTTTTTATACTTTATATATCTGTGATTGTCTTACAGCAGATGGGTGCAAATGAAGTCTTCTAAGTCAAAACATGGTTGGCAATGAATGAAGGGTAGAGGGGGAACCGGTTTAACGGGATATTGGTCCGGTTCAATAAGAAAGCAATGCTCAAAATGTATTTGGGCCCTGCTTTTTGATTGAGCCGTGCCAATATCACGAGCCTGAAGCCTTCTTATATCAAAGGCTTAATAAAAAGGTGGTTCTTCTGTTTTCATTCTTGGTATGCAGGTTGTCCTCTTAATCATTCTCTTTTCCTTGAAAGAGTATCTTGCCTTTTCTTCTCTTTCTAAGTTTTTTTTTAAACATATCATTTGATTTAGAATCACTACATTTTTCATTCAATTATTCTAATTTTGAAAGCATGTGGAATATTGGGTTGACCGTGTGAGAATATTTGTGTGTGTGTGTCAATCCATGCATACTATGGACACTTCTCATAGCTCACGTTTCCTATGACTATCAAAATTTGATGCAGAGTAGAACGTGGAAGCCTTGTGCGGTTGTTGAAACATTTTTTGTGACCGTCTCTCTGTTTCTCTGACTCTCTTTTCTTGGAGTTGGGATGAATTATTCTCTGCTTTTATACACACGAAAGTTTCATTTTACGTATCAGATATCTGTTTTCTATGCATACCAACACACGTATGCTGTATGCATGTTATGTTATGTATTTTGTATTTGCATATAAAAAGTGTACGTATACTTTAAGATAAAACATGCTTGAAATGTAACGGACAAAAAACAGAGTCCTCTTCACAGATATGATGTTAATTGTTAAGTAACTAGTTGTTTTTTTGACCAAATTGTTAACTACTTGTTAACTACATGTTAACTAGGTGTTAACTAGTAATAAAAAAGAACACCCTGGTAGTTTTTCAATTTGATTTTCATTTTTTTCCTTTAAGTTTCCAAAAAATTTTACTTTTTTTTAGGGACCAAAAAACTTTACTTAGTTAACATACGTACATAGTTGGTAATAATAGATAAATAAAGGAAGGTCATAAGTATAATTAAAGTAAAAATAATTTTCCTAATATTTATCAATTATATGCGCATATGGTTTTCACTTTAAAGTGACCATACTATTTAAGTTTTATATTTTTATGAGAAAAAACCAATTATCTTCCCAATCGTTATGGTAGGTGATAATATAAGCCAAATGCGAGTGTAAGGATTAGGAAGCCGAAGCCTAATTAAAACACAGGGAAGTTTCCAGTTCCCACATTGTCTGTACGAAACCCTCCTATAAACTTTTTGACCAAAATCAATTAATCTCTTTAGCATTCCGGTTTGATTTTGTTCAGAAACTACTTTTTTCCGGCTTGTTTTTAGGTACTATATAATAATATATAATTTCAGGTCATTTTTATTTCAGATTCTTTTTTTCTCTCTCGGTTGACTTACATATATTTACTGAAAGCTCGTTATAACACTTATCTTGTTTGTTTATTTATTTATTTATTTATTTTTGCGATAAACATTGTAACAGTTTACGCTTTAAGGAAAATCATTACTTGACATTTTTTTAACCTGAATTTATCTCTATTTGGCAGTTGTTGGACTTGCGTAAGTTTCCTGATCCGAGTTGGATACAAAACTGAAAGTTGCTAAAAAGATGTCTTATGTGTCATGATTATAGTTTTTAGTTTTACCCTGTTGTAAAACAACGCTTTGAGTACAATCCTCTAGCAGCATTATTTAATATTGGCCTCTGAACATGTTTTCTGCAACTCGCTGCAATGAATTTGTAGTACTAAGAACAATCAATGGAAAACAGTTCTACCTATTTCCATTTCCGTGCCTTCTCGGAACCCATACACACATATATACCCTTAATTTGTCTTATTCCGTTATGTTTTGGAAAATGATAGTTGCAACTTGCAACATTTTCTTAAACATTTTCTCCTATTTCTGATTGTGATATAAATACTCTCCATTCCTTCTTGTACCGCGTCCGAGTAGAAATTTCCAATATAAAAAACTTGGCCAGTTGTCATCTTTGCCTTCTGGAGTGTGAAAGGGCTTAATTTTTAAGGGTATGTTTGGATATTTTAAAACTGAGCGGAGTGGAATGGAATGGAACGGAGTGGAACGGAACATATTATCCCTTCCATTGTTTGGATATTTTACGATGGAGCGGAACAAAAGTTTCCATTCCATCATTTGAGAAGTGAACGGAATGGAATGAGTTATAATTTTTTTATTCCTTTGTTATCCTCATTTATATATGACAATTGCTCTAATTAATATTAATAATTTATTTTTATATTTAAAATTTAATAATTAATAAATTATATTTGATACAAAAATTAAAAATTATATTTTTTCAAATTTTTCTCATGATTATCAAAGCTTCAATCAAATTCAAAAATTGATCTTTAGAAATTATTCAAATTACAACTCGTACGTGCTTTTGGCTTTGTGAGAGGAAAGACATAGCTTAAACCTTTTATTTGATAATTATTTGGGTGGTTGGTGTTGAAAAATTGAAAAAGATAGAGACAGTGGACTTGTCGCTCTTGGCAATGGTGAATGCAGTGGTGAATTGAATCCCAAAAACAATAAAGAAGTATAAACTTGAAACTCGAAATACGAAATAGGGAGTTTATAGCATGGCAGTTGGAAGAAAAAAGAGAAAACCATGCGTGGTGTCTGATCGAGGTTGAAGTTAGTTTCAACCAGGAGTAGAAGAAGAAAAACATATCGAACAAAATAATAGAACACAGGGATAAATATGTAATTTAATAATTATGGTGGCTGATTCCATCCCATACCTCCCAAATTGGAGGGGAAGTCCAATGAGGGGATATGATGGAATGGGATGGAATAGATCCCACCATGTTCCATTCCATTCCATCCATTTTTTAAAAATCCAAACAAGGGAACCTTGTACCATACCATTCCATTCCACCTCATTCTATCAATCCAAACAAAGCCTAAAAAAAATAAAAGTCATTTGAGCACTCTAAACTTTTCTCACCCGTTGACCCTAAAAAACAAGTCCTTTCTTATAAATCTTATGTTTATGTTCCCCCCCCCCCCCCCTCTTGAAAACCCCTTGAACATAAGTTTGGCCAACAGATCCGAATTGTTTCTTGTCCATTTGCTGTCACTGGAATTCGTGCAAACTAAAAACCAAACATGGCTTCATCACAATTGGGGAACCTCCCTCATCAAAAAAAAAAAACAATTGGGGAACCTCACCTCCCACATCATATTAATGGTAAAAAAGCAGGATTAATGACGACATATTATGTCTTTTGCCTTTCTATTGTAAAGATCCAAAAGTGGTTTTTCTCTTATTGATGTAAGGTGGGAGAATCTATTTTGCGTGCTTAAATGGGTCTCACATGATCAAGTCACTCATTTTCACATTTTCCAATACAAACACTCAATAAGTATCTAATCTCTTCAACCTAGCACTTTCAAAATTTTTTTAAATAGACCTCATCAATAACCACACATCACTTATTTTTATTTATAAAATACAACTGGACCCACAGAACAATACTAAATAGTGCCAAATAGTGCAAGCACTACTTGTGCAAGCACCGGTGCTTATTAGCTACCCAAGCGTGTCAGAACTCCAATGTGCAAGAATCAGTGTTTAATGGGAAAAGGTGTTATATCACACGGTTAATTGGTTAGTAAAGTTAGTTAGGCCCTGTAACTACTTGTAACAGATTCATGTAATAAATGCCTAATATAAAAGGCACATGTGTAACAAACAGTTTCTATTCAGATTGATCAATATACGAGTTTCAATCTCAGACTTCACTTCTCTTTTCTCTGTATTTGAGCTCTCATAATATGGTATCAGAGCTCTCAAACTCTGCTGCGCGCAATCGCTCTGAATATGCCTCAGCGTTAAAGATGCCGTAAGGTCCAAATAAGTTATGCATTCGCATAAGAATGCCAAAGATTGACTATCAATGGTTTAGTTGAAAAGTCTTGGCTTTTCCTTTTTATATATAAAGCATTTTTTAATAAAATAGCATCATATTGCTTAAACTGAATTGGTGTTTGGTAAAAATAATGGTGTAATGGTTAAAAAAACTAGGGTCACTCACCAAGCTTTGAAGGTTAAAGCTCATATGAATCAATCTTTTTTTTTTTCCCCAGTGGAATAGCTTATGCAATAGAAATGTTCACTAAGCTAGAAGATTGTTCTCCGTGCCAAATGTAGAAGAAGAAGAGATCATTTCAACCAAAACAGAAAAATCAACTTTGGGCAGAAGGAAGGGCAGCAACAGCTACCCAATTATATCTATTTATTAGGAGCTTGATAGCCATGGAAACTATATTAACAAACAGAGTGGCCCTTTCAAGCATCAAAGAATGGATGTGGACTATCTCGTGCGTCCTCTTCTGGCCTGCTACCATGGTCAATCTCCTCTTAAAATGCAGAAGGTCCATGGGGCAAAAAATCTCTCTCGCACCCTCTCTCTCACTCACTCCAGCTCTCTCTTGTAAAATGATATTTCTCTATACTGGACAAAAATATAGAAAAAATAAAATCTTGCAGGCTTGATTCATTGCCGTGGTAGTGATTTTCTTCCTGAGTTAGGAAGAACTCCAAAGTTCCCTCCTTAGAAAGAGGCACTCCACAAAGCATGCTCACCTTCTCCACACCTCCTATGTACCTCTTTAATCCTGTCAGCAGACCTGCAAATACCGCTACAGGTCCAATCAAATGAAGCAACACAAATGTTGCCTGCTTGGGCCTTCCATTCACAATCTGCAAGATAAACCAACTCAATAATTTAGAAGTGTTAAAACAGATAATGATAAGATCACATAAATCATTTAAAGGGGCCAATATTCACCTGGAGGAGTGCCACAGCAAAGTCTTCGATCATCAATATGCTCCACATCAAGTCCAATAAACCAAGATCCTAGTGACACATCCTCATTGGCATACTTGTGAAGAACATTCCTGAGATGATTAACATATACATGAAGGGTAAGAACACAGGATTATCACCTTTTTGATTTAATTTAATAATTTATTATTTTTTCCCATCACAAGTAATATGTAGAAGGACCTACTGGTTGATTGATATGTATGTTGCCAAATCGTTTGAAATAGCATACAACTGCCCTGTGGCATGACGGAAGTACTTGTTTCCGGCCTCGCCAAACTTCCAGTGCTCAGGTTCATGGTACCTTACCCCTCTGTGCAACAAAGTAAGCAGGTAAGAAGCTAAAAGTAGAAAAAAAAAGTCTTAACTCTTCAATTCAATAAAAACAAAGAAAAAAGAATATGTATTTCTCACTTTTGAGATAGGACAGGTCCAGATTTCATGCATCCAA
Source organism: Glycyrrhiza uralensis (assembly GCA_030159175.1). Lineage (NCBI taxonomy): Eukaryota > Viridiplantae > Streptophyta > Magnoliopsida > Fabales > Fabaceae > Glycyrrhiza > Glycyrrhiza uralensis. The sequence goes on along the minus strand of BRZY01000003.1, from coordinate 49,603,640 downwards.
TGTATATCCGTGGTTTTGATCGGTGTCTAACTAGAGTTTCTCCCAATGTTGCTGAAAATGAATGAATAGGATAGTAAGACAAAAAGTACATATAAAAACAACATCATGCATACTAATTACTATTTAAACAGAAACTCTTGTCTGGCATTTGATGCAGATCTAAGATGCTTATAAAGGAGTATTTATATTATTATATTGTTAGGACTTAGGAGGTGATCATGTTTAACAGTCCAAAAGCTTCTGTTAATCACAAAATGCCAGCTCCTCATGCTTTTATATATACAGTTAGAGATTGTCAGGGTTTTTAAAACTTCAATACCTATATTTACATGAACATCGTCATCAACTTTGACATAGAAGTCAGCATCCCATAAGTTCACAGCAGTGGCAAAGTATGTCTTTGTCTTTGCTGACAATTCAAGGTATCCTTCAACATGATTCTGCATAAACAAAAAGTATGAAGACCTGAAAATCGGTTGTATTTTTCCTTTTCCCTTTAAAAGCAATGACAGTGTCAAGAGATTACAAAAGCTGTTAAGAGAAAAATGAGAAAAGGGACATGAGGAAGGGAAACAGCAATGAAACAAAAAGGAAAATATGTTAAATTACCAGCCTCAAGAAATCTCCATGCTTTCTGTCCTCTGCCTCAATAGCTCTGTCTAGGATACCTCCTGATGTAGCACTATATAAAGAAAAAACCAGATCAAATTTATGATTTGTCCAATAATTCTTGTCAATGATAACAATTTATGGCAACTAGCAAAAAAGAAGTCAGAAGACTAAAAAAGCTTTAAGACATGGAGATGCAATTAGTGTAATCTTTTATTAAAGCTTTTTAAACTGGGATTGAGACAAAAGGTTTGATAAAGTCACCAATTATGCAACAAATTAAATCATTGAAAGAGAGATAAGATAGCTACCTGTGCCCAATTACAAAGCGGACGACAATGCCCTTCTCTTCCTCTAGCTTCCTTCTTTTCTCACCTATTTCCGATGTTATCAAAAGAACCAATCATCACAAACCACAACTAGTAAAATAGATACCACAGCATAAAAAACACAGAAGAAAATATTGGGAAACAGGATCAAATCATGAACCTTGTGGCATCCAAGTGGCACGAACTGAGTCCCTTCTTTTCCGGCTGCTAAATGCAGTATTAATACCTATGACCATAAGGTACTTTCTCTTACCGGATAACTCAGTCATCCTTATCTCTTCTGGAACAGGAGCACCACTTCGTATAGACTCCTGAGCTGCCCTTGCAGCAGCCAATTCCATCTCTAGATTTGAAATAGTCTTCTCCAGAACTCTACATTCAATACATTCCCATGAGTTTGGCATTGTCATGCAAAATAACAAAAACAACAATGGCATCATCATGGCACTACATATAACTTACTGCATGGAATTATGACCCTTGAAAACTTCACCATAAATATCTCTGGTTTCGTGCTTTGCTTCCATCTCTTGCAACTAAAATGGAGGCCAACAGACACACAAAAAAAGTATAGGAATTTCAGATGATCAGCATAAAAAGGTTCCAGTCTTCAAGATATACTTTGTTTATGGAGTAGGGAAAAAATGAAACGGATGCTTACAATTCTCGAATTACAACCCTCTGAAACTACATCCAATTTACCAGTTTCTGCAGCTGTTGGTCGTGCAAGTCCTTTCTGTTCAGGAATAGTCCATATCCTGTCACGGTATTGATACTTCTCATTAGAAAAGTTCCACAATAACTGGTTCCATGGGCAATATATTCAAAGGTAAATCTGATGCAATGAAATAAAATATGCCTTTTCTAAAAAGAATAAGTAAAAAATAGTGCACTGCCATCCAAAATCCAAAATAAATAACAATTAACAAGGTAATACACAGATAACAAGAATTAGCTGCTAATAACGTAACAACTACGCTGCGAGGGCCAATTAATGTAAACAGTATCCTCCCCCCCCCCCCCTTTTTACATGGAAAAAGGTAACTAAACCTGTGATAGATTCATAAAAGGATCAGAAATGACAACTGGGTCAGGAATTAAATTCTCATCAAATTGGCAAATACTTGTTATTGGTTAACGAACAGAACAGAAGAAGATCTCTTACACCAGACACCAGAGTTGACTTGTCAACCAAAGAGTCAATCGCACAGGTAGTTGATAAGGAGGGTATCTCAAACCGAAATTGTCATGATTCAGAATGAATCATTTCACCGCAATTGAATCCAGATCTAAATCCATTTCTTTTATGGTGAACCAGAAAAACACCTTAATAACCAGGTGAATCAATTAAGCACTTGAAAACCAGTTGTGAATTAAATTAATTATCATAGAACGTAACAACGAGGTGTCATGAAGATGAGAACACTGGAAAAAAAAACAACTCAGAAGACTCATAATCATGGAAACTTAAATTAGGCTGAACTCGTTTTCAGAAACAGGACGAATTAAAGTTTGAAAATTCGAGAAGAAATTCCCATTGATCAATTAAAAAATGTGAGACGAATCAACTATGAAAGTGAAGAAGAAGAAGAAGAACCTGTTAGTGAAGAGTAACCCAGCACAGAAGCTTCCGAGGCACAGGAAAAGCGCCCATCTCTGCGGTATAACACTTCTAGAAGGCAATTCTCCTCTGCTTTTCCAGGTCATTATTTTTTTTTTTAAAAAAAACTTTTTGGTTTCTCTTTTAATCAAACTACCTTCAAACTCGGCACTTCAACGTGAAAACTGGGATTCCCTTTTTTTTTTCTTTCAGAAAGCGAGGCGGTTCTTCGGAAGAAGAAGATAGGGATAGTAGATAGAGATAAGGAATCAGAACATTACAAAACAGAACAGTTGAGGAAGGGAAGATGGTGGTGGTTTGTTCCTTATGTTTATGTTTTTTGATTTGCTTTGCTATTGCTTTGGTGTTATTATTTCTGTCTTTGCAGGTGCGGTAAGGGACGTTGAACGCAAGTGAAGAGAGAGACTTGCTAACCGACCAGTTTTATATTACCACAATGCCCAAATTGTCCCTGTCGGCGGCATCATTTTCTTTGAACCCCAGTAACAGTTTCTTGTCATGACATTATTACCCTTCTCTTCTCCCCTCTCTATGCTTACCACGTGCAATGCAGACTAAAACTACAAAACAACAATGTTTTCTCAAATTAAAAAGTCTGGTAAGTTTTTCACTTTTTCTTAATTTTTTATGTAATTCACAATAATAATAATAATAATTTATTTTCTCAGGGGAGGAATCAAATTACGACATAATTATATTTTTAAATTTATTGTTAGATTAAAAATTATTATCACATAAATTATTTTTATAAAATTTTATATTGATCTAAAAGTTTTTAACGTGTCATTGGAATATGTCAATATTCATATATTTGAAAAGACGTTAATATTGACCTATTTCAATAATATATTAAATAATTTTATATTAATGTAAAATTTTATAGAAATAATTTATGTAATAGTAATTTTTAATTTAATAGTAAATTTTATAATATAATTACCTAGTAAAAAATTACTACTAGTATAACATTATTCAAGATATTATACCAGTGTAATTTAATTTTCGCTATTATATATATTGAGTTTGATTCAAAAACATATATCCAAACGTACAAATGAACGGCAATTTTTATAAACTCAACTTAATAAAAAGTATTAGTTAATGATTACATGTAGACATTAACATATGAGATCTATCTGTAGCCATGCATGTGATGCGAAGCATGAATTAGGTACTTCACCAAGACAGGGGCATGACAGACTCCACGTGTGTTGCATGATTCAAACATGGTTTAGATCAGCTTTCACATGTTATATTCATATTCATCATATACAAGGGCATCGGTCTTGGCAACATTAATTTTCATAAAATATTTAACTACGTTCATGATACTTTAATTTCATTCTCTGCTGCACATGCATATGGCACACAAACATATATTCCAGCCGATCATGGTTCAATAACAAAAGGGTGGATGAGAGAAAAATCTAGCTAACAACAGCGTGGTGAGAGAAAAGACGGTGTGTTAGGTTTGTGGGAATAATTGTCAATCAAAAAAGCAATAGGTGTGTTACATTCTTAGCATCAATACCTAGATCATTTTTTTTAAAAAAAAAAAAATATAGGCAGGGATGCAATCTGCACCTACCTATAATCACCATAAAAATTTTAGAACAAAGTCGAGATTTGTCAATCAGCCAATCTACCAAGATCACAGTGAACTTGTACACAAGATCATGAAAAAGGTGAAATGAAAGGTTGAAATGGTCAGGGAAAGAGATGCCTTTAGTTGCTTGTAACAGGATCCTTCTGTCGATCACTCTGCTACCTTTTCGTTCTTTCTTGAAGCAACCCAAAGCTGCCATTATACGATCGAGAAGAGACCAACTGTAGTTTGGTGGCTGCAGGTGCAGATGCATTGTTAATTGTTACACAAGTTAAAAATGCCTTGGCTCACACTCACACCCTCAATAGGTCAAGGGTTCTTTCGTCCTTCCAAACAAGAGTGTGTTATATAGGCTCTCTGTTTATGCACACGCACTAGAAAGAAAAGGGGACAAAGTGTATATATATTGAGGGGGGATCAAATTACATTGGTGTAATTCTTGGGCGATGTTATACCGCTAATAACTATTCATCGGATAATTATATTTTAAAATTCACCGTTGGATTAAAAGATACTATCATGTAAATCATTCCTATAAAATTTCACATCAATTTAAAATCATTTGATATGTCATTGAGATACATTAAGATTAATGTCTTTTAAAGTGTATAAATTTTGATATATCTCAATGACACATCAAATGATTTTAGATTGATGTAAAATTTCACAGGAATGATCTATATTATAATAACTTTTAATCTAACGGTGTGTTTTAGAATATAATTATCCACTGAATATTTATTAGCGATATAACATTAATCAAAGTATTATACCGGTGTAATTTGATCCTTATCGTGTATATATATATATATCTCGTCGTAAAAGTGCCCAGTTAGTGATAAAAAAAGCAAGGGAATTTGCCAATTTGCAACTTTGGGTGACCATTCCACTATGTAGTAATAATGACAATATTTTTGGCAAATAGGGCTTATATGATATAATGATAAGAGCATGATTATCCCCATTACTCTAATCAAATTGTACATTAATTTAGAATATTGTCATCTAGGTGTTGCGGGACTCAATGTGCAATGATTCAATTTTTTCATAAAAGAACCACCATAAACAAATGTGAAATATGAAGGGTGCTGAACAGGGTTCTCTAGGACCCACAAAAATTACGTACCACCCAACTTTTTTAAGATATGCTATAATCACCCTAAAGACAAAAAAGAAACCTAAATTGCACTGCTTTGACATGTTCACATGAATCACATCTATGGACCTAACACAGAAAAGGGTATAGATAGTTCTACCTTTCGCTTTATGCATTGCATAATAGGATTTATTAGTTTCAACTAACTAGACCAAGCTACCTAAAATATTGAATCCTCACATCCCAGAATTATATATCTTACTACTTTATGGTCCTCCCGGACGGGGTTCATTTTGTCGATCTCTGGAATTGGCTTATTTACATAAATAAATTGAAATAAACATTTAATAGAAATTAAGTGCTTATCTAACAATGTGATTCTCACGATATATATTTCCCAAATCCCACCATGTTTGATTCAAAGGCGCAGAGTCCTGGTATGGATTCTGGTAGATTCTTTAAAGTCAGGGCAGTAAAGACATTTTCATTTGTGCAGTTTAACAGGAGTGAGGGTAATGAAGTAAGTAAAAAGTAATGTCATTATCAGTCACTACCATGGAAGTATTGAGTAATTTTCAGCAAGGAACTACCTCTGTTGCCAAATGTAATTTTTAACACCGATGCCTATTGGAAAAAGCTACCAAAAACTAAAAAGGAGGCGTGATTTTCTGACTCAATCCTTTAATTAATTGGCCCAGTAAATGCTTAGCTGAAACAAACACACCAGAGTAACAAGGTGGTTGGTACATAAATCTGTTACCTTGTTACTCTTACAAACGTAACAAGTGTCAATTAAATTATTTATTTAATCTGGGTCATAATACAAAACAATTGCAAAGAGTAAAAACTAAAATCGGGAATTTGAAGGTAGAACACGTTCTGAAGTTTTATATATTCTCCTTTTCATCATGCTATTCTACGTACATTTCTACATTAACTTTTAAAATGGTTACTTCACCACGAAATGTGACTGGTTATTAGTGTTTTCACAGCTCAATCAATGCGTTAATTTTCCTTCACGTCTCATTTTGGAGAAGACATATACCGACAAACTAGTGTTACTCTCCTTGACTAATCTCGCAAAGCTTTTTAGCCCAAGAAGGGCCATTCGTCGATGCAGAAATCACTATCTAACTTTTTCTCCTGGTGGGAATCAGATACATTTACATAATCAAAATTACATTTTTATTTATCAGTTGTCTCCACAAAATCCAAATTACCATCATTCTCATCTTATCAGCATTCCCACCTAAGCAAGAGGTCGCACTCAGACTTCACCCTGTGCCACTATCTTTTTTTTTTTGTCATGAATTCCTCATATCATAAATGGGAAGCTCCAGAAGAGCATAGTACAAGGCCCAAGGGCCATCCTCGAAAATCAGCTCATCACAAAGCCACAATGGATTACACAGTAGACACACCGGCCTGCAGCTGATAGTGCATAAAGCAAGGGAAGGGAATGATGTTTCGGGCCAACACAGATTATGTAACGGGAATTTATATCTGCACATACCATCATTACTATTCACACATACATAAATAGAACAATGCCAAAAATACCCTCATCACGTTTTGTTATCGTGTGGAACTATAAGTTCCGCATCAGTGCGGAACTATTAGTTCCGCGAGTGTTATTTATAGCACACACATACAAATAACACGCACGGAACTATTAATTCCGCACAGATGTGTGCGCTAAAAATAACACTCGCGGAACTATTATTTCCTCGAATTTATTTCAAATGCGGAAATAATACTTCCGCAAGAAGAAAAGTAAGAAAACGATATTCTCTGCAACCAAATGCCGTTTCACACATGTTTTGATTATTTAGAATATTATTAAATCACATTCCTTGAATATTTGAATGGAATCTCAGAGATTTTGAGATCTCAAACAATCACATTAAAATTTATGCTTTCGTTTTTTTTTGGGATCTCATTCTTTTAGAGTTCTAGACAATTCGATCCCTTTTAATTTTTTCATTTTTTTTTACATTAACAAAACACCCTCTTCCCCTGAATCTGTAATTTTGGTTCCTTTGCTGCAGCTACAGAAGGAACTGGGGATCCGACTGCCAAAATTTGAAACTAACAATGACCCAAAACAAAGAGTACGTAAACTGGAAAAAATCAAATAATTTTTACCTTTTTATTTGTTTAAGTATTTTTGTTGAAGACAATAATGCATGAATAATGCGGAATAAACCAATTGTTGAAACTTAAAAATGTGAAATTAATATTGCATCATTGAGGAGTTTTAAAACGAAGATAACTTCGTCAAAAAAAAAAACAAAGGTAACCATTATTCTGGATCTGTGGGATTGAGGAAGAGTAGCGATGGGTGTGAAACGGCATTTGGGTGCAGAGAAGATCGTTTTCGTACTTTTCTTCCTGCGGAAGTATTATTTCCGCATTTGAAATAAATTCGCGGAAATAATAGTTCCGCGAGTGTTATTTTTAGCTCACACGTATGTGCGGAATTAAAAGTTCCGCGCGTGTTATTTGTATATATGTGCTATAAATAACACTCGCGGAACTAATAGTTCCACACTGATGTGGAACTATTAGTTCCGCACGATAACAAAATACGATGAGGGTATTTTTGGCATTGTCTGTTTATGTATGTGTGAATAGCAATGATAGTATGTGCAGATATAAATTCCCTTATGTAACATAGTCTAAATTGGGCTTTTACCCTCGAAGGCCCAATCATGTTGAACATGTGTCAACATAGAATTTGCCGCCTCTTTGACCAAAAAAAAAAAGAATTTGCCGCCTCATGACCAAAAAAAAAGAATTTGCCGCCTAAGCCCAACAAAAAACCTGCGTCGCGGACGGGAGCGGCCACCGCCTCCACCGTGCCCTCTGCACAAAACCCAAACTCCCTCAACTAGTCAAAGCAGCGAGGAAGGAAATGGACAACGGACACAAGACGCGCGTGGCATGCACGATCGCCGCTTTAGTAGCTGCTACTATCATCTCCGTCTTCTTCACCGTACGACGCCGTACGAGGCGGAAGCACCTCAACAACTCCCCTTCGAGTTCGTGCTACTCACATTCCGAAGCGAAGCCACAGTACACGTTTAAGCGAGTCTTAGCGGACAATTCCTACACGCCGTTCAAGCACTTGAGCCTCAACGGCGACAATAGCGACGGTACGTTTGAAACTCCGCACTCGACGTTCGAGTGTTTGGTTGCCGAGAAAGTGAAGGAAAATGAATCGCGTGAAAATTTCCGTGTTCAATCCTTATTCTCAGTCGCAGTAACGTCATAGTTTTTGCTTACCCTTCGATACTTTGAGGAATTTTTATTTATGTTTGTTTATTGCGATTCTTGCATCAGTTTAGTTAAATGAAGTAGCTTAGTCCAGTTCAGTCTAGCTATCAGTGCAAACACGGTGGAATTTCGTGATGTTTTTTGGAAGTTTTAATATAGCTAAATCGATTGAGGTTTAAATTCGAAGTGATATAAGATTTCGTTGAGAAATTGGCACGTAATTCTGAAAGCTAGAAATCCGTTGTTTATGTTTCTTTTGTATTCTTGATGACCTACTACATTGAGTTCTGTATGTATAATTGTAAGGATTAAGCTGAGTGTGGTGATTTTCTTGCAGAGAATGGTTCAAATTCGCATCCGTTTGAGACAGAGATTACGGCATTGTTAAAAAGTCCTCAGCCTGAAATAGAACTTAGTGCTGAGGGCGTGGACATGGAAATGAATGATTCGTATGTTTGGGTGGATACAGAGATGCAGTTAAAGGAGCTGGTCGACGTATTGACCAAGGAAAGGTTCTTTGCTGTGGACACAGAACAACATAGCCTACGCTCTTTTCTTGGCTTTACAGCATTGGTTCAGGTAATTTTGTGTTAAGTCCTAAATTTCTTCGATTGCATTATGCCAATAATTTATTTTTTTGATATTTTTTTTTATGATGCGTGTGTCTTTTTATGTTATCATCAAGCAGATTTCTACACAGCAGAATGATTATTTGCTTGACACAATTGCCCTGCATGATTCTATGGGAATTCTTCGCCCAGTTTTTGCCAATCCTTCAATTTGTAAAGTATGTAAGTTATCGGTGTCATGTTTCCATGGGGGGGATGATGTTTTCAATTTCAATAAGTTGCTCTTTTCAAGCCTAAATTTATACCTTTTTAATAAAAAAAATTATAATACAAAGTTATAATAATTCAGATTCTTTTTCCTTTTTATGTGTAGACTGCGCCATAATTTATTGAAAATATTCTATGTTTTCGTTGTCCAAGTTTATTTGTTCCCGTTTTTTATCTCAATGAAAAATTTGTGGATAGGTGTTCCATGGAGCCGACAATGATGTTATCTGGCTACAGAGGGACTTTCATATATACATTGTTAATCTATTTGATACTTCAAAGGTGAGTTATTTATGGTGCTATCATGTCACCTGACTGTGTATCAGATGCCATGTACCATACAGAAATTTCTCCTCATGCCTGGCAACTTTATATATATATATGTGCTTATGTACTGCAGGCATGTGAGGTGCTGTCAAAACCACAGAAATCACTTGCTTATTTGCTCGAAACATACTGTGGTGTGATAACAAATAAATTATTACAGGTTTGACCTGATCATGCTTAATATACTACATTGGATGATTTCATTGGTTGTCATCAACAATGTTGTAGTCTGAACTCTTAAGTATTTACTATTTAGCATGGATATGTTTGAGTAAAATGTAATGCCTAAGTTTTTCATGTAATGAATAGCAAAGTTCAACCTAGAATGAATTTGAGCATTAAAAACAATTATACAGTTCTAGCATCCTATGTGCTTTTCCCAAAGAATAATAGATGTCTTGAGTGCCTTATCTAGAATGGGAAAATTTACTCTCTTTCTTTTACAAAGTTTTTGTAATATTCTTTTTAATTATTGTTTCACGTGTTTTGTCATATAAACCATAATCATCATTGTCTTATATACATGGGATTGCAATTTCAACTTATAAAGGAATTTGATTGCAAGCAGTTGATATTAAGACTTGAATTTATTAAACTGAAACAGGGAAACATTGGAACTATGTTTTAAAGAAAAAGACTATATTTGAATGTTTCTAGAATGATCAATATATACTATTCATTGAACTAAACAGGGAAACTTTGGATTTTAAAATTAACATCAACAACAACAACAACAACAATAATTGAATGTAGCTTGAAGCTTGAATAATGAATTCTTTTTGGCAATCATGTGGGGAGATGTTTATATCAAGAACAAAAATTACAAATGTGTAGTTCAAATAATACAGTTAGTCTGACTTTTTAGGGGTCATCATTTAAATTGAAACTGAGGTTGCTCTGTTCCTGTAGGGAAGAAGAGATTTCTAGATCGTACATTGGAAAAGCTTCCTTTTCTACTGATTCAGAAGTAACCTTCTGAACAATGAATCATATTTTCTACCAATTACATTGTCAATGAATCTTTTAAATTTTGGTGCATTAGTAGTTTTAATGGTGTAGGCAACTAGGAATTTAGTATGAGGTACATTTCTCGTTCACATAGTAAAATGTCATGAATAAGACACAATGTTATTATTATGGTTTTGGGATTTTTTTTCTTCTGTTAATGACTAGAATTGCAATTTTTTTAATATGCTTAATTGTAGCGTGAAGACTGGAGACAGCGCCCTCTCTCAGCAGAAATGGTACAGTATGCACGGACGGATGCACACTATCTGTTGTATATTGCAAACTGTCTGATTATTGAACTCAAACAACTGGACAACGGTATTCCTTCTTGTCTGATATTGAGAGGAAAGAGAGCAAAAAGAGAAACCAGAAATTTCTCTAATAAATACTAAGCATTTTATTAAGTAGACTGAAACTTTGAATATCTACCTGGTCAAGCTCTCTTTCTTCTCCTCTATATCTTCCCCATGCCCCAAAAAAATATGGCTATGGAAATAACAAGATTATTTTAAACCTGAGATGTCCAAGATCTGCAACCATAATTATGGTATGGTCCTAAGCATTTTGTCATCTTGACAGGATAACTTTGATGAACTAACTGAAGAAATGATCTTTTTCTTTGTCACTTCGCAACTCAACAACTCATTTAGATCTTTTTTTGTTATTGTGGGTCAAAATTCTGAATTTGTTATTGTGTCAGAAAACTCCTGCTCCGATGACAAATTCCATTTTGTTCTCGAGACTAGTCGGCGTTCAAACATGACTTGTTTACAACTTTACACAAAAGAGATTGAAGCTTCGCCTGGAGAATCTGCTGCATTATCATTATGTTCACGTCATGTGAGCAGTCAAGGCTTTCCTTCAATTTCCAATGAAACCCAGGTTTGCTTCTTTGTGTACGGATTTGAAGTAGTGTGAGTGGTCTAGCTGGATATATTTTGTTCTAACGTGATTCTCTGATTACAGTTTCAGTATACCGTGAGGCAGTTGTGCGCATGGAGAGACTTGATGGTCAGTTATGTATAAAGGCTTCTCAAGTTTAGCTACCATTAAAGAATAGTTTTATTACTGTAACTATGTTTTTTTCCACATCCTTTTGTTAAGGACCACTTTAACTTAGTCTGCAAATTATGAGATGGAACAGAAATTTATTTTCCATGGTCGTAGTCATTTGAGATATCTCAACATGCATCTTGAATTATGATAACATCTTTGCTTGCTGTTACACAAAATAAAACCTTGGGAGTAAAACTGGACTGAAAAAAAGTAGGAGAGGTAACCAGGTATATTGAAGATTGATTTGATATGTTGAAATTTATTCCAATTGAAAATACTTGACAGTTGTTCAGTAATTAATTGGTGATAATTCGTCAAGTTTATTATTTATATTAATAGAAATATTTAAGCTTAAATTTTATTCTGCCATAATTTGTCACCAAAAGAATCTGCAAAAGTAAGTCAAATTGGGTCTAGTCTCTGCTCTCTATTATGATAATGAACTAAATTTATAAATCAAGGTTCTGTTGCCCGGTGTACAAATTTTGATGTAGTGCTGGTCTTCTATTTGATGTCAGAAAATTATATTTTAGTAACATGAGCTGATTATTCTGTGGCATGTTCATCATTTCAGGCTCGTATTCATGATGAGAGCTTAAAATATGTACTGTCAGACCAGGCAACTGTTACTTTGGCAAGTCAGCCTCCGGCAAGTCGATCTGAAATATATGACACCATAGTTCAGACTGATATCAATGTGGAAATGGGTCTCAACTCTTTCATCCCTTCCCCATCTCCTGTTGTTTCCAGCCACCTGAGTGATATCTATCATCTGCTTGCAAACGAGTTGGTTAACCATGGGGATATTTATTCAAATATTCTTCAGAAGTGTCTAGGTCAAAATGGGAGTTGTAAACTTAATATATTTAATTATGCTTTGTTGGTTAACAGTAACCTGAGACCTACTTTAGCCTATAAACACTCGAGCCTAAAAAACCCTAGACAATTCACCCGGAAGGCTTCTCGAGATTTGTTCGTTCAAAAATTCTCTTGCAAATCTCCTGTTTATCACAATTGCCGGATATATGCTAATGATGGGAGGATGCTTTGTTATTGTGATCGTAAGAAGCTTGAATGGTTTGTTCACTTTCACTTTAATTCCATTTGTAAAAAGACCAAAAAAGGTGCTGCTTCTACATGATTAATTTTCAAATCTCCAGGTACCTTATCCGGGATCTTGCAAAACTTATTGATGAGGAGCCCCCAGCTATAATGCTTCTTTTTGAACCCAAAGGCCGCCCAGAGGACGAAGACAATGATTTTTATATCCAAAGTAAGAAAAATATATGTGTTGGGTGTGGTGAAGGAAATCACTACTTGCGATATCGAATAATCCCATCATGTTACAGAATACATTTCCCTGAGCATTTGAAAAGCCATCGCTCTCATGATATTGTCCTACTTTGTGTGGATTGCCATGAAGTTGCCCATGCTGCTGCAGAGAAGTATAAGAGAAAAATAGCTGCTGAATTTGGGATTCCTCTCTATGTTCGTAGGGTAATTCATCCAGGGCAAGAGACTGAAAAACAGAGTGAGGAGGGAGGTGTATCCCCATTACAACTACGAACAGCTGCTATGGCTCTTCTACGCCATGGGCCAAGAATGCCTCTCAATCGTCGTGAAGAACTGACTGAGGTTTGATCTTATTTGATCTTATTTCTGTCTTTTATTGGTTGCTCTGACACAGCTATTGTAGAGCGTCAGCTGATGCTAGCCAACTTGATAGTTTGGATAGACTACAGGGCTTAAATGTGGTTATATAGACAAGTGGGAATGAATTTGTTTAAGTAGTTTTTTGAAGATAGTTTGGATGCATTTTAAATATTAAAAATGAGTTCTAAATTGCCCCAGATGTTTATCTCGTTACTATTATTTTTTGGGCAGATTGTAAAGAGATATTATGGAGGAAGGGAGATATCTGAGGAAGATCTTGAAAGAGCTTTGCAAGTTGGCATGAGTCCTCATGAGAGAAGAAAATTTGAGAAGAAGAGAGGGTTTTCATTTAGACATTCCACAGGGAGTACTGCTGTGCTGCCACAACAGGAGAATCATGCTGATTGTGCACCCAGAATGAGTAATGTGGACACGTTGAATGTTGATGCTCTCGATGGTTCATATGCAAATAAAGAAACAAGAAAGGTAGATAGAGAACTTTTGATGGAAAAAGATGATTTTGGAAAGCCCTTTTTAGCTTCCGATCTTGCAGTTGAAGGAGCTACTTCAAATGGAAATACCATCTTGGTTAAAGCTACAGATTATAATGAAAGCAGTAACTCTGCTGTAAATGTTGATAACAGTCTGATCAGAAGGCAACCAAATGTAGTTAGTGACATATCTTATCCCCCTAGAGATGAAGAATCGACACAAGCTAAACATAATTCGAAGCTATCACTCTTGGGACATGGACCACATGGGAAACAAGTTGTAGAACATTTACTGAAGGAGTATGGTGAAGATGGCATTGGAGAGTTTTGTCAAAGATGGAGACAAGTATTTGTGGATGCTGTAAATCCACGTTTTCTTCCTGCTGGTTGGGATGTAAAACACAGGTATGCTATAATTAATTATTTTTCTACTTGCTTACTTTCTACTACAAATAGTCATCCTTGCATCATTAATTTATGCTTAATAAGCATCTATTTTATACCATCAGTATATTTTTTCTATAAGGCATATTTTAGTCAAATCTGTAAGGTAACAAGAGTATAAATGTGTAATCTTTATTTTGAACAATCAAGAGGCTGGAAAAATAACGTCACTTTGAAGTTAATGCAAAAGAGACTAACATTAGGTTCATACCTCATATTGCGATTGAATATAATACATAAACAAAATCCGGCATTTACATTTTAGTCACTTACTGGCCAGTTTATAAGGCAATTGATGTTGCTTGAAGTTGTAATCGAAATTGGTAAATATGATTCTTAGCTAACCATCCAGAAGAAAATCCCATTGATACTCATGTTGCTGCCATTAGATAGTTATTTGTAGTGCACTGATAATACTAATATGTATAATAACTGAACTATTATTCTTTTCCACAAGGCTTTGACTTTGGACACTATTTTGCCAGTGGAAGAAGGGACTTCGGTGAGTTCAGTGTGTATAATCCTGATAGAAGAGCGGCTGCTGCTAGTACGGAGTGAGACCTTGCAGATTGTACGAGTAATGCGCGTATTTTGGTACTTGAATGCTATCAAGATTTCAGTGTAATACACCACCTCTCACGGTATTTGCTTGTACTCTTCAAAAAATGAAAATACTGTGATAGAATGATGGAAACTACACAATAGACACGTTATCCCCATTTTGTTAATTTTATTATTCAAGAGATTTTTGAGTATTTTGTATTTTATTTAAAAAAGCGCAAGTAGCTTTTGAGAACATTTCTGCCCATGCTTCAATCATCTATTTTTATATAAAAAAATTAACCTCAGGTTCTCATATTATGACACATGTCACCTTCCAAGTTTGACACACATCATAATTTCTTATTATTTTCAAGTAACATTGTTTTGTTTATGATGTATTTCTTTTTACTATTTTTATTTAAAAAAAACTCATACTTTATAAGAGTAGAGTCTATAGACTAATTCAAACATAAAAATATGAGCATTCTCATGAAATTACCACAAAGATGTGATACCTATTTTTCAAACTTGACAACACAACTTTGGATCCCTAGCCTAAAGACCACAGACAAAACAATTAATTATTATATAAGAAAAATAAATCTTGATAAAGACGTGTTATGTCCTAAAACATCTTATTTTCTAGCTAAGATACATGTCATCTCTCAAATCTTTTTATTTTTGACCAAAATTAATTCTTTTGTTGAATTTTTCCTAAGGTTAAATCCATCGGCTAGTTCTTTTTGAGAAAGGTACCACTTACCTAGACCACTTACCTACCTATGATCTCTTCCCAAACCCTCCAATACGGATAAAACACATTTTTACTTTTGGTTAGAATTTGAAGTAATGGCTGAAGTGTTCAATGGATCAATACGGTGTTATAGTGCCTTATTGTGCATGAAATCATGATTTCCCTGATATTAAGTTGATGGTTGCCACTAGAATGAGATTTCAAGTTACAGCATGAACAGTTTTCATTTAATAAGGTGGACTCTTCTTTTTTTGCAACTAATAACAACGAATAAATATCTCTTCCTCGATCTGTACCTGGGTTTCTGTCTTACATCCATATATCCATAATTACAAAATTTCCGTACATAACAAGAATCTACTTGGGCCGCCAACCGAGCAGAAATGCCTCGAAAGTGCGCACTGTAAGATGCAAGGAACCCATAGTTCTAGACGATTGTCCACTCCAATAGACCAAAGCATCTTCAAATAGAACTCTACACCATCACCATTATAAATTACAACGAAAGGATAAAAACTGTACCAAAGGGGTTATGAAGTCAAACCAGTCAGTTAAAAGTATTACCATAGTAGAACCAATTACAGTGACAAAAGCTGTGACTTGTGGTCAATGCCGTTGAATATGTAGGTTCCGGACATTGGCACAAATTGCCTTGTTATGAGCTGCGAGGAACAAAAGTAATGTGATTCCCCAACTCAAATATTCTACTATTGTGAGCTAGAATTGCAAACCTTAATCACTTCTTGTGACGCAATTCCTCCAACCAAAGCAGCAACAGCATGAAGCTCCGCAGCACCAAATCGACACATCTCGTTAATAAGGTCCTCGGCCAAAGTAGCACCATTGCATCCCAAGTCACTAAGTAGGCCAAGTGCTGTGCTCTTTAAACGAGGTATATCCTCGTCCATTGCACTGCAAAATAATTATCATATAAACAAAAGCCAATTTCAATAATAAGTCCCATTATAAAACAGGGAAAACAATTAGACCTTCAACAGTGTGAGGTATTACCTGTCAAACTGTCCAGGAAAACTGTTGTAATTAGCAGCAAACCGGTCAACAGCACGGAGCAAAATATAAATTCCGACAGCAATGCTGCCATGTATATAAACAGGAAACCAGCTTTTCAGCAAGATAAATCCTTCTTCGCAGATTAATCTTAACAATCACCCAGAAGCATTAATTATAAAATGGGCGTAACCTGTAATCCTCATCAGTTAGGTACTTTTGTAACTCAGGTAGGTTTGGAGAATTAAACTCATCTTCAATCAGACGATACCTGCAAACCTACAAAATAAAGGTTAGTATGAGTATCTACACAGAAGACCAGCAAAAATCTCTAGTACTGTAATTGCTAATTTTAGACAAAGGGCTAGGCTGGTGGATCCTGGAGAGAAGGTTTTTTTTTGGGGGTGGGGAATACTAAGCTTACATTATATGAGACCCATCCATAACCCCACATGCTTACTTTGAGTTTTCTTGCATTTTTACAGAAGCTTTTAATTGTTGCCTTTGGAATGCTATTTGGATCTCTACCAATTTTCTTCAAAGTACTTCTCACCAGTCGTTCTATTACAAGAAAGTCAGCCTCAGCCTTAGCTTGATAGATATTCTGTAAATTCACATATTGCCTGCAGGAGGGTAGATACACCTAGGGTAAATAAATTAATGATATTTATTTTCCAGAGAAAATAAAAAATTATTTTGAAAAATATATAAAGATCTGGCTACTAACTCAGTGGAAGAAGTCATATCTGGTATAGATCCTTCAAGAGGTGCCTCCCCACCACCTTCATTTGTAACAAATTCCTGTAAAATGATGGAAACGCCAAGTAAACAACCAAGAACATTGACATGAATTATAGTTCTCCAGCTCAAAACTTAATAGTGAGGTTCCATAGCTACTTTCATTACTCCTCTAGTCTTTCAATTTCTCATGTTTCTAACTAATTATCATCTAATAAGAAAACATTACCATATCAAATTACATAAGAAATTTTGTCAACTTCTAAGTAAAGCAAACTTTATCTGATGCAAGTCAGTGATGCAATGCCAGGAGCACCAACCTTTAGAGCTGCCACCAACACCCAAAAATCCGATGAACTAGAGTCCACTTCAGCAGAACTGTCATTTAGTATCTGTTGCAACTCCGAACCTAAGAAAATAAACAGCTTTAGAGAAAATCTCATAATTTTGATTAGACTAGTGCTGTAAGTGTTCATACAACAGCTAAAAATTCTAGATGGAAACAATTTTTAATAAAAAATAAAAGAAACTTGAAAAGAGTTGATCATAATGATCCCACCCTTATCCTTGACAATAAATTCTTCCATAGCAAGCAAAGTATGGTTTTGTCAATTGTCAGAGACAAGGTAACAAAATTTTCAATGAAAAAGTTTCTTGTAATTTCATCGCAAAGATCAACAAATGGAGTTTTGGAACCTTTATATAATATATAATATACTTGACATTTAAAAGATTTGACAGTTTTCTTCAGCCAACCCTTTCCAAGTATCCTATAAAATTTAAAACTACCAAGTTTGCAAAAGACAATACATTCTTATGCTCCTTTATCCATGAAAACAAAAGGATAGAGTGATTCCTAAAATGAAGATTGGCAGAAGCATTTGTTACGACCAGTTAATCATGAATTATCTACTTACTAATTCCTTGGGGAGCAAATACTTTGAATGAGGATTCAATAGCTTCTTTATAATTATCTTCATCTTGTGCAACCATCCCAGCCTTAAGAAGATCCTACATTGTTCACATCCAAAGCTAATCACATAACTAGAACAGCAGTATATGAAAAGGCTAAATAATTAAACAACAAACCTTGAACTCCTTTTTTTCTTCTCTGGTAGTTGGAAGCCTACCACTGTGGCTTTTGGCCCACTCATCAGCCATCTGGACAAGAATGACAACATATGGTATGTGCTTATGAGCCACGGGATCTTGCACGTTCAAGTCAATGCCCTCTGCAAACCTGCAGGTACAGGTACGCATGCAATGAGGACATCAAGTGGAACTGTGGAACGACCATGTCTATGGTCTCTGCTTTACAGCAATTACATTGGTTGGCAAGTGAAATTGATGAAGGCAAAACAAGATCTTAGTATATAAAGGAAATTAACCAAAAAATAAAATAAGATCAAAACTACTCTATACCTCTTGAGTTCAGGCCACGGATTATTTAACCGGAGATCATCCAGAAAATGCTCGGGCTTTGACTCAATCACAGTATGTTCCTATTAGACCCGACAAAAAGTAAACTAAAGCATATAAATCAATATTCAATAACCTGTCAATTCTTTTGATAAATGTATTTTCAGCTTTCTACTTCGCACATATGACTAGAAAAGAAAATTATAATCTGTTGCAATTCCATCTTTCACTTTCCTTCTCTTTTTAATAACATTTTTCAAATAGCCACGTTCATTTAACAAATATCGGAATAAAATTACACCGGTGCTAAAAATTAATACCACGTATCCTCACTCCTCAGGCATCAGTATTCCTGGAACTTGTACTATAAAAATATACCAAATTACCTTCAAACTAATTCGAACAAACCCTGTAAGGCCATAGGAGCGAGCAAAGATCAACATAACATTTGCCTCCCTGCAGATTCGGTCAAGCTTTATCATTGAATTTTCCACCAGCTGAAAGTTTATCAAAGAGTACCATCAATGAGATTGCATTTCAAAAGAATACATAAAGCAATATGCTCTTTATAAGGTTTGGTTTAAATTTTTAACTAAGATATAATTACCAATTGATTGGTTTCTTTCATGCAGAAAGACACATTAAAAAAATCATAATTTTGAATGGATGCACATTATCTACTTTAACAACAAGTCTCCAAGTGAAAAATTTAAATCATCATCTTACAGAAGTTGTAAGAATTATAGTGGCATACCTGTGTGGCAACAACCAAAGTAAATTGAGAAAAGAATGACGGATTTGTCTCAATCAATGCTTCTGGATACTCTTCTACAAATTTTGCCTTAACTGCATCATTCAGCTCCTGAAGAAATGAGCATACACATTTTGCCTTTGACTGCCCAAGGCTTGATTCATCCACTACAAGAAAAGACACAAATTGAGGAACAAAAGAAACACAAAACCAAATAAAACAAAACCAGAACGCAACAAGAAGATAATGTACCCAAAAAATTGTTTCCAAGGTCACCCACTTCAACTTTAGATCCATCGACTACAGTGATGCTTCCAACCCCACCGAGAACAAGATTCTTAAGTGTTTCAGAACCAGTAGGACCACAGTTAAGCAAGCAAATACTAGATTTCTCAAGGGCTGCCTGTCCCTGATCACCCCATATTCTGCAATTTTCAAATAAACAACATAGCGTATAAATGATATCAGAGATGTCTTAAACATTACCCAAGAAAAGAAAAACGGTAGCACAAGCAGATAGATAACAATTTAATTTCATATATCAGAATACATTAATTCAACAGAGAGAGGGGGGAGTTTCACAGCAATGGAAGCACCTAGCTAGAAGATAAGTATAAGAACAATGGGAATCGATTAAACGAGAGCGTATTAAAGAAAGGTCCAAAAATCAGAACGATCACGAGTGCAGCGTCCTTCAGTAACAGGGCACGAAGGATAGTTATCTTACTGCTACTGGAATCGGGACATTTCACTCATAAAAAAGCAACGATTACGATAACCACTTTCACTTTCCGTTATGCAAATAAAAGCAGCTCCACTTGAAGATGCATCTCACTCCGCTCCAGTTCATTCATAGTCCTCCAATCCACTTCATCAAATCACCAAATCCCTAGCACCGTACGACAAATTCCACAGGACCACAAACAACTCTGAGTGGACTTTCGAATCTATCTATGCAATAAACACCGTAACAAAATCTTCGACTCGTTCGAGCAATTAACGATCGCAAAAGGAACAAGCACGCACGCACGCACGCACAATGCTCGAATCAATTCATACAACAAATTGATAATCCAATATTCAAATACTTGCACATGAATACTCAGTTCTCTTCGCCATATAGAGTTTGTTAGGTTTTTTAGGGGCACGAACGGTTAGGGTAGAGAGGGCGAGGTGGAAAATTAGGTGAATGTGGTAGGGAGAGTTACCTGAGCTGCCGATCGTACTTAACTTTGGGTTCTGCCATTGTTGAGTTCGGACCCGCTTTTCTGCTGTTATTTTCTCTTCTTCCCACTTGCTTCGCTCTTTTGCCACTTGCTTGCTCACTCGCTTGCGACTAACGCTGTGTGTGTGTTGTTGGTATATCGGCTTCAGTTATACGATGGAAAGGTGAGTTGACGGCGACGAATTAAAGTCACGACGTCGTATTATGTCACGTCTGTTAGATTCCCAAATCATTTTTTTTTTGACATGAAATGTAGATATTTTTTTTTGGCATTCCCAGGAACTAGGGTTGGACACGGGGTACGGTAAACCCGAACCGACCCAGGGCTTCAAACGTGGTTTGGTTCGGTCCATTGTTCGGATCAAGTCCAATGGGTACTAACCCGGTGGAAAATCGGATTGGGGTATCGGTTCTAGAAAATTTCGAACCGACCAGACCCGAACCGAACCGAAGGGTCCATTAGTAAGGATGATTAGACCACCGAGTCAGTAGTGCTACGCGAGTTTCTTTCTTTCCTCCTTCCTTCCATCTAGGGTTTTCTCTCATCCCATGCTCCTCTCTCTCATCATGACGGCGGCGGCGCTGCAAGCATCTCCTTCCCACGACGTATGCTTCTTCCTGTGCAATGGTGGTACTGCAAGGCAAGCATCTCCATCCGCTGTGGTTCGTTCTTCTGTCACGGATGAGGTTCTTCAGTCACAGTGATTTCATTCTCCCTGTCACGGTGGTGGTCCTCCTTCCCTGTCACGACGGTGGTCCTCCTTCCCTGTCACGACGGTGGTCCTCCTTCCCGCCACAGTGGTCCTCCTTCCTTGTTGTCACGATGGTTTTCCTCTATCACGGTCCTCCTTCCCTGTCACGGTGGTCCTTTGTCCTTCCAAGCGCGAGATCTCTGTCACGATGGGTCGCCTTTGTCCTTCATTGGTGTTCTATTAAGAAAGTTTCGATTTTTTATCTCCGTTTTTGTGTTTTTCAGCCATGGAGGTGTATAGTTCCTGGGATGCCCTTCATCTTTGTGTTCAAATTATTATTTCTCCCTTCTCATGTTTTGACCTTTTTTTGCCTTTGTTTTGTTGTAAATGATACAAGTTGTCAACTGATGTGGGTAACTGGGTATGTGTAACTGGTTATTTGCATTGTGATCTGCATTCTGCACCCACAGAGAGTGAATTTGAGTCAGACGTATTGGTTTATTTGCATTCTGCATTCTTGCTTTTGGTTTCTATTTTTTCAGATTTTTTCCATATTTTTTTTCTATTTTTTCTTGACTTTTCTGTTTTCAATATTATTTTAATAATAAACCCAATACCCGATCCGAATCAAACCGATCAAGCATGGGTTGGTTCGATTCGGGTTTAGACCCAAAAACTCGCATAATCGAACCAACCCAAACCGACTTCTATTCATCGGTTCGGTCTCAAATACTGTCTCAACCTGAACCGACCCGATCCGTGCTCAGCCCTATAAGGAACTATAGATTTGGATACTTGAAAAGTGACCACTAACACAGTAAAGGCCCAACCCAATATTGATTTCTCTCTTCCACTTCTCTCTCTTTTTTCCAGTGTAGTTAAAATCGGACCGGAGACCGATTGAACAGGGAACCGGACCCCTGTCCGGTCTGGTACTTCCTGAAAATCGGTCTGTCAAAGAACCGGTCAAAAATCGGGAAAATCGGTCAAAAACTGACCAAAACCAGGAAAACCAGCCAAAAACCGGGTTGAACCGGTTCACACTTTAATTTATTTTTAAAAAAATCAAAAAAATCAAAATTTTTATTTTTTTAAATAAATAGATATCACTTTTTTTAATTATTTGTAATTTTAAATATTTTATATTATGAATTATGACATTTAGTAGTAAAGTTTAATTTTTCTTTATAAAGTTATGACTTTTATGTTAATTTTTGCTCAATATTGTATAAGTTTAGAGTTTAAAATAACATTATATATCATATATAATATTATATTTATAATTAAAATAATATTATTTTATTATACCCCGGTTAAACCCCCGTCGAACCTATGAACCTTTAACTCTTGCCCTCACCGGTTCAGTGACCGGTCTGGTTTTAACTACCTTGCTTTTTTCTCACCATCACCCCATTTCTACCTCTTTCAGCGACCACCTTCTTTACCATCTCCATCATATTTCTCCCTTCCAACTAAATTTGGTAGAGCTTGCAGCTATATCTTACCACCAGAGGTCTATTATGTAGCACTGTTCTACTCAAATATGTCGTAATAACTCTATTGCATATTTGCATATCACTATTTCACTTAGAGTTGTTACCGGACATGTGTCGACCCGAATAAAAAAAGAAACAAAACTCAACTCTATCAAAACTTTTTTGCAATAGGAGGATGTTATCACTTTTGTTTTTATTTGTTGTTTCAAGATTGCTATCTATTTAATTTAGAGTGTACATGTCTAGTCTGTTATTATTTATATGTTATGCGCTGCTGTAATATTCTCTGTTTAGCATCCTGTAATTGTGTAAGTGTCCCTTAAATAACTTTTGACAAAAAAGATTTAATATTTTTAGAGAAATGTTATATCCTCATACAAATCCTCCTCCTACTTTATAAAGTAAGACAGTGAATACAACTAATATCTTGAAAACATAAAAAATATTTAATATTTTCTCCATTTAATAATTATGAGAATTTGTAGGAATAAAATGTAAGAGTATTTAGAATTATTCATATTTTCAAGTTATTCAATAATTTTGTATGCAATGTAATTTTTATTGGTTTGAATATTGATTGAATTATAATTATCGATTATTTTTAAGTTATTAAATGATTTTGTTTTAATTTCTGTAATATTTGGTTCATTTTAAATTAGTCACTTTAATAAGTGGACAATATTATTTTTAGTTTCTAAATATTATAATTAATTTAATTTAATATGATCTTAATATTACAAGAAAAAAACAAAACAATGAGAACCATAAACAAAAAATTCTATTTTTCAGGAATTATATAAAAAAAGATTTTTGCAACAAATAAAATAAAAAATAAATATATTTGCGTGAACTAAAAATATATTTAAATTTTCTTATTATAAAATTAAAAAATGCATGTTTGTTATTATTATTAGTATAAAAAAATGCATGTTTGTCGGGTTTTATTTTTTGGTGATTTTTGTCGGGTTTTACAATGTCAGCAGACCGGAGCTTCAGCTCAGCCTCATTGGTGCTCTCACAAAACAAGTACTAACACTAACACCCCTGACATTATTCAATTGTCAGCATCACTGGATCAACCCAAGGCACGCGGCCCTAGTTCACATTCCTTCTCCACACGCCTCTAGCATAATAGGCCATACCACCACCCCATACCCCTCCTCCATTTCCATCCCCTCTCTATTCTCCAGTTGCAGAAGAGGCCACAAAACCGTTACTATCCCAATACTACACACACCTTCTCTCCCTATCCTTGCTACGAATGCGTGATCACCACCATGAATATAACTGCCTCTTCGCTTCTCAGAACAACCAAGCCTAAACTCTTCCCTTCTTCTATTTCTAGAACCTTCGCCTATCCTCCTTCCCTAACTGCCTATTCATCCCGCAGTTCCTTCTCCGTCGCTTCCCGATCCTTCCGCTGCTCCGTTCCCCGGTGGAGCCACCGCCTCCATTCGACCTCTCCGCTCAGTCTTCGTCGTCAGATCAGAGCCGTCGCTCCCGTCGTCGAACGCTTCCACCGCAAAATCGCTACCATGGGTACTTCATCGCTGTTTGTTTTTATTTCTATTTGATTTGTCCATTTCCACTGCGATTCACCGTTTTTTCTGTTATGAGCATATCGATGCCTCGTTTTTGGTTTAAGGAGTTGTTGTAATTTGCACTGTTTAACTGTCTTGGTGTGTGTTTTTAACGTGTTGTCAAGTTTCTAATCCACGGTTCTGAAATTTATGTTGTGATTGGCCATTGCAGCCAACGAAAATCCTTTCAAGGGAAACTTGACAAGTCTCCCCAAGCCCGGTGGCGGCGAGTTTGGAAAATTCTACAGTCTTCCTTCTCTCAACGATCCAAGAGTTGGTAATTTGCTAAACTTGGCGCATGGTTTATTTCATGTTATTTATTAAATGAACGGAAAATTGGTTGAAGTATGTGATATTTGTAAGTTCATATTTAATATTTAATATTTAATTAATATTACCCGTGAATAGAGGATTGGTGTCTCCTTTGTTAGAGTTAGTTTAATTACTGATAATTTCAACTTTATGTGTGCATGACAGACAGATTACCATACTCCATTAGAATTCTCCTTGAATCTGCCATCCGCAATTGTGACAACTTCCAAGTCGCTAAGGAAGATGTTGAGAAGATTCTCGATTGGGAAAACGCTTCTACGAAGCAAGTTGAGATTCCTTTCAAGCCTGCTCGTGTTCTCTTGCAGGTACTTCGTCAGCCTCTGAAATCTGGATGCAGTGAAATATTAAATATTAGGCATGGGTGATAATACTAAGTAATATGTTTTCTTCTTTTGAACTTCTTTCCTCTCCCCAGGATTTTACTGGAGTTCCAGCTGTTGTTGACTTGGCTTGCATGCGAGACGCTATGAATAAGCTTGGCAGTGATTCAAATAAGATAAATCCTCTGGTATTCATCCTTCTTATCACTTGTATGCCCTTCCATTCTTTATGAATTCATTGATGATAGTCCCCAAAGAGATTTCGAAATTTTAACTATACATCATGGCATGATACATGTACTTGAACACATAATTACTTTTGTGATATTACATCACTATTTGTTATGCACAGTAAAAAAAAGTTGAGTCTCATGTATTGCTTAAAGAAAAGTTAGCTTTTGTCCTGTAATTCTGACATATCTAGATGTAAACATTGTTTGCCATCTTTACTAGATAGCTGCTAATAGTTCTGCAATTGATATAAGATTAAAACAGTGAATAGTATATGAAAACTATTTGCTAACGTGTTTAGCTGCCCTGGTTAACTGATATAGCTTTTGGTTGAGTTTGGCAATTTTTTTGATGTAAAATTTATCATATTGGAACTGATTCTTCAAAGTTTGAATGATTACCAACACAAAATTTGATAACTACATTCTGCGTAGTTCTAGGGTTTTTCGAGTTTGAAAAATGCCATGTGAGACATATTTTCGTTGTATCCTATGTTTGTTAGAAGTGGTTCTGAGCAGTAATTGTTGGCAGGTTCCTGTTGATCTCGTCATTGATCATTCAGTTCAAGTTGATGTAGCAAGGTCTGAGAATGCAGTGCAGGCTAATATGGAACTTGAATTCCAGAGAAACAAGGAAAGATTTGCTTTTCTTAAATGGGGGTCAACTGCATTCCATAACATGCTTGTTGTTCCTCCTGGTTCTGGTATAGTACATCAGGTAAGTTTGGAAGCAGACATGCAAAATGACTTTATGGTATTTAAATGTTTCTTTTTACTGTTAATATATTTGGGGCTTGCGATGTGATATCTTGAATTCCAGGTCAATCTTGAATATCTTGGACGGGTTGTTTTCAACAATGAGGGCTTACTCTATCCTGACAGCGTGGTTGGGACTGATTCACATACAACTATGATAGATGGGCTTGGTGTTGCTGGATGGGGTGTTGGAGGTATTGAAGCTGAGGCAGCAATGCTTGGTCAGGTACATTACCTTCTGATCTTGATATATACACATGCAATACAATGAAGTTGATTCTGTCCAAAACACCAATGATTAATGAATGCTGACAGCATATTTAACTCTTTAGAAGTATTTGTTTATTTTCTTTATCTTGAAATAAGCATGTGGTGTAGTTTTGCTACAGTATGATGATTCTAATGCCGTGGGCTATGTTTCTTACAGCCTATGAGCATGGTTTTGCCTGGTGTTGTTGGGTTCAAGTTATCTGGAAAACTCCACAATGGTGTTACAGCAACTGACTTGGTTCTAACTGTGACACAAATTCTCAGAAAGCATGGTGTTGTAGGGAAATTTGTTGAATTTTATGGTAATTAAATACTTTTGACTCTCAAGGCCTACCGTCAAATATTTTTCTCTCCCTTTTTCAACATAGGCTGTTTGTCCTTGCTAATAATAGTTTTCATGGTTTTATTCTCTAGGTGATGGTATGGGTGAATTATCTTTAGCCGACAGAGCTACTATTGCCAATATGTCTCCTGAATATGGTGCCACTATGGGCTTCTTCCCTGTGGATCATGTTACATTGCAATATCTCAAGCTAACTGGAAGAAGTGATGAGACTGTAAGTACTATCAACTCATTTAGTATTTGCGATGCAATGCTTATGGACCTATTTGACCTTCATTTTGTCTGAATACAGGTGGCAATGATAGAGTCTTATCTCAGGGCAAACAAATTGTTTGTTGACTATAATGAGGTAGTTAGTAAATTGCTGTTGCCCTATACACTCCTTTTTAACAAAAATGAAATGTGTATATATCGGTGGTATTGCTAATTTATTTTCCATGAATTCAGCCGCAACAAGACAGAGTTTATTCATCATATCTTGAATTAAACCTGTCCGATGTTGAACCATGTATCTCAGGACCAAAGAGGTAAGATCCTATTCTCTTTCACATGATGCTCTGTCTGTTAATGTTGGTTTTTGTTTCAACTTCTATCCTGTTATCAATCTGATAATTCATACTGAATGATATTCTTTCCAGACCCCATGATCGAGTGCTTTTGAAAGAAATGAAGGCTGACTGGCATGCTTGTCTTGATAACAAAGTTGGATTTAAGGTTAGTAATACTGTGACATTCAAAAACCTTTTCTCATGTTTTGGTCCTATATGAAGAAAATATGATTTTGTAGTCTGATAGAAAACTATAGAAAGTGAAGGAAAATAAAAGTAAGTGAAAGAGATTTTAGAGAGAATCAGAAACTGTTAATTGTGATATTATTCTGAAAGGCAAAATCTGAAGTACACTGTTTCAAATATTTACAGGCAACACTCTATCTAACTGACATAACTGTCAGTTAATCAGAAGACTAACAACTTAACTAACAGAAGCTTCTAGCATAAGCTGGAAGCTTAGCACTAAAGCACATGAGCTGAGTTGACTCAGCTGTACACCTGATACACACCTAATACAATATTGACCAAAATACAGAATGTAGAAGTACAGAATATAATGTAAATGAACAATGCTCTAATATAGTCTGTAGCTTGGATTAGCTGTTGATTGTTAGTTTTAAGCAAAACTGCTATTTACTGCCCATTTGATTGTTTTGTTATAGAATGATAATCTGGTTCAGCTTAGTCTGCAGTTATAGACCAATGAATAACAGTGCTTCATTGTCCATGGTTGTTTGCAGTTAGGATTGTTACATCTGAACAAATTGACTTGAATCATTTTGTTTCTGAAACATAGAATATAGAACCATCAAACATCAATATTTATTTTCAATATGTTCATTCTAATTGTTTGAAGTGTAGATTTTGACTTGCAGATTCGGTGTATCTTTAGAATATACAAGGTCCATTTTATAATTGTTACTTATGTTTGCCTATTTCATCAACTCAATCAATGCCTGAAGTGACAATGCTATATTATTGATATAATTGATCTTCATCGACGTCAGTTCTGCCATTCACCTGTTAATTATATTTATCAATTTGTTGGTGACTTTCAAGTGCACAAGCATCAAGCTAATACGATTACTTATGTATGATATGGCTTCTGGCCTTTGAGAAAGTCCTCGTGTTACTATTTTTGCAAGACTCTTTCTTGGGGACCTTAACAGCAGCAATGATGTCAAAGGCTCTGTTTAATTTTATATATGCTTGCTTTCTTGATTCTTATGTTGGGAGTAAATGCCAGGAAGATCTGTGTGAATGAACTAGAGGGGGTCTTATGCATTACAAGACATTTATTCGTCGTTGTAATTGAGTATGCTGAAGTGGAGTCATCCATGTTTCATTGACTGTTTCCTGATCAGAACCCGGGATGGATATAAGATACTAATCTTCTAATGTTTTATTTACAGGGATTTGCTATACCAAAAGAGGCACAAGGAAAAGTTGCTAAATTTGATTTTCATGGGCAGCCAGCAGAGCTCAAGCATGGTAGTGTTGTGATTGCTGCAATCACTAGCTGTACGAATACATCAAACCCAAGTGTTATGCTTGGGGCTGGTCTCGTTGCAAAAAAGGCCCATGAGCTTGGTTTGCAGGTGAGGCACTAATATGTCGATAACAATGCTACTTCTCTCCTTTTCAGGATGGAATCCTTTGTGGTGTTTGTTTTTGCTGCCACTAATAAAAGGAACAAATTGTATGCCTTTTATGTGGTCCTTTTCTTTTCTAGATTCTAAGGATTGCTGTTTTTCACTATTTTACCAGGTCAAGCCTTGGGTTAAAACAAGTCTTGCTCCAGGCTCTGGAGTTGTCACAAAATATCTACTCCAGAGGTATTTGTACTTCTTATTAGAGTACTACTACTGTAATTTCTATTATTGTGTAGTCACTTCCAGTCTGCTCAATTTAGGGAAAATGCATTCTGATTTTGTATTTGTTTCTACTTCATGGCAGTGGACTGCAAAAATATCTAAATGAACAAGGATTTCATATCGTTGGATTTGGCTGTACAACGTGTATTGGCAATTCGGGGGATCTTGATGAATCCGTTGCTTCTACCATCTCAGAAAATGGTCATATTTCATAACAAATTACAATTTCTTGAACTGAATATGATTTCTGTGCAACTCTCAGATTTCTCATGAATTTTCCATTTATAACTTAGTCATCCTACTAGATGTATTCTGCTTCATATTTGCATTATTGAATTTTTTTTTTTGTTTTCTGATGCAGACATTGTAGCTGCTGCTGTGTTGTCTGGGAACCGTAATTTTGAGGGCCGGGTGCATCCCTTGACAAGAGCTAATTATCTTGCCTCACCTCCTCTAGTTGTTGCTTATGCTCTTGCTGGCACGGTTTGTGTCTAATTCATATTAATATCTTGGCCTTCTTTTTGTATATGTAGTTTGGTATTTATATTTTTTCCTGACAGAGAATGTCTTATCAGACTGATATTATTGTGAATGTTCTACTGACTCTCGATAGTAAGCTTTATTTAGAACCTTCTTTAGTTGGTAGGATGCATATTTTATTTATTTTTATGTAAAGGTAGATGAAATTTAAGTTTAAAAAATATCAATATCCAGAATGTTGTTGGAACTCCATCAAATACCTTTTGGTCAAATTTCCAGGTTGACATTGACTTTGAGAAGGAGCCAATTGGGACAGGGAAGGACGGCAAGAATGTCTACCTGAGGGATATCTGGCCATCTACCGAAGAAATCGCAGAGGTAAATGTTGTCTAATTTGCTCATTACATGAAAGTTTGGTCTAAATATTCGACAAAGCATATGGCAATATTAACTTTGGGTGACTTTATTCCTAGGCTGTTCAATCTAGTGTGTTGCCTGACATGTTCCGAAGCACATATGAGGCTATTACCAAGGGCAACCCTATGTGGAATCAACTGCAAGTTCCAGCTGACAAACTCTACTCATGGGACCCCAACTCAACGTATATTCATGAACCCCCATACTTCAAGAACATGACCATGGATCCTCCTGGAGCTCATGGCGTGAAAGATGCCTATTGCCTGCTAAACTTTGGTGACAGTATAACCACTGATCATATTTCTCCGGCTGGAAGCATTCACAAGGACAGTCCTGCTGCTAAATACCTTCTAGAGCGTGGGGTGGAACGCAAGGACTTCAATTCTTATGGAAGTCGTCGTGGCAATGATGAGGTGA
Source organism: Glycyrrhiza uralensis (assembly GCA_030159175.1). Taxonomy (NCBI): domain Eukaryota; kingdom Viridiplantae; phylum Streptophyta; class Magnoliopsida; order Fabales; family Fabaceae; genus Glycyrrhiza; species Glycyrrhiza uralensis. The sequence goes on along the minus strand of BRZY01000003.1, from coordinate 49,573,091 downwards.
TGGCAAGGGGAACTTTTGCCAACATTCGCCTTGTTAACAAGCTCTTGAACGGGGAAGTTGGTCCTAAGACAATTCACATTCCAACTGGGGAGAAGCTTGATGTGTTTGATGCAGCAATGGTGAGTTATGCCCTACTCAAATATGGCATGTTTTTGGTTTGCTGCTTTTGAACTTTTCAAGTAACAAAGCATAGTTTATTCTATATGATATTTTCTGGTGCTGATGTTTTTCTATATTTCTTTTCAAAATACTAGCAGAGCATGTCTTTTTGCCAAAATGATCTTTTCAAAATACTTTCTTTCTAATGAATCCGTTTGCTTCTGTGCACGTATCAAGTCTCACTTATTCAAATAGATAATAGACACTTCTTATATCAAGCACTGCAAAGCTTGATAGTCTGACAAGGACGTGAACATTATCTTTTGCTTTAGTGGCATCTTCTCCTTTGATGACATGGTGGAGGGTATGATTGTGGGTCTAAATACCCTGATTTTGCATCAAATACAATAACCTTTTTTTTCTCCCGAGAAGAAGGGGAATTAGTGAATACAATTGTGTCAAAGAATGTGATATGCAATCATTAATTTTAGCTGCGTTAAGTTTCTAATCCCCTGGAATTATTCTCTTTTGTCAGAGATACAAGGCTTCTGGGCAAGACACCATTGTGCTGGCTGGAGCTGAATATGGCAGCGGAAGTTCTAGAGATTGGGCTGCCAAGGGTCCAATGTTATTGGTGAGTTCCTTTATAAAATGTTTATATATTTTGGGATGTGATCGAGTTGAGTTTTCTATTGGGCTTTCTTAAAATATAAAGGTTAATATTGCCGGTGGCTGATACATTTACATTTCAATAGGGAGTCAAAGCTGTGATTGCTAAAAGTTTCGAGAGAATTCATCGCAGTAATTTGGTAGGAATGGGTATTATTCCTCTTTGCTTCAAACCCGGGGAGGATGCGGACACATTGGGATTGACTGGACAAGAACGTTATACAATTGACCTCCCAAGTAATATCAGTGAGATCAGGCCTGGCCAAGATGTCAATGTCACAACTAATGATGGAAAGTCTTTCACCTGCATAGTACGCTTTGACACCGAGGTAATTTAAGCTTTTCATTGATTCATGTGTTTTCTCTTCCTTTTTATGGTCGCAAATTGCGGGCGATGATCCAAACTTGTCTTAAACATGCTTCGTTATAACCTGTTCTTTACCTTTGGGTTTGTGCTTAATATTCAGGTGGAACTTGCATACTTCAACCACGGAGGCATACTTCCATATGTCATACGGAACCTCATTAAGCAGTGAAGCTAATGTCGATGGAAAACTCCAAGATCATAAGATCATTGTCACCGTACGCTTTTCAAGTTGTAGAATGTCACAGAATAAATTTCCAATAGATAGGAAAAGATCCCTTCCAAGGGAGGTAATTTTTGACGCTTTCGCAAGTATTTATTAAGAAATATGTATGGTGGAGCCACTCAACGAACGTAAATGTGTCTATCACCTTTGATCAAGCAACAGACTCCATAATGTGGATAACCGTCAACGTTTTTGGTGGGCACCTGGGGCCTGGGCCTACCGGCCAGTGAAAATAGATAGACACTGTTCTGTCCTGTAGTTGAGGTAGTTTCTAGATCACTTGATCATGAGCCTAGCAAGTGGTGGGATACTTGCAAATAGTTCGATGCTCAAGTCAGTTATATATCCAAAAGAATTTACGTAAAAAAACAAAAATTTTAATGTGTGCTTATATGGAAGTAGCTGGGTCTCCTAACCCGTTATTATCAATGACCATGATAGGTTGACCCAAATGTTCATCATATTTTAAGGGCATTTTCTAACGGCACATACATAATTTTCTATTGACACATACGTATCATTGTGGAACTAATAATTCTATATAAGTGTGGAACTAATAGTTTTGTATATGGTATTTGTATGTGTGTGTGTTACAAATAACAGATACAGAACTATTAGTTCCGCTCTGATGCAGAACTATTAGTTCTGCACTGATATATATGTGTATTAAGAAATAGAGGTATGTGTGTTTAGCTGCGGTCTATTTTAAGGTTGGTAATTTCATGGATGTTGTCAGGGTTAGTGACATAGGTCAACAAGTTCGGATTTAGGGTCTGTTTGGATTGGCTTATGCAGAGCTTATGAACACAGCTTATGATTGATTCATAAGCTGTTTTGGGCTTATTTTTCATAAGCTATCCATGATAGCTTATCAAAACAGCTTATGACTTATATAAATTAAGTTTCACTATAATTTTTCTTCGATTATAAAAGTAACTTATACAACTTATACCATAAGCAATAGATAAACTTATTATTCAAACAGGGCCTTAGACCCATTTTGACAGTACAGTAACAGACAACTTTAATACGAGGTCCATTTTGTTTGGGTCGGGGCCCGCGTTCAATCCCCCTAAAAAGAGGTTAACTGTTTTTTGTTTGTGATATTTAAGGTTTGAAAATCGAATTTAATAGATAAGTTCAATCAAAATTACAGAGGGATATATTTATGGTCTTATTATAGCTTATTAATTTTTTTTTGGTAACAATTATAGCTTATTAATTTGGGTTGAACTATTGTTTAGCAAAAAAAAAAAAAAAATTGGTTGAACTATTAATGGTCAATCTTTGCCCATTCAATGCCGTCATAAAAAAAAAAATTAAACTTTCCCCATTCAATCAATGGAACTATACCGTATATTTCTGCTTAATCCAAAAAAATAAAAATAAAAAAGCAGGTGGAATTGCTAGAGTGGCACGTGGCCCGAGTTCCCGTTCGGTCTCCACACGCCCCCAATACCATACATACTACTACTAGTACTACCCCCTCGAGACCTCACCAATTCCTTTCTCTTTCTCTCGTGTCTTGTTAGTTGTTTTCTCTCAGTAAGTACTAGCCAGCCACCAGGCACTTGCTCGATTCCTCCATTTTGTTCAATCAATTGATCAGCAGCACCATGTCTTGGCTCCTCAGATCCAGCAAGGCTAAGCTTGTCTCTTCCTCCTCTTCCCTTTCTAGAACCTTCTCCTCCCTCCCCCGCTCCACCCATCATGCTGCTCTCCATCGCACCTCTCCGCCTCAGATCGGAGCCCTCCCTCAACTCTTCCACCGCACCACCACCCCTACTGCGCCTTCCGGTACTTCCTCCTTCACTCTCACAATCCTCTAATCTCTTATTCGGTTCCTCTAATCGGTTCATTTTTCATTCTATTCTATTGATCAATCAATATTATGTTTATCTCCGTTCCGTTGCCGAGACAAGTTGAGGAATCGCGTGCCCTCTACATGCCTAATTCAATTGTGTTCCTAATAGCTTGTTCCGAGTTTTCGTTTTCTGATTGGTCATTTCTTTTGTCGCGTGTGTTATTATTTCAGCGGGTGAAAACCCTTCCAGGGAATACATGACTGGTCTCCCCAAAGACCCAGCGAATAAGCTTGCCGGTGATTCTAATGCGATCAATTCTTTGGTATGTGCCTTTCTCATCGCTTGCGTCTGTTTTTATTTGTTCTCTCTACGGCATTCAGCAAAGATATTTCAAATTTTTTAGCCATGTTTCGTGGAGGGAAATATGTTATATGTACCTTTGACTCACAATTGCTTCTGTATCGTTACACCTAAGCTTTTGTATCTCATTTTTTATTTTATCCCTAAGAGAAGTTGTCTTTGCTTTTCTTTAACTTTGATATAGATAGATGTAATACTTTTCTTTTCCCATCTTACTGCCTAGCTGCCAAAATGTTGTCAAGTATATATATATATATATATATAGGTCATACATACACAGTATGTTAGTAGTTAGAGCTAATTACCATTATTATTTAGCTGTCCTGGTTTTTAACCTTTGTGGGGAATTTGGCAGATTTAGAGTGTGGGTGAGATTTATTCAAGTTAAAACTAGTTACTTTCTTAAGTCTGCAAATTTGCATCAATTTAAACTTGTTAATTGTTATGTCTAAAATTTGACTATTTTGATGTCAAATATCAGTTTGAGGTTTTAAATTGTAGTAAACTAATGAGAGAGAGAAGGGGAGAGTAATGGGGGAAACTCTGGTTTAAATTGACGGTCAAAAGTTTGAGTAATCACCTAAAACAAAATTTCAAAACTAATTTCATTGTACCTAGTCATTGGAGTTTGATAAACCCCCCTTGGACATCTTTTCCTTATATGTTATGCTTGTTATATTATAAGTGTTTCTCAGCAATACGTGTTGACAGGTTCCTGTTATTGTCATTGACAAAGTAATTTTTTGCTAAACCTTCTGCACGGTGCTTACTATATTGTGACTTCTTTTTGTAGATTTGAAAGAAAAGGTTTTGAATTCAAAATACTTAGTTAAAGATAAATAGTAAGCTGTGTATAGGAAATTAGTAGCTAAAAAGGGAAGGACAAATTTTCTCCCCTTAACAAGTGGACAGCCTAGACTACCTAAACTTAAGGGGTCTATTATACATGTAAATTACCTAAACTGGTGGGATATGATGTACTCATGTACATGATTATTAGCTAATAGAAATGAATCAAATGATAATCCTAACTAACAACTGGAACCAGGTTTCTCACTTTTTCTTCTGTGTATGTATCAACTATCAAGTCCTATTCAGATAGATAATAGCGACTTCTCATTGCAAGCATTACAAAGCTAGATATTTTGACAAGGACAGACGAAGTTGTGAATTGTTATCATTAGGTTTAGTGATACTTTCTCCTTTGCCATGGTGCGTATGATCGGTGATGCAAATTCACTTGAGTACCTTCTTATACCAAATATAATTTCCTTTCTTCATCTTTTTCTAGAAAACAAAAAAGTGAACCTACGCATTGTGCCTGAGAATGTGATGCATAATCATTAATTTAGCTCTGTTAAGTTTCTAATTCCCATGTATTTGTTTTCTTATGCCAGGGATACAAGGCTTTGGGACTGGACACTAATGTGCTGGCTGGAGCTAGATATGGTTCTAGTGTTAGTGCTGCCAAGGTCCCAATGCTATTGGTGAGTTCCTTTATCATCTGTTATTTAGTTGAGTCTATTATTTGGCTTTCCTCATGTGGTTGATGACCTTTACATTTCAATAGGGAGTCAATGCTGTGATGGCAAGAAGTTTTGAGAGAGGTGTGGGTGCTGACACATTGGGATTGATTGGTCCTAGACGTTTTATGAGTGACATCCCAAGTAAAACCAGTGAGACAAATCCATCTGGTTTTCGCCCTTTATCTCCTCATCTTCCTCTTTACCAGCCCCAGGTTTCTTCAACACTTTCAATTTTCAACAGAATTGCCGGAGCTACCCTAGCCGCTGTCATCTTACTTTTTTATATGATATACATGAAAATGGGTTTGATTAGTCTCACATATGATTCATTCTACCAGTTCATGTTCTATTCATCAAAACTCAACCTACTTGCCGTTGAGATTTCTGCCTTATTCATGTCCTATCATCTGTATAGTGCAATTCGTCATTTGTTCGTGTGATGTCACAGCCACAACTCATACCTGAAAAGTATGTTTGATCCTGAGGTAACTTAAGCTTTTTTTATTCATATTTGGTTTTTTATGGTCGCAATTATTTGAGCCAAGCATGGCCTTTCGTAAGGGTTTGCTTGGGCCTTGGGGGTTAAGCCAGTTATTCAGCTTTTAAAATATATGCTTCAGTACCTTATTCTTGCCTTGGATTAGTGTATAAGGATAACATCTCGTATTTTCAGGTGGAACTTGCTTACTTCGACCATGGAGGCATACTTCCATATGTCATCAGGAGTTTCATTAAGCAATGTGAATTTGCTTTCTGTAGTTTTGTTATTATCAACTTAATAATTACAATTTAGGCAGAACTTCCATGTTTAATGCTGAACATGACTACATCTATTTTGCATCTGAAATTTCGGTGATGTTTTTTTTTCACCCCCTCAAATTGCAAGCAAGCAACTGTTGCATTTAATAAATGCATTTGAGTTTTGGTGACTCTTAAAATACATTATCACTTATACGACTGATGTTGCTGAGAATTTATTTTATACTAGGCATTTTTACCGTTTCTTATATTTTTCGGAAGAAATATGATTGGAAATTAAAGTGAAATGGGGGTAGGGAAAAGCACGTTAGAATCTTGACGGAATAAATTTGTATTAGTTAGGAGAGGAAAATATTTCTGAAGCATGAACCACTTAGTAGAAAGGAAAAAATAAAGACAAGAACGAAGAGAGGTAGCAAAGGATAATTTTATCTTGCTTACCGCTCAAAAGCGTAGTATAGGAAACTATGAAATGCATCATATATCGTACTCGCAATCATCGTATTTGACCGAAAGATCAGAAGAAAAACTAAAACATGTTGCAACTTTGTTCGTTGCGCCAAACAAAAATAGTCAGTGCCTTTTTTTTTATACAAAAAATAGTCAGTGCCTTTGCTGTACTACATGGTTATGTTTGCACATCTATTTATAGCATGAATTCAACTAATGAGCACATTATTAATCATCAACAGCATAGACAACTGCATATTAAACTGACGATGACATGTATTTATGCAAGGATATTCCACAATGCACACAGCCAGAGTCATTGTTCAGAGTAGCTTTCCAATTTCACCAAGTCTGTACTCAACTAACTACTCTTAGAAAACAGTTATTAGAAATCAACGAAATGTTATACCCATGATTCACCTGGATATAGAACATGATTATGGTGACTTTTAAAAAAAAAATGATTTGTCATCTTCGGCCAAAATTATTAATGATGTTTCTGTTGATGATTATTAACGTATTTAATAAAAATAAACATTCCAAGGGCAGAAAATTATAGAATCGTCTAATGTTCTCTATTTCTTAATTTCTTAATGCCTCATCCACAAGCTTCATTCCACATTTCTTTTCTCAAGCCAAATTGAGACTACTTTATTGATATGAAGTTCAATACATACTCCTATCCTACATCAATTAAAAAGAAAAAAGAAAATGTCATTATTATCTACAAAGAGACATTGTTAACAAAACATACTACTTTATTAAGCGATCCTCTGGAATGCTATCTAAAGCTGGCCTCCAAGAATTTATGGCCCCATCATCATAATCACCAACCCCAGAAATTGTTCCTCCTCTCAACTTCATGGTACCAAGTAACTGCTCCAATGAAATGTGCTGAGAAACATCACCCTTGCAGCTCAACATCCTTTTCAACTCTTCCCGAGTCATCACCACTCTAATCGTCACAGTCCCACCTCTAGAATCACCATGACTTCCTCTATCACCTTCATCATCGTTTTGTATATTGAACCTCACCTTCTTCTTCTTCTTCATGCATTGTCCTGCTTCCAACTTGGATGATGGAGATGTCTTCTTCATGTGCTCAACTTTTGCTTCACTAAAGTTCTCATATTGATCTTGTGCTGATACTTTGTTGTTTGTTAAGCAGTTCCCCATGTTGTTATTAGGAATGAACTCAATTAACAAGAATAACAAGATATGGGAGAGAGTCAATCCAAAGTAAGCCATAAATACAAAGTGGGGAAGAGAAAGCACATGGAGTATCCGGTTGTTGCGCCGGGTATTTGAATCATCACCACCATCAATATGCTTTTCATATACTTATTTTGTTTCATAAATACTATGCATCAATATTTTACTAGTGTAGCCGCCTGTTACCGTAAGTACAACTCATGTTTGGAATAAAAATAATTGGACTAATTTTAGTTACGATTTACAAATGAAACAAAAATTTACTACTTATATAATAAATTTGATTTCATGATTTCAAGAGTGAGATAATTTCATGACACAAATTTTGAAATCATTCTTTTTGAAATCATTTTCCTTCTTAAAGAAAATTTCAAATTCAAAATTTAAAGAAAAATAAATTAAGGTATTAAGTCACTCTTAAACAATGTAGTTAAAACCGGACCGGTCACTGAACCGGTGAGGGCAGGAGTTCAAGGTTCAGAGGTTCGACGAGGGTATAATAAAATAATATTATTTTAATTATAACTATAATATATAATATTATTTTAAACTCTAAACCTATACAATATTGAATAAAAATTAACATAAAAGTCATAACTTTATAAAGAAAAATTAAACTTTACTACTAAATGTCATAATTCATAACATAAAATATTCAAACTTACAAATAATTGAAGAAAGTGATATCTATTTATTTAAAAAAATAAAATAAAAATTTTGAAAATTTTGATTTTTTTAAAAAAATAAAAGTGTGAACCGGTTCAACCCGGTTTTTGACCAAATTTTCCAGTTTTGGCCGATTTTCTCGATTTTTGGCCGGTTCTTTGACAGACCGATTTTCAGGGAGTACCGGACCGAACAGAGGTCCGGTTCTCGGTTCAACCGGTCGGACCGGCCGGTCCGGTCTGGTTTTAACTACACTGCTCTTAAAAGAGTGCACTTCAATTTAATATAAATTTATGAATATAAGAAGCTTGGATAATTATTATAGGAAACAGTCTTAAATCTCGCGTGGTAGAGTTTTGTCGCCTATAGGGTCCTACCCAGCTTGAAGGAATTAGGATCGCACGCGCGCGGGGATACCCTGGTTTAGAAATAAAAAAACAAGCATTATAAGTTCGAATTTCTTTTTTGACTGCGAATAAGCTTGAAGTTGATGCCCTCTAATCACTGCTAAAAACGCGGTAATCTCGTTAAGCATGAAGGCTGATGGCACCACCACACAAACAAGGTTAAATATCAATCCGATGACTTTGTTAGTTTGTTTAGCGTTTTGATATTGGTCTCCCCCATACTTTTAATTCGGGGGGGTCCATATGCTGCAACCAATTGAAAATAGTCAACCATGTTTTCAATACTACCTGTACACAACAAATTTCAGTCCCACCTAAAACAGGACAAAAAATGAAGAAAAACCATTGCCTTCGGATATTAATGTATATATAGCAATTACTACTCCTTAGCAATCTACCTTCAGAAAAATCAATCATATGCGTACCTTTCAAAGCGCATACACCTTAATCATACGTATTGCTTTTTTAAATACATTTGTAACCGACTTTAATTACAACGTGGAGTTAAGCAAAATCATACCTTGTCAATTGTTTTTAATAGTTGACTGTTAATGCATTGACTAAAATAACTCGACTTTGGAAATTGGAACGAATTCAGACTTTAGAGAGCATTCAGTTATAGAATTAATTAATGCCTAAAATAACTCGACTTTGCGTAAAGAAGGCCATTGACATTAATTTGACACGCAAGGGTCGCGATAACAAAACAAAAGTAGATTGAAATTTATCTATATGGTTAGCGACGATGAATGTGGCCACAATTTAAGTGTCACACAAGGCAAATTTATGTACGTACCCCGGATAAGTTACATGAAACCTCACGTGAAGACGAAGGATATTGAAGCAAGGAGAGGAAATTTATATCACAAGATATCTTCAGCTTCACGACGTACACAATTTATTCTACAATCACCGCATTTGGTCCCATTTAATACATTAGACTTGTTGGGTGTGTTTAAGGGTCTCACGTGTAGAAAATATTAGCAAATGCCAGCAAGATGGGGCATCTCTTCACATGGGATATGATAACGAAACTGTTCAATGTTCATCCACTTGCGTTTTTTCTTCCACAATTTCAAACAAGATGTTGGAACCTTGTAGCTAGATTTGCAGTATTTGGTAGACAAATAACTATGCTTCCAACTTCAGATTATGTTTCATGTTTAATTTGGCGAGGTAAAATTAATTTCGATTAATTAAATAGAGATTATGCGTGCCAAAGTCAATTTTAGTTGTCACGTATGTTAAAAAGAGTGCAAATTAACTAACTCGAGATATATAAACCTAACAAATTGGTCGCGAACGGAAAAAATAATCCTTAACGGAACAAGAGAACGAAGGTTGATGGAATTAAATGATTAATGGGTCTCAAGTGTTTTTCATTGTTTATTTGTAGAAGCAATATAAAATGGAATTTGAAGTCTTATCCTTTATGCTTGTAATGATTGTGTGTGTTGTGTTGGGAATATTTAAGAATGAGTTAGTCTCATATTGGTTAAGAATGAGCCAAATAAAGAAAATATAAGAGACAAAATTTACATACCCAATACTTTAAGGTTTTGGGTGAAGTGTGGTGTCTTGTCTCACAAATTATAGTGGCTTGACCCATTGGTGCAAATCCTCTGGATGTGGGTTCTCCCGAAACTCTCTACAAGCTATAATTTAAAAATTATTCTATAACCCAAAAAAAAAATCTCATAACCTACAAGGCATCTCTGTCATATAACATTATTATATTTTTTTTCTATTTTTTCTATAAATTCACAAGTAATGCATTGACAGTGTACAATATTATTTAATTAATTAATTATGACAACTACCTAAATATACAAAAAAAATTCATTTCATTTCAATGCAATTCGATTTTTTCTTTTGGGCTTTGGTTCCTTAAATCCAACGGTTTCTGCTTCTTCTTATTGCCATCGGACGGGTCAAAAGGCAACGTGTCCATGCCATGCCGAGATAGTAGGTAACATGGGATTAACTAACCAAGCCACCTCTCCACATGGCATTGAATCCATCACGTGTTTTTCACGTGATCATCCCTGATAATATGGCTGGCAATGGCATTGGCAGCAATGCCATCCCTCTCTCTCTCTCTCTCTCTCTTCTGAAAGAGTTTGAAGTTTGAGCTCAATTGCGTTGTGAGTGAAGTGGTGAAAAGGAATTTCTTGCATTCTCTTAAGTCCTCTTCTTCACTTTGCGTTTGACTTCTCTTTCTCTCTTCCTTTTTCATTTTTTTTGGTTGCATTGAAGCTTTTTGTTTAAGATTCTGAAGTCAAGAGCGTGTGGGGGACCAACCTTTCTTAATGTTCACTTTGGGATTCATTGCCTTGCTTGGTGACGAGCTGCAAATATGAAGGGAGTGCTCTCTCGCTGTCTCCTTCTTCTGATTGCCGTTTTTCTTCTTCTGTGTATGTGTTCCCGCAGATGTCTATATGACCCATAACTCCTAATTTACCTTTTTGTTGTTTAAATTGCCACTTAGTGTTTCAAGTTTGCATCTTTATGGTTCGGTCCCTATATTTCTCTTAGATATAACATTAGTGAAATTGCAATAAGCATTGGAATTGTGCTTGCATCTTAAGTAGATTATTGGTGTTATCTAGTTTGGGTGCAAACCATGATGAAAAGGGGCAAGCTTGATCCAATTTTCCAAGGCAATGTGTTCATCTTTTTGCAATTGTAGAATGGCATGAGGTTTGAACTTATCACCTCATGCAAATTACTCAAACCCCGCATTTTGTGCAATTCTATTGGCATAGTGTGTCAGATATCTGAATGGTGAATACTGAACATGAGTCTACTTATTTTGGGGGCCATAGATAATGTAGGAAGGAGTATTTCAATATCTTCTGGAAATATAACTCCTTATGCTGAAAATTGCCTCTATGCAGTTATGAACAAGTCCCAGGGCTCTCCAATCAATGGTGTAAATTATTCTTTTTCAATCACAACCAAGGTTGATGTGCTGCCTCCTGATATCTCCGCAATTACACAGCCACAGCCCTTTATTCCTTTTTTAGCTCCTTCCCCATTGAGACCTTTCGCAAATGATTCCGTGCCTAAGTTATCAGGTATTGTTACTTTTCCTTTTCAGTTTGTCAGTGTGAGACCTTGCAATATTTTCTTTGCTGAATTCTTGTTTTTACAAATACTGCACACCCTTTGACACATTGTAGTTGTTGGAGAATAGAGGGGAGCAGGGGTGGAGCCAGGATTTTAATCCTGGGGAGGCCAGGACCCAAAACTACTAAATTGATATATGTCTTCAAGTATTTAAGTCAAGGAGAATCTAATTATTATACAATATGGGCATGAAGGATGGGAAATGGTGAAGGGTTCAGCATAAAAACTAGAGTGCAGTGAAAGCACAGTACTGTTGAGTTCAATGCTGTGTTGAGGTGCAATGTTAGACCTCAGGAACCACAGGATACAAATAGGACTTTGAAAGTGTATTATAGGAAAAGGGATAAAATAGGTATCCTGTGGTTCCTGAGGTCTAACATGCAACAATATGAGTTTGTGTTGGGTTGAAGTGAAGATACAGTGCATTGGTGCTGGGTATGGGTTTGAGAGTTGTGTGGTGGCTGGTTTGTCCTCATTAGTGGCATGTGCTGCTGTAGTGCTATGGTGATTGGTGAGTTAGATTTGTTGCATTCATGTGGGTCATGGATCTGTGGAGAAGGTGCTGTGATTGTGTAGGCAGTTGTGAAGCCTTGAGTCGGGTGAGATGCAGTATAAGGGTGACCACCAACTTACATATCATAAGTGTATATAAGGAAAAATGTAGAAGTTGAGGCAGAATGGGACCATGGCTCCCCTCTGTCACCCCCACCCTGCACCCCAGAGGGAATCATATCTGGGTAAGTAAACAGTTTAGAAATGTTTGACTCCATTTTTTAGGTGGATTTGGATGTCCTTGCATATGGGGGTACCTCCACAATTATTCCTAGCTTCATTATACGATTAAATCCATCATTATGAATGAGGAATGAGACTATGAATGGTGTCTTGCCAGCAAATAGCAAAACTTTATTTTCCCTTGAACATGCTATTGCACTTGCATCATTTGTACATGTTCTTTGATATTTATCTTTAATTTCAAAGGAACCTCCCTCCCCCTCTCATCTCACCAAAAAAAAAAATACTATAGCCAAAAAGAAAAATGAAGAATAACCCATTTTAAGCACTTATTTTGAGATTCTTTGAATTGAAATCCTTCAGGTTGCTGAGATGACCTAGGATTTATTTTTTACTTCCAGGCCTATGTTCATTGAATTTCTCAGCGGCTCAAGATATCATGACCAAAACTGCTACTGATTGCTGGACATCCTTTGCTCCATTTTTGGCAAATGTTGTATGTTGTCCTCAATTTGATGCCATGCTGGTGAACCTCATAGGGCAGTCAAGTAAATACTCTGGGGTGTTAGCTTTGAACATAACTCATGCTAGTCACTGCCTCTCCAATGTTCAGAAAATCTTGGTCAGTCAAGGAGCAAATGAGGACCTAAACAATATATGTTCGGTCCATCCAGTGAATCTCACTGAAGCCTCTTGTCCTGTTGTGTTTGTCGAAGAATTTGAGAGCATTGTAGACTCTTCAAGACTTCTGACTGCTTGTAGAAAAATTGATCCTGTAAATGAGTGTTGTGACCAAGTTTGCCAAAATGCTATAAATTATGCTGCTAGAAAAATTGCCTTGAATGATATGTCTAATTCAGATGGAAACCATAGCTTGACTAGGCAGACAGCTAGGATCAATGATTGTAAGATTATCGTCCTTCGTTGGCTGGCTAGCAAACTTGATCCATCCACTGCAAATAGTGTTTTTAGAGGACTTTCAAACTGCAACCTAAACAAAGGTGAGCAAGGGAAAAAAAGAGAAAAGAAAAGGAAAATGCATTCTCATAAATCATGTTTGATTATTACACTTATGGCTAATTTATTGGAATATAAAGCATACATCTGACATGTTGATGTTCGATGGCATTATAATAATTTACTCAGTCTGCCCGTTGGTTTTTCCCAATGTCACAAGTGTTGTGAGAGAATGTGGAAATCAGATAAGTAACCAAACAGCTTGCTGCAAATCCATCAAAAGTTATGTGTCCTATTTGCAAGAACAGAGCTTTGTGACCAATCTGCAAGCCTTGAAATGCGCTGTATCACTTGGAAAGAAGCTGCAGAATGAAAATGTCTCCAATAATGTTTATAATCTTTGTCATATAAGCCTGAAGGACTTTTCTCTCCAAGGTTGGCATTGCTATATTTCCCTTCCTTAGGAAACTACTATTTTACCCTTTCTACAAGTACTGATACTGATACTTGTACTGTTCTGTGTATTAATGTGCATGTTCGTTGGATTTTCTCATGGATGAATCAGTTGGATCACAAGGTATCGTTTATTGCATTAACTTTTTAGGATAGAATTTGTACTTTTTCCCTGTTCCCCTTTCTCATCATAATTATAGTGTTTTTCTGATAACTTGGGGTCTAATTTCACTTTGAAATGAACCTAACATGAGGTCAAATCTCATTACTTATGCGGTTTATACTTTATATAAGATCCTTCTAGAGACTGCATCTACTTTTCATTGGTGTTGTAGTATCTAAACTTAATCAGTAATTTCAATTTTATCCAGTATCTGGCTGCCTCTTGCCGAGTTTGCCTACAGATGCAGTATTTGATAGAGCTTCAGGTATTGGATTCATTTGCGACCTTAATGACAACGTTGTAGCTCCATGGCCTTCAACATCTTATCCGCTACCATCCTCATGCAATAGAAGTATGTCTAAGCTCCCCACACATGTCTCCTTTTCTCCTTCTACCACATTGGATTGTCTTTTCCTTGTAATGTTTTTACAGTGACCAAATACATGCCTTCACTTATCTGTACTATGACTAATATACACTTGTTCCTTGAATTCATGGCATTGCAGCTACAAAACTTCCATCCCTTCCTACGGCGACATCTTCTCAAAATGGTAAGCACCACCATCCACACAGCTATATAGCCTTGTATTGGTACAAACAAGTTTTTCAGGTCCGATTTTTCTTCAATTTCAAAACAATCATAATTGTAAGATATAAAAAGTGTCTAATATAAGGGCTACGGAACCAATTTGTGGTTTCATTTAATGTGATGCAGATGTTTTTCCTGCTTTTGCCTAGTCATTACTCTAAGTGACAAGAGGGGAAGGAGGGTGTGGAATCAATAAAAATCTATCTTGATATTCCCACCAAAAAGAAAAATAAATTCAATCATGAGAGGGTATGGAAGTTGAAAATATGTGTGTACCTTTTTATGCTCATGCAGTTCAACAGATGTATGATGTAGCGTATCAACTGATGTAAATTTGCCCGGGAATCTTTTACTAAAATAAAGAACTTACACTATCCCCTGTGTGCATGAGCTTCCATTAAACATCCCCATAAAGCCTTCCATGAAGTATCCTTGACAATAAATATTGCAATATGTTGGATGTATCTTTTATCCTTTGAAGAAAAATGAAACAGAGAAATAAGATGAAATGAACACAATAATTTATACATCTTCTTAAAGACTTGGAATGCTTTTTAGTTACTACTTTAGCCGAATCATCCTTGTGGGACCTCCGTAAAGGATAGATGGATTATTAGACATGTTAATTTAGTGCACTGCAAAATTGTTCAACATGATCAAATGAGGAGGTTCTTTCCCATACAGAAGAGTCACCCTTGGACATACCTATATATTTACATTACATTGACGAGTGTCTAATTTGAATTTCAATTTGTTGCAGGGCTTTTCATTAATATCTTGATTTTGCCTCCCCTCTTCACCTCGATACTACTTCTCAAGAGGCTTCTTTAACCTTGGAGTCATCTATGAGTTTTTTTTTTTTTGCCACAGAGGTTTTTCAGATAAGCTGGCTATTCTTTGTGGCTCTAGGGAAGGAATAAAATTCCTTATTATTCATATCCAATCATCCAACATGTTTGTTAATGAGTAGAGAAATCCTACTCTGAGATAGCCTTTCTGGTAGATTCTTGATTGTATTCGATTACCATATCATTGTTTCAATATTCTTTGAAATTGTAATCAAGTTTTGTTTCCTTATAAAGAAATAATATAAATATAAAAAAGGGGATCATCTTAATTCTTAAGCTCTTTCTATGTACAGTTTCGTTCCGTGTTTTATTTCTTCCTTTTTATCAATTGATAGTGACGATATTGCACATTTGAATGCTTATATACAAAAATGAATTGGGATTCCTTCACGTGAGATTCTCACAAATGGTCATTTCATGAGAGAGGTTGGCAAAATCCTTATTGGGATGGGAGTGAACAGTAATGTGCTAGCCACGGCCAAGATGTTAATGTAAATTTTGGATACAGATGGTTTGGTACAAATTAAAAAAAATAAAGTCTATTAAAAGTTGTGTTTCAACTTTCTTTCTCTTATTAGCTAGCTTGAACCGAGGCTTGAGCTTTAAAGAACTAAACTATTGAGCTTTAAAGAACTAACTAGTATCCATGCAAAGGATGTTGAAAAGGATGTGTTAAAATAAGGAAAATAAGACATATGAGTAGCTTCAATTCGGTTTATAGCGCAGAAATATCCACTTTGGTTTATTCAGTCTGGCGGCTATACTAGTCGTCATTGATTTCGTCATAACAGCAATTATATGAATGTGGTTTGTTCCTGTCGAGGAATTAGTGGCTTATATGAATGCTTGCATTGCATGATCCCATTAGTAACACGAAAGTTATATATTTTTCACTAGAAAGAAAAAGACAATGTGCTATCCTATGTGGTTTGGAGATTGAGACAATCTCCGAACCAACTTGCCCCCGCTGTGGTTTGGAGATTGAGACAATCCTTCACGTGGCACGAGAGTGCCCTTTTGCTCGTGCAATGTGGATGGAGCTTACAGGTATGTCGGTTAATGATTCTTTTTTTGATACTAATTTCCTCTTTTGGATGCAGCGAAATCTCGGTGGAGGGCTCCAGCAGACAGAGAATTGGAGCATAACCTTTGGAGTGGGAATTGACGCACCGTGGCGAGCAAGAAACGATCTAGTCTTTAACCAGCAGCGGCGGAATAGTCACGTCTTGGTTTGCATCATCAAGAACACCGTGGCCAGCATCATGAAGGCTAGGGAATTGGCCTACAAGACAAAGACTCCTGAACCTTCGACCCAGATCAGAGATTACATTCAATGGAGCCCCCCGCCCGCCCAATGAATGGGTTAAATTGAATTGTGATGGAGCAAGGACGGATGGCGAAGGCAGAGCAGGATGTGGCGGTGTTGTTCGTAATGACAGTGGCGAATTCTGCTTTGCTTTCTCCTGCAACCTTGGGGAGTGCTCTGTGCTCGCCTCGGAGCTTTGGGCAATTCTCTGTGGAGCCCGCCTTGCTTGGGAAAGGGGATTTCAGAATATATCATTATCGAATCTGACTCCTTACTTGCTATCAACCTGTTGAAGAATGGATGCTTCTCTCGACACCCTTGCTATGCTTTGGTGCATCAAATTATGCAGGTCATTGGGGACGTTCCCACCATTCGTTCCCATCATATCGTGCGTGAGGCGAACCAAGTCGCAGATCTTCTGGCCAAAAATGGGCTCTCTTTAGATGTTCGTTGTAGACTATTTGATTCTATGCCTGCTTTCCTTTCGCTCCCTTGTTTAGCAGATAATTCTGCGATCCCTTTCCCTCGTGATTTTTAGTTTGTTTTTTGCTCGGGTGGTAAGCCCCTTTTGTTCATCCAAAAAAAAAGCCAACCTCACATATGGTTTTATTAATATGGATTTTTGTAGACATTATCTACTTAATGAAAAACTTTAATTGAATGGTTGAATTAGTTGCTACAAAAAATTATTGAAAGTTGTGTAAATAGATTTTGACTCATACACACATTTACCAATATCTCCCGCCCTAGTCATCACCTATAATCACCTCAATATGTATCGCTTTAGGACAGACCATGATCATGATTGATTAATGGTGGGGTCTTAATTATTTTCTTTCCAACTATTCAACTCACTGACGTGAAAATGAGACATGCATGTTTCCAACTCAAGGCACTAGCTTATCGGGTGAGAATATTTTATTTTTTGGCAGTAATTCCTAGCTTGTATGCAAATGAATCTTTCACATATATATGCATCAAAAAAAAAATATTGATGTCTCTGTTAATACAACTTTACACATCATATGTCCAATAATATAACCATGGGATTGGATGTAAGTGGTTAATGTATCCCATTTAAAGGGATGTGTTTGGTTGATACCCGAGTTCGATCACCGGTGATGGAACAATATGTAATTAGACTTTACTTAACTCTCGGTTAAACACATGTTAGACTCTTTTTTCCCTGAAATACTCAAGGAAAAAAAGTCCTATAATATTATCTGCAAATTCTAAATAACCAGTCCCCCCACCTTATATAGCACATGAACTACCAGTCAAGCGCATAGCAGACTCTGCCACCTTATGTAATCTCTAGCTAAAGCTTCGTCCTATAACCTCTGACACACAGATATATAATTAACCCCATCCATTCATTCCCTAAAGTTCAAAAGACACCCTTTGGTAATTTCATTTGTTTTTGAAATTAAGGTGTATAGTCCTCACAAATTAACAACATATAAGTAATTCCCACATGGGTTCTACTAATTATGTGCACAAGGATATTGATGAACCTTTGCTAGCCCCTGGAGACCCAACAACAACACCTTCATTCACTCAATCATTCAGCTCAAAGCACGAATCAGATGGTGAACTTGAGAGAATACTGTCAGACACCAGTGTTCCTTTCCTACGGCGCCTTGGACTCGCTACATGGGTTGAGCTCAAGCTCCTCTTCCACCTTGCTGCTCCTGCTGTCCTTGTGTACCTCATCAACTATGTCATGTCCATGTCCACCCAAATATTTTCAGGCCACCTTGGTAACCTTGAGCTTGCTGCTGCTTCCCTTGGAAACACTGGCATCCAAGTCTTCGCTTATGGCCTCATGGTACCTACTCACTCTGTTTCCCCTGTCATGCTTTCTGTTCTGTTCTAGAACAACGTACTACATCCCATGATTACTATCACCACAATAAAAATGAAAAAAAAAATAAAATAATCAAGACCCACCTCTGCACTTTTATTTCCTATGGCTATTTGTCTATAAGAGTATACATTTTATTATATATTATATATATACCACATATCCTCTTCAAATGAGATTTTTTAAAAATAATATTAGTATGCCATTCAGACAATGAGAAAGACGATTCTTGTGGGTGAGCTATTGTCCATCAATTTAAAATTAGCATGTTTCCCAATTCACTACTTATATATGCATACCAACCAATTATTAAGCGTAAAAAGTACAAGTCTTTGCCTCATATAAATAGTAAAAAATCCAACAAACAAAATAATTTTAGTAAAAAATAAAAATGATCGAGAGATGACACTTGTCTCAGTCAAGAGTCAAGACTTTCTTATACAGTAATTGATTTGTTGATAATGGATTGATTGGTTTTATAAATTGGCGATTCTGATCGATGAATTATACAGTTGGGAATGGGGAGTGCTGTTGAGACACTATGTGGACAAGCATTTGGAGCAAAGAAGTATGAGATGCTAGGCATATATTTGCAAAGATCAACGGTGCTACTCACATTGGCCGGTGTTGCCGTGACTCAGATATACGTCTTCTCGGAGCCCATTTTGGTCTTTCTAGGAGAGTCCCCAAGAATTGCATCTGCGGCTGCACTTTTCGTGTATGGCCTCATCCCTCAAATCTTTGCCTACGCCGCAAACTTCCCCATACAAAAGTTCCTTCAGGCTCAGAGCATAGTGGCACCGAGTGCATACATTTCGTCAGCAACACTGGTCATCCACCTTGTGTTGAGTTGGGTGGTGGTGTTCAAGGTTGGGCTCGGTCTATTGGGTGCATCGTTGGTTCTGAGCTTGTCTTGGTGGATCGTTGTGGTTGCTCAGTTTGTGTATATTGTGAAGAGTGAGAGGTGTAGGCACACGTGGAGAGGGTTCACGATTCAAGCCTTTTCGGGTTTGCCCGAGTTCTTCAAGTTGTCTGCAGCATCAGCGGTGATGCTGTGCCTAGAGACATGGTATTTCCAAATCCTGGTTTTGCTTGCAGGGCTCCTTCCTCACCCTGAGTTGGCTCTCGATTCCCTTTCTATTTGGTATGTCATTCGTTTTCCTTTCACTTATTTTTAGACATTCCACAATTGACAATCCAGATTAATCATTAATTATTAACTATACGTTTTGTTAAACATCTTAATTAAATATTTACAATAACATATAAGCGCTTGTATTTAAGTTATTTCTAAGACAGATGAGCTTAAGAGAGTAAAATCCCGCAATATAAGCTCTACATAAGCCGTTACTATATATAAACTATATATATTGTGATCTAAGTGAATTATGTTGTTAGGTTAAAAATAACTTATTAATTAGATGTTACAAATAAATTGTTTCAAATAGTTTAGGGGCTTGTTTGATTTTTTTTTTTTATATTTTGTAAAATACTTTTTAGGAATTTTTAAAAAATAAAGAAATAAAAAAATATGTTTAATAATGTGTTAATGTAAAAAAAGTTTTTAAGACTTCAAAAAAGTATTTGAATATGAGTTGTGGTTCAGGATGAATGTGATAATGGTTTAGATAATACGTTGAAAAGGGAATATTTTATTAGTTTCTTGAAAAATAAAACAAAAACAACAACAATTTTTTTTTATGAAGAAAAAAGACGAAAACATAAAAGGAAAAAGAAACCAATTAGCTACAGTTTTTAAATAATAAATTTGTAACAGTTTTAAAATACAGACAGCTTTCACATCAAATCCATGTCAACACAAATTTTAATTTTTTTTAACAAATAGAAAACAATTTTCAAAAGCAACAATCAAACATTTCTTAAGTGTTTCAATTTTAAAACAAACATAAATAAATGGTAAATAAGCTCTTGTAAGCACTTTTGAGTTTCAATTTCTTAGAATTGAATAAAAAAAGAATGGAAGTGTATCACTCAAACTCAAACTCTGAAAAAGTCGGAAAAATTGGAATATTGTTTGTGACTCCATTCAGAAGGAATACAATTTGAAGGCCACAACTAGGCAGACCACAATCTTGATGGCGTCGTGACCGTCGTCTGAGTAGCATGCCTCGTGTCTGTAATTTATTGAAAGATATTTTTCAATGAAAAAAAAAACTTCATGGAAAAAATCAGACCCTAAAAAATGTGAAAACTGAAATCTTTTTACAAAGATAATCGCATTGTAAATAGTTTAATTTTTTCTCAAGCATGCCACATATGATATGACAATTGGCTTGTTGCACCAAGGGTGCGGTGCCCCAAGTCTTTGTCACGTACTTACTACAAATTTGATCAATTATTGCAGTGCAACAGCGACTCACACAAATTCATTAAATTAAACAACCATTCCTTATTTTCTCCAAAAAGATATCATCATATTATTTTTTAAATTACCAATTTTATATAAGATATTAGAGTGTAAAATCCATACGGTGATCATTTAAAAGTTGTGGACTCATAAAATTAAAAAAAAATCATTATTCAATCTGTAATAGAGTCTATAATTTTAAAAAATGATATGATACTCTCTTATTGAAAGGGGTACTCTAGGTATATAAAATAAATATTACATATTTTATATTTAAAAATATTTTATATTTTTTAGTAGAAGTAGATTTTCATATGAATTTTACTTTTTTATTATTATCTGAATATATCTTTAGGTTTTTATTATTTGTACTCAACAGATGTCACGTTTACATAAAAATTGCTCTCTTGTATAACAACCTCGACCACGGTCCAAATTCGACAGTCCAATATATGTTAATTTGTCAAACAAGTTTTAATTTCTATTTGAGTACCAATGGCTAATTTCTTATTGCAGTACCACAGTGTCTGGATATGTCTTCATGATCTCAGTTGGATTTAACGCAGCTGCAAGGTTTGATTCCCTTCTTTTTAGTATATTTAAATATTTCCATTCATTATTGCTCGATTAATAGGTTGGAAATTTCACGAATTAGTTCGTTGTTCTATGTATAGCTAGAATATCATAATGAAAAAAGTACATTGTTTTGACAAGCATGCAGTGTGAGAGTGAGCAACGAACTCGGGGCCAGAAATCCAAAATCAGCGTCGTTTTCGGTGGTGGTGGTGACATTGCTCTCTTTCATAATATCGGTTATTGTAGCACTCGTGGTGCTTGCATTAAGGGATGTGATTAGCTATGTCTTCACAGAGGGCGAAGAGGTCGCTGCTGCTGTCTCAGATCTTTGTCCCCTTCTTGCTCTTGCCATTGTCCTCAATGGCATTCAACCTGTCTTATCTGGTATATAATTAATTAACTTATAGGATTTGATTAACTTATATATAATTAAAAAACTAACAAGTGAGATTGTAAGATATATCAATTATTATAATTTTCATGTTATGTATGAATTAGGGGTGGCCGTTGGATGTGGATGGCAAACTTTTGTTGCGTATGTAAACGTTGGTTGTTATTATGGAATTGGTATACCGTTGGGTTCTGTTCTCGGTTTCTATTTCAAACTCGGTGCTAAGGTATGTTGATGATTATTTAATAGTTCAAGAATGGATCGATGTTTGCCTTTTGCTCGTATTGAATTGAAAGTGGTGTGAACTGTACTGTGTGTAGGGAATATGGTTGGGAATGCTGGGTGGCACGGTTTTGCAAACACTTATTTTAGTGTGGGTCACTTTTCGAACAGATTGGAATAAAGAGGTGAGTGAAAACTATCAACAGCAAGCGCCCCTCCCCTGCAGTTTGAACTTTGAATATCATTCTGTGATATTGCAGGTTATTTGATGATGAACATTTTGTTGATTATTGCAGGTTGAAGAAGCCAATAAGAGGTTGAACAAGTGGGAGGAGAGGACGGAGCCACTTCTCAAGAACTGAAGCTTTTTGTTTCCATGTGTAGAATAATTGGTCTCATGAGTCCAAATAAGTTGGGCCAGAGCAGAGATCTTGCATTCTTGCAACTTCTTTTTTTTTATTTATTATTTTGAAAAATGAAAAAAAAAATAGTTTGGTATTTTTATCTTGTCTCGAGTCTTTTCTTTTTTAACAAAGAAAAGGTAAAAGCCAAAATAAAATGAAAAAAAAAAGTTAAATATGTTTTTGTCTCCGTAATATAGGGAGTTTTTGAATTAAGACCCTATAAAACTAGTCAAACTTTTTTCGTCCTTCTTTTATTTTTTTTTATTTTAGTCCCTAACAGCATTAACCACTGATGTGGCATGCCTATGTGGCTTATTTAAATGTCCACATCAGTACATGTAAGCTGACACATCAGCATCACACCCTCTCTCTCTCCCCTTTCCCTTCCCCACCCTTCTCTCTCCTAGGTCCTCACCACCACCACCACCACCTCCTTTTCCCCCTCCTCCACCCCACCTCAAGTAATCCCTCTCCCCATCTCTCCTTCACCGTCATCATGGCCGCAACAACAACAACAACAACAGCAAAAGAAAAAGAATTGATTTTTCAAGATCCAATCTCCCACTGCCACCGTTGATCAGATCGGAAAACGCAGCAACAGCATGGATCAGATCCAGCAACAAAACGCAGAGCAGCAACAACAACAACCACCCCACTGCCACCATTGTAGATCGGAAAAGCAAACCTATAGAGCCAAGCTTTGATTTTCGTTCTTTCTATATTTTCTTGTAAAATAATTTCGTGTTTCGGCTATGACCAAAATATATTTAACATGGTAGTTCTTAAAATACATCTAAATAACCGCTAACAAAGGCCTCTCGTTGTTGGAGGATAACAGCTAATGTACGATTCTTGTTGGATTCTCACAATTGTGGATTAGCTTTCGCTTTCTATTCAAACTTTCACTTTCGTTAATTTATCGCTATAATCGTTCGCACTAAGCATTTCCCGGAGCACCCAAGTCACTGCCATTTGTTTGTCCACTGTTCTGTACTGATGAATGCCCTTTTGAACATGTACATCAAATGTGGGAGCTTGAGGGATGCCGAACTAGTTTTCTATGAAATCTCGTGTAAAAATTCTTCTTCATGCATGGAACAACCCTCATTTTTTTTTTGACAACGGAACAACCCTCATTTTGGAACATGCTAAACAAGGTTTTATTGGTGATGCTCTGAAAACGTTCGATGAAATGTTGGAACCAGAAACTTGTATCTTTAAAGTTGAAACAACACCATTGCTGGTCTTTGCAGATAATGCTGGTCCCCATGCACTGGTGTATTTGCGGTTGTGCTTACTGGAGGATGCCTCTGGGTGCTGTACTCCTCGTTGGATTTTTTAGTTTTGTGTTTTTGTCTTTATTTTTCCATTTGATATCGACAAAAAAAAAATCTTGCTTACGGACCCAAGTTCATTGTCTAAAATAGACATGTGCATGCTTCTCTATCAGGCTTATAATTCAACCACGCAAGATTCATTTAACATTCATTTTTCCAAAGACTTGGGTTGTCTTCTTCTGCCTTTGAAAAACAACCGCACAAAATCTCATTGTGTCGTTTTGTCATAAAAATAATTATAAAATCTGAAAAATAAATGAAAACGTTGAATCCATGAAGCGGGGCATTGCGTGGTTATTTTTTGAACTGCCGTTGATTGACCCAATTCCTTATTAGTCCAATGATTCCATCTCGTGGGAAACTTCAAATTACTCACGTGAAATGAATCTGTGCTTGAGGTGAGTGAATGATTATGATTCTTTTCTTTGAACTTAAAACACAGTAATTTCCCTTTAGCTGGTTGTTTCACTTTGTTCCAGTACACTGTACATCACTGCTCCAAGCTTTTTTCCCCCTCCCTTCAAGTTTGATTTTGAGGTAATCTCAGATACCCACCATTTCCTAACTTGTTCTTCAGGTTTCTGTCACATATTATATTCTTTATTCCTTTTTCATATTATTATTGATAAAAAATTAGACATGTGGATTTAACTTATCCAAGGCACCACCCTTATTTATATGGTTCCAGTGGCTTCTTCTCTTTGGAGTTTCTGGGCATATTTAGAATCAGCAAAAGTATGGATATGGTCGTAGCATAGGGTTTTTCTTTCCATCTAGGAAAGATGGTATCAAGTTTTAGAACCGACATTGTAGATAACATTAATTGTTCTTGTTGAGTGCTGAATTCTAGTTTTCTGGGTGTTTTTCTATTTTTTTGTTTACATGAATGAGTTCTTACTTCTTAAATCTTTGGACTCATGGCTTTTTCTTCTTAATCCATCTATGATGGCGCTTGGTCTCTGTAGTTCATATTTGTGCTGCCCCTGAAATGGTTTGGCACTTGATGCTTAGTTCTCCCGTTCTGATGCTGGTTATTAACTGAAGAACTGGAGCTGAAAATTGCATATTTTTCAAGCTTTTTTGGCCCCTCAAAATGGATCCTCTTGGCAGCATGGTTATAGGCAGAACATTGTTCCTCTTGATTTTCTGCTTGTGGATTCCCTCAGAAGTGGCAGTGAGGACAGGGCCTTCACCTACCACTGTGAATTCTACTATTTCTTCAAGACCAAAGGTTGTGAAATTTGGAGCACTGTTTACTTTGGATTCTGTCATTGGAAGATCGGCTAAACCTGCAATTATAGCTGCCATTGGTGACGTTAATTCTAATACGAGCATTCTCCCTGGCATTGAACTGCAAGTTATCTTACATGATACACATTGCAGTGGGTTTCTTGGAACAGTGGAAGGTACTTGCCAAAACTTGAAAGCTACAAGATGCTGTTTCTTTCATTGATTGGTTTTAATTAAATCTAATCTTGACCATGCATGTAAGATTAATTGTCAAGATTAGCTCTTCTCTCCTTTCATGTTCTAACATGGTACTTCCTATATGTATTTATTAGGCGAAAGCATGAGAAGCTAATACTGATCATTCAATCATATATATAGTTTCCTATATGCATGAATGGCTATCATCATTAGCTTCTCTTATCTTCTCACACTCTCCCTCTATATCTGTTGCACATTGCAAAACTAAAATTCCTTAATTGCTTCTCAATCTAGTTAAATCACATTCTGCTTGACTGCCAGCACCAAGATGAATCTTTACTGGACCAAAAACTTAACATTATGCTTGATTAATATTTATATCTCCTCTGGATGTGTGTGTGGATGAAAAGATTGATTATTCTTGTTGATCATGTAGCTCTTCAGTTGATGGAGAATGATGTGGTTGCTGTTGTTGGTCCACAGTCGTCTGGAACGGCTCATATCATCTCTCATGTTGCTAATGAACTCCATGTACCCTTTCTGTCATTTGGGGCTACTGATCCCACTCTATCTGCTCTACAATACCCATATTTTATCCGCACTACCCAAAGTGACTATTATCAGATGTTTGCAGTTGCAGACTTTGTTGATTATTACAGATGGAGAGAGGTAATTGCCATTTATGTAGATGATGATAATGGAAGGAATGGAATTTCTGTGTTGGGTGATGCCCTGTCAAAGAAACGTGGCAAGATCTCTTACAAGGCTGCCTTCCCTCCTGGAGCCACAAAAAGTGACATCAGTGACTTGTTAAATGAAGTGAACTTGATGGAATCACGGATCTATGTTCTGCATGTTAATCCTGATTCCGGTTTAGCAATCTTTTCTATTGCCAAGAAGCTAGGAATGATGGGTAATGGCTATGTTTGGATTGCAACAGATTGGCTTCCTTCAGTGCTGGATTCATTAGAGCAGCCACCTAGCACTGACATAATGGATCTTTTGCAAGGAGTTGTGGCTTTTCGTCATCACATTCCTGATACTGATCTCAAAAAGAGTGTTATCTCCAAGTTGAAAAGCCTAAAAGACAAGGAGACTGTAAACTTAAATTCTTATGCATTTTATGCATATGATTCGGTTTGGTTAGCAGCTCGTGCCCTTGATATTTATCTTAATGAAAGGGGAAATATATCATTTTCCAATGACCCTAGGTTGCAAGACACACAAGGAAGCATGCTAGGTTTAGCATCACTACGTACTTTTGATGGTGGCCCACTGTTTCTCCAGACAGTTTTGAGAATGAACTTCACTGGTCTGAGTGGTCAAATTGAGTTTGACATGGACAGGAATTTAATTCATCCAGCATATGATATTCTTAATATCGGTGGTAATGAATCCCGTGGAATTGGTTATTGGTCTAATCACTCTGGTCTATCAGTTATAGCTCCTGAAATTTTATATATGGAAAAATCATCTGACAGCTCTTCAATGAGAAGTCAAGAACTGAAAAGTGTGGTATGGCCTGGAGAGGCTGCAACTGCACCCAGAGGATGGGTATTTCCCAACAATGGAAAGCCACTACGTATAGCAGTGCCAAACAGAGTAAGCTACAAGGAGTTTGTTGCCAAAGGCAAGAAACCCCCGTGGGTACAAGGCTATTGCATTGATGTCTTTGAAGCAGCCTTAAACTTGTTGCCTTATCCCGTCCCACGACAATATATATTATACGGAAATGGTGAAAGGAATCCTAACTACAACGAGCTTGTGGAACAAGTTGCACAAGATGTGAGTTTCTAAATCTTATGTCAGCATTGCTTCCAATTGTGGATATTTGTTAAACATATAGGACCCAGCTATGATTTTCAAATTATGATAGTTATGTTAATTTGGTCCTTTTCTTGATTAGCACTTTGATGCAGCTGTTGGAGATGTTACAATTGTCACAAATAGGACAAGGATTGTGGATTTTACTCAACCTTTCTTGGAATCCGGGCTTGTTATTGTTGTTCCTGTCAAGGAGGAGAAGTCAAACCCTTGGTCTTTCCTTGTGCCATTCACCACTCAAATGTGGTGTGTCACTGGTGTTTTCTTTCTTTTCGTGGGAACTGTTGTGTGGATTCTTGAGCACCGGCTCAATCATGAGTTCCGTGGTCCACCAAGGAAACAACTTATAACAGTCTTTTGGTTAGTATGTTTTGACCACTTTAAAGTCTTTTTATCCAAATCTTTTCCAAGATGATAAAGATCCCCTTTGTTATAGACTTGATTATTGCAAGTTCATTCAGTAAACAGTTGAAGGACTTGGGGCTAAAATATTATTTCTATCCTTCCTCGGGCATGTCAAGGCCCATATCTTCATTTTTAGCTTTAGCAGGTGCATGGCTCAATTCAACATTAAGTCAGATACTTTTGCTGAGATTAGTTCCTATTTTGCAGGTTTAGTTTCTCAACAATGTTTTTCTCACACAGTACGTACCCTATAGATTCTCATTCACACCTCTTCAACTTTTACATGTTACAATCCTTGTTTCATATGATGCATGATGAATTTCTGACTTATTTGCTTCTTTGACCTGGCTCAGAGGAGAACACTGTGAGTACTCTTGGGCGACTGGTGCTAATCTTATGGCTTTTTGTGGTGTTAATTATCAATTCAAGCTACACTGCTAGCTTGACATCCATCCTAACTGTCCAGCAACTGTCATCACAAATTGAAGGAATTGACAGCTTGATCTCAAGTACTCTACCGATTGGAATTCAAGATGGGTCATTTGCAAGGAAGTATCTAATAGATGAACTCCATATAGCCGAATCTAGGATAGTTACATTGAAAAACATGCAGGGTTACATCGATGCCCTTCAGCGTGGCCCAACGGGTGGAGGGGTTGCAGCAGTTGTTGATGAGCTTCCTTATATTGAGATATTGATGTCCAGCACCAACTGTAAGTTCACAACTGTTGGGCAGGAGTTCACTAAAAGTGGCTGGGGATTTGTAAGTATCTCATTTGCATGTCTATGGTTTAGGGTTCTGTATGTCTAAACAGTAGCTAAGTTTAGGGCTTATTGTGGTTTTTTTTTTTGTTTTTATAGAATACCACATAGTTTACAAATGGTTGTTTTATTTGATAAACATTTTGTGATCAAGAACATAACTAAAGGAATAAAATGACTGATCTCAGTTCACATGAATATTCTTTTTCTAAGAGTGTATTTGTTTCTCTGATAACAGGCATTCCAGAGGGACTCTCCCCTTGCTGTTGACCTGTCAACCGCTATTCTTCAACTCTCTGAGAATGGGGGCCTGCAAAAGATACATGACAAATGGCTTAATGTTAAGGGGTGTGCAACAAATGACATTGATTCAAGCAAACTATCTCTGACAAGCTTCTGGGGCCTATTTCTTATATGTGGCATTGTATGTGTCCTTGCCCTGATTGTATTCTTTGCTAGAGTGTTCTGTCAATATAACAAGTTCAGCCTAGAGCCTAAGCAGGTTGATGAGGAAATTCTACCAGCCAGGTCCAGAAGGACAAGCAGAACTCCTAGCTTCAAGGACTTGATTGTTTTTGTAGATAAAAGGGAAGCAGAAATCAAAGAGATACTTAGGCAGAAAAAAAGGAGGAGGTATAGCCAGAGCTTGGACTTGCAATCCAATTCACCCACCTAAGTAAGTAACACCCTGTCCCTGCACTTTGGTTGGTACATTCTTTTGTTTTCCTCCTTTAGGCTACCATAGCAATAGTGTTGGCACAAATTATTATACACATGTGTACGTAAATTTCTTCCTTCTTGGCAGGGAAATTGTGACTGCAAGGAAGTCACTAACTGTCTTAGAAGGAAAAACAAACTTTGTTTAATTTTCAAATCATACACCATGGATTTAGACAATCATATTTGTACCTTGCTTAGAGAAAGTTGACAACAAAATAATACCCAAACCGCAATTCCCATGTAGCAGTTGGCCACGCTCCCAGCACATTCAATGTAGCATTTACCCAAAGCCTATGGGGGTCCTTTTACAAAGTGAGCTTCGTTATGAAAATAAAAGGCCACGCTACCAGCACATTCAATGTAGCATTTAGTCAGCGTTATGTGTGCTCCATGTTAGTCGTCCAATGATTTCACTTTCGGTAGCTTGGCTCATAGGGACCCTTAATTTAATGATAAATGATGTTCCTTCCGTTCCTTTTTATTTGTCGTTTAAGGTTGTTTCACCACAAACAAGGAATCAATTAATTGATAAAAAGTTTCCTATTATACCCTTATTTATTCACTACTCCATTTTATCTCTCTACATTAATATATCCATCATTATAATCAATTCATCTTTCACACACTCCCAATTTGCATTACTTTGACGAACTCTCAGGTTGTTTCACATACAATTACTTTGACGAACTCTCAGGTTGTTTCACATACAACTCCATCCATCGGTAATGTAAGACTACTCAATTGAAGCAATATATTAGAATTTCAGAGTGTACACGTGAAACAAATTCCTTTTTGGTTCAACGTGAATTAACAAGTGAAACAAATTCTTTTTTAAATCACGTGAATTAATAAAGTGTTACTCTAGATACATTGTATTATTAGTATGCTAGTGGACTGCATTAATCAATTTAGTTCAAAGATTGATTGGAGTAATAAAGTTATATTGTTGGGAATAGTAATTAGTCTTTGAACTCTCAACTATACATTAATAAATTTTATAAAAAATGTGAAAAATAATTAATAGGGTTAATGACATAATTGTCAAAATATAATTTTAAACTATTAAAACGACAAATAAAAAAAATAATTTTTTTTAAAATCTGACAAATGAAAAAAAACAGGGGAGTACTAAATGGTTCTCTTTAAAAAAAATTGAGAAGACAGCAGCCATTTCAATGTTGATATGATCCTATGCGGTCGTTACAATTTACAAATATTCTTAAGAGCCCCGCCTCTATCTAATTTTTTTTAAAAGTTTTGTTCTTGATAAAAATTAAAATAAGAGTTAGGCTGACAACATAATTACTATATTCACGAATCTCCTAAACAAGTTATATAACTGCGCATTATAAAATCTGCAAAACCGCATTACTCATTAAACAATTTCTAATTTTTCTCTAAGTTACATAATTGAAAATGATTCATCAACTCAATCTCAACGGGACCATTGCACATGTTTACATGGCAACACGTGTTCCATAATGTTGTCCTGTTGTTCAAAAGCTAATTTTTACTTTGCAAGTCAAAACAAAACAAAAAAAAAGTTTCTCTGGCATCGTCGGTAATCGATATCCTCACTGTGGATGATATTACTATTACTATTTATCATCGAATATTATATTTAGATTTAGTCAACGTATGAAGAATACAAAAATCAGTTTGGGCCGGATTCCCCTAGAATATGAAAACCTTTCTCTAATGGACATTTGTTAAAGAATTTTAGGGTGGCACGAGATATCAATGGGCAACTGCCACCTGGTAGAGTAATTGAGCAGTCACTATCTCAATCACTAACAACAAAAAACCGAGGCAAATTTCACACACGAAACTATTCTTCCATCCAATATTATACTTCCTCTCAATTGTGAACTGAAATATAAGAAGAAAAAAATTTAAATATGGTGTATTTAAATATAAGTTTGAGTGGCATTGGATTTAGATTTTTTAAGTAAAGTTTTGGATTCGAGTCTTATGGATTAAAAAAAATGATTAGGAGAGGAGATTCTATTAAAAATGATCAACCAGATTCTCTGGTGAAGATTAGTCATCGACAAAAACCAATAGATACTTTACACCAATAATATGGTTACCAAAAAAAAAATATAAGTAAATCTAATTAATTGATTTTCCTCTATTTAATTATTTTTTTATAAAATAATTTTCCATTTAATATAGATTTTTATTTCACTAATCTATATTATTAAAGATAATTTAGGCAATAATGTTATTTTATTTGATAAGATTAAGACAATTAAATGAACTTAAATAACTTTTTAATCGATGCAAATTTAAATATTTTTCTTTATATTTAAATCCAAATGGAATAGTATTATATACCCTTTAATTTAATATTACCGATGTTTTTGCATCTCATGACACCATATATTGTGTTCATAGTAAACTGAAATAAGCGAAAAATAAATTGTGGCTACTAATAAAGGAATAAATAAAAATGTTTTTTTGGAAAAGGCAGATGGAAATGGATAGTGTCCATGTTTTAACGGTCAACCGTGGCGTTAAAGTAGTGACACTAGCGTTGTCGCTGAGAGCAAAAAAGTCGTCGTGAGTTTGTAACTGAAACGTGAAAACCTTACAACAAAGACAGAAACATAGGAGGAGAGAGGGATAGTGAAATCCCCAAAACACCCTTGCGGTTTCAAAAATATGAAACAATACACAAGCTCGGTTTTCATTTTCATGGCTGAGAGGTTCACTTGTTGTACTTGAAGCCATCCCATTCTATTCCATTTCCACACACACACACAACAACACACACACACTTTCACTTTTCTTATTTTCTCGGAAAAATAAAATAAAAAAGGAAAATAAAAAAAAAAACATGCCCCAGTTTTGTCGGGAAGTTGGCCACTCTTCCACCCTCCGGCGGCGGATTAACCACCGCGTCTCGGTGCTCCGGCGATGCATCCTCCGCGTCCTCCACCGTATCCTGATCTGCTCCGGAAGGAAGCCCGGCGCAAATGCCACGTACAGCATTTTGCCGTCGCATGCAGCATTGTCCTCTCCGCCACCGCCGCCGGATTCCGCCGTCGATCAGGTTGCGCCACCACCTGTGTTTCACACCCATGACTTCGACTCTGATTTGGTTTCCCTGAAAATCAGCTTGTTGGGTGACTGCCAAATCGGAAAAACCAGCTTTTTGGTTAGTTCATAATTTTTTTTTTGTTCTGTTGAATTTAATCTGTAAATGGGTTGAGTCAAAAAGGAATTTTTTGTTTTGTTTTGTTTTGATTTACATTAAAATTCAATTTCTTTTTTTTTTTTGAAATTTGGTTTGCAGGTGAAATATGTAGGGAATGAAAAAGAGCAGGAAGGGAAACAGAGGAAAGGGCTAAATCAGATGGACAAAACTTTGGTTGTGAGCGGGGCACGTATATCGTATTGTATCTGGGAAGTACAAGGTAAAGAAAGAGAAGATCTCATATTGTAATTTGAATTTGATGATTTTGGGAATCATTTGTGAAAGAAAGGAAAGATAATTTGATTGTTAATCATTATTTATGCAGGGGATGGAAAATCAGAAGACCAAATTCCAATGGCTTGTAAGGACTCTGTGGCAATTTTGATCATGTTTGATCTAACAAGTCGATGCACATTAAACAGGTGTCTTTATTATATGTCAATTTTAAATTCATTCTGGCTAAAGCTTTTTTAGGAGCTAAACTGTTAATCTCAGAAGAACTTTCTTCCACCTTTTTCAATTTGGGGTGTGTGTGTTTGTTTGATTTCAGTGTCCTGGGATGGTACAAGGAAGCCAGGAAATGGAATCAGGTACATATATATATATCTTTTGACGTTAATATCTGCTTAAACTTGATTGTACGCATGTGTGGATGCAGAGGGGTATATAAGAGTTTTATTAGTGCTGTGTGCTTAATTTTTGTAGAGTGCAATTCCAGTGTTGATAGGAACCAAGTTTGATGATTTCATTCAGCTCCCCATTGATATGCAATGGACCATCGCCAGTGAGGTAATCATTCCAACCTAACCTATTATTTACCGTTAAAAATATAATTCAAGTATATATGATCTTCCTCACAACAAAAAATAGATCATGATATGCTTAGATGTAGTGAAACAGAACATCCGGATCTAAGAAGTATTTCATGTACTATCAAAAAAATCCATTATCCATACATAGGCCATTATTTTCTTTACAGAGTAAAATTGCATCCAAAAATAAGTTAGTATACATTTACTAAAATTTCGTCAGATTTCTTTCAGTGACTTTTTTCAATTATTTTTGTTCCTAACGATATTTAAGACAAAATAATGGAAAGGCAGAATTGATTACAAATTGTCAATAGCCACGTTTTGTTTCAAAACAGGCATCTAACAGTCCAAAAGCTGGGAAAGGGGATTCCAGTTCGAGTCATAGAATGCATTAGAAGCCTACAGAATGATCTACTTGGAAGACTAATCAATTTCTTATATGCTTTATTTAGAAAGATGAATAAGGCACTAAGAAACTTTTTAGTAGATGCTTTAAAATGAAGCCTTCTTTACCCATTTTTCCCTTCTCATATGATTAAACTACAAATTTTTAAATGGTTGTTTTCGGTTGCAACGTCGAGTCAAGTGAAAGGGATTGATAGGATCTCTGCAGACAACATATAAAGAGACCCCAAATTTCCTAACACATTACTTGCTGACACTATTAATTTCCCTGTTGCGGGGTAGGCATCACATATTGTAGATAATTTTAACTGTATAGTACCAATTAGAATCAAGCACATGCATAAAGCATAGTCGTGCCACTATGGACCCCATGCATATACTACCTTTTGTCTGTAGTATAAGAGAATATTAGGTTATTTTTGTCCAAAATATAAAAAATATAGACCCAGTTTTAAATGCATTAATTGTTAAAATTTCTTTTATACTCCTATTTTATTATAAGATTTATATTCTCCATGCAAGTGGATACAACTATTTTAACCATTTAATAAGAATATTTTTGGAATAAAATTTAAACTAATTAAAATTAACTAACTTAATTGCTTCTCTTTAGTTTTGATGAATTAGTGATTTGTTTTTTATAATACGGACCGGAGGTAGTATTATATAATATATAGTGGACCCCATCATCCATTATAAGATGACATTGCATGTTTGAGGATCATTGAACCACCCATAATCTCCCATCCTATGCCCATTTATTTACAAGCAAGTTAAGCAAGGCATGTTGGAATTGTATAATATAAGTTTTTTTTTCCAAGATAGCAAAATTTCATGTCAGCGAGATAAGATTTTTTTTTTTTTTTGATGTGTGTGGTTGGTGTGTATGACATTGAACAGGCAAGAACATATGCAAAGGCCCTCAATGCTACACTGTTCTTTTCCAGTGCAACCTACAACATCAACGTGAACAAGATCTTCAAGTTCATCACTGCAAAACTATTCGATCTACCATGGACAGTGGAAAGGAATCTAACTGTTGGGGAGCCCATCATTGATTTCTGAACTGTACATTACATAGAAATGTATGTTTTTGTTGGAGTTGTTTTTAAGTGCTCAAATTAATTAAGTCAACCGGCCAACCAGAGATGTCAGTCAAAATATCTCACTCTCATGGGGCAATCGAGTTGCTAGGTTTAGACATGTGTCACTTCCAATGGGAAGAACAATTAATCTTCAAATCATCAACAAAAAAAATGTGGTTTTACATGGAGAGGAATTAATAAAAGGCAAGTGAGAAATAAAAGAAATGGAAACAGGTGAGAGAGCTAATGCATTATTGGGTGCAAGGGTACTACTTAGAAATTGAGATGAGGACGTCTATAACTATGGGGTAGAGTTAAACATGTACCGGGTCTCCTTTTTGTTTCCTTTTATTTCTCACCCAGCTTTGAGGTTCTGGTAATTAATCCAAAGCTTCTGCTGAATAAATAAATCATTTCACATGAATGGTTCCCTTGTATCTGTTACTCAAGTCTTGGACATTTTTACATTTGATAGAATTTCATATTATACCAAACCTTACAGTAATTATGTTTTTTTAATATTAAACAGTGATCAATAGATTTTTCATGAAGATTATTCGAGAACTCAACTTGTCAAGTTTTATCGGGCAAGCAACTTCAAAGTACAGAACAGAGTTATAACGAGGTCCTTGTTTGCATGCGGGGATTAGGCATAACAAGATAAGATTATGCAATATGGAGATGTATCAGGTGTGAGAGGAGTGTTTGTATGGATCGGTGAGAGGAATAAATCTGGACCATTTAACTATATATAGATGATTAGAATTAAAAGTTACTTAATAGTGACAATTTAAGAAAGTCATATGATTTTTATGTTTTAATCTTAACCATTCAAGATTTTATCTTATGGCTAAGATTCACTTCTTTCATTATCTCTTAATAAAATTTCTCTCACTTGATATGCTCTATATACCATAGATAGTTGATTTTATTAGTTATTGGGTGTAATTCATAAGTTGTTTAAGCTTATACATCAAACTCCGATCCCCTATAATATACTTAAATGATATTAAAATGATGGACAACTTGATCGGAACATAAGGGGTGGAGAAACCAGGCCTATACAAGTACAACATACACAATAAACTCATATATAAAGTATAAACTCCGTTACAATTCTAAAAACATTCATATGTTATAAATAATAATTGAAAATAAATTTTTGAATACGAATTAACTTAAATTTGAATATAAGTTAATTAAGTAAATAATTAAAATTAATATTTTCAGATTATCTTTTTGTCATCAATATTTTTTTTGTGAGATGAATGAATGATTCTAGTACCACGTACGTATTTAAGAGACAAAGTTTCTTTCCATTCAAACCTTCACATATATGATTACCTAATTTTACCATACCAGTGTCTTTTTTTAAATAACAATTATGTCATTCAAAATTTCAAATTATATATTATACATAATAAATACAAGTAAAAAACAATAAAATTATATTCTAATCATAATAAAAACTAAAAATGAATTAAAAGTAAAAAAAAACACATTCTTTTTTTTATTTTAACAACTAAATAAAACCATACTTCTTCAATTTTCATTGTAATTAATTATACATGTACGGACCCAAAAAATTATACATGTAGAGAACAAAACAAAAAGAAAAAGGGTCATACTAATTGTAAGGAAATTATAACAATTTCTAAAAATGACAAGGAAATACAATTTTTTTTCTTTCTAATAAAAAAAATGGAATTCAAAGTCCAAGTGTGGTGG
This sequence comes from Glycyrrhiza uralensis, assembly GCA_030159175.1. Classification (NCBI taxonomy): domain Eukaryota; kingdom Viridiplantae; phylum Streptophyta; class Magnoliopsida; order Fabales; family Fabaceae; genus Glycyrrhiza; species Glycyrrhiza uralensis. The sequence goes on along the minus strand of BRZY01000003.1, from coordinate 49,536,838 downwards.
AATTTTCAAGGCTCCAAGATCCCTCATTATTCGTCCTGCAAATCCATCTTCTTCAATCCTCCATTCGTGGTTCCCTTCCCCCAATCTTCACGGTGCTCCGAGAGGCAAACAAAGAGAGAGAAAAATGGGTGTTGTGTTGAAGCTGGTGGACGCCATCCTGTTCCTGTTCTTCCTGTTGATAGCAGTGGTGGCTCCTCTGATTGATGCCCAGACATGTCTCCCTCCTTCTTACTTCCCCGACATCCTCGTCCACCTTAAGACATGGTACACCACCGAGTACGGTGACTATCTTGTCGCCGACAAGCCCCATTTCTTCGTTGGTCTTGTCTGGCTTGAGCTTCTCTTCCAATGGCCCCTTTCTCTCCTCAACCTCTATGCCCTCATGTCTTCCAAGCCTTGGTTCAACACCACTTGCTTGATCTATGGTGTCTCTCTCTCTACTTCCATGGTATTAGTACTATTCCCTTTTCAAACCCCCTCTTGCTTCTTCAAATTTCACCCTTTTCAATTTAATAGGATTACATTTACGCGTTTATCATCTGGGTCATGTGATAATATGAATGATTAGGCTTCTATATGTCCAAAGCCAAACTTTTTAATGGCAGGGATGCATAGCACAGCATTTACTGGCAACCATTTATTTAGCATCGACAAGGAATTGTTGGTTGTTATTTGATTCATCCTCATCCTTCGGTTTGTTGTCTTGTGCCAAACATTTCAAATTGGAGATGAGCTTGGTTATTGCATTGTAGTAGCATAGAAATGGTTGTTTTGTCTTTTCTTATGTTTGAATTTGTAGGTGTTAGATCGTGTTAAAATGGTGTGACCAAGTTTGCTCTCTGAATATGATACAAAACAAAATTGGGGTTATGAAATTTTATAGCTTGTTAATTTAATCAGAACCTAGACTATGGTCAAGGTATATCACAGGGCTTTTCTAAATTGCCCTTCTAAGTTGTAACCTTTCTGCTTTGGCTTTGTGCATTGGCATTTGTGTTCTCAGAAGTTGGAGGTGTAACAGTCTTCATCCCAGCCATAGGTGGTGTCACAATGAGATCTTGTTACGGTTTGGATAATCTATATCTTGCTTTCTAGTTTACATCTTTTGGTTGTTTGTGGGGTTGCAGGTTGCTGTATTATCAGAAATGATGGGTTCCAAGAAGGCATCTGATAAGCTATTGACAATGTATTCCCCTTTCCTGGGTTTGGGTGTTTTGGCTACTCTGCGAGGGTTGCTAGCACACTCCCACAGGACTAATTCAGCTCATAGCAAGAGATCTGCAATGGCGGCGAGGAAAAAAAGGGCTTGAAACCGTAGTTATTGAATCAAACGTGAGAAAATGGAAAGAGAAGCAGAGTTGTAGGTGTGAAGGGATGAAGCATGCAAATATCCCCTCCTCTAACCAAATTCCGGTACTTTTTAGTGTTGATTTTGTATTTAATTCTTTGGGTGTCCTTGGATGTCCTTTGGTTACCTGTTTGAGTTAAAAGATTTTGTATCAAGTAAACTTCAAATTCCTTCATGTTGAATACTTTGTCATGAGAAGAAATAAATGCTAACTTTTGGACAATGGGTACCTATGATGGGTTGAAGTAAACGATTATTCAAGATGACCCATATCATAATTGAGAGTATAATTATTCAAGATGACTCTGTATGTGGCAACTGATTCAGATACAAAAACAAGACATAGAGAACTAATGAATGTGTTAGAGAGATAGTTACATGTTACCTATAAACAAAAAATAGGATTTAAATAGCGGGGTATCTTCATTTGAATTCATCATATGTAAACTGGTGCCAAAGATTCTAAAGTTTAATTTACTTTTAAGATGTGAATGAATTCATACTTTGCTTTTCTTAAATATTGACCATTTCGAATGTTAAACTAAAGGGGTAGTCAGTGAACTATGTGGGAGTAAACGTTATCTGAGACAAAACCATTGTTATTCAATGCTTCATAGCAGTTTTCCATGTTTTGATCAGGCTCTATTACTTCAGAAAAAGAAATTTGGATCTTTCTTATGTTATCATACACTAAAGTATAAAATAGGCTCAAGTTAGTCAGAGACCACTTCTGAAACAATGCTATTTTGGGATTATTTTGAAAATTCGTAAATACAAGTGAAGATAAAGCTATGATCACAAACCTCAACTTCTGTTTGCTTTAAGTCAGATTACTAAGTCAAAATGAATAGGAACTCTATGTACATCATGTAAATCGGTTAAATATACATTAAAAACGTTAAGTAACCAAGATTCAGGTTTCTATTGCATACGCCAATGAGTAATATTCTAATGATTTACTTATCATATTCAACCATCACCAGAACCAATTAAGTTAACAGTGAAAACAGAAAGAGATAATATAATTGCAAAAGGTAACAGGACGGTACCTTCCTACTGATAATTATTCTGGTAGTAGAGAAATTGCAAGAAAGGAAGAGGCTTTGTTGAAACCCTGGACAGAGAAAGATAGGCTAGATAGCAGATGATGCATACATATCTTGACTTGCACAAAGGACAGTGATAAATTCTAAACCACTGCTATACTTGTGGGTGAAATTCACCAAAGGAACAGCCATAGACTTGAGATAGAATTCAATTTCCACCTCCTTTGGTGGCTGAATTGGCATCAAATCTGGCAGCAACTTCTCAATCATTTTCCCTTCCACAGGCTCGAGCTGTAATGAATAGGAAAGTGCAATTTCCGTTAGAATTCATTTTGAATGTTTTTTTCTTAAGAAAAAAAAGGTCTAGTCTTTATGGTGTCACCAACATGGTCATTTTGGAAGTAAGCAAAGCGATCACTGTTGAAAGATTCTCTGATGTGCAAAACTTCCAGAGACCAGACTTACGAGTGGAGTCAAGCCATCCCTCAGAAACCAACTAAGTGCTAAACATTAACCAAGGCAGTTGAAATACAAGTGTTTACGGATAAAAATTAAAAATGCTGCAAAACTTGAAAAATATTTTATGGAGTTATTTTATGCTTGTCTGTCAAACAAAAAGTCCCATTTTTGGTATGTTCTGCATATACCTAGATATAACTCAGTTGCTAAGATGTATAATTCTCATATGTAAATAAATCTTCACTCCTATTTGCAGGGACTAAAAGTATATTTAAGCCTAAAAATAATCTATAATGAATACTATCTACATGGGGCGTTGATCTCCACAGAGTAATCCTCCTCCTCACCCCTCTTGAAATCACCCCCAAGTGATAAGGTCAAGAACAAACTTTTCAACACTGCATTAAACAAACTTCTTCTAGCATGCACAAACACCATAGGTTGTGTACCATACACAAGTTTAATTAGCCCTTGGATGAATATGTCTCGCGGTAAGATCATGGACACTCCCACACATGATTTCCTCCACCTTCTTCCAGACCACTGATTGCGCCACCACAACTTCGACTCGGTCAACATCACCGGCCACCCTCAACGCCGCGTCAAGCCTCGTGCCCTCACCAACCTCAACTCCGACAAGGCCCGCAACTCCATCCCCTTGACGTCCAAGTCCTGGCCTCCGCTTCTTTTTCAACCTCCAATCCCTCAGTGCTTCCATCAAAAAGAAAACCCCCGACGACGCCTGGGCCATCACCTCCGTGCTCCATCGAGGTCCCTTCTGCAAAAGCGCTCATCCATGGTCACCTTCCCCTCGTATTACTGCCATCGTCCTCTTCAACCACCATGTCCCCTCTCGTTGTTTCATCGCGTCTATGAAGTCACTGGGGTTGGTCACCGCCAAAGTACCACAACGCACCCCTTCTCGCCGGAGACGCAAACAACCTCGTCGAGGCTCACTCTCTTCATGTCGAAGCCGTCGTCACAGTAGCTCGTTCCTCCACCGCAAGCCCCTCACTGGTCCACCCACGCCATGACATTAGTCGTGGTCTTCCTCTCCTTGCCGGAATTCCACCGTCAGCCGCCATGAACACAAAGCCCTCATTGAAGTTTGACTTGATCTTCACTGGACTTCGACCATTGACGATGGAGACAGTTTAGATGCGGTACGAACGATAGAACCTAAGCCATGGGCGATTGGGTGTGGGGGAGAGAAGGGTGATGGTGGAGAAAATTGTGTGTCGAGTGTAATGCCCCGGCTGCTTTTCGGATCGACGACTGTCCCCACACACCAACACGGGTCTTTTCAGCATGCTTTGTCCTCACACACATGCTTTCTAGGAAACTTCCCAGAAGGTCGCCCATCATGAAATTGCTCCAAGTCAAGCACGCTTAACTATGGAGTTCTTAAGTGATAGGCTACCGAAAAGAAGATGCATCTTGTTGGTATAAGTAGTACCAATCAATTCTATTAAGCTTTCCTCAACTGTATAGTTTCATACCTGCACAGTCTCAGAATTCCTCTCATTCGAGTATGATTTCGGTTCATTCATGTACCCCTTCGCCTAGAAGCCTGCCAGGAGCCGCTCCTTGTCCGTGCCTCTCTGCACCGGCGATCACTCCCCGCCCTCGTCGGCCTCAGGGTGTCACATGCCCACCAGCTTCCGCTTGGTTCGTCCCCGAACCATACCGTACTGGGAGAAAACCAGGCTCTGATACCATTTGTAATGCCCCGACTGCTTTTTGGATCGACGACTGTCCCCACACACCAACACGGGCCTTTTCAGCATGCTTTGTCCTCACACACATGCTTTCTAGGAAACTTCCCAGAAGGTCACCCATCATGAAATTGCTCCAAGTCAAGCACGCTTAACTATGGAGTTCTTAAGTGATAGGCTACCGAAAAGAAGATGCATCTTGTTGGTATGAGTAGTACCAATCAATTCTATTAAGCTTTCTTCAACTGTACAGTCTCATACCTGCACAGTCTCAGAATTCCTCTCATTCGGGTATGATTTCGGTTCATTCATGTACCCCTTCGCCTAGAAGCCTGCCAGGAGCCTCTCCTTGTCCGTGCCTCTCTGCACCGGCGATCACTCCCCGCCCTCGTCGGCCTCAGGGTGTCACATCGAGCATCCATGGTAAGATCGTGATACACATATTGATCCGAAGGCTAAAAAAACTTGTGTACCATACATCACCTACACAACTTATGTAGGGTAGAAGCCGCCAAAAATCATAATCATGCAGCAATAAATGGGCATCGGGAGGATAACAATGCCAAGTGAAATGAACTTTGCATACCTTTAAACCCCGGATTTGGCTTCTCTAAATTAAGTAAAGTGTAAAGTAAGTAATTTTAATCATTAATGAGAAAATTAAGGGATGATATTCCAACATATCCATATTTTGTTATGCATGTCTTTATAATATTAACCCTTAATTTTCTCATCAATGGTTGAAATTAATTACTTTACACTTTAAAGTAAATTGCTCACTTTAAAGGAGTCATTCCCTTAAACCCCTACATTGCTTTATAGTCCATACCGTAGGCATAAATCTAATGTAAGTCCCCACGGTTGCTATCATGAAAAATATCTTTTTTTTTTTGCTAATACGTGAAAAAAATCTACAACAGTGGGCTGGGCAAGTAATCAAATAATATAGGCTGGTCAGTGGTCACGCATAGCTATTGAAGCGTTCTGGACAAGTAAGTTTAATTTATGAAAACAACCTAGCGCCGCTACTGCTCTCTCGCTTGAAGACAACCTTGCGCAACCGTCTTTCACCTTTTCCCGTCGCATCCAAACTCCATGGTCGTTGCCTCTTCTCCTTCCTTTGTTCCAGTGCGTGGTAGCTTCTAGTCCAGTTGTTCCAGTCAGTCCAGTCCATCTTCCTCGCGGGTGGTGGGTCGGCGCTGCTGTGCATCTAACGTCCTTCGCTGTGGTGGAAGGCACCGCAATCAGAGATGGGCTGGGCGTGTCCTCCCTCTGTTGGGTTGTGCTGTTGGCTTCCGCGGGCATGGTGGGCTTTGGTGGTGTTGTTGGCGTCGTCACCGAAGCCGTGGAGGTTGTGATGTTGTCTGATACTGGTCTGCTGGGGGTTGACCGCGGTGGTTCGTTAGGTAGTTGTTGGCTGGCCGTGGGATGTTGTGTTTGTTGTTCTTTTGTGTGTTGTTCTTGTTGTTTTCTTCTGCGTTTCAGGTTCCCTCTCCGTGCTTCTGCGCCGCCGTGCCTCGTGCTGAAGTACCTCCTCTACCTCTGCCTCAGCCTCTGGTCTGTTGGTGTGTGATGGTTGGTTTGGACATGTATGCAAATTTGCTGAGTTTGAAGGTTCTGATGCCCCAAATGGGCTAAACCCATCTTTCTCAAGAATATCCTTTTTCATGTCTGAGGTGTGCTAGGTGTGTGGTTAGGTTGTGTCTTTGTTTTTTTCTTCTTCTGTTTGTTGTTTTTTCGTTGTGTTTTCCTTTTCTGTTTGTTGGGCAGTTGGGAACTGTTTAGGCTCATCCAAAGCATAGCTTGAGTTTATTGTATATGGGTTAGCTATTGCATATCTGTTCTGGGCCTATTGTATTCAGGGTCTCTTCTATGTAATGTTTGGATTTTGCCCTTTCTCAATATACCGCAACTTTGACCCAAAAAAAAGCCTTCTGGACAAGTGGCCAATTATTCCCATGTTGTGATGGGGCGTGAAAAGAGCAGGGGTAGCATTCGGCTAAGGCGGAGTTATAATTGCTAAATGAAAAATAAAAGTAAATTTTTTATTTTTATTTTTATTTTGAAAGGTAAAGTAAATTTTAATAGTACTATTTCATAATCTTTTTGTAACTAATTCAATTCCGTAATTAATTCTTTTTCTAACAGAAAAACTGTTTTTATAGAACACATTACAAAAACGCCAGAGTGATATACTCCTACTTTTTAAATATTTAGAATCAAATTACACATAACCCAAACTTCATGATAATAATTTACATTTTCCCTAATAGAAGTTTACTTTTTTCTTCTTCTAATTTTTGCCATACAAATTGACCATAATAAGTGCAAAATGGGAATAATTCAGAATACAATTCAAGACACACAGCAAAGCAATAATACAAAGTTACTAAACGTAGCGTCTTTTTTGCAGCCACGGTATTTACATGTCTGCCCATGATTAAAAACTACTTTTTCCATAGAATGCAACTAGTAGTAGGGTTGTAGAAGGAAGTGGTCAATTTAATTATACTTACATGCATAATAAGGCTATTATTGTTATAGATGTCTCCTAATTAGAACAAGATGGCAATTACACCACTCCATTAGGCTCTTGTCCTCCTAATCAATATTGGTCACCCTAGATCATATAGGGGGTTTGTTCTGGATAAATTAATGGACAAGCTGCATGTCTATTCGCAAAGAGAGTTTCAATTAAAGCTTCTTTTTTTTTATAAAAAATGAGAGTTTCGAAAGCTGATTAGCCATATTTATCATAATTAAATAAAATTTATATAAACTGACATGAAAAAGTTTTACGTATACTTAATTAGTGTAAAACCATACCCTTATGTTAACCTACAGCACTCAACAGCGCTATCAATCTATTCTGTACGTAAAAGGAAATTATTTTCTCTCCAATCTCTAAATTCTAGCCAGGTTTTCTTAGATTAATATCAGTTATTTGTTATATTATATACAATACATACACGAATAATATGATTATAAATTACACCAAAAAAAATATGATCATAAATATCATTTTTTTAACAACAGAGGATTATAAATACAGTATCATTTAGTTTGCAGTTATAACAAACTCCTTATTGTACGGTAAAGAAAAAACAAACTCCTTGTAAATTTTTTCTATCAATTAAGAAAATGCATTTTTTTTGCTACATAAGAAAATGCATATTTAAACACAACGCCCATATAAAATTTTATTATATTAATTAGGTGAGTAAACAGTGAACACTATCGGTTTAAATAAAAAATAATTTAATTCTACTTATACTTAATTACGATTAGCCAATTCCTCTTCACCTAAAAAACAAATCTTTCTTCTGTAGCAAAAAAAAAATCTGTCTGATGATTTTAATAGATTTTATACAAAGTTACATACGACAAGTAAATTCTTAATAACTAGTGTATTTAAAAGTTCACAAATAGGCCATCAAATTACAATAGGGCCATCATCCATTAATTTATCCAAAAACCAAATAAAATAGGGTAATTTTGTCTCTAAGTTCACAAATTTAATCCTTTATTGTCAAAAAAAAAAAAGTTCACAATTAATAACCTGCCCATAATTTGAATAATGGTCAATACGTGAAGCATAGGTCAGTTTGATGTGGTAATTAATAACCTGCCCATAATTTGATATTAATTAAAGGGACTTTAACTTTTACCTGTTAATTATACGACAGACTATATCCCTAAAATTAACAAACTAACACCTTCATCATTCAACATTTGGATCATATATAAGTACAAAATATTAAATCAGTCAATTTGACTCGGGGGATGGAACACACATCCATTTCAAAACCCTTAAGTGGGGGGAAAAGAGGTGTAGAGAGAACCTCAAGGTGCCTCTTCTAAAACATACAAATAACAATTGAAGAAGGAAAATAAGAGTAAGAGTTTACATTTAGACTATAATTAAGTCCTAGTTACCCAAAAGGGGCTAGCTGGCCCTAACTATAATGTATTTAATTAGTCCAAGAAACGGTGACGGGTAGTAAGGTCATAATATGATGAGCTCTAAACATTTTTACTTTATCTAGGGAAGTCAATTCCCGAACCTTAATCCTCTCAAGAATTCTTTTGGGGTAACTGAGAAGGGATCGTGCAAGGTGCGCTCTTGACTTCTTCCCGTTTTTGTAATGTAAGCCTAAGTTCTTCACACCACCTTTTGATTTTCCACAACGCAATGCATCCCCTTAATTCATCTTTCTTGTAAACTGCAACAGGGTAAACCAAAGTAAAAATATGCACCTTAATTAAAATGAAGAATTGAAGTAGCTAGAAGCAAATGTAGGTCACGGATCGTTCCATAGTTAGCAAAAATAGATATAATGCAAAATTAATATAATGTTCTTCACTATTTGCTATAGTCTCCTACTCTACATGGAACACAAACATATAAACATACCATAGCATCACTAAAAGTCATGAATCATAGGAAAATCTTAATTGTCAAAAGTACAAAAGAAATGAAAAAACAAATGCACGAGTGTGTTAGAAGAGGAAATGAATGTGATAAGTGATATCATATGACACAACAAGATCAGAGAGATAGACAAAAACAAAGGGTGGTAACACTTTGGAGGTGTCCATGTATTAATGTTCGGTGATCAATAGGCTCAGCTTACCGCGCAATCCATAATTAGTGTTTGAAGCTAGCTAGCTCAAGCAGTTTCACCCGATAAGGAAGCCTTGATTCTCTCAACGGTGCAAGCAATGAGGCTATTAACGGTAGCAACAGATCCAAGAGAAAGCTTAGCGGTTGGAACTGAGTCAACCAATATTTGAAACGCCACAGTCAAAAGGGATCCACCAGGCCCAGTCAACGTCGTCGTTTCAGTACCATGTGCTGACGTGGTCCCATCTGGGAGGATAGCAAATCCCGAAGGAAGAAGGGCTACATAGTCAGGGTCTCCTCCATTTAGAACTACGTTCATTGCAACGATATCTACGGGAGCGTAAATAACAAAAGAGCCCGTTGAGTCGGTGCAACTCTCCTGTAATATCAACATGTTGCTCTGGCTTGAATTCGCACTCTGCACAGTCACATTCTTCACTCAGTTTAACTACATAGCTAGCTAAAAATGGAATTTCGAAGTTTCAGATTAAAATAAATATCAACGTACATTTACTCTAAGTAGAGACACACAGTTTCCAGTTTCTCGTCCATTTGCAATGTGTGCCATTTCTTGGACGACTCCGCCATTGGAAAGGATATCCCACTGCAGTTATTTAGGGGGTCAAAATAACATCGAAAAAAATATAAAAACCTATTGGAAGATCTAGATACTAGTACTTGTACTAAAACCACAAGAACATATGCTTTGTCATTTAATTCAACAATTCAACAAGATCAAGATACTACATATGCTTTGTAGCGTTTTTGTAGCTAGTCTCAGTATTGTAAGATGCACTCTTTTAATTTAAATCGAAATTAAGTTGCTTTTGAAAGATCGGATTGATTTAAATATGCAAACTACGAAATTTTTGCAACTTTTCCATCAGAACATGGCAGCCTTCAAGACTTATTTGTCAAAAGATACGTAATAAAAAGTAATTAACAGACGAAGTCTCTTATCTAAAAGATAATGCTTGGTATGCATTTTATATATAGAGATGTGATTTTCTATAGCAACTTTTTTTTTCTCAGGTTATTTTTACATCACTTCTATCTCTTTCATTCTTTCCTACATATTATATGATCTACAACAATGACATTTAATAGCATCCATCTAATATCTGTATTTTCTATCTATTTTTTTTTTGTCATATTACTCGTCTATTATATATCTATCACTTCTCTCCGTTCTAGTTATATATCTCTAAAAGTGTATAATAGTACATAGATGTCCACAAATTAAAACATTTTTTTTTATTTTCATACTAGTTTACGGGTATCAGCCTAAGATCTCTCTTTCCTACGTCATTTTTTATATCTAACGGACCGTATTTGGCAATTTCAAAAGAATAGGCAATCCAAAGACAAGTGAGGACTTAAAAGAGAGAAAGGGCCGGGATGAATGCAATATCGACCAAGTAAGCAATAATGTTACCAAATTAAGCAGGTTGTCTAATAATTGGCCTAGGAGCACACAATAAGGCAGCCTAAAAACATTAGCCTTTTGTTGGATTCCTGATTTCATCTCACATACCTCATTTCTGGAGTTCTCATCACGGAGGAAGTCAAAAACACGTTTGGGTGGAACGGGAAGCCAAAAAGAAGTGGCAGCACTGAGAACAATGCCAGGAGGTCTTCCCGGGTCATCCACACTCTTGCGGGTCATCACCCTTACGTCATCTGCTCCTGTCCCAGAGAGTGTGGTCCACGTGTGTGCGGTTGAAGCACTCACTCCAGCACAAAAGCTTATCACCATTCTCTCCGCCAGTTTCAGCATACTCTTCCTCCCCTCTTGGTTTGTTATCACTAATTAATCATAATTATTTATCATAAGTTAATAATTTTAAGATGTGAAAAAAAAAAGAAAAAGAAAAATAAGTGCGCATCCATATATATACCGCCAACATCTACGGTGGGAATGGTGGTTGCCATGGCACTAGCAAGCCTTTCGCATTGTCGATCTAAGGTTGCAACCCAACGTTTTGCACCAAATGCGTGTCCCGTGCTAACAAGCTGCTTGTATAGATTATGAACACCTCTATCGTCCACTTCCACATGCTCAACCCATCTCACCTACATATATAGGCATAGATTAATTAATTGTTAAGACATATTTTTTTTGTTTTCTAGGTATCCTCTGCGGCCCGCATGCAACTGCTGGGATTTACAACACATTTAAGGACTGTCTCTTCCAAATGGTTAGGACATATATTGAGAACACAAAAATAATAATAATAATAAATAAATAAAATAAAAATTTCAACATATTTATAAATTAACCATGGGTTTATTTGATTGGTTAATTAATTATGTTATACCTTTGAGTAGCCATTTGGCATCTCTTGAATTAAACAACCAGAAGGCCTTCTTCTACATCTGGATGAAGGGCTAGGGCGCAAATTATCCAACGACACATCCACAACAGCCCAAGTCCCGTCGGCATGCTGTTTGCAATACCTTACAAAATAGCTCTCGCGAGTTGGCACAAGTGGTGAAGGTACTTGAAACTCTGCTGTCATCTTCAGAATCAAACAATGCAATTAATTGATCAGTTTGATTTGCTTTATTAATTAACAATATATATTCAACAAAATATTTAACAGATATAATTAAGAAAAATTTATGTTTTATAACTACATATGCGTACTTACCACTTGTAAAGCACCATTGTAGTTCCCGGCCACACCCGTTGACAACACTTCCACGGTCATGGCTCTTGAGACTATACCGGAGAACACCGTAGACCACTGGTTCTGAAAAGTACAAGAAAATCAAATCAAATCAAATTAATGTCAAATTCTAGAATGGAAAAAGCTTAAAAATACACTATATACATTGAATTATGTAAGAGAATATAATACATAATATTATATACCACATCCATGAGAATCTCAACGAGGTTGACATGGTTCATGATAACAACGGCAGTTTCTCGAGAAGCCTCACACTTGAAGCCAGTGGGTTTGGGGCCAATCCCACGAGGAAAGGACCTGATGTATTCCTCCTCGTTGAGCACATTTGTGGCGGTGCCATCGAGGGTGGTTAACCAAAGGGGCTCATCCATTTGGGCCATCCCAATGAGCTCCTCCATAGCCGCAACGGCTAGCTCTATTATGATTGGTTTATCGACTTCCGTGGGTCCACCAATTGACCTCAGAAGAAGATCTCCACCAACACCACCACCATACACATTATCCACACCAATCCCTGGCTGGCCTCCAAAACCAGCACTAACCCCAAGTTCTAGTGGACGAGGCGGAGGAGGAAGAGAAGGTGAAATATGTGAATAGTTCACCACAGGCTTCCCTACGTACTTGGCAGCAATTGCCGATATCCGATCAATCTGAAAAATTAAAATTTTAAAAAAAAAATCAAAAAGGTTAGTTACAACCCAACGCGCTATTATACACTTTGAGAGAGATAAAAATAAATAGAAGAGAGATACATGTAATAGATATAAGTACTGTGATAAAAAGAGAAAAAAATTAGAAAGAGAAAAAATGTTGGATAAAGGGTGTTAGAAATACATAGGTATTCAAAAATAATTGCTGTGGAACATAATAAAAGACTAGAAAAATGGCAAAGTGCACTAGAAGAGAAGTTGGCAAGTTATGTTGAAGTAACCTCTTCTCTTAGGCGTGCATTTTCAAGCCTCAAGTGATGTTCATCAAATGACATTTCTCCTATGGCGGTTGGTCCCCCACAATTAGGACACGAGGCATTGCTAAGTGCTTCCCTATACCTCATGTTATCAGCACGAAGCTTTTCATTTTCTGCTCTCAGCTGTGAATTCTCATGCCGTTCATGTTGAGTCTGCAACAAAACATTACCACCTTATTAATTAACTTTATTAAAAAAATTATGCATAGAGATATGGAGGGTTTTGATAATTAATTAACCCCAATTAATTCATGTAAACGGTATACCTTCATCTGAGTGCGTTTGTTCTGGAACCAAAACTTGACCTGCAATGGCTCTAACCCTAACTCGCGGCTCAGCTCCTTCCTTTGCTTGTCATCTGGGTGTGGACACTCCTTGAAGAAACTGCAAAATCAAAATTTCAGTTTTTTTCTTAAAAAAACACAATTTTTTTTATGAAGGGTAGCTAGGACTAGCTAGGGTGTATTATATGGGTAGGCTTACGCTTCCATTTCTTGGATCTGGTGTTGGGTGTGGCGGTGGTAACGCTTCTTTTTGGGGCGTGGTTCTTGGTCCTCGCCGGAGGCGGCGCCACCACCGTCGTGGTTCTCGCTGCAGGACTTGGTGGCACTGTCGAAATCATCATCACGGATTCGAGGGACATCGCTCTCCGAAGTGTTCTGAGGCATAATCTCAAAAGGGTGCAGACCAACACCCTCCATGAGGTTTGGCTGGAACATTATCTATACAGATCTTTAAGATTCCGGACGGATGCTAGCTTATGGTTTTTCAATCTAACAACAAAAAACACAATTATTACCAGATAATAATTAATATATATATAGTATGGTACGGTACACTCGAGGGAGGAAACAAACAAGACATGAAAAAAAAAACATCAACTTCCTTTTCTTTTGTAAAAATTAGAGTACAGAGCAGTAGTACTACTTGATGGATATATGAGAAGTTTTTTTTTTATAACTTAACTTATGGGGTAGAAAAAGATGGGGTTTTCATTTGACTTTTTTTTTTTTAACTTATTGAGAAAAGAGAACAGTTTCAAAACAGTGAGTGGAGAGGTGAATAACGCGTCTTTCGAATATCGAGAAGGATATTTGGACTCCTTGGTACTATACAAGAGAGAGCGAGTTCGCTTCAGTGTGAGACCCCTCAAAAAAAAATAGGACTTTTGATTTTGAAGTTTTGACTCAAAAAGAGAGCATAAATAAATAAACGTGAGAATCATGAACTCTCAATTTTGTATATATCAAAATAGGGGGAGATTGAAAAGGGAAGACCAACCTTTGAAAGAGTGAGAGGCGAGGATGATGATAATCCAAACACACCAACGTTGTTGTTGTTGTTGTTGTTCCTTCCAATCATATCCGAGGGCATGCTTCTCGCCGGAATCATAACACCGGCTGACATATTTCACAACCCTCAAAACATACCAGTGTGTAGAATTCTCACACACACTCTCTCTCTATCTCTTTCTCTCTCTTCTATTCAACCGAGCTAGCGAGGGTTGGCTTTTGAGGTCTTTCGGTTCCGAGATTGAGCTCTTGAATATTCTGTCAGCTGGCGGTGTCAATACAAAGTCAGCGTGTTGTTGATACAAATTAAACAGTACAGATTCCCAAACGTAACCGTACGTCCAAGATGAAAAAAATTAAAAAAGGAAAAAAAAACTTCTCAAAACTGATATGCGCTATATACAAAATAAAAGCAAACAAATTGTTGAAGATTTTCTGATAATATTATTGCCTTTGCCCGGAACAAAATCAGCTTAAACCAAATCAGAAACTACTTTTTTAAGATAAAAAAAAAAAGAGGAAATAAAACTCCCACGAAGATCTCGGAGATTCCTACAACGTTTCCTCTATTTTAGTATATATGTTTTTCTTCTTGCAGACCTAAAACGTTTGCTTTCACATTCAAGCAGCCCTAGGAATAACAAGCAACTCCCTTCCCTCAGAAAAATATTAGAATCCCCACACAAAATAAATAAATAAAGAAATGTATGAATGCTACGTGAAATAAATAAACTTATGCAAAAACTTTTCACTTACCGGCCGGCAGTGAGTGATATATAGGTAGTAGTTGAAGAGGTGCAGATCTGTTTTGGTGTACGGTTGAAAGAAGAGGACCTGGCCTGATTGTTTTGAGAAAGGGTATGGCAATGAAGTTTTGCCAACGCTTGTTTGAGAGAGAGGGTGGCATAGGCAGAAGAAACGCTTCTTTGGGAGAGGGGGGGGGGGGGCCGGGAGGAAGAGGGAGGGTTTAGAGTGAGAATGGGAGTGGGCCAAGGGGCATTGAAGGAGGGGTAGAGAGGAAGGGGATAGAGGGAAGTGGGGAACAGATGGAGGAAAATGTGGCAGCGATGAGTAATTGCAGAGCGTATTGAGAGGGTGCAATTGCATTTAATGGTGACCAAAAGAGGTGTAATTGCTACTTCCTACTACTGAGGGAGAGAGAGAGAGAGAGAGACTCGGCATATTTTTGGTGTGTATATATAAATGAAAGGAAAAAATTACGTGTACATCCGATGAGGTGTATATCATTAGAGTGAAATAGGGAGAGATGATAGAGAGAGATGAGAGAAAAATAATAAAATAATAGAATATGTGATGTGATTGATAGTTAGAGAGAAATAGAGAGAAATGATAGGTGTTGAATGGGTAGATTAAATTTTAAGATTAAATTTTGAGGTGTTTAAGTATCCTTGCTCTAAATCAAGTTAATAAAATATATTTGCCGTGGTGAGAGTTGACGGTGGTGCAACTAGTGACGGCTACCAAACACACAAAATGGTTAGTAGAATAGTAGTAGTATTCTGAAGAATTTATTTGCGCGTGTGATAACTCAATTAATTTACATTTTTTGATGATTCGGTTAAATGTAAATTATTTCGTTGAGATTGAGAAATTCACGATGTATTATTTCTTATAATCAAACCTTGGGTAATTGATTTATTATTGACATGACAGATTTTATTATCGCTGTGTTGCCTCCATCCCATATCCCATCCCATGCCATGCCACATTAAATTTACGAGATGTTTTTTTGATTAATAAATTTACGAGATGCTGTAAGCCAATGTGTATATGTACTTGAGATTTTATATATTTTTATAAAAGAATATTGTTTGTGTACTTTATTATTTAATTAAAGAAACGGAACGTACGTGAAGCTTTTCTGTTCTGGAAATTAAAGTATATATTATATTTTTTTTATAAGAAAATTATATATTATATTTGAGATGGTATAAGTTTTACTGAGATATATATATATATATCGACAATTTTATGTAATGTGTTGATTTTGAAACCGCATCTGTATGTTACACAACTCGGGAAATTTTGTTTGATACTGCTAGCCTATTTGTACTTCTTGTTGACCAAATATTAGTTTCAACCATTGTAATTAAATTCATTGGTTTTCAATTCACTGGCCACCCCAAACACAATCATGGTGACCCATCACCAGTAGAGGGAGAAGGAGTAAGAGAACTATGAGCCTATTTGCAAGTGATTGGATTTATTTATATATAGGTGGAGGTCTATTTAAAGACTTTATTAAAAATTAAGTCTTTAAATTAATAGGTTTCTAGGTCAGGTCAGGTTTTAAAATAAGTCAAATCATCAAGCCTTAAAACTCGGCCTATAACAGGTTAATAGGTCAAACTTAGGCCTAAAATTGTCAAAGTCTGGCGTGGCCTATTCCCACCTACCAATCATCTATGCATAGAATTAGCTATCTCTATGTATAATTACAACAAGCCTAAATATCGAATAGTACTTATCACTCTCAATAGTTTTTTATAAAATTAAGTTGAAATTGATTTTGTCTAAACCGTTGAATCAAGTGATTTTATTCTAATAATCATATATATGAAATTTCAGATATATATATATATCTTAAAATAATATATATTATACATTAAATGTGCAGAGTTTTGTATGTACAGAGTTATGGGTGGCAGTGTGAAAGAATGTTAAAGATAAAGGATATCCAGTTCTAAATTAAGTCATAGCAATAAGGATTTAAAAAAGAATTATGGATCGACTCTGTTGGGGAGATCCTTAAATTTGAACACAGGCAATAAGTCAACCCATGTAATATGGAGTATTCTTAAAGTTAATGACTGAATTTAATAAATTAGATTTCTTTTGCATGTTTCAGTGAACGTTTCTAAATTTAATTTTATAAAATCGATATTAGTTGGAGGTAGGTTTGAACTTTGAATAAACTTTTTTCAGCAATAAATTTATAGTAAACTTTAATATTACATTTTTCAACTCAACGTAAAAACATACATTTTTTTTTTTTTACTTTGGCCCCTTTTCCTTATTCTTCCCCCTCCCACTTCTCCCATGTCGACCTCTCCCCCTTCTTCTCTCTTCCCTCTCTTTTGCCCCATCGGCCCTCCCCTTCTTCTTCCGTTCCTCACTTCTTCTCACCCCCGTCTTCTTAGCAACTGCAAATTCAATATCTTAATTTTATTTACATGAATTATACCAAATAGGTGACTGGAATTTTAGTCACTAATTTTATGTGAAGAATTAATAGCTAATTTGGTCTCTAAAAAAATAGTATCAGTAATGTAAAATGTTAACGGTACTAGAGTATTTATTTTCAACAGTATTGGATTAATTGATTTTTCCCAAATAATTAATATAACAAAAGGTCAAATACTCACTCAAGCATTACATTGGTTATATTTATTTTATATATATCCATTATTTGCACGACTTAATATTTGCCTGATGTCTAATTTGCATTACATCATTCCCATCTCAATGCCTTGATAATACGTTTGGTTCTCGATTCCCATCCGTTGAAAGTGTCATGACATCACATATATTATGATCACCGGTGTTTTACGGGCCTCGGTGCAAGAAAACGAATTTCATATATCATGCTCTACATTTTCATTATTGCTGTAATAATTGGTTGTGACCAATTTCCAAATAGGAAAGTTGTATGATACATACCTAGCATATATTGGAGAGGAAATTGGATGATATGCAGATTACGAAACGAAAGTATTTGGTCGAATAAATGAACCGCACAATGTTGATCGTTAACAATGATTTTGGTATTAAATTACGATTCTGTGAAGATATAATATCGTTGTCAATTATAAAGCAAAGGAAATAAAATTTGCAGGATGTATGTAGCCCTTACCATAATTGTTAAACACACACGTATATAATGCATTTATTAGAAAGGAGAAAGTTGAAAGGCATTCAATTCAATATATATTGAAGGAAAACATGATACTCGCCTGTGACGCTAGTTAGTGACAGCATCTCCCAATTTTATGAACCTTCTTTAAGCTTTTCAATATATTCCTTGCTAGCGATGTAATTAAAATATATGTGTATATGCTTTGGTTATCTTTACGTGCATATCATTAAATCCTCATTGACCTCGCCGTGCCCTTTTTCCTCTTTCCATCAATGGGAAACAATACTGCATGTATATGTAAGTATTTTTGTATATGTACATGAGTATTTTTTTTAAATCATGTTTAAATTTAAATTAAAAATTTATTTGACAAAAATATTTAAATGCATAAAAATGCATGATTAACTCAATTTAATAAGAACATAAATATAAGTAGTTTTTTTTACCAACACGAACATAAATACAAGTAGCTGGGATTTGAAGGGTCAATTTTAATATATAAATTATTGAGTGTATAATTTATTTATTTTTTATATTTTCATGAGATCAAATAAGACGACACGCAACACACCATAAAACGTTGCCAAGTGCCAACCCACTCTAAAACAAACCAAGCACCAACATGCACCGCCCAAATATTTTTTTTTTGGTCAAGAAGAGATATATTGAAATAAGGGCTAAACCCAAACATTACAGAAGAAACTCTGAGTACATAGACCAAAAACAGATATGCTATAGTTAACCCATAAACAATAAACTCAAGCTATGCTCTGGAAGAGCCTATTCAGATCTCAACTACCTAACAAACTGCAAAGGTAAACACCACCAACAAACAACAACATCAAACACAAAAAACAGGAAAAAAAAAAAACCCATAAACACAGTCAAACACCCCAACCTAGCACACCACATACATGAAAAATGATATTCTTGAGAGGGATGGGTTTGACCCATTTGGGGCACCCAGAACCTTCGGTCTCATCACAGTTGCTCACATGTATAACCCCAACCATCACATGAGGCCCAATAGCCCACAAAGACAGGTGGTGTTGGAAAGCTGGAAGAGGCTGAGTGTGGCAATGCTGCGACTAGGTGCACGGCTGCACAGAAGGCGAGAACAGAAACTGACAAAGAAGAACAGAGGCCTCTACGAAGAACAGAGAACCAAACACAGCAACAAACGAACAACAACAACATCATAAGCAACAACACACGAGAAACAACACCATTAACAACAACAAACTCCAGCAGATCTGGAGGTGCAACGACAACACAGCCCCTACAGCCAAGGCCACAATCGAAACGACCACCGCGGACCGCAGAGAGACGCCTCCAAGCTGCGGAAGAAAGCGTCAGCGCACTCCAAACCAGGACGGCACTCGTCCGAACTCAAGCCGAGGCGGCGCCCGTCAAACTGTAACAGAGGAGGTCGTGAGTCGCCGGAGATCGTGGATGAGGGACGACAGAGCTGAGGGAAGAAGAAAAACGCAAAAGGAGACGAAAAAAGAAAGAAAAAAAACACGAAAACATTGGATATGACGGGAAACGGATCCCCGAGGCTCGACAGCGGCGCCTGCAAGCGGTGGAAGGGGAAGACATTTGGATTGAATGGGAAAAAAGCAACGAAGGCAACGGTGTCGGTGTCTACAAGCGGCGCTTTCTTGGAGTCGGTTAAAAGAGAGAAAAAGTGTCAATTCACCGCCCAAATATTTGAGTTAGGAAGGAAGCAGGGTGAGACG
This sequence comes from Glycyrrhiza uralensis, assembly GCA_030159175.1. Classification (NCBI taxonomy): domain Eukaryota; kingdom Viridiplantae; phylum Streptophyta; class Magnoliopsida; order Fabales; family Fabaceae; genus Glycyrrhiza; species Glycyrrhiza uralensis. The sequence continues at coordinate 49,517,078 of BRZY01000003.1, read as the reverse complement.
ATAAGATGAGTTCTAGAGTTTTTTTTTTTTTAATTTTTTTTGGTCAATTTTTTTTTTAAGTTAAAACATTACACCAGTATTTCTCTAAAGACGAATTGCCAAAAAAAAAAAAGTTACTGGTGTGTCTCTCTCTCTCTTTTTTTTTGGGTCAATCTTTAACTTTTTTTTGGTCGATAGATTATAAAGGAACAAACCCAGCCCGAAGGCCCAATACAAGAAAGTCCAACCCATAAGTCCATATATCGTATCTTTGCGGCCTGATGGTCAGGGGGTAGCTGCTTAGCTACCCTTAATGGATCTGGCTCAATGGGGATGTAACTTGTCAGGCCCAATAATAACACAGTAGCCCAACCCACTGAAACGGGGTACTACTCGTTGACCAAAAAAAAACGGGGGTACTACTCGACAAAAAAAAAAAGGGGTACTACGATAGCGTAGAAGAGTGAACACTCTCCACAATCGAGAATAAGCGAAGCACTGCACAAGTTATTATACACACAGAGAGAGTCACAGGTGTAGAGGCATGGCGACTCTTGATTCCGACGTGCCGATGGTTCCCGCCGGCGAGCCCTCGAGCAGCGCGGGCCCTTCTTCCAAGAAGCCCAAGCGCTTCGAGATCAAAAAGTGGAACGCTGTCGCTCTCTGGGCTTGGGGTATGCCTGTCTTTCAATTTCCTTCCCAACCCTAAATCCCAATATTTACGATTTTTTTTTTCATCTATCCTTTTTAATTTTCCTTTTTGGTTCTGTGATTGCAGACATCGTTGTCGACAACTGTGCTATCTGCCGGAACCACATCATGGATCTCTGTAAGCATGCTAGTTTAAATTCAAACCGGTTCCTCAATTCTTCGCTATATTCGTTTTGAGGTGATTCCCCTTATGAACTTTCGATCACTGATTTTAGGCATTGAGTGCCAGGCCAACCAGGCTAGCGCCACTAGCGAGGAATGCACTGTGGCTTGGGGTATGTTCCGAAAACCCTCTTTATTTTTCGCTCCCTTGTAATGTTTTCCCTATTTTTATCGTTAATTGGTGATTTCATGTGAAATACCTTTTAAAATGTCTTATGTTCATCTGCTATCTCTCAGGGTTGAAGCTATGTCAAATTGTAGGAATATTATAAAATATTATATGTTTAACTATTCTTAACAGAGAGTGCTTCAATCTCAGCTGCAAGGAAATGTCTGATGTCTACGTAGGTTTTATATTCATAAATTACATCTAAATTTCATGCTGCTAAGTGAGTTATCATGAATATTCATCAAATTGACCGTACACACTTCACTTGTCGTGCACAATAGGCAATGGATTGGACATACCCTTACATTAGACAACAAGTTATTTGTGTCAACAAAACCATTGCCTGAATGCAATAATTTATAATCCTAAGGGAAACAGCTATTGATCCACTTATATTCTTCCTGGTGCTGTTTGTGTTATGTTGTGCCGTGTAAAATTGTTATTGGGATGGTGGTTCCAACTTCCAACTAACTCCTTGATCTTGAGTGAGACGAAAAGGTGTGGTTAACTCTTTTGCTGGAATGTAAGCTGCATCGAGTTAAGCCCAGTTTGGATTAGTTTCTTGCTTATGAGAATTTCTGAACTGAAATATGTATTTGCTTCCTAAATCAACCTATAAATAAACCTTTATAAGTGCTTATGGAGAAGTTAAATGAGAGCTTTTAAAAAAATTGAGGTACAAAAGCTAATTTCAATTTATGCGAAAAGCTATTGTTTATAAGACTCATAATTATTACAAGATAATTTCGAGTTTTCCCCCCCTACAAGTCAGGAATTCTAAGAATAGTTTGCAGGTCATTTTGTAATTATGAAGGCTTATGTAGTTTCTGCTTAGCATATGAAGGACTACTCAAACTGATGCTTACTCTGGTTTACATCTTATACAGGGGTTTGTAACCATGCTTTTCACTTCCATTGCATTAGCAGATGGCTCAAGACTCGTCAAGTTTGTCCTCTAGGTATGGGTGTTGCGTGCCTAATTCCTTTCATCTCTCCGTTTGTGTTGGGACCTCAGAGATCAAGAAGTGCACTTCTTTTCTTACTAAAATTATTTTTCTGTGTTGGTACAGATAACAGTGAGTGGGAGTTTCAGAAATACGGCCACTAGAACCCTGATATGGTTGAGCTCCTTTGACATTTGCACTGTCTATCCTAGCTTTTGAAAATTTACAACTCTGTCTGTGTTATTTTCTTTTGCTTGTCTACTGGATTTATTATATTCAAGAAAGCCGTTTGACTAATGGAATTTAGTATTCACGGACGGTAACATGTAAAGTATTATTTTAATGTTTTAATTTGTGTTTGATTTGCTCCCTTTTGGCTGGCTGTTGTGTGATGTTTTCGAGCAGTCTTTGTTGGTTAATTTTCCTGCTTGTCAATTCGAACATATTTGCAGTATCATTCCATGCTATGTTTCCGCAAATCTTTTCTAATTGGGTGGATTGGCTCTGCTGGAGGCGCCATATTTATATTCACTCATTACTGTATGAATATATGACCATGCATTATGAATGATGCGTTGCTGAAAGGTGATTTGTCACTGTCTCGGCTACAGGCAATTTTCACTTATCTCATGCAAGGCTATAGCGCACATTTGTCCTTTTTCTCATAATAGAAAGAATACTTAAATATGTTTTTGGTCTCTTGTATTTGACTAAAGTTCGTTTTTAGTTCTTTAAATTTTCTAATGTGTAAGAACATCGGTCTTGCATGTGGCAGCCACATCAGTGAACTTTAATACTATAAAAAATAAGAATTGATTCTTATGTGTAAGAACGCACATATAAACCACCATTGGAAATGGCAAAAACTCATGGGCCCATAATTTCTCGAAGTTTAAAAGTTTGCCTACTTATGCAAGAGAAGCAAACTGACAATAGTACACTACCCCAATTAACACAATTATCAATAAAAATATTTATTTTGTATTATTTGATATATATCATTTCAATAAATAATAATAATAATAACTAGCAAAGAAAAAAAGGAGAAACAAACAGCGAATACTTACATACCTAAAGTGTAATTCAGAATAACAATTTGTTCTCATTATTAGAATTAGAATAAATAAGAATTTATGTGTCCTACTTGTATTTGATTGAAAGGTGAGTCTTGATTACGGACAGAATTTATACTCTTTGATACATTTTGGGGTGTGTACAGTGTACATCCAATTGACGGAGGAAAGAAATAAGAAAAAAATGAAGATAAATAAAATAGAGATACGCGATAAGGGATATAATAAAAAAAATGAAGTGAGAAAAATATAATATAAAAACATGTTATTTGAGAAAATGGCCACCAGTTTTAAACGGAAAGTCCCTTCTAAACCACAAAGGTCCACCCTATCTCCCTATAATTTTTTAGCCTTGGCAGTTTGCACGTTTTCTCCTTCTTCCTCTCTCTAGCCTTTGGTTTTCCGTTGGAGTTTCAACTGTTACTTTAACTTCCTTAACACCCCTCTGGCCCACCCCGAAGATTCTACGGCATGGTTCCCTCTTTTTCCACTCTTCATTCATAACTTTTGGTTATAAATCCCTCAAGAAAATGTTTTCTCAACCTCTGGCCAAACACCACCGGTGTGTATGTACATATACCATCTGTATATATATTATTATTATTGTGTTGTCTCTCTAATTAGTTCTTGTTGTTAATTAGACAATTATGGATCATAATTCTCTGAAATCATCAAGGGGCAAATTAGCAGTACCTAGCAGCAGCTGCAAAAACCCAAGTGGTCCTGATGAAGAAAGTGGATGGACATCTTACTTTGAAGATTTCTCAAAAGGCAATATCATAGAGCCCAGTCACTGCAGTTCTTCCAGTTTGGGTGGCTCCTCTTTGCTCTCAGATGCTGCTTCTTCTGCTGCATGGAAATTCAAATTCTCTCATCAGTATCACAACAACAATCACCATCATGTTGTAATTTCCTCCTCCTCAGATAAGGGTGCACCAAATCTACCAAAGAAGCTATGTTTCAAGAAAGCAAGAACCAAACAGATATCAGAGGATGACCCTTTGGAGGACACTGCTAGCTCTCCTGTCAATAGCCCCAAGGTGATCTGATTAATTAAATTTTTTTTCCCCTTCTTTCACTCTTTCACCATTCATATGATATGAAATTTTTATTTATTTATTTTCTCATTTTTTACAATATTATTTATCCTTATTATATATCTGTAGGTGAGAGACTTGAGTCCAACTCATCATGAAATTGTTTCTAGGAAGATTGATGATCAACTACAAGGTTCTATGGTAAACCTTATATATTATTTATATGATGCTAGCTTTTGATAATCTGAAGAGAAGAAATTAATTAATAATTAAATATAAATTTGGTTTGTCAATGATCCTAACCAAGTTGTTACATGGTTCATGAATCATGATTATAATTGTGTAGGGTAAGGGGCTCAAATCAGAGAATCATTCAGATTTGCATGATAAGCATGAACTTGATCATTTTAATGGAAAGAATATTGATTGCACAGACTTGAAGAAAAGGGGGCTTTGCTTGGTTCCTTTGTCCTTGTTGGTTAATTATTTGGGGTGACTGATACTTTTGTCTATACATATAGCCTCTCTTTCTCTTTCTCTCTCTGGCCCTCCTTGTCTCTTTTTTCATTGTGATCTTCTATATATGTGGATCAAGTTATGGAATTATATACAGAGCATGATGATCAGTTAATGACTGGTACATAATTTGTATTATATATACCAATCTTGGCTAGTTAAAATGTTGATAATTTGTGTTTATTGTAATTTGTTCATGAGAAAGGAATTAAGCTCAACTAGATAGTGCTTCAGTTTTGATCTCTATGGAGGTATTAATCGTTCAATATATATGCAGCATAAATAAAAATAAAAATGGATATGATTTTATTAAGATATATAATGTTCCGCAACCATATGTACCTGAGAATACATAAAAAAAATGCATTAGGGAGAGAAAAACACTATTCATTTTGCTATCGGCAATGAGTACAGGTAAAAAATGGCAAAAAAAATGGTATTCAGTTCGTAGTATGGCCAAAAAAAGGTTGAAGTTGGTCAATGTTTATTTCACTTAAAATTGCATGTCAGTGTAATAACCATTAACCTAAAATAGTAAATTGGTACTCTTTTTTTTGTCAAAAAAATAAATTGGTACTTGTTTAATGAGAGGAGAGTGATCGATCAGTGGTGGCTTAATAATGAAATTAATTTGATGCTTACTGCCAATGTTGAGTTAAAACATAAGACAAAGGAGCTGTTGCAACATATATACATGCTCTACTGCCTAAACCAAATTTTAGAATAGTTTTGCAGTGAATAAAAGGGACTGTTTAATTATTTTTTTTCATCCTCCGCGTGCACACAAATGGTGCATTTCTACGCGCATGAGTAAGGAATCGAACCATAGACCGTATGCTTAAGGGATTTGAGCCACTTACCACTCGGATTACACCAGTTTGGATTGTTTAATTTGGAAAAATGTTTTTATCTTTTTATTTATATTTATTTATTTCTTACTTTTAAAGATTTATGTTAGAAATAGGGGTGGCGCGGGGCCGAGCCCGCCAAAATGTGGCAGGCGGGGTTGGGGGTTTCAACCCACAATCCATTTTGGCCCGCCCAAAGGTGGGTTCAACACGGGCTAACCCCAACCCGTTTTTATTTTTTATTTTATTTTTTTAAAAATTTTTTGTGTGTTTTTTGGATTTTTGGGCGGGTTAGGCGGGTCAACCCGCAACTTCTACACGTTTTTTTTTGCTAACCCGTCCACGGGCCGGGCTAGGGTACCTCAGCCCACTTTCCTTGGCGGGCTAGCCCGCCCCACCCCCTTTTTTGGCGGGACGGGATGGGCCGACCCACTTTGCCGCCCCTAGTTAGAAATAGTGGGAAACAGAAGGTTTTTGTTTCTACACAAGTTTGTGAAAACAAAAAATTCAATCCAAAACTAAACATATACTTTTGATAAAATGTTTGTTGTTCATAAACTTTTTAAGAATGAATTTAAATGTTTGGAATCATATTATCCTCAAATAACACTCTTATATCCGCTTTGTAAGTTGATGGATTAACAACTAAATTCAGTTTAATCATTTTTTTTTGTACAGCTGCTTACGCTAGCTCGCCTCTTATTACATAATGTGAGAGATTGAAGATTTGATAGGCACCAATACTGATATTTTTATAAGTGATAATATAAATAGGTAAGGAAAAAAATAATTAAAGACAATAACACAACTATTTTAATAGACAAACGGAAAAAGTATGTGCGAGTCGTTGGATTCCTGCAGCGTGTCAATCCCTATAAAGTATTTTTGTTTTGTTTTTGGCTGACAATATCGTGTCGCTATCATATTTATTAAAAAATACATATCATTATGTCATTTAAATACCAAAAAAAGAAAAGAAAAAAAGAGAATATACTTATTCTAATAAGTCTTATAATCATATTTATATTATTTAATTATGTACTATAATATTGAATTTCATCAATATATAATATATTATTTGATTTTTTTAATTAAATAGATTAAGTTTATGAACTCCATTCAATTAATAAACTGTTTAATATTTTAGTACACAATTTTATTTTAACATATAATATATTTTTTAATGTATAAATAAATGTTGACATTATGGATTACATATTTTGAATGTCTAATTTATTTAAAATTTACTATGTAGATTATCAAGATAATATTACATGATTTACGTACTACTTAAATTTATTATAGTCATATTTATAAAAATACAAAATTATTAAATAATGTAAGTGTTCAATATTTTATTTGAGAGTAAATGGATCTCTTTGCTTAATCTTACATTTATGATGTAACAATAACATAACTTTACATTTTAATAATTTAATTCTAAATATCAAACATAAAATCGCCGAAATAGTAGTAGTCTTTTTAGTGTATGTTATAAGATGTATACATGTCCCGTATTTAGTGTCTGATTTCCTTGAACATTGTGGTCTCATCCGATATCTTCATCGGCACGCTTCTAATAAACAACATAATACATAATATATAGTTCTACGAATATTATAGTGATTAATAAAATAATATTTCACTTATTATTAGTATTACTGATAATTTATTCAAACAATTAGTAGAAAAGTAAGTAAGAAAATCACAACAGGGCCACGAATAATGATATGTATATTATGCAACTTTCCTTTGTGCCTCATAGAATGTGATATCAAAATTATTTAATTGAAAAGGAAAGAGTAGATTGATAGGTTTAAATATTATTAATTCATCTCCTACCTCCTGCTGGCCATTCATTTAATAAATAATATTTAAAAATGGCTGCAACAAAAGAACCTCCCATGTGCTCAGGCATTTAATTAAAACAAGTGAGAACGGAAGATTGCGCGTATTATATATATATAAGCATATTATTTACAAATTCTACTATGAAATGTTTTCTTGCACACTCCAATATTATTGTTATTCTATAAGGCTAATATTAATTTCTTGAGATAAAGAGTGTTTCAACATTTTTTTATTTATTCTTAGACCATATCGATTCCTGTTGTAATGTAAGTGTGATGGGAAAGAAAAAGAAAAAGAAAGATGTGATGAGACATGTAATGAGAGAGAGAAAAAGATACTGAGAGATATAAAGTGAGGATTAAAAAATTAATAGAGGGTAAAAAAATAATTAAATAGTACTGATTTTTATTTTCATTTTTTGGTACCTTTGTGTACATATGCATGGGAATGCAATTCACACTCCATAGTTATAAAGTGGCTACTATGTACAGCTACCCCTGCCCATTTGGTCAATGTCAAGTTAATGTTCAATTCAGAGCTTCTAAAATTAATCGATAAGTGTGAAATCGAATGCGTTTTTCTGTTAATTCGCCCGTCTCCATCAGAGAGCATATACTATCAAAAGGGGCGAAACCAGCGGCGAATCTATGTGTATTTAAGGGTGGACACACGCCTTTACTTAAATTTTAAAAATTTTATTTAATATTTAAATTTTTTAAATTTTGACCTCTCTGAAATTATATTTTTGTCTTCAGTCAACCATCAATTGCACCTAGACACTCAATTAATTCTCTTTTTTTTGTCCCTACTCAAATTTTAAAAATCTCACTTAATATAAAATTTTTTCAAATTTTGCCTCAGCCTGCAAGTAAGATTTAGTTCAACAGAAACTTAAATTTTTTAAAATTACGAGTTGTACCCCGTGTAGATTCAATGGATTAAACCCCTACTTATTCTTAGAAGCAATATAGACCGTTGGATAAAAAACTAGTCTTTCTCTCACCCCAAAAGCTCCCTCATTCTCTCTAAAATATATCTCATCCCTCTCAACTCTCTCTCTTCTTTCTACAAACTACATTGCCTCAAGCAAACAACTAGAAATGAAACTAAATTTGCAACAAAATCAACAAAAGTGTTGCAACAAAAGTGACTTCTCTAAGATTTGATCAGAAGTCCTCTTGGATGGAGTAAAATTATTTAACTATTAAGCCAGACCACATATTACACCTTTTATCCCTATGCTTCTAGGCTCCAAATTGAATATATATGACAATTATATTTTATATACATTTCTTAATACATTTTTTTAAGAGGGTTCATAATACAAAATTTTAAAATACACTTCATGCAAATCAATCAATGACCTACGTACTAATTCAACCAATAACTAATTAACCCAGTATCTTGACTGAGTCAATGACCTATTAAGTTTAATAACATTGCATCTCAAACTCTCATATCTCTTTTTAAAAAATACAACCTCGTTTTCCGCACAACCGCCACTGGACTACTGCAAAAAATTGCCCCCACTGACTCCGGGTCCTAGGTACGCCACTGGGCGAAACTGTTGACAACGATCTCCGTATAATTGCATGCCACGGCAGGATCTAAGTTTTAATTCACATGAGATGGTTGGAGATTAGACTAATAAGTAATAATTGTGTTAAAGGGCAAAGGAAAAATTCAAATGCATTACGCCAAATAGTTATTATATATACACATGAGCCTCTTCAATTAATATTTGGATAAACCTTACCAGTAGTTTGAAAAGACAATTAGTCTGAACCACTTGGCTAATATTTGGTTAACATCACACGTTAGGTACCCAATCAAATAGTTAACAACCACTAATGATGTGATTTGTGTAATGGAGTGGTAGATCAAAGGTCTAACTCATCCTCAAAACTAACAATAAATAGAGGTTGATCAACTTCACCTCTAAAGATGTATTCTGCAAGAATCCCCCCATCAGTTAAGACTTCTACGAATTGAGATACCGTCAATCCCTTCATCGATCCTGGCATTTGTATATCTAATTAAATTAAATTACAGTGAAACTATAAAGCTCGCTTGTTGCGTGCATCTATCTATGAAAACACACAGTATATGGTCATGTTTGTATACAAAAGCTCTAGTTTTTGACTTATAGAGAAATTAATTTTATTTTATATATACAAAAGAGAAAAAATTGCTAAATGATAATTAATAAATAGATAGGTGTTTCTAGAGAAGTTAAAAAGATAGCTTTTAAAAAATGTGAAAAGCAAAAGTTAATTTTAACTTATGTGAGAAGTTATTATTTAAAAAAAACACATTAAAAATGCTTATAAAAAAGTTTATCCAAACTAGACCATATATACTATACAAATATAAGAATTTCATGAAGAGTAAAAAAGTATTGAAAACTTAAATTGTATAATACACGAGACCAAAACATTTTTTTTAATACATTTTCTATGATCGGTTAAAAGTTACGCGAGTTCTACTTGGAAATGAGTCTCGTCTAAAAGAATATCGAACTCACATAATTTAACGAGACCCGTATAAATTTTACTTAATCACAAGGAGTGAAAAAATGTATCAGAGAATATGTTACTGAAACTCTTCCACGAGATATATATTTATTAATTATTCTTTAATTTGCTTTTAATAATTCAAGCAGCTTTATCTTTTTCGGTTTTTCCAAATACCGTGAAGAAAAGAAAAGAAAAACGCATGTCTCTCTTCGTGGCTTTAACGAGTTCGTTAATCGTTGGGGTTTGTCTCTACTCTCTACTCTCTCTAATAAAATTTAGGAAAAATACATTCACACCCCTTGAACTATAACTCATTCTCATCAGCGGAACCCAATTTGGGGTAACCTTGGTGAGATTATATAGGGAATTTCGTTAAATTGTTAAATATTTTTAAATTTGAGAAAAATACTTCAAAACTCGCTTTGACCCTGTCGTCACCTAAACAATAATTTTTTCTATTATTTATTGAATAATAATTATCAGAAGACCTTCCATTAAATTTTTTGTTAAATATTTTTAAGGAATGACATGAAAATATGATCTAAGTCATTTATTCATAATCCTAGAAATTAAGAGTACTGAGAAGAGAATTAAACTGCGGTCAATTAAAATTAATAATCTTGTGTTTATAATAAAAACTTCTAACATGAAAATTAAATGAAAATAAGATTAAAAATTATTTTTTAAAAAAAATAAATAATTAACTAGTCGCATGTTTTAATTATTTTTCTATAGTTATGTTACATTTCGAAGCATGTCGTATTTTATTGCCTTGCTTTATTGTTATTCTTCCTCCGCGGCCTCCCCTCCTCTCTCACACACACACAATACACAACACACACGTTCAGAAAGATATGACATCTTTGACAAAAAAAAAAAAAAAGATATGACATGTCCGCATGATTTTCGGTTTATGGCCGTCGAACCAGTTAGAAAGCGAAGGGAACAATTACAAGACGTCATTGAAACAAAAGACAGAGAGAAGGAAAGAGAATAATGGCGTTCAGTTTCAAATTATATATTATATATACCTCCCCCACCGAAGTACTAATATGCAACATTAGTTTAACCACCACCATGTGCCATCCTTTGACACTTTGAACCAAAGTCCATTCGCTTGCCACGTCAGTCGTATTCGTAAATTTTGTATTGCTCGCTCAGTGATGTGTTTGGTATTGACTTGTGTGAAAAACATGTTTCTTTTGTCCCCCCCCCCCCTCCCGGTGAACAAAAACAAAACATATGCTCATTTTATCCCCGTGAATGGAAAAGTAAGTCGCGACGAATTATTAATGGACACATTGTGTTGCTTAGGTTGAACTCTATCATTCCATGCAATTTGAACTAGAGATTTTTTTAGCCCCGTCAAGCTTGACTCATGTCAGACTTATCTGTTAAAGAAAAAATTAGTCAATAGATCCCGACTCATACAAAATATAGGTATTTTTTTTAACAAAAATAATAAAAAAATTAACTCATAAACAAAATAATATTGCATGAAAATAAAAAAAATATGAGATGACACGTGTCATCACTTGAAAGGTGACACATGTCATATTATGGGAGACCGAGAGTTAATTTTCTTATATAGAAATAGATAGATAAATTACACTCCTTTGTGGTGAGAAAAATAAGACTTGTTTATTTTGAAAAATGTTTTTATTTATTGTATAAATATTTAAAATTAGAAAATAAATTAAAAATAATATAATAGTTTTGAAATTAATCAGAAGTAAAATTAGAAAATGAAAATAGAAAATATTCTCAAAGTCAAATTGTACGACAATTAAGTAGACACGTTTTATTGCTTAGATTAAATTCTATCTTAATTGTTCTATGCAATTTCAACTAGAGATAGAAATAAATCAGGTTACACGCCAAGGCCTATGGCATAAACTTACATGCTAAGTTAGGCCAGGCTCATTTATTAAAAAATCTAGGAAAAAGGACAATGAGGGTTGAGTGTTTAGCAAAAGGGGTTAGTTCCTCACAGCGTATTTAATTATGATATGATTCAAATCTTTGCTAGAAAAGATGGTTATGTTTAGTATCTGATTGTGTTTTAAATAAAATTGTCTCTGACAAAGGATATTTATGTACACTAAAATAAAATATTAGAATTTTTTTAAAAAGTTTTGTTTGACCATTCAAACTCATTCAAACACATTCTTGATCAAAATACTCATCAATTTTATCATGTAATTACGCATTAACACTGACTATCGGTTTTGAACATATCAAACTCTGTTCAAATGATACATTATTGATTTGTCAAGTATACTTTTTTTTTCAAAGAGCATCCATGTAAACAAGTTGCAATTGATCCAAAAATGGATGACGAAATAAAACACCCTTAAGGTCCACTATATTACTTGTATATGTTAAATAATATAGTATAATAAAATATACATGTCAGAAACTCAATGATATGTAAAAGAGATGTGTTTTTTTTAAAAAAAATTATTAAGTTTAAGAAGGTGACTGTATACATTATTATCTTTGCCCGTGAACATTCCGTGTGTGTGTGTCAATTCTTGATGGCCGTCTGCTAACAACCTATAGGGAACATTTTTAAGAATATAAATTAAAATAATAAATAACGAGAGCAATATCCTATCCATCACGCTCTCTAATCACGAAAAGAGATTTGGTTACTAAAATTAGTTTTGGGATTTGAACCGCGCGCATCCTCTTTCGGCTATCTCATCCAGATTCCAGATATCCACGCTTCTATTCCACTTATGTACCAGAATGTAACTCCAATATATGCATATTTTAATGCAAGTACTAACTGCCAAGGTCACTATTATTCACACAATATATTTTGTAACGTCTACTCGCACAATAAAAGACAAGGTTGGAAAGCTAGAACTATCAGCGAATTATACGGTGAACTGTCTTACAAGTAGTTTCAACTGCTTTATCATAAATTATAGTAATTTTAATTCGAATATAAAAAAAAAATTATACTTTTAGTCCCTTAAGTTATTTTATTTTTTTAAGTTAGTCTCTTATTTTTATTTTTAAACAATAAAATCTCTTATGTTTATTTATTTTTTTAATTTGGTCCTTTTGATGACGTGTCAATTACTGATTGGTCTAAGATGTTGGTGTACAGTAAATCGAGACCAATCAGAAACTCACACATCATCAACAAATGAAGAAAAAGACCAAATTGAAAAAATAAATAAACATAAGATACCTTATTGTTTAAAAATGAAAATAAGGGATCAACTTAAAAAATAAAATAACTTAAGGGATCAAAAGTATAATTTTGCTTAAAAAACTAATTTATGTTGATTAAGAATATCATTTAATTTTATTTTAGTCTTCTTTATTTTGGCAAAATTTTACTCCTTTTGTCTCTAATTATAAGATATTTTTATTTAATTTTTTTCTATTAAGGAAGTTAGTTAATATAATTTATAGCATTAAATATGTCAATAATTTATACTATATTTTCAAAATTGTCCTTAATAATAGTATCTCTCTCTTCACTTTCTATCTCTTATTTAATTAATGCATTACTACCTCTCTCTTCCAATAAATAAGAGTAATTTGGGTAAAAATTAATTAATGCATGACACATTTTTAAAAACCTCTTATAAAAAAGAACAAATAAACTTACAAAAAACCTCTTATAATTAGGGACGGATGGAGTACTATTCTCCTCGTGGATGCGAGGCAGGTGTACCCTAGAGGAGCTAAGTGAAGGAGCTGAGGGGGACTAGTGTTTTCTTTTTGTTTTATCTTTCTTACTCCATCCATTTTTAAATATAATCAAAAAAATATATGTATTTGGACCAAATATAGTTCAGATATATGTACTTTTTTTTTACTTATATTAAAAAAAAAGGGAGTAGCTTTTTTTTTTATAAAAAAAATGCACCTTTTTTTTCTCACTGAATGTACTGAGTTTTGTTTGGTATCTATACATTTTAGTTCCATCAAACAGAACAAAATACTACTCCATGCTTAAATATAAACAAAAAATAACTTTGGTGTGCATGATGGACTCAAATATAAACAAATCTTAACTAACTTTATCCTGTTTAATATTTTTTCTACAAAATATCATTAATTTATTATAGATTTTAAATTCATTAAGAGCAATTTAAGTAATTAAGTTTATTATTTGATAAGATAAAAAAATTAAATTAATTTTTTTAATCAATATGAAATTATATATTTTTGCTTATGTTTTTTTTGTCAATATATTTTTGCTTATGTTTGACTTCGGAGGGAATACAATAAAGTGAGTAAACTGTCCTTTTTTTCAAATAATAAAGTGCCCTGTTTTTTTGGTCAATAATAAACTGTCCTGTTAGTCGGACTTTTATTGTGTCGAATGCTATGGGCTAAACGTTCCGTTTGAAGTTTGGGCCCTGATGACTTCTATTTGTCTTTTTGTTTCTTGTGACTACCCTGATTGATTTGTTTTTTTTAATTTTATATTTTTACTGGAAACTTAATTTTTGGAATGTCTTTTTATATTATTATCAGACATTCGAGTTTCTGAAATATAAATTTGTATTTCGGAAACTCAAATTTCTGAAATATTTTTTTTAAATTTTGAAAACTCGAGTTTTCAGTATATCTAAAAATTCAGTTTTTTGCATATATTTCGAAAATTTGAGTTTTCAGAATATAAATTTGTATTCCAGAAACTCGAGTTTCCAAAACACAGATAAAAATGTATTTCGGAAACTGAGTTTCCGATAAAAATGTAAAACTGAAAAAAAAATCAACAAGAGCATAAAAGTAAAATACTATTTAAAGTAGGGTATATGGACAAAATAGTAAGGGTGTATTTACCAGCCCAAAAAAAAAGAAAGATAAAAGCTCTGTATGACCCAAAAAAGAAGAAGATGACCCAAAAAAAAGCTCTGCATTTTTCGACCAAAAAAAAATAAAAAAGCTCTGCATTTGATCCAAATAAAAATAAGCTCTGTACTGCCCCGATGAGTTTCTGCCTTTATGTGTATATATATGGAGGACATATATAGTGAAAATGATTTTCTTATATGAGAGTGAGAGGAACTATTTTTATTTATTGGATTAAAATAAAGGGTTAAGATTAAAACATCTCATTAAAACAATCACGTGTCTCCTATTTTATTCCCGTGTTCTCACCAAAATCCCCAAACCCCATACACCCACCCCGTTTCATCTTCTCCCTGCTCCCATCACCATCCATGATACCACTGGTTGCCACCACGATTGACTACGTCGACACCACCATCGACCATATCACTAGCTGACAATGGCAAAAACCCCGGAAATTGGTGAGCGAGAATTAGAGAGGCTTTGAAAAGTCTAATGCTCCTAAAGTAAAAGTTTTTGGTGTAGGTAACAAGATGAAACACAAGAAGGGGGGTTGAATTGTGTTTCTAAGCTTTTAAAACTTTTCGCAAAAGATGGACTCTGGCTGTTAAAAACGTTGGACGCACAACTTAGTTCAAATATTGGACGCACAGTGCTTTTTGAAATATTGGACGCACAGAGTGCTAAAACACTGGACGCACAGAGTCTTTATAAAAACTGGACGCACATGTTTTCTAAAGATTGGACGCACAGAATGCTTCCCTTTTGGTTTGAAAAACTTGTTTGAATAAAAACAATTTCAATCCCCTTTGTTAGTAATAAACACAGATATAAAAGGAGTTAAGGGAAAGAAGAAATAACACAAGTTTTTATACTGGTTCACCCTTTCCTAAGAGCTACGTCCAGTCCCCTCAAACTAGAGAGATTTCACTATCAAACCAGATAGGTACAAGTATTCTTTGCACACAGCCTCTTCAGGCTAAATCCCAAGTATTCTTTGCACACAGCCTCTCCAGGCTAAAACCCAAGTATTCTTTGGACGCAGCCTCTTCAGGCTAAACCCCAAGTATTCTTTGAACACAGCCTCTTCAGGCTAAACAACTCAGCAGAGTTTTGATTCAAGTGCTGTCTAACTCACACAAGTGAGGATATGAAATCTAAAGCACTTTGAGAGTTAAGCAAACTCTCTTTTACAAGAAGAAAGAAAATATACAAGACTTTCAATACAGAGTATAAAAGATTGTTTGCACAGCGTTTTTGCTCTTTCTTTTTCGTTGTTCAGTGACTTGTATTCTTCTTCTTGCTTCTCGGTATTTATAGGCTTTGATGAAGCTTCAGACTTGTTCTTCGAATAGCTCAGCTTCAGCCTTCATAAATATTACCGTTCTCTAAAAGCATTTAATGCTATTTTCCCGTTGCTCTGAGGAGATCTACTTCATTGTGCATGTCTGCGTTTCTTTCTCCCAAAACAGAAGCAACCTGTACTCAAAGTCTCAATTGTACAGTGGTTAATAATAATATCTTATTGAGACAGAGAGAATACACTGTGTAAAGCAGAAAGGTGTGTTCAGAGATATATAGAGTAGTTAAAAGTACATTTTCTCTCTTAGTACACTTTCCACAGTACTTTATGCTTTTTCAGAAGTACATTCACACACGTTGACAAAGATGTACAGAAAAGCATTGTGTACAGCTATTTATTTCAAATCATTTGCTCAATAAATATGTTTCATATTAAATGCATGAGCAGTAAATAGCATGTAATGGACTCTGCGTTTTGGACGCAGCATATAGAATCTATTGGACGCATACCTTTGCACTTACCAATTTGCACAGAACTCATGCAAACATTGGACGCATACCTGATGCTTACCAATCTATTCCATTTGAATGCAAGGCAGTATTGGACTTTTGCCATTTCCCTATAGTTCCATTGGACGCAAAGTTGATTGTTGTACATTTGTTCTTCTGCTTCATTGGACGCAGAACAATTGTTTGATGTACCTTTGTCAATCTGCTTCATTGTGTTCCATTGGACGCAAAGCAATATTGTTGTCCTTCTTATTTATTGGACGCAGAACAGTACCTTTGTCACTGATTTCATTAGACGCAGAGCAGTTCTTTTGTTTGTTCAGTTTCATTGGACGCAGAGTTGCACTCTTGCTCATACTGAACATTGGACTTTTATCCTTCATCTGCATTGGACGCTCACTGAATCTGTTCCTTTGAAAATCATTGGACTTTTACTGTAAATCTGCTTCTCATACAAACATTGGACTCTGCCAGTATTGCCTTGTTCTTATCATTGGACTTATGCCAGTCTTGCTCTATTGGACGCTTACTGATTCTGCTTCTTTGGAAAACATTGGACGCAGAAAGTAGCGTGTCTTCAAGACTTGATTTCTTCTACTTCTGCGATTCTGCTTCTTCAGAAGACATTGGACGCAGAACTTTGTTCTTGCCTTGTGCTCAAACATTGGACGCAGAATTCTTCCTTCTGCTCAAACATTGGACGCAGAATTCTTCCTTCTGCTCAAACATTGGACGCAGAACTTTTGTGTCCATTTCAGTGCCAACATTGGACGCAAAACTCTTGTGTCCATTCCAGTGCCAACATTGGACGCAAGACTCACTTTGAATGCCAGCCAATGTCATGAAGAACTGATTGGACGCAGACTGCAATAAGCTTAGTTAGGCAGCATTGTTATGCATTGTACAAGCTTAATACAAATTGATTATCCTTTGTAAAAACCTTAATACATTTTGTTATCATCAAAACCATAAAATCACTTAGGGAGTTTTTGTATTAAAAACACTTTTAACCAATTTGGTTCCAACAATCTCCCCCTTTTTGATGATGACAAACATTATTAAGTTTTACAAACAATAAAGCATAAACCAGATAAATAGTCAGTAAAAACAGAAATTTCGAAGAGAAACTCCCCCTGAGATAAACATCTCAGTTTTTTCTTACTCTTCTCCCCCTGAGATAAACATCTCATGGTTTTGGATATTCAATATACTTAGAGTACCTGAAAATTTCTCTTACTCATAGAAACAAAGATTAGTCCACAAATAGCTTATCAAAATAACATGGTAATAAGACTAATGCAATCAGACTTAATCTTTCTCCCTTTTTGTCAAAATCTTTCCCCTTTTAGTCAAGATATAAAAACTTAATCCCATTCTTTCTCCCCCTTTTGTCATCAGGCAAAAAGGTTCACAGAACATCATAGTCCAAAGAGAGTTTTGAAAAGACTTGGAGCTTTTAAAACAGAAACCTCTTTAAAACTGAAAAAAAACTTTTTCTTCTCCCCTTTTCTAAACAAGCTTTCTCAAACAGAAATGATTTTAGAAAAGATGCCAAACGAAGAGAAATCTGAATCAAGTTTATAGAGAAAACAGAAGTTTTTCTTGAAAGCTTGGATAATCATCAAACTAAAAAAAAACTGCAAAGCATTTGTAAGATACCAACTGTAAAAAATATCTTTATGAAAAAAAAATTGGACTCAGCGTGGGATTACTAAGATGTGAAAGCTTTTGAGTCTTAAAAAAATTTCTAAGTCTCAAATAGACTGTCGTGTCCTGTTGGACTCTAGTCACATTGGACTCAGACTCAACTTAAGCATATTGGACGCTAAACATCAGTCTTTTATAAAGTGCATATTCAAATGCTTCCTTATAAAAATAAACCTATCTACAGAGAGGGGTTTTGTAAATATATCTGCCCATTGATTTTCAGTGCTAACAAACTGAATATCAAATGTTCCCTTCTGCACATAGTCTCTAATAAAATGATGTTTAATTTCTATATGCTTAGCTCTTGAGTGTAAGATTGGGTTCTTAGATAAATTGATTGCAGCAGTATTATCACAAAGAACAGAAATCTTACTCTCAAAGATGTTGTAGTCCTCCAATTGATGTTCAATCCATAAGAGCTGAGAACAACAACTTGCTGCAGAGACATATTCAGCTTCAGCTGTTGATAATGCAATTGTGCTTTGTCTCTTGCTTGTCCATGATACTAAATTGGATCCCATAAAATGACATCCTCCACTGGTGCTTTTTCTTTCAAGCCTGTCTCCAGTATAATCAGCATCACAGAACCCTACTAATCTGTACTCATCTGATTTCTTAAACAGCAAACCGAGATTAGTAGTTTCTTTCAGATATCTAAAAATTCTTTTGACAGCAGTCAAATGAGAATCTCTAGGATCTGATTGAAATCTTGCACATAAGCAAACACTGAACATAATATCAGGTCTAGATACAGTAAGATATAAAAGAGATCCTATCATACCTCTATATACCTTTTGATCTACCTTTTTATCTTTGTCATTCAGGCTCATTATGCAAGTTGGATGCATGGGAGTATTCATGGGTTTGCAATCATCCATTTTGAACTTCTTCAGAAGCTCCTTCGTGTATTTGGACTGATGCACATATATCCCATCTTTAGTCTGTTTCACTTGAAGTCCAAGAAAGAACTTCAACTCTCCCATCATACTCATTTCGAATTCTTTCTGCATTAATTCAGAGAATTCTCTACACAAAGATTCATCAGTAGCACCAAAGATAATATCATCTACATAAATCTGTACTATGATGAAATGTGAGTCTATGGATTTTCTGAAAAGAGTGTTATCAACTTTTCCTCTTGAAAAACCATTTTCCATTAAAAATGAACTCAGTTTTTCATACCAAGCTCGAGGAGCTTGCTTAAGGCCATAAAGAGCCTTTTTCAATTTAAAAACATGATTTGGAAAAGTTTGATCCTCAAAGCCAGGGGGCTGTTCAACATAGACTTCTTCTGTTATTATACCATTCAGAAATGCACTTTTTACATCCATTTGATAAAGCCTCATATCATGTTGGGCAGCAAATGAAAGTAAAATGCGAATGGCTTCAATTCTAGCTACTGGAGCAAAGGTTTCAGTGAAATCAATACCTTCCTGTTGTGAGTAGCCTTGAGCAACTAACCTTGCTTTGTTCCTCACAACATTACCTTCTTCGTCCAGCTTATTTCTGAATACCCATTTGGTTCCAATAATGGACTTATCTTCAGGTGGGGCTACCAGAGTCCAAACATCATTTCTTTTGAACTGATTCAGCTCCTCCTGCATTGCTAAAATCCATCCTTCATCCAATAGGGCTTCATCTATATTCTTTGGCTCCAATTCAGAGATGAATGCTACATCAGTTTGCTCTCTGAATGTGGACCTTGTTCTGACTTTATCATCTGCATTTCCAATAATTTGATCTTCAGGATGATAAGTCTTAAAATGCCAGCTTTTACCACCTGCAGTATTGGACGCATGACTGTTTCCTGCGTCTGGTCCATCTTCTTCAATCTTGCTTGATGATTCTTCGCCTCCAGGTTGTATTCTCATATCTGCAAGAGAATCACTTAGCTCTGACAGATCATTGTCAGGCTTTTTGTCATTGAATTTAACGTGAATTGACTCTTCAACAGTCAAGGTTCTTGAGTTGTAAACTCGATATGCCTTGGAAGTTTCAGAATAACCCAGAAAAATTCCATTATCAATCTTAGAGTCAAATTTACCAAGTTGATCCTTGTTGTTAAGAATAAAACACTCACATCCGAAAGGATGAAAATATGAAATGTTGGGTTTTCTTCCTTTCCACAATTCATAAGGAGTCTTTTTCAGTATAGGCCTTATAAAAATTCGGTTTTGCAAATAACATGCTGTGTTTACAGCTTCAGCCCAAAACCTCTTAGAGGTTGAGTGATCATTGAGCATGGTCCTGGCCATCTCTTGTAAAGATCGATTTTTCCTCTCTACTACACCATTTTGCTGTGGTGTTCTAGGTGCAGAGAAATTGTGAAGGATTCCATTCTCTTCACAGAATCACTGAAAGTTTGCATTTTCAAACTCACCTCCATGATCACTTCGAATGGAGTTGATACAAACTCCTTTCTCAGTTTGGACTCTTTTACAAAAAATGGTGAATACTTTAAAAGACTCATCCTTGTGTGCTAGGAATTTAACCCATGTCCATCTAGTATAGTCATCAACTATAACAAGTCCATATTTCTTTCCACTCAAAGAAGCAGTTTGTGTTGGTCCAAACAAATCCATATGTAAAAGTTCTAAAGGTCTAGAAGTGGAAACAATGTTTTTAGAATTAAAAGAGTTTTTCACTTGTTTCCCTTTCTGACATGCTTCACAGAGAACCTCAGATTTGTACACAAGATTTGGAAGTCCTCTTACGAGGCTATGCTTATTAAGCTTTGAGATGGTTCTCAAGCTTGCATGACCAAGCTTCTTGTGCCATATCCATTGTTCATCATTTAAAGAAATGAAGCATGAGACATTCTGTTTGGACAGATTTTCGAAATCAATTTTATAAACATTGTCCTGCCTCTTTGCTTGAAAAAGAATGGACTTATCAGAATTTTTGACTATACATTTATCCTTGTCAAAGGAAACATCACATCCACTGTCACACAATTGACTTATGCTAAGTAGATTATGTTTGAGTCCTTCAACCAATAAAACATTTTCAACAGTAGGAAAAGGATGTTTACCAATTTTACCTATTCCAACTATTCTGCCTTTCTGGTCACCTCCAAACGTGACCCAGCCCTTTGATCTAGGCTTTAGGTCTTGGAACATAGACCTTTCTCCTGTCATGTGTCGTGAGCAGCCACTGTCCAGGTACCATGACTGGTGTTGTTTTCCTCCCATTAAGCAAATCTGCAACAGGAATGATCATGTTCTTAGGTACCCAGATTTTCTTGGGTCCTTTCATGTTAGTCCTTGGCCTGCGTCCAGGCTTGTTCCATTTATTATGGAAGCATGTCGATGTGACATGACCAGCCTTTCCACAGTATCCACAATATATATTAAGCTTTGATGGACTCTTGGAAAACTTTGGTTTCAGTTTTTCATAACCCAAACCAGTTTTGTCAGAAGGTTTTCTCTGAATTTTTAAAATTTGATCAAGCTTTTCAGAGCTACTGACAAATTTGGACAAACGTCCAGTGAGTTCATCTACTTCTTGTTGAAGTACTTGTACTTCACAGGAAGTATTGGACTCAGACTTCTTTGGAGATTCATCTTTTGGTTGACTTGCTTGAAGTCTTAACTTTTCATTTTCTGATTTAAGTACTTTGTTTTCTGAAGAAAGCTTTTCAAAATCTTTTGTTATAAGAGAAAACTTTTTCTTTAAAGACCTGTACTCATCAGATAGAATGGATGAATCTCTAAGAAGTTCATCAAAATTATTTCTTAATTCAGAGTAAGAAATTACCTCCTCTTCGTCTTCACTTTCAACTGAGGAGAGTCCTGCCATTAGGCACAGATTTGCCTCTTCTTTATCCTCATCATCAGAGGAATCATCGAGGTCTTCCCATGTTGCCATGAGACCTTTCTTCTTCTTGAAGACTTTCTTCTTTGTCTTCTCAGCCTCAGGACAATCTGCCTTGTAGTGGCCTGGTTTCCTGCATCCATAACACACCACTGGACTTTCCTCCTTTTGCTCAGCTTCCTTCTGTGGAAATCTTCTGTTGAATTGCTTCCTTCTGAAGCCACCCTTCTTTTTCCACATAGATTTTATTTTTCTGGAGATGAAGGAGAGTTCATCATCATCTGAGCCTTCTTCTCCTTGTGAGCTGCATGATTCTTCATCAGAATCATTTGCCTTCAATGCTTTGGAGGTGCTCCCTCTATGAGCTTTAAGAGCAATGGACTTTGCTCTTTTCTCGGTTCCCTCTTCATTCAGCTCAAGCTCATGTACTTTCAGTGAGCCCAGAAGATCCTCCATGGCAAGAGTGGAAAGATCCCTTGCTTCTTGTATGGCTGTCACCTTGGGTCTCCATTGTCTTGGCAGACTCCTTAGGATTTTCCTGATATGCTCCTGGGTTGTGTAGATTTTTCCCAAGGACCTCAGGTTGTTAATGATTGTTTGGAAGCTTCCAAACATTTGATCAATGGACTCGTGATCCTCCATTTTGAATAGTTCATATTGATGAACTAGCATGCTTATCTTAGATTCACGAACCTGAGATGAGCCTTCATGTGCCAAGGCCAGAGTGTCCCACATTTCCTTGGCAGTGGTGCAGCTATGCACCTTGTCATATTCAGATTTTGTGATGGCACACATCAGGTAGTGCCTAGCCTTCGAGTTCAGCTGGAACCTTGTCCTTTGATCTGCTGTCCACTGAGCTCTTGGTACTTGTTGACCTGCTTCATTTACTGGAGCAGTGTAGCCAGTTTCCACGACATCCCATAGGTCCATATTTTGAGCATCAAAGAATGTGATCATTCTCTGCTTCCAGTAGTCGTATTCATTTCCATTGAACAGTGGTGGTCTGTTCACAGCTTGTCCTTCGTTTTCCATGGATCTTGCTTCTCTTCACGGTTAAGTGCTCAACCCCTAGAGACCGAGCTCTGATGCCAACTGTAGGTAACAAGATGAAACACAAGAAGGGGGGGTTGAATTGTGTTTCTAAGCTTTTAAAACTTTTCGCAAAAGATGGACTCTGGCTGTTAAAAACGTTGGACGCACAACTTAGTTCAAATATTGGACGCACAGTGCTTTTTGAAATATTGGACGCACAGAGTGCTAAAACACTGGACGCACAGAGTCTTTATAAAAACTGGACGCACATGTTTTCTAAAGATTGGACGCACAGAATGCTTCCCTTTTGGTTTGAAAAACTTGTTTGAATAAAAACAATTTCAATCCCCTTTGTTAGTAATAAACACAGATATAAAAGGAGTTAAGGGAAAGAAGAAATAACACAAGTTTTTATACTGGTTCACCCTTTCCTAAGAGCTACGTCCAGTCCCCTCAAACTAGAGAGATTTCACTATCAAACCAGATAGGTACAAGTATTCTTTGCACACAGCCTCTTCAGGCTAAATCCCAAGTATTCTTTGCACACAGCCTCTCCAGGCTAAAACCCAAGTATTCTTTGGACGCAGCCTCTTCAGGCTAAACCCCAAGTATTCTTTGAACACAGCCTCTTCAGGCTAAACAACTCAGCAGAGTTTTGATTCAAGTGCTGTCTAACTCACACAAGTGAGGATATGAAATCTAAAGCACTTTGAGAGTTAAGCAAACTCTCTTTTACAAGAAGAAAGAAAATATACAAGACTTTCAATACAGAGTATAAAAGATTGTTTGCACAGCGTTTTTGCTCTTTCTTTTTCGTTGTTCAGTGACTTGTATTCTTCTTCTTGCTTCTCGGTATTTATAGGCTTTGATGAAGCTTCAGACTTGTTCTTCGAATAGCTCAGCTTCAGCCTTCATAAATATTACCGTTCTCTAAAAGCATTTAATGCTATTTTCCCGTTGCTCTGAGGAGATCTACTTCATTGTGCATGTCTGCGTTTCTTTCTCCCAAAACAGAAGCAACCTGTACTCAAAGTCTCAATTGTACAGTGGTTAATAATAATATCTTATTGAGACAGAGAGAATACACTGTGTAAAGCAGAAAGGTGTGTTCAGAGATATATAGAGTAGTTAAAAGTACATTTTCTCTCTTAGTACACTTTCCACAGTACTTTATGCTTTTTCAGAAGTACATTCACACACGTTGACAAAGATGTACAGAAAAGCATTGTGTACAGCTATTTATTTCAAATCATTTGCTCAATAAATATGTTTCATATTAAATGCATGAGCAGTAAATAGCATGTAATGGACTCTGCGTTTTGGACGCAGCATATAGAATCTATTGGACGCATACCTTTGCACTTACCAATTTGCACAGAACTCATGCAAACATTGGACGCATACCTGATGCTTACCAATCTATTCCATTTGAATGCAAGGCAGTATTGGACTTTTGCCATTTCCCTATAGTTCCATTGGACGCAAAGTTGATTGTTGTACATTTGTTCTTCTGCTTCATTGGACGCAGAACAATTGTTTGATGTACCTTTGTCAATCTGCTTCATTGTGTTCCATTGGACGCAAAGCAATATTGTTGTCCTTCTTATTTATTGGACGCAGAACAGTACCTTTGTCACTGATTTCATTGGACGCAGAGCAGTTCTTTTGTTTGTTCAGTTTCATTGGACGCAGAGTTGCACTCTTGCTCATACTGAACATTGGACTTTTATCCTTCATCTGCATTGGACGCTCACTGAATCTGTTCCTTTGAAAATCATTGGACTTTTACTGTAAATCTGCTTCTCATACAAACATTGGACTCTGCCAGTATTGCCTTGTTCTTATCATTGGACTTATGCCAGTCTTGCTCTATTGGACGCTTACTGATTCTGCTTCTTTGGAAAACATTGGACGCAGAAAGTAGCGTGTCTTCAAGACTTGATTTCTTCTACTTCTGCGATTCTGCTTCTTCAGAAGACATTGGACGCAGAACTTTGTTCTTGCCTTGTGCTCAAACATTGGACGCAGAATTCTTCCTTCTGCTCAAACATTGGACGCAGAATTCTTCCTTCTGCTCAAACATTGGACGCAGAACTTTTGTGTCCATTTCAGTGCCAACATTGGACGCAAAACTCTTGTGTCCATTCCAGTGCCAACATTGGACGCAAGACTCACTTTGAATGCCAGCCAATGTCATGAAGAACTGATTGGACGCAGACTGCAATAAGCTTAGTTAGGCAGCATTGTTATGCATTGTACAAGCTTAATACAAATTGATTATCCTTTGTAAAAACCTTAATACATTTTGTTATCATCAAAACCATAAAATCACTTAGGGAGTTTTTGTATTAAAAACACTTTTAACCAATTTGGTTCCAACATTTGGGTGCAAAAATTAATTGCCCCTATATATATATATAGTCTATTCATATGATTAAATAATAAAATATTTATTTTGTTTTTCTATATAAACATTGATCGGATTTAAATCGGCAACTAGTAATATTATTTGATTTTTTACAATAATGGCGATGAACTACCTAAAAGCATATTATATTATATATACTACATGCAAGTAAGTTACTTTGAAATTTGAATATTGTTATTGTATCAAATTTTTTTTTGAATATTGTTAATTTACATAAATTGTGTATATGTATAATAAAATTAATAATTATATATTTTAAATATTTTATATGTCGGTTCGATCTTATCAATTTAACTTGTTAAACCCTTTAAACTTTAAAGTTTAAACCATGACTCTTTTAATTCATTGATTGAGAGGGTTTTAGAACATTGCGACAATATTTGTTTCAAAAGCGATTTACAATATTGTATGGAAAGACAACAAAAAATGGATATAAAATTTATTTATGACTGGAATATAATTTTTTTATCTCTAAGATGAATTTTAAAAACACTTTATTATATGGTTGTGTCCTAAATTGCTTTAGTTAACTAGCAAGTATACGATGGTGCAATACACGAACATTTTTGTATAATATAAAAATTGATAAAATTTATTTTAATATCAGTAGAAATAATTTGATTATGAAAATGTAGATATGAAGAATATTAATATTTTAATAATTATTTATAATTGTCCAATTATATTTAATGTTTAATAGAAAAAATTTAAGTTTTGATTAAAGAAATTACGAAAAGTTAAGCTTTTATTTGTCTTAATGGTTAATTAAAGAGGAAATAATATCGATTTGCTTATAAAAACTCCAAATATATGTCACAACATGGAGATGATACATGATTTCATAAGAATGAGAGTATAACATGATTTTAGTAGAGATGGAATTGTGTATTCAAATTTCAAATTTAATATATAAATGTTTTTTTTGTCATGTTAATATATAAATGTTAGATGGCTGGTTGTGCTTAGGTCAGCAAAGGAACTATGAAAATCAGCATTTGCATAGATAGGCCTCAATGGTAAATTTCTCAATTACCTCGTGTATTTCTTTTGTGCTCTTGGTTTGGTGAGGAAATTGCTAGATAGAGGAAGGATTGTTCTTGATTTAAAGACTAGCTTATGCTACTTTCAGGTTGTATCTTTTTGTCTAAGGGTCTGTTTGGAAGTTTAGAGGGGAAGAGAGGGGAGAGTTTTGACATTTTAAGAGAAAAATGAAGGAAAAGGAAAGGGAGGACATCCTCTATCTTGCATGGATGATTAATTTTTAATGAAAAAAAATAAAAACTTCCAATTTAAGAGAACTCCAAAAATATACTAGAGAGAGGGTTTCGGAGGTTTTTGGAGGATTTTAAAATGTTCTCCACATCCGTCCTCTTTTTTTATTAAACTAAAATATTGCTATAAACTCTCCATTCCAGTCTCCTCCAAAAGCTCCCTCCCAAACAAAGCCTAAGTGAACACCTCTTGTGCTTTGCTTAGGATTTTTTAATAAAATATTTGTCTTACAAAAAAAACTAACCTCTTTTCTTGTTTTACCCTATTATAAAGTAAATGGATTGTCACCTTCATATCCCTCTTCTTGTCATCACAGTACAAAATTTAAAGATGAACTCTATATAAAGAATTTATAATTAATATTAATTCTAAATATTAAAGGAATACAACGTAATTCTAAACAAAAGAACGTACATATATATCGGAAATATTACACAAACATTCAAATCATTCATATGACACTTTTCACGTAGAGTTAACTAGTTAAAATTGCAACTATAGCAGGTGTGAAATGGGTGGAATGGGTATCTAAATATCAGAGTTCCACACTTCCACACATGTACTGACATTACTTGTGGGACTGTACTATATACTCTTGCATATTCCTCAATACCACAGAAAATACATCTAGTCCCCTTGTAAAGAAATTAAATGGAAATTGCATAAGAAAAAAAGAAAAAACAGAGAGAACAACTTGAAGGGAAAGCAAATAACATATACCTGTTTTTATTTTTCCCTCCCATAATTTATTCTTTTCTTAACCAAGAACGTATTAATCAAATTAAATTGCTATGTCTATCACACGAGTACTATAGATAATCAGTAATCACCCCCCCCCCCCCCCCCCCACGGGGGGTGTTTTCGAAACTAACAATTACAGCTTGATTTTGGTTCTGCAGCTGGAACCAGCATCCATGGAACTTATATTAAAAAAGATGTCACACCAGACATAAACCGTGGCCTTCAACTTGAAAGCCTTGAGCATGTTCACTTTCCCACGAAATGTGACTTTTGCTGTCAAATTGAAGGCCCCATCCTCAATATCTGACAAGAAAAGTGGATCAGATATCAATTCCGCGCTCATAATACCCGCAGAAGCGCTCACATTAGCCATGCCACGAGCAGGGAAGGATTTTGTCCCAATGGGAACATTGGCCACAATGGTGTCATGGTAATTAAGATAACCAGTGGTATTTTTGCTTTTGAAGCTTCCATAATTTGGGTTCACTACTGTGATGACCATGCCTAGAGGTACAGTAGTTGAATTGGGTGAAAATAACTCAAAGTTCTCAAGTCCAACAGGGTGGATACTTACATCTGGGTTCTTGGGTTTAAAGATTGTCAGGGATAAGGTGAAGATCAAGGTGGCAACAATGACCAAGAAAATTGAAGACACGACCAAGCAGATTCTGAGGCGTGATCTATTAGCCATGGTTTCTGGTTCTGGGTAGTAATATGGATAATTGGGGTTACCCTTACTCATATATATATATATATATATATGCATGCAATTTGGGAAAAATATATCAATGAAGATTTGTGATTCTCTGTTTGACTCTCTTTCCTTGTACTCCTTAGGACAATGAATATTGCTGGTAGTATATAGATGTGATTTAGAGAGTTTCTGAAAACTGAATTTTTTTGGGGGTTCAGTTGGCATAAATCAAAATCAAAAGTTGGATGTATACCTAAAACTTTGTTCACTTGATTCCTAATAAGAGACTGAACCATTAATGTAATTTATTGACTTAAATGTTCTCTTAAAACACGGAGCTAGAAAATTCTGTCCTCTCCACAATCCACGAGTAGTGTTTTAGGCTTAAACTTTTGTCTTTCTTTAAGAAAACTATTGCACGCAATCCAATATGAGTTTTATTAATTGATTAATTAATCAATAATAAACTAAAACTAAGTACACCAAATTTGTTCAATAATATCTCTATATAAAATCATGCCTGCATGTGTTTAGATACATATATGTGTGTGCGCGCGCAATAAGAAACACGTACGTCACAACTCACACGATATACAGTAGGAAAAAAACTGAAAAAACGTAACATCATTTTAGTTATGTTTTTTCTTAACATTATTAAAGGGTTTAACTTCTTAACCAGCCATTATAGTTATAGTTATTTTTTTAATATTATGGCAAAACGTAATTGATTGATCAAACTCTTGCTTTAAAGCTGTGGCTTTTTCACTTGCCCATTGTCATATACTGGTATCTTTCTTTAATCTAAAACAACATATAATAATTTGATAGTGGAATAAATCTCAACACCCCTTTAGGGTGATTGTCGGGTACGATGTCAATGAAGCATAAGTAAAAGTCGTTTGATAATATTAACATATATTATTGAATGGTCGATATGAAACAGAGGTAATTAAGCTGCTACCATGGAAGTCTCTTGCATTTCCCTAAGGGTGTGTTTGGGAGGGGAGAAGAGAGGAGAGGAGAATTTACTCTAATATTTTAGTTATATAGATAGGGAAGAAGGATGAAGAAAATATTTTGAAGCCCTCCAAAGTCATTCACTCTAGTACATTTCCAAAAACTTTCCAATTTGGGGAACTCAAAAAATGCACTAGAGATGTGATTTTCGAGAGTTTTGGAGGATTTTTACATACTTTTTAAACATTCAAATATGTAAAATATTGATCACGAACCCTCCCCTTATCCCCTCCCCTCCCCTCCAAAACACCCTAAGTGAAAAGTCTGAAATAACATTAACAAGTATAAAGAAGAGGAAAACGACATTGACATTGATAGACATTGGATATTGATGCCGCATCGGTGGTGGCCGATTACGATGTGGCGGTGATCGACGCTGAGGACCTCTGTCACATCATATATATGTATAAGTGAAGCGATTCACCATAAAATTCACCCATCCCTTTAATATTAACTATAATTTTTATCATTTTTTAATTGCATATATTAGATATTAAAAAAACCTTGCTACTTGTCTCAATCAGTGTGGGCGAAATGGTTTTATGCACGGTAAAAAGCATTTAAGGGTTACTTTTCCTAAATCATAAATTTCCATACACATGAATCAAAAACCAAGACCAGAGCTTAAGAATAAAATAAAATGGGAGCATATAGTTAAAAGCAAGTTGGAGAAGAGAGATTAGTACTAATTAATTGATGTCCATTTCTCAATGGAAAGACCAACGCAACGGGCAAGATGGGGCCAATTAAGACGCACCCTATAAGTAAATTAAGGTCCATATTCATTTCCCTTGGCAATTAGGCTTAGTCACACAAGTCCCAACTGTCCTGGTAGGCAGCTCTTGCCTCTTGATTACATCCACACATATTCCACCTCATTGGGCTAATATGTTATCAATTAAGAACAAATAAGTGTTAATTCCATGAATCTATATAATACATTATGGAACTAAAAGGATTTATTTCATTGAAAAAACAAAACATTTTCGTTATCTAATTTTTTTTGTCAAGTTATCTAATTTATGACACGTTTGTTTAAGTGAGCTTTAATATTTTCAATGTAATTGTTTCATATTTTATAACTAGCTTTTGTAATTTTTCACTGTGATAAAATGAACATATTTATTAATTAAAAATATGTTTCAATAGTAAAAGAAAATGCTAACGTAAGCACATAGGAATTTCTCTTTGCCTATTAGCTTTGCGTTTCAAAAGAGAAATATTTCTTAATATAACACTCCTTAATGTCACATAAACCAAAAAGATAAATTTTGTTTTATTGTTTGTGATTTAAAAAATATTTTTTTAAGGCTTATAGAAGTGTGCTTCACCATCGCTACGTGGCATCATCACCTTCTCTCCCCTTAAATATGAGGAATATTTAAAATTATTTATAAAAATAACATCGTCAAATGTAATTTATAGAAGATAGAAGATTTAATTATTTCCTTTTTTTGTCATCATATTTATAGATATTTTTGGTCAAAATAAAAAATATCATCGGTGCAGTACCTTTCACTGATATAGGGCCTGAGGGCCCATATATTTTATTACGGAAGAAAAGCCCAGAATCAATAGCATTTTTAAAAGACCGCAGGTTGACCCAAAAACGAAAGAAAAAGACCGCAATGACATTCAGCAGTGGGTTAGGCCATCCGCAGCGGGGTTTCTTAAACCCATTTATCTTAGGCGATCGGTAAATACACTCCTATGAATCTGCCATCCACTCTACTTTATATTATTTAAATTTTTTAATATGATTTTGCTCTGTTCTTATACTACCGAAAATTAAAATTTTTGGGAAGTTTAAAAATTTAATTTTTCAGAAATTGAAATTTCCGGTAGTTATAAAATTCAATTTTTAAACTACTGAAAATTTTAATTTTTGGTAAATATGAAAATTAAATTTTTAACCAAAAATCCAAATTTCTAGAGAAAAATAGATTTTTATCTTACAGGAAATTCAGATTCCGGTAGTACATAAAGTTAAAATTTTGTGCTACTGGAAATTCGAATTTCTGGTAGTACAAAGTGGAAAATTTGTACTACCAGTGAATATAAAAATTAAATTTTTAACCAGAAATCCAAATTTTTGGAGGAAAATAGATTTTTATCTTACCAGAAATTCAAATTTTCGATAGTACAAAAAGTGGAAATTTTGTGCTACCGAAAATTTGAATTTCCTGTAGTACAAAATTGAATTTCCGGTAGCACAAAATTTTCACTTTTTGTACTACCAAAAATTTGAATTTTCGGTAAGATAAAAATCTATTTTTCTCTAGAAATTCAGATTTTCGGTTAAAAATTTAATTTTTATATTTACTGGAAATTGAAATTTTTGGTAGTTTAAAAATTAAATTTTATAACTACCGGAAATTCCAATTTCTGGAAAATTAAATTTTTATACTTCCCGAAAATTCCAATTTCCGGTAGTTATAAAAATTCAGTGGGGTGTATGCGGGAAATGAAGAAAAACAAAAAAAATGTATTTTTGTATTTTTACATTGATAAGATATTTAAGCGGGGTGGATGACAAAATACTAGGGGTGTATTTACCAATTCTCTTATCTTAATACTTCGATCTAAATAGAAATAAGATAACCTAGCGCCGCCGAGTCTTCTTTTTCTTCTTCTTCTTCTTGCAGACACCGTCGACTCCTTCGTTTTTTTCTTCCTCCCGTCCAATCCAAATGGGCCCTTCATTTCACCTCTTCCCCTTCCACTGCTCTGGCTTTGCTCCCGCTGGTGTCTCCGGGTTCGTGCCTCTTTCGTTTCTTCGGCTTCGAAGCTGCAGCGCGGTGGTTCTTGTGGAGGATCGGTGAGCAAAGACGGAGGAAGAGGTGTTGGATTCGTTTTTGTGAGGGACGCCGCCTCTTTGCCTTGGTATGTGGCCGCCAATGCGCTCTCGTGATTCTTTGCTGGGTTTGGAAACGCCGCAGTCATTGATGGGTTGGGCGTGTTCCTCCTTCTTTAGGACTGCGTATTTATCTTCCTTGGTGGTGGTGGGTCCGGGTGGTGCTGCAAACGCTGCCATCAAAGTTGTAGAGGTTGGGTTGTGTTTGCCTCTTTTCCAGATTTCCTGGTAGTTTTTGTTTTTGGTTGTGTTTGGTGTGTTGTGTTTTTTTTTTTCTGTGTTGCTTTGCCGTTTGTTTCGGTTTTTTTTTTCTCATATGTGTTGTTTCTTTGTTTGTTGGTTCGCAATTTTCCTATGTCTCTCCCGCGGTCTGCCTTCGTGCTCGCCTTCTGCGCCGCCGTGCATCTCGTCGACGCACCATCACCCACTGTCGCATCTTTCCTGCTTCGCCGCTGCCGGTTCCGAATGGGCCAGGCCCTGGTTGATTGATGCATGCTGGGTCTACAGTATTGACATGGGAGCTAAAATTGTTAAGATAAAAGGTTCTGGGTGCCCCAAATGAGCCAAACCCAACCCACTCAAGGATATCCCAAGGGTATCCTTCATGTTTGGGGTGCTCGGCTTGTGTGCTTGAATGGTTGTTGTTTGTTCTAGTTTTCTGTTTTTTCCCCTTGGGGCGTGTTTTTGGCTGTTTCAGTAAGCTTTGTATAGTTGTTTTTCTGTGTTGTACGGTTATTGATGTTTCATCGGTGTGTGTCGATGAGACTTAGTTTCTATATCTGTGGCGATGCTGCATAGCTGATGTTGGCCTTTGGGGCTGTTGTACTTTGGCCTGTTCATCTTGCCTTTGGGCTTATTAATCCACGTATCTTTTGACAAAAAAAACCCCATTTTTCTTATTAAGTACCCAGCGCTGCAGTTCTGACACATGGGAGTACCTAACAAGCATCAATGTTTGTGCAAGCACCGGTGCTTACATTGTTTGTGTGAGCCCGGTTGCATTTTATAAATAAAAATGAGTAATGTGTGGTTATTGGTGGGGTCCATTTAAGAATTTTTTAGAGGTGCTGGGTTGGAATGGTTGGTTACCTATTATGTACTTAGATTAAAAAAGTAAAAATGAGTAATATGAAAATGTGGGACCCATTTAAGTACCCAAAAATGGGTTTCTCCACTAAAGATGCTCTTAGAGCATCTTCATTGCTTGGTGCTTAATGGGTACTTAGGGAGTACCTAATAGGTACCCCCAATGGAGGAGATGAAGCTGGGTACTTAATGGGAGAGGGGTGCTTCTACAAGCACCCTCTCTCTCCTGTCTCCTTTGGCGCAACTGACACTTAAAAAAAAATATTTCGAAACTGGCTTGTACCGACGGTTTTGTTCGTTGGTAAAAGTCTGTATAATATTAAAAAAATTAACTCTTTCTCTCTCCGTCACGTCTGGGTCCCGCAGTTTGACTTTGGTGAAAAACCAACAGTGTAACCTTTTACTGACGGATGAAACCGTCAGTATAGGTCTATAATATTAAAAAAAAAAAAGATCCGTTGGACTTGGAAGTGCAGGGAGCCGTTGCGGGGTGCAGGGAGCCGTTGTTCCTCCCTTTTATATATATATGTGTGGGATCAAATTGTCATATATATATATATGATCAACTCTATCAATTTTTGCATAATTAAATCTCTCAAATTTCTCTCATTTATTCTCATATAGTCTCTAAAAAATTCTTCATCTTTTTATCCTCATATATTTTCTCAAAATTCTATTTTATTCTATTCATTTTCACCCAATGGATCCTAACCAAAATAATTCCTTCTACAATTACACTCAAAATCGTCCAAATTCTCAAAATCCTCAATTTTATCTAAACCTTCAAAATAATCCAAATATTGGCAATTTTCCATTTTCTCACCCCCATATCCATATCATTTTCCCATGGGTCAACCACCACCAACTAACTACCCCACCGATCATGGGAGTTCAATGGGTACTAGTGGTGGGCAATCTTGTGAAAAAGGGCCAGAAACAACATCTGAGTTTGCGCCACAATATCAAACTCCACCGTTCTCCACGCAAGTCGGGTTGGATAATATTGAGCTCAATGAAGAAGAACAACAACCAAGTCAAAGACAGCAAAGAACAAGGTTCACCCCGGAGGAAGATAAAATCTTCATCCAATCATGGCTAAATGTTTCCAAGGATGCACTTGTGGGGTAGATCAAAAAGCAAGTTCTTTTTGGGAAAGAATTAGAGATAATTACAATGACTATCGTGGTCATTTGCAAGAGAAAGGATTGACACAACTAAAATGTCGATGGTCAAAGTTGAATAGCATTGTTCAAAAATTTGCAAGGTGCTACAACCAAGCCGTTTCAAGAAAGAAAAGTGGTAGCTCCGAGGCTGACATCATGAGAGATGCATATATAATATATGCCCACGATGCAGGTGAACAGTTCAAGTTAGAATATGCATGGCGAATGTTAAAAGGGGAACCTAAATGGTCGAACCCATCATTTGAAGGAGCTAGTAAGAGAACAAAGAATTCTGCTTCTGGAGCATATTCGTCCTCTTTTGGTTCACCTAATGTGATTCGTCCAATGGGGGCAAAAGCAACAAAAAGAAAGGGAAAATCAAAAGCAAGTGAAACAGCTTCTCCTCACATTGATCTAACTGGAGTACTGGAAGAGTCACAAAAGTCAAAAGCTTTAGCTATAGAAGATTACACACGTGCCAAGCATGAAAGTAACAAGTTGAAGGAGAACCTTAAGGAGATGCAGGTGAAGACAAAGGCAAAAGAGATCGAGACGATGGAGAAAAAGATTGATGTCGAGATCCTCTTCAAGGACACATCAAATATGACGTCAACACAACCACGAGATCATAAAATGTTGTGTAACATAATTAGAGAAAAATATGGACTTGTGTAATTTTTAATTTGATTATGTTTGTAATTTTTAATTTAGTTATGTTTGTAATTTTTAATTTTCAAATTTGTACTAGTCAAACTAGCCGTTATTTGTTAAACTAGTCGTTATTAGTCTCTCTTTATATATGCTTTACATGTGATATGATTTTCATACCTCTCAATTGCTTCTTTGCAAATTCCCTCAAAACATCAACTATACAATTATCCTTCAAGATGAGCTCCACTGATTCTTCATCCACTGATTCCGAGTTTGAGTGCGAAATCATTGAAGATTTAATAAATGATGACTATGAAGAACAATACATGAGGTTGATGATGGAAAGGATGCAACGACAACAAGCCACTGTGCCTAGACGAACTTACATTGAAAGGGGTCGTGAAGAAGGACATGCTCGATTGTTTAATGACTACTTCTCCAACAATCTAGTATACACAGAGGAGCAATTCCGGCAAAGATTTCGAATGCGGGGAGATGTATTCAATCGCATTGTTGAAGCCCTTGGCAATCATGATGAGTATTTCTTAATGAGAACAGATGCAACCGAAAGATTAGGGCTTTCTCTATTACAGAAATGCATTGTTGCTCTTCGTATATTGGCATATGGATCATCTGCTGATAGCGTGGATGAATATGTTCGAATTGGCGAAAGCACGACACAACTATGCTTAGATAAGTTTGTAAGGGGTGTCTACTAGATATTTGGAGTTGAATACTTAAGAAAGCCCAACAACAATGACATTGAACGCTTACTGCGAATAGGGGAGACACGCGATTTTCCAGGTATGTTAGGTAGCATTGATTGTATGCACTGGGAATGGAAAAATTGTCCAGTAGCATGGAAAGGTCAATTTTGTCGTTGTGATCATGACAATTTCAACAATCATGCTCGAAGCAGTGGCTTCACAAGATTTATGGATTTGGCATGCATTTTTTGGGGTTGCAGGTTCAAACAATGACATCAACGTTCTAAACCAATCGAATGTGTTTAATGACTATTTGGAAGGACAAGCCCCTACGGTGCAATATAGGATAAATACAACTGAATATGACACAGGGTACTATCTAGCAGATGGTATTTATCTAGAATGGGCTACGCTTATCAAGACAATCCCATACCCGCAAGGAGATAAAAGAAAATTGTTTACCCAACATCAAGAAGTAGCAAGAAAGGACGTGGAGCGTGCATTTGGAGTGCTTCAATCTCGGTTCGCGATTATTCGTGGCCTCGTACGTAATTGGAACATCGATACAATCAAACATATATTATATGCATGCATCATATTGCATAACATGATTGTGGAAGACGAACAACACACATATGCTGGTTATGATAATTGTTCTTATGATCAAGCTAGCAATGATGTCTCAACTAGTGAAATAAGTAGTGGTTCTCATCCAAATCTTGTTCCATACCTACATAGGAGAACACATCTTCGTGATAGGCAAATTCATCATCAACTTCAAGCGGACATTGTGGAGCATATTTGGGAACGTTTTGGGCGCAATAGTCAGCAAAATTAATTGTTGTTTTAATTATGTAATTTTATCTATTTATCATAATTTTAAATAAAATCTAATTTATAGAAATTGCCAATGTTTTTATTTTTTAATTTTTTATTACCTTTTTTAAATTTATTGTGAATTAAATAAATAGTACAAATAAATTTCATATTTTTATATTTTAATATAAAAATAGAATTATAATTATTAATAAATAAATTTATAAATAAATTATTGTTGAGATGTAATGATAATGTAATGATGTGAAGTTATTGGTGGGACCCATTTAAGTACCCAAATAGGAGTTGATGGATTGGAAGGATTGAGTATCAATTAGGTACTTGGATTAAAAAAATATAAAGAAGTGATGTGGACAAGTGAGATCTACTTAAGTATCCAAATTTGAGTTTCACCTATGGAAATGCTCTCAGTTGTCTTCTCAGTGGGGACTTGGGATTCACCGATTCAAGATTTGTAATTGGTAACTCTGGCTACGGTTGCGGAGGTTTTGTCGCTAGTGGTGTTTCTTGGGGTTCTCTTTGGGTATAGTTCTTAATGTCGCTCGATGACGGTTCCCTCAACAAACTTGCCACACTCTGCTGAATCTGATTTCTGCAATTCTCCCTCTCCTTTTCGATTCTCAATCTTTTCTTTGATTATTTTAAGATATTTGATTTGACGAAGGCATTGTATTTGTTCAGCAAACGATAGATACTGTGTCTCAAGAACTTGTTTGTGTCTTGAGGCAATTTCTTCATTTGCAACAGTGATTCCGATTTGCATGAAATGCGATTCTGGAAGTTTCATTCCTGCTGACGCGCCCTATAATGATTTGTTTTTTGATGGGTGATCTTGTAAGGCGCATTGTTGGGCTACCACGATGCTCGGTGCGTTCTTGATTTATTTGGCACTGTTCAATCTGGAATTTATTTGGCTTTGCAAAGCCGAGATGGGAAAAGGAAACCGTAAACAGTGCCAGTGAACAATGTGAGTAAATTCTTTATTGGAAAATATGATTTCGTGATGGAATCTTTGACCCTCGATGACCTTAAATATTTACTTGATGATGGATTATTGCACATCCTAGCAATGTGATTAATCTAGAGATGGGAAAAGGAAACTAGAAACAGTGACAATGAACAATGTGGACAAGTTCTTTAATGGAAAATGTGGATTCTTGATGGAATCTTTGAGCCTCGATGACCCTAAATATTTACATGATGATGGATTATTGTATATCCGGATGCATCTGCAATGTGATTAATCTGAAATTGGGTTGATGTCTTGGAGCCTTGATGGCCCGCATGCAGTTTCATTATGGAGTATGAATGCTTTATTCCTGATGCAAATTCAGATATCGTTTGCATCTTGATGACCTGAATTGCATCTGCAGTGAATTTTGTATTCATTGAAACAGCTGGGGAATGGACATAGACAGTAAAGTGTGCAGCAAATTTATCGAAGGAATTAGTATACTGAAAGAAGTTTTCAATAAGCAGTTAATAAGAGTTGATATCGGATCTAACCTTACCCAACGAAACAATAACACTTGGACATCCAATGAGCAGTGATTCTCTGTTCCTTGTGAATTTAAGATGACCCTGACCCTAAGTCTTTACTGCATAATGTATTCTGCAATTGGTTGGTTTGGACGTAGCTGGGTGGTTTGGCATAGTGCTGCAATTTTTGCTGCGAAAGTGGCTGCGTTGGAAGGAAAAACACGCTTGCAGCGTTTTGGCAGGGGTGGGTTCATACTACTTGGTTTCATGTTGGAGTTGAACAGGCTGTGTTGCAAAAGAGGAGACCATTTTTTTTTTTTTTTGATAAACAGAGGAGATCAAATTTGGTTGCTTCTTCCGCAATGAATTACAGTACACTTCACAGTGGGGATGTGCTTTGGTCCCCAGGTGTGATTGGTTCAGTTAAGCTTAAGTTAGAAACGGAGTCGTTCACAACCTGGATGTGAAAAAGTACACAGGTGTGACAGTAGCTGGTGTATTCTCTCGGTCAGAAACAGAACCGCTCACACCCTGGGTGGGGTGTTTCTCACAGGATGGCTACCCATGGACGGTATTACTTAGTTTTGTGAAGGTCTGGTGGTGTTCTGCTGATCCCATGGTTTTTTGGTTTGGGAATGCTCGTTGTCTTTGTGGGATTGGGATGTCTTTTGTCTATGTTATGCAAAGTGGCTAATTTCATTTTGGTTTTACTGTAAAGCCAATCTTTGTTACCTCTTGTATTTCTTTAGGGGCTGCTTAATTTCAGGCATATATTGCGCTTGGAATAGGTGTGAAACGAAGTGATTTCAAACCACAAGTGATGTAATATTCTAACATTAGTGCATAAATACTACTTTTAGTTGAAGATCTACAGGTCTAATTGGGGTGGCCATTGATAACGAACTCCATTAATGAGGGGACTAAGTTCAAGAATTTCTTTTACAAAGAAAAAAAAAATTGGCAGTTATTTGATTTGGAACTGATAATAGGTACATTCTCCCTTCTGTGCTTTGGTGCAATTGTTAGAACTTCATTGAGAAAGCTTCCTCTGCTGCATTTTGTCTAACCTGTTGCTGTCTTCTTTCTTTAGTATGTATATAGTGTGATATGTCATATACAATTCATTTTGTTTGTGTTGGTACACTCCTCAATGCCTCGGAAACAGCTTAATGGATATGCAAAGAGAGCTCTACCTTGAAAGTGATCATACTTACAATTCTGAGCATGGGGGTTTCCTTCAGCTGCTCCAACTTTGTTGACTTGGAATAGCTATCTTCTTCCGGAAATTCACATGAGGGAGAGCCATATGAGAGGTAATGTTTCCTAATGAAGCAATTTCACAAGTACCTAGGTAGAATGTTTGTCGCAGGAATATTTTATTGGAAGATACATAGGCAACAAGATACGGTAGGGATGAGAAAAATGAGGAATACGATTACAAAGTATGAATTTTGGGTGTGAATATCACTGTCTCAGGCGTATGTTTACTTTTCGCGGTGCCACTTTTTGGATGGTCTACCAAATTTTTCTGTACTTCTTTCTGGTGTTACATTCATGTTTTATCCTAAAACAATTGTTTTTATTTTAGACGGTGATTTACATTGAATGCTGGTCGTCAATTACCAACTCTGCAGTTGCAGGGCTTTCTTTAGAAGAAGTTGTCATTGGAGCATGAAATTAAAAGATCTGTGTAGTATATCTTAGTATTTGTGGCTAGTATAATAGTGCGAGTATTTCTCTCATATAAATGTATGCCCACTGTTACAGCCCGTGCCAAGTTTTTTGCAGCCATCAAAGTCGACAAATCTATTTGATGTCAGCAGCAAACCAACCCCAGATCAAGCACAAGCTCATGCATTAACATTGGGACCAAGTATATTTATCCTTTTACCATTCTTCAATTAATTCTTGTATGCCTAAGTTCATTGTTTTAATTTTATCTGTATCCTGAACCTTGTGAATATCTCAGGGGCATACATTGGGCAACAAATACCAATTGGCATTGCAATGCTAAGGTAACTATTCTTTAATTTTTTTTTGAAGAGAACCATTCTTTAATTATGATAATATTTATTATGCGTAATAAATATAAAATTTAGTAGTTGAATGTCAAGTGTCTTTGTGGCAATTTCGTGTCAACTTTTTTTTCCAATGACCTAGCATTTTCGTTTGCAAATTTACATTAAAGAAATTATGCATAGCTTTCAAGATATAAGTGATTCTAGTACATTTATTCGATTCAAGTGGAAATTTGTGTAATAGAAACAAATAGAAAGAAGTTCACACAAAGTAAAATATGTTTAATGATAGGAGTGAAACAAATTATAAAACACACAAACTAGTTTTCTTTGTTCCCTTTGCCCACAACCCACAAGGCATGAGAATCTGAAGAAGTAAGAAACGAAATAAATTATGCAGCCAAAAAATACCAGGATATGACTTAATGGCCTATTTAATTAGTTTGGACATTTATTCCAATCTAGTATAGGAATAGGTGAATTTCTCCCAAGTTCCACACTCAGCGGCATAGCTCAGCAGAAGTAGCCCTTTTCACATTCTGGCCTTAGCAACCACCATGCTGCCTCTATCAATGCCCACAGTCCCTGGCCTAGTCCATGTTTCCTTGAATTGTTCTTCAGTGACCCCTATAAAAAGACAACATAAATGGGAAAAAAATAAAATTATAAAAACTTTCCAATGTTTTTCCAGAAAATTTTCCATCAAATAAAGCACTGTATTGTTGTTGTGTATGACTTGCCTTTTCCCATCGCAGCAGTTGAGGCCACACCTCCCTGGATAGTTTTGAGGTACCTATCGTAGTAGTTAGCACCAGCCCATTTCTGGTGAGCAAGTGTATCAACCCCATTGTTCCTCTCCTCTCTCTGAATCCTTTCCACATAAGCCAGCATTCCCCTGCTTGCAAAATCCCTTGAAAATGTTGATGTGATGAGGGCATTAGAGTGGAGACCACCCACAGTTATGAACTGCCACACGTACCCCAACTTTGCAACCCTGGGAATGAAGTCTCTCATTTGCTCATCACTCATGCCAGAAGCATCCCAGTTGAAAGATGGGGAAAGGTTGTACCCCAGCATCATCTCTGGGCACTTTGATCTAACCCCTTCAGAAAACTGTGTGCACTCAACCACATTGGGGCTTGCAGTTTCCATCCATATCAGATCAGCATGGGGAGCAAAAGCCCATCCACGAACAACTGCTGCAGCCACAGACCCTTTGAACCTGTAGAACCCTTCTCTAGTTCTAGGCAAGTCCCAGTCCCAGAAGAGGTTTCTCACCCCTAACCTTTCAGCTATCTCTCTTCCTTCCTCATTGGAAAGACACTTGTCATAGCTTGAACAGCGCATCCACTCATTCAACCGCCTCCTTTTCTCATCCTCCCCCATGTTGTTCTGGCTCTTGATTGCATCAACAACTGCTTCTGAGAAAGTCTTCAACTGTGCCACTGAGAGCCACTGGTCCTCCAAAGCCTGTAGCTCAGCTCCACTCTTGCCAGAAGCCATGCCTTGTGCCATAAGAGTTGCCAGGCTCTTCCCTTTAAGGCTTGGGTTGGTCACACCCAATATGAACTGGTGGTCCCTCGTGTCGATGTTGGATTGAATCAGATTAGCAGCAACTGCATCAGTTCGAGCCACCAAAACTGTTTCCACCCCCATGACATCAAATTGCAGCCTTGCAGCCACAAGCCTATTGATGTGCTCACTGGTTGCAACCAGCACTTTCCCTGCCATGTGGCCACATTTCTTTGTCACGGATGACTGGTCCTCAATGTGGATACCGGCCGCACCACGCTCCACAAAGAGCTTACAAAGCTTAACAGTTGCTGTGGTGCCACCAAAGCCGGTGTCACCATCGGCTATGATCGGTCTCAGGTAATCAACATAAGGGGTTCTTGCCCTCTCTTCCCTGCTCATGTCCATCCTCTCCTCTCTTTGTTTCCGGTCATGGTATTGTTGAGCGAAGAATAGGTGCTCGACCTTGTTTGGGACAGTGTCATAAGGGTAGTCAGCAAGGTCTGGACCTGGTTCATTGGTGGTGGTGTGAGTGGCTGAGCACTGCCACCCTGACACATAAATGGTGTCCAAGTGCTTAGCCATCTGGGTGACCTGAACTGGGTCAAGTGCACCAAAAGTCCTTGAGGCTGTGCCATTGGCTTGGTGGGTCTTGAGAAGTCGCCATAGCTTTTTGGCCATCTCATTTGAGCCATAGGTTTGTCTCAGGTTGCCTTGTAGGGACACCACGTCTCTGGCTGAGTATGGTCGCTGGGTTAGCCTGAACCTTTCAGAGTTCCACCATGCTTGCACCTCTGCCACTTCGGCTTCAAACCTGGCTTCTTCTTCCATTATCTGTTCATATAAACTTGGGTTAAGATTAAGATTACTACACCATGAAATGAAACCAATATGATCAATTTGTTTGTAAGTTAAATTTCACAGGTTGAGTTGAGACTTTTCTGTACACAAAGTATCATGCCATGGATTAAGACTCTAAAATCATTATCTTAACTCATCAAATATCATTATTCTTTCACTTTGAAGACAAACTCTCCTTAATGAAGTTTTTTTTCCATGCTATTTACATGCAAGAGATCATGCCATTCCAAAAAATCTTCTGACATGGCAAGATCTCAGCCTTCTCTTGTATGTACATAGCTTTTAGAATCATTATAGTCTATTGGGGATAGAAATGGATAGAAGTCACAGAACAGGGAATCTATCATTTCCTCTCTTAAAAGGCAGTCTTAAAAT
This sequence comes from Glycyrrhiza uralensis, assembly GCA_030159175.1. Classification (NCBI taxonomy): domain Eukaryota; kingdom Viridiplantae; phylum Streptophyta; class Magnoliopsida; order Fabales; family Fabaceae; genus Glycyrrhiza; species Glycyrrhiza uralensis. The sequence continues at coordinate 49,474,389 of BRZY01000003.1, read as the reverse complement.
ATTTTCCTTTTTGTCCTCTATGATTGCAAATCAGAAATCTGTAATTTTTTTCTTAGAAAATCAAAAAAGCTGTAATTGCAATTTATATTCTATAACTGTTAGCATAGTCAGTTTCTGTTATAGTTAATTGTCTGTTCGCATAGCTAGTTATGCAGAATTAGTTGATAAAGCTCAAATAAAAGGTTTGTGGAGGACAATAATTTTTTATTTTCAATCACTGATATTCTATAATCCTGTTCCAATAACTATTAATAATGTCAGTTAGACAGAAATACCACATTCTCCTTGAATAAAAAGCTTGAACTTTGTCCTTTTTTTCCCATCTCTGATTAGAGACCAACTAAAGAAAGTAAATAAAAGAAAAGACATATTGTTTCAGAATTCAGATTCATGATATATAAGTCCACTACTTAGCGAGGAACCTGTACATTACATGACATAATTCCTTTTCAGCCGGATAGGGTGATGAAAATGTCCTGCAGCTGGAGCCATTCATCTTACAAAACATGCATCATATAAATTTTTGCCGAAATTCAAACTCAAAACAAGTTTTGTATATATATATATATATGAACAACAGATACTCTGAACTTGGGATTAACACGCAAAGAACTAATTCAATTAACTAGCAGTGCTGTTGCACTAGTGAAGTTCTAGAACTGAAAAAACCATAAAGCAAGAGAATAAAAGCAAAGCAAGAGTTGCAGGGTATATTGAGCTTACGGATGAAGGCACAAAAATTGATGCAGCCATGGTCAGAACTCTTTCCAGTTTTGTAAATGTTACTTACAATACTAATAATTTGAGAAGCTCATGCAATGCAAAAGCTCCTTGAAGCTCCTCAATTTATATAACAGAGGAACAACCCATGTTGATCACGCCATTGTAAGAATGGTAAATTGGATGACACTGTGGATATGAGAAACAAACAAAATCCAATAAATTTTATCTAGTCAAGTTAAATGTCTTTGATCATTTTCCTCAGGGAAAATTGTGAAACATGGCACTTGAAAGCTGCATTTACAGGCACGTATGGCGTGGTGGCACTTAGCTTACGTTCCTATGTCACTTTTTTTGTCATCTTTCATTTAATTTGTATGGTGTCACCGCTATATATCCCGTAAAAGGTAACGGATTCTATTTTAATATTCTATTTATTCCTTCTCCAATTAATCTTTCTCTTCGTTCATTTCATCATCAATGAGCTTGAACTTCCTTCAAATTTGAATTTAATTGTCCACTGCCTTTATCTCTCTCCATTTCGAATGCTTTCACCTTCAGTTGTTATAAAAAATATGCATCATCCAATAATATATTGTAAAACAGTGATAATTATTTACTTTTTTTTTGGTAGAGACAAGTTGGCTACTTTGAAAGGAGCTAGTTGAGTCGGTGCCTTCTGTTCCACGTCATATTCTTGCGTTTCTTAAATCACCCATGCATGGTAAATTATTTTTTTCTACATTTTTCTAGTAGTTATATAATATACTGATTACGGCACGGAGGGAGAGAGGAGCTGATGGTGGGGTTGTGTATATTATTATCATCATCATATATATCGAACTTCTTCTGATCTGGATCGGTTGGAATCTGTTAAGATCAGTGTGTGTGAATTCGTTTGTTAGTTTTGAATTTGGAGTGTAGTTTGCGGAATGTGAATGTTGATAAAACTAAGTATGGGACTATTGTTGCAAGGAACTAGTGGATCAAGGAGTGGATGATAAATATGATCCACTATATATGTTTTTCTTGGGAATCGCAACATTTTAGGAAAATAATACACCAAATCATCGAGTGAGAAGAGAATGGAGACTGGAATTGTATGAACACATATTGATCAAGTATCATCAAATATCAGGTGGTCCTGATGAATAGAATAAGGTGGGGATGAGGAACAGATGATGTTTTGAGCATTTCGAGGCAGTTTTTTTGTTTTTTTGGGTCCAAGAGGCAGCCTTGTTTCTCCCGTTTCTTTTGAGTTGAATTCGATCAGGCCCATATTTGCTTGTTCCTTTCATACATAGGCAATTTCTATCTACACATACATATTTTTCTATCAACACATATATACTGTAGAACTTTTAGTTTCGCAGGTATATTTTTTTTCAGACACACACATACCGCGGAACTATTAGTTCCGCGGGTTGTAATTCACCATGGAACTAATAGTTCCGCGCGTTGTAATTCAATTCGGACACACAAATAACGAATAAAAAATACTTGCAGAACTATTAGTTCCGCAGTGAATTACAACCCGCGGAACTAATAGTTCCGCGGTATGTGTGTCCGAAAAAAAATATACCTACAAAACTAATAGTTCTGCAGCATATATGTGTTGATAGAAAATCATGTATGTATAGATAAAAATTGCCTCATTCATATCCCTACCCATCAAAAGTGATAGGTGATGTTGACCAAAAAAAAAAGTGATAAGTGATAACATTTTTTTTACACAAACGTTAAAGAGTATACGTTTATAAAAGATTAAAAGATAAAAATATTAAACAAAAAAATTGGATCTCTATCATGTTAAATAATATTAGGCTTAAGTTTTGACTGTATGCAGTTTTAATCCCTCAAGTTTTTTTCCTAACCAATATGATCCATCGTCAATTTTTTTTATATAATATTCTTAAATATTCGCATTTTTATTAAAATATTTGGGAGTTTATGATGAACTTGATATATGAAACAATTTTAAATGTCTAGAAGATAAAAATTTATTGAAATTTTGATAAAATTAGAAGATTTTGTAGGTTTGAAGAGGACAAATTTTGATTTTTTTTTTGTTGAGTTAAATTTGATATTTTGATGGGTGCATTTTGAGTATAAGAAAATTTAAAAGAATTTAATCAATTCAATTTATGGAAACTTTATTTTAAGCTATAAGAATTTGAGAGTTTTAAGTAAATGAAATTAAGAATCATGGACGGACTTCATTTTAACGGTTAAAAGATGAGAGGCTAAATACTCTAAAAAATATTGGAAATTATGATAAGATAAGAAAATGAAAAAAAAAACATTTCTTTTTAAAAAATATTTACGCAATGTCATCAATTATTTTCATACCAGTTGGTACTATTATTTTATGGTCCCGATGTGCCCATTCTTGCGTATTAAGGTCATACGGAGTACTTGACGACACAATTCATGTTCCTATCTTTGTCATGTGAGACATTTTAAGCCATTGTATCTGAAGGGCTTTCCCGTAGGCATACTAGGCATAATGAAGAGGTATATTTTGGACAGATTTTCAGCTCAATAGTTCGTGTTCATTGAGGACTACTGGAGAGGTATATTGGATACAGAGAGGTTTATTACAATAGGTCATCTTCTTTTCCTTCTTTCTTTTGAAACAAGTTCATGTCTTCTTTTCTTTATGCACTATATATTGTGCATTTTAATTTTATGACTAATCAATTTAATTTTCATAACTGCTAATTTTATAAGAATTGTCTATTACTTATTATTATCACACTAGTGTTTTTCTCTATATAGGTGTACTATACATTAAAATGTATGGCAATTTTTTTCCTCCATCTTATAGGTATGCTCTTGACCCATATATGTTTCGAAAATGTATTGTAAAAATAATTTTAGGTTTAATTATACTTTTTGGTGATCTCCTAACTATTATGATTGTGAAATTTTGGTTCTTAGGTTTCAATTGCACGATTTTGCTCTCTCTGGTATTCCATTTGTTATAATTAGATTTATTTGTCATTATGCCGCCTATTTTTTAACACTTAAAGCCTACATGGCAAATAGAGTTGTCAAAATGGCTTACTACGGGTTGGAAAAAAAAAGTCAGTCCGAGTGAGCTAGCTCACTTTTCTGGCTAGCCAAATTTTTCATAACCCGGCTCCATGGGTTGAGTATGTACTCATTTATTTGTCCAAAAACATAATAATGGAGAAAACAGAAAAAAAAAAGATTAAAAAGGGAGAAGATCTTAAGTCTAAACTTGTGTATTGTTTGCCCGTTAGCGTGAACTCATTTGTGAGTGCTGTGTTAGAAAAGAAATACATATAGGAGTACCTTAATTATGAGTCTTCACCGCCTATTAGCTTAAGCCTTTAGGAGAGTTATAGCCTATTTATTAATTCATCATTGGAAAGAGGTTTGGAGAACTGATGAAAATTCTCAGGCTGTGTTTTCTCTTGTTTGTGTTTATCTCTTACTATTTCCTCACTCTAATTACTGTCATGAAGTAGAATTGTGTTGGTGTTCCAAGAGAGCTTTCGGTGCATTAATTGTCACAACACAAATGAATGTTTGCCACACTTCATGAGACAGGCCCCACTGTACGTGCATCCATGTGAGCGCGTCTAATGTTATGGGCTAAGCCCCTTGGCAAGTTAGACACAAGGTGATTGTAGAACTAATAGGCTAATAGCACAAAGCTAAATGAATCAGAAAGACACGCACACTAAGTTACAATTAATGCAGTCAAGCTGCTGTGGTTTTACACTACACGTACGAAAAGAGTTGTGGATAGGGGATATTGTCTAATTAAAAACACCTAGTAAAATTAAAAGATGATCAGTGAGACGGGCTTGTAAAATAACATGCCCCTTTTAAATATGAAGTATTCCATTCCACCCTTAATAAGACCAACTTTCATTTCATGTCCCACAAATTAGTCACTGTAATTACCACTTGCTGGCACCCATAGATTTCTTGCTTCATTCGCTTGTTGAGTATCTTGAAGTCCAATACTTTTCTATTTCTTCTGCTGTTCTTCCAGGAATTCTTCCAGCAATCAATGACCACCTAAGAAAGAACAATATTATATATTCCATAACCTTCATCTTGTAATGGTTAAAAAATAATAATAATAACAAAGTTTGGGATGATTATGAAAGTGAAATTAAAAGTGGTAAAAAGGAAATTGCATACACTCACCTCTCTCCAACCAGATTATAAACCATGGTAATGAGAATTTCCTCGTCTTCAGAAAATTCAACCTTTGAAGCTTGGCTGGATTGCCCTGTAAAACACAAGGCACTTGTCTGAATCTATGTATGAACGGTCTTATTTGATTAATTAAAAACCAACCAAAATGTTACTGTGTAAGAACCCAGCAATATATCTGAAATCATGATATCAAGGTGATCTCAAAAGGGGCCATAGAGTAGGATTTCATCAGAAAGTATATATATCAATCCAAATGTAACAATGTAACATCAAAAGGACTAAAGAGTGACCCAGAACAGGTATTGAAATAAAACTGCTTAAGTTTCTGGCCATATGATAGCTAGCAAAGCGTGATCCGAGACACCATCATCAAGAATTAATCTCAACATCTACTTAGCTATGATTAGAAGACATGGATTAATTCTAAAAGGGTACCTGTAGAATCTGCAGAAACATCATCAGAGGAGCTTTTTATGTCAGCCATTGCAATAGCAAGTCAAAAAGATCGAGCAATACTGAAGTTAATTTCAGTCTTGTATATATATGTGTTAAAGATGTGGAAAATTAAGAACCGCGTTTGTATAGAATAAGGAAATAATTGAGCGGGTATTTATAGTGGCAAGTGCAATTCCTAGGATAGTGGAATTAAGTTGAAGCCTACTACAATATTTGGAGAAGACTGGTAGCTGAACACATGGTATTCCACTCTAACTTTGCTTGGTAGTTGGGCACTTCGTGTTAGTTGGAGTGGATATTTATGTGGACGACAAATCTTGGGACCGTGTTAGTCTTGGACACACTTACCTATGTAAAAATGGAAAGAAAAAAAATAGTACTACTACAAAGATGTGACAATAAATGGTAATGTTGTTAAAGTAACTCCTGTCCTAGACTATTAATGAAGTTTGGAAGTTAGTCAGAAATACACTCTCAATGAATGATGGAAAGAAGAGAAAAAATAGCAAATTTTAGGTTGGTTAAAAAATATATGGATAATGATAAATATATACAAGATACGACATATACGGATATGAATGTTATAATGATAAATATCATTTGTTTCGAGTATTAATTAGAGGATTAATTCAATGTAGTTTTTTTTTGGATAGGATTACCTGTAGTTTAATCCTTTGAAATTTCAAGCAAATTGTCATGCGAAGGAGTTGTTGAGACGGTGGTAGCTGGAAGATTATTTTGTCTCTGTCTCTCCAATTATTGAGAAAATGCCAAAATAAATAAATAAAGAATCTCGTAAAACACAGTTAATGTTTAAAAAATTCATTAATGCAAAGTGGAAAAATTCATGCATCTAGAATCTTGGTATAAAAAAACATGCATCTAGAATCTCACTTTACGTGGACTGATACTTCCGTAATTTAGTAGTTTATCTATTCCCATTTAGCCTTCAACTTTGATTATTATGGTTCTGCAAAGTTATTAGACAAAATTCTTTAATTATCAGTATCTCTTTAGAGAATGCCTGTATTTATTTTTTAAATTTTCATTTTAGGAAGTATTTTTTGAAATAAAATAAGACAAATCCTGTTAACTTTATCTGAAGTAGTGAAATTATATATATTGATTTCAATTTAAAAATTTGCCTTATTTGAATCAACATAGACAGCACTCTTTTTGTTAGACCCCTGAGAGTTCAATTCAAATGTTTAAGACTCTAAAATCATTTTTTTTGGTTCAACAAGGACTAGTAATATTTTTGTTGAATGTTGATAAAGTGTAGGAGCTTGCGTTTAATTAAGGACTTTGTGTTTACTTAATTGGACGCTCTTCATCCGTTTTATTATCAACTTAAACTGATATACTATCGATTATCGAACACAAAAACAATCAAACAAAATCATGCTTAATTTGTTTTGTTTTCTACTGCAATAGAATAATAGTATAATACATGGCGCCAAAGGCTGGTGACTCATCTTTCAGATGGATGAGAACACCGTGACCATAACAGCTGCTAAGTTCTTACAAGTTACAATTAATGGCCCCACTTAAATCGTATTTTATTTTTGTAAAAACAATTAATTTATTTGATGGTCTAGAGTCTTTAGGTTCTAGAAGAAACTTAGTCAAGTCAACAAATATTACAACAGTATTTCGTATTTTCATATTTCACTGTTGATTGAATTAAAGGAATTGTTAAATTAAAATATTGTTAATTAGCATTAAAATTATAAAACTCATGAATAAACAAAAAATAACATAAAAATTTGCAGTCTAATAAAACCTCATTTTATATTTTTATTTATTTAATTTTAAAATTTGTTATAAAGTTTTTTCCTAGAATGAAAAACAAGACCTGCATAGTGCATATCATTATTCTAATTACTATAAAATAAAATTTACCATTCAAATATATTTCCAAAACTTGTGTCCGTATATCTAACTTTTCTTTTCTGTTTATTTTCTCTTTCAACTCTGCAATTAAGACTATATCATTTACATAAGGCCTAGACACCATATATTGAATATGCCCATTAAATATTGTTGGATATGGCTTATATCTCAAGGGAGAACAGTTAGCGTAGCGGAGCGAGCAACGCGGAGCGGAGACAACTGTCCCTTGGGCTTGGGCCTCTTATGTTTCGAGTTGGGGAGTATGGGGGGCTTCGCCCCCAACGGTACGGTACAGGGTAATTGTTGTAAACTGTATCGCTATAAATAACTGTTGTAACCCTACTTTTGAATATAGTGAAAAATCTAAGTCGTCATAGCTCCGGGGACGTAGGCACAATTGGCCGAACCTCGAAAACAAATTGCTTGTCGTTTCTTTCTTCTCCCTTTATCGTTCTTACCTTTTAGAAACAGTACCGCTGTAACAACAATTGGTATCAGAGTCTGGTTTAATCCTAGTGCTAAATTCGAGATCGCAAGGTTCAACGGAACGGGCAATTTTGGGTTATGGCAGCGGAGGGTTAAGGATCTGTTGGCACCGCAAGGGCTTCTGAAGGGGCTGAGCGATGTTCAACCAGAAGGGATGGAGAAGGCTGCGTGGGAGGAGTTGCAAGAGAGGGCCGCAGGCGCGATACGTCTCTGTTTGACTGATGATGTGATGTATCACGTCCTGGACCTTACGAATCCGAAACAGGTTTGGGACAAATTGGAGAGTTAGTATATGTCGAAGTCGCTGACGAACAAACTGTTCGCGAAGCAAAGGCTATACGGGTTGAAGATGTTGGAGGGATCTAGTTTGCAGCAACATGTTCATACATTCAACCAGATCATCAGCGATTTTGTGAGGCTCGATGTGAACGTCAATGATGAGGATAAAGTGATTATTCTGTTGTGCTTGCTGCCCAGTTCGTACGACCACTTGGTGACTACCCTCACTTACGGGAGAGACAAAATTAGCCTGGATGTTACCATTTCTGCCATTCTGTCTCACAGTCAGAGGAAACAGAATGCAGGGGACGGCACTCAAGGCGAAGGTCTGTATGTGAAGGGGGAACAGGATCGTGGGAGGCAAAAGGGTGGAACAAGTTCTGGGTCTGGAAAGAAAAGGTCCAAGTCCAAGAACAAGAAAACAACTCAATGCTTTAAGTGCAAACAGATCGGGCATTGGAAGAGGGACTGTCCGAACAAGAAGCAGGGCAAATCCAGTTCTGCGAATGTTGTCCAAATTGATGACTCTGATTATGGCAGTGGAGATGATTTACTATGTGTTTCATCCGGTAAATGTGCTGACGTATGGATTCTCGATTCTGACTGTTCTTATCACATGACGCCGCACCGGGAGTGGTTCACCTCTTTCCAGTCAGGTAGTTTTGGTTCAGTATATCTGGGTAATGATAAAGCTTGTGCTATTACTGGTATTGGGCAGGTCAAAATTGCTCTGGACGATGGTGGCGTGCGAACGTTGAATGAGGTGAGATACATTCCTGAATTGGGAAAGAATTTGATCTCTCTAGGTACTCTGCATGCAAATGGTTTTACCTACAGAACAGATGGAGACAGGGATATTCTTAAGGTGAGCAAGGGCGCTCTAACTGTGATGAAAGCAAAGAAGACTGCTGGTAATATCTACAGACTGTTGGGGAGTACAGTTGTAGGTGATGTTGCATCTGTTGAGTCTGATAATGATGCGAATAAGCTTTGGCACATGCGTTTGGGTCATCTCAGTGAGCGTGGGATGGCTAAGCTTCATAGGAGAAATCTGTTGAAGGGTGTCCGAAGCTGCAAGATTGATCTGTGCAAGTATTGTGTCCTTGGGAAACAGTGTTGTGTTCATTTCAAGACTGGGAAGCATAAAACTGAGGGGATTCTGGACTACGTGCATTCTGATGTGTGGGGTCCTACACGAGAGCCATCCATGGGAGGTTCTAGGTATTTTGTGACTTTTACTGATGATTTTTCCTGTAAGGTCTAGGTTTATTTTCTGAAACAGAAATCAGAGGTCTTTGACAAGTCCAAGGTGTGGAAGGCTGAGGTAGAAAATCAGACGGGCAGAAAAATCAAGTACCTGAGATCAGATAATGGCACGGAGTATACTGATTCACGTTTTCAGCAATTTTTTTAAGAACATGGAATTCAGAGGCATTTTTCTGTTCGCAAGACACCACAGCAGAATGGTGTGGCAGAGAGGATGAACATGTCTCTAACTGAAAGGGCAAGGTGTCTGAGATTGAATGTTGGGTTGTCTAAGGGTTTTTGGGCAGAGGCATTCAGTATGGCATGCTACCTCATCAATAGGTCACCAAGGGCTTCATTGGATAATCGGGTTGCAGAGGAGGTATGGACAGGTAATGCACTTGATTTCGATAATCTGAGAATTTTTGGTTGTCCAGCTTATGTGCACATAGCCAGTGAAGATCGATCCAAGCTTGACCCGAAATCAAAGAAGTGTGTCTTTGTTGGCTACACCAAGGGTGTGAAGGGGTTCAAGTTGTGGGATCCAGTCTCCAAGAAGATGGTGATCAGTAGAGATGTTGTGTTTGATGAGCAGTCCATGTTGAAACAGATAGCTGAGGTAGAGGCACCAGACACAGATGGAGTTACTTCTAGCTCCAAGGTGGTTCAGGTGGACATTGGCACATCATCAGTGTCCATTGGCTCCAGAGTTCAACCTACACCTGAACCCCCACATGATCCTGAAGATCCAGCTGAAGAATCCACTGACAATTCAGGTGGAGTACAGGATTATTCTCTTGTATGAGACAGAGAGCGCCGGAACATCAGGCCACCAGAGAGATATGGGTTCGAAGACTTGGTAGCGTATGCACTTCTTACTAGTTCTGGTGACTGTTTCACTTTTCGAGAGGCTATTGTCAGTCCTGAGAAAGATAGGTGGATGGGTGCCATGGTGGAGGAGATGGAGTCTTTGAAGAAGAATCAGGCATGAGAGCCTGTTTAGCTTCCTAAGGGCAAGAGGGTTATCGGTTGCAAATGGGTCTACAAGAGGAAACCAGCAGTATCAGAAAAAGAAGGGGAAAAGTTCAAGGCTCGTCTTGTGGGAAAGGGGTACTCACAGCAGAAAGGGATTGATTATGATGAGATTTTCTCTCCCGTTGTCAAACATACTTCTATCAGGGCAGTGTTAGCTTTGGTAGCCAGTCGGGATATGCATTTAGAACAGATGGATGTGAAGACAACTTTCCTCCATGGTGAACTAGAGGAGCAAATTTACATGGAGCAGCCAGAGGGTTTCAGCGATTTTGGACAGGGCAGGCTTGTTTGTAAGTTGAAGCGGTCTCTGTATGGATTAAAGTAGTCTTCAAGGCAATGGTATAAGCGTTTTGATTCTTATATGCTTAAGATTGGTTACAAGCGATGTGAGTATGATTGCTGTGTTTACATTAGGAGCCTTGATGATGGTTCTTTTATTTTTCTGCTATTGTTTGTTGATGATATGTTGATTGCTGCTAATCATTTACATGATGTGGATAAGCTGAAAATCCTGTTGAGTAAGGAATTTGACATGAAAGATTTGGGTGCTGCTAAGAAGATACTTGGGATGGAAATTCGCAAGGATAGGAGTGCTAGAAAGTTATGGCTCTCCCAGCAAGGCTATGTTCAAAAGGTGCTAGACAGATTTGATATGAGCGGTGCTAAGCCTGTGAGTACTCCATTGGCCAATCACTTTAAGCTTTCCGTGGATTAGTGTCCAAAGACAGATGCAGAGGTTGAGTATATGTCAAAGGTACCCTATGCCAATACTGTTGGTTGCTTAATGTATGCTATGGTTTGCACTAGACCAGATTTGGCTCAAGCTGTTAGTCAAGTGTGCAAATTTATGTCCAAGCCAGGGAAGCGTCATTGGGAAGCAGTCAAGTGGATTCTCAGGTACTTAAAGGGTACAACATGTCATGGTATTATGTTTGGCAGCCAATGGGAAAGTCCTTCAGTTGTGGGATATGTGGATTTAGACTATGCCGGTGATATGGATAATAGGCGGTCTACAACAGGGTATGTTTTTACTCTTGGAGGAGGTCCTATCTGTTGGAAATCATCAGTCCAACCTATTGTGGCTATGTCTACAACTGAGGCAGAGTATATGGCAGTAGCTGAGGCTGCCAAAGAGGCTTTATGGGTTGCAGGGCTAGCGAAGGAACTAGGTATTGAGCAAGGTGGAGTTCAGTTGCATTGTGACAGTCAGAGTGCTATTTATTTGGCAAGGAACCAAGTGTATCATGCTAGAACCAAGCACATTGATGTGAGGTATCACAAGATCAGAGAGTTGCTTGCATCTGGAGAGATACTGCTACTAAAGGTTCATACCTTCGAGAATGCTGCTAATATGTTGACCAAGCCAGTTACCGCTGACAAGTTCAAGCATTGTTTGGACTTGTTACATGTTTGCTAGTGTTAAGCAGGAGCTCTCCCCCCCCCCCCCCCCCACCAGTAAGATGTGTGAGTCATATTGTTATTCTTCTAAATGGTTTGATATTCGCCAAGGTGGAGATTGTTGGATATGACTTATATCTTAAGGGAGGACAGTTGGCGTAGTGGAGCGAGCAACGCAGAGCGGAGACAACTGTCCCTTGGGCTTGGGCCTCTTATGTTTCGGGTTGGGACTGTATCACTATAAATAACTGTTGTAACCCTACTTTTGAATACAGTGAAAAATATGAGCCGTCATAACTCTGGGGACATAGGCACAATTGGCCGAACCTCGAAAACAAATTGCTTGTCGTTTCTTTCTTTTCCTTTTATCGTTCTTACCTTTTAGAAACAATACCGCTGTTACAACAAATATGTCTAGAACTAAGATAAAAAGATAAATATATACGTATATAAATTTGAATAAAAAATAAAAATTATTATTTGCAAATTTCTCTTTTCTTTTTTAATTAGAAACATTATATTTATTGGTCAATCTTTAAACCTTTATGATATAATAAAATATAATTTTTCTTATACAAAAAATAATACAATTATTGTGGAAAAATGAAGATAACTACCATTGGAAAAATTGATAGTCACGTCTTGAGTGTGTAAAAAAAGACATAAAAGTGCTGATAAGGAGGATTAAACAAATAAAAAATATGTAGTAGTAATTCAATATGACTATATATGCCGCAAAACTATGACATCTTTTAACCCATATATTCAATATCACGAAAAAAGACTTGATTGTTAATCTTTTTGTTTCCCTCTCAAATCAGGTGAGAATTTTTTCTCATAGACCCTATTGTAGATTTTTCACCCTCTCCTCTCTAATTTTCCGCCTCTATTTTTTATTTTCTCTCCCCACATTTTCCTTTTATGCATTTCAAGGGCCCAAAACACAAAGCAATCGAAACATTAGGCTCAGTCGCATGCACATGTAGAAATAATAACAAATTTATTCAAAATAGCTGTCTTAGAAGCAGCCATTAATCCTTAACACAACCTAAAAAATAACAATCCAAAATATGTAGACAGTAGTATATTGCATGAACTCTTTAACTACAATATGTTGCCGTGACTGATTTCTTGAATTCAGATTTATAAGCTACTGCTATTGACTGTAGTATATTGCATGCTATATACTAAACATGAGTTAGAAACCATGAATCTTGATATGCTCCTTCTTTACAATGCCCACCTGTTTGTAACAGCACAGAATAACTTAAGAGAATATAACACTATTTCATAGTACAATTACAACAACCATACTCTTACTCTAACACATTACAACATAATGTTTACCTGCACAAGAAAAGTAGAAACATTCTTTCTTTGATCTCCCTGAAGTTGTATGACCTGCATCCATACAAAACTGACATTTAGGCTTTCATTGATAATTACAATGCGACGAATTAATGGTGTGATGGGTGACACATGCATTGAAAATCACATTGAATGAGAAAGTCCATATATGCTGAGGAAGGAATTACAAAATTCCATTGGATATTATTGCTTTCTTCAATTGCAAAATAAAATAATTACATAATATATTGCTTATGAAGAACACAAAACAAACCTGGCCCAACTCAGGGTCCTGGACAACAGTACCATTACAGCAAAATTCTTTCTTCAGGTCCTTGAGTATCTTGCTATAACTGTACTCTTTCTTTAAACCTTGGACAGTTGTTAGGCTTTTCCTTCCATTACGTTGTTGTACACGAACATGAACATATTCTTTTGTCCCAGCACCTGAGTCCTCAGCATTTGCCTCAGCAAAGGGATCTATATATATTAATCAATTATCATACCACATCAGCAACCAATGCTAAATTATTGACAACAAATTGTCACATATCTGGTTTCGATCTTATTGAACTTTTAGATACCACAGGAATATATGAGCTCAAGAGATTCAATACCCACCAAAAGCTGTTGGGATGTGAGTGTCAAACTCAGACATGAAACTTGCTCTTGGTAACTTGTAAGAAACAAAGTCCTTCCGATGTAATCAACCACTATGCACTTGAAGAAATAAAAAATACTCCAAGTCAGAGATGAGATGTAGTACCAATTGACATTTGTGAGGATGTTGTTGCTATCTATGCTGTACTCAATATTAGTTCTCTATTCACAAAAGTATGAACTGGGATAGAACATACAACAATTGTACTACACAAAATAGGAAATAAATGACCACATAAGTTTTCACTGTACAGAGGCATATACAGTAATTAAGAAACTTAGTCATCCCACCATGGGATCAAGATCCTCTGCATTTTAAAAATAACTGCCGATCATGTGCAGTTCTTTATCTCAGCTATTCACGTTTATTAAACCATATCTGACATAGATATTTTACATACAATAACTTATTTTAAAGAATAATATTTCCTGCTGTTATTATAAAAAGAGCCTGTGTAAAATAGACTCGCAATGGGTCCAATCTTTCTCTGGACCCTGCCACATGGTAGGAGCTTTATGGCACTAGATTTCCCGTTTTCATTATAATAAAACTATAGAGGATCCTAATAGCCCATTATGACATGCCCATTTTTATTATCAGTCAAAAACGACAGAATCGATAACATGGTAAGAAACAAAAAACCCACTCTGTTCTTTAGATCTATCGAGGCCCGTTGCTGTCAGATGAAGGTTCATCAATGATTTTATATTTCTAACAACAGCAATTGCATGAGTCGTCTAGTGCTTCATATCTACACTCCTCCTCACAACTAGACCAATTGCTTATTATACCAGTATACACCCAAAATATCTAAGAAAATGCATATTCCGATTCCCTCACTAGTCACTACATCACTGTTGTTAAAATGCATTCAATCCCACTTCCTTCGCCTAATGTCTAAAGAACAGAGAGATTAAAACCGCAAATTAAATCAAAAGCGCCAAATAAATTGAACCTCAATTTTATTTTATTTTTTTGAAGTTTCATAAAAATTCATTCAAGAATTGAAACATAAATTATCCTTGCAGATGCAGGAGAATAATTTTCAACTTCAACTCCCCAAATGTACTATTATGCTAACGATGAAATAATTAAATATCCAACCTAAAAATTAAAGGGAATCCTCATTCGCAAGAGGCAACGGGTTGGTGTTACAAACTTGATTGCATATATATAACTCGTTGTGATTGGCGGAATAAATAAAAGAAGCCATAGAGAAGATGAAAAAGCATATGCAGATAAAGTAATAATAACAACAAATTAAGGAAAAAAGTGACACGGAAACAAGAAGAATAGTGAAAAACCGAAAATTACCTAACTCTTGCGAAGAGGGAGAGGGAAAAAAAGAATGGATGAACGAGTGAAAAAGAATTGCGGTGAATGTGAGAAAAATAAGAACGTAAATTGGGTCAAATTTATTTTATATGTAAAAAGGTTCGGATACGAGAAAAATACTCTCATCCACACAGCTTAACTGTGATTCTAATTTATATACTTTTTTAAAACTATTTTTTTATTGTTACTAGAGGGTGCCAGGTATCTCTTTTTTTTGTTTATTGTTGCATAATTATATATAATTATATGGTTTTAATATGTTTTTTGTCTCTTTAAATATTGACATTTTGAATTTAGTTCCTCTAAAAAGAGTTAAAGTTTTTTGGTCTCTCAAGAAATCAATTTTTTGATTTAGGTTTCTCTTTTGCATTGACCGCTGACATGACACACTGAGGTCTCTATAAAAACCTAACGTGGCCAGTATGCAGTGTCATGTCAGCTGACACGTCATCTGTACAGATTACATGACCTATTTATAGGGACTAAAATCAAAACTTAATATATTTAGAAGAACTAAATCAAAACATAATATATTTAAAAGGACCATGTGACATATAAATCAAAACATAATATATTTAAAAGGACCATGTGACATCAATCAGACCGCCACCACCACACACACACTCCCTCTCGTTTTCTCTCTCTCTCCCCACCTTTCTCTCTAAGAATGAACACAATCGGATGCCCTCTTCCTCACCCCCACTCTTCCCCACAGCACCCAGCATGACAACGCCATAACAATAGATGATCAAGGCTTGCAGTGGCACAAACCACCAATAGGTTTTTTCAAAATAAATATTGATGCAACTTTTAACTCAAGCACTAATAATACCACATGATTTGGCTGGTGTGTGAGAAATGATAGGGGGGATTTATTCTGGCTCGATCTATTAATTATGCAGGACCATTTATTGTTGTTGAGGGTGAAGCATTTTGTTTGTTAAATACAATGAGATGGGCTTTGGTCACTTGCTTTGGACAATGTTTATTTTCAGTCTGACTGTAAGGGGGTTATCGATAGTATTATGGGTTCAGCCAGTGATCACACAGTTAGGTGGGGGGAGCCATGAGAGGAGGGAGAAGAAGGAGGGGGTGCTTGTTGGTGGGGGTGAGAGAGAGAAAAAAAGAAAACGAGAGAGAGAGTGGGTGGTGGTGGTGGTGGGGTGGGGAGAGAGAGAGAGAGTGTGTGGGTGGTGGTAGTGGTGGTGGTCTAATTGATGTCACATAGTCCTTTTCAATATATTAAATTTTGATTTAGTCATTCTAAATATATTAAGTTTTGATTTTAGTCCTTATAAATAGGTCATGTAGTCCGTACAGAGAGAGAGAGAGAAAACGAGAGAGAGAGAGAGAGAGAGAGAGTGGGCGGTGGTGGTGGGGGGAGTGGTGGTGGGGTGGGGAGAGAGAGAGTGTGTGTGTGTGGGTGGTGGTAGTGGTGGTGGTCTAATTGATGTCACATAGTCTTTTTCAATATATTAAATTTTGATTTAGTCATTCTAAATATATTAAGTTTTGATTTTAGTCCCTATAAATAGGTCATGTAGTCCGTACAGATGACGTGTTAGCTGACATGACACTGCATACTGGCCACGTCAGCTTTTTACAGGAACCTCAGTGTACCATGTCAGCGGTCAACGCAAAAAATAAACCTAAATAAAAAAATTGATTTTTTGAGGGACCAAAAAACTTTAACGTTTTTTAGAGAGACTAAATTTAAAACGCCGATAGTTACTTTTAAATTTAAATTTAATATTTCAATGAAAAAGGTAGTTACGAGGTAGTTACTTTTAAATTTAATATTTTAATGAAAATGGCAATTTGAAAAAGGAAAATACCGATTGGCTCGAAATGCGTTTCGTCACACACACACACGAACCGTGATTTCCGTTAAAAAGTATTGTATATTTTTTCACTTTTTAAAATCAGCATTTGTTAGAAAAAAAGGGATTGGTCCACGTATGAGATCGTGCAGTTCGTAGCTACTCTTCTTCGCGTTCAATAGCATCGCTGTTAGTTTTTTATCTTTTTTTATCTATTTCTTGTTGATATAACATTTCTCTTATTAAAAGGAAATTCAACTTTTTCCACTTAAACTAGTAAGTGCCGGTTTGTTTTACATTCTCAAACGACCGATTGAGCCCAAAATCGAACTCAATTTTGAAAAAAATTTAGGATGTTTGGTTACCCAACATGAAAAGTGAGAATTGATTATGGGTGGGTAGAGTTAATTTTCATGGAAGTAAAAATCTACTAGCTTTTGCGTTAAATAAAATCAATTATATATATGAGACCTATAAAATTCTTTATATTTACATATTAAAAGTGATTCTACTTTTATCATCTAAACACAATCAATTCTTCTAAACACACTTTTAAAATATAATTACCAAACACAAATAAATTATTCTTAAACAATTTTTTTAAAATCAATTCTTCAAACACAATTCTACCAAAATCTAAAACAAATAGACACTAAGTGCCTATTTGTTTTACATTCTTAAACGTCCGTTTGAGCCCAAAATCGAGTTTGGTTACCCGACGTAAAAAAGTGAGAATTGATTCTAGGTGAGTAGAATTGATTTTGATGGAAGTAAGAACCTACTAACTTTTGCGTTGAACAAAATCAATTTTACATGTGGGACCCACAAAAATTCTTTATATTTACACATCAAAAGTGATTCTATTTTTATCATCCAAACACAACCAATTCTTTCGAACACATTTTTAAAATATTATTACCAAACACAAATCAATTCTTCTCGATACAATTTTTTCAAAATCAATTCTTTAAACACAATTCTACCAAAATCTAAAACAAACCGACACTAAAAGTTGGCACGGTGTTAAAAGATTTGGATGTGACGTAAGTGTTTTTTTTTTTTGAAGAAAAAAAGCAATATCAAAATGAAAATGTGATATGTGGACAATTTTGCCACACCAAATTTAGTATGCATTCAACACGCACAAACTAACTCCCGAGAATGCAGCCCACATGAACACCCTGCAGCATTTGTGTGCAACTCCAACTCCAGCTCCCCCTTTCCCTATTCTATTTCATTCATTCATTCTTTCTTTTTTTAAGCTCAAAATATATAAAACATTGTACAAATGGACAGTAATAGTAACAATAGAAATGAAGGTGGTGGTGGAGAATTTGACAGGGACACTGTTTTACGTCCAAGTGGGCAATGATGCCACGGTCGAAGATCTAAAACGGGAAATTGAGGCCCAGCAGAAGCTCCCTTGTGACCGTCTGATCCTTATTCTTGATGCTGATCGTTGTTGCCCTCTGATGACCAAAGAGGAAGAAAAGGCTTCCCTGGTTGATTGTGGAATACAAGATGGGTCCCACATTTACCTTTTCTTCAATCCTGTTGATGATGGGTCCAACCATCATTTTCTCTTCACTTGGCCTGATAATTTTCTTCTTGGTTAGACCCCACCAACAACCCGCAACCCCTTTTCATTCATTTCCCTCCTCGTCATTAGTTAGAATCTTTTGTTTCTAATAATTTTTCTATAGTTATACACATCACCTGCTAAAAAGGTTGGCTTTTTAAATTGAATATATTGTGTTTTTGTATTTTATTGTTTTTTCATAATGCAAATTTGTTTTTTTAAAAAAAAGAAACCTTTTATGAAACAAATCTTTTTGTATTGAAGTCCATGGAATTTATTGTGTCAGTTTGTATTGAATTGGACTCAAAAGCTTGAGATTCCCACTAAATCATGTCGTTTGCCTTAACTTCTTCTGTTGTTTTAGAATATTGATGTACAACTGCTGTCTGGTGTTGTTTGTGTTAGTCATGACTCATGACATCGACTTTTATTTCAATTAGGATATTTACATTCTAATTCTAGACTTGCATATTTGGTTGTATTTCCAAGTCATGTAGCATGCCTTGGCGTGGAGGTGAAAACACAGAGACAGTCCCCATTTTCGCAATTTCATAAGGAATCATGTGTGATATAGTAGTATGTATGTAGTGTAGGCTTGTAGCCTCAGGTGGCATTGGAGTTGAAATTTTTACAATGATTTGCAATTGGAGTTCCAGTGATTTGAAATTTGATGGTGAGGTCATGTACCTTCAAATTCAATGGGAGGATATATACCATTGATTTAATTATTCTATTTTCCTTTTGATTTCAACAGCTATTTCTTAGGTTCCTACTTGCTTGAAAATGGTTGGTTCTTGTAATAACTGCATCCCTCAATATTGGAATTCATTTGACTTCCCCCGGATTTTCTTAGCTTTAATGGGAGTAAGGACATTCTTTGGAGAGGGAGGAAAATTATAGAAGAACAGCATACCCTGTCTGTTTGAGCAATTCTAACTTAACAGTACAGCCAATGTGAGAGTAACAAACAATCATGTAGAACTTCTAAAATTATCAGTTTATCATGAGATTATGAATGAGAGGCTGGAGATCGACATTGAGATTTCGCTGAATAAAGTATATATATTATGAACCATCCTCTGCAATAATTTAGGTGCTGCTGTAAGCTGTTATTATATATAGCTCCTCATATCTTCAGTGCCACATAGTTCTTCCCAAGCAAGCAAAACTTTTTAACCACTAAATGTATGTTTGGTTTTCGGTTACAAAAAGGAACTTTTACTTTGAGTTTAAATGTACTTTTGTAATCTTCTCCAACATATATATAAGCCTACACACTAATACTTCAAATTTCGTTCTAATCATAATTGATCTTTACCACATTTCTTTACAATGATCTCAATATGTTGTACGAACTTGTCAAAAACATAGGTGCTGATATTTCTTTTTCCTGATCAATTTCATGGAGGGGATATTTTACCTATATTGGTCCCTGTAAAAAGATGATAATCAGCAATTAATCAACGTTAAATAAATAGTACAAGAGAAATTGATTCTATATAGCTCATTCAGAAATAGATTTTAAGTTTCTACAATTGAATTTAACCACTGAAAAACTTAATAATATAGTTGAAGTTGAATGAGAATATTTCAACTCTCAAGTAAACATTCGTTTTAAAAAGAACAAACTTTTACACATATCGAAGGATGATCTAAGTATATATCATCAATAGGTAAGCATGTGAATTTAGCTGAAGTATATATGTATGTGCCTTATATCTGCGCCTGAAAAGAAAATTTGCGTGCAACATATGCTGATTATTTGTCTTCTCATTAATTGAAATGTTACTTACACAAAGGAAAAATCAGAGTCCTACACTACAGTACCTGCCTGACCACTATAGCGAGAGAAGACAGGAAAAGGAAGAAATTAAGAAAGAAAAATGGCTGAGATATATGAAAAATTAGTGAGAGGAAAATGTTTTTATTATATAAAAGACAAAAAGTGTGTCTTTTCATTTTGCTGCAAGGTATCGTTGAGAAGAATATTACTGGGACAAACTATATCTGTTTGGAGTTATATGCTTGTAATTCAACTTTATAAGGGGCCAAGCTCAAATAATGACTCTCCCATGACAACCAATCATGATAGTGAAGTGCAAGGCTGCAAATTTCCTTGCATGTGCTAGCAGGAGTATTATTATTTGAATGTCTTTCCTTCTTGGGTCCTCCAATCACTGTAACGCTTATGGCGCCTAAAACAGCAATATATATAATCACTCATTTGTCTGATGAAAATCGTAGAATTTTGCTAGTCGCATATAGAGGTCCTCTGTTTCAGTATTAATTACACTAGGAATTGGAAATTATGTACTTGAGTACTTTGTGAGATGGACACACACATGTACATAGTTAAAGTTAGTTGGCAATATTCTTATCATGGACGATAATTAAAACAAAATTGTGAGTCTTTTGTCAAGGTCAAAACATACATGTGATGTGATCCACACAGATCCATATTGGATGAATCTTCACAAGAAAATTATGCATTGTGATCAGTTTAAGAATTCTTTTATACGGTCAGTATTGGTGATTCGATAAAATGGCCCTTATTATGTTGAGAATTATATATACAATAGTCTCTCAGTCAATCTTTTCTCATGAAAATTAATGAAATTCAACGGATCATTTGCATATAATTAATATTCGAGCAAACACGAGGACACTATAGTGGTTTCACCCCGGCTGCCGACAGTCTAACATGATCCTATGCCCTACTACACCTAATTACACAATGATCAGAAAAAGAGAATGATTATGCTCTAGCCACCCAAGAAAACAAATTAAGAACAAAGAAAACAACCATTAATTCCTTTTCCTTACCTAATTCCTCTGTGCATTGATTTAAATAAAGGAACATGGAGTATATTGTAAGGCCGATTAAAAAGTTGATTACAAGCTTATATCAACCAACCACATGCTTGAAAATGAAAATCTTGCAGGCTAGTTCTGATGATATGAATCATCCTCTTTTTATCATTTAATTTCAACATTCCCAATTTTGATTTCATGTCGTTAAGCTCCCACACCTTAATTTGTATGCGAGGATCGATATTCTTTATTATTGAAAACTATTCATTGGTTATATAATAAGGAATGCACGAAGCATGTTGTAGATTCAATAAAAGAATCAAAACTATGCGCGCAATATATGTATGGGGCATCTGTATAATATAAATATATAGTTTTATTGATTGTTTCTTTGTATTTGATTGTTTCCAGCTCATAATTAACATAATTGGGTTTAGCTCTCCATTAGGCATTATCCATATTCGTACGAACAGGTCCGACTTTAGCATGTACAAGCAATTAAGTTATGTTTGTCATGCTACTTTTGATTCTCTCCGCTACATTAGCCATGCTTATCTCTCTGTACATAGTTTTGACTTGCATGTGATTTAAACTAAACTTTCAGAAATGATCTATGGATACTCATACGCTATTATACACCTTGAAAGAGATAAGAATAGAAGAGACAGATCATGATAAATATAATAGATAAGTGATGTGATAAAAAAAGATATATAAGTGATAGAAGTGGGTGAGCGCTCGGATACCATTGTTTTTTAGTTTTTTCATTGTAATGCATACATATAGTTATATACCAATTTTATACAACATTGACATACATATTTTATTACTTATACAAATGTTGATAATTTCAAAGCTTATCATTGTAATGCTTATATCCGTACCTATACTTTTAATACTTATATGCAAATTGTGTAAATATAATAAAAAAATTTAATTTATTTTGTAGTTTTATAATTAGTTATTTTTTAAATTCAAATTTAATTAAATGTCTAATGCTTAATAATATATATGCTGTTTCATCGATTGTTTCTTAATTTGCATTTGACAAATAATGGGGACTATGATTATTTGTACCGTGAGGATTAATTGTTCCCATGAGAAGCGTGTGTGTGTCATTTACTAGTAAAATTGTTGATAAGTTCAGATTCATAACAGAGTTCAGCTCTCCATCATTATCCATATTCGCATGACCAGGTCAGACTTCAACAAGTATAAGCAAGTTACATTGGTCGGGACACATGAATGTTCTTCATTCTCTCCATAATAGCAGCCATAATTATCTCTCCCTGTATGTAGTTTTGACTTGTAATTTTTTAAAGCTAATTATCATTGTAATGCTTATAGACATAGTTAACTTTCACATGTCTTGCTCGAGAATCCAGCAAAGCAATCTCAACTCTCAAGTTCTACAAATTTTTCCCTCTCTCGATCTTTTCTACACCGAAGAACAAAAGAAAATTACCTAATCACTAGCTAAGAAATAAGAAGCAGCCCCTGTCTAGTTTGTAGTACTGCTGCTTTCGTTCACTCTGACTTTATTTAAATATTATTCCGAAATTTCTTCCCCGGCTACTTGTCTCTATCTCTGTCATAATCGACTATTATTTTTTTGTGTTAATAATCACAATGATTAAGATCATACAACTGTTCTTCACCCACTCTATAATAATTCATCACGTGTCACGTTCCCATTTCTTATCTAAACAATTTGTCCATGGACCATAGGTGGGAATTTTATAGCTTGAACAGGGGGAGACGGCTCATGTATACAGTGACAGAAAGATTAAAGGCACCAAGTCTAGGTAGCTCATCGAAACAGGTTAAGTCAACTATTCATTCTTAAATCTTTAAAACTTGGTTCCTTAAAAATAATTTCAATTTGCTGTTAGGAGATACCCATCAATTCCTTGTACATATATGTTAACCACCGCAAGAAACTGCTTAAATCCTACTAATTAATATTATATGATATGATATGATATGAGAATAAATAAAAGCTATATGGTCCAAGGTGGAACATGTGATATGGCAATGGCATGCTTATAATAAGGAACAATACGTTGGAAAATATCACTTGACGTGTAATGAAGCATTCAGCAACTATACTTAACATATAATTAAGGGCATACCTAACTAACCATTTTTTATTAGACCGCAGAAAAAATGGGATATGATTATAAAGTAATTAACATGAACTATTATTACCTTACACCACATGTTATAGTTTGCTGCATGGACCATCTCTATGATTAATTTGCCCCGTTTATTGTAACACAAACTGAGGACTATAAATAACAGGGCATTGTTCTGGAAACAACAAGAAATGAAATTGCCTCTTTAACAAGGAGTGTCTGAGTTTTCATATCTTCTATGCTCTGGCAATTAAGATCATGTCTCTGCCAACTAACTACATGGAAATGGGAAGCCAGAGTTACTTCAGGGTTTTGATTATTTGTCTTATAGCACTAATTGGATCAACCCATGCTCAATTGCAGCAGGGTTACTATGCTAGAAGCTGCCCCAAGGCTGAGAAAATCGTTTTGAAGTATGTTCATGAGCACATTCACAATGCCCCATCAGTAGCAGCTGCACTCATAAGACTTCACTTCCACGACTGTTTTGTCAGGGTATATACACTTAATTTGCAGTTCAAGTATTCGTATTCAGTTATTATAGTATAGTTAACGAGTATTTTGTTAATTAAACTGAGGGACTAATTAACATATCCTTGCATTTCAGGGATGTGATGCATCAGTGCTTCTTAACTCAACAAAAACCAATCAAGCTGAAAAGAGCTCTTTTCCAAATCTTACACTCAGAGGCTTTGAATTCATTGACACGGTAAAGAGGCTTGTTGAAGCTGAATGCCCTGGGGTAGTCTCTTGTGCTGATATCTTAGCCTTGACTGCCAGAGACTCTGTCCATGCCATTGTAAGTTATACCCTCTACACTAAGAATTAAGGCACGGACATTTTACTCATGTCATGTCATAACCATTAATAGTAGACATGACATTTTATCATGTCTATCGCAATTAATTTTAATTTTCAGATTATCAATTTTCTATTTTAATTTAAGATTTACGTTTTTGTGTTATATTTTGTTTTATGTGTTATATTACTATGTTTGTGTTGTGTCATGTAATTTTTTAAACTCTGGTATATCGTGTCTTATTCATGACTGATGGTGTACATATTTGCTTTGTTCTGCTTGATTTGCAGGGTGGACCTTATTGGAATGTTCCAACAGGTCGAAGGGATGGTGTTATCTCTAGGGCACCAGATGTCCTTCTTAGCCTTCCTGCTCCATTTCACAACCTCACAACCCTCATAACTGTCTTTCGCAATGTTGGACTTGATGTAAAGGACCTGGTTTTGCTCTCTGGTATGTCAAATTCAAACAAACAGTTCCCCTACTTGAAAAAGTTGAATTATTGACAGAAATTAGAGACATAAAAAATGAAACCTGTCTCTAATTTTTATCGGGAATTCAACTTTTTGTAATAGTGACAATATGTGCTGCACACATGCACATGCATGCTAAAATCATTGTTTCTAGTCAATTATCAAAAACTAACTACAGTATTCTTTCAGGTGCTCACACGATTGGTGTTTCCCATTGCTCAACAATTTCAACCAGGCTGTATAATTTTACTGGGAAGGGTGATCAGGACCCAGATCTAGACAGTGAATATGCAAAGAATCTAAAGACCTTTAAGTGTAAGAATATCAATGACAAAACCACACTTATTGAGATGGACCCTGGAAGTCGCAACACATTTGATGTTAGCTATTACAATCAAGTGGTTAAGAGAAGGGGTTTGTTCCAATCAGATGCTGCATTGCTGGCTAGCTCCACAACAAGGTCTATCATGGCCCAACAGCTTCAGTCAACTCAAAGATTCTTTTTTGAATTTGCCAAGTCCATGGAGAAAATGGGCCGAATTAATGTCAAGACAGGGGCTGAAGGAGAGATCAGGAAGCATTGTGCACTAGTAAATAGCTAAAAATATTGTTGTTTATGTCAATTTTTCACAGCACAAAATTTTTTTGGGGGTCTTATTATTTATATCATTTCAATGGTGTGGTACACAAAAAAAAAATGTCAATGGTGTGGTGTCTTTTAATATTGGAGGTAAGCTATGGTCCGGTTGTTCTCCAAATGATATGGGAATATTTGGTTTAGCAATTCCTGGGTTTGATGGGAAATCATGTTTTTTTTTCCTTCCTGGTAGCAATAAGCAGAATTGAGAGGGAGAGAAAATCTCTTGTGATGCACAAAGCTAAATAAAATCTGGGGAAAAAAAGTTGTCTCCCCTTTGTGCGTATTCTATGATTAAAATAAGTGTTTTTATTTATTTATTTATTTGGATATAAGGTTTTTACATTTTAGCATTTTCTTGAAATATAGTTTTTTTCCCTGAAATTGAAACATGTAATTTAATTGAAATTATACGTCAGGCAATTATATATGTAAACGGACAACAAACGCACAAGACAAAAAACCACCTAATGTATTTGATCAATTTAATTTTAATTATCAAATGGCCCGTATACAGTATTTTTTTTTAAAACGAAATATAAATTAGAATACAAATACTTGAGAGATAATATTGAGGATGAAATCCCGTAAAAAAAAAAAAAGATAATATTGAGGATGAAACATTAATGTCTATTCATTAACAAGGTAAAATGTCTATCCATGTAACACTTGGATACCAAGAATTTAGAAAATAAATAAATAAACGAAACACATAATCTTTTTTTATGGAAAATGAAACAACATAATAAAATCAATGAAAATATCAAGGTAAAATGAACACACAAATATGATAAAATTAATTGCTCTTTTTCTTTTCTTTTTTTGTCAAGAAATTAATTGTTCTTTTCTTTTTTTTGTCAAGAAATTAATTGTTTTTTTTATCCGAAATAATGAAAAGACCAGGCATGTGGGCCTTGGATTTGAAGTTTTAAGATCCAGCCCAACCGAAATTATGGGAGGACTTCCCGTTCAGCCCACCGCCCCCACACGTTTGCGCTGTGACGAGGCAATTTTAATTTGTGGACTAGAGTTTCTGATCTGGGTACCTTTACTCAGAAGCTGATTATCAACCCTTGGCTGTCTGAGCACACACCAATTTTATGAAAACTATGGTTTTTTTATTCCCAAAAAAATCAACCTCTTTATCTTCCATTTTTTTTTTTACTGATTTCATTTATTTTTACTATGTTCATCTGCTGAATTGTGTTGAGAAAAATTTGGGGCTTATGATGATAATTTAATTTATCTTAGCGGATTTCAGTGAGATTTCTATCAATGATCTGATTGTTACACACACTGAGGCCATTTTTAAAGTACTAATTGGTACGACATCATTTTCGTTAAAATCACAAGAACGGTTGTTTTCTACTACATCCAACTTTATATTATTTTAGTTGTTTTAATTAATATTTGCTTAGAAAAAGAGAAATGCTAAAAGTTGCGATGAAATCTGAACAAAAAGAAAAATGTACACGTACTTATCATCTGCGATTGCCGCCAAACTGAAATCTTATCGGCTCATTGACTGTTCATGCGCTTTTCATGCAACATCTTTCGTGCTATATAGTGGTGTTTCGTGTCTCTCATGGCTGCCGGTCATATTGAACAGCAGCGCTGTTTTGATATAGAAAAACACTTTATGGCAAGATAAATACCGATACGAAAGTGAACGAATCATTTACCGCCGTTGGATTTTTCCTTTTCATCTCTTGATTCTTTCTCTCTCTGTAATCATTGTCTTCAATTTACAAATCGTACGCTTTTCGTGGGCATAAGTGTCGTGCCATATAGCACTTCTGTTTACTTCCTCTATCTCTAATTATAAGAAGTTTTTACCTAATTCTCTTCCACCAAGGAAGTTGATTAATATAATTTATAGCATTAAATATATCAATAATTTACACTATATTTCCAAAATTGTCCTTAATAATAGTACATCTCTCTTCTCACTTTCTATCTCTTATTTAATTAATGCATTACTATCTCTCTCTTCCAAACGCACATAATAAATAAGAGTAGTTTGAGTAAAAATTAATTAATGCATGACACATTTTCAAAAGCCTCTTATAAAAAAGGACAAACAAACTTGCAAAAAATCTCTTATAATTAGGGACGGAGGGAGTAATATATATCAGTTCAATCATGACTCATTAGTTTGAGTTGAGATCCTTTCTATTTTTTTTCTCTTCATTTTCTCTATTACTATGTTTTTGAAAAAAATAAATGACATAAATGTGATACATGGGTGTCATTTATTCCGTTTATTCTTCCAAAAGTATAGTAATAAAAAAATAAAAAGAAAAATAAATGGAGAAAATCCTAATTCCATTAATTTGACCAATATTCATCGATACAAATTTTGTGGAGCAATGTTACAAAATATTTGACATTGAAATAACACGAAGGGATCTTATAACCAATCACCGGTGGATAACTATACATGGATAAGTGATTGGTTAAAAAAACTTAAAGAAACGGTTTGAGCACCGCTAAATTTTACGAAGCCTTTACGGTACAAATACACGAAAGGACACGTGGAGTAGTTCAGTTTGCATTTGACAGAAATCATAGGTAGTTGGGTAATAGAAGTGACCAATCACATTTCTCTGCACGTATTCGTCCCATATTTGTTCGTAAAGATCAGCATTTCCCTTTGTTTTAATGTTGAACGACATCCATTTAATTCATATCTATTTCATGCTGATATAACATTTTTTTATATTTATACATCAAAAGTGATTCTATTTTTGTCATCCAAATACAATCTAAATACACTTTTAAAATATTATTACCAAACAAAAATCAATTATTCTCAATACATTTTTTTTAAATCAATTATTCATACACAATTTTATCAAATACAATTCTATCAAAATCTAAAACAAACTCACACTAAAAATTGGTACGGTGTTAAAAGATTTGGATGTGACGTAAGTGTTTTTTTTTTTAAAGAAAAAAAAGCAATATCAAAATGAAAATGTGATATGTGGACAATTTTGCCACACCAAATTTAGTATGCATTCAACACGCCCAAACTAACTCCCGAGAATGCAGCCCACACGAACACCCTTCAGCATTTGTGTGCAACTCCAACTCCAAATCCCCCTTTCCCTATTCAATTTCATTCATTCTTTCTTTCTTTTTTTAAGCTCAAAATATATAATAAAACATTGTAGAAATGGACAGTAAATCAGTAATAGTAATAACAGAAATGAAGGTGGTGGTGGAGAATTTGACAGGGACACTGTTTTACGTCCAAGTGGGCAATGATGCCACGGTCGAAGATCTAAAACGGGAAATTGAGGCCCAGCAGAAGCTCCCTTGTGACCGTCTGATCCTTATTCTTGATGCTGATCGTCGTTGCCCTCTGATGACCAAAGAGGAAGAAAAGGCTTCCCTGGTTGATTGTGGAATACAAGATGGGTCCCACATTTACCTTTTCTTCAATCCTGTTGATGATGGGTCCAACCATCATTTTCTGTTCACTTCGCCTGAGAATTTTCTTCTTGGTTAGACCCCACCAACAAGGCAACAACCCGCAACCCCTTTTCATTCAATTCCCTCCTCGTCATTAGTTAGAATCTTTTGTTTCTAATAATTTTTCTATAGTTATACACATCACCTGCTAAAAAGGTTGGCTTTTTAAATTGAATATATTGTGTTTCTGTATTTTATTGTTTTTTCAGAATGCAATTTTTTTTATAAAAAAAAACTTTTTATGAAACAAATCATTTTGTATTGAAGTCCATGGAATTTATTGTGTCAGGTTGTATTGAATTGGACTGAAAACCTTGAGATTCCCACAAAATTATGTCGTTTGCCTTAACTTCTGTTTTTTTAGCATATTGATGTACAACTGCTGTCTGGGGCTGTTTGTGTTAGTCATGACATCGATTTTTATTTCAATTAGGATATTTACATTCTAATTCTAGACTTGCAAATTTGGTTGTATTTGTGGAAAACAATGAAGAGTATCTCCTAATGTAGCATGCCTTGGCGTGGAGGTGAAAACACAGAGACAGTCCCCATTTTTTGTAATCTCATAAGGAATCATGTGTGATATAGTTGTATGTATGTAGTACTAGTAGGCTTGTAGCCTCATGTCAGGTGGCATGGAGTTGAAATTTTTACAATGATTTGCAATTGGTCAAAGGTTAGATATAGTTCCAGTGATTTGAAATTTGGTGGTGAGGTCATGTACCTTCAAATTCAATGGGATACCATTGATTTATTCTATTTTCCTTTTGATTTCGACAGTTACTTCTTAGGTTCCTACTTGATTGAAAATGGTTGGTTCTTGTAATAACTGCATCCCTCAATATTCTAATAGAAGAAAGGACATTCTTTGAAGAGGAAGGAAAATTATAGAAGAACAGCATACCCTGTCTGTTTGAGCAATTCTAACTTAACAGTACAGCCAATAGTGAGAGTAACGAACAATCATATAGAACTTCTAAAATTATCAGTTTATCATGAGATTATGAATAAGTGGTTGGAGATCTACATTAAGATTTTACAGAATAAAGTATATTATTAACCATCCTCTGAATAATTTAGGTGCTGCTGTTATTAAATATAGCTCATCATATCATTAGTGCCACATAGAACTTCCCAAGCAAGCAAAATTTCTTAACCACTAAGGGCATCTTTGGTTTTCAGTTGCAAAAGTATGTGTTGATCTAAAAGTAGGTTTGCCAAAAGGAATTCTTACTTTGGGTTCAAATGTACTTTTGTGTTCCTTTAATCGAAACCCAAACATACGCTAAATATTCTTCTGTGACATATATATATATATATATGTATGCCTAAGCGCTCTAGTATTTCAAATTTCATTCCAATCATAATTGATCTTTGCCCCATTTATTTACAATCATCTCAATATGCTGTACCTGTACGAGCTTGTCAAAAACATAGGTGCTGATATTTCTTTTTCCTGATCAATTACATGGAGGGGGGTATTTTACCTATATTGATCCCTGTAAAAAGATGACAATCAGCAATTAATCAACGTTAAATAAATAGTACAAGAGAAATTGATTCTATAGCTCATTCAGAAATAGATTTTAAGTTTCTACCATGGAATTTAACCGTACTGAAAAAGTAGTTGAAGTTGAATGAGAATATTTCAAGTAAACATTCGTTTTAAAAAGAACCGTATCGAAGGATGATTTAAGTATCATTAGGTAAGCATGTGAATTTAGCTTAAGTATATGTGTTCATTATATCTGCGCCTGAAAAGAAAATTTGCGTGCAACTTGCTGATTATTTGCCTTCTCATTAATTGAAATGTTACTTACACAGAGGAAAAAATCAGAGTCCTACATTGCCTGCCTGGCCGTTATAGCGAGAGAAGACAGGGAAAAGGAAATTAAAGGAAGAAAGAAAGAAAGAAAAATGGCCGAGATATATGAAAAATTTGAGAGGAAAATGTTTTAATCATATAAAAAACAAAAAGTGTGTCTTTTCATTTTGCTGCAAGGTCTCTGCCTCTTCTGTAAATTTATTATATGATATTATATCGTTGAGAAGAATATTATTGGGACAAACTATCTGTTTGGAGTTATATGTCGTAATTCAACTTTATAAGGTATCTATTTGGAGTTATATGTCGTAATTCAACTTTATAAGGGGCCAAGCCCAAATAATGACTCTCCCGAGCCAACCAATCATGATAGTAAAGTGCAAGGCTGCAAATTTCCTTGCATGTGCTAGCAGGAATATTATTATTTGGATATCTTTCCATCTTGGGTCCTCCAATCACTGTAACACTTATGGCGCCTAAAACAGCAATACAATCACTCATTTGTTTGATGAAAATTAAATCGTAGAATTTTTCTAGTTGCATAGAGGTCCTCTGTTTCAGTATTACAGTACTAGGAACTGGAAATTATATACTACTTGAGTACTTTGTGAGATGGACAAACAGAGACACACACATGTACATAGTTAAAGTTAGTTGGCAAAATTCTCATCATGGACGATAATTAAAACAAAATTGTGAGTCTTTTGTCAAGGTCAAAACATACATGTGATGTGATCCACACAGATCCATTGGATGAATTTTCAAAAGAACATTATGCATTGTGATCAGTTTTAAGAGTTTCTTTTATACGGTAGTATTGGCGATTCAATAAAATGGCCCTTATTATGTTGAAATTCAACGGATCATTTGCATATAATTAATTAATATTGGAGCAAACACAAGGACACTCTAATCTGATGCTATGCCCTACTACAACTAATTACACAATGATCAGAAAAAGACAATGGTTATGCTCTAGCTAGCCACCCAAGAAAACAAATTAAGAACAAAGAAAACAACCATTAATTCCTTTTCCTTACCTAATTCCTCCGTTGTACATTGATTTAAATAAAGGAACATGTAGTATATTGTAAGGCTGATTAAAAAGTAGATTACAAGCTTATATCAACCAACCACATGCTTGAAAGTGAAAATCTTGCAGGCTAGTTCTGATTATATGAATCATCCTCTTTTTATCAGTTAATTTCAACATTCCCAATTTTGATTTCATGTCGTTAAGCTCCCACACCTTAATTTGTATGCAAGGTTATTCTTTATTATTGAAAACTATTCATTGGTTATATAATAAGGAATACACGAACCATGGTAGATTCAATAAGAATCAAAACTATGCAAGATTTTTATATGGGGCATCTCTATAATATATCTAGTTTTATTCATTGTTTCTTTGTATTTGATAAATAATAGCGATCAAACTATGCAAACACACACATACACAAGCAAATATATTATTAGAAGTTTCAGCTCATAATTAACGTAATTGGGTTTAGCTCTCCATTATCCATATTCGCACGAACAGGTCCGACTTTGGCATGTACAAGCAAGCAATTAAGTTATGTTTCTCATGCTACATGATTCTCTCCGCAACATTAGCCATGCTTATCTCTCTGTACATAGTTTTGACTTGCATGTGATTTAAATTTTCAAAACTGATGTATGGACATTCATTCATGTGCTATAATATACCTCAAGAAAAAATAGAAATTGAAGAGACAGAAATGATAGATATAATAGATAAATGAGTAATAAGAAGAGAAAAATAAAATGTTTATTTGCACTTTTAGTCCTCCTATTATAGTGTTTAAGTAATTTTAGTCTTCATGTTTTTCAAATTGTTTAATTTTAATCTTGCTGTTAAGCTGCCGTGAAATACTTAACGGACCTGCTGATGTGGCATTAGTGGCCATGGATAATGAAGTAGTAATTTGAAGAAGAAAAGAAGTTGAAGAGTCATCTTCTTCGTGAAACAACAAATGCCTCAAAACAGGGGAAAAGGGGTACAAAATCTAGGGTATTGTGAGCCTTCAACCTTGAGAAAAATTGAACCTGAGGATGCCCGAAGATATCAAGAAGCAACCTCGACAATACAATGGGGGGTGGGAGTCAAGTCTCAAGAGCAACATTAACGTGTGAATCAAGAAGTCGAAGAAGAATCAAGCACTGTTACTACAACATGGAAGCACAGCTGGTAACATCTTGGACAAAGACGAACGAGAATCCCGCTGCTACATGGAAGCACCACTGGTTCTGATTAGGATTGGTGTTTGTAATGGGTTCTGTTTTATTTTGTGTTCACTTCATGAAGCTGTCATGAAGTTAACGTTTGTATTGATTGCAATGGGTTCCAAGGTTCTGATTAGGATTTAATATTTGTAGTGGGTTCTTTTTTTTTCGCCTTAATTTTGGTGACTGTAAATTATGTAGTTGGAGAAATTATATAGCTAGTTGAATTTCTTATTTCAAATTGAGCTATTTGCCTTCCTTTCGATGTTAAAATGCTACTCCCTCCCCCCCCCCCCCCCCCCCCCCCGCTCTATTTACATCAGAACATTTCTTCCTTTATTTAAAATGCGTAATGTTGGCTCTTGCTGCACTTCAATCAATTATAGTTATGGAGGGAATCTGTTAGATATTGTTTCTACATAATTCATGTCATGCCGCGTTTTGTTGTTCATGTGACAAGGCGTTTTTGTTCTCCTTGTGCCAAGTCAGTATACGCAGCATCAGGTGGTTCTTGACTCCTGCCCCCAATGTACTGTCGAGGTTGCTTCTTGATATATTCGGGCATCCCCGGGTTCAATTTTTTTCAAAGTTGAAGGCTCACGAAACCCTAGATTTTCTACTCCTTTTCCCCTGTTTCAGTCATTTGTTGTTTCACGAAGAAGATGACTCTTCAACATTTTTGCTTATTCAAATTACTACTTCATTATCCATGTCACCAGGCCACTTATACCACATCAGCATGTCCATTAAGTATTTGACGGCAGCTTAATAGCAAGATTAAAATTAAACAATTTGAAAAATATGAGGACTAAAATAGAGCAATTGAAAATATGAGGACTAAAATTACTCAAACACTATAATAGGAGGACTAAAAGTACAATTAAACCAAAATAAAAAAGTAAAGTGTTGGATAGGTATTAGAAGTGGATGAGTGTTCAATTAAATTTTATCATTGTAATGCATAGACATATAGTTATTACTTATACGAATATTTAATAATTTCAATATATCCGTATAATTTTAATACTTATATACAAATTGTGTAAATATAATAAAAACTAGCCAGTTGACCTTATATCATGTCTTATTAATGACTGATGTTGTACATATTTGCAGGGTGGACCTTATTGGAATGTTCCAACAGGTCGAAGGGATGGGCTCATATCTAGGGCACCAGATGCCCTTCATAGCCTTCCTGCTCCATCTTACAACCTCACAACCCTCATAACTGTCTTTGGCAATGTTGGACTTGATGTAAAGGACCTGGTTTTGCTCTCTGGTATGTCAAATTCAAACACGCAGTTACCTTAACACACTAGTTGAAAAAAGTTGGATTATCGACAGAAAAAATGAAACATGTCTCTAATTTTTCGTCGGTAATTCAATTTTTTTGTAATAGTGACATTATGTGTTGCACACATGCACATGCATGCTAAAATCATTGTTTCTATTCACCAAAACTAACTACAATTAATTCTTTCCGGTGCTCATACGATTGGTGTTTCCCATTGCTCAAACTCAACATTTTCAACCAGGCTGTATGATTTTACTGGGAAGGGTGATCAGGACCCAGATCTAGACAGTGAATATGCAAAGAATCTAAAGACCTTTAAGTGCAAGAATATCAATGATCAAACCACACTTGTTGAGATGGACCCTGGAAGTCGCAACACATTTGATGTTAGCTATTACAATCATGTGGTTAAGAGAAGGGGTTTGTTCCAATCAGATGCTGCATTGCTGGCTAGCTCCACAACAAGGTCTATCATGGCCCAACAGCTTCAGTCAACTCAAAGATTCTTTTTCGAATTTGCCAAGTCCATGGAGAAAATGGGCCGAATTAATGTCAAGACAGGGGCTGAAGGAGAGATCAGGAAGCATTGTGCACTAGTAAATAGCTAAAAATATTGTTGTTTATGTCAATTTTTCACAGCACAATTTTTTTTGGGGGTCTTGTTATTTATTCATGTCAATGGTGTGGTAGGCAAAAAAAAAAATGCCAATACTGTGGTGTCCTAGTATTGGAGGTAAGCTATGGTCCGGTTGTTCTCCAAATGATATGGGCATATTTGGTTTAGCAATTCCTGGGTTTGATGGGAAATCATGTTTTTTTTCTTCTTCCTGATATCAGCAATAAGCAGATTTGAGAGGTAGAGAAAATCTCTTGTGATACACAAAGCTAAATAAAATCTGGGGAAAAAAGTTATCTCCCCTTTGTGCGATGAAATGTCTCTATTCTATGATTAAAATAAGTGTTTTTATTTATTTATTTGGATATAAGGTTTTTACTTTTTAGCATTTTCTTGAAATATAGTTTTTTTTCCTGAAATTGAAAAATGGAATTTAATTGAAATTATACGTCAGGCAATTATGTAAACGGACAACAAACGCACAAGACAAAAAACCACCTAATGGCTTATCAAAAAAAAAAACACCTAATGTATTTGATCAAATTAATTTTAATGATCAAGTGCCCCATATAAGTATTTTTTTTAAATTAAATATAAATTAAAATATAAATACTTGAGAGAAAATATTGAGTGTAATTAATAAATTGATGAAACACTAATGTTTATAGGTCTATGTGGCGAGGATTCAAAGCCCATTTAACGTTCGGATACCGACAATTTATAAAAAAAAAATTAGTTAATGAAACAACATAATCAAATCAGATCTATGAGTGGTTGTTCCGAGTGGTAATAGGCTTGAATTTCTTAAGCAAGTGATTAGAGATTTTTTTAAGCAAGCGATTAAGGGTTTAAATCTCGACTCTCGTGTATGAAAAAAATTTGGTTGGGAGGGTTACTTAATCCATCTTTGTGTGTCTTCAGATTCTTCAAAAGAGAATAATCTTGGGTCCTATTTGGATTAGTTTATATAGAGTTTATTTAGACTTATCTATTGACATAAGCACTTGTCAACGTGTTTGACAAAGTTTATGAAATCAGTTTCACCATATTATTTCTTCGATTATAAAAATAGTTTATATATAAGTGTTTATATGATAAACACTTATGTTAAAAGTGCTTAAATAAGCTGAGTATCCAAATAAGCCCTTGGTGAATGACTAAAATACTTCTTGCGATAGTATGCGTATAAAAAAAATCAAATCTATGAAAATTTGAAGTAAAATGAACCCACAAATATATCAGAAGGAATGAAAAGATCAGGGATGTGGGCCTTGGGTTTGAAGTTTTAAGATTCAGCCCAACCGAAATTACGGGAGGACTTCCCGTTCAGCCCACCGCCCCCACACTTCATAAACCCTAATTTGTGGCTCGCCCTTCACTGCCTATAAATTGAACCTGTTGCCTCTCCTTTTTATTGTAACCAATCTCTTCTCGTTCATCGTCGTCGCTCGCATTACATGGGCAATCAAATTGTCTTTTCGCATTCGTGAGGATTTGCCAATTCGGAGCCTCAACTTCAACCTTTATGAAATGTGGTTTCTCTGTCTTGATGTTTAGTGCTGTGCGTTTTTCCTTTTTTGTCGTTAATTGTTGTTTTTCTGTGTGCGATTGTGCTGTGACGAGGCAATTTTGTGGACTAGAGTTTCTGATCTGGGTACCTTTACTCAGAAGCTGATTATCAACCCTTGGCTGTCTGAGCACACCAATTTTATGAAAACTATGGTTTTTTTATTCCCAAAAAAATCAACCTCTTTATCTTCCATTTTTTTTTTACTGATTTCATTTATTTTTACAATGTTCATCTGCTGAATTGTGTTGATAAAAATTTGGGGCTTATGATGATAATTTAATTTATCTTAGCGGATTTCAGTGAGATTTCTATCAATGATCTGATTGTTACACACACTGAGGCCATTTTTAAAGTTTTATTTTCATAGGTAATCCTTTTTCTGATAGAGTTATTACATTGTCTTTGTGTTCATATTGTGTTGATAACAATAATTTTTTAGCCAACCAATTTGTCTTAATTGGTGCAATGATGAGATGAAAACACTTGAAGTGTTTTATGGGCAGTGGACGTGACCATCAGGTTTCGCCGTGAGCCCCTTTTATAACGACTTCTCCTTCCGCTGAGCACTGTATTACTAGATAGTATATGATTTTTGTTTTCAATGTCGGTGTAAGGTAGTTGCATGAATGGTTGTTTAGTATTTGTTCATTCATGTGTGTTTTTTCATTGTCATAGATTGCGTCCATTACCAATTCCGAGGGATTTCATGTTCCTTTTGGTGTAATGGCTCGGACGCCATATTCATGATGTGGTCATCCTGATTGATGGTTTTTTCAATACCATTTGGTCTTGGAAACGCCACCTACATTGTTACTACTCTGTTTTATTTAATTATATTTGATTTGATTTTAAAGCAGAATTATGAATATTGGAAGCAGCATTAATCACTTGAAATTAGACGTTTTGAAAGTACCTAAATTTGATACTGGTGTATTCAGCCAGATTACCGGTTTATTTAAATTAAACTATTGAAATAATAATGATAATAACAACTAGTATCAATATGAAAATATTCTTCCACTGAAAAAGAACTCAGGCAAATTAGTCTTAATCACAATTTTACGAGGACTAATTCAGCTGGTTAGACATTATTTTCTGATCTGAAAATTTCCTGTGCAAAAAAGAAGTGAAAAATAACTTTAAACTTTTAAGTTTGGCATTCATCTCTTGCCAGCAAAATAGAGTTTCAAATCCAGTTTCAATTTTATGACAGAAAATGAGAACTCCATTCGTAACTTTAAGAGTTTCGAAATTACATTTTTGTTTATTAAAAAAAAGAGCGCATATATAATTTAATTCAATTTAAATTGAAATCCCTTCAGATTGGACGATTTATTGAAATATAGAAATTCAAATTCATTATTTCGTTAAACATAAGTCTGAATGAATATAGAAATTTTAAATGTTGCTTTAAAAGTCTAAAGTCTAAATTAATAATCAATCCTATAAAACATGTTTAAATATATAAAAAGAGGGGGAAAAATAAAAGCCTAATGTAAGTTATAAGAGACTACGAGTTTTTAAACAAGAATGAATTATATATACCAAAAAAAACAAGAATGAATGACAAAATTTTATTTTTTTGATGTACAAGGGCATAAAATTTTAAGGACAATATAACTTTTGAACATATATCGAAATATACGATTTAAATTGAATATTTTTGTAATTTTTTAATAAAAACAAATCTAATCAAATTTTTAAATTTAACTGTTTTTTTTTGTTTATTCGATTTTTTTAAAATACATTTTTTGCAGTTTTGATTGAATAGATTCGATTTTAAACACCCTAGCTACGAGTCAAATTATGTATCCGACTCCCAAACCAATCATGGCATGATGATGATGTGATTTTTTTTATGATACAAGATGGTAATGTGATTTTGATCAATAAATCTCAACACTTGGTTGTTATTATTGATATAATTAATAAAAGATTCAGTGGTCAGAATTTGGGAGAGGCTACCTAAAGCCCCAATGAGAATATTCGTTGGTCAAGTAAAAAATATTTCCAGAATTGTCCCCCCAAAGAAAAAGGGAATTGTAAACTGATTAAAGGACATATTTTTATTAACATTTTAAATTCTCCATTAAATGAAAAATATATCGTTTAATATATTATAAATTATAAAATCTTTATATTTAATAATCTCCCTTTTTAAATTATTGACAAACATTCCAAAGATCCTAGTTAATGGAGAATTTAATATTTTTAATATCTGTTTTTAACATGGTTTGTTACCGATACATTAATTGGACATGACATGTTTGAGAGTATAAAATTGAAGATAAATGCTTTATCATTCAGGTTTTAAATTGAATGGGATGCATTTCAAGAATCAACGAAGTTTAAATTTTAAACATTTTTTATTATTTTAATATAAAAAATGTTATTTTTATATTTTTTCTTTAAATAATTTTATAGAAAATATATGCAATTGAAGGGAGTGGAAGGGAACTGGAATTTGGAAAGACAGGAAGAAAAGGTGACACCATAAGGGGATCAAAGGGTAGAAGAAGAAAAAAACACAATAAATGGAGAAAAATAACGGAGAGGATGTGTTTCCACTCCTGCTTGTGTCACTCCTCTCCTCCCACATTGGTGGGGTAGTTTTTGCCCTCTTCTCTGCAGCTCCGACTGTAGTGTATCGGTTACTCTGGAGCAGAGACGAGAAAGATGGAGGGCCAAACGAAAAGTTCGTTTTCCCATTGGCTATTACTCTCATATCTTCCACTACCAATTGCTACTGTCATGAGGTGGTACAAATATAAAATTACCAATTTTAATATTTGCAAAATTTTCTATGCCCCACGGGAATCTTTCAAAAAGCAAACTATCATAGCATTTGACATAAGGGCAAATAAAAGGACCCAGATAGCAGGCAAATCGTAACCATTGTATGCAAATTAAAAGGCTCATATTTTGAGTTTTTGTTTTGACTTCAATTCACTCAAGTCGGAATATAAGTCATTGGATCTTCATCCATCAATTTCGATTTGTTATGCATGGACCGGGTGACTGCAGCAATCCAGTTCCTTGTCTTATTCTGTTCTGTTTTTAAAATGCATTAAACATGGGTACAAAATCCTGTGTTCTTTTCTATCCTGTTCTAATGCCTATCAAACACTACCTATGTGGTTGTGTGTAGTGCAACATAGTATTAGTTTTTTAATTAACAAGATTTAGGGGGAAAATTGCAATGCTTGATGTAAAAAAATGGC
Organism: Glycyrrhiza uralensis; assembly: GCA_030159175.1. Lineage (NCBI taxonomy): Eukaryota > Viridiplantae > Streptophyta > Magnoliopsida > Fabales > Fabaceae > Glycyrrhiza > Glycyrrhiza uralensis. Next base: position 49,434,836 of record BRZY01000003.1, on the reverse strand, counting down.
TTATGCACCAGCTTTGGTGATGATAGTATCACTTTGACCCAACTGATATATATTTCAATTCATATAGGAACGCTCCTCACTGTAGATGACAATATCTCTACTATGAAAGTCATTTCTTGCATGAAAGATAGATGCCCGATATTATGGCCACCCCAGCCACCGCAACACCAACAGATGTAAAGATTCTCGTTGCAGAGATAGCCGGTTTGGGAGATGGAATTGTCATGAGATCCTTCATCTGATAACAGTAAGGAAAATCGGGGTAAGAAAATCTGACAATGAAGAATAAAAAAATTATACTATAATTTTGAAAAGAAAGAAATGACAATATCTCTCTTCCGCTTTGAAGTGCACACAGGATAATCTCTAGCATTTAGTACAATTATATAACAAATAACTGAATGTTCACCAACCACGACAGGTTGCTTCCAATGCTTCTTTATTCCTTGTAGATGGCCCTTTCCAACAACAGCAACAACTGAGCTGCTCTCACTTGCCACTTTTAATAATGTGGAGGACATGTACCTGGATAGACGCAATGTAAGTCAAATCATGCATAAGTCACAACATAAATACATATTACATAATTGTATTGTAGACAAATTCTAGACAAAACAGAGGCCAGTTGAACTAATGCAGTCTCCCTCAATGCTACTTCGTGAAGTATAACAAACATCGTAACAGTTTCTCTATCTCACAGTAAAGGCATGGTGGTCTAATTTTAACCAGACATGGGGGAAGAAGTTACAAGGACACTCTGGTTATGGTTATCAAAAGGAAGAAGGGCATACCAAAGAGAGTTTGTAGAGTAACGAACATTCTCAACAGCACTAGAAGGCAGAGGATGCTATTTCAGACAATTATCTTGGAACATATTGTTCTATACTGTACGAGGTCTTTTGTACATAAGAAATAGTGAGGGGAAAAATGTATGCCCTAACTTATTAAATGACCCAAGCCGCCAACACCACCCCAATTTCTTCATCTAAACAGACCAAAAAAACAGTTTTTAGTAGAACATTGTTTTGTTTCCTCATTCTTGGGACCACAATATACTCTTGATTGTACTTATAACGAAACTGTTTCATCCGAACTCCAGAACGCTAGTCAAAAGGCATAACTGGATGATATCATCCCCCCCCCCCCCCTCAAAAGTTTTTCCATATCCTATGCTCTGAAACAAAAGGGGCAATCGGTAAGAAGTCCATGCCTCCAACACATTTGAATTCAGACCTTCAGGATGGCTAGGATATGCAGAAAATGGCAATACCAGAAGGTATAGAACCATGTCCAGGATGCCCTCCAAGGACACCTCTGCTAAATGGTAACATAACTGGGGCGACAAATGTTAACTGAAGCATTCTTTAAAGAATAAGGGAAGCAGGACACGTGACAGACTGACAGATGCAACAAATGAAACCGTAAATTGAATTAAGTGCAAAAGAACTTACTGATCTCGTTCATGCACAAGGGTCTCCATTAAAGTTGGAAACTCCTTACTCATTTCTTGAATAACAAGAGTTAGCATGTCACTGTCATCCAATTCCTTCAGCTGGAGAAGCAAAGCAAACCAAAGTTAGGATGTAGACAAGAACTTAGCAAACAAAATTCATTCACACTTGTCACTAGTGCATGAAGATCATGAAATATACCATTTTATTAAGATCATCAGAACTGGGTAAAAACACTGCTTGGAAAAGTATAGAGTACAGCAATTTTGTCTTATACCAAAGTGGCATCTTACTCCATGTTCTCTTTAATGTAATCTGCCTCAATCAAAATCAAAACCCATTAATACAGACAAGAAAGTCGTAAAAAAATCACACTTTGCAAACCAAGTTGAAAGCACACATGATAAAACGGTACAACAGCCAACAACCAAGCCTCATCCCACTAAGTGGGGTTGGCTACATGAATCACTCGATGCCATAGTGGTCTGTCATGAATCATGTCTATATTGAAACCATTGACCTCTAAATCTTTCTTAATAAAACTGTAATTATTGAAAATAAAAATTACACAAATTAGTGTGCATTTGGATGTTTTGTAAAAAAAAAAAGCCTTCTATGATGTACCTTATTTTTAAGAGCATAATTTTTAGAGGCTACTATTTTAACTTCTATGAAAAGCACTAAAACAGTTTTTTATTTTTTATTTTTCTAAAAAAAATCTAATTATTATAAATTTTTTAAAACATGTTTTTAAATTATAAAAGGTCTTTTATTTTTTTAAAACAACGCACACAGTACACAAACAATCAGCCTCTTACACTACTTTAGTACATATCAATTTTTCTTCCATGTTTATAGAATGAATTAAGAGTGATCTTGTAAGAATTGAATATTTTCCAGTAAGCATGTTAAGGAGATAGAGAACATGAAGAAAAAAAAAAGACATATTTATGATGTAGGATTGAAGTGTTAGAGAATAATCCTTCATGCAACAGTAAGAAAGTGGATATGGCCTTATGTGACATGGCATCACGGGTTCTAGTCACCATAAAATGAAGTGCATAGTAATATATAAATATGCCATTAAAGGAGATGTGGGAAATTCTTACAACAGAGAGCAAGGGAAAAGATATAGCATTCCATATCCAGTCATTAAATATTACTAATAGCCTTACTAGTGAATCGTGATTCAAGAAAATCTCAAGAGTCGAAAATGCCAAAGAATGGATAATACACTACATTATATTTGTGCAATATCAGCGGTTTTTCTTAAAATAAAAACTAGTCCAACCTGTACAGGGCGATCACCAAGTATCACCCTGCCACCATACTTGATTGCTTCTTCATATGCCACACGAAACTCAGAGCCAGGAAAGACCTCAAGCTTACTAGCAATCTGTCCGAAATTTAAGTGGAAAAAAGCATGGTATATGATAAATACAGCATTCAAATAAGAAGGAATGAAAGATCAATAGTTGGAAATCTACTAGGGATGATAAATATGATTGTCAAACATAGAAACATGCCTTGGCGAGGAACCAGCCATAAAGTACTTCAAACATGTTATGTTTTTTCTTCATCATTGCAAACATTTCTCCTACAGTAGGCACCTGGAAAAAGAAGAAAATAAATAAACATGAAAACAAACAAATAACTTAATGAGAGCCAAGGTAATGATGAAATTAAAGAACTTAGTTAATGCTAAAGTTGAATAATAACTTATAGACCACTAAACGACAAAATTTACAATTATCATTTTATTACTGAAAGAAAATATGACTTTTTTGTCTCCTTAATGCACAAGGAAAAATAAACTGCTAGTAAGTTGTAAGCTAAAAGGTTTAAATCATCAAGGTAAATAAGCCAAGCCAAAATATATTAAAAAAGCAAAATGTAAAATAAAATGATGGTGTTCCTAGTCAGTGAAACACCAGTAAGCAATACAAATATTTAGGAATCTGATACTTATCCTTTCAACCCCTGCACTCATCTAATGCGGAACTGAAGCATGCTGATGTACTCTAACAGTAAAATACAAATGGGAACAAGATAGTGCAAAAGGGGGAAATCTGAAAATCCCCACAAGGAAAGTGATATAATAATTATAATTATAGGAAAAAATGTTAGCAATACACTTTTTGACATATTCTTTCCAACACATTCTCTATTGTTGGGTAAAATTCATGGGAGTCCCACTAAAAATCTGAAAATAGTAGGCCCAGGTCTTTAGTGCCAACATCACTCATTCCTCATTGTAAAAGTTATCAAGTCAAAAAGTAGAAACCTTAAGATTTTGAAGGGTGAGCACTGCCACACGACTGGAGCACAATTCCAAGAAGACAACCTGCAGCAAACAAAGACCAACTATATGGTTTCATCATTAAAAAAGTACAAGGAAAAAGAAGGGGACAGCATGAAATCAAACGCAGGCATCTAAGCATGTGAATGATCGATCCATCAATGTAGTGCTACTGAGTTCAAAAGGGAAACAACACCTCTGGTTTCAGATAATTGACAATAGCTTGAACTTCTCTGCTCGATTCCTGCAGCATAGTTCAGCATAAATGTTATGCTCTAACTCTATCAATTACCAGCATTTGGTACAACTAGAATCAATATAATGAAAAGAAGACAAGGCCAATCATTCTCTTCAAAGGAATAACACAAATAACATAAACAATTCCAATTGAAATGAATGCATAAAAAGATACATAAAAAAACCCTAATTCTTTGTTTTGAATGAACAGTGACAATGAGAAATGTAACGAAACGCAAAAACCGCTCCCAAACCAAAAGAAGAAATTACCTCGGAGACATGAGCGGTGCCGACCAAGTAGACGTCACAAACGCCGCCCTCGGCGGCGGACTCGCACGACAGTACGACCACGTTTCTGGAGAGCTCCTCCGGTAGCGCCACCGGACGGCGATCCGAATCACCAGGGGATTCAGGAGCAGGCGAAGATGCTGCTGCGGCGGTGTCTGAGGGCTCGTCGATTCGAACCATGCTCTCGGACAAGCTCTCCATCTTCAGATCCTGGACGTGGACGAAGTCTTCGCCCTCGACGGAGGGCTTGCCGGATTCCGGCGGTTGAACGTCCATTGCCGGCGGCTGTGCTCGGCGGAGGAGGGAGGGGACGGTTTTGGTTGAGAATTGGGCGAGGGTGACGGTTTGGGAACGAGGGAGTGTTGTGGTGAGTGAGAGGTTTGGGCGATGAATGAAAGGCGCGAATCGGGCAAGTTGAGTACGAGTGGCCAGGTGAGTCATACGCTAATGAAACTTGAATACGGTTTGGTTTCTCCCTCAAATCAAAAGTGAGTGATAAAGGTATATAAGGTTCGGGGACCCTGCCTGCCCTACCCCCCCCTCAAGCTATTCTAAAAGTGTTATGTTAATAGGCAATTAGGCAAATCAAATGTTAACAAATGTGTTGACTGTTGAAGAGAATATTTATTATATTAAAATATAAAAATTATTTAATGTACTTTTTAAGAAATAAAAAAAATCAGTAAAAAAAAAAGAAATAAAAACATTTAATTTTCAAAACAGTCATTAACAAAATACAAGGTATTAAAGCCAAACATATACCATTAAGAAAAAAAATAACTGACTCCTTTAAGATGAGTTATTTATTTCAGAGAGGGAAATAAGGTAATTTAATATTATTAAAAAAATTAACCATTGATATTTTGTCACATACACAATTTGTTATATATGTATATATGTATACGTAGTCTCAGTTGTTGACTATTTTTTACTAATGATCAAGATATCTTATTTTTTTCTCTAAAGTAAAAATTCATTTAGAATAGTTAGATCTAAAATAAAAATACTTCGTTCATTTTACAGTTGATCGTGTGATTCTCATACTGTGGTTAGGTATAACCCTATTAAATTAATGATACATTCAATATTGCAGGTAAATTTCAAAAACAACTCTCAAACACTATCTCCATAGTAATGGAAAGATACGGAGAACCAAGGCAAAAATACTTAATGGAACGTAGAAAATTGTATGTTATGGATTTGATAATAAAAAAACAAATCCAACATTTGGATCTTAAAAACAAAAAAAAAACATGGACATGAGATTATTATATAGTGTAATCAGTAATCACTTAAATAAATCCTACAGCCAATAGACATCAAGCTTAAGGACCTCCATAAATATGAAATTATGTTATATCCACCAATACAGAGGGTATCATTGCATCCATACAAAACAAGTGCCGAAGTCATTTGTTTCTTGTTCCACTGTCTTGCATCCTATCCTACTTGAAAATCTATGTTCAAGATACTGACGCTTTCAAACAAGCTACTTTTGAACCAGCAAAACGAAAAGTTAGAAATCGCCAAATATTAATTAGACTATGTCCACATGTGCCCCTGCTGCCTCTTCATCAAGACCATCCACATCCACATTCTCCTCGTTACCCTTATACTGCACATTAAGTTAAAGCGCCATTACAAATACTTGCTACAAGTGTCTAATTTTTAAGGCAGTAGAAAATGTACCCCAGAGAAGAACTAACCTGCGAATAATTGCTACGAGGAATCAGAGCTGGGGGAAGCATAAGAGGTATGCCCTTCCCCTGGAATGCCACTCCATTCTCATTTTCTGTGTTTGCAGCTTCATTGATATCAGTTCCATCATCAAGTTCAATCTCAACTTCCTCATCAAACACATGAGCTGCCATGCTAGTTGATGGCACTTCAATCCTGGATTCCTTCAACTGTATATATTTCATGGTTAAGAATGGGAAAAGGTCATTTGCAATGACCATGGTCAACTTTCGAAAATCTTATTTAAGACAAGATATACAACTTTAATGTACGACTGAAACAAAAAAAGGGCATCACCAAAGGACAAAACCATGAAGAGTGCAACATACCAAAACAAGCTTTTATTTTCCTGAGTGCCAGTAGAGGCAGAGCTACCATGAAATTAATTGAATCTGTACCTTTTCTGAATGAATGTTGTTAGAAGAATTCCACATTCCTTTCTTGTGCTTTCCTTCAAGATCTAGGGGCCTACTAACTTCAGTTCCATTGTTTGGGGCCTCAAGACCCTCATAGCTCTTGTCATTCAATTGAGCAGACAAATTCCATCGAGAACGCTTCCTGGTTCTTGCTGTCTCAAGCAAATGCCCAACCTTTGATCTATCTACATGCACATTACAGAGATGTCAGCATAAATAACCAAAGTGCAATTACAATAACCATGCCTGATTGCCAGATTAAAAGAACGATTGAAGCATTAGCATATTATTTGCACAGCAAAGCAAAGCACAACATTAAAGAAGTCAAATGAACTGAAAGTAAATGTGCTTATGTCCAAATGAAATTATTAGAATATGTGAGCAAGCTAATGATCAAAATATTATCCGAATTTAAATACCAGATCCATTGGTTCCAAATGATAATCAAAATCCATGATAAAAATATGAAGATGTGACTTTGGCAATAGCAACAGCATTGAGCTGTCTGCCAAATCTTAGTGAAGGTCCAACAAAAATTTAATATTTACTACCAAGACTGTACAAACTGGGCTAAGACATCCTATACTCCTATACACAAGTATACCTTTATGTTCTTATCAAATATGAACATGAAACAAGCATACGAGGATTGGCTTTAAATTGTTCATTTATAATTAAACACTGAATAACAACACCCTCAAATGCTCGTGGTCCAGAATCATAGAAGTTACAAAATAAAAGCCCTTAACAGACAACTCAGCATTATTCAAAATATTAAAAAAAGGTCAGACATACTGGCTTGATTAGGTTATCTAAAGATTCTAAACATACCCATCCCCACATAATTGAAAGAAATTTTCACTTTTGAGCTTCCCAATGTTTTGTTTAGCAAAGGTCACTATTTCTGGAAATCAAAAACAGTTTTACAAAACCAAAAATAATCATCTTTCCCAAACTACTACCTTGTTTTAACTCCTCCACAGCATCTTGTTCCACATGCAGCCTTTTTCTGCGGGGAGATGCATCACTCTGCTCCAAATTATGTTTGACGATTGGAGGAAGACCAGTAGTCTCACCATTGCTTACAATATCAACGCTTAGATCTTCCTCATTAGCATCAATTCTAGAAATGTCTGAGACAAGCTGATCTCCAAACCTTTGTAGTCGGACCTGTGATCTATACACAACAAACAAATTGAATATACGAATAGCCCCCCAAAAAAGAAAGAAAGAATGCATTCAAGAAAATGAAGCACAACAAATGATATGAATTCATACTACATAACAAAGTAATATGGGAAATAATGTAACTTGCCTCTTCAGTTCATCTTGCAACTGTGAGTTGTGATTGTGCATTCTAACAAACTTCCTTATTCTTGAGGTAATTCTGATTTTTCCATAAAGAACAAAGAATAAATAAATGCCAGGAAACGTAACAGCATTATCAAGAAATGTCAAAGTAATGAAGAGGGGTAATACAAATTATTAACAAATACTTGACACATTCCAGTACCTTTTACACTCCTCATTCTCTTTGCATAATTGAGCCTCAAGTTCCTTAATTCTAGAATTAAGGCTATCCACTTCTTGAACACTCTCATCTAGGTAGACCTTCAAAAATATGCATTTGTACATTGCAAGTCAAAAAGTGTATTGAATTTAACTCCACCTCCAACACGATAATTATATCAACTGAAAAAAAATGGATTTTCTTTCCCATTTCATTTTGGGAAGTGGATTGGAAGTTGAATTTAATTAATATTCTCAAGACATCAAATGAAACAAATGAACATAACAAAATATGTTCCGGTCTATTTCGTCAGCATGTCAAAAGCTACCATAGGGAATGTGAAAAAATGCAACTACAAGAGAGAAAACTAACCGCTAGTTGGAATTTTCGGTTCTCAAGAGTGTTGATATCAGAATGTACTTTTGTCAGCTGCACACATTTCCAAGAATAAAAATAAACATGAAATTTCACATAACAAACAAGGAACTATATTGGACATATTTGTGATAGAAAGATTAAAAAGAATTTCCAAACCTGCTCCTCAAGAGTATTTCTAGAACCAGAGGAAAGCAATTTTCCTTCTTTAACTTGATCTTGAACTTTGTCTGAGACTTTCAAACTTCCAGAAATATCACTTTGGCCAGTTATGCCCTGTTTTCTCCTATGTCTTCTGTCACTGCAGCACCAATCATTGATATTTAGACTAAATCATGGATAAGGATCTGAAACAAAATGAAATAGTAGATGAACAAATTAAAAGTTCGCCCGGAGAGAGGCAAATTCTAGTCGAAATGGAATGGAATGGAATGAAATGAAATAGTTTATTTTGCACTATTCGGTTTTGCCCCTTTAGTGGAACCAAAATGTACCACTTTCTTAATTTCAAATCCTGTTCTGTTCTATTTTAAAATGTACCAAACATAGAATAGAATCTCATGTTATGTTGTGTCCCATTTTAACACATCTACCAAATGCTACCCGAGTGTCTAGAGAGTGAGAACAAAAATTTCAATATTAGAAACTCCAAGTTCTTGGTATCAGATGTTAAATTTGGCTAACCCTGTAACTCCAATTATAAAACAAAATTTTTAAACAATAAGGCTGTCATGTCCACAGCATGTGACTGCCATTAAGGATAACTTTGAAGATTTCAAAAACCAACAAATATAAAAAAGAACAAAGGAAACTTCCTATTCATCACCTGATCACCTCACAATTACGAATGGCAGAAAATTTCATGGCAATGTGAAAGTACACATTGTCACTTCTGGCATGCTTAGCAAATTTCTTCTGAATGTATTCCTCTCTTATTTATCATTCACAAGGTCTCAAGTCTCCCCCCATCCTTCCCCGGTCTCCCTCCCCCTTTCAAAGTTTGTCTCTCCAAAATCACTGGCAATCCTTCTTTTCTAATCAGAATTCTGAATTTCCAGTTTCTTTGTCAATATAGCATATTTTAATATGCATTTACATTCAACAAGAAAAAAAGTAGAGACAACAATGGCAACAAAAACGGAAGGACATCAACAACATTATCAATAGGGATGCGTGTTGATTTACCTATTTTTCTCCAGAGACCTCGGTGGACTGTATTCTGCAATGTTTAATTCATGGAACATTAGGAAAAAGAAAAGGGGATAAATCATTAAGTAAAACAGCATATGCAATCACTCTCTCTCTCTCTCTCTCTCTCTCTGTGTATTGGCACATAGTGCAGGAAGAAGTAAAACCACATATGCTAATGCAAACGCCCATTTATGCCAGGTAAACAGGTGCGTAACTTCATAATGAAGCAATGAACATTCTTCATTGCTTAAAGAGAATGCAAGACAAAAGAAAGAAACAAGTCACGTCTCTGACAATTTCTTGTTTAGAGATCTCTTAAATTAGTCATATCAGATTCATACGAGATTTTGGAGACATCAGTCTCAGAATATGAATAAAAATTTCTATCATGGAAATTAAAACCTTTCATTTAAGTGACTGAGAACCTGCACCACCATGGTACAACTACATTCAGAAATGGTACTAGAAACAAAGAGAGCAAGGAGCAAGCAGAAATATGAGGATGCTGTATCTGACCGCGAATGGTTTGGCGGCCTCTTGCATCTCGAGCTGGTGAGTATCTACGAGGTGATAAATGTCTTCTATCAAGTTTATCCCTCAAGTCATTACCTAAATAGTCTCTCCTACCTGCAATAAGAAAAGAAGCTTCACTATTACAGACTAAAATCAAAAGCAACAAATATTTCAGAAGATACAAACGGAACACATAAAATGATAATGAGACCAAGCTTACCATTAACTGGAATAACAAGAGAAACATAATAATGACAGATATAGTAAAACCCACATATGTAGCTTATTTCTTTGAAGTGTAATCAACGTAGCAATGGATTAAGAACAGTTCACATCCTCATCTTGTTGAGAAGTACGTATAAAATATAATCTCAAATGAAGTGATACATCCAAGATGCTTAAGAAATAAAAATCCATCCACATGCTATCAGATTTGATTTCTCCTGACATCATCTTCACAAATAATTCCATTTTGCCTTTGTCCAAGTAGCCATGCCATATCCAGAAGTATCAGCCAAAAAAAATATAAGCTCCTTACACTTAAGTAGTGGAATTTGTATATGAAATGATTGGGAAATTCACTGAACTCGCTTCTGATCAAAATATAATGCTCGTAGACACATCCACATAAGCCTAATCATGATCCTCCAAAAAACACTGTAGTTCCACAGTTCATGGAATGAAGCATACAAAACATTGCCAAGAAAATACAATGTCATAAACAACACCGGCATTGCCTCAAAGATAAACCAATCAGCAGAATCCATTCTGAAGAATCTTTCATTTAAATGAAATATATCTGTAGTCTGTACTGCTCGAAATGCAACAGTCTACAAGATAATATGATCAGATGTCCTATCAATGGATATATTAGTCCAACATTAATCCCACACGCAATTTGTTATTGTATATGTATGCTTCGGTGTCTGCTTACACAGAATCAATGGACATAATGGACCTTTTTATCAGATAAGTATCCAGATCCTCTGTTTTAAGAGTATTGAATCCAGGTAAATAAAGGGAATAACAGAGTGTCATTAAAACAAGCTGGGGATGTGAATAAATAGTTTAACAGGAAATGCCGAGAAAGTGACAAGACATCACTAAATAATTCATTTCCTTGCAATTGTTCTCCTTTGATACATACTCTTCATGCAATGCTTCGTTTTCTTATCATTAGTCAATTTTCCCGTGCAAGTTAAGCATGTTATCACAAATATGAGAGAAGATTCAGACTCCCCATCATTTAAACAGCTTTATATCACATGAATAATAGTCCCAGCTAATGTAGAAGCCACAATACAAACAAGGAAAGACACAGGACTACTGGACAACAAATAGTCCAACAACATATCTACGGCCACCTATATCTGCAAGAAGAAAAACAGTGAGCTCTTCAAAATTTTGTAAATTTTTCATTCAGGAACATTCTTTTGAACTCAGCAATCCAGAAATGAAATATAGCTTGACATTAGCATAGGACGGAAGTATTTTAAAAAGGTTTAAAGATATAAAAATGCATGAAATGAGTCAATGAGATATACCCAAAGAATTATAACAAAAAAGAATAAAGAAGGAAGACATTTGATGGAGATGACAGTAGCTAGAAAATAAATATTATATGCTTTACTCTGATTGATTCCCTCAACTCAAGGGCAGATTCATTGAAGGAAAGTTCTTAGGAGGAGAAATAAGACTAGCAAGTGAACAAAGCAGATGCAATACTTATAAGCAGTATATCAAAATCCAAATAATAATTGGCGTTCAAATTGATCACTGAATTGAAGTTATAATGTATATCAAATTATTCGTTAATTGCTTTTATATTAGAGAGAAAAAGTAACATCTAGCAGATAAAAAAATGTTGCTTCATAAAATTCTATTAAAAGAACAAAAGCAGAAAAGAAAAAAGAAAGGATTGTGATTATGAATGGATAGACATGAGCTATAGATAGGAGACTGTAAAGTGATATACTCCTCCCTGTATCCATTTCATTCCATCTTTCCATATTCCCTCCTCCCAAGAAGAAACAATGAAACAATAATGATAAGAAAACAGCAATGAACTGATACTAAAGGCATCTCCAAAAAAAATTCTACTTATATGCAAGCAATAAGAATTGTAATGGTGAACTGCCAAATGTATTTGAGACTTGAGAGTTTGCAGTTGTAGCTGTTATGGTAAACGGGCTTGCTGTAGCATGGCAGTAAAGGTGGCAAAAACAGAGCCACATATGAGTGGAAGAAGTCATGAATGGCAAAAAAAAGTGATAATTACATATAAACAGTTTGTATGGCAATGTTGGTGGGATGGAATAAACTAAATAGTGGCAAATAGATTATTTATCTATAAATTAAAAAAACAACAACTATAGTATACCATCAAGAGTAGAGAGACCGGGGAGGAGGAGGAGAATGATGGAAATGATGATTTCAAAGGTGATATTTAACATTCCCAAAGTTTCTGTATCACACAAGCACCCAGTCCAAGCAACGTAAATTGCAACAAGAAACCTTTAGTTTTAAAGACCTCTACAATAGTCAATGTTTAACTAATGGCAAAGAGATCAATTTGCCCATAGTTTCATCCTCTATTATGTGTTTTCCCTGTTGAGAAAGTTCTAAGTCACAGAAAAGAATTCGACACCTTCACAACAGAAAGAAGCCTCTTCCTTGACTAACCGAACACTATTATCCACAAAAGGCACTTAACTCAACTGTCTATGCACATGTCTGTCTAAGGCACTGTCACCCCTAATCCAAGTAGCAAACATCACAGTGTTGTCTGTTGTGCCTTGCTTCCAATGCATTATGCACCCATCAAACATCCCTCAACTAACATCAACACACAGTCACACAGTATTTACACTGTCCCATCCACTCACCTCATCCCAAAACAAAATAAAAAAAAATAAAAAAAAGGAAGAAAATTTACCAGTATACGAGGCAGAGAATCGTCGGAGCTCGGCATTCCCATGTGCAAAGGAGCAGTTATGGCGCGTGCAGCGACCTCTCTGATAGAGCACGCATAACCTCGTCTTGAACTGCTTTCGTTCAACCATCTTCAACTATTTCGTCGCAAAAAAAAAAAACGTTGAGTGTCAATGATTCGATAGACGATAACCAGTATTTTCCAGCGCAGCGCGAAGAAGAAGACGTAATCCGAGATCAATCCTAAATTTCCCACTATTGCGCCGACGGTGTCGCTGCTGAATGCTGAGGAAATGTGAACGAATATAAATCAAATTTTTTACGAATAGAAATTCTTAAAAATCAAACTGAAGACAAAGAAAATCAAAATTGGAATAAAAAAAGAAAGTGTTCTCGTTGTGCGCAAGTCGATGGGGTGGGGAATCAGGGTTACCTTGAAGTTGAAGACTGAAGGAGAAAAGTGTGAACGAGATAGAGAAGTAACACTTTGCAGTACTGTGAAGCAGTTTAGGAAGCTCCACCACTGAAAAGTGAAATGGTACCGCGACTCGTGGACTTTACTATTTGCTTTGCAACCTATTTTGAGTATTTTCTCCATTTCACTCTTTTTTTTTTTATGTCAATACTGAATTGTATTCAAAGGCCCAAACCCCCGAAGGTTACACACAGGGCCGGTAATTTTGCCAATTTATATATGCACGTACATATTGGCAATTTCTAATAACACCTAAATGATTTTCTATGTGCACATACACGTTCACAGAATTATTAGTTTTGTAGGTTTATTTTTTTAACACACATATATCCGCAGAACTATTAATTTCGCGGGTTATAATTCTCCGCGGAACTATTAGTTCCGCGAAGAATTACAACCTGCGGAACTATCGGAGAATTACAACCCGCAGAATTAATAGTTCCACGGACATGTGTGTGTTGAAAAAAAAATAAACTCGCGGAACTAATAGTTCCACGAACATGTGTGTGTTGAAAAAAAATAAACTCGCGGAACTAATAGTTTCGCGGATATATATGTGTATATAGAAAACTATGTATGTGTTATTAGAAATTCTTATACATATTTTACTATATGTATATATCAAGGTAGTCAAAACTGGATTGGGCATTAAACCGGTGAGGGCAGGGGTTTAAGGTTCAGAGGTTCGACCGGGGTTCAATCGGTTGAATCGGGATATAATTAAATAATATTATGTTAATTATAAATATAATATATAATACTATATATAGTATATAATATTATTTTAAACCATAAATCCTATACAATATTGAAAAAAAATTAACATAAAAGTCATAATTTTATAAAAAAAATTAAATTTAACTACTAAATGTCATAATTTGTAACATAAAATATTCAAAATTACAAATAATTGAAGAAAGTGATATCTATTTCTTTAAAAAAATTGAATTTTTTGGTATTTTTTATTTAAAAAAATCATTGAACCGGTCCCATCGGTTTTTAGCCAATTTTTTCAGTTTTGTTCGATTTTTGACCGGTTCTCGTGCAGGGCAGTTCTCTGGGTGTTCTGGACTGGACTAGGGTCCGGTTCCCGGTTCGACATGTCCGACCGGCGGTCCGGTCCGATTTTGACTACACTGGTACATATATGTCTACAAAATTATTAGTTTTGTGGGTTTATTTTTTTTTTCAACACACACATATTGTGGAACTATTAGTTCCGCACGTTGTAATTCAACACATACATGCCTGCAGAACTAATAGTTCCGCAGAGAATTACAACCCACAGAACTAATAGTTCTACAACATGTGTGTGTTGGAAAAAAAATAAACCTACAAAACTATTAATTCCACCGACATATATGTACAGATTTCAAAATATGTACGTGCGGATATAAATTACCTTATCACTTTCCAAGAGCATTTGGTGCAGCTTGGGAGGTCGACCAAAAAAACAAACAATTGGAGGCAACGTTTTTTTAATAGCAAACATTGACTAATACTAATTATTATTTTATTGCAAACAGAAAATCTTACTAGATTAATTCAAGGAATAAATGCAAATGCCTGATATTAATGCTTTCAATCCGCTGTCCTCCCATGTGTAGTTTATAAAAATTATGCTGCTTCGATATGTTTTAAGTCCTTCCAAATTAGCTCATTTTGATTTTAGTCCCTAATAATTTTGGTTAAATTTTTTTAGTCTAATAAAAAAAATTTGTTTGATTTTAGTCCTTTTAGTGATTTAGGGCTGAGGTGGCATGGACATGTCACCTCATTAATCTGACGTGTCATATTCAAGTGCCACATAAGCACGCCATGTACGTAGGGTCAAATTTGCAGGGACTAAAATTAAAACAGGCCAAATTTGCAGGGACCAAAATCAAAACAGACCAAAATTTTTTCTTCCCTCCACCACCACCCCCACCCCCATCCACTCTCTCTCTCTCCTCTCCTTCCACCCCCACTCCCACTCCCACTCCCACCAGTCCACCACCCCCACCACCTTCTTCCTCCTCCCTCCACCCCTAAAATTACAGAACCGAAAAGCGGCAGTAAAAGACAACATAATTTTTCGCATTTATTTTGTATTTGTATTTGCATTTGCAAGCTTACCGTCTTAGCAATCAACCAACCCACCAATCTCAATACTTGTATTGTCACTTTCCCCACATATTCAAGTTCTGTGGAATTCTTGTTCGTCACCCCATAATCCCTGTTGCAGATTTTCAATTCTCTCTCTCTCTCTCTCTCTCTCTCAATTCTCTTATCTAAAATCTCAAATTAGGTTTCTGATTCTAACTAATCATCCGCCTCAATGGTACTTGTTATTTATGATTACACATCGCGGATTGTCAGAAAAAGGATAATTCATGATTTGGGTAACCCGTAAAAATGTGGTGTGGAATCTAATTTCTGGTTTTATGCTTGAAAGGGAGGTGCTTGTTGGTGATTATATGGCCAGATTTAAGAGAATCACTTGAAGGGAGGAGGAAGGAGGGGGTGGGGGGTGGTGGACTGGTGGTGGTGGTAGTGGGAGTGGGGGTGGGAGGAGAGGAGAGAGAGAAAAGGGAGGAGAGAGAGAGAGTGGGTGGTGGTGGTGGAGGGAAGAAAAAAATTTGGTCTGTTTTGATTTTAGTTCCTGTAAATTTGGTCTGTTTTGATTTTAGTCCTCGCAAATTTGACCTTACGTATGTGGCGTGCTTATGTGGCACTTGAATATGACACGTCAGATTAATGAGCTGATGTGTTCATGCCACCTCAGCCCTAAATCACTAAAAGGACTAAAATCAAACAAAAAAATTTTTATTGGATTAAAAAAGTTTGACCAAAATTATTAGAGACTAAAATCAAAATGAGCTAATTTAGAAAAACCTAAAACATATTTAAGCCAAATTATGCAATATAAGGTTGATCTGAAACACATAAAAATATATAAAATTCATATTAAAAAACCTAATATTTATAAATAAAAAGAAATCACAAAATTCATATGCTCACGTGCCTAACTCCATCCAGAATAAACGCTTCAAAATCTGCTTCCGAGTAAAAAGGCTGAACCTTTCCACCACCATTTTTTCCACGTCACCCGGTCTCCCTCCCCTTCACTTTCACGGCCCAATTTTCACCACGTGTCATACACCCACCGAACCTATAAAAACCATTATCCTGCGCAAATAACTACCACTACCCACTCTGTCGCCACTCCCAACAACACTTACATTCTGCGTTTCTAATGTTAGCATATACAGTTAGAATTTGAACGTGACAAAAACAAATGTCAGTTGAAGTGTACTGATATTTTGACTATGAATACAGATTTATGTTATGTTTTGTTGGTTTTGTTTTAATTAATTAATAAATAATTAATGCGGGGTGTTACTGTTACACTTTGTGATGGTGATTGAATTCTTCTTGGGTTGCTAGAAGTGGTGAAGGATTAGAAGCTACATTGAGGCCAAGAGTTATGTTGGAGCTGATATAGTTTGGTTAGCACATTGATTTATAAACATTAACATTAAAGGATCATATGGCTCCTTTATGCGAGTTATGTGGGGTTGTAAGAGCCGTGGTTTATTGCAAGTCAGATTGTGCCCGTTTGTGTTTGGATTGTGATGTGTGTGTACATGCTGCTAATGCATTGTCATGCAGGCATCCCCGTTGTCTCCTATGTGACAAGTGCAATTGCCAGCCAGCAATTGTCCACTGCATGGATGATAAGTTTTCCTTGTGTCAATGTTGTGATTGGAACCAAGAAGGTTGTTTGTTATTGGGACACATGCATAAGGCTTTGAATTGTTACACGGGTTGTCCCTCTTTTACTGAGTTTCCCATGTTACTGTCCTTTGTGCTTGATGCTGCTAATTCCTCAGATCATGGGAGGGAATCACTTAATAATTCATTGCCTAAAAATGGTGGCAAGTGTTTGCAACAACAAGAAGAAGATAATGATGGTTCCTTTGATTTGGTGAGTGACAAGTCGAATGAAAAAGAACCATGTGTCAAGTCTGAACCTCCAAATGCAAATTGCCAGAACCTGCCAAAGGTATTTACTACCTTCTATACTGATTTTATTTTTTTTGGTCATTAGTAACATGTATGTATATTAGTTTTAATGATAATGCTCAATTGATTGACATGTAAATAGTGTATTTCATTATTTCACAGGATAACGTACTATAATAATGACAGAAGTGGTTAGAACTTGCACTATCAGAAGTAGTAACGTGCTTTGTATGTTTGATTCAGTCCTTCTAGCAATACTCTGTTATCCTTCTTAAACCAAAAGTTGATCTATGTTTTTTTTCTTCTCCTTATTATTACTATTTTCTTTTTACTCTTTAGTTGCAGGATTATCCGAATTTCAAGGATTTAGATGGCAATGATCTCACCATGGATAATGATCAATTTGACCTGGAAATGGAACATAGTGCTGAGTTGTTTGATTGTTCTCAAATTGACACAAGAAACCACCTTGATAATGGGGGAATGGGCTTTCAATTAAAGGAAAACAATGTATCAGTTACAGAATCTAATGCTCTTATTAAGAGTGCCATTGAGGTTACCACAAACTTATTTTCTTATATTATTCACCACTCTAAAAATTCTTAATTATCCATACATGGTTTACTAGTGATGAAATTGGACGAAACTAAGTGTCACCCATGTGATTGTTTTAGGCATCATCATCAGTCCAACAAGATTGTGTGGATTTTCAATCATCCAGAGCCGATGGTTCAACCAGTGTGATGCAGGGAATCGACAATAATGCAAATTGTGTACTTGTGCATCCTAGCTTCAATGAAAACATTAACCCAGGATTTCCTCATCAGGGCCAAATTCATTCAAGCATATCACTTTCATTACCCAAAGTCACTGGTGAAAGTAATGCCACTGATTACCAAGATTGTGGATTATCACCCTTGTTTCTGGAAGGTGAATCCCCAATATTGGACTCACATTTGGAGGGTACATGCCCACAAGCTAGGGAGAAAGCTAAAATGAGATACAATGAGAAAAAGAAAACTCGAAGGTAGAGAGTATCTTCAACTCTGCACATATTTCATTATGCAAATTCCTAATGTAGTTTGCTCATTACTTATGTGTGTGTAGGTTTGGCAAGCAAATAAGATATGTGTCTCGCAAAGAAAGGGCTGATACAAGAAAACGCGTGAAAGGAAGGTTTGTGAAAGCAGGCGATGCACATGATTATGATGATCCTCATGAGGGAAGGAGCTTGTAAGCAATGGTAAGAATAGATTTGCACCCAATTTTTTATCACAGATTTGTTTATCTCATGAATGAGAGAGAGAATCCGAACTTTACTACTTTAAATAATTGATATAGATCTATTAGAACTTGCAAAAGGAAAGATTGCATATATGCAACAAGATATTGAATATAATTTGTTATATGTAGGATGTGTAAGAGGTAATAGGCATGGGACTTGGAGGAGGAGGAAATTTGATTAGATTCAAGTTGCATCTAAGTCAAATTCAATTCAGACACATGGTGACAGAGGGTAAGATTTTTTTCCTTTACCAATTATAAAGGAGGTCAACTGAATACCTCTACCCCAATGCCTGTTCTACCATTATCACTTGAATAGATCATTCAAGTGGGTATCAAACAACTGTGAATTGAGTGTCTGAGTCCTGCCAGATACCTGTATCCCTATATTTTTTTTGCCATTTGCTTAATATATTTTTTTTCTCTTCTGTGGTAAGTGTTGAGGTAGATTTTTTTTTTCTTCTAGAGAATCTTTTCATCTTTTATGTTTGAAATTTGGACTTGATATTGTTATATTATTTACAGGTCTATGCGCTTTTAGTTGTTTTCAGAGATGTGCATGGTGTCCACCCTGAATTTGGACTATTTGCTTCTTCTGCACAAATTTCACTACTCATAATCAGAATATCCTGAAGCATGATACAGCAGAGAAAAGGACTTGTCATAAATTCTCTAAAACTATTCTGATACCAGTCAAAGAAGGGAGATTCTTACTAGAAAGAAACTGTTGGTCTTTCTTACTGTTCTGGTCGAGTTTTATGATATGAAACCTAAAAAATTAATAAGGTCTAATTATGGCTCACATGATGATGAGTGTCTATTTAGCCAGCTACCATAGCATAAAATGACCATAGATATTATATATTTGGAAAAGCTACATGAACAGGTTTGATGAAATTTAAAAATTGCACATGCCTTTTTTTTCTCTGAATCTTGATATCGAGAGAAAAAACTCAGCACTCTCCATTTACAACAATCCCACCGAGGTACACGCGAGATGATGTTCACTAAGAAAACAAGATAATCTAAAGAGAACTATGGAAACTAGAGAAACAGGAAAAGACCGTTCTGCTTTGTTAATGAACAATTTCTGTGGGTGCTATTGTTCTTAGGAAGGTTCTCTATGGTGCCCACGGTGGCTGGAAGAAGGACCTCTCGTGAGGCTCCAATGAGATATCTTCTGGTAAGGTTCTGACACGTGTTGCACAGAAAGCACCGCACGTGTCTAAGGGCCAAAAAATTGGCCTTGTGAACCCATTTGTCACATTTTCTACATAAATACGCATCATCAGCATGGCAATACAACGAAGCCCGCAACCCACACAACTCACAAGATGTAATTGAACCTCTTGTTGCACCAAATGAAGAAACAACAACAACCTCTTCAGAGGGGAACCCCCTGCAGAAACCACCACCACGCTTTTTTTCTTCTGCACCTTTGCACATTTTTAAGAAGCTCTGTTTTGGTAATTAATTAAGGTTAGTACTTAATTATCAAGTTCTTCAATAAAATGGTGTAGCTAACTTGGTAGCTGAGTGAGAGGCCTTTTATAGCACCTCTTCAGCTTGAACCACATGCAGGCCCTCTGGATGAATTCTTGTGGACAAGGACAAGAATGCCACTGCGTTACGCAATCAACAGTACTGTTTTATTTTTACCCCGTCTGTCTTTTTCCAATCATGCTAAAGGCCAATATGATAATGGTAGAAGAAGAGAGAAATTATGTCTATTCCACTAGTTTTGGCATAATTGAAAGAAGAAAAAAAAAGCTAAACTTTATTAAGCTTTAAGCTTCGTCCAATGCTTCAAGGGTCTTCTTGACGCCTACTTTTTATATTGTTGAGTGGTTACCTAGCTAGCCAAATCAGAGCTTCCAAAGAAGAAAGATTTTTTTGTTGTTGTATGGTCTAGAATTATTAGCACCGTTGAATTTGTGATGCATGCAACAAATGTCCATTTGTTTCGTTGCATATGATATGACCACGTGAAATGAAACTGATTTGACTAGTATTTCGCATAGGCATGTGGAAATTTTGTAGTTTTGTATGTGCCATTCATGTGTCGCACGATTGGATCGAATAACTAATAAAGCATGGTTTTGCGAACCAGGAGAGCTAATCAGCTAATTGCACGTCCTTGTCCACAAATTATTCTTGAGGATGGCGCAATAATATTAATCCATGTGTATGGTTGTAAACTGAGGAGCTTCGTTCAACCAATTTCTTGCCACATAATATATGAGTTGGCGAAAACTCCAAAGAAACAGGAAGTTCATGGTCAAGGACAAGGAAATGGAAATGCACTACTAGAAAAATTAAAATTAGAGAGGGAACAAATCCGTCGCTAAATATATAAAATTCCGTCACAAACTACTTTAGTGACGGATTTTGTGACGGACATATATTCGTCGCAAAAATGGGCGTCGCAAAATAATTAGCGAGGGAAAATAGAATCCCTCGCTAATTAGTGACGGAATCGGTCCCTCTCTAATTAGTGACGGAATCCATCCCTCGCTAATTAGCGAGGGAATTTGCGAGGAATAAGGCAAATTTAAGGATACTATTCCGTCACAAAATCAGTCTCTAATTAGTGACGGAATTTATCCCTCCCTAATATTTAGAGGTGTGTTTTTTATATTAAAAATCTCCTGTATGTTTTAAATAAAAAATTCATGGATAAAAATTGTAATAAAATGAAACTTTTGAACAACATAGCATTCAAAGAAATAAAAATCAACCATTCAATCATTCATATATAAGATCCATAAAATCATTAATAACAATGTTTCATAAAAATATCAAAGTATACAAAGAAAATACATCCAAAGTCTGTTGATCCTAACTCATCATCTAATTAATCTAATCATCATCAAAAGTCTGTTGCTGAAAGCCAACTTCCTGTGCCACTTCCAGGAAAAGCAAGTATTTCTTCAATCTGCATAATAGCCACTTGTTATCCTTATCCACGCGCGTTGGAGTGGCCAACCAAATACAATAACAGAACAGATTAAAATCATTGTGGTGAAATGAATTAGGTGTAAAAAAGGGTAAAAAGTTCATGTGCTCATAAGGTGGCAAGTATAGATGCTATTAAATCAACCAAAGATATCAAATTACAATTAAGTATAGATGCCGCAAATGTAACAGAAAAAAGACATCAAATGCAAGAATGAATTAAACTGGAAGTAAGTAAAACTAAACTAGTATTAATTGGAAGTAGTTGGAACCATATTTGCTGATATATATATATATACTAAATGAAAGTCCCTTTAGCAGTTCAAACAATGCTTCAACCTATAAATAAACTAAGTTGTGTTCTTAGTTGGCACACTCTTTATGCTTATTTCAATTTACTATGTAATCGACGCCATTTTTATAACAATAAGATTAAAATTGACTTACTGATCCAAATATACCAATAATTGATCTTCTCAGTTGCATCTGTTTGATCATTATATTGGGATCTCTCATGTGAGCAATGGCTTGATTACTAATATCCTGCAAAGGTACAACAAAATAGAAGTTAAATAACCTGCCTATCACATAATAGAATCCCTAGTCTAATTATAGGACCTAAATCAAAAGCACACAATTTAACACACAATAGGAGCATTGTATTTGGTATTCCACAATGGCTCTGTTTAGCGTAATAGTCTAGTCTAGTGTGTTGTGATTGTTGTGGACAGTGGTGCACTGGTGTTATATTTATCTACAATATAAGTTGAGTCAATGAAAGAAAAAAGAGGCTTATACCATCTGGAATTAAAACAAATTCTCTGTAATATTACTCTCTTCTTATATGAGGCACAAGTTAATAATGACTAAACAACTTGGATCACTATAAACTGTATATAATTAAATTAAATGTGAGGAAAAAGCATGCTAAGAAGGCAATCATGATCTGGATTATAGTAGGCAATCACAATTTACGGGTCTGACTTGTGTAGCGCTTAAATCGATTTCAGGATGTAACAAACTTTCTATTCTGAAGTTGGGCATATGCTTGAAATGAAGATAAATGATATTGGGCTTAAGCATATTGCAAACAGTTTTTCGGAGCTCAAACATCTTGATGTCTACAGGTATTTTAATTTGTATCTGAATTCGGTAATATCTAGATCTTGATGGGGGAAAATTCCCAGCATTCTTACTTTACATCATTGTTGAATTGAGATGAGTGAAAGGGGTACACAGACCTCAATCTTCCACCCACCCCCAACCCCCACAAGAAATAAATAAAATTAAAATGATTTTATCCTAACATCAACATTTGGCAGGAACTACATCAATTCCATAAAACTTATGAATAAATGTAAACAGCAAAGCATGTAGTGTTGATTTCTCCTAGATAAAGATTTGGAACGGAAATTCTTGCAGTATTTGGTCTAGCTATAAAAGAGTTTAAAAAAATGCTACCTCAGATGCATCCATTGGGTCTGGGCGTCTAGCTAATACTTGTATAAAAGGAAAAGAAGTGAGGACCGTAGACCCTTTTGATATAAGGGCGAGGCTTTTTCTTCTTGGATTGAGTAGAAGCTTCTCGAAGCTGAGAAACATCATTGAAAATACCCAGATACTCCAACCGAGCCTTCATGAAACACGCACAGTTAATAGAATAGTTACTACATTTCATTCATTCACTGAACACAGCACAGCACAACACTTCAGAAGCACAGAGAAAATGGTAACTTACCTTGTTCTGTAACATGCGAGCATTTCTGAGAGCTTCGTAGTCGTCGCATTTTGCTTTCTCTTCTCTCAGTCTCACTTTCGTTCTCCCCATTTCTCTTTCTCTTTCTTCTCTCAGTCTCAGATCTGGGATTGCGTGGTCGGTGGAGCCTGTGTTGCCAGTGAAGGTGGCTGCCGGAATCAATGGTTGAAGGAAATGGTGACTAGGGTTTTTTTTGGGTAGAAGGGGGAAGTGAAATATTGATATGTTTTCAATTGAAAGGGACGCGGGAGGAGAAAACAAAATGTTATTTCTAATATATATTTTTTATTTTTAATGTTAACTAAGTCTGGGCTGTTTAAGTTTCCATGGTCATAAAAAAACATTAGCGACGGAAATATTCCCTCGCAAATCATTTAATAAATATTTGTGACGGTTTGTTGGTTACAACAACATTAGAGAGAGAATATTCCGTCACAAATTCCCTCACTAAATATTATTCCATTAAGCAACGATGCGCACCATAACGAATATGTTTAGAGAGGCATCGTTTCCGTCTCTAATTCTCTCGCTAAATTATGTTCCGCATTTAGTGACGGATTTTGTGACGAAATATTTAGAGAGGGATTATTCCGTCTCTAAATCCGTCGCTAAATTAATATAATCATTTCCGTCGCTAAATCCATCGCTAATAGAGAGGAAAAAATTTTCGTCGCTAAAATCCGTCTCTAAAACTAATTTTTCTAGTAGTGATGAATGGTTTAATTTGGTGTTTTTGATTAACATTAGGCTTCGTCTAGGGTGAACCACTGAATTGGTCAACCATGGAGAAATGTAAAAGAAAATTTTTACAAAAGTTTCATAGCCACTAGATTTAATAACAAAAAAATCAATGGCCTAAATTAATTGAAAAGAAAAATGAGAACAACTAATTTTTCTTCTCTCAATCCTTATCCCACACCCACCCCTCCTCCTTTACCACCGACGAGAGCCACCGGAGAAGATAGGAGAATATGGTTGGAATTTGTAAGAGAAAGCGCAAAGAGGCCTTCAAGCTCAGCATCAGTCCACGACTTCCATCGTCGTCAAGTAAGGTTCACGTTCTGTGATAACAACTAAAAAACCCAGGGACCAAAATAACAAAAACAACAAAACTGAAAAATCCAAACTGGTGACGTAGATCTAAACGGTGTTGTTGGGGAGCCAAAGAGTTGTTGGAGGGGTGCAATGATTTTGTTGTTTTCCTCGTCGACGGGCTCGGCAAAGTTAACGGAGGAGGACGGGGGAACGGGAACGGAGTTTTGTTGTTTGTTGCGAGGGGCGAGGTGGAGACGAGAGAAGGTCTGTTTGTGGCTACCGACGGACTCCTTGAGGATGGTGGTTCCCTCGGGGTGCGGAAACCCCATCCCTTTCTTCTACTTACTGTCGCGGCAACAATGGCGGGACGCTCCTTCTTCTGCCACCACGGAACTCCCAACCCAACGAAGACGAAGAAACCAGTCGAAGAAGAAGAGTAATCGTGGATCCGACATTGTCGCAATTGGAAAGCACCTCCGAGGAGGAACTCCGCCGGCGACTGGTCAAGTGGAGGAATGCACGTTCCGATCGCTGGTGGAAAGCACATGAGGAGGTGGTGGTTTGGATCGGAGTGACGGTTAGCGAAAACGAGAAGAAGAGCAAAGGATTGGGAAGAGAGGTGGGGGCAGCCGCGTAGGGAGGAGAAAGACATGGAGGTCGAGCTTTGTTTTATGGGTTTTGGACTCATGGAGGTGGAGCTGTGCCAAGTTGGGGAGGGGTGGGGTGGGGTAGGGATTGTGTAAGAAATGATTGAGTTGTTCTCTCTTTATTTCCAATTGATCTGGGCCATTGAATTTTTTATCAATAAATCTAACAGCTATAAAAATTTTGTAAAAATTTTATAATTAGTGGTTCACCATGAACCACCCATGGTTCACCCTAGAAGCAACCTTAACATTAATAGAACTTGGAAGAGGAAATTGCTATTACCTCTTGCCATTCAATGTGACACATCGCATCATATCAGACAACCACATTATACTAATTAAGTTCTCCCTCCATGTGCAAACAAAATAAAAAGATACTAGTAACACACTCTCTAATACACTTTTTTCTATATATTCTATATGATTAGATGAAATGCATGTGGGTCTCATTAAATCATGTGGGTCTCATTCCCAAAATAATGAGACCCACATTCATTTCACTCAAACATAGAGTGTGGTGGAAAGTATATGTTAGATAGTGTATCGGTAGCACTCCTCAACAAAGATTAACACAAATAGATTAGTCCAACCCATTCATCACGTATAATAGTCGATCCATTGGACTAGACTAAAATACACGAAAAACATCATGACAGTCCATTAATTTTAATCACATTCTTTGTATAAAAAAAATATTCTAATCACATTCTCGAGTTAGTTTTAGAAAAAGATGTGATTGAAAAGATTGGACCTACAAATAATTAATAAGCTTTAGTGACATTATATATGTTATTTTAGAACATTATTTTATGTGTCGAATTAAAAGTTGAGTGGAACTACTATTTTTTATTCATTAGATCTGGTCTGTAAACTATAATCTAAACACCCACTAGTGTGCAAAATTGAATCAACCCGACGGAGCTGACCTGAATTGACAGCTTGAGTTTTTAACTCAAGATGGGATACATTTTTATTTTAGACCCAGCTAAAAAAATATACAAAAATGCATTAAATAATAAATATTATTATAGTCATACAAAATTGAAAATCCCATTTTATTTTATTTTTTGGTCAAGCAAAATCACATTTTATGACAATGAAACACTGCACTAATTGGGCTCTGTTAGCCCAACAAGTTGGAGACGAGGAGGCCCATTGAAGAGAAAGGAAAGCGTCCAGGTTGAAGCCTTCGTTGTCGTTGGACCAAAAAAAAAAAAGCCTTCGTTGTCGCATGGACCAAAGAAAAAAAGCCTTCGTTGTCGCACAGTCGCAGCTTGCATCAAGGACCATGGGAGTTCCTGGACACAAAAACAAAAACAAACACGAAACAACTGCTTCTGTAGCAACAACTACAAGTAACCGTAGCTTGGCGGTTTGATTGATTTTGTCTCTGTCTCCGTATTCATGTTCCTCAACTGACAACTCTTAACTCTACACGCTCCTTTACGTCAATTAAAATAAATCAAATTCAAATTTTCATTAAAAAACTCGAACCGAAGGCAAGGAAAGTAATGATGTTCCACCGAAGGAAAAAAGAACCCAGTCCCTTGCCCCTATCAAACTCACAATCGCAGACACCAATGCCTCCTCCTAGTTCCGGTTCCGGTTCCACCCTCTTCAGAACCCCAACACTGACAGCACCATTCAAATCGTTCCTCCTCGTCCTCTCTATACTCCTCAACCTCTATCTCCTCCTCATCCTGTGGGCCCCTTATTACTACTCCGCCACCTTGGCCCCCACCTCCGTCGTGTCTCGCCTCTCCCCCACCACGCGCCGCCACGTCCTCTTCGCCGTCGCCTCCTCCTCTCTCTCCTGGCCGCGCCGCCAGCCCTACGTCCGCCTCTGGTATTCCCCCGACTCCACCACCCGCGCCCTCGCCTTCCTCGACTCCCCGCCTCTCAACACCACCTCCCATTCCTCGCCGCCGGTGGTGATCTCCGGCGACGCCTCCGGCTTCCCTTACACATTCCGGGGAGGGCTCCGGTCGGCGATCCGCGTGGCACGGGTTGTCAAGGAGGCGGTGGATCGGAACGAGTCGGACGTGCGGTGGTTCGTGTTCGGCGATGACGACACGGTTTTCTTCGTGGACAACGTTGTGAGGACCCTGTCGAAGTACGATCACGATCGGTGGTTCTATGTCGGGAGCAACTCCGAGAGCTACGAGCAGAACGTGAAGTATTCGTTTGAGATGGCGTTTGGGGGAGGGGGTTTCGCGATCAGCCACTCGCTCGCTAGGGTTTTGGCTAGGGTTTTGGATTCGTGCCTGAGGAGGTATGGCCATTTGTATGGCAGTGATTCCAGGATTTATTCTTGCGTCGCTGAGCTTGGTGTAGGGCTAACCCACGAACCTGGGTTTCATCAGGTATAGAACCCCGTTACGATCCATTTGCATGTGTTGGATTCATTGGCTATGCTTTTTTCTTAGTAATGAGGAACATTCAGCTAAATATATATGTTTGGTATCGGACTAATTGACACAAACCAGTTCATATGGATTGTTTTCCACTCTCTCTTGCTATGCTTGTTTGAGTAGGTGGAAAAGGGAAAATGGGATCAGAAAATGAGAAGGGGAGTGAAAATAGGGTGGGAAATGGGATTGGGAAGCACAGTCTTAAGTTGTTCTCTGGTTATCCATGAGATGTGATTTTGTGTAATGCTGTATTGTTATAATGTGCTGAAAAGCTCGTAGCCATCTCAATCATCATTCCTTGGTGGATGTTGGATATTTATTTAGATGAGATGAATTATGAAAATGATCAATGTACATCATGTTCAGTTTTGCTGGGTGTGTTCAATGTTGTCTGCATAATATTTGCTTCAACTTTAAATTGTACTTTTGTCTCTGGTGCACATTTGAAGTATGCAAGGCATAATACTTCTATTATTTGGTTTGAGATTTTATCTTATTAATTTCTTTAGCATTTTAAACAAATTTCACGGGCTGTGCTTGAGTATGTTGTCTTGGTATCAAGTTTGATTGCTTTTGCTGGATCTCATTTAGGCTGTGAGTATTCTTTTATCTTTCTATTCAAGCCTACAACTTGTGCAAGTAAAATGATAGACTCTGTTTTTTACACCAGTTAGATATGCGGGGGAATTTGTTCGGGATGCTGGCTGCTCATCCATTATCTCCTTTGTTGTCCCTTCATCACTTGGATGCTGTGGAGCCTCTCTTTCCTAACATGAACAGAACACAAGCTTTGGAACATCTTTTTGCCGCTGCAAATGTTGATCCTGCCAGGATCCTGCAGCAAACCGTCTGCTACGATCGATCGAATTCTTTGACTTTCTCAGTTTCTTGGGGTTTTGTTATCCAGGTTTTTCAAGGAAATGAACTTCTACCTGATCTCCTTTCAGTACAGAAAACTTTTGCGCCATGGAGGAGGGGTAGTAAAGTTGATGCCAATTTTATGTTTAACACGAGAGACTATCCTAGAGATCCTTGTAAAAGGCCTTCTGTATTTTTCTTGAAAAGTGTTACATCTGATAAAAGGGGCATTTGGAGCAATTACAGTAGGCATGTAGTTGGGAGTTGCCTCGAGTCAAATGCTACACGACTGAAGGAGATCATAGTTTTTTCGAGAAAGCTGGATCTTAGTATCGAAGAGGTATTGTTAAATTGTTTATAATTATTCTTTGTTTCTCATGTCTTTTTGCATTCATGTTCAAGTTATTTAACTTTATGTTGTCTTGTTGGTTTTTGTCAGACGAAAGCTCCCGTTCGTCAGTGCTGCAATGTTTTGCCATCTTCTAATGAATCAATCAGTATCCACATTAGACAGTGTATAAATAACGAACTGATCTCCATGCAATCATAGCATTCTTTTTGGGAGTTGCCACCCTTGAAACTTTCATGAGCGGGAATGTTTGGAGGAGTTTGGTCCCATGTTGAAGCTGATATGAGGTGGATGCTTCTTCATTTAGGATGATCTTAGAACTTTGTTTCAATAGGATAGTTTCATTTAGAATCTGAATCATTTTCTTAGTTTCATAGTTGAATGGAAGGTGGATAGATTTTTTTTCAACACTCTTCAATCCATAATTAACTTCATTATATCATTTAACAAGGGATGCTTTCATAGGACTGTCAGCAGTATGTCACTAAGTTTATGTTTCTGAACATAATATTCTTGTCAGGCTTGCCTTCTGATTTTTATTTCCCCGTCTGTTTGCAGTAGAGAAAGATTCTTGATCTCTTTGCTGAAGAAAAATATGTACTTCAAGATAACTACAGATTTTGCTGGTGATCAATCTCTCACAGACAGGTTTTCCTTCGCTTGAAAATTGGTCAACCTCTCACAACTTGCCTGCGTAGCTGAGTTTTTCTAATGGCTTATTTCCCTGCAGTTGTACATATTATTACCTGTATTCCTACCCGCTTCTAAGCACAAAATTTCATGAAAGCTTCCATGTTTCGAGTGAGGTAACCTCTCGGCCAAAGGACCAATTTTACAGTGGAACGTGAGGCCAAGGAGGACCAGGTCTCAATGTAGGCTATAAGTGCTAACTAGTGATTTGCTATATGTTATATAACTGGTGAATTCAGCGGTACACCACCTAATGGGTGGTTTACTATAGAGCATATTATTTATGCATTTTTATTTTATTATTATTATTATTATTATAAAATGTTACAAGTTTAGGTCATCTCCAATTTTACAAGTCTAGCATTGGAACCATGACTTCAATTTTTCCCATAATTCCGCCAAATTGCAGGTTTAAGAGACCAAACTATATTTTATACCAACAAATATATTATGGAAATTTCTAATAACACATGCATAGTTTTCTATGTGCACATACGTGTCCGTTAGTTTCGCGAGTTTATTTTTTTTCTAATACACACATGTCGTGGAACTATTAGTTCTGCGGGTTGTAATTTTTCGCAGAACTGTTAGTTTCGTGGGTTTATTTTTTTTCCAACACACATGCTATGGATCTATTAGTTCCGCGGGTTGTTAGTTTCGCTGTATGTGTGTGTTGGAAAAAAAATAAACCCGCGAAACTAATAGTTCCGCGGACATATATGTGCACATAGAAAATCATGTATGTGTTATTAAAAATTTCCATATATTATTTGTGTTTCATGAGTGTCAACTGTCTATGCTAATATCTGGCAAAAAAAAAAAAACAAACAAACTGTCTTTGCTAACAAGAAATGTTAACATAGCGTAAACGTCTACATCCTCGCATGATGAAATACATTTTTTTTAATACACACTCACGTTTCATGAATGTCAACTATTCATGCGAATGAGAATGGGCAACATCACATTATATCAAATTATTGACCAAAAAAAAATCATGTATTTTATTATTGACCAAAAAAATCATGTATTTTATTATAGACACCATCTCCTCCTTATTTTTATATGGATACATAATAATATATAATAATTGAGAAGAGTTTAAATTACACTGGTGTAACACTTTAATCAATGTTACACTGCTAATAATTTTTCAGCGGATAATTATATTATAAAACACACCGTTAGATTAAAAGTTATTATCATATAGATCATTCATGTGAAATTTCACATCAATCTAAAATCATTTGATGTGTCATTGAGATATGTCAAAATTCATACACTTTAAAAGACATTAATCTTGGGTTTGGCACTCCACTTTGTTATTGAAAATCAATTCAGTTTTCATTGAGTTAATCCATTTTATTTACCTTTACTAAATCATTTCTTTTTTTAAATATTAATCACACTGTAAGCGATAAGAGATACATTACTTTCTACATCATTCAAAAGCGTACACACTTTTTTTATGAGTGGGAAAATAAAAACAAACACAGACAACTATGATCTAATCATAACAAAATGCTTTATCAATACGAAAACTCAGAAGCAACTTATTGGTTGATAATAATATTCCGTGAAACCTTTTATTTACCATTCCTTCATGTATTATACTCAGAGCCTATTATTCTTTCTGTTAGTTTTACGGTTTCACTACCTTCCAACCGTGTATATGTGTGTATATATATAGTATTCGTCAACATTTAGATAGCTTTCTCTGTGTGTCCCCTGTTTATTCCTCTTTTATAAATTGGTTTTGCTCTCTTGGTTGTTCGTCACCTGTACTCTAAGCAGAGCATTCTTCTCTTCTTGCACCATTACTTGGCTTTATCCTAATTATTTCTGAATCGGTGATATGTCTGACAATTCAGCAAGCAGTGGAAGCCACCACCAGGAGGTTTTTAATGTGAACGGTGATCCCTCCAAAAACTCAGGCATCGAAGACTGCGTGCCCCTTTTGCAGAAGGTGTCTCTGTCCTCTCCTAATCCTTCTCTGTACAAAACTCCTTCAAATGCTCTGTTTCTCAAGCCTAAAGCCATATGTTGGTTTTAGAATCCCTGCCTGAAGTATGTAGTATCTATTAGAATTAAAATTTAGTATCTTTGATTTAGCAGTTAACTGATCCTTACAAAATTGACTTATAAAATGAGGAGTGTCTTGCATTATATATATATATATATATTCTTTTATGGCTTTATCTCTGGTCGATATGGGATTTGGGTTTTTTCCAATAGTCACTGTCTGAATCATATATATCGTTGGTTATATGGAGCTTGAATATTTGATTGGTTATTGGTTGTGGATGTTGCATGTTGATCAATAGGTAGTAGCAGAGGTGGTGGGAACGTACTTTATGATATTTGCAGGTTGTGCTGCGGTAGTGACAAACCTTAACAACGACAAGGTGGTGACACTTCCTGGGATTGCACTTGTTTGGGGACTCACTGTTATGGTGTTCATTTATTCTCTTGGCCACATCTCTGGTGCTCATTTCAACCCAGCTGTCACCCTTGCTCTTGCTTCCACCAAAAGGTTCCCCTTGAAGCAGGTCAATCGAATGCAGTCTTTTTCCTCTCTCACTTTGGTATTGTTTGAGCTGCTAGCTATATAGTATAATGTATATACTAGTGATTTTCCTTTACAACTTGCAAGAAAGGCAGTACTGTCGCTCTTTTTCTTTTCTTGATATATACCTCATTATGGATTTGAAATAAGTAGGGATGGATTTGGCTAAATGGCGAAGAATCTCAATTATTAATTACTACCTGTTTTTTTTATCATAAACAAAATGAGTTGTTTTTTAAATTCTTTTTATAAGAAATAATGTCTTGTTTTTAACGCTATTAATTGTTCATTTCTAATTTTACCGTTATTTACTATCAAACTATTTAACAAAGAGTTCACCTCATTAATTATACTATGTCACTTTTAGTCATTTAATGTAAATGATATTTTAAAAAAAATTAAAAAATAGCATTATTAATAAAAATTAACACATTTCAATACATTTATTTACGTTGAATTGTCCTTACTTTTATTTTTATTGCAGGTACCGGCTTATATAATAGCTCAGGTCCTTGGATCCACACTTGCAAGTGGAACTCTCAGACTTGTATTCAATGGCAAGGATGACCGATTTGTAGGAACACTTCCGACTGGTTCTAACCTGCAAGCTTTTGTGATAGAATTTATAATCACTTTTCACCTCATGTTCATCATTTCTGGAGTAGCCACCAATAACAGAGCGGTATATATTTTTTTTTCAATTTATACTAAAAAGATTCTCTGTTTAATTGATGATTAATATTTGGCTCTTATTTTCTATTGAATATTTTGATTAAGATGTGTTAAGCAATGCGGTTGACAGAATACGTTTGCCAAACTCTTGACCTTTGACATGAATTAAAAAAATTGTTGGTTAGATTGACTAACTTTTAAACATATTGCTTATAATTATCTTTTGGAAGAATAATAACGAGTACTTTATTTTTTGTATAATGACAAATATTACGTGTGCAATGACGCCGTACGTACGGATAACAGAGCGGTACATGCTTTATTCCTTTCATTAGCGGTATATAGGAAAAGTTATTTTTGGCAATGAATATGCAAAAGCCTTGGTAAAATATTTACTTGAAATTTATATTTTTGTATTAATTTTTATATATTACGACTTTCCTCATTGCATCGTGTTATGTAATTTTAAAAAAGTTACGATTTTTTTTTACATCCTTTTTCTCTTATATCATTTTTCACTATGTTTTTTCTTTTTGAGAGCAAATATCACTTTTCACTATGTTAAAAAAAGCTTTGTGTATTTTTCGTATCACATTACCTATTACCTATTATTGCATTTATCACTTTCTCTCCTCTCTTTCATTTTTTCCTCTTTCGTTCCTATACTATTTCCATGCCTCATGGAGCATGACACAATCACTTTTATTATAAAATATGTCGTGTTGGTGTCATGTGGTACCATTAAGGTGTTTATGTACTTTATCAAAATCTATAATTAATTCAAATATTTACAAATCATATCTCATGACGTTTTTTTTTGGGTCAACTTATCTCATGACGTTTGTTCATTATTTTTTTTCTTTTTTTTGTCAATATTGTAGATTGGTGAGATGGCTGGGCTTACAGTTGGGTCCACAATACTACTAAATGTGTTGCTTGCCGGGTATTTAACTCATCTCAAAAGTCAAAACCTAATTGAAGATACATTAGTCAAAGAAATTAAGGATATTAATTACATCCATTTTTGACAGGCCAATAACTGGAGCATCAATGAATCCAGCAAGGAGCTTAGGGCCTGCTATTGTGCACCATGAGTATAGAGCAATATGGATATATTTGGTGTCACCGATTTTAGGAGCTTTGGCTGGTACATGGTCTTACAATTTCATTAGGTACACAAGAAAGTCAGTGCGCGAGCTCAACCACAATGCCTCTGTTTTCCCTCAAATTGGAGCAGAACTTTAATGGTGTGGAATAATTTAACAACAAATTCAAGATTTTTTTTTTTATAATGTATGGTGGATTACAGTAAAGTTCGCCATATAACTGTTTGCTCGCTGCATGCAGCATAGTTAATATTTTTATGCAACATGATTCCGATTTACATCTATAAATATTGAAAAAGTCTGTTAAATATTTCAAGGCATTGATTTACGTATGCGCCTGAAGCTGTCATCTCTAATTACTAAGCTCTATTATATATTTCTTTTCGTGAACACACTAAGCTCTATTATACTTAATTCCAAGTTACATTGTGAAAAATTGTTTTTGTTATAAAATCCTAAAGCCCGTTTAATTGCCTGTGGTTTTTTCTAAACAAAAGTAATTTCTTTATGTTAAAAATACTTTTAAAAAAGGGTAAGCCTTTTTTAAGAATGAAAATCTCAAAATAATTCATTTGTAGTTTTTTAGAAGTTATCCTGAATAGCTATTCAAAAATATTTGAAAAAATACTTATTTTTTTGACACAAATTAAAAAAATATGTTTTTATTTTTTGACAGCAAAAAAAAAATATGTTTTTAATCTAAAACAAGGGGAATTATAAATAGTTTCTCAAAAAAAATATTTAAAAGAGCAATTGTTTTTTCAGGCAATTTAAAAATTATTATTTTTGATTTTTTTGTCAATATTAAAATCATTTAAATTTTGAATTTGAATTTGAATTTTAATAAACGGATCCCGAGTCTTAGGGCCTTGAATCCCTTCCAAGTCGAACGCGTGACTGACTGGGCTTTTAAACGTCTACACCCCTTGGACAAAAAAAATTTCTACACCCCATGACCCAAAAAAACGTCTACACCCTTGGACACGCATCTTCCAAGTTACAATCCTTCATGTCTGGAGTGTGCTCGGCTGTTTATGTGTTTTGGTGTTTTTTGTTGTTTGTGTTTTATTTTGCTGTTGTTCATTGCTGTGTTTTGTTTTTCTAGCTTAACTTACCTTTAATGTTTTGGTGTTGTTGTTTGGTTGGTTAATGTTTTCGTTGTTTTTAGTTTGGGGGTAAATACAGTGTTCTTGCTGTATTATGGTCAGCAACGCACCTTGGGTTATATTGGTGTATTTTTCGGTTGCTTGCTTATGCTGTCTTCGGCCGTATGGCCTTTGTATCTTTGTTGGGCTTTGCCCTTTCAATATTATCAGATCTTTGGACAAAAAAAAAAAGCTACAATCCAAGCAACCTTGCGGCAATTATTTGAGGCATTTTCTAAACACACATACATACACTTCTAAACACACATATACTTAAATATAAAAAGACTAAAAGACCCTCAAATTTTCACACACATTGTTTACGCACACACACAGACTCATGCATTAAAAAATTATATTGCAGAACTAATAGTTATGTAATCCAAATTTACATTACAAAAAAAATTACATTGCGGAACTATTAGTTTCGCAATGTAATTTTACGCAGAACTATTAGTTTCGCAATGTAATATTTTTTGAACGTAAATTTACATTAATAGTTCCACGTAAAATTACATTGTGGAACTAGTAGTTTCGCGTAAAATTACATTGCAGAACTAATAGTTCCGCAATGTAATTGCAGTGTAAATTTACATTAGTTCTGCAATGTAATTTTATGTTACAAAAAAATTTACATTGCGGAATTATTAGTTTTGTATGTAATTTTTTTATGCGTAAACCTATGTGTACACGTGACCAGTGTGTGTGAATATTTGAGGGTTTTTTGGTCTTTTAAAATTTAAGTATGTGTATTTAGAAATATATGTATGTGTGTTTAGAAAATACCTTATTTAAACCTATAATTGTTTTGACCAAAAAAAAACTGTCCTTGTGTCCCTCAGTCATAGCTCAGTTGGAAAAAGCCAGGGGAATGCATGTATGATGACGTGGGTTCGATCCCAAGCTACCCCTCTCTCCATTCCTTGTGTGTGTGAGTGTGTATGGACCAAAAAAGAAAGAAAAAAACCTGTCCTTGACCTCCTTGTTGACTAAAAAAAACATGTCCTTTATATCCTTTTTTTTTATAAAACTTCTGGCTCCGTAGGGATAGTGTAACCCCCCCCCCCCCAACTCCCCTTTTATTATTTCAGGATTTAGTTAATAGAAGGCAAATAAGCATACGATGCCAGTATTAATATTATTCTATTTTCATGCATTCAGTGTCGTAGTTGAATTTTCTAAAATGAGAACAAATACTCAGTCCAACAAGTAAGCATATGGAGAAAGAAATTGGAACATGTCAATCTGGGAATGGGTCTGGAGACAGATAGGACGAGATTTTTTTAGGTGAACCCTTCATTTTGAAGAGGGGAAAAAAGGAAAAGGAAAACCGATAAACGCACAATTTGAAGGAAAACGGAAAAGAAAAGAAAATAAAGCAAGCCATAAAATAGGTGTAAAAGCAACAGTGGAATTGTGCTTTCAGGCCTGAATTTGATCGTAAAAGCAAGGATTACACGTTAATAACCATATGGTGATGGTTGTTTAATGCCCACCTATTTCTCGTGGCTGTTAAACACATTTTGCCAAACCAGAAGACCTTGTCGTTGAGTTGTTGTGGCGGAAATTAGGAGACGTTTTAATTTACCTGACAGGTAGCCTACCCCTTTCTACATTGTTTTCATTCCTAGTCAATGACTCAATGCATAGTATACTTGACTTGTTTGCCCAATTAAGCCAACCGTGCGAATCTAATTGGAAGGGACACTATAGTTTCTTCTCCCAAATCAACCTACCCTCCCTAAACCCATCGTTACACAACACATGATGGGATTATAACTGACTTCAATCGAATAACGTCAAAGAAAGCTCTTGGCTCTCTCACGCCGTGGATCGCGCTGCCTCTCTCTTTGCTTAATTACAATAATAGTTCTTCAAAACCCGCCAGAAACCCTTTCCTCACACGCAGCACACATGTGAACCTTGTGAAGGTTTGATATTATTAATATCGATCCCTCTCCATCTCCATAAACTAACTTGATCCATTGTTTTCTTTTCTTCCCTTTAAGATGCAGTTGTTTCACAAACACAACAAAGCACAGTCTCTGGTTAATTTCATTTTAGTCACATCTTCATTCTGTGGCTTCTATGTCCTCGTATCAGTTCTAATCTTGGGGAGATCGAAGCTACTACTGCATGTCCATTCCTCTTCATCACAGGGTGATGACGTGTCCACGCCCACCACTCTTGATCACCTCGTGTTCGGAATTGCTTCCAGCAAGAGTTCATGGCCAAAGAGGAAGGACTATGTGAAGCTATGGTGGAAAAACGACACCAATAATGTTGCAATGAAGGGTTGTGTGTTCATTGATAGCCTCCCAAACGATACTTCTCATTCTTCTCTTCCTCCTCTCTGTGTCTCTGCAGACACCTCACGGTTTCGCTACACTTACCGTGGTGGGCTTCGCTCGGCGATACGCGTGGCACGTGTCGTGGCGGAGACTGTGGCATTGAACCATTCGGGGGTGAGGTGGTATGTGTTTGGTGATGATGACACGGTATTCTTCCCTGAGAATTTGGTGAAGACTCTTTCCAAATACGATCATGGGCTTTGGTACTATGTCGGTGCACACTCTGAGGTTTATGAGCAGAACCGGGTGTTTGGTTTTGGGATGGCTTTTGGTGGTGCGGGTTTTGCTATCAGCTCCTCTCTCGCAAGGGTCTTGGCGAGGGTTTTCGATTCGTGTTTGGAACGGTACCCTCATCTCTATGGGAGTGATGGCAGGGTGTACTCTTGCTTAGCAGAGCTTGGCGTGGGATTAACACATGAACCAGGATTTCACCAGGTAACCAATGAGTGAACCATCAATTTAATCTCTTAAATTGTGAAATATTGTTAATTTAGTTCATGAAATTATTAATATTTCAAATTAATCGCTGAAATTGAAAATTTTCACTCACATTAGTTCCAATCAAATAATTTCAAGGACTAAATTAACTAACAGACCAATATAATAGAGATTTTTCAGGTTCAAAGACTAATTTAGAATATTAATAATTTTAAGAACTAAGTTCACGTTACTTTACAATTTAAGGACGACTTTGGTGACTCACTCACTTTAAATTGTGATTACTCTTATTAATCATGGGTGATTCCTTTTTCTTCCTTTTGATTAGTCATATTAATCTTTAGTTTTTGTGGTTATGAAATGGGAATAGGTTGATTTGAGGGGAGATACCTTTGGCCTATTGGCTGCACATCCAGTGACTCCCTTGTTGTCTCTGCATCACCCGGATTACACGGATCCAATCTTTCCAAACATGACAACTACACATGCTCTGCAACATTTCTTTAAAGCTGTGAATGTTGACTCCCAGAGGATGCTACAACAAACGGTTTGCTATGACAGGTGGTTTTCATGGACAATCTCGGTGTCATGGGGATACGCTGTTCAGGTCTTCCCGAACCACATGTTTTTGCCAGATGTTATGAACGTGCAAGAGACGTTCAAGCAGTGGAGGAAAGGGAACATGTTGGCAAAAGCATATACCTTCAACACAAAAGGACTTCACCCTGACCCATGTAAAAGACCCACCATCTTCTATCTGGACAGTGTGTCTTCTGGTAAGGATGGCATCTTAAGCAGTTATAGGAAATCTTTTTACAATTGCTCAAACGAATCGGTGTCTCCCAAGAAACTGGAAGTGATCAAAGTGGTCTCAAATAAACTAGACCTTGACATCAAGCAGGTAACTAACTAACTAACTATATCAGACACACACTGGTATTCCTTCTGGGTTGCTAGGAGGATATGGCTTAACATTGGATATGGATAGTACTTACAAAATTTTCTTTTGTATTCAGTTGCAGGCTCCAAGAAGGCACTGTTGTGATGTGTTGCCCTCTAGTGCCCGTGACCAACTGGAAATTGCAATCAGAGAATGCAAAGATGAAGAATTGATTTACATGCACTGAAGTGTTGCCTGTGCTGTGACCAAGTGTTGGTTCTTTTTTTATCTAGTTCGTCTACCAAGGGTCGTTTAGTTTATGAGATTGTAAATTATGATAAATTATAAGAGTAGATTAATTGGTAGCTTTTAGCCCTGCCTTTTTGTTTCTCTGAGAGCGTAAAAAGTAGTGCGAAAAATAAGCCAAATAACATATCTATGATTAAAATTACCTAGCCGGCCGGCAATGTAATACTTTCTTCATCTTAAAACCATGCTCCTCGTCAAAAGGAAGAAAAAGTTAAGGGAAATTAGAAAGTCATAACTAACACTGTTAAATAAAAGTAGAGTACTCAAAAGAGGACAACTTTGGCCACACTATGCACAATTCCATGTTATGGTTGACATCCGAAAACAATGTAAGTGATCCCAGTCTCAAGTACTTTAGTCAAAAGACCCAAGAGTTTCTCGGCCAAATCTCTCAAGAAGCTGTGTTAAACCCAAATTTTAATGCAGCTGGAAAATCAGAGATTGATGAGTATAACACAGTGTATGGATGGATTGCAATGAATGCCTTAATCAGTCACTTGCTTATCTTAAAGCATGTGGTGAGGAAAAATAGGGAGTGAGAGTATATAGTGGGATTTGAAGAGTAAGATATGAGATCTACCCCTTTCTTAATGATTAACACCCTCATACTCCTCCTCTAATTACCTCTCCCAGACTCCCACTCCTGATGCAAATTCTCCATATCCTCAACCAGAAAATGGTTCAGCAAATGGCTTTGAGCCTGGGACAATTGTGATCATTGGGTTACTGTCACTTTTTTAACTCATTATGTTATACAGCACGTATAACGCGGTGATCAATTGAAAATATATTATAAAGCACGTATACCCAGTAAAAATATATTATCAAGAAATAAAGGACTAAATCATTTCATTCTTCAAGGAATTATAACTCTCACCTCTATAAAATGATTTATTTTCACTTTGTATGAATTCAACAAGTCTTAGAAGTGAATCATCACTGCTTCTATTTTTTTACAGAAAATAATTTGCCATTCAAAATCTTTAATTAGAAAAATATGATCGCTTTGGAAAAAAAGTAAGACCGATCTTATTTTTCTATTTTCCTTGCAAAGTATAAAAAACGGAACATGTATGTAATCCGACCCGGTCCACATAAGCCGGTTGATAATGGATCGCAATTAAACGGGCTGAATCTTCGACCCAAGAAAGGGCTGAGTCAGGTTGGTCCATGAATCAAATGGGCCCTGAAAACCATAGACCCATAGTTAACTCGTGTAGGCTCATAAGTTGTTAGTCACTGATAAAAAATATAAAAAAATTGTAAAATCAATTAAAAAATAAAAATATAAAATTAAAAGATCTTTTCTTTTTTGTTTTTGGTCAACAAAGAGATCTTTTTTCAAATGAAAAATAAACCAGTAAAGTGGTTAGCCGATTAGCCTCGGATTTATGAAGGAAGCTTACATGGGCTGTAAGTTATGCAGGCTCCATGGATATGTAATATGTTACACTCCATTATTATCTTTAATAAAGTTAAAATTCCTATATCTTGTCAATTAAGTTGAAAAGGGGGCTACCAATCACCTTGTGATATGAAGAATTCGGATATGGAGCAATCGTAATCGTTAAGGTAACAACTTCAAAATTATTCAATAATTGTTCATTGTTTGGTTTTGCGATACATAATTTTTAGGATGAGCTTTTAAACTTTGGTTTTCCAACCATAATGATATTCCTCTCTTTTTTTTTTTTTACAGAGAAGGTGGATTCAAACTCGAGTATCAGGCTACAAATATTAAGCTCTACTAATTAAGATAGCACCCCTTAACTATATTTCCATCATTAACTCTTGCAAAGTATTATTTACCATTTGACTACCATATTCTGCAAAAATCTGAACCTCAATTATGTGAGTATAAATCTAAGCTTAAATATAATAGATAAATAATGTGATAAAAAAATTGACATAAAAAGAGAAAAAAGTATTAAAAATATGAGTATCCAAAAATCATTACTCTTTCTAAATACTGAATACTATTTCGCTTACACCAATTGATAATTTCAAACAATATTATACCATCCCTATGAAAAGACAGCACATATATATTCTTTTGAATTTTTCTTTTATTTTCTTTTTCCTTTTTTCCTTTTGCTAACCGAGAATGATGCCACTCTACCTAAAATATTTACTTTTCTTTTCTATTTTCTTTGGAAAAAGAGGTTTCAGAATCTACTCATATACAGTGGCACCATCATGGTATTCCCCACCTGCTTTGCATGGGCCATTTTACCATTGCCTCTGATTCAAACACCATTTGGTGTAACTCATTACACAATCGTCCATGTTTGCTCTCGTAAACAGAACCTAATAATGGATTAGTATAAATTACGGCCACACGAAAAAGTATAGTATTTAGCATGTAATTATAATCGGATTAATAGCTAACCCCAAGGGACGAAGTGGAGTGGTAATAAAAATTGTTCTTCAGGGGCTCATCCATTGTTGATGATCAAACGTGTGGAGGACCAATGTCCTCCGTTTTAATTGATTACTCACTCCGTTGGCTCTCTTCCCACCATCATTTCACACTCCTTTACTATTGCTTTAGTATTTTTTAACCCCAATAAACATTAAGCCATCCTTATCACACATTAATGGCCATGACCTGGAATTTTTTTTGGATACATGCCATGACCTGGATGTTGATACTTCACTTGTTTTTGGACTTAATTTCCCAAAGTTGAGTCATAAAATATTATCTTTGTCCATAATTACGAGAGATTTTTGATAATTTTTTTGTCACTTTTTATAAGAGTCATTCAAAAATATATCTTGTATTAATTATTTTTTTTACCCAAATTATCTTTTATTTATTATGAATATTTTTTGTCTCTCTTTCCTATAATAAATGGAGAAGAGAGAGATAATATTTTAATTAAGTGAGAGAAAGAAAGTGAAAAAAGAGATACTACTAAGAGCAATTTTGGTAACATAATGTAAATTATCCTAACAAATTTAATACTTTTAATTAAACAAACTAATTTTCTTAATGGGTAAAAATTAGGTAAAAATTTATTATAACTAAGGACAGGGGTAATATGTGGGTACCGGTGGCCATCAATTGGTCTTCAAATCAATGCACAATCTTTTCTCTCTTCAATTTTAGCACATTTTATTCTTTCTCAAGTTCAACCCTTATAACAATTTGGGAGAGAGCGCTTTTCTCTAGGCAAAGGCAGATAAGAAACATTACTGACATCAAGAACTATCGTTGAATTAGTTGTTTTTGTCTATAATTTTTTACAATATCAAAAATCAAGATATAAACGCAATCATAACTACAACTACAATTTAAAGCATTGGCGGATAGCAAAGGAACAAAATATAATGTGATTCGGTCGAGGGCTAATTCCTGAAAAGAGAGAGGATTAGTTCTTTGTGCCAAAAGCTATTGCAACTCCTCTAGGACCACCACATGGTTTACAGTGAAATATTGTTTAGGAATCTTAAGAAGACAATGAATACAGTCCAAATGAATGCATTTTTATATCTTTCTGTGTTACATCTTTTAAAGCACTCTTCTATGTTTATAGGTACACAAACTAATCATGCGTTGTAGCAAAATGCTGAGCATCTATACGCAGGGAACATTGTGCAAATAATTAACTTCTATAATTCTTTTACTAACTTCATGTGTTCCTTCTGTCTTCAATTGATTTTTTACATTTTTAAACCATTTTAAATAGGTTAAGCCATGCAGTTGAATATAATTTATAAAGGTGGATTATTTAGATGTAATATGATTGTAGAAAGGAAAAAAAAGAAGTTTCTACATAAGGGAACAATGGGAATTGCTCTTTGCATACTCTTCATCATAGCTTAACATTCATCATACAAAACAATTGAACATTACTGCGATACAGATCCAGTTCAATATTTTACCCCAAAACTCATCATATCATTTAACCAAGTAGGGCCCTCAATTTAATAATTTGAGTTGAAAAAATGACCCATCATCTTTTTTGTCATACTTCATTGAAGATGGCCCATAACTATCCTTTTCAAACGGAAGAAACCATCATCACCTTTCTAGCCTCTATCCTCTGAAAAGACAAACTTCAATTGTCCAGACAAGCCAAGGGTTCAACCTTATTCACAAGGTGTTGATCAAATGAATATATGGCTATAGTTAATTAATTATTGGGATAACCACATTAATTACATCACAGGTTTCACATGTTTGTTGTCAAGTTGCGCTACTCTATAGGTCATTTCGGAGGCTCGTACCAACTAAAAGACCATAATCAAAATGTTTGTCCCTATTTCTTTCTAAAAATGAAAAAGAAAGGATTTGAAGCAGGATCATGTTATGTTTAGTCAGAAAAATATAAAAATATTTTTTTTACCCAATTTATAAAAGTTATAGGAAAAGCAATGCAATCATATCGAATCATATCATACTTGTAAAACCCTTTTCTAAGTGCTACTATTAAAATTTCTGATACATTGCTTTTGATTTATTTATGCATCTGATTTTTGCTACTCTGCTTTTGTTGATCAATGAATCTGATTCTTTCTCTCGTTATCTCAAACAAGTATCCATAGAAACAATAAAACTGAGAATTCAGTAAGATTGTTCTGATTTCAGATTTTGTATCTTAAATTTAAGATCTAACTCAATTTCATAAAACTAATTTTTAAGGTGATAATTATTGCTTAAGCTTTATAGTAGTATATTTTCTCTTATCGATATGAGACTTAGGTTTTTTCCTGACACAACACTTGATTTTATCTATTCAATTATTTGCTTGCCTCCATAGTAGTGAGTAGTACAAGCCTATCTCCAATGTCTGTTCCACCACCAATAAAATGCTAATTTTGTTTGGTCCCCAATGTCAATCAGCAATCTCCATCTAACCCGTGAGTTTGTGGTACCAATTGCCAAGTCAGTCGATGCCGAATGCGGAGTCGTTGAAGTAAGCAAAACACTAGATTCCTGATTAAATCTGACATTACTAGGAACTGTTCAAATATATATATCTAATCAGTGATCGATCACATTCGCACTATTTAACTTGAATTAAATTATTAAATTCACCCCACCTATTTTAGAAACTACCTAACTCTGTTTACTCTCCGGGGGGGCGGGGGGAGGGGAATGATGAATGGGAAAGAAAAAAAATAAACATCCAATCAAAACCCAAGCTAAGGAGTGAAGAAACTTTTTAAGTGGATTCCACACCCACTTCTTTCTTTGTCTTCACTTTTCTCTGTTATTCTAAACATTAAAAAACTTTCTTTTTCTCTTCAAAATCACTCTATTTTTTCTTTCTTTTTCTTAAAAAATAAACACACCGTAAAAGAAGTAGAGAAGAAAAAAAAACAAGATAGAAAAAATAAGTAAGGAAATAAATAAATTTTTATATGTTATTTGAATTAAGAAAAAATAAATTATCTC
Organism: Glycyrrhiza uralensis; assembly: GCA_030159175.1. Taxonomy (NCBI): domain Eukaryota; kingdom Viridiplantae; phylum Streptophyta; class Magnoliopsida; order Fabales; family Fabaceae; genus Glycyrrhiza; species Glycyrrhiza uralensis. Next base: position 49,390,555 of record BRZY01000003.1, on the reverse strand, counting down.
TTTGCTTCTTTAGTTAAATAAAAAATTAAAAAAACTAAATAAATAGTATAATGCCTTTTTTATTTTAGCAAAATAGAAAAATCAAGTGAGTTTAAATTTACTAAATAAATAAATAAACAATCCTTTTCAAAAGTTTAATTTCCAAAGAACCAAAAGTCAACTTTCCCCATTTCATTTCTACCCGTCACACTTTTTTCTACTTCAAATCCATATATAATCCATAGTAACATAACAAAGTATGGAGATTTTTTTCCTATTATTATGTCCTCCCCCCTCCCTTACTTCCTTCCACTTGTTTAGTTTCCATTCCATCCAGGATTTCCGTTCTTAGCAAACAAGATAAAACAGAACATAAAATAAAATTCATTGTACAAGAAGAAATTAAAATATTAAATAATTCACATTAAATTATAATGTAGCAATGTATTACAATCTGAAACACAAGGGACATGTTCCATAACTTCATTCACCATTTTCTCCCCAACCAACCCGATTTAGATGTAGGTAATTAAAAACACTTGGTAATGGTCACTGGTGACGGTGATGAACACACTCAGCAGGGGTAACTGGGAACCTAGAAGTATCGGCACAATAGTCATAGACCATATGGTTGGCCCTGACCCACATAAGTTGATGGCTCTGGTGCAAGCTAAGCTCAGACAAGTTAGGCTCATCCCACCAATACTTCCTATCCTCACCGCTGCTGCACCGCTTGGCGTTATCCACTGCAGTCACTGTCACGGGACACTCGCACGCGTTGATCTCAAACGCCTTGTACGTTGCAATGAACGGTGCATGGCTCCAATCCGTCTTCACTCGACCACCCTGTGTGGCCCAATCATCCGCATTCCATATAGAACTGTACACACCCATTGGCTGGTCCTTTGGAAACGGAATTCCCCTGTGTTCCATGTTCGTGTGTACCCTTATTGGAGTTTCATCCACTAGAAATCTGAATCAATTGAGGAGAGAAAAAAAAAAAGGAATATTATCCTAAATTGAGTTATTGATCAATTGAACATAATGTGAATTTTATTTATTTATTAGTGATGCCTTATAAAGGAAAAAGGTTGAAAAAGAGTCTTGCAAGTACCATACAAAGAAAAAATAGTGATGCCCATGGCATGTTGTCCAAAACAATTGACAGAGACAAAAGACATACATAGACGGAGACCAGTGTGTTTGTACATTCGTATTCTGCAAATAACCCATTAGGAGTGAAATTGTCCAAGATTCTATCTCCTTTTTTTCCATGGGTCTGTTTTATTGAGTGACCCCAGGGGGAACACAATGACAAGAAGCTTATGATGGATCAACCACCACTGGAAAAAAAGCAGCATATTTCGTGTTTCCTTTACAGCTTTTTCAAGATTCCATCCCTTTTCTTATACTTTCTATTCATTTTTTGTTATTGGGCTTTCACTAGTCCTAAATAACTCAAAAGTTAAATGCAAAGAGCCGTTATCTTTAATGCAGAGCATGATAGTAGTAATTAACGAGGAGATCAATGGGTGCTTACACAACTTGACGTTGATTCCAGAAAATAGAGTAGGAGTGGAAATCCTTGGTGGGGTCGAACCAGAGGTCGAGTCTCTGCTCCCGGTTACCCACTCCATTCACATACAAGTTGGTTTGCACCGAGTAAGGTTCCCCTGAGGTGTTGCCTAAAAACTCAAAATCAAACTCGTTGTGGTTTGGACCGTCCGATGACATCTGACATCACAAAAGTTAGTTCATTTAGCACCAATATCGTCAGAGTCAATTAGATTCCTCAATAATTGAATCAGATAAAAGTGAAAAAGAAAAGTAGTCAATTCAACCACAGAATGATATGAATTATGAACCCTACCACTGTTTTGGTTGATCATGGTGAACATGAAATCCACCAAAATTGAATTTAGCAAAAGCATTGAATATTGATTCGTGTTTCGTGGATTGGAAAGTCGAGGACAAAAGTAATAAATGCAAACATTAATTGGATGTAAAATAATTCACTGGGTAAAACGGTAGTAGGAACCTGCCACTAATAGCTGTTGTACTATTCTTTCAATGAATTCCCAAAATTTATACTCCAAAGTAAAAAATTTCTTACACTTGGGATTTATTGAATAGTTAACAACAGTTGGATAGACACCCCAATTAGAATTTATATTGAACTGATTTGAATTTTTTTTTTCAAATCACTTAAAAATATATCCTTAATATCTTCCGTAATACTTAATTAAAAAATTAATAAAAAGTTTAAAATTTATATTCAGTTTATTCACTTACATAGAAAGCAGTAACAGTTCCAGCAGAGTCACCCTCGACAAGCTTAAGCTGGATGGATACTTTCCCAAACATATACTTGCTTTTGGATCCAAAACCAGCACCTGAATTAATGTCCAAGCCAGCATTATTAACCTTAAATAACATATAACTAACAGTTTTATTGGCAAAAACTGGTTTAAAATGCGGATTGAATGGCCTGGTGGGGGAAAAAAAGGCTGAATAAAACATAAAGCAAAGTTTGCAGTTTTGAAGTTTGTAAAATGGCGGAATAACAAGGTTGGAGGCTTGTAAAAACCAGAAGAGGGTGATTTAATTACCGGAGTAGTTATCAAGTTTGAGTTTAAGGAGGTCTCCTTCGTGCAAGAAATGGTCGAAAGCCCAACTTGGTTGGAAGAGTTCATCAAACTTGGCAGAGGCAGCCACGGCCACCCCTATCACAAACATAAGACCCACAAACAATCCGAGGAACCCAGACATTTTAGACATTTGTAGCAGCAGTTACAGTGGAAAAATTAAGGAGAGTGAATCAATTCCTATTTTTTAGATTAATAAAAAAGAAAGGGGGAAGAGCAGAGTGAAGCTTCTACTCTGAAACACTGAAGTGAATTGTGTGCAAAGGCCCTTTGGCATGTTGGGTTTTATAGCCAATTTTTTTTTCAATTTCAAATTCCCAGTGGCTTGGGAAACAAGCTCCTCTTCCCTGTCTCAACGTACACATCATCGAGGAGTGTGCCACATCAGCTGCCAGGATGGATTTCAAAAACCAAGAAAAAGGACATAACGATGATGTGGTGCATGGCAAATAGTGCCGTTACTATGGCCAGTTACAGAATAGTAAGCTATTGTTTTCTCTCTCCCTCTCAAAATAAGTTTTTACTTAACAAAAACATTTTTTTAAGAGTATCTACAATATTTTATCACATTTTGAAGTATTTAAATGAGTCTCACTAATATATTTTTTTTTTTTATTTTTTTAAACTTAAATATCTCATAAATATTATACCTCTTCAATCTAATATTTCTAAAAAAAATTCTTAAATAGACCCCATCGATATCTCATATCATTACATTTAACCAATAACAATTTTTTTAATTTTTTAATTTAACTTTTTTTATCCATAAAGCAAGACATGACCCACCATGTTTTTAATGGGTAAGTGCTTAGGAGAAGTACTTAACTAAACACCTATATTTAATAAGCATCTCAAGGAAAATGTTCTCCAATGTATAATTCTTAATAGGCATTGATGCTTTATTTGGTGAAATGCTTAATAAGCACTCATTGAAGATGCTCTAAAATAAGTATTCATTTTAGGATTTTAATGAAGTATTAATTAAATTATTCTATTTTACTCTTAATAAATGTAGTGAATAAATTTTTAAATATAGTGAACAATAAATAAGTAGCAAGGATAAGTTAATAAATTTATTATTTTCACCCTTGGGGCAAGAATAAAATGAAACAAGTCAGAAGGGGGGATGGTTAAAGAGAAAAAATAAATAAAAAAATGGATAATTTTATATATATTGTTTAAATGAATGAAAAATATATAAAAAAGGGTAAAATTTCTCCACTCTATTAGTTTGGTTGGATTGACAGAATAGAAGAATGGAAAGGGAAAAAGTAAATAATTAATTTAATATTTTTTAAATCTTAATAAAATGAGAAAAATTAAGTGAATTCCATATTATATGATGAATGAATAAATAAATAAATAAATAAATAGATAACATTAGAGAGATCAATGGATTGTTTGAACTCGAATTTTTTTTCATGTTTTCTCTTTACAACAGAACGGGAGAAAATGAATGATATGTAGTTCTCAATATTTCTCCATTTACTTTTGTCGAAACACACACAGGGTAAATTTAATTTTTTTTTCATCTTTAACAGCAATACAATATCGTGTCAAAATCCTCCTATTTTCTTGGTTAGGCAGCGTTCACAGTGTAACGCTAGAATTTCTTCGTTCTGAAAGGACAAAGGTTATGGGGAAAATACCGTGCAATAAAATGGAGCCGTATTGGATGGATACAGATTATAGAAGAAGCAGGTTGTGGCGGTCTAGTTGTCATCGGTAGTACAAGTTTGAAAGGACGTGCTTTTTTTCCTCCCAAACAAGGCTTACATTACACCCTTCTCTTTCAACCATTTTACGGCACCATCGCGCGCGTACGCGTAAGGGAATACTCGCTCATGAACAGAGACGCGTGTCTTGCACCCTAGGCCTTTTCTTTGTGCGTTGTGCAAAAGTAATTCACTGAACTAGCTATGAGAAATGAGGAAGGCGTGCGATTTTGTTGATCACGATCTTCTTTGTGTCTCGTTTTCACTTTTGCTGACAGCATTTCCAGCTGTCAAAGGGACCACTACTTTTTTGTGCATACGTGTGTGTCCATGTGTGTGAGTATATATGCTACTACTAGTATTCTGGATTAATTCATATATAAAAAAAAATAACTAATTTATACTAATGGCTTACTAGAGAATGCCGTTGACATAAAGAAAAATAATTAAACCTGTTATCGAAAAAAATAAAATAATTGAACCAAACACAGTCTATGTATATTACTTCTTCTATCTTATATCATTTGTCATTTTATGCAATGTACGTATTAAGAAAATTACTAATTTTAGTAATTATTAAGATAAAATAACTTATTTTGACTAAAATGTCCTTATTATAATAGTTAATTAAGTATATAAAAAGGACTAATTAATATATATTGTAGATAGAAATACGGACAAAACAATTAATATTTTTATATTCTAAAATGATAAATAATATGAGATAAATAATTAAAAATATAAAACTGATGGATTTATAAGATTGAATGGGATTTGGACTAAGTGGAGTCGTGCAGTCGCACAATCACATGATCGGAACCGTTGATTGAGATCGAACATATGAAGATTTTAAAGATAAATTGAGTTTAAAATTTAAGTTAAAATCGTAAATCATCATATCTCAATTTAACGATTTCAATTATGTGATTACATGACTACATCGAGATGATGACTGCAACGATGACTGCACCCAAACCATATCCGTTTTTTTTTTGGGTCAACAAACCGTATCCTATTGAATGAGTGTATTTGCTTTTGCTTTGGCCGTATTGTTACTATTGTACGGTTCGTAGTTGAGTTGAGGCCCTTTTCATGATGGGGTACAGAAAGCCGGGAGTCACGCAATTCCAGAAAATATAGTTACTTTAAATTAATGTTATGTTACAATCTTGCAAGTTGCAAGAGTTCCTTCAGGTCGTAAAAATCTGCAAACTGATGCAATATATTTATCGAGCATTCCGCAGTCTGCATAGTGCACTTCCCATTTGTAGTTTACCTTTGACATGATTTCCAATCGCTTTGGCAAAATAATAAAGAAGATATTTTTCAAAAATAAATTTTGAGATATTGAGTAATAACAAATTTAATATGTTAGATTTTATCAACAAAAAAATTTAATATGCTAGAGAACGAAATTCAGTATCTTGCAAATAATTCATTTGCATAATTTTTTTCTTATAAATATTGAGTAATGAAAAGATTTTTCCTTTTTGAAAGGTTTGAGTGGGATTCACAATTTCAGAGTTCAGAGCGCAGATTTACCGAACCGGGTGACTTTCACCATGGATCCAATCGCATCGATGTTTTCTTGTAGCATACATGTATTGAATTTTCTGGAAGTGTGGGGAATAGAGGTGAAATTATTACCGTGATGTAATGGTACGAGGGTATTAGCATATGGGGCCTTTTGAAGCAATGTAATCAATGCCAAATTTGCAATTTTCAGTGACACGAGTGTGAGAAGGCAAGTTTTTCCTTGTAAAAGTAGGCTTTCCCGTTTTGAGAATTCACTGCGATCCAACGCCTAGTTATTACTAGCTCCCAATCCCATCACGCCAGCATTGCATAATTTCGTTTGTCTTTTTGTGCAGAAGATTATCAGACCTTGAAGTGATTCCATCAGTTACTTCGTTTTTTTTTTTTCCTCTGTTCGGTGGAAAGGTTTAAAATTGTGTAATTTTTTATAAGTTTCGTTTTGAGTAAATAGTTATTTTGGTCCCTGAGAGTGTCAGACGATATTGTTTTGGTCCCTGACAGATAGAAAATTATTAAAAGGTCCTCAACTGTCAGCTGTTAGTCATTTTGGTTCCTGAAAGTGATTACTTACTGTCATTTTAGTCCCTAAAAGTGATTACATTCTTGACGGCAGGGACTAAAGTAACTAACGAAAAACATGAGTTAATGACCTTTTAATAATTTTCTATCTATCAGGGACCAAAGTGACACCGCATGACACTCTCAGTGACTAAAGTAACTATTTACTCGTTTGGTTTTTTAGATTAGTTTTTTTAGGTCAAAAGATTAGTTTTTTTTTAATCACAGAAACATAAAAAAAAATTGGTCAAAAGATTAGTTTATTCATGGAAAAATAATATTGGACCCAGATTTGTTTTTGGTCAAATTGGGCCCAGATTTGAAATAAACATAGTCATTAGTAACATTGGGCCCAGATCTGAGATATATTTCCTCTTGATATCGTTGAGCCCAAATTCGACCCATAAAAAAGTTGGGCCCAAATTTATAATAAACATATGGTTGATGCTCCCTACACCCACATTAGTTGATCCTTGCACCAACACTAGATTTATTTCAAAATGAAATGACAAGAATATCCTCCCTCCAAATCTCCTTCCCCCACTCCTTCTCCCTTCTTTCCCACATACGAATGACATGTCAACCTCTGCGTTACTGTGTATGCATATGATAATAGCGTGTTTTGTGTATTGTACTGTTTTCGGGTTCTTCTAGACTCTGAAATATATATATCACCACAAGCATCATAATCGATCATCAACATATTATCATCACCAACCTTTCTCTCTCAAAGCATTTATTTTCCAGTTATATACTTTACGTGTCGAAAATTCTTTTATCAAATTCCTTGCTGTGTTCAACATTAATTTCATGGTGGGTTACATCCAAGGTGGGACGGTCAATAAATAATAATATTGCTAGTGTGAGGGGGCAAGTGATCCATTTCAACATGGTGATCAATTCCACCCACAACGACCCAATGCGGTTTTGTTTCACGTGCTTCTTCCAGAAAAATACTCCGGAAATACTACTTTCGGAATGATATATTTACAAACCGGAAATCATATTTCCGGAACACATAAAAAACCAGAGAAAATAGAAGTCACAATATGTTATCTGTGACGGAGAAGATGACTGCCGAAGCTCCTATGCGTGGCGGTTGACTCCCGGGCGTCATTCACTAGTGCGGTAGCGACTTCTTCCAGCGGTTGGGTAGTGCAAAGCTCCTGCCCATTCTGTTCGTAAGGTGAGGGTGTCAGGGGAGATGAGTTGTGCTTGTGCTTGTGCAGGTTAATTATGCCAAGATAGGTTAATTATGCCGAGTTTGAAGAACGGTTGTGTTCTGTGCGAAGGGGAGGAATAGGGGAAGGAAGGAAGAAGGCGTGGGGGAAGGAGATTTGAAGGGAGGATAATTCTGTCACTTCATTTTGAGATAAATCATAGTGTTGGTGCAAGGATCAACTAATGTGGGTGCAGGGAACATCAGCCTAAACATATTCACCCTCCCAAAGTCCCATTTCCTTGGTACATGGTTACCCTTTTGGGTCAAACCTATTATGTTGGTAGCTCTTTGGGCTTGAAGAATCTATAGCAAGATAGGTTTAGGAGAATTTATTTTGCTCGTTGGCGGGTTTCTTTTAGTTTCTATTATGTTTTTATGATTTTATTGCTATGTCAAGTGCGTGTCTTTGGTTTGATTGTATTATGCTTCGAGGCACTGCGTTAAGCATGACTTTGATTGTATTGTCCTTTGAGTTTCATGCTTTGCCTGCTTTTCGATTAATCTCATTTGACCAAAAAATAGTCTCATTTCCGTGTTTAACCAAAATATTAAACTTTGGCAAAAAAAATTAGACAAAAAAATGTTTAACCAAAAAAAAGGTCCCATTTTAGTTTTTTTTATTTTACATCGAGGAGTATCTCACCGCCTGCACGACGGAGACTAATCTCCCATGGGAGTTTGTTTGGTACCTCTAATGGGTGACATCCCTCCCAGCTGATATTTTTTTCATACCCAAGGTTCGAACCCAAGACCTTGATTAAGGGGCGATTTCTGATTCTAATTGAGTTTGCTAATGGTTGGGTAATGTTGTTTAATGGTCTAAACGTAGTTAATTATGATTAAATTAGTAATAATTAAATAATAATTTTTAAATTTTTAATATAACAATTAAGTAATTTTTTATTGTAAAATTAACATGAAATATTACTTTTTTTACCGTGTCAAAGATTACTTTTTTTAAGAAACATAAAATATTACTTAATATGTTTAAAATTTAACATTCCAACTTCTATTTTATATATTGTTTATTTCCTTTATAATGATCGGACAAGTGTGAAAGGTTTCCATTTTTATGAAACAAAAAAGATGAAATGAAAATAACTAAAACTTTTGATACGATAATTACATTTTGAGAAATTTTACTAGTACCAATAGTCTATTTCAAAGTATTTTATGGACTAAATTTGCTATATATGTGAGAGAATTTCCAAAATATATTTAAAAGGTTAGAATGGTTAATCACATGATGATAGTTGGTTCAGTGGCTGTGACACTTTGTCCAAGTGATGTGTCTTGTGTTCAAACCTCTCTGTGTACAGTTGTTATTCTAACGAATTAAAAATTAAACACGAAAAGTTGCACCCAGAAGGATTCGAACGCAACACCTCTTGCGTACAGGCGCGAGTGCAACTGCCAGACCAACATGCCTTTTTTGTCAAGATGTGAACGCAACACCTCTTGCGTACAGGCGCGAGTGCAACCGCCAGACCAACACGCCTTTTCTGTCAAGATGTGAACGTTATTGATATATAATGGTTCAAATTGACCAGAAAACTCATGAAGAGTTGTTTCCCTTCACAAAGTGGCATGACTTGCTCTATAAATAAAGGCATTCTGCAACCAGAAAATAAGACGAAAAATTGCTACTTAGCCTTGCCAAACCTTTGCCAATTTCAATATCTAAATTATTTCTTTTCTTCTCTAAGTGCACAAGAGTAGAAAAGAGAACTTTGTTCTGTCAACTACCATTGATCGATACGCTTGGTGTGGAAGTGCAATACACTCCAAGAAATCCATCGTATCCTGAAGGGGATTCATTGATCATCCCGATTGCATCCAGTTTACTTAAACTGGTGGGGGCGAATCGAACCTAAAGGTTAGTGTGTTTACACACGCTTTGGATCTTCTTGTGAACCCATCATCACCACCATCACCATTGTTCAAGTTGCTGCCCATTGTCACCAACACCCACATACAACAATCTTTAGGTTCGATTTCATTTGTGAACAATGGCTGCAACTTTGAAGGAGATGACCTTGGACTTTGTGAAGTTAGAGAAATTCGATGGTGGCAATTTCATTCGTTGGCAAAAGAAGATGCACTCCCTCCTCACCACTTTGAAGATTGTATGTAAAGTGAACACTCAAGGCCAATGGACAAGGAAGATGAAACTATTGGAGAAACTAAAAGCAAGGTACATGCAAGAAGATACTACAAGTAAGAAATTTCTTGTTACTCGCTTTAATATTTATAAGATGGTTGATAGTAGGCTTGTTATAGAGTAAATGCATGAGATATAGCATATTTTCAATAACTACAAATATCATAACATGAATATATGGATGAAACCATTATTGTATCCTTCCATTGTATATAAATTCTCACCTTCGTGGAAAGACTTCAAAAGAAGCATGGAACATAGAAAAGATGACATATCTCTTGAGTAATTGGGGAATCACTTTCGTTTGGAAAAAAAATATCGAGGATACTAAGGACCAATATACTCGTGAGGAAGATCATGTCATGAAGGAAGGGAGATAAGTTTATTTTCTCCAAGGGGGATGTTTGTTGGAAAGGGATATATATGTGGGAATATGTTTAACTTGAATGTTGTTAATTAGAATGTTATTACTTCTACTTATAATGTTGTCTTGTGTTTTATGGCATATTTGCTTGAGACATGTTAATTTTTGGAAATTAAATGAAATGATAAATTCATGTTTTGATTCCTAAATCAAATTGAGTTTTGATGCATGATCTTGTATGCTAACTATGGTAATTAGACTTCCTTTTGAAAGTAGTTCTAAAAGTATTAGATTTAATTTATTATAATGTATGCAATTTACATGGTTAGCCTACTATATGTGGTAAATTATATATTGTGACATTTATAGATGATTACAATTGGTATTGTTATGAATATTTAATGCATTCATGACATGAAATGTTTATTAATTGCTTTTAAAAGTAGAGGTAGAACCTATGTCATGAAATGTTGGCTTGTAATTTTGTTGTAAGATTTATCCTTTTGGCCAAAGTCAATGGCACTAGTACCTATACATTGTGATAGTCATTCGACATTATCAAGGGCATACAATCAAGTATTTAATTGAAAGTCTAGGCATATTGGATTAAGACATAGCTATGTGAAATATTTAATGGAGTAATATCCATAGACTTTATAAGAATCGAAAGAAATCTTGCAATTCTTTAACGAAAGGATTGGGGATGAGACTCAAACCCATATCTAATTGATCACCATTGGTGGAAACCCGACTCACACTTGAGTAGCATCAAGTCTTGAGTTCAATGGCGAAAGTACACTATTAGAGTGATTGCAAGTACTTGACAATAGATACATCCCAATGTTTAAAAGTACTTGGACCATAAAGACAAGGGGAAGGTTGAGCATTTGCTCTTAATAGACCTATAGCATAAATATGCTGAAGTACATTATTATGGGTGTATTTTCGATAGAGTCTACCTATGTGAGAATGAAGTGGGGCCGCTTCATAGAGTTAAAGGGTTTGACTCTTAAATTCTCATGAAAAGGATACATGACACAAGGCCTTACAAATGTGTCACATTTACAATTTGATCAATGGTACCGAGATTGCATGTGTGAGTCATGCACGCTTATTCTAATGAATAGATGATTCAAAGCTTGTCTACCATTCTATTTGGGGATGAGTGAAAACTTGGCTCACTAAGTGAAGGTTCAAATCGCGAGATACCTTTATCTGAAACCATGAGATTTCCGGAATAATGGATTTATATTTTGAAAATGGTGGGGGATTGTGAGGGAATTTCCAAAATATATTTGGAAGGTTACAATGGTTAATCACATGATGATAGTTGGTCCAGTGGTTGTGACACTTTGTCCAAGTGATGTGTTTTGTGTTCGAACCTCTCTGTGTACAGTTTTAATTTTTCAGTTGTTATTTTAACGAAATAAAAATTAAACACGAAAAGTTGCACCCAGAAAGATTTGAAGGCAGCACATCTTGCATACAAGCGCGAGTGCAACCGCCAAACCAACACGCCTTTTCTGTCAGGATGTGAACGTTATTGACATATAATGGTTCAGATTAACCAGAAAACTCATGAAGAGTTGTTTCCCTTCACAAAGTGGCATGACTTGCTCTATAAATAGAGGCATTCTGCAACCAGAAAAGAAGACAAAAAATTGCTACTTAGCCTTGTCAAACCTCTGCCAATTTCAATATTTAAATCATTTCTTCTCTAAGTGCACAAGAGTAGAAAAGGGAACTTTGTTCTGTAAACTACCATTGATCGATACGCTTGGTGTGGAAGTGCAATACACTCCAAGGAATCCATCGTATCCTGAAAGGGATTCACTGGTCATCCCAACTGCATCCAGTTTACTTAAACTGGTGGGGGCGAATCGAACCTAAAGGTTAATGTGCTTACACACGCTTTAGATATTCTTGTGCAACCATCACCACCACCATCACCATTGTTCAAGTTGCTGCCCATTGTCACCAACACCCACATATAACAATATATATGTTATCTATTTCAAAAAATTAAGATTAAAATAAGAAATTTTAAAATTTGAGAATTAAAAGCAAATATTATATTTAATTTTTTATAGTAATATTATATTTAATTTTAACATATAGAAACAATTGCATAATGATACATGATGTTCATTCTACACATCATCGTACACTTTCCTTTCTAAATTTCTAAGAGGTGTCAAACAATCTATTCTTTGATCAATTGTCAAACAAAAAACAGATTTAGAGTCGTTGCACGTGAGACCCACACCTTTGACAAAAAGAAAAAGTGAGACCCACACACACAATATTCGTTCGGGCGGAATATATAAATGATAAATCTCATCTATAGTATCATTGTCACGCGTGACGCGTGGTGTATCTCATCTATAGTATAACCTGTTTGGATTATTTTATGTAGAGTTTATTTAAGTTTATTTATTGACATAAACACTTGTTAGTATATTTGAGAGAGCTTATAAAAACAACTTACAGTTTATATAAAATTAATTTCACTATATTCTCTCTTCGATTATAAAAATAACTTATACATAAATACTTATACTTATATAATAAACATTTATATAAAAAATATTTAAATAAATTATTTATCCAAACACACCCTTTATATAAATCCCGTAACTAATGCTAGAGGGAGTAATCGCTATAGTGGCATGAGCAATAATCTAAATAAATTAATAACATCAATTGGCATCTGCACAAGTTTCAAAGACATGGTAGAAAAATCTCGATAACTCTATTACTCCCTCCGTTTCAAAACTATAGCTTTTTAAGGTTAATGCATACAGATTAAGAAATATTTAATAGAAGTAAAATATAATTATAGATAGACTAAAATACCCTTATTTAATGGAAGAGTATTTATGACAAATTATCTACAAATCTCTATGTTATTAATATCAACTACTCCCACTAATAGTTATTAAATAAGGGTATGGGTGGAAGAAAATAATTAATGATACTTTGGAATTGTAAAATTACAATAGTTTTGAAACAAAAATAAAAAGTTAAAAGAGCTATAGTTTTGAAACAGAGGGAGTAATTTACAGTGACTAATCGCTACAGTGATTAATCGCTACAATTACATGAGCAGTAATCCAAATCAATTACTCCAATAATATCAATTGACACCCGTACAGGTTTTAAAGACATTGTAGAAAAACTTGGATAACTCTATTAATCTACGGTGACTAATTGCTACAGTGACACGAGCAGTAATCCAAATTAATTAATAATATCAATTGGCATCTGCACAAGTTTCAAAGTCATTGTAGAGAAATCTGAATGACTCTATTAATAATTGATCTCCCACCCATATTTTTTTTTTCTTTTGATTAATGTGTTATCTCTAGAAAGTAAAAAAAAAAATCCAAAATCCAACATTTTTCATATTTGCTTTTTATTTTTCGAAAAAATGTCCACAAACTCACAATGATATATTAGTAAGTTAATAATATTTATAATATAAGAGAATTATTAATCACCAATAATAAGTTACGTTTTTGTCAAGTGAGAGTGAGAAATAGAAATATTTAACTGATTGGATCATCTTGATGCACTATATTGTTTTTTAATACCTTTTTTTTGTCAAAGTACTGTCTTCAAAGAAGACTCCTTTGCAATTTGATCTCTCGGTGTGTTCAAAAAGAGTTACTTATCTAATGGCTATATACTGACTTGCAATCCAAAAAAAAGGTATAAAGGAACAATTTAGATATATACATTACATTGTATTGTGTTGAATGTCTCTGATTTCTTCTCTGAAGTTTGGACAAAAGTTTTAACCACTTTAAGGTTAGAAATGTTAACGTTTCAGTTCTGTGTTGTTTACCACTTCTGTTGAGCTTATTTATTTTAATTTATTTATTTAATTTATTTTATACTAAGTCAATCTTTTGTACTATTTTTCAAAAAATAACACAGTTTTATACTTATTTTAGAGTTAAACTTAATTTGTGCTATCATCATTATTTTATTTTTTACGGTAAAAAATGATATTTTTAAAAAATTAAAAAATATAACTAATGCATACTTCACCCGTGGGCCCACACTCTAGTTTATTTTATAAGCAAAATATAACCACTCACACTAATTTAAAAAAAATTAATTAATCTCATTTAATAAATAAATTTTATTTCCTAAACTATCCATCATAATATTAATTAAATATTTATGGAAACTTATTTGAAACTTTCTCTCTTCATTTTGAAAGTTGTATGGTTAATATTACAAGAAAACATTAGAAATTAAATAGAATAAATGATATTTTGTGAATGACATCATTATACTGAACAGGAGTTGCATCAAATTATACCATGTTTCTTGTGCTTTGGATTGCATTATACTGTGTACCTTTGATTTGCTTTTTAAAAACTCTAAATATAAGTTTGATTCCAAAATAGGTAGAGTATCTCCAATGCTGGCTAGAGCTTAAATTAGTGTCCGTTTGTTTTAGATTTTGGTAGAATTGTATTTGAAGAATTGATTTTAAAAGAATTGTGTTAAAAAGAATTGATTTGTGTTTGGTAATAATATTTTAAAAGTGTGTTCAGAAGAATCGATTGTATTTGGATGATAAGGGTAGAATCACTTTTGATGTGTAAATATAAAGAATTGTGTGGGTCCTACACTCAGAATTGATTTTAACAAAAAAAAAACTAATAAATTCTTATTTCCATCAAAATCAATTTTATCCACCCAAAATTAATTCTTACCTACCTACTCAATAGCAAGGAGGTTCTAATCTGTTGACCAAAAAATGGAGGTCCTAATCTTCTCTGCTTCTCGTGCACGGAATTCGTTTCCCTCGAGCTACACAAGGACAAGTGTTTGTAAGAGAATATCAATCATTTACTCGTTGAAGCATCTAGAATCACGAGTTTATTGTGAAAACATGATTATGCGGTGATTAAATCGCCTTACACATTGTCTTTTAATTTCCTCTCATAATCATTACATAAAAATGAGAAAATCTTTACCACCAGCTATCTTGACAATGCTGTTACGAGTTCAGGTTTTTCATTTAATTCGGCATGTTGTTACTTGGTCTATTTGGCTCAAACTAATTATTCTTTATTACCTATATATATATATATTAAATTCAAATTATTTTTAGTTCAAACATATAATCTATATTTAATAATATTATTGGTTATAAATTAAATATATATAAAAAAGTTAATTATGTTTTTTACATTTAAAAATTTTCCACAGTCCGTGGTAATTACCTGGATTCAACAAAAAAAAATATATGTTAAATTTTTTTTTGATATAAATATATATTAAAAATTTACGTCATACATTTCACTGGCTAAAATATTAGTACTAGTATTAATAAAAAGGTCAAAGTTTGCTACACGGGAGACTGTATTCCGTGCCTGTCACTATCGGGTATATAATATATAATATGTCCACATTTAAATATGCATAAACGTAAAAATTATAAAATTATAAAGAGTTGTGATTCATGATACATCTTTTGATGTCCCGGATCTGACCACTTCGGTAAACAATTAATTTTTTCTGGAAAAATAAAGTTGTTGCACGTAACGCGCACCCACGCTATTTTCTGTGGGCCAGAACACATTCATGGTTGTCAATTGTCATTGTTAGGTATGGATAAGTACTAGGTAGATATGTTAATATTTACCCCTTCTCTGTGTTTCTTATGCCTTGAATTATGTAATAATACTGAAGCTGGCAAAATGAGCTTAGTCCGTCGGGTCGATCCAAGTCTGCCCAAAAAAACAACGGGTTTGGACACACAAATTCGAGCCTGTTTTTAATCTGGGTTTTTTTGGCCCGGTCCGACAAAGCCCGAACCCGTAAAAGCTCGAGTCTGAAGCGGGCCGCCCGAAAAAAGCCCAAAAAATATAGAGCTCGGACACATAAATTTGAGCTCGTTTTCGATCCGAGTTTTTTTACCCCAACCCGATAAAGCTCGAACCCGATGCGGGCTGGCCCGAGCCCAGCCCAAATTGCCACCTCTAAATAATACCGACTTCACTTTAAAAAAATGACATGTTTAGCAGCACGAGTACAAATTAAAACTTTAAAAAAGAATTAATTTATAGCCACAGTCCCTCCCTGCTATATATATAGATGTGACAACCCCAACGCCAACAATCAATTGCAAAGGTTCGCACACGATTTAGCATTTCCATAGTTGCGAGTATCATCTAACCAACCTAGGATAATGTCCCACGTTAGTCCCATGTTACTCAATACGCCGTCATGCATTTCACTTCCTAGTTTTGGTAAACCTCAAAAAACAGGATCAGGGTCTAATTATCTTCTGGTGCATAGAATTGGTCCCCCCCTTCGATGCTACGCTAGCACAAATGTTTCTCAAAGAAAATCAGCCAATTACCAGCCCAACCTCTGGAATTACAATATTTTACAATCCTTAAAGCATGACTACGCGGTGAGTAAATCATCTTAGATATGTAGTGTATATTTTTAATTTTTAATATATA
Organism: Glycyrrhiza uralensis; assembly: GCA_030159175.1. NCBI lineage: Eukaryota > Viridiplantae > Streptophyta > Magnoliopsida > Fabales > Fabaceae > Glycyrrhiza > Glycyrrhiza uralensis. The sequence continues at coordinate 49,373,884 of BRZY01000003.1, read as the reverse complement.
CATACTATATGTTACTATGTTACTCACGCGTGGTTTTCGTTTTGTATAATATGTGTATGTGCATATATATATAGGATGTTCAATACGAGAATAGGGCCAGGATGTTGCAAGAGGAAGTGAGGAGAATGATCAAGGACGAAAATGCAGAGATATGGGATACACTAGAGCTGATTGACGATGTGAAACGGTTAGGCCTCGGCTACCGCTTTGAGAAAGAGATAGCAGAAGCCCTTGACAGGTTTATGTCTTTGGAAAGATGTAGTACTGGTACAATTATTGACAGAAGCTTGCATGAAACTGCCTTAAGCTTCAGGCTTCTCAGAGATTATGGCTATGATGTTTCAGCAGGTATGTATATATATATATGCACATTAAACACATGTTTAAGAGTAGGAGTCACTAGACTTGATATTTTTCATTTCCCCTAAAGAGGTACCATTCAGTTAGCCGGCCGGGGGCGGAACTTATTTGGAAGTTGGAACAGGGGAAAGTTTAATGTTTACATATTTGATTTGTATTAAATTTTATTTTGACTCTCTTCAAATTTAATTAGCCTTGATTGATCATAGTTAAGAATTAATGTAAATTGATTTTTGAATACTGATGCACGGACACTGCTATACAGTGTCATCGCTAATCCAACACCTCTCATATTTTTCTATCTTTCACATCATATCATTTATCACATTTATCATTTTTTTATCTCTCTATGAAAACATTTTCCCTGATTTTTGAACTCATTCATTCATTTCTTCAATCGTGCAGATATTTTTGAGAGATTCAGAGACCACAACGGTAGTTTCAAGGCTGGCCTTAGCAAAGATGTAAAAGGAATGTTGAGTCTCTACGAGGCATCGTTTCTCTCTTATGAAGGAGAACAAATTTTGGATGAGGCTAAGGCCTTCACAAGCTTCCACCTCAGAGGCCTTGATGTGGAAGATACAAGCAGTATCCTCATAGAGCAAGTTAGTCACGCATTGGAGCTTCCGTTGCATCGTAGAATCCAAAGGCTTGAAGCTCGATGGTATATTGAGTCATATGGAAAAAGAAATTATTATAAGGATGCAAACCGGGTGCTGCTTGAAGCAGCCATATTGGATTTCAATATTGTGCAGTCAACACTGCAAAAGGATCTCCAAGAAATGACAAGGTAAGTTTCTAGTCGAGATCGATGTTCATACGAATATAACTAAATTTACAAATCTTTCTTTTTGGACTACCCCTCTGTTTGGCTGAGCAGAGAAAGTGTGAAGAGAGAAATAGATGAGAAAGAGAGAGAGAAGAGAGAAAGAGATGAGAAATAGAGTAGATTTTTGGAATTGTTTGGTATGAGAGAAAAAGAAGAGAAATAGAAAAGAAAGAAAAGATACTATTTTTTATATAGACAAAAATACCCTTGAATTGAAAACTACCAATTTATTTAAAAATAATGTTTAATAGTTAATTTATTTTTTTACATTTTAAATGTTTTTTAATTAACTATTTTTATTTTTATAATGTTAAACTTTTTACATGTTTTTATTTATTTTTATTTTTTTGTCAAAGAAACATCAAGAACCCAAACAAAGAGAATTGACCAACAAAAAAAAATACACTTGGATTTGCTGTTGTAAACTACCCATAATTAATCCCCTTACACAAGAACCCAAACAGCCAATTAAAGCATACCTACACAGTCCAAAGAAACTAGCAACGAATTAAAACAACTCAGAACAGAAGAGCCAAAAAACAAAAACAAAAAGAGGAGCCAAAGAGACAAAAAAACAACTATGCAGCTTCATGAAGCTTCCATCAAGAGGATGCCATCTTCCGTATTCCTCTTCGGTCTTCAACTTCAAAGCATAACACAGAAACTACTGTGTTTACAAAATGGCCTCAACGGAAAAGTCACGGACTCACCTGAAACAGAAAAGTTAAAAGAAGGGTATAAATGGAATAAGACAAATAATAGCTTCTCTCCTTCCATTTCTCCTCTCCTTCCATTTCTCCCCACTTGAGCGGAGATTGTAAAATGATGTGGGTCCCACCATTTTTTATTCTCTCTCCCCTATTTCTTTTCAAACCAAATAAGAGAGATTGCTTGTTTCTCTTCTCTTTCTCTCTTCTTTAACTCTCTCTCACCTATTTCTCTTATAACAAACAGAGGGTACAAGTTTTGACAACACTATATCACCATTTGTTTGTCCACCACGTAAGTAGTTTGCTTTTCTAATAAAAAATTAGGCTTAAATTCGGTCCTTCAAGTTTGAAAAATTATTGTTTTTAGTTTCTTAAATTTAAAACGTGTGTTTTTGGTCCCTCGTTTTTAAAACTGTGTCACTTTTAGTCTTTAGGGTTATATTTTAAATTTAAAAAATATTTTCAAATTTGAGAGATGTCAAAATATAAATTTAGAAAATCTTTGAAAGTTAAGAAAAAGAGGGTAAGGTGAGAATCAGGATTTTGAAAGAGTCAAAACATAAATTTAAATAATATTTTTCAAATTGAAAAATGGCTCCAGAGACTAAAAGTGACACATTTTTAAAAATAAGGGACAAAAAACACACATTTTAAATTTGAAGAACTAAAAACAGTAATTTTCCAAACTTAAAAGACTAAAAACATATTTAAGCCAAAAAATTAACATTGTGCATCTGTCACTCTCTAATATTTGGTCACGTGTTGTATAAAAAAAAAGTTATTTGATCACGTGTCAAATCTTATTAGACTTATATATGTTTTTTTTTTGGAAAATTAAGCATCGTGTTTGATTGAAAAGTTTTTTTTTTCATGTTCTGTATTAATTAAAAATTATAAAAACATCGATCATTTTATTTTAATTTTGTTTGCAATTTTAGAAAAACTATATATAAGAAACGATTTAACATGTATGTTATCTTTGAAATAAATATGCGCTTGTTAAAAATCTGAAATTTCAATTCCTTTTAACAAATATCATAAGTGCCTTATTCATATATTTTTCCCAGCATTTTATTAAATAAAAAATTTCAAATGTGTGATTTGTCCTGAATTAAAGATCATGTTTGATTTTTACAAAGTCATTTCCAGATTTGTATTTAAAGACATAATATAAAATGTTGATTCAATTCTAATCTAATGATTGTAATTAAATATTTTTATCTCTCACAATAATCGCAACTCGCAAATTCTACGCAGTTCTCTCTCTATCTATACTGTAAAAAAAAAAAAAGACAACTCTCTATTTTATATATATCCTAGTTTAATTTATAACACGGATTGGGTTTAATTTTATTGTTACATAATAAAAATTAAGGTGGTGGATGAGACTGGGACTAGCTTCAAAGTTAAGCTTCAGTCGCGATAGGCTAATGGAATGCTTCTTTTGGACGGTTGGAATGGTTTGTGAGCCTCAATTCAGTGATCTCCGCAAAGGTTTGACTAAAGTGACTACCCTAATAACTACAATTGATGACATTTATGATGTGTATGGCACCTGGGATGAATTAGAGCTTTTCACAACAGCGGTTGAAAGGTATAATTTGTTTGTTCATTAATTCCCTTGTATTATATTCTTCGTCATATTGTTGATGGAGGAGACTCATCAATAATATATCAGTGAATATTGTATTGGTGAAATTGTAAATTAATCCATTAATAATTAAAAGATTGGCGTTTCTTTTAGTTGGGATATTAAAGCCATTCAAGTTCTGCCAGAATACATGAAGATATGCTTCTTAGCCCTCTACAACACTGTCAATGAATTCACTTATGACGTACTTAAAGAGCAAGGACAATATATCCTTCCCTACCTCACAAAAGCGGTATGTGCAAATTAAAACCACGGTCATTGAGTGACAAAGAATTTGGTTTAAAGTCTTAATTTGAATTATGAATCTAGTGAACAAAAATTTGATGTTTTGTTTTTTGGTTTTTCAATTCAATTATAGTGGTCTACTATGTTGAAAGCATTCTTGCAAGAAGCCAAGTGGTGTCGGGACAAACACTTGCCAAAATTTGATGAATACCTCAACAATGCATGGGTGTCAGTGTCCGGTGTTGTTATATTGATCTATACCTATTTCTTGCTGAATCACAACATAACAAAGGAGGCACTTGACGCCTTGGACAATTGCCATGCCCTGTTGCAGAGGCCTTCCGTTATTTTTCGACTTTGCAATGATTTGGCTACTTCAATGGTAATTATTCATTTATTTGGCTCACCTTATATAACCATGAACGCTATCATTTTTATTACAACATTAGCATGCATGAGATGCCACAAATTAATTAGAAATTAATTGATCTCGTGATCTTGAAATTTTGTAGGCAGAGTTACAGAGAGGTGAACAAGCGAATTCGATTTTGTGTCTCATTCATGAGAGTGGTGTTAGTGAGGAGGGTGCTTACGAACAAATCCAGAGTTTGCTTAATGAAACTTGGAAGAAGATGAACAAAGATCGAGTCACCCATCCACCTTTCCCAAAATATTTTGTAGAAATAGCAATCAACCTTGCCAGAATTGCTCATTGCACATACCAATATGGAGATGGGCATGGAGCCCCAAATAGCACAACAAAAAAACGAATACAGTCATTGATACTTGAACCCATTGTACTCATTGAGACAAATGTGTCACGATGTATACTGAGAACCACTGTTGATAATGCCAAAGAAAACAATTGGCAATGTTTTGATTTAGTGAAGGTACGGAACTAAAATTATATCATGGAGGCCAAATGGTATTGTTCAAGGGGGCTACATAATGTTTTATGAAAATTTCACAAATGATCTACACAGAGGGAAATAGATCTGGATTCACTCTGGTCATAGTTTGTGACAATTACTGTAGTAATGAGAACAGAGCCATGAGACGATGATCGACCAACTAATATATATTTCAACTTCAGCAAATCGAATTTGAAAACAAAAACATATATCCAACGACTGTAGGGACTATACCATATTTTTTTTACTAGAAACTTGCACATATTCCATACATTACATGATATTTTAAAATTTACATTTGTAAATTAAAAATATGTAAGAAATAAAATATTTAAAATTATAAAAAAGAGATATATAAATTTTAATTTAAAATTATATAGCTGTAAAGAGTTTTATATTAACAATTGAACATTCTATGATTGAATAAATTTAACAATCAAGAGGAATAAGAAAATATTAAAAGCAAAAAAAAGAAAAGAAATCAATGATGCAAATGAAATCACATGGCAATGATAACGTAGCCCATTCCAATTTGAGGCCCATTGTTTTTACCAAAAAAGTGTGGTTTTTGGGTGGATGGGCTACGGCCAGCTGGATTCACATGAAAGCCTCAGCTGGATTCATATGTCCATACATTAAAAAAAAAAAGTTTTGGAAGGGAATTGACTTGACAAAAAAACAAAAAACAGTTTTGGAAGGGAGCGCTAGCTCATGGACAAGTGACCACTGAGTTTTAAGTTCATATGTGAGACCTTATTCTGCAAGTCAACAACAGAATAAGCCTTCCTTGTTGAATCCCAAGCCAGTATCATTTTTAGGCAATTTCTATGGTCTCGATGTAAAAATAATGGTTTCGGTTCTGTTGGTGAAAATATTTTACAATTCAGTCCTTAAATTTTAGATTTATTTTCATTTCAAATTTTATTTTAAAATTACGGGTAAACTGATGGATTCTCATATTCTCTCTCACGACCCATCTCTCTCTCTGAGCACGGTAAAACTCAAAGTATCTCCTATTTCTCCCTTGTGTATCCCTTTCATGCCTCAATACAATCAATTGTTTGTAGATATATGATTATGGGCCACATGAATTTTAAGAAATCAAAAGAGATTAGCTATCTAAAGACACACATTGTGTCGGAGGGAGCTCGGAAGTTGGCGTTGGAGAGAGTTTTGGCGGCATCGGCATGGCATTGGTCGTCGTCGAGAGTACTGCCGTACTCGGTCTTGATGGACCACGAGTCGGCGGCGATGTAGCGGTCGTCGTCGAAGACCAGATCGGCGGCGGAGAGGGCAACCTTCGCCGGTGGTTGATCCGAGGCCATAAGGAACAGAATATCAAGCATGGATGATCACCGATCATAAAACTGAAACAGAAGAGGGACAAACAGGACTTTCACCTACAGATATAGGTCTTTTCCATACAGACAAATTTGTAAAATAAAAAAAATTAAGAACTATAATATAATCTATTATATATTATAAAGCAAGATTTATGTAACGATTAGTAATGCCATGTGTCAACACCTCATCATTCAACTTCCCGCCTAAAACAATTTTTATTTCATTTTTTAATTATTATTTCTATTTTTATTTAAATCATTTAAACTATATCACACAATTAATATCATAGATTTAATGCAAATTAATTCTCTCATTACAATTAAATGTCATTTTATCTACTTTTAATAAAAATACATAATAGTTGAAATTATTTAATTTTTAAATATAAAAATACTAATATTTTAAATAACAAAAAACATCGATTTTTTTGAAAAAATATCATTTTCATATTGTTATAGAATATATAGATTTTTTTGGGATTTTAAAATTAATTAAATTTAATTATAAATAATGATGAGGAATATACAACAGGAAAAAATGATTTTTTTTGTAAAATAAGAACATAATTTAATTACCTATTTATTATATATATATAATTATATTGCGTACATGAAAAACATTTTAACATATACATATAAAATTACTAATATTTTAAATTACAGATAAAAAATATACCACATGAAAACTGAGCGTTTTAAGTGAAACTATTTGTATGTAAATTACTATGGTAGAAATTGTATTTTATTTTAATATTTTTAATACAATATGATCGTGATCATGATCATGATCATAAACTTTGTACTTATTTTATTTTGTTTATAGGTACAGCAATTTTAAAAAATATATAATAAAAAATGATTTATTTAAAATATTAAATTATGATATGATTATTATTTTTTCTAATTATGAATTTTACATATATTACTTAATAAATTATATTTAAAATATGTGTATCTCTCGGGTACTTACATTAGTATTATATATAACATTCTGCCCCGTGAGATTATGTCATTTGTCACCCTCAAATTCATTCAGTTTTTGGCCTAAAATTACAAACAAATATTTAATTTATTTATTTACTTATTTAATAATGATTCATTTGTGGAGACAAATATTTTAATTCACTTGATGATATTTCATGACAAGTAATTAATATTGTCATAATAACTTATAACCGAAACACGTTTAGAGTTTCCGAATTCAATTAAATCAATACTACATTTTTTTAAATGACTAATATTTTATTATACCAGCTTAATAAATTGTGTCTTGCATGAGATATTGTTATATTTACTTTTTAATGAAAGTAATTTGAAATTATTAATTTAGCCAATTTTTAAATTGATAACCCGTGCCAAATTTGGCTAAATTGATATAAATAGAACTTATTAAGTTTCAATAATTCTCACCTTATAAAACAATTTTGTGGGGTTTATTTAAGCCAAAAATCAGAAAGTATATAAGATTAATCTCCTTTTCTATTTTTTTGAAGTTTTTTAAAAAATGTATTATCTAAATTAGGTTTAATATGAAATTTTGATATTAGGAGAAGTCGCTTTTTCTTTGTATAATATTTTCAAAATTCAAAATTCTAATGCTCAATTTGTATTATTAATACTATGTCATAACCATGAAGTTTGACACAAGTTGTTAATGTGGTTTATCTAAGGGGACAAACTCGGCTAGAACCTGTGTTCGGTCCTGGCAAAAAAATACCATGTCATTCCTATGGATGGAAATAAGTTTTTGTTTTCATTTACATACTCAATTATTGATATTTATTATATCTCTTTTCTTACATAGATAAACAGAAAACTTTCATTTGTTTTGATTTATAATGTGCATATAGAATGAGTGTTACCTATAGGTAGAATGTTATCATTAAGATTTTTGATTGACTGTTAAATGATTGCATTGATTTCTATGAGAAAATTGGATTTCATAAACCTTATTATGTATATGCTTAAGTTGTTATTGCATTCTTTCTTCAAACTTCATTTATGATAGAGAGGGAGATGAAGTTGGAATTACAATTACACTTGCCACAACACAAATTATTCAAAAAAAGAATTTGCTTACAAAATTATTCAAAAATTTTGTGGTCACTTCAACTTTGTACTAACATATTTTATTTATTAACATGAAATATAATTACAAATGTAATGCTTATTTACTTCAAATCATATATTATTATTGTAGATTTGATTTCAAATTGAGACGACCAAATTTGAAATACTAATTAGCAAAAATAGGACAATAAATTAATACAAATTTAAATTGAATTAATAATATAATACTGAATCAAATAAAAAAAATAAGCTAATAATACTTATTAGAAGTTCAGTGCATAGGAAATTGAAATATAAAATATTAAACTAAATATCTAAATTAAATAATACTATTAATATTATCCACCAAACTATGTAAACCAAAAAAATACCAAACTTAATATTCAAAGTTAAATTACTAATTATTAATATAATCTAAGAAATTACTAACATTATAATACATTGACAATTAACAATATTACTTTAATATAAAATTATCTCATTCATAAAAAATTTGATTTAACCTACACTATTGTATAATATTATCTTAAAATTTAGAATTATATATTTCTTTTTCTAATTTACTAATAGATAATATATAATTTGATACACAAAAAATTACATTTAATTAATCATTTAAAATTTAGCACGGATTATATATCAATTTAGCCAAATTTTATTATTAAGTAAATATAATAATATCCCGTGCCTTGCACGGGTTATTAAGCTAGTATAATATAAAAAATTATAGTCCTTAAAAATAATAATTTAACGTGACAAAACTCTTGTTTATTATTGATTGATAAAACAACGGTTCCAAAACCGTTGTTTTATCATCGGGACCGTAAAAGCCCCCTCATTTTTATTTGTATATATATTATCAGATAGCAGTAGCTTTTGGGTTAACTATCAAATCAAATCAAATACGATCAATGTGCGAGAAATTGCTGAGTGAGACCTCGAAAGAGGGAGAAAGAGTAGCGTCTAAGGGAAACAGAACACAAGCGAAGCGACGACTTCTTTTCTTCGCCAAACAAAGGCTGCCGAGTTTTATGCTTATGATACCGTACATCTCAATATGACACATGCAAACACGCAATGCTCAATAAAACTATAGGTACATTACATTATGAACTGGGTTTTATTAACTAATAATTAACTAACTTTATCTTTACGGCAGATAAAAAGTTACATAGTGACACTACAGAGGGAAACAAACCTGAATGTTACGCTAGCTAGCTCTTTATCGTCATAAGATTTTATAATAAGGCCAAGGAGACCAGAAAACGACACAGTTTGCATCTTCCTCAGTGCAACTGCGAAGTATAAGAAATATGGCTAACTAGCTAGCCGGGATATCCGTCGAATATAAAATTGGTGGCACAGAATGTCATAACAGTTTAAGGAATTGCTCACGGGGATAGTAAGAGCACTTCTAATTAAGCCACTATAAGAAACACAATAAGTATTAATTGACGCATTAATAACTTAGAAAACTAGTATATTTTTCAATACACTCCCTCCCACTTTTAAATTTTGAACTGATATATCCTTTTAAAACATTGGTTAACATTTTATTATTTATTTATGTATAATCTGTAAGTCTTATCTTGTTTACAACAAAGGCTATTGAATGTGACATATGGTAGTATTTTGAAAGCAGAGGGACATGGCCGATAGGGGGAATCGTGGAGTTCACCTAACACACGGGTTTTACTTACTACTTAGTTATCGTAGCCAGCGCATGGAATATTTTATTTGATGTTGATAACTTGAGATATCGATGCATCCCCGGGCACATATAAAAGCAGAGGGATGGAAATGGAAAAAGAAATGGTTAGATTTGCCTTTTTCTCTAATAATTTCACCCTTTTAATTTATAGGTTCATCATGCAATGCAACCCAATATGATGAAGACGACAATTACACCAAATTGGATTTCTACAAATGAATTACATGCATGAAAGAAGAGGAAAAAAGCAGTGCCATAAATCTTTTAAGATATAGCGGTGGAATTTGACCCACTGACACGAATGGCCAGTAATGTGCCTCTAATAATCTAAGAGAAGAACGGGTATTTATTTCTCTACTTGTGTTCCTTTAACACCCCACGCAGGGCATTTCAGCTCCAGCTTAGTGCAAAATTAACTATAGGAAAGGGGCTGGAGAAAACATTCACCAATGGACAATGGTCCAGTGTATTTAATTGGGACCCCACAAAAAACATGTGCTGTCTTTGACACCGCCCCATGCCCCTTGCTGTACGAATATTCGGTGGACGATTATGCATATTTATGATCATTTGTTGAGACAAACGTTCATTGATACCACCCTGATGCACTTGTGCCCAAAACAAATCCAAATTATTATGCTTATCTTTTTTCAAGAGTTTAAGACCTCATAGCAAAGGATCCAACAAGGTTTACAATTGCATATTAATTGCATAGCATATATATTAATGCAGACGGACGTATCATTTCAACTGTAACACCTGCACAAGGCCGGGATCATACCGTGATTGTGAACTGCATCAGCCACAATTGACCCGCACTAACCCGCAAGGCAAAACCTTAATTAACAACACAACATGGGTTTGGTAGCGCTAATTAATTAATTAATTTGTGATGGAATTGGGAAAAACTCAAGTCCCGTATACTAGAAATAAGGCCTAAAACTTTGACACTCAAGTACCATATATAAAACTCAAGTCCCATATATAAAACTTTGACACTCATCAACTTACAAGTGGATTTTACGAGGATGAGTTAGGCCAATGCACTTTGGTCTTGTTGGTGTTTGTCATTTTTTGTTACACCTAATAAAGGTAAGCATGAAAATGGAGCAGGAGAAACATGGGTGGCCAGTTCCACTCCCTCTGCTGCGCTATCAATGGCATTATCACTAATTTGCAAACTTATGGGACCGCCATGCTCAGCTTAATTACAGCTAATTTTATTCGTGATTGGTTTGGTATCTGAGTCAACAAGAAGGAATTCTTCATCCTAAAACACTAAAACAGTATTCATTGTGTATTCAAATATTTACATTAATACTTAGTTGATCAGCTCATATGATTTGTTTTGAAGTTATCTCGCACGCATGTATAGTGGTGGCTGGTGATAACAGTAACTACGTGGCCCCCTCTGGTCATCGCCTTCATAATATTACTTTGTATCTAAGACGCGTCAACTACTGCGTTGTCTTCATCTAGTGGTAAGCGTACAAACCACACTTCTATTAGTTGAAACTTTGCAAATGCTTGATATACAAGTGTAAACAATATCTATGTTCTCGAGGCATATTGATATGAAGGTAGACTGGTATTAATTACTGTTGAAGTCAAATGTCAGGTCTATTGAGAAATGAGAATTAACCCAATTCTTTGCAAACTCTTCCATTATTTAGATACTGTACAATCAATAGCTAGCACTGTTCTTAACTTCTTATACCCCAATCAACCTCAGTTAAGCAGAAAAGAGGAAGAAAAACTACAACAGACACAAAACTGATTCCTGTGCTGTACAGATATGAAAATTACAAAGGGAAAAATAAATAAAAATCCAAAGAAGGGTCATGAACATAGCTTAGGCAAAGATTTTGAATAACTATGGCCTGATGCCTTTGATTTTGTCATCTTTGCCATCTGGTTTTGCATTTTCCTACAGAATTTCTCTAACTCCATAACCCTCCACTGCATTCCTTGCAGATGTGCCCTGAGTTTCTCATTATCAGCTGAAAGATCAAAATTGCCAGCATACAACACAACCTGTTCACTGGTTTTCTCTTTCTTTCCCTTTTGAGCAGCTGCAATACCACTGGAACTGCACGGGAAATCATTGTATGGAGTTGAACCAGGAGTAACGTGGAGTGAATTTTTTAGCTTCGATTGTTGAGAGATGAGAGCCTGAACTGCAGATTTTGAAGGAAATTTTGTGTTCTGAGAAAGGTGAAGGTAAGCTTGAGGTGAAAGCTTCTCATAATTCAAACCACAGCATATCTTCACCCTTTCTTCTTGTGACAATTGAGTATGTACCTATAACAGAAAGTAGTCAGTTCAAACTTCAACTACACTACCCTTCCTTGCATTTGGGGGAAGATTCAATTTTTAGAGAGGTTTAAGATAAATTTGAGACTATGTTACACTTGCATAATTCTTGTATGAGCATGTGCCTATTGGGCACAACCAATCAAATGTTGAAGATAACATTAAAACTTCTCAGCACAAGTTTTGGTGCTTAATGTTATTGTAATTGTAATTGTAATTGTAATTTATCTTCATTTTTTGATTGGTTGTATCCGATAGACATTGTGCTTATACAAGAACAACTCTGCTACACACAATCATATTAGCACTTCCAATGAGTAGAACATAAAGATATGAGTCACTTTCTAAATCAAGTAGTAAACCATATGACCAAAGTCATAGACTTCCAAATTAAAAAATTTAAATTGGAAAGAATTATCATACCTCAAGATACATGTCCATTGAATGGTAGAGCCCATCATAAGAATCTCTCGCGGAATCTGGAAGTGCTGTGGCAAGAGCTAAAAACCTTGAAGTTTTTAAACAAGGATCAGGGGCTATTTCTGCTATATACAAATCTATTAAGCTGGCAACTTTCCTCATCCGAATGGGAGTCACTACACCAGTTCTTTGCCGCAGGAATGCTTTTAAGAATCTCATAACAAGGCCCACATCATATAAGTAGCTTATTCCATAGGGAGATGGAACAAGCAAATTGTCCAAGGTTGCTTGATCCAACTGGGAACCAATCATATTCTCCAACTTATTCCTGCTACACTTGCTTATGTTCAAACTCAAAGTAATCCGGAGAATCCCAAATAAAGTCTTACAAGGAAGAAAACTATGATCCATTATATAATGCATATCTACGACCATTTCTATGATCCTGCACTTCTCATCTGTAGTAGCAGTGAAGAATTTTGCCTTCTGATAGTAGAGAAGGAACCTGCTAATGACATGATGGTCCAACTTACTTGAAAGCATTGACTTTACCAACATGGCAACCAACAAGGGACTCAAAACCAAGAGATCTTCAAACCACCATGTTGAACGAGTGAAATTTGTCCTTATACTCTCAGTACTTTTAGAGTCGCATGAAAACCGAATCCCAGAACTATCAGTGGAACAAGTTGATGGACATGGACTTGCTTCACTGGCCAAAACCAGCCTCCCCACTACCTTATCCAAGCATCTCTCTAGCACCACAGAAGAATCTGCAGCTAACAAACTCTGGCACTGCTTCAAAACAACCAAAAGGTCTGACCATGTCCAATAGCTAATCTCTTGGAGTGATTTTTCAGTTTGCTCCAATAAGTTCGAAACATCTGCCACGGATTCATTCATTTCCATGTATTCAGCAGCACGGCGTGCGAGTAACAAATTGGAGGGACTTATACTAGAGGTTCCATTGTTATAACAGAATCTTAACATAAGCTCAAAACCTTCTGCACCTCCTGGAAAATCATGGAATATTACTTTAAGCTTTCCACTGGGACCACTCGATTTTCCAAATAATTTAGCAAATTTGCTTGAGTACTGAGTAATAATTGTCTGCAAAAATACCCATTTAAAACAAAGTTAGATTATTTTAAAGGATATAATGTACAATTCTCTTGGAACAACTAGATAGGAAAGAAATTCCAGCAAACTAGTAAAGGGCAAATTTTTTATTGTTGAAAAAGCTATCAGTGACAATTGGTTAAGTACCAAAATAACCCACCAAAATCATGGAATCAGTAGAGCACATAGACAAGAACAGTAACTGGATATAAAAATGGGAAAATGGAGAGAATGAAAGGAAGATTCCACACTAACTAAAGCTCCAAAACCCCAAAAAAATGATTGGACTCGTTATGGACAAGTTGAGAATGAGGGTAAGCAGGAAGGATCTTTATATGCTAAATAAAATACAAATCATCTAGCATGGAAGGGTATAGAAAAGAAATAAATGGCTTGAAAGCAACCCCCGGTTCCTTCCAAAAGATGTGAATAAAACAAACAAAACAAAGGTAAGAACATTAAAGCCCCAGAAGACCGTAGCAGCAGCATTTAATGTGACGTGAGGCATTTCAGAAAAAAAAAAAAACAAAACAAAAGATGAAAGGAAGAAAAAAAAATGTGTCATGTGCTTGTGGCTTGTGAAAATAGCGATGGAAATTATTGCCAGTATGGACAAACAGCAGTTGCCCCACCTCAGTGCTATGTAGGTGCAAATTAATGATGGGCGGAAAGCAACAATCATATAAAGTTACCGAGGGTAGCTAGAAAGCAGAAGAGAGAAAGAGCGATTAAAAATTACTACCAGGCAAAATCATTGAACCATAATCATTTCTAAATTTACAAGAGTAGCAACATTTAGCACGAACTGAAACCATCAATCAAAATAAAGAAAAGAGGAACCTTTTGACTACTATACTGTAGTATATTTACATCCTATAAACAAACACAAGGAGGAAAAAAAAGGATTGAGAATTTACAATGAAGGCAGAACAAAGCATGACATGAAAGAGAAAAAAAAGAGAATCATTGTTCAACAAAGTTTTGAAACAAACAAATGACAAGATTTACAAAAAGACTAGTTTTGAAACAAGCTAGAAAGAAGAGAAAGGAGGGTTAGTGGTTACCTTATCCACAATGAAGGTCTCTTCTCCATTTACATCCACTTCAAGATTGCAGTAATCTTCCATGACTTAAAACAAATAAAAGGAAACTGAAACACAAGAACACAAATCGAAAGGTCTTCAATTGACTTTGTGGAACTTACAGTTACAGAGAACATAGTCCAAGGAAGAAGGGGGAGACAGGAGAAGGCCAAAGTGGGGAGGGAGGAAGAGGAAAAGGAGGGGATGGTCCTGGTAGATGACACTTCATATTCTGTGGCTAACAAGAAGACAAAGCAGAAGAGGACACAGATAAAGGTCCTGGGAAAGAAAAGGGTGGTGGTGGTACTAGTCAATTGGTGCAGAAGAACTAATGCGGTTCTCCGAAGAGGGATACAACAAAGACAAAGCTCGAAGTGAATGAGAAGCAACAAGGCATGTAAAGACACAAGAGTGGCATATAATATGTGTGGACGGGTAATGAGTCAGAGAGAACACGCAACACAACACCAGCAGGAAAAAAGAAAAAGGAAAAATTGTTTGTTTCTATAATACTAAATCGTAGCATAATATATATATATAGTATTACCACTACCACTAACACTAATTTACTAAACCTCCTTCTTCTGACATTCCTGCTAAAACAGGACTAGTCCCATAAATAGACCACACAATAATTTATGAATAATAACTCTGATTTTTCTTCCTTCCTTCAGAAAGTCACGGAAAATAAAATTAAAAACAAAAACTTAGAACTCAAGCATTGTATCTGACTATCTGGCTTGGCCCTTCTCTTATTAGTTCTTCTTCATTGCTGTAAGTGTTTTTATATTTGTGCTGCAACACCACCACAGTCCAATATTTTAGTGGCCCTCATGACCCCACCCCTCTCTTTCTTTATCTCTCTGTGTGAGGGTGTCAACTGTCAAGTAATTGACCAGTTACCCCGTAGACCTTTTTCTTGGCACGTGCTTCTGGGACCAATTCTCAGGCTTTGCCCCACTAGCTCAACGACCCAGTCCTTTGCTGTGAAACTGATACATAAACCTATTAATAATATAATTATAACCAACAGGAAGGAGAGGTCGATATGTCCGAGTGATTAAGGAGACAGACTCGAAATCTGTTGGCCTTTGCCTGCGCAGGTTCGAATCCTGCTGTCGACGCTTTGTTTTACTGTTTTTTCATTGGCCTTGTTATAGGAAATCAAAACTTGTTATTTTTGTTAATTTAAGTAAAAGAAATATTTGTTTTCTCTCTTTTAATTAATTTTTTTTATTTTTTGATATGATATCTTTACAGATATATGAGACTAAACAATAAGTTGGAGATGATACTCAAAGTAAAATCTTATCTTATTTGTATACAGTCATAATCTATTTTACTATTTTTTTCATTGGCCTAGTCATAAGGAATCAAGATTTTTCATTAGCATTATTGTGAGAAATCAATTTATTATTTCTGTTAATTTAAAAAAGTGAAAATAATTCAATAAAAGAAACATTTTCTTTATTTAATATTTTTTAGTTAAGTCTTTTTCTCTTTCTAATTGAGTTTTGTTTTATTTATTTGGTATCTTCACAAGCATAGCTATAAGACTGACTCTTAAGTTGGAACTGTGGTGGTTAAATTGGGACTAACTCACAGATTTGTTCATTCTATCCCTATCAATCACATTTATGTGATAATGCTCACGGGAGTTAATTTGAGGTAAGAACTTGTGTGGTGGTGGCGTCCTTTGAGGTGAGGGGAAAGTGACAGCAACTTTGTTTATAATAAGCCATCAACTATAAGAATTTGATCGATGATATAGATTAATGATTCTATCTTCTTCTTCTTCTTTTTTTTGTCATGAAATACTCATATTAATGATTCTATCTAATAACAAGCATAAAGCCCCGCTCATTATGGACTTTCTGCATCATAGTTTGGGCTTATTATCATCCACAAAATAAACTTGGGCCTTACTAATGTCTAACCCGTCAAATCATTTCTCACTGATTGTCAACTCTGTAACAAACCGACCTTAGCTCAGTTGGTAGAGCGGAGGACTGTAGTGGTTTCGCCTCAGATATCCTTAGGTCGCTGGTTCGAATCCGGCAGGTCGGAAACATTTTTTATCCGACGATTTTCTATCTTCCTCTTTTTTTTTTTTCTTCCCACAATTATTCTATTCTTAGTTGCACACCTACAAGGTACAGTTTAACAGTGGTCGTAATCAACTTTGACCGTGGGGGAAAATAGCTCTTATATGTATTTCGTTATATAATCTATCCATCTATCTCACAATTTATGCAAACAGGATATTATAGTTTATTACACATAAAATTAAAGTTTAAGCGGTCCTTTCAAAAATGCATATTTAATGTTTGCATTCTACTATTCACAAGAAAAATAATGGTGTAATCACCTTAAAGTTATATATGAAAACTAAATTAATTCTTACATCGCTTCCAAGTTCCTTTTCATTAGGGGGTGGTAAAGCGGGCTAGGCCCGGCGGGCCAGCGTGCATTTTTTTTGCCGGACGGGGGGGGGGGGGTATTTTGGGCCTGTATAGCCGGCGGGACGGGCCAACCCGCCATCTCTACCGGGTAGGGGTGGGGCTAGCCCGCACAACCCGCTATATTTTAAAAAAAAAATTCAAATCATTTTTTCTAATTTTTTTATTTTTTTTGGACAGTGGTGAGGCGGGTCAGCCCGTTTTTGGCCTGCGAATCCACCTTTTTCCTTAATTTTTTTGGGTTTTAGACCGGCCACCCCATCAACCCACCTGCAGGGTGGGCCGGGATGCATTTTAGAGCCCATTTTCAAAAACGGGGTGGCGCGGGCCAACCCGCTTTCGACGGACGCGGGGCGGGCCATTTTGCCATCCCTACTTTTCATGTCCATCTTACCATCAAGCAAAGCCTATAATTCTATAGTAGTTTCATCACAAAATGGATTAGAATAGTAGTATATTAGTTTTAAATCTAACACACCTCTCACGAATAGTCTTTTGAGCCTTAAGTTTTAGCTCCCTAATAATGTTTTCAGCAAATTTAACCCACCATCAAATTTTTTAGTGCATGCTTGATTCCATGTTCACCAACCTCAAACATGGGTCTAGGGTAGTCAAATGAGTTTTTACTAGGTTTGCAAGATGGTTGACTTTGCATTGAGAATGTGATTTTGCTTCCAAAATCAATTTAGAGCTTATGCAACTTTGGGTAGCTTTCGCCATGTAGGGAAATTGAATTAACTTATAGCTTGTGAATTTTTTTTAATCAAAATGAGCAATTACAAAAATGTCTTTACAAATTTACATTGTTTATGCAAAAGTTTGTTTCGATTTTTTACTCTTCAATATTTTTTATTTCTCATAGATATTATTTCTTAAACTTAGTCAATTATAAAATTTTCAACTATCAATATTGAATTTTTCAATAACTATTTTTTTTTCTAAATACATATTTCATAAATTATTGAGTGAATCACCAATTCGATCCCTGAAATTGTAGACTACTATCAATTTAATCTCTAAAATTATTAATATTCAAAATTAGCCTCTGAAATTGAAAATTTTCAATCAAATTAGTTCCTGTCAGACACTTTCAGGGATTAAATTGACTGATTCAAAAGAACTAATATGACTGAGAATTCTCAATGTTAGAGACCAACTTGAAATATTAATATTTTCAGGGATTAAGTTGACAGTGTCTTACAATTTCAGAGACCATTTTGGCGATTCACTCTGAATTATTGTATCTTTTACATATTTTTTTTAATTTTAAATTCTCTTCCCTCCACTGCTTGGATTGCATTGCAGTAAGAAACTCGAATCCATCCCACACAACTCATTTCCAACATCACTTCTTTCGGTTATCCCAATACACACGTGCTCGTAACAATCAGACAAAACAAAAGATGGCAAAACCATCACACAATTGCATTGCCTTGTGGTATTGTATTTGGTTTTCTGTATCATTTGATTCAGCATGATGGACCAAAAGTTTATCCTTGAGCTGGATGATGACAATAGTCTCATTTAAGCACAGAACATTAAACTCATTGTTGTTGGTGGTACACCCGGCCCGGATTCGAGTGAGACCAACATATTGAGTCAACGAGCTTCCTTTAATGAACATCCCAATATACACTTTTACACTTACAGTATACAAACTCTCCAAGGGTCTTTCTGTCTCTTTCCCCATCTCAATAATTGCATTTATAAGAGAAAATCCACAAAATAATTATAGGAATAACAGAAGAATGTTAAACAATGTTTATAAATATAGAAAATATTTAATAAAACTATATTTTTTTTGTTACCATGGCATTGGCGGGTTAAGGCTATCCCTCCTAGCGCCGTTTTTTTATCAAATCCAAGACTCGAACACGAGACCTTGGGATGAGGACCAATCGCAGTTGCCAGTTGGACCAAAGGACGTTGGTAATAAAACTATATTTATTATATAAAAACACAAAAATTATTTAATATTTATATCTTGAATAATAAAAACTATTTAATATACTTGTTTTTTTTGGGTTAAAATTTAATATACTTGTTGAACGCATCAAGTAATAAGAAAAAATATAATAGCTGCTAATAGTAACAACACAAAGGTTTCGTTCTTTCAAGCCCACAAGAGAACTTGCAAAGCGGGAGAGAAAAACACGAAGATATATTACATAGCAGAGAGAGGAAGCGCCAGATACATAGTTTTTTTGTTTTCCTTCTCTCTTGCTATCGATTCGTCAAAGAGAACATCTAAAGCACACAAATTTTCTTTGGGAGCCATAGTTACCTCTGGGCTTCTCGATCTGTGTTCGCTCAACCTTCTTCCGATTAGCACCGTCTACGATTTTCTCGCCGATCCGTGGTTTTCTTCTTCTCCTTCGTTTTCTCGGTAATTTTCTCCTCTTCGTTTTTCCGCGTTGCGCCTTTCACTCTCCTCGTTATATTCTGAACGTGGTGGCTCGGAGCTTCGCTGTGTGTATTTTTTATGCTGCGAATGTTTTGGAGGTTACTCGTGTTCCGACAAAACCGTACATTTTCGCTGGTTGTGATTTCACTAATCTGTTTGCTTTTTGTTGTTGTTGTGAATTGTGGAATCTAGGGTTTTGAATTGGAGCTGTGGGATTGGGGAGAGGAGAAGCGTGTGCAGCATGAGCATCGATAGCCCCGGCGAAGGGAAGGATTAGGGTTTCAAGGTTCCTGTCCGGAGGTGAGAATTCCGATGGGCGATGGAGGCGTGGCGTGCATGCCTTTGCAGCAGCAGCAGCAACAACATGTTATGGAGAGGTTGCAGACTGCAGCAGAGAAGCCGCTTTGTGGAGGCAAGGGTGGGGACGGATTCAGTTCTGAGTTGCTTAACAAGAAGAAGAAGAAGAAGAAGCTGAAGGTTAAGAAGAAAGTGGCACCCGCAGGTAAGAAAGGTGGAGCGTTGAAGAGTGAATTGGCATCGGAGAGAGTGAGCAGCAGGGGCAGCAATGATGTTGAGAGTGGCGAAATATGCGGGCAGAAGGAGGAAGTGGAAGAGGGTGAATTGGGGACTTTGAAGTGGCCAAGGAGTGAAGTGGAGAATGGAGAGTTTGTGCCCGAGAAGCCTTCACGGAGAAGTGAAATCGAGAATGGGGAGATTGTCAGTGAGAGGTGGAAGAAAGCGGAGGTGGAGAAGGGAGAAGTTTTTTTTGAAAATCGGAGAAAGGAGGATGCGGAGAAATGGGAGATAGTTGCTGAGAAGGGTAGGAAAGGAGAAGCTGAGAAAGGGGCACATGGGTCGTGGAGAGGTGGTATGAAGGATGATATTGAGAAGGGAGAATTCATTCCAAATAGGTGGCATAGGGGAGACAGGGGGAAGGATGATTATGGTTATAGTAGAATCAGCAGGTACCAGTCGGATAAGGACAACGGGTGGAAAGGTGAACGTGAACGTACATCGTCTTTTGGGAGATATACAAGTGATGAGTTTTTCAGGAAGAAGGAATTGAATAGAAGTGGGAGTCAGCATGCTAAAAGTGCTCCCAGGTGGGAGAGTGGACAGGAGAGAAATACAAGGATCAGTTCAAAGATTGTAGGTGAGGAGAAAAATGAATACAATGGTAGGAATCATACACGGGACTATTCTTCTGGAAGTCGGTTGAAGAGGCATGGTAATGAATCAGACTGCAGTGAGCGGAAGCAGTATGGAGACTATGCCGGTTTAAAAAGTCGAAGGCTATCCGATGATGGCTCACGCCATGTTTATGCAGAGCACTATTCTCGTCTTTCTCTGGAGAGATCTTATAGAAATAGTTCTTCAAAATTATCAGTGGACAAGTATTCTTCTAGGCATCATGAATCTTCTTTGCCTACCAGATCAGCTTATGATAAGCATGGACGCAGCCCTATTCATTCTGAGCGATCCCCGCATGATCGAGCCAGGCATGATCATAAAGATCGCACTCTAGCGCGTCGATCACCCTATGGCCGTGACAGGTCTCCATACACCCGTGAGAAATCTCCACATGGTCGTGAAAGATCCCCGTGTGATAGGAATTGGGATAGAAGTCGTCACCATGATCATAAATTGAGAAGTCCTGCTCATGTTGATCTGTCCCCAAAAGATCGAGGTCGACAACATGATCACTGTGACCAAACTCCTAACTTGGTAGAGCGATCCCCACTTGATCAGACTAGACAAAATATTCATCGAGAAACAAGTAATAAAACCTTATCAAGTGAAAAACATAACTCACAATATAGCTCTAAGAATCACGAAAACAAGAATATCCAAAAGGAGTCAAATCTTTCAGGTATGGAATCTCAAGGTGAAAGAAATGTGCATGATGGCAATGGGTCTATTGAGAAAGGTGTCTGCAATGAACCCGAAAAGGAACAACAGTCCTGCAGCCCAGCTGTAAGCTGCAAAGACTCTCCTTGCTTGCAGCTACCTCCTGAGGAGCTGCCTTCTATGGAAGAAGATATGGACATATGTGATACTCCTCCACATGTTCCTGTGGTGGCTGATTCATCACCAGGGAAATGGTTTTACCTTGATTATTGCGGGGTAGAACATGGTCCTTCTAAATTATCTGACATCAAGATCCTTGTTGATGATGGTGTACTAATGTCGGATCACTTTGTTAAGCACATAGATAGTGACAGGTGGTTAACTGTTGAGAATGCAGCATCACCAATGGCAGCTCAGAGTTTTCGGTCGATTGTGTCAGACAACATAACCCAGCTGGTAAACCCTCCAGAAGCTTCTGGTAATCTTCTGGCAGATACTGGAGATATTCTTCAATCTAGTCCTGAGAGTTATCAGGAAATGCCGGCCCCTTTGCTGCAGCAAATGGTATGCCCTGATGACAGTGTTACTGCACCTGAATTGTTGGAAGACCTTCACATTGATGAAAGGGTTGGAGTTCTTTTAGAGGGTTATGATGTCATTCCTGGAAGGGAACTCGAGGCAATAAAAGGTGTTTTCTCTTGTCAATGATATTTGATAGGATTTCTTTTTCAAAATAATTTTTTTATACAACATATAAAAAAAAAACTAGACTTCTATATCAATCTGTAATTTTTTTCCTTATTTTCTGCAATATCTTCTCTTTCCAATCTTGTTTATTTTATTGTCTTGCAGATGCTTTGGGAATGAATTTTGACCATGCAAAATGGGAGGGATGGGGAGACTACGAAGGTATGTATTTGCTGGGCAGTCTAATAATTCATGGTTCATTTAGGCTTGATATTTCTTCATCTAATGGTGTCATGTGGTGGTTGACAGGTTTTGCTTTAGCTTTGATTTGAAACATTAAATGGTGTTATATTAAAAAAAATGTTTTTTTATTTATTTTGATAAATTTTTTAATTGTTTTGGCCCACCTAGTGTGAAAAGGCCTTTATTTTTGTCTCTAATTGATTTGGCCTTTTTGGTATTTTAGATGATACATGACAAATATTAATGTTTTTTTAGTAGAGTTATCCCTTATTGGTGTCTTGGTTTGTTTAGCTGGTGGTGTCATCTCGTAGTTTCCAAGGTGGTTTCACACTTTGTCGACCCTCCCCCCTCCACATTGAGAAAAGTTCCAAACTTGTGTATATGCGTCAATTAGATGTGCATTGTAATTTGGAGGTAGCATCTTTTCATACAAAATGCATGTGAATTATGGAGTTGATATCCGTTGTGAAAAGTGAAAACTGTTTTTAAATGGTCTATATAACACTTTGGTGGTCATCCATATATGGTAGTTTGCAAGTAGTTTCTGTTTTAACTCCATTATTCTTTTATGCTGCTTGCCTGAATTTTCTATTTCTTTCAGCTGAACAAATAATTTGCATTATGTTCACTTGGTCATGTATGGTGGTTTAGTGTGCCATTGCAGCTTTACAAGTAATATGGTGGTAGTGTTAGTATAAATTTTTGGACATATTTTTATGTTGCAATTAGATTAAGTGCATAAAATAACATGTTTTTACTTATATTTAAAATAAATTAATTTTAATGTGAACTAGTGATGTGATGACTTAAAACGGTGATTTCATTCATCATGTTATGTACCAAAAATTAGTTTGTTCATTGATGTTTACATTTCATCTGGAGAAGTTCAAAAAGCAAATGACACCTAGAGGTGCATGCTCCATGACAAGTGTTATTGTATCTTTTTTGTTCAGGTTTTCCTGGGCATGATACTTGCCTGAGCATGGAGTGTGACTCACAAGTTGATTTTGCATCAAGAGAATATGAGTCTCTAAGTGTGCCCTTTGACAAGGATAATGGATTTACCCTTGGTGTCCCTGATGACTGGTTTTCTGCTCGATGGTCATGCAAAGGTGGTGACTGGAAGAGGAATGATGATGCCCAAGATAGATATTGTAAAAAGAAACTGGTCCTAAATGATGGGTTTCCATTATGCCAAATGCCCAAGTCTGGATGTGAAGATCCTCGGTGGTCTAGAAAAGATGACTTGTATTATCCATCTCACAGCAGGAGGCTTGATTTTCCTCTTTGGGCATTTTGTGCTGATGAGTGTGTTGATTGCAGCAGTGCTGTGAGTAGACCAGTTCAAAGCAAGCTTGCTTCTGTTAGAGGAGTGAAAGGAAGTGTTCTTTCAGTGGTCAGGATAAATGCATGTGTAGTCAAGGACCAGGGATCATTGGTCTCTGAGTCACGCCATAAGACCCGAGACAAGGATAGATATCATTCAAGGTCAACTCGGCCTTTCTCTTCCAACAGTGATAGCAAGAGATCATCAACAGAAGAAGATTCCCAGTCAAAAGCTGTTAATGATCAAGGTTCTCAAGGCTCTTGCAGGAGCACAGAATTCATTAATATTTCTAAAGACCATCTTTGTACTGTTCACGACTTACAGTTACATTTGGGTGACTGGTATTATCTTGATGGTTCGGGGCGTGAAAGAGGGCCTTCATCGTTTTCAGAGCTACAGTTTTTAGTAGACCAAGGAATTATAAAAAAGTATAGCAGTGTGTTCAGGAAATGTGATAAACTCTGGGTTCCTGTTACCTCTTCTGCAGAAACTTATGATGTCAGTCTCAAGAGCCACCGACAAAGCAGTTCATTGTCTGGTGAATGTTTTGGACAATCATCATTGCAAACTCAAGGTGTTTCATTTGGTGATCCTCTCTCAAAGTCAAATTTGTTTACCAGCTTATACCCCCAGTTTGTTGGTTATACTCGTGGGAAACTACATGAATTAGTAATTAAATCATACAAGAGCCGGGAATTTGCCACAGTTATAAATGAGGTTTTAGATCCCTGGATCAATGCAAGACAACCAAAGAAAGAAATTGAGAAACAACTATATTGGAAATCAGGTAACAATGTTTTTTTAAATCTACTGCTATCCTAGTGTCTGTTTCAACCAGCTATGATACTTCTACTGCTGTGAATTGTGTTTCTTTTGCCTTGACTAATTGTGTTTCTTTTGTCTTGAATTGTGTCTCTATGCATATCTTTATCATGTTTTTTCCTTTCATTTTTGTTCAAACTTTTAAGAAAACTCTTATTGTATGCTTGCATGATACCAATTTTGTTTGCTTATACATGTACACTACTTGATTTAACATTCTCCTCGCCAGCTGTGTTGATGCACGGGCACTCTTAAATCATTGTTGTAACCTTATTGGATAATCCAGTACAGGTACTTGTTGGGTACACATGGGCACATACCAATATTGTGTGTCCCCCTTCCAAATTTTTGCTATCAAATACATTTGGGCACATAGTGGTGAAACATTGCAATGAACCAATATATTTGGACTACAGGTCAAACTGGGCAAAACAATGAAACACCAAGTGTTGCTACTAAGTTGTTTGGTTTGCTGCTAAATGAGATAATCTGCTGCTTCACCCCTTCAAATCTTGTGTGCTCTTTAGGTATTTTGGTTATTGTTTGGTATACTTTATGGAGTTATGTTGAAAACTTGGACTTGGAACACTTTGGAAATTGTATCTTATATAGTTTAAATTGTATAAATTTTTATATTTGTATGTTACATGTCCTCTTGTACATCACCTTACTTTTAGAAATTCTGTACCCTGGAACTGTATTCATGCAATATAGTTCTATTTTGACTAGCGACATCTAGTTAATGGTATGTGTTAAGTTTTGACTGTGATGGGCCAAGTGTTTTGGAAAATTGCTGTTCTGTGCATCATGTATTCATGTCAATATGCTGTGTGGAGAATCTGCTAGTCAAATTTTTGCATATGCTGGTGTAATTTATGTATATCGCTTTTAAGTGCTCTGATTATTTCATATGGCTTCTAAACTTTTGGCTTTGTGAATGTGAAACTAATTTATTTCCCGCTATCCTTATGAACTAGCTTGATGTGTATAGGACTATAAGTTAAGCTCATTGATTAGCAATTTGCTCTTTTACCCAATCTTTGTGCTTTCTTTTCACATCATTTGTGACTATCCCATCATACCAAAAGTTTTCATTGAAGTGGACTCTGATGAATTTGTTGATTTATTTGTTTGGTGTATGTGCATGTGTTGGGCATATTTATTTCAGAAGGTGATGCACATGCTTCGAAAAGAGCACGGATGCTGGTTGATGAGAGTGAAGATAGTGATTTCGAAGATGGCAGCTTGATTATTGAGAATGATGAATCCACTCTTGAGGCTCTATGTGGTGATGCTACTTTCTCGGGAGAGGAAAGTAGCATTACTGTTTCCAAGGTGGGAAGCTGGGGCTTATTGGATGGTCGAATGTTGGCACGAGTCTTCCACTTTTTGAGGTCTGATTTGAAATCCCTTGTCTTTGCGTCAATGACTTGCAAGCATTGGAGAGCGTCTGTAATGTTTTACAAAGAAGTATCGAGAAATGTCAATTTGTCATCCCTGGGTCATTCTTGCACTGATTCCATAGTGTGGAACATTGTGGTAGGTTTGGTGCATATTTTGCATTTAACATTATCAGGAATGTTTCCTTGTTTTTCTCATCTAATCTGATCATTTCCTTGCAGAATGCCTATGAGAAAGACAAGATCAAATCTATGATTCTAATGGGTTGTACCAATATTACTGCTGACATGCTAGAGAAAATTCTTCTTTCATTTCCTGGTTTATCTACAGTAGACATTAGAGGGTGCAACCAGTTTGGAGAGCTGACACCTAAATTTACCAATGTGAAATGGATCAAGAACCGAAGTTCACAGATAACTAAAATTTCAGAGGAGCCACATAAAATCA
Organism: Glycyrrhiza uralensis; assembly: GCA_030159175.1. NCBI lineage: Eukaryota > Viridiplantae > Streptophyta > Magnoliopsida > Fabales > Fabaceae > Glycyrrhiza > Glycyrrhiza uralensis. The sequence continues at coordinate 49,347,502 of BRZY01000003.1, read as the reverse complement.
GAAGCCTTAAACAGATTACTGAGCAAACTTTGTCCGTTTCCAAGGCCAGTAGTTTAGGTATTAGGGATGATTTTGGTGAGCTGAAGCATTATTTTGATAGTGTGGATAAGAGAGACACAGCAAAGCAATTATTCCGTCAAAACTTATACAAGCGGTCAAAATTATATGATGCTCGAAAGTCCTCGTCTATTCTCTCTAGGGATGCTCGTACAAGACGATGGTCAATTAAGAAATCTGAAAGTGGTTACAAGCGGATGGAGGAAATTCTTGCTTCAAGACTGAGGGAAATTATGAAGGCAAATTCCTGTGACTTTTTTATTCCCAAGGTACAGCACTAATTTCTGTAATGAATTCTTTCCCAGTAATTATGACAGATTTTTTTGTTTGTTATTCATGATTTCTTACATGTTATTGTTTTTTGCTTATAGGTTGCAGAAATTGAGGCTAAAATGAAAAAAGGTTATTACAGTGGACATGGGTTGAGCTCTGTCAAGGAGGATATCAGTAAAATGTGCCGTGATGCAATAAAGTAGGTTTATGTTTTCTGTTTCCCCCTTTTCCTTGATAAGAATGACCTTTTTTTGACACGGAGTTTTTTCTGAATCTATGGTTATTCTATGCGTTTGTTTGTGTGTTCTGCCAAGAATACAAAAGATCATCAATGATTTTTTGGAGAGCTTACATACATCTTGGTTCTCTTGTGTCCTCATTTTTCATGAAAATTTATAATATTATATTATGTTTTCTCTAGGAACCTCTGTTCATGTATTTGTTCATTCAGTGCATGTTTCTTGGGTCATCAAAATGTGGTTTTCCCCCTTATTTATTTATTCATTAACTTATTTATATGCTTATTGAATACAGAGCAAAGAATCGGGGTGATGCTGGTGATATGAATCATGTTATCACGTTATTTATTCAGCTTGCAACACGGTTGGAGGAGAGTTCTAAATATGTGAATGACAGAGATGCACTATTGAAGTTATGGGGAAATGACTCACCCTCAGCATTCTGTTCTACTTCCTCTAAGTACAAGAAGAATAGATTGGTGACTGAGGGGAAGTATAGGAATGATGAAAGATATGGTGGTTTGGATAATGGAGAGTATGCTTCTGATAGAGAAATTAGAAGGCGTTTGTCAAAATTGAATAAGAAATCTATGGACTCAGAGAGTGAGACATCTGATGACCTCGATAGGTCTTCTGAAGATGGCAATAGTGATGGTGATACTTCAATCTCTGACACTGATAGTTTCCAAGCTCATTCTGAGAGTCGAATTGGGGAGTCAAGAGGAAATGGATACTTCACACCTGATGATGGGTTGGATTTCATTACTGATGAGCGTGAATGGGGAGCTCGCATGACAAAAGCAAGTCTGGTTCCTCCTGTTACTCGGAAATATGATGTCATTGATCAATATATCATTGTAGCTGACGAGGAGGATGTGCAAAGGAAGATGCGGGTTTCATTACCAGATGACTATGCAGAGAAGTTGAGTGCAGAAAAGAATGGCACTGAGGAGTCTGATATGGAACTGCCTGAAGTCAAGGATTACAAACCTAGAAAACAGCTTGGTAATGAGGTTATTGAGCAAGAGGTTTATGGAATTGATCCCTATACACACAATCTTTTACTTGATTCTATGCCAGAGGAGTTAGATTGGTCTCTACAAGAGAAGCATTTGTTTATAGAAGACACACTCCTTCAGACATTGAATAAACAAGCTAGGCATTTTACTGGAACTGGAAGCACTCCAATGAGCTACCTTTTGCAGCCTGTTATTGAAGAGATTGAAAGGTGTGCAGAGGAGCACTGTGATGCAAGGATGATGAGTATGTGTCAAGGTATCCTAAAAGCCATGAGCAGTCGTCCTGATGACAAATATGTGGCTTATAGAAAGGTATATGCTCTTTACATCCATCCATCCATCCATTTTATACTCGTGCATGCATGCATGCATTTAGAACTACAATTCAATAGTTATGTTCCACTGGCTCTCTTTGTCCAAAGTGTTGCCTTCTCAGGCTCACTATTCAGTTCAGTTTGCTTCCTTCTTTGAACTGCTATTTTCCCCGGTTTTATAACCGTCTATTGATCTGGATTGTGCAGGGACTTGGTGTTGTTTGCAACAAGGAAGAAGGCTTTGGTGAGGATGATTTTGTTGTAGAGTTTCTTGGAGAGGTATGCCTACATATATAATGATATTTTGTCCTGTAGCTTTATTCATGATTCTTTAATGTTCGAAGTAATGTATACATGCTTGCTTAACAGGTTTCGTGTATAATGTCAAATATCTACATTATAATGTATCTACTAGAGAGAGTAGAAAGTACGGTTGTTTCATATTCTCCATCATAATCAAACTATTTATGATTGATTTGCAGCAAATCTAGGCATTCTCGTGTTTTGGTTTTGAAATGAACACATGAAGTATGGAATGATTAGTTTTGTGACGTTTGCCTATAACATTGGGGTCTTAACCTTTATTCTTATTTGCGACATTTTTTATCATTCTGTTTTCTTGTTTCTGTCATTGATCTTTGACTATTTCTCGCTTTTCCTACTAATGTTTAGCATAGAATGACGCATGGACAATATATGCTTATATATGAGGTGTTTATTCTCTTCAATGATGTGCCATCACAGTTTGGTCTCTTCTGTACATAAGGCTATCTTGTTTCAAAACCTAGTCTTTATATGAGGCTGGGCATTGTTATTTCCCACATTATTTTTTACTTTTATTAGGTGTATCCTGTGTGGAAGTGGTTCGAGAAACAAGATGGGATTCGATCTCTGCAAAAAAATAGCAAAGATCCAGCACCAGAATTCTATAACATATACCTTGAGAGGCCAAAGGTACCTGTTGTTTCAGAATAGAAGTATTGTTGTTTTAACTTATATAGTTTGCCAATCTTTAAGCTTTCTCTACTTACCTAATAATCTTCAATTTGCATGACAGGGTGATGCTGATGGGTATGACTTAGTTGTCGTTGATGCCATGCATAAGGCTAACTATGCCAGTCGGATATGTCATTCATGCCAACCTAATTGTGAAGCAAAGTAAGTTGTTCTGTCTTCTAAATTGTTTCTAATATTGTGGTCGATTTGTTACGAACTTGATACTGGTTCTGTTTCTTTTAAAACAATTGTTTGGTATTTCAGTACATTGCTTGCATTTTCTGGGAGCTACATATGCTTAAAAGATTCTGTGCATTAATTACCTACTGTATTCGTGATGGCGAAAGTTCGATTCTATCTGAACTGATCATTTTCAAATGATATCCAGAGTGTTCAGTTTTTTTCACACGTTATATTTATATCATTATTTCCTTCATCCATTTCCACCCCTCGTTATTCATTCCTCAAATTTCCTCCTCCCCTCCAAATCCCTCTTTTTGAAATTCCTTTTTCCTCTTCCTGAGATTCCTGTCTCTCCATCCCAGTCAAAATTCCCCTGACTCTCCCTTCTCAGCTCTTTTTATGTTGTATTGCCATATGCAACCCTGTTGTAGAATTAGACAATGAGTCTGATATAGTGATATTTAATCAACTGAATGAGATATGATTTTTGTAATTAGCCATTGTCTTTTCCTTTTGTTTGTTCAGAGTTACTGCTGTTGATGGTCATTATCAAATCGGTATTTATAGTGTTCGTAAAATTCAACATGGTGAGGAGATCACTTTTGATTACAATTCTGTTACAGAGGTTTGTCCAGTTGCTTGCCAACCTTCTCCATTTCCCAAAGGAAAAATGTGTCTCCTTTATATGTTTGTCTAATGAATACTTGTTCATATCACTGCAGAGCAAGGAGGAATACGAAGCATCAGTTTGTTTGTGTGGAAGCCAAGTTTGCCGTGGGAGCTATCTAAATTTGACTGGTGAAGGGGCTTTCCAAAAGGTTTGGACTTGTGAAATCTTTTCCTTTTAGGTGCTGAGAAAAGATAGGAGAAAATCAAGAAAGCACATGTGCCAGTCTAGACTCCCTATTGGTGTTAGGCACTCATCTGACACCATTGGATGCTCGTAGCTGCATTCTGCCGTCTTTATTTATTTTTTATACCATTATGAGTGAGATTCTACATTTGCCATAAATCCATGTACAGTGTTATATGGTATTGGTTTCCTTTGTCATATCCTTGCTTCTTAGGAGAAAATACAAGAAGTCTTGAACATTTCAGTGAGTTAACTAGACATGCTTACCATGTTGGCCTTGTTCTCGTCTGCACGAATCCCTAGATTGGGGTTGTAATAAGTGGGATAGTCCTGTTATTATTGTAATTTATTTTGTTTGGTCACTTTAGCTGTTGACTGGAGTATTTTCTGCCATCTCAGGTACTGAAGGAGTGGCATGGAATTCTTGATCGTCATTATTTGATGCTAGAAGCTTGTGAATTAAACTCTGTTTCTGAAGAGGACTATAATGACCTGGGAAGAGCTGGTTTAGGCAGTTGTTTGCTCGGAGGCCTGCCGGATTGGCTAGTTGCTTATGCGGCTCGCCTTGTATGTGCCTTGTTTCCTCTGTTTTGTGTCAATGTTTTTCACTTTTCACTATTTTTTTTCTTCTGACACTTGTGCTCTGGTGAAGGTGAGATTTGTCAATTTTGAAAGAATGAAACTTCCTGAGGAAATTCTAAAGCATAATTTGGAAGAAAAAAGAAAATATTTTTCAGATATATGTCTTGAAGTTGAGAGGAGTGATGCAGAGGTTCAGGTATGTTCTTTGTTTCTCTTGCTATGCTTTATTATCAAAAGAAGACCAATTCAAATAACATTTATTTCCTTTCCCGGGTCTCTACTCAGGCTGAAGGTGTATACAACCAGAGGCTTCAGAATCTTGCAGTCACTCTTGATAAGGTGATTGTGCCTCCTCTTTTGCACTGTATTTGCCATTTTATTATTCTAGGTTTTAATGAAGTTAAGAAGCACTATGCATTTAAAATTTTATCCTAAATGAGAAATGGAAAAGGTCAATGTTTTTGGTAAGGATCATTGCTAACAAGCAAGCGAGCCTGTTAAGCTGCGATTGAGCTTAACTTAAGTCTTTCCAAAAAGGGGAACTTTCTTTTTTTTTTTAAGTTACCACTGCTAATACTGTTCAAGTTAGGAAGCTGCATTGCATGCCAGTTTATAAATGGTCAAGAGTTTTAGATCTGTTATTCTGTCAAACACAGCTTTACAATTACACTCTTTGGTATAATGTGAAGTGGATGGTGTCATCTTCACTCTGTACATTGAGATCCCAATTTAGAGCCTTTTTTCCCCAGTAAATTTTGCTTTCTGTTGTTTGAAGATGTTTTTAATCTTCGAGTGGTATTGCAGGTGAGGTATGTTATGAGATGCATTTTTGGTGATCCACTGAAAGCTCCACCTCCTCTTGAGAAGCTCAGTCCTGAAGCAGTTGTTTCCTTCCTCTGGAAAGGAGAGGATTCATTTGTTGAGGAGCTTCTTCAGTGCCTGGCTCCTCATGTGGAAGAGTCTACTTTGAATGATCTCAAGTCCAAAATTCGGGCCCGTGATCCTTCAAGTTCTAGAGATATTCAGAAAGAGGTTCAGAAATCTCTGTTGTGGTAAGTGCTTGCACTTCTAGTTAGTTTGTGCGTATTTCATCCTGATGGAACTTGCAATTTTAATGTTATGTCTCTTTTTCCTTTTCTAAAGGTTGAGGGATGAGGTTCGAAATCTTCCTTGTACATACAAATGTCGGCATGATGCTGCTGCTGACTTAATCCATATTTATGCTTATACCAAATACTTCTTTAGAGTACAGGTATATTCTTCTACTGTGAATGCCTATAAGCTTGATACTGTAGTTTGAAAATTTTCTCTCTTCCTGTCATTTTTAATTTTAGTTTAAAATGAAAAACAGTTATTTTTTCTTTTTTTTGCAGGATTATCAAACTATCACTTCACCACCTGTCTATATTAGTCCACTTGACTTAGGTCCTAAGTATGCTGACAAGTTGGGAGCAGGATTTCAGGAGTATCGGAAGATATATGGTCAAAATTATTGTTTAGGGCAGCTGATTTTTTGGCATAATCAGAGTAGTGTGGAGCCTGATTGTACCCTGGCTAGAGCCAGCAGGGGTTGTTTGTCATTGCCAGACATCAGTTCCTTTTATGCCAAGGCTCATAAGCCTTCACGGCAACGTGTTTATGGTCCAAGGACTGTCAGATCTATGCTGGGAAGAATGGTTAGTTTTCTTCATGGGTATTTGTGTACTTATTATATTTCTAACCTAGGCTGTTTTTTAGGGAAATATGACAAATAGGAAATGTTCATCTGTCGAAATAAATTTTTGTTAGTCTTTCCCCCATGATTGAGTGCTCTCTTTTTTTTTGGTCCAAATGATTGAGTGCTTTATGTACTATGCTTTCTGTAGTCTTTGCTGCTGGTGCTAAATCGTCTGCTTCCTTGTTTATCCAGGAGAAGCAGCCCCAGAGACCTTGGCCCAAAGACCAGATATGGTCATTCAAAAGTTCTCCGAAATTTTTTGGTAGCCCAATGTTAGACGCTGTAATTAATAACACTCCACTGGATAGGGAGATGGTTCATTGGTTGAAGCACAGACCTGCCATATTCCAAGCCATGTGGGACCAGTGAAATTTTGCATGGTTTGGCGGAAGCCGACAGAGCCTTCTTGGTGAAACCTTTTTTTTTTAGAGATTAAGGAGTGGTTCATCATTCAGATCTGCCTGCCTCTTTTAGCGTGGGGAGTCTGTAATTATTAGTCCAGAGCATAATTCCTTGTTCCACTTTCTCCGTCATTCTTGTGTACAGTTTTCTTGACTTTTGATTTGTAATTCATTTGGTTGTAGGGCATTATTTCACTCTTAATACGAAATGAAGTGAAAGGAAAAAAAAAAGGGTTTAATTAGAGGCATTGCTGTCTCCTCCTCTTATCTGTTAACTGAACCGAGGCGTTTTCCTTTGCATGGTCCCGAGTGACGACGATAAAATTTCAGATTTGTGACTAGGTAACGCTCAAGCCTTTACCTTCCTCAAAATATAATTGGCTTTTCATTGTACTTAACCTGTGTATGTGGCCTGCCTTTTCCTTTTAGTATCTCTTTCAGACTCGAGGTTCATAATTCTGTGGCTGGCATTCATGTATCCAAGAATCTTCAATACATTAGATAATTACGGATCCACTTACACATGATTTAGAATTCAAAATTTCCAGGATACTCGAGCAATGTGGCTTACTCGTCAAACGTCGATTGATTTATAAATCATATTAAATCAAACGGATTTCAAGATGTATAATTCAAAATATAAACTAAAATTGAATCTCTAGAATTAGAGAGATTTGAGTAGTTTACATTATAATATTATTGATTTAAACTTCATTATCACCCAGGTAACAAAAAAAAAACATAACCTAAAAGTCAAAGAATCAAGAAACTTTACCTTCACCCATTCACATTCAAGTAAATGCATATAGTCGCGCTATAGTATGAGCTGGTTTCTACCCTGCTTTACTTGCGTCCCTGTCAAAGGAATCCAAGAGTGTGGAAAAAGAAGAAAAAGTAGACAATAAAGAAAATTTAAAGTTTGCACAGTGTGGACAAAACAAGCTTTTACCCACTTTTCCTGGCTCCTACCAATCTCATTCTCTATACTTTTTTTGACTCTTTATAAATAGACTCCCACTACATCTATTTGAATTTCCCACTGTTTCTGATCTTAGAACTTGGTCACAAACCAGCGAGCACAGAAAGACAAAACCCAGAATTTGTCCTACAAATGGCTAGAGTAGCAGGCATTTTCCTGTGTCTCTTGATTGTAGTCATGGATGCCGCAGCTGGGATTCTTGGCTTCGAGGCCGAAATAGCGCAAAACAAGGTATGCTTGAAGCCAACTCTATTTCTGAAGTGCCTTTAAGGAATGTGTACAAGGACAAATATATATAATGCAGTGTGGGATCTATGTTAAACTCCAGTAGTTATTATTTTTAACAAACAGGTTAAGCACTTAAGATTGTGGATATTTGAGTGTAGAGAGCCAAGTCATCAGGCCTTCATGCTGGGGTTGGGTGCAGCAGTGCTTATGGTACTAGCCCATGCCATAGCCAATTTGTTAGGTGGCTGCAACTGCATTTGTTCTCAACAAGAGTTTGACAAGGCTTCCTCCAACAGGCAATTCTCAGTGGCTTGCCTTATTTTAACTTGGTAGTGTATCTCTGAGCTCTGCTACTTCTTTGCCTTGCCAACCAAAAGAACACCATCATATGGACCAACCATTCACTAAATCTAAATTTTTCTCCTTTTGTTTGTGTTGTTTTTTATCATCAGGATTGTGTTGGCCGTTGGATTGTCCATGCTGGTGATAGGGTCTATGTCAAACAACAGATCAGAGGGTTCCTGTGGTTTCTCACACCATCACTTCCTGTCCATTGGTGGGATTTTGTGTTTTGTTCATGGCCTGTTCTGTGTTGCATATTACGTTTCTGCCACTGCCTCAATGGATTAGTGAGTTAAGATAACATCTGGAAGTCACTCTTTCCATTTTCCATAGATTAGTGCCCCCTTTTTTTTTTTTAGGTCATCATAGATTAGTGCCTTTGGAGTTTGGTTTTTATAAAATGTTGCTTTGCGAAATGTGTCGAAGACTTTCATGCTTCGTTGTACTAAAAAAGGGAAACATGCAACCATTTTTTTATGTTCAGACTACCCTCTCCACTGACATGTATCAATATCATGCATCACAGCCAGCGTTCGAGTTGTTTTAATATAGCTTTGTTTTTTTGTGAAAGTTGTTTTAATATAGCTAGATCGAAATAGATCTTTCTTTCTTTTTAATAGGAGAATTAAATACATATTTTTTTAATATAATTTTTTAACCAATTTATTCTATTTATCTCTCTTTCTTCATCTTCACTAACTAATAATTCTAATCCAACAATTAATTACTTGTTTAAATTTGTATTTGTCTTTGTGAAATTGCTTTTGATCTTAAATGTACGTAAGACTAGACTAAAATAAATTATGACTTGTGCGTCAGATTTAAAATTCTAAGGGCATTTTTAGTGGAGGTTTTTATTGAGTGCTTAATGGATGCTTAATAGGAATCTCTAATGGGAAAAAATTAAAGTGGGTTATTAACAGGGAGAGGTGTTTGTACAAATACTATCTCTCTTCTCTCTCTTGGTGAATCTCACATGTCTTTGTGAGTTTTAATTGGATGTGAAGTTATTAGTGGGACTCATTTAGTAAATTTTTTAGAATTGCTGGGTTAGAGGAGTTAGATTTCTATTAAGTATTTGAGTTAAAAAGAATAAAAATAAATAATATATACAAATGAGACCTACTTAAATAGACAAAAATGAATTCTTCACTAAAGATGACCTACGTTAAGTTTTGCTTTAAATTTACATTTGAGATAAAAAAATTTAAATATAGATTATCTTATTTTAAATCCACTTTTAGCTAAAATCTCACAAAAGCAATATCCTAAACTGACAAACTATTATTTTAAGGTAAAAAGATGTTTTCCCTTATTATTTTCTTTCACTGCAATGCTAAATTTAGGAGAGGATAATCTTGTTAACAAACTCACCATCATCTAGCCGGCCGGATGCTCTGTTTTTTCCAGCTTTTTATTTTATTTGTCTCTCTTTTTATTTTATTTGCCTCTAAACGACATTCCATAACATCACTTGGGCCAATATATTCGACTGGCCTGTATTTCGTTGTTTTGCATATTAACAGAGGAGCAACCTTGGTGAGCTTCCTCATTTTTGTTCAGAGTTCCGACATAAACCCAGCATAAAACAACATCAATAAAATCAGTGGGAAATAAAAGCAAAGAAGATATTCATATCCGTTACTCCCCCGTTCCTCGTAATATACATGTTCCGGTAATCTTGTTGGTATTCCCGGTTTGAAGGTTTATAAGAAACACCAGAGTCACCCGAACAACAGGTCATGTACATTAACAAACACGCAACACGCCCCCTTCAGAAATCAGAGGCAGTTAATTCACAGCAAGCAAATTCACTACCAAGCTAGGCTTCAATTCATCATCTGTTTTCTCAACTTCGCTATATATAGCTGCCACACGTGCCACCTCATGAAGTAGAACCACAACCTTTCCAACAATTCTTGCATAATAAGCACGTGTCCATGGAGTATCATAATAACCAACCAAAAATTTAAAACAATATCAACATGAGTAGTTTTCATAATAATTTTTCTTTTTTCTTTAATTATAATTGTAATTAATCCATTTGATTGATTATCACTCACCAATAAACACTGCTGAAAATGCAAGAATTGCTCATTTCTTCGATTTTATGGAGAAAAGTCCTTCTTCTCCTCATCATCGTCATCATCATCGGAGCTACTGGAGTCGTCAACTCTCCTCCCCGCAATAGCCGGAAACAGTCGCCGGTGCAGATCAGAAGGCGGCGCCAGCGGCGACGACTGTTGACGAGTGTCGGGAGAAGATGGCATCGACGACGGAGCCTCCTTCTTGTGATTATTACTAGCCGCCTTCGCCGCCTTCAGAGTGGTATCCCTCACCTCTTTGCACACCTTATCCAATATTATCAAGAAATCCCTAACGATCAGAAACAATCGCAGCCCTTCATCTTTCCCTGTATTCCCGTGGAAATAATCTCCTGTGCTCTTGACCAGGGCCATTATCCTCTTCTCTTCCTCAACCATCCACGTCACCTCCTCTCTCGCGTGACCTAAAAACCTCTCCGTACATCGCTTGAACTCGCTGCATTCCTCTTCTCCCAGATTCGCCAGGTCGGTGTCAAGAAACTCCTGAGTCTTAACCAGCGAGTGGCCGAGTTTCGACACCGCGCCGCTGAGCGCGTCGCCGTCAATGAGCGCCGCTTTCTTCACATCCTCCAATTCGGTGCTGAGCCCCGAAACCACCTCAAGGCCAAGGCTGCGATAGTGTTCCGCAGATTCCACACTGTTGCTGTTATAGTCGTCGTCTAAGTCCTGATCTGTTGTTGATCCCACGCTGGAAACGACGCTTCTGCTTGCTCTCTCCGTTCTAACGGCTCTTATTCCCTCCGAACGGATTATCTCCTGAACCACGAAGTGTAACAGCGTTGTCTTGCTGTCCGTTCCTTTCACATCTGAAAGCTTCAACAGTGTGTCGAGTCTGAATGCCTGTGCACCGCCACGGTAGGTACCATCGTTCATGCGGTTCCCCGTTTTCAGAACTGCTTCTAGTAGTTTTAAGAATAGCCTGCTTTTTCTGAGCTTGCTGCAAGCAACCTGCGCCATTCACATGCCAACAAAACAATAACCATAGAGAGAAATTAGCTTTTTTTGGTTTTCACCTAAGAGCTCTTGGACTAATGTGTATTTGGCTGGGAAATAAGTGAAGTATGGGTAGGGGGTGTTAGTGATTACCTCTAATGTTGCGAAGGACTCCTTAACGGTGGTGGCCTCTTCTCGAAGAATGAGCATGAACATGAGAGATTCAAGGCGTTTGAAAGCGAATGGAATGTCAACCAGGACCTTGAGAAATCTCTCTGCAGGGCCAAGTTGAGACAGTTCTCCCGAGAACAGCCTAAGCTTCAGTTCCTCCTCTGCTGTCGGCGCCATCTTCAACAACGTGTGGATGAGCTCCACAGGAATCTCGTTACCTGATTCAATCAATATAACAGTACGGTTTAAACCAGTTCGTGCTAAAATGAAATGAAATGTTTTTGAATCTTTTTAATGCTAAAATTAATTAATGAAGCAATCATAATTAGTTCGATCTTTCATTTTAGTCACCCCCTCCGGGGAGAGAAAGAGAGAGTCACCTTCTTTAAGAGCATCAATAACTTCATCTGTTGTCACATTCAGAGCTCGTAAAAGAATTGATAAATTCTGTGCTTTCCTGGGGTCAATTATCTGAATATACTGTACTGAAGTATCCACAGACGGTGAATCTTTCTTGCGTTCATTCTTGTTCTGGTTGGTGCAGCAAAATAAAGACTGCATCTTTTCCTCATTGAACCTGATTAGTAGTCATAAAGGTCAGTGCAATATTCTTATTGGTATGTTTTTAACTTGGCTTATTCAATGGAATTTCGATCTTTGACATGAGTTTAGTTAGTGTTCTTACACGAATGACCCTGCATTAATCTCATGCCACACCATTGATTGATCAGGATTTGCAGAAACCTTATCCCAGAAAAATGGCTTTAGCTTAGGCTTTGCAGCATCACCCTCACTAGAACCTCCCTGTTTTTGTTGTCCAAGAGATGTAAGTTGGTTTTTACCAGCCACTGGCTTGGGAGGAGCAGGTGGAGGATGACCAGCTCTTGGAGGTGGTGGGGGACGAGGAGCAGCAGGTGGCCGTGGAGGAGGAGGCGGGTGGCGGGCCAGGGGGTGGAGGGGCTGGTTTTCCAGGAGGAGTTCCTGGTACTTGTCCCGTACCATCTGATGTTGTTGTCTCAACCACTGAGGCATGGTTATTATCCCCAGCCTTCATGGACCAATTTCTAACATTAGAAGGGTTCTTTCCTTTGTTAATAACAGGTTCTTCCTTATCAGCATCTCCCAAACGGACAACCTTCTGTGAACCTGAAGTAAGTTAAAAAAACAAGGAATCACAGATTGATGGACCAAGTGTAATGTTTCTTACTAATCATATGTACTAGAGTAACATAGAAAGCATGAACATGTGCATACCGCCAGAATAATCACTTGAGGTTAATATGAGGAAAGGCCTGTCATCTTTGTCAACTCTATTGCTTCTTCTGGCCTCACGACAGCAGAGGGCCAAGCCTATCAAGATTATGATTCCTGATAGAGTGGCTGCTAAGATAATTGTTTTCTGCCTTTTGTCATCGTTGCTAGGAGGTGAAGGAACAGGAGCATTTGTTATAGGTTGATAAAGATTAGAAGGAGGACGAGGTATCCGCGGTGGTGGTGGTGGTGAAAATGGAACAAACATATTTGGAGGGAGTGGTAGTAAATCAATTGCAGTGGGAACAGGAGTTGGTGATGCTGGAGAACTGGCTGGTGTTGGTTCATGACTTGGTGATGTTGGAGAACTGGCTGGTGTTGGTTCATGACTTGGTGATGCTGGAGACATCTGATCATGTGGTGACTCAGCAATACTTCTTCTATGATGACCACTTTCCAAACCCAAGGTTGATCTAGAATGCTTTGTTAGCAAATGTCTAGAGCCAGCCTTCTCTTTAGAAACAGGAGCAGGAGGAGTAGTACTCTTTCTTGTGCAGTCCAACACTTGTTTCTTCATATGGGGAGACAAAGACTTGGTTGTTTTGTGAATGTTCTTTTCTATTGAAACAATAGACCTCATGTCACTGCTCCTTTCCGGTGGATGCAGGTGAAAATCTTTAACATCATTATTCTTCTCTGTCAATTCTTTCCTGCAATGTTTCCACTCATTCTCTGCCTGTGTCAACCAAATGAGAGAAAATAGTACCATTCAGTATACCTCTAAAGATTACCTAACTGTCCCATGATTCCATGAGTCCAGTTGCCATATAATTCACAAAGTTTGTTAAGTTCTTCTACACACACATAGCATAGCATAATGATAATGCTTGCGACTGATTATTATTGTAAGAAGAAGTTTCACAATGTTCACAACAAACCCTTTCCTCAGAGTGCCCACAATCAAGAAATGGATTCAATGGACTTTTAAGTGCTTCATTTCTTCTAAAAAACCAGTTGTTACTTTCCATGAAGTAGCTATGCATCCAACAAAATCATGGTGTTTGACAAAGCTGAATATTTAAAATTAGAACATGGCCATCTCCTTACACTCGTAGCATTATTTACTGGAACATATATAATATAACCACAGAAGCAGAGATTAAAGTGTTCTTATATAGAATCCTATATGCACATTTTTTTTCTTAAACAACGCGGAGAGATCTTGTGTTATGATACTTTAGTGATGCAATTAAGGTGAATGGATTTCGAAGTCCATGAACTTGATCGGTGCATTTGTTATTTTGTTATGAGTTCCTTCTTTGAAAATTAAAAAGATGAAATTAAAAGAGACACATGGTAAATTAAAGCAAATTTAACAAAATTCATAAGAATTGAACTCATTGTATTTGTAATACAAACAGGTAGTCTACAGCCTAGGCATCACATAACATGTATATGGTACGTACGCTTGAGTCACTTCAATTAATATGAAACCAAACAGAAGAAAACAGGGTCAAATGCAAAACCCCCCAATTCGGTAAACATTACATAAAAATTCCATTAAATATCCATTCGGAATGGAAAGAAGAACCCTGAGCACGATCATGAACAAACAAAAAAAAAACAGCTCAAAAAATTCCAAAGAAGAAAAGACAGAAATGCTAAAACTCTGATATACCTGTTTTCGGTGTATATGATTATGAAGGGAGGATGGTGATGACAAAGCTCCACCATCTCTATAATTCTCCTCTTCCTTCCCCTCTGAGCCCCCTTGTGCCAATGCGCAAAGGAGGATGACATAAATAACCGCATAACCGGGTCTTGTCAATTCCATTGCTTGCGAATTCACCAACCCAACCGCATAATTCCCTGTTCATCTCTCATTGAACTTTAAAAATTCCTTCCAAGAGTCTCTAACTATATGTCCAATTAACCACAACACAGGGTTCTGCACCTTGACCAACACCTTTTTGCTTCCGAATATATAAATGTATACCCACAATATCCAAACTTGGTAGAATTTCCAAAATCCCTCAAAGGTTATGGAAATTCCACGGGATCTTGGAAACTCGAGAATCGGGTTGGAATGTGACAATATATCCGAAGAGAATCAGGACATGTCTAAATTTGATTAGTGCAGAACAATGGATGAATATTTGACAATATTTATATATAACGCCAATCAAATGAACGTTACGTGAGAGAAGAAGAAACCAATTCTTGCAAAGGTATGTACTATGTTGGAGGTTTGAGTTTTTTTGTTTTTTTGTTTTTGTTGGAAATATTAATGATTTGCAATGCCAATACCAGTGCAAGAATTTGTGTCGTTAAGGTTGAGAATTATGATAATCGGAAATTGAGTTTCTTTGTTGTGCTGGGTGGGAGGGGGCTTCAGAGGCGAGAGAGACAAGGATGCATTTTCAAAGTCCTAAAAGGGGCGTGGGTGGGTGGAGAGGACAATTGTGGGGCATTCGTCATGTCATGTCTTCCATGCATCTTTTGCTATCCTACCCCCCACAATATGTGTTTTTACCATGCTTCCACCACACTAATTTGTTTTTAGTTCATGGCCCCCCAACTTACCTTATTGACACACATGTAAAATAACGGCAGAGATATAGGGGAAAACAAAATATGCAAGTGGGTGAAATCCCACACTTGTCTGCACCAATATAACAAAACTCAAAATAGTATCTATCTTTAACAGATAGGATTACTGTTCCCGGCTAATTTACTTTTCTTGACCCGAACTTTTTATTTATTTATTTTAACTTATGATTTCTATTTAAAAATTATAATAATAACTTAAGTTTAATTCACATGATAAAAATGGCCTATTAGAAAAAGTTGGTAAAAATGGGATGAAGTTCATATTTGTAACTTCAACATCACATCCAAGAACACAACAAACGTATATGCTGAAACTAGCAATCGGAAGTCGGAACATGGTGCTAAGCTCCTAATCTTTTTTATGATGGAAGGTCAAAGAAATCGTTTGCTTTTATGATTCGTTCAGGCATGAGACGTCATTGAAAAGAGGAATAATGCAATCATCAAGGGGATGTAGCTCAGATGGTAGAGCGCTCGCTTAGCATGCGAGAGGTACGGGGATCGATACCCCGCATCTCCATATGTTTTTCATACATTTTTTTTTCATGTGAATGTTTTCCTCATTCTCGTCCTTGTCTTCTGCCAATGTTGAATGTTCTGTTCTCCTGAGATTTTGTTCCACTTTGGCTGGTTTACGTTGCCCTGCTCCTCCTTCATGATTATTAATGAAGGATGCCGTCACTTTCACTCTAAAACTGAAGACAACAACCCTTGTTCTTCCCAAAGCTCCTTACACCACCATCTCCCACTTGGGTCCTACTCTCTCACTCCCACACCATTCCTTACAATGTGGAACCCTGCTTCAGTCACTCACCAACTCCAAATCCTTCACACAAGCCCAACAACTCCATGCCCACATCACCACCAGCGGCACTATCCTCCACAACACCTACCTGGCCACAAAACTCGCCGCCTGCTACGCTGCCTGCGGTCGCATGCCTCAATCTCAACTCATATTCGACCAAATCGTGTTAAAGAATTCGTTTTTATGGAATTCTATGATCAGGGGCTATGCTTGTAGTGGTAGCTCCTCGAGGTCCCTTGTTATGTACCGCAAAATGTTGAGTTTTGGACAAAAGCCTGACCATTTCACCTACCCATTTGTTCTCAAGGCTTGTGGTGACCTTTTATTCCGTGAAATGGGTAGGAAGGTTCATGCATTGGTGCTGGTTGGTGGGTTGGAGTCAGATATTTATGTGGGCAATTCCCTCCTTTCAATGTACTCCAAGTTTAGTGACATGGAAACTGCGAGGTTGCTGTTTGATAAAATGCCTGTGAGGGATTTAACTTCTTGGAACACTGTGATAACCGGGTATGTTAAGAATGGTCAGGCAGGGGATGCTTTTTCAGTTTTTGATCACATGAGAAATGCTGGTGTCGTTGGAGATGGGACCACCATGCTTGCCCTCCTCAGTGCTTGTGGTGATCTCATGGATTTAAAGCTGGGGAAAGCAGTTCATGGTTATGTTGTTAGGAATAGTGGTAGAGTGTGTAATGAGTTTTTGACGAATTCCCTGATTGACATGTACTGCAATTGTGATTCCATATCTAGTGCTAGGAAATTGTTTGAAGAGTTAAATGTGAAGGATACTGTATCGTGGAATTCTTTGATTTCTGGCTATGAAAAGCACGGGGATGCATTTAAAGTTCTGGAACTTTTCAGTCAAATGTTCATAGGGGGTGCAGTTCCTGATGAAGTGACAGTCATTTCTGTGCTTGGAGCTTGTAATCAAATCTCGGCCTTGCTGTTGGGCTCATCTGTTCACTCTTATCTTGTTAAAAAGGGCTATGGAGGGAATATTGCTGTGGGAACTGCCCTTGTCAGCATGTACGCTAACTGTGGAAGTTTAGTTTGTGCACATCGCGCTTTTAATGAGATGCCGGAAAAAAACTTGGCTTCTTGGACAGTTATGGTTACAGGATTTGGAATTCATGGGAAGGGAAGAGAGGCCATCTCCATTTTTTATGAAATGTTGGGTAAAAACATTACTCCAGATGAGGGCATTTTCACTTCAGTTTTATCAGCTTGTAGTCATTCTGGATTAGTGGATGAGGGTAAAGAAATCTTTTATAAAATGACCAGAAACTACAATATGGAGGCTGGACCTACTCATTACTCATGTTTGGTAGACCTACTTGGCAGGGCAGGGAACTTAGATGAAGCATATGCAATTATAGACAACATGAAATTGAAACCTAATGAGGATGTTTGGACTGCTCTCCTTTCTGCTTGCAGATTACATCGGAATGTCAAGTTAGCTGAGATCTCAGCCCAGAAGCTTTTTGAAATGAATCCAAATGGGGTGAGTGGTTATGTTTGCCTTTCCAACATCTATGCTGCCGAGAGACGGTGGAAGGATGTTGAAAAGGTGAGGGCATTGGTGAAAAATAGGAGATTAAGGAAACCACCTAGTTATAGTTTTGTTAAGCTAAATAAGATTGTTCATCAGTTTTTTGTTGGAGATACGTCCCACCAACAGTCAGATGATATTTATGCCCAATTGAGAAACTTGAATGAGAAACTCAAGAAAGTTGGGTACAAGCCTGACACAAGTTTAGTTCTCTATGATGTTGAGGAAGAAATAAAGGAGAAGATGCTCTGGGATCATAGTGAGAGGTTGGCACTTGCTTTTGCTCTTATTAACACTAGTCCAGGGACCACAATCAGAATAACCAAGAATCTTCGTGTGTGTGGAGATTGCCACACAGTAATGAAAATGATTTCTAAGCTCATGAGCCGAGAGATTATCATGCGAGATATCTTGAGGTTTCACCATTTTAGAGACGGCATATGCTCATGTGGTGGATATTGGTGAGTTAATGAAGTGTGATGAAGTAGTGGATTAAATTTAAAATAATGAAAATACAGATTCTTTTATGGAAATGTGATAATTAGAAAAGGAGTCATTTTCGTCCAAGTATATAAAATTGCTGATTTTTTTTTATCCAACATGAGATAATATCACAAGATGTTTTGGAATTAAACCATTGTGACATCATCATTCATTAGCATTGCAGATTCAACAGGACTATATGCATAATCTGAATAGTGTCTTACTTTTCCTTCGATTCTCAAATGGATGGTTCACATCCTGTTGGCAATTCAACAATCAACCTTCATATCTGTCACTATTTCATGGGAATGGCTGTATTGGTTTGGGTGCTTGTAGAAGAACCTTGAATATTTCATTCTGATCCACTGGATGGAATAATTGAGTGACTGATTTTTTTAATGTCTTCACGTTAACAGATTATTTCTCAACTTGTGTCAGCATCCAAATATATATGCCCCAATATATTAGAAGATCCTTTCTCATTAAAAGGAGAAGCTCCAATCTCCCAGTTCTTGTACACAAGGAATCTAGACTTCCCTCCTGGTTATTGAACCAGGCTTGCCAAACTCATATTCAACCAGACACCCTGTCTTAACATACCAACAATTTTGTCTTTTGCTCAAATAGATGGAAAAAATATATTTATTTACTATTAATTTTCAAGTTGGGTTACTCTGTGCAAGCTAATAACCATGACCAATTTTGTCGTTAAATAATTTGATGTGGGATATTCTCTGCTTCTGTGCTTTTGGCAAATACTCTGATTATACTAGATGAGTTCTACAGGTTTATTACGGATTGTGTGTGTGTCTGATCATCTCTTATTGGATTGTTTTTGGGGATAAAGTTCTACATTCCCTATTTAAATATAGACCCCCCCCCCCCCCTCTTCCCCATAAGGTGCTTTTGACATAATTTGACAGTCATTTACCCGCTGCTGTAAGATGATTCTGAAAATATGCTATTTGAATAGGTATCTTTCACTTTTTTTTAGAGATGGTAGTGTTCATCTCTTGATAAGCAGAGTCGAGTGATTCGATAAAATAGTTTATTAAATTCGTAGATAGGAAAACACACATATGAAAGTACACACGAGTAGATATGTCTAGACGTCTAGACATTGCTTCATTATGGGAATACTATTAGCATTTAGCACTGCATATGTAGGTGCTTTATTCATATCCTGAACGGTAGATATTATTTCCAGCTGATTCTTTAACCATTCTTCCCGTTGAATTGGGAAGTCAACCGTCAACTTTCACGTCTGTCTCTGACATCCAGGGGAATGGTGGTATTGGTTTAGTTGCTTCAAGAAGAACCTCATTGGGAATCTTTGGTTCTGATGGCTTCAATGGTGGTATGGCATGATTGTACTTTTGAGGGTCTTCACAGTAATCCTACAATTTGCAGGGAGAGGGTTAAGAGGCAGCAAGGTGTTATGGAACTGAACACAGGTTAAAAAATATTGTCTTTTAAGTGCATGCATGACATGACAGCTTCTCACCTGATCTGCATGCATCTTTAGCACAAATTTTTTGAATATATCAAAATTTGATTGTTGCAATAGATCATCTGACAGACGAAGGTATGTTACTCCATACATCCGAAGTTTTGGAGGGCCGTTTTTGTTGACACCTTGTGGTCTTGCATTCAGTATGATTTGGTTATAACCTGTGGCATCATACCTTGAAAGTGCATTTTCTCCAGCAACTTCAATGTTTTCTCTCCAACCTCCACTCAATACCTGTGCATACGTTCATGTAGAGCATTTTACATTTGGCATCATCTTTAACATGTAGAGCAAGCAATGCATCAAACTAAAGAAAATTGTAATGAATAATTACCTGCTGAACAAGTTCCTCTGGTGCACTTTGGGCGTCAGAGCTTTGTTCTGAGTCCCTCATCTCAAGACATGTAAAGTTCAAAATGGCATGATGGCGGGACAACATTCTTGCAATCGGACGGTATCCATCTCTATCCCTGAGGTTGTAATATCCAGCAGTGAGCTCAGCAGCATGATTCTCAGCTTTGTACCACCAGTGGATTCCAGAGACCTGTTATCATAGTTAAGAGGTTAATTATTTGGCAGAAAATGGAGAGAACTGATGTTAATTGAGGTGTTATGAAATTTACTTTGATTGCTAATTTGACTTTACAGCCCAGGAAAGCTTTGTTGGCTTCGTCTAGGATTTGATCCCCATGATTCAGCAATTCGTTTGAATACCAAGTTAAGAAGAACTTCCCTTTCTCGGTGAGGTATGTGCCATTTGTCTTGAAGAATTCAGTAGATTCTGGTACATCATTGTACTTGCCTGCGTCATCTGGCAGTTCCCATTCAGAATGGCCAGCCCTTGCTGCAGCCGCTTTGAAATCTTCCTTTAAATATTTGTCATAGCACTGCAGATTTTTTTTATTTTATGATAATTTTAGTGCTGAAATGAAATCCCAGTTTGTGTGAGAAACAAATTTGTTTGAAGGGAAGGGCAGACTCACCTGAAATTCTCCAATACCAGGATATTCCCATCCTTGGCTTTGTGGATAAGAGGGGTATCTGAGTTCTCCTGCCGGGCCAAGCCCAACTTCAATGTCTATAATAAGCTCAGACTCTAAAAAATCTGACATGTTTTCTCTGAAACTCTTCATGTAGTCACTGTATACCTGTGTGAAGTAACATAACAATTATAAACATGCAGTCATATCCAAGATCATTCTTATATCTGGACAATTAGAAGTTGTCTGCAATGAGTCTATCTATTTTTTCAATACCCAAAATGATTATTAGCTGACTTGAACTGAACAGATAAACTGAAACTGTTTCTCTTGTTTTAGTGTTATGTTGAATATTAATATTATACTCCTGAATTCTAATACACCTTATAACATATGACAGCATGAATGCTAGTTAAAAGAAAGACAAGTACAATTGACTGAGCTCACCTCAACGGCTGTTCTTCCATGGAAGATGGGCTTGTCATCCACACCAATAGTTAGATATTCCTTGTTCCTGGTACTGGAGCGGTCGGTGTAGAAGATATCAGGATCGGATTCTCCAATGTCAAGTACCCACTGGGGAATTGGGATGGTAACAACATCCCCAACGTTCCCTCCACATTGATGGAATGACATGATAGCTTGCAGTTTCAAGCCACATTCCTGAACCAGTTGGAACAAGCTCCTATAGGCACTCCAATCATACTGCTTAGGCCCCTTCTGTTCAATGATCCCCCACCACACATCAACCATAACCCCATCAACACCCGCTGCTCGTAGCTGCACCAGCTGTTCTTTAAGGCCATCTGGGTCTTCAAACACATTATTAACATTCACAACTCCGAGCTAAAGTAGTAGTTACATAGAAAAAACAATAAAACGTGTTAATATTAGCTTGTTATTTATTATTATATATTCAAATGCATAAATTAAACTGGTTGCTTAGAGAGACACTAGTCTATGTGCATGACTTACTTGGAGCATGACATAAACTGGAACATAATTCAGCAGCATGTTTTTGTCAGAAGTGGCCATCTTCCTGTTATTACTGTTATTGTTTATTTCCAGCACTAAGCGAATTTCAAAGTTCTCTGATATCTATGAAAGATGGGAAGAGAGAAAAGCTACGGAGACGATGCTGCTGCTTGCTTTGAAGTCACGATACGAGGCCGTGCTGGTTATTATATAGAAGAAGAAAAAAAAAAGAAAAAGAATAATTGTACCATAAAAGGAAAAGAATAAAGGGATGTAATGTAATAACGCTGTAGGTAGCCCCATTTGTAGCTCTCGCTGGCACAATCACAATGTGCAACTGTGCAAGGTTTAGCAATGCGCGCCGCGCTATACACGCTGGACGGTTCTTTTTTGGTACTAATTTACTTTTGATTTGAAGCTATCAAATTATTGTAAGTTTTTTAAAAGGGTTAATTATATTTTTAGTTTTTTAAAAATTGTCAAATTTGAATTAGGTCTTTTAAAAATAAGTCAAAGTTTTTTAGTCTTCTAAAAAAAATTTGTTTGATTTAGGTCCTTTAAGTGAGTTGACTTGTTAGGTGGCACATTTTGACCCAGTCATCATGCCTACGTGGCACGAACCGCTGATGTGGCAATATTAACTTTTGAATTTAGTTTCTCTAAAAATTGAGTTTTGATTTTAGTCCATCTAAAAATTGATGAATTTTGATTTTAGTCCCTCTAAAAATTGAGTTTTGATTTTAGTCCCCCTGGTTTTTCTCTCTCTTGCTCACCCCCACCATCGCCACTCTCTCTCGTTTTCTCTCTCTCTCACCCTCCCCCCCACCACCACCACTCTCTCACTTTCTCTCTCGTTTTCTCTCTCTCTCTCTCACCCCCACCACCACTCTCTCTCTCACCCCCACCACCACCATTGATTTGTTATTGATTTATCAAGATTCACGATTTGTTATGTAACAAATCGTGAGAGAGAGAGAGAGTGGTGGTGGTGGTGGTAGAGGTGTCAAAATTGGCCCAGCCCGACGGGCCGGTCCGTTTGGCCCATGTTTTAGGCCGAATCGGGCTTGATAATTATAGGCCCGAAAAACACTGGGCCGTTTTTGGCCCGGCCCGATTGGCCCGCCGGGTCGGGCTGGCCCCGAATTTTTTGTCCTTTTATGATATTTTAGTCTTTTTTCTTTGTAAAATAATCGGGCTAGGCCTGGCCCGGTGTGTTGGCTGAGCCAGGAAATATGTGGCCTGCCAAGGAAATGGGCTAGCCCGCCCCCGACCTGGTTTTGCAATTTGGCCTGGTGGGCCAAGTCGGGTGGGCGGCCCGAATTGACAGCTCCAGTTGGTGGTGGTTGTGAGAGAGAGAGAAAACGAGAGAGAGAGTGGCGGTGGTGGGGGTGAGAGAGAGAGAAAAAAAAAACCAGAGGGACTAAAATCAAAACTCATCAATTTTTAGAGGAACTAAAATCAAAACTCATCAATTTTTAGAGGGACTAAAATCAAAACTCAATTTTTAGAGAGACTAAATTCAAAAGTTAATATTGCCACGTCAGCGTTTCGTGCCACGTAGGCATGATGACTGGGTCAAAATGTTGCCACCTAGCAAGTCAACTCACTTAAAAGACCTAAATCAAACAAATTTTTTTTAAAGAACTAAAAAAATTTGACTTATTTTTAAATGACCTAACTCAAATCTGACAATTTTTAAAGGACTAAAAACATAATTAAGCCAACTTATTATTATAGACCAAGTCATATAATTCAAAAAAATACTAAATATTAAAACATATAAAAATACTAAATATTAGAAAAAGTCATATATTTGATATATGACTTAGGCCCTGTTTGGATAACAAGCTTATCTACTGCTTATGGCATAAGCTGTATAAGCTACTTTTATAATCAAAGAAAAATTATAGTGAAACTTATTTTATATAAGCCATAAGTTGTTTTGATAAGCTATCATGGGTAGCTTATGAAAAATAAGCCCAAAATAACTTATGAATCAGTCATAAACTGTACTTATAAACTCTGCATAAATCAATCCAAACATACCCTTATATTTAATTTGAACTTTATGAAAAGTTTGAGAAAAACATACAAGAAGCGAAAGTCGTATTTTATATACATGATTTAATTTTTTATTATTTTATGAAGGGTCATATTATATAGATATTAGATAGAACTTATAAGTATTTTTATATTTAAATATTTTCATTGATTTTTTATTTGATAGATTAAATCGCATGTATAAGGTACGACTAAAAAAATAAATATGTACAAAATAAAGTGTTTTATTGCTTTTTTAAAATTTTCTTTATAAATTAAAAAATAAAGCATGTATTAATGGTGCTTTTTTATTATTTTGTATTCAAGTTATACGAGTTACTCTATAATAATTAATTTTTTAAAAGAATCTACTCTAATTCAGTAATTTGACTAATTTTTCAAAAAGTAAATTGCTAAAAGTAATATATAAGAGAGAGAGAGAAAGGTTCACTCTCGGCCTGAGGCCGACGTGCAATTATTCACATTTGCATGTACGGCCACGCGGCTATGAGCGTCGTGTCGTGGACTCGTGGCATGCCCCAATCTCGCGGTGATCAATTCCAGAAGATTTATTATCTGGGGTCACATCAAGATCAGGTGGCCAATGAAATCATGCACATCCCCTATGGTGGCTTGTAAAAGAGCAAATAAATCTTTCACAAGTGTAATTAAATAAATCAATAAACAAAATGAACGGTTTAAATTTTTCACTATTCTATCTAAATAAGATTAAGAAAGTATGTAGTACATTTTTATAGTTAAATTAATTAATAAATAAAACCAACGGTTTAAAATTTTTACTACTATCTAATCTAATAATACTAAGAAAAATGTTATTAAATCGATATGTAATGCATTTTGTAACACACATTTTGTAACTGTTTCGATAAAAACACTTTATAATTGAATAAAATTCAGCGTGAGCTTTATTATTTGAATTTAATTATTATTTATTGTTAGTATAAAAATATTTACAAAGATATCCGATTATATCTTATCATATAAATCTTTATATAGATATCTAATTATATTTATTAATTGGGGTATAAATAAATGAGTTGATTTATTTGTAAACTATTCGAATTTTACTTTATTAAATACTGTATCAAGCTCATTTATTTAATTAAATAAAACAATTCAAACTCTAAATTGAACTTGCCTATTTAAATAAGTCAAGCTTAAATTTTACAAATTCAACATTAATGTCTTGGAATAGCTGGTTAATTTTATATATATATATAATAGAAGAATGAAAATTACAAAGATCCCAGTAATTAATTATATGAAAACACTTTTGGATAATCTTCTAATGAAAAAAATAGATTATCATCTAGTATTAAAATATTCATCTTAGATCTCAAGCAAAAATCAGCGATTAAAAAATCTGAAAAAATAAACCATAGTAAAATCCACAAGTAAAACAATTTACAATATAGATGAAGAATGCATCACAGCATAGTACCACATGGTATATATGTGCCATAGAGACAGGGACAAAGACATTTTGTAATGCTACGAACAAGATTTTAGGGGTGTTCAAGACCCGTCCTGTCCCACCAACCCGTCTCGGCCCGATTACTTCGGGCCGGGTCTAGCCCGGATCTGTCAAAAGAAAGAGGACAATAGGACAGTCCAAAATAATAACCTGGTTTCGGGCCGGGCTGGGTTCGGGTTGACTCTCGGGTCACCCGGCCTGTCCCCAACTATATTTATGTGATAATTTTACTTATTATATTACATTTACAAACACTTATTGACATTGGAATCAAGTAAAATTATTATAGCATGTTATTTGTTAGTACACTTTTTACAAGCTTTTTCACTCATGAATGCACTTCACAATTATTTTCATATGTAATTTCAATATTTGTTGTCTCTTTTAAGCTCTGATTCAATAATATTATTTTTAAGTACTTGGCAAAAGACCAAATGATAACAATCTAGCAATATAACATTTTATTATTATTTTTTAAACAAGTTAAGTTAGCACTTTTTCTATAGAATTGCATGACTTCGGGTCAACCCGGTCTTGTCCTTCTTGGACCCGGTCTACATTGAACCCGTATTCCATCGGGTTATATCGGGTTAAGGACAGAGTTCGGGTCTAAAGAATTGATTTGATTAAACTTTAAGGCCGGGTGAGGATCAGACACAACCCGTCCCAACCCGTCCCACGAACACCCCTACAAGATTTCAGCAACAATAACAGATTTACAGCTGAATGCTTTGGTTCTTGGGATCTAATTTCTTATATTTGTTGGCAGTGATTATACGTGTTGCTCAGATTGTATCCTTAAAAAAATTGTTTCACCTAAATTTTTTAGAAATAAGTGAGACGAGTTTTGTGATAGATTGGATTTGAAGGTGCCTTTAGCATGAGATAGCCAAAAATTTTAAAATTGTCTCACCAAAGGGAAGACGTCATCCCACCATAGATATATAACAAAAAATTGAATGATTGAGATCAATTACCCCACTCCACAACATGTTAGAATGGGTAAATTGAAAATGATAACTATTTGCAAAGATGATCCTATAAGAACGTTGAGATTGGAGATTGAACCCCAGTTAAAAATTGTCATTAAGTGCAATATTAGATTTGGTGCAAGAATGGAAAGATCAAAAGTGAGGTAACTCCTTCGCTCAACACACATTAACGAATGGGTTTCAACGACTGCATAGTTAAATTTGTTGGTGAGTATAATCAAGCTAATTGTGGTAATTAGTCCGGATTAAGACAATGGGAATTGTAAATCTTAATTATTCCATGAAGTCCCAATCGTGGATGAAATTAAACTATGGGTTAACGGAAGATTAATAATAACATGCGAAACATCACTTAGGCATAAGTGAAAATCACCAAAAGATATCCCATAAACAGATACTACAAATTAACATAGTTAACCACAAAGTTTAATGTTAAAACTTCGGTTGTCCTAAGTCTAATGTCCATTAATCGTAGTTTAATCTTCAATGTTGCATGCACCCACCGCTAACTACTTCATCCATCCCGCATATTTGTTTAAGGTTGTGACACGAGAATAAAGAAATATAACTAATAGCTTAAAATTTATAAAAATTATTTTGGTCTTTTTTAATATGCTCTTAATTTGTTACTCCATCTCTCTCCTAGTAATTGGTAATCAATTATTATTTTTCTCTCTCACATAAACTCATAAATGTTTTAAGGGCATAATAAAAAAAATATTAAATACTTCATTAATATTATAAAATCAAAATCAAAATGGCATAAAAAATTAATTTTTTTTTTGGTCAAAGACAAAAAAAATTGATTAAAACAATAAATAATATGAGACGAAGAGAGTAATACTTAAAGAAAAATATGTCACAAAGACTCCTAATTAATGGGCCGGGTCAGATCACAAACGCTACTAATTAATGTCAGTATTGGGGGGCCTGCTAGGCGTTATGGCATGCCAATCTAACGGTGATCAATTTCAGACACATCAAGATCGTGTGGCCAGTATGCGATCATCCATCTTTCCGCTGTTAATGTCAGTAGCGGAACGTAACCGACAAAAAAAATGCTAAAAAAAGACGAGAAGAAGCAATAAATAAGCAGGGAACACCAATTTTAGCACGTTTACGAATAAAACGATGGATGACGATGACTGGATGAGTATGAGCGTATGCCTCATATACACCCATGTACTTTATTTTATGCTTATATAATTTTTATCATTTGATTATGCCTTATTAATTTCATTTTTACGAATTTTTGTTTTTATTAAACTGCATGCGAAGATGAAAATGGATAAAATGCAAACTTTAATTCTTATGGCCTGTTCTGTTAAATACCAAACTGTTGCACAAAATAGTATTTGCACAGTAACTATTTGGTTTGATTAATTTTACCGTGACTAAATTAATTTTTAAAGAAGTATTAGTTTTTTCTAAAAAAATTAATTATAAATAACTCATGAATTTTTTTTATTCTAATTGAACAATATATGTTTACAAGTATGGGATAGGATGAATACTATAATACTTGTAGCTAGGGTTGACCTTGAGATTTTGAGTATTACGTGTGATCTTATAAAATAATATTATTATAAACATTTAAATATTGTCTTTTTAGTATTTTTTACTATAAATTATAAATAATTCTTGCATAATCAAAGTTTTTTAAAAAATTATTTTCGATAAAAATCAAAGTAAAACTATTTAATTTATCTTATGACATGATAGAGAGTACTAGAGTATCAAGAGAGAAAGAGGGAAAAATGAAAAGTATAAATATACTCTAATATTAGATACACACTATTTCTAGAGTAAAATACCTTCTCTAATACATTCTCTTTCTAGAGTAAAATACCTTCTAGAGTAACATACATTCTCTTTTTTTAGTATTACACTTCTCTCCGCTTCTATTTGAAAACACACACTCTATTTTCTTTAAAGATAAAAAATGATATACTTTTTTCATGTAATTTTTCATTAACGTAAATGTTAAACTCCGTTAAAATATTTTTGATTACCATAATAATCTTTTATTTCATTTTTGTTTTTTCCCCATTTTCTTTCTCATTCCAATTTTTGATTCCTAAAATAAGAATCACCGTTTTACTACCTTTCACCACCACATTCTACCAACAATGAGTTTGTTTTTGGTTTTACTGAAATGTGGTGGTGAACGGCAGTAAAATGATAATTCTGATTTCATGAATCAGAAATCGGAATGGGAAAGAAAATAGGGCAAAAATGGAAATAAAATGATCAAAGATATGGTAATAAAAAATATTTTAACTGAGACTAACTTTTATGTTAACGAAAAATTATAAAAATGGAGAAAAATATTTCATATTTTATCTTTGAAGGGAAGGGAGTGTGTGTTTTCAAACAAAAGGATATGAGAGTATAATATTTATATCTCTCAAGGGAAGAGAATGTGTGTTTTTAAACAAGAAAAAAAAAGTGTGTAATAGTAATATCTCTTAGAAAAAGAAAGTGTATTTTACTCTAAATTCTATCAATCCATTATTAAATAAATTTTTGAAAGTTGTTAAAAATTAATCATATAAATTTTTTATCTATATATATATATATAATATATAATAAATAAAATTTAACATATTGATACCCTGTAAAAAAGGGATGAACTCTGCTCAGTCGCACGCCTTAAACATACTCATGCGGGGCCACCATTGTCCATGCCCACACCTATTCTCAATTCTCATAATGTCTCATACCCAACTTTGTAATTTTATTTTTTTACTGAAACTTCATATTTATTTAGCAAGTAGTTACCATATCCATTATAAATAATGTTTAGTTTAAATTAATCTTTAAGTCCCTAAATACCATTAAATTCTTAATTAAGTCCCTATAGTTTAAAAACTTTTAATTAACTTCCTATAGTTTTAAACTTTTATAGCTATATCCTTGCAAACCATTGTTAAGTTTTCCATTAAAGTTTAGCAGCAAAAAAAAAGTTTTCCATTAAAAATTTTAATTGACAAATAGACACAATCACACAAGCTCAAATGAACAAGTAGCTTTCTAAATTAAACTTTCTTATGGGTATTTAGGGAATTTGATTGTTCAAGATTATTGGTGTTTTGGGGGGGGGGGGGGGGTGAGATTCAGATTAAGTGGAATGACTACCGAATACCGTACCGATTGTCACCAGCTTGATGAAAAAATACCCACAAAAAAAAAAGCTTGATGAAAAAATGGTGTGAATAGTCAAATTAGTCATTCAAAATGTAGGGTGGTGTTAATTTTGTCTTTGAAATTAATAAAATATCTTTTATAAAAAAAAAGAAATTAATAAAATATCAAAATGATTCACGAAATTATAAATCTTCAATTAAGTTAGTCTCTTTATCGTTTCTAGCTAATTGATACGGTCAATAAGATTGATGTGACATGTTTTAAGTGACATACTGGTTTCTATGTTTGTGCACGTATCATCCCAATTATAGGGGCCATGAACCTCTCCCTTCTCCCCCTCCCTCTTCTTCTTCTCCCTTGTCAACTCTCTCTTTCTTTTTCTCTCATCCCCTTTCCCTTCTTCTCCACCTTCCGAAGTAAATCGCCAATTCATCTTCTTAGAACTTATTTGCCACATGGAGACGGTATAGTTGAGATGGCATTTTGTAACATAAATTTCTAACGTATCTGTACAAAAATTAATATAATAAGATATGATTAGATGTCTATGTAATTTTTTTTTACACTGATGGCGAATATTAATTAAAATTATTTTATTATGGTGCCATATTATAATATTATTTTTAAAAATATTTATATAAAAATTTACACAATGAAATATAATTAAATGTGTATATGTGTAAAACTTCTCTGCGTGAATGGATAATAATTAAATTCATATTTGGACACATTTTGATAGTATTGTTTGTATCGATATAGAAATAGAAATAGAAACAGAAATGGGCAGAGTTTATATCAAAAAAAGAAAAAGAAAAGAAAAGAAATGGGCAAAGTCGACGGCAGATGAACATGAAGCGGTGAACCCTAACGTTTGGTTTGGTCCGATTGTATTTCATTATGTCATTGTTGGCGGTGCCTTTAACTGTTCCCTCTTCCCTTAACACCAACTGGGCTACGCAAAGTTTCCAAATTGAAGACAAAAACGATTAGATCTTCTTCATACGCCTTCTGGGTCGGTCCTCCTCCGATTCAGATTGGGAATATTTTGTACACTAGTCAGGTGAGTTGTTCACTTGATTCACCCCTTTATTATTTTGATTGTTTTTTTAATTCCTCTAACAAACTTAGATTTTAAGCTTCTCTTTCAGAAAGGAAGGACTTTTCTGTTTGGTTACTTTTATTTTTGGTACAACACTGTCACAGGTTTCAACCTGTAACCTCGTTCAAACTACATTACCCACAGTGGCTTGCATTACGTAATTCTTTAAACTTGTTTTTTAATTCACGATATGGATAATGAATTACAGCTGCATAGGTGAAACATTTAGAGGGGAGTGGTGATTGATATACGGAAGGGGCTGTGGAATGGTTGTGCTAGAGCCTTTAGTTTTGTATTCCTTAATAATCACCATCATATATAAATTAGCAAATTGGGTTGTTGTGTTCTTTTGAAATGAATATCGCAGCATGTTTGGTTTTGCGGCGAAAAAAGTTCAAACTTACATTAATTCCAATCCACCAAGATACATGCTTCTAAGTTACAATGCATAGGAATTCGTGAAACCTGCAAGACAAACACACACTTAGTATGTTACGTGCATAAATGTTCGGTCTTGAATATAACTTCTGCAGGTATTTGTTTCGAGTGCTTTATTCACACCTTTCCTGTACACTAAGGAGTACAACTTGCATGCACATGTTAGTGAAAAACCATAATAAAGGGGATGGATCTAAGTCCCTGGCAGATACATTGGCAAGATGGAAAGAATACAATGCCCGGCTTGAATCAACCAATGAAGCCGAGAAGCCAGTTAGGAAAGTTCCTGCCAAGGGATCAAAGAAGGGGTGTATGAAAGGGAAAGGAGGACCCGAAAACTCGCGCTGTAACTACAGAGGTGTTAGGCAAAGGACTTGGGGAAAGTGGGTTGCTGAAATTCGGGAGCCGAACAGAGGGAATAGGCTCTGGTTGGGTACATTTTCCAATGCCGTCGGCGCTGCTCTTGCTTATGATGAAGCAGCAAGGGCAATGTATGGTTCTTCTGCGCGCCTCAACTTCCCCAATGTACAAGTTTCCAATTTCTCTCAGCTGGAATCTTCAAAAGATTCTCCAGCTGCAAATCAACCTGGCTCTGCAACGGCGATGTCAGAGAATACCGAGTGCATGATATCGCCAAACAACCCCGGGGTAGAGGCAGCAAAGGATGTTGATATGGAACGTCTTTCCTTAACACTGAGTGTGAATCATGAGGAAGGGGAGGGTGAATCGAGTTCCTCCCGTCCTTCATTGTCTTGATGTACTTTTTGCATAGTCTGATTTTGCCATGGCTAGGAATTTTAGCCTTCATAACTGTCAGTGTAATGCTTAGGATGAATGAACCTTGATAATGTACCTGGAGATTAGATGTTGCTAAATTAACTTGATTGAGAAGTGTTCAATTCTTCTGGTATTGGCCTATTGCATGCTGGATATGCTGTCAAGTTCTAAGATGTGAAACTATTAATTCTGTTGAACTATTAATTCTGCAGTGTATTAGTTCCGCAGTGCAACTCTGATAAGAAAAATACACTATAGAACTATTAGTTCCACATGAACAAATACACTGCAAAACTAATAGTTCCGCAATGTAATTTTTGCCTTCGTTTGGCAATGCAGGGTATTATGGACTTTTTCAATTTTAGTGTATGTGTGTGTATAAATTGATGTATGTGTGAATATTAATTCCCAAACATAAATGGCATTCACAACATAACTACACCAGCCAGTTGGAGGGATCATATGTTTACAAATTTTGGTCGTTCTTTTGGTGTCTGGACACTGGTTCCAGCTCCTAATATTTTATTCTGGGCCTTGAAATGAATTGCCTTGTTTGGTCTACCTTTCTTGAAACCCATTATTTTTTGGTCTCCGAGTGATGCAAAGTTTAGATCCAGATTCAGATTAGACTCACGGGCCTGTTGTTGAATAAACATGATACATATCCTCCGAAAATGGACAACTATATAGTTAATGATAGGTAAAACAAAAACTATAATCTCTCCACTAATATTAATTTCCCGCAAGAGTATCCCTTGTAGATATTGTCAATTATTCATATCCCAACTTCCAAGTCAGACAATACGTAGAGGACATGGTCATAGTCTCATAAGACACCACAACCACCACCCCCAACAAAATGCTTTAGAACATATCCCAAATGAGCCTTGAGCTGAAACGATAACCATGCAGTTGCTTGCTTCGGCTGCTGCTGACAAACAACCACAACAGGGTCCATTGATTGATTGCCCCCTCAAATCTAATGGAGCAAATAACAAGAGCTCAATTACTAGTGAACTTTAGTTGAGGGAACCTGTCTCAAGCTTGAGTCACAACCCCTAAACATGTGGAGCAGCTACAATGCCAATTGCCAAGAATTGATCCAATGTAATCATAATTCATATTATGGGTAGAGCTGGCAAAATGGGTTTAGCCTGTCCGAAAAAATGCCAGGCTTGGGCATACAAATTCGAGCCGTTTTCAATCCGGACCTTTTTAGTCTGAGCCCGATGCGGGCCGGCCCGAAAATAACAAAGTAAAAGCCCAAGCCCGGTGTAACCTGGCACTATGCGAGCTGGGCTTGGACAACTAAATTAGAGCCCTTTTTAATCTAGGTTTTTTTGGCCGGTCCGAAGCCCACCAGGTAGGCCCGTTTGCCAGCTCTACCAATGGGGCTTCGCTTGCTTCAAGGAGTTAAAAAAAACGACGAATTTCTAGTGCTATTAGGAACTAGGTGATGTTGTAAACTCCTAATATATTACTTGTTATGTTTTTATTCAATACTTATTATTCTTTAATTTTTTAATAAATAACTCATTAACAGGAGTCTTTAGTCAATCTATTTCTATTAATGAAAATTAACCCCTATGGAAATTAGATATAGTTGAGACACGTGGGTAATTCTCAGCATAATTACTCTATTGGGACATGTGGCAGCTTTAGAATAGACAGTGGCGTATCTAGGACTATAGGTCAGTGGGGGCAATTTTTTTGTGGTGGTCCGATGGCGGTTGAGCGGTGAATGTGTTCGGATTTTCTAGATTTTCTAGATGAGGGAGATATAAGAGATTGAGATGAGAGGGAGAGAGAGATGAGAGTTGAACGGAGAGATTGACAGCTTGGTGGAATTAAGAGCTATGATAGGGGCAAAAATAGAAATTTAGAGAGTCAAAATTGAAAAAATATGTATATATAATAATATATTTGAAGATATACATGTGACTTATGGTCAAGATCAATATTATTATTAAACTCAAACCGGTCATTGACTCGGTCTAGGCACTAGGTTAGTGAATCATTGGTCGGAGTCACTTGTTAAACTGAATAAACTGGTATATATTAAATTTATAAATTTTATATTGAGGAAACATATATAAATATATACTACTCTGAACTCAATTATAAACAAAAATACCTAACTTCATACAGATTAAAAATATTTGTTAAACTCATTTAATTTTCTTGATTTTATATGAAAAATGAACTATATTTACTAAACTACCATTAATCTTATTTATTGTAGATATTCCACAAAAGTTGAATTAATATAAAAGTATATTTGGCATAATAACATTATAGGATAATAAATAAGATAGATTAGTTGAAATTTGCTTATATTTAAGTTCTTCAAATAGAGAGATTTTTTTCCTTATATTTTGGCCCATAGGAAATATAGTATTTTTTAAATATCCATTAACACTTGGACCAAAAAAAAAATATCCATTAACACACCACTACTATTTGTGGTGTAGTGGTAAGTTAGCCTTCTCAAACTTTGAAAACTTGTGTTCAATGCTCAAAATCAGAAGTTTCATGTTTCATTTTTTGAAATTTCCTCTATTATACAATTAACTATCCAACACTGTTGTTCATTGGGAAACGTATTGACTATTGACTGTGTCACAACTCGCGAGAGAGAGAGAGAGATGAGAGACGGAGAGTGGGGGCAAAAATAAGATTTCAGATGAGAGCTGGGGGAGTGGGGGCAAAAATAAGATTTTAGTGGGGTCAAAATTTAAAAAATTTAGATAACAAATGAGATTTTTTAAAGTTGAGTGGGGGCATATGTTCACCCTCAGGTATATGTGGCTCCGCCACTGAGAATAGATGATTAACAGAAATTGGTTTTGCGCACTTGCTCTTTCTCTTGCCCTGTAGCTTTCTTTTTACATCCGTATTTCCCCATAGCTCCTTGCTTTTTTTTTCCTGTTATTTTTAGTTAATTATTTAATTTAATTGTTTGTTTGGTCCTCAAGTACAGTGACGTGTTTGCAGTGGTGGAGTGAGTAATAAGATAAAACTCCTTTTTCACTACTTTTAATTTCTAGGTTTTTTCTTCTCTTTTTATGAATTATTATTATTTAACAAAATAGATTGTGACTATCACCGGACTTGAGTGAAACGGCACAAGTTTCTACCAATTTAACCAAGGCTTAGGTTTGAATTCAACAAGTCTTTTTTATAAAAATTATAATTTAAAAAATAGATAAAAATCAACACAACCCGTGCACCCGCACCGGTACCATACTAGTTAGATAACTAAATTTTTTTTAGTGAATATATTTATACATACTTGAAAAGATTTTTTTTAACAATATAATTTCACAAACATGGTATACATAAAATGTTTCCTATCAAACGATAAATTCTTATAAAAGATTAATATATTATTCAGTTACATCATTTCAGTATATCCCAACAACCGGCATCAATTCACCATAGAGTAGTAGATCATGAGGAAACTGTTCACGGCATGTATGGATTCGGTTTCCTACCACTGGGGTTTTGTGTTTTTTTTCCTGCCCTTTTTTTTGGTCAACCTTTCATGCCGTAAATATGTTGAAACGATGACGTTTCAT
Source organism: Glycyrrhiza uralensis (assembly GCA_030159175.1). Lineage (NCBI taxonomy): Eukaryota > Viridiplantae > Streptophyta > Magnoliopsida > Fabales > Fabaceae > Glycyrrhiza > Glycyrrhiza uralensis. The sequence continues at coordinate 49,312,384 of BRZY01000003.1, read as the reverse complement.
TTTAAAAAGACCTAATTTGACAATATGTGATCAGCTGTAAATATTTTTGTCTTTTTTTTTTCTTCAAGTCATATGGCATGGGAAAACAAACAATCTAGTGACAATTTGTTTGTTTTAGCTTGAGAGATCTTGAAAACAATTTCAATAAAAACCAAAAAAATACTTGATTTATTGAAACTTAAAAAGTGCAAATTTTGCACATGCATTCAAAATAATCATAACTAAACATGGCTAGTACTGAGATGATAATTGATAAGTCCATAGCCAGCGTCTTTGGATAGGTTTATGCCCAAAGGTTAGAATCAAGGATCTTTGTGATGAAAATTGAAAGGGATAGGAGATCAAACCATAACCCGAATGCACCTGTCACCTGCTAATTTCCAGCCATATATGGTGCCAACTGTTCCTTTCATTTTCTTCCAAACCCCAGAAAGGGAAATTAGGGAAAGGGACCTTCTATGCTTAACTGTTCTACATCCTGAATTTGACAACAATGCATCTGTAGATAAAATCCAATACGCTATTCTAAATCCAAGCAGGTATTCGCTAGACCGCAGCTACTATAAACAAAATTAGTTTTAAATATAGTCATTCTTGGTCATACATACATGATTAACTTAAAATTAATTCAATTCTGAAGTGACGTTGAAGGATCATCAAGCATACATGTCCTGTCCCTGAGGTATTTCGATTTCACTACGTTAAATTGAATGAAACCAATCTACGTGGAGGTTAGATTGGAGTCATTTTCAACGGTGAGTCGATTATAACGTACTTGGTTAAGAACCATGTCACTTGTAGTTAATTAGATCAAAATATGATTATAGCCGAAGGCTGAAGCCTTTAGTAATACACAAGTATAACTTCTAATGTTCACATAATCGCATGCAAGTATTGAGAACACGTGAGTAATTTTATAAACTTCATTTGTGAATAGTCCAAAACAATTCCATAACGAGTTGGTGATGATTACAACCGCGAAACCATTATTAGCCTAAATTGAATTAGAAGACAGCCAGCGAGCTTATTTTCAATCCCAAAGCCAAACTCCTCCTTCCCTCTTTCACAGACACTAATTTATTATGCAAGGGACCCATTCTCATGGGATTTGATACCAGAGTCTCCAACCACACGTTCACTCACAAAAAATCGTAGCCATATATCCATTCCCCTCTAATGGATTTTTGGTAAACTCCATTATTCCCATCTATTTAAAACCTGGAATGTAACCAGAGATTATATATTAACTTTGGACTTGCTTTGCTTAACACTTACCTTTCCATTCTCTTCCATAAAACCCTGAATCTCAGTTTTGTCAAAGCAGCTAAGTTATCGACCTATCTAAAGTAGTTGCATTGCATCAAGTACTCAAATTTGTTCAGAATGAGCAACCTCGGTTTGGTTGTTGTGCTACTGGTGCAGATCTTGATACTTCAAGCTATGGCCCATGAGTCTGATGCACAGGCACCACTCCCAGGAGTAAACCCTTTGGAGCATAAAACTCAAATAGGAGTTCAGCTCCATGATCAAAAGACTGATGATAAAGTTGCAGATCATCAACTTTCTGGAGCTACTAATGAGTCATCGTCAGAGGAAGATGGAGAACGAGAATCTAAAGCAGCTGAGGCTCCACAGATTCGACGGCTGGGAAAGCATCATTCAACAGACAAGTCAGTGGCAGGTGGGGGTGTCATCATTGGTGGGCTTGTTACTGCCATTTTTGCTGCTGTTTTTTGCTATATTCGGGTTACCAGGAAAAGGGACAGTGCCTACTAATCGAATCTACAATTCAATCACTTTCTTCTTATGACTTTCTCCCCCTTACAACTAGTGTAGGAAGTAAACAATGAGTGGTATTGAAACATATAGAAATTAATTATAAATGAAGCAACGGATATTCGTGTGATATTGTTTGTATCATGTATTGTGAAATATGAATATAAGAATCAAATTATAACTCCTGTAAGAATTAGAGTTCCTTCGTTTTCTTCTTCTTTCTGTTCCCTGTTCTGTTTTCTCCATTTCTTAGTCTTCAGCGAGAAAACAAAAAGGAGGGGGCACTATTGAGATTGCGAATCTGTTCAATTAACAGGATAAACACCCTCTACTGATCGAAGGAAAAAGGGACTGCGGTAAAGAGCAAGATACTAGCTAATAGCTTACGACAGATGAGCAAAAGAAGAGCATCCAGCTGCTTCTCAATTTGCATAAATATCAAGTTAGTCACACACCACAACATCATTTCTTACTCCATGACGTGTTAAAAAAATTTAAACAGTTAAACAGAGATACAAGTTCATCATAAATACAACTTTTCATGTCAATTATAATTTGCATACTTGTGTCAAAAAAAAATTTGCATACTATAAGAGACAGTGCCTAATTAAAAATGACTTGCGAATTTAAATGTGTGACTTACTAGGTGGCATGTGCTGCAGTAATTGATCGCAGTTTTAATTTAATATGGTAGAAAATATATATAGTTCGCTAGGATTTTTTGCCTCTTTCCTCTTTTTTTTTTTTGGTCAAATTCTTTCCCCATTTTTTATATGGATAAAGTTCAGGAGTTGCGGAATGCTGTGATTTTTTGTCTTTAAGCCCAAAATAATCTTCAACTGCTTTTATTTTTGGTCAAATGCCCTCTTCAAAAAAAAAAAGCCCTCTTCAAACCATATGAAACCCAGCCCAAGTGATGATACCCAGAAGGCCAGAACAGCCAAGTGGGCCATTGAGACAAGACATTACCATTCAAAACATTGGGAGAAATTAGACCAAAAAAAAAACATGGGGAGACCCATGATGTAGCTCAAGTGGTTAAAGAACTCGAGTGATATGTAAGAGGTAGGGGTTCGATCCCCACCCAAACCCTTTCCCCAACCCCTGGGTGTGTGGGTAATGACAAAAAAAAAACATTGAGAGAGAAAAAAAAATTGATAAGGCTAACACACTTACTCTACTGGTCAGATTGACGAAGATAACTGAAAGGAGTTTTAGAATTCATGCATGGGGAGATCATTAATGGGCTAATGGCGTGGATATTGACGCTCCTGATATTTCAATTTCTGATAAATCTTAAGTCCATGGGATTTCTGCAGCTTTTACGATGGCTGAGCTGGAGAGCTTCCTATTACACGAAGATAGAAGATCAATGGCTAGCGAAGATGTCCAGACAATACCAAGATTTGTTGTGCTCTATTATGTATGGAATATGGATTTTATGGAAGGAAAAAAATTGGGAACTGCTAAAGGGATAGTTGCAACTGCCAAGTATGATTCATGAAGCCTAGCCTAATCGCCACTTCCAAAATTAAGAAAGCAGTAAATAATGTATATGGATTACGCCACGCCAAATAAAAATGTCTACAGCAAGTTTTTGGTCTACTAGGACATACCAACATGCAATCTGATCTAGGTCCAAAATGAGATGAGTGAAATCCAAAATAAAAATTAACATGCTAAGAAAGAAACTTATGACTAAGAACAACCGGAAATGAACACAACATATCTGTGAGATATCCCCATAAAATGAGGATCCATGCACTATGAAGGTGGATTTCCATCAAAAGAAAACCACACCTGTGGAGCGTTTGTAAGAGACAAGATATAATATGAACAATTACCTCTGGATCTTTCAAATGATAGTACTTGCCCTTGCCGATTAAGGATCAGGCGATCAGCCATGACCATATTAATCGTGCCAAAATGCTCAAGCATGATTCATTCATGTAGTCTATCAAATCATGAAAGGTATGACACTTTTCAGATACGAAATAAGTAGTAAATAAGTTTCTTAATATGATTCCTCCAAGTTCATACCACACATTGTTCAAAATATCCATGCAATTTGGCTATAACTTGGTATTAATTCTTTATAGTGCTAGTGCGACTAGAACATGCTGAAAAATATTGATTGAATCATCACTTTATTCCAGTGTATCCTAGTATAACATACTAAAAAAAGATGTCTTACACTGCCTCAGCCGTTACTACAACAAAAAATACCATCCAACAAATGGAGCTATCAGCTATCACTCACATAACTAGACTACATAACAGGAATTTTTAATGCATCTCATAAACCAATTGGGATCAGGATGATTAGTTAAGTGTCTAAATGTGCAGAATAATAGAATTGGGTATGATGATGCACCGACCATTCGTATGCATCAAGCCTACAAATATTGAAGGATGAAATAAAAAATCAAAGCAATAACAGTATCTTAACTTCTGTTCAAAGCGAAATTCCCTAAATGCATACTGATACAAGGCTACAACTTGATGATAAAAATCATTCTTATAGGTTAGCAGAACTTTAATGTACAAAAACAATCCCAATCAGAACCAACAATCCCAATCATCTTACTGAATTTCATCGATCCTATCTCCTCAACTGTAATACTTCTAGCAGATCTTACACATCACAGATTCCCACACATCCAGGACTCTATACTTAAAAAAACAGCAGAAGCTTAACTCAGCCCAATAACAAGTTATCAAACTAATTCATACAGCAGAACTTTTCCAACATTTCAAGCGCAGCAGACATTTGATTCAGATGACGCTGAAGTGAACAACTGAACATAACCATAAGGCAATAAAAATGCTCACTAAAATCGTACCTAATGCACGATTCATTCTAAAAACCATCAACACCAATAAATAATTAGCACTGCTCCTTTTATGCGAAAATAATGTGCACTTAAACAGCACGAAGGAAGGATTTGACCAATTATGATTTTTTAACTATACAGGAGGGCAGTCGAAATCAGAAAGTAGGGGGAAAAAAACAACCAATATAAAAACAATGGCATAGTAAACACGAAATTCGTTTCATACTGATTAGCATTTTTGATATACAATGTAAAATTATAAACACATAAAATGAGATAAGAAATATACATACACAAATAATAAATTGTAATAATTGAATCAGGAGGAAGATTTTCTAGTTCTCATAAGAATACTGGTCATTCTAATTCCACTCAAAGTAACATTAGAGGAGCTAACAAGCCTGGAATTCCTAAACAGGCGCACGATTTGCCTCACCTCGTGGGGTCCACACTCCGCGACGAGGATGAAGCAGACGCCGCCGGGCCTGACGACGCGCTCCATCTCGGCGGCGAAGCGGGACGGGAAGAATGCCTGGTCGAAGCGGGCGGTGAAGGCGAGGTCGAAGGCGTCGTCGAAGAAGGGGAGGTTGTGTGGATCGGCGCGTGTGACGAGGGGAGGGGAGTCGACGAGCTCGACGCCGGTGACGTCTTCGACGCCGAGGTGGGAGAGGGCGGCGACCTCGTGGCCGGCGCCGGCGGAGAGGCAGAGGACCCTGGAGTGGTTGGAGAGGAGGGCGAGGTCGCGGATGGGGAGAAAGAGGAGGGAGAAGGAGTGGACCTTGCTGTTCCAGTCGCGTGAGGACCACATGCGGCGGTTCTTCTTGTCGTGGGGGAGGTGGGGGCGCGTGGAGGTGAAGTCGCAGGTGGACTTTGGGAAGCGGAGGTGGGGCTTCGATGGGGCGTCGTGTGGGACGCACGTGTCGGGGGTTTGGAGGAAGAGGGAGAGGAGGGTAACTGAAGCTATTGCTATGGCTCCCAACGATAGCTTCCTCAGGAACGTCTCTATTTCCTTCTCCATTGTTCTTCCCGATCTACTACTACTCATCTCTCTACATTTTTATTCTTCGAATTTCGATCTCTCTTCTCTTCTCTTCTCTTCTCTTCCGCTCTATCTTTTCTGCCATAAAGCTAGACGATAAAGCGTATTCAGTTAATTCCCATCCATTTGAGTGAATAAACAAAACAAAAACAAGAGAAAATTACATTAATCTCCTCTTCTCTCTGCTAAACGACACCGTTGCTCTTCTCTACTAATGTTTTAAAATTGAGTCTTGACTGTGGCAATGCTGATGTGGAATGTATTTTCCACATCAGCACTTCACTATACAACTATACGAGTTATAGTTAGGATAAATATATTTCGCATTATTTTATGCTTTAAAGAATATAACAAAAAATTTCAATTTAATTTTATCACAACTTCACGTGATTATTTTAGAAGAGAATAATCGTCAATTTTTAAGAATATTAAAGATCAATCCATTTTATAAACTACTTTTTTTGAAAGTGTTTATGTCCGAGTCTTTAGACTGCTTTAGTAGGTTACGTGATTCCCTGCAGAATGTTTTCCAAATCTAAAACAAACTCTCCTAATTAACTGTGTTTACTTTTGAAAAATTCAAAATCTCATCAACAAAGTAGAAATTAACACCCAAACAAAAGCACTGATATCATCACATAACTAAAGAGGATCGAAGCAGGGAAAGGGGAGATGATGCCAATGGAAACAAGATCTGCAAAACGCAAGAAGATTGCTCAAATAATAGAGAACGATGCCAAAGCAGCATCCACAGATCGAATTAGCGATCTCCCCGATGCCGTTCTTCACCACATTCTTTTTCTTCTCCCTATAAAATGTGTTGCCCAGATGAGCGTGCTTTCTAAGAGATGGAAATTTCTTTGGACAACTTTTCCTGACCTTGACTTCACAACCCTTGGCCTTAATAACCCGTTTTCACTTTCTTCCAAAAATCTCAAATTTCCAAACTTTGAAAAATCAAGACGTCCTTTGGCCTCACCACGAACGGATTTCATCACCCAAGTTCTCTCCATTCGTGACAAGCACTCAGACATTAGGATTCTCTGTTTTCGTGCCCGTTTGAGCTTTTCACGGCTAAATAGTGTGATTCGTAGTGCCATTAGGCATAATGTTAGAGAACTTGACATTGAAGTGGACACAGAAGTGGGTACAGATGAATACTTCAACTTTCCCAGATGTGTTATTGGGAGTGAATCTCTAAAGGTTTTAAAATTGAAATCAGGTTTTCGTTTGCCTCCATCATCAATTATGAGAGATGGGTTCCAGTCTTTACAAACCTTGTCTCTGTCCCTAGTTATTTTGTACAATCAACCTTCTCTGTCTGATTTGTTTTGTGAATCATCTTTTCCTCTTCTGAGAAACTTGCACCTCGACATGTGCTTTGGATTAACGTATCTTCATGTTGGTTGCCGTGCTCTTGAAGATTTGAGCCTGGAAAAGTGTTACCAGCTACAGGGTTTGGATATCTCTGGCGCAAAGCTTGTGAGAATGAGAGTAGCAAGTTGTTTTGATGCCTATAGTGACAAGAGTTGGGTAAGAATCAATGCACCGAATCTTGATCATCTGTTTTGGCAATACAATGCGGTCACTGATGTTACTGTTTTTGAGCATTCGAATTTATTGCATGAGGCCTCCATTGGTTTCTTCATGCTGAAGGAAGATATAGTTAACATGGGTAAGCTTCAAAGTGCCAATAATTTCTTGTGTGGATTGTCTCATGCCCATTCCTTGACTCTTCAAAGCCAAACTATTGAGGTAAATTAAGTTCATGGACACTTTTTGTTTGAAGTCTTAAATTTCTCATCTTAGGTGTGTTTCTACACATAAGAATGGATTTTTATTTTTTATCTCATTGGAGCTCGCTGATGTGGCTAAGAAATAATAAGAACCGGTTTTTTACATATTGGAAATTATTTTTCTTGCAAAAAACAAAATAATTGTGAGACCCACTAAAGTAAGTTAAGAACCTAAGTTGGGTTCTACCATTGAAGTGAAAAATTGTGTATGTTATTGCATATTTGGACCCACCAAAAGAGAGTTAAGAACCCAATTGGTTCTTTTATCGGAGATTCTCATAGCGTGTTCAGATATATTAAATTATCCTAATTTTCTGATATGCTCCTCAAAATTTGATTGATGCATATATAGTTTTAAGAGTTCATTTTCCCCCATTTGTAATGCTTGGAGATGCCAAATCTGATGAGCAGAATAATAAATTTATTTGGAGTTTGTCTGATTGACATACATGATAATAATTTCCTGATCAATCCATTTTGTATTTCCTTTAATTTTTAACATGGAAATAGATTTACAACCTTTTTCCCCTCCCTTTGGCTGCAGATTCTATCAAAGAATAACTTCTTTATTCAGGCATTTTATAATCTTAAATCGTTAGAGCTGCATACTGGTTTCAACAAAAGGAATGTTCAGGGATTAGCACGCCTATTCAGGAGCTCTCCTACCCTCCACACATTGATTCTCAGGATTATTAATGATTATAAGATTGAAAGAAAAGTAAGCTATACCAACTATATATGAATTCATTTATTATAAGCATGCTCACCCTTTATCGAAGTTTGATTAATTCCCCCTTTCATTCGCTTCATCAGCAATGGAACAGGGACTTATGGGACATGACTAGCACTGAGGAAGAGCAGTATTGGGAATCTCAGATCCCAAGTCTGAAGCCGTTTCTACAGCACCTGAAAGTGGTGAAAATTCATGGGTTTCTTGATTGTGAGAATGAAGTTACACTAGCAAAGTTTCTTCTCAAGCACGGGAAGGCCTTGGAAGAAATGATATTGTGTGCAGGACATTGCAATACTAGAGACACTCTTAGGCGACAAAATATCAGGTCGCAAATGATGGGATTTTCTTGGGCTTCTTCTAATGCAAAAGTGGAGTTTCAGTAGGCTTGCTTAACTTGCTAGATAGCATGTTCTTGATGGGAGTGTAGTGAGCATTTAAGGGGAAAAAATTAGTTTTCCAATAATAAAATATTGTTGTATTTGGAGTACTTAGAGCCGTTATTTATTTTATACAACTGCAGAAATTTATTGACATTTAATATTTTCATTAAAAAAAGATAAACTTGCTTAATTTGATGTTACCAAAAAAAATTGATGTGAGTTATTTTTTTTCTTTGCGTACATACAATTTGTGTGTGGGCTTTATATATTTTTTTATCAGTAGTGTGTGGGCTTTATATTAAGCTACCATATATTTAGGCAATTTCTATCTACACATACATGTTTTTCTATCAACACATACATGCTGCGGAACTATTAGTTCCGCATGTGTATTTTTTTTTCGGACACACACATACTGCGGAACTATTAGTTCCGCGGGTTGTAATTCACCACGGAACTAATAGTTCCGCGCGTTGTAATTCAATTCGGACACACACATAACGAATAAAAAATACTTGCGGAACTATTAGTTCCGCAGTGAATTACAACCCGCGGAACTAATAGTTCCGCGGTATATGTGTGTCCGAAAAAAAATACACCTGCGGAACTAATAGTTCCGCAGCATGTATGTGTTGATAGAAAATCATGTATGTGTAGATAGAAATTGCCTATATTTATCTATGACTTTCAGATATAGGAAACTTCTCTGACTCCTGAAAATTCCAAAAAAAAATATAAAATTATATTTTGTAATTAAAAAATTACAACGTATATTATTAACATATATATATATATAATAAATTATGAATTTGTACAAATTTTAAATATTAATTTATTTGATTAAAAATGATAATCTTTCATTTTTATCTTCTAAAATATATTTATTATTTTGGAAATGATAATCTTAATTTTTTTTTAGTGATGTCTAAAAATGTTATAAATAAGGGTGAAGGCTAGCATGAAGCACCATTTGGTGCTTCATTTTTGGAGCACCTATTTTGAATCTATATTGAACCGTCAGATTTATTCAAAGGTCCAGATTAATTATAAACAACGATGAGAACACTTACATTTTTCACACTCAATCCCTCCCTCATCCCTCTTCCACCTGAGTACCTTATCTCTCATGAGATCCAGAGAAACCACCCCACCCAAACCCAATGCAGCCGCACTCTCTCTCTCTCCTCTCCCTCTCTTCTCTCATCCACGGTGGCGATGGTCATCATGGAGAATCTCTCTTCTCCACTCCCCCCTCTCTCTCTCTCTCCTCTGCCTCTCTTCTCTCATCCACGGTGGCAGTGGTCATCATGGTGGATCACGGCGGCGGGACTCCAATCGGGATGCACAGGTTTCAGCAACACCGCAGCACCACTCGCGTGAGGGCAAGCCATTGAAGAAATCGGCGAGATAGGAGAAAAGTAAGGTAATTTGTTATAATTATTACAAAAGAGAAATTACAAATTGGATTGATGGTTGAGAGCTTTGATTCTTATTTCAAAGGTGAATCAACTAAAAAGATGAGATTTTTGAGGAACCTCAGAATTTGGGGTGGGTTGAAATTGTGGAGAGTGACCTGAAGGAAAGATTTTTCGAAGACGCAAATGGTGGGTTGAGTCCATGGTATGTGCTTGTCGAGGTAATGGAACCATTCCCATGACTGCTCCGAAGGTATTAACCTCTGAATGAAAACGATGTCGCTTCCGTTTCCGAGATCCACCGTCTCAGCCCTCTTCGCGGTTTCGTTAGGGTTCGCCTCCGACACCGCCTTCAGCTTCAACACACTCATCGATGATGCTGATGCAGCCGATTTCTCCTTGCAATGGTTATTTCGGATTCCGATTAATAGATGGTTCAGATTCGCCGTCGTGGAGGCAGAGGAGAAGGAATTCATGTTCCATGGAGAAGGAGAATGGGTGAGATAGTGATTCTGCGAAAAAAATATAATTGTTCTCGCATTTGTTTATAGCTAATCTGGACCCTTGAATAAATCTGACGGTTCAAAATAGGTGCTTCATGCTAGTCTCAACCATAAATAAGATACATTTGTTTAAAAATATATATTATCTACTGGGTTGAAATAACAATAAAATTTAAATATTAATTAAAAATAAAAAGTCAATACATATGTATTCACTTTAAGGGTCCATTTAATTTGAAAAAATCCAAAATTTTTCCAGCAACGGAAAAGTTGACTTTTACCTGATACTGACAGTAAACCTGTAAATAGGTATTTATACTTTCCTCCACAACAGAATGCATAAATTATGTTTGGTACTTTCAGTTTAGAATAGTGAAATACGAAACGTAGATTCGGACCAACAAGATGTTCTTCGTTGTCTGGTGGTGGAGAAATGGATGTTGGCGCATGGACACTACAAGAAAAGGGTCTATTACTGACGGCCAAATTTAACATCACTGAGGGCTTAGCCCTCGGTAATATGATTTACCGACAGATTATCGACGGCCACGGAACCGTTGAAAATTCGCTTGTCGGTAATTTTTACTGACGACCCCGAAAAGCCGTCGGTAATTACCGAGGACTTAGCCCTCGGTAAGCCGTCAGTATATCACTCCAAAAGCAACTGTTCTTTTCCCGAAATTACCGAGGGCTTAGCCCTCGGTAATTTCAGGAAAAAGGCTAGTTCTTTGAAATTGCTATTTGGTCCCTATTATCGAGGGCTAACCCTCGGTAATTTTGGGAAAATAACAATTCTTTGAAATTGTTATTTGGTCTCTATTACCGAGGGCTTATTTTTCTGAAATTTGATTGTTAGTTGTTGTTCATCTAATATAATTGAATTACTACTAATATAAATAAAAAACAGTAATAAAATAAATATGCTTAAAACATCAAATTGCATTCTTAATATATAACAAAGTACAAATCTAAATAGATAGAACATAGATAAAAACAAAAATATAGAGAACAAATGTAGAAAATAATGGAAATTGAGAACAAATGTAAGTTTCCATTTATGTAATCCTTTAAAAAAATTTAGAAAATAATGGAATGTTCAGCATACCCAAATGCTCCCATTAAACTGGTAGTTATGTGACTTTCTCCTGAACCCAGAAGTTTGGCCAAACCAAAATCAGAAACCTTTGCATTGAACTCATTATCAATGAAAATATTGCTAGACGTATATCCCGGTGAAAAACTTTTGGTTCTATTGCCACAAGTAAGCAAGCCTGCCACCAGTCACAGTAAAATAGGGATTTTAATCAATAAAGCAAGCCTGATTTATATTGCTTATAGTAAAACAGAAATAAAATGTACCACAGCAACTGTACCACAACAGTTGTCAAGACCTGCTTAAAAAACTGATAAGAAAAATTATCAGAACATGATAAGAAAAATGCATGATTTATATTGCTTATAGTAAAACAGAAATAAAATGTGTTACAAATCTTACATTTGGATAGTTATCCTTAGGAATATCCAAGCGCAATATCTTCTTCACCATGTGAGAACTTGCAACAATTGGTGCTGTTTGCCGATCCATGTTTAGTCCTTGTACATCAGCTAATCTCTGCTGTATGATGAGCTTAGCCAATCAGTAAAAAAGATTGATTTTAAATGTCCCACATGTAAAACTTGATAACCAAAATGTAGATGTCTGTGAACCATTTTTTCTGGATGTAGATAACTATCTCCCGGATTCACATCTTGTCTCTTCTACAACAGAGGACTTTATATTCTATTATTTTGATCAGTTAAAGATAGAATTTGTCTTTTTCCTTCAAATGATAACAATAGACCTAAAAACTCCTTTCACAAATCATTTCTGCTACCATCTCATGGACTTTGATCCCCTGATTGTTGTTTTCGATACAAAATTTTGAAGCAAGGGAGATAACAACAGAACAAAGGAAGGTTCTTATATTAATTAATAAACCATAGCATATTGGATTAAGGGCAATATCAACAGGGAATAAGAAATTCAATGATGGCCTTATGCAAATTATCTAAAAATAAATACCCATTAGATCCTAGCATAATGAACATACATCACTCTATCAATACAGGAAAAGAGTTACCTTTGTCACATTTGCCAAGAAAAAAATCTGCACTTCTAAGATCAGCATTCAAAAAGATCAGCACCTGACAACAAGTGAGGTGGGGAAAGATTGAACGTAAATGGTATGCAAATTGTGTATGCTATATAATTACATTCATTATACTATTATTTGGTGTTGGCCAAACCTCTTAAATCAGCATCAAAGAAAGGGGAAGCTTATTAAAAATTATAATCAACAAACTCAAAAGTACAATATTGATAGCTTGAAAATGAGAGAGAAACACAAAATCCATACCATTGAATTTTGAATTGTCAACATCACCAGCTTCCCTAATCGGTGCATCCTGGATATGAGATAGTCAGTCCAGTTTGTAGTATACATATCACAATTCACAATGAAAAGTGAAAACATAAGGGTTAAAAGATTCCTAACATAATCATATGAAGTGAGATCAAGCTTGTAGTCAGCCTCATCTACACCAGTATTTGCTCCGTTATAAAATCCAAAATTTGTCCCACCATGCGCCATCTGAATATTAGAAAACCCACATCAAAAGGATCAATCATAATGCAATTTTCAAACAGTACAAAGGCGGAGGTTGCGACATACATATAGGACTGCAGGACCATTTTTTCGCAAAATTTCTTCAAGAGCATTTGCTGTAAAATCAGCATTAGTCTTGGCAATTTTCTCTCCCCAGTGTGTAAGCCACCCAGTGTAAAATTCGCTGATATGACAAATCGCTTTTAGTATTTAGCATTTGATAAACAAAAGTAATATTCCATATGAATAAGGTTAAAGCAATGGATGTGGTATACTCTTCCACACTCGCTGCCTTACCTGGTTCGGACAGCAGCACGCGGTGGGGGGAGGTGCTGGCGGCGAAACGCGGTGGGGGGAGGTCCTGGGCGACGCGACATGGTGGTTGGTGGAGACGCGACGAGAGAGAGACCGAGACTAAGACGGGAAAGAGGCGAGGGAGAAGGAGACGCGGCGCGAGGGAGACGAAGATGGGCCGCAGTGGTGGGCGACGGCGAGAGGCAGTGCTGGGCGCGGGTGGTGGTTCGGATCTGAGTGAGGGAGAGAGGATTTGAGAGAAGGAGATAAGATTGGGAAAGTGGGGGTTTCAGATTGAGTATATGTTTTAAAATTACCGAAAGCTTAGCCCTTGGTAATATGCTGAATACGATATCGAGGGCTAAGCCCTCGGTAATTACTGAAGGCTAAACCCTCGGTAATCTTCGAGGACAACCATGTGATATTTTCGCAGATACCAGTGATTTACCGAGGGCTAAGCCCTCGGTAATGCTTTTTTTAGCGAGGGCCACGAGGCCGTCGGTAAAAAACCCTCGGTAATTCACGTTTTTCTTGTAGTGGGAGGAGTGTCAGTGCAGGAGATGGTCTTGGGACAGGCGAGCTCGAGGGTGGTATTGGCATGGACGATGAAGTCAAAGGCGTCGCCGGGGAGGGAGAAGTTGGTGTCGGTTGGTGTCGCGCTCGGCGGTGTTGAAGGGGGTGGACTATAGAAGGAGGGAGCGTTGCACCGTTCTGGAGGAACAGGCAGAGGGTGGCGGCGCCGGTGGTCGGGTGGGAGATCTGCTTCGCCGTCACGGTGTCGGCGATAATCTGTTTGAACTGCGGGCACCAATATCCCAAGCTAGTTTTAAGCCATGGAGGAATGCAAGTTCCACATAGCCATTGTCCACAAAGGAGGATGGCTTGAGGTGTGGCATCATCGACCAAATTCAACAAAAAAAAAATGTCATCGTTTGCCACACAAAAATATGCATTCGCTTCTGTTTATCTAAATCTGTTGTGTTTTGTTAGCCATTAACCCAATCACCCTATAATTTTCCAATTTACAATTTAACAATTTGGGTAGAATTATATTTTCTACCAGACGCACCTAATTGGCCCACCCAAATCTCCTAATCCACTTGAAGTAATTTACAGCCGCAACCATGGAAAGCAGAGAAACAAGTCTACTGGTTTTGGCCTGTGGCGTGCATATGCAGAGTGGTGGCTTGGTTGGGGGAGGGAGGAGGTGGCTGGCGCAAAGGAGAGAGATGGTGAGGTTTTTTTATGAGAGATGATGAGGTGTCATTTTAAGCCATAAAAAAATAAAAAATAAAATTCGTAATAGTAATATTAACAATTTTTTAATATAGTATATTTTGAATTTAGTTATTTTTTATACCCTTTTAGCAAATAATATAAACTATGTATGTAATTGGCTGATCAAGTTACCGATAATGCATCTTAGCCGATGCTTTAAAAGTTACCTATATCTACGGTTAAAAGACGATTCTCCCATTGTTGGAAAAGGTTTTAGCTTTCTCAAATTAAATGAACCCTCACTTTAAAAGGTAGTTTACTTTTAATGAATATATATATATATATATATATATATATATGTGTGTATTGTTTAAGATGGAGACTCATTCCGTCAGTCAAAAAAAAAAAAACGATGGAGACGCATGGGACTCAAATTTTGGTACATGTATCTCCCCGATATTGGAACTTTGGAAGAAAGGAGAGGTCAAAATGTCCAGAAAAGAGAGAAAAGAAATTACCTTACCTGGCCATCCAAATTATAGTCTTCTTGATCCCTCTACGTCTACTATTATTGTGGCCCAATAATGTCGAGTCAGGTCCCCGACATTGGGAAGTAATAAATTTCAACCTGAATTTTACTTAATTATGTTTTTTTTAAGAATTTAAATTTTCTTGACCAAAAAATAAAAGAATTTAAATTTTAGTATTGACCAAAAATAATTTAAAAGTTTGTTGCGCCAGTTTAAAGACAGAAAAATCTCTTTCATTTATTCGAGCCACGCCAAAGGAAAATTGAACCTCGTCATTTTGTTATTGAATTTAGGTGATTCAAAGTGAAAAAGTTACTTTTATCGAGAAAAAAAAGTGAAAAAGTTACTATTCCACCATGCAATGACAGTACATGATACTATATAATGGGTGATTCTCCTAAGACTTGCTTTGGTTAAGTAATTTGCAAGTAGCTAGGAGTCCTTATAGAGAAAGATCTTGCACTAGATTGGATATATAAAAACTTCAAAGACTAAAGGGGTCTAGATGGCCTTTCTAGAGTTAAACCTCATAAATCACAGTTAAAACCAATTTCTTCTCGAACTACGTACACTAGTAGTTCGTCACACTGCTAGTAATTATATTATCGTTTTCAGTCAAGGGTGCACCACCTCTTATGACCAGGAACCCACTGTGGGCATTTTGGACTGAAGTAATTGGAGACTGTCTTGGAGTTTAGAAGGTCTACAAGGGGAGCATATTTTACACAACGAGGTGTCTTGTATTGATTTATGGATGCACCTTGGCTCAGAGCAAAGTCCATGAGCTTGTCAAATGTCCCATTCTCCACCACCTTGATTTCCAATGGCCCAATTGACTTTGATACCCTGCCTTGGCGATACACGCTGTTTAGAGACTCTTCAACTGCAGAGCAACATTCCTCGAAAACAGAAGCAGGAATTGGGTTTTGTTTCCCCTTCATGCTAATCTCCCAGTACAGTACGTAGTGGCCCGGAATAGTGCACGTGTCAGCACAGCTTGTGTATTCCGTCAGTGATGCACCATATTGTACAAGATGGTTGGCTCCACTCTGCACAGCATTTTGTAGCTCCACTTCATCGGTTTTATCAGAATCAATGCTCAAAACCACGTTCTTTCTGCACACAAAGTTGAATTGAGGTGCCTTGTTCTTGAATCCTGCTACACGGAGTATGTCACCAACCCGGTACCTATAGAGGCCTGTGATGTGTGGATCCATCGTGCATGATTGCACACTTGTTAGTAATTAATCAAATCAAACAGAAAACTATATCATTGGGGAAAATCCAAGTCATACATCAATCAGTGATAAGTCCTAAATAGAGGATATAAAATTTGAACAATTCTCACCTTACAAGCTGGTTTTATAGAGTTAAGTAAATTATAAGATATATACCGTAAAAGAAAAATAAAATAAAATCTTTTTCCAAGTGTTGAAATAGTTGAAGAGAATTGAAATTTTACCTGCATAAGTGGTGACCACAAGCTCATATTCTTGACCCAACTCTACATCCACTAGATCAACTAAATGCTCTTGCTCTGGGTGAGAAATTGAATTGGTCTGTCCACAAATCTTGTTGAGGGGCAAGAACTCAAAGTAGGCCATGGTGGGAATGAGTGTGTAAGACACCTCACTGGGTTCACATAAAGGGTTCAAGTTGAGGCCAAAATAGCACTCAGAGGAAGCATACATGGTGCAGACAAGAGGGAGACCATTGCTATAGTAATCCAAAATTGGAATGTACTGAGACATTGTTCCGGTGACAATAACATCAACATACTTGGTGTTGGGCCACAACCTAGTAATGATCCCTTTCCATGACTCATTAATGCATTCGGCTTCTATGAAAGAGGCAAGCTTTGGATTCGGTTTAAGTATTTTCATGACAGCCTCTCTCACGGCAGGGTCGTTGATTTGGGGGTCTATGGTACCCGTTCTTATGTCATTACACAAACAGACCCAATGCTTTTCGAGGAATTTAATGGCACGAATGAAACCGGAAGCGAAAACAGCACCAACACGCAGAACATGCTCGTTTAGACAAAGCCCACAGAGTAGCTGAGAGTACATGCTCTGGTAGGAGTCTAGGCAGAGAATGGCCTCAATGGGGCTAGTGTAGTTTGTATAAGGGTCATGCCCACCATGTGTCCTGTCCTTAAAGTGTGAGCTCTTGTAGTAGCTGGTTAAAACTGGACGAGCAAGGAGTCCCCCGGGGGTCTTGGCTTCTGATTTTATGAACAAAAAGTACATCCCTTTGCCTTTGTCCAAACCGGGTATGAATTGTTCCATCACTGGCATCAAAAGGCTATAAAGTAATGACCTCCGCTCTAGCTCTTCTTCTATGGTTGGCATCAATTTTCTCTCCCCACCAGATGTTCCAGAGCTACAATCAAAATTATAAATATAACACCAGCCCCACCCACATAATTAATATCAGTCACTCTTAATTTCACAGTATTTTCAAATTCCAAAAAATAGAATATAAATTATATATTATTCTATCCATGAAATCCTGCACCAAGCTTACACCTCAATATCATCCAAGGTTTTAAATTGTGGCCGTGGTCTCAGTTGTGGTTATGTCACAATTTTTTATATTATAAAAAATTGTAGACAAATGTCATTAATGTAGCTGCAATTGCAGTTTTAGAGACTCCAAAAATCATGACATTATGGCCACAATCGCATTTGCATACCGCAATTTAAAACCATGTCAACGTCATCGTTACCGGGCAGGTGCAAGATTTCCAAGTGTAAAAATAATAAAACTATTTAAGTGAAAAATAAAAGTGAAGAAATTGAGGATGACAAATATAAGAGATGAAATCAAATATAAGGTAACAAATTAAAAGCTATCCAAGTTTATGTGGTTTAACTTACAGATGTACTAACCTAGTGAGGAACTCTGAAATGGGTTTGGAACATAAAATTGGGGAGGTATCACCATTAGCTATACGATCAATATCTGGCTTTAAGTCCTCGTAAGTCACGACAGGGACGACCTTTTTGAAAGTGTTTCTGTCTGTGCGCCCATCTAGGCCATGGCGTTGAAGGTACTCAGCTTGGGCATTAGAAGAGAGGATCTCAGCAAGGACCGTTTCTTGAACTTCATCAGCGTTGATGGTAACATCCTCAATGTATTTCAGTGCTTTCTCATTATTGTTATAATTAGTAGTATCATGATCACTACCATCATTACCATCATTAAGTTCGGCATTTGCTGCCTTGCTGGACGGGTAGTGGTCAGGAGCCCCTGGCATGGTTATAGATAGATGTGCGCAGCTACTGAGATTCAGTATCATACACTGAACAGAATTTTTGATGGGGATTAATGGGAAATGTAACTGGAGGACTTGTTGAATTTATAAGAACAAAAAAAAAAAAGTAGTGGAAGCTTTGGAGTTTGGACTTAGGAGGAGGAGCGGGATTGATGGGGTTGGAAAACAAATCAAAGTGAAAGCACAAATATATAGGGAGCAATGGAAAGTTGTTACAACTTGAAAACCACTCAACTTGAGAGTAGAAGTCCAATCAAAAGCAAATATTGAAACAGTAAACTTAAAATAATCCCTCTATTTCTTTTTATTTGTCTTTTAAAATTGTTTTATAATAATCAATAAATCATTTAATTGACAAATTTTTTTTTTCTGTTATATCATCGTCTTTTCACTATCTCGCTATAGCTATTTATTCTCTTTACATTAAAGTGTATGAAAAATGTATAAAATAATTAATGATAATAAGAGTATAATTGACAAAGTATAACCTTAAACTATTAAAAAAATTAAAATAAATAGTAACAAAATTCTTCTTAAAAATTGACAATTAAAAAAGAACAGAATGAATATAAATTAGTTCAGTGGTTCCTTTTTCTTAAGATACCACGGGTGAAGGGGAAAAAAAGGTAAAAAGTAAATTAACTCTTTATTTAATTCAACAAAATAGCCATTTGTCATTGTGATATAATTAAAATTGCAAATTATCTAACAATAAAATTAACTATATATTCGTGTGTACGTAAATATGAACTATATCTGTATATTACTAATTTTCTATATATATCACTTCACTTGACACTATATTATTCCTAACACTCGAGGGATATTGATTAGGATTAAATTCTCAAATAATTTTCTGCACTTTTATATATTTATAGATCTCTATCATCATTCAAGAATTTCTCTCTTTTATTTTCAAAATACAAATGAGTGGATGTAAAAAAGATAATAAAATGTGAAAAAGAAAAGTACTCTAAAATATTCTCTTTATGGGGCTAACTCTAGGTTTTGAATTATGGCTTTAGCAAAATACTTAATAAACAAGAGAAAGGTTGTCTAAGAAAAAGGAAGAGAAGGACTGCAAGGAGAGGAGAGGAGAGGAGAGGAGAGGAGGGAGAGGTTGAAAAAAGAGAAAAAGGATGGGGGTGAAAGAGAAGAGGGGGAAGCGTAGAGGGAGGGGGATAGTAGGTAGGTAGGTAGGTAGGGAGGGGCAATATCCAGTAAAGTCGGGGGAGGTACAGCTGCGTACAGGGTACACGCGCGCATGTACTCCGGCGCTTGTTCACTAAACCGCCAGCGCCTTCCGTAAATAACTTCGTTCCACTTCTACGGCTACGCACATCTCCTGCACCTACCACTTTCTTTTTTACTGCCTTCATCCTTAATTGTCGTATAATTCAATTCAATATACATAAATTTCACATTAAAAAAATGTGTAATATATGTGCAATTAATATCAATTTACATAAGATAATAAATTTATTTCATAGAATAAATTCATGGCAGCATTGACGGCTGATCCAAGCAGTAAAGGTTCCTATCTTTTCATTAATAATAATATTGTCTTTCAATCAAACTCAAAGAGCTAGAAGAGAAAAAAAATTACGAGACAGAATGAGTGATAAGGTTCCCAACTTCTCATTAATAGGTCATTTTCACACTCACAAGAGATGAGAACGAAAGTAAGGGGATACCCTAATTTAATTAATTTTTTTATTTCTTCATTGAACAAATATTTCAAAACAGTGATACAATATTTTTAAAGCTTCCAAATTAAAATGAAAACATTGAAAACTATTTCCCTTTTCATTTTGTGTGTAAAAAGTTAATATTTGTTAGATTAAGAAATTTTAATATATATTTATCTAAATGCAATCTTACGAGAGATAATGACACACACACACACACATATATATATATATGGTTTTAATAATTAGACAGGGGTGGAAGACACAATTTACTAACCATCATCACAATTGACTTGCTTTAGAATAAAGTACATACTATATGTTAAAGAAATTTTACCGAACACAACGCTGCTTAATGTAAAGTGATACCCGACCACAAGGAAGTAACCTGGAAAGCAGGGACGATGGGCAGGCAATAGTGTTGGAGACGTGTTATCTTATATAAAATATATAGAAAACGATCACTCGGCCTATTTATGTGAATCTTATAACAACTTTTTGCGTAACAGAACAGAGATGCTAGCTTCTAAATTAAGTGCGTTGCTTTTCCCTAATAGACTTATGTCATGTTTAGATGTAAAAGCTCTAGTTTTTGATTTATGAAGAAGTTAGTTTTATTTTGCTTTTTATTTGTCTCATATATGTTAAAAAATAAATGTTGTTAAATAGTCATTAATAGATAAATAGGTATTTTTGGAGAAGTTAAAAAGATAGCTTTTAAAAAATGTCAAGAGCAAAAGTTAATTTCAACTTTTATAAAAAATTGTTAGTTAAAAAATATATACTATAAATACTTATAGAGAAGTTTATCCAAACTGGACTTTATTAATGTGGCGCGATTAAAATGGTTTTCTCTGTTGCGTTACCTTCACTAACTGCCTAACTATCCAATTCATCCGATCGACACCTGCACAAAATGAAATGAATGTATTTTTTCCTCTTCATTTTTTCAACCAAGACAGCGATAGATGATGGAGTAATTAAATGGCGCCACTTCAAAATTGTATGTTAATTGCTCAATTATATATGTTTGAGGCTTTGAGCATCCATCACTGATTCTGCACACTCCACTTTCCCACTGAACGAGCATGTTGAATCTTTGAGTCTCTATCACTAGCTTTTTGTTTTTGTCACTTTGGACTTCTTTTTCGAAATTTAAAAGTTTTTATTCACTTCACTCATCTACCTACTAAATAGTCCAGGTAAGCTTTTTTGTCAAGGTCGATTTTTTTTTCTTCTACTTTGATGAGTATTCCACCGCCCATACGATGGAGATTAATCTCTCGCAGGAGTTTGTTCGACACCTCTAATGGGTGGCATCCCTCTCAGCTGAGATTTTTTCCATACCCAAGGCTCGAACCCGAGACCTTGGTTAAGGGGCGAGAGGTCTTAACCTCTCACACCAACCTCAGTTGGTTTGTCAAGGTCCATTTGATTTTATATTTTAGTTCAATTGATTTTTAACAAAATTAATTTTAAAAACAACTCAATTTTAAAAAATAATTAGTTTAAAAATTATTTTGATAGTTAATTTAAAAAATATTTTTGAAATATAATTATTTATGCTTTTATAAACTTTAATTTGATGGATCTCATACTAATTAACTATAATTAGCATCAACTCTATTAGTTATTAAAGCAAATTCTGTTCTGATCTTAAAATAAATTGAACAACCCAAAAATTTGTAAAAATTGACCTTTTTTGTTGATAAAATGTAAAGATTGACTTTTGTGAAACTATCCAAACACCATCAAATACACTTATAAATTATTTAGTTGCTTCTTGCTTTGATTACAAGCACTTTTAAATATAACTCAAACAATTACTGAAATGTACAAAAAAGAAAAACTACTTAACCATAATAAAACAAAGATGATGTTGAGCTATGAGGTCGGTAATATGGATACAAGACAGGATGATGCGAATACGTAATACTTGAAGATATTTGCATGTAATTATTGCAATGGAGATTGTTTATTACTTGCACGTCTTTTAAAGGCTTATTTCTTCCGAGATACAAGTACTACGTGATAAGATCAATATGGTTTTGAGTACTCAAGCTCTGGTCCTTAACAAATCAGTATGTGCTTGAATCTCATTGATTTTAGTAAAACATTAATCTATACTTACACATGAGCAGAGGAGGGAAGACAGCTATTTCATCACATAGTCCAACCATATACTCCCTTCGGTCCTTTTTATAAGAAACAAAATGAGCCATTTTTATAGTCTTTTTTATAAAAATAATATCTTGTTTTCACCAATATTAATTGCTTATTTTCTACTTTACCTTTATTTATTATGAGACCCACAAAAAAAATATAAAAAATCATTAATCTCAAAAAGGTACTTTTAAAAAATTATAACATCGTTAATGATATTAACCTATTCCAATACACTTATTTGATTTTGATGATTTTGTACTATATTTATTATAAAAATGACTAGAGGGAGTATTTCTCTTTTTAAGTTCTTATCTTCCTCCCTATATATATATATTAGTATCAGTTATATATATAGGGATGACATTAATAAATAGTACTAACAAGATTTGATATAGTTGCATAGATAGATTAAATATCTGCATCTATGTGTGTGTGAAAAATATCTTATTGAACGAGGCATAATTAACTCACTTCGGTGGTTCATCATTCACCCAAAAGTATTACAATATGTACCCGGCCAGTACCCCAACGTTTTTAAAAATATTCATATTTGAACTCATATGTGTATAAATAACAACTTTAATACATATATATGTACCCTTGGCTGCATCATCTCGATCGTGTCCAAATTCATTATACAAATTTAATTAACTTTTTTTTGGATAACCAAAGTTAAACGGATTTTTTTTAAAAAAAAAAACAGTGTAGTTAAACGGAATATTCCAACTAACGGGTTAAACTTATTTTGCGAAGACTAATATTCCAAATAAATGTTATATGTATTTATGCAATCTCAGTGCTTGGTTAATTTTAAGCTCCAATTTTATTAGAATTTAAATGCTTCCGAAATAAATAATAATAATAATAATAATAATTTAAAACAAAAAATATTCTGGTGATGTCTAGCTTCTGAGTTTTGTGCACGAGGGGTGTGGCCCAAGATGTGGGGATTTTCTGGTTTGGCGGAGAGATGGGAACCGCAGGGAGAGGGGAACAGTACTGAAACACTAAGGTGTTGACTAGGGGTGGTCCCAAGCGGGCATACCTCCGGTTGTCTCCTTCGCGCGTGTTACAGTCACTTTCAAACTCCACGTGTTTCTTACTCGTTAGGCTCACCCTTTTCCCACTTTTCCAACAGTCAACTCAACTACTATTACTATCCTTTAAAATAATAATTTCAAAATAATAATATTATGGCCCTCGCTTAAGCAGGGAAAGTGCAAGTTTTAGGAAATGGGAGCGCACATTCAGACCGTTCTCGGGATCGGGACTTTGATCAATGCAAGAATGTCCATATTAAAGTTAATGCCGAACTTGTGATAATTGCTTTCTTCTTATTTTCTTGGGGGAAATAATAATTATGCATGCAAATATTATTTCATTTTCTTTATGTTTATTGCTTACTTTCACTCTCCGGCCCGTTGTAAAAATTAACCGTAAATAATTAGTAGATTAAGCCTTTAAAAAATGTGCATAAAAAATTGGATTACGATAAAATAGACTAAGTATAATACACATTTATTTCTTAAAAGAGAAAAATATACATAAAAATAAAAAATAGTAAGCGTTTATCAAGAGAGAGAAATGTCATTTTCTCTAAAAAATTTGACATTATTTTTGTGCATACATTCCTTTCTTATCACAATAAATTTATGTACAATTCTTTTTTTGTGTACAATCCTTTTGTATAACATTATTTTTTTAAATATTTACACAAAGATCTACGTGGTGAATTTCATTGGATGTTTTGTGTGAAAAAAAATGTACACTACTAGTACATTTCCTATTACATTACATATGATCATATCTTTCAGTTTTCTCTCTTCCTCTCCTCTCTGGCTCTCTTCTCTTCCCCAGTGCGGTACAGACACACTAAAATCTCTTGTAATGGAGGAGTTGGCTTGATTACTTTTTCTTGTGGACTTACTCTCTTTGTTGGTCTACTAGTGTAGTGTGGGTACTTACTCTGTTATGTCTAGTTCTGCATACCTTGTGCATGAACTAGGCTGCTTTTTTTTTTTTAAAAATGAATTCATTTGCTCATAAAAAAAGTCAAACAATCTTTATCTTACACTGTAGTCATTACACTACAGTACTAGAATACTGATTACTGAATGACGGCAGAGGTTTCGGGTGCATGCACCATTTGTTATCTTACATCATTGATGTTTTCTGACACTTTTAATTAGCTTTCCCGCACAAGAGGATGAGATCCACACGCATAGAAAGGCCTCCGTGCAAATATTTAAATAATGTAAAACGTACATGAGAAAAATGTGTAAATATGTGGTTGCAATTCGCAAGGTCTGAAAACAAAACATAGAACATGATGATCAAGGTGTGATCGCGTTTTGTGTGTAAACTATAACTTTTGTTCGTGATCGTACAGATAACTAAATGTTTGTGTGTGTTAGTTTGCATCATGTTTTAAGGGAATCAAGAACCATGATTGGTAGTTGTGTAGTGCAAATTTGCAATAAATTAACTCCTTTCAATCTGTTAAATGCAGGCTATTTGAGATGAGTACATTTTTTCCTTAAGAAAATGGGGGCATGATAGTAAAAATCATTGTTTGGCTATTTCTTTCCTGGCTTTTGCTATGGCCCTGCAAGGTGCATGACAGCAGCATCAACTGCCAATTAATTAATGGCAAACGATCTTGGCACCCTAAAGTTGGCCTATAATTTTCTCATCAAATGCGCGCAGCGAATAGTAATATTTCTGTTTTGTATAAATCAACTGGTTGTAATTTATAATACGTTTTCACTATATATGTACTGGCTAAAACAGGATTTGATATTCGAGGTGCTTGCCACTTGCCAATGTCGGTCTAATATATAGAAGATATAAAATTTTCCATTCTTGGCTAAACATTTAACATTTTTAATTTATCAGTACTTTAATCTAATTATGACCATATGCCTGTACCTGCTTATCATCATAACCAATGAAAATTTTAATCAAAGCATAACCATTACTCCAAGCAGCAAAGTTATAATTATAACGAGGAATACATGTAACATACCTATGTAGTAAAAAGCAAAGCAAGCTAGAGCGATAGAAATTAAAGTTTGGATATCATGATTCAGAGTCTAAGAAATTTCCAATTTGGGACAACAATTAACAAGGTTATTTTTATGTGTGCGTCATCAAATCAGGACTCAACGTCATGCTGAGGGCAATTGTCATGAATGTTCTGCGTACTATTTACTTTTCTGATTCTTTGTTTCCTTGGCACTGCATAGAACTGTGTTGGTGAAAAGTTTGCACAAGCTTGCTATAGCTGGGGACGCCATGCTCTGCATAACAAGGACATGACTCCACTTTACAACAACTAGTTGCACTATATTGCACTGCTTTTCCATGCACTAGAAAAATGCAGGACCACTTAGTTTGGATTAATTGGCTGTGTCTAATTTCAAAGATGGAACACTGAATAGTATAATGACTGTTTGATGACACTACTCTGTGGTCACTAGTTGATACATATTGTACAGCAGAACGATTGAATTGATGAAGATTTATATTTCCTTTCCCAGAAAATTAGATTAATCAGACTCAGCTACGAGATAAAGTTGCTTTTTTTTTTTGTTTATCCATAGGGGTACATTATTTAATGGCCTTAAAAGTAGATGTTTTCCGAAATGATATATAATTGTCGGCATGACTCTCATATCTATATATGCTTACGCTAGAAAACATGAATCTGCTGTGATGCTGGCTAAAGTAGGACAATAAAAAGGCATGAAGAAGCATCAACAAAAAGGAAATTTGAAGTTCAATTAAAAAAAAATATGACTAAACGGTTGATATATAATTTTGTGTTTTGTTCACCAACCCAGTATCTGACAAAATAATTAACAAGCGGCTTGCAAATTTTGATTCATTTTGTTAATGACAATTTTAAAGCCTCCACCCTAAGTGGTATGTGTGTGCTATATATGAGATAAATTTTATGGAGAAATGTTATATCCTCCTACATATCCTCTTATTACTTTATAAAGTAAAAAAGAGAATATAACTAATATCTTAAAAACATAAAAAACATTTAATATTTTCTCTATTTAGTAATTAGGAGGATTTGTAGAAATAAAAAATAGGAGAATTTATAATTATTCAATTTTATGCCCGTATTTTTTCAAGTTAAGAACCTTCATGTGCCATGTAATATCTTTTATAGGAAAGATGAACAAGTGGAGGAGACATTGTATTCCCGATTAATTAATTACCTTTTGGAGGGACCTTCCTCCTTTTTTTTCTAGCTCACAGCTCAACCCTATATTCCATACCAATAGCGTATCCAGGACCCTGGGTCAGTGGGGGCAATCCAATATTATTAAATTTGGATTAATTGTCGACTCGATTAGGGTACTGTGCCAATGGGTTATTGGCCGAACTTATGGTCACTAATTTTTTTATATGGGAGAGGGGATCGAATTTGGGTGTCAAGGGCTACAAATACTAAATTCTATCAACTGAGCTAGTATTAGTGGTCACTAATTGAACCACATCAACCAGTTTATATTAAATTATTTATTTTAAAATTTGTTAGATTTAAACAGGATAAAAAGATATATATTAATAATACCATTCAGTTATCAACTAAGGTATTTGGTACAGTGGTAAGACTTTTTATTACAACCATGAGGACCTGGGTTCTACACTTCTACTCTTGGATTGTGATTTTTGGTGAGGCATTTTTCCATATTTTCTACTTTGTGGCTTCACTGTCTTGTGCGCGTGAGGAGCATGGGAAAACGCAAACTCAGGAGCAGATCTTGGGGAACACGCACAGCAATAGGTCAGCAGGTTCTGCTAAAATTTGACTAGGTTCACAGCTCAACCCCAAAAATTAACTCACGAGGAGGCCCTCTCCACTTATATAAACAATGACTCACTTAAACGGTGAGGGAGCATTTCCACATTAAACGGTGATAGAATTGAAACAGGATACCAAATGTAATAGAGCTTGTGAGATGACCCAATTTTCCAATACAAACAGTACAGACAGCGTGTGTGGTGCAATCACAAAGCTCTCGTGTTTTTTGGCTTGTCAACATATAATTGTACTAAGGGCCTGTTTAGAAAATAAGTTTATTTAAGCATTTATGACATATTGACATAAGCACTTTATGATAAACGCTTATGTATAAGCTATTTTTATAATCGACGAAAGAATATGGTGAAACTGATTTCATATAAGCTGTAAGCTGTTTTGATAAGCTATCCTGGGTAGCTTATGAAAATAAGCCCAAAACAGCTTATGAATCAGTCATAAGCTGTTTTCATAAGCTTTGTCAAACACACTGACAAGAGTTTATGTCAATAGATAAACCCAGATAAGCTCTGCATAAGCCAATCCAAACATGCCCTAAGAACTCATAAAACAAAAAACAAAAAAACACAACAAAAATAAGTGCAAAGCAAATCTAGCATGCATGATGAAGTAGTTCAACAAAAAAAGTAGATGGCACGAGGCTAGCACTAGCATGCGCCCCTTCCTCGTATACATATTGATCTGAAAGATAATTGTTTTTCTGTCTTCCTGACTTTTATCCCAGCCATGAAATGACAGGGAGATATTATTATGTTCTGCTATGTGGTACACTTTTTGTCCCACACTAAGATTTCAATTCCATGGAAATTGAATGCAGACTACTTGAGTCGCAATAATTGGACTGTTACTTCTTGTTGCTTCTGTAAGAATTTGGGAAAAGGGCATTAACATGGGGTTAGTGGACTTGTGTTTTGAATAGTAATTAGACCATTAGGCAAGAAGTCATTACGACACCATTGAGCTACACCTCTTCGTACTCTGGTAGTAGGATATACCACTATTTCAGAAAACACACAGTAGTTCTGTTATTAGAAATTACAAGTGGTATGTATAATAGCTCTTTTTGAAATATGCACAAAATATCATGGGGAAAGAGAAAGAAAAATATGGTAGTTTTGTTATCAGTCTTCATGCATGTGTACTGAAGTCGCAAATTTGGTGGAGCAGGAAAGCATGGCAGGCAAGCTAAGTGGAAGAGATAATGTTATACTGCAAATTATACAAACTCCCTTTTGGGACAGCAAATAAAGATGACCAGACAGGGGCCTGATTTTTTGTTTCTCGTTCCTAGCACCGCAATAATGTTAAAATTCTTGCAATGAATTAACATTCAGGTTCACTTTTTAGGTATTTATTGCATGTGTTGAAGAAAAAACCAATAAAACCGTATATATTTCCACCAGTTTTATGCGGTTTAGATCAAAAGCCTCCCGTCATGTCTTCTTCAATCATCATAGCTATTTTTTAAAAAAATGACAAAAAAAAATGATTATTTTTCACATATATAAATTGAAAGGACCTGCTCCGAACTTTGTTCGAGTGTGCTGCATATTTAAAGAAAAATGATAGGTGGACACCCAATGTCAATCTATTATTAGAGAGAGAAAGAGAGAGATGAGAGAAAAGTGATAAAATAATGTGATATGTGATGTGATAGTTAGAGAGAGATAGAGAGAAATAAGAGGTGTTGAATGGGTGAATATATTTTTTGGGTGTATGTGTATCATTGCTCATATCTAAATGGGCCTACTCCCTGGAGACTGGAGAGTGTGGTGACCACCTTTAGATATTGACAGTATCTTATGTGATTCGGAATTATTTACATCATTATCAATTAGTTGATTGATTAACCCCCTTGGATAGCTGAAGCGGATAAGAGTTTGGGGTATGCTTGTAATGGGTGGGATTCGAACCCCACCCTCCCCATTCCCCCTCCCCCAAAAATCGCCCCCCCCCCCCCCTCCCCTTTGTAATGACAAAAAAAAAATCAATTAGTTGCAGTGAGCATATTAACTAACAACCAATTGCATAGCCTATATGATCCATTTAGTTGCAAGTAGTTGAGCAAGTTAACTCATTGTTAGGAAAGGTAAGTACCTCGAGCAAATATACTCAGATTTAAGGAAATATAAGTATAATTCTGCATAATATAAGATAGATGACATAGAAATATAGAAAAGTAACCGTAACAAGGCTACTTATTTTACATTGGCTTAAATGCACTTTTCATCCCCCACGTTTGACGTTTGTGCAATTTTCGTCCCCCAGCTTCTAATTGAGCACATTTAGTCCCCAATGTTTACTAATTGTGCGATTTTGGTCCTTCCATCCAATTGTCATCCAACCCCGAACGGTAATCGCTTAGGTGGTAGACAGTAGTGTGACGTGGCACTGTTATTGCCAAATGGACTGCTGACGTGACTTGACTTATGACTCAGCTTTTTAAAAAAAAAAACTACAACTAGAATTTTTTTTTAATTGAAACGTTTTTTCAATTAAAATTGAGTGAAGGACCATGGGAAGTAGGGTGTAGCTTCAGCGTAGGAAAACAGAGAAGCACACATAAAGAACCACTTTGTTCCTTCGAACCCTAACCCATTTATGTGACCTTCCACCTTTCAACGCGAGACATGGCAGTGGTGGGTTACAAGGTGAGGTCATCAGACATGGCGGAAGTGGCACAGAAGCTGGAACAGCTTGAAGAAGTCATGGGAATGGACCAAGACGGCATCACCCACCACCTCTCGTCTGACACCATTCACTACAACCCTGCTGACATCTCCAACTGGCTCCAAACCATGCTCTCCAATTTCGACCCCCCACCTCCCAACAACAACAACCTCCCCTCTTCCTCCGACTACAACCTCAAAGCCATCCCCGGCAACGCCATCTACGTCGTTGACACCGCCACTGAGCCTCCCCCCTCCAAATGCACCAAACGCACAACATGAACAACAACTGCCGAGTCAACCCGATCGGTTGTCGTGGTGGACTCGCAGGACAACGGGATCCACCTCGTCCACACACCTTATGGCCTGCGCGGAGGCTGTGGTGTCTCAAGAAGGAGCCATGAGGAAAGTTGTGACCTATTTCGCGGAGGGTCTCGCGTGGCGAATCTACGACGTTTACCCGCTGCAGCCACAACACTCGGTGGTTTCCGATTCACTCCGGATACACTTCTACGAGACGTGCCCTTACCTCAAGTTCGCTCACTTCATCGCGAATTAGGCAATTCTTGAGGCGTTTCAGGGGAAGACGCGCGTCCACACCATTAGAGGGTGGCCAAGCGGGATGGACCTAGCGAGCCAGCTCGCATTTTTTTGGTGGGGTAGTATTTTGGGCCCATATAGCAGGCGGGGCGGGGCCAACCCGCCATCTCGGCTAGCCAGGGGCGGAGGCGGGCTGACCATTTTTTTAAAAAAAATTCAAAAAAAATTAAATCATTTTTTTCTATTTTTTTATTTTTGGGCGGGCTGAGGAGGGTCAACCCGCCAACCCACCTTTTTTTCTTTAATTTTTTTGGGGTTTTAGGTGGGTCAGCCCACTTTTGGCCCGCCAACCCACCGGCGGGGCGGGTTGGGGTGCATTTCAGAGTCCATTTTAAAAAATAAGGCAGGCGGGCCAACCCGCTTTCGGCAGGGCGGGGCGGGCCGGCTCGTTTTGCCATCCTTACACGCCATCAACCAAGGGATGTAGTGGTCAGCACCCATTTATGTGACCCACTCAATTTTAATTGAAAAAAACATTTCAATTAAAAACACATTTCAGTTGTAGTTTTTTTTTTTAAAAAAAAAACTCAGTCATAAGTCAAGCCACGCCAGCAGTCCATTTGGCGATAACAGTGCCACATCACACTACCGTCTGCCACCTAAGCGATTACCGTTTGGGGTTAGATGACAATTGGACGGAAGGACCAAAATTGCACAGTTAGTAAATGTTGGGGACTAAATGTGCTCAATTAAAAGCTAGGAGACGAAAATTGCACAAACATCAAATATGGGGAACGAAAAGTGCATTTAAACCTTTTACATTTGATAAGTTTTTTTTTGGTCAATACATTTAATATGTTTTTTTTGTTGGTCAAATTAACATTTAATAAGTTTCTTCCTGGCCTCCTTCGCTGGCTTGTGAGTTGGGCTTGTATTAATAGTAATTGGCCTCTTACAATGGAGAATGAGGCAAGTGAGCTGAAACAAACCACAATTTTAAAAGAGGAGATCTTTGTTGACCAAAAAAAAAAAGAGGAGATCTACAACAACAAAAAAAGAGGAGATCTGCTGTTGACCAAAGAAAAAGAGGAGATCTGCAACAAAAAAATGGGAAATATGCTAGAAAGGGTATTCTAACTTCATCTCTGAGATTTGTTGATAATGTGATTATTCTGCCCTGTAAATAAATTGTTGAATTGCTGATGATTACAGTTAGACAAGAAATGAGCAAACATTTTCTTGTTTAATGAAATTGTTTCAATACTGCCGACCGCTTTGAAAGTTTAATATTTGTAGCAGATCTGGTTGGCACACAATCTTTCTTTGAAAAAAAAAAACAATCTCCCGTAACATAAATAAATAGCGGAGTATTGGATGAGGATCGAGGATGGGGTTCTGAACTTCAATTTAAAGAAAAAAATATAGGTTAATTGTATGCAAATTGACATGTTCCAACGGCTACTTGCAACTAATCATTAATCAATAGGATTCTACGGAAGTTTTACGTACGATTACGATAGGATTTTAATCTATGTAAAGTTGTACATAAAAAAAAAAACTATTTGTATAAAAAAACTGCAGTGGATGGATGCAGGCACGGATCTGTGCCTGCTCTCGCATCAAGTTTTAATAATACAAGTACTGAAACCAAATACTTACCAATTAATTAATTCACAGTTTTCTTCTTCCTGTCCACTTGATAATATTATAATGTTTATTGAAGTTAGTTTTTATTGTTTTTATTTTTTACATTTAATAAAAATAATATGTTTAGTAAAAAAAAGCTATATTTCAAATGTGAAAAATGAAAAAATTAAATAAGAACTAATTCAGAAAAAATTAGGACAAATCACATTTAAATCTTGGGTCCTTTTCAAATGCGTATGTCATTAATAAATTCTTTAATTTTTTTTCGAAAATCTAATAAGTGAACTAAAATGTATAGATTCCAAACACAGTAATTAACAATATTCTAAGGGCTAATAGCATAATTAATTATGAGATTGACCAAGCATACACTAGTATACAGGAATTTTTATTATTATTAATTACACATGAAGTATAAATAACATTCAATTTTTAAAATTACAAAACATTTCTCCAAGTTCCAAGTTAGTAGTGTTTCATGTTTCCCCTTCTCAAGTTAGGATAGTTTGGATGATGATTGTCGAGGGTCCAGTTTACCTTGCTTAGTCGCTTAGTTCCTTAGGGGTTGTTTATTTCTTTCCTTTGTATATATATATAAAAAAAAAATCTCCAATTTCCAAGTTTAAATATCCTTTTGTCAAAAAAAAAAGTTTGAATATCCTAATCCATAATTTACCAGTTTAATAATCACTTACCAGTTTAATCACTGGAACGGGGTAATCACAACAGGGTAGGAGAAAATCATACGAAAATGTAATGCATTTATTTTTAACCAATCGAACTAAAAATAATAATCTAAAATTGAGTAACCATATATGCAAGGAAACCGATAATAAAATTCCCATTGTGTGGTGCGATATGTTCGCGCTACTCTCGTTTATGTATAAAACAGCTGTATAATCAGATCAATTTGATACACAAATTACCATTCCATTTGTTGAACTGGCTAGATGATTAATGCATTTCCGTGCTCTAGCTCTGCTTTTCGTTATCAAAAATGTTACACAAACATCCATCACATACCTACCACACACCTCATTTTCTCATTTTACACATTGAATTGGGGTGTAGTGTGAGTGTATGAGTGTCAATTTATCATTACCTGTTGGTTATTGACCCTCTTCACTCTGTGGTAGTATTTTCCTTTTCTATGTTTTCCCCCTCGCTCATATGTATAGACTCAAAAGCTTGGGCACTTAAATTTTCACTCTCGAGATTTGAAAAATTAGATTGGCCCTGTGATGCCACTATGAACCAACAAAAGCCATAGTGTTTGCTCAACATAATCAATTACCCATTATTTTCAATTTATAATTTCTCGTGTGCATCCGGTAAAAGAATATTGAAAGCGAAGTATACATCCAAAATTTGTCAATTCTTTTCATTATTGGCAATAGGAAGAATTGTAATTGTAACAACTTAAAAAAAAAAAAATCTGAACACAAATAAGGGGATAAGGGGAAACCAGTATCAAATGTTGTTGTTCCTAATGAACTAAGTACTAGATGGAAGAAGAGTTGTTGTTGTTGTTGAGTTCATGCTGCAGAGCCTCCTCAAGCCAAAACCAAGACTCTTCCATCAACTCAGGGCTCAACCGAAACATCAAAACACAAAACTCCATCTGGGTAAGGGCCCCATCACCGTCCATATCACCTTCCCTCATCATGCTCACAAGCTCATCCTCCTTCAAATCCTGCAGACCCAAAACAGCAGCGTTTCTCCTTAAACTGTCCAGCGTGATCACCCCTTTTTCTTTGTCCATTAGCAACTCGAACCCATTGCACAGTTCCTTTATCAGACCCTCCCCACCTAGCTTGTTGGCCATCACCGGCAACAAGTCTTCAAAGCCAATTCCTTTTCCATTCCCGGCGGCCATTGTTAATTGATTGGATTGAATGTGAGTTTTCTTTAATTAATTTGTTGGTGAGGCTGGTGAAGACTGAAGAGTCCTATTTATATATGATATGCGTATGAATAAAAATAAAAAGGAATAAGGTGTTGAAGTTCAAGGAAGGAGAGGAAAGGAAGTAAACAAATGAATGATCCCTGGTGGGATGACAGCCAAAAAACAGAGAATTATTCGCTGATCAGCTTTGATTCTGGACAAGGAACCGCACCTGCTTCCCTGTTTCCTCGAAAGTTTATCAGGGGCATCTCCGTCTATTCACATGCCTTCTCTTCTAAGTAATATAATAATAAGCTTTCAGAAAGCAATTCAATGCTCTGTTTATTAACACTGCGTTTGGTTGAGTGTAAAAGTAGAGGAAAGAAAAGGAGGGAAAGGAAAAGAAAGGGAAAGTATCACCTTCCACCGTTTGGTTCTCAAATAAAAAAGGGAAGGAATGATTGATTATTGTGGGCCCCACCCTGAAAATGTTTTCCTCCCAATTCGGACGGAAAACTGAAGGAGCGCATAGTGTTTAATTATACAGACAATATTGCCCTTTTTTGCTATACATGTTTTATTTATTCCGTTTTACGTCCTTGCCTTTTGATCATGTTATCAAGTTTTTACTGTTTCTTCTTGTGTTTCCCTACCCCATGTCTGGGGATTTCATTTTTTTAAATTACAATTTTATATATAAAACCATTTTTAGAGGAATGCAAATAATTTATTTTAATTTATCTCACTTAAATTGTTTTATTTCATAATTAAGGGTGAAATAAATATTTTTAATTTTTACTATTTTTATTTATCTTAATCATTTTATAAATTTTCAATTTATTTTAATAGTTATTAAAGTAATTTATAAATGATTTTAATTTATTATATTCATTTTTTTCTTGAGGTCATTTTTGTCATTTTACATAAATACTTCTTTCTTTCCTCTCACTTTTTATTCAATCAAACAAGGGAAGAGAAAGATTTTGTCTTTCTTTCCTTTTACTTTCACTCAAGCCAAACAACTAAATAATCCTCTCACTTTTCACTCTCTTTCTTTCCTTTATACTGTCTTTCTTTCCACTTTCATTTCACAACCAAACATAGGGTAAAAGCCTACCCAATAACTTAGCTCCTAAATCACCATCATCTGGCCTAATAACTATTAAAAGTTCAATTTTTTTTTGGTCGAAATAAAAAAAAGGTTCATATTTTAAGACACTTGATCAAATCTGATTAACATACATGTATTGGTACAGATAGAAAAGATTAAGTTTTTTACCAAGTACATGCATGTGATATTTTGTTCGGTCCTTAACTTCATGTGAATGGGAAAAATACTATAATGTCTACACCGAGAGGAGTTCCTATCTTCCTTTTTTGTTGCACAATGACGTATTGGTCACGCGTTGATTTAATTAGATAACATACATGTATTGGTACAAATAGAAAAGATACCACTAAAAATTTGACCAAGTGTTCATATGTCCATTTTAAATATGTTGAAAAAAACATTGAAAAAAATGTGTACTGATTTTCCAAGTTCCAACACGGAAGGAAATACTTTTTTTTTTTATGAAAACACGGAAGGAAATACTATGTACATTTAAGGAATAATTTTAAATCCTTCTGTTCTTTGTTTCTAATAATCTTTTTAATCACTCAATTGAGAAAGTATTAAATATTTTTTTTTATTTTCAAGATATTAAATATATTTATGTTCATTTAATATTTACTGTATAAAGTAATAAAAAAATATTAAAAAGTATTTTAGAGGATATAGTCTATATCAAGAAATTTGGGTCAGAATCGGCACTTCAGAAAAAGAAAACAAAAAAAACAAAGGAAATTTGGGTCAGAATGCACAGCCCCACAGCATATTGGTTAGGATGCATTTACACGGCACCCAACTTACTAACCTAACGTATAGGAATTGGGTCATGCCTGAATGGTTCCAAGCGAATTTTGTAACGTCGGAAACTCCAGTTAAGTTTCCCCCGCACAAACTTTTTGAACCACCGAAATTTATATCGTTTCAGATTTATCTCTCTTTTATTTTCTTTGCTTCTCTTTTTATGTAATGTGACTCGTATGAACAATTAGACATTAGCAGTGTCCGCACTCCTCCGCACCATCTAATAAAAGGAGGGCATTATTTAACTCTAACCGACATTTTTAATTCGTTAAATATAAAAAAATCTTGTGTATATCCATTCTGACCTGTGTGCATTTTACAAGATTGAACTGCGTGAGTGATAATAGGATTATATATCTTCTATTGTTGCTTACTGTTTGTACTTAATTGATTATGTAAAGAAAATGACTATGATAGGAATTGGAAGGAAAGAATTGCTAAAGACCTCGCAAATTTGAATGTGTCTCAGCAATAGGCCCAGTCTCACAGACTTGGAGCTTTTCTTTCTAATAGAGAGAGGTTTATTTGGGTTTTTGCCATTATGACACTGATGGATATAAATCAATCCAGTCCGTCCTAATATGAAATTCAAGAGAAGTTGCCTGCCTAGCTAATTCGCCATTTCAAGTTAGCTACCCCATTTAAAGGAATGAATAATGAGAATGTAGCAAGTAAGAATAAAGAAATATCTTGGGGGTAAGAATTAAGATTACACGTGCATACTTTTGACCAAGGATAAAAATTGAGACCAAATACTCTTGTTTCATTTGAGCACACTTGGAGAAACCTTGCAGCAAAGTTCCAGACATGCGAGGCAGAATTAAGTTACCTGCCAGTTTCCAAGGTAACTGTCAATTCATTGCGTGAAAAAGTTTCAAGTTTACTGGAAGTAGATGCTCTGCTTGAAGGGCATCTCCTGACAACAAAAGCTGGTTCCTTGGGTGTTGGAAGAGTATTAGATTCACTTCCAAGCATAAAAACCACATTTGACATGGTGGGGCGTTCATTTGGGTCTTCTTGTAAGCATAGGAGCCCCACATTCACGCATTTCAAGCATTCATCTGCATTGCATGTTTGACACAGTGTCTGGTCCATGAAGTCCAATGCCCTCCCTACTTTCCACAAATGCCATGCCTGAAATTGAATCAATCAATGAATGAATTGTATTAGGAATTATTATATATACTTACATATCCTAGAAGCACTCAATATACTTACATATCCTAGAAGACTCAATTCATGTTCTACTTGATAAAATCCAGTGTTCCTTTTCCCACTAATGATCTCAAGCACCACAACACCAAAGCTAAAGACATCAGATTTGACTGAAAAATGCCCATCAAGTGCATACTCTGGAGACATATACCCGCTGCATTACAAAAATTATGAAATGTAGAGCAAATAAGACATACATACATACAGCATTGGATCATTTTGTAAAGTATGAGGAAATAATAATAATAATAATAATAATAATAATATTGCAATATTGTTGTTTCAGTAACAACTTGAACTTACTATGTTCCAACCACTCTTTCTGTGTTTGCTACTGTCTCTTTTCCTCCAAATATCCTGGCTAAGCCAAAGTCTGAGATTTTGGGATTTTTCTCTTCATCTAGTAGAATATTGCTTGCTTTCAAGTCTCTATGAATAATCCTCAGCCTAGAATCTTCGTGTAGATAAAGGAGCCCTCGAGCAATCCCCAAAATAATCTTGAAGCGCATATCCCAGTCTAACAAAATACACTTCTTCCTATCTTGGACATTGTAGTCCATGAGGGGCATGACATTTATCATTAGTCTTCTTCAAAACAGAATTTTGAAAGTGCAACAAGAGGAAAGGAAAAAAAAAAAAGCTTAGCCAACAGAACATTTACAAGAAAGTGTCTTACCAAAAATGAAAGCATCCAAGCTTCTATTTAGCATGTACTCATATACTAGCATCTTTTCATCTCCTTCAACACAGTAACCCAGAAGTCTAACTAGGTTTCGATGTTGAAGCTTGGCAATCAACACAACTTCATTTTTAAACTCTTCTAAACCTTGTCCAGAACAACTTGAAAGTCTCTTCACTGCTATTTCTTGTCCTCCAGGAAATTTTCCCTGACAGCGTTCCAAAATAGGATCCATTCCTATTACTATCACAATGAAGTTAAAAATGAAAATCAAAAAGTATCAAAGGAATTTTTTATTACCTTGTAGACAGGACCAAACCCCCCTTGTCCAAGCTTGTTTGCATTGGCAAAGTTGTTAGTAGCATCAAGTATGCTTTCCAAATGAAAATGTGGAATGTCCATGGTCTGTGCATCATTTTCTTTGAACCTACCAGATTCAATCAAGTCTCTAACATATTTCTCACTGTCATACAAGTTAATCCCCGAGTTTTTCTGAACATATCTCTTGCTTTCTGAAGTCAAAACAGATGAACTGTAGATCTGAGTGAAAGGATACTGCCTAAGTAATCCCCTAGAATATTGTGAAATACTATTTTCCATGAATCATATACAAAATTAAATTACCTTGTGTCTTGGTCTGTCTCCTTTTCCACAAGCAAATACATGTAACAGTAGTTGAGAGAATAATTAAGAAAATCACGGCTGTAAAAGTGACAGCAATGATCTTTGGTGAGGACATATGCCTTTCTGTTTGGTAGCTTTTGCCTTCTGCAAGATATAAAAAATGTGTCACTTATGTGTAGAAAGCTCAAACAACATTTTATGAATGTCTTTTTCAATAATGAATTTACAACTAAAAAAATAAAAAGAAAAAACAACAGATAAGTACAGGTTGAAACCAGATTTTGGAATTACATTGTGATTTGTGTCAATATCTTGGCACAACAAACTTGAATGGTTTGAAAATGGAAATAAAGTTCTAAATTCCTCCCTTGCCATCAAAGTTGAGGTAAGGTTCAAATGCTGCAGTAATAGGCAGCTACATAAGGATGACTTAATTTATTCTGTATCAGAAAAACACTCCATAATATGTGAAGGGGTAAATATTACACAAAACTAAAACAAGCATATCTACAACATGAAGAGGGAAGAAAGATAAATGGACATATCCGTCCATTGATAAATAATTATAATGTTATTACCTTGAGTACAATTTAATTTCAAGCCATCCCAAAGAAAGTTTTTATTGCAAAGGCATCTCTTCTTCCCATCACTGGTAGTATTGCAAGTTGAATTTGGCCAGTCCTTGCAGTCCAGCAATGAAGAACAAGTTGGCTCTAATGGTGGCTCCCAACTTAATTCTATTTCTACTCCATGTTTCCGGGGAGCATTATTAGAACTAAAGATGCTTGGATCAGCATAGCAATTGCCAGTAACATGAAATGGAGATGACTGGTTGAGAAGCAGAAGCTTGTCCCTTGAACTTTGACCATCACAGTTGAGTACATTTTCTCGGTGGATCAAGAATTTCTGTGTTTCTGGGTTTATGCTTATCACTTGATGAGTGCCCCCAGGAGTCTCAAATTCAAGCTCACCAGTGGAATTGTTGCAGTGGAAACTGAAGTACATGGGGTCACCACAGTGTGGTCCTGTGCTAAGGGGATATGGAATGAAGTTTGTGCCACAAGTCCCACAACTGCTCCCAGTGGATTCTGTAAAAGTAGAAACTCTGGCTTTAGAAACAATAATAATTTAGAATACAATCTCTACTTAATTTTGCATTGCAGGAGCCATGATTGACAATAATTCCTTGATCCCCATATTTTACTGATTAAGGCTATTTATAGCATATAGAAATAAGTAGGCTAGTAGCCTAATCCCAAATTATTATCTTTTTCTTTTTACTTGTCAAACACTAATCTTTTAAATTTATTATTTTTTCTTTTTTGAAATGCAAGATTATAAATCAAGCTTTTATAATCAATAGAATTTCATTATCAATGAAGCCTTAAATTAGAAAAGTAACAGTTTATATGTGGCCTTTTATCAATTTATCAGTACAAGTGTGTGGAGACAAGAAAGATGAATTGGAACCAAAATCTTGAGAAGAAAAAGATAAAGAAATGGTTAAATTGTTAGTCCAACTACATGTCTCATGTTTTCTAAGTGTATTCAGCTATGTATAAAACTTCAGCCAAGACATTATGAGAATTTAATAGGGTGATATAAAGAAGAGATACCTATATCAGAAAATGCCACTCGAACATGCAAGTCACAGCCACCCTCATACTCTTCTTCAAGATTGTTCAAGTCCTCAGACCAAATCCAGCAAACTGCATCCCCACTATCACCCTGCCTTGCTGGCGCATCAGTGTCTTCATATGAGTATGCATAGCACTGGCAATTGTTGAGGCATTCTGACTTGCATTCCTGTTCATTCTTGGCATTAAATTGAGCGTCCGGGTTCCCAACTTTCATCATTTTAAGGCTCAAAAATGTGTCACTCTTAGCACTCTCGCTACACACATTTGTTTCCCTGCTACATCCACCTGAAAAGTCTCCAGAATTCCAACTTTCAAGAGAATTAGGCTTGAACCCAGGCAAACACTTGCACATAGAATCATACTTACTATTACAGCTGCCAAAGTTTCCACAGGCATTGAACACACTGCATCTGTCTCTTGGCTCTACCCAAACTAACAACCACTTTTTCTCTGAATCCATCTTCAGGTACTGAAGTTGACCCCAGTAAGTCATAACCAACCTTGTGTTACTATACAGTGATGAAGTGAGAAAGGGAACAGTGTTGTTTGGGGATATCTTCAAGGTGAAATTTGACAACAGGTAAGATATTGCTGAAGACATCTCACCAGTTCCAACAAATTTGCCTGATACACTGCTTTTCCAATACCTGATGGATCTCTTCCATATGATGTACTGGTTCTCTCCTTGATCTTGCTCAAAAGAGAAGTTCCCTGGTGAAGGGTCTTCATAACTTCCCCATGAAGTTAATGCTAAACTCTCATCCATTCTCATGCCTGGAAGAAATGTATCTGTGGGGTTAGCAAAACTCTGCCACAGAATCTTCACTCTTCCTTGGTCTTCATCAGTTTCACTCACAACAATAAGGTTCCCACTGTCCAATAGTTTCACTGTCCTGTGCTGTGAAGATGATGATGGTCTTTCAAGATTTGTTCCCCAGTAGGATTTCCCACTACTGTCCAAAACCCTGAGATTCCCATCTTGTGTAATGCCAAAAGCACCCCCAGAATCTGGAAGTGGGTTGTCTCGGTT
Organism: Glycyrrhiza uralensis; assembly: GCA_030159175.1. Taxonomy (NCBI): domain Eukaryota; kingdom Viridiplantae; phylum Streptophyta; class Magnoliopsida; order Fabales; family Fabaceae; genus Glycyrrhiza; species Glycyrrhiza uralensis. The sequence continues at coordinate 49,271,412 of BRZY01000003.1, read as the reverse complement.
AGCAACCCAAACAACTGTTTGTGGAGTTAACTTGTGGTACCATATTCCAACGTATCTTCTTCTGCCACCACCAGAGCTTCCATTGGGAGTGAAGAAACCAAGTTCAAAACTTTCTCCTTCTGAAATGAGAGTTTCCACTCCCCCATCTCGTAAGAAGTTGTTAATGGTTATGGTATCTATAGCTAAGCAATGTTTGAATGTGAAAAAGAATAAGCACAAAAGGAAGATAGACAACATTGTGACTAGAAGAGCAGTTAAGGATAATTATCCTCCTGATCTCTCTCTTGGTGTTTACCATATGACAGAATGCAAAATGGTTAGCACTAGTTGAATTCAAAGGCCATCCATCATCTATAAGTAAAGTTCGTTAGCACTTTAGAAGACAATAGTCTGCTTTTGGTATTTATTGGTGGAGTAATTGACTCATATTTAGGTAAAATTTAATTTTAATCCATTCATTGTGACACTAATACCCCTTTCTATGTGAACGGTACTATCTCATAACAATATTTACTTTAGAGGTAGTTCAACAAACTGTCCTAATTAGGGCCATGTGTAATCAAGGTTCAAAAGCAGGTCATATGGAATTGCTTGCAACCAACATACTTCGGTATTTTGCTGCTAGGATTTTTATTTATTTATTTTTTGGTATTAGGTTGTCTTCGATTTGAATGCATCATCAGTTTTAGACTTCTTTAGAAATATTAGGAGCACGCCCAGACACATAAAAGCAACAAGGAAAATATATCTGCCTGCTGTAACTGCTAATGCAACACCACAATAATGATTAGGTAATATGATTGAAATATTATTGCCAAAGTTAAATAATTGATTGAAGAAAGCCAGAGGGGACAGTGGGGTCAAATTCGTTGGATTTTGTCAATGAGAAATGTCAGTTTCATCTTTCTTCATCTGGGTCCCCTTTGCTTACTTTTAATTCCTACATCCCCCCTCACAAGTGGCGTTTAAAATATATTTAGAGCGTGTCCTTTCTATCAAGCAGCAATTTGTCTCTTGTTTTTGTGTTCCTACGGATCTGAAAAATCTGACATCCGAAGTTAATGTTGAAGATTGTAAACTTGGCTCACTTTGTTGGAAATTACATGTTGTGTCAAGAAACATTCGGAGAAGAGGAAGGGAAATATGCACTCTAAGTAGTATATATTGGAAAATTATTGATTCGAAATTCATTGACATCAAATGGAGTCAAGATAACGAGATATCGACAAAAGTATGCTATCATGCATGTTTAATTTCAAACATTTTATCATTGGTAGGGCAGGATGAAAAATTATGATTGAGCTGTCATAGAAAACTGCTGCCAGTCTAGAGTCTCATTCTCTGCTTAAACCAATATGGAAATTCATATAAAATCCTCCCTCACGAGTGTTTTTTCTTCACACGCATCAGCTTCTAGGTGATGTTTTGAAAGGTTTCCACACCAGGACAATGGTCATTTCGTGTCCAGTGTCCAATACCACTACACTCGCTTGTCTTTGTTGACCCACACAAGTTGACTTGCATTCTTCTTTAGCTGTGTGTCTTTCTTTTCTTTTGTTTATCACCCACATTATTCCAAGAAGAATGGGCCCATGGACTAATCTTTATTCGGCCGAAAGGTAGGTAAAGTCGGATAACTGATTATTCTATCACTAGAGATCGAATTCATGTACTACCATAGTTGGTAGTACAATCTCTTTAAATGGAACGCATGAATCACTTGAATTCAATCTCGTAGCTAATTGTGTGTCTTTCTGAATATTGAAAAAGGAAGACATTAAAAATCTAAGTATAAATGATAAAGTCTCGTATTGATTATAAATAAATTATTAGAAGACAATAGATGTGAATAGATCTATGCATTTATTGTCATTAAGATTTTAAGTCATAATGTAGTGTCGAGTTTGCTATTATAATTTGTTGCTTAGCTCAACTTCAGCAGAAAGTGAGGGTGCTCCAGTCCAAAAATTACTCAAGATTGAGCCACTAACAAAAGATAATATCTTGGATTTGGATGTTATGATTGTATAATCTAGTCGTCCTCCCTTTTCTTGGTATATTATGATCTATTATTCTACCGGAAGCACTTAAAAATCATAAGTGGCCAGATGCTAAGTATTTTTTATTTTTTAAGTTATGGTGCAATTTTCACGAGATTAATCCTATTGAACTCAGCCAACCAGCTAAGCTCAAGTCTCGAGCAAAGACTAGTGGGTTACTTTTGACAAATGAGCACATAACATATTATTTTAACCGCAAAAAGCAAATTTAATTAGTTTGTGTAGTGAACCCAAATCCTGTTTGTCTCGGCTTATAGCCTCCGATTATAGAAATCAAAGCATCAGTCGGATGGACAAAATAAGGAGGGAAAAGAAGTCATACACAAAGTAGCCTGGGCTCTAGAAATCTCTCTTCTTTTTAGTATTTTCTCACCCTTTATGGTATTTTGGTTTTCTTTTTCTAGGTTTCTCCAATGGAGGTTACGTATCAGGGTAGTTCTCTCCTTTCTTTTCTGAATTTTTTTTAGTTTTGTAATAAATTTATTTAGAACTTGTAATTTATATTGGTAATTTTTCATAGGTATAGAGTTTGATTTAAACTTTTTCAAATATGGTTCTTGATAGCGTAGAAATGAAATTTTTAATTTTGGTCATATCAAATCAGCCGCATTCTTTAGTTATATGTAACAGCCGATTACTTTAAATTTTGATAAAAAATGATTAATTTGAAAAAATTGATGTTAAAACAAATAATTTTTTTGGATAACATGGGCTTTTTTTTTGGTCAACATTGGATAACATGGGCTAAAAAAAGAAAAAGGGATAGGAGAATATGGGCCGAACCGAACTCCTCTTCAAGCCCAGTCCAAGACAAGTTATAAAAGAATATAGCTGTATTGTACTCTTTTTACTTCTATTGGGTGAAGATTTCTATAAAATAGATTAAAAACACATCCTTTAAGAAAGAAATTCATTTCCAATATTATTGTTACGCTTGAGATACAATTCCAAAACAATTGTGTTCAAAAGAAACGTAAATTTGAACTCGAGGCATATGAAAATGGGTGGCATAGGGTGGACCCTTCTTCTTCACCATGGTGGTGAAATAACATTATGACTTGCTATAGTAAGTTGGAAATTAGAGATATACCCAGCTAAACTGCCAATCATATATTTTCCCACTTAAAATACTTAATTTGTTCAACCACCCCACTTAAATTCAAAATTATGAATTTCTCCAACTTTGTAATTATTTTCTCATTTACACAACTTTAATTCTTCAACCGACAAAATACAAGATTAACACAATAATTACTTCAACCAATGTAAAATTAGTTTAACACGATGATCCCTTGTAACAGACCAAGCTAATATATGAACTAAATCATTTTTTTGGAAATTAAACTTATCGAAAAAATTATTAAATATTGTATCAAAATAAATATTACTATTCAATTTTACTAGCGTAATAACCCGTGCCGTGCACGGGATATTATATATATTTATTTTATACAATTTTCTTAAATCAAAAAGTTTTAATTTTAATATAGTATTATTTGATATAATTTTTATATAGCAAAATATATATTATTAAATTGAATTAATTAGTTAGTAAATTAGTGGAAAATCTTTTTTAATTTTAAATTTTGAGAAAATGTTATACTTTAGCGTAGGTTAAATCAAACTTTTCATAAATGGGATAATTTTATATTAAAATATTTTTTGAGTGAATCCAGATATATACTCTTCTATACACATAACTTGGAGATTGAATCCTCCGACATCATATTTAAGAAATCCAAATATCAATAATTAATGCCAACCATGTTATTATTATTATTCACGTTAATTAGATTAGAATAACCTTCTAAATATAATTTTATTGGATTCAATTTTAAATTAATACTTAGTAAATTAAATTTAGATACTTAGTTTGGATGGATAATATTAATAATAGTATTTAATTAAGATATATTATTTTATATTAATAATAGTAATTATATTTTTAATTATCATTCATTGAATTATATTTTTTATGAAAATGAACATTCATTGAATTGTTATTTTAGTTTGTCAAATATTTATTGTAAATATGAATTATATAGTTTTTTTCATAAATGCTAGTATTTGAATTCAAATCTACAATAATAATAGTTTAATGTGAAATTTAATGTGAAAAAACTAAATACACTCTTAAAGTGAAACTTAATACACCCTTAATAATCCTGTGTCATAATTTCATATGAAAACTTGATGTAAATTCTATTTGGTTTTATATTGATTTCAATGTTTATCAAGGTCATGTTAGATAAATAAATTCATTTGATTGAAAATGAACATATTATATATTATAAAAATATAAACTTATTATACATACATGATATAACAAATCAAATGGTCTTCTGGTAAAAAAACAAATCAAAAGCTCCGAAGCAAATTATAAAAAAGAAGCATAAGAACACGTTAAATAGCTAAATTGATACGAACATAAAATCAATTGAGTCATAGAAAAATAAAATTTAAAAATGGCATGAAGAAGTTGGCGGCACGACATAGGACTGTAAAGGTGGAGCCACCATGTAAACATGTAATATCAGATTAAGGACGAAAGAATCACAATTAGGGATGGCAGAGCGGCCCGCCCAGCCCCGCCCCATCCCATTTTTGAAAATGGGCTCCAGAAATATACCCCGCCCGCGCGCCGTTGGTGGGTTGGTGGGTCGGCGGGCTGGCCCACAAAAAATAATAATATTACAAACCAGAAAAAATGTATTTAACTTTTTTTTTTTAATTTAAAAAAAAAGCAGGCTGGCCCGCCCTGCCGGCTATCGCGGGCCCAAAATGCCGTCCCAACCCTCCAAAAAAAGGTGGGTTGGCAGGCCGGCGCGCTTTGCCACCTCTAATCACAATTCATTTAAACACCACATTGATTTCACTTGCTGCCCAATCACAACCATCATTCATAGCACTCATGTCCACTTAAAGCTAATATCAGGCCATATATAGCAATGTCAATTGATAAAAAAATATAGACACATGAAATTGATCTGTCTCTTTTAAAATATACCGATAAGAAGAAGATGAATAATAATGAAAAAATAAATATATAAAAAAGAAGAAAATTCTTGCTACTTTTCATATAACATTTATGCTCGAATTGATTTATTGAATTGTATTGATCAAATAAACCATAATCTAAGAGAAGAAAGAAGAAATAAAAAGATAGAGGAAAATATCAGTGCAGCCACTACCATCATTGAATGCACCCAATCCTATTGTCTTGTCAGGATCATATTATAACCATCATCGACGCACCATTTCAAAGTTAATTGCATGAAAGTTGGCAATAACGATATGATTGGATCGAGCAGTAGAGAGTGGAACCAAGAGGGTGCATGAAAAAAACGTAGAAGATGAATATTAGGTTCGGGTAGAGATTTCACCCTAATATAATATTTTGCTTATAGTAATAACTGAGACATTGAATCGATTATTGTTAAAATCCGTTATAATATTACCTTATTGTCAAAATTATTTAAAATTCATTCATTCACATTCTATACCACATCGAGTGACTTGTTTCGTAACACAACAACAATAATATAAATTAAAACAAATGAATTTTAAAAAACATAGAATCAAATAAAAAATATTTAAAAAAATAATTTGTATAAGAACATACAATGATAACAAAAAATATTTAACAAAAAAATTGATACGAAGGCATCAACATGAAAAAAAAAGTAACAAATAACAATGATCAATTACACAATAGAGAAAAAGTTTTTATCATATAAGAAATCAGTATAAAAAATAAAATAATAACAATAATAGTGAGACACATAATAACCAAAAAATATCAATATATTAATATTTATATTACAAAAATAGTTTGATAATCATAAAATAGAAAAATGATGTCTAACATAAAATAGAAAAATGATCAATTGCCATCAATTAATTAATTTGAAATTTAAAATTGAAAATGAGTAATAAATGGTTATTGATGACTTATAATTAGCTCTAATTAAAAATATTAAAAATATGGTTAATAAATTAATTACCATAAAATAATAAATAAAAATAAAATAAAAATTACTTTTGGAGGAAAACTACATGAGTGTAGTGTTGACATGTGGCATTATCCTATGTGGCATAACCTTGCTTTATAATAGATAAATAGATAATAGATGATTTGAATGAAAATACAAATAATAATTAAAAAATAAAATAGAAACTGTTTTAGGCGGGAAACTGAATGACTGAGGTGTTGACACATGGCATTAGTAACCGTTACATAACCCTACTTTATAATATATAATAGATTTAGAGTCGACAATAAATACGTCCATAATTTTTTTTCTCACAATATTGAATTTGTACTTACTGCCTCATAAAGTGGACCACTTCATAAAAAAAAATCATTTTATATAAAATGGAGTCTCTAACGGATTTACCACAAATACTGGGCACTTTCATAATTTTTAATAACTATTTTTCTTTTTCTATATATTACCACAATTGCAACCCATTTCAGCAAATAATTTTTACATTAACTGTTACCTACATAGCAAGTATCCCATCACAAATCCTGTCCGTTACTATTTAAAATTAATATATCAATGGCTAATAGCCTTACTTCACCACCATGGTGAAGGAGAAAGGTGGTCCACCCTAAATGGCACCATGAAAAAGCATGAAAAGAACAAATTAAGGATCTGTCGGACCAATTTCTGATCATGGAGTATCCAACTTGACCCATGCTCTATCATCTATCGACCTTCCTGAATGCTGCTCTCAAACTGCAGGCTTGAAGAAGCTGTGCTAGATAGGTCTTTACGCGTAAAAAATGTTGGTTGTTTCGGGGTTGGGAGTGTTGCAGTTTCACTGTCAAGCATTATCACAACATTTGACATTGTTGGGCGATCATTCGGTTCATCTTGTACGCATAGGAGTGCAACATGTGCACACCTAATAAATTGGTTTGCATTGCAAGTTTCACGTAGAGATATGTCCATCAAATCCGGCAACTTGTCCTCTGTCCAAAGTCTCCAGGCCTGGTAACAAAAAAAAAATCATCACTGAATAATATAAAAAATTAAAGTAGAAAAAAAAATTGAGTGGTATATATAGATGAAACTTACATAACCCAAAAGGCTTGAAATTTCCTTGGACTGATAGAATCCCGTGTTCTTTTTCCCACTTATAATCTCAAGCAAGACTACACCAAAGCTAAAAACATCCGATTTTGTTGAGAATTGTCCATCCAATGCATACTCAGGAGACATGTATCCACTGTAAGGGGAAAAAAAAAACACTCATATGCGGTAGACATGTGTAGATATCCCAATAAATTAAGGGATTAATAATAATAATGTTATATTGTTATCATAGCATATAAAAAGCTCTCAGTTTTAACAATCACATAAAAACATCCAACTTACTATGTCCCAACTACTCTCTCCGTGTTTGCCTCAGTTTCTTTGCCTCCAAATATTCTAGCTAGTCCAAAATCTGAAATCTTTGGTTGCATATCCGCATCTAGAAGAATGTTGCTGGTTTTCAAATCTCGGTGAATCACTCTGAGTCTAGAGTCTTGATGGAGATAAAGCATACCACGAGCAATCCCGAGAATTATGTCAAACCGCATTTGCCAATCCAAAAGCACACTTTTTGTCGGATCTTTAGATATTTTAATTCCCCATAAGAAAGAATTATAAAATCAGTTATTAATTATGAGACTTTAATATAAACACATTGAAAGATCACAAGTGATGAATAGATTGAGAGACCAACCGAATAAAAATAAGTCTAAGCTCTTGTTAGGCATATATTCATAGAGCAAAATTTTTTCATCTCCTTTTACGCAATAGCCCCGTAATCTAACAAGGTTCCTATGTTGAAGTTTGGCAATTAAAACCACCTCATTCTTGAATTCCTGTAAGCCTTGCGATGAAACACTTGAAAGCCTCTTTACTGCAATATCTTGACCGCCTTGAAGCTTACCCTGAAACAAAAATCTCCTCATGCCATTAATTATCCAAGACTCGGATTGACAACAAATTAAGGTAAAACTAGTGAAGGTACGAATCAATTTCTAACAAAAACAGAAAAAAAACCAACAAATAAAATAATTTTAGTTAATCATCATTATCATTACTATATAAAAAAATTATATTCTGACCTCCCAGGCTGACATGGGTCACTTTTTTAACTTTTTTATTTTTAACTAAATTTATTTTGTATTTTGTATTTTTTTTATTATTTTTGTTAAAAAAAAACTTATACTTTGAATAGGTCGAATCTATGACACTTGTCATAGTTTAAAAGATAATATGTGTCATGGTATGAGAGGCCATAACTTTCTTTTCTAATGGCAATAATTTATAATTTATAATTTATTGATTAATAATTAATTGAAGGAATTGACTGAGTCAATGTTCACCTTGTAAACTGGCCCATAACCACCTTTTCCGAGCTTATTTGCATCTGAGAAGTGGTCCGTGGCTACTAGTATGCTTTCAAAATCAAAATAGGGGACCTCTATTCCTTCGTTGTCTCTTTCTTCCAACCCATCCATGTCTATCAAATCCTTCACGTGTCTTTCACTGTCATAAAATCGCCCTCTATTTCTCTGTATGCTTTCCCCTTCTAAACTCATCAAAGAAATGTGTAACCTTAGTCAAAGATCAAACCCACGCAGATTCAGAAATTTCAAAGCAATTCAGAAAGGGAAGGAAAAAAAAAAAAAGAATTACCACCTTGCTTAAGCTTATGAGCAATTTTCCGTCTGCATACATAGGCGAAAATAATCATGCAGGCTAGAATAACCACGCCTGTAAGAGTTAAGCCAAGAATCAATGACAGTGAGCTTCTTGTTGGTTCTTCTGAAAAAGCAGCAGATCAACAGAACAAACACGTTAATTTTTAACTTAACTTACACTTATAGTCCAAATTTTATCAAATTAATCCTCCGCATGTTAAGCTACTACATACTTACTTTCGGTACAAAGTAAAAGATCGCCATTCCAGTTATAGTTTGCATCGCAAAGACACCTATTCCCTTTGCAAGTCGAGTGTTTCCAACCGTGGCAATCGGTGGACTCAGCACAGGGTGGTTCCGGCGGTGGTTGCCAACTAACCCCTACTGGTTCAGAGCACGGGTTGTCGTCGTTGGTGATATTAAACGGTGGAGAAACCTTGAGAATTTGAGATTTTTCGCCGCTGCAGTGATAACGGTTAAAAGAATTGGCGTCGACATAGAACTTTCTGGAACGTGGATCTATGCGAATGACTCGGTAACTGTTGGTGGCGTTGGTGGAGAAGCTAAGCTGACCCGTTGACATGTTGCAGCTGAAGTTGAAGTATGCGAGGTCTCCGCAACTGGGTCCAGTACTCAGCGGATAAGGGACCATATTTATGCCGCAAGGCTCACAAGTTCTTGGAGTTGGTTCTATTGGAGAAAAGAAAAGTTAAAGTCTCAACTAAACAGAAAATATAAGATTAATAATAACAATAATAATAATGTTGAGAATTGAGATAGATTAATCAAATCAGTACATGAAATTTATATTAATTAATTCCCATGCTTGCTTGTTTAGCTTACCAATGTCTAATTTGTCAACCAGGACAAAGATTTTATTACGATCATCGCCATCGGCGTACTCTTCTTTGAGAGTGGTTAAGTTGTGTGTCCAGATCCAACAGGTGGAAGGATTAAGGCCACGCTGTCTGGGTGTAGCGTTGGCGTATGAATAGGCCTGGCACTGTAGTGACTGCAGGCGACACATCTGAAGGCACTTGGATCTGCAATCCGGTTCGTCTTCTGCCGTGACTCTTTGATTCGGCGATCCTATTTTCACCATGGGCAAGTTTAAGAACGTGGTGGTGTCAGTGTCTTTTCCGCATGATCCTGCTGGATTTCTTCTCGTGCACTGGAAGCCGAAGGCCTTGTCTTGTAGAGAATTAGAGGCATCGTCGAACCCAGGCAAACACTTGCACTGTATGTCTTTATCATTGTCGTTGCAGCTGGCAAAGTTCCCGCAAATATTATATTGCAAGCACTTGCTTTTCGGCTGATACCACCGAACGACTTCCTCTACTCCTCCTCCTCCTAGATCCAACTCGTTGTCCCTCAACACAAACTGTATTAACCCTGTGGAATTGAGGACCAACCTCTTGTTGTTGTAGCGTGTTATGAGACTTTTGTAATCGTACCTCTCGAGAGTTGTGTCACTTGTGTGCCTACTGTTGTTCGGTTGAAGAAGACTGGTGAAGTTGGTCAACAAGTAGTAAACCTCGAGGTTAAGGTCATCTGAGTTCAATGTCCCCCCTTGCTCTTCACTCTCCCCGACCCAGTAAAGCTGGCCTTTTTGTAAGATGCTGAAACGGTTGTTGTCCCCTGTTTGGTCCATCTTAAAAGTGAAGTCCCCACTCCCTGGGTCTTGGGGGCTTCTCCAACTAGTCAATTCCATGTTCCCGTCCATCTTCATGCCTGGCAGGAATGTGTCAGTTGGGTGTTCAAAGCTCTCCCACAGTTTCATTTTCATTTCATCTAGTAACACCAGGTTACCAGAATCCATGAGTTTCACTGTCCTGTTTCTGGAAGAAGAAGATGAAGAAGAAGAAGAGCCTTTGAGTTTGGATGACCAATAGGTAGAACCAGATGTGTCCACAACAACCAAATTCCCATCCTCTGCAATTTGGAAAACTCCGGTAGAACCAGCAGCAACAGGGGAGTCTCTGTTTGCAACCCACGCCACTGTTGGAGTTTCGAATCCATCTTGCCGGTGATACCATATCCCTAAGTATCTTCCTGAACCGCCCATGGAGAAGAAGCCTAGTTCAAATTCCCCCCCGGTGGAAACAAGGATGTTGTCAATCTCATTGTCTGTTATCTTTTGGCCGGCGTTCAGAGTATCTACCGCTAGACACGCCGGCGGAGAAAAGCATAGCAACCAAGCATGCAGGTTAAAGAGAACAACAGCAATCATGTTAACTGGACCTGCAAACCATGTCAGATTAGACTGGTTAATTTTCTGGAGCTCACGCTCACAGTTAATGCCATCTTAATTTGGCCCTACCTTATCTTCCACGAAACAATAGTTGTTCTTCCATAAGAATTGACTTTTCAATTCTCTCTCACACCCACACATTTTATTCCATTTAGGTTGTGAAAAAAATAAGAAGATTGCGAAAGGAATCCAGTGCAATTCAATTTTCATCAGTTTTCACTTATAATTCGGTTTTCAAGTATGATTTTATGTGCAACCTTCTTTGTGTGCTCTTTTTCTTAGCCACTAATTAATTTCATGATAAAAAATTATGACATCTATTTATTTAAAAACTAAAGGAAACTAGGTTTGGCAATCCAATAGTACTTTTAGGAATTGTAAACTGCAATCCAAACATACTCATAAGGATTTGAGTGATAAAGAGGTCGTGGATTCAAATCTCTCCTCTCTAACATAATATATTAATTTACTAATATTTGTCTATAAAAAAATCATAGTGTTCTTATATATATATGTAGTACTACAGGACTAATTCCTCAAGCATTATTCTTCTTAAAAGGTACTTCCAATGCTTAACTCATTTCATAATTAAATTCTTTTTTTGTCTAATTCATAATTAAATTCTTAGTTAAATATATCTCGTAAAATAAAAGGAAGTTTGCCATCGTGAGCTTTTAAAAAAGATGAAGTCAAGACCATCTTTTTAAGTTTTTTTTGTCAAAGGAGATTAGGTTTATAGAAAGGGGATAAATCCCGCCAAACGACATCTACAAACAAAGGGCCAAACACATAGGCCAAACACACAGCATATGCAGAGTCTAAAAAACACACAACAAGCCAATCCATGACACGCTGCTGCAAACCAGAACACAGTTAAAAACAAACATAGCCAAACACAAAACTAAACGAAACACCTACAGAACAGAAAATTAAAACAGACTTTAAAACTAAACAACTAAAAAACCAGCCAAGCATCCATAACCAAAACACCACCAACCAACATCCTCAAAACAACCAAGCCCATAAACAAATCCAGGAGCCCAAATCTAACCAAATTACCAATCACCTTCCCCGCCAAGCCTCGTTGTTACTTTGAACACTGTTTCTTTGAAACACCATATCTAACACACAGCCTCAAAAGCTGGGACCTGGGAGCTGGCAGGGCAAGCCTTAAACAATTTAGACCATAGTCAAAATACCAGATCTGCTTCCCAATCTCAGATTGCCTTAAAGACTTCAACCCATCAAACCAGAAAACATGAGCTACCAGGACAAGGCCAGAGCGGGAGATGCAGGAGGCAGAGAGAGGTGGTGGGCTAAGCAGATGCACGGTGGCTTAGATGGCGGCCGCGAACCAGCAGGACAGAGAATGAAGGGACAGAAAACGAAAACAATAAAAAAAACGGCCAAAAAAACTACAAACAGCAAAACAGCACCCTCAGCAAACCATCGCGAGCCAACAAGGGCTAAACCCTAACCACCAGTCACCCAAAGAGGCGCCTCCAAGCCGAGGAAGGAGGCAGCGGTGCACTCCTAACAAGGGCGGCTCTCGTCCGCAACCCATATGAGTCTTCAGCCTCCAACCCTTAGCCGAGCTCCAAAACGCGGTAGTGGTGTCACATGAGGCGAGCACAAAGTTTGGATTTGGCAGGAAAAGGACCGCCGGTGGTGGCTGAGTTGTCTGCAAGAAGAAAGTAAAACTGAAGTAGAGCGGCGCTAGGTCAGTGACCAAAACGTGCCATGGCACTCAACTCAAGCTCCTGCTATGAAACTGAACTAAGTATTTTTATGTTTTCAAAAAAGCCCTGCAAAAGAACTATTGGGTCGTTGTTGTTGGGTAATTCCACGGGACTCCCTACACCTATGCAGTTTTGTTTTTGTTTTGGGCTTTAGCCCATTTGACTTACGAAAAACAATTATTTTTACCCAAAAAATTGTATTTTTTTAATGACTTTGTTAAAAAAATTAAAATAAAATCACTCAATAAAAAATAAAAAAATTGGTAACACTAAACGAAAAATTTGTTTAAGTTGTTAACATATTAAATATTTTCAGTAATAATTTTTTATTTTTTATGTAATTAATATTCGTTTTTGTTCAAAATGTAATTAATATTCTTAAGACACTCTTTTGTTATAACTTCTTAAGACACTCTTTGACGAGACAAATAGACATTAGAATTAGAATAATTATACATATGCTTCTGCCCTCGCCTTTCACTCACGCAGACAAGCCTGATTTGAAAAAGAAGTTATTAGCTATCTTTAAGAAGTTGATCAATAAATGAACCTTCTCCATATGCCAAAGAATATTCGACAAGTGAAACGCGAAAAAAAATATGAAATAGATAATATACAAGTTAATCGTCGACTTGAGATATTAGTTGTTGTTTTAGTTGTCTGTAAAGCCTAGCACAGATGGTTAAATTCATTTTGTATTGCTAGGTTAGACGTGATTCGATTTCTGGCTGGGGTGCTTGTATATATGTGTTTACCATTTCTACTGGATAAAAAAAAATTGTAGTTTTAGTTGCAGTTTAAAAATAATTATTTTATCGAAAATATAATGTTTAAAATTAATTAATACTAATACATTACATATTTTGATTTTAACAAAGTTTTATAAATTAATAAGAATAATAATTGTAAATAGATTTTATACATAACATATTTTTTATATTGTAAAACACCATAATATTTTTTTTGAAGGGGTATATCAGAATATTATTGTTTTAATTGAATTAAAATAATATTATAATATAACATGGTACTGATAAATATAATTGTATATTTATATATAAATAATCTTTCTTCTTCCTCGTCCAATGGAGGGGTGGTTTTAGGTCATTTTTTGGTCTGAAATCACCCCTTCACTACAAGAAAAGCCTTCGATACCGAGGGCCATTTACCGAGGGCCCCGTGGCCGTCGGTAAACTGGGAATTACCGACAGCTAGACCGACGCTAAGTCGTCGGTAGTGGGGCGCGGGAGAACTGGAAATAAAATGGGACTTTACCGACGGTCTAGCCGTCGATAAATAAACAAAGAATGGTACCGACGACTAAGCCATCGGTAAAGTTGGCATTTTAAAAAATAAAAGAAATTGTAGCGGTGGGTTTTAGCGACGGCTGAGCCGTCACCGACGACTAGGCCGTCGATAAATTTGGCCTTTTAAAAAATTAAAAAATAAAATAAATTGGAAACGATAGGCTTTAGCGACGGCTAAGCCGTCGGAAATTCAAATTAAATATTACCGACGGCTAGGCCGTCGGTAGTGTAACACCCGCATTTTTAGATCTATAGTAAATTCTATACTATTAAGCTAGTAGATCAAATTGCATACTATAAGATAATACTAGAAAATGAAATGTCATGACTACAGTTGCTCATAGTAAAACAACTAGAATTTTAAGTTGAAATTTCAAAACAACTAGAATTTTAAGTTGAAATTGGAAATTTCAACAGAAAGCAATTTTGGTTATAGACAGAAAAATAAGATTTTACTGATTTGAAGGCCAAGACAATGCCATCATGAGCAATTAAAGAGACAAATAGTATTTTTATATTATTTAAGGATTTTAGAATTTTAGTTTGGAATTTTCTAAGATTAGGATAAAGATGTTACAGTTTTGGTCCCTGTAGAATGGACTACGTGACATGTAATAAACAGAAAATTACTAGAGGACTAAGAAATGATCCAAATAGAGAGTTAGGGATACCATTAGTGTTTTTCGATTATTTATGATTTTTAGATGGGTAGAAAGTGGAAGAAATCGAAAAACTGAAAAATAGCGTAAACCGTGACTCGATTTGCAAACGTCGAAGGTTTTATATTTTTCCGGAGACCTTTTTATGTCAAAAAAATATTTTAACGAAACAAAAGTTATTTCTTTAATATTTCTGATTTTTAGGAATTTTTCTAGAGTTTTTCAGAAAATTTTTATTTTTAGCCATTTTTAGTACGTTACGGGTAACCGTAGCGCAAACGGGGTATCAGAAAATGATCAAAACTTGAGTTTTGAAATTCTAACCTTTATTATATTAATTTTAAGTCTCAAAAATAATTTTTCCATTAATCAATTATTTGGAGAAATATTTATTTCCAAATATATATTATAATAAGCAATTTGGCCCACTTGTGCTCCCAAAAGCAAAACCCCAACTTGTGAATTCTTCTCCCTTCCTTTCCAGCTGACTTTTGCACGAAAATTCAGCCCCGAAATGGTGCTTTATGCCCATGTGCTCTTGTCTTAAAAGTCTTGGTTGGAAGAAATATTAAAACACCTTTAATTCTTAATTTAATGCAAGATAATACCAAGTGGACAAAAGCTTATCCTTGGCCATTTCTTTTTGGGTTCAGCCGTGACTTAGCAAGGGAAAAGGAGAGGGTTTGCCTTACTTTTCATTTCCTTTCTCTCTCCAAAGCCAAATACTCCATTGTTGCTCTTAAGCTTTCAAGCTTTTTCCTAAACTATTTCTTTGATTTCCAAGAGCTTTGATCCATCAATCTTCTTCAACCAAGGTTGGTTTATGATTCTAAACCATCAATCTTTCATATACTTTCATATACTTTCATGATCTATCTCTTTTGGTTTTTAGATCATTTGTTTCTTCATTATTTTGAGGAAATATCTTTGTTTTGAGCTTTAGGTTCTTATCCTTGGAACCAAGAAGTTTAATCTTCATTTTGATCCATTTTTATTCAAGATCAAGAGTAAGAACTCCTTGTCTCATGTTTTTGATTTTAGGTTTTGGGTAATTTTCATAAAGGCTTGGTTTTTATGCTTGTGTTTTATGATTTTATTTTGTAAGGGTTGATTTCTAGCTTGGAACAACAAGCTAGGAAAAGTGAGTTTGGTGTTTAAAGCTTCTCTTCAAGAGGTAAGTGGGATGTTCTTCTAAAAGACATAATTTTTATGTAGTAGTATGTTGTATGTTTTGGATGGCTTGATGATAACTCAACAACCTTGAGTTTCATCTTTGATTTGAGTGGTTAAAACCATCCTTGATGGGTTTTAGATCACTAAACTAAGATTGGTAGCTCTAGGGTTTTTGTATGAGGATTGGTAAATTTTAATGTCATGGATGTTTTCTTAATACTTGGGTTAAATGAGAAGTTAAGAAATTTACCTAATAAGGAAAATGTGTGTGTATGCTTGGATTTATTAAAAATGTAAATCTTAGCATATGTTAACTCTATGGTTTTTGTATAGTAGAAATCTTGTGTTTTGATGTATGATGGTTCTCTTGATTTTTGGATGAGAATATGGTATGTTTTGGAGTGATTGAGTGCATTGATTTATTTGTGATTCATCTGATCCATTTGGGATGATTGTAATATTTAAAGTAGTGCTATGCTTTATTTATTTTGAGTATGTGATGTTTGTTGTGATTTGGTAAATATAAGTGAGAGGAAAATAAAACAAGTGACCCAAGCAATTATGGAAGAGGAAGTAAATGACTCTATAGCAAAAGTATTTTAAAAACAATGACCAATTGGATTCACATTTAAGCCAAAGTTTCAATTTAGACTTTCACTAATTAATTCTTTTGAATAAGTCTCCAATGGACTTTAATAGGATCTTCTTAAAATAAAGAAGTTTTGAAGTTTCATTTATATCAAGTTTAACACATAAGTTTTTGATCAACAAGAGTAGGCAATTATTTGCAAAGAGGAAATAGAATGGGTATAATTAATCCTTTTTGAAAATCCAATTCTTAACAATCAAGTTTCATGGATGGGTAATTAAATTTTGAGGTTAAAAATATTGGTATTAGAGTATTTAATAAAATCCAAGGAGAAAAGTGAAAATTTCGAGTTTTTAAAGAGTTTGGGGTTTAAATGTAATTTTTAGAAGTTGTGGGGTAAAAAGTCAAAATCTAGACCTTTGGGGTCAAAATCGTAATTTTGAAAGTCTAGGGGCAAAAATAGAAACTGGACGCAGAGACTGGACGCAGAAACTTGACGCAAGAACTGGATGCAGACTGGACGCAGGAACTGTTCGTTTTGGGGTCAAAGTATAATTATAAAAAGTTATGTGGTTTTAACAAATAATACGAAGTAAGGGGCATTTTTATAAATGCGAAGAGTCCCACACGTAGTTGGAAAAGAGTCCAAACGTGGCGTTGTTAACTTAAAATTTTACACGTTGTTGAGAGAGGGTCAACACGTGGTGAGTTGAAGATTGGAGGAATAATGCTACACAGTGTTGGGAGAGAGCTAACACGTGGCGATGAAAATCCTAAATGAAGGATTGTATTATTCTCCTTGTATGTGTGTATGAATTGTATTGTCATATGCATTTGAGATATTGGCTTTTGCCAGGCTAGCTTTATGCTATGATGAGAGTATACAATCCTAAAGTGATGGATTGAGAATAAGCATAGTCTGACTATAAGTCTTTGAGGGCGTTCAGGTCACGAAATTCTCAATGGCCTTGAGGGGAATCTCCTTGTGTCGAGAAGAGTAGTATACCCGGCTTGAATGATCCTAACCGGCTTGTCTTATTTATGATATGGTGCACGAGTTAGCACAATGGGCCATACCGAATAGATGACAACGAGGGCTAAGAGATGGTCAGGTTGCATTTATGTTAGGTACAAGTTCCGCCATATCGCTCTACTTAGTTGAGGAAAGAGAAGTCTCCATGGAGCAGTGCACCGGTGTGATGAGAGATGATTGAAGTGTCATGCCTATTGTTTGGATCTAATTGGGTGATTTTCGTGATGATGTGTCTTGGGTAATTTTGTGAACTTAGAGAAAAGTTTTCAAATGATATCTGCTTATTTTTGAAGTATAATAAGTAGTATTTTTCCTTTTACTATGTATGTTTCTTGATTGTGGCTTTTGGGAGAAACTCACCATTGCCTATATGTTTTGTGCCCTTCGGGACATGATTCATATAGATTGATTACTAGCTGAGTGGATTAGACAGGACTCGAAGAACGAGACGCGCATTGAAGACGTGTCAACAAAGTGGAAGGACGTGCGAGTCCTAGTTTTGTTGGAGTTTTTCTTATTTGAACTTTTTGTAGAAGTTCTTAGTGCTTGACCAGCATAGAGAGTCTATACTGATTTGGGAAAGAGATTTCTTGTGTATGATACGTTCCATTATAATTGAATAAGTTTTAGTTCCTATGTTGTTTTCTGGTTGGTGTTTATTCTCACAAAGTATTTCTTTTAGAAAAAAAAATTGACAGAGAAAATCCATTTGTGAAAATTAAATAAATTTTGACAGCGTTTTTCGAAAGAAGAATAAGAAGAAAGATTTTAATTTCCGCATTAGAGGTTCAGTTACGAAGTGTAATGCCTCTTGAGAAAGGGGTGTTACAGGTAGTATCTAACTTAATATCAGAAAAAAAACCCTCTCCCCCCATTTCCATTTTCACTCTCTCTCTCGTCTCTCTCTCTCGAACTTCTTCTCCGGCGAGCCACCACCCCGAGCCACCACCGCCCTCGTCGCCACCGTCCAGGGCCCTCACCACCCTCGCCACGACTGTCCACCGTTCTCGTCACCACAGGTAAGCCCCCCCTCTCTCTCTCTCTCTCTCGGTCTCACTTATTCTCTCTCTGTTTCAGGCCACCGTGCGCCACCACCACTGTGTCCCCCACCACCACTGCGAGGACCCATTGCTGCCACCCATAGGTTACCCCCTTTTTCTCTCTCTCTCTGTCTGTCTCTCTGTCTGTCTGAGTGTGTGTGATACTCTGTGTGTGTGGTTTTTGATGTTTGTGTTATGTTAAATTTTGCTATGTATGTGTGGTGTTGAAAATGTTGGTGTTTTATTCAATTTTTTTTATGTGTTATATGTTGAATGTTCAATTTAGTTTTGATTTGTTGACATGTAAATGGGACAAATAATTTAGTGTGTGTGTGTCCTGTTAAATATGTGTGTGCGTGTGTGCGTTCTATTAAATATGTGTGTGTGTGTGTGTGTTTCTGTTTCTATTATATATGTATAGGTATTGGTTTTGTGTGTATTTGAGTGTGTGGGTATTGGTTTTGTGTGTGTGTAGTGTGGGTATTGAGTCTCATGTGTTGTTTAGGTGTTAATAAATGATGCACTCCACGTGTTCGGTGTTTTACTTGAAAGAATTCGGTTCATTTTTCTAATAAGTGGATTAGTATTGTGAAATGTACGCCACTTGTTTACCAATTTGACCAAATGAAAACTTGAATAAGAAGTAGAAATTTTTCATAAAATCGCTGTTTTAATTCTGATCTGTATGCTCTCTATGCGTGACACCTCATTTTTGGATTGGTTAATGCATGTAGTAGATGGACCATATGTGATTGATATATACTTGGCTTGAGTGATGACTTTAGTTGCTACTATGTGATATGTCGTTTCAATGGGCCAATGTATGTTAGAAAGTGCATGCTAGGTGTTTGTTGTCCTACTTTACATTAAATGTTATTTTAGATTAGAAACTTAATTGATATTTTTATTGCATTGGCCTTAATTTTTTTGGTGTGGTAGCATAGGTTGTATATAAAGTATGTTCCATTCATGAGCATGAGAGTTGAAAAGGAGAGTAAGTTGGTAGAAAATTAGGCAAAATAAAATGAAGAAACATGTGTCATTCATGAGCTTGCCAATATCAAACTATTTAGATATTGAGTATTCTTTGACATAATAGTCATTAAGTATGCATTAAGTATGTATTTTTCTTTGACTCATATTTGATTGATTGATTGATTGTATTTCCTTGTTACATGGAAGTAGTTTGTCTTCTTAGAAGAGTTTGAGCTTACGGTTGATCCTTTCGGAGCTTACGGTTGGAGCTTACTATTGGACTTTGAGGTAAATAACCAACTTATTTTTGTAGAATGAAATATGTAATGTGCAACATGTTGTCTGGATTGACTTGTTGTTTGTTAGTGGAGAGCTGAGCTCAATAGGTACTGGATTGTGTGTTGGTAATTTCTACTCCTGCATGTGATTGTGTTGTTTGTTAGTGGAGAGCAAAGCCCTAGTCTTTGCCTTCCTGCCTTATGCAGGATGCTGGGTTTGTGTGCTGGTAACTTAGAATATATGCATGTGATTGTGTTGTTTGTTAGTAAAGAGCTGAGCTCATTAAGATATATGTTATTTAATTGCTCTTTATTGTTATATTTATTATTGTACTATTGTTTTTGTTTAAAAAAAATTAGAAAAGTTCAAAATACAGGGGTTATCCTGCCGAATTTTTTTTAGGTAAGTGACTCTAGTACGTAACTATATTTTTTTATAATAGAGTAATCGATATTGTCATATTGTTAGGTAGTGTTTGTAGTTGTAAAAAAATTTGGGAAAGTCCAAAATACAGGGGTTATGCTCTCAATTTTTTTTGGCACATGACCCTAGTATCTAACACATGAGGTGATTGGATTGCAGAAAATGAATTCAAGCCGTAATTGGATGTATGATAGACTTAATCGTAGGAGAGGGGGTTGAAACGGAAGTTTGTACAAGGGGTTGATGTGTTCGTGCAAAAGGTTTCAGAACAACCATATTTTTTGAGTGAGGGAGGAATTAGGTGTCCTTGTGCCAAGTGCAAGTGTAGTAACATAATTTGTGCTAGTGAAGTGAAGGTTCACTTGTACAAGTCTGGTTTTCAGCCAAACTATTGGTTTTGGACTGATCACGGTGAAGAAGTTCCACAAGTCGATCTAGGCAATTTTCCAGAGGCTAGTGGGAGTACTATCAGTAATGAGCATCATTTTGCGGAGATGCAACACATGGTGGAAGATCGCTTTAGGCCGATATTTGACACCCAATTTACTCAGGATAGAGGTAACGAGGAATTAAGTTCGGATGAGCCACCTAATGAAGAGACTCAAAGATTTTATGATTTGCTAACTGCTGCAAATCAGCCCCTATTTGAAGGGGTATCAGAATCAAAACTTTCCTTGTGTGTCAGGCTTTTGGCACTTAAGTCGAACTATGATTGTACTGAAAAGGCTCTTGATGAAATGGCAAGCATGCTTGTAGACTCACATCTTCAGAGGGTGTCATTACCAACTAATTTTTACTATGCAAAAAGGTTGGTGTCTATGTTAGGATTGAAGTCTCAGAAAATCGATTGTTGTGTTAATAGGTGCATGTTATATTACAAAGAAAATATTGAAGAGCGAGAGTGTAGGTTTTGTCATGAACCAAGGTATGTTCCTCGTAGGACCGGGTTAGGTAAGTACAAAGATGTTGCGATGAAAAGAATGATCTACTTGCCAATCACTCCTAGGTTACAAAGATTATACGCATCACCCGAATCTGCGGCTGCAATGAGATGGCATTATCAGAATAGAACGAGTATGGGTATTTTACGCCATCCATCTGATGGGGAAGCCTGAAAGCATTTTGATAATGTCTATCCAGACTTTGCAAATGAGCCTAGAAATGTTAGGCTTGGCTTATGTTCTGATGGGTTCACACCTTACATCCAAGCATCGGCTTCCCCGTACTCGTGTTGGCCTGTTATTGTCACCCCATATAATCTTCCCCCTGAAATGTGCATGACTAAACCGTACATATTTTTAACTTGTCTCATACCTGGACCATCTGACCCAAAAGCACGCAAAGATGTGTACTTATAGCCATTAATTGATGAACTTAAACAGTTGTGGAGTGATGGTGCTTTGACATATGATATCTCCACAAAACAAAACTTCATCATGAAGACAGCCTTAATGTGGACAATCAATGACTTTCCCACCTATGGTATGTTATCTGGGTGGAGTACTAATGGAAAATTGGCATGTCCTGTATGCATGAGTGACACAAAGGCTTTTACCTTAAAATTTGGCGGGAAAAACTCGTGGTTTGACAGTCATCCTCGTTTCTTACCACCTGATCATGCGTTCAGAAGAAGTAAGAATCGGTTTACAAAGAACAGGGTTGAGAACGATGGGCCACCTCGTATCTTGACGGGTGAAGAGATCTGGAATTAGGTTAGAGGTATTCCAGGTGTAGTAGAACATGGGGTTTCTAGGTTAGCCGGTTATGGGGTTACTCACAATTGGACCAAATGTAGTATATTCTGGGATCTTCCATACTGGAAAGACAATTTGTTACGACACAACCTTGACGTCATGCACATAGAGAAGAACTTTTTTGACAATGTATTCAACACAATCATGAATGTTAAGGGCAAAACAAAGGATAACGAAAAGGCAAGAATGGACTTGTCTCTGTATTGTGCGCGCAAGGACTTGGAGTTGGTGCCACAGAACAATGGAAAGATGTTAAAACCCAAGGCGAATTATTGTCTTTCGTCTGAAGAAGCAAAGATGGTTTGTGCATGGATTAAAGAGCTTAGGATGCCAGATGGATATGCTTCAAACTTGGCTAGATGTGCTAATGCTTCTCGGGGAATGATGCATGGGATGAAAAGCCATGATTGTCACGTATTTATGGAGTGTTTACTTCCATTTGCATTTCATTCATTACCTGACCATGTATGGAAGCCACTTACAGAGTTAAACCTTTTTTTTAAAGATTTGTGTACCAATAACTTGAAGATGGATGACCTGCTAAGATTGGAGCAAAACATCCCAATAATCATTTGCAAACTCGAAAGAATCTTTCCACCTGGATTCTTTGATAGAATGGAGCATCTCCCAATCCACCTCCCACGAGAGGCAATACTTGGTGGTCCAGTCCAATACCGATGGATGTATCCATTTGAAAGGTAGAAAAACTTGACCAACTTAATTTACTACTTAAATTCTCTTAATTTGCACATCAATTCAGATATAATTTTTATTTATTATGTAGAATGATGGGAGACTATAAGCGAACCGTGAAAAATAAGGCGAGAGTGGAGGGGTCAATATGTATGTCTTACTTACACCGTGAGACAACATATTTTTGTTCCCATTATTTTAAAAATTTTACATTATGTGGGACGAATATCAGAAATGAAGCTTTTGTTGTGAACAATAGCTCCACGCCAACGCTCTCATATTTTTGTTTGTTTGTGATCCCTGTAAAACAAAAAGTTTTATTTTTAGTCCCTGCAAAATTGTTTTAGTCCTTGTAAAATTTAGATCATGTTGAATTAGTCCCTGTAATATGTGAACAATTTTGTTTTTAGTCCCTATTAAATTTATTTTACAAGGACTACTTTGGCAATTATCTAAATATTACAGGGACTAATTCAACATGATCTAAATTTTACAGGGACTAAAACAATTTTGCAGGGACTAAAAATAAAACTTTTTGATTTACAGGGATCACAAACAAACAAAAAATTTTACAGGGACGAAAAATGAAACTCGGTCATTTTACAGGGACGAAAAAGATATTTAAACCTATCTTTAATGTCACTTTTGCAGGAGTCGTATCAGGAGAGGATGACACAGTTATCCCAGGCGGGAGAGTCTTCTGGTGCCTCCCAGGAGGTCGACTCTGCTACCCAGATAAAGACATGGATGGACAGTGTTGGGGGAAAGACACGGGGGCGTTGCTACGGTACTGGAGCCTACTCGTATATGCTGAGACCAGGTGTGACTTCTCTCACCCAGGAGTCATACGTCTCAGCAGGATGTACTCCGAGTTCCTCCTCTGCCAATGATGCCTTAGTTGCTCGATTAATGGAGGAGACTCGACAGGCAAACGAGACGGCTCGACAGGCGACCGAAACGGTCCAGACCTTCATGGAGCACCAGCAGTAAATGATTCAGCAGGCGGTCAGTCAGGCGATGGCCAAGATGATGGAGAGTTTTCTTGCGGGGCAGCCGATCCTTACTCCCCAGCCGACTCAGCCTCCCCAGCCGACCCAACCTCTTGGCACTCCTATTTAGACCTACTCAGACTCGGATGAGGATGATGCCGAGGACGAGGAGTGACTTTTTTCTGATTTTTTATTTTATTTTATTTACATTAATTGTCGGATTATTATCAAACTATTGACATTTATTAATTAATGCAATTGATATTTTTTGTATATATATCTTTGTGAGTTATTTATTATTAATTAAATTTAATATAATTGTTGATAATTAATTAGGTGAAAAAATATTAAATTTTAAAAAACAATTTATTACTATCGATTATTTTTTAAATAAAAATTTAAATTGGTAATTACCGAGGGCTTAGCCGTCGGTAAATTTACGGAGGGTTTACCGACGGATAAGCCGACGGTAAATTTACCATGGGCTTAGCCCTCAGTAAATTTACCGACGGCTAAGCCCTCAGTAAATTTACCGTCGGCTAAGCCCT
This sequence comes from Glycyrrhiza uralensis, assembly GCA_030159175.1. Classification (NCBI taxonomy): domain Eukaryota; kingdom Viridiplantae; phylum Streptophyta; class Magnoliopsida; order Fabales; family Fabaceae; genus Glycyrrhiza; species Glycyrrhiza uralensis. The sequence goes on along the minus strand of BRZY01000003.1, from coordinate 49,247,197 downwards.
CGGTAAATTTACCGACGGCTACCGAAGCCGTCGGTAAATATTACCGACGAAGGATTTCACGACGGTCACGAGCCGTCGGTGAGCCGTCGGTAATTCAAAATTACCAACGGCTTATTACCCACGAAGGTCATAAGCCGTCGGTGAGCCGTCGGTAATTTTGCATTACCGACGGCTAAGCCGTCGGTAATGCAGATTTAGGCCGTCGGTAATAGACATTTTTCTTGCAGTGCTTCTACTTTATTTTTTTTCTCTTTTTATTTAAATAAGTGTTTTTTCACATAGATCTGGTTTTCTTTCATTTTTTCTGTGTTTTTGTCGTTTGCGTGTGGCGGTGTTTTGATCGTCGTCTTGGTGTGGCGTCGTTTGGTTTCCCGTGTTGTTGCGATGTTCATTTGGTTTAGATTGACATATCAGCTTTGATTCGTTATAGATTCAATCAAGACTTGGACGTCAACATTACGGATCTGGAGGCATGGATACTCTGGTCACTTTGATTTTGTCACATTGTAGGCATTTTGATATGTTATGCTATTAACTTGGATACTGTGTGTAACATTCGTTTTTTTTATGACTAACTGTTTAATTTCATCTTATATGAATTTTTGCGATATAATTATTTTGAGTGTTATTTTTAGCTTAAAAATAGGATTTAAATATGCATGTTTAAGAATACTTCTGAAAGTGGTTGATTTTCAGCTTTTGTTAAGTCTAGTTTCAACATCCGCTTCTTTGCGTTTTCTGTCCTTTATCTGTTTTATATGAAATTTTTTTCCATAAATATTGTGTGATTTATTTTTAGCTTAAAATTAGTAATAAAATACATATATTCTAAAATACTTCTGAAACGGTAGCTTTTCAATCAACATCGGGTTTTTTTTACAGAAAAGGGTTTACGTCTAATTGATGAAAGAGTTTTAAAATATATTAAAAATGTTTTACAAGTCCAATAAATAAACTTTCTTCACAAAAGTTGGTTCTTTTACTATTTTAGATTTTTTGAAATTTTTCTAAAATTTTTAGAAAATTTTCAAAAAATACTGAAAACTATGCTTCCCGGGGGCGTTTAAATGCAAAAACCTTGTTTCACAAGTATAATTTCGTGTACAAGGTTCATAAGTATTTTATATTTTATTTTTAATTATTTATTCCATGATTTTTAAAATTATTTCTGTGAGTTTTGAAAACCCTATTTTTCTGCTTTTTGGGGTTATACCTGTGAAACGATGAAAACCGAAGAGTTTGCACTATCTATAAATTTCAAAAATGAGTGCCACAAAATTATTTAGACTCCTTATGGAATTTTCTAGTATTCTCATTGGTTTTCATCAATTTTAACTAATTATTTCAATTTTTAATTTATGAGAAGTCCAAAATACCCTTGATTGTCACTCTTTTTCATCCAAATCCTAGGGGTATTTTAGAAAATTCACATATCCCTCTTTCTAGCCCTGATCTTCACGCCCTCACATGCCTCTTGAAGAGTCTTGAAGCTTCTCCATTGTTCTAGGGCATAGATATTTTATTAGATATTTTTACAAATTAGGGTTTTAATTATTTTTGTAAAATTGAAAAATAAAAGATATTTTCCCCTCCTCTCTTCCTCTTGTACGTGACCCTCCCCTATAAATAGGGAGGGGGTGCTCTTCAAATTTCTTCGTCCTCCACTTGAAGATTCACTCAAAATCCTTTTTCTTTCCCTTTGTTTCTTTGGTTTTTCTTTGTTACTAATCAAGTTTTTTTGTGTGTTGTTCTTGATTGTTCTTAGTGTGTTCTTCATCATTCATAAGGCTAAGGTATGGGGAAATCTTTTCCAAGTTGGTTTGATCTTTGTTTTGATGGATTTTTGTGTTTTGGGTTTTTATGCTTTAAATAATTGTTATTTATTGTAAAATTAATGGTTTTATAAATTATATTATGCCTTATTTTTATTTAAAATGTGATTTTTCAAATAGTAAAATTATAATGCCCAATTTAATTATAAAGTTTTAAAATTATACCGTTACGCTGGCGAAATTTTATCTATAAATGCTTGATCACCCAGTGGGCTATGCCTCCGTGATCAACAAATCTAAGAATTTGTAAAATTGAACCTCTGTAATTCTTTTGACGGATAGTGGATGGGGTGCTTTGGTCAGGCGTAAGAATGCATCTTCGGTATACTCATACGGTCGGGCTCAGGGGCCGTATCTCTATTACGCCATTAGGACATGAGCAAATGACTAAATACGCTAAAATTCCTAAACTAGTGTTTTTCTTCCATTTCCATATTCTTTATCTAAAAAAGATTCTTCATGTATAAATATACCTATTTTGTTGGGTTAAATGGGCATTGGTACATCTCTTACCAGGAAAAAAATGGTATCAGTTGTGACCCCTATCTTGTCCTGGTGATTCGACCGATGTGTTGTTATTAATTCCTAACCGAGAAAATTATATTTATTTTCTTGCTATATACTGCTTTCGAAAATATATATACACAGACTGATTGGGTAAAATATTTTAATAGTAATGGGTTCTCGGTGAACTCTACTGTTATGTTATTTGGTAGAAATTCCTAGTTTGGAGTTCTGTTATATATAAAAACTTGTGATTTTTACTATTTATATACAGACTGATGACTTGGTAAAAGTAGTTCATTTGTATTGATCTGTCTAGGAAAGACAAAGGTCTTTGAAGGAGCCCAAAAGCTCACCAAGATCTTTCCTGGGAACCATACCGATGTGCTATTTTTTCTATCTTAATAACTTTGTATATACGTTGTAACACCCTTTTTCCCGAAAGAGTATTACACCAAAGTAACTAAACAACCTCGCTGCGGAATTAAACGTAATCTGTTTTTACTTTCGAAAAATGTTTATGTTCATCATATTAGATTCTCAAACTTGTGAATTAATTTTTTTTTTCTTTTTCTTTCTTTTTAAATTAATCGGATAAGCAAATTAAAAATCTCAACGAGTCACGGTTATAGAAAATACCTCACACACTAATATATAGTCATCAAAATATACAGAGTTTCTTGCACTAGCAAGCATCGTTCACGACCACAACAAAGTGGCTAAATACAAACTGTCCACAGAAATAAACAATGCGATAAAACTACGTCCTAAGAAAGACATGTAAAACAAAAGTGTGTCATCTACACAGTAGAATCATCTACGCTCCCAAAAACCTAGGCTGGTCAGCAACTAAACAACACGACAACCTAGCTCCCTCCTATGTCTACCACTAAGGATCTAAGCAGACGGATCCTCCTCGGGCTCCTCCTCGGGATCCTCCTCGGGCTCCTCATACATCTTCCTCTTTCCCCTCCCCACACATCCAGACGGTCCAGCATGCACGCCCGCAGCATTGGGCAAGACGCGACCGGATGTGGAGGGATAGAAAACAGGAACGGTGTACGTCGGCATCAGGTCTACTGGTGGAATATCAGGAGTAACAGCAGGGGCAAGCTGTGGTAGACGACCTCTCCCCAAAGTACTCTTCCTCGGAGTAATACGCGTCTTCCGGTAAAGTCGACGGTATTCCACAGCCGTACACATAGGTTGCCTTGGCTCCGGCCTCGGATCCGGCCTCGGCTCCGGCCTCAGCGCCTCCCTAGGCTCTTCGATCTCCCCGCACTCACTACGTGCGTCAGCAAGTACCAATCCCATCTCCTCGAGAGGAATCCATACATCGAGCACCATGTTGCGCTCCAGTATCTCCTCCGGTCCGTGAACTCCCCCACGAGTCCTGATCAAGTGACCAGAAATCGTGGCCCACTGGGTGGTAGGGTTATAGATCCAACCCCCACCCTCGCCTCCTCGAGGCCTAAAGCTCTCCCGGACTTTCGGAAACAGGGGACCCAACTGATCCATCTATATGAATCATGTTCCAAGGAGCACAAAACATATAGGAAAGGGTGAGTTTCTCCCCAATAGTTACAATAACGAAACACGCATAAAAAAAGAAATACCACAGGCTATATTTCAAAAATAAGCAGATATCATTTTGAAAACTTTTCTCTAAGTTCACAAAACTACCAAAACCCATCATCACAAAATCATCTCTTTCAATCAAGCAGTATGCATGACACTTCAATCATCTTTTTATACACCGGTGTAAATGCTCCAAGGAGACTTCACTTCCTCAACTAAGTCGAGCGAAATGGCTGTAGCGTAAACCTAACATAATTGCCCAGTCCACTCTAGGATCCGGTCTCACAATTATTCAGTAGAGCTACTATTTAATTACCATAACATAAACAAGGCAGTCGGTCAGGATCATCCAAGCCGGGTACACTACTTTTCTCGGCACAAGAGTATTCACTAGGCAAGGCCATTGAGAATTTCGTAACCTGGATGCCCCCATAGGCTTATAGCCAGACTATACTTATTTGCAATCCTTCCTCTAGGATTGTAACTCGAATTTGGCAAAACCAACTCCCACAAATGCAAATGGCATCAAAGTTTGCAAATCACACAAAATTCTCACCTCAAGAATTTTAACATCGTCTCGGGTTGACTCTTTTTTACAACAATGTGTAAAAACTCTATTTTTTTCTTTTACTACGTGGTAATGAAAAAGTCCTCAACGTTTTTAACTATAAATTATTTTAAGCTTGGTCTGTTTATGAAAAAAAAACTCTTTTCATTATAACAATTTAATTATAAAAAATAACCCCCCACTTCCTTTTAATTTTTTTTTTAAAACCACTTAATTCTTTAAAATTACGTTTCTTACCCCCAAACTTCCCAGTTTTGCATTTCGGCCCCTGTACTTCCGAAAATTCCATTTTTGGCCCAAAACAGAAATTTTCACAGCCTGCTCAGTTTCACACCAGGGATGTGAACAGAGATGCCCAAAACCTTATTTAAAATTCGAAAATCCTCTTTTCTTCAAGATTTGTTTACACACTTTAATTACAATGTTTTTAAACCTCAAAAATAAATTATCTCTTCATGAAACTTTGGTTGTTTAAATTGGATTTTTCAAAAGTTAATTACCTATACTTTATTTCTTCTTCTTCCTTTTCTAATTACCATATGATTTTGTTGATAAAAGACTTACTCATTTGTGATTTATTTGAAGTAAACCCCAAGTTCTCTTATTTTAGAAAATACCATTTAAAGTCCATTGGAGACTTATCAAAATTTTGAACTAGTGAATACATAAATCAAGCTTTGGCTTGAACACTAGATTAAATCAAATTTGTCTTTGGAAAAATGATTTTACTACCAAGTCCTCTACTTCCTCTTCCATGAAGCTTGGGTCACTTGTTATAATTTATCTTGGTTAATCTTACCCAATCACAACAAACATCACACCATCATAATAATCAAAGCATGAATCTACTTTAAATATTACAATCATCCCCAAATGAATCAAGAGCAACACAAGAAAATTAATCAAGCCAAACCACATCAAGTCATACAATATTTCACACATCATTCAAGAACAAATCACAAGTCAATACATAAATTTTCTATCATACAAAAACCATAGAGCTACCACATACTAAAAATAGTATTTTTAGACAATCCAAGCACAAACACACTTTTCCATTAATTGTTAAATGATTCTTAACTTTTCCTTTTACCCAAACAACTTAGAAATATTTTCATAGAGTTAAAAATTTTATGATACTCATACAAAAACCATAGAGGTAAAAATCTCCTCTTACAAGCTTAAGACATCAAGCATGATAAAAAATCATTCTTTCACAAATATGAAAACTCAACCATGGAGTTATCATCAAGCCACACAACATACAACCACACAAAATCATAACTCATGAAAAGAACCTCCCCTTACCTCTTGAAGACAACAAAAAGTTTCCAAGATCACTCTCCAAAGCTTGTTGTTCCACTAGTGTCAACCCTTTCAAAATATTATACAAAATACAAGCATAAATACATTTCTTTTGTGAAAAATAACAAAACCCTAAGATCAAAATATGAGAGGATGATAACTTACTCAAGACTTTGAAGAAAGTAGATCAAGATAGGGTTTCAAGCTTCTTGGTTCACAAGATGCAAACCTATAGCCAAAAGAATGAAGCTTGGCTTTAGAATGGAAGAACACATGATTCAAAAAAAATTAAAGAATGGTGATAATGGAAAAATAAGAAGGTTTCATGGTTTAGAATCATCAACCAACCTTCTTTTGTGAAGCTTGAAGTCCAAAAGCTCTTTGAACACTAAGTAGATGGCTTAGTGAAAGCTTGAAAGCTAGAGAGAAAAATGGAGTTTTTCACTCTTTGAACAAGATGAAATGAAAGAGATGAGTTTTCTCTCTCCTCTTCCCTTAGATATCTCGGCTGGTACAAAAGGATGGAAGGCCAAGATGAGTTTTGGTTTAAGTGATGTTATCATGTAATTAAATTAGGATAATTCAAGTAATTACCTCATTGGTTTAAAACATGACTTTAAGGCAATGAAGTACATGGCATTTGGACACTATTCTGGGCTGGAAAGGGCGCAGAACAGCAGGTGCAAGTGGGGAGAAAATATCTCAAAAGCTAGGGCTTGTTTGGTGAAGCACAAGTGGGAAAAATGTAATTTAAATAATCTATTTTGAAATAAATACTTCCCCAAATAAGTGATTAATGAAAAAATTATTTTTGAGACCTAGTATTAGTATAATAAAGATTAGAATCTCAAAACTAAATTTTTGATCATTTTCTGATACCCCGATTGTGCTATGGTTACCCGTAACGTGCTAAAAACGGCTAAAAATAAAATTTTTCTGAAAAATTCTAGAAAAATTCTCAAAAATCCGAAATATTCAAAGAATAACTTTTGTTTCATTAAAATATTTTTTTGACGCAAAAACGATCTCCGAAAAAATATAAAACCTTCGACGTTTACAAACCGGGTCACGGTTTACGCTATTTTTCTGTTTTTCGAGTTCCTCCACTTTCTACCCATCTAAAAATCCCTAAAATCATATAAATCAATATTCTAAAATACAAATAAAAAAAAACATAATTTAATAAATTTAAATAAATCAAAAACACACAAAAAGCATAAAGAAACGATATGAACAAATGAGGGCGTTACATACGTGGCGAAGATTATTTGACTAGCTTCCAAAGGACTTTTCCAAAAAAGAATAAACTTAAGTAATAATTTCCGTTAATATTATTCTAGTTAAGTTCGTTACCGCATTTGACTCTGTCACAGTGTAATAATTATTAAAATAAATGAGTACAGCCGAAAAGAGTAATAAAATGATTAAGTTTTCAAAAGTATTTATGTGGTGATAGAATAAGTGTATTTTACGTGGTTTTGTATTATGAGAGATAATACAGTAAAACAGAGAAGGTTTTACAATGGAAACCAAAGTGATATTATGCAATGTTTGAGTTATCATTTGCATAAAGGTTTTTGAGCTTACAACCTAGAGGACGGGTTGAGAATAGAGTCTGGTTAGGCTACAATTGCCTTATGGGATTATCTAGGTTTCGAAAGTCTCAATAGCTTTGCATGGCGATAACTCTTGAGCTGAGACGAGTCGTATACCCGGCTTGGATAAATATGACTGATGGACCTATTTCATGATATGGTTGAGATGCGCATTACTGAATGTTTATCCAGGAAATCTGAGTGAATTCTGAGTACTCTGTTAGGTCTTGTCGCAGGCCTATCGCTCAATGGAGTTTGGTAGGAAAAGTCTCCTTGGAGGAGCACACTGGTGTATTATTAGAGAGATTGAAGTGTCATGCATAAATATACCTATGGTTGATGAGATAGATGTGATTGATAATATAGCTGTGATTGATGTTATATCTGTGATTGGCGTTACATTTGTGATTGATGATATATTCTGTGTTTGTCTGTACTTCTTTGAAAGTGATATATTCTATGTTTGCCTGTGCTTCTGTGAAAGTAATACGTTTCGTATTTGACTGTCCTTGACATACGGTGATGTGTTATGTGACCAAAGATATATTCCTATGTTTGTGAGATTCTGATAGTATACTGTATAAATGTTATATTTCTTAAAACTACCATTCTTAACTTGTGCAAGTTTTTCACCCTGCCTACTTTCCATGTTTTGTTCATATGTGGTTGAGTAGATGATGTTGCCGAGGTTTAGATCGGGTACGAGTTGGAGATCCGGTAACCATCCTCTTAAGGTGGAGGAGCGGAAGTCTTACTCCGACTTACAGAGGAGAAAGATGAGGAAGGTGCCAGCTCTTGAGGCACCATTCATATCGTTTTATAGAAGGCGTAGGAAGCCAGCTGGGAGATTTACTCTTCGTTTTAGAGTATAAAGGATGCGTCTGCTGTTATACTTTCGAGTGTGAATAGATAATCCGGGTAGATGTTAGAGATTGAACCTGGCTTTCTTATTACTTAGTAGCTTTTTATTCCAGTCATTTTATTTGCTTAGAATTTTACTACTTTTTGATGTACAGTAGTTTCAGAAAACTCCTTGCTTGTACTGATGCAAGCTTTTGGTTATATATATATATATATATATTTGAGGAGATTGATTTTACTTAGTGTTTCTTCTAATATTGTTCTTGTTTTACTACGCAATGGAAAAGGAAAGAATGGACTCCCTATTCTTTTCATCTTTTAAAAAGGCAAAAATTTTATCCGCATTTTTGGGAACAAAACTCATTTTTTTATCAAAGGTCGATAAGGAATATTTTGCGAAAATACTTGTTACTATGATGTAATATCCTTTTTGGAGAGAGAGTGTTGCATTGTGAATTTATTCGTAGATTTATTCTTTTCAATTTTTAGCGATGTTAAATTTTTATTGTTATCGATATATTTTACCAACTAGTATAGATACCCATGCCATGCACATGACATATAGTGACCATTAATTATTTGATTCAATTTTAAAATAGTGTACAATATAAAATGTATAAATTATGGTTATAATAGTAAAATAATTTAAATAATTGATATTAATAGGCATGTTGAAAACTCAAATCCACACGTATTCATCCGAATTCGCCCCCTATTTTGACAACGATAACTCGCTTTGATGTAGTTTGAGATCGCGTTTGGGTTTGGGTTTTTTCCCTCTTTCAAATGCAAAGTCATTGACGGGGATGTTGCACATGCCCTCAAACTTGACTGTTATTTAAAATATTATATTAATTTAAAAAATAATATATAATTTGTAAGATGACTTTTCACTTTAGAAAAAAGTAAAATAAACTAATAGATAAAAAATTTAAAAATTAAATTAAATATTAATTAACAGCTAATAACAAAGTAGAATGGGAGACGTCTAAAAAAAGTGCGAAAGCGTCACACATAGACCAGGAAAACCTCTTAAAACGACACATGTAGAAAAAGTACATGATGTGATTTAAATTAGAGATGTTCAAAACTGAACCAATCCAAAAAAATAACCGAAAACCGAGTCAAAAAATCGATTAAAAACTACTTTTTTGGATTTTTTTGGATGACTAATTTGGAAGACCGAACTGAACTGCTTGGATTTCGGAGCTCTTCACTAAAACCGAACCACTTGAATTTTGGATGACTATTTTTTAAATTATCATATCACAAACAATCTTACCTAATTAGTACACGATAAGATGGAGAGTTTGAATTCAGATTTGCAAATTGAATAGTAGTTAATTGTGATAAGAGTGATTAGAAAACTTGAAACTCAAAATTTAAAAATTAAATTTAATGTTAATTAATTTTCAATAGTAAAGAAGATTGCGACATATGAAAAAAAAGCCAAAAAAACTTTAACATGACACAGAGAGAATAAGCTGTCAACTTTTGTGTCGTTTATGATGTCTCTTGTTCGAGAGGCAAAAATAATTTCCTGCATAGACAAAAAAAATAATCACAAATTGAAATTACAAAATAAAAAATTTACCAACACAAAATATGGAAATATTAAATAATCGATAGCTAAAAATGATTAACAAAAAAAAAGACTCATATTAGAGAAGAAGTTTGGGTTAATGAACAAAAAAGTAGCAATGGTCTTTGATATATTAATACAAAAACCAAACATTAATAATTTGAAGAATATAAGAAAATGATGAATAAAGAGAATCACAATATGGAGACCTCGACGTTGAAAAAATAATAACTAAAAACAATTAATAGTAAGAAAAACTCACATTTGATGAAAACTCAGTGTTGATAATCAAAATAATAGAACAAGGTGAATAAATAAAATATATCAATACATAAAATTATTAAGATTTAAAATTAAAAAATACAAAGATAAAAGTAAAATTTCATTGAGAGAAGCCAACAATAATAGTGGAAAAAATGGAATAACACATGCACATAAAGAAATGAATTACACTATAATGTCAAGATTGATACCTGAATCATATGAATCTGGGTATGTTGTTTTTATGCTGATTCATTGAATTTCATTCTCAGATGAGAGTTTAAAAGTCTCGAATTACAATAGCAAGATAGTAAATCTACAGCGAAACGCTCATATTTGGTGCATCGAAATCAGTAAAAACTTTATATGATAAATAAATTGAGATTTTTCTCATGACAGAGAAAATAGTGGTACCGAAAACAGAATTTCTTAATAGTAATTTTCTGCCAGATAGAGCCTATAATTGGTGTACAAAAAAAATCACATGTAAAAAAAATCAAAATTAGTGAATTTTGGAATTAGACCTATTATTTTTGGATCAGAACCTGTAAAGAGAGAACACTCTCATAAACTCACAATTTACTTAAACTTCAATATGAAAATACAACAACACATTGGCCCTATTTATACTAATCCTATAGGCCTTTTTACTGTTGATAAGAACTAGAAATAAACTAGATTACAATGTAAAAATAGGGGTTGTCAACAATAGGGGCTTGGTGAATTAATGCTAGAGGTTAAAAGTCAAAAATAATGGCTTGGGAGTTTGGTGGTGGTTGGGTCATGGCAATGGATCATGCAATCCCGTATCATTCTCCCCGGGTTGGACAGAACTCGCCCTCGAGTTAAGTTCTGTTTTGTCATCTAGATATGGCAAAAGATCAGCGACATTGAAGGTTGCAGAGACGCCATAGGTTCTGGCAGTTCTACCTTGTAAGCATTGTTGTTGACTTCCTTGAATTCTTCTTCTTAATCCTTGCTCGAACTTGTTCATGCAACCTCTTGATTTCTTTCTCCCTTTGTTCTTTTGTTACCAAGGACACCAATAGTCTTGATTCCTTCTTGCTTTCATTAAATTCACTTGGAGGTAAAGGAGTCAACTTGACTTTTACTCCATCTTTGACGAAGGAGTAAGCGTTGGTATAACCGTCATACAAGGCACGGCGATCATATTGCCAAGGTCTTCCAAGGAGAAGGTGGTATGCATCCATCGGAATAACATCACACCATACTTGATCTTGATACTTTTGATTAATGGAAAAGGTCACAAGGCAGTGTTTAGAAACTCTCACTTCACTACCTTTGTTAAGCCACTGTAAATTGTATGGATGTGGATGGTTTTGTGTTGGCAGCTTCAATTTCTCTACCATGTAGTTGGACACTACATTCTCACAACATCCACTATCAATGATAACATCACAAACCTTTCCTTGTGAAGTGCAACGAGTATGAAAGATATTGTGCCTCAGTCATGGTTCTTCTTTTGCTGGTGCTGTGTGTAGGCTTTGTCTGATTACTAACGATTCTCCATGGTCTGCAGGAACATATTCTTCATCTTATACAGGCTCGATCTCCTCTTCAGTTTCTCTTGCGGTCTCTTCTTCTTCAGGCACCTCATAAGCTTCTCCTTTGATGATGTTTATGGTTCTCCGAGTTAGACAGTTCGAGGCTATATGCCCAAAACCTTGGGTTTTAAAGGAGGTTTGCTTGAAGTATTGGGATGATCTATTGGCGTCTTGTGAGTATATGAAGGATTTTTGGTGGAGGAAAAAGTTTCATCAGAAGAGTTGTTGGGTACTTGTTTCTCCACTCGTATGGCAAGACAGATAACATCATCTAAGGACCAATATTGTTGGAGATGAACTGGATGAGTAATGTCAATGTGTAGCCCTCCCAGATATCGGGCTATTGTTTGGTCCTCCCTCTCGTGGATGTCGCACTTCATCATCAATTTCTCAAATTCTCTGGTGTATTCTTCTACAGACAAGTTCTTCTGCCGAAGATTTTGCAGTTGAATGAAATTATCTTGATAATAATGAGAAGGCAAGAACTTTCGAGTTAGTTCTCGACACATTTTCTCCCATGTCTTGATCTTGCTTTTCCCTTCTCGTTCACGCTTCTTTTTAAGATTCTCCCACCAAATGGAAGCGTGCCTCTTTAACTTCACAGCAATGATCTTTACCTTCTTTTCTTTGGGTATTTCCTTGTATTCAAATACTCGCTCAACAGTTTGAAGCCAATCAACGAACTCATCTGGTTGGAGTTTTCTTTCAAAATCTAGAATCTCTACCTTGATGTCGTCATTTCTAAAGGGTTGTCTTTGCGAACGACGACTTCTAAACGATGATGCATCACTACTAGATTCATCATTGTCTGATCGCATGTGATGTGCTTCTAACAGAGCTTGTTGTGCTTCTACTGTTTCCTGTAGCTATTGGATTTGTATTCTCATATCTTTGAATTGTATATCACGAAGAGTTTGATCATTTTGTCTTCTTGGAGGCATTTTGAGGATGTGATGGGAATGGGACTATACTGTCCAATTAAGAATAATTCTTTTCTGATGTGGAAGATCAGACTATGTTGCAACCACAGAGCATACTAGGAATTTCCTAATGAACACGACACCTTTCAAAGGCTTTTTTTTTTTGCTAATATGGGTGAAAATGGGAATATTTGAAGATCAGGGATCAAATAGGAAATTTTGGTGTTATGGGGCGAATTGGTGATTTTTGAAAGAGAAGGAGTCAAACTGAACTTTTAGAAATTTCAGGGGGTCAAAGTATAGTTTAAGAAAGGTTGAGGGACTTATTAACAATTTCTGAAACTCTACTGTGACTTGGCTACTGACGTGGCAAAAGTGACAGGTGGCAGGAAATGTGTGGCTGATGTGTCACTGACTAGACACAGCAGGATGACGTAGTAACTGACGTGGTCGTCTTCTACCTTTGATTTTCCGGCGGCAACAAGCGGTGGTCCGGCGCGGCTCGCGGTGGTTCTGCACTTTCCGGCGATGACCGTGGAGGCTCTGTTGGCCATGAAACTTGCTACCCAAGGGTTTCGACCTTCCGAACGCAATGGCGGTGTTAGTTTTGCGAAAAAATGGCCACAAAGTACAGTTTTGGAGGGGACATATTTGAAACACCCTAAAAAACTCAAACTTTCCGTTGATTTCTTCACTCAAACTCAACTCCGGTGGTATGTGTTCTAAGGTTTTTGGCCTTCTGAACACAATGGCAGTGTTAGTTTTGGCAAAATGGGGCCGGAAATGGAGATTTTGAGGCTTTTGGTGGCTATGCTCTTCGTCACTCAAAAACTCCTCTCTTTAGAGATTAATTCCTCTCACTCTTTTGCTCATAAACTCACTGAACCTGAGCTCAGATTACCAAATGGATCAGAATCAGTAAAGAGAGAACACTCTCGACAACTCACAATTTACTTAAACTTCAATATGAAAATACAACACATTGGCCCTATTTATACTAATCCTATAGGCTTTTTTACTGTTGATGAGAACTAGAAATAAACTAGATTACAATGTAAAAACAGGGGTTGTCAACAATAGGGGCTTGGTGAATTGATGCTAGAGGTTAAAAGTCAAAAATAATGGCTTGGGAGTTTGGTGGTGGTTGGGTCATGGCAATGGATCATGCAATCCTGTATCAATTTTACTCACCTGATCGAATGACTTCTTTCCTTTTTTCTCTTGATGATCATTTTGCTACTTGTATGCATGATTTGTGCAACACGTGGTAGTGTTTGATAAAGGCCGGTGAGAGTGGGAGTGTGATGTTCTCCTGGTGATCATTTTGTTATCTATGTGCATGACTGTGTGCTACACATGGTGGTGTTTGATAAACCTTGTAAATTTTGTTGGATAAGATTTGTCATTTCATCCATATGTTTTGGCTACTTTCTTTCACTTTTGAAAAAATTCAAAACCAAAAGATAACTACTCGGAGAGATTCTTTAACACAAATTTTATTTTATTATAATTAAAAAAATAGAGAAAAACAAATTTAAAACACTATGTAAACCTACAATCACTCTAGAAATAACACCTATAAAAATAATGATTCACAAGTATATATATATCATTGATTATTGATTTTAATGAATAAATATTTTTTTAGTAAAAAAAGAGTTGTTGATTAGCGCACAGGCCTAATTTGATGTGGGCCCAATCTGACGGCGGTTCGTGTGCCCCACTCTCGTGAGTGCGCCCGAGATTGTGGGATATGGGAGGAGAGAGGAAGTGAAATCAAATCACGCGAATCCCACATGGCGGAGTCTCCACCTAGTGAAAAAGATTCTGCCACGTAAGCAAATCGGAATTCGGAATATCCAGAGTGCCTTATGTTATGTATCCCGTATACAGCACATCACCATTCCCCGTTCCCTTGTTCCCAAAAATATCAATACCCACAACAACTAAAGAAAGGAACGATCAATCAAGACGAGGGAAGGTTTTTTTATTATATTACATACTAGCCAAGGGACCCGTGCTAAGCACGGGTCTTGGAAAATATAGTCTTTTTTCATTAGGTCTTGTAATATACATATAACAATGAGTAAAAATTAATATTAAAGTCAATAGATGTGATAATATATATAATAGTATAACTTAGATTAAGCTAACAATTGGACCGCACTATTGATCCAGTTGTTGTTGTAGCAGGGAAGATAGGATTTTTTTTAAAAAAATATTGATCCATAAAATGATTATTTTCATGCAAAATAGGAGCATGTAGTGACTTGGTAGATTATGCATGGTGGGACTAAAATTTTTTTGATAAATTTATCAACTATAAATTCCAGTTGGTTCGGGGCACAAACAGAACCATGTGATTAACCCAATTTCTCAAAAATTTATATTGTTTTCCATCCTTTGGGTTTTTAATACAGGGCATCATATACAACTATTAAGATTTGGAGCTTGCTTCATTCAGTGATTGCTCTCCCTTTTGCCTTTGAGCCAGAAAAATGTTATCAATTAGTATATTGTTAACTCCCGTGGAAGGAAAGAAAAATGCAAACAAAAAGGAATAAAGTCAATCTAGAATCTCTTTTGAAAAAAAATACTGAATTGCTAATTAATAATATTTATCAATTAAAAAACTATTTTGAAGCAATACTCGTTCAAAGTTAACCCTCCTTAACATGCTGCAAGGTCTTGTCAAACAGAGTGACATAGTGCATAATTCCCATGTCACTTCGTTCTAAGAAGCATCAAAGTTGAACGTAGGCTTGACAGTAATTCATATAACAGAAAAACAAAATATATTATATGGTATTTCCATTTTGGAGTTGTTGGATTCAATTTTTTTTAAAGTGTTGTTACCATTGAATAGACTAACTTATACATGTATATTAATCAATATATTTTTGGTTTGGTAAATATATAAATTGTTTATGTTAAAATTTAAAGATCCACAACTACATTTTTTATGGTTATAAGCAATAAGCATAGCTAAGGATCGAACAAATAATTACACGACTATTCCCACATTAGTATTTGTTTATTGTTAAATCCTTAGACTAAGATTTTCTTGAATGGAAGTTCTTGATTTAAAAAGGTTTAAAATTCACGGTAATTTTATTTGTAACTTTTAATACCTATCATTTGAAATATTTTGTTTAAAAATTATGATTAAATGGCAGAAAGCAAGAGAGAGTACAGATAGGATAACAGATACAAAGACATTGTTTCTACTTCAAACCATAATATTACAAAGAAAAAAAAAGGTAATGCTAATTGATTTTCATAAAAAAAAATTATGATATAGCAATAATTTAACTAACATTTACTGTGTTTGTAGGAAAACTAACATGTTGGATAATATTGAAAACATAAACATCCTCTATAGCCGGCGGTGGTATGATATCAGGGCAATTTTGGTCTCCCTACAAATGCTTAATGAAAATCAAATCAGAAAAATTCCATAGCCAAAGAGATCACATTTTTTTAAAAAAAATTAAATAAATGTAATATGATATAAAGAAGTTTCTAGGCAGAAAGTGATTTGAAACAAAAAATATGGTATGGTAAACAATGGTAAGAACTAAAAGTTTACCAATAGTATATTTAACTTATCTTAAGCTAAAATAGAAAAATGAAAATGACCTACATAATTTAGCAACCAAGCCTTGATTTGTAATACTACAAAGCACATACCCAAGCCACACAGTCTTCCTGCAATCTAGAAAAAATAGAGAAAAATATTATAGAACTGAAAACTGAACCAGGGTCACTCTGAAATCATAATACAAACATATTATAAGATGAGGTCTTATAAAAGAAACATGTAGCCATGTCAAGCATAGATATAAGATCCAATAAAATTACAAAATGAAGTCAATATGAGTTGAAAATTGAAATTATTATGAAATAAATTCATTGAGTAAATCGGTAAGTTTTTAGGAATATTATATATTATATGCCCTACAAAATCAATGTCTGATGAAAAAAAAAAGAGTATAAACAGCCAACCTCTATCATAATTATGAAGTCTACATTAGGGTTGGCAAAGCGGGCCAACCCGCCCCGACCCGCCCCGACCCGCCTCAACCCGCCAAAAAACGGGGCGGGGCGGGCCAGCCCGCCAAAAAAAGTGGGTTGGGGTGCCCCAGCCCGGCCCGCCCCGCTGGCGGGTTGGCGGGCCAACCCGCCTAACCCGCCAAAAAAATAAAAAAACAAAAAAAAAAAAGA
This sequence comes from Glycyrrhiza uralensis, assembly GCA_030159175.1. Classification (NCBI taxonomy): domain Eukaryota; kingdom Viridiplantae; phylum Streptophyta; class Magnoliopsida; order Fabales; family Fabaceae; genus Glycyrrhiza; species Glycyrrhiza uralensis. The sequence goes on along the minus strand of BRZY01000003.1, from coordinate 49,230,402 downwards.
AAACGAGTGTAAAAGCGGCGGGTTGGCCCGCGGGTTGGCCCGCCTAACCCGCCCAAAAATCCGAAAGAAGCACAAAAAAATAAGAAAAAAAAGAAAAAAAAAAAAGAAAACGGGTTGGCGGGCCAACCCGCCGGGCTAGCCCGTTTTGAACCCACCTTTGGGCGGGCCAAAACGGGTTGCGGGTTGAAAACCCCAACCCGGCCCGCCCTTTTTTGGCGGGTTGGCGGGCTGGCCCGCCGGGCCCAGCCCACATTGCCACCCCTAGTCTACATCTCCTACAGGTAGACCACAGGTATGAAGTCACTTGTGACATTTCGAGTCAATAGCTGACAATTAAATTGCAGAAAAATCTGAATATCAAGACATCTTTTCCTCAATTTGAGGCATTCTTGAAGAACCACATAGGCTTCAACTTCATCAGGTGATGGAGCCTAGAAACAGAAAACATAACAATTAGAGCTCGCTAGATGATTTTTTAGAATTGCAATTGTCAGCGAAAAGTGTTTGAAGGAAGTGGATTCTAGTCATGCCATGATCTATCTGCATTCAAGAGGATGAGCAATGTTACATTGCTCATACCAATAGGAGTAATTTTCAATTGGGCAAATTTTTTTGTTATGGCTCTTTCCACAGAGGGCCAGCTACTAATGCGTCAAGCTACACACCATGCAGATCACCAAAAACTATGAGAATGGATCATACTTAAAGCAACAATTGTCATATGCTCTCCATCGGTATTAACACGATTAGGCAATGGCTCATATTGTTTTTCTTACCTTCTTTCCCTGCACACATGTGATATGTAATTCAATCTCAAAAAGATAATCCGAATCTTTTACTTTACTGAATATAGAACACTGCATGATGTATGCGATGATATTAAGAAAAATTGATCATCAAGAGAATTTGAAAAAAAAAACTTGGAGCAGTCTTTTTCATTTCTCTCCCATTAATTATTAATATGAAAACAACATCTGCAACGGTGTTTGTAATATGAATTGTTATAACTGACTCTTATTCAACTATCATATTTATTCATATCATGTAATGTCATCTTAAGTATTGGGCAAAATAGGACATCCTTAGTTGGCATTAAACGAATACAAAACATGGTTAATTTAGTTTAGCAAAACAACTCCATAATAATAATAAGTTTTTGTATAATAACAATATAGTGGTTAAGATAATGACTCCTGAGCCTTGGAAACAAAACAGAAATGAAAATGAAAAAAGTTGTTGAAGGTGAGAGAGTGAAGAAAAGGAAGGTTGGAAGAGAAGAAGAGCTAACTTATTTACCATGTGAGAGAGATCATTACAATGTTCCTAAGATCAAGATCATCTGACCAAATTCTCTGCATAGAAGTAAGAAATTGTTAATATTATTTGGAATCAATCAAAGAATCCACTTGTTTCATGAAAGCTAGGAAGGGTGACAGATAAATTTAGTCTTATAAGGATGTAAATGAGATATCTAATTCCAAATAGCTATTGGATCCCAAAATACTGCTAAGGACTCATTCACTTAAGAAATCTAGACAACACATCAATTTTTGACATTTTTAGCGAGCAAGATAAATGTAGAAGTAATATGGGTAAGATTCCTAACAGAGACCACCAAAGAAATGTCTAGATCAAATTAGTCATATAAGATTCCTAACAAAGACCAGCAATATGATTTCAAAAACAACCTTAAATGACTAAGAAGAGGTCTAAATACTACAAAAATTAATCATATAAGATTCCTAGCAGAGACCAGTAACTTCACCAAAATTGCTATGACCAGCAATCAGATGGTATTAAGATCCACAGACTGATGATAGAAAAATTCACCCTCTAAAATTTTAAAGAAGATACCAACATCAATCCGATTCTTGAGCTCAGTTTAACTATATTCATGAAAATTGATAGAAGAATAAACTCAGCAAGAAAAATACCAAAATTTTCACACTTTCACAACTTGAAATACTAAGGCTATATACAACTTCAGCAAGCAATGTTTACATGAGAATCAATATAATAGATCAGATACATCAAGTTGAGTAACAATAGGTACAAATATGCCATCGTCTACTTTGAAGATCAAAACATTTACATGAGAATCTATGTTTAATGAAATGCCAACAAAATAGCTACAATAGATTTTAATTAACATGAAATGACAGATTTCATTTGGTCCCCATCGAAGAAAAAAAGGTAAATCCATATGGTGATATAGGAGAAAAGCTAAAACTAACACTTTTAGGAAAAATAGTGATTAATTAAAGCGGTGTACAGAGGCATTTGAGATAAAAACTAAAAGGGCTTTTGCATACAACCAGACACACCCCCTCCTAGTATATGCAGTGACATATATATTGCATCATAGTATAATGGCTAGAAGAAAGAGTCCTTTAACTCTGCATAAACTGTAACCAAACCACCTTCCACTTCCAATGACCAGGAAATTTTGTCCCAAAAAACAACCACATATATGAGTCTGAAAGGGGAGGAAAAATAACAATGGACACAGTTCATAATCAATGTAGAAGTATATATAAAACACAAGCCTCTCAAGATGTAATCTAGCTTTGCCATTAAGTCTGCTATTTTTACTTCTGCAACATAAAGCCTTTTTTCACCAGCGACCTCTACATGATCGTTAGTAGCTTTTATTATCAACTCTAGATTATGTTCATGTAAAGCATTTTTTAGTATCTTAGCTTAATTAATAGTGAGCTTCAATTTTAGATTATCTAATTGGAAATCACGAGACCTTTTCCATCCATCAATTCTAAATTGTTGTCAATTACTATATGCATGAAATTAATAGACAAAAAAAATTAACATCGACACAAAATGAGTAAGAAGTTTTATAAAAAAGAATTACAACTATTTAGTAAGATTAGGGAGAGAAAAAAATACATATTGAGAACATGACGCAGAAAATTAAGAGAGAAAATAATTTCAAATCTAATGAACGAATAACCATTTCAACATCATAAACCAATAAATCATTTGAGTAAAAATGAAATACATACACAATGTTTTCGATTGATTTCAATGACACATCTACACCTTATTTGAAGAAACATTACTTAGTGTTTTAGACAGTAACCTATTGGCCTTGAGTGAGGAACAAAAACAAACATTTGGTAGGCAACACAATACATACACACACTTATTGTAGGGAATTCCCTTTAGCTCATATGCAATAGATTCATCTATCGATTATTGTGGTGACATCAAAATGCAAATGGGTTAGTGAATACGTACTAAAGTTGGGAGAGCTTTTCTATTAATCAGACAAAAGAGGAGAAGATGAAAGTTAGAAAGTGGGAATAAACTTTGTTTATACAGGAGATGAGCAAGCAAAACGTAAAAACTTACTGGCACTCTTGTAGAAAAGGAAAACATGCCAATCCCAGGCTTCGATGGTGCCGGCGAGGTTCACAACAGAAATGAAGGGCTTGGATTTGAGGCAAAACAACAACGGGAGATAGGAGCGAGAGAGAGCGATGAGATTGGGAAAATGGAAATGGCAACTAAGAGAAAAGATAAGGAAAAATGAATGTTAGGTTGAACTTGCGGAAGTGAAGGGTAGTTGAAGGCAAAGGCGGCTGAGGGAGGGCGGTGGAATGGCAACATATTAGAGGATTTTTTATGTTGGTGGGGGCTGAGAGATTGGGGAAAGCAATTTTGGAAGAGTTGGGATATGGGGTTGCTAAAAAAATGGAGAAGGAACGGGAGGTCTCTAGAAGACGAGCAGAAATGAAAATGCAAATGGAATGGGGTTTGAATTGAAGTGATGTTTTGAGCGCCAAATATTGAATATTGATTATTGAATTTGAAGTACCAGTAAAAGGGTCCAACAAAAGCAAAACATGTTTTTAAGTCTGGCAACAAAACAAAACATAATGAAAAATGCTTAATATATGACACGTGTGCATGAACAGTAGATATTGTGCAGATTTACTTATACTATTGATTACGTATTATTATTATTATTATTATTATTATTATTATATGTGTTTATAAACCGCAGAATATAGACTCAGTGTTCCCTTAGGAGCCGACACCTGGCATCCCCTGACACCACACACTCCCCCAGTGCCTTGCTTTGCAGGTCCTTTCATGGTTATTTCATGGTTACTCTACCCTCAAGTCTCAACACTGCCCGAGTGCTCATTTTACCATTATCACCTTAAACAACGCCTCGTTTGGTCATTTCACGTACAATATCTTTTATTCTCCTTTTTTTTTGACTTACTTTTATTCTACTTTTAACTCAAGTATTACTATTTATGTCTCCAATTATAAAGAATTTTTATCTATTTTTTTTTATTTTTTTATCAAAAAAATTAGTTAATATAATTTGTAACATTAAATTTATCAATTATTTATTTTATATTTTTAAAATTATCTTTAATAGTATCTCTTTTTTCATTTACTCTTTTCCACTTAATTAATGCACTATTTCTCTCTTTCCTATTTATCATAGAAAAGAGAGACAAAAAATATTCATAATAAATAAGAATAATTTTGGTAAAAAAATAATTAATACATGACACACTTTTAAAAACTTCTTATAAAAAAGACAAATAAACTGATCAAAAACCTCTTATAATTAGGAACAGAGATAGTATATGATTGGACTATAATTTATTTTTATATTCTTTTAAACTATATTTTTGCCGGCATTATTCTTTTAAACTTTTTTTTTGGTCCAAATTATTCTTTTAAACTTAAAAGCAAGAAAAGAAGCAACTCAAAAAAAAAAAGCAAGAAAAGAAAACACATGCATGTTTTAATTTTTTTGTTCGTGACATTGTGTTTAATATAACCAGTCAAGTTCATTTGAAAAAAAAAAATTGAATAACGATATAAGATGCTTCCTCATATTTATTTCATGTTTTTTTCCCCTACTATATGTCATTTTTCGCTTTTATCTGGTTATGATGTTCTCAAGCTAGCTTTCCAGATATGTTAGATAAAAAGTTTTACCATAAATCCATAAGAATAATTCTAAATCTTCTTATTTTTTATTTCTACAATTCCTCTTAATTACTAAATGGATAAAGTATTGAATATTTTCTATGTTTTTAAGATATTATTTGTATTCTTTTTCTTATTTTATAAAGTAATAGGATGATATATAGGAGAATTTATAGAAGAATATTGCATTTCTCAATCCATAATCAGTAGTTGTGGAACATAACGAAGGGATTTTTTTTCTTAAGGTATCTTTTATGTATAACTGCGGAGATTAATTTCTTGACATACAGAGATCCATCTAAGAGATTATCATCTCCACCAAATGCTTTTTCATATATATGGTAGAAATCAAACCTCCGATATTGTACTTAAGAGACTCAGATATCTACCACCCGTACCACACCATATTAATACAGGAATAACAATTTATTTTGAAGTAAATTAGATTAGTTTAAAAGAAAGTGATATGAAGTAATGTAATGTGATAGAAATTGAAATATACTAAAATAGCCTATTTTTTTAGCTAGAGAATATTCATTGAACACTCAAATGTTAGTATCCTAACATTAGGAAGAGCCGCTTGCTACACTTCAAGGTGTAACCTAATCTATTTAATAATTATCATATGTACTACTACCCTGCACTGTATTATTGTAAGAGAAGTCGGAGCGTTAGTTAAGAATTTATCATGCCGCCAACAGCTACTCTCTCAACTCAGAGCACACGCTTCTTATAAGTGATCATATGAATTAGTCAAGATAAGGACAAAAAAATTGTGAGTAGATAAGAAGAATTTCTGAAGGAAAAATGTTGCCCCCTTGCCCCAATTAAAAAGGCATGAAACAAATTGGTATATTTTTTGAATTCGGGTGACAAAATAGATTGATCTCATGAGGTCTGTTTACAATGTTTTTTTTTTGTCAATGTAAGTTGAATTCTTAATGCATCAACTTGTTTTGACCCATCTCACATACCCTACTTAAGCAAAAAAAGTAGAATTCACCTTGAGTTCAAATTTTTTAAGAAATATTCCCAAAAAAAAAAAAATTTAAGAAACAAATCGGAGTCACAAATGATTTGAGAAATTTAACGCTACAGTAGAAGGGTAGTTTCGGCTTCCGGCAGAAAACCAGCAATTTATTTTATAAATTTCGCAGACAACATAACGCTGTCTCTTTTTTCTCTTTCGTCTTTCCCAGTACTCGCCCATCCAGTGGAGAGAGAAAGTAGAAAAGAAAAAGAGCGGAGGAAGCAGAGAGAAAATCTCCAGGAAAGTAAAAACAGAGAAAAAGTAGAGGAAAAAAAAAGAACAGCATTTTAATTATTAGTCAGTAGCTTCGAAAGGATGGAGCACAGCACGGTGGAGATGAAGAAGTGCGATCTGTGCAAGGTTCCGGCGAGGATTTTCTGTGAATCGGACCAGGCAAGCTTATGCTGGGACTGCGACGCCAAGGTTCACGGTGCCAACTTCTTGGTAGCCAGACACACCAGGACCCTCCTCTGCCGTATCTGTCGCTCCCGGACGCCGTGGAAGGCCTCCGGCTCCACCCTCGGCAACACTGTCTCCGTCTGCGAGCGTTGCGCCGCCGGAGAAGAAGAAGAAGAAGCGGAAGAGAGCGAAGAAGGAGACAATGACGACGAGATGGACGACGATTTTGACGACGTCGTCGACGAGGATGGAGACAATCAGGTCGTGCCTGGGTCCTCCACGCCTCCTCCACCGGCGGCGAGTTCCTCCGGCAGCGAGTGGTCGTCTAGCAGGTGCAACAATGGCAACAACAGCGGCGATGGAGATGTTTCTGATTCCGTTTCCGAACCAGTAACGACAACAGCCTCGTTGAAACGACGGCGTGAGGATCATGCTTCAGATCGTGATCTCCAGGTTTATTTTATTTTATTTCTTTTGTTTCGAACGAGGAATAATGATTTTTCTGTTTATAAATTAAATAAACAAGGCAGTTATCGATTTTTGGGGAAGATGATGATTTTTTTTTTGTTGCGTAAAAGCAGGAGAGTCCGAACGGGTTAACATCTTAACGGGTGTGCGGTGGGGAGTGGAGTGAGGAGGTGGCTTGTGGCGGAGAACCGCCGTCGAAGGAATGGCTGAGGCCGCGTGATAGAGCATCCGACGCCGTTTAATGTTGGGGAAACGGAGTTTCTCAGCCGCAAGATCGACGTCCTATAGCACACGATATTTGAGCTATTTGTTTTTTAACTTCTAATCTAACAGCTTACAGCACTGCTGGTTTTTGACTATCGGTTTGTTAGTTGATTGTTGTGGATTAAGGTTGAAGACTTGAAGTTGTAGATCCGCTTTTAATTTAAGATAAATAATAAAATATTGCGACGCTGATGCCTGATGCTTATCTTTTTTTTTTATTTATTATTTTATCAAAATCTCGTACTAATTTTTTTATGTAATTCTACTTTTTGTATTGTATTATCTTCTTTTTGAGAAGTTAAATAATGAGATAGAAAGATAAAGATAATGCTATTGACACATTGAAGTATTGAACTATGAGATGAACGAAAGACAAGGCGAGCTAGAGAATGCCATTATTAACCAGTGGGTAGACCCGCAGGTGAAGTGAACTTGTGGCTGTGTGTAATAAGCAAGTTTTCTGTCTTTTCCTACAAGGTTGTGAGGTAGTCTTTTATGTAAAAGTTTTAGTTTTTTGATTTATATAGAATTTAATTTAATTTTATATTATATTATATTTTTCCGATATATATATATATATATATATATATATATATAATTATTAAATAGTTATTTATAAATAAATAAGTATTTTTAGAGAAATTTAAAAAAAAATTAAAAAATATAAAAAATAAAAATTAATTTTAGCTTATGTAGAAAGTTATTAATTAAAAAATATATATTAAAAAAATTTATAAAAAAATTTATCCAAACTTGACGGTACTCACGGTAGTGTCGCTTGCTTTGAGGGGGCGGATCTGCGTGTCATGCCATACAACCTCGCAACAACAACGAAATGATCTGTGAAAATGAATTGAGGAATAGTACAAGGTGCAATTGATAAGTTTGAAAACTCAATTACACTTTTTTCGATCCAAATTCAGTCCGGAGAAATAACTCTTTTGTTATTTTTCCATTTATTAACATTAAAAAAAGTGCTAAAACAATTTTAATAAAAATCCAAACACGCTTATTAGCCCATTGTGTATTGGGTTGGAGTTGTAAAAAATTTTGATAAATTTTTTGTGATAAATTTTTTTTATAATATTCAATTAAATTTTTTTAATAATATAAAAAAATTTATAGTATTCAATTAAGACTATCAAGATTTTTAAAATAAGGCAATATGAAACACTTTAACTAAGATTTGAGTAACTCATTTTCGATAACCAACATCTTTATCATTAAAAGAAAATAACATCTACATAACATTTACACTTGTCTTTGACATAGAAGAGAGAGTTTACTAAACATAATTTTCAAAACAAGTCACTAGCATCAGTCATGTGACCATATACACTACAAGTAATAAGTTTGTAGCTATTACAACTGATCATCCATTACAAAAAATGAACATTCAGAATATAATTACAAAAAGATTGGTAACTTTAAACTCCAAAAGAGACTAAGTCTCAAGCTTAAGGCTCTTTTGCTGAATTTACACCTCTGAAAACATTTAATAAACTAATGAGAATAAATCTCAGTGAGTGTCATTGCATACATATAACTTAATAGTAAAATGAAAATATCACAATCTTATTCCTCAATCTCATATAAATAATACATCAAACTATGGTTATTCTGTATTCTAGCTATTCTGTGATTTTTGGGCAGATTAGAGCTCTTAATCTATTGAGAAGCGTCTCTCTCAAGTCATTTTCAGGATTCTTTTGTTCACTGACTTCACCCATATCTCAACCTTCCCTTACCGAAGGATGAATATTTGATTCATCATCAATCATTTCATAAATACAATAATGTAAAGAATTTATCACATATAACTTCAATTTTGAGATAATAACAATCTTTAACAAGCATTGAATTGAATATGAGTACAATTGATAGCTAGAAAATATATATACAAAGAGGAACATCAAACACTTAATAATAACCATCTCACATATTTCCCTAGTTTTATAAAATTCCATAGATACTGTTAAGTGTAAATTAGCGCTTTCACAGCTGTGAATAAATTCACACCATAGATGTGAACAGTGCTGGAACGAAAATCAATCTAACCGGATTAAATCCTGACAGAATCACAGCTGTGCCGAAACTGACACCCCGGGTGTAGCTCGTAAACAGTCCTTAACTCCTGATAGACGTAACCATCGTTTTCACAGCTGGGATTAAACTTACACACCTAGTGTGGACAGTTCTGACTTGAAATTCTTACTCTGCATTTTAAATTTTGCATTTTTTTACACCAGAAAAACAATACTAATAAAACCCCTATAATGTTACATTCAAGACTAAAGAGATACTCCAAATAATCATATAAATTTCTATCTCAAGTGCATCATTTCATATTAATTTTTTTTCCCCATTTAACAGTAAAATGAAACTTAAACAGTAATTTAAAATATAGAACAAATATGACCCACTTTATCAAACATGCATGTACAAAAAAAACTCAAGAAAATCAACAATGCAAACCCTATAACTACACAATAATCAAATATCATAGAATTAGAGAGTGAGAACACAAATATAACATTCAAGAACACTCATAGAAGGGAAAAACCAAACATACATTCCCAAATCAACACAAACCAAGAAAAAGATAAAAGAGCACAAATCCAAAAAAAAAAAAAATAAACACTCACTAGATTTAGTTTAACTAAAGACAATAAATGGAGAATCCTTAAAAGCCTCCTCTTCTTCCTTCCCCTTTCTTCTCTCCTTCTCCCTTCTTTTCTCAGACTTTTCTCTCTTTCCCCATTTTCTTCTTTTGTGCGTGTGTGTCTGTCGAGTGAGGGAAAAGAGTGTTTTTGTTTTTGTTTTTAATCCTTCTCTTCTCAATCTCTTTGTTTTCCAAATAGTCCTCCAAGTTTTTTTTTATTTCTAAACAAACTCCACTTGTACTTTCTCAATTTACACTTTTCACCCCATTACAAACCATCATAAATAATAATAAAATCACACTTAGGAGTAAATTAAATGACTAATACATATTTGGTTATCAATTAAACATATATAATTTTAGGGATGTTACACAATAAAATTCAGTGGTATTCAATTGAGATTTTTTACAATTTAAAAAAAGTATCCTGATATTAAAAAATATATAGATTTTAAAGAATAATTTTGCATGGTATATTTTGTGAGACCTTTTAGTATAAAATATAAAGATCAGACTCATCCAACAATCTCACCCAAACTCTCAAGACTTTTTCTATTATCTCACAGACTTTTTTTCTTGCAATTGTAGCAGTGCCATACTCACCAAGCAATTCCTATTTTTTCATATTCTTGATTGTTTTTCTTCATACATTCTTTCTACGTTGAATATACTTGGACGACAACAATGTAAATATATGTGTGTACATTCTATATGTATTTTACCTCCCCAAATACTATAATAACCAAACTTGATTCTTCTTTTTTTTTATTTCATAATCAATGGCGGAGTTTGGACCAAAAGTTTGGAGGGGCCAAAATAAGACTAATAAAAAACAAATATGTAATATCATATATATATATATATATATATATATATATATATATATATATATATATAATTTAAGTTGCAAAATGCAAATATAAAATTGATCATCTTCAAATTGAAGTTACAATGTAAACACAAAATTCAAATGATTAGAAATTTGTAATATTGTTCTACGCTCTTTAAGTGATTAAAAATCATCAATAATTGAATCACAACTAAATTTTCCTTTCAATGTATGCTAGAAAATAAGGCAAGGTTGGAGAAAAAAAACAAAAAAAAGGTGATGACTGTGGGGTGAAAGGTTGGACAATGTTGAATGGGGAGGGAAAGAATGAAAAAAAGGGGGTGGGGGCGATTGGGGTAAAGATTGCTGGAGAACAGAGTTGTGATTGACATTGAAAAATAAAAACGTAAAAGAGGTGTGTGGGCACATGGAGAAACTTGAGATTGAGAAGTTGAATAGAAAAATAAAATCATTCCTTATTTTACCGCAAAATCGTTTACATAATTTCTTTTCTTTTTATCTCTATTATAATTTTATCTATCTATTATTACTATGTATATATTTTTTTTAAGGCTGGGGGCCATGGCCACCCCCTGTCTTACTTAAGATCTGCCACTGTTCATAATCTTTTGCTATAGTTTCTAATCAAATATTATTTTTTTAATTTTTTACAAACTCTTTGTATTTATTAATTTAATTAATATAATAAATTTATCCCTTTTCAAATTTTAATTATTTTTTCATTCATTACTCTCTTTTTATTGTATAAATATAATAATTTTCTGAACAAGTTTCATTCATATTTTTTGTTTCTATAATTTTTCAGGCTGTAATTTTTTTAATTTTATTTTTGATAAATATAATAACATTTTTTAACAGGTTTCATTCATATTTTTTATTTCTTTAATTTTAGGATATAAAATTCTTTCTTTAATTTTATTTTTGATAAATAAAAAGCATTTTTTACTGGTTTTTCATTTATTTTTATAATTTTATTATTACTATAGATCAGAAAACTATTTCATTTATATATATATATATATATATATATATATTATGTGGTGTGCTTAACACAAGAAGAATTTGTGTTGGCACGTGCAGCACTACACAACTTTCTTCACAAAAAATGTCGTTTGGATGAATTTCCAATTGAGCCAGTAGACGAATCTTCACTTTCAGTATTATTAGTTAACGAATACTATAATTTTAAGCCAGCAGACGAATCTTTACCTTCAATATTGCCTTCAGTATTACCAGCTAGTATGTATGTGGAGAATTATTACTTAAAAAAAGGTAAGATACAATCAATTTCTTTATTTTTGTTTTTATTGACTCTTATAACTTTGAAAATTTGTTAAAATCCCATGAGATCCTTTATAAATCCATAAAATCATTTCAAATTTTATAAATTCTTATGATATAAAAGTCACTTAAAATCCACGAAACTTTTAAAAAAAATCTAATGAATTATTAAATTCGTATATATTCTTTTAAAATCTACCGAAAAATTTTATGATAAAATAATTTTTTAAAGTCTTAATCCAATACGACCTAAGAGTCTAATCACTTTTTTGGAAATTGGTAATTTGCATTACTTTAACTGGTCACCTTCCCTCTACAAATAAATAAATAAATAATAATAACAACGTGGCAACTGTGACTGGGGTGAGTTCTTGTGGCGGAGATTTGCTGGAGTGGTTTCGGGAGTAGGGACTAGTGTGGGTGTGAGGGGTGTATGTGGTCGTGGTTCCATGCTTTTATTTACACTTGGTTTGGGCGGATAGATTTTTAGGAATGAAAGAAATAAGAAAGAGAGAGATAAAAGAGAAATGGGACCGTCTATCGTGCGCAAGGATTGTAGGTCGCGCATGGTGCGCGAGTCAATCCTGGTAAAATCCACGGTGTACCTGCGCGACTAGAAACTGTCGATATCTTATAATAAAAATGGACGGTTGAGAATGAAGCATTTTTACCGACTGGATAGCAAACATATGCATTTAAGAGTTCCTCACTCCTCTGAACATATATCTATCCTGCGCTGCACAAACCACACAAACAATATATTACCTTTTCACAACAACACACGGAGCAAATGTAGACCGCAAAAATACTTTTCCTCTTCTTTTGAGTCACATTTTTCGTTTTTCAGTGTTATTACTTCAACACAATGTACATCCCAAACAAAATGAACTGATTCAACTTGGAGCATCACATAAAACATCACTCTGTTTTCGTCGTTACCTGATGTTAACATTTCCTCAAGCTAATGCTTATCATTTAGTGTAGATCTACTACATAAACTACCAAAATCGCAGCACTGCACCCACCCACATTCAACTCGAAATAAATATAAAACAACAAAAACCAGAACTCACCGTGAACACGTCGGACTTAGCAGAGACCAGGTCTGGAAATTCCTCTTTCGCATAAACCGAATACTCCCTCGACCTTCTTCGAAACTTCCTCCAGTATCCTCCCTCACAGCTTTCGGTTTCTGATTTTCACCGAAAATGACATAGGGTTCACATACCCCCTATATTTTAAACAATTAACACTGTGGAGTCAATTGTGAATTCTATAATAATCCAGGGACCTCTTTTATTAAATTTTACAACTTTCAAAAACTGGTCCAAACGGTTTGTGGTGAGCAGGTGCACGGTGGGCTCTCGTTGGATGTCACTCGTGCACCGTGCACGACCTAAAACACTTGCGCACGGTAGAGGGCACCAAGAGAAATAGGAAGAGAAATGAGGTGAGAAAAAGGTTTTATGGGGTGTGACCCACTTAAAAAAATTCTCTCCCCACTGGGCGAGAGATCTGCTCAACCGAATGGAAAATTTCAATTTTTTCCAAGTTTCCCACATTACCCTTGTTCTGTCCATGAGACGTGATGCGTGAAGCTCCACTGCGATCACATATAAGAGATGATCATGAGATTTAATTTGTGATCGCATGCGTGATTTTTTTTTCTATAGCCAACTTTTTATTTTTGACTCAATATTAATATTGATATTGATATTGATATTAATATTGATATTTTTTTTGTGACATATTGATATTGATATATTGACCGGAAAAAATACGGATAACAAGCCAAATAATTATTTTACTTTATAATGCACAAAGAGAATACAATACTTTTTTTTGGGAAAGAGAATACAATACTTGTAGAAATACATTTAACTATAAGAAAATAGTCCCGTAAAAAAAATATAAGAAAAAGACTATATGAAAATGAAAGTTGTAAAATTACTAAAATGCAATCAAGGATAAATTTGTTATTTAATACTTGGCTTAAATAAGTTTTTAGTCCTTCCAAATTTTAGATTTTTGATTTTAGTCCATGCAAAAAAAAGTCAAACTTTTTTAGTTCAATAATTTTTTTTTTGAATTTGGTCCTTTAAGTCATTTTCGGGTGATGTGGCACCTACGTGGCATCTCACTTAGCTAACGTGTTATATAATGGTTTTATGTCAGTCTGCCATGTAATATAATTTTTGGAGCGACATGACACGTCATCATCTTCTTCCTCTCCTCTCCTCTCCTCCTTCCTCCACCACCCGCCACCACTCCCTCCCCCACCCCACCCCCGCCCCCTTCTTCCTCCTTCCTCCACCACCACCAAACAAGGTTCTCTCTCTCTCTCTCTCTCTCTCTCTCTCTCTCTCTCTCTCACTCTACCATTGTTGGGTTGCTATTGTTGATGTTGGTGATGGTGAAAAAACACAAAAAACCAGAAAAAAGAAGATTGAACAACATATGTTACGTTTTGGATCTAGTCCCTACAAATGTATGAGTTTTTGGATCTAGTCCCTACAAATATGTTACGTTTTGGATCTAGTCCCTACAAATATATGAATTTTTGGATCCAAACCCTAAATATGTCTTATGTGACAATGGTGGCGGCGGTGGTTGGTGGGGTGGGGGTAGGGGTGGGTGGGGGTGGGGTTAGGGGTGGGAGGATAGGAGGGGAGAGAGAGAGGGTGGGGTGGTGGAGGAAGGAGGAGAGGAGAGGATGAAGATGATGACATGTCAGGTTTCTCCAAAAATTATATTACGTGGCAGGTTGACATAGCACCATTATATGACATGTCAGCTAAGTGAGATGCCACGTAGGTGCCACATCACCCGAAAATGATTTAAAGGACTAAATTAAAAAAATATATTTATTGGACTAAAAAAGTTTGACTTTTTTTACCGGGACTAAAATCAAAAATCTAAAATTGAAAGGATCAAAAACTTATTTAAATCTTAATACTTTTATATATTTATTTCTACTCATATTTCTACTCGTCCAAATAAGTGAAAAGAATTTTTTGTATTTTTTTCTTTTCTATCTCTATCCATCCAAATAACCCACAATTTTTACTCAATTTTTCTTTTATTTTTCACCTTTTTATTTCTTTTGTCATCCAAACAGTGTTATTGTTCATTTTCTTTACCGTCTTCTGAAGGGGTGGGGGTGGGAGGAGAGGAGAGGAGAGGAGAGAGAGAGGGTGGGGTGGTGGAGGAAGGAGGAGAGGAGAGGATGAAGATGATGACATGTCAGGTTTCTTCAAAAATTATA
Organism: Glycyrrhiza uralensis; assembly: GCA_030159175.1. Classification (NCBI taxonomy): domain Eukaryota; kingdom Viridiplantae; phylum Streptophyta; class Magnoliopsida; order Fabales; family Fabaceae; genus Glycyrrhiza; species Glycyrrhiza uralensis. Next base: position 49,215,212 of record BRZY01000003.1, on the reverse strand, counting down.
TTACGTGGGAGGTTGACATAGCACCATTATATGACACGTCAGCTAAATGAGATGCCACGTAGGTGCCACATCACCCGAAAATGATTTAAAGGACTAAATTAAAAAAATATATTTATTGGACTAAAAAAGTTTGACTTTTTTTACCGGGACTAAAATCAAAAATCTAAAATTGAAAGGATCAAAAACTTATTTAAATCTTAATACTTTTATATATTTATTTCTACTCATATTTCTACTCGTCCAAATAAGTGAAAAGAATTTTTGTATTTTTTTTTTTCTATCTCTATCCATCCAAATAACCCACAATTTTTACTCAATTTTTCTTTTATTTTTCACCTTTTTATTTCTTTTGTCATCCAAACAGTGTTATTGTTCATTTTCTTTACCGTCTTCTGAAGCCGATTATAGCCTACTGGATGGATTGATGGATCCTCATCCTCTCGCTAGCTGTTTTCTCTCCCCTCCGTCCTATGAAGCATGTCAGAATTTCACTGACCAATGACCTCGTAGCTGATGGGTGTGAAAACGACATTAGAATTTTAAACTCAAACTTTTCTCTTCACATATTATAACCATTTTATTTAAGGTGATTTGTCATTTGTGAAGAAACAATGTGAGCCCAGTAGCAATGCCAAAAAAATCTGCACTTGTGGTTATTCACAGATAAAATTTGTTATAGGTATAGGTTGGGTATTTTAATGGATATTTGTGAGTAAATTAAATGAGTATTTGAGATATCTGTTAATAAATAGGGACGGGAGTAGGTAGTGAGGTATCCGTACCTGCTGGTACTCATACCCGTTAGTAAAATTATAAAAAATATCATTTTATTTATATACATATCTAAAAGTCTAAAATACCAATGCACAATTTGACAAGTATTAGAATGTGATGCATTACTTTTAGTTATTGTCTTGTTTTGTTTTAATATTAAATAAAGTAACTCCAAAATATGTATTATTATTGTGTCATGTATTAATTCTCACAATTATATTTTTCGTTTTATAGTTTTTATTTATTTTTATTTAATTGAACAATTATTGATATAACAATTGAGTTAAAATTATAATGATTGGTATAATCTAGTCTTATTATTATGATGTTCATTATGACGAATATTGTGTAAAAATAATTTCTTTCAATAGAATTTTTGTATAATTCTTTTAATTTTTTAATATTCATGGATATCCGCGGATACCCACGGATTTCACAGATACCCGTTAAAACCTAAATTATGAATACCCGCGTGAGTATGAGACGGGTACGAATAGTGGGTATATCAAACGGGACGGGTAGTGGGTAGCTACTACCCGCACCCGCACCCGCCCCCATTTACATCCCTAGAGCCCAGCAAATTAATGGGGCATGAGCCTTATGAGAGGTGGATGCAGACCTATTTTTGTAGTTTTATTTGATATACCTCAATTTAATTTGAGTCGAATCAGGTGGATTTATATATAAGATAAAATTCTCTCAATATTAATTTTTTTATTTATCAGACTCAAACTCAAGACCTTACTAAAAAGAAATTGAGTTCTTTACCACTTATTCCAACAAATAAATTTAATTAAGACAAAATTAGTCATTTCCCTTAATTTATTTGTTGGTTTCAAGTTGACTCCACAACTTTTTCATTTTGAATTATTCCCTTTTATTTTCTTCTCATTTACTTTTTTATTGTCATAGATATGCATATTGTCTTTATCTTTATCTACATAGTCTAATCTTAATACATTTTTATCTATTCAAATATTTTGTTAGTCTATTTTAGCCTATATACACATTTGATTGTGTAACAAAAGAACCATTTAAACTTGTTTTTAAAATATAAAGAACTATTTTGTGTAAAAAATAAAAAAAAATATTAAGTTAAAAGGACTATAAATATAATTGTCTTTAATTATTAATTTATGAGTCATTAATTCAAAACTCTCATCAACTATATAGATTTAAATTTGAATTTATGCATATTTTTTTTATAAGTTTCAATATTTTATTTTATCATTCAACCGACTGCAGTTGACATAGATGGTTGAACTCTTTACTCGCACTAGTTGTGACTCGGGTTCGAATCTGAATTCTCCTTAATCTTGCACAGGAATGTGTCTTCCCTAATCTAAATTTATCCTTCACGTATTTCTTAATTTATATTTTTGAATTTTAAAAATAATATTCATATGTACCAATACTAATAATAACAATAACTAAAAAAGCTGATTATTAAGGTAATTATATTTTTTTGTCAAAAAAAAGGTAATTATAATTTAAATATTTTTTGATTTTTTGATAAATTAAAATTTAAATATTAAATAAAAATCTTATAAATAATAATATTAACTTGTGAGGTGTCAAAAATTCATAGTGGGATGCAGATTAGGGTTAGCTCCAGTCGTTGTTTCGCACTGGACGCCGTTAATTCAGAAGCCATTGTTGTTATTGTTATTATTATATTAATTAATAATTAATAATATTATATTAATATTATTATTATTATCATTATCATATATATATATATATAGAAAAGTGAAAGGGAGGTGCTTTGTTTTGTTGATTGCGTAGCTTGGCAGGGTAGGGAAGAAGGGGAAGAAGAGGCTGCTTCTGGATACAACAGTACCCTTTCTTTCATTATTCCAAAGAGATCAACTCTCTCCTCTGTTGCTATTACCTTTCTCTTCTATTTCTCTCTGTAAGCATTATATATTGCATGCTCTTTTTCCATTATATTTTACTTTTATATATACAATTTTTGTTCCGTTATCTGCTTTGCTGAAGGGACCTTTGTTTTCCATGTCCCTTTCAAAATCCCAGGATTAATAAATAAAACTTCAAACGCTTTTTTTTTAATGTTAGATTCAAAGATGCAAATTTGTTTAACCCCATTGGGGTATTCTTCTTATTAAATTAATGGTTGTTGCCCGATTCCTGTTGATTTTTTTGAGGGAGGTTAATTTTTCATATATTCGGTTTTGTTAATTTCAGAGATTATTTGCTAGAAACAATTTTGAGAAATCCAAGTTGCAGAAATCTTAGAAACTGAAGCTAGTTTGGATTTAGAAGGAAGGAAGACATATTTTTGAAGAATTACTGTTTGGATGGAGTTTATTTTTCCTCTGGGCTAGGTAAAAACAAACCACAGGTTTCTTTAGGTTGATGATTTGGTAGTATATCATGATGGTTTCCATGGGTTTTATTTTCAATTTGGAATAACAATTTATTTATGTAAATTTTCCATATACCTCGGGTAAAAGTGTTTAGTTTATTTGGATGTTGATCCTATTCGTGTGGTTTTACCATGCTCTGGATGTTACATATCAGATAAACCTTGATTTTTGATTCCCTTTTATTTAACAGGTCTGCATCTCATGCATATTTGCCTCTGGTTTCTGCTAGCTGAAACAGAATTTCTATCACTCTGGCCGCTTTAACAAAGTCAAATTATTCTCGCACCTCTAAGAGGGTGTGGGGTGATGAAGAGGGAGTAATTTCGCTTTGTGTTTTACGAAGATCAAGGGCATCGGACATATGGAGACTGTGCCGTGTCTCAGTGGGTTTGTCCGTTGATTATGGCTAAGGGTGGCTTTTGCTGTATTTCCAGAAGCTCTTTCTAGTTTTCCACAACATCAGCAGATTTAGGGTCTTTGGTTAGGCTTCTGGGAAATTTATGAACAGCATAGATTATTATCATTGATATTTCTTTTTCTGCCCTGAGGAAAGTTTTATGTTTAGATGTAGCTCTCAACATCATCGCAGCAATGTTTAGATTTTCTTGTTTCCATATGAATGTCCAAGGCAACAGGGGAAAGGTAAGCAGAAGATGCAATGCAGTATAGACTTTGTATAACTTGGTTGACATCTCATGACTTATTTTGACTTTATGCTCCCTTCTTTCAATCAGAAAATAGTTCAACCTTCAACTGAAGCAATGGTGAAGGCTTCGCAAGATAGTTCCAAAAATCAAGTCAGTAAAGATTCATCTAACCCTACAAGCTCAAATTCATCTCTTTCAAAAGAACGAGTAGAACAAGTACTTAAGCAAATGAATGTCACCAAGAATGATATTAGCAATCAGGATTCAGTCAAGCGCATTGGTAGGTTAGATGATCTGAATAGTAAGTTTTCTATTGAATGTGACAGAGAAGTTCGCCTAACTGGGCATCTCAAGAAAAGCCAGTCTGTGGAAAGTGGGCTTTACCGAGGCATACCTGAGGGTGATGAAGATATGGGGTTTTCATGTGATAGTTCCAAAATCCCCTATGACTCAACAATTTCAATTTGCAGAAAGTATCACGATACCAACCCCATTGATCAATGTAAAAAGAATCCAAACTTTGAGTTTCAAGTCATTCGTGGTCTTGGCAATGGTGGCTCAATTTTTTCAGTAGGAGACCCAACACCTTCGGATAAAGACGCTCGTGAAATTCCTGATACTCCATTATCCGGTGATTTAGCTGGTGACTCTGCTGAGCAGACCTCTGGTCCCAGTACCCCATCTTTGACGAAGTCACATTCTTTACCCAATATCAAAGCTTCTACACTTTCTTCTGAAAAATTTGCTTTTAAACATGCATCTTTGATGTCAAGATCTACTGATGATCTTCATGCTTTAGGCATGTGGAAGAAAGAGGTGTGTAATGACTCTGATGAACAAATAAGGGGAGTTCAAGAAAGAGAAAATAATATGGAAAATGCTGAAGAGAATCATATGGGCAGGTACTTTGACGATGGTTTTGATTCTTATCTGCTTTCTGGTTTAGCAAAGGACTGGGTAATGCCAATTACAGATGATACAAGTGATGTCAAATCCCTTCAAGAAGATTCTTCAGTTGATTGCTTGGGTGAATTTCCCAACAAGGATTTTAAGATTAAGCGCATCGAGGATTGGGTAACAGGTCTGCAGCATTGTGGACCACCTCTAGTAGAGGAAACAAATGAATTGCTTGAATCTGTTGATCCTGTAGTTGATGTTAACACCATAAATGGTGTGGTGACTGCTGCAGGTGTGGATCGTAAGATCACTCCAGGAATGGAAGCGGCTAAAAGATATATATCTTCTTTGAGCGCTAATGCCACTGCAGCTCAGCTGGCAAATCATGGGTTGGTTGTGATCCCCTTTCTGAGTGCATTTGTGAGTTTGAAGGTGCTCAATTTGGCTGGAAACGCTATTGGTTAGTAGTATAATTTATCTATTCATTACTTTTTGAGTTGTGACGGTCTTAAACGTTGTCATGAAACTCACCTTATCCCTTCTGAATTCTCTTTTCCAGTAAGGATAACTGCTGGTGCTCTTCCTCGAGGACTGCACACATTGAATTTGTCAAGAAACAATATCTCCACTATAGAGGGATTGCGCGAACTTACACGGCTTCGTGTCCTAGACCTCAGCTACAACCGTATACTAAGAATTGGACATGGTAAAAGAAATTCTGGATTACATCTCAAGTTTCTTATTCAGCATAGTTTTTGTTGGTATAGATGTTTTATGCCATTATCTATTGACATTGAATTGTTGGTTTTTGATATTCTCCCCATTTTACTCCTATCTTTTGGTTAATCTTTTCTTCCTTTTTCAAAGGCCTCTCATCCTGTTCGTCTCTAAAGGAGCTGTACTTGGCTGGAAACAAGATCGGCGAAGTAGAGGGTCTGCACCGCCTCTTGAAACTAAGTATCCTGGATCTCCGTTTTAACAAGATTTCAACAGCCAAATGCCTAGGCCAACTTGCAGCCAACTATAATTCTTTGCAAGCTATCAACTTGCAAGGGAACCCATGCCAGAAAAATGTTGGAGATGAACAACTGAAGAAATATCTGCAGGGTCTTCTTCCCCATCTTGTCTACTACAATCGGCTACCTATCAAAGTGAGCACTTTGAAGGATGGCGCAGATCGTTCGGTTCGGTTAGGAATGAATTCCCAACAGTTTGATCGCAGCCTTAGAGTGGATCGCAAGAGCACAAGGAAGGGCAGCCATGGTGTTGCAGCTACTCGGAGGCCAACATCCACTGCTCACAGAGGTCAAACAGTTGACTTATCAAAACTGTCGAAAGGCAAGCAAGGCCAGCTGCCACCAATCAGAACCAGAGTACCAAGCCAAAGTCGCTTTCATTTCGATTCTCCCAGCAAAGTATTGAACTTGACTTCAGGGCACTCCCACTCCATGCGCAAGAGTCGCAGTGAGGGAGCTCTTGGAGCTTTCTGAGAGGCTATTGCATTGCAAATTAATTCATTCACTGCCCCTGTTTCAGTACGCATCTATTTACATCGGTATCTCGTATTCATGTTGTGTTTTGTTGGCACCCTCTGTCCGCTATATCTCCTGTTTTATTAATTTTGCTGCACTAGATTTTAATACTTTGGTTTGTTTGTTGTACTTGTTTGCCCAATAAGCAGCTTTATGCTACTGTATTTGTATTTCATTATTGCTTGAGATTTCAATAATTTGTTCAAAACATTATTGTCAATTCGTCTGAAAAGAAGTTTGGTGGAAGTGCAATAAATTTCATCATTCGAAGCCATGGTTTGTCACCTCCATAATTTATTATGTTCTTTATCATAAATGAAGATCAAATATGTGGTGTGTTATCTTTCGTGATTGCTGGTTTGTGATTACTTTCCTTTTCCTTTAGTAGTTGCATTTATGCATAAATGCATTTCGGCCATTAAAAATATTAACTGCTCATGATTATTGCTTTTCATTTCATTTACACCACCTGAAAACCTTGTGCAGTTTTCTCAATTCCATAAATGGCTAATTTGCAATTTGCAATTATAGTACGAAGTATATAGGCCAATGGTATAACGTATCAACGGCAAATTGGATTCCACCTGGAATGGAATAGGGGTGAGTGGGTTGCCAGTGCCACACGTCCGAGAGAAGTAAAATTATTCTATCGGACTAATAATAACATGACAAACAAGTAATAAGACGATAAAATCAAGCTGCGTTGACCGAAAAAAGGCCCATACCCATAACCAAACTATTCTCCATTTTCAAATTCCCCGCCAGAACAAAGAAAGGCAAAATGAAAGTTGCCGCCGAAGACCAAGAGGGGAAGGGGAAATGCAAATGTAACTGTTGGTTCTTACTTCTTACTCCCTGTGTCTCCGTCGCGTCTTGAACAATGGAGAATGGGTTGATATCGGTGGACCGTTGGGCGGAGGGAAGCCAGGTGTACTTCCTGACCCACCTCCACTCAGACCACACCCAAGGCCTCTCTTCCACCTGGTCCCACGCCCCACTCTTCTGCTCCCCACTCACCGCCAAACTCCTCCCCTTCAAGTTCCCCCGTTTCGACCTCTCCCTCCTCCGCATCCTCCAAATCGGCACCTGCCACACCGTCTCCCTCCGTTCCCCTTCTTCTTCCTCTCCCACCATCGTCCACGTCACCGCCATCGACGCCTGTCACTGCCCCGGTACTTATCCCTAACCCCCTCCTCTATCACTGTTTTTTAGTTAGTTAATTTGTTATAAGCTTCTATCTGCCCCCCAACTGTTAGCTTTATATTCCGTGCGAGTTTTTAATTTCGCGTTTTGTTCGCAATAGGTTCGATTATGTTGCTGTTTCGCGGCGAGTTTGGTTGCGTGCTTTATACTGGAGACTTTCGTTGGGAGGCCACTTGCGACAAGGCGAGGATCGCCAAGCACGTGCTTCGCGCTGCTCTCGGCAACGATGACGACGACGGTGTCGACGTTATTTACCTTGATAATACCTACTCTAATCCTACCTATGATTTTCCCACTCGCCACGTTGCGGCTCAGCAGGTCCTTAGCCCCAATTCAAAATGAGTATTACTCGTTTTGGTTTGTTTTTTTGTCCTTCAATATATAAACGTTGTTGACAATGGTGTTCCAGTTCCGAATTACCAAAAGTTAAAAAAAGAATCGTGCATTATCGATTTCTTATGAAATTCATGCATACTATTCACGATTTGTTTCTGACTCCGTTGATTTCTGATTTCAGGTTATCGATATCATTTCGTCCCATCCTGACCATGACATCATTATTGGAATCAACACTTTGGGGAAAGAAGATCTCTTGCTTCAGATTTCCCGTGTGCTTAAAATAAAGGTCTCTTCATAACCATTCTCTTCTCTCTTCAGGATAAAATCCAAGCATCGTCCTAGTATGGTATGTTGTTCTCTATGGTATTTGATTTGAGAAGAATGGCAGAAAATACTTATGCCACTTACTTCCAGAGTCAGTGTGACTATCTCGTTTATCTGCATTAGTATTTTATGATTTCTACCTCGATGAGTGTGACGATCAATATCTTATTAGAATTGAATCATTTGTTCGTAACATGCTTGCTTTAGGTGTCATGATTTACCTGTATATTGTCATGTTTATCTCATACAATATTTTGCACCTTTTTTTTGTTGCTTTGGTTTGGAGTCAGCATTCTGTTTCACTGATCGCTTTTTCACTGCTTTGCTTCTTTTTCATTTGAAGATTTGGGTGTGGCCAGAGCGCTTGCAGACTATGCATCTTCTGGGTCTGCCAGATATTTTTACAACGGATACATCTCTTACTAGAGTGAGAGCTGTTCCACAATATAGCTTTAGTGTTGAAACCTTGGAGGCGCTAAATACAATGCGCCCAACTATAGGAATTATGCCATCAGGTCTTCCGTGGGTAAAGAAATCCCTTCAAAAGAATGGGCTTCTCTCTGGTTCTTTTTTGACATCAAGTTATAAGAGAGGCAGATGGAGTGGAGATAGTGAGGTCCAGATTGATAAGCAAATTGGAAATATGGGACCTCCCGAAAAGATTCACCAGTATATATATTCAGTTCCCTACTCTGATCACTCAAATTTTGCAGAGCTAGAGGATTTTGTAAAGCTTGTCAAGCCAACCAGCCTGAAGGGAATTGTCTCTTCGTCTTCGTGCTATATTGAACCCATGTACTACTTTGGTAGATTTTGTGGTGTTAACACACCAATACAAGGAGTGGATAACAGGTATAAAATGAAAGGAAGTGGTGAAAGAGTAGGAGCTGTCAGCCCCGAAACTTCATTTGGAGATGATAATATTGAGCTAGATAGAAACAGAGGCAAGGCTTTGAAGGTTAAGTTTTCAGGTGTTCGTATGAGCAGGTTAAGCATAATGAGAAGAAAGCGCTGTGGTGCAAAAATTGTGCCCAATAACAGTCCTGATCGAGACTCATAATGCCTGCAAATTAAGTGGCATAGCTGATCAAGGATGATGGGTAAACATGAAATTCTGCGCTGCTCTTGAAGTCCATGGTGCAAGGTATGATCTACTCCCCGACCCAGCTCCATATTTTCTAATTGTACATTATAAGATTCTGTTCGAAGAAAGGCTAGATGATCATCAACATGCAATTGAGTGATCTTTTTACACTCCTCTCGGAATGCAATGTGCTTTTTGCCGTTCATGTTAAATATGGTCCGAATCGGTTGTACTTGCTTCTCAGGCGTGAGGCAATGACCTTTTGAAAAATTGGTCTTTATATATAATTGTCCGTAAAATGCATAATATTTTCCACACGGGTGTTAGTTCGTCTTTGGTATTAGGTATTTCTAATAAATTTTGAATTGTTACACTATACAAAATACAAAATTTGCTTATATAAAACTTGTCCACTAAATCACATACGGTGGATATCTTATACATATCTTAGACTCTTACTAAAAGAAAGAGAAAACGATTGAAAACATCATTTTAATCATTTTGAAAGTTTATTCAAAATTATAGCATGGTTGTGAATTCTATGTTGCTGAGTTAAGAATAGTAAGACTTTCGTTGGATCAATATCTTAGTAAAAAGAATACCTTGGATCCATTGCCAATTCAAAGGAGAAAAATAGCGGTTTTGGTGAATGGCATTCATCTTCGAGTTGATGACTTTGAAATTGAAATTGCATGGTCCCAAGGAGGAACAGAAAAGTCATTGTTATTCACAATTGACCTTATCTTAGTGTTGGACATTCCGTCATTTGCGTTGTCATGCTTACGATTCTCATGGCCTGGATATGAGACACCTGTTAAGGAAGTCCAGAATGTCGACTCGGGAAACCCGGAAAACTGGTATCAATATCATGCATTTCCCATGAGGGAGGCCTAAAATAGTGGTACATTTATCATGATTCATACGAAGTGGGATATTGATAGTGATATCAAATTATCAATGAGCAAAAATAAAAGGTGAATAAATAGAAAAACTATAATTTGACTTTTCGCCGAATTGTTAGAAATGACCACCCGCTAATTTGTCCCACTTTCGCGAAATGACCAAAAAACAGTTCTATTTAGAGATATATTATGTTTCCTTTTTTATTTATAACAAATGAAATATATCACGTCTACTCGTTATTTGCCAATTTCAGTCAAATCTATGTTGTTTCAAAGCAAGGAAACCATCGTAAGAAAAATAATAATTTCAGTGTATTCATTACGGCCAAATCCAGTTGCATATAATTACTAGTATAAATTAACAAGTGATCCCTGTAATAAATGGATATTTAATAAAAAAAGAGTAAAAATAAAAATGCACCGCAGTTGCACTCTTGCTGCACCTTCTGCAATTTTCATTCTAGTATGCCAGTGCAAGGGCTTTCTGTTCGGAGACAACTCTGACAATTATTTTTCTTTTGTTGTTAGTCAGATAACATTAAACATGCTTCCCAAATAATACTAGGATATAATGTTTTAAAAGGGGTATTTTCTATGGTGCCAATGTTACATTTATGCCAGAAAGATTGCATCAAAAATTCTCAAGGTCTACACAAACCTTGGATTTTATACTTTGACCTTGTTGGAAAAAAATTTAGGTTTAAATACTTTTTTCGTCCCTGCAAAATGATTGAGTTTCATTTTTCGTCCCTGTAAAATTTTTTGTTTGTTTGTGATCCCTGTAAAACAAAAAGTTTTATTTTTAGTCCTTGCAAAATTGTTTTAATCTTTGTAAAATTTAGATCATGTTGAATTAGTCCCTGTAATATGTGAACAATTTTGTTTTTAGTCCCTATTAAATTTATTTTACAAGGACTACTTTGGCAATTATCTAAATATTACAGAGACTAATTCAACATGATCTAAATTTTACAGGGACTAAAACAATTTTGCAGGGACTAAAAATAAAACTTTTTGATTTACAGGGATCACAAACAAACAAAAATTTTTACAGGGACGAAAAATGAAACTCGGTCATTTTTCAGGGACGAAAAAGATATTTAAACCAAAAATTTATTATAAATTGCATGTATAATTGGTTTATCACACTAATGTAAAGGTAAAACACACAACTCACATCAACTCAAAAAGAGAAATTATCATATATTGACATTATAAACAAATTTTACATAAATGTCCAATCATACTTATCATCTTATCTAAGAGAGAACAGATTTAAAGAATTAATATTATGATGTGATTAGATGGTTGAATATAATTTAGCACCTATGTATGTTGGTATATAGTTATTAATATCTTAAAACAGAATCTACTTAAAACTTCAAGCAACAAGAATTTGCTTTATTTTGTGATAAATCACCATGATGATACTTGAATTTGATTACATAACTTAGTCATTTCATTTAATCAAATTTGATAATTGAATTGGATGTTACTTTGACTTGCAGTTGCGTTAGAACTTTGAAGGTATTGTGCAGGAAGTGCAGTTACTTACTTACTTATTACCAAGAAGGTGATCTTCTAAAGAACCATTCACCATGTACTCATATACCAAAACCCTCTGATCACCATCAGCACAATACCCTATCAATTTGACAAGGTTAGGGTGTCCTAAGAGACTCAAAATCAAAACCTCTACAAGAAATTCCCTGCTTCCTTGGAGTCCATTCCTGTTAAGTTGCTTCACAGCAACAACCTTCATACAATGTAAAGTAACTCAACATTTACAAGATTGTTTGCAACCTGAATGGGCTTCCCTTAGCATAGTATTCAAACAGATATGAATGGAAGTAATTATACCTTATCTATGCTTTTAATGTATCCTTTGTATACTCTCCCAAAGCCTCCTTCACCAATCATGTTGTTAGGGTGGAAGTTCTTAGTTGCAACAGATAGCTCGTGATAAGAAAAAATCTGAGAGGAAATATTCCCTTTCCCAGCTTTTCTAATTTCTTCCTCTATGTACTTCCGCTTGCTGCTATCTACCAGATAAATGTTGTTATCATTTAAAGCATTGGTGTTTATCACTGAGAAAAGTTGTATTTAGAAGGCTCAAATATCAACGATTTCATTTGTACTTTTGCTTCTAAACATGTCATTATGTTTGGTTTTCAATTGCAAACATACGTTTGGGGTCTAAAGGTACATTTGCCCAAAAGAAACTCTATAGTTAATTTGGATTCAAACATACTTTTACAATCTTCCAACTAAAAATCAAACATGTACTAGCAAAAAAAAGGGGGAAAGAGATATTCTTGTTTTTTTTTTGGTTAAGAGAGAAAAAAGAGATATTCTTGTTTGAACACAAGTATCTTTAGGTATAATTAATAACAATTTAACATAACACTAAAATAATATCTACACCAATATTGATGACCTATTTATTCTTATTTAATTAAAATGTCAACTGTTAAGTGATTGTGTCTATATACAGATAATTATATAGTAAGAATTATTTATGAGTAGAAGCGTGTTTGGAATTCCATTTAAAAGATTTGAGATAATCCATCCCTCCCACGTGTGGCGGCTCATCTCTTTTAAACGGATTTACAGTGGGTCATCACTCCTCTAAAGTGAGTAATTTATTTTAGAACATAAAATAATTAATTTTAACTATTGATGAGAAAATTAAGAATTGATATTATAAGTACATATATAATAAATCATGAATATGTTAGAATATCATCTTTTTATTTTTTTTATTAATAATTAAAATTATTTACTTTACACTTTATTCACTTTCGAGGAATAGAGAGAGTGAGAACAAGGTTCAAACTTGAAAGGACCAACTCCAAAATTCACGGCAATGGCGGTGCCACAATATTACAATTCAGGCGCCAAAAGCACACATGACAATAGTCAGTTTCAGTTTCAACAGTCGTTGTTTGACTTTTGCTGATAAAAACAAAACAGAAGCTACTAACTTCTTCATTCCGACACGACCAGGTCACTGCTTGGACCCGTTCGCACTCCCTCCCCAAACAGCCACATAAAATATCTACACAGCTTCTCTCACAGTTGCAGCGTTGGAGCCAAATCAAGCCAAGCCATGGACAACATGAAGAAGAAACCATGGCTCTGGTTTCCTCTCCTCATCACCTGCTTCTCTTTTCACACCTACCCCTCCCTTTCAGCTCTTACCACCATCTCAGCAAATCAATCTCTTTCTGGTGACCAAACTCTTGTCTCCAAAGATGGCAACTTTGAATTGGGTTTCTTCAACCCAGGTAACTCCTCTAACTACTACATAGGCACGTGGTACAAAAAGGTATCCATAAGGACATATGTTTGGGTAGCAAACAGAGATGTCCCAGTTTCTAATAAGAATTCTGCCAACTTCACAATTTCGGGTGGTAATTTAGTGCTCCTGGATGGGTCTCAAAATCTAGTTTGGTCCACAAATTTGAGTTCTCCTAGCTCAGGTTCTGTAGTTGCTGTCCTCCTAGATTCTGGGAATCTCATACTAAGCAATAGGCCTAACGCTAACGAATCAGAGGCTCTGTGGCAGAGTTTTGATCATCCAACAGATACATGGCTTCCGGGTGGAAAAATAAGATTGGATAAGAAAACAAAGAAGCCTCAATATCTCACTGCATGGAAGAACATCGAAGACCCCAAAACAGGCCTATTCTCTCTTGAACTAGACCCCGAAGGTACCAATTCATACCTGATCCGTTGGAACAAATCCGAACAGTATTGGACAAGTGGTTCTTGGAATGGGCATATCTTCAGCTTGGTTCCTGAGATGAGGTCAAACTACCTCTACAACTTCACCTTTGAGTCGAATGAGAACGAGAGCTACTTCACCTACTCCGTGTACAACACTTCTGTCATATCCCGTTTCGTGATGGATGTCTCGGGGCAGATCAAGCAATACACCTGGCTGGAATATTCTCACCAGTGGAATCTGTTCTGGTCACAGCCAAGAAAACAGTGCGATGTCTACGCTTTCTGCGGTGCATTTGGTAGCTGCACTGAGAATTCCAAGCCATATTGTATCTGTTTGAACGGTTATGAGCCAAAGTCACAGTCTGATTGGAATCTAGGGGATTACTCACGTGGGTGTGTGAAAAGGAACAACTTTCAATGCGAGGCATCAAATACTTCAAGTGGGGCCAAAGACAGGTTCCAAACAATGCCCAATTTGGCTTTACCTGAACATGCACAACCTGTGAAAGCAGCTGGTGCTATTGCGGAATGCGAGTCCACTTGCTTTAACAACTGTTCCTGCACCGCGTATGCTTATAACAGTAGCGGGTGTTTTGTTTGGAATGGAGATCTCTTGAATCTGCAACAGCTTTCTCAAGATGACAGTAGCGGACAGACTTTGTTTCTCAAACTCGCTGCATCCGAGTTTCATGACTCTAAGAGCAACAACGGGACAACCATTGGTGTTGTTGCTGGTGCGGTTGGTGGTGGCATAGTGGTTCTCCTTGCCCTGCTTCTATTTGTGTTGCTGAGGCGAAGAAAGAGACTTGCTGGTTCAAGAACTTCGGTGGAGGGCTCATTGATTGCATTCGGGTACAGAGATTTACAAAATGCAACAAAGAATTTCTCGGAGAAACTTGGAGGGGGAGGTTTTGGTTCTGTCTTCAAAGGAACATTGCCTGATTCAAGTGTCATAGCGGTGAAGAAACTCGAGAGCGTTAGCCAGGGAGAGAAGCAGTTCAGGACAGAAGTGAGCACAATTGGGACGGTTCAACATGTCCACCTTGTTAGGCTTCGTGGGTTCTGTTCTGAGGGTGCCAAAAAACTGCTAGTCTATGATTACATGCCAAATGGCTCCTTGGATTCTAACCTGTTTCACGAAAAGAACTCCAAGGTGTTGGATTGGAAAATGAGATACCAAATCGCTCTGGGAATAGCTAGGGGATTGACTTATCTTCACGAGAAGTGCAGGGATTGTATCATACACTGCGACGTGAAGCCAGAGAACATTCTCCTAGATGCTGATTTTTGTCCAAAGGTAGCAGATTTTGGCCTTGCAAAGCTTGTTGGAAGGGACTTCAGCAGGGTCCTCACTACCATGAGAGGAACAAGAGGTTATCTTGCCCCAGAATGGATTTCTGGGGTGGCTATTACCGCCAAAGCTGATGTTTACAGCTATGGGATGGTGCTTTTTGAGCTTGTTTCAGGTAGAAGGAACTCTGAGCCTTCTGAAGATGGCCAAGTTAGGTTCTTTCCTACATTGGCTGCAAACATGGTACACCAAGGAGGCAACTTGATTACCCTTTTGGACCCTAGGTTGGAAGGAGATGCTGATGTTGAGGAGGTAACTCGAGTCATAAAAGTTGCATCGTGGTGTGTCCAAGATGATGAGGCTCAAAGGCCATCCATGGGTCACGTAGTTCAAATGCTTGAAGGGGTCTTGGCTGTGACTGTGCCTCCAATTCCAAGAACCCTCCAAGCCTTTGTTGACAACCAGGAGGACATAGTTTTCTTCACTGACTCAAGCTCCACACAGAGTTCACAAGTAAAGAGCAGCGTCTCAACAGACTCCTCTCAAGCCAAAAGCAACAACCTCTCATCCGCTAGCCCCGAGTCCTCTGCACAAAATCAGGAGGACACGTTTTAGCGGTTTCTCTCAACAGTCTCTCTCGTGTTTTCATTAAGTTGTGCCATATTTTGATTTTGAGATATTTAATTGTAATTTACGTATGGTTTGCGCCCAGAGGAACTCTTGCCAAGATTGCTTGTTTATATCCAACCAAAATAATGTCATCTAATACTGATATATCATATAGCTTCCCTGTATTTGTGTGAGCCAGTGCTTGGTTTGGGATATCAGACAGACCAGGCACCAAAGTTAGGTGCATTAAGCAATAAGTTGCTTTTATAGTTAAATAATGATTTACAATTTTAATGATGTTTTAACAATTTATTGATATGGTGCACCTAACTTGGATACACTAAATTGCTTCCTTTGGACAAGAGGGGGTTGTTGGAGGTTGGAGCTGCTATAGATTGCTTCCAATTTCCCTTCCATGAATCTCAATAGAACTTTGTGTTCAAGTGCGAGATTCCACCGACAACTTTTTGTAGCAATATAGTAGTAGTTTCAGATTTTTATGTTTCTCAGTAACTAGCCTTTTTGTTCACAGACATGCAAAACAGGACAAGTGTCTGCATTTCTACTCAAAGCTTATTAAAAGCAACTTTTTCCTCAAAAATTATTGAGACTTTGGAAAAGCAAATCATAAAAGAAAGGCATGAAAACAATGATAATCTTACATACTGAAAATTTCTTCTTAATTGTGATATTCAAATTCTTATCTACTCAAACATACAATAAATGTAGAATGAGTTTCCCATCACAATCAATGTGTTATAGTCTACACATCAAATGGTTTTCCTCTGGGATAGAATTAAATCCTTCAACCCTTTTGTATATTTCTTTTCAAATAACATAATTATTTCAGTAAAAACAAAAAAAAAATCATTATTCAGAGGACAAAACTTGTTCGGTGGCATGTTATTACTTAGTTAAAAAGATGAAGAAAATAACAATCATAAAACAGGTGATTTCAACCCCGGATATAACACATCAATCATTTAAAACATTGATATCAGGGGCAAGTTAACTTAACGTATTGGAGCCTCCACAAGCATGAGGGAAGTGGTTAGGCCAAAAGGAAAAGCATACTCCACTAGGAAGACGAGATTTTCTCCATCTTATTATCTATTATATATATTTCCTATAAATTATAGAGTATGGCTATCCATTACTTTTCCTCCCTTTCTTTTATCCTTTTCGTAAGATACAAATTTAATTAGTGAGACCACAAGGCCCACTTTCATTTCGCTTGTCCACGTTTTTAATTTTTCCCCAAAGTGACCAAAATGTGGGAACTTATGTGTCGTTAGTTCTAGCCATGAAGCCTTGGGCGAACAAGCTAAAGTTAATCATATCCAATAGATGCATTTCGGTTGTTACTAGTCCTCAATACTTTGTAGGAGTTGGGTATTTTTATACAGTGATCAAATTATTGTTCTCTTGTAGACTGTTCAACCGGTGCATAACTTGTGCTCTGATTTAGTGTTGTCTTTTATTAATAAATTTTTTTGCCTATCAAAACTTTTTTAAAAAAAAACTAGTACTCTATACTAACTCCCCCTTCCTCCTTAATGTGATATGATCAGAAGAAAACAGAAACTGGTTTAAAAATACGAATAGCTCAATCTTATGTTTGTTCTTTGCAAGGCAAATGCTTGTGCAAATTATCCTGCTTAGCAGGGTGCTTTTGGGGATTAGGAGTTTGCCTTGTTCCATGCTCTTCTACCTGTTTTGGAATGATAAATATATTAAGCGGATAGCGCGTTACACATACTAAAAAAAAAAAATTTCTAGCAGAATACTAAGTTTTCATAAGCTACATTAATTGTAAGTGTTTCTCAGGAACATACATCAGGCCAATCTATCTATTATATATATTAAAACAGCCGCCACCATGTCATTTCAATTTTGCCACATATTCTCAATTTCGCCACATCAGCAAAAATCCTATGTGTCACCACTCCAAGCTTCCCTCCACATTCATTGAGCCTGTGCTCCTCGAAGAATAACACACATGCCCAAAAACTTTAAGTAACATAAAAGACTAATGAACAAATCTACCCACAATATAGCCCAATAATTAGTACATTCAAAATGAAACGGTTAGTATAATTAAAATAATTGAATAGCTTTAAATATATTGAAACTGAAAATAATCCAAATAATTGAATCGACAACGGCAAAATTGAAAAAATTATATATAAACAACAATAAAACTTAAAACAACATCCACAACTCTCTATTGTTTTGGCAGCTATACACATCTACAAAACAACTACAGCACCCAAAAAAAGAAATGGAATACACTTTCCTACAAAATCTTAATACTCAACGTGATGATTGGTTGATCAAAGTTCGAGTAATTCGTTTGTGGGATGCGTACACCACTCAGAATGAACAAGAATCAATCTATCTGGAAATGATTCTATTGGATCAAAAGGTACACATTCCTGTTTGTCTTCCACAAATACTTCAATATCGTCTCAAATATAATGAAACAATCAATCTATGTTTTACTAAACAACACAATTACTCCCTAATATCACATTTATTATTCTTAAAAAAAATCAATTTATCAAACTTTACGTTTACAAAATAATTTTCTCCTTTTATTGTATTTATTAATTTATGTCCTTATTATTTATTCAAGAATAAATAATAATTGCTGACAACAAATATTAACTAATTATGATTTTTCATGTCTTTCACATACAGGAGACACCTTTGCATGCTGTAATCAACAAAAATCTAATCAAAAATTTCAAAGGTATCATACAAGAAGGAAGTATATACACAATAAAAAACATGAAAATAACAACATTAACAAATAACTCATACAAACCAATTAGTGGATCAATGAAAGGATGGTTTTTGCTTACGACTAAAATAAGCAAAATCCAAAACTCCGAAATTCAAATTCCGCGATATTACTTTGAGTTTGCTACTTTCCAAACAGTAACAGAGAGAGTTTGAGAAATTATGCTATTATCTGGTAGGAACTCTAAAACTATGAACTGCAAAATTATTATACTAAAACTAACACAAATTATACTAACAGTTGACTCTTTTGTTTCAGACATCATTGGAACACTTCATGCTCTAGGTAATGAAGAAGAGGTATATGTCTCTGGCAAGCCTACAAAAATATTGAGGCTAGAGTTGAGGCTAAAAGAGTAAGACATTTCAATTTCAAAAACAATTAAAAAAATAAAATTGAGGTCAATTAAACATGTCAATCTATGACATCACACAATTTGTTTATAGGGGTCAAATTGTCAAAGTTACTAGATGGAGGAACACGGCTGCTGAATTCCAGAGAATATTGTTGGAACAGAAAGAAGGTCAAGGCACAAAGAACATTGCAATCACATCTACATTGGTGAAGAAATTTAGAGGTAATGTTGAGTTATTCATAAATTTGTATTCATTCAATACAAAATAACCTTATAATAAGAAAAAAGTTTAACTCCAATAGGACAGATGATTACTCACTCAACTCAACTTCAAGCACAAGGATTTATGTTAGGGTCATACATTATACATCTCATTTATGTTGTTCTGACTTACTCTTCAGATTATGCTCATTATGTTCTAATCATATATAAACTATTCCTCAGTCCTCTTAACAATAAAAAATGAAAGACAATTAACTATATCATACTTCTGATAAAAAATATTTTAAAATTTTTAAAAATATAATCCAATCTATTGCATAGTACAATCCAGATCGAATCCCAATTGTGGGGAAATTCCCATGCCCGGTGTAAAGTTGTCTGTGCGAAAAAGCGAAGTACAATTGAGAATAGTTCACACTTGTGGAGAAATTCACAACCCAGGTGTAAAGGTGTCAGACCCAACTGCAAAAGTGTAGAGTGTAGTCCAGAGAAGTTCCAAGTTGTGAAAAACTTGACACTCCCAATGTGAAGGTGACAAACCCAAGTACAAAATTGCATAATTGTGCTCAATTAGGTGCTTCCCGATGACGTCTTAACACAGGTGGTATAGTTATTTAAGTAATTATAATATGCTTTTAACTACTTGGATCTGACAACATTACACCTTTGGCGTCGATGTTCTCCCAACTGTGAAATGCTCTGTTTTGGATGTCTGCATTATATTACTTGGGTCTGTCATCTTCACACCTATGGAGTCAAGTTTTTCACAACTACAAACGGCACTGGTTTTGAAATACGCATATAATTATCAATATGTTTCCTACAAAAATTCAATAAACCTGCGCAACGCGCGAGTCAAAATCTAGTTTAAAATAATTTTCAAAAAATTGTGCAAATTATGGATGTCCTTTGCACCTAGCTTATTATTTGAACACATGCCACCCGCACCAATAAGTACTTCTAAAAAAGATTGTAATAATTACTTTCTTTTCCTTGTGCCTTTCCTGATTTCTTGTTTGGGTAGTGATAGGTGGACACCCTACCACTCATCACACACCCCATCCCAATGAAGTGGAGGGTGTGTCATGGGTGTGGGGTGGTGGTCCATGGGCCCTTCTTGTTTTACTTTTATGTGACGAAAAGTAGGCACCAATAACCAACACATGAGAGTGTTATTTTATTTTATTTATAGATAAAGAGAGTCAGTGAAAAAAAAATAGTTAATGGATACTAATTGTAACTTGTAAGGATGATTATAATGGATATTAATAGCAAGTGATAAGGTGGTTTGGTGGGGGAATAAAATGATGGTAAAAATCGTAAGAAACAAATATTGAGTACAAATTGATTAATAAAAAAGAAAAAAATTAATGATGTTAATAAATAGTTGTTAATAAAATTAAGAATATATAAGTTCTTGAATTAAGCTCTATCATAAAAAAACATTTTCGTTTATCTTATATCAATAAAATAATTGAAAGTATGAAACCTGCATGCCAGAATAAGTTAAGGCCAAAAGCCTACTTTATTAACCTTTACTTTATGACTACAAACTACGGAGCCTAGCTAATACGGAAAATTGTTCTCTAGGACTTGAGAATTGGCCGGAAAAGTTACCTATATATAAAATGGGGCTTTATTTAAGGAAGAATGTTTAGGAGCAAGCTGCAGCATTCATTTCCTTAAAATTAAATGTGATGAAGGAGAAACGTATGGTATTGTAAAAGTAGTCAAGCCACAACCAAACCTAAAAGGTTTTCAAACAACTTATGCTGCAAGCAACGAAGATAGCTAGAAAAATGAGAAGCCAACCCAAGAATTCTTGGACGAGCACGTCTCAATTAGATATAACAATTTAAATTTTTAAAAAATTAAAACAATTTTAGTGGAGACAAAATTGGAAAAAAACAGGAGTGTTGATACTTAAACACTTATTAATTTTCAATACATATCTAATATTTCTATTTATTTTTGTCTTTTTTTCTTCATCACATCACCCATTTATTACTTCTATCACTCCTCTATCGTTTTGGATATCTCTGGATCATTTTTTAAAAATATATATATACACCAAAAACTAGTATTCCTGATATAGATATATATATTCCGGGAATCCAAGTTGATAGGGACACGGATCCTAATAACTTTTTCTCAACAGAAAGAAGAAGCACCGAGCTCCTAGACCTGCTTATTCACTTCAATTTATTGCTATCGTCTGATCATTCCTTATGTCAAAACCATATATTGTAAAGAATTATCGCCAAAGATTTCTAAATTCAAATATCACTTAGACGTACACAGCTGGTATTAGTATTTAATTTCCCATGAAATTTTTATGACGAATTAAATTTCGAATACAACAACCGAACCTCTTCTGTGTTCTGTCAACTACTTTTCCTACCTTCCCCCTTGTTAGATATGTAATGTCAGAAAGCAAAACGAAAGAAAAGGCAAAGGAAATAAATGTGAAACGGTTTCTTCAGGTTCTCCCCCTGCAGATCCTTCCCTAAAATGTTTACAAAGCTATAAACAACAGCAAGAAGACTTATACTTTCACTGCCACTTGTCTCAGAGAATGAAGAAGCTAGCCCCAAGCACGAAAAAGAGAATTCTGATCACGTTAAAAAAGTTAATGCCCATTATGGTGTAGTAGTTCACTTCGAGCAGATCTTCTTCCATAATAATAATGACCCTTATCTTTGCATTGTGGAATCCTTTGTCTTGGACAAGTTTGCAACATCTTTTGTCCGCGATAGCTTGAGTCCCAAAGCGAGGAAAAGTAGAACCACATTGGTGTCAAAACAATACCAAAAAGCTTCCCCCAAAACACCGTAAATGCTAAGCACATGAGAAGAACCAAGCATATTCCATAGCACTCGAACTTCTTTTGCTTCTTCTCTAGTAGTGTGCCTCCATGGCTACCCTCTTTCTGTTTTTCTTTGGACAAGTTCAAATTTGATTGTGATGCCTTTGGGATTGAACAAAATGAACCATGTGAAGATAAAGTTGACAAAGACGATTGAGGGGCTTTGGTTTCTTTATACGTCGAATAATTATGCTTTGATGATCCAAAACAACCGTAGCCGTAACGTTTTTTATGATGAGCTCTTCTGTTCTGCAAGCCAAAGATGTTAATGTCAAAGTTAGTTAACGATCAAAAACAGTTCAGACTTACAAAAGCATGAGAACACACATTGGATTTAAGTGACTTACCAATATGGTTTCGAACACCACGGCTTTAATAACCTTAGAAATCGTTCGTTTTGGAGGGTGCTGCATGATCCAGCTCTCTGAAAACTTTTGGGACCCTTTGTGGAAAAACACGGGCTTGTTCTCTGAAGTACCCTTTTTTATGCATGGGAAACGAACACTTGCAGAGGCGCGATGAGCAGCGCCAACAACTTTGGATTCGAGCATGGCATCTATGTCGACAACAGGGCGAAAACAGAGAAAGAACTTGTTCTTAGAAAATGAGAAGTTCTTCATGATGTTGTTGGATGAGTTACTCACGAGGAAACGCAGGTGTTTTGATCAAGAGTCACGGGTGAAGATATTTTTGGGTATGAGTATAAAGCTAGCAAGGAAAGATCACAAAAGGAAAGCAGGGTAACTCTGTTTTTGGCATGGAGATTTTTTTTTTTTTTTTAGTGTTAGTAAGAAGCAACGATGTTTGGGTTCGGTGGCTAGTGGGCATTTATATAACGTTGGCGTGGTGAGGGACCTGTGTCTGGGTCTCTATTGAAGTGAGGTGACATTTCATTGGTGCTTCTTCTTTTTGGTGAGTGAAAGGGTTCAAAGTGGGGGGAAGTAAAAAGAGAAGGCCACTTTGGGGCTCCGTGGGAAGGACAGGTTGAAGGATGTGACTTTTTTTATATATATAGTTTCTTTTGAGAAAGAGTGATTGGGAGAAAAGGAGAGGCTTTTTTTTCTTCATTGATTTTTGAAGATTATGGATTGTAGTTAGGTGGGGTTGATGAGATTATGAACTGTGAATTTGAATTTGAAGCTGTGTGTATTAAATTTGAAGGTACGCAGGATGTTGAAATTTTTTAAGATGATCCAATTTGGATCCGGATTGAGATGTGATAGAAAATCAGTTAATTTTCATGGATATCGACACATTTTAAGATGATCCAATTTGGATTCGGATTGAGATATGATATAAAACCAGTTAATGTTCATAAAAGCCAGTGCCATCAAAGCCGAACTGATGTTCTGTCTGATTTCATGAAATTTTAAGATGCTCCGATTGTAAGCAATGCATTAAACGTTTGCGATTTACTTCAGATAAAAACGAAATATCAGTTTTTATTCAAATTTTATTAAATAATAATTTAAATTTGATTGAAGAATCCAAAAGATGTGTTATAATCTTATTTTTGCACAAAATTTGACTTGAGTTGAAAATTAAACATTTCAATTATTTGTGTTATATTTTATATGAAAGAGTAAATAGTGTTTATATGATCGTCTAATTATATTTTACTCTCCTGCCATATCATAATTTTATTTCTTAAAACTTGTTTATACTGTGAAAACATGACTGAATGTACGTGTAAAATATATTTATGATATTATTGTAATATAGTATAATTATTAAACTCTTTTTAAATTTAAACTTAGTCTCACGACTCTCACTTTTGGTCTATTTATTATTTATTATGAGTAATGTGTTCTTTTCCTATTTACACTATAAATCATTGGCAAACATGTGATTTCATAAATTGGTCATTTTTTTAAAATTAAATTGGTCATTATTAATGAGGATAGATGTCATTATATTTTATCCATTTTACAAATGGTGAATTGAAACTATCCATTTGAACGACTATGTCATCAGTAATTTTCGTCCAACTTTTTTGATGGTTTTACCACTAGTTAATTTAAGGCTTAAATCTATTTTTAGTCTCTTATTTTTTAATGAGTTCTGTTTTTAGTCCCTTAAAAATAAAATACATCTTTTTAATTTTTTATTTTTGAAAAATTGTCACTTTTAGTCTCTAGAGCCATATTTTAAATTTAAAAAGTATTTCTGTTGAGGAGTGAGCACGTCTTTAATCATGTGCCTAAATAAAATTTAATTTAAATAGTATTTATGAGCATCAATTTATAGTAGTATATTTTAAATAGTTTAGTTAATGTTCATCTTTTTTAATAAATTTTGTTCCTCTCCCGGGTATATAAAAAGACACTGTACATTTCACCATGAAAGCTTGAAGTAAAGTAGTTTCCCTTGTACATTTCCAGCGCATTTTTTTTTTTTTTTTTTTTTGATGAGAGTGAGGGGGCAGGCCCCCCACAAAACAGAAAGGAAACTAAACCAGACCCTGGGGCATAACACCCCCAATACAGTCCGCCTGGAAAGCTAAGGACGCAAAAGCAGGAAGAGAATCAAACATAGTACAAATCGATAAGGAAAGGCCAAACTTCGCAAAGCTATCCGCCACAAGATTAGCTTCTCTCCGAATGTGAGAAAGGGTATAGTCACAGTGGTTCAACAGCTGCTTGATGTCCTGCACCACGCCGAAAAGAGGATGGTTAGAAGAGCAGTCCAAGGTGATCAACCGAACAGCTGCAAGAGAGTCGGTTTCTATCATAATGCGGTTGTAATCCCGATTCCTAGCAGCCTGCAGACCTCTGAGAATAGCCCAAAGTTCAGCTTCCGTGATGGTACTGGGACCAAAACCGCAAGCATAGCCTAGGAGGAAAGAACCCGAGTCGGATCTCAGCACCCCCCCACCACTAGCTTTGCCACCAAAATTTGTGACTGAGCCATCACAGTTCAGTTTCACCCAGCCCAGATCAGGCGGTCTCCACCTAAAGCTGCCCGTCTCCTCAAGATCCGAAGTAGGAGCAATAGCCTTGTGATCCTTGATGCTAGAAATAATAGCCTGCGCTTGGTTTTTGGCTTTGTGAACCAATTGGGAAGCACTCGCTCTCAGGTTTTGGAAAACTAATTCGTTCCTGGCTTGCCAGGCCAGAGAAATAGTAGTCCCAAATAAAATAGTCCAACTAAGGCTATTCAGCTCAGCCGTGGAGCACAAATTAGACCTTAACCACCCGTGAAGATTTCCAGCGCATTTCCAGCGCATGATTCATGAGTTACGGCGCTATCATATTTTATGGCAAAATAACTAGTCTGACTCTTGGAATGATTTTGGAATGGTTTCTTAAAATATTTGACACTTCGACAGTGGTATTCTTTAAACCCATATTTTCAACTCTTCTTCTTTGTGCTTTGAGACCATACGCGTTATATTCTAGCACGTGTTTAATGAGTAATGTATATGCTCAAAGGGAAACCTGAGCCAATAAGTTATCCCATTTTATAAGCTTTAACGAGAATTTACAAACAAAAAAAATGATCGAATGAAGTGTTTTTGACTTTTTGTCAATCAATCATATGCAGTTAAGCACTTTTTAGTGCAAAAATAATTTTTTAAAATAATATTATATTCATCGTATGAACTATGAAGGAAAAGATTTTAAGGTTGTCTCACAAGAATCAAAGAATTATTTAATTGGTAAAATTTTTTCTATTATATTATTGTCTCTTCAGTATTCCTTATATCTATTTATTCTCTCTCTCCATATATATTTTTTTTGACAAACCCCGGGCCGAAGCCCAAAGAAAAGAAAAACTACACTAAAACACGATGAGGGAATGAAATCCCTCTAATATCATCATGTAACAATGAAATCTCTTCCTCTATGTTAAAGTGTATGAAAAATATGTAAAACAGTTAATGGAGATAAGGGTGTAATTGATAATTTTTTTTAGGTCAATGATAAAATATAATTTTAAACTATTAAAATGACTGATAAATAATAATTTTTTTTAAAAAAATGGACGATCTAAAAAAAACGGTGGGAGTATATCGTACCCATGACATTTTTTTTGGGTCAACTCGTACCCATAACATATATGGTAAACAATCTTTTGCGGGCCTTTTATTACTTCATATCGAAGCCATTGGAAGTGATGGGCTGGATTATGTTTATTAATTACGGACCCATATAAAGGTACTGGCCGAATGAGTCATTGGGCCTCTAAGGGAGGCATTAGGCCCAGTTCGAAACAGTTTCTAGTGCTTTCTTTTTTTTTAAAAACAAAAGAAAAATAACCCACGTTGGTAGCTCACGTGGAAAGAAAACAAAAGACAAAAAAAAAAAAGGGTTTATCTTAGTTAGAGCATGTTAACATAAAGTCGATTTCGGGAACCCCAAAAAAAAAAAAAACCTAAAGTCGATGTATACTATATATGATCACTCTGTAGAGACATCATTAATTCCATTGTTCATTTTTCATGTGGAACCCACCGATGTTGTGTGTCCTTACTAAATTTTCTTTTATCAATTATAAAGAAAATAATTTTGAAAATTTGTTGGAGCATGTCGTACTCATGTCATGACATCAAATACACAACACAGATTTGTAAGGAGCAGTGACCCAAAATTTTATAATAAAGTAAACTAAATGTAAATATGTCTAACACATTTTAAGGAATAATCGCTTATATATATATGCCTAAGTGCATGGCTGTTGTGGTCATATTTGGTTGATGCATCGTACGTAGCTAAGTACTTAATTTATGTTTGTGTTCATGTATCTAAAGTGATTGATTACACAACCATCGTAGCAGAATTTTGACTTTAAAATTAAATTATTTATAAATATCATTCTTACTTATATAAAGAATCGAATGGGTTATTAAAAGAACGCAAGTGGCAGATAGCACAGGACAAAAAGAAAAGTTTTTTGAAAGAGGAAATAAACAAAGTTGATAAGCCAATTAACATTGGAAGAATGACAAAAATGAAAAGAAACTTCTTCCACAATTATTACGATCAGGTGGAGACTTGAGCGCCTCCGCGCGCGAGTTTCTTTTGCAAACACTTGTTTATTAGAACTAGAACTAGCTAGAATGGTAGTACTCTCTTTCCTTCCCTCTCTCCCTTTGGGTGGGGACATATAGGCAAAAATTATTGTTAATTGTGAGAATTAAAAATATTAGATTAAAATTGAAGGTAATTATATTAAGTCTTTAATTACAAATTTTATATTATCTTTTATAAATTTCACGTGATTTTTAATTGAAGAAGATAAAACAATGATATTTATAATTTTGATATTTATAATTAAAAATATAATTTGAATTATCAATTTTAATATAATAGTTATAATTAAATACTTTTATTTCTCGTAGTAACCACTAGTTGTTACCTCATACACACTTTTTTTGTATGTATGTGTGTATATTATTATTAATATAAAATTTTCATTTGCTGATAAAAAATTAATATGTGTGTATTTATATCATTTCAATTGTATCATTTAACAATAAAAACTAATAATATATGTACAATCTAATATGTAATTTTCATAATCAAATTAAAATACGTTGATACTCTCTTTGTCCCTTTTTTTTTGGTCAAAGATACTCTCTTTGTCCCTAAATTTCGATAGTTTTAATTTTTATTTTTTGTCCAAAAACTTTGGTTGTTTTTAGAAATTTAAGATATAATTAAGTCTATACCCTTAAATTTAATTAAGAGAATGAAGCAATAATAATAATAATAATAATAATAATAATAATAATAATAATAGTCGATCAAGAATGATAAAAAGTAAAAAATAGTTGTACTTTAATCTAAATTTAATTCAATTAAATGTTTGTCAAAATCTTAAAATACCAAAATTTAGTGATAGAAGGAGTAAATCCCATGCATATAATTCGTAAATACGTTCCATATGTTATAAATGCATTGGCCGTAGTTACATTAGGTTTTACCATAGTGATTATTTGGAAATAGTTGTAATTTTGTTATATCCACTCCGCTGAAAGTTTGAAATTATTCCGTGGCTGCAGTATCTATTTGTCGCTTCCTGGTTCTTGCTTAACGCTGATAAATAAATAGTTAATCCCGTCAGTTCTAGAATGTGACTTGGAAGGTAAGTGACGAATTGGAGACTTGACTGAGTTCGGGTATGCGTACGTGTGGGACCTTAATAAATATAAGTAATATTTCCTTCGGAAATTCCAGTGTTCATATATACTTAATCATATAATATTGTGTAGGTGTCATAACTTGAGTTTGGAAAGAAATGTTTGATTAAGTGGACCGTGTAATTTTGTAAGACTAAAGCTATCTGCGTGTTTTGACATATAGCATTGTTCTAATTGCTTATTTGACTATTTTACATATTTATTCAAATCAAGGTCATTTGGGTTATGAGAATTTTCTCGAAGCTCGGGTTTAAAAACTAGCCAATTAACAGTCCTAAACCTAGCGTATTTATTCATATATGGTTGTGGTGTTGTTTAAGTTGACTTGATGCTCTTTTCTCTATTGGAATTTCATATAATAATTTCATACCTGCTAAAAGATATGAAAGCGAAAGATGAGCGGACATTTTAGCAAAGAAATTAAAACAAAACACAGGAAAAGCTACAAGATGTATGGCTGTTTGGCAAAGACATGCAGTTGATCACAGACCAAATGATACTTGATAGTTTATCGTTGAAAAACTAGTTTAAAATATTTGGTAAAATTAGTTGTTGAGAATTATTTGATAAATATAAAGGAATAAATTTATATACATTATTTATTTTAAAATATAAATTATTAGTATTAATTTTAATGTTTTAATTTATTTTAAATTATTTATCATCTCAAATCTTAAAATATCAAATTTTAGTTTTATTATAATTTTAAATACTTTTTATTAAACGTAATGAAATTATATAAATTAAATCTCATGTTCATATTTTTCATATAAATTATATGTTTTTAATTCAATTTGGCTTATAAAAAAATATAAATTTTTATTTTTGAGAAAGAGAGAGACAGAGTATCCATCTAAGTACAAAATCTCCTCGATTCGGGGTAGGAGCTGGATGAATAGATATTCGTTACATACAATACATTCTTAGCTTGATTAACAGACGAATTAGGATGCATGGTAGGCTCACCGTCCAGTACTGATTTAATTAGGATGCATACTTTCTTATCAGCGCGGACTTTTTCCACACTTTCTTATAACATAATCAGTCAGAGCTTATAAGTACGTAGACTTTGATTAAATTTTTTTTTATAATAGACTTCGATTAATTTCAAGAAGACTGCATATACGTGTTGGGTCCCTTTAATTTGGGAAAGGAAAAAAATTTCCCAGCAAGGGAAAAGTGGTGTGCTTGACGTTGATTTCACTGACTTTTGAATGGACGGTGGAGATCATTGACCGGTTACTTGAACAGTCTTTTTTAAATATAGTTTCCATTATTTGCAAAAGGGGATCTGAAGAAAAATATAATTATGTTATTCCCCTTTTATAAAATACCATATTTTATATTGTACTTGATACGAATACATATAAAAATTCGTATTTGTTATGTATACAATTATGTATAAAAATCCATATTTGTTACGAATATGTATAATTATGTAGTTCGTGCGTATACCTTCCATTTCTTATAGTATACCACACCACACCAAATCACATCCCATCACCTTCTCTCCCAACTGTTCCTCAAAAAAAAAAACCCCAACCTGTGCAATATGCACAACACCGCCAAGTACTCGTCGGAGACTAGTGGAAACCATCATGGCGTCATAAACGAACCAGTGGAAACCATTGTCCCTACCCGTCGAACACTTGCTGCCCGTAAATGCATTTTGCAGGAAATATATCGTGTAGCAGAGGAGGGATAATGGAGGAAGATGAAAAAGGAGATATCTCTGTTACACACAGAATCGATTCAAGCCACTGTGAAAGTTCCAAATTGTCGCTTCAGGTAGACGCAAGTTGAGGGAGTGAAATCGATTTTCTTTCAAGCATCCAAACAGCTTTGAAAAGAGAAAAATCGTGTCCGAAGGCTAGAAACGTGCGTTCACGGTGACGGAACGCGTTACCAAACACACGCTTAAGCTTTGAGGAGATGCTACGAGGATTGCTCAGTTAAGAGCTTAGGGTTGGTGTTTTGTTTTGTTTTTTTTTTCCTTTTTGTTACTTTTGGTTTTTCTACCAAAAACATGTATACGAATGTATCTATACGAGTGTATTAATATAGGGTTTTCTTATACGATTGTATTTACACTTTTTGTATTTATAAAACTGCCTCATGTAATTAGTAATGTTTGTTGGGGAGGAAAACATAAAAAACCATAAAACAGAGAAACTTGCAGCAGTAGGTAAAATGCCACTTTTCCATTGCTGGGAAAATTTTATCTTTTCCCAAATTAAAGGGACCCATACGTGTTAGTATATTTTAAAGTAAAGAGTTTGGATAAACAATATATAAAAAAGTGTGTTTGACCAAAAAACGAATTATATGTTAAAATTTTCAAACGAGAAAAAATTAACCCGAGGGAGGGGTTTTTTTTTGAATGAATCATTAACATATATAATTCTTATGATTTTTAATTTGTTGACAGCAACATAATATTCTTAAATATAGATCTTTTATTTTCTTTCAATAAAATATTTTACTTATCAAAAATAAAAATTGATCAGATGACGCGGCGTTCTTTCTCCTTCCCTCTCTTTTCCTGGAAATTAGGACAGTAATCCCTATTCAGTTGTTTCTGGCCGGAAATGCATGGATGGTGCTTACTGCTGACGTATATTCTAGCTCTTGATGCCAAGGAATTTCTCAAAGTTTTTTTTTTTTGCGATAAAAGAGGACACATAGCAGAAATCATATTATTATTATAAGATTTTTTTAAGTTGAATATGGTAGACCTGCCTAGCCGGGGACAAAACTTCGGTAGATCATTTTGTCGAAAGAGTCTAACATATAGCCATAGATCTTCTTATATTAGTATTTTATATATATGACTTTGTAACCCCAAAAATTTTACATCCATCTTTTTTCTTTATATACATTAAAACGGCGAGATCCTATTAATTAAAATCTGTGAACATGTATGATAAGAAAGTTAAACATCTGAAAGTTTTGTGTGTGTGTGTCATGCATGTATATATTATAAGTTGTGTTTTTATTAATATTTGTGAATATTCACAATAAAAAGCCAAAAGAATATTTTATCATGTAAAATTTTGATATCAAAAGTGAGCATTCATCGAAGTGTATGTTTGGATGAGCCCTTACTAAACGTAATTGTGAAATACTTGATTTTATATAATTTTTTTAGTTAAATAAACTTGAGGTTGAGTGATTTATATTTAAGTTTTGATTCACTTAAACGTAAAAGGTAAACAGGAGTATTTCTAAACATTTTCAAAAATTACAAATTACTACATCTTGAGTCTTTAATTAATTTGGGTGCTGCAAATTAAAAGCAGCCCCAATCATTCATCCTATAAGCATTGAGTGAGGCCCAAGTGGATTGTTAAAGAGAGCTTCTATAGTTTCCCGCTAGAAGACAAAAGTTGCAACAGGGGCATTATTTTGCAATTGTTTAATCTCCTAAATCCTAATTTCATCGTTTTAGGAGTTTTTTTATGGGGCATGAAACACATTGTAGTTTTGTCTTTTATGCCTCGTTCGCATTCACATGCTAATATGTTAGTATATAATTGGGAACTGTCTGGCTGCTTAATTAGTATCTTCATCTTCTCGGACAAACAAACAGAAAACCCTAAACCCTCACACCTCAACACGGAGAGAGTGACACTCTGATCAGGAAATAGGAATAGCTAGAGGAGGGAAAAGACTAGCTAGATATATAGGCTGAGAAAGATGGGTAGAACACCTTGCTCCCACAAAAGAGGACTGAAGAAAGGAACATGGACACCAGAGGAAGACAATAAGTTGGTTTCTTACATTACTAAATATGGTCACTGGAATTGGCGCCAATTGCCCAAGTTTGCAGGTGAGGTGACTAATTGAATATTATCTCCTGCTTAATTAGTGTTACCACATACTGTTATGGCTGTTAGGCAGTTACCAGTTTGTTAGTTTGTTACAATGTTAGTTATACTGTTAATTAGTTGCTTTCCTGGCTGTATCAAGATCTGTATATAGAGCCTTCCAATAATTGTAATTTCTGTATGAAATGAAAATTCAGTTTGCCAACACACTTAGTGATGTGGTCTGAAACCAAATTTAATTGTGCAATATATGTGTTCAGGTCTTGATAGGTGTGGAAAGAGCTGCAGGTTGAGGTGGATGAATTATTTAAGGCCAGGCATAAATAGAGGGAACTACACTCAAGAAGAAGAAGAGATTATTGTCAAACTGCACTCAATGTTTGGAAATAGGTATATATGCCACATCCAGCATGTATAATTCTTCCATCCCTTAGCTACCTGCATGTGTATTTTGAAAACAAAAAAAAATATCTGATATGTTTTTGGTTTATATATATATATATTCATGATTAAACATGAAATTATACTTGTCATTTTTTTTAAAAGCCAAATTTTATTAACAAATTAAGACTAAATTACTTAAGCACAAGTTATGTCTAATTTAGCCAAACAATACAAGGAAAGCAAAAGTTTCTCATTTACAGAATTGCTATGCCTATATTGACCAAAATAGCACCAGTACGTAACTAGATAATTGCAATAATTGAATTATGTTGTTGCAAGACCAAATCCGAATGTTGCCAAAACCTGTTGCCAAACCGATCCTTTATACTGTTGTTGGGATGTAGTATGTGTCTTGGTGTCAGATGAAAAATGACCGGCAAAATATTTCTGCATAACATACCATCATTCCTGCATAATATTTTTTTTTTTGAAAAGCATTATTCCTGCATAATATGACAGTATGTGTGATCCTTTATACCAAAAAGTTTGTGCAAAATATGGCAGCAAAATGAGCAACTATATTCTATACATTCTCTAAACTTACATTAGTCATGATTTCATTTTAATCATTGCAATTCCTCACAATATGATGAATCGTATATATAACAAGGTGTGAGTGTGTGTGTACATACATACAAAATTAATGTTCAGAAACTAATAGTTAAGTGCAACTCCTTTGATCACTCGTAGGTGGTCTCTGATTGCCTCTCACTTACCTGGAAGATCAGACAATGGGATAAAGAATCATTGGCACGCCCATCTTAAGAAGCGCTTTCAACACACTTCAGTAACAACAAATGACGAAAATGTCACAGATGAAGCCTCCAAGTCAAAGCAAGAGAAGGATTTGGTGGAAATTGGTGACCCTTTCCAAAACATTAACTCTCCAGCTACTTGTCAGATCCCTGATGATTCTCCAATATCGTCGTCCCTGCAAATACCATTGAGTGATATTTTCTGCACTGCACCATCAAGTAGTGATGATCAGAATTCGGTTCTGGACGACCTTGCTAATTTTCTGGACACAGACACAGATCCTATATCTGCATATTCTTGGACAGAACTCTACGCGGCTGACATTTCCTACTTCCCGAACGAATTATTGGCACCTTTCGTGAGTGAACCTGAATCTTTCTGTACGGTTTATGATGCACATCTTTGGGGTCTGTCTGAATAATCTAATCTAAGATATACTACAAATTAATAAATCAGCTTGTTCTCTCTCTCTCTCTCTCTCTCTCTCTCTCTCTCTCTCTCTCTCTCTCTCTCTCTCTCTCTCTGAGATAAATTACATATTTATCAGCTTGTTCTAACGCTGTCTTTAATTGTATGAGGTTTAGGGAAAAATCAGAGAATAATGTCTAGTGCACAACAGCGTCAAATATGTTCCTAATTTGTTGTCTTTAATTTTGCACACTTCCTGCTTTTTCCTCAACTCTTCAAATTTTGTCAGTTACGGCACGGTTATGATCTTGTGGTTTTACTTGAGGATGAAAGAAGAAAATCGAGTTAACTAACATGTGTGTGAGAGACAGCGAGGGAGGGATCCATAAATCTATAATTAAAGGGGGCAAAAAAATTTAATAATATTAAACAAAACATTAAATCATACCATAAAATTTAACAATAATAGAATCTATGTCAAACTTTTTGACAATCATTCTCAATGTAAGTAATTAAACAATTAGTTAGAGATTCATCCTCTATATTGTTTCGAAACCTATTTTTTACAATTGAAAATGATCTCTCCATTGTCGCAACAAATTAACGATCAATCAAATAATAAGTCAAATATATTTTCACCATTCCTTAACATAACTCAGAAATTGTTGATGAATTTCTCAATTTAGAATTAAAAGGAACATCATGTTCACAATGTTGAGTTTGTATTCTAAGATGCAATTTCTCTTGCTCGGTAAAACTATTGAGATAAACGAAAAATGAATTGAATTAGATAATAAATGTAAAATGACATAAAAGGATTTATGTTTAAACAATTTTTATATAAATCCTATTTTTAATTATTATTTATTTAAAATTGTTATCACTAATTCAGTTCATATTATTTATCATCTTAAAATTGAAATATTAATTTATTTTTAATCTTATTATTGATTCTAAATATTTTGATTAAATAAAATGAAATAATCTATAACGGTAATGAAGGGGATATCCCTTTTTGATATACACATTATTTATCCTATTTTGTCCCTATATATAACTGTTAATGTAACTGCTAATTTATTTAACTTTTCTCTTTTTAACTTTTAATCCATGTAAAGTTGTGCATAAAAAAACTAATTATATAAAAAAAATGTACAAAAATTGTGTCGGATGGATATAGGCACTCGACACAAAGTGTTTGTTCCCCATTAGTATAAATAATATCAATTTTAAAAAAATTATATAAAAATTTATTTATAACTACACATATGTAGATTTTTTTTATATTTTTTAAAAAAAAAGAGTATTACTTATAGGGGATTGCTAACATACTCCCACTTAAAAATTAGAAGGAGCATGTTAGCAACTAACAACTTCTCATTTTGACAAGAAAACCATTTATTACTTTTTAAAAAATAATTAAATTGATGGTTATAATTGTAATTTCAAATTTTGCATTTATTATGTGAATTTTCTCTCTCTTTATCTCAC
The DNA here is from genome assembly GCA_030159175.1 of Glycyrrhiza uralensis. Classification (NCBI taxonomy): domain Eukaryota; kingdom Viridiplantae; phylum Streptophyta; class Magnoliopsida; order Fabales; family Fabaceae; genus Glycyrrhiza; species Glycyrrhiza uralensis. The sequence goes on along the minus strand of BRZY01000003.1, from coordinate 49,180,180 downwards.
TAACCGATTTGATTGGCTCCCATTTCCCCCTCTTTCTTCTGCAAACCAGTATGCAACGTGAACAAATGGTTAGGTACTTAGGTATACAGTCATTCTTCACTTGGATCCGAATCGAAGCATGGGTTTAATGTTTGCTCACAAATAATGTTTCTTTTCATCAGTGGCGGAGCCACACACACGTGAGGGGGGGCACGTGAACCCTTTGGGAAAAAAAATTGCTACTTACTATCCTATGTAACACAAATTTGTGACCCCCACCGTGAACTCCCAGCTCTCACAAGTCACAACAGACAAAAATATCTGTCTTGCTCATTATGCAACTGAGTGTGTGTGGGGGGTGGTTCACGCAACTAAGTGTGTGTGGCAGGGTGGTTCACGCGGTTCAGTGGTTCACCATGAGTGACTCACTCATTTTTATCTTTGGACGTGATCTGAGCCGTTAGATCTTTTTTGACACAACCCTAATCCACCCTAATGCATCAGCCGCCCCCATCCCTTTTCATTTTCACATCCCCACTTCTCTCTCTTTTCTCCCAAAATGCCACCGCCTCCGCCACCTTCTACCTTCATTTCCGGCCACCATGGACCTCCAAACACCAAACACAACCGATCAAAACCTTTCTTTCCTCCAGATCTACAAAAGCCCTCCATCAATTTTGAAGAAAAAGTAACAATAAGAAAACCCTAACGGTGCTCTTCCTTTGTCCTTCCTCTTCCTCTGTTTGTGCGGTGTAGCTCCTCTTCCTCTCCTCCAGATCTGCGGCGTGAGCTCCTATTTCTCGTTCGCGACAGCCTCATTTGCAACCACCCCTGCGTCTGCACGTCTCTGACCTCGCCCGCGACTGCCCCCACGTCTCCTCCCTTGTCTGCCGTTGGTAGGCTTCAACGAAGGTGACAAACGTGAGTGTCTCACTGTCTCTCCACAGATCTCTTCCATGTGCTGCCTTTCTCCCCAACTGAGATATGTGCTGCCTTTATCAGTTTCAGCAAACAGATTCTATTTCTTTAGACACTTTGTGCACCCCCTGGCTTAGGGTCCTAGATTCGCTACTGCTTTTCATCGTTAATGCTTTGCAAAAGTTATTGGAGCAATCTGTGTGTTTCTTTGGGTGGTGGTGCGTATGACTTGTTTAAGAAATTGGCTGTGAGAAAAAGCATGGCTCTATGAATCCAAGGCCATTGCAAATTAAACGAAGAAGAAAACAACAGAGAAAAGTGGGACTGTGCGTTTTTTTTTCCAAGTGAGACTGTATATCCAATTAAACGAAAAAGAAGATAATAGAGTGGAAGCTAAACGAGTTTGCATTAATAAAGAGAGAGAGAAAGATCACAAATTTAAGATTTACTGTACATGGTAAATGTAAAATTTGAAATTACAATTATAACCATCAATTTAAAATGCTTTTAAAAAGTAATAAGTGACTTTTTTGTCCAAATAAAAAAGGTATTAGTTGCTAGCATACTTTTCTAATTTTTAAGTGAGAATATGTTAGCAATCCCCTTACTTAGAAAGAGTGGTTAAATATTTGAAAAAACTCCGAGAGATAAAAAGGGAAATAAAAATAAAATAATAAATATAAAAATAAGAGAAAAAAAATAATCTATAAACTATAGCCTATATAAGTTTGACCGTATAGCCCAGGCACCCGTGAAAGTAATGGAACACAGCGCGTTTTCAAACCTCACTATCCTCTCCACTTATCCTCTCAAAAAAAGCCCAGACACCCTCGGATATAAAGGAACCCCAAAGCAAAGCAAGGAGAGAAAAGTGAAACGCAGATTTACAGAGAGAGTGAAAACATTGATGGATGATGGGTTAGATCGCGAGGACGAAGAAGAAGCAATGTACCTCGACAGTTGATCCAGAAAACCGAACTGCGATGATCCAGAAACAGAACTGCGGCGCTCACGCGCGCCGGGAAAAGGAACATTACCAAAGGCAAAGAATTGAAAGTGCATGAGTGAGTACTGATTGGAAAAAAATTTCAGGACCCATTTGAAATTGGTGAGCCACTGGTTTTTACCCATTTTTCGGGTTTCCAACTGGTTTTTCCGGTTTATCTCGATTTTTTGGCAACAACGTAACGTACGGTCACTATAAGGACAATTGCTAAATATACTTCCTTTTTATTTTATGCATCTCTCTCTTTTTAAATTTTTGCTACCCAAAATATTCTTTCATTTTTTAACTTTTCGGAACACAGTTTTTTAAAATTAAATTCTGAAACTTATCATATTTCTCAAAAAAATATTCTAAACAAAAATTTGAGATATTACTTTTCGGAATACAAAATTTTTCAAAAAAAAATTGTGTTCTATAAAATAATTTCTGGAGCTAGCTGAACATTAACTATGTTCTAAAAATAATTTTTTAAAAGTCATTTTAATTGAGCTCCAGAATTGATTTAATTTTTAGAACATATGAAAATTTTAAAAGTATATATTCCGAATGTTCTGAAAATAAGTTTTTGAAACACAACAAACAATATTTTGAAAACTAATTTAATTTCCAGAAATTCTAAAATATTTTACAAAATACATTCAGAAATTAATTTTTGAGTTCATTAATAAGCATTCCAAAAATTATTTTCAAAAAATAAATGAAACACGAAAAAAAGGGGAGAGGTGTGTGTGACTAAGGATATTTATATAAAATTAATTAAAAAAAGAAGGAGGAGTAGGTGGGAAGTAAAAAAGAGACATGCAGCAACATGCAAAGTATAGCATAACATATAATAATATAACCCAATAAGTAATAAATAAAGAAAAATACCGTTTATCAAAAAAATAAAGAAAAATACCAAAATCAAATAAGTGAGTACATTTTTTTTTAGAAAAATAACAATTAATATAGAGTTTGTTAAGGTTGTGGCCATTCAGTACGACAGGAATGCAAATTTTTTGTGGCTATAAAAAATCAGCGCAAAACCTTAGATTTAATGGTGTCGATAGGGTATTTATCTCTTGGAATTGAATGATGTAATTGCTTGAGCTACGGATATAGGAGTAGCATATTAAATGGACTAAGCCAAGCATAGTCGCATAGTAAAGGCATATTATGATCCTATTTGAATTGGTTTATATAGAATTTATTTGAATTTATCTACCGATATAATTTATCAAAATAACTTACAATTTATATGAAATCAGTTTAATCACGATTTTTTTCTGATTATAAAAATAGTTTGGTTTAAATATGTTTTTAATCCCTCATATTTGGCCTAAATTCGTTTTTAGTCCCTCAAATACCAAGAATATTATTTTAGTTCCTAATCTTTTGAAAATCAGTCACTTTTAGTTCCTCATATTGATATTCTAGTCCCTAATATTTTTAAAATGTGTCACAATTAGTCCCTCATATTTCGAGGAAAAGGACTAATTGTGGCACATTTTTAAAACATTAGGGACTAAAATAATATTCTTGGTATTTGAGGGACTAAAAACAAACTTAGGCCAGACATGAGGGACCAAAAATATATTTAAGCCAAATAGTTTATACATAAGTGCTTATACATTATTTAATTATAAAAATAGCTTATACATTCTTTTTTTTATTATAAAAAAGGCAAAAAAATCTATAATTGTTTTCATAAAAACTAAAATCAAATTTGTCCAATTTTATAAGAATAGAAAAATATGTATAACCTTTTAATCAATATACTCAATGGTGCTTTATTGAAACACAACGGCCCGAGGAATCACCGTAGACAAAAGCCCGACACATCCCTAGTATTTTCTCTCTGAGTGGTGCACCTCTGTTATTTGCCGAGACTACCAGAGTCATATCGTTGATTAGAGTCCTATAAGTAGGGTAGGGTGGTCTTTATAGTAGATTCCTTGTGGGGTCCCTTTAATTTGGGAAAAGAACAAAATTTCCAGCAATGGAAAAGTGGCATTTTACCTGCTAGTGCAAGTTTTCCTGTTTTGTGACTTTTTATGCTTTTCTCCCCAGCATATATTAGTAATTACGTGAGGCAGTTTTATAAATACAGAAAGTGTAAATACAATCGTATAAGTACACACGTATAGATACACTCGTATAAATACATATTTTTTGTTTTTGGTAGAAAAACGAAAAGGAACAAAAAGGAAAAAACAGAACACAGCAACCCTAAGCTCTGGGAAGACGATCAATGGTGGCTCTGGGAAGCCTGTCCTCCTGGATTATCGCCTTTATTGGTTTCTGACGCGGCGAGGGTGGCTTTTGTGAGGCCCTAATATCCCTCTGTGTTTCCTTTTTCCTTTGCTTTTGTTTTTTTTTAAGCAGAACACTACCAAAAAAAAAAGAACACAGCAACCCTAAGCTCTTAACTGAGCAATCCTCACAGCATCTCCTCCAAGCATAAGCTGCATCGCCGCCGGAGGGTAGCTGAGCACCACCATCTTCTCCGTTTGTCCTGCTCGAAGGTTCGCAAGGAAATCAGCCGCCATTGTTCGACCTCAACCTCCTCTGAATCAAACAAAAAGAGACCCCAAGGGTTTTTAAGTTCAAACCCAGAGGTGCAAAATAGTGCCAATTGGAGACTTCCGGAGAAGATTCGACGCCGGGGCTGCGCACGATAGACTCGCAAACAAAGGAAAGCGGAGACGAGTGGTTTTCCCTCTTCTTCTCTTTTTCTAGTTTCTGTTGAGCTCGATAGAGAGAGGAGTGGAGGCTGTTGTTTGTGACGGAAGGGGTGGTGGTAGTGAGGTTGTTTAACGTGTTTACCATCGCTGCCGTCGCCATTTATTTGCCACCAACAAAACTGTGGAAGATGGCTTCCATGGCAGATATGGTGTTCTATCCTGTTTCCGACGAAGCTTCTGGCAATGTTCTTCAATTTCCAACAGTTAATCTGAACCCTTGATTTGTTTATTAATACAGTATAAAATACGGTATTTTATAAAAGGGGAATAACATAATTACATTTGTCTTTAGATCCCTTTTTGCAAATAATAGAAACTACATTTAAAAAGGACTGTTCAGGTAACCGATCGATGATCTTCACCATCCATTCTAAAGTCATTGGAATCGATGTCAAGCACACTGCTTTCCTATTGCTGGGAAATTTTTTTCCTTTCCCAAATTAAAGGGACCCTTCCTTGTGTACCTCAAGTAATTGGTGCCTTGACCTTCTAAGGGTGGAGGAGTTTTGTTTAATTTGCTGTAATTGCATGCTTGTACTTTATTTTTGTGCATGATTTGTGTAGAGTCCTATAAATAGAGTAGGGAACGAAAATATGGAAAAATGGTATTGATTTTTAGAGAGCATTAATTACGCAATTACCCAAAGTCCAAAGACGTTCTACAATAATGCCCAAATAGTCTCATTGAAAAATTGTAAGGCTGAAAATTTTCATGCTGCGTATTAAACTCCTGATTAGAATCGTTGTATCCACCACTTATTGAGTTGAGAATATTTCGTCGTGCATATGAGTTTCTGGCGAAACCCAACTTAGCCTAGAAAGGATTAATGCTCCATGGCTTATGGATAATACAGATATGTCCCAGGCAAAGAGGAATATTGAGACCTCCTAACTTGAACAATGACCATTCGGTGCCGTTAAAGTGGAGTACCATTCATATCTCCCATATCATGCATATGAACGCGAAAATGACAGAAGCAAGCGGTGTGTTCGTTTGTTGCTTGGCGATAAGATGATAGAAAAGCATTCTGTACGAAGACTTTCAATCATACAAATAGCTTTGGAGTTTGGAATTTCGGTACGTATTGAAAACAAATGAAACTGCTTAATGACATGAAAGAAAGAAAGAAAAAAATTACAAAGAAAGAAAAAACTAAGAGAGATAATGAAGAGAGATTTAGGTGGAAAATTTGGGTTGTTTGGATAGATAAAAAAATAAAAATATTAAAATTTCTCTTCATTTGTTTGGATGAGTGAAAAGGTGAATGGAAAGAAATATAAAATATTTTGACAAAGAAAAAAGAATATAAAATATTAAAGAAGACAATTTTACTCATATAATGGGAAGGAGAAAAAATAAAATGAGGGGATATATATATCACATTTCTCTTTTATTTCTCTTCAATCACAGAGAGTTTTTTTTGTGGGCTCCATATAAAAAAATATTTCTCCTCTCATTTCTCTACTCTTCCAAACAAGAGAAATACTTCATTTCTCTCCTTTCTATTTTTTCCATCCTAAATCTATTCATCCATATTGATGAAATAATTATCATGCAAATCTATTTTTGTTTCGTACATATACGAGTGTATAGTTATTAGCACGAGACAATTGATTCCTTGTAAATATGTCTTCAGCAGGTACACAAATTTTGTGCAAATAATATATATAATTACTTTGAGTGTTCTAAATCAAATTATATGTAGATAAGATAAATTATTAGCACGAGACAATTGATTCCTTGTAAATATGTCTTCAGCAGTTACACAAATTTTGTGCAAATAATATATATAATTACTTTGAGTGTTCTAAATCAAATTATATGTAGATAAGATAAATTCCAACAAATGATGCATACCTAATATGCGTGGCACGAGATTTCACACTCAAATTAAATGGAAAATTAATGACCTTAAGTAGGAAAAATTTATTAGAAAATGCAGTTTTTAGAGTTATTATTGCATTAAATAATGTATTTTTTTTAAAAAAAAATCATTTCTTATTTCTTCTTGAGCTAGTACTTTTAGAATTAGTGTTTAGTACTAGGACACATTATTAAATGGTGATGCTGATGTACGTCTTACAAGGTAACAAGGCAACAATTTTTTGTGGCCTTGCGATTCATCCGTACCTAGCGAGCTGAGTTCCTGTGATGCACGTTTTTATAATTCTATTTTCTCTCTCTCTTCGTTTCTTTTTCTGAGTTGTTGTGTGACACACGTTTATCAGTTTATGTCACGAAAGCATGGTATATTAATACAAGGGGGAGGGCATCTGAGTGTTATGAGTCATATATTGGGGAGTATCACTTAAAAAATGAGGTTTATAAGTCAAGAGATTCTCTCACCTAATGAACTAATCTTTTGAGATGGACTCTCCTTTTGACTTATGTTATGACAGTGAGGTTTCTGGTCAGCATGCAAAGAAATCAAAATTAGTATTTAGTCTGTGTCAGTCACTTTAAAGAACACAACCATTGATCACAGCCACACACACACACACACACACACAGAGAAGAGAGAGAGAGAGAGGGGGGGGGGGGGGGGGGAGTAGATCACAAGCTGCAGAGATCGATGGTGAGAACCCCATGTTGTGACAACAAAGGGCTGAAGAAAGGAACATGGACACCTGAGGAAGACAAGAAGTTGATTGATTATATTACTAGATATGGCCACTGGAATTGGCGCCTACTCCCCAAGTTCGCAGGTATAATAAAGAAAGTATATATATATCTATCCTATTTTATTTATATATAAAGTCCCTCTATTTTCATCCTTTTCAACCAATTCTGGTGGATAACGGAACTTATCCAATAATTAATTGATCAGGGAAACAAATTAAGCACCTTAATTAAGTAATATCAACATATAGCCACCAATTATATAACGTGCCTTTAATTTCTTCGTTTCTCTCTCTTTTGGTGTACCAGCCAATGTGTAGGGACTATATATATTCTTCTTTTCATATGAAAAGACTCACTTTCCTCTACCTCTACAGCCAGCATATTGCCTGTTCTGATTAATACATCATAATTATTGGTGTTATTTAATTATACCTGTCAGGACTTGCGAGATGCGGGAAGAGTTGCAGACTTAGGTGGCTGAATTACCTAAGGCCAAATCTCAAAAGAGGGAACTACACTTCAGAAGAGGAGGAGACTATTATCAAGCTTCACAAACTTCTGGGTAACAGGTTAATTTGAAAACCTTCTCCTGCCGCAATGGTAGACAAGCTTTTGCAATCCAAAAAAGTCCATGAATACTCCCTTTCAGAATCATTAAAGACATTCATCCTTTGAGTTATTTTTTTAACGATTAAAAAATTTATTTTGATATTTTTTATTTTTAAAAATATAAGTTCATTTTATCATGTTATCTCCTTATTTTATTATTTTTTTTAATTTCACTTAATAAAAATATCAAAAATAAAAACTAATGTTTGCGAAAAATAATACTTTATTAATTTTTCAAAATCAATTACAATTTTTTCGAAAGGACAATTACTCTTTTAAAACAGAAGGAGTAAATGAAGGTTAGTTAATGTACTTTCTACATAGTGATACCCAGAGATGGATCCAAAAACTGACCAAAACGGGGGCTAAAAAAATTTAATAATAAACATTAATTACAATTTTTTTCAATATTGAATGATTTGTAAACAAATTTGAATCTAAAGCTAAAATCAAAGTAAACAATCCCATCATATTGTCATAAAATCTATTATTAATCTCTCATATTGAATATAAAATATAATAATGAACAAACTAATATGATGATAATGTATTTTACATTTGTCACTTTGTATTATCAATGTAACATTAATTACAATGATAATTTTGTAAAATTGTTCAACTTTTCAACTTATTTATTGTCTTTCTTAAACTTGGTGAAAACACTATAGTGAACTATCATTTTAAAATGGAGGGAGTATTTTTTTGTGACTCACTTATATCATGACATAAATAATATATATGTGTGTTTTTAATATAATAACTAATATATATATATATATAATCTATTATGTGTGTGTGAGAAGTTGGGGGAGGGAGGGGCCTTGGCCACCCCTTGCCACCCCCTCAATCCGTCCCTGGTGATACCTTTGTATGCTACTTCTATTTAATGACAATAAGAGCTCGGTTTTTGTACACCATGCAGTTCTTGTATTTTTTCAAGCAACCAAATCTAGACCAATGTAGTCAAAACAGGATCGGACCGGCCGGTCGGACCTGTCGAACCGGGAACTGGACCCCAGTCCGGTCTAGAACACCCAGAGAACTACCCTGCACAAGAACCGGTCAAAAACCAAAAAAATCGGCTAAAAACTGGTTGAACTAGTTCAATGATTTTTTTAAAAAAAAAAATCAAAAATTTTATTTTATTTTTTTAAGAAATAGATATCACTTTCTTCAATTATTTGTAATTTTGAATATTTTATATTATAAATTATGACACTTAGTAGTAAAATTTAATTTTTCTTTATAAAGTTATGACTTTTATGTTAATTTTTGCTCAATATTGTCTAAGATTTAGGGTTTAAAATAATATTATATATTATATTTATATTTAAAATAATATTATTTAATTATATCCCGGTTCAGAGGTTCGGTTCAACCGGTCGAACCTCTGAACCTTGAACTCTTGCCCTCACCGGTTTAATGCCCGGTCCAATTTTGACTACCTTGATCTAGACATAACTTGTGTTTTAGTCTAGTTGCTTTCTTTATAGTATTTTTGCTTATCCAATAAAAATCATCCGAATTAATGTGGAATGATAATAATGCTTAAAGCAATTCCCTTGAGATCACTAGCAGATGGTCTGCCATTGCTGCTCAAATGCCAGGAAGAACTGACAACGAAATCAAAAACTACTGGCACACCAACCTCAAGAAGCGATATGACCACAACTCAGTAACAAAAGCTAAAGTCTCCAATTCAAAGGACCACCCCCCAGTTGAATCTGCAAACAACGTAGCTGCAGCTGGTAATTCCTTCCAAAACCTTGATGCCACCCAATTAGCCGAATCTTACTCATTTTCCCAGCACTACTACTCATCCTCCACTGAATCCTCCTCCACAAACACAGAGTGCCCTGCTGTTACCAGCAACGAAAATCTGGTTCTGGAAGATGAATTTGCCTTTCTAGATGCAGATATGTCTCCTTTGGTTGAAAACTTCTGGTTAGAACCATATAATATGATTGACATTATTTCCTCTGTCCCAAGTAGTGAACCTGAGTACTTTAGCCCAGTCTTTGATGCAGAACTTTGGAATCATGATAACTACTCATCCTTATGGTGAAATACACCGAAGAAGGGCTTTAATTTGCAGAGTTTGATACCATTTTCTTCCAATTATTGAGGATAAAGAAAACAAATAAAGAAGGTCGTGAATTAAAAGAGAAATATCAATCCCCAACATTTGTTTACTTCTGTGTGATTGAACTAAGAGTTTCTTGCAATATGCTATGAGAATAGGTTTTCACAATAAAGACAATTAATCGTGTTGTATATATCGTGGGTCACTATAAGCAATCAAGAGTCAAAACTAATAATGTTGATGACTTGATGTACCAATGAATAAAACCACAACTCGCTCTTGGTGACAACAAAATAATCACTCTTTCTTTGTTAATTACTTGATTTAATCGTGCAACTGTAATTTTCCATTCTAAGTAAAGGGACTTCAGCTTAATTCTCTTCTCACTGGCCTATCAACTTTTAACCCTCTGAATGAACAAGTTATAATTTATCCTATATATACCGGTAAAAGGCTAGCTGCTACAAGGGTTTCTCTGTAAATCTAAATCATGAATGCAAGGTCAGGTGATTTAGCTAACTGAATTTGGAAGAAGTTACCATATGAATATCCTCTAGAATGTATACACGCACAAGAACGAGGTTAATTATACTACTAGAAAATAAATGTTTTGTTGATTGGCCTAAAGTAAGAGTTTGAACTGCTTTACCCATGGTCGGCCCTGTGTTCACAAAAGATGATATAGTCATTTTTTGAAAACCACATAATTAGATAAATAATTTTTTTCAAAAACATAACTATATACACCAATGAGGTCCACATGGCTCCCAATCTATCAGAGATTTTAAAACAATAAATAAATATATACAAGGTTTTAAGTTTTAACTGAAAGAGAGACACAAAAAATATATCCAAAACCATCAACAAGGTCTCTCAACACATACAACCCAAAAACAACCGCTGTGGCCAAATTAACAAAAGGAAGTCCAATGATCACTCCTGCCACCATCAAATTTCATAACTATATCAAAGATAATGTAGATATATCTTTCTACTTTTCCTTCCGATATATGTATCCCTTCCATTTACCTTTTTTTTTTGGGTCAATATTTACTTCTTTTTTTTAAAAAAAAAAGTTCTGATATTAAGACCGTTGGGCTAATTCAATTTGGAACAAAGTCCACCTAAATCCTAAAATGCATTGTGCCTCTTCTGGGCTCACTTGATCACATAACCACTCTGTCCAACCAACCGTAAGATTTTCAATCTTTAAGCCGAATCAAGCAAGCAATGTACACATGGATCTATTGGGCTCTTTTTGTACACATACATACCCAGCCCAGCCCATTTATCCATTACACATTCACATTTCACAGAGAGAGATGCTTATTATCCCCCTCAAGTAGCTCATGTGGTTTAGAGGTTAGGTGATATGAAAATAGGTGAGGGATCCATCACCACCCACCCCAAACTGACCCAAAAAAAAAAAAAAGAGAGAGAGAGAGATGCTTATCAGATAACAGTGTCAAAACCCAAAAAGGGAATACAATCCCTAACCTGACTGCAATGCCTCACAAAATAGATTCAAGGAAGGAACCAGAGAACAAACGGGTGGGAGCTTAGGGTATAGTACACCAATGGTCACAAACACGATGAATGGGTGAGAACAGAGGCTGGCTCAGTTCAGCTTCTGATAGAAGCAGGTTGTGGTCACGGTGCTTACAAATTTTTCTTTTCTTTTTCCCTAGCCTTTTTTTTTTGCCTTTGGCTGGGAGAGGTGATGAGAGTAAGTGTGCAAATGAGAAGGAATGTGTCTTGCTCTGTTTTAATTTCCGTTTCCTCTTTAACTTTCAATTTGAATGCATACAATAAATTGTAATTAGAAACTAAAGCAAAGTAGAAGAAAATAAAAATAAAAATGTGAAATGACAAAATTGAGTATCCATAATTGTGAAATCATTAGCATAAAAACACTCTCCTAACCTGCAAATATCATCAATGTGACAATGTCAAACGCCTTGTAATTGTTTATAGGGTTCAAAAGTCTCGCTCAATTTTTTCTCTCTCTCTTCTTTTTACGGTTTGATCAGTGAATCTTGAATTTAAATATTGTAATTGAGAATCAAAGTAATCAAGAAAATATCAACTCAGTAATTGATAATACTCTATATTTACATTTGGTTGAGGAAATAGACCTCTTGCCTGGATATATTGTGCACCCTTAATTATCAAGAATCTCTATCCCACATGCTGATCACATATGTGTCAATACTTTTTCACATTCTCTAACAAATTAGACCATACATCATTTCTAACAATTTTATCTTTTTACTTCAACTGTAAATAGTACTTACTCATCGTCCCTGGAAAATATCAATAATCCAACATTTCAACAACACAGGGCTAATTTAGCACCTACAAATAAAATCAACATGTCCCATGTAGATGGTTTATTTGGTTGAGTCAAGGAACATAAAGTGATATAAAGTTGGAATTCCAACTCATTTGATTGACAACTAACACATTAATTGCTAACCAGTTAGCTTACGAAAAAACAAATAAAATCAGCATGGTCAATGTTTATATGCTCTCACTGATTCCTCTAGAGAAACAAAAACCTATTTTAGTGATAATAGCTCCTGTACAACAAATAGAAGTGTTGATACACATGAGACATTCATGCTCGTGAGTTTTTTTAACAAAGATATTTCCTTGGGTCTTTTTTTTTGGTCAAGATTCCTTGGGTCTTTTAAATCACGAGTTATAACTCAAAATTGGTGTTCTTATCATATTGCTGAAGAATATAGACCAGTCATTGGGCTTATGCAATGGTACACTGTTTATATGTTATTATAATATTATTATATTGGGTGTTTTAAATCCTAATATGGGTCATGATAATTCTTAAAAAATTTGAGTTTTAAATCAAATAAAATAAAAATCGACAAAATTAGATTGAATGACATTCGAAACCAATTCAATTCATGAACAGTAAAACGTGTGCCATTTATTCCCAAAAGGAATACTTGACGGAAGAAAGGAATTATACACGGTAAAATCCAATTCTGTGGTCACGAGCTCAGAGCCTCAGAGAATATATATTATATCATGTAAGTTTGCTGATGATAGCTAAATAAGTGTTAATTATATGTTAATTATATTTTGTCAAAAAAAAGTGTTAATTATATGACAAGTCATTTTTTGACAGTCCGGTATGGATGAATTCTGTTGAATCTTTAATTAGTAAAATAAATAAATAAATGGTACTTAAGTTGAATTCTATCTGAGAATTAGTTTTAGACACGTTTTCAATTATCAAAAAGCTCATGAGTCAAAAGTCAACGTCTCACATGCACTTGCAATTTGTTAATATCAAATTATTGTGTCTAATAAAACTCTCTGTTTCTTCTTCTTCGTCTTTATATTTTTATAAATGTTGAGATCTGATTATATATAATTCCTCCATTTTGTTTTATGAGAATTCAATTCCTTTTAGACCATATTTTTATTTTTGTTCTGATGTATGAATTCCACTTATAATCACTTTGCAAAACTAATTATTAAATATATATTTTTAGATGAGTTTAATTACAAGACTTTTGACCAAAGACTTCCCTAAAGGATGAAGAAAGTTTTCTAAAGTCGAAAAATGTTAACCTAATTGATTAACATAAGCCCTTATATTTGTCAAAAAAAACATAAGCACTTATATATATATATATATATATAAACACAATCCCCTTATTCAGAGTATATATCGTACTAATTTATATACCAGAAACCGCGTTACATGTATTATAAATAATTGAGTATCCGTTACCTGACCTTCATGGAATTTGGAAGAAAAAACAAATCTACCTCTGACTGATCTATCAATTTAGCACATGATAAATTGGAACTCTCAAAACGACAGATAAGATTATATATATCAGCAGTTAAGAAGTACTCCCTCCGTTTTTAATATAAGCAAAAAAGTACATGTATCTGGACTATATTTCATCTAAATATATGTACTTTTTTGCTTATATTTAAAAACAGAGGAAGTACGTAGGACAGGGAACATGTTTATGCGTACGACGTGGACAGCAGATTATGTAATTATTACTGCCTCTATTTTAAAACTATAGCTATTTTAATATTTTATTTTTGTTTCAAAACTATTCCAGTTTTACAATTTCAAAGTATTATTAATTTTTTTCCCACCTATACCCTTATTTAATACTCCCTTTGTTCTTTTTTATCTGTCATTTTAGGTTATTTCACCATAACCAATTAATCAATTAATTGGTAAAATTTTTCCTATCATACCCTTATTTAATTAGCATTTGGGAGTAAATGAATCAATTAATGTGTCTCATCATTCTAATCATTTTTAACCCCTTATTCAATTATCCAATTAGTCTTAGATACATTCACATTCACATGTGTGTATTAGTAATAAATTTATATTATTGGAAAGTAAAATAATTTTTAGGAGTAGATGTATCATATTTAATTAGTCTTTGAACTTCTCAATTAATTAATTTATGAAAAATGTGTAAACAATTAATAGAGTTAAGGGTATAATTGTCAAAATGTAACCTTAAACTATCAAAACGACAAATAAAAAGGAACAAAATTTTTCTTAAAAATCGACAGATAAAAAGGAATAGAAGGAGTAACTAGTAGTGTGAGTAGTTGAAAGAAGCAATCTCTTATTTAATAACTAGTAGTGAGAGTAGTTGAAGGTATTTTAGTCTATGTACAACAATATTTTACTTCCATTAAATGTTTCTTAATCTATGAGCAATAACCTTAAACTGGTATAGGTTTGAAATTTGGAATTGAGACTATGATATTTTTTCTTGATGCAAACATTATGATATTTTATATAAATTATAATACACAATATAACACATAAAAGTAGTATAAAATTAATGCAAAACATATATAATTTTTAAATAAAAAGAAGATTATGTTATAAAAATTAAAATGAATAATTATAAACGTGATAAAATATTATTAATATAGCGTTTTGGTACAAAATTTTTAAAATATTAAAATTAAATGAAAAATTCTAAAATATAATTATAAAGCATGTGCGTAAAGTGTCTCACTCAAACATATATTTATACAATTAATTATAACACGACACGTACTATATATATGAAAGTGTGCGAGATGATCAAGATATAATTATCTTATTCAAATCGCAGTATAGGGAATAGGGAATCCATACATTTGATTATATTATTTTTTTTGAAAAGGTAAAAATTTTATTAAAAATAAATCAATTAAATCAGAGCACAATATATGTCTTAATTTAGTTGTATGAAGAGAAAACATAACGTTATCAGTATATACACGACCAATATCTTACCGATAATACAAAGGAGATAGCGTGTATAAGTATCACTATAGAGAAAGACATCTTAACTAAGTTGGCACCCCAGACCCTATCTATCATTTGCAGCACGCCAAACTCATATAAGAAGCTAAAAGGTCACCTCCAACTTATAAAAACACACCAAGGAAGGGCAGAAAAATTCACAACTGTGCTATAAACCCCACCCATGGTGTGAAGACGACACAGACAGGAAACGAGTTTACATAAGACTATCCCGATCGGTTCACAATTGTGGGGAAACAGTTGATTATATTCTGCTATGGAGTTTCCAAAACTAACATAACAACTTCCAAATTATTAAGGTATTTCCCTTGGCTCAACTTAAGTCCCATTTACTTCTATATTTGTTTCTTAGTAGTACTTTTACTTTTATTTAAAAAATGTCACCTTATTTTTAACTAAGTTTAATTATTTTATTGTAAAAATATTTTACACATGCATATAATATAATCATATATTAAAATGGTGTCATCTTGTAATATTATTTTCTAAAATATCTATACAAATATTTATATTGTGAGATATGATTGGATGTATGTGTATAATCTTTTTATAGTACTGTCAGTGTACAGTAATTAAATCTTTTTTAATTTATCTTTTTATTTTTACTATTTTCAATATAAATTTTCAAAACAGAAAACAGACACTACTTGAATTTTCCTACATGCAGATTTTCTTATGAATTTCTACTATGTAATATACCTTTGTTGATACTTTTTTCCAAAGAAAATCTCCTATGAATTTTTCTGCAGCAAAAATAAAAAGATCTGTAGCAAAATTTTCTTGTAAATAATAGTTTTTATAGAAAATTTCCGAAAAATATTTACAAGTAATTTTCTTGCGAAAAATATTTACAAGTAATTTTCTTGCGAAAAAATTCACAAGTAATCTTGAAGGAAATTCCACATGCAGCAACAAAATCATAGGAAAATTCATAGAAAAATTTTGCAGGTAAAGAAGATATTCATTCTGTCCCAAAATAAGTGTCCACTTAGCAAAAAAAATTTATCCCAAAATAAGTATCCATTTTAGGATTTCAATGAAATATTAATTAAATTATTCTATTTTTATCCTTGATAAATGTAGTGAATGAATTGCATTTCTCACTCCTTTATTTATTTAGTAGCAAGGATAAATTGGTAAGTTTGTTATTCTCACTCCTTTATTTAATTGCATTTCTTAATCTGTGTGAAAAAATCAAAATGGACACTTATTTTGGGACAGAAAGAGTATCAAACTAGAATCAAAGAACAGATATATATGATCCACTACTACGGGAACTTGTGTAAGGTACTTAGGGAGTTGGGAAGGATTAGGGATTATAATATTTTTATTTTATTTAAGAAAAGATAAATACATGAGAATTTAATTAAAAAAGTAAAAGAGAAAAATAATAAACTATAAATAATAAACTCAAATACTATTTCAAGTATTTGGATTCTCTTTAACTCTACTACTTCTACAGTAGAAAACAAAAACATAGGCGGGAGAAGAGAGTGAATATAGAAAAGATGGAGAAAAACAAAAAAATAATATATTAATAGAAAAAGAACTACTTCAAGTACTTCGAGTAGAGTCCAAAAAAATATACTATAAACTACCCATATAAAATATTTACCAAATACTTTTATTTCGAATAAATAAACTTATCTAACGAATCGGATCGGACTTGTCAGCGTAATGGTTTGACAGTAATTATGGTTGTTTTTGTGTTTGTAGATTTGCCACACGTGGTAGTAATTTGGAAGCTAAAAGGGGAGAGTCAAGTTTCCTGTTAGTTTCCTGGAAGAGAAGACGTAGTACGGGATAGAAAGTGCCACTATTCCCCTTTCTTAAATGTGAAAATGAAACAAGAAACACAAAATTTGACTGGTTTTAGTAGGCGACATGGGCAGTTAGTATGTGCTGAGAAAGACCCCTTATTTGGAAGTCAGAGGAATCTTTATTTGTTTATATAATTTTTTTTATTCCTGAACATGAAACACGTTTTGGGTGTGAAAGCGTCAAGTATAAATGAAGTGAACTGGTCCATCGGACACAAACAAAGAAACAACGCTACCTCGTTCTCTCTCACTCACACACACCGCTCGCACTTCTCATGCCACTCGCTCGCTCACTCACTCACTGAGTCCGATCGAGTGCACTTAATTAGTTTCTCACTAAAGATGGCGAGAACCCCTTCCTGTGACAAAAGTGGATTAAGGAAAGGTACTTGGACTGCGGAGGAAGATAGGAAGTTAATTGCTTATGTCACTAGATATGGCTGCTGGAATTGGCGCCAACTCCCTAGGTTTGCAGGTAATTAATTATTAATTAATATATAGCTTGAACATATAAAAATCAATTAATGACATTAATTATTGAGGATTTAATTAATTATATGTGGTCTATATCATAAGATCGAACAATTGTATTTACCGGTGCATTGGTTTAATTTAATTTAATTTCAGGTCTTGCAAGGTGTGGGAAGAGCTGCAGATTGAGGTGGATGAATTATCTAAGGCCTAACATCAAAAGAGGGAACTTCACTCAAGAAGAAGAGGAGTGCATCATCAGAATGCACAAAAAGATGGGCAATAGATGGTCTGCGATTGCTGCTGCGTTAGAGGGAAGAACAGATAACGAAGTGAAGAACCATTGGCATACCACTCTCAAGAAGAGATCACAACAGAACAACAACACAGTCACAATTAATGAAGAAGCCAAAGCCAAAGACTCAGTGACCAACAATGATGTTGTTTCTGTTTTACAAGTTAATACTACGAGTAGTACTACTCCAGCTACTTCTAATTCCCAGTTCTCAGACATCACTGGACCATGGTCCCCACTATCATCCTCCAGCGAGTTCTCTTCCATAACTTCAGATCACAGTAGTACCACTGCTGCCAGTAACGAAAAGTTTGTGTTTGAAGATGATTTTGGATTTCTTGATGCATTCGCAGATCCCGTGAATGAAGATTTCTGGACAGAGCCATTTCTCGCTGACCTTTCCTACAATAGTACTAATTGTGCTTCTCAAAATCAATTAGATACTACACAGATATTCAATGATGCTTGTGTAGTGTCTCCCCATCAATCGTCCAGTGAAAGTTTGGTTCTGGAGAATGATTTTGGCAGCTTTCTAGATGCATACACGGAGCCAACGATTGATAGTTTTTGGACACAACCATATGTGGCTGATGACATGTCCTACGTTCCAACCGAACCGCTGACACCTAATTTTGTGGCGGAATCTGAATATTTTTCTACAGTATATGATGCAGATCTCTGGAGTTAATTTAGTATGATTGTGAACATTTTAATTAGCTAGCCTCTTCTATATATAATCGATAAAATTACTCCATGCTAGCTTGGTGATCATCAATAGTTTCATCATGACAATAACGGTGGTACTTAATTTATACTGGGGTAAATGTTGAATTCCGGTTAATTCATGAGATGGGAGAATTATTCTATAAATTTTGAAATAGTAAGACGGTATTACTATTATGAGAAAGAAATATATTTGTAACTAAATAAGATGTTATTTTTATTTTGGAAAACTCCGGGGATTGTGAAATTGTCTCATTTAATTTTATATTTTAAGAAAATCCGACAGAAAGATTTTCAAATTACTTATACTATTAGCAAGAGCTTAATTAGTATGATTTGAATAACTAGACTCACAATATATAATGCATGCCGGTATTTGGGATACAACTAGTATTTTTTATTTTGTTTGAACTATTAATTAATTTGTAAATTTTTTGTATTGTGTGAGCTTAATCAGTGATCTAGTTTGATGATCGCACGGGGTTCATCCGGCTGGATAGCTTATTGGGTACTGCCATGTGGTACTTAATTACCCTTATATGTTTTGTCTGTATGCGTTTATGAAGATGCCAACTTTCAAAATTAATTAATTTAGTGATGACACCAACATCGAACAAGCTGTACATACATGTGCTCATATAAAAATAGACTTGTTTAAAATTATACTGACTTTGATTTAAAGCCGGGTCTAATATGATGCATGGATTTAAAAAAGGATAAAATTAGTTTCGAAACGGTATATTGTGAACAAGAGTACATTAAGGTAAAGTAAAAGTTAAGCTAACTTTGAAATAAATTCTTTAAACTTTAAATATAAGTTAAGGCAACATAATAGATCGCAAATTAGATTTTAATAATTTTAATTTAGAAAAACATCTCCCAGCAGATACAACAGTAACAACAATAGTATTATTCTATAAATTGTACATGTATTAGAAAAATGTCTTCAACTCAATAACTCAATTAAATGTCTTTAATATAAATATATATAGTAAAAAAATTGGTGCTCGTCAAAAAATGGGCCCCGAGGCGATATCGAGTCCCATTGCCCCCCTCCAGGGCTAGCTGCCCTAGCCTATGGCCTACATCACGTCAGGCCAAACCAGGATTTTTCATAAGATAAATTAGGCCAATCTTATATCTATATATCTAAAAAGATCAAGTTTTAGATCATCTAAAACACCTTTTAAGTCTAACAAGTTGACCTATTTAAGTAATCACAAATAATAACTTTTTTCATAGTATTATTATTATATTAAATTTTTTATAATGTACTGTTAAAATTACACTCTTATTTGTTCACCCAAAAAATATTCTTATTTATATTTTTAAATATTTATAGATGTTGACTTACATAAAGACTGGTTAAGCATATATATAAAGTTTATCTAAAGATAAAATTGTGACCTATTTGAATGCCTTATTACAAATAATAGGCTTTTAAACTATCATAAAAGTCAGGTTAGACCTATCAAAAATGTTTATATCATTAAACAAAAATAAGACTCTACCTTTATAAAAGTCTAACCTATGCATGACCTATGTCCTGAGTAGCAGTGATTTTATTTTTTATAGTTTATAATATGGTATATATAGTCTAATTAGGAATATGTCAGATGATCTACTTCTAGACTTTAATAGAAATCAAATCTTTAAATAGACTAACAAGCCAAGTAATAATCTTTCAAAAAGGCTAGGTCAAGTATAAAAAATGTCTACAACTTCCACGAATTAGACTTGAAATTTTAAAGTTTTTAAACACATCAAATCTATTTAATTAAGTATAGTCTCACTAAACTCAACTTATTTCCACCCTTAATGAAGTGTACCATAAGTTTTAATTTCGACAAACTATTCTTTCCCCTTTCCCGGTTATAATTCTGTAAAAGAAAATCTTGAAATCATAAGCTGCTTCAGTGCCATCACGGAACCAAATCACGAGGTTTGGTACAAGTGGTTAATGTGCTCCATTTACCCCAGTAAGGGAACAATCCGTAGTCAAGTTTTACTTAACTTCTAGCCAAACACAGATTAGTCTAGAAGCTCCTTTTCCTCCAAGACACCATGGGTGTAAAACCAAAAAAAAGAAAAGTGCCATCACGGAACCATCTAGGTGTATGCCTTCTATTTTTTATCAGAAAATGGAGTAACGAAATTTCTTATTAGTCAGTCAGTGAATGGGGGTAACTGTTGATCCGTCATCTATTGTCCCATTGGTATAATTTTAAATTAACTAGTATGGTACCTGTGCGGGTGCACGGGTTGTGTTGATTTTTATCCATTTTTTAAATTATAATTTTTATAAAAAAGACTTGCTGGATTCAAACCTAAGCTTTGGTTAAATTAGTAGAAACTTGTGCCGTTTCACTCAAATCCGGTGGTAGTCACAATCTATTTTGTTAAATAATAATAATTCATAAAAAGTGAAAAAAAAACCTAGAAATTAAAAGTAGTGAAAAAAGAGTTTTATCTTATTACTGACTCCACCACTGCAAACACGTCACTGTACTTGAGGACCAAACAAACAATTAAATTAAATAATTAACTAAAAATAACAGAAAAAAAGACAAGGAGCTATGGGGAAATACGGGTGTAAAAAGAAAGCTACAGGGCAAGAGAAAGAACAAGTGCGCAAAACCAATTTCTGTTAATCATCTGTTAAAGCTGCCACGTGTCCCAATAGAGTAATTATGCTGAGAATTACCCACGTGTCTCAACCATATCTAATTTCCATAGGGGTTAATTTTCATTAATAGAAATAGATAATAGAAATAGATAGATTTGTCAATGGGAGCCAAAAGAAGAACCGCCACGTAGTTGATTCTAATAATTATGCTCATACGACGATTCATCGAAACTAGCCATGAAAACGACTTCAACAATCCCACGTTATTGATCATCTTTATTCGTTCTTTATAGTAATTAATTAATAATTAATACTATCTCTGGTTCTATATATAAAAAATATAATATTAAAATTATACAGACCAAAAAATACATTGAAATGTGTTATTTTTTATTAATGATTTTATAATTTTAAATTTGTTTACATAAATATCTTTATATTAAATGACTAAATGTGAGATAAATGTGATAATTAATAAAGATAAAATTTAAAAAAAAGCAATTAATTTTATAAAAAATAAAACATTATTTCTTAAAAGAAGACTCCAAAAAAATCACTATTTATTTCTAATAAACAGGACTAGAGGTAATAATTATTATTACCTCTGGTCCTATATATAAGGAACAAAGAGAGTTATTTTGATGGTCATTTTTATAAGAAACAATGTCTTATTTTCACCAAAATTAATTGTTTATTTTTAATTTTGCCTTTATTTATTATGAGACCTACAAAAATAATACTCCCTCCGTTTCAAAACTATAGCTCTTTTAGCCTTTTATTTTTGTTTCAAAACTATTGCAATTTTACAATTCCAAAGTATCATTAATTATTTTTTTCCACCCATACCCTTATTTAATAACTACTAGTGGGAGTAGTTGACATTAATAATATAGAGATTTGTAGATAATTTGTCATAAATACTCTTTCATTAAATAAGGGTATTTTAGTCTATCTATAACTATATTTTACTTCTATTAAATATTTCTTAATCAGTGTGCATTAACCTTAAAAAGCTATAGTTTTGAAACGGAGGGAGTATCAAAAGTCACTAATCTCTAAAATGGTACTTTTAGAAAATTATAGTATCATTAATTATAATTAATCAATTCCAATACACTTTCTTGATATTGATGATTTTATACTATATTTTTTATAGAAAAGACCAGAGGGAGTAATTGACTGTTTGATCGAGTTCGGATATACTCCAACTAGTGTCTAACGGGATGCGATGATTCCCGATGGCGGTGACGCTATAAGCTTACGCATTTTGGCGCATTCAAATTGCGTCACCTTATCTAGTCAATGCATAACTCTTAATTAATAATTTGTCATTGATGTTATTAATTATCATAAAAACGTGTGCTTGACTACTATAAAAAAAAACGTGTGCTTGACTACTTGGACCTTAACTAATCTAGAACGAAAGGAGTAGTGCTCCATCTTCGGCTCTATCTACTGTGCACAAGTAATCTAGGACGTTTACCGTGCGCAAGTAGAATTTGTAGAGGTGCACCGTAGACCTGCACAATACTAAACCGTTTGCACCTGTTTCCCAAGTTTGTCAAATTTAGCAAATAGGTCCCTGGACTGTTATACTATTCATCATCTTCTTCCCCAATTGCTCTTGGGATTTATTTTCCATTTATGAAATTTTCCCCATATTTTAGTGGAGGACCAGAGGCATTGACAATGAAAGAATTTGCTTTTCTGAGTCTGCTAACCTCATTCATTTGTTCCATGTTATCCCTGGTTACATATCTATATGTTAATTTTATGTCATTTTTCCATTCAATAATATTAAAAATTAAGAATTGAAATACAAAAAAATCAAACCCGATAGCTGGGCATGGGTCCATTATTATTCTTTATTTCTCCATCTTCACCGTCAGTTGCATCGTTTTCGAGATCGCCCATTGCCTCTTCTTTCTGTGTTCGCAAAACAATGCCCACATGCACAACACGACAACGACCACCGCTGACGCAGAGGACACTGCCACTATCATGGGTTTGTGTTGTTTTGACTTGTGTTTATGTACTTTGGGTTTCTTCTCCTCGGTGTGACTGTGAATGGGTATTGGCTTTTTCATGTGTGTTGGTGGGGTTGAATTTGAATGGAAGTAGGTGAAGTTGAAGTTGTTGCCGGCATGAATGAATGTTGATTTTCCAAATTTCTTGAACCTGTCTAAGGTACTAACCGATGCTTTGATGGGGGATGTTCAAGAATTTTATTGATGCTGTTCAGAGAAGTCTAGCTTTAGGGTTTGGGAATCAAAAGAAAGGGATCAAATCAAGGCACATGTAGGGGTGGCAATATGGGTTGGGCCCGGCGGGCTGGGTTGTGGGTTGAAAAACCCACAACCCGTTTTAGCCTGCCCAAAGGGGGGTTCAAAACGGGTTAGCCCGGCAGGTTGGCGGGCCGTTTTTTTCTTTTTTTTTCATTTTTATTTTTTGTGTGTGCATTTTTTGGGTTTTTTGGGCGGGTTAGGCAGGCCAACACGCCACTTCTACACAGTTTTTTTCTTTCTTTTTTTGTTTTTTGGTTGGGTTAGGCGGGTTGACCCGCCAACCCACCCGTGGGCGCGGGCTGGGGTACCCCAGCCCACTTTTTTGGCGGGCCAGCCAGCCCTGCCCCATTTTTTGGCGGGTTGTGTCGGGGCGGGCCGACCCGTTTTGCCACCCCTAGGCACATGAATGGCGGTATACACACAGCGTGGGCAAAAATACTGTTCACCGCCGATCCACATCCACCGACAGCCGACCTTCACAGGTTTCCACCGACAACCGATCCACATCCCTTGAACTTCAAAATACCAACACGTTGACCACTGTAATTTAACTATTCATTGAAGGACAAACACTTAAATTAGTGTCTCTACTGCTTATTCGGTTACATTTCTTCAATCTCAACCGTGCATTTTTTTTTAACACATATCAACAGTTATATATCCTGCATGTCTACGGTGCACCGCTTATGTTCTACTCGCGCACGGTAAGCATCCTATATTAGTAGCGCACCGTAGACAGAGCCTCCATCTTTAAGGAAATTAATACTCCTTGTACTTTTTATAAAAAATATAGGACAAAATCATCAAGACTAAAAAAGTATATTAAAATAGATTAATTATAATTAATGATGTTATAATTTTTCAAAAGTACTTTTTATGGGATCAATATCTTTTCATATTCTTTTTGTGAGTCTTATAATAAATAAGAGTAAAGTTAAAAATGAACAATTAATATTGTTGAAAACAATATATTGTTTCTTATAAAAAGAACCATAAAAATGACTCATTTGGTTTCTTATAAAAAGGACTAGAAGGAGTAACGAAATATATAGGCAGTATCCACATCCAGTAGTGAGTGTTCTTCCGTCTTTTTGGCTTTTTCCGCTGGGGGTGGTAGGAATATATAAATGTTGAGGAAATATAGTGCCTATTTGGATAAACAACTTATTTAAGTATTTATGATATAATTACGTATCATATAAGTGTTTATATATAAGTTATTTTTATAATCGAAGAGAAAATATGATGAAATTAATTTCATATGAATTATTTTTTTGGATTGTCAAATATTGGTAATTACTAATTAGTTTGTTATGAACACAAAAACTGAAATAGAAGAAGCAAATGGCAAGAATGCTAAGAAACAAGAAACATAAATGACAGAAATGTAATTTAAGGTGCTTAAACAAACTCAAAGTGCGAAAAGACCAAGTGTAAAAACGTAAAGTAAATGATGATTGGAGGTGGATTTTTATTATAGCTCGGGTCAATATACATGCCACCAGCAGTCAGCTTATCACACGCTCTTCTTTCAATTTTTTCTTTTTTCAGGGAGTTTTTTGAAGTGTCGCCAGGGACGGAGGGAAGGGGGGCAAGTAGGGGCTTCAGCCCCTCTCTCCCCTCAATTTAATTGTTTTATATGTATATAATTATATATTATATATACACATATTAATATTATGTTATTTTTTAGATTATACCAATAATATTCAGGGAAAAAAAGGCTTTTGGACTATTCTATCACCAGAGATCGAACTCGGGTCTTAGCTGAGTTCGTCTTTTAGATGGAGCACATTAACCACTTGTGTCTAATCTCGTGGTTATATTAATATTATATATATTATAAACACACTCACACATATTATATCATCGTATAATTAATGCCATTGTCTTTTTTTTGGTAGGCAATTAAATGCTATTGTCATGACTAATTTGTTCATTGTTACATTTTATATTTAGATACACAAGCTTAATTAGTAGTAGATTTTGTAAAAAATATGATAAATTTGTTTACTTTTTATTCAGCATTAGATTCAAAATATCTATACAGATCAATCAATGTGAAAAAATTTATGAATTAACAGTCAAATTTCATCTCGATGATTTTTTGACCCCTCTCTTAATGGATTTTTGGATCCTTCCTCAGTGTCCCGGCCCCTTCGAAGGTTTAAATAGCATTTTCTTGATTAGTTTTTCCTGATTGACTGCCTGCCAAACTCAACCTTAATTAAAAAGAGGAATGTTATTCAATTGAACAGCAGCAACCTTTTTATGTTCTATGTAGTATGAGTTTGGAATCATATCAGCACCTGGTTACTCTTGGTTAGATACTTCCAGGTTGCTCTATCTCATGGTATCTGTGATATTTGTAATTATGATAATGGATTAGTGCAAAAATAAAGGGTGAAATAGCTTGATCTCTGTGATTTGGCATGCATTCTAGCTGTTTTTGAAGTATTTGGATCATTCACAATAATATCATTTTTAATAAGTAGGTTCTTGACGTACTTCCATTTCTCTGTTGGATCTCATCAAGATTCGATCTTAATTAGGCAAAGACTTCTTGTAGGCAGGGTTTTCATTTACTTTTTTAAATTGCCTTTTCATTTCTTTTTGTAAATAGCAGATTTTCAATAGGTTTTTAAATTGTACTTTTTGCATATGGGGATGAATTATTATCTCTTATGGAGTACTTTTTCAAATAATTTTTTGGCTCCTACAAAATTCCGTTAAAAAAAGTTGCACTCCATACTCATTACTTTGCCGGGTCAATTGGCCAATTACCAACGTGATCAATCCCAATTACGATGCTGACTCTTTTTTTTATTACTCGCGGAAATTTCTGTTGCATAGATGTAATCCAACTAAAACATCAAAATATTGATTTTTCCGCAGGCGTAGCGTAGTTATAATTAGTTAATTATAATGTCGTCAATTGCTAATTTTACAATCAAACAAAGAAACATATAATGATATAGTAAATCGCTAGATTTCAGTGATAGTGACATGTTTAACACGTACGGAGAGAAAGAGAAGCTAGCTTGACCAAGACTTTTTCAGTTTTCTTCTCTTCTCGGAAGGCGCCATCGTTCAGATAGTCTGAATGCTTTTAACAAATGACTCGCTCCCTATTCAATACTACTACCCTTGACATGAATTTAATTATGCTTTTATATATAAATAAATAAATTTCATAGAACATGAAACACGTTTTGCTTGTGAACACGCGTCGTGGTGTTTTTTAAAAGCTTTCAAGTCAGCTGGTCAGAGCCAAAGAAAACAAAAACAGTACTCATCTGTCAATTTCATTAATCAATTCTTTGTCTCCCATGAACAAATATTTGAGAACCCATTCCCGTGATAAAGTGGATTTAGCTGGAGAGGTACTTTGGACTCCTGAAGAAGACGGAGACAGGAAGTTGAACTTGAATGTAGTGATTTGTGTGGTTTAAAAAAAAAAGTGAGAAGTTGACCAAAAAAAAGTGAGAAGAAAAAAATAAGATATTTTTTTAATTATTTGATAGGATAAAAAATGAAAAGAAATAAAGTTAAAATTTTTCTCTCATCTCGTTTGGTTGTATAAAAAAAAAAAGAGAAAAATACACTCACAAATTGACACAAATACCCCAAATAAAAATAAGCCAAAATAAATAGAATAAAAATTAAAGAGAATATAAACAATCCATTAAAATCTGAGATAACTTAATATATAAAAAATATTTATTTTATTCGTTTGAAATAAAATAATAATAAAACGAGAAAATAAATTTTAAAAAAATAACAAAACTCAGGGAAAAAACGAAGAGGGGGAAATAGGATCATTAACATAGTGTCACTAACAACCAATATGGTGTGACACGAGTGGTAAATATTTGGGTCCCTTAAAGACGGTGTCAGTGGTTTGATCATCATGTCGTGTGTATGAAATAATATTTATTGGGAGAAGTCAATCCCTTAAATGGATCTCAATCAAAGTGGGGGTCGATCCTCAAACCGTGTGTATAGAAAAACATGCATATGGTGGGAGTTGCATGTGGAGAATACTCAAATTCACCCAAAAAAAACATTCACTAGCAATAAAACATTGACAATTAAAAACTACAATTAATAAAACAAGAAAAATTTAAAAAAAAAATCACTGAATAAAACAATGAAAAATAAAACTCATTAGAAATCTTGCAATAAAATATTAACAAAAACAAATATAAAAAAAATGAGGGGGATCAGGATGGATCATTCAGCAAGTTACTACGTATATATAAGATCGTTAAAATGAAGGACATTAGTTTATCTTTTTCTTCTCTATCATATATGTGTGCTACAAAAAGGGGCAGCAGCCAAAGAAAAGAGTAATTTTTTCCAAGTGGGATTTTGTTACTTTTTGACGGAAGTGAGATTTTGTTACTTCTTCTACCCCTTTTTTTTGTCAAACTTACTACCCATTTTTCATCTGTTGTGGGAGAAAAGAAAATATGGTGAAATCCAGATGGCTTTTTATCATGGGTCACACAATAGTAGTCCCAACAAATGAAGAGGGGAAATAGTTATCCTCAACTAAATGGGTTTATTGCTTATCCAAAAAAAAAACTAAATGGGTTTAGTTAGGGGTTTTAATTAACCCAAATCTTTGTTAGAAACGGGTCAATTCACTCTATTCTTTTTTTTTTGTTCAAGTAATTCACTCTGTTCTATTGTATATGGTCAATGGGCAAAATGGGGTCAGGCAGGTTGGCCCATTTTATTATCATCACCCAAAATCTTGGCCCAATGGTACTCCAACCCGTAATACAAGGGGTATAATTATAACGGTTTGGAATCACATTTGTGTTTGACCAAAAAAGAATCACATTTGTTGAATGTAACTTTAATTAATTAATTCCTGGCAACATGGGTCTTTAATCCTTGAAACTTAAAAAGAGCCTTCAATTATCCCACGTTCTTTTTAATTGAATTAGTCAGTTGACCCGTGCGATGCACGGGTTCAGTTGATTTCTATATATGATATGAAATGACTTATTTATACAGCAATAAAGTAATAAATTGATATTATAGTATACTCTAAATTTATAGCATTATTGATTTTGTGACATTGTTTGTGAAAATTTACAAAAAAATAAAATAGCAAAATAATTGGTCAAAAATAAAATTAAAAGAAAAATAATTTTACACCTGGAAATTTATAGGAATAAATAGATATGAGTAGAACACGTAAGTAAACACTACTTTATTGCTCAAAAGAAAAATAATATTACAACCAAAAAATTTATATGAACAAATAAAGATGAATGGAGTGTAACAAAAAATAAAGATGAATGGAACCCATAAGCAAATACTATTTTATTGATAATAAATAAATCAAAAAATAATAATTTTGTAATCTAAAACTTTATAGGGAAAAAGAGGGATGACCCTAAGTAATCACTATTTTATTGGTCAGAAATAAAATCAAAAGGAAAATAATTTTGCAACTTAAATGTTCATGAGAATAGAGAATGAAAAATAGAACTCGGAAACAAATACTATTTTATTGATTATAAGTAAAATCAAAAGAAAAATGAATAAAACCCGTAAGCAAACACCATTTTATTAATCACAAATATTTTTTTTTTGTTTTAAAGAAAATAATTTTGCAAACTAAAAATTTAAAAGAACAAAAAGATGAATGAAACCCATAAGTAAATAGTTTCATTAATTAGAAATAAAATTAAAAAAATATTATTTTAACATCAAAATTTACAAAACCAAATAAAGATGAATAAAACCCTAAGCAATCACTATTTTTTTGGTAAATACAACTAAAAAAGGAAAAGGGAAGCAAAAAACATTGAAAATAAATATTTTATTGATAAGAAATAAAATTAAAAAAATGCAAAATGAAAATTTATAGGAATAGAGAAAGAGAAAATAGATCCTGCGAGCAAACATGATTTTATTGACAGAAAATAAATCAAAAGAAATATTAATGGAACCCGTAAACACACGCCATTTTATTGATAAAAAATTAAATTCTTTTCTTTTTTATTTTAAAGAAAAATAATTTTGTAAAGTGAAAATTTAAAGAAACAAAAAAAGATGAATAAAACTTGTAAGCAAAAATTGTTTAATTGATCAGAAATAAAATAAAAAACAATCAATTTTTAACTTGAAAAATTACAGGAACAAAAAGGATGAATAAATCCCGTAAGCAATCACTATTTTATTGATAGAAAATAAAATCAAAAAATAAAATCAAAAGGAAAATAATTTTACAACATGAAAATTTATAGAGATAGAGAAAAAGGAAATAGATTCGGTGAGCAAACACGTTTTTATTGATCAAAAATAAAATCAAAAGGAATATTAATTGAACATGTAAGCAAACACAATTTTATTGATCAAAAATAATTTTTTATTTTAAAAAATATTTTTTAAAGTAAAAATTTAAAGGAAAAAAAGATAAATGAAACTTATAAGCAAACATTGTTTTATTGATCAGAAATAAAATAAAAAAATAATTTTTTGACCAGAAAATTTATAAGAACAAAAAAAGATGAATACATCCTGTAAGCAATCGCTATTTTATTGATCAAAAATAAAATTAAAAGGAAAATAATTTTGCAATATAAAAATTTATAGAAATAAAGAAAGAGGAAATAGATCCCGTGAGTAAACACGATTTTATTTATCAAAGAAATATTAATGGAACTCGTAATCAAACACTATTTTATTAATCAGAAATAAGATTATTTTCTATTTTGTTTTAAATAAAAATAATTTTGCAAAGTGAAAATTTAAAAAAACAAAAAAAGATTAATGAAACTTATAAGCAAACAATGTTTTATTGGTCACGAGTAAAATAAAAATGATAATTATTTAACTTGAAAAAATACATGAACAAAAAAGGATGAATAGATCACGTAAGCAATCACTATTTTATTGATCAAAAATAAAATCAAATGGAAAATAATTTTACAACATGATCGAAAATAAAATTAAAAGAAATATTAATGAAACACGTAAGTAAGCACCATTTTATTGATCAGAAATAAAATTATTTTCTTTTTTATTTTGTAGAAAAATAATTTTTTTATGTAAAAATTTAAAGGAATAAAAAAATATAAATGAAACTTGCAAGCAAATATTGTTTTATTGATAAGAAATAAAATAAAAAAAAAATTGACTTGAAAAATTGCAGGAACAAAAAAAGATGAATAGGGTCATGTTTGGATGCAAAAGTTCTAGCTTTTGACTTATGAAGAAGCTAGTCTTATTTTGTTTTTTTATTTTTCTCATATATGCAAAATAAAAAATGTTGTTAAATAGTCATTAATTAGAGATAGGTACTTTTGGAGAAGTTAAAAAAGATGGCTTTTAAAAAAAGTGAAGAGCAAAAGTTAATTTCAACTTCTATGAGAATTTGTTAGTTAAAAAATACATGTTATAAGTATTTATGGAGAAGTTTATCCAAACTAGGCCTTAGATCTCGTAAGCAATCACTATTTTATTGATAAAAAATAAAATCAAAAGGAAAATATTTTTGCAACACAAAAATTTAATTTATAGGAATAGAGAAGGAGGAATTGAACTCGTAAGTAAACACTATTTATTGATCAGAATAAAATTGAAAAAAATATTGGTGAAACTCGTAAAGTTATTGGAAGAAATAAATGATTGAAACATGTAAGCAAATACCGTTTTAGTTATCGTAAATAAAATCGAAAGAAAACAAAATTTAAAGCCCGCAGAAAGTTATTGGAAGAAATAATTGAGTGAAACATGCAAACAAATACCGTTTTAGTGATAGAAAATAAAATCGAAAGAAAAATAAATTTATTGCCTGTACACAATTATTGGAAGAAATAAATAAGTGAAACTTGTAAGCAAACACCGTTTTAGTAATTAGAAATAAAATTAAAAGAAAAATAAATGTGTAGCTCGCAGAAATTATTAGAAAAAATGAATGAGTGAAACTTATAACAAATAAATGAGTGAAATAAATAAATGACTAAAATCTGTAAGTAAATACTATTTTGGTGATCAGAAACAAAATCATAAAAATAAATTTATAGCCCGTAGAAAGTTATTGAAAAAAATAAGAAGGGAATTGAAATGCAAATAATAAAAAAAGAAAGAGCAAAAGGAAAAAAATTTCTTCTCATTGGAGTAGTCCTTTGCTACTGGAAGAAGAAAATCATAAGGAAACTATTTTTTTTTCCTACAGATGAGAGGGAGAGAGAGAGGCGTCAGACCTGTTCTTTTGGCACAACAACGTGAAGTGGGAGAATTTTTTTTTAATACTGTATCCTTAAAGAAATAATATTTTGGTGATCGAAAATAAAATTAAAAAATAAATAAATTTATAGTCCGTAAAAAGTTATTGAAAGAAATAAATGAGTAAAACTTGTAAGTGAACACTATTTTGGTGATCGCGCAAAAATAAAATCAAAAAAAAAATTTATAACTCATAGAAAATTATTAAAAGAAATAAATGAGTGAAACTTGTAATTTAACACCGTTTTGGATTTTTTATTAATTATGAGGATTATTATTTTTCAATATGTTTTTTTGCACAATGTGAAGCCCAAGAAATTTTTGTTACACCGTAGCTGAGGGGAAACGTTCTTTAACTTTCAGTAGAGTTTTTGAGCGGGAGAATTTTCATCCAAATACTGACGCGTGTATAGCTTTTTTTTTTGTTCCAACACCAAAAAACGTTCTTTTAATAGTAGTAATAGAATAGAATAGAAGATAGATTTTTAATCTCTATTTATTATGCTTTAAAAATTGAGTTTTATCTTCTCTATTAGTTCATTTGCTGAGAGATGAGATCATATGCTCACGGACTTTGCCGCGTTCAAACAGCGTCATCTAATTTTTTTTTATTCTACATCGAGGAATATCCCACTGTCTGTATAAGGGTGACTAATTTCTTACAGGAGTTTGTTCAATACCTCTAATGGATGACATTCCCCCAACTGAGATTTTTTTTCTATATCCAAGGCTCGAACCCGAGACTTTGATTAAGGAACAAGAGGTCTTAACCACGTCTCACGCCAACTTCAGTTGGTTAGCGTCATCCAATTTAGTTTAGGGAGCAGGTTTTTTTAAATAATTTTAATCCAATTAAAGAAATTATATATCATTATTATAGTCTTTCAACAATAAAAAGAAATTATACCTTCTATTATAAAAAAAAACTTAAAAAATAATACATTCTATCATTATTTCAAATTATCTTTGAAATTGTAAAATGCTATCAATTTAGTCTCTAAAATTATTAATATTTTAAACCAATCCCTCAAATTGAAATTTTTTCATCATAATAGTTATTTTATATTAGTTAATTTAGTCACTAAAATTGTGAAGGACCAAAAATCAAAATTCAAGAACTAAATTTTTGATTGAGTCGTTATAATACATTTGGAATCTATTATACGATTACAGAATAGTAATTTACCATATTCTCATCTTTATTGAAAACAAGCATTCTTCTTAATTACCTTGAATTTTTTTCGTGTGTGTGTATATATACAGGGCCAAGTGAAGCATTAAAATATGAAGTGCAATATAATCATTCAGTTCGATCATTTTCCCAAGCATGATTGTTATACTATATTAATTTGATTAATTTCCATAACAAGCTACTGCGTGAGAAAGGTTGACATGTAATTGTCCAATACAAGCGTTGATTTGATTAAATATAAGACTAAGAAAATGATGATAATTTCTGTGTTTAAACGAGGCTCATGTTATAATATACGACTTTGCATTGCCAAGTCAACAAAAGATTCATTAGTTAAAGCTATATAGTATATAGTCAACTTTCCCGCGTCTCTCTCTCTCTTTTTGGTCATCGTGTTATTGATGCGAAATATTCCTTTAATAGGCTCTTCCTTTTCAGCTACGTTTTTTCCATCCATAAAATTCGAACACAATACATTACTTAAGGGATCTGAATCAGTTTTCACTCGGACCAATGCAATGTTGGTCCTTCTCTCTCTATACATGCATATGATTTCTATCAGTAACAATCTTCAAGTTATTTCATATGTTCCTTCGCTCATATAAAAAATAAAGCATTATATAATTTTCACAAAAATAGTATTGCAATCTCAATTAGGAAATAGGCCGCGAAAGCTCCTTTTTATTTCTAGTTGGTCATAAACTAGTATAATCCAGACCCATATCAGTTTTGTTCCATTTTTCTTTAATTGGCACGCGTATTAATTTATATCCCCATAGTAAATAATAAATAGTATAAAAGCCGAAAACGGTGTTCTGAATTAATGTTATGCTTAGTTGTCTCCGATAAAAACAAAAAATTAAAAGATGGTAAGAGCTCCTTTCTATGACAAAAATGGACTTAAGAAAGGTGCATGGAGTAGAGAAGAGGATGAGAGGTTAAGAGCTTACATTCAGAGACATAGTCATTCTAATTGGCGTCAACTCCCCAAGTTTGCAGGTATATATATATTTTTCGCAATTAAGGATGTTGGGAATTGGGTAGCCATGTAAATGCTATAACTTCATTTCCAGCACTGATATGATATATGGTGATCAATATATGCTTAATTTGTGTTTACTTGTTAAGTTTCAGTTTTCACTTTGATAATTGATTATTGATATTATATCCATGGCAATCAATTAAATATCATGAAGCTGATCTCCTGCTGCCTGAATAGTTTCAGCTTTGTCAATTTAGGAATAAGAAATCTACAATATCTGGGATTGGTTATTCTGCACTCTGCAGTTAATTATTATAATTGGTACATGTTAATCAGTGTTCACTGCTGTTTTGTCACTCACAGGTTTAGCAAGATGTGGGAAAAGTTGCAGACTTCGTTGGTTGAATTACCTAAGGCCAGATCTAAAACATGGGAACTACACCCGAGAGGAAGAAGAAATAATCATCAAATTACACCAACAACTTGGAAATAAGTACATAATTAACCTGCGCGCAGTTTTTGACAATTTCATTCAAAATTCAATAGATATTCTTTATTTATTTATTTATTTTTGTACTGTGAATCGCATATTTCGAGTGTCCTTGGGAAATGAACATCATACGCATATATATACCATTACTTTTTCTATATTTTTTATTTAGGTGAGTTCTATCTAAATCAAAATGGAAAAAATATATTAAACAATCTTGTACTTCTGTCTTCTTATAATTTCTTCTGTTTGTTTGTGTAATTCACCTAGCTAGATCAAGAGTGAAAGATAGTTAAGTTAATTACCCATACGAAGCTAATTAAAGTTGGATATACCAAAATCATTTAAAACTCATGACTGCTAGCTATATATTGATAAATTGACAGACAGTAGTGTCATTTTTGTTCCTATATAGAGTTGCATAATTTTCTTTACCACTAGATTTTGGTGTTAGTATCTAAACTCTAGTGTCTAATGATCACTTCCCAGATGGTCTCTGATTGCTGAAAAGCTGCCTGGAAGAACAGACAATGAGGTAAAGAACTATTGGCACAGCCACCTGAAAAAGTACTGCTCAAAAAAGAGCAACGAGTTGAAGCACTCGAACTCGAAGCCAGGTGATCATAATCTTGAAGGAAATCGTGCGGCTCATCATGATCAGTTTGTAAGACCAGATCAAAGCCCAGGTTCCGATGACTTGCATCATATCTTAGAAAGCTCAGTAGTACCCAATATGTCCACAGAAACGTCATCAGAAGGAGACAACGTTAACAACTATTCCCCTCCCTCCATTCTTGCACGGTCAACCATGAACTGTCCCAGGATCATAAAAGAAGATACTAGTGTTGCTCCATCTCCATGGGTAACATTCGAAGAATTCGGCGGTGATTTTTGGACTGAACCATTCGTCGTAGAAGATTATACATACACTACTCATGATGAGATATGTAGCAGGGAAGGCATAGCCTTATTGATTCCTAACTTTTTATACGACGGTACATATTTTGTTTGAGAATCTGGAAGACTTTGCTTGATTTTTATGAGCTTTTTTTTATTCTCTTTCGGAAGAATGATTTGTTGGAGATAGGGACGAGGACGAGGACGAGGGATTAACATCTCCCGTTATAAATGTTCAAATGAGGGAGCTGGGTTATTTCAATTTGTGTTAAATATGTTTTTAGCCTGATAAATAGGAAAATATTTATCTTTAATCTCTAAAAAAATTGTTTCTTTTTTTGTCTTTAAATTTTTGGAAATGTTTCAGTTGACCTGGCGGTCTAGTTTTCCTGCCGGCTAAACTCTGGGTTGCCATTATTGTAGTCTTTGTAAATGTCGATACTCCTGATCGATCCTGAGAAGATATATAATATATTGGCACTAGAATATGTATATTGTAAATTTTTGTTGACAATTGAAAAAGAACAAAACGGATGAACGGGTGGTATTCAAGGATTAGATTTGATGGGTGTTGTATCCATGGTGGAAATAGGATCTTGGAAAACCAGAAAAATATATAGAAAAGGGATAGAAAGCATCACATCTCAATCCTAACAATTAAGCTTTGTCTACGATCTCATAAAAAAATTGATGTCATGAGCCCAGGTGCTACGAGCACAAATCCAGTCTCGGCCAGGGTCGGGGAAGGGGGAAAGGGAAAAAGGTAGGAAATAAAAAATTTAGAATTGAGAAGGGTAAAAATAAATTTTTTAAAATATTTTTTTAATTTTAAATATAGTCACAAAGGTTATAAGTGACATGTTTTTTGAAATAAGAGACAAAAAAATAGACAAATTATTTTAAAAGACTAAAATTGAACATTTTTCTATTCAAGAGATGGACTACAAACATATTTAACCATCCCAATTTTATACGATAGTATACAATAGTAAAATGAGTAAAATACCATGTTTTGAAATAGGCCCTTGTTTGGATTTTGTTTTTTGGATAGGAAAATGTTTGAATATAATTGACATTAGAAATATGAAAAATCACGTTTTGAAGCTGTAAACGTACAGACCAACAAAAAAAAGCAGTAAACGTCATGTCTAAAATTTTTGGAGCAAAATTCGTATCAGCATGTCTAATAATTATGGTGCCATTTATGGTGGACCGATAGGAAAACTTGTCCACCGTACTCAAATGCAAAAATTATCCACTAATAGAGGTTTATGCTGAAATTCATATCGACCCCAACAGAGTTAAATATTTGAAATAAAGCTCAACAAAAATTTAAAATTAGACAGTGGAATTTTTAGAATTTTCTAATCCCGCATTAAACGAGATGTGTGATTGCCCTCAAATTTTAATGGGACATTGGAAGGTGGGCTTTCTGTTCTGTATTGAAAAATTTGTTGTCTCGTACCATTTTTTGCCAGTCCTTTTTAGTAATCAAAAAACCCTTTTTTTGGTCGAAATTTTTTCAACCAATTCAACTTATTTTTTTTAATCAATAACCCATTCAACTTCTTAATGAATGTGTTCATAGTATTATGCTTATTTTTTAATAAATAAATGTATTAAAAATATATATAATTAATTTAATATGCAAAAGTATTTATTTTAATATTTTTAACGGTACATATTAATTATATATTTGATATAACATATAACCTCTCAATTTATACCATCTCCAATGGTGGTTTTTATATGTGTTTTTACACGTGAGAGTTGGTTCTTATTTTTTGTGGTATTAGAGTTGGTTGACGTGGTTATCATGTGTAAGAACAGTTTTTATATAAGAATCGGTCTGGTTATTACACATTAAAAAATTACTTTCTTACATAAAATAATGTAATTGTGGGACCCGCTAAAGGTAAGTTAAGAACCAATGTTCGGGTCCCATGTAGGTGGCTCACTTGATTAAGTTGAGAGACATAAGGTGGTGAAAGTTGGAGTTTTAGTATTCGAATCCCTCTCCCTTCCTTCTAACAACTAACTCACTAATTACTAACCAGATGACCTATAAAAAAAGAACCAATGTTGGGTTTTATCATTAGAGTGAAAAGTAGTAAAAAATCTTAAATCCAATGTGGTATCTTTGAGTCCACTAAAAGAGAAATAAGAACCCAAAATCAATTCTAGCATTGGATATGCTCTTATAAAATAAAATTATTAATTAAAAATAATGTGTATGATTATAACAGTTAAAATAATATAGCATATGTATATACTATACATAAATACAATAATATTATATAAAAGTAAAAAAAATATTTAATATTTAACATTAAGTCAAAAAAAATATTTAATATTATTTATTAATTAAATATTTAATTATTATATTAAAACCGTCACTGTAGCGCAGTGAACGGGTTTCAAGCTGGAATTAAAATAACAAGCATAAAACGGCATGGGTTCTATTACTATAATAATACCTTATTATTGGGTATATAACATAAATATGATTAATGAATACTACATTTTTATGACCCTCATTAGCAAATATGTTTTTACTTTTCAGATTACCTCCTGACCAGGTAACCCCCCAAAATCTGAGCCACTTAATTGTTTATTCAATTTATCAATGGTATTTAATGCATTTGGGTATGATGGACAAATTTTCCTATTGGTCCACCATAAATGTAATTATAAAAACTTACTTGTTGGTTTTATAGAAAATGTTTGGATGGATTGATCTTAATTTTTTTGTAAAATGATGTTTTAATAAGATAGACAATATATATATATATATAGGATCATTTATTTGGTGAATCAGTAGTATATGACAAGATATCACATGCCCTTGCTTTATATATCTTGTGTTCCGGTTAAAATTTATCCTGTAGTGAGGGCGGGGTAAAAAAAAAATATTTAAAATTATATTATTAAATAAGTTTATATATAATAATTAGGAGAGTATGTGTGTAAAATTTGTCTAGTGGTAAATATGTGTCCATCCATGCGACATGGGTTAAAATCATTAGAGTGTTTCTTTTTAATTTGGGTTAGTTATATATTTAGTCTCTCACATTAGATATCCTAATTTGGATCCTCCTATTTTTAATTGCGTGAGTTGAGTTTGTTAAATTTTTTTTCTCATTTATAATCAACTCTCTATCATTACTTTTCTTCCATTTGCTAACAAAAATACTTAGGTGACACTTTCATCATTTTGTGGTCACGTAACATCTCAGCTTGCTAAAAAAGCCTTTTTAATAAAATAGAAGGCTTTACAAAAATAATAAAATTATATGAACTAGACAGTTGACCCGTGCATTTGCACGGGTTGGCGGATCGCGTTGGTTTTTACACATAAAAATTTTATGACACTATTTTTTGTATCTTAGTTATATGTGGAAACTCAATGTTATAAGAAGTCAACAATTGCTTATATCGATAAAAATAAATGACAAATCAAATGAACAAAATAAAGAGAAAAGATAAATAAAATAATTTAATTCCAAACCTTAGAGAAAACATGAATAAAACTTACAAGCAAACATGATTTTATTATAAAAATTAAAATTAAACAAAAACAATTACGTTAGCTAAAAAATTATAAAAAAATAAATGAAACCCATAAACAGAAGCTATTAAAATTAAAGGGAATATATTTTGTAACCTAAAAATTTATAGGAACAAAAAATGAATAAAACTTGCAAACAAATACAATTTTATTTACAAAAAATGAAAGTAAAAAAAATTAACTTTGTAACATGAAAATTTACCAGAACAAAAAAATATGAATGACACTAAAAAATAAATACTATTTTATTTATCAAAATCAAAATTAAAATTAAAAGAAGAATATCTTTGCTCTAGAAATTTATAAGAACATGAAAACATGAATCAAACTTGTAAGTAAATGTCGTTTTATTTATCAAAAATAAAATTTAAAAATAATAATTTTACAATCTAATAATTTACGACAACAAAAAAATTATGAATGAAAGCTGTAAATAAACATTAATTTATTTATGAAAAATAAAATTAGAAAAATATAGTTTTGCAATTTAATAATTTACAAAACAAAACAAAAACTTGAATGAAACTCGTAAATAAATAATATTCTATTTATAAAAAAATAAAATTAAATGAAAATAATTTTGCAACCTCAAAATTTATGAAAATGAAAAAATTTAGATAAAACCCATAAATAAATACTATTTTATTTATTAAAAAATAAAACTAAAAAAAAGTTGTTTTACGACCTTAAAATAGTCGGATACAATATTGTCATATTAAGACAATAATAAAATATTGAAAAAGAAGTAAGAGATTGAAGATGCAAAATTTGATACTTGTTTTGATGGGTTCAATTTTCTTAAATAGACAATAGATAAATAGATAATAAAAAAATAATTAATTAAAAATTTTATAAAGAAAAATGGAAATGATTGTTACTACACACGAGAATACTGTGTCGATACTTAATCAAAAGTTATATAATATATAGATAAATAATAGATATTAATATTATTATTTTATTTTATTTAATGAAGTCTAATTAATTAAAAATAAAAAAAGTTAAAACGTGCGCAAAAATGCTTGATGTGATATTAACCAATTATTATATAAGTAATAAATTTTTTTTTGGTCGTATATAAGTAATAATAGATAAGTAATAGATAACATAAGCGTATAATAAACCACTCATTCAAGCGGTGCATCCATAGAAAGCCTTTTTTTTGGTACACACCCATAGAAAGCCTTTATTATTGTAAGGGGACGGGGATTAAGACCCGTGTTTGATTTTTGGCGGGGAATAATTCGTAGTTAGATTTTATTTATTTTTCTCAAACACAAATTAGTTTAGATGTATTTTTTTTTCAGAAATACTGTAGGTATAAATTAAAAAAGGGTTAAATATCATTTTTTTATTTTTAGTCCCTACTTAATTTCATTTCTAGTTTTGGTCCTCTGTTTATTCATCATTTAGAAAATTAGTCCCTCTAATCAAACTGTTTCTGTTAAGTGCTGATGTGGCAGACGAAACTCCACGTCAGCACAGGCCAGCTGGATTTTTTTGACAATGTGGCGTCCACATGAGCAATGACTGATTTTTTTTATCATCAAAATTCAAGTAGGAGATTGAGGACTCCGATCTCTTTGTCGGTGAGGCCGTCGAGGAAAGGGGAGTTTTTTTCTGGTGAGTTTGAGGAAAGGGGAGATGTCTCCTCGTTCTTGGCTTCTTGTTCATCTTCGCCAGAGCTCTACTCGCGTCTTTGCCGGCGAACATGGCATCGACTCTGTTTTTCTTTCACCTTTATTAATTCCACCAATTTATCCTTTTATTCCTTCCTTCTTTTAGTTTCACATCACGCCTTCCCTCGTCCACCTACCGGTCCTCTCAATTTATTCTTATCTCTTTTCATCTTTCATCACCACCATTATTTTGCTTTATCAAACACAGTTAAATAATTCAGAATAAATATTAAATTTATCAAGGGTGTTATTTTCTTTATCAAAGTCAAAAATCACAATAATAATATAGGGGAAAGGTAATTCTTCCTTACTATTATATAAATTATTTTAAAGAGAGATTCTTGGGTAATGGATTCTAGGTGTATCTGAAGGAAGGAAGAATGGGAGAGAAGTGGGTGATGGGTGAAATACAATGATGGTGAGAGCAGTGACTAGTGTCTACTAGTGATGGTGACAACATTAACTAACGTTTGTCTTTTTCTTCTTCTTGGATGACCATGAACATTACACGCGGTTCATTCTCCAGCCTGGTTTTCCATAACAAGAAAATCGGGGGAGGAGTAGGGACGATGTGAGTAGGAAGGGAAAGGGGGGATCGCCGGATTGGGGGTCTGATTTGGGGATTAGGGTTTTTGTTTTTGTTTTTGTTTTTGCATTTTGTTCTTTGTTTTATTAAAAAATTAAAAATTTATTGATAACAAAAAAAATATCTGAATCATTGCCCACGTGGATACCACATTGTCAAAAATGTCCAGCTGGCCTGTGTTGATGTGGAGTTTCGTCTGTCACATCAGCATTTAACACAAGCAGTTTGACTAGAGGGGCCTATTTTGTAAATGAGGAATAAACAGAGGACCAAAACTAGGAACAAAATTAAGTAAGGACTAAAAGTAAAAAAGTGGTATTTTATAAGGATCAATAACATATTTAACCCATTAAAAAATTAATTAATTAATTTATATTCATCACGTGGCATGGAAATAGTTGTTCTCAGTACGTATTACTTATCGTCAATCTAAAAGGATGCTGACATATAACGTATGACGTAGTTTGCTAACGCTAACTCGTCCCGGTCGTCACTCGTCGGGGATCGACATTCACATGGTAAATTTAATAATTAACTTATAAGAGTGCGAATATTACCTTGCTTTGGTGTACAGGCATATTATTTTACGGGGTTAAATATGTTATTAGTCTATATAATTAATAGGTTAATATTCGTTTTTAATTTCTCAAAATTTGTGTCTCTTTTTAGTTTTTATTTTTAAAAAATATATTATTTTTAGTCTCTATGACTTTTTTTAATTTAAAACATATTTTTTTAAAAATTCATTTTAACCCCTCATAATTTTTAATTTTTAATTTTTAATTAATCCTCCTTTTCCATTTCTAAAAAGGTTAATTTTGGTCTCACTCGATGACCCAACCAGATCAACCCATATTACATGCTATTTAAACAATGTTTGATACTTTTAATTTGGCACTGTTTAAATATCATGAAAATTTAAGCAATGTTCATATAACTTCATCAAACATTGTTTAAATTTTATGAAAATTTACAAACTTGATCTACTCGATAAAAATATTTAATTTGACAATTAGATTGATGAAGTTTGATATCCATGATGAGTTATTAAGCGACGGATCCCTCGTATATATGTATATAAAATTTGCATAATGAGCTCATGCCAAATTTGCCAGAAAACCCAGGAGTCCTTATATGAATGATAGAATTAATTGGTACCTACTTGACATTTTTAATTTCAATCATAATTCTCTTTGAGTTGGATATTTTTCTGAGTTTCCCATGGGTTTCTTCCATGAGAGACAATTCTCTTTGAGATACAGTGAGATACTAAATGTGAACACCTCTCTTAGTGAGTATTTGAACCGTGATTTGCTATGTTATAGAAGCTAGACTAGCCCCTTCTGCTATATCCAATCTCTGTTGGTTATCTGTGTTAGAAATTGAAACAAAATCAAATAAAGAATCCAATTATATAGAATAAAATTTTAAATTGAATTAGAAATCTAAACTGTAAACTTAGGGAACCTTTGTTAGCAGTTCTTAAAAAGAACTCACTAATTAAAGGTTCTATTTATTTTCCAAATTTTTATAATTAATTTCTTGTTTCTGCTCTTACAAATGCAATGTCCTTTCTTCTTTTTGTGACAAATTTATTTCCCTCTTTCGACGTATACCTCCACCGTTGTTTCACTGTCATTCCACCGTCGTTTTACCATTCATTCAAATGCTTCATTTCACCGTTTCACCATTTATTTCCATACTTCACTATAACAGTGGCTTCTAGCATGGTCCGATCCCTAAGTGGACCATGTAGTCCGGTGCGCCCAAACACATGATATAGGAGGTTAGTATAGTTATATGAAATTGACCCCAGATGTTATGAAAAATTATGAAGTGACCTTGAAACTTTTAAAAATTTACAAACTTAAACCTGGCACATAATTTGGAGACATTACACCGTTTTGAGAGTTTCACATGACATATATTTGTTTTCTTTATTTCGTTAATCTCTTCGAGAGGGTGAGTCCAAAAACATCGTGTCTAATAAAGAGTGAGCTTCAGAGTGAGGTATCTGGAAAAACAAGGGAAAGGGTGTGGTAAATCGCTACCATGATGATCACCTCGTAGGAAGTTCTGGTGTGGTGTCGATTTCATGTTTTGGCTATTTTTCAACGAAGGATGAGCACTGATTCAACTTATTTATTTAAATTACTTAACAATTTCTTCATTTCTCTTCACACTAATATAAGCCCCACAATATTATGCCATGATATATTTTTTCTATTCATTTACAATTTTTTACAATTATTTTATCTGCGCTTACTTTTTTTAATATTATTGTAGTAAAATTTTTAAATTATATTCACGGCTCCTACTTAATATTAAATTTAATAATATTGTTATGTAGTACCAAATAAAGGTGTTCGAGGATTGGATTGTATCGGTTTTAAGAGAAAATCTATCCGATCCGATCATTTCGGTTTGCTCTTTGATCATTTGTCGGTTTGATTCTAAAATCAAATCCGATCCTGATCCAATTTTTTTCTATTTGGATTGGATTGTTTTTTGTTTTTAAAAAAATTATAAATATTTTTAAAATAGACAAAAAATTATTTTTGTTTCTCATTTCATAAACTAAGTACATATAAAAAAATATACTAGCAATTAATATGAAATCACCACATTAGACCTCACATTATATGATATATTGTCTTAAAATATAAATTATCTTAACTTCTCTCATATAAAAGTACAGGAGAGTAGTGAAATTTTAAAAATAATAGTATATGTATATAAAAGATCGATTTGAATTTGGTTGGATCGGTTTTTTTTTTTCTATGGGATCCAAAATCTGGTCCAATTCAACAAAAAATTGGTTTTTTTCGGTTTTCGATTTGTTTGGTTCTCGGTTATTTGATTTGACCACCACGGTTTATACTCGATTGAATCAGTTATTGTTGTTAGTTGGCTAGGGACTTTATGGTTAGGGAAGTTAGCTTGGGTAGTTTTCTATTACTTGCTTATAACAGAATGTAAACCAATCAGTTAGTGATCATGTTATTCAATGAGAGCTTATATAAAG
Organism: Glycyrrhiza uralensis; assembly: GCA_030159175.1. NCBI lineage: Eukaryota > Viridiplantae > Streptophyta > Magnoliopsida > Fabales > Fabaceae > Glycyrrhiza > Glycyrrhiza uralensis. The sequence continues at coordinate 49,136,021 of BRZY01000003.1, read as the reverse complement.
ACTCATGTAATCACTTGTAATCAGTTGATGAATCACATTAATGAAAGGCTAATTGATTCTCTAAACACTCTCTTCTCTATCTCATCTTTCTCATCTGAATTCGCACAAGTTCTTAGTTTCCATTGTTACTTCAAGTTGCGGTTTGCCTGCGTCCGATTCCAGCGTCCAACGCTTGCGTCCAGTCTGAGCGTCCAGTGCTCGAATCGTAACAAGTGGTATCAGAGCCTGGTTGGTTAAAGATCCAAGGAGATGGGTTCTGCAAAGTATGACATTGAGAAGTTCACGGGCAAGAATGATTTCAGTTTATGGAGAATGAAGATGAGGGCTCTTCTGGTTCATCAAGGACTAGAGCAGGCTCTTGAAGGAGAGAAGAAGCTCCCTGACACGATGACAGAAAAGGAGAAGAAGGACTTGCTTGATAAAGCACACAATGCTTTGATTTTATCCCTTGGTGACAAGGTTTTAAGGGAAGTCTCGAAGGAGAAGTCAGCTGCTGCAATTTGGCTCAAATTGGAGAACCTGTACATGACCAAATCCTTGGCCAACAGGTTATATTTGAAACAGAAATTGTACACCTTCAAGATGCAATCCGGGAAGGCATTGGAGGATCACTTGGATGACTTCAACAAGATCATTCTTGATCTTGAAAACATTGAGATCAAGATTGATGATGAAGATCAGGCCCTGCTGTTGCTCAGATCACTACCTAGTGAATTTGATAGCCTATCAGATACACTCATTTATGGCAGGGACACACTGTCATTGGAGGAAGTTCAGACAACACTCTCTTCGAAAGAATTGAAGAAGAGGTGTGAAGAAAGGAGTGATCAAGCTGCTGAAGGACTGTACTCAAGAGGCAGGCCAGAAAAGAGAGATTTTAAGAACAAGAAGGGATCAAGATCCAAGTCAAGAGATGGCAAGAGGAGTAAGTGTTTTATCCGTGGGAGTGAGGAGCATCTCAAGAAATAATGCCCTGAAAACAAGAAAAACAAGAAGAATGGGGAGCAGAAGCATGGTGATGCTGACATTGTTTCAGAAGGCTATGAGAGTGCAGAAGTCATGTGTGTTTCAGAAGGAGAAATCCATAAAGAATGGGTCCTTGATTCTGGATGCACATTCCATATGTGTCCAAATAAGGATTGGTTCATCAACTATAGTGAGAAGAGTGGAGGGCAGGTCTTGTTGGGAAATAACAAGGCTTGTAAGGTGGTTGGAACTGGAGCCATAAAGCTGAAACTTGCAGATGGAGCAATAAGGATCTTGCAAGAGGTAAGACATGTTCCTGACTTAAGGAGAAATTTGATTTCTCTTGGAATGCTGGATGCACAGGGCTACATGTACAAGGCTGAAGGTGGAGTTCTGAAAATCACAAAGGGATCCATGGTCATGATGAAGGGAAAGCTGCAAAATGGACTATACTTGCTCCAAGGAAATGCTTTGGTGGGAACTGCTGCTGTTTCAGAAGTAGATCAATCTCAAGCAAGTCTTTGGCACAAGAGACTTGGACATACCAGTGAGGGAGGTCTAAAGGAGTTGAACAAGCAGAAACTGCTGGGAAAGGACAGCATCACATCACTTGATTTCTGTGAGCATTGTATTTTTGGGAAGGCAAAGAGGCTGAGATTTGCTACTGCAGTGCATCACTCAAAAGGCACTCTTGATTACATTCACAGTGACTTGTGGGGACCATCAAGAGTTCCATCACATAGTGGAGCAAGGTATTTCTTGTCCTTCATTGATGATTTTTCAAGAAAAGTGTGGATCTATGTTCTTAAAAGTAAGACTGAGACCTTTGCAAAGTTCAAAGAATGGAAGGCACTTGTTGAGAATCAAACCAGCAGGAGGATTAAAAGGCTAAGAACAGATAATGGTTTGGAATTTTGCAATGAAGAATTTGATCAGTGTTGCAAGGAAAATGGAATTGCCAGACACGAGACAGTTAGAGGAACTCCCCAGCAGAATGGACTTGCAGAAAGGATGAACAGAACTGTGATGGAGAGAGTCAGGTGCCTGCTGTCGAATGCAAACTGTTCTAGACACTTCTGGGCTGAGGCAGCTAGTATAGTTGCTTACTTGATCAATAGATGCCCCTCTGCAGCTATTGATATGAAGACACCAGAAGAAATGTGGTCTGGACATCCTCCAAGCCTGGAAAATCTGAAAGTTTTTGGATGTGTGGCTTATGCACATATAAATCAAGGCAAGCTTGAGCCAAGGGCCTTGAAGTGCATGTTTCTAGGATACCCTCAAGGAGTGAAGGGGTTCAGATTGTGGTGCATAGAGAAAGGACAACCTCGGGTACTGATCAGCAGAGATGTGGTGTTCAGAGAATCTGAAATGTTCTATGAAAACTCATGTCATCAGCAACAAGAACCAGCTGGTGATGAGAGGATTCAGTTGGAGGTGGAGCCAATGCATCATGAGATCAATGAGGAACCTGAAGTTGATCATGAGGAGCAGACTGAGGACATCACACAGCAGGATCAGCAGGATTATCTCCTGGCTCGAGACAGGAACAGAAGAACCATCAAGCCACCAAACAGATTTGGCTATGTTGATTTGGTTGCTTTTGCTCTCACTGCAGCAGAAAGCATTGAAGGAAATGAACCCTGCAGCTATAAAGAAGCTGTGAACTGCAAGAAATCACAGAATTGGATTGCAGCTATGAAGGAGGAGTTAAGTTCCTTACACAAAAATTGTACTTGGGTACTGGTTGATAGGCCCAAAGGCAAGAAGCTTGTTACCTACAAATGGATTTTCAAGCTGAAGGAAGGGATTCCAGGAGTGGAAAAGGCCAGATTCAAGGCAAGGTTGGTGGCAAGGGGTTTTACACAAAGGGAAGGCATTGATTATAATGAGGTGTTTTCTCCTGTTGTAAAACACTCTTCAATTAGAATGATGTTGGCCTTAGTTGCACAAGAAAACATGGAATTGGAGCAGCTTGATGTGAAGACTGCATTCTTACATGGTGAGCTTGAGGAGCAGATCCACATGACTCAGCCTGAAGGATTCATTAAGAAGGGTGAAGAAAACAAGGTGTGCTTGTTGAAAAGGTCCCTCTATGGCCTTAAGCAATCCCCTAGGCAGTGGTACAAAAGATTTGACACCTTTGTTCTGAGGAATGGTTTCAAAAGGTGTGAATATGATGGTTGTGTCTATTTGAAGAAAACAGCAAAGGGAGATGTCATCTACTTACTTCTCTATGTAGATGATATGCTGATCGCTTGCAGCAGCAAGGAAGAGATCAGGAAGGTGAAAGAAATACTTGAGAGTGAATTTGAAATGAAGGATGTGGGAGCTGCCAGCAGGATACTGGGAATGGAGATTTCTAGAAACAAGGAAAGGGGAACTCTATTCATTTCTCAGCAGAATTACATAGCCAAGATCCTGAAGAGATTTAATATGGATCAAGCCAAGGCAGTGATCACCCCCATGGCTCAACACTTCAAGCTCTCTAAGCAGGCTTCACCAAAGACTGAGGAGGAGGTTTCCTACATGAAGAATGTTCCATATGCAAATGCAGTAGGCAGTGTCATGTATGTGATGATTTGCACTCGACCAGACTTGGCTTATGCCATGAGTCTGGTCAGCAGGTACATGGGGGAGCCTAGAAAGTTGCATTGGGAAGCTATGAAATGGATCTTCAGATACTTAAAGGGAACCTCTGAAGTTGGATTATTGTATTGAAGGCATGAAGGCGATGATGATGGAGTGACTGGTTTTGTTGATTCAGATTATGCAGGCTGTTTGGATACTAGAAGATCATTGACAGGTTATGTGTTCAAGTTCTGTGGCAATACTGTGAGTTGGAAATGCAACCTCCAACATGTGGTGTCCTTGTCCACAACTGAAGCTGAGTTTATTGCTGTAACTGAAGCAATCAAGGAAGCAATTTGGATGAAAGGAATGACTGCAAGTTTGAAGGGTGAAAAGGCAGTTCCAAAGGTGTTCTGTGACAGCCAAAGTGGCATTCATTTGGCTAAGAATCAGATGTATCATGAGAGAACTAAACACATAGATGTCAAGCTCCATTTTGTGAGGGAAATCACAGCAAAGGAGGAGATGATTTTGGAAAAAGTCAACACTGATGACAACCCAGCCGATCTGTTAACAAAAGCATTGTCTGGTCCTAAGTTCAAACATTGTTTGAAGATCCTGCAGGTTGCATAAAGTCAAGCCAAAGGTGGAGAATTGTTGTTAGTTGGCTAGGGACTTTATGGTTAGGGAAGTTAGCTTGGGTAGTTTTCTGTTACTTGCTTATAACAGAATGTAAACCAATTAGTTAGTGATCATGTTAGTCAATGAGAGCTTATATAAAGACTCATGTAATCACTTGTAATCAGTTGATGAATCACATTAATGAAAAGCTAATTGATTCCCTAAACACTCTCTTCTCTATCTCATCTGAATTCGCACAAGTTCTTAGTTTCCGTTGTTACTTCAAGTTGCGGTTTGCCTACGTCCGATTTCAGCGTCCAACGCTTGCGTCCAGTCTGAGCGTCCAGTGCTCGAATCGTAACAGTTATGAACACCTTTAGTACCAAATTAATTAACCCAACATAAAAAGATTTTTAATTAACGCAACATAATAACTCATGTAATATTTGTATTATACTAATAAATTATATCTATATTAATTTATTAAAATTACAACATTAAAAACTACTTTACATTCGAACTGATGCGCGAACGGATCACCAGGGAACTTCTTTTCCGTTATTTACATCGTTATCTAACTTTTATAAATAATCATACTTAATAATAAAGTTTTTCAATTAAATATACTTCAAGACCTTCTTTGAAAATTCCTTAAACTTCCTTCTTTACAGGTCCAATAGGTAGCCCTCATGAGATCCTAGCCATTCGTTTCTTTTAATAATGTATCAATGGCAACAAATGCCCATGGGACTACATGGTCCACTTAGGGACCGGGCCATGCTAGAAGCCACCCTCGGCCTCCAACAGTTATAAGCGACGTCATTACTTTGTATTTGTCATTTTGTTTTTTTTTATTTGTTTCTATTTGCGTAGTTCGCTTCATTGTACGTAGTTGTCACTTTGTACTTATTCTAGGTATAGATACATCATACATGTAGTCCTAGTTGGTAGTTTTTAGTCGTGTATATATATACAAGTGATCGAATTCAATTTAGTACTAGTCATCACTATTGTTTAATGTTAATTTGATCGTGTAATTGTCTAAAGCCATTGTCTCTACTCATATTCACTTGACTTGATAAAAAGAAGTCTTCATGCAAAAAAGTTTAAGTAAACAGTGAGATCACTGGTCGCCTGACAGGGGCGGCGGAGGGAAGGAGGACTTGGCCCGGCGGGGGGGTGGGGGATGGCACCACCCAAGCCAATGATTTTTTTTTCTTATATATGCATATATAGATAGATATGTGGCCTCACCTCTATCTAGTTTATTTATTAAAATATATAGTATGATATAATTGGTTCGTTACGTATGTAATTTTTTAATGTTATTTGAAAAAATATTATTAAAAGTAGATATTGAAAATATTATTTGAAGAACGTGTAGTATTATCAATGTGTAGTATTATTAAAATTATTTAATAATACTACTATTTTATTTAAAAAAGTTAAAATTGACCGTGATTTATACCATAATTTTCTTCTTTCTTTTAATTAAGTAATTAGATGCAGTAGCTTAAGCTCTCCACCCAATTTTACTTTTTGGTATATGTGACTAAATCACCAAAACTAATCACAATAGTAGTTATATATAAAAATAATAGTTATATATCAAAAAAAATTACTATATATGTTGTAAATGTAAAAGTTTAAATTTTTTTATTGAGTTATATGCTTTTTTATCATGGCACCCCTTAAATAAAATTCCTGTCTCTGCCCCTGCTGGACGATGAGTATAGATTAATCCTTCTCTAGACATAAAGATCATCGGGATGAATTTTATCTATCTAAATAAGACTTTTCAAACACATGATCGAAATTGTTTTGTTTGTACATAAAACAATGAAAAAAAATATTTGAACATTTATGTGCTCTCTTACACCTAAAAAAAAATAGAGATAGAAGATAGAGAAGTATTAATAGAGAGAAATAAAGAAAAATATAGATATTAGATAGAGTTGTTCTATGAAAATATGTTAAAGAGGTCTAAGTGAATGTTTTGAAATTTATTGGCACTCTTTTCAATGCATTTAGGGAGTCATAAAGTGATTTAGTAATAAAACATAATAGTTGGAATGATAAAAAAATTATTGGTTCAAACTTTTCCATTAACATAACATAATAATTTATTAATATTTACGTATCTAATTTTTTTTTTCTAATATATTCCAAACCCAATTTAGAAAAACAACTACTTTATATTTATCCATTAATCACCAATATTGAAAATAGTGCTAAAGCAATTCTAAGACAAGTGCGCAAATCTCCTTGCAGATAGTATATGCTACTATACTTGGCAACTTCAATGGGGTGCTTATTAAGCACCCTATTGTGGAAAAAAAAAAGTGAATGTTTAATAAAGAAAAATGCTTGCATAAATATTTTTTTTCTTTTAGTAGATTTTATATGTATTTATAAGTTTTAATTGTATATAAAATTATTGATAAAATTTATTTAATAAATTTTTTTGAGTTGTTAAATTGGAGAAATTAAATATTTATTAGGTATTTATATTAAAAAAAATAAATAAATAATATGTACGTGTAAAATCCACTTAAACATTTAAAAGTGGGTGTTCCACTAGATATGGCCTTGCTCAGTTACTTTTACGGTCTTGTCACTAATAGTAAGAGGTTGCTCCTTTTTATCATGTCTGTGCTGACATCATTACCTATGACGTAATTTACTAAACGCAATCTGTGTAAGTCGTGGGATTAAGTCAGTAAAATAATATTAATTTATGCAGACTGCTTTTATATTTCATATAATGTTTAAGTTAAAATATACTTAAACACAGATATGTTTTTTTCCTACCTCACCAAAAAAAAACACAGATATGTTTGTTAATGTTTTTATATTGTTCATATTTAATTATACTATATAATTATTTTTTAATTACTAAAATGAATTCTTTTATTTTATAGAAAAAGAAAGATATTCTAACATAGCCCATGGTGAGGTTGAGGCTATTCACAAGAATCTCCCTGCCATAACTCAATTAAAGTTAACGCTAACTTCTAAAATAATCAATGAAAGTAACGTTAGCGATAGATTAATGAGAAAAAATAGTGTCGAATTTTTAATCTAAAATTATTTAATATGTATTTATCAGTATAAATTAATTTTCCATCAATATTTACCATTCTTTAATTAATTAAGACAAAATTAATAATGAATTATGCGGTAAAAATATAAGTGATCGTGAAATCCATTGAATTATTTTTTAATTTGCTTTTTATATATAAAAAATAAATTAACGATGGCACCGAACCATGATGTAGACATCTTTGGCCGGTTTTCTTGAGAATCCAATAATTAAGCACATTGAGTTATTGTGTTATCGTTCAAACTTGCACTAATCTCAAGTATTTTAATATATGCAGAACTTTCCACGACTCATTACTCATTAGATTGCTAATAGGGCCCTGCACATCATAAAAAATGTAAATACTAGGTTGATAGTTATTTGTTACTTAAGTTAATTGATTTTTTTTGTCAAAAAAAGTTATTAATTCTTTTTAAATTTGAGTTTTTTCATTTTTTCCCTTAATATATAAAGTTGCCTCTTGTATTTTTTTTTTCATTATCATGCATATTGCCTTTATATATTTTTGTCTATATGATTGTGTTACAAAACAACTACCTATGGTATGTTTGGAAGAGTTTATTTATAACTTATTTGAGTTTATCTTATGACACGAGTACTTGTGCAGGTATTTGGGAGAGTTTATTAAAATAACTTATAGCATGTCAATATGCTGTTTTCAACCTATTTCAATAAACTCTCCAAAATAGCATATGAAAATAGATTATAGTTTATATGAAAACATTTATTGTTCTCTCTTTGGTTAAAGAAACAACTTGTCTATAAACACTTAATTAAGTTGTTTATTCAAACACACGTTTTTTTAATGAAGATCTAAACACACCCTTAAACTTTAAAGAACACTATTTATTATAAAAAAGATAGAGACCAAATTGAAACATAAATAACTATTTAGGAACGGAGAGAGTGTTAGAGCTATTTCTTTTTAGTTATCCATTTTTAAAAAGATTTCTGTTATTATTTATTTGTCTTTTTGATAGTTTAAAGTTACATCTTGTCAATATTACCCCTTTATTATTATTAATTATTTTATACATTTTTTATACACTTTAAGACAGCGAGAGTAAATGAATATAATATGATAATTTCAACAAAGTTATTCCTAACAAATTTAAAACACATGTATTAAGGATTAGATTGAGTAATAAAGAGTTTGAGTAGTTTTTAAGAGATTATACATTTTTTAATAAAAATAGAGATTATACATTTTAATTACATCGTCATCATTCTAAAAGAAAAAAAAGGAAAAGAGCATAATTACTGCATTAGCGTACACGAATTCTTATAAAATACAAGTGGGTCCATTGTTGTATTATAGAGTATAAGTTTTTGAGTCATGATTATAGATGTCAGAACACATGATACGCGTTTTAAGCCCCACCATATCACGCTATTAATACAGAGAAATCCTCTCTTTTTTGGCTTTGAGCGGATTCGCCTAGTTAACTTTGGTCTCAGAAAAAAGAGAGAGAGAGAGAGTTCCAGCAACATGGTAAGGGCTCCTTATTTCGATGAAAATGGAACAAAGAAAGGTGCATGGAGTGAGGAAGAGGATAAGAGGCTCATTTCCTACATTGACAAACACGGCCATCCCAATTGGCGTCAACTCCCGAAGTATGCAGGTATGAAATTCGCAACGAAACAACTACGAGCAATTGAATTGCAAAGGCTTGATTCAGTGTTCTACTAACGAGTAACGACTGTAATTGGGGATCACTCTCCTATTCTCAGTGTTATTCAAGCACAAAATTTATCAGGAAAAAAAATCATCAATTTAGATTAATTTCATGATCTTTAACTCTGTTGTAATTAGTACTCTTTCTCTGTAACAGGGTTGGCAAGATGTGGAAAGAGTTGCAGGCTGCGTTGGATGAATTACCTGAGGCCAAATCTAAAACGAGGGAACTATACCCAGAAGGAAGAACAAATAATCATGGAATTGCACAAAAAGCATGGAAATAAGTACGGATCTGTTACTTCTCATTAATCTTAGGATAAGGAGTTTATATTGCCACCAAAATTTAACCACCCCCATTTGATTTGGTCATGTGTTTTTTGTTTTGATCAATTAAAGGTTTCAACTTGTCAGCAGAAATTAATGAATGAAGGGTAATTACAAGTTTTCACCGTTTGGTGTTGTTATACAGATGGTCTCTGATTGCTGAAAAATTACCTGGAAGAACCGACAACGAGATAAAGAACTACTGGCACAGCCACCTGAAGAAGTTCTCACAGCCATCTAATGATGATGAATTGAAGTCCAACGTTGTTGAGTGTACTAAAGAATTTGAAATGCCAACAGCGACAGCAGAGGAAGTTGTCAGTGCTGATGATTACTCACACCACATTCTGGAAAGTTCGTTGTCCTCTGAAGTGTCCTGCAGTACTAAAGGCAACTCTCCGTCTTTTTCCTCTAGTCATTATACGGAGCCAAACGTGAACTTGTACAGGGAAGAAGATAGCGTTGATACTTCATGGGAAACATTGGATGGATTCAGCAGCAATTTTTGGACTGAACCATTCATTTCAGAAAACGCATTCACTCAGGATCACTTTCCCGTTTCCTGCTACGGGGCAGAGGAAGACGACCCATTTTTCATTTGGTAGTGCTACGGAGTGATGCTAAGAATTGGGTCTTCCAATCGAACCCAGTAAATAATACAAAGCAAATCTTAGGTTGTATCTGGATGGAAAAATTTTGAAATTTCATAGAGGTTGTACAATTCTGCTTGCTAAACCAATTGTTATGTCTTACATCCCAATGGTTGCAAAATTGCTGGATATATGTTTGGATAATTTATTTTAAAATCTTGAAAAATGTTTTTTACATTTTTCCATTTTTTATAAGCAAAAATTTTTACTAAGAAGAAGACAATTAAATCAAAGCACAAGATATGTTCAGATTTAGTTACACGAAAAAAAATAAAATTGTTATCAGTACAAAAATTACCAATCTCCTACTGTTAATATAATAGAGTTAGCGTACAAAAGTATCACTATAGAGAAAGACATCTCAACTAAGTTGACAACTCAAACCTTATCTATCATTTGGAGCACGTCAAACCCACATGAGTAGCTAATAAAATCAACCCCAACCTATCAAAACTACGCCAAGGAAGTTCAGAAGCATTCACAGTTGTGGGAGAAACCCCATCTGAGGTTTGAGGACCAAAAAACAAGTATGAGATTACATAGAACTATCCAAATCTGTTCACAATTGTGGAGAAATTCCCACACGCAGTGTGAAATCGTCAGACCCAAATGCAAATATAATCCAAAGCAGCTTACAATTGTGGATAAATTCCCATCCCCGGTGTGAAAAGTGTTTTTCTTGACAACTTCCTGAGTTTTTTTTTAAATCTAAAAAAATTAAAAGTTAAGTAAAATTAAACGTTTCTATACACTTGAAATATCAAGGTTCTGCTCACAAAAATTGGAGCTATAATAGAATAATATGTGGAAAATTGAGATTATGCAAGTGGTTAGTAACGTTTATCAAAAACAATTTTAGCTTATATTGGAGAATCAAGGTAAACCTTTTGGAAAATCAAGGTTCAGCTCACAGAAATTGGAGTAATAGAATAATTTTCGTCTTTAATTCAACCAAAAGTTTTTCTTTCTTTTTTCTCTGGGAAGAAGAGATACTAGTACCTTAAGTGGTAAGCATTTGGCTAACCACGATGGTAGATATAAAAGATTAATGTGCTCTATATATGGTTATTATTTACCTTCTGATTAAACACATATTAATTAGTTTACCGGGTCCTTTCCTTGATTTAGAGTATTTAAAAGCAAAAAAACAAAAAACATTTGGCCAACATTAATTACCACCACTATTTAACAATTACCAACAAATTAAAAATAAAGTTGTGGGTAGCCTACTATTTGTAATACTGTAAAATTTAAAAAATCTAAGTGCCTATCTTCTTTGTTTACAATAATACTCAAGCTCAAAATTTTATTTGAGGAGAACAAAATTCCTCCCCACTTCTATCAAACAAACATTGGTTTACTTTTGAGATTTTAACATACTACAAATTGTTAAGTGTGAGTCCCGTCATATAATTTATTTGGTCTTTTTAGATTCACGTTTCAGTGCTTTCGTGTAGAAATAAGTTACACCGTTACAATTGAATTAAGTCATTAAGAGATGCTTCCTACAAGCCTTTTTTTTTTTACTTGGAAGAGATTGACCTGAATTGATTGGCTAGAGGCCATATATAGCTGGAACAATATATAATCAGGAATATCTTTTAATTACCAAAACAGATCGTATTAACCAGATATAAAAAGTGCTTATTGAGCAAGAAATTAGTACATGTATAATAACCTCACATTTATGATATGCAATAAAATCATATTGTAATATACCAAAATGAGATACAATTAATTAGTTATAATCGTATTATCAAAACCATATCATGCAGACATGAATTTGTTGTATGTGTAAATATGTTATACTGAAAATTGTATTCACAAAAGTTGGCCGTATTGCAAAACGATCCCTCTAATTATATGTTAGGCCATACTTAATACTATCTCAAAATTTTATAACATTATATCACTTAATAACTTTTTGTAAAGTGTTAACTATATCAATCCAATTGGTCAATCATATGATCTTATATCTTTATGGTGTATATTATATTTTAAACATTCACATATATGTTTTTTTTAATAATTGATATTTATTTATAGTTTTAATATATTTTACAGTAAAATAAAGTTGTGTGATGAGGTTTCAAATAATTTTTAATTTGTATAAAATTTTATAAACTCGATTTACTTTATAAGAACTTTTAAACTAACAATTAGGTTATCTCATGTAAAAAAAAAACTAACGATTAGCTTGGTTAGTATTTTTGGTATTCTACAAATAGATATTAGAAGTTAGAAGTCTGACATCTAATGTAAATTAATCATATTCCAATTTAATTTCAATATTTGGTTATAGTTGTTTTAATTTACCGTTTTGGTATAACATGTTTGATTTTGCCTTGTTACTCAAACGTGAGGATCTGTGCTTGATTTTTGTTGGGTGAATGATATGTGGTTGAAGTAAGGAACTCCAAAAATGAAGGCAAGTACCAGAAAACCTCCCGATTGACCGACCCATCGGTCATCTTCGGTCTAATAATGTTGACGCGTACACCTGGTGTGAAAATAAAAAAAATGTGATTAACCATAACTTTTAAAAGGTGTTTTATGGAACCCAATAATACACGACTTCAAATAATTTAATATTGGATTACATCAAATGGGATCCCATCTGCTTGGAATTTTGGGTAAAAGGCAATGAACAGTATAACCCAGGGTCCATGGTGGCTTTTGCTTTTCCAAAGGATGCTCCATAGTCCATACTCATCCAAGTTGATGTTCTTTCCATGGATCACACTCTGCATTCCCACTGGCCCATACAAAGTATAAATAATATTAAAATATAAGAGTGATACTGGTTGACCCCAAAAAAAAAAAGCGTGATACTGGTCCTTCAGCCCTTCTCGTTCAAAAATCAAAATTATGCTTTATCGTTGAAGGAATTTCCAATAGAAAATAAAATAAGTCCCCCTGCCCCTTCCTTTTGTTTGGGTCGAGGGCCATGTGAGTTCTATACACTTGGGCATACGAGTTCTATACACATCAACGATTATTAGTTGAGTCATAGGTGGGACTTGGGAGCTATGATTATAAGGTAGACACTTTAACTATTTCGCAATAAATTGTCTAAATTGGTTAGAAAATTGATATTCTTATGTGTGTGTCGGTGGCATTTAGGATGAACCATGGAAGTTTGGGTCTGTGGTGCACCCATTTGATTTTCCTGGTATCACAAGTTTTATGGTTATTTACACTTTTCCCCAAAAAATTTACTCCCTCTGGTCTCAAATATAAGAAACAAGTTACTTTTTTGGTTCATTGAATAACTTATGTATCTGGACTATATTATAGACCAAATACATGAGTTATTCAATGAACCAAAAAAGTAACTTGTTTCTTATATTCGAGACCGGAGGGAGTATCATTTAAAACAGTTTTTTGAAATAGATTTTAAATTTATTTTTTTATTTTAAGAAAAATGTTCCTATATTATAATAGAGTTCTGATTTTTAAACATTCACCTATTTCTAACTTCCATTCAACACTATTTCTTTCTACATTTATTTACTTATCACATCACTTATCTATCACATCTATCACACCTCTATCTTTTATTTCTATCTCTCTCCAGGTGTAGGAGAGCATAAGGGTGTCTATGAAACTTTTTCCATTATAATACTTGCTAGTATATAGCTAACTCAACAATAAAGCGCTTCCAAATCCTGGTAACCCAAATGATTTAAGAATTGAAGAGCTTAACACGTTATGAAACAAAACAAGCAAAATTCAAAACAGAGGAAAGAAGACACGCACATCGAGATTAGAGAGACGCTTCTTAGCGGCCCAATCAATAACTGTTTCTTGGCCCCGACATGTTTACAGCAAATCCAAGACAAAAGACGCATTTCGACCCAAAAAAAAAATGACAAAAGATGCATTTCCATCTCCAGTTAAGTAAATGCACACTCATGCTGCTAGATTTTCTTAATGCTGCGCGCTGACCTTAAGAAAGGAGGCCCAAAAATAATGTGCTATATTAATACTATATAGTTTTTACATATAGAAGTACTAAATTTTTGCTTTCGAAGAAAGTTGTTGTTTCACAGCCACGGTGTCGCGATTATTAATTCCTCGCCAGAAGCTAAGAGACACAGACAGCCTCACTTAAACCAGAAAATCACAAACACAAAGTCCAACACTACAATTCAAAGCCATGTTTTGTCTTCTTGTTTGGTGTCTAAGAAAACATAAATCCCCGCATCTTATGTTCCCTTGCCCTGCTCCTTTTTCTCAACCAAACAGATATAGTGAGGGTCGTACCAGTATCATGTGATGCGATCTTGCTCCTTTTCTCCATCTTTCCCTCTCAGTTCATCCCATCACATTTTTGTTCCCGTTTTCAATTTTCAATTTTGTACCTTTTTTTTTGGGTTAATTAACTGGGTCAATTTGAGATGACTTAACATTGTAGATTAGTCGCTTAGGAATGGATCAAAGGATTAAATGCTTTTGCACTGTTTCGGTGGTACTTCAGCATGGTCTAATCCGAGAATTCTGACTCGTTGGATTGTTACCGCATCCAGTGATTTTCCTTCTTTTGATGTCCTTCTCTTGTCTCAGCGGAGAAGCAGCATCAACAACGGTGATTCCGTTGGTTTTTTCACTTTCTGAACTCATAAAATGATGGTCCAACACATTAACCGGAGTGTCTGAACTTGAATCCGCATTGAACAGAGTCTCATTCTCCTCCTCTATGGCTATATCTTGTAGCACATTATAGCACTGCAGCACGCTTTCCTGCAGTAAGATTATCGTACCATCTATTAATCATTAATCAATTCAATAGATTCTGCTACTTATCCCACCCCCCCACCCCCCCCCCCCCCCCCCCAAATAATTCATCCTAATCCTAGTAATTATAATAAAAGGAAGAATGTGTACTTTATTTACGTTGGAACATTCGGATAATGCTCTTAAGAAGTACGGATATTGAAAAGGAAACAACTCATGAGAAGCACATAGTAGTGCCGATGCAGCAATTATAGATGGCTTGAATTCCCAGAGCTTCGTCTCTTCATAGAAAGAAAAGACAATGATTATTGAACCATAAAGCCAATGAAACCATTTGTGGTTCAAATACTCAACGGGGTGTTAAATATTAATCAATATAAAAACCTGTCTGTGACTTGAATATGATTTCGGCAGCTCGGTTTTTCAGAACCTGCCCCATTGGTGGGTCTTTGAGCCTGAACAAAGTAATGAAAAAGGTTATGAAAGAGAAGGGGGTGATCGACCGCATTCTCCATTGTAGAGCTCCCAATATAAGTGCTTCCATTCTTTGTATTGTTCGAGTCTCAAAGTTGATGCCACCATCACTTTGTTTCAAAAGGGCCTAGTAACAATAGCTTCAATGAATGAATGAATGCCAATCTCTCTTATAAAACCCTTTTTTTTGCTTTCTCAAACACACATGATTGATAATGCATAGGAGTTATTACCTGGACATGAGTGGCAGAGTACTCTGTTCTCACCATCTTGGCAGCTAGAGAAAAACAAGAGACTGCAAGAAGCCTGAGGGCCCATGGCTTTGGTTGCTGTTACATTAAACAATTTGAGAGTTAGATCTAAAGGGAGCAGAATCCAACTGATACTAATCTGTATTTTTTAATATTCAAAGATAAGAACATGAAATAATCACATGTTTATTAAAAAACAAAAAAGGCTAATGCATTTTGTTTTGATTGAAAACAAAAACAAATTAACAATAAATAATCGATAAACAAATAGTAAACTTGGTTTCTTTACCAATATCCCTTGGTTTGCCAGGAAGCGGTCCAAATAATTGATGGCAAGGTAAGACAAAAGTGGATCCAAGGTGCAGGACAACTGAACAAAACCAAACAACCCACATTGAGATTGTGTTAAGAAATATAAATCTCTTTTCAAACAATAACCAATGTAAAAGGAAATGAATTGGGGTTGGCACTCCACTGACCTGTGAGATTAAAGAGATGGCTTCTCTTCTAGCAGAGATGTCAAGATCTCTGGCTTTGAGAGTCCGAAAGTAGTTTTGCGGTGGGGTGTGGTCAGATTCAACGAGGAAGAGAAAAGAGAGAGCATCAGAGTGAAGATCGTGGAAGTTAGCTAAAGGGTTTTCAAGGTCAAACTCCATGGACGAGAGTGGTTTAATTAATTTGTGAAGAAGCTAGTAACTCAGTGGCGATAAAAGTAAAAGGCGAGAAGGACAGGGAATGACATTGTTTGAAGGAAGAAAGAAGAGTAAAGCTGCGCCGAGAGAGTTTTCAGCTTTCTTTCGAAATGAATGCCGTGCGGTCGCTTCAGTTCTTCACCAACCTTGCTATGCTAGCTGGTTTTCTTTTATTCTGTTGCTTGCTGCTAGTTGCTGCTCTCTTTATTACTGTTGTTGCATTCTATGCCTCTCTCTCTTCGCCTTTTGTCTCTGATTGGTATATATTAAATTTGGGGAAATGGGAGGTTGTTTGGTCCACTGTGCTCGGGGTTGCATGACATGTGCTGGTG
This sequence comes from Glycyrrhiza uralensis, assembly GCA_030159175.1. Taxonomy (NCBI): domain Eukaryota; kingdom Viridiplantae; phylum Streptophyta; class Magnoliopsida; order Fabales; family Fabaceae; genus Glycyrrhiza; species Glycyrrhiza uralensis. The sequence goes on along the minus strand of BRZY01000003.1, from coordinate 49,119,622 downwards.
CTATTTATGCCAGAATCGGATTGATAAGCTACGAGATACTATTATCTACGCACCCACACCACACCCTATTTCAACGAATAAAATAAAAAAATAAAGTGTGTGGTGGGTGTGTCATAGGTGTGTGTAACATTAATATTGATTATTTGATTATTTTTGTTTTTTTTGACTGAATTTGGTTATTTTAGTTAGACCCCTAAAAACATGGGTCTTTTTTATGGGAAAGTTTTAGTTTGACATTGAAATGTTGAAATATGTTTTATGTTTTATTCATTTTCTCCCTTGCATTTAAATATAAAAAGGAAAATTCTATTCTCATTTTTTTGTTGGATCCGCAGTTCATAAATAAATCAATATTACAAACACACACACACATGACAAATCATAGATACGTTGGAATTATTAATTTTTAGGCAAAATTACTTTTTTGTCCAACAACTTAATTATTTGTTTTAATTTGGTCTCATAATTTTTTTTTGGTCACGTTAGTATTTTAACTTCGCAAATGTGTGTCTCGTCAGTCTTTTCCGTCAGTTTTAATGAAACGTCGTTACTGTTTTGCCTATGTGGCCGTTAACTCGCTGATGTAGCAACAGAGGAACCAACTTGAATCATACTAAAAACATAGAAAACCAACTTGAAACTTATTTTATTGATGAATCTCATTTTTTATACCAATTTTAATTATAAAAGAGAAACAAAATGGAGAAGAGAGACGTATGAGAGAGAAGATGAATGATGCAATGTAAAAAACTAAAGAGAGGTATAAAAAATACAAAAAATGCCAGCAACATATTCTATAACACATTTTCTATCATATTTTCTATGATTAGTTGAAATTCATGTATATCTCACCACTTTAGAAATGAGTCCCACATTTTCTACCATACTCTATGATTCCTTCAATGCATGTTTTCAAACACAAACATGTGAGACAATAAAGAGTACGGTAAACATTCAAAGAGATCATGCTTCTTATCCTAGGCATATACATATGTTCCTATGTCTAATTAATAGCCATTAAATAGTTGAATAAATTACTATAAGTTATGGTATACTATTACTCATACTACCATAGCGTGTGGGTACTATCGTTACAGCTGTGCTGACTTAAACTGCATACCCTATTTTTAATTCAAACATGGGACCACTGTATGGAGCCTTCTCAACCCATTGACCCAACAGTATATCGAACGGGTCACTTATAGCATAGATCTTTATCAACAGATTTATGGTGAACACGTACCCGATCAGAGAAGACTAATATTGCAGGCCAAGTGGCCAACTACTACTAGCACATGCATATATTATTATATGTTTCAAATTCACACACAGCGTGTGTGTGTAACTAGGAGCATATGATTCAAAAGACTAATGATTTTGTTTTGGTCCATGCATATGTTTGTTCTCCTCCCTTTTTTATTTACTCTGTGAGGGACATAAGAACGAAGGTACATATTGAAACATATCCGCCATCAAAAGCCAAGGAAGGGGATCAACAAGTGGTTCGGAAATGGGGGCGAGCTCTTGGTGGCTTTTGGTCTTTTAGTCATTTATAGGAAAAATCAGTGGCTTAGAAACAAGGTAGTCAGAACCGGACCGATCATTGAATCGGTGAGGGCAGGGATTCAAGGTTCAGAGGTTTGACGGGGTTTAACTGGGTTATAATTAAATAATATTATTTTAATTTTTAATATAATATATAATACAATATTGAGTAAAAATTAACATAAAATGTATAACTTCATAAAGAAAAATTAAACTTCAATACAAAATGTCATAATTCATAATATAAAACATTCAAAATTACAAATAATTGAAGAAAGTGATATTTGTTTCTTTAAAAAAAAAAGTTGGCAATTTTGATTTTTAAAAAAATAAAATAAAAACTGAACCGGTTCAAACCGGTTTTTGTCCGATTTTGACCTATTTTTTTGATTTGTTGATCAGTTCTTTGCTGGTCCGATTTTGGGAGTCATCCAGACTAAAGAGGGTCCGGTTCCTGGTTCGACCAATCAGACTGGCCAGTCCGATCCAATTCTAACTACACTGCTTAGAAATATATATAAACAAAGACATGTAACTGTATGCGTGGTTTGACCTTGTATTAGCCAGACAATGTATCGTTGAGGTTTATTAGGGGCGGGTACATAAGTAATGGGGCACGTATCAATTGCGGCAATTTTGGGAGACATTTGATTTGGGTCTTGGGAAGTCAGTATGAAAATGAGGAAATTATTACCCGTTTTTGAAATTGCCTCTTCACACACATCACGTTGAAGAGGCAAGATTTCTAATAATTTTGATTTTTGAGGAAATTACATAAATATTTAATTATAAAGACCAACTTACTAAATGGGTTGGGTTTCAAATAGTTCATGACCATAGTCATTCATTCAAACAGTTGTGCATAAATATTTAATGCATATTTCATCATTTTGTTACAATGAAAATAAATTTCAAAAAATAATATTATGATATAAAAAATGCTGAAATATGATTACACATTCATGTAAACTTTATTTTTATTGATGATATATATTTATTAAACTCAATCAGGAGAAAAGAAATTGCACACTTCAAATAAAAATAGTTCGTGGATCTTTCACCCCATTAACACACTTTTTTTTATTATTTACCAAAATAACACACATTTTTTTATTTACCAAAGTAACACACTTTTGAATATAATATTTATTTAAGTATTTTTTAATGAATTAAATATTAATGGTTGGTTTAAGATTGTGATTAAGTTGTTAATTAAATTAATATTTAATTATTAAATATTTATTAACCCGATTTGTCAACTAATTAATAATATAATTATAGAAAATAGCTCAAATTGATTCAAAAATTAAAAATACAAATACAAAAGTGATGTGCGGGGATATCGGCTGACCTGCGGGGACATTCAAAGTAGACCTATATAGACAGTGGTGTGACTGTGGTGAATTTCAGACACTACACTATCCATGTTCACATGTCATCAGTGCTTGTTCCCATATTCACCACGACTACATGACATATGTGCCTCCCCACTACACATTGCAAAATGTATACAAAGTTTACCAGGAAGAGTTCAAACCAGTGCCTCACCGTTCATATTGGCCAGAATACAATGAAATTAAATTGTGCCACAATCCAGCAATACAGAGAGATCCAAATGGTCGTCCACAGTCGATGAGAATTCGTACAGAAATGGATCAAATGGAAAGGAGTTGTCATCCCAAGAGATGTGGACTGTGTCGAAATGAAGGGCATAGTAAGAAAAGCTGTCCTTACCGTTCATGAGCTGAGACGCAACACTAAGAAAATTTCTATCATTTGCATTTAGTTCACTGTTTTATCATTTTTGTTTGTATCACTTTTGTATTTGTATTTTTAAATTTTAAATCAATTTGAGCTATTTTCTATAATTGTATTATTAATTAGTTGACAAATCGGGTTAATAAATATTTAACAATTAAATATTAATTTAATTAACAACTTAATCACAATCTTAAACCAACCATTAATATTTAATTCATTAAAAAAGACTTAAATAAATATTATATTCAAAAATATATTATTTTGGTAAATAAAAAAAAATGTGTGTTATTTTGATAAATAATAAAAAAAAGTGTGTTAATGGAAAAAAAAAAGCCTCGTGGATCAAACAAAAAAACCGAAGAATAGGAATAGGGACCGAAGGGTAGAGACTGGAGAGACGTCGAATGGAGGCGCGCATGATGATTTGATGAGTACTGCGTCTAGCACGCCACACCCCCCATGCAGATAGCAACATCATTACATCCCTAATGTTTGCAATAGAGGGCGTAGACAAGCAGTTGCCAGTGGGCCTTTTCCTAACTACTTTAGGACAGCCTACAAAACAGGAATTACAATTATTGATTAAAAAAGTTGACCAAAAAAAATTTATTGATTAAAAATTTAATTAATAAGTAAATCTTATATATAATTTTAGAATTTATTATGTCTGTAGATGTAATACTCCCTCTATTCCATAATAATAGTTTTTTTAGCAAAATAAAAATGTCTTAAAATAATTATTATTTTATTTTTTCAATGAAGTATTGTTATTTTTTAATTTTATCCCAAATAATGCTAATTAGAGTGTTGTTGCATTGATTTTTGAGCAATATAAATAATAAGGTTAATTTGGTAAAATTGTTACTCTTATTCATTCATTTATTGTATTTCTTAATATGTGTAAAGAAAATCATAAAAGACTATTATTATAAGACGGAGTGAGTAATAATTTCAATCATTAATATTTTAGTAATTACTATAATTTATTATTTTTTCTTTCATTCCATTTTTTTTTTTTGGTCAATGTGGAGAAGTTTATAAAGGGAAAAACCCCGCCATAACGGCATCTACAGCAAGGAAAACAGCATATGCAGAGTCACAAGAAAATAAAGCAATTCTACCCAAGACACGCTGCTGAAACATAAACCAAGCTGTAACAAACTACAGACAAGGAAAACAGACATAATAGTAAAGACAGAAAAGAACACAGAAAGAAGGAAAACAAACTACACCTAATATACCAAAAGGGATACCAAAAAGGATACAGACATGAAGGATAACCTTGAGATATCCTTGAGTGGGTTGGGTTTAGCCCATTTGAGGCACCCAGAGCCTTCTATCATAACAACTAAAGCTCACATATCATGGATCCAGAACCCAGCTCACATCAAACAACCAGGGCAAGGCCCATACAGATGCAGGAACGATGCAAAGGGTGGTGGTGGCCCTCGAGGTGCTCGGCGACTAAGACACAACAAGCAATAAACAACACACTAGATACCAAAAACAACCAGGCAACAGAAAAACTAAAAGGGAAACACAGAGAAAAAAACCAACAACAACAACCAAACACAGCAACAAACAGCGGCCCACAAACGTTGCTACACCCCAACTGCGGCGGCGGATCCGGTGAGAACACGACACATCTGCGAGAGCCGCTCCTGCAAGATCCCACGATTGGGCATGGAGACATCAACGCAGCTCCCACCCTGGAGGAGGACGGTGCTCCAAACTCCCAACCCGACAGACTGCAGACGAAAACCCCAGCAGACGACGGCGGTGCTCCAGACCCAAGCACAACCCGAGGCGGCGGCGTGACCGAAGTTGACAAAAAACAGACGAAGAAACCAGCACCTCCCCCTCCGCCGCTGCTCCCTAAGCCTCCACGGGCTCCTCCGCGTCGCCATCGCGAGTCACAACGAAAGGAGAAGAACAGCGCTGCAGCAAGGAAGCATCCTCCCGCCGCTCCAGATCTCGATCCAGCAACACTGAAGAAGACCAGAGACCACGGCGGCCGAGGAGAGGGACAACAAGAGGAAGAGGTGCACGACGAACCATTTGGATTGGCCGGGGGCTTGGACGGCGGCGGCGCTCCTTCGGTGTCTGCAAGGGCGGTTTTTTCTCTTGGCCTCTCTTTCATTCCATAAGAGTTATAAATAACAACTAAACACTAACCAATAAATAATAATCCAATAATGGATGTTCTTTTGGATCAGCATTCGAATTGTAATAGTGCGATGCTCCGCGGGGGATAGAGTATGGGTGGGTTTAATCCCGTTATGTTAATTTGGACGATCTTTTTGCGGGCTTGCTCTGTAATGTATTTTCAGGAAAAAACTGAAGCAGGCCTACAACATAACAAAGTCAATTATGGTTGGGCCACCCCATCAACAATCCACTTCGACCCAATGGATAGGCTTAAGGAGCCTAAACCATGAGTAAGAGACACTGTGAGAAAGAAAAAGAATATTTTTGACCAAAAAAAAAAAAAGAATATTGTCCAAAAAAAGAACAAAGGAAAAAGAATCCCAATTTTCTTGTTGAGACGAGACCAAAAAGGGAAGAAAAAAAATAGTAAGTGATCCAAATTTGGTGAACATGTGGTTATGTAGCAGCAGTGTGGCCTTAGAGCCCTTATCTGTGGTAGTCGTTAAGGTGCTTTGGCCACCACCCCCACACGTGTGTCTCATCTCAATTAAACATAATAAATCACAAAATCTTCATCATCATCAACAACAACAACCAGGGGCGTGTGCTTCCCACCACTCTATCCCCTGCACAAGTAAATTAAAGATATAGAAAAGCAAATATTTTGTGTATAATCCTAGCTAGACTAGCTGCTTAATTTTCTGACAGTGTGTGTGTTGATTTCAGCTATGTTGTGGAAAGAGTGGGATCTTGTGTCCCTCCCATTCCCAAGCACTAGTTGTGAAGCCTGCAGGGACTGGAGGACACAGATGATGGGGAAGGCAAAGGGAATGAGAATGATCACATGCCAGGCCAGTAGCATCCCCGCAGATAGAGTCCCAGACATGCAGCTCATGAACCTGCTTCTCCTTGGTGCTATTTCCCTCCCTACTGCTGGAATGCTAAGGGTCCTGTTTATGACAATTCAATCCTAGTTCCTCAATCTTTGCAAATCAAATACTAATTTACAGGTCCAGATCTTCTACTGGTGGAACTGTTGCCAAGGATGCCATTGGAAACGATGTAATCGCAGAGCAATGGCTCAAGACACATGGACCTGGGGACCGCACGCTTACACAAGGACTAAAGGTAAGTGAACACCTTTTTAGTTAGTGTTCACTGTTCAGTGACCCCCGGCCCCAAAGATCTGCAACAAAAGCTGCACACATGCCTTGCATATTGTAATGTTGAAAACCATAGATTTTGGGTTGGGTAGCCACCCTGGCCTGAACAATGGTTCTGGTTAGAATCAATTTTTTTGTTAAATACAGTAAACTCATAAGAATTTGAATTTCGCTTGATGATGATATTTCTCATTGCTTATTTTCCTTAAAATCTTAGTTGTATCTCTTTCATAAGAAAAATGATATTTGCGACAGCCTACATTATGCCTATTTTTATTTGAAACTTAAATTGTTACTCTAGCCACCAGAATCTTCTGCCTTATAGATGTGAAAAATTAATTTTTGTCCATCTTCCAACCTTGAAAAATTACAGGGAGATCCTACCTACCTTGTAGTGGAGAAAGACAGAACACTGGCAACATATGGGATTAATGCCGTGTGCACTCACCTTGGGTGTGTTGTGCCATGGAATGCAGCTGAGAACAAGTTCATTTGCCCCTGCCATGGCTCCCAGTACAATGACCAAGGAAGAGTTGTTAGAGGACCTGCTCCCCTGGTAATAACCAAATCAAACCATTACTTTATTCTATAAATGTCATGCATCATGACAATAGGCAAATTCTTACCCTAAAAACTAAAAAAAACCAGCTAAGCTAACACACAAAATTTGAAAACAATTAAGGTCTTAAAAGGTGACACATTCATTTGGCCAGTGGTATTTTGACTTGTAAACATGGCATTCAAACTTCTTATGATTGGTTTTTCTCACAAACCCAGTGGTTTTGAATCTTTGATTGTCTTTGGTTTACTTATCTGTTACTGGTACAGTAATGAATGTTTCATTCTTCTTAAATGGACAGTCTCTGGCATTGGCACATTGTGATGTGGATGATGGGAAGGTGGTGTTTGTTCCTTGGGTTGAAACAGATTTCAGAACAGGTGACGCCCCATGGTGGTCTTAGTCTTAGATATTCTTAAACCCGTCCCTCTACTGTCATATATTTAATCTGAAATCAAACAATTTGTTCTTTGTTAATTATCAACACATTCTAGTTTCTTTTCTACCATCAAATTCATATTTTGTGACTTGGAAGTGCATAAGATAAAAAATAACCTTAATAAATATTCTTCTTTCCAGTAACTCGTAACATTACAATGGTTGCATACGTGGCCCTGCGTTGTCTTTTTAATTCCAATCATGCTGAGTGAAAACTCATTCAATGCAAAACATGGCTAACAATAACATAGCGTTAATTTTGACATCTTTGGTGATTTTCAGCCATATCCTATATATCTTTGTAACAAACTTTATTTTACCTTTTGAGATAGATAAGGATATGTGTACAATTAACAAACATTTAAAACTAATGAAGTTATGAAGAGATAATGAAAGGAAACAACTACGGGAATAAAAACAGAAAAAGAAGATAAAAGTAAATTGAGGCATAAAATAAATAAATAAAAGTAGTCATGACATAGTAGAATTCTTATTTTTCCTTATATATTTGATTTTATAAATATTTTTATTAACTTTTTATCTCTTTTGATATCTCAAACAGTTATTCTAATTTTTCCAACCATCTACCGAAAGGGGTTGCAGAACTCTATATCAAGTTAAATTTTCTAAAAAATTAAAGAAAGGTATGACACACTAGTTTAGTTCTACCTGGATATTGTGGAAGTGGATCATTCGTGCACGTTACGGATATAGTTCAAAAGTCACGGCCTTTGCATCGCTGAGTGTCTGAGTGCTGCTGCATCGCAATTCGCAACCCAAAAGCCACTTCTTCGCTAAGTTTGTATTTGTATAGAAAGGGTACGTAAACATCACCTTCTTCCTTATGAGTTGATTGTTAGACTTATCTAACAATTCTTTTGGACATAATCAATTGTGATTTTTTATTTTGTTAAAACGATAATTATATGCGATTCACATTGAGATGCATTTGAACTCATTCACTAAATGATCTTTCTGTTTTGAATTTGAGCATGGCTGCAATATGTGTTAATACCCAGAGCGAATATTGATGGGCACCGCAATATAGGTGTCTATGCTTTCATGTATCATCTTTTTAATTAGCCACCCAAAATTTGCCCCATCTAAAGTTACAATCGAAAAATGTGAATTATAAATGAAATTCTAACTTCTCATAGTTCTTTTTGGCAATTGGATTAATGTAACACGTAAATCTTCATCTGGGTTCTGATTTCATATAAGCCCTATATAATTTTTACTTACATTTATCGCTCGTTGCGTAACCATATCCCTTAATGTTGTTGTGATATAATGGTCGGCTTGCCTGCCTTACTTCACTGTGATTTGTGACTTTATCCCGTCATCCCGTGTTTGTGTGATGTGCAATTTGTTCGTTTTTTATATTAGTTGTTTATAAGTGAAAACATGTTTCAAATTTTTATGAGAATTAGATGATTTTTCAAAAAATTTAAAGTCCTAAACAATAAATTTTGGTTTTTTTCGTTTAAATTAAGTTAATTTAGAAAGAGTGGCTTTTATAAAAAAAATTAAAAGGTAAATTAAATTCCCCTTTAGAGAAATTTGAATTATTTCAAAATAGATTGCACATTGACTTTTCAAATGAAAGTATAGATTTTAACATAAAAGAGTATAAGAATGTAATTCAAGTTTTTCTCAGTGGAGAAAAAAGTAATTTTCTCAAAGTTAAATTACAAAAGTAATTTTATTTTTCTAAAGAATTTCTCTAACCGCACCTTCAGAAAGAAGATTAGATAAACAAATTTATTTTATTTATTAGTCTTAATTTATTTTTATTTGAAAGAAATCTAAAGATAAAACAATTAAAGTTGAAAATTAAAAATTAAATGATCAATCGTCCATAAATTAATTATTACTCAATTTCGTGGCAAAAAATATTTTAAATTTAAGTCAATCTTGTTTAGATAAATTCTATTTAAGATTATTCGAAGAAGTCTTGAAATAATTCTCAATCTTCCAAATTATGCCTAAAAATAAAGAAATGGTAAAATTTATAAAGAAAAAATACTAAAAAAATGAAATAAATTAATGGGAATGAAACAAAACCAAGTAAACAGATACTCCATGTGTACAATTTTGCACGCACGAGAGTCAAAGTGAAAAGCAAGGGCGCAAAACAAGTTTGAAAAACGGAGAGATCGGTTGCTTACCCGTTTACCGTCCACAAAATGTCAAAGGCGGAACTGGAATTGAGTAATCCTTGTGGCCAAACATTTTTCACTGCTCTTTCCAGAGTCACTGATACATAAACTCTGAGACTTTAAGGTTGCACAAATGCTGGCAGGGACAGTGGCACGATTGAAATGAAAAAAAAAAAAACTGCCTTTTTGGTTACTTAGCAACGGAATCACATATTTAGATCCTCACCTGATTCTGATTCCCCCCACCTCTCCCTAAAATGTCGTCCTAGAATCTCTCTCTCTCTCTCTCTCTGTTTGCGTGTGTGAACTGTGTCATGCATTGGTAAAGTTAGCTCTGAATTCTGTTCCTTCTTATCTTTCCTGCAATCTTATCTGTTTGGTTTAGTTACTTCTACAATTGATATTTGAATTCTTGTCAATGGTTTTAATTTGTGCTGTCACGATATCACTTGCTAGGGCATAAAAGCAGTTGAATATTGCGTCATTGGATGATTCATTGCGAGTTTCGTTACCTGGGCCGTGCAGGTATTCATTATTATAGTGGTCAACTATTGTGACTATGGTGGACGTTTTTCACTGATACATATTGTGATAGTAATTATCATGAGGACAAATGCATGGTTTGACTTATGCTACCCAATTGAATTGTCGGGATACAATTCATAATGTAAATATAATATCAATTGTTAATGAATAAGCCATGAATAAATTACCTGTTGATGCTTATCAAAAAAAAAATTACCTGTTGATGTTGATACTCACGGAGCCAAATTATAGAAGGCATTTGTCTCTTCTTTTGTTTTGTTCTGTTTTTCTCTTTCTTGTATTGTTATTTTTTTTTCTTCCTATACTGTGGTGTGAATAAATTATTTGAGTGGTGCATGGCACGGGGATTGTGAAGTTGTGAAGCCATAGGTAGTGTTACCTGCTACCACCTTGACTCAGGTTTTTTTTTACCTTCTTTTAGTGCTTGATTGATTGAAGAGAAGCATCTAAGGTAGCCATGGTGAACTGTGAGCCTCCAACACGTCTTCAGGTAACATATTACAAGTTTATTACTTTAGCTAAACATACATACATGCATTATTTCTTCATGTAAATTCTTTGGCATTAGCAGGGAAAATATGCAGCAATAGTGGTCTGCTGGCTTCTTGGCAATGGGACTCTTTTCTCTTGGAACAGTATGCTGACGATAGAAGATTACTATGTCTACTTGTTTCCGGTAATTGATGTACTTTCTGATGCAATTTTTCAGTTGATCTGGCTGCTGCTCATTCCTCTGGTGTAGCAGCATTACTTACACGCTAATTATTTTTGTGAATTTGAGATGGGCACAGTTCCAATTTGGTCCACTTTCATGTTTCTGTCAAATCATGCTTCAAAATATAGAATCATATATAATAACGTCATAGGCTGCCAACAGTCAAGGAATTGACCTAGACAGCATAAGAACCCTGAAGCGCCTTTAAAAAAATTCACAAATTTTAAGGAACATAGAATAAACAACAGAGCTCGCCTTAGTTTAATTTTCAGTTTATGTTTGCAGTATTGATATCCAATTTAACGATAAAGGATGGGTCTTAAATGAATTTCATTAGTCTTTGTCATAGTTCATTTACATCTATGTTGATCAAATTACTAAACCTTATGAACAAAAAATTTAGGGGATTATATTATTTTAATTTGTTTTTGAGATCTTCTTACACTCCAGTACATATTCTAGCAACCTTGGTTTGTTTTCTTCAATCCATATGCATCTTTCATTTTGTGGTTGTTACCTGTTATTGTTATAACTTTATATAACAGGATTGCCTTGGAATAGAACTTCTTTAATTAACTTCCTTTTCTCCTTGTGCAGAAATACCACCCCTCTAGGGTGCTCACTCTTGTATATCAGCCATTTGCATTTGGAACACTAGCAATACTGGCTTACAATGAGGCAAAAATCAATACAAGGATGCGGAACCTGTTCGGATACACTCTCTTTTTCTTGGGAACTTTGTCGGTGTTAATTGTAGGTCATGTTCATTTGTTTGTAAACCTTGATTGTCCCTCTAGGATATGGATTTGGCTTCTGATTTTGTTTTTTCTTTTAATCTGCAAATAGTTGGATTTAGCAACATCCGGTAAAGGAGGGTTGGGAACTTACATTGGTATATGCGTAATTAGTGCTGCATTTGGAATAGCAGATGCACATGCACAAGGAGGAATGGTGGGAGACCTGTCCTACATGCTTCCAGAATTCATTCAGGTCAGCATCAGCAATGGAATTACTATGAGGGGTTCAATAAATTCCTTCAACATATGCATACTTTTTTTAATGCTGGTCTTGTTGCTGTGCAGTCTTACCTTGCTGGTTCTGCAGCATCAGGTGCTCTAACATCGGGTTTGAGGTTAGTTACAAAGGCCGCATTTGAGAATTCTGAGGATGGTCTTCGCAAAGGAGCCAGTAAGTTCCAACTCTCAAATGGTTAACATGGAAACGGTTTTAGCTGCTTTACTTGTATAACTAGCCTCTATTTGTGTTCTGTCAAATATGGCAGATGCAAGTTTGCAAATTGGTTTTTTAACTCTTTTTTCTCACAGTTTGTGAAGATATTCATGATTATCAGATATATTGAAGATTGATGGAACATCGAAGTTTTATCTGCAATATAAATGAAATTGGACTGTAGTTCCTCCTTCATAGCTTTTCTTAACTAAGATAGTGGAATCAATTCTTTTAGTTGACCCAATACGTGGAGTCCTATGAGTTTGCAGTTAGATGGTTATTCAGAACAGGAATGTCAAAGTTTTGTGTTGACTATGATTGTTCCATTTCTAGTCTGCTGTCTTAAACTATATACAATTTTGACTGTTGTACTGACTCCCATAGTGATTTATCATCATACTGATCATTTGTCATTTTACTGTCTCTGCAGTTATGTTCTTTGCCATATCATCATTCTTTGTGCTTCTCTGTCTTGTTCTCTACGCTTTTGTCTTTCCTAAATTACCAATTGTGAAGTACTACCGTTCAAAAGCAGCATCCGAAGGATCCAAAACTGTTTCAGCTGACCTTGCCGCAGGTGGCATCCAGACCTCACCTGAAGGGGTACTGTTTCTTTTCTTTTCTTTCCTCCCTTTTCAATTTGTCATGGAAATTCCTAATATTGTTAAGATTCGGTTTTGTAAGACTAGTGTGTGTTTCTTCCAGGCCACAGAAGATTCAAAACAACTTGAGCGCAAAGGAAAAATGCAATTGTTAAGGGAAAACATTGATTATGCACTTGATTTGTTCCTAATATATGTGCTAACACTGTCTATTTTCCCTGGATTCTTATCAGAAGATACTGGATCACACAGTTTAGGTACCTGGTACGTTCAATAACAACATGGTTTCTTTACTTCCTTTGTTCTTGGTTCTTTTTAGATACAAACTAACAATCTACGGATCTGACCCTTACAACAAAAACAGTAAAAAAAACTCAACAAACAAAAACAAGGGTCACAACTAGGAGGTAACATATGTCCCACCCAAAAAAGTCAAAATCTAATTTTCTTATATAGTAATAGACTTATCCACTTATTTTGCGGTTCTTCTATGACCAAACACAGAAGAACAGTAGGTTAAGATCAGTGTTTGTGTGTGTATGTGCCAATCTTTAGAGCTGATATTTCTATTTTTTTTTTCAGGTATGCTCTTGTTTTAATTGCTATGTATAATGTGTGTGATCTCATTGGAAGATACATTCCACTCTTGAAAATCCTGAAGTTGGAGTCCAGAAAGTTGATCACCACAGTAGTCGTTTGTCGTTTTTTACTTGTCCCAGCATTTTATTTCACTGCTAAGTATGGTACGCAGGGCTGGATGATAATGTTGACATCTTTCTTGGGGTTATCCAATGGCTACCTCACTGTCTGTGTTCTCACTTCTGCGCCCAAAGGGTACAAGGTGGGTCCGTTAAGCAACGGCAACTTTTTCGTGTATTTGGTTTTCATTTAAAAAATTGCAAAAATATGCTAAACTAAAAGTAACTATAGAGTTATTTTTAGGAAAACGTACTTTTAGACAAAAAATACATTTGCAACTAAAAATCAAACATAAGATTTTAGAATTACTAATATAGATAGATTCAGTAATATTTGTATGTGTTTATTTTGTAGGGACCTGAACAAAATGCCTTGGGAAACATGTTGGTGTTGTGTCTTCTTGGAGGTATTTTTACAGGGGTAACACTTGACTGGTTGTGGTTAATAGGTAAAGGATGGTGAGAGGAATGACATTATTATTCACAAACACATGGTAGAAATGTGTTTCTTTTTGTACTCTTGTTGTTCCTGAATTATAAATATTTAACAATGCTTTGATCAACGTTGGCGTTTCATTCTTCTGAAAGCGTAAACCAATTTTGGTCAATTTCTTCTCAAATTTTTGGCAAGTTTTCAGTTGATTCACCCCATGTAATGCGTGCATGAACATTCGAATTTCATTAATATATAGGAAATAAAGGAAGGCCTCGCACTTGACATCCCGAAATAAAGTCTCTTACTGAGATTTTTCAATAACAAAGTCATGTGAAAAAAATATTTTCATATCTTTCCTTTTAAATAAGTAGTCTTATTAAATCCTTAAAAAAAAAGTAGTCTTATTAAAATTTACAAAGAGAATTATACACATAAAAATTTCATATTATCTCATCACCTGAAAATCCAACATGTGATGACTTATTTCCGGCAGTTAAGTCCTACTTGCGTAGACCGTGATCAATGTAATAGCAAAGGAATTTCTTTATCAGTTTGATTTATTTTTGATACAAAGTAAGCATTTGATTTCGTTTAACGTCATGCGGCATGCCTTAATTATAATATATATGAAACTAGCGAATGGATACGTATAAAATATAAGTCTTTTTTTAATATAAATAATAATAAACAAAATAATTTTTGCTAAAATAAAAAAATTTGGTAAATGACACGTGTTCCAGTTTGACAGAATAAAAAAAAACTTATTAGGTGACATGTGTCTCAATCAGGAGATAAAAAAACTTAGTTAGGACATCTTTTTTGTATATATTACCTCTGGTCTAAATCTTTGGTTGTTTAAGGTTTTGACACAGATTAAAAAATAATTATTTGAACAAATTTTAGACTAAAATGACCCTATTTATTATTCATCATTCTTAACTATCCTAATTATTTCTCCACTCAAATCTTATTAATTATATTAAGGGTGTAATTGGAAAAAAATGATAAATTATCTCTTGAAATCCTAAAACAACCAAAGTTTTAGGACAAAAATAAAAAGCTAAAACCATCAAAGATTTAGACTGGAGGGAGTAGTAACTACTCCTTCCGTTCCTTTTTATCTGTTATTTTAGGTTATTTTACTATAACCAAAGAACCAATTAATTGATAAAATTTTTCCTATTATACCCTTATTTAATTAGTCTAACATACATTCACATTCACATGTGTGTATTAGTAATAAATTTATGTTGTTGGAAAGTAAAATAATTTTTGGGAGTAGATGTATCATATTTAATTAGTCTTTGAACTTCTCAATTACTACATTAATCAATTCATGAAAAATGTGTAAACAATTAATAGGATTAAGGATATAATTGTCAAAATATAACCTTAAACTATCAAAACGACAAATAAAAAAGAATAAAATTTTTCTTAAAAATCGACAGATAAAAAGGAACGAAGTAGCGTATGTTACTCGTGTGGCTCACGGACTCTTTTCAGTCTTTTGGATAAAAGTATTGTCACTGTTTATAAAAAAAAAGTACTGTGACTACATAAATGAGTAAATTACAATTTTCTTTTCATTCATATACATCATAAATGATAATCAATCCCTTACAATGAATATGGAATAATAATAGGCAAAAGAAAGTCAAGATCCAATGTATCATAATCAATCAAAATACATGCTAGCTAGTAACTACTCCCTCCATTATTTTTTATCTGTCAATTTTATTCATTTTTATCTGTCGTTTTGATAGTTTAAGATTATATTTTGACAATTATACTCTTAATTCTATTAATTGTTTTACATATTTTTCATAGAATTAATTAATGTAGTAGTAGAGAAGTTCAAAGACTAATTAAAGAATTCATCTATTCTCAAAAGTTATTTTACTTTCCAACGATATAAATTTATTACTAACACTAATTGTTTCACTGTAATTCAAAAAAAGGGATGAAAATGTTTAAAATGATATGACACATTAATGTAGAGAGATAAAATGATATAGTAAAAAAATAAGAGTATAATAGGAAAAAATTTATCAATTAAGTGATTTTTTTGTTATGGTAAAATAACCTTAAACAACAGATAAAAAGGAACGGAGGGAGTAATCTTGGAACCACTCCACTCTTAAAGTTCATTGCAAGTTGGAACCACCCAAATAGGTGGTGGATTCATCTTATTTCTATACGGAGCGAGGAGCTTGATAGTTGAATCTTGAAGACTGAAAACACCCCAATCATGCCCACCATATGAATAGTCCAAATTCATCTCTTGCCACCTATCATCCGTGAAGTAAATTGAGTTTGCCTCGCATCCCAAAGAGGCTCGGGAATGCAATGCCATAGACTCATTGGCACCTAGAAATAGAATTCGACCATGTAAAGTCTTCAACTTTTCCCACCTGTTCTTTATGAAGTCAAGTTTATAAACAACAAAATGCTTTGTTTTGTAAGGACAAATTTCCCCCTCAGAGGATAGACTCTCCCCTTCATATACTACTTCACCATCTGCATTGACAAAATTCCCAATATACCTTTTCACCAACAAGAACTCTCCCTCCGATATCACCAAGTAAAATTGTGTCGAAAACAAATCTCTTGGAAACTCTTTGTCTTCTTCCTCGTCTATCTCAAAGGTCGGTTTAACATCTAGAATCTTTCTAGGAACTTTTGGACGAAAATCCCACCCTTCAACATAGCCATATCCCGACAAAGCATAAAGATTGTTGTTGTTAAACACAATGTCACAATAATAGCGCTTGGCATCAAAGAGTTCAACCCATGTTGTTGCATGTCTAAAAAATGCAATCTTGCAAGGGTAACTATACATTATGACAAGGGTGTGTTGCAAAGGAGAGGTATTGGAACAACCCATCAACACTGCTTTGGATACGAAGGTTTCTCGCAGGTATTGGACATAATAGGAAAAACATGGGACTCCAGCACGGTGTATGAACGCACAAGGAAAAGGTGGGAAGTGAATGGAAGTAGCGCCTGAAGAGGGATTTAGAAGAAGAGGGCAACCGTTAGTGTCCAAAAGCACGAGCCAATCACGTGAAAAGCCAACACACCAGGCACCGGCATGACCCTTGAACATGTTCTTCCACTCATAGCGCTTGTTAATATCCAACAAACTCAGGATGCTACGATGGACGGTGGTTGTGTAATTGTCTTCGTCGTTTGTTTCTTGGATGGAAGGAAGGATGGCATAGGGAACCGAGGGAGAAGCCATATTGATTATGGGTAATGCGCGCGTTTGTTAATTTTGGTTTGTTAAAGACTCACAACTTAATATATAATAAAGGGAAAATAGGTGTTTCATATGGATGTTAAAATTGAGTTCGATTTTGATTAGGATTTCCAAAAAGATTTAGAATGTATCCTCTTTAGAAGTTAAGATATTGATTTTGTAAAAGATACACTTAACTTTTAACTATAAGTCTTAACTTTCTTATCAAAAAAAAACTATAAGTCTTAACTTAATTCTATTTGAAAGAAATCAAAATTTAAACAAAGATAAACACTAAAAATAAAAAAATTGCAGAAATATTATGATAAAATGTGAAATATTTTATCAAGGAAAATAGGAATCCGATTTAACTAGGCTTTGCCTTAATGAAGATCTAATCAATCAATCGATTGGAAGATTCCATAAACTAATTAATACTCAATTTATATTATATTAAATATTAGCGATAATATATATATATATATATATATATATATATGACTTCAATTATCATTAGGATTTCCAAAAGATTTAAAATATATATCCTCCTAAGAAGTTAAGATATGATTTTGTAAAAGATACACTTACCTTTTAACTATAAGTCTTAACTTAATCTAATTTGAAATAAATCGAAATATAAAACAAAGATTAACATTAAAAAAATGCATAAAATGTTAAATGATACTACCTCCAGTCTCTATTATAAGAGAAAATATGGCTATTTTTTTGGTCCAAATTATAAGAAACATAGATCCATTATTAAATACTTTAATTGTTAGAATTTCTTTTATACCGTTATTTTATTATGGAACTAATTTTCTATACAAGTGGGTGCTAGTATTAACTATTTAAAAGCAAGGATATTTTTTGGAATAATATTTAAATTAATTGAAATCAACTAACTCAATTATTTTTCCTTGGTCTTGATGAATTAATTATTTATCTCTTATAATAGAGACCAGAGGTAGTACAATGACAAAAAAATGTTAAATGACATAAAATGATATATTTATAAAAAAATTATATGAATTATTATCCTATAATGTTAAATGACACGATGGTAAGATACGATTGAATATTTGTGTAAAAATTTTTTGCACAATAATACACAGTTATTAAACTCATTTCACAATGAACAAGAGTGTCGCTTGTGCCTCAATCAAATCGTGATTGGCCGTAAGATGTAGAAACACCGCCACCATAAGTTACCATTGGACTACAAAATTACAGACATTCAACCACAATATTCTCGTTTAAACTTGCAATATCGCAATTGTACCCGTGAATTCGTAAAGTAACTACAACTATATTTTACTACCTCCGTCCCTAAATATAAGAACTTCTTAACTAATTCATACCCTTTAAAAAAATTAGTTAAGATAGTTAATCGCAATAAATTTGTAAATGATTTACTATACTTTTCCAAAACTAACCCTAACACTTATTACTATCTCTCTTCCCCCCTCTCTCTCTCATCACATAATTAATGCATTGGAAAAGGCAGAGTAGTTGGGTGATCATAAGGGCATTTTAGTCAAAAAATAATTAATGCAACTAATTTTTTGGAAAGGTTCTTATATAAAGGGACTTTCAATTTTTTGTAAAGGTTCCTATATTTAGGGACGGAGGTAGTAACTTTTTGTTGTAAATTTCAAAACTCGGATTTCGATTTCACTGTTCTTATAAAAAAAAACTCGGATTTCGATTTGGTACTTCACCTGCATTGAGAAATGCAAACTAGTGTTTTCTTCTGTTTCTTTTCTGTCTAAATTGTTAATTTACACATTTTTTTAATTTAGCTTTTTTTTGGTTAATTTGTTTTTAATTTAGCTAAGACGACCAACATACTCGTTCATTGGGAGCTGCTCTTCCTTAAGTGGCCCAACAACATTTTCACCACCGAATCTGATAAAAGTGCTTGCCATATAATATTGGTTTAGGTCTGGGATTAGGCACCAAGAAATTTGCTTTAAAAAGTATGTCAATTACATTTGTCATGACTCATGAGTGTGCATAGGTTAAATTAATGAGAAAAAGATGCCAATTCAACTACGCTCCACTGGCAAACTTCTAAATTAATTTTTGGTGATAAACATAGTCATGAGAATGTAAAACACTCATCATAATTTTTAGGATCTACAAATATAATTCGTATTAATCTTTGAGCACCTAAGATATTAATTCCTAAGTGAAATTTTTAGGAAGGGTAAACGCTCTTTAATTATACTACTCTGCAAAGAAAACAAAGATTAGAGAATAAACGCACAGAATAAGCTTCATCTTTCTATGTAAAATGTGAGGTAATTAATGGACTAATTGATCACATGATGTGAAATTTACAGAGCAAAATATAGGTTAGAAGGCATCCTCCATTGCTGATTTTTTGTCCACTAGCTATACTTCACGTGACAGAAGCATCCAAGAATCAGACCAAAAGGACGCAGCTGAGGAAGAGGAGGACACTGAGAAGCAACAATTCAACTAAACAGTAAACAGGGCCCTTTTTTTAAACAACAAAATAAGAAACGAGAATGATTAGGGGCAAAAGCGTAACCCAAAATTTGGACGGCCAGGATGGCGCATGGCCACTCTCGAACTGAAGAGAATCAACGGCGAGAGGCATGTTCTCCTGGTCAGGACTACACTTGGATTCATGCGGGTGAGCACTGTACATCATGGCACGCAGCACCGCCGAAACGGTGGGTATGTATGCCGTTTTGTTCTTCGCCAACAACCATGTCAAACCCATCAGTTGGCAATCACGGTTGAACATCTTCTTAACCCTCTCACTCCCTCCTTTCCCCTTCGTCTCATTCCTGTTCCCCTTCACCTGTAAAACAAACGACGTCGTTGCCTTTGTTATTATTCACTCAATCAACACCAAACACCCAAAACAATAAATCACGGTAAAAAAAAATTATTTTATACAAGTGAAAAAACAATACTCTCTTCTAATTTGACAACACCGCAAAGGTCACGAGGAAGGAACCGAACATTGGTTCTGGATAAATTGTTCGCAACGTAAAAAGGAAAAATAATAAATGGTTCAACAGAGTCAGAAAAGTGGGGAAGAAATTAAGGAAAAGCTTGTATCACATGGGATTGGGAAGTCATTTTCGTAGGTCAACCTGAAAAGAATTGGTCGGTTTGAGAAAAACGGCGAAAAGAAGATGAAATGTTTTCCAACTCACTTTTCACTTTGAATACCATCATTACCAAATCGCAGAACAATTGCACCCCAACTCAAATATAACTCAAACCTGTAACATTTAATAATAATAAAAATACTGTTTATAATTAGAGTGAGAACCTTTTGTAGGGAAGCGAGGCACTTGGTGCAACCGGCATAGGAAGCGTTACGGCAGTTGTTTTCCAAGTTGCGAACGGCGGCGGTGGGGGTGGCGTTTCTGTGAGGGGCGGAGACGTTGAACGCGGCGGGGCAGGACAAGGAGCTTATCTGGTGAAGCCTGATTCCGCAGAAACAGAGGATTGCGTCACACGTGGAGTTGGGCTGAGGGATCCGAATGTTGCGACTCAGCAGCGAGTCCTGCAGCGAGTTCACGCACTTCTGCGAGTCGTCCGGCATCATCGGCAGGTCGCCGCTCGCCGGAGCAGGAGCGCCGGCGGACACCTCAAGGGCCGTCCGGGCGTGCGCCGCGAACAGCCACGCCGCGAGAACCGGGCAGCACCGGCTCCGGTCGAGGTCCTTCCCGCACGCGGCCTTCACTCCCCCGAATAGCTCGTTGGATAGGTCCAGTTGGCAGGTCTGGGCTTGGGTCTGGACCGGGAATGCTGGGACCGTGTTCGACGACGGGTATTCGCCCGGTTCGAGAGGCTGGTTCGGGTCGCTCACCGGTTGGGATAATAAACCGGCGTGAGTAAAGGACAGCAACAATAGTACCACCACTGAAGAGAAGAAAGCAAGGCACGCGAGAATGGAAGTGAATGATTGCATTTTTTTGGTTTGGTTTGGGATTCGAGAAAAATAAAAATTTGAGGAAAGGTAGGGGTGTGAGAGGGGAAAAGGGATCGTTGAAAATATTTGGGTGGCGGAGAAAGGGATGGGGGGAATGGGGTTGAAAAGGAAGAGTGTCTTTTGGGGACGCTTTGTTTTGTTTAATTATCCGAGAAAGTGGATTTAGGTTTCTTGGGAATTATAGAGAGAGGGGCGTGAGGAGATTCGAGAGATATACTCAAAAGCAGAAGAAGGGAAAGGGAGGAGTTTGTAGAGAGTTTCTAGTTGTGTTTTTCCTCTCAGATTCGTAGACCCATGATGATTTGACTACTGGAGCATTGCTAAAACAACCACCAGCGCATGCTAAAGCACACGGAAAAGGTGGCGAGGTGGTGCTTAAGAGGGGCTGGCTTGGCTACATGTACGTTACTTTTCTTCTGCTTCCGTTACTCGCTGCCTGTGGTCTCTCTCTCTCTCACTCTCATTTGTGTTCTTTCCTGGGATAAAAAAGTAGTTTAGGGACTATTTATAATTAATAATTACACTTAAAACGTAACTATTTACTTTATTTGTTACTATTTAATATTTTCCAATACTTGTTTCTGTAATAAAAAAAAGGCAATTTCTTTGGTAACGTCGCTAAATAACGATTTTGAAACAATCAACGATGAAATAGAATTTTGATACGTTAGATTATTTTTTTAAGAATTTTAATTTTTTAATATTATATTTTAACTTTTAATTAATTTTTTTTATTTTATGGCTACTTTTATATGTCTTTGTATTTCTTTCATTCACACTATTATGAGAAAAAATAGTTTTGGAAGTAACCAGAGGGAGCGAACTGCTCAAAGAAAAAAATCGGTGAGATTATGATATAAAATTAAAAAAATAAATTTCATCTTTTAGCTGTTATTATAATTTTAAATTTTAAATAAAATAATTTTAATATTAAATGAAAATTATAAATATTTAAGAGGCTGAATTGTTAAATTATGCTAAAAAATTTTATTGATTAAAAATTAATATACCAAAATCGTTATTTTTACAACAATACTCTCTAAGTCCCCTAAAAAAATACTACTCGTTTCTGATAATAATTCATATTCACAATCCACATGAGGAAAAAAGAGGGTACGGTCAGTGATCTCTCTCGATTCCTGCGGTAAGCTGACGCTACAATTTCACGAAACAAAGTGGTCTCTCATCGCATCTCACTAATTTTTTTCTCATGAATAATCTGTGTTTAATGTTAAGGTAAGTAAAATTTGATCACAAATTATTTTATTATAAAGATTAAATTCAAGTATCAGTATAGTTTGTCTCTTTGGATAAAATATATTAACTATTTGTGTCTAAGCATCCCATTCATTTATTAATAATACTTTCTTTTTAATATTTTAATTTTGAATTTTATACGTGGCTGCAGATGCTAAAAGCTAAAGAGCAACGGGATCTTGACAAGGAATGGAGAGATATTCTTGTTGGGTGCACAAGCACACGGGGAGAGTAGGACGAGGTAGATTGATATGAAAAAAAAAAGACTGTTGACCAAAAAAAAGAAAAAGAAAAGACTGTCTGAGAATTTGGCAGCTTGTGCTGTCCTTTTCATTTCATTTTCTATCGCCGGTACATTATCTTTCTTTTCTCTCTTCTTCCCTTCTCTTCTTCAGTTACATTTTTGTTTTTGCCAATGGTGGGGTGAAAAAGCTTTTAGTGGGGTTCACCCTTGTTTTCCCTATTCTCTATCATTTTCAAAACAATTTTTTTTATTTGTAAATAAATAGTGACAAAAAGAAATTGAAAACGAAGGCTTTAATATATTTTTGGTCCCTCTAAATATCGGCGTTTTGAATTTAGTCCCTCTAAAAAAAGTCAAAGTTTTTTAGTCCCTTAAGAAATCAATTTTTTGATTTAGATCCCTCTTTTGCATTGACCGCTGATATGACACACTGAGGTCCCTGTAAAAAACTGACGTGGCTTACATGCATTGCCACGTCAGCTAACACGTCATTTGTAAGGACTACATCCTATTTGCATAGTTATTTAGAGGGACTAAAATCAAAACTTAATATATTTAGGGGGGCTAAAATCAAAACTTAATATATTTAGAGAGACTAAAATCAAAACTTAATATATTTAGAAGGTCTAAGTGACATCAATCAAACCACCACCACCACTCCCTCTCTCGTTTTCCCTCTCTCTCTCTCCCCCCACATCCCCCCTCCCACCACCACCACCACCACCACCACCACCATCAATTAGACTACCTAATTTCGTAGTGCCCCCTCCGCACTGCTTTATCGACCCATTTTCCACCCCCACTCACTCTCTCTCGTTAGTTCCCACTTTCCATTCTCCTTGATCAATTCTGTTTCATACAATACAACAAGAGAGGGGGATTCAAAATCCACACAACATTCCTTTCAATTTGGGGGTCGAGGGCCTCATTTCATACAATAATTTCCTTTTTTAAAATCCAACAAGAGAGGGGTTTTCATACAATACATTATACATCAATTTCTTTCCAATCTCAACAGTAAACACCCACCCCACGCCACTATCACATTGGTGGAGGATTTTGGGGCCTTTTCAAACTGTAAGGTTCGGGAGTTGGGTTGAGAGTCATGGGTTTTCTCATTCAATCAATTTGCTTTGCTTAGAGATATTGTTGGATACTGTAACGAGGCCAAACATGATGCATTTGAATTGTTTTCAACTTTGCTGGATTCACCACCCCACTATGTGGAAACATTCTCGGTAGTTGTTCTCTCTGACTCTATTTCTGCAGTTGGGTTGGGTTAAGATTGAAGTTGAAGTTGGAGTTCCTCTCCCAAGGATCGAGAAGGATGGGTGGTGGTGGTGGTGGGTGAGGGAGAAGGATGGTGGTGGTGGTGAGGGAGAAGGATCGGGGGTGGTGGAGGAGGGGGGGAGAAGGGTGGTGGTGGTGTGTGGGTGGTGGTGGTTTTGATTTTAGTCCCTCTAAATATATTAAGTTTTGATTTTAGTCCCTCTAAATATATTAAGTTTTGATTTTAGTCCCTCTGACATGGCAATGCATGTAAGCCACGTCAGATGCATTTAAGCCACGTCAGCTTTTTATAGGGACCTTAGTGTGCCATGTCAGCGGTTAACGCAAAAGAGGGACCTAAATCAAAAAATTGATTTCTTGAGAGACCAAAAAACTTTAACTTTTTTTAGAGGGACTAAATTCAAAACGTCGATATTTAGAGGGACAAAAACATGTTAAAGCCGAAAATGAATAATCAACCATGTGCCAATAAATAATGATAATAATAACAATCGCTGAAAATGTATAATCTTAACCTGTGCCCAAGTTGAATTGCCCGAGTCAGCTCAGCATCACACAAGTGTGTGTATGCCTGGCTTGTTGTAAACTTCAGTCAGTTAGCTTTGCTTCACCTGTTCCTTGCTGTGGGGTCATGCCATGCGTGACAGCCCACTAAGGCCATTTTCATTTTGTGGCATTGTTTTCCCGAAGATAACATTTTTTAAGCATGCACAATTGCTCAGAGCTAATATGGACAAACATAAATCTTCTATATTCACATGGGAATGCCTTGCCCCATTAATTCTGAATTTTTTTTTTCTTTTAACGTTAACCATTATACTTCTAATCCGCGTTGTTATATGGAGTATGTGGCTATTTTTAACAATGGAAACAAATTTTATTAATTACACCGCATGTATATATACAGTACAGAACCAGCTAACTAGGATCCGTTTCTAGCTTCTATGCAAAAAATATACCGTTTTCACACTAGAAGACAAAGTAGCATGAAGTGTCAAGTAGGTCCGTTTCCACCACAAGGGAGTGGAGAGATTAGAGACTACAGAGTGGACAATAGCTAGGAAACTGATGATAAGAAACGAGTAGTCTTTTAGTCGAGTCCCAACTCAGATCGTAACAAGAGCAAGAGAGAGAGAGGGGAGCATAAGCATTATTAGTTTAAAGGACAAACACAAAGCGTCAACCAAAAGAAAATTGTTCCCCTAAAAAGTAGTACCTTTGGGAAAAGCTAGCCTATCTAACTCTTTTCCTGCCCCCAATAATCTGGTCCCTTTTCGTCTCGGGTAGGGTCCCCCTAATTCAAATCATGCTGTGGAAATTAAAAAGAGAGGATGATGCTTTTGTTCGGTATCACATATACACATATCCTATCCATATTATTAGTCAATAAAAAGAATGCATTATATATCGGATTAGGTTCTAAAAGAAAGATGGTTATAGCTACATCGTCGGTAATTGAGCCCCAAAAGTAGAAGGAAAAAGGTGCAATCATGGTGTTGTAAATTTCAAATTAAGGTTTCCGGGCCCATATATTATACCTTCTAATTCATAAAAATACTGGGTTTTGGTTGAGCCCAACTACGCAACAAAGCCAATGATGCATGGATATAATTTTTCTTTAGGCTAGCTTCTCTTACTCACACACTCGTGCACGTGCAAAAGCCCCCCTCCAATTGTGTCTTGCTCATCCGAACCTCAAATCAAGTTCGATGGTATAGCAACTACCATATATGAAAAAGCTTGTAAATTCAATATTTAAGGCTTTAGCCCACGATCATGACACAAAAAGACCTTTGAACTTTAACCGGTTAAACTTTATGAGTATGGCTTTGCAGAGCCCAAGTTGTGTACTTTTTCTCTTGAATTTTGATCATATCACTGATTCGATGAAGAGCCATTCCTTGTTTATTAAAACCATTAGGTACTAATTAACGAGGATCGGATTGGTAAACACTTCTAAAATAGTTTTGTGCTAATCCACCTGTACACCACTTTGAAGGCTTTAACTTTAACCAAAGTAATAATAATAATAATGACGACTTTATGATTTCATGTAATTCAAAGGCTCAAAGCACTTTTAGGTTTCTCATCCTGTTTTCTCTTTTGCTTAAGAGTCCGTTTGTTTTAGATTTTGGTAGAATTGTGTTTGATAGAATTGTGTTTGAAGAATTGATTTTAAAAAAATTGTGTTAAGAATAATTGATTTGTGTTTGGTAATGATATTTTAAAAGTGTGTTCAAAAGAATTGATTGTGTTTGGATAATAAAGGTAGAATCACATTTGATGTGTAAATATAAAAAATTTCGTGGGTCCCACACTCAGAATTGATTTTGGCAAACGGAAAAGCAACCCAGGACCTCCTTCCATCAGAATTGATTCTGGATCCCAAAATCACGTTTTAAATTTTCACGTTGAGAAAACAAACACACCCACTTTTTGCCAAAATCAAGTTTGACCAAGTCAAACTCAATTTTGGGGCTAAACGTGTGTTTGTTAATCTTAAACAAACACACACTAAGTAGTTGAGTAACAGAGTAGACTAACCATTTGCTCCCCCCCCCGGAAATCAAAGAGTTCAAAGAGTAGAAGAAAAAAACGCAAAACAAAGCCACTCGGTAATCCAAGAGGAGCACGAAATTAATTCCTACAATAATTAGGAAAGAGTGAAGATGAAAAAAATAAATGTATATTCTCAACATGGTTCATTTGATTTTGTTTGATAACATTCCTAATGTATTTCGTTTCACGTTTTTTTTTTATCAATTAGAAAATAAAATAGAACAGACTATGGTCTAATCCTAACTATGCCTGAAGCATCTGCAAGGAGGGTCAAATGAAGCTTAGCTGGACAATTCTCCAAAATGGTGAAAGATTAATCCGAATAAGCTCCAAACTTTGCTAACCAATATGTACAATGGTTTCCTTCTCTATACGTATGCTCAAAAGTGAGATTCCAAGTGAAATCCAAGAATTTTCTAATGCACTTGACCAAAGGAGCATGGGGTGAAAAGGAGTAACATCATAAAGCACCATAGAGATTGCACTTTGCGAATCCGAATCACACACCAAAGCTCTATATCCTCTTTCCCAAGCTAACTTCAATCCATGAAACATCGCCAACAACTCCGCATTAAGGTTAGTTGAGTAGCCACACGAACCTAAGTAGCCAATAATCCATTGACCAAGAGCATCACGAATTAAACCACCAAAACCAAAATTACCAGGATTCCCAAAAGAACTTCGTCAATATTGAGTTTGCAGAAATCTGTAGGGATGGGTCTCCATATTTCAGACTTTTTAAAGCAGAATTTATATTGGCAAAGCGGGCCAACCCGCCAAAAAAGGGGCGGGGCGGGCCAGCCAGCCAAAAAAAGTGGGCTGGGGTACCCCAGCCTGCCCCGCCCCGCTGGTGGGTTGGCGGGCCAACCCGCCAAAAAAATAAAAAAAATGAAAAAAAAAGAAAGAAAATGAGTGTAAAAGCGGCGGGTTAGCAGGTTGACCCGCCTAACCCGCCCAAAAATCTAAAAAAAGCACAAAAAAATAAAGAAAAAGAAAACGGGTTGCGGGCTAGCTCGTTTTGAACCCACCTTTGGGCGGGCCAAAACGGATTGCGAGTTGAAAATCACAACCCGACCCGCGCCTTTTTTGGCGGGTTGGCGGGCTGGCCCACCGGGCCCAACCCACATTGCCACCCCTAGTGAAAGATGACAAGATCGTATTGTCTCCATTATTAGTATTACATATTCTCTTATATTATATACTAATCGTGAGCAAACACTTATAAATAAAGTATTTAAAATTAAATAAAAAAGTGATAAAAAATAAATAAGTGGAGTGCTCACTTGAAAAACTGTGAATATAACTTATTAATTTAATTACACCTATATTTCATTATATGTAATTAGTAATAAAATGAATATATGTCAACATTTTTTAGTTTTTGGATAAAATTGTTTTTCTCTTTTTTTTTTTTTGGTCCAAATTTGTTTTTCTCTTATAATATAGCATAAAGTGATGGATGTCACTTTTATTTTTGGTCCAAGATGTCACTTTAAACTTCAGGATAGTTTGGGAGTAGCTCTCCCACGGGGATTCGTGTACAGACTAGTTTTATTGGGCTTTTAAACCTCCTTTTCACCAAAAAAAAAAGGAAATCTTTTACATATTTGGGCTTTCTTCATGAGTTTGGGCCTATTCAGCTTTAGTTCTTTTATGTTGACAAAAAAAAAGCTTTAATTCTTCTTTTATCGAAAATAAGTGAATTGTTAAATACATACCCCATTGTTGACAAAAAAAATACATTCCCCATTTTTATTTCCTACGTCATTTCTCCTATTTTAATTTTAATTGTCCAAAATACCGCTCTTATTTTTTTCAACTTTCAAGAAATTAATTTATGGAATACAATTTTCAGAAATTAAATTGTATTTTTGAATATTTTAAAGAAATTATTTAAATTCATTGTGAAAAAATAAATAATTGCACGAATATTCATTGTATAAAAAAAAATTCACAAATAACATGTCATATTGGGTCCCCACCACCCAGATCCCGATACTGAGAGAAGCTACCTCGTAATTCCGCACGCCCTTTTCGCTTTCCGTTCATTAATCACTGTTCAATTGCAGATCCAAGTCATATTTTCTTCTGCAATCTCCATTCGTTTCTGCATCCACCTCATTTTGTCTCCCTCCACGACAGGTACATCGCCATCCCCATTCCCTTCCCAATTACAAATTTCCAATTCCAATTCCAATTCCAACCATTCGCCACATCCCCTGTTTCCCTATCACAAAGCGCCCTCTTTCATTTGCATTCAAAATGATGCGATCTCACATTGATCAATGATGTTTAGTTTAAATTTTTACCTATCGTGATTAATTTTCAGGTAGAATTAAAAACTTTTAACTTTTTACTGAATAAAATTATTTGCAGATGCGAAACTCATAATTTTTTAAAAATATATCTATATTTGTCCATTTTACAGCTAGACTCTATATTTACTTAATCACATAATTTTTCTCTCTAAATTATCTTTAAAATATCATTCTTAAATCGTTCTTAAATATAACTGATCTTTCAACATACTTTTTTTTTAAATTAATTCTTTTAATATTAATTTTATTGAAATCTAAAATACAGGTGTCCTAATAACTTCTTTGTCTGAATTTTTCGTGAAGAATAATATATGTTGGGAAAAAACTATTATTGAAATTAATAGCTTATCATTGAATTTGGAGATGATATTGATGGTAGTGACTGTTGCAGCTGAATGCAGCAATGGCTTCTGACTTGTTGAACAACTTTAAGATCCCCGATTACATTCTTGTACCGGAGTGCAAGGTTGCGAATGTTGATGAGTGTGGTGACGTGCCTCAGTGTCCGGTTCTGGTTTTTGTTAACTCCAAGAGTGGTGGTCAGCTCGGAGGGGACCTCTTACAAACATATCGTGCAGTTCTTAATGAAAAACAGGTATATATTACATATATCGTGCAGTTCTTAATGAAAAACAGGTATATATTACATATATACTCGTTAGTCTTGGGTGGAGTGTTTTCATTTCCACAATTTTCAAGTTCATGAACTGTCTGAAGTTGTTTGTATTTTGGCACTTGCAAATTTTGTTAGTGGGCTGAGTGGAGCAATGTAAATTTCAGGTTTTTGATTTGGGGGAACATGCTCCTGATAAGGTGCTGAGAACAATCTATGCTAAATTGGAAAGCCTTAAGAAACAGGATGATCAGTTTGCTATAACAATCATGGAGAGGTTGAAGTTAATTGTGAGTTTGTGATATAAATTTTTGATGGGTTGATGTTACCATGTTTGTAAGCAATTTTTATATTGGTATGGTATCTTTGTTTTTTAGTTTCTGATGTGTACTCTGTGGTCTTTGCCTTTAGGTTGCAGGGGGAGATGGAACAGCAGGCTGGCTACTTGGAGTTGTTTGTGATCTCAAATTATCTCATCCACCACCAATAGCTACTGTTCCCTTGGGCACAGGGAATAATCTACCTTTTGCTTTTGGATGGGTAGGAAACTGCAGTTTTATTTGAACGCTACTAGTGAAAATTTGAAGTAACATGTGTACATGTAGAACATTACATTTCTCTGCCACTGTCTTGATACTATAAGATTTATGGTCTACATTTTTCACATGAAAAGCTTTTATCGTGCTGGTGCTCGTTCCTTGTTTGACAGAAGGAGCATATTATTATGCGGGTTTATTCCTGAACTTTTTTGCATGTTTACCTTTTACTAGGTTTCGAATTGCCACCCACTTTCCCTTTATATACGAAAACTTGTGGTTTTTATAATGCTTTTCAATTTCTTCTGGAAGTTGAGCAAGTTTTAGGCAGTAGCTACTAGCTACTATGATTTTGGTCATAAATAATTTATCAGAAAAGTTACAAAGAAAAAATTATGAAACACATGATTTTGCTGCTTTACAGGGGAAGAGGAACCCGGGGACAGATCAACGCTCAGTTGAGGCATTTCTAGATCAAGTCATGAAAGCTAAGGAAATGAAAATAGACAAGTAATGAGTTCTGGGCCTGTTCTTTAATCTTATAATTAGGATAATTTTCTTATTTTTCTTTCTACCTAGTTGGCTTAATTTCATTATGATGCCATTCCATGCTAAATCTAAAAGTAACCAGGTTATGCATGATGTACTGATTTGATTTTGTGGGGGGCTAAATGGCAGTGTAGTTGGGAATAGGATAGCTGCTTTACCAGTTACTGTAGACGAGTAGATTTTTTAATGAATCCAAACTGAAACTAATGTTTTCCTTTTTTATTAACTCATTTAATCCTCGCTTTGTTGGCTCCACTGCAATACGGTTTTCTTTTATGAAGTGGTCACATACATATTTTGTTAATTGTTTTGTTTACGGGGAACTTTACTGTGAACTTTTTCCTTGGGGTTACAAAATTCGTCTAAGACTTGGAGTGGGGAGAGGGATGATAGCCTAAAGTGCAAGCAAAGCAGATTGGCTAGGACTCACTCCCCGTATCAAGCAGTCCTCAAAGGGACTTGGTGCCACTTGAGTTACAGTTCTTGGGCCACTTCCAGTACTTCGTTTATTTTTAAAACTTTGAAGTTTTCATTTTGCCCCTTATATACTTCGCAACTCCAGTCCTTAATGCTCTTCAATCCAAAGCAAATATATGAATGTTGAAGAGTTGCTTCCTGTTTATGTTCTGTATTCAGTTTATGCATATATTTCTTTTACAAAATGCTGTTTGCTGATAATTGTTATTTGTTCTTCTACCCCTTCAGCTGGCATATTCTCATGAGGATGAGGGCTCCAAAAGAAGGTTCCTGTGATCCAATTCCGCCGCTTGAGCTACCACATTCTTTGCACGCCTTCCATCGAGTATCTGAAGCAGATGAACTTAATAAGGTAAGACATCATACCATTCACTATTTTGAAATCCTATATTATATCTGGTTCACTGTGCAACTTTATGAATTTGAAGGAAAAGACACCTTTAGTTTCATTTTTTTGTTTGTTTTGCCATGATACCTTCTGTTTAAAATGCTAAAATTTCTAATTTGACTGTATTTGGCTTTGCTATTGATCGGTTGTAAATTCTTTTAAGATTAATCAGATGATATTGAGTTTAAAAATATTTGTTTTGCAATATCAATGACATGGGCAATTGCTAGTGGGACACTGCAACAAGTAGAACAAAATGTTCTGCAGATTTGTTTTATTTTAATTTTGAATTTTTAGAAGGTTGTCTTCTTTCCTATTCACCATACTTTCTCGTGTTTGTTTCTAACTGTTTCTTAGGAAGGTTGCCACACTTTTCGTGGTGGATTTTGGAATTACTTCAGCATGGGTAAGATTAGTTATTCCTCGTTTCTTCTGCACCTGAACTTTATGTAGTGGAGTGTGTGGACTATATAAATCCATTTTCTACTTTTGGAGGAATTAATTCATACTTAGTCACTTTGTGATGTCATTTAAATTTGGTTTGTTTCCAATCTTTTGATCTTTTACAGGTTAGGTAATATCAAATGTTGACAATGTAAGTTTCACTATAAATGAATTTTAGCAATAACTTGTACTTTTTAACTTAAGCCACATAGGTAATGATGGAAACAATTTATAAGCATATTACACATATACAAGTTGCCTATTAAATAAAATTTTGAAATTCATGATTATCAACACCACTACTGTTTCTCTTATTTAGCCTGATTTCTTTTATCTTTTCTTAGAATGATTTAGATCTTAGATAGCTAGATTATATATTGGAGGAATTTTATATTTTCCTAGTCCACGTTACTTCAATACTTTTCAAAATATTTGTGATTGTTGATTATAGGAATGGATGCTCAAGTGTCTTATGCATTTCATTCTGAACGAAAGATTAATCCTGAAAAATTCAAAAACCAGTTGGTTAATCAGGTGTGTTGTTCCTTCAGTAACTATAGCAATGCTTAAACATTGTGCAGTTCCTTGATAACAATACTTGTTTGACTTTCTGACTCTTAAATGAAAAATCTAGATAATTTTGGAAAAGAGAGATGTATTCTCATCGGGTTTTTTTTTTTTTTATTGTTTTCGTAATTTCGATCTACATTTTAGAGTACTTATCTTAAGCTTGGATGCACACAAGGATGGTTTTGTGCCTCTCTAATCCATCCTGCTTCCAGGTCAGTTCATTAAGATCTGTCATAGGTTGCACAAAGGACTTGCATGTTTTTTTCCCTTATAAAGCTGTTTTTGCCGATCTCAAATTTCATAAAACGTATATGCATAAATATTCACACCTGCAACATCAACTTCTGGAGTTAAATATTTAAATTCTACTTACTGACAGTTGGCTCGATACCATACAACTGGTGTTCTGTCTATATATTAGGCTATGTTGATTTGATTTTCAAATGCAGGAACATAGCACAACTTGCTAAAGTGAAATTCATGAGAAGACGTGGTGAATGGCAAGACCTATACATACCTCCCAGGCAAATCATTTTATATACTATCTATATTTTTAACCAAACAAACAAAAGTGAAGATTTCAAAAATATATAGCTTAGCGGGAAAACTACTACATTTTCAACTTGGCAACTTATTGCGTATGGATGTTTTTAAGCAATAAATCAACTTACTTTTTTAGTCTCCTGTCTTTTGTCTGCTGCCTGATCCTTATTGCCTTTGCCTCTGTTTACTTGTTGAATAACACCTCAGATGACTCTTTTTATTGTATTGTATGTACAGCATCCGGTCAATTGTATGTCTTAACTTGCCCAGCTTTTCTGGTGGATTGAATCCATGGGGTACACCGAACAGGAAGAAGCAATGTGATGTAAGTGTCATATGCTAATTCTTTTGTTTCCGCTACTTTCTGTAACCATAGAAATCTAAGTATGGCTTTTTTTTTTGTTTATTGGAAACAGAGAGATTTGACACCACCATATGTGGATGATGGCCTTCTAGAGATCGTTGGTTTTAGAAATGCGTGGCACGGGCTTGTTTTGCTAGCTCCAAATGGACATGGAACTCGTCTTGCTCAGGTTTTTTATTCTCAGACTGCAGCATTTTCCTTTTATCTAAATCAATTTTTCTTTGTAAATGTTCTCCAAAACAAAAAAAAGGATCCATATGAATTTATATCACAATAGAAAGAAAAAAAAAGCAAAAGATACCATAGTATTTATTTATCCTTTTACCTCGTTTCATTAGGCACATAGAATCCGGTTTGAGTTTTGCAAAGGTGCAGCAGATCATACATTCATGAGGATTGATGGGGAACCTTGGAAACAACCTCTTCCAGTTGATGATGATACTGTCGTGGTAGAGATTTCTTACCATGGCCAGGTTAACATGCTTGCCACTCATATTTGCAAGTCTAAAAGTATGTATGATCCGTCATCTCCACACCGTGATATTGAAGAAGATGACAGTGATGATGAAGAAGACTCTGTGGCAGAGGAATTTCGGAAGTTTGGTGCAGCAGATACATTTAAAATCCCAGATGAGGTTGATCTTTCTCATCTTAGTTAGGTCCTTAGTTCTCTATTAAGCCATTAATTCTTTTAGAGTCATTCGGTTGATATTTTAATTCCTGCACCAGTTTAGGTGTTAACCCCTTCCAAATATTTGTAGTTGCTTCTATCAATGTAACAACCAACTTAATTCTAGGAGCATTATGGCCTCAACATTACAAATACAATAATTGCTTCGTCCTCAACATTTTTTTGTAGTTACCTAGATTCCAATTTTCAAGTAACCCTAACGACCTTTGCATTCTGCTTCAGGTGTGTTACTCAAAAGCTAATTGTGTTTGGATGCAGAACGAAAATGAGAATAAATTTAATACACCATATCAAATTAATAGATCAAATAATAGATGTATTTCAATTCATATAATTTATTTTCATACTTTTCTTCACAATTTAAAAAATGTTAAATTTTAAATTTAAGACATGTGCTGGTTTAGTTACTTGTTTATCCATTCTTGGTCTATGGTCAAGATATTTTAATGTGATATTTTAATGTCTAAAAGTTAAGCTTAAAATACGCAATTTCAATTCTCCTCCCAGTCCCAGAAAGCAGGGGTTTTTGTCACTGTTAGTCTCTTCCAACGTGCAGTTTATTTTTTATTTTCACGTAATTCTTCAAAGCTTGGTTTTAAATATTCAAAGACTAGTATTTGATTTAAAAAAAATACTTTTTTCACTTAAAACAAAATAACAAAAAAAAGCCTATAAAAAAAAAAACAAAAAACAAAAAGACACTTCAAATGAGTGACAAATTATTGGATCCTTGATTTTTCCGTTCTAAAATGCATACCGTGTGCGCTTGTGTTGTTTCCAATTGAAACCATGGTCCACGTGGAATATGCTCTTATTACCTATGCAACAAGGTGGCACTTAAGTGATGTGACACATACATGCCCCGCATACTATACTAGGATCAATCAAAATGCAAAAACCACTGGCTTCCCCTGCCACTGGTTTTTCCAAACTTCAGTTATACCGACTTTGGAATCTTTAGCTTCCCCTATATAAATAACGCCTTCACTTCATTTGCTTCATCAAATCAAATCTCCAACAGACACGTTATTACACTACTGCACTACTATCAACTTTCAGTGATTGATCAGAGAAACACTCTTCAAATCAAGAGTTAAAGAGATGAGTTCAGCACACAGAGCATGGATTGTGGCAGCTAGTGTTGGAGCTGTAGAGGCGTTGAAGGACCAGGGTGTCTGCAGGTGGAATCACGCTTTGAAGTCAGCTCAACAACATGTGAAAAGCCATGTTGGAACATTGTCACCGGCAAAGAATAAGCTTTCCTCTTCTGGCTCTGCCTTGGTTTCTAGCAGACTGATGAAGGAGAAGCAGTCAGAGGAGTCCTTAAGGACTGTTATGTACTTAAGCTGCTGGGGTCCCAACTAGAGAACATGGGCAATTAATAGAAATATAAATTTTGTTCTTTGAAGCTAAGCCTCAAAGACAATTGGGGCCTGAGAGTTTCATTGGTTCTTGTATAGTAAAAGAGGTATTGTTTGTCCATTGTGACAGATTGATTGATGCAATTATGATGAATGGTAGATGCAACTTGCAAATTCAAATTTTGTCCAAATTGAATATATCTTCATCTGGAAAATGCAATGTCACAGAGGAAACGGGAAAATGCAAAATAAAAAATGATATTGTAACTGAGCAAAAATTTAAGAAAATACTTTACACTCTCAATAAACTGTGTTGGATCAGAGTAGGATAGGATTTTGATGGTGGCTCAACTTTGTTTATCCAGTGAAAAAAGTGAAAATATTATTACTAATGATGATCATTGATCAAATATATGAGATGAGAAACGCTATATGACCAAGTAAAAGCAATTCAAACTTTACAAACTTTATTTTTCATGAACCTCGGTGGCATGTAAGGTTGAACGAGGTTAAAAATTTGAATGTGAAATCTTTGATATGACAACAATTTGGAAGGAAATTTTGATGTGAAATCTTAACAATTAATCTCCTACGGATTTCCATATCAATAACTCGAGTTTAACTGATGACAAATTTCTAATATATGTTTGTTTGTTTTAGCTTTTTTATTTTCTTTTGAGCTAACTTACCAATACAATGTATTTAATTGGTAAGTTTTATATTATGATGAACTTTTAGACACGTGCTACTTGATACAGGGTTCAGTTACGACAAACAAGCCATTTCAATCACCTTATCTTATCATCAGAGTCTATTTCTATAGTTGATTGGTTTTAAATTATAAGATGCAAACCGTGTGCCAGCGTTGCCTTCATGTGAAGCCAGAGTCTCTAGCTTTTGCTATGCAACTAGTAACACAGAGTTTTGGTCCTCCTAGTCCTAAGGACCACAATATTAAATAATAAGTTTGCTTTCACCACCAAAAACCACTGGTTTCGGTGCCACTGGTTTTTCCAAAAGTTTGGTTGGTATTCATTTCCCTTTACCAACTTTGGAATCTTAAGCCTCGCTGTCTATAAGTAACCCCTCGTTTCCCCATTTGCTCCATCTAACATCTAAATCTGCCAGTGTTCTTCGGAAAACTTGAGTTATTTATTGTCATCCAAAAGAAAATCTAATAAATTAAGCACTGCAAGATGAGTTCGGCGCGCAGGGCTTGGACTGTGGCAGCTAGTGTTGGGGTTGTACTGTTGTAGAGGCGTTGAAGGACCAGCTGGGCGTGTGCAGGTGGAGCTACGCTTTAAGGTCTGCTCAAAAACAGATGAAGAGCCATGTTGGATCATTGTCACAGGCAAAGAAGAAGCTTTCAAATTCTTCTGCTATGGTTTCTACTTTTAGAAGACTAAAAGGGAAGCAGTCGGAGGAGTCCTTAAGGACTGTTACGTACTTGAGTTGTTGGAGTCCCTGCTAGAGAACAAGGCCAATATATTGGGATCCAAATTTTGTTCGTTGAAACTAGCTAGGCCACAAAGACAACAATTTATACCTGAAATTCTATTGCCATGTTGGCTATACTAAAAGAAGCATTGTTTTTTTTTTAATTGTGACTGATAGATGTCGTGTAATTATGATAAATGGCAATTGCAAAGTCAAATGTTCTCTGAATTGGAAATACGTGTTCATCTTCATTTGATTTTAGTATTAGCTTGTCTGCATTCGCACTTTCATATGGGAGATCATTCCCATCCTTACTACCCAAGCTCACTGCTCATAGATGGCATTCTGATAATAATTAGGATTACAAGGAAATAGAAGGGGGCAAAATACAACTGCAAACTTCTTTAAGATCTTGTCATGTATATATATATATATGGAAATGTTACTTGGACATAAAACTTATTTTATATTACTACATTCTTGTTACTATTATTTATTATTGATTAGGCGTTGAAATGGACTGAGTTTGGTATTATATGTGGCTCCACCCGGCCTGGTCCAAGAATTATGTTTCATGATTCTTCTTCTTCAAGTATGAAAAGGAGCAAGTAAACCGAGAAAAATTAAGGAAAGAAATTGAGACTGGAACTTGCATATCTGCAATTCCCAAGAGACAAGGAAACTACTTGTCTCTTAATTTGTTAATTTTGATTAAAACATGACTACCATTTTAAGTTTGGGGAAAAATTGAATTGAATATAGTTTAGCAGGGGAGGAGGGATATCTTGCTGTTTAGAAGGTATGAATTGTGGAGTAAATGGGCACAGGACCAGCAACTTAAAAAGAGAGGAAATTTTAGTGATTATATATTATCTTGCTGAAGCTTAATAGTTTTTATAGATTGTTATTTTTAATGATTATTCGAAATTTTAAATTAAATGTCTGAAACTTGACAGATCCGTATAACTCATCAAAATATGTTTTTCATTTCCAATTACTTTCAATCCAAATCGACATCATAATTTTTTAATCCAAAATATATTAATTCATATTATTTATAGTAATAGTAATGATATAAAAAGTTGAAAGCAAAATGTTATCGGCAATGTAGTTTTTATTTATTTATATTTATATTTATATTTATATTTATATATCGTTTATAAATAATGATCGGATATGTCTTATAACGATCACGTTATAATGTAAGTTTATCTGTGCCACATTAGGCTGAATTTGCTAGGTCATTGAGATATATGACTGACTGAGAGATATTTTAAAGGTACAAAAAGAAAAAAAAATTAAGTGTGAAAAAAGTCAAATTTCTTGCCATTATTATTTATATTAGGTGTCACATGGTTTCATTGTATACCACGTGCCCCAACTAAGTTATTATATCGATTATGGAATCTGGAAGTAAGCCACTCGTTGATTTGGGAAGCAATGGTGTTAGCTTGGCACCTCTGTGGCAAAGAATAACACGTGTCCTGAAACTGAGGATGCGTGTAACTTGATTCTGAATCATAAACCATTGGTTTTCTAAAAACCACTAGCTAGCTTCCTGCCCCTGGTTTTTCCTAAACCTTTGGCCATCCCTCCCACCTATTTGTAACTTCGGCCATTCTCGACTCCGTGTGCTTCCCCTATATATGAGAACCACCTAATGTTTCCATCTCCTCATTCACTCAAAACAATCATACTCGATCGATCAAAGTACAATCTTCTCCCTCTAAAGCACAGAACTCATATCTGCTATCTGAAAAGCCAAACTTAAGAAAGAGTTTATATTAACACAAGATGAATTCAGCAATCAGAGCTTGGAGTGTGGCAGCCAGCGTTGGGGTTGTGGAGGCCTTGAAGGACCAAGGCATCTGCAGGTGGAATTATGCTTTAAAATCAGCTCAACATCATGTGAAGAACCATGTGAGGTCGTTCTCTCAGGCAAAGAAGCTCTCTTCTTCTGCTGTGTTCTCCAGAAGACTAAAAGATGAGAAGGAAATGCAGCCAGAGGAGTCCTTGAGGACAGTCATGTACCTAAGTTGCTGGGGTCCCAATTAGATATACCATAGGTCCATAGCATAGCATATAAAGGCAATTGGGAAAAGAGATCCTGTTGCCTGAGATTTCTGGGGCTATATTTGTATAGTATTGAAATTGAAATATAGCTTCTCTGTTACTCCATTGTGTCTGTTATTGATGTAAATTCTTTATAAATGTTAGTGTTGGGCATCGCAAAACTTTTTGTGTGTTCTTCTTTACTGTTTTCCACTGCCATACGCCTAATGCTTCATCTCAGAATCAAAACTCAAAACACCTAAACTGAGTGTAGGCAACACCTTTCTCCTTCCGAGAATGCTAGTCCCCTGTTTGGAGTCCATGGTGATGGAACCAAGGCACAGAATAAGAGAAGAAATTAACAAGTGCGTTTGGAATTGCGAAAAATAAAGGTTTTGGGATTCACAGATCAGTGGAAGAGGCTAGTATTTTTAAATATTATAAAGTTATAAATTTTAATTTATTAATTATGAATATAATCTACTACTTTAAAGTATCTTCCGGATTGTGTTTTCCGATTGATAAAAAAAAAATATCTTTTGGAGTTAACTGTTATTTTGGTGTCTGAAATTATAGTATAGTCTCATTTAGGTTTTTGAAATTAACAAAAAAATAATTTAGTCCCTGAAATTATAAAACATCGGTCAACGTCGGTCAAGTTTGTCCCGGACAATTAACTCGTATCTTCCGCATATCTAAACTATGCCTTAGTTAAATTATATTATTTTCTATTTTTTTAGTAAAATTTAAATTAAAACAATCTCTAGTTAATCTGAGGTATGCTATGACTTCCTTTCATTGAATCGGACTCTTTAACATATGAATTACTCTAAAAAGGTTATATTTTCAAAATTTATACCATCTGGTTGGTTTGTATTTCACATGGATACAGAATAAGGTAATGCATGTAGTGGACTTGTTTATAAGCCCGGGTTTGCATTTGCTGGGTGTGCTTCCTACGGGTTGTATTTCTCTGTTATTTATGGGAAGCCAACATTGGAATGAGATTTTATCATAGGAAAATTTAGCTTAGAAACTGCATGTAGTCTTAATTACATGTGATAAATAACATAAGTGATAGCAGCCATATAAGGATACATTTATTTTTTTGGCGGGGTTGGGGGATAATATGTCTTTCTGAACCTCATATAACACAGGAACACTGATACATTGATACCTTTACTGTGTCACCATTAAGAGAAAGAAAATAATATGAGAATATATAAGAGAGAAGTGATATATGTGATGCATTCTCTGACCCCGGTTGATTATCATATTATTAACCAAGAAATGCTATAGTAGTACAGGCTTTAAAATGGTTCGTTATATTAGATAGTGTTCAATATTTTTAAATGGTTCATTATGTCAGATAGTGTTCAATATTAGGAAAAGAAAAGTGGCTTTTATTTTGCAAAGGCAGTTTGATTATTCTCTAGCAGATTATTGATTGAGCTTGAATAATTTCCAATTCATGATTTTTATTTTTATATCTACAAAGATGCCCTTCAGCAACAGGGCCACATGGGAGGACCAGTTTTGTTTTCCCGTGTTGTCATTCCTAATGACACAACAAAATTCTAACATCATAGCTTATTATGGCTTTTTGAAATGGCCTTTAAGCTAAAAGAAGCCTTCCTCTATTCTTTTGAAGCACAATGAGAATCTATCAGATAGAGGGATGAGAAAAGAAGAATGAGGTGTCAAATTGGTGGAAGCATAGATGCAAAGTCGTTTTTTCTTCTTATTTTCCCCTTAATTTTTCACCTTTTTGTGGTTTAGATTTGAAGCCAAGTCGATTGTCGATACTGATTTTATTTTTGTTCTTATCTAAATTGCTTTTTGCTTGGAAGGACCGAAACCATAAAACAAGCTACCTTTTCTCAGTTACTGTTTACTAATTCAGTGTGCAATTATCAAAACAGAGAATGTAAAATAAAAGAATGTGGATGAAACATTGTTGCATTAGCCGGATCATTTGGCTGACAGTTACCGATAAATTTGAGTATCCTAGATTCTAAAATATTGTTAGCAAATATGCGTGTGTGTGTCTGTGAAGATACTCATATAAAATTTCTTTTTTTAAAGATATCCAAGTTGTCAAATAATTAATCTATTATCGACCACGTAACATATTTTTGGATACAAATTCAGTAGTTACTTGGGAAATGAAAAGGTGGGGATGCCAAATCTTTGTGAAATCTTAGAAAGAAGTTGCAAATGATTGCAGTTTGCAGAGAGGGGTAGAATCAATCCAACTGTAAAGGCCAGGAACCCACAAACAGTTACACACAAATCAAATAAAGAAAAATCCCAACCCTCGTAATATTATCCAATTTCGTCAAGGACTAGTTTGGTATTAACTAGGAGGAGATATGAAAAAAATTATCATTGTATTAATTATATTGAGTTAAAAAAAGAAAAGGAAAGTAAGAGATTAGATCGCATGAAGTAAATTCCATATTCCCATGCTTTCCCATACCAATTAATCTCATTTCCGTATGCTACCAAATTACCTCAATCATGAAGATACTACGAACCACCATTTTGGACAAAACATGAAAAAGTTATAGATCACATACAATGAAAGGTCGCGTTCAATCTTCGTTTTGTTGAGGAAAACTACGTTAAAGAGCTTTCGCGAATAGAGACAACCCGAGAAAAGTGTCCGATACACTACAAGTGCCAATTCTATCTTCAACCACAAAACAAACAAAAGGCTAAAACTTTGCCACCAATTCAGCAGAAACCCAGTTTCTGTTTGTCCCATTTTCCGGCGAGTCCAGTGAGATTCCGGCTAAGAATGGCGGTGGACAGTGAAAAAACGGGGTCTGATGGAAAAGTTTGGAGCTTTTGTAGCATGCCATTTTGGCAAACAACTCATGCTTCTTCTTCTTCACCTTCTTCTTCAACATCTTCTATGCACAGTTTTCATCAGCAAAGCCAGATTCTTCAGTCTCTTGATAGATCGACTTATCAGCCTTCCAGCACCGTTTCATCCATGGCCAAGTCTCTTCTCCCTTCAAGGAGAAGGCTCCGTCTTGATCCTCCCAACAAGCTCTACTTTCCCTGTATGCCTCTCAATTGTGTGTGCTTTTTTCTTTTGGTATCATTTTCTGTTTGAGTTTTTGTTACATTAACAAATCCATAGTGTGGTTTTTGTGCTTTGTTTTAATTTAATTGCTTGTGAATGGGTTGTTCATGGTTGTGATGACTAATGCACCCATTTGTGAGTTCTGGAGTTAGTTTCCATTTGATGTTAGCTCTGTGTCCTGTCTGATTTAATGTTACTTTGTTTTGAAGATGAACCTGGTAAGCAAGTTAGAAGCGCCATCACAATTAAAAACACTTGCAAGTCTCGTGTAGCCTTCAAGGTGCGGTGTATATAGTTACTATATATTGTTTTATATTCTTGTATTTTTGGACTAAGAAAATGGCATTTGACACATAACTTTGTCATGCTACCCGTACAATAATTGGAGACTCTTGTGAAACGTTTAGCTGTGTTTCAATTTTCAACTCACAACATGGAAATATGAGGGTCATAAAAGTTTCTTGGCTGGACTGCTTCAACAATTGTGACAGGACTGGAGAAACATTTCTTTGGAACATTAGAAATTTGGAATGTTTCTGCAATATTTGGGGGATGGTTCATTATAATAGATACAAAATCTTAAGAAATTTTGCTGTAATTAGATGATGATAGGAAGTGTAACATTTTAAACAAGACCATCTTCATATTTGAGTTTCACACTTTCACTGGACTATTGTTGTGTATTGACTATAGTCAAACATTTGATTCACTTTTGTTGCTTGCTCTATTTATCCTCTCTTAAGGTTACTACTAAAGGTGTTGTTTTCTTTAATCTTAGTTTCAAACAACTGCACCCAAGAGTTGTTATATGCGCCCTCCAGGTGGTATTCTTGCACCTGGTGAAAGCATAATTGCAACTGGTAAATATTATCCTTCTAATCCTAAACTATTGTTTAGCAAAAGCAGGTGAATGCTCGCAACAAGTTGGTTAAGTCTCTTACAATTTGTCATGTATTTGGCAGTGTTTAAGTTTGTGGAGCCACCGGAGAACAATGAGAAACCGATTGTTGATCAAAAAAGCAGCGTTAAGTTCAAAATCATGAGCTTAAAAGTGAAAGGCGAAATGGACTATGTACCAGAATTGGTATTGAAAATAATTGGCCTTTTTTTCCATGGTGTTTGGCATCAATGTTCATACTTCATCCATAATGCATTCAAAATACAAATCACAGTTGTGTCCTATAATCCTTATGCAGTTTGAAGAGCAAAGGGATCAAGTAGCAGTGGAGCAAATTTTGGGTGTGGTTTTTTTGGACCCCGAACGCCCAAGCCCTGTAAGACTATAATATGTTACATTCATTACCTTAGACCATTTTGTACGGAAAGTTATAATAATCCCAAAAATTGGTTTCTCAAAGGCCATGGATAAGCTTAAACGACAGCTAGCTGAGGCTGAGGCTGCACTGGAAGCAAGAAAGAAGCCCCAAGAGGAGACAGGTCCTCGCATAGCTGGGGAAGGACTTGTTATAGATGAATGGGTCAGATACACTTTTCATAAATTTTCTTCCCTTTTTGATCTTAGCTTGTATTCAAATTGGACCATCTCATTTTCATTTTATCTCATTCAGATTCCTTTTTATTTTTTGGTGTAGAAAGAAAGAAGAGAAAGATACCTGGCCAAGCAGCAGGTTGAAAGGGTTGATTCAACGTAGTGGTTTTTTTTTTTGGTCTTGTCCTTAATGTTCTTCAATTTTATGTTCAGAAATTGAATTTCTTGTCTGCTGATCTGTCAAATGTAGTTGAGTGACCTAGCAAAGTGCTTAGGTAGATATTGTGAAAACATTTCTTTGTTGTATTTTATTAGAATGTTTGTGGTCTTAGGTGTGATTGAATTAATATTAGATACCATGATTGGTGGTACTTAATTGAACTCTTGCATCAGCATCCTATAACTTGTAGGTAAGGTAGATAGATTGTCTGTTAATGTTTGAAATGGAATTGATCTTCGCAGTTTTACTTTCATTCAACCATTGCTGGCGTTGGATTTGGGTCAAATTGTATGCTGGTGTGTCTCTCTTGTGCATTGTTAACTTGTTCACCTTAATCTTCATCTCACAGTTATGTAAATGTAAATAACACTTCTAATTATTTTTTGAAAGTAATAATAGTATATCCCGTCTCCAATCTCAGTGGCTGTTTGAATAGGTCTCAAACCCTGTTGAGGTTTATTTATGTTTTCCAAAATTTCGACTTAAATTTTTTTGAATAAAAACTAATTTGAGAAAAGTAAGATAGTTAAATATAATTAGAAATTTATGTAAAACATGTTAATATTGTTAGTATATAATTATTAGTTCCTTAAAGATGATCAAATTACGTAAATAAATAAATTAAATTTATGTATGAGGTCATTAAAATATTTTATTCGATAAAATGTCAGATTATATATGTAAATAATGGCAATAAT
Source organism: Glycyrrhiza uralensis (assembly GCA_030159175.1). Lineage (NCBI taxonomy): Eukaryota > Viridiplantae > Streptophyta > Magnoliopsida > Fabales > Fabaceae > Glycyrrhiza > Glycyrrhiza uralensis. The sequence goes on along the minus strand of BRZY01000003.1, from coordinate 49,075,217 downwards.
TTTTGCTATAGTGAAATGAAAAATTAGTGGAAACAATTTAACATTTTTATTATAAAATTTAATTGATATAAAAACTATTAAAAGGTTAAAATTATACATTGATTATATGAAATTAAAAGGGTGATTAAGTAAAGAAAACGAAAGGACAAGATTGTCTGTAGAGAGTGAATAAAAAGATTAAAAACTGAATGAGCTCAAAAAAAAACAGAGTAAAATTATTTTCGGGTTCTAATTGGCCCAGTACGGATGAGCTATCCATGTCTCTCCGGATAAGATCGCCACCTGTTACTGCTTGGGACAAAGTATTATAGTACTTGGTACTTATCTGCAATTATTTTTTGATCATAATTATGCAGATAATTGCATTATTTTAGTTTAACAGTTTTTTTTCTCAATAAAATATTTTAAAATAGAAAAAAATAATTATGCATATCGAGCGTATGTATTTGAATGGAAAGATTATATATTTATTTGTTTTACTATAATTATAAGTATTAAATAGGCTAGATTTATTTTTAAAAAAATGAGATTTAGATGAATTTATTTAATAATGAAATTACATTAAATAAATGCATAAAAGTGTAGTACAGATAATTTACCAGTCGCATTAATAAGAAATACTTATTAAATATTTTTATATTTTATATAAATAAATAAATCAATAATACAAATGCTACAGGTTTTATTTAAAAAAGTCATTGTTAATTTGTTATTATCACACTGATGGACATAAAGAGAAGGCTCCACCACCAAAGCACTAGGAAAACCACCATTCTTCAGAGAAAAACAAAACCACTTGATGTAAATCCAGACCACAAGTGAAGTGCCTCTAGTTTTCGTGTATAATAATAAAAGGCACACTCGCACCCACCCCTTTTCCTCCTTCGAAGTTGTTTTGTTTTGTGGTGGGTAATCGTTTCGGAAAGCAACGGCATCATGTGTTACTTGATCCGTATATGGATGGCCACCACCGTTAACCGGAGAATGTTGTCCTCCGCCGGATCTGAGGCCCTTTTCCGGCGGACTGGTCGGCAACTGTGACGTCGACGACAGACGAAGGGGCCACGCTGACGATTCTTTCCGCAAAGTCATGTACTTCAATTGTTGGGGTCAGGGTTAGCTAGCTCACTCTGCTTTCCACCTTCTGTGTTGACTCACTGAGTCGGATCGATCCCAACCGAGTCTGTTATATTGTAACTGTGTTGGGGGAAGAGAGATGATGGTGGTCTAGCTTCTAGCTTTGCTCTTGTAAATTGTAACTTGTATATAACAGAATTGAATTAATTTCCCATTTACAGAGTAATTTATGACTTTCTTTTTTCAAATGAAGATTATAAGGGGATTCGGGCAATGCCGTGGAAAGCTTTGATGAACTTGGAGGACTGTCTTTGAGTTAACGAAAATTGATAAAACTGTGAATGGGTTTCGAAGAAAACATCAAACATGGACCAAACATTTTAAGGTTATGTGTCAAAATCCCATTTTAGCATAATTCTTCCGGTTTCACTCATTACATGTAGGAATTATGAATAATTTTAAATCTTTTATTTCTATAAATCTACAAAATAAAAAAATATTAAATATTTTTTATGTTTTTAAAATATTAGTTATATTTTTTTTTATTTTATAAAATAATAAGAGAATATATAAAAAGATTTATAGAAAAATATAATATTTTTTTGAAATTATATACAAAAATAACGTGAATAGCAAAAAGTAAGCTTGTCATAGTGTATGTGTCAAAATCCACAACTCTCATGAATGTCACTAACAAATATTTTTTTTTTGACAACATTGCACTAACAAATATTCTACACTCGTTTTAATTACCAAATTCCATACATATCTTCAAAATGTATAAAACTCACATTTCCTTTTAAATAAAAACTTTTGCCTCTTTATTTTTTTGATTAACTTTTGCCTTTTTATTTGTGGCTTTAAAATATATCCTTCTATATTTCCTCAGACTGACTTGATATGATAAGTGAAAAATTATATGTTTAATGTGCTTTTATCGACATCATATACTCTTACATATTTTTTTGGTAAATCTTATCTAAAAATATTAATTATATTATTATTATATTTAGAATCATTAACATTTCAGTTTCAAAGTACAGAATTTACTTTTGTGAAACATTAACGTCACACACACCCATAACACATCTATTCTCTTATTTTATTCATTGGGATAGAGTGTTGTGAGGGGGTATGAATGTGTGTCTATCGTTGCTCTTTGTGAAAAGGGATTTTACTTTTGACCCCAGCACACTGGCAGGCGGCAGCAACAATCTCCAGTAAAGTACAGATTGATTTATCGCAATTTTGCAAATAAAATGAAGTCAAGCTTGTAATTGTGTCCTCTCTTTTGTTCAGCAACCAAAAACCAAAATTAAAACATGACTTAAATATATTTTTAGTTCTTTAAATTTGGATAATTGTTATTTTTAGTCTCTTAAATTTAAAATATTTATTTTTTGTTTTTCATTTTTCATAATGTGTCATTTTTAGTCCGTGGGGGTTATTTTTAATTTGAAAAGTATTTTATAAATTTATATTTTGACCCCTCTTAAATTCTAATTCTCACTTTACTCTATTTTCTCTAACTTTTAAAGATTTTTTAAATTTATATTTTGACCCCTCTCAAATTTAGAAAATACTTTTTAAATTTAAAATATGACCCTAGAGACTAAAAGTGACACATTTTCAAAAATAAGGGACAAAAAATATACATTTTAAATTTGAGAGACCAAAAATAATAATTTTCTAAATTTGAGAGACTAAAAACATATTTAAGCTTTAAAACATCCCGTTACTGATCAGTAATATAACATTGGGGGATAACAGAAAATATTTTTGAATCAGAAAATTAAACACCCTGTTCTTTTTCCTTTCTTGGTGGGTCCTTTGGGGTCATGTCCTCTGCTGTGCCAACAAAATCTATATGAAGTACGCCTTCAAATGCATTGCAATCTTTGGAGCTTGATCTCAGATTCTACTTGAGTCCCTCCCATATACGAATCTCCTTCCCCAGTCAGCTATCACCAAAGCCCTCGTTCTCCAGCTGACTAGTTTGCTGCATGTTTTGAATAATTGTTAAGAGGATCAAATTAAGCATACCAACATTAATTTAATTAAGCCTCTAAAATAAAGTTTATGTTGTGGAATAGAATAGAATACCTTGCATATATTGAATACCACAGCCACTGGGTGCTATGACCAATTGAAATCCAATCTCCTGGAAGCTGAGCTGCAGTTTGTTCTCCACCAAGAGGAGCAAATTGTCCAAAATGCTTGTACCTTTTATTCAAAAAAAAGAAGAAAAACACACACTAGGCAATGAAGAACTTGGATTGTTGAATGTTGTTAGGCTTAAGGTGTTACTATTTCAGTCAACCATGCATTACTTTGGCTACTCACACAAAGTAACCAAACATCAAAATGAATTGACCTCTTATTCATATATATGATCAATCACAAATTAAATAGTAAACCGTTTTTAAAAATTGATTTGACCACTTAAAACCATTTATCCAACTAAATTAACCATGCTTTATAGTTTATTTCACATTAACTAAATTAACAATTTGGTTATGCTAACATTTATACCTTCATAAATATCTAGCTACATTGAAGATTAAATGGTTCTCATTACCTGAAGGGATGAAACCGATGGCGTCCTGTTCCCCTAAACCTTAGAGGGCCTTCAGGATACATCTCACACAACTCCATGCGATTGAAACAGTCAGCAAGATAGACTCCTTGTTGAGCAGCTACCTAGAATAAGGAAGCCACAACCAAAGCATAAGTAAGATGACCCTTGAAAGTATTTTAGTAGGAAATATATATAATATCATGTACCTGAGCTGTTGCAGGAAGATTTTTCATCTGAGAATCAACTTTGGAAAGGGCTTCTTTAAAGTATTCAATGTCCACTGAAAGTGAGCTTTCCTCAGATTTCTTTAGCAAGGTGGCCATGTCTTTCATTTGGTTCTTCTTTAAATAAATGTCCACTTGTGGGTACCTCTCAACAATGTCGCCAACAACTTGTTGATATTCTTTAAGATCTAACCTTCCTGAATTGTCCTTGTCTGCCTTGCTGAATATCACGGCTATATCTTCCTGGTAAAACCATGGCACACAATAAAGGAGGACACTAAAATGATAATATTATGGAACTTAAAGAAAAACCAGCAGAGCACTACAGCACCAAAAAACCACAATGACTTGTTAAAATGTCTATGATTACTAACAAAAATAGCAGGTCAATGTTCAACAAGAACCACAATGGGAAAATATCCTCTCCATTTCTTTTTCTCTCTATTTCCTCCGTTAGTATGCTTTTGGGAAAATAAATGAAATGAAAATGATATACACATAGTGGATAGTATCGTTTATTTCACCAGAAACATAATAATGAAGGAAATAGAAAGAAAAAATTAGAGAGAATCTTTTTCCACTGCTACTGTTTTCATTCCACAAACATAATCATTAAGTTAAGCTTATAACTATGGTTTGGCTAAGAAGGCAATTGATAGATCCATAAAGATAGAGGTTGAAAATAAAAATCACTCCAGAATGAATAAGAAAGTAATATTCAAAATTGATGGGACGATAGACTGATAGAAATACTCAATGCATAGATTGCACGTACCATAACTCTACGCTGATTTATAGTGGCACAATCACCTAGAGCATAGATGTTGTCAGTTCCTTCCACCCTTAGCCATTCATCAGTGACTAACGCACGTCTATTAATCTGTTACACACAGAATTCAAAGCAAGCAAAATTTGAACAGTGACTCTGACTGACTTCCAAACTTAGCCTTTTGAACTGAGAGGAACACACACAGATACAAACCTGACCAAGCTGCTTCATAAAATCAACTATTTCAGGACGAGCACCAATGCCAGTTGACCAAACTACCATCCCATGAGGCATGGTCACAGTTTGACCAGTTTCTCTTTCTTTGGAAGAAATTTCATTTTCACTAACTTTGACAACCATAGATCCCAACTTCACATCGATGCCATCTCTTTTGAACTTCTTTTCAGCAAATTCTGTAATTCTCTTGTCAAACCTGTAATGAACCAAGAAATTATACCATATAGATGCACATTAAATTAAATAAATCAAGCAATAATAGCCTCTACATCCTAATAGAGCTTAAAAAGTATTACATGTTCAAGATATGATCGCCTGCCTCCAGGAGAGTAATCTTGGCAAGGTCTGTAAGAGAAGGATACAATTTTGATAGATCCTCATGCACAAAGTCATATAGCTCTGCAGCAAACTCTACCCCAGTTGGACCACCACCAACAATTACAAAACTGAGAAGTTTCTTCTTTTCCTCCACTGGTATAGAAGGGAGGCTTGCTTTCTCAAAAAGGTTAATCACTTGTTGACGGATTCTTAGAGCATCTTCCACTTCCTTCATAGAGATTCAAGAGTAGTTTAGCATAACATCTGATTAAAAGGATTTTCTTTTTCCCTCATATATTTATATATAATACCTTTAAGAAGTACGCATGCTCCTGAACACCAGGTGTGTTAAAGGTATTAGGACGGGCTCCCATGGCTATTACCAAGTAATCATAATCAATGGAAAATTCTTGTTGGCCACCCAGCTTTTTGTCTTGACCAGCAGCACGGCAGTGAACTTTTTGGTTCTTGGAATCAATCTTAAAGCATTCAGCTTCACTGAATTGAATATGTAAACCACTCTGTTGCAAAAGGGTGAACAGAATTCTCTTGTAAGTATACATATAGAGAGAGAGAGAGAGACTATAACTATGGTTTGACTTAAAGATGAAACATTATGCATAATTATCAAACTTAGGTTTATGTAAATGCATAGGCATGAAAACTGAAGTGATTAAGTTACTTAAATTTGATTGCATGATAAGATGCACAGTACAAAATAAAGATGAAGAATTGAAAATGGCTATGATTTATGGGGAAGAGAATACCTTCCGGGTGATACTGCGGATCGGTTCAACGATGCTGCGTGCCTCCACTGTGCCACAAGTGACACTTGGTAGCAAAGGAGTGAATGCAAAATAGTTGCGTGGTGAAACCACATGAATGTCATAGGATGAGTTTTTCATGCTTTTCAGAAAACTGGTTCCAGCCCAACCAGTTCCAAGCACCACCACCTTCTTTTTGGGGTTCTGATCAACATGATCACTATGTGCCGGTCCTGCATCAGCATATGCCACTAGACCTCCACCACTGCAACCCCAAAAAGAGAGATAAAGATACAAAAAAAAATAAAATTAGAAGATCTGTTACATGAATGCTTTCTCCTCAAGAAATAACAATATTAATATCAAGAACGTAAAGGTTTATAATGTGTTTAAGACCTGATCATGACAGTGCATACAACAACAGACTTGGACCATGATGGATACTCATGAAAAACCCTCGAGGCTGTGTGATAAAAGGAAGACCAACGCATGGTGAAAGCTAATTTATCTTCTTCGGTGCATATATATTTTTATATGATACTTTTTCCTACCCTTTTCACTCTTTCTGCTTTCCTTGCAAACAAGAAAGAAAAAGAGAACGAGTGCATGCAAAAACGGAAGAGTAAACAATTTTTCAGGCACGGTTTTAAATACTGGAAAACCAAATCAAAGTTGTTGCTGCCACGTAGTATGCGATGCATTGTTTTCTTTTGTCTAACATAATTTTCTCCAGTGTATACGGAGTTTGAAAACGTTGAAAAATATGCATGGCTAAAAACAACAATGAAACAAGAACAATAACATAACATCATTAAGGTCGCGGATAAGCTGCTAATGTTGTGGGTGCTTGTCCATTGAATCGTGGAGTTCGAGGTTCGAGCAACATTGAACTTTGACGGCTTAATTCTCGGATCATAATGTAATGAATCATGTCATGCAACAAACAAGCGTAATCTTTTCTGTGTCCGATATAGGAGAGTGGAGAGTATATAAACACTAGCCTAATATTTTGATTCCATTATTTTTCCATGCTAAGTTTAGTCTATATTTCAATTAAAAAAGAAATGATAGTCTACTCTAATCTGTGTATGAAACCATTAATAGTTTGAGAATAAATTCTGTCAATCAAATCAATATTTTCTTTAATATTTATCTTTTTACAATTCTCGACAAAAATACTAGTACAATATGCGAAATACTTGGTAATTTAAGTAAAAATAGACTTTTTAATTAATCAATTGAAATTAATTCATATAATATCATATTCATTATTTTAAACTGGAATATTGAGTTTTGTAGGTCAAAAAATGCCATTTAAGAGAGCATGGCATTTCCCAAGCTGTCTCCTACATAGGATGGCAGTAGTGCACTCAAGTAAGATCTTATATCCTCTCATGTTTATATCAATAATGACTCGAGTAACATATTTATTTTTCATATTACGAGAGAGAAAAACATAAAAACAACTATAGTAATTAAAAACCACCATCATTTGTGTAGGGTTTATGTATTATAGTTTACCCTCTTATAACATGATTACATAAGAGTGAGGGATAATGGGAGAATACAAATCTACCCTCTAAGAATATTGATCTGCAAACAGAAGCACCCTGATCCAAAATAAGAAGATCGATCTTTCTCTGACTGTCCAGTCGACGGTAGAGCAAGATGTTCCATGAAAAAATTATCACTATACATTAGGTACAAGAAATAACAGAATGAAACAATGTACCACAAAAATAATTCAGACTTTGTATGCTTGTTGGTCAAATTAAACTCGACTTGAATCCCTCCCAAATATGAATCTTCTTGTCCAATCAGACACGACCAAATACCTTGTGCGCCAGCTCACTTGCTTGCTGAATGTTGAACAGGGTTATTAAATATAATTGGTTGATTATGTACATAAATTAGTTAGTCAAATGTCAAGCAAGCGTGCTTTGCATCATAAACATTACCTTGCATATACAGAATACCAAAGCCATTGAGAGCTGTGACCAATGGAAACCCAGTCTCCTGGAAGTTCTGCGGCTGTCTGCTCCCCACCCAACGGGGCAAATTGCCCAAAATGTTTATACCTTTTTGATAATAAGCAACAAGCCTCTCACTGATTAGTTGGGGATTAAAGCAAGCAAAGGGCATTAGAACAAAATTACCTACTATGCCTATGATTAAACAAAAAGCTAATCCAAAACGGGTATCAAAACCCAAATAGCGTTTAATTTTCAATCATATCCATTGTGTGATGTTCTATCTTCCCTCTTCATACCTCAACAATAGTGCATGTCAGTTTTGCTCAACAAAAGAGATATCGATCTCTTAATTGGCCAAATTTTAATTTTTTATCTTCTCACAGATGTTTAAAATAAAAACAAACTTGTTATATTCTGCCTGAACAATAGTCTGATACTTGACAGACCTTGAGTCGAACTCATTATAGGAATGAGGTTTCAAGTAAAATCAAAATAGTTCATCTCAAGAAGCAAGAAAGATCCTCTGTAAGGATGTTAAGGAATAAACCTTCAAGGTTCAACCCAAAACAATTATTTTTTATTGGTTTCCACACAAGCCATTAAAAATTTACATTTTCTGAGGAATATTATTTATATAGTGGGCATAGACCGTTGAGTGCACAGTGCTCAGTTCACCTAAGTGGACATCTAATCAAGTTCTTCACTTACGTGTGTGCTATTTCGGTGTTCCCAAGTGTTTCTTATCAACTTCTGCTCACTCCATATAGGGATAAGAGATCAATTTAACAGTTATGCTGGATTTCCCTGGTATCTCATTCAGATACAGCAGACAATTTTGCAATTTCCACTCCAAAGACAGGAAATACAGAAAATACAATCATAAGCATTATGAAGTACATGGTTTACCGGAAGGGAAGAAACCTATGATGTCCAGATCCTGTAAATCGTCGAGGACCTTCTGGATGCTCTTTACTATGATCCATGCGGTTAAAGCATCCAGCTAGATATGCGCCTTGTTGGGCAGCAACCTAGATATACTGATACATTAAAACTTATTGCACATAATATTATTTGACTGCAAAAAGAGTCTGCATAAGGAAGCATTCAGTTACTGGTGAGGTGAGATTATGCATACCTGTGCAGTTGCCGGCAGAGTCTTCACCTGTGAATCTACATGAGAAAGGGCCAGCTTAAACCCTTCTATGTCTATTTCTTTTCTTTCATTTCCTTGTGGATCTTTCCACAGAACGGTTAAATCAAATCTATGTTTGCTCTTTAAATAGTGTTCAACTTGAGGATATCTTAAGAAGATGTCATCCATCACATCCTGGAATTCTTCAACAGTTAAGGTACCGGAGTTATTTATGTCTGCAGCCTCAAATATGGCCACTATATCATCCTAGAAACAGAGGTAATGAGTTAATTATGACATATATAACTACAACCGGTATCTACATAACTGCCTAAAGGTAATTTCCTCCATTTTCATCTAGAAATGAAAATTATAGCAACTAAGTACATGTAACAGCTCTGTTGAATTTATCTGAAAATAATCAAATGACAGGCACACAATGACTTAATTTCTTCATCAGATCCCAACCAGGATGTTCAATTCTGTATTAATTTTGAAAAGGATGCAGAACCATGATGTATTGAGTAAGCTTAGAAGTCTAAAAAAGGACAATGTTAAAGGCTTACGAGATACCATGATTTTACGTTGATTTATTGAAGAGCAATCACCAATGGCATACACATCTTCACATCCCTTTACTCGCAACCATTCATCAGTTGCTAGTACATGCCTTTTAGCCTGCACATAGAGCAATTCAAGCTTATATATTAGATACTATTACCCATATAATAGTTAATTGTGTATAATACATTTTGGATCTGACATAATTTTTAAAAAAAAGTTCTGGTTATCTTCCCCGCCACACACACACACACACACACTCAAGAAATGAGGAAGAAAGGGTTGGAACATTGTGCTTTAGAAATGCATGGAATTAAGCAGCACCTGACCAATTTCTTCCATAAAGTCCCTTATAACTGGAAGAGTAGCAATACCAGTGGACCAGACAATCAATCCGTGGGGAACAGAGCAAACCTCCCCTGTTGATTTCACCTTCACTGTAATTTCCTTGTCATTAACACTCACAACCCGGCATCCTGTTTGAACTTCTATACCATCTCTTGTGAACTTCTGCTCAGCAAATGAACTTATTCTTTCATCAAACCTACGAGATTGAAGATGACATACCATCGAAGTTGTGAGTTCTTATAAAGGCAGAGTTGAGAATATGATAGATTCAAACAGCCCGTCAAACTTGCTTAATGATTGGTCTTACTTTATGAGATTTGCAATACCAGAAACTCAAGAAAAATGCTAACTGTAGCTGAAAGCATTAATAATAGAAGGCTTAAATTGTGGGGAAGAAAAAGTAACAACCTACATTTATAAGTTTCCATCAAATATAATCATCAATAAGCTAAACAGGATCAAATATCTATGTGGTAGTAACAGCTGGGTGTGCACCATTCCGGTATCAATTACCAAGATATCTATCACCAAGTCAGTCCTTTCTGAATCAAAAGCACTTGAATGAACGATTAAAGATTTGGTTGATAACCTAGGTGATTTTTTGTGCCAGACCAATGGCAAAGAAGCAGATGCTAAAAAATCAATTGTAAACAGAAAGCATCATGCAATGAAACTATGAATGGATTTAATTAACAATGTAATTTGTCTTATCTGATAAAATTGACCAAATATAATGCTGTTGGTCCTTTAATAACAAGCTAATTTCAGGTAGATAAAGTAACATGTATAGCAAAAGATTATTACAGTTGAACAAGCGTTGACACCAGACCAAATGAAAGAAAGTTCTATAGCTGGCACCGGTAACAGAATAAATAAATGATTTTGGGAAGATAGCAGAGATTTCAAAATTAGTTTTAAATTTTAAAAGCATCAGAAAATAACTGAGACAGTTATTGTTTCCCTTACATGTTCAAGATGTGATCTCCAGATTGAATCACTGTTATCCTCATTTTATCTTTAACAGTTGGATATAATTTGATTAAATCTTCTTCAATATAATCATGAAGCTCTGCAGCAAATTCAACACCAGTTGGACCTCCTCCAACTACAACAAAATGAAGATTTGACCTTTGCTCCTCTTCAGATTGATTAGGAAGAACAGCCTTCTCAAAACAATCTATCACGGACAGTCTGATCTTCTGAGCATCCTCAACATCCTGAGAGTGATGATATAGAACATTTTGGATTAGGCGCAGACTGACTAACAAATAAGAGGATGTTGATAATAATTTTTCCTCACCAACAAGTTGAAAGACTTGTCGAATTTCCTGTTAACCCGACAATCAAAAACAAGCAAACAATCTTTTAGCTGTTAAATGATTTTACACACAACAATAGTAACAACAACCAAAGCTTTTTCCCCATAGGTGGGGTCGGTTAAATGGATCAAATGAGGTCATAATGGTCGGTTAAATGGATCAAATGAGGTCATAATGTCATGTCATGAATCACGTCCAATGACAGGCCCGTTAAATCCAAATCCTTTTTATACAAATAAATTTACCTTCAGAAAATGACAGTTCTCCTTGACACCGGGGGTGTTAAAAGTATTTACTTGTGCCCCTACTGCTACAACCAAGAAGTCATAGTCCAGAGAAAATTCACCACTTCCAACTAAGTTGTCAATATTAGACCGACAAAAAACCTTTTTCTTTGCAGAATCAATCTTGACACATTCTGCCTCCCAAAATTTTATTTCTCCTTTTCTCTGCAATGGGAAAGAAACAAAATGAACTCCATTATTAAAAGACTAGTTAAAATACTATTGAAAAACAAAAAGAAAAGGGAAAAATATCCCAGATACAACCACAAGGTGATAACAACAATCTCAAGACACACGAGATCCTGTTTTATGAGTTAAGCATAAAAAAAACACTTGATTTCTCATTTCATTAATTGTACATATGAGATCAGTGCAGTTTAAAAATATCATATATGATAGTTATTCATAGAACTCTAGTTTTGTTTCTTTCACCTTTTTAATGATGTTTCTGATTGGCTCTACAATGCTCCGAGCTTCAACTGTCCCACAAGTGACACTGGGTAATAAGGGAGTAAATGCAAAGTAGTTGCGAGGTGAAACAACCTGAACATCATATAATGAAGCATCCAAACCCTTAAGGAAACTGGTCGCAGCCCATCCTGTTCCAAGGACCAACACTTTCTTTTTCTGGGGCTGACTGGCATCAATATTAGGACGTTCAGCTTCTGATCGTGATTCTGAGTATGCCACCACGCCTCCACCACTGCAATTTCCAAGGGCAAGTAGATCAATGAAATAGAAAATTTTGTTAACCAAAAAAACGGTTAAATACAGCATAAGTACATGCATGAAGCAAGAATACATTAATGATGTATTCACAGAGAGAATACAAGTAAGTGAAGTAAATATATTGAGCAAAATATGTGGGAACTCTGTTCAGGCTGACTGTACTTCGGGAGATTGTAAGGAAGAAACAAAAAATATCAGTTATTGCATGCTGACCATCTCTAACCACTATTATTTGAAGAAAGAAGGAATGAAAACAGAAAAACCAACAAAAAAATGATAACTGCTGGGACCCAAAAGAATGAGGGAAAAAAAATGAGGATGGGGTTCACACTTATAAGAAGGGCTTAAATGCAATTTTGGTCTCTACCATGGCCGATGTGCAACTTTAGTCCCCTAATAAAATTTTGCAACAATCAAATCCCCCAAATTTTCTTGTCAAAAAGTAATCAAGTCCATTTGTCTGCCATCCATTTTTCTTATCGAATATTGGTGGCACTAGCTCCAAAGATTCCTGAGGAGCAACTCATAAAATATTTCTTGGGTGAAATAAGGAACAAGGTGAAATGCCAAGCATGGCTGATGACCCTACTGATATCACAAAGGCCATAAATCTGGCCTGAAATATCAAAGAGGAGCTGTGTGCCACCAAACTCCTCAAAATCTCGGTGTCATGTTCCAATATCGAATTTCTAGTATAACTCTTGTGGAGATGGGATCTGTGTAGAGATTGTAAAGATAGACTCTCAGGAAGGAAAAACACTATGGGAAGGTGAACCAGTTGAATTTACCTGTCAGATGTTCGACCAATCTCTCTTCTGGGTAGGCTGGTATTACACAACTCAAAACTAAAAGTAGTCAAGAATAGTGGTTTTGCTTGAATAGCAAACGATGTGTAGAAGAGGGATTCATTCAAATTGTAAGATTTGGGGAACAAAGCAAGTGGCTCAGTTGTAAAAGAGGAAAACCGATGTTCAAAGGGAATCCCATGGAAGGAGAATTTTCTCCTTTGATCTCTGTTTGTGATTCAACAAACCATTATAGAATTGTTATTTTTGTTTCTCTCTTCCATATCTTTCAGTTCTCTTTTCACCTTGGGTCTGTAATAATCCTAGATGACATTTGTGGCGAAGGCACTTGCAAACATTCAATAGGCCTTAAACCCATGCTTGCACCCCCTTTTCTGTTTACAGGAAAAATGATATTCCTTTAGATCCAAAGGTCGTTGGTTAGTCTACCTTGTAACAATTTTTTATATCCATACATAGATATTCTCTTTTCTTCACGAAATATTTCAATCTGTTTTGGTATAACAAGGAGTTGACCAAAAGCTGAATCTATGACCTCTACTCAAATCCCCACCCACCATAACCATACATTAACCGATGTCATCCAAAACTAAAAGGAAAAAAAAAATAGTAGTAACATCCAAGTGATTTTTTAGTCAATAACTAAGTAATTGATATATGTTTTTTTAGTTCAATTTTTAGTCACAACAACTTCCAGCAGGGAAACCATCGCACAGCAGTTATGGTCAAAACTGGGTCAAACAGTCATGGCAGCCAACTAATTCTATTAATTTGCAAAATTTTGGAGAACGACGAGAACAAGTACATCTCAGGGGGGAAAAGAAAGCACCTGAGAGTGCAGAGAAGGAGAAGATTGGAGCCGTTGAGAGCCCTGGAGGCCCTGATGAAGAAGGAAGCAACCGTCATGTGGAAAGTACACCAAACAGCTTCCACTTCTGACCTCTCTCAATCTCAGCTCAGCTATTTTCTTTTTCCCATCGTAATACAGCCTTTGACGCGTGGATGTTGGTGTTTGATTTTCCGTCCTAAACGGACGTTTGTCCAAACGCAAGCCTGTTTGGTCAAGTTTTGAATAAAGAGTCACTTAGGTCACTGAGAGTGTCAGGCAGTCTCACTTTAGTCTCTGACAGATGTAAAATTCAAAAATGGTCTTCAACTGTCATCCGTTAGTCATTTTGGTCCCTAAAAGTGATTACTTACTGTCATTTTGGTCCCTGAAAAGTGATTACTTACTGTCATTTTGGTCCCTGAAAAGTGATTACTTACTGTCATTTTAGTCTTTGAAAATATTACTTAGGGACCAAACTGAAAAACGTTTGTCTCTCTCAGGGACGAAATTTTAATTTCCTATCTCTCAGGGACTAATATGACACCGCTTATATCTCTCAGGGACTAAAATAACCCTTTACTCTCAACTTTTTTTTGACAGCCTTTGTTTTTTTTTTCTTCCATCCGACTAAAGTAAGTAAAGAAATTTTTTTGCAAACAGTCTGTCAGGAAATTTTTTTTCCACTTTAGCACTGACAAAAACCTTAAACAAACAGATGTGAAATCACTCGCATTCCCTAGGATTCTTATTGCTTTTGTCTCACTCGACACTTTACGGGATTGACAAAATATTTTTGGATTAAATATATTTTAATCCCTCAAAATTATTGTTTTTGATATCTCAAATTTAAAATATGTATTTTTTGTCCCTAATTTTAAAAAATGTGTGACTTTTAGTTCCTGAAAAAAAATCCTATTAGAAGGAATATAAAATGGCGACGAGTGCGCGACATGGCAATTTAGGTCTGGACAAATTTGTTTTTTCTACCATGGATACTGAAATGCAGCCACCACCGGAGAAACCTCCCGATAAGGGAAGTGGTTCGCATGGGGCCCTCCGCAGGGAAGCAATCTCCTTCCGAGACATGGTTCTTGAGAACAAGCAAGCTCCTCCCTCACGTGAGAAGGTAGATTTGATTGCACAAAAGCTAGTCACTATTGTTTATGAAAATGAAAATAGACTCCTTCCCAAGGTCTTGCTTGATGACAGTATCTTTAAGGAGCTCTGCCATCCTTGGAAGGATGCTTTGGTTATTAAATTGCTTGGAAAAAATTTAGGATACAATTTATTTTATGAAAGGCTGAAGAAGTTATGGAGACCTCAAGGAGGTTTTGACATTATGGATGTGGGGAATGGGTTCTACATGGTAAAATTTGATATGGTTGCTGATAGAGATAAGGTGATGGCAGATGGGCCATGGATGATTTTTGACCATTATCTAGCGGTCTCTCAATGGAGTCCAGAATTTGAGTCACCTACCACAAAGGTGAACCGCATGCTTGTTTGGATACGTTTCCCTGGTTTAAACTTGGTCTATTATGATGAAAGCTTTTTGTTGGCTATGGCATCAGCGGTAGGAAGGCCAGTGAATGTTGACAAAAACACACTTAGGGTTGAGAGGGGGAGAATTGCGCGCATATGCGTTGAAATAGACCTTACACAACTTGTGGTAGGCAAAGTTTGGCTTAATGGTTTTTGGTACAAGGTGGGCTATGAAGGCCTACATATCATTTGTGCTTCATGTGGTTGTTATGGCCACTTAGCCCGTAACTGTAGAGCTGTTGCAACCCCGAAACCTCAGGAGGAAAAAAAAATAGATTCTCAAGCACAACCTGAGAAAAAGGGAGATGACACTGAAGTCTCTACACCCAAAACAACCAGTTTGGAACCGAAAGAACAGGAAAAACAGCAAGAGCCCATCCTTTCTTCTATGGGCCAGAATCAAGAAGAGGGAGGATGTCATGGAGATTGGCTTGTGGTGACTAGGAAAAAAAAAAGGCAACCCCCTTGGGAAAGAATCTCAAAAACAAGGAGTTAATGGCATTAAATCCAATCGGTTTAATGCTCTTTATTCCCCTACCATCTCTTCTGATCACGTGGGTAAGAAAGGGAAACAAAGAGCAATTTTTAATTCCTCCACAATCCCAGCCAAGCAACACGTGAGCCATGTGGGAGGAAAAGACAAACCACTTGTTGTTTATAAACCAAAGAAAAGGAGACATGATGAAGGACATGTGTCCACTACTAAGACCCTATTGCATTCACTCACCTCTAAGGTGGGGCCCTCAAGTGGTCAACCTCCCCTTTTAGATATTGCGCCTAAGAGCCCACCTATTCAAAGTACAAGACAAAATATTCCCCCCAGTGCAGGACCTTCCATTTCTAAAGCAGGTTTCAAGACAGCAATGAATATTAAACAAATCAGTGCAAATCAATTCCGATTTATAGAGGAAATTAAACCTCCAGATCCTATGTTGGATGACTTGGGACCTCTGGAGCAAAGGGAGAATACCACCCCTGCAGGGGTCAAGAATATCCAGGCAATGGATGAAGGTGCCATGGACACCTCTGATAACACTTAATTGTGTAGTATCGGTGTTTACCTCTCAACTTTTTTTCCCATGTCTATGGAAGTACAAGACTTTAGAGACTTTAATATTCTCTCCTGGAATATCAAGGGAGCTAGCAATGATAGAGCTAAAAGACATATCAAAGATCTTGTTAAAAAATTTCAGCCTACTCTCATTTTCCTGTTGGAGACACATGTACAATTTGATAAAACCAATATGTTTTGGAATAGACTTGGTTATTCCCCTCTTTGCATTGAGGAAACTCAGGGGAGGGCTGGAGGTATATGGGCTTTGGCTCAGAATGGGCATAATTTTGGTTTGTCCTCTTTCCACTCAAATAGCCAATCTGTGACTATTGAAGTTAGAATGGGGACCCGTAGTTGGTACTGCACTGGGGTCTATGCAAGTCCTACCCCCACTTGTAGGGACTCTTTCTGGCAATATCTAATTGATCTAAGTACTACCATCTCAGGTGCCTGGACTCTCATTGGTGACTTTAATGAAATTTTGTTACCCTGTGAACAAAAAGGCTGCCATTTCTCCATGTCCAGAGCTGACCTTTTCTCTGATGTGCTCCAACAATGTGGCTTATTTGATCTCCACACAACAGGGGGAAAATTTACCTGGCACCGCCACTGTGTCGGGTACCATCATATGGCAAAAAGGCTTGATAGAGGGATAGCTAACCTGGATTGGCGTCTAGTTTTTCCAGAGGCTTTTGTGGAAGTTTTGTGCAGATTACATTCTGATCATAACCCCCTTCTTCTCCGTGTTGGTGGTCTCCCCCAAGTGCGAGGCTCTAGACCTTTTAGGTTTGAAGCTGCTTGGATAACTCATCAAGACTACCAAAGCATTGTTCATGGGGCTTGGAGGGAAAATACGGGTAGTCCAGTGGAGTCCCTTGCTAATGTGAGGGAGAAATCTATTATTTTTAACAAGGAAGTATTTGGCGACATTTTCAGGAGAAAAAGAGCGATTGAAGTCAGATTAAATGGTATCCAAAAAACACTTGAGAGAGTGGATTCCTTGGCTCTCATCCACCTTGAGCAACCATGATTTATTCCAAGAAGAACTATTGTGGTATCAGAAGTCCAGGGAGCAGTGGGTAAAATTGGGGGATAAGAACACCTATTTTTTTCATGCTCAAACCATTATCCGTAGAAAAAGGAACAAGATCCATGGTCTTACCCTCCCTGGGGGATATGGTGCTCAGAGGATGATATTCTCCAACTTGAGGTTTAGAAATATTTCAAAGATTTATTTTGTATTAACCCCCCTAATCAATCTCTAGATTTCTGGGTGGAGCATTTACCTTGTCTAGATACAGGTGAACAATCTAGTCTCTTGGAACCAATTAGCAAAGAGGAGGTTTCCAGGGCCATAAACTCTATGAAGCCATACAAAGCCCTTGGCCCAGATGGCTTTCAACCCATTCTTTTCAAGCAGTATTGGCACATAGTAGGAGATGACATTTGGGAGATGATAAAGGAGGCTTTCTCCACTGGCAAAATTGACCCAGCTATAACTGAGACTCTCATTGCCCTTATCCCTAAGGTGGACAAACCTTCCAATTTCAATTAGTTTAGACCAATTAGCCTCTGCAATACTATATACAAAATATTAACTAAGGTGTTGGTTAACATAACAAGACCGCTTTTGGACAGACTTATTGGGCCATTCCAGAACAGTTTCCTACCTGGAAGAGGTACTACTGATAATGCTATTGTGTTACAAGAGGTTGTTCATGCTATAAAAAAATCTAAAAAGAAAAAAGGTGAGGTTGCCTACAAAATAGACCTTGAAAAGGCATATGATCATGTTAATTGGAGTTTCTTAAAGACTACTATCCAGGATTTTGCTTCCCCCCCCCCCAGGATTGTGAGCCTTATCATGGATTGTGTCACTACATCCTCCCTCTCCATCATCTGGAATGGCAAGAGACTCCCCTCCTTCCTCCCAGCTAGAGGCCTCAGGCAAGGGGACCTATTATCCCCTTACCTCTTTGTGATGTGCATGGAGAAACTTTCGCTTGCAATTCAAGGAGAAGTCCAGGCAGGGAAGTGGAAACCTGTCAAAGTCTCTAGAGAAGGCCCATTCATCTCCCACCTTCTTTTTGTGGATGATGTGCTTCTTTTCACTAAAGCCAAAAGCTCTCAGGCTAGACTAGTGGCCTCCACGTTGAAAAGCTTTGGTCAGGCCTCGGGTTTAAAAATAAATGTTGTTAAATCAAGAGCTTTCTACTCTGCTGGGGTGAATGCGGGAAAGGTGAGAAAATTCTCTGATATTTCTCAAATTAGAAACACAAATGCTCTTGACAAGTACCTGGGTTTTCCCCTTTTAAAAGGTAGGCCTTCAAAAAGGGATTTCGAGTTCATCACTGAGAAAATGAAGTCTCGTTTAGCTTCTTGGAAACATAGGCTTCTCAACAAGGTAGGGAGGGTAACTTTGGCTTCCTCTGTTCTAAATACAATACCATACTATTACATGCAAATTTTCGGGTTACCTCAGAACATCTGTGATCTCATTGATAAAACCACTAGAGATTTTCTTTGGAAGGGACACACAAACAGAGGAATAAACCTTGTTAGTTGGAATAAAATTACAAAGCCAAAAAAATATGGGGGGCTAGGCCTCAGGAAGGCAAGAGAATCTAATACCTCCCTCCTTGGGAAACTCATTTGGGATCTTCAACATAAACATGATAAACTTTGGGTTCAAATGATTCAGCAGAAATATTGCCCCAATGATGATTTTCTGCAAAGGCAAGCTAAAGGTGGGTCTTCTATTTGGTCATCTATAGCCAAGACCCGTGACATTTTGATAGGGGGTTTCGAGTTGAGAATTGGGGAAGGGAACATATCCTTTTGGTATGACACTTGGTCTGATGCTGGACCTTTGTGTAACCAAGTTCCCTACGTGGACATACATGATCATGACATTCAACTAAAAGATATTCTAATTGGTACTACCTGGCTATGGTCTCATTTATATACAACTGTGCCTGAATCTATTAAAGATTTTGTTCAAAAGCTCAACATCATCACCCATACAGGGGTCCTAGATAAATACATTTGGAAGGAGAACCAAAATGGTATTTACACTACAAAATCAGGATATCTTTGGTTATTGAGACAGAGAGAGAACCTTGGAAATGGCCCATCTTGGTCTTGGATATGGAAGGCTAAATCCCCTGAAAATATCAAACATTTCCTTTGGCTTGCATTGCATAATTCCACACCTACCCTCTCTGTGTTTCACTACAAGGGTGTCTCTCATATTGCACTTTGCAAACGTTGCAGAGAGAAGGAGGAGACCTTTCTGCACTGCACCCGTGGCTGCCCCCTTGCTAAAATCATTTGGGATAGACTCGGGTTCTCAGACTCACAATTCTTCTTGCAGGAAAATCATCATGGATGGATAAAAACTGAAGTTACTGGACCCCGTGACTCTCTATTTTTGGCCGGGATATGGTGGATATGGAAGGCTAGAAACAATTGTTTTGATAATGAGGAGATTCCTACTTACAAGCTGCTCCAATCTATCAAACATTTAGAGTGCACAATCAGACTTTGTTTTCCAGTAAACAGAGAAGTTGTAAACATGGAAAAGTGGGTTTCTTGGCTACGCCAAAACAGGGACATTACCATTTTGAATGTAGACGGAAGCAGTTTTGGCAACCCCGGCCCAGCTGGTTTTGGCGGTCTGATTCGTAACGCGGATGGAGGCTGGATCGCTAGTTATCATGGATCCACTGGTCACTCAGACATCCTTAAAGCTGAGCTCATGGCAATTCATCAAGGACTGATTTTGGCTTGGAACAGAAATTTCAGAGAAGTTCTATGCCTCACTGACTCTCAGTGTGCAATTGATCTCATCAATGGGCTTGCTCAAACCTTCCATAGATACCAGACATTGATCCAAACAATTAAGGACCAATTTCAGCTTGTGTGGAAGGTGGAGATTAAGCACACTCTCCGCGAAGGGAATCAATGTGCAGATTTTCTAGTTAAGAGAGGAGCTTGCAACAATGATTTGTTGAATATTTGGGACTCCCCCCCTCCTGAACTCCTTGCTGCGGATGCAGCTAGAGTTGCTTTCCTCCGGCCTTAGTGCTGTTGAGCCTTTCCTGCTTTTGTTTTTGTCTTTCTGTCGTTTTTCTTTTCTTTTTTGGTTGGTCCTCTTTTCTCCTGTTACAAAAAAAAAAGTTCTTGGAGCTATATTTTAAATTTAAAAAATTCTTGAAAGTTAAAGAAAATAAAGTAAGGTGAGAATCAAAATTTGAGAAGGGTCAAAATATAAATTTAAAAAATACTTTTGAAATTAAAAAATAGTCTCAGTAACTAAAAGTGACACATTTTTAAAAATAAAAGACAAAAACACACATGTTTTGAATTTGAAAAACTAAAAGTAACAATTTTTCAAACTTGAGAGACTAAAAACATATTTAAGCCAATATTTTTTAATTTTTTAAACAAGACTAATTATATTTTCGTTCTCTCTATTTTTGCTCCGTTACTATATTTTTCAAGAAAATGAATTCTTGTGTCGGTAAAATGAGAGTTGAGTGTGCAAAATGGTGAAGGCATTCTCTCTTTAGTCTTCACCCGAAAAATGAGTAAAAGGTAAAATTAGAAGGATATCTAAGGGCGTGTTTGGTTAAAAAAAGGGAAGAGGCTAAACCTAAAATTTGTAGTTATCACCTATCTTTTCTTCAATTTTCTTTCATCTTTTATTCTTTTATAGTAAATGATGGCTTAGGAGTTAGGATTCGTAATCGAGTTCATCCGTTTAACAACGTCACATGTGGCAGTTTAAAAATTGGAGGGGTGGGGACAAAGAACAGCATTTGAGGAAAACAAGATCCAAAGGAGACGTCCTGTAGTATTCCCTCCGGTCCTATATATAAGAAACAATTCACTTTTTTGGTTCATTAAATAACTCATATATCTGAACTATATTATAGACTAGATACATGAGTTATTTAATGAACCAAAAAAATAAATAATTTCTTATATATAGGACCAGAGAGAGTATTAGATTTAGAATTGAGAAAAACAAGATCCAACGGGCACATTGAGTTGTCTTAAATGATTCTTTATAATCTTTTAATAAAAAATGCTAGCTGCTTTTAAATTATTTTTGGCCCAATGGAGGCAACAGAGATAAGGAAGCAGTGGGGAGTCCGGGGACAAGGAAAGGAAGCAAGAAATAATGTGAAGAAGGGATAACGAAGACAATGGCCTGAAGGGATAACGAAGACAATGGCCACAATGGCCTGTTTGGATAACAAGATTATCTACTACTTATAGCATAAGTTGTATAAACTACTTTTATAATCGAAAAAAAATTATATTGAAACTTATTTTATATAAGCCATAAGCTGTTTTGATAAACTATCCTGGGTAGCTTATGAAAAATAGGCCCAAAACAGCTTATGAATCAGTCATAAGCTATGTTCATAAGCTCTGCATAAGCCAATCCAAACAGACCTAATATCATTTTTGAATTTTCCATTTAACTGAGGGAAAGATAACAGGTTTCTAAAAAATAAAGTCAGATTACTATTATCGAATTAAAGAATTTCATCAAATGCTACAATTCGAATAATAAATACACGAACACTAAACCTAATAATTTACAATTTACAATTCAGTATAACAAGAAACTCTGGATAATATGTATATCTCCCAGACGAGCATCTTATTATAACACGAAAGAAAATGCATCCACATTCAGGATCTACACCAGCAATTGATTTAAACAATGGAAGCTATAAATGCAACGGAAGCAATTTGTCAAACACACCACAAATCCAATGCCAATCCGACACCAATAATACAACAATTAGAAAGAAGGGGAATTTATTAGATATTAGATATAACATAATAATCAAGCAAAAACCCAAATGGTACTCCAAAATATTCATAAAAAATTGCAAAATCATGTAGTGCTGTTATTTAACTCCTATCTCGTGGGTAAAACAAGAGATGAAGCTGATGACAACACAAAATCTTCGAGTTTTTCAGACCCTGGTCCAACAAAGAAGGAACAGGGTATAGTTAAACTCGCGAAAACAATCAAACAGCTTATAAGTAACTACACATACAGAATAAGTTGACACGGCCGAAGAACTATCTTAAATTGTAGATAACCTCAGTTCATACACTTGCTGTCATTGGAAATGTAGTAACGCCAAGTAGGTTCTCCCTGAATACAGGGTCTTGGGAAAACTACAACCTCAAACAAGTTGGATTGAAAAACATCATTGGTTAATTAAAAGGCCCCAACAAGGGGTTTGAGGAGAAACTGAATCACAATCAAAATAACGTACAAAACGTCTCAGAAGACAAAACAATCATAAAATGAACTTAAGAAACCATAATTTCCCATGCCATAAGAATAATACATTTTTTCATAGCACATTACTGCCTCAGTAAAATCCATAGATGTCATATGAATGTAGCTTCACCAAGTAGGTTCTCCCTGTAAACAGGGTCTTGGCTCCACAACACCTCAAACAAGTCGGATGAAATCATCATCGGCAATGTTATGAACAACAAACTACTAATCCTAATTATCAAAAAAATCTAAAACGAATGGCATCACGATAAAAAAAACACAATTTCATACAAAATAAAATTATTTTGAGGCTCAGAGAGTGTAACAGCTTTATCGATCACGATTTTTCAGAAGCAGAACTGGCATAAGAAGCTGAATAGAAATCATCATAGCCAACTATTATACTAAAATCGAGAATTTAAAACAAATCAATCAATTAGAATGGAAAAATTTTAACTAGAAAAACAAGCTTTTATAATTTTTTTAATAAAAGCAAACAATAAAAAATTGGCTCATATAAAAAAAATTCAACCATATTTTAATCCATAGTGCTTCATCGAGAATACTCAGAAGCGCGGATAACATGTAATCACAGCCGAGAAATCCAAAAAAAAAAAACTTAAAAAAACAATTTAAAACATTAAGATTTAACTCATTATATGTAACGGTTGCTTTCGGCGGAGCAAGGCAAGAGGTGCACGACCCCAAAGCGAAAACGACCGCGTTTCAATTTGCGCCTCTAGGACTAGCTCAAATCTCACGGAACACGAGGTGGTGTTCGAAAACAAGCTGAAGGTATAGCGAGGCAAATTCAGCATTCAACACAATCAGAAAGCTAGAAATAAAACAAAAACAATTGAAAGAGGGGAATTGGAAAATTTTGCCATTGCTTTGACACAGATCAGCCGTGGTGTGACTGAGACTAAACTGCAACACGAACGGCGGCGATTTCGCACGTGCATTGGGGCTTTCCCGTCATGGATAACTCAGAGGAGCCCGGGAGGCATCGTGCAGAGAACACGACCAATACTGAAGGGAATTTGGATATCATACTTTGATTTCTAAGGAATGTTTTAGATTTTGTATCACTGCCGCAAAACCCCGATCCTAGCTTGAACGAGATAGGTGAAGGAATAGTGGGTGATGGACTATTATATAGGCGCACCAAAACCCTAAAATGTTTTGTGTCGCTAACCGTGGACACTATTCGGCGGGTGGATTACCCGACCCAACTGTATTGTATTAAACTTACATGGGGTGATGGGTTATGTTATGTTTTGGGACCAAATATTTTGGGTATTGGTAAATACACTCTACAAAATTTGTTATCCACCCCACTTTAACATGAAAATTCTAAAATTACCTCATTCTAATATCATGTTTTGTTTCTTGAGATCCCAAAATTGCATATTTTTCGAAAACTAGAGTTGTTTTCAGAATACAAACAAAATTGTATTCCAGAAACTCCAGTTTCTTGAATAAAAAAAATATTTCAGAAACTCCAGTTTTCGAAAAAAATGCAATTTCGGGATCTGAAGTAGCAAAACGCGATATTAAAAAGGGTAATTTTGGAATTTTCAAGTTAAAGTGGGGCAGATGGCAAATTTTGTAGAGTGTATTTTGTAACATCCGTTTTTTTTACTAACTATTTAATTTCGTCTTATATGAATTTTTGTGATATAATTATTTTGAGTTTTATTTTTAGTTTACAAATAGGATTTAAATATGTATGTTTAAGAATATTTCTGAAAGTGGTTGATTTTCAGCTTCTGTTAGGTTTAGTTTCAACATTCGTTTCTTTGCGTTTTCTGTCCCTTTTCTGTTTTATATGAATTTTTGTTCTATAAATGTTTTGTGATTTATTTTTGGCTTAAAATTAGTAATAAAATACATATATTCCGAAATACTTCTGAAATGGTGATTTTTTAATCAGGCTCTTTTTACAGAAAACGGTTTACGTCTAACTGACGGAAGAGTTTTAAATAGCTTAAAAATGTTTAACAAACCCAATAAATAAACTTCCTTCACAAAAGTTGGTTCTTTTATTATTTTAGATTTTTTGAAATTTTTCTAGAATTTTTAGAAAACTTTCGAAAAATACCAAAAACTACGCTACCCGAGGGCGTTTAAACGCAAAAACCTTGTTTCACAAGTATAATTTCGTGTAAAAAGTCCATAAGTATTTTATATTTTATTTTTAATTATTTATTTCATGATTTTTAAAATTATTTCAGTGTAAGTTTTGAAAATCCTATTTTTCTGCATTTTGCGGGGTTATACCTGCGAAACGGTGAAAACCGAAGAGTTTGCACTATCTATAAATTTCAAAAATGAGTGCCACGAAATTATTTAGACTTCTTATGGCATTTTTTAGCATTCTCATTGGTTCTCATCAATTTTAACTAATTATTTCAATTTTTGATTTATGAAAAGACCAAAATACCCTTGATTTTTACTCTTTTTCATCCAAACCCTAGGGGTATTTTTGGAAATTCACATATCCCTCTTCCCAGCCCTGATCTGCACGCCTCACCCATGCCCTAGGGGAGTCTTGAAGCTTCTCCATTGTTCTAAGACATAGATATTTATTAGGGTTTTGTTAGATATTTTTAATAAATTGGATTTTAGCATTTTTGTGAAAAATAGAAAATAAAATATCTCCCCCACTCCCCCACTTGTGCTGGCTGAACCCCTCCCCTATAAATAGGGAGGGGGTGCTCTTCATTTTCACTCATCATCCACTTGAAGATTCACTCACAAATCTCACTCCAAAATCCTTTTCTTTTCCTTTGTTTTTCCTTTAAGCTTTCTTTGTTACTAATCAAGTTTTCTTGTGTTGTTCTTGCTTTGTTCTTAGTGTGTTCTTCCTCATTCATAAGGCTAAGGTATGGGGAAATTCTTCCAAAGTTAGTTTGATCTTTATTTTGATGGGTTTTTGTGTTTTGGGTGTTTATGTTTTGAATAAATTGTTATTTATTTGTAAAATTGTTTTAAAATTATACTATGCTTTATTTTTATTTAAAATGTGATTTTTCAAATAGTAAAGTTATAATGCCCAATTTAATTATAAAGTTTAATAATTGTACCGTTACGCTGGCGAAATTTTAACTATAAAGGTTTGATCACCCAGTGGACTATGTCTCCGTGATCAACAAATTTAAGAATTTGTAAAATTGAACCTCTGCAGTTCTTTTGACGGATATGGATGGGGTAATTTGGTCAGGCATAAGAATACATCTTCGGTGTACTCATACGGTCGGGCTCAGGGGCCGTATCTCTATTACGCCATTGGGACGTGAGCAAGTGACTAAAATATGTTAATAATTCCTAAACCAGTGTTTTTCTTCCATTTCCATGTTCTTTTCAAAAATGTATAAAACTTGTGATTTTTACTGTTTATATACAGACTGATGATGGTTAAGGTAGTTCATTTGTATGGATATGTCTAAGAAAGACAAAAGTCTTAGAAGGAGCCCAAAAGGTCACCAAGATCTTTCCTGGGAACCATACCGATGCGTTATTTTTCCTATCTTAGTAAGTTTGTATATACGTGGCGAAGATTACTTGACTAGCTTCCAAAGAGCTTTTCCAAAAAGAATAAACTTAAGTAATAATTCCCGTTAATATTATTCTAGTTAAGTTTGTTACCGCATTTGACTCTGTCACAGTGTAATTATTATTGAAATAAATGAGTACAGCCGAAAAGAGTAATACAATGGTTAAGTTTTCAAGAGTATTTTTGTGGTGATACGATAAGTGTATTCTATGTGGTTTTGTATTATGAGAGATAGTACAGTAAAACAGAGAAGGTTTTACAAGAGAAACCAAAGTGATATTATGCAATGTTTGAATTATCATTTGCATAAAGGTTTTTGAGCTTACAACCTAGAGGACGGGTTGAGAATAGAGTTTGGTTGGGCTACAATTGCCTTTTGGGATTATCTAGGTTTCGAAAGTCTCAATAGCCTTGCATGGCGATAGCCCTTGAGCTAAGATTAGTCGTACACCCGGCTTAGATAAATCTGACTGAAGGACCTATTTCATGATATGGTTGAGATGCGCATTACTGAATGTTTATCCAGGAAATCTGAGTGAATTCTGGGTACTCTGTTAGGTCTTGTCGCAGACATATCGCTCAATGGAGTTTGGTGGGAAAAGTCTTCTTGGAGCAGCACACCGGTGTATTATCAGAGAGATTGAAGTGTCATGCATAAATATACCTATGGTTGATGAGATAGATGTGATTGATAATATAGTTGTGATTGATATTATATCTGTGATTGACGTTACATCTGTGATTGATGATATATTATGTGTTTGTCTGTACTTCTTTGAAAGTGATATATTCTATGTTTGTCTGTGCTTCTGTGAAAGTGATACGTTTTGTGTTTGACTGTCCTTGACATAAGGTGATGTGTTATGTGACCAAAGATATATTCCTGTGTTTGTGATATTCTGATAGTATACTGTATAAATGTTATATTCCTTAAAACTATCATTCTTAACTTGTGCAAGTTTTTCACCCTGCCTACTTTCCATGTTTTGTTCATATGTGGTTGAGTAGATGATGTTGCCGAGGTTTAGATCGGGTACGGGTTGGAGGTCTGGTAGCCATCCTTTTAAGGTGGAGGAGCGGAAGTCTTACTCCGACTTACAGAGGAGAAAGATGAGGAAGGTGCCAACTCTGGAGGCACCATTTATATCGTTTTATGGAAGGCGTAGGAAGCCAGCAGGGAGATCTACTTTTCGTTTTAGAGTAGGAAGGATGCGTCTGCTGTTATACTTTTGGCTGTGAACAGATAATCCGGGTAGATGTTAGAGATTGAACCTGACTTTCTTATTACTTAGTAGCTTTTTATTCCAGTCATTTTATTTGCTTAGAGTTTTACTACTTTTTGATGTACAGTAGTTTCAGAAAACTCCTTGCTTGTACTGATGCAAGCTTTTGGTTATATATATATATATATATTTGAGGAGGTTGATTTTTCTTCAGTGTTTCTTCTAACCCTGTTCTTGTTTTACTACGCAATAGAAAAGGAAAGAATAGACTCCCCATTCTTCTCATCTTTTAAAAAGGCAAAAATTTTATCCACATTTTTGGAACCAAACTCGATTTTAATCAAAGGTTATTAAGGAAAATATTGCGAAAATACTTGTTACTATGGTGTAATATCTTTTTTGGAGAAAGGGTGTTGCATATTTACCATCACTCAATATTTTTGGGTCAATCGGTTGCATGGGTTTGAATATTTATTTTATTTTAATTTAATTTATTAAGCTGAACTTGCCCAGTTACTAAACTTTTATATTTTAAATATTTAATAAAAATAATGTTATTTTGGCAATTTCAGTAAAAAAAATGCTCTTTTAGTTTCATGAGAGTTATAATTTTGACAAAAATTTGTTTCTCATTCCTTTTATCTAAGTTATGATTTTTAATTTTAGAGTACAAGGATGAAGGATGAAGATAACGTCTCTATGGGGTACAACTATATATTAGTGTTTGAGGATGCTATTCATAGACTTGTATATGAGACAAACACAACAAACACTTAAAGTATGGGTCTGTCTAGGGTGGACCAGCTTTTTAAGTGGTCCACCGTGGAGAAGTAGAAAAAAAAATTTCATAAAACTTTCACAGCCATTGGATTTAGAGATAAAAAATCAATGGTTCAGATGAATTTAAAAATAAAAGAGAACAACATAATCTTTTTACACTCAATCCCTACCCTATCCCTTCCCCTTCTCTCCCCAACCCATCGTTGCCTGCGATTTCTGTCTGACTCCAATCCCATATCCTCTTCAGATTCAATTTGTATGTCTAAAGCTAGAAAATAATAAAAATACCAAACAACTTATTATGGAAATTATATATTTATCCGAGCCGTTTGCCATTCTAATCCATTATATCAATAATCGCAAATCCAAACTCCAGCGCGTGCTTGACAGAATCCATTTGTGTTGTGATCTAGATAGTAGGTGATTCACCGGTGAACATATTAGAATAGCAAAATCTCCCAATATCATCATGCTCAAAGAACAGTGTTGAGTTTATGAATCAATCTGAAGTGTCCTTATTTCTCTGTTTCTATTAATTTATCTCTAAATGTTGGTTCCTAGATTTTAAATTTAATTGATACTGAAATTTATTGGATTAAGATATTACTTTACTTAAGATAGTTTTTCCCCCTTCCTTTTTGGTGGTATGCCTGCAGACATTGGGGCTTCTTGGTGATTCTGTTGTACACAAGTGTTCGTTAATAATACATTTGTCCAAGATTGTAGTGTACATTGATTCATTTTTTATAACGTACTTTGGAGCATTGCATGAGTGATTGCCTGTGATTCTTTTGTGAAGTCAACTAAAGGTTCATTGGCCGAAGTCTTCGAGGAAGATCGATTCCGGCGTCGGAGACGCCATCTTTTCCGGCGAATCGAAGGAGAGGGTTAGGGTTTGCTATGGTGTTCGGTTGTGCATGACAGATGATGATGATGATGTTGTTGCGATGGATTACAAGTTGGCGGACATGGAAAGGGGGAGAGAGGGAAGAAGAGGAAGAAGAATGTGGTGGAACGAGAGTGAGATGGGGGGAGGAATGAGGTAGAGATTGAGTGTAGAAAGATTACGTTGTTCTCTTTTATTTTTAAATTCATCTAAGCCATTGATTTTTTATCTCTAAATCCAATGACTGTAAAAGTTTTATAAATGTTTTCTTTTTACTTCCCCACGGTGGACCACTTAAAAAGCTGGTCCACCCTAGACAGCACCCTTAAAGTATATGTACTTTTTTTATGAACTTAAAGTATATATACTTATTAAACTGCGACATTCAAGAATAATACAGATTTTTTTAATAAAACAATCAAGTTTTAAGGAATTTACTTGTAAATATATTATCCCTATTTTTAGTTGACTTTTATACGTGATTTAAATACATTTTTTGTCCCTGCAAAATGACTGAATTTCACCTGCAAAATGACTGAATTTCATTTTTCATCCCTGTAAAAAAAAAATTTGTTTATGATCCCTGTAAAATAAAAAGTTTTATTTTTAATCCCTGCAATATTGTTTCAGTCCCTGTAATATTTAGATATTTGCCAAATTAGTCCCTGTAAAATAAATTGATATATTATGATAGGGACTAAAAACAAAATTGTCCACATATTACAATGACTAATTTAGCATGAATTGAATTACAGGGACTAAAAACAAAACTTTTTGTTTTACAGGGATGATAAACAAAAAAAAAATTACAAGGACAAAAAATGAAACTCGGTCATTTTGCAGGGACAAAAATGTATTTAAGCCTTTATATGTCTTGTAAAGATTTTGAAACCTCATTTCCACCCTATTCTTGCATATCATCTTCGTTTTCCGTTACCTTCAATTGATGAGGTGGAGTGACTAAAATGAGATTGTTGATTGGGCCATGAAAAGAAAATGAAGTTCAATTTGATTTCATTTAAGAAAAAATGTGTCTGACCAAAAAAAAAAAGAAAGAAAAAATGTGTGATGAAAAATTAGTATTTATAATGATAAGTATATTTCCATTACATATTAAATAATGATGAGGTGTTTACACAGATCGTGCACAACTAAGAAACACTTCAAGTCTCATTTATAATTTATAAAAAGAATGAAAATGATACTTTCACATGGTGCGAAAGAATGTGTTCCTCAAAGTCACTATCAAAGAACATCAGGTTTACACCCACAACAATAAAGAGAACACTGGAAGAAGAAGAAGAAGAAGAAAATGTAGGTTGCACTGGCCGTAAATCAAAATTGCAAATGTATTAACTGATACAGTTAAATGAGTAACGACATATGCACAGGCACAGCCTTGTGATCCACTGCTCCCTTTTAAACCACGCAAAGAACACTACAACAGCAACCGTAACAAGGAGAACAGAATAATAACTATCTATCTTATATCTTATCCTACCCCAAAACTTTACAGACCCCCAAACATCATTCTTCTCAGCAATCATACTATCATCCATGTCAAGTGCCGATACCCGGCCCACTTAGCAGCAACTCGTAAGCCAATAGCTAAAGCTGCAAGAAGAAGTGGAATTGGAAGCCTCCTCTCCTGTGTTTCAATTTCTTCAACTTCTTTCCCTTCTGAAAGCATTTTGGAATACTGATGAATAGCCAAGGCCATGTATGAAATAATCACCAAAAATCTAACCCAAGGCTCTCCAACAGCAGCAAGCACGGTCGCAACAGGCATTGCAGATGAAACATCATCTCTCCTCTTGATTAATTTTGAAAAACCATAAACCCCAAGCAGAAGGGTCCAGAACAATGGTTCGGACATATAGCCACTAACAGCAGCATAGCCAATAAGACCAGTTACAGTCAGGACATAAGGTTGGTTGTTGATACAATTTGGGACAGTAGCTTCAGCAACAGCTAAAACAAGCGATGCCAGCAAGATGATGATGGTCAGGTCTGGTACAGGGGCACAGGCAATTATCCATGAGTAAAAAGCCCGAACGGTGTAAAACAAATCCTCGATGCCTCTAATTGAAAAAGTTATTGGATTTCCTATGAAACGATAGACTACTGCTAAAGCATATTTCAAGACGTATCCCACGAAACGAAGGATTCCCAATGCAGCATTCTTCCAGTTTGACAGTTCAAATAGAACAGCTCTCCAAGCATAGATGAGAAAAGCCAGTACTGTACATTGACAAAGAACCAAATTGTCACCATGAGCCATGTCATTAAGGAAATAGAACAGTAGGACAAAAGGGTTATTAATGGGAACTGAAAGCATATAAACTCTCACATGCAAGGTTAGGTTCATCTTTTAAACAGCATCAATAATAGACTACAGAAAAACCTCAGTACACAGCCATCCCCATATATAGAGCCTTTGAGGTTAAAGAGTAACCAAAATCACTTATATTTTTTTCCTAATAAAATAACTTCTTCCTTAATCATCTCTCAATAATGATAAATTTCTCCCAGTTTAACCAAATGTAGATGAAACAAACGCCAGAAAAACTAATGCGTAAAATAATTTGTAAATAAATGAATGTGTGTCTGAAAAATTCTGGATCAGTATTCCAACAAAACTTAAGAGTTACCGCACCAACAAAAAACTCTATATTTGGAACTGAATTTCATCTAGCTAAATCGTATCGTGTCAAAGTTCCAGCACCTAATGCTTAAACGGTGTTCAATGAAAATAACATGACAAGGGCCGAATGCTTACCCTGCCCATGACATGAAACACGAAAACATTGTGAAAATCCATACTTCACATTATTAAAAAAAAAAAAGAGTTTTCCCCAGCTGCTATTTGCTCATTAATCAGCCTTCAATGAAATGAAAACTTCTAAAAAGCCAAGCCTCATTCTTCATGAAAATCAAAAAGGAAAAAAAAAAAAACATTAACACACATACTCTGCTGAAAATAAAAGAAGAAAAGAAGAACTGAAACAAGCGAATGAGATAAATCAATTTTGTTTTTTCTCCTTCCCCTTTTCCTCATATTTTTTGGATAACAAAACGCAAAAACAGAGAGTGAGAGAGAGAGATGGAACTGACCCACAAGCCAAGGCCACCTCAGAGGAGGATCGGGAGCTTCTTTAGATAGGTACCTAAACCGTTCCGGCATAGTGCTCCGCCCTCGAGCCTCCTTCTCAGGTTCATCCCTCTCAACGACAACACCGGCTCCACTCTCATCGTCGTTTGCGGCGAAACGCTTCACCAGGGAGAATCTGGGCGCTTTGGAGGAAAACCCAATAAGGTTCCGCGTGAATTGGGGCCTAAAAGCTTGGACTTTTGTCGTTGGGGGAGGTTGGCGTCGGAGGGGGAGTGAGGGTTTGAAGGAGAGGATGGGAGATACGAGGGTTGGGATTGTAGTGGACATGGCTATATGGGTTCGTCTTCGATTAGAGAGGGATTCACATTATTATTGCCATTGTTTTTTATTCGACTGAAACAAAATAGTCAATCTGCACTCTATCGTAAAACCCCAAACCCAGCGGCACCGCTGCCCTATTTGGCTGTTGCTTCTTCCCTCTCCTCTCACTGGAATAATACTTTTTTCTTCTTCTTATTTTCCTGAGGGTTTGTTTGGTTCTGAGAAAGAAAGTGAGATGAAAGAAAGTGGAAGAAAATAAAAGGAGTAAATATGAGATGGTTTTTTAGCTGTTTGATAGAAAAAGAAAATTAAATGAAATTAAAAAAACTTTTCTTTTCTCTTGTTTGATTATGTAGAAAATAAAAGAAAAAAAAATGTATATCTATAAAATTACATAAATAACCCCAAGTAGAATAGAAACATAATAAAAAGGTAAAGGATAATCTTGGAAAAGAGATAAATTTTTAACTATTATTCCCATGCTTTCTCTCCATCTATGGAAGGAAAGAGATTTGCAAATTCCAATAATCATTTTTTCATTCTTCACCTTTTCCATTCATATCAAACAAAGGAAGTCACTTTGTATTATGTGTTTTCCATCCGGCCACGTTTCCTCCGTCTTTCAATTCATCCAAACCAACGATTAGAGATTACTTAGGCTTTGTCTCCACGGAGAGTAATAGCAACTAGAGCTGTCAAAATGAGTTAGCTCGGCTCACAAGAGTTGACTCGGTTCGAGTTGGCAGATAAACAAGCTAAATCGAGCTGGCTCAAATTTTTTAAGGGCCAGAAAATGGCCAGCTCGGCTCTCCCTGAGCTCGCAGGTTACTCAAGCTGGCTCACGGGCTAGCTCGCGGGCTAAATCAATAAAAAAATATTAAAAATGTTAAAAAATGTTAAAAATGATTAAAAAATAAAAAAAAAACTAAAAAAATATTTAAAATGATTAATTTTTAATTTTTTAATTTTTTAGTGTGGCTCGCGAGTCAGCTCGGCTCGTGACGAGCTGGCTCTCTTCAACTTGCAGGTTAAATGAGTCGAGCCAAAATAACTCAAAGTTAAACAATCTAGCTATTTAGTAATCTTTTTAGCCCATAAGCCAAACTGGCTCGCAAGCCACAACTTATTTTAAGAGCTCTAATAGCATCGTACTCTTTACGAGTCACTTTTTATAATTGGAACCATAGAGAGTGTATTAATATGTTTGTTTTAGATTTTGGAATGGGTAGTATCAAGTTTTGTATAAAAAAAAAGGCATCAAGTTTGACACAACCAAAATCAAATTTAGAATTTGCTAGGTGTTTAGGTGCAAAATTGTTGTGAGTAAAATTGATTTTGGGTAGGTAAATTAATTTTGATGAAAGTAAGAATTTCTAACTTTTGTGTTGAATAAAATCAATTATAGGTATGAGAATCAGATAATTCTTTATATTTACATATCAAAAGAGAGATTGATGACATGTCGGCTGACGTGGAAAAATTGATAATGTGGAAGCCGACGTGCTCAAGATGGAATAAATTTAAATGAGTCATCTCAACATTTAAATAAAGTCAATTCTACTTATGGATTAAAATGAAAAAAATTATAAACACCAAAAGTGTTTGAATTTTATTATGAGGACTAAAATAAAAATATCTATGGAACAAAAATATATTTAAGCAAAAATTTATATATGTATTTCGGAATGGTGCTTTAATACAAATTTGAAAGATTGAATTGATTTTTTTAGTAAATTAAAATAATTTTTCTTGATAAAAAAATAAAATCATTTTGAAATTGTAAATTTTGATATTTTCAAAAAATTTATCGGTTCCATATTCAAAATCAATTTTACTGAGCAGGGAAATATTTTTCTATTAATCTGAAAATTAATTCTATTACTATGAAAAACAAATAAAAAAACTAATCTAAACATGTTCAGCCTTTTGCTACCTGTGTTTTGCTACTGAAAACATGCTTCTGTGACAAACAAACAGACACCGAAAGTTTATGATTCGGCTCCTGAACAAATTATTTTAAAGTGTAAAATAATTAATCTCAACTATTGATAAAATATTAATAGTGAATATTATAAGTATATTTATATATATAATAAAGTAAAATATTTTTAAAAATAAAATTTTACACGTGTCAATACCACGTTCAATTTGAAAGAATTTTATTCAGCATTTATTCTAAAGGCTAACAAAAATGGAAATCAAATGATTCTCTTTTAATTCAAAATAGAATATGCAAATCAGGATTAATTAAATAGTATTGCGCCTGAATCAGTATTAAATGTAAATTTAAAAACAAAATCAGAAGATTATTGTGTTTTGCTTTCTCTCACATGCCCATTTATTTGATTTTTTCCCATTATTCTACCCTTTATTTTCAAAAAATGCATCTAATCGGTGTCTCTACCAACCCGTCCTCTCACTCTGCCATCCTTAGTGGTCAATCCTCTCATTGAGTTGAAGTTGTTCATCTCAATTCAGATAATAGGATTAATTTTAGTGATTTGTTTTTTAAGTGTTATTGTCCTATTTCACTTCCTCCTAAAATGTTTATGATCGATCATCGATTTTATTTAACAAAATTTATAAGAATATAATGTAACATTTGATTAGCATCCATGACATGCACAATAGCTTCAAAGTCATAGCGAAACCCTTTCAACCTTTCGTGTCTGTCCAAAATTTTATGTCTCTTCAACTATTCATTCACTGATATAATTTTCTCTCTCTCTTTTTGGTTCTCTCTTTTCATATATATTTTTTTCTTTGTTCTACTTTTACATTGTGATGACTATCACTCAAGACTTTCGATGGAAGGTTAGTTTTTATTTTCCTTTTAGTCTTTTCTCTCTCTCGCATACATGTTAGTTTTTATATTTTTAATCTTAAATCTTAATAATTTCATTTATTGATATAATTTTCTCTCTCTCTTTTTGGTTCTCTCTTTTCATATATATTTTCTTCTTTGTTCTACTTTTACATTGTGATGACTATCACTCAAGACTTTCGATGGAAGGTTAGTTTTTGTTTTCCTTTTAGTCTTTTCTCTCTCTCGCATACATGTTAGTTTTTATATTTTTAATCTTAAATCTTAATAATTTCATTTATTGATATATTTTATTTGTTTATTTTATTCTATTATTTGTATGGTTGTTATTCTTCTAATCATTAACACTGACTTCTCATCTAAGGTAAGTTTTTTATTTTATTATTAATTATTTTTAGTTGTTATTTCTTCAATATTTGAGATCTCCATATTTTGATTATTTTCTCATAGTCTCCAAATTATTGATATTGTTTGATTTTAATTTTGATTCTTCTATCGAATATCATCACTATTTTTCTATTCATCAGCCTAAACTTCTTCTCTAAGGCGGGTCTTTTTTTTAAATTTTTTTATTAATCACTTTTAGTTATTTAGAATTAATATTTCTATACTTTGTATTGGTAAATTTTTCGCTCTTTATGTCTAATTTGTGATTATTTTTTTAATTCTAAACAGATACATCGTTTTTGCCTTACAAACAATAAGTATCATGAATAAAACAAAGTTTAGTAGCTTATTTTTTTTTAATATTTCTAATTTGTGATTTTTTTTATTTTATGCAGATACATTATTTTTTTCTTTCAAACAAGAAGTATCATAAATGACACAAAATTTAGTAGCGTATTTTTCTCAATATTTTTCAAGAAATTATGTATGGAACAATGAAAAAAATTATTATTTTCTTTGATTGGATTGTATAATGATAGTGGTAGATATGTGTTGTCTTTTATTTTTCTTTTATTTATATAAGATGTTCTAATAATTTTTAAATTTTGTGGATTTGAATTTATGTGACAATTTTTTTTAAATGTATTTGAATTTGATCTTTTTTAGGCTTTCGAAAAAATGTTAAAATTTTAAAATATTTTATTGTAATGGTTAATATTAGATGAAATAAGTAAAAGGATATCTTTTATCTTTTTTTGAAAGAAATATCTCTTCAATCTTGATTTAAATTTGATGTTCAAATTTAGGAAATAATTTTATTTGATCTTAATTTAAAATTTATTTTTCTCGAGATTACACAATAAATAAAAGAGTTTATTTTTATGTTACTTCAACTTTCATATCTTCAGTATTAATATGAATTTTAATTTTTTAATGTTTAGGAATATTTAATAAAAAATAAAAAATATTTATTTTATAATAGTCAATATTGTTATCATTATTTATTTGTCATTTAGTGTTTTTACCTAACTAATTTATTCATTAAATCTTTTCTTCTGTCTTAGAGAATTTGATTTTTTTTAATACCTATAAATAAATTGATTATTGTAAAAAATATGGAGAAAATACAATAAATGAGAATACATAGTTTTTAATCAGTATTTTCACAACCATATACAACTCACACATACCAACAAACTCAATCAATGTCAGATTCTCAGAATATTCATGATCGGTATACCACATTTTAAATTGATTACATTGCACAGTATGGTTTCCCGGAGTAGTAGTAATAATCAATTAATATTGGTTTTCTTTTTTCAATTTATTAATTGTCAAAATCGGTTCAAATTGGATTTGCGGGATAATATTGGTTTCCAACTATCGTAATAATAATAAATTAATATCGCAAGCCTTTATGAAATACATTTTTCAAGTTTAGATCTTTAATTTGATGGCAACCATATCACTGGAATAGAATTATTGACAGTTGACATAACAAGGGAATAAAAACATAATAACATCCAACCTATTTGTATCATAACATAACACCAATAATGTAATAAATGTAATAAATCTTTTAATATAAAATACAGATTAATGTGAATATTTTAATATATAATTTATTTTTTTGGTTAAATGAATATTTTAATAAATGTCATGTATAACACGGGTCGATATACTATAAAGTTTTTTTTCTTATTTTTATACTAATCCTTGGAATGTTACAAAAAAAAAATACTAATTCTTGGAAGAGTATAATATTTAGGTAGCATAGAAATACATTATAAATAAAAACTCTTATTAATATACATGGGGAGATGAAAAACTTGTGTGGATATGTATTAAGATTAGAGTAAGAAATAAAAAATAACTAAGATCTATAAGTAATTAAAGATAAAAATATGACAAACTAAGTTAAAATATAACACACTAAGATGAATATTTTATACGAAAGTTTATCTATATCTACATTAAAGTAATTGTTGCACTTACTCTTGCTTCCTGTGGGCTTGCTACGTCTTATGATTGGACGAAAGTTTGAGGATATTCCTCATTTAATTTTCTCATGTTGTATGTAGCCGATGATGCCATGATCAGATGTAGTACATCCTGTTTAGTTAGGTAGTGTTCTGTTTTGTGTTTTTGTTTTCGTTTATATCAAAAGATAATATAGACTAACAAAAACACAACGGGAATCAAACACACACTACATCATCTATAAACATCAAACTAAGGGAATAATAAGCCCGTTCTAAAATTGTTAAATAAAAAAAGAACTTGACTCGTGAGAATCCAATTAGAAACAATTTAAAAATCAATCTCAACAATAATTTCCTAAAGGTGCAAATTTCTACCACCAATCTAAGAACATAAATTAAATCCCACAATTCTATTATTTTTTACATTAATATTTTAAATATCAGGGTGGGTTCGAGGGCAATTCAATACCCCGCCAATGTCTGTCTTTAAAAAATAGTAAAAACCCAAACTCGACCACTAAACCCGTCAAAGCAGGTTGTCCCCGACAAAGTTTGAGTCAGTTCGGGTGTGTTCATTCTCATTTATGTTTTTGACACGTCTACTCACAACAATTATTTAAATTATTTTACTATTTTAACCATAATTAAGATATTTTTTTGGTGTAATCTACATTAAAGTTGATAACTAATCAAATAATACATATTATATATCCTGTGCATAGCATGGGTGAATACACTAATATGTAATAAATCATAGATGTATTAGAATATTATCTTTTGATTTTTTTATTACCAGTTAAAATTACTTACTTCACACTTTACTTATTTTAGATGAGCTAAATCCAAAAAGTTTAATAACCCGATTCTGATTCATAACTAGGATTTTCTTAATTCAATGCTTTCTTTAATCGAATCAAATTTGCATCTCAGTAGCTCGTGTAGAAACGAGAAGGTGAATAATAAGATAAAGAAGTATAAAAACAAGTCCTTTGAAAATGGCAGAGTTTTGGACACGCGCTGAATCCGTTTCCCCTAAAACTGCCGGCGGTACACAAAGGGCGGAATTTTCACTAAATCACTTCCACTTCCGTTGTCATTAACTGCTTGGCTACTTCCATACACAGCTTCACCGCTTCGTCAAAACAAAACATCACTTTCCACATTTGCCTCCAAGTCCAACCACCCCCCCTTCTATTTTATATTTGAGATTTATATAAACTCTCATATATTCTTCAATGCCTACTATATCGGTTGTGTTAACTTACCAGGACTTCCTTAAACCTCGTTCCCCGCTACCTCTGCAGTAGTTTGTATTCTCATGAATAGAACTAGCAACTCTAACTCGGTCTCCGCTCACTCTCCAAAACCCAAAAGCATGTTTCCGTCATCTCCTACCTCAACAGATCACTCACGGCGCCGTTACCATTGGCCGAAGGGAAACTCAGTCAGTCTTGCGGATCACATAGGCAATGACAGGCTCAGGGACAGGGAGGAGGAGGAGCACCCCTTTCCTCGTCAAAATGACACAACAACCTCTGTTTTCTCTATTCTCAGGAAACAGAGGAGTTGCAGGGAGTTCAACAGTTCAGAAGACAACAACAACAACAGCAGCAGCAGCTCCAAAGAAAACCGTCAACCCATTATTGGCAGGTCTACCAGTACCAGGTACAGCTCTCCCGAGAATTCACTATCACCGGTGAAGAAAGCGAGTAATTCTATTTCTCGCAGTTACGGCAGCAACAACAACATCGTTTCGAGAAGAGTAATGTCTCTGGACAATGATGATTCATGGTTGGTGAAGAAGCTGGTGATTAAGAGGGCTAATTCCCTTACTGGTGGGTACATGAGCTCAAAGTCTCAGTGGGCACTGTCCCCTGGGAGGTCAGGGTCACCTCCCATGTCTGTGGAAAGCAAGGTCAGGCCTTTCTCCTTTTCAAGCTTCAGGCCTCCCAACAAGGGTGGTGGTGTTGACAAGATCCTCACCATGGGTCTCCACCTCTTCAGATCTAAGAAGAAATCCTCCTCAACCACTTCCTCTCAGGCCCTTCATCATCACCTTCGTCTGCTTCATAACCGCTTGCTCCAGTGGCGCTTTGCTAATGCAAAAGCCCGTGCCGTTAACCACACCATGTCTCCTCAGGCACAGGTAGCCACGACTAGCTAGGACTCACCCTTTTGTATCCTTTGTTAACTAATTACACTCAATTGGAGTCCATGGATTAATGTGAACTGTGTGTGTGTGTGTGTGTGTGTGTTTAGAGCAATTTGATATATGCTTTGGATGGTCTTACAAAGTTGCAACATTCCGTGCTGCAAAAGAAGATGAGGCTTGAGAGACAAAGGCTTGAGATGAAGCTAGATTTTGTACTGCAATCCCAGGTGATCATTTGTGTGAGTGCAATATATATAGTACATCTCACTTGATTTAGTTATTTAAAATCAAATGCATTGTTTGTTTTAGAAATTTAATCCTTCATCTCCATTTGGGTGTTGTGTACTTTTGGAAGATGAAGCTGTTGGAAGCATGGGGAGACATGGAAAGGCAATACCTGGCTGCAGTTGCTGCAATGAAGGAGTGTTTGCATTCTGTTGTCTGCAAAGTTCCCCTTTTAGAAGGTGCAAAGGTAAGTTCAATAAAAAGACATCATTTATAACTAAGCTTGACTGCTTTTACATAATTCCTATGCTTTTATGTATAGGTGGACATACAATTAGCGACCATTGCTCAGA
The DNA here is from genome assembly GCA_030159175.1 of Glycyrrhiza uralensis. Lineage (NCBI taxonomy): Eukaryota > Viridiplantae > Streptophyta > Magnoliopsida > Fabales > Fabaceae > Glycyrrhiza > Glycyrrhiza uralensis. The sequence continues at coordinate 49,034,559 of BRZY01000003.1, read as the reverse complement.
GGCATGCATCGGATCTAACAGCTTCCATCAAGTCAATGTTATCTAGTTTTTCACCCTCGGTATGTTTAGTGACACTGCACCACCGATCCTGTTATTTTATTTATGGTGGGGGCTTAAAAATAAAATTGAAATTGAAATTCCGTCATAACCAGGCCCACAAGATTGCTAAGTTGTTATCAGAATTAGCAGAAGTTGTTGCACAAGAGAAGTTGCTCTTAGAGGAATTCTATAATCTATTCCGAACCATGTGTGTCCTTGAGGTAAGTAAATATTACTTGTTTCACACCTCTTGATTTTTTGTTGTTACTTTTTTTATTTTATTTTTTTCCCTTTTCATGGTGTCCCTTTTTTAGTAAAAAAATGAGAAATTAACAAAAAAAGGGTACCACTTAATTAAGCTAATTCAATTTATGTCAATCAAGCATCAGATGATTTTTGCTCCTTTATCGCTTAGACATATGAAATGTTTTATTTATTCATGGAATATTTTTGTTTCACTATGTACTGTTAGCAGCTTAAAGAAAGAAGCCTGAAGTGCAGTCTCATTCAACTTAAATGTTGAGAACGAAAATATCAAATGCTGCAATTACTGTCAGAGATCATTTCGCATGTACTTATGTACTTATGTAAATAGTAGATCAACAAAATTAACAGATATATATACATCTGTACATTTCTGTCTATAAACTGTAAATGATACAAGTATTCGTACATAAAGGTTGCTGATATAGCACCTGTTTTATTAAACTCTCTTGTAATGAATGAAGTTTTTCATTATATTGGAATAGAAGAAGAAAGATCATTATATCACCTACCAGATCTTACAACTAGCAAATATAGGCACATGTATATTTTTTAATGTTCCAATTTTACGATTAAAATTATGATACAACATCTTCTTCAAGGTTTTAATTGATTCATAAAAAATTCCAGCAATGGATGCCGATAGGTTCAATTAGACATCTTATTGAAAAATAACATGAGATGTGTAACAAAGTCTGAAGTTGACTCTCCATAATTGAATATCAAAATATGCTGAGTTTTGGTTGGCACTTAAAGAATACTCCAACCTTCTCCAAAGGGATCCTTATTTTGTCTTTTTTGAATTCAGGCACAATGTTACATACTCGTTAATTTGGACATCAGGGATAAAGATTCTCTTGTGGTCTGAGAGAGTTGTTGATAAGAGAGATGAAAGAAAAACAAAGAGAAGAAAGAGAAATTAAAAAATGTGATACGTGATGCAATGAAAAAAAAACATAGGAATAAAGAAGAGCGCATGAAAGTATTAAGCACTCAGAGAAAATAATGAGTACGAGAAATTCAATACTCAGTAATCAAATGAGAATGAGCAATACATAATTGACCCAGTGAGAACAACAGCAAGTAAATGTTTGCATTAGTCTGAGGTACAGCTAGACCTACAATAAATTACATTGGTTAATAGAGAGAAAACAAATCATAACATAGACAATACAAGATAAACATTTTAAATGAAATTAAGATCAATAGAGGATATTTCAAAATGAGAGACTAAAAATAAAAATTTACTCACTTACATGGAGTAAAACATATTTAATTCAAATATATTTGATACAAATGTTTAATCATATTTTATCATCCTATTATATCTATAAAAATACACCAACTAATAATAAAATATTACTCCATGCTGTAAAAAAATAATTAAATATTGTATGACAGGATATAAATAGATATAGACACACGCATATAATTATTAGTAGTGTAATAATACTTAAGTATATTATACTGGTTTAATCTTTTTTTTATCAGTAGGAAATAATGGTTTAATCTAATTATACTTCCTCTATATATAATTTTTTTTGCTTAAAAAAAATTTAAATTAGTAGAGATACACTCCTATGTAAGGCCAGATAGAATTTACGTATAGTCTTCCAAAGGGAGAATTCAGGATTCGAACACAAATACAATAAACTATTTAAACTATTAATATATAAATATAATTATTAAATTACTATAAAAATATATATATAATTATTAAAATATTAAAATTTAGGGTTAAAACATAGAGTCTAAAAATAAAAAAGAAATAAATAACGGAGTAAAAGTGTAAAACTAAAAACATAAACCGCTCAACGAACATTTTGTGGTATAGATATCAGAAAAGCAGAGTCAAAACTGAAAAGACGCAAATACGAGGTCGTTTAATAGCGCCCTTTCCCTTGGGGCATTTCCGTCCTACGCAGCATTGCACCACAAGTTCACAACGCTCTCTCTCTCTCTCTCTCGCTCGCTCTCACTCCGTCAAGCTCAAAAGCCATGGCCTCTCTCGCCCGTGGAGCCGCATCTCTAAGCCGCATTAGTGTTTCCGCTTCCAAAACGCCGATCCAACTCATCCACCGTCGCTCCCTCGCCGGAGCTGCAGGTTATTTTCCACTTCTCTATTTATTTACTTTTCCAATCCCATTTTCCATTTCATCCAAATCTCTGAAATCAGAATCTCCCCACTCTTTTTTTTTGTTTTAAACTCCCCAAGTCCTGACGATTCAGCTTAATTCCAGTTTATGCATTGGAAGTAATTGAAATCGGAAGCGCGGAATTCTTCGTTTTTGCCTTCTATTGGGTGCTCAGTGATTTTTACGAAAACCTAGGAATCGCTGGGTCGATTGCATTTAGTAAAGCACTGCTAGGAGAATGCTCTTTGATTGGAAGAACCGGGTTTTCTGTTGAAAAATCTGAGATTTTAAAACTGCAATTTTATTTTGTTCTGAAATATTAACTGTGAATTGACAGGGAGGAGAGTGTCCTGCTGGGGGAGGAAAGAAGAGTTTAACGTTTATAAATTGCAGAAAAAATGTACATAAATAATGAAGCTTGATTAGAATTAATCTAGGTCTTGAATATTGTTTATCTATTTCGTGATTGTTGAACAAAACAATGACTTTGGTTTTGATAGAGTATAATGGCCGGGCTTCATGGTAAATGATAAATAGATGTTTGGTATACGTATATATATATATATATATATATATATATATATATATATATATATAAAATTCTGTGAAGAAGTTGATCTTGTGCAATGTAGGTTTGCATTTAGTACACAATTCTGATATATGTGGAATGGCTTCATCGTTTGATTATTGCAGATCACCATGGCCCCCCTAAAGTTGACTGCTGGAAAGACCCAATGAGCCCGTCTAAATGGAAGGAAGAGCACGTGAGTCTCTAATTTTGTGTTTGAAGATCTACTGCACCCAACTTGAATTATTAACTTTTACCGTGAGATGATTGGATCATTATTTTGGGAATTGAAAATGTTTGTGAATATTCTTTTGAGTTGACTGGTTGTTTTATGGTTGCAGTTTGTGATTGTCTCTTTATCTGGCTGGGGACTAGCCATCTATGGAGGATACAAGTTCTTCACAGGAGGCAAGGGCGAGAAAGAAGAGGTACTTTGAATTTTCATTTGACAGTTCAGAAATTAGATATGATTATTTCATAAAATGTTGGTTTGGTTCTTCGACTTTTTGTTACTGAAGACAGTTTGTTTTTGAGAAGTGTTGGGAGTCGCACATCGGATGGTCAGGGGGCCTGTCCCAGCTTTATAAACACCGCACAGGCCCCCTGACCATCCGATGTGGGACTCCCAACAAGAAGCAATACTGTATGACAAGATAATAATCAGATGAGCTCAGAGCATGCAATACTTAAACGGATCAGTATGTCTGAAAAACAGATAAACTATTATTTGTATTAGAGCTTTTTGAATCTTGTTATTTTTAATTTACGATAATGAAAAGCATAGCTGTTTTTGGTGCCCTTCATATTGGCCAAAAATTAAAAATTATAGTCTACGTATGTTATATAGAACAGTTATGTTTAACACAATTTATGTAAGTCAACTTGTTAAGTCCTTATTAGATCAGATGGTCAGTTTTGTCCATGTATCAAAACAAAATGGTCAGTTTTGTCTTTATTCTTTAACAGTTTAGTGCATTGTCATGTTAATCACATCTGATGATCCGAATTTTATTTGGGAGGTGTTAAAAGTTAAAACTTTAGTCTTCGCACACTGAATGCGCTTAGTTTTTGCAGAAATTGGTGGAAGCAACACAGTGAGGTTTGCAGCATATTACAACTCAAAAGTGTTCCTGGTAATAATGTGTGTGCGCGGGACTTTTTCGAGTTTTTCAGACTCAGTCTTGTTTACGGGCAAGCAAATATTTTGGCTAGTTATCAATTAATCCTTGCAGACAATGAATATTGGGAGATGATTCTTTCCAGAACAATATGTTACGTTTAACTTTATATTTGCCCATTTCAAGTCAGTTCCTCATTTCCACTACATTTGCAATGCAAGCAATTACTTTTATTGACATTACTACCCGAAAAAAGCTATGCTATGTTCTTTTTTAGATTACCAGTACTTGAATGATCCTAGTACCAAGGCCGAAAAGAGTAATGGTTAGAGTGAAAGTCTTTTTCCGGAAGATGATATTTGATAAATTAATTGGCTGCACAGATCCGGTAGGATGAGTGCGAAAGGATAATCATTTGAACAATCTTAACTAAACGACTGGTATGAATAACATGAATGCTGATTCGATCAATAATAGCCTAAATTGTGAACCGAAATGTCTGACATTACTAAATAGTAAATACAGATGGGGAAAGTGAAATCTGGTTTCGCTGGCATCTACTCCCTAAGACGATGCACCCTTTAGTCAATAATTTAAAATGTTTCTAAGCACAAAAAACCCACACCGCTACACTATTATAGATGGACATAGTAAATACAGCTTAATTACAAACCAGGCTGAAACTCTGCCTCGTCTATTTCCTCCTTGTACTCCTCCTTCTCATCTTCAAATTCAGAATGTGATTCCTTGAAGAAATCATCATTATTATCCTCCTCATAATCAGCACCATCAGCTGCATCTTTCTCTTGCTTTTGTACATCCGAAGCCTCTAATTCTTCAGGCTCATCATGGAACCTGTTGGATTCTGTTGATCCAGCACTCTTGCTAGCTTTGTTGATATGCCTCCTGCTCCAGTTTTGTTGGACAAGGCCGTCTGCATGTTCTTCTGACTGTCCTATTTCATCCGGTCTCAGTTTTTCTGGGTAAATGTTGCTTCCATTATTATTTGTCACCTGGTGATTAGTATTATCCACTGTCGTCTTGTTGCCATCTTCTCTGTTTTCATGGTTTTCAGGCTTCAGCAATTTGGCCTTTGATTTTACTTTTGGGGGGTTACTCTTGCCCCTTCCATCATCCTCTCTTGTAGAATTTTCCTCACCAGAGTCTCTTCTAGCTGTTCCATCATTCAACTCGTCTTTCTCATCTCTGTAATCCTTTCTATTGCCCATGTTTACCTCTCCATGACTTTCAAAAACCCCATTGATCTCCCTTAATCTATTCCTGACAATGGCTCTCCAGCGCTTCCCCTTTGTTCTACTTGAACGGCCATGTTTCCTCTTCACGCCAGCCAATTGCTTCACATTAGAATCCTGTCTTCCACCATCTGTTGTATTCTCGAGTTGTCCTTGCTGCTCTTCTCCGATTGTTTTCTTTTCTCTATCCTCCACCTCTTCAGCTTCAATATCTTTTGCAGTGGCACTATCTTGAGGGTCTTCATTTTTCTTTCCTAGCTCCTCATTAATCCTGATTTCGTCTTTTATTTCAGCTATAGCCTCGCCATCTCTGAACTCAGTTAATTTGCTTTTACTTGCATCTTCATTTGTAATATGCTTGTCACCCTCACCCCCATATTTGGCAGATTCACGTGAATTTTCATCTTTTCCTTTACTATCATTGTCGGTTTCTTCATTTTGCCCTTCCGTTGTTCCATTATTAGCTGTCACAATTTTAGGAAAGTCATCAGTGCTTACCGGGTAGGTCTTAACTGAGGGGGTTTCAAGGCGGCGCTTCAAGTCCTCTATCTCTGCTTCCTTTTGCTTAAGATTCTCTCTCAGTGCTAATATTTCAGATCCTCCTCCTTGTCCCAAATTGCTCCCCTTTTCTTGCATTGTTCTGAGCTCATTCTCCTTCTCCTCAAACACGGATTCCATCAGTTTCTGCTCATCTTTCAGTGAATCCATGGTGGATTGCATCTCCACAATTGTTCTGGCAAGCTCCATCTTTTGACTTCTCAGGGCGTATAATTTCGCCTTCATCTCTTCGCTTTTCCCTCTCAACTCTTTGGTGCGATCTCTTTCCTTCTATGTATAATTGAAAGGGGGAAAAAACCAAGATTAACCGTAATAGAGTCATTGCAGGTCTAATTAATGAATTTTACTACCAACCTACTAACATCTACAGAATTGAATTACTGAAAGGATGTTGAAAATGCAACATTTTATTAATTGTTTTTTCAGCATAGCGCAATGCACTCCAAAATTACTAGACCAAAGGTATATATAAACTGCATAGAATTAGCTGATAGTTCAGGCTGTAATTTGAATTGAAGTGTTCCCCACACAGTTCTTTACTTGGATATGGTTAATTAATTAGTTAGTCATCAAGCGACTAAAACATTACTATTAAAGAATTGGCAAATTAGATAAGATTGCTTCATTAGTCCCTCAAACTGCCCAATACAGCCGCCCCCGCCACCTTTTCTTGAAGCGTTTTTGAAAATTAATTTGCAATGCATGTTGCTCAATACGTGTCATGTTGATTGCATAACGCGTAAAAGTGAGTAACAGAAACCGAGAGAGAGAGAGAAGACCCAGCCAGAAGAGTTTACTGACCTGCAAGAGAAGCTGAAGGGCAAGAAGCTGGTGGTCTTTCTCCTTGAGAAGAAGGGTATAGATGCGCCTCTCTCTGAGTTTGTGGAGCACCATGACCCCAAGAAGTGCAGCCCCAAATGCAATCAGTAATATTAACACATACGGCTTTCCTCTCTGATTCCCTCCACTGCTGCTGCTATGCAACCCCCCTTTGTTGTAATAAGCCATCTCTCTCACTCTCCCTCTCTCCACAGAGGTGATGGTGGTCAAGAATGCTATCAAGTAGTATGTATGAATGGCTTCTTAATTTGTTTTTTCTAATACTGTAAAGGAGGGAATCATGAAGAATGGAGTGGGGTTAATTCTCTTTTTCCTAATTCTCTCACTACTGATCTCCCTGTCAAGGAGTTTCAGATTGTGGCTTATAGTGCGGGTTTTGGGTTGCTTGTCATGCAAAAAGAACGTGCCACCTAATCGTGGTTCATACTTCATATCTGGCTCTCCATCTGTGGTAGCGGAGTTCACAAAGCTTAGTTGGGTTCACTTCAAACAGCATGCATGGAAATTGTGTCAGGGTGGCTGCCCTTTTTTTTCTGTTTCCAATGTTTTGACTCTAACGCCCTCATAAATAAAATTTGTTCCTTTAAATTATTTTGTAGTAAAACAATTGAGTGACTTCCGGTTAACGGATCATTAGTCATGGTGCTCATGTGCGGGATGATGTGAGCACAGCTACTTTCTTGTTTTTAAAAGGTCTTTTCATTTATAAGTCATTGATTGATTGATTAATTGGCTAGTGCTATTTTTACATAATTTTTTACATTTACGCTCCCTTTACATTTATTTTTAAAAAAAAAAACCAAATTAGTCCCATGTCCTTTTATTTTCTATATCTTTTTTTTCTCAAAATAATGTGTTAAAATATGCATTTATTTTAGGTATGAATGCATCATTAATACATTATCATATGAATACGGTAACTCACGCTATTCTTTAAGTCCTCCTTTTCAGGTGAATGCCATATTTCTTTCTTTCTTTTTGTCAAAATGCCATATTTCATTTTAGTTGTTGCATATTGGCCATATGCTTGCATTCGTTACAAAAATATATAAATAAAGATTGGTAGACACCCTTTGGGGTATATATCACTAGAGAGAGATAGAGTGAGATGAGAGAAAAATGATAAAATGATGTGATGTCATAGTTAGAGAAAGATAAAGAGAAATGAGAGGTATTGAATGAGTGAATATATTTTTAAAGTGTATGTATATCATTGCTCAAAATATATTACATAACAGTTTCACTTTTTTATGGGTGCTTTAACAGTTTCATTACTATTTACCACATTATTGTACACTAGTATTTTTCAAATTCAATGTATGATGAATAAATTTTGAAATTGAGAAGGACAAAAATAAAATTTTAAAATATAACCACAAAAACTAGAAGTTATATGTTTCTAAAAACCAAAGACTAAAAAGAGATGATTTTTAAAAAAAAAAAACTAAAAGGGAACGTTAACATATTTATAATGACTAAAAATATATTTAACCTTTAAATGATTATTAGTCTATTAACGCACATTAAAAGAAAGAAATATTTTAATTAAAAGATAACTAATAGATCTGGATTTACTGTGATATGCTTTGGCTGCTTGCTTTTGTCACTGGGTTTTTCTAAAGGCACATACATCTCATTCTAACTACACATACCTATTTTTTTTAAATACCTAAACTATCCCCAACACACACACGCACAGTTCCACAAACTACACACACCCAGTGTCTCTCTGTCTCCACCGCCGACGAGGGTGCAGAGTCGGAGTCAGAGAAGGAGCAGAAGTCGGTTCCGGCACCGGAACAACCGCCGCCGCAAACAACCGCCACGTCACCGGTCGCGAGACCCATTTCTCCAAGGTTCATGTCGCTGGATCTGGTGTCACGAGACCCAGGGTGCCAAGGTTCGCGTCACGAGACCCATTTCGCCTTCGTCGCGTTGCCGTCTCTGTCTGGAGGCCTCGCTCCGCCGTCTCCACAAAACGCCTCCCAAGGTTTGTGTCGCTGTGTTTCCAGGAGGACGAGGCTCTCCGCGATGTCGTTTTGAACCCCATGGCCAAGATCGGGTGCTTCCAATCCAACTCCTCAACCACGCTTTGGCGCCAGGAACTCGCTGCAGCAAGCACAGGCGAACAAGAGAGTGAAGAAGAAGGCTGTTCTGCGGAAGTGAACTTATGTGCTCTGCGGAAGTGATGTGCTCTGAGGAAGTGTGTTTTTTTGTGTGTGTGCTGTTAAAAAAATAACACCCGCGGAAGTAATAGTTCCGCGCTGCTACGAAATTAATAATTCCACACAATACAAAATAGGAAGAGGGTATTTTAGGTTTTGCACTGTTTATGTATGTATAAATAGTAATGTGTGTATGTGTATTTAAAAATTCCCTTGTCACTTGAAGGCATAAAGCAATCCAACGGGTTCTGATATTATTTTTATTTTTTTTATGAACTAAACGGGTGTGATATATGTGATTCCTATCGAAGGGGAAAAAAATTGCCGGTTAAATCATCCCTGTGGTCTAGTGATAAAGAATACCGAAATCGCAAAGTATCTGTTACGTTGTGAACTGCGTGGTGATGGATGACCCATTCGATTCTTCGTTGAATTTGGAGGAGACCCATTTGAAGGAAGGCTACGACGAAGGCTACAGCGACGGCCTCATCACCGGAAAGGACGAGGCGGAGCAGGTGGGGCTGAAGGTGGGTTTCGAGATCGGCGAGGAACTCGGTTTCTACAGCGGCTGCATCCACATCTGGACCTCCGCAATCCGGGTCGACCCGACATGCTTCTCTTCCCGGGCCAAAACCGCCATCACCCAGATGCAGGACTTGATCCTCAAATACCCTCTCATGGACCCCGAGGATCATCAAGTGCAAGAGATCATGGATACCCTCAGGCTCAAGTTCAAGATGGTTTGTTCCTCGCTCCACGTCAAGCTTCACTACAACGGCTATCCTAAATCTTCTGCGGAGGCCAACGACACTCAGTTTTGAAGAACCAGTTTCAAAGGAATTTTGTGTGTGTTAGAATTGTAGAAAAGGATAAAGATGGATAAGTAAGTTGCAGTCATAGATGCATGTATTGAATGATTATTTTATATTAAAGATGATAATGCATAAATTATTTATTAACTGAATTTAAATAAGTTGCGACGAGAATGTTCATAGTAGAACTAGAATCGCTCCTTTCTTACTTCTTATTTTGGGATTGTTGTATTGCCATTGTCCGTTGGCTCTATTTCTGTAACAGCAAAGTAAAATTTGATTGACTGATTGTGTTTCTAGCTATTCTGGAAAACGCTCTTATGTCTCCAGTATCTGCACAATGTGCAAGTTATGTCATAAAAGTGCAAGTATGGTTGGTGCTTGTGACAGCCAACGGTGCAAACACTAGTGCTTCCTCAATACAAGGATTCAGCTGAAATAGTTTGTATACTTTTGAAGCCTAACCAGATTTGGAACATACAAACCACACAGATAATATCCGGGTGAAATTGTGAAAATGCTAGGTTCTCTATATTTCATGGACTCTTCTACAGAAATTATCGTAGGCAACAAATATACGAGCCTAATCTCCACCAACATATCGTTGTCATCACTTACACATGTTAAATGTTGAATAAAGTGCCTATAACAAGTATTGCCTACCTAAGAATATCTCCAGAAGAAAATAGATAACCACTAAAAAAAATCCGCTATGAGGGAAGTCATTAGTGCCTAGAACAAGCATATGCCTATTGTAACTCAACAAAAGAAAAAGGTTGTAATTGCATAAATGGTTGGCTGAAAATTAGCATAACTAAACCGAGTAGCATAACTAAACCGAAACAAGCACCTAAAAACTGTAAGTGCTTGTTGCTTCTTACTGTAAACCTATATTGAACACAAAATTCTGACCTTTTGCATCAGATATATGATATATAATCACATTATGTACACTTGACATTATCCAACTTGGAGAGTACCCGGTACCCCTTTGTCACAAACACTGCTTGCTTAGAAAATCTTCAGATAACAGCACCTGAAGCAGCTCATGTAGCCTCTCAGCACCAGGGCCTGGTCTAAACACTGTATCATTGCCACGCAAAGAACAAGGGTCTGCTCCACCATCTGAAGTCCCAATACACCATGCCCCAGGTGAAAACCTGTGTGTACGCCCCAAAAGTTCTCTGTCAATCTTGTCTAGGACCGGATCATCCTTCGCAAACTTTCGGGCAAAGGCGGCCTTGCTTTTAACCATTCTGTCAAAGTCCTTCATAGTTAAAGACATGGGATGCTGCTTTGGGGGATTGTCCCAAGCAATGTAGTGAAGATCATGGCTTATTGCTGTATGCCGGAATTTCTCAGTGTTACAAATGACAGTGTGAAAATATCCCTCTGGCGAGGAGACAAAATTTGTATAATACATAAGCGTAGTCCGTGGAAAGTTATCCCATCCCCATATACAGTACTCCACAAAGGACCGGGTCAGTACAACCCAAGCTGAACCTGTTTATAAAGCATAGACAAAGTATAGGGAACTACTGTGTTGATTGCCTATCTATTCTAATAGCAAATAAATGTAATACAGCTAGCTAACTAGATGTTTTACTATCTTAGCAATGCTACTAGACCTTGAGAGAGCCTTTAGTTTAAATTTGTAGTAGAAAATGAAGTAATAAATGTATATAGAAATATAGATGCAGACATACCAGTGAACAGTTTAAAAGACGTGGGAAGTGTTCTTCGTTGAGTAGTATATGCTAAATCAGATTTCTTTGATAAGTAAAGGGCAGGATCAATAATGATTGGTCTTGCTCTTTGGTTCCTGAACATATAAGAAGTAATAGAAAGAAATCTCAATCAACTGACAAAGCAAACCAGAAAAAAAGCCACACACAGACACAATCCACGGGGAATTACAATTTACAGCAATTTTCAGATATGTAACAATACAATTCACTTACAGTTTCCAACCGGCAATGCGTGTATGTTCAATGAAATTGAGATCTCTTGACAGATTTGAGAAAACATGAAGCAAATCTGTAAAAGCAGGAAACAATGGAGCAAACTTTGATATATGTTGAAGGGAAGGAGTAAACTTTACACGTTTGACTTGATATATGTATGCGATTCAATCAAACACAGACTTCGAACATGAGATAAGCTATATGGATCTGATTTATGGTAAAAGATAGAATATAAATATATTTGCAGCACAGAAGATACTGACACCAGAAGACTCATGATTGACTACAATATCCCCCCAAGAAAATAGTTATGCAGGTGCTAAAAATTTTACTGGGGGCAGAACTGAATTCATTTTGTATTTGACAATCGCCCAACACATGTTTGGACTTGTAGTATGAATTTAAACCATCTACTTCAGAGGGACAATTTTCTCGAGTGTTTTACACTTTAGTCCATCTCATACTATACTGTCATTTCTAATAGCACAATGGCTCTCATGAAAAGAACCCAATGGTCTTATAATCCATGTCCAACATGTATCCAACTATTATCTGTGATTGAAGTTGCTAACCTTCTCATTGAAGACAACATGGAAATGGAAGAAAGAACAAACATTTTGAGAGTATGCAACCAATTAATTCAATGATTGGTTGTTTGAACAAACCTAATGATGAAACATGGAGATCCATCCTGAAACATCAACAATAATCAATGGATGGATGAACTTCAACAATCTTTCCTGTCGTTAAAACATTACGTGCCTACTTTAGCAACGGTTTCTGCCCTCAAAACAATAGTGTAGTACTCAAGGGAAATAAGTCAACATGTTATAAACCAAAGGCAAACTATACGTGATGTATGGTTTTCAAATTTTTAAAACCTCTGAAACAACACCATGTGTTTAGGCCCGAAGGACAAGTTAGTAAAGGTTCATTATATCCTTCCACAAGCAAGAAGACCATAGTTTATGCAAGCATTTTCTTTTACAGGAATAACAGCATAAAACATCAAGAAGCAGGTAAAAAAGGTCAGTTGCTAACCATCCTGTGTCACAAGAGGATAATCTGAGGCACTGAGGTTTATAAACCAGTCCCACTCTGAACTCTCCCTCAATAGTATTGCAATAGCTTGGAGGGTACAAGCAATCATTGTAGGACCCTTATAAGTTACCAAATTGGATTGAGACATAAAACGCACATTCTCTACTTTGCGGAATATCGGATCAGCTTTCACTGCATTTGCCAATTCCAACCTTTCCCGGGGCGGCGCCTCAAGATCTAGATGCAAAATGTACTGATTCCTTGGGTGGTACACTGCCTCTAATGTCCTCATCATCCTATGACTATCACCCTTGGTGCCTGAAATAAGATATGCAAACCTAGGTGCCTCCATTTTCACAACCACACTAACATTAAGAGGCCTTCCCACATCTGACTTCACAAAATATCCACCACTGGAATCCTCTGATCCCTTGAACGAAATGATGTCAAATGGTAACTGCTCTCCCCCACCGGTAGGACTAAGTGCCCCAAGAGTAGCTGTCAGAACCAGACTCACAGATACCAGCAAGCTAGCAAAAAAGGGGATAATCCACTTCCTGTCACTAAACATTCTTCCTGAATGAGAACCAACATTTTTCCTCATACTCTTGTGGCACTGCTAAACCAAAACCAGATTCTAGGAACCGTTTTACTTCCCGGGGGGGGGGGGGGGGGGGGGGAAGAGCCAAGATCCCTATATATCAGTATTCAGGCCCTGGAGATAAGTTGAAAGTTTGCAACCCAAAGCAGCAAGAACCCCACAAATCTTTAAAAGTTGGGAAAATACAGTGGCTCAGCAACAGAACCAAAACTATCTTCTTAGCAAGTATAGTTAGCATTTAAGCGAAAAGGGGAAAGGGGGGTCCATGTTTTTCTGCAGGATAAAGCATGGTTTTCAAGCAGATATACTTGATTTAAATCGGCATCAATCCACACCCCAATGCTAAAGATTTTGATTTTGGAGCTATATAATGGACTTATGATATGACAAACGTTTGGTTTGGAGGATTGGGACCCACCTATTGATAATAGGCTCACAAGTTAGAAGAACATATTACTCTATTAGCAGAAAGGAACAATTTTTTGAAGGTGGGAGAGGTGGAGGAAACTTCATGATTAGTCATGTTTCAGTCTCTTTACAAATAACTTCTATTGGAATAGGAACTGAGAAAAATACAATCTTCAGTTCAGATTTCACCTGCAGAGATTTAAATGCAGCTTGTTGGTTTTGCTTTACTTATTTTTTTTCCTCCCGCGAACTGTACCCGAGTGAGTCCAGATCTATGTGACTCCAAAATTAAAGAACCATATAGTGAGGACACAGTTGAAGTCCAAATTTTGGGTAGCTTGAGATACAAGAGAGGATTAGTTTAAGGAAAATTATCTAACAATCAAAGAAGAAGAAGAGTGGGAGGATTCAATGAAGATTCAAAAGTGATGAGGTTTTATGACGTGTCAGAGGAAAGAGAGGGAGATAACAGAATAACAGTTGTGAGATTGTGTTGAAGTTGTACAGTTGTGGTTTGCTGGCCATTGAGATTCTGGGGTTGTGTTTGTGGAGGGGTGACTTTGCTTTCATGGTTGGCAAATTTTCATCATTGACGTTAATTTTGTGGATTTAATATTCATGTTTGGTTTTGATGATAATATTGAAAATTAATACTAATAATCATAACGGTAAACACGCTTCCGTTTTAACGTTGGTTTGCTTACACGTTATTTCTTCGTGGTGCGTGCAATTTTCATTGTAACGAGAACCTTCAATTTGGTGGAGTTTCTCTCTTTTTCTCTGCTATCTTTTTTCTTATTTTTTTTTTCATTTCTGTATTTTTTTAAACATTTCTCACGTCTTATGAGTGTGATTTTCAGTCAGAATAATCATCGACATCGCGTTCTACCCTGAACGCATATTTTAACGAGATATTTTATTTTATTTTATTATCATACATAAGGGTAAAAATCTACACTTCGTTTAATGAGAGGATAAAAAATATTAACTATGATATTTAGATATTTATATAATTTTAATATTTATCGAACACTTCTATCTATTTTTATCTATCTCTATTTATCACATTATTTATCTATCACATCTATCACTCATCTCTCTTTTATACCTATCTCTCTCTAGGTGTATAATGACATTTAAGTGTCCAAACATCATTTTTCAAAAAATATATAAAAATATAATTTTATATGTTATTAAAATAGAAAAATATGAAAAATTAAGAAGCGTCATAAAAACAAATAATTGTTATAGTGTTTTTTACTCTTATTAAAATAAAAAATTAAGTGAACTTCATATTAGATAAAAAAGATAATTAAATAAGTAACAAAAGTAAAATTATTTATTCAAATTTTATATTTTCTGTCCATTTAAGAGATAAAATTTTGATATAAACTTTAGATCAATTTTTTCTCTCCTTATTTTTACTCTTTCATATTCAAATTTTTGTATATATATTCTTATTTTCTCTTGAAACAAACCATGATGAGAAATATAATTTAGTTACTGTTTCAATTAAAATTTGAACAGGTGGTTGTTTGATGAGAAATCATTTGCATTATTTTATAGTATATTTTCATTTTACTCGTGATAATATTTAATAGGTCTGTATTTGTTTTTGGGAAAAAAGCTCTTTTGAAGTGAATTTTTATATTAATTTAACACATGTATATTTTTTTATAATTTTTTAAAAAAGATATTTATGTGAGAAGTGGTTAAGAATTTTTCTTAAAAAACTTCAGAGAAGGTAAAAGAAGATAAGAATAAAATAATAATGGTAAAAATGAGAGAAAAAACAATAAGATAAGCCACTTGAAAAAAAACAATAAACTAACAAAATAAGTTTGTTTATTGAATAATTCTATTTTGATCAAACAAACTTATAAAATAGTCAAATAAGCTATAAGCTAGTTTATTGATATTGTCCAACACAACCTATATCTCTCTTTTCTCTCTTCCTATTGCTATATATCCTTCTCCTATGTGTAAAAAATGAGTGTAAATTAAAGATGAGTGTATAAATAGAATTTTTCATAAAAAAATGGAGGACACAAATTCTCACACACAATTTATTTCCTCGTCACATCATCCATCTTATTATCCCACTTCTCATTTTTTTTCCCTTTCCATATCTCTTTTTCTAGACCAGACATTAAAATTGAATGTAATTAAAAAAATAGGTCAGAAAGTATAATTTTTCATAAATAAAAAAGTGTAAGCAGAAAGCATATAATCATCTTCAAATGTACATTACATGATCATTTGTCGCAGAAAGACAAATTAACACTCATATATGGGATCTGGTCTTGGATCTTCATTTTGGCCTTACATTAGGCTCTGCCTAACCATTAATGCAACAATCACGCCCCACTACACGCATGCAGTTTCATTCATCGTACTATCATGTATAGAAAGAATTGAAAAAGTCATCTGTGAAATACTCTCGCTCGCTGTAACTTAATTACTTTAGATATTGCCACATGGATTCGGACTGGCATTCTCTGCTGTAGAGAATCCCGCTGTTGCTGCTGTTGACGCATCGAAATTGTTGGATGGAGATCGAACGGTTTACATTTTTATGTATTAAAACAAATTAAAAATACATATTTAAAATATGAACCATCCAATCTCAATCTAACGGTTATGATTTCTCAATAGCATCAACAGCATGAATTCCCTACAGCAGGGAATCCATTTCCAGATATAAGGTTGTCCTTTCGGTAGGAGGTAGTTGCCACAGGACACGGCACGCACCTACGGTAGGTGCCGACATGTACATTGTATTGAAGGAAGACTAGTGGTAACACTGTTTAATTGAATTGAGCTCAAACTCAATTAACCACTCTCAATGGCCAAATGCTGCTGGCACCATTGTGTCCATCCATCTAATTAACTTAATTGACATGTCAAAAAATTTCATTGGATTCCGTGTGGGAGGGTGTAGAAAACTCTGAATTCGATCCCAAGAAGTCAAATATATTAGGTTGGTGGTGACCAAACATTTTCTATTTCGTGCCAAATTAATAAGGACTATAAGGCACAATTAGAGCTAGCTATATATAAGGGCATAATAACGAGTTAACAGTATGTTACAAATTAAGCTGGAGGGAAAATCCTAGCTAGGTGTGAATCATTAATACACAAAATCAAATCAATACAAATCGGTAGAATTCAACTAACCGGTAAATTCAGGGCAGGGTGATCATGACCCACCGTTCAAATTTCAATACCCAATGGAATCTCTCAACAATATGTGAGACACTCTCATAATACACACAGCACAGGGCCTTGCACTGTTTGGATCATTAAAGTGGAAAAGTCTGCCATGATGATAATCAGTACTTTTGTCGTTGAAAAAATTACACAGCATATAATAATAGACTTTGATCGATCAGGCAGGACCTTTCACAAGTGGTAAAAGGCATCTTGGTAATAATAGTGGTGGGCTTGTGGCTGTGCATTGGAACGCAAAAGAACAATAGAGCTCGGTGGCCACGATTGCATGCCACAGTAAAAAGACTTGTTTTACCTTTTTCTTTCCCAATATGGCCCTATTTTCACATACCCCATAATCCATAATAACGGATATGAGACAATAAAGAAAATACCAAATATAGCCTATTTCAGATACCATATATAAAAGATGAGACAGTCGAATCAATACATATCTTATGCATCTTGGCAAAATCATGATGGTAGTATCGCAGCTTGAATAGCACCAATAGAAGTTCATGCGTCCTCCTGCCCTGTATGTCCCTGCAATCTCAACTCTACAATTAAAGATCCCTTTTGTAGTTAGTTGAGGCCAAATAACTGCTGATCAGCATCATATCATACCAGACATAGATTTCATAATCAACGGCTTCTCTCATTGCTAAATATTCTCCAGAATCAAATCTAATCTATATAATGGCATTCACAATTTGCCTGCACTTTTAGCTGCAGAACAGAACAGACATGTATGGGATCTTAGTAGGAGAATAGACCTGCCACTTTGTATTTGCAATTTGTCTGCCTGAGTTGCGGCGTCAATGTTGTACTTGTGGTGCTGCAATATTTTGGAGGCCTTATAGGAATTATTTAATTGGTACTTCAGTTCAGGTAAGGTTATATATAGCATGAGTGCATTGGCGTGGGGTATTACTATATGATGGTGTGCATTTTAGGAAAAATGGTCACGGACCTGAGTCTTTAAAAATGCAACCTATAGTTTAGAGTATCACTAGCGTTGGGTAACCATCACG
The DNA here is from genome assembly GCA_030159175.1 of Glycyrrhiza uralensis. Lineage (NCBI taxonomy): Eukaryota > Viridiplantae > Streptophyta > Magnoliopsida > Fabales > Fabaceae > Glycyrrhiza > Glycyrrhiza uralensis. The sequence continues at coordinate 49,016,552 of BRZY01000003.1, read as the reverse complement.
GGGTACATTATTTCTTGAAGAAAACTGGGCTAGAAAGGGAACAAAAACTTTCGTTATTGAACTTCCACATAAAAGAGAGTTTTGACACATGAAAGCTGCCACTATATGAGATAGCAACTAAAAAAAATCTGCTTTAGAAGTATTATTTCTGACAGTTTATAGCAGCTATGATATACATATTAAAGTTTGTACTCCAATGAATAATCAATAGAAATATTTTTACTTTCTTTTCCTGGGGAGGGTTTTCATGTATCTTATAATTAAAAGGGTATATATTCCTTTGATAAACTGGCACCCAATTTTGGTCGAGTCCCGGTAAAGAGTTGAGAACTTTATTGACCAGTATTTTCCGTAGAAAGTTCTCAAATAATTAAAGCCTTTACCAATTTTGTCTCAAATGAAATTTTCATACATCAAGTGCTGTTCTTAAAAAGTTTTCTGCCATATTAAACCCCATTCTCCTCTTCACTTTGTTAGAAGTTTTAATGTATATACCGTATATTACCACCATGGTTGTTGTGTCTGGTAACGTCTGATGTAGTAATAAAAACAAAATGGGAAAAGTTACAATTGCTTTCGTGTTCATTTGCAGACGAGTTATGTAGTCACTGTCTTTAGTTATATATAGACTCTTCGCACTCTTTTGTTGGCGTCATCCCTGAGTAAGTTATTTGGAGTTGTACACTCCATGACCCTTTCCTGGTAAGAGCATTGACAGCAACAAATAGGGGATTTAATTCTGAATGCATACAATGTCTCTTGACAGTTGAAATGTACGATCTCCGTTTATCACACAACCATGTACATATATATATATAGGACCAAATTAGTCCAAATAATAATATAACTTAACATTAGTTCTATACTCTTTTTTAGTTATTTTTTTTGGTCAACAGTTCTATACTTCTATGTTCATTGAAACCACATCAAGTTTAACTGAACCCAATTTGGTGGTCAATAATTGGTTTGTGTTTACCATTTTACAATATGTCGTAAAACGAATTAATTGCAGTTAATGCAGAATAGAATCAAATTCTCATTCCAAAACCCCAGCCTTTTTTCTCCCTCGCCTCTCTTTTTTAACACCACATCACCACTTAATTTGTTCCAATTTTTTTTAATGCAATATCATATATCAAGCTAGGACCCTCATCACCCAAAGTGCAATACAACTATATTGAAAGAAAAAAAAACGTAGCAGTAAAATAAGAAACAGCCAACAAAGACACAGTCACACAAACACACACAAATATCAAAAACCTCGTCTCGTTACATGAGAGAGGATTACTTTTTCTCAATAAACTTTCACTTCTCTCTCTATCATATTCTCCCTCATGTCATATCATGCAAGTAGCTAGCACTCCTTTTAACCCCTTCAGTTGTTTTGCTACGCCAGCTCATTACATATTCATTCAACCCCATTACCATTTACCAACCCCTCTCTCTCTCTCACTCACTTTCTCTCTCTAATATTTCAACGTTTTTCAGTGCCAGATCTCTAGGAGCAACGTGAAGGGGTTGGGTCTTCCTCTCCTCAGAGTTGCGTTACTGGGTATCTCCATAATCTCGTGCCAAAAAAGCCCGTTATTTGGAGCATATCCTTTGCACTTTATTTATTTATTTTTTTACGAATTTTCTTCGTCGTATTTCTCTTTCTCTCTATTTGGACTCTTCATATTCGATTTTACACCCACATCGTTTTCTCGTCAAAAACAGAGTCTTTTCCTGGAGAAAATGGCGAATGTGTTGGAGAGGGAGAGTGGGTTGTCAATGTTCAGCGAGGAGGAGCTGAGCGAGGTGAGTGGGGTGAAGCGTGTTGATGACTATGTGGAAGTGACGTGTGGGTGTACCAGTCATAGATACGGTGATGCTGTTGGAAGGCTTAGGGTTTTTGTCAATGGGTACCTCGAAATCACTTGTGAATGCACCCCTGGTTGCCAGGAAGGTCTCTCTCTCTATCTCTATCTCTCTCTCTGAAGATGAGTTTGTTTTGTTTTTTTGTTTTGTTTATGTGCACGTTGATGATGGTCTATGGTGAGGTGAGCTTTCACGTTGATTAGTGTCATTATAGGGTTGTTTTGATCTGCTTTGTGTTCAGAGTTTGTGATGGTGGGTAAGTTGACAGTTGAAGTGTATGTTGATTTGTCTCAATGAACTCGTTGGTTTGATGCACTACACGATCGGGCTACAGGAATGTTTGCTATATGCAAATGTGGAATATTCTTAATTAACGTGGTGTCTTTTTGTGAGATTAAACATGGCTTGGTTTGTTTATTGGTGAAGATAATTAACTTTTCTTACGTATTTAATAATATAGCGTAACCTTTACGGTGAGATGTGATCTCGTTAATCGTTACTCTATATTCATTGAAGTCTGTTTTGCAGAGTAGGCCTTGTGTTGTGTTATGTGTGAATGTGAATGATGGCTATATATTTGTATTTGGCGTAGGCCACTAGAGGCGCATATCCATGCCACTTAGGTTGCTTTGGGAACTGGGGTGAATAAGTACCACTGGCAGGGGTTATACTTAGAATCTAATTCTTTCAGGCACTATGCACATGCATTGTCAAGTTGTAATTGTTATCCAGTGCATGACACAATGATATATATAAGTAGAACATAGTACAGAATCTGTTCAGGCAGAAGGACCAGTACCTCTGCTGAAGCATTAGGATTTACTGATTTAAACAGGAAGAAGAATAATGACAATTATACTTTGGAAATCTTGTTTGCCACATTGTAGGATGGTGTCATGGCACCGCATAAGATGTGTTTAAGCAATTGCTTCAACAAATTGTACATGAAATACTGACTTAAGAAAATATATTTCATAGAGTTATATCATACTATGCCATTATGATTGAATTTGAAAGCACTGAGAGATCAGCAACTTGGGAAGAGAACATATGACTAAGCTTGGATAAAAATTCTGAATTTTTACTCACAAAAATAGAAGGAAAAGAAAAGAAAACAAGAGAAAGGATTTTTATTCACTTGTTACCCCTCACTGTCATTTTATTAGTATTATTTTATTGATTTAATATCTTGCGATGCGACAGGAGCTGTGTAGTGCCATTGTGTATTTTTACTGTGTGCTTTATAACAGTGTTCCTTCTCCTTCATGACCTTATTATTTGCATGAATTGTGGTGTTTGTTTTATTGTTAGACAAGTTGACTCCTTCTGCATTTGAGAAACACTCTGGAAGAGAGACAGCCAGGAAATGGAAGAATAATGTCTGGGTGATAGTTAATGGTGAGAAGGTTCCATTGTGTAAAACAGTGCTGCTCAAATACTACAACCAAGTGTCAAAAGCTGCTAATGGCTCCCAAAAATCCCAAAGTGGCCACCGTGATGAGTTTGTTCGCTGTACTAGGTGCAGCAAAGAGCGTAGGTTCCGTCTGAGGACTAAAGAGGAATGCCGCATTCACCATGATGCTGTGGCAGATGCTAATTGGAAATGTTCTGATCTGCCATATGACAAGTATGCTTATTCCCATAATTATAATGTACACTTTCACTAAGAACAACAAAAAAATAAGTCAGCAGGTCATGCTTTTAATGCTGGTTACTTGGTTTTTAATTATAATGTCCGTCTATTGGATTAGTGTTCATAAACTCACCATGCTTTAAATGAATTTTGTTTGCACCAAATAGCATATTTTATCTATAATTTTTTTTTATGTTAATGGAAATAATGTATGGTCACTTTCCAAGTTGAGCCAATAAATTTGATATTTTTTATTTCCCCTTGCTGGGTAGGATCTGAAGATACAGTGACCAATCCTTACTAATTTGCAGAGTGCTGTACAAGTAATTGAATACAGTCTTAATCTAGGATATCTTGTTTGTTGTACTCTACATCATACTTTCGTGCTCTAGATTATTTATAAACTCCAGCAGGCATTGTTTTATGGTTGAGCAATTGTGTATCATTGATGTGGACTCTTTAGGCATTGTCAAACTACATATAGACTCTTAATGTTATTAGCAAGTAACTGGAACAATAATAAATAATTGTTAGGTCCATTTTATCTCATTATAGTGAAAATTTGGCACATATATCAAAGATATTTATTGGTACCAATGTATGCCTAATTAATTCTTAAAGCTACGCTGAGTCTTGGTGATGAATATACCTTGTATGTTTCAAGCTGGAAAGAGCTTAACCAGACCTGGTTCTGAAAAATATTTAGGAGAGTTTGAGTATTAACGATGAAATTAGAGATTTTTGAAGCAAACTTTCTATATGATTTGTATGTGTTATAATGATCATTTCAACATTGTGAAATCATATGTTGCTTGCGATAGATTGAATAGCTGCGTAACAAATCACATTTTGACAATTATTTGAAAGACGAGTGTCTTGAAATGGAGACTATGGACACAGTTAAGTTGTTGGATGGAAACACAAATGGTTTTTTTATATCTGATCGACATAACCTAAAGAATTGCACTCGTACTATTTATGCACAGCACGTGTGCTCTGTTCATGTTTATATTGTTGTATATAATTCACCTGTAACACAACTATATATAATGGTATATATTTTATTTTATGGAGCACTTACTAATAGTAAGTTTTTCAGGATAACATGTGATGATGATGAAGAACGAGGAAGTAGAAGAGTTTACAGGGGATGCACTCGCTCTCCAACGTGCAAAGGTTGCACTTCTTGTGTGTGCTTTGGTTGTGATATCTGCCGTTTCTCAGATTGCAGCTGCCAGACTTGTGCTGACTTTACTAACAATGCAAAAGCTTGAGTTTGAGTCCACTCCCTCCCCCAACCCTCCCAATGTGATTTTGTCACACTTTCCTTCATAATCATAATCATTATGGGCTATTTAGTTATGCCTATCTAGCTATAGGAATTAATGTTTTATTTCCTAATTGGACAGTACCAGTCTGATTATCATTCATTGACTGGATCATAAATTTCAATGTTAACAACTTATTCTCTTTCACAATGTTTCTAATCTCTTTATCTATCTCCATGTGTTTGTTTACATATCATATGAGCAAAAAAAATGTTAGAATCAATGAATGAGGTACGCAATTTTTATATAATGAATGAAATGAAGTTGTCAAAGTACTGATATGATATCCAATTGATAGTGACCCAGCTAATAGTACCCGACCAACTCCGTGTTCTTTTGGCAATTATTGCCTGGTCGATCAAAATGTTTCGAAGCTCAACAAAGCCCATGTCTTTGGATTGGACGGTGGGGCGTGTTGGCCCTCCATGAATGTGGTTACTTTATATGTGAACCACATGTTACTGTTATAGTTCCAGTATAATAACTGGAGGAGTTGCTGTGGCCTGTGGCCAAAGGAAATGGGCCACTACGAATGACTCGAGTTAGAATATTCTGGCCGGGTATTTGAGACTCATGTTATCATCCTTTTAAGTTTTACCTTTGTGAAATAATATATATTCAATCTTTATTTTTATTTCTTTACTTATGAAAAAGTCTTTCATTCCACTGATTATCAATGATGAACTATATATCACTCATTCCATTCCGTATTCTCAAAAGAATGTTAATCGTGAGTTCAATGGAAATGGCAACATTCTTGAATGAAGAAAAGTGGAAGATAGTTTCCATCTCTGAATTGCACGAGGGGCATATAACATTCTTTCTGAGAGGTCATCATTAACCTTCACCAGCGAATGGTGCAGAAGTTGTGGCTAGAGCTTCAGCTAGCTAGTTTGATAGTTTTAAGTTTTCAAATATATTTTCGAAGTTAATATCCAAGTGTTGAGGGTTTGCAGCAAGTAATACCTAACTCCAGAATTTGACTCCCAAATGAGAAGTGTTTTAAAGAGCAGAGTGCTGAATTATAACCCGTCAATGTTTAATCATGAGCCTATTTGTTTTGCTTCAAAACTCCATTTCAGTCATCAAAATTACTTTGCAGAAAATTGTATTGTGTTTGAGCAAATTTTTAGCTTTTCAAAATCAAGTCTGCAATGATTAAAATTAATTAAGTGTTTATTTAAATTTTTTGTTGAAACTCACAAAATTTTAAGAAACATATATTTACACTTCAAATGTCTAACTAACCAAAATCAATTCTTTTAAAATCACTTTTAAAACATCATTCCCAAATACAAATCAATTCTATCAAAATCTAAAACATACAGACTTTTCATAGTTTGTGATACATGTGTATGCAGACAATTGACTTTACTGTAATCCCACACTTTATTCTCTAAGTTACACCCTTTCCCTTGGAGGAGTCAAATCCCTATCTCCATAGTGTACCTACCTTCTTTGTGCCTTGAACATTCCCGCTGGCTTTAATTCATTGCTTGAGATTGCGGTGCTTTGAATCATTTCAGCAGCCTCCCTGTGGTATAATAGGGCTTATCCACGAAAGAGTAACAAATGACATTCAGATTTCGGAAAGAAAAATCGAGATGACAATGCGATATCTGTTTTGTTGGCTCTGAGCTTATAAAACAAGATTTTAAACTGGTGCTTAAAATAAACAGGACTTTTTACTTGAGTATGGTGACATGATACATATTGGCATGATTCAGCGTATTGGAAGTGGAAGGTGCTCCTTCCATCAATCCAGTAAGCAAACAAGCACCAAGCTATTCAAGACCAACACTTACAAGTACAAATGACACATGTAGCTAAAAGGTTAGGAACTCGGTCCATTTTAGGAGCTCATCGAATTCTATCCAAAATTTAAGAGGCTTCCAGGAAATTTACCAGTAGGGTACAATCTTGCAGAATGGCCCAACTCGACAAATTATTTCAATGGAAGTAAATCACACAATAACCTTCACTTGGGAGGTCGCCACCCTCTCCTACCGGCACCATGAAATGTTTTTCTGCCACGACTAGTAGATGAACCAGGATGAAATTGAGAGGCAGCACCGGGAATAGAACTAGAATGTAAATTAATGTTTCTGTCTGGCTGCAATTCAGTAGATGGAAAACCCTGTTGTGCCGGAAAGATAGGTGACTGCATCTGTGGGAAGGGTGAGCTCAAACCAAATGTCATTTGGTTTTGACCCATAAGCCCCAGTGCATACATGGGTTGTGCAAATATATTGGGTTGTAAGCCAGGCAGCATATTGGGGAAAAAAGATCCATGATTGGGATGCAATTGCTGTTGATATGGAATTCCTGGCACAGACAAGTGATGAGAAATTTGTGGGTTTTGTGGGTAACATGATATGCCATTTGTAGGAAAACCATTTGGAAGCAGGGCAGGCTGTGGTTGCTGTGGAAGTGTTGTCCCATTTGTCCACATTCCATTGGTAGCAAAGTTAGGACCTGCATTTACGGGTGGGAATGGCGGAACTGTGGTAGTTCCCCCCAATAGACCTTGACCAGTGCCTGAAAAAGCTGAACAGTTTCCATGATCAACCAATGGTGCTGCAGGTGCTGCAGGGATGGTAGGTAACACATGCTCTTTGGGTGGAACTTTCTTTCTATTGTTTTTTTTCTTGCCAGGATTTTGATCATTTACACCTCTCTTTGTCGTTCTTTGCATTCTCCTGTATTCAGCCTCTTTCTCATCGTCTGAAAACTCTATTTCATCTGACAACTCTTCATCATTCGCACCAGATGCATCATAGCCTTTCTTGTAAAGATCCTTGTTATTATTAAGCACATGATCAGCAAATTCTGGAACAAACGAAATCAAGGTTCCCCCATGGATCCCCACAGGGACTTCATTTTCGGAATTGTATCTCACAATATAATAAGGGTTTTTGACTGGTCCAAAGATTTCATCAACTAAGCCTAGTGGTTTCCGGTTTTCAGTCAACCAGAGAATAGAACCCTCACTAAGAGGGTTATGCTTCTCCACTCCTTCCACAATGACTTGAGCACCAACAATCTGTAAAAAGAGAAAGTTGATTAAGTTGATCCTAACAATAATTGGTACCCCTTTGATATATTTTCTTGAGTCATGTTATTATCTATTCTAATATAGTTACTTTATTTAAATGGATAGGGGTTGCCAAGCAACTAAAGAGAACTTGCAATCATACTGGAATGCCTATTCCACTCCTTTTATTAGAGATGAGGTTTCTGTGAACTTACCGACATAACAACTCCCACTGGTAGCATTTGATGGTGTGGTTCTAAGGTCACATCCACCGGAGGAACTGGAGGCAAATTCTGCAAAGTCAACACCATTCAAAAGAAAGCCCAAAAGCAAAATAAAATTTGCACAATAGCACGCAGTCAGACCCTCAAATTAGTCTTATTAGTTCATATTATTGAATAAAAAACATTCTTCACCCTGAGTTCATGTATTGCATCGAGCATCAAGAGACTTTTAAAGTTTCTTATATTCTAACTTCCTTTCAATTCTAAATTCCAATCAAAACTTCAAAGTAAAAGGTCAAATAGGTCAAAGCCTAGACTTTCAACTTGTCTGACAATAACTGGCACAAAATAGGCCCTCTAGAGCAAACCGAACTCCAATTAAGTATAAACATCTTGGGACTGAAATGAAAGGGATACGAATCCAGTCATCCACCATATTCGTGTTTGCAACTGTATGTAGCAATCACCATGAAGAAAAGCAATAAAGCATAGCACACAGAACCTACATTCAAAGAGCTCAAAGACAGGCTCGAGTGATAAAAATTAACCAGTGGAAGCACCAAATGATTGAAACACAAGACCGTGACAAAATTTGACAGCAATTTCAAACAAAAATCAGTAAATATAAACTGCCTCTGTCACTTGCATTTACTAAATGATTTACTAAACAGGTGACAACTTAATTGTTATTTTTTTTTAAAAAAAACTGATAATTCCCAATGAAGCACTATACAATCAAATTAGCAAATATTTATTTTAAGAATTAACTTTTTTTTTTAAAAAAAAAGGAGAGTACCTGAAGCTCATTCTTTGACCTGATTGGTCCTCCTACAACATCACAATCATCATCAGCATCAATATCATCAGCAACGGTACTCCAACTAACTATCTTCTCTTCATCAGAACCACTTATCTCGCCTTCTTCAACTTCCACATCAACCGCATGGCGTGCCTCCTCCTCATCGTCACTATCACTATTACTTCCACTGTCAGGAGCTGATGATGATGAAGAAGAAGTCTCAGACTCTCTATTTTCACTCTCGCTTTCGCTTTCGCTTTCGCTTTCACTCTCATCCTCATTGCCATTCCCCTCAATTGGAGGAGAGCCGCTGACTAACGTGATCTTCTCCACAGCTTCCTCAATAGGGGTATCAGTGTCACCACCCAAAGTCCCAACCTTTTCTGTCTCTAGTTCCGCTGTCTCCGCCCCAGTAGTGTTCGGGTCAAGCTCCGACCCGTTGTTGTGCTCGGTTGCCATTTTTTTATCTACCCGGCAAGCAGAAACTGGTCGGAAATGAAACCAGAAGTCGATGGCTTCAAGGTGAGGATTGGGGCTGTTTCGCTTACGCTGCTTAAACCCTAGGTGCAAGGGGTTTACACTTTACACACACAATTGGGATGTGTACGACACCGTGTTGCATTTTTTATTTATCCGCAAAATTATACATTTGGTCTCTTATCTTATTTTATTTTTTTAAGTTGATTTTTTATCTAAGTTTTTATATAATAAGATATCTTAAGTTTATAACATTGAACACTATTTTTCTTTCTTGTCAATTGCATTAACAGAATGTTTAGTGTGATTTTTTTTTTCGGATCAACCCCTATAAGTAGCTCATCCAAGACAAACAATAAATCCTATCCAATTTTTTTTTAAATTCAACAGTATGAAATACGATGAGACTAATTTAAATCATAAAAGACTTTGCTGAAATTCTATCATAACATATGAGACCATTTCAAAACTAACTTAAAAGCTTAAAGACTAATTCAGTCACCTTTTGCTGGAAAGAGCCCATGGTGTTCAATATTGAAAACTTAAGGGGCCTTGTTTAAAAATTTAGATAAGGGACTAACTTGAAAAAATAAAATAACTTAAGCTCGTGTTTGGTTGGAGGGAAGTGGAGGGGAAGGGAGGAAAGAGGAGGGATTATTTTAAATTTTTATGTTTGGTTCAATTTTTTGGATGGGAGAGGAGGGGAAGGGAGGGGAGCAAAATCCATCCTCACTTGATTTTGGCTCCCCTCCAATAATGGGAGGATTTGGAGGGATTTTAAAATATTGACTTAAATAACCCTATTTATAAAGGCATAAAATGTAAATTAGACATTTTTCTCCATTAAAATCTCTCTCCTCCCCTCCCCTCCATTAAAATCCCTCATCTCCCTTTTTTTGAACCAAACACACCCTAAGAGACTAAATGTATAATTTTGTCTTCTTTTATTTGTTGTCTCTTTTTTCACTCTATTTTTTAAAATATTAAACATTTCTATTTTGTATTTAAATTTTTTTTCACGGCTCCAGTCTCTATAATATAAGGAATTTTTATTTTAATCCTCTAACAAAATGTCTTATTTTTTGTGTTTTTATTATATTATTTCATTATAGTTTCAGTCCTTAGTTGACCTCAGTTAAATGAAGACTTAAATATATTTTTAATTTTTATAATATAGAGAATTTTTAAAAAAAATACAAGGTTACATAGTAAAAAGGAGAGGAACGACCCGTGACAAGAACAGAGATGGTAGAACAAGTATGGGCTTCTGGTTGCGGGCAGAGGCAGTGATGTGGTGGCTCTAAGTTCTCGTTTGGCAGATATAAGGGGAATTGTGATGAATGGTGATAGCGGGAGAGTACCATGGATTGGAATATTTGGGTTGGAATTTGTGGTCCCCCCCCCCCCCCCTCTAATCCAAGACGCAATCAATTCGTTGTCTTCTTAACCGAACCAAATGAACCACCCAATTCGATTCAGTTTTTTCACCTTCAATTCCAGTTGGATCAACTAGGTTCATGAGTTTGCTGAATCGACGTGTCCCCTCTATTGTTCTCTTTGATACTTTTGTAATTTAGCTAGAAAGTTTGTCAGATTAAAATTGTCAATTTAGTGACAAGTTTTGGAGAAATCAGTTTGAAAAATATTTGATGGACACCACAGTAGGTGTATACATTTAGAATAAGAAATAAATAAAAGAGAATAAAATAATAAATGTGATAAATAATAATAATAATAATAATATAGTGACAAGAAAAAATGAAAAATATAGGAGGTATTAGATAGGTGATGATATTATTGAGATATCATATATCATTACTCGATCGGTTTATACAAGTATATTATAATATATTTTTTTGCAAATATATTGAAATAAGTGATCTGATTGCTTTTAATGTTGTTCTTATGCCGAGTACCTCGATCTGATTGTCAAGTCAGCAGAACATTAACTCAGTTGAATTGATGAACCGCATTTGTTATAACTAATAATAAAAAAACAATATTCTATGGAACAAGATCTCAAACAACGTTTTCTATATATGCACAACTATGACTTTTATCTTAATTATGTGGTTGAACTCAATCCTAGCCCAAAAGCCAGGAAACACATCCAAGTATTAAGCAAAGTGTAAAAGGTGAAAGGTAAGGTACTGGTAACTGATGAAACCAATTTTGGGGTATAACCTAGGGAAAAACATTTGTTAATGCCACGTCATAGAGCCGCCATCATCGTCCCTCTGGCTGCCTCACGTTTCATCTCTGCAGCCTTGCCACTGCCGCGGAAGTACATCAATACTTGCTGCGAATATAACATCAACAGTCAAACAAGAAACCACGAGCAGAGTCAAGAGAATACTGATTACTACTGTTAAGAGTGCTAAGATTATAAAAACCTGAAAAACCCAGATGCTCAGCAGTGACTCGAGACAGAATAATGCAAACCCAATAAAGTAGAATATCTGCAATTCAGCACAAGTATTAACATCCAGATATTGTATTATCCAAGAAACTAGTGGCATTATAGAAGCTAACAAATACACAATTGGAACATACCCCAACCAATGCATTGTCGCCTATCACATCGATCGCAGCCAAAATACCTCTGTTCACATCATAATAGTATACATTACAACCATTAGTTTGAGCAGAAGTGGAATAATGCAACAAAAATAAATTGTTAGTCTTTATCTATGACAAAATCATGAAGAACATACAGTCAACCCTAACACAACAATATAATTCATTGATGATTATCACGCAGTCATTATGTTTAGTGCAAAAAAATTAAGCAGGGTAATAGATTATGGATAAAACGCGAGACGAGAAATCAATAAGCTCAATCACAAGATGCTTTAGCCATCCCCAATGTTTTCCTTGCCTCCAGAGGATCAAATCAGTAAGAGTAGTTGCAAAAGAATATCAGTTTGCAAAATACAAACATAAAATGCAAGATTAGAAGGACACTCACGTGAGGGATTTTCCTTTGAAGATAATCGGTGGAGCAACTGCAGCAAAAATGCAAAAGGCAATGTGCAACTGCTTGTAGAAATGGGAAAAAGGAGATAAGCACTTCACAAAATTAGTGCAGAATAAGTGACTACAGGGAGGAAATATATAAACTTGCCATGTAAAACACGAAAAACCAGCTGAACTTTAGAGCACTGTCTGTCCTGTAAAAGGAGATGGTACACAATTATAAAACATAAACAACACCATTATGGAACAATAAAATCAGTAATAAACCAATGAAAAATCCAGATAATAGGGGAGTTCCTATTCACATGTCAATTTTTTTAGTAATTTGGAAGAAGGTAAAGCATCAACAGAATCCACCTACTCCATGATGCAAAACCACACACACACAACACAGAAATATAGGCAAATAACAAATGATCACAAGGAATAGAATGGAAAAACTGAATCGATAGTATAAAGATGAAATGCAGAAAGGCAGTATGCCTTCTACCCAAGAGCCAAGCTCCTACAGAGAAAAGATACAATCTCTGCTCACTCACACACAAAATGATTCTCTGATAATCCCCTTCTCTCCACTACCTCACGTCCTCTATAACAGAATTGCGCACACACACATCCACTCACATTCCCTTCTCTCTCTCTGCCACGTCATAATCCTTTCCTCCCTTCCTATTTTTTCTCACATAGACCCTCCATATTTTGGGCCTATTCCCCTGTCCTGAATTCTGCTCCCCTAAGCCCGAAACATTCTCTATGGGCCTATCAATACCCTCTTCTTGAGAACCAGACTTGTCCTCAAGTCTGAGATCAGGAAATTGATGGTGCATAACAAATTCATCCTCCCATGTTGCCTCTGCCACATCTCTATCTTTCCACTGAATTAACCACTGCTTCACCGTCTCATTGTCTCTAGTGATAGTCCGGGTGGCCAACACTGCCGTAGGCACCCAGCTGCCTTCATTTGCTGTCTCGAGCCCCTCGGGCAGTTCCTTCTCCACATGGTAATCCCCAACAGCCTTTTTGAGTAATGATACATGAAAAACAGGGTGTATCCTAGAGGAGACAGGGAGTTGAAGCTTATAAGCCACAGGTCCAATTCTGCCAATCACCTGAAAAGGACCATAAAATCGTGGAGCCAGCTTAGGATTAATCCTTCCTGTCATAGAGTGTTGTACATGCGGCCTTAATTTCAGAAACACCCACTCTCCAATCTGAAATTGTTTATCTTGTCGATGCCTATCAGCCAAATACTTCATTCTGTTTTGCGCACGCAATAAGTGATGCTTTAACTGGCGCAAACACTCATCCCTTTCAGCCAACTCTCTTTGGACAGCCTCCACCTTCACCTCAATAGGCAGAAAACGGGTAATAGTAGGAGGGGGTCTCCCATACAGAATCTCAAAAGGACTCGTGCCCGTAGAGGCATGGAAAGTGGTATTATACCACAATTCGGCCCATGGCATCCATATCACCCATGTCTTGGGCTGATCAGCAATAAAACACCTCAAAAAAGTCTCAAGGCAGCGATTGATTACCTCCGTTTGCCCGTCAGTTTGGGGGTGATAAGCTGTACTTAATTTAAGTTGAGTGCCCTGCAGCTTGAAAAGCTCTTGCCAGAAATTGCTCACAAAAATGGGATCTCGGTCACTAACAATAGAACGGGGCAGCCCATGTAGACGGATAACCTCCTTAGTAAAAATTTCCGCTAAACTCCTAGCCGAAAATGGGTGTTTGAGTGGGATAAAATGGGCGTATTTAGACAAACGGTCCACCACAACAAAGATTACCTCATGGCCTTTAGACTTGGGAAGACCCGTGACAAAATCCATAGAAAGGTCCTCCCACAGCTGCGAAGGCACAGGTAGGGGCTGCAACAATCCCCCAGGTGAACTAGCCTCATATTTTTGCCTTTGGCACACATCACAGGCCTGAACAAACTGCTGGATGCGTTTCTTCATCCCTATCCAATAGACATTTGCAGCAATTCTGCGATACGTTCTGTAAAAACCTGAATGACCCCCTTGGGGAGTTGAATGAAACTCTCTCAACAGTGTGGGAATCCACTCTGAATCAGCAGCCACCACCAAACGATCATCATACAGCAACACTCCATTTTTATATGAAAAACTCGGATTAGTGGAAACCCCATTCTTTAAATTTTCAATCACCTTTTGTAACACCGGGTCTCTATGAACTTCTTCAATTAATTCTCTGCTGCCAGACCACTCAGGATAATGCACCATGGAGCATAAGGTCTCAGACTCGTGCATGCGAGACAGTGCATCAGCACCCTTGTTTTCCAACCCTGGCTTATAGATGATGTCAAATTGATACCCCAATAGTTTGGCTGCCCAATTTTGTTGATCACTAGTGGTTATTCGCTGCAGCAAGAGTTGTTTTAAACTCTTTTGATCTGTACACACCGTGAACTTACGCCCCAAGAGATACGGTCTCCAATGCTGGATAGATAGCGCCACTGCCATTAATTCTTTCTCATAAGCTGACTTGGCCAGATTTCTGTCACCCAAAGCCTTGCTGTAATACGCAATAGGGCGTCCTTGCTGCAACAGGATCGCTCCCAAACCAGTCCCCGATGCATCACTCTCAATCACAAATTCCTTCGTAAAGTCCGGTAAGGCTAAGACCGGAGCTGTGGTCACTTTGTGCTTAAGGAGATCAAAAGCTTGCTGCTCCTCGGCTCCCCACTTAAAACAATCTTTCTTTGTCACCTCAGTAAGTGGTTTTGCCATTTTGCCATAATCTCTTATAAATTTTCGGTAGTACCCCGTGAGACCCAGAAAACCACGAACCCCCTTAACATTCCTTGGGGTTGGCCATTGTAACACGCAACGGATTTTTGCTGGATCCATAGCAACTCCAGCCTGCGAAATGATATGGCCTAAATATTCCACCGAGAGCTGACCAAACGAACACTTCTTTCTATTGGCTACCAACTTGTGGTCATGTAACACTTGCAGAACCGACTTCAGATGCTGCATATGAGTGTTCCAAGAGGAACTATACACCAAGATATCATCAAAGAAAACCAAGACAAACTTCCTCAACATAGGTTTAAAAACTGCATTCATCAAGGCTTGGAATGTAGACGGTGCGTTCATCATCCCAAAAGGCATTACTAAATATTCGTAATGCCCCTCATGCGTGCGGAACGCAGTTTTGTGTATATCTTCTGTTCTCATCCGTACTTGGTGGTAACCCGACTTCAAATCAATCTTAGAAAAATATTGCGCACCGTACAGCTCATCCAACAATTCATCAATAACGGGAATAGGAAATTTATCGGGTACAGTTACCTTGTTGAGTGCTCTATAATCCACGCACATGCGCCATGTCCCGTCCTTTTTCTTCACCAAAATGACTGGGCTGGAGAAAGCACTCTGGCTTGGACGAATTATGCCCATCTGCAGCAACTCTTGGACTTGTTTCTCAATCTCTTGTTTGTGATGGTGGGAATATCTATAGGGCCTCACATTCACTGGCCCCTGCCCATCGAGCAAATGAATGACATGCTCATGCAACCTCTTGGGTGGTAGGCCCCTGGGCTCTTGAAAAACCCCTGCAAACTGCTCCAGCAGCATCTGCAATTC
The DNA here is from genome assembly GCA_030159175.1 of Glycyrrhiza uralensis. NCBI lineage: Eukaryota > Viridiplantae > Streptophyta > Magnoliopsida > Fabales > Fabaceae > Glycyrrhiza > Glycyrrhiza uralensis. The sequence continues at coordinate 49,000,616 of BRZY01000003.1, read as the reverse complement.
CTGATTCTGCTTCTTGCTCAACTCAGCCGAACCCCCTCTGTTATGGCTCTCCTCTCCTACCATTTGTCCTTCAGAAGTCATGAAAAACCCCTGTACAACATGCCTCGGTCTGCCCAACAAACTCTGAAACGCAGAATAAGGAATTCCTGCACCATGCTCTCCCTGTAGCTCCACCCATTTGCCTTGGGCCTTAAAGCGCATGATCTGTCTAGGCCAGTCTACCCACATCTCTCCAACTGAATTCAACCAAGTCATGCCTAACACAATGTCAATGCCGTCTAGATCAAACAACATCGCATCAATATCCATCCTCAAATCAGCAATCTCTATTATCACCCCTTTACACTCTCCTTGAGTTTTGGCTTTGAAACCATCCCCCAATTTGATATGCAAAGGAGTGGTTTCCTCCACCTTCATTCCCATCGCCTTCACCAATTTATGGGAGATGAAATTGTGAGTCGCCCCACTGTCCACCAGTAGCAGAATTGGTACCCCTTGCATCTTCCCTTTTAATTTCATCGTCCTCACCTCCCGGGTTCTCATCATCGACAACCCCATTAAGCTCATGACACTCAGCTCACCCTCCTCATCTCCCTCATCTTCTTCTCCCTCCATCACCTGCACCTCTCCTTCATCGGACTCCTCCTCCTCCGTCATCATTATGCGAAGCTGGCGATCTGGGCATTGGTGCCTAGGATGAAAAGGACCCCCGCATTTGTAACAAAGCCCCTTCTTCTGTCGGTCTACAAACTGTTGGTAAGACAAGTGGCGAATCCCTTTGTCTCTGGGTGCAAATTGTTTTCTCTCATTCCTGAATTCTGTTTTTGGACCTGAGTGAGTTTCCCCCTTTCCTGGGCTCTCTTTAGCTCCTTTCACATAAGCCCATTCGCTGTTTTGGACATTTTGGGCTCGACCCGCATTCTGCGACCCATGACCCGAGACTCCCTGGTAACGAAAACGGGCATACCCACTCCCTGAACCGCGTGACCCAAAACTACTAGACCTGGTCCACCCAGTTTGTTTCTCCTGCAACTCAAGCTCCACAGCCCGAGCTAAGTTCATCAGCCTCGCACGCGAGATGGGGCCAAGTGCCTTCAAGCTGCGCACCCTTCCTCGGATCCCCTCTTTCAGACCATGAATGAAGTAGCCCATATACTGCTCATCAGGCAACCTAGCCACCTGCGCCACCAATTTTTCAAAAATTTGGATGTATTCTTCGACACTCCCTTCTTGCTGCAGCGCTGAGAGTTGTTCAAACACACTCCCTTCTCCGATTCCACCATAACGCTCTAATAGGGCTTCTTTCAGCTTCGTCCAAGTAAGCTGCTCTTCTTCCTCTGTCACAGCTTTAAAAAAATGGATGGTAGAACCATCCATGCACAGCTGTGCCAAATGAACCTTGAGTTCGTCACTCGTACTCTGCACCTTGAAATAAATCTCAGCGCGGGTGATCCATCCAGCTGGGTCCTCACCGTCAAACATGGGGAGTTCTACCTTCTTCACTGATTGCTTAAACTCATCGAGATCAGCTCCTTGTAACTTCTGCAACAGCTTCTTCATCTCCTGTGAGTCACAATTGCTAGCCCCATCCTCATCGTTGAAGTTACCAAGAGTCTTTTGTGGACCCTCAGTGCTCTTATGCTGGGTCAATAACGAAACTAGCTTCTCTTGGTCCGCAGCTGCTTGAGCGCGCATTTCTGCCAAGGTCATTTCGAACTTGTCCATCCTGCTCTCTAGGGCCGACACCTTCGCCTCCATCTTCTTTGGGGGCATTCGCTGGTCCTCTCACACTTCTCCAAATGGTATAGTATCCGGCAGGTCGGACCAATGATGCAAAACCACACACACACAACACAGAAATATAGGCAAATAACAAATGATCACAAGGAATAGAATGGAAAAACTGAATCGATAGTATAAAGATGAAATGCAGAAAGGCAGTATGCCTTCTACCCAAGAGCCAAGCTCCTACAGAGAAAAGATACAATCTCTGCTCACTCACACACAAAATGATTCTCTGATAATCCCCTTCTCTCCACTACCTCACGTCCTCTATAACAGAATTGCGCACACACACATCCACTCACATTCCCTTCTCTCTCTCTGCCACGTCATAATCCTTTCCTCCCTTCCTATTTTTTCTCACATAGACCCTCCATATTTTGGGCCTATTCCCCTGTCCTGAATTCTGCTCCCCTAAGCCCGAAACATTCTCTATGGGCCTATCACTCCAGCATCCCTCTCCTCCCCCCTCTTCTTCTGGTGTCCCCTTCCAAAAGAGATCAGATCAAGGTATTGCAGAAGGTGAACTTTGCACCCACTGAGATTTTCAGTTTTTACAATGACAGTATTGCCTTCCAAGTTCCAAGGTTCATATTCTCCCCCCATATTATCCAGGTGTACAAACTGCTCTTACAGTAAAATATTTGGTGTTTCATAATTGAGTTAACGCTTAGCTGGAGGACACAGATTGTCATTATTTGCATTTTTCTTTTAGAGCTAAACAAATAGGCTGAAAAACTCTTGAACATATTCCCTATCTTAAACTACAAAAATAGCTTTAAAAAAATGAACAATACCTCATAGCACGATATAGAGGGCGATACCACAACACATAGGATCCTGGAGCACCAGAAATAAAATATATAATAGCAAGAAACCAGATGGTTGGACCTGCATGGCAAGACAAATCCGTGTAAATTAAGCATGACCTAACAAGATTGATGGGCCAATATATAGTTGTAAGACAAACCTTCTCCTTTGATCCAAGCAGTAGTAACTGCCACTATATTCCACACAAGACAGAGAACCAAACCTGCAGATAACAAAGTTAAAAACCAAGATACGTACAATGGTTAATATATAAGATAAATGATGATTAAAAAAATATTCATGCTGTTGAAATTAGGGATTTAGATATAGGTGGAGGAAAGAAACTAAGAAAGAATAGACTAATGAATGATTTCAAATTGATAATTATTTGATGTGATACAAAATACAAGATCTAACCCCTTATTTATACTAATACTGAACTCATAATTCCAGCTAATAAGAAAACAAATCATGACGAAGAATAAAATATAGAAACTACTCTAAGAAATTATCTAAGACACTATTCTAAAGTATTCTAAAATACAGTAATGATATTATGAGATATTTTCTAGATATTCTAACATAATTGAACACATTCTAGAATTTCAGCAAGCAAGTAGCTAGTTATGACTTAAACACATTCTAGAAGACAGTTCTGGAGTTCAACATACCCAACCATGTCGTAAATGCAACATACTGCATCCTTTGAAGATGTATTGGTATTTCCTTTGCAATGTTATGATGAATGATGGGGAAAAAAGGTGGCCAATTTTTTTCCTCTATAACTATTCCAGCTGCAAGCAAAAGAAATGTAAAACACCAAAATATAGACGTTTTTGTTGGCTTCTGTATGAATAGATGAACTCAAATACCCCGTGCTATAGCATCCTCCCTTCGTTTTAGTTCCTGCAAAACATCATGAGATCATCAACTCCCTGACTGCTTCAAATGATATTATAGCACAATGGCCAGGTAAATTTATAGCAAGGTTGTAAACAGATGTGGCATTAAAAATCTGAAATGATAGTTAATTAATAAATTCTCAACAGAAGGCTCACCCATATACTAATACTAATATATTAAAGAGAAGGACAAGTGGCCACATATCAAAGAATTAACACAAGCCACTCTTGCCACCAATTAGGGCCATGATATTAATTTAGAACCAATAGAATCGTTAATTATAACTTATTAGCACCTATATAAAATAACAAGAAAATGTTGAATCTAACTATCCAAGTTTCTAACTTGCATAGAAATAAAGTTATGGACTTGTGTTATAAAAATATTAGGATGGATCACCTGTTCCCTTCTTTTCAATTCAGACTCTCTAGCTTGAAGTTCCTTCTCCTTTGCATTGATGTCCTAAAATTAAAAAGTACATAATTAAATCTTGGGGCAAAAACATCATTGAGACAGATAGTTTTGGTATTTATTTCAACATGTTCATAATCCAGTCTACCTTTGAGCTATCAAGAGGGATGTCAATAGTTGCCCCACGATCATAAGGCTCAGGAGGAAGGGGTGAGAGCCTAGAGGTAGCAGAGGGAACACTTCCAGGGTTCTGCAAACTCAAACAATCATATAGCAAGTTTATAAATAATGAAGTTTTTATTTTTTCTGTTACATTTCATGTTTGAAAAGAAAGTTTTAGGAAATGAGCCCACAAGAGAAAGGAAGACTGGAAGATAAAAAGAAACATGAAATCATCATAGTTGCTAACTACTCCTTATACATATCAAAAGCTAAAAAAAAAAAACACTGATTCCTCTGTCTGTCAAAATATTATTGTATGAAGTGCTGTGCTTGTATGTTAATGTAATGGTATCAATTAAAAAAAAGGGAAAACTTACGGTGGTATAAAATGCACCTCCACCATAACTCGATTGCCCTGACCCTTTCCCTTTAGCTGCTCCATCCTAATATTATCAATGAAAATGCTTATTGTTTTAGTCCTTAAATCAACAATCAAATAAGAAAGCAAGCCTGAAAGAACTCAGCATATCTGAGGTGTCATATCTGCAGTTTCAAATCAACAAAGGCCATGGTCATGGCATAATTACATCATCAATTATCATTTACTAATCACCAAAGGAAACAAAATAATGCTGTGAGATGTCAATCCCATTCTTCCTGCATACAAAAATAATTGAGGCTCATTTAAATCATTTAATCACGTTTACACTTCAAAAGGCCAGGAACAGTGACCACCGCGGATATAGCTTCGCTACGAATTTCAATTCAGCGAATAAGGATCCAAGTCCAGCCACACAGCGAAAAACGATTATCAATAATTACGCAGTGGCGAACAGAAAATGAAGTGAAGGTTAGGAGAGGAAAGAGAAACTGACCGAAAAGGGATTGACCTCTTCTTCTTCTTCGAAGGGGTTTGGGTCGTAGCGGCTCATCGGAGTGAGAGAGTGAAGGGATCTTCACAATCGGAATGGAAGAGAAAATGAATGTTGTGATGTGATGTGAATTGTTGTGGTTGTTACAGTGGTGTGTGTGTTGTGTGCAGTACAATACACACGCAGACACAGAGAGAGAGAGAGAGAGTGGGCGTTGGAATCTACGGTTTCTTCTCTTTCCGATTTTGTTTGTTTGTTCGTCGAAACGGCACTCAACAAAAGCAGACACTGAGCGTAGTGAAACCGAAAAGCTCCATGCATTCTCTTATAATAACTACCGCCTTCAGGCTTCAATATCTTTTTTTAATTATTATTTTATTAGCATAGCATATTTTGATTGATTTATTTTGGAATAAAAAAATTTAATTAAAGGTTGTTTAAGGATGTTTCTAAGAAAAAGAATACCGTTTTATAATTTTCTATATATGTATTTGGATTAGCATATTTAAAAAATGAAACCAGAATTTAAAGAAAAATAATAATTTCTCAGAAAAAGTGACAGAGAGACATCTACCCATTCCATGTGTGTAAATTGCAATGCACAATGACTTTAAAAAAGGTTAGCATATAATATATGAGTTTAATTTATATGTTTTGTTGGTGTAAAAGAGTTTTACACTAACATCTAATTAGATTTCATGATTTTGCCATGTCATCATATTTAAGCCAATATGTTAATTGAACTAAATAAAATTTTTAAAATAACCTAAAAACACCCCTTCTTTATGCTCCGCATGTCGTTGTCTCCCCTCTCCCGTGCCATCTCCTTTGCGGTGCTTTTTTGTAATGGAACAAAATCCAAAAACAACAATAGGGAGAAAAATTTCTTGAAGAATATATATCAAGCATGGGAAACAAAATGGATTAAACAAACTTCGTAAATAAAAATTTTGTATAACACATCAAATTAGACAAACTTGGTAGAATAAAAAGTTTGGAAACAAAGCCATGAGTCAGACCGGGGTTCTTATATGCCAAAGAGAAAATGCATTTCATTATTTTTATGGGTGTTGATGAAAAAGAAGAAAATTATATGAATAAAACCAATTTTCTATTGCTATTAGAAAGAGAGAGGGGAGAAAGTGAAATTGTTTGTGTTAAATAGATTACATGTCCTCTCCTGCAAACCGTAGAAATCACGCCGAAGAGCACAGCATGGCACAAATAGGAAGATGACATTAGGGAAGACGCGGAGAGAGAATGAGCGGAGCATAATTAGGAATATTTTTAGGGTTTTTAAAATTTCATTTAATTCAATTAACATTTTTAATGAATATAATGACATGGCAAAATTATGAAATCTAATTGGATATTAGTGTAAATCTCTTTTACACTGAAAGAGCATATAAATTAAACTCATAATATATTAATATATTAATTAACATGATAATAGTTAATAATTTTCATGTGAAAAATCATGCCTGTTACTTGGGTCGTGGGCGAGAATATTAACACACTCTCAAAATTATTTTTATATTGCTGTCTATGCTTATTTTTTTTATATTAGTGGTTATTTCATCCTTTTCATTTTAATAAGACAAGACAATGTCTTGTATATATATTTCTTATATGAGTACCATTTTTCATTGAATCAAAAATAAATTTTATTCTCAAATGATCTTGCAAAAAAAAAATCTAGTTGATTTATTTTTAATAATTCTAATAATTATTTATAGTAAATAATTATGCAACATCACTAAATAGCATTTACACGGCAAACACTGATATGTTTATTTAAAAAATAAAGTTAAATTTAACTCATTTTTTTTATTACAGTTAGGTGATGTTTAGACTTTAGACTAGTTTCTATGTAACTCAACTAATTTACTATTCCAGATTATCAAATGTAAATCTATAATATAATATATGCACTTTGGACTTCGGCCCCGGTGTTTGTCAAAAAAAAAATGTAAATCTATATGCACTGAAACTAAAGAATTTACAGAGATATTCTTAATATCTACTCCATGCTCCGTATTATTTTCTGGGCGAGTTGGATTTGTCTTTCGATGTGAAAGGACATGTCAATTTCGGTTCAGCATGAAACGTTACGTAGCAGACATTCTTTTGTCTGAATGCTTATTTATGTAATCCATCGCATAAACCGTCGGCCAAATGTGTTTTGATAGTGAAATCTATGGCGCATGCTGCCCATCGGTTCAAAATGCTTTAAAAAATTGTATCAATAGCATACTTGAATCAATTAAAGTCACAACAGAAAAAAAAAATCACTTCCCAAGGAAACAATTTTATCCTCAATCATATTTTACCAAAGGAAAGAAATAAATGGCATAAATAATTACTGTCATAAATAGTTATTTTGTGCAGAAAATAGACTTATTGTTGGACTTTTATTTGTTAGGCAATTAGTCACTGATATGACAAGTAGCCAATTGGCTTTTCTCAGATAATTTCTGTATGCTTATATGAATGCTAAAAGCAAAACATAGCATCTTCCAAACACTTGACAACAAATATTTATATCATTAGATTAACTCGAATAAACTCTTCAAAAACGACAATACATGTATTTTTGTAGTTTACAAAGAACAATCAGTATTAAATTACAATGCTTGACTTGATTTGGCACAAATGATTAACAAACCTTTATTATCAAGGATACCACAAGGATTAACATCAAAATTACATTTTCATTATCAAGAATTTGGAAACAATTATCAAATAAATGGGTTAGTTAGCACGCCTCTGCAACACTAACATGGCATGGTATAATGAACTATGAAATTATCATGTAAATAAGACTACACATACGAGGAGTGTTGGTCACTGCAATCCTCTGAAGCTGATTGGACAAAACTCCTGGTGGAACTCAGCATGTGAATGTTGAGTAGGTTAGCAGGAAGTAATGAAATTGGGCCCTCCCTAAGTAACATGTATATGATAGTATCTCTGCACATAATCTCTTTGCACATTAACTCATGAACAAATATCACTACCATTCTCATTTTTCATTTGATTCACTTTGCTGAGACTCCCTCTTTATCATATTTATCAAGTGTAGGACGACCTCCGACATTGCTGGCCTAAATTCTGGCTCCGACTACATTAAGGCAATAAATTAATTTCATGCGATGAAGATAAATAAGCTAACAATAACTGATATTCAAGTTGAAACTGATAAAGGCTCACCTGAAGGCATCGAGAAATAATGTCTGCGAAATTTGACAATGACTTCGCGGGGTACTTTCCATTTAAAGAAGGATCAACCATGTTTGATAATGCATCAATATCATGAAGTTGGGGAATTGCCCATCTGGCAAGAAATTGCTCCCCTCGTGGGCGTGTCCTGTCCAAGAATGTTCCACCAAACAATGAATTAACTGCATACAAAGCCCAAACAGATGCTGAAGTACTTTATTTTACTTATGCATTCTCACCTGTCATGGGACTGGCGGCCAGTCAAAAGTTCTAACATAATCACTCCAAAGCTGTAGACATCACTTTGGTAAGTGTAAATTCCTGACTCAAATTCTGGAGCTCCATAACCATAAGCTGTTAGCAGGTTCCCCGATAGCTGAGAAAGCATGGAAAATTGTCAGACTGCTATAATGCAAATTACATATTTACAATGATATAGCTATTGAATGTTATGCTATTTAACATTAAATCCTGCTAAAAATCAGGAAGTACATCTAACTTATAAATTTTTTATCATTTCCCACATAATGTTGAAAGTTGAAACAACTTTTACAACAACAAATAGTTTCTTACCTGACTTACAGATCCCGAAGCTATTAATGGAGCTAAGCCACAATCAGATACACGCACAGATAGATCGTCATCAAGGAGAATATTAGCAGACTTCAAATTTCTATGTACCACAGGCGGATGACATAGCTCATGCAAATACCTTGTCAAAGGACAAGAAGTATTAGATTCGGAATCTCAAAAAATGTCTTTAAACATCTGGAATATATTTTTAAGCCTCAAATCAATTTATAATATACTAGAGGAATTAAAAAGATGTCAATAAACAACAAATTAAAAAGCTTGAGCAATTTTTTTCTTTGCAGTAATGATTACTTGACTTACTCTAAGGCTCTAGCTGCCCCAAGCGCTATCCTGATACGAGCATTCCATGAGAGTGTTGTTTTGAATTCATCATCTGAGTGGAGTGCATCATGCAGTGACCCGTTACTGCAGTACTCATAGATCAGAAGCCTTTGACCATGCTCTGAACAGTATCCGATAAGCTCTACAATATTTGCATGTCGTATTCTGTCAATACCATTGACCAATTCAAGAAACTCATCATCCTTCTGGTGATCAGAGGCTCTCTTGTCCAGTTTCTTTACAGCAAGTAGCTAACAATTCACAAAAAAAAAAAAGAGTAAGCATCAAAATATGAATCCAATCAAGGCATAAAACTAAGAAATTGTTTTAGCAAGTGAAAGAGAAACAGAGAGATCTGAAACAAGATTTAATCCACGGAGTTCGATATTTAAACCTGTGATAGATCAATTTATGCATTTAGCCATTTACCATGCCATTCAAGAAAAGTCTTCACAAAATATGAAAAGCCAGAATTATTCAAGAATCATAGAAGTAGCAAATACCGTAGCAAACAAGTTGGCAAAAAGAAGAGGAAGCCATGGAGATACTACAGCTGCATCTCCAGGGAAAAACTCATATGAGTCCATACACAAATTCAGTTCAACTACGTGAAATATTTGTTATCATGCAAGAACAGCCCATCAGAAAACAAACCACGAACTGCATGAATAAAAACCCTACACTATATATGACCTCACAGACTAGAAATGTTGAGATGGATAAATAAGATGATAAAATGAATATTATCTGTACAGCTAAAAGAACATTTGAGAGACTACAAGAAAAAAAAAAATGAAGTATTGATTACAATAATGTAACCATCATTGGCTATCTAAGGGTGAATAAAGTCCAGGAAGACAGATCATAACAATATAGAGATGTGAGGGAACATAAGTGTTCTAACTTGTTTTATCAGTACCCTATACATTAATCAACGTAATTGATAAGCAACAATCCTACCTTCCCATCAGGAAGCTCTGCCCTGTACACACTGCCCAACATGCCTCCTCCTATAAGATTTTCCTGAGAAAAGCTATTTGTATACTGTTGAAGGGATGCAATGGTGAAAGATTTTGCAAAAGTGGGAGGGGGAACTGAAGTTCTTATGGCTGGATAGACATTTGTCCCTCTGTGGGAAGTGGTTGGCTCAACAATTACCCTCTTAGTAGGAGGAGGAGGTGGTGGTGGTGGTGGTGGTGGGGTTGGGGGTGGGGGTGGAGGAGGAGGGGGAGGGGGAGGCATTGAATACACTTCTAGTGTACTCATATCTATCTCGTGATGTCCTGGCTTTGGTATTGTTGCCATTCTTTGCACACCTTTCTCTTGCTCATCCTGTGCACTTGGAACAGCCCACACTCTTCTAGGCTCTGTTTGATGATCCTCTTTCGGCCTCAAAACATCCCCTGTTGGTACTGTTAAAATAAATTAAACTAGTTAAAAAATTAAGTGATAAATTGGCGAATCTTTCAAGTGAATAATTAAATGCTAGATATTAAATTAAACAAAGGACTGAGAGAGATATTTATTTGCCTTTTTCTGTTTGACTAGGTGGTTGGACTAAAGCCCCATAATCCCTAGCATTTTGTCTTTCACCTCCATATGTACCAATTTGATGTCGCCTGGACCTTCTATCAGCCCGTTCCCTTCTGCCGCATCTTGGAATAAATAGAACGAGTCCTAGTAACAAAACAATGAATACCAATACACTGGCAATAGATATCCAAACCACCCTTTTGGTGTGTGTTTTGGATTTCCCAGAATTTGATTCATTTGCTACTGTTGGTCCATCAGCCTGTTTAGTAGGTACACGGCCAGAAGGTACCCCAGAAGATGGTACCCCGGAAACCGGCGTTCCCGGTAGTGTTGTCACTGGGGAGCGAGGTGGAGGAGTATGAGTTGCAGTAGCATTAACATTAAATGGGTTTCCAGCTTGTCTACATGATAAACATTGTCTTAGTTACTGAAGCTACAAAATTATAAGTTTACAACTATATTTTTTCGTTCAAATTTCTGATGTGACCAAAATCAATAAATAACACAGAATAGAGGACACATAGAACAAGTAGTGGGCACTTGAGTTTTCTCAAAAGTCACAAAACATACCAAGTAAGCTACAAGGAAGCTACATAAAATAACCTAAAACTCCACCTTAAGTCCTGCTATTGCCAGTATAACAATAATCTGGTGATCACTTTTTTAAATATGGCTCAACATTACCATTGTCCTTCTATTGCCAAGTTTTATTATCCTTCTCAAATCCAATTTAAACTAGAACGTCCACACCTCGTGTGGATTTGACAGGCCCAGGACCACTAGTTTTAAGCACCATTCTTTTATAAAAAAATGAAACATTAATTTGGGTGCAAAAGAAGTGTACCTTGCCCAATGTACAGTGACTATTACAAATTGGAATTTGTATGTAATCTTGACTCTTGAGACTTATCTTAAACAACATATTGTTTCTTTTTCCTGGTTGTTTAACTGGAGGCAGCATCTAATTGGTTATTTCCTAGAACTGCAGTGCTTCATAATGTCTGCATAAGGTGCTATGTCAATGTATCATTTATTCTCTTTTGCCATTCCATCCCTTTTTTGGCTTAATTAATTGCAACACCGGACAGCTTTGAAATTAACAGGATCAGATCATTAAAAAAAATGTCTGAACCACCAAGTTCCATGTCTATCTCAAATCTTCTAATTCAAGAAATTGTCCCATTCAAGCGTAAAGAAAGAAGCAAAATATATAAAATACTTATTTTTTAAGGTTTCCACCTGAAGTTAGGGATGCTTAGCAACTTTGGAGGTATTGGGCCAGCAAACTGGTTGTTCTCTACATTCCTGCTCAAACAGGACAGATTAAGCACAAATAAATAGATAATCAAGTAGTACTAAAATTGAAAAGATAACATCTAATCCTGAATGCATTCTAAAAGCCCTACAACATAAAATGGAAACAATTTGATAGATTAATATATCAGCTATAATTTATATAAAACATGGTTAAGAGAAGTACAAATCTTTCAGAGGAAGGTCTTGTAAAACATCAAGTGTCCCAGACAGTTGATTGTTCTGCAAGCGCCTGCCAACAAGGAAATAGTGAGTCTGCTCGATATCGAAAATAAAAATAGATCATACTTTGATCTTACTAAGACAAAATACTAACAGGGTGGTCAGAGATGACAAATTCTCCACCGAAGGAGGCAATTCTCCACTCAAATTATTACTAGATAAGTCTCTGCACAACAGTTAATTGATCCATCAGATATGTTTAATGTATAATGAAGCAAAGAATCTTCATTAAAATTGTCTATATTAATGTATTATTTATATTTAAAATAAGGCCATACAGATTGATCAATTGCGTAAGTGACTGAAATGCATCTGGTATTTCTCCACTTAAATGATTTTCGTTAAGAGACCTGAGATAAACTTGCATAAAAGTTAACATCAGCTACCATACAAATTTAATATAAAATAGGAGAAGCAACAAAGCAACAAACTCACATGTCTGTCATTCCAGTTAAAGTGGATAAAGATGCCGGAATACTTCCAGTAAACTGGTTGGCTGAAAGAAAACTGCAAGTACAATCCATCATGTCTTTTAACACAATTTGTTGGGAAGAGCTAGTATTACAGAGTTGGGTTATTACATACAAGTTTTTCATGGTAACTGGCAAATTGGATGGAATACTTCCTCCAATGTTGTTGTTGCTTAGATCACTACCTCCAAAACACATAGCAAACAGTAAAGATTATGCAGAATAAACTTATATATACTGTGAGAAGGATGACCACCGAAATTCATGAAATGAGGAAAATACAATAGTTGCACAGACATACACTCAGACATGCACATGCACATGCACATGCTCATGCACATGTACATGGGCATGCACACATGGACAAATATGCATAAAGCAAGAGAGGGATCTATTTACATTACTGTGATTGAAACAAATGTTGCCAGATTATCACCCAGTTCTCCTCCCAAATTTGCACCATTTAGAACTCTGTCATAAATAAGATGATAAGAAAACTTGTGATCATCTACTTTGAGATACAACAACAAAAATAAAAGTCTTTTCCGGGTAAGCTAAATGAATCAAACAGCGCATAATGTCCTATAATAAATGATGTCCATATACACATCATTTTGAGAGATATCAATCAACAATTCAATATGAAGGGTCAGGCCAAAGGGATAAAGACATACATTTTTTGTATGAATGAACCATTACACTGAATGCCTTGCCACCCCTGTCCGCATGGATCTCCACCGCTAGGAACCCACCCAGGGAGAAGAGGGGATCCCAGTGCAGCATATAAGCTATTAATTGCAGCAACTGATACAATCAGAAAATTTTAGAACTCCTATAGCCCAAAGATATATGAAGTAATCAATCAAGAATATGTTGAAAGTACTAATTCAAAAGTTTCTGTTCTAGTTCATAGCCACACGAATCAGTAATCCTCCACACACCAAACAAAACAAAAGGCAGAATATTTAATGTACTGCTACCCGCATTCAATGAGAGACCAATACACATGGTAAATGATAAATATGGCAAATAGTTTAAGTTATAATATTAAATCAGGGACACTTGAGCATTTCAATTAACCGAAGACTGACAAAGCACGGGAACACATATATTAATAATTCAGTTTGGCAGGGGAAGTAGGTTATCAACCCCAAAGCGTCATAGTTGAATACAAACAAACAAAAAAATCTAATAGATTTCCGGTAGAAGATAGTCTTCAACCATTAATGAGAAAAACATACAAATACACAATATAATATTAAAAAAAATAAGACCCAGAAGACTGCACTATCAGCTAAATACAAAACTTGTGACTTGTGTGACCAGAGAATCTGGAGAGTGATTTACTTGGGAGACTATGCTAAAACGAATCCTTACCGTCAGTGGGATCAGTGAGTGCACCTGAAATCTGCACTGTGCAGATCAACAAAATTCCCAATAGAACTTGTCCATAGATATTCACTCTCTTGAACTCCAAAGTAGATCTCTTCCAATCCATTGATCCCCAAGCTCAACCTTAATCTTCAACACACTCCCCTCCGACAAACCCAATCACAAAAACATCCTCCCCAAATGAAGAAGAACCAGGTCAGCACTCGTCAATTCAGCCCCTGATCCTATATTCAGCTCAATAACTCTGAAAATCCATCCGCCAAAAACCAAAAATAAGCACACCCCATGATTCCACACACACCAAAAATATGCATAAACACAAACCAAGATTTAAGAAAAATGTACACGATGATTTCAACAGCTAAACATGGCCATGGGGATAAAATCTGAAAAAGAAAAACGAAATGAACTTACACGCAGAGAAGCTAAGTGAAGAGCAGAACTTACACACGATGCCAAATGCCCCTTATTTTTTAAATGAGAACCAAGCAATAGTTACAATTGTTGGAGCTGAGCTTAAGAAAGATAAACTTGGAGTCTAAGATTCAAAAGCAGTGGGAGAAGGGAACGTAAGCACACATATTGCATTGCATAAAAAAAAGGGAAAATTAACATGAGCATATAATAATGATAACAACGAAAACTACTACTACTAACCGAAACTTGCGTAAAACCCTAACCTTTGTAAAAGAAGAAACTGGGAACAAGGAAAAGGCAAAGACTAATTTGTAAAGGTACAATGACGGAGGTTGTCTCTAAAACTCTCTCACTCTCCTCTTTCTTTCTCAGCACCGTCTCTCTCTCTCTCTCTCTGGACAAAAGAAAAGGAGGTGTCATATGTGCAAGTCAAGACATATATATTAGTATATATCTACTCTGTAAAGTGTTTTTTTTATAAATTCTGAAATTACCGCTACTACGCGCCCTCCTTGGCGCGTGTATTTCTCTGTTGTGGTTCAACTTGTTGCTTCCACTTCTGCTTGCTATTCTCAGTCATGGAATACATGTATGCTCCTCATTGATCATGTACCTTTGTGTTGTGTCGTGGGAAATTATTCCAACCTTGAAGGAGACATGAGAAAAGGTAAATTTGATTCCGACCTTTTTATCTGGTTTGTCACAATAAGTCTTGTTTGTCAAAATTAGCATATATTCTCACACACGTACTGAATAATAAACTATCACAGTTATGGGTACTGCCCCAATTGTAAGGCTCTCTTGATAAAAAAATTATATGTTTCAAATAATAATGTTATCCTAGAACATGACTCCTTGATCAACGCATCCAATCTTGATTGGTAAAATGTCATAATTTAGTAAGAGGAGTAATATAGTAATATGATAAAAACTCAAAGGACCACAGACAATTGTATTTGTCATCTGCATGGTCTAAAAAGAAATGAATGATATGCGGTTGTTGATTAAATGACTGACATTTAATAAATTGTATTCATGGTTATTATTTTATCTTAGAATTTAATATTGAATGTGGTTGAGATCTTTGTAAAAATTGTATAGAGGATTCGATAAACTAAAAATTAGTTCATTACTCTTCCGCACATATACGTTCCCACTTATTATTCCTTGAAATGTGAGTGACAATATTGTTGCTTAGGTACTTGACAAGTAGGTATCAATGGCTTGTCAACCAATAATATTATATTGAATTATTTTCGGGTAATTAAACATCATGCACGATCAAAGTTTAAACACAGGCCACCCAATAATTCCTATAAACTTACCACATTTTTAGGGAATCTTTTAATCTTAAAAAGATAAAAATGAAAAATCTGAAGAATAGTAAACAATGG
The DNA here is from genome assembly GCA_030159175.1 of Glycyrrhiza uralensis. Classification (NCBI taxonomy): domain Eukaryota; kingdom Viridiplantae; phylum Streptophyta; class Magnoliopsida; order Fabales; family Fabaceae; genus Glycyrrhiza; species Glycyrrhiza uralensis. The sequence goes on along the minus strand of BRZY01000003.1, from coordinate 48,984,800 downwards.
TGAGCTTAAATTTAAGTTTTTTTTAGGGTCTATTTAGCGTGGGTCAATTGGTTTTTGACTCAAGATGGGAAAACGGTTACCAATCTACTATTCCCTATTATTGACCTATTTTTTTGAAATTGGAAAAACTCCTCAAAAGAAGATATAATTCAAACACAGCCTACAAAGAATTGGAAATTATAGATTGAGCAAAAAATTAAATAGTGAAATCGAAGTAGGTGGTTTCCGGAAGCAAATGTTCAGGTCTTGCACAGCGACGTATTATAACAATTATCATCAAAATAATAATGATTTAAAGACTTCACTTTTTGCAACCATATCATGCTTTAAGGCCCAAGAAAAGCCCGAAAAAACATAGGGTTCGGACACACAAATTTAAGTTCGTTTTTAATCTGGACTTTTTTGGTCTGGCCCGATAAAGCTTGACTAAATCGGGGGCGCTCTGAAAAAATACAACGTTAAAGTCCGAGCCTGCCCAAAAAATGAAAGGCTCGAACAAGCAAATTTGAACTCATTTTCTATCCAAACCTTTTTAGCCTGGCCCGCATCGGGTCGGGTTGCCCCGTTTTGTCACCTATAATTATTTGCTTAAGATAGAGTAAGATTAACAAAATCGGTCTTCACATCAAAACATGACCAGAGTTACAAAAGTTATATAAAATATATTTTTTCCCAAGAGATGACGGTAAAAAATGAATTTTACCAACATCACGGTACTTCATTATCCATTTCTAATTATTTAATTCCATAAATATTTTTGTAATTTTTATAAATATCTATCAAATAATGTCAATAACAAACTTTAGGAGTCCCTTATTACAATATTTTAAAAATACTTTGGATGAGAGAGAAAATAAGTTGCCCTTATTAGATCTCAATCATTGCAATAGTTTAATATTAAATCTATCGATACATATTGACCGACTATTTGTAGAAAAGTTTTAGACTTTTATATGCTGAATGGACCCTTGTTTTTATGCACTTGCAAAAGTATGAAGTGATTGAAATAAAAATAATATACCAAATATCATTTCTCAAAATAAAAATACTGAATTTACTTGAGAAAAAAAATTCAAATTTTCTAAAGAATTAACTGTGAATACTTTGTTGATTGAAAAAAAACATGAATACCTTTTCTACATATGGCGTAGGAAAGTATTCTTCACCTGCTGCAGCTGCGCGTGATGCTAGCATTTATTGAAATTTATAATTTTACATGCTGTATTTTTGATATTACTATTTTCTGTACCGGGAAATTACTTATTATATATTTTCAGAAAATATCGATAATCAAATAAGAAATAATATTGACACGTTTTGATGCTAGCATCAATTTTTTATGTTTAAATTATTTTTTTTAAAAGTATACATACTTATTTTTTATATATTAGTAGAAATAATTAATGCCAACTACAAGAAATATTAATATTACTATTTCTATTTAAATTATTAAATATTTTAATACCTTCTTTATAAAATAACATAAAATTATTAGAAAGATATTTATTTAATATAAAATCTATTGTTTTTTAGTGGAAAAAAATAAAAGATATTTACTCTCTCTTTTTAAATATAAGTAAAAAATACTAAAATATTTTGTTATTAAATATAAGTAAAAAAATAATCACTTCTATCTCATTTAATAATATTATTTTTATTATACCCTCAAGTTAATTTAAATTTTATTTTTCAATGCATAATTTTTTCACAAGTAACAATTTTCTATGTAATCATTAAGGGTAATTTAGAGATTATACTAATTTTTTATATGAAATTAAAAAACTTAATTACAGTTAATTAATTTTCTTAATAAATATAAATTTAAATATTTTTACTTATATTCAAATATTGAGGATGTACACGTATTAGAGCCGCCGGTTTCTCCACAGGGCTTCACATAATCACGTGTCCTGTTGAATTATTGTTGTGGGTTTCGGGTGACCTAATTTAAATGCCCACTGCATTTCATAAATATCCCCTTTTATGATTGGGTGCACACTATTTTTTAACATTATATGACGAAATTTATGAATCCTATTTTGATTTTTCTTTCAGAATGCATCCTCTCAATATATATGCTGTCTCAATTTCAAATCTACAGTGGTTAAAGGTTTAGACACATATATTAAGGAAGAATTAATTAATAAATTTTAGATTAAAATATTTTTATTTATTATTTTACCAGTTTTTATATTTTTTTATTATTTTTAACTATTTTAATTATTACTTCATTCAAAACTTATTAAGTATACTAAGAGTATAGTTGAAAAATTGGTAAATTATTTTAAAACAATTAAAGTTTTGGTAAAAAAATAAAAAATTAAAATCACAAAAAATTTGAAATATATAAAAATAATTAATGACATCGTATAAGCAACTGCATTCTACAAGTACAACAATTGATTTTCTTGAAATAGTGATTAAATTTGAGAAAACAGTGTTAAAAAACACGACAGACAGTAACAGAGATCAAATTATGATGAAAAATCCTCTAATGAATTATGCATTAAAATATGATCTAGAGAGTGATCTAAAATCAATTATATGGTTCATTCATACTGTGCGTAGAATCTCTAGGGTCATAGTGAGCGAATTCAAGGCGATTTCAAAAGCTCTTTCCCTAAAAATTAAAAAAAAAAAAAAGTTATCATATTATTGTCCCTTTTTAGTTTGTTCGTGTCAAATAGTGCATATTCTGTCAGAACGTTGAGCTATTGCTAGGCAATAAAAGGATAACTATTACCAGAGTTTCCACGTCAATATTACGTGGGAATAATTAATTTCCACGTTGAAAAATAAAAAAAATAAAAATAGAAGACTGAGACCGAGGAAGAGGAAGTCAATTATATAGCTGTCAACGCCAAAAGTAACCGTTATGTTGCGAAAAGGAAGAAGCAACCGAGAAAAATTGAAGTTAAAAAGGGTGGCGGTCTTTATCTTCTTATATTATAATATCCGAACAAAGTGGTCTCTCATCATGGAACTGAGATTCATTGTGATGGATACTCACCGGCCCCTATCAATTACCCCCGTCGTCATCACTTAATTACATAAATATACCATTTTTATGGAACCAAAAAAAAAAATGTTTTTGGGTTCAATTAATAGATCGTCAATGCAAATAATCATCGATTTGTTAGCACACTTCATTCATTTCATTTCATTTCCTACATATACTGGGTGGAGAATCAAATGGGGCTGCAAGCTAGTCAGACCATGTGTTTGGTGATTTGGTCAAACATTTGTAAACTTGCCACCTGATTACGTCAACTTTCAATATAGTTTTAAACTAAATAAATTAAGAATTATTGTATATAGAAAACGGTTTTCAAAAACAATAATCAAACATACTCTTAATTTATGTTTACAAATGAGAGTGTTAAAGTAAGGTTAAAGGAGTTTTGTTCGGGTATAATAAAGTAAAGAAATATTTAGCAATAAAATTACCAAAAAAATATATGATATATAAAACGTAACTATGTATATAATATTTGATGTTTGATTTGATTTGATGTGCAGCCAAATAAGATAGTCTCTACTCTTTTTTTTTTTTGACCAAGATAGGCTCTACTCTTGAAGGAAGGAAGTAAAAATATTAAAATAATATGTTGATTAATGTAGCTTCCTTCAGATTAGCATGCATGTTCTAATCAATAAACATTAAGTTTCCCAGCTGCAAGCCAGCGACCATATTTTTCAACCATTCCACAACATATTTAGCGTTTGATTGATAAGTGGAAGTCATAACACTTTGAACACCTCGTGGAATACTTTTCTTTCTCAAACAGTGGAAAATTCAAAGGAACTTAAGTGGGACTAGAAAACATAAGCCAAATCCATTTATACTCAAGGGGACATGAACCCCTGGCAGTAAGGGAGACAGAGAAGAAGAAGAAACACCTCGTGGAATACTTTTCTTTCTCAAACAGTGGAAAATTCAAAGGAACTTAAGTGGGACTGGAAAACGTAAGCCAAGAAGAAGATTACTAGGCTCTGTTTGGATTGACTTATGCAGAGCTTATGAACACAGCTTATGACTGATTTATAAGCTATTTTTGGCTTATTTTTCATAAGTTACCCATGATAGCTTATCAAAACAGCTTATGACTTATATAAAATAAATTTCACTATAATTTTTCTTCGATTATAAAAGTAACTTATACAGCTTATGTCATAAGCAGTAGATAAACTTGTTATCCAAACATGACCTAGATTAGAATAGAAAAAGAAGAGAGAAAAAAAAGAGTGTTTGGGCCCATACGGCCCAACTCCTCCACCTCTCACTCCATTAAAAAAAGAAAAAGAAAGATATTAGGCCGAAGGCCCAATGCCAGATCCCATTCTCCCCCACCAATCAAAAAACCCTAGCTCCCTCTCTTATTCCCTGCCTCATCGGAAAAGACCTGTTGACAAAAAAAAAAAACAGAAAAGACCTTCACTCTCTCCCCATGTTGCGCATGTGTTAATCCGGTTCTTAGAATGTATGAGTTGTGACAACTCAGATCAGAAATCCTAAAATTCCATTTTTAAAACAATTAGTTAAAACAAATCATTTCATAATCTTTTTTTACACAAGAACTACATTGTTTTGAATTTCTTGTTCCACCGAGTTATACGCGAGAGCGAGAACCTACTTCATCAAGCACAAAAACAAATTTTCATATTTTTTCTATTCCCATTTCATATGTCAGATTTTGTAAAAAAATAAATAATTTATTTTTGGAGTAAAATAAATATTTTTGAAGCTAACAAAGTTTTGCAATTGCTTTTCTAGCGGGCATCGTATGATGCTAATACATTTTCTATGCATAATCGATTCTCGAACGCAAAATCTAGTTTCAAATATCATTTTCTTTTTTTTAAATGGTTTTTTCAATATTTTTTCACGAAATAAGTTTTAGCAATGACTCTTCTACTTTTTTGAAATTCCTCTCGAATTTTTATCCTCGATGCTACTAGAAAAGAGTATAACAACGGGTCATATTTACAAATTGTTCAAAGTATAAACTGTATTTGTTTCTTTAAATTAAATAAAAAACCTTTATTTTTTTAAAGTACAAAAAAACCCACATTTACATTATATGTCGCACATATCTATTAATAACTAGATTATCTTAAAGGGACACATATATATGATGTATTTTATTAATAAAGTCAGAGCTGAAAACAAGACGTGCGTGAAGTTTTTCATATTGGACATAAATATGATAAATACAAGAAAAATATTATACCAAAAAATTATAAAAAAAATAAAAAAAATACTTAAATATCTTTTTCGTTCCTATAAATATAGTCAATTTTACTTAGTCCTTGTAAAAAAAATTTGTTTATGAACTATGCAATATTCAAACCATTATTATTATTTTTATAAGAAAGAGAGACAAAGCCCAAAAGAAAATTACAAGAGGAATTACTCATGAAGTAGAAACTCCCAAATCATCGGCCATCAAAGCTTGTTCTAAAGTAGGAGGAGGGGTAACAAAAATTGACTGAGAGGAGCTAATCTCACATCCTATATTAGCTATAATATCAGCAAAAGTGTACCACTATAGGTTTGAGAGTGGTACTTGGCTCAAATTCTTTAAGCAATATAATCATCGACAAAAGCGGTTGATACTTCGCACCAATAATATGGTTACCAATAAAAAATGTGTACCATTCTCACGGTCCAAATTAGTAAAAATTAGTATGTTATATTAGTAAGAAAAATTTAAACCCATAATATCTTTATCACTCAAACTCCCATATTTTTTTCCCAAACCACTACACCACCTTGTGTGACTCTCAAAGTCTAGTATCCTTGCAGTAACTCACGAATGCCTTTAACCAATTTGATCCTTGCAAATTAAACCGTTGTTTTTTCATCTTTGCCGTCAACACCAACATCTGTTAGTTTTCTACTGACGTGCTAAGAGATATCTGATATCTCACATTCTTTGCGACATCATATATTAACGAGGCCACATTGCACTGACGTTGACTGTAATTAGAGTTTTCTTCTTCCCCCTCACCTTCTCCTTCTCCCTCTCTCCTGCCCCCATTACATTCCTTCTTCCTCATCTGTGTTTTGTAAACCACCATGGCCAACACCTTAAACCTCTTCCACCAGTAGCTCGCCCCAACTTCTTCAAGCACCAACCCCAGTATTAAATTGGGGTGTGTATCCCCAGTAGTAAGATTTTTGGGGTTTACGCGATCCTATTGCGATAGCAATTGGAACAAGCCATGCACTCAGATCCACTAACAAAATTTTCTTTTTGCCAGTACAAGGATCGAGAATCGAGAAAAACAAGATGTTATCAAGAAAGTTGTAGATAATTACGGCCGTCACCGATAATGCAATGCAGCTAGCTAGGCAATAGAATGGACAGGGCCTGGAGTCACTAGCGCCGAACCCGGTGTAGGTGTAGTAGTACTACGTACTACTCATAGGCGGTGCCGCCACGATAGGAGAATTCGGAGTTGTAGTTGCCATCAAACCCAGTGTTGTGGGCAGTACTGCGTTGCTACTAACCAATCTAATTGCTGCTTTCGGTCTTGTCTTGTATGCACAAAGTAAATTGAGTTTCAATTATTTTTCGATTTTTTTTATTATCTGGAACTCTACAATTTAACTCCATGTCCGTGTCGGTTTGTTTAGATTTTAGAAAAGAGAGAAAGAAAATAGAATGAAAGAAAAAAAAATGGGTTGACTTTCTAGTTATTTGATGAGAGAAATTTTTTTTTTCTTTTCTTTTGTTTGATTGTGTTTATATTAGTGAAATAAAATTGTTTAACGAATACTTATACTTTAGACAAATAAATTTATAAATTGGTCGAATAATCTAATGGCCTTACCGAATACAACCCTTTTTTTATATTAATTTTGATATCATCTAATGTTACTTTATGCCTCCAGTTACATGTTAAGAGATTAATGTGACATGTAAAATCATAATTATAAAAGAGCTAAATATTAATTAGAAATAATATTAATATTTAATATCAATTTATTTTTTATTTTTGAATAAAAAAAATTTAATTTGTAATAGTATAAAAGAAAATTCAGAATTTTATATAAAAATAAAATAACACGTGGGTATAAAAGATTTTAAAAATGCACAATTTATCTTCTGACTCAATTATCCAAACCAAATAATTTATATCAAAATTTATTTTGACTCGATTCGAATAACTTTTTTAAAAACCCAAATAAAATAAAATAAAATAAATTCAATTCAATTAAATATAATCTATTTAAATTTTATTTGATTTCAAACTTTTTTTTGGTCAACATTTGATTTCAAACTCCAAACCATAAACATGACTCCTCAAATCTCATTCCTTGGCGTTTTTAAAATTTAATCTGACGGTGTAGAAATAGGGACACACCACACCATTAGTCCTGCGTCACCACACCACACCGTTAGTCCTTTTTGCAGGGACCGTCACTAAAGGAGTAAATAGGCAATTTGGTCTTCCATTTTATAAGTCGCTCAGGAATTGGTCTTTCACTTTAAGAAATAGGCAAATAAGTTCCATAATTTGAAAATCATCGGTCATGTTAATCCCTCCGTCAACCCAGTCAGCAAATAGTGTCAAAGATGCTGACGTGGCACGTTAAGTGCCCAGATGACACCCACGTGGACACACACATTGCAAAATGATCCCCCAATCTCCCCTCTCTCTCTTCACCTTTCACCTCCACCACCACCACCACCACCACCATCACCCTCCCCCAACCCCACACCTCCACTCCGAACCTGTAGCTGCTCTGCCCCAACTCCAACTTCCACTTCCATTCCATTCAACCACTCTCCCTCTCTGTGTGTGAGTGTTCATCATCATCATTCATCAAACAATATGGATCCCTGCCCCTTTGTGCGCCTCACGGTAGAATCTCTAGCTCTCAAGCTTCCCTCTCCAACAAAACCCGCTCCCCTTTCCGGCGTTCACCCCTCACCCACTCCCTGCTTCTGCAAGATTCGGATTAAGAATTTCCCCTCCCACACTCACCGCAATTGTGGACCTCTGAACCCTATCTCGCTCTACTCTCTCTATCTCTAAACCCTTCCTCCGCAGTGCCCTGGTCCCCTCCTCTGCCGTGCCTACACTTGTACCTTTCTCTGTCGCGCCTTCACGGTGGTTCCTCGCAACCCACGGTGGCCCTCACAACTCCTCAGAACCTATGGTTTATCACTCTAAAAAAACCCTCCCAGCCCACACTGTCTCCCGACCCCTCCCTTCTCTGTCTCATACTCTCTCTGCCTCCCCTCTCTGTCTCACACTCTCTCTGATGTGTGTGTCTGTCTCATAGTAAACCAACAACATGTCAAGTTCGAATTTTGGTGACCAAGAAGTGATTCGAGGAATGCTTTAAAACCAGCAAAAATCGATGATTGTTCACCAAGATCAGGTTCTGAGGCATTATTCCATTTATCGATCCATCTCTAGGGTTTCATTTTGTACTATTTTGGATTGTTGCTTTGTCATTACTATCATTACTTGTTTTTGGTGAATTTTGATGAATGTGTTGGCATTATTTGGTGGAAACTGAATCTGGAAAAAAATTTAGGTTAGGGAGTTTGGGATTTTAGTTGACTTCGAGTTCAATTGAATTTTCTGGTGGTAGTGTTATTTGGTATTAGAACCATGAACATAGATGCAGCTGGAGTGGAGGTGTGGGGTTGAGGGAGGGGGAGAGTGGGGTGGTGGAGATGGAAGGAGAAGAGAAAGGGGAGACTGAGGGATCTTTTTGCAATTTTTAAAAAGAGAGAGAGATTAGAGACAAATGTCATTTTAGTCCCTGATGATTAGACTGCCATGTGTGTGTCCACATGGGTGCCATCTGGGCACTTAACGTGTCACATCAGCATCTTTGACACCGTTTGCTACTGGATTGACGTAGGGACTAACATGACCGACGATTTTCAAATTGGGAAACTTATTTGCCTATTTCTTAAAGTAGGTGACTAGTTTCTGAGCAACTTACAAAATAGAGAGCCAAATTGCCTATTTACTCGTCACTAAAGTGTCACCCGAATGCTACCACAGTTACCCCCTTCATCCCAGTAGTTCTCTCTCAAATCGTTTTCTGTCTTCCCATTACCGCATTCTCAATACTCAATAGACAATAGCCGTTACACTTTTGTCTCTTGTGTGTGCTAACATTTTCAAACCCAAAAGCCTTGCGGTTTCTAACTCTCTGTCTTCTAACCTCGCCCGCCCCTGTCCCACTGCCACCTTCTTTCTAACTTCAACCTCTTCCCACTTTGAATCCAAAATCCAAATGGGTTGCTGCTTCAGCAGAGCCACAACCCAAAACCAGAACCCAGATAACCACAACGCTCTGAAAAACCAGCAACCCCACCCGAGATCCTCCCTACCCAAACCGAACCCAACCCATGAAGAAGCCCCACCACCACCGCCACTGCTAGAAGAGGAATCCGTGAAGGAGGTCCTCTCGGAAACACCCATTTCCAAGCCCCACCAAGTTCCAATTTTGATGCCAGAAACAAAGACCCAAATGCCTCTAGTTCAAGACCCAGCTGAGAAATTCGAAATGAAGGGTCCCATAGAGGAAGTCTCAGTCTCAGAGGTAGTGTCTCAGCTTTCAGAAGCATGCAGCATGAGCGTGAGCGAGAGCTTCTCAACCGCCACCACTGCTACCATTACGGAGAAGAGAGAAGACGAAGCAACCAGCAAGCAGAGCAGCAACAGAGAGGGAACAGCGACTCACAAGTGGAATCGATCTCCATCTAGAAAGCGCCCTCTCGCCGCCGATGGCAATGTCGCCGGCGGGAGAGAACGGAGGATCAAATCGCCGGCCAGGAGGCCGGAGCCGTCGCCGGAGAAGAAATTCAAGGGCGGTTCGAGGTTAGTTCGTGGAAGGGAATCCGGTGCCGTGGCCAATCGGAAGCTCAATGCGGGTCCCGCCGGGGTACGCCGTGACTCCGGCGAGCGTTCCGGCCGGCGATCAAGGTCGCCGTCGTGTTCCCGGACGGTTGGCGGGACGGGCAAGGTGGGTACTGGCGGCTGTCGGAAACAAGTGCCACCGGCGGCCAATGGTGTGGAGAAGGAGAAGGAGAAGAAGAGTGAGAGTGAGGAGATTCAGGTTGGGGAGAACAACGACGTCGTTCCGCAGAGGGAGTCCCTTGAGAATCCCCATGTTTCCATGGAGTGCTTTATTTTTCTGTAGAGAAGAGAAGCACGTTTTTCCAAGCTTTTTGAATTCTGGAAGCCATGTCACGTGACATTGCTTTCATTCTCAGCGGCTGTTTCCCTTACTTTTTGCATACTTGGTTAAAACTTGAAATGGTGGAGTTGTGCACTTGTGCTTTTTGTATTCTCGTGAGAGTTAATCACAAATTACTGCTGTAAATAAATATCAATCAATAATATTGGATCTATTTTTCTGAGATAAAGAAGAAAGTAATATCAATGATGAATAATGAATACAAATATTTTTGAATTTTGACACAAATATTTGAAAATGATTTCCTATAAACATTTAAATAATTACTGTTTATTACATATATACAGTAACAATTATCAGCCACGCATGACTGATACTTTGAGGTTTGTGTTAAAAAAAGTGTTTCTATAGTTAATCCTTTCCCCCAAAAGAAGGTGTGGGGGAATCAGAAGGAAAGATCATTTAATTTAATTTATTAAAATTTTCCTTTCTTTGTTTATACTAGTTGCTTTTGATCTCTTGTCCTAATCTAGAGATGGTGAGTCTTGTCTGGGGATATGGCATGAAGCAAAAGGAAATGGTCCTCGAAAATGGGCCATCTTGTCTTTATGGGGATGGGGAGGACAGGGAGTTTCTTTTGTTTCTTGGCACTGGCGAGGGTTGTCTTCCATTTGTAGGCAAGCGTGAGAAAAAGTGCAGAACAGGACACACAAGGGAAGGATGAAAGATGGAGCTGAGAAACTTCCTATGCGGCTACCAGTTACAATACACCAAAAATTATATCTGGACATAAAAAAATAATAATCTAATTCAGGTTACAGAGTAAAGTAAAAAAAATTGAGAATTTTAACTTTTGTTAAGAAGAATCTGTTTCAATATTATACACACATGACACATGCACAATAAAATATGTACATGTTAATATCAACAGTCAATTTTTTCATCAATAATTAATATTTTTATGTTAGTCATTAAAGTGAATCCAAGAATTTGGTAAAAAAAAAAAGTGAATCCAAGAATCTTATACTGATGCTATTATTACATTAATTTTTAATAATGAAATAAATAAAGTATATTTTTTATACACACTTTTTTATTGAATTTTTGGTGATTTTGATTAGTGTTGTTTCTATGCTATAGAAATTAACCAACGCACAGGAATAAAAAATTTATTGCTTCCCATATTACTGACTTTTGAAACTTGTTAACCTTAGCACTTGACTCCAAAGCTAATGTGTGCCAAAGCTAGAAAGCTTAATTTATTCAGAAGTTACGCTCAAATGAGAATGAAAAAGCAAAAATGTTATAATGTCATTTGATTTACGATTTTTGGTTGAGTTCTTTCTAGTATTTGTGATTTTTTAATAGAATCTAATTAATAAACTGAATTCCCCACCCCCCAGAAAGATTTAAGCTGAGTAAACTCAATGCCGAGGCATCATTATTATCATTGATTCTTCACTCTCACTCCACCGAGAAAAATGGTAGTAGTAGCTTTTGTTGGGCTTTCTCATTTTGTTCATGTTGGAGTATCCATTAATATGTTTTGTTAATCATTGTGTTGTGCCAAAGAGGATATAATGATATTCGAATTAATAACTTTGACAGATCAAGACAGCAAATTACTTGACAGCTTGAGCACCACGCAATTCTACACGATGACTCGGGGAAAAAAAACTTCAGAAAATTTCATGCTTTCCGGATGCAACTTCAGTGAAAAGTAAAATGCATTTGTGCAACATAATATGTACAACAATTTTACATGATCTCTAAGTAGCATCTCCATCTAAAAAGGGATATCAAGTTATCAACCACAATGCACCAGTTAGGGGAAAGAGGCTTCAATTGTGTGAGGAAAAAAAAGATGTCATTCTGCTGTTTCCTGAATGCACAACGTGTTCATTTATGATCCAAATGATGCCCCCATCATTGATGAGTCTCACCAGAGGCATTAATTTACACACTGCTAAATGGTTATGATCTTCATTAAATGTTGCCACAGATTGAAAGGATGAACCTCCATACTTCTAGTTACTTGTTAGATTATAGCCTGTTATTGATGCTAAAGGTGCAAGGAAGCATGGGTTATGTTGGATAGACAATGAGATGGGCTCTGAGGGACATTTGGTGCAGAAGCAGGAATTGCAATGAATGTTGGAATCTGCTTGCCAGGCATCAACACCAACACTGCAACACACCTCTCCCATAAATGGCCATCTAACTTGAACACAAATAAAAAGCAGTAGTTTACATTAGCATTCAAATAACAATATTCCGTAAAAGTATAAGCAGAGTTTTGAGAGGTAAAACGTGTCTCAGTTAGGACCTATTTTTCTAATACAGTAATTGATTGATGTCATATATTAAAAAAAAAAAAGACAATTAATCCCTGTAGTAAGAGCTGTCAGTGGTTCCCATGTGGGCATATATGTCTACCATCCCATCACTGTAGTGTAACGTGTAACTTAAACGTAATACCAAAGCTGCAGAAAGAAAGTAGCTGAATACCATCTACTATGTTAGCATGTAAAAGGGAAAACTATAGAAGAAAAAATCTGCACACATCTGCACACAATGTGAACAGTGCAAATTAGAGTGTATTAGACTATTCTTATCAAGTAAAACTTTAACTGTTAGATATCATTATGTTCTACATGTGCTTAAGCATTGCCTTGAAAGGGTAATAAAGTGTTGGCAATGCAGAAATGGCCATCACTAACGGCAAAATCAACTTAATCGGAATAGGAATGTGATTTACAATCATCACACCACCAAACTGACCACTTTTTGGAAATGGGATTCAGTCTTTAATAAGAAAGTAGATCTGTTATTTTGATCAAACATTGTAATGCAATCATATGGTGTGGATGGGCAAAGGCCAAAGGCTTATTGAGCATTAAGACTGATTGCTAGAAAATGTAGTACTCCTCAGTACATGAAGCACAAAATTAAGTATATCAAGTTTGACACAGTTTTAGTCCTTTTTATTTACTCAGAAAAACCATGACAGTATACAATAATCAAAACCGGTTTTTAACCTTAAAAAAAATCAGGTTTGGCTTTGATAATTCGGTTTTAAATCCAGTTTTTAACCTTAAAAAACTGGATTTGGGCTTTAAAAATCCGGTTTAACCTTTAAAAATCTGATTTTAGTATTAAAAAAATTCAATTTTTAAAGTTGTTACTTTCAAAAATCCAGTTTCAAAATCCACAAATAGAGGTGATGTACAAAAAATTATTTAGGAAGAAATTAACTTAACACCATCCAGATAAAAGATAATTTGATTTATTATGGAGAACAACTAATTAAAAGATAATTTGCATGGAAATTTCAATCTGTGCAATGTACAAAATAATGATATTATTTGTGGATTCCATTTCCAACCAAGCAATCTAGTACATGTGTGTACTTAACATTGTACATTAGCATTTCCGTTGTGTGGTCTCATTACTATCAACTAATGGAAGGATTAACTTAGAAGGACCAAGTTGTATATTAACTGAACACATATATAGTATGAAGGTATGCTGAAAATACATTTATAATACCACATCTAGATTAGTATATTATAAAGCCACAAGCTACAGGTTTCAGTGAAATATGTTCCCAGAGATTAGTTGCGTTATTAAAATAAAGACAAAAACATGTATAAAAAAAAATAAAGACAAAAACAGTGAAAGCATCCATTTGGATTTTCAGCATATATATTTTGGTGGTATGATAATTAAAAATGAGGTTTCCAATTTCCAAATTGAAGTAATAATACCGACAAAGAGGATGCAATGACGAGATCAATCCCTTTATTAGGCCAGAAGCGCGAACATGCTCACGCAAATTGGCAGGAGACGACGAGACTCGCGAGAGCGTGAAGGAGATTGGTAGAATGCGATAGGAGGTAAGAAATGGATAATTAGATATAGATAAATTCTTGGATATCCAACCGCTTTATAGAATCAGATAACTGAAGTGTAATTTAGGGGGGGAAATGGACAGGTTAAAAAAGTTGCTTTGAAAAAACTGGATTTTTTAATAAGATTTTAATTTGGATATGGATTATTTTACTGAATCCGGTTATTTTGCACACCCCTAATGCTATGCCATTTAAAAGGAAAACGCATGCTACTAACATGTAGCAGCCGCTCATAAGACAAACAAATTAGTATATATGAACAAACAAAAAGATCACCTAGCTATTGTCTCCGTCATAAGGTTTTTGTGCACACTAAGCATACAAATTAAATAGGGTTAGAAAGTTGGTTGCAGATAAACAAACTACTACTATTTATAAGATCTTGTCATTGGAAGATGTTTGATACCTAAAAGCCACTGAATTTAAGCTCCTGATCAAATCAAGATTTTCAGAGCAAAACCGATTTCACTTTGCCTACATAATTATTATCATTGCGTGTTAGTCCTTGCAAGCAGCTTCTAACTTTAAGCCCAATGCAAAAGTGGGTCTGGATTTTGGACAGATACGATGATATTTTGATTATTGGGCTCAATGCCATTTATAACGTCATATATAACTGTCTAACTAGATGTCTCTCAAAACGCTTTGGAACCGAAAGTAGGCCCAGGAGAAGATGCCAATGTGAGATTTTTTTTTCCACCTTAAGTTACTTCCATAAATTGGGATGGCAATCGAACCCATACCCATTGGATACCCACAAAAATTATTCATGGTGGAAGAGTAATTACTCGCTTAATGGGTACAGACACAGGTAATTGTCTGCAAATTTTGATGGGGATGAGTGCAAGTACGGGTACCTTAATACCCACCCTGCCCCAGACTGCACACACCTATAGATATATATAATATGGCAATTTCTACAGTCTCATTATAAAAATTACGGTTTTGGTACCGTTAGTTTTGTAACTAAGATTTTTGTAAAAACAATTTGCAATTCAATACCTAAATATTTAAATTTTCTTTTCTTTTCATTTAAAATTATAATTATCTTTTTTAAAATTTAAAATTATGGATAACGAAGAGTATTCGGTTTCAATACGAAGTGTGGAACGTCTTGATAGCCTATGTTGGGTAAGTAAAGTAAATCAATGCAAAAAAATGAGAGAATAGCCATAAAATAAAAGAAATTAGGGACTACGATACAATATAAAATATTGTAGTCCTTAAAAGAAATAATCTATCGTAGCAAAACTCTATTTTATCATTGGTTGATAAAACAACGGTTTCAAAACCGTTATTTTACCAACGGCACCATAGAAGCCCCCATATAATATTACATTTAATAAACTTTCTAATGGTTTGTTTGGGAGTTTTGGAGGGGAGAAAATGTGAGGGTTTGACAATTTGAAAGGGAAGAGAAGGGGAAGGAAATTTAAGATAGTTCTCAATCTTCTATGGATGCTTATTTTTATATAAAATAATCAAATCCTCCAAAATAAACTCCAATTTGGAGGAATTCAAAAAATATATTAGGGAGATGGCTTTGGAGGGCTCTTAGATAATTATTCTCTTTTTAAAAAACTCTTAAATAAGTAAAATATTGGTAATAAACTCCCCCCTCCAAAAAGCTCAAACAAACTTGGAAGTTTTCTAATCTTATTCACCCACACACTGCAGCATGAGAAATATTTCTTTCTTTGTTTTCTTTCACTTGAGACACTATTTTTGTATTGCACTAATCTATTTATTCAAACAAATGTCAGGAAGGTGATATATGTTTGATATATGTTGGGCTAATCTATTTATTCCGACATAATTTTATGTGTCGTATTTAGAACCTTATTATGCGTTGTAAAATTTACTTAATTTTCTGACATAATATTATTACATATGAGAAATTAATTTTTAATTTTACATAGCTAATTAAAGTGCTGGTAATGGGTAAGGGTACATAGATACCCAACGGGTAAGGGTACGAGAATCAAAGTTGCTACCTATATAAGTATGGATCCAAGTACAAATATTTTTTAAAATTACAGGTATGGGGACAGGTACTATATATAGTACCCTACCCATTACCATTCCTATCCATAAATATGGTTGCAAGTATATACGTGTTGGTTCGATTGTGCAGAAATAGAACGAATCCTACGATCAAGCAATAAAGACAAACGCGAGTAGAACGAACAAAGAAACGAAAACGGAATTGCAGCAATCTTAAACTCAGAAATTCACGCAATTGAACACTAGAACAATTAAACGTAAAATCAAAACAGAGATTAAGATAGAAGAAAGATGAACACCCGGATTTACGTGGTTCGGCCAGTGTAGCCTACATCCACGGGAGAGAGCAACCAAATTCTTCACTATGATCAAAGATTACAGATTACAGCAGTTGATGATAACCTCTTGGTTCTTAGTTTCTAAACTGATTCAAGGTGAATCACAATTACATGAAACCTAATCCCCAATCTCACCAATCTCTCAATCTTCTCTCAATTGATCCTCAAGTGTTTAAGCCCCGATTGGAAATCCTCTTTCTTAGTCTTACACTTCCGCAAGAGTATTTCTCCCAAAGTCCCAAAAACTGAACTCTCTAACTGAACACGTGCTTCGAAACGAACTTATAACTGATTCTGTTACAAGCTCCTTGCTTAGCCTGGGAACTCTGCTTAAGCGAAATTTAGCCAGTGAAGGACCCCTGCACGTCTGCGTCCAATGCCTGAGTCCAACGCCTGCGTCCAACAGTCTGCGTCCAATGCGTCCAACAGTCTGCGTCCAATATCTGAGTACAGGTCCTGCGTCCAAAGTCCGAGTGAGACACCTGCGTCCAATATCTTGCATCCAGCGCCTGCGTCCAAAATTCTGCGTCCAGTAAAACTCCTGCGTCCAGTAAGGCTTGATTTTGAGTCACCAACTTACAATTCTCCACCTTGACTCCAAATCACTCTCCAATCAAACTCAGAGTTTCAACATTCATCCTCTGATATGGTTGCTCCCCCACTTAACTTCATCAATTTTCTCTGAAGTTTATCAAGCCCAAACATTTCTTGAACTTGATCTTTGGCAAGGACTTAGTAAACATGTCAGCTGGGTTTTCTTCGGTGCATATCTTTTTAATCACCACTTCATTTGATTCTGCAACATCTCGAACGAAGTGAAGTTTGATGTCAATGTGTTTAGTCCTTTCGTGATAGACTTGATGGCTTGCCAAATGAATTGCACTTTGACTGTCACGATGAACCACAACACTTTCTTGAGCTATTCCCATCTCATTCAACATCCCCTTCAGCCAAAGAGCTTCCTTCACCCCTTCTGCAAGTGCTACATACTCTGCTTGTGTAGTTGATAATGCCACCACCGATTGTAAGGTAGACTTCCATGTAATTGCAATGCCATACAAGGTAAACACATAACCTGAAAGTGACTTTCGTGTGTCCACATTCCCTGCATAATCCGCATCTACATATCCCACAATGGCTTCAACTTTCCCTGCTGTCTTCTTGTACATGAGTCCAGAACTTAGAAAACCTCTCAAATACCTCAACACCCACTTCAAAGCTTCCCAATGTGCTTGCCCGGGATTGCCCATGAATCTACTGACGATGCTGACTGCATGTGCTAAATCCGGTTTGCTGCAAACCATCCCATACATAATGCTCCCAACACCACTTGCGTAAGGTACTGAATTCATCTTTTCCCTTTCCTCATCTGTGTTAGGACATTGAGTAACTGAGAGCTTAGTGTGATGTCCTAAAGGTGTAGTGACTGCCTTGCTTTCATGCATGCGAAATCGCTCCACAACCTTCTTCAAGTAACCTTGCTGAGATAAGAACAATTCCTCTTTCTTCCGGTCTCTTACAATGTCCATGCCAAGAATACGCTTCGCTTCACCAAGATCCTTAATCTCAAACTGTGAATTGAGTTGTTCCTTGAGTAACTTGATTTCGTCCTTGCTTGTGCTTGCCATGAGAATGTCATCTACATATAAGAGGAGGTAGAGAACACAAGTTTCCTCCCTCTTAAGTATGTAAACATAGCTGTCGTAGTTGCTTCCTAAGAACCCCATCTTCAAAAGAAAATCATCGAATTTCTTGTACCACTGCCTTGGGCTCTGCTTCAACCCATAAAGGGACTTCTTCAACAGACAAACCTTGCTCTTGTCTTCTGCATATCCTTCCGGTTGTTCCATGTAGATGGTCTCCTCCAAGTCTCCGTGTAGGAATGCTGTCTTGACGTCCATTTGCTCTAACTCAAGGTTGAACTGTGCAACAATTGCCATTAAAATTCTTATGGAGCAATGTTTCACCACAAGGGAGAAGATTTCATTGTAATCTATCCCCTCTACTTGTGTGAAGCCTTTTGCTACAAGCCTTGCCTTTTATCTCGTCTTTTCAACACCTGGGATACCTTCCTTCCGCTTGAAGATCCATTTGCAACCAACAACCCTTTGATTCTTGGGAAGTGGCACAAGGGACCAGGTTTGATTTTTCTGCAAGGACTCCATCTCCTCTTCCATAGCATGTAACCAATTCTGCTTGTCTTTGCTTTCCAATGCCTCCCTCAAGTTCCTCGGTTCAGTTTCCTCCACCTCTTGAGCTACATTCAAAGCATAGCATATCAAATCTGCATACCCGAATCGTTTAGGAGGTACAATGTCCCTCCTCACTCTATCCCTTGTCAACTGATAGTTCGATACTTCTGGCTGCAATTGATCTTCCTCTTCCGGTGGTTGAGTGCTTGTTCCCTCTGCACTTTGATCCTGAGACTCCACCTCAAACTGAGCTTTCTCCTTTCTCACAGTTTCGGTACTGCTTCCATCATTGTCTCTGTTTGACATAGCCATCCTTGTTTCATCAAACGTGACGTCTCTGCTGATGAAGCACCTAGAGCCTCCACTTGCGTCCAATCTCCACAACTTGTAACCTTTCACACCTTCCGGGTAGCCAATGAAGATGCACTTCACTGCCCGAGGGTCTAACTTTCCCTCTTTTACATGTGCAAATGCTAGAGAACCAAACACCCTTAGCTTGGTGTAATCTGCTGGCTTCCCACTCCACATCTCC
Organism: Glycyrrhiza uralensis; assembly: GCA_030159175.1. NCBI lineage: Eukaryota > Viridiplantae > Streptophyta > Magnoliopsida > Fabales > Fabaceae > Glycyrrhiza > Glycyrrhiza uralensis. The sequence continues at coordinate 48,965,649 of BRZY01000003.1, read as the reverse complement.
ATAGGTGTCTTGAAGTTTAAAGCGGACGAAGGACAACGGTTGATCAAATACGCTGCTGTGTTTGCAGCCTCACCCCAGAAGCTTTTAGGCAAGCCTGCGCCTAAAATCATACATCTCACTCTTTCCAAAATAGTCATGTTCATTCTTTCTGCAAGACCATTCTGCTGTGGTGTGTGAGTCACCGTCTTGTGCCTCTTAATTCCCTGTTTCCTGCAAAACTAATTAAACTGCTCTGAAACGAACTCCAGGCCATTGTCAGTCCTTAAAACATTCAGTTTAGTGCCTAATTGATTGGCTACTAGTGTGTGCCACTCCTTAAACCGAAGGAAGGCTTCTGTTTTATCCTTGAGGATAAACAACCACACTCTTCTTGAGTAGTCATCAATTATGGTGAGAAAATAGGATCCTCCACCGTGAGTTTTAACTCTTGAAGGACCCCAAAGATCTGAGTGAACATACTCAAAGGGTCTACTAGAATGATGCATACCAACACCGAATTGAACTCTATGTTGTTTACCCAGTATGCAATGATCACAAAATTCTAGTTTCCTTATTTTTTCACCATTAAGAAAATCTCGTTTAGACAGTTCATGCAGGTCTTTCTCACTAACATGACCTAGTCTAAGATGCCACAACTTAGTCTTATCATCATGCGATTGGCTAGCTACAGATGCATGAGCAATCACAGTGGAACCATTCAAGATATACAAACCATTATTCTTAGTTCCCTTAGCAATGATCATAGCACCATGCGAAATCTTAATCATGCCACGTTCTATCTTAGTGCAATAACCCAAGGAATCAAATACACTAAGAGACAAAAGGTTTCGTTTAAGTTCAGGAACATACCAGACCTCTTGCAGCAGAATTTCACAGTTATCAAACATTTTTAAACGGATGGATCCCATACCTTGCACTCTGCATGACTTGTTGTTGCCTAACAACACCATGCCTCCTTCCTTGAGTTCTAGTGACTCGAAGAAATCCTTCCTTGGACACATGTGGTATGAGCACCCTGAATCCATAACCCAATTCCTCTGCGATTCTGAACTAGAGACAACCAACGCACCTGCAGATTCATAGCCATCAGAGACTGTGACTACGTCTGTAGAATCAACCGAACTAGTGTCATTACGATCCCTCCTCCTCAATGGTTCTGGACAGTCCTTGCGCCAATGCCCCAACTTGTTGCAGTTGAAACACTTGTTCTTGTTGTCCTTGGAACCATCCTTTGTGAACTTGGATTTTGACGTGGACCTTTTCTTTCCCTTGTTCCCTTTCTTACCATTCCTCCCCCTCTGCACATTCAAGCTCTCACCATCGCCATCATTTCTTTGATCTTGCTGCTTTTGCAAGTCTTTGGTGCGTATAGCGGTTACCACCTCTTCAAGAGTGATGGTTTGGTCTTTGCCATACAATAGGGCATCCTTGAAGTGCTCATAGGTTTTAGGCAATGAGCTTAGGAGCAGTAGAGCCTTGTCCTCATCATCCAATTTCACTTCGATGTTCTCTAGGTCGTCAAGGAGCTTGTTGAACTCAGAAAGTTGTTCAACCAATGATCTTGACTCAATCATTCGGAATGAATACAGTTGTTGCTTTAGACATAACCGGTGTGCTAGGGACTTCGTCATGTATAGTGATTCGAGCTTTGTCCACATTGAGGCGGCAGTTCTCTCTCTTGAAACTTCTCTGAGCGCCTTATCACCAAGGCACAGGATGATAGCGCTTCTTGCCTTGTCAATCATTTGTTGCTTCTCTTCTTGTGTCAGCGAAGAGGACATTTTCGCCTCTCCCTTCAACGCTTCTGCAACTCCCTGCTGCACTAAGATGGCCTCCATCTTAATCTTCCATAAGCCAAAGTCGTTGTTACCCGAGAATTTCTCTATATCAAATCTTGCTGACCCCATTCTTGTAGTTCTTGATTCGATCCACTTCCCACAGACGGCACCACTTGTTGGTTCGATTGTGCAGAAATAGAACGAATCCTACGATCAAGCAATAAAGACAAACGCGAGTAGAACGAACAAAGAAACGAAAACGGAATTGCAGCAATCTTAAACTCAGAAATTCACGCAATCGAACACTAGAACAATTAAACGTAAAATCAAAACAGAGATTAAGATAGAAGAAAGATGAACACCCGGATTTACGTGGTTCGGCCAGTGTAGCCTACATCCACGGGAGAGAGCAACCAAATTCTTCACTATGATCAAAGATTACAGATTACAGCAGTTGACCTCTTGGTTCTTAGTTTCTAAACTGATTCAAGGTGAATCACAATTACAAGAAACCTAATCCCCAATCTCTCAATCTTCTCTCAATTGATCCTCAAGTGTTTAAGCCCCGATTGGAAATCCTCTTTCTTAGTCTTACACTTCCGCAAGAGTATTTCTCCCAAAGTCCCAAAAACTGAACTCTCTAACTGAACACGTGCTTCGAAACGAACTTATAACTGATTCTGTTACAAGCTCCTTGCTTAGCCTGGGAACTCTGCTTAAGCGAATTTTAGCCAGTGAAGGACCCCTGCACGTCTGCGTCCAATGCCTGAGTCCAACGCCTGCGTCCAACAGTCTGCGTCCAATGCGTCCAACAGTCTGCGTCCAATATCTGAGTACAGCTCATGCGTCCAAAGTCCGAGTGTGACGCCTGCGTCCAATATCTTGCATCCAGCGCCTGCGTCCAAAATTCTGCGTCCAGTAAAACTCCTGCGTCCAGTAAGGCTTGATTTTGAGTCACCAACTTACAATACGCCTATTGCATAAACGTAGTTGTGGGCTGTTCTTGCTGTCAACACGATGTTTTCATTGGTTGTTGCCGTGTACTACTACGATGTGTTGCTGAAATTAATATTATATTGCAAAGGGACAAACCCGCAAAAAATATCACGTGTTCTCGATTCAGTCATGGTGTTCTATTATATATGATCATCTTGCACCTTCAAAAATTAAAATCGAAATTTCAGTGGGCAAGCAAGATGCTCTTGCTCTTGGATTCATTTTCTTTGATGTCCTCGTCATTGCTGTGTTACCCATGACAAAAATGAGATCTCAATGTTATATTATATTAGAGTGGCTCTGGTTGTTCTAGGAATACGAATTATACGATCTACATTAATTGACCGTTATGCATTTGACTTATGCAAGGCGCAGCACTCAATCACTTTTCATATTGATGAACTACGTGACATAGGTGCGTGGAATTAAACAGTCAATCCAAATAATGTTTACACCACGTTTTCCACGCACCTATAATTCAATGGTGCATAGGTGACAATTCAATGGTGTATATTACAGACAACGAAACTCAAACATCTATCTCTATATATGTCGTGCAAATTCTCTAAAACTGTAATTTGTGGATCAAGATCAAACAAAATCTATGAAAATATTTCCACAATCGCCACAAACAAAAATCGTGCACCTTTTAAACCTATAATGGGGATATCCCATTTTAAGGTGTCCTACTTTTGATTCAGACATTATCTTTATATTTTTTTTTATCAACAATATTGCTCTTATATAATTGAATAACTGATTTTATTTTTTTTGGTAATAATCGGGGCCTAGGCCTAAAAAAGAAAGAAACTATACAGAAACAAGTCTAGGAATAGAAACTCCCATAATGTCATCAAGCAACATCTGCCCACGCTCATAAACAATCATGTCCCACCCCAAACTGCACCCAATATTTGCCAAAGCATCAACACAAGAATTAGCCTCGCAAAAGATGTTCACAATCTTGACTTGCCTCCGTCTTTTGAGAAGCTCTTAAATTTATTCATATTTTATCATACATCTACCTATTAACTGTTATTGATGTTAAACCATATTGTTAACTCAAAAAATAAAATACAAATGGAAAGACGAACACTACAATAAAAGAAAAGCAAAAAATAGGACACGGTAGTGCCTATTTTTTTGCTAGTCAAAATAAAGCAAAATCTTTTCAAAATATCTCCACAACCACAACAAAAAAAATGAAAAATATTGAGTGAAAATCTTGTAAATTGTTGGACAAACACTTTAGTTTTATTTGACAAAATTAGTTGATAAGTTAGTTAACAGTTAAAAAAACTACTTCATAGCCTAACAGGTAAACTAGCTTATTCGAAAAGTATTATAAAATTAATCATTGAATTAGTTGATAAATATAAGACTTAAATATGTTTTTTGTCTTTATAATATAGAGGTGTTTTGCTTTTAATCCTTAAAATTTTGGTTAGTCCATGTTATATATATTTTTATTTTAGTCAATTAAGTGAGTTAACCGCTGATGTGTCACGTTTTTAACCTAGTCAACGCTCCTATGTGGCTAAAAACATTTCCACGTCATTTGCCACGTCAGACTTTCTCTCTCTAGCTCCTCCCTCCTAATTTCTTTTATTTTTATTCTCTATTACTATATTCTCTATAACTATTTTTTTTAAAAGTTTTTCAAAATAAAAATAGCTAGTCATTTTTTAGATCAATTGTGTTACAAGAAAGAAAGATCAAATGAATTAACTATATTGTGAGTAAAATATTAAAATTACTTTATTATAAAATTTTAATCAATAATTTTGCAGCTCAAAAATTAGAAAAGTAAAATAAAAATGGACAACTTGTGTTAAATCAAGTCTCAACTACAAATATCATGTTTGAACTGGCTTATACAGAGCTTATCTGGGTTTATCTACTGATATAAGCACTTGTCAGCGTGTTTGACACAACTTATATGAAAATAGCTTATGACTGGTTCATAAGCTATTTTGGGCTTATTTTCATAAGCTCCACATGATAGCTTATCAAAACAGCTTACAACTTATATGAAATCAGTTTCACTACATTATCTCTTCGATTATAAAAATAGCTTATACATACGCTTATCATATAAGCGCTTATGCTATAAGGGCTTAAATAAGTTGTTTTATCCAAACAGACCCAAATTTTGTCTAAGGGCCCAAAACTTCTAGACATAGTCCTATCCCAAGTTTTGCACATGTCATATAATGCCCATTAATTAGATTTTAAGTTAATTTTACGAAAACACAAAGTATGTGTGTGTGTAATTTCCCTTTTATAAAAACCAGTTATTATTTTCATTCCCCGTCCCTTTTGAAATTCTGATAGATATATAGCTAATCTTACTCACAAAACAGAGTCGGGACCGTAAGATCATTTGGCATTTGGGTGATCAATGACTTGAGAGAACGATTATTTTGAAACACAAAACTAGCTCTTGCTATCATCAAAGAATCTTTAATAAAGTAACTTCTTGCTAAAAGTCATTAACTTCAGATCATAGGCATAAGCACGTTCTAATCAAGGGGTAACACGAATATTGAAGTTAATGACTTTTAGCTACCTACATTGAAGTTCATAATACATTTATTGAAGTTAAATACTCCTTAAATCATACAGAGACTCACACGAATATTGTGTCAGAAATTCCTAATCTAATAAATATGTGCAATTTATTCTAACTGAGACTCACACGAATCTAATTTCACAAATTAAGATTAAAGGCACTTAATTAAGTATGAACGAAGTTTTAGAGAACTTATTTCTAAGATTCATAAGAGATTTAACAATTGTCATTAATCTCTTACCTCTTTAAAAGTTTTCCCTTTCCTTTTCTCTTGTCCTCTCCTTTTTTTAGTAACTCTTGTTTTCTCCTTTTCTCCTTTTTCCTATTTTTAATCTTTTTTATTGCTAAATATGATAAAAAGAGCCTGTAAAAATATGGTGTTTACACATGGTATAATATTTTTATTGATGTGAAACTGTGTTTTAAATTTTAATAGTCAATTAATATTGCTAATGATAGTAAATAAAAACAAAATAATGTTGGTTGTAAGAAAATCTAGTTTGGTCCCATTTCAAATATGGCGGTTCACAATAAATTGGAGGGAACTACTGATCAGCTGTATTATGGACCATGTGGTCCCTGTCTATTGGAAATATGTAGTCCCCATATCATTCTTATGCCAGGAAAGAACTAATAATTATATTATGAATCGTATAGATATTTTTAGATATAGGTAGAATATAAAATTAAAATTTTAAAAAGACTTAGAATATGTGTTACAAAATACGAAACAGAAAAATAATCAATGTTCTCAGTTATATTATTAAAATTATTGTCTAACCTTCTAATATATTATTTATCTCTTAATTTTATACATTATTTATTCAAAATTCATATTAAATATCAATTGAGTTATGGTAATAACAAGAGCATATAATATAAAAAAAAGCAATTAATGTAATTTTAGAAAAGATAAGAAAACATACATATGTATAGAGATTATTATATTTTTATTTTTGTTTGATAAGAAGAGATTATTATATTGAGAGAGAGAAAAAAGAGCTCAAATTAATTTATTATACACACATGGCTTTTAACTCTCTCTCCCACCTTAAAATGATAAGGCCATTTCCTGTGGTCTATATCTATTGTATTGTACCATTCTGCGAATATCATATCCAGAGTTTTGTTTGAGCCATTTTGAATAAGGGGGATATATAAGCTTCAAACCATCAAAGGGATATTTCAATATAGTGGGGGCTCCTTTTCCTTTGCCTCTTCTCTTGCTACCTATTTGCCTCTGATATATCACCACTTACCCACACAGTGTCCCCCACCAACAGTTTTTTTCTCATATTTGTAGCAAACACACACACCACTTCGTCATGCCGCATCAACAACCAACTCCAATGGAACAAGTTCTCAGCTACAACAACAACAATAGTAGCAGCAATGGCAGTGGTAACAACACTGACTACCATGATATCATTGGCTGGTTTGAAGATGTGTCTAAGAACGCAGGTTCTGTTCAGACTCAGATACTAAGCCATATTCTGAAGCAGAACTATAGGGTGGAATACCTGGAGAAATGGCTTGGGAACTACAATATCACAGAGATGGAACCATGTGCATTGGAATCCCTTTTCACCTCTGTGGTTCCCCTTGCTTCACATGCTGATTTTGAGCCATTTATCCAGAGGATTTCAGATGGGGACACTGCCCCTTTACTCACTCAACAACCCATAACCACTCTTTCCTTAAGGTATTATACCCATCACCTTTTCACCTTCTTCCTTTCTCTTTAATTACTTTCTAGAAAAAAGTACTTGAGATTCATTATTATAGTATAGTAACTGATCAGTTTTCCTTATATTTATGGTCACGTTCACATTGATATATTGGAATCAGAATATAGAATATTAGATAGAGGCCGCATATATGGCTCCCCTCCATTTTATTCCCTCAAATTTTATTGGTTGTACTTATGTATGCTTAATTCATGGTTGTTCTTGGTTTGCCTGTGTAGGAGTAACAAATCATGTCAGTCTTTTCATGCATTTTGATTATAATTCTTTTTCTTATATTTTTTTCCTTCCCTTTTTCTTTTGATGATATGGAAGGATCTCCAGCTACTTTGGATGAAAATTTATTTTAATATATATATATATATGCCATTTTTTTTTATTTTTCTGGTGGTGGTTTTGCTGCAGTTCTGGAACAACAGATGGAAGGCAGAAGTTCGTACCCTTTACCCGCCACAGTGCACAAACCACGCTTCAAATGTTCACTTTATCAGCAGCCTTTAGATCAAGGTGTGCCATTCAATATACAATACTTTAATTACTCGTTGTGCCCCTATCTCCTATTCCTATTCATGACTGAACTAACTAACTAATTAACTATATTAAATGTATATAATTAACAACTTAATTTGTTGAAGGTACTGAACAGAATTAATCATTATGTGTGTTTACAGGGTTTACCCCATTAGGGAAGGGGGAAAGATTCTTGAATTCAGATATGGAAGCAATCGTTTCAAAACAAAAGGAGGATTAACAGTAGGAACGGCCACAACACACTGCTATGCAAGTGAGGAATTCAAAATCATACAGCACAGAACAAAGTCATTCAGTTGCAGCCCTGAAGAAGTGATCTTTGGTGGAGACTATAAACAATCCACATACTGCCACCTCCTTCTGGGCCTCTTCTTCTGTGACCAAGTGGAGTTCATCACCTCAGCATTTGTCTATAGCATGGTGCATGCTTTCAGCAGCTTGGAAGAGCATTGGAGAGAGATATGCAGTGACATAAAAAATGGGACTCTGAGTTCAAGGATGATCAAGTCACCCAAAATGAGAGGTGCTGTTTTGGACATAATCTCTCCAAACCCATGTTTGGCCTCAACATTGGAAGCTGCTTGCAAGGAGCTAGAAGGGGTGGATTGGTTTGGTTTGGTTCCAAGGCTTTGGCCAAATGCCAAGTACTTGTATTCCATAATGACAGGGTCTATGCAACCATATTTGAAAAAGATAAGGCATTATGCAAATGGGTTGCCTCTAGTTAGTGCTGACTATGGATCAACTGAGAGCTGGATTGGGGTCAATGTGGATCCCAGTTTGCCCCCAGAGGACGTAACGTTTGCTGCAGTTCCCACTTTCTCTTACTTTGAGTTCATACCACTCCACAGAAACAAACAAGATAGCTGCTCAGTTTCTGATGATTTCATTGAAGACAAGCCAATTCCACTATCCCAGATTATAGCTGGACAACAGTATGAAATAGTCCTCACAACTTTCACCGGTATTAATCTTTTCTCTATTCTATATTGCTCATTTTTCTTCAACGCATGTTTTCTCTCTCTCAGTTCTATGATTGTTTTTGATTGAACATCATTCATCTTTCTTACTTTCAAGTAAACACATGCCTGAATTAGACCCCGTACTGCAGCTTATTTTGACTTTTTTGTATTACCAAATCAAATCAGTTAAGATTATTCATAAATCGGCAAGCCCGATTCGACCCATTGCCGTACATACATAATATGTATAACGCCCTGTGTAGAACTTTGGTTCAAGAAAGTCGCAAGCAGCAAGCTTGATATGTCAAATGCTAGCGAAAACCTAGGTTTTACAAGAACAGAGACATACTTTTTATATTAAAGTCTGGTTAGTTAGTTGCATCACCCCAAAAAGAAAAGAAAAAATATCTTGGAGTTCCATAGTCTCATCACTTTACCAATTTATTTATCTCTTTTATTTAATGTGGGATCTAATTAATTTTTCTTATTTTATCAAGAATAAAAATGATATTATATCAATTATTTAATTTTTGTTCTCATTTTTATCCAACTAAACAAGTGAAGAGAAAATTTTGTTTTTTCTTTCGTTCAATATTTTCTATTAGTTCAAACAATATACAAACCTATCCATATTTTCTTTATATATTTCCTTCATTTTCTTTTTAATTATTTTCTTTCGATATCCCACTCCACATATATGGGTTCAGATTGGATATGTTTCTCCATAAGTATTTTTTACATGTATTTTTTAATTAATAATTTTATATAGAAGTTGAAATTAACTTTTACTCTTCACATTTTTTAAAAGTTATCTTTTTTAACTTCTCTAAAAGTATCTATCTATTAATGACTATTTAACAACATTCTTTCTTTTGTATATATGAGATAAATAAAAAATAAAATAAGACTAATTTTTCAATAAATTAAAAACTAAAATCTTTGCATTCAAACAGGACCATACTATACGAGGATGATGAATAATTGAAATGCATACCAACGGTGGGCATATCATCAGCGATTGATAAACGTACTAAAGCTTCATCTGGATAAGTCACATTTCCCATTGTTGACTTGCTATTTTTTTTTTTTTGAAAAGCAAAAATCTATAATGTCATTGTAGACTTTTGCTTTTTTTTTCGAAACCCATGGTATTGGCGACTTGGTTAGGGTTTTGAAAAAAAAACAGAAGTCTACAATGACATTATAGACTTCTGCTTTTCAGAAAAGAAAAAAAATAACAAGTCTACAATGAGATCGTAGACTTCACTTTAAAAGTCGACAATAAAAAATGCGACTTACTCTATACCAATAAAAAAAAATCAACTTACACTAAATTAATAAATACAAAATCAAATTACACCAAAATGATAAAAAAAACCTATCATTTAGCATATTTCTTTTATGAAATATATTTATGGCTCTAACATTTAAAGCAGTGGTTTGTCTAGACGCGTTACCCGTGGGAAGTGGCCACAGAGTCACAGACAACCCACGTTCGATGTGTTGTGTCATTGCCTCACTGGGTCCTATGATTCGGGGCCAATGTGCCACTTGGTTACTTTCATTTTCAATTGAATGATAAGTACCTATCATATATTGCAGACTTCTCTGACAGGATTTAGATTCCGTATTGTCATTTCAAAAATTTCCGACCACCATACTCTATAATCTATGATTATTCATTGTGTACTGTATATAATTATGGGCAACCAAAAAAATAATTTTTACTAATGCTGTTTTTATTTTAAATTTTTTTTAAAAAAATTTCAGGACTGTATAGGTGCAGGTTAGGAGATGTGGTTGAAGTGGCTGGGTTTCACAATGGGACCCCAAAATTGAATTTTGTGTGCAGAAGAAAGCTAATCCTGACGGTAAACATAGACAAGAACACAGAGAAGGACCTTCAACTAGTGGTAGAGAAAGGGTGTGAGCTGCTGAGTGAGGCAAGGGGTGAACTGGTTGATTTCACGAGCTATGCGGATGTAACAAACAAACCGGGGCACTATGTGATTTACTGGGAGGTCAAAGGGGAAGTAGAGGACGAGGTACTCGACGCGTGTTGCACAGAAATGGACATATCCTTTGCTGATCATGGCTACGTGGTGTCACGAAGGACCAATTCAATTGGGCCACTAGAGCTGTGCGTTGTGGAGAGAGGGACTTTTAAGAAGATTTTGGACAACTTCATAGCTAATGGGGCTGCATTGAACCAATTCAAGACCCCTAGGTGTACTAACAACCATGTCCTCCTCAATATTCTTGATACCTCCACTTCTAAAAGGTTTCGTAGCACAGCTTACACTTCAAGTTAACAATCTCCCCCCCCCCCCCCCCTTAATTAATTAAAAACGCACTCGATGATATTTTCCCTTCATTTAATTTAATTTAATTTAATTCAGGGATGCTATAGTAGACTAGAATCCTTCTTGCCATCCTCGAAATGTTGTCCGTTAGTGGCAAAATGCATTTGTCTTTGTGGTAGCTTTTTCAGTGTGGACCAATTGAGATTTGGCTTATTGGTTGGATAAATTTTAAGAAGAAAAAAAAAATAGCTATTGCCGATTTGTACCCATTAGTTTTCGTTTTATAGTTAGTGTTAAAATATTTAAATATTATCAAATTGCTCTTGGAAGATCCTTGAAAGTGATATTGAAATTTTGTCTTAATGCCTCAAAATTAGTTGGACTAAAAAAAATGGAGCCACACATATAATATTTAAATATGTTAGGACCATTATTAAAGTGGTCTAAATTAAAGTTGTTTATTTGGCATAAAATTGTAAGATTAAGGGCATAATTGTCACGAAGGGTGTGTAGAGACCATAACGCAATATTACTAATTTAATGATGGACCAAACTAGTGATATTAAAGTCTATTAAGTGAATGATCTAGTCTTTGACTATAGAAAAAACTTTTCTCTTTACACCCACCTAGAGAGAAGCCTAAGGGTAGGAAGCGTTGATACCCGTATTTTTTATATCATGGGGATATTTATTTATCTTTAAAAGATATAATGGTTTTACATAAAAAAAAAAGATATAATGGTTATTTTCTTGTAAAAAAGATATAATGGTTATCTAATGTGGTCGAAATAATTATGTGTCTACTAAATTTGAGTCTTCTAGTCGTGGCAGTGGAGATGTAAAATCGTAATATGGTATAATTTTGATAATTAATTGTTAAATTATAAGTGCAGCATCAACAATAAATGATCAAGGGGTATATATGCAAATGGAAATAACTTTTTTCCATGCGTTTTTTTGCTCTAAAGTTTCATGCCTAAGGTTAAAGTTTAACCCTTTTTTTATCTTTCTTGTTTTGTTCTAAACTCTAAACTTCTGTTTTTGTAAAATCATATAGTTTTATGCCTTGTTTTTTGGTTTGATGCCTAAAGTTAAACAATATTATTTTGTCTAAACCTCTTTTTTTTTGTCAATAACCTTTTTTATTTTATTTTTTGGTCAACAACCTTTTTTTTTATTTAGATGATTTTTTTTGCATAAGAGTTTAACCTAGGGAATTGGTAAATATACCTTAGTTTTTTGCCATACACTCCATATTTATTCAGGAAATTACTATTATACCCTCATTGTTTGGGTTTTTTCTTTCTTTCTGATTTTGCTTCTTTTCCAGAAACTGGCCATACACCCCCAGTTTCCGGAATACAGATTTGCATTCTGGAAACTGGAGTTTCCGGAATGTAAATTTTTCTTGGAGTTTCCGGAATGCAAAAATACATTCCGAAAACTGGATTTTCCTGGAGTTTCCGGAATATAAATTTTTCTGGAGTTTCCGGAATGCAAATTAACATTCCGGAAACTCCAGTTTCCGGAATGTAAATTTTTTCTGGAGTTTTCAGAATGCAAAAATGCATTCTGGAAACTAAGTTTCCGGTAACAACGCGAAATTGAAAAAATAAATAAATAAATCAACGATGGTATAATGATATTTTCCTTTTTAAATGTGGGGTGTATGTCCAAAAATATTGGTATATTTACCAATTCCCTTTAAACTATATAAAAGCCCAACAATGTGTTGGGCCTTAGGCCCAAACGTTTCCCGAACGTGCGGTTCTTACGAATTTCTTCCGTAGCTCTGTCAGGAACTCAGGCTGCAATTCGAACTAATGGCGAAGCTCGAAGAAATGGACGAATCTGTGGCCAAAACCAAGAAGAAGAGGAATCATGGGTCCGCTAGATTCTTTGTCTTCGTCGATTACCTTTTCCTCTTAATTTTCCTGGGTTTCCTCTGCTTCATAATCTTCAAAATTGTGGGCATTTGATTCCTCAAACCACACAACGAACCTTTTTTCCCCTTCTGAATCAGGTATCCACCCCACTTCGTTTTTATTAGCTGCATGCCATAAAAATTGCATTTTCCCCCTCATTATTTAGATGCTACAGATGTTTAAAAGCTTTTGAATATTGGAGATTCTCTGTTTGTATCCCTTCACTTCATCAGCATTTATAGCATTTCATAGATCCCTTATAGCATTGTATTTGTATCTCTGATTTAACTTTATTTATTGCTTTTTCGTTGGTAGGTATCAGAATTGAACCAAAGAGAGGGAAAGGGGAAAACTTTCAAATAGTAATGTGGTTGCATATTGAATTATTGTTATTAATAATGAAGTAATATACCATGTATTTATAGGACAGGATCTGGTTGAATCATGGTAAATAAGTAGTAGAGGATATCTCCTCCTCGAACAAACTGACAGAAAATAACAGAAAATGTAACTTTTTAACTGTGTGATGTGTCTAATACTAGTAATTAGTATGTTACATTAGAGGGGCAATGCCATATTTTTCAGACTTTTGCTTTTACACTTTACTCGGCAAAATAAATGAAAAAAGAATGAATTCTGGGATGTTTGTCCCTCCCAGTGGAAGATTTTGAACAATTATAAAGCAGGTTTATTGGTATTGATTGAGGAATGTCTGCTATGGGAAGTTTTTCTTCACTCAATGAATGTCATTATGTGTAATTTTATTGATTATATTTTCATGTTGATTTTCTACTTCCATGTTCTTATATTGAGTGAATTAACATTAACAGTCAGTTACATTCCAAGTCCTTGTACGTGTGTATGGTGCTACTGGTGCTTTACTTTCCTGAAAATGCTTTCTTTTGATTTACATCTTCTTCGCCTCCTTTTATTTTGGCAGGATATTTTGTCTGACATCCCATGGCAGATCTAATTCCAAGCTGGAAGGTTGTGGCATTTCTCAGTTTTGGTCAGATCCTAGCTTGTAATACTTTGATAATTGTTGCGAGTCCCACGTCGGATGGATTGTGAGTCTCGGCCTTGCTTATATAGGTAGGGTCGTACCATCCCCTCAAGGCACTTTTGAGGGATTGGAGGTTCCCGATGCCGAATTTTAACATAGTATCAGAGCCAGGTTCTACTTCGATGGTGTGTATAGTGCCGCTAGCCCTCGCCTATAGTGTGGCCCCTAGGCTCAAGGGGGTATAGCTGGGGAGTCCCTCACCTCATGAGCTAGCTTTTGGGATTGAGCTGTGAGCCCAGCTGAATTTTAACATGATTACATATAATTAAATTAATTACGTAGTTACAACTCTTGAAAATTATGTAATTTATATTTTATATCGCTTGACATGAGATATAAGTGCCTCTTAAGGGTTCTGAAGTGTTACCCCTTGAATATATCATCCTTCTTTGTTGAGAAACTTCTGTTCTGGAATACCAAAATTTGCACAATTGAATATTTCTTTTTAATGTTACATTTCATCCGTCTTACATTAGGGTCCAGTAAAAGTATGCAACCATGCCATTTTTCTACGAGTATGATCTTTTGCCGTGACTATCATAAAGATGGATGACAGCTAAATTTCATAGCAATGTTTAAAGGATTGATTGCAGAGATTCAAGGACAACATAATCAATAGTGCACCTAGTGTCTCAATTGTTTTGTGTGTGTTTGCGGGGGGGGGGGGGGGGGGGGCGGTAACAAAACAAGCACGTTTTTATTTACTTATTCTAGTATATTCTAAATAGTTAAATCAAATTTTCTTTAACATTTTTTTTTAAAAAGATAAACAAATCAGTTGCATCAGTTTTGCTTGGTAGATTACTATTTAGCCTGTGATAGACTTGTGTTAGTTTGGTTTATTGGCTTGCTGATGGCAAACTTATTAAGTATCTATGTACTAAACTTTTGTCTTTCAGCATGATGTGAAATGTTGAGGAAAATAAAAGAATTTGTTGTCCCATGCCAAAGGTTAGACATTTATAGTACATGAACTGAGGGCAGTTGGTTGATTCGTAGTGTGAAATTGAAGGGTGAATCTGTGATATGCGTTCAGCGTCAAGGGAATCACTGTGTCCCACTTGATATCAGTTTGTGCCATTGTCGATGTCAACATTTGGTCAGAGTGATCTATTACTTAAACGCTAAGTCTACATTAATTAGATAAATACTTTTTGGCATGCTGTGTACTGCTACTCTAAAGTGAGCAACTCACTTTAGACTTAAGAGTGTAAAGTAATTAATTTTAACCATTGATTATTAATGGTTGGTATCATAAGTGGATGCATAACAAATCATGGGTGTGTTAGAATATCATCTCTTGATTTTCTCATTAATGGTTAAGATTACTTACTTTATTCTTTACTTACTTTAGAGGAATCAAATTAGTTGGGTACACCCCGTTGTATTGTATAAAGTACATTTGTAGGTTTTAAACCCTATATTCCTGCTTTTATAGACACAACAATCATCCGAGGGTAAATCACCATTTTGAAGGCTTCAATAGAAATCCATGCCACTTAGAGCAGTTGCTAACTATTGAATTGCTTTTGACGACCCACAACCAGCAACTACTTTGAAGTTTGAAGAACAATTACACTCAAATTATATTAATTCAGGTTGAAACAAGCCACAAAGAAAAATGCAGAAAGACTTGGAAGTCCATAGTGCCCACACCAAGTAGCAGACTAGTGTGTGTACATCTATAGCACACTTATTAATGGCTAGAACTGGAAAGAAAGGGGAAAAACGATCTTAAGCTATCACAGGCTCACAAACTACGTTCTAGCTATTACAATCATGCATGAGTGAACTCATGGATGAACTGCTGCTGGAACTCTACCACCACTGCCAGGAATTGGAACCTCAAAGCCAGGGTTTGGGACAAACGTGTCATCACCACCTGGAACATAATGGCGACCAGATGACCCTGAATCTGATCCTGATCCTGTTCCGGCTCCTCCATTGCCACCGGTAAATGGATTATTTGGTGTGAGTCCATACTTTGGTGGGAATCCTACACGTCCAATGCCTGGAATATGCACTCTACCATCAGGCTTGAGCAGCCACTGAGGTTCTTTCTTGTCCTGTGTGTTGTGGTTCTTGCCAATGCTGCGTCCAGCAACTGCTTGCCATGTTGAGACAAGGAGGATATTGGAGATGAGAGCAAGTGCGAGGAAAGAGGAAGCTCTGCCTCTGTCAGCCATTTTCATATAAGGATGATGTTTTTGATGATGTCTTTTAGTCTGACACTTTTTGTGTTGAATATGCCAGAAGGGAGTGAATGCAGTATGTATATATTATAATAATAATAATTCCAGGTTCTACAGAGTTGAGTGAACTTTGGCGGTGATTAAAGTTTGTGGCAGGGTCATGATCCAGATGCATATGCATGTGGTCACTTGCTAGTTGATTCATTTGTTCATTCCGTTTTATTACTTACTATTTGTGGGAGCTAGACAGTCACCAATGTTATAGCGGCCACTAAATGGAGCCTTCACATGGCTGATTATTTATGCACCGTAATTTGTAGAAAACATAGAATTGCTTCTAGCTGCAATATCTTCATATTATCTTCTTCGCTTTCTTTTGCTGGTGGTTACTTGAGCGCCTTTTGAGAGTGCAGCTGTAATTAATGCCACCATGTACTGCCACTTTCACCTTGCCCTATAACTCGAACTCTAGTGAAAGAGAATTAGTTAACCACTAGAAAAGCTATCACCGAGAGTATGCTTTTGTGTAAACTTTTTAACTTAGCACAAAACTACTACTTTTTATTCATTTTAGTGAAACCAAGGTTTAGAGACAAAGATCAATTCCGATTTGAAATAATCAAACATTTTTTTTATTATACAAAACCATGTTTTCTTTAATCAAACTTGATTTTAAATGTTACAAAATGATTTTCTAAATACACTGATTCTCGTACTGAGTCTTACGTAAAGTAGGATTGTTTTGTTTTTGTTGGTTCAAAATTTTCATATATGAAGGGAGCAAATATTATGATTTACGAGTAATGCTATCTGAAAATCAAAATTTTAGTGCTGCGCGGGGAGCTGTATGTCTCTAGGTCTTCCATAGGAATCAATCCTATTGCAGAAAAATGATATGATAACTTTCAATGTGCTAGTACCATGCCATTGCCTTTTGATTATATTTACATATACACATGATAAATTGGAAAGATTACCACTGCGCATGTAAGAGTGAGGAATTATGATAAATGGATTTTTTTTGGTCAAATGATAAATGGCTAAAAGGGGTGTTCTCTTGCTCTTGCTCTGCTACAAGGTAGATTGGGGATAGCGATCCCACGTAGGATTACTTTTTGTTCTCTTGACCTCAGCATTACAAAAAGGAGAAAATTATTTTGACCCACGTAGGATTACTTTTTTGGCCAAAGATTCTCACCTAAGTAACTAACTTTTGAACCCGAAAGTGATATTTAGTAAAAATTTCTCCAAAATAATAACAACTTATAATTCACATAGAATTAAGTCCCTTTCAGTGGAACCAATCATGGTTGAATGTTGAAAAAATTATTCCAGAAAGTTAATCATATACAGGTAACGTTCCTTTAAAGTTAGTCTCTTCCAATTGCACCCTCAATGTAGCTCTTTTTGGATCTATCATCATCATTGATCCCGGTTCAGTGTACGAACCTTTAATCATATCTCTCCAAGGTTGCCTCAATTATTAATTTACAATAATTAGCTTTAGCTGGCAAAATCAAATTTCATATAGATGTTGATCTTCGAATTGTCGTTTTAAAAGTGAACCCATTTTCAACCAAGATTTTGCTGTAATATCTTACTTAGCCTTACGGCAAAGAATATCTCAATGCCTGTTAAACGTTGTTACCGCCTTGCATTATGCTGAAGTCAATTACGTTTTGTGACCCTTGAAACAAACATTAGTTTCGTACAAATCTGTGTGCATGGGAAAACCATTTGCGCAAATTTCACAAAATCTGAGTTTTAAGTGTCTTGATGCTTTGGTCAAAACTCAATTTTTGTGCTTTTGGAATTTGTGGAAATGGTTTTCAAAGGCACTAAATTAGCCAACCCAATGAGCATCAAAATGACACCATTTCCACAAAAAAAATTCTTTCTTGAATTCAGTGTTGTGCCAGGTATTACAATAAACAGTCCCCAAGAACCAAGAAATTCAAGAGTTTGACCTTTCCTCGGAAAATCTAGGAAGTTGGACGAGTGAGTTTACACGGGTAACCCCTTCCAAACCCAACCAGTTTTGATCATCAGCTGCTGCTGATGTTCCATCTTCAACATCAACAGATAGTGCTCCATTGGTCTCGTTTTCTTCTGATGATCTCACAGTGAAGTTCCTTTGCAAAGATGGCTCAGACTTTTGTCCATCATCTGACTCAATTGGATTGCCCGAATGGTTGCTTTGGATGGTTGCGGAAGAGAAGCCTTGTTCCTCGTAGTCGGATTCCGAGTCCATTTTCCCATCCAAAAATAAGCAGACTACAGCACAGTCATCCATCTTTGATGTCGGGTACTTGAGCTTCCACTCCCGAGCCGCAGAATCTACCAGAATCCTTGCTGCTGATGACCGTGTCGGTGCTGAAGATACTATCTCAACCACCTCCTCATTGCTTAAAACGTCCCAGACCTGGCCAAAATGCCAAGAGAATCAGTTACCATCAGTGGAAAGATGCTACAATTGAACTTTAGAGCAGTGGTTAGCATCAGAGAAGTAGCATAATGGGAAAAAGAAAATCATCATCTCCACAAGTTTATTTACAAATTTGCTCAGTTAATTAATTCCTGCAGAAAAGACAGACATGAGGAAGCTTGGCAATCAATAATATATTTGTATCCTCACCAATTAGCAAGGCAACAGGAAATTTTCTTGCCATATATTGCACATTGCAAAATGTCCATTTTTCTTGTATTTGTAGGCTAGATAAAGCGCCACTGAATCTAAATATCTTATTGACTATTTGCCTTTACCAAATTACTTGACAACTCGGGTGCCTTAGCCTTACACACAAATCTAAACATGACAGAGTGTTTTGCAGTACGAAAATTGTTACAAAAAATGTTGGTCAAGTACCAGCTTGTCAATGCTTAAAACATATTTATCAGAAAAATGAAAAGAAGATCGCTGTATTTGGCATTTCAAAGAGCAGCAGTTCCATGATCTCTTGCTTATTTTAAATTCATGAACAATTGGATACCAGCATGTCAGTCTTGTAATATCAGAAAAACCTGGCAAAGGCGTGTTTGTAACGAAACCAGAACCAAGTTGATTTTCATGTGACATACATACGAGAGAAGCTCCTACCATTCCACACATTCAAGCACAGCAATTTCAACCCCACCCCCACCCCCCCTTCTCTCCCCAAGCAGACTTAATTAGTTCTGTCAAATTGTTAAACACTATCCTACTGAATGGTTGGTTTCTAGAAGCCACTTCTCAGTTTCCTTCCTATCACCATATGGTTAATGCTATGCCACAATTCATTACTATCTATCAACATTTGCCTATAATGATTACATTTTCTTATTTCAAATTTTCAATATCACAGCTTGACCTGGTAAGATGATTTCTTCATGGCAGTCACAACGCCCTACTAACCAACAGAAACTAACTTCAAAATTGCAGCTCATATATGTTGAAATTTCCTACTCACAGAGGAAAAATAATAATAAAATTTAACCAGCTAAAGAAATAGATATGAGATTGAAAATTCTTACCCCATCAGAGGCAAGAACAATGAATTGATCTCTGTCCGTAAGCAACCGGTGAGAAAATTCAGGTATAGAAATCACACCATACTCCTTCAAGCAGAAATCTCCAAATGCTCTAGCCATTGCTAATCCCGGTGCATCATCAAAAGGCAACCACACCCTAGGCACTTCCGGCTCATCTTGCAAAGCAAATACCCTACCCTTGCACCGCTTAATCCTTTCCGCTTCTCCTATAAGAATTTCCAACCAAATTGGAATAAAGTTAGCATCAAGAGAAAAACATATATTCAAAATAGAGAGAATAAATGATGGTGGCATATGACACACTTGGCAAATCAGGCTTCAAATCAACAGTCAACTGAATTGCCACCATGGAGTCGTTGCTATCCTTGGATCCCATGATTGCTCGGGAATCCCCAATATAGCCCATAAACAGATTTGAACCCTGTTAAGATAAGAAATTAAGAAAGATGTAAAGGAATGGGAAACAAGAATGTAGATGCTGCTCAGTCTACCACCTGCTTCACTATAGTTACAGCTGTGCTCCCGCTACAGAAGCAGTCCAGATTTGGATGAGACCTGAGCTCTTTGTCCATGGCCTTGTATGCCTTCATGAAAGCTTCTCTCCATGTGGAGTTCAGTTTATCCTCGGCAGAACATTCCTTCTCGGAGTCTTCACTGTCAGGTTTTGTGTTCCGTTTGAAACAACCTTTACCTGATCCATCTCGCTTCGATTCACAGGAATGCAAAAACGAAAGCAGTTTTACCGGCAATGTATCCCTCACTTTGCGTGCAACAAGATGACCGTGTGGACCATGGCCATCAAAGACACCACAAAAGATCATATCTTCAGACATGAAATCCTGCACAAATACAGATCCAACTTAGGATGTC
Organism: Glycyrrhiza uralensis; assembly: GCA_030159175.1. Taxonomy (NCBI): domain Eukaryota; kingdom Viridiplantae; phylum Streptophyta; class Magnoliopsida; order Fabales; family Fabaceae; genus Glycyrrhiza; species Glycyrrhiza uralensis. The sequence goes on along the minus strand of BRZY01000003.1, from coordinate 48,945,184 downwards.
AATGTATAAAATTAACCAAGTCTGTCTTCAATGAATCACTTAGAGTCATGCATCATCCCCAATAAGAGGAATATACTTACTTCCCACACAACCATGGCATCCTGATTAATACCCTTGCGGCCCTGCTGCGTAAATATGCAAGAAGCCCGGCTCTTTCCATTGGTGAAAATTCTGCTGGGTAAGGACGATAAATGGTGAAGAGAAATGACATGATCGGAGAACGTTCTCCTTGCTCTCTTTTGCCCACAGAATCCAATTTCTAAGCAAGATGGAGTAGATACCATCTCTCCATTGCTCCTGCTGCTACAAGTACTTCGACTGCTTGTTGAGACACAACAACCCATTTGCTCAGCCCCAGAACACACACATCAGATGGGGGTAACGTCAAGTTGATTCCCTTTTCACTATAGAGCTCACATCAATTGCTGAGATTGCAAGTCTGGTCAACTGAGCAAACAATCCTGAGTCCAAATATTCTCTCAGGTCAAAATATAAGCCACCAATTACAACTCATTGTAGAAAAATTGGCTCTTTCCTCCCATAGTCAAAAGCAAAATCTGAACAGAAGTTGTTTGAATGGATAATGAAACCAGCTGAACACAAGAAAACAGGTGACTAAAGGAGTTAATATATGGTCTCACAAACTCTAGCCACTGCAACATGTAGAAACAATGAAAAGAATGGAAAAGCTCAGCAAAACAAGTTACATGAATAAAAAAATTTCCAACATGTGAACAAGGAATAGAATATGTTAAAAATCTAATTGACAGTGTCAAAATGGAGACATTGAAATAATTTAATCCTGAAACTGCGCATTAAAAACTGAACCAAACAAGGGCACGAAAGAGAATATAACAGAAAGAGACCCTGTCCTGGTATTATGTTTGAGATGGGTTTAAGACCCAAAGTTTCTGTCTTTCCTTTTCAATAAACATAGTGTGTCGTCATATAGATCAAATAAATATCAAGGCAAGGAATCTCCAATTGCACGCCACGACACAACTGATATATATTGTATTCAAGTTATCTGCAGCAGCATTCTCTCTAGCCTTCATTATCTCTCTCTTAAATTCAAAACAGCCCCAGACTAAAAAAAATAGAAAAATAAAAAGACAAGTAGAAGAAGGAGAAAAGAGAAAGAACATGATGTTTTATTCAACAACAAAAAAACTTTTGGCGAAAAGCGTCAAAAAGAGATCACAAATCTGAAAGAGAAGTACAAAAAAAATACAATTAATGCACTTGAACTCACAAATCTGAAAGAGATCAAAATCTGGAAGGGAATAAACACACATGGAGAAAAAAAAAAGCACTTAGTTACAATTTACAAAATATGATTATCCATGCCCTTTCCTTGCTTACCTCTGCAACCACGCAGAGCAAGAATTTGATAAAATGAAGTAACGCACAGTTCAGACTTCAGAGATAGTGAGAGAGTATAAAGAAAGAAAAACAGTACAAACTACAAAAAAGCCTGGTTTCCCACTACACAGAAATACGAGAAGAGATAAAGTAAAAACCCCCAAAAGCAGAAAAAGACGAAAGAGACCATCATCTCGTCTTCCAAAAAAAAAATCAAAGAGAGACCAAAAGAGAGCCTATGAGATCAAGTAAATGTTACATAATTAATATCATGACCGTAAAATTAAAAAAAAAAGCACAAGTAAATTAACAAATTACCAAGTAAATTGTCCCCGTAAAATGAGAGTCAAAACAACAAGAAGCAATGCAGAACAGATCAGATAACTGTAATGTGTAGAAAAGAGATGAAGTGTAAAACTAATAGAAAAACCAAAAAAAAAAATGTATACAACTAGAAAGTAAGTAACAAAACTGAAAACATGTAACAAAAACAAACCGAGAAGACAGAAGCTAAAAGCAGAAAGGCAAAACCCCAGAAAAACAAATATATCAGAAACCAGAGAAACTTGGCATGCAGTGATGCAGATCCGTCATTGGCAATTGTCCAAAGCAAGCAAGCAAATATACTCATACCCAATGAAGGTAGTTGAACCAGTGCAACAAAACATGGAAGAAAGATGATAATTTTGGCACCTCAAAAGTGGGAAAATGGTAGGAGTACGAGATTCATCACCTTTCTTAGAATGCAGGAAATTGAGGTTGGGGGAACAGAGAAGAGCAGAGTGAGATCAGAGTCAGAGTTAGAGGAAGGAGAGAAAGAGAGTGAAAGAGAGAAGGGGGGTTTGAGTATTAATAAGGAAAGTTAGCGTGGATGGATGGGGCTGGTAGTAGTGCCGCATTCATTGCAAAAGCAGAATAGACAGAACAGAAAGAAAAAGGAGTAAAGGGTAGGAAGGAGGTCAAAAAGAACATAGTAGGATTGTTTAATAGTAAAAAAAAATGGATTTGGATAGGTTCGTCTTAATAGAGAGAGAGAGAGAGGCATAATTATGATAAAATCGCCTTATTTAATATATAAAAGTTTTTATTCTTATGTTTCTCTCCTAAAATAACATTTTTCTTTTAGTTTTAGAAATATATTATCAATAAAGTAAGCCAGGTTAGATACCATTTTATTATAAAATAAAAAAGGTTGATATTAAATTATATTAATTTTACTTTGTAATTGTTTTACTATTACTATTAGAATTTAATTGATATGCACTTATAGTGTAAATTTATTTTACATAGATATTTAATCAAATTTTATCATATAGATATTTGTAGAAATATTTTAGGAAATATTATTACAAAATAGCACTAAAGTGAGATATGATTAGATGCATATATAAAAAAAATTTACATTGATAGTACATGAAAATTAAACTCTTTTTTTATTAGATTTGAATCATCTTATAGCAGTTACTATTCATAATAATATTATAATAGTAATATAATAGTAAGAGTTTAATTTTCATGCACTATCGATGTAAATTATTATAATATTATTATGACTAGTATATGTTATAAGATGATTCAAATCTAATAAAAAAATACCAAATAGTTTTCTATTAGTTTTAGAAATATTATCATTAAAATAAGCCATGTTAATTACCATTTTATTATAAAAATAATGACATTAAATTATACTATTTTTACTTTGTATTTGTTTTATGATCCTTAATATATCTTATTAAAAATTGTATATAATAGCTATTTTTTGACATGCTATAAAAGCACCCGTAAAACACGGATTAATGAATAAAAATATAAAATTCTTATTAAAAATACAACATTCAATATATTGATAACACTATATTCTATTTTTTAATGAAAAAATCTTATTTTTAATTTTCTAAGGAGTGCTTTTAAGACAATATTTGACTTTTTTTATTTGAAAGAGAATTATATTATTAGTGTGACTTTAATTCCTATTTTTGTATCTTGTTTAGGTTTGTAATTATTTTAAGTATCTTTGAACCAACAAATATATAAATATGTGATTATAATTTTCTTGAAAAGCTAAGCAGATATATAAATATGTGATTATAATCTCAATTACAAGCTTTGTATGTCTACAATATTGTGCAGATGAAGGTAGAAGAATCCCCGGAGAGTTAGCTAGATTATATCCTAATTTTACACAACATATATATCACCAATGAGTATTATTGCTTTAAATGATTTTTGTATTCGTTCATTGCTAGTTGTTGATGTTGTTGTGGTGTTAAGTATATTGTCTTGGTGTCTTTTGTAATGATGTATCATATCCATTTAAGGTCCATTTTAGCATTGTGGTACAAATCGCCTATTTTAGCATCATAGTGTGGCAATTTCAAACTATTCTACAAGTATAAGACTAATTTTAATAGCATGCTGTATCGATTTTAACCATCATCATTTACAAAAATTAACTAGCATTTTATATAATGTAGAGTATGATAGTAAAGATGGTAAGGTTTATTTTGTCGTCAATCCACCCACAATACGATGGACACAAAGCAATGTTTAGATTTTAGTTATAAACTTGAGTTCACTTTTTCAATGTAAGTCCACTCCTTCCAAAGTATTTTTTTTAAAGTAACATTGTTTTCAATCTAATTAAACTCAGTTTTATAAGTCCTAAATGTAAATTCAAACTTGCAACAACCTGTTTTTAAAAAGTGGGTTTAAAAGTATAACTCAATCCATTTAAGTTAATTGGCTAGTCAACAAAAAAAAAATAACAAAAGGGGGTTATAGATTGACGAGTAGTTTCAAAAAAGTAATAAAAAAATACAGTCACAAGTTGACGAGTTAACTTACAAAAAGTAATTTTTAAAAAAAAGAAAAATTAAAATTAATTTTTGACTCGATAGATCAATCACACCAACATCACATATAATATTTAGGTCAAACAAAGTGAGTCAAAACAGGTTGATAAATTAAATATACTAACTCAACTCACTAAAATGGACGAGTCAACTAGTCAATCAAGTTGACCCGATAAGTTCTGCATAACTTTTAACAATAAACTACCATTTTACATTGAATGATAGAAGCAAGTATGACAATTTCTAGTAGCTACTATGAATGTAAAAATGGCGGTTAGATTTGCTTTAATTTGTAAAAATATTGTAAAAAGGACATGGGATTTCAAGTTTAGACAATGATTTATGCAATTTTTTTGACTTAATGATTTATGCAATTGAACCAATGATTTATTGACTTAATGTCTTTACCAATTTAATGAATGGTCTGAGTCTGACTATGATAATATTGATTGATTCACATAGTACAAAGGAAATAGCAAGAATCGTTGTGTAGAGTGTATGCTCTATGGCGTGTTGGCTTAAACAAGTGCAAAAGGGAACTTGACCAGCGCGCTGTGATTTATGGTTTTCTCACGAGGTATACGTTATCTCTTACATGTAGCTTCGTTTCATCCATTTTGGCCACAGTGACATGGAGTGGCGTGGACTGGCCACGCAGGCACATGCTGGTTTTATTCAATGTTCAAAAGAAACCTCAAGTTATTTACGCACTGTTTGAAAAAGGCTATAAGAGAGAGTTACCGAGAGAGTTAGGGGACAAAACGTTCGTAGTCTTAAGAATATTGCTTGTTATCTGTCCCCCTTAATTCTGTCAATTTCGTTCCATTCACTTACTTTTCTTTTCTTTTTTTCTTGAAATTTTTTATGAGGATCCAGGTAGAGAAAACAAGCTTTCCGTAAGGAATATGGTCCGCGTGCTTTCGTTGATTTTTTAAGATTAAATTACTCTTTTATTATTTTAAGTTATTTTTATTTTTCAATTCGGTCTTTTATCTATTTTTTGTAACAAAATAACATGTTGTATTTTAAGCGTAAGTAATCCTTTTGTAATATAATAAGCTTATATATAGGTTAAAATGAACTAACAAAATATTCAAATGAATTAAGATAAGGCTATTTGAAAAAATATAGAGGTAATATACATATACATAATTATGACAATGAAAAAGTAATTAACAAAAATATTTTTTGTTGGATAGGCATATATTAATAATTAGTATTAGTATGTTATATTAGTGGGAGATTTAAACACATGACATTTTTATCACTATAACCCTTTTATTCTTCATTTTCTCTCTCTTAACCACCAAATTACCTTATGAGTTGATCTCACTCGATTTCAAGTAATTAAAAAAATATAAAAAGACTACTTTGTTAAAAAGGTAAAAAAAACTAATTTTTCTTTTTTTTTTATTACGAGGTATTAATATTATTGTATTTTTTGAGCATGAGATTAATTTCCATTCAAATATATTAGTAAAAATTATTCCTTTTGCTGTTGATAAAATGGACGTGTGGAATTATATCAAACCAATGGCGTTATGGACTTCGGGGCTGGGCTCAATGCAAAGTGGCAACCGAAACACGGAGCCGCTCCCTCTTCTTTTCATGGAGAAAGTCCATTACAGGATAACCTCTGTTTTTTTTTTCTTTTATTCTTTTACCCACAGTTTAACTTTGAGAAAGGGATTAAAGTTATTTTCACTGTTTGCATTATGAAACTTCAAAAACAGAAAGTAAATTAAAAATGAAAAATATTTTATAATTAAAATTAAAGTTAAGAAATAACTATAAAAAATGTTTGTTCAGGTAAACAGATTTTTTATTTTTTAAAAAATAAATCCAATTTTTTTTTTTAAATGGTATTGATTCAAGTGACCAAACGGTACCCTTCAGTCAATCAGTTGACGAAATAGCTGGATTATCAATTTTTTTTGAATTAATCTATTTATTTTCACAAACTATTTTTCACCTCGTTTTAAAATTGAATATCTTTATAAACATAACAAATATCCATAAAAAATATGGAATATGAAAACTAAACTAATTACTAAATTTTAATATTTTATTGTTGATAAGTTTACTTTGACCTAGTCATCGAAATATCTTATTTTCAGATTTTGCTAGCAGCTCCACTAATCCAAATGCAGCCAAATTACATGCAAACGAATGACTTTATCTTTTACGATAAAATGGTATTTCTTTGAGATTTTTTTCTCGAATTATAAAGAGAGTTTCGTCACTATGCTCTTTTATTTAAAAATGAAACAAATTGATCACTTAAACTTGAGCTAGACTTTTTTTCTCTCCAGTTATTGTATTAGCAATTGCCAATTAACTTTGTATCAAAAAAAGCAATTGCCAATTAACTGATGACTCATGCATGAAAACAGCCTCGTCCTTTTCATGATGAATAAAGTGGACACCATCACGGATATCCACCAGCTTTTTATAGTGGCTTTTTAGCTTTTCATTTAATTTGTATTTAAATATCCAGCTGCACCAATAGAAATTACGCAGTTTTTGTATATCGAAAAAAAATAGAAATTACGGAGTTTTTTTTTCACTTTTTTGTACGTGTGTATGTATCCTCTTTTTTTCTTTCCTTTTTTTAATTTTTTTCCCTTCCATTGGTTGGATAGCTAGAGACCATAGTCTTTTTCAGTTTTTCTACATCCTTTTATAATAATTTATGTTTATGCCCTCCATCTTTACAACAAATTGTCCAAAAAGTTGGAACTTTTTTTAAAAAAAAAACTTTACTATTTTGCTTTCTAGGGATATGTAGCCTATGCAAAGCACTATTCTGGTCCTGGCAACTCAAGTTATCTTCTTCCTATGATAATTTTTATATTTTTTTCCACAAATGGAGCAGATTCAAAAAAATAAAAAATAAAAAAATCATTGATCAATTTTATCTTCTAGGGAGATTAATATAAACACATGTAAAATAAAAATTAAACGAGTGTTGGGTGTGAAGGCCCCAGTATTGTCTTTTAAATTAAGGGGAAAATGTCTTGTGTCTTGCTAAGTGAAATTAACAAATGACGTACCAACAAGGTATCACCATCCACCAACAAAGAATCCAACCATTTTTTCCGTTGTTAGATAATTTTTTTTCCAATTTATGTATTGCCTTGGCTAATATTAATACAACTTATAAAAGCTATTCATTACAAACTATATCATACCTATTTTTTTTTGGTCTAAAATTGTTTTTTTTCTTGAATAATTTGATTTTGTTGGGCTCCGCTTTTTTTTCTACACACAGAAAGAGATTAATGTATCTAGGTATCATTTTTTTTTGGGTTAGACCTAGTCAGTCACCTATCATTAAAACAGGGGACAGGGTCTGTATCAAAAAAAAAACAGGGGACAGGGTCACGGTTGAATAACTGAGTCCGATTGCTTGGGATCCAAAACTTTGTTGTACTGAGTCAGGCTGTTACATGCAGGGCCACACTGCTCAACCCATAGGCACTGGCACATTGTTTACATTATATTTTTGGTCAAACACATTGTTTACATTAGCCTTCTCTATTTGACAATAAAAAAAAACATTGGCCTTCTGTAATGAGCCCATAGTCATTACATGTTAGGCCGAAACACTCATCTGGGAACGACAATGGGTAGAATATGGGTAGGATACTATAGTATCCATTCTTGTATTTGTAATTTTAAAAAATATCTGTATCCGATCCCATGCCTGTGTGGGTAGTAACTTTGATCCCCATACCCTTACCCGTTGGGTATCTAAATACTCGTATCGGTGCCCGTTACCCGCACTTTAACTATGAAAATTCAAAAATTAATTTTTCAAATACAATACACAATATTATGTCTCAAGGACACGTAAGGAATTTGCCGGTGAAGGACATGGGAATGAGATAGAATGGTGTCAGTGAAGAAGGTTTGTCATCGCAGATCAAAGAAGTGGGACAATAATAGCGCAAGTGAATGAGGTACAATGAAGCAAGCTTGTCGTCATCCACAATAACGATGAAAGACACGGTAAAGGAAAGCAAAGAGTCAAAAAAATGTATCTCATGGGGAAAGGAAAAGAAATGTGTCTTATGACTATAGTGTCTTGTGCATGGGTTACTTTAAGATTAAGGCCCTGTTTGGATAACAAGCTTATTTACTGCTTATGACATAAGTTGTATAAGCTACTTTTATAATCGAAGAAAAATTATAGTGAAACTTATTTTATATAAGTCATAAGCTGTTTTGATAAGCTATCCTGGGTAGCTTATGAAAAATAAGTCCAAAACAGCTTATGAATCAGTCATAAGCTGTGTCCATAAGCTCTGCATAAGCCAATCCAAATAGGTCATAAGAATTAGTTTATAAATTTTTTTAAGAGTTATTAAATTTAATATATATATATATATATACACATATATAAATATAAATATAAATAAATATTATATATGTGTGCAGGTCTGGGCGGGGTGGGTACTAAAGTATTTGTACCCGCACCTGTTTCTATCAAATTTTACAGGTAATTACCTGTACTCGTGTCCATACCCATTGAGTGGGTAATTACCCTCCTCATTATAGGTGATTTTTGCGGGTGCCCAATGGATATGAGTCCAATTGCTATCCCTACACTCATCCCATGATCACACCCCGGCTTGATGCTCATCAACTCTTATTTCTCAACGGGTAGAATTACTTGCATATATTTTGGTCCCCTAAAGATTACGATTGTGTAATTTTAATTTTTCTATTTTTAATTGTATGATTTTTGTCCCGATATTCCAATTGTTACAATTAGATATATTTGGTCTATTGTCCATTCTTTTCTTTTAATACAAAAACCTATGTGAGACTGATAATATGATTTATGGAAATGACACAAGGGTTATAGTCTATCCAATAGCATAATACTCCCTTCGGTCCAAAATATAAGCAACAAATATACTTTTTTTTTAGTCTAAAATATAAGTAACATTCATCAATTTTCATATAAATTAAATATTAGTTTTCCAATTATACCATTCATTTAATATAATATTCATATTTACGAGAGACATCAAATGGGGTAATTTTGAAAAAAAAATTAAAACTAGTGAATATTAATTAAAATTATCCAATTTTAAACCATTCATTGGTCTATATATTTTTATACTATATTATTTATATTTTAAATCGGAGAGAGTATACTGATTACTAAAAATTCATACAACATATTTACATATTTTAGGTACTTTTATGAAGCGACCTGACACCTTTATTATCCTTTACTTTAGTGATTAAACATTTTAAATATTGCTCCGTCAAATTTTCCTCACGAGTAGATTGAAATATTTTATTGGTAAATGGTGATGCAGATTTTTACGTATAGATTTCAAGTTCAAAAGGAAAAATACTTTAGGACCCAACTTTTGCCGACTAATATCTAGCTATTTTTTTTTTATACAACTAATATCTAGCTATTTGCATGACTATCTTTTGATCTCATATTATTTTTTCTCAACCACGGTTTGTAGGTATATTATTGGGATTGGATTGACTTGAAATTGATTTAATTATTCTAGGTTGATTTTCATATTAGAAATTTCATATTATCATATTTGGTATGAATGTTTTAATTATTTTTTAAAAATAGTGTTTCCAGGTTTTTTAAAAAAAATTATGTTTCTTAACAAAACATTCCCGCTATGGGGATGAAAATCCCAGATTCCCTGAAGATGGAAAATTTAGTGTAAGCATTTTCTGACATTTTCAAAAAAGATTAGACATATCAACATCCTTCTTTAAGTTAGCTTTTATTTTTGCAATGAAATTTTAAAAGCGATAAGATGAGTTTACATATTCAACTAAGTCCATCAGTTAAAATCCAAATCATTAGAGAAACGACATGGAAAAATCAACAAGAAATCAAACGTTTGGCTGAAAATTCCTTGGGATTTTGTAAGTATATTAAATTGGTGAGATGATGATGCCGAATCATGTACTTTTCTCCTACGTTGAGGCTGCGTGTTGGGCATATAAATCCAAATCGGAGATGGCTCCTTTAAAGTTCACTTTACATTGTAAAGTAATTAGTATGTGCGACCCATGCACATAGCAAAAACTGATATTATAAGTACATGTATAATAAATCATGAATGTGTTGGAATATCATTTTTTGATTTTCTCATTAATGATTAATATTACTTACATTTTATTCACTTTAGAAGAGTCAAATCCAAATCACTATTACTAAGATTATAAAGCCATACTAGCGAATTACTGCCGATGAATACGGGCAAGAGAAGACCACAACTCTTGTTAGATGTATCGTGCTCTTCTCTAGTGAAAAACAAGGATTAATGAGTATGTTTGGACAAATAATTTAATTCAGAAGTAATTATTTGACAGACCTTTGTCAAGTGTATGTATAAGTTGATTTTGTAATCAAAAAGTTTATCAACTTAAATTTTGTATAAGTTCTGCATAATCTATTTCTATATACAAAACTATCCCATTAACTTGTAAAAATAAGTTAAAAATAGCTTATAGGCATATTATAAACTATTTTTATAAAATATTTCAAATATCTAAATAAATATTTATACTATGAGATAAACTCAAATAAATTCTTCAAAGCATATCCTTGTTTCAATTCTGAAGTTTGTATTGACTTATTAAGCACACGACACCACGAACCAGACATGTGGAAATTTATGAATTTATGAAGATAAGTATAACTAACTCTCCAATTGAACAAACCATACTTTGTGGCCTTGTCAACAATGCCAATCTTCAACCTATAAATACCTATTTGTGGACATTTTTATATGTAGCTATAGTCTATATATAGTTTAAAAGACTGTAGAATTAACATCTTAATACACGGGCAAATAATATTGTAAAAAATATATATGTGCCATAGAATTTGTCTGCTGCACTGTTGAAGCTGTCAAACACACTTAGTCATGTTTGGATAATAAGTTTATTTATTGTTTATGGCATAAGCTGTATAAGTTACTTTTATAATCGAAGAAAAATTATAGTGAAATTTATTTTATATAAGTCATAAGTTGTTTTGATAAGCTATCATGGGTAGCTTATGAAAAATAAACCAAAAACAACTTATGAATCAGTCATAAGCTGTATTCATAAGCTCTGCATAAGTCAATCCAAACAAACACTTATAACGATCAAGGGCTGAACTTGAGGCAAGATGATTGGACTGTACCTGCACATTACACACAGCAATTCCCTTAACTAATGACTGGCCGATCAGAAGCGCAGTTAAAAACACGTTCATGGGAAGTAATTGTAGGACTAGAGCGAGAGCTTGATCAAATCTTTTTAGATATATAAATATAAATATTAAAAATTAATATATTATATTAATGAGAGAAATTTGAACCCATAATCTCTATAACCTCCTTATCACTTGAAAGAAGAATAAACGAGGAATCAAACCCGTTATTAACGGGACGGCATCCAGAAATTGGTCACCACCAATCAAATTTCCAACCCCGTTATTATTAGGATTATGAATGAATGAATTATGAATTATAATTCCCTTGCTAGCGTCCATCTTTGACATGTGTGTGGCCTTGGTCTTTAATCATGGTACCGTGGTTTGTCGGCAGAATGGACCGGTCACGCATAAATTAAAATAAATGTATACCTCTTTTTCCTTTTCTATTAATCAATTTTATTCTAGATGCAGCTAGAGTTAGCAAAATGGGTTTTTAGACTGGATTTGGGTTGGTCTGCATCAGGTTTGGGCTTTTGGGCCGGGTCAAAAAAACTTAGATTAAAAACGGGCTCGAATTTGTGTGTCCGAACCCTCCACTTTTCGGGCTTGAACTCGGACTTTAGCTTATATTTTTCAGGTAGCCCGCTTTGGGCTCGGGTTTTATTGGGTTCGGACTTTGTCGGACCGGGTCAAAAAAACCCAAATTAAAAACGGACTCAAATTTATATATCCAAGTCTTTTATATTTTAGGCTTTTTTTGGCCCGACCCATCAACTCTGACCCATTTTACCAGCTCTACCTGCGGCGTACAGGGGTGGATGACTTTTTAAGGATTGATCGGGTAATTTTGCTTTATAATACCATTTCATTTCTTATCACTTTCTTCCTCATATATCTATATTGTAGGGCCTGTACCCCCATCGGTAACGAACCTCGAGTTTTGGCACCTAGCTGGGACTCAATTTTTTGTTTTAAGCGGTAGTCTAATTGATCTAATGCAAATCTAATTGGGCAATTTTAAACACGAAAACTTTCTACAGCATCTGCCACAGAAAAAATGAAGGGGTAAGGGATTGGACCTCTAATTAAGTAATGAGTAATTGCAGATAAATTTCACATTTTTCAAAAGTAGGATGTTTATATCGTTTTCCCCAATTATCCCACCAACGTGTTTGTTTTCGCGTCAAAACACACCCAAATGCACGCTAAACACACATTACTTTTGTTTGCTACGTTGGCATATAAGTAACTAGTATGGAGCCCGTGCAACGCACGGGTTAAATAAAGGAACGTGTGAATTAATCAACAAATAATCGTAATAAATTTAAGATATTTCATACTAACATGTGTTTAATTTGTAAATATAGAAATGATAATGCTAATAAAGAATAAATACAAAGTCAAGATCATATAAGATCTTGATATATGGTATATCAATTTATAGTTGGGATCTATTTTTCTATTTTGATGTGTATGCATACATTTTTCCATGACTTCCCCCTAATTTAAAACATACACAACATTCATTACTCAAATATATATAACAGCTTTATTTGCACTAAAAACCAATAACTGAAATCTGGTAATATATTGAACTAAAAATTACCTACCAAAACACAACCCATTAAGTGTGTGTTTGTGTGTGTTTGTTTAAGATTATCAAACATACGTTTGCCCCCAAAATAGAGTTTGACTTGGTCAAATTTAATTTTGGCAAAAAGTTGGTGTGTTTGTTTACTCAAACGTGAAAATTCGAAATGCAGTTTTGAGATCCAAAATCAATTCTGGTGGAAGGAGGTCCTGGGTTGCTTTTCTATTTGTAAAATCATGTTTGGGTGTGGGACCCACAAATTTTTTTATATTTACACATCAAAAGTGGTTCTACCTTTAGCATCCAAACACAATCAATTCTTCTGAACACACTTTTAAAATATCATTACCAAACACAAATCAATTCTTTTCAACACAATTTTTTTAAAATCAATTCTTCAAACACAATTCTATCAAACACAATTCTTCCAAAATCTAAAACAAATGGACACTAATTAATTAGTATCTGTTATTGGGTATCTATATCTATATTTATATTTATTTATATACTTAGTATCTTAATTGATAAATCAACTATTATGTATGTAATTAGGCTACCCGTCAAAAGCAATATTCGCCTTCAAACATTCTATATTTCAAGTTGAACTTCAGCGATATATGTTTATTTCTTTCATATAGTTATACATATATTCATCCATGATAGTCAAACAAAATATTAAGATTGAGATAAGATTAATAATATAACATAAAATAAATAAAATAAAATTAGAAAACAAACATAATATTAATTAGATTATAACAAACATCAAACATAGTGTTCAAGAGTGTTAGTATCTAATCTAAGAAATTGAGAAAGTAGACTAAAAACAATTTGTCTAAGAGAATGGGTATGACGCTTTTACACGGGGATTGTGAACTTATTCACAGCTGTGAATGAGTCTGACATGAGAAGTCAACATTTTCATTGATGGGTCTGACGGGTTGACACTGGTGATGTGATTTTATTCACAATTGTGACGAACTCTGTATTCAGAAGTAATCTGTTTTCTTTTCGAGGAATGGCTAACGCTTTTACACCCGGGTTGTGAATTTATTCACAGCTGTGAATGAGTCTGACATGAGAAGTCTACATTTTCCTTGATGGGTCTGACGGTTTCACACCAGTGATGTGATTTTTTTCACATTTATGAAAAACTCTGTATTCAGAAGTCTATATTTATGTGCAATTAGTTTTTCTACGTGAAGTTATTTGTCTTTTATGGTCTAAGTTCAATTCAGATACCAATGTTGTGAGTGATATAAGGGGAGTATCTGTTGAAAAAAAATTCCATTAAAAATTTAAATAACATTTGTACATAAATTGGGTAAAAAAAAAAATATAATGCATTCATATTCTAAGTGGTCTTACTCCAGTTTAAACTTAATTAATATATTTGCTCCCCATAAAAATTTTCAAAAGTAAATTATTTTATTATATTATCATTATTTCCTTTAAAGTGACCTACAGAATTAGTAATATTCAAAATATGAGTAAAAGCAATAGGATAAATTTTCAATAATCAGATCGCATTAAGACTTCCACCACCCTTATCATTGTATATTTTATGCTGTAAAAAAATGTCTGTCATGTTCATACATGCTTTTAGCTTACTCAAACAAAATGAAAATCCTACTTTTTTTAATATGTATAATACTTGCATCATATGTGTAAAGTAAGTAAAACTAAGACAATTAATGAAGGCATTAAAATTAACCAAAAAACAAATACGTAAATCGAACTGATAAGTCAGACATAATGTGCAAAAAGTATTTAGTCAAGTAGAATAATCATTATACAGTTATACAAATTGCAAAATAATAATGCAAAATAAGAAAAAGAAGCTCCAGACTATATCTTGTTTCCATCTTTATAAACATATACGGACGATCTTGCAGAAAACTGTAATGGTTCATAAGTGAAAGCTCCCAACTCTATCCTGTTCTGTCCAGTTAGTTGATTTTTAACAAAAAGAAGAACTCCATCCACCTTACAGAATTTGCTCATCAGAGGTCCACTTCACTTTAAACAAAAACATCTTTTGTGTGTCATCCTCAATACTTGGTTCTGTAATATATTTGATTTGATTTGAAGACAGTACGTTAGATTTGTTCCTTATAAGAAAAGACTTTGTCTCATTTTGAATGTACTCCTTTTTATTACTATCTCAATGATCATTCTATCTCTAAGTAATAAAGTCCCGAAACTCAAAAATACTCTGTCTCATTTTGTGGTGCGCCAAGCTTGCCAGTTCTTTTTATTACAGGTTATTCACTTGAGTATCGTGTAATTCTTTCCTTCCCCGTGATTTTTCTTGTAGGATTTGCTTTAGTTCTTCTTCTTTTGTTTTAAATGTCCAAGTAAATATATTAAATTAATTTGATAATTTGTCAAGTAAATCTAAATTAATTAAGAAAAAAAAACACAATTCTCTATTATCTTTTTGAATTATATTACATACGTAATATGTATTTTTTCCAATAATAAGTAAACAATAATTATATTTGTATAAAATATAATTATTTAACATGTTCCTATTATTATAATGATGATGTTACATCATTAAACTTTGAAAAAGTTACATATAATTTATATTTTTAAAATAAATTAATCAATTTAATTTACATATTAAACTCAATAATCACACATATACGAATTGAGAATTTGTATTAATTACTTTGAGTTAAAAGGTAAAAAACAATACCTTTAAATATTTGTTACTAACACAATTATATGTTGGAAAATACTAATCGACACAACATATGATTGTACGAAAACTTCACGAATTGATTTTGTGTTGTTGATCGGATTTCAATCCAATATTCTCTCTCCTTGTTTTCATTCTGATTCGTTGATTGTTTTGTTGATTCGTTGATTGTTTTGTCGTTTCTTTCTGTGACAAAAATGTCGTGCCACCAAGCATTGCTCTTATATGTTATAAATTCACTTGAGAACAGAAAAAAAAAAAACCATGGGAAAGTTGAAAGACCCTTGAGTTCAACTATGATATTTGGTACTTTTCTTTTTTGTAATTCCCCATCATTTTTAAGTCTATATTTTTAATCTTTATTTTTCATGTACTACTTTTTATCACTATCTCAATGATCATTCTGTCTTCAAGTACTGAAGTCCTGAAACACAAAAATACTTTATTTCATTTTGTGGCACACCAATCAAAGCATAACTATTTTTTAGTACAGGTTGTTCACTTAAGTATCTTGATCTAATTCTTTCCTTCCCCGTGATTTTACCCTCTAGGAATTGCTTCAACTTCATCTTCTTTTGTTTTAAAGGTCAAAGTATACTGCATGGTAATATGTAATTTTTCACAGCAATAGGTAAATAATAATTAAGTTTGTGTAAAATATAATTACTTAACTCGTTCTTGTTATTAAAAGGATGACGCTGCATCATTACAGTTTGAAAAAGTTATATATGATTCATATTTTAAAAATAAATTTATTAATTTAATTGACATATTAATCCCAATAATCAAAAATATATGAATCGACAATTTGTAATAATTACTTTGAGTTAAAAAGTATAAAATACCTTTAAAATATTGATATTAACATAATTGTATGCTATAAATTCACTTAAAAACAAAAAAAAAATGATGAGAAAGTTTATAAACCCTTGAGTCGAACTATGGTTTTTGCAACTTTATTTTTTTGCAATTCACCGACACTTTTAAGTGTCTATCTATCCTTTTTGTTTTTATTTTTTATGTATTACTTTTTATTACTATCTCAATGATCATTTTGCCTCCAAGTGAGTCATGAAACATAAAAACATTCCATTTCATTTTGTAGCACACCAAGCAAAGCATGCTTGTTTTTTTGTTATAGGTTGTTCACTTAAGTATCATCTAATTCTTTCATTCTATGTGATTTTCTCTTCTAGGAAATGCTTCAACTTCTTCTTCCTTTGTTTTAAATGTCCAAGTAAATATATAAAATTAATTTGATAATTATTCGTGTAACTTTAAATTAATTAAGAAAAAATTACAATACTCTAATTTCTATCACTACGTACCATGTAAATCCCTCTTCACAAAGGGTTGCTAAGTGTATGGTATGCAACTATGCATCAATCACTCTTGCAGATTAAAAAAAAGGAGTAAAAGTAATTAAGAATAAATTCTAAAAAGGTAATTCCATGCCCAGCTGTGATTGTAAGCTATTAAGATTAAGATAATGTTTTTCTCACAATAAAAGTGCATATCTTTGTTGCAAACTCAAAGGAATACATTTTTTTTTATCAAAGGGAAAGATAAAAGGAAACGAAAGACAAATACTCTCCTAGTCTAACTCCGTGCAATTCCATCCAGTTGCTGTTGCGTACTGTCACAAAAGCAATTTGCTGCATTTGACCGGGTTTTATATTGGAGGACATGTTCACATGAAAATGGGACTCCGCATAATTTTTTCATTTTTGGATTGCTGCACATTTGAGGTGGAATTGCACAAAACACAATATATCTCTGCTAGAGGCCTATCAGATAAGACTTTGACACACGTTCCACTTTAGTTACATTTACTGATACAGATTTAACTCTTTTTGTAATTTTGAGTCAATGATGGACACCCTATATGAACTTTCTTTGGAGCTTGGTACGCTTTGTATTTGAGCATGCTTGTTATTGATATAATTCAGTTGTCTTTTCAAAAAAAAAAAGTCGAACTCTTTGTAATACCGTGTAGAAGTTTACATACTATATAGACCAAAAAAAAAAGAAGTTTACATACTGTGCCACTACTTCCTCATGAGAATGAATAAAAAAATCTAGGATAATGTGATCAGCACATATAATGACAAAAGCAAATGAACCTTGATCAACTCCAAAATTGCTACCAAAATTTGTGACCACGAAACATCCAACAGATACAAAGGATTCAATCCATACAAACACCATTACAACAATAAGTACCCCTCTCCTATAATATCAGTAACAATATAAGCCAGCCCATTTTGAGTGCTTGAAAACCGACACCTAAACTGGAAGCAATTTATAATG
The DNA here is from genome assembly GCA_030159175.1 of Glycyrrhiza uralensis. Classification (NCBI taxonomy): domain Eukaryota; kingdom Viridiplantae; phylum Streptophyta; class Magnoliopsida; order Fabales; family Fabaceae; genus Glycyrrhiza; species Glycyrrhiza uralensis. The sequence goes on along the minus strand of BRZY01000003.1, from coordinate 48,927,164 downwards.
CACCAAGAACAAAGATGCATCAATTCCTGGGAGGTTGCAAAGTAACAGACTCATTCTTAAGCAAAGATTAAATCAATTTCTACTTCTACCAGATAAGAAAATTCAAGATGCAAATATACTCATCATATCTTACTGCCTTAGCTATAATTGCATCAACAACAACATCTCACATGCCTTAGCCCAAGCTCTGCTGTTTTGCAAAGAAGGAAACCCAGAATTAGATTGCTTCAAAGTTGTGAGCTTGATTGTATATCTTCTATTTCTACACAACAAATTCAATTTGCACAGCAATGTAATCAGGCATCTATATACAACATTCTATTCCAAACAGAATCCATGGTCACAAAATTAATATATCAAGACCAGCAATGAATGTGTTCAAGGCACATCCAATAGGTATTTTTTTTTAACATAAGAAAAAGAAACTCATTGATAAAGAAGAGAATAAAAAAAGCATGGGATTGAGATGTACTACACCAGAAAACTACTAAATAAGAAATTTGCAAAGTAGCAGAAAAACAATACTCAAGAATAGCAATGCACATGACAGTCCAATGACCATGTAAATCTGAAATGGCAACATCCTTATAAATAACCATGATTAAAAGCAAATCGCTCTCAATATAAACTTTAATGATCAATATTTGAAAATCCCCTGGATGATTTCATGTCTATTACCGAGGGTAGATTGTGTCCCAATATTTTTTATTCCTATAGACTTGGCAGCAACAGCAGCAACATTGAGCATTATTTCATGCACCTGTTGGTAAATAAGAGAAAATAAATATGCATCTTCAATCATGATATTGTTTCCTCCAAAACCAAAATATGTATCAATGTTTATGTTACATGAATGGAAAAGTTTAAGATTTTTAGGGAATTGTCCCTTCAAAACACACCAAAATAGTGAAATGAAGTCAGAATGAATCCTTTTTATCAATTTTTAACACCCCAAACTTTCTCCAGCTAAATCATTGGTTGACAGTGGAAGCTCATAAGAAAAAGGCACAGAAGCATTTTTAATTTTTATTATTATAGAAATAGAAATATTGATATTAAAAGGAAGGTAAAGAAAACTATACATGCACCAGCACCACAACCACCTCCATTCCTCCAAGCCTAGCAGACACGTCTGTGATTTTCCCATCATTTACTGTCCTTCAATTTGCACTGCAATATAATAAAGCATCTATATACAACATTATATTCCAATAAAAACAGGGTAATAGATGTCAAAGTAAAAAACACAGACTGTATCATTTACTTGTTAAAATGCAAATCTAATGATGAAACACAACCCACCTTTACCAAGGAGTCTTTTGCTATTGGTTGCTCTTGGCTTTTCAATGTTTCATTTTTCAAACTTTTTATCTGCAAATGAACATGGGGCAAGTCAACCTTGGTTTTATCTTTAATAAGCAACAATTTAAATAGAGGGAGAAATGAATATGGCGACAAAAATTACGGAGCAGAAATAGAGAAGAGGGCAGAGAAGGAGGTAATGATTCACGAGCCACCTCTGGGCAAAAATTCTGCCACTATCTCACAATCAACAGCCACCACTGTGAATCACCACCATGCAAGCCAGATCTTTTCCCCAAAAACCTCTCCATTTCAGCAACCAGAAACATAAAAATAAAATCCCATAAACTTATAAAAGACGAATGTGTTACCAACAGTGGTTCAACCGAATCTTCTTCTTCAACTCCATCATCCTCTCCTTCGGCCTTCTTTATCTGCTTCCTTCCACTTCTGAATAGACGCCGTCGTCGTATGCCATCAAAGCTCTGTCGCCCTTAAAGCCCGTGAAAGCTCCTTCTTTATAGTGTTGTTGTGTGTGAGAGAGAAGGATCTCAGAGACAGTGTGTGTCTGTGATGTAGGTGGGTGAAGGAGTTTGAAAATATTCTGGGAGAGGAAACCGAAAGGCAAAAAGAGGAAAACACTATGAAAATTTTTTTTGGGTCAAATAAAACACTTTGAAATTTAAAATTGAATTTGGATTAGTGGAGTGGGCTGAAGCTTGTAGTGGACGCCTATGGACCTCTCTCAGCTCGTGACTCGGGGCCCGTGAAGTTTCCAGTGGAAGCTTCATAATTTCCCTCCAAAATCCTATTCTCTCTCCAATTTTGTGTCACAAATTTGAATTAGTTTCCTAAATTGGCAAATTATCACCAAAGCTTCTCCAAGAAGAGACTTAATGTGAGATTGACACCTAATAAAAATTTTCCAAATGGTGATTACTACATGTATATGTATAGATATGTATAGATGTATATGTATAGATGTATAGATTTAATGTATACTGTATTACTACCTCTGGTTCCATATATAAGAGACAAATATTTAATTTACAAAGATCAATAAAAGATAATTAAATGAGTTAGTGGTAATTAATATAAACTTTATTCCAATATTATCTCTTATAGTAAATTATTAAAATGGTGGCTTATATATTTAATGACATTAAATCACTTTTAATTTTCAAGCATATTATTCTCTCTTCAATTGGTATAAAAGGAAATTTATACAATTGATATATTTAAAATAAGTTTATATTTCTTATAATTTGGACAAAAAAATAATCCCAAATTGTTTTATATACAGGACCGGATGTAGTATTATATTGACATCCCACTATGCATTTACTAATCTTACCTAAATCAATTATTTCTCCCATTATCTGCAAATCATCCTCACGGATATCGTTATTCTACTTTTGGTGTCTGACTTTCAAATTATAGACAGATCCTCACCTGATCATGCAACAAGACTCATATGGTTAATGATGGCATCATCATAACCTTGTTTCTTATATCTGCATATAGTCTATGGAAAAATTATTACAATAAGTACAACCTCTAATTTTTACTCACATCTCCAGCCACCCCATAAGTTGAACAAATTAAGCCTAAGTGGCGTATGATTAATTTGTTATTTTAATTTCACACACAAAAATGTACATCAGAGTGTGACTTTTTCTTTCTTTCTTTTTCTTTTTTCATTTCCTTCTTTTTATTTTCCTATTTTAGATTTTCTTGGACTAAATGTTATGCAACATGAGTTTTGTGTGGGTTAAATTATATCAGTTGTTTCATTAATATTTGGACAAAAAAAAGCTTTGGTACTTATTCTATTTATAAAATATCATTGATTGGCAAGAATAAGATGGCAATCAAAGTCAGAATAAGATCGGCCCTAATGATTTCTTAACAAAAATTGAACTATATATATGTATGCAATGAATTTTGATTTCTAATTAGCCACTTCATAGATTAAGGAAAAAGGAACAGTGTGTTCGAGATCAACTAGGTCACTTAATTTTTCCTTTTCAATTAACTGTTGCAAACCTATAAGCAGAATCAATCTTAATATGGCATTTCAAGATGCTACATTACCGGATAAAGCTCGCACATTGTTGTTTGGTCCACGATTTCCTCCGCACTGTTAGCTTCCCACATTATACAGTACCAACTTTTGATGTGCCTTTCTTTTGGGAGTCAAACAAAACGCGATTATTACTTCAGTATTTCAATTTTCACCTTGAATTCAAGTTAAGATCGTAGATCTTAATTCATTGCACTATTAATCCGGAGAGAGGAGAAAAGACCAATGAAATACGTACAGGTAAGTCATTGTCGTTTATGGTTTGGGTTGGGGCAAGATGCAAATATTTTCTTTTTGGCAAAACCAATGGTGTGAACATGTGATCATGGTCATGGAGGATAAATGAGAAAGATAATTACTTAAAGAATTTAACTAGTATAACATTGATAGTGTAAAAAAATTTTACACCAATTTTTAATCATATTTCACTAATTATATTTTTATACAAATTTTATAGAAATTATTATTATAAGATAACACTATAATAAAATATGATTGAATATTAATATAAAAAAAAATTATACCGTATAATAATTAAACTCATTTTTCAGTTGAAGCACGTGTTTATTAAATATAGAGTAAAATACACTTTCTTTTTTTTTTCCTCCGAGAGATATTAATATTATACTCCCTTTTCTTTTTGTTTGAAAACACACACTCTCCTCCCCTAAGAGATACTATTATTACACTTCCATCCCCTTTTATTTGAAAACATGCACTCCCTTCCCTTCAAAGATAAAATATAATACCCCTTTCTCCATTTTTGTAATTTTTTGTTAACGTAAAAGTTAGCCTCTGTTAAAATATTTTTTATTACTATAATATCTTTTTACTTTTTATTTCGTTTCTATTTTTGCCTTATTTCTTTTTCCATTTCAATTTTTTATTCCTGAAATCAGAATCACTGTTTTACTGCCATTCACTACCACATTTCACCAACAATGGTTTCGATTTGGTTTTAGTGGAATGTGGTGGTGAACGGCGGTGAAACGATCTGATTTCAGAAATCAAAAATTGGAATGAGAAAAAAAATAAAGCAAAAACGGAAATAAAATAAAAGATAGAAGGTTATTATAGTAATAAAAAAATATTTTAACGGAGACTAACTTTTACGTTAACAGAAAATTACAAAATTGGAAAAAAGTGTCTTATATTTTATCTTTGAAGAAAATAAAGTGTGTGTTTTCAAATAAAAAAAAATATAATATTAATATCTTTACAAAAAAAGAGTATATATTTTCAAATAAAAAAAATACAATATTGATATTTTTAAAAAAAATAATATATTTTACTCTTAAATATACGTAATGATCGCACTTGTACGTTTACCGGAAAGAGGACAGAGAAAGAGCAGAAACACAGCCAAAGGATATACTCCCTCCGGTCCTTTTTATAAGAAATATAGTACAAAATCATTAAGACCAAGAAAGTGTATTGAAATTGGTTAATTATAATTAATGATACTATAATTTTTCAAAAATATCCTTTTAAAGATTGGTGACTTTTGATATTATTTTTGTGGGTCTCATAATAAATAAAGATAAAATTAAAAATAAGCAATTAATATTGGTGAAAATAAGATATTATTTTTTATAAAAAAGACTATCAAAATGACTCTCTTTATTTTTTATATATAGGACCGGAGGGAGTATGTCAGACGATAGATGTGTAGGCCCTCCTCAGTTCAAGTCCATCCAAGTCCAACACTGTTAAATTTAAGAAAATGTTCTTGGCGTGCTGATCCTTGACAAGGGTCCTTAAAATTAAAATGGCTAATATAATTGTTTGTATTTTTCAATTAAAAAGTATATCATGTTATAAAATAATCGAAACGAGAATAAAACATATAGACATAGAATAATAGATACAAGGGAAAAGAGAGAAAGAGAGAAGAGAGAATGAAAGAATATTTTATTGTTACTCTTTTGGGGTACCAAACCATATACAATGAGGGTGATATTTATAGCCACCAGAAACTCTAATCCTTATTCTAGATAAATACAATTGAGATCTTATCTTGATACCAGAATCTGATATTGTCTAATCTTGATCTTATCTCTCCCAGATATGGACATCCACAAAATATTCATAACACTCTCCCTTGGATGTCCATTAAGGATATGCCTCATTAAAACCTTACTAAGAAAAAACCCAGTGGGAAAAAATTCTTAGTGAAGGAAAAAGAGTACAATATCCATTGCGTAAGATCTGCCTCGTTAAAAACCTTGCATGGAAAACTCAGTGGGACAAAACCATGGCGAAGGAAAAAAGAGTGCAGAACGCATCTATTTCTCCCCCTCATGAAAACAATAATCTCTAAGACGGCAAAGACCGATTCGTTGTACCAGTTGCTCAAAATTTTACTCAGTAGTGACTTTGAAAAGAGATCTGCTAGATCATCATATGAACCAATTTGTTAAATGCTTATATCACCACTCTTTTGAAGATCATGAGTGAAAAGAACTTTGATGGTATTTTGTTCTATCTCCTTTGATATATCCTTCCTTCATCTGAGCAATGCATGCGGTGCCAACTTCGATAACACATCAAGCCCAACTTTGATACATTTGAATAAAATAAATTCATATCCATCGTGCCCATAAGGTAACAAAACATATGTTTGATTTCATTCCAGTGTCTTCATGACTTAGGGGAAGAACTATATATTGCTAATAACAAATATATCAAGACGTATATAATTAGCAAGGTACATTAGTGCCTTAATTGCACTAAGATATGGTACTTCTGGACCAAGTAGTTCTTTATCATTTTCTCGAGGTCTAAAATGACCTTTGTTCACTTCTAGTGACATTACTATTATTGGAGTACACAATGTGACTTGTTCATATAGAACCTCTTTAGCACCTTTGTCATATTAGATTAGAAATATAAGATATTCTATAATATTTAAGAATATCTAAAGAAAATATAATTCAAATAATTATCTTAAATAACTTCAATATTTAACAAGGGTAAATATATAATGACCATAATGCACAAAAATTCTATTCTCCAAATACTCAATCTGTAATTCCAAATAAAACTTTATCCTTCATAAGTCTTTCATATCAAATTATTTCTTTAAGCAATCTATAGTTTTTGGAAGCTCTTCAGGAGTTCCGCTCGACAATATTTTTGGACAAATTGAGTCATTTTTATATCCTCATTTTTTCAAATATTCACTGAGGCAATTATGCGCCCAAATTGTTTTAGTCCATAGAAAGACTTATTCTATTTGATTGAGTATTCTTCTCGAGAGCTCGAATTGTATGCTTCAAACATATTAAATCCTTCAGGGAGTTTTATGTAAATGTCATTATCAAGTGAGCCAAACAATATCCATCAAATGTAAATTGAGCCATTCATATGCTACTACTCTAGCATTCTACCTTGTCAAAATCAAAGCCAGGTCTTTGCGATTTTCAAAATCAAGATCGATCTTTATATCTCATAATTTATTTTCGCACAAAATTCTATTTGTAATCCAACTGGCTTTACACCTTCAGGTTTTCGGACTACGGGTCCAAAGAATTTTTGCTAGCAAATCGAGTATAATTCCACTTCAATAGCATCCTTTTATTTTGGCCAATCATTGCTTTGTCTATAATCCTTAATAGACTTTGTTTCATGATCCTCGTTATCATTTATCACATCTAGCGCTATATTGTGAAGAAAACATCGTCAACGTTGACTTCCTTTCGGTTCCGTCATATTCCATTCATGACATAATTGAGATCTCTTTATTTTCACAAATTTCAGGTACCTGATCAGTCTCTTCTTGGACTGCAAAATCAGTTATGTCTGATAACTATTCTGGAGTGTCAATATCCTCAAATGAGTCATCTTGCCTTTTAACTCCATTTTTTTTTGTTTGAGGATTTTTATCTTTGGAACCGATATTCTACCACGCTTCATGCGTGATTGTCCAACTGGGACATCAATTTTGATTGGAGCAACAACAGCTGGTTTAGTCATTTTTTCAGTGAATGCATTTTGTAATTGGTTTACTAAATTTTGCAATTGAATTATCTTTTGAACTTCTGGTTCACATAGTTTTGTATGAGGATCAAGATGATAATTCATTCTAAATTGACCTTTCCCAGCTGCTTATTCTCTCCCCCTAATGTTGGAAAAACTAACAATTAGCAAACCAAGCTGTAAATGAATCTCTAATTACTGGCTCAATATATTTTGCTAGCTCAAGATATTTTATTATAGATAGAGATTCTTAACAAACATATATATTCCCAACCTTCTTTGGAGACCCATCTTAGTGTGTTGTAATGGATCAACACATCCAAAAATTCTTAGATAGGAGATATTAGGTCCCTAACCAAAAACCAATCGTAAAGGGGAGGACTTGTAAAAATTTGTTGGTCTGATGCGAATGCAAGATTAGATGTCCCCAAACAGAAATTGCAAGTTTTAATCTCATTAGTAATAGTCTTGCAATTAACTTTAGACATTTAATGAATGAATCTGCAAGATTATCATTGTGTATGAACATATGCTACAGGATGTTCAATATCAATTTCAATAAATATATAATACTCATTAAATGCCCGAGATATATAAAATAAATTACATTTTCAAGGTGTATTTTCTTCAAGAAAATGAGCTCTTAATCAATTAATCTCACAAACGTCTGGTTGCTAGTTGACGACAAACAAACAAGTGACCATCTAGTTGATGCATCAATTAAAATCATATAAAATGTAGATGGTCCGCATGGTGGTTCTATGGCTCACAAACATCACCTTGTATATATTCTAAACGTGTGAGAGAATCATTCTCTTTGCCAACTTCTAAGATTTTCTTGGGGAACGAATAGTGCTTAAGATATTATCAAATTGAAGAATCTTCTGGCTCTTCAATGTGTGTCTAGATGAATTTTCAACTATTTCTCGCATCATAATAGACCGGGATGACCCAACCAGTCACATGCCAACAACATACTTATCATAGTTTGTAAACTTCTGGTTTACAATATGTAGTTCAATGCTACAAAGATATTCAATATCTCCTTTATTTCTTGTTTCAATATGGTAATCATCTGAACGGATTGAAACTAACAATATGTAACTTTGTTACTTCAAGTAACAATACATTAGCTCTTCTGGAGCCTCAAATTATCTTTATAGTACCATACATGGTATTAATATTGGTTTATTGCATTACTAAGAATAACCTTGTTATTTTAGATAATAATACATTGGCTCTTCCGGAGTCTCAAATTATTTTTATAGCACCAGATATAGTAGTAACATGGTTTGTTACTTCAGGTAACAAAATATTAGTTTTTCTAAAGCCTTCAATTATCTTAATTTATTGTAATAGATATATTACTAACATTGGTTTGTTACTTCTGGTAACAATACATTTGCTTTTCCGGAGCCACACCAATTATCCTTGTCGTACTAAATGTACTAACATCTATTCCTTGCATTACTAACAATATATTAGCTCTTCCGGAGCATTCAGTTATTCTCATTATTGATATTAATGCAAAACTCATTCTTCCGCAAATAAAGTTAAAAATAAATAAGAAATAAACATAAAGTTCAATTAAAGAGTAAAAACATACTAAATTGAGATTTAATAACGTTAAAATGTAAGTAAATAAATCAACAAGTAAGTGATGTTCATATGACTATAATCATAATCACAATATTTGTTTGAATCTTACTAAAGATCTACAAGATGTTTTGGCATACGACAGGTATACAACCAATGACCCTTGCCTCCACAGTATGTTTGTTATTATGTTCACCCTTTTCTTTTTCGTTATTTTTACAATTTCTTCACTTCTTGGAAGAAATGTCATAGCTTTGACCTTATTTTCTTTTCACTATTTTTCCACTTCTAGGGAAAAATATCATATCTTTGGTCATATATTGATTAGATGTTTTATTCTCTTCTTTGGTAATATCTCCAAGACCATTTGCATCTAAATGAATTTTATAATACGAATTAACAAGATAAATAATTTTTTTCCCATTATAATAATCACTTGACTCTACATTCACTTCTGGGAATGGAGCAGTGCTAGTGGGATGAACTTTAATATTTCCAATAAGTATAATAATTGTATATTACTACATTCACTTCTGGGAATAGAGCAGCGCCAGTGGGAGGGACCTCATGATCAAAAATTTATTATTTTGTTCGGTCACAAGAAATCGATTCAAAACATTTCTTAAATCATTTTTTTTATTCGATAATGCCACTGCAGGAGCATATTAGATGCAAAAGAAAGTTTCTATTTAGAATAAATAATTCAAATACATACCTTAAGTCTTGAATCGCCATTTTGGCAAATGTCTCAAAATGCAATTCCAAAAAAATACAGGCAAAGAAATAGTACCGATCGAATGATTATAAAAGTCTCATCTTCGCCTTTCGCACAACACCTCTAAGCTTCGAATCTCAGTTGGTTAGAGTCTCGTGCTGATAACGTGTTATAAAATAATCGAAACGAGAATAAAACATAGAGACATAGAATAATAGATACAAGGGAAAAGAGAGAAAGAGAGAAGAGAGAATGAGAAAATATTTTATTGCTACTCTTTTGGGGTACCAAACCATGTACAATGAGGGTGATATTTATAGCCACCAGAAACCCTAATCCTTATTCTAGATAAATACAATTGAGATCTTATCTTGATACCAGAATCTGATATTGTCTAATCTTGATCTTATCTCTCCCAGATATGGACATCCACAAAATATTCATAACATATCAAAAGTTATTTAAAAAAAGTATATCAAATTTTTTTTGCAAAAACGAGATAGTTTTCTAAAAGTAAATTATATAAGAAAACAGAATAACATTTTTAAAATATAAGAAATTATAAAATATTTTTTATACAGCTTATCCAAATACAATTTTAATATTTTAAACATTGAAATTTGAGTAATTAAACTTGTGGTTTCTATTTAGCCTAGAAATTATTTCAAAAGATTTTCAGTATTTTAATTATATATGTATATATACACACACACACTAATAGTAAATAAATTTTTTTTGTTAATGGACCTAAAATAAGGGTGTGACCTGTTTTACCCTTGGGCTGACCCTATTTATTAAGACTTAATAGATTTTTTTTATAATTTATAGTTTCAAATTCAATAAATTACACATAATATATTTAAATCTAAGTATTCCTGTTATAAAAATTAAAATGAAAGGTTGGATTTCACATGCATCAAAATCAGACAACCATAAATTTTTAAGAAATATTAGTAACACACTCTATAATATAATCTTTATAAGTTATAACTATTAGAAGAGAGTGTTTAAAGGGTGTATTAACATAATTAATCGATTGTTATGGTAAACATGAAAGTGTCCTTAAGCTTGACAGTTTTAAAGATATTTTGTCGAGAAATGCTATATTTTTTTACAAATCTTTTTATATATTTCTTTTTTATTTTATAAAATAAGAAAGAAAATACAACTAATATCTTGAAAATATAAAAAATATTTAATATTTTTTCTATTTAGTAATTAAGAAAATTTATAAAAATAAAAAGTAAAAAAAATTTAAGATTATTCTATTTTATCCGACTGCAAAATATTTTTTTATGCTTATATATCAAAGACTAGTCAATTTTGATACTCTTTTTTTTTGTTATCTAACAAAGAGTACAGCTATTAATTATTAGTTGATTCATATGACAAAGAACTTAATAATTGTACTTTAGGTTCAAATATCTGCTGCCAGAAAATTTTTGTCGGTGAAAAACTGTAAGTAGTGATTTTTATTTTGTGAAATTGTTGCATTGCAAGCCTTATCCTTTACATAAAATAATCATTACTTACCCATAAGTGATCAGTCGCCGACAGATTGTATTAATTTTTTAAATAAATTTTGAGTGCAATATCATATATTTAAATTTGAAAATAACCAAAGCTTTCATAATTGTCAATGTTTCGACTAGAGAATTAATTGATTTCACATTTAGATCCATAAACATAGTACTTGACTAAGGAAAAGAAAATGTAATCTCTCTGTTTCAGTTCTATTCTCTAAAAAAAAATTGTTATTATGAACAGAGTTTGACATATGGTAGTAGCCATAGCCATCTACCAACAAACCTTATCCTATTACAAAGGGTCAGAGGAATTAAATGTAAAGGGTAGGGGGAAAATTAATCTTTAAATCCAAACAGAGGGAATTAAATGTAAAGAGTATATGCTTTTGTATTATGTCTTGACGCGGTAGCTAATAGCTAGTATTGCTTTGTTCTGCACCCAACCCCATAAATATATAAATCTAGACGTCCCGTGCTTTGCAATTCACCACGAAGAATTCGCTGTTTCTAGAAACCACACCTCTTATTTCCTGTTTGGATACTCTGAACCTTTTCTACTTTCTCCATCACCGTCCCACACTCTCCTTCGTAGCCGTCACTTTTTTTTTTTTTCTCTACTCTCTCATTTCCCGGGATTTTTTCAGTTTCAGTCAGGGAACACCATATATCTCTCCTCATAACGCCTCTTGCATTTACATTTACAATTCCTCAAACAAACACGACTTTCTCCTTATCTCTAAACTAAACTTTTTCTGTACCAAAAAAAAAAAAACACGACTTTCTGTTGAAAATACAAAAAAAAAAAAGATTCCCCCGTTTTTGTCCCACCCGTATCTCTGGCTGTCCTTTCTTTCAATTTTCGCGTGTCTTTGTTGTTTCTAACCTGTGCCTTGTTGGTTTGATTTAATCTCAAGGTTTAAGGTTAAAGCGTCAGTGTGTTATCCTTTCTTAAGCGCAGAACAAAGCAGCAGGGTATAGCCTTGAGTTTTCTTCAAGGCTTGGTTTAACAGCGACACAGAGAGATAGGGAGAGTTGCCATTGGTTACGTAACAATTTCTAAGGCTGCAGCAGAATTAAGGGGTATAGTGTGTTGAATTTACAAACATTGCTGGCCAAGTCACCATATGTGAAAACAGAGAGGTTGTTGTCGAGTAGATAAAAGAGACAGATGGGTTGAGATTTTTGCGGGGGAAAATTAGGTGTCTAAAATGCTAAAAATTACAAGTCTTTGACTCTTCGTTGTTGGGGTAAAAGAAAAACCCTTTTCAATCCCAATAATTTCTCAAACTCTCTTTCTCTCTCTCTCTCTCTTCCCCTCATCTGGGTTCTCATCATCTCGTTGTCTTCAAGGTTGGGAGAGAAGCTGAAAACTCTTCCTTTAGTTCTTCCCTCTCTCGTTGCTTCTGAAAACCATGATTTTGGATAAAGGGTTAATGCAATCTAAGTCTAACCTTGACTGCTTCCTTCGGTGTACCACCCCTGTACTACCATCTCGGTTTCTTCCACAGGTGGCTATTTTCCCCTCTTTTTTTCATTTTTTAAATTTCATTGTGTTTCCGGTTCACATAGGAGCATAGATTGTTTTGATCCTAAAATTATTGTGTTTTGATTGTTTTTTGTCGACTACAGCACGAGATTAGAAAGCTTAACCGTTTGTGGCATCCGTGGGAGAGAGAAGCAGTTGAATATTTCACTTTGGGTGATCTATGGAATTGCTTCCACGAATGGAGTGCCTATGGAGCTGGAGTCCCAATCACCTTGGCCAATGGGGAAACACTCGTGCAGTACTACGTGCCTTACCTCTCTGCAATTCAAATATTCACCAGCAATACTTTCAGGTACTTTTTTAAAGATATCATCAGTGTGGGGTTGTTCAATCTTCCTGGTTTTGACCAAATCAAGGCCTTTTGTTTCGACTTGTTTCAGTGTGTCTCACCGCCATAACTCATAAACCATTATTTTTTATTTATATAATATTGGTTTTTTTGACCAAATGCACCTATTTGATGCCCATGATCTCATGGTCAAAGTCAAACTTTTTATGATTCTTGTGAATTGGTTTTGTTTTCATTTACTTTGGGAGTGATTTTGTAAATTATGTTGGTTACTTCATGGTTCTCGGGTTGGTGATTGGTAACATGAATCTGAATGAGTGTTAATCAATTTCAGGGAAGAGACTGAGTCAGGTGAGTGTGAGACAAGGGATTCCTACAGCGATTCTTGCAGTGATGAGAGCGAGTGTGATAAACTGTGGAGGTGGGATGGAACCTCATCAGAAGAAGGAGCATTATTCGAGCAAGAGTGTCTGTGGCATTTGAATGACCGATTGGGTCATCTCTATTTCCAGTATTTTGAAAGATCAACTCCATATGGGAGAATTCCTCTAATGGATAAGGTGAGCTGTTTTTTTATTTCTTTATTTTGCATCTTTTCTGTTGGTTATTACTTATTTCAGCTTGGACAGCATTTCATCTATAATCTATATTCTGATTTTCGTGTTCCTAATTAAGATGAGATTCCATAGATTAGGCATAGGATTCTTTAGAGGTTTACTGTAAGCATAGCATCCAAAATCTTTTATGATAGGCATCCATAAAAGGTAAACTGAGACTTTTGACTAGCCATGGCAACGGTGGGGGTGGGTTTTACATTCCCTGCCCCTGCCCCCCATCGTGGTCTGGTTTTCTCGCCTAGCTCCGATCTCGATTGGGGTTAAAAAATTAACACTCATCTGTCTCTTATGGGGTCGGATTTCTCCATCTCGCATTTAGTATTTTAAAATTTAAATTTTTATTCTAAAATTTTAATTTCGATAGAATTAAACAAATTTAATATTTTATTTTTTAATATATTTTGTTGGACAAATAATAATGAAACAATAAAGAATTAAAAATAAATTTTTTTTATTAAAAATATAATTTTTAGTAATACTAATACATTAAATATTATATTATAAGTAAAATAAATATATGGAGTGGGTTCAGGTTTGGAGGTGGAGTGGGTATTAGTTTTCCCAACCCCAATCTCAATTTTTAAATGCAGAAAAAACACAAACCCGAATCCGACTCCAATCAAAATGGATTTTCCTGTCAAAGTCCGAACGGCGGATGTGTACCACGGGTTCGGTCCGATTGCCAAAACTACTTTTGACTTTTCGATGTGAATCCAGAAAACGTATTTTCCTCTACCTGCCCATAATAATAACTTCGCACTTGGAGTCTCTGTTCCACATCTCTTTCTTCAGTGGAAACAGAAACACTACAATGTGCTACTATATTCCCTTTCCTTTTTTAATTTTTTAAATAATTAATAATTAATTATTATACTTCTTGAGCATATCTTCTTCCAAAACTTTTGCTGTTTGATTTGATTCCTCTTCAGATTAATTTACATGTCAATTGTCACCGTTTCAGTCCTTTGTGAGGACAAACGTGGAAATATTTTAGATATTTAATTTAATGAAGAATTAACTTAATGACAAAAAATGGTTAAAAGATAAATGTGGTATTCATATTATTATGTGAACATTTCAAGCGCTGATTTAGGAGTTTTCTAAAAAGTTATTTTAACACACCCGTTAATGTAAAAAAAAAGGAAGATTCTATTGCTGACCAATTGATTCCTCCCTTTCAGATTACTGGTTTAGCAGAAAGATACACAGGGTTGATGTCACTTAAAAGCGTAGATCTTTCACCTGCAAGTTGGATGGCAGTTGCTTGGTAATTAGTTTTCTCATCCTGGCTATTAGTACTCCCTGAACAGTGAACATGTTATTTTTCTCTGTCCCTTAGCTTTTCTCTACAAAAAAAATCTAGTCCTGATGGTTAAATTAATTAACACTACTACTTTTGGAATTGATCATGATCTCCACATGTGTCCTTGATGTTAGGACTTCTAATGAGTTTGAGCATTTATTATGATCAATTGATTGATGATTACTCATGGTTAATGTTTTCTTCCAGGTACCCGATATATCATATCCCCATGGGAAGAACGATTAAAGATCTTTCAACATGCTTCCTCACTTACCACACACTTTCATCTTCATTCCAAGGTATTCCCTTATCCATGTGTCACTCCTATAATAATTATGCACAGCTAACCTTTTGCACGTTTGGTGCGATAAAGGAAATAATCTAGAGAATTCACCCCAATAAATTAAACTGTAAATTAATTTTAAGAAAGAATATGCACTGAATGGGAACTTTGTGCTCATATTTGTGTAGATATGGACCTTGATGGTGATATTGAAGGAGGCCACGAGAAGAGAAAGGAAGGCGAAGTGATCTCCCTGCCACCGTTTGGTTTGGCCACGTACAAGATGCAAGGGAATGTGTGGGTCTCAGGAAAATGTGGTAGGGACCAAGAAAGGCTGGTTTCACTATGGAGCGTGGCAGATTCATGGTTGAAGCAACTAAAGGTCCAACATCATGACTATAATTACTTCATGGGCATTCGGCAAGGCTGAAAGGATTAATGCCACTACTTTACAAATTGACCGCTTAAAATCCCTCTTTTTTCGGATATTTGCTTGTTGTATATATGTGCCCCTTGCTTGGACCATTAATTGCACTTAAATAAATTTTTTTTTTTTTGAGTGAGCGTGGGGAATGAGGAGTACTTGTAGTTTGTTTAACCCTTGAGAGCATTTTAGGACAGGTTCTTGTGAGATTCCAGAGAAAAGGTTAACTAATGAATTGACTACTTTTAGTAGCCTCACATGCGAAGAGGTGGTTGTGTGTATAGAGAGTGGTCAGAATTGCTGAGGTCGTTGTATGTAGAACATCGAAATTGGTTGTCTATCACTTTGTATTGACCATGAATATGATAGCTACTGGATGTGATGAGATGTGCAAATTTTCTTCCAAGTGCCACCTGTTTTTGACAGTTCTTTATGTGCCACCTTGCCTCTCGTTATTGCTTGCAAATAGATAAGCATCCCATTTTCAATATCTTGGTATATGATTTAGTTTGATAAAAAATTAAATAATTGGGAATAAAACATGAGTTTAATCTTGGAACAATTTGTGACCCGATCTAACCGAACAAATATTAGTCCAGAGTCTTTTCTTTGAAATAATGTGAGCATAAACCAAAAAATAATAATGCAATTTAATAAGCGGGATCCATGAGAAAATAGAAATGATCTACTTCTGTATATAAAAAAAAGAAAAAGAAATGGTCTACTTCTGGGTTTCTTTCCGTGTGGACCCATTGAGAATGACGGAACATTGCTCGCGCATAGCACATGGATTAGGTTAGCCCTTGAAAAAATATAAAAAAAAATGTGGCTGTTAAATACGCACAAAGAATCAAAGATCCTCACCTAAATTTAAGAGGCTGAAAAATTCATAATTGATTTGATAGATTTGGCCAGATATAACGTGCGGTTTTAGGCAGCCGCATAATTGTCTCCCTAGTTTTGTTCTCTGTACAAAATATTTTATGGGTTATTTTATATTGATGTTTATTAATTTAATGAAAACTAATTTTATTTTTTGGGAATAATTTTATTTCAAATAAAATTTTAATTTTTATAGAATTAAACTTAAAGACCACTCCCTAATTGCATCCTGGAACTGTGTTATAGAATTAAACTTCATGTTAAACCTGATTTCGAATCTCTTACACATTATCAATGAACTGTAATGATGATCCCTTTCCCTTGGCTTCTTTTGTCCCACATAGTATTCCCGTACTATTCCCTATGATCATCATGCATCTTCTCAGTTCTCTCTCACTATGCAGTGTGCGGGCCATCTCTGTCTCGCGCTCGTAGTCAAAATCTACCTCCTCCAATTCATCCTAAACAATTTGTGATGTATTTCAACCCTCCAACATACGGAACAGTGACCTAGCCTTTTCGACAAGTGGTCCCGTGATGTAAAAATATAGTGAACACTAGCTTATAGTATCTGATATTAAGCACATGTATAAGCTATTAATTGGGCATGGCGAACAGAAATTTATTCAACTAATAACTTGGTGCATGTAATTAAAACAGGAAGAAGCCAAAAATCATGCAAACCAACAGAGTAAACCAAGCATCCAAGCATTTTGTAGCAACTTGAAAATTAGCTTCACAATTAAACCAAAAGCTGTTCATTTAGTGTTTCAAATCACTTAAACTTTTTCCCAAAGCAAAATAGGGGTATTTGTGTGCTTGCAACTCAAAATAGCAGATGGTTGAATTCTTTTTTTTTTTGGTCAAACAGATGGTTGAATTCTTGAAGGTGGATTCAAACGCGTGCACATAGTCTTAGCTCACACACACACAATAGCAGAATTATAATTTTCTGAGCAGAGGACTTTGGTTATATCCTTTCACTTTTAATTTATGGCCTTTACTTCTTTCTAATAATCTTGTACCTTTCATTTCATTTTGAAGAAAAAAAAAATTTCAACCATGCCCCAATTTCATGAAATATTGGTAGTTTCGAATCTACTGGGATCATAGATCAAATCTATAATATTTTTGGGATGCGTCTTGAGAAACTTTTGTGTCGGTGCAGTGTACATAGAGTATTAATTAATACCGCATAAAATAGATCCTATCTGTATAAATTTTATCTCAAAATTAAGCGATAAACAAACATTGTGACAGATAACTGTCCTCCGTCGTATATAGTTCCACACTTCAAGTTTTCTCCTTCAATATACCATTGAAAATGATCGACAATATAGTGATTTATTCAGTGACATCAAAAGGGGTCTCAAGAGCCCCCATTTTCAGCGCACACAACAGGTTGTTTTCCACTCTGATGTTAATATTAAAGAAGGGGCCTAATTTGAAATTAATATATTTCCCAAAAATGAGACATTACAATGGACTGATGCAAATTTTGTAACCACCAACAACTCTATTTTAATGTTAGAAAAGGCATAAATTTGAAAAAAAGAATGCAAAGAGGTGATCAAAGTTGAGAGTGTTGCTAACCACCAACAATCGCATTACCTTTGCCATCACTGACACATGGGATGGGTTATCGTCCTGAAAGTCAATGCATCGGCATAGCTGTTTGGCACTTTCACTTGTTCGATCGGACCTCACTTTTAGATTTCATCACTTCACTTCATCAATTAATTTCATATGCTATAACCCAACTCCAATCGCAAAAATCCTTGACACGGTTATTTTCTTCTTAAATTAGTACTCCCTTCATTCTTTTTTATTTGTCATTTTAGATTATTTTACCATAACTAAAAAATTAATTAATTGGTAAAAATTTTCTTATCATACCCTTATTTAATTAGTCTTTGGGAGTAAATGAATCAATTAATGTGTCTCATCATTCTAATCATTTCTAACTCCTTATTCAATTATCCAATTAGTCTTAGATACATTCATATTCACGTGTGTGTATTAGTAATAAATTTATGTTGTTGAAAAGTAAAATAATTTTTGGGAGTAGATGTATCATATTTAATTAGTCTTTGAACTTCTCAATTACTACATTAATCAATTTATGAAAAATGTATAAACAATTAATGAGATTAAAGGTATAATTGTCAAAATGTAACCTTAAACTATCAAAATGACAAATAAAAAAGAACAAAATTTTTCTTAAAAACCGACAAATAAAAAGAAACTGAGGGAGTAGATCAGAATGCTTTAATACAGTGGCTCGTGGAGACATTACCATTACGAGCCGCGTGGTTCATATCACTCATTATGTGTATTTTGTTAATTTCATTAATGATTGATCATTAATCTTGTGGTTTTCGATCGGGTTCCATGAGATAATCAATCAATAATATTCATCATCAATCAATCATCAATAATCATACACTTAAAACTTATGGTCTTTAGAATATCCAAGTGGGTGAAGCAAATTAAAACAAATATGCAACCTACATAGAAATTGCGGGCTCGATCGTTACATAGTGCTGTTTTATAAGATTATTATATATTCCTCTTTTTGTTATTACCAGCACACAATAAATTAATATTAATATAGTCAATTAAAAATGTCCAGTTGATATTCCATCCAAAATTAGGGAGTTAATACAGAATTAAGGATATTGATGACACAATTAATGTTGTTCACAATGTAAATTCACATTTTTAAATGTAACTGAAGTGACTGAAAACAACATTGTATGATGGGAAGCTAGGTGTCACTTGCAGGTATAAAAGATTACGAGAGAGCAATAAAGCCACAAAACAAAATTAATTAAATAAACTGCATTTCCACCGGCAGGACTGCTCAGATGGCCAGCGTCGCATTGACAAGAATTAATTGGAATTAAATAAATAAATCAATCCTTGAGTGCTAATTCCACTGTATTCACACGTACATTTAAACACTTAAAAGACCATGTCCATTGGATGTTTTAAAGTCATTGAATTGTCTTCTGTATTCTCAATTTAAAATAGAATTATAAAGATATTAATGCAGCTGAGATTTCTTATGAATACCAGTACTCTGTCATATGTGATTTTATATTTTGTAGTTAGGTGTTTAATGTGATGTTTTAACTAGTTGTGTAAGGTGATCCATATTTATTAGAGTGGTTTAGTGGAAATTGTCAGTAATTAGTAGAGCACCATGCTTTTGACAGAAACAATATATATATGTGTGTGTGTGAAAAATTTAAAGTAAAAAAAGGCATAAGATAGGATCCGTTACATTGTAGCACTTGATACTAATTCTTCTGTCACTTGATACTAATTCCTCATCAAGATTTTAATCCTATTTTTCTTATATCCAATTTTCAGATCAGATGGGTTCTCACTTCTCATCAAATCATCAATTGCCCCTCAGAATTAAGAAAAATCCAACGACCATTTCAAAATACATTCTGTCTCAAAATGCCCTTTCAATGTGATTAGATCATTGACCAAGTGTCAGCTATAAAGAACTTCAAAGGGTGACTCATACAAATTCATTCAGAAGAGGAGTAAATCCCTGCACTTCAATGAGGATAGATATTGTAAAATTTGTTTGCAATACTTACAAAATTGTGCCACTTGGAATTTGTTGCTTATGGACAGAACAGAAAGAGTAAAGCTATTGGTACAACAGATTGTAAGCAGGCAAGTCTTGTATTCTGTTGATGTCTTCTAAGGATAGCTCTCTCTCCAATTGCATCCGTGTTGCTTGTAGAACCTCCTGAAGCCATTGAATAATTTGTTGCTCAATACATTGCAATGCATTATAGGAAAACTATAGGATGATGATCCAATAGTTAAAGGTAGAAGGAGAATAATATACATGATAGAATATTACAGCACTGTTTGATCTATGAGAGCAACTCTACTTGGTGGAAAAAGGCTTTGGTTTTTTTTTTTTTTGGTGAAAGGAAAAAGGCTTTGGTTGGTAATACATAGTAGTGGATTACAAAAGATGAAAAGACCAAACAACATAATAGTGTGTGTTTCAGATGGTCATAAGAAGAAAACTGGGAAGGAGTTTTTGGATACTAATTTTAAGAAAAGTCCTTACTCTCCCTTTTTCTGCAAACTCGGTTACAATATTTAATATGTTCCATGGTTTTCTCCAAAATCATTCTTTTTATACTCACAAGTTTTGATGTCCTTGTGCCATAATAGAAAATGAAAGTTCTTTTGCTATAGGGAAATGTGATCATAAATAAAATATGGAAATTAACGAATTTCCAAGAAGATGAGTTCTGAACAGTAAAAGGTGGCATTAATATCAAAGTCCATACTATTTCAAAACTCTAATCTAATCTGTTTTTCTTTCTTTTTCCCCCCCCTAAGCTGTAGGAGTTGAAGACCTAAGAGGGAAAGTCATGGAGATGCAGAAAACACAAGGAAAGAAAGAAAGAATACGTTAAAATCCATGTAGGAAGCATGCATGGCCAGCCATTGCGCATCCATCATCTCAAAAGCTATACAGTACAGAATGTCGAATGCTTCTTCATCTTCTGCATTACCATGCAATGAAACTTATAAGCATTAGAAGGAGCAATACATCAAAAAGAAACTGGATTGGTCAAATATATGCCAACATTTGACAGAGATAATGTACCACACTTACCTCCTAATAACTTGACAAAATTCATGCCTGGAACACATCGAGGCTTTGTTTCTAAAAACATTTAGCAGAAAAGTAATTAGAAAATTACTTTGCTTTTCTCACTTTTCTATAAAGGGAAAATTTACAATGCCAAAAGGTCATCCCAGCAAAATCAATGCAACAACATCAATACCTACAAAGATGTTAATCAAATGCAGTGCATATTATTATAAGAAACTTTATTTACCAAATGTTAGATAGATAAACTTCATAAAAAGGAAGTAATGTTCACCGAATGTTTAAAAACTATATTGAAACTTTGTCAATGTGTTTTATAGAAAGCATATTATATCATATTGTTATTTTCATTTAGTCAATAAGCCCTGAGTAAGGTTGCTTCTTTGTGATCTGGTGGCCAGGGTTTCTATTTGTAGAAGAAATAGCCTCTTCACCAATGGGAGTAAAGTTGTTTACATCTGACCCTCCCCAGAACCCACAATGATAAGAGGCTGGTGTACTGGGTTACCCTTTACACTTTTTCTACAAGCAGAAACAGTGAAAGAAGTAATGTATGGTGAAATTGTACACTAACCTGAGCATAAATCCAACATCTGTATCAACATAAATGATATATTAATGCCAGCAGCAGCAAATGGATATTCCCATGTTGCTCGATCTCCATCTTTCTTCAACAACAGCCTGTGAAAAGATGCCTTCATTTGAATTTCCATAAAATTAGTAATAACTCATCTTTTCTGCCAAGATAGATATCAAGAAACTAAATGAGAGTACACAAAGGCAGATCAAGTTCTCTCAGATGTGCAGAATGGAAGACACAAATGCATACCGGATATTTCTTCGCGAAAAACAGCAGATTTTCAAGGGAAATGAAGCCACATCCCCTGGGGAAAGCAGGTTATAAGACATAATACTTTTGAATAGAAAATTCTGAGGTAATGGAAATGTGAAGCATAATGCCCTTCTCTTTAAGTCTGTATGAATTATGGATAAGTGTTTTCAAATAATGAGTTTATGAAGCATAATCACTGATCAGAAATTATCAAGCCCCCATATTAATGATTTTGGAATTCCCAAAAAGCTATCGAAAATCTCTATATAGATGCTCTCTCTAGTCATGACCTTATGTGTTAATGGCATGAGAAACACAGAGATCTCCACCAGAAAAAGTTCATGACCAGAATCTAATCCATAGTAATTATCTAATAAAATTGATATATGAATGATCATCAAATTTCTGGGAAATAAAATGGTTTGGTCTAATTATGTCTTTATAAATTAAGAAATCGTTAAATATGAGGGGGAAAAATTAATGAAATTCCATGCTACGGTAAACCTCAACAGCACCACAATGGCACTGATTTTACCACATTCAATCAGCAGATTCTTTCAAATAGGAAACGGGTGATCAACATGTCTTGTGAGCTCTCATATGAATATAACTGTATACCTAAAGTCAGTTGATGGATTAGGACCTTGCCATCCCATATCTTTCCATTGGTCAGATATCAAGCCTTGCAGAGAAACATTAGGAAAGGAACAGTGCCACAAAGCTCTCAGTGATTCCTGTTGAATATTAATGATATTGTTAGTAAAATGTAGTATGAATATTATAACAACTCAAGTTAAAAGTGTTCCTAAACTACAAAGACCACCAGCAAATGTTTCGAATTATGTGTCTTTTTTTTTGGGCAGGGGGGAGGGCAGAGAATCGGTCTTCCTATGAACCAGAAATGAAGCTTGTATTTTCTGAACGCAAACTAAGAGAAGACTTCGAACAAAATAAATAGAGAAGAAAGAAATATAGCTGCATGAAAAACAAAAGTACTTGATGATCGGGGCAAGTTTCATCATAAGGCACTTGCAGCCGTTCTTGAAGCTTTTGAAGTCTTTCCTCCTGACATAAACATGAAAACAAGATAAGCTCATTGAGCCTGTAATAACAGAAAGAAACTTACTAGGAGTCTAGGACACAGAATTAAAGATTTTGATTTCCTATCAAGTACAATAATTGAATTGTTGCACTAATTAACAAAATGTTAGGTCTTTCAACCATTATCTGGTACCAGAATAAACAATCATATCATGATACAATCACTGTTGTGTGTGTCCACCACTGAGGGATGCCCACAGAGGGGGGGGGGGGGGGGAGATGGGGGAAGTACACTGCGGGATTTGAACTTGGGTACTCTTCTCACATGTCCCACAACTCTACAACCTAAGTTGTTTGAAGGGAACATTCATTGCCTTGTATGTATTGACAACATATGGAGGATCATATAAAGATGGGTAAAAGTAAATAAGTGGCTAAAACACACAGAAAATCAGAAGGAAAACCCTTTACCTCAAGAGGAGTCAAAGGATAGTCAATAAACTTATCATTTCGTTTAGTGTTTGTGCGGTGAAAGAGTCCTCCTATCCATGATCGTGATCCAACCATAGCATTAGCTATATGCAACAAAATACGGATCAGCAATGGAAGAAAACTTAGATAATAAATAAAATGTTGTTGAAGAGAATCATCAAATTGCAGTGTGAAGTCATTGTTAGAGACTTTTGCTTTGGCACATTAGATAACAGAACTGAAATATGTTCTTCTAATACATTCTCCAGATTGTCAGAGCTGTGTTTGCTAATAGCCTAATACATAACATAGAATGCAGAAAAGGCATTCCTTTAAACTGATTTTTGCAAGAATGTCCTAGAAAAGTAAGAAGTGATTCCTGGATAAGCCTGAGCAAGCAAAGAAGCTCTTTTTTCTCTGGTTGAAAAGGCAGAGCCACGCAACATTCTGTTAAGTATTTGACTGGAACTGTTTGCAATTTCTCACAATGTGCAATAGTTCTCCATATTTTCATTGACTCATAACATCAATCAATTAATGTACTGATTTGAAAAGAGATACAAAAATGTAAAGAAACAGAAGACAGAGATCAAGAAAGAACAAATCTTCTACTCACAAAAACATTGAGTCAACTGAGTTATTAAGTGAGTGGAATTATGTGACCATTCCAACTCTTCATCTTCCTTTCTATGTCTCCAATAAACCTCATCCTCATCAACCTGCATTTTGAATTTTGAAAGCATCCTTAAGCAAAGAGTAATGGCATAGAGAGAATACACACAACTCATCAATCTACCAAAACCATAGACAGATTTCAATTGCATGCATTGGATAAGTTATATAGTGTACTGTCTCAAAGTGCTTAAAACAGTAGGTCAGGGAAGTAAAGAAAGAAACTTTTTTTTTTTTTAAATAGTTTTTAATAAGAGATGCTTAGAGTTCCAGAGGCTATACAATGAGAAGAAGAAACAACTAGAAGAAAGACGATTGAACTAAATGGCAGATAAAAAAACGACTAGAAAACACTTGAAACTACACATCACTGTCAAGAACTTCTGGAAAAACAAAATGCTAGTCAATGTCGATCCACATATGATAATTTATTGAAATGCATTACGATTTGGGTTAATTCCAATCGTAGGATATATGATAATTTGTTAATTCCAATTGACTCCTATATTATCAGCATCTATGGAAGGCGAATTTTCAGACATGGAGTATAAGAGAGAGATATATGCAAAAACAACGTGGGATTTACTTTGTGAAGAGAGGCGCAGGAGGGAAAACATCGTTTGCGCTTCCTCAATCTCATGAGGATGCAATCAGAAAGACACAAGGGTCATTCATGATCCTTTTTTTTAACCGAAAGCAAAAGAGAATCAAATGGAAAAACAAAACATTGAAACAAATGGGGGACCTATGATTGCACTGAATTCATGCTCTCCTATAATTCAACCTCCCCATGATTCCTACTCTGTTTGTTCCCTGATTTTCTCCGTGGCAATTACTAGAGAGAGAGAGAGAGAGAGAGAAATAGAGAAAGATATAATTGAATGCCAAAACCTGAAGTTATAAAAGACATAATAACAGATTGAAATATAAGGACAAACAAACATAACAGAGTAATCAAAGGCATCTCTTTTTTGCCTAACTTTATGCTGTAAAGAAGTTAGTGATGCAAAAGGAGAATTGAAAAGTGGGGGTGGGTGGTGTCCCTCCTCTACCTAGCATTGTTTTTTTGCTTTTCAGCCCACCAACTTTACATGCAAGACAAACATGGTATCCTTTTGTCCTAGCAAACGCGGAGATAGAAAAAAAAAAGAAAAAGGTAAAGCATAGAAATAAAGAGATGTAATATATAAATACCTGCTATGTTACGGTATCTGAGAAGAGAGAAGACATGTCGTCAGTGGTGAGGTACTTGGTGGTATCAATGTCTGAAAGGGAGCTACTGGGACAGTAGAGGGGAGTGGTGGTGGGGCCAGAAAGAAGAGGGAACATGGGAAGTGGAAAAATGGCATCTTGTTTCAGATTGAGTTTTTGCATTGAGGAGGAGGAGGAGTGTTGTGATGGTTTGGTTTGTGTGTTTGTTTCTGTGGCTTCGGAAGCCATACATTTCCCTCAATGCTTGCCTATACCGTAGTTCTCGGTGCTTGCCAAAAGTAATTGGCTTCTTCTGTGGCTCTTTTTGTGATGCTCGTATGTGTCCATATAATAGCATGACTATGATGTGTTTTCCCTTTTGGGTTGGGAATTAGATCTTAATTAATAATAAGATACTTCTTGCTAACATGACACCATAAATTTGTTATTGATCTACTAGTGAATTACTTATTCTTTTTTTTTTTTTTTTTTTTTGGTCAAATTACTTATTCTTTTGAGATGGAACAAGGACTTAATTACGTTTTGGATAACGAGTGCCCAGGGCAAGCTTTGTTCTAAAGAAATTCACCGTTTTAGTTGTGGGTACATTTACTATTAAGGGTTCACCCAAAAAAAAAAGTAAAAACACTAACTATTAAGGACCATGTTCCCGGCCCAACTAACCTACCCAAAGGTTGACCACATGTACAAGTCCACTAATACGTGGGCTTTTGACCAAAAAAAAAGAATGTTAATATTTTGTTTATTATTTTATATATGATCATGTCATGTGAAAATTTGTATATGGAATAACATCTCTTGGGAGAGATCAATCTCTTAAATTGATATCAATATCTCGAGAATTCAGTCTCCACAATTATCATGGAAGACATCTAAGTTCTTTAAAAAAAAAATTGACTTTGGCTTAGACACTGCCACTGCATTTTTGTCAAATTAACTTGGGCTAATTTAAAGGCCAATATCTATTTTCACCCATGGCCTGGTAAGTCCACTAAACTTCATGTAAATCACCTCGTGCACGGTGGAAGTTTTCGAAATTAAATATTTACTACCTCCTGTCTTTATTATAAAAGATAATTAACTAATTCATCAATACTATTGAAAAATAGTTGAGTTAATTAGTTTTAATTAATTTAAATTTTATTCCAAAAATATCCTTACTATTAAATGGTAAAAATAGTTGCACCCATTTACATGAAAAATTGATCCCATAATAAAACACGGATATAAAAGAAATTCTATAACAATTAAAGTATTTAATAATGAGTCTATATCTCTTATAATTTGGACCAAAATAACAACTCAATTTTCTTGATAATATTATGCAAAGAGAATTAAAGGAATTAGAAAATGATGCACACCAATAATTAAAATTCATTAACAGCAATAGATTCTTCACACTGATAGACAGACACACCACCCCACTATCAGTATCTGACCCGATGGAACCCATAGCCCATTCCTGAATCGTAGATAGCTGTAGGTGGTGACCGTTTTATTTAAACTAATTAAATATGATACAAAAAGGAGTAGTTTGCGTGCCTAGGCTAACAAAACTCCCCTGGGAAAAAGCAGCAACACAGAACACGTAGGAAGAGCACGTATCGCTGTTAATAATAATGATAACGATAACAATAACGACTTGTCAAATTTGAGATCAGATTGGGAAAGCCTCAATGATGGATGGCAGGGCATTGATCTTGATGATGTTGTAACGAGGGAACCCTGTCTCTTTGAACAGGTACTTCCAGTTCTCCTCGGTCCTCTCTTTCCCACCAGCGTTGTGGGCAAGCAGCATCATGTCAAACGCCAAACCAGTGTCGGTGAATGGATCGTCCCCTTCCGGATCCAACACATGGTCCACTATGATCACCTTCCCTGTTTTCTCTGGTATTGCCTTCCTGCAGTTCCTCAATATCTTTATGCAGTGTTCGTCGCTCCAGTCATGCAGAATCCACTGCCATTCACCCAAAAAATAAAATTTGAAATCAGAAAAAAATATATAAAAAATAACCTAACAATTTTATAATTCAAAATAGGTTTAAATGTCTTTTTGTTGCTATAAAATGGGTAGGTGTCTATAAAAATAATTTTTTTCCTTTTCATCTCTACAATTTTTGCAATCACCGTCGCTATAAAAAAAAATTCTATGATTTTCTGCCCCATAAAATCTAAAATAATTATTTTTAATCCCAACATTAATTTTGGGCAAATTGATAGTGTTCATTTTTGGGCTTAAGAAAAAAAATTGGATATCACATGTTGATATGATACCACATTAGTGAATAGATAATCACTTGATCTTTTGTTTCATAATCATCATTTAATAATGTCACGTTAATATGGCATTAAAATTTTAGAGAGATAAAAAAATTACAAGTAACACATATTTGACCCTAAAAAATAACACTAATGATTAATGGACCCCCCTCTCACACTCATGACACATCTCTCACTTTATTGGGATGAGGTGTGAGAGGGGTGGTGGGGTGTCCACGTATCATTGCCCTAAAAATGATAAGAGAGAATAGAGAGTACTAAAAACAGTGCTGAGCACCTAAATTTGAGAAGGAAGAAAAGGATATTTGAGTGTGTTTTTTTTTTTGGGATGCGTACCTTCATGTAAATAGCATCAGCATTAGGAACGGAGACGAACATGTCTCCTCCAACATGGGTGATCCCATCGTAGTGGGGTGCGGTGGCAACCACATGAGGCAAGTCAAAGTTAATGCCTTTGATGTGTGGGTAAGCTCTGACAATCTCAGAGAGCGACCCTCCAAGACCACCTCCCACATCAACCAACGACTGAATCTTGTTAAACCCATCCTTGTACCCCGCAACGACAGCCTTGGACACAATCCTAGCCGTACACACCATACCCTCGTTGAACAACCTGTTGTATTCCGAGTCCAAACCCGTCATGTCAAATTGCTCGTGACCATGGCACCTAAAGAACGCAGTGCCATTCTTCGTGCCTTCTCTCACGATGTCACTGATGAAGTGAGAAGGGTTCAAATGCAAGGGGTGGTTCTCTAGCAGCAACATGGGTGCGAGGGTCATTTTGGTGTCACGTAGGATCCATTTGGAAGCACGGGTGGGGCCGTAGAGAGTCTCTCCGGTCTCTGACTTGTCTGCACTGAAGATCTTTCTGCGCACCATCACTCTCATGACTCTCTGGAGCAGCCCAATGTCTGGGGAGGGTGCGTCCTCCAGATTCTCCGCGATTTGTGACAGGGACAGTGGTTTCCCATAACGGTCTATTATGTCGGCTATGCGCAGCTCCACCACACATTTCAGGGCAACACTGTCTGTGAAGTGGCACATGTACTTCCATATTTCGATTTGCCCAAGCAATGCTTCTTCTTCCTCCTTGCTCACACCCTGCAGATTTCAGTATACATATAAAATGTAATAATGGATCAATCAAATATTGTATCAACAATATGTAAACATGCATATTGATTAATGATCAAAGATTTTAATTGTAAGTGCAGATATAATTTATTTGATTAGTCACATATATATATAACTTGCCAAGAAATTAATCAATTAAACGAACCAATAATTGATGAGCAGTATAAAGTTTAAGGATGATTTATAAATCTGGGCATGTCAACCTTGTTAAATGAGTCTAGAGTTGAACTCATTTCTGTTCCCAGCTCCCTTTCAATAAAAAAAAAATGTTTACGGCAAAAAGGCTTCAACCAAACTATTTGCGAGGGTCACAATATAAGTGTGTGTGTCAAATTAATAATATGCAGGAGTGCGAAACTGCGCATATTAAGAACTAATGGCTAACTCGCACATTAATTTCTTTCGCAAATTGCTGCAATATAGACTAATGCATGTTATACCTTTTTATAGATTGAAGATGCAGTACTGTGTTTGATGCATCAAATTATTTCTTTTTATGTTATTGAAATAGAAATGAAACTATCAAAAATAAAATATCTATTTTTGTCCTTCTCTTGAATATGTCTCAATAATGAAACTATAACATCCCAATTGTTACGGGTCCACTAGAATATTGCTAAAATAATTTTTTTTTTCTGCAAAGGAGCTTCAAAGGCCAGAACTTTAAACAGGAATAATCCTAGTGAAACAGACCCCAGAGACATCTACAATATAATATTCTCGGCATTATATTATATCCAATATATATATAATATCCTCGGCCGCCTATGCTGTGCCACGTAGTGCCATGGAAGAATATTGGTGCTTTATAATGCGGGGACACACATTTTGGATTAAAAATGTAGCAGTTATTTTTGTCCTTCTCTTTGTGTCAATCTTTTTGAAAAAATTTTTGCCAATAATTCTACTATTAAAGTTATATACATATATATATATGTGTGTGTGTGTGTGAGCCAAAAAAAAAATATATACAACTCGGTAAAAAGAGTTAAATTTTTACATGCATGCAAAACATTTGATCACACACACATCACTCATACTAAAACAATATTTCCTAAACTATATATATATTATATGTGTGTGTGAGAGAGAGAGCCAAAATAAAATAAAAATATATATACAACTCGGTAAAAAAGTTAAATTTTTACATGCATGCAAAACATTTGACACACACATCACTCATACTAAAACAATATTTCCTAAACTTCATTTTCCTGGGCGGCGTATGCTGTCATGTACTGCCACGCGGAGTATTGCTGTGCTATAAACGAGGCCCTCAAATTAATAAATTATTTAAGCCCACCTTTCTACTATCACAATGAGTCAGGAATATGATAGCAATATGTATAATAACGACGGGGGACCAAATTATAATTAATTCAAAACAATACTTTTATCCTTCCCGTAAAAATATCTAATATTAAGTAACAATCAAACCCTTCTGTTAGTAGGTTTAGTTTTGATAGAAAAAATAATAAAGAGTATTTTGTAAAAGTTTAAATCTTATAAAAAAATACAAGACCCGTGATGCAAAAAGAATGCCCGCTGATGGAAGGAAATATAGTCACCACCAAGGGGTGATCACACTGATCAGGTTGGGTTTTACCTAAAATGCATATTGGGTTGGGTAAAATTATGGCGAACCTCATACCTGACTCGATTTAATCGGGTTCTTGAAAAGGTAAATCGAACAGACTCATGAACCCAACTCAAACTAGTGTTATTCGTTTACATCGGGTCAGGTTGATCAAGTTGACCCAATCTATGGTCACCCCTAGACTCACCATGAGAATGATACACTTTAACTTAACTATTTTATAAGTTTATTATTTAGAGCTTTTAAATTGTTTTTATAGTTAAAAAATTAATAGGATCTATGTAATTTGAAAAACGTTAAAACACGTTACCCAAATTCCTCACCACGAGTTCATTCCTAGTGGCTTGATGAATGTCCAATATATCGTGTTAACAAACAACTCAAGCAAATTATGTTTAAATTGATTTATTTTCTTTGTAAAACAATTTTTGATCATTTTGAATTTTTGATAGAACTAAAAAAATTATTAAATACTTATTAACTCATGGTGAAGACTAAATAGGTACGTATCACATAGACAAAGTTCTTTTTTTTTTATGAACATAGACAAAGTTCTTCAACAATAAAACTAGCATTTGATTTTATTTACCCAAAAAAAATAACGTTTTAACATAAAAGTCGTATGGTTAAATTCACAATTCATATGTAAGCAAATCAACGAGTTGCTCTAACAGTAAATTTCACTTTTATTTCCTCTTCACCCTCAATCAAGACCACATATAGATATTAATTCATGAACCCACAATATCTGACAAGGAAAGAGGTTTTTGGACTAATCTGTATTCGGTCAAAAAATAAGCTGAATCTGTTCTTTTAGATGAAACACATTAACCACTTGCGTCCAATCTTGTGGTTGAATAATTAAAGTTATGCCTAAGAATATATATTTTATCAATCAAATTAATTATCATGACAACTGTTTTAAAAACCAATTTGACTAATGGAATATATATTCAAGAATTAATTTATCAAATATATAAAATGTTGTTTAGAGACCTATAAAATAAATTTTTTTATTCATGAATATGAAAATAGTTTATTTTTTAGGAATGAATTTGACTATTTACTCATGAAATAATTTGATAAATATTTCTCAGTGTTTATTTTTTTTTCCATTCATAAGGTTTAAGTCTGAAACCTTAAGGGAAACCAAATTCTACCATTTGGATCATCAGGCTTTAGTTGATAATTGACCATTGAGACGTACTTGAAACTATATTTTATCATTTAAAATCTTAAACTTCTTCAAAATCAGTTGCAAGTGACAAAGAAAGTTAGAAGGGAAATTTTTTTACTAGAAGACTTGTTTGTAGTCGTTTACCACTATTAAAATGTCAATTTAGATTAAATTATAATATATATTTATATGTTAGTGAATGAGAGTGTAGGTTTTTAAAAAAGTACATCCAAGTTGTTTTAGGGGGGAAGAGTAATATACCCCATAGGTTAATCAAAACACATACCAACAATATTTATTGGTAGACCTTACACAGTTGTCATTTACATGAAGGTGTCAATAATACTACTTAAAATACATGAACCTCCAAAATAAACGCTCAACACACTAATTACACCCCCTGCATGGAAGATATATACTTTGCAATTACTGTCGTACATAATCACCAGTATAAGCTGAATTAATTACAGTCAAAGTTCGAAAAAAAATTCCATTTCCTGAAGAGTTTCTCAAACTCCTTATTCTCTCGAAAGCTGTCTAGAGAGAGAAGTATAGAACCCCGAACATTATCCAAACTGGGAAGGCAGGGTAGTATCAGTCCAGTGGTCACAAAACCAAACTGGAATACAGAGTAGCAAAACCTCATATGTTCAAACTTAAGATCACTCAATTAACAAATTTCTGATAACATGCCAATAAATTGATCAATTTAAAACATAACATAAAGTTAAAAACCTAATTCGACTTTATATATATAACAAAGGGTGACATTATCACAAATTTATAAATAAAGATGCCTAAGTGCTTTTACATATCATTCAGTCTAGCACTTGATTTTGACACCCCTCCCCACCCCAAATTAAAAATCGTTGCTGATATAATTATAGATAGAAACCTTTTTAAATGTACAGATCAGTATGTTAAGACCAATCTTATAACCAACTATACTAATTCAATCAGAAATTAGGACAATGTGTGGAAGTTTACCCCAGCAACAATGAATGCATCAAAATGACTATTTTTTATTTTTAAAAAAGCTGCACATTATTTTTCGATCCATGAGTTCTTTTGGCTCAGTGTCATAGGCACATCCATCTCCTATGAAAGCCAAATCCTAAAAAAACCAACTTTAATTAATCTCTGTCTTTTCCCATAAATTATAATACGCATATTTAGCACAATACTAAACCCAAAAAGTTTATTAAACAGTGACAATACAAATCTTTTGGAGCTTTATAGTCAACTTGGCAATGTCTCTAATTGGGGTAACTAATATATAGTTTCAGAATATATAAGTCAAATAGTAAAATTAATAAAGACAGGGATAATAAAAGGATCTATTGTCTGCAAAGATTAAGCAGGGCAGGGAAACAGATAAACAGAAACCTCAGTTTCAAGTCTCATTAGTAAGATTAATTTATGTTAAGAGTGTCAATCATATATAGTGTGCTCTATATCTACGCACCTTGAAGCCCGAAGGCGGGGAGTGTTTGGAAAGAACAGTCTCCATGTTCTTTGGAATTCTAAACAAAGAAATCAGATATTGTGATTTGTGACAAGTGGAAGTGGGTGCTCAGGGAAGGAAGGAAGCTTTTCTTTTTTCTTACAGCAAAGCTTCCAGTAATTAGTTTACTTGGAGCTTCAGTAGAGGGTGCTGGACAGGCTTGCAAGTTGCAAGTTGTTGCAAATGGATGGTTAATAAAGACGATAAGGTAGCATGAAGTGTGTGGTTGATTGCTGCAGATTCATATACGAACTGATAAGGTAGTAAGGGAGTGTGTGGTTGAGGTTCACAACACAGATTTCCATGATTGTGAAGTTGCATTATTGAGCTCATGGTGATAAGGTGATGGATGAGTGTGTGGTGCAGATGAGAACCGTTAAAGTTATGTGTTCTGCTTTAGAACTACAACTTTAGTACTGCAACAATGTAGTGCAGCTTTCAAAAAATTTGAACCAGATGTTATCTGATTTGCCAAGATTTTGGAAAGTGACTCAATACAATGCCGACCTTGTAATAAACAACATTACTTGTTGATTGATTATATTATCTTCCATCATGTTTTCTCCTATAAACAAGAAGAAGTTCTCAGTGCACGATCATAATTAGAGACAAATTAGCTTATTAGAATTACTAATGACAAACCTGGTGGTCACATCTCCAATTCTCTGCACCATCTGAATATTGACACGTTAGCTCAACTATACGTATACAAACATAGGCCTCCAATAATTGCGATACAAAGTGGTGAATGGTGATAAAGCTAAGCTACCGACAGATACTCATACCCAATGCAATAAGGAATCAACTCTTCTGTACCCGGTGTTTTTTTTTTATTTTTTCTGTTTCCTCTAATTAAAAAATGATACGTCAATCAAGAAAAACTACTAACCAAAGAAAGAGAACATTATCTGTTAGAAGATAGATAATTTTTTTTATTAATGTGTTATCTTTTTATTGAGAGAATAGGGAAGGAGAGATTTAAAATGAAAGGTGGATGTATATGACTTCACTTGTCATTTATTATTTTGTGTCTTCTTTTTTTATGATCGAAATGAAACGACAATGTAAGGGATATAAGTCCTCAACAAAAGCAACAAATTTTCACACACACATACACACTCCTTGCTTATGCTGTATGCACATGTTTGTGTGATTAAGTTAATAACACTATGTAGATAAAAGACGAAATGGATAGCACATATTCTCTCGTGTGTGTAAAATCCTTGAACTAAATTTTTGGTCAAAAAACCTTATAACTTCTAACAAAGTGTACCTGAAGTCATTTGATAGATTGGACAGGCCAAGCCCAGCCAAACTAGCACAGCCCAACCCGGCCTAGCCCATTTCTTTCGTCGTTACAAAATCCATTTAAAACATTTTCAAATGGGCTTATTTACAGCCTGTTACTAACTGGGTCTAGTATGGATGTAGTCCATGACTGCATTACTACTAAATATAGTTGGATATATTTTTGACCAAAAAAAAAAGTTGGATATATTAAAATCTAAACTGTATATTGAAATTTTGACCCAAAAAAACTGTATATTAAAATACTAATATATCCAACAATTATTACTCATGGTGTCTTAGGTTTTTCATTGGTAATATTAAGCATCAGCAACGTCTAATTAACTATATGTTCTGCAATATTAATTTTCTAATACTTCTTTCTTTTGCATTTTTCATATATCTCTTCTCTCTTTCTATCTATCTCTTTCTTCCTTGAATCACTCATCACATCTCTTACTTTGTTTCTTTATCTTTTCTATCTAGAAAATATTTTTTCCTTATATATGGTTTGTAGACTGTGTATCAATATGTGGAGAGAGAGGGAAAAGAAATTAGTGTTTGCATGGAACAGGAAAAAAGGATCATTTTGCAGCAAGTAGAGTGTCTTGATCAGATGATGAGAAACTTCATATATCTTTGGGAAAGAAAACATTATTAAAGAATAAAGACGAAGCCTATCATGGCTTAACAACTAACATGTATGAAAGAAGAAATTGGTTTGAATGAAATAAATTTGGTTTGATATCAGTGCTCTCTATATCTAAAAAAAAAAAAAAGATATCAGTGTTCTCACGTTCTGCTGATTCAAAGGGTAACTTGTGCAATTACACATGCCCTTCATTCCTGCTCTCTGTGTGTGTGTGTTAGTGTCATCGCGAATCTCAGCCTCAGTAAACTTTAACTACAGTGAGTGTTAATTTTGATTTCTCATTCGGAGCTAAGACCTCAAAGGGTATAATAAAATTAAAATTTCAATAAAAGTAAAAAGTTCATTTCTCTTCCATATCCATCCGTTGTCTTACAACTACTTAAGGGTCCAAAAAAGTGAAAGGCGTTCCATACTCGAACACACGGACATGTCATGACAGGATGCATCAACATGTTGCTGTATAGACACCATCATCATATAAATAATAAATAAAATAAACACGACAAAGGAAGAAACCAAGGTATGTACTCATGGACAAACGCTTTCAGTAGAGAAAAATGAAGAGACCATGAAGTACAAGGAAGAATCAATGTCATATTCATGTTCACTTCTAAAGGACTAGAATTCAGCAAAGTTTCCTGTTTACCTTTTTCAGTGGATCAAAGACTCCTCCCCTCCTTCAGGTCTTAAACCAACAATAGCATTAGCTACAGCCACCATAAACATGGAGAAATCATATTAAAAAATTCTCTGAGTAAACAAACACTTTCATGAATTATTCACATCACACTAGAGGATCTATGTGAAGAGTGCAATAATTAAAAGAGCAACAAATAAAGAATAACGAGTGAGAACTGAGAACAAAGTCGAAGCTAGTGTTAGGCTTCAAAACAAGCTCTGCATCGACCATATCTGCTCTCACAGCAGATTCACACACCCGAGGAGGAGCAGAGAAAGTGCTATGCTATGTTCTCTCCTAGCTAGCTCAGTGTTTCCATGTACACCCATTAATATTCTCCACTCTTGTTGATAGACACACAAGTAGTATTCCCCGTAATGCACGAAATGGCACCAAAGTAGCAATCTTTTCTTTTCGGAGCAAACCAAACCAAACCAACCCAACCCAACCCACCACGAATTGATTTAAGAGAGCACACACAAATACAATTTCCCCTTTGGAATTGATTTAGTGCCCACCAGAAATTAAACCCCGAAACCAGCAGGAGACAGCTGTAACGCAAGGTACGTGCATAGATTTTGAGACTTTCATTTTAGGATCCACGCCAGCATGCGTTGTCAAGTTACTTGCGTCCAAGATAAGTATCTTTAAAGCGAATCTTGGATTTATGTACCCTCTCTCTCCCCGTTAATTTTTATGTTGATTTTTTATAAACACTGATAAATCTTATAATAGAGTCTTGGTATAATTCATTTATTATTATAAATAAAAAATTTATATGATGAAATTTTAACATGAAATTATATATCCGTTCCTATCTTATCTTGTGTAGCCGCATCAATCATTAGCCTGCCATTCACGCATAAAACGAGAGCCACAAGGATGATAATGGCCATGCCCAATTGCCCATACATATAATTCTCTGCGGCGGAGAATCACGCTGATGCTGCTGTTGATGCATCGAGACCGTTGGATAGAGATTAGAATTAAAATAGATTAAAAATACATATTTAAAATATACTACTATAATATTTAATCTCAATCTAACGGTTCTAATTTCTCAACAATATCAATGGTATCTTTTTCCTACAGCAGCCAATCCATTTCCTACATATATCCATCTTAGTAATTTTGTGTCTCAAATCTTTAAGTTTTGATGTGAAACCAAACAATGCCCGTATAGTTGACAAACGTAAAAAGACAAAGTGGATAGCCCATTTGAGAGGCTTCGGGGATAAATTCGGCAATCCAAATGTGAAGGAAAGATCGGGAAATCCATTCTTGATATTCGATCGCAAGCCCTGGATAGTTTGAGAACGGACGGATCATCATCGTACACCATTTGCTAAAGATATAACAAAGAAGTCACCTTTCAAGAAATTAATAAAATGCCCAATTTACCCCCAACAAAGAATCACCATAGCCTATCCCCCACCCTACTAGAAGTATCTTGAGTTTTTGTTTTTCTTTAAAAATTATTATACTAGAAAAAGCTGTTATCTCTATGATCACCAATTTTGTTTTAAAACATGTAAGTATGAAGACAATAGAATAAGGTATTGATATAGGGTGCATTTAGAAGAGTTTATTTGAAGTTATCTTGTGACATAATCACTCATGTAGGTGTTTGTTAGAACTTATAAAAATATATTATAATATATTCATAAATTATTTTAAGCTTATTTTCATAAATTTTTCAAGATAATTTATAGAAACAATTTAGAGTTTACATAAAGTTTTGTCTCACAATTTTTTGAAATTATAAAATCAATTGGTAAATAAACATTTGCTGACCAAATGCATTTAAGAGTTCTTTGCAATCTTAGAAGAACTGCAACAGATCCATGCCATTCAAAATATCTTATTGTTCCCACAAATTAACATCAAACATAATTTAACTTGGACCATTGGATTTGAGAACCGCGTACTCGCAGGTTGCAGCCGTTTGAAAGATATAAAGGATCCTTATCCAGATACAGATTAAGAGCCAAAGTAAGGTCAATAATTGAAACTGGCTAGATAATAAGACAAAAATGAGTCTCACACTTCAGGGGGTGCGAAAATCGTGTTTTTTTTTTTTTATAATGTAAAATGGTGTATAATTATGTGTGTGAAATGTTTTATAACTTATAATTTATATATACATATTCTTACCTACACTGTTTTTGTGAAAAAGGGATACAATTTGTAACAATAAGATTTACGTATCGTATAACGAATAATGTTTCACATACATGGCAATTTCAATTTTTTTTTTTTATCCTCTGCGAGTTAAACAAAATAAAAGCAAATGGAATTTTCAGTAGTAGAAGTAGCTAGCATTCGCCATCATGCAACTTGCAGCCGAAACGTATGTAAAGAACAGAAATGGATGTCCACCACAAAGACGTTTCCCAGTTGGTGGGGACGGCAAAGTGCTGAGAAAGAACGGAGTTCCTGATTGATGTAAAAGGTTCAGTTTGATTTTATGAGGGAAAAGGCTCAAACTAATTAATTTAGTCTTTATGGTTACAAATTAATTAATTAATTTAATATTCCAATTTTTTGTTTACTTCGAAT
The DNA here is from genome assembly GCA_030159175.1 of Glycyrrhiza uralensis. NCBI lineage: Eukaryota > Viridiplantae > Streptophyta > Magnoliopsida > Fabales > Fabaceae > Glycyrrhiza > Glycyrrhiza uralensis. The sequence continues at coordinate 48,888,866 of BRZY01000003.1, read as the reverse complement.
TAAATGAAACTAATAAAAACAAGTAAATTCAATTTAAATGACAGGATTTACATAATGATTTTAATTAAATTTTATTCTATTATCAACTCGAGTTTAATTATTATACACTAACAGTGTAAAAATATTTTACATAGATATCTAATCATATTCTATCATACTGCCACTTCATAATAATAATTCTTAAAATATCTACACAAAATCTATATAGTAAGATATAAATGAAAGTATGTATATTTTTTTTTTTTTACATTTTTAATACATACTAATTAAATTGTTATTACCGTACCAAACTTTTTTTTTAACATTTTCAATACATACTAATTAAATTCTTATTACCGTACCAAACTAATTAAGGTGGTCCAGCTTGGTTCAGTTGGGCGGTCCAAACCAAGTGCAGGCCTAGTGTCAATGGTCAGGGCTTATTACATCTGGGTAAGTACTACAGTAGTTATTTTTTGTTCTTTTTTTTTTTGGGTCCTTCATATATTTTTTTTGTTCAAAGGACCTGTTAAGTTTGACACCCATCGCTCGCTTGCATAAGCCTTGTATCATATGTACGGATTGATGTGCCCGTTTTGGGCCAGGACGTCAGTTTCAAACTGTCAACAATATTGGCCATCGTTTCATTTCATGTTATTGATCCAAATCCTTCAATTTTGGGTTCATTTTCTACCACCAACAAGATGTTGCTCTGTAAGAAAAAAATCATATTTTATTTACATGTAAACTAAAATAAAAAATACAGGATACAAAAACAAAAAAGAATAGTTAAAAAAATAAGAAGAAAACAGACAGACAGACTAACCGTAAAGGTTGACAAATTTTGGCACTCTCCCGTTGTAATGAATTGGAAAAATCTCATAAAAATGACTAAAGTAAAATACTCATTTGGAAGAGAGTGACCCCCTTTTACAATAATAAAACTAAAACTAACTAGTTTCTTTCAATATTTTTTCTTGTCCAATTACGGTATCATTGGTTACATTTATTATAGTATTTGCCCAACTTTACATTACAACCAATTTCTTCTAGATGATTTTAATTCTAGTGCATTCTAACATACACACATACACATCTAATCATATCTGGGCCATGACAAAATATTTGGGTCATCGTAAGTCTTTGAAAATCAAATCTTAAAACACAACTATAATTCTCAAAAAAAAAAACTAGGCTTTCTCCTTTGTACTGAGTCTAGGTGTTTTATTTTCTAAATGACTCAAACACTTGATAGTTCACACATTATATAAAAGAAAGGAACATTGAAGAGTATTTTTTATGTGAGACTTCAAAAGTATATGTCACAATTCTATGGTTCACTTCTAATAGTAACAAGATATATAAAACGATTTTAACTAATATTTGCCTATCAAAAAAAAATTAGTCTATCAACCCGTTTCATATAAAGTTTGAGTGTTTTTCTGACAAAAATAATAAAAACACCTAACAAAACAAAACAATTTTAGTTGAGAATAAAAAAAAGACGTGGACGTGTGAGATATGTAACACTCATAGAAATAACATATGTCACACACCAAAGGTCATTGCTTTCGTTTCTTATATAAATATAATAATGGGATTGATGACACTGATTTTAGATAAATTAAAAATAAGATTCCATCTAATCCCCTATAAAATAAAGGAAAAATTGAATTCACCCGTGAGATATACTTAAATGGTATACACGTTCATGTTCTCTGTTCTAAAAACAAGACTTACTGCTTTTTATATTTGTTCAGAAAATTCCATTTACTTTCTTCAAGGTTTTTTTATACATACTTTCTTCAAGTTTATTTTAAATGGCATGCACCCTTTTTATTTTGTAAAATACAGGGCAAAGTGTATATAATTTAGAAAAAGTGTATGTTTTTTACAAAATAAAAAGAGTGTGTATCATTTAAACATACCTCACGAATTGTGAGTGTAATTTCCCCTAAAACAGATAACTCTTATATCGCAAAATCAATTCAATTGTTTAAAGCATTTTCTCTGTTTTCTTCTAGAAAGAAAAGGAAATAGTAAAAACAAATAAAAACACAAAAATGTCATTTTCAGATTGGTATTGGTATTAACTCCTCCTGGTCAATGGTCAATAAGAGTAGCTGGAAACTTCGTTTTCGCTGTTATGCTTGACATTCAACGTCAACATTGTAGCCGTGCCTCATAAATGAGTAACTTTTTATTTTATTTTTCAATTTACTTAACAGTTAGATTTAAATTTTTGACATAATTGTTTGTAGTCTATTGACAAAAATTTCTCTAGATCATATAGTTGTGTTAACAACGAGTACGTGGTAGTTGCACTTGGATCTTCTCAAATTGGATTTTTCTCTCTCCATTATTTCTCTCCTCTCACTCTTGTTTTTCCTACCGCAAAGACAAATTCGTAATCGTGACTTGATATGTACTTTTTAATGTGCACTATTCTAAGAAGTTTTCAGAGATGTACGTCCCAAGTATTTTTTAAGTTATATATATTAATTATTTAATTTAAAATAGAAAAGAAAAGCACTTCCTATATTTTGCCATCAAATCACGTACCTTCTCTCTCCAAAAAAATCACGTACCTTCGACAGCACAGTGAAGTTAACACTTAATAAAAGTTTTTACTAAGTTTGGATCCGTCTTCCATTTTACACCTTTTAAAAACATAAATATAGTTTAACATGTTTAAAACGGTTAAAATATATAGAGTGATAAAATTTCAATTAAAATACTATCATTCAATTGATTTGAGCCATGATAAATAACATCAGCTTTGTGTTTTTTTTAGGGTTGTGTGAAAAAATAAAATTTTAATAAAACGAATACATTTTATAACTCAACACGATGTCATTGATACCCTGTCCGATAGAATTGGGATACTTTTGCATTTTAATATTTTTTTTAAGAGCGATGGTATTTAGATACTCAATATTTTTCTACACTCATCCAATACCTCTTATCTCTTTCAATATCTCTCTTCTTATCCTATCATATTATCTATCACATCTATCACTTATCTCTTATCTTTCTCTTTATCTCTCTAAATATATACACCCTTTGCGTGTCTATGCAATATTTTCTTTTCTTAACACGCCAAAAAGTGACATACAATGATACAAATGAGATTCAAGAATTAATTTTGGAAGTAGCAGCAGCAGTACCCTTTGCACCACGTGCACACCAACCAACCACGAGCACTAAATCATATAAAATTCATAAAATCTTTATACCTTACCTGTTACCTTGAATGAATGACGTAGGTGCGCACGCCAAGCAAGGAAAAAAAATATAGTAATGAAATAATGGTCAACACCCTTTTACACTCAGTCAATACGACTATAAACGAAACCATCGAAACTTGCTAGAAGGAGGCAGAGAAGATAGGGAGCACAATATAAAGAACGCACGAAAATTGTGAGCATAAACCAGACTCAAAACCCGTGTTTAATTTGGGTGTGTTTGTTTGCAGAACAGTGTCTGTAATTAGGTTGTTTAATTTAATTTGTAGCCATCATGAGCACACTTGTCCGCAACACCACACTCACCTTCAGCCGCAGATACAGATACGAGCATCTCAACCTACAGGGCAAAGACAAGATGATCAAGTCTATCAGCTACAGACGCAGAAGAGCCAAGCAAAGGCAAATCTTCCTCACAACCTACAAGCTATCTTCTTTGGATGGTTTTGTAGAGCCCCAAAGAAAGCCTAAGCTAAAGAAGGTTGCTGTTAAGGTCAAGAAAATTGTAGCCTCTGTTTTGTTGTTCATGCGAACCGGTTCTTTCAGATCCTGCAATTCCAGGTCTGCTATTTCTGCTAACTCGCCGGTACCCAACAGGAAGAAGAGCTTTTGAGGATGTGGATCCATCGAGGATATATGATTTAATTTCTCTCTTGCCCACTTTCTTCTTTTCAATCAATTCAGTTTTCACTGTATGATTTATAAGAAGGGCAATAAGCCACACAGTTTTAACTACTCTTTACATTGTTGACGATGAGAGCAAGCTAGGATATGGTTATCCATTGCTCTGTATATAATAATGTTTAATCTAATATCTACTTTCATCATTTGGTACGACTTCTCTCTCTTTTAGCTAGTCAGATGTAAGCTAACTAATGTACCCTGTTTCAACTTACATGTTTTTTCCCCAATTATTAACTTCTTTGGTTCTTCAATTATTAACTTTTTTGGTTTTTATCATCCTGTGATTGAATATAAAAGAAAGGGGTTTCAAGGTAGATGAGTTCTGATCCTTGTGAAATTAAATGTCGCAACTGGATGAATTATTATCCAATTTTTATTCTACACCGTAAGCGCACAAAGAATTTAAGCAGAGTTGATGATTGACTTAAAAGTTAGCAAGCAAAAGAAACCTTTCAATGATCTGTGTCTAAAATTAGAGAAAGAGAATGAGGATAGTTGTAGAAATCATCACACCACCATCCCACCATGACAATTGAATTAGCTCATATCCCTAAGCATGTGTTTGGTTGCAATGAAAATGCGTGGAAAGAAAAGTAGGAAATGGAAGGAAAAAAAAAAAAGAATGTGGGTCTCACCCAAAACACTTCCTTCCAAGTTCCAAATTGGACGGAAAGGAGAGAAGAGTTGGAATTTTTGGATCAATTTACTAAAATACCCCTATGAAAGCCAAGGAGGCAAAGAAAGAAATTCTTTCAACTTTGACGTGTGACCGCAGCTTGGACCGCCCTTGTTATTGTTGTGTTTACATTGATGATCAAGAATGTTGGGAAGTTAGATCCACACCAATTCAACAAGGTGTTTTGCTTGGTGATGCACTTCGTTATTGCCGACCCCTTTGCCATGAGGAATCAAACGATGGTATGGAATTGGTTGCCAATATTCCTCAGAAGCTAAACAGAGAAACTAGTTTCTCTTCCTCTACCAATGTTTCCAAATTCAAAGACCTGGGATTCCTTCACAAGAACAGAAACAGAAACAGCAACCTATTCAAGAGCCTTGACCATGCCCACAAGTTGCAATTAAAGACAATTTCTTAAAGACATATTCATGTACTTCTCAACGGCCCAAGCATGTTCATCCTAAGTTACCAGACTATGACAACTTTGCTCCTACCTTCACGGCTCTCAAGAGAGAGTGCAAAGATGTATATACTGTTTTGGTGTAACACAGTCATGTTAAAATTTTGACTTCACCATTTAATTAGCTCTGTAAATAAAGAATTACTGAAGTAATTCTTTGAAATTGACCCCTACTGCCCCACATTAACAGATCATTTTTTGTAGCAGCAATTACTGTGGTAATAATAGCCATATCACCTCTGTAAATAATGATTTACTGGTGCTGTATGAAGAGTCCAAATTTCCCTTAATGTTAATTCACCAAAATAAAAATCCCTTAATGTTAATTATCTGATATAAATTCAAAAATGCCCTATGAAATCGAATATACATGGCAGTAATCTTGAAGACTAAAACAAAAAAAAAACTATATTATTCCCTTCAAATAGTATTATTGCTTCAATACAATTATATTGGAAAATGGAAAGTAATCTCAACTTTTATTTCATTTTTTATTATATGGCTACGAAAGGCATATCCAAACAACAGCAGGACAACATGCTTTTATTTTTTTGGTGAACAGTACATGTTAATTGTAGCATTTAGTTTATTCCAGAATAATAGAAAGCTGAGATAAATAAAGTATGATAAATTACAATGAAATATGCAGCATTGCAAAGTTCTAGATATGCTTTAAGTACCATAACGGATATACATAACATTACAGCAATGCAAACTACAGTCTACAAATAACTAGACAGTGTGCAAATCATCCTTGGAGCTGAAATAAAAACGTAGCCCATAACGGATGGATCATTGGGAAGGAAATCACAAAACCGTTTCCTTCTACCCTGGTCATGCTAAACAACAGCTGCAGCATAAATAAATAAAGCAACAAATAATGCAAAAGAGATACGAGAAAGGAAAATCAGAAAATTATCGATTATCACTAGGAAAGGAACAAAAGGTAATTAAGGCCCACGAAGTATGAGCCAGATGCTGAAAGGCCCGGAATAATATGCAGCCTTATTACAGCAGAAATTTTCAGGAAACGAAGTTATTCTTCATAGATCCAAGATTCACAGGTTGTTTGGTGAAAATATCCGCAACCAGTGAGAGCAAAACAAAAAGTTGGGTGGGTTTCTAGTAATCAATTTGTCCTAATATCTGAAGTGTGTAGAAACTTGAATAAAAGGTATAATATCTGATAAGGAAAAAGAGTATGCTTCCGGGAGAAGAAAAAAGGGAAAGTCAAGAAGAATCATGAATCCCAAGCCCAAGAAGGATTAAGGTTATAGGAACTGCCTTTCAATTTTGACCCTTTAGAAGAAGGGCCTCATGGGACAAGAGGAAGAGGAAGAACCTGTTCCTGTGTTGTTGTTGTTATTATCTTCTTGTCTCTGATCAGCAGCATCGCCAGCATGGAATTCTTGCTGATTTGGATTCACCTGTGACTGCAAAAGAAGATTACTATTATTGGGATCCAAATCATCCCACATGGGGCTACCTGGACCCCAACCCGCAGGAATTGCATTGAACCAAGCAGCCATTTCTCCCCAAACCAATTCCTGAGACTCTGAAATGCCTTCCCCAGTTTCAGCACTCTCTTCCGCTATTGGTTCCGGTGGGGGCATGAGCATGTTATGGTCCTCTGGAACCGGTTGTTCAGGTTGCTTTGTGTTCTGGTTTGATGTGGATGTGGAACCTTCGTCGAGAGAAGAAGAAGTTGGAGCTGTTGTGGATGATGGTGGCTTATCCTTGTTGAGGAAGCGCTCGGGGAAATTGAGCTTAGCATTCTCTCCTCTCAGCTTGAATGCCTCACGATCATAAGCCATGGCAGCATCTTCAGCGGTGTCAAATGTGCCAAGCCAGAGGCGAGTCCTATTGCGAGGGAGACGAATCTCAGCGACCCATTTGCCCCAATGGCGTTGCCTCACTCCCCTGTAGAGCTTTGTGGCACTATAAGGCTGTGTTTGGGGCCTCAACATTGGTCTCCCGTCTTCTGGCCCTAACATATTCCTCCCTCTAGGACTTAGATTCAATGCATCACTCCAATACTGAAGAAACTGCTGCTGCTGAAGTTGTTGGTTTTGGTGTTGGTAAGGTAAAACAGAATCTGGGGCTAGGAATGGTGGTGATGGTGGTGGATACCCCATGTTCTGCTGGGGCCCAAAAGATATCATCTGTTGCGTTGGCCGAACAGGTGGAGGAGGAAAAAGAGGCAAATTTGGGGTTCCAGATTGGTGTGGGAATGGCATTGGATTCTGAGGGGCTTCAAAATCAAAAGCAAAAGGGAAGACTATTCTAGAGGAAGGGGGTTGCAGAGACAGAACAGAGGATGGTGGTTGGTTTGGGTTTTGGCGTTCTGGGCTACGAATCTTCTTGAGAGGCCTATGTGGCATGGAAACATCATCAAAAACTGGCTCCCATTGCCGCCTCCCTGAGCTCGATTCAAGACCCTTTCCCTTCTTCTCCATCTCCCAATCTTTGCTTTCATTTTCTCCAATCACCTTGGGTGTCTCATCAACACCCTCCTTGCTGGATTTTCCACTCTTCTTTGCCGCGGCCATGAGAACCAACCACAACAACAACAACCACCACCTTCTACCGCTCGCTCTCTCAAGCTTTTAAAAAAAGGGAGCCTTTTCTGTGTTGTGTGCACAAAAATTGAGATGGGTACTATGTATGTTGGTTAAAAATGGGAAACAAATAAAGATTCGAATCAAAATGAAGCAAACACAAAAGGTAAGTTCAGGACCCAGAATCAGATAGATAGTTAGGGGAGACCGAATTTTGGATTCTGCGTTCTGATTTCAAAAGCTGAATCCGATCAAAATCAAAAGCAGAATCGAATGTCAAAACTCTGCATTTTAAGAGGACCCATCTCAAAGTCAAAATCCGTTGTGTACATACACCAAGTCGCACAAAAGAGCAAGCGGGAAGCAGAGCCCAATGTGTTTTCAGTGATATATATTCTTTGAAAATGAAAATCTTAGCGTAGGCTCTGGGAGTGTCAGTGAACTCACGAGCTCAGACATACGGTTGGTGAGGTCAATGCAATGCAAGGAGAAGAGTGAGCGAAGAGGGGTTTATATGAGAGAGCAGAAGAAAAGGGTTCAAATCAAACCTTTTTTGAGTTAATGCAGCACTCACTGCAACAAGAATTTGACAGAATAAGCAACAAGTCTCGTCACTGGCTGGCAAACCTGGGTCCCATGCGCTTCGTCTTTGCTTGTTTGCTCTGTTTCAGCGTCAATTTCCACCTGTGCTGACACAAGCTGTGGTTTTACGACTTTACGTTTCACTTTCACTCCCCACTCTGTCGCTATCCATGTTTTCCTTAGAGCATTTTCACTGGAGTATTTATTTTTGGGTATTTAAGTAGGTTTCACTTATATATATTATTTATTTTTATTTTTTTTAATTTAAGTACCTAATATTCAATCCTTTCAATCCATTAACTCTAAAAAATTTATTAAATGGGTCTCATCAATAACTCTACATTCAATTATAACCCACAAAAATACATGAGACCCACGATGAGAGAGAAGAGAGAGAGTGTTTGTATAAACACCCCTCCCCATTAAGTACCCAAAATTATTCTTTCCTATTAAAAATACCTAATAGATACCCATTAAGTACCCATAGGTACTCACCAACGGTGATGCTCTTAACCTTTCCAACTGTTGCAAAACCTGGAGGCGGTAAAGCAAACAGTTGTTAACTGTTTGTTGTCAGAAGGATGTTGTGGCAAACAGAGATTGGTGGGTTGGTCGTGCTGCCATTGCCAAGTTATGGTGTTTTCTTGCAGTTGTGAAATACTGAAATGCCTCTCAGAGCACAGTGACTGTGCCGTCCACTAAAATGGTGGGACCACCCTGAGGATTCTTGATTAAAAAAAAGGTTTAAATAAGTTTTTGGTCCCTGTAAACATTCGATTTTTTATTTTAGTCCATTAAAAAAAAGTCACACTATTTCAGTCCTTTAAAATTTTTTTTTGTTTTAGTCCTTTTAGTGAATTACCACTGTATTGTGCTGATGTGGTATATGTATGTCCCTGTCATGACTTGACACGTCATTTAAAATTTATAAGGACCTACTGACTAGGACTTTCTTCCTATCACGGGACTAAAATCAAAAATCATAATTTTTATAGGGTCTAACTACACAACTTAAAATTTTTATAAGGTCTAATTACACAACTTAAAACTTTTATAGGGACTAAAGCACATCAACCCCCTCCCTCTTTCCCCTTCGTCCCCTCCTTCAACCCTCTCCTCCTCCACCACCACCCCCTCTCTCTCCTCCTTTTCCCTCATCCTCTCTCCTCCACCACCACCCCCTCTCTCTCTCTTGTTCTCTCTCTCTCTCTCTCTCTCTCTCCCCACCACCACCACCCAGACACTCTCTCTCTCTCATAGCATAGCAACACAAACCAAAGTAAGAAAGACAGAACTTCCAAGAACTTGAGAGAAAACGAGAGAGTGTGTGTGTGTTTTGGTGGTGGTGGTGGGGAGAGAGAGAAAACGAGAGAGGTGGTGGTGGTGGTGGGGGGGGAGAGAGAGAGAGTGTGTGTGTGTGTGTTTGGGTGGTGGTGGTGGTGGGGAGAGAGAGAGTGGTGGTGGTGGAGGGGGGAGAGAGAGAGAGGATGAAGAAAGGAGGAGGACGTGGTGATGGAGGAGAAAGGGGGATTAAAATCAAAATCTCAATTTTGAGAAGGACTAAATTTAAAACTTAAAAGTTTTATAGGGACTAAATTCAAAACATAGATAAGCCACGTCAGCGTTTTCTGCCACGTAGACATGCTGACTAGGTCATAATGTGCCACTTAGCACTAAAAGGACCAAAACCAAAAAAAAATAAATTTAAAGGACTAAAATTGTTTGACTTTTTTTTAATGGACTAAAATCAAAAATCGAATATTTACAGGGACTAAAAACTTATTTAAGCCTAAAAAAATTAATTAATTTTATAATTTTTTATTTAATGAATTGATAATTTCGAATATTTTATTTTTAAAACATTTTAAATATTTTTTCATTTCTTTTGTTGACTATTTTTTTAAATAGATTTATATAGCTAAACAGAAATGCAAATAAAAACTTATGATCAACACAAATTTATATAATAAAATTCAGTCCACGTATAATTTTTATCATAAAATTTTATATTTTAATATACTTTTATGTAAAATATTCAATCTCAGAGTTTTATGTCACTATATTTTTGGAAATTTAAATTTAATTTTAAAAATATTCACTTTAGGAACATCACAAATATGATGACACGTGTAAAAACTTTCATTGAAAGTACCTCTAAATGTATTGTATAGATAGAAGATAGATAGATATAAAACTTAAGTGTATTTTTTGTCTGTATGTACTGCAATTTTGTAATTTTAGTCTCTCTTGGTTCTAATTGAACATTTTTTGTCTCTCAAATATTTCAATTGTAACAATTAGACCCCATTCGTCATTGTGTCGTCCAAGTTGGTATGACTTAGCATCAATTACATCAGTCACACACGTGTATCACATAGTTCCTAGCATTAAAATTTTTAATAATTAGAACCAAAATTGCGTAAAAAAAACCTAAAAATCCAAAATCGAACTATCACGATAAATAAACCAAAAATGTAAATACTAGATTGTAAGTGGTGTATTCGGGTTTTAGCTTCGTTTTTCCTCCTTTAGCCGCCACCCATTTCAAGCTCCAATTAAAAACTCTATCACCGTTGTTTTTATCAAACAACTTACAAGAGGACAAACAATAAGGATCAAATTAAATATCAAAACTATACTATACTTAATCCTCGGAAGGCTAGCTTCTCGTTGGTAACAATCTCCATGCATTTATGTGTATCAAAAACAAAAGAAAAATTAGTTCAAACAAAGCGAAAGGTACTTTTATTAATTGGTAAAATAGACCAACTTCACAGCCCATATATGCAAAAAAAAAAAAAATGGCTGATCTTGGTTTCTTCCGGGTATACTAAATTGACAGAACAATAAAAACTAGCCTATTTAATTAAGAAATGCCAAGAAGATCAGTTTTAATTATTTTAGAGTAGCGTTGCAAGTGGTTTAGCGGTGCACCGTGTGAGCTAAGCAGCAATTTTGTGACCGGTAAAGGATCCACGTAATGCTCCCTCCTTTCACTTTCGGCACAATGCAAGGTTAATTTGAAGCACTAAAACATCTCTCGGATATGCTTGTTATTACAAAGTCACCACCACAACACAAAGAAGTGTCCCTTAAAAAAGGTCGGTGAAAATCGCCACGTGTCACTGGTCCACGACACCAAGACCTACTTGACCGCTTCTCTTGCTTCGCCTTTAACCTCTACAGACTACAGTCTACACTAATTTAGGAACACAAGCCTATGTCGGGGAATCAAAATGGGGGCACTTTGACGTGTCTAACGGTTCTGCTGAGATGGATCATGCAATAAGGATCAGCATGCAGGGCTATGTCACAAATTTAATTTAATTATAGCACTCTGTTCCCCATTTTATTTTCAAAACCACTACTACTCCGTAAGTTGGAACACTATATATTATGCTTTCTAGTCTCTTAAAATGCAGACATGTCAAATCGGATGGCCGCTAGCTACGTTAGATTGGATAAAATGGGTGTAAAAATAATTGTGAAAAAATTGGAATTAAAAGAAATTGTTAAAACAAAATTTTAGAAGTTTAGGTTTTTTTATGTGTCACAAAACAGATTAGCTAGCATTTGTGCTAGTATTTGTAATTGTTTTAAAGTTTGACTATTGAAGGTTTCTTTTGAAAGATTGATTGGTGCATGATTGGATTTTCTTAAATTTTTAATATTTTAAATATTCTTAATAAAAATTGATTTTAAGTACTCAGTTTAAACATATATAGAATAAGAGCGCTAGTCAAACTACATTAGTATTTGTTTTTTGTTTACTAGACTACATTAGCATTTGTTAAAATGAATTTTAAATAGTGTCAATTATTGCAGTGAAATAGTTTTGAAAAATCTTTTTTTTTTCGATTACAGTTTTGAAAAATCTTTATAATGACGGAAAACGTACATCACAAATATCATGTTATTTCAAAACTAGACATTTTTTATTATTATTTAATTTTCATTAGTTAATGCTCCGTTTTAGTGTACTGCAAATTTAAAAAATATTTAATAGATATCGTTAAAGATAGAGATAACGATGATTGATATATATCCCACATATTGAAGAGGTTGACACAAATAGTTAGACCACCTGTTTGCACTAATTACTATAATATTGGCCTTAAATGGAGTGTGTCTCATCAAATGTAATTAATTTATAGCAAAAGAAATTGTATAATGAACAATGTATATCTAAAAATCTCTCATTTTCAGAACTGATCAGATACACTCAAGGGAGACCATGCATGGTGAACATTTTGATTCAGTGGTTTTATTGATTATTCAATGAAGTGATTGAGCATTTGGAGATTTACACCCGGTCTCACCTACGGGCTACAAGGCACATCTACACCGTGAATTGAATTGGAGTATAGGTTGTTGTGATAGTCAAGGAAGTATCGTTTAGCAGCTGTACTGTACCTGAATTGCCTCACCACCTATCAGCGACATCCCCTACTGCGTTTGATATATCTCGAACCCGAACAAATTAACAAGAACCAAACCCGAGTTGCGTCGTCTTCAACGGCAACAAGAACAATGGCTGTTGTATGGGCCCCCTCACCTCTTTTTTGGTTGAAGGTTGGAACCAAGAAGGCAAACACCTAAACGTATCAAAACCTTCAACATCAACAACCCCATCTGCAATATCTAACTCATTACTCATCGCGCACAACAAGGAGCTAGGTTCACAACATCACGTGGGTTTACATTGGCGTTTTCGCCCCTGCACTCTGCCCGCCCTGTCTGTAATGGTTTTCACTTTTCAATCTCTGCGCGCAAAAGGAGAAGATTAAGGGGGGTACTATGAATATTGTTGAGTTGTTGCACAACTAATCGACATGATTCAGCATCATATGCCGGTGGTAATTATTTTGTGTTGAGATCACTAAGTGTTATGTCAATTATTCATAAAAATAGGTCGCGCCTCATACTCAGTCAACAGTCATACATACATGGTTCTTGTCGTAGCTCACACTTAAAAGTAATTTGATTTGCTGCCATTTTAGTTAGAATTTTATGCAGGGTTGCTGCAAAACTTTACCAATTAACATTAAAAATGGATTTTATCCAATGATTGCCCAAATAATGTTTGGTTTGCGGTTATAAACATACGTCCAAAAGTATATTTATAATTCATCAAACTTAATGATCATAACCATATTTGATAAATTACGCAACACACACTTTGAAAATGAGTTTAACTAAATGGAATATGATATTCACGTGCATTTTAACCAATCATAAAGAGGTGTGTTGAAAAGTGTGTATTATAGAGTGTGTTGTTAGTCGTACCCAACTATCAAATTTACTTATATCTTCTCTTATTTTCATTTCCTTATTTTATCTTCATTTTTTTAATTTTTTAAATTATCACATTTTTTTATATTTTGATCAATACATATTAGCCCAATCCTTCAATCTTATCCGACCCATAATCGAATATTCGCTTGGTGGCTTCTATCTTGGTCCAGTACCCTAACTTCACCACCAAGGTGAAGTGGGTCCATGATCTATGATCATAAGTCATCAAGTCTTTCGTATAATTACATATTCCTCCCCAGAAGTACTGACATTATATTAATACTCCCTAAAGTCCATGAAATATAAAATTTTGCCAAAAATAAAATAAAAATCGTAAAATGAACAAAAATTTAAAATACAACAACTATTGTTTCCCGCTCACTCTCTTTTTGTTTCATCTCTCTTCGTGAATTATTTTTTTATTTAATAAATTGTAATATATGAATAAAATAAATAAATAAAATAAAATATTTAACATACTTAAATAAAGTATTAAGCTTCAGAAACAATGGTAACCGGATGTATTATAACATCTATTTTTGTGATTAACTGTTTAATTCTGTCTTATATGAATTTGTGTGATATAAATATTTTGAGATTTATTTTTAGCTTAAAAATAGGATTTAAATATACATGTTTAAGAATACTTCTGAAAACGGTGATTTTCAGCTTCTGTCAGGTCTAGTTACCACGTCTGTTTCTTTGTCTCATTCTATCTTATTTGAATTCTTGTAGCATAAATGTGTTGTGATTTATTTTTAGCTTAAAATCATGAATAAAATACACATATTCTGAAATACTTTTGAAACGGTAGTTTTTCAGTCGATATCGAGTTTTTTTTTACAGAAAATGATTTACGTCTAACTGACAGAAGGAGTTTTAAATAGCTTGAGTGTGTGAAACAAATCCAATAAATAAAATTCCTTCACAAAAGTTGGTTCTTTTAATATTTTTTATTTTTTGGAATTTTTTTGAGATTTTTGGAAAACTTTCAAAAATTTACAGGAAAATACGCTAAACGGAAGCATATAGCGTAAAAATCTCATTTTAGTGTTATTTTCGTGACAAATGTCCACAAGTAATTTATATTTTATTTTTAATTATTTATTTTATGATTTTAGAAATTATTTTTGTATAAGTTTCGAAAATCCTATTTTCTGCATTTTTCAGGGTTATACCTGCGAAACGGTAAAAACCGAAGAGTTTGCACTATCAATAAACTTCAAAAATGATGCCACAAAATTATTTAGAGCTATCATGACATTTTCTAGTATTCTCATTCCTCACCAATTTAAATCAATTATTTCAAATTTTGATTTATTAAATGACATTTTTAGCCTTTATTTCTTTCCTTTTTCATACAGGTTATTTTGATAAAATCACACTAGACAGAGAGTGAGAGAGAGCAACAACAAGAGAGAGGGAGATAGGGGGAGAGGGACAGAGGGAGCGGGGGGAACTAGAGGGAGAGAGAGAGAGAGAGAGGGCGAGGTGGAGAACAAGAGAGAGGAGGGGTAGAGAGAAAGTGTCAGAGAGAGAGGGAGAACAAGAGAGAGCGAAAGATAGGGAGAGACAGCGAGAGAGAGAGGGGGAGAACAAGAGAGGGGAGAGCGAGGGGGAGAGAGTGTGAGGGAGAGATCGAGAGAGGGGGAGAGCGAGGGAGAGATAGAAGGAAAGAGAGATCGAGAGAGGGGGTAGAGAGAGCGAGAGAAAAAGGGGGAGAGAGAGCGGGTTATCGAGAGCGAGAGGTAGGGGTGGCAAAACGGTCCGACCTGCCTAACCTGCCTTTTATGGCGGGCCGGGTTGAGGTTTCCAACCCGCGGGCCACCAAGTGGGCTGGGGCGTCGGGTTGAATAATTTTTTTTCCTAATTTTAAAAAATATTTTTAAATGATTTTTTTAAAAATTTTTAGGCAAGCTTGGGGCGGGACCAGCCAAAAATGTGCCAGCCCGTCCCTTAAACGGGGTGGGCCAGTCCGTTTTGCAATCTCTAGCGAGTGGGAGAAATGAGAGCAAGCGAGAGAGAACAAGAGAGGGGGAGAGAGAAAGAGCAAGAGGTTTTTCGAATTTTGATCAGAGCTGCGTCAGAGTAAGAGTGAAAATATAATTTAGAATTACCTACTTTTGAGTGTTATTTCAAATTCCTCAAATTTGGTTATAAAAAGATACCTCATAAAAATTGCTTCATTTTAAATTGCTACACACATAATATCCAAAAAAAGTAATTTAATTGATGTATTTTGATTACCCTCTAAAAATACATTATCCCTTAAATTACCTCATCCAAACACATATAGTATCACAAAAGGACAAAATTGGGCTATATCACAAGTTTTTTAAAGAAATGGGCCAACTTTAATAATACAACAACTTTTTGGATATTACTGTCATTTCAAAATATTGGCTGACCCCCACTGCAATATTGTTAAATATACATCTAAACCTGTTGTCAAGGTTGCCCGTGAATGATCTCAGCCATTAAATATAATACTTATATATCAATGGTATCCACATTGTAATGACCCACTTCACCTTGATGAAAAAATTAGGGTACAAGACCAACATAGAAGCCACCTATTCGCTTATCCTGTTAATATAGCCCATAATCCATTAATCGCACTCGAATACTAACCCAACCCACAACTCACCAATTCGACCCAAAACCCAACACTTGTCTCTTATCTGGACAATCCATAATTCAAAGTGCACATAACAAAAGATGCCCCTTATCACGCTAGTTTTAATATATGTAAACGAAGTATTACATAATTTTGGATGAATGTAAGACTTTAATTTAATATACGATTGATTTTGAGATAAATTAATCGTAAAAAATGATTAAAATGTGGAACAGTGATTTAGTTTAAATTGACGTGGAGGGGATGAATGGATCATGATAGTACTGGTGGGAACGTATGTACTTTGCATTTTGCACAATAAAACCTTGCACTACTAGTTTTCCACAAAAACAAAAAAAAAAAATCAATACAGAAGAATAGAATGTCTACCACCTACCTATCTGCAATCTTTGGTTTACAATATGATGAAACAACAATCAAATTCAATTTTGGGAAATGTGTGGTGGACCACCCACCCACACCCATAACACACCTCACTCTTTATTGAAATGAGGTGTGAGAGGGGTGATGAGATGTTCATCTATCATCATCTTTCAATTTTATACCCCCGAGAGAAATAAGCACGGACGATATTTAGCGACAAGTCTACAACCACCGTATGATTAGGACAAGTGATCCGAAGAAAGTCGTTTTAGAGGTCCAAGAATACCACAACCCTGTTGCGTGGAAACGGGGAGATAATACGACAACATTTAGTTATCACACACATATGAATTGGTCATAAGTTAGGTACTAAGTTGAAATCATGATGTGGTTTGCCACGAACACTATTGTTGAAAATACATGAGTAAAAGTCCATAAAAAATCATAACAAATATATGTATGGGTATCTATTTAGTCAGGGTATTGTTTGTGTCTGAACGAATAACATACAAGGACTTGTCAGCCTTTGATTTCCTTGGTTTCAAAATGCATGAAATCTCGACCTTCTTCCATTAGTTACGAGACTCAAGCTTGATCTTAATCAATATATTTTTTTACAAAATATTTACTATAAATATAAAAAATCAAAATGCATTAATTAGATGAAGAGAGAGAGATAATGAGTCTCAATAATATTAAGAGTAATTTTTAAAAAATAATATAAATCAGAAAAAAGGCCCACGGCCCATACTCCCAGGCAACAAAAAAATTGTCTTTGCAACAAAATTAAACATACAAGATAACCGGTTGGCAAAAAAAAAACAAAATAACCTTTTTTTTTAATATCGTTTCTCTGACAATTGGATCTAAAATTATCTATGTTTTGAAATCGAAGTTTATCTTATATGCGCAAGTGCAAGTGTGCTTATTTAAATTTCCTCTTGTCAGTTTCAAACAAATTAAATACATAAAAAAGCCAGATACAAACAAGTTTTATTGAAGTTGGTATACACATGACATGGCTTTGGATATAGTAAAGACATAAAGTATAATGTTATTAAACACGAGTTGACTGCGAAAGTAAAACCATGGCCACAAATATAATATCATATTCCCGCTTGGCGCCTAATTAACTTCTCAAAGGGCGCCATGAGAACCAATCAAAGAGAAGAATGCGACAATTTCATAAACTATAGCATACATATGTCTCATACCTCATATTTTAGCTCTCAATATATATAGAGAGAGACACTGCCGTGTTAAGAAATTTTGAAGCTTTACGCAAAATTATGTTTGTGAGTTAATTCAATGTAATTCATTAATCTTTATTTTATCGTTTTTTTTAACTTTTTGAATTGTAGAATTATTAACCAAAATTTTATAATCAAGCAATATTAATACTTCATTTTTAATAGATAACATGACTAGTTTCGTAAAAAAACTTGAAGCATGCTTAAAGTAAACCTCTTCTAGTTTATTAATTTTTAAATGTTTCTCAATGATATATTAATTAATATCTTATTTGGATTGGATTATCCCAAATACTGCTTGTCCTAATTATTTGTGTATTCTCCCAGCCGATGATGTAAGAGGCCGTCGTTTGCCTTGACTAGTTGTATTAAATGAAACAAATCTTTTTATATATCATCTTATTACTTTGTAAAGTAAGTATTAAATGAAAAAATAGATATATTTAATATATTGAAAATATAAAAAATATTTAAATTTTTTCTTAATTTAATAAGTAAAACAATTTGTAAGAATAAAAGGTAGGAAGATTTAGAACCATCTTAGTTGTTTAGTTTTGTTTTAAAATTCTTTATTTATATATAAAAAATATATTAATTAATAATATGAAAAACATTTACATTGACTATATATTTTTTTTTGCCTCGTGAGACTCATCAAACATTAAGTATTTACCGCTCTAATCTGACTAATATAAAAATTGTTTTACAGTCGTGCAGTACAATGTGTTAATATATGTTAGAAGTCTTAAGTTGGATGGTCATGGGGTCTGTGCGGTATTTATATAGTTGGGGGAATCTCTACCTTTCAAGCTAGTTTTGAGGGGTGGATGTG
Organism: Glycyrrhiza uralensis; assembly: GCA_030159175.1. Lineage (NCBI taxonomy): Eukaryota > Viridiplantae > Streptophyta > Magnoliopsida > Fabales > Fabaceae > Glycyrrhiza > Glycyrrhiza uralensis. Next base: position 48,870,301 of record BRZY01000003.1, on the reverse strand, counting down.
AGTCCCAGCCAAATTTTAAGATGGTATCAGAGCCTATGGTGTGGAACCTAGGCTCGAGGGGATGTCTTGGAAGTCCCACATTGGATGGTCAGGGGACCTGTACGGTGTTTATATAGCTGGGGGAGTCCCCACCTTTCAAGCCGGTTTTGAGGGGTGAATGTGAGCCCCCGAATTTTAAGAATACTTTTATTATATGATGCTACCCAATAGTTTTTTGTATAATTATAAAACTTGTTATTTGTTAACATTGTTGTATTATGGGTTTTGTAAGTTTGATTATATTACTTTAATAAATTTTATATTATTCTTCGTCCTCCTTAATTATATGAAAGAATCATCTATCAATTCCACTAATAAAAATTTCCCTTTTCTTTTTGCCTTCAAAATTTTAAAAAAATTAGCTGGCAGTTTGCACCCAGCTACAGACAATAATACTGTCGGTGCCCCTTTGTAAGGAATTAATTGAATGGCAAATTCTAGGAAAAAAATCCATTAGACCGATCACTGTTTACCGACATTTGCTTTTCTTTCTCTCTTTTCTTTGGAAATGTTTTTGTATGATAAACGGAAGATAATATATGAATAAGAGGTTTACAATTAAAATTTATATAGACTAATTAATGTCAGCGTAAAATATTTTCATAAAACTAACTAATCATATTTTATTGAATTAGAAAATAAACTTGACTATTATAATTATTATTTCAATTTTAATATTTTAAATAATATATCAATACATTATTAAATTATTAAATTTTTTAAGTGAACCCGAGTATTCTCTACGCACAACTGTGGAGATTAATTCCTTGAGATATTGAGACCTATTTAAAGGATAAGATATATAAATATTTAAATTTTGATTTTTTTTTACCAATGCTTACTGGTCCAAGTGACAATCAGTTTGATTCTTCTAAGATAAAATTTTAGATTTGAGTCACTTTGCGCTTTTATGTAGATCCATCAAACTTAACACGAATAAGTGACTTTTATATAGATCCATCAAACTTAACACGAATTAAACCGTCCGAGATTTGACTCAAATTAAATTGAGGGTGTCTTCTATGAAAAAAGATGCTAATAAATAAGCAATGCATACAGAATGCAAAATGCCAAGTAAAGTCAACAAGACATTTTTTATGTTAATTTTATATTTTAACATAATATTTTTTTTATAATCTTTAACATAATAATATTGCTTTGCTGATTGTATCAAAAAAAAAATTGCTTTGCTGATGCGATTGCTATCCTAGTCACCATCTACAAAATATCTTAAATTTAGATTTTCAAAATAAATTATGAATCTGCACAAATTTTACAAAGACCAAAGGAGTAAAAGTTTGTCAAAAAAAAAAAAAAAAAAGGAGTAAAAGTTGGCCAAATGGGGAAGAATATGACCTTGACTATTAAATTTGAATCTTAACTGAAAACTTACCAGAGTTATTCCTTGCAATGTAAAAATTGACCAGGTACAACTTTTAAATTATCCTCACACATAACTAACAAAAGAAATGTAAATAATATACTTTTATATTATCCTCACAATGGATTTTGTACTAATTTAAAATGTTCATGCACTTTTTTGTTTTTGTTTTTATTTTTTTGTTTTCATCTTAAGTTTTTAAGAGAATTATTTTCACCTATTTTTTGCTTTGATTATTAAAAATCAAAAGTCAACTATCATTCACTTGGGCTTTGAAGCAAAGAAACATTATTTTTCCACCTAGCTAGCAGGACGTTTGCTGATGAATCTGTTGGAATCGTTCAAAGCAGATCATGTAAAACGAAGCGTACCCAGACATATAAACAATTACTATAATCCTGAACCCATACCAACATAGTATAACATAAGTGATAAATATTCGGGTCCCTTAAGTATAATGTCGAGGGTTCGATCCCCGACCGTGTGTATGAATAGCCGGGTTCAACAACAACAAAAAAATAATCCTGATCCCATTTTCTAATTAATAGATTCCATCTCAGATTTTTCAATAAGACCTACCTCTTCTCCTCAATGCTTTTCATTAGGTAATTATAAAAAAACATTTTCACACTTGTTCTTATATTTTCTTTCACATTTTATTTTTATCTTTACCTCTTTATTTCTTATCATATCTTTTATTTCTATTTCTTTCTTTCCTATTTTTCCCCTCTCCGATAGCGTGGACACCTCAAACAATTTTTATCTAATAATAACTGAAACACTCCAATTTGTCAAGTTTTTTTTTCTCCATATTCTATATTGTGAACTTTAACTATCTTTCCTTCTCTAATACATAAAAGCATAATTTTATATAGATATAACCCAAAAAAAACTTGATCAATAAAAGAAAGACCAAAATCCAAATCAAGATAATTAGGATTTTGGAATGTTAGAAATATCCGTTTGCCAACAATGTTATCTAAATACCGGTCAAAGACGCTAATATATGATGCAAAAAATTAACATTACTATTTACTGGATCTTACCTAAAAAATTATATATATTTTTCTCAAATAATAATAATACAATACTAATAATAAGCATTTAGGAAATTTCACAGCATATCGGTTGCCCGGAAAGCGCCATTTAAGCTAAATCAAAGTGAGGGGTCAAATCCTTAAAACCTTAGTCATGCATTCATGGCACGTGAATGTAAAAAAAATTGAGGAAATTTTATGAAATTGGGTTGCTTCTTCTTTTGCTTGCGTGTGACAAAAAGGGGTTGGCCCTCTTTTTGTTGCCTAGTCATCTCCTTTAATTTCGGAAATTCATTCTTTCAGTTTCAATTTCAGTTTCAGATCTCAAAAGCCCCCAATCCCTCATCCCCATGATTCCTGGTTTTTGTTAGTCTTAGATATGTCATAGGATAGTCCAACCAAACACAAACACAAACAACCCTGTTCAAACTCAAAGGTTGTAACTTTGCTACATCTTTGTAGTTTGAACAACATAAAGCCAAGCCCTCCTCCAATTGTTGGAATCCATATTAAGCAGAAGAGATGATGTTACCAGAAAACGGGAATGGGGAAATGGGGTTGTCTGGAATCCCCTTGGGAGCAAAGAACAAATACAAGAGGATGAAGAACTCTGAGCTCCCTGATGATATCGATGATGTTTTGCACCAACAGGAACAGGAAGAGAGGAGGAACAGTACCAGGAAATATGTTATCGCATGTGCCATCTTTGCTTCTCTCAACAATGTCCTTCTTGGCTATGGTATGCTTCCTTTGAAAAGTCTCCCCTTTGATTTTGTGGCTGCTGTTTCTTCATTTTTCGTTGACTTTGGTATTTAGATTGTGTTGTTGATGATGGTTTTTGTCCAGCCATTCATTTGCCACCACGTCCTTGTTGTTTGGCTCATCTACACCAATTCTGTTCCATATCTGATTTATCTTTGCATTCCTAGTATCTGAGATAACAGATCTATATTGTGGAGATGTCAACTCTATATATGTTTCTTAATCATGGGAGGTTTTATTGTGGAGATCATTTTGATTTTGAATTCTAACTCAGGGCTGTTTTAGAATGAATAGAAGCTTTACATGGTTTATTTTGTGAATTTTTGCAGATGTAGGTGTTATGAGTGGGGCAGTTATATTTATGAAAGAAGATCTGAAGATATCTAAGGTTCAGGTAGAAATTTTGATTGGTATTCTGAGCATTGTTTCTCTACTGGGTAGCCTGGGTGGTGGAAGAACATCGGATATTATTGGTAGAAAATGGACAATGGCCTTAGCTGCAATTGTCTTCCAAATGGGTGGAATCACAATGACTCTTGCTCCTTCATATGCAATACTAATGGTTGGAAGACTTCTGGCTGGGATTGGAATAGGATTTGGTGTCATGATTTCCCCTATATATATTGCTGAAATATCACCAAACCTCACTAGAGGCTCTCTCACTACCTTCCCAGAGATTTTCATAAATATAGGAATCTTGCTTGGTTATGTATCCAATTATGCTTTTTCTGGCCTTTCAGCACACATAAGTTGGAGAATAATGCTTGCCGTGGGAATTTTGCCCTCAGTATTCATTGGATTTGCTCTCTTCGTTATTCCTGAGTCACCAAGGTGGTTGGTAATGCAGAACCGAGTCGAAGAAGCTAGATCAGTGTTGCTGAGAACAAATGAAAACGAGAAAGAAGTGGAGGAGAGACTTGCAGAGATACAACAGGCTGCTGGATTCGCCAATTCTGATAAGTATGAGGAGAAACCCGTGTGGCGTGAATTGCTGTTTCCTCCTCCTGCTCTTCGCCGGATGCTGATTACCGGGCTTGGAATTCAGTTTTTTCAACAGATCTCAGGAATTGATGCAACTGTGTACTACAGCCCTGAGATTCTCCAAGAAGCTGGGATTGAGGACAAGTCAAAACTTCTAGCTGCTACTGTTGCTGTGGGTATTACAAAGACCATTTTTATTTTGGTGGCCATCGTTCTTATTGACAAACTAGGTAGGAAGCCACTTCTCTTGATAAGCACAATTGGGATGACAGTTTGTTTGTTCAGCATGGGGGCAACACTTTCTATATTTGGACAAGGGCCTCTTGTGATTGCATTAGCTGTTCTATTTGTTTGTGGGAATGTGGCATTCTTTTCAGTTGGACTTGGTCCTGTTTGCTGGGTTTTGACATCTGAAATCTTCCCTTTACGGGTGCGCGCTCAAGCTTCTGCACTTGGAGCCGTGGCTAATAGGGTCTGCAGCGGTATCGTAGCCATGTCATTCCTGTCTGTAGCTGAGGCAATTACTTTTTCTGGAACATTCTTTCTTTTTTCTGCTATTTCTGCTCTTGCCATTGCCTTTGTCTTCACACTAGTACCTGAAACCAAAGGGAAGTCATTGGAGGAGATAGAGATGATATTTCAGAATGAACATGAGAGTCAAGGAAAAGAAATGGAGCTAGGAGATGTTGAACAACTTGTGCAGAACAAAACTGGTTTAACAAATTAATATAATTTTGCCAACGCCTTTATATGACTCTTGATGGATTTTGTCATTCCATAGCTACACATATTTCACTTGTTATGTGTCTAAGGCTCTAAGCATCCTACACATGTGACTCTGGGAGGACTTTACTCGCATGGATATGATCTTCTGCGACCAGAGAATTTGAGATCTGAGTATGGGACATAAGAAAGCATGAAGACAAATTGCATTCTCATTGTATACACAAACTTTTCCTAGTTGTACAATTATTTTATTTCTTTGTCTCATTTAAGTCAATTATAGGATTGTATATGGAAGGGAGATTATTGGTGGAGATGATCTTGTCTCCACATGGTCCTTTGAGATGTTCCAAAGCAACTTATAGTACCATCATTATAATGTACTCCATGAGGGATGTATTCAGACGAAAATTCTTTAACAGATTATATTCTTTTAAATTCTTGTATCTGATTTGTCATAATTTTTGGACCTCAAAGCATATATACCTAGTGTCACAATGTGACCGGCAACAAGCTCCCATCTTTTTTGATCAAATAAATTTTAGTGAACAAAAATTTGTAGGGCTTCCTTTTGTAAGTTCAGTTTGCAACTCGCAGTCAAAATATTCAGCAGAAACCGGTTTGGCACTGCTGCTAACCCCTGAAGTTGTATAGTTTTAAGGCACTATGTGTCAGCAGCACCATGAATATTGATAGGATGGTATTAATATCCTAACTTTTGCAGGCACAACAGAACAGATGAAACTTCCTTCTGTTCTGCAAAGCTCCGGCGATGAACTTGAATATTCTCTACCTATAAGAGTTGTTGTCACATGAAAATAATTGTTGATGATTTACCTTGCCATCATACTCTTATAACGCTGTCATAGAACTGATTTTATCTTATATTTTCATCCTTCAGGTAGTTGTTGTAGGATCAGATTTATGGTCCTTTTGGACTTATCTAGAGTCTAGAGAATCTCTTAAAAAATTTGAAAGGGAAAAGAATTGAGTGATACAGTGCGCATTAATCACAACTCATAATAAAGTTTGCAAAACTGTAAAAATTGTGTGTGAACAAATGGGAAAAGCTAATGTAAACCGACGCGTTGCCACATCGTGCGGACAGCAAAGGGAATTTTGCAAATCTTTATTAGTATGAAGCTTTATTATGGGTTGTAACCTTGCTATAATCACCGCTAATAATAGATTGAGGAAATCGTACCGCAGATCATTATTCTCTTATCTGTTATATTTTATAGTGTCAATTAAATATTTCGTTAGCTTTTGGTAAGTTTTAATGAATCTAACTCCTCTAAAGTGAACAAATCACTTTAGAGTGTAAAGTAATTAATCTTAACCATTAGTGAAAAAATCAAGGGTTGATATTATAAGTACATATATAACAAATCACTCTTGATTTTTTCATTAATGGTTAAAATTACTTACTTTACATTTTACTCACTTTAGAGAAGCTAAATCCATTTTTAATATAATTATAAATAATTGGTATGAAATTAATAATAAATAAATACTCGAAAATTCACCCCACCCCGAGCCTTTTATTTATCATTCACTTCTGTATATTAAATTATTGTAATCTTTTTTGAAAGTTAGATTAGCTTAGTTTAAATAAATAATAATTTTTTTAGTTCCTGAAAATAAAACTGAACCAAACATTGTAATATATTAGTCTTGTTTTTTTCTTAAAGAATCACTTAATCTACTAGTCTTCTCTTCTTCAATTAATTATGAAATTTATCAGGAAAGACCTGTATAGAGCAAACCATTATGAAATTCAGCGTTGAATTTATTATATCCAAGTTGTGACCCTTGGCTCAGAACTTCAATATGCAGCACCAAGCTCAAGTAGACAGGGAAGTAGAAGTAGTATAATAAGAAAACACAAACAGAAACTAGAGCGGATGGGGAGAAAAGAGCCTCTGATTCAGGTGAAGGTTAACTAACTGCATACGCAGTTTCAATTGTTTTATATCAGGCTCTCCTTGCTTGTGTTGGCAAGTAAGAATTTTGGTGCCATCTCGGGATATCTTGCAGCTGCCGTGCACCTAGAAAGAGCAGCTGCTGTCATAACTTTGGCATTCCTTTCATCCTTACGGGTCCCTCTGCTATCTAGAACCACTATATTACCAGGATTTGGATTCAGATATGCATTGCAGGTTCCCTATAGGTAAACAGACTCCAGCTTTACCTCTTCCAAATCTGAAAAAAGTGGAATTCTTTATACATACATATTGCACACATAAAAACGGGAATTCATACTAAATATTTTTTCTCAACTAACTTTATTTCTGTGATCCGAAAGTTAGTATTTCAGCACATCTGATCATGAGTGAGAAAGATTAACGTCTTCAAATTCCCAGGCATGGAGGACTGTATTCGAAGTGGGTAGTGAAACAGATCGTGCCAGAACCATATATTGATTATATTCAACAAGGAAGCCATTTAATGCAAAGTATTGGTTTCCTAGACACCTACTTTGTCTACTATCACTTTCACTACTCTCTGTTCCTAACTCTCCCTTCCTTTACTATCATATCACTCATCACATCTCTCTCTCTTTTCCCTAATCTATAACCTTTTATACATGAATCCAGAGAAGGTGAACCAGGTCATCGTTGAGTTCCTTGACAAAGAAAGTATCTGATTGAATTTGTCTGCTTTCAGGCTAAATGCACGTTTCATCAAAGTTGGCGTGACTCCTAGGCAGAATATGCCAAACATAGTAATAATAGCAAATAAAGTCTGAAACCTTGTTCTGAGTTTGATGGCGATTGGCGACTACTTTATGAAAACAGATTAGTTGATATAATAAGAAAAATTTCAGTAATTGATCAGTTTTGATACACAATACTCATTTAAAAGAGTCCCGGGGGGGGGGGGGGGGGGGACTAGAACATGAATGCTCGAAATGAACAACCATTCCTTAACTTGTTTCTCAGTGCATTCTAGGCTAATAACTTATTTCACTTCCAAATTAGTGCAAGAAACACATGTCAATCGATCGTGAGAATAAAGAACAATCAAATTAACACAGAACCGAGGGAAATTAGTGAAGTAGAAGCTAAAAATCCTAGCTGAGTGCCAATTCACAAAAACACCAAAACCAGTGAACAAAAGGAAAAAGGATAGAGGAAAAGGGAAGGAAAGGGGGAACATGGTTCAAACCAAGAAAAGAAAATCCCTATCAGACGTGAACAAGGGAAAGGCCGCATATGAGAACGATTGCGTAGACAGCACAATCCATGAAGACAGCATCCAGCACGCTCTGCACCACCAACCCTATTTCCAATGTCTTGGCAAGCTGTGCATCCCATTCAGAAGAAGAAGAAGAAGAATCAGCGTCGTTCTTCTGTCTTCTCCTTGACCTCCCAAAACCTATCTGTTTCCCAGAGACAAACAACCTCGCAACAACAACCGTTGAATTGGTGAGAAGAACCAAGTAAAGTGGCCTAAAGCTTATCACACTCTTAATCAAAGAGAATCCTAGATAAGATGCAACCACCAATAGGGCCACAATAACGGAACAACAGAGGCGGGTAACCCTTGAGGCGTTGATGGCAGAACTCACGTCGCTTGGGACCATGAAACGTTCGGGTACTTCCTCCTCGGCTAGTGGCTGTTGCTGCTGGGAGATTGAGTCTTCACGAGGTGAATATTCTGGAGGTGTTGGTGGTGGTGGTTGGACTTGTACAGGTTCGGGTTCAATTTCTGGGACACTTGAAATCCCATCTTCACCCTCGTGTTTATCATGCAGAGGAGGTGTTTGGGTGGTGCTGCTTTTGGGAGCGTCGTGATTTTGCAAAACGGGATCGGAGCCCTCCTTCTCTGCCTCGCTATGAGGCAAAACTGCACAAAAGCGCGACGAAAGTTAGAAATTATTTTTGTGAGAACTGGAATTGGGTCTGGATATTAAATTCTAGGTATTGGAATCGGATGATCGCGGAAGGAATTAGAGAACAGAATTGAAGAGAAAGAGAGAGGTAGCGTACCGGTAGGAGGAAGGGGAGCGTTTGGGGGATGGGAAGATTGGGGAAGGTTGTTGACCCGACCCGCGATGAAGGCAAGACGATCGGATCCTTGTTCGAGGATTCTTCTTCTTCGTCGGGCTTCTCTGCTGTTCGCTTCTGCTGCCATTCTTCCTTCTCCTTCACTCTTCAAATCTGACTGCCACTTTCTACCAACTCAAATCACCCCCTTTCCTTACCACCCTCAAGCAAACCATAATCACTAGTTTTTATTTTTCATTTTACTTCAATCAACTACTTCAATCAACTATAAATTATCAATAAGTGCCCCAAAAATAAGGAATATATGTCATCTCAACAAGTTTTTCTATTTTTATTTAAAACTATTTTATTTATTAAAAAAAGCCGTACAAAATACCCACTAATTTTAAATTAAAATTGTTTGTTTTATTTATTAAGTTTTTTTTTTACCATTTTTTTGTAAAAAAACCTATATTTTGTATTGTTAAAACCTATAGACTAGTTTTGCCATAAAACTAAAAAACATTTCACACTCATTCCATTAAATCTTGCAAATAATTATTCATGTTGATATTCATTCATTAAATAAATAATTATTCTATCTACGGTGAATAATTTTGTGAATACTCTCATTACTATCCCTCTCCTGTGAAGTTAGAAAAGGAAATTACCCATTTTGCAATTTGCTTCACAATTGTGCAAATAGTGAAAATAAGATAGGACACAAATTATCTCTCTCCTCTGCCGAATGTTAAACTCAAAGAACTTCCATCCTATATTCTTCCTTAAGAACAGAATTCACCAACACTCCAGCTCAAGAATAGGCCAATACTTTCACGGTCATTGCACTGCACAGAATCTTTTGTAAAGATGTTTGTCACGAGGAAAAGCATGATGCATAAACAAGCATGTACAACGACTAACAATCAAAACGTAAGGAGGAAATTGACACAATTGTTGAAGCATAGTTCTCAGTATTTATACAGAAGTAGGCATACTAACTAAGGCTCTCCTTTTATTTATTTTTTTACAGTGAATTTCCCTTGGTTGTGTAAGATACTGTCGTAACTTCCCAAACACGTAGATTCTCAGAGTTCATAAGCTGGAAATTTAGACTGGGAAGGATCAACCATGTCCAAAAAGAGATAAGCCATGCCTCCCACCCCTTCAAACAATGAATAAGGTCTATCACCTCCATGCATTTCACCTCGAGATATCAGCTTATGAGCTCTGTCAAGCAAAAAGCAAGCAAAAGCTTTGGCTCTGTATAAATACTTCACATCCCCGGTAAGTTGGTAAAGTGATAGGAAGACATATGCATTCCCACTAATACCATGGCAAATCCCAATTCGCTTAAGCAAACCACGACTCCATACCACCTCTCCTGCTTCCACAGCTGCATCCAAGAATTCTTTATCTCCAAAAACCTGAGGATTTTTTTCCTAAAGTTACAAGTGGTCCATGATAGGGGGAAAAAACACATGATTCCTAAATGCTATGTATGACAAAACAATTAGTATTCATGGCATATGTGCCACACAAAAAAAAAATGCTTCTACAACACTGCTATCTTACTGGAGTAACACGAGAAATAGATAAAGAAAAGGCAATTAATGTTTAATCCACACCTAGACAATAAATGCAATAAAGTGGTTCTTTCACGGATCATGGAACCACAGATAAATGAACATTTTGCAACGCCCCAAATGATCATGAAGATTTGTTATCTGAGAAAACATGTTATCAAGTATTTTTCTTGAACTAAGTTTTCACCTTAGCTGCTTTGACAAGTGTGAGGGCCATTCCAGGAGCTCCATGACACCAATGCACAAGAACATCCCTCTTCTTATCGTCTTCGCTAGCAGGATAGTTTCCACTAGGAAAGCGGTTATGTATCATGTATTTAAGAGTTCCCCTAACATCCTCGAGCTCATCAGGCTTCAACTCCATATCCATAAGGACATGCATAGTCCCAGCCAATCCATGTGCAGCACCCCAATACTTCTCTCCATACCATTCGAACATCAAGGGGCATTTTCCCTTCCGACCCAATGCCCTTCCATTTCTCATAATTTCATCCACAACCGAGGCCTGAAAGAAAATTTCATAGACACAACCTCCTCGTGTTTATTGACTCTTGTCCCGGTTCAATGCATAACAAAGGCAAAAATAGCAAGAAGAGCCGGAGATCAAACTCACAGTATAATTGGAAGGAACTGTCCCCTAACCAATGTGCTTGTTCAAGAACAAACATGCCCATAAAAAACCAACTCTCCCATATAACAACTCGTCAGGAAGATCTTTTGACAGCTTAATCTGCACCCCACAACCACAAGGCTTAGTTAGTCATGCTTGTGGAGCTTCGGTTAGTTAAGTTAATTGACATGATTAGTTGGTAAACTACAGTTAAGATAAATAGACAAGTTATGACCTGGTACTCCTGGATGTAGATTACCATTCGTACACCTCCAGTAATAATTTCAAGTTCATTTTTACCAATTCAGTTGTAAATTGATAATTCTCCCAACTATTACATTTCAACCCATAAATAAATAATAAATAAATCACTACAATTACAACCTCAAAAGTAAATAAACGCAATTCTAGCTCAATAGTAAGTAATACCTGTTGGAACTGAGCCAAGTAATACCTCAAGGACTCGTCATCACCACCATGTTTTGCGGCGACAGCCCCAAGGGCGCAAACACCACCACGCCCACAAATAAAGGTGACCTCCCTGCAATCCATTCATTCAAAGCTTGAACCTTTACATATAACCACAACACAGAGACACGAAGCACGGTGAAGGGGGTAGTGAATTGAGAGAGAGAGAACCTAGAACGAAGAGAAGCAGAATCGCAAGCCTTCACAATCTGGGAGCAGAGGGTTAGATCATTCGTGTTGTTGGTGACCTGGTAGGACTTGAGGAGCAGAAAGGCGGTGCCAAGAAGGCCGCAATATAGAGTGAAGTCACGGACATGCTGCCCGGACAATCCCCACGTTTCCATCACTATCTGACACAAAAACACAAACACTTAGTGGGATATATGAGAAACTGAGAATTTGGGGGCCGTGTGTCAAAGAGAAGGAGTACGGTTTCTTTGAGGTCCAAGGCGGCGCGTTTGAGACGCTCGGAGAGTGGCGCGTGAGGCATGGCGAGGAGCTTCAAGAGCAAGTCAGCGTCTCCGTCTCTGTCTCCGCCACCGACTGTGACAGTGACAGCTTCTTGTTGTTCCTGAGGGGTTGACGGCGTCGCTTCGGGTACGAATTCGGGCATGGTGTTCGGAAAGAATCGATCCGACATGGCTTATTCGGGTCTGAGCTGAGGAGTGAGGATTCTGGAAACTGGAAAGCGCGAGATAGATAAAAGAAGCAAGATAGAAACAAGCAAAGAAGAAGCGTGCCAGGTTTTTCGGGTCTTAAAGCGACGCCATTGCCATTGCCATTGCCAACGCGGTGATTCCGAGTCTGACCTGTCGAGCCACGGTTCTTCCACCCCGACAACTGATTGTGCGTGGCACAGGCATTGAATGTTTATTCGGCAATTTCTACTAGGGTGCCATTCATAATGGTTTTAGTATAGTTAATTTTGTAATTAATTTTTTTATAAAAATATTTTGTAATTTAGTTTTTAAATATTTATTTTTTTAAAATTTTTATTTAAAATTTTAAATTATAGATAACAAAGAGTGATTGATTTCAATATAAAATGTGGAACGTCTTAGTAGTCATATACAAAGTGTGGAATGTCTTGGTAGTGTATGTTAAGTAAGTGAAGTAAAACAATGTAAAAACATAAAAGAGTAACAATAAAATAAAAAAGATTAAAGACTACAAAATAATATAAAAGAAATAACTTGACATGACAGAACTTTATTTTAATTAGTTAATAATACAACGGTTACAAAACCATTGTTTTATCAACACCACCATAAAAGCCCCCTTATGATTATTGAAAAAAATATTTATTTTATTGTAATGTTAATTTTAATTTTAATTTACTCTTTGCCATTAGAGACTCGAATAAATTATAGTTATAAAATTCTATATTAATCTACTTTCTTTAATAAATAATTGAAATACATTAAAAATAAAATATATAAAAAACTATTATAAATTTGGCATAAATAAATTATAAATTTAACAATTGTATCAATAAAAATAAAAATACATTATATTTAAAATTATTAATAGTGTAATAATATTTAAGTATTGCACTAATATAATATGACTTGAATATCAGATTAAAAAACATGTCTGATCAGACCAAGTAAGCACCAAAGCAAAATTAGTAATTATATCAGGAAAAAAAAAGCATGCACCACAAAACAATTATATAAGAGAAAAAATCAATAAAAAATATTCATGCACAACGTATTAAATCATAAACATATCTCTCCCTTTTGTCAACATAAAGCAATCAAACAATGATATGTCATAATTAAAGTGCTAGACACCATGAAACTTCAATTTGAAATGGGATCATAAATAAATTTTCTAAGATCTGTAATCGTACTGGACCAACTACTAAGATTTTGAGATTCAATATTTCCTGATAAATCCTTCGTGAAATTTAATAAATTTTTGATTCAATAATTATGTGTTGACGGGCTTAGAGAAAGAGCTCAAGCAACAAAGATAAACTGCGAGATGGAAAAGAAACTGAGTTGTTTCTCATAACTACACATATACAGGACCACATTACTTTTCGAATGATTACATTTTACGTCAATGACTGCTTTTGATTAATGGAATTGTAAGGATTGGGGTCGTGCATATCCTTCGCTCAACTTTATATTATAAAATAAAATGTTCCTTTAACATCATCTTTTTTTACCAGACTTGAACCATTGTTTGATCATGAATCACGAGCAAATATACAATTAAGCTTGTGCTCTTAGTCACTCACTTCATGAATCAAAGTTTGCAGCTCAAACATTCAAGTCACCCAAAAAACTCGTCCTATCCTATTCAGACTTCTGAATCTAACCATGGCTAAAAGGCCTAGAATTGTTTCCCTTCAAATGTCTGTCCAAACTGCCAGTTTGCCGGGGCTACATTGTAAGATGTGAGTGTTTTCCCACTGCTACTGGTTACCTCAAAGGACAGAGGCTGGCGTTGAAGGTTGACATTGCAATGCCAATTTTGCCCCCAATTCCTTGCCATGGGTATCCATCCTGTTCTAGATCCCTTCACTTTCACAGCAGCCACTTCACCATCCAGCCCCACATTGGTAATCAGGACCTGATAGAAATGGGAACTTCCACTCATAGTGTATTTCAAGCCACCACGTCTTTCACACTTCACCCTGCAAGACCTTTGATATTAGCAAAAAAAAAGCTTAAAACATTAAGAACATTGTTTAATATATCTCTATCATTGAAACATTTTCCTTTTTTTTTACCTTCTATACTGAACCGGTACTATATCAGCTTTTCTCTTGGCAATTTCAGCAAATGCAGCCTGTGACAACTCAAAATGTTCTCTTGGGAAGTTGCACCAGCCACCATAATCAACTGAAAGCCCATAATTTGGAGCACAGAAATCTGTAGCAGTAACAATTACAGAAGGGCTTCCCAGCGTGCACCAAAGGATATGGTCAACACACCTAATCTCGTAGCAAGCCCCACATGTACTTCCTCTGTTGAACAAAATGGTGCTCAACCCAGCACTGTGTTTCCCATAGCTACCTCTGTGGAGGTCTCCATAACCACAAGCTCCTTCTGCACCCACAATATGCACAACCAACCACATTGACAAAAACAAGAGTACTGTTGTTTATGCTATAATGTAAGAACCAAAGGAGCAAGAGAAGTACCGGTAATTAGGGATCCCTCTGTGTCATTGGCATAAGTTGCAGTGGCTTTCTTCCATTCTTGGTCCTTGTAAGCAGCAACAATCTTGAATGAATGAAATAAAACCAAGTAGAGAAGTGTGGAATGAAGGGCACCCATCTGAGGTAATAGCGTTTTGAAACTGATTATTACTTTAAATTGAAATGCTTTTAAGTGGGCATTATGTTTTTGTCATGTGTGGGGCTAAGATAGCAGTTAGCAGAGGACTAAAAACCTTAGAAAAAGAACCCCTTTTTCAAACTGCGTCGCAGATGACGCGTCTCTTCTTCCCAAGGATCGAGATATACTAAGCATTGACAAATTTCACCAATGGTTTATGGATTATTAGGTCTGTTTGATTTAAGAAAAATAATTTATCTTTATTAAAAATATTTTGCCAAACCAAAGATGCCTTAATTTTCAAAAGTGTGTGGGCAGCCGAGAAATAAGGTAATTTGTTGCTTATTCCAAGGGAAGGGGTTGCTATTGTTTTGTTTTCTTGCTTTGACGCTTTTATATCGTCTCTTCTTTTTAGGAGGGGAATGGAGACTCCAAAAGAAGGTGCAATTTGGATGCATTGGTGAGAGAAGGGTAAAGGGTTTGAGGCTTTGTGGCTGTGGCTGTGGCAGACACACAAAGCAGAAAGCTCTACAACACTTCAGTGTGGAAACATTGACTGCCAAAGGGACGCTTTACTAATCATTTTGTTTCAGAGGACATGCGCACAATACCCTCTGCGTGTTCTCTGAAATAAGTGATTTGGAGTTTGAACTAATTAGAGAATAACAAGATTATTTTTTGACGCAAAAATATGCTTTCATTAATCAGAAAAGCTTGGCAAACAATCAAGGGCCAAAGCTAAGATTTATTTATATAATAGTAACAGCTAAGCTTACTCTAGCATATACTATACATATACAGGAAAATAGGCATAGCAATAATTAACGTGATTTTTTCTTCAAAAAAAAAATTAACATGATTTTTGTGCACCATCCCATCTTTGATAAATCAGGATTTAGATATTTACTCCAAAAGAGCAAGAGATGTCAACCATTTATGAAAATACCAATAATTGATATTACTATAAATACATATTATTAATTTTGTTAACATTTTATTTTATATATTTAATTTTTCACTTTTTCCTCTAAAGGAACTGCATTTGCTTTAGAAAAGCTACATCCAATAAATCACATTTGTTCTGCTGCAAAAACAAAGTGCATTCACTAATTTCATCTCAATCAATATTCTTGGGTGAGTAACCGCCTCTCTTCCTCCTCTAACCTTTCAAGCCATTTGAATCCAAGATCACATCCTGCTTTTGCTGCTATCTGAAATTTTTCTCTTGCCATCTCTACTGGATCAATTGCAAGACTTTCTTTGTTCTTCCCTCGTTTATGAGCAGCCAAACCTCTCTTCAAACTGAATTTTATTACTGATTCTGGAATCTTGACACCTGAGAAACAACATCGTCTTTGTCTCTTAGTATCAATAACTATGTGAAATGAGAGAAAGCACTGCTGGAATAAAAGGGTAATTTAATTTAGAATTGCTGGAATAAAAGGGTAATTTAATCAAATGCAATTATATTTTCCTAAAATTAAAGACATATAATGAATTTCTTAATTCTTGCGAGAAATCTTAATGATTTTTGAAACATAGGTAGCAGTTTCTAGTTTCTAAGGCCAACAGGTGTTCGAATATCAATGCTTGTTCCCTAAACACAAGCAAATACATCTTCTGAATGCACGTTTGTAATGGGGAGAACGTGAAACAAGCAAGCTATTGACCAATGTTGAACTTCTATTCATCAACAAGATTGTTACAGTAGTCTAGATCAATTCATAGAACTATGTTACTGTGCCTTTGTTTCACTCCATTTTAGGTTGTGGCTTGCTTAATCTGACCCTGGAATTGTTCAAACCTTGCCACTTCTCCAACCTATTCGACATTACTTTCCTCTATACCAAGTCAACAACCTAAGCTATAGATGTCTATTACATGTTCTTTGGATGATTTATAGTAGACTCAAGGGTAATGCATCTTTCCCATCCATCATCATGACTTGACCATTTTAGATAAGTTTGGCACTTTGGATAATCATCTCTTACTTGATTAGGAAGATCAATTATAAAGGGTAATTTCTGTTCTTCTGTGCACACGCACCCACTGCATATAGGTAGTATCCAATGTACTAAAAACAATACGCTTTATCCTCTTGACTTTAAGCAATGACAAATAATAAAAGAAACCTATTGTACAACTGCTCGATTTCAACCACCTTTTCACATGGTAGACATTATAAATAGAGAGCTAAGCCCCAATAATTGCCGAAGATGTACTTGTTATGGATAAGGTCCTTAGTATCAATGATATACTCCTAGACCAGGTGAAACTTGAAAAGAAGTGGGGATGGGATGATATGCCAAATATATAATAAATAAAATGGAGAACAGACAAAGACAAGCTGACCTTTAAGAAGAAGAGATCCACATGCAATAGCTGCCCCAGCATGGCCCTACATATATGAGAAGAGTAAAATTAAGAAACCAAGGCAAAATCTTTAAACAAGCAACCAAAAATTGACCTTGTTCACACTTTGAATGAGATAATGAAAGCAATAAATCTATTAGGTTAAACTCTTGTAGATTAAGAGGGGCATAAACTTCACGAGGGCCATATATGCAGGTAAGTTTTCTCCGTAATAATTAAACTTTTTCATGGATAAGATTAAAGTACTTAAATTGGCTAAACTGAGATGTTAGATCATTTTATTAATCATCTAAAGTAACTTTTTCAGGACATGAGTAATCAATGAAACTCTATTGCAGTTCATGGCTCAAGGAAAACATTTTTTAATTTTTTAAGCTTTCCTTTATGGTATAAATACTTCAGTCCATGCCAAAACTTGGTCAGGTGAGGTAAGTAAGGTATGCACTTTAGGAGAAAGTGCAAACTAGATTTCCTAACAGCATGACCATATGGTATCCAATGTATGTTGAACGCAAAGTCTAACTTGCCACACATGGGGAAAAAAAGAACGAATGGACAATTTGTCCATCAATATAAGAAAAAAATGTTGAAAATCAAAACCATGTACCAGGGTTTTACAGAAAATTAGTGGCTTACTAAAATTTGATTAATTGGTATATTATATATTTTATTACCTTCTCTGATGCCCGGTGGAAACACCACAATGCTGTGGCAATATCTTTCTTGACACAGTCGCCGGTCAAATATACAACACCCAAAAGGTAAAGAGCACCTGGATGCAACTAGAACATAACATACACCAGTAAGGTTTTGTCATTGGCATACATTCTAAAATCATGGCAAGATCTACCTCCAGTAGGGTAACATACCTGTTCTGCAGCTTTCTCCACAAAATAAAAAGCTTCTTGATCTGCATGGACAAGGTCATTCTGTCCCCAAAATATTTTTCAAAAAAAAAAATTCATTAAAAAACAAAACTAGAGAAAACTCACGATCTTCATACTTCCCAAAGTCTCCAATCATGTAACATGAATAAAACTCAGAATAGAGAAAACAAGATTACATAGCAGAAATGTCCTACTCAAGTACATCATAGAAGTCAAATATAATTGTACAAATGCAATCAGGGATGCAAAGAAACAAGGAACCAAAAGTAATTCACCATTAAGAATACATAATTTCCCAGCCAGGCCATTTGAGGAGGCATGGAAAAATTATTAAAGCCATAGACTCAAAATTGGCTATAATGTACTTAAATGGTGTCATTGTAATATAAGGTGTAGGATAGCCTCACCTCAATTCTTAATTGACAACCCATTGCATACTGTGCATCAGGATCACCCATTTCTGCTGCTTCTAACATTAATGCCGCTCCTCTGTTTCCAAGGGAAAAAGGCAAATATGAGCACTCATTAGCAGTAGATATGTTTAACAATATTTTTATGTGCCTTCAAAAGGAAACAAGCTAAAAAAAGCTCAATGGGAGCTGTTAAAAGGACACAAAAACAACAGTAACAATAAAACCACAAAATCAACGTGAATGTCATTGACAACAAAAGGAAAAATCAACAGTGTCTTAAAAAGCTACTTCACACTTCACAAAATGAGATGTGTGATGTATTGAAGCATTCCATTCCAAAGTCTAATGTTTACTTCGCCCTCCTTGTGGAATGTGGATTGCTACTCAACCGAGTTCACATCAGAAAGTAGACTGACTCGAATGATTTTGTAGCAAAGGGGAGGCTCCATGTAGTGAATTTTATGATGATGAATGATAAATAATAAAATTAGAATGTGGCATACTATATCTGCATTTCTTTAATGGAGAATAGGTGCAGGAGGAAGAAACAAGACACAATGAATGCAGGATAAAGAGGTCACTTACACAGCCATATTTTTTCCTGGAACATGGTATTTCATATGCAATCTGGCCAACCAATGCCTAGCATGGGTATTCGAATTGTCAGCCTCCAAAGCAAGCTCAAAGTTCTCCTTCGCTGTCTATTTTTGAACCACAAATAATAAGCAAGGGGTCTCTCTCTGGTTTTTCTCGTATCAAATCTTATAATATCAAGAAGCAAATAGATAGCAATAATAGGTAGAGATAAAATTGAATTACCCTAAGAAGAGGGATGAGGCGCTTATCATTGAGCTCACAATAATCAATGACTCTATCAACCTCCTTCAAAGCATTCCATCCTTTTGCAATGAACTCCATGGCTTTCTTGTTCCTGCTATGCAATTCTCTCTGCAAAAATCCCAAACCCCCTGAAATATAAGCAAAGATGTTGAATTGAAAGACAACAACTACAGCGTGGTTAGCTGTAGTGAAAGCGTAATAACATGCCTGTTGATTGAATTGGAAGAGAGAAACAGGAGAGGAGGGTTTCCGAATGAACTTGAACAACAATGCCCTAGGCAGCATCTTCTCAGAAACAACGCAACTGTCAATTTCCTAGTATCCGGTGCGGGTAGGGAAAGGGAGACCGGAGAGGAGAGGCTTGAGAAGCTCCGGCGCCGAGAGTGAGAGGGTTGCGGTTGCGGCTTGGGGGAGGGGAAATGGAGTGGCAGGTGTTGAATTCACTAGTTTGTTTCGCTAATTGAGTTGAACTGAAGGCGGAGGCTACCGGAAGAGAGCGGTGAATGACGAAAATGACCTACAATAAAAGGTTTTGCCGGTCCTGAAAAATATCATCATTGAATAAACTATCAATTTGGTCCTTGAAATTGTCGGTCGCTGACAAGTTGGTCTCTTACATTGAGAAATATGCAAATTGATCCCCTAAATTGAAACTCGCTCTGTCAAGTTAATCTCTCTGTCATCTAGTCAGCAAACGGCATCAAATATGCTAATTTGACACGTTAAAGTGACACCCACGTGGCTCACATAATTTGGCCATCTAATCACCGGGGACTAAAATAATATTGGCAAATTCTATGGTACCCAGAGAAATTTAAGTGTTTGGGTACCTTGATGAGGTAGTCGAATAGAAACATGACAAATGGAATAAAATTAAATATATAAATGCTGATTCAAAATTTACCTAAATTTAAATTGTATTTTTATTATTTATATTTATATCCCTAGGAACTTTTAATCAAATACTCAAAATTCAATAAAAATTTTCATATCACTTGTTACAAAGACGTGAACCCTTCTCTATCGCGCAGAAAACCCTTCATACTCTGGTTGTTGATTGATTTCATCCTATTTTATTTGTATATAATAATCATGGTTTTTCAATTTTTGATTTATTTTCGTTTTTATTTATGGATAAAATTTTCAAATAATGATTTACTTGAAGACGAAAACTGAAACCTTAGAGCTCTTGTAGAGAAAGATAATACGAATCTATTGACATTTGTTTCGTGAATTTTCGTTAACTGTAGAGAGAGAATTCGAAAAAAAATAAAGAAGAGTTAGGGTTCATGTAGACCGCAATTTGAAGCTTGATTTCTCATGATTTGATTTTTATAAATTGGGGCTTTCGTGTTATAATAGTCATAAACATGATTCTATATAAAATCCACAAAATAATTGCATCAAATCGAGTTGAATTAGAGCTTGAATGGTACAAAAATGGCGCTCAACCAATAATTATTTTTATTTTTTGGTGGAAGAAAATGCTTAAAGTAATCATGATCCCCAAATCCATGGCCCACGGCAAAACAATTGACAAGAGTTTTGGGTAGTGCCGTAGTAGTTAGCAAATTTCAATTATTGCTATTTGGTTGAAGAAAACAGACAGATACTCATTCATGGTTGTGCCCCGACGAGAACATGGTTTGGATGGAATAAAGTTATATATGTTTAACATTGGGTTATTGAATGGCAGTTACCTGCGCATATACACATCTAATGGAGTCTCACAACATTAGTTGTTCATCTCTTTATCGAAAGATCGGAGGTTTTCTACCACTGATAATGGTGACCTTTGCAGCATATGTGAAGATGGAGGGGATATTTTGTGTTGTGATGGATGCATATGTAAATAAATAAAAATAAATGGATGTATTTATAAATAAATAGAAATGAAAATAACAAGATGACATAGCAAAGGAAGTACACATGGCATCTTATTATAGGTTGGGTACCGATACCCATAAAATTTATAAGGGTACCATAGCAATTACCAATAATATTTGCCTCTAACCTCCCATTTTCTTTAAAAATTACAAAATGATCCCTCACTCTCCCTCTCTCTTCTACTTTCACCTCTAACCTCCCCCTCTCTCTTCTAAATTCATTTTATCATTCATCACCCACACCAACTTTTGTTTGTTATCAGCTACATGCCTACATCAACCCCTTTTTGGGGGAAAAATTCTTTTGGGACATTATTCATTCAACTTTTTCTATGTGCTTTGATACTCGATGATGTTGTCAACAGCTATCACTGAGATCAAATTTGAACCTCCTCATCGTATCCTCATTAACTACGACTCCCAATTCACATTCCTCTATATATTCATTAAAGAAGTCAAGAACCGCACTCATTAAAAATTGTCTGCATCCACCATACTACACACTCAACTCAAATAGGATTCCCCTATTTAAATTTGTCATCCGTTCAATTCTTCCATTATTAGCAGGTAGTGTGGCCAAGGAGTGAAGGAATCCCATGCTCTTTTTTGTTTGTCATTTTTCTAGTTTGTTAATTGATGTGGTACTTGAAAGAACCGCATGAACGTCTATATTCGTGAATAATAATTCCGAGTAACGGATAAGTGTCATCAATGTGTTATTTTCCTCGAAGCGTCAATTAGTTTCCATAAAGAGAACGATTGTTGCTTATGGTTATGTTATGAAAATTGATGATTCTCATCTCTTAATCCAGATGTCGTCACCCACCAAGGCACCATCTCTGTAAACCGAATGACAAAATGGCAAATTTTAGAAAAATATATTTTTTAAAAATAATTGTTATATTTTTTTTTGGTGGGTAAAATAATTGTTATATGAATTAAGATATATGCGAGTAATCAAAAAATGTAGAAAGATCCGTATAAAAAAATGTAGAAAGATATGAATCTAATTATATGAAAATTCAAAGAAATTATTAACCTTTTTTTAATTCGGATAATTTCGGGCTCAAGGCCCAAACTGAAAGATATTGATTCCCAAAAAAAAAACTGAAAGATATTGAGAATTGGTAAATACATCCCCAATTTTGGTCATACACTCCATATTAATGCTGAAATTTCAAAAAACCCCTCTTTTTTGTATTCCAGAATACAAATTTGTATTTTGGATTGTATTCCGGAAACTCCAGTCAAATTTGTATTCCGGAAACTCCAGTCTCTATACAATTTGTATTCCAGAAACTCCAGTTTCCGAAATGCAATTGGAGTTTCCGGAAATAACGCAAAATTACAGGGTATTGTTGAAATTTTCACATTAACATGGGATGTATGTCAAAAAGTCTAGAGATATTCCCAAGATATTTTAAAGTTTTTTTTTGGGTTAAGAATCACCACACTTTCAATTTTAAAATTAAAAAAGGACTACAAATGCTCGTGGTGGAAATGAAGTTTGACTATGCTCAAGATCTTATCCTAATCATTTTAGGGTGAGTGTGGATAAATGGCTTAATTAAATACTTATATCATATAAATGTTTATATAAGGTTTTTCTACTATCGAAAAGAAAATGAGATTAAACTATCAAAGTTTAATTTATTAGATAAGGTAAATCTTGCATGGTAACGAACACCTACCTCGAGGTGGCAATTCGGGCTTTCGGGTCGGGGTCAGGCCGGCCCGCATTGGGTTTGAGTTTTATTAGGTCGGGCCAAAAAAACCCAGATTGAAAACGAACTCAAATTTGTGTGTCCGAGTCCATTATTTCTTGGGTTTTTTCCGGGTCGGGCTCGGGCTTTGGCCTATGTTTTTCGGGCAGCCCACTTCGGGCTCAGACTTTTACGGGTTCGAGCTTTGTCGGGCTGGACCAAAAATGTCCGGATTGAAAACGGACTCAAATTTGTATGTCCAAACCCAGTGTTTTTTCAGGCAGACTCAGACCAGCCCAGTAGACTAAGCCCATTTTGTTAGCTATACACCTACCTGTAGTAATCTTCCCATGGTGAATGGAATTACCTTTTCTTTTTGGTCAAAATGAAAATTAATTGATGCAATGAAAGATATAAGGAAAAAACTAGGCATGAGGACCCACAGCTTGGGTGTCACATCACAGGATCAACGAGATAAAAGTTTTTTTTTTGGTCTACAAGGGGGGGATGGGGCTGGGGTAGGAGGAGAGGGGAGGGGGTTGGGTGGGGTGTCGAACCCCTCACCCATAGGATGAGCTCCCTAAGCTTAACCACTGAGCTATCAGTGGGAGCTCAACGAGATAAAAGTTTTTTTTTTTTTTTTGGTCAACCAACGAGATAAAAGTTAAAGACACTCAAAGGTTCGGAATAAATATTCATTAAAAGCCCAACGGGCCCAGTACACACATTCACTACCCTACACGCTCACTCTCCAATTTTGGAGATGGCTACATGACATTTACCACCAACAGTTACACACACCAGAAAAGTAGGTATACAAAACCAAAAGGGAATTAAATAAGAAAGGAGAAGGACCATTGATGCCTTTGTGCAATCCAATGGCTACTCTTCTTACAAAAAAAAAGGGGTAAAAAGAAGAAAAACTAATGTAGTATATATAGCAAACAAAGGGAAAGAGAGTTGGAAACCCATGAAGCCTATTTTTGCGTTATGGGACCTGACCAACTTTAACTATGTAAAACGTGCTTATTAATTACCCCCTATGGGAAGGAGCCTTCTGGTTGTACCATGTACTGGGAAGTGTAGAACTTAGGCCAGTTGCAAAGGCTGTGTTAAGGGTAGAAATTTAGGCGAGAAGTGTAAGTGGCCTTTGGAACCCAACTGCTCGGAATAACATCACTGGCAGAGAGACTCCTCCCAGTGGAGGAGCTAAGTTTGACAGAGAATGGTCCCCTTAAAGGTCCCCCAATAATGCACCAATTTGCACCCCACAAATGATTCATCTGCAGCCACTCACTAGACCCAGCCTGCCAACCAAAATACAAGAACAAAATCAAAAAAATAATTAGACAAAGTCAGTCTCAATAATATTCAATTTGTAATATTTGCAAATAAAACAAATCGGGATCTACCCCACCTACCCAGCAGAGATTATATGTAGGGCGTTAAACTACAACTACAAGCATTATTTAATAATAGATCCTGTTGAGATCACTAGTTAAGAAAATAAAAAATGAAAATTATTTATTAAAATGTAGTATTTGTCAATTACATTGACAACATTAAATACCACACTATAACTCTATAAGAACTAAGTTTTTCTGTTTTTGAATTATTAACTACAGATACAGTGGCGAGAAGTGAGGAATGTTATATTTAACATTGGTCCCATATCACATGTTTTGAGTTCAGAAAATAACAGGAAAAGCGCCAAGAGGAAGTTGGCAACGGGCACTATTATGAGGAATCGTACACTGATATTGATAATATATTTAATAGGAGAGAAGAGGGTCTCTCTCTCCCTCTCCCAATTACACCTCTTGGCAGATAAATCTAACCTAAACTGCAAAAGATGATGATAGTGTAGGGCAGAGGCACGTGTGTTAAGGAGACACGTCCGCACAATTTGGAATTGTTAAACTCCGGACAGGGACTGAATATTACTATGCGATTCCCCTTTTACCATCAGGGAAAAAAATATGTGAATGACCATAATAATGCTTTGTTTAATTCACGGTTAAGCAGTTCCATTCGGTCAAATCTGCAACACTTTTCAAGAAGCAGTGTTCCAAGGATGCAATATTAGTTAGTTAAATAAATAAAGTGTACATTCTAGCAATAAAAATATATTAAGAATCTCACAACTTTCTTATATTTCATATTAGAGACCGTTAGCTGTAATGGCATCTGATTCTCTGAGAGACCAGAAGTTAAGTTCGGGGTTCTTCTCTAGTGCACCTTTTCTGTTTCAATTATATATCCTACTCTCTCTCTCTCTAGTACACATAGATTTGGGATATTTCTTTAAAGAATAGGCAAAAACGTCAAAAAATTAAGGAAATATTAAACATTCACAAGAATCACAACAGAAGAAAGATGCGTACTTCTCGTATATGCATGGAGCCGATGTCTCCCTCTGCGTCCTCAAACTCAACCAGAAGTGATAGCCAAAATGGTGTGGAACCTTCGTTAACATGGAAGGCAATTTTCTGCCCCGGATATTTACACGGCGTTCTGCAATAAATAAATACAATCACAGTGGACAAAATTCGTTTATTAGAAAAATGATGTTTAAAATGGGTCTTTCCTTTAATCCACAAAACAAAAGGGTACATCACAATCAGGATTCAACAGACCACACACCAATTCAATATCCTAAAATGTAGAGACAAACACGGTGAAGGAAACGGAGACAAACCCTTTTTCCTTAAAAGGAAGCGGAGTTAATAATAATATAATAACCCACAGGAAAAAATTAAAAGCAGTCAAAAAGTCAAATCTCTGCACCACATAAAAGGAGAAAAGTATAGAACTCGTCAAAGAGTCAATGCAACCAAGGTAAAGTTCCGGGCCAAACCCCAAAAAAAACAGTAATACAATACTTCCACCAGCATATCGATAAATAAATTAAGACTGATTTAATTTGAGAAAACTTTTTATTTTTCTTTTTAATAATCAAAGTTGTTTTATTATTATTATTTTTTATTATTTGTATAATGAAAAATAATAACACTATTTTTCTTTTTCTTTTTCATATACAAATATTTAAAAAATAACAAACAGTAAAAATAATGTAATATGACTGACTGGGATTTGGTAAATTATAGTAATTGGTAAATTTTGAGGGAATAAAGGGTTACCTTCGGTAAATGACAGGGATTTGACCACGGTCCCTGATCTGAGAGTGCTCGCCAGCGATAGCGAGGCGACCAAAAGCGGCACCACTGAGGTCGAAGTGGGTCTGGTCAGTGGGGCAACCTGGGCACTCGTCCGTTATTATCACCGTAACGGCTCTCCTCGAACATATACTCTTGTCCAAGCACTTCACCTTGTAGCACGCACCGCACCCTTCCCCGTTCATGAACAGCAACGGCCCCACCGCCCCTACCCTCGCCCTCAGCGGCTTCACATCCACCATCGTCCCATACCCACACGCCCCACCTTCACACACAACACATTAATTACCAACAAACTCCCACTATAGTAAACACATTGTATATACAGAACAGAAATTACAATCAAAATGTACGTATTCTTATGCGTTCGCGAGTGAAGTGTGAAATGAAGAGATCTTGTTGAGGGACTTACCGATGCTCCCGTCTCCTTCGGGGTCGCCGTACCAGGTGGCGGTTCCCGGGTACCAATGTAGGTCGAGGGAATGGTGCTGCTGAGGTTGTCCCAGTGCCGCCGCGGGCAGCAGCGCGAGTTTCAAGGCCAGGCCGAAGCAAAAGAGGCTCAGATTCGAAGCGCGGGGGCCAGGGTGGTGCTGCATTGTGCGCGGAAGTGAAATGCGTCGGCGCGCCACCTCTGTTCGGAGCAAAAACGGTTTGTTGGTGGCGGCAGAGAGAGGGATTTTCTGTGTCTGTTGTGGTACTGGTGTGCGGGTTTAGCTAGTCAGCTAGACCGTTAAAGAGGGGTTTATTGGGTTTCTTATAGGACAACAGCGCGTGACTGTTTTGACTTTTTCGTCCGTCGGTTTAGTGCTTATTTACGGAAGGGTGCCACTGAGGGACTCAGGGTGGGTCCCACCGGTAGTTAAGGAGTTGATTCGCGAAGAAAGACGGAAGGGTGTGTTGGTCATTCCACGTCGCCAACAAAGAAAGAAAAGTGACAACAAAAGTCAGGATGTAATGTATGTACATTTTCCTCTTGCATATATATATATATATATATATTTTTTTTTTTTCTTTAAGTGAAGACTGATATTCGTCTCAAGAGAATAGATTTGAATAAGTTTATAACCTGTTGTATTTATGTATATATTTTAATTATTATTTTTCATTAATTATGGAGCCGAGATTCCGCTGTCGTACCAAATATTTGGCTGAAGAGCTCTGTTCTGTGTTTTCACACCTCACCTCTCAGTGTGAAACTGTGAGATTGTGGATCACGATTTTCTGCACTTATAAGATCTCATCCATTTAATTTCATTTTGTATATTAAAATCATAAAAATAAAAGTTGTTTACAAATTAAATATGCTTAGATTTGTAACTGTATAATTCCTTACAGTTCAAAAGTGAACTGCAGGAATCCGAATCCTATACGTTGTTACCAAGGTTTTAAATTAGCTATATAGCGATTTTTGAGTCTCATGATAACTGTAATAATTGAAGCGGTACCATTTCTGTATTTGTTTCGTGATTTTTATAGTTGCAAATTAAGAAAATGTAACTTGAATGGAAACTGCAATTTAAAACTACGATGGGTACGTTTCTCTGCATGTACTATATGAACCATTATATTGTAATATCAAATCACGGTTAATTGATTCATTTATTAGACTTCATCCTGCATTTAACATATACTAGACTTCATCAAGATAGAAATGGAATAAATATCACAGGTGCTCTCATGCGTGGGGCTCGTTCTCGAGTGATATCTACTGTTCTGTAGTAGATCCAATAGATGCATTTAGAGTTAATTAAATATGAATATTATTTATTTATTTTGGCTCAGCTCCCACTGGATTTTTCCACATTTTTCTTCCCTTCTTTTTGACGAATGGGACTACTACTACGTCTTTTTTCTTTAATTTGTTGTTATTGTATTGCGACAAAAATAGGATAGATTTCGTTGGTATTTTGTATGAAGGTGGAAGTGGAAGTAGTGGATGCCATGTCTGCCTAGACACTAGTCGAGAAAATTGCGGACAAATTCTGAAGATTGATTGGCCTTTGGCCCTATATCAAGCAACTATTATCATTGTCTTTCCATTTGTTAATATCTACAATTGGTGGGTGGACCATCCATGTGTTATAAAGTATAAACAAACAAAGCAACATATGCATCTTCTGTAGAAAATGTTGGTTTTCACACTATTATGAGAGCAAGTTCCTTGTTTCCAAGTCTTGATTCGTAAAGGGAAGGCAAGGGAAACGAGTTTGTAGGAGTACTTAATTAGCACTAATTTCAAAAATATTACTTATGTTTCTGTTTCTTATCTTGCTTATAATCAGCTTAATGTACTATTATTGTTATGCATATCTTTGATTAATTAGTCAGCAAAGAGCTCCAGCCTACCAGGAAATCCGGCGATTGTTAATTTGCTTTTATACAATGTGAGAGATCCAAGGTCAGGATTTCTGGGAGGTGGTGCTGACTACCAAGGTAGCAAAATAATGATATTGGGGAAGATGAAAAACTAGTAGTACTAGTAGAAGTAGTACTACTACTGCAAATTTTCAAAAAGGGTTTTGTTATTTGTGCTTAAGAATCTTTTTCATTTGTCCGCAAGCTTAAAAAATTAATACTACACACATGGCACAAGTTACTGGAAGCCAAACAATCTCTCTGAGAGGGAGGTCTGTGTTCGATTCCTACTCTATTCTTACTAATATCTAATTACCACTAGTATATATAATCTTTATGATAAACTATATATTGCAGTATAGAAATTACAGCTATCATAAAGTTGTACTTGTACGTTTTCTTTTTGTCCTTTTTATTTGCCGCTGAAACCACATTAGCACATCTTGCAAATTATTGACCCTCTAAGTTTGTATTCCATAATTTTTTTGGGGTACATTATTTTTATTTTGTATTCCATAATTCTTTGATTCCTTGATTATCGGAGAGTGTTGGATTATGAAATCCACGTGTAAGAAGAGTACAAAGCTTTCAGAAAGCATCAAATCAAACAAAGATATGGGTAGATTGGAATGGCTTTAATGGAAGGTTTAGTTCAAGGAGGGAGCGAGAACCAGTAAACATGATCTTTGATTTGCAGCACATTCTGTAAACCAAACATATAAAAATCATTATCCGTGAAATATATATTTTTGATCAAGCCTGGCTTTTTTTTTTTGATCAAGTTATCCGTGAAATATATAAGCTCAAACAGACTTACCCAATTACTCCAAGCTACTTGCACTGTGAACAAAGTCATGGTTTCTCACTTGTGAGGTTTCAGACAAAGTGGCAGTAAGATAATTTTCTAAACAGTAGAATATTTTAATATGATAAAATAATAACAAATGCCCATGAATCACGATGTGGTACCAAGGGAGTATATTAATTATTAAAATGCAACTAAAAAGGTGGTTCTGGTCACGTTCAATAAAGTATGATTAAGTGGTCATTAAAGAGGCCTTACGGTTCCATGTGAATTGACTGAATTTTGTTCAGCACTTCAGCACATAGCATAAAATCTTTCTCCATCACACTCACACTATAAGATAAAATATTCAATATAATAAAGATGGATCAACGTGATATGGGCCTCCCGAGAAATGAGTACCTGAGCAAGAACCATACTTTCTGAAAAGCAATATTGGAAGGGAAAGAAGAAAAAACTATGGTGAATGCTAGTAGTATGATATCTCGTTTCCTTTTCATTCGTCCTACATCTGTTTGTTAGCGTGTGGCAACAGACTTTACGGGTTGTCCAAACCACATGGTAGGGTGAACAAGACTGGCTTGATTCTTGGTCAGGCTTTATAGCAACCTAAAAATTCTGGAATTATATATTTTCGTTTCCCTTCTGGGAAGAACACAAAACTCACAAGACTGTACTACTCGTCTATGTAGCTTTCCATTCTACACATGCTAGTCTATATTCACATTGGAGATTTATGTGTTACTTGCAAATCTAGTGAGAAGTAAAATAAATAGGCTGAATATCATTGTCTTAGTGATAGTGTAATACTATAAAAAACAATTTCACATATGGTTATTATGCTATTGAATTTGTCTAGGGATTTTTTGCAGTCATGTTAACATTTTTCTACAAAAATCGACATATGATTTAACAATTACATGTGCGCACGAACCCCCTACAATTTTGTCCATGTGACATTTGTCTGGCCTAACATTTTGCAATCTTCTTAACGTATATTTTCACCTGACACATGTATCAATAAATAGCCTCTTGCGATTTTCATTATTCCAATGCTCAAATTGCTATTTGTTAAACAAGGGAAATTATTTTCATTATTACAATTATTACAATGCGCAAACTGCTATTTGTTAAACAAGATAAATATAATTCTCGAGCATGTTAGGATTTCCATGTGCTGTTAAATGCCAACAAAAGTGATTTTGAT
This sequence comes from Glycyrrhiza uralensis, assembly GCA_030159175.1. Taxonomy (NCBI): domain Eukaryota; kingdom Viridiplantae; phylum Streptophyta; class Magnoliopsida; order Fabales; family Fabaceae; genus Glycyrrhiza; species Glycyrrhiza uralensis. The sequence goes on along the minus strand of BRZY01000003.1, from coordinate 48,839,790 downwards.
TATTATCATCCAAACAAATTTCACTCTATTTTTGAGAAAAAAAATAACCAAACATTAAACTCATTTTAACCAAACTTAATTTGCAAAATGAAGTTAGTCCAAACTTAAGTTTAAACTTTAATCCAAACATGCACTTCATCCTTTTATTTTCATGAAATTTTCACTTCTAACATGCAAAGAGAGTAGTGCAATACTCCTTTTAAAAAAAAAAAAATCATTCTCCACTACATTTGGTTAACTGATGAAATGTAAGTTTTTTCAGAATATGAAATCTTAGGAGTTCGAACACAAAAAAAGTTTGTGTGATGCTCCTGGCACCAAAACTTCATTTTGTATTCCACAAAGGATGAATGATAAGTAACCAGGGTTAACCAAAAGAATATTTATTCATGTCTATTGATCCAACTTCCTCAGATACTTTCAACAGAAGATGCAGGGGGTCATCAAGAGGTTCTGGATATATATACTTTTTACAAAATATGAATCATAAAATGGATATATTTGCTCATGACTGTATGAGTTTGGTGTAACAGATGCAAGAGTCACAATAAGCACATGCTTCTCCCATAGCCATTAATTCAATAGCTGATCCATCTCCAGCAAACAGTTCCTCATCTAAGCCAACTGACATAAAAAAGGAATTGTCTCATTCTTGTCTCGCCTGCCTTCCATGGCTCCAAACACCAAGGTTCAATTGAAATCAATGGCCTTACCTATTTGTCTGATCAAGAAAGAAGGAAACTTTCATTTAAGAGGGAAGTACAAGTAGGAGCTAAGGTGTGACATGCTGGCCAATATAAAATAAAACAACAATAACAACAACCGATCCTTATCCCATGGTAAAGTAGGATAACTAATATATAGTGAGTCAGTGACTAAATAAAATCCAATAGAGTACCCATAAAGTATATGACCGCTGACAGAATAATGTTAAGCTTACATTAAATCAATATCATGCAAAAGAAGAATCATTAGCAAAAGTTTTTATTCTGAACTAGTTCCCCATAAAGGAATGAAGAAAAAGGAGTTTGCTTAACATGAATGCTATATATTTCATATAATTCATAGCCATTTTCAAATCCATAAATTATAGTATAGATCAAAGTTCATTTTATAAACCTACTTGCCTCTTGGAACCACATAAGAATGAGATTCATAAGTGATATTAGGTATTTGTAACAGGTTAGTATAAATGATAAAGAAAAACGAAGATGACTTGAATGAGAAAATTGTGATCAATTAAAGAATTCCAATCTTTGTTTACCTTGTCGCTAACCCTAATCCATGCATCATTCTTTGGCCCATGCCCATATCCTTGATCAACAACAACATATGGAGGTGGAGCATTCTTCAAGAGCGGCACCCTGTCGTCAGGAACATATTCATCATCACTGTCATAATATTGGTGTGGCCCTAGAGCTTTGAGTATCATTGCCAATAATAGAGAGAGTCCCTGCAATAGGCAGCAATCCATCAATGCATCATTCATTAACCAAAATTCCAAATTACAAAAGTAACTTCATCCTCAATTTTTAAAACCAGTAGCAGTCAGCACAAGTATGTAACCAAGCACAACAAGAAATATGCACTAGCTGATCATGAATTGCACTGACAGATCAATGATTAAAGAAACAGTGGACAGCAGACACAGTGTACCAGTTCCCAATTGTTTTACTTACTAATTATATTGTATACATAGAATAACAAGGTTCAGATCCACGAGATGAGTATCAGCTATATCAATCTCTTAAATCTTAATCATGGAATATGTGTATAGATTACCAATAGCTGAACAAAATAGGCAAAGTATAAAAAAATGACAAATATAGCATGATACAGTTAGGAAGAAATGATACAAGCTGCTCTTTTGAAAAAAAATAAATAGAAGATACAAGCTGATCTTGACAAAGTGAAAGAGAGATTTCAGGGAAAAGTTCTTTACAAAGACCTAATGCCAATTGGATAATAGTCTTAAGTTTTTTATATCATAGAACATGCAAATTCAAATTGCAGGGAGTGATTGTTTCTATGGAAGAAGAATAAATACATTTTCAAACGTTTGGTTATGAAATACAAGAGTAAAGTCAAAGAAAAACAGTGCCCTCCCTTCCATTTTTGTTTACATAAAGCAAAAGAATAAAGTTGCTGCTGTTGTGTAGTGCTTCTCGTGTTAGTCTTAAACACTACAAGTCCTCCAGCTTGATCCTGGGAAGCAGTATTTTTTTTTTTTTAAATTTTGTAATTTCCAATCTTTGGAAACAAAGTTTTTGATGTTTTATTTGCAGAAGAGAAGGAATAAGAGCTACTGAGAAAAACTTGAAAACTGGAAGACAGAGATCCCTTGGATAAAACAGCTTATTTATGTTGAGCAGTTGGAATCATCTCGGAACCCATAGTAAGAAATCTTGACATTCATTAATTAGGCTTCAACAGGTACTTGTGTCATAAATCATTATGAAAGTGCCACACACACAGAGAAAGAGGGAGGGAGAGACCTGCACAGAAATAAGTGAAAGGCCTATCCATTTGCACATCTCATAGTTTGACCTGATGAAATCCTTGAACTGGTCAAAATTCCCTGAGGGGTCCTTAGGGAAGTCCTGATTCCGATTTCCAAGTTAAAATGGATCAGACCATGCCTTAACCTATCTAATGTGTCACATAAAGAGAATGCTACAAAAGTATTGAATTATCAAAAAGCACTACTGACAAAGAGTTTTTACGTACAATATACCTCCTCCCAGTCCCGGTTTAGGAATACATCAACAGTCACTGCAGCCTCCAGCATGAGAAGCAAAACCACAAACACCATATACTGAAAGCAGTCAAGGTCACAGTGCTTTAATGCCATAATGGCCATATAATGAGATAATTCTGCTTTTGAATGGAAGCTACTTCAGTGCAGAAAATTAAAGTTTCAGCACTGAAAATTATATTGGTGTTTGTTTAATAAGCTGAAATTAAGTGAAAAGAACCATTCAGTACACAAGGGATCACTGAATGCATTCAGCACAAAACATTTCCTTATTAAAATTATAAACTGATAATGGTTACCTTAAATATTGCATTATTTATTTTATTGAGATAAGTTTTGCTTTACTGTACATTTAGTGCATAATAATGAAAGTCTCTAATTTAGATTTTAAAAAGATATTGTGATTTCTTATTATGTCTTTATAATGTGTGTGTGTGTGTGTGTTCTGTTGTATCCTGCCATACTTGTATCTTAATTTTTAAGATGCCATATCCTCATGTTGCACATGTGCCATATCCGATACCCATGCTATATTTGTGCATCATAGGTTGAAAATATAATGGTAGACTCAAGAAAAGGATACCAAATACAGGCAACAGCCATTAGCAGTTTCAGCAGCAACATGACCTGAACAAGTGATCACACAGAATGTAACTCCAAGGCCAAGAAATGTGTAAATGAACCTGATTGCAGAGGGAAAAAAAGAGCAATTCGTTCACACTCTATCCATACAGATCAGAAGTCAATAATTTACAAAAGGAAGCATACATACAGGAAATACTGAATGGTGAGAACACCCCTCCCCCCCAAAAAAAAACATTGTGTTCAAACATAGAAAGCATATAACTTTTAGGTGCCAACAAGTGTAACTCTCAAAATGAACATATCCTAAACCAGCACCACTGCTCAGACAATCCAGCTTATACACAAGTCCATTAAAATAACAGGTTCTCTTGATTCCATTAAAAGCTTGGAAGTGAACAGAATGCAAATTTGGAACTCAACAGCTTCATCATGCCAAACATAAATCCCCAATAAACAATTCACTTCACTAATAATTCGTTTGATTTTCTGAAACATTCTCTTTCAATTTCATTCAACAAACTAATAACAAAAGCAATAAAAATTCATGAAAAACATAAAACCGAATACCGTTCTATTTTATTTTATACTTTTTAATTTTTTCTCTGCTCTAATCATCATTCACGACTTCTTATTTTCACGGCCTAATCAAAGTCCAAAATTTTTATCCTCCCGCAGGAATAAAGTGCTAGAAGAAAAAAACGAGATTTTTTTGTTTGTTTTACCACGGAGCTGGGTAATCTGAGTCGTGACCAAAGGGAAGCTCACCCATCTGCCTCTGCCAAACCCTAATCATCCAAGCGGAATACAGAATCATGGCTAACCCAGCCATCCCAATCACCGAGTTCACCATCTTCAATATCGATTGTATGCAGCTCCTCAACATCCTCACCATTTTTTTTTTACCAAATTCCAAATTCACGAAAAACTGGGTCAAAATTATTAACAAATTAAACCCACAAAGATGAATGAAAGCAAAATCAAAAGATGGAATTAGAATTGAAGAAGCCCTAGATTTTAGATTGAAATCTAGGGCTCGAGCAACATAGCAATCGATTCGAAGAGGGCAAGGAGGTTGGTTTCTTATTCTGGCTATTTTATGGACCTGAAATTTTCATGCCCTATGACGTCAGCATGATGTAAATATATTGTTTTTTCACCTTTTTGTATCAAACGAATGTTGTTGCTGTTGTGTAGCGGTTATCACGTTAGTCTTACACACTAAAGGTCCCCAGTTCGATCCTGGGCAGCAACAAATTTAACGTGTTTTGAGAATTTTCAATGTCTATTTTTATTTTTACAACAAGAACCGTTTGAAAGTTTTGTAATTCCAAATTTATGAGCCTGTAATGGAAAATTTGTTCAAGAATCTTCTGTTTTACAACAAATTTTATTTATTTATCTTTTTTGTGTGCTAAAATTACATGTTTGGCTGGTAAAATGAGATAAGCATGTATAGACACTTCCATAACCATTTTATGCATTTTAACTTTCCTAACATTAGTCCTTGCAATTGAAGAATACAGTTCCCTTCTGCTTGGAAAACAAAAGTGGAAAGCACAGGTCCTCTAACATTAAATGCCCGTCTATCATAACTCCTTTAAACAAACACAATGTTACAAATTTGTTCTTTGAAATGACCATGAAACGTATATAAAATGCTTGTTCAATTTCTCCTTTAATTGGAATCGAAGTCCAAGTACATTCTATAAGCACTTCTATCTGAAGAGTAGTAGTCTTCAATCAAACTATCAACTTGGAAACCATGCTTCTTGTATAGATTCAGTGCAGGGGTCCTCAATGGATCCACGTGAAGCATTATGCGCGAAACTTTTCTTGTCCTGCATTTCTGAATTGCCGCTTTCAGCAGAGCCTCTCCGTGGCCTTGCCTCCTCCATTGCTCCTTCACTGGTAAAAACCAAAACATGGCATAGATTACCCATGTTGTGAATAACCAACAAATTGAAGATTCAATACAAGTATTTCACTAGCTGGGGGTTATGAGGACGACCCAGAAGACCAAATCAGCCTCATCTTTACGAGTACTAATATAGCTTCAATCTTTTTCAATTGGGCAATTCATCAAACAGCTTATGGGCATAGCTTAAATTTACAAAATTTGGAATTTTAAATGCAACCATTAGTTCGTGATTTAGATGTAAGCATGAAAAAACAAAGTGGGGTTTGTTGGAACCTGCGAGCTTGGTGATGGAGGCGTACAAGGAAGAAGGCCAAGAATACATGACATAGCCTGCAAGTTCGCCATCCACGTGAAGATAGAGCAATCCAGTGTTCTTCTTTCTCAGTTCATCGTCAAAGAAGGAAGCGAGTGATTCGTGTTTGGGAAAGATCTTTCTCTCCAATTTCACGATTTCCTCCACTGTCTTAGCACAGCTTCTGTCAAGTTCGATAATCGCCACACTCGCCATGGTTCGTGAGTAAGCAAAAAGAGAAATCTTTTAATTCTATTTCTCAACAAACTGCAGACTCTGAGTGAGAATATTTGGTAAGTTTTCCAACACGGAAATTGCACACGTTCTTAGAAGAAGAGGATCCAGAAATTAATTAGTGACGGTGCTGGTTTCTTCGTTTCCTTTTAAGTGCTGTTTTAAGGGAAGATTTTTTGTTTCTATTTATTTGTTTTTTTTATGACAGAAATTTGGAAATAATATTAGTTGCTATTTTATCAATTATATCTTAATTTTGCCTAATTAATTAATAAGAGGAAATTATACAAAGATGGTGATACAGGAGGAATTGTATGAATGAGTGAGAACTGAGAAGAGAGAGGGAATTAAAAAAAAAACATAATTTAAGATAAAATATTTAACTGACGCACTGAGAACAAGTATATGTATGACTTATCACTTGTGAATGACCCAAGGAAAAGCATGTGGAACTGCAAACTGAGGACCCTCAACTGGAACCATAGAATACACTACAGAATGCAAGACTAAGGAATAACGATTTCAAAGAGGCAAATGTTGTCGGTACTTGGGTGGCCACTTGTTTGTGCTAAATTTGCACCTGATGGGTTGGTCACAGTCATACCCTTTTACCTGCCAAACACAAATAGTGGCCTGAAATGTTCAACACAACTGCAATTGGGATCCATTAATCCCTGCCGACGCAACTGTTTCAAGAGCTATTGCAAAAGGAAAGAAGAAGCCACGCAAGACACGCCCTTTTCCCAGGTAGGTATATAATACATATATGTACTTCTGCATGACAACGACGTGCTGACTCCGATGCAAGTTTCAAACAGAATTCTCTTCTTCTGTACAGGGATTCTCAGCGTTGCAGCAAGAGGATAGTCCATGGGAGAGCGGGGATATTTGGAGCAACCTTGCTCTCTATCTATTCACTCTGCATATCCCTCTCAGTTTTGGAGGCTTATCCGTGGTTTCCCTGCTTACACGACAACCTGTTCTTGACCCACAAACTCAGGTCAGCTTCATCATTCATTCATTATAAGTGTAATTCCTTTTCTTTCTCCCCCAAATTACTCCATCAAAAGATATGTACCATACTAGTTGTTTATAAAGGTTTTGTCATCAATTTAGTCAATCAATCGTTTAAAATGTTACTATATTCCTCTTTATATAGATTTAAGTGGTAACGCAAAAGAGCAAATTTAGTAATTTTGTATCTTGGTGGGACTAATGTGGTGATAAAAACTTTTAGAAAATTAACATAATGACTCCTATTCCTGCCATGGTGAGGTCAGGTCCATTGAAGGTTAAGACCCATCATGGATCTATTGTAGACATTCTTATCTTGAAAATACAAGAGACTGATTTCATGACTCGAACCGGTGATACCTATAGACTAATTTGATGACAATAATATATTTAAAGAACTATTGTGGTGTGGCTCTGATCTTTCTTTGAAGGAATAAGTAGAGGATTTCCTCGTGTTATTATTATTGCTCTTATAGATACAGATCAATAGTAATTTTTCAGTTCTGCAAGATTGAATTCGAAGTTGCTTTTTAAGGTTTACACTTCCCATGACCCACTTGTGCTTGGGGAATAGCTTTCAATTCTAAAATTAAAGGGTGCTTTTATGTCTAGTGTGTATACTAGAAGTTTCTTAAGTTAAGGCAGTGCAATATGAGCATCAAATTGGAACTTGTGTTTCTTCGTGATATACTACAAATGGTCCTTCATCTTTACATTTAGCTCACAATCTGAATTTACATTCTGCTGCAGTTCAGGTTCATGGCATTTTTGACTTTTCAACAGATATTTTAACACTAGATTCTTTTCATTCACTGGTGCAGGCCTTATCACTTCTTACCATTCAAGTTCTCGAGTTTAATGCAGCTCTGGTTTTATTGAAGTACACAGCTAAGCCACAACATAAATTTTCAAATTTCTTCAAAAATAACAAGTTATTGAGTGACAGGAACTGGTTTCTGTCATCAGTTCTTGGATTTGGGTTTCTTGTTCTTCTGATTTGTCTAACATCACTACTTGCTGACAGATTATTTGGCTCTAAGGTTGGTGATTATTTTTTTTTTCCTGGAATTTCATTTGTGTGGAAAAACAATATAAACCATATGTCTAACACATTTGTTGTAATTGTCTTCCTATTATCACTTCTTGAACTTGTGCTGCCTGGTGTTTTATAAGAGGGATACTATAAACCAAGGAGATGTAAATATAATCAGTATCTAGCCTTTAGCACTCAATAGAAATGCTTAGGTAGAACGGCTTAAGAGCCTAGACTGCAAGTCCAAGAGGGTAAAGACTTCTTTTCTTCAATGACAAGCCTCTCAACCTAATTGCTAGTCTTGCAAAGCTTTCTTAGTAGAACAGCACATAGTACCCTTTAACCAATGGTGGTTTTAAGGTTTTTACTATTCCAAGTCAAGGGAAGCTCAATGCTACTAGTACTTGATTCCCATTGAAGACTCCTTATCCAAGTGCTGAATCCTTCATGGAATTTTCTTCACTCAAAAGCCTACCTAACCGCTAAAAGCATATAGTTTCCTTGAGCAAAAGAGTTGAAGCTTCATGAAGGGTCCCTAGGCTTTCTCAAGGAACATTTAACAATACCTGGTAATAGATTGGAAGCATCTTTTTCTAAACATCATAATTTTCGATTCCAATACTGCGACAGCTAGCTAAACAGAAACTGGTATGATTATGTTTTTTCTTTATAAACATCTTTCTGTACAAGCATTAAGTTGTTTGCATTAGTATATAGCTATGATTGATAAACCTTGTCTCACAGTATAAGGTCCTACCCCATCATTGAAAATACCCCGCATAACTTAAGTTTTGTTAGACACTTCTATGATAGATGGTGTGGGAAACAAACTTGTCTACGTGGAAAGTGGAAACAAGTGTGGTTAGCAAGGGGGATTAAAGTTAAAGGTTGTGTGGACATAAGGGAAGAGGTTAGAGGGGGGAATGTGTAAAGAATGAAAAACCATAGCAAGTTGCAAGAAGGAAAGAGAGGGAGATGAAGAACAGGTGAAACACGATTTCATTGAATTGAGAAAGTGAAAGATACAATCTGATGAATTACATTGGGCTTCAGCCTTAAAGTTTATATACATGATGATAGAGGGTGTGTAAGAGAAGTTAACCGACTATAACAATCTAACAACCTACAGCTGGCTACTAAACTATTCACATCTAATTAACTAACAATATATAATTAATTAACAATTAACTATTTAAGTAGTTTTAGTACAGTTAACAGTTATGGAATGATGTTGTTTTCCTTTAATCTAACTTTTTACCATATGCTTGCAGCCTGTGAACAACCCCATACTGAAGGAGATGCTCTTAAACAGTGATATCTCAACAGTGTCTTGTGTGCTTGCTTACTGCATTGTCACTCCTCTTTTGGAAGAAGTAGTTTATAGGGGATTTCTGTTGACATCACTTTCCTCCACCATGGAGTGGCAGCAAGCTGTTGCCATAAGCTCAGTCATATTCAGTGCAATTCACTTCTCTGGTGGGGAATTTCTACAACTGTGCATCGTTGGGTGTGTCCTTGGATGCTCTTATTGCTGGACTGGGAATTTGAGTTCCTCCATTGCTATCCATTCCTTGTACAATGCTTTGACCTTAGTATTAACTTATTTTTATTAAATTTTATTTATTCTCGGAAACAAATGAGCAAAATTGTTGACATATATACTTTCTGTTACCCTCTGATGTAAATGACTTTGAATCAATTCGATCATACTTTCTCTCTAGATACAGTTATTTTCAAATATTTATTAACTTATATAGTTTTTCTCAACTTCTCACTATATATTTATAATTAATCTAGCAAAATATATGTGCTAAAATTTTTAATAATTATAGTTATAGCATTTCATTCATAAGGAAACACAATTATTTCTCTATGGAAGATTATGTTTCTGTCATCATCTTTTCTTCTGCCTTTTGTCCCCCTTCACCAAATCGGGTCGGAAGCCATTTTCCTCTGTGACACTTTGATGTTTGCCTTACCCCATTTCAAGTATTTGTCAAATTAAAAATAAGAGTGATCAGATATGAAAGTGGACCCAGTAACTTGAACAAAGACATTAAATGGGGGAAATATTTTCCGAAGAAACTTGCATATATCAAATTAAAAATGTTACCACCTAGCCACTCGTTAATTTCACAAACAATTTGGATAAAAAAAAATATTTCTGGTTTTCTAATTAAATACCATCCTTAACTCTCTTTTTTTCATAATAATTTTCCTCTAGTTGGTGGACAGCACATACCTATGGAACATAGGTGCCGTTTATGATGATGGGAAGGCAAAAAACTTCCCATGAATGGGAAAGGAAGTGTGAATGATAGATATATTTTGGAGAACCTAATATTTTATTCAATGGTCATGATGAATTACCTACAACCTGTTAGTCAGGTATTTTAATGTATTATAAATATTAGTAGAGATAGTCCTTGGACAATTGAAAAATTAGATATTGAACCACAATAATATTTTGTCTTTTAGTGTAGTATAAGCGGGGTAGTTAGGTAATTTCATAGATTAGAATGTGATTTTTTTATAAAATAATTTGCATAATGTGTTGCCTGAAGTGAAAAGAAATATTTTGTAATTTAAAATTTTCAAAATAATTAACAATAAAAATAAACTAATTATCTATTTTAAAGATTAGGTTGTATTATATATTAATCGATCAACAACCTCTTCTGGCTAGTTTAGGAGTTTCAAAACATTACTGAATATTACGTTGACAATGAAAGTGTAATAGCAAAATAAAATAATAAATATATGAAAAATACTAAATAAAATAAATAATTAGTTTTTTTTTAGAAATAAAAAATTATTGTATTTTTTATTTAATAATATATTGTCAAAGTATATTATTAATTTTTTATTTAATATTTTCATATGTATTTAATAATAAATTTTTATTTATGTCTGTTATATAATTATTTATTAATTTATTATATACAAATAAACAAATGGACGATTTTTTAATTTGTTTGTGTTTTATGTTCACTTCAGTTTTGAAGAGGAGTAACACAGTTCAACGGCAATTTAGAAATTTCAAATTTGTAAATGTATCAGATAAAAAAAGTGCTTTGTGAGACTTTGGGATAGACAATAAATGACATTTAATTATCATTTCAGTTACATATAATGGGACAAAAATGTTTAATGACAAAAAAGAATATTAGGCTACTTTATATTTGATATCAAATAGTGGGACAAAAGTATAATAGGTCAATAATCCACAAACCCACAATTACAAATAAAAAACAAATTCCCATTCCTGGAACATTTTATGTTGTCCCATTCTAAAATTCACCATGGAACATATTCTACCCAGATTATAATACTCGACTTATTTGTTTTTATTTGAGATGTATTCCTTCTTTCCATGGTTCTAGTCCAAATTGAGAGGAATGGTCCGCAGGTACAGAAATTTTTCTGCTTTATTCAACTTTATTATTATTTATTTATTTTGCTTCACGACTTTATTTTATTATTATTATTTGTTAAACATTATCAATACATGCTTACTTTATTCTTCTCTCACATAACTGGCGAATCAATCTGAAGTCCGGACACCCTCTTTAGGCATCACTTGTGCCACACCGCAATAGCTGGCTTTACCATAAGCATATGCTGTCGACGATTTCCCCTTACTTTCCTTAGTATAGGTGAATGAATATTATATGCGCCTAATTATTTTTTTTTGATGAATGTATATGCGCCTAATTTAGAAATTGAAAAATCTTCTTTGAAGAAGACATTTTACTTTCATATCAAAAACTCTCATCTCATTTTCAAACATTTTTTTGTTTAAACATGCATAAAAGATATTCATTTGTTTACTTTTTCTATCACAAGAAAAGAAACTCAGTATCAGCCAAACTCATTCTTTTAAATATAATACATTAATTAATTACTTGTGCCCAACTTGATTATTTGTGGATGGTGGGGTTTGTTTCAATTTATATAAAAAAAATACATTTTTTTTATTTGATCAAAATAAAAAAAAGACATTTTTAATCAACAAAAAGAGGAAAAGATAGACATGTACTACTAACAAACATCATAGTGGGTCAGCTCGAAGTCTGTAACTTGGGCCCATAGTGGTTCCCACTAGTGAGTGAGTAAGCTTGTTGGGTCCAATAGAAGCCCAGGTAGACTCACTCCGATGATAATAAGCTTACATACAGAGACAGTTGTGCCAGCCAGCCAGCGTCCCTAGGTCGGTAATGGCAATCAAATACTACTGTACTGGGATAGTGGGACGTGGACTTTATGCTTATCCCGCAATCAACGTACGACTCAGATCAAAGTTTAAGACAGCGGTGCCCACTGATCGACGCCACGTGTTCCATGATGCCTTGGATCCCACTATGCCTCCTTGTATAAAAGCCGTTTCTTTCTCTCCTCTTATTCTAATAGCACCTCGTAGGATACCAAGTTGTTGTCTGTCTCCCTTTCTCAACCGAAGTTTTCTTTTTTGTCTTGTGGTATGGCTGGGTATGGGTTTGGACAGCAGGTAAAGAACAGAGCCAGGGGGCTCAAGGTTTTTTTGAAGAGGGGGGTGAAGGTTGTGGGAAATTCATGCAAGAAAGGGTGGAACAAAGTCACGCATACCAAACGTCGCTGATTGTAATTATTTATTATTTATCCATCCACTACATACATATGCCTTACCTCAACCCAGTTTATTGTTTTTAACTTTTTTTTTTTATTTTTCGATGTCGTTTTGTATTCCCTTCAGAGGTTTGGTGGTTTTGATGTAAAATGTCTACTGATTCTATGTTCCTTTTTTTTGTATTGTTTTTAGTCTCTTTTTAGGGATATAATTTTGGAGTGTTTGTGTTTGTCTTTTTTTTTTTTGTTAAATTAAACATTTGTTTATATCATTATATATATGTATTTCCTTGGATTGCTGTTTAAAGTTGTTCGTGAGGAGCCAAGTTCCAGATCTTGCCGTTTCTCTGTGACTTCAATATATGTTATATTTTTTTCCCTCTCTCTCGCTTCTTGTTCCTTTTTAATTTTGAAGGGAAATGTTTGAAATCTGAAAAATATGTATGGTTTGGGATCCGGATGCATGCAGCCCCCTATTTGCTTCTTGTGTTGGGTCATAAGCGTGTTAACTCGAGAACCATATCACTTAATTATGGTTCGTTTTGATTTTGGATATGTCAATTCTGCGAGTTCCACCACACATACTGAAGAAAAGAAGTCCACCAACGCTAGATATGTTTGAATCAATGACCTGTAAAAAATTTTAAGGTCTGGATCTGGATGTAAACAAAGCTATTTTTCATTCATTTTATTTCAACAAATAGTGAAATAATCATTTTGATTGAATGAAACCAATAATACTTTCTAAACTAAATATATATGCCCATATTTCCATCTTATATAGTTAATACTAACTTCTAAAGGGAAGAAGGAAGTTTTCGATTAGTTTAGACATTATTGCTAATTGTTAGATGCCCCTGGCTTGGGGCCAACAGATGCTTAGCTGTTTATTCCAAATATTAAAATGTGCTTTTCTATTACTCAATCCGTACTGGTTTAAACTTTAAACAAGAGTCGTGAAAAAATAGCATTGGGAAAGTTAGACGAGTAAAAATTGACGAGCATCTATACATAAATTAAACTTAAGAGTGTTTATTTCAAGTTATCTTAATTTATTTTCAAAAAAGTGAGTTTATGAATATAACATTTCTGTAGTTTCAAGTTTTAAAAAATTATTTTCAAGTATTAATTATTTTCAAGAATCTCATGCATTTATATTTTTTATTTATTTTTATTTCTATAATAAAAGAATGAATATCTTATATTTTATGAGAATAAGAATAATTATGAGAGTTTGTTAATAATAACTTTTCACTCCCAACACATTTTATCATATTTTTGCTAATTTTTTTATTTTTAAATTAATAAAGTTTAAAAATATTTGTAGGAATATTTATAGGAATATTTATATTTGCCAAACATATTATAGATTATACCTAGGAATAATATAATGAGTAATAGTATTTCTAGAAATTACATTGTTGGGAATAATTATTGATATCGTGAAACAAATGCCTCTTAAGTAATTATGCATCTCATTATCATTACTCCACTCTATTTTCCGTTTTTAGCTCTCCAAAAATTTAGTTCTAAAAAACTATTATTTGCATCATTATAAAGGAGTTTTTATTTTTACTTTAATAGTTAGCAATTATTTTTTAACAATTTATTATCAACTACTTATTTAAAAACTTAGGTTTAAATAATAAATTAAAAAATATCTAAAATTAAAAATATTAGATATTCAATGGAAATATTCGATCACCTAAAAAGAGTGTTATAGTTTTAATTAAGGAATAGGAAAAAATAAAGAGTATTTTTAATGCTTAGCACATATTCTAACAAAAAAAATTATAAAAACGAGAGAAATGTTATATTCTCCTATAAATTTTTCTATTTATCTTCTTACTATTTTATAAAATAAAAAAATATAATTAATATTTAAAAAATATAAAAAATATTTAATATTTTCTTTATTTAATAATTAGAAAGATTTATAAAAATAGAAGGTATGAGAATTTAGAATTATTTTAAAAACAATATTAAATCTATTATTTTTCTCACTCTCTCTTTTCTTTTGGACTGTTGAGTCACTGGATTCCTCCGATATGTGCACGCCAGAGGCTTTTTCACCCCATTAACACATTTTTTTTATTATTTACCAAAATAACACACTTTTGAATATAATATTCATTTAAGTATTTTTTAATGAATTAAATATTAATAGTTAAGATTGTGATTAAGTTGTTAATTAAATTAATATTTAATTGTTAAATATTTATTAATCCGATTTGTTACAAAAGACAAAGACATCATGTCTCTATCTCCGTACACTAATCGGAGCACCCCCCTTGCGACTGAAGAGTGGAGAAGGGTGCTCCGATCAGTGTGCGGGGACAGAGACATTGATGTTTCTGTCTTTTGTGACAGAAAAAGAGTGGAGGGGGGTGCACCGATCAGTGTGCGGGGACAGAGACATTGATGTTTCTGTCTTTTGTGACAGAAAAAGGGTGGAGGGGGGTGCACCGATCAGTGTGCGGAGACAGAGACATTGATGTCTTTGTCTTTTGTGACAGAAAATGAGTGGATGGGGGTGCTCCGATCAGTATACGGAGACAGAGACATTAATGTTTCTGTCTTTTGTGACAGAAAAGGAGTGGAGGGGGTGCTCCAATCAGTATGCGGAGATAGAGACATTGATGTCTGTCTTTTGTGATAGAAAAGGAGTGGAGAGGGGTGCTCCGATCAGTGTGCAGAGACAGAGATATTGATGTCTTTGTCTTTTGTGATAAATCGGGTTAATAAATATTTAATAATTAAATATTAATTTAATTAACAACTTAATCACAATCTTAAACCAACTATTAATATTTAATTCATTATAAAATACTTAAATAAATATTATATTCAAAAGTGTGTTATTTTGATAAATAAAAAAAAATGTTATTTTGATAAATAATAAAAAAAAAGTGTGTTAATGGGTGAAAAAGCCCATTCCAGAAGCAAGAAGAGAGAAAACTTTATCAAACCCTATAGTACAAACCCTTAAACCCTAGCCCGGTTTTTTCTCCCATTTCCAACAACAAGGAACGAAAAATGCTGAAACTCATTGGCTCCAAATGGAACAACCTTCACATCAACAACACCCTTCGTATCTTACAAGTTTCTTCTTCTTCTTCTTCTTCTTCTTCTTCGACCCCAAACGATTCCCTTTTCCTTCGAATTTGCAGGGCCGGAGACCCCACCGTCCCCATGACTTCCATCCTCCATCAATGGGTCGAAGAGGGCAGAGACATCACCCAGCCTGACCTCCAATTCTCCGTCAAGCAACTCAGAGCCCATCGTCGCTTCAACCATGCCCTTCAGGTCCTCCCTCTCTCTTTTCATTTCCCAAATGTAGCAATTCTATTCTATGAACTTCAATTTCGCGTTGGATAGTCTAGATTCCATAGGAAAAAAATGATTTTTGAACACCCAAAAACCCATTAGACACCGAGAGAGAAATAGGAATAGAAGAGAGATAAGTGATAGATGTAATAAATATAAATGACTAATGCGATAAGAATAGAGAGATAGAAAGAGATAAAGTTGTTGGATGAGTGTGGACCATGGTTGTTAATTATTGGATTGCTGTTTTGCTGGGGTCAGACATCAGAATGGATGAGCAATGAAAGAAACCTTCATTTATCATCCGGAGACATTGCTGTACGTCTCGACTTGATAGCTAAAGTCCATGGCCTAGATCAGGCAGAGAAGTATTTCAACAGCATTTCCGAATCTTCGAGAGATTTCAAGGTCTATGGCGCTCTTTTGCATTGCTATGCACAACACAACTCTGTGGAGAAGGCCGAGGCTATCATGCACAAAATAAAAGATCATGCCTCCAAGCATGGAATAGACTTGGCAGTGAGTTATAATAGTCTGTTAAAGCTCTATGCTCGGACCGGCCAGCGCGAGAAACTGGTTGCTCTGATGCAAGAAATGAGAGAGAGGGTCATGTTCTGCAGTGGTGCTTCACTTAATACTTGGCTGAATGCTTATGTGACCACTAATGACACACGAGGGATGGAGGAGTTACTTGCAAAGATGGAAGTTGATTCCTCGGCGACTTTGAACTGGTTCACGTACGCTACTGCGGCAGATGGCTATACTAAGGCTGGCCAATTTGACAAGTCATTGGCAATGTTGAAGAAATCAGAGCAATTAATCAAAGGCAAGGCGAGGAGGGCTGGCTATGAATCTCTTCTAACCAAATACACTGCTGTTGGGAAAAAGGATGAGGTGTATCGCATATGGGATATGTGCAAAAACTTGAATGGTTCCCGCAATTCGAGTTACATCTCTATGTTAACCGCGTTGTCGAAGCTGGATGACATTGATGGAGCTGAGAGGATTCTGGAGGAATGGGAATCAGGAAATACATGCTTTGACATCAGGATTCCAAATGTGATGGTGAGTGCCTATAGTAAGAATGGTCTGATGGATAAGGCTGAAGCATATGTTGGGAGGCTTTTGAAGAGAGACAACGGAGTAGTAGATGGAAGTACATGGGATCGTTTGGCACGCGGCTATTACAAGTGTAATGATATGGATAAAGCAGTTCAAACAATGAAGAAAGCAGTCTTGGTGGGTCGAGAACGAGGATGGAGGCCTTACCCATTTACTTTTGCTGCATGTATTGAGCACATGAAAGACAAGGAAGACTTGGAGTTGGCTTTGGAGATTCTTGGGATATGCAGGGAGCGAAGTCATTTCTCTGCAGCAACCTGTGATAGATTGTTAAGTTACGTGCATGGTGAAATCACAGAAACAAATGTCTTAAATCTGATGAAAGGAGATTATCATCTGAAGACTGATGAAGTGCCGCATGGAGAGAAGCAGCATGAAATGTGTTTCCAGGGAGAGGGTCAGCTACTGAATTAACATGAAATCCCCCTCTCCATTCCCCTACTCATTTTCCCCCAACAAATAACCCCTCGCCCATATGCACGGGTTCAGAAACAGGTGTAGACAAGCCTTAGAAAAGTTGCAGATTCCTTCATACACTGTTGCTACCCATGATAGATTAAGTTGTGTGATTGGTGAAATCCCTCTTGTAAGAAAATTATCATATGATGGCTGATGAAGTTCCACCGTGAAATGTTAGCTCAAGAGAGAGGCTCCAAATAAAAAGCTGAACCTCTCTGTTTCCCTAATTTAATTTTGTAAATACTGTTACATTTTAGCCATTTGCGCCATCTTAATTCCTTAAACCTTTAGATGAAATTATCTATCCTATGACAATTTTGCTTCAGAATTTTATCCATGTTTAAATGATTGAATTTAATCATTAGTAGCTTGTTTTAAAGTGTCAAGTTTCTTTATGAATTATTAACACTCAATTGAATTATCAGTTTTTCTGGAGCAGTGTGTTCACTAGTTCAAGGCACGTGTTTAAACGATTACCAACTACGAATGCTATGATTTATGGAGCAGGGTGCACGTTTGGACCCGGACCATAGATTATAAGACTTGCCCTAAAATAAAGTAATTATTTTGAACTCATAACAGTAAATCAAAATTAAATCCTTCGTACTTTAAAGAAACTACCACCATGGGAGATTGATGGGGTATTATGTTGTCAAACCTGTTAAGGTGGAGGAGGGAACATGTTGCTATTTCTTAATTTGTATCTCGTTTCAGAAAATGCAGGGAGATTTAAACTAAACAACAAATAAATCAGTACTTAAATTGCTGTTAAAATAAAGGATGAGCGATGTGGGATGAAGGCAAAAAAAAAACTATTCATTTAGCTGATACATAATGTAAGATTTGTGCAAATGAACGTTCAGATGTTCCAAAAGTCGAGCAAATGAACGTTCAGAATCATACAGGCTGGTGATTGGTGATGGCAGGTTCACCGTTAACTATCGTCATCTATAAACCACAACCCAACTTGTGATACACAGCTCCGAAGACAGTTTGAAAACGAAATATTTCCCTTTCAAGTTTTATGAACTTGTTTTTTTGGTCATGAAGTTTTTGAACTTTTTAAAAGACAATTTTAGATAACTTTCTGGCAGCCCAATTTCAGCCTTCAAAGAAAGAACAAGGAATGCTGTCTCTGTTCTTTAGCAAATTGGCTTGGACGATTTGAAGGACTGGGACCAGAAATCACTTTCATTTTTAATAAAAATCGAACAAAGCAACCTTCTGTGATCGCCTCCCACCCGGCCACCCCCCAAAAATACAGTCACCTATTTTTTTTCCACTAAGTATCCTTTTTTCGAGATAATATTATTCAAGGCACGATCGTCCATTAAATATGAACAAGTCTCCCAACGAAAATTCGAATCACATGTAGTCATCTTATGGGTCGTGAAATTGAATAAGAATATTGTAATGAGTTGTTTAGAACAATATTTTTTTATGGCATGATAATTTGAACTAGATTATGACCCCACATATTCCGCGGTTGCAATTTTTTCTATAATGGATTGGTTCGGGACGGGTCAATTGGATTATGCTTGATAGTTGCTCCAAAAATTGTTCTGAAAATTCAAAAAAAAATTATAGTTTTTCTACCATTTCAGACTAGGCCAAATTTTGGAAGAACTCAAAAAATGTATACTAAAAAGTCAAACCAAATCAAAAAGACTCAAATTTGTATTTCATTATAACATTTTTTTTTTGGTATTCAACGTATGATTATAATCTTTTTCAGATTTTGATAAGGCATTAATTTTAATACGCTCTTGCAGCATGGAAGATCATCACTATTGAATTGAAGCAGACGAATTTTATTGTGTGGACCACACCAACTTGTCCCATACCAAGCAATGGATAAGGCATAGCTTCATCGTATGCCCCATACTATATGCCTTCCCTTATCAATAAGCAAAGGCATTAAATCTGAATAAAATACACAAGCCCCATAAAGAACTTCTCTCTTAATTTTCCTCCATTTTTTTTTGTCGTTAGTGAGATATTTATTTAACTTCTAAAAGTATCAGTTTGGTTTGTAACAAGCTGAAAGGCCAAAACTAAAATACCAAGTATAGTTTATACAAACATCTATTTCATAAATGCTCAAAGCCATACTGTTAATTACACATATATCTCAGCATTAATTTGCTACAATACATCAGGCTGAATCAGAATACTGAATGTATTCTATACAAGGATGTACTGCTACTAAATATGAAAAACTACTAAATAGCAGTCAGAATAAGAGAAGACACAAAACTAGGCAGCAAAGGAGGAAAATACAGATTCTGTTGAGTGATTTATCAACTTGCATTAAATGCCTTCTGATCCTTGGGTTATTATTCCCTGAAAGATTATACGAATTAGGATATGTATACATGTTTGAAACCTGGTTGCCAAACACCCCTGCATATATCATCTCACCAAAGATTCCAAATGTGTTATCTAGTGAACCACTTGTGCTAAACATTGGTGAGGGGTAACTGCTAGGAATTGAGTTGAACTGTTGAGGAGGATAAGGATAATGGGAATGATGATAACTTTGAGAAGTAGTGGGTTGGGGAACAGCTGTAGAATTATTATTATATGATCTGGGACCCAAGGGTCTTCTTGGTATGACAGTCCCAACTTGATGATGAGCCTTCCCTTCAGAAGGTGGTGTTGTTTGGCCACGGCCATATAATGGAACTAGGGAGGATTGAGAAACTTCTGATTTGCATACTGGACACTGTGGCTTCTGTTGCTTCTCATTTTCTGAGGAGATGCTTTGTAAATGAAGCCATTTGTAAATGCAGGGCCAGCAGTAAAGATGACCACAAAGAGTGACCACTGGCTCTTGCACACACTCCAGGCATATGTTGCAGTCAAAGCCATCACTTGAGGATTTCCACTTTCTCAAAGATGGTTTTTCTTCTAAGGATTCAATTTGGGATGCAGTCTTCTCCAAGTACTGATCTAAGGCCATCTTTTTTTTCCCTTTTTACACAATGTTCACTCTTATAGGTACCTGAACCTGAAACACACAAGCACACAATGTAAGAATTATGAGTGTCTGATAAGTGATTACAGATTATGAGGGGTTTAAATTTTACTCCCTCCGGTCCAAAATATAAGCAACAAATGCACTTTTTTCTTGGTTCAAAATATAAGTAACATTCATCAATTTTCATATAAATTAAATGCTAGTTTTCCAATCATACCATTCATTTAATGCAATATTCATATTTACGAGAGATACCAAAAGGGGTAATTTTGGAAAAAAATTAAAACTAGTGAGTATTAATTAAGATTATCCAATTTCAAAGCATTCTTTGATCTATGTGTTTTTGTACTATGTTACTTATATTTTGGACCGGATGGAGTATAAAACACTCTAGAAATTCATAAGGAGAAAACAATCCTCAAAACTGAAAGTTTGAATAAAAAATGTCAACCTCCATAGTGCAATGGTATAATTATTTTCCTTGTGGTTGAGAAAGATGGTTTGGCAAAGCAATTTAAGTCAGTTTATGCTATTGACCAACTATATCTGGAGTTTAAGCCATCCAGGCATCACATATACAACCACCGACTGTCTAAATTGATTAGTGTGGGTCATTTAAATAGACATGACACCAAAAATGAATAAACTGAGATCTCAACCAACCAAATTGAGTGCACTTTGTTTTCATTAATTAACTATAGATTAAGACAATTATGGTTACTTGATTAGCCACACTGATTATAACTATCCATAAAAATAAGTAATGTTTATAACTTTTAGGAAAAAAAGATCCAAACTCTCAGGATCAAATCAAAAAGGTTTACATGGTCCAAACTCTCGAAATTACCATCTATATAGGTATGGGATGTTAATGGACATTGAAGGTTAAACTAAAAAGATCTTTAATTGATAATAATTAATTTGAGCTAGTAGTTAGGCATAGCCGCATAGGTTAGGGGGTTGGTTAGGGAGGGGTCGGAGTTTGGCTAGAGGTGATAAGTTCAAGTTGTGGTGGTAACCACTCATTCACACACCAAAAATTAATTTTTTAATAAAAATCATTTGGAAAAGAGATAAAAGCACATTTCAATGTAATTCAGAAAGTATGCCAAACGCAAAATTTGAAAATGATCAGCTAATTCAACAGTCTAGCCACCAAACATCGATGTTTTGAGTGAAGACACTTGCATATACTTTATACTCACAAGTCACAAATCCTTCACAAACTCTACGATGGATTTATACAAGAATGGTGAAAGTTTGTGAAAAGTATAAGAGTATAAAGCCTGCGCAAACATCATTCCTCTAATGTTTTATTTTTTTCAGAAAAAGTGACCATTATAGTTACAGGCATTAAATATGTTAGTTGCCTAATCAAATTCATCTTTATTTGACTGATTAAACAGATAATTTACAGGTAGAAACCATCTAGCTGTTAAACCCAAAAACTATTTTTAGGAAGAAGCCAACAAGAGGAAATCTAGCCAATAATATATTTTTCTTATAATACCCAAAAATTAAATTAGCCTACTATGGGCCTGTTTGGATGGGCTTATTTTCAGCTTATTTGGACTTCTCTACTACCACAAGCACTTATAAAGGTGTTTGGGTGAATTTTTGATAAGAGCTCATGGGAGTTTTATAAGGTTATGTTTGGATGGGGGTTTTTGGAGGGGAAGGGAGGGGAGGGAAAATTTTATAATCTCCAAATACTTTGTTTCAGAGTTTTTAAAATTAAAAAAAAGTTTTACATCTTGGTGTCTGCTACCTTCTAAAATAATATTTCTTTTATTCTATTAAAGCTAAACAAGGTAATTAGGAATTATAAGTCTTTTCCTCCACTCTCCTCCCCTCCCTTCCCCTCCAAAAACCCCCATCCAAACATAGCATAAGTGTTTATAACAATTTTTCATAAGCTATGAGAGAGAATCATGAGGGGAAGAGAAGGGGGAAGAAGATTCATTTCTTCCAACAGAAAAGAAACTCGTATTAACAATCTCAGGGGCGTCATGCATCATGCTGACCATGTATAAGACACAGAAGAAAGCAATTTCTGATGCCTAGCAGCACCATTCACGAAATCAATTTTAAGGAAATAGAAATTAGATTCCTTTCTAGATCTGCCGTGAGAAGGAAAAAGATTCAATCATTAATGAACAGTGGAATATGGTGGCTTATACTGAAAAATGGAGACCGAAGTTTAATCCCGGGCTTCCATCTGTTTATTGAGAACAGGAGTTCACAGGGAACACAAAACATTTTAAGCATTAACATTAAAATTGTGAGCTGAGAAAATCAGCTAGTAAGATCGTGAGAGAAATTAACAAAGGTGCTGAAATTTCATTTATTTTTAATTAGAAAGCAATAATTTTTAAAACATCACAGTATAATAACGTAACCAGACAAAAGAGAACGTGGTTAAATAGGCAGAAATATAGAAAGGGGGGCAAAAGAAGGATCAGAATTTTCATGATTTTGAACCCGAACCCATCAGCAACTAGTGAGAGACAAGGGTATTATCAAAAAGAAGAAGAAGAAAAAGAGAAACTTTGAGTGAAAATTTAAACACCCAGATGAACAAAAGAGGCTAAGCACACAAAAATAAGGTAATTGAAGGAAATTCACAATCAAAACATCTGTGTGTGTGTGTGCGCGCGAGTGAGAGAGAGAGAGAGAGAGAAGTATTTGAATACTTACAGATGAGTGAAGAAGGAACGGAGTTGCGTTTGAAGGTTGCAATTACAAGTGCAAGGCCTCTGGGAATGTTGGAAGCTGAATTGAATGGAATGGATGGAAAGGTTTCGTTGAAGAGCAGAGAGAAACAGAGGAAGGAAGGAAGAAGAAATAGATAGAGTACGAGGGAAAGTACCAAAGACCGCAGACAATAGGATTTTATAATAAAGCTTTGTTTGATGACCTCAACAATTGATTCTCTCTGATCCAAACGTTTTTTTTTTTTGATAGACTCTCTGATCCAAACGTTAATTGCTCAACTAATCGACTTGTTTAATTTTAATACTAACAGCTTGAATGTCGTTTAGATTTTATTTTTTTGAAAAAAGAAAGACTTTGATCACGACTTAACAAGCTAGTTGATAGAATTGAAAATAAAATTTGGAATAAAAAACAGTTAGTATTAAAAATATACATTATTTGTTAAATAATCAAAAAAAATATTTTTGAAAACATCTTTGTATTTTTTAAGTGAGACTAATCTTTTTTTTAATTTAATATTAACAGGAAAAGCATTAATTAAAAATATGTGAATTGAATTAAAAATATTAATTAAATTTAATACATTGTAGCAATATAGTAAAATAGGATTTGACATGTTTACAGTTTATATTGTTAGTGTAAAATTGTTAAATTTATCCAAATATTAAATGTCATAATTTATAATTTATAGATGACATATTTAATGGGTTAAATTATTTTTTTACTATTTGTATCAAAAAAAAATTACTTTTTACTATATATTTTAATATATATTTATTATTTTTCAAAGAAAATTATTACTGAAATTAAGAGTAATCCAGTCTAAATTGTTTTAAATTAAATTAGATTTGACAAGATTTAAATTTCAAAGTAAATTGATCAAACAATAAAATAAATTATTAAAATTAAATAATTTTTGCGAAAAGCGATCCAGTCTAGTTCGCAATCATGCGTATTTACGTAGACGCGCATTTAGTTATCAACACACAAAAGACTATTACTTTTTTGGTATATATCGTATTTTTTTTTGGTATATACAAAAGACTATTACTTAAATTGTTATTATTTGGACCAAAAAAAATTTGTTATTATTAAAAAACATAATCATTAAAGTAATTAATTAAACATAACTCTCGAGGTCTCCTTCTCTGTTCTTTTCTCTCGTCTTTTTTGCCGTCAGTCTTTTTTCTTGTTAGAGGGGTGGTTTTGGACTATTTTTTTAGTCTAGAACCACTTCTCTATATCATTTTTTAGCTTCTTTCATCTCAATAAGTGATTTATCCACACAGATATAATTTTTTTGGGTATTTTTTTTAGTCCTCGTCTTCGGCGAGCAACGGTGTTTTCCGTCTTTGTGCGGTGTTTGGTGTTCCCGTCCTGGTATGGTTTTTGTTTTCCCGTCTTGGTGCGGTGTTCATTCGATTCAGATTGACGGATCTACTTCGTTTCGCTACAGATTCTCTTTTGACTGAGTCGTCAACGCTACAGATCCGGAGGCGTAGGTACTTCGGTCACCCTGAATGTGTTAGATTTGTAGGCAGTCACTTTTGATGGTACTTTGTTGTGTTATACTATTAACTTAGGTATTGTGAGCTTGTTCGCAGTTTCATTCCTTTTAGTTTTTAACGATGTTAAATTTGTAATGTATTCAATGTATTTTGTCAAATTAAATGAATGAATACTTTTTGTTTTATTGTAAAAAAAATTTAATTAATAATCGATAAAAGACAAATAAAGTACATATAAAAAAAAAGACAAATAAAGTAACAAACATAAAACTTTTTGCATAAGGGAAGCTTCGACTTTTCAGTGGTGCTCTTGGCTATTCCCCAACCTAGATAGATAAGCTTCCCTGACGTGGCGCCACATTTCACGCACAATTGACCCGTGCGATGCACGGATCGCACGGGTTTGTCGGTTGATTTCAACATATGATATGAAATAATTAATTTATATAATAATAAATTAATATACAATATATCCTAAATTTATAATTGTATTAATTTTGTAACATTAAGCATGAAAGCTTATAGGAATTAAAAAAGAAAAATAGAACTTATAAGCAAATATTATTATATTGATCAGAAATAAAATCGGGTGAAAAATAAATTTATAGCCCATAGAAAGTTTTTAAAACAAATGAATGAGTGAAACCTATAAGCAAACACAGTTTGGTGATCGAAAATAAAATAAAAAAATAAATAAATTTATAGCTTATAGAAAGTTATTGGAACAAATAAATGAGTAAAATCTGTAAGCAAATACTGTTTTGGTGATCGAAAAAAAAATTGAAAAAAAAAATTATAGCCCGTAAAAAATTATTGGAACAAATAAGTGAATGAAACCAGTAAGCAAACATCGTTTTGATGATCGAAAATAATCGAAAGAAAAATAAATTTATAGCCCATAAAAAGTTATTGGAAGAGATAAATGAGTGAAATCTATAAGTAAACAATGTTTTGGTGATCAAAAATAAAATCAAAAAAAAAATAATTTTATAGCCCGTAGAAAGTTATTAGAAGAAATAAATGAGTGAAACTTGTAAACAAACACCCTTTTTGTGATCGAAAAATAAAATCGAAAGAAAAATAAATTTATAACTCATAGACAATTATTAGAGAAATAAATGAGTGACACCTGTAAGCAATTACCACTTTGGTAATTGGAAATAAAATCGTAAGAAAAATAAATTTATAGCCCGTTGACAGTTATTGGAAGAAATAAATGAGTGAAATCTGTAAGCAAATATCGTTTTGGTGATCAGAAATAAAATCGAAAGAAAAATTAATTTATACCACGTAAAAAGTTATTTGATGAAATAAATGAGTGAAATCTATAAGCAAAAGCTATTTTGATGATCGAAAGAAAAATAAATTTATAGCTTGTAGAAAATTATTGAAAAAAATAAATAAGTGAAATAAAAAAATGAGTAAAGTCTGAATCTATAAGCAAATACGATTTTGGTGATTAGAAAAAATAAATAAATTTATAGCCGATAGAAAATTATTCGAAAAAATAAATGAGTGAAACCTCCAATAAATAAATAAGTGAAATCTATAAGCCAACACTGTTTTGGTGATAAAAAATAAAATCAAAAAAAATTTATAGCCTATAGAAAGTTATTAGAAGAAATAAATGAGTGAAATATGTAACAAATAAATAAGTGAAACAAATAAATGAGTAAATTCTGTATGTATAAGTAAACACCATTTTGGTGATCAAAATAAATAAATTTATAGCTGATTGAAAGTTATTGAAAAATATAAATAAGTGAAACGTGCAACAAATAAATGAGTGAAATCTATAGGCTAACACTGTTTTGGTGATAAAAATAAAATTAAAAAAATAAATTTATAGTCTGTAGAAAGTTATTGGAAGAAATAATTGAGTGAAACATGTAATGAATAATTGGGTGAAACAAATAAATTACTGAAATCTATAAGCAAACATTGTTTAAGTGATAAAACATAAAATCAAAAGAAAAATAAATTTATAACCCATATAAAGTTATTAGAAGGAATAAATAAATGAAAACCTACAACAAATAAATGAGTAAAACAAATAAATATGTGAAATTCGCAAGTAAACATTGTTTTGATGATCATAAATAAAATTAAAAGAAAAACAAATTTATAGCTCGTATAAACCTGGAACAAATAAATGGGTAAAAAAAATAAATAAGTGAAATGTGTAAACAAATACTGTTTTGGTTTTTGAAAATAAAATCGAAAGAAACATAAATTTATAGTCTATAAAAAGTTATTAGAAGAAATAAATATGCGAAATATGCAACAAATAAATGAATGAAACAAATAAATGAGAGAAATCTGTACGCAAATACTGTTTTGGTGATCGAAAATAAAATCTAATGAAAAATAAATTTATAGCACATAGAAAGTTATTGAAAGAAATAAATGAGTGGAACCTGTAAGTGAACACTATTTTGGTAATCGAAAATAAAATCAAAAGAAAAATAAATTTATGACCCGTAGAAAGTTATTGAAACAAATGAAGACCAAATCAGATAAACAAAAAAAAATTAGAACCTAAAAATTTACATTAACGTTAAGTTATACGAAGAAATAATAATATAAAAAAAGTTGGAGAAAGAAATAAATACTTTCTAATTATTATAATATTGTTTTGAGTAAATTTGAGTATATTTTACACGCAAAATAACATCGTATTTGGTGAACTTGAGTATACTCCACACGCAACTGTTGAGATTAAACCCTTCAATTATTTGTGGTTATTATTTTTTTGTTTTATTAATTATATTTATGAAATAGAAATTATTTTTATTAAATAGAAATGAGAAAAGAAGAGTATCGTAGATGATTTGATGTTTTTGGGAGGAAATTTTTTTTCCTAAGCTTGACACGTGTAACTTTTTTTGGTGAGCATAAACAAAAAATGTTCTTTTATTAATAGAGATAGAATAGATAGATATTTACACTTTAGTATTATTTTACGTCATGCATCTTCTTGTTTAAAAAGAAAAATTCTCTTAAAAATGATTATTACTTTATTATCTTAAGCATAAGTATAGAATAAACTAGCCAGTTGACTTGGGTCGGTTAGTTTTTACATATGATATAAAATAATTTATTTATATAATTTGACATGTTAAATATTCTAAATTTATAATGGTGTTAATTTTGTGACATTGTGTATGAAAATTTAGCAAAAATTAAGAAAAATAAATGGAACCCATAAGCAACTATTATTTTATTGATCAAAAATAAAATCAAAAAAAATTGCAACCAAAAAATTTAAAGAGAAAAATGAATAAAACTCATAAGCAATTTATTCATGAAAAATAAAATCAAAAGAAAAATAATTTTGTTACCTAAAAATTTACAGGAATAAAAAACATGAATGAAACTCATAAATAGATACTATTTTATTGACCAAAATTAAAAAAAAATCGAAACCTAAAACTTTAAAAGAACAAATAAAGATTAATGAAACCCGTAAGCAAACACTATTTTATTGACTAAAAATGAAATCAATTGAAAAATAATTTTACAACCTAAAAATTTACTGGAATAAAGAAAATGAATAAAACCTATAAACAAATGCTATTTCTTTATCATAAATAAAATCAAAAGAAAAATAATTTTATAACCAAAAAATTTAAAAAAATAAATGAAACTCATAAGCAATTTATTCATCAAAAATAGAATAAAAATATTATTTTGACGGGAACAAAAAAATTAATAAAACTCATAAGCAAATACTATTTTATTGATAAAAAATTAATTCAAAAGAAAAATAATTTTGTAACTTAAAAATTTAAAAATAAAGATAAATGAAAACCATTATAAATAAACACCATCTTAAGGATCAAAAATGAAATAAAAAATAGTTTTTTTAGGATGTCCGGGTCATAAAGATTCTAAACCTATTAATTCAATACCTTTTTTTTTGGTGACTCATTAACTCAATACCTAAAAATGAAAATAGTTGATAGGAGTTATCCTTGGGCCGAGATTATAATACCGGAGGGACCCCATCGCCCATTGAAGGCTTTTTCACCCATTAACACATTTTTTTTTATTTACGATAGTAACATACTTTTAAATATAATATTTATTTAAGTATTTTTTAATTAATTAAATATTAATAGTTGGTTTAAGATTGTGATTAAGTTGTTAATTAAATTAATATTTAATTATTAAATATTTATTAACTCGATTTGTCAACTAATTAATAATATAATTATAGAAAATAGCTCAAATTGATTCAAAAATTAAAAATACAAATACAAATACAAAAGTGATGTGCGGGGACATCGGGCCGACCTGCAGGGACATTCAAAGTAGACCTATATAGACAGTGGTGTGACTGTGGTGAATTTCATGCACTACACTATTCATGTCATCTGTGCTTGTTTCCATATTCACCACGACTACATGACATATGTGCCTCCCCACTACACATTGCAAAGTGTATACAAAGTTTACCAGGAAGAGTTTAAACCAGTGCCTCACCGTTCATATTGGTCAGAATACAATAAAATTAAATTGTGCCACAATCTAGCAATACAAAGAGATCCAAATGGTCGTCCACAGTCGATGAGAATTCGTACAAAAATGGATCAAATGGAAAGGAGTCGTCATCCCAAGAGATGTGGATTGTGTCGAAATGAAGGGCATAGCAAGGAAAACTGCCCTTACCGTTCATGAGCTGAGACGCAACATGAAGAAAATTTCTATCATTTGCATTTAGTTTACTGTTTTATCATTTTTGTTTGTATCACTTTAGTATTTGTATTTTTAAATTTTAAATCAATTTGAGCTATTTTCTATAATTATATTATTAATTAGTTGACAAATCGGGTTAATAAATATTTAACAATTAAATATTAATTTAATTAACAACTTAATCACAATCTTAAACCAACAATTAATATTTAATTCATTAAAAAATAATTAAATAAATATTATATTCAAAAGTGTGTTATTTTAGTAAATAAAAAAATGTGTATTATTTTGGTAAATAATAAAAAAAAGTGTGTTAATGGAAAAAAAAAAAGCCCCCATTGAACGTCCCTCCAACACGTAAAAGTAGTTATTGAGCAAAAAAAAACACGTAAAAGTAGCCCAACCGAGTAGGACGAGCTAAGACATCAACATCTTGCGGATAAAAATATAATTTTGTTCAATGTGATGAATTGTGGGAAAGATTCTTGCCCCAATCATGAGAATTGAGATTATTGCTCGCCTTTGAGATCAATGGATGGGTAGGGATGACACGCAATATTTGTCACTTGACAAATGCAACATCACTAATGACTAATGTTTTCATTAATCTTATCTTATAGCTATATAAGCATATGTCTTGTCATATTAATTAATTTTGCACGCGACAAAGTTTTGTGAAAATTTTGTATTTAGTTTTTTTTTCATAATATTTAAGTTTTGAATAAGTTGCTTTAATCTCTATTATTTTGTGTTTTTTAATAAAGCTCTCTCCACGATGTAATGGCACTGCAAAGACAACACACCAGCGACTTTACTTTGTGAAGAGAATATCTTTTCCGTTCTTAAGTTAACGTATCGGAAGTCAATGCAATTTATTCCTAAATTGAAAATCATACCTTTTTGCTTTTTTGATAATTTGATAGAGTTCTCTGATTCTACTGTATGTTCCAAGGTGACAATTTTATTTTGATGCTGAAGTAGTTAAATAGATGAAATTCTGAATTTTATTTTTATCGATGGGACACGGGGCTATTCAGGAACACTGTTTAAGTATGTTAAGGTAACTTCTACAAGCTTTGGTACTTGCCTTATTTCATGATATGATTTTAATTGGATGACATCCTTTGATCCACGTAGCAAACCTCATAGGGCTCACAACCCTTAGAGGATTATATTGTGCTAACAAATTATTAGCCTCAACTTAATTTTGTTCAACCCAAATTAGAAAAATACTTTTTTTTGATAGGCAAAGGGGTCGAACCACCACCCAACTTGATGCCTCAACATTTTTGCATGTGATAAGATAAATATTTAAAATCTGATTGCTTGCTCTTTTTAATTTATAACATTGTTGTATCTAAGTCAGGGGAAACATTAGCACATACAAAAGCCAAGGGAACGATCGGAGAGCCATTGGAACTTTTCTAGCATGACAAACGACCTCATTTTCGCCACAATTCTTGCAATGTCACCCCCCCGGCCTTCCCTTTCTCTTCATCTCTCCAAAACTATAAAAGAAAAGAAGCACAACAGTCAACACAGCCCTCAAAGGTAAAAAGAAGATTTGAAACAAATTAAAGGGTGAGAGTGAAAGAGAAAATGGGTTGGTATACCTTCTTCTCTTCCATTCTCTATTTTTTCGTCCTAGCCACATTAATTGGCCTCCGCTTCCCCATTCCTATCCGGTACATTCTTTTTCCTTCATATTGGCAACCTTTTCAATCATGGAATTTGTCATATTCAGTGATGGGTAGATAGATAATTCATATTTGTTAAAATCGGCTTTTAAGAGCATGTTTGGAACTGCGTTGACAGCCAACCAACGCGAGTTGATGCAGGGCAAATGTGATTTGGCACTGTTGTGAAGATGTTTGGGTATTCAAAGTAAAAGCAATTTTACATCAATTCTAGGTGAAGCCAAGATTTGTAGCTTCCACGGTAGTTCAAATCGATTCTGGAATTTAATTACTGGTTAATAAATATATCTTTTTGGTATTCCTTCATTGCCCACTATCATTCTCCCTGTTTTTCTTTCGTCGCTTGCTCTGTTGCTGATGTAATGTTTCTTCAGTAGTCCTGCTCATAGATAGATTTTTCCTGTTTTTCTTTCACTGTTGCCCACTATTCCTTCTTTTTGCAAATATGCAAATCGCAATTTTTCTTCATTTCCCACTCTCTTTCTTCTCCATGTGGCCAG
Organism: Glycyrrhiza uralensis; assembly: GCA_030159175.1. Classification (NCBI taxonomy): domain Eukaryota; kingdom Viridiplantae; phylum Streptophyta; class Magnoliopsida; order Fabales; family Fabaceae; genus Glycyrrhiza; species Glycyrrhiza uralensis. The sequence goes on along the minus strand of BRZY01000003.1, from coordinate 48,808,348 downwards.
ACCATATGGTCTTCTCCTTTAACTCTGTTTGCACCGCACTATTCACCAATTTTGGGATATTCTTTGTTCTTTAGGGTTTTTGCGGCACCATTCAGTCATTCACCTCTGTTTTTTATTTGTCTTGTCCATTCACCTCTGTTATGAGTATTTTACTAGACGCGTAGCCCATTTTGTTTTTAGTTTTAATTAATTAAATTAGGATTAGGATAGGAATAAAATATTTTAATCCTCTAGTCAAAAAGAAATTTAATCCTTGAGTTTAATAATTAAATGAAAATAATTATTTCATGTATACGTGCTAGGGCCTATTTTGGTAATTGTATACCCAAAAGCAATTTTGATCCAAACTATCCAAATAATATGATTTGATAAAAATCAATTTTCCGTGAATGTATCCAAACATAAATCACATTATGTTCAACTCACTTTTTGCCAAAATTAATTTTAGCCACCGCAGAACCAAACACACACTTAATGTGGTTGGATTTGAGTTGACACAGATGACATATATTTGAAACTGGGGCATCTACCGGTCGTGCCCTCCTACAAGCTAAGAAGGTAACAATTTGTTAGTGTGTTTCATTTGTCTCTCTTTTGATTTTTACTTCTAGTTTTTGCTTATATAGGTCACCCTGAAATCTCTATGGTTGATATACTTATGTTTCCATTATTTTTTACAAAATTTTTAAAATAAAAAGCAAAATGAAACAATATTCTGTCATTTTCATAATTCATTAATGACATGTCAAACTAAAAATGAACCCAGAAAAAGATAAATTAAACATTGCCTTAAATATTTTATTTTCTCAATGCCAAACCTCTCCTCTAGTTTTCAATGATTGAGCCAATTAATCAGCGAAACTTTCTGTGTCTCAAATTATGCAGTTTGCGAAGTTGATTTTCAGAAGCAGAACTACACAATCCTCACAAGCCAATGCAAGGGACCCCAATACGAACCCAAAGTTTGCTGTGAGGCATTCAAGAAATTTGCTTGCCCTTTTGCGCTACATATAAATGACATAACAACCGATTGTTCTCTAGTTATGTTTAGTTACATAAATTTGCATGGGAAATATCCCATTGGTCTGTTTCACGAGAACTGCAGAGAGGGGAAGTTAGGTCTTGACTGCAGTCTAGTAAAGCCAGCCAATAGTTCTGACACTACCAACACACTTCACGTGGCTGCAAAGAATACAACGAAGAAGAAGACAGAGATCAAGGGAAACTACCACAAACCGCAGACAATATAGGATTTTACTTATAGGTGTCTTTGTTTTTTGGTTCAAATGGGTATCGATTGAAAAGGGCCAAGCCCATTTTAATACGCACAAACGGATCATAAATTTGTGGGCGATACACAAACGCCTAGGCCCATTACTGTTGATAGGCAGTGTCAGCCGGCTTTCATGTAATTAAAATTAAAATATCTCTACAAAATAACTATTGATTCCTTTGTATGCTCCTTTTTTTTCTGTACTGAATGCTCCAAGTTTTTCTTATTTAAGATTTGACACCCCAGAAAATGAAATTCATCCCATCGTGCAATGACAGAGAAGTCACCAACATTAAGAAGCAACTGCAAATTGTGCAACATGAGATTTTTTTAGTGCAACATAAGACTAGGCGGCTCATGTTTGCCATGATCATTTTTGTGTGTGTGTATGTTTACTAACAATTTTAGTAAAGTAATTTTGTCTCTCTTAGAAGGCGACAAGGTGTACCTTTGCCAAGATCTAATATTATATAAGTCATAAATCTTTTGTTTTTAACATTTCCAAATAGATCATATCAAACGCTCCTTTTTTTTTGACAGACACATTGTTATGGACCCAAATGAAGTCCAAATGAGAAGGCCAAGCATGAGGTCCAAGAGAAATAGGGTCAAGCCCAAATAACTCCAAGACTATGAATTGCCTTAAGCCAAATCTGATGCTGGAAGAAGAGTCTAGAATTCATCCTTTTCTTATTATTAGTAATTTCCTTTTGTTTTATTTGTCTTGTAGTGGTGCTGAGCCACATTGCTTTTTAGGTTGTTAATTGTTAGTATTGGACCCCTTTATATTGTACTGTCAGTGCCTTTGCAGAATCAATCAGAAAAATCATTCAGGCATTTGCTTTTTGTTTTGAAGGAGGTTTTTCTCCCCTCCAAAGGAGAATATTTTGTTTTTTCTCCGCACTCCTTTTGTTCTGTTTTCGGGTCCTAACACACATCAAACTTTACTTTTTTTTTTGGTCAATACATCAAACTTTACTTAAACAATCAGTGAAATCAATATGTATAGTCCATGCCAAACTTAATATAGTATCTTCGATCACAGCCAGCCAGCGTTTTTCATACCCACCCTGAGTTTTTTTCCCAGCTGAGAAAACGTCATGTGTTTGACCAAAAAAAAAAGAAAACGTCATGTGTTCCTTCTTCGAATTTCACTCCAGTGCCGTTCACACCTGCCTTTGGAGTTTATCCACAGCTGAAAAAACGACAGGTGCTCCTTTTTCAAATTTCAGTAGTAGGGAGGGGAGAACATCCAGCGCTGTTCACACCCACCCTAGGAGATTATTCACAGCTGGGAAAACGTCAGGAACGATCGGTTCTATTAGTTTCAATACCATCTCCCTTGATAAACTTATTATTTGTATTACGGTTCAAAAAAATTAATATAGCATGTTTCGTGCTTAGGATTCAATTGTTTTGTTTGGTTTTTTTGCTTTTCTTTTTTGTTTTTGACAGTGTTTTAGTGGCTTCTTTACCCAAAAAATTTTTTTGTCAAAAGGGAAAGAAGATCTGAAACAATTGATTCTCTGATCCAAACGTTGATTGCTCAACTAATCAGCTAGTTTGATTTTGATTTTGATTTTAATAACAGTTTGAAGCCTTGAATGTCGTTTACATTTTTTTTTTTGAAAAAAAAGAAAGACTTTGATCACGACTTAAGAAGGTAGTTGATAGAATTGAAAATAGAATTTGGAATAATATAAAATATTTAGGATAAAAATTATAAATTATGTTATTAATAAAAAACTTATTTTTAAAAACATGTTTATATTTTTGCTTAAATATATTTTTGGTCTCTCATATTTGACCAAAGTTTATTTTTAGTCCCTCAAATTTAAAGAATATTTTTTTAGTTCATAATTTAATGAAAATATGTCATATTTAGTCCATGACCATGACAAGTATTTATGTGTGATGTCGTTTGCCATCTAAGCAAAAAAAAAATTAACAGAGTCATGGTCAAGGACTAAATGTGACATATTTTTATTAAATTTGAGACTAATTAAAAAAATACTCTTAAAATTTAAAAGACTAAAAATAAACTTTGATCAAATATGAGTGACCAAAAATATATTTAAACCTTATAATTTTTTTAAGTGTGAGACTAATTTTTTTTTTCTTCAAAAACTCACTTTATAAATTCTATATCTATGCCATCCAGGGACGGAGGGAGGAGGGGCCCACCGATGCAGTGGCATCCACCTAAGTTTAAAAAATGCTTAAAAAAAAATTTATATAGATAAAAGTGACACCACCTGGTATATATATTTGAGACTTTGAGTTAATACAATAAAAAATTGTTAGATGAAAGTAGCTCACGTAGGCATATGCGCAAGTCTTTTCATTTTTTACTTTTTAAAACAACAAAGTGAAGTAAAACTTCTCCTACACCACTACAAGTACAACAAAAATAAAAGCTTCTACTTCTTCTACATTGTTTCGGACAACAACAAAAAAACTTACTCTTTCATTTTCAACTTTGAGGCTTTTCCTACATTTTACGGTCTCTTTCCAGTTTAAAGAGTCATTTTCGACTTTGACTCTTTGAGGCTTCTCCTCTTACGGATTGCAATCTCCTTTCAGTTTAAAGAGTATTGTATTTGCATTTTTAGCTTAATATTTTTTCTACATAGTGAAGTTTCATCCGCTAGCTAGTATTGCATTTTTTAGTTTATTATTTCTTGTTTAGTTTAGACAATAGTATTTTCACCGAAAAATGAAGATTGGATTGCATTGTGTTGATTGAAATATTTTTGTTGATTGGAATATTTTTGTTTATTAGTTATTAGTTATTACTATGTTCACAACTAAGAGAAAAATTTTGATTTTTATATTGATACTCATATTTTAGGTTGAAAGATGTCTAGAAAGAAAACTATTGACTCATTTTTTAAGAAAAAAGAGAGAGATAATGAAAAAGCACCACCTTTGTCTCGACCAGTTTAATTTGGCACCACCCAAATTAAACTCCTGCCTCTGTCCCTGATGCCATCCAAGTTTTGCATTTTTAAAAGAAATGATATGAAAAAGAATATCATTCACTTACCAGTTACCACTGAGAAATACAACGGTTCAATCATTTCCGTCCCGATATAATTAAAATTTTAGAATTTTTTGGTGTACAATTAAAAATTTGTATGATACATTGGTGATTCGTAAATATTTTATTTATGTTTACTATTAGTTAAAAAAATTAATTAAAATATGTGATTTGAATTAAAATATTAATATTACTTAAATTTAATACATTGTATCAATATATTAAAATGGGATTTGACATGTTTTTTTTTTATACATTTTGACATGTTTATATTGTTAGTGTAAAATTATTATATTGATCCAAATATATTAAATGCTATAATCTATATATCTTGTTTGTTTTGTAAGTATCACTAGCTAATTTTTGATAAAATTTTTGAGGAAATTAATTTTCAAATTAAATCCAAGCAAGTATTCTGGTAAAAAGTATATTTCATAAAAGAAAATTATCATACAACAGGCTAAAATGATTGCTCTTTTTAATTTATGACATTGTTGTATCTAAGTAGGGGAAACAACACATACAAAAACTACCAATAATAACTACCAAAGCCAAGAGAACGAGCGGAGAGCCATTGGAACTTTTGCCAAACGGCCTCATTTCCACCACAATTCCTGCAATGTCACCCCACCCCCTTCCCTCTCTCTTCATCTCTCCGAAACCAAAAAAAGAAAAGAAGCACAACACACCCCTCAAAGGTAAAAAGAAGATTTGAAAACATAAGGGTGAGGGTGAAAGAGAAAATGGGTTCGTATACCTTCTTCTCTTCCATTCTCTATTTTTTCCTCCTAGCCACATTGGCCTATGCTTCCCCATTCCTATCTGGTACATTCTTTTTCTTTCATATTGGCAACCTTTTCAATCATGGAATGTGTCATATTCAATGATGGATAGATAGATAATTCTTATTTGTTAAGATCGGCTTAATGTGGTTGAATTTGTGTTGACACAGATGACATATTTGAACCTGGGGCATCTACCGGTCGTGCCCTCCTACAAGCTAAGAAAGGTAACAATTAATTTGTTATGTTTCTTTTGCCTCTCTTTTTATTTTATTTCTAGTTTTTGCTTATTTAGGTCGCCCAGAAATATCTGTGATGTTATTGTTTATACATATTCAACGAGTGTCCTTTCAATTCAAATGCAGAAATCATAATGTAATTACAAAGTACATTCAAGTTGATTCCTTTGAATAACCTGGTCTTATTGCTCTTGACAAGTGCAAACAAATTTGTGTATTATAATTCTCTATTAAGGAATAGGAAGATTATTTCTCTAAAGGGATGTCATGATTTTTTTCTCATTAAAAAAAAAAACAATGATCAATGGCCCGAAAGAGGAAGCTACATCTTTTGATATTGATTTTGTGCTGCTGACAATCAAAGCATATTCCTCTTCTAATCCCCTAAAAAAAGATCCTTTTGTTTCATATATTTGGTTTATGCTTCTTATACATTTTTTTGTATATGGGTGATATCAAAGTAGAAGAATGGACTAAAAGAATTATTTGCAAAAAATGATGAGGAAGCCATACAAGCTTCAAAAGGTTGTTAATTGCCACAAAAAAAAAAAACTCACATCTTATTTATCATCCTTTTTCATATAAAATAATTCATATAACGGTTGTGCAAAGGCTGATGGCAGGAGATTAAGGTCTTAGCAGACTTTGCCCTTTTAATTCATCATTAATTAATTCTCAGCTCTTTTGTGTTATTATTTTTTTTTTTTTGTAATTTTAACTTTGTCCCCTTCCCATCCCCATAATCTCAAAAGTCTTATATGCCAAATTAACCTCTCCTCTAGTTTTCAATGATTGAGCCAATTAATCAGTGAAAACTTTTTGTGTGTCCCAAATTATGCAGCTTGTGGAGCTGACTTTGAGCACCAGAACTACACAATCCTCACAAGCCAATGCAAGGGGCCCCAGTACCCACCCAAGGTTTGCTGCGAGGCATTCAAGCAATTTGCTTGCCCCTTTTTGGATCAGATTAATGACATGACAACTGATTGTGCTTCAGTTATGTTTAGTTACATAAATATCTATGGGAAATATCCCCCTGGCCTGTTTGCAAATGAGTGCAAAGAAGGGAAGGAAGGTCTTGACTGCAGTCAAGTAAAGCCAGCCAATAGTTCTGACACTTCTAACACTGTTCATGTGGCTGCTCCTCACTCTATGTTGCTAATTTCTAGTACTGCTGCTTTCTTGGGCTTCATTTTCCATTTATTCTGAAGGCTGAAAATGTGATGAGAAAAAAAACTCTTGTTGTATCAATTGAATCAATATTCTAGAATAGTCTTTCCAGGCTTTGAGTGAGGATCCAACTTTCATGTGATGCTGGAGTTTTTTATTTTGTGATCAAGATTGCCCAGAAAAAGTATATTAATTAATTATTATTGCAGTTTAATTTATATTTTTGTTTTCCCCTTTTATTGATGACTACAAAAGTACAATCTGTGATTTCTTCCTTGGCCTCTGTCTGGCTTGCATGACATCCTCTGTAACATTCCTGAAACTTCACTTTTACAAGTATTCATAAAGAATTTAGTTCTTGAAGTTGAAATTATTTTAACTCATGATTTATTACCTGAATTTATTGATGTGTACAAGTTAGTTCTTAAATTTATATGATTTATGATATATCAGTCTTTTCTATTTTACTTTGGTTAAAGGACTATAAATTTTGTAAACTCAGGGATTAACTCATATACATATAATAAATTTAAAGACTAAGGGTCTGTTTGGAAAAACAACTTATTTAAGCACTTATGGCATAAGCACTTATGGCATAAGTGCTTATAAGCTATTTTTATAATCGAAGAAAGAATGTGGTGAAACTGATTTTATATAAGTTGTGAGCTGTTTTGATAAACTATCATGTGTAGCTTATGAAAATAAGCTCAAAACAGCTTATGAACCAGTCATAAGCTGTTTTCATAAGCTCTGTCAAACACACTAACAAGAGCTTATGTCAATAGATAAGCTCTGCATAAGTCAATCCAAATAGGCCCTAAACTGCACGCAAAAGTACCTATTTGCATTTCCCCCCGTAACAACAAACCCTTAAGAGAAATTATAGGAAAATTTTTCATATATATTTTGTTATTATATGATTTTTATATACTAGAAAAATCTTTATTTATTTATTATCTTTCCATTGAGACACTAGACTCACATAAAATTTATTTATCCTTAAATCTGTTTTTAGTCCCTCATATTTCACTGAGTTCCGTTTTTAGTCCCTAAAAAATAAAACATATTTTTTTTAGTCCCTCATTTTTGAAAAATTGTCACTTTTAGTCCCTGAGGCCATATTTTAAATTTGAAAAGTATTTTTTAAATTTATACCTTGACCCCTTCTAAAGTCTGATGTTCACCTTAACCCGTTTTTCCGTTCTCCTCCCCCTCCACTGATGCACCGCGGCCCCCATCCCCGCACGGCCAAGGGAGGAACTCTGCGCGGCCAAGGGAGGTTGCGCACAATGGCGGGAAGGGAGGCGGCCACCGCGATCACACAGGGATGAGAACGAGAGAGATGCCGCATCTCATGGCGGCTTTGAGGGAGGACGTTGGAACTACTCCTCACAGGGATGGGGGTCGCGATGCATCAGTGGAGGTGGAGGAGAACCGAAAATTGGGTTAAGGTGAAAATTAGGCTTAGGAGGGGTTAAAGTATAAATTTAAAAAATACTTTTTAAATTTAAAATATGACCCCATGGACTAAAAGTGACAATTTTTCAAAAATGAGAGACTAAAAAGATGCATTTTATTTTTTAGGGACTAAAAACAGAACTCAGTGAAAAATAAAGGACTAAAAACAGATTTAAGTCATTTATTTAATAATAAACAATTTGTTAAGTTTGACAAAGAATCCGTTGTCAATATTGTTCATTGATTCTTCAATGATGTTTCACCTGCGACATAACAATTGTTGTATGATTCCAACCTTTAACATAAAGTCTATCATAAACATTATCCTTTGGGGGACTTGGAAGCAATTAATATCGCATATTCCGATCTTATGCTTGTTTAGTCATATGCTTTATGCTAATGGACAGACACGCCTAAAGCATCAATGATGATAGTGATTAATTAATACAAGGTTGTAAATAACAAAAGGATGAAGGGGATTAAGGAAATCCCTCGTCAAAAAAATCGAAAACTATAGTATAAGTGTATAACATCACAATCGCCTGGAAAGTTGAAGGAGAAATTTGGAAATATATCAATTTTTTGGGTGCCTTCACGCAATATGTCGTGTGTGTGGGAAAGAAACCCACAGTGCATCTGATAAGGTCAAGCCGTAAATATCAATAGTTGACGCAAGTGATAACGGCAAATCGTGTCGATTTAATTTGGTTTGAATTTGAATAGGCACTTCTCCTTATTAGTGGTTGTATTCAAATAACTTGAGTTCATTTAGCTTGAAGACTTGCCCATATCTTGAGATGGAACAACTATCCTTAATCCAATTTTTATTGAAAAAGGGATAAGTTGTCTGCTTGGTGTCAAGAGTACTAGTGGTAATTTTTGGGTTTTGGCGAGGTATACTTCAAAGAAAGGTGCTATTCTTGTATCAAAAAAGAAAGAAAGAAAGGTGCTATTCGGTATGAAATATGAACAAAAAGACATCAAATAACCCCAATCACGAGAGATATGGAATAAGTGGTTCTCTTCCAAATTGAGATTGTGTGTTGATCAATCAAACACACATTAATATGTAGTTAATTGACCCATTCTCAATACCAAGAGGCACTGCGTAGAGGATAACAGACCCTGCATGTGGATGTGGCCACCATCGACCCTTCCATAATCCCTACCCTGCCAGCTCCAACACGCTTTCGGCTTTTCCCCCAAATCAAGGAGGAACCATTGCCAAACACACAAAAACAAGTAAATAAAACAAAAATTAAAAATCTCAACTCAAGTTCATCGCCGACAAAGGAAAACAAGTAAATAAAAATAACTTTGTTTAAGAATTCCCTTATAAATAAATAAATTACACAGAAAGAGACACAACTCACGGTCACAACAGAGTTCACAAAAGTACCAATAGAACATCACAGTAATAATCCCGTAATATTACAATTTTTCTCGCTTCCTCTCACCCTAATAACCCTAGGGAGAAAACATTATATATAAAAAAAAAAAGTTGAAAATCATTCCATGGTTCAAAATTTTTCTATTTCAATTTTCCAGACAGCATAAAACCAAAATGATGAAGGGGGCAAAAAAATACGAAAGCGTTCATCTGTGAGCAGTAATCAGCGTTTCAATGAACCGCAACCCGTCGAATCTCGGCGCGAACTTCTCCGTCGAACCCGAACTCGCCGTCGAAGAAGAGCCTCCCTGATCACCACCGTCCTGCAAAACAAAAACGAGCACATTCAATTTCACGGAAACGAAACCGCACTCGAAATAGAGATTTGAACTTTGGGGATATAAGTCTCAGATCCCCATCGTATCCCGAAGAAAACGGGATGGAAATTTCGGAGAGGTTGGGATTGGGGCTACTACATACCCGAAGAGAAACCTGGGTGGAAGATGAAACCGAGGCGGCGGTTGCAGACGCGGCGGCGACGGAGACAGCGAGGATGCCGGATTTCTTCATCATGGCGCGTTTGGCTGCCTGGAAAAATCTAGATATGCTTTCTCGGAAAATCGGGGAGGGAGAGAGAGAAAAAAAATTGAGGTGCGCGTTGTTTGGGCGGGCTTAACGGCTTATATAATGCTTTGGCCTTCGAAGCTAATAAATAAATAAATAATCTTAACAATATGAGAGGGAATAGGGAATCCGGAATATCCCCTCTTTTGGTGAACACATTTTTTTATACCTATTTTACTATAGTTGTAGTAACTTTATAACAATTCAGATTATAAAGGAGAATAATTTGAAATTAAAATTATATTTTTATTTATTTTATCTGCTTCAGTAACGGTCCAACAATTCAATAATAATTAAATATTAAAAAAATTAATAATAAATAAGAATAATTTCAAATTAGAACAGAAATATTGAAAAAAATCTCAAATAATCTCTTATTTAAATAATAAAAAATACAAAAAGACTGACAGAGTGCCTGTCTTTATGTGGCAAACATTATGCCTCAACTTTACCTTAGAATTTGTTCATTCAAATTACCTCATGCTTTTCTCCAATCAACCACCTTTTTTATTTATTAACATTTTTGAAGTCTACCTGATATTTTTTAAGAAAAAATAATGTTTCAGTATCAATCTTTTCCTATTTCTTTAAAAAATAAATTTTCATTTTTATTTGCAAGTTACCAATCCAAATTACCTTTTGCCCTTCTCGAATCAACCACCCTTTTTATTCATTAAAATTCAGAGTCTGCTTGATAATTCTTAAAAAAAATGACAATTTTTTTTGGTAAAAAAAATGACATTTCAGAGTCAGTCTTTACCTATTTCTTTGAAAAAATGAAACTTAATTTTTTTAAGTGTTAGTGAGGACCTATTGTAATTTGGATCTTCCACCAAAAATTCCAAGATGGAAAGTATTTATAGCTCACAGGCAGAGAAAGCAGAAGGGGCTATATTTTTTTGTCAAAAGCTGAAGGGGGGGTTTTTTTTTTTTGGTCTAAAAGCTGAAGAGGGTATGAACTTGTAAATTTTTTTTGGGTCAAAGGGTATGAACTAGTATAAAAAGGCAGAAATCATTTGGGTACATGACAAACTTGGGGGGTATTTGCATGTACATACTTTGCTATCTGCACATACATGTCCGCGAAACTATTAATTTTGCGGGTTTATTTTTTTTCCAACACACACATGTTGTGGAACTATTAGTTCCGCAGACATGTATGTGTTGAATTACAACGTGCGGAACTAATAGTTCCGCAGAGAATTACAACTCGTGGAACTAATAGTTCCACAACATGTGTATGTTGAAAAAAAAAAAAAAACCCGCAGAACTAATAGTTTCGCAGAGAATTATAACCCACGGAACTCATAGTTCCACAACATGTGTGTGTTGGAAAAAAAAATAAACCCACGAAACTAATAGTTCTGTAAATATATATGTGCAGATAGTAAAATATGTACGCGAGGATATAAATTGTCAACTTGGAGTTGTCTCCTCAGCCCAATATCCTAAATATTTTTGGACCCAACGTTCATTCTCAATTGGGCCTTTCGTTTGACACTCTATTAATAATTGAAAAAAAAGGTAACTAAGTAATTTGACTGCAGTTGGACCAAAAAAAAAAAGTAATTTGACTGCAGGGTTAAGCCCCATCATTAGGGAAATGGATTCCCTCTTGTAAGGAATCCACGCTATTAACAAATCGAGATCGTTGGATGAAGATCAAACAATTCATATTTTGAGTAGCGTTGATAAGTCGTTCGATATCCATTTAACGATCCTGATTTGTACATAAAAATATAAATCGTCCAATATCCATCCAATGATCCTGATTTGTCAACGGCGTGAACAACGTTGATTCCCAACAACAGGGAGTCTGGTCCATCCATTAGCCATAACTAACTATTTGACACGGTTATATGGCTGTTTTAGAGGAGATGAGATGTAAAACCAGTTGTGATATTTGCAATTTTTCCGGAATCAGAACTTGCTATTCAAGTATTCATTATCATATATATATATACGTAACTAATTACAGACGCGTGATAAAATGATCGGAAGAGTATGGTGACTCTACATGAATTGAGGAGCTTCAAGGAACACTACCTTCTAAGTTGCAGATTAGCTAAGCAACTTTCAATAGGAAAAATGAGTTTGTTTATAATACAAATACAAAAAAAATTATATATAATAGGTTTAAATATGTTTTTATCCCTAGGGAGTGCTATTTTTGTCGTTTTTGCAAAAAAAAAATTTCGTTTTCGTCCCTACAACATTGTGATCCTATTTTTTTGGTCCCTACTGTCAACTTTCGTTACAAAAAAATCCACGTGGCAAACGGCAGTCCAGCTGGCGTTGTCACGCTAGATAAGTGAGTCCACGTGGCACATGCTGACTATACAAAATTCTGACTCAGCAATTTTTAAAAATTAAATGTTTATTTTAGATTTTTTAAATTTTAAAGTTTTAATAATTAAAGATTAGGGTTTCATTTCCTCTCCCTCTACCCTACCCACCAGCGCACGCCCTCCATCTTCTTCTTCCTCTTCAGATCTCTGAAACTCCTCTTCTTGTTCAAAGAAAAAAATTTCAGAAAAAACGGTCACACAACCTCCAAACTCCTCTCTTCTTCTGCTAATCTCGTGAAACCCTTCCTCCTCCTCCTCCTCCTCCTCCTCCTCCTCCTTCTAATCTCTGAAACCCTTTCTTTTATTCTGATTTTCATGTTCTCTGAAACCCTTCCTTCCTCTTCTTCTTCTAATCTCTGAAACCCGCTCTCGTCTCCTTCCTTGTCCCTGAACGCGCGTCCATGAAGGTGCGTGCCACCGTAGACAACCACCACCAACAACCCATCGGTCCGCCGCACCCAACCACCACTCCGTCCGCGACACCCAAAACAGGGGAGGGGGAAGGGAGCACCGGTGGCGGCAGCACAGATGGGTTCAGCGAGGACGTCGTCTTCGCCAAAGACGGGTTCACGGAGCTGAAACGAGAACGTGCACCACCCTTGGTTCTGGTTCTGGTTGTTTTTATTTTTTCATCTTGTTATGGATCTGGTTCTCGGTTGTTGATGTTGGAGGAAAATGGGGATTGTTGAAGAGTCAGGGAAAGGGGGAAGGGGAAGAAGGTTGATTCTTATTTTTTTTATCTTGTTATGGCTCCTTTTCCCCTGGATTCTTGTTCTGGTTCTGTTCGATTATTTTGTTGGAAGAAGAGGGGAAAGGGGAAGAAGGTGGGTGGGGGCGACTGGGTTGGGAAAAGGAGGAAGAAGGAGATGCCATTTCAAGTTTGGGGTTCTGAGTTGTGTTCTGCATTTTTTTGCCCTCCCTCTTCTTGATTGTTGGCTCAACAGTTGTGTTCTGCATTTCAAGTTTAAAATTGTTAATAAAAGCTGACTCATTCAATACCCAATTAGAACATGACAGCTAGACTCACTTATCCAGCGTGGCAATGCCAGCTGAACTGCCGTTTGCCACATGACCTTTTTTGTAACAGAAGTTGACGGTAGGAACCAAAAAAGTAGAGTCACAATGTTGCAGGACGGTACCGTGTGAAAGAAAAAATGCCACTGGAATAATTTATTAGCGTGGTTGGCCCAGGCGCTAGAGCAGAGCAGCAAGGAACAAGGCATGCGAGAAATTCCAATATTTGCAGACTCAACCTCTCAAAACAAGCGTGATTTGAACCTAGTTTGAAATGAAAGAACAAGGAACAATTCCATCATCCCATGATTTATTCTAGCAGTTTTATAATATAAAAATAATGGTACACACACTAATTATTTTCAATAATCGTCAACTAAGCATTATTATCTTTCAACTTCAATATCACCTAGATAAGGCTCAGAAATTAAGCAGAATCAATATTCACAAACACATATCAATTCAAGCTATTTATTGTTTTGCAAAAAATGAGATTCACCAATTGAAGTAGCTAATAGCTAATGTAACTTGGTAAGTCACTCAATGTTGTCCAATCTTCAGTAATCAGACTTAATTAAGTTATAACCATCATGCTCATTCCAGGATGAATTATTCTGCAGAATTTATTACACACATGGAAGATATGTGCACAGAAACACGATAGATTTCAAGAGACTTGAGTTTTTATACATACGCTGCCCGCCTCAATCCTGCAATTACCACAACATTTACACAACATCCAACTTAATGCTAGCCTAAAAAGCAAAAGCTCTTACTAACAGAAGGACAAGTGTCAAGTCCTGCCAAGATAATTATACAAGAACATGAATAACTACAGAAGTTGAAGCTGCACCACAAATAACTTGCACATATCTCAGCATTTCATAATCAATAATCGGATACAAAAAGTAAAAACAACCACAATTATGTGCCTTGCAATACCAAGGCATTGAAGCAACCAGTCTCCTCAATCTCAAAATAATCTCAGCGATCACAAATTACTATAATCTTGAACAGAACAAGCAGCAGCGTTTAATGTTATTGATGTTGTGTCACTCGTGCAATCCCTAACAGTGTGTATGAATGGCAATACCTGATGCGCTGGTTAGAATTTTAGAAAATTGAGTCACAAAGATGAAAACCAGACTCGGTATGTAAAATTCTAGCCCAATTCTAGCTCAATTTCACCTATGTTGTGCATTGTTGCAAATCTATACATAATCGGTCTCAAACCTGGATAAAGGGAGAGGGTTATATTAGGTAGTCAGCGGCCAACGTAAAACTGACTCGAATCTTTATGACATGAATCAATTATAATTCATAACAATATTGTTCAAGCTGAACTTGAGAACCTTCAATTACAATTAATAACAATAACTTATAGCTCAATTAGCATAAGCCCATCCTTTTAAAGCTAGAGTACAAAGTCACTCGATGCAAGTATAACCACTCTACTCATTCTGGGATCAAATTTAATTTAACAGAATTTATTACACAAACAAAATTACAAAGCCACCAACACCAATGTATCCCTTTTTATTTTGCTTTTTCAGAAAGGGTAACGAGACAACCCGGCATCAAGAATTTGCAATGGAGTTAACGAAACCACTACTGAGAAGCCTCTCGACATACTTGCCAAGAATATCGACCTCGAGATTGACCTTATCCCCAACCTTCTTCAAAGGAATGACGACATTCTGCTGAGTGTAAGACACCATCATGAAATTGAAAGACCCATCATCATCAAACACGTCAACCACGGTCAAACTAGTCCCATCCACAGCAATGAACCCTTTGGGCACAACATACCTGAGCAAACCCTTCTCGGCCCTAACCCTCACCCACAGTGAATCCCCTTCTGGAACCATGGAAACTATCTCCCCCGTGCCATCCACGTGACCCTGGACGAAGTGCCCACCCATTCGGCTCGCCGGTGTCACCGCTCTCTCCAGGTTCACCGGCGACCCGGGTCCCAGTTCCACCAGCGAGGTCTTCCTCAGCGTCTCCGGGGACAGACCCACCGTGAAGTCGGAGGCTTTGGTGTCGAACTCCGTCACGGTGAGGCACGTGCCGTTGACGGCGATGCTGTCGCCGAGGTTGACGCCGCCGAGGACCGTCTTCGCCGCTACCTTGAGGTCGAAACCGCCATCGGAGTCCACGCCAAGGTGCTTGACCGTGCCAATTTCTTCGACGATGCCGGTGAAGAGGCACTGAACCGTGCTTGTGGCGGCGTTGTTGCTGCGGTTATTGCGTGTGCGGGGGAGGAAGGCGCGTAGAGGGGAGGGTTTGGTAATGAGGTTGAATCGGAGGTGGGTGATTTGGGAATCGTGGAAACTGTGGTTTGCAATTGCGCGGATTGTTGGGGCTTTGGGAGTGAAGGTAAGAGACGATGAAGCTGTTGCTGTTGCTGCCATTTTGGTTGGGACTTGTTTGGTACTTCACGAATGTCACGCGGTTCTACTTGTAGTAGTTGTACAGTAACGGTCTGTAAGATGGCCCAAACTGGGTTTGGGCTTTTTGCGTAAGAAATTTTGTCTCATGTTAGTCTTGAAATCCTACTATTATCATATACCATCCATGATTTGTGTCATTTGGTGACTTCTAATAAGATACTAAATTATTGACCAAAAAAAAAATAATAAGATATTAAATTTAAAAAATATTTATCTCATGTTAGCCTTCTTTTATTTTATGCATGGTAGTTGCTTCAACCTAAATACCTAACCCAAAGAGTGGCTCAACCCATGCCTCACACACAAATAGATTAAATGGTCCAATATCTACTCTAAGACGGACAAATCAAGGATGCCAAAGCTTGCAAATTTAGGCACATGCATCATATCATTCTAGTACATTATATCCAGAGCACGCATCACTAAATTATAAAACTACGCTAAGACACACATTGCATGTCTCGTTTAAAGCCTATCCAAATTGTCCGTGTTTCAGGATCTAAAATATTCTTTTTTGGGATAGATGTAAAATATTTTTGGTCAGGGCATCTAACGTTCCACTGCATCCTGTGAGTAGTGGAAAAGCTACGCCTATATATAATAATGACTTGATTGCTGTTCACCTTCATCTGATGTCTATATAGAGAGGAGCTGTGCACCTTCTTAGATAGACATATTATTCCTTACTATATTACTTTGTCAATGAAAACACACAGTGACTTACAGGTATTCGTCTCTATTCATATTTTGGTCTAACATCATCCACTTCTCTATATTCATATTCAGGCACTCCAACTTTCCATTTAGGAATATGAGTATATAACTCATGTGAGGCCAGTATATTCAATTTACCGCTTAATACATCCTTTTAGGAATAATATATTTCAGTCAGTGGCCCTCAAGAATTGGGAAGGGGGAAGGATATATAACCATGTTGATCATAGGTGCCCCTCGATGATTTGATCCATTAATTTATCTACCGAAAAATCTAAGCACTATATCACGCTATCATTTTAAATCTGGTCTGGTCATGACTCATGCGCTGGAAGCGGACCAATCGTTCTCTGGAAGAGAAATAATTAGAAGATGCAAAAGATAAGACAAAAGAAGAACATTAGAATAATGTAGCTTATTATGTTGAGGTAGGAAAATTTGTGCTTGCTTTTCCCTAGTATTTTAATAAATTTCTACCATGAAGTAAATGAAACTGAAAAGGACCTGCAATCTAATCCAACTTTTTTTTTGTTGCCTATATGAACACGACTAAGATTAAAATTGAATTGCTTACATACACTCCACAGAAGGAGGGGACACAGCAGCAAAACTAGAAAAGAAAAAAAAAAAACTTTACTGGCCGGTGGCATAGACACTAGACAGATCAGAATTTCACCTAACACAACACAAAGATATACCAATTTCAGTGCACTGTCCATAATTTTCCTTCCTAACCCGGGTCCCAATACCCTTCTTGTCTACCTCAGCATCCCGAAAAGTTCAATATTTCATCTTTTAAATTTAAACCTTCCCTTGAACCCAAGATTCATTGTGCACCATTTTTATTTTATTTGCCCTGTGAAAGCCATGGCCAAGACTAGGAGGATCTGCCATCTTTTGTTAAGGTTCTTGGCCTTTGCGGCCACCCTTTCAGCAGTAATTGTCATGGCTACTAGCCACGAGAGAGCTGGCTTCTACACTCTCTCCTTTGAAGCAAAATACACAAACTCCCCTGCCTTCAAGTAAGTGTCTCTTCAAGTGTTACATAACTAGCTATTCAACAAAGTTGTTAATTTCCTTCATATGTAATAAACTGACCAAGCAATTGTTACTAGGTACTTTGTGATTGCAAACTCTGTTGTCACTGTGTATGGATTTTTAGTCCTCTTTCTTCCATCAGAAAGCTTGCTCTGGCGACTAGTGGTAGCCATGGATCTGGTAATGTCCTGAAAACCTCCTTATTCTGTTGTCTCTAAGTGCCACTATAGTACAACATGCAGTACACATTATTGTCCTTGATCAATATCAGCCCATAATTAGCCAGGCTCCTTATTGTCCACAAAAATTAAATTCTGAACACTTCATAGAAAAAGCATAAGACAGCATATACTATACTGAAAGTCTAAAATACTATAAATCATTGATCTTAATATTGAATTAGACTACTGATACGGGAGTGGGTCAATTTTATTATGAGCAGGTGTTCACCATGTTACTGGTGTCAGGCATATCTGCAGCTTTGGCAATAGCACAAGTGGCAAAGAAAGGAAACAGTTATGCAGCTTGGCTACCAATATGTGGTTCAGTCCCTAAGTTTTGCGATCAAATGACAGGAGCTTTAATCTCGGGTTTCATCGGAGTCATAATATACATGATTCTTCTGTTGCATTCCATTCATAGTGTCCTAGACCCTCTCCTCTTGAGAAAAACTTGAGCACCACCTTTTCAGGGCCATGCCAGCGCGTGTTCCTCAACGTTGTGCCTAGCTAGCTAGTGTAGAGAGTAAGAAATTAAGTAGAAGTCATCGGTTGTTGAACAAACATCACAGCAGTGATATTATTTTGGAAGCTTTTTATAATTTAAATGAAAATAATGCGGTTTTAAACTTCTCTTTGTTGTACCTACCGTAGTTCTGAGTGTGTCGTTAATCTCTTGCATGTGCCTCTTTCTTCAACGTTAGTAAATTTCTTTTCACACAAAAGTGAGAACTTATTTTCTGGAAAACCGATCTCTTCATCATATTATGTTTTTTTTTTCTCTCGGTCTTTTCGTAAAATGGTTGAGAAACATGTTTAAAAAGCAAGCTCACTTCTCAACAATTTATGTCATCTTTTCTTATAAAAATATTTAAGTTAAGAATTAAAGATAAAAATTAGGCAAAATTGCTCTTTTAGTCTTACAATTTATTTATTTGTTTCAATTTGCTCCTATAACTTTTTTTTTTGTCAAGTTGCTCTCTTAACTTCGCAAGTGTTTGGTGATGATTTTTAGTGTACACATCTCTCTGTGTGCTTATTGAAATGTTGTGTTATTTGTTTCATACGAAAGTAGACAAAAAATATTTCAATTTAGACTTCAGAATGACCTAATTTGGACATGTATTGGATTAGAAATTATTCTCTCAAGTTAGATATGTACAATTTTTTAGAAGCTATTAGTCCTAGAAAAACAGAGATTTCATATCAGAAATTTATTCTTCTTCCGAAACTTGAGAAAACAATTTCTAATTCAATACATGTTTAAATTAGGTCATTCTAAAGCCTAAATTGAAATATTTTTTGTCTAATTTCATATAAAACAAAGAACACATCATTTCAATAAGCACACAGAGAGATATATACACTAAAAATCATCATCAAATACTCGCAAAATTAAGGGATCAACTTGATATAAAAAAGTTATAGGACCAAATTGAAATAAATAAATAAGTTGTAGGATAAAAAAGCAATTTTACCTAAAAATTAATACAAAAAAGTAATATTAATTAAATAAAATTTAATAGTATTTGTAATTTTGTATGATAATTTGCATGCAAAATTAAGAAGCACTGAATTGAAAAACAAATCAATTCATGTGTTTGTTTTAATGTTTCACGTGATATTTAATATTTAAAATTTTAATAAATTTCAGATAAAACATTGTTAATTTTCTTATTTTTTACACATTAATATCTATGTGTATATTGATTTTATACATCAATATCTATACATAAATTTATTAATATAAATATTATTGATAAAATATAATATATGGGAATGAAAGGACATTGTGACATTTACATTTACATTTAACTCACAAGAATGAACATTTAACATGAAAATAAAATTATACTAATATCTGAATTACTAAGAAAAAAATTATACTTTATTATAATTTTAATAATTTTTTAATTCACTGTTATAATAATTTTAATATAAATATTTTTTAACACTTACTATCTTTTGACTTAATTAATTTATTAAATATTTTTCATCCAACCAAATCTTATTTTTTTTACCTAATTTTCTTAGATTTAATTAATTACATGATAGAAAAATAAAATTCAATTCATACATTTAAAAGCTTAATAAATTTAGGCAAATTATTATTCTTTTCTTCTTTTTACACATTAAAATTTTAATATTCGTATTTCCTTTTTTAAAAAAGGAGATACGGAGGCCATGGAACAAAGTAAGCAACCAAAAACATGCAACAATAACATCTTTGTCTCAACTATGAATTCATCTTAAAAATCTTATTATCTTATTGATATTTAAGATATATATCAAAAATCTAGTTTTGTTTTACTTTTGTATGTGTGTTTAGAAAAAATTTAAGTCTTTCACTTTTTATATACAAGCTGATAACACTCAAATGTTGTCCTTGCCTTACACAGGTTAACACAATAATTTATCTATTTATCTATATACTAACTTATCTACTACTATTTTTAAATGAAAATAAGAATCATTTAACATAAATAATTTTTCATTCTACTCATTTTTCTATCAACTCAATTGATCATTTTCTGACTTTTTTATTTATTTATTTTCTCTTTATAAATAACATATAAACTCATTTTTTCTCGTTATTTTTTCTCTTTTTATTTTGTGTTCTATCTTTTTATCTCTGCATCCAAACAAACTAGTGTAGACGTAACTTTGTAGTGTAAATATCCAAACATGCCTCCTCCTACTCCTACCCTCAGGAGGTTTTTTTTTTTGTCAAAGGAGGGTTTTGGGCTTTTAGCAAACTCAACTCAAGTTTGGACCCGGAGGGCTGTAACAAGGAAAAAAGAACATAATAATTGCGCCATTCTTTCGACCAAAAATAAATAAATAATTGCGACAATGCCACCGTTATACAAAAAAAAAAACCGACCAAACAGTATTATTTATTTGTTAAATATTACCCACTATTATCATTGTTATTGTTTCGTGGCCACTTTCATTTGCATCATTAAATATTAAACCCCTCGGTTAAATATTGTTTATTTAACAAGCGTCCAAAGAGTTGACCAAAAAAAAAAAGCGTCCAAAGAAGATTACAAGTGTTGTCCTTAATTATAAATCATAAGATGCAGATATTAAATAAACCAAAATATAGGCTAATCAAACATTATAATACTCTCTCTCTCTCTCTCTCTATCTCCTTTTAAATATCATTTTAAAATATTCTTTCATTTTCATTTATTTATCATTTCAAAATTTAAGATAATATTAAATATCATTTTGTTAACTACGTCTATATTATTATCTAATTGATTGATAAAAATTATAAAAATCATTTCAAAAAGTTAAAGAATGTAGTGAAAAATTACATAATTATTGTAATAATTTTTTTAAATTTGTATTATTTTAAATGACATTTAAAGAAAAAAAAAAGAATAAAATAATTTCGTGAAAAAAATAAGAAAGAATAAAATAATACTTAACTGGCAATCAGACTTTGCACCAAAACAAGAGGGTGAGCTCAACTAAAAAAAGCGTGGTCTGTGCATCTCATCCTTATCCTCATCTCCAAACCCCACACAGTCCTCCTCGTTTAAAAAAAAAAGTTTCCTCTTTTTCTTTTGTTATTATTCAAAATTTTAAATTAAGAAACTTCTTCTAATTATCTAATTATAAATTATAAAATTTTAATCAAAAAATTATAAATTATAAATTAGAATTTAATTTATATGCACTATCGGTGTAAATTAACTTTACACTGACATCCAATAGCATTTCATCTAACTTCCACATCATCAATTAAAATAAAATAAAAAATTGGGATAACTTAACAGCCTCTCAAAATCGGTCGTCCTCAAGTTCATGGCCGAGCATCCATGGATGGGTTGTGTCTCATCCCAAACTCCATCGAAACACACAGAGACAGCGAAGCACCAACACCACCCTGTAACCATTATTACATTATTCTGTTCAGCACCAACAGAGACACCCCTCAATACCATATCTACCATTCCTCTAAAAGTCATTTATTTTCTTCTTCAAACGGCAACTTGGCCTCACCACCGAATTAAGGCACCACAGCCGCCATTATGGCCTCCATTGCAACACGAAACCAACCTCCAAACCTTGCTAGTCTCGCAGCACCGTGTGCAGCACCGCCGCAAAGCCGGTGGGAGGTTTCTCATAAGCCTCGGTGCAACGGTCACTCACGTGGTGGAGATGGTTGCTTGGAGGGAGATGCGATGGTAGTTCACCGACGCCCGTTGGAAGCTGCTCGCAGCCTTGGTGCGGCGGCCACTCGCATGGCGGAGGTGGTTGCATGAAGGGGGATGCCGCAGTGGTTCGCCGACGACGATGGAAAGCTTCTCTTAGAGCAACCCCCACCTCCTCATCGCCGTGTCCTCCCCCTCCATCTTTCACAACCACCTCACCGCCATCCGCTTCCAACGCGTCCGAGATCATGCGGTGGCTAGAATCACCTCGTTGCAAGGCCTTTGCAGCCACAATGAGGATTCTGTCGATGCGGGGGGAACCCGCGGTGTTTTCCACTATTTGTTGCCTCTTCCATTGTTGAAGGAGAAAGTTTCGAAGTTGTAGCTTGTAGGTTCATGGACGGTGGAGCACGTTCCAACCCCTCTACTGTCGTGGAGGAGGATTTTTTTCAGTTTAATTTTAATTTTAATAAAACTAATTACGTGAAAAATCGGTGTATTTTTATTGGATGTAAGTGTAAAGTTTAAAGCAAGCTTTACACTGACGGAGCATGGCAATTAATCTCTATAAATTATAGGTTGTTTACAAATACGAAACTTGGTTTTGCGGAAAAGCGAAGTAACATCACACGAGAAACATCTTCCCTTCACTCTGTCTCTCTCTCTCTCTACATAGAATTTCTCTCTCTCCAAACCCCCTTATCCTTCAGTGAATTCTTCTGTTCTTCTGTTCTGTGCATCTTCAAGCTCCAGCCATGGCGTCTGGATCGTCCGGTCGCGGTAACTCCGGTTCCAAAGGCTTCGATTTCGCTTCCGATGACATCCTCTGCTCCTACGAAGACTTCGCCAACAGGGATTCCAATTCCAATGGTAATCACACCGATCCGGCCCTCGCCCCCAATTCAACCAAGGTATATATACCCACGTCCCCTCTTCGTCCTTTCCGGCGTTGACTTTCTGTTTTTTAGCCTTCAAGTGCAATTTCTCAACTTGGGTGGAAGGAAAAGGGGTTAGGGTTTAGGAAGTTTCTCATTCTTAGGGGAAAAAAATATTGGTGATGGAGGAAAACTATCTCTTGTGTTCCTTGTAATTGCATCCATCCCCGATCGTTGTTTTGTTTGTGATTTGTCAAATTTTGGTTTAAGTTAGCTCCCTTCGATTCTCGGGCTTTTTGTTTTGGTTGGTGAATATGTTGTTGGCAATTGAAGTAGACAATGTTGGGGTGACTTCGGATGTTATATTCTTCTGTAGTAACATCCGAGGACGCGAGTTTAATCTTGTCACTGGGATGTTTTACTATCTAATAAACGTTTTGGGGTGAATGATTATAAGGATGTCTTCTTCTGGGATTTTAGAATCGATGGTCTTTATGATTGGTGAACTTGCTTTGACTTGTAGGTGTAACAGAGATATGATTAACATAAGCTGAAAGTTGACAGTAGAAAGAATCAATTAAGAATTATGTCCGAGTGCTGATGGGGATAAATGTTTTGAGGGATCAGATACCATGATACGTTTAATTTGAGCAGTCAAGTACCTTGACTGATGATTGATGAATATGACCGGCGGTATGCTTGGTACATAATTGATCAATTGTCACGTGCAAAACAAAAAAATGCGATCTGTTATTGGTCTATTTTGGTTTGAGTACATGAGGATGAGTGTGACCGTGTAAGTAATATGTCACTCCAAAAACTTCGTCATATCATGCAAGGTATCGATGAAAATGGATAAAAATGGTTGACCCTTTGAGGTGTATGCACCCCTTGGGAAGGAGAGATAGGAAGTGAAGAGAGAGAAGTGAGAGACGTGATGGGAAAGGAGGAAAGAGAGAGAAAAATGAGGCGTGAGAAGAGGTGTGAAGGGAGTAGGCGCGAGAATGTGATTATTCGATGAAAATTAGAGTAAAAACGATGAAGTTTAGGAGGAAGGAGACAGTGACTGATGATTAGATACTTATTTTGGTGTTTAATACAGGTTCCCTTCTTCAGTTAGGATTGACAGTTATTACTTGTTTTCCTTGAGAAAAGCAGTATGATCCATTGATTTAAAGTGCTTATTGTGGGTAATTAGGTTTTTTATTTACTTAGAACTTTATGCTTTCTTTTTTGTGTGTTTTCTTGACCATTCTCAAGCTTACTGTGTCCTATAATGCATGTATATACCTGTAATGATTGTGTCACATGTAACTTCTACACCTATCTAGTAAATTTTTTAATCTCAAACCCACAAATTTTTTGGCAGGATTTTCACAAATCAAGGGTGGCAAGGACATCCGTTTTTCCTGCTACTGCCTATAATCCACCTGAAGATTCTTTAAGCCAAGATGTGATTGCTACTGTGGAGAAGAGTATGAAGAAATATGCTGATAACCTCATGCGGTTTCTAGAAGGAATTAGTTCAAGGCTGTCACAGTTGGAATTATATTGCTACAATCTTGACAAATCTATTGGAGAAATGAAATCTGATTTAAATCGTGACCACAGGGAGCAAGATTCAAAGCTCAAATCTCTTGAAAAACACCTTCAGGAAGTAAGTCACAACTTCAATTGATAATTTCTGTAATAGGATATCAGCATTCAAGTTATATTCTGTGGTTTCACTTGTTGAGTTGTAATCCAACAAAAAATACACCTGTGCATACAACAATTAAAGCATTTTACTGGGGTCAGTTATCTGGATTAAATGATGCCATTGTATTTTTTCAAAAACCAATTTTTTGGAGAGGCCATTTAAATCTGAATCCTTTCCAATGATTTGACTAGTTTTTCTTGGTCTTCCATATCTAATTGTTGAGTTATCCTCCATTTGATATGGGGCATCTATTATTGGTTGACTATGTCCAGGCCATCAAAAAATTTATAGTACCTATGCATGCTGGGGAATAATAATAGAAGCCTAATTTTGTCCCTCCCCAGTTAGAAAAACATTTTCTGAATCTGTGAACGCAACTCTTATGTTGATTTGCAAATTTTTAATATGCTTTGTACAACTAGGCTGTCAATTCCAAACCTTGTTTTTATGCAGTGTTGCCAAATTAAGAATCATTTGCTGCTAGAATAATCTGTTTTTTCCTTGCTATCGTTCCGACCTCGTTTTTCTTATGTTGCTTATGTAGGTTCATAGGTCTGTACAAATTTTGAGAGACAAGCAAGAGCTAGCTGAGACTCAGAAAGAATTAGCCAAGCTTCAACTTGCTCAAAAAGAATCATCTTCTTCAAGCCATTCA
Organism: Glycyrrhiza uralensis; assembly: GCA_030159175.1. Lineage (NCBI taxonomy): Eukaryota > Viridiplantae > Streptophyta > Magnoliopsida > Fabales > Fabaceae > Glycyrrhiza > Glycyrrhiza uralensis. The sequence continues at coordinate 48,783,192 of BRZY01000003.1, read as the reverse complement.
CAATCCAATGAGGACAGATCATCGCCTTCTACCACAGATCCTAAAAAAACTGATAATGCATCTGATGCAAACAACCAGCAGTTAGCCCTTGCCCTGCCTCATCAAATTGCGCCTCAGCCGCAGCCTGCAGCACCCCCAACCCAAGCTCCTACACCAAATGTGACTCAAGCGACTCAACAACCTGCTTATTACATGCAACCTGCCCCTTTGCCTAATCCACAGGTAGTGGCCCAGCTTTCCCAGAATCAGTATTTGCCTTCTGATCAACAATATCGAAACCCCCAACTACAAGACATGTCCCGGGTGGCTCCACAACCAACACCATCTCAGGTAACCCCACCCCCACCCGTGCAACAATTTTCTCAGTATCAACAGCCGCAGCAGCAGCCGCAGCAACAGCAGTATCAACAGCCACAGCAGCAGCAATGGTCCCAACAGTTACCTCAGCAGGTGCAACCTCCACACCCCCCCTCAATGCAACCTCAAATAAGACCCCCCTCCTCATCAGCTGTGTATCCTCCTCCTCCATACCAGCCAAATCAAGCAACAAATCCATCACCCACAGAAACACTGCCAAACAGCATGCCCATGCAAATGTCATATTCTGGGGTTCCACCACCAGGATCTAGTCGTGCTGACTCCATACCATATGGATATGGAGGAACTGGCAGAACAACTCCACAGCAGCCTCCACCCCAGCAAATCAAGGGCTCTTTCCCTTCACAACCAGGCGACGTGTACGGAACTAGTGGGACCCACTTGGCACTTCCTCCTCCTGGTAATGCATACATGATGTATGATAGTGAGGGAGGAAGGACACCTCATCCCCCACAACAACCTCATTTTGCTCAAGCTGGATATCCTCCAACAAGTGCTTCCCTTCAGAACCCCACGGGTCACAATCTTATGGTCCGAAATCCTAGCCAGTCGCAATTTGCACGCAACCACCCCTACAGTGAGTTGATTGAGAAACTGGCGAGCATGGGGTTTAGGGGTGACCATGTGGCCAGTGTGATCCAAAGGATGGAGGAGAGTGGGCAGCCTATAGATTTCAACTCTGTTCTTGACAGGTTGAATGTGCATGGCTCTGGGGGTCCCCAGAGAGGATGGTCAGGGTGAACCAATTTGTCTTGAATATCATATCCCGTTTAAAACTACCAACTTTTACTTGAATGCTCTGTTCAAACCATTCCCTCAAATCATTGCGTGTTTTATTATGCATGGAATAAAAGTTCTCTGTAATGCGCACCGTTTATCATCGTATGTAAATGTCTGAGTCTGAGATGTGAGGAGTATCTAGCATTTATACAGAATATCCCTCACTTGCTCTTTTTTATTTTTTTATTTATATTTTAAAGAAGCATATGGAACTTTTAATTAGTGATGGTCTACACTTATTGTACCAGCTTTTAATGATTCTCAACTTTTAAAAGAATTATTAAGGAAAAGAGTTTGAAAAAGTGAAAGGTTTTATTTCAAAAAAATATTCTGGCACGTCCAATCTAGTGTACCACTGTACCTAGTATGTGAGGACGAAGATGAATAAGGAAAACCAGAACTTTTGGCATAAAAAATTTTAGGAACCAAGACAAAAATTCACCCCATTTGATTCAATTCTTGAATAAGGAAACAACAAATATGAGTTTAGTACCCCTATTTGTTATTGCACATATTAATTATATAAATAGGATTAAAATAGATGTGCATATAAGATTAGAATAACGGAGACTTGAAAAGATATTTAAACCATTTATAAGCTACTCAAAAAACAATGGTCTATTTGAATTTTTTTATGCGGAGTTTATCAATTGATATAAGTATTTATGACAGTAAAGAGCTTATGATTGACTCATAAATTATTTTGAGTTTCTTTTTATAAGCTCTCAATAATAACTTATTAAAATAGCTTATAACTTATGACCAAGAGATTGGATGCAAGTGATTAATATATTTTATCTAAAAAAATAGACTTGCTAATACCTGAGTTCAATTACCAACGATAGAATAATTCGTGGCTAAGCGTTTACAATTTATATAAAATCATTTCATCATATTTCTTTTTTAATTATAAAAATATTTTATATATAAGTGTTTATATGATGAAAATGCAAAATACTTAAATAAACCATTTATCCAAACAAACTCAAAGTAAGTCTCGTGTTGCAGCTGGAAGCTTTCGATGGAAACAAAGGATTTGTTTAATTTGGAAGCTTCTTTCCGCCCCATTGTTGACAATTTCTAAGAAAACTTTATGTATTGGGCAGACCGCAATGAAGTGTGTGCATGTGCACAAGTGTTGGGTACCTATTGGAGAGAGATATTTATACAAGTATTTTCTCTCTCTTTTCTCTCATTGTGAATTTTATATATTTTTGTGGGTTATAATTAAATATAAAGTTATTGGTGTGATCAATTTAATAAATTTTTTAAAATTGCTATATTAGAAGAGTTAGATACCTATTAAATACTTAAGTTAAAAAAAAATAAAAAAAATAATATATATAAGTGATATCCATTTAAGTACCTAAAAGTAAATACTCCACTGAAAATGGCATAGGAGAAAAAACGGTGAAGGCCCTGCCGCAGTCCAGTGCCATTTGGAGACTTTACATTACATATAATAATGTGATGAATGTGAATTGCCGGCGTCTGATCTCTGCCCTTTTACCGTGGGCCGTCTTTTTCCATTTTAAGAAATTATAATTTTTTAGACGAAGAGAAAAAAAATTAGAAAAAAAGGATAATTTCATGTATAATAGAGTAAAAGTTTAAAAAGTATGAATTTCTCTCTCTCACTTGATCTAGAAAAAGCAAGAGAAAAAAATATATTTAATATTCCATGTTAATAAATAAATAAAATAATGACATATTTGCTATTTCAATAATTTTTTCAATTTTCTCTTCAAGGAAATAATATGTAGATTTTTTTGCGAGAATATTATGTAGATTATGTTACATATTTTTTTATCTTTTCTATTTTTATTTCATAATTAAACAAAAATATATAGTACTCTGTTTTACTTCTCTCAATTTTCCTCTTTCTATTTTCTACTGAGCAAACATGGCTTGCGACTTGCGATGGTATATGTTATCTAGTTATAATCGAAGATCGGGCAGCCGTACGATCACATTAAAATTTCTATTTAGGTACAAGGCATAAATATTTTCAAATGTATGTGTGTATCTTATTAATTAATTTATTATTCATGAGTTTAAATAATATTGTATTATATTTAAATTAAATCATCAGGTAACAAAATGAAGGTCCATATCAATTATTTTTTCATGTCCTGTTTTTTTTTTTAAATAATTTCCACATACCATTAATCAATTCTTAACCATGGAGAGTGAAGAAGACTAGAAGAATACCGGGTCTACACCAATGGAAAGTGTTAGTCCAATCCAGTGGGCCCCACCTCCCCGTTGGACAAGTTGGCAACTGTGCAATCCCCAGAATGCGACGTCGTCGTGTAAACCCCTTGCCCTTTCAATATTCATTGTCCAATGCGAGTAGCCACTATATATCGAGTGAATAGTCAAAATGGCCCCCGAAATTGTAGGGCGCTCTCAAATTAGTCTTTGAAATTAGCGAAAACTCAAAACAGTCCCTCATTTTGTAAACCGTTACTCAATTTAGTCCATCCGTTAACCTCAGTTACTTGACACCGTTAGTGAGTCTGACGTGTCACGTTAAGTGACATGTTGGCTCCCATGTGGTGCACGCGTGACGCACACGTGTCACAAGGGACTATTTTGAAAGTAGTGAATGTCAAAATGACCTCCAAAATTGTAGGAAACTCTCAAATTAGCCCTTGAAATTAACGAAACTCAAAATAGTCCCTCATATTTTATCTAGTTGCACTTATCCTGCTGCACTTGTCCTCTGCATGGTGTTAATAAATGTTGGTATCATGATAATACCAAATGAGCTCCAACGTTACAATCACTTTTGGATGAGCAAAAAATGGTAAAAGCCATGGTAGTTAAAACCGGACCGACCGGTTGAATCAGGAACCGGACCTCAGTCCGGTTTGGAGTAACCTGCGAACTGCATTGGCAGGGAACCAGACGAAAAACCGCGGAACCGGTCAAAAACTGTGGGTTCTTCGCGGCTCTGTGCTAGACCAATTTAAAAAAAAAATCAAAATGACGTCGTTTTTGTCATTTTTTTCAAATTTTTTTATTTTTGCAAAAGGGATAAAACCCTGCTAAAATAGAATAGAATTAGAAACAGAACCCTTGTTCTTTCTCTTCAAGAAGAAACGCGCCGCAAAGGAGCCAGCAGCCAGCAGACTTGACGTCAGAGCTCCGACCGCCGTGCCGTAACGTTGGAGCTCATTTGGTATTATCATGATACCAACATTTATTAACACCATGCAGAGGACAAGTGTAGCAGGATAAGTGCAATTAAACAAAATATAAGGGACTATTTTGAGTTTTCGTTAATTTCAGGGGCTAGTTTGAGAGTTTCCTACAATTTTGGGGGCCATTTTGACATTCACTAGGGACACGTGCGCGCCACACGTGCGCCACGTGGAAGCCAACATGTCACTTAACGTGACACGTCAGACTCACTAACGGCGTCAAGTAACTGAGGTTAACGGAGGGACTAAATTGAGTAACGGTTTACAAAATGAGGAACTATTTTGAGTTTTCACTAATTTTAGGGATTAATTTGAGAGTGCCTTACAATTTCGAAGGCCATTTTGACTATTCACTCCTATCCTATATATCTGCTTCCATTTTCAAACCAATAAAGCGCGTAGCGTTTCCTTTCTCTTTTGCCACTGTTATCCTCCCACATTGCACGTTACGCTACGCTGCTCTTCACTTTCTTCCCTTTTATTATTGCCGTCACGGTGCCATTCCTACTTGAATTGCGCCTCAAAATACTTAATTATTACGGTAAAGAAGAAAGAGCCTCAAAGGCTCAAAGTGTCATTGCGAGTGGGGAATCCTTGAAATCAGGGAAAGTAAACAAACTTTCATTATTGTTGACCATTGTTATTGAGAATCTTTTCTTTATGTAATCTATATATCCAACCAAATCTCACAAAAGAGAAAGAAAATAGTTCGTTTCTCTTTTTCAAAACCATAATATATATTCTTTTTAATTTCCCCCCTCTCTTGTTTTTGCCTCTTTGGTGTTTTCTAGTCTAATATGAATTTACCTTTGTAGATTAGATATTATTTATTAGGACTTCCAATTTAAAGTAGGAATAGCAAAAAAATTCGTGCATATAGGTATCCGCGGATAAAATTCGTTATGGATATAAGACAGGTACCTTAGTGGATATTTGTGGATAAATTAAATGAGTATTTGAGATATACATACCTAAAAGTAAAATTACAAAAAATATTATTTTATTTATATACATACCTAAAAGTCTAAAACACAAATGTACAATTTGACAAGTATTAGAATGTGATGCATTACTTTTAGTTGTTACCTTGCTTTGTTTTAATATTGACCAAAGTGAATCTAAAATATGTATTATTGTTGTGTCAAGTATTAATTTTCACACTCATATTTTTTATTTTATAGCTTTATTTGTTTTTATTTAATTAAACAATTATTGATATAACAATTGAGTTAAAATTATAGTGATTGATATAATTTAGTCTTATTAATATGACGTTTATTATGACAAATATTGTGTGAAAATAATTTCTTTCAATAGAATTTTTATAAATTTTTTAATATCCATGGATATCCGCGGATACCTGCGAATTTGACGGATACCCACTAAAACCTAGATAGCTGGTACCCGCGAGAGTATGAGACGGGTACGAATAGCGGGTATAACAAACGGGACGGGTAGCGGGTAACTACTACCCACCCCGCCCCATTTATATCCCTAATTTAAAGCATCTCATAAGTAATGTTGATTGAAAACTTGAATTAAAATTAATTAAACATGAAAAAAATCAATTTAATTTAATAGGGAATTTAAAAGGTATACCTCACGAAAAAAGAATAGTCATGTAAGAAGAAGAGTACAGGCAAAAATTATTTTGCTAAAACAATAAAACTTTTGCCTTTCAACAAATATTTATTGAAATTGAAATTATTTAAAATCAGGAGTAATCCCACATTACCAAATTTATCATGAACTTATGAATTTATTCAAAAAAATGAGTTCAATTTTTTAATAAAATTTATATAGAATTTATTTAATCTAAAAATATATAAATAAAATTTATTAAAACAGGGGATAGCACAAAGTAACATTGTTCCTTGACCCTAACATGGAAAGTGTTTCTTTCTTCGAAATATTTTCTGCAACCAATATATTAAAAATAAAAAATCGCAATTAATTGAGTGTAGGTGACCGAAAATTAGTAATTATTTTAAAAAAAATTATTATATAAAACCTACCATATAATTATAAATTCTCCTTTTTTTCATTCACACTTTTATATTAATCTTTTCGCTCCTCCAACATAGATGAGACGCTAAATCATACAAATGCCTCTAAAGGGATATTCACATCGATCACGACAACGAAAAAATTTGTTTATTTTTTTTCACGTATAATAATATCATTTGATTCAACACTCATTTTCATTTACCTCTAGAATATATATATCCTCTCTATCTCGTAAAAATATTAAAATAAAATAAAATAAAATAAAACCTCCCGATCTACGACTTGACTATACGACATTTGAAGTGGTAGTAAGTAGTAACAAAAAATCGGACAAGGCAGAAAGTGGGACGCTGAAGAAACACGAAGAAGTTACCAAAATTTAGCGGTTTAATTAAAAATTAAATCAATTAATCAATTAATTGAAATAAAAAGTCTCAACGCGCCAACGCGCTCTTTCTTCTTCCCCTGCCTCATTCCGCAGTGCGCACGTTAGCCACCATTACCACCCTCTCTCTCTCTCTCTCGCTCGCCCTCTACTCTCTTTCTCTCTCTGTAACTACCACGACTCACTTTTACTGCCTCATTCAACTTCAAGAGTACAACCACAGCGTTCTAGGGTTCCGATTCCGATGCAATGAGTCTTCGCCACCGCCATCCACCGCCGGGGTCCGCCACTCCTCCACGGGAGGACGAGCCCTACAACATCATCCCCGTCCACAACCTCCTCGCCGACCACCCATCCCTCCGGTTCCCCGAGGTCCGCGCCGCCGCCGCAGCACTCCGCTCCGTCGGCGACCTGCGGCCTCCTCCGTTCGGGCAATGGCGGCCACACATGGACCTCCTGGACTGGCTTGCCCTCTTCTTCGGGTTCCAGAAGGACAACGTCCGCAACCAGCGCGAGCACCTTGTCCTCCACCTCGCCAACGCTCAGATGCGCCTTACTCCGCCGCCGGACAACATCGACACCCTCGACGCCGGCGTCCTCCGTCGATTCCGCAGGAAGCTACTCAAGAACTACACCTCCTGGTGCTCCTACCTCGGCAAGAAGTCCAACATCTGGATCTCCGACCACCGCCGCGCCGGCGACTCGGAAGTCCGGCGAGAGCTCCTCTACGTGTCCCTCTACCTCCTCATCTGGGGCGAGGCCGCGAATCTGCGCTTCGCCCCGGAGTGCATCTGCTACATCTTCCACAACATGGCAAACGAGCTGAACAGAATCCTTGAGGATTACATCGACGAAAACACGGGGCAGCCCGTGATGCCTTCGATTTCCGGTGAGAACGCGTTTCTGAACTTTGTGGTGAAGCCTATTTACGAGACGATTAAGCGTGAGGTGGAGAGTAGTAGGAATGGAACTGCTCCTCATAGTGCTTGGAGAAATTATGATGATATCAATGAGTACTTTTGGAGTAGGAGATGTTTTGAGAAGCTCAAGTGGCCTCCCGATGTTGGGAGCAACTTTTTTGTGACGGCTGGTAGGGGGAAGCATGTGGGCAAGACTGGGTTTGTGGAGCAGAGGTCCTTTTGGAATCTGTTTAGGAGCTTTGACAGGCTCTGGGTGATGTTGGTGTTGTTTCTTCAGGCTGCTATAATTGTTGCTTGGGAGGGGAAGACTTATCCCTGGCAGGCTCTCGAGGACCGCACTGTGCAGGTCAGGGTTTTGACCATTTTCTTCACATGGAGTGGTATGAGGTTTGTGCAGTCTCTGCTTGATGTGGGGATGCAGTACAGGTTGGTGTCAAGGGAGACAATGCGGCTAGGAGTAAGGATGGTGCTGAAATGTTTGGTTGCAGCTGGGTGGATTGTTGTCTTTGGTGTGTTTTATGGGAGGATATGGACGCAGAGAAACCATGATAGGCGGTGGTCACCGGCGGCCAACAGGCGGGTGGTGAACTTTCTCGAGGCTGTCTTTGTCTTCATCATTCCGGAGCTTCTGGCTTTAGCCCTTTTTATACTTCCTTGGATTAGAAATTTTGTTGAGAATACAAACTGGAGGATCTTTTACATGTTGTCCTGGTGGTTTCAGAGTAGAACCTTTGTTGGTCGTGGTTTGAGAGAAGGGCTTGTAGACAACATTAAGTATTCATTGTTCTGGGTTTCGGTACTGGCCACAAAATTCTGTTTCAGTTACTTTTTGCAGATTAAACCCATGATTGCTCCAACAAAGGCAGTGCTGGACCTCAAGAATGTTGAGTATGAATGGCATGAGTTTTTTCATAACAGCAACCGCTTTGCTGTTGGGTTACTGTGGCTTCCAGTTGTTCTGATTTATCTAATGGATATACAGATTTGGTATTCCATATATTCATCTTTTGCTGGGGCAGCTGTTGGGTTGTTTGCACACTTGGGCGAGATCCGAAACATGCAGCAGCTGAAACTGAGGTTCCAGTTTTTTGCTAGTGCAATTCAGTTTAATCTCATGCCAGAGGAGCAACTGTTGAATGCAAGAGGAACGTTGAAGAGCAAATTTAAGGATGCCATCCACAGGTTGAAGCTCAGATATGGGCTTGGTCGGCCCTATAGGAAGCTTGAGTCAAACCAGGTTGAGGCCAACAAGTTTGCTTTGATATGGAACGAGATAATTTTGGCTTTCAGGGAGGAGGATATTATCTCTGACAAAGAGGTTGAGCTGCTGGAGCTGCCACAGAACTCTTGGAATGTCCGGGTTATCCGCTGGCCATGTTTTCTTCTCTGCAATGAATTACTGCTGGCACTCAGCCAGGCCAAAGAACTAGTTGATGATACTGATAAGAGGCTTTATGGAAAGATATGCAAGAATGAGTACAGAGGCTGTGCTGTCATTGAAGCGTATGATAGTGTCAAGCACTTGCTTCATGAGATTATCAAACCCAATAGTGAAGAGCATTCTATTGTGACTGTTCTGTTTCAGGAAATTGATCACTCTCTTGAGATTGAGAAATTCACTAAAACATTCAGAACAACTGCGCTGCCTCAGCTTCACAGCAAGTTGATAAAACTTGTTGAGTTATTGAACAAGCCCGTCAAAGATCCTAACCAAGTGGTGAATACCCTTCAGGCCCTTTATGAGGTCTCTATCAGAGACTTTTTCAAGGAAAAAAGAAATCCTGATCAGCTAAAGGAGGATGGTTTGGCTCAACATAGTCCTGCTTCAGGTCTACTTTTTGAGAATGCCGTTCAGTTGCCTGACACCAGCAATGAGAATTTCTATAGGCAGGTTCGGCGCTTGCACACAATTCTTACCTCTAGGGATTCAATGCAAAACATCCCAAGAAATCTAGAAGCTAGACGGAGGATTGCTTTCTTCAGCAATTCACTTTTTATGAATATGCCCCATGCTCCCCAAGTTGAGAAAATGATGGCTTTCAGTGTTCTAACTCCTTACTATAGTGAAGAAGTATTATACAGCAAAGAACAGCTCAGAACTGAGAATGAAGATGGTGTTTCAATCTTGTACTATTTGCAGACTATTTATGATGATGAGTGGAAGAATTTTATGGAGAGGATGCGTCGGGAGGGAATGATGAAAGAAAGTGCTCTTTGGACTGATAAACTTAGAGATTTGAGGCTCTGGGCTTCCTACAGAGGCCAGACACTATCACGGACAGTTAGAGGGATGATGTACTACTATCGGGCCCTCAAGATGTTGGCCTTTCTGGATTCTGCATCAGAAATGGATATTCGAGAAGGCTCGCGCGAACTTGTTTCTATGAGGCAAGATAATTTAGACAGCTTCAACTCTGAAAAGTCACCTTCTAGGAGTTTAAGTAGAGCAAGCAGTTCAGTAAGTTTGTTATTCAAAGGCCATGAGTATGGGACTGCTTTAATGAAATTCACGTATGTGGTTGCTTGCCAGATATATGGAACTCAGAAGGAAAAAAAGGATCCTCATGCTGATGAAATTTTGTATCTAATGAAAAACAATGAGGCCCTTCGAGTTGCCTATGTTGATGAGAAAACCACTGGAAGGGATGAGAAGGAGTATTTCTCTGTTCTTGTTAAGTATGATCAACAGTTGCAGAAGGAGGTGGAAATTTACAGAGTAAAATTGCCAGGTCCCTTGAAGCTTGGAGAAGGAAAGCCAGAAAATCAAAATCATGCCATCATCTTCACTCGTGGTGATGCAGTTCAGACTATTGATATGAATCAGGACAACTACTTTGAGGAGGCACTGAAAGTGCGAAATCTTTTGGAAGAATACAGGCATTACTATGGCATCCGGAAACCCACTATTTTGGGAGTTAGGGAACACATTTTTACTGGTTCTGTTTCCTCGCTTGCTTGGTTCATGTCAGCCCAGGAAACAAGTTTTGTCACCTTAGGACAGAGGGTTTTGGCAAATCCTTTGAAAGTTAGAATGCATTATGGTCATCCAGACGTGTTTGACAGGTTTTGGTTCTTAACTCGAGGTGGTATCAGTAAAGCTTCCAGAGTGATCAACATAAGTGAGGACATTTTTGCTGGGTTCAATTGTACTCTTCGTGGAGGTAATGTCACTCACCATGAATACATTCAGATCGGAAAGGGAAGGGATGTTGGGTTGAATCAAGTATCAATGTTTGAAGCAAAGGTTGCCAGTGGAAATGGGGAGCAAGTCCTAAGTAGAGATGTGTACAGGTTGGGGCATAGGCTGGATTTTTTCCGGATGTTGTCGTTCTTCTACACCACTGTGGGGTTCTTCTTCAACACAATGATGGTGGTTCTTACCGTATATGCTTTTCTATGGGGTCGACTATATCTTGCCCTTAGTGGCGTTGAGAATTCAATGGAAGATAACAGCAATAACAATAAAGCACTTGGTACCATCTTAAATCAGCAGTTTATCATCCAGCTTGGAGTTTTCACTGCCCTTCCAATGATTGTAGAGAATTCCCTTGAACATGGGTTCCTTCAAGCTATCTGGGATTTCTTGACAATGCAGCTCCAACTTTCATCAGTTTTCTACACATTCTCTATGGGAACTCGTAGTCATTTTTTTGGCCGGACTATTCTGCATGGTGGAGCAAAATATCGAGCTACTGGTCGTGGTTTTGTTGTAGAGCACAAGAGTTTTGCCGAAATCTATAGACTCTTTTCCCGTAGCCATTTTGTGAAAGCAATTGAATTGGGGCTAATACTTATAATTTATGCATCACACAGTCCTGTAGCTACTGACACATTTGTTTATATAGCCCTGACCATAACTAGTTGGTTCTTAGTTGCATCATGGATGGTGGCACCATTTGTGTTCAATCCTTCTGGCTTTGATTGGTTAAAAACTGTTTATGATTTTGATGACTTCATGAACTGGATTTGGTACAGTGGAAGTGTGTTTGCTAAAGCTGAACAGAGCTGGGAAAGGTGGTGGTATGAAGAGCAGGATCATCTAAAGGTAACTGGCCTTTGGGGAAAGCTTTTGGAAATAATCTTAGACCTTCGGTTCTTCTTTTTCCAGTATGGAATTGTCTATCAGCTAGGCATTTCTGCTGAAAATACCAGTATTGCTGTTTACTTGCTATCATGGATTTACGTGGTTGTTGTATCCGGGATTTATGCAGTGGTAGTGTATGCCCGGAACAAATATGCAGCGAAAGAGCATGTCTATTATCGGCTGGTCCAGTTCCTTGTCATAATTCTTGCAATACTTGTGATAGTTGCTTTGCTGGAATTCACTCAATTCAATTTCATTGATATTTTTACTAGCCTGTTGGCATTCATTCCCACTGGCTGGGGCCTCATATTGATTGCCCAAGTATTCCGGCCATTTTTGCAGTCTACTATCATTTGGAATGGTGTTGTTTCAGTGGCTCGTCTATATGATATACTGTTTGGAATCATTGTTATGGCCCCTGTGGCATTACTATCATGGTTGCCGGGGTTTCAAAATATGCAAACCAGAATTCTTTTCAATGAAGCATTCAGCAGGGGCCTCCGAATATCCCAGATTGTTACAGGGAAAAAATCTCAAAGTTGATTGTGACTTAAGGTAATTTCTATCAATCTTTTTTAGTTCATTTTCCATCTTCAAATTTGTGATTTTGGCGTAATTGTTCTTGTATGTCATTGAGTTAAACATTCATTGGTAGACAAGTTTAACAAGACAATGTTGCTGTTGAGCTGATAAAATTGCATTTTATTTCTGTTTTTCTCCCCTTGTGTGACTGAGATCCTTGATTCTGTCTGTGTCCTGCAGTTAAGCAACTGTTTGTTATAAAGAATAAAGAAATGAGCCTATATGCGATAAAGCAGGCAAGGAATTCTCTCATCGCATGTTTGAAGCGAGAAATTCTTGCATGAGCAGAGTACTTATAGGCACAATCAATTGAAAACTCAAGGTAACATTAAATTAACTTTAGCAAGGACTTTGCTATACTTTTCTTGTTACTTTAATGTATTATGAGTTTTTGATTGGTCGTACTTGTAGACACCGTGCTCATGTAAAAATTACTTTGTGATGTGAATATTCAATTTACCTTTTCCTTCCATGTTAAATGAAATGCAGCCAATGACTCCTACAAATCACATTAAACATGAACCCTTATTTAGCACCATTTTTTGTTGATCCTGTCTTGTCTGGTATTCAGCTGGTTGGTTGCTGATGACATCGATTGTTGTCTTTTTATGAACTTTTTTTTTGGCAATGATTTTCATGTGCTTCCTGATTTATTTATTTTTTTGACTTAAAGCCATCCTGCTTGAAATTTTTGCTTTAGTATAACTGAACATTGGTTGTTTTTATACGGAGGGAAAGATTTTAGGATCAGCCTAAAATCTCGAGGGCAAACAAGGGTCAATTATAATTTTTATTTTTTTATGATTTTATTTTAGTTCCCATAAAGTGTTAGCTTAGATATTTATTTCATGGAATTTTAAGGTATTTATGATAGTATCAAGGACCTTGTAAACGTTACCTTCCAGCCAAGTTCTAATAAGCCTATAAAAGTTAATCCGCTTGGTATCGCTAGTGCTATACACTTATTTTCATAAATAGCAAACCACAACTTGAGATATTTGTAACCAAGTTAATTAGCAGCTACCCTATCTTTGAATATTTATCTTTTTAGCTAATAGGTATGTATTATGCTTGCAGGATTGACGTTCGAAAGATATGCAGAGAGAGGCTATAGAAGACGAGAGGCTAAAACTTGTTTTGTTATACCGATTTTCCTCTGGTTATATGAGGGTTCTTGTAGTTGGCTGTGATTATATTTTGTTTTTATTCGGTGGAGGAGATTTTTTTTTTTTGCTTTCCTTTGATGGCCATTGTAATTAGTCAATTCCCATGTTTAAAATTAGTTTTGGTAGGTGATCTTCTGATTGTGTGTTACATACTTGACAGCGGTAAATCGTTCCATTGAATGATAGGTGGTGCCATGATTCAGATTTGTTAGCATAATTCCATAGTCGAATGCTTGGTTTTTAGTTTACATAATTGAAGATAAGCTATATGATATCTATTACCAAGTATTTTACTGGGAATTCCGGAGTTAGACGACTTTTTTTGCCTTAACGGTGTAATATGGAACCGAAATTTTCATATTAATTAGTACAACTTGAAAAGAAATTCCTAGTTTAGTGTAAGTATCATATACACCATAGGGTATTAAAAACGTACGACTTACAATTATTTTATTATTTTATGAGCAAGTTGTATATGCTAAATTTGAGAATCATTCTATCAAAAAAAAAAAAAAAACAAATGCGTGGTATTTGATGTGCACAACTTCATTGTGTGCCATGTCATGTAGTATGCCATGCAAGTTGTATACCATCAACATAACTTGTATTTTTTTTAAAAATAATGTATGTTGTATATGTAAAATATGATTTAATTTTTTAAAATCTTTTCCATGTAGAAGTTGTACTTCTTAGTGTTATGTTTTATTTGCAACAAGAAAGTTTTACTCAGGATGTATGACTTCTTTATTGTATTAAAAAAAAGGAGTAAGTCATATTCGGTAAATATGACTTGTCAATATAATATTTTAATACCGGTTAAGCTTACAATGGACAAACTCATAAATTTGTGCATGTGTACAAACACAAAAAAATTTGGTTATAGCCAGTTTTGGCAGTTTTTCATTTATTTGAGTATTCACCCACAAAACAAGTATTAATCCTATTTGTAAGGCCCAAAGTTTCATTGTTTTAATATTTGACCCCAACACCAGAAGTTGAAATCTGGCCCTATTCCCCAAACAATGAACAAGACGCAGAGCTTTGCCCAACCTTCATCTTCGTATTTTGGTCGTCATTTTCAGATTGACTTTGTCGACAACCTCATTCTCAGATCCCTAAACCTGGCCTCACCACCCGCATCTTCATCGTCGACAGCCACCGCCCCATTCACCTCGACAACTTCAGCGACCACAACTACAACGACACCGTCATCGTCCTCTTCACCCACAACTACAAGAAACAGGCCGATCTCGCCTACGACTTCAAGTTCCCCCTCACTGCCCTCGCCAATGCCTCCATAAACATCGACTTCGACTTTGAACCCGGCTCCGGCTCCGGCTCCGAATCTGAGTTCGTGAAGAAGAAGGACCTAAAAGGGGAAAAAAAAGAGGGATTCCAAACAAGATCAAGATGAAGAAGACCCGATTAAACTCTCGACCTTCGTGACGAGCTCGTCCCTTCCTTGAACGATCCAGAACCGCCAACGGCGCCGGAGTCGCTATCGTCGCCGAAAAACTCCGCCATAGTCGATCTAAAACCGATGCCGAAACCACTCACTTGCCCTCACACCCAAATGCTCCTTCCTCCTAAGATCCCAACACACACAGATAGAGAGAGAAAATGCAGCTCTGAGAAGTACGGGACGATGGTTTTAGAGAGAGAAATGTTTTGATGGAACTTAGCTGGTAACAAGCCACTCCCATTAATTAGCAATATATAGGAAATATTTTGATGGGATGAATAAATTTGTAGTAATTAATACACCCATGAAAATGGAGATTTGCATTAACAATATGGAGTGGACAAGAATAAAATGTTGTGCGAGTGACAATGAAATGAAAAAGCTGAAGCTCCTCTTTGGCCACAATGGAGTTCACGCTCTATGATTGCCAGATCGATAACCCACTGGAGACTCTTTGGCAAAATTTGTCATTTTTCATAAATGTATGCTTTTTTAGTAATTAATACAATCTCCATACACCAATCAGCAATTTTTATCAAACTTCCTTGTTACCTTTTCAACAGGTAGCCCTTCTCTGATCTGGACCCTAGATTTTAAAAGTACAAAAATCAATGGTTATGAGGCCCATTTGTGCACATGCACAAATTTAGGTGTTTGTGCATTGTAAGCTTCACCTTTGATACCAGGTTGTATTTGTCATAAACAATTTGTATATAAATTAATAAACAAAACTATGAAGTTTTATAATTTATACAACCAAACTGTATTCAACAATATGAGAATTTCAGTATCAAATTACATCATGCAGGTAAAAAAAATTCGGGTTAGACATAAGAATGCATGTAGCTTTACAATCAGTTATAACTGAATAATTTTTCTTTTTTCCTTTTTTTCAGCAAATCCTAAACCATATGGTCAAGAAAAATACTACATCATATAGGTAGGTTATGAATCACATGAAAATCTTAAGGTAGATTACGTGCATGGTTATAGCCAACAAATATGAATGCTAAAGATTATTGTACAGTTTGTGCTTTGTGGGTTCCCTTCGCGTGTGATTTTCCATGTTTGTATTGCTCAATTTTCTTGTAAGCTATTAAGGTTGACGGTTGGTATATATCTGAGTCGACAGTGCACATATCTATTATACTTTACTAGTATGGTGACCCGTGCAATGCATGGGAAAACAAAGTCCAAAATATATTTTATAAATTAATTTTACTAAAATTTGATTCATACTTCAATGTTGAAATTAAATAGAAGACTTGAATTTCCAATCAAACAATTATTCATAAACATAACTATAGTTGTTATCGAATAAATTTTTAGATATTAATGCATTATATGATACTTACATACATGTATCTCCACTACTTGTTTCACATTAGTGTTTATAGGTAAAATATACTTATGCTCAATTTATGAGCAACCCCTTGCCCATTGCTGAGCATTTGATGCTTGCTAATGTGTCATGTAATGAGAGTGTCTACTCCCCGTACTATTCTTGTATAGTTCTCTTTTTGGGCTTTGGCCCTGTATTTATCCACAAAAATATATACTCATGCTTTACGTACTTGATATTTTTGAAGTTCATGATAAATAATTTTTTTTAAAAGTTTATATATTTGATAGAAAACATTGGATAATTTGTATTTTCAATAGAAAAAATCACATCTATGAGAATTTCCACACCCATATGGTGTGAAAGTGTCAATTTTCAATTGAAAGCTTCATATGTACGAAGATGTCTGACTTATTTATAACTTCTGATGTGCTATTACAAAACTAATTACAGTTGTGGTAGTTTTCACACCAAAGGTGTGAAAGTGTCAAGTTCAATTTGAAGATTCAACCAAAGAAATCACAGTTGTGAGAAATTTCAAATCTATGGTGTGAAAACATCAAGTTAACTTCGAAACTTCAACCAAGGAAATCACAATTGTGTAAATGCGTATGTCTTGTTTACAACTTCTTATGTGCTATAAGAGATAAAATAATATATTAAAATTGAAGTAAAAAAATAGTAAGCAAGAAAATTCTAAAATATATTATAACAATGAATTAAAAAATTCTAAAATTATAATAAAGTATAATTTATATGTTAATATGGTTTAGCATAAAAAGCTCCTCCTTGTGTATAACATTCACCTATTAGTGTCATTTCTAATAGGTGATTTTAGTCCCTGTAAATTTGGTCTGTTTTGATTTTAGTCCCTACAAATTTGACCCTATGTACGTGACATGCTTAATTGACACTTGAATATGACACATCATATTAGTGAGGTGAAGTGTCTATGCCAACTCAGCCCTAAATCACTAAAAAGATTAAAATCAAATAAATTTTTTTTATTGGACTCAAAAAGTTTGACCAAAATTATTAGAGACTAAAATTAAAACGAGTTAATTTGGAAGAACCTAAAACATATTTAAACTTTTTTTTTTGTTGAATGGGTTTCACTGCAACGTGGGAGTGTGCAACTCCATCTGGTTTGAGTTTTCGGGGGCTTTATTTGGGAATTAAACTAGTGTAGGTGTACGGGTCTTTTTTCTAATAAAAATGGTAAAAGAATATCTCAGGAGCAAAATAATATTCCTTAAAAATAAAAAAATATAGAGATAATATGTGTCATTATTTAAAAAGTGACATGTGTCACAATATGATAAATTGAGAATTAATTTTCTTATACAAAAATAGATAAACTTACCCGTGATTCATCATTGTGATTGGCAACTTTTGAGATAGATTTTCAAACTAAATATAAAATAAAATTATAGATTTTCAAACTGAAAGATAGGCACTAGTGTGCCCATCTGTCAGTATTTTTTATTTTTATGTAAGACATAAAATTATATATTGATATGTAAGTTTTATTTTATTTTTTTTACAGCAAAATAATTTCATTTATTTAGGTTAGCAGTTTTTTTTAAAAAAAATCTACATGTTAGAAGTCAAAATAGAAAGAATAAAAATGGGTTAGTAGTTATTAATGGTTATAGAGGTAAAATACAAAAAAATTTGCGTGCGCCAAAAAGGATATCCCATTTATTATAGCCATAGATAATATATTTAAATTTAAATTTCAACATATATTAATATAAAAAATATCAACATATATTCCAACTCAATTAATTATCTAATAATGCTGTCTTACAGATTAGATTTATAATTTTTTTTTGTTATTTGTAGATAAAATCGTTGCCCATCTTCAATTTTAATTTGCTTTTTTTTTAACTAACTGCAGTCACAATTACAGTTTCAACTTTGCTTAATTTATTTTCTACTGTTTTTTTTTTGTAGTATATTTTCTAGTGTATTTTTCTCTATCTTTTTAACTAACGTTTTATTTTCAATATTTTTTAATCCGATGAGTTAGTGATTTTTTTTACTTTTAACTTGCTTTATTTCTCATAAAGACAAATATGCCAATTTATTTTTTCTTCTAAACATTACTTTGTGCTGAATGTTACTATCGAAGACGATCCTACTTACAAAACGGTGGCTAGTCAATTAATAAAAGAAAACAGAAAAGGATATAAAGTGTTCTTTACTCATGATATTTTTCTGACTAAAATAAACATCAACCAACCTTCAATTGTAACTATTATTATTATTATTATTATTATTATTATTATTATTATTATTATTATTATTATTATTATTATTATTATTATTATTATTATTATTATTATTATTATTATTATTATTATTATTATTGTCTCCTGCAAGAATCATAATTGCTGAATAATTGAAACAAAAAGGAATGCTAATATTGAATTTTTTTAATTATATTGAGAAATATGCCAATATTAGTTGAATAAATAATTGCTAGCACAATATATTTCAAGGATTTTATTTGGAATTTCAATAAATACTATCTAAATTGATTTCCAAATAGCCTTCTCAATTAACAATTAATAATTGACATATTAAAATAACGATGAACAATCAGACTAAATTTTGACATACTAAAATATTTTTATCAAACCATAAAAATAAATTTGAAAACAAATCACAAATAGCGCTTCTGTAAACAAATCACAAATATTTTTTAATTAATGATTGATAATTAATTTAATGTATAATTGATTTAGGCATTCTAAAAGGGAAAGAAATTAATAAAGAATCAAACCATAAAGACTTTGGGAGGTAGCCCATAATCAATTGCACATTTTTCTCTGAGTGTGACACGTGGACGGGAGCATGGTGGGAACGCAAAATACGAATACACGTCATCCTAAAAATGCTCTTAGAATGACATGCGTAAAATGGATCTTGAATGATCATTCATAGATGTATTATTTATAGATTTGGTTTGAAGATAAAACATGATTTTATTTTACAATTAATGCAAGAATTAATTGAGGATACAATTAATTGGATTCAAATTAGACTATATGGTTTTATTTCATAATTGGGGTCTGATATTCAATAATTAATTTGTGGATAGGAAATATTTGATTTGGTGAATTAATTATTAATTGATTATTGATTTAATTATGAATGAATTTTGGTGCAACTTTTCCTCTTAGTGTGACACGTGGATGGAGTATGTGAAAAATGCTCTGAGAATGACACGTGTGAATTGGGGGTTGAAAGATCATTCGTAAATGTATTATTTATAGATGCTAAAATTTGACTTTCATTTTAGGGTCCATTTAGCAGGGGTCAATTGGTTTTTGACCTAAGATGGGAAATCAGTCGTGCACTTACTATTCTCTGTCACTTACCGGTTTTTGTATAATTGGAATTTCTCCCCAAAAAAAGATAATATTAAAACACAGCATCTAAAGAATTAAAAATTGTAGATTCAAAAAAATTAGACACATGGTGGAATTCTTCAATATGATTCCTCTCTCTCTCCACCGACACACGTTTCAAACCCAAGGCGTCGGCGCCGGAAAACGTCAGCTCATTCATTGCGCTGCTTGAGCTTCCGCCAACACAATCAATGGAACTCCTTCACTTGCCGGATATGGATGAAGCCTCCAGGTTGATGTACTCCTTGGCCACTTGAATGACGAAGGGGTCGCTCTCAGCCACAGACCACCGCGTCGGGGTAGAGGTCGAGGAGGATGTGGGTCTCTTAGATCTACAAGAGCTTTGATTATTGTACCTAAAAGAAACTCTTAGATGAAAGAAATAAAAAAAAATCAAAATCAAAGAAATACCTCCTTCTTCCCTTTATATAGTATTCTTCTTCGGTCCTTTCCCTTTTTTCTTTGATTTTGATTTTTTTTTCTTTTGGGTTGTTTCTGGTAATTATTGCCCAGGTCTTTTTTTTTTGGCGTTGATTGTTTTTAGGCATTTGTTTTATGGTACTTCTTCCTTTAAATCTTCAATTTAGTTTTTTTTTATGGCTGGGTTACTAGGTTCTGATTTTAATCTGGGTTCTAGTTTGTGCATTTGGTTTCTGGTTTGTTCCAGAAAGAAGTTCTGCAGAAGCGGCGACGACGGCAAGAGGTTTCTTCCCTGGGCAGCGGTGGCGTCGTAGTGTTCTCACTAGTTCTTAGGATTTCCCCACCCCATATGACAGTGAGCAAAGGGTCGTCGTTGAAGAAGGAGCACAGGTGGTGGAGATGCGAGTAGAGACTAGAGAGGACGGTCGCGGTCCAACGACAATCGTTGTCGGGGAGGCCATTGTCGGGAATGAGGGGAGGAGTCGCCGACAACACCAACGCCATCACGCTTCATCGGAGAAGACCATGTGGAACCGCTGCTCGCTTTCATCGTTTGACGATCTGGTTCTCCTTGCCAGCGTTGGTGTTTGTGTCGTTGATGATGTCAGCGACACCGTCATCTCGCAGTTTGCCGCCGTGGAGGTAGAATGTTTTGGAATGGGGGAGAGATTGTGTGTGGCAAAGTCCACAATGTTCTTCAATTTTTCTATAACACGTGAACCATTGATTTGTTTATTAATAAATCCAATGGATTTTGTTGGTCATGTATGGTGAGAGACATGCAAGGGTCTCTTACCCTAGCAAAGCGAAGTAGTTGGTATCAGAATTAATAATTAATTTATAATTAATTTGTGTTTAGATTAATAATTAATTTTAGGTTTAAATATACTTTTGGCCATTGTAATATAGAGGTGTTTTGGTTTTAGTCTTTAAAAATAAGTTAAATATTTTTTATTCCTGTAATATTTTTTCTATTTTTATTTTATCCATTTCGATTTATATATAAATAATAAGTTTTGTAATTTATATAAATATTTATCTAGATATGTGAATATACAACTTTATGAGTCCCATATTGCAATAACTAAAACATACTTTGGATGAGAGAAGTAATAGGTTGCCCTTTTCAAATCTCTATCGTTGAAATATTTTAATATTAAAATTAGTGGTCTATACTAACTGACCTTTTGTGAGACAGCTTTTAACTTTCTTTTAATTTTCCCATGCTAAATGGACCCTTCATTTTATATGGATCATGTATAGTGCCTTTTTGCAAGTTATGCAGTAGTTTCAACTTTCAACTACTCAGCTAGACAGCTGCAAGACAAAAGTGGTCTTCCAAGTTCGAAGTACCATCCATCACACGTTATATATATACCACAGCCAAGATTCATGTCGATGAAGGGAAAGCATCCAAAATATTAAACTTATTCAATTAGTTTAAGAAATACTCACATGGAACCAAATGACACAGGGTGAACCCATGAAATTCTCCACCGAGACATTAAAGGATAATACTTGTAGAGCTTCAAAAACTTTTCCTTCTCATCTGAAAAGACTTCCTTGTAGAGTTTGTATATGTGGATTACAAGCTTTAAAATAGAATATCTAATCTATGCCAAAAAAACACTATATACCCAACTAAGCACCCAACTGTGTAGCATTGGTTATGAAAATAGGATATTGTACAAAACCAGCCATGCACCCATTAGCAGTATTAAACCACAAAAGAACCCATATTTCTCCCCCCATTTCATCTAGAGCTGTGATTTCCATAATTTCACTAACACAATGCTCTGAAACTTAGGTCCTGCTGAGTCCATCCCTTGACCTTGGCTAATCTGCATGAATGTTCAATAAATAGTGAATAGGTTGATGACCTTTCCCATGGGACCATCCCAAAATCATCAATAAACTCTGTCATTCCTCCAACTAAGAACTGCCAAACTAAAGCACCTGCTCCAGACCTGTTTTTCTTAGCAGATTTGTGGGTTATGTCTAGAATTGTTTTATACATCTTTTCTCGGTCAGACAATGAAAAGTTCTTGACTGTGTCTGATAATCCATATTCAGAAAACAAGACAGGCTTCTTCAACACATTATCACCATCTTCAATGTGAGAAAGCATCCACTTGGACACAAATTTCATATAGTCTTCAAATACTTGCTCATGAAACCTACACAAAAAAAATTTTAATAAAAAAAATGAATAAATAAAGGTCAAATTACAAAAGAAAAAGCTATCTGAAATCATCATAAGAAGGTTTGGAATGTTACTTCTGAATACAAATCAGAAGAAAGATCATAAAGGGCATAGGTACAAATATCAGTCAAATTATTCTGTGATAATTGATTAATTCAACTATTCAAGACAAAAAAATGATAAACTCAAAGCAGAAAACATTCCATTCTGCAGGTGGAGTTCTCTGGAACTTCTTTAGTTCCTTCTCTTATGAGTCTAAGAAAATTCAATACTACAGATATAGAAGTCAGGCAATGCTTACCAATGATCAGGATAGATATGGACAGAGGTGAAGTCAATATTTGAGATTTGGGAGTTCCTAATAAAATCAGATCCAAGTCTGGACGCCCACAACTCTGGGTTGACAGTCAACCTTTTTGGGTCATTAGGACCATAAAAACCTTCAAGCCCAACAGTCACCAGATGGTTCTTGTCGATCATTTTGACAAAAGCTGACATCTCCTCTATCCAATCCTGCAGTTCTATGCCAATTAAGTAAACTGTATACTCAGATATCTACATAAGAAGTGGCAATATTGCTATCATTTTTTCCCTTCTGAACTCAGCAAAAAGAAAGGGATAATGATATCCTGCATCCCCCCCCCCCCCACCTTTTATTTTTCAACAAGTTTAGATGAAACAGTAAAAGTAAACATCCTGTTAAACTTAAATATAGAAGTTAAAAGGTTTCAACTTTCTAGCACTTTCCCTTTTTTTACATATATTTCTCATTAGGATTGACAAATTTACAAAATAGAATGAGTATCAAAACAATGGCTAAAAATTGGAGGAGCCTCTTGATATCTAATTAAGACAAGCTCTATTGCAACATTGGCAAGCTACCGTAGTGCAGACGAAACAGCTAGAAAAAGCACATAGATCACCTGAGATACAATCATACAAAGAAACCGAGGAAGGAAAGAGATATATGAATTAGTCGAGTATTCATTTCAACTTCCAATTAGTCATTGACAATGCTAGCATACTTTTTCTATAAATGTTTGAAGGGGTTAAAGCACAGGTACAGGACTTACTTGGAGAGTGTCACCAGAAGGATCAGTCATACACCGAGGTTCATTAATCAATTCCCAACCAAAAATGACGGGATCATGTCTATATTCTATTCCAGTAATAGTATTCTTCCTTGTCAGAATAGTCTGTAGACAAGTTGAGAAGAAACGATTAATTTGTCTCAAGACCAGACTCAAAGGCTGCAAACATGCAGCTAAAATTGAAATGCCCGGCAAAACAAAAGGCAAAGAGGGATAGCCATGCGAAGAAATAGGATTATGAGTAATCATTGTCTTGACCCACATAAGCAGGAAATAGAAGCGTCATTGTCATATAGCAAAACAACAACTGGGTGTTATGAATGGGTAAAAAGTAAATGTGATACAGAAATTCCATAATTGCAGCATTAATTCTTTATTTAAGAATCATTTAAAATTTTATCTCAACGATTAAAAAGAGGTCTCTAAATGGATTTATTGAAAACTTGGGTTTTGATATAGCCCAATGGCGTTATTTGAATCATGGATAATGGGTTTAGACTCTGGGAAGTACAAATCATTCCATATGTTTCAAAGACAGAAAGTTACTCAATGAAGCTTCTAAACATGGTATGTTCCTCCTAAAAGTGAAACAAGGTTTTACATTGGATCATCTTATTTTTTGCTTCCAAACAAGTCTGCACAGATACCGTGATGAATTGATGATTCAGCCTGGTAAAACACTTGAGATTTAATGCAATGGCAGAACATTTTTTTTTTATCCATAAGCCATTACCAGGATCAATTTTCAAATGCATGCTGAAATGATTTAATTTTGAGAAAAAACTGTACGCTGGGAGCAACCCTCAAATGCCAAACAGATCTGGCCAGCAAAGACTAATATACCTGCTTATCTAGCTTCTATGCAATTTTTAAAAAAACAAATCATCAAAATATTATGCTACTAAGTTTAGGCACCATAAGAGACATTGGCACAAAAGGCATTCACCAAGGATGTGTCCGGAGGAACAAAAGGGGGGGGGGGGGAGAACAGTAAAAGGATAGACATAACATACCTTGACATAATTTTTGAAATAACTACGGATTGATGGATCATAGAAGAAGGAATCATTAGATGAGCTTAACCCTACCCCTTCTTGCCATGCCCATTTGACATACTGACTCTTCCCACCATATGCGTGCAAGTTATTTACTAAGCTAAGAAGCAGCCTAATTCCATGTTGCCTTGCTTCTGCTATGACGTAGTCCAAGGCCTGTCACCGAAACAATCCTCAACATGGTTTTCATTCATCGTACAAATACAATAATACAATAATACTAAACAATAAACAATCAATTTACTCCATGGACCAAAAGGGTTACCAGTAATGGAGCATAAAGCATTTTTCATTCCTACCAGGCATGACCTAAAGGACAGATACAGAAGACACAAATCTTCAAGGCTATCATCATAAACTTCTAAAGGACTAGATTAAAAAGCATGTGTTTAAAATTTTCAAAATTTAAGCAGACATAAACCTTCAAATTTTGGCATGTCAATTATGAACTGATTTCAGTCAGAAGCACAAAGACCATTCTTGGAAGAATTTCACGCAATGAATTGATTAAGGATTAGGGCAAAGGAAAAGAGAAATAACACAAGCCCCGCATACTTCAGGTTGAGTCAAGGGCACGACTGTAGAGACTTGCAATACAAACAAACAACAGAAAGATGACCTTCAACTTTATTCTACTAAGACCTGAGATCACACACGGAGAGAGACTGCTTCTCACTTTTTGTCTGTATCCTAACACACATGAACATGATATTATATCACTTTGCAAGAACAATGGTAAACATAGCCCCAAAATTCAGCTCAACAGCTACAAGCATGTCATATTTTACAACTACCCCTCAAAAGTTCTTTCCACAAATTTGGCAAAGTTTGGTCCCTTCCCCCCTATGAATCTCAGCAATTACATGTACAAAGCCTGATTACCAATCTATATGTACAAAATTACAAACCTAGTTTTGGAAGCCTCCGGTCACAAACACACAATTTCAGGGGAAAAGAACAAAAAGTGAGAGAGAAGGCATTAAGAAAAACTAAGGAAAAGAAAACCAAAATAGCCAAAATACCACTACTCGACAGTTATCAAAATCTAACTATGTCGGTGTCCAGAGCCAAACATAGAAAAACAAAAATAAACAAACAAACAAACAAATGACATCAAAATAAAGAAGATGAAAATCAAGGAGGAACAACAACATAAAAACAAAAGCATGAAAATCACAATTTAAAGCCCTAAAATACCTTGAAAGCTTGTTCATTGAAGACACCAGGGGAAGTCTGAAGGGCATTGTAGTCACCATCATTAAATGCCCATGTTCTACAAACAGTGAGACCCATCTTGGCCCCAGCTTTGAGCATTTCACGGACCCTGGGCCTTGTGTAACCATCCACAGATTGGACCATTAACCAGTAAGAGTTCCACCCATTAATGTAGAACGCTTTCCCATCCAACACAAACTGAGTCCCATTCCTCTCCACAAAACCCAATTCCGGTCCTTCCTCAAAACCGAACCTCACGTCCCCAAATGACATGTAAATGAAAAGCACCAGCGACGCAAAACCAAATATGGGATAAAATAAACCATTTCCAGCCACCATTCCTGTACACGTTTTTGCAACAGAGAAATTCAACAGATTTGGGAGATCCCCAGATACCCTGTTGGCTCTTTATTCAAAGGGTCACACTGTGTTAGCTAGCAGCTTCAGATGAATATTTCTGAATCCACTCCTTCAGAGACAGATGTGAATGTGATTGTTGCTGACACCCCAGATGATCAGAATGTACAGATCTCACTCTTTCTCTTTGAGAAGTGCATAAAGAGTGCAACTTTGACAGGGCTGTAACAAGGGTTGTTGTAACAAGGGGGATTTAATTTATAGGATGAGTTGAGGAGGGATAGCCATTCATGAAATGGGGAATGCTTATTATGCTTCCACCCAGTAGAAGGAAGTTAAAAGAGAAGATTGTGTAGAAGGACTCGCTCACATCATATGTGTTGCTTCTTCATAACAGTGAAAAATATGAGAGGTTATTAGGTAGAAAAGTGGGGAAGATAGTGAGTGTGCGGTGAAATGTTTGTATCAGAATACTATGTTGTTGGTTGGGATTTAGATCTGGGAAGTGGAAGCCTTTCTTCAGTTCTAATATTTTAAGGAACATGTATCTCAATTTCAAGAACTGTGGGCCACCTTGCTGCACAGGAGTCTTTTACCATGTTCTGCAAATTATTATAATAATTAATTATTAATTATTAAATAAATAAAGAAGGAGGAAGAGAGAGAGAGAAAGAGAGAGCACTACTCCTCAGTGTTGTTAATGTTGGTGTGTATCCAGATTCTGCATAAAGCGATATATTCTGCTATTTAGACCGAGTTTGCTTATTTGCAGATGTTGGCATCTTCCACATGGAAGGCATTCATGCTAAGCCAAATTGGACAGCGGCCACTTTATCTTTATTTTATTTTGCTAGTCTACTTAATACCATATATAACTAGTAGAGAAATACGATTTGATTTTGATCACAAAAAGACAACTGGTACATAATTCAGAGGATCTATTTGATATTATTTTATAAAAAAACTTTCTAATAAGTGTTCTAAAAATACTGATAAAAGATTAAGAAATATAAATATTAAAAATATAATATTTAATATATTAATAATGTTAATTATAATATATTTTATAGAAGTTTTCAAATTTTAATTTCTTGATTAATGTTTTTAGAACACTCGTAACAATTATACTAATTACTAAAGTAAATACTATTAATATATCTTACATCTCTCCCTTCAAATTTTTTTATATCTCATTTATTTTCTCTTTTCTTTTTTTCTTTTCCACATATTACTAATAGCCAAATAACGGATCTAAGATATCAAAAAATATGACTTAGAACTAACTCAATTTCAAAAAAACTGACTTGTAAGGTGAGAATTGTTTATATTTTGTAAAAACTACATTGCCCATATCTCTAATCGACGTGAAACTCTGAACATATTCTCTTTCTTTCTTGTCTTATATATTATCTCCCTTCCAGGTATAGAAATTGAATGCAAGAGATAGGTGTGAAAAAGAGATAGGTGTGAAAGTAAAATTTTCCTAACAACTATTGCATTTTTAATCATTATTGTTATTTTTTTATTGTTTGACCCTTAAACTAAGCCATGAGATGTTATGTGTCCTTGAGTTGAAGTCAGCACGTCTAAATCATGGTTACCTTTTATTCCAAATGACTCTTGAGTTTTGCCATTAAATTTGCTCCAATGCTTCCACTTTGGAATGATGATAATGGCCGAATTTTAATAGCGCTTAGCGGGTACATGTAACATTTTTGTCATCTAAATGTTGATGTGTAACTGCAGGAAAACTGCGGCCAATTTGTATCACGATCTTCCAAACCATGTGAGACTATTGTTGATACAATTACTTTTAAAAAGTATATTATCAAGTTACATATCATATCGAACTTAGGTAACATTAATTCTTAATTTTCCATTATAATTTAAACAGATCCAATCAATTATGCATGCAAAAGCCAAGTTATTCAGTATAATTCCATCCGAACTGTCAAAATCAGATAGCTCTCTGTCATTATATTGGTCTAAGCAATAAAAAAATCTAATAATTTGTTTTCTCAAATTTAAATTCCAAATTAAATCTCAAATTATCAGAAAAACTCACAAAAAATCACATGAACCTCATCACTAATTTTACTTATTTGAAATCTATTCTTTTTGAAATAACCAGCGGAAGATTTAACTATTTGTACCAACTTGTATTGGCTAATCCTGGTATTCAATTACTAGTATCGATATTTATTTTGACATTTTTATAATTATGATTATGATTAAATTGCAGAAATTACCGTAGCACAGCTTAAGTTATTAACCTCTTCATGTAAGAAAAAAGATAAGAAGGATGAAGTAATTAAAAACCCAGTCCCGCTCCCGGTGTAATTGGCTTGTTCGGTAGTCGGTACTCTCGTACATATATCATTCATTAATTAGTGCATACCAAGATCGTGACTTGGGCACTCCATGCCCATGATCCATCCACACCAACAAGAAAAAGGACAGCAAAATTGAACACGACACGAGTCACAATCACATGGATCATTTGTTCCCAATATCTCTGTCATTTGTTTTATAGCTACATTTTATTGTCTCCGTGGGATGCGTTTGAGACATGGAAATTAATTAGCAGGACCAAGCATGAGTATACTAAGAGCAAAATATAATGCATCACTGTATCACAAAACATATATAAATATCTCTCTGATTATTCATAAGCAAACATTAGTGCTAGATGCATTTGGTTAAAGTCCTTTTCAAACCGAAAGGCGCGCAAATTGTCCAACAAAGAGAACGAAAAATCATTTTGCATTGACCAAAAGGAGAATTATTCATCTTTTCTCGTAACTATGTACCCCCAAAAGAAAAAGAGAATATTGATTCGTTTCTCATACACATGCATAATATTAATTTACGCTAGATAAAGTAGAAAGTTAATCATATACTTCGTAGATTCAACTTTCAGTTCGCCATGATATGAAATTAATAATCTGCATAATTATGTTTTCATTTACCAGCTCTTGTACAAAAAGGCTTATATGATGGTTAGCTTTCAGCATTAATTGATATATTTTTGCATAATCATACGATGTTTTGATTATTATTTTGTATGAAGCCAAGTTCAAGTTATGATTATTGTCATGGTTGTGGTCCATGCCCATATTGTAGAAAATAGAATCAATGGTTTGGGAGAAGAAAAGATGCTTGGACAGTGCTTATATGGATTGGTTTTAAAAAATTCAACATTTAACAATATCTTAATGATCAAATAATGAAAACTAATAAGTGGATGACAAGTGGAATTAAATTTGAATTTATCATCAAGTCAAGTTCACTGTGTGACCGGCAATCATACCTTGCCGATATTTCTAATTAACATATAACTGTGTGCAGACATATAAAATTCTTGTATTCTGCATTATTAATAGAAAACCATGTTTCCTTCCATTAATAACTAAGATTAAATAAAACTTACTTGAGATTAATCAAAAACACTTTTGTTGGTATTTAATAACACCCATCACTTCTCAATGGAAAAATGAAAACCCAAAAGTAACCCAATTGATCCTTCCACTTAAACCAAATTTGAAGCTAAAATGAGTTTTGAAAAAGTAGAAAACTGGAAACCAAACATCATGCAAACTGGGTTTAGTGATCTTAAAATACTTTGGGTCAATCTAAACATGAAGTCTTTGTTTTTTTTACCTGGTCTTTTTCCTGTTTTCATTTTTGGTTAAAATGATGAGCTCAACAATCATGTTCACGGGATATGACATGCCATGACCATAGTGCACTTCGATTTCAGTCAAGGATGCAGCACTTGAAGGACTTCTCTTTCACTTGTTCTTTAATCCAAATGTCTTGAACTCACACCATCACACCACATGATAGTAACACTACAGCCATTACTCTTTTGGAAGCTATTCCAAGCCATTGTGTATCCAGCTTGTTCAACACCTTGGTTTAGTTTGGTCTATGAGCTATCAATGTCCGACCATTATGTTGCGGGTCTTCAGGGAAATCTCTAAAACAACTTCAAAGGTACTCATAGTTTTAGAAAATTCATGAACTGAAGAAATCAAATCACTATAGCAAATCCAAGGACCCCAGCTAGCCAAATACCAAAAGTCCAAACTTTATTAAATGAAGTAAAATGTTCAACTATATTATTTATTAGTTATTAGTGTACCTTTCATTTTCCAGGATTCCATTAGGCTTGTTTTCCTGAACTCAAACCAAACCTATAGTTTATTATCAAAGGAAAGAAGCATGAAAATTGCAGAGAGAAAAAAAAAGGCAGTGTCGGTAAAGCTGCAATACGTGTTTAATTTTACCTGCTCCACTATTGTAATGGCCACAGGCACCATGTCACTGCCCACTAAAATGGATCAAGAAGCAATTGACAGAATAAAGTTTCTCCATATCTGAGTGATTAAGAAAAGAATACACAATTACTTGTGCTTATTTTTTATATGATTTATTCTGCACATATAATTATATTCTATTACTCGGCATTTAGTTGTTTGAGTAG
Source organism: Glycyrrhiza uralensis (assembly GCA_030159175.1). NCBI lineage: Eukaryota > Viridiplantae > Streptophyta > Magnoliopsida > Fabales > Fabaceae > Glycyrrhiza > Glycyrrhiza uralensis. The sequence continues at coordinate 48,752,637 of BRZY01000003.1, read as the reverse complement.
TTCCACCCTCACAAAGACTTGTATATATCCTTTTTACAGATTTACTTATGAATCCAGATAACATTATTTAGTTATGTGGAACTTTTTTTAAGTGCAAATTCATTATACAATCTATGGTTAGTAAAATTATAGAATATACAGAGATACACTTTGCTTAGATTACCAACTTTTTAACCAATAATAAAACAGAAAAGGGGGAAAATTGGTTCAAGTGGAGCAAATGGGTGTTAGTCTGTATGGCTTGCTTGCAGAACAAGGCGCGAGAAAAGATAATCTACCCCAAAATCTGGTCGGATAGGCATGTGCAAGAAGGCACCAAATTCCAAGTTCAGGCATTATTATTATTATTATTATGCATTCTTATTACACTTTCCCATGAATTCTCTACCGTCCCCTTTGTCCTTAATCCTCAATCAATTTATTTATGTACCAAAAGTAAACAAGTTCACCCTTTTTCCAAACAAGATTTGGATTCCATTTCCAAGTAATTATCTTTTCCTGTTGCAGCATTTGGGCCAATAGAGCAAGGAAGAAAACTGATGGCAGTTTAAAGTGATGAGATGGGAAGTCTTTCTCCATAATGTTTGCCACTATTAGGAGAAAAGAATCTGGTGGAAGATATCTTTCAAAACAACTTCATTGACCCTAATACCCAGTCAGATGAACCCTGTCAGGAACTTAGAACAGCACAAGTATTCATATACCAAATATGTTATCAACACAGATCTAATCACACAAATCTAATCACAAGGAGAAATGTTATATCCTCTTACAAATCCTCCCACATATCCTTATACTACTTTACAAAGTAAGTATTTAATGAAAAAGTGAATACATTTAATATCTTGAAAACATAAAAAATATTTAATATTTTCTCCATTTAGTAATTAGGAAGATTTGTAGGAATAAAATGTAGGAGGATTTAAAATTATTCAATCCGAAGTTCACAACCATCCACTTTTCCTTCTCTCTCTCCCACTTTTTGTGAGGGTCTATGCACAGAATCTTTCACAAGAAAATTTCCCTTCAGAATTCAGGAACTGTCATGCTGATAACAGCATTGAGTATTTGGAAATATCATTAATGAATGAAATCATAGCCACCGGTAGTCGGATAGGTGGTTGTTTGTTATCATAACTAACCTGGCAGTGGCAGGTGTTCAATGATTGATTTTGCTTCTCTAAGGATGGTTCAACCATAACTTGACTTCCAGTAAGAGTTATATTCCTGAATACTTTATATTTTATTAGAGACAATATGATATATCAGTTGGCTGAGTAAGCAACGCAAGGAACAACTACTAGTCTTCTCGACATGGTTTAGCTAATTTGAAAGGTCTAAAAGACTCTTAAACATATTGTTTGAAACGTAAAGACTCTAAACAGAATCTCAGCATGGTCTAGTCTTCCTCACTCAGCTGCCTAATTTGACTTAAATACTCATATGAAAGATTCCGTACACCGCACACAGTAAGTTAACATTTTTTTTTTCACCCCACTTTTTTGGGGTTCCTAGTTTGGAATTTAGAAAACGTTTGAGAAACAATTTGCCAAATTGAGTCAGCAGACATCAAAGAACAACTTCCAAAGCACACATATCAACAGAAAAATACAGTATAATCTTGAACCAGCAGTAAAACAAAATGAGATTGTAAGTGGTAAAATTAATGAATTAGCAAGAGCATAATACACTTGGGTTTAGCATGATCATGAAGTTGTTTAGCATCTACACAACATTTTCCAAGTTTCAACTATGTAATTTAACTACTACTCTATGTGTCCAAAAAAGAAAGGAAAAAAAAAAGAGATTAAGACACTTTACCAAATCACACCGACCTACATGATTTTGCAAACCCCATCTACCAAATTACAATCTTCCAAAATCCCCTTCAAACCAACCACTGAATTGAACCAACCCATCACCCAAATCAGTCCTCGTTCCTTCTGACAAGAACAAAATACCCCAAAACAGCACAAATCGCAGCCACAACATTCCCTTCCTTGAGCAAAATCTTAATCACAAAACTGAAAATTTCGCCAGTAATCTTCCTCCCCTCGACCACCAAGGTCCTCTTAGGCTTTCCAAAGAAAGCCAACAAGACCACGATGGTGATCCACGTCACCAGAAGCGCAGGAACCATAACCACCAAAGCTGCAACCATGGAAAGCATCCCGAAGACTGTGCCAAGAAGCACAGAGGCATAGAGTGCTGGCCAACCAGAGGTGGATGATGACTGGGCTTGCAAATTGTACCAAGAAAGCATGGATTTGAGTAAATTCCATGAAGAAGCCAAAAGGGTGCCATAAACGAGCAGAAAAAGACATGCCCATGTTCTCCTTTTGCTCATGATGTTTAGCAGTAACGCGTATGAAGAAGGTGGCTGCATCGATGAAGTGGATTCCTCTTCTACTTTTGCCATTCACTACCTCAGACCCAAACTCACACACAACACTCGGACTCTGTTTTTACTTTTCCTATGCTATAGCAATCTGGGCAGAACCCATATCTCAAGTTACACTATGAGAATGCAAAAAATTGTATTATAAGATTTAAGATTTATGTTATAAAATGTTATAAAATAAAATAAAATAGAAGTAAGATATAGAGATATAGAATAGAATAATAAATATAAATATAAATATAAATATAAATATAATGGAGATTAGGTTGCAAAACCATGTACATTAGGTTGATATGCATAGCGCTATCAGGAAAGTTAATCTTAATCTAAATATAATGGAGATTTTATCTTAAAAAAAAATAAAAAAATATTTTAATGAGAGAAATAACATGACATAATTTGATCGTTGTCTCATCAAATGCATGTAATTATCTATCTATTAAATTAAATTAAAGAGATATACATCTACCAAACATTCATAACAATTTTTTTTTGGTAATTAACCACGATGTTAGTAGATTGGCAACTCACACTTGTTCCGCGTGGTGTTTACTTCACATTACGTTGTGGCACGTGAGGATATGATAGAAGGTGATTGGTAGTTGCGTGACACGTGCATTGGGAAAAAAAGTGTAGATTTTTTTTTTAACAAGAAGTGTCAGATTGTGTTGAATTTTAAAATTTAAATATGTTGTGATGAAATGCAAGCAGCTGCTAGGGGACCATATCCTCAATCCATAAATGGTCATTGGGTTGGATGAATTTATGGAATTGTAACCATGTAAGCCCAGAATACAGGTTCGATAGTAAAATAAACAACAGGTGTCCCATTGAACAAAAAAAAAAAGGTGTCCCAGTCTCCCAGAACACAAAAAAAAAATAAAAAAAATGTTAAATGCGTGGAAAGACAGGGTGCACTTATACAAAAAATTACCAGACTATGGAGGCAAAATTGAAAATTGTATGTTATCAAAAAAATTTTGAAAATTGTATAAATTATTATTATTATTATTATGACTTTGGATGCACCGTTATTAGCTTAAATATTCAGTATATCGTATATTTGTCAAAACTGAGGATAATGTTATTTTTAAGAGTAAATTTTATTTTATGTTATTTTAAATCATAAATTTCGCTTAGGGTTAAATTGATGTTAATTTTGTTAGTGTGGAAGATGAATTATACGATCGATCTTTCTTTAAACCTGAGACTCTTAAACCTTTTATTGCTATCAATTGATTGGTCTCTCCCTCTCTTCAAACCACCATCCTCCCCTCTGGCGGTGGTCCAATGTTATGTGGTGCTAGGGCTGTGCGCACCGGACACGCCCTTGGTAGAAAAATATACTTATATTCCTCAACTGAGGCTAAAGTCAATGACAGGTGGGACTTGGTCAAATTATAAATAAGAATCATATTCAATCAATACTATATTAAAATTAAGGCTCCGTCTAACCTGCACAATCTGTATGGGTGGTGTAGGCTACACCAGTTTTATTTATGGATGGGTGCAGGGTACACTATGTTTATCTGTCATTAGATTAATCCTATTCCTGGAAGTCTCACCACAAGATCTGGTAGACCCTCCACACTGGATCCTTCTCCACCCCCTTCTCCTCATCACCACCGCGTGGATCCTCCGTCGAGTCACCGTCCTGCACCACATGTGAGGGCAATCCTTCTTCGCCTGGTTCCCACAGCCCTGGCAGCTTATCCCTCCTCCGGCGCCGGCTCCGCCCTCCACCGACGACCGCATCACCATGATCCTAGTTTTTGTTGTACCGGAATAGGGTCTCCGGAGACGGAGGAACCTCGCCCTCTTGGTTCCCTCTTCCTCCGCCTAATGAGAACAACCTCGCCATTCTTGTGACCACACCTCTAAATCCGTGTCACGAAGCTCGATTCGTGTGGTTTGTGCGATAATTTTGAGAAGAAGCAAGCAGCAAGCATGAAAATAAAATAAAAGAGCAAATAATAACCAAAGAAGAAAAAAAACATAGAGAGACCATCTCCCCCGTCGTGAACAGCGGCCACGGCCATGACCCTCGCCGGTGCCACTACTCCGGCGTCGTTGCATGTACAGAACCGGCAGGGGTCATGGCGGTTCCTCCATCACTTTGATGTTTTGGTCCGGCAACCATGGGTGACGGAAAATAAAAAAAGAAATTGTTTGTGGTGGGTTACAGTGGCGGTGCAGAGGGAAAGCACCACCACCACGATGCAGTGAGATGCCGTCGTCTACACTAATGAATGAAGAGTGTGGAAAAAATCTGGTATAGAAAGCCTATCATTAGATACGATGAGACCACACAATCTGGTATTTCATCTTAGCCACCCAATCAAATAATATTTATCCCACGGTTCAGATTGACTTTACTTTTTGTTTTTGTGCACAGATTGACTTTACTTAAGTTTTGCAGCTTACACCACCCACTCAAGTTGTGTAGGCTAGAAGCCACCTAAAATTAATACATCCCGTAGTTTAACATTATAAGTCACTATTTATAAAAATTATACGGTTAATGCCGTTATGCTACATTCTTTATGATGATTTACATAATTGACATATTAATCAATTATTGACATACTTGACATACCACTTCATAAAGCTTCTAATTTTATTTGAAATAGTGAAAACACTTATTGAGACGTTTCCATGGACGTAGACAAAAAGTGTTAAACCATGTAAATTTTTATGTTCTCTATTGCTTCATTTGTGACGTGTTCTTTGTAGTATACTCGTCTCTGATCCTTGGTTGTGCGGTTTTCCCCAACACAACACTGCTCCCTTATCAAAGCATGATAATGAACAAATAATTAATAGAATAGAATAGAATAATAATACATTTAAAAGAATAGAAAACTTGAATCCCTGGTTATTGAACTTGCAGCGCCTTGGTGATCAAAAGGAAAAGACACAAACTTGATGAACCGCAGGCAGGGGATTGTAAGGAACCATAAAGATCAACTGAGGAGTGACAGCCTCTTTCCGGAGGACGTAACAACGACGTTTGAGGGATTGTAAGTGTGTATTCCAAATTGTTTTCAGATCATGATGCAGCTTTACCTCTATCCTTAGTCATTGTTATATATATTCTTCATTTGGGAGTGTTTTTCCGTTTTGGTTGAAACTTGAATGTCTTATTTGACCCGTTGTAATTAGATGGACTATGTCTATGAATTCTACATCGTAATAAATCGATCGACGACCAGATCGATGGAGTATATCTTTGTCCGTCCAATTTCCGCTTACTTAACGCATGCGTTAATTTTTTTGTTACTACTATCGTACTCTCTCAAAATAATAAAAAAACACTTTGAGATGGTTTTAGAAAAAAGTTTATTTTAATTTTTTTCCAAGAAATACCAAATTTATGATATATATAAAAGTTCAATTCAAAGCTTAATGGAGGATTCTAATTTTGCTAAACATCTTATTTTTTTGTGAAAAAAATAACATCTCATTATGTTTTACGTGGGCATTCTTAAATCTTAACCCATATGCAATGTCCATTGCATTTCAGAATATAAGGGAGTAATTTTACCTACTTTACCCTCTTCTCCTATTGCTCCCCATATATCCCGTTGGAATCATCTTGAAAGTGGCTGGTTTAAATTGAATGTTGTTGTTGCAGGTCCGCTTGGAGATCATTGGGGCATTGGAGCTATGATTAGGGACGAGGCTGGTGCACTTATGGCTGCAGCTGTTTGGAAGATTCTTTACCTTTCGGATACGGATGTTGCTGAAGCGTTGGGACGAGGATGGGTCTTCTTTTTTGCTCGGGATTTGTTTCTCCTTGATATTCATGCATAATCCGACTCAAAGAATGTAATTGATGCTTTGAACAGTGGTAACGCTAATTCTTCTTATTTTGGCATGTTAATTTCTAATTGTAAGGAGAGTAAGTTTTTTTTTCAATAGATTTCTTTGCACTCGTGTTAATAGAGAGGTCAACCAAGTGACTCACTTGTTAGCTAAGTATGCTCTCTCTGATTACTGTGTGGATTGAGGAAACCCCTTATTATATTTTTCAAGCTATGGCGGACTCTTTTTTGAAATGAATTATTTTGCTGTAAAAAAAAAAGTCAGCACGAGACGAGACATGACGCAAGTAGAAGTTTGCCCCTCAGTTTTTTCTTTCTGATCTAAATCTCAATCTCAATTAATTCGCGTTGCTTATGCTTTATATAATTTATAATATAATTTAATTAATTTACAAGTTAGATCACAAACCTGTTTTACGTGAAAAATTGAAAGCGTTTCCCTCTGTAGATGTCAAATGGCCAACATATGTCAAATGGCCAGCATTTGTGTCCCTTCCCACACTTCACTCCATGGTTTAAGTTTGACCGTGAACAAAATTTGGAATCAAGTATAGCTAGCAAAATGGATCTAATCTTTTTTGGACTATTCCACTTCATGTATTTCTTTAGTCAATTATATAATTCCCTATTTTACATTCATTTTAATTCTGCTTACTCTTTCGGATTTTATATTCGTCCTTGTAGTTTTGTAAAATTAAGCCCCTTGTTTCTTACTCTTTGTACTTTCCAAAACATCAATATTCAAAACCTGTTCATCAGTCAACAAAACCATCCAAAAGCAAGTAGATATTTCACGTTTCCTTTATTCTTCCAGCACAATATATGTTGTTTACAGTTAGTTAATGCTTTTGCCGACTTGGCTCGAGTTCATTCAATCCTTTAACTTAATTTCCTTTTTCTTTTTTCTAAAATAATTTTTATCATTCATTATGATAGTAGCCAAAAATATCATTCACTATATATAACTGAAAAATTTGCTTGGACGACATTTTTTTAACATTTTATAAACTCTTTTGGGTACGTACAAGCTTTTTTTGACAAATGGGTACGTACAAGCTAGGGACTGCAAATCCAAATAATATATAAAGTAATTAAATTAAAAAATACTTTTTGATACTTTAATTTAATTAATAAAAAAGTATCTTAATAGTTTTAAAATAAATAAGCTTATGTTTATATATTACGTACAAGCAAAAAAGTATGTTTTCACAAAAAAATATTTACTTTTTTGTTTATATTTCAGTCCTGAAAGAGGAGTATATATTAAAAATATGTAATGATTATTCATAATATCTTAATATATTTAATATTTAATTAAAAAAACTCATTTGATTACTTAGACATATTATTGAGTGCTTATTTGTATACGAATCATTTTTCCTTTTGAACGCTAATCTATCTGTCTTTTATGCTCGAATACAATTTCCAAATCAAGAGATGATTCCGATGGGCACAGATATAGGATTACCATTAACTTATAATACACAGTATAATAAAAAGAAAATATTTGCGAAAATAAAAATAAAAGAAAACAAAGTTGGAAAAAAGTATTGGCATTAATCACATCAAATAGAAGCTTTGGAAAATTTAAAGAAAGTTTTTTAATGTATTGCTTTAGGATTTATTAATGAGAGTACCTTAATTAAAGGAACAATTAAGAAAACAAAAATAAAATATTAGATGAAACCAAAATATTTATTACATTTACATCATTAAATAAAAAATAAAAAATTATTATGTTCAAGATAAACATAATATTTAAAAAGTTAAAATAAAATTTATCAAATAAAATTAAATTTTTTAATATTCTAAAGTTATTAAAATTATGCAATAAAAACAATGGATGCTACTTATTGAATGTAATCAAGCAGTTGTTAACAAGTTACTATTCTCTTAATATAATTTTATTTTCTCAAACATTTCGCTAAAAGATGCCATATTAATTTTATTTTATGGTAGAATATACCAAATTGATTTTAGTAGACATAGAATCCTCTGTTTCCCAAAACAACGAACAAGAAAGAATTACTTTAATTTCTTTAAAAAAAGATAATGGCACCATTGCCTATTTGCCTGGTAATTCAGAGTGGAAAAGAAGAAGAAAAAGTTGCATAAAAATATGAAAGATAAAAAAAAAAAATGAAAACGCGTTTAATGGTAATGGTATGTATTCCAAAATCCAAACTGTACAGAACTTCAACGACCAGCTTTGAAGCTTTGAACAAAAAAAAAACCAACACCAACCGTTCTTTGACAGAAGGAACGTGGTGGAGGGAGAAAGAGTCACACTATAGAATCATCATGCACTAGAGAGAGAGAGAGAGAGTGAGTGAGTGGTGTCTTTTGACTGAGCCTAGCCGGCAAAAGCCGTCTAAGGTTGTTGTTGTCTGATTGATGATAATGTTCTTTTTAATGTCTGAATACGCGTTGAACTTTCAGCCATACCCACCACCACCACACTTTTCTCTTTCCTCTTAAGCCTCTGATTCATCTTTACCCTTAATCCCAATTCAAAGGTCTCCCAAGTCTTTTTCATTTTTTCTCTCTATTTTTTTAAAAAAATTAATTCGCTGATTTATAATAATAGTCTCTCAGTGTTATCATCTTCACCCCAGACCTTTTTTCTTAGCTGAATTTCGTGCCCCTTGTTTTCTTCCGTGGAAAAATGTTCCCTTTCTGAAAGTTAACGGTTATTTGAGTGGTGGGATCTGAATTGCGTGTTTGATTGAAGTTTTCAGCTTTAGAATTGGGTCAGTTTGGAATCTTTCAAAAATTGGATTCATGGTCTATGCTTTGACAGCAGGTTAATTAGATGGTATTGAGTATGTGCTTTTGAAGGGAAGATCCCATTTTTGCTTTTGGATTATATGGAAAAAGTGGTGGTAGATTTAGTGTTACTGTGTTCGTGAGTTTTGGTGGAGTTGTTAAAAGAAGCTGTGTTGCTGGGGAATGGTGATCCTAGTTCTTGAAGGCTAATATTGTTATCATATAGTTGAAGTTTTATCTTGCTGCTACAACATGGGTTGCATATGTTCCAAGAGTTCAGCTGTAGAGGACAGCAATGAAGGTATTGCAAATAAATTGCAATCAGGTAGCACAAGGCCTTCAGAGTTGAATGTTTTGCGATTGAATTCTAGCAAGAGGGTTGATGGGGTTAGGGTGAAAGATGTGTCTTTAGGTGGAGGTGATGTGAAAGTTTCATTGATTGACAAGAAGGCCAATGGCTCGGTGAAGCTGCATGAGGATCAAAATGGGAAGAAGAAAATAGAGAAGCATGAATTGACTGTTATTGATCATCCTGGCCTTGGAAGGGTTCGAAAGGCTACAGAAGGAGAACAAGTTGCAGCAGGATGGCCGGTATGGCTTTCTTCCGTTGCTGGTGAAGCTATCAAGGGATGGATACCGCGGAGTGCAAATACTTTTGAGAGGTTACATAAAGTAAGTCACTGCCTTGTCTGCTCTGTCTGTGTAATCAATATAATTAAACTGTTATATAATTCTTTCTGTTGTCTTCACTCTTCTGTGTTCTGAATGCACTTGCTAAAATTCTTTGAACACTACCATGTCAAAGATACTCCACTTTTAGTACCAGTATGGTTAAAATGTTAAATAACCAATGAAACAAATTTTAAAACTGAATAAAAATTAATTGGGATTTCCATGCAAGGTTTTAAATTGCGGCCACAGTTGCAGTTATGTCGCGATCCTTGATATTGCAGAAAATTGTGGACAAAAGCAGCTGATGCGGCTGCAATTGTGGCCGCGATGCGGTTTTGGAGACTCTATAAAGTCTAAACCATGATGTCGCGGCCACAATTACGGTTGCGGACCTTGATTTAAAACCCTGTTTCCATATATTGTGTAATTCAGAGTTTATGGACCAAATGGGAGGGGAGGGAAGTGGAGAACATTGGTAGCCTAGTATTTACATTTTAGAAGATAATCAGTTTTGTTACATGAGAATGTTTCCTGTAGGAATCATGTGGCTGTTTTAGAAATGTAACATAGACGAGTGTTAATGTTGGCTGGTATCCACTTCATTGGTACCCACTTTCCCAAGAAAGAGAAGAAAGGGCTCAATAAGGTTTTGATTCGATTATATAGAGTATAGTAACTGGGTGACAAGATTTTTATTCATTCTGCAGTTTCTTCTGTAATGCTATGGTGTTCAAGATAGGGTTAACTTGATTCTTTCTGTTGTATAAAAAAAACGCGAATGCCAGTTAGGATGGCTTAATTTTGTCTTGTTTATGTGAGTTTAGACTTCTTAAATTGGTGAAGGAAGGAGGCTATATTCTTTGATGTTTTTTTTATCATCATTGATGATAGTAGTCTTTCACTCTTTGCTTAAAATGAATAATTTGCTGGCATTCTGTTATGCAGATTGGGCAAGGAACTTACAGTACTGTTTATAAGGCACGTGATGTGACTAACCAAAAGATCGTTGCATTGAAGAGGGTACGCTTCGATAATCTTGACCCTGAGAGTGTCAAGTTTATGGCAAGGGAAATCCATGTCCTGCGTAGGCTCAACCATCCAAACATAATAAAGTTGGAGGGCTTGATAACTTCACAGACATCTCGTAGCTTGTACCTTGTTTTTGAGTATATGGAACATGATCTAACAGGTCTTGCATCAAATCCAGGGGTTAAGTTCTCTGAACCACAGGTAGTAATGGTTCTTTCAATTCTCTCTGTTTTAGGTTTTACGTGGAGTTGAGATTCTTGTGCATATGCATGTCAAGTGTAATTATAGGAAGCATTGTCCTTATTTGAAATTTAATAAGTAACCATGCTTGTTCTCTACTCCATTTTCGATAAGAAAACTCCTGAAACAATATTTATTTGATGGCAGCTGAAATGCTACATGATGCAACTTCTCAGTGGTTTGGATCATTGTCATAGTCATGGTATCCTCCACCGTGACATAAAAGGCTCAAATCTTCTCATTGACAATAGTGGTGTTTTAAAGATTGCCGATTTCGGTTTGGCAAATTTTTTTGACTCCCATCACAGTGTTCCATTGACAAGCCGTGTCATAACTCTGTGGTATAGACCACCTGAACTTTTACTCGGAGCAAATCATTATGGGGTTGCAGTGGATTTATGGAGCGCTGGTTGCATACTGGGGGAACTATATACTGGCAGGCCCATTTTGCCAGGAAAAACAGAGGTATGATGTTCATGAATCTACATTTCATCATTTTGTAACCACAAAAGCTTCACTACTTGACTGGTAATTGTCTTTAATGATATAGTATCTTCATATTTTATGGGATGCCCCTAAGTTTCAATGATTTAGACCTACGAAATTTGCTTACGTCAAGAAATTATAAAGGAAAAGTTATTTTTGTACTAAATTACGTGATCAAAATGATATTGTTTCTTTATATTAAATAAGTATCACTTCTGTTGGGTGAATTGACCTTTTCTGCGATTCTTTTACCTTCAATTTATGGTTAAGTAATTAATGGACTACACTTTCATATGCATAATTCCGGTTTCCAAACTCATAAATATCACTCAAGACTGTTGTTGGTCCCAATTTTATAAATTGATATTAATACTGGTATTGTGTGTTAATAAAGGTATGCGTGGTACCTGAAAAATTAATTTTAGTTCCTTGTAGGTTGAGCAGTTGCATCGGATTTTTAAACTTTGCGGCTCTCCATCTGAGGACTATTGGCTTAAATTGCGGTTGCCACATTCGACAGTATTCAAGCCTCCACACCATTATAGGCGATGTCTTGCTGAGACATTTAAGGAATACCCATCTACTGCTGTTAAGCTTATAGAGACCCTACTTTCTGTTGATCCAGCACATCGAGGGACGGCAGCTTCTGCTCTGAAAAGTGAGGTATGCTGGTTTTTATGTCTACAGATAGTAATTATATAGTCTGATTGGGATTGAGATATTTCCTTTTCCATTGTAATCTTAGTGGTATTTGAAGGACCGTTTTCCCATCGCTTAATTTATATACCTGCACAATGAAGCTATCTGTGTTGTTTCCTGCCATTATAATCTCCATACTCAACTGTAGTTGGTAGGCCAATAGATGCATAAAAAAGTGACTAATGCTTCCATGCTGTTGGATAAATGATTTTATTTGAATTATTTTTACAAATTCTGTCATACATGATATCGTAGGTACCTTTTTCCTCTCTAACCTCCTAAGAAGTATGTGATTCTCCATTTTGAATTTTTCCTCATTTATTGACAGTTCTTTACATCAGAACCTCTGCCTTGTGATCCATCAAGTTTGCCAAAATATCCTCCCAGCAAGGAGATTGACGCTAAAATGCGGGATGAAGCAACCAGAAGGTACCTGATATAGGTTGATTCTTTTTAAGTTGAGGCAAAAATAATGTGTATTTTTAGTAATTAGTACTATGACTATGGCTTCAATATTTAGAATGAAATCTGTTATCAGTAATATAAATTATATGGCTTAATCAGAATAATTTCTGTGTAATCAAATTGATTTCTTGTCGATTACTAATTTGAATTTTGAATGCTGACATCTCTGCCATGACAAAAGCGTCATTGATGGGTTCTCCCATGTACTTTTAGTACAAGAAATATGGATATCATTGGTGGTTGAAGCCTGAAAGACATACTTATATCTGAGCTTTCTAACACATTTTAGCAATGCAACTCTAACTATATGCTTTTATTTGTTTCATCACAGCTGTGGCTATGCTATCTGTGCCACTTGATTCATCCATTTGTGGCAAAAGGTTGCCTTGTTATATAATACTATTTTTTATAAGATAACTAATAGGAATAATTTTTGTTTATCACCTTAGGCAAGGAGCTGTAGGAGATAGGGAGCAAAAAGTTGGCTCAGGGGCTAGACAAGAAAAAGGACCTAGGGCCCATGTCACAGCAAAAGACAATGCTGACTCAGGTGCATCGATACAGGTAAACCATACAAGGTTCAAATTTTATTTCATGACCTGCCTCTATTGGATATCAAGTAGATACCCTTTAGTGTAGTGTCCCTGAAATTGGGAGAAAATAAAAGGAAGTTTTTTGTACTTTCCACTGTCTTTTAAATCAGGTAGTAGATTTTCAGCATTTTTGGTTGAGATTGGATTGTTGTGAAATATATTATCTGCTTGTTAGTCCTAAATCAGAAAAAGATGCAGTTTGTATGCCTAGTGACTATTGCTTATTCTACTCATAACTTTTCTTAATCTTCTGCCATTCTTTACATCATCAATGAATCCTTATATTATTAAATTTTTAAGCATTCTAGTGCTCTTTTCACGCATTCTTTCTACTGCCTTGATTTTTATCTCTTTTTCCTCTCAGCTTATCTTACTGTTGTCTGATGCAGCAAGGGCAACGTTACTCCTTCTCAAAGAACCGAAGCGAATTGTCCCACCCGCGTAGAGAACACATGTCTGGGTTTCCGGGTTTCCCACACAAACAGTCAGAAGATGTTAAAGGAATGGAAAATAGTAATTTCTCTGGGCAACTTTATAAGAGGCCTTCAGTTTCACATTCAGGTCCACTGGTTCCTGGTTCTGGCTATTCAAATGCAAGGGGTGTGAAGGAGGTTGATGATGGGCCTCCTGTTTCAAACAGAGTGAACCTATCGAAACTATCCGGGTTAGTGGCTTCTAGGACTTTATTGTCTGAAGACCAGGAAAAAGCAGTTCACATGCATCATAGAAAACCAATTGAAGTAAGAAAATCTGTGGAGGCAACTAATGGATCAGAATCAAGAAGAAGGCAGGATCAAAAACGGGTTGTTGATCAAAGTCATATTGAAAGTAGAAGAGTCCCAACTGAAAAATTAACTCCGGTTAGTTATTATTGTTATTTTTTCTTTACTAATTCTAAATATCAATCAATTTTATTACTATCACATAAAATTAGACCCTGGTCTCCCAGTCTGAGTCTGTGACACATTTCACTTCTCAGACTGTAACACGTGTCACTTTTCCAGCTCTTTTTATTTGACAACTTAGATACCACAACATTTTTTGTTTTCTCTGCTTGAGTTTTGCTGAATAAGTGAATATTGATGTGGGGCTGTATTTCAGGATGGGCATGGGTCCAGAGGAAACAAGATATACCTCTCAGGTCCTTTACTGGTTTCTTCAAGCAATATGGATCAGATACTCAAAGAGCATGATCGAAAGATTCAAGAATTTTCAAGACGAGCGAGGATTGACAAGTCAAGAGCAAGAGGTGAGAGAGGTCGTGCACAGAGAAAGTAGTCAAATTAATTACATAAACTATTCCTGATTGTTCAGCAGCTGCTTAGATTATTTTTATTTTTATGACAACATTTATTTATCCCTCAACACTGGAGAGAAGAAACAAGTGGAGAGAGAGAGAGAGTGCATTCACTCTTACTGTAACATATATATATCATGTAAATTGCAAGCTCTATAAGAAGAAATTTATCTTTATATAAAATATAAATATAAGCAATTTAATTTATTATGTTCCTTCCACTCTCCATGTTTCACCGTTAGATTTGTATAAGCATGCTAGTTTATGTATTTTTTGTTCTACATTTATTTTTCGTAACCATAACGTTAAGGAGAAGAAAAGTATATTATCCCATGAAGTTGAGAGGGATAATCATTACTGAAAATTTTAGAACCATTCCTAATACTAGAAGATAAAGCAGAAGAAGGAAAAAAAAAAGACAGATGTATCAGTATGGAAATAATTTTTAAATTGGCTTTAATGTCATTCAGATTTACCCCTCAAGAAAGAGAACTCAGAAACATAAGCATCAGCAAAGAAGAAGAAAGCTTTTTTTTTCCCTCATTGTTGGCTTAACAATAGTATCTGAAGTTGCACATGACAAACCCAAATGAAGCACCCACTCAGCTTCTTCAAAGTCAATGGCGGGTCTACTTTGAGGCTTCAAACGCTCAACAATATGTTGACCAAAAAAAAAACGCTCAACAATATCATAGTTAGTCAATGGAGGCTTAACTGCTAAACTAAACCACTTTTATAACTTTTTTTTTTTCGATTACATACCACTTTTATAACTAATAAGCTATATACATAAGTTGCAGTTGATGGTCATCTAGTTGAGAAGTTTTAATTGCTAAAACTCCAAGCCAAAAATCGACACATGCCTGGTTTCTGCAGCAACCACCAACAAAATTATTTGACCAAAGGTGCAAAGAGATAGTTTTTGCTGAAAGTGCCTTGGGAAGGAGAAAATGGACACCGTAGCTTTTGCGAAACCCGAAACGGGCACGCCTTTAACAAGGGCCGGTGCTGCAACCTTGGTTGATCCGAGAAAGCATAATCATACCATAAAAGTAGCTAGCCATCCCGTGAAGAGAAATGTTATACTCTCTCTTGTCCAAAATATAAACAACAAAGATATTTTTTTTTCAGTTTAAAATATAAGCAACATTCACCAATTTCAAATAAATTAAATGCTAGTTTTTCAATTATACTATTCATTTAATGCAATATTCATATTTACGAGAGATACCAAAAGAGATATTTTTGGAAAAAAAATTAAAATTAGTGAGTATTAATTAAAATTATCACATTTTTAAGGCATTCCTTGGTCTGTGTGTTTTTGTACTATGTTGCTTATATTTTAGACCGGAGGTAGTATTTTCCTAAAAATTTTCTTACATATTATTCTATTATTTTATAAAATGAGAAAGAGAATATAATTAATATCTTAAAAACATAAAAAAATAATTAATATTTTTTCTATTTAATAATTAAAAAAATTTATAGGTATAAAAGGTACGAGAATTTAGAATTATTCTCCCGTGAATGGAGAGGAAGCAAGTTGCATCGTGTTTTCGTTTATTGATGCTTACTTAGTCAGCATAATAAATTTTTAACTAATTTGCAGTTCTCGTGGATTTGTCCTGTATGTTTATGTAATGGACAAAGATCATAACTTTGTAGTTCATAATTAATGAATATTTTATCTATATTATTATACAAGCTTCAATTTGCTTAGCAAGCCATCTAGATGACACTGATCAGATTCAAAGCTATCTTTAAGTAAACGAAGTCTTTTAATTTATTGGAATTTTTTTTCTTAATTCTTGCTACAGTTTTCTGTAAAATTTATACATTCGTCTAAAATGAATATGCCAACTTTTGTTTTCCTGAATGAACAATAAACTGAGACGCTTTCAAATTGTAAAACAAGAAGAGATTAATTTTTGTAATTTTCTAATGTATTATCATTTTTCGTGTAACGCCTAATGAATATTCCTAAAGAATCAATCAAAATAACACTTTCAAATTTAAACTTTGGTGATCGTTCGCCTTTGAATATTTTGGTGTAGACATTTTCCACCTCTCTGTGATTAAGCAAAGACAGCAGATTGGATAATTTAAAAGGTGGAATATTAGACCAAATTCTTATCCAGTCACACTCACAGACTTGAACTCCTAAGTTACAAAAAATGTAGAAATCGTTCACAACTCCAATAGCACCAGTGGTCTAGTGGTAGAATAGTACCCTGCCACGGTACAGACCCGGGTTCGATTCCCGGCTGGTGCAATGCAATGTTCCATTAAAAAAATTCTATTTTTTTCCCTTGATATTCTATGATTCTATCCGTTTCCTCTTCGGAGTCTTTTCTTATAAAGTGGCCCATACATACTGTGGATGATATGGATCGGGAGCAACTTGCATATTGTATTTGTTTTGTTGGTATATACGTGCTTCCTAGTCAGCATGGAATTTCCAATTAATTAGTTTGCTTTTCTCATGGATTTGTCAAATTGTGATGATGAGGATATCATAACTTCGTTCTCGTAATAATTAAAGAATACTTTATCTATATTATAAGCTTCAATTTGTTTAGGAAGCCATCAGCTTAATACATATTTCATTTTCAAGGTGACAGTGCTCAAACTCAATTAAAGCTATCCTTTAAAAAAAAAATAGTTCTTTTCTGATTGGATAAATCTGTCAAATATAACATTCGTCTAATATGAATGTATCTGTTAAAACTTAAATGTTGTTTGATTTCTCGGATGAACAATATAATGTGAAGATTGGCTCACTGAAAATGACTAATATATATAGTTTGATATGTGTTACCATTTATCATGTCATGATTGACATCATCTATCCCCTTCTCTTGCTTATTTTGATAACATTAACATTAAATGACATTTCCTACTGGGCAAATAAATATGTCAATTTTATTGGTTCAGCTTGAAAATATTACTGCTTTTCTCAAATGATTTTCTATTTCTCTAATTCTCATTTTCTCCCTGTGTCATCTTTTGGTCCTAATTGTCAGAACTAAGATAATAATAGACCTCTTCTTATTTATGTTTCATTTTTTGGTGCCTATGCGTTTGGTTAAATATGTCTGTTTCATTAGTACTTAATACCTACCTACCCTGTTTTGGTTATTTGATAACATCTATCCCTGGAGTAATATTCCAAGATCCTATTACCATTTTCTCTCTTTTACTGTTTCTGAGCTGTATCATATATGGTGTGACAAAATATAATTACCTGCTCTCTTGGTTAAATGCCCTTATTTCTGACTGTCCCATATATTCAAGTATGCTACTGAATTGTCTTGTTTCCTAATCTTGAAACTACTACAACATATGATATATTACTGTTTTGCTTGTTTCATCCATGTTTCTGCCTAATTTCTTTCTCAGTATCTCATATCATTTCAATTGCTCATCCATATTGGAATGCTTTACACTGCACATGGACTATGTTATTCTTTAGGTTCTTCTTCCTTATTATATAATTTATGGTTATCATATGCCGCAATCATGCCAGAACCAGATCACCAAATGGTTCTGTAATTGATATGTACATTTTCCAAAATTGTACAGGTCATTGTGATTTATGGTCGAGTTAATGGTTGCTTTAGAGTACTTGTACGAGGAACAACAACAGCTACTTAATTAGCACTTATGGTCTTTGCCAACTGAATCACAAAGAGGGGAATGTCACTTTCCCTTGTACGTAGTACTACTGAGTTTTTTTTAAGATGAAAATTAATAAGGTCATCAAGTATATGAATGTACAACCTGATTTTTATTAAAAACTGCATAAATGAGATTTCAAGTTCCAACATATATATCAACCAAATTTGTGTTTCATGGCAGATTCCATACATTCAGTTGATACAGTAAATTCCCCTGTGGGGTAGATTCCATTCATCTGATTAATACAATCAATTCCTCTGCAATTGAAAACAAAATGGACAGACTTTAAAGAAAGTGCTTGATTTGCTTGTAAATTCATGTTCTCTAATACTCATGACATGTAATTTTTGTCATTTTTATCGATGAAAACCTTTATGCCATATTAATAACTGAGAGAAATAAAAAATAAATTAAACTTCGTATGCATATTAGTTCGATTCGTTTAAGTATATATATCTCTCTTTGTTTGTTTATAAAAGATGCCTCGCTTTCATCCTTTATCTACCTTTCCACTTGTTGAGTTTTAAATATTGGTAAAGTTATATAAATTTATATAATTGCCAACTTGGCCGAGCCTGCATTTTGTGCTTGTCTTATGTTAATTAGTAAAAGATTATCCTAACCTTTTTCTGTCAAATTAAAACAACTTTATTGCAACCTACTTTTGCACTTTTAGAGTTCTTTGATTTTTACTTATGTAATAAAATAAATATGCCCTTATCTCTCTATTTCCTGCATGGTTTTTTTTTTTACAACATGGAACCTTCTTGGTTGTTGTGATTTACAGCATAAAGAGACTAGGAAATTTAATATTGTGCTGTACTTAGTGTGTCTATTTGACCCACTTGTCATTGGGGGTCATATTATAAAAGAATGAAATTTCACAAACATATATCACTTAAAATAAAACAACTAGAAAGGTAAAGGAGTTTATTAATTATTTAAGTTAAAAGGAAAGTGAAAGACAGTTTTTCGTTGTAATTAATTAGTATGGTTGTGTTTGGTTAATTTCAAGTAGTTTATAGTTTATTTGATTTATTTATAAATTTTTTTAACTAAAATGTGTGTGTGTGAGCTTAATTTACTAGTTTATTATTTTTTTCATATACTACTTGAGGTTGTGTTCTGAATCTATAGTTTGTTTTTCACCCATAATTTCAATAAAGGTTCCCCTTTATTTTAGTTTTTTTATCACTTTTCTATTTTTTTATCCTCAAAATGTTCTCTCCATATGGTTACTGTGGGATACTAAATGATAGGTTTATTTTGCTCAATATTTTGGGGATAACATAATAAAGAATATATAATTAAAAGGATCCTGCTTTTTTTTAATTATTATATTATTTTCATTATTTTTTGAGATATTTTTTAACATTGGACTATTTATTTTAATCTTTGAATTAAGTATTTCATCATCAATTAAAAAAATGATAAAAAAACGCAAAACTATAATTACCTAAAAATATATCTTTTGTCTATGAAATAAAAATAAAAATATATAAATATGGTGTAAAAATAAATTTCCAACTTTTTTTGACAACAATAATTTTTCAACTTTCAATATTAAATTTTCAACTATTTTTATGAAATAAACCAATTTAATCATAGTTCGGTTGCGGTTTAACCATTAAACCGCGTGAGAACCACTTATTTCTGAATGGTTTGATGAGTATTTTAAAACATTAATATCATCAATCAATATCATAAGCGAAATCAAGGATTCAACTATTCAAATAAAAGACCACTTGTGGCAGTGGTATGTCATCATAATTATTCTTGTAAGGAATATCCCACACTATATATGTTTGCGCTTTGATTCTATGGAGATACGTTTTATTTAAATTTTTTGAATCGAACTTTTTAATTTACAAGTTGAATGAATGCCCCTTGAGAAGGTTTAAGAGTCCGAGGTTTTATTTTTTCTAATTTAATTATTCTTTGAAAATGATTAAGTCGTAGTTCCGATTTCTCTTTTGGCATAAATTATCATTTTGCTTTGGCACTGGATATGTATCTGAATCGGCATAGCTCTTTTACCCCAATATTTGTTTGTCAATGTATGCATACATTTTTGCGAGCAAAACTATTCTTCTCATTTTTGTCCAACTTGAAAAAGGAAGAAGTTGCTGACGTTGTTGTTAATGCTATTATCAGCATTACAGTATTATACTCTTAGGATTTAATTGGTATATACCGATGGTGTAATTTTTTTTTTACATAAATATTCAATTCTATCTCATTCATATAGATATTTTTTTTGATGAAAATATCTCACTCATATAAATATTTGTATAGATATCTACGAAGTAATATTATGATGTGATACTATGATGAGACGTGATTAAATATATGTGTAAAATTATTTTACACTATCAATACATGATAATTAAACTCATTGTTATTTATGTGCATCTTATCTTGACAACAGTAAGGTTGGGATATCGCGCGCGAATATAGCTGCATTTTATGTTGTGTATTCATCACGTAAGAAAAATAAATATTGGTTCTCTATCGTCACTTGTATAGGAGCTAGGAAATTAATTAATTAATGGTTGATAATTGAGTACTCGTTCTATCCGTCTCAATTGTAGGGATCAAATATTTTATCGAAAAAAAATTGTAGGGATCAAATAATTCGTGGTTATAATAAAAATATTTAATTAAATTCAAATTGTGATGTAATAAAAGATGAAGAGAAAGTGATGAGTGAATAAAATTAATCAATAAAGAATGGAAAGAAAATGACGAATGATTAAAACCAAAATTATAATATTCTTTGATGCAAAAAGTTAGAGCTGGGTATCCAGATCTGTCCATCCGTTTAGGCCTGGCCCACAAAAACCCGCAATATAAACAGGGTGAGTCGGCCCAGACCGCAAAATAAATGGGCTAAGAAATATAAGCCCGCCCCTACACCGCACGGGCATGCAGGCTAACGGGCCAGCCCGTGATTAAAAAATTTTAAAAATTAAAAAATTGAAAAAAGTTAATACAAACTCGTTCACACCTGGGGGAAATTTCACACCCTAGGTGTGAATACGTCAGACAAAGTTTGTAAATTGTAAATGCTTCTTCCAAAGACAGATTCGTTCACACCTGGAGAAATATTCATACATTGGGTGTGATTACGTCAAACATGTTGTATCTCACGAGCAAAGTGACTTCAACAAAATATATGATATTTCAAATCCTAAAACTATGTTTATTTATATTCCAAAGTAGCAACAAAATTATAATAAAAGGGACAAATCCAACAAAATATCTCAAGTTTTACAAATTAAATAGACTTATGTGTAAAAAATCTGATTTTAAGAAAGCCCACGGGCCAATCCGCAAGCCCGTAGGTAAAATCCGTTTAATCCACAGTTTATACGGACCGGGCTAAAAAGGCCCACAAATAAATGATCCTTGATTTTTAGGACCCGTAGCCCGCACGCGCTGCGGGTTAAATGGGTCGCCCGCGGGCCTTGGCCCATATACTCAACTCTACAAAAAGTAATACAATGATGTTCGATGTGGGCAACCCATTCAAAATGTCGTTCGCAATTTTCCATCCGTAGTAATATTTAGGCTTAAATACCTTTTTCGTCCCTGTAAAATGGCTGAGTTTCATTTTTCGTCTCTGTAAAAAAAAAAATTTGTTAATCGTCCCTGCAAAATGAAAATCATTCCGTTTTAGTCCCCACCGTTAACTTCCGTTAGTTTTTGCTGACGTGGCTAGCCACACCAGATTAATGAAACCACATCAACGCTGACTAGGACAATGACGTGGATTGTCATTAGGGTTTCTTTCTCTCTCCTCTTCTCCTTCTTCCTTTCCTCTACCGCCTCCCCCACCCCCATACCTTCTTACTCATGCGTCCTCCCACCACCATGACGACACCACCACCAAAATCACCTGTGGGATTAATTTTGTTTGCAATGTGTACCAAGCACCACCATGTCGGGCTCCACTTTGGATCGTCGTCACCGGCCACCCCCTCATGCTCATCTGAGAGCACCACAGAGCTCCTCATCGTCTCTACTATGGCACCCTCTTCGATCGGAGCTTTTGTTGCATGGGAGCACCACCTTGTTGACTTGCTTAGACAAGACTCCTCTAAGTCACCGCCAACCTCTTGCTTACCGGTCACCGTTCCCACTGCGCAGGAAGCTTCCACACCGTCACTCCGGCGAGCCACCACCGCGAGAGGAGTCTCCTTCAACCCCTCCATACCGTCGCTCTATAGCAGAGGTAAACCGCCTCTCGCTCTATCGTCGGAGCTACCGTACTGCACGGTAACACATTTTCACAGGGCCTTCTTAAATCTCTTAGCATTATTGCGAGAAAATGGTTCATGACTTCGTGTACGTTTGCGGGGAAGAGGAGAATGAATTATGGAGGCAACAAGTCCTTGGGTCCTGTTGAAATCTGTGTGAGTTATTTAATTAGAACAAAGCACTTTTGTATGGAAATCAAAATGGTTTGATCAATTTCATTCTCGTGTCTTGCTTGAGATGCTTTGCCATAATTACCATTCAATTGATTGGAGATGAAAAGCACTTGATCTATATTGGCGTGGTTTCAATTCAAGTTTTCCAACCAGCATTTTTGTTGGGTTTTTTTAGATGGGTTATTGATATTTTTTTGTTTGTTTTTGTTCATGATTATCTTCTTGTTTGTTCTTCTGGGTACAACTTTGTTTTAGACATGTACATGGTGGCAGGAAATGGATGCCTACACATACTGACCAGCTGTGGGAGTGGTGCCGTTACTGGTGGTGTTATTAGGGTTAGTGGTACTAGTAGAATTGGGGGCAGAGAAAGGGCAGTCGCGGAGGGGTGAGGGAGTGGGGAAGAAGAAACCTAGCCACGTCACCATCCTAATCAGATGCCATCTGGCATTACTAATCACACGTGGCAAGTCCAGATGGACTTCTGTTAACCATGTCAGCGTTTTGTAATGGAAGTTGACGGAAAGGACTAAAACGAAACGGTTTTCATTTTGCAGGGATGATTAACAAAAAAAAATTTACAGGGACGAAAAATGAAACTTAGCCATTTTGCAAGGACGAAAAAGGTATTTAAGCCTAATATTTATATAGACTTTAACATGTTTTTGGTCTTTTTAAATATCAATGTTTTGAATTTAATCTCTTTAAAAAAAATTAAAGTTTTTTTATCCTTCAAAAAATTAATTTTTTGATTTAGGTCTCTTTTTTGTGTTGACTGCTGACACAACACACTGAGGTCCCTATAAAAAGCTAATGTGACTTACATGCATCTAACGTGGCTTATATGCATTGTCATGTCAACTGACACATCATTTGTAAAAGGACTAAAATCAAAACTTAATATATTTAAAAGGACTAAAATCAAAATTTAATATATTTAAAAAGACCATGTAACATCAATCAAACTACTACCACCACCACTCTCTCTCTCATTCTCTCTCTCTCCCCCCACATCCCCCTGGCTTTTTTACTAGTGTAACACAAAAAAAAAATTTATTTACCAAAATAACACACTTTTTTTTATTTACCAAAATAACACATTTTTAAATATAATATTCATTTGAGCATTTTTTAATGAATTAAATATTAATAGTTGGTTTAAGATTGTGATTAAGTTGTTAATTAAATTAATATTTAATTGTTAAATATTTATTAACCCAATTTGTCACAAAAGATAAATACATCAATATCTCTGTCTCTGCGCACTGATCGGAGCACTCCCCCTACACTCTTTTTCTGTCACAAAAGACAGAAACATCAATGTCTCTGTCTCCGCATACTGATTGGAGCACCCCCTCCACTCCTTTTGTCTCTCTCCGCACACTGATCGAAGCACTCCCCTCCCCTCCTTTTGTGACAGAAAAGGAGTGGAGGGGAGGTGCTCCGATCAGTGTGCGGAGACAGAGACATTGATATTTCTGTCTTTTGTGATAGAAAAGGAGTGGAGGGGGTGCTCTGATCAGTGTGCGGAGACAGAGACATTGATGTTTCTGTCTTTTGTGACAGAAAAGGAGGGGAGGGGGATGCAAGGAGGAGAGGGGGCGCACCAATCAGTGTGCGAAGACAGAGACATTGATGTTTTTGTCTTTTGTGATAGAAAAGGAGTGGAGGGGGTGCTCCGATCAGTGTGTGGAGACAGAGACATTGATGTTTCTGTCTTTTGTGACAGAAAAGGAGGGGAGGGGGGGTGCTCCGATCAGTGTGCAGAGACAGAGACATTGATGTTTCTGTATTTTGTGACAGAAAAAGAGTGGAGGGAGAGTGCTCCGATCAGTGTGCGGAGACAGAGATATTGATGTATTTGTCTTTTGTGACAAATTGGGTTAATAAATATTTAACAATTAAATATTAATTTAATTAACAACTTAATCACAATCTTAAACCAACTATTAATATTTAATTCATTAAAAAATGCTCAAATGAATATTATATTAAAAAATGTGTTATTTTGATAAATAAAAAAAGTATATTATTTTGGTAAATAAAATATTTTTTTGTGTTACACTAGTAAAAAAGCCCATCCCCCTCCCACCACCACCACCACCACTACTCTCTCTCTCTCTACTTCGTGCACTTTTTCAACCGCTTTATTGCACTTTTTCCACTAATCTTACCTTTTCACTTTCCAGGTTTCAAAATAAAATTGGATTAATTAATATTAATATTAATATTAAGGCTTAAATAAGTTTTCGATCCTTCTAAATTTTGGGCTTTTAATTTTAGTCTCTGTAAAAAAAAGTCAAACTTTTTTAGTCCAATAATTTTTTTTTTTTGAGTTTAGTCCTTTAAGTTATTTTGAGGTGATGTGGCACCTACATGGCAGCCCACTTATCTGACGTGTCATGTAGGCGTCCTATGTCAGCCTGCCACGTAATATAATTTTTGGAGGGACCTGCCACGTGGCCCCTCTCTCAGCACAGCCCCCCACCGCCACTCCCACCACCCACTCTCTCTCTCTCTCCTAGCACAGCCCTACCACCACCACCCACGCACCCACCCACTCTCTCTCTCTCTCTCTCTCGTTTTCTCTCTCTCTCTCCTAGCACAACCCCACCACCACCCTTTTCACTCTCTCCTCCCACCGCCCCCTCTCTCTCTCTCTGAAACCGTTGCCTTGTATGCCCGAGTAGTAGTTTCTCTGCTATTTTTGCTGCATAAGAATAGAAATACAAGAAAAGAGGAAGTCCTTGAAATGGGGAGAACATGGAGTTCGTTTGCATCATCCACGTCTCTGGTAAATTAAAAAGTGCATGTCCAGCACAAAATTTGATATGAGAAATTTCCATCACTCAATTGAAGATCCAAACATTCTAACAAATGTTATAAAAATTGTTTTTTTTTTTAAAGGGAAAAATGAGAACTTTATCGAAGAAACAGATGAACCACGCAACTTTTGCTCCCTGCTCTGGATTTGGGTTCCAACCACGTCGACATCATCAAGGGACATATGCTCTCCATCATTGATGACATAAGGTAGTAACATAGAACCTCTGTAACAACCCGATTTCACCACAATTTTTTTTGAAATTGTAGGAGAATGGTTAGCAATTGCACAAAAAGGGGTACAGGAGAGTAGTGAGGTTCACGGTGACGAAGAGAGAGGGTGAAGAGAGAATGCACAAATTTCCCTTCTCGGTTATTCTAGGTTGTTGTTTTTTTGTTTGGGGTCAAAAAGGTTGTTGGGTTGCTGCTGTTGTTGGTGGTGGTGGTGAAAAAATGGGAAAAAAATCATTGTTTGGGTGTTGGTGGTGGTGGTAATTGTGTTTTGCAGAAAACCCAGAAGAAAAAGATTGAAGAAGATAAAACGTGGTTGGATCTAGTCCCTACAAATATATGAATGTTTTGGATCCAGTCCTTATAAATATGTTACATTTTGGATCCAGTCCCTACAAATATGTTACGTTTTGGATCTAGTCCCTACAAATATATGAATGTTTTGGATCTAGTCCCTACGTCCATCTTCGTCACTGTTGTCGTTGTTGTTTTTTGTGTGCGAAAAAATGGTAGAAAATAGTGAGAGAGAGAGAGAGAGAGTGGGTGGGGGTTGTGAGTGAGAGAGAGAGAGAGAGAGAGAGAGAGAGTGGGTGGAGGGTGGTGGTGGTGGTGGTGGTGGTGGTGGTGGGAGGGGGGGTGGGGCTGTGCTAGGAGAGAGAGAGAGAGAGAGAGAAAACGAGAGAGAGAGAGAGAGAGAGAGAGAGTGGGTGGTGGTGGTGGGGGTGAATGGTGGTGGTGGTGGTGGTAGTGGTGGGGGCTGGGCTGAGAGAGAGGGCCACGTGGCAGGTCTCTCCAAAAATTATATTACGTGGCAAGCTGACATAGGACGCCTACATGACACGTCAGATAAGTGGGCTGACATGTAGGTGCTACATCACCTCAAAATGACTTAAATGACCAAACTCAAAAAAAAAAAAATTTATTGGACTAAAAAAGTTTGACTTTTTTTTGTATAGACTAAAATCAAAAGTCCAAAATTTAGAAGGACCGAAAACTTATTTAAGCCTAATATTAATATAGTTATACAAACGCAGTAAAAAAAATCACTATATATGTTAGCGAATAGTTTGATGTAACATCTGTTAACTGTATATGAAACTATGAATATTCTTGTTACAAGGTGGGTTCATTCCCTAACACATTTTGGTGTGTCATGAAAATTGCTACATACTTGTTAATTAATAATAATTATTGAGCCATGCTTATTCATTAATCATGTCATAATTTGAAAGCCTTTGATGACTCTTTTCGACGAGCCTCTGGCATTGCTGCTTGTGGGCTTAATCGGAGACTATCATTTTTTTTTTTTAAATATGTTTCAGGTCCTTTTAAATTTGACTATTTTGATTTTAGTCTTTAATAATTTTAGTCAAATTTTTTGAGTCTAATAAAAAAAATTTTATTTGATTTTAGTTTTTTTAGTGATTTAGGGCAAAGGTGACATAGATACGTCACCTCATTAAGCTGACGTGTCATATTCAAATACCAACTAAGCATGACATGTAATTTCAAATTTACATAGACCTACCACGTAATTTCAAATTTATAGATACATACTCTCTCTCCTCTCTCCATCCGCCACCACCCCCTCCCCCCTCTTTCTCTCTCTCCTCTCCTCCCAACCCCACCCCCATCACCTTCATCCTCCTTTCACCCCACCCCCACTTTCTCTCTCTCTCTCTCTCTCACAGTTTCAGTGGGTCACCCACTTCCTCCATCACGTTTTCTATTTAGCACTTGATTTTCACGATTTTGAAAATCAGAGGCTGGAGATCTTCTATTCAGTATGGTTTGTGTCTCTTGTGCTTTGAAGAATGTTAGCTTCATCGGGCTTGATAAAGAGGGCGGACTCGAAGCCCTCATCGTCTTCCTCCGACCCCGATGACGACGAACACGACATCACAACCCACCCTCCTTCTGATCTATCTATTCCGATTCACCAATTACACAAAAAATAGAAAAAAAAATCAAATTTTGTTTTATCTTCAGAATTGCCAATGATGAATTTGGGTTTTTTGTTTTGTTATTGTTATTGTTATTGTTATTCTTATTATTTGATTGGGAGGTGGGAATGTGTTGCGAATCATGCGATGTTGCGAATCATTGTTATTCTTTTCTTTTATTTTTCCTTCCTTCATGTGATGTTGTTAGCTGTTGTGAATGTGGGTCTTCCATTTTTCATCACTCTCACCATTTTTGTTTGCGGGTTAAACAGTGAGAGAGAGAGAGAATGAGAGAGAGTGTGGTGGTGGGGGTGGAAGGAGAGAGAAAACGACAGCGAGAGATTGGGGGTGGTGGTGGTGTGGTGGAGATGGAGGGAAGAAGCAAATTTGGTGTTGGGGGTGGAGGAAGGAGGAAGGAGAAAGAAGGTGGTGGGGGTGGAGGGACGTGGAAGAAGGTGGTGGGGTTGGGGTTGGGAGGAGAGAGAAAAAGAGAGAGAGAGAGAGAGTGGGGTGGGGGGGTGGTGGTGGGGGTGGTGGTGGTGGTGATGGTGGAGGTGGAGGGAAGAAAAATTTTTGGCCTGTTTTGATTTTAGTCCCTGTAAATTTGGTCTGTTTTGATTTTAGTCTCTGCAAATTTGACCCTATGTACGTGACATACTTAATTGACACTTGAATATGACACATCAGATTAGTGAGGTGAAGTGTTCATGCCAACTCAGCCCTAAATCACTAAAAGGACTAAAATAAAATAATTTTTTTTTTATTGAACTCAAAAAATTTGATCAAAATTATTAGAGATTAAAATTAAAACGAGAATTTGAAAGAACCTAAAACATATTTAAACCTATTTTTTTTTGTCGAATGGGTTTCACTGCAACGTGGGAGTGTGCAACTCCATCTGGTTTGAGTTTTCGGGGGCTTTATTTGGGAATTAAACTAGTGTAGGTGTACGAGTCTTTTTTCTAATAAAAATAGTAAAAGAATATCTCATGAGCAAAATAATATTACTTAAAAATAAAAAAATATAGAGGTAATATGTATTATAATTTAAAAAGTGACATGTCACAATATAATAAATTGAAAATTAATTTTTTTATACAAAAATAGATAAACTTACCCGTGATTCATCATTGTCATTGACAACTTTTGAGATAGATTTTCAAACTGAATATAAAATAAAATTATAGTTTATTAGCGGAAAGATAGGCACTAGTGTGCCCGTCTGTGCACTAGTGTGCCCGTCTGTCAGTATTTTTTATTTTTATGTAAGACATAAAATTATATATTGATATGTAAGTTTTATTTTATTTTATTTGGTGCACTGATGAGACCATTTTAGAGCAGCAGGCACACTTGTTCTTCAAGAACTTGTTCCAAGCAAATGACTACTGCAATCCTTCCAGCCTTCAACTACAACATATTCTCTCGATTGGTCAGGAGCTTCATGAGGATCTGACTCAGCCTGTATCTTTCGAGGAGGTGAGAGGTGCCCTGTTTTCTATGAGCCCCTACAAAGCACCAGGTCCAGATGGGTTTCAGCCAGTATTCTTTAGAACCTTGGCACATTGTTGGCATGGACGTTTGAGAACTTGTTTCGAAGGCTTTTGCTTCTGGAACTATTGATCCTAAGCTTGTAGAGACTCTTATTGTGCCTATCCCTAAGGTTGATGAGCCATCTTGTCTCAAAGAGTTCCGCCCAATTAGCCTGTGTAATGTCCTTTTCAAACTCATTTCTAAGGTTTTGGTTCGTAGAATCCGACCCCACTTAGATAGTTTGATTGGGCCATTGCAAGGGAGCTTTATCCCAGGGAGGGGGACAACTGATAATGCCTTGGTTGCCCAGGAGATTGTTCACCACATGCACAAAAAGAAGGGAAAATTGGGTTATCTTATGTTCAAGATTGACTTTGAGAAGGCTTACGATAGAGTTGATTGGAACTTTCTTAAGCTAACATTGTCAGAATTTGGCTTTCCTCCTAATGTGATTAATTTAATTATGAATTGCACTACTTCCTCCTCCCTATCTCTGAAGTGGAATAGCAAGAAGTTGGAGAGCTTTTCTCCTACTAGAGGTCTAAGGCAAGGTGACCCAATGTCTCCTTATCTTTTTGTCCTTTGCATGGAGAAGCTTGCTTTACTTATTCAAGAGAAGGTGGAGTCCAAGGAATGGTTACCAGTGAAAATTTCTAGACAAGGTCCTCCTATCTCTCATTTATTTTTTGCTGATGATTGCATCTTTTTCACTCAGGCCAAGGCTTCTCAAGTCCGCTTGGTTCAGCAGGTTCTGGATTCTTTTTGCTTGGCCTCAGGTATGAAAGTCAATATGCAAAAATCTCGATTTTTACCTTTAAAGAATGTACCCCGTTCTAAAGTTGTGAAGTTTGAGGGAATTGTGGAATTTCGCCAT
The DNA here is from genome assembly GCA_030159175.1 of Glycyrrhiza uralensis. Lineage (NCBI taxonomy): Eukaryota > Viridiplantae > Streptophyta > Magnoliopsida > Fabales > Fabaceae > Glycyrrhiza > Glycyrrhiza uralensis. Next base: position 48,722,650 of record BRZY01000003.1, on the reverse strand, counting down.
ACCTATAATATTGGCCGATATCTTGGGTTTCATCTTCTTAGTGGGAAAGTTACCAAGAGTGATTTCTCTCATCTCCTTGATAAGATTAATATGAGATTGGCTGGTTGGAAAAGTAAGCTTCTTAGTCGGGCGGGAAGGGTTACTCTTGCTAAATCTGTTATATCATCCATGCCAATATATAGCATGCAAAATCTTTGGTTGCCTTCGGGAATATGTTCTCAAATTGACTCTTCCATAAGAAGATTTATTTGGGGTGGAAATCATTGTCATTGGGTGCGTTGGAATACTGTTAGCTTACCCAAGCATCGTGGTGGGCTTGGCTTACATAGAGCAAGGGAGTCAAATATTTCTCTGTTAGGGAAACATGTATGGGAGGTCCTTCATAATCCTTCCAAATTATGGGTCCAACTTCTTACTACGAGATATCTATCTGACCACTCATTTTTTAATTGTACCGTGCCTTCTCATGCATCTTACACTTGGAGATCTATTATGAAAGTTGCTAGCCTTTTGAAGGATGGTTTTACTTGGCCGCATGACAAGTGGCTTAACAAGGGTTCTTTATGCCATTTGATTCCTTTTGTCGACATTCATGAACTTTCAATGCGAGTCCGTGATGTGTTTTACGAAGGACAATGGCACCTTGATACAATCTACACCCATATTCCTATTGATATTCAAATGATCATGCGCAGTTTGGTTTTATCTGACTCAACCGAGGATATTTTAATCTGGGGTTTTGCAACATCAGGAAAATATTCTTCTAAGAGTGGTTATAGTTGGCCAATTTCCAAGGATTTTCCTTCTCCTGATCCTATTTTGTCTTGGGCTTGGGTTTGGAAGCTAAGAGTGCCGGAAAATTTACGCCATTTCATTTGGCAAATTATGCATGGTGGCCTCCCTTGTAATGTGTTGAGAGTTCATCGTCATCTTACTTCAGACTCTTCCTGTCAGAAGTGTGGCGCCCCCCAAGAAACAATTCTTCATATGCTTAGAGATTGTCCTACTATTTCCAATGCATGGGAACGCTTGGGTTTCACTCTTTTGCCCAATTTTTTTGTTGATGATTACGGTAATTGGATGCAGGGCTTTGCTTCTCAGGATAGAGGCATTGTTTTTATTGTCACTTGCTGGGTCATATGGCGTGCGCGCAATCAATATGTTTTTGAGGATATTCAATGGTCTATTTGGACTATTCTCAATAAAATTAGAACCCACCATGAGGCTATTATGTCAGCTTATGGCTCTTCCTCCTTTTCTCGTCCAGTAAGACAAGTGCAGTGGTGTCCACCATCTGGCAATGCTGTCAAGTTAAACGTAGACGGGAGCTGCATTGGTAACCCGGGTCGGTCTGGATATGGAGGCCTTTTAAGGAATGCTAACGGTGAGTGGCTTCTTGGGTTCTCTGGCTTTTGTGGTGTTACCACTAACACAACATCAGAGCTTTTTGCAATTTATGTTGGCCTGTCTCTTGCTTGGAGGAATGGTTATAGGGACATTGTATGTGAAACTGATTCCATGATGGCTTTGAATTTAATCAAGGATGGTGTGGATTTGTTTCATCCACATGCTTCCATTCTGGCTAATATACATAAGGTTATGGCTCAGGACTGGAATGTTGAGCTTATCCATACTTTGCGGGAAGGAAATTCTTGTGCTGACTGGCTAGCAAATAATGGTGCTTCTGCTGATAATGGGGTGGTGATTTTGAATAATTGTCCTACTCAGTTGGCTCCTCTGGTGCTTGCGGATGCGATGGGTGTGGTCCATTTAAGGGCCTAGTGTAGTCTTTCTTTCTTGTTGCTTGTCTTTTTTTTTTTTTCCTTCTCATCAAAAAAGGTTAGCAGTTTTTTTTAAAAAAAAATCTACATGTTAGAAGTCAAAATAGAAAAAATAAAAATGGGTTAGTAGTTATTAATGGTTATAGGGGTAAAATAGAAAAAATATTGTGTGCGCCAAAAAGGATATCCCATTTATTATAGCCATAGATAATATATTTAAATTTAAATTTCAACATATATTAATATAAAAAATATCAACATATATTCCAACTCAATTAATTATCTAATAATGCTGTCTTACAGATTAGATTTATAATTTTTTTTTGTTATTTGTAGATAAAATCGTTGCCCATCTTCAATTTTAATTTGCTTTTTTTTTTTAACTAACTGCAGTCACAATTACAGTTTCAACTTTGCTTAATTTATTTTCTACTGTTTTTTTTTTGTAGTATATTTTCTAGTGTATTTTTCTCTATCTTTTTAACTAACGTTTTATTTTCAATATTTTTTAATCCGATGAGTTAGTGATTTTTTTTACTTTTAACTTGCTTTATTTCTCATAAAGACAAATATGTCAATTTATTTTTTCTTCTAAACATTACTTTGTGCTGAATGTTACTATCGAAGACAATCCTACTTACAAAACGGTGGCTAGTCAATTAATAAAAGAAAACAGAAAAGCATATAAAGTGTTCTTTACTCATGATATTTTTCTGACTAAAATAAACATCAACCAACCTTCAATTGTAACTATTATTATTATTATTATTATACATGCAATGACATGCCACTTTATATATAAACCCAAAAGGCTTTTAATTTAGTGGATAAATGGATTAAAAATTATCTTTTATCTCAAAACCAGTGAATTTGTTCTACAGTACTTTTCCTCCACTTTTCCTTTACGGATAAGACCATGCATGATTCAACATCAAAAGTAGTCGAACTTGGACTTGGCGATAATTGTAAAAATTATTTGAGATCTTATGTACAATTAGATTCAAGTTGCAGACCTCTTGGCTAAGAAATAAGAATGGTTTAGGACTAGATTCTAGTATATAGAAAGGAACTCAAATAATGAATATCTCTAAATGAAATAAAATGTATATATCAAGAGTAAATAAAATCAGAGAGCTTGAATAACTCTGAATCCGCTGGCTATTCACGATGACATGGAAAGTAAGGGCGTTAATTGTTAAATTAAGATCTTGCATTTTATTAATGCTTGTTGAGGGAAGCTCACATAAAGAACCACTTTTTTTCTGGATTATCCGTAAGTAATATACTATTACCACCGCTAGTTTCTATGGAGTTAAGGTTTAATTGTATTTTTGGTTCTCTAGTATTGTGATCGTGTCATTTTGGTCTTTAGCCTTTAATCGCGTGAATTAGATCTCTAAGTATCTCATCTCATTATTACAATCAGGTTCTTCTGACATTATGTTGTTCATGCGAAACTAATTTGACACTAAATTAGATCACATCGGCACAATGCATATTGCAAAACAAAAAATCCCAAAGTAAGTCAATAACACATGTGATATAATACATGTTGTTTAAATTTTTGACTTGGATAATTGGGGGAACCAATTTGTGTGCAATTAAAAACCTGAACCAAAATTACACAATCACAATATTCAACACTCATTTAATTACATCCCTATCTCTTTCTATATCTATCTATTTATCACATCACTTATCTATCATATTTATAACTCATCTCTCTTCTATTTATAACTCGCTCAAGGTGTCAGGGTCAGTCCAATACATATATAGGCCTAAAGCAAACTTTGAAGTAAGGTCTATTTTAAAAAGCCTCATCTCTTTTTATATCTATCTATTTATTACATCACTTATCTATCAGTTTCTTCTATTTATAACTCTCTCAAAAGGACCGGCCCAATAAAATATTAGAGGTCTTAAAAATTAAATATGATTTTCCATGTCCAATGTTTGAACCCTATATCTTAAGGTGGACACATGGTATATTGACCATCATGCCAAGACTATATTATTAATAAATGATTATATATAGCTTTACGTATGCTAATAATAAATAAAATTTTGTCGATGGATCTAAAGTAAGAGCTTGGAGTACTTACTTCAGAGTTGACACAACAAGGTGTTGAATGGGACTTGAGTGTCCATATAACTTTTTTCTCGAAAATTATAAGACCTGAGCACGATTCTTCAGTTTCTGAAAATAAAATTCGCATTTTCCTTCCGAATGTACCATGATTATACTGTGTTAAAGTTAATGATTTCCATGTTGCAGAGAACATGCCAGAATTAAGGATGGAATATGCGGACAATTGAAACCGATCTCCAGCAGACAGTGTGGGTCCTATCACAGGCACCAAACATCCACGAGACAAATAAAATACAATTTTTGATATAATTTCATAAGTTGAATTGAGGTGTGCTCACACTCACACTCACACTCACACAGGTATAAATAGAGTGAGTGAGAGGTGATAATTCGCATTCCTCAATCATCATTTCATTCGTACAATTAATCATATATGGACAAAGAATTATCCATTATTCTGGCAAATGGCCGGAGCAGCTCCGACGACGAGGTGAGTTTTGCTGACACAGTTTTTGGGTTCTGGGAGGATTTCCAGGACCCGCCGGAAAATTCATCCAACTCCGGCGACGATGAGGAACTTGACGATGATGATGAAGATGAGAGCTCTTGCAGTGTGGAAAAGAATAAAGCTTTCTGGGAAGAACAAAACCAGCTTCTCAAGGTATAACAATTAATAATTTCACAATGTTCCTATACACAACTTTATGTCTCATAATAAATGTATACACCCATGATTTTTATATTATATTATCAATTAATCAATTATACTGAAAATAACTTAGACTTTTCCCCCTTTCTTGTTTCCAATCTGGAAGGCAACTTTGAGCAGGACTAGCTCACGTGAGTCAAAGGTTAGGCAAGCTACAAAGGAGGCTCTAACAGAATTGAACACACCGGAGATGCTCTGCATTTGCCGGCGACCGGTGGTGGCTAAGAGCTGCCGGAATTGCTTGCTGAGGGAAATACGTGATCGATTATTGAGCCTTGGCTACAACTGTGCCTTTTGCATTTCTAAATGGAGGAGTTCATCGGAGATCCCATCTGGTACATATACATATAATTACGAAAAGAAATCAACCCATGATTCAAATTGTTAAAAAGAAAGCAAAACAAACCAAGATTATCTTTTGTATATATTAATTTCATTTGACTCTAAGTGAATTCTTGTAAAATGATCAATTGGTATTTAATTTTTTTTTCCTCCTTGTTTTAACACGCAATTGTTACAGGGGAGCATGCTTATTTGGAAGTGACGGATAATTCACCAAACGCTAAAAGAGGCGTGGTAAAAACGGTAATTGAATTGAACTTTCGAGCGGAATTCGAGATGGCACGGGCTAACGAAGAATACAACCAATTAGTTAGGCGGTTACCCGAAGTGTTTGTTGGGAAAGCAGAGAGGTTGCGAGGATCGGTTAAGATCATGTGCTCGGCTGCGAAAAAATGCATGAAGGAGAAGAAAATGCACTTAGCGCCATGGAGGAAACAGAAGTACATGCAAGCTAAGTGGCTTGGCACATGTGATAGGTCCCAAATGGAACCACTTCCCACGGTGTACACAACTAGTAGGCCACCAAAACCCAAGGCTTCAATGCTCACTTGCGATTTGTTAGAAAACATTCCCAGCTATCACTGTACCGCGGTTGAAGTTGTCTGAACTATGAGATTAGGAAGATTTATTTTTCATGTCATAATATTATGTGGCTGCGTTAAATTATTGTAAAAATTATATAATGAGTTAATATATATATATATGTATTTGATGATGATATCATGGTTTTCTATTGAATTGAAAGTATGGTGGATAATTAATAAAATATTGTGTTTTGTCTATCAAGTGATCCTTTTATGGCAAAGACCTCGGTGGTCTACTATTTTTTTTTTTTTTGTCCATACACACTCACACACAAAGGGATGGGGAGACTCAGACAGAGAGGGGTAGTCTGGGGTCGAACCCACGCTCTGATACATGTGTCTCCTTAGCTTTTCCAACAGAGCTATGACTGGGGACCATGGTGGTCCACTGAAGTATCTAGTTTACCATAGCCAAGTCTCTTCCAGGAGTATTTTTGTTTCCTGAAACTATACCGCCCAGCCCAGTAAACCTTTGAGAGTTTCTAAATACACCTCCTAAATGTTGACCAAAAAAGCAAAATACACCTCCCCGTGAGCAAGTGGGGTTACGCTGGACATACACACACCGGATCCCCATCCCTCATTTCTCTCTCTCACTCCTACGGTGCCCTCTTTCTCTCTCCCCCTCACCCTACTTCCACAGTTCCACCCTCTGCCACCGGCAACCCGCTCCCTTCCCTCCGGCGACCACGAAATGTAGGACAGCGATGCGCAACTGAAAGAGGGAGCCCTCACAGGACGGAGGTGAAAAGTGCCGTGCTGCTACTCGACGGCAAATTGACTTTCGGTGACGAAAATGGAGGTGGGGCGCGATAGTTTTCTCAACGGTGGAGGGCGGTAAAGGTGGGACCTCTCCATTTTTTGCGGCAAAGGTGGGTGGGCTGCGGTGACGGCGTGACTGCGGATTTCGCGCACGACGTTTCGCGAACCGTCGAAGCTTTTCGTTTCGGTGACTGCAGATTTTGCTTCTTCTTCACAAACCAACCCCAAATGGGTGCTTTTTAAATTTCCGGGTAAGTGAAGTGGGTATTGATTTAAATTACTGGGTATATGTGTGAATTTTAATATTTTTGTTTTGATGTGATAAGGCTCTTCTTTGCCTGTTTTGATGTAATGAATGAGGTCCTTCAGTACTATGTCTTCACTGTTGCTCACTTGCTGTTTTGATGAATCAATATGTATGTAGCTATATTATATTAAACTGATATATTTCTCATAACATGTTTTAATGCCTATTTTTTCATGATGTGGATGTTGTTTATGACAATTGAGCTTGACGTATTACTTGTCCTTCTGAGAATGTTAACAACGTAATTTAAAACCTTCCTAGATTTTAATAATTACTACAGCGTAAAAATATATAAGACCAAGACAAATAACTTTGAGAAAGTGACACGATAAGCTACTCTCTTTTTCCCCCGATTTAGAGAAGTCTTGGTTTTTAGAGTTTCACTTTGGTCTGGTTTTCAACTTTGAGAGACAGAGGAGCAGCCAATAAGCTAGACAGAGGAACATCTCATAACCTTTGATATGTTCGTACTTCGTAAAGGATTGTAAATTTGTAATTTTCAGACTATTAAGAACTTAAAATTGAGAACTTATGTTATGGGTTTGAGCATAACAGGGTTGCTCAAGAATCATCTCTACAGCCAATAAACAACTTTTTAGCAATGTTTGTTGTGGCAGCTAGGCCTTGTCAGACACCTGTTTTTCCCTTTGATAACTACACCACAATTGGATTTTTGAGGTATAAAAACACAAGGACTGAGAAAATCAAGTTGCTCTATGTTCCTTCTAATCTTTCCATTCACACAACCTTCCCATTATGTTAACATCATGGTTTTTTGGGTATAAAAACAACTTTTCTATTTTTTCTACTAATGTATTTGTTTACCATATCACATTATTATGGTTACGAGAGAGAGCTAGCTACACAATTTTTCTGGACCACTAAATTGTATTTACTGAAGATTGTACCAAGTGATAGGAATATGTTGGTAAGGTAATTATTTGATAATTTCAAACAAAAGACAGGGGGTGCTATGGATAGAGATTATTTTTTGATTAATCGAAAATGCGGTTCTGCTAAATTATTGAGTTCCCTTATCTCTTTCTAGCAGTTTTAGGTACAAGTTAATCTACCATGGAACCAACTTGTGCTGCTTGTGCCATGGAATGGAGCATCCAACTTGAGAAGGGCCTCCGTTCTAGTAAACCAGGTCACATTACTATTTCTTTCTTCTTTTTTCTTTTGTGTTCTCTTGTTCATTTTTCATACCTTTATGATGTTTCTTCTTCACTGAGCTTCATTCTTCATCAGGTGCACCTGTCAACGCCATATTGCAAATGGGGCAGCACCTTCAGCGTTGGAGTAGAGAGCTTGAGTCTGGCATTGCTTCCAATGCAATGTTTGGCCTTGTGCCAGGTGAGGATGAGCTATTTGCCAATACCATCCTCTTACGCCTTGCTGATGCCTTTAGGGGAGGTGACAAAGAAATCAGGCTTTCTGTTGTCAGAGCTTTCTTGTTTGAACGAAAGCACCACGATAACAGGAAACACAAGCAGTGTAAAGGGTTGTTGTCAAAGGCTAGAGTAGCCAACCACTCGGAGTTGTTGAAGCGAGTGAAATCTGTTTTCAACAGTGGAGATTCAGTTTCCAAGGCACTGGCTTTGGTTCTGTTTGGTTGTTGGGCTGATTTTGCCAATGACAATGCTCAGATACGATACTTGATACTTTCCAGCCTTGTTTCTCCTCATGATTGTGAGGTAACATAAGTTTAGTGTTGCTGTTGTTGTTCTAAATGTCTAATTTCATTCTTAATAACATTTCCCATTTACACATTATAATATGTACATATATATCTCTTGTTACTTAAGTAGCCAGTCATGTTTTCTTTTCTTATGTTTCAAAATATTATGCCATTGTATGGCATACGAAAAACTGCAATCTTAATTTGAAGTGCGAGATTATACTTGAGTAGATTGGCGATTATTGGATATAGTGTTGTATTTTTCATTTAATAAACAAGGAGGTTGATTGCATTAGAATATTCTCCTAATTTTCTTTTCTTCTGAGCTCTCCTTTGTTTAGCCAAACTTCCTTGTAGACACTTTTTTATGTTTTAATTGATTGATTGATTATCTGCATCAATGCATATGATATATTGGATTGGGTTTTTACAGGTAAGAGCATCATTGTTTGCTGTTGGATGCTTTTGTGAGATATCAGATGATTTTGCATGTATTACATTGGAGATGCTGTTTAACATGATGAATTCACCTGCAGTATCGTTGCCTATAAAGTTGGCTGCAGCACAAGTTTTTGCAAAATTCAAGTGCTCATACTCAGTTGCAAATAAAGCGTATAAGGTTGTTGACCAGTTTTTTTACTTTGACATCTGGTACACTTATTTTTCTTTGACACATGCATTTTCTTTTGTTACATAGTTATGCACTTTATATTGTGGCTATCTGGCTTTTGTTCTAATTGTGATGCATCTTGTGTAGCCATGAATGTGTCTCTGCCTTCACCTTTTTAATTAGGGTGTTATTAATATGATGCAAAGTGGATGAAGGTATGACGAGAGAGCAGTTGAGAAGATTTTCCCCTTCAATGTAAATACTTGTTGACTTTGCACTTCAACCATATATCAAAGTGCAAATAAGTTACCTCTACTACTAAGTTAGCAATGCATCATCTAGTTCAGTTTAGCCAGGCCTGTTAGTTTGGTGGGTTATGAAACAATATATTTTCTGTGTTGGTGCCTTTGTTATCTATGAACAATTTGGTTGGACAATCGTTTAAATGTTTTAAATTAAAATCTAAACTTTATAAGAAAATAAAAGTCAGAATTATTACTTTACCAAATTACTGTGATGATGAATTTAATTATTCTCGCACCAAATGGACTCCTCAATATCTGTGCCTCAGGACTACTATTCAAATTCGATATTGGTTTAAAATAGCATAACAACAATTGTTATGTACAATCAACTTACAGAAACTTGACTGTTTTTCTGTGTCTGTTTCTTCTTTCTTGGAATTGTCTCATAATTTGGGTTTCTCATGTGATGATTGATTTGATGCAGATAGGTCTAGAGCTGATATCAAATTCTTCAAATGAAGATATTCTGGTTGCTATGCTATTCTCCCTTTCAAAGCTGGCTTCCGTTTCTACACTTCTTACCTCCAATCAGGTACATGCCTTTTTTTTTCCCTACTCTGATTTTGCATCTTCGCTGGGTAGGCATAATGAAAAGGTTAAGGGTCCACCCACTACCTTATGCCAACTTCTCATTTATATCATATGTATGTAAGATTGTGTGAACAATGAACGTTTGCCCAAGTTCCCTATCTTCTAATTCGCCAGTTTTTTTTTTTCCTTCTTCAACATTGTAAATAATATAAAGCCTGTGAAACTCACTGGTAGAGTTTTACTTCAACAAGGAGGATAAGCAAGTTAAAGCTTGTTATTAAACAAAGAACCATACAGCTAGCTTGTGCATGCATGTACTTGGACTCAATTCAGTATTATCCCTGTTTCAGTTCTTTCTTTGTATAATAGTATTTTTTTTTTTAATCGCTTGATTCAGGTGGAGTTTCTTGTTTCATTTCTGGAACGACAATTAGCTTCACATGTACAAGAAACAGCATTAAGATGTATACATTTTTTACTCAGAAATAATCCAGGTCTAAAGCTTTACTGTAGTACGTCCTTTGAGGTCCCAGATGGACAGACCCTGGAACACTCGCCATCCCTATATCAAGCTTGGAAAGATGATGAAATAGTTGACCTGAACAAGTTGTTATCCGATTCCGAAGTTGAATATCATGTTTAACGCATAATTTCTTCTTTTCTTTCAATTACATTAAAGACATTTTTATTGGTTGGGTGAACACATTAAAGACAATTTGGAATTGTATAAAAAATAGAGAATATTAGTTTGAAAAATCCGCTCTTTATAATTTATATATACGTATATATAGATGATGTACTTTTAAAATAATGATCAACTTTGTTCAAGTAAAATAAAAAAAAAACTAACAGTGACAAGGAAACAATTGTTTTTTTTTTTGGTCAAACAAGGAAACAATTGTTAATTAATAGCAAACGAGCAACACTAGCTTTGGGTCTCTACCAGACCAATTTTGGGGCCCATTTATTTAAGATTAAAAATTAAAAATATGTATTTTTTTTAGATTTTTATATAAAGTAAGAGTTAATTTATGTTTGTTTATAATTATAAAAATTGTTTTTTTTTAAATTTCTTTTTTCGTCTCTCATCTCATTAAAATGAGATTAATTTTCAAAAGCTACTCAAAATAGCTTTTCATTATAATTAGATTTTAGATTATTTATAGATTTTGATTATTTTTAAAAGTTTAAATAAACATAAATAAATCTTTAAAAGTGATTAGTTTTTAAAAAAAAATCACAAAATAATATGAATTTAATAAACTCTTAATTTGTTGAATTAATTGGTCGATCGTGGAAACATTAAGCGTGAAGGGAAGGGACCATGCCTCCCAAAACTTTCAATAAAACACTGATTTCATATGGAGTACTTTTTCCAAAGTAAAATTTTAACTTATTTGTTATTTAATTTTTTAAATTACAGCATGTGACTCAATTTACTGTCTATTTAAATGAAAGTAAAAATATTTTCATTAGTGACTAATAACTGAAAGTCTTCTTTCTTCACGAGTTATTATAAAAGTAAGATATCCATATCAAATAGCTAGCAGAATTCTATGCTATAACCAATGAAGACAAGCATACCATTCTTTCTAGGAAATCACTTCCACCTATCAACTTTCCAAGTATTCTTAATTAAGAAACAATTTATTTTTCTATTTTATCATTCCCTTTAGAAATCTCCAAAAGTGTCATCATGTGCTATCGATGAGGAATAGGCAGATAAGCACCTAGGGCTAGCTACAATTGCAAGTTTGCCTATTGCATGATATTTGATATTGTTAAGATTTTGTAAGAGCATTTCCAATGAGAGTTGTTTATAGAGTTTTTATAACTTAAACAACTCTCATTAGTTAATTGTATTATTGGAGTGCATCTAAGTTACATGTCACATATAAGTAACTCACAAGTCACAAGTTGTATTTTTTATATAAACAACTTTTATAAGCAACTAATCATTGAAGTAAAATTTATGTGGTACTATAGGGTCACCAAAAATGAGTTAATTAAACAACTACTAAAAGCAACTCTTATCGGAGATTTGGTAATAATTTTTCCATACCGAAATGATGCTCATGTCGTAATCTACCTAAAGGAACCCTATAATAAGAATTCATTTTAGAACTACCACACTACATTGACTTGGAAATCAGTGCTCTTTGACATAAAAAGCATGGGAGCTAGCTAATCAAATTTAGCGTTGACTAGATACGCTTGACTCGAATGTCCAAGCCTAAGATAAGAAGGCACGCTGGGAGGAGTCGTAACTGCAATCTCTTGATATTATATTTACGGAAAATTATATCTTAAAATCATTAACGTAATGAAAACTGTTGTATTGGTAGGTTTCCACTGACATACAAAACCGTAGCTTACGACGCGGCTCTCTGGTTTGATTTGTTGGTAATTAAATTGATCTCACTCCTTATTGGGCATTTATTTAAATTAACAAGTTTAAGGATTAATGCCTGTAGCAATACCTTTGTCGGTAAGTTTAAGGATTAGTGCCTGTAAATATTTTTAGTGTTTTTTAATTGGTATTAAATTTTCGTTTTTAAATTATTATAACTAAATATACTACCTACAATTTTGGAGAAATTGCATTCACTTCCCCTAAGATCCATTTTAATGACATGTATCCCTCTATTTAATTTTTAAAAGACACACACTTCCCTTTAATTACACACATCCTCTGTTTTTGTAAAAGAGAGGAAGTGTATATATCTGTCATTTAAAGTAGATGAGGGGAGGTATATAAGGTCCAATTTTTCTAACAAATAGTTAAATATGATAAGTGTTTGTTTTAAAAATAGAGAAATCATATGTATTTATCATTAGTTTAAATATACCTTAGGAGATATGAGTGCAATTTTCCCTAAATTTTTTCCTCTAAACGGTTTTGGTTGGTTGCACTTCTGTGTCTCTGACGTAGGTAAGATACCATATCCTTATTATGGCTTATTGTATTTGTGTCAATAGTATAATAATATCACCTGAAAGACAATCACATTCTTCAACTTATCCTTCAAGACACGGATCAACGAAACTCGTGAAGTTGAAGTCTGTTCAATATTACAAGTATTAAATTAAAGACTTGACAAATGCTAATAATAAGTGTATAACGATAATAATTGATCAAAAAGCTAAAACGTATAAAATATCTATTAAAAACTATATACTACCTTTTAATAGTTAAGTTCTATTAATGCTGTCAAGAAAAAATTATTAAGTTTTATTTATTAATTTTATCATTAACATTCGTTAACTAAATTCTAGAAACAGAGAAGTCCATTGCTTATTTCATGATATGAACATACCTTTGGACGGTTCTATATTAGCAAAATCGTCGATGCTTCCCGTGTTTACCAGCTCGATCAACCTTTTTGAAAGAAAAAAAAATTGTTACACTGATTCTGTATATATGCATGCTTAATTAACAATTTTAATGGTCTAAAGCTGATGATATTCTCCTACTTTAGTTTTTAAGTTTGGAACCGTTAAATCTAAAAAGAGACTTTACAATTTCGAGGAAAAGAGAAGGAATGGTGGATGAAGTTAGCCAAAAGCATTAATATATGCAATGGTACAATTAATGTTGTATGGTTGGTGAGTGGATGATGACTTTTTTTTTATACGCACAATCCTGGCGGTACTAATTTGTGTTTGGCTAAGAGGTAAATAAAGTGAGGCTATAAATTATTTTGTCAATAGAGATCTAACTTGGGCACTAATGAACCCGTCCCCTTTAGAGCAACTTCAATGGAGGTGTTTAATGAGTGCTTATTAAGCACCCTAATGTGGAAAAAAAGGGTAGGTACTTAATAGAAAGAGATGTTTGTCTCTTGTTAAAAAATATAAAAATGAGTGATGTATACAAATGAGACCCACTTAAACACTAAAAAATAAATATTTCACTAAAAATGATATTAGATAAAATACATTAATTATCTGTGTTCAACCTCGTGGTTGAGTGGATGATGACTTACTTCCCTTGGAAATCAATTGTTAGAAAGATTGTAATGAAGGGAAGAAAGAAAGAAAGAGTGATGACGAAAACGGGTTGGTCCAGACTCCTGTCTATGTAATGGGTCAAGGACTACATCAAAGAGACACGAAAATGTGAACGAACACGAGAATGATAGCACCGCAATTTGAACAGTGAAAAGGGGATGATTAACTGTTCTCACAGGAGACTCCACCATTGAATCCTTGAAAAATTAATGACCAATGGAAACGCGCACACAAAGTGCGGCATCCCTTGGTGCCACGTTTTTAGCCCCCGCAACCCTTTCCCATCCACGTGTCAGAAGATGAAAACCCCCCCCCCCCCCAAAACTTACCTTACCGCTCCTCAACAAATCTATTTCAATAATAGAAAATGAGTAAATGGTCAAATTGCTCCTTGAAAGATATATACGGTGGTAAGTAAGTCCCTGAAAGTTAGAAATAAAAAAATTCGTCCCTGAAAGATGTCTTCGTTAGTCAAATTGGTCCCTGAATGTCATTTCGATCATTATTAGGGGTTATTTTGAAATTTTAAGAGTTTAGATAGGTTAAAAAAATAACTAATTCTTTTCTCACACAATCCCTCCCTCCTCCCCACCCCCACTCTCTCTCTCTCCTCTCCCCTCTTCCTCCCCTTTCCACCTCTCTCTCTCTCTCTCTCTCTCTCTCCCCCCCCTTTCCACCGCCCTCTCACTCTTCTCTCTCACCCTCTTCCTCTTCCTCTTCACCACCACCAACCCTCACAACTTCCTCTTCACCCTTCCCTCCCCCATCACCCTACCACCCCTTCAACCCTCCACCATAACCTTCCCACCCTTTTAATAACCCTCCACCACCACCTTCCCATTCCTTCAAATCTCCACCACCACTACCACCACATTCATTCCCTTTTCCTCCACCTCCACGTGGACACCCTCCACCACCACCTCGTCGATTTTCTCCACCACCCCCACACAGTCTACACTCGCTTTGACCCCCCTCCCCTCATTCATGGCTTCTCCTTTCTCTCTCTCTTTTTCCTCCCTCACGCATGACACATGACAATTACAATCCCTTGTCAACCCTCCATCTATTTCTTATTCTTCTCATTCCTTTACTTACCAGTGTAGACTTGGGTTGGCCATGCATCCATTTATTAGTTTATTAGTAAGGCAACACAACCCCCATTATAAATGGCTGGTAATGAGTCCCTTTCATTCATAAAATGCGTGAGGGAGAAAAAAGAGAGAGAATGAGGGGAGGGGGGTCAAAGCGAGTGTGGACTGTGTGGGGGTGGTGGAGAAAATCGACGAGGTGGTGGTGGAGATTTTAGGGAATGGGAAGGTGGTGGTGGAGGGTTATTAAAAGGGTGGGAAGGTTATGGTGGAAGGTTGAAGGGGTGGTAGGATGATGGGAGAGGGAAGGGTGAAGAGGAAGTTGTGAGGGTGAGGGAGTTGTGAGTGAAGAGGAAGAGGAAGAGGGTGAGAGAGAAGAGTGAGAGGGCGGTGGAAAGGGGGGGGGGAGAGAGAGAGAGGGAGGTAGAAAGGGGAGGAAGAGGGGAGAGGAGAGAAAGAGAGAGAGTGGGGGTGGGGAGGAGGGAGGGATTATGTGAGAAAAGAATTAGTTATTTTTTTAATCCATCTAAACTCTTAAAATTTCAAAATAACCCTTAATAATAATTGAAATGACATTCAGGGACTAATTTGACTAACAAAGACATCTTTCAGGGACAGATTTTTTTATTTCTATCTTTTAGGGACCTACTTGCCACCGTATATATCTTTCAGGGGGCAATTTGACCATTTGCTCATTTTTATTTCAATTGTTTTCTTATGTTTTTGTCATTCAATGTTCACAATTCTCTCTCTTTTTACTACTAGACTAGGATACAAGGTGCCATTTTTTTTAATTACACTAGGCACCATTCTTTCCTGACACAAAACTCAATATATTTAATAATCTCAATTAATTTGAAATATAGCAATTTGATAAAATAAAATTAATTTGATTTAATTAATTAAAATTAAAATAATATTACAAATAAATCATTATCTATTTTCTAACTTTTATCATTACATATTATCTATTTATTTAATAAAATGAACCTTTTATTATTTTATAATTAATTAATTATTATTTAATTACTATATATGAAAATCATGCCATGAATGAGACACGTGTCACCTGTTCTCAGGTTAGAACACATGTCACATCCCAAATATTTTTATTTTCCCGTTAAACTATTTCATCTTCTAGACTTGACAACTGCCAACTCTCAAATTTTTTTTATTATCCACAAAAACTATTTTGTTTGTTGGATTTTTTGTTTATTTATTTATTTATGCAAAAAATAGTAGTCTGTGATATATTTAATCACAATTTATACATTTTTTATAAACTTAAATTATATTTTACAAGCTATTTACATGATATATAATTTAATAATATTTTATAATCAATAACAAGTGATTTAACAAAATAAGTAGTCCCGTTTGAGACATCCGATAATAAAATAAGTAAAAACCAACGTGACATGTGCAATCGCACGGGTACCATGCTAGTATTACTAAAAGCAAACCTTTCCCATCCACGTGTCAGAAGATGGGAAAAAATTTCCCCCCGAAATCACCGCTCCTCAACAAATGCTTCCATTCTTCCTCATTTATTTACAGACACCCACCTTACTTCATCTTTTATGCATAATTTTTTATTTCTACACGTTAGTGCGATGTTAGTGGACACATTAACGATCACATCATATATTTTTATTTTTACCATTAAAATGGTGTTTATTTGCATTTTTTTACTTATTTATTTGTTCTAATAATTATTTATGAGCTATATTTTTTTTTTTATTTTATTTTCTACCAGCAAAACGGTGTTTGCTTACCGTTTCACTCATTTATTTGTTCCAATAGCTTTCTATGGCTATAAATTTAATTTTCTTTTGATTTTATTTTCCACCAGCAAAACGGTGTTTGCTTACAGGCTTCACTCATTTATTTGCTCTATTAACTTTCTACGATCTATAATTTTATTTTTGTTTTAATTTTATTTTTGATTAGCAAAATAGTGTTTGCTTACAGGTTTTACTCATTTATTTGTTATAATAACTTTTTACGGGCTATAAATTTGTTTTTCTTTCGATTTTATTTTATTTTCGATCATTAAAACGGTATTTGCTTACATGTTTCACCTATTTATTTGTTCCAATAACTTCTACGGGCTATAAATTTATTTTTTTTTAATTTTATTTTATTTTCAATCACCAAAACGATATTTACTTACGAGTTTTACTCATTTATTTGTTCCAATAAATTTCTACGGGCTATAAATTTATTTATTTTTTTGATTTTATTTTCAATCACTAAAACGGTATTTGCTTACAAGTTTCACTCATTTATTGGTTGCAATAACTTTCTATGGGTTATAAATTTATTTTTCTTTTAATTTTATTTTCGATCACTAAAACGGTGTTTGCTTACACTTTTCACAAATTTATTTGTTTCAATAGTTTTCTACAACTATAAATTTATTTTTCTTTCAGTTTTATTTTCCACCAGCAAAACGACTTTTTTTTTTGGATAAGCTAAAGATATATTAATAACAAGCATTAAACCCGAGCACAAGCTATGTCCAGATTTAGAAACAAAAAGAATACAAAGCGAATGTTTGCCTGACAGAACACCCAAGGTCCCAAACTCATGACCAAACAAAATTAGTTTGCTAAGATATACAATAGTTGGTAGAGTTTCTATATCCTTTTGATATACAGTAGTTGGTAGAAAACTTCACGCTTATATTGAGGCAAGTTTTTTGGTTATACATATATGAGATGAGGTTACCTTTACAAAACTCTTGGTTTATATTTTTGCATTTACAACTCTTCAAAAAGAATTAAAGGGATATATTCCCCATCCTTCTCATCTTTTAGAAAAGAAAAAAATTTTACCCACATTTCGGAGAAGGATTATCAAGTTCTATCAAAATATTTTCTAAATTACTTCAAAAATCTTGGTTACTATGGTGTAATATCCTTTTTGGAGAAAGGGTGTTACATTTTGTGGTATCAGAGTCCGGTTCAATCTTTTAGGGGATGTTAGGTCATAGGTCTATTAAGCCTAAGTTGTATGAACTCTGATGAGTTATTTTTGCTATATGATTTTGTGTGAAATCTGATAGATTTGTTTGTTTCTGGAAAATTTGGTGTCAAGGTTGTATCGGTATGGGACGATACAGCTGCGGAATCCGAGACTATACTGGTATGGGACAGTAGAGTTGAAGGGAACTTGATAGAATTAATCGGTACTACCTATGTCAACAATACTATACAGGTATGAGACTATATAGGAAATAATTTTCTTCTGAAAAATATGTAAGTGAGGACAAAACATGTGGTTAGAATTCATGTTAGTTCGTAGGGAAAAAGTTATTAATTCGAAAAGTCACCAGATGATTACATAATAGTATAAATTTTAATTAAAATTGTGTGCAATTGTTTGATTTTCTTTGTAGATTTAAAGAAGTTGTGATAAATTCTAAGTTGCTCTTACCTGGATAGTTGCCTAGTAGGAACCCAACCTTATGCATTAAGTGTATGATCTGGATGATGACACGATTAGTCATAAGAATTATTATTGCTTTCTTGCTACTTAGAGTCAAGGTATGAGTCTAGCTAACCCATTAACTTGCTGGTAGTAATGAGATAACAATAGTTATTGATATGCATTAATAGGTCGAAATCCTTAGAGCAAAGGAGTTCAAGGTTTGATTCCAAACGAAAAGTGAGAAAATACTCTGTAGTAGGAATAGAAATGTTCTAAGCTTAGTAGTTGGACATATAGATGAATGGAGTGGTATTTAAAGATTTTTATCATATAAAGGTTTTCAGGTGATAAGGGTTATTTTACTAAGAGAATAGTATGCGAGAGTTATATTTAACGTTATTCTAAATACGTAATTTCGAGGACGAAATTATTTCTAGGAGGAATGAGGCTTCTATGCTTCTTGACGGAATGCGGCTCTTGGAAAAAAGGCATATATGCTAACACGTGCAGCTAGATAGATGATGTTCTAAGATATTGACACGTGTCAGGGGCTTAAATTTTTTAAATAAAAATAGAAATAGATATCCCGCTGTCTCTCCCCGAAACTTCACAAGAGAATTAAAGCAGAATGTGACACATCACCATCACAATACAAGACACCATACTCCTTCTTCAGGAGATGTTATTAATATTAGAGTCCACGGTTTTTCCTCTCAACCCACTGACAGGAGCCGCAAAAATTCATGAATTTCTTTTTTCAATTTATAGTTAGGTACGTATATATTACTATATAACTCCCAGTCCAGTTGGAGATATATATAAATTATTATAAGGGAGGGGACAGAGGGAAAGTTTGAGGTAAATTATTATTGAAATTTATCCAATAATAAAAATATCTTAAGAAATTAAGGGCGCATATATTGAAATTATTATTAGCATGTTCATACTAAAAACTAAAAACATTAATTTTTGATTAGTGATAAAGAACTAAAAACATTAATTGATATCACAATTGAGTTAAAATTATAATAATTGATACAATTTAGTCTTATTAATTGATATGATCTTTATCCACTCGAACCCACCCTGACTCTGACTGGAAAAAAAACTACATGTTTTGATCGAGTTTGGATTTGGGTTCAGATTTTTCCCTACATTTAAAGTTGGAGTCTTAGTCAGGGAAACTATACCTGCTCGCAAAACCCGCCCCACTATTATGAGCTTACAAAAATGATATTTATCTTGCTTAAAATATAATATTTAATACATTAGTATTATTAAAATATATATTTTTAATTCTTTATTTACTTATTAATATTTGTCTAACTAAATATATTAAAAAAATATCTTAAAAATAGAGTATTGAATTATTTTAATTCTATCCAAATAAAAAAATAAGAATAAGAATTAAAAAAAAATTATACCCGAGAGACAGAGGCAGGAAACCCGAACCCCGCTTCGGGGCGGGGCCAGGGACAAATAAAATCCAAACCAGGCCCGCTCTCTTGTGACATCCCTATGAGCATTGCAGACATAACACGGAAAGTGTTTTAAAAGCACGTGTGTCTTTGAAAATTTGACGTCTCCACTTCGACGGCAAATGACTCGGATATATTAATATTATTATAGCATATGGGTGTTTAGAGATTAGATGAAAGATTAAAGAAGAAAGATGCATGACGTCTCCCAAATGACGTTTCCACATTTCTCACTTGCGCGCGCGCGCGCTCGCTCGCTTTCACTCTTTAATTTCATCACCATTCACACACTCACTCCCATCACACTCATATTCCTTAATTAGTTTCCTCCTTTCTCTATATAAATAAACGTGTATACATGCCACAAAGCCACAAACACTATACAAACTTCACAATTTCATCTCATTAATTCCCAATTTAGTTTCTCGTAAACACGTCTTAGAAATTAAGAAAAGGGAACAACAGACAAAGATTTTAACTATACTAATAATGGATCCTCATCCTCATCCTCAGCCTCAGCCGGGAAGTCAACCTCCTTGTTCTTCTTCAACCAAGGTTGAAAGAAGGCTGGTAGAGAAAAACAGAAGAAACCAGATGAAGATCCTCTACTCCAAACTCAACTCCCTCCTCCCCTCCTATAACCCCAAGGTTCATTTTAATTTTAATTTGATCACTCTTCAAATTATGTTAATTGATTATATCACTTTGAAATAATATAATGCTGATTTGGAGGACTACTATATATATATATTTAAAATTAGTTAATTACATTTAGAGATGTTCTGATCAATCACTTATTGAGTGATTATTGATGTGATTATACTATATTATATTATATATATAGGAAGCGGTGCCGCTGCCAGACCAAATAGACGAGGCGATAAACTACATAAAGAGGCTAGAGGGAAAAGTGAAGATGGATAAGGAGAAGAAAGAGAGGTTGCTGATGGGAACTAGCACTAGCAGCAGCAGCAGCAGCAGGAATAATAAGAGATCCCGTGGTGGTGGCGGTGATTTTGCCGCCGCTGCGAAACCGCCACAATTTGAGATTCACGAAACGGGATCCTCACTAGAAGTAGTTCTGAGGTGTGGGCTAGAGAGCCAGTTCATTTTCTATGAGATCATTCGCGTCCTCCACGAAGAGAACGTCGAGGTTCGGAGTGCCAATTCCTCTTTGGCCGGAGATTCTGTGCTTCATGTTGTGCACGCCGAGGTATACATCTATCAATTTCGTTTTAATTAATTTTAATTTTAACAATAAACTTAATCATTCAATTTTCTCTCTTAATTTGATTATATATATATATATGGCTTTATGTGTGCAGATTCCTCAATCTTCTCTTCAATTCGGAGCGACGAGGGTGAGTGAGCGATTGAAAAGGTTTGTGAATGGATCCTCCAGTGATGTGGAAATACAGCCCGCGCTATGGGATTTTGAAATTGGCACTGATGATTTGTGGGGTTTCTAGATCATTCATCTTCCAAATAAAATGATCGAGCAATATTAAACATATAGGGTTACTGGGGCCAGAAGCACTTTTTGTAAAATTAGAAGCAGAAAATTAATAATATTTGCTTATCAGTATAACAAGTTTTAAGAGACGTAATTAATTCTGGTCTACCTCTGATTGTTGAATTCAATTCTACACAAAGCGGCAGGGATGGGTACAGAATATTAATGTTCCGTGTTCTGATATAAATTTTGACCTAGAAATTATTTTAGGAGTATTTTTTTTTATAGGCGACCTAGGAATTAATGAATTATATAACTAACAAGAGATGGTTTATCTTGTTTTTGTCAGGATTTATAACTGCCAATATTAATTATTTCAGAAAAAAAAAGGCCATCACTTCAAATTGATGTCAAGTGTGTCAAACTATACATCAAGCTCTCAAATCATGTCCATAAGCAAGCAAATAAATTAATTATATCCTCGGATCGTCAATAGTAGTACTAATCCTAATTAATGACAAATTTCATAAGCTTTACTTTATTTGGTTTTCAATGCTCAAATTGGATTACTTTGTGAAAGAGGTTCATGAGAGATCCAAAAACTGTACTAAACATCTCGCACACTGCTTTTTGGACTTTGTTAAAACTTAACAGGTGTCTTAACCAGCAAACATTATAAACGATCAAATTAATTAATTTAACGGGCTGTAGGTTCTTTTCATGTCTATGTAGTTGAGCTATTATCAAGTATCAATCAATGGTTCTTTATATAAGAAACAAAGAAAATCAGGTAAATTACTCAAAATCAAGGCATTCTTTTTCAATAAAGGGTTATATTGTAAGCTAGATCAATCTTGTGTCTTTATGAGCATAAGCTAAATTTATATATGCCTTTTTATGAGATCCTTATCGAGGGTTATAATGGTTGATGGAATTTTGTAAGGTTATTGATAAAATATGGAGCACTTCTGATTGCATTTTCCTTTTAATTAATTTATTCATATATTGGGAAATGATATTTAGGCATAATTTCTTTTAATTTTTATATCATTTTATTTTGAATAAATTTAAAAAAGAGAGAGTATATATATTGAGGCATGATTTTTTTATTTTATTAACAAAAAAAAATATTATATGGGAAACATCATATTCTTCTAAAGTTCAAACTCACCCCATCATAATTCACACTTACATCATTCGAAATTATGAATTTAAGGAATCTCTAAAACCATTATATATTCTGTTACTACAAGTGTGAAAATGTATATTCTAATGTTAAAATTTCACATGACAATTGTTTATTAGATGGGAATAAATCATTTTCTGTTAAAATTTCATGTCATGACTTTATCAGGTAAAAGGTTATATAAAAGTTTGTATGATCTTTCTCTCTTTTTTTTATATAAATATCAATAAAGTGAAATTTTAACACCAAAGAATCTAATCTCTAAATGGTTGATTAAATATGATTCAACTTAATAAAGTTGAATTAAAAGATAGATCGACAAACGTTTCATTGATTCATTTATCAAAATGTTTTACAAATTATATTTTTCAATATATACACCGATCATCTTTTTATTTTTTTGCTGGTATATGCATGAATTAATGTCATAGATTTGCTCTTGTTCTGTTCTGTTTTTTTCTATAATTATTTTGTATCTTTTCCTTTTTTTTTTCTTCGTACTTTACAGGAGTGGAAAGAACTAACATTTTTGCATTAGGTTTTATGCATGTGTTCAAACTTCATTTCTTCCCTTTGTATTGTACACCAAAAAAATGCTATGAAATGAAGGTGGTATCGTATCCGTGAATAAATTCATGCGAAGCAATGTGGCTGCAGCCGACCCTGCAAAATCCTCAGCCTAATTATAAGCATCCGTTTTAGCTAAGAAGTTATTAGAAGACCTATGAACATATCAGCAAACGGGCGAAATACCAAACATTAAGTCTTTCTGAAGCAAAAAACTGTTCCAAACCATTGAGTTAGGTATATGTCGTCATTACTTTTTAAAATAAAAGTTCAATTTCAGCATAAAAACATAATTATACTTGTTCATGACTTTTTATATTTCAAGCCTAAAGTTTAGTATATGTCGTCATTACTTTTCTTTGCATGCATGTATGTGTCTCCAATTATATGCTGTATTTTTTTTTAAGAAATTATATGCTGTATTTGGCATTAAAGATTTTAGAAATGGTAATGTTAACAAGTGTCTTAAAATATTTATTAAAAATTTTAAAATCAAAATATTTAATGAAAATTACAACAAATTTATATATATTCTTCAAATTCAGTACGTGTGTCGATCGATCTCAATATTGGATAACCCGGAATAAAATTGAAGCGACACAAAAAATCTTAATGTCAAAGCAATTGTTGCATTAAGATATGTTACTCCCTCTTGTCCAAAATATAAACAACAAAGACACTTTTTTTTTTGGTCCAAAATATAAACAACATTCATCAATTTTTATATAAATTAAATACTAGTTTTTCAATTATACCATTTATTTAATACAATATTTATATTTATAAGAGACACAAAATGGGATAATTTTGGGGAAAAAAAAATTAGAATTAGTGAGTATTAATTAAAATTATCTAATTTCAAAACATTCTTTAGTCTATATATTTTTGTACTATATTGTTTATATTTTGGACTGGAGAGAGTATTTGGTTTGTGCATTTATGCAAGACATTTTGAGCAAGGTTGTATAGAGCGAACAATTTCATGGAACTACATGTAAGGTACTTTTTTTTTTCTATAATTAATGTTAAATTTTGACTTAGAAGAATTCAATTATACACGTTCTTGAAAATCAGTATGCTGATGTTCTGGTACAAGGAAAATGACACCAAAGTCTGGCATTTCTTTAAAGAGTTTCACGTCTAGTTAGTACTTTTTCCTTTTCTGTGTCTGAAATGACAAAAAAAAAAAAAAGAGGAGAATAACTGGATGAGATTCAAAATGGAAAAGCCATAGATCCATTTTTTGGACGGTGTTCTAATTAAGATTTGTTTATATTTTTTTATTTTACCTAAATGAGAAGAATAAGTATATGATCAAAATGGCCCATCGACTTTGTTGTTATTCATATTTATTTCTACTGTTCAATGAACAATGTTTATTTAGCACAGGATGCAATCAGTTGTGAGGACCCTGGAAACGGAAATGAGGACAATCTGTAAAATTGACGAACTGAATAATAAAATTAGAACAACGAAATTGCTTGATCATAGTTCTGGATGCCCCACATAAATTCCCATCTCAGCAACCAGCCATTTAAGCTGAAAGATACCAAACTTTCAAATAGACGCCACCAATCAATTAAGCAATGCCTCCCATTCAAGTGTTTCACCAGCAAACATGGGAATAATATCTCCGAACGGAAATGAGAAACACTCAGGTACTCTCCAAGGAGATTTCCTCAGTTTAATCTTTGACTTGTTTCTGGGGAGACCATAAAAGTCAGGTCCATTAAAACTTGTAAAAGCCTCCAGCTTGTCAAGTGCACCAGCCTAAAACATAGACCATACTCACATACCATAAAGCACACGAGAAATGTATGTGAACAATTACAGACACAAGTTTGTATTATCAGACATCATCACCATCTCTAACATATAAGGGATATACTTGCTTATTTTGCAAATTTTTTGGATATAATATTTTTATTTCTATCACACAAAAAAAATAATTAAATATTAATTAATCTCAGAGAAACTCAAGCATATTCCAATCAAACGATATAAATCTCCCCTGCTTCCGAAATCCACCCAAATGCACATTTGTGAAATGAATACGGGAATACAAATATTGACATATTTATTATAAACATTCTAATAAAAATGTTACCTCTTCAAAAACCTTGGCATATAGTGATAGAGAAACCGGGGAGTTGTATATGCCAGCACATCCACAGGGACATTCCTTATTGCGCCTATCATGTGGAGCACTATCAGTTCCAAGGAAAAATCGTTTACTTCCACTAGTGATAGTTGAAACAATAGCCTGTCCTAAATAAGAAATAAAAGAAATTAGATCAAGGTAAGATGACCAAGACATGTACAGTTTGCTAACACAATTATCTAAAAGAAGATCCTTGTGCCTAATGACATTTTCTCAACCTAACTTAGGAATTAGCACAGTCTATGAAGTCTGAAACTCTTCAATAGGACTGTGTACTCTCTGCAGAAAAATTGGAATTTAGAGAAGTATAATGTATAATGATGTCCAAAGTTCAAACTTCAAAGACCATATGATGCACTGCAACATATTTCTCTTTTCCCATGCAAGTCAGATCAATCAGGAATCTGATAAATTTATTAACAACAATATAACACCACAAGAAAATTATAAAATTCATACCTTTTAAATCATTACTTCATTTTTTTGACAGTCATTATTTCAAATTCTAACCGGAAAAGTCTGATATATAATATAACACCAAGAAAATGTTGAAGCTTTCTAGACAGTATGGGAAGAGAAACAAAGTAACATACTATGGATCTCTCTTTTAAGCACAGGAAGACAGTAATTGTGAGGCTGTAAGCCGCCTTTGAACAAAGCATTGCGATTGAGAAGAATATGCTGCGGTGTAACAGTTGCTGCTACATAACCTTACAAACATAGCAAATCATAAGAAGGATTTTACAACAAACAGTACAATACAATGACAAAATCTCTCTCCCAAGTAATATATTACAATACCTTCTTTGCAGGACTCTACAAATTTAACTGCATCCTTGGTAGTAATATGCTCCATCACAACCTTCAGCTGTGGAAGCCTTTGAACTAAAGGCTCTAAAACTGTTTCAATAAAGACTTTTTCCCGGTCAAAAATATCAACTTCTGGATCTGTAACCTCTCCATGAACCTGTCATGTATGAGAAATCACGAAGAAAACTTTTTGAGTACTTTATATACACACAAAAGACATGCATAAAGTATGAACCATGTCAATGGATCGCACTTGGCTTGCCATAGGCACCACTGAACTCAAAGTCAAGTACTGAAGTGTTTGTAGATATTTTCATTGTGGACAAGCTTTGGTATCCAAAAACGTAAATCTATTACTGTGGTGAAATAATTAATAATTAATTCATGAACAATTTAACTTATAACTGGTTTCAAATCAAGGATCTTTCATCAGGGAAAACATGGCAGCATAAAGCAGGAAAAACATTCTTATACATCAGTATAAGAATAAGCATATTACAGTCTCTCTCACACACACACAAACAAAAAAACTGGGGGAGAGAAAATATAAAGAAACACAACAGAGCCACAAATAAAAGTAAATGAATTACCAATAATGGTAAATCTTGCTTAACCATTTCCTCAAGAACAGAATAACATTTTCCAAAAAGATCTGTAACACCATCTTGGGAGTTTGTTGTAGCACCAGCAGGATACAACTTCACACCATGAACAAATCCACTTCTTTCTGTCAATGCACGTAGCACCATAGTCAAGTAGTGTACTAGGTTATAAGGGGGGAAAAAGGCCAAAGCTGGCTTGGTATGGAAGGTGTAATCTAATCAAATGATAATTGACTACTGATTGCTATGGTCCATGGGAAAGACATTTTTAGTGATCAAATAAACATTATACACATAAAATACTAGGCTGATCAGTGAGGTAAAAGCTATAAGGTAATAAGGTAAAAGAAGACGACAGAAAATTCATTTTAACGGGATTCTGAACAAAACTTACATATATAAAAATAAACACAAATTAAATTTACTGACAGTTAAACATTCTTCTTTTCCATACTCCATAACTAATATTCCTTAAATTTGTGTACTCCACTGATTAGACTTACTTGCAAGTTTAATCTCATCACGAGTTGTCATGTCTGTTAGGTAAAGTGTCATCAGAGGAGTGAAGTTGCTATTTTTAGGTATTGCTTTCAAAATGGACTCTCGATATGTAATAGCAGCAGCCGTGGTAGTGATCGGTGGTTTCAAATTTGGCATCACTATAGCCCTTCCAAAATGCTTTGCACTGTTGGAGCAATAGTTATGAATCAGATCTCTCTTAAATATCACTGGGAATGCATTAAAAAAAAATGAACACGACAAAACTAAAACTAAAAATATGTTATATGAAAGTCTTCCTTACATTAACTCCACAAAAAATTAGGAATTAGCATAATATCATTGAGTTTTTCTTATCACTAGTGAAATGACCTGTGAGGGATGACAGCTTCAAGAAGGGCACCATCACGGAGGTGAAGATGCCAATCATCAGGTTGTGTAATAGTAAGCTCCATCCTTATGCTTATCAACTTTCTTCTAATACAACCTGAATACCTGTAACAGAAGGGCAACAAAACAGAATAAGCACTAGCAGAATCACAGTGTCAGAGAGAGAACATAATTAAACATAATCAAAACATATAATTTGATTACAACGCAAGCTCTACATACACTATTAGTCTGTAAAAGGTATTAAGAATGTAGAAGAATATCAGAAGAAAGTCAGAACCAATGTATTAAGTATTAAGAACACTGGTGATGCACATGTGGCTTTTTTCTCTCCGCCTCAAAAATGTTAAAGCTAATAATCAATCATTGGTATTTTCTTGCAGAAGGAAACTCAGAGATCTTCTAATTATTTTTTCATGCAGAAGCATAAGCATTACGGTGATGTAGAAGAATAATAGGAAAAAAATTACTTTTTAAATCTTTAAGAGGCAACTACAGCAGAAAAGTTGAGAAAGGAAAATGCTACAAGCCTACGATGAGGGCGCCGGCGACGGCAACTACAACAACCTGGATTAGGTAGCTCCGACGACGGAAACTACTGTAGAGGGCGCCGCTGCTCAGACTTCAGTACGCTAGACTACCGGGAGAAGGCGCCGAGACCTGCGAGCGCTCTGGTGCGGTTGAGCCGCGGAGGGTCGATTCCGATTGGGTGCTCCGGTTGGTTGCGGGGGAGAGGGGAAATCTGAGTGAGTTCTGGTTTGTGTTTTCTCTCAACTGAAAGTCTGAAACTGAAAGATGAGGGCGCGCAGGGCTGCGTCTTTTCCCAATTTTTGTATCCCCAACAAAAAAAAACCCAAAACCGGGTCATTATGGCCCGCCGTGTCACCGGTTTGCCCACAAACAGGTCGGGTCACCCAGATCCATATCATATCCATTCTAACACTCAGCTCGGATCCGTCAAAGCGGCCGGTCCAAAGTCCAAACCAAGTTTAATAATACTGCTAGATACTATCGTTCATTTGACCAAAAAAAAAAAAGATACCATCGTTCTGTTCAAAATAATGTGATTTTAAGGAACCATAATGGTTTTTAAATTGGTTTTAAATCCGGCTTTAGATCTAAAATTGCAATTTTTAGATCTAAAAGTGCAATTTTAGATCTGCTTGAGTCACACCAGAAGCTCCAAATCATTATAATCCCTCGCCCTCCCTTAAGAAAACACACGAACTAGAGCCGTCAAATTAGCCCAGCCCACCCCCTTTCAGCCCTGACCCATGTGGGCTAGGGTCAAGAGGCCGACAGGGCCAACAAGCCCACGTATGAAAAAAGCCCACAGGGCCAAAAGCCCTATGGGCCAGGGCCAGCCCATGGGCTTTGAAACTTTAAAAAAATTATTTTTTAATAGAGTAAATAGCCAAGCCTATTCTATTGAGATGAAATATATATGCTCATAAATTGAACACTTGAAGTAAACTGGTAGTATATATGACAAAATTGTAATTGTTTAAATTTTAGATCATACATTTTTATACAAAAATTGTGCGCATCTAAAAACAAAATGAATTGATTTGGTCTTATATGTAAGCAAATGATCAATCTCTGACATGAATTCAAATGCCAATAACTATATACTTTCATAGCGTCTCGAAGGCTATATACTTACAGTATATATGACCCACAGTGGAACATGGGTATCAAAAAGAAAGTTACTTGTATGACTTAATAAAATATAATACAATAATAATAAATACACAACAATTCTCGAATTATTTTAAGCAAAAAATTATGCATATGAGTAAACGAAAATTAATGGAAGAGAGCTCTCTGCAAATCCCAAACTAAAAACACAGTTTGTTCAAGTTGCGCCACGTATGAGAGAATTGCACCTTAGCTGTCACTACCACAATCACAAACAATAATTTGGGGATCACTGTATTCTTCTGGTAGCGTTTTCAAAGAGCCATACACAACCGACCATGTAAAGCACTGCATCATCTATCTCCGCCTTCTCCGCTTTAAAAAATTTCAACACTCATTAGGGTGGGGGCTAACCCACGAAGCCCCCAGCCCTAACCCATCGGAAAATATAATTTTGTGGGTAGGGGCTAATCATAACCCACTTGAGAAGGGGCTGTTAGTTTAGTGGGTTTATGGAGGGGCCAAGTGGGGTGGACTGTGGGCTCTAGCCCATATTGACAGCTCTAGCACGAACAAACTTCTGCAGACAAACACATGAATCAAGAGAAATTGAATTCGAAGTTGAAGAAACAAATTTTTTCCTCGACCAAACAACAATTCAGTAAAAGGATATTCAAATTCAAATCTTCAACAAACCACAACATTTCACAATTTCAAATCACAAAGTACAAATTAAATTAAAATGAAAACAACGGGAAAAAAAAAAAAACGTTGAGGAATTCAAATTGAAGTTGTTTAAAAGCTCAGAATCCTATTTCCTAGGGAACAGGATCGGAGTTAAGAGAACATGAATTTGAGATTGGAGATTGAACATGCGAGTGAAATTGAGTGAGACCATTAGCGGCATACTCACCGGACTGAGCTTTTTAAAATTTGGTGCACCGCAGGTTATGGATCTAGTGTGGGTAACTATTAATTTTGCACACCAGTAGAACCATTTAGTTTCAGGAAATTTTTTTTTTTCATTTTTCACTTATTTTAATTATAAAATTGTTATATTATTATTTATTTTTAAAGATTTGTATAAAAATAGTAAAAATTAATCTTTTCTTTTTTACTTTTTGAATAAATCTTTAACATATATATAATATATTAAAAAAAAAGAATTAACCAGACAAAAAAATTATTATAAAATATATAACTGAGGATTTGTTTTAAAAAATAAACACATTGATTTGGCTTTATTTTAGTGATACAATAACATATACTTAATATACTTTTGGTCCTTATAGTATAGTGAGTTTTCATTTTAATCCTATAAAAAAGTCATAACTTTTGTGTTGCTATAATAATTTTTTTTCATTTTAGTTTCTACCAATAGTTGACTTCTATTAAATAAAAATTTAAATATAAAAAATATATGTTTCTAATTTTTATAATATACATGGTTTTCATTTTAATCCTTCTGAAAAAAAAAAAGTTTTATATTTTGTGTACCTAACCCTCTCTCATTCCCCTTCCCCTAATTGGTACCCTCTCCCATCGCATTCCATGGACGGACCAACCTGCCATGACCCCCTTCTCAGGGTACTCCACTGATAATGTTATGTTAAAGGTGTTGTGTACAACCGTGAAAGAAAGTCAACATTTTCTGCAACTAATTAACATCCTCACAGCTATAGTAGTCTATCTCTACCATTAGTCTCATTATTAATTAATTGCAACAGGGACACCTTTTCGCATTTGCACCGCCAAACAAATTTACATACGTTGTTAAGAGAGCTACCAGGAATACATTAACAAATATGTAATTCAGACAGAATACAAAAGGAAATTATCCAAGTAGCTAGGCTAAAAATTGGTGAACTTCCAGAAAGAACCGCTTTTACAAGGAAGCAATTGTATCAAACTTATCAATAGTCCTTTTGAAGGATCATGGTCTTATGCAGTTTAAAAGTAAAGTGGAGGGGACTGTATCTGCATTATTGACTCAAAGAACATTAATTTATATTATGAAACTTAAAAATACAATGATATCCTGTTATTTATTTGTATCTCAAATCTCTTTTCAATGAATACATATGTATCTATTTATTCTTGGGTATCTCGGAGATATCCGTAGCTGCTTTGGATATGTCTTCAACAGCTTTCTCCATGCAGAGCTTGAGTTTTAGTTCATCTATGAATCCCTTTAGTGTTCTCAGGGTGATTCTTAATGTTTCCACATAGCTCACAATTGTAATGTTTACATTCTGCAACCACACACACGTACAGGTAAGCATGTTAGAACTCGAATAATGATCCCAAGCCACTATATATATGTGGGGTGGAAGTCAAACTTATTAGCTCATTCAAAAAGAGTTGCCATCAAAATGTGAAGTCAGAACGACATTACTGAAGCAAAGAGAATATATATAATGAAACCTACAAAAAAAAAAACAATTAAAAGCATGATATCTCATACCTCAGGTCCACCTGTCATGGTGAAATACAAGCCATTTATAGGATGATTTTCCAAAACCATATGCTCTACTGGCCCAATTAAGTTAGAGAGAACAACACTAGAGTTCCCCAGAGTGTTATAGATTATTTTAGCTACAGCCTGAAACACCAACTCAATAAATCAGGGAAGTTCCAAACGAAAAAGTGATTCTCTGTACTAATACTAATATATAATATAATATATATAATACAGGACAAAGCAGAGAAATTCCAAACTAAGAAAATTTATTATGTTAAAATTTTATGTTTAGCTCCCTTATAGATATTAAATTGATAGTGCTATATACAAAATTTTGATGATCATGATATAAAGTTTTTAGGTGAGCACCTCGGGCCCTCTTAATTTCATCTCCAAATCCAAGAGCAGGCCTATGAGATGAACACTGAAAGAACGTCTCTTCCTCTTGATTTGTTTATGGGCACTCCAAACAAACTCAAGAGGGTTGGAGATTGTGGATTGGCTTAGCTTAGGTATTGCTACTTGTAAGAAAGAAATTCGGTTCCCCCAAAGACCTTTGGACCCAGGTTTTTGCATCTCCTTGATTGACTGGTAACCTCCAATATCTCTTGTGTTGAGCATGACCACAGCTGTGGAATTTGCTGTTTTTGTCTTGTCATTCATCTCTTGCATGTAAAGCCTAATCCCATATAAGATCACCCCCGTGAGCACATCATTGATTGTCTGCACTTATGTCACAAAAAAACAAAAATTAGGCTAGCTTAGGACCCGTTAACTTGGGTTTCTATTTTCTGTTTTCATTTTTAATCACAAAACTGCTACGTTGTTTTTAATATGTTTTCTGTTTTCACTGTTTCTTGTGCAAATATTCAAAAACGAGAAACATATTGAAAACAAGGTGGCGATTTTGTAATTGAAAGAGAAAACAGAAAATAAAAACAGAAAACATTGTCCCATGATACGATTGATATAGCTAATTAATTGATCTGGCTAATTAATCTTACCACTCCAAGCTTTGACTTGATTCCTTTGATATGATCAAGAGATAATGATATGTTTGACAAGGCAAAAGGCTGAGACTCAGTTCCTTCATATCCTGACCTTATAGGTGTTTTGTCATCTTCAATCATCCTTGTCTTGATTAAACTTGATCCAAAATCTGATAAGGAGCTAAAAAAGGAGGAGATATCCGAATGCAACTTCTTAAAAAGGCTTTTCTTTGCATAATCTGGTTGTGTTCGTGAGGGAAAAGATAGTGGGAGAGAAGGGTCATCAGCTCTTTTCAGACAAGACAGAAGAGCACCCATGAGGGAATAACCATCCCCAAGAGCATGGTGAAGTTTGAATATCAAGGTGCCAGCAGCATTGGTTGTTGGGTACTTGATGATATGGATTTCCCATAGTGGCTTGTCTTGAGGCGTTCTCTCAGTTAGAATCCTTGATACATAGTCATCAAGATACTGATCATATAATTCAGATGATGAATTAGTGCTGTGATCAGGAAATATGGGAATCCTTAGGTGCTCTTCGGGCTTCACTTCAACCTGTTGCCACCTCATCTTACCCTCTCTGTCTCTTACCTGGTGCATGTCATGCACTCAATTAAATAGTTTAATTAAAAAAAATGTCAATAAGATTGAGCATTCATAATTTCATACTATGGAGGTATTAAACTTGAAGCGAGTGTTAGCAATTAATATATTATTGAGGCTTAAGGGTATTAGCCTTACTAAACTTTAGTAGCTAGCCTTGGAGAATAATTGAATACAAAGTGGTAAAGCATTGGAAGAGAGAGAGAGAGAGAGAACCATAATAGAGGAGAAACGTGGATTGATAGGGAGGAAAACATCTTTGAGCAAAGGGATAGCATGTGAGTCATCAATTGGAACTGCTAATTCCATAAAGCCAAAAACATATGAACATATCACTGAGCTGTTGAAGTATTGTCCAGGAGGACTCACTGGCTGTTGAACCTCTTCATAGAATTTGTCCATTGTGGTGTGGTGTTAATTAGTGTGGGGGGTTAGAAATTTGATTTGATGTATATAGGACTTCAATTAGACAATTGGCTGCGACAAAGCCAAGTTGGGATGAATGATATATATAGCAATTACGTTGTATATCTTTTTTTGATTAAAAAAAAAAGATATACAACTTAACTGATAAGGCATGGAACTAGCTTTGATTATATATGCTTGATACATAAATGATGATTGTACTTTTCTTGCATTCACATTTGATTATTTTAGATTTTTTTTTTTGGTGGGTGCAAGGGGGATTAACCCCATTTGACTATTTTAGATGAGAACTATGGTTTGGACTTTGGAGTTTGAAGCTCGGGGAAATAGTGAGAAATTAAACTAGCTCAGAATTGGAAAGGTTTTCATTGATGGATGGATATCAATCGTATGTGTTTATAGACAAAAAAGTTGAAGTGAGCAAATTCAGAAAGATTATTTTTAAAGAAACGATTAGTATTTTTTGAGTAGTTCAAATAAATTTATAAAAATGTTCACACTCATCTAAAATTATTCAATAAATAAATCAAGATTAACGTCATATACACTATACGTCGTACATCATTCATGCCAGTCTTGCACCATACGTTTCTGATAGTTTGTGTTTTTAGAAACAGTTATGCTATTTCTTACAACAAAAACTGTACAAATAATGCATGAACATGACATGGCTGGACAGAAATCAAGGTGGGATGGGATTAAAAATAAAATGACTGTTTTAACTTTTAAATCAAACGACTCTGATTCTTTGTATTGAGAATCGTGTCCATCTTTTTCGTAAAAAATAGTATTCTATAATTTCATTGAAACCGTGTTTGATCAAAGACCACATGATTTTGGCGATCGTAATGACAACAATTTAATTCCCACAACCGACAACATTTGCCTATAACTTCATCACGACAATTGACGTTTGATAATATCTTTTTTTTTTTGTCATTGGGGGGGGGGGGGGGGGGGGGATTCATGGGCCATGCTAACATGAAGTGCAGAAAATTATATAGCACCTGTATATATCTACATGTAGCTCTCATGTTATGCTGTTAGCTGCGTTGTTTGACAGAGCTTCTTAAACTTGTGAGCTGTCACTACTTAATATTAACAGGCTTGCGAGAAAACTTAATTGAGCATTTGACAAAAATGCCATATGGTTAGATGTCAATATGACACAAAATGGCAGGCTTAATCATGTGAAAATCTTCTATTACAGAATTGTTGGGAACATTTCAAAACATTTACCAACGTATATTGCGCATGATGGCCATAAATGGATACAATATCATGGAGTACTTCACTATACACTCCTCTCTGTCACAATTCCTAATTAACTAATTTTAAATTTTCATTATTCTATCTAAAGTCAGGTCACCAAACCAAATACGTAAATAGTTCATGAAACCGTTGGGATTTGATTGATTGATTTTGTGGTAACCAATCCATGTCAATCCACTTGAACATTTCCGCGCCGCTTAAATAGTTTCACGGGTTTCGTTTAATTTTATTTTATTTTACTTTGCTTTTACAGAAGCAATAGTGCACAACATTGTTGACCTTACTGAAACTCATTTACATTATTATGGATCAGCCAGAGCATATGTTAATAAGCTGAGAACAAGCCACAAATCAACCTAGAACAGTAGGCCCCAAAACCAGACTTGAATTTTAGGCCATGTTACAACATTATTAGAATCATTCTGACATTGGTTCACACTGTTGTTCTCTCGAAAACAAACTTTCATCTACATTGTAAAACAAAGCACAAGAAACATCATTTTAAATTCTGATTCGCAACCATTAATATATGCAAGGTAGAATTTGAGGTTGACATACTCTAAATTAACCTATATACAGAAACAATCGGTGATCATAATTCATAACGGGAGTGGAATGGTGTTTCAGTTGATGTAGCGAGGGGGGAGTTGACCTTTTCTGAGGAAGGAGAGAGAGTACTCTGCGGCATCGATGAGGTCGGCAATGTTGTGCAACGATCGTTCATCCGAACCCACCCAGAATATTGTACGCACCTCCGCCTTCTTCGCCTGTCTCGCAGCGAAGCTCAGCGGCAACGATGGCGAATTCAGGCTCCGCAATATCTGACGGTATAGCGACAGAACTCTCCCCCTGTTGCTACGCAGGTCCTCTGCCGTCGCCCATATCACACCCTTTCCCATTCTGCAGCAACCACCAAACCAACTTATAATAAATAAAATAACAATCACACTTAACAGGAACAAAATGAAATAGGATTGAATTGCACCTACCTGAGGTCCTGAATCCCAAGTAAGTTGCGATGAGGATTAAGGACGGAATGGGTCAATTGCGGCTTTGATTAACAAGATGGAGCCGAACCCTACCCCTGTGGCTGTGGTCTCATCAAATCGACGCTTCTGGGCTTCACATTCGGTTTTTGTCTTTTGGGCTTTAAGCCCATTTTATTAGTACCAAAACACACCCATTCGTTAGCAAACCTGTGGTCAAAGACTTGACGTAGTTTAAAAAAAAAATGTTTGCAACTTGGCTCCGTCTAGTTGACCAAACAAAAATTGGCTCCGCCTAGCCTGCACCACATGGGTGGGTGGTGTAAGGTGCAAAACTTAAGTAAAGTGAATGTGTGCACGAAAAACAGAAAGTAAAGTGAATGTTAACCATTGGATAAATATAATTTAATTGGGTGGCTAAGATGAAAGAGCTGCTACCGGTTGTTGTTTTATTTTATTACCGGATAGTAAATTGCAGGAATGAAGGTCGAATGAACCGTAAAAAGGAATTAAATTCCTCTCTCCGATCCTTTTTATAAGAAATATAGTACAAAATCATTAAGATTAAGGAAGTGCATTGGAATTGGTTAATTATAATTAATGATGTTATAATTTTTCTAAAGTACCATTTTTGAGATTGGTGACTTTTGATATTATTTTTGTGGGTCTAATAATAAATAAGGGTAAAGTTGGGAATAAACAATTAATATTGATGAAAACAAGAGATTGTTTCTTATAAAAATGACCACAAAAAAACTCTCTTTGTTTCTTATATATAGGACCGGAGGGAGTATAACTTAAGTCGACCTTTTTACTGTTTGCTTACGAGGTTGATTTTATTTCAAATCACCAAAATGGTGTTTGTTTACAAATTTTACTCATTTATTTTTTTAATAACTTTTTATAGAATATAAATTTTTTTTATTTTATTTCCGATTACCAAAACATTATTTGCTTACAGGTTTCACTCATTTATTTCTTCCAATAACTGTCTACGGGTTATAAATTTATTTTTTTTCTATTTGATTTTCGATCACCAAAATGGTGTTTGCATGCAAGTTTTACTCATTTATTTCTTTCAATGACTTTCTATGGGCTATAAATTTATTTTTCTTTTGATTTTATTTTCGATCACCAAAACGGTATTTGCTTATGGGTTCCACTCATTTATTTCTTCTAATAACTTTTTATGGGCTATAAATTTGTTTGTCTTTCGATTTTATTTCTAATCACCAAAACGGTGTTTGCTTACAAATTTCACTCATTTGTTTCTTCCAATAACTGTCTACAGGCTATAAATTTATTTTTCTTTCGATATTATTTTCAATCACCAAAATGGTATTTGCTTACAAATTTCACTCATTTATTTATTTCAATAACTGTCTACAGGCTATAAATTTATTTTTCTTTCAATTTTATTTTCAATCACCAAAACGGTATTTGCTTACAAATTTTACTCATTTATTTCTTCTAATAATTTTCTATAGGGTATAAATTTATTTTTCTTTCAATTTTATTTCAGATCACGTGTTTGCTTACATGTTTCACTCACTTATTTGTTCCAATAACTTTATACGTGGTATAAATTTATTTTTCTTTTGATTTTATTTCTGATCACCAAAACAGTATTTGCTTACATGTTCTATTCACTTATTTGTTCAAATAACTTTCTACGGGTTATAAATTTATTTTTCTTTTGATTTTATTTCCGATCACTAAAACAGTGTTTACTTATAGGTTTCACTCATTTATTTGTTCTAATAACTTTCTACGGGCTATAAATTTATTTTTCTTCCGATTTTATTTTTGATCAATACGATAGTATTTGTTTATGAGTTCTATTTTTCTTTCTTAGTTCCTGTAAGCTTTCATGCTGTTACAAAATTAACACTTTTATAAAGCTAGGATATATCACATCAATTTATTGCTATATAAATTAGTCATTTCATGTCATACCTAGAAACCAACTGACAGACATGTGCATCGCTTGGGTCAACTTTTCATTTGTGCACAGTTCATTCGACCTTCATTTCTGTAATTTATTATAACTTAAGTCAACCCTTTCAAATTTACTATCCGCTAATAAAATAAAACAACAACCGGTAGCAGCTCTTTCATCTTAGCCACCCAATTAAATTATATTTATCCAATGGTTCACATTCACTTTACTTTTTATTTTTGGCTTAATTGCACTTTTGGTCCTCCAGTTATTCTGATTGTGCAATTTGGGTCCCTCAGTTTCCAATTGAGCGAATTGGGTCCCCTAATTATCACAATTGTTGCAATCAGATCCCTTTATCGCTACTTCGTCCAATTTTTAACACTTGAAGCCTACGTGGCACATGTGAGATGGATTTGACACTAAATTAGATCACATTGACATTGATGGCATGACAAAACCCGCACACGTAAGAAATTCTAAACAACATGTATTGCATCACGTGTGTTACTGACTTGCTTTAAAAAAAATTCTAGCAACCTACGTTGTGCCAAGGTAACCCGATTTAGTGTTAAATCCGTCTCATGTGTGCTATGTTGGCTCTTAGTGTTAAAAATTGGATGAAATAACGATGGAGGGGTCTAATTGCAACAATTGAAATAACTGAGGGACCCAATTCGCTCAATTAAAAACTGGGGGACTCAAATCGCACATTTACCATAACCGAGGGACCAAAAGTGCAATTAAGCCAAAAATTAATATTTTTTTCTTTAATATTTTATGAGAGATACAGATAGGACAAGAAAGAGGGTAAATGTGGAACATAAAAAATAGCGCCCTTCTTCTCTGTGATTTCTTCGCTAGTTTGCGAAGAAAAGAAAAAGTAGTGGGACCCGCGTGTTTTGGATCTCTCTTCGCTATTTCTTCCTTGAACCAATCAGGCGAGTTCCCCTCTTTCTCCTCTCTTTCTCTCTTCTTCGTTTCTTTTGTTTCAAAATCACCTCTACCAATCAGAGGGTACTAGAGACGAGATTGGTCACAATTTGACGAAGTTTCTAAGAATTAATTTAATATGTATTTCGAAAAGTTTATTTAGATTTATTTGATGGAATAAGAAAAACCATTTGCGATTTATTTTTATAAGTTTTCCAAGATAGATTATTGAAACACTTTTTACAGATCTTATGTAAAATTTAAACTCATAAGCTCTTTGATTGTATAATCAATTTATACATAAACTCTTATATGATAACAGCTTATCATATAATCTCTTAAGTTGTTAATCCACATGTATCCTTATGAATTGTTCTACATCAGGGTGAATCAATTCCTTTGTGCAAAGAAGTACTGGCAGCAATAGATTCACGAGGGTGACATGGAGATAGGACATTGAAGGTTGTTTCGACATAAATCAATGGACAATGGAGGCATGTATGACAATAACTTGGAGGAGTGCAATTTGACAGAGGAAATGACCTCAATAATGGCTTCAACATTTGGAGACAGGCATACAGTCTCGCACAATTAAAGCTAGTAACAGGGTGCAGACTTTTTGGGAAATGGAGGGAAAGGGTCAAAGGTCATGGTGGAAGTATCGATTGATGGAAGGATAGCGGAACCAAACAGTAATCGGGACAATAAGTAGATTAATGACATGGAAAATATAGTCCATTTGGCATGTTATACATCTACATCTTTCTCCTCCACTGGTAAACCCAATTAAGAAATGATCTTATGGAACTATTTGTAAGTTTTGTCTTTTTCCATGTTGCTTCAACCATTTTATATTACTCTAATTACTCCACATTTTTTAATAAAAAATAAAATGAGTCATTTTTATAGTCCTTTTTATAAAAAATAACGTTTTATTTTCACCAATATTAATTATTTATTTTTTATTTTACTTTTATTTATTATAAGACCCACAAAAAAATATAAAAAATCATCAATCTCAAAAAAGATATTTTTGAAAAATTATAACATCATTAATCATAATTAACCAATTCCAATACACTTCCTTGTTCTTGAAGATTTTGTACTTCGTTTCTTATAAAGATGACTGGAGAGAGTATGATGATTAGCAGGTTTCAGCCAAATACCATCTTGGTTAGATTACTGCAAATACGACACTCCTCAAAAGTATCAAGTAGTTTTTGTACTGAGGCCATACTTACATACATACTAGTACCTTCATTAAGAAAAACCACCCCGATGGGCTGCTTGGCCTCGTGTTAATGTTTTTAATCCAGCTTGCAAAGTGTTCTAAAGACAATTGTTGACCAAAAAAATATATATTATTATTGTTTTTGTTGGTTAATGATTTAAACATTATTTGCTTTAGAACTGGATTAAAGAATATTTTACCAAGACAGCACAAGGAACTCCAACATGAAGACAATATCATTACAAGTATATTATGAAGCACCTTAAAAAAGCGCCGCAATGTCAAACAGGTTTTAATAACCAGAGTTCAACATTCATAATGAATTTGAGCATCCAGCTGCAAAACCATCTCATTACCACTGCCCAAGCAAGAACTCAGTACATTATGATTATCTTCAGTTTGTTTGAAGGACTTACAGATAGATAACGCAGTCTGTGAATACAATCACATACCCCGTATACAAATAAACAAACTTTAAGCACTATATTTTAATCATGAATTATAGAGGTAGCAAGATAATCATTGTATCTATAATCCAACCAATTCAATTAAAAAATATAAATAAATAATCAATGATCCATCTCTGTTTATTTTAAATTCATTGGATTATGCTAACGAGACAGCAGCCACGCACAAAAACAAAACATCAAAACAAAGCAAATTGAAATAAAACAGACATTAAAATTTAAAATAGTATAAATAACTAGAATCGAAAATAAATGAAAGATGTTGTGGGAAGATGAATCAGAAAGAACGTAGCGATGAGAAGTTCGATCATATCAAACACATAGTATTTGATGATCAGACATCTTTTTCATTTGTTTCCATCATTTTTATCTTCCTCTGCTTGTGAACATCAAACCATAACCATTCCCAACCACACAGAAGAAGAACAGAGCAAAAGAGGTTTTCATTAAATGGGCAATGAATAAATTTAATTTTTTTTACTAATATTATAATCTAATTTGAAATTTCTCCAAACCGTCGCTACTACACCCTAATTTTGAATCCAATAGAGCATAAATTAACTCAAAATCAAACCAGATGAAGCAAACAAATGCAACATAACAGTTGAAACTAATTTTTTTCCCAAGGCTACACTCTATAGATTCGAAATCACACTGGATCTCAGCATGTTATTGTTATCCTCAATTCCTCTAGGAGGTTTCAGATAGATAACGCAGTTTACATTAACAAACATCACTGATCCATAAATCGAACCAAATAAAAAAAACAAAATATAAATAAACTAATGAACTTCACTTCATTAAACTGGGACTTATAAAGATAATAGCGAGAGATTTGTAAGAAGAGCATCTCAGATTAATAATTCCCCATAAGTTTCTTCACTGACAATCAAAGTGCAAGGATAACGAATTAGAATTGCTCATCACTGATGCTCGTGAAACAAAAACGTAACAATAAACTTAGAGGACGATTTGGAATATGAAACACGGAATCACAGAGGTTTAAACCTAGGATTTGATTCTTCTAAATACAAATGAATCGGAGGCGCTAATGATGGGGTCGATGTTTCCAGTTAACAACTGCGTGTGGCTTGTGCAATCTGAGAATTTAAAGAACCGTGTAAAACCCTAGGGCGCTGTTTGGAGGCTCGGATAAGCTAACTCCCAACCGGGTTTTAAGGTTGATAAAGCCACTTATTTTTTTTTTATAATAAAATAAAGCCACTTATTTCAATAATTTCAATAATAATGGACAAATACAGTGAAAATTTAGGATATTATTTTAAAGTGTTTTTACATTTTAAATATTTGGATTAATTGTATTTTTAGCCCATTTAGTTTACACTGTATAAATTTAGTCTTCCAATTATTCTTTGAGCGAATTTAGTTTCTCAAATTTTTATTTTTTTAATTGTCAAAATTAAGCTCCTCCACCAATGTTTATTCACTTAAAACTACCGAATTCTCATAACTTATCTAAGAATTTCACAAATTGAATTGATCAAACTATTTTAAACTTTTTTTTTTACTCAAAATTCACTAATCAAAATATGAAATTTCACTCAAAAACAACAAAGTTCCTATTTTTCCTCTTCCACATCCTAATATCATATTCTACAAAATTATTCAAATTTTATCAAATTTTTTAACCTTGAGATATTTAAATTATTTCATACCTCAAATTCTTCATTAACTCCCAAAATATTTTGACAAAAATGGGAATTTAAGAGAATTAAATAAAATAAAATTGACAGGGACTATATTTGGTTAATTTTTAAAATAGAGGGTCTTAATTGTTTTGAAAAATTTTGAGGGACCAAAATTGCACACAATCCAAACTAAAGGGACTAAAAGTATAATTAAACTTTATTTTTTTTATAAACCTCTAATTTTATTTAATAAAATGTGTTTTTTTGTGTGTTTAGAAAATAATTTGACTCAATCCGACTTTTTAAGATAATTAAATATTTTTAAATGCAAGGAGGTGCTATGTTTTCAATGTACACAGAAAAGAAAAAGATTATTTTTGTTTGACTTAATTGCACTTTTAGTCCCTTAGGTATCATGTTTGTGCAATTTTAGTCCTTCAGATTTTAATTATGCCAATTGGGTCATCCAAATATCCCAATTGTTACAATTAGGTCCCTTCGTTCAATTTCCATTCAATTTTTAACGGAAGTGACCTACATGGCAAACACTGATCTTATGTGGCACCGTTTTGTCCAGCCGAGCAAAGTGATGTGGCATATAGGTGATTTTGATTTTTGATTTTTTAACAAAAAAAAATCAATAACGTCCATTAAAATCTGATTAGGAATAACTAATACACCTAAATCTAGATATTTTGCCACATCAGCTTTGCCAGGCAGGACAAAACGGTGCCACATAAGACTAGTGTTTGCCATGTAGGCCACTTTCGTTAAAAATTGAATGGAAATTGAACGGAGGGACCTAATTGTAACAATTGTAATACTTGAAGGATTCAATTGGCACAATTAGAACCTGAATGACCAAAATTGCACAAATACAATACCTGAGGGACTAAAAGTATAATTAAACCTTTATTTTTCGTGCACACATTCACTTTACTTAAGTTTTGCAACTTACACCACCCACCCATGTGGTGCAGGCTAGAAGCCGCCATCTCCAAACAATGAAGGAAATTATCTTTTTTTTTTCAAATCCAAACAATAGTGTAGAACATGTGAAGATAGGGAATTTTTATCTAGGTATATATATTTTTTTATCCACACATACTTTAACGTGAAATTAATAATTCTATAGGTAATTTTTTTTTTCAAAACCTACATGATGCAGAACTATTAGTTCTGCAAGTTATACTTTAATGCAAAACTAATAGTTTTGTAAGTATTTTTGATTCGTTACGTATGTTTGCTGAAGTATTAGTTTCCTATTATGTATGTTTTAAAAAAAAAATATCTGTAGAACTATTAGTTCCGCAATGATTTACAACGTGTGGAACTATTAGTTCTGCTTCATGTATGTTTTGAAAAAAATATATATACAGAATTAATAATTCCACATTAAAGTATGTGTAGATAGAAAAATATGTATATGTAGATAAAAAAAGCCGTGAGGATATGCCCAATGACGTGTCCATGTCATTTGGGTTGGATGTCGAATCCAAGAATGAACTCGATCATATTTGGAGCAGAATCAGTGCTCTGGACTCTGATCTGTCCAGTTTGGATCCGGTTCTGTTTTGTCAGTATTTTACTTCAGTTATTTGTTCGGTTATCAAGCGTATTTTTTTTTGTTATCATGATTTTGGCGGGAGTATCCTCTGACTACTAATACAGAGATTAATGTTATTCCTTCCAGTGCTTTTTTTTATCAAACTCAATGCTCGAACAAAAAACCTTGAGATAAAGACCAACCGTAATTGTCCGTCGGACCAACATTGGTAGCGTATTATTTATCTACATATGCTCTCCTAAATTACGGTTTAAATTGTTAATTTTTGAATAAATCATTTTTAAACATCGGTTTAATTCCAACCTCATTCTCCGTTATTACGTGGAACAATTAATTAGTGGAGAAGAAAAGGCAAAGAAGAAATACATAATCATAACGAGAGAGAGCACAAAACTTGTGCGGATATCATCATTCCATCCCCAATACATAACAAACAAAGTTCAATTCGAAAATCACAAAGGAAAAGGTCAAAAAAAAAAAAGTTCAAACACCCATACAAATAATTATTATAGATCACTGAGAGACAGAACATATTATTTTTCACTAGATGAAACGCCAAGTCTCACAGTAATCGAGACACACTAAACAAACCCGGTAAAGCCAGTTAAGATGAAAACAACCCAAACTCCAATCCCAAAACCCACCCCCACGCCAACCGAACTCGCCAGGCCCGAAGCATCAGAGGGAGACGGCGCCGGAGAAACCAAAGCGGACGAGTGAATTTCGGGAGGCACCAGAGAGCCACTTGCCGGCGACTGAGACGGAGGTGCAGCCGTCGGGGGAAGAGGGTGTCGTCTGGGGGCCATGACGAGGACGATCAGCTTCTGACCATTTTTGCAGTGGTCAGCGTTGCCACTGATGAAAAAGAAGAGACCCGAGTCGCTGAGTTTAAAAGTCGAATCCCCATCATCCATCTTTTGCTTGGGGTTGTTGGTGTTGCACGAATCACAGTCCTCCTTCTTCACCACCAAAACCGAATCACCCCCTTTCTTGTACTTGAAATCTGCATGCAACAACCCAGCCCCACCACCACCCAAAAAATATAATATATAATTAATAAACAATAATATATATATATATATATATGTTACCTTTTATGTATAATAATGAAAATGGTAATTTTTTTTTTATTTGTTATATTTGAGGAAAAATTGTACTCACAGAGAGTGTCATTGACTTGAAACCTATTTCTCTGAGCCCAGTGATTGTAGTCTTCGGAAGGTTTCACCACCCATCCATCTTTGTCGCCAACATGGAACTCTGTTGCTGTTGCTTGATGAGATGAGCTGAGAAGAAGCAACGTCAGTGTCATCAAAAGAAGGAAGTCGAGAAACCTATCACTGTCAGATGCCATTTGCACAGACGCTGATGGAAAGAATATTGTTTTAGTCTCTAGAAAGAAGC
Organism: Glycyrrhiza uralensis; assembly: GCA_030159175.1. Taxonomy (NCBI): domain Eukaryota; kingdom Viridiplantae; phylum Streptophyta; class Magnoliopsida; order Fabales; family Fabaceae; genus Glycyrrhiza; species Glycyrrhiza uralensis. The sequence continues at coordinate 48,677,708 of BRZY01000003.1, read as the reverse complement.
TCGCAGCTAGCTAAACTACTGATATCTTGACTGAGAGAGAGGGATGAAGGGGTGAAGATTGAAGTGAGTACTGATCATGCAAGTGGCCGGGGAGTTATGCAAACATATATAGTGTGGAAATGGGTATGGAGATGGGGTAACTGTTGAAGAGGAGAGCATGGAAAATGCTTTGGGTGGGGACAATATGTTTGCTGGCACTGACATTGTATACGAAGCAGTGTCACACGAAAACCGGGCGTTTCCAGCGAGATATTTCAGTGGTTTAGACCAGAACTACATTTACACATGGCAACATGCAGGAGACTCAACGGTATCAATAGCAATTTGAGTTTTGTTTCTTTTCTAACAATGGGCCAAAATCTTTGAATCAGGAGGGTGCTTAATGCAACAGTGCCTCACCCAACCCAATAATCCTACTTGGCCTGAAGCTAATCAATTAGGTTTAGGCTGTACTCCAAGATAATCTACCCCAATCAAACGACACAAGATATTTTAGAAGCATTATTTTTGTAAAGATTAGTGATAAATAATAACTTTTATTTACTCAAACCAATGTATTTTCACATTTTGGTAAATATAATATACTTTGAAATAAATTATTAAATATCCATTTGTTTTAGCTTTTTATTTTAAATTTTTTATGATTTAATTACATAATAGTATGAAATATACTTTTTCACATACAGTGTATTGCAATTAGTCTCTGATGTCAAACAAAATTAGACTCTAAAAAGATTAAGAGGAGCACACCAACATGAAGAAAATGTATGTGTAAAAATATTCATATTAATTGTTAGATAATTGGGTTAAATAAAGACTAAGGGCCTGTTTGGATTAATTTATGCAGAGCTTATGAACACAGCTTATGACTGATTCATAAGCTGTTTTGGGTTTATTTTTCATAAGCTACCCATGATAGCTTATCAAAACAGCTTATGACTTATATAAAATAAATTTCACTATAATTTTTTTTCGATTATAAAAGTAGCTTATACAACTTATATCATATACAGTAGATAAATTTATTATCCAAACAAGGCCTAAATGAGGGGGAAAAACAACAATTTGATAAAAATTCGAGTTTTGAATTTAGTCCCTACATTTAAAGTCAACTTTTTTTAGTCCTTTTAAATTTTGAGTTTTGAATTTAGTCCCTCATTTGCGTTGACCCGTGCCATGTCACCCCAAAAAGGCCTACGTGGCACACTGTTGGCCACGTCATTTATTTACAGGGACTAAAATCAAAACATATAATTTTTACAGGGACCTCCACCACCACCCCTTTTTCTCCCCCCTCCTCCTCCTCCTCCTCCTCCTCCACCACCACCCCTCTCTCTCCTCCACCACCACCCCCTCTCTCTCCCACCCTCCTCCACCACCACCACCACCCCTCCTGCTTTTCCCTCATCCTCTCTCTGGTATCGCAAATTTTGGAAAAACGGGAAAATCAAGAAAATTGGGAAAAATGAAAAAAAAAATCAGAAAAATGCATTAACAGTTCCAATTCAAACACAATGGCCTTCCGAAACAGCACCGAACTTGTTTAAAAGGAAAAGCAACAGGGGACAAATTGTAAGCAACAATAATCCATGGACAAATTGTATGCATGTATGTATGACTTCAAACTGTCAAAGCAACAATAATCCAAAAAATAGCAACAACACCGACTTGGACTGAGAAGGACTTAGAGAGTTGGGAGAGGGGATTCTCGGAGAAGAACAGGGAAGGACTGAAAGTGATGAGAATCGTGAGAGAGGGGCGGAGATCGGAGGGGGGGAGATAGCTTCGGAGGGAGGTCTCACCGTCGGGATCTGAAATTAACACACAGAGGCCAAATCTATCTCACTGTAGTATCGTCACGCACATAGGAGGCGCTCGATTTAAGGAGGAGAGAGAGGGGGTGGTGGTGGTGGAGGAGGGGGAGAAAGAGGGGGTGCTGATGGAGGAGAGAGAAGGGGTGGGTGGTGGTGGTGGTGGTGGTGAGGAGAGAGGAGGAGGGAAGAGGAGAGAGAGAGAGAGGTGGTGGTGGAGGAGAGATAGGGGGTGGGGGTGGTGGGGGTGGTGGTGGTGGTGGAGGAGGAGGAGGAGGGAGAAAAAGGGGTGGTGGTGGAGGTCCCTGTAAAAATTATATGTTTTGATTTTAGTCCCTGTAAATAAATGACGTGTCAAATGACGTGGCCAACAGTGTGCCACGTAGGCGTTTTTGGGATGACATGGCACGAGTCAACGCAAATGAGGGACTAAATTCAAAACTCAAAATTTAGAGGGACTAAAAAAAGTTGACTTTAAATATAGAGACTAAATTCAAAACTCAAATATTTATAGGGACCTAATTCATATTTAAGCCAAATGAAATCTAGTATATAGTATTCAAAGAAGGTAAACTCTCGAATTTTTGATTTTCCGATAAAACAAAGCTCAACTTATACAAGCCAAATCGGGAACAGAGAATCTTTCCGCAGAAAATGTATTTGGCGGTTAACAATTGCAGTATCGTGCAAAATAGAAAAGAAGACAAAGGAGGCATCAAATTTGAAAATTTTGCGCAGCACTGAAGGAATTAAGTAAGTATGTCGCTGCAGGCTCTGAAGGAAAGCCTGAGACCTTGCACGACCCAACGACCACAGCCACCTTCTTCATCTCCTTCCATTACCCAAACACACCCCAATTCCATTCTCCGCGACTGCGATTCCCACTTCCCCATCGACAGAAAACCCCCCAAATCCTCTCTTTCCCACCAGCTTCGCCGTCTCCACGATTCCCCGCTTCAGCCTCTGCCCCACAGTTTCCTTCAGCGACAAAAGGACCCCAAAACCCAACAACAGCAAGACGAAGAAGACGAAGATGATGAAGAAGAAGACGAGCCAGAGGCAAAGAGGGCGAAATTCGGCATAGCCAAATCGTTCCAGTTTCAGTTCGAGCATACTGGACCCTTTGAGCCTTTGCTCTTGTCTTCACATGGAGAAGTTCCTCTGGTTCAGGTCACTGATCCAAGTTTCTCTCTATATTTATTTATAGTCTCCACGTTGTTTGCATTTATGCATACTTGCATAGAATAATTGTCTTCCACCTTTTTTTTTTTTAAAAAAAAAAAAAAAAGGAAAAATCGGTATGCTGTTAATTGAATGCAATCATAGACTTGTTTATCTTGGTATTTAATTTCCAGTTAAGTGAATGGTCGCGTACGAACATTAGCAGATTGTACTAAATTCAATTGACTATTCATGATACTGGATAGATTGCCCAATAGTCGCTCCAACTGGGACATCACATCTATGTAGTTTGTTTTTTATTTCATTATGTGGTACCTTGTTGTTTAGTGTTTACTTTATCGTGTTTATGAATTTACTGAATGCTGTAGTTTTTATATACATGATCGTGAGTAGTATTATGCACTATCAGCAGACATTTAGAGTTTGTAAATCGAATCATTTCGATAAATGCTTGAAGTACTGAAATTTGAAACAAAATTAAATGTTATTGTGAGCCGCTGTTTGCTGTTTCAGGTTCCTGCATCTATAAACTGTAGACTGCTTGAGCATCAGAGAGTGGGAGTGCAGTTTCTGTATGGTCTGTACAAGAACAATCATGGAGGCATCCTTGGAGATGACATGTGAGTTACATATTTACCCCAGGGTCTGTAAATAAATTTTAAAGACAGTTGGATGCTGAGAAATTTTCTATTTTGTTTCTCAGGCCTTTTCACCAAATTAACAAATGTCTGCACTCTTCTTCATTACATCTTTGAGTTTTCTTTTTGAATGGTCTAAAGCCGCAGGGTATTCGAGCCCTATGAATTCTAAATTTATGGATTTTATCTTGTGTTGTGTCTATACTGGTATACTTTTATACTTTTCTATTTTTTTCGTGAAATTTGGTTCTTTTTTATCACAATTCTAGCTGTAGACTGTAATTACTAAGTTGAAGTTCATTTTTGGGATATTGAAATTTGAAACAGGGGTCTTGGAAAGACCATTCAAACAATAGCATTTCTTGCTGCCATCTTTGATAAAGAAGGAGAGTCTATTCTAAGCGACAAGAAGGTAGAGAAAAGAGACCCTGTATTAATAATTTGCCCAACATCCGTTATTCACAACTGGGAGAGTGAATTCTCTAAGTGGTCTAACTTTAGTGTTTCCATTTATCATGGTGCCAACCGGGATTTGATATATGATAAATTGGAAGCAAATGGAGTGGAGATACTTATTACCAGTTTTGACACTTACAGGATTCATGGCATTTCCTTGTCAGATATCAACTGGAATGTTGTGATTATTGATGAGGCTCATCGACTTAAGAATGAGAAATCAAAACTCTATAAAGCATGTTTAGAAATTAAAACCCTGAGACGCTATGGTCTTACTGGGACCATGATGCAAAATAAGATCATGGAATTGTTCAATCTCTTTGACTGGGTTGCACCTGGATCCCTTGGGACACGGGAACACTTCCGTGAGTTCTATGACGAACCCCTTAAGCATGGTCAGAGGTCAACTGCTCCTGATAGGTTTGTCCAAATTGCTAATAAGAGAAAACAACACCTTGTGACGGTTCTTCATAAGTATATGTTGAGAAGGACAAAAGAAGAGACCATTGGGCATCTTATGATGGGGAAGGAAGATAACATTGTGTTTTGTGCAATGAGTGATTTGCAAAAACGTGCTTACAGGAGAATGTTACAGCTTCCTGACATTCAATGCCTTATAAATAAGGACCTGCCTTGTAGTTGTGGTAGCCCTCTCACTCAAGTTGAATGTTGCAAAAGGATGGTACCGGATGGAGTTATTTGGCCTTACCTTCACAGAGATAACCCCGATGGTTGTGATTCATGCCCCTTTTGCATTGTCCTTCCATGCCTTGTCAAGCTCCAACAGGTTAAGTGAGATCTTTCAATTTTTTTTACCTCTCTTTTTTATTATACTGTCATTGCAAAATATAAACTTAAGAGCTAATTTGTTTATAGCACTGGAAATCTGTTGTAACTTTATCCATTTGTAGGAGTTTCTGCTTTGTAATTGTAGGAAATTATTTATTGTGATTCAGCTCAATCAATAATTGTAACATGGAAGAGAAAGAAAGGCAATGGCTTAACTCGAGAAGACATATGTTTGTTACTTTGTTATCTGTTAAGATAAAAGTAGATGATGACAATGATATGAATATTCAAAATAAAAAAGGATGTGGTTGGACAATAAATTTTAAACCTGAAAGTGAGACCCATTCACTCTTTATTACATGGTGGTGGATGTCGTTCGTAGTTCATAGTCACCACACTTTTGGAGGATATTGGCCGTGTTATGTTATAGAATAAAAAAAACTAGAGCTTGTTTGATTACTGTTTTTAAAAGCAAAAAACAAAAAAGGGTGAATACCTTTCAGTTTATATACACATGTTCAGCGTCCTACTTCCATGAACAAACTTGTTTATGATCATGTTCATGATGCTTCTTCACATTATTTTAATATTACTGTTTCCTTATGCTAGATAAGCAATCACCTTGAGCTGATTAAGCCAAACCCTAAAGATGTCCCCGACAAACAAATGAAAGATGCAGAGTTTGCTGCTGCTGTCTTTGGCCCAGATATTGACTTAGTGGGTGGGAACATGCAGAATGAAAGTTTCATGGGTCTAAGTGATGCGAAAAACTGTGGCAAAATGAGAGCACTTGAAAAACTATTGTTCTCCTGGATTTCACATGGTGACAAAGTTCTTTTGTTTAGCTATTCTGTAAGGTGAATAGGTGGTATACCTTCAGATCGTGTTTGATACTTTTTATCTGGGTACCTCTGCATGTGCCTTATTTTTCTGCTGTTTAACTTGAGCTATCTTTCCAGGATGCTGGACATACTGGAGAAATTTCTCATACGTAAAGGCTACTGCTTCTCAAGACTTGATGGGTCCACTCCGACTAATTTACGTCAGTCTCTGGTTGATGATTTCAACTCAAGTCCGAGCAAACTAGTATATCTCAAACCTGGTAGTTGAATAAGCATTTTTCCAATTCAATTTGTCATTGGGCTCTTATTTATTATTTAGGTGTTCCTGATATCAACTCGTGCCGGTGGGCTTGGATTGAACCTTGTCAGTGCAAACCGTGTTGTAATATTTGATCCTAATTGGAACCCTGCACAAGACTTACAGGCTCAAGATAGGTCATTTCGGTTTGGACAGAAGCGGCATGTTATGGTGTTCCGTCTTCTCGCAGCTGGTTCACTTGAAGAACTAGTTTATTCTCGTCAGGTGTACAAGCAGCAGCTCTCAAACATTGCTGTCTCTGGAAAGATGGAAAAACGATATTTTGAAGGTGTCCAGGTACCAAAATCTATGTATTTTGATTTTGCATTTCTTTACATTTGTCTCTCAATTGTTAAAATAATTAGTTTTCTTGCAGGACTGCAAGGAATTTCAAGGGGAGCTTTTTGGAATTTGCAATTTATTTCGAGATTTATCTGATAAGCTATTTACCAGTGAGATCGTTGAATTGCATGAGACGAGTAAAGAACATGGGCATAAAACAGAACAACAGGAAAAAATAAATCTGTCAGAAGAAACAGGTTTATTAGCATCAGAGTCTGAAACCGGGTTATGTACTGAATCTGCGAGGGCTTCAACAAGTAAACCAGATCTTGAATTTGAAGACCTTGGTATGTTTCATATATCCTAAATCGCATCCACTGTGAAATTCCTTGTTTTTTTTTTCATAAATCTCTTGTCAATGAGGAATCAGTTAGGAAGTTGGTGAAATGATAACTTTATGGCCTTCTAAGATATATCAGGCAGACTTTTTACTGGCATGAGTAGCAGCCATTTTTGTGGGGTGATCACAAAATTTATATTTCCATAAAAGTGTTAGTAAAACAAATTGTTTTCTTGGCATTTAATCAAAATTTATATTTCCATTCACTATATCACGACAAAAGAATATTAGAAAGTGGATTCGTCAGCTTCAGCCCATTGAATCCTTTGATTTGTGGCACTTGAAATGAGGGAGTAAAGCTTCTGAGATTTAATTATTGTTTTTAATTTGGGAAGTGGCAAAGTGGAATTTCCATTTAGTCAACTAATGTTTTGTATCTTTAGGCATTGTCTATGCTCATCGCAATGAAGACATTGTCAACCTCAGACCAGGAATTCAAGGGAAAATATATACCAGCAGCCCTTCAAGTGATGGCCTAAGCGAGCCAAACATCTCCTTAGCCCATCCAAACAAAATACCAGATTGTGTACCTAAGAAACAGAAGGTTCCTTCAATTGATGAAAGGAAGAGAACCCAATTTAGCCTCCTTGCCCAATCTATGGGCATGGGAGAGCTTGCATTTAGCAAATGGTTACTATCAGCAACGCCACTGGAGAGAGAGAAGGTGCTTGCAGACTACAAGAAGAAAAAGAAAATACCTAACGGTTGAAGAGTGGTTCTCATGGATGACAAAACTGACAATACCAAAACATAAGAAGATTGTGTAACATTTTGTACATATGGATGTATAATCAATTTTTCCTTTTACAAATTGAATATTGAATGTTAGATATAGCTTGTCTTCGGACATTGTAACTTTTATATTTGTTGAATCTTAATGTTTCTTACAGCTGTATGTACGGCTTGAATATTAGTATATTCATATGAAATAATTATTATTTATTCACCAATGATCTTTGAAATGCAAACTATAGCACTTGAATTTTAGGGTGTTAATGCACAGCAACCTAGTCCGATTACAAATGCTCTTCGCTTAAGCCTTAAAGCAAGAAAATACTAAACGGTAAGATTTTCTTCTTTTTTAGCTAAATTATATTTTACGACAAAATAATTGTCAAGCTAATCTTGTAGATCTAAAATATGTCTGGGAATGACAAAATTATCGGAGGGCTTCTACGGTCCAGTTGATAAAACAACGGGTTTGAAATCGTTGTTTTATTAACCAATAATAAACAAAAATTTTGCCACATTAAATTATTATTTTTAAGGACTAGTATAATTTTTTTATATTATATCGTAGTTCTTAATCTCTTTTATTTTACAAATTTGTCTGCATAGAAAAGACCCATAATCATATATCTACAAATAATTAATTGTATTGAGGCATGAAAGGGATACGCATGGAAGAAATATGAGATACCTTGAGTTTTACCGTACTCCGTGCTCCAAAGGAAATATGGGTTTCGTAAAAGAGAATACGAGTATCCACTATTTATCTGTAATTTTAAAATAAAATTTGAAATAAAAATAAATCTAAAATTTAAAAACTAAATTACAAAATATTTTTACCAACAATACCGAAACCGTTGTTTTTAAAACGGACCATAGAAATTGCCAAATTATCCATCACTTCTACTTCTTGGCGGATAAAACCGTCAGGACTAATGATACAGGCCTTTTGTACCACCAAAACAATGTCATTCACACTTCAAATAACTTTATTTTTTTCGGGATAAGAAAAACAACAATCAAGCCTATGCATACGGGACGAAATGGAAATGTGCAGCTGTTAAAATTCAATAACTTCTTTTTTTTTTATACAAAAATTCAATAACTTCTTTCATCTCCCTCTTGCCTGTTACTTGTCATCTATAATTAATATTATCAACTATTTGATTACAATTCTGTATAAAACATAGCTAAATCTGGTGAACGCAATCTGTCTAAAAATTGTACAAATTCAGTCTTCATTTCTTTCTATTCTTCATTCTACCGACAAAGGACATTAGTTTTTCACTATTCATAACGGTTGATCACTTTTGCTGTTTTCGATTCTAACAAGCACATCCTAGCGCAGTCATGGGTGCCGTCACCATTAGATTGCCAAATATGTAAAGCTTCGGACAACCTTCTCACATTATTGTAGCGATTTTCTCTGCATTTTGAATCTGGAGACTGGTTTTGAAGATTGAGAACCAGAAACCTGTGAAGGTCAAACCCATAAATATCATAGATTTAAGTCAATGGTGAAACTGCAAAGCTTATAAAAACCATTTTTATAAGCAAGTCATTTTTTACATTTTGACAATACCATATATTGGAGATGTATCAAGTGAGAGGAGTTTTAATATGAGAGGGTGAGATGATTAAATCTGGACCGTATAACCATACATGGATGGTTGGGATTAAAACTTAGTTAGTGGTCACATGACCACTTAAAAAAGTCATGTGACTTTATGTTTTAATCCTGACCATTTATGGTTTGATCTTATGGCTATGATTCACTCCTCTCATCCTCTCATAATAAAAGTCCTCTCACTTGATATGCTCCCACCATATATATATATATATAACTCAGTAAATCTACCTGTGAAGAAGTTAAACTTTGTTCTCTTGAAGTTGTTTGTAAATTCTCAGCATGCTCTATGATGGAGCCAGTAAAAGCCTGCAGAAAATATTTATTCGAGAAAATCATCGGCTGCTGCATATTTAGTTGCAGTGCATTATGACTCGTGAGAGAAAAAACTGCAAAAGATTAAGCACACCTTGCGACTATCAAATGATGGTTGTGAAGTTTGGTGCTGAGCCTGTAAAGGAAATACTTCCTACAAAATAAACATTAGTTTGTTATCTCAAAGCAAAGCAAGGCAGTAATTCCATTTTGGTTCCAGAGAAGTATAGACTACAACACCAACAGGCAGAAAATAAAATTGGAATTCCATTTCAAGATCTGCACACCTCAATTTTTGATGCAGAAGTTGCTTGAGATATCTTCTCTTTAGGAAGTATGGGAGGCTTCTCATTAGCATCAACGGATTTCACCTTTTGTGTAACATTTTTCCCTTCTGATAGATCAGACACAGGCAAAATTCAATTTCAGAATGGATACAAACAGCACAGGCAGCCATTTAGACAGAACCATGAAACATGCATATACAAAGAAAATGAGAGCGAAGAACTTATTGAAGACTAACCTCTGACCTGAGATTGCACAGCCAGGCTTGCAAACTGCATTTTCAAAATTAGAATGCAAAAACATATGCTTCTTCAAGTGAGAAGTTATATGACATAATAAACAACTTTAAAGCTGAACTAAGATAATAGGAAAATACTATCTTACATTCATGTTCAACTGATCAGATATATCTTTTTGATGATTATGCCTTTTTGGAAACTCAGTTGCTAAAATTTTACTGTTAGCCTGGTCCAGTGGTATGTCTTGAATAATATCCTACTCGAGCAATCATAGAAAATAAATCATAAGCTATCACAGTCCATTGTGCCCATAGTCTCTAAACAAGATTTCTGAACCAGAAACAACAAATTGATCGAGATATTACTTCTGGATTTTGGAGATTGTTATCAGTAGGTTTCTGATGTGGAATATCATCAAAAGCAGCAGTAGTTTTCACATTTTGATCACTATGATTGCCATTTTCTGCAGCAAGCTCTTCTTTCTCAAGTTCATCCAATCTGGACATTAGACGAGCATACTCCTCATCTTTGGATGCAACATTCCCCAAACTAGGAGCATCTTGCTTAAGAGAACCTGAAAAAAGATATTAGCATTTCATCCAATCATAATTTCAATATTTCTCACAAATTTAGAGAAACAAAGTTTAAATAAAAGAGGCATAGTGATAAACATATATCATGGTCCACATTCAACTTCAAAAGAGTAACAAAGTCATGGGGGCAACCAGAAACTTAAAAGTGAGATAGGATTTGATTTTGTTATGATTTATTTAGTTTCCTTATTTTAAGTAGATATGATTTGGTTCTGTTACGATTTAGTTTCCTTGTTTCACATTGCCTCTTCTATAAAAGAGGATGATTAACAGTGATGAAGATCAAGAAAGATTTGGTAACTAGAAAATTGGAGATTTGCTTGTCTCTCAAAGCGCCAGCAATTCTTGGTAGAACTCTGTTGGATTCTGTTAAATTGGCATCAGAGCTGCTAAGGCGTCCTGGCGCACCGAAAGACTGCAGAAATGACGACCACTAGGAATCAAGCAGGCTGTGCAGCAGAAGGAAACACGAATCTGACAGGCAGCATCATCAAATAATGGCCATGGCAGCGCCACAGTGGTGGCAGAAATTTGACAAGCCGCCATATAATGGCAGTGGCATTGCGGATTGTGTGGCAGACCAAGGCGGCCACCATTCTCATGGCACCTACAATGCCGGCAGCAGGCAGCAGCCATGGCGGAAGGCAACAAAAGACAAAGAACAAAGGCAAAAGGGGGGTTAGCCCATGCGACCTGTCCTGGAAAGTGGAAACTAAGGCCCAAGGATGAAAACCCTAAAACAAATGCAACCAGACTCTCATTTGTGTTTCTACTTCTGTTTCTTCAAACTTTCAAACACATGCAGCTGCTCTCTCGTTCTTTGATTCTTTCCCTCCAGCGACCATCCCATGGTCAACCATCTTTTTTCATTTTGTTTTCTGCTCTATTTGTTTTTTTTTTTAATTCTGCTTTTTTATTTCTTTCTTTCTTTCTCCTTAATTTTTTCTGCTCTCATTTTTGTTATTTAATTCTTTTATTATAGCTTTCTTTCTTCAACCTTTTAATTTCTGTTTTGTTCTTTTTTTTATGCTGTTAATTTTTTTTCTAGAAATGGATAACTTTACCTCAGAAATGATGGTTCACCAATTGGGCTTGGAGATTGATGAGCCCAAAGGATACGTACGAGGTCTTGGTTGGGAACAGGCAGACACTTCAAAGCCCAGACAAGTGCAAGAGGTTGAGGCTCAAGATCCAAGGAATTTCAGTGGTTGAAGATTTCTTAGTTTTTGAATTGGGCAGTTCTGATGTCATCCTAGGATATAAATGGCTGGAAACCTTGGGCTAGATGCATATCAATTGGAAAACACACTCGATCCAATTTAAGGAGGGAGATAAGTGGTCGAACTTAAAGGAGACTCGAGCCTCCTCAAGTCCAAGGTGTCTCTCAATGCAATGATTAGAATGGTTGAACGGGAGAAGAGCATTTTGGTTGAGTTAGCTAGCTTATTAGAGTTGACACCGAGTAATGGGAATGAACCAGACTTCATTATCCAAGACTTGCTTACTCAATTTTTGGACGTATTTCAAAAACCCTATGGATTACTATCAATGAGGAGTCGAGATCATTCGATAATATTGAAGGGAGGAGCGGCTCCAGTCAATGTTTGACTGTACCGATATCTATTCATACAAAAAAAAGTGATTGATGAGCTTGTGCAAGAAATGTTTAAGGCATGCATCATTGACCAAGCACTAGCCCATTCTCGAGCGAAGTATTATGAGTGTGGAAGGAGGAGGATGGGTTGCAACTTTGTTGGGATTACCGCTCATTAAACCAAGTTACCGTTCCGAACTGATTCCCAATTCCTACTATATATGAGTTGTTGGATGAGTTGCACAGTGCAACTATTTTCTCCAAGTTAGACCTCAAATCTGGGCATCACCAAATCCTAGTCAAATGGGGGGATGTGGAGAAGTAGGCCCTCCACACTCACGAGGGCCATTATGAGTTTCTCGCCATGCCCTTATGACTCTCTAATGCACCTACTACCTTTCAATCCATTATGAATGACATTTTCCATTCCTACTTGTGGAAATTTGTCCTTGTCTTTTGTTGTTAACATTACAAGGCCTCAATGCTCTCTCCTGCGGCTCTACTACAGCCGCTCCCCATTCCACATCAAGTGTGGGCGGATATTTCTATGGACTTCGTCAAGGGGCTGCTAGTGCTTGATAAGGAACTCTAACATGGTTGTGGCAAACAGGTTGAGCAAGTACACACTTCCACTCAAACATCCATTCACAACTAATATGGTAGCAGAGTTGTTTTTGCGGGAAATTGCTTGTTAGAATGGTTTTCCCAATTCCATAGTCTCAGACCGCGACAAGGTCTTTCTGAACCAATTTTGGCGAGTCTTATTCAAGATGCAAGGTAAAAACTGAATATGAGCATCGCCTATCATCCGTAGATGAATGGTCAGTCAAACTAAAGTCTTGAATTGGTGTTTGGAGGTGTATTTACGTTGCTTTGCAGGTGACAAGCCATGGAGTAGAGCGTGTTGGCTTAGTTGGGCAGAGTTTTGGCACAACACATTGTATCACAAGGCCATAAAAACAATGCCCTTCCTTGTTGTATACAACCGGGAGGCCCCACCTCTTATTCGATATCAAATCGGTTGTTCAGACAAAGCGACTCTAGATTCTATGCTGCAAGAGTGAGATGACATCCTTGTTGAGCTCAAACAAAAGATTTAGTAATTAGATAGGATTTGGTTTTGTTATGATATAGTTTCCTTGTTCCATGTTGTCTCTTCTACAAAAGAGGGTGTTTTACAGTAGTGAGAAACAAGAAAGATTTGGTAATTAGAAAATTGGAGATTCACTAGTCTCTTCAAGCACCAGTAATTCTAGGTCAAACTCTGTTGGGTTTAGTTTCCTTATTTTTACTAAATATGACTTGGTTCTGTTATGATTTGGTTTTCTTGTTTCACGTTGCCTCTTCTATAAAAAGAGGACGATCTACAGTAATGAAGAATAAGAAAGATTTGGTAATTAGAAAATTGGAGATTCGCTGGTCTCTTGAAGCACCAGCAATTCTAGGTAGAACTATGTTGGGCTCTACCAGAAAGCTGAAAGCTTGGACAAAAATGTAAAAAAAGAGATTAAAAAAGAAGAGTTGGAAGTAGTGCAAATTGCGCACGACAAAATGTAAAACAAAAATTTAGTGTTTAAAATAAGAGACCTGGAAATTTCATATCCTCAATGCAAATCCAAAATCTTCAGAGAAAGGGCCTGATTCCATTTATAATGAACACAAACTACCATCCTATATAAATCTTAGACCTTGGAAGGCAAGAACATGCCTGATTCAGATTCCTCTTTGCTAGAGTCTTCCTCCACGTAATCTTCCCTTATTTCCACAAGACCCTCCTAATCCAATTAAACCACCACAGCAATTAATAATTTATGCAAACTTCAAAACTTAATACCCAGTGCTGGCAAAAGCATGAAGACAAAAGCAGAAGAATCAGACCATAAGAAAAGTGCGGCACAAGAAGCTAAGGTCAGTTCTGCAGACACTGTTTAAAACTAAAAAAACAATGCACATTATAGCACAACTCCACATTTCACATGAAAAGACATTCAACTACCATGTGTAGCCAGCAATCCTTTAAAAAAAAGGAAAAAGAAAAAAAAAAGAAATCCACAGCAATGTTATTAAAATCTAATCACACTGGCCAGTTGAATTGGCCCAACCGTAAATAGGCTATATTTCCAATTCGAACATTACCCAGTTCAACCGCAAATTTAACCGGATAATCTAACAGCATATAGGTGTGTGAATGTCAAAATCACCTCAACAAAAATCAAATCCAAAGCTTCAAACATGATTGAAACTAATCAGCAAAGTGGTAAGACAAACCGCTACTTCAGAAGCTGTGGCATTGAAAAAGGACGCCTCTGTTTCTAGGTCCTTGATCATAGCCTGGACAGAATCAACCTGTGAATTCAAGGATTCCCCTCTTCGTTGCAAAATCTCAACGGTTTGTTTGGAAGTTCTCTCTGCGTAATATCCTTCTCCCAGAAGAACCTAACAAGCAAAGTCCCTTTCCCACTGAGTAAAAAAAATGAAAATAAAAGCACATGCAATTCAATTCAACAATTGAAGGCAAAAAAACACGCACCAGGAACTCGTTGGTGTGAATCAAACGACCCGGGAAGAACGCTGCTTTCCCAAACGGAACCTGAGAACCCCATTTCCCAAATTTGAAACTTTTTTACAAAGGGTAATTGAAAGACAACACAAAAAAAAAAAAACAAGGTTTCAGTTACCATGATGTCGTGAGAGAGTTGTTCGGGGAGCTTCCGGACGAGGTTGACGATTTTGTTGTTGTCGGTGACAAAACCTTGTAAGAGGTTGAGCTCGTCCTTCTTCTCGGCGATGGCATCTTCGACGCGCTTCGCCGCCTTCTGCGCTTCCTCTGCCGGGAACAGTGAGTCCAGTGAAGTCACAGTCCCTTTCCTCTGCGAATCTTCCATTTTCCCACTCTCCCCCGACTGCGGTCCCATTCCTCCTTTTCTTTTCGGCTATCTCATGGGCCCAGAGGCCCAACCTTTTGGGCTTGGGCGGCGGGCTTTGCGAATTTAAATGGAGAATTGGTAAATACACCCCAGTTTTTTACTGTACACCCCACATTTATTCAGAAAATTACTATTGTACCCTCATTGTTTGGGGTTTTTTTCTTTCTGATTTTACTTTTTTTCCAGAAACTGGTCATACACCCTCAGTTTCCGGAATACAGATTTGCATTTCAGAAACTGGAGTTTCTGGAATGTAAATTTTTCCTGGAGTTTTCGGAATACAGATTTGCATTCCGGAAACTCCAATTTCCGGAATGTAAATTTTTCCTGGAGTTTCCGGAATGCAAAAATATATTCCAAAAACTGGATTTTCCTGGAGTTTCCGGAATGTAAATTTTTCTGGAGTTTCCGAAATGTAAATTTTTCCTGGAGTTTCCGGAATGCATTGCAAAAATGCATTCCGGAAACTAAGTTTCCGGTAACAACGCGAAATTGAAAAAAAATAAACAAATCAACGAGGATATAATGGTATTTTCTTTTTTAAATGTGGGATGTATGTCCAAAAGTATTGGTGTATTTACCAATTCCCTTTAAATGTTGTTCCTCACATTGACCAAAAAAAAAATTCCTCACTCAGGACCAAAAAAAATGTTGTTCCTCGCTAACAAATAACAATAACCTTGTTTTTCTTTTTCACCAAAAAAAACCTTATTTTTCTTTAAAAATTTTATTCTTTTTTTTGCAGTAAAAAAGTATATAATTATTTTTAGTATAATAGAAGTAAATAAATTTATATTATCTAGATGTATGAGACTTGATGAGAGGTGAATAAATTCACATGATAAAACTATGTGTTTACCATTTTTTTATCATGGGACGAGGTCAAGTTATTTATTTTTATTTTCTGTATAATATAATTTGACTTCATCCCATAATAAAAAAATGATAAATATAAAGTTTTATCTCGTAAATTAACACTAGATTTGAGTTGAACATTGAGTTATTCATTCTATTTCCATGTGTAGTTCATAGTTTTAAAATTTTTATTTTTCATTTTTCTAATACACACTCCATGTGTGAAACACATTAATGATTTTTTCTCAACAATTTCATAAAATGGTAATGGAGTACAAAGACAGTTCTAATGTATTTGATATATTTGTCAATTGTATGAATTATTTTTCTTTTGAACACTAAGACATAATCATCTCACAATTTTACCTAACATATACTTCGGGTTAGTCTAGTCTCGTTATATTAACTCCATCTCAATCAAACCCTACATCATCGACTTTTTTTCAAATCTATGGTTGAGCTCAAATTTAATTTTTTTACCCAATCAAAGTCTATGACCAAATGAAGGACAAAAGTTAGTCATTTGATATAATTTTTGTAAAAGTTAGTTTTTACATTTTTAAACTATAATTCTGAATTATGGTGTATAAATAACTTAAACCATGTTTAAACACGTCATGATATGCTGAGTAACCCACTTTAAATGATTTGTATTTTTTTCTAAAGAAAACGACTTGTGCTAAATTTCCAATAAATATATGAGAAGAGACTAGTGCTTATTACTTAAATTTCCAATAAATTTCCACTTTAAATGATTTGTTCTTATTACGTAAAAAACAATGACATAAAATTAGTCATTTTTATTAAAATATATTCTCTCTTTTATGCTCCACTAAATAAGACGGTGGCGTTTATAGTAGGGAAGGGGTTATCCTTCCCTACATAGGGAAGTGGAGCCTCAATTAATGTGAAACCGTTGATATAATAGAAAAATAGTCCAATGGCCTGGATATACTGATGGAGACCTGGAAGAGTTGGAATCAGTGTTGTAAAAGCTATTTACAAATAAGGACCTATACTATTGTTAAACTTATGGTAGTGGAATATTGGGCAAATATGCACAGATTCACACTACACTATTACCAAAACGTGTTGTGTGTATTTCAAACGTGTTGTATGCATCGATCGTAAGCAATCAATTTATGTTATTATTATCACAATTTTCTAATTGTTTTTTTTCCATTTTTGTTTATTTAAATTATTATTATATTTAATTAATTTATTACTATTTATTCTTTTTGGTAATATATTATTTTACTTCCCTGAGAAAAAGAGAGTAAAACAGAGCGCACATCGACCGCTCTGCAAATCTAAAAAAGACTATGAGAAAGAGGGTCATCTTCAATTTCGCAATGCAACCCCTTCTTTTCTCCTCTTCCATTTAAGTTTCACACCCTTCCTTCTCCTCCGATCCTGATCCAAACGAAAATTTCGATTTTGAATTGGTGATTCTTAATTGACTGCGATGGGAACGGCGAGCTAGCACGGGGTGGTGACATGGAAGCTGGTTTTGCAAAGCTTCAGGGGAGGACTTCGAGTACTACATGCAGACCTACTCCTTCGTCTTGGGCCGCAACTCCAAGAAGTCCACGGTGGACGTCGACCTTTCCAACCTCGGCGGCGGCAGCACACCAGCATTTTCTATGACTTCACATAGCGCCGTTTCAGCCTCGAGGTCCTCGACAAGAACGACTACCTCATCGAGGGTGTCCTCCACCTCCCCTTGGCGTCGTGTCCCACATGTTCCTTCTCTTCTGCTTGCGCCTAGGAGCCTCCTCTCCTCCCTCTTCTTCACATTGGCCTTCAAAGTCTCCTCTTTCTCCCTCTTCAGGGTCTCCTCCCTCATGTCATTGGCGTACCTCCTCACGGAGGGGGTATGTGGTCTTCTTGTCAACGGCGAAGGCATCGTATCTCTCCGAGGAAATGACCTGGTTAAGCCTCCTCTAGTGGTCGTCGTCTTCCCGATCGATGATGATGATGTTGCGTGGCGTCGTTTTTGTTTTCGGTTGCGTGGGACGAAATGGAATCAAACAAAATTTTGGGCAAATATTTGATTTAACAAATTTAGTGGAATATTATGCTATTTACTAAAGACTTGATAACTTGAAATAGTGGGTAAAAGGGCTCACTTCTCTACGTAGGGAAGGATAATCACTTCCCTACCATAAACGCCACCAAATAAGATATCTAATTAAAATTGCTCTCTTTCCCCATTTTTTTTAGGGGAAAAAAAAAGAAAAAGTCACATTTCCTAAAATAAAAAAAATCATACATCATACATATTATAAAATTTGCTTGATTGGCGCGTGTGAACACTTTCCCGCGGGGAGCGTATATGACATTTCCCTGCTGTAGGAGACCAGCGCCAGCAGGACTCACAGCACAGTAACACCCAACCTCGTCAACCACTGCTCCTAGCGCTGCAAAACCCACAACATAATAATATATAATCTTTTTTTTCTTTATCATAAAAATTATTTTTAATCAGAACAAGGTTTGGCTTCATTTGGTGGAAAACCGTGCTGGTGAAGGGGATTTTGTTTTGAAGTCGTTGGGCTTTCACTGTCTTTCTATCTGAATCAACCCTCTGTGACTCGTTGTTGTGACCCGGCGATTCGCTCGTTTGACTCCTTTTGAAGCAACCCCTTTGTCTTTCTTAAGCTATTCCCCCTGTGATGGGTTTCGGATTTTCCCGTTGGATTCACTGTAATCAGCTGCTGGAACTGGGAACTGGGTTATTGACATTCTTTTGAGACATGGTGTGTTTGGGGTTTGACATGGTTGAGGTTGACTCTGAAGGGTTGGAGCTTTTGCTGGTTAAGAGGAGAGGGGTGGGGGCTTTGTTGAGGATTGCGTTTGGGTGGTTGGTGTTTCTGTTGTTTCTTAGTCCAGTGGTTGGTTTGAGACCCTTGAGGGACAGAACTAGCTCGTGGGGCGATGAGGTTTGTTTATCAAATTCTAATTAACTTACTAATGCTGCTTGTTGTAGTTGTTTTATTTAATTTCATTTTTTTTATTGTGGTAATTGTGGACGCAGATTGTAAGCTTGAACATAATTATCATCATTATTATTGTTTTGGCCTTAATGTTGATAATTTCTTGCTCCAATTATGACTTTAGGCGTGACTGTTTTCCCTGCCTGTTTTAATTTTTTACTTTGGCTTGTTGTGAAGGCGGGAGCATGAAATTTGGTGTGTAATGTCAGGTTAGAATAAAACAAAACAATGTGGTTTGGGCAAAGTGGTAAAGGCGTTTGCACATGGGTTGGGGAGAGATAGATGTTAAGTTAATATGTTTAGAATGTCTAGAACTAGAAGTGATATCAAATCAACCCTTAATTTTGTTATGTGGTTTCGTCGCAAGACCTTTGGCATTCCTCCAAGGATATTGTTTTACCATTAGACATGCCTTTAGTGTTACTGTTATTAGACTTGCCTAAACACTCTGGCCCATCATTAAAAATTAAAACATTATTTTCATTGATAAACTGAATTTTTACTGCTTGTGGCAAATTACATTCATTTGCTTGTATTGGCGTTGCCCTTTTCAGTGGATTTTTACAGGAAAAGACGAAAATGACTTGGGTCCATTTTCACAATGGAACATAACCGGAACTTACAGAGGTTGGTGTTTTTACATAAGTGTATATCTTGATTGAATGCTTTGAGGTATTGTTTTGGATTGCTGAGCATCTGCTTCATGCATGGTTTGATGTTTATTAAGAGGATATATGATCGGTTAATAAACAAAGAGCAAGCTTGAATAAACTTTTCAGCAAGCACTAATAGGAAATGAATAGTTGAAATAATCTTGCGATGAATATGAGTCTTTTAAATAATAGCTTTCTGTATAAGTTGAAATCAACTTTTGCACCTCAATCTTTTCAGAAGCTCCCCCATCTAACTTCTCCATAAGCACCTATGCTTTTTTATAATGTTAGGAATCAAATACTTATCTCAATTGAAAAGCTTTCATAAGCTAAAAGTTAATCCAAACTGAGCCTAAATCTAAGCTATTAAAAAATTACTGCTTTATAATATTATCAATTGAAAATAGTCTTTACTGTGCCTCCTTGAATTTTTGAATAAGTTCATACTTTTCATCAATGAAAATGTATTTTTTGTGAACAAAACATTTTGCTATGCTTCTTACCTCTGCTTAAGTTATTAAACATTCTTAATTGACCACCACTGGATAGAGAATATAATGGCAAAGGGGGCAGCATCCAGGTGTAGAGTAGGACCCTTTGCTCCCATGAATTAACCATAAACTTATGGCATTCGGACTGATCATGTAATGTTAAAAGGAATTTTGTGCAACTTACTAAAATATGCTTCATTTGTAAATGAGTGTATGTCATCTTTGAATAGACTTTGTTCACTTATTTATTTTGGAATGAGCTTGTAAGTTTGTCACAGTTTGATGATGCATGTTGCGCTCCTTGAATGCAGGGACTTGGAAGTTTTTAGATACCACAAATGGCTCTTCCAGATTTCCAGACATCAGAAAAATAAATGGAAATTCTGTAATTGAATTAGTTAGTACGCCCACAAAGATAACTGGTGTACATTATGTGCAGGTGAGATGTTGAACTATATAGCTGGTTTCAGAAGGAAGTTTGCTTTCGTATGTGATGCAATTTGTTATTTATTGTATTATATATTATATATTTTAAAAATTACCTAGGTTCTATCTTAATAGAGTGGTTCAGTTATATTTATTTTTATTAATATTGTGAAATATTCATCGGAAATATCAATGGATTCAGCGCTTCCTTTTTCATGCTTTTTATCAGGGGGTAGTTATATTCCATGATGTGTTTGACAATGAATACAATGTTGGTGGTGCTCAGATCAGAGTAGAAGGTGTATATATATGGCCTTTTAGACAGCTTCGAATGGTAGCCAACAGGTAACACCGATTCAATGTGCATCTCAAGTTTATATGATACCTTACTATATTTGGATACCTTATTGCATTGAGACTGAGGACATTTTTTTTTCCTGGGCTAAATCCTTTCATACGTAACACTGTTGTTTGTTGAGTTGTACTTTATTTTATTTGATAACCACAATCTATTTACAATTGAAGTAGTAATAAGAAGTATATATTATTTAATTGTGCCAGAGAATTTATTTTTGTTTTCTCCTATTGCAGTGGAAAAGAGGGAGGGTTGAATCAGGATGGAGAATATATTTTATCCAATCCATATCATCTGGTATTGCATCTTTCTTGATGTATCATTGTTCACATTTGTTACAGATTATATAGCACACAATAAACTTAAGCAACATGTCTGATTTTAATGATCAATAAAAAACATGTAATTATTCTGTATAATTGATATTTGATGGAGTCCTAGAATTTCAGTAAGGATGCTGCTATCCAAAATTGCGCTATCCTTTTCATGGGCTTGATTTTATTTGGCACCATAAGCTTGGCTATTGTAAAGAAAGGAATTTGGGATGTATATTGCAATTAAAATCCTAGGTCGTGTCCATATAAGGAATAAGGAAATAATTAATAAATCAGCGTAGTGAATTTTAACAGCTGACTAATTATTTCTTAAATTATAGGCACTAATTCTATTAATTACATAATTAACACCTTTCAATACTAAACTTTTCTTTGATGGCTTAATCATACTTTCTGTAAAATTATTTGAATCTGAGTCAATAATATCTGCTGTACCTGCAATAACTAACATTTATACCAGGGCTTGTGGGATGTTTTCCAATAAGGTCTCATTTTTAGAACTGTATTCCTGCAGTGTAGTTTAAATCTTAAAACTCACTATTTTAGATATTGCCAAACATTCGAATCCTTTCTTATCTCCTAAAAAACATGCTTGAGCAAGACCACATCTGGGCTCCTTAGAATGGGGTATTATGGACATAAGTTAGATGGCTTATCACTATTTCAACAAACCATTTGAGAGCAATATCTGGCTGGTTCCTATTATGGATATGTGATTTTTATAAATAATATGAAGCATGTAATTTTCGGGAGTACAATAAATACTTAATACTTAATTGCTATATATATATGGCTTTCTGTATACAGCTTGGAGTTTTCTCATCTCAAGTATTCCAAGAATCTTCGCGACATCAGCTGTGGAGAAGAAAGCATTGTAATTTATCTTCTTTACTAGTATATGTTGAAGAGATCCCCCCCCCCCTTTTTTTGCTTGGTTCACGCTGTATTACTAATTTGTTTTGTTTTTGTTTTTGGTCCTTTCTGCAGCTCCATTGCATGGCATGGAGAAAAATTGTAATGTAGAAATTTCAGCACAGGTTTCACGCTTGTCATCATCAAAACATGGTACATGAGTTCTCTCAGCGTATGAATACTTTCTGTTCCTTCTTGTTTTTCTCTTAATGAACATAAGGACCATTATATTTCATTTGTATTTTTCCTCCAACTTTCATTCACATGTTAGTAATTTTGGTTATTGTGACTCTTAGCATGATATTGCCAACC
Source organism: Glycyrrhiza uralensis (assembly GCA_030159175.1). Classification (NCBI taxonomy): domain Eukaryota; kingdom Viridiplantae; phylum Streptophyta; class Magnoliopsida; order Fabales; family Fabaceae; genus Glycyrrhiza; species Glycyrrhiza uralensis. Next base: position 48,655,366 of record BRZY01000003.1, on the reverse strand, counting down.
CAAAACTCAAACTCAAGGCTTTAGGTCCAACAATATGTGGTCTTCTGATTTTCCTAACAATCAAAGCAAATCATATGAAATCTGTCTCTTTCTCTCTTTCTCTAAGATTTATTGAGTACAATTTTGTTTTTCTTGAAAATATTATATTTTTATCCTATGATTTACCAAGTTGCCACATACTTTCTTATAGAAGGGGAGCATGATTCTTTTAAGCTGGAAGGGTTAATGGAAAGTCCGGCTGTGGATGATGATGGAGATTGCTTCTCACCATTACAGTTAAATGCAACATCTATTAATATTGGAGTTTACTATAATAAAGCAGTGAACTATACCTTGATGGTTACTTTTGTATCCTTCATCATCAATATTCTTTCAACTTTAAGACTACGTTACTGTCCATTACTGTGTGAGCTCCTTAATGTATATATTAGGTCTCGTTCTTGCAAGTTCTTCTATTGATTCGGCAAATGGAGCATAGCAACACCCAATCAGTAAGAAATTCAATTTTATTTGAAATTTCACATGTTATAGATTTAATCAATGGAATGAACATAAATGATTCAATATTTGAAGGGATATGCTGGAGAATATTCATTTTTTACTTTATAATGAATATAGAACATGATTCATAAATACCTTTGCAGGGGGCTGCTAAGGTTTCAATAATAATGATCGGTCAGCAAGCTATAGTGGATGCTTATCTTTGCCTTATACATCTTACTGCAGGAATACTAGTTGGTAAGTTTTCAAAATAAGTGCCTTGGATTTTCACATAATCACTTTGAAATTGTTCTACAAACTGTTCTCTCTCTATGTCCAAAACATTTCTCTGGTACCCTTGTAGAGTTTGAGATATCATGCGGTATATTGTTGTCATTGTTACAATAGATATGACTTGAGTGGTTGATTATTCTCATTTAGTAAGATAGACTGATATAATTGTTGCTTCCTGCCATGTAGAGTCCTTGTTCAATGCCTTTGCAACTGCTGCCTTTTTCAAGTTTGTGGTTTTCTCGATATTTGAGATGAGATATCTCCTTGCCATTTGGAAGGCAAGTAGGCCTTTGAGTAATGGTGAAGGTTGGGAAACAATGAGGCGTGAGCTTTCAGTTCTATACAGCCGTTTCTGTAAGTACTCATTTAGAATTGAAGTTTCTGTTGGCAATCTGATTTTGTGATATCATCACCATGGGTTTGCCAGTTATTTTCTATTCCACGCCAGTGTTCGAGCATGCCGGATAACTCTACCTCTAGGCTAACTGTTTAACTTCTCTTGCAGATGGGATCCTGTTGGGAGGCATTCTACTCATGTATGAATTCCATAATTACTTGAGACCTATTCTTCTTCTAGTATACTCCTTTTGGATACCCCAGATAATCACCAATGTTGTCCGCGATTCACGCAAACCATTGCATCCTCATTATATATTAGGCATAACTGTTACTCGGCTAGCAATCCCATTATATGTTTTTGGTTGTCCTAACAACTTCTTGCGCATAGAACCAGATCAGAGCTGGTGTGTTTGTTTGGTTGTATTTCTTGGATTTCAAGCTGCAATTCTCCTTCTTCAGCATTATCTTGGGTCCCGTTGGTTCATTCCTCATCAGGTTGGTCCCAACTCTCGATTCTTCGCAGGTTTTCTTAACCGAACATGCATCGCGACATTGGCTGCATGTTACCTTTTTCCTTTTAGCACAATGCTTCTCTCTCAGTCTAACTTTATCTACATGCTTTGCAGATTCTACCTGAGAAATACAGCTATTACAGGAGGTTTTCTCAGGATACAAGTCATGCCACAGACTGTGTTATTTGCATGACAGCCATCGATGTTATGCCGCGATCTAATGATTGCATGGCACGTAAATATAACCTTAGTCTATTCCAATTAATTAATTAATCTCTACAAAGTGGATTAAGTCTAAGATACCAACTCTTATATACACAGGTGACACCTTGTGATCATTTTTTCCACTCTGGCTGTTTACAAAGATGGATGGATATAAAGATGGAGTGCCCAACTTGCCGGCGCCCACTCCCACCTGCATGAAGAGATTTCCACAGTGTTCATATCAATAGGATCAACTGACACTGCCCAACTCCATAATTTCGGTAATATGCATAGTAGTAAAAGGCTGTTGTTGTTCTTGATCAAATTTATTTCTTTTAAGGTGTTATGGTGTTTCAACCTTTTCAGCAATTTTGTAATTTGATTTTTCCTCATGATTCCATATGCTAAGAGTTTGGCTCTTGTACATAATTTTGAAAGGGCAATAAACTAACTTTTTTTTTTGGCCTTTTCTCAATATGAAATATATTTTTACTTCTGGACCTTGTGATTATTCCTGTTCAAAATTGAAATTAAAACTTATGTTAGTTTTCTACTCTTTGCTTTATCTTGATTCCAGTGGTAATCAATAACACGATTTCAACTTGTGTTTAGTTTTCATATTACAATTTTTTTCCTCATTTGCTTCGCAGGTTGGGATGGAATCTATATTCGGTATAATTGCGCTCCAGTACAAGGCTGAAATACGATACTTCTAATTAATAATTGTATCATGCAACATTTGTTTGTAGCTGATTAATAGTTTTCTTTTTCCTTTTTTTGGCCTTTTTACTGGTTATGTATCAATAATCAACAATGTTGTACATTAGAAATCCCATAAGATGATATTTTGAATCTCATCCTTGGCTTTCAGTGCATCTCTTTATTTTCATATGCCATAATTTCAGTATAAATTTTTAGGCCTGATTACTCTCGTTCTTATATATCACGTCAGAATCTAGATTTATGCAAGCGAACCAATAATAATGAATGAAAAGCTAACATTAATTGCCCACCAAAAAAAAAAAGCTAACATTAATAAAGCATTGTAAGCTGCATTTATACATACATTATAAGAAATACAAAAAACAAATCAAAGAACATAATATTAGCATAGTGTGAGCCTAAAAGGATTGGAAATCCTCGTCCGTCCATCTTGAAGACGTGTGCCCACAAAAGCAATATGATTGTTTGAACTTGCTCAATTCCTGTCAGATACATACAACACTTTTCCAAGGAATACGGATACAAATATATAGACACCTGGATTAACACACACCACTTTTAATTTAAAAACAAAAGTATGTACAAGGTGAAGTGATTGCCTAACTCAAATTTGGACTTTATTTTTTTCCTATCTATATCAAACACAAACACTTGACTCAAGGGTAGCTTGGTGCAACAAGAGGTGCATAAACAGGCATTGCTGCAGGTGGAATAGCCACTGAACCAGAACCAGTTGTGACATTGTTCCCAGAACCACCTACAGGACAACAAAGCTCAAAGCAATCAACTGGGTGTTCAAGTTTGTCACTACATTCCTTTTCACTCCTCTGCAGTGGCTTCTCTGGCAAACAATTGCGTCGATCATCAAACACTATTCTCTTTGATGTCAAATTCTGACAAATACCCTCTTCCTCACAGAAGAAGTTATAAGAAAAAGTGAAATTTGCCAAGTTTGGCAAGTCACAAACCCCCATAGGGACTATGCCACTCATCATGTTGTGTCCCAAATTCAGCTGCTCCAAATGAGACAACCCTGAAAGGCTATAAGGTATGGGGCCAACAATGTTGTTGAAACTCACATCCAACACCCTCAACTTGTAGAGAAACCCAACCTGTTGTGGAAGACAACCCGAAATGCTGGTGTTGATCAACACTAGTTCTTCCAAAGTATCAGCAAAGTTCACTATGCTCTCTGGAAGACACCCCCCAAATCTGTTATTGGCAAAGACCAAGACAGAAGCTGAAAAGCCTTGGCCTAAGTTTGGTGGAATAGAACTTGTGAAGCGGTTGTTGTTAAGGAACACGGCATCAAAGGATCTGTTGAAAAGCTGAGGAGGCAATGGCCCTTCAAATTCATTGTAGCGAAGGTCGAGAAAGGCAAGCGAAGGAAGGGAAAGAACAACCAAAGGGAAAGGTCCAACGAATCTGTTGTTGCTAAGATCAAGCTCATGGAGTAGAGTGAGGTTTCTTAGTGTCATTGGAATGATGCCACAGAAACGGTTGCTGTTGAGGTGGAGAAGTGAGAGGTCAGAGAGGAGGCCTAATTCATTGGGTAAGAAACCAGCTATGTCTCCAAAGTTAAGGTCAATGCCAGCAACAACTGTGACTTTAGGGTCATCAAGAGATGGGGCACAGTAGATGCCGGTGTAGTTGCAAACTGAAGGGCCTACCCAATTGGAAGTGAAGTTTTTTGGGTCTGAGTAGATCACATGCTTCCATGCTTGGAGCACAAGAAAGGCACGGTATAGCCTTGGGTTTAATGGTGGGTTCTTGTGCCTGTGTTGATGATGATGCTTGTGACTGTTGGCAATGTTGTGCTTTGCATTGAGGTTGTTCAAGAAACAAGACAGAAGGAGGAAAAAGAGGGATAACACACAAGTGGTAGAAGCCATTGCTTTGTGTTTTAGATTATGGCAATGACAAAAAAGAGTGGAACAAAACAATCTATATATCTAAGAGAATAAATAGAGTTCTTTCAAGTTTCAAGTGAGAAGGGACGGGTCTTTTGTTCAATCATGTTGTCTTGTTTGTTGTTTCAGATGAAAACAATCACCAACATGGGTTGAAAGTGAGAGCAGCATCCAAAGTCACAAACATTTATCACAACTACCCTGTTAAAGTGATGGTTAACCGTTACAGAAACCTACGAACAAATGTTGGGGGCTATGGTTATAGGTCTCTTCTCTTCTCTACCAATGAGATTCTAGATAGATATTGCAGGGGCATCATAGCAAGGATGACAGATACGGTTTGTACTTAGTAGATATACAAAGTCAACAGTGCTCTTGATTCGGTTTGCACTTGACCATGCGCATTATAAGGACTTATCTCCTTCCATGTTGTTTTCGTAGTGGTTTGGGTGGAGTTGGAGAAGGACATCCCTGAGGACTGCAACAGGAGCAAATGAGAAATTTGGTTTCTTCAAACCAAAGGGATAACGAGGAAATTTGTCTCCGATGAAGAAAGGAAGTTCACCAAATCAATTAGCTTCAAATATTCAAAGTCCTGTGTGGCGACTACCCTTGCTTCAAGATTGTTTGTATATTCAAAGTCCAACAAGGAAATTGATTACTCTGATTATTTTCTTATCATTCCTTTTCACTGGCAATTTTTCGCGCGTGTGTGTGTGTGTTACATTAACAAATGCTTAAACATTCTCGAGCAACAAAATGGCATTTTGCATCCTCAATATTTTGTCACAACAAACACGAAATCAACTCCATTTTTTTTTTTAGAGTGCTCATCAACCACTGGAGGCTTTAACCTGCTATGAGTTGTATTTTCAGAAAGTAAGAAGGACTAACGACAAAATCCAATAGATTTCAACAAATCTTGGCTCGATTTCGGTCGTAGATCAACTTATCACAACCTCACTCATAGCTTCCAATCCCAAATGTCTCCAACTAGAATTCAATTTGAGACTGCCAAGATAACTTGTCAGGGATTTATTTATCTGAACTGAATTTAGAACAATCATTTATATATAGGATATTAGGATTCATCCACAGGTATGCATATATTCACAACGCACCAATAACTAGCGCCAATCCTAGTCACTTTTACCGTTTACACTTATTATCCGATTCGATTATGCATTGCTGCACAATTTTCAATTTGACCTGCTAAGTTATTAGTCTGACTTCTTTTAACAATAAGTTATTAGTCAGGCTTTTCGAATATTACAGCGTCAAACTTAACAACACCAATAATAAATCAAAATTAAACTCTCTCAAGGGCCTCCTCTTCAACAAGTAAATAATCCAACAAATCATGATATAATTAGGGACATTTTGAATAGTTTAAATAAACTGATAAGAAACTACATAGTATTCTAACGACAAAAACACTTTTTTTAAAGTTTTTATAAAATCATATAATTATTATAAATTTTGAAACATTTTTAAATTAAAAAAACACTTCCACAAAAAAATAAACCACAAAGATATAGACCCATAATTTATGGTTGCTTCTCCAACAATTAACAAAAAAAATGTTAACTATGCAACAATGCAATTAGCACAAAACATGAGCAACCAAAACGAAATAAAACATTACTACCAAGCTTAAGATGAGTGGAACATTTAAGCTTGAACGGAATAAAATTTTTACTAGACAGAATCACATTTAAACGAATGAGCAATCAAAACAAGGCTTAATTATTTCAACCAAAAGGTGTCTCAAAATGCACGGATTATAAGCTCGTAACATGTAACAACCAATTAAAATTTAAGTTCGCGAAACTACGATCTCTAAATATCAAGATCCTAAATTCTGGAAAACATTAATACCACTTTTTGATCCAAAATTATTCCAATCACACGGGAACACAAATATTCCAAGTTATCGTCATCATTTAGCCGCCGCCAGAACCATATTTCTTTCCGAACAAGATGAGCTGCAGCTTGTCATAACCCGCAAGCACACCAGCACCTGCAACAGCACGTAATATGTTTGCACCAGCACCCTTGAAGAGTGACTTAGTACCCTCTTTTGCCACGATTGTTTGGAATGCATGCAAAGAGCTCTTGTACTTCACAGCTTCTCCAGAAGTCATCATCATCCTTCTACGCACAGTGTCAATGGGATAAGAAGCCAAACCAGCACCAATAGTGATTCCCCATCCCAACAGGAAACTGGCAAAGAAACTATCCTGTTAACAAGAAGAGTACCATAGGTAAGAAAAGATGAAAATAAATCACGATAATGGGGGTAAAAGAAGAGTCAAAATTTCAGAACAAATTCCCAGGTTTAACTTAAGTTCAGTAATCATACTCTGTAAGTATTTATCGAAATAAAGTGTGTTTAATAGAAGTTGTGTATCACACTACAAACAGTTGACTGTATCCTAATATGCTAATAAATCTAGACCAGCATTCTAAAAGTATCATTTTCAAACTACGTTAAACCCATACACAATCACAAACATTCCCGTGACCAAGGTATTCAAACTAATTATTTATAGTCAACAAAATAATGCCTGAAAAACATAAATCCAAAGTAAAATTATCTGAAGATGAGAAGCTTAAATCTAACACAATACGAATTAAAAAGGAACATATTTCACATTCAAATTTTGTGCATACCTGCATCCCACCAACCAAAACAACTGGTTTCAGAGAATCATACATTCCAAAGTAAAGACCACGATACACTATAATTCCAACACATGAGATGCTGAATCCGCGATAAAGGCCAGCAACACCATCAGACTGAATGGTCTTCTTGTAAACATCAACCAAGCCATTAAACTGCCTCTCACCGCCTTTCTTTGCAGACTTTGCATCATTTGCCAAACGAGTACGGGCATAATCCAAAGAATAGACAAATAAGAGGGAGGAAGCCCCAGCAGCCCCACCAGATGCCAAATTCCCAGCAAACCACTTCCAGTAGCCATCTTTGTCTTTCTTAAAGTTGAAAAGCCTCTTGAAGTAATCCTTAAAAGCAAAGTTCAGAGCCTAAAAGGAAAAGGAGGAAATTAGAAATTACAGAAATAACATATATAAACTACAGAACTGACATGCAAACACCATTCACGTTCATCACAATCGAATAAAAGAGAAAATGTCTTTTTTCTCAAGGGATACAAATAGCAAGAAAGCTATGAATAGATATTATCTAAAATCCTTGCCCTTCCAATATAAGCTAATCTGAAAATAGAACAAGACAACACAAACAAAACCTAAAAGAGACAGCAAATGCACAATGTCATTAGACTGCATGTAGATTGTTATAAGAAAGTTTTGATGTGACACTGAAGATCTAGAGGAAAATCTCATGACACCAGAATAGGAGTGAGACAGTTTTTGTATGGGGTTTACATAGAAATAGTGGCCATGAATACTTAGCATTGTGAAAAATGACTGTTAAAAGTTAAAACAATAAAATATATTTAAATGTTTCAACAATATAAACTTGACCCCAAATTTAAATTAACAGTCTCTAGTTTTGAGGAACCGTTACCACAAGTGTAACCTCTAAAGGCAAAAGCATAATGAAGGCAGCCATGTGTAAAACTCTTTAAAATCATACAAGAAATAGTAAGATTATCACCTGAGTAGGAAAGTATCTGATAACGTTAGCAGTATTGCCTCTCCAAAGAGCAATCATACCCTCATCCTTCATGGTTCGAGCAAAACAATCAGTAATTCCCTTGTATGGTTCAGATAACCTGCCACTTTTGATCATTTCATCCTGGTTTTGGATAAGCAATTTGACTCGTTCAATTGGAGCTGCAGCTGTCTTTGACACAGCAGCAGACACTCCTCCCATCAGAAAATCGATCAGAAATGCAGAAGCTCCCTTCTCTGCTGGAGCAGGCACAGTGATTGAAGACACAGGTGACACAATCGCCAAACCAGAAGGCTGCACTCCTCCATTGATGCAAGTACCAGATGTAGAATAATTCCTGGAGTGAGAGTTAGGACTAAGCCTGGACACCAGATAAGATTGTCCGGCTAACTTTTGAACAACTGATGGATACTGTGGTCCATCAGCCATGATTGCAGCCTAGATGGTCACCTGTGTTAAAAGAAAAAACACCACTTTGAAAGAAATTCAAATGCATCTGGCAACTCTCATTAAATTAAATTGAAATACATATTAAGAAAACAAATGTTCAAAACAGCATCCACATAGTTGGTGAAGGCAGAAACATAAAAATACGTCAGCAACAATGAATCATTTCCAAAAACACAAAGCAGATCTAAACGAAATTCACAAATGTAAAAACCTTGGTACAATATCGATGAACAGAGCAATCGTAAAAACCAGGAGCAAGGAAAACCATTTTCTTTTTCGTAATAGCACTGCAATACTCCACATACTTGGCCTAAGCATGCGTTAAACAGACATCACTGCTTAACAAAGGGAATTAATAAAAATCCTCAAGCTTAACCCTAGCAGAATTTAAGTATCTGACTAAGCGTGAAGCAACCATTACTCACGCTCACAAGTCACAATATTCTAGTTTTTCAATTTCGCTTCGTACTCAGCTTATACACTGCCACAGAATCAAGTTAGGAGCTAAAAAAACAGAGGATCGCAGGGGAAAATCGAAATCCACGACAAATCACAGAGGAACCAACTACTACACCACAAAAATTAACATAAATACCAAAAGAAAAAGGAGAAAAGTACAATCGTTGATGAGGAAAGAGTAAGTAGCAGAAAATGGAAGTTTTCAAAAGGAGAGAATGAGAAGAGGTGATACCAGAAGAGAGGCCTCCGTTCAGATCGCGAACGAAGAGAAGGATGTGAGAGCGAGTATAAATGGGGGCGCCGAATGAGGGCACTAGGGTTTTAATTGTAATGACGAATTTGCCCCTTCTATTTTTTTCATTTTGTCCCTATCCCCATTTTATGGGCCGAAAAAACGGAGGGAGTGTCTGCGCAGGACATACCGAATAGGCGAATCTGTTATCTGTCTGCAGTCGATAGTTTTACTACATTTTTTTGTGCTAATAAAATGCAAACGAATAGCAGCAAGCTTGTATAATTTTCCATCCTCTTATTGGCCTTTTTTGTGTACATTATCTTTATATACTTTATTAATTAATACCAAAAATTAATTAAAAACTAAAAATATGATTATTAAGGTATTAGTCTAGTATTTACTCTATATAATTATTAATTAAAAATTAAATTATTAATTATATTATATTCCTGTCAAAAATTATACTATATTTATTGGTGTAGAAATCGTATATACTAAATGCTGTGCATAAAACATATTGTATATTTTTGCGTGAGTGAAAGGAAAAAACTAAATAAAATGGATAATAATGGACGTTATAAAACAATTTAACAAAATAAACAAAATTAAATAGATAATTACCAATATATAGTGTAATTAATGTAGAAATTAGTGAAAAAAATCTGTACACCTCTTTAGGTGAAAAAATGGCAAGCACAATAAAAGTTCCCAATATCAATGGAGTTATTATTATTAAACCAGCAAAGAAAACATCAACTTCAGATGTTTTGCTACACTTTGAAGTTTTTAAAATCAATAGCCCCAGTAATCGTTCCTGATCTCATCATCAAACTTCAGCTAAGGATACTTGGCAGAGTACTATTCTGCTGTCATGGTACTAAGCTTCTTCTTCAACTCTTGTACTTCAGTAATTTCCTTTTCCAAACGCTCAAACTTGTATTCTGGGAGATGTTCACGTGTTGAAGTTTTTTTCTGTTGAATTTGTTCATATACATGAAATATTTTTTTTTTTTACTGGATATACATGAAATATGTTAGTAACACACTCTTTTAACATTTTAACATACACTCTAGTTGTTGACCAAAAAAAAAATACACTCTTGTTGATTAAAATCTATGTAGGCCTCATGCCTTAGTTGATGAGATTCATTCATAAAATAATGTGAAACGTGAATTTCAATCAACATAAGAGAACAAGTTAAAAAGAGTGTGACAGAATATTGGTATTTGGTATAGGGGCACACTGTCACTTCTCACACGTGAAAAGCTCTCTGTAGTGGAGCGGAACATTCAAATCTGACGTAAGCTCTAGAAAAAGGAAAGCAATTGAAACTTAGTTATATTTGACGACCTTTCTCAGAACTCTGTCCGGCGTCCAGTAATATATCACGTAACTTATCCAGCACCATGTTACCATAAAAAGGAAAATCAAGTGTCATAAAATTGGAGATTTTAAAGAACTCAAACTACAGATGATTTACACTAGATACATGTCCAAGACAATAAACATGATAGCATATACAACACTGATACCTGCTTACAACACTCTGCATTTACACCCTTGAAAAAGTTAAATTCCAGACCATTACTCAAACTACAGAAGACAAGAGACTAAAAATTAGAATGTATAGAGGCTAATGCATGGCAATTAAAAGAAGAAAACTCTTTTAAAATGAGTTTGTTTCTAAAGTGAGTCAATGGGGATATATCTATCCTTGATTTAATTTGAAGTTTATTGTAATCTTTAACCCAATAAAATTTAAGGTTGAATATACTTGCACACTTTAGAAACAAAATTCATTTTAGAAGAGTATTGTCCGTAATTAAGGAGCATGTGTTGGAAAACGAGAGAGAAAAAAGTGTACCTTCGTAATCTGTCTTTGATTGCTTGCATAGTTGCATTGTGTATTTTTCTCCCTTTCTAAAAAAGAATATTATGCACTCAGCAGCTGCAAGACGGTTAATGCAGAAGTGGATGTGTAATGATCGTAAAACACTAAGCAGAACACAGAGAAACCCTTTGCTTCGCGAGTAACTCCTTTAGTTTCTTTATAAGCTGGGGATCGGAGCCCATATAGTCCTGGAAGGACTTCTTCAAATCCTGCAGCAAACTTCTATCATCATCGCCGGGGTATTTATTTAGCATCTTAGTGAAGAAAGTCTTCCAGAGCTCAATGTTCCAGTAACTGTTTGGTTCAACGAGCAAAATATCAGAATTAAAAATGAAGTTGAAAACAAAACGAAGGGTCAGTTGTTGCTAGCGGCATTAAAGTTTCCAAACTGATTTTAGCAAATAGCAACAGGGAAACTGGAAAGTGATCAACTTTTTAGGTAATTATCCCTTCACAATAGATCACAGAGCTAAACAGAAGTAAAAATTGCATACAACTATAAAACAAGAAATATACCGTTTAAAGGGTAGTCTTGGAAGATACACGTAGTCCCCATCAGATGATTCTTTTTTGACGATATCCATATAGGAATTATGCAGCATCATATGGACAACAGCGCAAAGGCCATATGAGTCTACCTGTTGGCAAGTGATAGAGAAGTGCAACTTCAAAGGCAGTTGATTATGGGCTACATTGCATTTGTAGTGTAATTTAAGAAGTGACCCACCTGAAATTTCCACGGCTTATCCTCTTGCATCTCAATGCAGCGAAAACCAGAAGTTCTGCAATCTCCCTTAAATACCGTTTGATCTGGAAAAAGATGTAGATCAATCCCTCTTCCCCAGTCAACAAGGCAAAGACCCTGCAAGATAAAACAATGTGTACAGTGTAATAATAAAAACAAAAATATTTGATTGTATCTTCGGGAGGAAAACTGACCTGATCACACCAAGAGCCACTTCGGTCCAAGAACCCATCTTCTGAAAGGTCACCCCTGCTGAATAGCAAGAAATGTAATGAGTCTCATTCACAAATGACAATTATACAAGCAACGTGACGCATTGCATGATAATTAGAACATGCATTGCACATCATACAAACGTTCATCAAATCGAAAATCTTTGAAGCATTTGCAAGTAGGTTTATCTCAATCAAAGGTCTTAAAACACCATGATGCAAATCTTTATGTCAGTAAATATGGCAAGACATGTTTATATGACTATATCGATGATGCTTTTAATTTTCACTCCAGTAGATGATACTTTACTAGATTACAGAGGGCCTTCATAAACCCCGCATCTTCAATACACAGTATATAATAACAACAGGACACAACTAATGGGTTGAAGATATCCCGACTTTAGATAGAGAAGTCATACACTCATCATCCCCTCACAAATTAAGAATGGGGAAAAACTTTACAATTGCAGCCTTACAAGGTACAAACAAATCAAGGAAAGGGACATGTTATCACCGGAAAATATAGGGGAACACAATTGAAGTGTAGTATTAGAATTTTGATTTACAAAAATAAGGTTTGTTAAAATAAGAGACACAAGCATGAACAACAACAGAAGCTTAATTTTACCTAGCATAGCGAATAAGCAGATTATCGGGCTTGAAATCACCATGAATCAAGCCAACATTATGCAAAGTTTCAATCATGTGTAACATTTCTGTTGTGTAATAAATGCATAACACTTCTTCCATGGATTTTCCTAGGACCACGTATGAGTTTATGACATCCTACATAGAATTTTCAGCTGAATATTAATACCACGGAAAGTTGAACAAGATGGGAAATCAAAGGAAATAACTGACTGACCTGTAGTGTCCCGTGAGCTAAATAGTTACAAACGAGTATGCTACAGTCAGAATAGTGATGAATTCTATGAGCGAAGCCATAGCTTGACCTCTGATATATTAAGATGTCAGAGAACTCAGAATAAGTAGATGTTCATAGAAAAGGCAGGTTGATCGTATAATTGATATTGGCATACTTCTCTGCCAGAGATGCGCTGATCAAGCTGACGATACATGTAAAATTCCCAAGAGAAAGCTGGCTTTTGTATCTGCCATTTAAGTTTCAAAATACAATCTGATGAGATGATAGGTTATAGCTTTATTATAGATCTACGTCTAGGAGAAAAATGATTTGAAAGGCCATTTTAACCTTTAGTGCCACAACATCATCAGGATCACTGTTGACATATGCTTTGTATACTTGAGCAAAACCACCCTGTCCAGCACAGCCCTTGATATGGTACTTATTTCCACCTTTGGATGTCACGATAAGGACATACAAGAACAGTAGTGTTGTTAGTAAAATAAACTGAAGCTTCTATACGAGAAGCAGCTTATAGAAATAAATAAGACCTAGCTCTTATAGAATCTGTTCTGAAACATGATTATCTTTATTAGAAGACAAGCTAAAAGCACTTGGGAGATGTAATAAATTCAAACTCAAATTCAACAAATATTGCATATTTCATAATAAGGTTAATGTTTTAGCATTTCATACTCGAAATAACTAGAGAATCTACAGTAAGATGGGCCAATAACTATATACTTGTAGCACAGAGAGATTAGGAGATATTAAGCTATTAAGCTAATGAATACAAAAGCAAGTTATTCTGCCCATAAATTTTATGAAGTATAAACTCAGACACACTCTCGAGGTAATCCTAAATAATTATCATCTAATATATAAATTCATCATTGCCGACTAAAGTTTTAGTGGCTTGATCAGGGTGTTATACATACAGTTTTGCATCTAGATATGAACTTTACATGCAAAACAGTTTGCAAAACATTACAAGGAAATGACTGGACAAATTGTTCCTCTTGATAATAATTTTTTGGGGAAGAAGCACAGGATCTCCAAACAAATTTATGGTACTCCTAACGTTAGTGTTTGAAATCCTTCATAAATAGAAGCATATGCAGAAAATATAAACGAGCAAATTCAAATAAAAATGAATTCTTCAAGTTGATCATACATATACAGAAAGCTGGAAAGCAGTCAGACTATATATAGATGATAAATATGATTAAGACTTCATGAGATTATAACCTATCTCTATAACTTTATTCCTTGATGCATTCTTCAAAGTAGACAAGGCCACTTTCCCTGTATAAGATTTAGTGCTCGAATGATAGCCCTGAAATGAATTTGAAGAAGCATAAGGGGGAAAAAATATTTGTCAAACTCAAAAGTATTACATCAAAGCAGTAGATAACAAAGGATCAAAATGTCTCACATCAAATTTCGTAATTAAAGGATATATTTTCTTCGAAAGGTCATCCATGGTAGAGGTGTCCCATGGATTAATGCCACTATTTTCCAATTTTGCAGATTCTTTATAATCAACCTGAAATCATAAATTATACAAGAATTCTTCAATTAATGTTGAGAAATCTCAAAATTGAACTGGACAATGTTGAGGAAATAAGCGGCAGAGACCCTAAAGAATAGTGGTATATAAAATTTGGCTCAATTTTTAACTATAAGGAACTGTCCACTATTCCAATATGATTGCATACTGCTTATAAAAAAAAATGATTGCATACCTTCTGGCTTGAAGCAGCATGCCATATTTCAGAAATTCGATTGAGAAATAAGGTCTGCGCCTTCTTCAACCATTCAATTGGCTTGGCATTTCTATCAAACATTGACCCAACATAAAACTACAATTACAATCCTGTTGTGAAAAATCGCACGCCAAGAAACGAGAATAGAACACATACAAAACACACTAAAGAAAATTATGGAACACACAAGGAAATCTGTGTTTCGAAACCTTCTGTTAATGTCCACAGAAACACTCCAAGAAATATATTCACTATCTAAAATTAAGTATACAAGTTTAAGGAAACGTGAAAACACCCATCCAAGACCGCCCTACAAACCCAAATACCCCACTCAAGAGTTACAAGGAATGGTAAATAGTCACTGGCAATAACTTCTTCCATGAATGGATAGATGCTAATCAATTGCTTTTTACAGTTTCAAGACCTCTGAAAATTGAAACTTGCCATCTCCTTTTTCTAGAGATGAATGCAAGTTTCCTGAGAGTCAAGAACGAATTCCAAAACCATAGCAGTTTACTTTTACATTGGAACCACTAACTTTGGAGCTTTGGAAATTCAAATTCCTTTTCCAAACAATTCCTTATGCTACAATTTGCAATATCAAACGAAGCAGGTAAGAAAATCTTATCCAACAACACTGACCTGCAAATGCCGAGCTGATAGACCGCGAGGGCATCACGCAATCTACCCTTGGATTCAAAAAAACACGCAGACCACACATAAAGTGAGGAATTGTTGGCACATACATTACTAGCCAGCATTTCTCTGAAAACACTATCAAAATCCGTACTAACTCCCATCTGCATAAAGAAACCAACAGAACCAAGTTGATCCCATTTCAAGGTGCCTCAAAGCAACAACATTTCCACATCACATCCTAGCTGGCAAACCATTGCAACAGCATAACAGTTTGTTACTTACGCACACGCATGCAATGCAACAGCTAGTTGTTACTCTTCCCAATTCTATTTAAGTGTTGTTTAAGGTAATTATACACAAATTAAGAAATAATATTGATATTCTCACTTATATTAAAATTGTTATTTAGTAGTGTCATAAGTATAGTAGTATAGTATACTATCTCTCTGTAATTCTCTCTTACTGATTATTTAGGTGAAAATAAGAGTATAATTGACAAAATAACAACTAAATGGCAGATAAATAGAAATAAATAAAAATGTGTGAAATCATTTTCCAAGTAGGAAAGAGTAAGAGTGAGGGTTAGTTGGATTACATAGAGGAGCCAAATCTTGAGAAATCTGATGTCGTTTCGGTACCGGTCATTGTCCTTGAATTTTCTGGTGCAATCTCTGAGTAATTTACTGAGAGTCGGACCAGAATCGTTGGAATCTTCTAGGGCTTTCCTGATCGACCTGGATTCACAAAATGCCGAAAATTCATGAGATTCTGAAACTTTGTGCGCGCGCGCGTGTGTGTGCGCGAGAGATGGAGAGAGACAGAGAGTGGAACCAGAGAAAGGGTAAGAGAGGGTCGTGGTGAGCGTCGTCTTTGGCGATTCTGAAAGCAGGGGAGTTGTGGAGCATGGCCATTGAGTTGAGCAATGTGTGTGTGTGTGTGTGTGTGTGTGAGAGAGAGAGAGAGAGAGAGGCTCGGATTCTGAACAATGAAGCGCGGAAATTGCACGATTTTGAATCTACCGTCTTCTGCTTCTATTTTTTTTCTTTAAAAAAAAATAATTTGGACTTGTTCCACAAATCTTTATTCCACAAATCTTTATCATGGTGACACATATAGTGGTCAAGCAATTAAATTTGACCATAATGGTGAAGTGACTCAAGACCATTGATATATTAGTATAATATTCAATGGTTGAGATTTGTCATTGGATACCTGAAGGACAAGTTTAGGTGTACTTTTAATATATTTGTAGAATAGGCCATATACTATTTTTTAATTATGAAAATAGCCAAATACTTCTCATATTCAAAAAGTGGCCCAAAACTTTTTCATAATTACACAACATAACCTTTTTGTCCTATTATGAATATTTTATCTCTCTCTCCCCCCTCCCTCTCTCTCTCTCTATCTCTCTCCCTCCCTCTATCTCTCTCTCGCTCTCACTCTCCCTCTCCCTCGATCTCTCGCTTTTTGAAAATCTCCCTCTCTCTCCCCTTCTCTCTCTAAAAAATCTCTCCCTCTCTCTCACACCCCCTCTCGCTCCCTCCCTCTCTCACTCTCTCTCTCCCCCTCTCTCTCGCTCTCTCTCTTTATCACTCGCTCCCACTCCCTATCACAGGGGAGAGAGAGAGTTATCGCAAGAGAGAGGGAGAGAGGGGGATGGAGAAAGAGGGAGAGAGTGGAGAGGGAGAGGGATAGGGTGAGCGAGAGTGAGAGAGGGGGAGAGATAGAGAAAGATCGAGAGGGGGAGAGAGAAAGTAAGAGAGGGAGGGTGAGAGGGGCAGAGAGGTGGAAGAGAGAGATGGGGTGGGAGTGAGCGAGAAAGGGACAGAAGAGGGGGAGAGATATAGAGAGAGAGCGAGGGAGAAGGAGAGATGAAGAGAGAGAGGGGGGAGAGAGAGAAAGAGAGAGGGGAAGAGAAGGGGAGAGCGATAGAGAGAGAGAGAACGAGAGAGGGGAGAGCGAGATGAGAGGGAGAGAGAGGTTGGAGAGAGAAAGGGAGAGGGAGAGAGCAGGGGTGAGAGGGAGAGAGAGAGGGAGAGGGGGAGGAAATTTTGGTAAAACAAGGAGTTCATGGTCAAAGTTACAATTATGTCATCATCTGGGGAGAAATTTATAAATATAGAAAAATTGGATAACCTACAATTGTAGGTCGTGAGCTCACTTCACCATAATAGTCAAATTTAATGGCTTGACCACCATATAATTCACCCTTTATCATATCTTTATCTTTATCATATCCGGCTAGAGACAACAGTTTTGGGCTCTTTTTGGATTTAGGATTGCTGAGAGCAGCTTCCTTCTCCATCATACCTCAAAAACAACCCAAAAAAGGAAAGCTTCCAACACACACTTCTCCACCAGCCCAAATGAAAAAAAAAAGAAAAAAGCTTCCACCGAAAGCACAAAAGCAATGAAAATCAAAATTCAAAATTCAAATTGCATTCTCTCTCGATACTCTCTCACCCCCAAAACTCTCTCACTTTCAAAAAATTTTCATTCTCTCTCACACACACAACAACTCCTCTTCTCTCTCTCTCTCTCTCTCTCTCTCACTCCGAACGGCATCAACACAGGGATGGTGTGCTGTAAGCAAAACCGAGGGGGCAGGTTATTCACGGCTGGGCTTTGAGGAGCACGACGCTGACGACAGTGCTTTTAGCGCAATCGAGGCTGGGCTTTTAGGAGCACGACAGTGACGCCGGTGCTTTCAGAAAAATCGCGAGCAAGAACGGACCCAAGTGTACGACGACGGAGTCTCTATGTTGTGTTGAACCTCTGCCTGCATGTGAGTATTTGTTTGCCCCATTCTTTTTTTTTTCGGTTTCCTTTTCATCGAAATTCTCATGAACGTTTTGGGCACTACTCGGTTATTTTTCTCTCGCCATTTTAATTGTTTTTCACCCAAGTTTTTCCTCTTATTTTCTTTCATGCCTTAAACTCTGGAACAACAACAAATTTGCACTTTGGAAATTTTGTTTGGAAGAATGAAAGCTTAAACATTGCCTGGATTCTATCTTTGGACTTGAGGCGAGTCCATTTTTCAATTTCATTTGCAACCTGAAATCTTAATTTTAACGTATTTTTGTCTTTTATAAAATTATTTGTTTTGGTTGTGTCATTGCAGAAATGTGCTATTTGCCTGAACCAGATCATCAATCTCTGTAAGCATACTACTTTAAACATGTTTCTTTCGAATTTTCTATCCTCTTTCTCTATTTGATTTTAATATTTTTTAAATGGTTTTTTGTCCTGTCAAATGATTTTTATTTGATATGGAAACAAATTTTTGGAGCTGGGCTTCTATTAGTGTCCTCACACTAGCTTTTCATCTTTCATTTGGCTGAGACAATTTGCATTAAAGGAAAAACATCATGAGATAAGATAGATGCCAATTTTGAGGAGTCTCTCTCTATATTCTGTAAATTCTGAGTCCTAAATGTTTACTTTTATATAGATCTCTGCATTGGGAACATGCTTAGGATGCTTCCTTATAGCCCTATTATTCTTCTTGCAAGTTTCTGAACAATAAAATCTGTTTTGTGAGATTGTTTACCACATTAGTTATTTCTAAATCAATAGATAGTTTCACTTGCCATATACAGTACAACTTTTCAAAGATTAACAGTACAAATTTTGTTTTTCAACTTCTTTGCCCCATCTTCTTTGCAAGGTTGATGCTATTAATCGACCCATCTCTGCAGTTTTGAATTAGTGTTTTCTTTATTCTTGGTTTGAGGTTTTTATTTTTGGTGGTGTTTGGATTGTCTTTTTGAGATTTTGTCTTGTTGCGATTTTGAATGGGGGATTTGGTGGCCTATTTTTAATCTAATTATGATTTTTCTAGGTTTATTGGTTTGCTCTCTTTTCATCTCTGTTGGTTTGATTGAACGACATATGAAGGTTCGACAGTGTTATCAAATAGCAGCTATAGTGGCGCTATAGCATAGTGGAATTTTGACAAACCGCTATACAAACCGCGATGCTATATGCATTCTGCTATGGGAGAAATACTATAGCGGCTATAGCGAATCAGCACCAAATAGCGGAAATTTGGCCAAATAACGAATCTTTTTTTTATTTTTTAATACTTAAAAATGAGCATGTGAGTTGCACATGCCCTTATTTAGATGTTTCAAATTCCATCCTCCTTTTCACTCCCATATAGGAATAGGAATAGGAATAGGAATAGGAATAGAAGTAAAATAGGGTTTTTTTATTCACTCTCTCTCACCTCACACAAGCCTCTCTACAAGCAAGCAACGGCTGTTCTTCTCTAATTCTCCACACTCCTTCTTCCTGCACCCTCACTGCGATAGGTACACTCTCCTTCTCCCTCTGTTTTTCTCTCTTCCTCTGTTCTCTTCTCTCCTCTCCTTTTCTGTTCCTATGTTCTCTTTTCTTGCTCTGTTCTGTTCTCTCCAGCTCTCCCTTCTCTTCCTCTGTTTTTTTTATTTGTTTTCTGTGATTCTGATATCATCCTTCTCATCCTTTATTTTTCCGGTTTTTTTCTCTCCCTTCCCCTTCCCTTTTTTTTTTTGGTTTTTTCCTCTACCTTTCCCTTCGTTTCTGGTTTTTTCCTCTACCTTTACCTTTCCTCTACCTTTATATATAATTATATATATATAACTGTATTAAATCCGCTATTACAAGTTCCTCTATTTGCCCGCAACGCTATCTGCTATTTCACATAGCGGATTTTTGGCTTTCCACTATTTTCCGTGATCGATAACACTGAGATTCGGTACTGGAGACAGATGGGGGTAAGTTTATGTTAACTACATTATTTTCATTATAAAACAATTATTTCTGACCTTATGAAGCAGGCACTCTTCCAATTCATTTTTCCTGCTGCTCATGGGTGTGAGGTCGTCTTAGCAAGTAGAAGAAACTGGTTCAAAATACGCTCACAGATATATGGTGGTATGCACTTTATCATAGATATGAAATCAATAAACTTAGTGTCGTTCATTTTTCTATAAAAGTTTGGCTATATTCTTTTGTTTGGAATAATGAAATGTGAGGATTACATTGATGTGTTGTGTGTTTCACTCATTTGAAGAAGGATAAGTTGGAGTTAGTAGTAGTTTAGTTCCACATATGCTAATGTGTTTCTACTAATATCTGTCAAACAAATTAACACACACATGAAACACTAACCACTTGGTTTAACTCCTCCAACTACATGCCACTGACTGGATGGATGCATAGTGTTCAAATGGTTGCATTATATATGTAGGTTTTGATTTGAGTTTCACTTACCCTCCTTTATTCTGAATGGCAACATATTCAGTGTTCCTAACTAGATTTCTTAGAATTAATTGTTGTATGTTTGTGGCTGCTAAAAATTTATTTATCTTACTATATCAATTATTCTTTTGTGAAAAGCATAATGACAAAATGGTGCTAAAAATTGCTATAAATGATTTAAAGTTTCTTAAACTAACTGATATATGTTGATTGATCAATGCTTCTTCTTTCATCTTGACTCATTCTACTTTAAGAGGTAAATTGAAAATTAACTTATTACAATTTACACATCACACTAAAAGTCTTGGTTCCAAGCAGAGGGATATGGTATAAATCTTTGGTTGATGCATGGAATGTTTAGATCCAACCGAGGATGTGGTTATGTCAAAAAGCTAAACTTTCTTAAGAATTCAAGGTTCACATTGTACGAATCAGCAATAGAGGAGGTAATAATCTGGGGATGGCCTCTACAAACAGCTTGAATGCTCACAACTAGGTTCTATTTTTGTACACAAATTATCTTATCAGAAAGAGTGACAAAGGTAAATTCTCCAAAATGCCTTCCTTTTTTCATCTGCCATTGATTAAAAGTTGTTAATGTTTTACTAACTTCTTTATTTCTTACTTTATAGTATTTAGTCGTGTGGACTGTGGACCAGTAGATGGAAATCCTGCATTTCATATCAATACAGAAAAATATTGGATATAAAAGTAAGTACTAGCCCATTGGCTTATGGTTTCATGTAATCTAAAATTGTTTATGAGACATGTTTGTTTATGGTTTTAAGTGAATGATAATTTTTGATAAGCCTATGTGTTGTTGGAAAAATCATAGGTATGATTTGGAGTGATTTTGGATGCCTAAGTGTATGCTTGATGAGTTGATGATTTATGCTATGTTCATGATGGATGTTGATATGCTATGGGTGGTTACTTTGAGTGTATGTATGATTTATGGCTTGATTGTGTTCTAGCCTAATTGATGCATATTGATTTCTTTGGATATTTCACATACTTTGATTCTTGGTGATTGGGATTGAATTGAAGTATTTGGTTAAGTGTGAGGAGGATCTTAAAAGCTTTAATGAAAAAGTTTTCCAAGTGAAATCAAATAATTATTGGGATTCAAGTTAACACTTAATTAGATACATTTCATTAAATTGCTAAGTGTAAGTCTCAAGTCAATTTCATACTAAATCATTTTTCTCCATAAAACTCTAAGTGAGCTTTATCTTTCTATCCTGAAGTTAAGGAAAATAGTTAAATTGCAATGTTTAGTTTGCGTTTTTTTTGTCACTTTAACTTGGTGTAGTTTGGATAATGGTTTCATAAGTTTATGGGAATATGTTAATGGAGCCGATACCGAGTGTTGTTACTTTTACTTGGTTTCATGTTATATTTGGTTTGTCCTTGGGAAAGGAATAGACCGAATAGTCTTGGTGTCTGTTTATTTCGTTGATAAAATCTGGTACTCTATATTGATCAACATAATCCATTATTAGGTGGGGACAACTAATATTGTTTGTATTGTGTGGGATTGATTTGATGGGATTTTTGAATAGCTAAAATGAAAATGCCTAAATAACCTTCAAGGGAGACATATATTTCCAGAGTCTCTTATAAGTATCTGTTTATGCTGAGTACAAAGAAAAAAGGTTGTGGATTTGCAATGCAGACATATTACATACCCAGAACGAGTAGAATAAGAGCCAGAGCTATCAAGCACCCAAAAACAATCATCCATCTTATTTTTAGAGAGGTGCACAAAAGACAACAAGTAACTCTGTCATGGGTGCTTAAGAGTGTTCTAAGAGTGTAGGTGGACCAAAATGTATTTTTCAATTATATTTTACTTAATTTTTCAATAAGTGACTATATTTTTTATCTGATACTTATAACTTGGACTTAGTTGCAACTGTAGTTCTCCCACTTTACTTCTGCTCCTATCTTTTTAACCTCCATTAAAATGTATAATCACAAGTGCACTTGACTGAAAGATTTTAGGGTCCATCTAACCAATATACCGTGGTTTATATTGTGAGGCATCAACAACAACATTACTGAAAACATCTGAATAATATGCATTTCACCTGTGTAACTTTAGGTTTTACTTGAAGGTAGTTTCTTTTATTCATTTCTTGAAGGTAGTTGACCCTGTTGCGGATCTATATGCACTAAAGGTTGATTTTTGAGTCTGTCTCCCCTGTTTCTCTTCTTGATTTTTGTCTATTTGTATGTTTGTTTGCTCATGCATGCATTTGCATATGTTAACATGGCGCATTAAAATAAGTCCAGTTGTTAAATTGTGCTACTTTAAACAGATAGTAGTGTAGTTACTACCTAGCTCAACTTGCTAGCCAAGTTCAATTTCTATGTTGTTGACATTTCATATTATTGTGTTTTAATTCTTTTCAGATATTTTATATTATTCATCTGTAGATTTTTATCAAAGCTTGCTCATTGTTGTTTCTTTGAAGCTTTTGTGTAGTTGGCTTCATTGCCTTCAATGCTACGATAATATCATTTGCAGTGAAGTGATGGTGATGAGGAAAGAAAAGCTAAATTCAGAAGGATTTTAGCTACAGGGAAGGCATCTTTTGGAGGAGGGGAAGAGTTGGAAGATATGCTCACAATGGTGTCATTTTCTGGTTTTGCAGTATGATAGTTGGTTATTTATTCAAAATCAAGTTTTATTTACAATGTAGTTTGCACCAAAAAAAGAAAATGACAATGAGATTTTGGTTTGTAAGGCTTATTATAAATGCCGCAATGAGGTTTTGGTTTTCTTTTGTTGATTGACTTTTGTTCGGGAGCCATTTTGTAATACTCTTACGTTTGCTGGTCTTGGCATTCAACCAAGGGGCCAGTTTCTTTTAATGCAATTCATTTGGCTTAAAAAAAAAGTCCTTTAAATGAGATTGTTCTACATCAGGTAGGTCTTAGATCTACAACAACAAATACGTATATTTGTGTTATAAGTTCAAAGAATTGAATATGTTTCTAAAATGAGACTAATTTAAATATATAAGAGTAAGAGTTTTAGGTAGCTTTTTTTTGTTGAGTCAATTCAGTGGTAGCTATGCCTGAATTTTTTTACAAAATGTTTATATATAGAAATATAGTAAATATAAATGATTAGCTAAGTGAATATTTATATTTTATGGAAATAAAAGGATATACAAATAATTTATTAAATTATAAATAATAAAAGTTAGTTTTTCAGTTCCAAAAGAGAATATTTAATTACATTTTTAGTCTCTCTATTTTAAATATTAAGCAAATATCATTCCTGCCAATTTCTTTTTATCTATTTTCCTTAATTTCTCTTTTCTCATCAAAATATTTTAGGGATTTATGATGAATTTGAGGGATGAAATAATTTTAAATGATTTTAAATGTCTAAAAGTTAAAAAATTTAGTAAAATTTGTATAAGATTTTAATAGAGTTTGAAGAGGTAAAAATTGGGATTATTTTATTTTTGATTGAAATTTTGTATTTTGTTGGTGAGTTTTATCATTCTAGAACTATTCATAGTTATGAGAATTTGCACATCCAAAGTGTGAAAGCGTCAAATCTATCCACGAAAATATAGATTTCTCTTTCCAAAACCAATCACTGCTGTGAAAAATTAACATCCTGGTGTGAAACCATCAGACTCAATCCACGAAAATGCACTGCTCAATACAGGGTCATTCCCACATGTGAAAACATTCACACCTATAGTGTGAAAGTATCAAACCCAATCTGTGAAAATTTAAACTTTCCATTCCAGAGTTGTTTATACCTATGTAAAATGAATCAACCCTTGCACAAAAATCAGCCATGAATTTCTCTTTGCTTCCTCTTTTTTGTTTTCTCAAACAAAAGGATATACAAAAGTATCACAATAGAAAAAGAGATCTCACACTTGGGTGTGAAAGTGTCATATTCAATTAGAAGCTTCAACAGAAGAAATTATAGCCGTGTAAAATTTTGCACCCAGGATCCGAAGCATCATGTTATATTCTAAGCTTCAACAGAATAAAATTACGAGATATAATAGCAGCATGTTATATTTGAAGCTTCGACATAATAAAATTTATTATTATTATTATTATTATTATTATTATTATTATTATTATTATTATATTAAATTATTAAAAGCAATTTTTTGTATTTTTCTTACATAACTGAAATAGATAAAAATGTCTTGAGTGCCAAAGTGTTATGCGAAAGTTGCTAGGATGTGGAATGATTTACACAAATATTTTAGGCTTTTATTTAGTTATACTTTATGAAACTTTTTGGACATTTTATTTGCTACACTTCTTGCAATACCCAGGAGAGAAATCACGGAAAAAGAAAAAATTAGTAGATTATATACTCAGATGAACAATCTGCAACAAACAAAATAGCAAGCCAAAAGAATTATCATTAAACTCACTAACAATTGTATCTCTAGCAATTTTCTGGAGGATTCTATATTTGCCATACACGAAGAACAAAGAAAATTCTTGCAATATCCAGAAGAGAAAATCTCAAGTAAGTGGATTATATACTCAAATGAACAATCTATAAGGAAAAATTGGCAAAGCCAGAGGAATTATCATTGACCCCAATAGCAGCTATGCAATAAAGTCGTGTCAGTTTACTGTTATGAATGAATTATGAATATAATTTTCCTTTAGTTAATTTGCACAATATATGTTACTAATATTTAATTTTATGCATGCAATGGCTAATTTACAAGAAACATATCTGTCATATTATAAACTAAATTTATTGATATGGGTTGTATGTTTTGTAAGAGTAATTAAAGATAATCAGTACAAGCACAAAAGCATTTTGAAATAGAATACAACAACTCACTTTCACTTACAACATAAATATTATTGGGGACTTTAATTTAGATTATTAATTAAAATGCAATAATATGTTATTTATTAAATTAAACTTAAAATTACAATTATCCATTTCTCATTAACATACAAAACAAATTTTCTTGATGAGTATTATTACAATGCATTTGACGGTTCAAAAAGGTTGTATCAGCCATACAAGTATCAGGACAGTCAATGGCAAGACCTGCAAGACATTCCAAAAGACATGTTATGTATTGGGTTTGTTAGCAGATGACAAGAAATACATTGATAGAATTATAGAAGCCAATGAACTTGCTTCAATAAATCAGTTGAGGAGATTTGTCATTCTGTTATTACTTTATTTCTCAATCATCTAAAAAACAAATTTCTTTGCCCGTACGTTGAAGTTCATTTTCGTGAGGTCTGATGGGTTCACACCGGGACTGTGAACTTTTTTACAGTTGTGAATGACTCTATATTCGGAAGTTCATTTTCGTAAGGTCTGACCGATTCACATTGGGGATGTGAATTTTTTTTCAGTTGTGAACAACTCTGTATTCAGAAGTTCATTTTCGTGAGGTCTGATCGATTCACACCTGGATGTGAATTGTTTTACAGTTGTGAGTAGTTCTGAAATGACAATTTGCATTTTCATGGATAGGCTCTTTCACACTAGGTTTGTGAAATTTTTCACAGCTGTGAATTCTTCTGGAATCTTTAAACTGCATTTCGTGGAGAAGTTCACGCTTTCACACTGGTGGTGTGAATTTTTCCACTGTTGTGACTGATTCTGGAATTAGAAGACTGCATTTTCATCAATAGGGCAGACGATTCCACATTGTGGCTGTGAATTTTTTCATGGTTGTGAATGTATCTGGATTTAAGCTATATGCCTTTTATGCTCTTAATTTATATATGCAAACATTTTTATTAATTATTTTAATTAGATAACATCACCATTTCCTTACAAAATGAATTTTCTAGCCCATGCGTTGCACGGGTCGCATATACTAGTTGTTTACAAAGAAAAATTATAATATTTTTACATATAATTTTAATTTTCTATATTTTTAATTTTAACTAGTATTTAGTGATTATAATACAATAATACAAATATAAAAAAAATATAAATCTTAATATTAGTTAAAGCAAAAGTAATTCAACGTTAAAAATATAGAATAGATTTTCACAATTTGAAAATTATAAAAAAAATCAATAAATATTACCTTCTATTGTCTCATAATAATATGGTTCTGCTAAAAAAATTGAAGAACTATATGCGAAAAAAGTTTTAATTTCATGTTCTATAAAGATAAAACATTTTGGTTACATTTTGTTTAGAAAATACAAAATACAACGTATTAGGCATTCTTTTCAAAATCGACGCAATCATATTTTCAGTTTCTCAAGATGATGTGCATAACTCGTTCCCCCTCCTAACAAAAAACAAAAAGATGACACTATGTTTTGTTGCACCTTGGTTTCGTTATTCACGATTACTTGCCTTTTGGAACTAAGCATGTGATATTTTTTTTTCTCCACTCGCAATTCAAGTGGCAGACGAACCTATCGGATCTAAAGTGTGATGAATTGATTTTTTAGGTTCAGATGAATCAATCTTAAGAGTGCATGTTGGAAGTTGATTCACATTCAAAATATGATATTCCTTTAATGACTTTCAATTTTGTTTCATACCAGAATGAAGCATGCATTGAAGCTGAAAGAAATAGGACTGCAAGTTTTCTATCCTGCCATGAGCCACTTATATCACCGGTGACTATAAAGTGTCTCCACTCCATTTTTTAGGGACTAATTGGTGACAAAATTCTTGATCCAATAACATGGTGGCATTTTAGATCTTCTAAGAATTGAATAGGTGACTAAAATTTTTGGAGTGCTGTGGAGGATGTGATTTTAAAGAACTGTCTGATCCACCCTGCGTCATGTGTCCAATTGCTGCAACTATTTTCCCTGTGCTTCTTTCGTTTTTTTGGGATATTTTAACCGAAAGAATTCTAATTTTAAATTAGCATTATTAATGATGATTGTCATGGCTTAACGTAATGCAGAATTGCAGATACAATTAAATCAGTTTTCTTGGGATATTTCTGAAAGAATTCATATTTTTTAAATTATCATTATTAATGATTAATGATGATATCCCAAACTGTCATGGCTTAACGTATTGCAGAAACAATTAAATCAGTTTTCTAGGGATATTTCTGAAAGAATTCATATTTTTTAAATTAGCATTATTAATGATGATATCACAAACAGGTAGTGCGTAAGTAATACAGATGCCATTAACTTTCAGTTTTAGAAAAATTTACATCAAAGAATTGAATTGAGATTTGAATTGAGATTTAATAGTGAGCTATGAACATTGCAGAGATCTCCTAGGGAAGGAGGTGCCAAGGATTCAAGAGTTCTTGAACACCAAACACTGACCCACGAGGTGGTATACATCAGTCATCTCATGTTAGAAGCAGGACTCGAGGCTACAGTTCCACTGAATATCTTCCGTCTCCCCTTTCTTTGGAGTACACGCAAATTTGGTGACTTGGGTTTTGTTGTGTCCTTAGCAGACCTAATGCAAAACAGAGTGCAGCTTTATAAGTGTTTAAAATATTAAAAAAAAAAAGAGTTTTAGGGAGTTTTAAACGCATACTTTTGGGGACAAAACGGATTATCAAAATTTGGAACTGGTTTAGCATGAGGAACCATTGTCCTTCTCAACTGTTTCAGTGCCTTCTCTTCCTCTATCTGCATGTTCATGTTCACAATATCAATATCAATGTCATATCATGAAACTAAATTTATGCATTCATTTCGAATCAATAACAAGGTATGGTCATACCATTCTTTCTGCTTCACTCTCCTCTCTGTATCGTTTATACATCATTTCTTTCTCCTTAATCTGCAAAAAGAATTGTTCTGTTATTTGAGTACTATAAATACTTTTCCTCTTCTTTTTTTTTCCTTCAGGCTATCCCGATTCATTTCCACAGTTAGGGAGTGTTTCATTACCCTCTCATCAAATTGTGCTCTATCGATGGCCCGATGATTCAAACGTAAACTAAACTCCTGAACTTGTGTAAGGGGTTTGCGGACCTTCTCTGGAACTGGGATTGGGTCCCTGCAACATCCATGAAAAAAAAAAACACAGTTCACTTCTTGTATTTCTTCATGAAAAATATATGAACTCTTAAAAAAGTCTTGATTGTTGCTCACTCTTTTAAGATTGGTTGTGCCTTAAACTCTCTCATCTGGGCCTCTTCTCTTTCCATTCTAAGTCTTTCTTCCTGTTCCCTTTGCATTTCTTCCTCATGTCTAACAAGACTCTCCAATTGGAATGGCTCTGGTTTTGTACAATGCTTGGGTTCAGGTTTTGGTGGGATCTGCATGTGATTATCATTGGTTTTAATGATATTGTCAAAGTTAGTAAATAGATAAATGAACCACCAAATCGACAAACTTCTGTACCACAGGGTAGTCAGTGGTATAAGGGTATGGATTAGCCTTGGGAACCCTTGCGGCTTCCTCTTCCAACTGTTTCTGCAGAAGTTCCATGAACAGTCTCTTCTCTTTCTCAGCACCTCTTTCCTGTCATATTAATGAAGAATGTTGGTATTAGCAGAACTAGACCAATCAATGTATTGCGAAAACCCTTTCAACAAAAGGAAAGTGATGAACCTCTGTGTGGAGATGAAATGGATTTGGAGTTGTGTTTCTTGGAACTGGGCTGTGATTACGTGCAGATTCAGACTTCAAAGAAAGCTGCAAAACGAGAAGAAAAAAATTAATGATTGGAAGCAGTTCTAAAAATACCAGGAAAAAATTATTACAGAATTTGGGAACAGATTGTACATTTTACTCAAGACTACCTTGGCAAATAAACCAGCCACGGCAGCAGGTGGTGGAATCCTCTCATTCGTTGCAAAGTGAAATTCTTGCGGTTCAGTAACATGTTTTTTGGTATGGCAGAACATTCCAATATCCCCTTTACTTTCAAAGATCTGAAAGAAGGTATACTATTCGGTTAGCTAAATATATTATGAAATTCTTAGGGTTGGGTAACATCTTAGTTGGCACTGTTACCTTCTTATTTAAAGGTCTTGCCTTGAATTTAGGGATCTTTTCAAGTTCCTCTTGCTCTAATTCTACGGAGCTTTTCACCTTTGGAGGACGGGCCCTTAGTGATGTTTGGAGTACTGGAGTTTTAGGTTCTGTAAGATGAGGCTTCCATGGATTCTCCTGTTTCAAAAAAAAAAGTGACTAATGGATCGAAGTGAATGAAAGACTAATAGATTCTCCTGTTGCTAAAAGAAATACCTTATGAGACACCTCTGTTGAAGCTATTGAAGCCGAATCTGCATTTTGATGAGCCCTAGTCAAGGTTTCCAGATGAAATTCCTGAAGAAAATGAAAATTGTTAATCAACACATTACGTGTGTGTGTGTGTATTGTAATAACAATCTTCTATTCTTTGGTGTGGTTTTACCTTAAATTCAGGTGGTTGTGGTGTACTTCTTTGCATGGGAGGTAAAGTTGGAGTCTGCAAAATCTATAATGAAAAAGAGAGACATCATAAATTTAAGCACAACTGGCAACGAGAAAAAAAAATGAAAAAAGAACAATTGGCAGAGAGAAGAAAC
Organism: Glycyrrhiza uralensis; assembly: GCA_030159175.1. Taxonomy (NCBI): domain Eukaryota; kingdom Viridiplantae; phylum Streptophyta; class Magnoliopsida; order Fabales; family Fabaceae; genus Glycyrrhiza; species Glycyrrhiza uralensis. The sequence goes on along the minus strand of BRZY01000003.1, from coordinate 48,625,233 downwards.
GAAATAGTACCTTCTTATTGAGTGGTCGAGCCTTGAATTTTGGCATTTTAGCCATCATTTCTTCCTCAAGCTCGGCAGTACTCTTCACCCTAGCTGGGCGAACCCGCTGATTTGTCTCAAATTCAGGTTCCTTAGGCCTGGTCAATGTGAGTTTTGGTTTTGTCTGGATCAAGGAAGTATCATTACGAATAATTAGTCAAAATGTATTTAAACATCCACCCCATGGTGCGACAACAAGGTGAACACGAGTAGGATCAAAGAAGAGAATGTAATGGATCCATTTATTACATGAGAAAGAGCGCTGTGCAATGGCAAGTCTCTGGTACTACACTGGAATCTTTTCATCATTTCTGCCATTGATATAAATGGTACAGATGCTGGTGTTGATGTTTCACGAACATAAACCTTTACATGCAAAGTTCAACAAATCAATTAAAAATAAAAAATCAGCTAAAAATTGATACAAAGGGAGTTGATTTGGTATAAGAAATATTAACGGGAAAAAAACAAACCTTTCTGTCCTCTTTGTGAGTTTTACTAGTACTTGAAGAGGCGTTGGCATTGCCAGTGGTTAAACCCAGTTTTGACTTATTATGAGGCAACGTTTGAGGTTTGACATTCAGAATCTGGAAAGTCAAAAAAATATGTATAAGAATCTATTTCGATTAGGACCAGAAAACAAAGAGATCCTTTAACGGTTACCTGTCTAGTTTTTCCTCCTTCCAATTTTTGCCTCTTAATAGCTTGATTCTCTCGGGCCAAGTGGGGAGTCCCAGCAGTGCTTTTCATGGCTGCTGACTGTAACCGAGTTTTGGTATTCGTGGCTATCTTTTTAGCGTTCTGTTGCTTCTTGGAATTCGTGGATGTGGTGGTGGTGGCTTTTTTCTGCAATGCTGGATTTGGTGTGCAAGCATCTTCTTTTCCTACTTCAACAGATGCTCCTACGGATGATGATACCCTTAAGCTATCCCCTTTATTATCACTTCTTTCCTTGTCAACAGAGTCCTGATGATAGATAATTAATTTATGAGAAGATAGTAATAACAAGCAGGAAACAAGTTGTTATGGGGATGCAAAAAGTTACAGCACTAATTACCTCGCGAGAAGTGGTTGAATTGTTTTCTTCTTTGGCTTCGCAGCAAGGTGCATTTTCTTCCTTACAAGCCGAAACCTGAAAGATAATTGATTTTATGAGAAGATAGCAATAATTACCGGGAAACAACTTTTTAAAGTAAACAAAAAAATTACACCACTAACTACCACGTCAGAAGCAGTTGCACTATTTCCTTCCTTGGCTTCAGTGCAAGGTGCATCGTCCTCCTTTATTTTGCTAGTCATGCACTGTGGGTGTGTATTTGTTTCCAGAACACTGTCATCAACATTTGCTGACGTCTAGTAAAACAATGGATAGTCAGTTAAATGAATAAAATTTTACATATCATAAAAATTGAAGTAATACCTTCAGCATTTTGACAGCTTCACTAAAATCACACAAGTTAAGTACATATCATAAAAATTGAAGTAACAGTACCTTGGGCATTTTGTCAGCTTCACTAAAATCACATAAGCTATCTACAGTAATAGATCTACCAGCCTTGATTTTAGGCATGAATGCTGCAACAATTTGAAAACCAAGAAAGAGATACAAACAATTAAAACAGGATCTAAAACTCAAGTAAGACTCTGCTCAATAAAGTTCTGGCAAAACTATCTAGGTAGTATATGAGGCTAAAAGGCTTGAAAAGCAATTCATTCACCTTCCTGCATAAAAGTGTAACTTCACAAGAGAACATAACCCCGCCCCCTCTTCTCCCCCAAAAGACACAGAATTAAATTGTGTTTGTGCGAACAGAATTGATCAATTGGAACTTAGCTTCCTATAAAATAGTTGGAAGCCCAAGCACTAGCAGAAAATTAAAACTTCAGCTTAAGCAAATAGCATAGAAACATAAGCAACTAGAAAGCTCAAAAGCCACTGAAAACAAAGCCACCCCCCTCCCCCGCCATACCGTATAAAAGTAAATCGAAGTAGTGAAACGAAAGAAGAATTTACACAGTAACAGCATTAAATGTGTCACGGGAATGGCAGGGCCCTTTAACAGCCAACAACCACAGGAATAGTAACAAACGCAATTGATTTCACATCAATCAAGTACAAGTAACAAAACCCTAATTCCCTTCACTCTATTTCAATATTTCATTCTGCAAAAAAATAAAAAACACCACCCTATCTATCTCCAGAAAAGCAACCATACCAACAAACTTCACACGCGAATCAGTAGTTCAGAGAAGGAACCAAACTCGAAGAGAAGAAGAAAAGGAACCCTAACTCTTCCTCCTTCGATTCTTCTAACTTGTAAGTTGTAACTGAATATTGCCCCAAAAAACCTTATTATATATGTAACCGACAACGGAAATTACGTAACCGATGAATTGTGTAAGTGAAGGAGAAAGAGAAGTTGCATACGAGAAGGGGCGTAGGAGAGAGCGGATTGAAACCAGAGCTCGGCCCTGAGGATGTCCTCCTCGGACTCCCCTTTGGTGAAATCGAAGAATCGCGGCGCCGAAAATTCGTATGTCTCGTCGATTAAGGTGCCACCGCCGGTTCCTTCCGCCACCGCCATTTTCTTCAGTTCCGATTAGGGTTTCAGTGAATTAGATTTGGTTGATCCAATTGATTAATAAGTGAGTGAGGGATGGAGAGCGCGAGCGCGAGAGCGTGTTGTGTTCACTACTAATGATTGTTGAAGTTGTAAGAAAGAGAGACAGCAGGAGGAGGGAGTGTGTGTTGTTTGTGTAATCTCGTCAAAGTGTAACGGTTAGTTCTCTAACGGTCGAAAAACTTTTGAACAGTGTTGTAAATGAACCGACTACGCATGTTTTCTCTCTAACGGCTATTTCCCTCGTCTTGTAATTACACCCTCCAGGCTAATTTATAAGCAAAAAATAACTACCTCACACTAATTAAGAAAATTAGTCAATCTCATTTAATATTCCTAATCTCATTTAATAAATAAATATCATTTCCTAAAATATCCTTCATAATATTAATTACATATTTATTGCATATGGAAACAAAATTGAAACCAATCATTCTTTCCATCTTCCTAATGTTAACTGCTATTATTAGATTCACCAAAAAAAAACTGCTATTATTAGTAAAACCCATTGTTCTTTCCATCTTTCGAAAGGGACGTCTATTCTTGCTGCTGCCCACATGTTTTAATAATAGGAACAATACTCCTCTTAGTAAATGATGTTATGATGGTGACGTTTCAGTACCTTCAACTTTTTAATTTGTTACTAGAATTTGTTTTAAACATTCTCTCTCTTTCGTTTGAAATCTGTGTTGTTATTATTACGAGACAACATTGAAAATAATATAAAGGGTATTTTGGGGATAATAATATTAAATAGAGTAAATTCAGTTAGAATTTGCTTATATTTTGGACCAACAAATCAGGTCCCAAATTTGCTTATAAATCAGTCCAGAGTAGTATGTAGCAGCATTTAGTATTTTATTTATTTCCAAAAGCCTTAAATATGTTTTAGGTCTTTCCAAATTTGACTATTTTGATTTTAGTCCCTATAAATTTTAGTCAAAGTTTTTTAGTTCAATAAAATTTTTTTTGTTTGATTTTAGTCCTTTTAGTGATTTAGGGCTGAGGTGGTATGAACACGTCACCTCATTAATCTGACGTGTCATATTCAAGTGTCACGTAAGCACGCCACGTACGTAGGACAAATTTGCAGGGACTAAAATCAAAATAGACCAAATTTTTTTCTTCCCTCCATCTCCACCACCATCACCACCACCACCCACTCTCTCTCTCTCTCGTTTTCTCTCTCTCACCACCACCGCCACCACCCAAACACACACACTCTCTCTCTCTCGTTTTCTCTCTCTCTCACCACCACCACCACCCCCCACAATCCCCCACCACCCCCACTCTCTCGTTTTCTCTCTCTCTCTCTCTCACCACCACCCCCACCCCCACCACTCTCTCTCGATGCAGCATCGGCTAGTTCTTAGTATTGTAAATCCGATAGACATCTGGTTGTAATCCTTTTCATTTGGTTGTGGTCTAGGATTTTCTGTGGATCGTTTCCAGTTCAAAATGTTATGGTTGTTCGTGGTTCCAAGAATTCCATTTCAGCGGGTGTTAAATCAAAAAACGAGAGAGAGAAAACGAGGAGTGGGGGTGGGGGGGTGGTGGTGGTGGTGAGAGAGAGAGAAAACGAGAGAGAGTTGGGGGGGGTGGTGGTGGAGAGAGAGAGAGAGAGAGAGAGAGTTGGGGGTGGTGGTGGAGATGGATGGAAGAAAAAAATTTAGTCTGTTTTGATTTTAGTCCCTACAAATTTGGCCTATTTTGATTTTAGTCCCTGCAAATTTGCCCTACGTACATGACATGCTTACGTGACACTTGAATATGACACGTCAGATTAATGAGGTGATGTGTCCATGTCACCTCAACCCTAAATCACTAAAAGGACTAAAATCAAACAAATTTTTTTTTATTGGACTAAAAAACTTTGACCAAAATTTGTAGGGCCTAAAATCAAAATGAACAAATTTAAAAGTACCAAAATGATATTAAAGCCTTTCCAGAATAATTTGTTATCTCACTGTTTAGGAATTTGGTTGTCAATAAATTTTTATTTCTTTTTTCTTTTCTTTTCTGGTGAAATACTCTTTTAATTATTTTTTTATGATTGCTTTGAGTTTACACATGTTCATATTTTTAAGTATTTTTTATTTCAGCCTTTTATCAAATTGTTTATCTTTTCGTACTTAACTCTTATGATTTAGTAGAATATATAATAATTGGTTCAAAAATAAAAGTAGAATATATAATAATTAAAAGGTGGAGTGAAATATAATGTTTATATTTTTGCAGCAAAATCAGAAGAAAAAAAAAGGTGGGGTTGGGAATTTTTTCAAATGCTCATGTTTTACAAGAAAACTACAAAAATAACATTGGAGAGACAACTTTTTGCAGAAATTTTACACCTAATTTTCGAGCTGTAGATGTTAATATATGATATGATATATGATAATATAAATTAAGAGGGTAATTGTTTTGTTTTTGCGGCACCGTGGGCCGTGAAACAAATGATGCCCAGACACCAATTCTGAATGCAAGGGCCCAATGACTATTGGCTTTCCCTGTCTTTCTTTCTTTTTTTGGTCAAAAGAGACTGTCTTTCCATTAACACTCCAGATACTGCGTATGCTAGCTGGCCTCCAGGCTTGGGCCTGTATTGTTATTCTCTCTTGGGCTTAGCCCGTTATGAATGATATTTCCTTGACCAAAAGAGAAGTGGGCTTGACCAAAAGAAGAAGTGGGCAATTCATTTTAGTGACTAAAATGATTTTTTTTAGGAAAATTTTTTTAGTGACTAAAATGATATATCTTGATTCTTAACCGTTAAAATATCAACTATTAATTAAGTGTAATACATATTTATTTCTAAAGAGAGAAAAATGTATATTTTAGCATAAGATGGAAGATGAGTATAATTTACCCAATAATTTATTAAAGTTGCGAAGATCCCAAGAAGAATCATCTGATAACATGCATATCACCGAATACCTTGTATCAAATAAGTATTGGCTAGCTAATGAACATATGAGTGATAAGTGAAGGATGTAAGTATAAGGAAAGTATTGTAGACTGAATAAAAATGGCCACATATTCAGAAGTATTGTCTAAAGATAGATGTTACACATACATACACACATAAAAAGTTTGTCTAAAGATAAATGAAACATGTATTTGAAGCTTAGAGATTACAACGGTTTGGAGGATAGACAATGGAACAAATTAATTAGAAGTTCAGATGCTGCAACATTAATGTGAAGGATAGACGATAAGAGCTCTAATGATGCGATGATAGAGGCCAGATGACAGAAATGAGAAGACATTATAGAGGCCAGATGACAGAAATGAGAAGACAAATGAGTCAAATATAATTAAAATAATGATTCCTAATACAAAGTAAAGGAGAGCCAAACACTTATAAAAAAAGAATCTCGAGCTAAACATGCTTGCAGTTAAAAGAAAATACCCCCTGAAAAGCTTCTATATATAAAGCCATTGCACATTTTCCTGAGTATTGAAATTCGATTTTTCAACCAAGTAACAAGACCAAAGTCTATCTGCATTAAATTAAATGCTCATTATAGATATCAATTTCAAATGGACAAATTGAAGCCTAATACTCTCAAATAAGGAGTTATAAGAATTTGCGTACGTTAAGGTAAAGAGAAGCAAATACATATATACCTACATTATTTCGTATTTAAATCGCTTAAATTTGTGTTACATTAGTATTTTGCCAAAAGCCAATGTTTCTAGAAACACTTTTCATACAAACACAATTTAAGATGGGAATTCAAGATTTTTATGAAGGTGAAAATCTTTCTACAAACATTTTATTAAGTATGTTAAATGCATAGTAAAATGTAGTATTCTTAACAATAGAAATATCCCAAAAAAGGCGTGACAGTAATTCATTCAACCTCTACACTGTCGCGGTGCAACCAGATGTGTGTTCTGTGTCCTTGGGATTGGGGTGTAGTGGAATCAAAATGACAGTAACTTCTGACTGTCTCGTCACCCTTTGCAATGCATGCAATTACTCCTAACCAAACCTTTTAACTTGTCTCTTAGTGTTTCACATGGAATTCAGCAGCCAGTCCATCAGATATAGAACAAGTGTCATGGTTGCCCCTCCATTATGTTGATTGGAATATTCCTTCTAGGGAATGGAACTACAGTGGAAAAAAGCTTTTAAAGCAGTGAGTGATGGTCCTTAAAAGTTTGGTCCGTGTCATCATGATCCCCAGGATTAATTTTCTTTAATGGGCCTAACACTGATTTGTCTTATAAATTTAAATGAAATCAATGGGTTGAGACTTATTTTAACACGAGCTTGATTATTATGATACAGTTGAAGACAAATGCTTTTATCTTGAATAATTGCAAATCCTTTTAATTACTTGATGGGAATTTTGTTGAAAAGTATAAGATTTAACCGAACGAGATTCGTACTCCAATACCTGATTTCGTTGACATAATATAACGTGTAATGCATATGTAATTATGAAATGACAATGTCCTATAGTAATTTGTTATGTAATCTGACCTAATTTTCAATTATTACTGCAATTAAGTAACAGAGCAGTGCACGTCGCCGGGCATAATTCATGTTTCAGGATGCCTAATATAACATCACATCGCTTTGAGGTTATCAACCGCTTCCCTTCTTAAAGTCCACCATTAATCTATTGTTATTTTTGAAAGATAGAAAAAATGAAATTTTTCTTGATCCTTTTTCATCTTTATTTAGACCCATAATAATAATAATATAATAACCAGACCTTCACAATATTATTATTATTATTATTATTATATATTATTTACTTTGAAACGTTATAAGAAAACAAACCCCGAGGATCACTTCATTGAAGAGTTTAACTGAGAACAATGATCAGTCAAAGATTTTAACCATGCCTTTTGTAACATTTTTCTAAAAGGCATGTTGAGAGTCAAGGAAGACACAGCAAAGAGGATAAAATAAAGTTAAGGGAGCGAAGCTAGCTAATTACTTTCTGATCTTTTGTCAAATTAAAGAATTACTTCCTCCTTCCCCCTATAGGGAAGGGACTCTGACCGACGTGATCTAGAATTTTCACGCGGCCTGTGATGCCAAACAAACATAACCCAAAAAAGTAACATCAATCCAAAATTTGGCACAGCAATACTATACTATATACTACATTATTATATTATATAATATAAATTTGGCTTAAATATGACTTTGGTCTCTCTAAAAATTTAAATTTTAAATTTAAAGTCAATGATTTTTAGTCCTCTTAAATTTTAAGTTTTTGAATTTAGTCTCTCTTTTGTGTTGACCTATATGCCATGTCACCCTAAAATGCCTACATAACACACTACTGGCCATGTCATTTGACACGTCATTTATTTATAGGGACTAAAATCAAAACGTTATTTATTTATAAGGACTAAAATCAAAACATATAATTTTTACAGGACTCTCCTCCATCACCACCCCCTCCTCCTCCCACCACCACCACCCCCTCTCTCTCCTCCACGACCCCCTCCTTCTCCCCCCTCCTCCACCACCACCACCACCCCTCTGTCTTTCCTCCTTTTCTCTCCTCCTCTCTCCCCCACATGCTGCTGCATACACGGCCAGTTTGGCTTACACGAATTTTTTCTTATAAACTCAATTTGGAATTTATGTAGCACAACAACGCAAGTAGTGAATACTAAGTTGACCCACCTAGCACTAGCAGGATCAAACATGTTGATACTCGATAGAAAAGGTTTCCTAGATCTGCGAATATCATCATCGCTTTCCTCGAAAAGGCAGTGAGGTGAAATGAAGGGAAGGGTAGTGGGGTGGTGGAGGAGAGAGGAGGGAAAAGGAAGAGAGAGAGAGGGAGTGGTGGTGGAGGAGGGAAAATTAAAGGAGAGAGAGGGGGTGGTGGTGGTGGTGGTGGAGGAGGAGGAGGGAGGAGGGAGGAGGAGGGGTGGTGATGGAGGAGAGTCCCTGTAAAAATTATATATTTTGATTTTAGTCCCTATAAATAAATGACGTTTCGATTTTAGTCCATATAAGTAAATGATGTATCAAATGACGTGACCAACAGTGTGCCATGTAGGCATTTTAGGGTGACATGACACGGATCAACGCAGAAGAGAGACTAAATTCAAAAACTTAAAATTTAAATAAACTAAAAACTGTTAACTTTAAATTTAAAGACTAAATTCAAAACTTAAATTTTTAAAGAGACCAAATTCATATTTAACTATATAAATTTCAACAAACACATGCCGCTTTAATATATTGCAGCTACCAAAGTTACACACAGCCAAAACGGATGAGTGCAACGAATTGTCAAAGTGCCACATACCCTCTTTTGCATGCTGATACCAAATGCTATGCAGCCACGCCAATCCTAAACAAAACCCATCTCTCTCTCTCTCTCTCTCCTGAATAACCTGAACAACCCTCCCCATATAAACCTCATTCATCCCCTGTTTCCCCTCTACCTTAATTTACACTTCTTAATTCTCACTAGTACTACTCTTTCTTAATTCCACGATGAGCAGTGTCTGTGCAGAGCAACACAAGCTGCTCCTCTCCCTCAAGAAATATCAATCCCTGAGGGACAACAACATTGACGACATGATCCCACCGAGGAAGCTCCTCACCCGCGAAGCCTTTTCCTCCGGCGACGGCGACGGCGATGGCGATCCTTACTCCTCCGATCACTTCCGGATGTTCGAGTTCAAAATCCGGCGATGCACCCGCAGCCGCAGCCACGACTGGACGGACTGCCCCTTCGCACACCCCGGCGAGAAGGCTCGCCGCCGAGACCCCCGACGGTTCCACTACTCCGGCGCCGTCTGCCCCGAGTACCGGCGGGGGAACTGCACGCGCGGCGACGCCTGTGAGTTCTCTCACGGCGTGTTCGAGTGCTGGCTCCACCCCGCAAGGTACAGAACCGAAGCTTGCAAAGATGGGAAGAATTGCAAGCGGAAAGTTTGCTTCTTTGCACATTCCCCTCGTCAACTCAGGGTTTTACCCCCTGATCATAACAACAACAACAACAACAATTGTTGTTCGTTTTGTCAACATTGCTCTAATTCTTCTCCTTCTTCTACTAATTGTTCACCCACTTCCACTCTGTTTGGTGTGTCCCATTTCTCTTATTCTTCTCCACCTTTGTCACCCTCTTCTCCTCCTTCCCTCAACGAGCTTATTTCCTCCTTGGAGTGTCTCAGTTATGGTGAGGCTTCTTCTTCCCCTGTTTATTCTGCCTCTTCCAAATTACCTTGGCTTGATGTTTCTGATCAACACCACTACTCCCTTTCTCCCTCCCCTGCATCTTCTCCTTTGGGTTGTACTCAACATCAGAAACAGAAGCGGTTCAATATTCTTTCTCCATTAACCACCGTCAATAGTTCTGCAAGCTTTTCCAATGGGAAATGTTATCCAAGTACCCGCGGCAAATTCTCGAGGGAAGAGAACAAAGTGGTTGTTGATGATGTCACACTCTCAGCAGCATCAGCCCCGGATCTCGGGTGGGTCAATGACTTGCTCATGTAGATGATATATCGCATCGATGGCCGTATGTTATTCAATATCGTGACGTACGACAATGGTGCTGTTGCCGGTAGTAGTGTTATTGATTATGATGACGATGATGATGAAGAATTCATGGTGATTAACACTAAGTGTAAATACAGTAATATGTGGCCAACATATATATCCTTAATTTTGCCGCATTCTATTGCTATGCTATTGTTAAATTATTGTTTCTTAGTTGTGAATTTGTTTTCGAGTTTGTGAAAATTCTGTAATTTTTATTCCCATTAATTAGATTTGATTTTCTTTCTTTTATGGATTAATTGTGTAGAAATAAGGAATACCGACTCGTCCTTAGAGTTGTTAATTTTTTTTTTTCTTTCGGGTTGTTGGTTATTACTTATTAGCTTTATCTTCTTGCTCTTGTTATAATAATGACGTGTCAAGCTCTTTATCTGTTTTGTGTGAACTCTTCACTCGGGATATTTTGTGATTCTGTTAGTCTTGGCCAGTAGTAAGGCAAATCCTTACACATGGCAAACATGCAATGTTTATCGAGGCCAAATCTAAGATAACACGTTGGAGTTTTTTTCTTCTCTCTATAATTAAGGTTCAGGATATATATATATATATCCTTAATTTTTCTAATCCTTAATTAAAATACATAAGGAATCAAATGCGAGAGAAGAACTCTTAGGTCTGTGTATTTCATTATTTATTTGATTTTGGCTAATGGAAATTTGTCTTATAACACACTGTGCATATGAAATTTATTGCTCCATTCACCTGAAAAAAATGAAAGTTGCTTCGTGAAGCACGAGGTGGAGGTGGGCACCCAAATTATTCAACAATAATATTTGGACACCTAAAATTTTCTACCACCCATACAACACCTTTTATTTTTATCTATTTCTCTTTTTTTTACCCATCATATCACCTAGTATTATATCTATTATTTATCTTTCTTCTATCTCTTTTTCACTCAAGATATATACACCACCTAATGGGTGTCTAACATTTTTCTAAATTATTTAATTGGGAATGTAATTTAAAATGAAATTCAGGAGAAAGGACACTCAAGGTCAGGGAAAGGCAAATAAACTTTATTACTGCAAATAATTAAAATAGTAGCATATCGTACGTACAGATAAAGATTAAAAAATTGAGTGGTGAACTAGCGCGTTTATTTATATTTACTTGAAAAGAAATAACGAACCGAGGGAAACTAAGCGTTTTTATTGACAGAAGGGAAACTAAGCATTGTTTTCTATTTAACTGAAAAATGGGTAAACCAACCAAGATACACATAGGAAGGAAAAAAGGCTCTCTAGCAAGTCTTGACACGGCATTCCACAATTAATCACGCTTGTTCTGGACCGAAATAAATTAAATGTTCTACTCCCTCTTCCGTCCCTAATTATAAGAAATTTTTATTTAATTTTTTTTCACTAAGAAAGTTAATTAATATAATTTATAGTATTAAATATGTCAATAATTTATACTATATTTCTAAAATTATCCTTAATAATAGTATCTTTCTCTTTTCACTTTCTATCTCCTATTTAATTAATGCATTATTATCTCTCTCTTCCAACTGTACATAATAAATAAGGATAATTTGAGTAAAAATTAATTAATGCATGACACATTTTCAAAAACCTCTTATAAAAAGGGACAAACAAACTTGCAAAAGACCTCTTATGGGAGTAGTTTGTTGTACACATAATTAATACTAATAATGTTTTGGGGGGTCATTAAGTAGAAGAAAGCTACTAGGGTGTAATTTGAAGAGCTAAATGTTGAGTCCCTATCAGTACAACAAAAAATGGGTACCAATATTTTTTATATTGTTAATTTTTATATTGTTAAAGGGCGAATAATGAAGTCATTTCATTTCATCTTATAGAGTTTTTGGTCATGTAAGTTTGGATGAATTTCTTAATTTCTGTTATATAGATTATATTCTGAACAATATGGTTTTAGAAAAACAGTACGTGCATAGTTGTCATTTTCGTAGACACATCAGTAAAATTGGAAACATAGAACAGTAACTTTGTTAGGGTATACAGGTGGTATGTTTGTGTGGCAAAATTGTTCTCTGTAGATGTACTATAGCTAATGCTTGGTTTCTTACCAGGTTCTTCTACATATGTTCTTCTGAGTTGGAAATTCCCATTGCTCTGATCTGTTGATGCAGGTTGTTATCAGAGGTATGATATGTACTGGACATGGCCATGTGGGAAGTGAACCATGCGGGTTCTAGTCATTCATCAAATCTAGAGCTACCACTATCTTTTTTCGGTGACCAATGCAGTATTCCGTTTAGTCATTAATACATACAAGTTTAATCTATGTGTAAAACGTAACACCAAAATTAAATTGAAGAAAATTTTAAGTGGGAAATCATGTATTTCAATTTCACAAATACTTGATTTGGATAAAGATACAAAATGGGTAAGGGCGCGCAATATATTAAATACAGAAGCGTGTGTTGCTAACCATCATTCCCTAGAAGAACGACACACTGATAAATGATAGAGGGAACTGGGATAACGTACCATTCGTTGATAGCGTAATATTTGTTTCCTAGGAGGCAAACTTATCTGAAAGACAGCTAAGGCGGTGAGGGAATGACCCATAAGGGTGTGTTATGGAATAAGACTTTTGGTGGGGTTTGCTGGTTTGGTGAGGTACTGTGTTAGGTATTCATTGCCATAAACTCACACCTAATGGTGTGGGATGAGGGAGCAACCCATGCTAAAATGAACCCTTGTTTGGGATTTGAGGTCCCCTCTCTCCCCTTACCTTTGTGTCACAATTCGATTATTTACGTTTATAGAAGAAATTAAATTGCAGCTTTTGTGGGACAAACAGCCCATACTCGTATTATGTTACTGATTTAACTTCTTCATCTCTGTGAATGGGGGAAAAAGAAGAAAAATACTACCTACACCTGTGATTGGGTGCATTATTATGTATATTTTTTGGGGCCATACATATATGGGCCAATTTATTATTTATTTATGCAAATACATTTCTAGATGCTGAATGCTATACTCATAAGATTCTCAGTGCTCATGCACTTTGACATATTTCAATCAATGCTAAAGTTCCCATTCAATTTGTGGTTGAGTTCTCTGACGAGGGTTGTTCGGGTGTACCACTATCTTTAACCGATTAAAAAGTTGTCTCTTTCCTTCCATAGCATTCAAATGGTCATCACTTACACATCTCTGCACGAATTCGATCACCATGTCCCAGAACATACTAGAGAATAAGCCTGCCACGCGGCATTAGACGTCATTTTCCATGATTTAATAATTAAAAAGAATAGTGTTGTCATCGATGATCTCAGCCAGGGCATTTTTTCTTAAAGAGACTAGACCCTGAACTGTGTTACTCTTCTATAAACGTACTAGCGGAATACGGCTTTTACAAACCTAGCTAGGCCTAGCTAGTTTAACATGCAATTCAATTACAGCTGTTAAAATTAAGCATTTTGCAAGTTCATTTAAATTTAAATGTGATTCTAGAATTGCAATTTGTTTAACTTCCGGATTAAATGAATTAAAGTCCGCTGTTTTTTCTTTTGAAGGAGAGTTAAAGTCCGATGTTACTACTAATACATTATTATTTTTGGTCAAGAGTTACTACTAATATTTTTTTGTCATATAATAAAATTTTGTTTTTGGTCAAATTACTAATAACATTTTTTTTTGGTCGATAACATTTTTTTTGGTCCAATGGTTTTGGTTTTTTTCATATAAATTTTAAAAATGGTTTGGGCTTTTCTATTTGGTGCGGTCCAGTTGGTTGGCCCACAAATTTTGCACATGACGATCATCAACAGACAGACACAAGTATTCATTTGGTGAATGGCGTCCAATGGGCTGTTGCAAATTATTCTACTCGCTGAACGCCTCCTGGCGTGGGCTTTTCTTTTTGGTCAACCTCCTGACGTGGGCCGGGTCAAATTAAATTGTGATGGTGCTTGTAGAGCCGGTGAAGAAGTGATGGCTTGTTGAGCAGAAAAAAAAAGTGAGGCTTGTGGTGGATTTATGTGGGAACACAGGAGCTCTTTTGTGGTAACGTATTCATGTAACCTTTTTTTGTCAAAGGTTAGAAATATATGGATAAGGGGCGAAGCTCAACCATTACATAGAAATGAAGGTCCAGAACAAATATGCTATAACTAACACATACAACATTAAACTTGTGCTAAACTCTGTAAGAATCCATTCAGCTCCCAACTGCCCAACTAGCAACTTAAATACCTCTACCTACTTACAACAAAATAAGTAAAGACAATTAAGTCTAAGCTGGAAAACACAATACACAACAAAGAAACTACTTACAGCAAAGTAAAACACAATCAACAGTAAAAAAAACAAAAGCAACAAACAGGAAAAAAAAACCTGAGACACAAGCCTAGCACACAAGTCAGTACACCAAACTCACTCTGAAACACTGAACACATGCTTAGGTTACATGAATACGGGTGTCCCAAATGGGTCAAACTCATATTCATGTAACCTAAGCATGTGCTCAGTGTTTCAGAGTGAGCTTTGGGCCATCCTCTTGGGTCTTAAACTTGTGTGGAGCTAAAAACCAAAAAAAAAACTTGTGTGGCTCTTCTCTTATTGTCCTCTGGTGGCTCTTCTCTTTGAGCCTTGGGATCCTCTCATCCAAAAAAAAAAAACTTATTAACAAGACTTAAAAACTTTGCATATATATTTTCTAAGATTACAAACAATCCTTGCAATTTTCAAACAACTCAAAATGGACTCTGTTTAATTTTCACTGTTTTACTCCAGATTAGAAACAAATGCAACTATAATGATTAAAAACCATTTTGTACCATTTGAAAATTATGGAGATTTTTCAGATAATTTAAAATTCTAAGAACTAAATTAAATCCGAAGTAAAAATATAGCGACGAAATAGTAATTTAACCATGATTTTTTTTTTTAAATTAATAATTTGGTTTGCTAAACTAGCCCATTATTCAATATTTCAAGATGCTAATGCCGTGTCTAATAATATTTCTCGTTGAAAGGCTATTGCAATTGCGCTTGAGTGATATAGATTTTTTTTTTTTGTTTAAGGATGAATGAGCACAAAATAGGACTAATAATAGTAAAAAGAGGATTCGAGGTCGTGACTCCTGCATAAAAAGGGTGCAGTGTATTCCGGATTCATTTATTTAACCACTTGAGCTAGCTAGCTAGAACAAGTTAACAAACGAAGTTTGTAGATTGTAACGGGCTAGACAACAAAGGAAGGTACTATTTTTCGTTAATTTTTCAATACTAGGTATGTATTTGGTATATGTAACTCTGAAAAGTTATTGGGAATTTGGCTGCCAAAGGAGATAAAGGAAGAAAAAACAAATGAGTTGCATGATTCAACAGGCCAAGGGAATATAGATAATATATCTATGTGTGAAATAATAGAATATTACACTACAAAAGGGGCAGCGTCGAAAGGGAGCATCCGGTTCACTTTATTTTTCGGTCCGTAATTTTTTAGTATGCTTGAGATATTTTTTTTTTAAATTAATTCAAATAAACAGGTGCCGACAAATTGTGGGGAATATATGGGCGAAGTGACTACCAATCCAAAATGCTCTATCCCTGACTTCAGTGTTAATTGTTAACCCAAATAACATGTTTTTTTATTGCTTTTACTAGAGAACCAAAAATGTTAACGATTCTGTTAATTAAATCTTTTTTTCTGACACCATTGTGCTAGAGTACTGGAATCTGCAAGCATGTGAGGGAAGATGATATGAAGGGTCAATTTATTCTATAAACTTGACTTATTTGTGTTCACCCACGTCTACACTTACTCTTTGACCTATTCAAAACCTTGTGGACACGAGCCTCGGTTTCATCATCTATTCAAATGTAATTAGGAGCAATATATTATTGGCAAAAGAATATGTTCCGACTTCTTGTAAGTTCTCCGTTTAAACTTTAAAGTCAGAATTTGTATTCTGACAATATACACATGCTTAGTGAGATACCGTGCCTGTTAGTCATTAACTGACTTTTGGATATGGTTGGGGCAAAGATGCTAGCAAGCAAATGTGGAAGACTACTTTTATTGGAATTATCTGGTTTGTCTTAGGTCACCCTGAAATAGAAAAATAGCACTTCTCAATGACAACGGCAAATTGGAGAGAATCATCATGGTGGTCTTAAACCACTTGGGTAGAGTTTAATTTTCTGCCTGCAATTATGCTTCTTTGCTGATTTAGCAAGAATAATTTTGACCAAAAAAAGAATAATTGGAACATTGTGAAGAGACTGTGGTAGCATTTTGTCTCTGCAGATATCTACATATGTGGGCAATTATGCTAAAGAGTGAAGAGTAGTAGAGTACTGCCATATAATTAACCCAGTTTGGAACAGTGTGGGAGCTAGAGTCGTGTTAGCACCTGTCTATCCACATATGGGGCCACGATGCTGAAGAATAATGCATACTAGCTAGTGAGTATATATATCTACATACCACTGTATTTTTTTAATTGAAGATTGATAAAAAAGATATGTGTTAATATTTAAATTTAAATTATAGATATTTTTGTTTTTGATTAAATGATGGTCTAAAATATAAATAAATTTTAATTGATATATCCTATTTAATAATTTTTTTTTTTGTAAAATATCCTTCATTTAGTGTATATATAGATAGATAGATATGAATTGCAATGACTTATTTTATTTAATTAGGAAATGAAATTCATTTTTTAATAAGATAAAAAATTAAATTAAATAAATTAATATTTTTAATTAGTAGATGAATTAGTTTTTTTTATATATTTGAATAAGTAAAATCACACACAATCCACCAACTGAGGTTGACGTGAGTGGTTAAGGTCTCTCGCCACTTAACTAAGGTTTCGGGTTCGAGCTTTTGGTATGAAAAAAATCTCAGTTGGGAGGGATGTCATCCATTAGAGGTGTCAAACAAACTCTCGTAGGGGATTAATCTCCGTTGTGCAGACGATGAGATACTCCTCGACGTAGAATAAAAAAAAATACACACAATCCACAAGGCATGATGATTGAAAACCGCCTATTAATTAATTAATTTCTTCAAAATCATAGGCTGGTCGTTGATGGACATTACTAGTAGTAGTTTAGTTCATTGAATATACCCGTTCCTTTAACATATACAACGCTTGTTATCCTAAGTTAATTTGTAAGTTCCAACCACTGATATGTTGTCGTTTACTGAGTTGCCGCGGTACCAACTACCAAGTGCAGCGTATCAGCTGAGCTTAACACGATTGCGCGCGGGCCTGCTTAATTCGGTACAGAATATTACTCATAACCCAGATAGCAACCCTTGTCTTGTGGATGCAACACATCGTGTTTTTCTCACAAACCTCCCAAAGCCTTACTCTGCATACAAATAGTATAGAATGAGTTTTTAATTTAGGCTTCAGAAAATAATAAAGGAATATTTTTTTTGGAGGGTTTACTCCTACATATCGGGTGTGATCACAATGTGTGGGATCATGAAAGAACGTAGGAAATAGAAATATTTTTCTGTATAACACTTCGCTCTTAATTGCATGTTCAAACAACTTCTTTCTTCAATGTTTTCTCATCAAATAGATTTTAATTAAAGAGTGAAGCGTTTGGGCTTTGGGACATCTCACGTCCAATGTTACCATTCTGACTCGCACTATAGTGCAGCTTGAACAATCTGTTGTTAAAATTTGATTCACATTTTGAAAATTCTTTATCTGTTCCATTGTTTTGATAAAAAAATATCACTATTTGTAAAAATAATTTAATCATATCTTAAAAAAACTTTGAGGAAATATATCCTACTAATTATGCCCTGCATTAAACGATGTTACGATACAAATTAAGTCCTGCACGTTGGTGTCTCCCAAATCTTTTATTTTATTAGTTTTATAAAAAAAAAGAGAGAAGAGAAAAGTGCTGCTGCTGAAAAAAAAAAAAAGTGGTAATGGTATGACTTGGAGTCTTGTACATATAAAAAATACTACTAGGAAGTGTTTGGCAAGTTTATTTATCACTTTTTATAAAAGGTTTTTGAAAATGTGTTATGTATTATTTCTAAATTATTTTTATTTATTATAAATATTTTTTGTCTCTTATATGATGAATAGAAAAGAGAGAGAAATAATGTATTAATTAAGTGGAAAAGAATAAATAAAAAAAGAGAAATTATACTAAAAGTAATTTTAAAAATATAATATAAATTATTGACAAATTTAATTCTATAAATTATATTAACTAATTTTTTTAACAAAATAAAATTAAATAAAAATATCTTATAATCAAAGACAAGTAGTAGTGAATTTCCTTGACTGCCCCCTCAATCCTCATGCTCGTTTATGACTAGGATTAGTTACCCCCAATATCAAGCAATTATTTATTTATTAATAGAACTGCAAAGTGAATAAATTGGCGATTCTGACTCGTGACCGCATATAGCCGCCCACACCACACTGATTTTCTTTCCTCCGGCACCGCGTCACGTGGCATCTTCACACGCTACCCTCTCTCTCTCTCTCTTTCTCCCGGTCCCACGCGCTGAACTTATGACGCATCGCCAACTCTGGCGGCGAAACGAAACTTCCCTTTCCCTCCCTCACTCGCCTCTTCCACTCCCCTACATCGCGCGTCTCCTACCTTCTAACCACACAACACATCCTCCACCCAATTTCCATTGACAAATGCAAACTAGTACTCCTATTTTTTTTTTTGCTCAAAACTAGTACTCCTACTTAAAAGAATAAAAAAGAAATTTTTAACTTATTCATAATCAATCATTATTTTTATATTTAGAGTTTGTTTGGATTGACTTATGCAGAACTTATGAACACAGTTTATGATTGATTCATAAGCTGTTTTGTGCTTATTTTTCATAAGTTACTCATGATAGCTTATCAAAACAGCTTATGGCTTATATAAAATAAGTTTTACTATAATTTTTCTTCGATTATAAATGTAACTTATACAGTTTATACTATAAGCAGTAGATAAACTTGTTATCCAAACAGGGCCTTATAGTTATTTAATTTTATAAATATTTGCAATAATTCTTAAAAAGCTATTTTAATTATTAGTTAATTCATGTATATATTGATTAATTGCAAATATTCTATGTTTAAAAATTAATATAATTATAACATAATTATTTTTTTTCTTAAACGTCAATGTAACATTTTTTTACATTCTCAAATCTCACTACCAAAAATACATTTTTTAATTCTTTTATTTTTATGAAAGTTTTTTACGTTCTCAAACCTATAACTTGGTCCTTGACCTTTCAAAATTTTTGTTTAGCATCAATTTTATAAAGAAATTAAAATAAAACAATATAAATAACATCCTTAAAACATATTTATTCAGTCAATTCTGTAAACAAAAATTGAAAACAATTCATTTTAATTTTGAGAAATTAATTATTATTATTATTAATTGAAAAAATGCGTGCGTGTCGAAAAGGAAGAGAGAGAGGGAAGGGAGATAAGCAAAGGCGATATCTTCTCCACAAATTCCGCTGACGCATGTCGCATGCAACCGGCCGGTTCAACGGAAAGCGGCATCTAACTCCCACACACAAACACACACACACACACACCCCTTTCAAAATGCATTACGCTTGCTTGCTTCTGTTCCCTCCAGTCCTTGGCCATCTCTTTTTTTTTTTTTTGATGGGACACATTCTCTTTCCCTCTACTACCTCTTTTACTCATGATATATCTTGCTTCTTACTCCTCCTCACTTTGTGATTAGTATTATGTTACGTACGCTAAAGTAGATGCAACACGTATATCAAAAAAAAAAAAAAAGATACAACACACGTTTAAAAAAATTAAATATGAATATATTCGCCCTCGGTTTTTCTAAATCCCCTTCCTGCCTCTTTCCCTTCAATTACTCGGAAGCAACCAACTACCAGCCACATTAAACAAACAGGAGTACAACTACAGGGGGAAAGGGGGGAAACTGAGGTGGATTGATTAGTTTAATTAAATAAAGGGATTTATTAAGAAAAACAGCAGTTATCTGGACGGCAAAGGTAGTACACGTGCCGGCCACCGAAAACTCAGACATTGAACACGTAGCCGTCAACACGGAGCGCTTTCTGTGGGCCCCAGACAGGATACTCCAAAATCTGTTTATTTGTTTGCATGATGATTTGCCGTCGGTGCATCAACACCACGACTGCTAACCTCATTAATTAATTATTAATTAATGTAATAAATTAATTATCCTCGTAACAATCCATTGCCAGGAGAAGGGACAGAATAACCCATCCTCACTCATGCCACTAATTTGCTAGCTAATCCGCATTTGTGCCAATGTCAACATTTATTTATTTTTTAAATACATCTTACTACTCATGTTTTAAGAAAAATATAAAATATTTATTAATTAAATATATAACATTTGATACATAAATAATTAAAAAAAATTATTAACCGACAATAATTACTTTTCTCTCTTTTCACTCTTCCTTAATCTTTAGCATTTGTCTTTTAGAAATTAATAAATGTTAGAGTAAAATACACTCCTCTCTATAATAGATATAAATATTACACTCACACTTCCTCACTGTTTGAAAACAGACACTTTATTTCTTCGAGAAATATCAATATTACACTCTTCTCCTCTCTTCCTTAAAAATACACATTCTCTTCAGGGAGAGTGTAATATTGGTATCACTGCGTACATGCGTTCATGACAAATTAATTAAAAAAACTAAATATCCAATGTTTTAAAAAAATTAAAACATAAAATTTATATATGGGAATTCGAAATAAATATTATTTCTACATGCAATGGAATTTTTTATTATATCATATATAAAATCATGTTCAATGTGAATTGTTGTTTGAGTAAACTTTAAATACAATATCAAATTTGAATTTTAAAAATAAGAATTATTATATCAATAATTAATTTTACAATTACAATAATGAAAAAGAAGAATACAAGATAAATACATTATAAAAAATAACTATGAAAGTGTAGGCTGGGTGTCACTATCAAAAAATTTATTTTCCTTTCTCTTTTTTAATTATTTTCTCCAATTAAATATTAAATTTAACAAGTCTTTGTTAACAACTATTATAATATTAAATATTTTAACTTCTATTTTCTATATTAAGTTTTTTATTGCTACGATCAATTACTTTTTTATATTATAATATTTAATTAAGTCAAATCAATATCTTTCATAATTAATATTCTATGAAAAAAATTTACTTTATTGTTTTTACTTTTCTTAATTTTTAATTAATACTTTCTTCGATTAATCATTAAATATAATAGAATATTATTCTTTTTCTTTTGAATAGAATATTATTTCTAATATATGTGTTTTAATATTTAATTTATTTTTATCAATTAAATTTTTTTAACGAAATCGTAGATATAATAATATTTTACATTTGACAGAAATACTTAGACATTATACACGTACATAGAATAATAATTGAATTGTAATTTAAGTAAATTTTAAATGCGATATTAAAATTTGTATCTTTAAAATTAGATTTTTTTACCAATAATTAACTTCACAATTATACTCGTAAAAAAGAAAAACACTAAGGTTTGAACCTATTATCTTAGGCTTATAGGTGTCATTTTTTTGTGTACAATAAAAATACTAAGATTTAAAATCTACGAACTCATACTTACTATTCTTGTTCGTAGTATGATTCTAGAAACTTAACGTGAATTTTCAAAGTAAAACTGCCGCACAAATATTATTGTATCCCACTTATTGAACAAAGTGCATGGTTTATAATGGATGTGTTTGTATCTTTTGAATTATTAGAAAATGAATGCCTCGCAGTCGCATGCTTGGATGAGATTACTAGTAGCAGTATGCTTGGACTTTGAATTATTATGGTTGGCACAAATCAAACTTTTTTATTTTGTAGTAGCGTGTAATATTACCTTTTATCACATAATTATAATCGTTTTTTAAAATTATTTTAAATATTATTATTGAAAATATAAAACAATTTTCTATTGACCCAAACCTTCATTTGTAAACCATATATGCTGTTTCATTTACTAATTTTATTTATTTTCACAGTTTATGACAATAAACAAAATGTCTGCAGTTTGATAGTGTAGTCAATTTTTCTGTTCAATCCTTAAAATTATAAAAAAAACTACTTCTTTTGTTTTTAAATATAAACAAAAAATACTAAAATATTTTATTACTAAATATAAACAAAAAATAATCACTTCTATCTCATTTAATAACAATATTCCTATAATACCCTTAAGTTAATTTAAATTTTATTTTTTAATGTATAGTTTATTCTCAAATAACAAATTTTTATGAATCATTAAGGATAATTTAAAAACAATACTAATTTTTTATATAAAATCAAAAGACTTAATTATAGTTAACTAATTTTTTTAATAAACATAAATTTATATATTTTTGTTTATATTCAAATACAAATAGTATTATTATGAGACTGGAATGAGTAGCTTAGACAAAATTTAAAGAATTGTACCATTTGTTGAAAGCAACTTTAGGCTTAACACGATATCCAAAAATTGGTATATTACCTATAATAATACCCCCGTCTTTTGCCAATTACATTTTTTTATATTATTTGACAATTAAATTAAAGTATTAACGTAACATATGTTATATAAGAATAAAATTAAAATTACCCGGAGTGGCAAAAAGTAGAGGTTGAGAGCAGTCAGATCAGAAAAAACTATCATATCAATAGAAAATGGGAGCACATAGAAAATTAACATCAGCCAGAATTACATATTAGAAGTTACAGAAAGTTACAAGAGACGCAGAGAATTTCGGATCATGTTTTTTAAGCTGGTTAATGGAAAAGATCTACAAAAACCATAAAGCTAACTTATTTACATCAAAAGGATGTAATTAACAGCTTATCTTCCTCAAAATAATAGAAGACTAATCTTCCGATAAAAAAAAAAGCGCTAAACTTCTCCTTCCTGCTTTCTGGTTTCTGCTTTTCATCCAGGTACGGTGTGAGTTTTTTTTTTAAAAAAAATAATAAAAAGGTTAAAAAATTAAGCATCCATTGGCGGAGCTAAGTTAAGATCAAGATTGAGAGCTGGTTTCGGCTGACAATCAACGACGGAGGACGAATCCGAATCACTCTGGACTCCACCGCCAAACCCGTTGTTAAACTCGACTGGTCCCGGTTCGAACCGGACAGGAAACCGCTGGTTCAGAAACTCAGCCCGGCAAGCCGGGTCGAGAAAGAAAACCGGGCGCGCGGCAGGAGTCACCACCATTCCATCAACGGCGCCGGCGTACGGCAGGAGCTGAGGCTGCAGCTGGAGAAACGGGAATCGGTCCATGACGGCGCCGGCAGCGTCGTGTCGGCGCGTGACCTCACGCTCCGGGGTAGAGGACTCGACGGTGCTGCTCTGGCTGGGGCTCTGGTTGTTGCTGTTGTTGTTGTTAGCGTTGTCGTCGGAGGGAGGAGGGAAGTTGGTCTTGGCCTTGGGGCCGCGGAACTGGCGAGCGGCGGCGTCGTAGGCTTTGGCGGCTTCCTCGGCGGTGTCGAAGGTGCCGAGCCAGACGCGGCTCTTCTTGCCGGGGTCCCTTATCTCGGCGGCGTAACGGCCCCATGGCCTCTTCCTCACACCCCTGAAGTGAACCTCGCTGGCATTGCAAGGCTTCTTGTTCTTCACACTCGTATTCCTCGCCTTCACAACCATGGATGATGATGATGATGATGGGTTTCGCATGTAAACAACGAGAAGAGCGCAACTACGTGGGTAGTGGTGTCTGTCTCGCTATGGAAGGGGGTGTGGGGTATATATATAAATAAATATACGGTACTAGCTTGAGTTGTTGTTTTTCAAAAAAAAAAAATGAATAAAAAAATTGGGGAAATTTTTGTGATTGATTGATTTGGGATTGTGGGAGAGAGAGAAGGGAAGGTACAGTCAAAGAGAAGGGTATGTAATGTAATGTGACGCCGCCCAAAGGAAAGAGGGGGAAAATAATAATACTAATAACGGTGTTTGGGGGAAAGGGGGGGTAACGTGGCACGCGGGAATTACGAGACAAGCGGCGAGGGTGGGGCTTCATGCCTGCCGGCTTTTAGCCTAATGGGCCGTTTTTTCGGCTCAACTCCTTCCGCGTTGCTAAACCTGCGTCTATTCCACTCGCTGTCTTTCACTGTACTACATTTTGTGACTAACACGTTGGTTCTTTTCTTACCATTTTAATCATCATATTCATACCATTTAAATTGCTGAATGTTTCCGTTTAAGACCTTTTATAAAAGAAAATTAATTAAAAAATTTACTTTTCGTTTATTTTAATTTATTTAATATATAATAATTTTTTAAAAGTTATTAAGAGTAATTTCTCAAATTAATTTTTGTTAGAGAAAAAAATAAAAAATACTTCTTTCAGTTATAATATAACGTAAAATAACCAACATTGCATTAGTCCGAGTGACATTGAGCTCAAATTCTTAAATAAATTCTCGAGTTCGAGTCTTATAAATAAAAAAAATATGATTAAAATAAGAGACCCCACTAGACTTGGCTTTAGTTTTTCCGTATCATGTAACATTGAAAAAATAAATCATTTTTTGACAAATTCAAAATTATTTTTATACATAGCTCAAATAACACTGAACTAAAATTTATAATGTTTTATTCTACGAGAACGTATGGCTACTGCAAAATGCAGGATTATATTAATTTTGTCTAGATATAAAATAAAATACTGGTGAATTATGAGTTAATAATTCATCATACTCGATGCGATACTTATGTCTAGCTATTTTGTTTCTTTTTTTTTACTTAAGCTATTTTAAGTTTCTCTTGAATAGAGATGAATTTGTCTAATAATCAATTTTTTATTTTAAATTTAAGTATTTATTTAATATAATGGATTATTTTAGTTATATTTAATTTCAATACTCCACATCATGTTTTTCTATATTAAGCATTTTTACTTTTTATTTATTTTTTATTTATTTGAACTCTATTAGTTAATTTTAATCAATCATAAATTTTTAGATTATTATTTTTATGATTATAAAAGTAAAGTTCATAACGTACGCAAAAAAGAAGAGCTCATAAATTTAAATTTCTATACATTATACACAAATAATAGTGTCTTAATTTAGTTACCCAAAAAAAAAATAGTGTCTTAATTCACAATACAATATTAATTTCATAGTCATCTTTATAATACAATATTGTCAAATATATATATAAGTGGCTAAAATCTCCATCCCCGTAGTTGACAAAATTACATACTACATTTGTATAATCTCACATCCAGGATAGCTAATCAATACATAAAATTCCAGATTATGAGAAAATACTATGAATAATTGGTTTGCATCCTGTTCAATTGTACGCAATAATTTATAAATTATAAAAGATATACTAACAAGTATTTCAAAAGTATTGGTTAAGAAACTAAAAAATAAAAAGAGATGTTTATTATAAATTATAATATTGAATATGTTAATAATATTTAAGATTATATTTTTAACAAAATAAGTTATTTTATTATTTTTGCATTGAAAATTATAAAATAACCATTTTGTGGTCCACAAAAATAAAAATTTGGTAATACTACTAGAACAAAATAAAACAATAAAGGTGAAAGTGAGTGTTGTTGGCAGAAGATTGAAAGAGAGAGCAAATGGTAGTATATCGGATTTCTGGATATCATCAATGACCCAGTCTAAATACTACTAGTGCAATATTTTTTTTTTTAACTTGAGGGGAGATCGTTCTGATTCCATGTAGTGTTTTAATGCTTTTAATAAAAGACTAATTTATATTTATCAGTAGAGACTTAAACTGATCAAGACATAATTTTACTTTCAGATAAAATCAATCCTGTTACCAACAGATCGATCTCCTCAAAAATTCTAGTGCAGTATAATAACACAAGTGTCGGTTTTCATGGCTAACTAATTGGCTAAACGGCCCTCTATGTCTCTTTCTCTCTCTCTCATGTCATAATTAATTGTGAGTTTTTGAATTGTTCTTTGTAAGGAGTGAACATGACCACTGAAAACGTGTACACGCGTCACTGTCCTGCACTTGACGCGTCTTTTGAAACTTG
The DNA here is from genome assembly GCA_030159175.1 of Glycyrrhiza uralensis. NCBI lineage: Eukaryota > Viridiplantae > Streptophyta > Magnoliopsida > Fabales > Fabaceae > Glycyrrhiza > Glycyrrhiza uralensis. Next base: position 48,598,992 of record BRZY01000003.1, on the reverse strand, counting down.
ATAGATTAGAGGTGTTCAAAATGGGTTAACGGTGTCTTATGCTTTTCCTTTATTTGACTCCAAATTTTTATGGCTTAAATAAGTTTTCAGTTCCTGTAAATATTTGATTTTTGATTTTAGTCCATTAAAAAAAAGTCAAACAATTTTAGTCTTTTAAATTTTTTTTTTTTGGTTTTGGTCCTTTTAGTGCTAGGTGGCACATTATGACCCAGTCAGCATGTCTACGTGGCAGAAAATGCTGACGTGGCCTATCTATGTTTTGAATTTAGTCCCTATAAAACTTTTAAGTTTTGAATTTAGTCCTTCTCAAAATTGATATTTTGATTTTAATCCCCCTTTCTCCTCCATCACCACGTCCTCCTCCTTTCTTCATCCTCTCTCTCTCCCCCCTCCACCACCACCACCACTCTCTCTCTCCCCACCACCACCACCACACACACACACTCTCTCTCTCGTTTTCTCTCTCTCTCTCTCCCCCCACCACCACCACCACCTCCTCTCTCGTTTTCTCTCTCTCCCCACCACCACCACCACCACCTCCTCTCTCGTTTTCTCTCTCTCCCCACCACCACCACCACCCAAACACACACACACACACACTCTCTCTCTCCCCCCCCCCACCACCACCACCACCACCACCACCACCACCACCACCTCTCTCGTTTTCTCTCTCTCCCCACCACCACCACCACCCAAACACACACACTCTCTCTTTCCCCCCCACCACCACCACCACCACCACCACCACCTCTCTCGTTTTCTCTCTCTCCCCACCACCACCACCAAAACACACACACACACACTCTCTCTCGTTTTTTTTCTCTCTCTCCCCACCACCCCCACCCCCACCACCACCCAAACACTCTCTCGTTTTCTCTCGAGTTCTTGGAAGTTCTGTCTTTCTTACTTTCGTTTGTGTTGCTATGCTATGAGAGAGAGAGTGTTTGGGTGGTGGTGGTGGGGAGAGAGAGAGAGAGAGAGAGAAAACAAGAGAGAGAGAGGGGGTGGTGGTGGGGGTGGTGGTGGTGGAGGAGAGAGGATGAGGGAAAAGGAGGAGAGAGAGGGGGTGGTGGTGGAGGAGGAGAGGGTTGAAGGAGGGGACGAAGGGGAAAGAGGGAGGGGGTAGATGTGTTTTAGTCCCTATAAAAATTTTAAGTTGTGTAGTTAGACCCTATAAAAATTATGATTTTTTATTTTAGTCCCGTGATATGAAGAAAGTCCTAGTCAGCAGGTCCTTATAAATTTTAAATGACGTGTAAAGTCATGACAGAGACATACATATGCCACATCAGCGCCACATCAGCACAATACAGTGGTAATTCACTAAAAGGACTAAAACAAAAAAAAAAATTTTAAAGGATTAAAATAGTTTGACTTTTTTTTAATGGAGTAAAATCAAAAATCGGATATTTACAGGGACCAAAAACTTATTTAAACCAATTTTTATTTATTAGTGTGAGCCCGTGTGTCGCACCAGGAGATATTTTGGGTGTAAAGAATAAAAATTATTATAATAAGTTATTTTATGTAAAATATTTAAAACTAATTATATAATTATATAATGTGTAGTCCCATGCTACGCACAATATATAAGGTTATTTTATGTAAATAATGTTTAAAAACCATTATTTAATTAAGGTTATATTTAATTAGAATATAATTGGTTGATGCAAAGTTTAAATTAAATAAAATTAAAAAATTCATATATTAATGTCGAAAGGAAATAATTTATGCAATTAGTAGAATTTTTTTGACTGAAATTAGTATATACTACTAATTTTTGTCAACATAGGAGGTGTTTTGTGCTCTACCAATAACTACTGTTTACTGTTTACAAGTTCCCCCAATGGGGATTATTCGTAAATGATGAATCCAAATATAGAGCTGATCGGCCTTTTTGATCTCTGGTTGTGAACCTTTAATGGTCTGCAACTATCCTACAGGCCCCCATACAAACAACCCCAACACAGATCCACTACGCAAAAAAAAAAAGAAATAAAACTATACTTGTTTTTTGGGCTCTTGGTAGTAGTAATAGTGGTAGATATTTCGGCCCAATACAAGCCAAGTCAAATTGGAATCGGAGGGAGTATATACTCTTAAGACTGTGGCTGAACCCAAAACATTAATGAAGATACACAAGACGAACCCATGAGTTGACCAAAAAAAAAAAAGACGAACCCATGAAGAGGAACAACAAAATTAATACTACTACTACTAACTGGTTATGTCACATTATCATTAACCCCACCGGGTGGCAAGCAAAGCAAGTAGTACCAACATAATAAAGGGAATCATGTGTAGTATTTACCGTTAAAGCTTGCGGTCCCACACTACACCACCTTTGGTCTCTAGATTTGAAAAGAAGTTATGACTAAAAAAATGGCGTCTTTCTCCAACGGTTACAACACCCAAAATGTCTGCACTCTGCGATCATCATTCAATAATAATAAAACCACATCACTTCACTGAATCTAATACAACACAACTTCCCCACTCACCCACAAATACAATTACATCACAACCTCACAGAGAAACAACAGAAAAAGAAAAACGCTCGTCACTCACTTGCATTTATGGATTCTCCGTCTGCCACTACTACCCCTTATCATCATCATCATCACCACCACCATCGTTCTTCGGAGCGTAGCAACAGGTCGAAAACACCTGGCTTGGCTCGTATTGGTGAAAACGGCACCGTGGAGCCTCTTCGCATACCTCTGGACGTCGTTCACTCGCCCAGCACTAAAAACGCATCGTCGCTTTCTCCTCTGTCTCTTCTCCGATCTCCCACGAACTGTCTCCCACTCAGGGAGCTTCTCCTCCTGTCCCCTTCGCCGGCGAGGAGGTCCAAGGCACGCTTCGACGAGGAGGTGCCGGAGCCCGCCGGAGTTCGCCGCCGGTGCAAGAGCCGAGGGGCGCAGATGGGCGTGCTGGCTTCGCCGAGGAACTCGCGGAGGTCGAGGCGGCGTTCCGAGCTCGAGGTTCGGGAAGAGAAGGAGACGTTGAATGTGGATGAGGTCGGAAAACAGAGGAAGAGAAGGCACAGTGGAAGACCCAAGAAGGAGAAACTCCCCTTGGTGCCTTTTCTACCACCACCAACTTCCTCTCCAAGTATGAATTTTTTACTTTTGAAACTATTCTCATTGACATTTGTGATTTTTTGGGACAAACATAAACTTTTTGCATATTCAGATACTATACTAATGTGTCAATGGCAAAATTTGTCCGTAATATATTCACATGGTTTTAAACTGGGGTCAGCAACCACAATTGTTATTGCAATATTATGGTTTTCAGAGTCTCCAAAGATCAAAATTGCATCATGACTGCAATTGTGTCTACATCAGCTGTATTTATCGACAATTTTCTACAACTTCAAAGATTACGACGACTACTGCAATTTAAAACCATTTTAGCCTTTTTTTCTTCTCTTCGTTGTTATATATTTATTTGATTTAATTTTATGTTATTTTGAAGTAGAGATTGGTATTTGATATGTGTTGCTTACTTTGGTGTTTAGAAGCTGAAGAAGAGAATGGAGGTGATCTAGATCGTGTTGGGCTGTTGATCACCGATTTAATTATGTGGAAAGATGTGTCAAAATCGACCCTTTGGTTTGCTTTCGGGTCTCTTTGTTTCTTGTCCACTTGCTTCACCAAAGGACTCAACTTTAGGTCTGCAACAACTGCTCTCACTTTTTATTCTCGTGGCTCTCTCTTCTTCTCGTAGTGGAAAATTCTAAGATGTCGTCGTGCTTGTTGTTTCAGCATCTTCTCTGCCATATCGCAATTGGCAATTCTCTTATTGGCTATTTCCTTCTTCTCAAATTCAGTTTGTCAAAGGTACTTTTGTCATTGTGTTGTTTTTCTTCTGAGCTGCTATGCTAGGATTAGATTTGGTTGTATTCAATTCAATGAATTTGCACTTTTGTATGTGTTCAGAGACCAAGCTGAGCAAAGGGGTTATGCCAAGCTGAAAGAAGATGATATTTTACGTCTTGCAAAATTCATTCTTCCTGCTTTCAATTTTGCAATTTCAAAGACTAGAGAGCTGTTCTCAGGAGAACCGTCCATGACCCTGAAAGTAATCCCCTCAACCTCTTAGTCTTCACTCTTAGCTACCTTGATTGTGTGCAAAATCTCTTTGGTTAAGTCTTTTTTTCCCCTGGTTGCAGGTAGCTCCTTTCCTTCTACTTGGAGCTGAGTATGGTCATCTTATTACAATTTGGAGGCTCAGTGCCATTGGTGAGGCAATCATGAACTGTATAATGTTTTTCCGGATACCGAGTCATCATCAGCATTATCATTTATTTTTCATATTTTGGTTCTGATAATAGTAATACATATCTTGCTAAATTACTATATATATTTATGAGCAGGATTTTTTGTCAGCTTCAGTGTCCCAAAGCTTTATTCTTGCTACTATACTCAGATCAACCAGCGAGGTATAATTTCCACACATTTACTAACATTTCTAGGTCTATCCATGTTTTTATACTTAATAGTAGATAAGGTTTTTTTAATGCAGCTGAGTGCTTGAAATTGCGATTGTTGGACACATGGAGTGCTTGTAGTCACAAGAAGATAGTGGTCGCTTCGGCACTTATTACGTTCTGGAATCTATCTACTATAAAGACTCGAATCTTCACAGGTAATTCTCGAGTTAAGACACTTGCCAGAGTGACTTGTTTAAGTAACATAAGTGTTCACAATAGCATCCTGATAAAGGATGCATTACTATTTAAGGATCAAAACAGTCTCCAGAAATGTATTAGTAGTCTCACCTAACATTGGAATATGAAAGCAATGTTTGCCTGATGAGAGAATTTTTGCTCCTCTTACATATTTCCTTGGTGGACACTGTGTGCATTTTATAACTTTGTGACAGTTGATTCTTATGATGTAATTTTCTTTGCAGCATTTTTATTGCTTGTAATATTCAGATATTTTCGACAAAATGTCACGCAACAAGTAGAAGATGGGGAAGCACAAGTGGAAGATAAGGAACAGCGGCAGGCATTGGTGGTTGCAGAACAAGGGCGCCAACGCTAGAACTCTGTTCATTTGGCCATATATTGACACTTAGCACACGAATATATGTATCTTGCACCCAGAGATGGGACATTTCTTTGTAGTCAGGTGAAAAATAAAAAATGTGCCTTCAGCATCTGCTTAATATTTGCTCAAGGTCTATAATCAAAAGGCATTCTCTATAGTCATATAGTCAGCCTCTTGCACAAACTGATTCTAGTTAGTGCATGAATTTAGTATTCATTCATTTCTTGACACTTAAGACGTGTATGTATCTTGCACATATAGATGGGGCATTTCTTTGTAATAGTTAGGTAAAAAATAAAAAAAAAGTGCGTTCACTCTTTAGTCACAGTCAGCCTGTTGCACAAACTGATTGAATTTTGTGCAATTTAATTTACTCATTCTGTTATTCATATACAAGGAAATCCAGCTGACGTCCAATTTCTCAACATGCAATTAACTGAGATATTCAACACTGACAAAAAGAGTTAAAAAATTCAATAAATAAAACAATTTTAGTTTGGAAAAAAAAATTGAGAGATAATATGTATCACAACTTGGGAGGTGACACATGTCACATTGAATAATTGATGGCAAGAGTGCAACTGGCTCAAAATTATGTACAGAGATCCCAGATTGAATAGAGAAGAAAAAAATTACGTCAAATTAATGGACCATACTGTATGCTGGAATTTTCTGAATTCCAGCTTCCACTATTTCTTTCCTTAGATCAGCAGCATGTTCCCATCTTTCTCTCTCCGCATTCATGCTTGACAACAACAAGTATTGCCCACAGTGTTGTGTCTGCAACTTAAGCATCTCTTTCCCAATTTCTTCTCCGAGTTCAATAGCTCCATGAATCCTGCATGCACCCAAAAATGCCCCCAAAACAGATGCATCAGGCTGAAGAGGCATATTCCTTATGATGTCAGCAGCTTCCTGGATAAGCCCTGCTCTCCCCAAAAGATCAACCACACACCCATAGTGCTCCATTACTGGCACCACCTGAAAGTCACGTGACATTGATCGAAACAACTCCAACCCTTCCCTAACAAGTTTCCCACGAGCACATGCTGTAAGAACTGCCACGAAGGTAATACTATTTGGTCTCAACCCTCGAAGCCTCATCTCCTCAAACAAGTCCAAAGCCTCCTTCTCTCTACCATTGGAAGCCAGTGAAGAAATCATTGCGTTCCAAGTGCAGGTGTATCTGGAAACCGTTGCTCTGAAAACATTCACAGCATAGTTCAAACACCCCATCTTCCCATAAAGATTTATCAATGAAGTTCCCACAAAACCTCCCAACTTGACCCACCCACTCACCACTCTGTATCCATGAACCTGTTTCCCACAATCAAGACCCGCTTTTTTCCCTTCTAAATTTGCACAAGAAGAGAGCACACTGACATAAGTAGCCTCATTCGGTTTCACCAAGCGATCCATTACATCCTCATGAGTCATCATCAACCCAAAAAACCGAACCGCAGCACCGAAGTTCCCATTCAGAGAAAAACCGTTCACCATGGTTGTCCATGAGACAACATCACGGTGGGGCATGCGTGTAAAGAGTGACCAAGCACCCTCCATGTCGCCATTGACGGAGAGAGCATTGATCATTGCGTTGCACGCAACGATGCAAAAGAGGGGAATTTCCTCGAACACCTTGTGGGCATGGTCAAGGTGGTTGTTTCTTGCGTAGAGGACAAGGAGGGTGGTGAGGACGAAAGGGTCGGAGAAGAGGCCACGCCTGAGGGCTTGAGAGTGAAGGGGTGTGGCAAGAGAAGGAGGGGAGGATTTGAGGAGTGGAGGGAAGGTGTGAGTGTTTGGTGGGGCTTCGTTTGCGAGCATGTGGGTGAATAGGAGAAGGACCTTCTTGTTGTGGTTGTGGTTGTGGTTGTGATAGTGATGGGCTCTTATGAGGGCGTTGTAGAGGAGTGTTGGCATCCATTTTTTATTATTATAATAATGGGTTGAAGTTGAAGATGGAGAATTTGGGTCATGGAGGAGGTAGCCATTGGTGATTACAAGGGAATGGATTTGCTTCATTTGTCTTGGGTGCTTCATGCATCGTTGTGCAAGTTGTAGCAAACACTCACCTGAATAATGACGACTCATAAAGTCACAACACTAACTACACCTGAAACCAACGAAAACTATGTAAAAAACCGTTGCATTTCATTCTATGTATAGTTGAAATAAGAAAAATCTAAACAACAGGAAAGGATGCCTATCGTCACTGATTCTGGAAACCCAATTGGGGGAATTGGAGGAAGGTTGTTGCTTTTGGTCTCGAATTGCTTTTAGGAACCAGAAAAATTGCATTTTTATATTTTATTTTTTTAATTTAGAAATGAAAAAAGGTTATGAATGAAACGCTGCGTTTTCACCTTTTCTTTTTCTTCCTTTTCGGACACACGTTAGTGTCATAGTGTGTGTGGTGGTGCTGTAAGAGCGATAAAATCGCGTGTTTTGGTGGTGCCGTCAGGGAATGGACGCGATTGGGAGTGGGTATGGCGGGTTCTGGAACTGGAATCCGTTGCCGGAGTCTCGACGGCGTCGTCGTATTCGCTCCAATTCGGGCTCGTCGTGTTCCGCCGGCGGAGGCGGTTACCGGTTCCCGTTGAAGCAGGCGGCGACCGCCGCCGCCCTCGCCCTTGCCGGCGACACAATCGCTCAGCTCAGAAATCGTTGGGTCAAAGCCAAAGAGGCTAATGGAAGTGCCTCTCAGGTAAGTGGAAAGATTGTAACTTGGAGCCTGTTAATTCAATATTCATGCCTATAATAATGTGGTGATGGGATGTTACTTGTTAGGTGAAAATGGCACTTTCACCAAAAAAAAAAGTGAACTTTGAGTTGGTAGTTTTATGACTTGTTCTTATAACATGACATTAGTGTTATACGTTGCTTCTTTGGTTGGATGTAAAATCACAATGCTAGAAGGTCCAGCTGAAATGTGTTTTCTTTGAAACAATGAGCTTGTTCTCAAGGTGTATCTATTTTTAGTTTAATGTAAAGTTCATCGTTATCTAAACTTGCTGAAACAAAGGGACATATATCTTGAGTATTTTGGAAACGATTGTTTTCTTCATGTGGGTTGAGACATGAGACTTGAGAGAGAAAAAAGGATCCACTTAATGTTGGCACTTTCATTTCAATAATCTATTACTATTATAGTGTTACTGTTTTAGTAATGGGCTATAGTATTTTATTACCTTAGACAAAAACATTTTGTACTTCATATGGCCATATGTGCAGCCCATGAGGTTTCATTCCTGGACATAATCTGTATTTCTGATCTGTAATTTGTTACTGAGGCCTTGTAGAGTGGTTTTTGGTCATGTTGAGAGAGTGAATGAGAGCTACTATGTTTTTTTTTTCAGTAATAATACATAGTGATACTTTGGGGTTTGTAATTAACCAAAAAAAGTTTCCCTTTAGGATGCATTGTGGAGCCACCTTTCAGACCATGATTGGCTACGTGCTCTGCGAATGACTTCCTATGGATTCCTTTTCTATGGCCCTGGTTCTTATGCCTGGTACCAGACTCTTGATCACTTCCTCCCCAAACCAACGGTCCAGAACCTAGTGCTAAAGGTATTATGCTTCATTTATAAATTATATTTAATATTTAATTTATAGTAGCATGCAACAGTTAAGGATAGTGATATTTTCTAATTTCTCTTTTTTTCCCCTTCCTTTTGACAGGTTTTACTAAACCAGATTGTGTTAGGTCCATGTGTAATTGCTGTTGTCTTTGCATGGAATAATTTATGGCAACAGAAGCTCTCAGAGCTTCCGGAAAAATACAGAAGGGATGCTTTTCCAACTTTACTTTATGGTACAAAAACCTCATTGCCTAATTGTTATCATGACTTACTGATGCATATTTCACATGGGTTGATGCCAGCCTTTCTGTCTAATTTGTCTGTGCAGGATTTAGATTCTGGATCCCAGTTAGTGTATTAAATTTCTGGTACGCACGTTCATGTCCTTCAATTTAATCTTCTATTTATGTTTATCATTTTCCCTCTTTTATCAAGTTCAAAAGAAAAAAGCTTCTTTTGCCAAGTTGCCATAAAAAATGCGTTTTTTATAAACAAGAAAAACCATATCCATCCATTTAGATCAGCAGAAAACTTCAAACCTGAGTAATTTGAACAAATTCATTCTTAGATACCTTTATAGAACAAATGATTTTTACCTATCAAGTGGCAGTTTCCCTACCAGTGCTGGGAAAAGATGGAAACTTGATACTGCTTTTACTACATCATCATTCTACTTGATCCCAATTAATACAGCTATGTTCTGTTATTCCAAATGGCTTACTTGGTAGATACTGCTGTTAAGGGGACCTAGCAAGTGCAAATTGTAGCAATTAAATTAGTTCGTATCCATTGTATATAACAAGATAAATAATTGTGTCAAAAAGGTAATGCTATATACAGATTTGCAAAATGGTTTTAAATCATGCATATGAAGCCTCTTCTCTAATTCACTTGCTTAAGTGAATAATGACACTCTAACCTTTATCTGCAACTGATGCTTATTATTAAAGCTAGTTTTATTTTTCAGATGAAAATCACGATCAATGGCATGCTAGTTCAGTTTTTAGGCTTTAATGTTAGTTATATCACACATGTCAGTATCATATATGTGAGTTGGATATGCTTTTCGTGTCTTGCATGTTATGGTGAGTAGGATCTTACCCAGTTAGGCAACATCAGGATTTTCAGTATTATTTAACAATTAACAGCAAAAGTCTATAAGTATACCTGTTATCTTGCTTTCTAAACCGCTTATGTAGAAATGCTCCAACCATGGCACAAAATTTTCTTGTTCTGTTGAATATAAATGACAGATAATACTCCACTTTTGAAATCCTTAAAGGGATTAAGGATGCTGTTCTATGGGGACTTGTGATCATGTAGGTATAACTATGAGGGATTTTACTAATTTCACATACTTTATCTATTTTGAAGCAATTTCACATACTTATCTAGCATTCAATTATCTTATTAATTATATAGTTTGTGGTTTGAATTGTTTAGATTATTATTACGAGTCTTACATTCCTTGGCTATTTTTATGGCATCTGTACAGGGTGGTGCCTCTTCAAGCTCGAGTGGCTTTCATGTCAATGGGATCAATATTTTGGAATTTCTACCTGTCATCAACTATGAGCAAGTAAAATGCATGCAGAGTTTACCAGCAATTTGCATTATTTGAAATTTTTACAATGAGGTACATCCTATCTATGCGTGATTATTTTTCACCTTTTTGGTTTGGTTGGTTAATGGTTATAAGTTATTATAACATCAAGCCCTGTCCTGTCTTTGTAGATTAACTTTGTGTAGACCCTGCAAAAGATTTTTGCCCTCTGAATAGTTGACGGTATCAAGGAACGACTCCATTTTTTCTTCGCTGCTGACATTGTCAAATCAAACTCATATAAAAAGTGATTGTGTAGGTGTTAGCTTTCCCAGAAGGAATTATATTTGGGACAATTTGTGTACGTTCTTATGAACAATTGTTGAATCTGATTGTGAAAAGACCAGAATAATGTGCAGTAAGGCAGATTTTAGCTGTCACCCTTGAAATGTTTTTCGGGGTATTACAATACTTGATTATTTTTTTGATAGGTTATTACAATACTTGATGGAACCTTCGTTTCTATCCCATTTTATTTTAGCACATTGCATTGCATGTGCTGCTTAAAAGGATTAGTTTTTCAATCTATTTTTGTGACATGATATTGAAAATAAAATCAAAATTAGAAGCAAAAATGCATATTAAAAAAGAACAAAATATGGCTAATTAATCTTACGGTTATTGTAAAAATGCATATTACGGTCTTCGTTTTGCAGTAGTAAATGCCAAAGATTATATTATTTGCAAGGCTGCAAATAGGTTTAGATGAGCTATGCTTGACGTGCGAAGTAAATATCGCCATGTATTTACTGTTTATTTACTCAATAATACCATTTATCCCGTATCTTCAACAAATTTGGAAATTGTCATGCAAATGTTTTTCTGAAACTTGTATTCAGTTGTCACAGCCTACGCATGAAGTTGGAGATACATAGTTGTAAACGTGGGCTTTATTCTTAATAAATTTGGAAAATTGGTATATACACTACGAAAAATTAGCCATACACCCCACTTAACTGTGGAAATTTCTAAAATATCCTCCATTTTTACGTATATTCCGGAAACTCCAGTTTTCGGAATGTAAATTTGTATTCCAGAAACTCCAGTTTCTATACAATTTGTATTCCGGAAACTCCAGTTCCGGAATGCAATTTTGGATCCAGTTTTCGGAATGTAAAATTGCATTCCGGAAACTCCAGTTTCCAGAATGCACGCAAATTTTGAGGGTATTTTTGAAATTTCAGCATTAAGTAGGGTATATGTCTAAAAAGTGTGGGATATATTTACCATTCCCCTAAATTTGGTGACTGGTGACATAGGCGTAATGAACAGAAGGGTAAAATTGGCAAGTATCTTAACCGCGCAGACTCATTTTGGCCAATTTCTCTGGAAAGCACGTGGCTAAGTTCAAGCAACTAGATCATGAGGTGGAAAAGATGATGGCTCAAACTAAGGCATGACTTATTTTGCAGTGTGACGACACACATTAATCTCCTGAAAGCCACTGCGTGTTTTTTTTTTGACAGAAAAGCCACTGGCGTGTCTAGGTAGTGTAATACATGGGATTTCAAATTTAAATTTCTACGCCAGGACGTAATGAAGAAAAATGAAAGATTATCCATCATACATGTACCAAATCACCTTATATGTGAAAATATACTAATCAGGTAACTCCATAGAATTTGCACATTAATGTTAAACAAAATTTAGTCCATACATCCGGTATTAAACAATATCTCGTGCATCTATTGAGATGCTAAGAACACCCTTACGAGGAAACTGCCCAATATTCTAAGAACTGGTGGCAAGCCGTCTTCTTATGCCGACGGTGGAAATAAATTTTGGAAATGAAAGTGACTAACATGATTCTGCAAGCCAAGGTTGCTCTTAGGGGAACTCACAGACCTATACAAGCAAAACATTGAATCAGAACTTGAACTGAGAATCCTACAATTTTAAGAGTTCAAGCATCCAAGATTCCACGGCTCAAATTACAAGAAAAAAACTGCAACTTTGATAACCACCACGTAAATTTTGAGCATAATCTTTATTGCATTCTGTAGTTATCACATCATGACCCATCTCCTTCTGAAAGTAGAAAAGTAAAGTAATAGAGAACGCATTACGGGCCACCCCATACACAAAACGATAACAGTCATACAATAACAAGTTTACATGATAATAAAAAATGCTCTATTCAACAGAAGTTCTCGTAGCCAAGAGCACATAGCCAACTCATTAGACCCAAGTTGAAAAGGGGAAAGTAAGAAATGTTCTGCATAATGACATACAATACAACAAATTAAGGAGCACACAACTGTGCTTTAAATATTCCAAATAATGTTAAATAATTAGATATAGAGAAATTATTCTTAGTAGCAACAAAATCTTTTATTTAAAGCTCAAAATCATATCACAGGAAGTCACTGTCATCCCATCTTTGCTTCCTGATCTTCAAATAGTCTGCTCTTGGCCTACAAACAAAAGGAGTGTATATGGCTTCACTAAACGATTTAGTGCATGAATGCATGAGTTTTGGGTGGAGGAGACAGATGAAGCAGGGAATAAACCAATCAATCTTAGGTACAGGATTAGTCGGTAAAGAAAAATATGGTCAAGTATCAGATAGACTAACTGCCATTTGCCCCTGAATATGGTGATTTTAGATTATGTATATATATCTGAATATCTGAATGCATCACCATATATTGAATCTCACAATACTCAAGAATCGAAAGAAAACATACCCGAAAATTAATTGTAGAAAGAACATCAAGGAATCCTATAGATGTTTAGCTACCTAATTCAAAATTAGACCAATGGTCAGGAAATCGAATCAAAGACAACCCTAGCAGACCCAAAGAGAATGGGCACATAACATACACAATTTTCTAAGAAACCTCAACCACATTAAAGATACCAAACAACATGAAAGAGAATAAGATTTAACTCATTTAAAGTGACTGAGGAGTGCACTTTAGAGGAAAAAGTACAGATTATATTCGTTGATCAATGGCTGTTATCACAATCACAATAAAATACACACAGACATATGACAAGAAATTTCTTAACATCTTCGTCGTTGACTGTTCAATTTTCTTTGAAGTGCACCTCTGGCTACAGAGTAATAAAAATCCAAAATAATAATCTGTTTTTTTTTTATTTGTATACAATCAACAATGGTACTAAACCGAAGTCATTCAGATTGCATATAATAAACGCATTGAATTTTCTAAAACCATTAGTGTGATTAATGATACCTTCCGAAAGCCAAGCTTTGGTGCGGCTTGAAATGGAAAGCATGGAAGTCATGAGCGCAGAAGAAGTGGCCGTGTGGTACGGCATCATGGATTCCACACAGAAGCCCAATTCAGCAGGGAGCCTTATCACACAAACGCAACGCAACCACTGTCATCAATCGATAGTGAATTTGGAAAACAAAAACACAGAAAAGAAGACTCAATGCAATGCATTGAATATGTGAATCGATTGTTACCTGAGTGTGGATTGGGATGGCGAGGGAGGTTTATTGGAGGCCATGCGGAACGGAGAACGAGCTGATTTGGCTTCCGAGGCAACACGAAACGCTGACCTACCGGAGGAGCATGATCGGAATATCGATCTGGCGGCGGCGGAGGCCATTTTCGTGATCGGAATTGTTTCGGATCGGGGTAGGGGGTTTTTTGCTATGGTTCTACAAGTCCAAAACCCTGAGTGAAACTATGGTCTATGGCTCTTTCCTGGTCGTTGGGCTTGGGCCACGGCCCTTAATTATGCTCTTGAGTAATAACTTCACTCTTGAACCCCCAAATCACTACCAATACCCCCTCCTTTTATTTATTTGTAGTGTCCCAAAACACCCTTTCTCATTCATGTTATTATTTTTTGCGATGTAAAATTTCTCTGTTTTAGGGAAAGAAATTAATTTCTGAAACACAGTTTTTTCTTCTAGAAATTAGTTTCATTTCTAATGATAGACAAAATTTGTCACTATATGACAAATATTCCAGAATTCATATTGATGTGTTGCAAAAATTAATTTTTGAAAAATAAAAACAAAAATATAACGTAAGAGATGTGTGTAAGAATATTTATGGAACAAAAATTTAAAAGAGAAGAATAGGGGGTGTGGATAACTAAAGTGAGAGGTACATGGAGCAACTGCCTCAATTGTCTAATCACGGCCCAATGAAATTGCAAGGAAAGCAATCACATCAAGTGAAGCCTAACATCATTCAGTTCGGATGATTCATCTTACAATCACAAACATTTTGAACATTTTTTGTGAAACGCAATAATATACCATAGCATATTAAATTTATTGATATTTAAAATTTTAAATTAATTGTTATTCAAATCAAATCAGTATATTATATTTATCCATTCATTTGAAAGCGTCAATAGCATTGCCATTGCATTATACCCGCTGAAGAATATATTTGACCATACAAGAGTCATCCTTTTACAATTTGTTAATTGAGAATTCCTGAATTCTAATTAATACAATGCTTCACATGTGAAAACACGAATAATTTACGCAACTAAAGGATTATCAAGAAACAAGAAATGTTTCTGTGCCACACCAGACCTTTCTTTCAAAATAATCGATATCATGATCGTACATCATTAAAAACTGGAGTAACAATATGCTCATAAATTGGCAGATATTCAAACTGCCTTGCTAAAAGATCATCCGACCATCTACAAAGTTTGGACTTTCATTCTTTTATCTAAATGAACGAAAAATTAAAACAATTTCTTCTACAGTTTGACACAATGTTCAAACGTAATATATCAACTAAATGCTGTTCAAACACGGAAACAAAGGAGTAAAGCATCATTACAGTCCTCACTCTTCCCTAAAATCTGGATTCTCCCTCAAAATTACGAAACCTTCGAGGATCGGCGATAGGGGAATATATCTGCACGAAAAAACAACTGTTAGTATTAGAAAGACAACACAAGCCTGTTTTAAAGTTTCAGGGCAGTGGTATATTACTTTTCTGTTGCTAGCTCTGCCCTATCCCCAGCAGCGAGGAGAACAGGGGTGGAGTGGGTCTGAAAACCAGTGATTGTCTTAGGACGACCTGCCTGCCCAACAACGTCCACTGCTTGTCCAACCCGAACAGGCACTGATAGAGGCTTCAAGTTCTCATCCACAGTCAACAACATCCTCGGCTGTTGCAACAAAATATAACTAAGACCAGCTTAAAAATGGGGGAGAGGGGGAGTCAATCACTGGAAAGAGGAAATGAGGACCAAACAAACCTGCATTGCCAAAACGAGGAAATAGAGAACATAGTGATATTTTCCCAACACGATAGCTTTCATATCAAGGCATGCATGTAGCATAGTAACTAGTCCGGCAAGTGCTGGCCTGTAAAAAAATGAAAGGGAAATATTGACGATTAGAAATTATTACAATAAAGCAGTGCATGCCATTTGAAGTCACCAACTCAATTGGCTTGCTATCTTACAACACATGGTTTAATTAAGATGGATAAAAGGAGATGGGCAAATAAGGATTTACTTACGGTGATAGTAAGAAGCGATCAGAATGATATGGATTAAGCGTTAATAGGCCCTTCCCCAAATGTACAAGACCTTGGGCAATCCGCACCTGTAGAAAGAAAATCAGTGAACATCGAAACACCTGTAATTAGAAAATAAGGGCAACTTAGATGAAGCATACACAAAATAGAAGGCTGGTATCCTTGTAGTAATAGCTTGAAAGATTGCGAAGCATGCCAGCAATTCGAGCATTGTTCGTTCCAGCACCTATTAGACCCAAGGAGATAACTGCTGCCTGTAGCGCGCACAAAATGTTTTTTTACTTACAAATCAGAATCAAGCGATAGACCATAACACTTAAGGTGGCTCTACCATCTTACCATTGCTACTTCTGAATCAGTATCATGGCTAAGTCTGCTTAAGGTATCCATAACATTGACCTGTGATGATCCAGTAAAGGACTAAAAGGTTAGCAAAAGTAAACAAAAGTGAAATCTTGCCCCTGCGATTACAACAGATGTTTACCTTGGTCATTGTTTCAGAGCAAGGTCATAATGTGTTTCACATTGTTAAATAATATCGTTACCAAAGTGATAAAATGCAGGGATGCAAACTCATTTTACCTTCGGATTTGATATACACAGTAGACCAAGTGCAAGAGGAACTGCTCGGCGAATATTCTGCTCTCCATACTGTAGAAGATGTTCTAATGATCGAATTGCCATCTCAAGACCTAATTCTTCAGCCATTGCTACCATAGCAATTCCAAGCACTGCAGGACCCTGGTGCGTTTCACCTTTGTCAAGATGTTGTGAACAATGACCCAAAAGATTTTGCACCTGCATGAAAGAAGCACCAGCAATTATGGACATAAAACACTGTATCAGAAATTTCTTCTTTAAAAAGCTTTGTAAGTAATTTATAAGATTGTACCTTGAGAACATTCCCAGTTCCAGCATAGGCACACGATAGTAGTGTCATGTCACAATACTTTCTAATTTTTTCATTAAAAGTCTTTGAAACTTCGGCAGTTGCCTCCACATTTTCCTGTCGTTACAAAGCACAATATGAAGAGCAAATACTACACCAGAGTGACGTTGACCTAAACTAATAGCAAAACTCCTCCGCTAACCATCAAATGTTTTCAAAAATTAAATAAAAAAGATTATGAATGCTTTGCAAATGCAAGATAAGGCTGTCTACAAAAGACCAATAATGGGTTTGACCCTTCCTGAACCCTGCCATGGTGGGAGCGATGTATAACCAGGTTTCCCTTTTTAATGGGTTGAAAAAACAAAAAGACAAAAAAAAAAAGAGGCAACTGACACTGCCCAACATCTAAATACCTGCTTCCCGAGATACAGAAGACCAAGGCCAAGAGGTAAAAGTCGTGTAAGGGGCTCTCCCAACTCCGACTCACTCCGGTCCATCAGGGCAAATATGATTGCTTGAGCAACTTCCTCATTGCAAGAACCCACATAGATCAAGCCCAATGAAATTGCAGTGAAAGCAATCACATCAAGTGAAGCTTTAGCATCATTCAGTATAGGTGCCAACTTGTCTCGTAACTGAAAGAAGACCAAGAATAAATCAGAACTTTTTACATTTGCAAAGAAAAAGCCACGTGTATGTCGACAAGCAGTGTTACTGGAACAAAATTTCAAATAATATAAAAAGAAACTCACCTGCTCATTCTGGGAACCTGCATATGCAATTCCCAGTCCCATAATTGCACCAATCCTAATTGAAGTGTCTTCTTTGTTTATATAGTCACCTAGGAGTGCCATTGCCTAAAAAGGAATCAAATAAGGTTTGATACAGAAACTTAAAAAATACATGTCATAAGCAAAGAAAAAATAAAAGGAACTCACAGGATCACAATCATTCTTGATACTACAATTTACAATTCCAACTCCCAATAATGCACCAGCAATGACATGGTTATCATTACTATGGAAGTATTTGTCAATTTGTGCAAGTCCAGAGTCAACATCCCAAAGTAAAATCGTACCCTGTTATAATACATAATACATTAGACAATGTAAGTATTGGAAATGAAATTTATATGGTCCATAATAAATAAGAAAAACGATGCTTCACTGCTTCAGTAAGAAAATTCATACCAGACTTGCTGCAGCACTAGTCTTTCCGTGTTCCTTGTTTTTGAAAAGCCAATTTCCAGACGAACCACTACTTGAAGAATCTGATGTAACAGTCATTAACTTATCCTGCACAACAATAATGGAAAGGAAGGACAAAGCAGAAGAAACAAAAGAGATCAGTAACCCAAAATCACAACATATACAGCATACACAATCTTGAAATGAGGTTCATTGTACCTGACCAAAGCCAGCATTTACAAATGCATTAACAAAAGTAGCAGCAAGGTTCTGTCTAGCTGAATCAACACTTGCACCAGCACTTGCGCGACCATCAAGCAAGTGTGCCTAGCAAAAACCAAGCAGAGTAAAACATAGGGCTCAAAGCAAATCAACAAAATGGCACACTTGAGACAGACAAATAGCATAGCTAGAAATGACAAGCAACCATATGCAAGCTGAAGAGCTAATGGATGCACACCAAATAAAAATAACATGATTCATTTATCTATCCTTTCATTAAATTTAAATACTATTAATTAGGGCATTAGATGTAAAAACTACAATGAACTGGGAGTCATACGGAGTTGTGTTAATTAAGGTGGGAGTGAATTTATCATCAGATTCAGAACCACACCTTGTATATATCCTCGGGGGACTTGGGCTCCATGACTTCAATGTCACGAGCAAGAGTCAGATATCCTTCACTTAACTTAGAATTGTTTATGATATCCTGCAACACTTCCCTGTCTTCATCATCTGCAACCATTTCCTCATCGAGCTCAAAAGTAATCCCCTGCATGCATCACAAAAATCATCAAAAGAGTCTCAAAAATAAAATTGATAGTGGAATGTTCTCAGTCTCTCTGATTCCCTCTAGCTTTGTCATTTGTCACATAAAGCTAAAAAGAGTTGAGCACATAGCTTCACTGTTGAACAACTGGCGTGTATCAGTTATGTCCATTCTCCAGCACAAGGAAACTCCAGCCAAGATATATTCACAAAGTACCAACACAGAATTCAAGACTTACATGACGTGCAAGTATGTAACAGAATTGCTTCTTTCGCAGCAAATCATCGCAAGAGGTGAACACCTGCCTCACATGCTGTCAACAGTACTGAAACTAGTTAGTTAGTTTCAAACCAAAAAAATCATTTTAGGAACAAAATATACAAATACCAAAGTTAAAGAAAGACTTCAAAGAAAGACAGAATTCCAGTGTCACCTGCAGGTTATCTAGAAACAATGCAATCTGGAGTGCATTTGGATATTCTTCAAATTTTTGATAGATTGAATATGCAATGTCCAAAACTAACATATCATCTGGTCCTGGAAGGTATCTGTAAAATTACAAAATAAAATAAAATATCGCAGGACTGTTGGAGAAGAGAGTCAATTTACCCAAACAACACATAAAAGCAAAAATCGAGACAATAACATTTGATTTATCATGCAAAACAATGCCCATAAATCAAAATAGCTTCATCCTAAAGAAACCTTTAAACTATTCTCTCCCATTGCAAGTCAAACTCCATCCAGTAAATCTTTAGGCTATAAAATATCACTATCTTATAAGTTTTCAAAACCAAATTAAAAAAGCTTCAGAGTCAATCCATCCAATGACTATACAAACATATCATTTCATTCTACTGTCATAAGAACAAAGAACCCCCATCCTTAGTATCCTAAGACCTTAGACATCAGCCACAACTGTATTAAGAGGTCCAACTGTCAGTCAAGATAAAAACAATTCTCATTCCTAAAGCACCAGATCACTTTACCCTTTGAAAGGTTTGGGATGATGACCTAGGACATCGTTTAATAATTAAATAATTAAATTATAACAATTCAAAAATAAATAATAAATATACCATAGAACTAGGAAATCGAAGAAAAGAGTGTGAAATTGTGAAACAAACAAAAAATCTTGAAATCACAAAAGTTCATCCATAATGATAAAACCATTCTTTTTACTTCCTTTATAAGTTATAACTGTTCTAATTTCAATTGATTTTTCTTAAAATACCTGCATACACTGAGGTCTGTTCGCACTTACCTAGCTGAACTGGTGAGATACAGGCAAGTCCTTTTAAAATTTGTTTTGTCCACGTGTTCAATCAACATATCCAGGTCTTCAACCTAACATTAAACATTTATAACATGAAAACAACATTCATTTCACGATCTGAAGTAGTTGGGCAACAACTTATAGAAGGATCTGGCATATTACCTCCATTAAAAGATCAACAGCTTCAGGTTCTGCATTGTGCTGCAGTAAATTAAAATTAGTCAAAAGATAAATGAACAGTCCTCATCTAACACATCATGTTGCATCAATATTCCATTCAGTTAATATTTTTTAGCAAAATGACTGCTATTCTATATACCATACCTTCATGTGAAAAGCAACTATTTGTTGTACAAGTTCCATGAGATCATCTATTGGGGCCTCTTCGCTCTGTAAAAGCACAAAAAAAGCAAGAAATCTTTAGATTAACCAGGAACCGGAAAACAATCAAATATGAGCACACGCCAAACTAAATTTATAATAGTTCACAACTGCTCAACGAAATCCAAATCACAAAGGCTATTTGATATCTAAGCAACAATACCATACTAAACATTCATCTTATTTGATATATTATTATTATTGTTAATTCTTAATTCTTATTCTTAATTTATAACACTGGGACACCAAGGAGTGCAAAACTGCAAATAGATTTAATGATACCTCAGCTCTACTTTCTAAATGCAAAATATACTATAGTTGATGTTATACAAAGCAATGAACAAGAGAAAGTGATTCATCCATGTTCATTGGGCTAAGACTAAGAGTACACAAAATGCTGTAGTAAAAGCACTTTTAAGAGGCAAATATTATCATTTAAAGTAGTCAGCTGCCAAACCTGTCGTTTTGCATATTCTTGTGCAATCTCTCCAGCCAAATTCCTGACAACGAAAGAAATTGAGATTGATGTTATAATTAACTCCTTTTGAGTCAAACTTCAATCACCAAAATTCTAATTTTCCTAGTGATAAGTGATATACTTGTACACAATAGCAGTCCATCTGCGGCCATAACAAACAAAAACACAATGCCACAGAAAACATGATTCTCACCTAACATACTCATGGCCCCACGAACCAATATCACCCTCTGAACCCAATAATCTGTATTTAAGGCTTTCCTGAAAGAGTCATAGACAAGAATCAATATAACAAAAGTAAGTCAAATGAAAGCTGTTTTGGAAAGGTTTTGAAGGTAAAAGATTGTTATAGAAAGGGATGGGAAATGACAGGGAAAGAAAGTAAAAGATAATGATGGGTGAGAGAGATAGAAAAGGAGAAGGGGCGTAAAAAGAGATGTAAGAGAACAGAGTGTGAGAAAATCAGAATTGGGTTTTAAAAGATGTCTGAATGAAGTTGCAATCACCAAACAAGATTTTCAATTTCTAATACAGCAAACTCACTCGTTCTCCCTCCGCAGACATAGTAAGGGCCAAAACTGATAATATGTCTGCCAAGTACTTCTGCAATGAGGAAAGACAAACAGGTTAAGCAGCAGAATCCCATAGTACCACACTATTGTTTCATATATAAAGGCAGCACCGAGACACACGAATAACAATACCTTCAAATCTGATTCCGTCATAGTTTCATAATATGCCTTAAGAGTACCATAATGGGGGCGAAGAAACTTCAATGGCTTAGGAACTGAAGTCATTGAGCTAGTCGAAGTTCGAATTTCTTGTCTACAATACAACCATACATTTCAATACACAGTTTTACAAAAAATGTTACTTAAATCAAATTTTGTTCACTTCAACGCTAAATATGAATCCTAAACTATAAAATTAGGTTTACCTCATGCTCTCGAGGGCAACCTTCTGCAATCCGGGGTCAGGATCCTGAACCCTCTCAACATACAATTCCAGCTGCTGCTTCAAAGCCAAGTCCTCATCTGACTGTACGAATTACCACAAAAACAATCGATTAATTTTTCTTCTCCCAGAAAGCTTAGTAGACATTTGAACCGTAGAATGAGTTAGAGAACAACTGAAAATGTGAACCCAGGCTTTTCAACTCACCAGATCTTCGTTCTCGACCTTCTTCTTAGCCACGGCGTCGTCTTTGGTGGTGCCGCTGGAACTGGCGCCGGCGCCGGCGCGGTTCGGATCGGGAGCCATCGGAGAAGCGACGAAATGAAAACGGGATTAAACTACGACAACGGAAAGCAAAAGAAAATCTCGCGAGTTGAGTGCTGCTGGTAACCGGAAAGGAGAACAAACTCTCGGGATTCGGAGGAATATCGCAGAGGGAGGTTTCTTGTTGGTGAGGATTTTCTCTCGTTTTAATGGGCCGTCACCCATTTCTGAGCTGGGACCAACAGCAAGTATTTTGGGCTCCTCGGGTAGACCCAAATAAAAAGGAAGGAAGAACGACCCAAAAAAAGTTTTGGGTTGAATTTTTTTTTGTAATCATGTTATCGGTGCGAAGTATCATTTAGCTTTGCCATGACTAATATCAATCCACAAGGTTTGAACCCAAGCTTTGTTTAAGATATTCGAGCCCAATACCACTCAGACCAACACAATGTTTGTTTTTGGGTAAAAATTTGATCCAACATAAGGTTACAGGTAAGATAATTATATTTATAGGGAAAGAAGTTTAACAAAAAAAATAAAAAACAAATCTCAATGTTGACCAAAATAAAAGTCTTAATTGTGTTAATTGATTGGGATCATACAATAAACAAATATTTCTATAAACTTGGTTTTTTAAAGTAAGATTTTGGATTTGAGTTTTTTAATAAAAAATAAGGGATGTGAGAATTCTATCTTTTTAAATGAGTCCATCTGACTTGACTCAAATTAGTTAGAGTCTCATGGATCTCTAAATACTAAAAGTCCCATGAAAAACATTCTCACCACTCTTGCAGCTTTGGCATAGACATTTTTAGTTTTGGTTGAAAAGATAAATTAATGATATAATACTTAAGTTGACTACAAAATTAAAGAACATTTTGAATTTGCACAGTGATATCTATGTTATAAAACAAAATTTGAGGTGAACAATTTTTTTAAAATAAAATAAATAAATATTTTGGAAAGAACTATTCCACGAAACAATTTTTAGAAATATTTTTCAAAATAAAACAAAAAACTATTTTGATAATATTGATTTGAAAATTATAGTTTTAGATTAGATGTGAGAAAAAAAACTACTTGATAATTTTGTTTTGATGACTTGTTTGGAAGTGGTGAGTGTTACCCAACAGTAATCATGGTGACAAGGAAGGGTGTTGGTGGTAGAGCTGGCAAAATGGGCAGGGTCTGCCGAGTTGGGCCAAAAAAACCAAAAAATAGAGGGTTTGGATACACAATTTTGAGCCCATTTTCAATTCGGTCTTTTTGGTCCGACCCGACAAAGCTTGAATACGGTAAAACCCGAGCCCGAAGCAGACCGGCCTAAAAATATAAGCTAAAGCCCGAGCCCCGAAAAACAGAGGGCTCGGACAGAAATTTGAGTCTGTTTTCAATCTAGGGTTTTTTGGCCCGACCCGATAAAAGTCCTAACCCAATGCAGGTCAACCCAAGCCCGGCCTGAAAGCCCATTTTGTCAACTCTAGTTGGTGGTTATAGTTTTTTTTTTATGAAAATGTTGGTGGTTATAGTGATGAAAGGTGTAAAGTGACAATAACTATGGTATAAAGAGTGCCAGGCAGCGATGACTGTGGTAAGGTGACGAGGATGAATGTGTTAACTATTAGAGCAATAATATGTGTATACTTTAAAAATCAATTCACTCATCCAACACCTCTCATTTCTTTATATATCTCTCTAACTATCACATCACATATCACATTATTTTATCATTTTTCTCTCATCTCACTCTATCTCTCTCTAGTAATATACACCCCAAGGAGTGTCTATCAATCTTTATTCTGACTGTTAGGTAACTACCGTGGTGGTAGAGTGTCGTGCATCAATAGCAGCAGTATAATTAAATTGTACGTATAATTTGGATAAATTAAATAATTTTGAATTGATGATATATACCACATCCATTGAATGACACAAATCAAATTAGGGGTCCACGAGTGGTAGAGAATGCCGGTCGATTTTGTACTGGTTAGGTAATGTTGGTTATAGTGTTACTACATAAAAAACTATCATTGAATCGGCACTGTTATTAATTTAGAGTATATGATATATTAAGTTATTATTATATAAAAAACTAATTTATATTATGTGTGAAAACCAACGCAACCCGTCCAACCACTACAAGAAAAACGCTACTTAGTGTCGGTTGCTTAGCGTCGGTTAAGAATAACCGCCACCATATCTGTGATTTAGTGTCGGTTTATACCCGCCACTAACTTAACGACAGTTCTTTTAGACTTAGCGGCGGTGTTTACCGCCCTTATACTAAATCCAATAATTAAAAAATTAATAACAGCGGTCCTTAACCGCTGTCAAATTAAATCCAGTAATTATAAAATGATAGCGGCGGTTCTTAACCGCCCTTATGCCTAACTTAAGGTTCCCATTTTTTTTTCTTTCGCGGGTTTTCCTTTTATTCTTTCCCTCGTCTTCTTTCTTCTGCGTTTTCACTTTAGCTTTGTTTGTGGGTTTTCATTATGCATAAGCCAGGTGCCTCTCATCTCTCACATTTTCATTTTTCTTTCCCTTTTTCACGTTTTCACTTCTCCTCCCATCTTTCCCTTAGTTTCTTTCCATTACCGCGGTTCATTTGGCATATCCATCACCGCTGACCACTGCTGCTTGTGGGTCAGTCACCATGGCTGCCTCTTCTCAGGTTTGCTTTCTCTCTCGCTGTCTCTTTTTTCTCTTCACTGAATCTTTGTTTTTGTTTCACTCTCTCGGACTTTTGAGATTAGGGATTTTCCTATGGTGGACCATTTTCAGATTGGGGATTTTGCTTGGCTGGAAACCTAATTAGATGGGTTCGTTTTAGGGATTCATCATACCTGATAGTGTTTAATTCCCTTCTTAAATCCATTCCAACAACAATGTAAGCTTTTGAATGGAGAATCTACCTTTGGCTCTATTTCACGAATTTAATTCTATTATTTTTGTGATATCCAAGCACGGGAGAAAACTTTGGTTTAGGTCCCACCCTTACTATGATTATCCATTTATGCAATCCTACAATACACTTCAAATGGCACAGGTATATTCTTCACGTATCTAAATAAAGTATTCTATATTTCAGCTTGGTTATTACAATAATACAGCTAGTTCAAAATTTACTTAGTAACACTTAGACTTGGTTATAATTAGCTTGGCATTTACTTGAACGTGATGGAATGGCTGACATGGTATTTGGCTGCATTTACTTGAAGGTGAAAGGGTGTACCAATTAATATTTTCCATATTTTTAATTTAATGATTGTAGTGTGAAATAATATTAATGCTTGGCTACCATTTTTGAGATGATATCTGACAGTTATTAGATGCATCACTTTAGCAATTCCTATTTGATGTCATTTTCCCCATCTAGTTGTCATTGAAAGTTAGTCATCTTTTTATTTGATTTTTCTTTTCTTCTTTCAACCAGCTATCATATTTGTTGGATCCACTGTATTCTCTGTCTTTCTTTTGCATTTCTTAGATTAAATAATTTTTAAGATTCCCTTGTTTATTCTAATTAAATTTGGAGTTTTCATTCAATCCTCTTTAAAGTTCCTTTTGTCTTCTGTCAATCTTCGCTAACCTCCACCTGCTCTTAGATATTTGCAATGGTTCATGAATAAATTACATTTTCATTTGCCATATTTCCAATAAGTATCATTATAATAGTCCTTAAATTGAAGAAATTACATTTATGGATAAAACCACTTTAGCTCTATAGGGTATTGTATATAATCTGCAAAGAGCATTTCTGCGCCTCTGCCATTGTATTTTGAAAATGCTATGCAATTATTGCACATTATATATTGTGAGCTTTTGTCTTGCAGCTTTGTCTGACACATAGTTTTAAGTGGAGGGTGCACCATGTATCCTGGATTACCAAGTCGGTAATTGATTATTGCTCCTTTATATTGGCTTTAATTGTCCTAAATCTTTTGTTACTGAGTTTTTTGGTGTTATTATCATATATATGCACTGAACATGTATTCTTTTTTATTTTTATTTTACACAAGGATATATGCTAACAATGTCATTTTTTTTGGGAACACAGACTACCAAAAATGGAGGCAAATCTCACCTCACAATTGTCTTTTGTGTTTGCTGAGGTATGAATCTTATCTTGTACTTGACCTTCTTAAGCAAAGGTGTTAGTAGATTATCTAAAACCAAAATGAATATTCAAACAAGACTCACCGTCATAAGATTGAATAAATTGGATCCCGCTCAAGGTTTTAATTGTAGTTTTGCTTCCAGAATTGAGTAAATTTAGCTAGTGCAGGTATTGGTGGAGTAAATTGGCTTATTCTTTATTTGGTCTCTAATGGGCCAGTATTATGTACAAATTGAATTTTATGTTGATAACTACATATAACTAAAGTTCAGTAATATGTCAGTTTTTTGACCTTATTGATCTGTTCAATTTACAGGTGATTGCTTATTTATTCTTCCTCTTATAGACAGTTTAATTAGCTTGTAAATGTAAGTTCACTAAGTTGTACATTAACTACAACTAGTTCATAATTTGATGACTTTGTAGAGGAATTGTGAAACTCTCATGTTGATGTATTTTGCTGCATTGTAAATAGCATTTATTGTACTTAATCCTGTATATCATTTATATTTGTTTGTATTCCTGGTACTGCAGCGTACCTAATCAATTTATTTTTTTAAAAAAATATCATATGTATAGCGGCGGTTCAAACCGCCGCGGATTTTAAATGGATATAAAAAAAAATTTGCTGGCGGTTAAAACCGGCCACCATTAAAGTCTTAATAAGCATCAGGAAAAAAGTCGCACTTTAGTGGTAGTTTGAACCGCCACTAATCAATTTGCCGGCGGTTACCAAAACCGACACAAATTTGACGCAAATTTGCTTAACGACGCCAGATTCGCGGGCGGTTTGGGAACCAACGCTAAGGTGATTAGCGGCGGTCAAAACCGCCGCTAAATCGCAATTTTGACCGACAGAAAATTCTGATTTTCTTGTAGTGAACGTGTGAATGTACGGTCAACATTTTAGTGTTGGTAATTGTGGTATTGAGTACAGATTTTGCAGGCTAGCAGCCCATGACACCATTGAATGTTACGTTTCTTTGTTTTTTTTTTCATTTTTGACGTAGCCTAGAGCAATAATATATCTCGACCAAAGAATTTCATCCAAAAAATATATATTGACCAAAAAAAAGCAATAATATATAGATTAAGTAAATGTCATCAATATTTTTATTTATGTTAAAGTTATTTTGAATTTTTTATTATTTTCTATTTCTATCATCTTTTTATGTTTTTTATTTAATTAAGTATGAATAAAACTATGATTAATAAATTATTAGGATCTAAAATTATAAACATAAATAAAAATAAAAACAGTATTCTAAAAAGAAACAAGAAATATTTGTGTGTCAATATCAATATGGTGTCCTATCTTCTCCATTTTTTGTAAGCCAAAAGCTACATTAAAAAAAGAGTACAAGGGTACTCTAATTCTAACCCATAACACGAGTCCTGTCTTCCTTACATTCTTGCTTTCCTAACTTTATTGTGGTCTTCTCCATTCTTATTTTTTTAGGTTAAATATATTTTTGGTCTCTATAAAATTAGTTAAATTTAATTTTAGTCCTTATAAAAAATTTATACATTTTAATTAGTCCCTATGTTTAACAAAAAAAATGTGTCTTTAATTTCTCACTGGAGACTAAAAACACATAATTTTTATTTTTTGGGATAAAAAAACATAGGAATAATAATTAATTTTGACAAATTTTATAGCAATAAAAGATATATTTAAACCTATTTTCTTAACGAGCTAGTTCAAGTTGTTCATAAAATCACAGGTCTTAAGATCACGTTCAAGTGTAGAACGTAAGGATAACTGTTTTTTTATCTGTTTGTATATGTGATTAATCTTTTTAATTTTAAACTTAATTTTATTATCATATATATATATAATTATTATCAAATTTCTTTTAATCTATATTTTCTAAGTCATACTTGAATTAATTATCCAGATCTTATTTATGATTTCAGATATTTTTACATAATTTTCTTTTAATTTATTTTTAAATTGTGCATAGATTTAAAATTTCCGTATAATACAAAGAGTACTTACTAGAATACGATAATAATACTCTTAAATCCAGGAATGCAAGTTAGAATCCTAAAGCGAGTCGTTAAATTAAACGTCTACCCCAAATTGATGAACTATTTCACGAAAGTCCTTTATTGAGAGTCCTCACCTTACATTTGATTAGTCCCATACCACGACTAATACAAAACCAATGCCCTTCCGTACATATACAAAATGGCTAAGGATTATGCATTCGGCACATGACAATAGAAAAAGTCTTAAAAATATCCTTTTGGCTGTTAAAAGCGAGAAATTAAAATACGAATCACCCACATTGTAGCTTTGCAATGCAACATCTGATGGATGAGAGAAGTCGTCGAATTAGGGTTTAGTACGTGGCCTTCACAGGATGAAGGGGAAGAACCTCTCCCCCTAATTAAAGGATTAATTGCTGCTTTCAAGCTCACGAGGGTGGGATGCTTGAAACTCCTTGTTTCTGCAATTCACCCATTACACTATCAACAGCTGGAGCTTTAAGTCCAAGTGGTAGCGGCAACCATGGTTTTGATAAAACATCTCCAATAGCTGCGTCTATGCTCTCTTTTGACTGTAAATTAAAATATATAACAATAAGCGAAAGTTGGACCAACGGTGAGGGATTTGTGTAGTAAACAAGAGTTTATGAGTTCAAATGTCGGTGTCATCACCACTTTACATAACAATAAAAAAATAAAACAATATATGTGATGAAACATAAACATGAGAAAAACCACGAGGTTGGACACAATTGTTAATATGCTCTATCTAAAGGGACAGACTTGACTAGTATTCAAGTTTTAACCCCCGTGACAGAACAATCCGTAATTAACCAGATTTTATTTATATTACGGTCGAACCCAAATTAGTCTAGGGCCATTTTCCCTGGGGTAATAAACCAAAAAAACATAAACATGAGGTTATGAATTAATATTCCCAGCAGTATAGTACACATACTATAATATGTATAGCACACATGTAACATGCATGTGGGAAAAGAAAAGGACAAAAAAAGAGAGAAAATTTACCGGATGGAAGTCGAAGAAAGGTCGAGGTCCACCTGCAGGGGCGGCAATGCCGTGATCTGCTTTGTACATGGCGTGCGGTGGGATGCCGGGGACAGGTGGACATCCTAATCTCTGCACGTTATTTGTATTTTCCTCTTTGGTGAGTGAGCCAAACAGATTCTACTATAACATGTGCATATGGTTTGTGACTAAATATTATATGACAATGTATATATAATATAACTGTACGGTATAAATATAACGTTTGTAAATATGACAATAATTGTATACGGGTAATAATGTTGTTCACTTGTTTGTATACGGGTAATAATGTTTTTTGTCAAAGGATCCAAAATTCAAAGGAGCTAGGCGACAACGTGCGTCGCTCCAAAACAGTAAGGTGAGTAATGAATAGTTACCGCTGCTGTCAGAGGTTGTGGAAAGCAAGGTGCAGTTCCTGGGATTAGTGCGTTCGGAGTCTGTTTCAAAGAAGGATCAAAAAAAGATTTTCATTTTAGTATATGTTAAGAGTCTGTTTTAAAGTAAAGGAACGTGATTTATAATATCAAGATCTAATTTTCATTTATGGCAAACAAAATCCACAGTATCAGTATATGTCGTTAAACTATTAAAAATAGTTTAGTTATTGTAACATATTATTTAATTAATAATTCTAACTCTTTTAATTACTCCTGCATTAATTAATTAATTGATAAATGATATAAAATTAGAGTTTAATAAATACACAAAGACAATTCAATCCTACATATTTTAGTATCTTACCATAATATAGTTGTGTTTTAAAAACTAATATTATGATATAAAATGATAAACAATAATTAAATGTATAATTGTCAAAATGTAAAAACTATATGTTTGATACTCAAATATAATTTAAACTAAATCAATTATAGGAAATGATAATGTGATTTGTTGGTTTAATATTAGAGTAATAAAGAGATCATAAGTTTAGATCTTTCACTGATATAACATAAGGTTCTAGTTAATCATATTGCGTGTTTTAGGCTAGTCTTTATATTATTCTACAAATTAAGAATTAATGGAGGGTTAGATTGGGAGTCCAAAATAGTTAAGAGAGCAAACCCGTTGGTGGTGAGGGTGCCAATGAGGTGGTGGCGCGGTGGGTGGCCATGAGGGCGGCGGTGGGGGTGGGGAATGTGGTAGATGCTTAGGCCACATGTGCATGTCCATTGAAGGATGCCCCCATACATGTAGTGGTCTGAAATGGTGCATTGGAGTCATGGGAGGAGGAGGAGGGAAACCCATCGTGGGTGCTGCTGCTACTGCCGCTACCCATGGACTCACTTCTCCTCCTCTTCCACCCGTCGCCACTACCCCATACAGCTGTCTCCTTTGGTTCCAGCTTGCCGCTTCCGCTTCACGAGCTAGCAAATGTTTCCTATGGGATCTATATTTCTGCATTCATCAAAAAGGTACATATATATATATTATATATATATTTTACAACTCAACCCGAAACTTCATATATAAACTTTATCTGTGTGCTGGTTTTGAATTGTGTATCATACGAACAAGAACAATCAGTAAGACAAACATAAAATCCAAGCAAACTTTTCCTGGCCACTAGCTAACATGCATTATATAATACTTGTCAGTTCAAGATAAGTACTTTCCATAAAAAGAAGTGATGATAAGACGTCTGAAACAAATTAAATCAACTACAATATATCGTTAATTATTAACAAGCATAATGATGATATAATTAATTTCCTTTTTCTCTTATTATTAGAATTTCCGAATCTTAATTTGTGCGTGAAATAATTCATACAAATTAAAAAAAATCAATTAAGAAAAGGGAATTGAATTTCAGAAGGTAATTAAGTTGGAGGATGTATAATGTACTTGAAGGTGGCTGGCAATGTTATGGCGAGTGAGACAATCGATTCCCATAATCTCCAAAATCCTTGAAGGCACCGCCTTATCCACTCCTAGCTGTTCCACAGCTTGCACGAATCGCCTGTGCAATTCCGGGGTCCAATCCACCTACACATGCACAAACCAGAATTTCTTTTTAAAAAAGTATATCCTCGTATTATTTAAAATCGAAATCCCGCTTAACAATTTCAATCTTCTAATTAACACTCTTCACCTCTCTCCATACAGCTTAGGGTACCCCGACCCGTGAGTTCTTTTTGACACTCAGGTCAGGAACTTGCAAGGCCCGTAATTAATGAGACAGTGACAGAACCTTGAGGATTACTTCAATGAAATTAATTAGTTACCTTAATAATATAAACCAAAGCACTAGCAAGGAATGAGAGTTTAAAGCTTAAGCTAAAACTATGAAGCCAGGCCAACCAGTCGGACCCTGGTTGAATTAGTAGGCTATATTTAAATTCAATTGTAAGTTAGTAATTCTCCTGTTATGCACAGGGTGTGACTCCCTCGATCTAAATTTTAATTATTAAAAAAAAAAACTATAAAGCTAATTAAGTAGCAAGTTTACCTTGACTTTTCTCTTCCCTTGATGATTATTTTTTGATTGAGCCGATGATTTCCTTCCTTTTCTGCCATCTTTTGGCGACGGATTCACCACCACAGATTCATCCCTTTTGCTCACTTCTATCTCTTCCCCTCGGAAGGATGTTTTATCTTCTTTCTTCTTCCACTTCTTGTCGTCAGCTTTGCTGTTGTTGTTTTCCACCGATGAGTTCATCTCCGACAACGATTCCTCGCCGCCGCTGATGGAGAACTCGGCGAACATCTCCGGGTCCGTCTCCAAATCCGGCAAGACATCACCGTCGATGTTGATGCCAACAAAGAGGTCATCAAAGTTGATGCTTTCCAACAAATTCCCATCGGAAAGGTCGGCGAAGTCACCGCAGGTTGTCGTTGAGGCTCCCATGGAGAAGCTCTCCATCTCTTCTTGGTTTTCATCTTTGGTGGTGCTCCTCAGAGGTGACACCGCAAGCATCAATAACCCCAGATTTGCACTAGTACTCTTGATGAAGACTCACCAAGCCTTCCGAATTTCCAATAATAACCAAATGGGAAGGAAGAAAAAAAGAAAATGTGTAGAAGAACTACCTGAATATTTTTCCTTAAGTAAATTAAGCAGTGCTCGTCACGTGCATGAAATTTCACAAAAGCTGAGCAATGATATAATTGAACCGTGGATTGTGAAAGAAGATGTGGGAATATAATTATTATTTATTTATTTTTCCAAAGGAGCGGGGTAAAGAGAGGGAGAAGGCGTGTGCTCATATGATGGAGTTTGTTTGGGGACTCAAGTTCAACTCCACTGCACAGTTTTTTCTTCAGCAATATAAATATAAAAATATGATTTATTATGTTGCCTTTTTTGGAAGTGGCAGAGTGTGTGTGGAGAAGGGATAGGATGTCAACCACAACTTTGGTAGAATTTTTAAAGAGATTTTGTTTTTATGTTTCTCGTTTGGGAGTGTGCTAGCTAGTTGCTAGTTGCTAGTTGCAGTGTGTGTTTTTGGACTTCGTCCGTTTCAATTGCAATAATAATATTCCGGTTCTGTGGATGTCCTTTTTTTCAATCGTCAAGATTTTTCTTTGATGAAATAAAAAATCATGACGGTACAAGTGCTAGCTCGTTAGCTTTTTGTAATTATTATACTTTCATTTTGTATTGGACATATATATATATAGTTACTAATGAGTAAAATGAGGGATGGATATGTGGTGGGTGTGTGTAAGATTAATGATATATATATATATATATATATATATATATATATATATATGTCTCTATGTGTGTAGACTCAAAAGGAGAGAGAAATTAGGTGGAGTATGTCAGATCTTATAACAGGACTAGTACAGTGAAAATGAAAGGGGTGTAGTATGCCCTATCGAATAGAACTATGATTTATGGAAGTCTAATCAATCTCACCACTTTTCTATGGGCAATTTCAATGGGAGTGTTTAAAAAGTTTTTAGTGAGTGTTTATTAACCACTTTTATTGGAGAGAAAAAAATGATGCTTAATAGGGAGTGGTGTTTGTACAAATATCTTTTTTCTCTTTCTCTTCTGGTAGGTTCTATATGTATTTGTGAGTTTTAATTGGATGTAGAGTTATTGGTGGGACCCATTTAGTAAATTTTTTGGAGTTGCTGGGTTAGAGGGATTGGGTGCTTATTGGGTGCTTGTGTTGGAAAATGTAAAAATGAGTGATGTGGTCACGTGGGACTCATTTAAACACCTAAAATAGGTTCTCCCTTGGAGATGGTCTAACACCTCTTATTTCTTTCTATCTCTCTTTTCTTATCACATCATACCACCTATCACATCTATTACTTCTCTTTCCTCTATTTCTTTCTCTCTCTAAATGTATACACCTTTATGGGTGTACAAGGAACATTTTTGTATCGAATAATGTTGGCTGGCCGGTGCTAAAATTTTTCACACTTATAGAAAACCTCTATATTTATTTTATTTTATTTATCTTGTTTCCATGGTAATCACATAATTGGAAAGAGTTATGATATATGTATACTCAAAAATTCAATCCACTTATCCAACACCTCTCATTTTTTTCAATCTCTTTCTAACTATCACATCACATATCCCATTATTTTATCACTTTTCTCTCATATCACTCTATCTCTCTCAAGTAATATTCACCCAAGGGGTGTCCATCAATCTTTATTCAATTGGAAAGCTCATGTCGGAGAAACTGCTTATTATTATTATTATTATTATTATTATATATACATACGACTTCTCAAGTTATCAGCTACGCGCGTTCTACTTGCGATGCCACTTCCCATCTCAATCTCACGCTTTCTTACAATCTCTATTTTTTTTCTCCAACCTGCTTAATTATATTTTTGATCCTCTAATTATCGTGTTTGTACGATTTAGGTCCCTCAATTATTCCAATTGTTACAATTAAGTCCCCCTAGCTATTACTATGTCGTCCAATTTTTAACACCTAGAGTCTATACGTGGCAATTTGATGCAATACATATTGCTTGGAATTTCTTACTTGTGAGAGTCTTTGTTATGTTATCAGTGCCAAGATGTCCTGACTTAGTGCCAAGGTGACTCGATTTAATGTAAAATCAATCTCCATGTGTGTCACGTAGGCTCTAGGTGTTAAAAATTATACGATATGGGGTTTTGATTGCAACAATTGAGATAATTGAGGGACTCAATTCGCTCAATTGAAAACTGAAGGACCCAAATTGCACAAACACGATAACTAGGGGACTAAAAGTACAATTAAACCTAATTTTTATTACACTTCGCTTTTCTTTTCATAGAATCATTATTTTTAAACACTCACATATTTCTAACACTTTTCTTCTTCTTTTTTTCTATCTTTTTTATCTTCTTATCACATCATTCATCTATCACATATTATCTCTCTTCTATTCCTGTATATCTCTCTCGAGTGGTAGGATAGCATATCAGGTGTCCAGTGACCATTTTTGCTTTTCATAAATGATCATATTTTTCATTCAGTACACCTTTCTTACATTGGGCTAGGAGGGAGAGAGAGTCTTTATCACCTTTAATTCTCATGGATTGTTTAAAGCTATGTTCGACAAGGCCAACTAATAAGCCAACTTTTAGTTTGTTTTTTTAGTTTATGAGATTGTTTGATCAAAATAGATGTTCATTAAATAAGCTTATTTCACCAACTTATAGCTTTTCTTGAAAATCTATTTCAAGTAGCTTTTTTTTTTCTCATTTTTGTCCTCACTGTTTTATTCTTATTCCCCTTTTACCATATTTCTCAAAAAAATTTTGCAAAAACCTTAACCACCCTTCTCGAAGTAATAATATTTATTAAAAAAATTATATAAAAAATCTGTATTAATAGTGCTAAGGTGGCCCGGCACAGTGTCAAATCATGAGTCCCATGTGTGCCACAAGGTTCTTTATGTTAAAAATTGAACACATGAACTTGATTGTAATAATTTGGATACCTAGAGAACAAAAAATACGCAATTAGAACCTAGAGACCCTAATTGCACAATTATAATACCTAGGAGACTAAAAATACAAGCTTAAAAATAAAATGTAGACAAGTCGCGTATATCATATATACGACTTACTATTTTTCTTTTTCTATTATTTAAAAAATTTAAATATATTTTTAGTCCCTCAAGTTTGGGTAATTGTTGCTTTTAGTCCCTCAAATTTAAAACGCCTATTTTTGGTCCCTCATTTTTAAGAATGTGTCATTTTTAGTTCCTGGGGCTATTTTTCAATTTGAAAAGTATTTTTTAAATTTATATTTTAACCCCTCTTAAAATTTGATTCTCACCTTACTCCCTTTTCCTAACTTCTAAGGATTTTTTAAATTTATATTTTGACCCCTCTTAAATTTAGAAAATACTTTTTAAATTTAAAATATGACCCCAGTGACTAAAAGTGACACATTTTTGAAAATAAAGGACTAAAAATAGGTGTTTTAAATTTGAGATATCAAAAATAATAATTTTCTAAAACTGAGGAACTAAAAACATATTTAAGCCTATTTAAAATGAGGAAATCATATATGATATACGACTTGCTCATTTAAAATTTCATATATACTCCTGTAAGGAAGTCGTACTGGGCATATAAAACTGTCTTTGTATTTATTTTTTTAAAGAAAAGTGGAAGTCGTACTTGCATTAATGTATGATTTCCATACAATGTATATATTTCCTTTTTTTTTTTGTTTTTTTAGTCATTATAAATAGCAAGTCGTATTTATGATATACGCATGCTTGCATTTTTTTTTAAACGCAAAAACAAATTAACACTACAATGATAAAAGAGCCAAGTCCGCACATTTGATATCACTAGCTAGTATAGGATGGAAATAACTACTTAGCTAAACATTATTGTGTGTCACCCAGAATTCAGATGGATAAACGACCTTCGGTGCATTTTTTTGAAGCAATATTTATAATATTTTGCATTTTTATTTTTGTTAATAACTACAAAATGATACTTTTCAATTTTTAAATGATTTATAAAACCTATCCATAATAAAACGTACTATACAAAAAAATCATAGGGATAATTTTTATATTTTGATCTTAAGTAATTAACATCAAGAAAAAAGTTTAATTTTTTTGATAAGCCAATAAAAAAATAATTTTTTAATAACTATACACTTAGTATTATTCCTTTATTTCTCTTATAACAATGTCCTAAAATTAAAATTGGATAAATCTATCTATCTTTAATAAACAGATTTTCCATGCATGCTGAATCATATTTTATTGTTTTATTACATTAAAATATAAAATAGAATTAAATATCTATGTAAAAATGTTTTTTTAATAGTCTTTGTAAAAAATATTTATATTGTCATAGTTATTACTATTACTATACTATAAACAGAATTAAAATTCGTGGCCACGTCATATCCATTGTTGAGCTGCGGGAGCTTGGGTTGCATTTTTCATTAACATCCCTGAGCCTTAATAATAACGAACTTAACTACTCCTACTTAATTTTTCTGTTTTCATCCCGCAATGAAGAAATATTAATATGTGTACCTCTTAGAAACCATTAACGCGCGATTGAATGTATAACATGTCATCGAATAGTTTGCATTTTTTTTTTGTCAAATTAAATCGAATAATTTGCTTGAATATTTTAAATATTTTAAAAGATTGTCTTACAGGTATACCTGGGACCATATTTTTCAACATAAACCCGTGTGATGGGTTTGAGTGTCCAGATAAGATATTTGCCAGCTCCGAATCCAACAACTCCATATTTTTGCCCCCTACAAGTTCAAAAGTGCAATAATTTTGTCTGGAAAATATATATATGTAAGTGTCTAAAGTCTAAACTGAATTTTATTACCTTATTTTAACTTCGTCCAAAAAAAATCCGATTTAAGCAAAACAAAAAAATAAAATAAATTTAATAAGAAAAATGAGAATTTGAGAACTTTTAGATAAAAAGTGGCAGAGGAACTTCATCATACAAAAAAAATCTAAGCAAAAAAGTATTAAGTGATCATATTAATACATTAAAATGAAAATCAGGTCTAATTTAAAATATAACATGGCCTCCTTTTTATCTCTCAACTTTTGTTTACAAGCAAAATTGAATTAAGATGAGCTTGGAAACATAAGATGTGCTCAATCCAAAAACCAATACAAAACAATGTACATGATCAAAACAATCCTTTTTATCTCTCAATTGATTTTATTTTTGTTTTTCTGTTTTACAAAATTATTTTAGGAACTATTTTTAATAATAAAAAAAGAGAAAAATCAGTTTGATGATATTAATGTAAAAGCAGTTTAAAAACATAAAAAAATACTTCATCCGTTTTAAAATGATAGTCCACTTTATATTTCCAATGTAATATTAATTACTTTTTTTTCACTTTTATCCTTATTAATGCATTTTATATTTGCCACTTTATAGCATTAATTACAAGAACAATTTAATAAAATTTTGTTCAACTTTTTAACTAATTTATTGTCTTTCTTAATCTTGGTAAAAACACTATACAGTGGACTATCATTTTCAAACCCGGAAACATAGTCCTAAATAATGTGTTCACGACAGGTTAATGAGAATTGTTTCAATTTAATTCATAGAATAATATTGACAAAATGATCTTATTCGATTCCTAATGAATTGATGCAAGTTATATATGTAAGTACTAACTTATTTAAAAAATCGCTAAAACTTCAGAGATGACTAATAACTCAGTAACTCGGGACACCTTCCTTCCTAATTTTCCTTTCTCTAAAATAAATATGTTCACGATTGAACCTCAACTAAAATTAGATTAGATTTCGGATATGATAGACTTTGTGTAATGCACACCATATATAATTATCTCCGAATTACATCATCAGCCAAGCTAAACATGCATGTCTTTTCCTAAAAAAGTTATAAAAAATATGGGTTAAGCCCTTACTCTTTTTTTTTTTGAAATTAAATGGGGCCAAAGCCAAGAAAGAAACTACATAAATATGTGATTACATATATATCCAAAAAAATATAAATACAATAATTTTAATTTTAATAATTTATTTTTATTTTTTGTGTAATAATTTTTTATTAATTTAAAAAGTCTAATTTTAAAATATGCTCTACATCAAATATATATTGGATCGAGACCTCATTTAGCTGTGCATTGGAATTTAATTCCCAAGTAGGTAGTGGGTCTTTCAACTCGAACTCAACCCATGTGGATTAAGGACCATAGCTGGGGAGACACCATTTATCTTTTATTTGAGCTAATCGGCATTTTTTGTTAGTACTAGATGCAAAAAGACACGAGTGTCTTTATTGATGGTCCTGAATCTGACTATATATGAACCTGGACCTATATGAATACATGTAATTTCTTTTCTTTTGCGATCCATTTAATTTGGGAAAACCCAAAACTTTTCCAGCAATGGAAAAATTGACTTTTACCTGTTAGTGGCAGTTAACCTGTAATTTGGTATTTATACTTTTCTCCCCATCAGAATGCATAAATTACTTTTCTCCACAGCAGAATTCATAAATTACGTTTTGGATTTTTATAAAAAAAAGAGTAAATTATATCCTCCTCCCTTGAGAGATGTAAGTATTACATTACCCTCTTCTCTTATTTTAAAACATGCACTCCCTACCTTTAATAGATGATAATTTAATACACTTTAACATTTTTAAAAATTTCTATTAAGCTTGGGTTAAGTCACCGTTAACCTCCGTCAGATAATAACATAGTTTTACCAAAATACCATTTCCTTAATTTGTCTTCCTCTGTCCCTCCTCCCGTCCTGTATGTAGCTCCATCAATAGTTGCAATTCCCACAATCTAGCTAGCTACTGTGTTCTATCAATGGGATTTTATTGTTCACTAATTACAAAACACTATCAAATTATATTATAATGTTATGACTCTAAATATTTGATAACAACAACCCAATATAAAAAACAATTACTAAAATAGAAATCGAGAGCACACCTAACAAGTAACATCCAAAGCAAAAGGCATTCAAATGATATCAAAGAAAGAAAGTAGGAATACGGAAACAATTTGGTCACCGCTCGATAGCATTTGCAGTGGAACAATTGGCCTGCACTTTTTATTAGAGTCACGGCAAGGTTGAGATGCAATAGCAAAGAGAATAATGATACTCATACACCTCAAAAATCAATCTACCCATTCAACACCTCTCATTTTTCTTTATCTCTCTCTAACTATCACATCATATATTATATCATTTTATTACTTTTATCTTATCTCACTCTATCTCTCTCTAGTGGTATACACCCACCCCAAGGGTGTCTACCAATCTTAGCAAAGTGTAGAACCGATTACAAAGTGAGTAAAGGGTAATTTAGTAAGTCAAAAATATTTTAGTATATATTTTAATTTAAAAATATATTTTAAAATCTTTAAAAAATATTCATTAATGGTGTTAAGTTAAATAGACTAAATTAAATGTATATTTTAAAATAAGAGAAGAAGGGAGTTTAATACTTACATCTCTCAATGAAGGTGGGTGTAATTTAATTTACTAGAAAAAAAAAGAAAAAAATACGGAGAATTTCTAATCACACATATATGATTTTCTATATGCACATACATATCCGCGGAACTATTAGTTCTGCGAGTTTATTTTTTTCCAACACACACATGTCCGTGGAACTATTAATTCCGCGAGTTGTAATTCTCCGCGGAACTATTAGTTCCGCAGGTTTATTTTTTTCAACACACATGTGTCCGTAGAACTATTAGTTCCGCGGGTTGTAATTCTCCGCGGAACTAATAGTTTCGCGGACATATGTGTGTTAAAAAACTAAACCCGCGGAACTAATAGTTTCGCGGAGATTATGTGTACATAGAAAATTATGTATGTGTTATTAGAAATTCCCAATACTAAATGTTCGTTTTCATCATTTTTGTCCCCCATTTTTGTTTGTTGTGTTTTTTGTTGAACTATTATTATGTTGAAAACAAGCAGCATGGGAAATTCGGAAGGGTTAATAACCCTACAAATGAAATAGGTAAGGTTAAAATTAGTGTGATGAGTGTATCCAAGTTAAAATAATCCAATAACAATAATTTTTTGGTTTTTTCGGGAAAATATATTCGTTTAATCAAGTATATAACAAATATCAAAATTTTAATATTAAATTAACAATTTTTTAATAAGTAGGTATATTTTAAATTCTGTTATTTTTTAGACCCCTTTTAGCAAATAATGTAAAACTATGTATGAAATTGGCTGATTAGGTCATTGGTAATACATCTCAGTCGTTGATGTAAAAATCACCCGTATCCACGGAAAAGCTTTTAACTTTTCCAAATTAAATGGACTCTTTCTTTTAATTAAAAAAGGGTCCTCAAAATAGCAATAATTATTGTTGTTGGTCATTTTGCTTGTCGTAAACAGGAATCTAGATTTCTCGATCAACAATGGGCGCGTCATTCTCAAAGCCAACAGGTCTTTGCTGGACCCCAGACTCTGTCACCCACTAAATCAAATCCAAAAACGTATAGAACTGATGCAGACCCACCAACGCCCAATAATTCAATTTCAACCAAGATAGCTGCTACATTCTCGTAAGAATGACTCAACAATACAGTGGGTCTAATTTCCCCGTATTTATATAAAACGGCTAGAATAAGACAAAATTGTATATTGTTTAGTTTACACCATTTCAAGTATATGAATAATCTTTGTAAAAAAAAAGTATATGAATAATCTTTGTAAAAAAAAAGTATATGAATAATCACTTTTTATTTTAATTATATTTTTATGAGAAAAATAAAACAGTACACTCTAGATATAGTACACAAGGAAAAAAAACTTTAATTTTCTTGCTTAAAAGTACTTCTTTTTAAAACTAATTCTAATTTTAATGCATCGACTCACTCCTTTTCAATTTTCAATGATATTTCTGACTAGCAAGCACGCAAGCGTTTGTTACTGTAAAATCTGGCGAGCCAAATATTGTACTTTTGCATTAGTGGTCATGCAAAAGCAATTGTTCTTTGCTAGCTTGCGTGAGTTACCGGAGTTCTATAATTGACCACAGACATCTTCAATGAGAATTGATAAAAAAAAATCCCTAAAATTCTAGTTCGATTTAGGAGGTGATATTTACAAGCAGTTAGGACCCCTAAAAACTAAATATATAGTCACTACGTTTGCCCCATATTAAATGGTCATTATTATCGGAAAAAACTCAAATCTTATATTAACTAAAGACAAAGTTTAAATAAAATATATAAAATTTGAACAATTTTTACCTTATAAGTCGGTTTTATAAGATAGAGGTAGACTCTAAATTTAAGAACCACCAAATCTAAGAATTATAGACAAATACACATACACACTAGTTAAGATTTAAATATTAGCACTGAAATGGTTGAAGATGCAAATACTAGAGAGAGGCAGATGGATACATAGAATAACAATTTATTTCATATCAGAAAGGATACGGAATATGGAGGGGCACACACAGACAACACATTGGATGTCTGGAAATGATATTTTAAAAGTCTCGCATGCATAAGCCGTAGGTATATATATGTGGAGAAGAACATTTTGTCTTCACGGATGGAAGTATTCCATGGAGGTCCTGTGGTGACAACTGTTTTGTTTGGACTTCGGATATATAGACACATAGTATATACATATCCGTAATAAAATTTGCGTATAAATTCAAGAAGATTTAA
Source organism: Glycyrrhiza uralensis (assembly GCA_030159175.1). Taxonomy (NCBI): domain Eukaryota; kingdom Viridiplantae; phylum Streptophyta; class Magnoliopsida; order Fabales; family Fabaceae; genus Glycyrrhiza; species Glycyrrhiza uralensis. The sequence continues at coordinate 48,557,267 of BRZY01000003.1, read as the reverse complement.
CGATATAATTCAGTGGCATAACATAACATCACCGTTACTGTATTAGTAGCAAAGGTCCTTGTTAATTTGTGGGCCACGAGACAAGGACAGAAAGTGTTCCAGCGGTTAATGGGCCAGTTGGCCCACTCCGGTACTTACAGAAAGGAGACTAGTTTTAGGGAATTTTTATTTATACATAGGGGTGGAAATAAGTCAGACTGCTCAATAGGGGCTTATGACTTAGCTTACATTAGGCTTAGATCAGACCAGACTAGACTTTTTCATGAAATCGATCAAGTCAAAATTTTTTGAAAAGCCTATTTAGCTAAAAAAGCCAGGTTTTAGGTCATCTAAAAAGTCTTTTAAGCCTAACAAACTAGCCTATTTAAGTAGACATAGATAATAAATTTTTTGATAGTATTATCTTTATATTATATGTTTTATAATGTGTTAAAATTATATTTTTTTTAACTTTTAAATGTTTAACTATGTTGACCTATATAAAGACTCTTGCCTATAAATCTTATTAAAGAATAAAATTGTGACTTATTTAGATGCTTTATTGCAAAAATAGACTTTTAACTAGATTATCATGAATGTTACATTAGACTTTAAAAAAAATATACTATACAAACAGGCCGTCAGACCTAGGCCTAAAAAAAAGGTCAGACCTAGGCCTAAAAAAAGAGCCTATGGCAGATAACAGGTCAGACTTAGGCCTTGAAATTTTTAGACAGACCAGGCGTAAGCCTTGCAAAGTCTAGCTAGGCCTAGCCTATTCCCACCCCTATCTACACATACATATTTTTCTATCCACATGTACTTCAATGTAAAAGCTAATAGTTCCGCAAGTAATTTTTTTTTCAAAACATACATGATGCGGAACTAATAGTTCCGCACATTGTACTTCAATGCGGAACTAATAGTTCCGCAGGTAATTTGTTTTCAAAACATACATGATGCAGAACTAATAATTTCGTACGTTGTACTTCAATGCGGAACTAATAATTCCGCAAGTATTTTTGATTCGTTATACATTCTTGCGGAACTATTAGTTGCAGAAATAAATTTTTAACATTTAATATAAATTGGTCCCAGGCATCTCTAACACTTAGAAACGGAATTAGAGACAAATTTATTTTTTTTCATTTGTAATTTCTATAAAAAATTTAACTTTTTTTAGTAGTATAAAAAAAAAGTCTTTATGAGAAATCTAACCAATAAATAATTCACACCGGATACTGATAAAAAAAATAGGGAGAACTGATCAAAAAATTTGACACCGGATTTATATGTGATATTAGTAGTGTTTGCAATAGAAATGCTAGTTCATGTTTTACCTTTTAAGGGTGTTACGGTGAATATGTCCCAAATATACCATTTTTTTTTCTTTGTATTGCTGAAACTATTATTAATAAAATGCCATAAGCTTGTTTTTGTCAAAAAAAAAGTGATATTAAATCACATTTCATGACCCAGAATAAAATAATTCTCATATAAAAAAGAATAAAATGATTCTAAATTTCCATCCATTTTTGTTATGTATATTTCTTTAAGTCTGTTTTTAAGTCAACATATAAATTATAAATTATTTTTCCTAAACTTGCGTACGTGGTGATCCTGTGTACTATTTTTCTGTATGAATCGCATTGGTTAGTGGACAGTGGTTACCATTGGTTGATATAAATCAAGTGAAATATCAGTACTCTATCAAGTTGATGATTTAATTTGCAAATTACTAATTATTAATTCTTATAGGTTGGTGCTTTCCTATAATTAAGTTAACAGCTCTCACAGCCAATTAATACTGGATGATTCAGAAGCAAACACGTCGAGATTAACTTAAGGGTTTAATGTGTATGCTGGCATCCAGGAGTCGAAGGTCCGTAAGATATTTGTATATATATATGGACATATCTTTGACGAAAGAAGTTTATGTACTAGAGGTTAGTGTCCCTACGTTTGCGTGGTTATACTAGGAATGCATTACCACAATCTTAGTCTCATGTCCAAATAATTCTAGGAAATTAAATTCACGTGTCCTTTTGCTCCTTTTGTGCATTGTGTGGCTTATTAGGTGGGGGCCTTGCTCTCCTTGTACCAAAACAAATTTGAAAATAAGACAGTGAAAGGAGAGGAGAAGGGTTACAATTTGAGACTCCCCACAATATATGCTCTGATTATTGACTAATATTTTTCCTTTCAATTATTTAAAAAAAAAGTAATATTTTTAAACGGAAACAAGTAGTGAAAATAAAGTTAACTCCTTTTTAATGTCCAAAATCTAAGGGGACGGACTCGGCTAGAACTCATGTTCGATCCCTGGTGATGGAACAATCTACCAGACTTTACTTATCTCTCGGCCGAACATAGATTAGTCTAGGGACCATTTCCTCCTATATAGGATACTGTGAGTGTAAAGCAAACAAGTTGGCTCCTTTAATTATTGATTAAATGAGTAGAACTTAATTAAGCTTTTAATTATATGTTGAAATAATATCCCTAGATTGTATGGTATTTTATAAACCAAAAAATACAAAATACCACACCAGTGCTTGGAAGTAAATTTCACCCATTAATGAATTTTGTCTCCCAAATCTCATAAAGATGAAAGACCCATATATACAAGAAAGAACATGAATCAATTAGTATAAGAAGCACCTCATAGTCCCAAAGATCGATGCTGTAAAAAAGTGTAGTCCACCGTTTTCACAGCTGTGAAAAAATCACACCAATGGTGTGAACATCTCTGAGAATGCAGCAGGGACAGCATTGAATCCTGAAAAAAAAATCACACATGTGGTGAAAACAACACCCAAGGAGTGGATCGTTCTGTTGATCCCTTTTTATGAGGCTTGTTTTACTCACACCTGTGATAATCTTGACACCACCAGTTTGAAACTTCCAGGGCCTGGAAATAAGACTCTTTGCAAGTTACGCCTGTGGATATTTCCACACCCCAACTGACCTTGAGACCCAGAAACACGCATCAGAATTACAACTGTGGTTTATTTCATACCCTGGGTGTGAAAAAGTCTGCAAGGCTGAATCGTGATTCGTGAAGCACACCCGGCCGGCCTGCGGCCAGCAGGAACCTAAACAAATACTGTGAGGAGAGGCTGCATTATCGAAACCCTTCTGTGATCTTTTCCTTCTCTATCTCTATTTCTCCTATTGACATCTTTTGGTGATTGGCCCTTGTTTTCTCCTAATGGGTTTCATTCAAATTAAGAATGACATTATATAATGACAACTAGAGATCTCTCATCATGTATGCTATCTAACATGTGAAAATTAATCTAACAAATTGATCTTATACTTAAACAGAACATTAATTTGAAATAGAATATATTTAATTTAAAGTTAATTATTTAGACTTATCTCATGATTTAAATACTTGGGTTAATATTTAGATATATATACTTATAAAAATAACTAATGATCAGTAATGAGTACGACATGTCTATACATTTCAGTTCATTTCAACGAGTTTTCCAAAACACTTAACTAGGGGTGTAAACGAGTCGAGTACTTAAAATTTGAACTTGACTTGTGAAAAAAATCGGTAGCTTAAGTTTGACTCATTTATTTAAACGAGCCTAATTAAAAGCTTGAGTTTGAGCTTATTAAAAAAAGTAAAGTTTGCTCTTGACTTGCAAGCTCATTTATAATTTAAATTTTTGTATATCTTTTTTTTTTCTTAATTTTTTTTGGAATTCTAAATTATTTTTGAACTTTATTGGTTTAGTATTTAATAAAGATTAGTGCTCAACATGTGGTATATTTAATTCAAAAGTTCTAGATTATTACACTTAGATAATCTAGTAAATAAAAAGTTCATAATTAAACTTCTTGACTACTACAAAAAGAAAACTTCAAGATTAACACTTAATAAAGTTCTACATATTTCCATAATATCAATAAAAAAGGTTGTTAAAATCCCCATCGTCAACTTATTAGTAGAATAGTTTCTTTCAAAATGTTGTCCTCCTAAGCTCATAAAATACAAAAATATATAAGTATTAAGTATTATAATTTCAACTCAATAATAAATTTAATAAACTAAAGAAAAACATTATCATACCCTTGGCTTATTATACTACTTATGACTTATCTAATCAGCCCCACAAATCAATACTTGGACAGAAGTATTTTTATACAAAATGTAGGATCTATGTAATTTTAATTTTTGATTATTATATTATAGTCATAGATCAAACCATGAATGATCAAAGATTAACATTAAGTCACATGATTTGTTTAAGTGGTCATGTAATCAGTAACTAACTTTTAATCTCAACCATCCATATATGATTGTGTGGTTTAGATTTAATTCTCTCATATTAAAACTTCTCTCACTTGATACATCCCCTATATATATATAAACGAGTTATTCGCGAGCCCATAATATCGAGCTTGCAAGGCTTGGATTTGACTCATTTAAATATTCGAGCTCAATCTTAAGCTTGAGCTTGACTTGTTTAATTAAACAAACGAGCTTGAACGAGCAATTAATGAGCCGAGCCCGAATAATTCACGAATAGCTCGACTCATTTACACCCATACACTTAACTTATAAATTAACGATTGATTAAGTTTCCTAAAAAGGACACTAGCAAGCATGTCTTTCCAAGTACTTCACATCTCGCTTTGATAGTCACAAATCTCAAGTGTTTTATGACACCTCACCAAAGCAAAAATGAAGGGAAAAAAAATATCTTAAAACATATATCGCAACTAAACTATCTGCACTTTATGTTATAAGCACATGATAAGTTATTAAAATGACAAGTTCGATAAACAGTACGTAACAACATAAAAATAGCTGTATGTAGATCATAAAATAAAAATGTATTAATTAAATAAATTAATTAGAGAGAACAAAAAAAAAAACAATCCATAGAGTCAACGGGAGAAAAAAAGGAAGTCATCGGAGTTGTCGTCACGGTGGGTTTTCCCCCTTGAAATTGTCATCGAAATTAATCAAGACACTTATATTATTATACAATAGAATTCCACTTCCCATTATTTTATATTAATATATATTCTTCTCCAGATTCAGATCGCAGAGAAACGGAATCCAAATTGACTCAACAAAGAGAGAGAGAGTATGGAAGACGAATTTTGCGAATGCAGGCCTTTGGGTTTCTTGCTTGGATTACCCTTCGCCCTCCTCTCTTTGGTTCTATCTCTTGTGGGTGTAATTATCTGGCTTCTCGGGTATGCAATTGCAACCTTTTTTTTTCTTCTTCTAATTTCTCTGCAATCTTCTATATATGATTTAGCTTTATTTTGTTTTCTTAATTATTATCTTCAGTGGATTCGTGTTCATTAATTAATCCAATTCTCTCTCCCTCTTTAATTTTTAGCTGATGGGGGGGGGGGGGGGTCTAAATATAGCATAATACATTTCAATATTCATGAATTGGCAGAATTGCCTTTTACATTTCAAGCCTAATAATATATATAGTATATATGTACAGGTCAATATTGAGTTGCTTGTGTCCGTGTTGTTGCTTATGCTGCGCAGAATTGGCGAACGTGGCTTTGAGTCTGGTAAAGCTTCCAGTTAGAGTTCTTAGATGGTTCATTCGCCAGATTCCTTGTTAGAATTAGAGGAATATATATATATATATATAATATAGAGTATTTTGTAGCTAGCTAGCTCCCATCAGTAATAATCAGTTTGACTCATTTGAAATACTTTTCCGCTTCTTTTTAGAGACTATAGCCTACTTTAATTTATGATTCAAGCTAAATATTGAATGCGATCTCCAATTGCTAGTTGTTTTTAGTTACTATATATATTGTTCTTTCTACTTATATCTATAGGAAATAGAAAAAACCTGTTTCGTGAATCCGAAAATTCCCTTGAGTTCCAATATTAATTAAACTGGTACAATTAATTGATTGAATTTAAGATGTATATATATTCGTTTTTCAAAAAAATTGTATTATTTATCTCAAAATAAGTCTGTCTTTATCATATAATTATTGCATGGGAATGCTAAGACTCAAGTCGTCTGGAATACAATTCTTACTTTACTTCCTCGGATATATTACAGAGGTCCAATATAAAAATAACAGAAAAATTGGCCACAGAAAAAAAAAAACACTTTAATAGACAGTTACTGCAGAGACGGGTTGGGGTATGTTGGAATTATATGAAAAGAATATATAAATAGGCTTAAAAATATTTTTGATCCCGGCAAATATACCCATTTTCACTTTTCATCCCTGCAAATTTTTTTTTTTACTTTTTCATCCCTGCAAATATCGCTGTCTCCGTTTTTGGTCATCGACGTCAAGTTCTGTTACAAAAAAGCTGACGTGGATCTGTCATTGCCACGTAACGTAACTGATGCCATGTGAGACGCCATCTGTCAGTGCCACGTGGATAAGTGGCTGACTAGGCGTGATTAACATTTAAAAGCATTTTTAATTTTTTAGACTTTAAAATATTTTTTTTAAAAATTAATATTAAAAAAAAACCTTTTAGTATTTGGGATTAGGGTTACAAGTACGCAGAACCAGATGGAGGCAACCACCCCACACCCCCATCACAGCACCACCGCCATCAACTTCAACCACATCTACGAGAAGAGCATCACCACCATTACCACCAACCATCCAAAGAACCCTATCTCATCTTTCTCCCGTTCCCCTTCTTACTCCTATTCTGCAATCTCTTCCCCCCAACAAACTAATTAAGCACTAAATTAAACACATCAATTTGCTTCACAGAACCCGATTTGCTTTATGAACCCAGAACCCATTTTCTAAAAATACCCAGCAACCAAAACAGAAAAATCTCAGGCAGGGAGAACACAAGAAACCTAGGATAAAACTAATTGTATGAATCCCAACAACTGAACAGAAGAAGTTGTTCCTCGTTTTCTTCATGCGAAGTCATCACACTCACACACACTAAAAAAAAATTGAAGCAGAGAGGGTGTTTGTTTGTTCTCTGTGTTGTTGTGTTGGGTTTGAACTTGAACTTCATCCTCGTGTTTTAACCAAAAACAGACCTCCTCGTGTATGAATCCCCAGGAGATTGCAAGCAAAAATCACAGCTCTCAACCAAGAATCGCAGCAAAAATCACAGCTTTCAAACTCCATTCTTTTAGCATCATCATTCTGCTATTTTAGCTAGTACCATCGCGACTCTCTCTCCCCTCCGTCGCGATGGGCCGACAGCGGCTGCACAAGGGCGTTGCTGCGCACGAACGGCCAACGGCCACTGTCGCTGCGCAGATCTGGAACTTCACCGCGCCGCCGCTGCGCGGCTCGTCTGATGCGGCCAGATCTGGAACTACTCCTATGCGGTAGCCGGCACTGGTGCGATGGTGGTGACAGAGGCGCTGGTGTGATGGTGGTCCTTGTTGTGTAACCTGTGTTGTTTCCTACCATGAGGGGAGGGTGCCAAGCTGGGAGAGAATGGGGCGTGTGGGTGTGGGTGGGGCGTTGGGGGGTGGCGGCTAAGGAACGGACACACGGAGAGAGAGAGAGAGAGAGAGAGATGATGGTGGTGGTGGTTGTGGGTGGTGGCGTCTGGGCAAGGGAAGAAGAAAGAGGAAGAGGGAAAAAAAAGGGAAAAATAAACCGAAGAAGAAAGAGGGAGAGGGAAAAAAAGGGAAAATTAAACCTAGCATTAGTTAATTAATCTATTTTTAATTAAATTGGGTCTAAATAATATGTTTAAGTTAAAGTTAATCAAAGTTTAAAATGTTAATTAAAAGTTGATGCATAGTCAGCATATGCCAGGTGGCTCATTTATCCCGCGTGGCAATGACACGTGGCCTTCCGTCAGCCAAGTAGGCGTTTTTGTAACGGCAACTGACGATAATAACTAAAAACGGAGACGGAGAAATTTGCAGGAATAAAAAAGTAAATTTTTTTTTTGCAGGGATGAAAATAAAAAATGGATATATTTGCAGGGACGAGAAATCCTTTTAAGCCATATAAATATTATTCGATGTGCCTGTAGAGTACAAGAGGATGTATTTATTTATGATTTATGATTCTAAAAATATGTAATAGTAAATAAATGAAACAAAAAAAAAGATAGTCAATCAATATAAGACATAAGAAAAGATGATTAATTAATAATTATATATAATGATACTGATTATTTTTAAAAATATACATTAAATATCAAATATTTAAATATAATAATCAAGGTAATTAACGTCTAATTTAATTTGTGGCTAAATTTAGTCGGCGCTTTCACAGCTATGAGGTTGGTCGATTACTTTGGAGTGTTTAATTATGTCAAAAGTTTAGCAAAAGTAATGTCATTGACCGTCCATCTCAAACAGATTCTAATTTCGTTGTTTAATCCAAATTGATATTTGAATCACATATATCTATATCTATTAAGAGGAGGGATCAAATTACACCGGTGTAACACTTTGGTCAATGTTACACCACTAATAACTCTTTAGCGGATAATTATATTCTAAAACACACTGTTAGATTAAAAGTTATTATCATATAGATCATTCCTGCAAAATTTCATATCAATTTAAAATTGTTTGATGTGTCATTGAGATATGTCAAAATTCATACACTTTAAAAGACATTAATCTTGACGTATCTCAATGACACATCAAATGATTTTAGATTGATGTGAAATTTTATAGAAATGATCTACATGATAGTATCTTTTAATCCAACGGTGAGTTTTAGAATATAATTATCTGGTGAATAGTTATTAGCGGTGTAACATCGTCCAAGAGTTACACCGGTGTAATTTGATCCCTCCTCATCTAGTAATAAAGAAAACATTCTAAAATAACTAACTCATTTGGTGTCCTAATTTACATTCCCAAATTGCCCTTTTCACTGAAATATTAAATTTAAATTTAAAAGTAACTACTCCATAACTATAATTATTATATAATTACATATAACTATGCAACAATAAAAAAAAAAGATACATACCAGGCACGAATGCCTGGCTCCCTCTAGTATGTATAATAATTTTAGGCGATATGACTGTGGGAACAACAGAACGGGGGTTGACTCGTAAGTCGTAACTAACAAGAACTTAAAGAATTTGGCGTGTTTTAGTGGAGGAAAAATAGAACTTGAAGAAAGCGTGAGAAGTGATTTGGCTTGTGTAGATTTTACTCTCGGCTAGAGATTTTGCATGGAAAGCTAGGGAAAAATTTTCTAAAACAATTTATGGAAAACCCCGTCATATTATTAAAAAGTAGAATTTATTTATTAATATACAAAATAACAACATTGAACATTTTGCAAATATATGTTTTTGTAAGAGTATGTATCTTTTCTCTAATTCATTAAAAATGAATATATTTTAACAATTATTTAGAAATGAAAACCTTGAAAGGTTAAATAAAAGTCAAAGAATACATAAACAGAAAAAAAAAAGTATTAAAAGGCTTTTCAATTGGGTCCCTTGAATAACTATATCGGGGAATTCTATTTTTTTTGGTACATATTTTTTTTTGGGTACATTATCGGGGAATTCTATTTACACTACATACACAAAATTCTCTCCACATACATTAAAAAGAATTTGTCTTTGAAAGACAAAAACAACCCCTACCCTTCCTTCTTCCCCCAACCCATCGCCCCCCACTCCGCACCACCCCATTTTTCTGCAATTTTCTCTCTCTCTTCTATGTCCCTCTTCTCCCTCCCTCCCTTCAACCATGTCCCTCTCGTCACTCTTCTCCTCTCTTCCATTTCAATTTTATTCTTGAACAGATATTTTTTGTATCATTGAATGGTTTCTATCTATTAGTTTTTTCCCCTCAAATGCCATAATATGATTTGTGTGTTTTCATACGAAATCGCGAAAAAAAAAAGGAGCAAGATGTGGACTGTGCAGTCACCACCTGCTCTTAATCGACTAAGCAGCATATACCAGACTTAATATACCTGAAGTGTGTGTGCAGAAGTGTGTAGAAAGAGTGTGTGCGGAAGTGCGCGCGCGTAAGGAACTAATACTTTCACATGCATTATTTATAGCACACACGTATAAATAACAAATATAAAATTATTAATTTCATATCAGTACGAAGGTAATAGTTCTGTATCAATACAAAATTAATAGTTTTACACATATTATTTGCAACACACACATACAAATAACACGTACAAAACTATTAATTCTGCACTAATATAAAATTAATAATTCCACACAACACAAAACACGAAAAAAATATTTTAAGCTTTATAATGTTTCGTATGTGTGTTTATCAATATAAATTTCCAATATATCGGATATAAGAAATCAATGGACCTAAAGATCAATTTAACCAAAAATCTCTGGAACGCAATCCATAGCTAATAGAACGAGGAGAGGACGACGTAACTAAGAAGTGACAAGCAAGGACACAAATCAATAGTTCTCTTTCAAAATTATGGTGCCTGTCACCAGAGTCGAATAATCTTCGACACATGCAATTTTCTCCCACTGTTGCTGACATCATTTTATAATGGCAGAAGAAACAAATTTTCTTCCATAATTTAGCAGTATACAAATTCTATCCCCAAGCACCTGATCATTGGCCTATTCCTACATTACCAAACAAAAAAATGTCAAAATTTAACTTAACAGACTGTTCGTTAATGGACTCACTCCATTTTTTTTTTATGAATCTAATGGACTCACTCCATGATTCGTTGCTACTTTTAATTAATCACTGTAGTCTGATGATGTAGACACCACTCCATCCAAATCCATATTTTGTTCTGCATTTTCTTCTCTGTTGTCCCTTGGATCTGAGTCCCCTCCAATTATATAATCTTCAACATTAAGATCGACTTGCCCATCTTCTTCTTCTTCTCCTTCATCATTATCATCATCATCATCCACATCTTCCTCATCATCCACATTATTGTGGCTCTGTCCTATGAAGTTCTCAGATTTCCCAGTAAATCTACCCTGATATCCATTACTATTATTATTAGTATTATCCACCAGATAATCATACTCAACACCTGTAGCTTGATAAATATCATCTTCATAGCCTGATCTCTCCGAACTACTAGCATTTAGAGCAGTGGCTTCCATTTCACCTTCACTGATCTTCTCTCTGACAAAGATGGGTGCTGCCTCCATGGTATCTCTTGGGGTATCCCTCTCACCATCATCGATCACATCCACCTTGGCTGCTGCTGGTTTCTGCCTGCTTCTAGTGCTCCTACGACCGCGAGCATGTCCTCCTCGTCCACATGGTTTCCCTTTCCATCCAAGTAATTTTCCTATTTTCCTGCTGTTAGAGGTAGTGCTCCTCTTTCTGGACTCGGATCTTGAACCAACAACCCTTCCTTGTGATCTCCCACCACGGGAATCGCCACGGCCTTGTCGAGTCCTTTGTCCTTTGCTGGAGCTCTCAAGACCAGCACCAGCACCAGTATTCGTAGCCTGAAGTGAAGTTTCAATTGCACCAGCATTGTAGGAACTTCTGGGAGCAGCATATTTTGATGGAAGCTTCTGAAAGGTAGATACAAAAAGTTATTGGGGAAATTCAAACAAAAACATACGTGTGGAAAGGTAAGGAGAACAAAGAAAAGTAGAAGAACAAAGAAAACTCACCATCACAATTCCAATTTTCTTATCCTTCTCAGACTCCAGCTTCTGCTGTGAGGTGTAAAAGATGCATGCATCGAGTTCCATGAGCCTTAGAGCCACAGCAGCAGTTGTATATGGCACCCATGGAAGTACAGGCATCCTTTCATCACCTATGGTATCACTAGTGGGACATCCAGAAGAACTAACGGAACCCAACAGCTCACTGGTAGTTTCATAGTTTGAAGCCAAATACTCCCTTTTTATAGCACCTTCTAATGCAGTCAACATCTGAGAAGGATGTGATGTCTTACACATTAGTAACCAGGTAAACAAATAAATAAAGTGCTACACATATTCTACTTACGTTGAGGTAGAAATAAAGGAGAACAAACAAGAAAACAAATTACGATGAACAAAACCTAACATGTTAAGCAATAAGGCATGAAACAATGTGTCGAGGAAAGAACACTCAGCAGCAATGTTAAATTTTTAAAATCTTAACACCATAACTAGGCACATGCCTAACTAGTTGGGTGAAGAAAATGCTTTTTTTGACATATGACAGGCTATAATATCATTGTAACACAATGGACTTAAGAGACAACTGTGAATAAAATTATAGTTTGTGTTGGCTGATTGAACTGGTCAGATGGATCCAGTCATGTCACCGGTGAAATCTTTTTGCCGTGTTGTCCCTTCCTGCGCATTCAGCACATTTTAATGGGAAATCCAGTTACCCTAGATTTCTCTTGGTCTTAATCATGTAAAGGGAAATCAAGGATGAGCTTTGGCAAATGGCTATATTGTAACAACTATACAACGGATCAAAAGAAGAGTGCTTAAACTTGTGATAATTAGCAACAAGCTAGAAGTGCCAAAGCATGGTCTATCAAAACGTGCTAGATTACAACCTGAACAACGTCTTCAGTTGATGAGGAAGCTTCCAGCTTTGTAATCCAAGACTTCCTGAACCTCTCTGTCCAAAGAGGTTGAAGGGCTTCTTGAGGAAGGAATACCTACCATCCATAGCCATACATTATAAGTGAACAAGAAACAAACAATAAACACAGACCTTGTCTAAACAATGGACTAGGATCCTCTCGTGGCAATTTAACATGACATGGTCATGTTAATACATGTCAACCATGTATTTTTTTCAAAAAAAAATAAAAATCATCGGTGTATAATTAAAATGGTAAGTTACTGGGTAGTTTTCACTTTAACTTCTCTCTCTCTCTCTTCTCTCCTCTCCTCTCCTGGACTGTGGATTCCCCCTTCCTCCAGGACTTCAACTACAGCTTCTTCCTCTCCCATTTCCAGGGCTTATGCTCCTGTGTTTTATACTATTACTTCCATGATGATAATTCCTGCAATAGCCACGACTCCTGTGTTTTCTGCTGACTTTCCTGATAATTCCTGTGTTTTCTGCTACTTGAAATAGCCACCACGATTGCAAGTATTCCCTTAATACCTCCAACATAAATATTTTACTAGCTTTGCAAATGGGAGGGAGAGGCCAAAAGGGTAGGGAAAGAAGTAGGAGGTGGGACCTGTAGGCGGAATTAGAAAACTACCACTAATCTGTAATTTACACCATTGATTTATTTTTTTAAAAGAAAAACACATGGCAGAGATGTATTAACAATTTAACATGGCTGTCGTTAAATTGCCTAATCCTCTAAACAACTGTTCAGAAATTAGTTATATCTAACTACTCCATAAATCATAGTCAAGAAAAATTAAACAGATTGTCACCTCAACAATTGACAAAAGGATTTTGAGCAATCTCATCCTCAAAGGAGACGAGGATGAAACATGAAAATAATGAGTGTCAATCTCCGCTTTGCCTTCAGAATGAGCAATGTATTCAGAAGAACTAGAGTTGACATTATAATTACTGATAGTTTTATGGCATGAAGGACATGGGTTTCCTCCAAAGAAATAGACATGATGGCACAAATCACATGTGGCCAGCAGTTGGTTGCATCTCTTCTTCCCAAACTTCATTGCACATAATACTGAGGAATTTAGGCATTCCTTTTGCATCCATTTCTCAAAGTCCCAATATCTCATCAAAGCATCTTTATTATCAACTTCATTTCTTCCAAGCTGAACCATAAAAGATGTTGAGGTCTCTGATGCATCCAAATCATCAATGCGTACAGAAGTAGGACAGTGAAAATTAGCACTGCAATCTTGGTTTGTAACCATTTCAACAGCTTCTGTCTTGAGTTTCTTGACAGTGTTACCATTTTGCATTCTCATGTCACCATTACAGACATTCCTTCTAACAGATTCCTTGAAGGACATCTCAATGTTCTGCAACATCATATGCAAATAGGACTCCCTCATCCCACGTATATCCAATGATGCCAATAGAGCATCAAAAATCTGCATGTAAAACAGACACAATGAAGAAAATCAACACAAAACAGAATAATATCTAGGATAAACCAGAAAGTACAAGTACAAAAAAAGCTAGTTTGTAGCATTCATGAGATTAAAGGGGAGCCTTGATGCAATGCTTGGAGTTGCTGTTGTTTGACTAGGAGGTCACAAGTTCTCATGGAATCAGCCTCTAGCAAATACAAGGTAAGACTGCCTACAATAAAATAGACCTACAATGGGTTTAACCCATCCTTGGACCCTGTCATGGTGGGTGCTTTGTAGCACTAGGTATTATTCATGAGAATAAGGCTTTATATCTAAAAGCTCAGGAGATAATGATATTGCAAAACTTTGCTAATAATCTGCACACTTTGAAGCAGTAGATGTGATGACTTCCACATGCAAATATTGCTTTAGCTACAAGGTATACTTAACATACAAGATGCTAATAAAAAGTACATAAGGACCACTTTCAAATCATATAATAATTATCAAAGATCAGCTCAGCCTCATAAAAGCAATACCTCTTCAGAGTCAATCAGCTTCCAACAACCATCATGCAATTCCACAAAAATCCTGCCACAACCTGGATCATTTTGAGAAGCAGATGTAATGAACTGCCAGTATCGATTATGTCTTCGATCCGAACCAAGAGGCAATGATCTATACATGTAAGTTTGTTCTGCCAAGTGACGAATGTATGATATTACATTTGACCTTGATATTTCAGCAGCATATCCAGATTGTTGGAACGAATAATTATCTGGGCCAGTAGAACAATCTTGCCTCTGCATGTTGACTTCCAACGAGGAACTATGAAGAAGATTCTGATTTTCCTTTAGTGCATTTATCTGTTCATGCTGGTGACAGGGAGTGAGTAAAACCTTATCATTTTCGACATCAACAGTCAGCAATGGGCACTGTTTACCCTCTACTGATGAAAATGCAACAGCCGGTTCATTCTTGACCAAATAAGAGACAGACTGCATCTTAACAAAATAATCCTCTTTAGTACGGCGTTTATCAAGCGGTGCTTTTGCCAACATCTTTTTCCTTAAAGCATTTGCTGCTTCTAGACGTTCCTGCAACATTGCTCATAAGAAAACCATACACAGACAGACATAAATCATTTCTAGGGACACACACAACAATGAGAAATTAAGGTATGAAACTAGAAGAAAATACCTCAAGTACAATGCGAATAGAATTCCCTTCAATTGCCACACCAATCAAAGCAACAAGAGCGTGAAGACGCTCCTCAACACTAAGATCTGAGTACTCTCCTTCCGTAAGCCCTTGTACCCACGGTTCACCTGGAGTGCTTTCATCGACATCCATGCCTTCTAGAAAAGGCTTAGTCACATCATCATTGCTGAAAACATCAATTTCACTAGAGGTACTAACATCTTTGTGTTCATTGAAGCCTTCAGCAACAGTTGAAGCTAAACCCTCATCCACTTTCTCATGGCAAGTATCAGGAGTTTGCAAAACCTTATCACTGTCCTCTCTACTTCTCGTTACAGTGTTTACATTAAATTCCTCACAATTGGAACCCTCCTTTTTCGTATTTGTTTCAGTTCCCAAATCATCAATCTCGGGATCTTCTACCGCATCACTTTCAGAATCTTCACCCCTTTCACCATCATCAGCTTCTTCTGCACCCACAACTCCATTTTTGAATATCCCGATTCTTTCCCTGGCAGCTGAATAAATTGCTTCAGAATCAGCAGGGTCCTTTCTATATGCAGAACGAACACAATATGTTGAAGGAGCTGTCCTTTCAAATAATTTTGTATCCCTAGACAAAGCAGCAGCTATAGAAGCCTCTGGTGTTTTACTTGTTGTCAGATCACGAAGTCCAGATTTCTAGATAAACAATAAGAAATGAATGAGAAAATTTAATAGTTTTCATGAGACAATGAATAAGACATCCAGTAAGAATGGTTCACCTGAATCTTATCTGCGACTTCCAATATATTGAGGCCTCTGCTTCCTTCAAGAGAAAGGACATGAAATGCAGCATATTTAACAGTTCCAGGCGTCAAGCGATGCCTATATCTTCTTGGGTTAGATAATCCCTTCTCTTGCATAATAGCAAAAGCATTTTCAGCAGCAGCTCCACTGCGTAAATTAGAAACTATATCTTTACCATCACTATCCTGCACTTGCAACCCAAAGGGGATACAGAGAAAAGCCCGACAACCAAACCGAAGAAACAAAATTAAAATCACAATTTTGTTATGGAATGCTTAGAAAAATAATTATCAATGCAACACATAATTATGAATATGAACATGATCACATATTCTCAAACATGACAAGCATGTGTGTGCATAATTTCAGCAATCATTCTTCTGAAATCTGAAAGTTATAAAGTAATTTCCTCACAATTTCCCTGCTTGTGAAAGAAGGGGGAACCGACCCGGACCCCATTGCCTCAACCTCCCAATTCAAAAAGAAAAGGTTAAACACTCTCCA
The DNA here is from genome assembly GCA_030159175.1 of Glycyrrhiza uralensis. Lineage (NCBI taxonomy): Eukaryota > Viridiplantae > Streptophyta > Magnoliopsida > Fabales > Fabaceae > Glycyrrhiza > Glycyrrhiza uralensis. The sequence continues at coordinate 48,540,874 of BRZY01000003.1, read as the reverse complement.
TTTTTCTGTTGGATTTGATTGAATTTGATTGAATTTGATTGAATAATATAAATAGTAAATACAAATGTATAACTGACATCATTGCAATATGAGGATTTTATAACATGATGATGATGCAACCCAAAGTAGGATGCACCAGTACACATGGCACATCCACAATGATTATAAAGAGAAAATGTTTGAAAATGTTTTTCGGTAATAAAACAAAAAAACAGCAATATTTGGGTCACCCAACTCTGATATCCATTATATACACTCGGGAAAAAAAAAACACAATTTACACTTTTTTTTTTTTACAACACAATTTACACTTAATTTATGCACAATAAATCATAATGTTAGGGACCACAGACGAATTCAAAAAATTTAACACAGTTATACACTTAATGAATGCATAATGAATAATAGTGTTAGGAACCACAGATGATTTCCTAAAATTTAATTCCAAAGTTCTGTTGCACCTTTTTATGCAAGTTCAATTGTTCAGACAAGGCATTGGTTTAGAAGATGAAAAGCTGTCATTACTGTTTGTAAAGGATAATATTTCGTTATGGTATTCACAAAAATGCAAACCCTCAAAAGTAAAAAAGTTAATTATTGCAGTTGGTACCTACGATGGATGACAACAGATTTAATTGAAACCATTAGTGATGACTGGAGTATATATAAATTACCTCATTGTCATTGCAAGGATTCAACTGCTCAATATTATGTTTCTTCAATTGAGGCCCAAATCCTGCTGATAAAGCAAATTGTCGCAAAATCTCTGGCCATGTTAATGGATTTAAATGCCGCTGCCAATTTCTTATATCAAAACCCCATACATACGCCTGACAGTATATTCCGAAGAAGTTTTTTTAGTTCAAGGAAAGAAAAAATTATACTTAAAGCTGGAAAATGGAAAAAAGAAAAACTTACCCCTTCAACAACCTGTGGATGCCCCCCACCAGAGTTGGCAACACTGTTTTGGTTAGCTCCTAACCCAGTAGAGGGTGCTCTTGCAACATCTTCAATATCTTTTATAATGCATCTTAGAAGAGCAATATGAATCTCACCTAGCAACCTAGGGTCCTGCAATATTAAGAAAGAAGATATATATCCATTGTCACAAAGCACTTTTAGCAACATGTATGTCTAGGTTCAATGCAAGTATGTCCGTTCATCCAGTTCAGGGTATCATGTAAATATAGTGATTAGAAAAATTGTCTCTTGGTATTCATTATATTCATTACATAAATATTGAGTCCGAGGTGTAGTTGAGACACATGGCTTTTAGCATATGCCTCTCCCTCTCTCTCTGAGCAAGCATATGGCAAGGAATAATTTTAGGACAAACAAGACCTCGGATGGGGACCTTAAAGAGAGGAGATAACCAAAGGGGTAGAAAAGAATACTTACATAGTCATGAAAAGCTTGTATAAGTTCATCCAAGGTAAATGGCCATATTCCAAGAACATCAGCGAAGGTAACCAAGAACCTCCAAACCTACAATAAAGCAATTTCTATTCATCATAGCTGAGAGAAAATTTTGTAAGCCACGGACAGTAACGGAATGCAATAAAAGAAACAATATTTTTTTTTGAACAATTTGGTATGGCTTAATTGTTGAATCCATGGTGACAATAAATTTCTCCATAAGAAAAATTAAGCATGATTACAGGCTCAATTGATGGGCCAGTGGGGTTAGAGGGGGCACAAATGAAAAAATACTTGATTTCCAAAGTGGTGAAGCAGGTCACATGGTTGATGGTTCAATAAATAAATAACAATACATTTGCCACAAGATAATGCACAATCAGCAACATTATTGAAATTTTGAACCACAAACCATAAGGTTACAGCTTTTACAACTTTGGATAACCTTATGGCCTCACAGGCAGTAATAAAATCAATGTCTGAGCAAATTCCATCTACCAGACAGAAAAGCCAAAAAAAAAAACACATAATGGGTAAAACATCTTACCATCAGAAGATTTCCTATATTCTCGTCAGAATCTGACCAAGGTTGAATTGAAAAGGCTCTTTTCAACTGTACAGACTTGGGTGGGAAGGAAGTCCGCTCATCTGAAAAACCAGTGCATGTTGGTTTTGATTAATGTTCAAGGAAAATCACTTTAAAAAATAAAAAAAAATAGTAAGATTTTGATTATAAGCTGTTTTGATCACAAAAGAAATTAATTCAGACTTATATTAAATTCCATCAACGGCTTCCTCAAGATGACAATTCAAGATTTCAACCATAAGAAACAAATCTAAACCATAAGCAAAAGTATTATGAATTTGGGCAAAACAACAGGGCACCATGTTAAAAGGCTAACCAATCAACAAGCATTTGACTACAAGGGGATGCCCAGCAGAAGAGTATAACTACTTCAGATTCTAAACCTTCAAATTTGGAACAACCATTCTAAAGATATGCTATACCATAAAAAATATTGGCAGAACCATTAAATTTAGGAGGCAGCAAATGTGATGATTGTGTAATTAGTTTTGAACATAACACATACAAATGCCAATATGTTGGTGTTTCAGCCACTCAATTCACCATACAAATATTTGAATTGCTATCCTCCTAATATTGTAAAGAAAAAAGGCACAATTTGCACAGAATCTAGACTTTAACCCATATACACACAAAATTGTTCCACAATGGTGGGAGCCTTGTGAACTAGGCCACCCTTTCTAACACAAATATTAAGGTATATACTCAACATGAAACCAACTACATGTAAGAAATAATCCCTTGAACAATTAAAAATCTGAAAAGAGAATAGTAACTTCAGGGGTTTACACAATTTTTTTTTGAGCATCAAGTCAATTTGCAGCATATACGAACTTCATTTTCGTTGTTTTCAAAATGAGTTGGATGCTAAGCCGATCAGCAGAATGAAAATGTGGAAAAAAATCCAATTTCTGTTATTGACTTATTGTTAGTAGTTTCTGTTAGGACTTTATATTACATTCTGTTAATTGATTATGTCATAAGGGACAGTTATAAAAGAATCTATCTATTGTGTCTGACCTAGCAGACTTGCAACCTAGCACTATAAATGAGTCTTGTACTCTATTCAAATTCAAATTAGTTAGATAATATTCAGATTTCAGAATATACACTCTCAGCTTTCTCTCTCACTTTCTGTTTCTTTCGCTTTTCATCATTTTCTATCACTTTCACACCAAACTTAGCAATTGCCAAACTGCACAATCTTTAGGAAGCAGATACAGATAGCATTGCAAACACAAATGTGAAGAAAAAGTAGAGTCAAATTATTCACCTCCATATGATTCAAGATTTTGCTTAGTTTCATGGTCAAGAGCCAGTATTGAAGATAGCCCTTTCTTTGATGCAGCTAATTCCATCAGTTCCAGGAGTTCATCTTCAATAAGTTCCGATGATTCTTTGGCCTTTTTGCGGGCAATAGATTTCTCACTGGAAGCTTTAATCCTTGCTGCCTCTTTCTCCCTCCGTAGTTCTTCCTTCTGTCTCAGTTTCTCAGCCTACAAGAACAAATAACATAAGCATAACTTATTTTCACATAACAGATCAGAGTAAGTGGCAGAGCAATCTTACATACTCTGATTGATTCCTTTTGTAAAAACTTCTCCCGCCTCTCCTGTTCGCGCCTCTGTTCTCTTTGGTACCTCTCCTCCTCTCGCTGTCTTTCATGCAATAACCTTTCCTCTTCCTTCCGCCTTTCACGCTCATGCCTCTCCATCTCTTTCTTCATTTGCTCCTCTCTCTTTATGTATGAAAAAAAAATATTAGCAACAAAATAAATATAATCATCAAAAGGGTAAAAGAAAGAGTAATAGACTGAACAAACCTTTTGCCTCAGAATATCCTGTTTTGCAAGCTCTTTTCTAATTCTTTTCTCTTGTGCTTCAAGTTCCCGTTGCATTCTAGCCTCTTCATTCTGCAAACAAGACAAGTCAATGAGAAACCATTCAATAGTGATAAAAACATGTTGGGATTATGTGCTAGAGATACCTTCCGCTTCCTTTGAAACCTAGAAAGTTCCTCCTCATGAATAACCTGCCTACCAGATGGCACTAGAGGGCCATCAATCAGAGTTATTGGGTGAGCCCCCCTATGAGTGTCAACAGTTGCATCCACAAATGGGTTCTTTTGTGGAACATCATCATTCCCTCCAGAAGCAGAAGGCAAAAGATGATCCTGCCTACCTTGCTGAGACAAAAGATTTAGGCCAGGTATCTGACCTTGAACTCCATACTCATTAGGTGCAGATTCATTCCCATTAAGGAAAGATTGCCCACTAGATAGTGAAGTCCTAGACTGTGGAACGCCATCAAGAGAACTATAGTGGATAGAGGGGGTAACTCCCTCATATTTCTCATTTCTAACAGTTGGCTGCTCTGGAATAAATTGATATTCATGGAGAGTCCTTGACACACCCTACAAATTAAACTTTTTAGATGAGAGATAAAGATGCACAGAAAAACTGTCTGTTCACCTATGATAAAGTATATAATTACAACAAATGAAGGGAATATAATATTTACTTGATATAGTGGTAATGAAACGACTTTTAAAGTAGTAGTACATTATTCAACAGATATCTTTAAAACTATGCAATGGTAGAAAGAGAAAAGGCAGGAAAAAAAATCCAACCTTATCCAGATGTTCATAAATTCTTACCTCAAATGGCCTTCCAGATTGCCTGTGTTGCCCCATTATCACTGCCCCTGTATTAATACAACACATTACCGAGGGTTCAATAGCATTGGTACTTAAAGCCATGCCAACTGAAACAAGTTAACCAAACTTCTCTCATGCACAACATTGACAAGAATATGTTCTATGCACCCTTTCCAAAATCAATTTTTTAAGGGCCCGCTTGCTTGTGTTTTTTTAAAGGGAAAAAAAGCTATTTTATTAAAAACTTAATTAATGTTTTATAATAGATATTTTTTTGAGGAAAAATACTGTTTAAACAGCCATATTCATACGAACACTTTTTTTGAAGTTTACCAAAACACACCATAAATCTTTCAAGATCTCAAAAGTGATTATTTGTTGCCTTCAATAATCAGATTTTAATGAACCAAACTTATACAAAAGAAGCACCAATTAACCAATCTTCTCTCGTGCACAATTTGTCAAATATTTTCTAAGCACCCTTTCCAAAATCACTTTCAAGAGCTCAAAAGTGATTATTGGCCTTGAAAATCAGATTTTCAATGTCAAAGTGCAGTAGGTTATGGCACTATATAATTTACAACAAAAAAAGATGCCAGTAACAGTTTTAAAAGGGAGATAACGAGTAAGGCTTGTAGATAAATATGATTCTATTCAATTTAGCTGATAAATGTGCCAAAATTAAAATGGAATATTACCCAATCAAATCCAGATGAAGACCATAGTTATTAATCCTGGATATCAGCGTGTAGCAGCCAACCCCAAAAATGCTATAGTGGGATGGCCGATATTCTGAAATTTTTTAGCCGAGTAGCTGAGTACAAGTGACAAGAGGCACTTACGAACTGATATAAGAGAGCTCTCAGTCCACAAAAGTGTTCAACTTTTAAAGTTAAACCCTAATTTATTGACCCCAAAAATCCTAAACTACCCCCCAAACCTACCTCCGCAACCCTAGAATTTTAAGGGTATTTTTGGGTTTTCAAACACTTTCAGAAAAGCGTCCCTAGAGCAGCCGCGATGACTGTAATTTACACCGCTATAGTGGCCACAACAGTGAACCGAAACACAACACATGCAAAATAGCAACTACCTGGCGCTGCGATGCTGCAATAGTGCCACTATCGCGTGCTATTGACAACCTAGATGAAGACTGTCTCATTCAAATATGTTGTTAAAAAATACTTATGAAAATTATCCCATCCAAATGCACAAAAGAATTTGTCTAATCGATGTGCTTATGACATTAAATACACACTTAATAGCCACAAAAATAAGTTAAGCCATTGGGTCATATACATATACACCCTATAGTAATCCAACATTTCAAATATCTTGTGTGACCTTGAACCCATAATCGGGGTTGAAATTCTTAGTCTCCAATATTGTTGAAAAAATTACCATTTATTAAACTTCAAAGCACACAAAATATAAATCTACAGTTCCAAGCTCAAGCAGAATTTGGCCTCCATGTGTATATATTACAGTTTAGGAGGTCTTTGCAACCGTGTCAGCAGCATTTGCCCGTAATTTCAATAATCGCAACGCAAAGGCAAATATGTGTGCACAAGTGTGCATGTGTATTCTAAACCAACTTATTAAATAAAACAGATAAATCAACTCCTCTGGACCATCAAATTAAAGGTGTCCATCTCTCATTCGAATTATTTCCCAACTAAGCCAGGAGGATACAAAAAGGATAAGTTCTTCTAATTAACATGAAATAGCCTCCCACTTTTTTGCTACATGAGACCTTTACAGAAGGCAAGGCAAAACTTAGGAACGTGAATTGCAATTAGAAAACCAAGTTTACCTATTGGAGCACCAAATGCACCCGGCGGCAAGGAATCAAATTCCATCCCGAGAATGGGTCCATCCTCTCTTAATGGCTCCCCCAACTGTCTTTCCACAAATGCAATAGCTCGCAGCTCCTCTATGGTCTTATGAGATTCATAGTAACTGCTGCTCTCCATTGCCGACAAATATCCAGCTCCCATCCTAGGAAAGGCCATCATCGCAGGCCGCGGTGCAACTCGCTGGGAGTCCAGATGACCAATTGGCCTCAACCCAGAAGCCAAGCCACGATCATGCCTGACATCAGCAACTGCCATTTGCTCAACACCTTCCCTCATCCGAGCTAAAGTCGGCGGCAAACCGCTTTGCAGCTTCTTGGCCGCCGGCACAGCCTTCCTATCCTTCAGTCTCCGGTGACAGAACCACATTTGCAGTTGACGATCTGACAGGCCCAACTTCGCAGATAGCTCAGCCCGCACCGCCTCAGAAGGATAGGCCTCCGCTGAAGCAAAAATTCCACAACCCCATAAAACAATATTTCACATTTCAGCACAAATACACACCACAAGTCACAACCCCAGAAAACAAAAACTCCCATTTCCACACAAATTCACACCCCAATTCACAAAAAAAGAAAGAAAGAGCACAACACACACAATGGGGTGCACAAAAAAGGCTGAAAACTTTTCACTGACCAGCATATGTTTTCTCCAGAATCTCCAACTGCGAAGCAGTCTTCATTTTGCGCTTGATCTTGTTCTCCCCCTCCGGTGGCTTCTTCTCTCCTTCGGAATCGCCCTCCATGGCCGAAGAACAAGCTCAAATTCGCACAAACCCCTAACAAATTGAACCCGACTGAACAGTTGAACTTGCAGAACAAAACACTGTTGCTCTGAGAAGTGAGAACTCAAAATCCGCACTTAGAAACAACCCAGAAGCCAAAAATCCGCGAAGAAGACGAAAAAGCAGAAGAAAGCCCCTAATTGTTCCACAAATCTGAGCCTGAAGTAGTGGCTAGAAGCGTGAATTCAGAGTTTCTCTCTCTAGCATTTCAGCTACCCTCTCTCTCTCTCTACGGGAATCGAAGAAGTTTTTACTCTCTTTTCTTTTCTGAGAAGGGTGTGTGACTGAGATGTGCGGTTAGATTTGGGGAATAACAAAAACAATAATAATAATAATTAATACAATAGTGGGTAGAGATTACGGAGGAAAAAGAAGAAGAAGAAGAAGAAGAAGAATGCAAAAACAACAACGACAATAACAATAATAATAAAAATAATAGAAAAGGTGTTCGTATGAATATGATCTCTGATTAATGAAAGAGAAACTACGAATAAACGAACGAACAGTCCAGCACTCCCCAATCGATGCCATCGAGTTGTTTTTCTCTCTCCCTTTTCACCTTTTACGATTTTTAAGTTTTATCGTAATATATATGTTCGATATAATGCTCCTGAAGAAAAAGGAAAAGGAAAATGTAATTTATTGAGAGAAGAAAAGGGAATATAATAAATTGTTGCGGAGAGAGGGTGGATTCAAGTTTATGAGCGAGCGAGCGAGCTAAGAGATGTTGATTCACGAATGAGCGTGATAGTGGTTTTTATTGGTGTGTGTGTGTGTGTGTGTGTGTGCTGTGTGACCGGTGACCGGTGGTTGGTTTGTTTTGGTTGCTATCTCTTATATTTTTTTTGATTGGATTTGCTATCTCTTATATGTGTACGAGTTTCCCTCTCTTTATTGTGTTTTTGGGTGGGTTGCTGGGGTTTTGGGTCTTGGGCGTGATCCTTTGATCTTAACCCGTTCGTTTCTTTTCAATGGTTTGTGTTCATCCCTGGTACGACACTGCCAGTGTCGTTTCAGGACTCGTCTTCCGCGCCATGCCCACTACTCCCGCCCCGCGCGTGCATTTTACGCCCTTTGTTACCGTGGTAAAAATTAGACGGTGAATATTATGCTTAGACCTTAGAGTGTGCGTGACAAATTCATCAGTGGTGCACTTTAGTTATATTTTGCATTTATTTTATATTTTTTTATCTTTTTATAACTGAAAGTGCACTCAAGGGGTGTGAAATTTTTTTACCTTTGTCGTTTTTATGATCAATAATGCTTCTGCAAAGTTACAGTGAGGATTCCGAGTGTGATCAATAATGAATGCTTTGGTCATAACTAGAGCTAGGTCCATAAACTATAATCTACGCGTCTTGGATTAAAATTTTTTGTCCCGTTTAATTACAAGCTTAACATAGTGTTGGTTTGGAGGAGAATAAAGAGAAGAGAAGAGGAGGAGAATTGAGGAATTTGGCTCTCCTCCAATATTAAGGGATTTGGTAGGGGATAGAAGAAACCTTTAAATATTTGAAACACATTTACTTAAATAACTTTACATTAAATTTAATATTAACGTTCATAAGGGTCTAAAAAGTAAATTAGTTTATTCTTTCCATTAAAATCTTTCATCTCTCCTCCTCTCAATCAAACACAATATCTAATTAAATCTCTCCCTTCCATTAAAATTAGTCTTAAGCTGATTGGCATGCAAAATCTGTATGTTAAACAAGTTTAATTAGTCTATGACTATGAGTTAGTGGATCAATTCATTTATCCACACAAACATATTTAAACTATATTTTAATAATTTTAAATAAAAATGGTAAATATAAATAAAAACTAAGAGGGAGATCCAGAACCATCCTAAGAATAATTTATTTCTCGGCCATAGAAACATATTTTTATCAAATTCTAGCCACTAAATTTCAAAATTAATTAAGCTGCTAAACCACCCCGGAATTTGTTAATTTTGATGTGTCACCCAAATGAGGTGTGTAATTAAGCATTTCAATGCTTTTCATCTAATATCAATGGGGAATAACACACATAATGGTCATTTACACAGGATCGAACGAGTGGAACTAATTGCGTGAGAGAGGGAAGCCAATCCCATGTCTTTGGCCAGGGAACACAACAAATAGAACACTGCACACCACTCCAATCACAATAGGCAATGCTACAAGAAGCTCCTTGGCCTCCTCAGAAGGTTTTGGAACAAAACATTTCACCACACTTTCATCAAAGAGTGCAACTGCAATGAAAACCAATATGGACGCAAATGCATGGAAGAAATCAATGAACCTAAGCCTATATTTAGGTGCCTCATCCTCTGGGGGCCTCACTGATCCATCCATAACCCAAAGCCCATTCAATGAGGCCAACCCATATCTAACTTTTCCCCTATCGTCCCTGAAGCTATCGGTGAAGCACAGAACAAAGCATGAGATGCTGCAAAAGGTTAAGAGACCCAACGTCATTACTTTGCTTGTGAGGGTGTGGCATTGGCCTCTGTGTGTGAGTGCTGGTGACAGAGTATGGAATATTAGAACGGTTCCTGTTGGAAGAAGCTTTGCCAAATGTGCTGTCCCTTTGAAGGCCTTTCTTACCGTCTTCTGTGTTGCTGTTTTGGGGGGTTTTTGGGGTACTTCTGGTGCGTTTTCCAAAAGGGGTTGTTGGGTATTCACATTAACATCCATGAAAAAAGAAGTGGAAGGGAAAAAAATCTCTTTTTTATCTTCTTCAATCTCGTTTTCTGATATTGTCTCTGTTTTGTTCTTGAGACTTGTATTATATATGCTCTGCCCCTTTAGTGTATGTATGTATTTGTATGAACAATTAAGAAACTAAAAACCATATGTGTATGCCAAATAGAAATTGTTGGGTTTAGTTTTGTTTTTGTGTTGAGGTATTCGTAGTGTGTGGTTCTTTATATGCTATCTTTGCCATTAGAGTTTGTTACCTCCACCAATTCTTTCGGAATATATCAGTGTTTCGGTAACTGTCATGGAACTTATTGAGTTATTTATGGCAAGAAATAAGTTTTTTTTTTTACGTGGTATGGCAAGAAATAAGTTACGAGCTTATCAATGAAGAGAAGGTTATATTGTACGAAGGTTAGTTGTTATTGTTTTTCTTTTGTTAATTATAGTTATTTGCTTTTAGCAGATGTATTTTTAGGTTTTATTTGTGCATTGATGGAGGGAAGGCTGGGTTTACAGATCATGGGGAAGGATGAAATCGTGGTGAGGATGGAGGGGAGGCTGGGCGTGACGGTGGCGGTGTTTGAGGTGGCACACTCTTTTGCCGGAGAAATTTCTTGCCTGTGATGGGCTGTGAATAACAGTTGAGGAGATGTGGGGGAAGGGATGGGGTGGATATTGTGTAGTGCACAGTGTAGGGTGGGCTTGGCCTAACGGGTCAGCCCGGGCCAAATTTTTTAGCTCTGGCCCGTTTAGGCCCGTAAAAAAAGGACCAAAAATGGATTGACCCGAAAACGAGTCGGGCTAGCCCGTTTGGACCGTTTTTCTTTTTTGGAAATTTTTTTTTTAATTATTTTTTTAAATTCTTTAGGTTTAAATATCTTTTTCGTCCCTATAAAATTACCGAGTTTCATTTTTCGTCCCTGTAAAAATTTTTGTTTGTTTGTGATCCCTGTAAATCAAAAAGTTTTATTTTTAGTCCCTGCAAAATTGTTTTAGTCCCTGTAATATTTAGATAATTGTCAAAGTAGTCCTTGTAAAATAAATTTAATAGGGACTAAAAACAAAATTGTTCACATATTACAGGGACTAATTCAACATGATCTAAATTTTACAAGGACTAAAACAATTTTGCAGGGACTAAAAATAAAACTTTTTTTTTACAGGGATCACAAACAAATAAAATTTTTTACAGGGACGAAAAATGAAACTCAGTCATTTTGCAGGGACGAAAAAAGTATTTAAACCAATTTTTTATTATTATTTCGACGGGCCAGCCCGTTTTGGGCCCGTCGGCCCGTCAAAACAGGCTGGCCCATTAGCCCACGTAGCCCTCCACGGGACGAATTTTTTGGCCCGTTTTCAAATACGGGCCGAGCCGGCTGGCCCGTTTTTTGCGCAGGCCAACGCGGGATGGGCCTGCCCGTTTTGCCATCCCTAGCACAGTGTATTTGTTCTCATTTTAATTTTTAACTCATCTCAATTTTTGAATTTTATTTATTAAATTCAACGGTGTATATTATTTGTAATGTTACAAGTCCATGATGAACCATTTGATACAATCAGTGGCGGACCCACACTCTTCTGAGGGTAGGCAAGTGCCCCCACTGAAAATTTAAAACTTCCACTTATGATCTATATTTTTTCAATTTTGACCCCGTTGGGATTAGATTTTTGACCCCACTGGAACCCTCAATCACTCAACTTGACCCAGCTCTCCAATATAGCAAGCCTCAACGCCAGCTCTTCAGGATTTATTACCTCACAGTCGAATACAGATTAGTCTAGGGGTCATTTTTTCTCTGGGATACTGTGTGTATAAACAACAAAATATACTAATTGTCATTTAACTTTGTTTTTCAATTATAAGAATTAATGGAAAGATTTTTTAAGAGGAGGTTACCATCAAATGAGCAACAATAATCTTGTAAAATTAATTTAGAAGAGTTGTCATTAGATCTAGGAAAACAAATTAAAATTTCAACATATCATCCTAATGATCAAGATAAGATACGAAGAGGTGATCATTCAGCGATGTTTTGAAATCATGTAAAGGATAATTATAATGTATATAATTCATTTGATTAGGTATATTAAAATTTCATGATTTTAACATTTATGTCATTACTTTCATATATATGGTAACAATAATGATTATTATTAATTTTTATTTTTTTTATATAAAATGCCCCCACTGGCCTAGGATCCTGGTACACCACTGGATACAATAGTTCACCCTAGAAGTCACTTTGAATTAATTACATACTTTAATAAAATATCAACCAATACTTATTTTATTTTAAAATAATTGTCATTTTACAGTTTTGTATCTAAAATAAAGACTTAAATAAGTTTTTGGTCATTCCAAATATTTTAGTCTCTGCAAAAAAAAAATAAACTTTCTTAGTCCAATAAATTTTTTTTTTTTTGAGTTTGGTCTTTTAAGTCATTTTGGGGTGATGTGGCACCTACATGTCATCCCACTTAGCTGATATGTCATATAATGGTCCTATGTCAACCTGCCACGTAATTTAATTTTTGGAGGGACCTACCACGTGGCCCTCTCTACACAGCCCACTACCACCACCACTACCATTCACCCCCACCACCACCACCACCCAACCCCCATCACCTCACCCACCCCACCTCCCTCTCCTCCTTGCTTCCAACAACAACAGCGCATCACAGAGCACAATTTTTCAATTTCAATCTTCCTCCAAGGTAAAAAACTAGTTTCAATCTTCTTCCACACTCTTGCAACAACCCCATCGGACATCACCCCCAACCCCCTCTCTCTTCCACCCATGGAACATCCACACCACAACAACCCCATCGGACATCACCACCACCTCCCAACCCCCTCTCTCTCTCTCTACCCATGGTACATCCCCATCGGACACCACCACCACCACCACCCCAACCCCCCTCTCTCTCTCTCCACCCATGAAACATCCACACCACAACAACCCCATCGGACATCACCACCACCTCTTAACCGGGTCGTATTCTCATCGGAGCCCCAAACAACCACCAACGTCCCCCTCCAACTCTCCACCCGAAACGACAACACCACCACCCCGAAATGATGTCGTCTTCACTCCCCGAAATCGCAGGTCTGTGTGGCTATGGGGTCAAATTGGTTGTTTTAGGAGTCACTCACCCTGCTCAAGGAATAAGATCTAGTCGGTGGTGTGGGATAGATCTAGTCGGTGTTGGCAATGGTGCTTGAAGGAAAATGGTGGTGTCCCTCAGATCTAGTTTCACGCAACAAGCTTTAGATCGAGGTTTTTTTTCTGGATTTTTTTTGACTTCAGATGATGGACGAGGGGATGGGGCCATGGGGGTGGAACAATAAAAAGGTCGGGACAGTGGAGGGGGAGTAGTGGTGGTGGTGGGGGGGTGTGGAGCTGTGTTGAGAGAGAGAGAGAGAGAACGGGAGAGAGAGAGAGAGTGTGTGTGGTGGTGGTGGTGTGCAGAGAGGGCCACGTGGCAGGTTCCTCCAAAAATTAAATTATGTGCCAGACTGACATAAGACCATTATATGACACGTCAGCTAAGTGGGATGACATGTAGGTGTCATATCACCCCAAAATAACTTAAAGGACCAAACTAAAAAAAAAAAATTATTGGACTAAAAAAGTTTGACTTTTTTTGTAGAGACTAAAATTAAAAGTCCAAAATTTAGAATGACTGAAAACTTATTTAAGCCTAAAATCAAAGACCTAATTTGATTATAGGTCCAATTAGAAATATTAAAGCCCGTTAAGGAGTTATAAATATAGTCACAGAGAGTTATGGTCCTTGACGGTAGAAAAATACTTTTTCTATCTTGAAAGAACCCTAAAGACTCCCCCACTCTCAATTGTTCTGGTTCAAGTCATCAATATCTTCCTCACTGAAACACCATGAGTCTCTCACTAGGTATGTTTCTGTTTTTATGTCTTTTTTTTTTGTGGGCTCTGTTTTTATGTCTTACAATGAATTGACATAGGATTATATGAATTAATATAATTATGAATGTTTGTTTTGTACCCTCAAGAAGTTTACTTCCACTGTGAATAGTGGCACATGCTTAAGTCATGAATGTTAAAGAGTTTTGAGGATTAGGATTTCAAAAGAAAGAATTATGATTAACTTTTTTATCTTTCATATGGTATCTATGTTTTTGGTGTTTCTTGACGATGCTCCTGTATGAATTCATGAATCTTGATGACGATGATCTTGATTTTGCGTTCCTTGACCATATTTCGTATGGTTTCAAGTTATTATATGAATCTTGATGTGATTTGAGTATGTTTATGTGATTTATTTAACTCTGTTTATCTAATATTGCTATTGTATCAGATATCCTCAATTCGATTCCAATCTTTAACGGTTCCAACTTTAGGGATTGGAAAGAGGACATGGAAATTTTTCTTGGCTGTATGGATTTAGACCTTGCATTTAGGACAGAGAAACCCCCTTCCCCCACACAATCTAGTACTTCTGAAGAGAGGATTATGTATGAGAAGTGGGAACGCTCCAATCGCATTAGCCTTATGATCATTAAGCGCGGCATTCCAGAGGCCTTTAGGTGTACTATTTCAGATGACATAAACAATGCCAAAGATTTTCTTGCCGGTATTGAAAAGCGCTTTGCTAAAAGCGATAAGGAGGAGACAAATACTCTCTTGCAACACTTGATTTCCATGAAGTATAAAAGCAAAGGAAATATAAGGGGGCATATTATGGAAATGCTTAGTGTTGGTTCTAAACTCAAGGCACTAAAACTGGAGTTGTCTGATGATTTGCTTCTGCATTTAGTATTGATTTCCCTGCCTGAACAATTCGACCGGTTTAAAATTTTTTATAACTATCAAAGGGAGAAGTGGACTCTTAATGAGCTCATTATGTATTGTGTGCACGAAGAGGAAAGGATGGAACAGGAGAAGACAAAAAGTGCTCATCTGGCTAATAACTTTTGAGGATAAGTACAAATGAAAGATGGAGTTACTTTGGGCTCATTACAAAAATAGAAAAATAAAAGTAGCAATTATTTATTTTGTATAACAACTGAGCACGCAAAGAATGAATGTCTCAAACATCACACTTGACATGTTGAAAATGGTATGTTTCTTATTTATGTTTAGAGGTTATTTTAACTTTAGTGATATATAGCACAAATGTTTTGTATTTAGATTTAGATAGCAGAGTCGGGGTCGGAGAAGAGTTGTTTATTATTCATCAAATTCAAATTGGTAGTTGAAGAATACTTACAAACATATTCTCATACATGCATTTGGTTATGTAGTTTTTAACACTTAAGTAACTCCCATTAATTAATGTAATCATTGGAGGTGACATCCACCTATAAACAAGTAGCAGCTCCAATTCCTATAAATAACTCTAGTTGTATTTGCAACTTCCAAGTGGGTTCTACAATTGAAGTAAAATTTAGTGATCTTCTTTATTAAATCTCATGTAATATTGTAAGACCCATAACACACCAATATAGGTCTTTTTAGCATGTTTTGTCTTCACTTACATGTTTTCTAAGAAAGAATTCTTAAGTAATAGATTACCGAAAAGAAGATACATCTTGGAAGTCTGTCAGTAGTCGTTCCTTATCCGTGTCAACTTCTACCTGATTCGTCCTCGAACCATACCGTTTGTTTTAGATTTACAAACGGCAGTTTGAGGGTCAAACACGATTTTGGCCAAAAGTGGGTGTGTTTGTTTACTCAAACGTGAAAATTTGAAATGTGATTTTGGGGTCTAGAATCAATTCTGGTGAAAAGAGGTCCTGAGTTATTTTTCTGTTTGCAAAACCACGTTTGGGTGTGAGACCTATAAAATTCTTTATGTTTACACATCAAAAGTGATTCTACCTTTAACATTCAAACACAATCAATTCTTCTGAACACACTTTTAAAATATCATTACTAAACACAAATCAATTCTTCTCAACACAATTTTTTTAAAATCAATTTTTTAAATACAATTTTACTAAAATCTAAAAGATACGGATAGTTAAGCAACGTAACTCCTACTAAAGATGCTTCTATATAGTATTGATTTGGCGGCATCCACACATTACTACATTAGTATTGTAGGGTAGGCCATTGCCATATGTTAATACTGTTGGTAACAGGATATTTTGTTTCATCCTTCAGTTCCGTGTGGGAGTTCACATTAAACTGTTCAACATCCTATCAAAGTGACGATGACAATAAATGCTTTGCTATTATCCCTTCGGTCGTCCCAACAAATTCCTAACAATATTAATAAAAAAATGAGAAACAATAATTTTATGTGAAGACAATAACTACTGGACACAATCACATAAAAACATGTGTTCTCAGGGTAAATGGGCTAATGTCCATTAATTCTATTCTATTTCTAAGGAATGCCACCGTAATGCACTATAGAAAAAATAGGATGAGGTTTAATGTATTGAAGTCAAAACCGGACCGGATTGAATGGGAATTGAACTCCTGTTTGGTCTGGAATAATTTGAGAATCGCCTTGCGAAAGAACCGGTCAAAAAATAGATAAAATCGAGAAAATTGGCTAAAAAACTGTTGGACCGGTTTAATCATTTTTTTATATATTTTTTTAAAAAAATCAAAGAATTTGTTATTTTTTTGAAAGAAATAGATATCACTTTCTTCAATTATTTGTAATTTTGAATATTTTATGTTATGAATTATGACATTTAGTAGTAGAGTTTAATTTTTTTTTATAAAGTTATAATTTTTATGTTAATTTTTGTTCAATATTATATAAGGTTTAAGGTTTAAAATAATATTATTTAATTATATCCTGGTTGAACCCGGTCAAACCTCTGAACCTTGAACCCTTGCCTTCACCGGTTCAACGATCGGTTCAGTTCTGACTACCTTGGTTTAATGTTCATGTTTATCACAATAAGACGTGAATGCTTGGATTTTTTTTTTGGCAAATAGCATTTCATTAAAAACAATACGAGCAATACAATCAGGAAGATAGCTAAAAACTTGAGCACAAGCGGTAAACGGAGCCGCCCCAGCTAAAGTGTGAGCAATTGAGTTAGCTTGTCTCTTCACAAAACCCACCCTGTAACAAGGTTTTCTACTAAGAATGGCCCTACATTGTTCCATCAGACTACCAAATTCAATAAGATCACTACCACGGCTCTGGAGTTGGTCAATCATGCACTTGCAATCGGATTCAAAAATCGCATCATCCACTTGAAGCTCCTCCATCCACTTGAGCCCTTCCAGTAAACCGAGTGCGCGCCTCACCCTCTTTAACTCTCAAGAGCTGCTGCATGGACACAGTTTTGGCCAGAACAAAATTACCATTGTGGTCCCGTATGCAAATCCCCACCTTCGTGCTGTTGTGATCAGAGTCAAAAGCTAGCCGCATCCACATTGCATTTGAAGACACCCAGCGGAGGCTTGAGCCAAGTAGAGGTGTATAGTCCCCCTTCCGCGGTGGACTATACCTGTGCTTCTCAAAGGTTTAGGTTACGACTTGACCAAATACTCCAAAGCGACGTAGCGAAGGTTGCTGGCATGTCGGGCTCTAGGCAATCAAGGACAGCAAAAAACAAGCCTTTGAAAACAGTTTGGGCTGTATCTGCTGCCATATATAGATGCAAGACCTCCCAACATTGCTTCGCTGTGTTGCAGGTCAGGAGCGTATGCCAGCAGGTTTCAAGTTCACTCTCACAACAAGGGCACAGGGCTGGGCAAGAAACACCCCTGCCTTGCAAACGGATGCGAATAGGGATTTATAAATGTTGAAAAATTATAAAAATATATTTTAAACCCAAAATTACTATAGAGAGTACCATCATCACACAATCACAGTGTGCGTGTGGTTTCAAATTTCTTTGCCCTTTCGCCTTTAATTAGGTGATTACTATTGCTAATAGTACTGTTTGTGTGTTCATGTGCTGCCAGGTATTTCAATGTCCCAAACCAATCATTTTTGGTACCAGAACATATATATATATTTTAAAAGGAAAAAATATTTTATTGATCGTAAACCTATGACATAGTACAAGGAGTACCATATTACAAATACTGTACAAAGATAAATATACAATTTTCTCAGTCCATAGTCATTCACAACTGTGAAAATATTCACACCCGCAGTGTAACAGTGTCAAGTCTATCCATGAAAATACAATATTCTCATTCCAGAATCATTCACAGTTGTGAAAAAATTAACACCATCAGTGTGAAAGCGTTAGGCCTATTCACGAAAATGCAGGTTTATCGTTCCAGAACTAATCATAGCTGTGAAAAATTTCACATCATCAGTGTGAAAGTGTCAGACCTATCCACAAAAATACAGATTTCTCATTCCAGAATCATTCACAGCTGTGAAAAGCTTAACCGTCTCGGTGTGAAAACATCATACCAAATCCACGAAAATGCACTTTTGCAAAAATAATAATAATAATTGCTCAATAATGAATTTACTTTTTATGGCTGATGTCCAAAATTTTCATGCACAAAAAATGTCTCTCATTCTCACCGCCGTGAATGTTTAATCTCTTGGGGCAATTCTCTTGACATCTTATACTCTCCTGCAAATGATTGAAGTTCTGTTCTATTCAACGCCTGCACCTTTATGGTCGTTGTATCTTATTCTTGGTCAGTCAAACGTGCATAACTGTATTATTAAATGCTATTTATTACTTGATAAACATTGTCTCACACAGGTGCAGGGAAAACAAATAGAAAAAAAAAGATAAAAGAAAGAAAGGAAGTGAAAAATACTATGATAAAAAAAGAACATGGAGATAAAATGGGAAGAAAGTGTGGAAAAAGACATAAGGAGAAGTAATATGAGAAAATCAGCATTGTCTATTACTAGACACTTGAACAACGAACAAGATATGATATAGTGTTATCCTAATTAAAACATGAACATGTTAAATTATAAATATGTGTTATATAAATTTAATTAATTCGTATAGTTGTATCCATTTGTGTCTGGTGTATTTTCATAACATTTCCAAGCAATTTTACTTACAAACAGTGTCAACATGATTGAAACTTAGCTGTATGAAGCTTCTAGTACTTATTTCATTGTTAACCAGAACTCTTTTGAAGAAGGTGAAGGAATTAATTAAAATGGTGCTATATAAAAGAACCGAGGCAATAGCCGATAGCACAGTTTTTAGCACATGAATCGTGTGAACTCGAATTCTTGACAAAGCCAACGAACGCAGGGAAAATCCGAAGAGAGGAAACAAAAACAGCAGTACAGCACTCATGAGAGTGGAAAAGACTCGTGTGTGTGCTTTCGTCGGTGTATGTCTCCATCCAAATCCACTAATCCAGCATAACCCAGCATGCTTCTAAAAATCCAGAACTCGGAAAAAGAAACAAAATAGAAACAGTGGGACCCAGACCTGTTCTTGTCTATCTCTCTCTCTCTCTCTCTTCTTATAATAATTCCAGCACAAGAGCGTTACACGCTGCGGCTGCGCCCAAGATATCCCAAAATACTACAGAGTAGTATGCTTACCACAAAAACAACAGCACACCCACCCCACATTCTTTTCATCTTCACTTCAGTTCACACAATGCTTCTCTCTGTTTTCTTCTTCTTCCTCTTCTTCTCTCTCTCTCCTCCGCCACTCACTCTCTGTCTAAACCAAGACGGCCTGTTCCTCCTCCGCGCCAGAGAGCAACTCTCCGACCCCGACAACTCCCTCGCAACCTGGAACCACGCCGACGCCACCCCCTGCCGGTGGCGCGGCGTCGCCTGTGACCCCCTCACCGGCTCAGTCACCGCCGTCAACCTCTCACTCTCCGGCCTCTCCGGACCCTTCCCCGGCGTCCTCTGCCGCCTCCCCTCCCTCTCCTCCCTCTCCCTCTCCGACAACCTCATCAGCTCCACCCTCCCCTCCGCCACCGTCGCCTCCTGCCGCCGCCTCCGCCACCTCGACCTCTCTCAGAACGCCCTCGTGGGTCCCATCCCAGACACCCTCTCCCAAATCCCCTCCCTCCAACGCCTCGACCTCTCCTTCAACAACTTCTCCGGCGACATTCCGGCGAGTCTCGGCCAGCTCCCGCAGCTCGAGTCTCTCATCCTCGTCTATAACTTCCTCAACGGAACGATACCCAGTTCTCTCGGGAACATCTCAACCTTGAAGGAGCTTCAACTCGCTTACAACCCGTTCAGCCCGAGTCCGATACCGAGCGAACTCGGCAACCTCAACAACCTCGAGGACCTGTGGCTCACGGAGTGCAATCTCGTTGGTCCCATTCCGAACTCAATCGGCAACCTCGCTCGCTTAACGAACCTTGATTTGTCTCAGAACAGGCTCACCGGGAACATACCCGAGTCGTTCGCGGGTTTAACGAGCGTGACTCAGATCGAGCTCTTCAGTAACTCGCTCTCCGGCGTGTTGCCCGATGGACTTTCGAACCTGACCCGGCTGGAACGGTTCGACGCGTCGATGAACGAGTTGAATGGGACGATTCCACCCGGGTTGTGCGAGTTGCCGCTCGCGTCGCTCAACTTGTACGAGAATCGCCTCGAGGGGCCGTTGCCGGAGGCCATAGCTCGTTCTCCAAATCTCTACGAGCTTAAAATCTTCCGCAACAAGCTCGTTGGGGTGTTGCCGAGTGAACTGGGGAGTAACTCGCCGTTGCAGCACATCGATGTTTCGTACAACCGGTTTTCCGGCGAGATTCCGGCGAGCCTGTGCCGTCGGGGACAGTTCGAGGAACTCATCATGATTTACAATTCGTTTTCCGGGAAAATCCCAGAGAGTCTCGGGAACTGCAAGAGCTTAACGAGGGTTCGGTTAAGGAATAATAATCTCTCTGGCGTGGTCCCTGATGCTTTCTGGGGCCTGCCCCGTTTGTATTTGCTTGATCTTCTTGACAATTCTCTTTCTGGGCATATTTCTAATGTGATTTCCGGTGCATATAATCTCTCAATTTTGTTACTTTCCAACAACCGGTTTTCCGGGTCGGTTCCTGATGGAATTGGGTTGGTGAATGGTCTTTTGGAATTCTCTGCGGATCATAATAATATTTCGGGTCGGATCCCAGCAAGCATGTTCAGACTGAGCCAGTTGAGTAGTCTTGATCTCAGTCATAATCAACTTTCTGGAGAACTTGTGGGTGGAATTGGTCACTGGACTAAGCTCACTGAACTCAATTTGGCAAATAATAAGTTTGATGGCCATATTCCAAGCGAATTGGGAAGCTTGCCTGTGCTTAATAATCTCGATCTTTCTGGCAACTATCTTTCTGGTGAAATTCCAGTGGAGCTGCAAGCATTGAAGCTCTATAAGTTGAATTTGTCAAACAACCACCTTTCGGGGGATATTCCTCCCCTCTTTGCCAATGACAAGTATAGGATGAGTTTTGTAGGAAATCCTGGCCTTTCAGGCTCTGGTGAGAGTAAGAACCGGAGGTATGTGTGGATTTTCAGGTCCATATTTGTGCTTGCTGGAGTTGTGTTCGTTTTTGGGATGGCTTGGTTTTACTTGAAATACAGGAATGTCAAGAAGTTGAAAAAGGGGTTCAACGTCTCAAAGTGGAGGTCCTTTCATAAGCTGGGCTTTAGTGAGTTTGAGGTTGTTGATTTGCTGAGTGAAGCAAATGTAATAGGAAGTGGAGCATCTGGGAAGGTCTACAAGGTAGTGCTTAGCAATGGTGAGGTGGTGGCAGTGAAGAAATTGTGGGAAGCATCTAAGAAAAATAATGTATGTTCTGATAAAGATGGATATGAGGTTGAAGTTGAAACTCTGGGAAAGATTAGGCACAAGAATATTGTGAGGTTGTGGTGTTGCTGCAATAGTGGTGATAACAAGCTCCTGGTCTATGAATATATGCCAAATGGGAGCTTGGCTGATGTGCTGAAGAATAGCAAGAAAAGCTTGTTAGATTGGCCAACAAGGTACAGAATTGCTATTGATGCTGCTGAGGGGCTTTCTTATTTGCATCACGATTGTGTCCCACCCATTGTTCACAGGGACGTGAAATCTAACAATATATTGCTGGATGGAGAGTTTGTAGCAAAAGTTGCAGATTTTGGAGTTGCCAAAATTGTTACTGGAGTCAGCCAAGGAGCTGAATCCATGTCTGTGATTGCGGGATCTTGTGGCTACATTGCACCAGGTTTGTGAAATCAAGTCAAGAATTAATTGGCCTAAACTTTTTTTACCTTGAATAGAATTTTCAATCTGCCTTTTGGATGTTTGTGTTATGCTCTCGTGCTACATTAATAGGTTAGATAAATCCATAAGCTTGTGAACTATGCATTTGTCTATATATGATGATGATATTCGGATCATGTACAATATTACTATTTAGTCATGGAACCAAATTGACTTCGTTGACTGACTTTTTGTGTTGTGGTGCAGAATACGCGTATACACTTCGGGTGAATGAAAAGAGTGATATCTATAGCTTTGGCGTGGTCCTTTTGGAGTTGGTAACGGGGAAACCCCCTATTGATGCAGAGTACGGGGAAAATAATTTGGTAAAATGGGTTTGTTCCACGTTGGAACATAAAGGAATGGATCATGTGATTGACCCTACTCTCGATTCCAAATACAAGGAAGAAATCAACAAGGTACTTAGTGTGGGGCTTCAATGCACCACCTCTCTTCCAATAACACGCCCTGCAATGAGGAGTGTGGTGAAAATGCTCCATGAGGTAAAAGCACTTGCCAAATCAAGAAGTGTCAATAAGGATGGAAAAGTCTCCTATTATCATGAAGGGGTGTCTCATGATCGGGGAAGTCTAGTTTGAGCAATGTGCTAAAAAATGGACATTTAACCTCATCTTTTTCTACAGCATTCCATATTTCCATGTGAGAAAGCCAGAAAGGGTGTGATTTGGAAGTGCAAGCGATTGGTCCATGAGAATCTCAATTGCTCAGTATCATATATTATAGTATAGGATTAGGAGGATTAAATCTTTTTTCTGTTTAGATCATTCTTGAAACAGCAATTGTAAGAAATGTTGGTACAGAAATTAAGAAATTTGTGGTGCATTTGCATATTTTTGTTACTTTATTTTCTTTTTTTTTTTCATATTTTTAAAATTTTATATAAAAATAGAAAAAAAAAAGAATACAACATTTGTTTGTTTTCTTGTTTTTTTATAAAATTTTGAAAATCAAAACAAAATAAAAATAATATATTTTAATAATTACTCTCTCTATTCTTTTTTATCTGTTGTTTAAAGTTATTTCACCGTAACCAATGAATCAATTAATTGATAATTTTTTTTTCTATTATATTCTTATTTATTCACTATATCATTTTATCTCTCTATATTAATATGTCACGTCATTTTAAATATTTTTATTCCCTTTTTTGAATTATAGTGAAACAATCAGTGTTAGTAATAATTTTATATTGTTGGAAAGTAAAATATTTTTTGGAAATAGATGTATTATTTAATTAGTCTTTGAACTTTTTAACTATTATATTAATCAATTCTATGAAAAATGTGTAAAATAATTAATAGAATTAAGGATATATTTGTTAAAATGTAACCTTAAACTATCAAAATGATTATTAAAAATGAACAAAAATATTCTTAAAAATCGACAAATAAAAAAAAAAGAGGGAGTATCAAAAACTAAAAAGTGAAAATAGAAAATACTTTTACTCATAAATGTCACCGTTTAATAACGCTTTTGTCTCGGTTCTCATAAGCTGAAATGGCATAATTGCTACGGAATATATACTTGACATTAATTGTTGTTTCATACTGAAGTCCTTGTCTATAAATGTTTTTCTTCAGTTCGGCCGTCCATATTTATTAGTATTACTAGTATAGATATCCGTGTCATGTATAGCACATATAGTGACTATTAATTATTTGATTTATTTTTAAAATAGAGTACAATATAAAAATGTATAAATTATGGTGTAATAGTAAAATAATTTAAATAGTTGATATTAATAGGCATGTCAAAAACTCAAATTCACACGTATTCATCCGAATCCGCCCCTATTTTGACGGGGATAACTCGCTTTGACGGAGTTTGAGGTTGCGTTTGGGTTTGAGTTTTTTCCCTCTTTCAAATGCAAAGACATTGACAAGGATGTTGCACTTTGCAACACCCTTTCTCCAAAAAGGATATTACACCATAGTAACCAAAAGTTTCGCAAAGACTTAGAAAATATTTGATAAAAGTTAGTAATCCTTCTCTAAATTTCGGGTAAAATTTTTTCTCTTTTCCTAAAGGGGAATGAGAAGGATGGGAAATAAATCCCTTTAAGATTTTCTTTTCGCAAATGTTTTCATGTAACAAATAAAACATAGCTTAAT
Source organism: Glycyrrhiza uralensis (assembly GCA_030159175.1). Lineage (NCBI taxonomy): Eukaryota > Viridiplantae > Streptophyta > Magnoliopsida > Fabales > Fabaceae > Glycyrrhiza > Glycyrrhiza uralensis. The sequence continues at coordinate 48,516,610 of BRZY01000003.1, read as the reverse complement.
ACTTAAAAATTCCTCATCTCATATATGAAATCACCAGAGTTTACAACAGAGGTTTATACAGTGAATACTGAGTCAGTCAAGTCTTTAGACCTCTACCCAATCTAAAGTAGTAAATATAGGTTCTTCTCGTAATCTTTATCAAACTATCCAGCTTCTTTCTTCAGATCCTTCTTCGAAGAGCTAACCCACTTCTTGGGCAAATTATCTACTTCGTCATGCATCAACATAACAGAGCAGACAAGGGTGAAACTCTAAACAAGGTAATAAGCAAAGTACAAACACAAGCAAAACATAGATTATGTACCAATCAATTCACACCTCAAGACACATAACCAGGATAACAGATAAATCAATTTGCACACCAATCAATCAATCAAAACAATCAAGGCTTATAAACAGATCTCGTCTAAGCAGAACTTACCTTTGTCCATACAGCCCTGTAAAACAATACATTTCACAAGAATATATCACATCATTAATGCATGACACACCAATATCTCTCTAATCACACCGGTGCATTGCTCCCAGGGAGACTTATCCAACCTCACATCATAGAGCGATCGGCTGCAGCAAACTTAACAGTACAAACAGAGAATCCCTCTAGACCCCTGAGAGTACTTCGGAATACTGCATTTAAAACTTAATACCAGATCCTAAATAGATCTGTCAGTCAGATTTATCTAAGTCGGGTATACGACTCGTCTCGGCTCAGGGGGATTCACCTACAAGGCCATTGAGACGTTCGAAACCTGGATAATCCCAGTAGACAATTGTAGTCCAACAGAACCTATTTGCAACCCCGTCTCGTAGGTTGTATGCTCATCTCTCAGATGCAAATGATCATCTAAATTTGCAAATCACTTTCTCTTGAAATCACTTTCTCTGTAAAACTTTCTCTGTTGTACTATTTCTCTATGAAAATCTCTGACTCTTCTCAAAAACTTTGTAAAAACAAATCAAATTCTTTTATGGAAAGACCACTTCGTATAAACAGAAAATTGTTTAAAAATCATTTTCTCATAGGACTCTTTTACTATATACTTTAAAATATAAGACTCTCGTCTCTTTTTACTGCTTATTACGGACTAATTCATTATCTCGGTTTTATTTATTTTAAGTTGCTCAACTGGGTGAATCGGTATAAAAAGACTTATTAACTGTATTACAAGAAGATCAAAACGGGGCATAACCACCTAGGATTGATCAAGAGAAAAGAGATTGACAGTATTTAAACTTATGTCCACTTTCTGGTTAATAGTTGTCTGCTTTCAGATTTTAGATAAATCTTTGGAAATGGAATAACTACACGGCGACTGAGCTGACTGCGGTAATTAGTGTCCAATTTTCTTGAAAATTTAATATAGACTTAGTGATCGAATTTACATTTAATTAGGCACGGCTTAGATTAATTTTCAAAGATGAAAAGATTACACGACGGCAGAGCCATCTTTGGTAATCAATACTCCACTGAAAAATCGGTCCTATACAATAAGTGAACGTAGGCATTTTATTTCTCTTCTGAAACACTTAGGCACTAATTATCTTCTAGAAAAAAGACCCGTTGAAAGCCTATCTCACTAATTTCCACTGCCGTAGACATTGGAAATTAAACTGAATTATGTGCATACATATACAGATTGGATACCCACTCGATATTTCCCACTAATAATATAACGATAGAATTCACCGAGAATCCATTACCGTTACATTATATTTCGAAAGATGCTATAACAGTAGAATTCACCGAGAACCCATTACTGTTACACTCTTTTATCCGACAGATGCTATAACAATAGGATTCACCGGGAATCCATTACTGTTACACTCTGTTATCCAATCCAATCTATTTATATATACGGTATTAAGAAAATTGTTTCTTTCCCAATCTTATCTTGTCACGTATATACCAGGTTTTCACTGTTAAGATTTTCCCAAACAGCGTATCAGCACAGATCCCAGGCCAGAGTGAGACGGACCGTTTTAGCCCCTTCAAATGTCTCACTTCCTTTCTAGACAGATCCATACGGATAAACCATCTATCTTAACCATCACCTTGTATATAAATAACAGATAATAACGGGGTTTTCATAAACAATAATTTGTATTCCCTTTGCGGTAAAATTGTGTTTGCGGTAGTATAAAATTCGTCATTATAACGGTATGTTTACAAAAGCTCAAAAATGATTTTGACATAACCTCTCTACTCACATGGTTCTAAAACTAAAATTGGGCATTATAACTCTACAATTCATAAATAGCACAAAACAATTAAAATAAGACTATAAAACAATCATAAAGCATATAAAAGCTATAAACACCAAAACAAGCAATTCAAACACAAACAAAGATCAAACACTCATACTTCACAAATTACTTTGAAAGATTAACCCCTTACCTTGGCCTTAAGATGATGAAGAACAACCAAGAACACCAAGAACACAAAGTAAGAAATTTAGGAGAAAAGAGAGAAAAGAGAGAAAAGTGTTTGTCTTCTTGATTTCCACTTGTGATGAGTGAAAATTTATGAAGCCAAGGGGGTCTATTTATAGGTGAGGGGGCTGCCCAAGCTTGGGGAGAAGAAGGGAATTAAGAAAATGTGTGAGGTAAGTCATGACTCCTAAAATCTATAATTATTAATTAGGTTTAATCAATCCTATCTAATTGGCTTAGAGCTTTTCACAAGGATTGATGACAAGGTGGGAAATCTAATCCAAGGCCTCCAAGAGCTCCTTGATGTCGACCAAATTAGGGAGAAAGAGGGTCATTGGATTGCTTGGACAAAAACCTAAGGTTTAGGTAGTTTTAAGTGGGAACTAAGGGCAAAATGGTCTTTTTACTTGCCCACCTTACTATTCAAGGTCATCATGATGTTCCCCCACTCTTATATACTTCTTAGAATTGTATTTGAACCCCTCAAAGTTCCTAAGTTCCTATATCATACCCATTATACCTCTATTCGTCCCAATTCGGCTTATTCCGTAATTAAGAGTCAGAATAGTCTTTTTACTAATCTAATACTCAAAAATAAATTAGACTAGTAAGAATCAATGAGAAATCTTAAGAATAACACATAAAAGTATTATGGAAGAGTTTTGGAAATTTTATGGTAAGGGTAAGTCTTACGGTTTGCAAAAACAAAGGAAAATCGGCGCGCCGTAGATGACACAGAGAGAAGAAGTGGCCAACTTTTGTGTCGTTTATGATGTTTCTTGTTCGAGAAACAAAAATAATTATCTGCATAGATTAAAAAAATCACAAATTGAAATTACAAAATGAAAAACTTACCAACACAAAATATGGAAATATTAAATAATCGATAAGATTAACAAAAAAGTGACTCATATTAGAGAAGAAATTTGGGTTGATGAACCAAAAAGTAGCAATGGTCTTTGATATATTAATACAAAAACCAAATATCAATAATTTGAAGAATATAAGAAAATGATGAATAAAGAGAATCACAATATGGAGACATCGACGTTGAAAAAATAATAACTAAAAACAATTAATAGTAAAAAAACTCACATTTGATGAAAACTCAGTGTTGATAATCAAAATAATAGAACAAAATGAATAAATAAAATATATTAATACATAAAACTATTAAGATTTAAAATTAAAAAATACAAAGATAAAAGTGAAATTTCATTGGGAGAAACCAACAATAATAGTGGAGGAAATGGAATAACACATATACATAAAGAAATGAACTACACTATAATGTCAAGATTGATACCTGAATCATATGAATTTGGGTCTGTTGTTTTTATGCTGATTCGTTGAATTTCATTCTCAGATGAGAGTTTAAAAGTCTCAAATTTCAATAGCAATGTAGTAAATCTGCAGCGAAACGCCGATATTTGGTGCACCGAAATCAGTCACAACTTTATATGATAAATAAATTGGGATTTTTCTCATGACAGAGAAAACAGTGGTACCAAAAATAGAATTTCTTGATAGTGATTTTTCTGCCAAATAGAGCCTATAATTGATGTACAAAAAAATCACATGTAAAAAAAAAATCAAAATTAGTGAATTTTGGAATTGGATCTAATATTTTACTCACCTGATCGAATGACTTCTTTCCTTCTTTCTCCTGATGATCATTTTGCTACTTGTATGCGTGACTTGTGCAACACGTGGTGGTGTTTGATAAAGGTGCAAATTTTATTTTATTATAATTAAAAAAAATAGAAGAAAACAAATTTAGAACGCCACATAGGCCTACAATCGCTCTAGAAACTACACCTATAAAAATAAAGGTTCACAAATATATATATTATTGATTATCAAGGTCCCTTGTCGACTTCCCAACTTCCCAAGGGAGTGACCCTCTTTTTACATATAAAATCTGTTTGGATTAGCTGATAAATAGCTTAAGTGTTTGAAAAAACTTATTAAAATAATTTATGATTGGTCCATAAGTTATTTTTAGTTTATTTTTATAAGTTTTTATGAATAGTTTATAGTTTATGTGAAGCTTGTGAATTGTATAAACTCTCATGCGATAAACACTTATTATAAGTACTTAAATAAGTTATTTATCCAAATAAATCATTGTTATATTTTGTTTCTCATTAGTCCATGTAAATAGTTGTGAAGTAAATATTTTTAAAAATTAAATTGATACTGATTTAATCTTTTTCTTTTATTTGTGAAAATTTTATTTGTATTAGCTGTTTATTTGGGTTTATGTCATCAATCATATTGGAGGACATGCAAGCCCATACCGGGGGCATTGGTATCGTGGACTGAAGGGCAATTTATATTCGCACATACATATTTTGTTATCTGTACATATATATTCGTGGAATTATTAGTTTTGTGAGTGTATTTTTTTTTCAACACACACACTCCGCGGAACTATTAGTTCCGTATAGTTCCGTGGGTTATAATTCTCCGTGAAACTATTAGTTCCATAGGTTGTAATTTAACACATATATGTCTGCAGAACTAATAGTTCTGCGGAGAATTACAATCCGCGGAACTAATAGTTCCACAGAGTGTGTGTGTTGAAAAAAAAATACACCCACAAAACTATTTTTAGTGGTGTAAAAGAAGTTCGATATTGGGCTTATTTTTAGTGGTGTGGGGTTCTTAATTTGCAAGCTTATTCTTCTCGACAGTGTCGCTATCGGGGAAATTTTCGGATATAAATTCCCGGACTCAAATATGTAAAAGAAGTTCGATATTAGGCTTATTTTTAGTGGGGTGGGGTTCTTAATTTGCAAGCTTATTCTTCTCGACGGTGCCGCTATTGGGGAAATTTTCGGATTTAAAATAGCAAAATGTTATATAGACCCCAAAATACACCCACCACACACCCCCAATCCCCATTTTCTTCATTGTCTTTGGGTGTTGTGGGGGTGTGTGGTGGTCCACTAATCATTGCCCTTTAAAATATTAGTTTAATTTTGACCAAAAAAATATATTAGTTTAATTATATTTTTGTCCTTTAATTCTTATGATTGTGCAAATTAGGTCCTTGTTTTTAATTGTACAAATTGAATCCTTACATTTAGTTGGCAGTTACAATTAGATCCCTTCGTCTGTGCTTCGACAATTTACAAACTCATATTTTTTTGCATATGTGGCCATCCTAGGTGTGAGTTGGCAACTAGTGGGGATTGCATGGCAAATGAGAGACCAAACTTCAAACCATATGTTTAGAGCGACTCAAGTGTGTTTTAAAGTCATACAAACACATGTTGTAGATGCAATATAATGCATGTGATAAGAAAATTAATCATTAATAAAATCATTAATAAATTAGTAATGGTCCGTATAATTAAGGGATGAGGCTAGTCTAACATATTTTTTGACCTAAAGTGAACTACAAAAATACACACAAGTCACCATTACGCTAGATCAATTAATGATAAAAAAAAATTATAAATACTAATACAAAATAATTTTTTTTGTTGATAGACCTAAAACAAAGGTTTAAGCATTCTCCCACAGACAAAAAAAAAAACTGAAGTAATGATTCTTACCTTGATAAACAAATACAACAGTGGAACCCATGCCAACAACCGGAAGCGCATAAACAAACGTAGGGACAGGGACAGTACTTCCAGTCCTAGCGAAACTCATTAATTAATATACAAAATCTGTCTTGTCTATATAGGCAAATCAATTGTATAGAATAATAAAGTTGCATGTTAAGTAAAGATCCCAATGAAAAAAATAAAAAGTTGAAACTTATTAGAGACTTTCCAGTATATATATATGTTATCATCTATATATATTGACACACGATATCACATGTGCTTTTGCCACATGGCAACAGATACTATGCCTTCAAGATAAACCTGATTTTATGGTTCGGTGAACCGGTTTAATATCTCTGAACCAGTTATGATATATCAACTGAATTGACCGCCATTCTCATCACCAGCTACCCTCCATCAACAATATTATATTTTGATCGGTTTTAAGACCAGTTTTCTATGGTGCAGTTTGTTGCAGTTAATTCGGTTCGGTTAATTAAAACATTTTGTCCACCCCTACCTACAGCCATTGTTGAGAGAGATATATATAGAGTCAGATAAGGGGGTTTCTTGGTATGCATGAGAAGTCTACGTGAAGGAATGAAATTATGGTTGGCTGATAAATGCTCACTTCAATTTTCTTCTTCTTATAATTATATATATTTTTATCTTTATCTACACTCCAGGGTGACATTGGACCTAAATCCTTACTCTTCCTGCTTATACATTAGGTTGCCCCAATCCCACTCAACTCTCTAGCTATCCATATTTTAATTGTTTCTTTCCAATTATAAACCTGTTTTATTTGAGAAATTCATTATAGCTACCTTTAGTCAGAGTAAAAGAGACAAAAACATGTTCAGAGAAACAAAAGAGAGAACAAAAACCTGCATTTATTCTTCTACAAGTTTTTTCATACCATTATACAAAGCAGAGCTATAACTTGAAATCAAAGCAATCTCAATTTTTTATTCTTGTCTCCCTGTACAACCAACCCTCTCTCTCTCTCTCTCTCTCTCTCTCATTGTTAATCTAATTCTCTATTTAGATTTTCAAGTACCTCTCTCTTGTTTTCTTTCTCGTTAAGTGCAAGGGGAGGTTGGGAAGGACTGCAATATTATTATTCACTCTCATGCAAAAGAGAGAACCAAAAAAGTGAGGGAGAATTTAATTCCTTCCCACACCTCAACAAGTACTTGCATGAGGGGAGCAAATATCTTTATTACAAGAGACAAGTTTTCCTTTTCTTCCCTTTTTATTAATTATTACTACTTTAAATCCCTCTCTTAACTCAACTACCCTTCTCTGATCTGTCCCTCCCTTCCCCATTTGGTCGATCACTTTTAGTTTCTGTTCCATTTGTTTTATAGCAGCAGAAGAGGAAACAAGGAAAAAGAGTATATCTCCCTAAATGGAATGATTGAGGAAGAGAAGAGAAAAACAAGGAAATGACTCAGTGCAGTGACCCTGAAAACAATCATAACATCATCACAGTGGAGGGAAGAAAAGACAGTTTAATTAGAACTTGTCCCACATGTGGTCATCATATCAAATGCCAAGAGCAGGTGAATTCTTAATTAATTATAAATCTTTTGTTTGTTAATCAGCATATATCACTACCCTTTTTCCTCTTTTATTTTTGTCTCCTTTTCTATTTGAGGGGAAATTAATTGTGTTGGTTTGCTCTTTTTATTGTTTGTGTGTTTCTATATATGAATGAGATATAAATTGCGTGGTGGTGTGTGTTATTAATTAATTAGGGTGGTGGAATTCATGACTTACCTGGACTGCCTGCTGGAGTGAAGTTTGATCCAACAGATCAAGAGATTCTTGAACATTTGGAAGCGAAGGTGCGGTCTGATATTCATAAGCTTCACCCTCTAATTGATGAGTTCATCCCTACTCTTGAAGGCGAGAATGGAATCTGCTACACTCATCCGGAGAAGTTGCCAGGTCAATTACAATACAATAGCTCTAAAAAATCCTACAGTTTGATTGATCACAATTTCTGAAATTTGGTGTTTCTTAATTTCTGATGATTATATATGTCTCCAATAAGTTTGCATTTAATTTTTACTGTTCTTAAATATATTAACTGCAACCAGAATATGTACACATGATCCCTGAATAGTGGCTTACCTTTAGATTTCAGCAACATAAAAAGGAAGAAAGCGGTAGTTTTGTTGAAGCGACATTTTTGAGGCAGAAGATGTGACCATTTATATATGCTAATCAAATCACATGTCTTCTTTATGTGTCCCATTCTCTATCAAAAAAATCTAACAATTAATAGAGATATATAATGTTGTTGTTTAAAAGAGAGAATTTTAGTTTTTAGTTATTCATGTAATCTAATTAATCCTTTGGAATAAACCTCCAACTAGTTAACCATGATACTAGACATGCATGCCACAAAATGCTCTTCATTGGAGATAACATCATAGCAAGTTATTTTGATTACATTCTCTGCAGTGGATTGGCATGTAAATAATTGCTGTGTATTAAATTTCACTGCATGCAGGAGTTAGCAAAGATGGCCTGATCCGCCATTTCTTTCACAGGCCTTCCAAGGCATATACAACAGGAACAAGGAAAAGGAGGAAGGTTCACTCAGATGAAGATGGTAGTGAGACCCGTTGGCACAAAACAGGTAAAACCAGGCCGGTCTATAACAGTGCCAAGTTGAGAGGGTACAAAAAGATTCTTGTACTCTACACAAACTATGGAAAGCAGAGAAAGCCAGAGAAGACAAATTGGGTGATGCACCAGTACCACCTTGGCAGTGATGAAGAGGAGAAGGAAGGGGAACTTGTGGTCTCCAAAGTTTTCTATCAAACACAACCTAGACAATGTGGTGGTTCACTGATGAAAGAGTCATCAGTTCCTGCAGGAAAACCTGTGAAGGGTACTCAAAGTGGGCATGAGGTAATCATCAATAACAAAAACAGTAATAATAATAGTGGGTTTGTTGAGTACTACCACTCAAATTTCATATCATTTGATCAAGGGAACCAAAACCAACAGTGCTCAAGTAATTTCCCATTTTCCTGTCCATGATGGTGCGATGCTCCTTTCATTCCTTGAATAAAGTGGTGGACAAGAAGAGGAATTGGGTAAGAGACTATATATGAAATATATATTGGAGATGAGAAAATATTACTAATACTGAGGCATTACAATTATATATATTATTATGCAAAAATCAAATAAGTTAATAATGCTACTGTAGTTAGGAGGGAAAAAGATGGGCAAGAATAAGGAGAGAAATTGCTGCCCAGATACTCCTGTTAAGGAAGAAAGAGTTTGGTCAAGTATAAAGAGGAACATTTAGCTGTAACACTCACTGTTCTTTCTTTTTTCCTACCTTTAAAATTTTTTAGTGTAGCTTCTATCATGCTTTGTACAGTAGTCTCAAAGGCATCATGTCCATACTTTTGGGGTTAAGACTAACCAATCAAACTGTACAAACATGACTTTTTAGTTTTTACCTTAAGCAGTCTTGAAATCTACGTACATGTGTGTGCCTTTTTCCCTGAAAATTTTTATTGTATACGAAACTATATTTATTGCCACCACTCCAAAAACTCCTTTAGATAGCATTTTTCCCCACTTAGATAGCATTTAAATTGAAATTTCTAATGGTTGGGGGGATTGTAAGCTATGAGTAATGACTTGTGACCCATAACCCATTTTTCCTCTATTATTGGTATTGCTTAAATCACGATCAGCCACAGTTAACAATATTTTTAAATATTTTGAGTTTGTTAATTTATTATACTGTAGTTTTTTCACAACAATCTACAAATATATTTTTTCTTTTTATGTTTTGTTTTGTGCTCTGAGTATTTATGTATTGTTATCTGTTATGCAATTTTGTCATGTTTTATCATACAAACTCATTTTCCCCCAAAGCTTAGTTATATTATTTAGGTTAATCGGTTGAAAGTCTGCCATATTAAATTAAAATGAGGAAGATAACATAACAAAATTAAAAACTTGAATTTAATAAGAAAAATAACATAAAATAGGAAAAGAGAAGACCGATCCCAATAAATAACCGAGATGAATTACACTCGCCGATCCAAACCCAAAATAAAGAAAAGAGAAGTTTCCACACTGTAAAATTTCTCATAACAGAACCAAGACCCTCCACAAATTTCTCAAGTCTGCAACCACAACCCTCTCCACGGGAAGAACTGGTGTGTGTTACGGGTCCACATTTTCAAGCCCAACCCACGTGATTTGAACAGATAAATGGGTCATTTAAACAAACAAGTTTCTTGACCAAAAAAAAAACAAACAAGTTTGATTTGACCAAAAAAAAAAACAAGTTTGGTTTGACAAAAAAATGTTGGGCCTTGTATTGTATTTTGTAGTGGGAATTTCTAAAGGCACATGCATCTTTTTCTAACCACACATACATAACAGGTCAAAAGCCTAAAATACCTTTATTGTGTTTTATTATCGTGCGAAATTAATAATTCCGCAGTGATGCGGAACTAATAGTTCTGCATGTATTATTTGTATGTGTGTACTACAAATAACTCGTGCAGAACTATTAGTTCCGCGCATTTATATCAAATGCAGAAATAATAGTTTCGCTTCAATCCGGTTTGTGCCTCAACGTAAAAAAAAAAACTGAGAGGTTTGAAAAATGGTTTGGGAAAGTTGAGAGGCATAGAATGAAACCAGAACCAATCTTTGATGTTCACTATCATAGTAAGAAAAACAATAGCAACACAGCACCTAGAAAAGGAAAAAACAGAGCAACCCAAAAAAAAAATAGAGAGTGAGAAGCAGAAGCAGAGAACACCAGAAACAGAGAAGGGAAGAAGAAGGTGTACCACTGTATTGCCACTGCGATGGCAGCCTGCACCGCCGCGGCTTCGTGGCTCCTGTTCGCTTTGGTCTGACGCCGACACCGTTCCCCACAGCCGCGCAGAGACCACTATCTCTGTCACCGCCACCATGAATGGAGATGTCCACCGCGTTTCCCCCTCCTTGCCGTCGCTGCTCCATCATCGCGTTCTCTGGTGGGTCAAAGAGGTGGAAGCTTGTGTGCGTGTGTTGCGGAAGTGTGTGTGTGTTTTGGGGGGTAGTTTAAGTATTTCAAAAAATAGGTACGTGTAGTTAGAAATGTGAGTATGTGTTATTATAAAATCCTTTTTGTAGTTTCGGCTACCGCTTAAGAGGACATGGGCCTTTATCTGGGTCCTTTTGTTTGTTGGCCTTGTGCCTTTGGGCTATGCCCGTGTTTCAAAGCTATTTTGACCCAGAAAAAGCAAACGAACAAGTTTGATCCGTTTTAATGTATGACTTTCGTTAACCCAAAAAATTAAGGGTCTTGGTAAATGCACCCCCAAGAATTTTCCATCCACCCCTCTTAAAAATTTTAACACCATTTTACCCTCCGGAAATTGGTATTTCCGGGAAGTTTAAAAAATTTAATTTTTCAAAAATTCGAATTTCCGGTAAATAAAAAAGTTAAATTTTTAACCAAAAATGCGAATTTCCGGAGAAAAATAGATTTATATCTTACCGGAAATTCGAATTTTTGGTAGTACAAAAAGTGAAAATTTTGTACTACCGGAAATTTGAATTTCCGGAAATTTGAATTTCCGGTAGTACAAAGTGGAAAATTCGAAAATTCAAATTTCCGGTAGTACAAAATTTTCACCTTTTGTACTACTGGAAATTCGAATTTTCGGTAGTACAAAGTGAAAAAATTGTACTACCGAAAATTCTAATTTCCGGTAAGATATAAATCTATTTTTCACCGGAAATTTGCATTTTCGATTAAAAATTTAATTTTTTTATTTATCGGAAATTGAAATTTCCGGTAGTTTAAAAATTAAATTTTATAACTGCCGAAAATTTCAATTTCCGGAAAAATAAATTTTTAAATTTTTCGGAAATTCCAATTTCTTCCGGTAGTTATAAAAACGCTGTGGGGTGTATGCGGAAAATAAAAAACAAAAAAGGGTATTTTTGTATTTTTACCCTTTAAGTGGGATGGATGGCAAAAATCTAGGGGTGTATTTACCAATTCCCAAAATTAATATGACTTTCGTCCAAAACAAATATTTGAATTTATAAAAAAGTTATAAATAGAGCAAAATAAAAAAAAAACTTACCTATGGACTAAGTGAATCCTCCCACACCCCCCATCTTCTACATTTCAAAACAAAATAGATTGGTGGTATAATCCTCAGCAACCATTGATAACTTGTCCCACCCGACGCCATTACCAGTCCAAAAGTAAAAGCAAAATCAAATAGCAGAGTACGGCGGCATTCAAGCACCGGAGAACATGGCTTCGCTTTTACTTACCCCCACTTTTTTTTCTTCTTTCTTTTGATCTTCTAATTGATATATAAATTATAATGCAAAGCGCTAAGCGTACATGCTGATCACCGTTAAATCCATCATACAAAACAGTGAAAAGTTCAATAATCAACAGTAACACTAACTTATGCACGTAAGTAATCCATCTATAGTGTTTTTTTTTTCGTGGGGCTGCATATTCCTTAGCCGAAAGGCTCATTAAGCAGAGAATCATTTAGAAGACAAAAGTGATAAAATAATCAAGTGATTTTATAAACTACTGAAGTTATTTGTCTACATAAAAAATGACGAAGACAAAGATTGCTTGAATTTCGATGCATGTTATGTTATGTTTTATTCGAGGAATTCCGGTGACATGGTAAGCTAATTACCATGATGCTTTTAATAAACAGTACTGGAGATGAAAAAAATCTAAGAAAAGGAAATTAAACTGCGTTTTGAGTTTCTCAATTAAGTAAAGTCTACGGAAAAAGTTGGTTTTGTTGATAATTTTTTTATTATCATATACGCAAATATTAATGTGTATTAATTATAGTTGTTATACAATCTCTAACGCAGCTCCTATGAACTCTTTTTTAATTTAAAAAATAGAAAATTAATATATTAATATGCATGGGATTTTCACATACATTATTATTAAAGGAGAACGAGGACTTTTTTTTTACCGATTCCATATATGTAATTTCTTTTATAACTATCAGTTAAGTGTATTTTTTTTTTGGAAAAAATTACGAAAAAATTACAATTATAGGTAAATCGTAAATTGCATGTGAGTATGAAATGGCAATGAAGTCTTGATTACAATAGACAAATTCTGTAAAAGTCGTACATCTCAACCACGACTAATGTGAAATTATTGTTTAATTAATATTATGTAAAACTCATTTGTACCAACCATTTCATGGAATTATTTTATTAAGTTTCACCTACAGAAGATTGATAAAAATAAGTTCTTAAGTGAGTGTTGTTAAGTAAGCGTTGTCTTAGGTGTCGAGAAGCACATACTAACATCACATATTGATTCAAAATCTTAAGGCGATGAGTACATGCATTGTCATTACTTAACACATTGTTGATCAATACGATACTTCATTACTCCAAACTTGCGATTTACAACAATAATTAATCCTTAACAATCAAATAAAAGAGGCTTTAATACTTTTCATAAATTGTATTCCTTTAGAAAATTTTAATACTCATGTGTTGAGTAATTCATAATGCCAAATAATATTATCGTCTTATTGTAAATTTCTCTTATTAGAATGAATATTTTTTAATTTTAAAACAATTAAAAAAAATCACAACTACATATTTTTTTTAATATTATTATAATTATATAGTCCCAAATTGCTCCTATTTTAGGCAAAAAAATGAAATCTCAAGTGCACCTTAATTTATAAATAAAGATAAAAAACTGGATGAGGACCCATTCAGCTATTTTTAAAAAAAATAACACTATTTATACTTATTTTATAATTACATTTAATTTGTTATCATCACTATTTTACTTTTCATTGTAAGATTCAATAGTAACATATATTCAAATATAACTATTTTACACCAAATAATTTTAATACTAAATTATAAAACTCATCATCTTTTCAACAATTATATATTTAAAACTTCAAAGAATGAGTAATAACTCTCTCAACTAACCAACTCCAACATTAAATACAAAATAATTAATTAAGCCATGTTAAAATAATTCATTGCATTTAATGACAAAAAAACAACCACATATTTTTCAATATTATTACAATTACATGTTCTCAAATTGCCCCTATTTTAGATAGAAAAATGTAACCTCAAGTGTACCTTACTTTATATATATAAAGATAATTTTAAATTTTCCTACTTTTTATTCCTACAAACCCTCCTAATTATTAAATAGAACAAGTATTAATTGTTTTTTTATGTTTTTAAGATATTAGTTATATTCTCTTTTTTACTTTATAAAGTAATAGAAGGATATGTAGGAGGATATAACATCTCTCTATTAGAATTCATAAGGACGATATGTAATTAAGGCCATCTCCAGCGTGGTTCTTAAAATGGGTTCTTAAAGTTAAGAACCCGTTCTTCCTTTCTTTAGCGTTGGAGAGCGATGAGCTGTATGCCAGCCTGGAGAACCGTTCGTCTATAAGAACAGGTTCTTAAAATTAAAATAATAATTTCTCAGTTGTTACAACAACAGAATGGAGGGAAACAATAACAACCACACCATAGAGAGAAGGAGAGAGGGGGGAAGTGAGGGAACTGAAGCCATCATCAGATCTGAAAGTCGTCGTTCCCCCTGTCGACGGCGCCAGAGTGCGGAAGGAAGGGAGCAGTCGTCATTCCCCTTGTCGGCGGCGCCGGAGTGTTGGAGAAATGGGAAATGGGAAGATGAAGGTGAGTGGCTGGGAAGATGAAGGTGAGTAGGTGACGTTAATACAAAGAAATTTATTTTCTGATGAAGATGAAGAAATTGTTGGAGAAATGGGAAAGGAAGAGCATTCTAGAAAAAAGAAATGATGGGCCTAAAAAAGAAGGGGGAATGGGGGTTTCCATGAGTGAAAAAAATGAGTTAAAATAAAAATAAATTAAGTTAAAATAATTTAAGTTTTTTTTTACTGATTAAAATAATTTGAATTAAATTTTGGTATTTATTATATCAAAATAAAAATAAATAAAATATAAATATGAAATATCCATTGTGGGACCCCTTAAGAACCAAAACATAGTTCTTGGGTTGGAGTAAAAATAGGTAATAGTTTTTAAAATCTATGTGGCACTTATAAACCCACAAAAAGTGAGTTAAGAACCAAAAAAATGGTTTTTGGGATGGAGATGCTATAAGTCTTATCTTTAGAAAGACTTATTTTAATTAATATTTAAAATGTTTAACTTTTGTGTTTCATGTCTACAATTTCGTTGGAAAAATTTCAAAAAATTATAAAAACAAAAACTCATTTATAAAATATACTATTTTTGTGAGTGTGTGTCGTCACTCATACCCATGAATTTATTATTACATTATTTTCCCGAGCTTATGATAAAATTATAAATTAAAAATAATTTGTGTATGACAACCATGACTCTTCTTTATCATTTCTAACTCATGACGTCCTACAACATATCTTATAGTAATACTTGTTTTTAAAACTGTACTAAATTAATAATTTTGAAAAATCACACTAAATCAGTAAAAGAAAACAGAGATTGACTCTAGGGGTTGGCGTGATACAAATGTCTTATCCTTGAGGTGAATCATTAATCAACATATATTTTGTAAAGATTAACCACACTATTATAATTAAATAATCACATTATACGACAATATCACTGTACACTCCCCTATGGTCAAAAGTTTTTGCACCAAGGTGACTTTTATTTAATTTCGACATCTTTTGTGGTTAACCCTTTATTTTCACCAGGTACTAGTACAACGATGGGGATATGGACTAATGAAAAAGGCAATAATACTACATATTACCGCACTTTCCGCTGAATGCATGAAAAGAAGAGGAAAGGGTTGGGAAGGAAGAAAAAACGAGAGAAGCGAGGAGAAAAAAATAAAATTTATATATGATTGTTAAATGAAACATATGTAATAGTAGATGTGCCTCA
Source organism: Glycyrrhiza uralensis (assembly GCA_030159175.1). Taxonomy (NCBI): domain Eukaryota; kingdom Viridiplantae; phylum Streptophyta; class Magnoliopsida; order Fabales; family Fabaceae; genus Glycyrrhiza; species Glycyrrhiza uralensis. The sequence goes on along the minus strand of BRZY01000003.1, from coordinate 48,500,666 downwards.
ATCTTCTTAGGTCCACTGTTATGCATGCATAGAAAATTTAGGCAATCTCGTTATCCTGCTACAAGTGTGCATTGCAGGGTGAATGAAAAAGGGTACATTAAATTAATTTATTTTAATCCAAGGGCTAAAAGCCTACTAGAATGATGCTTTTTTGCCACTGGAAATTCTCTTTTAAGCCCAGTTTGACAAGACAACAACCACAACACAGAGATGAAAGTGTGCAATAATGGAGTTCCCAAACTTGTCCTTTGCCTTTGCCCCCACTACTCCACAAATACAATAGTGCACCCCTTTATATCAAAAATTAAATTAAAGCCACCATTTTTCAAAAGGGATCAGCTTTCAGCATTTTTGCAAAAGAATATGCATGGATCTCTCTCCTTTCAACCCCTTCAATAGTTTTCTAACAACATACTTTTCAGCCTCCATCAAGCACTCAATTCCCACCTTTTCCTCCCTGCAAAGTTTCCAGATACTTAATTCTCTTCCTCCAACTCCCCAACTCCAGCTTCATGCATCCACCTTTTCCTTTTACTGTTGTTATTTTCCCCTTTGCATTGAGAAAGATAATAAAAAAAAAAGATGAAGAAATTTAATTAAACTTCACAATTGAATATACATGTGATGATATCAAATCAAATCAAATCAAATCAAATCCATCCGTTGATTGATGAAGGGTGGCAAATGGTTTTGCACACCAACACCAAGGAAATCCCTAGTTTGCCCCCCTCCTCCATTATTCTCTTCAATATTCTGCACGTGTCTGCGTTTGGCAGGGTGGTGCATTTGTGACAAGTCACATGCAGAGTTCTCTGCCTCACTCCCAAGACTAACGAGTACTGAACTTGGACCAAATATGCCACTAAACTTGCTCCCATCACTGATGTTGTTATTAGCACTGCATTTCAAGCCTAAACTCCCTAGGAATGATGGGTGATCGGTTGAGGTTGCTCCAATTTGAGCAGCTTTCTGCAACAAAGCTGTGGCTGACATGTTTGCTGAAGAATTGGATATTGTTTGGTGTAATTGGTGTTGGGAGCTATACAAAGAAGGAATAGGTTGGCTTGTAGTAGCATCCTTAACAATATTGCCTAGTGGAATTGAAGTGGTAGTGCTAGTTAGCTCTTGGTTGTTGTCATTGGAGGAATTAAGCTTAGTTCCAAACACCCAATTTAGCTGATAATTAGAGTGTTGTGGAGGAGGATTTGAGCACTGGACAAGTGGGTTCCCAGTACTATATATTGAGCTTGTGGCTGAGCCAAGTTGATGAATCTGATCATGCATATTATTGCCAATGGTCATTGTTTCTTGGCCCATCCAAAGGGATAGACCCCTGGATGTTTGATTGCTTGTTTCTTCAGTAGTGTTTGAAATTGGCTTGAAAATTGAAGAAAAATGGGTTGCCATGTTAGGGCCTAGAGATGTTCCCATTATGTTGTAACCAATGTTACCCCCTAAGGAGTTGCTTATTTCTGATGCTGCATTTACTCTAGCTGTTTCTTCTGCCAAGGCATCACAGAAGGCCCTATGAGTGATGAAGCTATCTCTCCTGCTCAACCAAAAATTAAATATTAGAAAACCATGAACAAAGTAGTAGTTGTAGTACTAGTAATTATCTGAAGAGACATATATGTATAACTAAGAAGTCTAATATCAGTTAGCTCAAGAAAAGTCAAAATGGGAGTAACTTGATAATATGAATAGGACATCATGACTTGTTGTACCAACAAGCCTGTAGGTGGTTATTGTCTCAAAGAAAGGCTAAATTAATAGTCATGTACATAAGGTGAGGTTAACTGAGATAATTCCAAAACCATGAAGTTTTGTCGTTTAGGGCTAAGACTGCAAAAAAGGCTTATCAAAATATTGTGTGGCTGGCTTCTTTCAAGTCCTTTGTTTGAACTAAGCCACCCTCATTCTTCTTTTTAATCTTAAAAGCCAAAATAGACAGCAGGCAAGCACATAAACTAAACATACACACAACACATAAACAAACCCACCCAGAGACCTTATAGTACTCAGGTTAGCCCCTTTAACTTGCAAAAAACAAAAAACTTGATCCTATATATGAGTTATTGATAACAGAGTTGTGATTTAGTTAGTTACCTTGAAAAGATAGTTCCACAGTCACATTTGTATTCTCTGGTGCCACAGGTTTTGGAGTGGGCTTTCCAGTCTGACTGAACAGCATAGCGCTTTGAGCACTTCTCACACTTCCACTTCTTCTCCCCGTGCTTCCTGCAAAAGTGCTTTTTTATCCCAGTCAAGTCTCCAAGAGCCCTTGAAGGGTCGTGGTGGACACAGGTCTTCTCAGGGCAGACATAAACTCTCTTCTTTGGCTCCTTGTTAGTCCTCTGCTTCAGCTTCCATGGAAGGTTGTGTCCACGTCGATGAAGTTGAAGATTCTGATCCCTTTGGAAACCCTTCCCACATGTCTCACACAAGAATCTGTTTGTGGCCATCAAAGTCTTTGGCGATAAGGCTATCACTTCAGCTTCAGGATCTGTGCAAAACAATAACAGATTCCCATAATAAAAACAATTGTTATTTGATGGAAAGGCAAATTAGCTTTGAATATACCTATGATCATCATAAAGCTGAAGAGAGAGTGATAAATTAAAGAGAAGTAAAAAGAGAGAGAGAAGCTGAGAATAATCAATAAGCATGCCTGGGTTTCCTGGGAGGTTTCTCTTCCTCTTCAAAACAGGAGGAATACTATTAGATTTAGATGCAGCAGTAGTAGTTTGGTTCTGAGGGAAACCAATATTTGTGATCATTTCTCCTTCATGATCCATCTTTTTTAGCATCTCAAGCTGGTTGTTCCTTTCTATTCTCAGTTATTGGACTCAAATTTGTAATAACTAATAAGAAACTACTCACAAACACAGTTCAGTGAGATTATTGATGAAGAAAAATTAGTGTGTTTGAATTAAGAGAAAAACTAAACCCGAGAGAATGGGCAGCAAGGCCTTGTTAATTATATATGTCTCCAACCCTAAACAACAGGAACTGATATAAGCAAGATGGGATCTCTAGCTCTCTCTCTCTCTGTCTTTCTCTCTCATATATGTTTCATTTGATTATAATTATCTACTTTTTAGGTGGAATAAAATATAAAAAAAAACTGAAGATGCTGTGGGAGAGGCGGTGAAAAGTTAAAGAGGAAAGAGAGACAGAGAGAGATAAAGGAGGAGGGAGGTGAAGCAAAGGTGTCCGATGACACATATGATGAGGTCGGAAGAAAGTTAACCTCCATTTGGAATGATTATCCCATAATTTGTTGTTGCAATGCCTTTTGTTTTCTTCATTTTTTTAATCCCTTTCTCATCCAATAACCTTTTCTTAACTTATGTATATAGTTTTTGTGTGTGTACTAAATAAGTAAATAGTATAAGGAACTCCACTATATATGTCTTTCAAATATATATAGAGATATTTATAGCTTATATCCTGCAGAATAGTAACGCTGATCAATTTGCTAGAAAGTATAGAAACAAATTGTTGCAATATGTCATATTTCATCGGCTAATTATATAGCCACCACAGCATCCCAATCATTCCAGATATTCTAATTAAGTTTCTTCATTTTCTTTCCTCTCCCTCACAAATTTGTGAATTTGACAGACCAACCCCACCTTACAAATTTTTGTTTCATAAATAGTTTTCATTTGAACTTAAAAAAAAAAAAAAGTTGTGGGAAATTAGGCACTCTGTTCACTATGTAACAGCAAGGTGATGTTATATCCAAGTTGTGGTAAATATATGGCTCTATACCTTCGTCTTACTTATATGCAGTTTACAACTTAACATTTATATATAGGGGTACATAATCATGCCCTGTATAAAACTGGTTGCTGAAAGAGCATTTATTTCAGCAGAAGATGGATATATATGGGTCATGCTGCTAGATTAGCATGACATCTAGAACGGCCCTCACTGCTACAGCCATTTGAATCAAAGCAAGTGCAGTTTCTGTACCTAAAGAGAGAAAATCATTGTGTCTCATGTGTGAGTGTGACTAGAAAAAGAGAAAGCCTACCCAATCACAAGGACCCTTCTTTAATGTTAATGTTCCTACAAAAAGGCGAAAATATTGTGTACGTCTCTTGAACCTAGTCAAAGTGAAAGTGCAGGTCATTTCTCGAATAAGATTGATAGATAGATAGATAGATAGATAGATACCAATTAGTGTGTTAACTGTAAAATGCTGTATTGATCAGAATTGCCATTATAAATCGGACGGCTAGCTACCTCATGTTAAATTGTTTTGAATAATTTGTACTAGTCATGTTCTTAGAAAATGCACGTGTGTCCACCATGCACTCACCAAACTGTCAAGGAAGTTAAATCCAAAGGAAACGACGAAATAACACATAAAAGGGAATAATCGTCCAGATGACAACATGACCATGTTGAACAATATTGACTGGATTATTTCTAGTATACTAATTAGTTTTTAATTAATAATATGCACCAATAACACAGTTGTTTTCTTGTTCTTAATATATTAATTCTTAATTTGTTGTTATTCTATCAATGATATTAGATCATTAAATATTACTATCTTCATATCATTGTGTGGACTTGTGATGTAACAACCAAGCAGTGAAATATACTTTTAATTAATTTCTGATCAACATGATGAATATTGAAGTTCTGCAAGACCTTGATTTTTCAGCTGTATTGTGAACCTTACTAATTATCTGATCTCCTTATCAATGTGAACCTTACTAATATATATTTTACTTTATAGCTTTTTCCTCAGCATCTTTAACGTACAGTTTTTTTTTCTTTATAAAAAGATTTAACTTAGTTGGAAATGTTTAACCTTTGGACTACTATGGAATATGGTCCACCAATAGAATGGATTATATTAAACAGCTAAAACGATAGTTTTTATAGCAATTGTTATATTTAGTATGTGACAAATTAGTTTTCTACTTAAAGTTACATATCTGCTTTTATTCAATTCATTAAGGTATATACTACCATATAAGGCTGTCAGAGGCGGTTTGAATGTATGAAACAAAAGTCTTCCCCACTATCATCAACGACACCACCACAAAAGGGAACGGGCAGGGGGTTGCTTACCCTCAACGCTATGGTTTTTTTAGTATGATTAAGTATTTAAATAATTTTATTTTAATGCACTATGGTACAGAGTATCTATTGGTTTCGCCGATAACTAATCGAATCCGATACTTTACTTAAGAGATCTAAGCTCAATTTCACTCGGACCAACGTAACGTTGGTGTGATCACTTGACAAATTTAATAATGCTACCAAATTTATATTTTAACAATTAATACCATTATTAAATGACTGGACAATTCTTGTACATTTACATTAATTACAAGAAACCTAAATTCTGAATATATATTTACTGTACATTCACATGTTAGTGAAATAAGATAATCTGGGGAATACCATTAAGTAAAGCTGGGCGTTGCTGTTATAGTCTTAATTAATTTGATGAAAAGTTTGAGTTAATACGAAGATTACTAGTAGTACTACCTCCGTCCCTAAATATAAGAACCTTTTAACTAATTCACACCCTTTAAGAAAATTGGTTAAGTTAGTTAATAACAATAAATTTGTCAATGATTTACTATACTTTTCCAAAACTAACCCTAACACTTATTACTATCTCTCTTCCCCCCCTCTCTCTCATCACTTAGTTAATGCATTGGAAAAGGTAGAGTGGTTGGGTGATTTGTACAATAAATAAGGGCATTTTAGTCAAAAAATAATTAATACAACTTATTTTTTGAAAAGGTTCTTATATAAAGGGACTTTCATTTTTTTGTAAAGGTTCCTATATTTAGGGACGGAGGTAGTATATGAAAAGGGAACAATAGCAGGGCAGGCAGCTGACAAAGGCAGTGAATTTTTGGAAGTTTGAGCAGTCGTCTCCTTGTGGGCTGACTAAATTTGCTAATCCCTTAATCATAATCTAATGATGTTTTCCCTTTCTAACATTGTTTAATAAAAATCTTTGGATTTTAGCTGTTGAACTGTGGTGGCCATAGAATATTCTCTCCCCCCAAAGGCTTCAACTTTCAAGGCCTTGTGAGATTCCAATTCAAACTCCACAGGGTCCCCCCCATAAACAGTACTACTCTCTCTCTCTCTAGCTTGACATATTTAGAAACAGTAGCCAATTGAAAACGGATAGGTTTAGGGAAAAGCAAATTGTTGTCACCAAGGGTATGTTCGTTTCTTACTTTGTCCTTTTTTCTTCAAATTAACTGAAATTGATTGTGAAATCTAAGTAAAGTGAGCAAGTATTCCCCTTCTAATTTGAAGAATTTCGTCATTTTTCTCCATCCAAATAGACCTGGTTTATGTACAATTTCATTTTATTTTGCATGATTTCTAGGCTGCTCCAATATTAAATCAAGCGATAGCATATCCAATAAATGCTAATAATTATAATGACACACACACACACTCATAACATCTAAACTAATTACACACACACGCTCATAACAACATCTAAACCAAAGTATCTTCAAAATAAGGTTAAGCTCAAATTACTAGAAAGGGTAGTCTTGTAAAGTTCAAAAATTCAACGAGTTGGACTTTGCTTAATTAAATTGGAATAGTTGTCCAATACAGAACAGAGTTAGATCTAGGATTCCATTACAGGAACTCACATGCATCTGCTTATCAAAAGCTGGAGAATATGTGCCTTTTATACATTACTTAATTAATAATTCTTTTCTTTATTATTTTTTCTTTTCCTATATTTTTATTTAAATTTTCAGATCATTTTCTACACACAAGGTAAGATGGTAGAAGATCTTATTGCATTTTAGCCAACCAACTTTACAGGGGAAAAAAAAGACAGCACTTTCGCATGAATATTCTTTTTGGATTTGCAAATTTGTACTTCACTTTTTCGAGAGATATGCTTCGTTTCTTTATAGTGCATAATTGAGGCAGGATGTTTCTTTATTATAGTAAGAAACGTAACAGATCAAAGTTTCATCATTTTTAATTTTTTTTTTTCCAATTTTCAGACCAAATATATTCCGAAGTATATTCACTTAATTTTCTTCCATGGTTGTGTTTGAATAGCCATTTGAGCTAAATTGTAGCTTATTTGATTGGTTTATAAGTTTATTTTACTAAAATAAAGATATTTGGTAAATGAGTTCAATCTCACTAGTTTATACTTTATAGTGTTTCTTTAGATACCAATTGAAATGGTGCCTGGACTTATAATCTATTTTTTGATTTTATCTTCAATGTTTTAATAGAATTTCTCCAATATACCCTCCGTGAAAGAAACAACTGTGCGGACTTCCTAGCAAAGATAGGTTAACTCGTCACTCAAAAGAAGTTTCAGATTTGGGAATTGCCTTCGGAAGGCATATATAGCGGTCTTGCTAGCTAATGGCTGAATGCATCGCGGGTTGCAATTTCCTGCAAGCACAGTTCTGTTTTTCATTTCCATTTTTTCTGGTTTTTCTTTGGTTTGTTAGTTTTCTGATTCTCTACACAAAAAAATAATAAAATTCCTTCTTTGCTAGTTTTTAGATATATGTTTCTAATATTACACTATTTATTTTAATTTTTATTTTAACGTCATAATGTCTTTCTTACAAGTACTTAATTAGCTCCATACTATTATTCATCACTGTGTATAGTAGATTAATAGCAGCTCAATGAGACCCAAATACCCATGTCAACTTGGATTTAGACTCAACAAATCACAACTTGAAGTCTAATATAATAAAATATATATAATGTATGTTGATTTATCTATTTCCTAACAAGTCATTATAACTAATCACTAAATGTTTAACAAACTCATTTTTGAATACCATATTATCCAAACACACGAGAGCACTGCAGTAACTCCTTGTTATTGATGCGATGTGAATCGGGCAATTCAATGTCGAATTTGCAATCGCATGGAGTTGTTTCAATATCTATAGCTTCCAACTAATTAATTTCCATTATAAGTTTTTTGATGACTAATTAATTCCATTATAAGTAGGACTATATTACATCATTAATTTCATGAAATTTATTCCTATCATAAAGTGCAAGGTATAGTGGATAATCGAGTACTCCCTCCGGACTCGAATATAAGAAAAAAAAACTGAATCACGTTAACTAAAAAAGTTGGTTAATTACATTAAATTTTATTGATTTCAACTAAAAAAGAAGTTTTATTCCAAATTTACCCTTTAGTGGATATTTAGTGCTAGGACAATTAAAACCAATAGTCCAATAGTAAATTAAAAGAAGTGTGTCTTTGTATCTTCTCAAAGGAACATTGAAAATACAATTAGAATTAAATAAAGGTATTTTTAGAATGGTCTCATTAAAGATAATAAAGGTAGTTAAATTTTTTTATATTTTAGACCATAAAACATGAGTTTTTTTTTCTTATATTCGAGTCGGAGGGAGTATTGATTACCCCCTCCCCCCTCTTTCCCTGCAGCCTGCAGGTGTTGAGTGCTAATGCTCTCTGCATGATTGGGAACTTTTTGGTCAATAATTGTAAAGCACGTAGTATTTTATTGGGAGTTAATCAAATTTAAAATGGAGTAGCTATGTATCACTTATGGCGCAACTCTTATTTAGATTGATCAATTGTCAACAAGAAACACAAGCGTGATTCTATGGAAATTAAATCTTTATTATGACCCCCACCACCAATTTAATACAATTAAGTAGAAGAACAAAATACTATTTACCGAACAACAGTCAATTATTTATTGGATAGTATCGACATCACACTGGATATATATATGTCTCTGAACACGCTTAGAGGCTAAAGAGAGCAAGCACTGTGTCCTCATGGATATGGAATTGACCACCACTATAACCTTAATCAACCAATCATGATATTTCCATGTAACCTAATATCAAGAGAATAAAAGCAAATAAAACTAAAGCACTCCACTGCACTAGTACGTAGCATCTCTTTCTCTTTCTTTTCTTTTCTTTTCAATTAAGGTGAATTAATCAGGCTGCCCTTAGCTATAATTAATTATTCCCTTTTATTGAATCGGTGGGGACCATGTGTATGTAAAGAAAGAGAATGAAATTAAAGAGCTAGAGAGACCAAATAATGCCCAAACCTGAAATTATTTAGTCATTTAAATTTATTTGTCAAGTTGCATTATATGGTAAATTAAACAAAAGGTCATTATCTATCTTCTTTGTGTGTTTGGAGTGAAGGTCATCATCAATAATTAATTAATGAGCATTGGTGAAGTTCCACTATGGAAAAAGGAGCAAGGTCTAATTAATACGTAAAGAAATCAATCGGGATATTTGTCCTTCGATATTATAGCTCCTTGAATTATTGGTAAATTTCGATGGGGAAGGGAGCAAAAAGACATACAGTATTTTTCAAAAAGCCCCCTGCGTAGGAATAAAAGTGTGCGCAACGCTGGCCCGCAAGGATCAAAAGTGTATTTATGAAAAAGTGATGTTTGTTATCTACCAGCTTACTGTCTAAATTGATGGTACGTGGCCTCTTGAAAATTAGCTAGTAGGGAAACAAATATTTGTTAGAAAAATATTTGCATAACCAAAGAAATTAAATCTGTAACAGACTAGAGTTTTTACGAAAATGCTTATCAATTTTGTCATTTGTGTCAAAGCAATATATCGCGGGGGATGGCTCTAGACAATCTCTACAAAACAAGCGTTGATATACGTATCTAAATCAATATATGTAGAGATTCTTGGCAAATCTAACACATAAACCGCGTATATCTAAAAATTTGGATATCGCATTTATCCAGATATTATTCAACACACTTCAGATAATTAATTACGACCATAAAACTTTAACAAAATATTTATTCGAATAAATACTCATCATATTATTCATCCAAATGGGACATATATGTCGTCAGGGAAACATGATTCCCTAATATATTTTTTTGTCGGTGTTTACATATTTGAAGAGGGTGATGGCCGGACCTTGAGATTTTGGGTATTTAGTACATGATTTGGGGAATTTTATATTTCTATATACATGAATTAAATATAGAAACTATGGTATTGATAAAAAAAATATAGAAAATATGGTGAGTAATTAATGTCTACACTTTTTTTAAAATTGTTTTTCCACCGGCCAGTATGATTTATTTTTTTTCTAAAACAACTTATGAAGTTTCTGTACATATTTTGGGTCGATCCACTGGAATTAATGATTATTTTTTAAGCACCATAACTTTTTCCTCTTTCCAAGCATTTTATATCTCGTATTGTAAAAACTTGAGTGACATATGATGTAGTAATATCAGTCAAGAAAATATGATGTAGTAATAAATCCCAAGTTAATTAACTAAAGGTATTGCGTAGTATATACTAAGCTAAATTAATAACTTATTTACTATATTATTTACTCAACTAAATTAGTGTGATTGATCAATTAATTTATTTTAGGATTAATAAATATTTTGATAATTTTTAAGAAAACTTTAAAAAAATTGATGAAGAAATGACACAGTTACCACCAATTAATTAATGTTCTGCAATCAGTTAATTGGGCATTAATTAAGTTTAGAAACCGAATCAGAAGGTCGTCCTCAGGTCTAGGGGTGTTCGCGACCCAGTTTGGTTTGATTTAAGGTAAAAAGTCATCCGATCAAAAGTTTAAAATAGCATACAGTTTGGCCCGATTCGGTTTGCTTTCAAAAAAAATTCCAATATGGTCTGATCCAAAACATTGCGGTTTAGATTGAATCAGTTTTCGATTTTTTGCGGTTATAATTTTTTTTGAAAATAAATATCAACCAAAGTGATTCTGTTTCCGTTTCACTTCTAATATATTTCCGAGTACAATTCAATGACATTTGGTTTAATAATTCTCGATGGATTATCAATTATAAAGCCAAATTCTAAACACACATATGTGATATGACATTTCTAAAAAAATGCCTTATAGAAAAATAATATTTGCAAAATCATATTCTAAATAAATGAAATGAAAAATGTGAAATAATATTTAACACACACAAGGTCATTGTAAATTAATATTTAACACAAAGACTACTCCAAATTCTAAAAAAAATACACAATGTAACAATTGATTAATAACCTATATATGCAAGTCCAAAATGAATAATATTATAAGTTGCAGTTCAGTTTGTTTTTAGTGAAAAGATCTGAAATCCGAGCGGTTCAGTCTTCCAAAAAATTTGGCTTTTGATCGTTTTTGGTTTTTTGGATCGGTTTGCGGTTATTGTTTTAGATCGATTCGATTTTGAACACCCCTACTTAAATATGTGACCGTAACTCTAAGCCTATTAAATTTAATTTTAATTTTAATTTTTTTGGTCAAGAATTTAATTTTTTTTGGTCAACATGAATAAGGTCAAGAATTTAAATTTATTTATTTTTTGTCAAAGTGAAATTCATAGATTGAATAAACCCAGATGCTTATAGAAATGGGCCACTGTTTTCTAAGTTTGGGCGTGATACACATGTATGGGCCCAAAAGAAGAGAGAGAAGGCTCAGCGTCACAGTTCGACCCAAAAAAAAAGCGTTACCCCAGCCAAAAAAAAATGCGTTACGTGTATGAGAAAACAGATTCCCTGCTGTAGAAAAATATGTTGTTCACTGATCAAAAAGAAAAAAGAAAAATATGTTGTTCTTACTGTTGAGAGATCGGAATCGACGGTTCACATTTCGAATATATATTTTTAATCAGTTTTAATATATAAAAATGTGAGTCATTCGATCTCCATCTAACAGTCTCGATCTCTTAACAGCGTGGACAGCATGATTCTCTACCGCATGGAATTCGGGTCGAGGAACAGTGCTCGATGAAGTCCAATACGCGCCGTTTAAGCACAGTGGCTGTGCACGACGGACAGACACCAAAACGATGGCGTTTCAACTCCCGCGGTGACCTTGGTTCCTCGCTCTCTGTAGCTTCGCCCGCAGATTTCAACCTATTTCTAACCCAGAGCTTTGTAATCAAGCGAGTTTAATCTCTCAAATCCGTATAACAGTTATTCAGTTAATTAGTCACGTTCTTCAATGGACGTGAAGGCATTGGCAAGATCAAAGAGAGGTCACACACAGCAACATAACAAAAGGTATCAAGGAAGCCACCACGGCGGCAACAAGGTCAAAGCCTCAGTCTCAAACGACGCCGCAAAGGAGCCATTGATCGAGAAGAAGAAAACCCGACCTCAGGGTTCTCCTGCGCTTCCCACCAATTGGGACCGTTATGAGGAAGAGGTATTGGATTCTGGTTCCGAAGGGATCTCTCCCGAGAGTTCAAGTAAAACCCTCGATGTTGTCGTGCCCAAAAGTAAAGGGGCTGATTTCCGCCATTTGGTTGCTGAGGCTCAGTCTCATGCGGAGAAAACTCTCGAGGGCTTCTCTTCTTTGGATGACCTTCTCCCTTGTATGTCTCCTTCTTCCTTGTACCACTGGCATATTAATTTCTAGTTATTGTTTGATGATAAGTGAGCATTTGTAATAATCAAGTAATTGGTCACTGATACTTTTATTTAGTATAAATGTTGTTGAGGACTTGAGGTGATTTTATTTTATTTTATTTTTTTTGTGCAGGGGAGTTCGGTGTGGGATTAAGCTCTATGCTTGCGGTTAGGGGAGAGGGCATGCTGTCGTGGGTTGGAGATGAAAATTTTGTCGTACAGGATGATAATACTAGTGCAAATCAGGAGGTAATTCATTCACTCTTTTTAACTAGTGTGGATATGATTATAAGATCAGTAGTGTACACATGTTTAGCTATTTTTCTCTCAATGTAGTAGAGATAGCTGTCTGTCAAGATTTTAGGCATTCGAGCAGAGCTTCTTAAGTATTAACTCTTAAGCATCTTTTTTAAATTAATATTGTGAATCATGAGGCTGGCTTCAACCACTTTTGTAATGCTTGTAACCTAAAAGCTCTGCCAACGAAGTATCTCCAAACTGTCTGCAACCAGAGAAACCACCAACCCAAACATTGGCCTCTGATCTAATTACCCCTCCAAAGTCCAGAGGCCATTTTTCCTGTGCTAGTTAGATTTTCCAGCTCCCATCTGCATTTAATTTCACTAAACTGATAGGATGGAGAGACCAACAAAAACAATTGATTCTTTGCACCCTAGTGTGAGCCACATGCAGGTATTCAGGAATTTCTGTCGCTGTGATCCCCACCTGTCTGACCACGAAGTTGATGTCCCATTTATGATCTTGGAATATCATATTGTTCCTTCATCTCCAAAGCTACCAAAGGGTTGCAAGACACATTATCCCTCTCCCCATTAACTGAATTCATCACCCATTTTGCTGGGTTGTCATGAAACAACAGTGGCAAACTAAACAGCGCCAACCTCAACCAAACTTCTTTTGAGTGAACAAAATCATGCAAGCAATGCAGAATAGTATCTTCATGATCTGAACGTCTAGCACATAATACATTTGTGGGCAGTACATCATACATTATGAGCCCATTTGTGAGCCCATGACCAAAACAGGGTTATTCCAAGCTCGGCATTGCCTAAGCCGCCCTAAGGACTAAGGAGACAGGAGTAGCTGCTCATTTAACAAATCTACCCCATCCACCCCCAACAAAAAAATACAAGTTATTTTTGTACTGGCATTCAGCTGTTTTATAACCTTTTTTTTTTTTTTGAAATTGTGATTACTTTCTTGATGAACTAGCATCTTTGAAGTTGGCATCATAAATTTAGAATGCAACATATCGGCTATAACCTGTTCCTGTTTGTTTTACTGTGCAATCCCTTTTGGGAAATTATTATCATCAGAAGTTCTTCCATTCCATCTATATAGCTGCTGCCATATAAATTGGTCCATTTGGTTATGTAGGGTATGTTTGTTTTACTTTTGAAATTAAAGTTTCGTCACACTTGCATGGCTATTGCTGAAGGTTTGATTGAATACACAGTCTGCATTTGAGTATTTGCCACTTTTTTATCGCTTTTTCAAACAATTTTTTTCTGCAAAAGATTATTATTGGGAAATATAATTCTGCTATGTATATGATAATAGAATTTTTGTCATTCCATGTGATTTTATTCAGCATTGTTATCAAGAGTTGTTGTTATCTTCCAACTTCATTTAGTGTTGCCTTACTTGAATTCGGTTTTTATGCAGGCATCAATTATCTCCTTGAATTTGAATGCTATTGCTGAAAAGCTTGCAAAAGTTGACTTGTCAAAGAGATTATTTCTTGAGCCTGACCTGTTGCCCACTGAGTTGGTATGTTTATTCTCCAAATTGATCTAGAAAATTGTGGCTGGCTGTCTCTTTGCAAATCTCATAACATTAAAGTTAAATCTTATTTCATAATATTCATTTTTACATTTATCACATTTACTTAATTGCTTGCATGACTGACTATGATCATACAGTGCTATAATGACAAAAACCAACCATCGTATGAGTTTATGGCAAATGACGAAAGTTTTGGAACTTCAGCATTGTTTTTTTGTTCACCATGAACTATGGAGTCAAATATTTACGATTCCTTGTTGGTGGAAATAGCTATGATATGGATGGAGCAGTAACACAAGCATCGTGTAATTATTGACATTTGGGATTTTAAGTTAGATTTATAATATAAATTCAATAGTATGCCCCTGTGAAGTCCACTAGTAAGTTGCAGGATGGATTTTAATTTTATGTGTAGTTTGGAAATTTATATATGCTGCATTAATGTGGTTTATTTTAACAGTGTGTGGAAGACTTGGCACTGGGCACTGATGAAGAACCTGACAAACAGGAAACTACAGAGGACAGCGAACTAGCTAATAGGATGTCTAAAGAATTAAATTTAGATGATTTTGCCGCAGATCAGTTTACATCATCTAGTTCCTGTAGCAGCAACACTGCTGCTGCATTCACCTTGTCCAATGACTTTCCCATTCCTGTGTACAATGTCAATGTTGAATTTCAGCAGGTTGGCAGTTCTGATAAAAACAAAACATTTCTACCAAGTGCAGAAGCCAATTTACATTCCATTGAAGATACAATAGGGAAGCACTCAACATTTGAGGCAGGTGCTGCAGAAAAAGAACTGGATATGATTCTAGATTCACTTGGTGAGACCAAGATTCTAGATTCTCCAGGCTTAAACTCCAATGCCTCTTTTCCTGTTTCGTTGGGAGTATCTTCTATGGATCTTCCTGATGTTTCAAATAAAGAACCAGTTCCATCCAAAATTGCATCAATTGCTCCTAGTCTAGATGATGCACTTGACGACTTGCTAGAGGAAACATCCACTTTGATGAACCCAAATGCTTTGTTACGGCCACAGGAAGAAAAGCCTGTCCACAACAACATACAACCTTCACATTCTGGAATCAAGTCCAAAGTGTCGGATGATTTCGATTCATGGTTTGATACACTTTGATGAGTTTTTTTTTTTTGGTCAATATACATTTTGATGAGTTCAGTTTCAAAATTCTTGCTGACGTGTAATATTGATGTGTTCATTACTGCTTTTGCTAAGAGTGGCCCAGTAAACAAAAAACTGGCCTTCCTCCTGACCTATTACAACGAGTCTGATCCGATAAATTAACCCACTATTGACCCAAAAAAAAAAAGAGAAGATAAATTAACCCCCTTAATTTAACAAGGTACTTGACAAGGCTAGTCCAGTATATTTTTAGGCTTTACAAAAGGCTAGTCCAGCAAACTTTAAAGTGGTGAGAGGGTAAATGAAAAATCGGGGGCTTTACAAAATTAAGTGTGACAAACCCCATTTTTCAAGCAAATAGCATTACCACTAGGCCGGCTAACGATGAAAGTTTTATTAATAGTAATAGAAAATGGGCTTTAGTTGCCTGATCTTTGGGTCGATTGTTGGATTATATGTGAGTGTTGATTATGGTGAGGTGTGTTTTTCTTTATATATTATTTAACAAAATGTTATATAAACGTTAATGAAATATTTTATGTGAAATGATTACGACCTGTGTTGCACATATTCAACAATTGAATCACCAAAAAAAAAAACATATTCAACAATTGAACACATGAATACACGTAACCATAAACGATTACTATTTACTACGTGGTGTCATCTTCACCTCAACTCTTCTCTCTCAGTCACAAAATAAAATAAAATAAAGAAATCTCCACCTCAACTTTTTTTTTTTGGTCATGATCTCCACCTCAACTTAAATATACCCATTTGTACATCACACATGCTCTTCAGTATATACAAAGTTGTTTCTAGCGTCATAGTCACTGTCGGAGACAATACATATAGATGGAGATGGGCAATGTTATTTTAGTGTGAAAAAATTATTTGTATAAGCAATTGTGATTGGTCGACTAAAAATTTGAATGAATATATAGATAGATAATTCTTATATAAACCCCATATATACTCTTACTATTATTTTTTTTTCTTTTCATACTTACTTTTATTAGTTTATAACAAGATTTATCATTCTAAATAGTAATACTAATAATACAGGACAACATGGTTTCTTTCTTTCTTTCTTTCTCTCTTTCTTGTCGGTCCTGTACGAACTTGAATAAAAGCTAACACGAAACGTTTCAACCAATCTCTTGCAACCAAATAATTCAAAGGAGGAGAGCTTTCTCACACTTCTTGAGTGGTGTGATCATGATATTATGAGAAAATTATATTTTTACATAGATACAGAAAAAAGAGATAAAAAAAAGCTAAATAATGTAATAAATAATGCAAAGAAAAAAGAAATAACAATGAAAGTAATATAAAAAAATATGAGAATATAAAAATTCATAGTGATGAATTATGAGTTATGACCCCAGTATTCGGGTTGGGTTAGACCAGTAAAGTACCAAACGTGTTGGAGAAGATTAATTTTTGCTATAATTTTGTAAACAGTCGTCACATTTATTAATATTTTATTCGTTCACGTTACTCACGTTGAGTTCAGTCTTCAGATGTACCTAAAGTCAAAAGAGGAACCTTCCTAGTATAAAAATACTGCAAAAATATTAGAAACACTGACATAGCCAACAACGAAAGATACAAGATGATAATGAGAATGAGACCGTGATATATTCACTTATTTGTAAATTTTTAATACGAAATTCAACCATTATCTCCTTAAACCTTTTTTTGCCAGATTTTTCGGCGAAGAGTGATTTTACAATTTTAAAAAATCAATTGTAAGTTTAATTCTTATGATGTATATTTTATTTTATTTTTTATTCTATTTTGTTATAGGATTCAAAGATAAATCTAATTGAACTTTTTTGGTATATAAACCATCAGAATAATTTGAATTGAGCTTGGCGAATCGATATAAGGGAAAAAGTTCTTCTGACTATTTTTTTATGGCTTAAATAAGTTTTCAGTCCCTGTAAATATTCGATTTTTGATTTTAGTCCATTAAAAAAAAGTCAAACAATTTTAGTCCTTTAAATTTTTTTTTTGTTTTGGTCCTTTTAGTGCTAGGTGGCACATTATGACCCAGTCAGCATGTCTACGTGGCAGAAAATGCTGACGTGGCCTATCTATGTTTTGAATTTAGTCCCTATAAAACTTTTAAGTTTTGAATTTAGTCCTTCTCAAAATTGAGATTTTGATTTTAATCCCCCTTTCTCCTCCACCACCACGTCCTCCTCCTTTCTTCCTCCTCTCTCTCTCTCCCCCCTCCACCACCACCACCACCACCACCACCCAAACACACACACTCTCTCTCTCTCTCCCCCCCCACCACCATCACCTCTCTCGTTTTCTCTCTCTCCCCACCACCACCACCACCCAAACACACACACACACACTCTCTCTCTCTCCCCCCCCCCACCACCATCACCTCTCTCGTTTTCTCTCTCTCCCCACCACCACCACCACCCAAACACACACACACACTCTCTCTCTCTCCCCCCCCCCACCACCATCACCTCTCTCGTTTTCTCTCTCTCCCCACCACCACCACCACCCAAACACACACACACACACTCTTTCTCTCTCTCCCCACCACCACCACCAAAACACACACACACACACTCTCTCTCATTTTTTTCTCTCTCTCCCCACCACCACCACCACCACCCAAACACTCTCTCGTTTTCTCTCGAGTTCTTGGAAGTTCTGTCTTTCTTACTTTGGTTTGTGTTGCTATGCTATGAGAGAGAGAGTGTTTGGGTGGTGGTGGTGGGGAGAGAGAGAGAGAGAGTGTGTGTGTGTGTGTTTGGGTGGTGGTAGTGGTGGTGGTGGAGAGAGAGAGAGAGAGAAAACAAGAGAGAGAAAGGGGGTGGTGGTGGGGGGGGTGGTGGGGGGGTGGTGGTGGAGGAGAGAGGATGAGGGAAAAGGAGGAGAGAGAGGGGGTGGTGGTGGAGGAGGAGAGGGTTGAAGGAGGGGACGAAGGGGAAAGAGGGAGGGGGTTGATGTGCTTTAGTCCCTATAAAAATTTTAAGTTGTGTAATTAGTCCTTATAAAAATTTTAAGTTTTGTAGTTAGACCTTATAAAAATTATGATTTTTGATTTTAGTCCCGTGATAGGAAGAAAGTCCTAGTCAGCAGGTCTTTATAAATTTTAAATAACGTGTCAAGTCATGACAGGGACATACATATGCCACATCAGCACAATACAGTGGTAATTCACTAAAAGGACTAAAAAAAAAAAAATTTAAAGGACTGAAATAGTTTGACTTTTTTTTAATGGACTAAAATCAAAAATCGGATGTTTACAGGGACCAAAAACTTATTTAAACCTTTTTTCATTCACACTACTCGAACCCTAACACCTTGTTTAAAGAGAAACAATCTTTTTACCACTTACATGGGTAAATCTAATTGACTCTTGCTCTTACATGGAAAAAAGGCCGAAAATGAAAATCTGAATCCATATCATCAAATTTCTATCCATTTCCAAAGACATCGAGTATGTACTTTTTTATAAACTCTTGTTATTACTTGTTTACCTCTACAAGCTCCAAAGGAGGGACTCGACATATATATATATATATCCGGAAACGTATAATAAAAGAAGGAAAGCAAGAAGGAAAATTGAAAATTTTAGAGAAAAAATAAAATAATATAGTAATTAATGATGAGTTGATTAGAGCCACAAAGCCCCCGCTTGTTTGAGAATGGGAACCAATTCGCCGGAAATATGAGAAGCCATAAGACGATCCAATCCTCCAAACAGTTTCCCACCTATAAACACCGCCGGAAATTGCACCTTCCCAATATTCCCATCATCATCATCATTTGCATTAACAATGGCTTCCAATTCTCTAACGACACCCACTTCTTCTCTCTCCTCCACCTCGTGTACGGCAGGGTTGGCGCCAAGACCCAGTAGCAAGCGCTTCACGACATGGCTCATGCAACATCCACGCCTGGCAAAAACTATAACGGCGTTCTCCGTGACCATGTTAAGCACCATTCCCTCCGTTATCGCGTGGTCTTTGGGGGAATCATGGGTTGTAGTTAATGAGTGTGGGATGATGAGTTTGAAGTGAGAGGTGGGTGTGGGGGTACTGTGGGCGATGATAGGTCTCCATGACCTGTAGGGAATAGCTTGTTGCATGGTGTTTAATTAATCGAAAGAGAGAGATAGATCAAAAGCAGATTGATCGATCGAGATATGTGTGTGTGGTTTTTGCGGTGTGGTTGGGTTGGGTTATGGCTAATGGTTTATGAAGGGGGAATGAATATAAATGGTGTGGGGGGTGAGTGGTTGATGATTTGAAAGGGTCATTAACTCGTAACGTCAACTGCACAACATAAGCATTTTTTCTAAAGATTACGCGGTGTGTCATTTGGTCGTCTTAATTACATTTTAGCTTCTCTCACTTCCTATTAAATAATCATTAATGTTATTTAAACACTCATTAGATGTATACACCTTGAGTGAAAAAGAGATAGAAAAAAGATAAATGATAGATGTGATAGATGATATGATGTGACAAGAAGATAGAGATAGATATAGATAAAAAGTGTTGTATGTGTGATAGAAAATTTTAGGTATCTAAACATGATTGTTCTTAAATAATATATAGCTACCCTCCTTCGTTTTTTCTACTACGTTTTTTGCATTTTGGACGGCCATCCCACTTGCTACGTACACCCCACCTCCACTTAATTTGCATATCTCACTCTGCTCCCATATATCCTATCCTAGTAGTGTTGGACCAAATGTGCAACATTTTTCCCCCAATTTTTCTATTTCTATTTTAGAAAATTAACCCCAGCTTGAGATTAAATCTAATTGAGACACGTGGTGCAATACAATTACTCTCCTAAGTCTTAAGGACACGTGGAATCATTCCATCAGAGAAATCTTTTGCCCCTAGGCCATAGCTTCCTTTTTATCCTGCGGGCTGCGGCTTGGGAGACACATTGAATCACTTATTCATGGCTTTTTTTTTCTTCTTTTGTTTTTATTTCTTTTTTCACTCTCAGCTTCTTTGTTTTTATTATTCATATTATATTATTTATTATAATTATTATTATTATTGTTATTATCACTTAAAAAGTAAGTCTTGATCTCCCAAATTATGATACATGTTATCTCCCAAATTGTTGGTAACATGATCGATTCCACCCGGGGGTAAAACCATGTCTTGGCCAGTCCAAGCCTCTACGGACGAGCACAGATTAATCCTTCATTGAAAACGTTGAGACACTGCGTGGGATCGGAGCGATCTCCCCTCGAATCAAAAGAAAATATTATTTCCCAAATTATAACACGTTATATTTTTTGTAATTTTTAATTTTTAACTAAAATTATCTTGTTATTTTTTTATTATAAAAAGACCCGTAAATACAAATCGGGTCCATATGCTAGTTTGCATTAAAGCTTTGGACTTTGGTGCAAGAATAAGAATATAAATCCCACTCTGTTGTCACTGAGTCTAAAAACATGTTACTAAATAAAAATCAAAACCCATTCTGTTGTTAAATTAAAAAATTAAAAAAAAATCGAAAAGTTTATAAATATTTTTAAAAAACAAATATAATTTAAATATTTGTTAAACTTAAAATAATTTTACAATTATTATAAAAATACGGCCTAATAATAATGTCAAATGAATATTACTATTATCATTCAAAAAAGAAAAGAAAAGTGACGAAATTAAATTAAAGTCTTACATATATTAGAGGATGGAGTGTGATGTGAGTAGTTTCAAGTTTCCCAGAATCCCAGGTAGGTGTTGCCTCGGCGGTGAGGGAGTGGAGGTTGGGGTTGAGGGAGGGGAAGGGTGGAGGTGGAGGAAGAAGAGAGAAGGGGAGCACGGTGGAGAAGATGATGTGAAACTGTCATTTTGGTCTGATGACTATGCTGTCACGTGTGAGCCAACTTGGATGTCATTTAGGTATTTAACGTGCTATGCCACTAAGTTTGTTATGGTTACCTGCGTTTTATTAACAGAAAGACTAACTTGACCAGCGATTTTCAATTTTAAGGATCAATTTATCTATTTTTTAATATCAAAGACCAAATCGCCAGCGCTCAACAATTTCGAGGACTAAAATGATGATTTACTTAAAAAAAACACAAGCGAGCAAGTGTGTGTGGCACACGTTGACAAAAGGATAGGGACGACTATGTATCAAAAAAAAAAGGATAGGGACGACGTAAGCGTCATAGGCCGCGTGCATGACATAAGGGTGCGGGCCCTACCACGTCACAAGGATCAAGCTCTATCTACAGATGACGTCACCATGTTGTCGTCCAGCAATTAATCAAATTTATTTTCGGTTTAACATTGACATTGAACATAAAAAAAGAACGAAAAAATTTTATAAAAAAGAAAATGCTTACCTACTAATGTTGACAAAACCAAATCCCTATACCCTGTTAAAATTTTATATTGGTAGTGAATTCCAATTTTTTAAGAAACATTAAACATATTTTTTATCATATATTAAATTTTATGTGAATTGCATCAAATAAAAATTAAAAATAAATTATTTGCTAAGATTCATATAATTCAAATATGTACAGAAAGAGTTGTAAAAGCACTAGTCCATAAGAATATTAGATGAATGATAGTTCAACTGTTATAGATAGAGAGAGTTAGAGAAAATCATATATCAAACTATTAATAAGTATTTACTATTCATATAGAGATATATAGTCTATTTTTAAATCTAATGCATGACAAAATTTGTTGCATCAATTGGTTGATTAAAATATGATAAAATTTATGGTCTCAATCGGTTGAGTTAATTGATGTTACCTAAACGTAAAAAATACCAAATTTTTATTATAGTAGTACATAATAAGATTCAGATAAATTTACCAATAGTGTTACCAAAAAAATATATAAATTTACTAATGGTAAAAATTATTATTACATTTTTTATATTTTTAAATTAAAAATTAAATATAAATGTAATAAGTATAATATGTTTGAAAATGTCTGTTGTATAAAAAAAATATCTATACGTCACGAGTGCCACGTAACCAGTAACGTTCCATTGTGATGAGTGATGACGTTGGAGCGTAAGTGGGTGGGGCCCAGTTTAAACAGCAGCCAGCAGGAGCAGGAGCAGGAACTGTTGTTGCGGAAGCTTCGTTCCTCAACGATAATAATAACCCAGGCCCCACGTACACGTGTTTCAATTCCCATTCGCCATCGCCCACAATTATTATTGCAAAAGACAAATGTGTTACTCCAACGCTACGAAACCATGGGTTTTGGATTGACTTATACAGAGTTTATAAATTGTAAATACAGTTTATGACTGATTTATAAGGTATTTTAGACTTATTTTTCATAAGTTACCCATGATAACTTATCAAAACAGCTTATGACTTATATAAAATAAATTTTACTATAATTTTTCTTTGATTATAAAAGTAACTTATACAACTTATGTCATAAACAGTAAATAAACTTGTTATCCAAACAGGGCCTACGAGTATTGTTTGTTTGTAGATAGGGTCTATTTTTTCAAGTTGAATGTACTATGCATTCTAATGTGCTTTGTCTTATCGAAACTTGATTTTGATAGGCATACGTGTGGGTACAAATTTGTGTATTTATTAGAACTTAGGTGGATTTTACAATGCATAAACAAATCTTTTTGTGCATGTGCACAAGTGGATCAGAAATGGGTAATAGGCAGTTTGATAGATTTTGTATATATTTCAATTTTGACCCACAAAAGAAGTAATAATTTACTTATTGACTCTATTTAATTTATTAATTTTGACCCCAGATTACAACCCCAGTTGTCCATATATTTCAATATTCCCCTACAAAACAACTAGTAATCTAATTATGTTGCCCAACCTTTCATTCATTAATATTTTGACCCACAATAGAAATCGAAATCTTCCCCCGATCCCCAAAGAACGAACAACACGTAGAGTTTTCCTCAAAATTCCAATGTTCGTATTTCGATCCCCTCTCTCCCTCTCTCACTCCCTCTCCCCCCTCTCTCCCCCTTTCTCGCTCCCCCTCTCACTCAAGCTCTCTCCCCCTTTCTCGCTCTCCACCCTCTCTCTCCCCTCTCTCTTGCTCTCTCTCCTCCGCTCTCTCTCACTTCCACTCTCTCTCTCTCTCCCTTTTCTCTCGCTCCCTTTCCGCCCTCTCTTACTCCCTCTTTCTCGCTCTCTCTCTCACCTCTCACTCCTTCTCTCTCCCCCTCTCTCCCTCTCTCTCTCGCTCCCTTCTCTATCGCACTATCCCTTTCTCCCCCTCTCTCTCGCTCTCTCCCCCACTCTCATTCCCTCTCCCCCCTTTCTCTTTCGCTCTCTCCCCCTCTCCCTCTCTCTATCGCTCTTTCTCTCCTCCTCTCTCTCACTCTCCCTCTCTCTCTATCTCTTCCTCTCTCTCCCTAGAGAGGGAATGAGAGGGAGGGAGCGACATAACGAGCAAGAGAGTGGGAGAGGGAGAGGGAGGGGAAGGGATAGGGAGAGGTTTTTCATAGAGCGAGAAAGAGATCGAGAGAGAAAGAGAGGGAGAGGTTTTTAGAGAGCGGGGGAGAGCGAGAGGCGACATAACGAGCAAGAGAGTGGGAGAGGGAGAGGGAGGGATAGGGATAGGGAGAGATTTTTCATAGAGCGAGAAAGAGATTGAGAGAGAAAGAGAGGGAGAGTGAGAGTGAGAGGTTTTTAGAGAGTAGGGGAGAGCGAGAGAGAGAGAGCAAGAGAGAGAGGGAGTGAGAAAGATAGCAAGAGGGAGAGGGGAGAGAGAGAGCACGAGCGGTAATAGCATTAATTAGGGTAATAAATAGGGTAAGTTAGTAGAAATTTCCTTGGCAATAAATATAATTTTTTTAAAATGTAGGCAAAAAATGATTTTTTTTCAAAAATGTGGTCAAAATTTTAATTTTAAAAAATTTAAGCTTTTTTGGTAATTAATGTCTTCTCTAGACACCAATCAGCATATTTTTAACAAACTTCCACATTACCTTTTAAACAGGTTGCCCTTCCCTAATCTTGACCGTCAGATTTGAAAGTACAAAAATTAATGGTTTTTAGACCATTTGTGCATGTGCACAAAAAGATTTGATTGTGCATTGTAAAATCCACCACAACTTAGAAGCATTTGTAGAACTGATCGTTAGAACCTGATTACGAAATTGAAATTATGATATCAATGAATAGAAGGTTTAGAAATCCAACTTTTTTTTTATCGATTTTATTTTCAACACTTTTCTAATTTCTTCCTCTAGCTAGTTCATCACTTGGAAATTAAATGTAACCACAAGATTGAAAGATGTAGATCATATCACAAATATATTTAGCCAAAGCTTCGATTAGCATTTCTCAATTAATGGGATAATGTTTGTTACTTGTTGCAAGTGGCATATTGCCGTAGATAGAAAAGCAGCGTGTGTTTGGGAGTTTTGGACGGGATGGAAGGGAAAAGGAGGGTTTGTGATCAATATTTTACCTATTTGAGTGGTTAAAAGTATGTAAAAATCCTCCAAAGTCACATCTCTATTGCATTTTTTGAGTTTTCCAAATTGGAGGGTTTTTGAAAATGTACTAGAGGGGAAGACTTTGGAAGGTTTTGGAGAGTTTCAAAATGTTTTCTCCATCCTTTTCTTCTATCTATACAACTAAAACATTGGAGTAAATTATCCCCTCCAAAAACTCCCTCCGAAACACACCCTAAGGGGTAAGGGCATGTTTTGTTTTCAGCCGGGGACTCCCAACTTTTCCCCAACTTATGTTTACACAATAAAATTGAATATAGCTCACCCAATTTTTGCCTTTAAACTCAGTTTGAAATAGAAGCAAGGGGATGGTTGTTTTTGCAAACTAACTCAATTTGCAAAATGAGGTTGATGCATTAATCGACAAATTGAAGCTTGGAAAAGGTGTGCTTGGAAACTACATTACTATTGTTAATCTTCCCAATGCTTATTTGTCTCCTGATGAATGTTCATTCATGCATACAGTTGTGGCAGGATTTGAATTAGTTTTAGCACACGGCACCAAAGGGAATCATCCTCCTTAAAAAGCCTCCATCTCCATTTCGCCATCAGACTCAAATTAATCTAACTTTTAATGCCAATACGGCAATACCACCTTCACTCCTTTACTTACCCACCATTCCTACAGAAAATCTCTTTGGATTCAAGTTAGAATATAGTTACCGGGAGGCTAATCATAATATAGTTGATTAGAGTAATCCTATCACTCAGAATAAGAATTTCCCCATCCAAGAAGACACTTTATGTGTTTAAGAGTTGAACTGTTGAAATGATCGACTGCCATGTTTCTAGCTTTCTAAGATTAGATCCAACTATATGAAGTCCTAAATATTTAAAAGGAACATATCCTGTCTTGCAATCGAAGAAAATTAAAAATGAAGCTCCTTCCGTAGTATATCATTGTTAGCAGCATGGTCAAGCCATTGAGATCACAGTGGTCCATATGATGGGGGCAAGCCCATCATTTACATTGATAATTTTGTTATACTGCTTACTGTTAGTATTCTAAGTAGCAATCCGCATTTCAGTACTTGAGTTGTTATTCAAATGAGATGGTTGCCAAATGCTACTTCCTGTTAACACACAATAATCTGAAGATAGTGTGGAGGACCATTAATACATGATTTATGTAAATTAAAGTAATCCATGAATTGCCAGTCCCACTTGTGATGTACGATCTGTTTATCCAAACGACAATTGGAACCCTTATATACTTATCAAACAGACTACAAGATCGGTACCTCCTTGGACTAAGTCATGCTTGAAATTAAGCCAGTTCTATATAGCAAGACTGACTTTTAAGTTCTTGCCTTCTTGGTGTGCCAGTCCTCAAACATTGGCCCAAGGTTCCAGGAATTAATTATAATTGGCAGGCATATACTTTATCAGATTAAGCTAGATCCAGCATTGGCGAATAAAAAATTATGGTAACTACAGCTGGAATATATTAAAGTCAAAGAAGCCTAATTAGAAATTTTAATCTTTTAGCTATTCAATAATTCAATGAGCTATACCTTTCATATTATTTCATGTTTTTTTTCCAGTATATTCTACTTTGGAACCTTCAATTCCTTAAATTCAGGTATATTGATGCGATAGTATTCTATACCTTAATCTTCTATACCAGTCACTGATAGAGATATCTCATGTCCCACATCAGATAGATAGGGAATTAAATGATATATTAGAAGTCATGGCTAGGTGTGCTAAAGACCTTTCATATCCAGTAACAATGTGTAACATTGGAGTGTACCTTTGGATTGTATATTATTCTTTTAAAACCTTGCCTGCTTTGCATATCCAAACAACATACTGATAAATTTGGTAGTAAAATTTAAATTTAAGTTTGGTCAATTTGAATTATATTGGTTGTAGGTGCTGGATGCAACGTTAGTCAGATATATATAGCCAAAGGACTAGTGTGTGTGGAAAACTAGATATGGCTTAAAGAACCAGTTTCATTGAAATAAATATTATAAGTTCTCTATGGAACCAAATCAGGCAATTTATCAGTGTCATCTTCTTCAGCTATTGAAATAATTTCCCCAATGCCCCTGCTACTGCCCATATTCTTCCAACTGCTTCCAAAGGAGATCTCACCGTCATAGGTTACTCTAGTGATGATCTTCTCTGGGTTATCTTCCTCAACAGTTGTGATTTCTGAAGTGGATTGAACTGATGATATCTCTTGCTCATGAGTTGGTGCAATTCTCTCTTCCTCTTCTCCACTTCCAGAGTTGTTGTTGGTAGAAGGAGGAGGGCTCATGACCGCTGCTGAGTGCATGTCTTCATTGCCCCGGTTGTGCATACTCTCTACTGAGCCTCTTACTGAATTGTCACTTGTTTTGGAACGTAAAGAAGCTGAGTGTCTGCTGGAAATTGAGTTGGTTTTGGAAAGAGATTGCTTAGCCTTTTTGTGCCAATTTTTTAGACCTTGAGCAACACGGTCCGTGAAAACTGCTCTTCTCATGCTAGAACCCATCTGTAACACATTGACAATTTAATGCAAAAAGAAGTAGTGATAATCATTGATTTAAATGAACCATTTGATTTTGGATAATTACCATCAACAAGAAGTCAATTTGATGGCATGAAATCACCTATCAGCTTTTGCTGTTTCCTTCAATTTGTCCCCCATTACAAACATAATATCTCATAATATTCTATCTCTTAATTGTTAATTTTTTTTTTATGTGACATGTTTTGTTTCTATTGGATGGAACAGGTGATCTCAATCCCAATTTGACAGGAAATGAAAATCACAACCTAATCATTGTTAAATTAAGGTAAATTAAAATTTTCAGGCCTTTCAGTAAAATTGACAGGATTATTGAAGTTCTGGTCACTGATACATAAAAAGCAGAACATGGTGCTAACAAATAGATGAAATGAACATCTTATAAAGAATTGATATATCTTCACCTGAGTAACAAGTGCATAAAGGGGCAGAGTCACATAACCACAAAGGAGCTGCACAGCTAAACCCATGGCAATCCTTATGGCGATGTTCTCTTTTTCTCGATTGAAGCAAGACCTTGGACCAAATTCATACTGTTGTTCGTTAGTACTAGTAGAGTCAGCATAAATAAGTAAACATCTCTTAAGTACAACAATGTTAATTACTTACCCAAGTCCAGGTGAAGAATGCAAGTTGAAAGGAGTTCTGCCATAAATCATAACAGCTATTGTTACTAAGGTGTTATCATACATATAATTAAGCATAAGAATATTCATTTTTTTAAAAAAAATATTCTGGTAACTACAGTTGTTGGAACTTGGAAGATGGTTGATGATTAAGATTGGTTTTAATATAGTTATATCTAAGATTCTAAGGTGGTTGTGAGTTGTGACAGTGTCTACCTGGATAAGGATGAATTGGAGTAAATGGAGAATCCATTCGGGTCGATGAAACCAGAAATACTCATCACTGAGTTTCACAAGTACGGTTCCTTTGATTACTGGGCTTTCCTTGCAACTATCTACGTACATCTTCGTTATTATGACTTGCAGTTTAGTCCCCACTAGTAGAGCAACCTTATTCAAAACAGAATATGATAGGGATTAAAAAAACAAGAAGAAGAAACTTAAAATCACAGTTCTTCAACCAATTTAATGGGATGGACAGAATGATGAGAGATGGTATAAAATGTACCACAAGTGGAATAAATGGAAGCCAGTAGTAATTATAGAACTCTGCAAACAAAATGAAATACTGTTAAATACTGATTATTTTGTTGCAAAAAATGCTTATATGCCACTAAGCACAGTAATAGGAAAATTAAGGACTATATATTAGTGACAACATAATATAACATGTCATACCATGTGCGCTAAGGAATAGGAAAAGTATGGAGAAAATCCAGATCCAAAATCTGCAAGAGCATCAAAAGCTTGGTTCATGATTATTTGGTCTCGTATAATTTACTTTTGTAACTATAAGAATATGCTTTATAATAAATATTTGTGCAGCTGATTTTTGTTTTTTGCTGCTAGTCCATATAACTAGCAATAACCCTGTTTCTGTTCTGATCATGGAGTACCTGGTTCCAACAACCTTCTCAAAATCTTCATCATAAGTTCGGGAAAGAAATTTCTTGAAGTTGAAACTGCTGCCCGCAGGAATATTAGCCTGCAGTTTCAGGAAAGAAAAGAGTAAGTTCTGTTTGGTGTCCCGAGGGAATTATAGTATGCTTCACAACTTGCATATATCACAATAATGAGGCTTGTGTGATCCAGTAATTAAAGCCAATACCCATAATAAACAGTAAATTTGGTATAAATTGAAGAGTACCATGAAATCCCAGTTGGTATAGACGTTTCACTTACTGCGATGAACCCCTTTCGTAGAGCAAAGTAATCATCTTTTGAGACTGAACCATAGAACTGCCGCATAAAACAAACCTATAGAACACGGTATATGATTTTGATCAGTGTAGGCAAAACCATTAATTTCATGGTTTCATGGCAATTTTTGACGTCAGAATTGAAACATTGGTATCCGTTAGAGGACTTGAGAGTTCTAACTTCCTAAAATCAGATGGAAAGAAAAACAATATATATAGATAGAAAGTGAGAATTAAACAGAGAAAGTAGGAAGTGTTCAATTTGAGTTATAACTGACTTCCTAATAGACAATTGGAGGCCTCAAATACTTGACTAATGTATCATCATTTGTACGTCAAATTAATATGCCTTTAGGTTTCATGTTTATAATTGAGAAAAAACTAAGGTTTTGTCGTAATAATGGTTAATAAATGGCCTTTTACATTTCAAACTTTCATTCATATATATCACTTACCATCCAAAGCAAGGGAGAATGATTACTCCAGAATTTCAAATGACGCTTGCCAACCAAAGTTTGACCTGTATACTGGAACCTTCTTGAATCTGTACTCAGAAAGTTTACAGAGGAATAAAAATCATTCACAGTTAAAAGAACAGTAATAGACTACAGTAATAGACTAATAGTAAGGTCAGTTTGTCAGTGTTGGTTTCTATTACAAAGTACAAACCTCAATGCAGTACTCCTCTACAATTAGATAGATAGATAAAAAAATTAAATTAATAAGAATAACACATGAAGAAATAAAGTTACCATTAGCTATCTGATATTCAAGTGTTTGAGTCTCGTCCTCCCATTTTTTCCATCTTCTCATCTGTCACAAATAAGTGTAATATCAATCGTAGCATCAACCTAAATTTTGGGCACCTTACAATAGAAAGACACATTGCTTTTTTTTTTTTTTTGATAATAGAAAGAAAACATTGTATTGTTGTATCATATTATGAACAAAATAGAAAAAGATATACGTACTATACATAAAGGGGACGGGCCCGGCCCCCTCAGTTTTTTTTTTCTTTAAACATAAATATAAGAGGGTGATTAATGTATATATAGACAGTAATATTTAATTAAAAACTATAATCTGGTGGATTCATAAATATAATTGTGTAAATCAAAATTTGTTATTTTTTTTTTTACTAATTTTATATATTTTTTGAATCCGTCAATCTTCCATTTTGGTCATTCAGTATAATTAAACTATTAGGATAAGTGGAGATGGGATTAAGTATACATAGCTTGTATTTGATTTTCTTGGAATCAATTTTGACTTTCTAGTGGTACATGTGTGCCTTATCGATTTAAATTGTGGCACATTACCAAGGTTGGTCAGAAACTCAGAATATATACCAACTAAAGAAATATAATATAATCGATAGGTAGTTAGAACGAATATAAACTCTTAATTTGTTGTGCGTTTCAATTTTTTTAATCACCATAGGTTGGATATTGATTATTAAAACATTGGATTCACTAATCAAGGATCTTAATCAAACTTTTACTTTAAGCAGCCTTATTATCCCGGAAGGTAATGACAAGTGGTCAGTTTTGCCTAAGCAATTGGTACTTGGTAGTCTTTGCACTATATATAAATGTTGAAAGTGATAATACCTCATATTCAACCTTCTCTATGCTAAAAAAGTCCATGTATGGTTCTCAGATTACGTGTTATCTTGGATTGAATTTGAAAAATCTATCTATGGGACCATTTCCATCTAGTGAATTTCTACAAAGATGAATTCATGAAAATGGTAGGCATATATACCTTTGCCTTCCCAAGGCACATTGTAAATGTACAGTACAAGATATGAAAGACTGCCAGAAAGGAGATGAAGATATTTAGCTGCAAGATTCCATCGCTTGAAACTAGACTAACCATGCCCTGCACTCATCCGCAATCATAAATTAATCAATGATAAATATTGATATCAGAAACCTCTGTTGCTCAATATAACTTCTATTAATTTCTTATTGTTTACACCCAAAAGGAAGAAAAAAATTAAACTTCAACTTGATAAGGCCACATGAGGTATAAACACAACACGGAATATTGAAAAAGATAAATATTTAATATGATAGGATTGCATATATTTAATATTTAAGATAGACACAAAATTTTAATTTCACCTTTGCTTCACAATAGTTGACCTCATGATCATCACTGGTAGCGGGTGTGTAGTCTAAATCTGAGGTTGAATCACGGGTAGCTGAGGCTGGAGTTGATGATTCTCCTAAGTAATACACAGAATCTTTACATGGTAGGAAAGAATTTGCCACGGCCTTGTTGACGCAGATTTTGGATATGGGCACTTCCGATATTGTGAGAAGAAAGGACATGAAACCGAATTTCATCATTTCTATTTTTGAACCCCCGAAACAACAAATACCAAATTATATTAAGCTTTTCATCAAAAATGTTTCAATTTCACAAAATAACTGTGAAAAGAAATTCCTCATCATTGAGAAAAAAAAAATACAAGTACAACGTACGCAATCAAGTTTCAAATATACGCGAACCAACCTGTTTTAGTTTTAGCCAAAGCATTCCCCAATGATTTTCTTTTCTTTTTCCTCAGAAGCTGAAAGATGCATATATATGATGAATTGATGATGAATGAAAAACTATATGTCAGGGTACTATATCTACTCAATATATAAGCTATATAGTTTCCAACATATATTTAAATGCTTCATAATTAAATGTAATATTACTAGTGTATTTAGTTATGTACCTCTGCCAATTTGTGGAGACCGCCTTCAATGATCAAAGACACTATAAGGAAGAATAAGCAACATACTGAGACAGCCCATGTTGGGGTATCTTCAAGAGATCTTTGCTCTCCTGTGTCCATAAGAACTCGCCTTTACAATATGATGTGCTTTTTAATGAAATCGTTGCTAAAGAATTTTTATCCTGGCTTATGAATATTCCTTATTATATATCTTGAGACAATAAGAAAAGAGAACACATTCAGTTGTGATGTGTATGTGCATTTATCATGTGGTTGTGTGTGATGGTTATATAAAGATGGAGCTGTGCCAAAGCTCGAGACGTATGGCAAGCTGA
This sequence comes from Glycyrrhiza uralensis, assembly GCA_030159175.1. NCBI lineage: Eukaryota > Viridiplantae > Streptophyta > Magnoliopsida > Fabales > Fabaceae > Glycyrrhiza > Glycyrrhiza uralensis. The sequence goes on along the minus strand of BRZY01000003.1, from coordinate 48,468,389 downwards.
GTAGTATAGGCAACATGGGTGGTGATCTTTATATATATAGAGATGATTTGTGGTATAGGGAAGTGATTAGCATTAATTATTCAATACCCCGACAAATTAGGAAATTAATAAAATACTGCTACAAGCAACATGTCTGTTAGTAGTATTGTTTAATCTCAAAACTCCGTACGTAGTACACCGTACAGAATGCGTAATTTGGCATCTTGCTGGGCAGTCAGAACAGTCATCAATCATCAATTTGATGCGTTCACTTCAGCCACTTGCCGGCGTACGTAATTCAGCCGCATAAAGCCCAAAACATTTGGGATTTGGTAGAATAAATAACTATATTATATTATTCTTTGCAGGAAAGGGATCAAGTTATTACAAGTGTTTTAATTAAAAGTTTTAAATTATTCTCCAAAAATTAATTAAAAAATCTTAATTAAAATATGTTAATACTGACATATATCATATGTCGATAGTGGTTGGTGAGGATGAGTATTATAGATTGAAACATCTAATCCCATGGACAAGTAGGCAATAAACAGCTTCATCCATCACCAAGTATTTAGTGAAATTGTGTAACTAAATATGATATATTTTGTTTAATGAAAATTTTGTCTATTTTTCAACTATTTGATTTCAATTTTTACTTCAGGGAATCACTTCCTCGATAATTAAACTTATTAATGTTAATTGTCTTGATTAGCCCTAACTAGCACTATAGCTATATATATATATATATATATATATATATATATGTTAAACTCGGGAATATTCCTTTTAAATACAGAGAAATACGCATCTAATATCTTATTCTACAACAACAACAAGAAGCCTTATTCCACTAGGTGAGATTGGCTATATGGAATATTCGATGCCATAGTTGTCTATCATAAAGTATATTTATAATATTGAGGTCATTGACTTCTAAATCTTTCTTAATAGTTTCACATATTTTCTACATCTATTTCTGCCTCTCAATATGCCAATTTGATCTATTCTTCTTACTGCCAAATCTATGTGTGTCCTCCAGCATCCAATATCTTATTCTAAGGTGAAAAAAAAATCAAATACATGGATACTGGATTTGACCAACACATAACTGCAGTGGGATTAATTAACTTCTATTTCCATAATTTCAGCGCGGACCATGTTGTGTGTGGTGCCAAAAGTCAATAGCTGTGCCATTCAGAAGCCGTAGACTTTGTCTTCCTTTTATCTATTCTAGGGTGGGTGGGCTATACCACGTTTGAGTAAGCAACCGTGCTTATCATTTTATCACCTTGATTGTGACATGTAAGCATACTCCAAATATTTTTTCGCAAGCAAGGAACTACCCTGTGCGAATTTTGATAATAGTGTCTTTATAATCATTTAAATATTATTCTCTTAGTATTTGTTGCTGCAAAATCATAAATAATTCTTTCATAAACAAGATTTTTCAAAAATTTATTTTCTATAAATATCAAAACAATACTATTTAATCTATTTTGTGGCATATATAGTAGACCAGAAATAAGATTTTATTAATTTTAATTTAGAAAAAAATTTCTCAACAAATGCAACAGTACGTGACAAGGATAGTTAATATTATTCTATAAGTTGTACATGCATTGGAAAAATAATTAAATGTCTTCAAAGAAGTCAATATTATAAAACTTGATTTTGATTCAACTGTTAAAATCTCTCTAATGACTTTTAGTTCTTCAAATAGAATTTCACCATCAAGATTACAAAAATTATCATGTTTTAGATAAATCTCAATATTTTTGCAACATAATTTCAAATCCTTATGAGAAAATGACTTGAGACATTCAAAGCTAAAAAAAATCCAAAAATCTCCTCATATATATGTCTTATACTGCTAAAATATTCTATTAAGCGAGCCAATAGTTTGATCTACAATATTTGATTGTGTACATTTAGAATACTGGTGCCACTCTAAAATGAAATCCTATGCAGTCGCTCACCCCGTGCATACTTAGGGCCACCCCTAGTTCAAATGCATGGATTTGATTGTCGGGTTAATTAATTAACTAATGAAAAATATTAGAAAGTACAAGTCTTGCTAGCAATTTTTTTCTTCCAGAAATGTCCATATGAAAAATGAGCAGTTGGATATCTAGCATACCCGTATACCCACTTGTTTGATCAAAGGGTGATTCTGTCTTTTCCCTCAGAACTTGTAGACCTACGTTAGCAATTTGAAATAAAAATGGATCGTGAATAATTAAACTTTTTTTTATTACATGAATAATTAAACTTTTAGACCAAGACTTTGTTATCTCTATATATAACTTTTTAATTTAATAGAGTGCTCCATATATGTAACTATTTAACTTCAAACGAAAAATGTGAATCCAGGGACGTGCATGCAGGAGATTAATCTGTACTTTTCGATTTCTAAAAATTCAAACATCAGCAATTTTGTTTAGTATATTATTCACAGGTCTCCGTTGATGATGATATTTCTGAGGGCAAGTCAAAATATGTGATGCGCAAAAATCCACAAAGAAAGTAATAATAATTGCAAGTTGCTATACATATACTAGTATTAAGTACGTGATTAGAGTCGGTTTTGGTTTAGGTTTAAACATATTTGATTTTGAAATTAAATAATAATATTAAAAGATTTGATTTTAAAAAATATATTTTCAAAAAAAAAATTATTTTTGTTTGAATTGGGGTAAAAAATTATTTTCAACAATAAAATTATAAAAAAAGACATAATATTTTTTTTTATTAATTAGAAAATGGTGAGAGATGTTTCTACCCTTCATTCTTTTTAGTTTTCTTTCCTTTCTTTTACTTTTTTTTTTCACAAAGCTAAAGATTTTTTATAAGCCACCTGAAGGGATTTCCAGTTTATTGCTTGCAGAGGACACAGGAGTAGCTTTAACAAGGGTGGAGTTTCCTTTTTCTCTTTGTTTTCTGTTTTTCTTTTCGTCAGCATTGCCAAAAAAATAACCAAACAAAGAATAAATGTAATAGAATTATGAAGTGTGATGGCATTCAAGGTGATGCCACATAAGGCGCATATATAATATATAGTACAAATTTGTTCACGCCTTGTGCAACTAGGTCAAGACCCCTTCTCAATGTGAGATCGAAGTTCAACCTTAGCTACACGGAGTGAATCAGAATGAGTGAGTTGCCTCCTCCTTTGGCCTAAGTCCCTATTTATAGTGGGTGTCGGGAGCAGTATCTGGCGCGGATCTCGCTAATCTGGTGCGTGGCCTCATGAGTGGTTGACCCCTATCTGATAAGCTTGACGTGCATCCTATCCACTTCCCACGCCCTCTTGAATCCTCGCCTGGTTGATGCTGGGGTGTGCCCCATCGGTTGATCGTGGGATGTCCTCCTAAATGTAAGGGAAGAAAAAAATAAGAATGGGTCATCCTGGCCTGCTATGAACGTCACTCAAAGCGGCCTTGGACTGGTACGTCGGTCGATCCAGAAGGAGCCTATCAACTATAAGGTTGCTGGAAAGAGTCATGACAATGGTCGGCTCAACAGTCCCAACAACATGGTTGGTGCAACATAGGTCGGCCAAGCTCAGAATAGTACAAATTATTAACAGACACGAAATTCTTATAGAAAATTCCCGTTTTCATTTGCTACAATAAAAATCGTTGAGTTTTCAATTTTCTTTTCCTCTTAACTTGGCACCTTGATCATTTTCTTTTTGAGCTATTACACACGTTGAACATAAATGACAAGGGGGAAAAAAACAGGTGTACCTCAAAAAGGAAAGTTGACTTTCGGCGCAACTTGTAGATTCCGAATCACTTAAGTTGCGTATGTGCTCCAATCCGAAAAAAAGAAAAGAAGTTGCGTATGTGCCAGTGCTTCCACCTATTCCGTAACGCACGAGAAAAAAACGAGTCAAGGTTCATCAAATCATTAAATTTTCGATTTTTGTGATTTTCTTTTGTATTTTGACCTTTTGGTTTGTTTATTGTAGTTTATGTCAAATTGAATTCATTTATGAACACTCCTAGATGGAATAGATTATCATTCTATTTGTTTTGATTTTAAAAACAGAATGGAGGAGAGAAATTGTTCCATCTCTTCCCTTCCAAATTGGAGGGAAAAAAATGAGGTATTTAATGGAATGAAGCATGACCTAAGTATACAGTTCACTTACTACCAATTTCTTTTTCTTTTTCTTCATTCATTATTATTGTTTGGGCTGAAAGCAAAATTATTGGAGTACCGTAGGTGTGGTTGGGCTAGGGTGGAGACCTCAAGCGGCCCACAAAGCCGACATTATAGTTAGGCTGACATTTGATGGACTCATAATCCAAAGCAATCCAGCAACAACAAGCCCGGCCCAATCTCATGTCTTCTCCTTCTTCTCCCTCGTCTGCATTTCCGAGCTTCTCTCGTTTCCTCTCCTCGAAGAAGCAGAACCAGCAGCTAAATACACAGAGCTATCAAAATCTCAGATCCCATTTTTTCACACTCCGAACGAAAGTGGTGGTGGTGGATGGCGAAGAACAACAAGTACACCGCCATCAACTTCAACCACATCTACGAGAAAAGCATCACCACCACTCCCACCAACCATCCTGAGAACCCTAACACATCTCTATCCCCTTCCCCTTCCCTTTCTCACTCCTATTCCGCAATCTCTTCTCCCAACAAACCCCACGGCCGCATTCTCGTCCTCACCCGACCCACACCCACACCCACATCCAAACCCAAACCCGTCCTCGCACCCCCTTCGCCGCAACAACCCCAACTCCAGCAACCAGCGAGCCCGTTCCAACCACCCCGGTCCGAACCGGGTTCAGACGCGATTTCTCTCCGTCCGTTGGGCCGCACGGGAACCGGGTCGTCTCTTTCGGCCACCGTTTCGAACCGCGACAACAAAGACAAGGAGCCTCTTCCTTCTCCCAAGCCGGACAAGTTCGTGCCGCCGCACCGTCGGCCGGGGTTCGTGCCGCATCTCAGGCAGCCGGGGCATGACGGGTCGGATATGGGGCTGATGGGTTGCCCGAGATTGAGTGGGAATCGACCGAGTTCGAGTGGATGGTATGTTTTTGTTCTTCTTTGGATTGTAGATGCATATAATATAATGATGCAGGCAGCATTGAGCTTTTTTGTGGTTTTTTCCTCTGCCAATCCTTAGTTCAGGTTGAATATTCGTTGTTATACTTGTAGGGAACCTATCTAATCAAAATATAGCACGTTGCACGATACTTGAATCTGTACAGTAATGATGTTAATGTTAATTTTATATAAATTTTAATCAAACTTTATGTCAATGTTAATGCTATCTGGTTATGTCCATGGAGAGCAATCCCTGCTAAAATGTTCAAGTTATGGGATGAAGATACTATGTTGACCTGAACATCCAGACTCATCAATCCTAAACACATATCAACAGAAATTGAAATTTGGTGGTGCATTGTGGATGGCTGGTGTTAATGGTGTTTTAATTCAACTCTACGGATTAGAGGCATCACTTTTTAAGAGAACAACTGACAGTTGTGACTTTTTTTTTCCCCCTTTGGTTCTCCAACAACGCATAGCACAATATTACAGCTAGAAGCAGGATCATTGCATGTGAGGGGAGGAATAAAGTAATTTGTAATTTGTAAAATTATTTGAAAGAATGAAGTATGTAGTTGGATATATATCATCTCAGTATATTGTGGAGATATGCTGCGTTAAACTTTTCATGGCGTTTTTGTTATTTGAAATGTTTGCATTAAAATTAATCTTTTTTCCATGTCTATGTGCCTGCATATTGAAAATGAAAAGATTAACTAACATTGTGTATGTGTATGACTTTGACAAAATGTCTTTGCACAGAATGGTTATGAAGATCTGATCCAGTCTTGCTTGAAGAGATATACGCATTTCACTACAGATATGGTTTCTCTTTGACAATTCACCGCATGTGTACTTGATACAAATTTTCACAAAAGGTAAACATCTCAAATATTTGAAGAAACCTGACCCCGTGGAACCTTCTCAACTCTCGAGATTGAAATTTATATTGAATCACGTTGTGCATAGTAAAGCTTATACTAGTTAAATGAATTATATATATATAATGATCAAGTCTTCGAACAACAATGTTTTGAATTCTTGCGTGCTATCGTAGCAATATGGAGTATTTGATATTTCTCTTAGGGTGTGTTTGGGAGTTTTGGAGGGGATGGGAGGGGAAAGGAGAGTTTGTGATCAATATTTTACCTATTTGAGTGGTTAAAAGTATGTAAAAACCCTCCAAAACCCTCCAAAGTCACATCTCTATTGCATTTTTTGAGTTCTCCCAAATTGGAGGATTTTTGAAAATGTACTAGAGGGGAGGACTTTGGAAAGTTTTGGAGGGTTTCAAAATGTTTTCTCTATCTTTTTCTCCTATCTATACAACTAAAACATTGGAGTAAACTCTCCCCTCCCCTCCCTTCCAAACACACCCTTACTGTTAATGATTGAATGCACACCACCTTCAGTAGTTGCATTAAAATATGGTTAAAGTAGGAGACACTGATGATTCATATAATTCAAATAAGTAATGTGAGCAAACACATTTTTCTTTTAGTTGCTTGAAATTCATTTGGGTCTTATTATTTTGCATTAACATTGAAGTAGACTTTACACTTTTATTTTAATGAAACTTGACTAAAAATAACAATTACAAATTTTAATAGTTATAAATATCTTTAAAATTAGAAACACTCGCACCCAAACATACTTAAGTACATGCATGGTGGAAAAAAAAATGGACAGTGAAAAGGAGGATACATGTGGACAAAAAGGTCATAGAGAACAAAACCAACAGAAGATATGTCAAAATGTAGTATATATACTACGGATAAAACCTCAATGAGTTACTTTAATAGTGACCAGTTGAAACCCCCATTACTTGTCAACGGTGATACTATGGATAAACCTCAATGAGAGACTTAAAACCCAGAACTGGAGTTATCTTGTAGTTTCTGAATCCGGCAGAGAAAAATAGTTTGGACCATTCTTTTTCATTTCTCTCTTTTCCAGCTACCATCACCATCATCTCCAAATCATAAAAGATTTGCGCTTCAATTGATTCATCGTTAGCCTTATCAATATTCCCCATCACCGCGTCTATGATTATCACCTTCCCTTCTTTCTCTTTGCCCGCCGCCGCAATCGCCTCCTTGCATTTCTTTAGTATCTTCAGACATTCCTCATCACTCCAATCATGTAATACACCCTGCATGCCAAAACTCAACTTATATCAAGCAATGACATGAAAATATAAGTAGTTCATTAATGTCGAGCATGGTCCATATCTGAGCTAACGGTGAGGAAATTTAGTAGATATAATATTGACTAGATATTCGACAACAACTTTATCTATATACTTCTTATGAACTCAAATATAAGGAAAAAAAATTAATTCATGCTAATTAAAAATATGATTTAATTTTCTTAATTTTATCTAAAAAATAAAATTTATTTCCTAAATCATCCTTGATAAAAGGGGTCGAATTACAAATTGAATTAATAAGGGTATTTTGTAAATAAACTCATTAAATAGGGTTACATCAATTAAAATTTGCTTATAATTTGGATCACAATTATTTTTTGTTTATATTCAATTCTGGAGTAGTATACCTTGAGTAAAATGGAATTGGTAGGAGGAATTGTGTCAAACATGTCCCCTCCCACATATTTTAGGTTCTCACCACCTTGCAAGCCGGCAACAACACGTGGGAGATCAAACACAACGCACTCGAGTTGTGGGAATGACTTGGCAATGGCCTTAGCCATAGTTCCCGTGCCTCCCCCAACATCAACCAACGATTCCAACCCTTCGAACACCCCTCTACACTTGTCCATCACCACACTGGAAGCCAATCGAGTTTCGCTTGCCATGGCATCATTGAACAAGTGACTAAATTCGGGGTCACAGCCAGCATAATCCCAAAATGCAATCCCATTGTTTTCCGTGTGAAACGGTGTCAGATCATCATTTTTGAACCAGGTAGAAAGTTGGTGCCACGGCTTAGTGAAGACCGGAGAGAGTATGACATGCAACAAAGATGTCATACCAAAGGGATGGTGTTTGAGTAGTAGCCTAGATGCATCGGTGAGCCCATACCTCACTTCTAGCTCATTTTCATTAGTGATGTCGTGATTATTCTGTTGAGAGAAGAAGCCAGAATGGGTCAAAATTCGCATCAAGCGATGAATGCCATCAGTTTTGGAGGGGTGGATTGGTAGAGAAGCAATGAGTTCTGAGAGTGGAATGGGTTGGCCATATTTGTGTATAACATCTGGTATGCACAATTCAATTGCACATTTAAGGGAAATGGAGTGTATGAAGCTGAAGATGTGATTGAAGACCTGGGTTTGAGCTCGAACCAATTTGGCAGCATGGTCTTCACCGTGGGATCCCATGTTAGTCTTTTTTTGGTGCCTCAAACTCAACTATACCAGCTCGATTTTGAGGTGTGGCAGGAAACCTCACACTGATTGGCTCCATTTTTAAAGGGAGCAGGTGTCCTGTTGCTGCTGTTAATGTATTGATGAGATAATTATAATTTATAAGAATATTTATTATAATGTTGTTGCGTCAAAAAGTAAAATTATTGCAGACACCCAGGGGGACAAATTGATGTGCCAAAATATTTTGTTAAACCAAATCCAAATCTAAATATTTTGTTAAAGTTGCCACTTGCAGAAAACTATATAATATTTGTCAAAAAAAAAAAACCATATAATATTCTTCACGTTTTTAATTTCTCTCCGTAATTTGTAATGTGTTCAAGATGAAAAATTTCTTTCATAACAACTTCGTACTATGCGTATCTAGGAACTTTTATTTTCCATTGCAGCTACTATATGGCAATTTATTGTCAATAATTTGACGTAGTTGAGGGCTTTTTCTTTTGGTTAATTTGTTTGGGTATATACGCTAACAGCATATCCAATACTAGAACCCATTTTATGTTCTTATTTCTCTTTTAGTGGGTCCAAATATGTCACATAGCATTTTAGATTTTTTGCTACTTTTTCACTCCAATGGTAGAACCCAACATTGGTTCTTAACTTATCTTTAGTGGGTCTTACAATTATATTGTTTTTTGCAAGAAAATAATTTTTAATGTGTAAGAACCGGTTCTTCTTATATAAGAATCGTTTTTACACGTGTCAATCATGTCAACTAGCTCTAATGCTACAAAAACTAAGAATTGATTCTTATGTGTACATTAACAAATTGTTCTTTTTATAAATTTAACAAAATTTCAAGTTGTCACTGCATAACGTATTCTTTTTGAAAAATAAGGTTTACACTTTACATTATGTCAATACCACGACTATTTCGACTATGTGTTGAAATGCACTGCATGTCGATGAAGACATATCTGAGAAACCAACTTCAGGATCAAGCAAATCAAGAGCATGGAAGTTGTGAAGGTAGTGGGAAGTTACCATGACAGTTACTTTTTGATAAGCCAAGGTAGCTAGTGACTAGGAAGTTTGTACCTAGTGGGTTTGTTATTTCCTATTAAATGAAATGTGTTAATTTACATTATTAACGTTTGTCTATTAGGTGGCAAAATTGTAAGACTAATAGTTAGAAACTTTTGTCTATAAATAATAGTTAGATTGTTGTGATCTGGGTTGGAAATTTGCATCACTTGTATTCCTAAAATGCCTAACACATCCGCTCTCATAGGATTACTGACCATCTGAAAAGCAATGTATGCACTTCCCTCTATTTTAATTTAATTCAAGTTTGTTTCCTTTATTTTCTTCTTTATTTTTGCATTTGCTCTTCTTCTACTGTTCTTCAATTCTGAGAGTGTTACTCTTAGAGTTTTATTTTTTCTCTCGCTTTATGCTCGAAGTCTATTGCTAGAAATTTGTGTAAAACACCGTAAACCTATCAACTTGAGCAGCCCTTAGAGGACTGAATTCGAGTCCCAAATTATCGAAATGGTGACGAAAAATCACCATAAACACATTAATAACTTTTACCGGGAATTGCTAATATATTATTTTTAAGAAAGAGTATGTTAACAAGTTACACATTTGGATTAAATTAAATGCAACGGAAACAATTAAGCCGTGATTCCACATGTTGTACACGAGTTTAATGACTTCAGCATTTTTTATTTATAAAATCTTTTATTTACTCATACTTGATATTCATGATTTCATATGTTAGCAAGGCTTCGTCTAGGATCAGGTTTCCCACCATGGGAAAGCCTATATTTGAAAAAAAATAAATTACTTTTGACCCTTTAACTAATTCAAATTTGACATCGACACCTTCTCCTCAGCGCATCGTTTCCGCCGTGCACGACTGGTCCTCGGTGAAGCTCGGCCTGGACCTCGGGTTCTGCAGAAGAGGGATTCTTCTTAACGCGGTGGCGTCGCAGCTGAAGAAGGAGGGGAGCTCCGGGAGGGTGGCGGTGTCGCGGTCACGATCGAAGAGGACGACGTTGTCGACGCTCCGGTCACGATTCTGAGATTGAGGTGAAAAAGATGAGTAGGCCCACGACGACGTTGTTGACGCTAGGACCCTTCTTCTTCTGGTGGCAGTCACTGTGCTCACGGCGGGGATAGCTGCTGTCACGACAGCTAGGGGCTTTCCCCCTTTCTTCTTCTCTCTTATCTGTTCTCTGCTCCCTTTGATTTTTTTTGTTCTTCTTCTTCTAATTTTTTGTTACTGATTTTTACTAGTTAATCAATAAATGTGTGTTGCAGAACCCATGGTGGGGGACAGAGGTGGGTTTTGAATTTGAGTTAATCTTTTTAATTTTTAAAAGTTAAGGGGTTATATTTTTCAAATTTAAATTAGTTAAGAGATCAAAAGTAATTTATTTATTTTTAAATATAAGTTTTCCCACAGTGGGAAACCTAATAAGCTTTTCCATCCTAGACGGAGCCAATATTAGGATTGATGTTTTGGAACGAGAGATTAGTGTACTCATACATTAGCAGTCCGTGAGTTAAAAAAATTCCTCAATTTAATTAGAAATGATAGAGTAATTTTTGTGTTAGGTTAAAATATTTATACTAAATTTTACATCAAATTTATTTTTCAAATAAAACATTAAAATATAAATTACTTTATTTTAAACTCAATTTTAACTGAATCAATTATGTAAAATCAAATTCATTTAAAATCATTTTGACAAACATTCACTCAAATCTTCCATACATCACGCTAATACGTAATAAAAGCCACGTCCATCCAACTTTTTCTTAATATTATTACAAATTATTCACACATCTCAATTATTGCAAGTTTTTTTTTCCAAATAGGCAAATATACTATAGGATCGGATTTCAGTGCGTTTAGATATTTTCGGGAATAATGGAATATGAAAAACATTTTTTAATATAAGGAGGTACATCCTATAATCCAGACAAGAAAAAAAGGTGACATCCTATGATCAATCAATGACATGTCCTTATATAATAATTATTTTTCTCCTTCGGAGCCACAACCTTCTGTTTAACAGAAGATCCAAAAGTCGTTTATCTTAAAACCCTCTCTGTTTCTGTGGTTAGTGAGTTATGGAGTTGGAGCAGTTATTAATTCTTTCTTGAGTTCTAGTTTTTAGAGCTGTGGATTTTAGTATGTTGATTGAGAGATGCGAAGAAGTCACGAATCTAACTATAACTCCGCGAGTGAACGCAAAAAAGCAAACCTGACTAGACGGAACTACAGTTGTGATTGCGCTTGAACTAATAATAGAAATAGTAGCTGGGGCCTATCGCTTTGATCTTTCTCTTCCTGTAGCTGATGCTAGGCGCTCCCAAGAGCTCTTCTAGAGTCATATGAATGTGCAGCTCCTTCTCTGTCTTCTATCGACGCAGGGGTTCTTCGCACCTGGATAGTACCAGGACCCTTGTGCCCCGGGATTCGGTCAACAAACAAAGGAAATTAAAACACACCCTTCTTTCTGTCGACAATGATGAAAGTTGCGTTCCTTTGATGAAAAACATTTCTATACCCAGATTTACCTTTACCAAATTGAATTATTTGTATTAATTTGCAAGAGTGTCAACGTACTGTAAAAAGGCATGCCTATTTCATATATAACTCACCACTAGGTGTCCATAAAACACCTGCAAGTAAACATCAGTTGAAAAATTATTATAACGTACTTAATTTCTTTAAAAAAGTATTATGATGGACTACAAAATAGTAAAAATCCACGTAACACAAAATTTGATCAGTCACAATCCTCAATCAGCATAGGATTGAGATGGTCAGGCTCTATCAAACCAACCAAGACGCATTTTTTGACATTTCAAAACAAACGGAAAACAAATTGAAGAGACAAAAAAAAGTGTACATAATTTAAAATGCTTTCAGTTCTTTCTTTCCGGGGTGGGTACTAACTAATTAGAAGAATTAAAAATCAAAATTCCGTTTCTCTTAAGGTAGCTTTCCTCTCCTATCAGTAACTAACGTGCTGTACCACCCTTTGTCTTTCATCAGCATCCTCATGCTCCACCTGAAAACAATGAAAATCAAGGTTGTAATATCAGGTTTAGAACCTAAAAGAAATTTTGGGTATGTCATACATATCTAAGCCCCATAACTGTGAACAATGCTCTAATACGGAACTTATTTAAATTTACACCACACAGCACTCGTGCAGTCACTTTGGTATTGCTTATGCTTTTCTAAAGTTACTTCTAAAATTAAGGATGGAATTAATTGGTACCTCTTATTCTTCAAACACAAGAACACTAACCACAAAATTACAACGAATTGAGTTTGGCATAATTATTTGTCATAACTTTCAGAATCAGAGTGTAGCTTTGGCAAAGCAAACATAAAACCAAAACTACTTAATATCAAGCAACAGAAAGGGAATGAGCAAGAATTTGATTGATTCACATAATTGTCAGCATATGGATAAAACATGCACACATGAGTGATATAACATATTAAGTCACAGAGGATTGGCTTTGCCATCAACTTCCAAAAATGGAGGCATCAGCCCTATTTTTCAATCTCAGAAAAACAAAATATTTCTGCACTCTACCAACATCATCTATCTCGATTCCCGACAGTTCAAAGCAATGAAATTTTAGTCTATGGCATCATTTACTTAAAATCAGTATTAGAAGCCTTCAAATTATAACAATATTAACAGTAATATATATATATATATATATTGGAACAATGATACACCAAAGTTCCCCAAAGAAGTGGTTGAGTTGTCGTTCACAGAAATTAATTCCAAGCAGTACAAATAGTCAATAGCATTTAAAAGAACAGACTTACAGACATTTTTTAATAGAAGGAATCAGTATATAATTACCTCAACAAGGACCTTTCCTTTCTTCTTTGATTTAGAATCAAGGGCTTCCTTCTCATGTTTCTTTGAAGCTAAAGTCATTTTCCTTTTGGCTCTCCTTCGATCAACAGCTTCTAACTCTTCATCTTCAGAGCTTCCAGCTGCATTAGTAGACTTCATCATGCTTTTGCCTTTTAAATGTGCAAGTATCAAACTTTTTCCAAACTCGCAAACACAGACAGCTTCCTTCTCAAATGATAGTCTCTCACCTTCCAACACATGTCTCATTTGGATGCAAGAAGAAAATGGGAGGAAGGAAAATGGGTAGAAAGAAAATAAAGAGAAAATGAGTGGATTTTGTATATTGTTTAGATGGAGAAAAAATGGAGAGAGAAAAGTATCATCTTCTCTCCAGTTGTTTGGTTGGCCGGAAAGTGAGAAGAAAATGAATAATTGAAGTAATATCTTTTTCATCCTCGATAAATAAGAGGAATCAAATGGACTCAACACTAGATGAAAGACACAAATAGATGGGTAAAAATTAAAGTGTAAAATTGTCTCCTTAAATATGTTTTCTCTCCACTTGAGGAAAGAAAACTTCAATGTGGGCCCCACATAAAAATTACTTCATCTCTATTTTCTCTCCATGACCAAATGAGGAAAAAAACAGTTTATTCCTCTCATTACCCAACTTCTCTTCTATTTTCTACCCAACCAAGCAAGGTGATAATGAAATAATCCATACATAAAACAGACAATGCAGTTGTCTCATGATGCAACTAAGCATTTGAATTACTAGCAATGCAGAAACCAGCATTCTATTGGACTGGTGATGTGTTTTTTTTTTTGGGGGAGGGGAGGGATTAGAACTCTTTTATCATTTCCCTTGTTTCTATGAATTATTATATTGTAATAACTTGGAAGTTACCAGAAGACAAGTGATTGTAAATCTATGATTAAAAGTGCAAAGAATTAGAAGAACTGACTGCAGTATCAAAACTATAAAAAATGAAGACGTGACAAATTACTAGAGTATAAATTATGCGGTCAATAAAATTCTCATCTAGAATTTTCAGCAGTTATTTTGAAGTTGAAAATAAACTAAGACAATAACACTCCTATTTGTCATGTTTGCCCAGCTCAGTGAAAAACATCGGTCACACAACTTACATAACTATCCTATCATGCATATCTTATTCAGAATCCTCTGTATCTGGGTTTCAATTATGCAGAAGCAAATTCCTTGATGAGTGAAGAAATATTTTACTAAACATTTTTCATTACCTATTCCACTATTTCAATACACATTAAAAAAATGCCATCCATATATATTTTAGCATGTGAAAAATGCTCCATGCATATTGCAAAGCCTCTAAACTAAATGTTACCATTTTCAGCATCGTCATCATCACCCTGAGACTCGTGAATTGCAAAGCCACCAAAATCTTCCATGTCATCTTCCTCTTCAAGTTCATCATCCCCTTCTACATATTCTATTTCTGATTCCTGTTCAATTTGAGAACAAGATTAAGAAATTAAACCAGGTCAGCAAATTAAGAAGTTAAATTTCAAACAGTTTTGATTGAAACACAATTGACAGCAAAGCAAAATGGATTAGTAAATATGTACCTCTTCATCAGCAGGTTGAAGTTTCTCCATATCAAGAACTTCATTGTATGCTTTAGCAGGATAATTGTATATATCACCTTGTTGATAAACTCCTTTTTGAAGGCGTTCTACTAGCTCTTTCACAATAGACTAAGTAATATTCAAAAGCAACAATGAGGAAAGTGAAGCTAAAATATAATCTAACGTGCATGGGTAACATTAGGAATAACTATAACCTTATCTAATAAAGCTGCTTTTTCAGCCTTCTCCTCTCTTCTAGCTTCTGTCTTTTTCTCCTTCCTTGGAGCTGTCACTATTTTCTCCCTATAAAACAACCACCACAATAACCAACATGATCAATCAGGCTACTGTTATGGAGAAACAGCTATGAAATTTCATTGAAGACAATGGTCAAAATACAGATAAAGAAGATGAAGAATTGCCATATGAATGTAAATTTATAATAGTATCGAAAGGAAACAATATGCCGAAAATGAAAAAACTCCAAAAATCAAATGTTCAGGATCAACATGCAGAAGTCAAATAATATGAAATTTAGAGCATATGTAGCACAAGCTTCTTCTAGACATATTGGGCACTGCTTAACAGGATAAATCGAGATGCAAATGAGAATTCAATTTCAAACCTTGTCTTCAAAGCAAGTTTCCTCATGCGTATCCGCATCTGGGTCATTTTGGTCAAACGCTGTTTTATCTTGTGTATAAGAAGCTTGGGCCAATACATCTGTCAATGCAGAAAGGCCAGGCAAGCAATTAATCTCAACAATTACTAATAAGCAAAATGTCAAATATCTAAATATTGCAAAGACAGACTACACAGATATGCAGTACCAGATGTTTGTCTATGACTTCAAGTGCCTGCTCGTAATTCCTAGGCAGCTTAACTCTTTCCCACAAATCCTTCGGCATATGAGCTCTTTCTATAGTTTTCATGTAAAGGTAAAACACTCCTGCAGCACACAATACAATTGTATCACTATGTGCATACTCTGCCACAAATTCCCCACTCATTGCATTCACCATTGAAAAGGATACAACCATTTAATCATTGATATATTACGTGAAACAAACCAAATTATTCCATATGGGTGCATGAAGAACCAAAATGTATAAATAAAATGAAGTGCCTTGATTTCTAGCTGAAATCTAACCCTTTTTTTTTAAGTGTGTGTGTAAGCAAAAGTACCATTGTCTTCCCGAATGGTGGCATAGCGACTATTAGCTAAAGGGCACGAGCTTCGGTTACAAATTCCAGTGACGTTGTAAGGGTTTCTACAAAAATTCCCCGTCTTGATTCTACAAACAAAAACAGAGCTGTTAACCATTGAAACCGGTAACGGAAACAACAGAGAAAACCCACAAATCCGAAGAAGAGTGTGAAATAAAAGCAGGGTATTTACTTGGCCATGAAACTGCAATGGTTGTGCCTGATAACTTGCCATATAACCTCGTCGTGCTGCATCTTTGGACTAAAATTTTAAGGATTTTCCTTCGGGTGTTGAGGTTTTGGGGTGCGACGACTTCGACGGTGGAGTCTACGGCGGCGCGTACCAACACGAAGATGGAGTTCGTTTGGGGGGTCGGAGTGAGGAGTGAGACAAGCGCGGCTGCGAATGATGGAAGGGAAGGCTTCCCTTTGAGAGAGCGAGAAACGACGGTGCCCTGCTTCGAAACGTTGTCGTTCTGCTTATATGTTGGGTTTTCTGTTTATAGCCTTTGGAAAATGATTTTTTTAATTTTTTTTTCAGAAATTTTCAAAGAAAAAATTAGTCCGTTTTTATTCTAAAATAAATTAATTTAAACATATTTTAAATAATTAGTTATTCAAATAAGAACAAAAATGGGAACTTTTAACTTAAAATGATATGTAATGTGTAGAGAGTATGATAAAAAAAAGTTAAATTATATTTGAATATTTATAAATTGCATTTATTTTTAATTTTTTTATAAAAAACATTTAATGTGTATGTGTGGAAGAAATGTCAAATGAAACCTATTGGGACTACTGTGAAACTAAATGTCGATGGCATCTTTTTTGGTAATCCTAAACGATATGACGATATAGGCTTAATCAGGAATTCAAATGGTGATTAGTTAATGGGGTTATCGAGCAACTATGGCTACACTACTAATTTGAATATTAAATTACAAGCCATAGCTCACTGTTTGATTTTAACTCGGAGCAACGGCCATAGAGAGGTCATGTGCGAGTTTGACTCTACAACCACTTTAGTCTTGATTGAAGAAGGCGAGCAAAACACTCACCGCTATGCCCCCTTGTTGAGCATATAAGATCTTTTATGCAAAACCCTTGCAGTTTGTCTTTCCATCATTCTATACACAAAGAGAATGATTGTGTTGATTGGCTAGCCAAGTTTGACACTGACTTAGTGTTAGCACACCTGCAAAAATTACGTTAGAAATCAACTGCAGAAGGGTGGCGAGGAGAAGCCTGAGGCGTGCAGAATGCACTGCCCTCAAGGATTTATCCGCGGGTTGCGTAAATCCTCCAGGGGTACAGCGGGCTCGTCTCAGCGGTGGCCGAGGATATCAGAACAGGTCGAATTCTACGAAGCAGAAGGCGGATGTTTAACCCAGGGAAATAAAGGAAAGGAAGAAGTCGAAAGGAGTTGAATGCTCTGGCAGTGACATGAAGCACGGTTTTATTAAGCATGGAGCAACTGATAAGGAGAGAAAAATATGCAGATAAAGATCTGCTAGCCGTTTTAAAAGATTTGGTACGAATGAACCTGGACATCTGTGAAGGCCGGATTAAAACGTTGTGGGTGAAGGAAATCTGCTTAGTGGACGATTTTTTTGGGAAGGCTAACATCAAATCCGGTTGAGGCCTAAAACAAGAACTTTCGGATAAGGCTTCTGAAGTTCAAAATATTTTCGAAAAATCGGACTGAAGCAAAAGGTCGTGAGGCCCATTATATTGGGCGCAGGGGGGGCAAATCGGAGGATTTACACTGAAATCGTCCAATTTGGCCTGTGCTTGTGTGCGCGCGAGGCCATCCCTTTTTCTAGCTTGTTTAGAACCTTGAGGCACAACTTAGTATATAAAGCCTTAAAAAAACTCTTTGCCCAAGCAATGTGGGACTTGTAACTTTTGGAAATATTTCACAACATAAAACACAACAATCCCCCACATATTTCAAAAGTTTCAAAATACCTTTAAAGAGACAAAAGAGATTTCCTGGGTTAAACATCGTGAGTACAGTGCATCAATCTAGTAAAGCATGCTTTATGAACCAGACCTAGACTGATTAGGCTTAACACACAGTGAATTGGTAAAACAAACTTTATGAACCAGAGACACTTCTTATGTGTTAGAGGTCTATCAATCGCACCACACCCCCACAATTCTCGCTGTTAACGCTGTGTTACGCGAATAGGCCATGCGCGTGCCTGGTATTCATGAGTGCTCTAGAGATTTCGCCAAGATCTCATACAAGCGGCCCCACTTGACACTCATATAGGTGATTCCATCAAGTGTATGCTACAAATCATACACCACCCATAAGGGAAATGGAATGTCATTAAAAGCTTTTGGGCTTATCCCTCAAGTAATGCAGTATCTAGCACTTTCTCACACCATAGGAATGGACTAAGTAAATTTAGTGCTAGCAGAATTAATAAGTGGCTTGTTTTTACCCATATGAACCTTCTTCATGGGGTCTCCAATCACAAAGGTTGGGTTCCCATCACTTATTAATTTCAAATGGCTTTAAGTCTCATTCCCCTCGATGTTCCATATATCATGTTCCTCCCTAGGGGTTTCGTCAGAGGATCAACCAAATTCATCTCTGACCTAACATAATCAATTGATATTATCCCATCTTTTAGCAGCTACTTCACAACATTGTGTCTCAATTGTATATGTCTGTTTTTGCCATTGAAAGTTTTATTCTTTGCAACGGCTATCGCCGATTGGCAATCACAATGCATTGACACTGATGGGGTGGGTTTTATTCCCAATGGAATATTAGCTAAGAAGTTCTTCAACCACTCAGCTTCACTACCAGCTAGTTCTAGAGCTACAAACTCTGATTCCATAGTAGATCTAGCAATTATGGTTTGTTTTGCTAATCTCCACGTCACCGCACCACCACCAAGTGTGAACACATAACCACTAGTGGACTTTGTCTCATCTGAATCAGAGATCCAGTTAGCATCGCTGTATCCTTCTAATACAGCGGGAAATCCACTATACTCAATACCATAATTTATGGTACCTTTCAAATATCTCATGAGTCTAGCAAGTGCATCCCAATGGTTCTGATTTGGACTATGGGTATACCTACTCAATCTACCTACTGCATAGGTGATGTCAGGTCGAGAAAAGTTCATCACATGCAGTAAGCTCCCAATAATCTGGGCATATTGAGTTTGATCAACAAGATCACCTCTATTTTTCTTCAACTGAGAGTTAGCATCATAAGGGGTACTTACTGACTTAAAGTCAAAATAGCCAAACTTCTTTAGAAGTTTTTCAACATAATGTTCTTGGGATAGTATGATACTATCACCCTTCCTTATGATTTTAACTCCCAGAATTACACTTGCTTCACCCATGTCCTTCATATCAAATTTAGAGGCAAGAAAAGATTTAGTTTTAACCACAATATCATCACAAGTACCGAAAATAAGCATGTCATCAACATATAAACATATAATCACACATTCACCATTCAAAGATTTAGTGTACACACATTTATCTACTTCAATAGAAGATAAACTATCATCAATCAAGGTTTGATTGAGTTTTTCATGCCATTGTTTCGGTGCTTATTTTAAACCATATAAAGATTTGAGAAGTTTACACACTTTATGCTCTTGACCAGAAATTATACATCCTTCGGGTTGAACCATAGATATTTCTTCTTCCAAATCACCATTTAAAAAAGTTGTTTTCACATCCATTTGGTGAATAACAAGTTTATAAATAGATGCCAAAACTATTAAAACTCGAATTGAGGAAATTCTGGTTACAGGAGCAAATGTATCAAAGTAATCAATATTTAATTTTTGTGTAAAACATTTGGCTACTAGCCTAGCTTTATATTTTTCAATAGAACCATCAAGATTATATTTCCTTTTAAAAATCCATTTACAACCAATTGGTTTTGCTCCTGGAGGTAAATATACCAAAATCCAAGTATTACATTTTGAAATAGAATCAATTTCAGTTTTAATAGTTTCTTTCCAAAATTTTGCATCAGAAGAAGAAATAGCTTCAGAAAAAGTTTCAGGATCCTTTTCAACAAGGTAAGTATAAAAATCATTTCCGAAGGATGTTTCCTTCCGTTGTCTTTTACTTCTTCTCAAATCCTCATATTGGTTATTACTTGCAAGTTCTAAAGGAGTGTGAGAAACATTTCCAGGTTTGAGAGGAAACACATTTTCCAAGAAATCAGCATTTTTAGTCTCAATAATAGTGTTGCAATCAAGAACATCACATTTAAGAACAAGAAATCTATATGCAGCACTATGTTCAACATAACCAATCAACATGCAATCAGAAGTCCTAGATCCTATTTTTCTTTTCTTAGGGTCAGGTAACATAACTTTAGCTAAGCACCCCTACACTCTCAAATATTGCAAGTTAGGCTGATAACCTTTCCACAACTCATAGGGTGTTCTACCTGTTCTCTTATGAGGAATCCTATTTTGTAAAAACATGCAGTTAAAAGAACTTCACCCCAAAGGTTGTCAGGCGCAGAAGAACTAACAAGCAAAGCATTCATCATTTCCTTTAAGGTCTTATTTTTTCTCTCAGCTACACCATTAGACTCAGGCGAATACGGTGGAGTTACCTCATGTATAATACCTTCCTTATCACAGAATTCATTAAAAAGAATATATTCGCCACCCCTATCAGATCTAATCCTTTTAATCTTCCTATTTAGTTGGTTTTCTACTTCTGCTTTATATGAAAGAAACATATCAAAGGCTTCATCTTTATTCCTTATCAAGTAAACCTTAGCATATCTAGAGAAATCATCAATAAAAGTCACATAATACTTTTTACCTCCTCTAGTAGGAGTTTGTTTCAAATCTCCTAGGTCGGTATGAATTAAATCAAGCAATTCAGACACACGATGCACAGAAGGACATGACTTTTTGGTTAATTTAGATTCAATGCATACATCACATTTATATAATAGTTTATTACTACAGCTCGATATCATGCCAAGATATTTCAATTTCTTAACATACGAATAATTAACATGTCCTAGTTTAGCATGCCAAATATCATACGAGTCAACCAAGTACGCAGAAGAAGATGCATTATTATTAATAACTTCAGAAATATTGAGTACAAAAAGTCCCTAATCGCAATACCCTTTCCCAATGAACACATTGTTCTTTGTCATTACTATCTTATCATATTCGAATGACACCTTAACCCCACCCTTGCTTAAAAGTGCTACAGAAATCAGATTAGTCCTAATAGTAGGTACATGCAGCTCATCACACAGAGCCAAGGTCTTCCCAGATGTGAGCTTCAACATTACTTTGCCTTTCCCTAGAACCGCAGCATTTCTAGCATCACCAAGAAAAACTTCATCTTCTCCATCCCCCACAGCGGAGTAGGAGGTAAAGGCAGCTTTGTTAGCACAGATGTGCCTGGTAGCTCCAGAGTCTACCACCCATTTGCTCACATTACTCACCAGGTTCACTTGAGAAACGACCGCAACGATAACATCATCTCCTTCAACCAAGTTAGCCTTGGGTTTAGGAGGATTGTCATTCCTCATCACCCGATGTCTGCACTGATGTGCATGATGACCTGGCTTACCACAAACAAAGCAAGTACTTCTTCTTTTGAAGTTTGAGTTAGGGTTAGCAACTCTAGGTACATGATCAGGTTTATTGTCATACCTTTTCTTGTTGTGAGACTTGTTTTGAGGCTTGTTTTGGACTAAGTTTGCTCGAGATGATAAAGTCTTTGCCCTTGCAGGCTTGCACTCCTTGCGGTTGGTATCTTCAATTATGATGTGCTTGATCAAGTCTGTCAGAGATAGCTGTTTCTGTTTGTGCTTCAACTGCTATTTGTAGTCCTTCCAAGATTCAGGTAGCTTTTCAATGAGCAGTCCAGCGATGAATGCATTTGGCAAGTCGATGTTTTCAGCCTTGAGATCTTCCAGCAGCCTATGGTACTCATTTATTTGCACCTTGATATCTTTGTCTTCGGTCATCTCCCAGTGATAGTAGTTACCAATAACGAACTTTTGTTTGCCAGCATCCTCAACAGTATACTTAACATTCATGTTGTCCCATATTTTCTTGGCTTCCTTATATTGGCAGTAGACATCGAAAAGCTCATTAGAAAGAGTACTAATGATAGTGTGGCGGCATACCTTATTTGCATAGGTCCACTCATCCATGCGTTTTTTTATCTTCGGATGGCGGTTTAGGATTGTCGAGGACCCATGCAACGCCATGCATATCGAGGATCGTGTGAACTCGTTCCACCCAACGTCGGTAATTCTGGCCGTCGAACACCTCGATCTTAGAGATATCTGGAAACGGCTTCGCAAAGGTCACAGCAGGAGCAGGTTGGACGACAGGTGCAGGACCGCCATTCGGTCCATCACTGTTTTGTTGATTGTCGTCGTCGGCCATAGCTAAATTTAAATCCTTGAGATTGTTAGCGCACTTGCAAAAATTACATTAGAAATCAACTACAGAAGGGTGACGATGAGAAGCCTGAGGTGTGCAGAATGCACTGCCCTCAAGGATTTATCCGCGGGTTGCGCAAATCCTCCAGGGGTACAGCAGGCTCGTCTCAGCGGTGGCCGAGGATATCAGAACAGGTCGAATTCTACGAAGAGAAGGCGGATGTTTAACCCAGGGAAATAAAGGAAAGGAAGAAGTCGAAAGGAGTTGAATGCTCTGGCAGTGACATGAAGCACGATTTTATTAAGCATGGAGCAACTGATAAGGAGAGAAAAATATGCAGATAAAGATCTACTAGTCGTTTTAAAAGATTTGGTACGAATGAACCTGGACATCTGTGAAGGCCGGATTAAAACGTTGTGGGTGAAGGAAATCCGCTTAGTGGGCGATTTTTTTGGGAAGGCTAACATCAAATCCAGTTGAGGCCTAAAACAAGAACTTTCAGATAAGGCTTTTGAAGTTCAAAATATTTTCAAAAAACTGGGCTGAAGCAAAAGGTCGTGAGGCCCATTATATTGCGCTAAGCCAATGAATGCCATAGGGGTTCAGAGGGTTAAATTTTAGTTGTTGTAGCTATTGATTTATTTCCTATTGATAAAAAATGGAAATACTATTATTTTTTTTATAAAAGTGAGATAAATAATTCTTCTATACATATATAGATATATTCAATATTAAAGTTAGGTTTGGATAATGTGTTTGAGAATTTCAAACTCTAAGAAATTCAATTTCGGTTTCATTCATTGACAAAAGCTATACATAGACAAAGTAATTCAATTTGTCTCTTTTATGACTATTTTTAACTTTAATATTGTGGGGCGATAATTCATTATCATCAAGTGTCAAACGTAGAATATTTATACTTTTAATAACATTTTATACAATATAAAATTAATCAATTAAACTATTAAAGTAAAAGTCATCATTAAGTAAAAAATAAGTGTATAAAGTTTCATACAATTCAAAAAATATTTGATAATTCACTATATTACTTTTATATTAACACGTGATATAATATTTAAAATATAAGTATATATTTACTATATATATATATAGGAAAATTAATAAACCCAGGTATTAAATATTTTTTTACTTACACCATTTAGTAAAAAAATTTAAACAATTTACTTTTAAATCATAAGTAATTTCTGTATATTCAAGGGGAACTTTTAATTTAATTCAATAATTATATTAGATTATTACAAAACCAAAACCTGCAGCAAACAGAAGAAAGAAGGAGGAGGAAGAAGGGGCATAGAAGAAACCAGTTCGGATTATATTCTCAAGTTTACATCTTAGGTAATCAACACAAAGGAAATAATAATAGCTCAATAGAGATTGTGGTACCGGAGTGAAGGAGAAATTTTGATCAAAAGGGGCAAAAAAAAAAAAACAGTACGCTATGTGATGATAATGGATGATTGAAAAATAGTATAATAAGATGTATGTATTAGAGATAGATTTGTAGAATAATAGATGTGGGCCATTTTATGAAAAACTGATTATACGTTCTGCATCTTTTCAATTTGTGGGCCATTTTTATTTTTTTTGGTTGAGGGAGGAGGAAGGAGGCGGTGGGGGTGGATGAAGGTGGTGGTGGGCAGAGAGAGAGAGAGAGAGAGAGAGAATGTGTGTGGGTGGCGGCAGCGGCGGCGCTGAGAGAGTGGGCCACGTGGCAGGTTCCTACAAATTTTAAATTATATAGCGTGCTTACGTGGCATTTGAATATGACACGTCTGATTAATAAGGTGACGTGTCCATGTCATCTCAACCCCAAATCACTAAAAAGACTAAAATCAAACAAAAATTATTTTATTAGACTCAAAAAATTTGACTAAAATTATTAAACACTAAAATTAAAACGATTCAATTTAGAAGGACCTAACAACCAATAAAAAATTAGTATCGAACCATACTCCTTTACTTTTACGCAGTTGGCATTCATGGTGCTTGTTGTGAATACCATCATGTTCCTGTTGAGCAAGAAAAATGTGTAGTTAGATAGATGATCGTCGCTGGCTCACTCCTGCTTTACGATTAACCTTGTAGCTGTTCAATTTGAGGAAAAGAAAAAGAGTTTGGGGTGGTGTTGACTTATCCAAAACTAACTGAGGCTGGGAAAATTCAGAAATGGTAGTACTCCCGCTAGTGAAGCTGGGAACACTCGCTCTCAAAACGGCGTGCAAACCCATCGCCAATAGGCTCAAGAAAGAAGCTGGTTACCACCCAAAGTTCCGTAATCTCATCATCAGCATTGCCCAGGTAAACCTTCTTTCCCCCTTTTCATTCATTTCTCTGTTTCCAATCCATCCATTAACAGTAACACTGACACGACACGGTGGGTTTTTTGTGTGTGTGTGTGTTAGGCCAATCATAGGTTCACGACGAAAATGCAGAGACGCATTTACGGTCACGCAACTGATGTAGCCATCCGCCCTCTCAATGAGGAGAAGGCTGTCCAAGCCGCCGCTGATCTCATTGGAGAGCTCTTTGTCTTCACGGTTAAATTACTTACTCTTTCTTCCTTTAAAATGCCTCCTACCTGTTTGTGTCTTTTACCCTGTTGATGCTATTTTGTTGATTCCACATTTCTGACTGTGATTCTGATTTATGATACTTAAATTCCCTTTATGATCATCGCAGCATCTCACAATTATTTATTTTATATACACATGACACTGCAATTCCTCAATCCCAGAAATGTCATCCTTGTACACACATGAATATCACTGTGTGGCGTGCATTAGTATTTCTGTTGGACAACAATGTCATCCTTATATTGGGTTAAATAATTTTTTTGCCCTCAACTTTAGTAAAAGACAGACATATTTCTCACTGAATTCCAGATATGTGAAGGACTGTGTTTGACTCTCTCCACACTCACTAGTCGCTTGACCCCTAGTCATCAATTTAGGACAAAAATTAAATGTCATGGTCATGCAATGTAATCATTTATTATACGTGCTCTTCTTAGGTGCCCCTGTGGAATTTTTTTTTTTCCAATAGGCAAATGTTAGTAATTAGTATGTTATATTAGTGGGAGGATGTTTTAAGGGAGTGCCTGGAGACTTCGCAATTTAGGGCTGGTTAGTTTTCAAGCCTTTGTCTAAGTTCCTCTTTTGCATAGGTTTTGGTAGTGCCTAAGAGCTCTTGTAATCTTGTTTAGGCTAGGTCCTCATGGGCTTCCCTTGTCTAGCAAAAAGGAAGAAAAACATTTAAAGCAGAGCATAATATTTAAATTTGATTGTTTGACGGGGTAAAACAAGGTTTTCTGTCAATCAAAGTTGTGACAATTTCAAAAAAGATGTCTAGGCTTCATAATGTATTATCTGGGAAAAAGATGCTCAAATGGTCCATTTAGGACTCAAGTCAATCATACACAGATCAGGTTTCAAATGACAGATGTGAAATTGATTGAATCTGTATTCCATTTTACTCTTCTTGTTATTATAAACTGAATATTGTTAATATAGATAAGAAGTGCCTCCAATAATTTGTAGAATTGCCAGGTTTTCTATCTGTCAAATTATCCATGTAATCTTTGGTTGATGTGAAAACTAGCAAAACACTGAGAGAAATGAGGAAGAAGAGAGAAAACACCATCACGAAATAAGCTGAGTGAAATGTACTCAGTTTCTATATATTCCTCATCTGAATAATTACATCATTACAAAGGGTTTATATACAGCTGTAGATAAATAACTAATTAAACTAACTAAACCAACTAACTACAATTAGTTGATTACAAAAGAGCTAACTAGCTTCAGTTAACAGTTGATAGCTTGATAATACGTTTAAAGCCATTCTGTTTCCACTTCTTGCTTAGAATTTTTCATTTTCACCATCTACCAAGATTTCTTCTGTCATAGAATGGTCTTTCTAATAATTAATGAGATTTATTGCATATTATAAATTTAATTTCCATCTATTTAGGTTGCAGGGGCTGCTGTAATCTTTGAGGTGCAAAGAAGTTCTAGATCAGAAGCAAAAAAGGAAGAACTACGCAGACAGGAGATACAGGTTGCCTTTTAGCCTTTGTCCCCATTGTGGATTATCTGTCTGTGATTTAGATTATGTAGGGATTTCGTTGAAGCAAAGCAAAACAAAGTTAGTCTTCTTGTATTCCGTATATTTTCTCTGAATGTTACTAATGATGGAGGTTTCAAAATAATTTGGATGCTTTGTTTTTTTTTCCTTCACCTACATATTTATTTACTCTATTTTTTTTTTCTTCTATTCGAGGGGGTGGAAGGAGTTGTAGGGGCCAAATTATTCTAAATCTCAAGGATATGCTCACTTTTTTTTTTTGGTTACTCTGCAGGCAATAAAGACAAGGAATGAAGAGTTGGCTGGGGAAATCGAACTTCTTGCACGAAAGCTTGAGGAGGTGGAACAACTTGCTAGGGGACGAGGACTTACTGGTGTTCTTAACTTCATACACGCTCATGCTGGTGAAGATAAAAAATCAAAATCCGATTGATTGTTAAGCATTGTGCACAGGTTTCAATATTATTCATTAGTAACTATAGCTCTCTGGCTTTGAAAGAAGCCCAATTGATAGTATTTAAAATGTGCAAGGAGGGACATGATATATATTAGAACAGCTTCCTCCGGTTTTCAGTCGTAACAGCTTCCTGAAAACCACGTTCTTGGGTAAAGGATCAAAAGCAACTCATGGAAATTTTCAACCATATAAGCACTACGTTATTAAGTTTGAATATTGATTCCTTTAAAATGCAAAACACATTTCACATTTTTTTATTGATTTTTTGAACTCTATAGTTCAGCTTATAATGCTTAACAACGATCACAGGCATATGTTTGCAGCCGCCCTAAAAGTGGGAATTCCTATTAACACATACATGGTTTTCTATATGCACATACATCTCCGCGGAACTAATAGTTCCGCGGGTTTATTTTTTTTAGCACACACATGTCCGTGGAACTATTAGTTTCGCGAGTTATAATTCTTCACGGAACTATTAATTCCGCGAAGAATTATAACCCGCGGAACTAATAGTTCCGCGGAAAATTACAACTCGCGGAACTAATAGTTCCACGGACATGTGTGTGTTAGAAAAAAAATAAACCCGCGGAACTACTAGTTCCGCGGAGAATTACAACTCGCGGAACTAATAGTTCCACGGACATGTGTGTGTTGAAAAAAAATAAACTCGCGGAACTAATAGTTCCGCGGATATGTATGTGTATATAGAAAACGATGTATGTGTGATTAGAAATTCCCCCTAAAAGTAATGTACTGTTGTAAATGAAACAATGCTAGCATTAGAGTGCTTGCCTATGGTTTGCAATTATTTCAACACGAGGAATTTATGATACGATTAGTCGTGAAAGCCTGCCAATTTTTCTGGTATTCTATGACTGAGTCTATGACCATTACATTACTGATTATTTGACTCTATAAGAATCATGAAAATGAATAACATATAATTTTTAATTAATTAATTTTTTTAAAATATTTGTATGAGAAATGATAAAAAAAATATTGTTTTTCTATTTTCTATATAATTTTTTAAAAATTAAATAAGGCAAACATGTTTTTATAATTATTAGTAAAAAATAAAATAATTTTTTGAACCAAACAGATCTTAATTTTTAATTTTTTTTTTGTTTTCGTTGAGGTTTTTAATAGATTTATAGATGAAAACTCTACAGGACAATAAGTAGGAATTATATTTCCTTTCGTTAACCATCATCCCCCCCCCCCCCCCCCCCCCCCCACACACACACACAAAAAAAGCATAGTTAATTTTTTGTTGTTGAATAAAGCATAGTTAAATAAAACAAATGAATAAATAAATAAAGTCTATCTATATATCATTTAAATTTTTAAATCATTTTATATTATAAAAGTGTGTGAAATTTCTATAATAATATGAAACTTTTCTGATCGAGCCATTAACTCAATCGTTAGAGCGGCATTCAAAATTATCTATTCCACATTGGGTTTGGGAATGAAAATAGGCTAAGCCCTGACCAAAAAGAAAAAAGAAAAATAAAAAGAAAATAGACTAAGCCGCCAAGGAGCCGATAACCAGTAGTCCAGTGCCACACTTGGAAAGAGGCCGAGACAAGCCTAAAAACCTATTTTGACAACAAAAAAAAGCCTAAAAACCTATTACTACAAACAAAGACTTCCATTTTTTAAATAGGTTTAAGCAAAACATTTACCGTGAACATCAATTATCAATAATATCATCACCACTCACCCCGTAGGGTAAGGAAAAGCGAGACAGGTATCTGAATCACACACCGAAAGTTGTTGCGTCCAATTCAAGTTTCAAAATTGAACAAATCACCGCATCTCAACTCGGAGATGCACAAATGAGGGTTCCCTTCTCAATCAAATCGTTTCTCTACCGTCTGACCTGATCCCACCGGAACCTTCACCCCCACTTAGATTAGAGTTCTCTTTTCTGCATCGTCGTTTCGAACGCCACCGTCTCCTTCTCCAGTTCGAGGCTAAAGGTAAATTACCCATCAGCTAATTCTGCTATAATTTCAATATCGATGTAGAAAGCCCCAAACTTGGTCAATTGGGGTAGTGCCATGTACTTGTGTTCATCAATGTTGCAATTTGGGTGTGTGCCACCTCATTTTTTTTAATTATTATTTTGCTTGATTGTGAATGGCAATTTTTGTTGAAGAGTTTTATTGTAGATATTAGTCTATCACTATCATGCACCATATTAAAACCACTTTCTGTTACATGAGCATTTGTTGTGTCTAAATATTTTTGGTCGATTTCTTTCTCACATTATGCTATTTGTGCTCATCAGGAATCCCTATCAGAGACATTTTTTTTTGTAACATTTCTTCAAGGAAGGTATGATGAAAGAACAGTCGAAGGGAAAATGTGGATCTTCTTCTCATCAATCCATGAAAGAGAAGGAAAAACACCTGGTGGATAAGATTCAAGGGATTTTCACCAATATTCAGTCTGCAAGGAAGGAAAGCAGGGCTAATGACATTGTGATCTTTGAGGAGCAGATGCATCAGTTGCTCCGAGAGTGGAAGGCGGAACTGGAGTCTCCAGCTACCTCCTTAGCTGTATGTCTTTGAATTCTTAGGCATAGCCGCATGGCTGGTTAACATCTGTGCATGCAATTATTTCATATTTTTCCATCTTGAAAATTGAAAATGATTTGAATTTTGTTGATGTATATGCTGGCATTATATAGGATGGAAGCCTTGATTCGTTTACTGGGGATCTAGCCCAACTGTTGCAAGTAATTGAGGAGAAAGATGATGCAACAAGTCCATTAACAAAACCTGTGCCATTAAAGACTGAGCTCCATCCAAATAACATTAGTGATAGCAATTATCCATTTTTTCAGGAGGTGAGTCCTTTTCATATTCTTGGCATGTTGCCTTGACTGGTTCTTAATTTAAAGCAAAACTTCACCTGTGTTTTTTTCGTTTATTATGCTTCTCGGTTGTGTGCTTTTAATATAGTTTCTTACATTTTTAGTTTGGGTGCTTTTATTTGTTCTTTTTGGCATAACTGAGCAAGCTGACTCTCAAACAGTTGCTGTTTTTGTCAGTCAACTTACCTGTTGTGTGCATATCTGATGGCTTCAACAGTACTACAGCTTTTTCTTCTTCTTCTTTGTGCTAGATAATAAATAATTAACATCAATGGGTGTTTAAGTATTACAATAAAGTATAGCATGAGGGAAGACTACCAGTGCCATGTGGTGTGTGGTCTTTTAGCTTATTCAAGCAAACCTATTGGCTAAGACATTTTTTAACCTTTTTGTTTACATGGGAATTGAACTTAAGTCCAATACCATAACCCTACCAAAACTGTACCACTGAGCTCTGTCCTAGTCATCTGATCACTTGATGGTTGTTGAAATTTTTAGGAACCTTGTTCTGATTTTTCTGTCCACATTGATTTCAACATGTTAAAATTCATTTGTTGAGGTAGAATTACCAAAAGGGAACTCTTAGAAAAAAATATTTCCAGTTAGAACCACTCCACTGATTAACAATGTTCAGAGCTAACCACTTATTGACTTGATTAACCACTTGAGTGGTTAGTTGTTCATAAATGGAAATATTTTTACAACAAATATTTTTTTCTTTTATTGTAATTTCTAAAAGAAAAACTAATGCACAATGCATAAAGAAAGAATATATATGAGCTGAATGTTTTAGTCTGTTTAATTGTGTTTTGTGCTCTACCGATTAATCTTTTGTTTCCTTGCTTTTCTTTGAGGGATTATAATTGACACTTGGCATCTTGCAGAAATGTTTTGATGATAACCAGCCACTAGATCATACTTTTGAAGGCTCTGCTTCAACTCTGTACAACAATGCCTTTAATAACTCAGATATGACTCAGTTGGATTATCATTCATTCAGTTTAAATCAAGATATGGATCACAACACAGTAGGTCACAACTCAGATTTGATTGGTCAGTTTGATTTGTATCAGGACCTCAGCCTCACGCACAGCTCAGAAATAAAAAACTCAGAGTCAACTCATTTTAGTATTGAAGAAGGCTTTGACTGTAGCCAATTTTTTGGAGAGGATGACACCACACAGTGTGGAGAGAATATTGTACCTAACGTTCTTCCAAATATCCGCCCTCCACCTTCTGCTTTTTTAGCCCCAAAATGTGCACTGTGGGACTGTTTCAGACCTGCTCAAGGGTTAGAGTGGTGCCAGCACTACTGCAGCAGTTGTCATGAGCTTTTGGCTAATAATGAGGGTCTTCCTGGCATGACTCCAATTTTGCGACCTGGAGGCATTGATGTAAAAGATGGTCCTTTGTTTGCTGCTGTTCTTGCAAAGACACAGGGAAAGGAAGTAGGCATCCCTAAATGTGAAGGTGCTGCTTCAACTAAAGCCCCTTGGAATGCTCCAGGTGAGTATGCAAAAAGTCTATTATTTTTTCTGTATCTTACTGATTATATTCTTTAAAGCTTTGAAATTCTAGCAACAGGCTTGACTCTTTACTTTTCATCTATATTGTTTAGGTTTGAATTGTTAGTTTTTTTTTTTTTTCTGTCTTCGCAGAGTTCTTTGACCTTTCTTTTCTTGAGGGTGAAACTGTTAGGGAGTGGCTCTTCTTTGACAAGCCTAGAAGGGCATTTGAAAGTGGAAATAGGAAACAGAGATCACTCCCTGATTACAATGGGCGTGGTTGGCATGAATCAAGGAAGCAGGTGATGAAGGAACATGGGGGACAAAAGAGATCCTATTACATGGACCCTCAGCCTCTTAGTTATCTTGAGTGGCATTTGTATGAGTATGAGATCAATAACCATGATGGTTGCGCGTTATACAGACTAGAATTAAAGTTTGTAGATAAAAAGAAAAGTCCTAAAGTAAAAGTGACCAAGGAATCTCTTACTGATTTGCAAAACAAGATGGGAAAGCTAACTGCAGCTTTTCCGTCATCAGATAACGGAAACGCTGTTGAGGGAAAAACCGAGGCCAAGTCTGAGAATATTACCCCTTCTGAAAATTAAACATATAATTCATGGTGTGATGTTTCCAAATGACTGGCCAACTTGTACATATTTGAGGATGGACCACAGCATGTGGAAATTTCTAACATGACAAGGTAACAGCAGTTTCTTGTAGTAGGTGTTCATATTCTTGGATGCCTGAGTTTATCGTTATTCTGCATTTGGATATTGGCATTATGTGAAGCCTACTAATAAGAAACTCATTATGTACAACATAAATTGAAAGTTGATACGAGACATCAACATCACTGCTCATGGTTTCTATTCTTGTGTATTTTATTACTAGTTTGGAGGACAATATGGACATGAAGAGAACAATCTTCACATTTTCTACTGTTCCTTTCCTCTCGATCATTGATTTTTCCCTTTTTTTTTTGCTATTATGGATTAGCAAATCAACTATTTGAAAATAATAAAATTTCGACAAATTCAGTGGTACATAACCGAATGTGTAGTTGGAAAAGAGTTATTACATGCCTGCTTGACAAGTTTTTTTTTCTGTCAAGAAATAATGATTTCTTTAAGTAAGTATTTTCAGGAAGCTGTGATTCTTTTTTCTTTTTGAGCTCAAAGTAAGCTAATTTAAAAACAGACGGTGTTGTTGTTGCTGTTATCTCTTTGTTCTTGCCCTTGGCTTTTGATGGAAATAATGAGATTGAGTCTACATGTCTCATGGTCACCACTACCAGCAATCAGCATCACACCACACCGGGCCATACCTCTGCAACGAATGAAGCTATCAAGCTAAAATTATAACCGCTATCGTGTTTTATTGAATCAAATGTATTTTGGTTATTTTCTGATAACCTGATTATGTTTCTGAGAAGTTAGCAAAATCATTTAGAAAGAAGAAATCGATTTAAAGCAGTTTTTTTTAATGCGCAATAGTGGGGCTCAGAAGCAAAGTTTTATTTTTTAACGATATTAGCTT
Organism: Glycyrrhiza uralensis; assembly: GCA_030159175.1. NCBI lineage: Eukaryota > Viridiplantae > Streptophyta > Magnoliopsida > Fabales > Fabaceae > Glycyrrhiza > Glycyrrhiza uralensis. Next base: position 48,435,387 of record BRZY01000003.1, on the reverse strand, counting down.
ATTTTTAATAAATTAAATAAAGTAGTTTTTTTTTATTGCTTCTTATAACTCGACCCAATTAATCAAGGAAAATGCAGCCCCTCCCCGCCTCTGAACTTTCAAGACCTACTTTACCTACTTGATAAAAATTAATTTAAGGGTCTTGGAGTACAAGGCTTCATTCATTTGATCATAGTTTTCAGAGTGTCCGAAACCATATTGTAATCATTGAGGCCGCGTTGGTTGTATTTGTCTATAATTTTCTGCAATATTAAGGATCGCTACGTAACCACAACTGCGACTACAATTTAAAACCTGCGTCTGGCTGTGTGACTTATAGATGGAAATTTCATATACCTGACCGTATGATTCGTGCAAAATGGCTTTTGTAATGTTTAAAAGCAGTGTCATTACACGGGCACGTCGCAAAAAGACTACCAGTACTTACATTATTTGGGTAAATGACATTTGAAGCTTTTGACTGCATTCCAACATATAAAGAAAACTCAGCAACTAAGAACTAGTTGAATTGAAATTTTAGGCTAGCTCCATCTTGAAAAACTCGGTAATGATGCAATGACAAAGCCAACAGATAAATTGGTGAATCATTAAACACAACTAGCTAGCAACCATTGGTGCCCAAAGTAGGATTCATTTCCTCAACAAACAATCTCTTGAAGCTTCTTGCAGAAATTGTCAATATAAGAGGACTCCAGATCCTTGTTGAGCAACATCTCTCTGAGCTTAGTATGGTTAGCCCTGACATTTTTGCTGGTCTCATTCTCATCATCCATCACAATGCTCACAGCTTTGCAGACACTGTCCTTAGTATACAACCCATCTTCAACTTTCTCCACTTCCACCCCAACTTTCAAGTTGTTCCCCATCATCCTTGCATTCAGGATTTGGTCACCCACATTTGGCAACAGCACCAATTGACACTTGTTCACCAAAGCCTCTGACAGAGAACCTGACCCACAATGTGTAATGAAGCACCCCACAGAAGGGTGTTCCAAAATCAGTTGCTGCTGAACCCAACCACCATGCACAACCCCTCTTCCATGAACCCTCTCTTTGAACCCTTCTGGCAGTGCTTCTTCAACAGAATCAAACCCAAATGGGGGTTTCACAGCTGCAAAGAATGGCATACCTGTTAACTCAAGACCAAGCACCAATTCTTGGAACTGGTTTGGCCTTAAGGTACATTCACTCCCAAAACAACAATAAACCACTGAACCCTCTTTGAATCCTCCAAGCCATGCACCCCATTTCTCATCCAAGCCAGAGTTTGGTGGCTCCAATATAACTGGTCCTGTAGGAAGCACAGGCTTATTGAACTGCTTCTCTATGTAATCAAGATAAGGCCCTTCAATTTCCCTACAAGTTCTGTATCCCAACACATCAGCTTCATTCATGGCATTGAATTGGCGGTCATAGAAAAGAACATTGCTTCCAAAAGTCTCTTTCCTTTTTGAAGCAAAGGCACGTGCCTCATGTGCATGAAGCCTGATAGATGAATCAGGGTACCCTGGAGGAGCCTCCATGAGATCAGTTTCAGTTTGGTCACTTCCTTTGCAATATCTAGCTGGGGTTAGAGTGTAGCCAACCATCACCGAGCTAGCAGTGCAATAATGAACAGCCTTAATACCCAAATTCCGAGTCAAAGTTGGTATCCAATGTGTGAAATCAAAGAAGACAAGGTGGGGTTTGAGGTTGGAAAGGTGAGTTTCAATGTCATCTCGAGTTAAATCCATGGCTGTCATGATATGGGGTTGTAAAGGGTAAGGCACATCAGCGGTTGTTTCTGCATTGGGGGGAAGGCCTTCAACATGGGGAACAGTGATGGTGACAAAGCTGATGAGATCAGGGTGGAGACTGAAAGGCTCTAACTTGGCTTGTACCTTTTTTGGTGTGAAGAATGTGATTTTGTGGCCTCTTTTGGCTAACTTGTTTGACAAGTGGAGGAATGCTGTTTGGTGGCCAAGGGCAAACCATGGAAACATTGCTACGTGCAAAGAATTATGTGAATCCATTAATTAATGATTGGCAACAAAAAAGAAAGAAGAAGAATGTGTATGTTGGCAGATGATGATAACTACTGAAGCAGAGAAGATGAAAAGAAAAGAGTTATTGTTGTGATAGAAGCAGTGCTTAAATATGTAGAGATAGATAGAAGAGGCGAGAGTCATGGGGATCCTTTGATTCTGGTGGTGGTGGAAGCATATGTGACTTTTTATATGTAACCAAACAATGCTATAAATGACACCAGAGCATGCATGCTGCACAACTGCAGCGTGAAGAGAGGAGCTATATATATATTTTTTGGTACCATGACATTGGTGGGAGTATCATCTGGCTACTAGCACATAGACTAATCTCCCTCGGGACCTTGGCTGCATTAAGTCTATCCCTCCCAGTGCCATTTTTTTATCAAACCCAAGACTCGAACACGAGACCTTGAAATGAGGACCAATCGCAGTTGCCAGTCGGACCAACGGACGTTGCTAGACAGGAGCTATATAAGCTACCATATAGTAATTTAGTTCAATATACTATGTAATTATATGTGAAAAACTGTTTTACTTATTAATAGGCTGTAATTATTGGTGTGCATTTTTTTACACTCATTATATATTTTTTGACATGTTATTACTTTTGTCTTTATTTTAGTTCTTGAGGAAATGAAATTAATTAACAATGATATACCAATACATGTCAGTGTGCATTTTTTTTTACGTGTATCACAAAAAATTTGTTACTAATAAAGGAAAGCCAAAACTAAAAATAAAATCGCTCATTCTTTTACACCCGTAAAAAGGAACATAATAATGATTCTTAAAAATCACTAAGTACTAGAAATCACATGTCATGTTCAGCTTAGTCAACTTTCCTTGAAAATTTCACACAATTTATTGTCACTCTTCCTTGCTCTCTCCTAGTGTGTCGTCTGCAGTGATCTGTGCCTGTCTCCGTTTGTGTATATATATATATATACAGAGGATGTATGGAGTGAGAAGAGTTTTAATGAGAGGGTGAGAGGGTTAAATCTAGACCGTATAACCATACATGGATGGTTGAGATTAAAAATTAGTTAGTGATCACATGACTACTTAAAAAAAATCGTATAACTTTATGTTTTAATCTTGATCATTTATGATTTGATCTTATAGTTATAATTCACGCCTCTCATTCTCTCGTAATAAAAGCTCTCTCACTTAATATGCTCCCTGTGTATATATACAACTTTTTCCTCAAACATTTTTTGGTAGTTTTGCATTGTGCTTAGCAGCGGTCACGTAGTTTCTCACTTTCTCAGTTTCTCTTGGTATTTGGCTTTGTAGTTTGTAAATGCTCTCGCGTTTTGTCCCTTTATATTTCTTTCTTATATCTTTTTTTTCCTTTTTATATATCTTCAGTCTACTTTCTTTTATATCTCTTACTTTTTCCCTTTATTTTTTTCTCTTATTATTTCTCTCTTTACTAAACCTCTCACACCCCATTGGAGTGTGAAACAATCTTTCTCTCTTGATCCATGTTTTTAAACATGAGTCATTAAACCAATGAAAAAACTAGTTCAAAATTTAATAGTCTAATTGTGGTTAAACCGAAATTTATCTAATAATAATTACACAATGTTTTTTTAAAATTAATATACTAATTTGACGAGACAAAACATAATTACATTTTTTTGGTGAAGAAAAACATAATTACATAATATACTAATATTAGACAAAAAAACATAATTCTTGTGTAAGTCCAAAACAAAATTTGATGAGAATAGCTTACATGGACAAGACCCTACGACTCATAAGAAAATTATTAATTACACAGAACAATCATTTTTTTTACTAAAATGTCTTATTAAAAGCAATAGAGTATAGTTATAAATAAGAAAGCCTAACTAATGTATAATAGGTTGAGAATTGAGATAGCAATAAATAAAATTATTATTAGAAAAACAATTAATACTTTTTTAACATTTTTTTGAGTACCATGACATTGACGGAAATATCCTCCAGCTACTAACATAGAGACTAATCTCCCTCGAAACCTTAGCTGTATTAAGGCTATCCCTCCCTGCACCTTTTTTTTATCAAACCCAAGACATAAAATATAAAGTGACGAATAATTTAAAATAAAAACAATTCTTAAAGTAAGAGAGATTATAAGACGGACGGAGTAATAACCTCCGTGTCTTTGATTTGAACACTCTGTTGAGAGTTGTGAACTAGCGTGATACTCGCACAAAGACCAACTTTCGGTATATAACAAGGACAAAAGAATCCATGCGTGTATACAAGTATTTATATTTATTTATGAAAAGCATTGCAGTTCATGTTCCAGTAAAAATATAAAGAAAAAGCATTCATTATATCTAAATATCCAACAGCTATAATTATTACAAATAAAGTATAAAGTATCAAATACATTCACAATTCCTTACCAATATGGAAAATTAAACAACAAAAGTGTAACGTAAGGCATTACCCGCCACAACCCCACCCTATAATGCCTCAATCACGTGCAGAAGTTTGCATCAGTAATTAACGTTGAGCAGTAGACCAAGAATTTGACTCAACCCAGTTATATGCTATAGGGCTCAAAAATGCATCAGGAATACCAAAGGAACTAACCAAGGCAAGTGCATGTGGTCGAAGCTCGGCACAGAGTTTTGGCACTTCTTTCCTCACCGCAGAAGCATTCTCTGTTGACAAATATCCATATCGGAGAAACGCAGCGTCTTCGTCCACGCAAACCAAGGCATACAACGATCTCAACAGACCTAACACATTCTACAGAGGAGACAGATGCAAAGAAATCAATAAACGGATTTGTGTTACTTCTTTATCCTAGAAACAATTTAACAAATACATAACATACATACATGCATACATACACGTGCATGCGAGGGACGGGGGAATATTGAACAAACAATTAATATGATTTACCTTCAACCAACCAGCTGGTAAAGTTGACTCAGCCTCCATAAACGTTTTCAGTATTGCTCGTTCAGAGAAAGCTCTGCCCAAGTCCTCCGCAATTTGATAACTCTGGTGAAGAGAATAGTTTCAATTTGTAGGACAGTGAAAATGTGAAGGAATAATTAACAAAACATGGTAGAATGAATCCTCACTAGAATGAAGGCAGACTCTTTGCTTTCTCCGTGAGATTGATGTTCTGAAACCTCTGCAGCGAAACGTTTCAATAGATCTCGCTCTCTTAGGTGGAACAGATCAATCTGTGTAAATGATAGGGTAAGAAACAAATAGAAGCTTCTATTCTACCAGGTCATTCCAAATATCAACAGGTATAATATAATGATTACCTGAAATTCACTGCTCCTAATGGCAGAACTTGTTAACTGAGATGGGATGACAGGACAAGATTTGTTCATGTGTTCTAATCCCAAACCTCTAAATGGCTTGTTTTTTGTCTGACATGCTATGTATTCTGCAAGGAGTGCCTTGCTTATCTGAGGTGAAATGTAGAACCCATAATTTCAATCCATCCATATTGAACAAAAAAGAGCGGGATGATGCTCAAATTTGACATGAATTATTTCATGCTTCTTAAGTCTTCAGCAGGATAAGTAAAAAATCATAAGCTAAAAGTCTATTGACAAGGTTCACCACATCAGAAATGGGAAATTCTCAGCTTTAGAGAACCATGGTTAACTATACAATAAAAAAAAAACGTATAAAACAGACTCATTTCAGTTAATAGACTCTATTTCAATAAATATCTCTATTAAGATGGCAAAGCATAGGCCTACCAATAAGTTTTAGCTGACATCTCAATTAATAAACAATGAGAGTGATAAGGATCGAATTCTAAGCTCTAACCAAAAGGTTTACACTGTTAGATGAAGGCCCAAAGTGGGTTTTATCTCTAACAAATTAATACTAAGTTGCAAGCATTAAAGCTAAAGCCCCAGTTAGTATCCTCAGAGTTGGATCCCATATGACTATTTCCCTATTTTCTCTACCACTAAAATGTCAAATGCAACTAATCTAACACAAGCAGCCAGGATTCAATCATTGCTTTGCAATCAACACATTGAATGTCTCCTTGGTTTGGATTTGACATAATACCAGTTCTGAATTGAAAGGGGAATTTTATTGAATTCAAACAGTACACTGTTTAAGAACAGATTAATAATGTTTAATAATGCTGCACTTAATTGTTTAAGTAACATATTTAACAGAATACTCCACACTACCTGCTGCATCAGAACATTGTTGTCCCCCTCAAATGTCGAATGCACATCATATTCACCCTTGAATTGACCAATACGATTTTCAGTTTTAACACCTTGTCCTCCACAAGCTTCACGACATTCCTAATTCATGCATTAGTAGAACCTTAATGAGGCCAATAGCTTACAATCTATCAAACCCAAGTATAATAGCAGTACTTACCTGAAGAGTACGCATATTGTTCCATGTAAAAGTGGCCTTGTATGCACTAGAAACAATATGAATTGTTTTGTTTGACTCAGGCGTCCTCTTCACATACATCATTTTAAGCTCATTTGCAGCAAAACTCATTGCATATCTGAAGGGGAAAAAAGAGAGTAAAGAGATGAACATAAACAGGCCCATTATTATATCTGCCATCAAACTAGGATAGTCACTTTTTATTAAATCTCTAAATAGTGATTCAAAACTAACAACATGTATGAGCCATGATGCAGGTGTTTATGTTGCACTTCTTATGAGTGCATGCTACATGTTCCTTTTAAATCAAATGCTTTTTTCTGGAATACATATGGGAAAATAATCAAATATCCTATGAATGTAGATAAAAAATAATTAATTGCATAATGTCTTAAATTATGTGGAACAAAAAAAATGGCATACCTAAGTTCCAGGTTCCTAAAAGACTTGAATCATTTTTAGGTCTCAGCAAATAGATATTAAAATACCCGTATTAGAGGACTTACACCTTCGCAAGTAAAGGTAACAGGCGCCGCTGATGACTTGGGTAATCAAGTAGTAAAACTTCAGGCCCATTTGGTGTAATAGAAAAGGCCCGCCTTGTCAATGAATATCTTATAGCAATGGCTAAGCTAATCTAACAACAGCAAATGGATGGCATGATAATGTAAGATGTTAAAGATTGGTGAGTTCGTTAAATACATAAAAAATAAAACACAGACAAATGTAATCATATCCACAAATAAAGATGGCATTGTTACCTTGGAAATGTAAACTGCACTGACGGCAATAGTTACACGACCAGAGGTCAAAGGGGCTAAGAATGCTGCAAACCTCTGGAGCAAGAATGGCACACAACAAATGATATGTGAGCAATCTTTCTAATGGGAATCAACAATAGGACAAGGAAACCAGATAGAATGTCATCTCTCTGAAAAGGCAATCACCTGATCTGCATTTTTTATTGTACTCAAATATTCACCACTTGGTGAAACATCAGCTACAGAATTCAACAAATTCTCTCTGGGTATTCTCACATTGTCAAACCTGAAGACAGATGTACAGAGCTTTTGAGTTTACTCATTTAAATAAAATTCATTTAGCAGGTGCAATCTTGCTTGAATAATGTGTATATTACCAGATACGGCCATTGTCAACTCCATTTAAACCAATTTTGTGACCACACTCAGCTATTCGGATGTTTGGGCATATGTTTCCATCTGAATCCCTGATTTGGGCAATAAATGCATGCACCCCCTGATTGCTTCCATTTATGTTGAGCTGTGAAAAGACTATAGTATGTGTTGCATGCTGAAAGTAAGTTAATACAATGTTAATATGTATAAAGACAGGGCAAGGAAAAAATGTAAGCACCCAAACAGTCCTATGGCAAATAGGCTTTTAAATAATTATCAAGAAGTATACAAAAGAATCCATACATTTGCGGCACCACCGATCCAATACTTCTGACCCGATTCACATGGAGTATTGATGACAAATTCTCTAGTATTTGGATCATAAGTAGTGACTGTTTCAATTCCTCGGACCTATGAAAATAAGTCTGGAAAGAATTATTAAAAGTGATAAGGGTAAAAGCATAATAAACTACATGTAGACCCAATAACCCTGACTTATTGAGCAACCTTTACATACATTACTTCCATGGCCCAATTCAGACATAGCAAAACAACCCTTGATCTCATAGTTTTCAGTAGCTCTCAACCACTTGTCATGGTGGCGCTTGGTTCCCAGAAACTTTACAGCCCCACCCCTGAAATCCATTATTCATAAAGAAACTAACAGTGAGTTCATTTATTTGTGCGGGTGTGCACACACACACATATTTTGTTGGGGGGGAGGGGAGGGGGGGGGGGGGGGAGGTAAATACATAATCCAAGTTGGCACCATGAACAAATCCATCATCCATCATTCTTTTCTTACAACCACCTCACCCGGATAAATTAAGAAAAAGACAGCATTAGAAATTAATTTAATAATTTAATTTATTTATATATGTCACAAACTTACAGTTCTACTAACAGTTTGCTCCAGAGGGCACAAAACCACACCATATTATAGGTCCAGGAAGTTTGTCTAGCAAATAACATTTAACTTAACAAGGCGAAGCATGTATAGACTTAAAAATCAAAACTTTCTTCTACCCAATAATCTACAAGTACAATTCAAACACCCGGATTCACCTTTCAGGACCCTCTCCCTGCCAAAACACACGCATTACCATAACACACAAAAAGGAAGAAAAAAAAGGCTTGGACAAAAAAAAAACCTTCTGTCAACTACATAATCATATTTAACTCCAGACCTCTGTTTGGTTGAATAAAACGTGAGCTTCATTAGATGCAAAAATCATCCATAACCCTACATTTAAAGGCATATAAGATTTTGGGATAGTTTAACAGGGCATAGCTTCAGTGGACATATAACTTAAACTTCAATTACTATATAAGAAATACAGGTGTTTGGACACATATCACTTCCAAACCTTTTTTATTTTTCGTCAAAAGTATTTCGTCTATTAAGTTTTTTTTACTAGTTACGTTTGGAAAAGATACGTAATTGGTCCAGGTCGGTCCAACAACTAATTTAAATATAATAATTGGGTCATAACAAACATAACGAGCACAAGCTCCATTAGCATAAGAACAATAATCCATAAACACCCATATAATGTCATCACCCATTAACATCTCTCTTCTCTTTTTTTCTCTCTTCTTGTCGTATCATATTATCTATCAGGGTATCACATCTATAATTTCTCTCTACTCTATTCCTTGCATAAATAACAAAAAAAGGTAAAAACATGATATAGATGGAAAGGAGGGAGGGAGAGAGAGAAGGGGTCGGATAGCATACCACAAGAAGAAATGAACGCCAAGCTTAACGGAGAGAGAGTGATCGTACATTCCAATAACCTCATGGAGTGCCAACTTCCTCAACTCCTCCTGTGGGCCCTCAGCGGTGAGCCACCCACGAAAGACACCTCGATCCAACAAATACTCGATTCGCTTCATCGTCATCTCACGCTGCTGCTCCATCGACTGGTTGTAATCGGGGGACACGAAAACCCTTCCGTCCAGTTCCCTCCGGTTGAACACCCCGCTCTGCACCATCACCCCGAACAACCAGTCCCTCTCCTCCACGCTGTGCCCGTCCAACAGCCTCCGCATCTCCCTCACGTCGAACGCCACCGGGTTTGATTCCGATAGTTCTGGCGGAGAGTAGCTCAGGCACCCCTTCCGCTCCAGAATCGCGCTCGCCGGCGGAGGGTCGCCGCGGAGGTGGTTGGATAGGATCTCGGTTCGCCGGGAGACGCTGTGGGGGTCCATGTTCGTTGGAGACGGTGGGTGTGTAGTGTGATGAATTCAAGGTGAAGAAAAATGGTTGCTTTTGTTTGTTCGAGTTTGGTGAATTGGAATTGGAAGGGAAAGGATGTAGTTTACGAAAAACGATAATGAATGAACGAAGAAGGCAGTGATGATCTTAGAAAGAGAAATGCTATTGCTATCAAAACATTTTGACTCTGACTCGTTCTTCCGTACGTGTGGAAATTGCTAAGTATTACGAAGAAGTGAGCAAGAATCTGTAGTACGACAAGTTTCAACCGTTTGATTGCTATACAATAAGGGAAATGCTAAAGATTACGAAAAATAGAAGCAAGAAAGTAAAACGAACGGCATAAATGTAAACGTGGCACAGTTATATCAACTTTGCTCCCGTGATTCCGCCAAACACCAACTTTTGATTGGTTATTTGTGCTTTCGTTCTATTCGTTTGTATTACAATTCGTAAGAAATAGCCCTACTCTACAAATAATGGTTGTATTTTCAATACGGAGTAATAACTGATCTTGATTTTCGCCAAAGCCACGTGTGTATTCTTTCAGGATTCGTGTTCAGCAATAAAACACTTTCAACCGTTTAACAATAATCTGTAGTACGACAAGTTTCAACCGTTTAACAAAGTAATAAAACTAGAGCTGTTTACGGGCCGGTTTGGGCTGGATTTGGCCAAATCTGATATCCGAACCGATCAAAATCAAACGGGTTGGGTTGGATTGGATTTATGATATTTTTTTTTGCAAAATCTGAACCGAACCAACCCGATCAAGAACGGGTTCGATCCGCGGGTCCGCTTCACAAAACTATTTTTTTTTACAACTTCAAAAGTGTCCAAAAAGGAAAAAAAAACTGAGCCTAGCCCAAACCAGAAGATGAAAAAAAAAAAAGATATTAAATGGGCTGAGCCTAATCGAATGGCTAAAACATTAATAAAGCAAAATAACAATAATTAAAAAGGGGAAAGGGGTCAGACCAAAAAAAAAAGGGGAAAGGGGGCAATGAAATGAACTTTGAAACCCTAATCCCATCTCACACTGCGCCGCACGCCCGCACCAGGAGAGACAGGGGACCTTTGCGCGGCTTTCGTCGTTCTGCAGCGGAGGAGGAATCTGTGTTGTCGTATTTTTCTTTCTCCTTCACCCTCTTCGGGCTCTTTCTCCTTCTGGTTGTTGCAGATCTGCTACAGCCGCGATGTGTAGAAGCGGCGGGTGGTGGCTCGGTTGTGGCGTTCGACAGGGATGCAGGAAGCGGCGGTTGCTGGCAGCGATGGAGGAGAAATGATGGAGGCTGGATGGAGGAGAAATGATGGAGGCTGAAACTTTGAAACCCTAGCGAAAGACCAAGTCTGAACGACACGAACGGACAGCGAAGACGCGAAGACAGTGAAAAGTGAAGACGCGAAGATGCTGAACTCAAACGACGCGACAGTGAATGATGAAAAGGATGAAACGGTGAACGATGAAACGGCTCGGTGGTGGCGGCTCCAGCCGCGGCGGTGGCCGGAGTAAAGGAAGGACTTAGGCGCGGCGGTTGAGTGGGGTGAAGTTGAAGAGTGAAGAAGAAGAACTGAACCCTAGGTTTCTAAATTAGGGACTGAACTGATGAACCTACGCGGCTAAGCAAGCTAAGCGAAGGATAGGAAAAAAAATATTTTTTTTAAACGTATTGCCACGTCATCGGTTCGGATTGACGGGTTCACGGGTCCAAATCCTGAAACCCGTCATCCGAACCAAACCAGACCGGTTCCTCGCGGATTGGATCGGATTTTGATCCGAACAGTGAAAGAATGCAAAAAAACCGGGTTGGACCGGTTCGGTTCAGGCTCACGGGTTGCCCGAACTGCTGAACACCCCTAAATAAAACAGTTTGACCATGATCCATGGCTAGCCTATCGACATTAGAGGATTTTCCCCTGAAAAGGACGTCACCAAGCGGAATTTTTTATACCCTAATGGTATATGGACCCCCACCCCCACCTCCACCTCCACCCCCACATCTCACCTCTCATCTCTTTGGGATGAGGTGTAAGAGGGGTGGTGGGGTGTCTATGTATCACTCATCTTTTTTATATTGCAACCAGATGAATTTAATAATTATTGTATATCAAAAAAAATTATCTTACTAATTTTTTATACAAATGTTGAATTATATTTTATTATCTTATCGTAATATAAAAATCTTATTTAGTTGGCAACCCTCTCAATAAAATTGGGGATATACGTAGGTTAGGTTGAGATTGACCGAAGAGTAGTGCTATTTATTACGGATTAAAGTGACTTATAACCATACAAGGCAGTTGAAAATGAAAAATGAATGACCGTCAAAATGCCAATCGTTTCATGCATTGCTCGTTTTCGTAATATTAAGCATTATCCTTGACTGAATGCCTTATTCAACCTATTCAAAGATCTTGATTTGGATTCGATCAGATTGGGATTGATGACAAATGCCCACTTGGAGTATTAAGGTATAAAACACAAGTATTTTCATTCGTCACAACTCACAAGACTCACAACTACTCAACTAGTCACCGGGCATAAGGGGATCTCTTTATGAGTGTTGGCAAGTTTGGATAACCCAATGACCCAAACCAACCCAAAGAGTTTGGGTATTTTTTTCCCTTTACCGAGTATAACCCAAATTGACACAACCAAAGCAAGACTAATTTGAAATCTTATAATTTTTATAATTATAAATAATTAATTAATAATTTTAAGACATTATGTTAATTGTTTTTATTATATTTTTTATTCTTAAAAATATGTATTTTTACAATTAAAATTTATTTAAATTTTATTCATTGTTAATTATTTAAAATCATGTATTTTAATCCCGATTAAAAAGAAAAGAACACTATTATTATTAAATAGTGATTAACATTTTATAAAACTTAAACAGAAATTAATTAAAAATATTAGACTTAAATATGTTTTTACTCCTTTAAAAATTTTCAAATTTGAGTTTAGTCATTTAAAAATAAGTCAAACTTTTTTAGTCCTTTAAATATATTTTTTTATTCAGATCATTTAAGTGAGTTGACTTGCTAGGTGGCACATTATGACTCAGTCATCATTCCTACGTGGCACGAAACGCTGACGTGGCCTCCTATAAAAATATTAACTTTTGAATTTAGTCCCTCTAAAAAATGAGTTTTGATTTTAGTCCTTCTAAAAAGTAAGTTTTGATTTTAGTCCATCTGTCTTTCCTCCTTCCTCCTTCTATGCCTTCCCCCTCCACCCTACCTTCCCGTTCGTTCCAATCACTACCCTACAAAGGAACTAAAAATCAGATGGTTAAAGAAACACAGCACCGTTCGTTATGAATTGCAAAGCGCAAGTATGACTGGGAATTACCTCAATGGCCATCAATGGTGGCATTTCAACTTGAGTGCATGCCAAAAAAGTGATTCCTTCACGAAAAACTTGGAAAATATAATGTGTAGGAGAAGCAATCACTGGTTGTTTCTGTAGACACCAAAAATAAAATGAAAAAATTTGAAGAAAAATGTGAAAAGTGAGGGATGAAGAAAGGAAGAGAATACCTTGTCAGGTTGAGAAATGGCGTGGTCCCAGAACCAGGCACATATGGAGCGATAAGCGTTCATTAAATTCAAATGAACAATTTTCATTATAAAAATGAAATGAATATTCGAAATCGGGAATTGAATTGAGGGTTGATGGATCCTACAAGATGAGTAAATGGGCATATGATTTTGGTTTCAACAATGTAAAATTAAGGGTATACGTGAATCTTACTCGGAGTCCGACAGAAGAAATATGCATTGCAACATCTCTCTCTCTCTCTCAATCCAAGCTGACACACAAACGAGACGAGAAGGTGGGGGTGATTGGAACAAACGGGAAGGTGGGGGTGGAAGCCATGGGAGGAGGGAGGGGGAAGGTGAGGGAGGAGGGAATGGGTGGGGGGAAAGGTAGGGTGCAGGAGGGGGGAAACTATGGGAGGAGGAAGGTGGGGAAGGAGGGGGAAGGCATACAAGGAGGAGGGGGAGGTGGTAGAGGAAGAGGGGGAAAAGATAGAGGGATTAAAATTAAAATTTATTTTTTAGAGGGACTAAAATAAAAACTCATTTTTTAGAGAGACTAAATTCAAAAGTTAATATTTTTATAGAAGGTCACGTCGGCGTTTCGTACCACGTAGGAATGCTGATTGGGTCATAATGTGTCACCTAGCAAGTCAACTCACTTAAAGGAACTAAATTAAAAAAAATAATATTTAAAGGACTAAAAAAGTTTGACTTATTTTTAAAGGACTAAATTCAAATTTAAAAATTTTTAAATGACTAAAAACATATTTAATCTAAAATATTATATTTTCAAAATAGAAAACATATTTGAGAGAAAAATATATTATCCTTGTACGGCTAAAGTCGGTTGCATCTGTGACTTCCAATGAGTATGGGTCACGATGCACACATTTCAAGGAACAACATTTCCTCTGCACTCAACTTTTAAACGTGGTGATCTGAAATGTAAGTAAATCTTGAATTGATTTCACTCTATTTAATAATTTTTTCTAGAAAATAACATTCACTAAATGCAGAATTTAATTTCAATTATTCCTTCTATTAAGGGCAAGAAAAGTTAATTGTGTATTGGATTCTTATTTTCTGATATATAAAAAAGAAAAATATCATATATCAATTTATTACTATATATACAAATCTAAAAGGCACGGGCAACTTACCAGTACTTGTCTAAAAGGATGTAGAATCCAATTTTTTTGTGGTCAAAATGTAGAATCCAATTGAAAGATAAACTGGGTATGCCTCTTTGGGACGAGGACGAGGTGGCAATGGCCCAATCAGCAATGGGCCGATTGGGCCATGTCGAAACATACCAGCAACCCAAAACGTTAGAAAGATAAAGTCAAATAGCTCTTGACCAACTCAAAGTAATTTATTTTAGATGTCTGAGGTGTGCTGGTTTTGTTTTTATCAGTGTCCTTTAGTTGTTAGTAGCTTTGGTTGTTTTTTCAGTTGTTTTTAGCTTTGGGTCATATCTGGAAGTGAATACAGCAACGTGTCTTGCTTTGAATTGTTGTAAGTTGCTTAGACTTTGCTTATGCTGTTAATGTTGGCCAGTTGGTTTGGCCTTGGTTGTAGATGCCGTATGGCTAGGCCTTTGCCCTTCTGGATTAATATATGTTGATCCTTTGACCCAAAAAAAAAAGCTCTTGACCAAAAAAAAAGTCAAATAGCTCCATAGTTGTGCAACATTAACCATTATATGCCCAATGGAAAGGAAAATTTGAGGAAGAGTGACAAGTATTTGCAACTTGTGGTCAATCTAAGAACAGGATAGCCCTTTCATTCAATAAAAAGTCCAAGTTTAAAGTGATATGATTCCTATGACCAAACAATACTTAAGAGTAAAAAAAGTGAGAAAATAATAAACTTGCCAAAATATGTGGGAAAAATTACAAAAAGGAAAAAAAAAAGGCAAGGAAGGCATAGATATTAAAACATTTCACATGGATCCCTAAATGCTGAGGATTAGTTGAAAATCATGCACAGATAGATATACTATTTGTTGTGAAGACTGAAGAGTGAAGACCTTCCTTTCTATGATCTCTGAAACTATGCTGAGCAGCATCCAACCTTTTTAACAGCTGAGACATCATCTCTACCGCCAACATTGATTGTCTGTCCTTTGGGCAAGGCTGCAGGGTCATCCCCAATCTCAAGAGTCTTCCTACTAACAACGCGATATATCTGAGTAAGCACTTCTGTGAAAGCATTGTCAACATTCAAGGATTCAAGTGCAGACGTTTCCATGAAAAACGTGTTTTCTCTTTCAGCAAATGCCTTGGCATCATCGATGGACACGGCGCGCAAGTGACGGAGATCTGCCTTGTTTCCCACAAACATAATTACAATGTTGGCATCTGTGTGATCCCTCAGTTCCTTTAACCATCTCTCCACATTTTCAAAAGTCACATGTCTTGTAACATCATACACGAGCAATGCACCAACAGCTCCTCGATAATATGCACTCGTGATTGCACGGTATCTGTGGAAATAACAATTAACAAGAATGAGATGGGTGCATACAGCATTATGGAATACATATAATGTATCTAGTAATGATTGGTAAGTATCATGTCGCAGATGAAAAATCACTACAAGTAACCATCCAAGTCCTACACTAAACTTCACACACAGAAAACACTCCCACTTCATTAAGTATTGATCAGAAATTTGAAAATTCATTGATCAATGTGATCTATTATTTTATTTCACACAAGGAGAGATGCCCTAAACCTTCATCAAGTCTTCAGTAATTCATCTACAGAACTGTTTTATGATGTATCCTCTCCCCACCAGTTTCCATGATGGCAACGGTAAAACAGCCTTCAATCCATTCAGCATTTTGCAAAAAAATCATCAATTTTATCAATTGTGCACCTTGCTCAATACATGCACCCATAACAACACAAAAAATCAAAAATTCATGCAGCCTGCATCATTCATCATTGCCAAATCAAATCCCACACACACACACACACAAAAATCAAGCCCATTAAAATTTAATCAAACCCCACTAAACAAAAAAATCAGAAACTAGAAAAGGAATCCATATGGAGTGAGATCAGATGCAAGGCAAAGAGGAAGAAAAAAAAAAGGGGGCAACCTTTCTTGGCCTGCGGTGTCCCAAATTTGGGCCTTTACAATTTTGTCATCGACGTGGATGCTGCGGGTGGCGAATTCAACACCAATGGTGGATTTGGATTCCAAGCTGAATTCGTTTTTGGTGAATCGTGACAAGAGATTGGATTTTCCGACGCCGGAGTCTCCGATCAGAACCACCTTGAACAAGTAGTCGTAGTCGTCGTCCGCTCTGTACGCACCCATTCTCTCTGCCGGCGATGGCGGGTTTCAAGGAACGGCTTCCGTTTCCGTTTCCAAAAGATCGAAATTGGTGGCTCTCTTTAATTGTTTTTAAGGCCTTCGATTTGGTAACCGCGTTTAAAGCTTGCAATTTTCAGCATTGGAGAGAGAGAGAGGGAGAGGCGTTGTTGTTAATTGTAGTTGTTGTTGTTGTTTACATAAAGAGAAAGAGGGAGGGAGAAGCATTCAAAGCTTAAATGATTTGTTGATATCTGTTTCTGCCTTCAGATAGAAGAAAACACAAATAATGCTGTAAAAAAAAATCACTTTTTACTTTTTTCACCCCTCTTATTACATTTCATAGGTTTTGTCACTTTTCTTTTATTTTTTAGTTAATTGCACTTTTGGTCCCCATATAATATAATTGTATGATTTTGATTTTCAATTGTGTCATGAAGTATCCCAATTGATATAACTAGGTCCCTCTATCATAATATTGTCCGATGTTTAGTGTTGAGAGCTCATGTGGCACAAATGATACTGATTTAACATAAGTTGTCTTGATATTAATAGCATGACAAAGACTTTCTTGTTAAAAATTTTAAATAACACATGTTGCATCAAATATGATATCAACTTCATCGTTGATCTATGTCATAAAGATTCGACTAATTTTTACGTTAGTTGTTGACTATCTAACGTATGCTATCGACTTGCTTTGGTAATTTTTTTTGGCAACATGTATTGTGCCAAAGTGGTACCAAAATTAGTCCCGGTGTGCCACATATGATCTTGGTGTTAAAATTGAAAGGTATAACATTTGGTACAATTTGGATTTGGGGACCAAAATATTTTTCTACATTGCACTATCAAAAACGGGTTTGTTTTTGTGTTTACGACTCATTTCTATTATTGATTTCTATCATAAAAATGGCATAAACAGACAATTAAAAATTTTAAAAAATATTTAATGGATTAATAAATATAGAAGGTTAAAAGTGTAATTTTAAAAACACTGGCCCATTTAATTTTTGCATACTAGACATCATTAATACAAGCCAGAATCGGCGAACATTTGTGGATATAGAAAATTCCCGTACTACTTTACCTTTCTTTTCTCATGGGGTAGTTAGCTTGGAGTCCAAACAGTTCAATGCTGACTTATTTAGAATATACTTAACACACAAAATAAAATCAAAGACATTTTAAATATGAAACTTACAAATCAAGTGTTAATTTTTTTTTATTTCCTATTGATAAAAAAAAAGTGTTAATCTTTTAAAAAATAGATTAATTATGAAATGTGTTAAAAAATGTGTTCTTGATACTCTCTATATCATGTGTGAGTATTCACGATTTCAGAGTGTAGACGGCAAAAATGCCAAGTTATTGTCAATGCTGAGAACTGGGAAACAAATCCAGTTTCCTCATCAACATCACTTGAACAAGGTCACTGTTAACCCAAAATGTTCAACTTGACAGGAACAACCTACCCACTAATTAGCCCAAATTGGAGGCTCCAACATAAGCACAAGAGTCACGGTAATCGCCATCGTTCCATGGCAAACAAACGAGTCACCCGACGTTTGTGCTACAACACATTAATACTAAGCATTGATGCAAAATGCTCCAGTTCACTTCTGTTTTTATAATAAAAGAGGCATTGTATTGTAGACTTGCGAACAAAGTCAACTGGAGAGATATCCAACCCTTGCCTTCAAATACACCATGGCAAAGACCATCGTTGACCAAAAAGGAGAAAAGAAATGTCAAGTAAATCATTTAGATCTTAATCTTCTAAAATAAAAAAACACTTTCTTTTGATATTGCATAACAATGACTCAATGAGTATATTGTTTAGTTGCCAATCGGCAATTATTAATCATTTCTTAGAAATACAAAATTGAGTTACTTTATCACTATCGAAGAATGTTTCTTTCTGCGATGCCTGTAATACAATACTTGAATTAAGGTAGAACCTGATAAGGAAAATATTTGCTCGTGACGACTATACCATACGCTTAATAAATTAATGTTACAAAATTTAATCGAGGACAAACTCCTCGTTCCTTTGACTTTTTACTCATAGCTTTTTGTCCTCCTCATTCCTTTGGCCTTTTACTCATGGCTTTACGCTTGTTAACATCAAGGTATTTCTTCCGTAACCGGATGGCCTTTGGTGTAACCTTCATGCCAAAAAAAAAAGATGTCACATTGAAAACAATAAAAAAAATAAGGGTTTACCTTCATGCCAACAAACCCTTATTTTTGAACTACTTTGATGAAAAATTCTTTAGAGAATATGGTAACACTTTAGTTATTGAGGGACTAATTTTGATGACAAAAATATTTAGAGTACTAATATGACGACAGCTTGATCTTTGAAGAACCGATTTGAGGGTTTACTTTTGAAAAAAAACTGGGTACTAGGTATGGGGTGTAGGGGGACTGGGGGATGAAGCACCCCTGCATCTTTTCATAACAAAATATCAGGGGAAAACTTTTGTATAACAATAATAAATTGTAGGCTGGAACTTACCTCGATAAGCTCATCTGAAGCAACATACCCTATAGCCTCTTCAAGCGTCATCTGCAACCAAATAACCAACACATGTAAGCAAACATATTAAGCTCAAGCACCATCATCATATTGCAGCTTTTCCGCTTAACTATGTTCTGACCACACCGTATATTTCAAACAGTCTCAAAGTGATGCCAGATCTAAAACACAAAATTTGCTAGGTTCCTTGAAAGAGTTTGGCAATCTGCATGGTGGAACACAGAAAGCATATTGAATATTGATAATTTGCTATTTCACATTTGATATCAGAGTGAAATTCATCCATACTTCACAAGTATTTGTATTTCAAACCCACATCTGACCAAAAAAATTATTCAAGAATATTTTTTATCCTATGAATCATTATTTAAAATAATTATTGCTCTTACTCTCTGACAACAAACAAACAGCAACTTCAAAAACTTTCACTAGTCAGTCAGACATGAATAAGTTCCAAAGCATCTATGTTATACAGATAGAAGCAAGTTTTTAAATACTATACAGCTCTCATACAGCAAGTTACAAAACTGATATTAAAAAGATTAGGGCATGTGAACTCCTAACTAGGTCCTCATCAAATGATGAACCCTACAACTCATTGCTGAACATCTTATGTTTGAATGCATAGAAATCATAAATCCTACTCAGTTACGTATGTAGCAGAATTCTCACTAAGTCACTAGTCTAAGATAAGTAAAGATTTAAGGGCATAATTTTGGCACATAAATACATACAAGGCGAGGAGGAGACAGCTTCACGGTCTCCTCCTTGGCAGCAGCCCGTATATTTGTAAGTTCTTTAGCCCTCACTGGATTGACCTGCAATTTATAACAGAGTCTTTGTCAGTGAGTCACCAACTTTGACGTAACACTGGCATTCAGGCTAAGCATTCTTCTCCTTACATCAAGATCTGTATCCCGTGAATGTTCTCCAACAATCATTCCATCATATGCCTGTAACCAAATAACAAAAAGTATTACAGGCAGTATGGATGAGAAAATCAGCTGTGCAATATAAGCAAAAGCTAGATGAAACATCACAGAGTAATTAAAATTAAGCACACTTTCTCATGTTTCACTATTACCGCAAGGTCAAAGTGTTTGACCGCAATTTGAACATCAAACACCCAAATTGTTTTCCACAAAAAAAACCATAGCAAAAAAATATTTCACTTGAAATTCCTTTTTTCTAAATTGAACTTCTTGCAATCCATGGAATAAATAATTCCTCATTCAGATAAATTGTAAGCCAAGAGCAAGCAAGAAAAACGAATGGGACACAGTGATTGCTATCATAAATTCATCTTGAATGAACACATACAATGAACTCATTGGCAATCCATGGCTGGCAAAACAGTATGAGAGGAGGTCACAGACTACCCTTTTTATTTTAAGGGGGGGGGGGGGGGTTAAAAAGTGAAAATTGGATGGAAACATTAGCAGCATATAATAGTTGCTTAGATCAGAACAAATTAAAAGAAAAGCAGACCCAGAAGGAAGGCATACAACATATATACATGAAATAGCAAGAGATGAGATTGGGAAGTTCCCACCTCCATTCCAGGAGTTACAAAAAGAGTCCCACGAGGTTCTAAGCTCAGCAATGCATAAGCTGTGATTGTACCATAACCCATTGACACCTGTTCAATTAAGTAACAACACTGAGTAATCACAAATTTGAAAAATGAAGTAACATTACACTCAAAACAAGTATATCAAGTAAGTGGTAACTTGGTGTAATTCTTGCAGTAGGGACAGCAGCAGACAAACATACCAGTACTCCTTTCCTAACATTGCCAAGAGGGCCTCGAAATTTTTCATATGCTGCAATGTTACAATAATGCACATTATAAATAAATATATAAATAAAATAAAGTATAGTGCTAAACTAAGCTGCATTGCAAAAATGGAAGTGCTCAAAAATAGTGTAAGAAGTAAGTAAAATAAGCAAGCATCAAGATCCACAAACATAAAACAAGCAAAACCTAAATCATGAGGGCAACTAAACATAATTTGCAAAACATATATAGCAAACAAACTGAAAATTGGCATCTTTACATGTTAGTTGAAAGAGGAAAAGATAATTTTTTAGCAGAAGATGCATACCATGGAAAGCACGATGCATGAACCCAGTTCCACGTGTGTCACTGCTGAACACACTTCTGTAACCAACGAGGCCCCTGAACAAATAGTATTAAAGAAGTTACTAAACTTGTTGCACATCTGATTTCACTATAACTGTAATGCCAAAGAAGTTATATCTAAACTGATGGTTATATAAGATAATTAACAGAAATTGGTGAATTGAATTTCCAAAGCTCAAATTACTCAATTAGCTCTATGGGATCTAACAGTAAACCAGAAACGTGGACTCTGAATTAGTAAGATATGTCATCTGGCTTCAATCATGATGCCATAAGCTATTTTTGAGTGTGAGAAAAACTGTAGAAAAATTAGATATAAGTATTTAACTGACATCCAATTATTGAAGAGGCACTTAGATATTTATTCTCCTGCTTTATTATCCTATTCATCTCACAGCAATATTGTTTAAGAAAGCCACTTGGTTTGCAAGAGGTCATCAATTCACTCCCAAGTAAGGGGCAAAGGGTAGTAAGAAAGAAAAGATCTAAGCATGTGAATTCATCAAAACCATGCATCTATGGTGTTTCCATTATATGTATTGTTTACATATATATCAGATAAATTCAAGATGGAAAAAGAGACAACAAGGCTAACCTTGATGGACAAGTCAAAGACAATCTACTTCTACCAACAGTTCCTGAGACAGGACCCATGTCAGTAACCTCAGCTCGTCTGTGAGACAAGGCCTCCATTACCAAGCCAACGTGCTCATCATTTACCTGGGATACATCCATTATGATGTTAAAAGTACGTACTCTTGTACAAGCATATTATGAATAGCGAATTGAATTATTACCTCAATTGTAATTTCTTCTATTGGCTCAAGTTTCTGACCATTTTCAGTTTTATACCTAATAAATCCATAGCAAAGGTACATTAAAAAAAGAACATAAGTAAAATAAAAAAAATGTATGCTGTAAGAATGTATAACATATAATATATAATATAATATATAATTTGGAAATCAAAATCACTGAACCATCAATCAGTATAGGAAACTTGGCCGGATCAAACATTTTACATAGGTAGACCTTTCAAGATCTATTTGATGTGAAGTTACATGCAGTATAAATACAAAGAATGCAAAAATAAAAGACCGGCCTTCAAAACCCATCCTAATTCCTAAGAGACACAAGCATTGTGGTTATTGGTTTTTATTAAATAATTCATGAACTTCTGTATCTGTTATTAGAATCATAATGTCTTACGAGTTGTATTATGTTATTAGTGTTATATACTGTACTTGTTCTAGACCTAGAATAGGAGTGCAAAAAGGAGAACTAGGTTAATGTTCGACCTCACATTACTCCTATTTCTTCTTTGTCCATTTCTAACTTCTGTTTTGGATATGAAACCAGTCCTGAGGCTCCAACTTAACAGCATTACAAGAAATTAGGTTCCTGACATGGTATTCGGACTGCTATGACCAAATGTTAAGGAGATCGATTCTTGCATTCCCTATTCTTTGTAAGTTAATTTTAGTGTTATGGTAAGTGGATTTGTGCATTGCACAAAATGGTAGATAAAATTGTGATCTTCCTTGCAGGATGACAGGATCATAAAAAGATTTGTCCCGACTTACATGTTTCCCCCCTACAGTTTCACCCAGAATGCTCTAGGGTGAGGGAGAGTGCATTGGAGATATATAATCATTCCTAAGCCTCCCCTATATGGCTTAAGCTTTTTAGGAGAGCTGGTCTTCAAAAAATTCAACAGTGTCTATTAAAATAAGAAATAATACAAAGGAAACTTACAGCATTTACTCAGTGTTAAACAACATGACAAGCCCATATGTAGTGCTAAGCAAGCAAAACAACATTGCGCCAAAACTGATAATGACACTAAAATTTCAAAGCTTCGGTCCTCGGAAACTCACATGACTTTAGGTGGAGAGACAGATAGCTCGAATCCCTCACGTCTCATGTTCTCAATTAAAATACCTGTTAAGTGTTAACACAAATGCTTTGAGTAGCTGCCTAACCACAAAATGAATCGGAGAATTAACATGCATATATTGGTAAGGATCATGTGATTTCAAGAAACAGGAACAAACCCAGCTGTAACTCTCCTCTTCCTTGAACTTCATATGATTCCGACAAGCCCGGAAGCACATTTATGGCAAGATTGGTTTCAGCTTCAGCCATCAGTCGATCACCAATTCTTCCCCCAGTCAACTACAAAAACTCCAGCACTAGCTTATTTACTTGATAGAATCAATAACTAGCACTAGCTTATTTACTTGATAGAATCAATGACTACAAACGCAATAACATATAAGAACTGCATATGGAAAAAACTATAGAATACAGCTTCAAAGATGACAAAAGGGACAGGTCTGAGTTTGGATTTGGGAAGACTCCAAAACACTTCTTACACAAGCAACTGAAGGAAGTAAAGAAGGTAAAGGTAAAACAAACACAACTTACATGAGTGCCATCACGACCAGCTAATGGGGAGTCGTTTACACCAAAAGTCATGGAAATTGTTGGGGGATCCAATTCAATTGTGGGTAATGCAGACATAACCTAGGACATAAAAACATTAAGTTGAATATTAAAAAAAAGGAGGCATGAATAGCCATAAAAAAGGAGGCATAAAATATAAATATTAAAAAATTATAAATACCTCCACAGTTCCAACTGTATGGCCTATTGATGGACTTGCCAAGCCAGCAACTGAAATTATATCACCAGCTCCAGCACAATCAGTTAGAACCATGTTTGTACCCTTCTTTTTCATCAGCTTCACCACCTTTTAAATGAAAACTCATGAAATTAGAGCTGCCGGAAGAAAGTTAAGATATCTTGACCTCATAAATGCTAGTCAGTTAATAAAATACAACACTGAGGACTTCGACATCTCAGTTCATACATTAGCCATTTCAAAATTAGTATTTCAGGAACTATTTACCATTTCCACTACGTTTTGAATATAACTAAACAATTTTTAAATGAATGATACAGGTATACTATTAAGCATTGTCTACACAATGAAAAATGTGTCAGATAATTTAATAGATTACACATTACCTGAAAAATAAAAAATAAATAAAAACTATTTAGCTCTTAACATTTACCAACCATGGTACTAGACCAGACTGCCAGTCTACCTGACTATAAATGTAATGGCGAGCTCAGATCTACAAACCTTTCCATCTTCAATCTTTTCGACACCAGAATCTTTAATACGTAGTCCATGAACCCTGTCACCAACACGAACAACCCCAGAATACACACGTCCAGTCAAAATTCGCCCAAGATAAAAGTCCCGTTCCATCATTGAAACCTGAAAAGCACTATTAAGCATGGTTTTCACTGATCCAAAGTATACATCCAAGAAAAGTACACGGAAAGTCGGAAACAAGAATAAAGAGGGTATAAACAAGAGAACATGAAACCAGACTTTCCTAAAGCTATTGGGCTTTTGACTTGTGGGCTCCTATAATTAGTTGTGACTTGTGATTATTTGGATAAGGAAGTATATTTTCTATGTAATGAACTAGGAGCATTTATTATGCATTCAATAGTAAATAGGATTGAGTCCTCTGTATCCTCCATAAACATTGCACTTGATAAAAGAGAAAAGTTTATTGACGACAAAAGAAAAGAAACAGTGCATCAAGACAACTTCCCCAAAAGGAAACTTATCAAACAAGAGCCACATGGTAATAAACTCATCAATATTTTAAATACCAACCAGCATTTGGAAAGGTGCATCAATGTTTGCATTTGGTGGTGGGACATGTTTTACAATGGCATCAAGCAACTGTGACATATTTCTAGCCTCGGCAGGAGGATCCTTGGTAAAGGTGGTGGATGCCCACCCTTCTTTAGCAGAAGCATAAAGAACTGGAAAGTCAAGTTGCTCCTCTGTACAACAAATAAAACGCAATAAAATTTCAGAAAAAGAAGTTTAAGTTTCAGGACAATCAAGCATAATCCTTAGATATTTTCGTTCTTGTACCTGTAGCACCCAGGTTGGCAAATAGATCAAACAGAAGACTCTCAACTTCATCACATGTCTCCTCAGTAACTACATGAAATAAAAATCACAAGGTTTATGCCACAACATAGAAGTACCTAAAAGATATAAGGAAGAATGTGTTGGTGAGGTGAGACAGTCAAATGATTTATTTCTTTCAAATGATAACTGAGATACATTATATTATTTTAGGCCACCAAAAGTGACAGGAATTTGAGAAAATCTTCGGGGTCAACTTTACTGTTTTATTGTGAAATGTGGCATGAGGGAATGCCAACCGCATGTGAAAATCAAAGGCAGAACAGGAACAATGAACTGAAAATCCAGAGGAAGAGAAAGAGGATATATGGCAAATCAGATAGCATTTGGAAAGATTGAAAAGAAGTCGGTGCTTTTTCCTTGGCCTTTGTTTTTACTTTTACTATATATATAGCATCATAAACCATGTCACCAACAAAAAATCTATTCTATGTAAAATGGCATAAGATATCATGGCATAGAATTAGGGAACAAACCTGCAGGTCGGTCTACTTTGTTTAAAAGAAGAATAGGCCGCAACCCATACTTTAAAGCCTTTGCGAGAACAAATTTTGTTTGCGCAAGTGGACCTTCACCAGCATCAACAACCAAAATTGCTCCCTCAACCATATTAACAACACGTTCAACCTGGTCATCAACCAAACACAAAAATAAGAAGAGCAGAAGCACCACAACCAGTGCGCAGTTTTCACTAGTAATACTTCACATTGAAAACTACAAAAAATGCACCAGCTAATTGCATAAGGGTGCCCCCGTTTATGGCGTTGTTTATTTTAATAACAGAACCATTTTTGTAATCAAGCATGTTAGTTAGTTAGTTAGTTAGTTAGACTGTTCAATTAGAATTTCAATCTAAATATACAGTTCCTATGCTTAACTCAGCAAAACAAGCATCGACTTTACCTCACCACCAAAATCAGCGTGTCCAGGAGTATCCACCATGTTCAGCTCATTTTCTCTCCACGAAATAGAGGTGACCTGAAAATTGAATCATTCGAGTGGTTGGCGATTCTCAAAGAACACTGAAGCGGAAGAGTTGTATTCGGCGGAGAACGAACCTTGGAAGCGATGGTGATGCCGCGCTCGCGCTCGAGGGAAATGGAATCCATGGCGCGCTCGTGGGGGATGTCGGCGCCGCACTGGCGGAGAAGGCGGTCCATGAGAGTGGTCTTGCCGTGGTCGACATGGGCGATAACCGCCACGTTGCGGAGGCGGCTGGGGTCAAGGGATCCGTCGAGAGGAGCGGCGGCGGCGGCGGGAGCGGCAGCGAAGGCACGTGAGAAGAAGCGAGAGGGGGCGAAGGGTGAAGAAGAGGAGAGGGATTTTCTGGTGGAGGACCAGAGAGAACGAAGAAGAAGAGGGCCCGCCATGAACCACCGTCTCAACTACGAATACGATGCACCCTGCCTCCTTTACTTAGCTTACCATCTCTATACGCGAGGACAACCACCGGCAGGGTTTTAGTTAGTGTTTGGGAATTGGTAAATACACCCTAGTTTTTTGCCATACACCCCACATTTATTCAGGAAATTACTATTATACCCTCATTGTTTGGATTTTTTTTTTTCTGATTTTGCTTCTTTTCCGGAAACTGGCCATACACCCCCAGTTTCCGGAATACAGATTTGCATTCCGGAAACTCCGGAAACTAGAGTTTCCAGAATGTAAATTTTTCCTGGAGTTTCCGGAATGCAAAAATACATTCCGGAAACTGGATTTTCTTGGAGTTTCAGAAATGTAAATTTTTCTGGAGTTTCCGGAATGCAAATTTACATTCCGGAAACTGGCCGGAAACTGCCAGTTTCCGGAATGTAAATTTTTCCTGGAGTTTCCGGAATGCAAAAATACATTCCGGAAACTAAGTTTCCGGTAACAACGCGAAATTGAAAAAAAAATAAACAAATCAACGAGGGTATAATGGTATTTTCTTTTTTAAATATGGGGTATATGTCCAAAAATATTGGTATATTTACCAATTCCCTTATTGTTTTAACTTTTAACGGCCCGCGTTTGCTATTTTTTATTTTTTTCTCCTTCGCTCGTGAAAAGTGAAAGTGAATTTTTCCTATATTGCAAAAGTGCCAATCCATTGAAGGACTTCAACTGAAAAAAAGCCTTAAATTGTTACACACCATAAACACACCGCGCCAGGTAGGGGTCGAACCTACGACTTTCTGCTTAGGAAACAGACGCTCTATCCACTGAGCTACAGGCGCTGATACGGTTGCAAGAAGAGGATAATAATATTAAATAATTCTAACGATTGCCCTAATTTGTTGATGTTTGCCCGGACTAAAACAAGTTAATCCTTCACATTTTAACTCTTTTTGCTGGTATATGAAAATATTTTTAAACTATATATCAGAGGGATAAAATGACATTAAGTGCCAAATTCTTATACTTACACAAATTAATAACATTTCGTAAAATGCAAAATTAATCGATCTAACCGTTGAATTAAAAGTTTTTATATAGTAGATCAAGTCTATAAAATTTCATGTGAATCAAAAACTATTTGATACTTCATCATATTGCTTTATTTTAAGTTTAACGAATAACATATTATTAAAATATAAGTAAAAGTTTTCTTCAAAAAAAAATATAAGTAAAAGTTCATTATTAGATAACATAGCTACAAATATCTAAATTGTCTTAAATTTAATATACATGATCAAGATTATAATATCATAATTCAATAGTTGAATTGATTAATTTTAAATTCTACAAAAAATTATTAATTAATATAAGTATAAGAGTTTTACAAGTGATGTGTTTGATCCCGTCACTATAATAAAAACTTCATTTAGTGAATTGCCTCACGTCAAGAACATGCCTAGCTAGGTGATTAGTTGGCTAAAAGTTTAATCAGTCAACAACATATAGTTCAATATTAATGGGATATATGCAATTAAAATAATAAATTTTTTTTGTGAACTAAATTTCGTTTTAAACATCTTACAACTGTAAACATTTTTATAATGTAATAATAATAATATATTATATTTTATCAAATTCTATTATACGATTATATAATATATCACTAAATAACAAAACTCTTTTTTTATACATCAAAAAACAACAAACGTTTTTAATACTGAAAGGGAATAAAAAATCTGAAACGTTTTTAATTAATGGGTCTATTTTTTTCTTTTAAACATGATATTGAAGAAAGAAAAACAGAATCCAAACAAGCTAGGTGTTGATGAACAGTCTCGAGAGTTGTGTGTTTATTTTTTTTAAATGTTGTGTTGCGATTTAGTTGGTAACTGTTTTTGGTCG
This sequence comes from Glycyrrhiza uralensis, assembly GCA_030159175.1. NCBI lineage: Eukaryota > Viridiplantae > Streptophyta > Magnoliopsida > Fabales > Fabaceae > Glycyrrhiza > Glycyrrhiza uralensis. The sequence continues at coordinate 48,406,762 of BRZY01000003.1, read as the reverse complement.
TTAAAACAAAATGCGTGAATATCTCCGAAAAAACTGGGTTTATCACTTCTTCTAAAACTCTGTTTATTCACTTTTTTTTAAAAAAAAATTATTTAGAATTCTTGTTCTTCCTATGGGCTACTTAAATAATTTTTCACTCCAAGAGACATGAACCTTAACCCTCTTTCCATGCTCTTCCTACACAAAACAATTATAGTACTTTTTTATATACAGAACTAGGTATATATCTTATTTATACAGATATTGATTTTTCATTTGCTTAGAGAGACAATAAGAATTGCCAGAGGTTTGTGTCTTAAACTCTACTCTAATTTTCTGTTCTGTCTCTGTATTTTTCTTCTCAAAAAGTAGAGATTCATTATAAGCGCATTGTCACATCTAGATCCTCTCTAATCATATGAAAGGGGCCTCTGGCTCTGGCATGTTCTGCATATATATTATGCAAGCAGTGTCATACTCTTCAATTCTTCTCAATATCCTTCTCAATATGTAAATTGCAGCAACAAAATTAGATAATTAATATATAGTTTGTTATTTTTTGGTTAGTTTGTTTGACTGTATAGCTCAGCTTAATTAATTAGTTGCTCTGTATATATTCCTTGTACATGTAATTTAATCAGTGTGAAGTATTCAGTTTTCTGAGAGCAAGAATTTTCTCTGATTCAATATCTCTCCAAGTATGAATTTCTCTGATTCATCCCTTTCAGCATTAACATAAATTGCAGAAAAAATTGCATTGAGTGAAGAAATTGATGCCAAATTCTGCATGTTATTAATAACTTTGGTGATCCAATCTGTTTCTACCAAACTCTCTTTTCCCTAAAAGAATAATAATTTAATACTTTTATATATAAAATTGCTATGGAGAATTTGCACTTAAAATGTGTACTTCTATTATATGATTTTCCTATATTATATATATTTACTTTAACTAATTTCTCCTTATACAGGATGCAAAGAAGCAATAACGGGATGCATCCAGCATGCGCAGCATGCAAGCATCAAAGGAAGAAATGCAGTGAAAATTGCATTTTGGCACCTTACTTTCCATCAAACAGAAGTCGCGAATTCCATGCTGTACACAAGGTTTTTGGTGTTAGCAACATAACCAAGCTGGTAAGGAATGCTAAAGAGGAAGATCGAAGAAGAGTTGTGGATTCATTGATATGGGAGGCATGTTGTAGGCAAAAGGATCCTGTACATGGTCCTTATGGAGAGTATACAAAAGTTTACAACGAGTATAAAAAAGTGTTTGATGAACTTAAGATATTCAGAGGCCAAAACCAGATATTGCAATTGCCAAATCAAGGATTAAAGTCGGTACAAGATTTGATAGCATGTAACGTGACCAAAGGGAAACACAGAGCAGAAGTAGCTCATGATAATGCAATAGATCATTATCTTCATCACGAGAATAATAAGAGCAATGGTATTATTGATTCTACCATTTATAATGCATATTGTTCCAATTATTTTCAAGATTTTGAGAATCTGAGGCCGGAGGTTGTAGTCCCATTTCAGCAGCATCCTCAACCATACTATATCACAGGTACCAAACTTGTGATTTAATTTTTGTTACAATTATATTGATCATCAAGAGTTAAAGTGCGCCAGTATTTTAAGAGGCCAAATGTAGAATTAGTGTTGATTAAAATTTTTAAAAAATAACAATTGAGATTTTAATTGTAATTTCATAATTTATTATACATATTTATGTATCACAAACTCAATTGTTGATTTTTCAATTAACAGTTAAAACTTTGCATTTTACCCTCTAAGTCTAAAGTGCACATGTGACCTTGAAAGAAGCCAAATTCGTTCTTTGTAGTGTAGCTTTTTAGCATTGGAACCAGTTGAATATTTTTTTATTTCAACACACTCTACATATTAGATTTGACTTCTATAAAGTAAATTTACTTTAGAGAGTAAAATACTGAGTTTTGGCAGTTGATTAATGCAAATAAATTTGTCTCTAGTATTTCATAATTTCTAAATCAACACAAATAAATCTAACTATATTTTTTCCTGTTTCATTATTTTAGGTGATCAATTCAACCAATGAACAACTGCAACATGGAAGACGGCAACCATCCATAGGGGTATACATCTTTGCTGAGGAAGTTCTCATCACAAGGAGCGGGATCATGTTTGGACTTGGAATCTCCAAACTGAGACATGCACTTTAAAAAATAAAGTGAGGAATTGTCATCCCTAATGTAAAGGAATCAAGGGATATTCAATATCGAGAAAAAAAAAAGGAATCAAGGGATTAGTGGATTAGTGGATTATCACAAATTTAAAGTTTTTTATCATTATGATCTGATCACATATTTAAAGGTTGTTGTTTTTAGCTAAGATTTTCTAATTTTTCTTTTTTCCCTTTTGTTACATAATAATCTGAATTTGTAATTACTTTAGAGTTAAGAATTAATGTCTCATCACAGAAGCATCCAGATTAATTAATAGGAAAAATTTTCAAAGCTTAAACGTTTGTCCACGATGTTAATTACATTTTGAATGTTGCTTATGCTAAAGATGATCAAATGGGAAAAATTCACATTTGGGATGTGGAAGTGTCAATTTTAATTCAAAGCTTCAACCGAGAAAATTACAATCGTGAAAAATTTCACACTTAGGTTGTGAACGCATTTGACTTATTTACAACTTCTGTTGTACTATGATAGAACTAATCACAAATGTGACAATATTCACACTGGTAATGTGATTTTAGTTGGTTTGCCCAATTTACCCACTTTTAGTTTCAAACTTCACTTAGACTACTCTCATTCGATTTTTCTTAGTTTAACGCACAAAACAAAAGAAAAATAGTAATTTGATTCGAGAAGATAAAAGTCATACAAAATAATTAATAAACCAATTCTGAAGGACTTAAAATACATAAAAAAAATCATAATGTAAATTTAGAGTTCAGATGCATCTATTTTCTCTCTCTCCCATTCCTTTACTCTCAAAATCACCAAACAAAGGGTTATGATGTAACGACATAATGTCATAGTCAATTATATGAATAGAAAATATATTAGCTTAAATATGAATTTGGTCCCTCTAAAAATTTAAGTTTTGAATTTGTCTCTAAATTTAAAGTCAACGGTTTTTAGTCCTCCCAAATTTCAAGTTTTTGAATTTAGTATCTCCTTTGCGTTGACCCGTGTCATGTCACCTTAAAACGCCTACGTGGCACACTGCTAACCACGTCATTTATTTATAGGGACTAAAATCAAAATATATAATTTTTACAGGGACCTCCACCACTACTCCCTCCTTCTCCCCCCTCCTCCTCCTCCACCACCACCACCCCTTTCTCTCACCCTCCACCACTCTCCTCCTCCACCACCACCCACTTCCACCACCACCCCTTTCTTTCATAGCTTCTCCCTCTCCTCCACCACCACACCACCCCTTTCTCTCATAACTTCTCTCTCCTCCACCACCACCACCACCCCCTTCTTCTCCCCCTCACCCTCTCCTCCACCACCACCCCAAATCCCAAAAACCACCACCACTAAAAAAATAACATGTCATTAAGCTCGAATGGTCCTTCTCTTGGTCGATGGTGAGACTGCAACAATTCGAGTTCATCTTTGATTGAATAGTGATTGATTTGTTGCAGAGAAATTGGAAGGAAAATTAAATTTAAAAAAAAGGAAGAAAGATTGAAGAATTGGGAACAGACCTCGTGCATGTGCCACAAGGAAGCATGCCATAGAGCTCTGTGAGCCCATCTTTCCCAAAGCTCCATACCTAGATGAAATACTTCTCTCATAATTACCCCCAATTTCATTTTGAAATACTTCCCAATGTTTAATTAAAAAAGGGGTAGGAGGGAGGAGATTGGGGGAAGGTGGAGGGAGGAAGCCATGAAAGGAGGGGTTGGCGGTGGTGGGGGTGGCGGTGGCGGTGGAGGGGGTGGCAGTGGAGGGAAAAGGAGGAGAGAGAGGGGGTGGTGGTGGTGGAGGAGGAGGGAAAAGGAGGAGAGAGAGGGGGTGTGGTGGTGGTGGTGGAGGAGGAGGTCATTGCAAAAATTATATGTTTTGATTTTAATCCCTATAAATAAATGACGTATCAAATGAGGTGACCAGCAGTGTGCCACATAGGCGTTTTAGGGTGACATGACACGGGTCAACGCAAATGAGGGACTAAATTCAAAAACTTGAAATTTAGGAGGACTAAAAACCGTTGACTTTAAATTTAGAGTCTAAATTCAAAACTCAAATTTTTAGAGGGACCAAGTTCATATTTAAGCCTTTTTTAACACCATAATAATACTCCCTCCATTCCTTTTTATCTATCGTTTAAGGTTGTTTCACCACAACCAAAGAATCAATTAATTGATAAAAAGTTTCCTATTATACCATTATTTATTCACTACTCTATTTGTCGAGAATAATAATTAGTCTTTGAACTCTCAACTATGCATTAATCAATTTTATAGAAAATGTGAAAAACAATTAATAGGACTAAGGATATAATTGTCAAAGTATAACCTTAAACTATCAAAACGATAAATAAAAAAAAATAATTTTTTTTTTAAAATCTAATAGATAAAAAGGAATTGAGAGAGTATTAATTAATAGCATAAGAAATAAATTCCTTTTTAGCGGAGCTGAAGTCGAAGTCAGTCAAGTCAACAAAAACTGAGCCTCGAAAACAGCCGAGCAGTGCACACCCACACTCGCATACACATGGAGGCGCATTCCTTCTTCCTCTTCCTATGCTTCCACTCCGCATGTTTTCTTCTCCTCGCTTCTGCCGCATGTTGCCTTTCACACCCTTCTCTCCTTGGCGTTCACCCTCTAGGTATACCACCTCCCTATGTATCTACCCCTTTTGCTTGGAAACCCCTAAAGCTAGAATCTTTTATCAACTGGGTGTTAGTGTGGAGCCCAAGTCACATGTTGCAGCACACACAAACCATCTTGCTGTTATTATTTGTGAGTGAATTGGGTTTTGTGGTGCAGATGAGAAATATTACAGCTCTGAGGTGATCAAGTGCAAGGATGGATCAAAATCCTTCTCCAGAGACCGTCTCAATGACAATTTCTGTGACTGCCCTGATGGCACTGATGAACCTGGTATGACTGATATTATGAATTTTAAGAATTAGGGATTGTTTAAAACTTGATAAGAAATATCTCACTTTACCTTAGAATTTTTTTCCTCAAATGTTTAATGACCTCTAATGGTTAAAGAATCAATAAATGACAAGGTTAATGGACACAGTCACTTAAAAAACTGCATTTTTCAAGTGTATATCCTTAGCATTTGTTTTTTAATACCATTAAGTTAATGACATTAATTGTTATTCTTTAATCTTATGCAAAATGTTAATGGTTTGGTACTTTGATTGTTTCTTTATCTTTCACTGACATAATTTTCTTATTTTTTTTTTCATGTATATACACACTTACACAGAATCATGAGGTGGATTTTAATGCCATTCATAACTTGTTAGGAGGTTGTTGTTCATTTATATACAGGAACTTCAGCTTGTCCGGCAGGAAAGTTTTATTGCAGAAACCTAGGAAGCAAGCCACAATTCATAGTGTCTTCCCATGTTAATGATCGCTTTTGTGGTAAACATTTTCTTTGGCAATTTGTTATAGCACTTTGCACATGTCTTTGGCATTTTGCCAACTCTAAGGAATGGACTATAGATCTTACTCCCTAAAACGTTTCCCTTTGAAATTGTCTGGACAATGATCGAATGACACATTAGTCTCCATATTTTCCACTGCAAATGGAACTAACTGGTCTATGTAAATAGATAAAATTTTGATTTACTTTTGGTGCAGTCTCTTACTGGTCTTGACCTGTTTTAAAGTAATTACTTATCTCATATTAAATTATTTTATAGATATGAATTCTTTAATACCTGAAATTTCTGTTGCCACTGATATTGTTTAACATTTCACATAAGCAATCTTCTTTCAAATAAACTAAATTGGCAGTGAACTTTACTTTTCTGTCGGATCAAGATATTTAGGCTTTTTTTTTTTCCTATCTTCAACTTTGAGTTCCAATTTTCATTCAATATCGCTGTAGATTGTTGTGATGGGAGTGATGAATATGATGGAATTATTCGCTGCCCCAACACATGTGTCATGGGTGGGAATGCAGAGTACATGATTGGCAATTACAATTCAAAAGCAAGTGATCTGGGCTTTTTTGCTGAAAAAGAAACCAAAAATGGAGTGAAGTCAGAGGAATCAGTACATAACATCAATGGTAACTCATTAGTTTTTATCCAAGAATTTTCTCATGTGTTTAAAAACTTAGGTAAATATAAATTGAAACTTGCTGGTTTAGGTTTGAAGTTGGCAATTATTCTACAAGTGGTTCTGGTTGTTTTTCTGGTATTTCTCTGGAGTTTTCATCGCCACACCAGATCTAGAAGGAGGAGTTACCATTGAATTGAAAGAGGCCTTGCCATTTACCTGATATTGAACTGTGGTAATATTTTAAAATATTTTTTTATTTTCCCTTTCTTAGTGCCGTATTTCAATGTTCAGATGAGAACTATATCGATTTCATTCACATATTGCATATCATCATAATGTTTAAATTTGGTTTTATGTTTGTTATTGTTAAATTATACATGAGTGCCGTACATTTCTGTGCAGATATCACAGCTTTTGTCATATATGTGCCACGTGAGTTGTCACATTTTGTGATTTTATAATTATGTGTGATATTTTTTTCACCATTGGTACTGCCTATGCATAGTTGGTAGGTTCTCATGATATTTGCATTTTCCTCACATGTAAGGGTACCATTTTGTATGATATGATGTAGGAAACATCGATATTTATCAATGCTTGGCCATCTTTTTTGCACTTCTTTCTTTGATCTCATTTATACCTTCTCTGCAGATAAAGTATCAATAATGGTGATTGGATCAACAATGCATTATATACTTATTCTTCAATCCCCCCTTTTATTGAACCATTGTCCTTCAACTTGTCCATTGTCATCATTACAAAACCTTAAGCAGGCTGTTAGAGCTCAAGCAGAAACAAAGAAACATGAGAAAATTCCTGACGTTCTCATTTCCTTGGAGTCCTGCCAAAGATCACATCCTTTTTCTTTTCTTTTCTTTTCTTCATCTTCCCATAACCCAAGAGTGCAAATTATTGATGCAATACTGCAATCTTTAACGCCTCTCAGACCTCACTCGAAGCTCTGGCGAGTCTATTCCTCCCTTCTTTCTTGTACCCTCCAAAGCTCCCATCCCCTCTCTTGCTCTTGCTATTCTGCAATGGATTCTACGTTCTGGTTAAATTATAGTTCCTCAAACCCATATACTCTCTATTCCGCTTGCTGCATCTAGTATTTTACTTGAGATGCAAACAATTGGATATGTTGATTCTTGACTGTGGGACTTGTAATTTTTCTACTATCTTCTCTTTGTACCGTTGATCAGTTGGTGGATGCAGTTAAAGTCCTGAAGAGCATGGGTAGAGCAGCCCTGGTTTAGAGACTTACAACATTGTGATTCAGAAGGACTTTTCGAGGCACTGGACTCAATGAAGCAAATGGTGAAATATGGGGTCAACCCCAGGACAAGAAACCATAGTGAAATTATTGGCAGAATTATGGTCAGAAAGGGAAATATAGAAAGTTTAAAATTATTCATTTCCTGGAGACAGAGCTTTACCCTGTTGGTTTTGAAGGTTATGATGTATGACTGAATAGTTGATTATTTGTCAAGTGCATCAAATTGCCACGATACTTTAGAAATTAAGATTATTGTTTAACAAGGATTATTGTTATTGGTTACCGCTTTGTCAAGTCATGTGCCAATTAAAGTTAGTATGAACCACTAAATTATTAAACAAATGAGAAATAAAAATGAAACAAGCTCAAAGTGATTCTCATAATTGACAACTGATAAAATGTTATAGCATTGACTAAATGTTTCTCCTTATGTCTCCAATTTGTGGCCTATCAAAAATTCCAACGGTTGCAGTGTCATACTTGAATTTCTGATGAAATTATTAGTGTAAATGAGGTAATCTACAGCAATAGCAGGTGAATCAGATGACTACACTACAGGGTAGCTAGCCATCATGGCAATGCCACAAATACCATCTTCATCCACAGTATCACGCTTCATCCTGATATAACCATCTTCACCCCAGTCAGCACCCCATGAATTCTTCACAAGCCAGTACTTCTCACCATTTACTTCTCCGTACCCAACTACAGTCACACCATGATCGAGCTGCTTCCCACAAATGCCAGAGAATACACCTTCTGAGTAAAATTGAAATGCATAATCTCCTGCATCAATTGCAACAGACACAGGTTGATGAGCAGCTGCAGCTTTAAGCTTAGTCTCGTTACTAGCAGGCACATTTTCATAGCCACTTATACTGACATTATGATGTGCAGCTTTTTTCATGTTACAGGTACCATCTACCCCTTGATAAGGATAGTCTTTCTCAGTGGTTAGCCCACCATTTTTAACAATGAATGTAAATGCTGTCTCCATTAGGCCACCTTGGCAGCCTTGGTTACCACTTTTAACATCACAGTCTATGAGTTCTTGTTCAGACAGAGAAACCAATTTCCCTGATTCTATTTTGTTGATGCCTTCCACAGCTGCCACTGCAGAGAATGCCCAACAACTCCCTGCATGGAGACATAGCTTCAAAGATGTTAAAACATGACCTCAGGCCTCAGCAACCTAACTCAGCATTGGTATTGTATTTGTAAGAATGGTTCCTTAAGCTGTATGAAATTCCAGAAGTAAATCATGTGCTACTTTTTAAAAAGTGAGTTAATGTCATGCCCCTTTGATTTTCATTTTTCAGGCTTCAAAATCAATCTGATCTAGTTGTTCAGCTAGTTGGTGGACCATCTTGAAGCTCTAAAAGAGAATTTATTAAAAAAATATTCAGTGACATGGGTGAATTGCATAATCTGAGAAATTTAAAAAACATAATTTGATGCCCCTAAAAGCATTGCACTTTTATATATTGCAAGAAACATTACCACAATGGCCTTGATCCTTGATGTCAGTTACTGCTCCCTCCTTCCTCCAATCCATGCATGCTGGAAGAACCCCATGTTCATGATACCTGAACCCTATATGTGAAAGCAACCTAGCTCCAAAACCCGTATAAATACTTCTAAACTCTTCATTTGTAAGATCTGCAAATTTATTGTCTGAGAGATTGTAGGAGTTTTTTTGGGAGTTTTTGCACTCTATGTATTGAAGATTTGCTTGGTAAATGCCAAAACGGACTTCCCATTCTTCCTTATCCTTGTAACTTCGGTCATGTTGTTTTAGCCAACTTTCAAACCTATTCCTCATGACTTCGATTTCGGATGAATTATACTTGTGCACTAGAGGGCATTCACTTCCAAGTATACATACATTTTTGCACACCATGAGAAGACTGAAGAAGATAGTGTGGATCAACATTGTAGTTGTCATCATGGGTAGTTCTCAATGCAAATAGAGAATGAGATCTTGCATTCATATAATCATATTTATCATATAAACACATATACAACTTGTGTTCTTTTATGTCATGTTTGTTTCCTTCACGCATTGCAATTCATGTACACTTCTCTGTTTAGAGGCGTTTCAACTACATAAACATCATCTTGTGTACATGCATGTTTTTTGTGCTTGCGAGTTTTAACAAGGCAAGGCTTTTATTTCACACTTCATTTTCTCTGCATGACCTTATAGACGTGTTACAACTTACAACCCAAAACAATTTATATCTGACACATACGAATGTTAGATAGTTAGATAGGTCTTCTCATGACAAAACAATTATCATTAGAAGTTTGTTATTCTTTCCTAGGTCTTGAATGGTTCAAAATTGCATCTGCAAACAAAAATTTCAAAAACATTCCTCCTCCATAAGAAGCGCATGCCTTAACCTGAGGCCTCTGTATGCACCTCTAAAAGACAAAGCAAAGCCTCTGTTTATCAACTTTGACAGAAAAATGAAAAGCAAACAAACAAGGAAGCCTTAGCCTGTATTAGAAATTAAATTAAGGGAAATGTACATAAAATCACATTAATCTTTATACCATAAATAGGTACTATCAATTATACTTTTGTCCTTCTCAACATTTAAACTCTAACAATGAAACAATAGGTTCTTCATCAGTTTGTAAAATGCATGAACTTGAACACAGTTCTATACACTTTTCCCTTAAATTTATAGCATCACGGAATCTAAAATTCAATATTTTAACATTTAAATCAATAGGCATGTTTTTCCTCCAAATTGTTTCAATGATCAACATTTAATGGGTGACAAGTTAGACAGGTAGCTTAGTGATGACTTTAGAATAATTGATAAAGGAAAATACAATATATATTCGAGATTTTTCTCTTATGAGATAGTTTACGATTCCTCTGTTTTGAAGTAGTTGGGATTCTTCTTCTCATGTTAACATAGCTATTCCTCTCATTTTTCCGCGAAATATGAATATATGATCAACCTAACAAGTTTAATTATTATGCATCGAGTTACACAAACATCCAATCATATCTTAGCATGATGCAAACTCATAACGTTGCTTCTTAAAATATTTGTACAAATAATATCAAAGAAGGGTTGGGTTTATCAATAAGAATTGAACTTAAAACCTTTGTACGGGTGTAGTTTGATCAATCTCAATTACCAATTGAGCCAACTCGCAATATACATTAGTATTATATTAATTAGTTTATAGCATAAAGAGAGTCGGAGAAGACAAGATCCACCGTACACATTGATTAATTATATAAAATTGATCCATGATGAGGATGCTCTATTGGCAGGCACTTCCTTGATTTAGAAGGAGGCAATTTTATATAACTCAGCACCTCCCGTAATCATGATTTAAAAGGCTTTTGTCAAACTATTTTGCTCATTAAAAACTACATATATACATGAGTTCCAGTTAAGATAAGATCATGGAAGAAGGTGCCTAGAAACACATAGGCACGCAGATGAGCACACCCACAGAAAGAGAGGGAGGGCATATACCCTACATGTGGGAATGGTTTGTGGACAAAGCAAAGAAAGCATATATAGTGCGTGCAAACAATTCACATGGGCGCATATAACATGACCCTTTACAAGATATATGACCTCTCTTTCATAGATCATGTCCCAAATTCCACTATTCCATACAATTTTTACTTTTTTTTTTTTTGGTCAAGGAAGATTTCATTGCAAATGGGCAAAGCCCAAAACCCCAAGGGCAGTACAAACGATCCAACAACGGACCAAAGTCAAGCTTAAGCATTGTCTCACAACATAGACAATACAAACCAAAGACAAGCACTTGACTATACAAGCTACGGCTAGAACAAAGTAACTAACGAGCAAACCACACTAAAACAGCTTACATAAAGACTTCAAGGAACCAAAACACAAAAACAAGAAACAAACAAAGCAGAAAAACAAGTAAACCACCAAAAGATCACAAAAAGCCCAACCTAGCATCCTCCTGACACGTCAAATATTTTTCTTGAGTGGGTTGAAACTGCCCATTTGGGACACTCAAACCCTATTGCCTCAACACAGTCAGCTCACATGTCAAATTTTTTTCCCTTTTTTTTTTCCTTCTTTCAGACCCCCTTCACCTTCATCCAAATTTGCCTAAGGTGACAAATAGCCACTGCCTCTCGAAGCCATACCAGATGGACGACACGCAGCAGGAGCCCTGACACCAAAAACCGAACCGGAGCAAGAAGCTAGGCAGAGCATCAGTGATCCATAGAAAAACACAACACCACAACAGCACAACACCTACACCACATCAACAGCATACACCAACAGCACGACAAAACAGAGGAGCAAACACAACAACATCAGCTCTGTACAACCAGAGAAGGAGGAACAACTCGAAGACGACGAAGACGAAAAAGAGACAAAGAAAACAGCACAGAACAGAACACCCAAAGAACTAGCATCGCGACAGAGCAACCTCCAAGAGCCACCGCGGCGGAGGAAACCGCACAAACACCCTAGCAGAGCTAGGGACCAACCACGCCCAAAACGGCGTACCTTCAAACCCTAGCAGAGCTAGGGTACCTTCTATAATTGCTTTGCTGAATTTTTGTCTCCATGTCATACAATTTTTACTTTATCTTAATTACTGCATACGCCTAGATTTTTTTTCTTCGTTTTATTAACCAACCGTCACGGTCAATTAAATGATCAATGGTGAAACCCATCGCACCGGCCCCATGCATTACTACTGTAAAAGAAAGTCTTGAGCACATGACATTTGTTCTTCTACCAGATAACCATCAAGACCCATATGATATCACCAATCACAAACTCCCTCGAGTGGGTGGTTTATTTTAGGCTTTTTATATTCACACATACCTATTTTACTAATAACACATACACACATTTAAAATACCAAAACTACCCCTACTTAATTCGCGATTTAAGGACCCCACGGAATTATTAGTTCCGCGTATATAAAAAATGACACATACGTAATAAATGTAAAAAATATTGAGTGCGAAACTATTAGATCAGCGTAAAAAAATGCACTCGCAGAACTAATAGTTCCGCACGTGTTATAAAAATATCTGGACTATAAATAACACGTGCGGAACTATTAGTTCCGCGCATTTATATCAAATGCGGAAGTAATAGTTCCGCGATAAGAAAAAATGGTACAGTTGGAACCTTTATGCGTTGAAAAAATGGACGTCTGATATGAGTTGTCTCTAGTGTCCACAGTGAACTTCACCACATTCAAGTTCATCTTCCCCTCTTCCTCTCTCTCACTGCACGCCTCTTCCTCTCTCTCTCTCTCTACGCGCCGCCACTGTGCAGCTTCTTCCTCTTCTCCTCTCACCGCCGCTGCGCGGTCTAGGCGGCTCTAGTCCGCCGTTGCACGCGGCGGCTTCTTCCCTTCCTCGCGTGGCTGTCAACCGCGCCGCCGGAGCTCCTCTGTCTCTCCTCCGTCTTCTTCCCTTCTCTCTTCTTACTCCTCTTCTTCTCCTTTTTTTCAGTTCAACCGAGCTTTCAATGTGTGTGTGCGCGTAGATCAACAAGAAGGGAGGAACTATGTGTTTTGCGAAACTGTGAGTGAGGTAGCGGAACTACAATGTGTGTGTGCATGTGCGGAACTACAGTGTGTGTGTGTGCGGAAGTGTGTGTGGGTTGCGGATGTGTGTGTGGTGGCGCGGAAGTGAGGAAGAAGAAGGCACTGCGCGGAAGTGAAGATAAGGGTAATTTAGACATTTTAACTATTAGTGTATGTGTGTATAGTAGTCAATGTATGTGTGAATATCAATTGCCTTATTTTATTGGGTATACACTCCACATTAATTAATTCTTTAAAATTTTGAACAGAACGTCTACGCCATTCACTCAAGTCAATTACCTATCTAGTTTTGTTTTCATCCTTAATTTGATATAATTAGCCCCTGTTCTGTTATTTCCACTTCAGGCATATCCAAATTCGTTAGTTTTATGAATTTGTTTCCTTTTTTCTTTCATAACTTCCACTGTTATGTCTAATTAATTATTGCAAGAGAGAAACTTGACCTGACAATTTAGGTAGTCAATGAAACCAATTCTTCAGGAAGGGTTGGTTAAATAACTGAACTTATGTTAATCCTGCGCAACTACAATGCACCAAAGTGCTAATAAGAAAAACCGAAAAAAAGAACTTGTTATAATCTTGGTTAAAATTAGTGTAGCGTAGAGGTGGATAATAATGAGATTGAGAAGACAAATGGTAAAGTACAAAAATAATGAGACTATTATTATAAGGGCATCCCACTAAAGAGAGGGTCACAAGGGCACGTGGTGGCTGAATATATATTCCCATTTTTCCCACTAGTTATTATTGTTATTGTTAAACCATTGGCATGCACTGGTGGTGCCGTTGAGTTGAGGAGACCCAAAAACCTTTTTCTCCTCCCTCCCGGCCAGCTGTTCATAGCTGTCCAATTTAATTTCTCTCTCCTCCATGTGACCCTACTGCACAAAATCACACACAGAGATCATAGATGCAGATAGATACCCCACAGAGATTTATTTATTGGGATATTATGTTAGTTAAACCCCAAAAAACAAAATTAGATAATTAATTATGCACATCTTACCTTACAACTAAAAAAAGACAGAAAAAGAAAAAAAGTTGATGATTATATGTAATTGGTGTTGTTGTTGTGCCTTTCTTCCCTCTAAACATTCCCTCTGGATCCTGATTACTATCTGTTTATAAAAAGCAGAGTTAGCCCTGTGTTAGAGGTTCATTTGGTTTGTCGAGTTGACGCGCATTCATTTCTATATATCTTCTCCCACTCCTGGCTTCTTTTGCTTTGGTATTTGAGTGTCCACACAACACACACATATATATACAGACACACACACACACACACATGACGCATTACTACATAACACATTGAATTGTTGAGGCAATTGCATTTAAGTTGTGTTTGGAGTTATAGTTTTATCTCTTTTCTCTCTTGTTGTGAGTAGTGTAAGGGAGAGCCGGGAGAGTCCTCAAAATGGCACAATTGCCACCCAAGATTCCAAACATGACACCAAATTGGCCTTCAGAGTTTTCAATATCTCACCACCAAAAAATGCCTTCTTCCCTTAATAAAAGCATGTCACCAAATGCTAATGCTGCAGCAAGCCCTTCATGGGTGGACGAGTTTCTGAACTTCTCCTCGGCGAGGCGTGGGGCCCACCGGCGGTCGGCGAGCGTTGACTCCGTGACGTTCATGGAGGCGGCGCCAACAATATTACTGGAGCAGCATTTCCGATGCAACAATAATAATAAGGGAGAGTTGTTCGAAAGGTTTGATGATGAACAGTTCATGTCCATGTTCACTAATACTACTACTACTACTGACGAGGCCATGATGAAGGAGCCACCAGCAGCACCATCATCCACCTCCAACCCTTCCACCCCTTCTGATCATAACAGCATCAACGAAGACAAAGAAACGAACCCAGAGGAGGAGAACCACCAACAATTCCAACAATTGAAGCATGAATCGGACGATGAGGATGATAGCCAGCTATGCAAACAGAAAACTTCTCCAACTCTCAATGATGACAATAATGCAACAACTTGTTCCAGTGCCAGAATTACTGACCCCAAGAGGGTCAAAAGGTACTCAAATACATTCATGTCACACTCTATCTCTATGCTTTTCGTCCTACACTTGCATTAATTCATCAAATTTGGATAATAGTTAACCACAAGTCTCATTTCTAAAAGCAAATGCATAATGTGTTAACCACAGCATATACATATGTGTGTATATATGTATGTATTTCATGGTTTCCTTTTTTTAGTAATATTGATGAGTGAGACAATTTAGTGTTTGTGAATGAACATGCATGTATGTTATCTTCATAATGTATCAGGAAACTTTTTTAAAAATAAATAAATAAATTTGATCTGGTCTTGGTTTCTGGTTTACTTTATCAGAATATATATGCTGTGGCTGAAAAATGAATTAAAGTTGCTGGTTTATGTAAGAGTTTTTCTTCCCTTTCAGCTGATTCTAATTCTTGTTTTTTGCATCAGAATCTTGGCAAATAGACAATCCGCGCAGAGATCAAGAGTGAGGAAGCTGCAATACATATCAGAGCTTGAGCGAAGCGTGACTTCGTTACAGGTGCGTTTATTTAGGCGAACTCAACTCAAACATGATTGTAATTAAATTTTTATATATACAGAGCATACATAATAGTTTGATATGTATATATGATGAGATGGATTTTTTGTTTTTGTTTTGTTTTAACCTGTTCTGTTGACCAATGGAGTAGGCCGAGGTTTCAGTTCTGTCTCCACGGGTTGCATTTTTGGATCATCAGCGGTTGCTTCTGAATGTTGATAACAGTGCTCTCAAGCAAAGAATCGCCGCCCTCGCCCAAGACAAAATCTTCAAAGATGGTACTTACTACTTGCTTTACCTATTACTCCCTCCGGTCTAAAATATAAGTAACATAGTATAAAAAGATACAGATCAAAAAATGCTTTGAAAATGTAATAATCTTAACTAATATTCACTAGTTTCAATTTTTCTCCAAAAAATACCCCTTTGGTGTCTCTCGTAAATATGAATATTACATTAAATGAATGGTATAATTAGAAAACTAACATTTAATTTATTTGAAATTGATGAATGTTGTTTATATTTTGGACAAAAAAAAAGTACATTTATTGTTTATATTTGGACCGGAGATAGTATCTTTGTTCCTAAACTATATTATCTACTTAATTAGAGTATTCTTATTTAAGAAGCTAATTGAAATTACTTATTTATTGATCATTTCAATGTTGAAATAATTGAATAAGTATCATTTAAGAGCTAACTGTTTCACGATTCAAAGCCTAAGAACCTTTAGCGAGATTAAACCTTTACATTATCTAATTAAGTTCAAGGGAAAGCCAAAATGGCTCTTGGTGTATTAAAAGAACACAAATATGACTAATTCTAAAATCTTTTCTCTCTCTCAGTCACTTCAGAGTCCGCATATCTACGCATGCTATATAGAATTATAGATGAACCGTGTATTAAGGTTATTAATCTGTAGTTTTAGGCTTTCAGTGCCAAGTTGACGAGAAAAATTAGATAAAAGGAAAGTACTATTTAGTTTATATAATATGTACTTTTCAATTGTACCACTAAGCTTGCAACTCCTCGAAATTGGTTAAGTATTCTGGTGGAGGATTAATAAGGACTAATTAGTAGCCAGATCGGAACAAAGGACACCAATGGAATTGCACCCTTATTATTGACTTTTATTTCGTGCAACTTTGCATCGTACGGCACAATTTCATTACTTTAGGAGGGAAAAACAGGCCAATAATTAGACCGAAGAGATTTGTATTGATTTTAGTAAAAGCGTTTGCATGCACACACAAATATTTAAATCTCTGTGTCTGATCTGATGCATGTGCTCTGTCTCCATGCAGTTAATAAAGCTTCAAATAAGTAATGTAATTAATAATCTTTCTTTATACACATGCAGCTCATCAAGAGGCATTGAAGAGGGAGATAGAGAGGCTGAGGCAAGTGTATCACCAACAGAACATGAAGAAGATGGACAGTACTGCTAGTGCTGCAGCAGGGTCACCACCATCACCATCCCCATCACCAAAACCACGATGTGATGATACTACTCGGACTGAAAAGGAACATCTTATCAATGTTTGAACCCTCCCCAGAAGAAGACTCACTCACTCACTCACCCTATATATAATAGACTATGATATATATCATGACAAAGAGCTAGCTAGCTAGCTAGCTAGTTAGTTCACATGATATGATTCTTTTTCATGTTTTTTTTATAGAAGAAATTGCATTATTTTGGATGAGAGATGGTAGAAAGGAAGGAATCAAGGTAAGAATTGGGGAGATAAAAGGGAAAAAGGCAAAAAAGTTTTCCTCTGTGACTGCTTGTAATGTAATGAATGGTATCACGTACTACTGTTGGGTAGTGAGATTGGTGAGAATTTTTATTAGCCAATTGATGAATTAGGATATGTTATGTGCACTGAGAAGGGGAAAGGGTCACATTAATGGGTGGTGATGAGACCATATTGGTGGTAGGCTTTTGCTATCAAACTGCGGCAGTCACGTGATGTGTTTACTTTATTATAGAAATTGGGACCACTCAAAGTTGCATGATTGGGAATGCAGGGAAACACATGTGCACCAGTGAGTGACATCAAAGTAGAGAGGGTTGAAGAAAGAAACAGTTGTTTGTCAGCTTTAACTAAACGGGTATGGTGTGGGAGGTATATGTTGGAGATTCTTTCATTTCTTCTTTTTTATTAGGCAGTTTTAGTCCTTCATCTTTTGTGATTGTGCAATTTTAATCCCTTATTTTTTAATTGCCCCAATTGGGTTCTCTATCTTTCAAATGTGTGCAATTTTGGTCCAATCGTCAATTTCCTAACAGAGTTTGCTGACTTGGACAAAGACGCTGACGTGGCAATGACAACATGGAGCTTAAGGGCCTGTTTGGATGCAAAAATTATAGTTTTTGACTTATAGAGTAGTTAGTTTTATTTTGTATTTTATTTTTCTCATATATGGACAAGAGAAAAAGTTGTTAAATAGTCATTTATAAATAGATAGGTATTTTTGGAGAAGTCAAAAACTATAACTTTTACATACAAACAGGCTCTTAAGCTCCATGTTGTCATTGCCACGTTAGCACCGTTTGTCCAAGTCAGCAAACTCTGTTGGGAATTGACGGTTGGACCAAAATTGCACACATTTGAAAGATAGGGGACCCAATTGGCGCAATTAAAAGATAGAAGACTAAAATTGCACAATCGCAAAAGATGAGGGACTAAAACTACAATTAAGCCGTTTTATTATATTGTAATTTGTTGTCTTTGATTCTTTTCAAATTTTTTTAATGGCGTTTTTCAATTCAAGTTGGAAAACAAAGACTAGTGGGGTTTTGTTGGGATGGATGAAAGGGAAGGTATGTCAGTGAAGTCTTGCCTCCTCTCTGGGTTTTGTTGTACTTTATATTATTATTACTGCTTTCCATGGATGTAATTATCTTTATTTGACGTACTAGTTTGGGGGGAAAAAAATCAAAGTGTAAATATTGATCAGTTGAATCAGTTCTTGTTTTATATGGTGGTGAAAGTGTCAAGTGTTGCACGAATTTTTATGTGTTGTGGATTGATCATACTTTCCTGTGAACAAAGGGGGAAAAGTGATGGTTTACATTTCGTTTTTGAGGGTACTGTAGAGATTAAAGAATAGAGTGAATTATTATCGTCAAGGATCACGATTGTTTGTGTTTGACTTTACTTTACTGACAATTGATCTGGTTTAACATTTAGCTAGTTATTCTCCAGTAATTATATATCCGAGCATAAACATTATAGCAATTCAACTGTATTTTAAGTGCTAAACAAGCTAACTTATAATTAAATTAACCAGATTAAACAAGAGAGAAAAAAACATGTTTTTTAATGAACCAAGAACAAATTAAAGCATGCTTTTGGTCATAGTTACGTTCTTCATTAAGATTATGGAAGTAACATGCTTTGTTTTATTGCTGAGGCATGACATTAACTGATAAAAGGAGTGAAACAGCCTTTAGCATAATAGTATTGCTTGCTGCGTAGACTGAAAAATGATAAGGGGTATCAATAAAACGGGAGATGATGCTTGTGTCATATCTGAAACTAGATAGTAGATGTGTGTGGAGTTTCGTTATGATTTTAGGCAAATTATAGATATGTTATACAGATTTATGAAAGTAGTTAGTTGTAGAATGATAACAAGTTAATAACAAATGCCAGCGAATCAGTGATGTCATTATCCTAAGGATTGGTTGGTTGGTCCCTATGCATGTAGGAAGAAGATGTTTCATCGTGTACGTGCAGTCCAGATGAGTGGTCAATTTTACTCACAAACCCCAATCCTCGAGCTATTTAAGGTTTTTTTATAAAAAAAAAAAAAAAAAACTTAGGAGAGCTTTTCTCGACAATATCCTAAATTTTTTTTTAAAGATAATAATAATAATAATAAAAGAGAGAAGATATAATCTTATACATTCCATTCTATTTAATTTCACTCATAAAGTTATAGATATCCATAATGAGTATAATGGGATAGTACAAGGTGATATGTAACATCATGAAATGAAATAAAATTTTATATCATTGTTTAGTTATTTTAAAATGGAACATGGTAAAAGTTCTGCTCTGCTTGATATCTAATTACGAGGGGTAGCGAATTAGTAAATAATAAGTTAGTACTTAGTACCATCTCGTACTTTCCAAATTGGGTTAGAGAAAAAATAGAGATAATAAACCAAAACAAATAAAATTTAGTATATCGGGTTTCATTACATTCTATTTTATTTTGAACAATTCATAACTAACGTTAAAACATTTCATTTCTCTCAATTTAATCCTTTTTCATCAATCCAAATAAATATCCTTTCACGTTGTGAGTACTTTGTCGAGCTAATGTCAGAATGACAAATAATTTTCTTAAATTTAAGTACTATATTCATATTTCTTATCGTATTTTTCGAATGAGAAAATGATAGAAGGTAAAGCAATCCATGAATCTCAAAATTTTCTCTTTTTTGCAAGAAGAGTGAGGAAAGAGAAGAAACAATGATGGTGATGACGTTCTCCAAAAAATCTTATCCTTTATGAGGAGAAAATGAAAAACTAAAATAAAATAAAATTCCAAACACATTCAAAAAAAATGCTTGCATTTATTATATAATAAAAAACGGTATATAGATCATGTATAAAATTATAAATAATTCGAAATCTTTCTATTTTTTTTTCTTACAAAGTCCCCCACGTACTAAAAAGAAAAAATATTAAATATTTTTTATATTTTTAAGATATTAATTATATTCTCTTTTTTATTTTATAAAATAATAGGAGAAAATATAAGATTTATAGAAAAATATAACATTTCTCATAAAATTATGTTTTTTTCCTGTCATTTTTCTTTTCTTCGAGATACTCGCGTTTGTCATCTAAAATAGGAATTACATCAAACGACAATTCATCCCCTCCTTGATGTTTCCACTCGCACAACAATTAAGTAACATTCAAATTAAAATTGAGGGCAAGGTTTACATCTTTGACAGTAGGAAGGGGCATTGTGATTCCATACAGTAACACAGTTGTAACCGATAAAAGAAAGTATATAAAATATAGCCCAGGTTTGCACCAAAGAAAAAGGATAGCCCAGGCTTATTGACAAGATGTCCAATGGGTTTCGGATCAATATGTGATTTTGTGCCGTATTTAATTAATTTGTTGCATGATCTACAGATTAAGAGACACCAACAAACAGAGGAGAATCAAATGCCCAAATAGAGGAGAAAATACCACAAAAGATTCCTCTGCCGGTAGTTTGTGACTTTTATTCTCGTCACAAACACCGACACCATGTTGTACGAGCACCAGCAAGGCTCATGCAACAAGATTCTTACATGCATCAAAGAAAATGCATACATCGTCTAAGCAGCTACAAACTAGCGGGACGGGACATTCCTCTTGTCTTCAACCCACATAACCCTTACCTCGCAACCAGGTAGTAAAACTGAATACCATCTGGATGATACACACCATTGACCATTGCTCAATAAAACCATAGTTATCAATCCTGGAGCAGAGCGGCCTACCCCATAACCATTATAGCAGGTAACTTGTATGGTCACTATAATGAAGACCATAAGCTAAATAATTTATGCTATTCATCACCTTATCACTTCTAAAACAAAAGGAATAAATAAGTTTGAGACTAGGAGTGGATGATGCCTTGGCTGCAGAGAACATGAAGGGTAAAACAAACAAAACAATCACAATAGAGTACAATGATAAGACAGAGGGGCGAGTAGGTAGAACCGCAAAACAAAATGAGGACCAAGACAGGAAGGTAAAAAAAAAGGGGTAGCAGAAGGGTGAGCAACAAAACACAGATGGAGGAAGGACACATACCATTGTTCAACTTGAAAGACTTTGGGAATTAGGACAACTTAAAAAAGAGTAGAAGACATACGAACAACCAACAGAACAGAGTTTGTGTAGAACAAGACAGTGGGTGTACCGGATGAGCTTGGCATCAATACATCGGGACTGACCGGAAATAATGCCGGCAAGCAGTGGGTAATGCTTTTGAAAAAGGTTTAAAACTGTACAGGCTGTTCTGATGAAAAAAGGGGTGACATCACAAAAACAACCCAAAATAATTTTCCAACAACTCAAAAAATTGGGGGTGGGAGTTTACCCTCATTACCGCAAAGAGGCTGCAACAGACGCAACGCAAAAACACTCCGCGATAGTTTCCACAGCAGTTGCCAGTTGCAACACTGCAATGGCAGCACTACTGCATGCTATTGATAATTCTGGTTAAACCTAGGAGCTTGAGTTTTCGTCGAATTTTCCCCAACTATAGATCCAAGATACAATGTTTGCACTTCGATTTTAAGGAAATAGGAATGCCAAAATATTGTCTAAGGGATATATTTTGAAGTTAACACCAATATTTGCAGAGAGGCCCATGACAGCAGAACATATTTTTCCTTTTAGTTGACGAAGAAAAGTAGTTGATGAGAAAGGTCAAAAGCCTAGAAAGAGACAGTTCTCTAAGAATCAATCAAAACTTCTTAAGCAACTTTAACAGATTCTCGGTTGATCTTAAAAGGTTAATACCACATAAAACAAAACTGGTAGAGAGCGAACAAGAACTAATATTTTTGTAACACATAAATCGCGCTGATGTTTACTTCAAACAATCAGATCCCTCAATAGAAACTGAAGAGTCACCAAAAGAGTATGAAAAACAGCATAACTGCGTGCAGCCTAAAAACTCTACTAGAAGTATCTGGCGTGTGACTGTGCAGTAGACCATAAGCAGATAATGCACCAAATTAAATCAACTACTGTAACATTAATAATCATGCTAAAGATTATAAAAGGATTTTCCTAATCGATATTTCTATCTCGTTATGTTCTTCCAATAAGATACCACTTGGTCAAGAAAAGGTAAGACACCTGGGACCAACTTTTTCTCTGTCAAACAACAGAATTAGATTGGAAACAAAGGATGAATAAGAACGGCATGGAGATGCAAAACAAGGAAAAATAAATCACCATAATTTGTGACTTGATCTCACACAATTGTAGGTATAAGAATTACCTCAGTTTAAGGTCTCGGTTTCAAAATAAAGCTCTGTACATTATAAACATAAACAACCTGTAGCCTTGAACTTAGTGTGCACCAGTTTTAATCATGTGCTAATGAAACAGCTAAACCTTACTAAGCAGTTTGTCCTTCACTTAAGGGGGCACATTCAAGAGGATCAGAAATCTTGGATTTCGCATTGACTTCCTTGAAATGTTTTACTTTGTCCTCAAGAGCCTGCAACCTGTCACCCAGGGACTCCACTTTACTCAGATGACCTTCCAGTATACTCATTGGTCCCATCCAAGTGCCTTCAATATCTCTGCATTTCTTTTCAAAATCTCTAAAAAATTCTCTCAACTTTATCCTTTCTTCTTCTTCCTTCTTCAGGCGTTCCTTTTCCAGTTCCATCACACTCAAAACAAGGCCCCCAGACCCAGGAACATCCTTATAAAGTGGTTCATCAGCTTGTGGACATCGTGCTCTATATTCGGCAAAAGACTTTTGTGATTCTTTCAAGGCTTTTCTGTAGCCTTCCACAAGGCTTTGCATTGCATAAAGTTCCTTCTCAAGCCGATATACCTCCATCTGTCTCTTCTGACTCTCTTCCATCCTTGCTTTATGCAAATGATCAATCACACTATCTCGCTTTTGTAGCTCATTAATCAAGAGTTGCTGATTCATTGTAGCTTCTTCACAAGCCTGATCCTTTGTTGCATAGAACATCCTAGCTTTCCCCAACCAATGTTCCATCTGTTCCATGCACGTTTCAAAGTCAGCTGGCTTAGAATTCCATGGGCTATCACTTCTCAGCCGCTTGTTACCACCATTTAGAGAATGATGAGAGTTATGATTATCCAGGTCAATGTCTCTCTTGTGACCATTACCAAAAAGTGAGGAGCCAGAAATCATCTGAGGATCATCCCTGGAAGAGAGGAAATCTCCTACTGGGTTGTCACGAAGATCAATCCCAGAACCAAAAGGCATCTGCGCTGCTTCCATTGCTTGAATAAGACCCCCAGTCCCAGAAGGCATCCCCTCCAAAGGAATACACTTGGGTGACAAATGGAACCCACCCTCATGTTCATCTTCTTCAGCATCTTCCTCCTCCTCCTCCTCCTCTTGTTCCTGCCCGTCTTCTCCCTCCTCGTCCTCTTTCACTTGGCCACAGTCCATACCCTTCACATCACTGTTAGGACACGGCCTCAAAAAGGGCTCCCCCACACCGCACTTCTGATCCAAAAGCCACATCCCCTGTTCTTCCTTAGACTGCTCAAAATCCATTGCCTCTTCCCCTCCACTCTGCTCCTTTTCCACCTGAACTCTCTCAACATTATTATCTTGCCCAAGACTCAATTCAATGTTGTGCTCCTCCAACTCACGAACCCTACTCTCATCAACCCCACCCATTTTCACATCACCACTCCCATCCACCTCATCCCCCACTGCATCCTCCTCCTCCTCCTCCTCCTCTCCCTCTTCTCCTTCGTCTTTCGCCTCAACCTCTTCTCCTTCACCCTTCGCCTCAACCTCTTCCTCCCTTTCCGCCTCCGGTGCTTCCTCTAGCAACTCCTTGCGCTGCGTCTTAATCAAATGCTGGAAATGCGAAGCATAGTAACAGTTCTCCAGCTGCGGGGACTTCAATTCCTTCTCCATCATGCTCCATACCAGTCCCAACCAGTCAACCATCTCGAGATTCCCCTCCTTGATCAACTTCAACTGCTTCGAAACTTCGTCCGGCATGATGTACGTGTCATCGTGCAAAAGCATCCAATTCGACACCAATTCATCAACGAAAGCAATAGACTCCCTTGAGTCCAGGGCCTCCTCGCCGCCTTCACCGACCGAAGCGGCAGGCGAATTCTTCTTCTTCACCGTCATCGGCAGCTTGAGATAGCGGCAGAGGACGGAACGGTTCACACCGATCCTAACCCCATTGACGTAACTGCCATGCGAGGAAGGTACATAACCAGCAATGAGCTGCGCGACGAGATCGGCGCGAATAGTGGGATCGAACTCGAGGTGGACGAAATCCCAGAGCCCTAGACGCTGCAGGAGGCTCTTGTGGCTCTCAAAGTCGAGAACTTTAGAGGGAACAAAGAGAACGGGTTTTAGGGTTTCGACCAGAACCTGGAGTTTCTCGCGGGCTTTTTTCTCCTGGGCCGTTCGCTTGGGGTCTAATTTCTTCCGCTTCGGTGCACGGCGAACGGCGGCAGCTGCGGGGGGAGCATCGGGTTCAGGGTCGTCGGTGTTATGGAGCTGGGTCTGATCTTCCATGAGAGTGTCTTCGTCTTGATTAGGGTTGGTGGAATCGGGATCGGGAAGGTTTGTGATTTGGTGATTTTGAAGGGCTTTGGGGGATTGAGGATCGCTGTGTGGGGTTGGTGGTGGTGCTTCTTCTTCTCCTTCTTTTTCTCGGCATTGTTCGGCGGTGTTAGGGTTTAGGGTTTCGTCAGGAACGTCGGGGATTGGGTTGGTCATGGCGCTTTACGACAGAGAGAGAGGGGTTTTCAAAGGGTGGGGTGGTGGTAAGTGGACGATCCACTTAAGACTCGGTTTTCTTATTGCTAAGAAGTGAGAAGCGAGGAGGGACGAAAGCGGAAAGTCGATTTTGTCCTCGTTGCTGGTTGTAGTATGCTGTTGTTTATCTCTCTGTCACTTCACACTCTCCGCTTGACCTTAGGTCAACGCCAGGGTTACAATGGCCTTTTTAACTATTTTAATTTTATTTACTAACAAGGATTAAAAATATTAATCATTAATTTTTCTTTGTCAAATCAATAATTTAGTGAAATAAGATAACATATTTTGTAAGTTTAAATATGTTTTTGTTGCTCAAAATATTGTTGCTCAAAATATAGTGACCTTTGTTTTTAGTCTTTATCAAAATTTTCAAGTACTCTCGGTCTTTTATTAGTTTTTTTTTGTAAGTGCTAATGGTTCATGATGTTAGATGAGCTCCATTGAGGACATGTTGGAATAAATAACTTATTTAAATACTCATGGCACAAATATTTTTTTACAAAGGCACAAATGTTTAATGTTTATGAGATTTAATTAGTATGTTTTGTCAGTGTAAAACAGTTTTACACTAACAATCAATTAAAATTCACTATTTTGCCAACTCATCTTATTTATTAAAATTGAATAATTACAATAAAAAATTTGGAACTTCTCCCACGATGAGCACCTTCGTCTTCCCCCAACAAGTGCTTATCCTTCATCTTCACCCACCACCACCACTCCCCCACACGAGCACCCTCCATCTCCCCCCCCCCCCCCCCACCCCAAACATTAGCACCCTCCATCTCCCCCCAATGCCACGGAAACACCACCCCACCGCCCACCACCTGTCCTGGGCTCCAGCCATATAACTGTTAGGCCCGTCAACCTCGGTAGAAAACGACAATGGTGGTCGGCTATGGGATTCTCGGTGATGACGGTGGTTGGATCCGGGGTTCACGGTGGTGGTTCGACGACGGTACGTAATGCGATGGATCACAGCGGAGATGGTATCGTTACCCACATCGTGACAGATCCCGACGACGGTGATGACGGTGGTTGGGTGAGGGTTCATGGTGATTGCGGTGGTTGAGTGTGGGGTTTCAGTGGTGGTCCGATGACGGTGATGCGATAGAACCAGTGGAGATGGATGTCGATGTTCTCGTCGAAGAGGTTCCCATCGATGAGGAGGAATCAGCGGTGTTTGGCGAACGTGAGGAAGAGGGATGAGGAAGAGGGGTGATGTTCACCCAGAATGCTACAAACAAAAGAGATGGCATGGGAGGGAAGTTGCAGTGAGGGAGAGTTCATGAACGCACGGATCAGAACATGATCGATTTTGGATCTTCATTTTGTTTTATTCAATTAACACATTTTTTACAAATATGGTGACGTGGCAAAACAGTGAAATCTTATTAGATCAGTGTAAAACAATATTACACTGACGAAACGTATAAATATGTATAATTTATTTTATAATTGACTAAAAAATGTGATGAAATTAATTATGTGTAAGTTGTAAGTTGTTTGAATAAGTTATTTTAAAAAATTTATAAAAATAAACTCAAAACAATTTATGAATCAATTATAAATTATTTTTATAAACTCTTATAAACACAATTACAAGTAAATATGTGGGTTGATAAGTTTTACAAAAGTCAATCAAATAGACTTTAAGTGATGTTGTGTTTGACTGTTTGCTTATGCGGATTAGGGTTGGCAAAGCGGGCCAACCCGCCCCGACCCGCCAAAAAACAGGGGCGGGGCGGGCCAACCCGCAAAAAAAAAATGGGCTGGGGTACCCCGGCCCGCTGGTGGGTTGGCGGGCCAACCCGCCAAAAAAACAAAAAAAAGAAAGAAAATGAGTGTAAAAGCGGCGGGTTGGCCCGCCTAACCCGCCCAAAAATCCAAAAAAAACACAAAAAAATTAAAGAAAAAGAAAAATAATAAAAAAACAGGTTGGCGGGCCAACCCGCTAACCCGCTAACCCGCCGGGTTAGCCCGTTTTGAACCCACCTTTGGGCGGGCCAAAACGGATTACGGGTTGAAAACCCCAACCCGACCTGCCCTTTTTTGGCAGGCTGGCCCGCCGGGCCCAGCCCACATTGCCATCCCTAATGCGGATGAGTAATTTGATGTGACTGCCATCGAATGCAACATGATCGCCACCACGTTAGATGTCATGTGTTGTTTTATTTACTTATTTGTTTATTATCATTAAAATAATTTGTATTGATTCAAAACACTATATTTAATTTATTTTTATTTACTTATTTATTTATTTATTTATTATCATTATAATAATTTTTTTATTTAATAAATGATAGAAAATGAATTTAATAAAATGAGAGAAAAAAAATACCCGATAAGTATCTTATAAAAAAAACTATAAGCCAGTGAAATGAAATAATACAGTAAAGTGACACTAGTTAGATTTGGAGAAAAAAATAAGAAAAGGTTATGGTGATATGGTCCACAACCATTGTGCTCACCAAATAGACAAAACCGAGGCAGCAACGCACTTTTACAAGCTGTAACGTGTGAGGCCAATAATAGTTTTATTGCGGTGGAAATAAATTGTGACACTAAACATGTACTATTACCATATGACTCGAGATTTTAATCTCACAATTGTGGCTCTGGAGATCTCTGAATGACAAAAACAAAACAAGTCAATATCAATATTTATTCATTAAAAGTTTACCAAAAAAAAATATTTATTCATTAAAAAAATGTCAATATCAATATTTACGGTACAAAATTATTAAATGCCTAATCAAACTCAATTAACACTCTATCAATGGAAACAAAGGAAGGAAAAAAAAAAAGAATATACGAGAAAAGTAGGAGAAAATAGTAGAAAGCAAGAAGACAAACCTTCCCAGATCACCAGATAGTATGTAGCAGTCACTGTTACAATTACAAAACACTCGCTTTCAATTCCATTCACTCTGGTTCTGTTTCACACACAAGCACCACACACTCTCTCTCTTCATATGCCTCTTCGATTCGATTCGATTTCGCTCCTAAATCACGTCAGTAACGGTCACATTTCCACCATCCCCATAACACAATCACCTCCTCCTTCGTCATAATTAAATTTAAACACCAGCCATATCCATTAACCACAACAACCCAACCCGTTTATCCGAGAATGCCCAGAAGAGAAAGCTTCGTTTTTTCGGCGCGCCTTCCCCTCCTTCTTCTCCTGATGCTTTCGCCGTTTTGCGGCGGCTCTGGCGGCGGCGGCGGTCCGCGGCAGGAGCTGTGGTGCGTGGCGAAGAACAACGCGGAGGACGCAGCGCTGCAGTCGGCGCTGGACTGGGCCTGCGGGGCTGGTGGGGCCGATTGCGGCCCAATCCAGCACGGAGGGCCCTGCTACGACCCCAACAGTGTGCAGAATACGGCGTCGTATGCTTTCAATGACTATTTCCTCAAGCATGGCATGACCGATGATAGCTGCAACTTCGACAACAACGCTGCCGTTACTTCCTTGAACCCTAGTCAGTGAACCTCTCTCTCTGCTTCAATGTGGTTTTATTTTCAGCTTGCTTTTGTTTTCGGGGAGAGGGGTAATCTGATCCATGCAATGCCAAGGTTTCTGGTGGAAGATTTTGGTTAGTTTCATTGTGCTGAAGTCTCACTCTTTTCTGGATTTTGATTTCCAGGTCATGATGGTTGCAAGTTCCCATCCGGGTAAGTATGTGTTGTTGGGATTGATTTTGTAAAATTGATTTTGAGGGTGTTTCAGTGAATTGATCTACAATTGGAAATACTTACATGAAAAGTGATTTTAAGGTAATGAATATTGATCCAATAAAAATTACCTTTACACTTGTAATCATTAATAATTTAATTTAAACAAGTAGATATTGCTAAAGTAATGATACAATGTTAAATTATGAGGGTATTATCTTTCTTTCATAGCAAAAGCAACAGAATATTGTGTTTGCTATTGGACAACAAAACATGATCATGATGCAAAATAAATTTTGCTCTAACATTCCCAAACATGCTGTAAAATGTAAATTGGGCTGAAATTTTAATATGTTGGAACTTCAATGTTTGGTTCGTAGTGTTTGGGAGGAAGTGTAGTTGGTTATTGTTGATTGTGAAGGTTTGACTGTAGTCTCATTTTTGGTGATGCAGTGTGACAGTGAGCAATGGAAGTTTTACTGGATCAACACCATCATCGGCTGTAGGATTTGGACCCAGTGAAGATATGAGTGGATGCAGGAAAGTTTCTTGGGGGTGGTGGTTCTGGCCTTTGGGTATCAGTCATTTGCTGCTCATGTTTTCAGTTTCTGGATAAACAGGAAGTGAAAAATAATGAAAATAGCCCCTGATAATTTGATGAAGGAATGGCTAAGGAAAAAAAAGCTTTCCTTGTTGGTGCTGCACAGGTTAGACGCTTTAGGAATATCAAACTGTGTATTTCTACCAATCTTGAACAGAATCGATGAATATATTACTGCTGCTTTCAAATTTGTAGCTTTGCTGGGCTGTTCAAAGTTAAAGTAGACTATTTTGAAGGAGATTTGTGCCTCGTTTGAATTTTAGTTAACCTTTGAAGATTTTGTTTGAGTCGTTGCTTCTTGAATGAAAGGAAGCTCATTTCTTAATTTCTTATTTCTTATACAGTTTCATTATGCGTCTCCATTATGCACTAAATCAATGTTAGTATGTTACACCAGTTATTGATACCTGATTCGATGTAGATATATGGTATGATTTAGTGACTAAGCAGCACTCAGTGCCTATCAATTTTCTTGGTTCTGCTTTACGTAAGTAATTTACAAGGAATTTTAATTACTTATGATTCAAAATTACATGGGCTCGCACTTTTCGCTACGTTCTTAATGTATTATCGTTTGATCGACTGTTGATAATTTAGGACTATAAGAAAATTCTCCTATGCTTTGCCATTTTTTATAATCATGTGAAGCATGTCTTTATATTGGTTGTTAACTTGGAACTTTTGCTAGAGTCGTGGTACGTGACTTATTATGCATTTTCATTTTAAGTTTAATTAAGTTTTAGGCCGGGGAATAACTTTAAGATTTACAAAAAAAATCAGGCTCTGATTAATTTGAAAACATTTTTTTTTTTCCGGATCAAAGCTGCAAGCTTTGTATGCCTTATTCGGAAGTGGCTTTTTGGGGCTGAGTACTGAGTAGGAGTGGTGAGGGTGCAGAGAGTGATTAAGAACAGGGCAGTGCCATGACTGCAGAGGCGCATAAATGCATAATCATATTCAGGAGTAAAAAGAAGTACAATAAAAATAAAAGTCATAAAACCTCTTTCAAAGTGTCGCATTCAGAAAACAGTTTTGATAATCAGGTGGTCCCTTGAGATATATATTATTTGATGATGCATGTATGTGTTTGACCATGTCATGCATATGAAAGCATAAGATTATCTTTTGCTATAAGCTAATTAATCATATAAAAAACCACCAAGGTGATGAAAATAATTGAACGCCAAATCGACGTCTATAACGACACGAACCGAAAAAATAAAAATTCAAAACCACCACAGCGCCTTTTAGCTCTCTCTAGGACTAGGTGCATATCACATAGAAAAACCAACAATGGCAAAAAATTCACTGCCTTTCCAAATCCTTATCATCAACACCATCATGGCTAGACGGTTGGAATATTCTTTTGGACGAGCTCAACCGTGAATCGGAACCATCACCAACAACAGCAACACCACCATCGGATTCGGAGGTTGTACCCTGTGAGGGTTCCAACACAGAGGGTGGTGCAGCATGAAGAGGCAGGGCAGTGGGACCCTCACGGAGATGCGACTCAAGCCGCGGCTTGACGCTGGCCCGACACAGGGGACATGTGGAGTTCGAAGCCAACCAGGTATCGATACAACCAGCATGGAAAGAGTGGTTGCAGTTGGGGAGCAACTTGGCCATTTCTTGGTGTTCCAAAGCACTCAAGCAAACGGCACACTCCGTCTTCACATGACCCACACCATCAGCAGCAGCATCTAATTCCACGATGAAGACGGGGAGCGCGGCGACGAGGGCAGGGTCGAGCCCTGTGGTGGGTGGTGGTGATTCGGTGCGACGAAGGTGCAGGGTGAGGGTGAGGGTACTGGGCGCGTGGCGAGAATATTGATGGGGTGTTAATGTTAAGAGGACACACCTGGTCATGTAGAGGTAAAAGGAGAGCACAAGAAGGATCACTAGGAACAAGGAAACCGAGGATACCAACATTACCTCTCTGTTCAAATCATCTCCGCCCGAGTATCCATCATCCAAAGTATTGATCATGGTTTTTTTTTTTGGGTCAAGTATTGATCATGGCTTTCTCGTGTATTTGGAGACAACGATCGAACAACGTCCTCTGAATTGGTTTCCTAGGCGTGTTTGTGTACATGACCAAGTGCTCCACCAGAAATGATAGTTAACAAGAAATAAATCTGGATAACATTTGATATTTCTCATTAAATTTTGACAAATAATAACTAGGGCATGTTTTGATTGGCTTATGCAGAGCTTATGAACATAGCTTATGACTAATTCATAAGCTATTTTGGGTTTATTTTTCATAAGCTACCAAGAATAGCTTATCAAAACAGCTTATAACTTATATAAAATAAGTTTCACTATAATTTTTCTTCGATTATAAAAGTAGCTTATACAGCTTATACCATAAGCAGTAAATAAACTTGTTATCCAAACAGGGCC
The DNA here is from genome assembly GCA_030159175.1 of Glycyrrhiza uralensis. Classification (NCBI taxonomy): domain Eukaryota; kingdom Viridiplantae; phylum Streptophyta; class Magnoliopsida; order Fabales; family Fabaceae; genus Glycyrrhiza; species Glycyrrhiza uralensis. The sequence continues at coordinate 48,374,894 of BRZY01000003.1, read as the reverse complement.
CTAGTATCTTTTATATACTACTTTGTTAAGGATTTAATTTACAAATGAAAAATAATTAATATTTTTTTAATTTTTTTAAATTCTTTTAATGTATTAAATGCTATACTTTTCATTTAATATTTTCCTATTCTTTTATTAATTTCTTATTAGATGAAAAAAAACACTTATTAGGAACGCCCTTAAATATTTGTGATCATTTGAAGATATAAGAGTTAAATGTGTGGGATCCATTGAATAGTTTTTAATTTTGATTTTTAAACAACGTGTGTTTTAGATAATTTTATAAAATTCTGAGATATCACTCATTAATGATTACCTACCACGATATTAAAATTGTCAGTAATCATAATTTAATAATAAGATAATTTATTAAAATTAATGACTATATATAATAGTTTTTATACTATTTTATCACGGTATAAACTGATTTTAAAATATATATTATGACATGATATTGCAGCGAGATATAATTAATTAAATTAAATACGTATATAAAACACTTATATTATTAGTGTCAAGATGATTCAAGCCTGTCGAAATAAGTAGTAGTTGCAATGGACACGCTTGCGTCCATTGCAATAAAACACGCTTGCAAGCAATAAAACACTTATATTTTTTTTATAAAAAAAAAATGACACGCTTGCGGGCCTTAAGCCCGATAACACAGTTTTTTGGGTACACAGTAGACAACGAAACACAATATAACCAATAAAAAAACAAAAACGGCACAATAATAGAAAAACGCATTGTTGATTTTGTTTATCATGTGTAAATTTTTTGCTTTCCATAACATTTTTTCTGGTTCCATCCATGGAGAATCGGAGATGAGAATTCAATTTCAAATTCAATGTTAAATCCTTACTTGTGTTCGTAACCAAAAAAAGTCCTTACTTGTGACCTGCATTGGCGAAAGACTCAACATTCTTGTTATATAACATCAAATCTTCATGGAAAATACAAGAAAAACTCAAAAATATTAATTACTTATGAACAAAATATTCTACTGAGATGATATCTCTGATGAATCTTCAATTGTAGATATTTTAATTAGTTAAGTTTTTATTAATTTTTTTAGTTTATTTTATTATTTTTATTTAGTAACTTTTAGGAATAATATTTATTTTTAGTTTTAGTTTTGTTTTTTGTTAGAAAATAATATTTTTTTTGAAGAGTTATGCCAAGTTTTCAAATTGCTAACATTATTTAGGCCATCGAGAAAGTTAGCAGTGAGTTTTGTGATATCTGTCGTCCTATAAATTACTCCCTCCGGTTCAAAATATAAGCAACATAGTATAAAAACATATAGACTAATGAATGTTTTGAAATGTGATAATCTTAATTAATACTCACTAGTTTCAATTTTTTCCAAAAATATCTCATTTGGTGTGTCTCGTAAATATGAATATTGCATTAAATGAATGGTATAATTGAAAAACTAGCATTTAATTTATTTGAAAAGTGATGAATGTTGCTTATATTTTAGACTAATAAAAAAGTGTCTTTGTTGCTTACTCCCTCTGTTTTTAATATAAGCAAAAAAAGTACATGTATCTGAAGTATATTTAGTCCAGATATATATACTTTTTTGCTTATATTTAAAAACAGAGGGAGTATATTTTAGACCGAATGGAGTATAAATTAACGCCCTTTGAATTTTTTATGTAGACTTCAAGTAGGCACAATAAAAGTTCTATATTATAGCAAGGTAGAACTAGCTTTCAAATTCCTATGTATGCTCTACATGCTCCCTTCCTTGACTTTTTGAGAGTGATTGAAACGCTAAAGTCTTGAATTTATTTTTGTTTAACTTTTCTTCCAAAATTGATGTCACGTAGTTTGATTAATGAAGTGCTATTTAAATCTAAAATTACGTGAAGGGTACTTAATAAGGGATCGATGTTGACCATTATATCTGTTGCTTCCTTCAACAATCACATGTATGAATGTACAAATAAAGAGCAACAGAAAAGAGATGAATTTCATGAAACCGCTGAAACTATTCCACAAATCAGCTTATACCATAATGTCAAAATGCGAAGGGATGTCAGCCCTATTTCATTAGAATGGACATGTACTAACTTCTGAAATTACTAAATATCAGATGAACTGTGTTATTCTCAACATTCACGAAACAGTGAGGACTATATATAGATAGGTAGATAGAAGAGAGCAGGGATGATTCAATGGAACCCACTTTCAATTTAAAACCATAAAAAATGAAAGCCAAAAAAACGTTTAAAGACAAATTTTGTAGATCACAAGAATGTGTCCATTTATTCTTCACTCAGTTATATGATAGAGTTTCTACAGAATGCTCCTGCATATAATTAATAGAATGCATGAAAGAAATTTAACAAGGAGTAGTTAATGGGGGGTGGGGGAATAGCTTAGTTGCTTGATTTGCAGCTTTGCATGGGAAATTGCTTTGCTGAGTTTTATCATGTGTTCCATGAAGCAAAAGATGACAACTTTTGTGCTAATTAACATTATCATTGGAACAATACCTGACAGGAAGACTCCAGCAATATTTCTTGTAATTTGGGGTCAATGTTGAGAACTAGTAGAAGCAGAAGATGGCCTGTTGGAAGCAACTCCATTGTCCTCCTCTTCCTCACCACCTTGATCAATTCTATCAGGAATATTGCAGAACCCTGCTAATCCATCAGAAACAAACCTGCTTCCAAAGATCGAAGCTTGGTGGTGAACTTGTTGTTGGGACCTGTGATGATGCTCCGAGGAAGCAGCCATTACAATGTCATTCCAATTAGATCGAGCTGAGGGTGAAAAACTGGAGTGAAGGGTCCCACTCTGAGAATATTCTGAAGCTGAAAATTGCTGCGAGTTAACCACCTGCATGAACCCCACTTTGTTTACATGATCCGCAGTTACTTCACTGTCCCAAGTCACAATTCTCTGATACTGGTTCTCAAACCCAACGGGAGTAGTAGTTGAACCAGCTGCAAAAAGTGTTTGGTGTTGTTGTTCATTGGAAGGAGCATGGTTTTCTTCAGTTTCTTCACCACCTGCTGCTTGTTGTGATTGCCAAGGATGAATCAAGCCAGGGTGGTGTTGGAAAGAATGAAGAGAGAGGCCAAGATCTTGAGTGGGGTTGTTGGTTCTTGTGATTATATCAGGTGGGTAGCTCTGGAAATTGATGTTGGAGGAACAAGTAGCAGAGGTTGTGGGAAAGAAGGGGATAGGGTTAGTGTCAACAACAACATGTGGTGAAATGAAGGCTGAATGGTGGTTACCTTGGTTGTTCTCACCACCTAAATGCCTTTGTTGGAGATGGATTAAATTATTGTAACCTGCTGCAGAAGACTCTGATTGTTCTTCATTAATATTGGCCATGTGCTCTTGATCCTCTTGAGGTAGCCTTTGATCAGGATGAATTGGTGGGTTCCATGGAGGAAGCTCAGCAAGCTTGTCAATTGAAGGCTTTGCCTTCTTGATAAGCCAATCAACGGCCTTGCTGGGTCGGTCATAGCCAAGACGGTCTTGAACATCATAGAACTCGATGGCTGTGTGTGCTGAGAGTCGTACCCTGCGATCACGAGGGCCTTTCGAAGTGTAAACCTTGCTGTGACGATCTTTTCTACCTGCAAAAAATGATATTTAGACACCCAAAACCCAATTAACACCTTCAGAGATTTAGAAATAAATGTGTGACGTGACAAGAAGAGAGAGATAAGTGTTAGAAATAGAGGGGTGTTCAAAAATCACAACTCTCTTCTACCTGTGGATCGAACAATGTGACCTCCTTCCACTTGAACTATCTCTCCTCCACTGCTCCTCATCCCCTTTTTATTTTCTTTCCTTCTCCTCTCTATATATGCTTTCTATGTTCTGTGGTTGGTTCAATTTGGTGGGAAATGACTATGATATTTAGTGTGTGTAGGTGCTCAAGTTTTGTTGTTCTGATTCATGGTTCTTTTGTATTATAGGCTTGGTGTGGTTGCTGGTGCTGATTCCCACTGAAATCCAGGTTTTTTATTTCTATTGATTTTTTTTTTGCTCTGGTTTTTTTTCTTCTAAGGGTTTGTTTTATCATAGGTTTTTCTCTAAGTCGACACACACACCCTTTGCTTTGGTTTTTGTTGCTCTTAACTGTAGTTGCTTGTGCAGCTGTCCACAGCCTTGAATTGTGACAATTCTACCACTGCTACTGCTGCCTGCTGCTGCTGGTCCCAAAACGCCAACACCTGCCATTTCAATCTTTCAGATTCCCTTTTACCCAATAACACCAGCACTCACAAATTAAGACACATGAAATAATAATGAATATATACAAACAAAAGATAATTAATCACTCTGGGTGATTCTTTATGTGACCTGTTATTATCTCATCTATCTATCCGGGCTTCATCTACATAGAGTATGCTAGCTAGGAGGGTAAAAACACAAACTACAAAAAACATTGAACTCTAAATTCGAAGAAGGATATGAAGAATTTCAACTTAGCTAGGAGGGTAAAAACACAAACTACGAAAAAACATTGAACTGTGCGATTGATGAATTGAGGAGGTATCACATGGCTGTGGACACGGACTGAAGGGGGAAAAAAAAGGTACCTTGGCCTATTAAAGTTCGTGGATGCTTCTGCAAAAGCGTGGCAGGGTCAGGTCAGTGAAGGATGAAATTGAAAGATCTTTTGGTCGTTTTTAGCCCCACAAACGCAAATGTGATACCTTGTCACGAACCTCTCTTGCTTTTATCAGTTTACAGTTTAACCAACCCCTCAACTTCATATATATAGAGGAGTTATACCGGTTTAGAAATTGAGTACTCTTGCACCAATTTTCCTCTTTAATTTAACCTCTTTAATAACTCTAATACGCCCAAGTCAGGGACGGACCCACGGCAAGGAGGGTGGGTGCCCCCACTAGAATATCAATTTTTTTTAAATAAAATATAGATTTGTGTTTTATTGAGACAAATCTTTAAAAGCAACAGTTATTTCCGTAAAAAGCAAAAGGTAATTCATGGTCAAGGAATTTTTTCTTTATTAAATGTCTACCTAATACCCCCACTTGGACATTAGGTATGTATACTTTCTAAAATGTTATGATATATTTTGTATGTTACAAATTTATATACGAGTTTTGCCCCCATAACATAAAATTCCTGGGTCCGTCCATGGCCCAAGTTGCTAGTGATTATAAAGTTCATGAATCATACAGGGGTTACTGTCAATGGTCATGATCCCTTACGTTAATTAATTCCCTCTTCTGTTCTAGTACCCCCAAGTTGCTAGTAATTATCAAGTTAATGAATGGTGCAGAGGTTAATTAATTACTGTCAACCGTGTCATCCCTTCCACCCACTTCTTTTGAAGGCTTTGATAATGACATCTAAAATCTTTTTGGTTTCTTTTTCTCTCTTTTAAAAAAATGAGTGATTCCTCTTAAAAGAACAAACATTCACCCTCAATATGCTCTCCTTCGCTTTTCTACCGACACCGAAAAGAGAGGAAATTTCACCATAAACTATAATATATAGGTGGATCGTATAACCCATTTTCAGAACAGGCAGCATGCATTTAACGAGCCTGTTGATTCTTCTTTTGGTAACGGGGACAGAAAGAAAGAAAGAAACAAAACGAAAAGGAGAAGGAACAACATATATCCAATTATGTGTATATATTATTTGGTTTCACAAAGTAACAAATTTTGCCTCCCGTAAAACATGATTTTAGTATAAGCACATGAGATACATACATTTGGTTACTATTAGGCAAATTTATTGTTTCCAAACCTTGATTTGATTAGAAGTGATAAGAAATAGTTTTTTATGTTGAGTTGAAAAATTTGCACTAAAGATTTACATTAAACGAGTTTTTAGAGTAAAAACATACAATAATGACTGCATTTCAAATTTACAGAATCAAGCTTGCTCAAAATCATTTTTAGCATTTGCTGACTGATCAATAATTATAGTAATCACTAGAATTTTTTAGGTGATTACTTTTTCTTACTCTGTACTATATATACTCTTCTCATGATTCAGTAACACTCATAATTTTACTTCTCAATTTCTTACAATTTCTTACTCCATAACCTTGCAATTTGTCTTTGTGCTCTTATGTTTGTCAACAATTTCAAAATAATGATTAACATCAGCGTTTTTTTTTGTGCTATGACTTTCGCATTAGTTTTGTAAGTTGTAACTTTAGTTAATTAATACGTAAGCTAAATTAAATTCTTTCCCTAGCTAACGCTTCTAGCATATATACCATGAATGGCCATCAATATTGCCAGAAGGCCAATTTGACATTCAGACTATATAGCCCGGCTATAGGTTTTGATTCTAAAACGCTGCAGTTAAATCGTTACTCTTCCAATTAACCCGGTTATTTTTTACAATGGTCCCGGTTCATACGATCGATGAATAATACTACGTATATATAATTAACTAGTCCATAAATATCACACACACAGCTGTCACAACCAGGATTGAGACGCAATGTAATTAACAAATTTTATACATATATTTATGATATTATAAAATTATTTTTTATCTACATTTACATTGTGGTAAGATAAAACATGATTTTATATATGATCTGTGTAAAATTATATATACATTTACATTGACAGTGTCTATGAATTAAATCCAAATACACAAATTTAATTAAGACCGTTTATTTCAAATTAATTACTTTATGAAATAATCACTTTTTTAAATAATCACATCACACATATATATCTATCACTCATACATAATGGCATATGGAGTGTGCATGAAATATTTTTCTTTTTTTAGGTCTTTGAAAACTACATCACGTACACAAGAGAGTGGAAAAACTGGTGACACAGGGAGAGCTGCGTTGGCTAAGAATGGCATGCATGCAGTTAGAGACAAAAGTACAGAACTATAATCCTAAATCGAAAAGGACAATGTCAGATAAAGATACAGGCAGTGGCTAAGCCTGAGCTGAGCCTCACTGTGTTCATTATATATTTCTTTCTCCTAACTCTAAACAGTCTACGTACTATTCATCTGAAAGCCACAAAACAGGTGCGTGATCCAAGATATACAGCGTCTGTGCCTCCCGCACATAGAGTCTAACACAGCGAGAAAAATATTTTTTTTAAATAGAATATATAATTATGCTGTAAGAATTGGCAATGTACTTTGCTTTCCACATATTTAGGCAATTAATTACTCTGTTTTTTGCCCTTTTTTGTTTGGGACGCACAAACCGACTATTGTATCATTTCTTATAAAAGAATATCCTAATTGGTCTCTAAGATTTTTTTTTGTCTACATCAGGCCAAAGTATCTAAAAAGGGTGAGATATCTACCATCTCATCCAAGTTCCAAGTTCCCAATGGTAATTAGTCTCTAAAATATTTGCTCATATAAAAGCACATGTGATAATGATCACCGATCAACATCAACGTGTTGTACCAATGTACCCTGATAACGGGTAATAAATTGATTGCGCATGGTTGACAAACCCATCAATTGGTGAGGTGTCCCTTTAACATGTGACCATGCCTCCAGAACTACTATGTGTGCGTTTAGAAACCAGTTTTAGGCTTGTAAAATTAGGTTTGGATCATAAGCATTAATTTGTTGCTTTGGAAAAATTGCATTGGAAAGATGAAATTTATATCGAGAAAGCAAACATAAATTTGCATCTGAAATCCAAACACACACTATCTGATGAGAAGCAAAAGTAACATTTGTTAAGAAACCACAAGTAATTATTAAATTAACCTTTGCTAGTACATAGGAGTATATGTATGTGAAATACGTCACAATCACAATGTAGAGCTGTCAAAACGAGCCAGCTCGGCCCACGCAGGTTGAGGGGAAAATGGGCCGAACCGAGCTTACTTGTTTTTTTCATGAGCCAGAAAATACACAGCTCAGCTCAACCCACCACGGGTTGGTGGGTTATGCGGGTTGGCTAACGGGTTAGCTTGTGGGTTGGTTCACGGGGTTGGCTCACTAAATACAAAAGAATAATAAAATCTAAAAAATCTAAAATAATATTTAAAATGCTAGAAAATAGAAAAAATGTACAAAAAAAAGAAAAAATTTATATGCAATAAAATCTCATTTTTCTTAATATTTTCTAAAACAATAGACCAACACAAAATGAAACTCACGGGAGGCTACGGCGAGGCGCCGACGGTTAGAGCTCTCAATTAGGTGCAGCGGCTGCAGCTTTTCTCAGAGAGAGAAGAAGAGATGGGGGTGGGTAACTAGGGTTTCTATTTTTTGAAATGAAAGAAGAAAGATGATCCGATTCAAGTCTACAAATCCAAGTAAGTACCATAAAAATTATTAATTATTAATTATTTTTAATGTAGTTCGCGGGCTAGCTTGGCTCACCACTGGTTGACCTGCTTTAACTCGCGGGTTAAGTGGATCGAGCCATATAGACCCACGATTAAATAAGCTAACTATTTAACAATCTATTTAGCCCACGAGTCGAGTTGAGCCGAGCTGGCTCACGGGCTACAACCTTTTTGACAACTCTATCACAATGTCCCAAAATTTGATTTGACTAGTGGGGCAAGATTATAACTTGACTTTCATTTCAGCCTAACATTCACAATAACTATTGCTGAATTTGAAAGCAATATACGTGTAAAGTTTATACATGTAGTTATATTAAAACCCGTTCACTGCCACTACAGTGATGGGTTTTAATAATAATTAAATATTTAATTATTTAATTAATAAATAATAATATTAAATATGTTTATTTTCATTTTTATATAATACTATTCTATTTATTTATAATACATATGCTATATTATTTTAACAATAATACTCATACTGATGATTATTATAAATTAATAATTTTATATTATAAGTCAAGAGGTTATTTATTGTATCAAATACATAATTAATTTGTACCATTAAAAATATTAAAATAGATATTTTTGCATATTAAATTAATTATATAATTTTTAATATATTTATTTGTTAAAAAAATAAAAAATGCTAGGAACACATTCTTTCACGTACTCATTTAATTTCAACACACTTTCTATAATTGTTGAAATTCATGTGAGTCTTATTACTTTGAAAATATATCATACCAAATAAGGTATGTGACCCACATAATTTAATATGTTTGAAAGAGTTTGTTAGATGATGTATTAATCTTAGCATTTCTGAAAAAATAATACTTTATCTGTTTCAAAATAAGTGGCATTTAAAGTTTTTTCACACAGATTAAAAAAATAATAAAATAAATAAATGATTAATAATTTTAAAAAATTAAATTTATTCACCGTACTCAAAAACAAATCATAACTCTAAAAAAATATCATCTGAGATAAAATTGAAATAAAATAATTAAGAATTTATTAAAAAATAAAACGATGCTTATTTTGTGACTTTTTTTTATTTTAACATGAGTTATTTTAAAACGAATAGAATAAACAGAGGTATGTGCATAACACGGGTACCATTCTAGTATAAGTATAACTAATTTCGTTTTGGTCCCCATAACCTAGATAATTGTACTGAAACTCGTTAATTTCTTTTTTAGAGCTCTGATATTTGAATCCCTGCATCACTCGATCCTCTTACGTATGATACTGAGCAATTTTAATTAGTTAAATGGTTGGTAAAAGGTGTTGGAGAGGTAATGGGAGTGTCCATGTAACATTTCTCTTTTACAAATATACATAGAACAATATTAGTGGTATTGGTACTCATAAATTTGGTCAGGTACCATAATTAACAACCACCTTTTAATAATGCTTCAATGACAAATTGAATCATGATTTAAACATTTTGCCAATATAAACTCTAATGGATTTTAAAATATACTCCTTTTTGAAAGAAAAAAACAGAAATATATTAACAGCCTTATATGGGTGTGAGAGGGAGAATACTATCCAACTAAACCTTAATTGGGTGGTTGATCAATTATCAGTCTTTTTATTTTTCCGTTATGTAATTGTAATGTCCTGCTACTATTTTTTTGGGTCCAATAATGTCCTGCTACTTGAGTGGGTCAAATTCCCTTTTCAAATTGCGCAGACACCTTTAAATTTAGCCATTTACCCCACTTTAAAAATTTTGTTACTTGATATTATAAAATTATCCTTCTTAATATCACGTTTTGTTTTCTGAAATCCTAAAATTGCATATTTTTCAAAAAATCGAGTTTTCGGAATACAAAATTTGTATTCCAGAAACTTGCATTTCTGAAATGTAATTTTTTTATTCCGGAAGCTTAAATTTCTGGAATGTATAAAATGTCAATTTTTCACATGCTATTGGAAACTTGAGTTTTTAGAAAATATGTAATTTTTGGATTTCAAAAAATAAAACGTAATATTAAGAAGAGAAATTTTAGAATTTTGAAGTAATAAAATTTTTAAAGTGGTGTACATGACCAAATTTCGAGATGTATTTACCGGCGTGCATCTTATTTTTGGTCGAATTACCAGCATCCATTGTGCTACTACTCATTGCTTATTGGGCCTTATAGATGTCTTAGGTTGCAGGCCCGTTTCCAGTGCTGTTTTGGTGGTACCCGTTGGCTTGTCCGTAAACATTTCCAGTGCTCCTCTCCAACATTTCTTGTACTTTTTTCTGAAGCAACATTCCTTGTACTTGAGATTTTAGTAAAATTGTTTTGGCTCATAAAAAAAATCCTTAATTTTAATTAACGCCTCAAGCCTTCAACCACAAATTGGATCATAATTTAAAAGTTCCATCAATATAACTTCTAATCGATTTTAAAATATTATTTGGTTCTTTTAACAGCTAAATAGTTTTTCCCCATAGTTTAAAAATCAGTGCAGCACAGCAGCACAGAAATGTCAGAAAAAGGAAAAAATTACAAAAGAGCAAAAAAAAAAAAAGGCGCCGAGCGGTCCATTTTGGTTTTGGCCAATCATTTTTAATCTGAAAAATCTCCCCTCATTCGCTCCGCGCCCGAATGTTTCATTTTTGCCTCTTGTCACCCCCCTTTACAAAATTAACAAGAAGCGCCTCCACCATAAATCTCAGCTTTCCATAGTTGATAAATCAAAATCCTCAAAAATTTTCATTTTTCAACACCCCCCTCCAATTCCAATTTCAAAATATTCCCCAAACCCATCATTAAACAATGAATATATACCATTGCCTTAAGACCCACAAGTACAACCCATCACCCTCTAGTCTACTGCTTCTATATCTCTATCCCGTAAATACCCCACCTAATTATTGTGTCGCTGAAATTCGTTAGCAATGGAAGCCACTACCACAGCCATTTCCGACCAAAGCAACAAGGAGAATGTCCCACCGGTTTATAACGCCGCCAATAATAAGGGGAAGATCCCAATTCTTCCTCACGCGGGCCCATCTTTCAAGAACAACCACAAGAAGAAGGGTAGTAAGCGAAAACCCAAGAGGGTCCCTCTTGCTGACATCACCGCTCTCTTCAACAACAACCTTAACTCTGCTGCAACAACTACCTTCACTTACACTACTACTCTTCCCCACCAACCACAGTACCCTTCTGATCCATCATCCATTTCTCGGCGGAGGACAGTGCTAATATCACCCGCTTCCAAAACATTGAGGATGGGATTCAGATAGTTATTAATTACATCACATCACATGATCATTTGATATGTATGCTATGCGTGCGCTCGTTGCATCATCGACTTTTTTTTCTTCTTCTTCCCTTAATTATGCAATTGTAATAACAGAGTTTGAGGAAAGGTTCAAATACAATTAGTGTTCAGATTCAGAATCTTACAATAATAATGCAGATTGTATTGTGTGATCTGTACTACTTTAGTTTCATTAGTAAAATGGTGGTGCTCTTGAATCTGCAATTTCCCTCCCGGTTGATGGATAACTACGAATACAGATAAAGACAACATTGTATGATAGATCTAATCTATAATGTACATATCGACACAACATGTGGCACTGTGGTATGGTATCTTTATTGTGTACTATATACTTCATATATTAATATATATATATATATATATATATATATATATAAACACCGACACACGCGACAAAATTTAAATTACTGGGTTTCGGATTTTTAGAACATTATAATTTTATATATATATATATATAATATACACTTAATTGTGTGTTTTTCATTCACAGAATCTAAATCTGAGACTTTATTTAATGAAAATCAAATCGCTTGGGATCAACGGGGTTTGGTAATGTTTTTTTCAAAGTTTGATACTAAAGTTTGCAATGTGGAGCAACACTGCAGCCGTATTAATATCAATTTGGGGAATGCTGGTAAGTGGTAATTCATGCAAGCTTTATATCCATCGCTAAAGAATCCAAATATTGGCATTAATAACATGAGAAATGCTATATTCTCCTACAAATTCTTCTACATATCCTCCTACTACTTTATAAAACAAGAAAGAGAATATAATAATATTTTGAAAACATAAAAAATATTTAATACATTATCCATTTGGTAATTAAGAGGATTTGTAGGAATAAAATATAAAAAGATTTAGAATTATTCTAATAACATGAGTAGTTTGATGCTTGAACAATTTACTTTTACTAAATCTTATAATTTTCATTTTTTTGTCACTTTTTTTTCTCTCTTAAATTTTTAAATTCTTTTTTTTGGTCAAATTAAATCTTTAAATTCTCAATTGACAAAAAAAGTAGTAGCCTGTGGTGGAGGCCCAGTGAAGAAGTTAGTAGCCCAATAAGTAGCCCAATGAAGAAGTTAACGTAACGGTGTCGGTAACTTCCGGTGCTTTTGTTTACCCACGTGAGCTGCCATGGACAGGTTTTCCGACATGGCCAACTCCTTAATTTGCTCGAAGCGTGTGCTTTACCATTCAGTCCCTCGACACAACCACATGTCTCCACGCGCTCTCCGTGACAACGGGTCCCTTTCCAAAGCAATCCATGTTCATCCACATTAACATCATCATCATCTCCCCTTACGTTTCTCTCAGCGATGTGCTCCATGCTCCATGCACGCAAGGTGTTTGATGCGATGCCCCAAAGAGAAGTCGTCGCTCACAACACGCTTTGCTGGGCATAGAATGCTGAATCACACGTGAAAATTCCTTGGACGCATTTAATGACTGATTTTACAGAAGATATTATGAAGAAAGACATTGCTTTCTATTACTTAGTGTCAGTTTGTTATAGATTTTCACCAGCCCAAACGTCTGTTTTCCAAAAGGAGGTCAAAGGCTCCTTTTGCAAAAAGTGTCTCGAGAAAGAGAAAAATGAATACTGTTCCGTTTGCAAAATCTGAAACAAATGGACACTTACTGTCGGTGCATCAAATATCTAAGTCTCCATACTTGTTATGTGAATACCTTTCATGCGGTAAATTCACTTGAGAGAATCAACAAGGCATTCAACCATCAAAATATGCCTCTTGTATTATTGGGTAAGTGTTAAGTCAGTTTGACATTATTACTAAAACGGCACGGACTCACAATGTGGGACTCCCAACACGCCCCCTCGAGCCTAGGTTCCACACCATAGGCGAGGGCTAGCGGCAGTATCCACACCACTGGGAGGTACGAGGCTCTGATACCATACTAAAATTCGGCTGGAGCTCACATCTGCCCCAGCTATATAAACACCGCACAGGCCCCTTGACCATCCAATGTGAGACTTCCAACAATTATTAAAAATCTAATGTATTTAATAAAGATCATAACTTGTAAAATTTGCTCATTCTTTGTTTAGAGAGGAGCTTTCTTACACTGCACGAACATCTAGTGTTTGTGGAAGCAGAGTGCCAAATCTTGTTTCCCTTTGATTCAATTTTATCACTAGTAATCATTGATTTTTCTACTGTTCTTGCTCTGACTAATTGATTTTCTCACACAATAATTGTCTCATAGGTAGCAACTCGGCATGTGGTAAAGTCTTTTGTGAAGAAACAATATATGACTCTCATCAGAAAAGCATATTCTTCGCATCAGAGTAAATTATGTTGCTTAATCCATATCTTTAATTATGCACAGATGTTGCTTTCTCCATATCTTGACACCACCATGGTAAGAAGTCAATGATCGCCACATAATCTGGTTCCTAGAATTTATTTGTCATAGGTAATGCTTTTAAGTTTTAATTATATATATTTTTTCTATCTCCTGTCATTTTTTACTTTTGGCAAAGAGTTGTTTGTATCACATATATTTAATCATGCACATTTGATTTGCTTCAGAATAAACAAATGGTTCTACTTGATAGGATTGTAAATGGACGGACTAGTGGAGGAAAAAAGAAGGAAACCTAATCATTTATCGAAACATCAATTTTCGCCACTTCCCCTCCAGCTGTATTTTCATTGCATCCCAACCAAACAAACCATAAATTCTAATCACCCAGATTGTTATCGTTGAAATGTAGACATTATTTGTAAAGGAGAAAAATGAATAATTTAACTAGTAGTGCTAGAGGTTTGATATTGTTATTTAAAAACTAACCAAATGCTTGTATTTATCTCAATATTCTAGATCAGGTACAAGGTCATGTTTGAATGCAAAAACTCCAACTTTTGACTTATGGAGAAGTTAGTCTTATTTTACATCTTAATTTTCTTATATATGCAAAAGAGGGAAAAACTCTTAAATAGTAATTAATAAATAGATAGGTGCTTCTGGAGAAGTTAAAAATGATAGTTTTTGAAAATTGTGAAGAACAAAAGTTAATTTCAACTTATGTAAGAAGTTGTTAGTTAAAAAACACATGCTAGAAGTGCTTACGGAGAAGTTTATCCAAACTGACCCCAAGTGTAGTACAAACTTACAAGTGTGACGCTGTAATACTGCTACCACAGTAAGGCTTGTACTATAAGAAGCACGAAATATATTCTAACTGTTATAAATTGTATAATTACTTACTGGGGAATGTAGTAACATATACGGTAAGTTTGTCCCTTCTCTAGAGATTAGCCAAGGTTAAAATGAAAGTTGATGATCCCCTCCCCCACCCCCCACACACACACACAGAAATATGCAAGAGGCGGAGGTTAAAATAATCTGGGATATCAGATAACCCTTCTATTTTTTTTATTGCCTTGATTGTTTTGCTTCTTATCAACTTGTAGTTAAGAGTGGGAAGTCAAGTAGGAAAAAGGTTAAAAAGTTAAGAACATTATGATAAGGTCGGTTCTCTGCCAGTAGTGGAAGTTTGTGCGTTGTAGGTACTATTTTCTTCCATCTTTTCTTTCCTATTTCTGGTGCAAATTGATTTTCAAAGTGTCATAATATCTTGATAAAGAAAGGAATAGATTAAAAATTCAAGTGCTTTACATGAAAACTCTCGCTAGCTTGCAAATAAAAGAAGCACTCACCCCACCCTATTCTTATTTGCCCTCAACAAATAACAACGGCAGAATGTTCACATGATAAACTGCTTTAGCCTCTAGGGTTAATCTTTTGACGTAGACAGGATCAATCTCTGCAACTCTTTTCAGTTTTAAAATTTAACATAATAATGTTTGGTGAACTCTTGACCTCTTTTCTGAAATTTTCAATTTTGTTGTGGAAGACAATTGATCATGTTTAGTACGCTGATTCATTTTCAGTTCCCACTAGCAGGTCCTGGTGCTGTCTTTTTTACTACTCTATTACAATTCCTTTATAAAACTACCGCCATGACATATATAGCTTGGAAATAAATTCTCAAAATGGTTAAGTGGTGTTTGAGAAATATCATTTGTTGTTGAGGAGTGCTAGTAACACACTTTCTAACACACTCTTTCTGGTATATTCTCTATGATTGGTAGAAGTTCATGTGGGTCTCATATCTTATTTAGTGGGACCTATTCCCAAAATGGTAGGACCCATGTGAATTTTAACCAATCATAGCGAGTGTGTTGCTAGCTTTTTTCTTTTAGAAAATCAGCTATGATGAGCAATTAGGTCCGTTTCAGGTATATTTCTGGACTTGGAGCACTTGTTGACTGATATAGTAGCTTTCTATTTGTTGACTGTTTTTCTGTTACTGCTCTTTGTTTTCTGTTACAGTTAGTTAGCAGGTTAGCTCAGTTAGTTCACACGGTCGATAGCTTAAGGCTTCAACTATAAATATTTGTTCACGTAAATAATTATCTGATAAGCCCAATAATATTATTATTACATGAATATTTCTTTATGTGCTCCTCATGAAATATGTTGCACACAGTGTGTCTGGAAAAGAGGATACATCACCTCGACACTTGATACTTTGTGGCTCCATGCGCGTTCAACTGATCAATAAATTAAGGTAATTTGCAGACACTGTTTACTTACAGCCGGTTGTATGTGAAAGCATTCAATCCATATGGAGGAGGAAAAAAAAAACACGTGCTGGACATGAATATGCCTCCTCATAGGCCTTCCAATGACCCAATAATTGATTAGTAGTTAAGAAATCATTCGAGATATTGAGAAGTGAAAACAAACAGATAGATTTAAAATATGCAGTAAAATAAGGAACTAATTTACTTTCTTCCAGTATGCTAGTTGAGAGCATGATCTCTTTCTCTAAGTTACAGTTTTATATGCGTCATGTAACTCTGTCTTTTGTATGAACATTGTTAGAGGCACAAGAAATATTACTCTTATTTGTCTTATAAATTTGTGATTCCAAGATTTCTGGAAAGAGAACAAAAAATTGATACTCTATTTTGTGGTTTCACAAGTAATCAAATGTTCAATAGTATATCTATCTATGGACTGCGCATATTAATATATATGAGCTTTCTGTATGTGACTCAATAACTTAATTAATATTAGGAGTGAAAATGGAAAGGTGGAACGAGAAATGGACAGAATTGAATTTGACAATGTATCTAGACACATGCATGCATATGCCAACAGATTTCCCATTACATTCTTTTGTCCCTCAACTACTCTTTTCATATTAGTATACTAGTATAGTATTTTTGTAGAACGGCGCACGAAGCAAAGAAGAATGAGGAGTACTAATTTGTGCTTGTAGGTGGAATTGTGCTTGTGCGAACCAGCCAACCAATTGCACTGTGTTGCTAGCATTGTTCTTTGTGACAAATATGTTTTTTCATTAATTCAAGGCTTTTTGTGGAATTAATTAATAACCGACTTGACAATATGTTAACTGTCTCAGTTTATATTGGCCTAAACTTTAGACATGAGGAGGGACAAATCGGAAACTAAATCCGGGTTCTTCTGTTAATGTTTTCAGGCAACTTAGAACATCCCTCAGCACATGGATTACTTTTACATTCCACATTAAGCTCACAGAGCAAAGTCGCATAAATAAAAAAGAAGAACAAGAAGTTTACGTGGGTCCTAACCTTGCACACCATATATTTTAAAATGTTATTAGCTAGGTTGAACACCAAAAAAGTATATCCATGGTTTCATCCAAATCTGAAAAATGGAGGCCGCCACCTGCATTATAAAATGTTTCACCTAGTCATTAATTGTTCATTTCATATCCTGAGATTATGACCCTTAAGTCTTGGAGGGGATAGTCGAGCTTCTGAAGGAGGCCCAAGAGTTAATATTACGTTATAATTTACTAAAAAGCATATTGGTCAAAATATTCTTCATCATATAATATTCACAAAAAATTATCGACAACAAGAGAAGGCACATCGCTTTCTATGGCAAAGCTTTTTAGCTGCTCAATGGCAATTGCAGTCAGAGAGGTTTGTTACGTGACCTACTTAAGGGACCTTTCAACAGCTAGTAAGGTTTGGTATATATAAGAGATTTGAGCCATGTATGTTGGGTCCTATATATAGAGATATTTTTATATATAGGACACAGGATGGTCCATACACCTGCACCTTAATTTTAATCCAAAAAATGGTCCAAGGAGCTCGCGCCTAAGCTGACTCCTACCATCATTCTTTATATCTTTCTCCTAGTAATCTGGCCGTACATAAGTTGAACCCTATATCTGTAAGTAGGAATGACAATAAGTAGAATTTGAGTAAAATATTATACTATCTATCTTCATATCCGCATTTAAAAAAAAAAAAACTCGTACCCTATTACCCGATGAGTATCTAAGTATGAAAAATCAATAAATAAAAAGAATGTTAACTAAAGGTATAATTGTACCTTAATTCAAAAACTATTCAAAGATTTTTCAAAGCTAATCATAAAACATTACTAACAAAACTAAATACAACATAATTAAGTTGTTAAATACAACACACAATGTTATGTTGGTTTAATTGCACTTTTGGTCCATCAGATATCGTGATTGTACAATTTTGGTCCACTGGGTTCCGAATGTGCCAATTGGGTCTTCGAAGTATCTCAATTGTTTAAGACAAAAAAGTATCTCAATTGTTACAAACATATCTCTCAATTACTATGCCATCCAAATTTTAATGACAGAAGTCCACGTGACATATATGAGACTAATTTGATATCGAGTTAGGTCACATTGACACGATTTGTGTTGCTAAGAAATTTCTCATTATCAAATTTTAACCAAATCTGGTGAACGAATGATATCTAAACCAACCTTATTAATATACATGTACCTCTTGTGTGCCGTCAAATAGAACATACGACAGCATGTCAAAACATTTGCCAAGTGAATTTGAGTCTTTTACCATGAAAGATGAAGATCATAGTGATCACCATTGACTTAATTGAATAACACAAAATTTTTTTATATTATTAAAAAGTCTTGATTGAATACCACAAAATTTTTTCATCATAAAAAAGTCTATCAAAATCCTTTACAATCCCAATCCAATACACCCCCCTTAATTATAAAGCAAAGATTTTAAGTGAAAATTGGAACGGTTTGATTGTACATGCCTACATGGGTTGTAGTACCATTTGTTACCGCGAAAAAAGTTGCTTTCAAAATTGCATATTTGTAGTATTTTTGTAGCCGTTGTAGATACAATTTAATTTATTTTCTTATAATAATATCATTTGATTAATTTGGAGTTAAATGTAAAATTAATACAATCCAATTCAACTAAAGTAGGTTTGGATTGAATTGCAATATTATTTTTGTTTTTTTGTTAAAATTTTTAAATATATAATTTCATCAAAACGAAAGAAGCATAGTTTCATAAAAAAAATACAAAAGAAATATAGTTTAACTAATTCGTCAAACACTAAACAGAGTTAAGAAAATACAATAAAACTTGTTTACGAATCATACATTAAATGTACAAATCCAAGGCAGATAATTTTTATCAAAATTTAGCCTGAGGTATAATAAGAAAGTCTTCAAGAAAACATGGATAATATATATCAAAATTATCATCATCGTCACTATTAGTTGTAAAAAGAAATTTTTTTGTACAATGTGAAGTTTATCAAATTGCATTATCTCATTTTTACTCTAACAATTAACTAAAATTGAAATATTTCGTGAAAAAATGTAGGCTCTAATTAATTTAGGACTTCCATTTCTCATTAAAATCGTACCTTCCTATGCATCATATTATTTAAATTAAGAAATCTTCAATTAACTGGGAAATATACCTTTTCAAAGTCCACTTTAAAAACCATACGTACATTTTTTGGCCAAATATTCTACAACTTAATCAATATTGTTGCTTTAGTTGTTAATTTGTCTGATAAATAAAAAATCACTTGAGTGGGGCTCTTTCTAACCTAACAAAAAAAACATATGGATATCTTCTGATTTCGTCCACATATAAATAGTGCTTGTAGTCACCTCCCAAATGAAACTAACCCCATCTCTTCTCCATCAGTCTACTAGCTAGCTAGCTAGTTCTAAGATTCAAATCACGCGCATGGGGAATTCAACTGTAGTGCATGTGTATATACTCTTAATGATGTTCTCTGCGTTCTTGGTGACTTTGCAGGAAGCTCGTAGTCTCCATGTTCACAAAAATGTTGACAGCAAAAGCCTTCTCCATAACTTGGGTATTAACCCATCAAATCACAAACAACATATTGGACTTGATGGTGATGATCTCCCAGTGCCGCCAGGAGATAGAATCTCACCAGGAGGACCTGATCCTCGGCATAATGGAAGATCACCACCAAGAAATTAATTAAGCATATATATTTGGAGATATTTTGGCTACGCATGCGCATGCCTTGTATTAGTTATAGTTTTTTCGATCTACCATACACCTTAATTATACTAGCGCATGCATATGGTTGTGGAGTGCTACTTTCTTTCTTCTCCCTAATTAAAATTAGTATTACACTTCTTGATTAGTATTTTCAAATAATAATACCATACATATGCTTCAAAAACCCTGTGGGTTCTCCGTTCTAGAGCATATGTAGGTGATGAATATCGTATCTGTAATTCTGTTTGTTTGTTTGTTTGTTTTTCAATGTTGTTTCTTTTTCTTCTGTAGTTTTCGTTTTAGAATGAGGTACTGTTTGAGTTCAGAGGTCCCAAGTCCCGGATTTTGTTTTTCTTGTAATATAATTTTAGTGATCATATAACATAATATATAGCTTTCTTTATAGCATCATTAACTTCATTTTTTTTTTAAATTTATGCATTTCGAAAGATTGAGTGACAGACCACTATTT
The DNA here is from genome assembly GCA_030159175.1 of Glycyrrhiza uralensis. Taxonomy (NCBI): domain Eukaryota; kingdom Viridiplantae; phylum Streptophyta; class Magnoliopsida; order Fabales; family Fabaceae; genus Glycyrrhiza; species Glycyrrhiza uralensis. The sequence continues at coordinate 48,354,435 of BRZY01000003.1, read as the reverse complement.
GTTACAAATTATCAATTACTATTTTTATATTATGCTCTGACATGTGTCATTTCTTCAACAATATATGTCACCTCTCAAGTTCACTAAAATTGTTTTTTATAAGATTTTTTACTATTTTTTTAAATCTATACTTTGTATGGCTTGGCTACATAGACTAGTTATTCCTATGAAATAGCGATAAATGTCTTTAAATCAATCAAGTATAAGTCGGCTTAACATTAATATATTTAACTATTTAAGAGAATAACAATACAGGGAAAGAGTGCATGGATCATAAAAGGTAAGCCATATTGGTCTGATTTGATTTTTTTGTTTTGTACAAAACGGTGATGATTGGCATTGAACCAATCACGTAGCTAACAATACGATGACGATTTTATATCTTGAATTTTTTTCCATTATAATTTTTAAACTCTTTTTTTTCCCACTGATCTTATAATTTTTAAACTCTTCGTCTTGTTTTTTTTCCATTAAGGCAAAATTCAAATTCTGCAAAAAAAATATAATTATTGAAGGTATCTATTAATCACGACATGAGTGTATATCAATCATTCTTATAGTTATAAGAGTGTCCGAAAGAATAGTAAAATTTATTGAAAAAAACTCAAATCTTAGATTGATATATATATAGGCAAATTTTATGGTACCTAAGAAGTTTTAAGGGTTTAGGTACCTAAATAAATTAGTCCAATAGAAACATAACAAGTGGAAGAAAAATAAATATAAAAATGTTGATTCGGCGCTTACCTTATATTTTTGTTTATGCCCCTATGGATTTTTAATTAAATGTTCAAACTTAAACATTTACCTCTATTAAACCCTAGAAGAAGACAAATCTGCTCGAGCAAGAGCAATACGAATTGCCAATCCCTCTGTAATAGCAGTTTTTCCAACGCCAGTTTCATCGATCGAGAAGGATGGGATTGCTTTTCGTTTTTCGCCAAAGTATTTGAATCATTCTGTGAAATTTCGTTTCTCGACAAATATAATAGAGGTTAGAGCAAACTTGCTTGCATCGAATTAGTGTCAGCTGGCTTAAAACATGATTGGGTTCGGCTATGTCTGTTTACATTAATGGTTTGTGAGTAAATTTGCCTACTACTGTCATCGGGTTTGACTTGGGGCATTGGGTGGTGTTACAATTGGTATTGCTGCAATAGGTTTAGTTTTGTAGCAATGAACTTAGTCATGGGTTTTGCCAATATTTCGTTTGGCTTTTGTAAAAATAAAACTTCTCGTCAAATAACTGGATTATTTCGTCTTTCACTTGAAGAAAAAAATAGATAGAACGCGTAGAAAATTTAAAAAGAGTGTTTGCTGCTGTTGGGTAATTTTTTGAGTGTTTTTATTAAAAAAAAATAATAAAAGGATACATTTGCAAATAAAATAGAAATAAAAATGTTATAGTGACATGACTAAAGAAATACACATAAAAAAATATTATTGGTCAGGGTATCGATACCCATAAATTTTTCGAGGTACCACAGCAATCACCATGTATATAGCTTGACAATCCTCACTTTACAAACCAATTTGGTGAGGATGTGTTAGACAACTGAATCTAAGAAAATTGAATTTAAGTTTTAGATTTTAATCATTCTAAAAATCACTTTAATAATTATAAATAAACACATTAATTCCAATCCATTTACTAATGCGTCCTGGACTCTTGAAAATGAAAGCAGCAATATTTAGTCCGCTGAAATATTCAAACATAGAAACAATGTGATGTAGGCAGCTGAAACGTGCACAACGCTAAAATTGGATATATTTGTCACACTGGGACTATATGTTTTTTGAATGCATTTGACGACGAAGACAACAATAATAATATTGTCATGCATATGTCCAGTAATATTTATTGTTAAAATAATGCGTGGGAGAAGGAATGTTCTAATGTTCTAGTGGAAAATCAGCGTATGCATGTTTTTTTTAACGGGAGCGTACGTATATATGTTTAGTTAATCATAAAAGTTATTGTCAAAAAAAAAGTTAATCATAAAAGTTTCAATATATTAATATTAAATTATTCGTTGTGGCTTATGTCTATTTATTATTTTAAGAGGTTTTTGCTTAAATTAAACTCACTAAAGGATAAAAACATCTAAATTATAATTAAGTATATATTTAGATCAAGTTATTTTATACTTACAAAAATTTCTGTTGAAAACTTCTTTTTTAAAAAGGAAATTAGTATGTTGATTATAAATTTTAAATTTAATTTGAATGAATACTAAAAGTCTAAAACATTTATCGTTAAGTTAATTATTCAAAACAATGTGTAAGGTATGGTTAAAATAACTTGTATTAATGTTGCACTAACACATCTATGTGCATAAGATATTGGACCAAACTATATTGAGGCGAACTGGTTGATCTTGAATTTCAGTTTGCTTATAAAAAAAATAGGGGGATATAATGGAGTACTTAATTGAACTGGTTGAAATTTTTTTTGGCAAAGGTCCTTTCAAATAATCAGTACTACTACTAAAGAATGGAACAATGACCAAAATTAAAGACAAATTTCATATATTTTTTTCACTAACTTTCCGTCACTAATTTAATTATTTTTTAGTAGTAGTGAATCACGCTCATTCTTTATCCCCTTGTAATATGTGCCTATATATATATATATAATGCATTGCAAAGAAAATTTCTACCAATTTAAGGTTCAATAGTTATGTTAAGTGATCGTCGAGTTCCACTTTAGTGTGAAATGAGTTAATTAAGTAAGGATTACATAAGTAAGAAGACTCATAAATTACTCATCCCAATATTGCTTGTATGTGAGGGGGATCGAGGGGGATTCAAATGTAGTTAATTATGAAAAGACCCAATGTTTTAAATTCTTTTGGTCAATATATATAATATATAATATATAATTGGTCACAATCGACCTCATTGTTGCGATCTTTTACTAGACTCTTTTTTTCTTTTTGAATATCAAAGTTTGAGTGATAAAAAGTTCCATATTAACTAGAAATACACTAAACATGACAATTAACATGCATAATTAGTAAATATTACACCCATATATATCAATACCTTTAAGGATTTTAGGTGAATACGTAGTAGTAGTGTAGGTTAAGCTGTCAACTCTTTCTATCTCTCTCCACTTGTATTTTTTTCTTTTTCTTTTTGATAAAATTATAAATTAGCATTCATGATTTGAGATTCAACAAAATCAATGGCTTATACAAGCATGATAGCAAGAACAACATGAAACAATAACAGCAAGGAATCCACAGGTTAGGGCCGGTCCAAGACATTGGGAGGCCTAAAGCCAGCTCTGAAATTGGGCCTTTGTGAGAGCGAGTAAATAAAAAAGGGAAGAAATTTTGAGGCATTTTGCTCCCGTGCAGGTTCGAACACGAGGCCTTACACATAGAGACACAAAGTGTTACCACTGGGCCACAACCTCCCACAATGTATATTCTTAACATACATATATTAATTGCAAAAACTTTTTCCGGTGGGCCTAAAGCAAGGGCTTGGATCGCCTTACCCTTGAGCCGGCCCTGCTGGCACTGGTTCACCTATAGTTTGGGATCACCCAGTTTCCTTTCGGTCTTAAAAAATTCGAATAATAATACATGGATATCCTAATAGTGTCATCACCCATATCCAACACTTTCCATTCCTTTTTGTCACTCTCTTCTTGTCACATTATATTACGTGAAATGTTACTTGGACCCCTACACCTCTTCTACACAGGACCAACCATTTCATTAATAGGTGTTGAATGGGTGATTTGGGGTGTCCAAAAATCAGAGATCTTATATTACCTATTATATGTATTACTTAATATATATTTTTCTCTTAATTAGGTGTATACACCCATTCCCATTGGGTGTCCACCAAACATTTTCTAAAAAATTCTTATGATTTAGTCATTTAGTCCTTATATAATAGTATGTAGACAGCTTAGTTCGACATAAACCACTCTCGCTACTCGCTAGTCTCAAAGTCCCAACTCTCTTAAGAAAAGCAAGGCCAGGCCAAGCTGCGGTTGTTTCCCCACTTGGCATAGCCTTGTTGAATTCGTTGCATGGAGAATACAAGTAAAATACGATTTTCCAAACTGAGCCTAATCATGTTGATGATGATATTCTCCAGTACCTTTTTCAGTACGTGTTTGCACGCTCGAAGGGTGGAAAGGCATGTAGACAGCCAACGCCTCCTGCACGAGTTGATGTTTGATCGAATAAAGCATGCAACACGTTCTCGAACTGCTCTTGAAGATAAGGCCTTACCAGGAGGAGGAGATAGGCTTTCACCCGGAGGACCAAACCACATACATAATAATCAGGTCCATCGTTGATTTGATTTTGAGTCATGCAGTTTTTTTAATAAAACCCTGTATGAGTCATGATACTAGGGGTGAGTTATATGTATATCTCTCACACAACCCTGTGTTCTCTGCAGTGAGACATGATATATGTATCTTTTCTTTATTGAATTTGAAATCTTTTACCTTCTCTGTCTCATTATTCATTCACACTAGCCAGAGTCTCTATTGTTGCTGATATTTTGTCCAATGTTAATTTTAGTTACTTGTCTTTTCCTGAAACGAGCATCCGATCAGAGGTTTTGTAAAAAAAAAAAGATTGAATTGGCGCGCAACTGATCATGTATGTCTTGACGACTATATATGATGAAAATGGGAAATGCTACATCCTAATTGTGCTTAATTGGGAAACTTTTGTTGTATTCTCTCGCGTCACACTGGTACAACAAATATTGATTCTGTACGTGTAAAAATTTAAAATTTTTAATTCTGTATAAATCAGTATTCTCTTGTTTATGTTTACTGAAATCAGAAGCACTATACAAGTGCAGTGATCAATTTTTTGGATGGGTATTTTTACAGCAGAAAAAAGTACTGCAGTAAAAATTAAAAGGTACTGTACAAAATTAAATCAAGATGACTGTATACACCTATAACTTTTTGCTTTAAAGATAAATTTATTTTAAAATAATATTGTCTTGTACATTATATGTATTGCAACATCAATTGTTAGCTCTTGAGTACCTGGTGGCAACTATGTATGCATTGATATATGATAGGGGGAGGTGGGGAAATGGTGTTGTATTCGAGTTAGGATATTTTTTATTTGTTTTTCTCTCTATTTTTTCCATTATTATGTTTTTGGGGGAATAAATGATATAGTAATAGAGAAAATATAGTAATAGAGAAAATAAAGAGAAAAACAAATGGAGAGGATCTCAACTCGTTGTATTCATTAATTTGCATTGATGCTTATGTTTCAATGCTTGCGAACAGATAAATATGTCCCTTGCTACTTTTGGGCATGCGTCTATTTAGAACAGAGAAAAATAAATATGCATTAAGAAACACTGTAACAGTAACATTTGCTTCAAGGCAAACTTAATTTCCTGCGGGACTGAAGAGATTAATAATAAAACCGTTTCAGCTGGCCGAATCTATCCAAAAAGGGAAACGTAATTACATAATAAAAGGGCTTTTGATTTGATGTATTATAGGAACCTTGGTTCAAGACTGTTGTATTGATTACATGTACTGCATACCTTGTGCTGGTAGTGGTATACTGTGTTTATCTTTAATAAAGTTTCTTTGGCCTATCAAAAAAATTATAAATTATTCAGGGAAACATGTAATTACGTCTTTCAAATTAATTCGTCATACGGGGTTTTGGTATTCTGTCTCTAAAATGTGTAATCTCAGAGAGAGATTTGGATACTAATTAACAAGAACTGCCAAAACCAGAGCGAACAATATTTTTCTATTCCTCAGGGCAGAGCTTAGTATACGCTATATAGTACTAACCCAGCTAACGGTATCAAATTGGTAGATCCAAAGCCCTCATATCTAGTAGTATATGCTATGACCGAATATCCATTCATTAAGTTAATTACAATTTCGGACCCCTAAAGTAGCATGGGGACAGAGGAATACTCTGTCCAGTGAGTTTTAGAACCTTTTTTGAGTGAAATTGGATACCTTTGAGGCAAGCCAAAGGACAAAGGTCACAAAGTACTACTAAAGCAGCATGCATGGTCATGGAAGGTATCTCTCGGTCGTTGTACCTTATGTAGCACCTTATAATATATAATGTAAGTGAAAGTTAGAAATGCGCAGTCCATGCATGCTTTCCCCACTAAAATGACAAATCCCCAAAAAAGAGAGATAGCTTTGTAACTTATATATATATATCCGTCGGCCAAAAGTTTGTAGCTACAGTTGCTACCTTCTGGCACACTGGTGGAAGGGCACCTCAAAATGTGTTTGATATTGAGTTGTGTGCTATAGTAAGTCGCCATATCAAAGCAGAGGAATTGATTAATTTAGTGAGGTTGACTCATTCTTAGCCATATGTCAACTTTATACCCCTTTAATGCATTAAATGTGCCTTTCTAAGTTTTCGCCTACCACTCTATTTCATATAGATACACATCAAACTTTTTCCCAGTAATGCTAGCTGCTGCTTGTATGTGTCTTTCCATCTTCTGAAGAGAAACTACTTTGCAATTTAATTTGGAATATTGTTTAGGAAGATATAAGGAACAAAATGGATGGACGGTGTCAATTGCTCAAAACATTAATTTGCACTTTATATTATCAGTTATTCATTTGAAATCGAATCAAGTTAGTCATTTCCTCATCCCATTTAAGTGTCACTGATACAAAAGGAGGATTATATAGGGAGCAACATGTATCAAAGCAAAACCAGAATGGTCCATAATTGCTTAAAAGTAAGTACGTTTGAGATTTGAAAGGATGATTACATTCTTAGGAAAATTTTACCCAGAGTAAACATTTATAATAGAACTTGTCTAGAAATTCTTAATCCAAACACAAAAGTCGGGGCAAGAGCATGATCAACATAGCAAATACTTACAAGACCGTCATCTACAAAGTATCAATTTGAAGGAAGAATGCACGTTGAATGAGAAATTAAAGAGAAATATGCATTTATTATCCCACCCAAATTTGTATTTTCAGAACCATATATGTTATCAGCAAAATAATACAACTACAATTTGAACAAAAGGTTGGTCCCTACTATATCAAGTGTGAACCTATCTATAATGAAGTTTAAGATTCCAGTTTATCATGATTGTCAAAAGCAAGCAGAACAAATTAAGAATATAACATGCAAGTTTTATTTCATAAACAAAGAAATTTTATTACAAGAAATACTTCAACCTGTGTAGACATTACAAATTACAAATTTTATTATGCCCCTCCCCGCTCTAAAATAAATCAGTACATGCATGACTTCCCATAAAATCAGTGGACTACTACAGAGACAGACCTATCAATTGAATTGATCACCATCGACCTTTTTGTAATTAATTCGTTAGTCATAATCTAGGCCCAGTTTAAAATTGGCATAGTATAGATAGGTTGCCTTTTAAATCTTGGCCCAAAGAGTATAAGTTCTCCAAACTTCATAAATGTTTTTGTCCACCATTGCTGAACCCTTGAAGAAAACCCTAGCACAGTAACCCTTGAAGACACCGCCGCCACCCCGCGTTTCCTTTCCCTATCAAATCCAAATCGACTAGCGCCACTTCCGAGGAGGAACTTGGGAGGTTCAACGCCGCATCTTCTCGGGTTGGAGTGATGGGAGAGTGCATCTACTAGGGTTGAACGCGTGTCTCCCCTTGTTAGGATTGTGTCGTCGTCTCCCTCATCGAGCTTGGAGACCGTTGTGGAGTTGTGGTCCTAGGGTTCGTGCCGCTCAGAGCTGTTTCGATTGGTGCCACATCGAGTGGCTGTTGGTTCGAGGTCTTCACGATATCGGTGGTTCTTCTCCGTTGTTTTCCTTTTGGTCCATGGACCTTCGCTCGTTTCCTCCTCTCCCATCGGTCTCCCCCCTCTGTTGTTGTCGTGTGTTGTTTTGTGTTGGTTGTTTTCATTCCTCAGTTTTTCTCCGTTTCAAGTTCGCAATCGCCTCTGCGCCGCCGCCTGAACCACCTTGTTGCGTTTGGCTTTTCTGGATCACCGCTACAACGACGTGCCCACCTCCTCCTTTGTGGAACCTGGCTTGGAGCTGCGGTGCCTGCCATGGCTCATTGGGTGGGTTCCACCTTCCTTTTGGGCCAGGCTGTTCTGGGTTGAAGGTCTTGGCCCTTGGGGTTCGATTGGAAGAAAAAAAAATATTGATGGAAAAATGACATATGAGCTGATTTGTTGAGGTAGATGAGTTGGGGCCCCAAATGAGCCAAAACCAACCCACTCAAAGTTATGTTTGGACATGTCGGAGGCAGGCTTGGTTGTTGCTTTGTTGTGTTCCAGTTGTTGTTTAGGTTTCTGCTTGGTTACTGTTGTGTTTAGTTTTTGTTTTATGCATGTCAGCTGCAAGTCCTTGGCTTGTAGTTTTTTATGCTTTACAACTTTGCATGTAGCTTGACTCTGACCAGTTTATTGTTGGGTCATTTGTACTGTCCTCTGGGCTTTGAGTTTTGCCCATTTTCCAATGAATTCTACTTCAACAAAAAAAATGTTTTTGTCCAAAAAAAAGCTTCATAAATGCTTTCCCGTTTACAAACACTTTTCCCCAAATACTAGACACAAAGCAAAATTGTTTCCTTTTTTGCTTTATCCATAATTTCATCATATGATGTACCAAAATAAAAACAATCTCCATAATAACCCAAAATGTATAATATATTTTTAAATTTTAAATGAACTTTTAGAAAAATATATTTTCATATTTCATGCCTTATTTTGTTTGGATAATTTTTTCAATAAAATTATAAAATTATTTTACTTAGGTAGATTGGACACAAAAAAACGTAAGAGTTCAAGAAGAAAAAAAAAAGAAAAAAGAGGATATGTATTGTGGAGTTAAGCCTCCTCACTCTTATTATCTTATGACATGTTATATATTTTTTTTGATTCTACATTGAGGAATATAAGCTTGAACCCGAGATATTGGTTAAAGGGCGAGATGTCTTAACCACTCACGCTAACCTCAGTTGGTTATATAATATGTCATATAATTCAACTGATTGAATCATTTTCAAATATATATATATATAGCAAATATTTAAAAAAGCTAATTTCCACTTCAGTCTTCATACGGCCGTTTGGCCTTTGAGAAATTTTTTCCATATCCTTTTACGCCTTTTAAGTTTTAAAGTGTGCTAAAGTGGATAAAATCCAAACCAAACAACTTAAAATATTGATATTTTTTTTTCTGAAAGAACAACATAAAATTTTGTTTAATTTCATTTATGAAAGAAATTTCTTATTGCGGAATTGGACTCTCATAAGATTTGGCTTTTTTTATTCACACATACCTATTTTACTAATAACACATACACATATTTAAAATACCCAAATTACCCCTACAACCTTCTTCTTCTTCCCTCTCTTCTCTTCTTCCTCTGCGCGCGTACGTTCTTCTTCCTCCCATCCTTTTCAAATTTTTTCTTCATTCTCCCTTCTCTACTCACCCCTATCTCCTCCAACAACAAGCAAATGAGTCTCCCTTGCATCTACAAGCAGCACAACCGAACAGAAAACGCACCGTCGTCGGTAAAATTGCGAGTTAAATTTTTCGCGTTTTAAGGACCTCGCGGAACTATTAGTTCCGTGTATATAAAAAACGACACATACGTATTGAGCGCGAAACTATTAGTTCCGCGTAAAAAATGCACTCGCGGAACTAATAGTTCCACGGAGTATTTTTCCAGTGAAAAATACTCCGTGGAACTATTAGTTCCGCGTGTGCATTTTTTTCGCGGAACTAATAGTTCCGCGGAAAAATACTCCGTGGAACTATTAGTTCCACGTAAATATTGCACACGCGGAACTAGTAGTTCCACGGAGTATTTTTCATTGGAAAAATACTCCGTGGAACTATTAGTTCCGCGTGTGCATTTTTTACGTGGAACTAATAGTTCCACGGAGTATTTTTCCGCGAACAAGTGAAAAATACTCCGTGGAACTATTAGTTCCGCGTGTGCAATATTTACGTGGAACTAATAGTTCCACGGAGTATTTTTCCGCGTACCTAAGTGTTCTTCGCGCTGCTCCTGCGGAACTTGTACTTCCGCGTACCTAAGTGTTCTTCGCGCTGCTCCTGCAGAACTTTTATTTCCGCGTACTGTGGACACACACTCACGCACACACCTGCGGAACTTGTATCTCTGCACACTGTCGTGTTCTTCGCGGAACTGTAACTTCTGCGAGAGAACACACACCTCACAGGCCTTCATGCGGATCTACTACATCCGCGAGAGGCATCAGTTATCCAACGATAAAAAGAAGAAAAGGGAAGCATCACCGTACCTGGAAACGGTGGCGACGACGGCTGAAGACGGCGGTGTCACGGCGCTGCAACTACTTGTCTCTGTGAGGGAGACAACCACGATCTACAACGGACAACGACGATGAGGTACTGCGAGGGAGAACAAAGCGATTGAGGCTCGGAGAAGACGAAGTGGAGTGGCTCGCCTGCGACGGAGAAGAAGAACTGACGGTGCGGAACTGTGCTTGACGCGGAAGTGTGGTATACAACACGAAGCGGATCTGTGATGGAGAGTTTGTGGAGAAGAAGACGCGGAAGTGAGAAGAAGATACACTGTTGAGTGAGTTATTTGAAATTAGGGATACTTTAGTCTTTTTAGCTTTTAGTGTATGTGTGTATAGAAATCAGGGTATGTGTGTATAAAAATTCCCTAAGATTTTCAACCACAGGCTTCGTTACCCTAATTTTCAGGCTTTGACCCATGACCTAAAGCCCACAAAAATACCCATCCTGCCCAAAAACAAGCATCGATACTCTCCAACCGCCATGCCAGCGCGTATATAAACCTTCCGAGCACGGTCCGCACAGCAACTCACCGAACCGGAGATTACCCGACACGCGCCACTCCTCTACCTAAAATAACTTTTCAAATTCTCGCAAACGAAACTCCCCGCCACAAAAGTTTTTGGCCCTCTCATTCCCGCGTGACACGCACATTCCTGGCCACGTCCCTCCTCAGTGGTGCGTGAGAAACACGCTCCATAATCCCGAGTGAGTCCACGTGCCGAATATTCGGTGTTATAATGCTTCCCGGGCACGGCTCTTAGGTGCACCCCCAAACGCTTAACCTGGTCCACGGTCCCTCACGAACCCACCGTTGCCGTACACCTGTGTCGATTCCATAAAACGACCATCGTTTCGAGAGGGAGAGAGAAAGACGAAGAGTTCTAGAGAGAGAGTTCGAGATCTGATCGGAACCAAGGTAACCGAGCTTCGAAACCCTACTGAATCTTTCTCTCGTGATGCGTTTTTCTGGGTCCTGTTCTTCGTTTCCCTCTTGGTTCGGAGAAGGTTACTAGTAAGCCCTAGGAATATTGGGGATCGATTTGGTGGTGGAAGGAAGCCCTAGGAGCCCTAGGGTTTTCGATTTCTTTTACGTGATTCTTTTTGTTTCAGGGTGTGTAAGTAAAACCCTAGCTTTTTAGGATTTGGGGTCGGTTTTCGAATTAGGGTTTTGGATATATGGCTTCAGGGCCTACGACTGGAGGAGATGGTGGAGCTAGAGAGAAGCAGAGATACAACGAGTGTAAGGTCTACACAAGGAAAGCATTCAAAGGCCCTAAGAAAAACCCAAACGTAGGGAACACCGTTGCTCCCGCCACCGCAACTACTAAAGACGACAACGCTGCCACTACTACTGTCACCAAGGACACCGATAGTAACAATAAAACCACCACCAAGGGCAATATCGACAACGTTTTGGCTCAGCCACCGGCTCCCCAAACGGCCGTGACAGAGGATGAGAAATTAGCTCAGCCGGAAGAGACTTCAAGGTTGGAGGGTGGGGATTTGGCTCAGCCACAGGAGAGTTCAAGGTTGGAGGGTGGGAATTTGGCTCAGCCACAGGAGAGTTCAAGGTTAGGAGATGGGAATTCTCCTCAGCCACAAACGAGTTCAAGACCGGAGGATAGTGATTCACCTCATCCTCAAGCGAATTCAAGACCTGAGGATGGGAAATCGCCTCAGCCACAAGTGAATTCAGGATTGGAGGATAGGAACTCCTCTCAACCACAGAGGAATTCAGGATTAGAGGATGGGAGTTCGCCTCAGCCAGAAGGGAACTCAAAGTTGGAGGACACGACTTCTCAGCCGCAAGTGAATTTGAGATTGGAGGATGGGAATTCGCCTCAGCCGGAAGGGAACTCAAAGTTGGAGAACACGACTTCTCAGCCGCAAGCGAATTTGAGATTGGAGGATGGGAATTTGCCTCAGCCACAAGTGAACTCAGGATTGGAGGATGGCAGTTTGTCTCAGCCACAAGTGAATTCAGGATTGGATGGTTGCAGTTTGCCTCAGCCGGAAGGGGATTCAAGGTTGGAGGATACGACTTCTCAGCAGCAAGAGAATTCAAGATCTGTAGATGGGAATTTGCAAGTGAATTTGAGATTGGAGGATGGGAATTCGCCTCAGCCACTAGTGAATTCAAGATTGGAGGAGGTGAATTTGGCTCAGCCGCTGGCACAGCCGGTTTCTGATGACTCGCGCAGCCATCAGCAGGATGAACCTTCTAACCTCAATGTTCAGCAGGTGGAGGATGGACCTTTGAGCCCCAGCCATTGGCAGCAGGTGGTTCCTAGCACCCAGGACCTACCTTCCACGAATGGGGCTGTGGAGCCGTGGTTGGAGGACCGAATCAAGATCAATTTGGCCTCAAAGTCAAAGCAGGAGATGCGGGAGCTACGCTGGAAGCTTGAAAGTGAGCTTGGTGTCGTGAGAAGTTTGGTCAAGAAGATTGAAGTGAAACAGGGGCAGGATGGTGGGTATGGCAATTCAAATGTATTGGCGGGTGGTAGGATTGCTAATGGGGGTGGAGCAAAGCGTTCTCACTCAGAGGTAGCATCTGCTGGTGTTCCACGACAACCTACCAGGCCTTTGCACCAGTTAAGTTTGTCAATGTTAGAGAATAGTCAGGGTGTCAGTGAAAATGTTGAGAAGGAGAAGAGAACGCCTAAAGCAAACCAGTTTTATCATAACTCAGAATTCTTGCTTGCAAAAGATAAATTCCCACCTGCAGAGAGTAACAAGAAATCAAAATTGAATTGGAAGAAGCAAGGTGGTGGAGAAATGGGTCACGGTCTTCGAATGGGATCTAAGTTTTTCAAGAGCTGTAGTTCACTGCTTGAAAAATTGATGAAACACAAGCATGGTTGGGTGTTTAATGCTCCTGTTGATGTTGAGGGTCTTGGGTTGCATGATTATTTTACTATCATCACTCATCCAATGGACTTGGGAACTGTGAAGACAAGGCTGAACAAGAATTGGTACAAATCACCAAAGGAATTTACAGAGGATGTGAGACTCACTTTTCGTAATGCTATGACATATAATCCAAAGGGACAAGATGTTCATGTAATGGCAGAGCAGCTATCAAAGATATTTGAGGACAGATGGGCTATAATAGAGTCAGACTACAATCGCGAGATGAGATATGGCATAGATTATGGGGCAGCTCCCCCTGCACCTTCGCCTTTGTCTAGAAAGGCTCCTGCATTTCCTCCACCGGCTCTTGATATGAGAAGGATTTTGGACAGATCAGAATCTTTGGCAAGAACTCCAAAACCCATGAGCCTTACCCCATCAAGTAGAACCCCAGCTCTAAAAAAGCCAAAGGCAAAAGATCCTCATAAGAGAGATATGACATTTGAGGAAAAGCAAAAACTAAGCACAAACCTCCAGAGTTTACCTCCAGAGAAGCTTGATGCAATTGTACAAATCATTAAGAGGAGAAATTTAGCACTGAATCAACATGATGATGAAATTGAAGTGGACATTGATAGCGTGGATGCTGAGACTCTCTGGGAGCTTGATAGATTTGTCACCAACTATAAGAAAAGTTTGAGCAAAAACAAGAGGAGGGCTGAACTTGCTCGAGCTAGGGCAGAAGCTATGCAGAATGCCATCCAGAAGGTAAGGAATTGAATTTTAACTAATAATTGCCAATGCCTACTTTGGAAAGCAATTATTGCTAAGTGCATTATCTCTTGCTTTCTGTAGAGCCAGGCACCAGCTATGGTAGAGATTCCAAAAGAAACACAAACAGGTAAATTTTTAAGAATCAGAGTTGGTGTTTTTGAACTATTATTTATCTCATTTATTTTTTTAATTGTAAGATCTCGTTTCTCTGTTTGTGTGCAGATGAAAGAAATGTTCCCCCATCTTTGCCTGTGCAAGGGGGAAATCAAGCAGATAATAGGAGTAGGTCAAGTAGTTCAAGCAGCTCAAGCAGTGATTCTGGATCTTCTTCAAGTGGTATTTTGATTAGTATATCTTATCTGTTATTTTCATAAGCATGCTTTTGCTTATTATTAATGTCGAATTTCTTTCTCATTTGTTTGTGTTGTTTCAGATTCTGATAGTGACAGTTCCTCGGCATCTGGATCCGATGCAGGGTCACAAGGGACCTGAATATACTGTCAGGTAGAGTTACAGTCTCTGAAGTTTTATCTTATTTTATGCTGTGTGACTGCTTATTGTTTAGTATGCCTTCTGCTCCTGCATCATACTTTACCAGCACTACTGCCTTTTCATTCTGAAGAGGGATGTATGTAACTTTCAAGCTGATTGATTTTTTTTTTGTTTCTATTTTTTTAAGAAAACGCTGAGTAATGAGTTTGTTGCTCATAAATGATTATTGCTGTTTGCCATGAAGTGTGTGGTCAAATGCATTTCTGATGCCTTTGGCTTGTGAAGTAACACATTTAAGCTGAGTGACGCTTAATAATTATGAAGCAATTATGAAATTGAAGACCTTTCTAAATTGTATAAAAGTCGGTGGTGCTTCTGTAAGTTTAATTTTTGTCAGGAAAAAAATTGAGGGTATTTCTTAAAAGAGGAAAAATTGACGCTCGCTCTTTCTTCGTCTCTTGTTGCTTCTTTGCTGTCAAGTTGTCAACAAGTGGTGTTAGTGCCACTTTAAAGACGGTCCTTCTGTGGTTTCAGAACTGAAAGGGATTATACAACTGCATAAACTTTAGTTAACATACATACAGCTGTTTTATATCAGTCTTGCTGTAAGATGGGTATTAATTTTTGTGTACATAGTCCTTATTAATTAATGATTGATGTCATTAACTTATGCCATATTCTCTTGGTTATGGCATGTTTCTGCTTGAAAGGTATCCTTAAATTTGTTAGACTAGTAATTTAGGTTTAATTTCTTTTTTCCTTCCCTTTATAATTACATGGCTTCTATGAAATATCCTGGTGATGCGAGGAAAATGAATTTTCAGATTGACGAAGCTTTTCCCTTAGGAATCCTAGGGACAAGAGGGTGCTTGTATAAAGGATTATATTTATATCGTTTGCTTTTATATGTAATTTTTTTAAGCTTTCAACTACTACTTTTTCCCCTTTATTGGCTTTTACGTAGATCTGGTTCCTTCACCTTTTTTTTCCCCTGCTAATTTGTCCCATGCTTGTATTTTTGTGACGTTTGTATGCTGTTTTTTTTGTTTGTGTGCGTGTTTGTCTCTTTACTGAATCCTGTTAGAAAACTTCTTTGTCTGCATAAAATAGATGTGAACTTTGCTGGCTATTCTGTTGCCTTTGTCACATCGAGTCTTCTAATCTAGTTTGTTTTGGTTTAACCGTATTTGTTGTGTTGAAGTTAGTAAGTGCTGCATCGAAAGTGGTTTGTCGGCACTGTAACAATAGATGGGTTATTCGTCTTGCTGTGTATATATTCGATAATGTCATTATGCAGTTTTTGTTTTCTCTGATAGTTGGCTGATTTGTGTACTTTATCTACTATTATATTTTTTAAAAAGTTGTATGGAAAATTGTATTATTGTCATATACCTCTTGAATTGTATCTGCTTGTGAATATCAAAAGCATGTCTGTTGAAAATGTAAAGATAACTGTGGGAATTTATGTTTGGTTTCTTACCTTCTAAATCTTTAAAAGTATTTGGTCCCTTGAACTAGCTAGTTTTATGTAGGAACTGCTAAGGAAGGGGCACTCCAGGATCTGTGAGCAAAGTGTATTACAAAATTGCATTTTTAACTCGATTTCTTTTTCTTTTTTTTTTTTGTGGGTTGTTTCGCACTGTCTTATTAGCCGCTTTGTCAAATCTTATCAAATTAAATGGGTTTTTTTTCCTGCATGAGTTTGTGTTGGTGATTTTGAAATGCTGTTTCTGGGTTCTCTGTTTGTATCTGTTATTTGTCTATATGCTTCATTAAAATATGATATGCTTTGATTTTTTTTCATAAAACTATTTAACATACCTAATTTGCATTTCTCAACCTGTTCCAGACTCGAGTTTTTCTGAAACCTATCTTGTTTTTAGAAATTGGAGGAATAAAAAATACATAACCATGGAGCATAATGCCCTTGGAGATTTAATTACGTGGACTTTTCGTTAGGAACATTTCATGTTTATCTTGTGGGCTTTTCTCCGTATTAACTATTATTTTCTACTATCGTTCTACTCTACTATGCATTCTAAAGTTCAATGATATGCTTGAAGCTGAAGAGAGAAACTAAAATACACGTGTGCACCACTGCACCTTTACTTGCGATTGCTTGTTTGAAGCATTTTTTTCCAATTGCTTGTCTGAAGCCCTTTTTTTTCTTTTTATTTTAAATTGCTTGTCTGAAGTCATCATTAATCATATTAAGATTATAGTGAAATAGTGCTCATTTTTCTTCCATTATGTGTTCTCATTTCATGTGGCAGATGTTAGATATTTTAGAGTAGACAATGATGCGACGCTTGCCTAGTTGGTTTCAAGATAATTTGACAGTTGGATTATAGTGGGAGCATTCTGAAGGGCGTCGTGATCCTACTGATGCGCAGTATTGGATTTTTTCTCCCACTTGTTGGAACTCTTGACACGAATTCTTGTACAATATTATTTGGTAGAATGTGATGATAGTTAGGTAGTTTTCCGTAGCATGTGTACATTGCTAACTACTGCTGCGCATTGAGTTTCCTTGATGACATGTTCTTTTATTTTTATTTTGTGCTGGAAGATTCAGGATTCTTGGTGTTATACGAAGATATGTAATTCTCTAGTTATTTAAAATCCCATTCCATGTAGCTTCCAACTGTGAAAATCATGTCAAGTTTACTTCTATTTTTACATTTTTATTTTCTATTTTTACTTTTAATTATAAAATTGTCATTTTATTGTCAATCTCTTTTTTCTTTTCAAAGATTTGTACAAGAAATACAGAAAACAAAAAGTATTTTTGAAAATAAGAAACGGTGAAAATAAAGTGAGATTTATAATTAAAAAAATCAGAAAACAATTTTCTTTGATGGAGAGAATTCCATCTGTGTCGGTGACTCGGTACCAATTACCAGATGACAATTTTGGGTTGGGTCGTTTTGCTATATTAGTTATCAAATTATGATTTTTTGGATGAAAAGTTATCAAATTATGATGTTGATACGAATTACGACGTGTTCGCTTCACAAACTTTCCTCAACCTTAATAAAAAGTTAACTTTAATTAGCTTAGAGTGAAAATTTGATGAATACTTTTAAATAAGATTCGATGCGGATAGCGACATTAATGTTTTAAGATTTTTGTTTTTGACTGAACATTAATGTTTTAAGATAAACTTATCAGAAAAGGTGTATTCAAGATTATATGTAAAAGAATGTATTTTTAGCTTTTATAAATTTTTTTTTTTGATAAAATATGAATTTTTTTTTTGGTCACGAGCTTTTATATTATTTAAATATGGAATCTCCAACGAGAACAGAAAATAATATAAAAAAATCCATAAGCATAAAATTCCAGCAAACATCACATACTTTATCGGGGATATATTCTTAGAAAATAATAATCCCATTCCTTGCTACGAAAGCTGTAGGCTCCTTGTTGGATGGAAATAGATAGATATTATATTACTCAGATACAAGGGAAACCCACTTGTTAGTTGTTGGGTCAATAAATGTGGGGTTTCGTAATGCATTTATTTAATAAACAAGTAAAATATGAACACTATAAAACTATAATAATAGTAATACTCAAAGATAATTCAATTCCTAATTATAAAACATCAATAAAATCATTTGATATAATTCAAAAATTATTAAAAACATCTCACATCCTAATTATTAAAATAAATATATTGTGAGTGTATGGATAGGACTGGGTATTATAATATACCAATACTTGAACTAAACTTATTATAATTTCATTCATTTTTTTTAATTGAATCCTTACAGTTAAAAATATTAAAAGAAGGTCCTTATAAATTTTTTTATAACCAAGTCAATGAAAACTAGCACCAATTAAGTTCGGTTAAATTGTTGATAAAAAAAAAAATAAAGTTCGGTTAAATTACATTTGACGAGATTTGTAACTGGACCATTAATTTTTCACATGACTACTGATTCTTTCCCCCCTGTAAACTCACTAGTGCTGCCTTGCAAAATGTCTCGTTTTTTCTTTCTTTCTTGTGTCATATTGCATCACATTACAACTTGTTCTTTCATCGAGTAGAAATCTACTTGATAAAATATTGCGCTATGAAAAAGTGGAATGAACAAATAGATGGGAACACTTGTCCAACTTGCTGGTTTCCCTGTTCTCCTTCCATATTATTTCTTTGTCAGCACCAAGAAATGTCACAACAAGTAGCATTCATCCAAAATAGCATTCATCCATCAGCTTCAATGTTTTTTGCATTTATCTCTGTTTCTATTGGCCTGATTACGGCATTATTACCCAATAGATTGTTATTTATTTTCGATTGGGCTCTTGTTTGTACCTCCCTCTTTGTACTCAATAATTCATTAGCCAATCCATTCACCTTTTTATAAGTGTCCAAATGTTATTTAATTGAACCGAAAGGACAATTGTGGCAAAAAAAATTGAATGAAAAGACAAGTTTCATTTCTTCTGGATCGCGATAAAATGAAATGCGTTACTGTTGCCAAACTGTAGCAGAGGTAATTAGGGATTTAGAGATATAATTTGTGAATATAAGGTATTATGAAAAAAGAAAATAATGAGTATATCAAAAAAAAAAAATAATGATAGGGTTATAAAAAAAAATGATAGATTAGGGATGGAAGGGAAAAGAAGTTAATGACCATATCACAAAAATATTATACCATTGTAAATTGTAATTTAACAAAGCTCAAAGCCTGTTAGTTTTTAGGATCTTAATTATAAAATTTTAAAATTACGAGCACTTTCTTAAAAATTCTATTAATTATAAATTATAAATAATCATTGAGTGGGAGTTGGATTGCCGTGGCTAATCTAGTGATTTGGTATGGTTTAAGCCAGAAAAGGGTTTCCTTCGCCCTTTCAACTAACAAAGCAGAAAGATAGTCAAACAGCATACAGAGCATCTCTCTCTTTGACTAGTTCCTGTGACGAAGAAAAGAGGATACACAAAAGTGAAAGGAAAAAGAAGAAAATGTGCAATTCAGAAGGTGAATGCAGGCCATTGGGTTTCCTATTGGGTCTTCCTTTTGCCTTTCTCTGTCTCCTCATCTCAATCGTTGGCCTTGTTGTCTGGATTGTCGGGTAAAACATACTCTTCTCTCTCTCTCTCTCTCTCTCTCTCTCTCTCTCTCTCTCTCTCTTCCTCTGATGTGTTCAATGAGATTTTTTTTGTTCTGGGTACCTTTGATTTCTTCATTTGTGATCTGGGTTTGGATCTGATTGGGAGAAAAATCAAAACTTTAATAATATTTGTGCAGATTATTGCTGACATGCATATGCCCCTGCTGCTTGTGCATAACGGTAATAGTGGAGCTTGCGCTAGAATTGATTAAGGCTCCACTGCATGTCATGGAGTGGTTCACCTCTCAGATCCCCTGCTGATCCTGCTTTTAGCTTATATTTCTTCCTTCTAGGAAGAAACATTCAGATCTTGTGTTTGTTGCTGTTGGTTGATGATTCCCTTGCTTCTTGACAGTTTTTGTTGTTTTTGGGAGTGGGGATTTCAAGGTTGATGTGTGGTCTTTGGGGTTCTCTATAGAATTCACACTTCACAGCACTATGTTTAATTAATTAATTAATTCCTGTTGCACAAAAATAAAACCAAACAGTTCACAATGTCTTTTTGTTTCTTACACAGATGACAGTCACGCTGTTATGAATGAAACAACCAATTTATTAGTTAGAAACTGCAACCAGTTCGATGACAGCAGAAAAACGTTCATTTTACATAATTTTTATCATTTAATTAAATCATGTTTATCTAGACATCTGAGCAATTTCTGCATACTTGTACTGTCAGGTAATGTGAAATGGGTTAAATTTAGCTTGTATATCGAACATTACTAATCATCTATCAAACTCACCATTAGTTAAAAAAGAACTGCAGGGTCATTCAAAAATATTAAACTTATATATTTTAATTTCGTGTACAAAAAGAATTTTTAACAGTAAGGATTCAACTGCAGAGAACCCCAATCCCTCATTAAAATAGGAATCATGATCACAAATCACAAATTAGTAGTACATACAAGACTCATGTTCTCAAGCTATCCTCATTCATGATTTTATTTTTCTCTACGGAGGAAAATCATTGCCCTTTTATGTTTGTGAAGTTCTGTAGTATGTTTTTTTTGGGTCAAAAGTTCTGTAGTATGTGACACGAGTTTATTTCCCATAGAAAAGGATTTATTAGAAAAAATTGGCAGTTTTTTCGTCGGTCATTTTCAAGGCGACGCCCCCACAGGCCACAACTGAATTGTGTCTGTATGTTGAACTAGCACTTGGACTCTTACCTGATTTGAAGGTCCACCTTTTCTGAATCCATAGTGGATGTGGTGTTTTTGCCGTAGCATGGCTCTCTGTACTCTATTCCTTATTATCAAAATGCAGAGATAAACTACAGTATATTGCTCTAAGTAGTAGTGAGGAATTTAGTTTTTTTTTTTTAAATAAGGTTTTGGGTTCAAGTCTTGTAGGCTATAGCCATGGTCTAATGTCTCTTGCAACTTGTCTTCTTATACTTCATGAAATTCTCATCTTTCTCTGGTGGGTCTTTACTCTTTTATTATGAAGTTATGAACCTGCTTCAAAGACCTATGACTTTACCATCTCTACTCTCTAGATGGTTAACAAGAAGCAAGAGTAATGGACCACTCTAGCTATCACCGTGCTCATTATTACTCCTTCACTGACTCTAAAAGAAACTTCGTCAATAGGCCATGCCTCAATTATTAAGCTGGAAGGTGGTGTCCATCCCACCCCATTTCAGATTGGCATATCTCTGCAACCATTTATGAAGGGGAAAAACGGATAAGCATTATTTTTTTTGGTTGAAGAAAAAAAATGCTTATCCCGGATAAGAAAAACGGATAAGCATTTTTTTTTGTCTAAAAAAAACACGGATAAGCATGTGATGCTTACTTATGCAGTTGGATCCTTGATTACTACACCACACCAGATAATCTTTGGGCTCCCACATTGGACTCCTACAAAATTGTATCTGCGTGGAGTGTTAGTAGCCGCCTGTTTTTTTGGTAATGTCTCATATTTTTGGTAGTGCGCCAGTTTGGGCTCAAGGGTTTAAAACTCAATTTAATTGACCTTTGTACATTTCCTTTTGGCCTTTGTACATTTCCCGGGTCTTCTGCCGTTGACATGCCTTGTCTTTTCCCTTGGAGCATTTCTGTTTTGTTTTTTTGGATTTTTTGGTCTTCCATGGAAGGTTGGAAGCTGATGTTGGGGTGCTTAGAAGATGACGTTCTGATTTTTGGTTGTGGACAGTGATGCCTTTCTCTCTTTCTTGGTTCTGATGGTTGCCTTTTTCTCTTCTTTGGAAGTTGTAAAGCATTTATTGTCTCAACTATTTTGTTTTGTTTAGGTGATGAACTCTATTGTTCTGTTGGCTGTTGACTCTTGTGCTGGGTCTCGGCTATTGGCTTGTTACAGTAGCTTTTTTTTTTTGACCGGAATAAACTCATTATTGCAATAGAAGCGGAAATACAAGCTGAAAGAGAATCAAAAGTATGGGGACTAGGATAAGATGTAGCCACCGTTGCTAGAGAATGAGCAGCTACATTGCCTTGCCTCCTAACAAACTTAACAGCAAAGTTTGGCTTAGGCAGAAGAATGCTCCTACAAGCACTAATAATGGACCCGTATTCAGAGATATTTGGCATGCAAGAATGTACGCTATCCACGACATACTTAGCATCCAGCTGGAAAAGCACGTCCTGCAAGTTGAGCTCGTGCGCCCACTGCAACGCCTGGAAAAGGCCCAAAGCTTCCCCTTCCTTGACTTGCACCCTACCATGCATCCAGCACGTACGAGCTACTAAAAACTGACCATCCAGCCCCCGTAGAAGCATTCCAATCCCTGTAGTGAGCTGATCCGGAGGGAAAGAGGCATCAACATTAATGGTCATCCGATCATACACATGGGTGCCTGCACCAGGTTGCGAGTTTGTCCTAGTGGGCCTAATAGTGATCCCTCCTCTCGTGTTCCTCGCCATGTTCTAGGCCCCCCAACAACTTCTGGCACGTTCCACAATCTGCTCTGGAGATTCATGAACTTGACTCCACAGCTTCGCATTACGTCCTCCCCATATGCTCCAGAGAACCATAACCAGCTTGGTCATGTTGTCTCGAGTCAAAGTGTTGGCCAGCATGAAGAAAAGATCCGTAAATCCTTCAGCCTGAGTAACGTAGCCCTCCACCGTACTCCAAAGCCCAGCCAGCTGCATGCACTGTTGGCTTCTCGTGCAATTAATAAGAGCATGCCAAATGCTTTCATGCTCCCTATCACAAACCATACACAAGACGGGGCAATCTACACCCTTATCCCGTAAACGGGTCCTCACAGCACAGGCAAGGACTTGGTGCAAGCTCGCCACATAAAATCCTTAACTTTAGGTGGGATGTCAAGGTTCCAAAGGATGCTCCACTGGTGGTTCCGAGCTGGTAACTTGTTACAGCAGCTTATCCATTAGTATAATTGTATTATGGGCGATGCATATGCTGGTTTGTTGGTTCTGGGCTTGGCCCTGTCAACCTTTATTTCAGTGGCCTTGGGCCTTTTAATGATATTTCATGAGGTATTGACAAAAAAAAATTGACAAAAAAAAAACTTTAATAATTGAAAGAGAGAAAAATATTCATTTATTTGCAAAACCTTAAGTGGAAAAGAGAAAGCAACTACCAATAATATGATATTCAGTACAAAGTATTTATTGCGGATGAGACTGATTACATTTATTTTCATGATGTCCCAATAAAAAACTCTAAACACCACAAGACCTACATACTTGTCTTATTTTATAGAATCGCAAAATGATATTCTTATTTATTTACAACTCCATGAAACTTGGAACTCTCAACCAAATACTGCATGACACAGATTATCCACAAAACAGCTTATTTATTTATTTATTTATTTATTTATAAACATCTATCAAACACACACACTATTCACATTGAAGAGGCTAAAAAACCCACACCCACCAACTCACTACTGATGTGGGCTAGCCTCTGAGCCGCCAATGTTCTTCTGCTTATTCTGCCCTGACTGATCAGTTGTTGTTTCCCCCTCTCCAACAGCAATCACCTTAGTTGTCTGTGCAATTTCTGCTATGGTTTCACCAATTGCACCCAACACTCCTCCACCCCCTTTCCCCTGTTGCACTTTCTCCCCTGGTTTCATCATGTTTCCTCCAATCTCTGCCACAGTTTCACCTACCGCTCCCAACACCTCTCTTCCTCCCTCAGTGGCACTATCCAATGGCTTCTTCACCATCTGCGCAACACCGCCACCACCACCCTCCCTATTTCCCCTCCCTTGGCCTTGTTCAAATTTCCCTGCAGCTATGTTTTCATATGGCTCCTCCTCCTGTACTCTCCTCCTTGCAGCATCGTTCACAGTGTCTCCACCACTAGTAGTATACACTTCAGTGGACACATTAATATTGCTTGCTTTTCCCTCTTGACTCTGTAAGCTTTCAGCAGTGTTCATTCCTTGTGCTTGTGCATGCTGGCTACTATTAGTATTAGTTTCTCCAAAGAAACCACCTTGGTTTCTCTCTTGGACTGATCCTCCCTGAAAGCTTTCCACAGTGTTGCTTTCATGTGGATTTGTAGGAGCCCTCTGTGGAGCTAGACCTAGTACTTTACCTTCTTGCTCCAGTAGGACCAGTACTTTACCTTCTTGCTCCTGATCTTGACCTCTTTCAAAGCTTTCATGGGTAGTGGTGGTTTTTGCTGATGGCCTCTCCTTAGATTCCTAAATGCAATTGCCAATTTAATTTCAGTTTAGTTACCTCACAATTACAAATTAAAGGTTCTTCAACAAAATGACTACACATTTTCCATGCATATTTATCAAGTTCCACCATACAAAAAATAACTAACTAAATTCACTTCATTTAGGTACTATGTTTCAATTAAAAAAAATGATAACTAATGGTAAAACAGAGGAGAACTTGCTAGGATTAAATTAGCCATATATAGATAATTAATTGATGAGCCACTGATAGGAATAAAAATTAACCTGATTTTGCACTTCTCTTTTGGCTTCCGATTCCCTTTCTGCCTCCTCTTTCTTGTTTGCCGTGTGGTTCTTAGCAATGTCACCAGCCTCACTTGCTGCTTCTTTTGCTCTCTCATATCTCTCTTGAGCACTTGCAATCGCATCCATTGCCTTCTGCTGAGCTTGAGCTCTGCACTTGGATATTTCTTCTAACCGTGATCGTTCATCTTCTTCTCTTTTTCTTTCTTGTCCCTCACTACCCCCTAACTGTTGAGTAATAAATTAAACTTGAATCAAGGTAATATATTATAGGCTTTAACATGTTTTTGGTCCCTCTAAATATCGGTATTTTAAATTTAGTCCCTCTAAAAAAAGTCAAAGTTTTTTGGCCCCTCAAGAAATCAATTTTTTGATTTAGGTCCCTCTTTTGCGTTGACCGCTGACATGGCACACTGAGGTCCCTGTAAAAATGCTGACATGGCTTACATACATATGACGTGTCTTACATGCATTGCCACGTCAGCTGACACGTCATTCATAGTTATTTAGAGGGACTAAAATCAAAACTTAATATATTTAGAGGGACTAAAATCAAAACTTAATATATTTAGAAGGACCATATGACATCAATCAGACCACCACCACCCACACACACACTCTCTCTCTCTCTCGTTTTCTCTCTCCCCCACCCCCACCCTCTCTCTCTCTCTCTCGTTTTCGCTCTCTCACCCCCACCAACAAGCACTCCCTCCTTCTTCTCCCTCCTCTCATGGCTCCCCACTACCACCACCACCACCCACTCTCTCTCTCGTTTTCTCTCTCTCTCTCTCTCCCCCCCCACCCCCACCACCACCTTCCTTGAACTTCTTTTGACTAATTGGATGACCTTGAAATAGATCATGGTTAAAGATGCATATATGTGGTGGTGGTGGGGGTGGTGGGGAGAGAGAGAGAGAAAATGTGTGTGTGTGTGAGAGAGAGAGAGAGGGTGGTGGTGGTGGTTGGGGGGAGAGAGAAAACGAGAGAGAGAGAGAGTGTGTGGGTGGTGGTGGTGGTGGTGGCGGCGGCGGCGGCAGTGGCGGTGGAGGAGGGGGAGGGGCTATGGGGAGAGAGAGAGAGAGAAAACAAGAGAAAGAGAGAGAGTGGTGGTGGTGGTGGTTTAATTGATGTCACATGGTCCTTTTAAATATATTAAATTTTGATTTTAGTCCCTCTAAATATTACGTTTTGATTTTAGTCCCTCTGACGTGGCAATGCATGTAAGCCACGTCAGATGCATGTAAGCCATGTCAGCATTTTTACAGGGACCTCAGTGTGCCATGTCAGCGGTCAACGCAAAAGAGGAACCTAAATCAAAAAATTGATTTCTTAAGGGACCAAAAAACTTTGACTTTTTTTAGATGAACTAAATTCAAAACGCCGATATTTAGGAGGGACCAAAAACATGTTAAAGCCTATATTATAACATGTAATTTGGTGCATTTTTTTTATTATTATCATTTTAAGGGATCTCTATACCTTAATTAATTACCAAAATCTTTTGATATTAATATTATAGTCATGTGTAAAAGTTATTCTCTACTTTTATTGTGTCAGCTATAAAATGATCAATAGTTACCCAAAATCCAAATAAAGATATGAATATGAGAGAAATAAGTAATAAATATGATAGATGAGTTATGTGACTAGAAGAGCGAGATAGAAGTGTTAGATGAGTGTTGGAAACTGAGAAGGGCTCAAAAATCAAAAGAAAGTTTCTAGCATTTGCAAATAATAAAACAATAAAAATAAGCGGGTTTACGTGTTGGAGTGTTCTCCCTAGGCCTTGTTTATTTTCTTGATCAATTAACCTTTACCTGTTTGGTTGGAGCTTGGGTTTCACCTCTTTGTCTTGCTTGAGCCTCTCTTGAGGCTTCCATTGTATTTCTTCTGGCTTTTTGTTCTGCCTCTACTGGTCCTCCTCTTCTTTCTTTCTCCTCTCTGCTTCTCTCGGTTTCCACTCTACCCTTCAATCCTTTGTCTTTTCCCCCTGAACCCTTCCCTTCAGTAGTAGAACCTTTCATTTCAAACTTCCCCACATAACCTCCGCCACCTTCTCTATTTCTCTTGGCCTCTTCTTCAGCCTCTTTGTCTCGAGCTATATTGGCAGACCTGGCTCTATCAGCATGCAATTCTCTCTCTCTGATTTGATCCCTCACAATCTTATCAGCAGCAAGAGGCTCTAAGTGAGCTCCCAATGCGAGGTTCTCTCCTGCTGCTTTCTCAGCCTTCTTCTTCTCTTTTGATCTGTGTTTCTCGATGTGAACCTCTCTCTCCACAATCGTCTCATTGTTTTCTCTGCGAACCATTTGCTCAGACGCCATATCGTTTTGTTCTCTCTTTTTAATTTCCCTCTCCTCTCGAGAAAACAATTAATGACACTGCTTTCTTTGTGGCGCGCTTGCTTTCTCTCTGTGTGTGTGTGTGTTGAAAGAAGAGGGGTGTCGTACGGACGTTTAAAAGGACAACAAAACAACAAAAGGGGGGGCAGGGGAATGTCGGCATGAAGAGGTGGTCGGTCGTGGATGAGGTTTGCATGGGGGAAGGACAAGTGGTGCAACAATTGAGTGACTCAGCTTCAGCATGCAGGGGATAGAGGCATGTGCTATGGATCATCATCATCAGAGACAGAGTTCAAACAACGTACGGTTGCTGGACGGGCTTGTCCATTGGTTTGAGGTTTATATATGACACGTGTGAAATCCTTGGAGGAATGCTCATCATCATCATCATCATCATAATACAGTACCCTGGAAGGCACCTGGACCCGTTTATTGGCAGCAGTTTTTATTCAAATGCCATAGAAAAGGGAACTTCATCAACTACTTGATTAATTTACCACACGAGGCACCAAAATGCTTTTCAAAATTTAGATACGTATTTAATTTAATTTGGTACAATTCAAGGCAAATTTCTGCCAAGACAAATTAATTAATGTACATTTACAATTTGGACTCCGGAGCATCAAACCCCTTTTTATTGCCCAATTACAATAAAGGAAACATCAAATCAAATATTTCCTACAGTTGAAAACAATGGGTTTTCCTCTAACAAGTTTAGACCTTAACTATAAACAAAGTTGTCAAGTAGACTATGCTGCTTAATATTCAGCGAGACATGAGAGCTGCATAGAGAAGCTCATTCCAAGTATCAGGTAGTCCCGGAAGACACCAGTGGCTACAATCTGTTGGCATAACCCCACTGTACCCTTCAGGGTGTGCATCTTTTCTGTACTGTGAGAGTGTGGTCACATCCAAGAAATACACTGGCTTACTCATCCTTCTCAACACCTTGTTCACCACCACCCATGCCATTGGTGTCCCTCCTGGGTACTTCAACCCAAAGAATGGTTCTCTCTCACTCATGCATGACCTTGCCGGTTGATTCCAATCTCTCCCCCTAATATACATACACACACAAACAACCACATATTATTAACAATTCAAAACTAGTGCACTTACATTAATTAACATACATATAGAATATGAAGGAGAAGTTAATAACACTTAACTGGTAATGCACAGGGGAAATTCCTAAAAAGAAGACCTTGGTTTGTGATGGATTAACGTTCTTTTCAACCCACCTAGCCCAAGTGGTTAGCCCTTTGTAGAATGCAACGAAACGGTTCATGTCTTTGTACAACCTATTATTCACCTGAATGTAATCCCACCTGTTAAGTGACAAAGACATTATTAGCATCATTAATAATTAATTGAGAACATTAATGTGTATGATGGATGGATGTGAAAATATGAGTGATTGATCCTACGGTTGTGCGCTTCCGGTGTGGGTCCACCAGTGCCACGTGTTGAAGATCAGCACGTCCATCCCTCTCCAATAATCCCCATTCGTGATTGAGTCAAGCTTCAAAACTCGTCCAACTTTGTCACGGTCAAGGTCCACCAAGTATGCTGTGCGGTACAGAAATAACTCAAGGCCATAGTCCTGAAAAAGATATACACAAAACAATCTCTTAAGCACAACATTTGGTTAAACTTAAACCTCCTATTTGAGTAAATTCACTTCTTAAGCAACCTCTCTACCCCAATTCCTTTCCACTCATATTGTCTTTGTCTCTGTCCTCTAATAAAGTATGATAAAAAAAGATAGCCCAATATGCATCACTTCTATTATTAATGTGATGTTAAGATTTAAATAGCTGAAATTTTATCAAAGTTTGTCAAAATCTTACATGGAAAGATTCATTTCCTAAAATTTATCGTCATCATGTTACTTTACCTTTGTGCCAATACTGATTCTCTACTTTAAAATTTAAAAAAAGAAAGAGGGAAATGATAATATGAAAAAAGGCAAAACAAGGTCCTTCCTTGTCACAAAGAAGTGGTCCAAATTTTTAACACTTTGCAGTTTACTGAAATTATGGAGTCAAAGTAGAAGCAGTTCTAATAGAACTGTTTCTGTATCAAACCAGAAGTGGTCCATTTTGTTAGTGAGGACTAAATCACTAATTACATTGTTATTTCACAAGATATAACCATGAGCTTAATGTTCAATGTTACTGTTGCAGTTCCAACTTTATGCAGTTGAACAATAAGATTTAAGTTGCCCTGGCTCAACTTCTAATTTTATATATACTTTCTTCCAGACTCAATTAACCCACATGCAATTATGAATAATTGTACCACTAACATTATATAAATAGCATTATGGAAACTTATATCATAAACAAACATAATGAAGCAAATAATCAGATTTTCTGGTAGGAGACAGAAGAAGAAAAAAAATATCAAATTACCATTCATTACATTTGCAGAAACGGGACCATGGAAAGAAAATTGGTTTTGTTGAGTAAAAATGTCAATAGTCGTTGTCTTACTCATAATTTAGTTATACATCTAATGATGGTAGCCGCACTACTGTTCAACACTTAAATCCAGGATTAATGTCAATTGAGACACAGCAAATATTGGAGGGAAAACTAGATCTCCAACATTAATCATTGCTATACAGACATTTTGTTTGACAAAGTTTTTATATAAAGGAACTGAGTTTTGACAATTGGGAGCCAACATGGATTAAAAAATAAATTCGAGGTTTTCTGTGAAAAAGAACAAGACAAGAAAAAGGAACTGTTGGAAAATACTGTAGCTTAAGCAAGTTGTGAATAGGAAAATAGGAAAAGGCTTACCCTTTCCACCATATAAATAAATGAATCTGTGGCAACTGAAATTCCACGTCTGTTCTAATACTAATTGATGATAATAAATTTCAGTAATAAATAGTATCGTTTTTCTCTTTCTTGATCTAGAGGAGAAAATTATGTGCACGTTTGGATTTGGTAGAAAATAGAAATAGCAACAGAGCTGTTGAAGACGTATATGAACACAAACATTTATTATCTCTTAAATCAGCAATAGAAAATGTCCCCAGCGGAAAGGAAAGCCTCTCACCAATCACATCCATCCTTTATTAATTATTGCACACACTTTGGTGCTTCACTTCAAAGTAACGCAGACATATGCACAATATCAAGTTCTGAGCTCAAGGCTTATAATACCCAAATAGATCAGATTTGATTTGAGGGTAGCGAAATTTGAAGTTCAAATGTGGAAATGATTCCAAAGTTATCAACTTGGGATACTTGAAAGCAAAAGAGAAAATGACAGGACTTCCACACTCTAACACCAAAAAAGAAGAAGGAAAAAAAAATCATTTCCTACACACCATTTCATTGAAAAGGTCTCAAAACAAATGGGGTTGGGGGAGGCACAAGAATGAAAGAACACACCTCAAATGTCACTGAGGAGAGAGCATCCCTCTGTCTGAATGTGGTTCTGGAGTTTGGTACCCAAGCATGAATCATACATGCCAATGAGTTGAACTGGTTTAAGCTCAAGGAGTCACCAACAAACATAATCTTCTTCCCCCTATTTCCCTTCAGAAAGCTCAATCCATTGAACCTGCAGAACAATCTCATACATAACCCCAGTTAGCTACTTCCGCACCAACACCAACCTAGGAACATAACATGGTAAAAACTAAAAAATGCAGAGAGAGAGAGAGAGAGAGAGAGAGAATAAGCAGCACCTTGGCAAGGGACAAGAGAATGGCGTCCACCTATATTTCTGGTACAGTTTATCTGGGCGACCGTACTTTTGGCAGTTGAATTGTGGATCTATGAAGGGACATGTAGAAGGGTCATAGAGAGGATATGAAGCGTCGTAGACCCATTTGCCACGGAACCAATTGCATGTTCCTGCGAGGTTACTGCCACTGAAACTGGTCGCATTACTGAAGGAGTCCAAAACCTCTGCTTTTGTTTGGTTGGAAAACAGAAACAGAGTTAGAAACAGGGCAATCAGTAGTAGTAGTAGTACCAGCACAGAACCCATTTCTCGGGTTTCGATCCCTCCCCGAGATTTCGTAGAAGATAAAAAGGAGGAGGATGAAGAAAAATCCGTCCCTAATCATGGTCTTATATAATGTGGATCTTAGAGAGTCTACAAAGGAGGCAGAGAGAGAGAAGACTGAAGAGGAGGGTTCCACAATCCCACATGGAATGTGAAAACAGAACAACTCTGTTTTCATGTTTTCATATATTTTATTTATTTATTTATCAGAATATTTAATTTTAATTCTGCTGGAAGACACAGTAAAACTTTGAATGGGTCCATTTTAACCGTGTGCCTTGGCATCTTGTGTGGTTTCATTGGATGTAAACCTTGCTTCTGAGAATCCTTGGAATCACATTGGTTGTGACTTGTGATTCAAAAATAATGGCAACATTTGCACCCACCAAGAAAGAGAGAACTGAAAATGTCCTGTTATAGTTTTTCTTTTCGTTTTCCTTTTTTTTACTAGTATAAATATCATTACGGAATATGAATATAGATATATATATATATGCACGGAAAGAAACAGCACAGACGTCCCACAGAAAAAGTAGTAGCTGAAAATTTTCTGGCTTGCTGTCCACCGGGGACCATAAGTAATAAAATAACCCGGGAATCTTTAATATATCCGACGAATATTATTAGGTTTAAATATATTTTTAGCCCTTTACATTTTACTCATGTTTGTTTTTCGTTCTTCATATTTTAAGAATATTATATTATTTTAGTTTTTAATGTTTTGAAAATGTGCCACAATTAGTTATTTTCCTTGAAATACGAAGGATTAATTGTGGCACATTTTTAAAACATTAGGGACTAAAATAATATTCTTGAAATATGAAAAACGAAAAATGAACATGACTAAAAAATGAAAGACCAAAAACATATTTAAGTCTTATTGTTATTATTTATTCTTAATGTATAATCCACCAGTTTTATGACCACAGTCTTCCTTAGACTCCATTGATAAAATAATGATTGGAATTTCATTTTTCATTTTTCAAAATACAGACATGGGTCTGTGTGATACTGTGATTTCAGGAAGAAAAGAGACTATGTAGTAATGTACCATAGCATATCATATTTAATTATTTACTTTTCAGTGTTGTTTTGTGTAAGATTTATGGTACTTTTATTCTTTTCAGGTATTAACAGTGTTACTTTTTGTCCAGCTCCAGACCCTGCCTCACCTCAGGTGTGATTCTTCTTCAATTGACTCTGAAGCTGCTGCTATATGCTGGCTGTTATTGACATGCTATGACAATCTCACAAGTCCAAAATATCATTGGGGGATTTGGATAATAAAAGACCGAGCATGCCAGGGTTGACCCTATGGGGAGTGGTTCCCCTCCTCAATCCTCATCATGTGACTGTTTTGTTTTTGGTGTACAAAAAATAATGGTACTTACTACTTAGATGTGCATTGTACAGACACATGGCCTTCCATTCATTTGGAAAAGATATATTGTTTCCATTAATTAGCTGACAAATTTTAACAAAATCAGATCATTTCTCTTTTCTTTTGGACCATTTTTCTCTCTAGGAAACATCTCATTTTGAGATTGGCTCTTTTATAGTTGCAGGGAAATTAAGATTTAGTTCAATATTATTAGTTCTCTTTATTGAAAACTAGTGAACAACATCCTTAGTAGTATGGTGGCAGTTAGGGTAGTACACTTTTAAAGTGAATTACGATAGTACAGTTTACTTTATAGCCATTGATATATTAGTAAAAAATTAGAGGGCCATGATTTCGGAAGGGTAACATGCTGAATATGTAATGGTTAAGATAAAAGTTAATTGCAAAAGAGGGCTTGAAGAATATATTAATTAAAAAAGTTCTAAACATTTATTTTAATGTAAAATAATCCCAGATTCAATTTTTTATTATAATTTTATTTTAAATATTTTTTGGTCATGATGAAATAAAAAAAAGCAATAAATATTTTCTTAATGACAAATATTCCCAAATTCAATTATTTTATTTTGTGATAGAAACAGAAACATTTGCTGTTAATTTTTTTTTCTAGAAATCTTAGTAAAATACCAATTCAAAGTAACAGAAACATTTCAAGTACACTAGTATCTTATTTTTTATTTTGTATAAACTAAACATTTTATTAATAAAGAATATAAACTAAATAAGAACACAAGATATGCCCAAAGTTAGCCAAGTCCAAAACAAAAATGAGGTGGCAATAGCCATAATGTGCAAACTACATAAAAAAATACACCCCGAGAACCTTTTGTTCATGTTTGCAATTAGAAGCATAATATAAGGGATCCCATAGAAACTAAGATATTTCAAACATCAAAACTGATAGATGATAGATCTATGAGTTCCAGCGTTTTCATAATTGTGATAAAATTGACACTGCGGGTGTGAATATTGCTGTAGTCAAATCTAACATTGAGCGAAATAGGGGTATCTCAAACTCACACATGTGAATCGATTTATCACTCCACTATAAGACTTAAACATAAAACAGAGATCTTATAAAATAATAAAAATGAGTTTAAGCTATAAAATAAAAAAAAGACTTTCAGTTATTATAAAATAATAAAAATGGAATTTCAATTTTTTTTTAAATATCTATAAGTTTTGGGGTTATTATTTATTTAGATAAAAAATTGGGGTTAATTTCAAAATACATGAAACATAGGCTATCATAGGTTTCTAAGTTACTGTACTACCATAGTTCACTTTAAAAGTGTACTACCCTAAATGCCACCTAAACTAGTAGTATATATTAAATTGAGAAACATGAATCCCCATCAAGGGTATGGATCTCCTAACCAAATTAAGGGGGTTAGACGGTACACTTGGCACAGTCACATAATTAAAAGCATATCTTGAATCACACACATATATGAGCTTACTCTCCAACGTAAAATTTGGTAGCTTTATTATGAGGTTTATATGTGTATCTTTCATTTTGTTACTCGACTTTTGCTTTGATTGTGTGTGTAAACTGTTGGCAAAAGTAGGTGAATGAAGCAGAACTAGATGAAATGAAAAGCAGTACTAGCCACCAATACATGTGAGAAAGCCTTGATGATTTGATGTTTTCGTATCCTTAATTTGTATGTGGAATAATCTAAAAACCTGTTTATATATTTAAAACACACACACATAAGCTCAGACACAAATCAAGTAT
This sequence comes from Glycyrrhiza uralensis, assembly GCA_030159175.1. NCBI lineage: Eukaryota > Viridiplantae > Streptophyta > Magnoliopsida > Fabales > Fabaceae > Glycyrrhiza > Glycyrrhiza uralensis. The sequence goes on along the minus strand of BRZY01000003.1, from coordinate 48,320,432 downwards.
TTCATAAACATAAAGTCATAGCCTAAGAGAGGTGTGAGGAAAAAAAAGTTGCATAAATGACTATTATAATATAATATCTTCTAATTACATCACTCATGGCGTTTGGATTGATGGAATGAGGTAAAATAGAATAACATAGTAAATGATTCCATTGTTTGGATTTTTAAAAAATGAATGGAATGGAATGACACTTGATGGGATCTATTCCATCCCATTCCATCCATTACCCCCAATTTTTTTTCCCCCCAAATCGGGTGGTACAGAATAGAACCGTCACTCATAATTAATAAAATGACCAATCTATCCTCATATTATAAAGCAATAGTTCGAGCTGAAAAAAACACAGACTTAAAACAGGAGACATGGTACGATTCTTCTTCCTCTCCCCTGAACTGCAACTTCTTCTTCTCCATAACGTCTCCAAAGTACAGCAAAGTACTGCTTCCAGTTTTCAATTTCTCTTGCATCTGTGTTTTGCGGTGCTTTTCCCCATTACTACCATTTGTTTTATGTTTGGCAACCATAAAATACTCCCTGGTTCCTATTTTGTTGTTTTGCGGTGCTATTTAAATATCCCCTGGTTTAACATTACTTGATTCCTTTTTTTGAGTTTTGACAAAGCATTACTTGATTCCTATTCATGAAAATAGATATTGGGTATTTAGTTTTGATTTTTTGGGGTGGTGCCATTCGATCTGGCACATGGGATAATGTAAATAATTAACTATTGATTTTTTCCTTTTATTTTATTACATTACAATCTAGTATATATATACTTTAATTCTATATTTTATAATCTTTTTTTTTAAATAAGGGTAAAAAAGGAATATAAAAGTTATAACTCATTTCATTCCGTTCATTTTTCAAATAATGGAATGGAAGTTTTGTTCCGTTCCGTCATAAAATACCCAAACAATGGAATAGAAACTCTATTCCATTCCATTCCATTCCACTCCACTCTATTCTATTTCGTTCTGCTCTGTCCATTTTAAAGTATTCAAACATACCGTTGTACTATTTAAAAATTAGAATATTTTAGCTGCGAATTTTGGTGGTTCTGGTTTCATATTGGACGTTAGTTTTCTTATCTTTTAATAGTAAAGCGATCAACATAATTTAATAAAATGACGTTTTTGTCGATAAATGATCTGAGTTTGAATTTCACATTCACGTTTTTGTCAGTTTATATTTTTTTTTTATGGATTTGAATCTGAACTTAACCTTAATTTTGTCAGCCAAACCTAACAAATAATAATCGAAGAAAAAAAACTTACAAATCAGTGGCTTGAAGCCCAGAAAAATCGTAAGTTGTCTTCATTTAACTATTATTTAGATTCCACGGTAGCTTTCTATCAATTAGCTGTCAAACCAATTGCTATTTAAAATTAATTATTCACATGACCCCAAGAGAGGATAATAAAGGATAATAATTCAAATCAAAATATGCAGCTGTTGACCAAAAAAAATATCAAAATATGTAGCTTGGCCGAGCCAACACTTGGGTCGTTTCTTCCTCACACCACGAATTGGATTTTTTATTTTCTTTACATTCGAAGACTAGACTACTAGTCCACTTGACAACTTTATAATTTCCGCAGATACAGAAAATTAAATTATTTTTCATCACCAATCAATATAACTTGTTATACAAATTGCAAAGGCTATCAACGTACGTAGTTGTCGTTCTCCATGTGATCGCTTCCCCATCCTTGGTCCACATAAAAACTTTTCATAATTACAAAGGAGTAAGATATCAAATTACACCGGCCGGTGTAACACGTTGGATAATGTTACACTCTTAATAACATTTTACTGGATAATTATATTTTAAAATTCACCATTGGATTAAAAAACTATCACATAGATTATCATATAAAATTTTATATCAATATAAAATAATTTGATGTGTAATTGAGATACGTCAAGATTTCATACATTTTAAAAGACGTTAATCTTGACGTATCGTAATGACGTATCAAATGATTTTAAATCGATATAAAATTTTATAAGAATAATCTATATGATAGTTATTTTTAATTCAATGGTGAGTTTTAAAATATAATTATACAGTAAAAAGTTATCAATGGTATAACATTGCCCAAATATTAAACCGATGTAATTTGATTCCTCTTCATTATAAAGTTTATAAATTTAAATTTTGACATACCATATTAATCCAATAAATACAAATAATTGTGTATATTAATTACACAATTTATTTTCATAATTTTCTTCCCAAGTTTAAAAGTTTTACACATTTTATGCATATCTATATCATTTATAATTTGAAATATTTTATCCCTTAAATATTTTGCGTTTGATGATACAATTGTTAATGAAATATTCAATTTGAAATATCAAAAAAATAAAATTTATGATTTTTTAAAAGAAGTTCTTAAGGAGAAAAACAAATCTTTTTTCTCAGGTGAATATAGCATCGATCACTCTTTCATGATTACTTAAATTAGCGGCACCCAAACTTAAATAAAACTGTGATCTCTGAAGTCATAACTTGTGAGCATCGTTGTCATGTTTGTTGGCTTCGCCATTAAGACCCCCTCTTTCCATGCCCTCTTACTTTATTGGGTTGTCATATTAGCAAACATCCAAAGCAACATTTTAGAGTTGTTAATTTGGCGATAATAATCTAAATAAAAAAGTACTTGAAATTTTGAAATGCATGGTTGTTTCTCTAGCAAGAACGGTGGCTTTAGGTTGGTGGACTAGATAATGTGAGATAATTAAGTGTTCAAGACAATGCTGTTTGAAGATGGGCTATGTAGGGCATATCCAGCAAAAATACCGGGCCCATTTTGATGTATTACTAACATCAATTGTTTTCCAAATGAGTTGTTTATTTATTGATACTATACTACTTGCTTATCTTCAACGTGCTACCCCTTCAATTTCATTGGTCAATAATGGGAGACATTATCCACCGAGACAATAAATGGCTAAATTGATGAATCTAACTTGGTACTCAAGAAAAGCCACGTGCTTTATGGCCACAACTAATTAAATATGAATGATGGATTAAATAGGTGGTCATGTAAATCGCACGACACAATCCCATTAGTACCCAGGGTGTCATTATATTTTGCCAGATTATAAATTCATTCTAGCTTGAGACAATAGCTTGCACCAAAAGATCTCCTAGCTAGTCAGTCAAAGCAAAACTTCAATTTTTATATAACACAGAAACATTAAAGCAAACCATATTGGCAACGGCACGAGTTAATCCATAAAAAGGGTCTCAAAAGGTAAATACTTCCTCCGTTTCAAAACTATACTCCTTTCGGTCTCAAATATAAGAAAAAAAATACATACATCTGAACTATATATAGTCCAGATGTATGTACTTTTTTTTCTTATATTTGAGACCGGAGGGAGTAGCTCTTTTAGCTTTTTATTTTTGTTTCAAAACTATTGCAATTTTACAATTCTAAAGTATCATTAATTATTTTCTTCCACCCATACCCTTATTTAATAATTATTAGTGAGAGTAGTTGACATTAATAACATAGAGATTTGTAGATAATTTGTCATAAATATTCTTCCATTAAATAAGAGTATTTTAGTCTATCTATAATTATATTTTAATTCCATTAAATATTTCTTAATCTGTATACATTAACCTGAAAAAGCTATAGTTTTGATACACAATGAGTACTTAGTACAGCATTTACACTAATATCGTGTAAAAGTCATCAATGTACTTAATATTGCGATTTCTTCTAGTTTGAATCCCCTGTGACAAATGTCAATACTCCACTTGATCTTCAATTCTCGGGGAGATCTCCTAGTACCAAGTGCTATATATCTGACAATTCTCTGGGTAGAAAACTCTACCTATTTTTCGAGATGCCAAACGTTACTGGCACCTTGATTCCAATACAAGATTTTGTTTTGTTGATTCTATTCCACCTTGACTTGTCAGCAAAGATTTAAAAGTACAAAAATTAGCTATGGTTTAATTAGAATCCAAGCAAACCAAAAATCATGGTTCTGACTCGAGATTAAACCATAAACAATATCAAACTAGAAAACTACTGTTACTAATAAGCCTTCACTAATCCCTCAACAGAAAAGTTATTGTTGTGGTTAACTCTAATCTGTTACCTGTCCAAATTTTGTTGGTGTGCTTTGTTTTCTTTTCCCTTTTGTTGTCTATTGTAATCTGTTACCTGTCCAAATTTTGTTTTTTTTAAGAAAATGCAAAATATAATTTGTTTCAAGGTAAGTTTTTAAGAGTTCAATAGGGTAATAATTAATAAGAAACCACTTGAATTTTTATCATCTGAAGAGACTGAATTTTATTTATAACTGTAAGAAGGTGAACTCCCATGTGATGAAACTCCTGGGAAAATATTTTTTTACACCAATTCTCGTAACCCAGACTAAACTGACTCATTAATGTTATGCCCACTAAAACTTTTGAGCTTAATTGGTACCCATATGAAAATATTCTCGCAGGAGCAGAGTATTTGTGCATCACTAACTCACATAGTTGGTTCAGCATGGAACTGACACACACAGCTATCATGCAAAGGCCACCAAAAAGGACATGCAACTGACAATTGCAGTAGAGTGGAGGAAATGTAAATAGGATATGCGTTCAGTATTTATTGTAAAATAAATGAAAGTTAAATGGTAGTTTGGGGGATAGGAAAGAACTATAAATATGGCAGGAATATTGTAGGAATTTAAAACCTGTCAACATCTAAAAATTTCCAGTAGGGCACATCAATCTCCTTCATAAGGACTTGAGAGTGGAGGACAAGTTTGTGGGATTGGCTGTGTATCTACACAATTTACTCATCCTGGTATTTACAGAAGCTCCCACTCAGGTTCAGACACACCAAGAAGCAGTAATTTCTTTTGATCCTCCAGTAATGTTGAATCTAAATTCTCCAGGGAGTCTCCCTTTACCTTTTCACTGTTCCCATGCCATACTGCAAGCTCCTCATACTCTTGCCTTCTTGCAGACTTCTTGGATAAAGAAAAGGCTTGCCTCCTTGTTTTCTTAAGATGTAAAAAATACTAAGTTAGAGGTGAATGTGAATGTATGCCAGGAATGCTAGCAATACACTTTCTAACAAACTCTTTCCAACACTCTCTCCATGATTGGGTAAAATTCATGTGGATCTCATTAAATCATGTGGATCTTATATCCTATTTGATGGGACCCACATGAGTTTCAACCAATCATGAAGTGTGTGTTAAAAAAATGTGTTAAGAGAGTGCGTTGTTAGCATTTCTTATACCAGATATGCGGATAGAGGAAATTTGATATTTTTTTGGGGAGGGGGGAGCGTACCTTGTTAGCCTTCAGATTACCACCTATCTTGGGAACCAATTGAAGTTCATCTCCAGTCACCATAACACATGTTTCCTCGAGCTTCAAATGATCTTGTTGCATGGTTTTATGATCTTGTTCTATAAACAATATCAATCTTTGTTACATCGAAACTTAATACATTTGGAAATTTCTTAAATAATAAAAAATATCAATCACCAAGACATCAGAACAATATGAAACTGAACGACTTAATACTATCTTGTTATATGTGCCTGAGCACATCTGAGGAAGGGATGATGCAAAGAGTCTCAAGTATACATACATGGACACAAATTTACTTTAAACAGGTATCATTGTAACTGCATCTCGACATGCCCATTAAAACTTCACATCATACCAAACATTACAATTGGACTCAACATGCATTTTTTATTGCTACCAAAAATTTAATTGTGCTAGGAAGAATATTCACCACGCCCCGCCCTCAAAGATAAAAGATGGACAAAAATGGTAAAGGGTTCAGCTATAAAATTTTATATATAATGGAAGAGTATATAACTAACTGGTAAAAACGAAACATAAACTTATGTCACAGAGGGAATGAGGAAAATCACTAGCATCATTAAAAAAAAAAACAAATGAATTAATTCAGTAGCCTGACTAACTTCAAGTGGTGAAGAGAGATTAGCAATTTAGCATTTTAGCACTAGCATAGCTTAGGGATTAGCTTCCATAGAACATAAATTTATTCAGTAGTCGTTGGTTTACCTATCAGCCCACAAAAACAGACCTAACATAAATCTAAGCATGGTTCCTACAAAATGTTTTAAGTTGATCCTGGCTTGAAGATAAAAGCCAGGTGATGAATTAATTGAATTAAAATAACCAAATTATGCCCCTCTGAAGGGCATTGGGTCCTTTCTTCATAATTTTCATTTCAATATCTAAACTCAGTAACTACTTCAGAATTGTCTGAAATAATACCTGGATAAGATAGAACCACCATGCTATTAGAACAATCATCAAACTGTATTGTTCTATCCATAGAGAAACCTACCAAAGAAACTATACACTTATTAATAGACCCATCAGAAGTTAAAAGTGATCAATGAAAATAATGAGAAAAAATATGAAACCATCAGCGTGAAATACTGAAACACTCACCAACCGGCTCTCCAATCGGGCCACAAGAAGAACTTGTATCAATCTGTTTCTCTTCAGCTGATTTAACTAGCACCAGATCATTGGGGAACTGTTCAGTACTAGCATTTTCAATTTCATCACAATGGTCTGCATCAGAGGCAGGCCTTGTCACTTCAGCCGCTGGCTTTGAAACACTAATTCCATGATTTTGATTTTGATCTTCGTTTGAGATCTCACAACATTGTGATGTCCTATCTGTTTCTGACAAAGTGATTTCATTGGATATCTTGGTTGCAGCCATTTTTGTATTTACTTGATTTTCATCAATAGCAAGGCTTGATTTAATATCAGCGCTCCCAACATCCTGTCTTGAACGTGTGATAAAATTGCTTCCTTTGACAGAATTTTTTGAAGATGACATGTAAAAAGCATCAGTCTCACAAGTTCCATCATATGATGCAGCACGTATGACATCATTAGCAACATTATGATCAATCCTTGAACCCGCAGCTTTTTGCTTGGTATTAGCCTTTACAGGTCTTTGCTTGAGATTTTGGAATGGCTTCTTACAGAACCCAGCATCAGTACGTTGATCTTTAAGCAATTCAGAGTCTACCTTTTCATCCAAATCACATGAAAGTGGAGAAAGTAAATCTCCCACAATATCTGAATATAAATTTTTAACGCTTTCCCCAACAGTCTGCATCTGATTCTCTATGTATTTAACTGTATCCTACACCCAAAGAACAAACAGATATAAGGAGTACAGTGACAGGTAAGATTCTCGATTAATGACAGCCTAGGGAACTATCAGTCTGAAAATCAATTTAACCCATTACCGTTTAAAAATTGAAATCACATGTACAAAAGGGCTTTCAGAAAGATTATCATAGATAACAAGACAAATATAATAGCACAGTTGCATTTAACTAAAAGAAATAATCAAGGAAGTCAATGGTGAACCCATAAAGTGCTAGGAGGTTTCAAATTTTAATGCACTGAGACGAGAGGTGCCAACAAGTGCACAGTGCACACCACACTAAAGAAAGGTGTTAAGTGTTAACATTTGAGAAACAAGAAATCAGCAAAATATTTGACTATTTTTCCCTAATGTACTATATAGATTAGGTATGACATTCATTCATAATAAAAATAAATCATATGTTCAATTTACAAAATCCTAAGCTGTAGTTTTTCTTACCATTCTGACCATTTAACTCCCTTTAACATTATGACTATTTTATTAACCTGAACATTTTATGCATACCTCATGCCTCGCTAAAGGGCGGTGTTTCAACCAGCTAGAGGCGCTGACACCTTCTGGTGTGTGCCACACACCTTTGACTACACTGCTTACAACAATAATTAAAGGCAGAATACTAGGGATGCATACGCCAGAGATGAAGAGATGCAGCTCTACCAGAAGCAGTGGATGTTGCAAAACACAATTTAGGGCATTCAATCAGTAACATGCATCATGAGCAATGGCAGGTGCACTAGGGTAATTTGATTCATCTTTCCCATTTGAAACCTAAATAATTCAGTGTGTATAGGATAGGTTAAGGTTAAATGACAAGAAAAGCATACCTCGTACATCATGTCTTCTACCTCCAGACACATGTTTTCAAATTTCTGGTACATATTTCCAACCCAAGTTATGCCTTTTACATCCATAGTGATCATAATATCCTTTCTGGAATAGTAATTTGTCCTGAATGTCTCAACTTTAAGGTGGTTTTACACAATTATCTGCAAAAAACCAGAAAAAAATTCAACTGAGTCTCTAAATTGATGGTTGACATCTGCAATCAGCATCGGCCTAAAAGTACATTGATGAGAGAGTGTCATCACTCATCACAAAGAAATAACATTGATTGCAGATAAATTCCAGCCCATAGCACAAATAGATTTAACAAGCGTCTATCCAAAAGCAAGAGCAATAAATCACCTAATAATAATGCCAAACTTAAAACCCCAACTTCCCACTGTTCCACTTGGTACCTACCAACAACAGGACAATCCAATAACTTTATCTTCTAAACCATACCAAACTTTCAAGTAATTTACCACACATAACCTGGAATGTTTCACTTCTTTGTCCTAAACACTCAACAGCTTCTACCCCCAGTAGCCTCTTTTCTCTCATCAACAAAGAGAGAGAAACAGGAAAAAAAGTGAAGTTCATATTTCCTTGATCAAAACTTACAAGAGGATAAATTTGCCAAAAAATAAAATAAAAAACAAACACACACACACACACGCCGAATGAATTAAGCATAACAAAAAAGCTAAAAAAAAAATAGAGGGTATAACACGATAGCAACAAATAGTCAATATGTCAACAAAGATAAGAACTTTTGATCAGAAAACAAAAACCCATTTTGAATATGAAGTCAGAGGACAGGACAGCTGGTTCGATCATAGAAAGGGTCGAACTTACTAGTCCTGAGAAGAGCAGAGAACACCTATCAACCGCATGCAGGAGGAGTCATGTCATACCCCAATTCTTCAAAGCCCAAAGGGGTGAAATATGAAGAAAGAAGTGGATTTGAACACGAAAAGAGGAGAACACTTTTGGTAGACTTCAGAAGAATTGTGACTTGGGAAGAAGGGTAAGAGGAGGAACAAAATCAGGAAGCGTACGCCTTCGAGGTTCAGCTTCTTCTGGCCCTAGGTTGCACACGTGCACACTTTTTTTTTTTATAATAACACACGTGTACACTTCACTCCTTAGTCCTACACATGCTAACATGAACATTCTTCTTATTCTCATTTTATTCCATAGTTATATTCTCTGTGTGACATCGACATCCTTATTAATGTGTGTTGCTAACTTGCTATCGTATTTATCAAGACAAATATAACACATGAAAGAAAATTAAAGGATCTAATTAATCTCTCCGTTGAGTTCTCGTTGTGATAATAGAAATATTTGGTATTTATACTGGATTTATTTAAATGTTAAAAGCTTTGTTAAACTATAATCCGTTTACGGAAAAGAATGCGTCAATCTCACTTAACAAAGGGCTACCGGCTAATGGTGGATGAGTGACTTTACTAATTGTTTTATGAATATTGCTAAGGTGAACAATTTTTTTCAGAATTTAAATTTATTTTTTTTAGAAGGACACTATTTACAACACTACTACATTCCATTATAAAATAGTAAAATACTGCTCTCTCTTAAAACCCTCAAACAAAGCATTACATTTCCAACCATTCAACTGAGAAATATTTTTTTTAATTCCTTTACTTTTATTACTCCGGTAATTTCGTCGTTATTTTAATGCATAATGTATCCTTGAGGCTTTTTGGGTACCATGGCATTGGCGGGAGACGGGAGTATCCTCCGGCTACTAGCAATTGCCAGTCGGACCAACGGACGTTGGTATGTATCCTTGAGACTTGAAATACCTTTTGTCAAACTTGTGATTTTTGCATTCATTAATGTTGCACACACACCCATAACACACCTATGACACACCTCATTCCCTCATTTTATTCATTGGGATGGGGATGTTGGGGGGTGGTGTGGGTGTGTGTCTATCATTGCTCTTTTGGCTAGAGCTGGAAAAATGGGTCGAGCTTGGCGGGCCGGGCCAAAAAAGCTCAAAAAATAAAGGGCTCAGATACACAAATTTGAGTCCGTTTTCAATCCAAGTTTTTTTTGTTCGGTCCGACAAAGCCTGATCCCGAAGCGGGGCCATCCGAATAATATAGGCTAAAGCCCGAGCCCGAAAAGTGGAAGGCTCAGACACACAAATTCGAGCTCGTTTTCAATCTGGGCTTTTTGGTCTGGCTCGATAAAGCCCAAACCCGATGCGGACCGGCCGAGCTCGGCCCGAAAACCCGTTTTGCCAGCTCTAGTCTTTTGCATTGCCAATGCCCACCAAGTTTGGATAATGTGCACGGATGGGCCGTGATGTATAGATAGCTTTAACGCAAGACAACCACGAAGAATATTGCTGTCTTTCGACAAAGAAGAAGGAATATTGTTATCCCCTTATCCAGCTTAGCCTGGTCTCATATTCGATACTGCGCTATCGTCTAGACATCTACGCTTGCCTTTTCCTTCTTAGACAATATAGACATTATTCCTATTCTTCATCATATACATATACTATTTAAGGCAGCAAACGAACAAAGCATAAAAACGTTGAAATAAAGTGGCCTAATAAGAGGAAGGAAAAGTGTTTATCAAAAAAAAAAAAAAGAGGAAGGAAAAGCCTTAAGAGGTTGTACACAATTGCTTTTCTGATTAAAGGTTCACGTTTGATTTTTCAATAGCAAAAAAAGGAAAAGGAGTTCCTTGAAGAATGGGGTTAAAGAAAACAGAACTTATATTATAGCATCCACTTTGGTTGCAATTACATTTTTAATGTGTATCATTATCAGCACCAATCTTACTGCCAAATAATCCAATTCGTTTTGGCCGGAGTGAAAAGGGATATCATTTCAGCATTTTTGTGTGTGTTTTCACTGTGATATCGAAGTTGAGAGAACAGCCTAGTACTAATCGGATGAATCACAAATTGTTTTTTTGTTGTTGTTGAAATTGCACACCATGGTCCAAACGGAAACAGAACAATTTAGAGTGACCCATGGGTACATGATCTTATCAGTTTTAACACTCTTCAACTGGACATACATCTACCAGTTTCTTATAGTTTTCCTTTAATTAATCTCGCAGTTTTCTTCATTGGAAGGACACAACACAATAAATGCATAAATCAAGGGCTAAGTTGCTTGAAGTAAACTCAAGATGTTTATGTACCCAAAAAATTTATAAAGGTAAAAAATTATCCCGGGGAGAGGTTTCATTGAGGCACAGTAGCTGTTATTGTCACGTGCCTCGGGTCTGTAAGAATTGATGTTATGTTCACAAAACCAACCTCCCTCAGTGCTTCGTCCATATCAGTCAAGTAGTACTCATCAAGAAAGGGTTCTGTGCTCTTCATCAATGTAAACAGGACCGGAGACAATTCCTGCAAGACAAATTAAAAAGAAAAATGGAGGAAGTTTGATAATGTTCCTACATGGACAAGAATGTACCATAAACTACATTGAAAGCCCTTCAATCAGATTCAGGTCTATAAAATGATCTCACTTCATTCTGATTGCATCAAAATGAAAAGCATTTGCAGTATTTAAGAGTTCTGTTGACAACTATGGTTTTGGTAGGAGATAATTAATAATTTATTTCAATGCTGCATATCTTGTTGACTTATCACTGAAAAGTAGTTAAGCAGATCACAAAAGAGTCAAAATATTTGGAAGTGTCAAACTATGTAATTAATTAGAAGGTCATCCGTATATAATGTTGATCATCAAGAACTTGGAACTTGTTAGAAATTCGTAGTTAACTTCCTTAGATATTTAGTTAATGATGTGTGATGGATGATGATATTTTTGAAGAGTATCTACATGGTGGATCATTCTCGAGTCAAAATTTGGTCCTTTAGGTTTTAGACCCAGCATTTATATTTTTTAATTTCACAAGGCAATGGAACCTAGTGTTACTTCAGCCACAGATCTTGAGCTCATTTATACATATTACTTGTTAATACCTGCAGTTTAGCACAACAAAAGGAAAAGCTACACACAAATTTGATGTTTTGATTATGATATACGATCAAGAAGAAAAGCTGGACAATACCTGTAGGACCTTCGACTTTGGCTGCAGAAAGCAGAAATAGTAATATGAGTGTTTGTGATAGGAGCACAAAACAAAAACAAAATACATGATCAGTTGATCACGATATTAGTTACCGAATTATCTGTCAAAGCTAGTGTGCCTCCAGGTCGAAGGAGACGGAATGCTTCCTTTACTAAATTCACTATAGCTCTTGTAGGACATTCATGGAGCTGCATAAAATTAAGGAGTCCAGTAAATAAAATCCACTAAATATCTTATCAAAAATATTGTCAGCGCAATCAATCTATGTATCAATTAATTCACATGGAGAACAACATTCAAAAGATGTCATCATTCAGCCGCATATAGTTCAGGACTCTTGACTCGCAGGAAAAGTAGCACCTAGAGTTTGTTATTTCAATTTCATGACAGCTTTCCTGGGAAGTAAAATACATGTTTGCAAATTTCTATGTTCACTATATTGTGTTATAACATTTTTTTTATAGGCCAGCTGGTTAGTAATTAATGCGTTAGTTGTTAGAGGGAAGGAGGAGGGGTTCGAACCCCGGAACTTTAACTTTACGCCACCTTATGTCCCTTGATTCAACCAAGTGAGCCACGTACCTACTGGGCCTTTATTGTGTTATAACATTGAAAGTCCACAATTGATTTAATACAAAATACTGAAAAATTTTAGTCTCTAGACAGTGTTTCGATTATATGAATCTTCAAAATCCACAAGCTTAAAGGCCTTTTATTGCAGTCATCATATCACATATCAAGAAATTATTTTCATTACAGTACTTATTTTCAGTTTTTGTTGACTAGAATATCCTGAAGTGTCTATAGAAAAAAAGTGCATTGTCACATTCTCTGAAAGGACTAAATATGGGGAGAAAAAAGGCATACCACATAAGCAATAGACACAGGTCAAATGATTTAGAAGACAAGCCTGTGTCTTCCCCATTTGCATGTATCCATTTTATAGGATTTTTTCTAGGAGTTCCTCTCTTTTCCTTGTGCTGGGCCACAGCTAGAAAATAGGGTGACAGATCTAGCCCCTGGAACAAACATATCAATCACAAAGCATATCGATACCAAGCATAAGGCTTCTTTTATTCTTGTTAAATTCAAGTTGACCAATAACGATTTTGTTGTTTTGTTGATTCTCCTATCTCCATCATTACATTACATAGTGTTGACAAAGCAATTTCATCCATTAAAAACTCACGGTGACTTTGGCTGTAGGGAACTTGTCTGCAAGATATCTTGAGCTTACTCCTACAGAGCATCCAATATCTAGGATGTCACCAATCATGGATGTTTGTGAATGCTGTAAATGGTGTTGTTCAATTGCGCGAAGCCAATTGCCACGCAGTATCTGATTTGCTTCGTCTACTGAAGCAGCATCTGGAATTGCTCGTCTCACCATTGACATCGTAGCAGCCTCTGCTTCTGCTGCTGCCTATAATCATAGAATACACAGATCTTATAATATTTTCTTTGAAATTTCAGCAAGGCGGTCAACAATAATTAAGATTTCCATGCACAAGATAGTCTGTAAAGAACAAAGGAAAAAAAAAACACATTATACATGGTAAAAACTCATAATTTTGTAAATCTGCATGAATAGACTACACAAGACTAAACCAAAGCATAATAGCAAGGTGCAAAAGGTCTCCAGTCAAAAGAAAAAGTTTCAATAAACATTTGTCGGCTAATATGTCTGCTACCATCCATATCTTGAATGGATGCCATGCCAGGTCAGAAGGCACAATTGTATATTTTCTACTATAAGGTGTAACCTTTGACACAACTCGCCTACAATTAGAATCAAAACTTTTGCGGTGTTTCTGCCTTGTCTACATTTCAATGGCAGAAAAATAGCATCATAGCAGTAAATTTGAACTTATTAAAATACACAGTAACTTTGCATAATAAGCATAACTAAAAGAGAAGTGCTGGGACTGGGAGGAAAACAACCACAACCATTTCAACTACGGAACCACCAAACAGGAACATACTATATATGGTGTCTGATTATCATGAAAGGATTTACCAAAATAAGCTATCCATTAACATAGGGAAATTTCAGAACTACCACTTACCAGCCATGTAAGATTTCCCTCGTCATATGCATGAAATGGATTCAAATAATCTGCAAAGCAAATCAAACAGTCCCTCCATCAAATTTACACTTGAACATGCAAGAACAAAAGACAAAAACGAGTAGAAGGGAAACACTAAAAACTAAAAAAGCAAGATAAAATTACAATCCGGGTATACTAAAGAGTGGTTTTGAATGCTGTCCAGCTCCCTGTGCACTTCTGACTCTAAAATCTCTTTCGCCATTTCCCTCCAAGGTATGTTGTTCTTCTCAGCTGTACTGTGAAATCACATGCCAAAAACCACATTCACTTTCCATTGTTAACACAATTTCATTTCAACACAACAACCACAAAAACAAAGTCTTTTCCAATTCCTACTTATTACATGCATCAAACTAGTAATTGACCTGACCTTATTAAAACCTGTCTAGCACCAAGCTTGAGGACAGAGTATAAGGGCTTGAAGGAGATAAGAGCTCGAACCAAGCGAGAGAGCGGGGTCTCTCCGGTCCATCTGGGTCGCACCAAGTTTCCTTCTTCATAACCACCCACTTGAATGTCGGACGCCGCCGCGTGAACAGCCCAGGGCCGCCATCTTGCTGCGGCTCTTGGTGCCTTCGCCGTTGCGGTGGTGGTATTGCCATGCGCAGAGGTTACTGCAGAGAGGTGCTGAAGTGGTGACGACAGAGCCATTCTGAAAATGGGACAAACTGTGGCAAACCACGAAGACATCCTAAGAGCATCGCCACTAAATCTCTCTGACCAATAGTATCTCGCCACGTGGAGTTAAAAAAATAAAAATAAAATCTTTGAAATGTATCGATCTATCAATCATGCTCCAAAGAGTTATTACGATGAGAAGGAGGAAAGGGTGAAGTGAGGTCACCCCATTCGTCATTATCAAAACATTTATTACAGAAATAAGTGGTAGATAAGCAAAACAGTGAGATACATAGAGAGACACGGAGCGCAGTGCCAATGTGGCGCACGTTAGCCCAGTCACGCTGATACCTATACTATAAAAATCGCCGTGTCGCAAATCCACTGTCTTCACTGTCACTCAGAAATAATGGCGGCTGCTGCTTCTTCTTCTTGCTACACCGCAGTCTCTGCCTCTTCCAAAACCCTAGCGAAGCCCGTCGCCAAAAGCTTTTCCCCCACCAATCTCTCATTTTCCAAGCTCAGCTTCCAGCCCGCCAGGGCTCGCAGATGCATCGCCGTCGGCGGCGCACTCGGCGCCCGTATGGTGTCGGCGCCGCCTGTTACGCTTCCGGCGTCGCTCGATTTCGAGACTTCCATCTTCAAGAAGGAGAGGATTAACCTAGCAGGACACGACGAGGTTCGAGACTCTTCAAAATTTCTCATTTACTCTTGAGAAATTGTCCCTTTCTAATTTTCTTGGTTATTTTTTGCAGTACATCGTGAAAGGAGGGAGGGATTTGTTTCATTTGCTGCCAGATGCTTTCAAGGGAATTAAGCAGATTGGTGTCATTGGATGGGGTTCACAGGTAAAAAAAAATTAAAAATGTTGACTTTTTTTTCCATTCAAGAGCATCAGGTGAAGATAAACTTTTTGCAATGGTGTTATATTGTGAGGGGTTTTTGCATAATGCTAGTATAGCAAATGAAGTGTTGAATGTTGAACACAATGGTGGTAACAGCAATCAATTATTTGTAGTATTTTACTGGCTTAGTGTACTGCACTCTGGTTAGGCACACTGGGTATCATACATGAATTTTTCCTTGTTTTGTTAGTTGACTGATGCATGTGAAATGTCTGTACTAGTGTTTTTCTTTGAGGAATTTTATTGCGGTTAGAGAGTATCAGAGTGGGCTGTTGGATGCTTTATCTAGTCTAGTACTTTAACATTTGTAGTTATCCTCTTTCAACCCTTTTGTGGATTGCTTTAACGTATGACCAACGGCTATATGCTCCATGCCTTTTTGACTGATTATAGTTTTTGAGTACATCTTTTTCAAGTTAATCTTTATATATATATATATATAATTCTTCTGATACTTTTACATAGTCCATAATTTTGATATGAGTGCTATCTTTGCACTACATTCACCAGGGACCTGCTCAGGCTCAGAATCTACGGGACTCACTTGCTGAAGCAAAGTCTGATATTGTGGTCAAGGTGATTCTGGAATTCATTGTTGTTTTGGTCCATTATCTTTTATTGCATTGTTGTATATGGCTATATGCACATAAGCTGTAATCATTTTGTTATTTGTGAAGAGCTTCTGATTGACTGGCCCTTTCCAAATCCTACTATATTAACATGCTTGTCTTTTAACAAGACAGATTGGACTCAGGAAAGGTTCTCGATCCTTTAATGAGGCTCGGGCAGCTGGATTTAGTGAGGAGAATGGAACTCTAGGTGACATATGGGAAACTATACAAGGCAGTGATCTTGTGTTGTTGTTAATTTCTGATTCTGCACAGGTTAGTATATTCAAGTCAGTGCTCCAGAAATAGACTTTTTGGTACTGTTTTGATTGCTCACTGGTCTCTATCTTGATAAAGTTGTTGATTATCCTAATGTTCTAGTCATCTTGTCTTATCTTTCATTCCATGAGCATGGTGCTGTCTGCATTTTTATGACTTAGTATAAAACATATATAAAATAGTGTTAGAAAATGAAGAAAAGAAAGATGTTATTATTCTGTCAGATTAAGTGAGGTTATGGTGATATGGAACATTTTTGCAACAACGTACAAAGTATTCCTGCCTTTGAAAACTTATAATTTGTATTTTTTTCATAGATTTTCCACAGGAACCATAGTTTTTTGACTTGGCTATAAAAGTGGACTACTTGTGTCATGCTGCTTTGATTTTGCAGCTTTCTAATGTTTTGTCTCTTCAACCTTCCCAACCTAGAGTCTTGTTTTGAATATTTTTCTTTATCGTGCAGGCAGATAATTATGAAAAAATATTTTCCCACATGAAGCCAAACAGCATACTTGGGCTGTCCCATGGTTTCCTTCTTGGGCATTTACAGTCAATGGGACTTGATTTTCCAAAACACTTCAGTGTGATTGCTGTATGCCCAAAGGGGATGGGTCCATCCGTAAGGAGGCTGTACGTCCAAGGCAAAGAGATAAATGGTGCTGGAATTAATTCAAGCTTTGCAGTCCACCAGGTGATCCTTGCACTACCTTATTCTTTATTTCTTCCCTCATTGAGGTGTCCCTGCCCATAATTATTTTATTTGATTAATTTATTTTAGTGGGGCTGAACTTAATA
Organism: Glycyrrhiza uralensis; assembly: GCA_030159175.1. Taxonomy (NCBI): domain Eukaryota; kingdom Viridiplantae; phylum Streptophyta; class Magnoliopsida; order Fabales; family Fabaceae; genus Glycyrrhiza; species Glycyrrhiza uralensis. Next base: position 48,302,997 of record BRZY01000003.1, on the reverse strand, counting down.
TCATTGCATGCAGGACGTGGATGGCAGGGCTACTGATGTTGCTTTGGGATGGTCTGTTGCCCTTGGTTCTCCTTTTACATTTGCCACTACATTAGAGCAGGAATACAAGAGTGACATCTTTGGGGAGAGAGGTAAGAATATATTTCTCACAGTGCCTTGATATTGTCCTTGAAGACTTATTGCCTAACTTCTGGTTATGGTTTATAGGAATTTTACTTGGTGCTGTTCATGGAGTTGTTGAATCCTTGTTTAGGAGGTACACTGAAAACGGAATGAGTGAAGATCTGGCTTATAAGAACACTGTTGAGTCCATAACAGGAATTATATCTAAAACCATCTCAACTAAGGTTGTGATCACATACTCATATCTTAATGCTAATTCTTGTCTCTTGGATTTTTTCCCTGAGCGTGTGAATGAGGGCTTGTGAGTTGTGACATCAACTTTGTTCTTTTTGTCTGGATAGGGCATGTTGGCTGTATATAATGCTTTATCTGAAGATGGAAAAAGGGAATTTGAGAAAGCATACAGTGCTTCATATTATCCCTGCATGGACATTTTGTATGAGTGCTATGAGGATGTAGCTAGTGGTAGTGAGATTCGCAGTGTTGTTTTGGCTGGGCGTCGCTTTTATGTAAGTGTATTTATTTCCCATTTAGAGTTGGCCTTCATGCAGCAGACTTAAAATTATATCTGTGTTTTACAGGAGAAAGAGGGTCTGCCTGCATTTCCCATGGGTAAAATTGATCAGACCCGGATGTGGAAAGTTGGCGAACGTGTTCGCTCTACAAGGCCAGCAGGTGATCTAGGCCCTTTATATCCATTTACTGCTGGTGTCTTTGTGGCATTGATGATGGCCCAGGTATGTTTCTTATTCTGTTAGCAATTTTTTTTTTGCTTGTTTGTTGGTAGTTGATATAGACCATGTACATATATTCCCTGCTGCAAGCAGTCCTTATTTTACTGTTAAATTGTAAATTTTGTTACAAAATTTCCAGATTGAGATCCTGAGGAAGAAAGGGCATTCTTACTCCGAAATCATTAACGAGAGTGTCATTGAGTCTGTCGATTCTCTGAATCCATTCATGCATGCTCGTGGTGTTTCTTTCATGGTTGATAACTGCTCAACCACAGCAAGGTTGGGTTCAAGGAAATGGGCTCCCCGGTTTGATTACATCCTAACACAGCAGGCCTTGGTGGCAGTGGACAATGGAGCACCTATCAACCAGGACCTACTCAGCAACTTCCTGTCAGACCCAGTGCACGGGGCCATTGAAGTTTGTGCTGAACTGAGACCTACAGTGGACATTTCAGTGCCGCCAGATGCAGACTTTGTCCGTCCTGAGTTGCGCCAGTCTAGTTAATTACAACTTGAAACCAATGATTGCTTTTCTTGAGCTGATTTCTTTCCAGAAAGCTCAGAACAGCATCTGTCCTGTTAGTGAGTTTTTATTTACATGGTTGAGTGCTGGTATGGAAGTTTTGTATCACCCCTTTGTAGTACTAAGATTTTACGAATGAGGAATGTTGCATACTGTGGTATTAGAAATGAGTTAATAAACTACGTTTTACAAATATTTGGGATGGTGTTGTTTACATCATCGCATTGCGGTTGACAAGACCTTTTCTGCTAGGGGTTCTTTTAAGAGGTTGAGGCGACGGATCAAGGATTTTGCTCTTACCATTATAGTGAGTGGAGTTTGTTTAAGTACGCTGTTCATTGGCCGGGGATTCAGAAGCTCTACAGTTTACCCAATAGTAATACCTAGGTTAGAACCATCACGAGTTTAGTAGTCACATTATTAAGAAGCTGGAATGGTCTGGATTAAATCGAGTAAAGTGAGAAGTTTCGAGTTTGTCAAAAGCCAATACTTGTAAGAGAATTATGCAGGACTTTTAGGGAGCATTTTCTATGTTCTAAAGAAGATTTGTGTGGAGTTCAAAAATATATATAAAAAAAAAAGCATGTCATCATAAAAAAAGAAGGGCGAACGATGTGATTTACTCTTAATATCTTCGTTGCATTGATAAATGCACTAGTATAGCAGTAGAGATACATAATACTACGTCGAAATACATACTTTAGGGAACAGAAGTATCAAGTTTGGCATTTAAGCAGTAGGGTAAGAAGCTTGCATTGCAATGCCACACAGTCCTTCAGCAGCAGCCACACCCCTTTGCATCCTAATGTACCCTTCTTCACCCCACTCAGTCCCCCACGAGTTCTTAACCAGCCAGTACTTAGTCCCATCATTACTAACACCATAACCCACAGCAGTGACACCGTGATCCAATTCGGTTCCACACGAACCGGTGAAGACACCACTTTTGTAGAACTGAAAGTCAGAGCCACTAGCATCAATGGCTACAGAAATTGGTTGACTGGCCACAGCTTTTTGCAGTGCCTGCTCATTGTTTGCAGGGACATCCTCGTACCCTGTAATGGTAGCAGCTGTGGTGGTTGCTGCATTTGTATTGCATTTTCCGTCAACACCCTGATAGGGGTATTTGGCTTCAGTGCTGAGTCCATGATTTTGGATGATGAATTTGAAAGCATCGTCCATAAGACCACCCTCACAACCTTGGTCCACACCTTTTGTGTCACAGTCAACAAGTTCTTGTTCTGATAAAGAGACCAACTTTCCAGTACTCAGCTGATGAATTCCTTCAGTTGCTGCAACAGCCGAGAAAGCCCAGCAACATCCTGCAAATTAAAACTTGCAAGAGTTAGATGACAATTCAATTTCTAATCTTTGACAATTCACACGTGAGATTCAATGCATTAAATAGATACTAACCACATTGGCCTTGGTCCTTCACAGGTGTCACTGCTCCTTTCTGCCTCCAATCCACTGTGGATGGCACTGCGGTCACATTTTCGTACTTAAAAGTAGTTGTTCTTGTGATTGAGGAGCACATATGCCCCTTGAATCTGTTTCTGGATGATGTGAACTCCTCATTGGTGAGGTCTGCAAATCGATTAATGCCTAGCTTGTATGGTTTATCGCCAGCATTGTTGGAGGCTTCAATGTAATTCACATTTTCCTTGAATATCATAAAACGCTTCTCCCTTTCCTGTGGATCCTTATAGGATCTGCCATAGCGAGCCATCCATTGCTCATGCCTCTCATACATGGAGGCATCTTGGAGAGTGCGAGATGTGACTTCAAAAGCCCACAATCCCAAACAGAGAAGCAATGCCAAGGAAATTTGACGCAACTGGTTTTTAGTGTCCATGGTAGCTAGTGCACTGTGACAATAATGAGAACAACTACTTCACGTTGATTAAATGTAAGAAAGATGTGTTGTGCTGATACCAAGGATTATTTGTTGTATTTATAGGAAAGTTTACGTTGTATTAAAAAATGTGAATTAGTCTTGTAGTTAAGTTTTCAATTCAAATATGAAAATACCATTTTTTTTCCTTTTCAAATCTGAAAACTCCTTTGGCTTCTACGTATACCTGTGAGAATTTTCGGAAGAAGATCCTTTTGTCTGGCCAGTCCGGGTCTTGCAGGTTGCAGCCTACTCTGGACAAATTACTTGTCAAGCATAACATTAAGCATGAATGACATTATTAATTAAATGACTTAAGTACAAAAATTATACACACACACACACATGTAATGATACGTTATATACGACTTCTTGTTCGTGTAGCCAACATACTGTATCAAGTATTAAAATTACTTTTTTTTAACTGAAGTACTAAGTATTAAAATTACTTAATGATTTATAAGAAAGTTATCAGTGAATTATAAATTAATTTAGTAGCTTTCAACTATATTCTCAAAACACATTTTTCTTCTACGTACCTGTGAATAATACCTTTTTGTCCGGGTCTATACACTCTGGACAAATTACTTATCAAGGGCAACGATGTAGAGGTTTTGATTCTGCTTTTCAAAGCGGTTGCTTGTCATTGCACTCTTCCAATATATTTTCACTAGGAATCATTACTATTAGAGACTCCAATACTACCTAATTGGCAAAAATAAAAGTTATATAGCTAGCAATATATGCCAACCTTATCTATCTAACTCATTTGAACGAACACTAAATGTTGAAAGTCTCACATCGACTAGAGATATAATTAATATAGTCTTTATAAGACATGAGCAATCCTCACTTTATAAGCTGATTTTGTGTGATTAAGTTAAATCACTAATCTATAAGAACCACTAAATCTAAGATAAGGGGGTTTTGTGGAATTGAATTAAACTTTAAACCAAAATTCTAAGACAAAAATAGGATGGATAGAACATTTAAATTATGGGCACATGAAAAAAAATTCTAGCCATAAAAGGCAATTAACTCTTGTATGAACACATGGAGTAGTTCATCTCCTTAGTTTTACCCTTCGTCATTCTTGTTTAATATATAGATTAAATCAATCCACATATTTGTATTGTATGTTTTTATAGTTTTAATAGTTTAAAAAAAATAAATTTATTTCCTATAAGTGAAAAATGTATTTACATATATTTTCTTTATCTATCCACTCTCACTCCTTGAAAGAAGAAGAGATAATTTTTTTTCCATTTCTTTCCTTTTCATTTCTATCTATTAAAGCAATATATCTTTTCCGCCCATTTAGTTATCAAATCAGGATGAAGTCTAGCATAGAATAGTTTATATGTGGTGTACGGTGGAATAGTTTCCAAAAACTATTCCAGCTATAAGTTATGTTTTCGTTGTGTTTATGCGGGGATGAGCATTGACCAAAAAAAAGGTGTCGATGACTTTCCCATTAGTACATTTTATTAGCACCTGTTACTTTTAACATTATTGGAAGCACCAATATATTTGATGTGCAAAAAATAACTTCAACAAATTTGACTTTTTCCATTTACTTCTTAAGATAGACAACAAAAGTAAAAATTATAGTGTTCATTAACTGATAATACTGAATGTCAAGATTCGTCAAAAAGCTCAAAATTATAGTCTTTTCGTTAACCGGTAATACTGAATATGAAGATTAGCATGCTGGTTCAATTGAAAATTCATCAGAACCACATTCTTTGTTCAGAAAATTATGCAGTGCTGCACATGCTAATAGAAGTTTTGCTTCTATTAAGCACACCACATAAGATATATATAAAATAAATAAATGAAATAGTTTTTCGGTCTATAGTTAAAACAGAATTAAAATAAATAAATGAAAAACCAGTAAAAAACTTTTTATTTATCAAAAATAAAATTAAAAAAATTATATCCTAAAAATTATAGAAACAAAAAATTATAAATAAACATGTTAAGAAATACTATTACAATTATCAAATCAAATCAATAAAAAATTACAAATGAAACCTAAAAATTTATATGAACTAAAAATATAAATGAAATCTGCTAAGAAAACTATTATATTTATAAAAATAAAAAAAGGATCACGAATGGAAAAATAATTGAAATTTGAAAAACGATAAATTTATTATATTAATTTTAAATAAGTAAATACAAAGAGGGTAAAAAAAATAGAAAAATCACATTTGACCAAAAACTGTAGTGAAAGATTATGAAATAAAAAGATAAAAAAAATTGCATTTGATTACTATAGCGTTTGAGGAGGTAAAGTACAAAAAGAATTTACACACTTATCTACAACATTGCCATACAAGCCAAGCATATTCAACGTGTACATAATGTTTAAAGAAAATTGATCGGGAAAAGGAAAAAAGAATAACAAAAAAGAAGAAATACCCAGTGAGTTTGACAATGTTGCAACAGCAACAAAAAAAATTCTAAAAAGTTTCAAGGGTTTGGATGAGATTGTTGAATGAGTCTAATCTTTATATTTTTCACTTAAAAGTCGTACAAAATCGACCATACAGAATAATCCATCGAAATTTATTTTTTTTAATACCAAGAGACTTTTATTAAGTTGTAAAAAATCTCAATTTAATACCACTGGATTTCGTTGTCCTCTTTAAAAAGTCATTATAGTCTTAATTAAATACTTTTAGATTTTTTTATGTTATTAAAAATTCTTTATTTAATACTACAAGATTTTATTATAACTAAAAAATCTACATAAAATTAAAATCATTTACTGTCCTAATCCAATTGCCCCCCTTAATTAGCCATTTTTTCATCCAATTTGCTAAGTCCTACGTTAAACGCAATGCATGTATTGACCACAGTGTATTGCTTTAAGCAAATTGACCACTGTGGATGCGTTCCAAGATCCCGAGGTTCAAGTCTAAGTTTGCTGGTTTCACCCAGTTTGGTCATCGACACCTTTTTTTTTTTGTCAATGCTCATCCCCGCGTAAACACAACGAAAACATAACTCATAGCTGGAATAGTTTTTGGAAACTATTCCACCGTACACCACATATAAACTATTCCACGCTAGACTTCACAATCAAATCAGATACAAAGTATAAAGTAGTTGATATTAATGCCAAATATAATAACTAATTTATTATTTTTTTTCTTATTTGTTTCTCATTCAAAAAGTTTTGTGAAATTTAGTTTATAAGTACTTTAATATTTATTGAATCATGCATAAAATGCGCTACACCTCCGTCTACTGAAGAAGGCGTGAATTGTGAATTTAATAACGCAACACTTGTTATAGTTATATAGTTCTTAGGCCAAATCTGTCGTCTTATTCAAAATCTACCACTTGGCTTGTTTTCAAGCTTGGTACTTTCACTACTTTGCAATTAATAAAGGTATTTTGTTAATTACCTTCTATTTACGTCTCGATTATTGTCGAATATGGAAAATAATTCCAAGTAAATATACTATATATTGGATATTGGATTTGGAAGAATACCAGTTTTCATTTGGTCATGCATTAGCATTTTGCATGCACATGAATTTGATCAAGTTTTCAAACCTACATTTTTATATTTCAAAACTTTTCCAATAAGAACAGGGCGTATTTTAGCACCTTTTAGTGATCAAGCCTTTTACGCATGACTAATAATTTGTCCATAGTACCTAGTTAGATCCGGACACAAGGGTCTCATTCAGAAAATTCTCACAGGAAAGTTGTTTTGAGCTTCGAATTGAAAACCACAAATATATATATATATATATATATTAATGTACAATTCAGCGTTAACTTGCCTATAAATACCACAAAAAAGTCTTGAGTACTACACAAGCACAACACATCTTCTCACTTTTAATTACTGCTAATTAATCACACCAAAGTAGCTACCATGGATACCAAAAACCAGTTGCGTCAAATTTCCTTGGCATTGCTTCTCTGTTTGGGATTGTGGGCTTTTGAAGTCACATCTCGCACTCTCCAAGATGCCTCCATGTATGAGAGGCATGAGCAATGGATGGCTCGCTATGGCAGATCCTATAAGGATCCACAGGAAAGGGAGAAGCGTTTTATGATATTCAAGGAAAATGTGAATTACATTGAAGCCTCCAACAATGCTGGCAATAAACCATACAAGCTAGGCATTAATCGATTTGCAGACCTCACCAATGAGGAGTTCACATCATCCAGAAACAGATTCAAGGGGCATATGTGCTCCTCAATCACAAGAACAACTACTTTTAAGTACGAAAATGTGACCGCAGTGCCATCCACAGTGGATTGGAGGCAGAAAGGAGCAGTGACACCTGTGAAGGACCAAGGCCAATGTGGTTAGTATCTATTTAATGCATTGAATCTCACATGTGAATTGTCAAAGATTAGAAATTGAATTGTCATCTAACTCTTGCAAGTTTTAATTTGCAGGATGTTGCTGGGCTTTCTCTGCTGTTGCAGCAACTGAAGGAATTCATCAGCTGAGTACTGGAAAGTTGGTCTCTTTATCAGAACAAGAACTTGTTGACTGTGACACAAAGGGTGTGGACCAAGGTTGTGAGGGTGGTCTTATGGATGATGCTTTCAAATTCATCATCCAGAATCATGGACTCAGCACTGAAGCCAAATACCCCTATCAGGGTGTTGACGGAAAATGCAATGCAAATGCAGCAACCACCACAGCTGCTACCATTACAGGGTACGAGGATGTCCCTGCAAACAATGAGCAGGCACTACAAAAAGCTGTGGCTAGTCAACCAATTTCTGTAGCCATTGATGCTAGTGGCTCTGACTTTCAGTTCTACAAAAGTGGTGTCTTCACCGGTTCGTGTGGAACCGAATTGGATCACGGTGTCACTGCTGTGGGCTATGGTGTTAGTAATGATGGGACTAAGTACTGGCTGGTTAAGAACTCGTGGGGAACTGAGTGGGGTGAAGAAGGGTACATTAGGATGCAAAGGGGTGTGGCTGCTGCTGAAGGACTCTGTGGCATTGCAATGCAAGCTTCTTACCCTACTGCATAATTTTAAGATTTGGACACCACTATTCCTAATTAAACTATATATAGTTCTACGGTCTTTACTTTTATGTCTCATCCTGCTCAGATGCAGTTGTGTATAACTTTAATGTATCTTCTACTTGAAGCATTGTGCTTGTCATCAATCAATTACTATACAATGAAAAGTGAATCTTTGTTATGACTTTTGGCGGACATGATTTCATCTGTAAATAAAATACCAAATCACCATATTAAGAAATTAAGAAATAAAATGTTAAACCATAGAATTACAGGATTAGGAAATCAAAGAATATATTGTCAAGATCCGAGAACTGAAAACGAAGGAGTAGCGTATTCATCAGGGGAAGGAGTTGAATCTCAAGTCATTAATTAGGTTCTAAATTATGAAACCAGAAACCTGACAAGCAAACGTGGTTTGCATTTTGATGTGATTTTACCATATTGACTTAAATACCAAACTAAATTAACTCTAGTGAGAGTATATGGTTATTGGAACCTCGCCTGTGATGAGGAAATCGGCTTATTACAAGTTCGTTGCAAACATTATTTGAATCGCATTCTTTCAACATTGTTATCAATATGGATTTTGTTAATTTTTGACTGAATTTTTTAACTCTTCTACAGTATAAAAGATTTTAGTGATCAGTCCTTTGTAATTATTCTATAACTAGATATAAACTCACACAATACACAAGTGTAATAATTCATTTAGAGGATAATTTTAATGAATAAATTAACAGTTAATACTATATGCAAATACCTAATGAATCATAAATATGTACATCAAATATTAAAAATATTTACTTTACGGTTCACTTTAGTGAAGTAAAATTGAAAGTTAAAAAAATTACAGAGATATCTCTTTATTTAAATTTTTATTGTAAATGTGAACTAACAAATAACAACAGAGTAATATTACATTACATAATCCCTGCAAGAAAATTTAAATAAAAATAAAATTTAGTTGGGTAAAGAGGAGGAGAAAACAATTAACAAACCGGTAACGAACTTCTGAAATAGCGCGGGAGGAGGGGTATAAAAAGTTGGCGGTTCCCTCCCTCTCGCTATAGTTTCTGTTTGGATGGCAACAATGGCAGAAGAATCATCAGCGGGGATGATGGTGGAGTCGCACGCAAGCTCCTCGAGGAAACGACAAGCCAAGAACGACAAGCTCTGCCTCGAGGACTACCTCCACTTCCTTCACTCTCGCCAAACGCTTCATCTCACCATGAGTCAACTCAATCAGGTTCCGTTCCTTCCACTATATTCTATACACCAAACCCTATTTTCCATAATTCTCCTGATATTTTCTCTTCTCTAAACACTCTACAATTCCTGCAGGTCATCCGTATTCACGGCTTCAAGAAAATCCATCATGCTCCCAAGGTTCTATTCACTCTTTTTTTTTCCCTTATTTATTTATTTTATTTATCACTGAGGTTTTGAAATTCAACTGTCACAAGTGAATTTAGAAGTACTAGTTAGTCTAGAATCTCTGTTTGGCTAAACAGAGATTCTCATTTTTAATGTTGCTGTCGCTCCGCGAACTTGAGAGAACAAGAGATTGTTCATGAATAGTTTGGATCTCATTCGCAGAAGACGTTGATCGATGCTGTGGACGCGCTCGATCTGGTGGATCTGCCGCGGTCGACGCTCGGCGACAGCGTTTCGGCGTTCGCCGTGCTGACGCTGGAGGAGGCGATTGCCGATCTCGGCGAGCTGAACTGGCAAGAGTGCTGCGTCACCTCTATTCAGAAACTCTGCAGCCCCTGCAACGGCCAGAGCTTGCTCCCTGCTTCCTCCGATAAGAACCTCCGAGCCGTGAACCACTCGCAGTCGCAAAGCCACGCCCAGAAGACCAAAAGAGTGGACGAAATGTATGTAGGCCTCGTCCCCGAAGCTTCCAGGAGAAGGCTTCAAGCAACGAAAATGGTGCCGAGGCGAAAGAGGAGCAGTGTTCCCGCTCTTGACCCTGCCACCTCAGCTGTGGATTCTGCTTCGCTCGCTTCATGCTGAATATAAATCACCCTCTCTCTATCACACTCTCACTCACCACACTTTCCGTTATAAGTATATGCGTTGTTCCATTTAGCCAAGGTTAGAATTGGATTATGACTATGTAAAGTGGTACTGTGTAAAGGGCAAGGAGAGTGGATATGATACTTCATATCATCAGTATTATATAGGTTTGGTGAGTGACCGAATAAGGATATTCTCTAGGATTTTTCATATTTGAGCTACATGTATCATTCTGACCGAATTGCCTCACGAAAATGCCTAGTGGTTTTCCTTTGAATCATTTCCCTAACACTAATCCGTCCAATGAGCATCATTATCTTTTTTTACCCTGATATCCAATGCGCTCTCTCCCTCCCTCCCCCCCTCCCTCCCTGCAGCCAACAAGGAGGATTTTCCATTGACCAGAATCACGGTCACTGTTCACATCAATTACACAAGATAAATGCTTTTTGTAACTAATGCAATGATACCAAATGTTACACCAAAGACGTTATTCCGTCAAAAATGCTCTCTAGATTTTGTTTATCCTAATAATATTTATTTAAAAAAAAAATATAAAACAGCCATGTCTAAATTCGTCACTTATTAGTGCAAAGAATTCGAGTAGGGTTGACTATACAAGTATGTTGCAAATGAGCCATAGTAGTCCCAATTTTATAACGATAACGATTGAAAGGATATGATGCATTAGGAGAGAAACAAGGATATGATGCATTACAAGTCTGTGAGGGAACACTTTATGTTGACTTGGCATCGCAGTTGTTCACTCTCCCAAACCCGAGCCCCAATTTTATTGTTGCAATCATATTTCATAAACATATATACCCCGTGCGTACGGATTATTGCCAAAAACAAATTTTTCCATTGCTAAAATAAAAATAATAGTGTAACAGGTTCACTGTGTTGGATTGAAGTATTTGGCAAGGCAAGCAAGATTCACAATAATGAGCATTACCCTAATTTAAGCATAGAAGAACAAGAAAGTATTTATATCATGAGGCCCTCAGAACAGCGATATCACTCGTCAGCTTCTCCCAGTTTTCCTCATTGGCCTTTTATTTGCTTACTATCTTTGACATTTCGTGACGGCATAATTGGTAAGATTCAAATTCAAAATACTATATAAATATAATCCAAGAATCAATCTTCAAGATAGCAGTTTTCTCTGTATGAAGTTGCAAAATTATCCATTGCAACAAGAAACACACAAGCAATACTCCTTAGTCCTTCACGGACATGAGGTAATAAAGCTTTGAAACGAAAATAGGCCATTTCCAGACACCACAGGAAGAAAACAGACCACAATGTAGCAGAAATGGAGTTTCTTTTTCCCCTGGTGGGGAAGTGTGGCCTATCAACAAGAAACAAAAACAATGAAAACCTGTATCTAGCTGATTCAAAGATAAGCAATAAGCTCATGTTTCATTTTCAGTTCATACGCATGAAATCCCACGGGGCCACCAGCCATCAGCCTCACTAAAAAAAGTAATGGGTTGAATAAATTAAAGCAGTCAAATGGAAATGATAATGATATCAACAGCAACCATGTACATTACTCACCTCTACATCCTCATGTCCACCAACCTTGGCAGTGCCATTCACTTTCACAGAATCTTCTGTAACAGCAGGCAGAGAAAAGAAAATGCAATAACATTAGAGTTGCAGAAACAAAGCACTGAAAGTAAAAAGGACATAATTCTTACAAAAAGACAAAATTTTGTGACTTCACGATACTAGCTAACGACGTAGTAGTTGATGAACACAAGTCATAAGTGGAAATGAATTCCTTCTATGCCAAGCAGAATATCTCACTCTATTACACCAAGAAGAATAACATTGACTTGATCAAAATACAGCAAGACTCTTCCTTCCCTTAATTTCACAAATACAATAATGAATCATCCCTAATACCCATCCCCACGAAGAACAGTGACCTAATTCCTTTTCTACAAGCTGCACGTGTGAAAAGAGATATATACATACTTACATGCTAAGCACTTTCAAGTAGCTCTCAGATAATATTAAGCCAATGATAGTAACTATGGTACTTAAGTACTAAATTGGAAAAAAAAATGATGAGAAAATAGTAAACCAAAATGAAGAACAAGTCTTTTGGTAATATTTACCTCCCTCTTCTGGGATATCAGAAGTCCACAAGGTAAGGTTGTCCCTGAGAAGCTGCATGATCAAGGTGCTATCTTTGTATGACTCCTCATTCAAGGTGTCAAGCTCAGAAATAGCTTCATCAAAGGCTTGCTTTGCAAGATGACAGGCCCTGGAAAGAAAATATGTATAAAATTTCCCACTGAACACAACACATTAATCTATGTGATTCAGGACAGAAATCAAACTAACAAACCTCTCTGGTGAATTCATGATCTCATAGTAGAAAACGGAGAAATTTAAAGCCAGACCCAATCGGATGGGATGAGTGGGAGGTAATTCAGCATCTGCTGCTGTGGTAGCAGACTGCAATGAAACAAAACAAACTAGTATTATGTGAGGCATTTGATAAAGCATTGAGGAAGAAACTCCTTTGGACAACTTTTCTTTCAGATAGTATATTGTTAAATACGAGCCAGAGAAAAAAAGATTAAAAACTGAACAGCAGAAACTAATTTTTTATGAAAAAAAAGGGAAAAAAACAGCTAGAAAAGTAACAATTACAATTCACAAGTTCTTTTTCATAGCAAAAAAAACTTGTTAAATATATAGCAATAAAAGGAATGCTAGCTATACACTATTTATAATTGGTGAATTTCGTGTGAGATTCACTAAATCATGTAGGTCCCACTCCCTATTTGGTGAGACTAACTTGAATTTCAAACAATAATACCATGTTGAGAAAAGTGTGTCGCTAGCATTTCACATAGCAATAATAGGCAGATATTGTTGGTACACATTACATAAGAATAATAGGAAAAAAAAAATCTACCGAGTGTAAAATTGCAGGAAGACGAGACAAAATTCTCCAATGCCAGTAATCAATCCAGCTTTAACAACTTGATAGAATATAATATATAGCAGGAAAGGGGGCGAGACCAATACTCCTAACGTACCAATGATTTGATTGTAATAAATTTCATATTTCATATGCCTTTACTATAAAGGATATCCCAAATCACCTAATGCCGACAGGCAGCAGGTTAAAAATACCCTTTCTTTTTCTTGGCTTAACATCATTAAAGTTCGAACATTTATCCCATTAAATCAATAGAAGACACCAAAAGAACACCATGCAACAACAACAACACAATTATATCAAGGATGAAGAAACCCACACTTTGTATTGGATTGTGCAATTCAAAAAAGTGTACCAACTTTCTTAGTAAATATCATGTAAAGTTGTCAACAATAATATGATATAAAAGTTTTATCAAGGGGAAAAAACTCAATATTAGACCAAACATGAAAGGCTAAAAAATCCTCTCCAATCAATCACCACAGTCACTGGCCAGGTGCAACTGTCATATAGAGTGTGAAAGACAATAAAAATTGCACCTCATATGCTTTCATTGACTGATCAGCAGCCTCTTTCTTCTCATTCCCTGACTTAAACTCTGCAAGATATCGATAATAATCTCCTTTCCTGCAATTCGAATTTAGATCAGTTGAGCGCCCTTCAATCATAATCAAAACAAAAAATAAATAATAAAACACCAAAATCTGTAATAGAGAATGAGACATGAATGCTCACATCTTATAATAAAACACAGTTGATTCACCAGCTGCAGCTGAAGGAATAAGATGTTCATCAATCACTCTCATAACATCATTACAGATGTTCGAAAGCTCTGATTCAACCCTTTGCCTATATTCCCTAATCCGTTTTACATTTACTTCATGTCCTTTTGCTTCTTCCTTTTGCTCTATGGAAGACATGATCCTCCACGATGCTCTGCGAGCACCAATCACATTCTTATAACCAACGGAAAGCAAATTTCTCTCCTCAATGGTCAGTTCAACATCTAGATTTGCAACTTTCCTCATTGCATCCACCATCTCTGTTAGATGCAAGAATAAAACATCATAAACCAAGATTCACACTTGTTAAAATCCGAAGTTAAAAAAATAATTACACACAAGGAAAAAAAAAACAAACTTTTCCAATTGAGAAGATCATGGCAGATAAAAGTACTTCAGTACTGTCAGTACCACCAAGCCAAAACTTACATGCAGCATGCGATTTTGTTCAGGCTACATGTTGCTGAAACATGTCATTATAAAGTGGAATCCGCTATGAAATGTGAACAACTCAACCTTAAGCTCTGATTGTTGGGACCTAAAATCTCAGAGACCTCTAATCTTGGGTTCCACTAAAAATGTAAGCTTGTAGTAGTTCAATAACATAAATTGTACACACTTCATGGATGTAACAACAAGCAAAGCTACTGATTTTTCAGAACAAGGAATTCCAACATCATATTTAATCATTAATTAAGAGAAAAAAACTCATACTTTTAGTAGGAATTAAATTTAAATTAAATTAAATTATCCCCCCGCCCACACTCCCCATAAAAGAAAAACATTGCAGTTTTAATTAAGAGAACTAATTCATCCCTCTTTGCACTAATTAAACAGAGAGAGCTGCATTGATGAGTAGTGAGTGTAAAATGGAAGAAAAGCACAAAACTTTAATGATGTGGGGGAGCATATGTGATGTAATCTATGTGCAGTGCATGTAACAGAGAGTTCGAAATGGAAATGGAAGTGGGGGAGGAGGAAGAAGGAAGTAACAACCGTCGTATCGCTCGGCTTGCTCGGCGAGCTTTGCGACATAGACGAAGTTCTCGCGCTCCTTCGAGGAACCCATACCCGATCAGATCTCTCTCTCTCTCTCTCCTTCTTTGCCGGAGTGTGGAGTGTCTGTAGTACTGTCTGTACTTTGTAGTGTTGTACGAGAGTGTCGCTGTCGGAGCAAAATAGGATTGCGTGTAAATGTCATATAATTCTAATCTAATTCCAGTCCTTTTTTTTTTGGTCAATCAGAATTCCAGTCCTTGAATTGACCTCGACAAATGTCTAACCCTACAACGTTGGGCCTCGCCTAGGAGAAAGAACCAACGGGTTGGGCCCAATGATATTGTATTGAATATTGACCAAAAAAAAATGGCTTGGGTTGGGGACTTGGGGAGTGGGTGCTTTTTGGTTGAGTTTCATCCAAATACATGACATACATGACATGTTATATATTTGAGCTCATTCTCAAAGGGATAAGGTAGCGACTCACGCTCTGAAACCCTATTTCTTAAAGCCGCCGCCACCTCGCCCCATGCTTTGCTTCCCGTCAAATCCAAAGCTCCTGGTTCGGTCTCTTCGGCACTTTGGCCTCCACAACTCGCCTTGCCATGGCCATGTCTCAGGCTACCGTTTAAGCTCCTCTGCGACGGGTTTGAAGGGCGACGCCTCTGCGCTTTGGTTCGGCCATGAGCCGACCGCGTTTGGAGGGCGGTGACGACTCCTTCTGCTGCTCGGGTGGGCTTCTCTGTGGGTCCTGGGTGGTGGCGTCGGTGTTGGTCTATGTTGTCCATGGAGGTTGTTGGTGGTCCGGCCGTTTTGTCTGATGGCAACTCGTTGGGTGGTTGTTTGGTTTGTTTAGTTTGTTTTTATCATTGCTGTTGTTGGTTTTTTGTTTTTGGTGGTTGTGTTCTTTGTTGTGGTTGTTGTTGGTGTTTTTTCTTTTGTCGTTTCCTACTTTTCGTCCTCGCTGGCACTCGTCTCTGGCTCCATCGTCGTCTCCGTCTCGTCTAGCTTACCTCCTCTGGTGCCCCTGTAACTCCATGTCATCCGACAAGCTCTGGCCTCTGCCGTCCCTGTCCAGCTTGGAGTTGGGCTCTGGTACTTTGACATCCGGGCATTTTGGTGAGATAGAAGGTTTTGGGTGCCCCAAATGGGCCAAACCCGACCCAACTCATTATTTTTTTGGTGTCTTTGGTGTGCTAGGTTGTTTGATCAGTGTGGCTTTGATTGTAGTTTGTTTGGTTGTGTTGTTGTCCTTTGGGACTTAGTCAGAGCATAGTTGTGTTTTTCGGTTGATTTGTGCTATTGCCTATCTGGCTTTGGGCTAGTTGTAGCCTGACATGTTGGCCTGTGTATTCCTTGGGCTTGGCCCTTTATTAATATACTTGATCTTTGGATAAAAAAAAAATACATGACATGTTTAGATAAATAATTTATTTAAATATTTATTGTATAAATATTTATATATAGGTTATTTTTTCGACCAAAAAAATATATAGGTTATTTTTATAATTAAAGAGGAAATATAATTAAAATAACTATTTTAATAAAATATTCTAGAGAAATTATAAAAATAAGGCTAAAATAATTTATGATATGATCTTAAGCTATTTTCATAAGATTTGTTAAATACTCTCACAAGTATTTATATATCAATAAATAAATTTAAATAAACTTTACATAAACTCCAAATGCACGTTAATTTGAATCTCATTGTGACACAATATTTTGACAGTGTTGTGTAACATTCTTTTTAATCTGTCCCCATTCGATTACCATCTAGCTCATATTCAATCAAGACCATTTGTAAATAAAATATTAAAAAAAATCATGGCAACTGGAGGACCGATACATCATTTTCAAAATGTATCTTAAACGGAGCCCATCTTAATCACCAAAATTTAAGAATAGATACACATTATTAATTTATTTACTTTAGATACAAATTTACTTCAAAAGGGATTTTTTTTAAAACTGTGAATATAATGTACATTAAGAGGAAGGGATTGATAAGCTTGGTCCAAGACATGATTTTTTTTTGGGTACAAGGTTCAAGACATGATTTGATACACATATAGCGACTAATTAAAATATATTTACTTATTTAATTTAAATTGTTTTATCATCTTGATCACTAAAAGTTAAAAATGGATACACGTTTACTTATTTACTTTAGATACAAATTTATCTGAAAAGGGATTTTCCAAAACTATGAATAAAATGTACGTTAAGAGGTAGGGATCAATGAACTTGACTCGAGACATGATACAATGTAGCAAATCAAGTAAAAATATATTTACTTATTTAATTTAAATTGTATTATTATCTTAATTACTAAAGTTTAAGAATAGATACATGTTTATTTATTTACTTACTTTAGATATAAGTTTACTTTAAAAGGGATTTTCCAAAACAATGAATGGAATGTATGTCAGGAGGCCAAGATCGATAAACTTATTTGAAGACATAATACACATGGTGACTCAAGCATCAACGGATCATGTTTATTATTTTGATATCAATATCATATTTCATTCAAGCCCTAGTTTTAAAAGTAACACCTCAAATATGGTAGCGAATAAGTAAAAGTATATTATGATCAAAACATGGATCAAAAAATTGAATTACAAAAAGAATGTGATATATTGGGTGAAGATTGCACATGAAAATAGTTTTCTTGGTCTCCTGTTAGAAAATTTCTTCTCAATTGTCAACATACACGGTACTTAGTACATCAAGTAAAAGAAACTCAATTCTAATAGAGTTGCATGAGATTTTACATTATAGTTCATAGGTTTTGCATCTTTAATTTAATATATTGTTAGGAAAAAATATATTTACTTATTTAATTCAAATTGTATTATCTTCTTATTCGCTAAAATTAAAGTATAGATACATATGTTTATTTTTTAGCTTTAGATTCTATTCCGACCTCAAGTCCGCGACATCATTTAGTAATCAGAACCTATGTATTATCCGCTTATAAACTGCCTTTGGCCTCTCAACTCCTCCTAAGCCTCAATTTAATGAGACTTGACTACTCACACTTGTACCAACTTAATTTCTCCCCCAAAAGTGTGAGTCTCCCACATCACTTTGCATGTATCAACTTGCCCACTCACCCTTGTGAGTCACCCTGCTTCCAACGAGACACAATGCCTGACTCCCCCGTTCTTTTGATACAAGGATCCAACACCTCCTTTGACACCTGTGACCTATATCCACTCTCGCTCCCCCTAACAGGCCTAGCCTCGTGGGGCTCGATTCCCACAGATTGTGCCAATTGTTGGGGAGAACTAGGACGTACGAGAGCATCATCGGGCCTCATGGGCTAATGATAGAACCTTCAAGAGACTTCGACACCACACTAGTACTTTCACCAAAAACCTTAAGACAATAGGTATATGGTCATCTCTCCCATATATCCTTCGACAAGTTCATTCCTAACTAACGTGAAACTTGACTACTCACACTTGTACCAACATACTCAATGTTGGGCATGAATAAAACCAAAACCAAAACACTCTTAAGTTGCTAATTGTGTTATGTCTCCTTTCAATGTATGTGTCTCATTTTAGAATCTTATTGGAAGAGAAATCAACCAATCAATCGTTGTGTTGCTAAAGAAAATGCCATTTGAAGGCAAAATACCTACAACATGAAGGACTTGTTCATATCAAGACCAGCCTAAAGAACTTGAAAAAAATTATAAACCACAACACGTGGCTGATAGAGAAAGCAATAGATCAAAGGAAAGTACGAGAGCGTTATCTCCAATTTCATATCATGAATATGAACCTACCCATTAAAATTACTACAAATATGTTAATAGTATTATGGAGAAGAGGAATGTGGAAAGATAATAAAGTGGAGTATGGATACTGCAACATAAATCCATAGTAATTCATTCACATATTTTAGATCAAATGCAGGGGAAGAAAAAAAAAATACTATTTATGAACTTTAGACGAGTTTTTCACTTCACCTCTTCTCTATCTTTTTTGGGTCAAATCTTCACTTCTTCTCTATAAGCTAAAAAGAAAAAAGAAACACTAAAAGAATGAACCTTTATTTTGGACCAAAAAAAAAAAAGAATGAACCTTTATTTTTTTATTAATTTTTTTTGATACATTTTTTATTAATTTTGTGGTCAAGGGAGAATATTTTTTTTGATGACTTTTGGTCAAGGGAGAATGAACCTTTATATATTCCTTTCCTTGACAAACGATATCCAGGATAAGAGAATGGGCTAGTGAAAGGAAAATAGTCTAGGATTCAATCCCCAGAATAATGCAATCCCAAACATACTTTAGGCCCATCTTAATCAGCACCATTAATTAACTAATAAATGTAAGTTTACCAATTGGTTAATGTTACTTCTCGTGTCAAACATATCCTCCCACACGATTTCAACGGGTTTTACGTTCCTTCTTGGTTTTATTTGGTCCTTAAGGTCCCCAGAACTTGGTCCACATCTCCCACCATATTTAAAAGCCCCCTTGACACCTCCATTGTCCTTAATGATTATGCAGACGGCGTCTCATCTTTTACGTGTTTTGTGTTAATAATGTGTAATGTAATGCATGTCTTATTTGTAATTTTGTATGTAATGTTACATTGTAAAACGCTTCAACATGTAATATGCCATTTATTAAATGTGTAAATCTATGCATAATAACAATGTCGTGTGCTATTTTGAGTTAATTGGTAGTAAAAATTTGAAGTACTTCAGTGCTGTTTATGATATTCATCGTCTTGCTTAGATTGCATTTGAACGTTTGAACATGTTTCCTAAAAATTTATTGAAGTTTTCTTTATTCTTAAGTATTTGAATTCAAGAATACAAATTATTTAAAGAAAAATGAGGGTGATAAGAATATAACACATCCCCTTGGGCACAAAAGAAATTAATACATGTAAGTGATATATCAAAAAATATAATACATTGTAAGTTTTTTAATAATGTTTTAGTATATATTTTTATGTTCAATGTTTTAGTATTTTTTTTGACAGATTAATAATGTTTTAGTATTTTTAATATCAATTAAGAAAACAATTTAAATGTGATATATATGATTATAAAGATATACTAAAATAAAAATACAAATAACAATTGATTAAAAATACAATCATGATCATATAACAAATCACAATTAATTAATTTTTAAATGTGAAAACAGCTGTTATTGAGTAAGTAACTCAATTATTATTATATACCCATTGACTGTCAAAAAAAAAAAAACCGTTCACATGTTTTGTCACACCCACATCAGCTCTGGATCCCAGCCCACAAAACTTTCTAAACCCCCCAAGAGAGGATATAAACCATTGGCCTAAACTAAGATGAAATCAGGACCATGGGATCACATAAATTCCCTTTTCTGTTCCCAGAATCCCAACCCCCAACACACAGATCAGAGATCACACCCCCACCACTCACCCTCCTCAACTACTACTCCCTATATAACAGCATAGTGAGTTACTGCGTGCGTATGCACACCCACAAGAGCTACAAGTCACATTTTATAAAACAATTCTGATCTCTCTTAATTTCTTTCACACCACCCACCCATCACTCCCTCTCTCTTTCTCTCTCAGGCCTAAGCTAGCAGTCATGCGTCCCCCAGTGAGAAGAGTTCATTTCCAAGTGGGAGACAAAGTCGAAGTCTGCAGCGACGAAGAGGGGTTCAAGGACTCCTACTATGAAGCCACAATCGAGTCGTGTCTCGAGAATGGCACATACATGGTTCGCTATAAGAACCTCATCGAGGACAACGAGTCCAAGAGGCCCTTGAGGGAAGTGGTATATCCCAAGTCTCTTCGACCCTTGCCCCCACGTATCCCTGTGCCCGAGTTCACTATCTACCAGCGTGTCGATGCTTTCGACAATGATGGCTGGTGGATGGGTAAGGTGACTATGATCTACCCTCCCGAGAAAAAGAGGGGTTTAACTCGCTACACCGTCTATTTCCGCTCCACCGATGAGGTTGTCACCTACCCGTCCAATCGGGTTAGGATTCACCAAGAGTGGATGGGTGGGGAATGGATTCCTATGTAATCCATCCATCCATCCATTTACATCTTCATCATCGTCACCAATATGATGATGGGTTGTGGCTGCTTGCTCGCTCGCTCGCTAGTTTTTCTTTCTTTAATTTTTTCTTGTTGTAGTCTTTATATGTGTACTATTAGAATTGGAATTTGTATATGGGTCTGTAAGACTAGTGTATAATTAAGCCATGAGTGACCCCTTGTTATGTTATATGTACTTCCAATTGGTATTTCACAATATTAATTCAATCTCTCTTCAATTCAAACCACAGTTCTCTCCCTTTTTCTTTGGTTAATTTTGTGTTTCATTTTAATTCTTTTATTACTGTGGGTGCTATACAAGGGGCTGGGTTGCGGTTTCTTGAAAACTCCCAAGAAAAACCTGCAATTGGAGGCGATTGTTTGCATATCATATTTGCTTTGACCTTATGTGCCGTTGCAGAGAAGTGTTATCCATTAAGGCGCTGCTTCGAACACCAATGAGGCACGACGGTAAAGTGGGTTCGTTTGATAATAATAATAATAATATATTGTACCATATTTTGGTCATTTGCAATTTGGTAACTCCATCTTTTTTCTTGATAAATATTAAATAACGCTAACCTTACTGGTTTGGCTTTCGTCAAAAGAATCTTACCGTAAATTGTTATCACTATCTAAGCAAATTGGCTAAAAGATTAATGTGATTATTGGATATATATCCATTAATATTTGGATACTCAATCTTGCCGTAAAAGATTTTATATATTTATGCCGACAACTGATCATCAAATCCACGCATCTAAGTTCGTTTCAGATACTCTTGATCTTGTCAAACATTATGGAGGATAAATTAAACCAATAGGCGTATTTTGTGTATTGTAAAGGGTACTTTTGCAAAATGAAAAAAATTAGATTTTAAAAAGATTGATTTCATTAATAGAATATATTTTAATTGTATGCATTAAAATATGAAAAACTATACATATTTGAAAATCTGTACTGGTCCAATTGATAAAAAAATTAATTTAATAATAATTTAGGAATATCCTATTATGTTTAATATTGAATGTTTGAACAAATATAATATAAGTATTCATTAAAGAAATTAAGGACAGTAATATTTTCTTAATTTCTTTATTGAGTAATTAATTAAATATTAAATTAATATTAATTTAATTTACATTACTTGGTAATATAAAAACTATGATTACTATTCGCAATTAATGTTATTTTTTTGAAAAAAAAAACGTATAATATAATTTAATGAGAAAGGATAAGATGTGCTAAAGTTATCTCATATTTAAGAATAAGACATAAAATTTATTATATAAAAATAAATTTAATATTTTTTCAAAAAGATTGATTTCGTTAATATAAAACATCTTAATTATAATAAAAGAAAAATATACATATTTGAAACTCTTACTTTTGAAAATCTTTAAAAATTGGTCCAATTGATAAAAATTAATTTAGTAATAATTTGTATATTCCTATTATTAATTCTGTGATAATATATTCCTTTTGTTTTTAATATTGAATGTTTGACCGTAAATATAAATATAAATTAAGGAAACTAAGGAAAGTAATATTTTTTATTGAATAACTAATTAAAGCGAAAATTAATATTATTTTAATTAATTTGACTTAGTAATAAAAACAATTAATGATTTTTTGAAAGAAAAACGTATAGTATAATTTAATGGGAAACGATAATATGTATTAAAGTTATCTCATATTTAAGAATAAGACTTATATTTATTATAAATAAATTAAGAATTATTATTATTATCGCAATAAAGTAAAGTTTCACACTTAAACCATCCTCAACGTAGGTTTCTATGCGGTCCTTAAATTTAAGAAATCGTTCCTTATTGAGTTGAGTTTTAGAGCATCTCTGATGGGAGAGCTTAAAGTGGGTTGCTTAATTCATTTTAGCCACATAATGACATAAGATTTAAATAACACCCACTAATTTTCATTCTAAATGAGAGTTGCTTAAAATAGGTTGCTTAAATTATTTTAGTGCATCTCACAATTGACCATACATATTTATACTTTAAATTTAAATTTATTTGTAATTCAAATTAATTAAAATATTAATTCATCATATATATTTCAATTCAATTCAACTAAATAAGTTCAAATATTAATTCAATTCATTTAATTCATATATATTTTTAATTTATTTTCAATTCAAATTAAAATACTTATATTAATTCAATTCAATTAAATAAAATAAAATTTTAAAAAATAAATACTTTTCAAAGAAAATCTGTTACAAATAGTTAAATACAAAATAAATAATTACCACAATAAAAGATTACTCATTTTTTTTATTTGCACGCCCATGAGCTTGTGGCAATTCTCTCGCTTCATTCTCTAGAAGCATCCATAATAAAATCTTCAACGCTTCATTATTTAACCCTCCCCTCTCCACCAGCTTCTTATTCTCCCCCTCAACCCCATGCCCCTCCCCTCTCCCTCAGTGCCACTCGACCCCTCCCTTAACTTACCCCCAACCTTCCCACCTCTCTCACTCTCTCTCAAGTTGTGAGCTTTTTTTTTGCATGGAGTCTTATCCTAGCTTCCAAGGCCAACTCTTGTCATTCTCATCCTCAGCCCCCAACAACCTTCACTAATCTCCCTCTCATTCTCATCCTTAGCCCCCATCTCCCTCACAAACCCAAACGCTCGAAGAGAGAGAAACCCCAAACCCCTCCCATCTCATATTTCCAAAATTCACTGTTCCCAACGAAGAACACCAACATCGGTGACAACGACATGCAAGAGATAATGTTCGCGCACCAAGAGAGGCTACATCTTCTCCTGGATGACGACATCTGTATGTTCTGCAATGTTTAAAGAAAGAAGATGTTCATTGTTTTTTTGGTTATGCAGTTGTTGATTGGTGTTTGTTCTTGTTTATTTTTCCTTAGCTTCTTGTAATTTTCTAGCTTTATGGGTTGTTGTTGACTATTGTAGTGTTGTAATGAAATTTTTCTACCTTTGATATTTACAGAGCCAAAAAAAAAATCAAAGGCCTTTGATTTTTTTGGCTCTATAAATATCAAAGTAGAAAAATTTCATTGCAACACTAGAATATGCAACAACAACCCATAATCAAAGCCAAAAAATTACAGAAAGCAAAGGAAAAAAAAAGAACAAACAACAATCAACAACCGCATAACAAATGAACATATTCTTTAAACACGGCAGAATGCACAAATGTCGTTGTCCAGGAACAAATGCAATCTCTCATGGTGAACATGATCTCTTGCATGTCGTCATAGCCAGCATCAGTGTTCTTCACCGACAACTGTGAGATTTTGTAAAGATGAGAGGGAAGGGGGTTTGGGGTTTCTCTTTTTTCTAGCGTTTGGAGTTGTGAGGGAGATGGGGCTGAGGGTGAGAGGGAGGGGACAATCGATGAAAGGTTGTTATGGGCTGAGAATGAGAAGGACAACAATTGGTCTTGGAATCTAGGATATTAAGACTCAATGTAGAAAAAAGTTCACAACTTTTGAGAGTGAGTGAGAGGGGGGAAGGTTGAGGGGTTAAGGGAGGGGAGTGGCGCTGAGGGAGAGGAGAGGAGTGTGGGGTCAAGGGAGAAGGGAGGGAGAGAATGAGAAGCTGATGGAGAGGGGGTGGAAAGAATGAGGTGTGACACATGAGGCTGAAAAGGCGAGGAATGATCGCTGGTGCAGAGATGCATGGACAAGGAGCGGTTCCTGACAAGCTTCTAGGCACAGAGGTGCATGACTGAACTAGATTCATATCGAAATGAGAGAAATTTTGAGGCTGTGCAGATATAAGACTATATAGTTGAGGAAAGCTTAAAAGAATTGATCAGTACTACCTATACCAACAAGATGCATCATCTTTTTGGTAGTCAATCGCTTAAGAACTCAACAGTTAAGTGTGTTTGAAGAATATGAGTGAGGACATTACATGATTTTTTTTACAAATGCTTCTAGAGAATGAGGCAAAAGAATTGTCTTCGTTATTCATTTCACTTATTTCAATTCCTTTTGTTTTCTTTTTTTTATTATGTTGTAGAAGGATGGGCCATAAGCTCATGGGCGTGCAAATGAAAAAATGAATAGTTTTCTTTTGTGGTGATAATTATTATTTACTTTGTGTTTAACTAACTGTGACATGTACCTTAGTGTACTTCCCTGGCAAGCGCACCAAAACCTTAGCGTAGCTTGAAGACAACACCTCCTCCTAGCTTTTCCTCTTTCCCGTTCAAATCCAAAATGACTCGCCGCCTCTTCCCTGCCACCACCCCGCCTGGCTCCACCCTTTGTCTCCTCCATTTTCCAGGGCCCTTCTGTTTCTCCGGCTTGTCTCTTCCGACTAAAGGCAGAGGGTGCTCGCAGCGGCGGCGCGGAGGTTCGATGAGTAATGGCGGCGAAAGAGGGGATAGATCTGTTGGTGGTGGAGCTGAGGAGGAAGAAGCGGTGTTGATCCTCTCTTTGGCGGTGCTGGTGGACCTCTGGTTGCAGCATAGGGGGCGACCTCACTGACACCTGTCTGCTATGGTTTGGAGGCACCGCAATCGGCTTGGGTTTGAACGAGTTTTTCCCCTCATCAGGATTGTACTATTGTCTCCTTCAAGCTTGGTGCTCAGGGGAGCTGGTCGTGGGTTGCGTAGCGTTTGTGCTATTGTGGAGGTCTCACTGCTGTTGTCTGGAGTTTGTGATGTTCGGTGGTTTCGTCTTCTCTGATTTGCTATGGCCGGTGTGGTCCTGTCCGAGTTGCTATGGTCATCTCTTGAATGCGGATGCAAAGTTAATTTCACCTTCTTTGGGTCCTTTGAAAAGTGACATGTGGGTTAAAATTGTGGAGGAAGAAGGTTCCAGGTGCCCCAAATGGGCTTTATCCTAACCCACCTCAAAGTTTTTTTACATGTCTGTATCTATTTTTGGTGTGATTGGTTTTGGCTTTTTGTGTTCTTTTGATGGCTGACAGCTTTGGTGGGTTTTTATGTTTTGTTGTTTCTTTGTTTTCCTTGTTTGTCGTTCGTTGCAGCAGCGTGTCTTGGGTTGTATTGTTGTATCTATTATAACTCTGCATATGTTGTTTTCCTTGCTGTAAATGTCGTATGGCTTGGTGTTTTTCATATGATGGTCTCGTTCTTGATTGACCAAAAAAAACTAATTGTGACATCTCTTCTTTGAAAAGCATTTATTTTTTCTCGACAAAAAAGCATTTATTTTTTGAAAGTTCTCGTGTTTTCAATTTTATTGAATTGAGTTGAATTGAATTAATATAAATATTTAATTGAATTGAATTGAAATATATATGATGAATTAATTTTAAACCCCACATTACTAATTGGTGTATAAATTTTGTGTATAGATTAAAGGAACTCTTAGTCAGGTTGGTTTGAAAATTTCATAAATCTCACGCCATAATTAAGTATACTCAAATGAACTAAAAAAATTTACTCTCATCAAAATCAATTTTAATAAGCGCGCAATTAATTTTGAGAATTCAGAATTTTAAACAGACAAGTATAATTTTGGCACGTTTAAGTTTATCTTCGTGTTGTTGTCATCGTTATTATTTTGGCTAGAAATGGCGAGGAGATATTTTGCAAACACGATGTGAGTCAATTGGGATTGATCCTGTATGTGGAAACATAATAGACACACAATACCACAGATACCTTTCGATCACTTCTTGTGTGCTATTCTCACATAGGCATAGCATAGCGCTACCTGAACAGAAGAAGGTGAAAAGGGAAATGGCAATTCTGAACTACATTTGTGTGACCTGTGCAGCCACACCCATCTCACAAGAGTCTTCAAATTCTCCATCATTGCCAGACCCAAGGCAAACCAAGGTTGTCCTTCCGAAGAAAAAGCCGGAGAAATGGTCCACTGGGGTGGCTCCTGGGGAATACGGTGGGCCTCCCACCACCACCAAGCTCCGCAAGTACTGGGGTGGGGACAAAGACCCTTTAGCCTCTGATGACTTTATGTGGAACAAAGACTTCATGGGTCGCTTCAAAAGGTTGATTGAGGAACCTCAACCTACCCTTCAATCCCCTCCTGCAAAGGTCTCAACTTTTATTCACTTTGTTCCAACACTCACTCGTTCGCCATCTGGGGTGTCCTTTTTTTTCATCATTATTATTTTTTATACATCTGCTGTTGAAATGGTGTCTGTTTTTGTTGGAATTATGGATTGATTGAAAAATTGTTTGTGGAAAACATACTGGCTAAGGCTAGGCTAATTATGCCGGTGATTGATTGCTTTGTGTTTGTGGTTTGTTACTTGATTATTGTGTTTGAATTAATAAACAAGAGAAACTGATGATGCCTATCCCAATTTCCATATATTGAATATTGAGTTTCTGTAATGTGCAATCAATTGATTTTTCATTCCTCGTTGACTCAAGAAATTTTAATAGAGAATTGATTTTTGATGGAACATTGTGGTGTCATTTTATCCATGTAGCCAACCCCACTTAATGAGAAAAAGGGTTGGTTGTTGTTGGTTGTGACTCAAGAAATATTGGTGAATGATTACAGATTATTTTGTTTAATTCCATGATTTGGTTCTGACATAAATAATATTCATGTGCACAGGAAAAGCCTTCTGGATTTCTAAGCTTAAATAGAGTCATGAGCCTTGACAGGTCTCACTCCACAATATTCAAATTCAAGTCTTCAAATGTGCTTGCATTATTCTTTTTTCTTTTGTTTTTCTTTATCTGTAGACTCATTTGAATTATGAACTGTAGTATGGAAATTGATTTGAGCAAAGAACTCTCAGCTCCTGCAAATCATAGTGTATACCAGCAAATCGAGGCAGAAACTAATGTAAGAGACGTGTCTCTTGATTTCTCCCTGATTATTAGATCTCATGGATTTTATGAGTTATGATATATCTTCAGTATTTAATTTTTCTTTATCCATTGAATATATAATTCTATTTGAAAAACAAAAAATACACAATACCTTATATTGTTTTTCCATGTGATTCATTTCTTTTTTGTCAAATTAAATGTCGATCAGGTGACTGAGAGTGCAAGCAAGAGGGTAAGATGGAAATTGGTGCCAACACGCCGTGAGCAAGAAAAATGGGATAGAGCTACCAAGGCTGCAACTGGAGGCAGCGTAAGTAATTTTTGGTATATCACTTTAAATCGCTGCCATTTACATAAGATTTTTTACTTATTAACTGGATATATTTTCCAGCTCATTTAATCTAGGAGAAGGTAATATTTGGTACTGTACGACATAGAGCTCAATCAATAGTTTACTTTTGAACCCAAAACAGAAACTTGACAACATATGTATCTTTGATAACATCATTCATAGATCTGATTTAGACTACCTATAGGATGTGATGTTTCGGGAATTAAGGCGGTCTCGTGAAGATCCTGAAGTATTGGCTGCTCAATCCGAGGCTCAGTATGCTAAGGTACTCATTTTCTGGTTAGTTTTTCTTCATTAGAAGTGCTGTAAATCTTGACATTGATCAAATATCAAATTCTGTTCCTAAATTTATTATGGGTTTTCAGTTAAAGAGTAAGTTGCAAATGCTTACGTTGGGCATTGGTGGCGTTGGTCTGGTTTCGGCTTATGTTTCTTATTCTCCTGAGATTGCAGCTAGGTACCTAGATTCTTCATGCGCTTTTTGATTTGGTTATTTTGAATTGGAGATCCTGCTAAATCATTCCTATCTTTCACCTATGCTATCAAATATGGTTAACCTGCACTAATGCACTTTGAGGTGATTAAAAGTAACAACTTTTAGGGAATAATCAATGCCGAGTTGCCATTAAGAGACATGTTGGATAATAAATTCACTGCTATACTAGCTATCAATTATTATTCATAAAACCTGAAATTACTGATTGAATATAAAGCATAAGTCAATGGCTAGGATTTCAGAACACCTAGCATCTTTCAGAAGAAAGTTTTAAGGTTTTTCTTGTTTGTTTAATACATACCTTTCTTTCATGTATTCAGCTTTGGTGCTGGCTTTCTTGGTTCTTTGGCATATATTCGCATGCTGGGAAGTAGCGTGGACTCACTAAAAACAGATGGTGCAAAGGGCCTTGTCAAGTAATCTATAGATGATAGATTTACTATGCAGAATTTAATTTCTTCAGTAGAGCTAGAGAGGACTATGTTTCTAATTTCTCTCAGTAATATATATTCCAAAAACATTTTGTCCATGTTTAAGTTTATAGCAACCATATATATATATATATATTATATAATATGATGATGAAAGAAAGGTAGCAAAATTTAACTAGGCTCCTCCTAGGCAATGTCGTTTGGGTACAGTTCCACATGATATGCTAGATTGGTGGGAATTGGGTTTCTATCAGTTTGCTCCTTGTTCTTTCTTTATTTTAAAAAAAGTAAAAAAATATAGCCAGTGTTTTTTTTTTCTTTCATTTTTTACCTTGTTTGTTGATATAGATAACAGAAGGCTTAACGGCTTGTTGGATGTTTCAGGGGAGCAATTGGGCAGCCAAGACTATTGGTTCCTGTTATATTAGTTATGATTTATAATCGCTGGAATGCGTAAGTTCTCTTTTGATATGCAATTGGAACAATTACTATTTTGTTAATTAAGGCAATTGGAACACCAAGTATAGCTACCTCTTCTTGTTTCTGTTCTCTCTCTCTTAATGATGGCTGGTTTTTTTTTTTTTTGGGTCCACTCTAACAAGGCTGTTTAAATGCAGGATTCTCGTTCCAGAGTTTGGATTTATGCAGTTAGAATTGATACCAATGCTAGTTGGTTTTTTCACATACAAGATTGCAACTTTTGTTCAGGCGATAGAGGAGTCGCTTACCATAGATGTAAAGAAGACCTAAAGATATCCTCCCCGCCTTCTCATTAGTTTTGTGTCTTTTCTCCGACACTAAGCACATATTGATTGCTTCTTTCTTATATCAGGAGTCTTAATTACATGTATCAACGGACACATATTTACATTCATGATTATTGATATCAAAATATCTAGCCTATTTTTCCTGTTCAAAGTAAAAGCACATGTTTAAAAGACTCGTGCCTTTTCTACTTGGATAAACATTCTTGTGTCTTCTCATATTCAACACATTAACGAGGAGAATCAAATTATACCAATGAAACACTTGGTGCGATATTATGCCTTATTTATTATATTCTAAAATTCACTGTTGGATTATAAGTTATTATTACATCAAGATTTATGTGTTATTGATATACATCAAGATTTATACATTATTTATACATTTTAAAAGATGTTAATATGACATATCTCAATGAGGATAATACGAGAAACACAAGACATCAAACGGCAGAAGGGGATCCAGTCATCCAGATAAAAATCCTTGCTGGCACAATTCAAAACACCGTTTTCTTGTATGATAATAGATAGATAATAAGATAGAGCTATTGTTATTTGATGTGGTCCACATCTGCAATAGACAACATAGGTTACAATGTATGTATCCAATGTCACAACGTTATAAACATTGTATATAGGAAAACAACAACCATGGCAGCTTAACCAGTGTTCTGCATGCCAGCAGCTATACCCTTCATTGTCAAAATAAGGGTATCCTCCAAACCAGGAGCATAATCGCTCGTAGGATTGAGTTTTACAAGCTCTGCTGCTGGCTTGCTTGATTCCATGTAGTCCTTGGACAAATGTGGCCTTAGCTTCACATGGTAATCAGGATCACGGATTCGCTTCAATGTGTAGGCTTGCAAGACATTGAGGGTTGTGATGTATGAATCACGAAGACGAAGTCTTTGCTTTAAATAGGGGTCCCCTTCAAGGAGATCTTTGTGTGCAGCAACCTACAAACAAGATTTACACAAATACAGTTGGTCATTAACTTACCAAGATAAAATGAAATTGATTTTCACTTTTACTCTTTTGCAAGGGCTAAGCCAGAGAATAACATGAAAGATATGGTGCAAAAGGAAAAAAAGAAGGGGATGTGGGGTCATACTCATATTTATTCATCTTCATGGAAACTAGTTAAACGGTTCAACTCAAATTAAAGCTACTGAGAAAATAAAAAGAAAGTGTAGAACCACAGCTTTGTTGAAAATTATAATAAAATTCTAATAAGCAAGATAGCTGCAACAATAGATTACCTGGAGGAGAAGGCTCTTGGTTTCTTCATATTTAGACCTTAACCGCTCTCCAAATGACCACAGTTCATCTGACACTAGGAGTTTGTCATAAAGGGTTGCGATCCCTGGGTCTCCCTTGGCAAACACCATCTCAACCAAGTCAAGGGTGACCCTGAAGAAAGGCCATTGATTATACATATCTTGAAGCATTTGGATATTCTTTGGATCCTTCTCAATTGCATGCTTGAATGCAGCCCCAAAGCCAAGCCATACTGGTAAGTGAAACCTTGTCTGAGTCCAAGCAAAGATCCAAGGGATAGCACGGAGTGATTCAATTCCTCCACTTGGCTTTCGTTTTGATGGACGACTGCCAATGTTCATTCTTCCATACTCCAGCTCAGGAGTTGCCTGCAGTTCACAATGTTAAGAAATAAAGTAAGGAGAGAAAATAATTTACAAAAAAAAGCGAAAATAAGGAAAGAAATTGCAAGTTCATTAGTTTTGTGGCTCCAAAAGGAAAGAGAAATGTTTACTTAAATCAATACTTACACATCGGAAGTATTCAACAAAACGGGGTTCCTGGAAAACAATGGAGCGATACTCCTTTGTTGCAATGACAGCCATCTCATCCATGAGGGCACGCCATTCTGGTTTTGGTGACACAGGAGGGTGCATTCCATGCTCAAGGGTAGCGGCAGTGAAACGCTGAAGTGTTCTGAAGCACAAGTGCTCCTCTCCAAATGACTGTTCAATAACTTCACCTTGAACTGTTACCCGAAGTGAGCCATGAATGGTATCTGGTGGCTGAGATAATATAGCAAGATGAGTAGGACCTCCTCCTCTTCCAACAGTCCCTCCTCTGCCATGGAACATTGTAAGCTTAACACCGAACTCCTTTGCAACCTTTATGAGCTCTTCTTGAGCCTTATACAGTGCCCAAGCTGCAGAGAGACGGCCAGCATCTTTTCCTGAGTCCGAGTATCCTATCATGACTTCTTGTTTTCCATTGATTCGGTTTTTGTACCAATCTATAGAGAATAGGCGGGCTACTGCAGCAGGAGCAGCCTCAAGATCAGCAAGCTTTTCAAACAATGGGACAACCCTTAATGGCTGCTTCACATGGCATTCACGTTGTAAAAGTTCTACAGCAAGCACATCAGATGGGGCTGTTGCCATTGAAATGATATAAGCACCAAAGCTATCTGAAGGAAGTTCAGCAATGACATGAAAGGTTTCCAAAACATCAGCAATTTCTTCCGTTTTAGGAAGATCGGGACCAAAGAGAGGGCGCTTTCCACTGAGCTCAGACAACAGCCACTCCTGCCTGCGCTTCTCAGACCATTCACGATAAGATCCAATCCCCAAGTGGTTTGTTATAGCATCCATAACATCAGTGTGCTTATCTGATTCTTGACGGATATCAAGTCTCACAAGTGAAAGCCCAAATGTGGAAACTTGCCGCAAGAAATCAAGGAGGCTTCCATCAGCTATTGGTTGATCACCGCACGCACACAGTGACCTATAACATAGTTCAAGAGGCTCCAGGAACTACATGAAAAATTTGGAGGTTAGAATTTAATATAATATATTAAATCACTGTATCAAGATTATTCTGAACAATATAATCTCATGTCATACATTTGGTATTTGCTTTTTCAGAGTTGTGGGTTCAATGCTGTCTAATTAAAATTGGGAAGAGATTTATTGCAAAGGTTAGAAAATTCTTGCCAACTTGAATGAATATTTACTATAATTATTAGTGATACACAATTCCCCACTTGGTTTAAAAATCATCCCTCTTCATATTTTTAAAAAGATCAGCTAATAAGCTCTAGAAAAACTAAAGCCAACCAAACCTAATATTATATGTTTGTATTCCCATAATCAAGAAGTGAAACAATCTTTAGGGATGGAAAATCCAGCACTGCTAGTGGTGTTAACATCAAGAAAAGAAGTCTACATATTGTATGGCTCAAGAAAATGGCCAAGGTATTAAGACTGTTAAAAAACAGAATATTAACTGAAGACAAAGGGGAAGAAATCCAACGAGTCACAGTCACCTCAAGGCACTTTCCTTTTAGGTGAAAGGGTTCAATTAGCTGTACCCTGTGACAATTAATCAGGCTGTTTTGAGGATAATAGTGATACCTGTTCAACATTCATGAAGGTAGTCTCTTCAGGGATTTCAGAGCTCCCATTGGCTAATAACTGCCGCGCACGTTCACGTGTATTATATAGTTTGTCCCTCAAGTCACCAAGAATAACACGGTATGGCTCATTTGGAGGAACTTGTTTCCAAAACTCTGCAGCAACGAAGAATTTATTATAATAACACTCAATACAATTTATTTATCAAAAGGTTCAGCTCTAAATAACTCAACAAGTTTGAGACACCACAACTATAGTTCAGAAGTTTAAAGTGTTCAGCATTAAAAATGAAATTATGTGTTGAATATTGTAGATTTGAATAAAGAACTTAAATGTTCAGAATGTAATTTAGAAAAAAGAATATAATTATTACATATTACATAGTACATACCAATGTAATGTTTTGCATCTCTCTTTGAGGAGCTATGGAGTTCATAAGCACGAACACGTAGTTCATCATTGCAGCGCCACATAGACAACTGCCAGAAACAGACAATAAGCAAAATGGTAAAAACAGTACCCTCAATGCAAAAATCAAATATGATTAATATTGACCAGCATATTTGGCACCTCAAACATGAGATCCTCAATCTGAGAGAAGTGCAAATTAGCAGCCATCAATCTGGCCAGCAAACATACATCCCTTGTAACTTCAGGAGTTACTCTGGGGTTACCTGCAATGCACATTAGACAAATTGTATGACAAGTTATTAATACATAACAAGCTATGCCTCCAAGGCAGTGTCCAAAACTGAAGATGATATAGTTCAATGAAGAGATGAACTGCATGAAGAAAATATGAGGCATCCAGGATCTGGGGATTAGATATTTTGAATCTATACCACATAAATACTTTGGCCAAAAAAGTCAGGAAGTTTAACGAAAGATAAAACTGCTTTATGCGGAACATGTCCATTCATTAATTGCTTAGGGAAAAAGATAGATACCATCACGATCTCCTCCCATCCAAGAAGAGAACTGAATAACAGGGGCATTATATGGGACACGTTCATTTATTCCGATGTTCTTTAGAGCAGTGTCAACGCGGCGCAAAAATTTTGGTACACCTTTCCAGATTGTCTCATGAAAGTAGCTCAATCCTGCCCTCATCTCATCTTGTGGTGTAGGAGGGGTCCTTCGAATTTCATCTGTACGAAATGCAGCTTGAATCTGCATGAGAGAAACATCAATAGGGGCTTAGCAATAGACAAAGTTTGCCATATAGTCATATATAATATTAACCAACAAATCATAACCATAATGAAACCAATTTGCTTCTTAAAGAAGAATATCAACATAATTTAAATCTATTTGGAAACTAAGTAGGAGAGGAAATTCAAATGGAAAAGCCAAATCCATAAGCTAACCAACAACATAGGCAGAACCAAATGCTAAAATATAATATAGCTCAGAGAATGATGTGGCTGTCAATAACGGCATCATATATGTATATAGAATATAGAATCAAGAACAATCAGCACTTAGACACCTCTCTTTGTAAAGCCTCATCAAGTTCCTGCTTATCATCTGGCGTTATATCTTTTGCATACAACTGTGTCAAACAATTCCTTATCCTGAAAACAAAACAAAGAGCAATAATTATCAACAGAAAGATTAGGCCTTAGTACAGAAATTGTCAAAATGCTAGAAACATTGGATTTCTGGGTCATTTCGATACGGGTAATTGATTTTCAGCCCAGTTAATTGATAAATGCTCAACAAATGGACTACCATGGTTCCTCCTCTCGGTCCTCTGAGTTGCATTTCAACAATCAAAATCAAGGTAAGTAAGTGACAAACCTGCCGTGCTTTTGCAGCAAAGACCTACGAATAGACTGAGTAGGATGAGCAGTTAGGACCAAATCTACAGTTTGGTTCTTCAAAGCATCAAAGACTTCATGGGGGGTCTTCTTCAGTTGATTCACAAGCCTCTTGAAGGTCTCTTCAATGTCTGACTCGGTGATGGCAGAGTTCTCATCAGCAAAATCGCCCTTCTTCAATAACTTAATCCTTCTTCGATAGGCAATTTGAACTTCTTCAGCTAAGTTGGCCAAATTCAGCATGTGAGAAAATGACTTGGCAATGACAATAGAATCCCCAGCATCAAGACCAGTCAGCATGTTCCCAAGTTCCTCCAACTTCTGAGGGCTATACTCCCCTTCATACTCAGCGGACAGCTCATAACAGTCTTGAACCTAGTCAACATCAAATTACTGAAACTAATAAGCCACGAAGTCCATGTATGCAGTGAAAGAAAACAAATAATGCAGACTATGTGCAAGTAAGCCAATATCCAAGTAGAATTGATTTGATCTACTGAAGCATGAATCTGTATTTCACCAAAAACAGAACTTTTAGCTCAACACGAAGGATCAAAATGAGAAGAGACATAGAATGCCCACACAATTCAAGGCCCTTATCACACCCACCAAACATAACATAAAATGCCCATTCCAGCGAGCATACAGCCATGCATACCCCAGACAATTTTATTTTTTTTCACCAAATGACAATGTTCCAAGACCAAAAACAATTACGGGGTTTCAGAAATCCGACAACATTGAGTCAAAGTGAAAACCTTTGAATTTTACCATTTTATAAAATTGAAGTGGGGCATCAGAAACCGGTCAATGCTGAAGTAAAACTAGCATCTTTTCATGATCCAAAAAACAAAAACAAAAAATCACGGGAAGAAAAAAAAAGAAATAAGACGGTGTGTAGTGGGAAAAGGTGGGGGGGGGGGGGGTGCAATGGCATTGCAATTACCGTTTCTCTGATATCGTCACCATGCAAATCCTGAAGAATGTCAAGGAAACGGTCCAGCAACAAGGCATCATATTCAACAAGCTTGTCATCATCAGACACCTTGCTTGGTGCCAGCAACCTCAACTGAGCATCAATTGAAGCCATCTTCTCAATGTTCCTACTTGCCATCCTCTCAATATATTATATATATCACTCACTCACTAGCTTTGTTTCTCTTACTGTGTGGCTGTGAACCAATCAATTCATGCAAGATGGCCCAGAAAAAAAAGTAGGTAACGCTCGTAACAATAATAACAATCTGACACTAGAAACGGTACTGTTACGTTTTGCAACGGAATGGCCTCGTCAAAAGCAGTAGAACAATTAAGCTAACAAAAGGCAAAAAGAAAAATGAAATATGTGATCGCTCGTAGGTTCGAAGCTAATAGTGGCTTCCCCTCTGCACGGAAAAAGGTACGGAGAAAAATAAAGAACTTCAAGTAGCGCCACACGGAAAGAGAAAGAGAGGGACGTGATTTGAAGGAGCGAGAGAGAGTGACTTTGAATTTATTGAGAGACGGGTTTGAGTAGTCACACAAGTCACCGCGAGCTCTCCTTTGGAGGGTTTCAACCGTTTGATTAATAAAATGTCAAGGTTGTTTCAAGTTATCTTATCAAATCACCGGGAATAAATAGGTATCGAATGGATATTCCCTCATTTGTTATAAGTTTGAAAATTTTTATCCTTGAGTGAAATGTAAGGTGGGGGACAGATCAATTGACACATACAAAAAATTATTAATTGTCTACGAATAACATTACAATCATTTTTTTTCTAGCATTACAAACATTGATATTTTTGAGAATATCATTTCCAATAATAAATTTTGATAACCAGAAACAAACATCACCTAGGTATTGTAATTTTACTATATTCATAATTTAATATAATCATAACGTAAATATTATATTCATAATTTTCTCATAACTAAAATGACATTAATTGTTAATTTTACTTAAATATTCATAATTTTACTATAACATTAACTGTTAATTTTATTAATAGTTATTTTTCTCATCCTAATTAAGATACATGTCATCCGTCGAGATGCCAGTTTGGGAAAAAGAAAAAAAGTATACAACAAATTAAAGTGAAACCACTTATAATAATTAGATAATACAAAATTCAGATGTGATTCAGTGTCAAACTCACCCTCATTCCCATGATGCATCTTTCATGCCTGACAATACTTTTGATCTTTGTTTTGGACTGAAATCAAAGTTCCTTCTTACACCAAAAAAACTATTATAAATTTATAATCTGAACTTGAATATTGACAAAATTGCAATTCAGTTACCCAATTCGTTTTCGATCTCTTTCCTTTATTTGTCTCCGCATGCATTTTTATTACTACTAGGTCCGAAAGATTTGCTTTCCAAGAATCAAGATGTTCGTTGAAGACCTATTTTTTGTCAACATTTGAAGACCGTTTAAACGCATAATCAATGTCCAAACGGGCTACATTCATTATCATTGGGCCAAGTGACCAACAATTAACAATTAACATTATAAATTATTAATTATAAATAATTCACAACTCATCAATAGCTATTGGCGGTGGATTTAGAAATTTTAAGTTGTGGGATAATACTAATAATATAAATTTGTAGCATTAAAAATACAATATAATATTTGTGAAAATATAAATATGTATCATAATTGTTTTCATATTCAAATGATTTTTCATTTTTTATATTATACAAAATATCTTTCTATATTTAAGTAATTAAATAATCATTCAATCATTCGTTCACAATTTTTTTTGATAATAAAAGAGAAGAAAGGCCAAAAAACAAAAACAAAAAGGCCCAACACCAAGGCTAGCCTCACGGGTACAACACCCATCTTGCATCATCACTGCCCTAGCGCCGCTGGAGGATGGTCCAAAGTTACCAACCCCGCTGCCTGAAGCGCTCCCATCTTAGCCAACAGATCAGCGCTTGCATTCCTTCCCGGTTAGTGTGTTGAAGCTCCACCGTCCAATTCCTTGCTAGAAGCTCCTTGACATTTGCAACGAGAGCTGCATAGACGTGCAATCCACCAATGGTTGCTTGAACCAAACCAATTGGGCCATCAATGAATCAGAGTAGCAGACCAGTTTGCGCACCCCAAGTTCCCAAGCCTGCTGAAGGCTAAAGAACAAGGCTGCCAATTCAGCTTAGAGAATCTCACAATGTCCAATATAGCCGAAGAAGCCTGAAACCCACTCCCCATCGCCTCGACGCAGAAGACCTCTGAGCCCCGCACAACCCAGGTTCCCAACACTGCACCAATCGTTCACATTTGGTTCTTGAAGACATTCATAATAGAGAAAACTCTTTCAATTATTGCAGATATACATCATGTTTTTTTTATCTCCTCAAGTTTTATAGAAAGATTAGTAATTCTGAAAATGCATTGTAATAAATTGGTAAATTGAATTAATTATCTTTTGTGGACATTAATTTTCATGGATTGATTATATAAGTCTTTTACTTTTGATTTTTTATTTTATTTTAATCCCTGTAATATTTATTTATGTTGAAATTAGTCCCTATATAGTCTATTTTGTAAAGACTACATCAATACGATACAATATTATAGGGACTAATTTCAAAATGGACAAATATTTCAAGGCATAAACAAAAAACAACAAGGGACCATAAACAAAGTTTTCTATATTTCAGGGATCAAATCCAATTATTTTTTTTTACACATACTAAAACCCAAAAAATTTATATTACAAGGACTAAAAAGTTATTTAAACCAAAATTAAAATTTGTGATAAATTTTTCTTTAACATTAGACATGTATAAAATTTTACATGCAAAATATAAAAATGTTAATCTAATAATAATGTTCATTCCCGAGGAGGATTCTAGACCATAGTGTAGTTGTTTTGGCCTTCAGACCTCCCCTCCATCCACTTATAATTTAGGAAGATGCTCCGTGTATCTTTCATCTCTAACTAACATGTGTCATCCGTCGAGGTGCATCAAAAAAATAATGAAAAATATGGTGCAATCCGGTGTTAAACTCACCCCCATTCCCATGATGCATCTTTCATGCCTGCCTGTAATACTTCTTTTTTTTTTTTGGGACTGACAAAAGCCAAATTCCTCCTTACACCAAAAAAATTGTTGGGCTCTCCTGTATCGCTGATGAGTGTCTTATTGGGCCTTCTTTCCAAAGAAATTGCGGGCCGCAAGCGATCGAAGACTAGTATAATATATAATGGGCCTAGAAAAGTCAGAAAGGAAATGAAAGGATCTAGCGAGAAACAGAAACCTTGACATGGAGACAAAAATTCAGCATTTGATATTGGTGGCATTTCATGCATATGTAATTCTGTTTATTTTATTAATGTATTCCTATCTCGATCGCTTTCTTCAATATCATTCTGCTGTTTTTATTCGTCTGCAAACCATAGATTTTGCTGGCCACTTAGCAGTTAGCTGTTAGCCCCCTTGAACATGACTATCTGCTTATATAAAATAAAATAATTAATAATTGATCAAAAGCCGGAATGAATAGTCTCTGTTGACAATATTAGTTCATGGGAATACATAATCTCTCTACAAGGTTTCTGTTGCTTGCTATGTATACTTTCTGTTGACAATATTACTTCTATGTGTAGTCTCTGTATCCATATGTCATGTTAGAAAAGAAATTTTTGATGTTTTCTCATAATAAATAATGCCTATATTAATCAATGGATATATAAAGTAAACCATTTTTAAAATCAGCAAACCAAATTTATTCAGCCAGTACCAGAAGTACACTCCAACTTGGTATACAATACAAGACTGAACTTGAAAGTCCAATTATATAATATGATCAGTTTAGCAAATGTAATAGACCCCTGTAGATCAGACTCATCATATACCACCTAATTATAAAAATTTCATTCCATATAATGTGAAGACAAGAAAATGAGATATTTTTAATTTCTTTTGCAAGAAATTTATGGATGTGTAGAATTTTATTTGTAGCTAAGGGCTAAAGTTAATTAAAGATCATGATTCAGAAAGTGGCAAAGAAGAAAAAGGAGGAGGAGGGAGGGCCATATAGGAGCAGTGGCTCTCATCATATTCCTATTCATTACGCATCTGATCATATTCATATATATAGACAAACAGTGCCGTGGCAACACAAAACCCAATTTTGAGTCTAATCATGCGCATATCAAAAGGGGTCTATGTCTGTGTGGGGGATGGTAGCTATCGTTGCGCCCTTCACTTTCTACCAAAAAGGGAAAGAGATTTGTGGGGTTCGGTATATCTTTAGACCAGACCAGTTTTACGAGCTTGGAGCCAAGAGAAAATATTCTTGGAGGACAACAAGCAGCTGCACCTGTTAATTTATAAGTGAACTGAGGACAGTAGAAAACGACAATTTAAAGCATTAGTGTAAGGTAGTATATATATATATATATAGATTATAGAGTGTGTCTCTGTGTGTGTCAGAAGTTGTTTATTATAAGGGCTTATTAATGAGCCACCTCCAAGAAGATCTGATCAATATATGAGGCTCAGCTCAGAAAACCACATACACCATCAGAAAAAATGACCCTATTTCTCATACCCCAAATGGAACATATTACACTGATGTGTGTGTGTGTGTATTACATAGTATACACAAGCAATTGTATGCCAATTAAACGGTTAGCCTTTAGTTATATACCCTTCACATCACATATTGTAGTTAATTTTATGCATAACAGACCTTAATTGCGTGCATCAGCTTATATATATACAGGCTTAGGCTTCATATGGTAAATCTATATATAATTGCCTGCCTCTAGCTAGGTTAATTATTATCGATCTAAAGGTATTGGTAAAGCTGCTCAAGTCTAGTATAAATAGGCATCTGGAACTGATACAGTGCAAACAACCTTTCCAATCCTCACAAGCCTTATCAATCAACCACATCAGAGACAAGGGGCTGAGTGGATCGAGCAAAAAAGAGCAATTGCAATATCCCTAACTTTCTGCACTTACTATAAAGAGAATTAATCATGGATGTATATGGGGGAATCTTCAGATAAGCGATCAATATTATATCTGTGCACGTTTATGTGTCACCTAACAGCAAACAGGTTTCTCATCGATCAAGAATTTCTAAAGACTTCTGTTAATGTGAGACAACTAATGGCATATAATGGTCTAGCTCTGCTTTAATTAATAAGAATAATAAGTCATGAATGTATAACAGATCGACATTTACAAACAATTATATAGATGAATTATCATGGATTAGTTTGGTGTTTTGGTTCTTTAATCTAGGTAATCTATATATGGACAGGTCTATAATGCTTAGCTCTTCCCTTTTCAAGTCTTTATCTCCTCACTAGTTGAGAAACTTTTGTTTAATTTTATATTAATCTTTTAAGAAAATATCTCAAATAGTATTGGTAATGACATTTAGCCATCTTAATAATAGGTTTACGGGTACTCAACACCCATCTAATTAGATAATGTTGTACTTTCAATATCCACTTAAAGTTACCTAATATTTTGAAATTCAAGTTTAGAGAGTGAATGATGGAGACTAATAATTCTCAAAGATGATTGCTTTTTCTTTTTTTTCTTTCTTTTTGGTTTTCTATGGTATCTTCTGTGTACAATTACAGAGACTAATTCCTCGAGATATTCTTTCGTACACACGGCATAGGGATCAAACCTGTGATTATTAATAGTGAATGATTAATGATGATAATTACTATTTAATTCAAGCTTATTAATCCCAATATAATATTTGTGAAAGAAATTATTTCAATTTTCTATGATAAATATTGATAATAATCATAAAACTTATAAAAGAAACACATTAATTATATGTATATATAATATATAATATATAATACAATATTTAACATATATTCTTGTGACTTGTTTGCCAAAACTACTTGCTTTCATCTTGAACTGATCATCAGAACATGTTCACATCTCTGAACCCAAGTCCAGTCCCCAAAATTTCAAGAGAGGATCGGAAAGGAGTATCGGATATGGAACTTAATTAGCTGTGCAGGGACGGAACTAGGTGTAACTAAACAGGGGCAATCGCACCCCGCGACAACAAATGGTTGACCCCCTTTTATATTAAAATATTTAAGTAAACAACTATTTTGGTCTCTAAAAGTGTTAGACAGTCACTTTGGTCTCTGATAGATACAAAATTTTAAAAAAAGTCACCGACTGTCGGTCGTTAGTCACTTTAGTCCCTGAAAGTGATTACTTACTGTCACTTTCCTTACTGACGATTGAGACCAAAATGACAGTAAGTAATCACTTTTAGGGACTAAAGTGACTAACGACCGACAGTTGATTTTTTTTTTTATTTTGCATCTTTCAAAGATAAAAATGATATTGCCTGACAATCTCAGTGACTAAAGTGACTATTTACTCTGAAATATTTACGCTCCACCCCCATTACTTGATTCCCGAGGGACATCTTTGCCCAAGCTTTTGGGCTTTTGGCATTGGGCTAACAATTTTATTAAAATAATAATGAAGTAACTTAATAAGTAAATAGCCAATAAAATAAAAAAAAATGGCACATGATATTAGAAGTTAGTCATGTTAAATTTTTGCACCCCTGACCACTTTTTTCTGGTTCCGTCCCTGTAGCTGTGGTGTGTGGACCTAACCTAACGATGATTTGAAAGAAGAACAGTGGTGTTTAACTAGAGAAGAGTGAAATTAAGGACGAATAGCCTCACAGTTACGTGGCTTAATTGTTTGTCCAATTACTAGGGTCTCCAAATCCAAAAGGGTGAAGAGAAATTAATGTGCATAATACATAAAGTAGTCAACACAGTGAGTCAGTGACAGCGACGATCGAGCTACAGTATGAGATCATTAAGAAGAGTGATAATAAACAGGAAAAAATCAGCAGGAATCAATTTGCTCTGTAGCTGTACTACTACTGACTATTGTCATTTAACTCTTTATTGATATGATGCATATAATAACGATATGACCAAATTGATCGCATGATCGTGTGATGAGACTTGAGGAAGACATATATGCAATTAATGATTCTATCATTAGAAATGAGAAGTGTTGTAATATGTGTAATTCTGATATGTTAGTTAGTGCAGTTATCAGTTTGTTATAACTGATCAGGTTGTTAACTAGTTAGTGGTGTGATGTTGGCAATATAAAAGGTGTAATGCACAAGTGTATGTGTTGAGAATGTGAATAAGAGAATCCTTTTCTGTAAACTCTCTCTCTCTCTGTGAACTCTCTATTGTGTGTGTGATCTCATTTTTCCCCAACAAATTGGTATCCAGAGCTCGGTTTGATCCCGAGACCTGAAACTGAGTGTGGTGAGTGTTAAACACTGAGTGGTGTGAGGGGCAAACACTGGGTGGTGAGGACAATCACGATGACGAATTCTAATGGCAATCTTCTTGGAAACCTACCCATTCTTGATGCAAAGAATTGGGATAGATGGAGTGTGCAAATGGAGGTAGTATTCGGCTTCCAAGAGGTTCTTGAAGTGGTGAAGAACAAATATCAGGATTTGGGTGAGAATCCTGATGCTGCACAACAAGCTGCTCACAAGGAATCCAAGAAGAAGGATTGTAAGGCGTTGTTTCTGATCCATCAAAGTGTGGATGCTGGCCATTTTGAAAAGATTGCCTCGGCCAAGACTTCAAAAGAGGCGTGGGATATTCTTGTTAAGAGTCATGAAGGTGGAGAAAAACTCAAGAAGGTGAAACTGCAAACCTTCAAGAGGCAGTTCGAATTGATGCAAATGGAGAAATCTGAGAAGGTGTGCGATTATTTTACTCGAATCTTGACTCTCACAAACCAAATGAAAGTGTGTGGGGAAAGAGTTTCTGATCAAATGATTGTTGAAAAGGTCATGCGTACCTTCACTCCAAATTTTGACTACATAGTGGCAGCCATTGAGGAGTCTAAGGACCTGGCAGACATGAAGGTGGAGGAGCTTCAAGCTTCTTTGGAAGCACATGAGCAGAGACTGGCTGATAGAAGTTCAGAAAAGGAGGTGACTCAAGCCTTGCAGTCACAGATTGTGAGTAAGAAAGGGAAGAACTGGAAAGGAAAAGGCAAGTGGAAACAAGGCAAATACAATGGTGGTGGATCAAATCAAAATCAAGATCATTCA
This sequence comes from Glycyrrhiza uralensis, assembly GCA_030159175.1. NCBI lineage: Eukaryota > Viridiplantae > Streptophyta > Magnoliopsida > Fabales > Fabaceae > Glycyrrhiza > Glycyrrhiza uralensis. Next base: position 48,258,747 of record BRZY01000003.1, on the reverse strand, counting down.
GATCATGATCCTGGAGAATCTTCAAGAAAGAAAGGAGATGGAGACAAAGGTAGCATAAGGAAGTTTGATAGAAATAAAATTCAATGCTACAACTGCCAGAAATTTGGGCACTTTGCAGATGAGTGCAAATTCAACAATAAAGGGTAGAGAAAGAAGAATAGTGATGAGGCTCATCTTGCTCAAGAAAACTCAGACTCAGACAATGAACCAGTCCTGCTGATGACCACTTCTGAAATTGACCCACCAGCTACAGCTAGTTCAAATTCATGGTATCTGGACACAGGGTGTTCCAACCACATGACCTGCAGAAAAGAATGGCTGACAGATCTCGATCCAAACAAGAAAACCAAGATCAAATTTGCTGACTTCAGCACTGTGACATCAGAGGGAATTAGAACTGTAGCAATTAAGAAGAAAGATGGGCAAATGGTCAGGAAGTGCTGTATGTGCCAGGTATGAAATGCAATCTATTAAGCCTAGGCCAACTTGTTGAAAAGGGCTTTACAGTGCTAATGAAAAATGGTTGCTTAAAAATGTTTGACTGTAATCAAAAGTTGATGTTGAAAACACCTTTTCAAGTAACAAAACCTTTAAAGTAGATATTAAATGTGCTAAAATCCACTGTTTAGCATCTACACTTGAAGATGAAAACTGGTTGTGGCATTTGAAGTTTGGGCATCTAAATTTTAAAGGCTTGAGTTCTCTGCACTCTAAGCAATTGGTGAAAGGCATTCCCAAAATTACAGTGCCAGAAAAGGTGTGTGAAGGCTGCATCATTGCAAAGCAGCCTAGAAATTCATTCAAGGCATATCTACCACAGAGAGCCACTGATTTACTTGGTGTAATATACTCAGATGTTTGTGGTCCTTTTGAGGATCCCTCATTAGGAGGTAACAAATATTTTGTTACTTTTGTTGATGAGTTTAGTAGAATGTTATGGCTGTATTTGATCAAAACAAAGGGAGAGGTTTTTGCCATTTTTCAAAAGTTTAAAGTCATGGCAGAAAAACAAAGTGGCAAATTTCTAAAGATCTTGAGGACAGATGGAGGAGGGGAGTATGTCTCAAATGACTTTGAGAATTTCTGCATCAAGCATGGAATCCAACATGAAGTCACACCACCTTACACCCCTCAGCACAATGGCCTTGCAGAGAGAAGGAACAGGACTATACTTAACATGGTAAGAAGCATGTTGAAGGGAAAGAATCTGCCACATACTTTTTGGGGAGAGGCTGCAACAACAGCAGCCTATATTCTGAACAGATGTCCAACTAAAAGACTTAAGGAGCAAGTACCCGAGGAAGTCTGGTCTGGGAAGAAACCTGCAGTGGGTCATTTCAAGATCTTTGGATCCTTGGCCTATGCTCATATCCCAGATGAAAGGAGGAAGAAGCTGGGAGATAAAAGTGAAGCCATGATACTTGTAGGGTATCATCCAACAGGTGCCTACAGGTTATATAATCCAGTGACAAGAAGAATTTCAGTCAGTAGAGATGTTGTTATCAGTGAAGGGGAAACATGGGATTGGAAGAATTGTGAAGGTGCAACTAGCAGGACAGTTACTACCTTGCTGGAAGATGATCAAGCGAACAACAATCTGACCGAACCTGAAATCAACAGACCTGAAGCACCACCTGAAACTTTCCCACAAAGTCAGAGACCACAAAGAACAAGGAATCCACCAGCAAGATATGCAGATTATGAATTGTTTTTTGGGAACTCAGTAGCACTTGAAGAAGAGCTCGAATACTTTGCCTTCCTAGCAGATGCAGAACCAGTAGATGTGTTTGAGGCCATAAAGGATGAGAAATGGAAGAAGGCAATGAAGGAAGAACTTGGGGCAATATAAAAGAACAAGACATGGGAGCTAGTTGATTTGCCACTCAACAAGCAACCTATTTCAGTGAAGTGGGTATTCAAGTTGAAGCTCAAGCCAGATGGTTCCATATCCAAGCACAAGGCCAGATTAGTTGCTAAAGGGTTCCTGCAGAAAGCTGGCTTGGATTATTCAGAAGTTTTTGCCCCAGTAGCCAGAACTGAAACAATAAGGTTAGTCCTTGCTTTTGCTAATTTCAAGGGCTGGCCACTATTTCAGTTAGATGTTAAATCTGCATTTTTGAATGGACCTTTGGAGGAGGAAGTGTATGTTACACAACCTCCAGGATTTGAAATTAAAGGAAGAGAGGACAAGGTATATAGACTGAAAAAGGCATTGTATGGCCTTAAACAGGCCCCTCGGGCCTGGAACAAAAGAATTGACAGTTTCCTAGTACAGCAAGGTTTCAATAAATGCTCAGTGGAGTATGGTGTTTATGTGAGAATGAAAGGTGTGAAAATGCTCCTCATTTGTCTCTATGTGGATGACCTATTGGTTACTGGAAGCAATCATGCAGAGATTGAAGAATTCAAGGAGAGGATGAAATCTGAATTTGATATGACAGATCTTGGTGTTCTATCCTATTTTCTAGGAATGGAATTGTAACGCCCTCATTTGTTCATATCGTTTCTTTCTGCTTTTTGTGTGTTTTTGATTTATTTAAATTTATTAAATTATGTTTTTTTTTATTTTTATTTTAGAATATTGATTTATATGATTTTAGGGATTTTTAGATGGGTAAAAAGTGGAGGAACTCGAAAAACAGAAAAATAGCGTAAACCGTGACCCGGTTTGTAAACGTCGAAGGTTTTATATTTTTCCGGAGATCGTTTTTGCGTCAAAAAAATATTTTAATGAAACAAAAGTTATTCTTTGAATATTTCGGATTTTTGAGAATTTTTCAGAAAAATTTTATTTTTAGCCGTTTTTAGCACGTTACGGGTAACCATAGCACAATCGGGGTATCAGAAAATGATCAAAAATTTAGTTTTGAGATTCTAATCTTTATTATACTAATACTAGGTCTCAAAAATAATTTTTTCATTAATCACTTATTTGGGGAAGTATTTATTTCAAAATAGATTATTTAAATTACATTTTTCCCACTTGTGCTTCACCAAACAAGCCCTAGCTTTTGAGATATTTTCTCCCCACTTGCACCTGCTGTTCTGCGCCCTTTCCAGCCCAGAATAGTGTCCAAATGCCATGTACTTCATTGCCTTAAAGTCATGTTTTAAACCAATGAGGTAATTACTTGAATTATCCTAATTTAATTACATGATAACATCACTTAAACCAAAACTCATCTTGGCCTTCCATCCTTTTGTACCAGCCGAGATATCTAAGGGAAGAGGAGAGAGAAAACTCATCTCTTTCATTTCATCTTGTTCAAAGAGTGAAAAACTCCATTTTTCTCTCTAGCTTTCAAGCTTTCACTAAGCCATCTACTTAGTGTTCAAAGAGCTTTTGGACTTCAAGCTTCACAAAAGAAGGTTGGTTGATGATTCTAAACCATGAAACCTTCTTATTTTTCCATTATCACCATTCTTTAATTTTTTTGAATCATGTGTTCTTCCATTCTAAAGCCAAGCTTCATTCTTTTGGCTATAGGTTTGCATCTTGTGAACCAAGAAGCTTGAAACCCTATCTTGATCTACTTTCTTCAAAGTCTTGAGTAAGTTATCATCCTCTCATATTTTGATCTTAGGGTTTTGTTATTTTTCACAAAAGAAATGTATTTATGCTTGTATTTTGTATAATATTTTGAAAGGGTTGACACTAGTGGAACAACAAGCTTTGGAGAGTGATCTTGGAAACTTTTTGTTGTCTTCAAGAGGTAAGGGGAGGTTCTTTTCATGAGTTATGATTTTGTGTGGTTGTATGTTGTGTGGCTTGATGATAACTCCATGGTTGAGTTTTCATATTTGTGAAAGAATGATTTTTTTATCATGCTTGATGTCTTAAGCTTGTAAGAGGAGATTTTTACCTCTATGGTTTTTGTATGAGTATCATAAAATTTTTAACTCTATGAAAATATTTCTAAGTTGTTTGGGTAAAAGGAAAAGTTAAGAATCATTTAACAATTAATGGAAAAGTGTGTTTGTGCTTGGATTGTCTAAAAATACTATTTTTAGTATGTGGTAGCTCTATGGTTTTTGTATGATAGAAAATTTATGTATTGACTTGTGATTTGTTCTTGAATGATGTGTGAAAATATTGTATGACTTGATGTGGTTTGGCTTGATTAATTTTCTTGTGTTGCTCTTGATTCATTTGGAGATGATTGTAATATTTAAAGTAGATTCATGCTTTGATTATTATGATGGTGTGATGTTTGTTGTGATTGGGTAAGATTAACCAAGATAAATTAAAACAAGTGACCCAAGCTTCATGGAAGAGGAAGTAGAGGACTTGGTAGTAAAATCATTTTTCCAAAGACAAATTTGATTTAATCTAGTGTTCAAGCCAAAGCTTGATTTATGTATTCACTAGTTCAAAATTTTGATAAGTCTCCAATGGACTTTAAATGGTATTTTCTAAAATAAGAGAACTTGGGGTTTACTTCAAATAAATCACAAATGAGTAAGTCTTTTATCAACAAAATCATATGGTAATTAGAAAAGGAAGAAGAAGAAATAAAGTATAGGTAATTAACTTTTGAAAAATCCAATTTAAACAACCAAAGTTTCATGAAGAGATAATTTATTTTTGAGGTTTAAAAACATTGTAATTAAAGTGTGTAAACAAATCTTGAAGAAAAGAGGATTTTCGAATTTTAAATAAGGTTTTGGGCATCTCTGTTCACATCCCTGGTGTGAAACTGAGCAGGCTGTGAAAATTTCTGTTTTGGGCCAAAAATGGAATTTTCGGAAGTACAGGGGCCGAAATGCAAAACTGGGAAGTTTGGGGGTCAGAAACGTAATTTTAAAGAATTAAGTGGTTTTAAAAAAAAATTAAAAGGAAGTGGGGGGTTATTTTTGATAATTAAATTGTTATAATGAAAAGAGTTTTTTTTTCATAAATAGGCCAAGCTTAAAATAATTTATAGTTAAAAACGTTGAGGACTTTTTCATTACCACGTAGTAAAAGAAAAAAATAGAGTTTTTACACATTGTTGTAAAAAGAGTCAACCCGAGACGATGTTAAAATTCTTGAGATGAGAATTTTGTGTGATTTGCAAACTTTGATGCCATTTGCATTTGTGAGAGTTGGCTTTGCCAAATTCGAGTTACAATCCTAGAGGAAAGATTGCAAATAAGTATAGTCTGGCTATAAGCCTATGGGGGCATCCAGGTTACGAAATTCTCAATGGCCCTGCCTAGTGAATACTCTTGTGCCGAGAAAAGTAGTGTACCCGGCTTGGATGATCCTGACCGACTGCCTTGTTTATGTTATGGTAATTAAATAGTAGCTCTACTGAATAATTGTGAGACCGGATCCTAGAGTGGACTGGGCAATTATGTTAGGTTTACGCTACAGCCATTTCGCTCGACTTAGTTGAGGAAGTGAAGTCTCCTTGGAGCATTTACACCGGTGTATAAAAAGATGATTGAAGTGTCATGCATACTGCTTGATTGAAAGAGATGATTTTGTGATGATGGGTTTTGGTAGTTTTGTGAACTTAGAGAAAAGTTTTCAAAATGATATCTGCTTATTTTTGAAATATAGCCTGTGGTATTTCTTTTTTTATGCGTGTTTCGTTATTGTAACTATTGGGGAGAAACTCACCCTTTCCTATATGTTTTGTGCTCCTTGGAACATGATTCATATAGATGGATCAGTTGGGTCCCCTGTTTCCGAAAGTCCGGGAGAGCTTTAGGCCTCGAGGAGGCGAGGGTGGGGGTTGGATCTATAACCCTACCACCCAGTGGGCCACGATTTCTGGTCACTTGATCAGGACTCGTGGGGGAGTTCACGGACCGGAGGAGATACTGGAGCGCAACATGGTGCTCGATGTATGGATTCCTCTCGAGGAGATGGGATTGGTACTTGCTGACGCACGTAGTGAGTGCGGGGAGATCGAAGAGCCTAGGGAGGCACTGAGGCCGGAGCCGAGGCCGGAGCCAAGGCAACCTATGTGTACGGCTGTGGAATACCGTCGACTTTACCGGAAGACGCGTATTACTCCGAGGAAGAGTACTTTGGGGAGAGGTCGTCTACCACAGCTTGCCCCTGCTGTTACTCCTGATATTCCACCAGTAGACCTGATGCCGACGTACACCGTTCCTGTTTTCTATCCCTCCACATCCGGTCGCGTCTTGCCCAATGCTGCGGGCGTGCATGCTGGACCGTCTGGATGTGTGGGGAGGGGAAAGAGGAAGATGTATGAGGAGCCCGAGGAGGAGCCCGAGGAGGATCCGTCTGCTTAGATCCTTAGTGGTAGACATAGGAGGGAGCTAGGTTGTCGTGTTGTTTAGTTGCTGACCAGCCTAGGTTTTTGGGAGCGTAGATGATTCTACTGTGTAGATGACACACTTTTGTTTTACATGTCTTTCTTAGGACGTAGTTTTATCGCGTTGTTTATTTCTGTGGACAGTTTGTATTTAGCCACTTTGTTGTGGTCGTGAACGATACTTGCTAGTGCAAGAAACTCTGTATATTTTGATGACTATATATTAGTGTGTGAGGTATTTTCTATAACCGTGACTCGTTGAGATTTTTAATTTGCTTATCCGATTAATTTAAAAAGAAAGAAAAAGAAAAAAAAATTAATTCACAAGTTTGAGAATCTAATATGATGAACAGAAACATTTTTCGAAAGTAAAAACAGATTACGTTTAATTCCGCAGCGAGGTTGTTTAGTTACTTTGGTGTAATACTCTTTCGGGAAAAAGGGTGTTACAGGAATTCTTAGAAACTGCAGAAGGGATTGTGCTACATCAGAAAAAATATGCTAATGATGTTCTTAAAAGGTTCAATATGATGAATTGCAACCCTGCAAATACACCAGTGGAAACAAAATTGAAACTTGAAAAAGGAGGAAATGAAAAAGCTATTGATCCAACTTTATATAAGCAGATGGTGGGCTCTTTGAGATACTTATGCAACAGCAGGCCTGACATATCTTATGGAGTAGGCCTCATCAGTAGATTCATGGATGATCCTAGGCAGTCACATCTAGTTGCTGCAAAGAGGATTATGAGATACTTAAAGGGAACACTAGACTATGGCATACTTTTTCCTAAAGAAGACCAGGGAGAAATTGAGCTAATTGGCTTCTCTGATGCAGACTGGTGTGGTGATAGAGTTGACAGGAGGAGTACAACAGGGTACATGTTCAAGCTTTCTAATGCACCAATCTCATGGTGCTCAAAAAAGCAACCTGTTGTAGCACTTTCTTCATGCGAGGCAGAATACATTGTAGCCTCATATGCTGCTTGTCAGGCGAATTGGCTTGATTCTTTGATGAAGGAGATACATATTGAGATGCCTGGACCAGTACAGCTATTTGTGGATAACAAGTCAGCCATAAACCTTGCAAAGAACCCAGTCTCACATGGAAGGAGCAGACACATAGAGACCCGATTCCATTTTTTGAGAGAGCAGGTGAATAATGAAAAACTAAAACTGAGATTCTGCAGTTCAGAAGAACAAGCTGCTAACATCCTAACAAAGGCACTAGGGGTGGAAAGGTTTCAGCATTTAAGAAGCTTACTTGGTGTAATTTCTGTGAACAATCAGAATTAAGGGGGAGTGTTGTAATATGTGTAATTTTGATATGTTAGTTAGTGCAGTTATCAGTTTGTTATAACTGATCAGGTTGTTAACTAGTTAGTGGTGTGGTGTTGGCAATATAAAAGGTGTAATGCACAAGTGTATGTGTTGAGAATGTGAATAAGAGAATCCTTTTCTGTAAACTCTCTCTCTGTGTGAACCCTCTATTGTGTGTGTGATCTCATTTTTCCCCAACAAGAAGTTTATGCAACAATTGAAGGAAGATCAACTTTATAATGTGAACAGCAAGCAGTGTAATAATAGAGGGAAAATTTACCAGTCAGAGTCTATCTTCTCTTCTGACTTGATTAGTTATCTCTGCTGTTTGCTAGCTATATACCTGTCTCTTGTTGATTGCAAATCTTGAGTTAAACAAATTGGAGTGGAGACGACTTAGACATTAATTAGGTCTCTCTCATACATTAATTCTTGAATTCAAATCACTTGTTTAGGTCATTAGATGTTGACTTAAAGCAAAAAAAAAACAGCTAAATTGTTAATTTGTTAGTGATTAATTAGCTCGTCTCTTTACTCTTCTTACCCAACCTTTACCCAACTCTATTAGAGGAGAGTTCACCAAACTCATTATGAAATGACCAAGACACCATGTTACTATATAAGAACCAAAAGAAGAATATTATTACTGTTACAAATATTTAGGGGTGTTCATCAACCAAAGTCCCACAAAATCCTGTATAACATAAAATAAATTGTTGGAAGAAAAAAAGTCATACTTTAATGTACGTTTAATGTCTCATGGGGTATTTGTGAAATTAAGTTTGAACTCAAATGTCACATATAGAATTTCCCTCCTAATAAACATATATACTTATTAAAAATCAGTGTCTTGCATAAAATCATCGATCCCCTTTTCAGATGACATATACAAATAACTGAGTTGCAGCATTCATTTTTTTCATTCCCACGCCAAGAACCACTCCGTAGGCCTTAGTTGGACCAAGTTCGTCTCGTTCGTCCTCCTATTTGGGTTCTTTCTTGGTGTTGTCACTAATAATTATATCATAGATGTGACAATATTCACCTGGGGCAGTGCATGCAGCAGTTAAAAGCTTACAAGAAAAAGAGAGGTGGGGGGGCCATTACTTAGAGACATGATTGGCTCAAAGGTAGACGGCCGACAGGATGCACGTTTCCCTGTCATGAATCTTTGAGCTAGCCAGCCATTATATTGTAAGCAAGCTTGGTTCAAGAAGAGCTAGCACGAGTGGTATGTGCATGTATGTACAAGAGGATGAATCATTAGCCAAGACCAACAAGGAAAGAAACACACATGTCAGTTGGATATCATGTATATGGTTTTGGTTTTGCAGCCACATTTCTCAAACTTTGTATGCCTTATCTAATTGGCACATCTGGTGATCCTAATTTATTAAGAATAATTATTCAAATTAACTCCAAATGCAGTATAATTAACACAACTACATAAATAAACAACCATATTTTTTTGGCCACCTTGACCCGAGCATAATATATATATATATAACCAAACACTGCCTAATGACGGCCAGGACCACTAAGAGATTAAGACACTATATTTTCACCAAAACCTTGAGCTATTGGTATATAAATCACCTCTGTTATATATTCTTTATTTTGCTCATTCCTAACAAATATCAGATACTATCCACACTCACACTTGAATTTCAATATATACCGTGATGGTAATTCCATGTGAGTGTGACATCTGTTGCTCAGTTCAAATCGCAAGAATATCCTGGTTATAGCAAACGCTAGCTGATTATAAATCCAATTTGTATAAATTATTATTGACCAATTTGGCTAATTTGATTTTTTTCCCTCAACAGTACTCCTAGTTAGGACTTTTTTTATTTATTTTATAAGCTAGTTAGAACTTCTTCTTTTTTTTATAAGCTAGTTAGGACTATTTAAATTAGTCTTTTCACTTTGATCACTTTGTTGGTTGTTGGGTTGGTTTGGTTGGATCATGTAATTGTACTCTGTATTGGTTGGCTTTAGGATTGGACACATCTTGTGCATCCAATCTTGTTTTAATACAATTTGATTTATTAAAAAAAAATAGTCTTTTCATTGGTTTTGCTTGTGAATTAAATAAGTTAGGTAAAAAAGGGTTAATTAAGTCATTAAAACTGATATATATATATATATATATATATTACCAGTTTGAACTATTTCATAGAAGCCTGCAAGTTTTCCTAGCTGTAAAAAAAAAAAGAGTGCTTGCAGGTTTTTTTTTTGGTACAAAGGAAAAAGAACGGAAAACAAAGCAAAAAAAAAAACGGCTAGAGGGTCTCAAAAATGGCAGTGCGCATTGCATCTGCGAGCAAGAACACCCAGAGAGAGGCCAGCTGGAGGCCGGAGAGTACAGAAGGACATGTGTTTTCTTCCCCTATATATCAGCTCTCATTTTAGCTAAAAACTCAGCATAAAGATTTCCTTTTCAAAATGTGACAAACCATTACTCTCAACAAGAACTCCTTGATTGAAGTGGTTACTGTGCATGGACTTAATGGTTGGTTTCTTTTTTGAATTAAAAATTATATGTGGTAAGTTAATAATATTCAGATCACATCAAATTTAAGTTTAAATTTAAATTTAAAAAAAATAACAAATCCAAAGCTTATATTAATGTAAATTTATATCACTTCCAGATGGCAAATCAAAGACATATACCATGTTTCAAATTTCTGGAATAAATTAAATGGAATTTTAATAGTGATCCATGAAATTAGTTTTAAAATTTTATTAGTTATTTTTTAAAAAAAAACTTATATATTTCAAGTTTTTATGTCTTAGTAGTTACCATGGTGAACCCTAAGACACCCACATCATCGTCTGACTCACTTAAATGTGCCGTTACTAATATGATGTGTCCAGTCCAACTAAGACACTGTTAGCCATGTCAGTATTTTTTCAACGGAGACGGATGGTAGATACTAAAATCAAGCAGTTTGAATATTGCAGGAATAAAAAAAATTACAAGGACTAAAATCGAAAACCACTATACTTGTAAGAACATTTAAGCCAATAATTAATGAAGCCTGGTGGTTGAATATGTAAGGGTTGGTTTTCTGGGTTTTATAAAGCACCCTTTTGAGACTGATAGGTTACTAAGGTAAACAGACATGTTTTGGTACCCCTTTGAGACCATGTAGGTTACTGGGGAATTGCTTTAAAACACTCCTTTGAGACTGATGGGTTACTGGGGAAATACCTTTGCATTTGATCTGTTTCCCTTTGAGACCATGTAGGTTACTAGGGAATTACTTTATATTTACCTTTTAACAAGAGTGGAATTGCTGAGAGGAAGGTTATGGTTAGGGAGTCCATGTTCTATTAGATGGTGGGAGTTGTAGGGAGGTGTATTGTTTATAGTGTGTTGGTGATTGATTCTCGTACATTACTTTATCTTGGTTGTGGTCGGGGCACTTCTTGTGCTTTTGGTCCAGTTTTTAATAATTAATTTGGTTTTTAAAAAAATAATAATTAATGAAGCCTTGAAGTAGTCCACCTCGCACAAATAGACAACGTTGGACTTGAGCACACTTCTGCTTCACTTAAATATCCATTTTGACTCATGTCTTATTGCGTTGTATTTAGTCAGGGGTGGGTTCATTGGGTGGGAGTTTGTTTATGAAATATCTGTGTATTTAGGTGTGGATGGCTCTTTTATAAGGTGTAGGGGTCTTCATGTATGAGTGTATCTTTTCCCCCATCTTGTGCACTACTTGTACGTCAAGTCAGTTTTAATAAAATTTGGCTTATAAAAAAAACTTAATGCTCCAATTTTTTGTTCGACAACATTTGAGACTAGGGAATGAAGCCCTCCTTTCCTATTAAAAAATTGAAACACCCTTTACTAAAAGAGAAAATATCGCACAAAATTTTGTGCTTATAAAAATTGTTTTAAAAAACAAATTGAGCTCCCATATTAATCTAATTAAAAACCAGACTTTCATTCTTCTGTTACTGTTCGGATTCCAAATTTTATAGGGCATGCACTATAATTAACACGAAGCCATTTCAGAAATGGAGAGAAATCAAACTTTTGGCTTCATGACAAAGGATGGGAATTGGCTCTAGAAAGGCGTTTTGGAAATAGTGGACATGCTGCAAAACAGAAGTTGTAGGGGGCGTCCAATATATATATATATATATATATATATATATATATATTTGTAGTTTGTACAATTGATTCATAGTGTTTGATAATCTCTAGCTAATTATCGATTGAATGAATATAATCTTAGTTTATTAGACTTTTGACATGGGCATCTGCATGGAGTCCTCATTTCTCGAGATTGGTCGGTTGTCATCTCCATCAAATTTGACGTCTACCTCAGTTTCCCTTCTTTACAAAATCATGGCAAGAGAGAAAAATCTGTTGATTATATGTGACAAAAAAACTACTACATTAGGATTAATGCCAAAATTGCATCACATGCCTTACCTAATCTCTTATTTGATTTGGGAAATCGGTAGAATGGGTAATATTGGTAAGCTATAATTAAGACATTTGTCCAAACGCACAAACTGTTTTTGAAGCATTTTTAATATAATGAGTTATTTGAATACTTTAATTTTAATTTTAATTTCAACACTCATCTCTTTTCCATCTTTCTCTTCTTATAACATTACTCATCTATTACATCTATCATTCATCTCTCTTTTATTCCTATCTCTTTCTAGGTTTCAATTGAATCTTGGGGTATCTAAGCATCATTTTTCTTAACTAGACTACCATAGAATTTAAAAAGTGAAAATGATGCTGCTATACATTTATACATGACTACTGTTACTTATGCTTGGTGTGGGATGATGTACACACACAAAATATGTACCTAGATTTTAGAAGAAACTAAACAAAAGAAAGGATACTACATGAGAAAAGGGCATTGCATGCTCCACCAAAAGTATCTTGTGGCATGCATGCAAAGTTGAATAGAGTTGCTTAACCAGTTATAGAAGCTGTTTCTGGAAAACAACATATATATGTGTAGTGGATTTATAACATATAGAATATGCAAGAGTACTACTCTTTCTCTCATTAATAAGATTTGCTTTGCTTATATTAAAAAAGTATGGAATATATGCATGTATGATCTATATATATGGACTGTGTACATTACTAGTACAAATTTTGATTGGTCTATTGGATCTTATTAATGTCAGATTCGACCTTTCCCGGTATGTGACTGACTTGGTTGAGTCAAAGGACATAAAATGACGTAAAGTTAGAGTTCTAGAATTTGAATCTCTCCTTTCTAACAACTAACACACGAATTACTAGTTGGCCTATAAAAAAAGGACATCAGATTCCACTTGGTTTAAGGCCAAGATGGCTAATGTTCAATGCTCTTTTTGTATTGATTATGTATAGCTTGTATTTACTTATCCTTTTGATTTTGTTATGTAAGACAGTAAGACTGTTGTACGTACATGGATTAGAGTATCCTTTTTACTATTTTTATTAATATACGCTTTGCTTATTGGAAAAAACATTTTACATAATATATTCTTAAGGGGCCAGCTTTGGTTATCTGATTGTATCAATATTCAAAACAATATGTGTTACTAGCTAGTCCTATATATATTGGCTATTTGATTGATTTGGTTAGGACAAAAACGGTAATGAGCTTGATTAACTAATAAGGCTATATGTAGTGTTGACAAACAAGGGCAAACAATAATTGTACCCTTATAGAGAAAAACATATAGCTAGTTAATGCTAATGTGACTCCCCTATAAAAAAAAGGAGTATATATAATATAAATACGAATTAGAGGAAGAAAAAAAGATGAACAGAAATAAACTAGTATGGCCCATAAAATGTCTACTCAGTAGCCCAGTGACATGATCTTCCATATATACTACTCCATCTAATTCCACTTCCATTCTCTCCCTCTATTCCTTTCACCTTAATTTCACCCTGATCCCTCTTTTTTCCCTGTCGATCTTCATTATTTAGAAAAACCAACCAAACCCCCTTTCTTGATCTCATCAATATCATTCACTAAATTAACAGTACAAATGTCTACCAGTCATGGAAATCAATATGGGAAGGAATTGGAAGAAGGGTCCTCAAATACTCCTCCTCCTGCAGTAGTCACACTTAGCCGCTATGAGTCACAAAAGAGAAGGGACTGGAACACTTTTGGGCAGTACCTGAAGAACCAGAGACCCTCAGTTCCACTTTCACAGTGCAATTGCAACCACGTGTTGGAGTTTCTTCGTTACCTGGACCAGTTTGGGAAGACTAAGGTTCACTTACAAGGTTGCATGTTCTATGGGCAACCAGAACCACCTGCACCATGTACATGCCCTCTGAGACAGGCATGGGGTAGCCTTGATGCTCTCATAGGGAGACTAAGGGCTGCTTATGAGGAAAATGGCGGGTCCCCTGATACTAACCCTTTTGCTACTGGTGCCATCCGTGTGTACCTCAGGGAGGTTAGGGAGTGTCAAGCTAAGGCTAGAGGCATCCCTTACAAGAAGAAAAAGAAGGCCACAAATATTCAAGCTGCTGGCAACAACAACAAGGGAAATAGTACTGAAGAATCCAGTACCTCCTCCTCCACCACCATCCACTTCTCTTGATCAATATTCCTCCTTGCTAATGGTAATTAATTTTGATTTGGCATCGCTGTAAGCTAGACTATATTTTTTACATACCTAGACTATATAATATCAAATTCTGGTGCTTATACATATTATATCAAAATCTAGCTAAAAATTACTACAATATTAATAATTATGTGTGGTGAAATATATATTTTTGATAGCAAAGAAATATAATTAGAAAATGAGTATACGGACTACTCCAACCCAATACATCAAACAGTTCACTCCTGTGCTTAATGGATGGCCAGATACCGTGCATCTAGATGATTTAAACCATGTGCTTAATTAATTACTAGGACTACAATTTTGGATTTCATTAACATTGTATTAAACTTGGTAGCTAGAATAATTAAAAGGATGGATGTTATAAATTTGGGAAGAAAACGAATGATTTATACAGTTTCTCTTTCACATTCATGAACCACATATAGCCGATCGATACACATAAAGTCACTTTGCAGAGTCGTGTTTTCATTAGGCTGCAAATTTGATCAGGTGATTGGTAATAGTGATTAAGTACTAAGATTGGAAAGATAATAAATGAGCCTCCCCCGTGTAGAACTAACTTTGCAACAAAAACATTTTTTGTTATGGAACATCAATTGGATAATTTATTGTTTTCATGTTTACTTTGTCCTATAATTTTGGCCTTTATGACTATGTAATTAGTATATTTTTGTCCCATGAATGTTGAAGTGAGGTGTCATACATTCTCAAGATACTAAGCATCAAACAAATGTTTTGAAAACATGATGCATGTGATTAATTAAGGTTCTATGTTCCAAATAAGACATCCCATCAAAGTAGAATTTTTTTTTTATAGTGCCAGCTCTCTATCTAATTCACAATTTTTATTCTAACAAAGTCATAATTGAAGAATCTTTCAGATAGATGTTGGACTCAGAAACCTGACCGTAATTAAATATTCCCACCATCCTCAATTCTATAATATGTCCCACTTGTTACTACCTTTAATGAACAAGATCCTTGCAAGAGGTGATTTGATACACTAATTATTTTTCTTTTCTCCACTATATAATATATGTATATGTTTGTTTCACCATGCACATGCATGTACCTTGTGTTGATATATGATTCTTATTGTTTTATCCGTGTGGTTTTCAAATTAATGTATATATCAAGTATACTGATTAGTACTACTGGAAACTGTGTAGTGTAGTGGCTTGATTGGCCTCCCCCATGTCAAAAAAAAAAAGTACTACTGGAAACAAACATTTTGTTTTGGTTAGGCGAATGCTTGAGCTTTGTGCTTCCCGTCACCTCACATGTTTTGTCGGTTTTTTATTTTTATTTCAAGTGGAACTAATGGCAGTAGTTTTTCGAATAGACACGTTTTGTATTTTGTATATTAAAATGGATTATATATATGGATTACTCATTGAATTGAGGTACTAAAATCTTGGAATTTCAAGTTAATTATACCACACTCGAACTTGTCAAAACTTACTGCACATTTTGATTTTAAGCCTATAAATAATTATAAATTATATGACATAAAGTGTATGTATCTGGATTATTGAGCTTGTCAAACTTTTGTGCGGGCTTCGTCAGCATAATGCTTCCTCTAACATAACATTAATGCAGAAATCATGTGTGGCCAGTGGCTGCTGGTGCCAAGTAATTAGGGTTTCTAGTTTGTCTTCTCATCAAAGTTTATGGAACTAAATTCTTAGGCAGCTTTTATGCTGGGAAGTTGGAGATTTTTGGTGACACATGCACAGTATCACATTCACAGCTTGTGTTCCCTCTCGCTCAGAAACGATTGGAAAATGTTTTATAAACACCCCAATATGTGTAGATATCCTATGCCCAAAAAGGAGAAAAAATTAGAAGAGAGAAAAGTAATAAATGTCATAAAAAAAGAAAAGAGACAACGCAAACATATTTTGCATATATAGTATGCTTCTAGGTTTCACGACTGCCCTTGTGGTTGTGGACTAGTAATTCATATCCATCTCAAACTTTCATTGAAAGATTAATTTATATGTGCCCCCAAAACAGCAAGAAATCAAATATTAAGGCTTATAATATGTTGTTATGAACTACTTATCCCAAAAGTTTAAGCTCTTTGGTGAAAGCACGTGACACATTTCATTAGAACATTATTTAAGGCTTAATTGGTTTGTGTATATATATGGTTGTTGTTTTTTTTAAATTTAGAGATATATATGTTCTGTTACTGGTCTTTCTGATAGGCTGCATAGAATTATAGTATATATCATGTAACATGTTCATTAGTTAGTTGTGCAGCAGAGCTTTTGTTTCTGAGATGATATCATTTGTTTCTTTATCAGCTAGCCACAGCTTGTGCTTAATTAGACTGTTTATCAATAATATTCAGTTTTGGCTTTTAAAAAAAAAGCATGACACATTTCATTCTTCTGAAGCGTGCACACTAACCTCTTTTTACTTTGTGCTGAAATTTAATTAGCATTCTTTTAGAAAAGTAATTAAGGACAAAAAGGATTGAACTTTAAAGTACTTAGTTATAGAGCCTTTGAAATATTGTTATAAAGTAACTGTCCCAAAAACTTAAAAACTGCGTTTTCTCGGGTTTTGATCTCTTATATTTTAGACTTGGTTAGAATTCGGTCTTGGTCTTTTTTTTTTGTGTGTGCATTATCTGGGTCTTCTCTTTTGATGTTTTCATATTGGTGTGCTGTCCTATGGGTTATCACTTCAGGTCTTCTTTTAAAAGTTTAAGAGGCCTCTTTTTTGTTTGGATAATAACCCCTTCTTCTCCTAGTAATACATTTATTTGCTTATAAAAAAAATGAAAGGATTTCTGTAATAAATCGATGAGGAAACTCTGCGTTCCTTTTTTTGTGGTTTGATTTAATTGGATTTAATTAATGCATGTATGCACAGGCCTGATAAAAATATTTTAATTTGGACAAGAAGTCCTAGCTCCCTGCTAACTAAGCACTCTAATATCCTTGCAGGATAATGTGGCTTATAAACTATAAAATGGGAGGGAATTCTTACTTACAAGACACAATTTATGGGAGGTTTGGTTTCTATATATATTTGGTAATATGATGGTATCCTATACTCTTAAAGTTAATTTCTATTTTGTGAAATGCTTGGGAATTTGTAAGATCATAGTAGAACCCCAGAAGCTCATTATATAATTGTCGGTTATGCCTCGGTGTGTAACATTTTGAATCTCAATTTGCATATACAGTTCTTGCTTCCCTTTGCATGTGCCGGTTCCATTATAACAATGTAAGATGTATTTCAATTCAATAAATTTGGGCTCACATATATACTATATAGCGATCCTTTTTATCTGTTTTACTTCCTGTTTGATCATGAAGACTAGCTATAGGTGTCTTTTTGCGATTAAACAAGGCCATTTAGTGGTGACAAGGATTCAGAAATTATCTGTCCCTAGCTAAGATTAATATGAGCAGATTGAAATCACATATACCTGTCTCTTTAATTTTTTCTCCCAATGAAAACAAATCCTCAAAATAATAATTAACAACTGAGAGTGATGGAAGCTAGTTTCAAGGAGAAAGATAAAACATTTATTGCTGAGATATTATATTTTTATTAATTAGGGAAAAAGGAAAGGAACACGCAAAAGGGGAATATTAAGTGATTTCCATCATGAAGGAGTATGATTTGAGAGGAATTATGATATTTTCATTAATCACTATACATATATAGACACATAAAGCCACTCAAATATTCATCTTGTAAGTAGGGCGAGGGGTGTATTATATATATATATATATATAACATAGAATAGTTAACTAATTTGAATTAAGTGTTTAATTTGTATATCAAAGAATAATTAGTTTGAATTAAAATATTAATTTGAATTTGCTATATAAATATTAAAGGATAACTAGTTTGAATCTGAAAATTAATTTTAATGTATATATTTAGCAAGAATTAATTTGAATTCAAAAAATAAGAATTAGAATAGAATTTTACTCACAAAAAATAAGGAGTGAGATTTAACTCCTCCAAAGTGAGACTTCACTTTATTAGATGGTGAAATGAGATATGCGATCCATTGATGAGAAAATTAATAATTTATATTTTAATTACTATATATACGCATGTAATTAGTTGCTTTTATGCATGTATTTATTTAATTTAACCGTTAATTTATTTTAACACATCCATGTGATTTATTCACTCATTCTTAAAAAAGAATATACTTTTGATATACCGATATGCCAATTTTTATTTGGTGAAACAGCTAATAAATCTTGTGTTCTAATTCATTCATACTCATATTCATATTCATATATAATACAAACCAGATCTGGGTGAGCCTCGATTAAGTAGTATTCGGGCTAATCTCTGTGATTGGGCTCAAATAGTTAGCGATACCTGCCAAGCATTCCGAGCTCAACATTAGAAGATGCAATCCCTTAGCGGTGGATGGGTGACTTACCTTTCTAGCTAGGGTATACTATTCTATTGTTCTTTCCCTGTATATGGAGTGTTTCATAATTTCATTTGACTCTTTGCATGTGTTGGGCAAGACTTGCCCTTTGCTTCTTCTTTTTTTGTGGTCAAAGAAGTTGTAGGTTGCTTTTTTTTTTGGTCAACGAATTGTATTTGTAGGTTCCTTGACCATGACTGTTTCTGTATATGGGCTTTGTGCAAATGACGTGGTTATGATTTGGGGTTAGATGTAATGGTTAATAAACTTTGGAACCCATACAGTGTGTACCACTCATGTTTTGTCTTGTTTTGGATGCTGCTTGTATCACTCAATTGAGCCATTATTTACTATATATTAAAATATTTTTAAAATAAACTTTAGAATAATTTTGTTTTTCATTAAAACTTACTATTTTTTCAATGTATTTTGTTATGTTATTGGTTTTTTGTTATTATTATATTTGTTATTTTGTCATTACATCTGTTATTTGAAGCTTTTTCTCAATTTTTTTTAATATTTTTTGTAATAGTATTTTTTTTCTTGAACCTCAATCAATTTAATTAACAATTTTTTAAATAAATATTTAATTATATATACAAACCAGGTTAACCAGGTTAATTTTTTAACCTATCATAATTATTTTGTTCTTCTACCCAGATCGTGAAAAAGATTAATCCCGCAACAATGCCTGTGAAGATTTTCAGTCAAAAAACTAAAAAGAAAAAAACTCTTATTTCCAGGTTTTATACATAATTCATTTTTTGACTAATGGATTACACTCGATACAAGATCAGTGGCAGTGCCACGCTCTTCCAACTGAATAAGGCAGAAGGTAGAAGGCAGAAGTTTTGCATAAAAATAAATTCAATAATTTAAGTCATCACCATTATAAATCGAAGTGAATTTAACAAAATGAGAAGTTTCCATTGAGTAAGCCATCCACAATCTATTTGTTCATTTATCTTCTGCTGTTCCTCAAAGGTGATAAAAAAAAAAGAAAGAAAATTTACTACACAAAAGCAAGTATTACATTACATCATAAATACAACCAAACCTGAACCTCACTGTGAACTACCTTTCCTAAATTATTTTTTTTAATTCCAAAAAAGGGGGGCTATATACGCTTCCATGTCCAAAGGTAAAATCTATCTAGTCTTCCCAGTAGGATTCTTCATCAACGCTTGCTATGAGAAACTGTCTGCTTCAGAGAAAAATAAATAAATAAATAAATAAATAAATAGGCATAAACAAGAATACAGAACTATAGAAAATTATCTGAAACTATTCAACCCAGCAGTAGTTCATTTTACTTCAGGACCAGAGAAATCTCGATTCCCTGATTACTGAATATGTTTTTCATTTAAACTTAATACATAAGATATTTAAAAAAACAAAAGGCATAATTTCCAATATGCAATAACTATTGTAGTACCATTTGTCTTATTCAATTGATTTATATTGCTCAATTAATCAAGGTCACATGTCAACGAATACCGAAACTGAGCAGGGAAAGGTACCACCAAGCATGAATGGACACAACCGTCAATTAAAGGAAACTATTATTTCAAAATTAATCAAAGTATACGTGAAAAAACAATATTTATCCTTATGTCTTCTATCGAAATTTAATAGTAACTATTATATGAAACTTTTAAAATTTGGAGAAAGCAAAATATATTTGCTTTGATTCATAATTACTACATCCACACCATTTTATTGACGATAAGAAAACATGACATGAATTTACAAGAGCGCCCAAATCTTGGTGCTTATGACTGAGACCAATGCATAAAACAGAGACAAAAAAAAAAACTAAGCTCCATGCAACAAACTCTCAGAGTATATAAAACTAAAAAGTGTTGAATAAACAACTGCATGAATCCAATGAATATTATGCCAACAGAACTCTATGAAGATTGCAGCTGTTTTTACAAGGGCCTGAGGCAGAGATTTTTAAGGCAGGGGGGAGATGGATGTTTTGATCACTACAGACATAAATGGGACATAATACAAAAGACAAGCCTAAGCCTCAATAGTCAAATAATAAATTGAATTATTTTCTTATAGTAATATTACTTCACATTGCCGGCATATGAATATACGTCCTTAATCTTGGTGCCTTAATTCTTTGAGGTGTCTAAAATGTCTAAATTTTCTTTCAACAAACTTAATACCAAGGAGAGACTGTAATAACTAATAATAACATCCTACTTAGCCTCTTCGAATAGAAAATATGTGGCCAGTACTTAAGTGTAGGTGAGGTGCTTGATGACATTCCACATTCATGCTATGAGCTGTTGCACAAATTAGTGCACCAACACCATGCTTATTTATGGAGGGAAAAGAAAAGGAATGACCAAAACAAATAGCTGTTTAAGAAACAACTTTTTGCCTCATCAAAGTTGTGCTCAGTCAATTTTGGTACCTTGAGCTCAATGTCAATGGATTGAGGCAGTGTTTGACAATATGCAACCAAGATCACACACTGAATTAGGCTTACAAAAGCATGCCATATCATATACGACCAAACTCTTCTTTCTAAACCAGACATCAGAAGTCCTGTCATAGATTTTTAGTAATGAAAATAAAGATAAACATAAAAATAGAAAACCTACACTATAATTGTGAGGTTATGCAGAATTCCATCTTTCATCAATATGTAATGAATCGACCCTTCAAAAAATTTTAAAAATGCACTTAACCAGGATAGAAAAGATGCACGGGTATTGCTATACTTTGAAAAAATGCCAAAGAGGAAATAAATCAAGTACTAGGTAGCACTGATAATAAATCCAGAAGTGTATGTAAAAAAAAATATTCTGGAAGCAGAACAAAAATGAGTAACAGAGGATAAGTCAATCTTGCTACTTATCAGATCCAAGTGTAAAGCACATATAAGTGGGGGCAATTTCAACCTCAGTAAACAACCCACTTTTCAAAATAAAGCATATAATTGGGAACCAACATGCAAGTTTCTAAAGAGAGAATGGGAGAAATGAGACAAGTTTCATTCCATCACAATCCCAAGGACAACATATATAGAAAAATTACAACTGATCAAAATATTGCCTCTAAGCACACAAACAGATTAGTTTCAAACAATTTATAAGAATCAAATTATCAGTTCAGCCCATCAAAAACATCAACCTTGCCAAGTTCTCGTGCACTTTCTTCTACTAGCATAAACTACATATAACTAATGAAGAAACAATTTTTCCCATCACTTTTAATAGCTCAAACCTGACCAAGATCACAACTCACACCCCCATCCGAGCAAAACAACTATCCATCATTTATCATCACTCACAATCACAAGTAACAGATATTCCCAACTCTAGTAGTAACTAGTAAACAACCATACAGCCAAAAGTATACATTACTATGATTCACAAGCCCCTAATAAACATTCAGCATAAGCACAACAACACGCCAATTCGCCGACAAACAAAACCATCATTAATCCAGACAGACACGTAATGGGGTCTACACTCTACACCAGCCCCCAACAGCAAAGGATGAAAAACAACAAACACACAATTACACAAACAACAAAAATACACTAGTCAAAGTGCACTGGCACAAAAACTGAAAAAGGAGAAAGCTCACTGGTTCCAGAAGATCGCTTGGTGCGCTTGATTTTCTGCAGCTGAACCTGCGTTTCCATGAAGAGCTGCATCCTCTGGTACTCCAAATCCTTCGCGAACTGCATCCTCTGCTTCTCCAACTCCACCATTTGCCTCTGCTTCGACGCTTCCACTCTCTCATACATCTCCCCGAACCTCTCTATCGCCTGAGCAAGCTCTCTGTACCCGAACTCCAACTCCTTCTCACTCTCCCTCCCCCTCTTCTCACTGCTCGACCTCCACTCCTCCGACTCCCCGCTCTCCGCCTCCGCCGCCGCCGCAGCAGCCGCCGCGAACGCCGAGAAATTCCGCCGGAACAACGAGTCATCCCCAGTCGCCGGCGCTGGGCGTTTCTGCGTCCCGGATCGGGGACCGACCGGGTGGGAGGCTATCCACGGAAGCGGCGCCGGCGCCGGCTTCACGGCGGCAGAGGAGGTCCGTGCGGCGGCCGGCGGCAAGAGTTTTTTTGCTGGAAAAGTGTCTCCGATGAGGTCGTCGAGTCGGGAGAAGAACGGCCAGGGACTCCGGTAACCGCCGTCGGATTCGGAAACCCTAGCCTTCTCGATCTTATACTTCTTCTTGAGCGTGTCGATTCGGTTTTTGCACTGCACGTCGGTCCGGCGGGCCTTCTTGTTGGCGCTGCCGGCGGCGTGGCCGTTGTTGACGGCGTCGGCGACCTCCTGCCAGTGCTTCTGGCGGAGGTTGCCGCGGTTGAGGTCGAGGTAGCGGTCGCCCCAGGCGTCGATGAGGGTGAAGGTGGCGTCCTCGCTCCAGCAGTCCTCCCGGCCGGGAAAAGGCGATGACGACGGTGGACGCGGCGGAGCGGTGGCGGCGGGAGACGGAGCTCCGTCGACGGAGTCCATCGGTGGAGGCTGAGTCAGGAGAATCGGTGGCGGTTTGGGTTTGGTTTGGTGGGGAGGCAGAGAGGGAGAGGAGAGGAGAGGCCGACTGAGGAAGCAGCTATAGGAACGAGTACGACGATAGTCGTTTACCGTGCGGGAAAACAAACACCTTGGTGCATTTGCAACAACTTCATTGTTACTTTTTTTTTTCAATTTTTTAATTTTACCAACGATTTTTCAATTTTTTCAATTTCTTTTTTAATTTTACCAAATTTTGCATTTGCTGCGTTTCTGGTTGGGCCGAGTCCTATTTCCTGTTGTTTGAAGTTTTGGTGGGCTTTGGAAGAAAACCAATTTATTGCGGACTCTTTACGGGCTGGACCATTTTTCTCTGGTGTGGCAATAAGCTGGCCAAACCCACAAAAAAAAAAGCTGGCCAAACCCAAGACTGGTGTGTTTTTTTACCCAAAAAAAAGACTGGTGTGTTTTTTTACCCAAAAAAAAGACTGGTGTGTTTGATAAATGGGTTGCAAAATGGACTGAACCCATTATACCAATCTGACCCAACCTGTCTAAAATAGCAGGATAGACCCATAAATGGATATTCCAATAACAGCTCAAAAGAGCTACCAATACAAGGCACAAGGCCTGCACACAAAGACAACCAATCACAAGTCTTCTTGACCAAAAAAAAAAAAGACCCATAAATGGATAGCATTTTTTTTTAAACTAGTTTATGGATCCGACCTGTACAAAGTACAAGTCTTTTTATAACAAAAACAGTAAAAAAAATCTTATAAACAAAACAATATTACTTAAAAGTAAGAAGAAATATGAAGATGACATGTGTCATGACCTAAGAAGTGACACGTGTCACAACATGGTAGACCGGAGTTAATTTTCTTATATAGATATAGATGCGTTTTTCTGGCTAACCCCATGGACCAGCCCAGAGCTAACAAAAACAAAGTTATATTTTTGCTTAAGAAACGACCAGAAGAAATTGGTGAGTTAAGGCAGGTAACAAGAACGACAAAAAAAAAGGCAGGTAACAAGGGATCGTCAATTCAATTGATGATGACATTCTTAGATATATAACGATCTATATAGATTAACAAAAAAAAAAAGAAGAAACCCTAGCGCAGCTATCGTCGCCCATTTTCCTTGAAGACACCACCGTCGTCGTCCGTTTTCTTTCTTTCCTGTTTCAATCCAAATGACTCATCGCCTCTTCCCTGCCACTGCTCCTTTCCTCCCTCTGCTTTCTCCGTTTTTCGAGTCTCTCTGTTTCTCCGGCTCGTCTTGCCGATTGGAGGAGTAGGGGTGTTCGCAATGGCGGCCGCTTTGGATCGGTTAGTAGTGGCGGCGAAAGAGGGGACATAACTGCTGGTGGTGGAGGTGAGGAGGAAGAGGTGCATATCCCCTCTCTGGCGGTGTTGTGTTCTAGAAGCAGCGTAGGGGCGCGACCGCACTGACATCCGTCTGCTGTGGTTTGGAGGCACCGCAATCAGCTTGGGTTTGAACGAGTTTTCCCCCTCGTCAGGACTGTGCATTTTTATCTCCTTCAAGCTTGGTGTTCAGGTGCGCTGGTTGTGGGTTGCGTGGCGTTTGTGCTGTTGTTGGGGTCTCACTGCCGTTGTTTGAAGTTTGGGATGTTAGGTGGTTTCTTCTTCTCCGATCTGCTGTCGCCGAGGTAGTCCTGTCCGAGCTGCTGTGGTCATCTTGAGAATGCAGATGAAAAGCTATTTTCACCATCTCTGGGTCCTCTGAAGTGACATGTGGGTTAAATTATGGAGGCAAAAGGTTTCAAGACGCCCCAAACGAGCTTTTTCCTAACCCACCTCAAAGTTATTTGTTACATGTCTATATCCATTTTTGGTGTGATTGGTTTTACTATTTGTGTTCTTTTGGTGGTTGGCAGCTTTGGTGGTTTTTTTATGTTTCATTGTTTCTTTGTTTTCCTTGTCTGTCTTTTGGTGCAGCAGCGTGTCTTGAATTGTATTGTTGTATTCATTGTGACTCTACATATGATGTTTTCTTTGCTATAGATATTGTATGGCTTGGTGTTCTCCATATTATGAACTAGTTCATGATTGACAAAAAAAATCTATATAGATTATGAAGTTTGGTGATGGATTGTGCTCTAAATTTCATTAAAATAAAAAAATGATCGAATAGTAGGCTGCCATCATGGGATGCATCTTTGATGGTACTTTGATCCTTTAGAATTTATATTTAACATTTACGTGGGTTCCTGCTCTGTGATGGCGGACGTCCGGTGGTTCACTCCCTCTGTTACCGTTCGTTGGCTCTCCGCTGCGGTGCCTGGTCTTCTCCTTGGGTCCCTGTGGTGGGCGAGAGCTCTGGCCGGATCGGGAGAAGGGGAGGTGGAAGGGTCTAGATCCACTGGTGGTGGTAAAGCTCTGTGAAGGTTCCCGTCGCCCGCCACTGTTCAGATCCGCCATCGTGAAGGTTCCCGTCACTGAGTGGGTTTCCGACTGCGCACTATCTTCCTTCTGCTGGGGTTTGGGGACACCGTAATTGGCTAGGGTTTGGACAAGTTCTCCCCTTGTTCGGATTGAGTTGTTGTCTCCTTCTTCAGGTTGGTGTTGTGTTGGGCTGGTCGTGCGTTTTGGGTTGTTGTCGTGGGCTCACTGTTGTGGTTGGCTGATGTTGTTGCGGGTTTCAGTGGTCTCCTCTTCACTGTTCTATTGCCGTCGGCATCGTCCGTTCCGAGCTGCCTGGGACATCTTTGGAATGCGGATTCTTAGCTTAGTATTCCAGATGATTCTCTGAAGAACGACATGCGAGCTACATTTGTGGAGGCAGAAGGTTTCAGGTGCCCCAAATGGGCTTACCCTCCTCCTAAATTACACAATCATGTCTGTATCCTTTTGGGGTACTTGGTTTTGTTTTTCGTTGTTTTGTTTATGGTTTTTGGTAGCTTGGTTTTTTAGTTTGTTTGTTTTCCTTGTCTAATATTTTTAAGGGGTATGTCAGCAGTGGGTCTTGGTTAGTAGTGTTGTATTTCGTGTGACTCTGCGTATGTTGTCTTCCTTACTGTAGATGTCGTATGACTGAGTTTTTCCCATGCTATGAACTTCTTATTGACCAAAAAAAAAAATTACGTGGATTCAACTACAAAATGCAGACCAAACACAAGTTACAGTTTCAGGGGAAGAAAAAAGATGTGGCCAAAAGACTAACGATGATGATTCGGGTGCTGGTAAATACACTCCACCATTTTGTTTATACACCCCACTTTTGCGTTTTTACCGGAAAACTCAGTTTCCGGAATGCATTTTTATCTATGTTCCAGAAACTCGAGTTTTCAGAATACAAATTTATATTCCGAAACTCGAATTTCTGAAATATATGCGAAAAACTGAGTTTTTATATATTCCGGAAACTCGAGTTTTTGGAATATAAAAAAATATTCTAAAAATTCGAGTTTCCGAAAACAAATTTGTATTCTGAAAACTCAAATTTTTGGTAAAAATATAAAAATGTATTCCGGAAAACTGAGTTTCTGGTATAAGTGCGAAACTGAAAAAAAACAAACAAATCAATGAAGATAATTTGGAAATTTAATGAATTAAGTGGGGTATATGTCTAAAAATAGAGATGTATTTACCAATATCCCGATTATTTTTCTATCGTGTCAGCATTTGGACCAGTGGATTACAGTCAAATTTTCTGGTACATAAAAGCCAACGTGGACTCATACATCACCTTTAAAACAAATAGTACCCTGCCTATGTTTTTTTTATTACGTAATGCGAGATTAAGAGTCATATATTATTTATTTTTATCTTTACTTTTATAAAAAATAAAAAATTAAATAACTCATTACTTGTAATTTGTAATTTTTTATTTTCAATTTATGAAATTTTATTTCACCTTTATAATTCATCTCTTCCAATATATACTTTTTTTTTACCACTTGCATGTATTATTTTTTTTAATTTTTGACCTCATACTTTTAAGCATGCACTTAATTACTTTTTAAATGTAACCTTGTATTTTGAGAGCACATTCGATTAAATATTTTGGCTCTGTTTGGTAAAGCCAATAAATTGGCTCATTTTATAAATGCATTCGAAGACTAATACGGTATTTTTTTTTTAAATGAATTCAAATGAATTTCAACACCTTAAACCTATCAAGTGTGAAGCCTTTCAAGGACATATTTGGAGTCCTAGATTGAACTTTCAAATGCTGGAGTCTAGGGTGAATGTAGTTCATTGGCGAAACATCATTAACAACCGTTGAATGCATTAGATAATAGTACTCTGATAATAGCTCTCTAAAGTGAATCTTTTTATTTTTATTTTTTGACAACACTCTAAAGTGAATAGTTCATTAAATATACTAATATTTTAATAAATAATTTAGGTTGTATTGTACTATATATGTAATGTAATGTAATATAATGTAATGTAATGTATAATAACCGTTGTATTGTACATCATCAAACGTGCATCCCGATTCTTCCCACACTAATTGCCTATGAGTAGACTGGAGTCTCGAGTAAGTCTGCATAGGCTCAGCAGTGGTACGGTAAATTCAATTATAATGAATTTTCTTTTATAAAATCAAATTTTGGTCAAAATAAGTTTAAAAAACAAAGTGATATACTAAAGATAAATGTATATAATAAAATAAAATCTAAAGAAGAAAAGAAAAACAAAATAAACGAAATCCAGTCCAATGTGGTGTGCTCTGTGCTATGCCTATGTCTATGCCTGAGGCTTGAAACTTAACCCTCTTTAATCTCATATGGGAATGGGATTAAATGGGGTCCTGTCTGTCTGTCTGTCTGTCTTCAATGTGACTGACTGTGTGTGGACCCGATCAATCCTCTATTATTTGTCTGTATTACTTTTTCCTTTCCCTTAATAATGTGCAGACGGATTTCGTAAGCACCATTAACATTATCCCAATCCCCATGCCTGGCTGGCTTTTTACAAAAAAACCAAACACATCCCTCATTCATTCTCATCCATTCCCACTCTCCCTCCCTCCCTCCCTCTCTCTCTCTTCAATGTTTTACACTTTACAGTAGTATAGTCAGATACATCGCATTCCCGTGGCTATGCTATGCTATGCATGCCCCAGCCAATAAAGCCCCTCCACCTTAATACCCCATCGATAGCATCCCCCCCTGGCTACCATAAACACTACACATCACCCACTTCTTATTGGATCCCAGAAATCACTCACTCAAGCTTTCAGGGATACCCCAATAAATATCCCAATTACCCAGCTGAATAAAAATTCTTCACTTATTATCTCTCTGTTTTTATTTCTTCTTTTGATATTTCTAAAAAAAAAGAATCTTACTGGATAAGGAGACTTGATCGGCGAGATGGGTGGAAACAACGAGGCCACCGCCCTCGGCCACCTGCCGGAGGAGATCCTGTTGAAGGTGTTCGTCGGCGTCATCGACACCCGCACGAGGAACTCGCTCTCTCTCGTGTGCCGGAGCTTCTTCCGACTGGAGCGGAAGACGCGCACCTCCCTCACGCTCCGAGGGAACGCGCGTGACCTCCACAGGATCCCGACCTCCTTCGCTCACGTCACACATCTCGACCTGTCGCTTCTCTCGCCGTGGGGCCATGCCCTCTTCTGCTCCCCGGCCACCGCCACCACCGACCCACACCTCCTCGCCCTCCGCCTCCGCGACGCCTTCCCATGTGTGACCTCGCTCACGGTCTACGCGCGTGACCCGATGACGCTCCACCTCCTACTCCTCTCCCCCTGGCCGGAGCTCCGCCACGCCCGTCTTGTCCGGTGGCACCAGCGCCCGCCGGGGTTGCCGTCGGGATCCGACTTCGCAACCCTATTCTCGCGCTGCCGATCGCTCACCTCACTGGACCTCTCCGCCTTCTACCACTGGCCGGAGGACCTCCCACCCGTCCTTGCGGCGAACCCTTCCACCTCAGCCTCGCTCCGCCGCCTCAACCTACTAACGACGTCGTTCACCGACGGCTTCAAGTCTCACGAAATCGAGTCTATCACATCCTCATGCCCCAACCTGGAGCACCTCCTCGTGGCTTGCACCTTCGATCCCAGATACATAGGGTTCGTTGGCGACGAAACTCTGCTAGCTATTGCTTCCAATTGTCCCAAGCTTTCACTACTTCACCTGGCCGATACGTCGTCGTTTTCGAAGCGGAGCGAAAACGACGAGGGTTTCGGTGAGGGAGAGGACGCTAGGATTACCCGCGAGACGCTCGTTGCCTTGTTCTCTGGGTTACCCCTTTTGGAAGAGCTGGTTTTAGATGTTTGTAAAAATGTCAATAACAGTAGTTCTGCTCTTGAGGTGTTGGGTTCAAAGTGCCCCAATCTGAGGGTTCTCAAGTTGGGTCAGTTTCAAGGGATTTGCTTGGCCATTGGGTCAAGGCTTGACGGAATTGCTCTTTGCCATGGGCTCCAATCGTTGTCTGTTAAGGACTGTGCAGACCTTGATGACATGGGCTTGATTGAGATTGGTAGAGGATGCTCCAAATTGGTTCGGTTCGAGCTTCAGGGTTGTAAGCTTGTTACAGAAAAGGGGTTGAGGACCATGGCTTGTCTGCTTCGCAAGACTTTGGTGGATGTCAAGGTTGCTTGTTGTGTCAACCTCGATACCGCGGCGACTCTCAGAGCTTTGGAGCCTATTCGGGACCGCATTGAGCGTCTTCACATGGATTGCGTGTGGAATGGTTTGAAGGAAAGTGACAACCTGGGCCGTGGTTTCCTCAACTTCGGCCTTAATGCCTTGGATGAACTGAATGGTGGTGGTGCTGAATTCATGTATTACTTCGGGGGTGAGACTGGGGAGTGTGGAGAAGAAGACACCACCAAAAGGAAGAGGCAGAGATTGGTGGAGGCTGCTGCTACTGCTACTGCTACTGCTGATGATTCTTCATTCCTGCAAGGCAACAACAATGGTTATTACTATGGCAAGAGTTGGGACAGGCTGAGATATCTTTCTCTCTGGATAAAAGTTGGTGATCTTTTGACTACGTTGCCATTGGCAGGGTTGGAGGATTGCCCCAACCTTGAAGAGATTCGCGTGAAGGTGGAAGGAGATTGCAGGGGGCAGCCGAAACCGGCCGAGAGCGAATTCGGTTTGAGCATTCTGGCTTGTTATCCTCAGCTGTCGAAGATGCAGTTGGATTGTGGTGACACAAGGGGTTATGTCCTCACGGCGCCTTCGGGGCAGATGGATTTGAGCCTGTGGGAGAGGTTCTTCTTGAATGGGATCGGCAGTTTGAGTCTGAATGAGCTTCATTACTGGCCACCTCAAGATGAGGACGTCAACCAGAGGAGTCTCTCACTCCCAGCTGCTGGCTTGCTACAAGAATGCTATACCCTGAGGAAGCTCTTCATTCACGGGACAACTCATGAGCACTTCATGAATTTCTTCCTCAAGATACCCAACCTGAGGGATGTGCAGCTGAGGGAGGATTATTATCCAGCACCCGAGAATGACATGAGCACGGAGATGAGGGTGGGTTCATGCAGCCGATTTGAAGATGCATTGAATAGGCGTCAAATCTGTGATTGATGATGATGACTTGTGATAATGTTGCTTAGGCCCTGACCATGGAATAGCCAAGTGCAAAAAGCCAAAAACCGAGAGAAAATGGAAATAGATAGTTTTTTAAGGTTACAGAGTTTGTTACTGCTAATTATTATTATTATTAACATCATTTATGCCTTTTAGTAGCTCATTTCTGTCTCTTTTCACACTGTTAAAATGCGAGACTCATGTTGAATTCTTTTTTTGAAAGGCAAACAAAAATAATTGATGAAAGATAAGCATGGCAAGAGCACAAGGAGTGACTGCAGTGTTTGCCAATACTGCATGAAACCCTTCCAAGTCCGAGACGTTCACACCTGTGAAATAGTTAGCACCCCAGGTGTGAAACGTTCGGAGTTTCCAGTGCCTTCCCGATGAAATGCTGCTGCGTAAACAACGCCCATGAAAAATACCATACCCGGGGCGTGGTTCCTTATGTTTTTGCTTACTCAAAACCACTTAAGAAGCAAGTGTAGCCACAACTGGGAACCCCCATTGTAATGTTACAGAATTGAATAACGTTACCACTCCATAGTCCATACGCCACCTGGACCATGCCTTCCTCCCAATGATTCGTATGTATCTGAGGTAGAAGAACAGCACCTGTCAGACAAAATTTGTGCAGACATGAATAAAACTTAATTAAAGTGGCTTTAAATGCACCTTCACAAACTCTCCAAATTGATTCCTCTTTAAATTGTCACCCATGTTTTTTTTTATTCGAGGGGAGATCGCTCTGACTCCACGCAGTGTCCCAACGCTTTCAACAAAGGACTAATCTGTGTTCGTCTGTAAAAATTTGGACTGGCCAAGGCATAGTTTTACCCCTGGGTAAAATTGAACCTACTACCAACAGATTGACCTTTCTAAGAGTATTAGTGTTTCACTACTAGGCCAAGACTATTTTAAATTGTCACCCATGTTGAATCCTCGGGTCAAGAATAAATCATTCTATCGTCGGAGTAGAAATAGATTTTGTCCTTTTCATTGCACAAATGATGAGCGAGATTACACGCATTCAACTCTCTTAAAAACTTGAATTATCAGGGAAAATAATTAAATTATTAAGTAAAAACAGAAATAGTTTTATATTCAAGTCTTTTCACACAAGAGCTCTTTAAATCTGAAGTGCATCTTCTGTTAAATTAACTTTTTTATTTAAAAGAATGGAAGCAAGGATTAGACTGTTTAGCATCTGATAGTATGCCATGAATAACTTCTTCCAAGAACTTGAACTATTAAATAAAAGCCGGTGAAAGATTTTATGTTTAACAAGAGATGGATACAAATCAGCCTTTTTCTTATTCTCATTTTTCATTGCCCCGTAAAAGAGACGAGTTTGCAGCAAGGGTGTAAGCCGAAGAATTCACACCCATGCACGTTTAAACATGTTTTGAGGAAAAGAACAAAATTCATATTAGTTTACAACATAAGCCGAGAACACAATGTAATAACTCTACCCTGAGTTCATTATGTACAAAAGATAAACACTGCATCAGCACATGGAGTACTCGATGTCCACCAAGCGAGAGAGGATCTCCTCACAACTTGGCCGCTCATGCGGTTCTGCCCAACACTCTGCACACCAAAATCAAGTAACCAGTTAAACTAGATTGGATCTGAATTATTAATATCAATATAACAATACAATATGATTAATAATAAAGGCCTCCAATCAAGTCATGAATGTATTTGGCAGTTGCAGAGACCTGAAATCAGCCTGCCTATCGGGCCTTCAGGAATCTCCAATCTGGAACCCTCATGAGCAACGGCATAAACCACCTAATCAGCAGAGAATAAAGAATATCCAACATAAATTATCATTGCAATAAAAAAACCATAATGGAAATGGAAATCTACGTGGAAGATGAACAAATCATCTATCAAACATACCCTCTCTGGAGGTATGCCTTCCCATGGTCTATTCAAGGTGCAGAGCTCCCACATTATCACCCCTAGGCTAAAGATATCACATTTTTCAGTGAATGGTTCATTTCGAATCAGTTCAGGAGCCATCCATTCAGGGGTTCCAGCTGAAGAAGAATCTCTCATGGGAGATTCTGTCACTATTCTCGAAAGTCCAAAATCACAGATTTTCACTGTCCAATGCTTATCCACAAGACAATTTGCACTTTTCACGTCACGGTGAATAATCTTCATACGATGCATGTGCATCAAGCCCCTAAACACCGAGCTGTTTTCGTCAATGTCAACGGATGAAATGCAATCTTACCGATATCAACTATCAAAATACGATCACCCACCAAGTTGATAATAGTCTTACAGAACAAATAATTTCACTTCGATATATTTGACTTAAATGCAAAGTCATCTGGAACTTGATTTTATTGTGGTAATAAATTAATTAAATTCAAAACTTCTGATGAATTGTAAATTCCATTTCTCTTTCATCAGGGAAAAACTTAAAAAAAATAAAAACATTTTTTATTTGCCTTATATTCACTATGGTGGGAATAAGGGATCCGTCTCATATTCCATTAAGGCTGAATGAACAAAAAATAATTTACTACCATCTGCATCATCATTTTTTTTTATAAAAAAGTTGTGGAAAACAAACAACACAGATTTTTCTGGAAGGTATGAATTACCAGAATACTTACCTGCATATGTCACGCAGCATCCTTAATCTTCTCCGCCAGCTAAGCTTCTTCTTTTGACCACTCACATGAATCAAGTAAAACAAAGATCCCATCTCCATATATTCGGTCACCATTGACAAGCGTGGAGGCTTTGTGCATGCACCAAGAAATAAGATGACTGCATAAAATTAATCATTTATAGATGATCTCAAAGGAAACATGCTGCACGAGATATTATAACGACCATATATGTATAATATCATTCTCGTAACTTTATGCAAGAAAGAATTTGGTAAAATGATTATTCCAGTTACCATAATAAATAAATAATAAACATTTTAGATTGTCTTGCATAAACTTTCATATCTAGAAAACAATGTACAAGATCAATTAGTGAAAAACTGAAAATCCATAACTATATAGTTACTGAAAATCCATAACTATTAGTTAAGATGTTAGAGAGTACCATTAGGATGTCGGAGTCGGCTGGAGGAAAACAGAAAGACACAAAAAAAGGACAGAGAGACTGGGAGTCAGCAAATGTTGGATGTAACACAAAATTACTGACAAACAGCAAATCAGCACGAAATACCTGAGAATGGTTATCTCATTGCAGAAATCTTCCATGTTTTCAACAGTTAAATCTTGCTCTAGGAAAACCTTGATTGCAACATCTGTGCCATTCCATATTCCACGGAAAACTTCTCCAAAGAACCCTGAAAAAGAATAGAGCAATCAAGTTCCATAAATTATATGAAGCAAGTTTTCCTCAGGGCAGTTCAAATCATGAATTGAAAGGGATAGTTTCTGAACCGCAAATGATATCATATTGTTTGAGTCGGTCAAAAAAAATTAACAAATGATTGATAACACAAGTTCAATAACAATAGTACAGTATCTAATTTTCAAATTTTATTTTTTCCCCAAATTCTGAGACTTCAATTCTGATTTCTTTATAAATTTCAGAAATTCAATTTTTTCCTTATTATGTTTCATTAGATTTAGGGTTCCTCAATCATTATTTCTTAGTTAGAGTTCTTTACTAATTTATTGATTATTTAATTTAACTTCCACCTTCCCATGCACTATTTCCTTGGCTGGAACTTACCTACAGTGCTTCCTTTCCTTTTTTTCCTTATTTTTCACTTAAAGGAGATCCTCACTCATAGACAACCCCAAGCCTTAAAATTTTTCAAACCAGAAGAGAGGAAAAAAATAAAACATCCAATTTTTTTCTTCACGTGGGAGAAGTAGAATTTAGTACTGAAGGTTTTTCTATGGCTCTCGGATATCAGTTTCTTGGATTCAAAATCAGACAATGGAAAAGGAAAATTTTCAGATTGATCCAGATCTGTCTAGGTCTTTCACAATCAAGCATAAATATGTAGAAATCCAACCTCGTGAAATAGTTGGAGTCAAGTGATTCAGCCAGAAACTGAATCACAATAATTCAGCAATTCAATCATGCTTAAATCATATGAATGATCCTGAATCGCACTGCGAAAATCATGAATCATATGATTTCAGTAACTGAGAGGTAAAGGCTGAAACTTACCGATCCCAACACGAGTGCCGACAGTCAATTCTGAGAAGTCAATATTCCACTCTTCATATGGTAACAGAGGTTTATTATTGAACATTTGTGATTCAAGGACTTTATTCCAACTCGACTCCAGTTCATTCATTTCATATCTGGATGGCCTGCTTCTCTCAGAAGCTTGTCCTCGAAAATCATGTGGTGAAGAGGGTAATGACATTGCCTTCTGAGAAGTTACATTGTCATGGTGCAGCGAATATAAGGGGGACCTTTCATGATGACCATCGAGATGGAAATTTGACACCTGTGATATATCAGTGCAGGAATCACGTGTGTCAAACTTCATGTTTTAAAACAGAAACTAATCCAAAATTTTTATACATTAAGTCACAGTCTAGTCAACAACAAAACAACAACCAAAGCATTTTCCCACTAGGTGAAGTTGGCTGCATAGATTGAAAACATCATAATATCTTAATCATGAATCATGTCTAATGAGAGACCATTTAATTCAAAGTCCTTAATGGTTTGACCTATAATTTTCTCTGGTTTCCTACTTCTAACTATTAGACTATCCTCTATCTAGTCTACCCTCCTTATTGGTGTTTCTACAAGTCTTCTCCAGACATGCTGAAACCATCTAAGATGAGACTCTCATCAACAGTGAAACACACACCCACACAACAATTCCACAATCATTGTAGAATTAGGATTCTATTCCCAATTATTGTAAAATAAAATCATACCATGGTCATCAACAAATTAAATAATTGTAATGCTTTCTTTTTAATAAGAAAAATATCAGATTTAAGAATTATGACAGCATATTGCTGTATTCTAGATTGTGTAATGCAATCAAACCCCCGCTGTGATGCATAGCAGATGCTGAAGATGCCACAGCTTGAGAAAGGCAGTTTAAATAATGGCATACTCCATGGTTACCAGAACAATTCACACCTACATTTTTCTGAAGATCTGCACTGCTAATTCTCTCATTGGGAGAATGAGACAATGAACTATCATCCCCTTGTTCTCTTAGAAGACGATTTTGCTTTAGTTTTTCATTCATTGCCCGTACAGCCCTACAGAGATTAGATCCTGAGTTATCACAGTAATAAAACAACTTATAAAACATGCAATAAACAATTTAACATTGAACGGCACCAAGGACAGCATGCTTAGCATATACAAATTCAGGAGCATAATAGAGCAACAACCAACCTTGCAATATCATCACCAATCTCTGGTGTAATACTAATGCTTCTTCTCCGTATCCTACGAGCTTCTGATGAGGATGCACCATCTGACTTATAGCTGGATCTGAAAAACAAATAAATTCATCTATTTGAAAATGTGGGGAGAAAACACTCACAAATGTACATAAATACATGTAATGACCATAAGGAACATATGTCCAAACCATCAAACTTATGCGTAGAAAAGGAAATAATCTCCAAGTATCTAGTCAACTGCACTACCTAGAGTGATGATAATTTATCATCATTAGGCTTTGTCAGTTTTAGGTGGCAGTTCTTGAGATGAAATCCAACTAACCAATATCATTGCTTTATCAAAAACTTGAACTGATACTGATGTGAAGTTAATAGAGATTTATATAACCAACAAAGTTTCAAGAAGCAATGCAACAATGTTGAGTCTAGAACCCATAAAAGCTAAATACATGCTCCAATAAATTGTTTCATATATACAATAAATAAGTGAAAAACATGATGGAGCAAACCAAACTCAGATAGAAAGAAAGAAATTAAAGAGTTAAGGAGCAACTGGATTTCACTCAGTGAATAACAGAACCCAGTAAAGAATAATGTAAGTGAAAAATATAGCCAGCAGTCAATCACAGGGTAGGAGCAAATAATAAGGAGCCATAAAAGCATAAACCTTGATGTGGCCTGGTTATCAGCAAAATCTCTAAATGCAGTCCTGTCACCACCAAGCTTGGACCGCCCACGAAACGATGGATGTTCTGGACTGCAAAACCAGAAAAATTTGAAGCACAGTAAGAGACTGAGCATAAATTCTTAATATTCCAAGGTATTTTACTAAGTTGAATTTGGAGATCATTTAGATACCATTGCCACTGGTTCACAAATTGGCATGTCCTATCATGAATATGCGATGGGGGTGTACACTTTTTCAGCAACAGAGAAGCCATCTTTCAATAATGGAAAGCATGCTGAAAACAAGTACAAGCACATATATAGATGATAAACAGACACATGCACACATGCAACCCACATTGGAAGATTTGATACTTCAACCGTGAATGATTTGTACCAGAATGTGGTTTTCTTTAATCCAACCATTAGATGATCAGAGATAATTTTGTTAATCAGACAAGCTGAATTTGAGATGAATTTGGTATTAATAAAAAAAATTGAATAGTGTAAATTTTAAGACAGTATAGTATATTAATCTACAAAATCAGTCTAAATCCAATAATTCGTGTGACATATACCAGTCAGCAGATTATAAAGGCCTCTAATACCACACAAACTTGCTTCAGAAAATAAGACAAAGTAATTCAAAATATCCATGATAAAATTAGCACTTCTCCCTTAGGAATTAAAATCTAAATCAGCATTTTGATTCAAATTTAGAAAATATAACTGGTTTCACAGAACTTTGGTCATAACAGCATTATCATTAAACACTAATTTGCCCCTAATAATATTGGCCAAGTGAAATGAAATTCCATCCTCAGTTTCATCATTACAATTCTGACAAAAACTATTTTAGTTCTATCATCTTGTGTCAGATCCTAAACATCAAAGTAAAAAAAATACATGCACTACTTGCAAAAGTCAAAATAGTCACAGGATTATAGTGGCCAAATATCAACCTTGTGAAGCCAAGAAGATTTCTCAACAGAAAAAAAAGTCTTTCCCTCTAAATTGGCAATACCATTTAATTGTCATTTTCTCCTTTTATCATTCTGTCTGGGACCAGACCAAGTATATCTACATTTAAAGAATCATTGTGTAAACATAACTAGTTCCAAGTATGCTACAGATGAAAATGTGATAAAGAAATAACATTTCACAAATACTGACCAGAGGTCCAGAACCATTTTCATTTTAAAAATATGAGAAAAATCCCACATATGGAAAGAGAGATCATCACTGAGTGCAGCTAATCTATCCCATTAGACTGGGTACATCCGTAGAGGATAATTTCATAGTACATTTCTCCATAATGGCAACTACAGGATTTATTTCTTGCCAATGGTATCATGTAAGCCAGGAACAGTATCAAACGCTCTGGACTATCCACACCCTAAACCACTGACAAAGACAAAGGGACCATTTTTTAAGCTTAGAAAAAATGTGATTTTAAGGTTGTGTTAGTGTAAAAAGGGGATTTATTTTTTAAAGCTTTTATGTAAAGCATTAGTTATTTTGTGTTTGCTTAAAATTATAAAAAAAAAAAAAACTTTTTTTACTTTCTCTCATCTATTGCAAGCGACTATTTTGAGAAACTACTTATAACAGCTTTTGAAATAAAGCTAAAAATAGGTTTTTTGAAGATTCTATATTTTTCAAAATCTCATCCAAACCCATCAAATAAGTGTGAAGTGATTTCATAAAAAAGGGTACTTTTTTATACAATAATACAAATCAAATGCACTAAAAGAGTCAATCCAGAGTCAAGAAGTACTCATAATTCCAGCTATCCAAGTTAAATTACAGGTTTTATTTAACGAATCAACTAAAACCCAAAAATACATGAACAATACCGATACGGTTGTTCTGATACCGATAATGAACAATACCGATAATTTGTTCTGAACCTAAAATACATACTCATATCAATCCAAAAAACACAAAGAAATTAGGAATAACCTTGAACTAGCAGTCCTCTGTTCAGCAATGACCTTTCTTCGACTTCGCCGACCAAATGAGGTTGCAATGTTGGGTTCACTATGAGACAAACTGAGGAAATTGACAAAAACATTCAACAAGAAACGGTTGGTATTCTACGTTGTTAAAAAACTCTAGTCAAAGACAAAGACGGTTCACAAACTACAGAAAATAACCCAATCATAATGAAAGTAACATTTTAAAGTGAAATAGAGAATAGAATCTTCAATTCTAAGAAAAAAAACGTAAAACGACCAAAGCATAAGATCTCTGGATGAGCAATGGAAGTATTACCTTAATTTCCCATCCAGACTGGTATTTGATCGTAACATCATGTTTCGCATACGAAGACCTGATACATTTGAAGATGCTTCAAAACTTCTATGGAATTGGAGATTTTCCTCCTTTTCAACACTGGAAGAGGGGGGCAAGAAAATCAATACCAGTCAATTGAGAACTCTTGTAACTGACAACATAGATGGCTTAAAGGTCATTTAGCCAATGCATGGCCAGAAGTTGCAATTGAAAGTACAAATGCAAAAAGCTTAATTATATTTCCAGTCCTCCTTGTTTCATTAAAGTCCAGTTTTGGTCCCCCCCCCCCCCAATTTTCAATTGCAACACTGTTATTCTCATTGTTTTCAGACTGATAAAATTAAATGCCCTGTCAGTTTGATGCAGATGTGACACCATCTTTGCTGATGTAGCATTGCCATTTTGTCAACATGGCATAAAATTTGATGACAAAGCACTCTTTTTATTAACTTTGCTGACTACAATGACAAGTTTGTTCATTTGTTACAATTAAAATTCAGGGACAATCAAATTTTGACTCTTGAGAAACAAAAAAGATGGCAAATGTGCAATTAGGCCAAAGAAAAATGAAGTTTCCAAACCTCTCCGAAACCCCATATAAAGGACTGCTTGGTTCCATTGGTGAATCACAAGAATCATTTTCTGCTGAATCACTCTCTCCCGCTGCAGAAATGTGTGTCATAAGAATTGACTTGCTTGATTGTGGTAACAGTTGGCCAGGAAAGCGCATAAGATCAACAAGCAGTTTCACAGAATTTAACACAACAATCACGGACATATGCTTGTATGAGTCTACACATTCAGCATCCCCATCATTTGGAAAACCCTGATAAAGAGAAGCAAGAATCTTTCAAAAATTAGATACGATAGCAAACAAATTTGAATTTTTATCGATAGTTCTTTTCCTAGATATACTATCATTAGATTGAAAACATTGGTAAACAAGTAGTCAAGTGTATGGCAAGGAGTAATTGAAATTCGTAATAAACAAAATAATTTAGAGCTTACCATCATGAGCCTGCTTTCAAGACCTACAGCATCTGCTAATACTTTAAATAAGATAGCTCGAGGACGGCATGAACCATGCTTTATATGCCCTAGCATCTGGATACCACGATTCTCAAACATGTGGGAGGATTCCTCAAGTGCAGCTTTTGCTGGACTTTCTACATTTGCTCGCTTATAAAAATCAGAAACCTGTACACAAAATTAAGGTCAAAATATATGCTGGACATCTTTTTACTATGCTTAGAAAATAAACTAAATAACGAAGAGGCAATAAAAAGAATGCTATAATAGATAATTGACACTAATGCCTACCAGTAAACTTGTAATTGATAATTAAAGTGGAATAATTTGATTGAATTGAAAAAAGTTGCGGCTGACTAAAATTACAAAAGTAGCAAATATGAATAGCACAGCCTACTAAAATGAACAAGTCTCTTGAAAATTGACAATGGGATGGGACTATTTTGGAAAGTACTTGACATTGTAAACTACATTTTTATACAAGGAAAAAAATATATCACATGATGACAATGGAGCAATAATAATATATGAGGAAATCCTTCCACAGTAAACAAAAGCTACAAAATCAGATACAATGAAAGTACATACTAGTCCAGCTATCTTCTTAATCATTGCAGCTGGATTTGTGTTCAATCCTTTAACCAATGCCACGATTAATTGCTTCAACATAGATAACTTTCTATCTTTCTCTGCATCCACAACAATGACATCAGCCCTAAAACCCTCTCCACCCAAAGCATGAAGCTCGTCCAAAGTAGGAATACTATCAAAAAGTTTCTTGAGCCTTTTCTCCTGCAAATCATCAGATTAATTAATGACAATAAAAGATGTTGAGAAAAACATCTTAGTTACACATGAAGAAAAGGGATACCACATATAAACTAAAAGAATAATACATGCCATAAATGAGCAGAAGGTTGTTGCAAAAAGTTTTAAAACTATATTGGAAAGCAAATGGCCAGCACACAAGAACTTAACAGAATAAATATATGAAACAGAATGAGAAGAAATATGATCATTTTGCATCAGGAACTTCAATAGAATATGTATCATAACCATGTCAGATTCCATAATATACTGAGTTTACCTCTTCCTGCAAAACTAAATGATCCCTTCTTTAACAATCAGTGTTACCTTTAATGATAGAATGATACTATACACACTAACTGTTTTGCACAGGCTACAGAAATGTTCCATTTCTTTGCCCCTAGTCTGTACCAGGCAGAGTAAACATGTGCCTTCACAAATCACAAGAACATTGCTACCCAGCTCCACTAATTATGTCAAGCACCACCTACATGTATGCTACACCACTCTTACCAAGTAGCTGCAAAATATCCCTAATGCTTTTACTACAATTTATATAACTGAGTTGATAGATACCCAATATAACAGTAGCAAAAACAGAGAATGTAGGAGATGATGAAAGGAAAATGAATTGTATTATTTACTAGAAAAGGAAGAACAATCAAAGGAAGGGAAACTTCCTTTGCCCAGAGCACTGCTCCTTGCAGAGAAAACAGAATTCCTCTACCCCAAAATAACCAACTAATGATTGTCCAAGATACCTTCCCTCTCTCTCCTCTCGGCCTTATAACAGAATATCCTCCTAAATCTGAGTCACACGCCCCTCACTCTCCCTCATTCCCATTCTGCCCTTTCTTTCTTCTCCTAGTATAAACCTTCCAAGTAGTGGGCTTAGGTAGCAGCCTGTTGGGGCCCAAATCAGGGAGCTCAACATTGCCTCCCCCATGAAGAACAGACTTGTCCTCAAGTCTGAAACCAGGGAATTGACTCCTGATGTTAAACTCCTCTTCCCAAGTTGCCTCCTCAGCTGTTTTTCCTTTCCAGTGAATCAGCAACTGGTGAACTGTATCCCCATTTTTTACCACAGCACGAGTTGCCAGCACAGCAGCAGGCTCCAAAGTGGGCATATGGTCCTCTCCTCCTAATTCTTGAGGCAATTCGTCCTCCACTCTATAGTCCCCCACAGCTTTCTTCAACAATGACACATGAAAAACGGGGTGGATGCGTGATGATTCTGGTAACTGCAATTTATGCCACTGCTCCCACTCTCTGTAATATCAGAAAAGGCCCATAATAACGTGGGGCAAGTTTTGGGCAAATTCTGGCACCTACGGGTTGTTGGCCATGGGGTCGCAATTTCAAAAAAACCCATTCCCCTAGATCAAACTTTCTGTCCACCCTCTTCTTGTCAGCTTGACTCTTCATCTGCCCCTGAGCCTTAGTCAAATGGTACTTCAACTGGCGCAATGCCTCATCCCGATCCAAAAGATCCTTGCGGACAGCCTCCACCTTAATTTCCCCAGGCAAAAAACGCAACAAAACAGGAGGAGTTCTTCCATAGACTGCCTCGAACGGAGTTTTACCCGTAGACACATGGAATGTGCTGTTGTACCAATACTCTGCCCATGGCAACCAATGCACCCAAGACTTTGGCTGATCAGAAATGAAACAGCGCAGAAAAGTCTCCAAACACCGATTGATCACCTCGGTTTGCCCATCCGTCTGAGGATGATAGGCAGTGCTCATCTTCAAT
Source organism: Glycyrrhiza uralensis (assembly GCA_030159175.1). Classification (NCBI taxonomy): domain Eukaryota; kingdom Viridiplantae; phylum Streptophyta; class Magnoliopsida; order Fabales; family Fabaceae; genus Glycyrrhiza; species Glycyrrhiza uralensis. Next base: position 48,216,155 of record BRZY01000003.1, on the reverse strand, counting down.
TGAGTGCCCTGCAGCTTAAACAACTCCCTCCAGAAGCTGCTGACAAAGATAGGATCACGATCACTGAGAATGGAGGCAGGAATCCCATGTAGCCGCACCACTTCCTTCATGAAAACCTCAGCCACCACTCGCGCAGTATAAGGATGCTTGAGTGGGATAAAATGAGAATACTTGGACAGACGGTCAACCACCACTAGAACAGCTTCAAACCCTTTAGCCTTGGGCAAACCAGTGATGAAATCCATTGAGACTTCTTCCCAAATCTGGTCAGGAACATTCAAGGGTTGTAACAAACCTCCTGGAGCTGTTGCCAAGTATTTCTGTCTTTGGCACACATCACACTCCATGACAAACTGCTGAATGTCTTTTTTCATCCCATTCCAGTACAAATTTGCTGCGATCCGTCTATAGGTTCGATAGAACCCCGAATGACCACCTTGAGGAGTGGCATGAAACTCTTGCAATAATAGAGGTATCCAAGGAGATTTTTCAGAAATCACCAACCTCCCGCGGTACAACAATACACCATTGTTGTAGGAAAAACCCCTTTTTAGCTCCTTTGCCTGCTGCAGCTCAGTAATGAGGCCTTTCAGTTTGTCATCCTGGTGAACCTCCGCGATGATCTTGCTACTGTCAACCCAGGCTGGGCAAGACACCAAACTCTGCAGCTCACCATCTTCATGACTTGTAAAAAAGGGTTTTCTGAATATTATTATAGTATACTCAAGATACAAGCACTAATCTCTATATATAAGCCAACTCTAACTAATGGGCCTGATTAATGGGCCGAAAAGACTAATTCCTAATATTTACAATAATTACAAGTATTTACAACACTCCCCCTCAAGCTGGTGAATGAATATCTATCATTCCCAGCTTGCAAGTAAGTTGGTTGAATCGTTCTGTTGGCAAGCCCTTTGTTAACACATTTGCCAGCTGGTCTCCAGAAGGAATGTAGGCAGTTGTTATCAATCCACTATCCAATTTTTCCTTGATGAAGTGCCGATCTATCTCAATGTGTTTTGTCCTGTCATGCTGAACCGGATTATGAGCAATGCTGATAGCCGATTTATTGTCACAAAACAACTTCATAGGACCTTCATACTTTATCTTCAAATCATCAAGCACAATTTTCATCCACAATAACTCACATATGCCTTGTGCCATGGCTCTAAACTCTGTCTCAGCACTTGATCGGGCCACTACATTTTGCTTCTTACTTCTCCATGCAACAAGGTTCCCACACAAGAATGTGCAATAGCCCGAAGTGGACCTTCTGTCACTTATTGAACCTACATAATCTGCATCAGTATAGGCCTCCATGGTTAGGCTTCCACCTCTTTTGAACAAGAGTCCTCTACCTGGAGTGGCTTTGAGATACTGCAGAACACGATCCACAGCTTGCAAGTGTCTCACTCTCGGATCATGCATGAACTGGCTCACAACACTAACTGCATACGCTAAATCTGGTCTGGTGTGTGCCAAGTAAATCAACTTCCCCACTAGTCTTTGATATTGGACCTTGTCGACCTTAGCACTCTCCTCTTCAGTGCTCATTCTGTGATTCTGCTCGATGGGAACACCTGCAGGTTTACATCCAAGCTTGCCTGTTTCCTTCAAAAGATCAATCACATACTTCCTCTGAGAAATAAAAATGCCTTTCTTGGAGTAGGCCACTTCAATCCCTAGGAAATACTTAAGTTTCCCAAGGTCCTTCGTCTCAAATTCTACAGCTAATCTTTCTTTGAGCAGTTGTCTCTCAATCGGATCATCTCCTGTAACAATAATATCATCGACATAAACAAGAAGTACAGTCAATTTTCCTCCTGTGAGTGTTTGAAGAAAAGTGTATGATCTCCTTGGCTTTGCTTATAACCAAGGCACAACATTGCTTTGGAGAATCTCCCAAACCAAGCTCGGGGAGACTGTTTCAGCCCATATAAAGCCTTTTTCAATTTGCACACCTTATTCGATCCACTCGTGGGACCAAATCCTGGAGGAATCTCCATATACACCTCCTCCTCTAAGTCTCCATGCAAGAAAGCATTTCTGACATCAAACTGTTGTAGATCCCACCCAGAGTGGGCAGCAAGTGAGAGCAGAATACGAACGGTGTTCATCTTTGCTACTGGAGCAAATGTCTCTTCATAGTTGATGCCATAGGTCTGTGTGTATCCCTTTGCCACTAGTCTTGCCTTATATCGATCAAGAGTACCATCTGACTTGTGCTTGACTGTATAGATCCACCTGCAGCCAACTGGTTTCTTGTCTCCTGGCCTCTCAACAATCTCCCAAGTTCCATTCTGTTCAAGAGCTCTCATCTCCTCATCCATGGCTTGGACCCAATTCTCATCCTTTAATGCCTCTTGAACAGATGCTGGGATTCTCACTGAATCAACAGCTATAATAAAACTCTGATGCTGCAAAGAAAGATGTTTAGAGGAGACAAATTGAGAAATAGGGTACTTGACACAAGATCTTTTCCCTTTCCTCAAAGCAATTGGTAAGTCGTCTGAATCAGAGTCGCAAGTATCAGAATTCTGAGAATCAGAAGTAGAGGGATCATCTCCAGTACTTACCTCCGGCTCAGATGATTGAGGTTGTTCTTGGACCAGGTTAGGTTTTTCTCTCCTCTGATACACCAATGTTGGCTCACTAGCCTTAGTCTTTACTGGTGCTGAAGGTGCTGATTCCTGCAAAACAGAAGACACAGGAGGAATAGGGGCAGGAACAGGCATGGTTGTCAAACTCGCGAGTCAACTCGTAGACTCGTACGAGTTTACGAGTCCAGAATGCCAAAACGCGTAGACTCGCACGTAGACTCGTTTCTCTGGTAGACTCGCGTAGACTCGCTCAGACTCGCATAGACTCGCGATTCTATGGCTGAGTCAGCGAGTCTGCTAAGGAAAGCCAAAAAAGGCCCAAAACAACTGGCCCATTAGCATTTCCCTTCATTTCCCCCCAATTTCTTCCCTTTTCTCTCACACTCAGCAGAAATACGTGAACCCTAGCAAAAATACGTGAACCAGTGGACGGCGGCCTGCGACCAGTTCCGGTGACCTGCAACCAGTGGAGGGCGGCCTGCGACCTGCTCTGCGAACTTCCCTTTTCTGCTCTGCGAAGTGTGATTCCCTCTGCTCTGTGAACTTCCCTTTTCTGCTCTGCGAAGTGAGTACCTGCGAAGTGCGATTCCCTCTGCTCTACGAACTTCCCTTTTATGCCCTGCGAAGTGTGAACTGCTCTGCGGATCTGCGACCTCAATGTCTGATACTAGTGGCAGTGGGCGTGGTTCTTCTTCTGGCTCCAACTCATCTGCTCCTAGGGCTAGAGTTCAAAGTAGGAATGCCCCTGGAAATCGAACTGACATTGGGTGGAAACATGGGACTGATGTTCAGGGAAATGGCAAAAAAGTTAAATGCAATTACTGCTCAAAAATTAACCATGGAGGGATTAACAGATTAAAACACCATCTTGCTGGAACCAGATTAGATTCTGAACCTTGTGCTTCAGTGCCAGAAGAAGTTAAATTTTTAATGATGAAGATTGTTGCAGAGGCCAAAGAAGCATCAAAAAAGAAAAGAAGATTGACTAGCATTTATGAAGATGAGCAGGAAATTGAAGAGATGGAAACAGGTCATTCTCAAGTGACCCTTACAAAAGGAAAGGGAAAAGTCAGCAGTGCTTGTTCTGGTGGAGTTCAAACAACAATTAATCAAATGATGAGGAAAGATTTCAAAGAGGAAGTTGATCAACAGGTTGCACAATTTTTTTATACAAGTGCCATTTCTTTCAATTGTATTAAAAATAATGATTTTGCAAAGATGTGTGAGATGATTGGGAGATATGGAATTGGTTATAAACCGCCTTCTTATCATGATATCAGAGAAAAGCTTTTGGTAAAAGCAGTGAATCAGACTAATTTAATGCTTGCAGAGTTTAAAAAGGAGTGGAAGAGAACTGGCTGTTCAATCATGTCCGATGGTTGGACAGATAAGAAGAGACGTTCCATTTGCAACTTCTTAGTGAATAGCCCTAAGGGGACTTTTTTTTATATTCTTTGGACACTTCTGACATCTCAAAAACTACTGACAAGGTTTTTAAGATGTTGGATGATGCTGTGACATATGTAGGAGAGGAGCATGTGGTCCAAATAGTTACTGACAATGCTGCAAATTTCAAAGCAGCAGGAGAAATGGTGATGCAAAAAAGGAAGAACTTGTATTGGACTCCATGTGCTGCCCATTGCATTGATTTGATATTTGAGGATTTTGAGAAAAAGCTGAAGATTCATCAAGTTACTATAAAGAAAGGAAGAAAGATCACCACCTATATATATGGCAGAACATTGCTCATTAGCATGTTAAAGAAATTTACAAACGGAAGGGACTTGGTTAGGCCTGGTGCAACTAGATTTGCCACTGCATATTTGACTCTTTCTTGTCTCAATGATAATAAAGCGTCTTTGTTGAGTATGTTTTGCTCAGAGGACTGGAAGAAAAGTAAGTTTGCATCTACACAAGAGGGGAGACGAGTGGAACACATGGCTTTAGATAGTCGATTTTGGGGAAACATAATCATATGCTTGAAGGCAGTTGGTCCTCTGATGACAGTCCTTCGATTGGTGGATTCGGATGAAAAACCTGCCATGGGTTTCATATATGAGGGGATGGATTGTGCCAAAGAAAGGATAAAAAAAAACTTCAATAATGCTAAGAAAAGGTAACCATTTTATGTCTTTCAACATTTATTTATTCATTTGTTTCTAATAGAGAATATTTGGTATTTGTAGATATGAACCTATATGGAAAATTATTGATGAGCGTTGGGATAACCAACTCCATAGGCCCTTACATGCAGCTGCATATTGGCTTAATCCTCAATTCCACTTTGAAGATAATTTTAGAAGTGAGGATCCTGAGGTTAAACAAGGGTTATACACTTGTCTACATAGGTTGGTAAAAGATGATGAAGATAGAGACAAGATTTATGTGCAAGTTTCTGAATTTCATAATGCTAGAGGAATGTTTGGTAGTCCAGCTGCAATTAAATGCAGGAAGTCTCTGCGTCCTGCAGAATGGTGGGACTTATTTGGGGATGAGTTTATTGAACTCAAGAGGTTTGCCATTCGTATTTTGAGCTTGACTTGTAGCTCCTCTGGGTGTGAGCGCAATTGGAGTTCATTTGAAATGGTAATTGAAGTTATGAATGACTTTGTTTATAGATTTTAATTTTCTTAGTTAGGAAATATTGAGTGTTAGGTAATCATGAAACTTTGGTTTTTATTTTCTAGGTCCATGCAAAGAGAAGAAACCGTTTGCATCAAAAAAAGATGAATGACTTGGTCTATGTCATGTACAACTTGAAGTTGAAAAGTAGAGAAACAAGAAAGAGTGTTATTCTTCCATTTGAAGATATTCATTCAGATGATGAATGGATAACCGAAGATGTTAATGAAGAGAATGTTGAGCAAATCGATGTTGAATTAGTTGGAAGCTCAAGCAATCCAACTTCAAACAACTTTGGGGATAATGTTGAAGTAGAAGAACATATTTCATTCGGGGAACCCGATGAGTTTGATGATAATGATGATGGTGGTGGTGGTGGTGGTGGTGGTGGTGGTGGTGGTGGTGGTGGTGGTGATGGTGATGATGATGATGATGGAGATCATACTAATGAAGATGAGGATGAGGAAGGAGGAGGATTGGACATGGATTAGCTTAGCTTAGCACTTTATTTTTGAAATATTTTCACTTTTAGAACTTATGTTTTGATGTTTTATGGATATGTAGTATGATCTTATATTGACTATTTGATTACTTTACTCTTTTTCTTTATTATATGGAGTTAGAAATTAGAATGTTGAATTATTAAAGTGTGTTATATTATGTATAATATCAGTATATGTGTCATTTATAGGGTTTTTTAATATTTTTTTACATTAGGTAGACTCTTACGAGTCTACGAGTCGAATCTACGAGTCGAGTCTACGGACCCTCCACGAGTCTACGTAGACTCTCGAGTCTGACAACCTTGGGAACAGGTAACACAGGAAGACAAGGACCAAGGAAAAGAAACTCAGACTCAGATTCCAAATTACTGCTCTCCCCCTGAAGCTGAGGGCGAGTGAAGAAGGACACGTGTTCATGGAAGGTGACATCCATAGAGACAAAGTACCTACGACTAGAAGGATGATAACATTTGTACCCCTTTTTGTTAGGTGCATAACCCACAAAGACACACCTGATTGCACGAGGATCCAACTTAGTTCGATGTTGCTTATGAACATGAACAAAAGCGACACACCCAAATACTCGAAACTCAAGACTCTGCATGACAGGAGCAGAAGGAAAATGTGAGATCATAAACTGAACAGGACTAACATTACCTAGAACACGAGATGGTAGACGATTAATCAAATAAGTTGCAGTCAATACTGCCTCTCCCCAATATGAATTTGGAACTGACATCTGAAATAGGAGTGCTCGAGCAACCTCAAGTAAGTGACGATTTTTTCTTTTTGCGACTCCATTTTGTTGTGGAGTATCAACACAAGTGAATTCATGAACAATTCCATGCTCCTTAATAAACCTTGAGAGATTTTGGTTCACATATTCTCTTCCATTGTCTGACCGCAATCTCTTAATGCATTCTCCAAATTGAGTTCGTACCATTTGATAAAATTGACTGAAGATTTGTGGTACTTCTGATTTATCTTTCATCAAAAACAACCAGGTTACTCGAGTACAATCATCAATAAAAGAGACAAACCACCTTGCTCCAGAAATGTTAGAAATAGGGGCAGGCCCCCAAACATCAGAATGAATAAGAGCAAATGGTTTATCACTTTTATGAAGGCTAGGAGAATAAGTAACACGATGGTGTTTGGCAAACTCACAAGTTTTACATTTGAAAGACTCAACGGACTGTTGCGAAAACAAAGATGGAAACATAGACTTGATTAATGAGAATGGGGGATGCCCCAGACGCTTATGTTGAAGCCAAACCTGAGAGGTAGGTGAATTGGACTCTGACTGAAGACAGGAAAATAGCACCTTCTGACCAGGATTGTTTCTGCCTTTCTCTGTAATCAGGTAATACAACCCTCCCTGTTCCTTAGCAACTCCAATCATCTTCCCCGTGGCAAGATCCTGAAAAACACAATGAGAGTGAGAAAAAACTACAACACACTTTAGGTCCTGTGTAAGCTTGTTGATGGAAATAAGATTGTTGGAGAGTTTCGGAACATGTAGGGCATCCTTCAACTGCAGGGAAGGTTGAAGTTGAATGTTGCCACATCCAGCAATAGCGACATGAGATCCATTAGCAACAGTGACATGGTGCTTTCCAGACAATGTGGAGTAGGAGGATAAATATGAGGACCATGGAGTCATGTGATCAGTAGCACCGGAGTCAAGTATCCAAATATCTTCAGGCATAGTACCAGTGACATTCAGAGATCTCAAGACAGAAATACCCACAGATCTAGAGTCGGACATAATGTAGAAGGACCGCAACAGCGTTTTGCACGAGAACCAAAAAACAACCAATGAACAGTAACAAGGACAGAACCAAAAAAGGCCTTGAGCACGCCTCAAAAGTGGGACCCACAAGGTGGAGGGGGTCCCAAACGAACCGGCAGGGGAGGGCGAGGCTGGCGACGGAATCTCCACCGGGAACGGTGGCCGGACGCGCCTACACGCGCCGGAAAAGATGGCGGCGCTGTTGGAATCTGGGAGACCTGTTGGCGGCGCGTGGCGGCGCGTGGGAAGGCATCTGAGGACGGCGGCAAGCGACCAGCTGAAGATAAGAGCACACTAAAGGTGCTAAACGCTGCAACTAAGGCAGCAAAAGGAACCGCAATGAAGGCGGAAAAAATACCGCACTAAAGGCGGCTAGGGTTTTACACAGAAGCAGAGTCCCCCAAACCGAGAGCTCTGATACCAACTTGAAAAAAAGGGTTTTCTGAATATTATTATAGTATACTCAAGATACAAGCACTAATCTCTATATATAAGCAAACTCTAACTAATGGGCCTGATTAATGGGCCGAAAAGGCTAATTCCTAATATTTACAATAATTACAAGTATTTACAACATCATGCATGCGTGACAAAGCATTTGCCCCCTTGTTTTCCAGGCCTGGTTTATACTCAATGTCAAAACGATACCCAAGGAACTTTGCAGCCCAATTTTGCTGGTCTGAAGTCACTATTCTCTGCATCAACAATTGCCTCAAACTTTTCTAGTTTGTACGCACCACAAATTTTCTGCCCAACAAATAAGGCCTCCAATGTTGGATGGCCAACGCCACCGCCATCAACTCTTTCTCGTATGCAGACTTGGTGAGGTTCCTATCCCCGAGAGCCTTGCTGAAATAGGCGATAGGTCTGCCCGCTTGAATCAAAATAGCACCAAGTCCCAACCCAGATGCATCGCTCTCAATGATGAACTCTTTATTGAAATCAGGCAAGGCCAACACCGGGGCAGTCGTCATCTTCTGTTTAAGTAACTCGAAAGCTTCCTGGGCTGCAGCATTCCACTTAAAAGCATCTTTCTTAGTGAGGTCTGTTAAGGGTTTAGCCACCTTGCCATAATCTTTGATAAATTTGCGGTAGTATCCCGTTAATCCCAAGAAGCCACGCACCCCTTTGACAGTTTTGGGCACAGGCCATTGCAACACACTAGCAACCTTGCTGGGATCCATGGCTACCCCATCTTTCGATATGATATGTCCCAAGTACTCCACTGACTTTTGGGCAAAGAAGCATTTCTTTTGGTTGGCTACCAACTGATGACCCTGCAAAACTTCCAAAACATGTGCTAGGTGCTGCACGTGTGCGTTCCAATCTTGACTATACACCAATATGTCATCAAAAAAGACCAACACGCACTTTCTCAGCATTCCTCTAAAGACCTCATTCATTAAAGACTGAAACGTAGAGGGAGCATTCATGAGCCCAAACGGCATCACTAAATATTCGTAGTGTCCCTCGTGGGTTCTAAAAGCCGTTTTGTGTATGTCTTCAGGCCTAACCCGGACTTGGTGATAACCAGATTTGAGGTCCAATTTTGAAAAGAAATATGCCCCATGCAATTCGTCTAATAATTCATCAATTACTGGAATGGGAAACTTATCAGGAACTGTTACCTTATTTAGGGCGCGGTAGTCGACACACATCCTCCATGTTGCATCTTTTTTCTTAACGAGAATAACCGGACTAGAGTACGCACTCTGGCTAGGCCTGATAATACCAGAATTCAGCATTTCTTTCACCTGTTTTTCAATCTCATTCTTCTGGTGGTGCGGGTATCGATAGGGCCTGACATTAACTGGCCCCTGCCCTTCCAACAAGACAATGGCGTGTTCTTTGCTTCTCTTAGGAGGAAGACCTTGGGGTTCTTTGAAAACCTCTGCATACCTCTTCAGTAAGGCCTACAACTCCCTTTCCTGCAGCTCACTGCACCCGGTATTCGGCCTAGAGGCCTGTACCTCCCCTAATAACAAAACCCGTTGATAGCTCGCCTTGGTTTGACAAACAAACTCTGCAGCGTCTCTTGGGCCACTTTCAGAGCAAGCTCTCCCTTCCACTCTACCCACTGTTCCTGCAACTGAAACTTCATAATTTGTTTCCTCCAATCAACCCACATCCCTCCTAACGTAGCCAACCACGCAATGCCCAGGACCATGTCAACACCCTCCAATTCGAATAACAAGGCATCCACGTTGACAGAGACATCGCCCACCTCGACTGCCAGACCTGCACATTGTCCCTGCGAAATAGCCTTATAGCCATCCCCCAACTTAATAACCATGGGCTTCGTGTGCTCCGCTGCCCACCCCATGGCCTCAACCATCTGCTTAGAAATAAAATTATGGGTTGCCCCACTATCTACCAGAATGAGAATGGGAACCCCTTTCACCAACCCCCTCAATTTCATGGTTCTGGGTTGCCATTTCTTCTCCTCAAACAAACTCAGGTAGCCCATGATGCTACACTCCCCTTCCGTCTCCGTATCCTCCACCTCCTCCTCTGTTAACGCCTTGATCTCGCCATCGGCCTCCCCATCGTCGTCTATCACCAATAACTTGAGGTGGCGATCGGGACATTGATGGTTGCGCGGATTGAACGGACCCCCGCACTTGAAACACAGTCCCTTTTGACGCCGGTCAAGCAGTTCCTGATAAGGTAGGTGGCGCACCCCCTTGTCACTGGATACCCCCCTCTTTCACTCCTCTGGCCTGGGCCCGTTATCCCCTCCTGCATGACTTTCCTTTCCCCCACGAACCAAGCCCCAGTCGCTGTTATTGGGTCGGCCCGTTGTGTTTGGGCCAGATGGATAGTATGAGTTGGATCGGTAGTTGGAGCCCGATCCGAAATGACTTCTGACCCCACTGCTACGCGTCACACTCCCCCTTTTCTCCTGTAACTCATATTCAACGGCCCTTGCTACGTTCAGCAAACGCGAACGTGACAAAGGTCCCAACGCCCGCATGCTTCGCACCCTGCCTCGTATCCCTTCTTTCAGGCCATGAATGAAATACCCGAAATATTGGTCATCGGGTAAACGACTCACCTGTGATATCAATCGCTCGAAATCTTGAATATACTCCTCAACGGACCCTCCTTGTTGCAGGCTTGCGAGCTGCTCGAAAACGTCCCCCTCACCGATTCCTCCATACCGCTCCATCAACTCGAGTTTCAGCTGGTCCCATGTCAGTTCGACATTCTCATCCAACAGGGACTTGAAAAAATGTATGGTGTGGCCCTCCATACATACTTGGGCGAGGCGCACCTTTACCTCTGGGCTGGTCTCTTGAACTTGGAAATAGACCTCGGCCCTGGCAATCCACCCCGCGGGGTCATCTTCGTTAAACAAAGGCAACTCTACCTTTTTAATGGACTGACGAAATTCCTCCAAAACATCGCCCTGGAGCCTCTTCAGCCCTGAAACCTCAGATTTACCAGTCACCCCCTCCGTCGTGATCTTCGACGTTGAAATTTCCCCCGTCACGTTCTCTGCCCCTTGTGTCAAAAGGGCAATCAGCTTCTCCTGGTTGGCGTCAACCTTCAGATGGATCGCATTGATGGCGTCCTTGATGCTTGCGACTTCACTCTCCAATGCAGCGACCTTGGCTTCCATTTTTTTCGGTGGCATCCGCGTCCTCCTGTAGCTGGTCCAGTGGGTGCACGACTGACACCCTCAGCGTATCCGGCAGGTCGAACCAATTTGATAGATACCCAATATAACAGTAGCAAAAACAGAGAATGTAGGAGATGATGAAAGGAAAATGAATTGTATTATTTACTAGAAAAGGAAGAACAATCAAAGGAAGGGAAACTTCCTTTGCCCAGAGCACTGCTCCTTGCAGAGAAAACAGAATTCCTCTACCCCAAAATAACCAACTAATGATTGTCCAAGATACCTTCCCTCTCTCTCCTCTCGGCCTTATAACAGAATATCCTCCTAAATCTGAGTCACACGCCCCTCAACCCTTGCCAACTCTCCCTCATTCCCATTTTGCCCTTTCTTTCTTCTCCTAGTATAAACCTTCCAACTAGTGGGCTTAGGTAGCAGCCTGCTGGGGCCCAAATCAGGGAGCTCAACATGAGTACTACTTGAGCACAATGTTGTAGTTTGTAAACTTTGTACAACCCTGAGTTTTCATAAAAAAGCTGCTTCACGGTTGGGTCTTCTTTTCCAATTTTATTAAACATAATTATCAAGAGAGGACGAAGAAGATAGCACAGAGCAGAAGATAATATCATCCCAAAACATTAAGATAAAAAAATCTCAAAAAGATATGAATGAATGAAAATTGATATTTCATAGGAAGTTTTCCTCCCATGTGACTAGAACTAGAAGTTCCAACTCAATTAATTGTTCTCAAGTCTCTACTAATAAAATAAACTCTGCTTTTCACTAAATTCTTTTGGCATAAATCATGCTGAATCAACATCTCCAATTCAATGAGTAAGTCATAATGAAAACACACCTATACTCCAAGCTCATGTTCTCATAACATGATCGATCAAAATGCACTGTGCTAGGAACTTATCATATATATTATTTTAAACTGTAAAGAAAGCAAGCACAAAACTAACATAACAACAGTTCTGTAAAGAACAAATATCAAAGACTAAAGAAAACTTGACGAGCAGGTTTAGGGATATAAAAAAAGGAAAAGAGAATCAAAACTCCTAAACCATTGGAATTTATCTCTAAGAAGTACTAAATTTCACTTTTCACTTTCAGTAATAATTACGTACAAAAAGAAATTACGAGCAATTCTACCAAGAGCAATTATATATCCTGACTAATAAGGTGATGTATGACTCAATCCTCACCGGAACAACTGAATAAAAACCATTTGGTATTGGTTCTGAAAGCATTCCAGTGTGCCAGAGAATTTGTGATGCCTTCTGAGGTGACAGAAAACCTTGGTTAGAATGTCCAGGTGATTCTTTATTATTTAAGGTCTCATCTTGAGAGCCCAAAGAAACAGATCCAAATTTTCCAATGAAATCTGAAGACCAACATGACACGTTGGATGGCGTTTGCTCTGCCGACTGTGCATCTTCTCGTGTCTCCTCCATGTTCTTATGAATTTTGGATTTAAAACCATTTCTCCACCCTTCTTAACCCATATGAGATGTATCAAAGCCAAAGGTAGTTCTAAAACCACAAATCATTGAAAGGCATACTTTGGCAGCTCCAACTGCATCAAGCTGGAGACCACGTAACCTGCATGAACCAAATACAAGGTACAGTACAAATCATTGCATACCACATAAAACTGAAGCATTTCCAGTCAAGGGTTAATAAAGCTACAGTACCAAAATAAAAGTGGTAAATTTTGTTAAAAATACCCTAGCTACTACTGTGCAAGAATTTCTATCCGGATTAAACTGCCACAAGTTGCAACTGACCCTAATGGGTCAGACACTAAGATTATGCTAGATGCAGCCACCGTAAAAAATTCAAAACAGGTATTATCAACTAGGATGAGCTCAGAGTCGGAAGACATAACGAATCAAGGATGACCTTGCTCCAAATCATTAATAAAAACAAGTAAATATTAAACAACAGTAAATCTCTCTACAAGTTTGGCATTCCCAATATACCCTTTTCATGGGTATGCCACATAGAAACATGAGGTGTTGAGCCTGTAATCTACCCTCACTCTGAAAGGGACAGAGAAACCATATAGCTATAAGTTGATATTGGGACCTTCTACAGACAATGTCCAACTCAAAGTCTTCCACTAATAAAAGAAGAAACCAACATGACCCTGCTCCGAACATCTATGAAGCAGCTACTGACCCAGACACTTGCGCTCTAACTACACGTTCTATTATTCACGTTTTCACATCAAAATACACAAGATCAGATTCAGAATTCTCTCCCTTACTTCTCTTACATTTTCCTTCATTTTCTTTCCCATTCCTAGCAGAACTGTTGAATTCTAATACTACCCAAGTCTCCAAGTCTACTCTCATCTTTCCACTTTCAACTTGCTTCTCTTATATGATTTCTACACTTGTTTTAGGTGCATAACGAAAGATAGATCGAAATTCATGTTAGATCATCTCCTGCTATCATCTCATTTATTAATAATGTACTCCTACAATTTAATCAGTACTACTAAAAATGACACGCATTAGACGATGAAAAATACAACTAGTTACTTCAATAACAATATTACAACTCAGAAACAACCAGGTATAAAAGAAACTTCTCGAAGACGGCAACAACAACAACTTCAAAGCAAGCATCAGGAGCACTTTACAAGTACGCAATCTCAAGATCATCCATCCAAGGAATAAACAAACGCACATCCTAACCTATTTATATTGCACACAGGCTCAACTCCAGTCACTCTAAAATTTAAATCGCCGAGAAGCAAATGAAAGAAATAAAAGAAAACAAAGGATTAGATTATACCAAAGAAAGCATGAATGATCAAAGTGAGAGAAGGTTTGAACTGAAAGTAATATTGCTACGGTCGTGACAAAATATGGAATAAAGATAACGGAATTCAAATTGCCGCCAATAAGATGACTAAAATCCAAAAATACACGTTGACTTAATAGCATGTTTGGGGGAGTTTGAGCTCCTTAAAATTGCTTTTAGACCGGGCAAAAGTGATTTTGTAAACGAATATCATATTTGATTTTAATGTGTCAAAATTGATTTTGCTTCTAAACCTCAATTTGAGTGTAAATGATAAAAAGTAGCTTCTATTTTAGATTAAAAAATTTATATTAAATTTTACATCAAACTTGCTTGCTTCTAAAATGAAAATATCCAAACATAAAATTACTTCAATTCAAATTCAATTTTAACCAAATCAATTTTACAAAATCATCACATTCATTCAAAATCACATTCCACCAAAACACAGTGGACGAAAGGAGGAGGCAGAAAGAGACAAAAAAAAAAAGTGGTTATACCGCCGGTAGATCCACGCATGTGAACGCAAATATGCTGTCAGTCCAATAGCATTTGAATCTCAATCCCTCCGCATCATCATCATCAACAACAACAACTACATCTTTTGTAGACGCACAGCACACGACAATACAATAGGAGGGGTGAGAAAAGGACAGAAAACAAGAGCGTGCTTGATGATGGAAACGAGGAAATGAAAGAGAGAGAGAGAGAGGGATTTAATTGTGTGTTGGGTTGAGGATTGATGGGAAGGAAGGAGAGGAGAAAACGATGGATGGGGGCTTTGGGGAGTGAGAGTTGAGAGAGTATGAGGTGGTGAGTCACGTGCAGGGGCGTTAGGTCAGAGGGATCTGGGGACCTCTCTCCGACACCCAGCTAGGTATAGTCACAGAGTTACCTCTTTTTCCTTCGCGCTAGAACATCGACTTGCTCAGTTAAAAACAAAAAAAAAACCTCATGAAAATACTCCATGATTTAAGAATATTAACTAAATAAATTTCACTTCCATATCTATGATATTACCTAATTTAGGGGTTATTTACATTTTTTTTATCAAGGAGTTATTTATGTATGGATTTCACCAAGATACACTCTAGAATAATGGTGAAATAAATTGATAAGAGTTGATTAAATTTTAAGAATTTCATAAGTATTTCCTATTCTATTAGACGTGCTTTTAGATCAAAAAATTTCCCTTTTTTTATTTTTTTTAATTTAATAATGAGTTTAATAATTATATATTGATTGTGTAAAAATATTTTTATACTAACATCCAACTATATCTCACTATAATGTCATCTTTTAATATTATTTTTTAAAATATCTATGTAATAATATTCTCGAATGTTTGTATATAATTTGTTATGCTGTTATTATATCGGGGATATTAATCAATGAGTGTTTGATATATTCTATTAAATATATTTTTAGATACAATCTATTAAATATTTTTAATCATATAAAATTCAAGTATTGAAATTTTTTTATGCTTTTACGATAGGAAATATTTCATTCTTAAAATATGAAAGACGGTTAGGGTTTTGTTCTAATTATTTATCTTGAACATCTCTTAAATGTTTTTATTTATAATTTTTATTAATATTAACTTGTTATTATTATCTTTTGACAAAATTAACTTGTTATTATTGAACAATTCATTTTTTTTTCATTTTCCAAAATACTCGCATACTCATTAATCTACGACCGACACTTTACTATATATATTATTTTAACAGGAGTTCTTCACTTCTTTTTTTTGATACAAAGGAGTTCTTCTTTTTTTTTGGTGGAAGATACAAAGGAGTTCTTCACTTCTTTGATTTCTTTCTACTATATATAGCATGATTGAAAATATACAAGCTATGATTATATATTGTTCAGAATTTTAAAACATATATAAACGACAACCGTAGCAAAGACAACTAGTATATGAATAGTATCGTGGTACAAGTTGGTACGATCCCAGTGGACCCTAGTGGTCAATAGACTCCAACCAGTTCAAATCCTTACCACGCACGTGGATAACGAGTATAGACCAATCATATGAATGAATTCGGGTTTTTTTTCCTGCATGGGTGTGCTGTGGTATTTTGAGTATTTTTTTTATGGAGTAACTTTTAATTCGGTTTTTAAAAGTGGGGACATCAGAATGGTTATAAAACTTATAAGTGATACAATTAAAAATTATTATTTATTAATTTATTCTCTGTTTTTGACTTTTTGTTATCTACACTTCTAATTACTTGTTCACACTCTCTTTTAATTACCGATTTTTTAAAATGTTCTTCATTAACATTTTTTGGTCAATTCATCTCTACTTAGGTAAAAAAGAGGAACTTTAACGTGTTGTTTGGAATGGTGGAATCTTAACGGAAAGAAAGCACAGAAAATGGAAGCACGGATTTCAAAAAACATTCCCTCGTTTGGTTGTCTATTAAAAGGTCAGGGAATGGAAAAGTTAGGTGGGGCCCATGTCAAAATACTTTCCACGCAATGCTGGGAAGAAAGTGGAACAGAGATCCACATTTTTATCGTAAAAGACACCTATATCCCTAAACTCAATTTAGTGATTTATACAAACGTAGCTACAGTACTTGATTTCAATAATTGATTTTTTTTTTCTATTTTTTATAAACATTTTAAGATCAATTAGAATTATTTTGTTACTGTTTTGTACTGTGTAAGCACAGGATAATTTCCCATTTGATCTTGTAGTTATCTAATTTAAAAAATGCTAACAAAAATATATTAAATATGTAAAATAAAATTTAAAAAGAGATACATTTGGGAAAATATTATTAATTTTATTTAATTGAAAAATAAAAAATCTTTCTTAAATTTAATGAAAAATATTAATAAATTAAATAAATATTTACATATTTAAATAAATACATAAGGACATTTTTGATATTTTACAAAAATATATCTTTCTTTTCTCTCACTTTCTATCCAATTAAACAAGAGAAGAGAAAGATTTTACCTTTCTTTCCTTTCACTTTCACTCAAATCAAACAACTAAATAATCTTCTCGCTCTCCACTCTTTTTCTTTTCTTTATACTATCTTTCTTTTCCCTTTCTTTCCTTTCACTTTCATTTTGCAACCAAACATACCATAAAGTTTCAAGGAACTGAGTCATTGCAATTTGTAGTTTTGCTAATTCAGCTATTTCTTAGGGCCTTGCGATTCACGAAGAAACTTCATACCGACACTTTAAAATGAAAGTCAAGGCACAACAAAATATGGACCTTTTCAATTGATCAACAGCCGAATATTAATATTCTCAGCAAATTAAAAAACATATGACCGCCCAAAATATTAATATTTGTGCCAAATGGCTAACTAATTTCTATTATGGTGAGAATCACTCGTGTGTGACTAGAGGCTTGTTTGAATTGGCTTATGCAGAGCTTATGAACACAGTTTATGACTGATTCATAAGCTATTTTGGGCTTATTTTTCATAAACTATCCAGGATAGCTTATCAAAACAGCTTATGGCTTATATAAAATAAATTTTATTATAATTTTTTTTCAATTATAAAAGTAACTTATACAGTTTATGCTATAAACAATAGATAAGCTTGTTATCCAAAGAGGGCCTAGGTACTTTTGAAGCATTCTTTTTGGCACAAGGACACAAAAAATTTCTTAAACTGCTCATTACTAGTACCTTTTTTTTCTTCTTCTTTTCGGTTAAATAGGAGGTGACTTGGTGGAGAATCAAAGTCATCGTATATCTGTACCCAAAAAAAAAAAGTCATCGTATATCAACGTTAAACCCAAGTTTTTAAAGACTTAGATCAGTGCCAATTGACTTTGAACTTTGAAGTTTAATGAAGCTGCCATGAAGAATTGAGGGAGCATGTGAACTTCACCTTATGAAGCACTTTAAAGCTATGCATACAAGGTTCATGTTAGATTGGCCACTGCTGAAGCAAACCCAATTTTCAGAATCAATTGATACGAATAACGATTTTGCCAACAAATCGCGTGGAGCATGTCTATAGTATTTCATTTTCATCACAACCAATACTAAGACTAAGAACAATTTACTCTACAGTTGCAGAAAATTGAAGACCAGGATCATGATACTGTCATTATTCTTTTGAAGATACAATTATATTTGGGCGAAAGACCTTTGCCCCGAAATATTGCATGAACAAATCACCATTAATATGATGTGATTTAGAATTGAAGCAACTTATTGCATTTACAGTATAAAAAGGCAATTGTGATTTACACTTTGAATTGTATACCACCTATGTATATAAAAGCAAAAGGGAGGCCAACCTGTAGGATGAGGATAAAGAGAACAAATAATTACATTGAAAAGAACGTTGCACATTCAGCATGCAAATCAGATGATCAAAGGCCCACTCTCCAGATAATTTAGGCTTCTGGAATGGGGGTGAGTTCCTGAAAAAAAAGAAATTGAAGGAATATAAGCATGACCAACCACATAAGTGTATAACAGTTGCACAAAATGATTCATAGAATTTACTGAATTACCTCAGCAAACCTCAGATGCCCATGATGATCATTGGAAGATTTAACGATTATTTCCCACTTAGGATCCAATAATGCTGACTTGGGAGTTTGAGCGGGTACCTGAACACTGGCAGCGAGGTTAGATCGTGAAGATGTATTCCTCGAGGAAACTGTAGGTAAAGTACGCTTAAGCCAAGACTCCGAAGGAGCTTTTGGCAAAGGAAGGGAAAGAGGAAGATTCAAAGAGCTTGCATCTGATGTCTTTGTGTGGCCTAGCTTCATGGGTATTTGGTTTTCTAAGTCATTCTTCCTGCCACCTGCCACCTTTGAGCTAGCCAAGCTACTAGGATTCTCATTAGAGTCACGATTGCATTCTTGATCAACCAACTCGGCAGCATGTTGGCTCTTTAAATCAAATTCCAAGTTGCTAGCCAATTTTAAGTTTCTCCACGGAACAGGATTCTGAATTAGGCCATCAGAACTTTTTTTACTGCTAGAAACTTTATTCTCTGACTCTATTTGCTTGTGTTCAGCCACTTCTAGCCTTGAAATCGCAATGAAATCATGATTGAAGTTGCTTCCTCGGTAGCCAGGCTTGGTCAACCTTTGCTTTTCTGAGTATATTTTGTTGGAATGATTTGCCATTTTTTTCATTTGCATATCATCACTTGAATTATCAGAACAAACCAGGAGAGCTGAATCAAGAGACACTGAACTTTTCGGCTGTAATGCTGCCTTCTCATCCGCAACACCAGCGTTTTTGCTATCCTCAATTGAAGAATCTATAAAAGGATTTTTATCAAAGCTACTGTCTTTTCTTAAAGTCTCAAAATCGTCCTCTCTGTGATTGGTTGGACACTTCATTTCAGAAGAACTTGAACTTGGGGATTTAACCTTTTGTACAGAATCTACATATAGAGTTTTCTCAACAACAGGGCTTTCACAGCTTGATTCAAATTGAGTTCTCTCATAGGCTGATAATTTGCTGCTACCTCTTCGATGTGGATCAATGCCATGCTCAGATTTTTCCGGAATACCCAGAAAATCTTTCTCTTTTGTAAAGCCAGATTGGGAGTCCACTGACTTTTTCCCATAATTAGCAGTTCTAGCATGCTGCAGAAGAAAAAGAAGTGAACAAAAAGAAAGTAGAGCCTAAAGTGAAAATAATAACAAATACAAAAGAGAAGTAGGCAGGGACAAATCAACACCTCTTTTGCAGTTTTTCTGTGAGAAGCAATTGATTTACCCTGCACTCCATGAACTGCAGAACTCAGAATCCTATCATCCTCCATTCTTAATCCTGGTATTGGATTCAAAAGGCAGAACCGAGGAAATAGCCCACAAACCTTGGGTGCATAGTTTTCATATCTATCATTATCATCACTTTCGTCTTCACTTTCTTCCCGATTCGTATCTTGGGCATAATGTGGCAAAACCTTTTGCCATTTCTGATCAACGGGGCGCGACTTAGCTCCACTTGCTGCTTTCCTTACCAGTCTAGGCTGTTCTTGTGTAAGAGTAACAAGTGGCTTCCTAGAGGCATATCGAACATGGGGTGTTTCAGAAGCCATTGCCTTTGCTGCAGGCAAGAATCTGCCAATCAAGAAATCACGAGCCTGTTGATCCGCTGAAAAACTTTTGGATGGTTGGACCTTTTGATCATCCCATTCACTCAAACCACTCACACTGCAGTTCATGAAGAATGATTCAGTTCTAGAAAGTGTGTCAAGAGCATCTAGATAGGTCTCATCCCCATTATCTGAACCAGGACTTTCCTTTCCCTGAATTACTTCTTTTCGGCCTTCATTTTTTGTCATTTTATTATCCAAAGATGAAACACTCTGAGAGTCAGAAACAGTGGTTTCTGTTCTGGACTGAGTAACTGAGGTGCCTTTAGGAACTTTATTATCAAAATCTTGTTGCTGTTCAACTTTTAAAACCCTTCCAGGTGGAAGCTTTGGAGTTTCAAAAGGCCGTTCAACAGGCCGTGTTTGTAATTTGCTTTCATTCTTAGGTCTTCCAGGAGACTTCTCCCACACAAAAGGAACAGTTCCAGGGTTACTCACTGGACCTGATTTTAACTCTGATTTGTAAGAAGGAAGAGGAGGTCGTTTGGCTGATGACTTGTCAGTTTTCCTTTTATTGTCATTCTCAGAGGCCACTGTTGGTGAGAATCTCCTTACTGATAAAAGTGGCTGATTAAAATCTAACTGCTTTTCTTCCATTAGAGTTTTTAGTATCATGTAACTGGTTTCTGCAAAACACCAAAGTCAAATCAAATTGAAACTCAAACTTGGCATTATCAGATGCATGGAAGAAACCAAACTGAAAGTCTTGCATTTGACAATTCTCTAGGAATTACTGTGAAACATGAAAATGAATTGGTGAAAGGAAATAATCTCGAGGCAATTTTTATATGAAACATTAGGAATTGAACAACAGAACCCAGAATGATACAACATAGATTGAGTTTTCACTGAAAGTTGATTCACAATAAGAAGATTTTTCATATCTTTAGGCTCAATCTGATACCACCCTGCAATATTGGACTATATGGACTTTCCAGTAAATCATATAACAGGAGTATGATGGCATTGGAGACTATCCTATTAACTTTTTACAAGATGGAAACAATTTGAGTTATAGGCTTCTAAAAGAGAATCTTCTCAATAACATTTCAATTGAACCGCCACCTACTGATGGATCTGACATAAACCAGAATCCCCCTATCCATCTCATCAGGGAGGAGGGAAGGAGATAAAAACAATCAAATTGCATTTTATAGAGTTGAAAATTATAAGAAAGTCATTCAACAGAGGTAAAAAAACCATTTTTCTTCAGCCAATAGGAAGCGATAGAAAATTGGCAAGTAGGATACAATTTTACCCCTATGAAATCAAAAAAGAAAAAGAAAGAAAGATATTAATAGTACTTCGAATTGCATAAATTAAAAAAAGTCATCATGAATAAACGAATCATAGATGGCTAATAATCTAGACTAGGAAGGGAGAAGTTGAATATGTAATCCCAATGTTTGATCTTAAATCACAATCAAATCAAACCTGTCCCCTTTGAAGGAGAACACGCACCAGCTTCATTGATCAGAGCTAACACAAAAGTTCAATTTTTTAATTTTTTTTAAAAAAGCCACTTCATTGAACAAAAGCAAGGGCCATTAAGTTTTGATGCAAGGCATTCAAATTTTAAAAATTCCATTCACCCTCAACGTGAAAGGTATGTTTTTTCTACGTTTTCCGACCAAACAAACAAACCCCACTGTGCCATTCATCAAACCGAAGAAACACCGACACACACCCAGAGAGAGAGAGAGAGAGAGAGAGAGAGAGAGAGAGAGAGAGAGAAGGGTTGTGAAAAGGAACCTCAAAAAGACGATCAAATCCAGAGAAGAAATCAATTCGCGTTCTTCCTCTGGAGTGTTGGTGAATGCGGCCTTCAAAGCACACGAAGCTTCGTATCTTTCAAGAGAGAGAGAGAGAAGGCACTGATAGAGAGGAAGTGATTGGGGGGAGGAAACGTTTGAGAATAAACCAGTTTGTACGCTTGTGTTTATTGCCACTCGGTTCTGGACTTACCAGCTGGTGCTGCAAATAAACAAATTAGAAGATAAAAAAAAAATGAAATGTACGTTGGTTTGTGATTATTATTAGTATTATTTTAATATATATGTTGGTCGAGGTTCTTGCGCATTTATTTAGGGGCCACTTTGGGGGGGATCGTGTGATGTGAAGGAGGGGGTGGATAAAAGCCAGGCCAAAGCCAGGTTGACATAACCATTAAAGGTATCCATAAAATTGCGATATGTGTATGGATGAAGAAACAGTTCCTGTTCCAGTGGGAACACATGAAAAGGAAACTCCCACCTTGCTTTATTTTACGTGTTTCAATTATTGAGGGTATGATCTTAGCTAAGCATACAGGGTCCACTACATTTTTGCATCCATCCATTTTCCCTGACAATGATACACATACACCTCATCACTCATTCCACACCTCATTCCAATGAAGTGATGGTGTAGCTGGGGTGTGGGATGGGAGTTCATCCCTCGTTTCCGTTTCCCCCTTTCTTCTTAAATTTGATAGTTATGTTTAATTATTTGTTTTGTGTTTTACTGAGACTGGGAAAGTGGGAATATACCACAATGAAAACTTGAGTGATTACCTTTTTTTTCTTGTTCTGCAAACGAGAAGAAAGGAAAAAAAATCAAATGCCCAAGGCAAATAGTATCATCAGCTATAGGACTTGAAGTTCAGGCTAAGAAGAAAAAAAAACAGAAAACTTGGAGGTTGTAACTTATAGCTACAAAACAAATTAAAGGGTCTGTATTTTTCTTCTAAAGATAAAAAATATTTTTGCAACAAATTATTTTTAAAAATTAAGGTGCATAAATAAATATATAACACATAGCATAAAAATGCAGATTCGATTTTAAAAAATTGTAAAATTAAGTAAAACCAAGCGTGATGTGAGGCGATTAGTTTTTTCCTCTCGGTAAGTATGGATTACATAAGACACATAAAAGCGACATTTGATTTCAGATGCTTACTGTAAAATTCTACTAATCAAGTCAATGTATTAAAAAAAGTCAATGTACTAAATATCGTGATCTGGGTAACAGCACGTATTGGTATGTTGAGAATATAGAAATGTGAAATAGTAGCAGGTAAAGTTATATGCGATTGTGCATAGTAAGTACGACCAACTAATTAACATGATGATAATGAAATATACTCCATGAATTAATGGATTTGTTGTAATTAATAATAGCAGAAGCAATAATAACCCTTATAATAATATAATGATCGTATTAGGATGATAATAGCACTTGTCCGAATCTTTGCAGACTCTAATGGGAAGGAATATATTCTTATGCATATATACGTTGCTGTCTAATTTCTTCATTTTATTATTATTAATTTTTTCGATAAATTTATTATTATTATTAATTTTGCATAGGAATAATTAAGTTGTTTACTATAATATATTATTTGATCATAATATTAGTTAAGTGAATAGTTAGATGCATATTTTAAATTTAGTTCAATAAATTAATTGTACAAATAAATATACATTCTAATTTACCTTATTTATAGTTAAAAAATAAGATTAATTGCGCATATATATATTATATTTACTTTATTTCATATTAAGCATAAATAGTAATAATTTATTTGTAATAAAAAATAGTAATAATTTCTCGCCCATATAAGAAAAGAAGGTCATATTGAATAGATTTTGGTACTCCCCCTTCAGGTCAATACCACCTTATGAATACCATTTGCAGCTTTCCTATAAAAAAAATTCATTCATATATATATATACATTTTTCTCAAAGATATTTTACAGAATTCAGATGCTTTCCTTGATGTGGACAGAAGGATATTTCCATTTGTGGCTTCTTATCCTTCATGGATGTTCCTTTGTTATATGTCCCCCAGCTAGTGATCTAGAGAGGTCGACATAATATACAATTTTTAATTGTGGTTGTGGTCCAATTATATATCATGCTAGTCAACGTCCACGCTGTCGCTAATATTCAATGTGCATGTGATGTAGGATTCTTTTCTTCCAGCAGCGTTTCTTTTCCTTCTCTTCCTCTTGACGATGGCAATTTAAGGAGGGCGCGACCCGGTGAAATTATGGGAATATATATATATATATATATATATATGCATTTATTATAAAGCAAACATATGATATGAATGGATTTGTTTACAGAAGTGAGATCTCGCCTTGTGATTGATGAAATGTTGCAGTTTACTAAGAGCACCCACAATGGAGTTGTTTAATTTTGCTAGCTTGAGTTGCTTAAATGGGTTCCACAATGCCACATAGACTTTAAGCAATACTCACTTGTTTTCACTCCAATGGGTGTTGCTTAAAATAGGTTACTTAAGTGGGTCCCACAATGAACCCCACATATTTATATTTTAATTTTCAAAATATTTTTAGTTCAAATTAAAATATTAATTCATATATATATATATATTCTGATTTTAAAAAATAAAAATTCAATAAAAAATAAATATTGCAAGTGATTTGGATCTATTAAAATATGGGAGAATGAGAAAATATGAGAGAATGAAAAAATAAAATTGATAAGCAATCAAATTGATTACAATTAATTGGGACCACTATTTATAACATTATATAAAATGGATCTGAAAGATACAAAAAATGGTAACCTCCAACAAAAAACGATAACATTTTTGTGTTTGAAAACGGTACAAAACGGCACAAAACGGGTAGATTTCTAGACCCTTCATTTTCCAAAATATTTAACAAAAAAAATGGATCTCAAACAATCCATTAAATCCAGTTAAATGTGTGTATGGTTACAAAAATATCAAAGCATTTCTTTCACACCGAACTGCTGATTTCATTTTACACCGTTGTCTTTTGTCCACACGAGGCCCTCTTCATTCTCTTATGGAGTCCGATGGAGCCCCCTCCCTCTCACTCTGTAGCTCAACCCCCTCCCTCAACCTACTCCTACGTCCTCTCGCATGGAGTCCGATGGACCTCCAAGGTTGGAGCTTTTATCTCAAGGTTGAAGCTTTTCTCCCACCACCCATGAAAACAGCGCCTACAGCCTTCATTCTCTGTCAAGGTTGGAGCTTTTCTCCTCCCTACCATGAAACCAACGCCCACAACTTCATTGTGTCTCAAGGTTGGAGCTTTTCTCTGTCAAGGTCGACACGCAGTTCACAAAAGATCCTGAAGAGCTCTTCTCCAAAGTGGCAAAGGGAAAGGTTATCGAACCATCCGAAAGAAGGGAGCACCAGATCCGAACCGTATCCTTGCTAGTGCAGTTTGCTTCCCCGCCTCGGTCTCCGTCCTCCCACAGCTTGATCGATCTCATCCCTCTCCCTCAGACGGTCATGTAGTGATAGATCTGTTTGTTCAACGTTTTTATTTTGTTTATTTTGATTTCCTGGATTTGGAATTGGATATTTTGTTTTGGTTTTGGATATGTTGAGATTTTCTTTTCTTTTTAAAATTTTTAATTTTATGGATCTTGGTGATTTTGTTCTAGATGTGAGAATGTATCATGAATTCTGTTATTCTCCCTCCCTTTCTTTTGCTATTCGGTTGAATCTGTTTGTGAAAAAATGAGTTTTTTAATGATAAGCAACTGGTAAGCAACGTTGCCTATATAAGCAACGTTCTTATATAAGCAACGCCATGTCATTTGCTCCAATGAGAGCACCCAGTTAAGCAACGCATCTTAGCTTTAAGACACGCCTTAAGACACGTCGTTGGAGTTGCTCTAATAGGAGTATTGAACTTGCATATATAGTCAAAGCGTACAAATTTTGAACCGGTGGCTAGCTACGGCATATGCATGAAATAAATGGAATGAAAAGATAATTAAGACAAAACCCTTTACTATTTATTCTGATAGTCAAGTTTTATTTTTTTTTATAACTCGAATATCGATGTTTTACTTTATGGATCATTTGAGAGAATATTTTCTATTTTCATTTTTTATCTTATTTTTAATTACAAAATTTTTACCTTATTTTTAATTTGATTTATGTTTTTAAATATATCTATACAGAAAACAGTCAAAAATTAGAAATAGAAAACACTTTTGTAAAGTAAACAATTCCCTAATTTTCACAATGATTGTCACTTTGTAATGATTTGCTTTTGTGCTATCTTGATAGATTTGTGATGATACACGAACGAAAGTATTCAAAAAATGCAGGAAAGAGCATGCATTTCGTAAAATAAATGCTTTTGCAAATGGCAAATTTTCTTATATTTTTAACAAAAATGACCGTTTCAAGCTCGTAAAAGTATATAAACCGTGGAAGAATTAGGAGAGAAAAGAAAGTAGAGAAAAAAAAATGTGAAAGATAATAGGTAATGTGACAGTGGACTTTACAACGCACAAGCACATAGATTTATGCACATGCATAAATCGACCTCAAAGCTATTGATTTTTGTCCTTTTAAAATCGAGGGCTAAGATCAGAGAAAGGAAACCTGTTGAAAAGGTAACAATGAAGTTTGATAAAAAATTGTTAATTGGTGTATGAAGGATGTATTAATTATTAAAAAACACTTATTTATGAAAAATTACAAATTTTGCCAAAGAGTTTCCATTTTTTGTTGATTGACTAGAAGGCTTAAAAATACTTTTGATCCATGCAAATATACCTATTTTTTATTTTCATCCTCGTAGTTTTTTTTCTTTTCATTCATACAATGTCTAAACCGTCTGTTTTTAGTCTTTATCGTCAAATTTCCGTTAAAAGAAATAATAATGTGGTAGACGGATATCTATTTAGCAATGCCACACTGTATAAGTGAACTCACGTGGCATGTGCTAACTGTGCAAAACGCTTAGTCATCAATTCCCATTAATTTTTGAAATTAAATATTTAACTTTTTGAATTAAGTGTGGCTTTAAGATTTTTTTAATTTAAATTTAATTTAATTTAAATGTTTTACAATTTGGAATTAGGGTTCATCTTCTAAAACATATTCCCCAGAAATCTCCCAATCACGTTGGCTCTCAAATCCCAATCACATTCACCATGCTTGCTTCGAAGGTGCCATCTATGGTGTCAAATAGAAAAACTTGGTCACAGCTCCAATGCCCAAGTGAACCCCAACAATGACCCACCGAAACAAATTAAAGATACCCAATTCCAAAAAACAACGCTATACCACCACTCCACCTGATAGTAAATAACCCTTGCAATGTGCTCTGTCCCAACGATGCACCCCTGCTGCAAACCAGTTGATGGAAAAGCTCCGGTGTGGACATGTCTGGTGTTCTGACTGCACTTCGTGTTCAGCCACCTCGGGTGTGGCCCAGTGCAAATTTCCAACTCGCTAAGCTCCTGGGCCTTAAGCCCTCCGTGAAGCGCCTCATAATGTACCAGCAGGGTTGCTCGCCGGTGGCACCGTCCTCCACCTCGCCGAGGACATCGTCGAGAACAACAAGGGTATGCGCTTCCTCGTCGTGTACTCTGAGATCACCGCCATCACCTTCTCGGCCCCTCCAACACCCACCTCGACTACCTCGTCGATTAGGCGCTCTTTGCGATGGAGCCATGGCGGTCATGTTGATGTAATAACAACGACGTTGTTGTTGGTTTCAACGGCATGGTTAGAGGAGCAAGATTGAAAGTCACAGGTGGTGGCAACCCCTCGGCAGTGTTATGAGAAGATTTCGGTGATTGGTTGGCCCAGCAGCTGGCTATGGAGGTTGCTGGTTCAGTGGTTCAGTGTTGAAGAAGTTAAGGTGGATGTGGTGGTGTTATGAGAAGATTCCAGCGATTGGTTGGTATACGGCACCCAAAAACATTGTCACGTGAGGATGCACTTGTTAGAGTACTGGATCCTGGGATTGTAGCTCCACTTCCGGGAAATTGCAGAGATGGGGTGAAGTAGTCTTGTTCGTTGTTTGGAGAACAGGGGCAGATTTCAATTTCTATTTTGGGGTCAAATATCAAAAAATGAAACCTTGGGCCACACAAATAGATTAATAATTGTTTTATGGATAAATATTCAAATAAATGAAAAACTACCAAAACTGACTATAACCAGTTTTTTATGTGTTTGTGTATTGTAAAATCCACCATAATGTGTGAAGAAAAGAAGAGAAATACATAGAGGTACACACATTATGAATTTGCTTTTTCTTTTTGAGCCAGGCCTTTTTTTTTGTCAATAGCTAGGCCTGTTTTAAGCTCTGTAAAAACCATATATGGGCTTACAATAATATGTTGGATAGACACGTACGGGCTTGATGGCTAAACCATAATCACTTGTATAGTCAAGGTCTGGGAGATTGACCAAAAAAAAGTCAAGGTCTGGGAGTTTCCAAAATCAAAATCCTATTCAACTCTCGAATTTAGAAAGGTATTATTGGTTATAAGAAATCAAAAAATGCACGAGACACTCACCGTAGGGAAACTAAAGACATGCATGTAGAAAGATATAAATAAAAAAACTATACATGTAACTAAAACTCATGACCAAGACACAAAACCCTCTTATTCTCCATAAAAATCAAATTCCGATAGGGACACTGACAAGTTCTATTTTAAACCTCCCGTAACTATTCTAGCAGATTAAGCTAAGGTCTGTAAATAGATTGATTACATTAGTGCATTATTATGTACAAACCCAAATATGGCTAACTGACTGACATAGCCAAAGAATATAATTATATAATAACAATTATTGCACATCCCAATGTTCCCTTTTTGCCGTAACCTAAAGATAAGAAAGGGCAACAATTTCTTTGTGGTGTAAAATACAGCAAAACAATAAAAATTTTCAAGTTCTAATCACTGGACCCCTGTACAGTCCTCTCCGGATCACAAAGTCGTCAGGAGGCTGAAACTCTTCCAACCAAGTTACTTCGGAAACCGTAACTCCATCCAACTGAAGACTAACTGCAATCGAAACGAACATGGACAAATAGTATGAACGAGATTCCACACGAGTTCGGTAAGAACCCGCGACCAAAAAAAAAACGGATTACCTGGAAGGTCTTTCCTTTGGGATCTCCTGAAGTAAGTGCAGTGTCTTCCATGCTCCGAAGAGTAAGGTGGAGATAATATGTCAAAGATTGCACAAGGGGTTATGGCTTGAAAACAATGGATGTTTCCTCCACTGGTGGGATAAAGAACTGTCGTTGGACTTGGTGCTGTCATCTCTCTATCTTTGACAAGCTTTGCGGGTCTAGCTGTTGATCACAGATTAACAAATTTTGGTCTCAGGAGAATGTGAATAAAAGTTATTAGTCATTACCAATTCACAAATGAGGGAAAAGGAAGAAAATTTGATAAAAATGACAGCATTCCACAATGCAGAAAATGGACTTCCCTTGTTTTATCCCGATTCACATCACAATTATGGGGTCTATATGGAGGGACAGGTGCAATGATGTATGGCACCTTACTCCCCATAAACTGATAAAGTGAAACAAATTTTCAAATAAAAGAATTTGACAGAAAAAAAATGCAACATCCAACACTCTTTAAATGATCTCCCATAGATGAGCAACTGTCTGAATGGAGAAGTTGGGAAGAACTAGTTTCTCCTCAACATGTAATACATCATAAATGGGACTTCTCCATATTGATAAATGGAGAAACAGGAAATCCTTTCCCCTGGAAATGCAAATACAAGAAAAATAAAAAACAACATTACATGCTTAAGCATTTTGAATTATCTCCATAATTGAACTCTAAATCTACAAATTCACCGAAGCAAGCACATCAAACATTTCACAGACATGGTCATATCAAAATTAAGCTTTCCATACCATCATTTTTTATGGCTCATTTTAGTAGCAGAAAATATGTGGCAAAGAATGACATCAGAGGAATTATCAGTTTAGTTTTTTACTGGGCATGCTATCTTTCCACACTCAATGCATCTCTCTATCAAGTGATGACATCAGAGAAATTATCAGTTTAGTTCATTACTAGGCATGATATCTTTCCATACTCGACTCATCTCTATCAAATCAAATGGCCAAAAGTTGGGGTAACACAATTCTCGTTACATCGAGTAAGAACCAAATTACCAGGGAAAATCAAACAAGATTGATAAAGACTGTCAAAGTTGTGCTAAATATTTTGAGATAACTAAAGTAATATATGTAGAAGTAGAACTCAATGCCACAAGGGTATAAGGTTTATTAATATGCACATTTAGTTACTTCTTATGCCCATAAATTCACAGGATAACTAGCACTAGCACAAACATGTAGCTGCTGAAACCTGTGGTATTAGCACCAGTAATTATATGCATACATGACCTTCATTTTCATTTTCATTTTTGAGAAACTTTCAGCGGTAAAAGCATATAAGAAACTTAGGCATGTTACTTTCAATAAATTTGCATAGCTGATCCATTAAGCCATCACATGTCCAAAAGAATGTTCATTAATCATTACATTTGAATGAGTAAACCAGAAGCATGATTTGACAGCTTTAATGATTCAGTTATAATTAAGTAATTTTAATAGTAGAGATTTTTAGGGGCCTATTGGGATACTTTAGGTAATTAAAAGTAACTATGACAGAAATAAAGTCCTGTTAGCATACTATATGAATTGGAAAAGTTCCAGAGAATTGTCTCCTAGCCAGTCAAGTTCTAATATGACTATAAAAAGGCATGGTATGTGTAAAACGAGATACAGCTTACATCTTCACATTAATATTATATCAAGAATGACCCTTACTGTAAATTCCAGAAATTCTACCTAGTAATTCTTGGTCAGTGTACAGCCTTGTGAAGAACTAGATGAGTTTTGGTTTATAATTTACTAGCCAATAGACCCGACTCGTACAAAGTATAGGTTTTTCTAACATAAACAGTAAGAAAAACTCAACAAGCGAGATAGTTTTGGTGAGAAAAAAAATTGGGAGGTGACACTTGTCCTAGCCAAAAAATAAAAAGGCCTCAGAGGTGAGGCATGTGTCCCACCTAGGACCTATTTTTCTTATATAGCAATTGAAGATTTGTCACAAGAAATAAATATTTTGAAGTGACATGATGTAGTATATAGGATGAAACCATTGCAGATTGAAACTCTCCCTCAATCAATGACGTTAGCCATGATGGTATTGAAGAAGTCAATCTCAATAACTTGCATAAATCTATGCATGTTACTTTCATTGAGGACACTCGTTACTTCACACAACCAACACAACCTACAGGGTCCATCTCTAAAATTTAATAATTCTTACCTTGATCCTCAAGTCTCTATTCTTCCAATTTCACAAGTGTCCTCCATACAATGTCCATTTATTACTTATCATTGACGTTTTTCAATCACAAGATCAAAACCCAAAGGTTGTAATCTCCCTAAATTCATATTATTCTCCTCCACTTGCCACAAGTCTGACTAAACCATCGAAGGACCTACCCCTTACCTCTTCCTAAAGGTACATGTTCTACACATAATCCTCATCCTGTCTATAAATGCTTGAGCTACATCCATTTATCCTCATCTCATTGTGCCTTTTATATATGCACTCTTGCTAATTTCCACTCTTAAAATTATTCAAGAAGCACTTTCATTGCTGATCAGCTTTTAAAAGTGGGCCCCGATGGACAAGTAAATCATTTGAAAGCTTTGCCTTAGGGCTAAAATATATACACAAATCTTCGACCTTGACTAAAGAGACACTTTTTCTTCTGTTCCAAAAATGGCATATATTTGGTTCTTCTTATCAATGGTTGCAATTAACCATTGGCTCCTTTATCTTGTTTGCCTCTTGCATAAGTCCCTACATAGTTACAAACAATCCCCTGGGAATGGATTGGGATATTTAGTGAAGTTATAGTTCGTTATGGTATGTAGGGACACAAATCATTTGGAGTTGTGTACACATTCATCCTATAATTAGTAAATCTATTTTGTTGTAACACTTTCAAACTAAAGAGTCAAGATTTGTTGACTTCAATACTTACTTGGTATTGGACCCAAACAAAAATAGGTATTGCTATCACTCAAGGCAATATGCTTTCAATATTTTGGAAGAGACTAAATTGCTCAATGGTAAACATAATGATAATCTTATGGATCAAGATGTTGAGCTTCTACCAATGATGGGAAACCTTGCTCAAATCCAAGAACATGCTGCATATTAGCAGTGAAGTTACTTTATCTCCCCATAACCAAACCAGATATTTTCTTTGTTGTTAGGGTTGTGAGTTGATTCTTTAACTCCCCATGTGATAGCCACTAGGATATCATAATTCAAATCTTGAGCTATATCGAGAGTTACCATAAAAGCAATTGATTTATGAGAATAGAGGATATAAAAAAACATTGTCAGATATGCATATGCATATGCAAATTGAGCAGGTTTTCCTAGAGATAGAAAATCAACGTACAGTAACTGTGTCCTTAATGGAGGTAACCTTGTCTCATGGAAAAGCAAGAAATAGAACATAATTGTGAGACCAAGTGCAGAAGCAGGATATTGAGTTATAGCTCTTGCAAATTGTGAGCTTATATGATTAAAGCAATTTTTTTATCAATATATGATTAAAGCAAATTGTGAGACCATATGCTATCTATTGATTTCTGAACTAATTAAGCTCCAGTCTTTATCTTATTGTTGGATGCAGGCACAATCTATTTTTGTTGATGCGCAATATAATACCACCATCTTGTCTTACCTCAATAAGGGTGGTGTTAGTGTTCTTTAACAAGGCTAAGACCAGGAAGGGCACGCCACGTTCACACACAAATATAGAGGACTAAAAATTGGATTGAGCAAAATTATAAAATGTAAATCCATACAAAACAGACCTTCAGATGGATCAGTGGAGCCAGGTACATCAATCCAGTCATAGGATTTAACATACATTGAACCATATAAGAGCTTGCTCAACACTGTCATTCCAGGATGATTATGGAGAGGAATGATAGATGACGGGGGCATGCAAAAAATCCCTATCTGCAAAAGATAAATTAAAAATTATTAACCAAACTTCAGCTGCTAGCCCATTCAAGGCCCAATTTATAAAAATTTGCTGACTGAATAAACATGATCTGGAGTTTTGAGACTTCGCTTACAGAGAAGGAGTCACATTCATGCAAATGCAAGTATTTGATAGGTGGCAAAGACTGATGCCCCCCATTTCGCTCAAGCATTGAACCAGACCAATTTCGAACCACTTGTGCCTCCTGTTCAAGGCCTACATCTGACGGCTTGATTCTTTCTATAAAACATTACGATAGGTTATTAAGAAAACACCAGTTGGACATAAAAAAAACTAGTGTGTGGCAAGATCAAAATCATCTAACATAGAAAATCATAAGGGAACAAAAAGTATGACGTTGTCGTTCACTAAAAATAAAAGCACTATATTGTTTCATGAAGGATATAAAGAAGGCATGAAAATACACAATCTGAATGTACAACTCATTATATAACCTTCTTTTCCTCACCTCAAACATATAGGTCCACATGTAGAATCTTATATCTTAATTAACAAGTAAAAAAAATACTTTATGCAAAACAAAAAAGATTTTATGGGTAAACAGTTGACAAGCAGTCCAGAATAGTATTATATCTCAAAAGGACAGTCTATTTATTGGCTTAACAGATAGTCATCAAGAGAGGAAGAACAAAGAAGAAAAGAAGCACACTTACTGTACTGTCCCTCAAAATTTAACCTTGACTCTGACCACTTCGAAAAGACAAATAACCTAAACTGGTTTTGACGAGAGCATAGAGATAAGTGATTGGGAGGGGGAAAAGTAGAGAAAGAAATAAGGCTTGAAGTTATTTTGACAAAGTGTATAGAACAATCAAATGATCCAATTGCTATTTAGTCCCGTATACCTTGACAATTTTCATCCATCATTGGGCATCACACATACTGTGAAGTTGACGCTAAATATGAATTTATAAGCAAAATTAACAACATAAATAAGAAATATACCTAACTTCTCACGAACTTTTTGAATGGCTTCTTCTGACACAGGTCCATCAGGTGAAAAGGATGCCTTGCACAGCCTATAAAGCCTCTGTACATAATATGGCATGGTGTAAACTTGTGACCAACTTATCTACTCAGACCAAATCCCTAAGGTCAGCAAGCTGATAACACCTCGAGAGTAGCTTATAGACTGCAATAGGGATTGGAGATACAACTGGCTAACAACCGTATTTTAGCCTCGGAATCAAACCAACGGTAATGAATCTGCATGTCGTAATCTGTTCCTTCGCAACTAATCTAGTTTATGTACCAATAAAAATCAATAACAGATCCAAAAATGAATGAGTTCTACTTCAGATATAGAAATCACAGCAAGTGTAACGGCAAATCACTAGGTAACATCAATATAAACATTTGGGACGCCAATTATTCATTCAAAAACATTAAGACTCAATTGCATTTTGCTCTATAGTTTCTACAATTATATGCATCAACTGAGAGAGATAAAAAAATTACTTTTTGATTGAAATCAAGTAAACCCCACAAGCTAAAACCAAGTCTCTTCGTTCATTCATCATTTTCATTCAACAAAACAAACACGTTACAGAAACAATGTAATATTTAATAACGAAACACTCATTTTTATTTATCTATCTCAGATAACAAACACGAACACTGTCAAATAAACCAGAGAATAGTTCCCGGAACACTGAGCAGCAAAACGAGAAATAGAAGCTGGCCCAACAAAAGGGGTGAGCTGAAAAAGTGTGCGAGCACATAAAAACAGAGTTTTTGGATCAAAACCTCAAATGGGGTCACGAGATTCAAATAGAAGGGACCCAAAAAAGGGCGCGGTAGATGCATAGCATAGTACCTGAGAGACCCATCATTGAAGGAGAAGGAGATTCTGGATGGCGATTTCGTGGATGAATGAGAAGAAGAAGAGAAAGGGGGTTTAAGTTGAAGGAATTGAAGGTGAATGGATGAGTGTGCATAGAGAGAGGGAGCGAGGGATTGCTATAAGTATAAGTATAAGGAACAGAAGAAAGAGGAAGAAGAGAAGGGGCGCATTGTTTGTTGAAGCGAAAAGAAGATCTCGGACACGTCATCACTCTTTGTTTTTTTGGGAGTAAAAAATTCAAAAAATAAAATAAAAATGCCCCTTACTTTTCAGCTTTTCTATGGATTTTAGAGCCGTTTGAACTCCAGGTGTACCCGACCTTTGCATTTTTCACAGCTGTGAAAACGGGTAGGCCCCACGAAATTTCACAACGGTGATTTTGAGTTATTGGTGATAAATAATTAAATACTATAATATATAAGGGTGATTGTGTAAATCTCATTCTTTTTTGGGTCTCTTCGAAATTTATGTTCTATTCTTAATTTATTTTTTAATGCTAAAATGGTATTTTTGAGGAAAGTTTCTATTTTTTTTTATCAACTCTTCAACATTATTTAAAATTATTTTTGAATTTATATTTTGTCTTTAAGATTTTATTGAATGAAATTTGAGTGAATTGCTAAAATAGTCTTTGAAATTATAATATGGTGTCAACTTAGTCTATGAAATTATTAATATTTTAAATTTTAAATTAATTCCTAAAATTTTAAAATTAAATATAGAGTTTCTGAATTTGTTGATGATGATTGTTAAAAGGGGAAAAATTATATTTTAAAATATTTGTCCATGATTATTCATGACTATTACAAGAGAAAGCATAATAAAATAAATTAAAATATAACATATATTAATCTCTGAAATAATGATATTATAAATTTTCAAAAAAAAGAAATGTGATATTTTAAGAATATTTCTTAAAAAAATATCGTAGTTTACCGTAAATAAATTAGATGGTTATTAGCATGTTTAATTATTTATCAAATAGGTTATAAATTTTAAAAAGAAGACATAATATTAGGTGTTACTTAATATTGACCGTGTGTTTTAACACGGATAATATCTCAAAATATTCACTCACCAGACTTTGCTCGTTATACTGGCCCTTTTGTTGCCATTTTTTTTAATGCTAGATTGGAAATTGTCAGATTGCGTGGTCTTAATTTCTTTGGAACTAGGAATAACTCACATAACAGGTAAAGATAATTATTTTTGACAGCCAGTAAAAATAATTAAAAAAATCGTTTATATTTATTATGTGATAAAAAAGAAAGAGAAGACTGAATACTGTATAATAATAATTTGAATTATATGAAAATTTCTTTTATGTGCATGGCTAAATAACGTTATTTATTAGTAATTAAAAAGAAGTTTAAGATAAGGCGATTTTTTATTTTATAGCAAAAACGAATCATTAACGTAAGTAGCAATTTACTAAAATTTCATATTACGTCATTATTCTTTAATTATGGAATGCGTGAATTTGGTGGAAAGGTAAATTAGGCTTAAATTGCCGCTATCGGGCAATGTAATGATTCCTTGTAAAAAAATATTAGAATAAAATTAAGATAAGTGTTGCCTCTTCCGTCTGGCAATACGAATTTTCGATTTAATATTATTCCCCGTGAGCCAAGAAAAATGTTCACTTTTCGAAAAGTTTTGAACTGTTCCATGAAATAGATTGTTTAAGGGAATATACTTGATCACAATCGGATCAAATTTTATATTGCATTATGAATTATGAAAGGAAGCTTTCAAATATTACGAGATATATTATATATATACTTTTAAGTATGGAATTAATTTTTGTTATTAGAATTATATCTGTTATAATTGTTTTTTCATGAACTTGAATGTTTAAAACACAAACTTCACTAACATACTCTCTAGTACAATCTTCAATACATTTTTATTATTGCATAAATTTTATTTAGGTTTCACTGAAATATGTAAATTCCATTCCTTATTTTGTCATATCTATATTGAAATGGTGAGAGTCAATTTTTTTTTCCAACAACACAGTGTGCATTAAAAAACTATGTTAAATAATTTCTTACTAATATTATCTATTAAATATAATAGATTTCTGCAGTTCTGCTTAAGTTTATTTGATACAGTAGGATTATTTGAAAAAAAATAAACAAGACTGAAATGCAAAATTGGGACCGGTCCTGATATTTTAGGTGTCCTAAGTGAATCAAAAAAATAATACCTTAATAATTATTTGAATATTGTTCTTCTTGCATTTTTTATTACAAAATCAATAATAATCCATTGGTAATCAAGGTTTTTAAAAAAATAAATTTCGACAAAAATCAAATCAAGACTATTTAATCTGCCTTGTACATAGTAAATTACAAATAAGATTTTAAAAATTTCAATTTTGAAATTTTTTTTTTAGCATATGCAACAACAACTGGGATAATTAATATTATTCTATAAGTTGCACATACATTAGAAAAATAATTAAACGTATTCAAATAATATCATAAAGCTTGATTTTGATTCAACTATTAAATTTTTTATAATGACTTGGTTTAATTGTATTTTTAGTCCCTTAGGTATTGTTAATGTGCGATTTTAGTCCCCCACGTTTCTACCGTGCCAATTGGGTCCCCCAGGTTTTCTAATTGTTGCAATTGGGTCCCTCTGTTAATTTTCTATCCAATTTTAAACGGTGTTGTCCTATGTGACAAGTGGTTGGTGACATGGCAGTAACTTGTCCAAGCTGGCACAAGTGACGTGGCGAAGTTTGTGACACGTCATTTTACAGATCAGCCCTCCCTCTACTCACTCTCTCTCCTTGCATACACTGACACACCCAAAAACTTATCCCCTTTCCTCCCGAGTCCACTGTGTAACCCCTAAAACGGAACCCAGAAAATTATAGACTCCACAAAACGTCCCTTGATCTCCCCTCTCACAACTCAACATTTTCCAGAAAACGTCCATACAAATGTAGATCTTAGAAAAAATTACAGGATCTCACAAAAAGAACTCAAGAAAAACCAGAAACCACCATTTTTGGGGATTTGGGTTTGGTTTTTGTTTCCATTGTTATTGTCGTTTTTGGTTGTTCAGTGATTTCAAGTACGAGCAACGACGGAAAGGTAGATAAAGGAATGAGGAGATGAGGGGGGGTGCTTAACGACACATTTATTTTGATGTCGTTTTTTTTCCTTTATGCTTCGCCCTTTTCTGGAGATACTAGTAAGCAGTTTGTTGGTTGTTAGAAGGAAATGAATGAGAATGAATGAATCGGGTTGCTACCCAGCTGGAGTTTCCGGTTGAGATCAATTTGGTTGTAGATTTTGTTTGGCAAAAACATATTATGTCTAAAGGGATAATTGGATGAATTTATAGCCAATATATGTCTAAATGCATATTATGTCACTCTGTTTCCGCTCTCTACAACACGACTTGTTTCTTGAACTTGATCCACAACAACTTGAACGACCCCTTCTTTCAAAACGGCTCCATTTGCTTGTTTCGCAACTTGCAAGTTTCGGATTTGAGTGATAACTCGATCTAGGAAGAGCTTCCTTCTTTTGTGTCCTTACTCGCCCCTATGGGTTCTGCGACTCGCCTGAAAAAACCCAAGAAGAGGACCTCTCAAGTGGGAGGGAATCGGGAAAGGGGATGGGTTGCAGGGCGACGACGGGAAGGGGTGGGTGGTGGTGGTAATTTTGGGTGTGTCAGTGTGTGTGAGGAGAGAGAATGGGTGGAGGGAGGGCTGATGTGTAAAATGTCGTGTCATAAACTTCGCCACGTCACTTGTGCCAACTTGGACAAGTTACTGCCATGTCACCAACCGCTTGTCACATAGGACAACACCGTTTAAAATTGAATAAAAAATTAACGGAGGGACCCAATTGCAACAATTAGGAAACCTGGGGGACCCAATTGGCACGGTAGAAACGTTGGGGACTAAAATTGCACATTAACAATACCTGATGGACTAAAAGAACTATTATACTTTAGATAAATTTCAAGATATTTGTAACATAATCTCAAATCCTGATCAGAGAATTATTTAAGTCTTTTAATACTAAACAAAAATCTAAAAATATTCTCATATATGCTATATTGCTTAAAACTTCTCTTAAGTGAGTCAATTGCTTAACATACATATATATATATATATATAGTAAAATTCATAGAACTTGCTAAGTTTGGTCCCTTATTTTTTCCATGTTTGTAGAAATGGTCCCGGCCCTTAACTTGCTTTTGTTAATTGCTGATGTGGCAGACGGAGATCCACATCAGCATTTGCCATGTGGGATTTTTACGATGACGTGGCATCCATGTGGCAAATGACTATTTTTATAAAAAAATTACAAATTACAATAATTAATTAAATGATAATGTAGTTTTAATAAAATTAATAATAACTAAATCCCCATTCCCAGTCCCTTTCATCTTCATCAATTGTGAATCCACCTCAGATGCGCAAAAGCATAGTCTTAGCTACTGTTCCCTTTGTTTTGCAGAATCATAAATCAGACCAACCACGAAGGAGATGACCACTGGGATGCAAAGTCGCGGTTCATGGTGGAGATGACCGCGTTGTGCGTCTGGCCCTCTGGGTCATCTCCTTCCTTTTGCGCGTCAGAGCAAGAGCTAGAACGTATACAAGGTTGTCGGGGTCGAAAAGGGGTCGTTCCCGACGTCGATGGTGGTGGCCGTCGGTGGCTGAGTGTGGGAGATGATGCCACATTAATGTACGTTTAAGGAGTTTGAGTACAAGGTGTAGGCTATTGTGAGGGTGCGCCACCCCAACGAGGTGAGCTTACTGTTATGGAGCTATGAGAAACTGCTCATCAGTTCACTGATTTCGTCCGCAATGTAATTCCCACTCACAGATTTTGGAGAAAAACGGGGGTTTGGCGAGAAAGGATTTGTTGATTTGGGGGGTTTTTAGTTTTTTTAGTTATTATTAATTTTATTAAAACTGGATTATCATTTAATCCATTATTGTAATTTATAATTTTTTTATAAAAATAGTCATTTGCCACATGCCACGCCATCATAAAAATCTCGTGTGGCAAATGCTGATGTGGATCTCCGTCTACCATATCAGCAGTTAACAGAAATAAGTTAACTGCAGGGACCATTTCTACAAATACAAAAAGAATAAGGGACCAAACTTAAGAGAAAATTTTTACAGGGACTGAAATAAAAAAAGTGAATATTTATAGGGACTACAGATAAATTTAACCCTTAATTTTACTAAAACTAGATTATCATTTAATTAATTATTGTAATTTATAATTTTTTTATAAAAATGGTCATTTGCCACATGGATGCCACGTCATCATAAAAATCCCACGTGGCAAATGCTGATGTGAATTTCTGTATGCCACATCAACAATTAACAGAAACAAGTTAAGGGCAGGGACCATTTCTATAAATATGGAAAAAATATGATCAAACTTAGGAGAAAAAATTTATAGAGTCTAAAATAAAAAAATAAATATTTACAAAGACCACAAATATATTTAACCCTATAAATAAACTTAAATTGTTTATTTGTTTGTTTTCGGTCAAACTTGAATTGCTTGTTTGAAGAGATAACTTTATTTTTTGGTTGAAATTTGAAGAGAACTTCAGTTTTTTTGTGTTCAACAGATATAAGTTTGGATAAAGAGATGAAAAATAAGTGTAGGGCTGTTTTTTTTTTTTCACAAAAGGGCTTTTTTTAGCATACGTGAACACTGATTGCGACTACTCAACCAACCGACGGCGTTTTGTATCGACACATATATATTTTTCTATGCATATATATTTAATGTGAAATTATTAGTTCTACGTGTATTTTTTTAAGGCTTAAATCTATTTTTAGTCTCTTATTTTTTATTGCGTTCTATTTTTAGTCCTTCAAAAATAAAATGCGTCTTTTTAGTCCTTTATTTTTTAAAAACGATCACTTTTAGTCATTCGGACCATATTTTAAATTCGAAAAATATTTTTAAAATTTATACTTTGACCCCTCCCAAACCTGATGCTCACTTTAACCCGTTTTTTTGTTCTCCTCCCCCTTCATTGATGCACCGCAGCCCCCATCCCCGCTAGGAGTAGTTCCAACATCCTCCCTCGAAGCCGCCATGAGATGCAACCTCTCTCTCGTTCTCCTCTCTGTGCGATCGCGATGGGCGCCTCCCTTCCTGCCATTGTGCGCAGCCTCCCTTGCCCGCGCGGAGCTCCTCCCTTGGCCACGCGGGGATGGGGGCTCGCGGTGCATCAGTGGATGGGGAGGAGAATGAAAAAATGGGTTAAGGTGAGCATCAGGCTTCGAAGGGGTCAAAGTATAAATTTAAAATATGGCCCCAAGGACTAAAAGTGACCATTTTTCAAAAATGAGGGACTAAAAAGACACGTTTTATTTTTGAGGGACTAAAAACGAAATTCAGTGAAAAACGAGGGACTAAAAACAGATTTAAGCCCTTTTTTAAAAACATATATGATATAGAACTAATAGTTTCACACATTATAATTCAATGTGAAATTAATAGTTCCCTAGGTATATTGTTTTTGAAAACATATATGATGTGAAACTATTAGTTCCGCATGTTGTAATTCAATGAAGAACTAATAGTTCCGCAAGCATGCGTAATGAATCAAAAATGTTTGTGGAACTATCAGTTCTACGTTGAATTACAACGTGCGGAACTAGTAGTTTCTCATCATATATATTTTTAGAAAAATTATTTGCGAAATTATTAGTTCCGTATTGAATTATAACATGTGAAACTATTAGTTTCGCATTTTTAAAAAAATAGTTTCATATATATAGAATTAATACTTTTATATCAAACATGTGTAGATAGAAAAAATGTATGTGTCTATAGAAAACCCCAAACCAAAAATGGAGAGAAATCAATGGGCCCAATTCACCGGAAACATTGGATCGTCAGCAACCCGTAAAGAAAAAGTAGATCCAATTTTCATAGAAAAATGCATGCGTCTCTGAATTAATCCATTTAAAAATATATATTTTTATAAATTTTTGTCAGGATTTTTACTTTTTTGTTGAAATTAACCCAAACACAATCTCTGTATAATAAATTTGGATCCCATCCTTCACCAAATCATATTTCTTATGTTGTGATGTTGAATTTAAAAAAATAATAATACTAACTTCATTTTAATTAATTATTCAAGTAAAGAAAATTTTACTATCTCGAATTTGTTCAATACTTAATTGACATAAAAGAATTTATTTCCTTAAAAAAATCTGTTTTTAAAACTACATAAAAAATTAAATGGACATAAATTTTATAAATTCAAATATCAACACACAACGCAACTCCCACACGTAAATAACAAGCCAAAAAGAATTTATTTCCTTAAAACATTGGCGAGAGTAATATAAAAGGGAAGTAGGGATTGGAAGATTATTATTTTTTATTTTATTTAAAAAAAATACAATATCCATATCAATATATCTCATATCTATTGTATCAAAAAAAAAAATCTCATATCTATTCATCTGTGCCACCCTCATTTGCATTTCCAACTTCGTTTAGCTTCGCCAACAAAACAAAGAACCCTAGATACACACACACACACAGAAGAAAACCATAACCACAGAAACATGTCAGGTGTTGGCCCTCTTTCTCAGGACTGGGAACCCGTCGTCCTCCGCAAGAAAGCCCCCACCGCCGCCGCCAAAAAGGATGAGAAAGCCGTCAACGCCGCCCGCCGTGCCGGCGCCGACATCGATACCGTCAAAAAATGTTCGTTCTCCACCCGCCTCCCCCCCGCCCAAAAAATAGACACTCGGATTTCGTTTTCATTGCTTGCTAGTTATTTTGCCAAATTAAAATTACTTTTGATAACAATAGGGAAAAAAGTGTATGAATTGATTAATTAATTAATATTTTTTAACTCTCGGATCTGAACGTCTTCTCTTGTGATTGTTGCAGCTGGCTATGATGATTTGGTGTTGAGGCAGCAGATTTAGTTTGCAAATTAAATCCTTTAAAGGGTTAGATAAAAAAAATGGGTTTCATGATTATTTAGCTTGGGGGGTACTTAAAAGTTAAAACAAATAGCTAATTTCTAATGTACTGGTTCAAGGTTGTGTATGTATGTGTGTGTGACTGTGTATGTTTTTTTTTTCTTGACATGCTTTCTGATTGGGCTAGTTTGGATGGTGATTGTTCAATTGTTGTCGTTACAGATAATGCTGGGACAAACAAAGCTGCCGCTAGCACCACTTCATTGAACACTAAGAGGCTGGATGAGGATACAGAGAATCTAGCTCGTGAGTATTGCACGCATATATATAATACACTAGTTTGTTGTTTATGTTTCTTTTTTTTTTTTACCATTGAAAGAACCTCAGTGCATCTACTTTTTAATGGGATGTTATATGGGGAGAATTATGTGGTGACTTGTGAATTATCTAGACAATGTTGTCCTCCATAAGGGGTGTTTGCAGTTAGGCATTCTTCCCTGAAATGACTTCTATGTCCAGCTTTAGTATTTTTCAGCCACAAAATCTTGCCTGGAGCACGCTTCTTTTGATTGCTGTTTGTGTTCTGTCTATTGACTCTTACAACTCGACTTTGGTTCTATCGTTTCTCTGAGTAGGAGTTATGTACTATGTAAGTTGAAGCATATGAGTTGAACTGCAGGCATTGCTAACTTTTGGAGTATTTTAGCGCAAGCATTTGGAAGTGTTACCAGATATTTGAGTTGTTTTTACATAATTGCTTGGAAATCAATAGTGTTTTGGACTTTGGTAGTTGTTTATTTTTATTTTCTTGTTTGATTTCGCTACTCAAATTGAAGTTATAGAAGTTAGTGTTGATTCTTTAGTCTAAGCACAACTAAAAATATGTTTGCATAGCTTGGACATGGGAGTGTGAACTTGGTTCAATGTCCTCCTTTGAGAACTGGTGGAAATGATGATATAGATTCAAACTCAAATATGAGGAACCAAAATAAATGTTTTTCTGCAAAGTGATTGTCTGCCTCATATGCAGTGGGAGTATATCTAGTGAGAATGTGAGAGATGAGAGAAACTAATCTTGACCACTTTCGATCTTATGGATGGTGAAGATTGGTTTTACTTCAATCTAGTTTTGACCATCCTTGTAAGATTGAATGGTCAAGATTAGTTTCTTTCACCTCTTCTGCTCTCACTTGATGCTTTCTTATCTGTTACTTATGCTTGATGAGATGTTGAACTGCCCTGAGTCACAGGATCATTATTTCATGGTTTTGATCAAAATTTACTCTTGGCTTCATGAGCATAAAACATGGTCAAACCTCATGATCCCTTGCTTTTTGTTTTTTACTAACTGTATAGTTTGAATTCATATAATGGCATATTCTGATTAATAGATAGAGGAATTATGGCCAGCAGTAGCACTACTGTTATTCCAGCTTTAGATTTCGTATACCAAAATTAAAGCATCGGATGCATTTTCTCTGTACCAGCTTGGGTTGACCGTCTTGTTTTTTATCCTTTCTACATCAAAGATTCTTGAATGGCATCTGTTCCTACCTTGATGCGCATCTAATGTGATTGGACATTTGTGTGCAGATGATCGTGTGCCAACTGAACTCAAGAAGGCTATAATGCAAGCTAGGATGGACAAGAAACTCACTCAGGCTCAGCTTGCTCAAGTATCCCCCCCCCCCACCTCCTTTTGTTCCCCTTAGGCTGAAAAGAAAAATATTAATATCAGTCTGTGTTCATTATTAGTAGTTAGGTATTAACAATGACGAGCATGATTTCTTGCAGATGATCAATGAGAAGCCTCAAGTGATCCAAGAGTATGAGTCAGGGAAGGCCATTCCAAACCAGCAGATAATTGGCAAGTTGGAAAGAGCCCTTGGAGCTAAGCTGCGTGGCAAGAAATAAGGAACCTAATCTCATGGTTGTGCACTGAGTTTGCATGTCACTGTTGAAGTGTGCGTGTTTGTGTTGTCTTGCTAATTGTGTATATGTAAGACCGGATAAATGGTTCTGAGGACCCGTGTGTTCCAATAAATAAAGTTGCATTTTGGCTTAAACCTTCCTTTTACGAGCGATTGTAGGGTATGCTGGGTTGGATTGTCCATAGAGAAAGTGGTTGTTTGGGTGA
Organism: Glycyrrhiza uralensis; assembly: GCA_030159175.1. Classification (NCBI taxonomy): domain Eukaryota; kingdom Viridiplantae; phylum Streptophyta; class Magnoliopsida; order Fabales; family Fabaceae; genus Glycyrrhiza; species Glycyrrhiza uralensis. The sequence continues at coordinate 48,171,268 of BRZY01000003.1, read as the reverse complement.
ATGTTTGCTATAAAATGTTTTTGAATGAACTTGGTTTTGTGAAATTGATTTTGTTAAAATTGAGTCTGAAGTGAAATGATTTGTTTGGATGTTTTCACCTTGAAAGAATGTTTGATGTAAAATTTAGTGCAAATGAATTTAAGAAAAATTTACTTTTTATCACTTCTAGTCAAATTGAAGGATGGAGACAAAATTAATTTTTTTGTAATCAAACATATCCTAAGTAAGATCATGCAGTTGAACCGTGGGTTCAAACTAGTCCCTCGACCAGGCAGTTGAACCTTGGGTCAGTCTGGGCTGGCGCTGCATCTACCTTCCACCATAGAAACAAGCTTGCTGATAATCAATCCCCCCAAATGGGATCAAATGATTCAAATCATGTGGGAAATCACGCCTTTAATATTCTCCATGCCTTGATGACAAGACTTGGTTAAAGGGGAGAAAAAGCCTTGTCAAGGATATGTCAGAAATCTATTGGAGCACTAGAGCTAAGATCTGGGTAAAATTCCAGCGTGAGCAATATGAAAGAAAAAAAAAAGGAAAAAAAAACATTGTTATTAAGAAAGGGTATAACAAATAACACAAAAAAAGGATAATATTACATAGCATGGGAGCATTAATTATTATGTCCCTCTGTAGTCATCGGCTCATCGCCAGAGAGTTAATTAATCTTCGGGCACAGGGAGGTCCTCCTCATCGGGTGCATCCAAAACCCACTCTCCATCTTCCCTACGCACCATCCCTCTGTTCTTCTCCACCCACCACGACCCGGGCACGTGATACTCATCCTTCAAGAACTCACACGACTTGTTCACCAGAGCCAAGCTCCTCTTCACCTTCATCTCAAAGTCCCCACCAGCCCCATTCCACCCCGCCACCACATGCAGCATGGCCTGCAGGTTATGCCAATCACTCGGGTTCTTCGAGTCCTTCAGGCTCGGCGACTTCCTTGTATCAATCTCCAACTCCACCCCTGTATACTCATACCCCAACAACCTCCCCGGGTAATGCGTTATCACGTCTATCACATTCTTCACGTGCAAAACCTTCAGATTTGGGAACCTCTTTAGCCTCTCGTTGAATGCCTTGTTCCCAACTTGGGGTGACCCAAACACAATCGCGGCAACGGGAACGTCAGTACTCGCCCCATTCTCCACTAAATCGAATGCACTCACAATTGATAGGCTTGCCCCCAGACTATGACCCACCAACACCACGCTTGGGCTCTCGTCCTTGTAAATGCGCAACAAATCTTTGACCTTGCTCAAAACCTGCGTTCTGGCACTTGTTTTGGTGAAGGGGGATTTTGGATCATCCGAGGTGTAGATTGTTAGCCAACCCTTCATTACTTTTGGTACTCTCTCATCATCCTCTTCGTCACTGCTGCTGCTACTCCCATCTGTATTACAAAATTAGTAAAGCCACATCCCCCCCCCCCCTCAAAGGGAGGCCCGAACGCCAAAAGGAAGCCACATTTATTTCAGATTATATAAATATAAATATGTGATAATTAGAATTTAGAATGACATTGCAATGATAATCATGGTTTTAAACCGTGGTCTGCAACTGTATGATTGTGATTGTGATTTTTAGAGTTTTTAAAACTGCATCAGTACAATGATTGCAATTATATTGGTTATATTTGTTCATAATTTTTTATAATATATTAAAGATTATGACGTAACCACAATTGCAATCGCTACCACAATTTAAAACCTTGATAAATATGATATTCTTCTTACGAAAAAGTTCCAAAGGGATGCCGACCAGGAGAGTGAGATAGAGAGAAATGAGGATAATTAGAGAGATATAAAGAGAAATGATAGCTATTCAACCAATAAATATTTTTTTGGGACGTGTATGAATCATCATTAAAAGCATATTTGGTTAATTTATCATATTTTTCGAGATTTTTTTTATAAAAGTATGTGTAAAGAAAAGCTTACGCTTAAATTTTTATTTAATTTCCACCTCTTGGAAATTTATTTTTCCAACTCGATCCTAAAATTAAATGAAAACCGTAAAAATGTAAAAATTATTTTTTTCTGTGAGAGTTTTTGTAATTGGAAATATTTTTTTAAAACTTTATAACAAGCATGGGTGAACAAAAACCTTATAAATTGAGCAGACAGTTATTGTGATGTAGATGATGAGAATGAGAATTAATAGAGTGGGTCAGTGGGGTGTTGATGATGAGCACACCATACCATTGTTGTTTTGGAGGGTGAACTCGCTGAGGCTTTGAGCACTCAACAAGCCGGTAGCGGACTCCGGAGCGGCACCGAAGACGTTGATCCACTCGAGGTTCCTGGTGGTGCCGCGCCACACGACGTAGATTTCGCGGCGACCCAAGGCCCGTGAGCGGTTGTCGGAGGTGACGGCGATGTAGCCGATCCAGTTGGATTCGCGGTCCCACGCCTCACGTGAGAGTGGGTGGAGGATGAATGCCTCGGGGACGGAGACACGTGCGGTGGCGTAGAGGAAGGAGGCGACGGTGTAGTGTGTGGGGTCCTCATCGAGCATGACCTTGTGAAAGAATGAGGATTTTCCGTAGCGGCTAGAGCCACAGTAAAGAGAGTTCTGGTCGTTGTTGAAGGAGTCGTAGGTGGCTTGTATGAAGTCGCCGCATCGGAGTATGAGGGTTCGGAGGTTCAGGTCCAGTGGCTCCAATAGCCCTTCCCAATTGTTGCTGCCTAACAGTTCCGGCCATGTGGGTTGGGTTGTGTCCGTGGTGGTTGCCATGTGGTGGTGTGTGAGAGGGAAGGCGATTCAAGTTGTGTGGTGAAGAGAATGAGTGAAAAAGAGTATGAGATATCACCATTGAGATATATCATCACGTGGGTCCTTTGTGAAAGGAAATCACTGTGATGATTGAAAATTGACCCACCGAAAAGAAATGGTGGTATTGATATTAGTATATGAGATTTTTGATGAAACATATATTAGTATATGAGATTATTCACACATACTTGGATATTGGATAATATATGTTATTTCGCACAAAAAATCAATTTCCGGGAGGAATAAAACGACGCCTTTGTTTATTTTCATGTGCCTTTTATAGTTCTATTTCATCATTACTGCCAAATACTTGCACTACACAATTTCTGGAAGGAAAAAGATCCATGGACACCCAAAATATTGGATCCACCCGCCCAACACCTGCCAACTTGGCAACTTGAATGACTCAGCCAATGACTCATCAAATGAGACTCCCGCTCTTTCTCCCTCTCAAAGGACTCGTCTCTCTCTTTCCCTTCTTCACTGCTCTTCGGCTTCCTCAAGGTCTGAGACTTCAGACCCCCCCTCTCTCTCTTCTCTTTCACTTCACTCTCTCATCTCGTTCATCTTCACTTCTTCGGCCTTCCCTTCCCATCAGACGCACTCTCTCTTTCTCTTTCACTTCACTCGTGCATTTAGGTTCGTTGGTTCTTCGGCTTCCTTTCGCTCATACCCACTCTCTCTCTGCTTCGCCGAGGGTCGGTGCTCTGCTTCCCTTCGTTCCGCTGCTCTGATTCGCCGAGGGTTGGTGCTCTGCCTCGCTGAGGGTTGGACGCTGGGGAGAAGCGCAGATCGAAGTTCATCAGGCCTTGGTGTTGAAGGGTTCACTTTTGGAGGTTTGGAGCCCTATCTTGTTTTTTTTTTATTTAATCTTATTAGAATGTTAAGCAATCGGTGTTCAGTACAGTGAAACTGGGGCGTAGAAATTTTTGGGATGATCCAAGGGGTGTGGTGGTAGTGGTGTATGATTTTGAAAACATAAAAATACAAAACCTGTTTGATTGTTGTTTAATTTCTTTTCGTGATTTTTGAAATAAAGTAGAAATTGGATATATTTTTTGAAGTAGTAAGAATAAGATAACATGCCTAGGTTGAAGTTCCCCTTGCAACTAGATCTTGATAGGGATAATGACAAGTATCTATCTCCTCAAGCACACAGAAGTATTTGCAACCTTTATACACTTCATAGGTATCGAAAATTTCTCTTGATTGATCTTACAATAACGACATGTTTTGTTCTGTTTGATGAATTATTTTATTATCTGCTGTGTGAACTTTTTACTTACAATGACTCTTTTGAAACTGCCTAGTATGCTGAAGCATGGAACTTTGGTTTTGCCTTTTTGGATTGGTGGAAAATGATAAGGTAGAAAATATGGAATTAAAAGCCACTTCATACTCAGTACAACAAAAATATGGATGGATGGAAGCAGAGTCCTAGAATAGGAAAGTCTGATGGGAGTGATTATACACCTGCTACCATGTTACAATGAGTGAAATTCAAAACATTTGTATACTACTTTTTTTTTCTTCTCTCCCTTCTTATTTTCCACCTATTCAAACAAGTATAGCCTAAATCAAAAGATTAGTGAGTAGAGAGTTCTGTTTTAGGATTGAACAGACTGCAGCTGGACTCCATCATTCTGCATGTACATGCCATCTTTAGGGTATATTGAGGAGGCTTCTAGGAAAAGGTTATGAAAATGAAAATTAAAGATGCATGCAGTGCCTATGTTGAAGTGATGTTTTCTGTATTTTTCACCCTCATGAGAATTGATGATTTTTTTGAATAATCTTTGTGATGATTTGCTCAACCCAAATGCATGTTGTTGGTGCATTCCTTATTATCCATGGTTTGCATCTCACTTTTATTGAAAAATAATTTGGTTCTTATGATAATGAACTTTCATCATTAATGTGGAATTCTATATGACTTGGCTTTTGGCATGGCCTTTATGGATTACATTGATATCATATTCAATTAATGGATTTGTTAAGAGATGTAATAGAAACCATGCATTCATGTGCCCAGACCTAATAGCATAATGTTTTGGGATAGTTTATTCTTGACGTGGTATTGGAGCATCCATGACAAAGTGATTAGGACTTTTGTCCTTGTCACCCCATTCTTCTAGATAAAACTTAAATTTTAGCATTTGGTGAAAATTGATTTGTACGTTGTTCATGCTTCAAGCCCAAAAGGCTTTTGATTGAGGGGGTGTTTTAAGAGATGTAGTGAAAACCATTGATTTGTCTTTAGTTAACAACTTAAGCTTTTGAGATGGTTGGGTTTTAATTAGTTCGGCCATCATGGATTCTATGGTACAACTAGTTAACAGCTAACATAGTTCAAGTATAGTTTGGTGTCACTTGATCTAAGTGGAATTTTCTGGAATCTGGATGCTAGAATTTCAAGCAGAATTGGCGTTTTGTGTTCAGATTTTAAGATTGGAACTTTTCCTCAGATATGCTTTAAGTCTGCCGATTGGAACTGCTAAGCCAAGTTACTTTAAAGACAATAAGCTGATGTTATTACAAATCAGTGGTATGTAACTGTTTAAGGAATGCTTTGAATCTTTGAGTATTTATTTGTTATTATATTCATCATATGTCTTCATTGTGCACTTTCTAGTTTTGTCATGAAACATATAAAGTGACGGAAATGATTAAGGACTCTATTGGCCATTTTCAAGTTTTCATTAGTTATTACAATTTTTAAGATTATTTGGATGATTTGTCGGGAGTCATTATTATGTGTGTAGTTTTAGGCTTTTTTCTTTGTTCAAGTGAGGGAGTCTTTGTTCATGGGTCGCTGATGTGTTGTTAAGGTTCAGCATGATGATGGAAGAGGTGGAGTTAGATTTTTGTCATGGGTGTAGATGAAGTGGATGATGATATAGTCTGGTCAAGTGTGTCGCCGCTGTGTGTGTTTTTAATATATGTTATCATGTTTTATTACAAGTGAATTTCAAAGCAACTTGCATGAATCCATGTTGAATGTTATGTTGAATATTGTGGAAACTTACTTTTGAAACAGGACAAACAAGCACCGCTCATTATGAGCCGACGGAGGCAAGGTAACGACACAAATTCGCCCACCGACAAAAAGGTATGTGCATTTTAATTGGTTTTTAAACTATGTATAGTTCGGTCTATGTGATGTGTGATTCATGTATAATAAATGTTTCAATTTCAGATACGTTTAAGACATGTATTGGACACGAAGTCATTGGTCGAAATCAATACAAGTCTAACAGATTTACAAAGAATTCGACTTCAACAGACACCATTCAAATGGATAGTCGACTTGAAAGAGCAAATAAAAATTTCTGGGGTGTTGTTGCGTGAATTGGTTAGTCGGTGGGTGGAACCCAGTGGAGGGTTTAGGGTTAAAAGTAGGGTTGTTCCGTTCACAACCTTAGATGTATGTGTAGCTTTAGGGTTGCCTATAGTAGGACAACCAGTGTCTTTAGATGATAACGAGTATTGTCATGTGAAATCCTTGTTTAACGGGGAGAGTGTCACTATTGAAAGGATTATCCAAATGCTAACCATACTGAACAATGACCACGACATTGAAGACTTTTGTCGAATTTATATTCTTCTAACCTTCGCCGTTTTTTATTTCCCCCGAACAACTGCAACCGTGTCTAATATCCCGTTTAAACTATTAGACAATTTAGATAGTCTTCATATGTATAACTGGGGTTTTGCTGTGTATGAGTACTTAGCTGGTAGCCTAAGTCGTGCAGCTACCCATTACAATGAAGCAAGGAATAGTGCTCAAATGCACATTGCTGGTTGTACAGCTTTATTACAGGTACTACGTTTTTATATTGCATTAAGCGGAGTATGTTTGTGATTATGTTGGTGTTCATACATGTATGTTCAATTTGATTTGATTTAGATCTGGGCCATTGAGCACGTGTCGCTGCAGCCTACCTCAAAGGCAATTTGCTTTCCACGTTTTCTCATGTGGACGGAAATAGATGGAGGGAGAACTGCATTAACACAAGCATTTAAAAGCAATAAGGTTAGCACTCCATAGCTAATATGTCATCGGCTTTTGAACATTTTAGTCATTTTTCAGTGAGGGTAATATTTTTATATTTACTTAATGGTTTTAGATTGTTGAGGAGTTAGTAACAACCGAAGAAGACCGACAACACAGTGTCCTTCGTGAAGCCCTCAATGAGGCCCAAGGGGGTTTTCAGCATTGTAAATATTCAATGTTTGATATGCAGGATGTTTACAACGACCATCAAATGTTGAAGGAACAAAACAAAGACTTTCAAAAGAGGATTTCTATCCTTGAGCATGAAGTGGAAATGCTGAAAAATGCAATGGGCGAACAAGGTACAATAAAGAGCAAACAATGTGCTGCAGATGGCATACAGAAGGAGGATAGTGTTAAGCCGGTCTGTTTGACAACTCCCGTGAAAGGTGTAAAAATGCCAATTTCAGAAAAACCACAACCACTAAATATCCATCTTCAAAAGTTATACCGATGGTGCACATGCAAGATCAAACATAAGCAGAATGAGTATGTGTGGAATTACTTAGATGTATTTTCCCATTACTTACAATCTCCTCTCAAGTATCGTATTTGACTGTTATTTAATATGATTCCTATTGTATATTCTGGATTGCAGAATTTTGGTGAGCATGTTTGGCTTGTACCTTACTCGCCAAGATCTTCAATGCATGAAGCCAAGGGGTTGGATGGACAATATGGTATGACTTACATTTTCTTGTATTTTTTGATGTATTTATGTTCTTGTTATACCATTTTGGTTTTGAACAAGTGTTTGTATTCATTGATATCATTTTAGGTAATATATTTAGCTGCGAGGGTAATCATGCAAACGGAATTGGAACATGATAGTGCTAGAAGTCGTTTTATATTTAATCCTGCACTTGTGGTGAGAAACTATTTGTTTTCATAATTAATCGACTATTGGTTTGTGAACTTGGTAACAACCTAAATTAATATACGATGCTCAATCGTAGGAACTGGTTATTCATGAGTTAGATTTATTTTCTCTTGGACAACAAAAGACGTGGACGAAGAGAACACTTTCTGTTCTCACGACCAGCACAACGGATCCACTTGATGATATAAGGCCTTGCAATTTGGTAAGCTTTATATAGTTCAAATTCATTTCCCGTTCTGTCAATTAATATGTAAATTTCCTTATTACTTGCTATACTTGTTGTAGATATTTGCACCAGCCTTATATCACAATCATTGGTTCTGTTACGTGATGGACCAAAATCGAAAGAAGATGTTTGTGCTGGACTCATTAACTACTCAGAGGAATGAAGACCAGTGGAGGCTTGATCATGCAATGGTAGAATCAAAATTATCCCTTACTTTCATACGTTATGAATGGAAATAAACCATTTGCATTCCGTTATTCATGTTTGTTTTTATCTTGTGTCGTTCTATAGAAGACCCGTTTTCAAGATTTGTTGGCCTTGTTGTACCCGAGGATCAATAAAAATGACTTACAATTGGAGATCATACGGGAGGATTTGCCTCAGCAACATAATTGGTTTGTCATTTCGACTTAGTCACTTTCTTTTACGAATTTTGGAGATTAAATGACTGGTCTCATATCCAAGGTCACTGAATGAGTAATATTGGTCATACAGTGATGATTGTGGAATATATGTGCTGAAGTACATGCAGTTGTGGAACGGTGTCACAAAATGGGGCGACAAGACAATGCCGGATTACACATTGGTAATCTGTGGTGTATTAATATGTTTAGTAAAATTTGATATTTTGAATATCATAGTATACATGCCTGTGAAAACAGATTTTTATATACTAATATACTTGTGTGTGTCTGTGTGTGTAGGATGACATTAATCACTTTCGTCAAGAATTCCTATGTCAATGGGTTCTTCATCCTTCAAATCAAGTTCGGACTAATGTGTGTACATTTGCTGAGCTTCCCGGAGACTTGTCCATGGATTCTTCAACGTAAATAGAGGTTGGTCAGTTTTCTTTTTCCATGGCATATTGTGTGTGCCACATTTTACGGATATTAACTTGAGTTATTGCCATGTTATATGTAGGTTTTAACCGCTAGTGAATTGGATTCAACAACGTGAACAGTTGTTCGATATTATTAAAGAAGGAAACCAAGTTGGCAAAACCCATGAGTCACAGTTTCAGACAGAATTAATTATGCAGTAACTTATTTGTTGTGTGCAATGAAACTGCATAGTAGTCTCAAAAGTGTAGCAGCTATGTGGGGTTTTTTTATTTTTTGTAAATAGAATTGTCTCAAACTACTTTTGTCTACTATTAATCGTAATTGAAATGACTAACTTGGCTACTTAATATCGTGCTTAACCATTTGGTCAAAAAAATATGACGCATATAAGTTTTCAAAATGAGAATTTTCATTGTATCACACTACGTGGTGAATATTACATAAATTGTGTTTTCAACCTACTTTGGTGGTGGCATGTGCAGAAATCAGCAGTCACAAAATTTACACAAAACTAACCACTTTTTTGTGAGGGCCTAACCACAAGCTGAATAAAATTACCAGTGCCCCAAAATTCTAACCCACTTGGCATGGGGACAGGAAGAGGGGAGTATATACATTATTTTGAGGCCTCCCAAAATTCAATCCATGTTGTCCACGCCAATTGCCAGTAACTGGATCACGGGTAGCCAAACAAGTAGAGCAATTAACCACTTCTTTGAACTCAGTTAACCCAAAAAAATTCTTAGAAAAAAAAAATCATTTAAACCTGTTGAAACACTGACAACTTGGCTACTATTGAGTGGGAGGTTTTCACATGATCTTCAAAGCATACCAGGAGTAGTGAAAGCAACCTACTTTGGTGGTGGCATGTGCAGAAATCAGCAGTCACCAAATTTAGACACGACTAACCACTTTTTTGTGAGGGCCTAACCACAGGCTGAATAAAATTACAAGTGCCCCAAAGTTCTAACCCACATGGCATGGGGACAGGAGGAGGGGAGTATATGCATTATTTTGAGGCCTCCCGAAATTCAATCCGTGTTGTCCATGCCAAATGGAAGTAACTGGATCACGGGTAGCCAAACAAGTAGAGCAATTAACCACTTCTTTGAACTCAGTTAACCGTTTAAAACTTTTAGAAAAAAAATATTCATTTAAACCTGGGGAAACAATGACAACTTGGCTACTATTGAGTGGGAGGTTTTCACATGATCTTCAAAGCATACCAGGAGTAGTGAAAGCAACCTACTTTGGTGGTGGCATGTGCAGAAATCTGCAGTCACCAAATTTAGACACGACTAATCACTTTTTTGTGAGGGCCTAACCACAGGCTGAATAAAATTACAAGTGCCCCAAAGTTCTAACCCACATGGCATGGGGACAGGAGGAGGGGAGTATATGCATTATTTTGAGGCCTCCCGAAATTCAATCCGTGTTGTCCATGCCAAATGGAAGTAACTGGATCACGGGTAGCCAAACAAGTAGAGCAATTAACCACTTCTTTGAACTCAGTTAACCGTTTAAAACTTTTAGAAAAAAAATATTCATTTAAACCTGGGGAAACAATGACAACTTGGCTATTATTGAGTGAGAGGTTTTCACATGATCTTCAAAGCATACCAGGAGTAGTGAAAGCAACCTACTTTGGTGGTGGCATGTGCAGAAATCAGCAGTCACCAAATTTAGACACGACTAACCACTTTTTTGTGAGGGACTAACCACAGACTGAATAAAATTAGTATAAACGAAATATTCTTAAAGCTTTCTAGGATAGTATTAAGGTATCCGTCGTGTTTTATTTTCTCATAACTCTCTGAATCATTGACTTTTGTTGATTTTTTCAGTGACACAAAATATCTTTGATGAGTTTCAAATTTAAGCTTTCTAGGATAGTGCAACGATTCAAAATTTATAAAGATATAATTTTACATTGTAAAATTAGTATAAAAAAATTTAAAATGATATATCCTTTAAAAAGTTAGGTAATAGTTTTCCTTGACTTTATTTGAATTTATTCTTGTATTACCTACTCACAACAACTATTTAAATTATTTTATTACTTTGTTTATAAGTTATACAATTTTTGTTGTCAAGTTATGAATTAATCAGCTATGTATATATAGATAACAATAATTTATACAATTTTTGTGGGAATTTTTTTTTTGACAAAGTGTTGTGACCTCGTGCCTCTATTTATGTGTTTGTGACCCATTTTCGTTTGCCATCTATTTTTTGCTCTCTCCTACCCCATTTCTCCCAATTTCATTTCTTCTATTCTCCTCACGTAGGGTTCGAGATCACAGTGGGTCACCATTGTGAAGCACGGATCAGGTTTGGCTAGTTTCACACCATATGAGCCGTGATCAAGACTCTAGCCTTCATATTTGCCTTGAGGGTACGTTGCCTATTTCTTTTGGCTCATCTATCAAACCATTTGTAGGGTTTATCATTCATCATCATTATTGACAGCACTTGATATTCTTTATAAAGACTTGTCTTGTTAACGTTCTCCCCTTATTAACATTGTAAACTTGTCTACTATTTCTCGAAATCTGATTGTAATTACATTTCCTCCTTGTCATGTTTTTATGTGTGCAATGTAATCAAACCTTGACTTGTTTTTCTACCCACGCATGAAGTTAGGATGGTAGCTGACCTTGAGCATTTTACTGATGGTGGACACCAAATTGTAAGACCTGAATCTGGGAGTACACCAGATGATCTGGGCAAAACATTTGCCAATGAACCTGATGAAAATGATGTAGCAGTTGGCATGTCTTTTGAAACAGCAGAAGCCGTTAAGTCATTCTATCGTCAATACGCTATACGAAAAGGGTTTGGGATAAAGATAAGAAACTCAAAGAAAGGACCTGATGGGCAACTTAAATACTTCATCTTGTCATGTGCACGAGAGGGTTATCATGTTTCACAAATACCCACTGACATGCAGAAACGGCCTACCAAGAGAAACCAATGCCCAGCTAAGATCACGGTGGGTTTGAAGGATGGACTATGGTATATTATGTCAATTACTAAGGAGCACTGTCATGGGTGTAGCCCCAGCAAATCACGAATGTTTCGTGGGAATAAAAAGATTAACATGCATGTACGTAGAACCCTCCAAATAAATGACGAGGCAGGTGTGAGGGTGAACAAGAGTTACCGTTCTCTTGTTTGCGCTTCAGGAGGATATGAAAATCTTTCATTTGTGGAGCGAGATGTAAGAAACCTTGTGGTTAAAGAAAGACGCACACTGGGGAAAGATGGTGATGGCAAAGCCCTTTTAGCATACTTTACTCGCATGAGGGAATACAACAAGGACTTTTTCTATGAAATGGACTTGGACGATGACTTCCATGTGAAGAATGTTTTCTGGGCAGATGCAAGAAGTCGGTTTGCTTGTGAGTACTTTGGAGATGTCGTGTCATTTGACACAACTTACCTGACTAATAAATATGACATGCCATTTGCTCCATTTGTTGGTGTCAATCATCATGGTCAATCCATTTTGCTAGGATGTGGTTTGTTATCGGCTGAAGACACTGAGTCCTTTACATGGTTGTTTCAAACATGGCTACGATGTATGTCATCAAAGGCCCCGCAACGTATTGTCACTGATCAGTGTAAGGCGATGCAAAATGCTGTCGAGGTAGTGTTTCCTAATGCTTCACACAGGTGGTGTCTCTGGCATATAATGAAAAAAATACCTGAAAAATTGAAAGGCTATGCTGATTATGAAGAATTAAAAAATGTCATGAAAAATGCAGTTTACGACACATTATCAGCTGATGAATTTCATAAGACATGGAGTGCATTCATTGAAAAATTTAAATTGAGTGACAATGAATGGTTGAGTGGCCTATTTAAAGAGCGAAAAAGATGGGTCCCTTGTTTTTTGAAGCATGAATTCTGGGCTGGAATGTCAACCACACAAAGGAGTGAAAGTATGAATGCATTTTTTGACGGATACATAAATCCAAAAACAACTCTTCAGCAATTTGTAAAGTAATACGATAATGCCTTGCAGGACAAAGCCGAAAAGGAATACGAGGCAGATTTTCGCTCATTCAACACCAATATTCCTTGTGGCTCACATTCCATGATTGAGAGACAGTTCCAATATGAATACACTCAAGCAAAATTTAAAGAAGTTCAGTCTGAATTTCGAGCAAAAATTAATTGTTTTGTTGTAAGTGTCAATAGTGTTGGACATGCAACTTGTTATGATGTTGTGGAGGAGAGCATCATTGGTACGCATCCAAGAGAAACCCAATTCCGTGTGAATTTCAACCGTGAAGACCGTGATGTCAGCTGCAGGTGTTTGCTGTTTGAGTTCAAAGGGATCATGTGCAGACATTCTCTTTTGGTTCTTGCTCAAGAGAGGGTGAAAGACGTTCCATCTAAGTTTATCTTGCCCAGATGGAGCAAGAATCTGAGAAGGAAATATTCACGCATGAAAACAAGTTATGATATCAAGACTTTGCAGCCACAAGTAGAACGATTTGATGGGTTGTGCAAGAGATTTTATGAGATTGCCGAATTTGCAGCGGAGTCTTCTGACATAACAAGTCTTTTGTATGAAACAATGAACTCATTTGAGGAGAAAGTGCATGAAGTCCATACAAACTCGCATGGCATCCCTAAAGGGGATGGACATGCCAATACCGAAAATCCTGTAGAAAGGCTTGAGGAATGCTCTCCTCAGCAATCTGTTATGGACATTCGTAGTCCATTGCATGTAGTTCGGAAGGGACGTCCTTGTACAAAGCGAAAAATGTCAACGGTTGAACGAGTTGTGAGGAAGCGTAAGGCTGCAAAGAGTAACAACACTCCCGTTGTGACAACACATGTAAGTTTCAATATCTGGAATTTATAAATTAAGTTTATGTGATAAAAGTTTACCCTTCTAACAAGATTGCTTTGTAGGCACATATTGGCGGAATCTCAAATCACTCGTGCCATTCAACCTTGCAAATAGAGTCCACTGTAGAGATCACTAATGTTGATGGACATGATCGAACCTCTTCTGTGGTGTGTGTCAAACATAAATTTAAGTTCCAATTGTAATGTAACTGTTGTACTATCTAAATGTTTCTGCATTGGATGTACTCATTTAATCGTTTAAGTGTACCACAACTGATTAGAATATGCATGGATGTAAACGATTTACACATGTTTCTTTGTTATATTTTTTTATAACAGTCGACAGCTGTAAATGCTAGCAGACAAGAATATGAAAATTTGCATAGTTATTGGCCTTCGCAACTACCAAATGTACATAGCTCTGGTTTTGTGTCCTTACTTGCAGCATTGGACGATGAACCTACAACGCAAAAGGAAGGATAAAAGCAGTGCTTGGGTATTTTGTGTACTTTTAATATTAGTATGCTTATATTGTTAAGGGATATACCTCATTGATCTTGTTTGAGAAGAATGGTCACTAATAAATTCTTTTTTCACTTGCAGGATGAAAGTGTAATTATGATATATATAGTCTTTTGCACAGCTATAAACTATTTTTGTTGACCAAAACGGTAGTGCACTTTCAGTTAATATGAAGACGTGCGCCTTTTGTGTATATATTAGAAGACTTTTTGCAACATCGATGCTGTGTTTTTTGTTGGGCAAAGAGTGGTTACAAAAGGTCATGATGTACATGTATGGTTTTTGGTTGGGCAAACATGTAAATGAAGTACCATGCTACAACAACACATGGTTGAATAGATGTCAGCTGGGGAGTGAAACTGTATTTTGTCATGTATTCTCCTTCAAGCTCTATTTTTAGTCATGTTGATTTGGGATTGGATGTATATATTGTTTTCCCTTAGATAAAGGGAAAAGACCAAGACCATGGATTAGTCACTATACATATGTAGATTATCTCCTTAAAAAAAGTCAATATAAAACGAGTATAGAAAAGAAAGTCACCACGTCCTTGGCCAAGTATTCTATAGCTGAACAGTTACATCATTTAAGAAATTCATCTCGTATATGGTTATTTTAGTATGAACCGGTGATTAATAATGAAAACCATATGGTTGCTCCTCATTTCGTGTGTTTTTAAATTATAATTACAAAGACAACTTTGACCAAACAGTTATGAGGAGTGTATATTATTTCCAGGGCCCTATGATATTCTTGTTTGGCTACCCGTGATCCAGTTACTTCTATTTGGCATGGACAACACGGATTGAATTTCGGGAGGCCTCAAAATAATGCATATACTCCCCTCCTCCTGTCCCCATGCCATGTGGGTTAGAACTTTGGGGCACTTGTAATTTTATTCAGCCTGTGGTTAGGCCCTCACAAAAAAGTGGTTAGTCGTGTCTAGATTTGGTGACTTCAGATTTCTGCACATGCCACCACCAAAGTAGGTTGCTTTCACTACTCCTGGTATGCTTTGAAGATCATGTGAAAACCTCCCACTCAATAGTAGCCAAGTTGTCATTGTTTCCCCAGGTTTAAATGAAAATTTTTTTTCTAAAAGTTTTAAACGGTTAACTGAGTTCAAAGAAGTGGTTAACTGATATACTAGCTTGGCTACCCGTGATCCAGTTACTTCTATTTGGCATGGACAACACGGATTGAATTTCGGGAGGCCTCAAAATAATGCATATACTCCCCTCCTCCTGTCCCCATGCCATGTGGGTTAGAACTTTGGGGCACTTGTAATTTTATTCAGCCTGTGGTTAGGCCCTCACAAAAAAGTGGTTAGTCGTGTCTAAATTTGGTGACTTCAGATTTCTGCACATGCCACCACCAAAGTAGGTTGCTTTCACTACTCCTGGTATGCTTTGAAGATCATGTGAAAACCTCCCACTCAATAGTAGCCAAGTTGTCATTGTTTCCCCAGGTTTAAATGAAAATTTTTTTTCTAAAAGTTTTAAACGGTTAACTGAGTTCAAAGAAGTGGTTAACTGATATACTAGCTTGGCTACCCGTGATCCAGTTACTTCTATTTGGCATGGACAACACGGATTGAATTTCGGGAGGCCTCAAAATAATGCATATACTCCCCTCCTCCTGTCCCCATGCCATGTGGGTTAGAACTTTGGGGCACTTGTAATTTTATTCAGCCTGTGGTTAGGCCCTCACAAAAAAGTGGTTAGTCGTGTCTAAATTTGGTGACTTCATATTTCTGCACATGCCACCACCAAAGTAGGTTGCTTTCACTACTCCTGGTATGCTTTGAAGATCATGTGAAAACCTCCCACTCAATAGTAGCCAAGTTGTCATTGTTTCCCCAGGTTTAAATGAAAATTTTTTTTCTAAAAGTTTTAAACGGTTAACTGAGTTCAAAGAAGTGGTTAACTGATATACTAGCTTGGCTACCCGTGATCCAGTTACTTCTATTTGGCATGGACAACACGGATTGAATTTCGGGAGGCCTCAAAATAATGCATATACTCCCCTCCTCCTGTCCCCATGCCATGTGGGTTAGAACTTTGGGGCACTTGTAATTTTATTCAGCCTGTGGTTAGGCCCTTACAAAAAAGTGGTTAGTCGTGTCTAAATTTGGTGACTGCTGATTTCTGCACATGCCACCACCAAAGTATGTTGCTTTTACTACTGCTGGTATGCTTTGAAGATCATGTGAAAACCTCCCACTCAATAGTAGCCAAGTTGTCATTGTTTCCCCAGGTTTAAATGAATATTTTTTTTCTAAAAGTTTTTTTGGGTTAACTGAGTTCAAAGAAGTGGTTAACTGATATACTAGCTTGGCTACCCGTGATCCAGTTACTTCCATTTGGCATGGACAACACGGATTGAATTTCGGGAGGCCTCAAATTAATGCATATACTCCCCTCCTCCTGTCCCCATGCCATGTGGGTTAGAACTTTGGGGCACTTGTAATTTTATTCAGCCTGTGGTTAGGCCCTCACAAAAAAGTGGTTAGTCGTGTCTAAATTTGGTAACTACTGATTTCTGCACATGCCACCACCAAAGTAGGTTGCTTTCACTACTCCTGGTATGCTTTGAAGATCATGTGAAAACCTCTCACTCAATAGTAGCCAAGTTGTCATTGTTTCCCGAGGTTTAAATGAATATTTTTTTTCTAAAAGTTTTAAACGGTTAACTGAGTTCAAAGAAGTGGTTAGCTGCTATACTTGTTTGGCTACCTGTGATCCAGTTACTTGCAATTGTCGTGTACAACTGGAACTCTGTGTCAGTAAACCAAATTATACCAATTTTTAAATAGAAATTTGTGTTACAAACCTGTAAATTGGCATGTGGATTTAGGTTTTTTTTTGTTGCACTTATACAACATTTGTGAGTGTACAGTTTTATGCTCCAATCAATCACATAATCTCATTATTAAGAAAAAAAAAACCTCGCAGGACAATTGTTAGAGTAATGGGCTGAATTTATACAACCAGTTGAAAGATAAATCACCTCAAAGACACTTGTACAAGTTCACAACTTTATATCTCTTTTGTCATCAACAAATACTATAGTAAAAAAACACAACCAATGGTATAGATTATAGAATGAAACAAATTAAGGAAATTTTATATTGCATACATTTTGCACATCCATGATACAACTTGTCGAAAGCAGTATAGGGGTCAACAAAAAGATATAATGACCATGATAGACAAGTATACCCAACAAAAAAAAAAACTCGTCCACAAACTTTCCCTATCACTATTATCAACACTACAAAATGACCCTAAACTTTGTACATTTAACTTTCATAGTCAATCCACTTGAGTCATGTTTTTTCTCCTATTATATGTAATCCATGGGGTTCGAACTAACACACTACCCACACGCTTTCTTGGATGTTCTTTTAGTCGCGTGTAGATATTTGAATCTTGATGCTCTTTATGACGTGATGCACGGATTACTTCTCTATCATTATCCATCTCAATATCATCCACCTGAGTATAACTTTCGCGACCAAGTGGAGATAGTTCTGATTGAAATAGTTGGTTCTTCATTGCTCGTAATTCATGCTCAAGTTGTGATATTCTTGCCTTTAATTGAATGTTTTGTGCAAGTAACGCACGAGTCTCGTTTCTCAACTTCATTTTAGTAACAGTGTTATGCTTCCAATGGGCAAATCCATTTGGTGCTTGATCCAATGCTTCAACCACAACGTCGTGTAAGAGGTCTTGACTTGTTGCACTCAACTCGTCAATAACCTATCAAACATAATACACACGTCATAATATAAAACTTGCCACCACAGTTAGTGTTAAGCTACACACATGTTAAGGTACAGAGTCATTGACATATGTTTAATCCATGCTTACCAAATTTTTCTCAAGTGAAGCTGATATTTTTTTCTCTCCAATATGCACATCACGCCACTTCAAAAATCGGGGAAACATACTTGAGATATTGGAATTTCTTGTACAGCATACCAACACATGCTCAAGAGCCCAAATCTACATATATATGTATATGTGTAGTAACACTAAAATTAGTAAAAGTCGTAAGAATCAACATCAGAGGAATTCAATATATATAATCAAAATCAGAGGAATTCAATATATGTACACATTGGACATTGTGAATCATAGAATTAGAAAAGATAATTGATAAAAAACAGCATACCTGCAACACAACTGCACAACCCGTAATATATAACTGTGAAGAATTCTTTTCCTCCCGCAAAGAAATAGATGCACGAGTTAAGCTATTAACCAGAAAATCATATACAGCAACACCCCAATTATATTTGCCAAGAGAATTTATGTCATCCAATATTTTCAAGAACCCACCATGCACTGTAGCCTTGGTATTGGGGAAATAGAACTCTGCCAAACCAAGAAGTATATAAAGTCTACAAAAATCCTCAACATCATCGTCCCTGTGAAGCTGTACAAGTTGTTCAAATACCGTTTTTACAGTCAATTCTTTGCCCTCAAGCAATCTTTTAGTATGAGACTCAGGTTCTTGATCGAAATGCACATTTTCACCAACTATGCGAAGTCCCAAAGCAAAACAGACATCTAAAGGACTAAAAGATACTACTCTATTTCTTATTCTAAAGCCTCCACTCGATTCAACCCACCTACTAGATAATTCACGAAGCAATATCCCAGATATTTTGATTTTTTCTGGCATACACATTAACCATTTAAACGGTGTGGCCTGAATTCTAGACCTTTGCACTTTTGTCAGATTCTTATTAACTTTGGCAAGCCACCTCGTCTTACATTCATGCCTCAAGCGCACCTGTAAATACCCCAAATGAACAAATACATCAATGGTTTAGGAGATAGCGACAAATGATAAATGTAGCATAAGCAGATAATAAGATATTCACCTGCTTTAACTTTGATGAATCATAACCCCTCATTTCACTTCCTTTAGAGGGCTCTGGTTTCATGAGATCTGTCGTAATCCATAAAACTTATTAGAAATGTTAAATATCTTTTTCTCTTTGAATTGGCATAGTATGTCTTGCCATGTATGGTTAACAAAAAAAAGACAAACCTATCAACTAATCAAAGGTCATTGCTAATAACCAACACAACTCATAAATTAACCACTTTATTAATTGAGATTTTAGTTGAAGGTGTATCAGTGATTAAATTCAGCAAGACTCGCTATGACTTGAGTTACAATGTCCATGTAACTTGAAGTATGGACAATGCAAAGACCCACTCTACCTCTTGATAAAATTCAATTTCTTAATCTTTACAAAATCATTCATTTGATTGTAAACTCTATACATGCTTTCTTTCTTGTACCTTATTTGTGTTTTTGGATTTAGTCACAATGAAACTTCAATTCATCTGTAGTAGGCTGTTATCTGATAAAAACAACTCCCAAACAAGGTTGACAAAAGAAAAAAATATTGAAGGATGAACTTAAAACAATAAGTTGCCCACAACAAAAAATGGAGTGAATAAAAAAGAAGTTAATAAGTCATGTATACTACCCCTGTTATTAAAATAGATACTACCAAAAAGAAAGCCCTTGTACAAGTTTCACCTGAAACCAACCCATTACAGCAATATAAATGTTCTGCTCTGTAATCAGATAACTCAGCCTTCTAAACTATCAAAAAAAAAATAATAATACACCAGTATAGCATTGTAACTATGTAACTATACAGAATGGAATTCCCTAAACCGCTGACAACTTGGTAGCCTAAACCAATCCAAAACGAGACAACGTATTTTCTCATTCAAAAAAACCACCCAATACAGAAGAAATAAAACCTATGGTAATGAAGAAGAAATAAACCTGGTTATTTTGAACAATTGCCTCACACAGCACCAAACAAACTATTGCCTCGCACAGCACCAAAAAACCGCCGTGTGTGGTGCTCAACCCCGCATCCAAGGACAACCCACAACAAGGGATGAAAACTGATACAGAGAGAGAGAGAGGAGTGACCAGCGAGACACGGATGTGAGGATGAAAATAAAGGAGAAGATGAAGATTGGGATGAGAAGGAGGGCGGTCTTCCTCCCTCGCGTAATACACAAGACACACTGAGATGAGAAGGGATGAAGTGGGCTCGAAAGAGGGAAATGGAGATGAGAAGGGATGAAGGGAGATGAGACGGGATGAAGTGGGAGAGAAGGAGGGAAATGGAGATGAGAACTGAGAAGTAGTGGGCTCGAAGCAGGGAAATAGAGATGAGAAGGGATGAAGTGGGAGAGAAGGAGGGAAATGGGGATGAGAACTGAGAAGGCTGGTTACGAACGAGAGTGATTTTGAACTTGAACAGTGCAAAGGCTGAGTCACTACAACTGAATAAAAAATGCCACAAGGGCAGGTGTGGGACAGTGGTACAAGAATTTGAAGGTGTCCGTGTATCGCGATTCTTTCTGGAAAGAGACTTTGTGGCAAATAACTTTATATTCTAATTAAGAATTAAAAGTTTATCCATATTCAGACATGTGAATGTTAACAGGCTCTGTCTTCGGTGCGCGAGCCATGTAGGCCGCGTACCATGCACGAGTTGATTTTATTTTTTGCACAATTTTTTTTGTAAGAACTGATATTAACCGTAAGATTATTTGAACGGTTAGATATAGAGAGAGTTTATCATAGAATTGACTACACTGAATCACTCCCCCACCTCCACTCTCTTCTTCCTCATACCGACTCCACGGTGTTATGGTTTAAATTAGAAGGGGGTAACTTACTGTTCATTGTCTTCTTCGCCAACGCATATGTTGTACAGGTTACCACTTATCACTAATTGCAGACATTTTTGACAGAACTCAACCACCTAATGATCAATTTCATCAAACATAATCAAAAACTGCTATTGTAACAATCACAATCCTAGGTCCCACACTTCAACCTAAATTGCTAATCAAAATCACGTTTTTTAAAATATAAATAAACCAACACAACAACTGCATCACAATAAAAATGGGTTTTCCAGGCGGTGGACAAGTGTTTGGGGAGGGGATCGGCGTCGTAGGCTTCAATTCGTGGGGGCCAGGCGCAGTGGTTCTTGTAGCAAAGGAACACGTGGCGGTCGTAGGCATCGACGGTGCCGGTGAGGTTGTCCTAGTACATCTCTGGACGAGAGAAGCCGTGCTTGGCGACGTCGACGACAGCGGCGGAGAAAGCCATTGTCGCTGTGGGGAGGAGAGAGAAGGTGAGAGTCATGTGGAAATTACAGATTCTGCTACTCCATTATAGAATTGAGATCAATGATGGAAGACCAAGAGCAATAGTGAAGAAGCACAACAATGGTTACAGTGGGGGTCGGAGAGCTCAGATTGGTCATCAGAGGTGACAAAGACGCGCGCGTGAGAGAAGGGATCCATGATCCAGTGCATGCAAGTCCACTGTAAGAGAAATATTTTTTTTTCAAAAAAAAAAAAAATGGCTCGCGCACGGTATGCGGCCTACATGGCTCGCGCACTGGAGACAGAGCGATGTTTGTATTATTATCACGAGTGGATGGAGTTTCAATTTATGGGCCATACGTGAAAAGGATGTTATATGCTATAATGAGATATGAAAGCCATTCTGTGTGATTGGAAGAGAAGGGCCAAAATTATACTAGTGTCAGTAGTGTGGAACTTTAGCACATCACATTAGTCAATAAATTTTTAGAGTATTACTATATAATAGTAACCAGTTGCAAGTTTTTATCGCACTAATGTCCTTTTAATTTTTTGTTATCAAAAAATGTCCTTTTAAATTTTTATATTAATTCAAAATTATTCAACACATTATTGTGATAAATTAATGCCATACATACTTTTGAAATATATGGAAATGAGAACAATTTAACTATAAACTCACTATTATTTATATTCTCAACAAATAAAACAATAATTTAATGATTAGTTTAATAAAAAATATTTTATTTAAAGCTATTAATGATGTAATATTATTAAAATATTGCACTATATAACTTAACTCTTATGTTGAAAACTTGAAATTATACCATCATGTAGTTTATTTCAAAAAAGATATTATCTCAAAAATAAAATATACTATTTTTTTAATAATAATAAGAAATTATGGATGAATTTTTGAGAATATGACTAATTTTGAACTTGCAAAAGATTGAGTTTAAAAATTTTAAAAAATGAAACGAATAGTTTCGGTAAATGAAAATTTAATTCAATTTACTCAATTTATTTTAAACATATTTAAATATTATAATATAATATTTTTAACAATAAATCATACAAAATATTTATTACAACATTACTAAAATAAATAAAACAACTACCTTTGTTTTTGGGTGAAAAAGAAAAGAAAAACGGAGGGGGAGTGGGGACTGTGGAGGAGAGGGAAGAAGAGTGAGGGAGCAGTGAGATCCGCCTCTAATCGCAATTTCTGGTAGCAAATTACGTTTTCTCAGAAACTGGAACGAACTTCTAATCCGATTCTTCTCGACTCCAAACTCGAAGGCCTGCGCGACTTGTTCCGAACGAATGCAATTTTAGCTCAATTCAACATTCACTTGGATTTGCGTTCAAAGGAAGTCACGTGGTTTGTTGTCTTCCTCTGGAGCGGAAATAGGGGAGAGAGAGAGAGAGAGAAATGGCTTCGATTGATGTTATCAAATCTAGCATCGATTCCATTAGACAGGTAACGAAATGCTACAAACCCTGAGAACCAAGCCTTTTGAAGTAGAATTTTCAATTTAGTTTTAGTATTATTATTATTATTATGCTTGTTTTTGCTTTCACACAATTATTTCATTGGGCCCTGCAATTAACAGAATTTTGATATTCTCTTCTCATCATATGTTTTTTTTCTGTCAATACCAAACTTCAACAATTCAAACCATTTTTTCTTTACTTTTGGACAGGAAATTAATAATAAATGGGATATATGTATAATAAAGGAAATTGGGAATATTAAAATACAGGCTTTGATATATGTATTGTTCTTAATGGAAAGGTAGCTGTACTCCACTTCATAGTTCATATTTGTTCAATCACTACTTCTCTAGCCATATTCAACAATGGGAGTGAGTGGATGGATCTTGGTCTATGTTAGTGTCCCTGGAAACAAAAATTATAACTTAAGCAACTACTTTTAGATGAATAGCCATGGGTTTACTCATGATCAGAGTGAATCAGGTCCTATTTAATTTGGTTTAAGAAGTTATGTTGGCCTTAAGTTGTAGTGTGAATTTGGGAGATGTGTTTGTGGACCCTCCCTTAGTGAGAATCTGCAGTCCCAAAAGGCAAGAAGTTGTTGCAGAACTAATCCTATATTGAGATTGTAAGAGGCGATGATCTGGGGTATGTTTGTATACCTCCAGGGAAGATAGCATCTAGAATGCATTTACTGCTTTGTTTCATCCAAATCCATGTTTATTTTTCTTGCTCAATGTCAAACTACAGAACTTGCATTGGTCTTTCAGTTTCAATTCAAGCTAATTCCCCATTCCATTGTTTTTTAACAATGCTTCCTTACTGTAACTTTTTGGTTACAAATAATGTGCTCAGCAATCCCCAATGAAAGATAAACATGTAACTTTTTGGTTACAAATAATGTGCTCAGCAATCCCCAATGAAAGATAAATAATGAAATAAAGAAAGGGAATTTCTATGAATTGCAACAGGCAGCTTATTGATATTAGATGCTACAAGGCGTTCACTGATTTTTCTAATTCTGTCCACCCCATGCTGTTGCTAGATTCTCAGTTTCTCACTATTATTCCAATCAATTTCCTCTTATCATTTCCCCCCCCTCTTGTGCATTTCTTTCTTTGGTTTAATGATACAATCATGCTAACTTGGACTTGTGTGCTGTAATCCGATGACTGTACAGATGGTCATTTATTTCCCCTAAAATTCCAATCTCAACCTTTTGTACTTGTAAATTGTGTCCATGAGGAGATAGTGTGTGGCTGGCCAGTATAGTTGTAGACTTGAAATTATTCATCTTTATCTACACCTATGAATTTGAATTATCTCCTGCAGAATATTAGTTATACTTGTAAGTTGTTACCGCTGTAACTGTGTTCCTTTTCATTTAATTATTTCATGAATGTTACTTGCTTTGTCTTTTCAGATATCAGAGCATATTGAAGGTGCTATTGTTTATTTAGATGCTGGATCTACAGAGGGTTTCCAATTTATTGGGGCATTTCCTGTACTTCTAGATCTTGGAGCACAAGCTATCTGCAGTTTGGAAAACATGTGTGAACTTGATGTGGTAAGTACTAAGTACCAAGTAGTAGTTTCATATGTTGTCAAGGTTGTCTTTCTGTGCTTAAGTAAGCTACCAAGATTTTATTATCATTTCATTGAAAGGCTAGCATTTGTTTATTTAAAAATTTGAGAATATTACTGTTTTACTGTTATTGAGAAAGATTATACCACATGCCAGGGCATGGGATGGATTTTTGTTGATGATCTGAGAGTTGGATTTGCACTTCATGGATACTTCCTCTAGCCAAAGTCTGTAACCCTTGATTGCTAAATAATGTTATATCAGTTCATAGACGGAAGGCATATATCCGCTTCAATGAAGTTTGAGTGTAGTCTGGTGATGTATATTTGTGATTGTAAATTTACCATCCTTTTGGAATGGTAAATTTATAGTTGATGCTGTATGTAACCATGCGTGTATTTGGCATCATGTGTGTATATATATTCTTTTCATTTGTTGGCTCAGATTTCTGTGTTCCAAATGTGTTTGTTGCACAATAGACTATGACTACTTTTAAGTAGGCCACGTAAATCACGATTTACTTTTATTAATGGTTCCCTGTTTAGGTGGTTGATTGGAACTCACATTCTGGTCCTGCAAGAAAACTTGTGGTTATCACATCACGTCTACTAAGTGATGCACATCGGTATATTTTGCGTTGCCTGAACACACATCGAGTTGTTCATCATTGCATTATATTCACATCTATCTCAGAGGTGCTTATTTATCATTTCTGCTTTTTTCTCGTCTTTTTAACTTATTTTCTTGGCTGTATATTTTTGGGTTTTATTTTCCATGTTTTATAAATTTAATGTTGGTTTTACATCTATTGATAAAATGTGATTATTCATATGGATATGAATGTGCCATTTTTTCTATTAAATTTCTGATATAAATTTATTCTTTCTAGTATCAAAATTTTTACCATAAAATTGGAGACAGTTTTAAACTATAACATTATTAACTTGGCATGTGCAATAATTATTCCTCATCTTTCTGTCTGTTGCAACCGTATAATTAGCTACTAATTTCTCATGAATGAATTATGGTTGCACCATAATCTGTGGATTGTTTGTTAGCATGCAAATCTTAGTAATACATGACTATTTGGCAAGTTGCAAGGCCAGTAATAGATTAATAGTATTATTGTTGGCCTGAAGTAAAGTTGGTTTCTATAGTTGTTAACAATATGGAAGGAGGAGAATTGATTAAGTGTTGTATAATGGTTTGATCTGTCTCTAGTTCTTTTATACATATAATAAAATGTCATAGGTATAAGTCGACACGGGTCATAAGCAATTGAGGTAGCTTATTTAATCAGCAATAATAATTTCAGTTCTAAAATTATATTGATCTGGATAATAGGAGTTATTCTTGCCAGAGTAAAGGCATGAAGTAATTATTTATCAGCAATGATCAACATAAGGGTAAAACTATTTTATCTATAAATATGATATTTTTTCTATTACTGTTTTCCTACTAGCTATCCTTTGTTTTGGATTTTCTAATACTAGTTAAAATGCAGACGGCTCACTCAGCATTTCCTGATTCACCTCTGGGACCAGATGCATATCATGAATATGAATCATTACTGGTTCAAGATTATGAAGAACTAAGTAAGAAATCTGGGAAAAAACCTGGACAGATTGGTAGCCTCTTACAGGAAAAACTTAACTTAGAAGATGGAGGGCGTTTGCAGTTTCCTTCCAGTGGAGAGGATGTTCCTCATCTTGGAGCTAGTTCAAGCGGAAGAGATTTTTATGAACACAATCCATTAGACCACACTGAAGATACAGTGCTGAAATTGGTTGTTTCTGTTCATCATTTTCCCATGATTTTATGTCCCATTTCACCAAGAGTGTTTGTTCTACCTTCAGAAGGATTGGTGACAGAAGCATACTTATCAGCTGAGCATGAAGATTCCATTAGTCCTGGTTTGCCTCCTTTGAGTACCGGCTTGCTCTCTGATGCAGATGATTTGCCTCCAGGGGCAACTCTTACGGCACACTTTCTCTACCATTTGGCAGTCAAGGTAACAAATGGCATGCATTCTTTTGCTGAAATGTGTGCAACTTTTGGCGACTTACAATATCAGGATTCTTTTATTATATACTACATACAATCCTGCTAAAAGTTTGGGTTCTCTCCCTGTTATAATCTTATTGTACATCATAGAAGATCTGTGATAGAACTGCTGCATGCCAGCATCATACAATCTTACTGGGGTACACAAAGCTATTTTGAGAAGAAAATCACTTTAATAAAACTTTACTATTAAGAGTGTTGCCCACAAAAATAGACCTTGCTCTAAATTTCCTTTTCGAAAATTTGGTATTTAATAGAACATGATGGTGTTATTTAATCCATGTAGCTAACCCCGCTTAATGGAGAAAGGATTTTGTTGTCGTATCAATAATATTGCTATTCTTTCCATCAGTGACAGTACCTTTTTGTTTGTTTTTTCTCCTCTATTTTGTTACCTTGACCATTTTTTTTCTTTTGTTTATGATATAGTTGGACTTGAAAATGGAAATTTTCTCCCTCGGTGATATATCAAAAACTGTTGGAAAATTTTTGACAGACATGTCAAGTCTTTATGACGTAGGCCGCCGTAAACGATCAGCAGGGCTGTTACTCATTGATCGCACACTCGATCTTCTCACTCCTTGCTGTCATGGGGACTCACTTGTTGACCGTATATTTTCTTCTTTGCCCCGTAAAAATAGAACAGTCTCCCATGCCCAAGGAAAAGGTTCAGGAAACCAACTCAAACTTGGTCCTTCCTACCTTCAACGTGCTCCTTTAGATGTTCAGATACCACTTGCAAAGATCCTTGATGAAGATCGGAAAATAGATAATTTCCGGCTTTTAGAAAGTGTTGAAGCTTTTTTGTGTGGGTGGAATTCTGGTAATTCTGATTCTCAGACTGCAGGCTTGATCAATCTTAGCCAGAAAATTCATGACAAGCCTAATCACTCTGGTGTAGAGATACTCAATGGGTCTTTTGTCTCCTCTGAGAATTTCCGTGGAATGCCACTCTTGGAAGCTATACTAGATAGAAGAACAAAAGATGGGGCCTTACTGGTAAAGAAATGGCTCCAAGAAACTCTGCGCAGGGAAAATGTTACTGTGAATGTAAAATCTCGTCCTGGTTTTGTTACAACACCTGAGTTGCAAGCTATGATTAAAGCATTGTCCAGGAGCCAATCATCATTGCTAAGGAACAAAGGAATTATCCAATTAGCTTCAGCCACATTATTAGCCCTTGAGGAATCAAATTGTGCCAAATGGGATGCATTTAGCAGTGCAGTGAAAATTCTGGGTGTAAGTTCTGGAGAAACCAGTCAAAGTCTTGCTGCTCAAATTGGTGATCTCATAAATAAGAGTGCTCTGTTGGGATCACATGTAAACAAAGGGAAAAGGGAGATCTCAGAGGGGTTACTTTCGTTGCAAGATGCTTTGCTGTTGATGATAATTGGGTATATTTTGGCCGGTGAGAATTTTCCAACATCTAGTTCTGATGGGCCATTTTCTTGGCAAGAGGAACGTCTGTTAAAAGAAGCTGTTGTAGATGCCCTTCTTGAAAATTCATCAGTAGTAAATCTCAAGTTTCTAGATGGACTGAAGGAAGAGCTTGAAACTAATATAAGCAAGTTAAAATCAGAGGAAGCTGCTGAAGCACCCTCAACACTAGATATTGATGATTTCGATGATGATCAGTGGGGCAAATGGGGTGATGAAGATGGTGATGATGGCAATAAAAATGAACAAGCGTATGGTGACATGCAACTAAAGTTGGAGTTGCGTGATAGGGTCGATAACCTGTTCAAATTTCTTCATAAGTTATCTAATCTGAAAAGAAAGAATCTACCACTGAGGGATGGTTCATTGACTGTGGGAGGCAATTTTGATGAGGATACCTATGTGGGAAAAGGGTTAGTTTACAAGCTACTAACTAGGGTGCTGGGCAAGGACGATGTGCCTGGGTTAGAATATCATTCTTCCACTGTGGGGCGCCTGTTTAAGAGTGGGTTTGGCATTGCAAGATTTGGCCTTGGTCAGGTGATTATGGTTCCTTAACCTATACAGGACTTTTGCGTTAGTAATCCAGTTTTTTAAATATGCTAATCATTCTTTTTTTCTTCTTGTCAATGCAAATGCTGCAGGCTAAACCAAGTCTTGCCGATCAAAATGTCATTTTGGTGTTTGTCATTGGAGGCATTAATGGACTCGAGGTGAAATTCTTGAATGCCTTGGTCTCCTCTATCCCTCTTTTTATTCACCTCGTCAATGAAATAACTAGATGGTCATCAACTCATCGTGTTGCCATGAAAGTCCTACAAACTTGACAAATATTTTCTAAAAGATGACATTAATTGTCTTTTTTCTTTATATCCCTCTGTGTTTAAAATAAAACTTGATCCTTTATTCGCATGGAACAGTGAAATAAGACTTTCTTTTTTAACTTTTCTGTCACGTAGGTGCGTGAAGCTCATGAGGCGTTGGCTGAAAGCGGAAGACCTGATATAGAGTTGCTTGTTGGTGGAACAACTCTACTTACTCCTGATGACATGCTCGATTTACTGCTAGGGGACTCGAGTTACTTTTAATTCTTTCATTTTTGTATGTTGTAACTTTTAACTGTTATATAGGCGGTGAAAATTTTATTTTCTTTCTTTATTACAAAAGGAAAATAGAGAGAAAATAACAGTTTTCTTTTTACAGTCAAAATTGGCTTTCCGAAAATATAAATCTTGGACATGATATTCCAGAAGGGCCAGCATATTGCTGTCTGATACGGATTCAATACCACTTATACCAGTCCACATTGGACAAAATTTGATTTGGGTGGTAGGGAGTGTCGATCACTTACTTTTTGTTTTCTCATTGCATGGGACATGATGTGGACACAGTTGATACGTGTTTTGATTGAGGAAAAGGCTGAATGGAATCCGGAATGAGTTAGCATATGCATGAACAAATAGATTGGCGAATAGCTATCCAGTAATAACCCTCACCTCTCGTCTTTTCAAATGGCACTTCTTAAACTTCTATTTAGACCTTCTGTTGAATGTTTCTCAACAAAATTGGACAAATGTTGACAAACATAATCATCGGGATTCATTGTCTAAAATCGAAGTTTTGAAATTAGAGGCGTAGATATCACAATATTTAGAGACGATGAGCAAGAAAAAAATGAGATTAAAACTAATAATATTAACAGTACATTATAAATGGTGATCTTTCATTAGCATTTAGGGTCTGTTTGGTTCAAAGAAGGGGAGAGGAGGGGGGGATTTTAATGGAGGGGAGGGGAGGGAAAGGGAGGGGAGAGATTTAAATAGAAATTGTATTTGATTGGGAGGAGGGGAGGGGAGGGGAGGGGAGAGATTTTAATTGAAAAAATAGACTAATTTACTTTTTAGACCTTTATAAGATTTTATGTTTAATTTAATTTAAGGTTATTTAAGTAAATATCATTTAAAGCCTTTAATTTTCCCTCCAAATCCCCCAATATTAAAAAGGGAGCCAAATCTCTCTATTCCTCTCCCCTTCCCTCTTCTCCTTAAAAAATTGAACAAAACAAAAAAACTTTAAAATATTCCCTCCCCTCCCCTCCAATTCCCTCAAACCAAATACTACGTTAGCAAAGTGCTTTTTTTTCAGTAAAAAAATAAAAAAATTCAGAAAATTTTAAACAACTTATGATTGGACCGGACAGCAAAACTCATCATGCATGAGCCCGGGTTTTACAAAACTCGAACCAATTAGCTTCCTGATCCCTGACCCGGTTGCCCAAACCCCACAAGGCCAAAACCCCTCCCTCACACACAATCACACTTACACTGACCGCTAGAAGCTAGACGCTACCATGGCGTCACTGAAGCTTCTCCTCTCCCAAGCTCGCCGCCACTGCCTCACCAAACACCCTTCTTCGCAATTCCACTATCCCTTGTCTCTCACCTCTCACAGATCCCTTTCCTCATCCGAATCGGACCCTCCTCCAAGGACACCCATCCCAATCGAACCCGTCTCCTACCCGGTCAAACCCAAAGACCCGCCGCCACCTGAACCCCAGCCCTCCTCCGATGCCCCCTCCCTCAGCCAACCACCTCCACCTCCTCCCACGCCGGCGGATGGCCCGGAACCGCGGCGGGCGTGGACGCGCGAGGATATTCGGTACGTGAAGGACGCGCCGTCAATAACGCCGGTGTCGTACCCCGTGCGTGTGGCGCCGCTCCCCGACGACAAGGCTCCGGCGGCGGAGAATGAGGAAATGGAGAAGGAGAGGATGAGAATAGAGGCGGAGGATCAACGGAGGAAGAGGGTGGTGAGGGCCGCGGAAGAGGAGAGGATGAAGGTCCCTTTTCCAATGCTGATCAAGCCCAAGCAAAATGAGAAGCCCCCTTTCTATGATTTGGCTGAGGCCATTCGCCAAATTAAGGTCAGAGATTATTACCCCCAGCTATTTCAAATTCATCTTCATCTTTTGTGTTACTCATTCCACCCCCCCCCCCCCCCCCCCCGCCGGTAGAATCAAGTTCAAGTTGTTAGATAGTTCAGGGCTCAAACCTAGCATTAGGTTGTTGCATAACAGTTTTGTTATGGGAAATAAGTTACTGACTTACTGTACGAGAAATTGTATGTGGAAAAAAGGACGCTTGGCTCATCCAACTTACTCGAAATTTGTAAATATTATTAGGATATTTGTTGAAAGGCATACTAGAGTCGGTTTGGATAAACTCTTTAACAAGGAAAAGGAAAGTTGAAACAATCTTGCAATGACTATGAGTTTTTTGAATAATCCCACACCTTAACCTTTTCAAAAGCTCTCCCTTCTAACTTCTCCGAGAACACTTGTAAATTTATGAGAGCTTATTTGTAAGTTAGGAGCCAAATACTTATCTTAGTTGAAACTAGTACGGTCACACTGGTCTCTACACATTTACAAAACGGTCTGTGTATACAACTAGGTATTTACTTAAAAATAATTATTAATTAAATTGGGTGGGATAATGTAACTATTATAAAAAATATTAATAAAAAATTAAGAAAAAGTTGATAATGTCAAATAACAAATATAATAATAACAAAAGGCTGATAATAATAACAAAATACTGCAAAAAAGCGGTGGGTTTTCGTGGGAAACAAAATTACTCTGGAGATGACACGTGACCTTTGAGGACATTGTTTTATTTATATAGTAAATTTGATTGGATTAGAGATGCCACATAGTTACCAATAATCTTCTTCACATTATACCTGAAATGTTATAATTACATATTACTCAGGCCAATGCCAAGGCAAAGTTTGATGAAACTGTTGAAGCACATGTGAGATTGGGTATTGATTCAAAGCGAACAGAACTGGTATGTTTCAATATATATATATATATTTTTTACATTCCATGTCACTGTTATATGCTGTTTTATTTGTCTTTTTTCTTTGGTTTTGGATATAAGGTATTATATGTTGTTTTCTCAAATTCAATCTCTTATTTTAGAAGATAATGGTTTCAACTCTGGCAGGCAGTTCGTGGTACCGTGATTCTGCCTCATGGTGCTCCTAAGGTAACTTATTAATGTTAAGCAATTGGTATAATGGTAGGTTTGTCATCTAATTATCCATATCTTCCAGGCCGTCAGTGTGGCTGTTTTTGCAGAAGGGCCAGAGGCAGAGGAAGCAAAAGCTGCAGGAGCTGATATAGTTGGTGGTAAAGAGCTTATTGAGGAGATTGCTAGTAAGAGCAAATCTTTTTCTCCGAGTAATTCTGTTCACAATGCTGATAGCTTTTTCCCATACCAAATTTGTGGAGAGAATGTGCAGATGGATATTGTCTCTCGTTGGTTATATGCTTGCTTTTCTAATTTTGTTGGTTGCATATTCATCTCCATCTGTGTGTGCATGCTCAATTCGTGGTTTATGATAGCTTATCTATAGAAGTATAGATATTTTCTGCTTTGTTCTGTTTTTGCATACGTCTAAAATAGTATGTGCTTATTTAGGCAAATGTATGACATTAGTTTTCTTCATCACATGCTTATGTTAATAGACACTTTAAGTGTCACTCAACGATGCAGAGGATACACTGAGGATGTGTTCAATGCCTTAGCAATTATAAATTTGTAACTTTTCCTTTTTATGCTGAAAATATACACTGAGCTTATACTCTTATAGGTGGTAATAATAAGCTCAAAGTTGACAAGTGCTTCTCCACTCCTGGAATGGCACCTCATCTTGGAAAGGTATATTGAAATTGAATGGTCTCGTTCTTGTAAAGTCATCTATGTTAATGGTTTCTTCTTCTAAAGTTTATATGAACTGTTATGCAGATAGCACAATATCTTAGAAAGCGCAGACTGATGCCAGACAAGAAAGTTAGTGTCTCAATGTTTGTTGACATTTTATATTCCTTTTGAAGTGCAGGGCATTAGTGGATTGTATTCAACTCTATTTGGTTGTATTAATATGTTTTGCAGCTAGGTACTCTGACTAGTGATATTGCTGGACAGTTGAAAGAGCTAAGACAGGGTCGCATTGAGTTTAAAATGGAAAGTAAATCAATTTTGCATGTGGGACTTGGAAAGGTATTACTGTGTTCTCTTCCAACTCCTTATATACTTCCTTACAGAAGGAATAATTGTGTTGCTTGAGATATTATGCTTACAATAATATCCTCAGGTAAGCTACAAAGAAGAGTCTTTACGGGAGAATATCGGTGCATTTATGAATGCTCTATTGCTGGCAAAGCCTGCTGGCTTAAAGAAGAGTAAGTAGCATACATGCTCTTATGCCCTCCTTCTCTCCCTCCCTTACTCTGTGTGTGTGTGTGTGTGCGTGTTAGAGAAAAGAAAAGATGAAATGTCAGATCAGAACTATCACCACCCACTCCTGCCAAAGGAAAATCATGCATGTTTCCCTAGTACGTATGCGTGAAAAATAGCAGAGTTACCTGCCGATAGTTGCTTACAAGTGTCTAAGGCTTTGATTTACTAAGCATGCTTGAAATTTGAATCTAAACCTCTTATGATTCCCAAGCTGAGAATTAACATATCAGGACTCTGATTGGGGTCTTTATTTTCTGTCAAAACTGCAATATTTTGTCTCAGAATTGAGCAAGCTCCATGCTACAGATATCCGACTATACAAGTGAATGGATATTATGTTTAGTATACAATTATGGTGGCTTTAACCTGTTATTAGAATGGAAGGTTTGACCTGATTTTCTGTGGAACATTGATGTTATCTAAGTGTTTAAAATTGAGACTCATCCCTTGCACTAATGCTGGCTTTATCTTTTTTAAAATAACACATGTAGTTTGAGCCTATCATTTTAGGAGATTCTTGTCAGCTACTGAGATCAGTTGGGTGCTAGTGCTAAATGTGATACAGGGTAGAGGTGTAAAAACAGGGCTGAATTACTTTCTGGCATAGAACCTCAGGATTTGATCTTTAATATGCCTTCTTGATGCTGGTGTAACATGATCACCAATTTTGTATGCTAAGGATATTTCTATTATCTTATACTTGTCTTCTTTGCTGTCCAGCTTCCAAATACGCTGGGTATGTGCTGTCTGTCCATATATGCAGCACGGTAAGCTCTTGCATCACATTCTTTGTTTTATTAAATGTTTATTTTATGTATTTAAGGTTGAAAAGTTACCACTTCATTCTAGCATTTCATATTATTGGTTCTCCTAGGTCATTTTACAATTATCATTATTGACTCACTGATGTATCAAGATGCATGTATTTACTCTGATTTAGCATCTGCTAGACTTATCATCAACGCTTGGTGTAGGATGAAGGATACGTAATATAGTGAAATGTTTCACATTTTTATTTGTTGTGAGGTCGCTCATACAGTAGATTGATTTAGTGTGAGGAGATACAAGTAGCAGTAACAAACCCATTAGTGATTAAGATTGGAGAACCAACTTGGGTAGTGAAGGGAGAGCAATGAGAGGGCGAGTAAGAGAAAAAAATGGGAATTATAGAAAGGAAGGAGTGAAGAAAAGACGTATCTGCAGGGATGATGAACATCGTCACATTCTTGTATGCCTGTTTTCTTTCTTTTAAGTTATTCAGTGAAATCGTGTTGATGCAGATGGGCCCAGGAATACCTGTATCAATACAATCGTTATCCAAAGCAGCAGATAACTACAAGAAAGTGCATGTGCTATGAATTATATGGATAGAGGGCAGGGCAGTGGCGGGATTTCAACATGAATCCAAATTTTTGACAAATCGTATGCTGCTGTAGTTTTTTTGTTCATTCCCATTGATTTTCTGAGGCTTGTTCTGTGATATATGTGGCAATAAGTTAGTGAAACATTTTACATTTTTGTACGAGTTTGATGAATTTTCCGGCCTTCTGATGTTTCATGTCCCTCATTGCAACGCTGAAAAATATGGCTTACTGAATTTATTAGTAGTAATACTGAGCTAACCCCTTGATTTTCAGGATTTAATGGTTTATTTGTCTATCTTTAAATTATGCTTTACTGATGTGCTGAAAACGGATTTTATATTACAACGACTATTTTATTCAATCCTTTACTGTATGTTCGCTTCAAAGAGAGTAAAATATGGCTTATTTCCAACTCATTGTAATTAAGCATCTAAAATTAAAATTCTTTATAAGAATCCCAAAGGCTTTTAACTTCTCCTATTGACAATGCACCACATGCTGATCTCACCGAGATTCCTACTCCCAGTCATTCTCACGAGTAGCTAACTTTTTTTTTTTGGTCATTGGGGAGAGGGGAAGGATATTGTGGGAGGGGGGGTTGGGGGTTGGGGATCGATCCCCTCACCCTCAACATGTCCATTCCTCCCATCTGTGCTACGGTGGGAGGACACGAGTAGCTAACTTTTTTTTTTTTTTTTGGTCAATACGAGTAGCTAACTTGATGTTGGTTTTTTCTGTCTACTTTTTCTTCGGCATGGGCTTATTCTCAAACCATGTCCCCCAGTACTCTCGGTTTTCACTTTTTCTTTTTCTCCTCATGATTTAATTGATCATCATGCAATTTAGTGGGGGCCTCCAGTATCATGCATGATAAGCATCAAACAAAAGTAATTGAGGAAATAAAGAAACATGGTTGACGCATCCTGTCGTTTATCATCAATAGAATTATACATTGTTACCAATAATAATTCAGTCTTCTGTTCTTCTTTGTATTTTTCGTTGACATTATCACATTAATATCTTCTGAATTGACCATTTTTAATTAATCATAACTTCTATTCCAGCTAATAGGACCCTTTTTCACCGTTCTCTGACCAATTGCCACCATCACCTCTATGTGACTTGACGGTGCCTCTCACTCTCAGGTATGTAGCCACACCACAACCATAGACCAACATTGTTGCCAATTTCGCCACCATTAGAAGGGCTAATTGCCCTGCCTCTGGTGGGGACACCAAGTTGGCCCCTCTTGATATATACTACACTGAACACTCACCCCAAACTTGTTTCGTTTTGACAACAGCCTTCTCCATAATCAGATCAAGTTCTTTTCAATGGTGGGTCTCAAGATGCTTTGGTTAGGACTTACGTATAATAGTACCAATAATGCTGCTTTTTCTCAATGACTTTGCTGCTGCTATGGGGACGAGGATGGGCAATATTAGTCCTCTCACGGGGACCAAGGAATTACAGGGTTGTGAATTGATAAGGATATAGTATTTAATTTATATTTCTATTTGTGTTAGAGATTAATTAGTTACAAGGTCCTTGGTCATAAGCTTGATTAGATATATTTATCTTGGATGTCTTAGTCAATTACTGTAGTATTATAAGTATTTTTCCATTGGTAATTTGGCTGTTTTTAGTTACAGCTCATCTATAGCGTTCAAACAGGAGCTGCTACTACTATATGAGTTGCCCTTTGTTATTTTAATGAGATTGAATTAATCAAAGTTATGTTTTCAAAGTTAATGGATGGTACTGCTTCAATATTTTGATTTCCAGAATGATCACTAAGTACGAAAATTATTGATACAAAATTTGTACCAAAATTGATGTAGCATTCTACCATTGCATCTCTCCTTCCTGCATGGTTTCCTATTTCTTGTATGCATTAGTCTATTAAAATTCCTTACATTTTTAATTATGTCAAGTTTTTCGTCCCATATAAAACTCTGGCTGCGCTCTTTTGATTTTTTAAACAGCGGCGCAATTTTTTAAACGTTGATACGATACGAGTCTCAAGACTCGAATTATAATATAACTTGCTATCAGCTTTCAATAGGTTACTTTGTTGACTTATGGTTTCAATTTAAATGCTTTTTCCCTTTTGTTGCCTTTAAGGAAATTCTTATTGTAGCAATTAGTTCAATTACGTTCACATGTTCACATCTAGGTTATGATTCTCGCATCCAAGGCTAGCATGTAGCAATAACGGGTGAAGCAAGTTTATGTCAAGTGAATGTATAATTTTGATTGAAGATCCTTTCTGTTTCTTTTCGGCTAAAAGGAACACACCCTATCCCTATGTAGTGCTATATATATATATATATTCCATTAAAGGGGAAAGGGGGATGTTGCTATTCAACGATCTCTTATCGCCGAATTGATATATTCATGTTTTAGTCAAACAAATTTATAAACTAATCAAACATAATTAAATTGAAATAATTAGTCAAACATAGTAACTTTGTACCGGTGCCACACCTTCTTATAACCATCGGATATAATATTATAATATTCAATGGTTGAGATAATAAACATGTAACCAGTACATGTTAATGTGTACAAAAATGATCAAAATTTCAGTTAGATCCATTCTTGCTCCCTGTTTTGCAATGAAAAAACTTGAACATTCTTTTCTTCCGTGCAACACTGGGCGGGACTTTCTTCTCGAGAGCACTCACCATTTTTCTATTTTTCAACTACCTTAATTTCTATCGAAAATAAAAATCTCAAACACTGTTATTGATTGATTATCGACATTCACAACTGGACTCGAATGATGATGCACATAAACAACAAAAGAACACCACCCCTGTACAGAATCCTGTGAGGCATGTTGCAGCCTCGTTACAACAACAACGAGGCACCGCCAAAGGCGATTACGATCCCAGTGCACTTCGTGGGGTCAGAGTGCAGCAGAAACAAATCATATAGGAGGATTCAAAGGGTGGCGAGAGGATTTCTGGTGAGGAAGAGCGTGAGGAGGTTGGTGGGGATGAGAGTGGAGTTGGAAGAGACCGAGAAGGTGGTTGTTAGTGACCCAGAAACGTTGGTGGCGATTCAGAGGGAGGATGGAAATGTGTGGGGGAAGACTGAATGGAGCATTGGGACTAGTTTGGTTGAGGAGAATTGTTTGGTGAAGGAAGAGGAGCTAGGAGGGTCAAGTTATGGGTGAGGAGAATGGGGAAGCCAGCAGGAAGGTAACAAGATCAAAGCTTTGGGGGTGGAATATGTGTGGGAGAATTGAGAAAAGTGTGTGGGAGAAGAGTTGGTCAAAGAAGAGGAGGGTTGGAATTGGAATTGGGATTGCATGTGAGGAT
Organism: Glycyrrhiza uralensis; assembly: GCA_030159175.1. Lineage (NCBI taxonomy): Eukaryota > Viridiplantae > Streptophyta > Magnoliopsida > Fabales > Fabaceae > Glycyrrhiza > Glycyrrhiza uralensis. The sequence goes on along the minus strand of BRZY01000003.1, from coordinate 48,133,355 downwards.
GAGAATTGTAAAGGTGGAAGAGGGAGAGGAGATTGTGAAGGGGATGGTGGTGGGAATAGGGAGTTGTTGGAAAGGATGGTGGAGGACAATGAGAAGATGATGGCGCAGATTTTTGAGAGGAATGAAGATGATTGCGCAGCTGTTTTAGTTATTACCTTTTTCAAATTGGGTTCACTTGCAAATGAATATTATGTTACTTTTCTAACCCAACCGATTTTTGCCGGTAAAATTAAATCTGTGGCACCGGTACAAGAGAATTGTCTCACGCACCCTAGGCACCCCTTATTTGTCCATTTCTATTTTGCGTATTTTGTTTTGTATGTTTGTTTAAAACACAAACAGCTGTGTTGGCAGCTACCTAGCCGTCGGGCATAGACATACACTGGAAATACAATGCCCTTAGCACATAATTTAACATTTCTGTTAATTAGTTGATATATCATTTTCATACTTAAACTTAATTACGAATTTGTCTATAAAACCTAGTACAAATGGTTAAAATCATCCACTGTTGTTAGGTTGGATATGGTTCGATCCGCGATTGAGGCACTTATGTGTATGTGTTTACCATTCCTACTGGACCCAAAAAAAAACTTAATTATGAATTTGCACACTTTCACCAAGAACTGTTGTATTATTTAACTGTGTTTACCAATGTAATATAAAAAAATATTTATTCTTTCTTTACAAATATTTTTTTTTTATAACACTTTCTTTACAAATATTAAATAGATAAAGTCTTGTCAAATTTTATAAATGCCTACAAGAAGAGTAAAAAGTTTTAACAAAAAATTATTAGATAAAAAACTCACATAAAATGATTATCGCAAGGACAATGAAAAGAGGGATACTACCTGTTCAACACCAATTTCACCCGCTTCAAAATTTTGTTCAAATTTTTTGTTTTATATTTTATTACCCCGTAATTGATGTTAGAGATTATTGGTTCAAAATTACATACTAACGATGTTAAAAATCACACAGAAAAAAATATTCATAAAAAACTTAATTATATTAAAATAAATTATGTTATGAATATGATACATATATATATATAATTTGACTGGAATATATACTTACTTAAAGAGTATAGATTTTTTTACATAAAAGAGTATAGATTTCTAAAATAAAAAAAGAGAGAAACTTAATTTAAACCATAGAGTATAATTTACCAATTGCATTGATTTGAGGAATACTAAACTCAAATTCTTTAAGTAAAGTCTCGAATTCGGATAGTAAAAATATAATTGAAAGAGAAAACTTCACCAAAAATAGTCAACTAACTTTATTCAATAGAGATTAATTATTGATAAAAGCACTGAATACTTCTCATCAACAATATTGTTAAATGAAAAAATTATAATCTTTTCCTTGTTGCATGCAACATTCTGAATTTACAAAATGCAATATTGGAGATTTGGAGGAGGTTCGGTTCGGTTCCCCTGCACCTTAACGTACTAGATCTCAATGATTCCAGACAACACGAATACACGATCACTATTACTCGACATCTGAACGGCTCTGATTGATGCGTGCCTACACTCTCCCAAAACAAGCGTCTCCCTCCTTGAGAAAAATGGACAGAACAACAGAGAAAAAACATTGAAACAAACAAAAAGGAGGGAGAGAGAGAGAGAGAGAGAGAGAGGACAGAGAAAGGAGGAAGAAGAAGAAGTGTATTTCTCACATCACATGGCCTCCATGCCCTTGGGGCACCACCACCACCAACCGGCGGCGGCAGCTCCTCAACCGCCACAGTTTCAGGCGCAAGCCGAAGTTCCTCGCCGGAGCTCCGATATGGAAACAGATAAGGTACTTCCGCTCTACCACTCGCTCATTGTAACCACCACGCAACTTTGTTTTCCCTACTGAGTGGTTTCCGGTGCTCCGGTAGTCGCTGATTCACCTCACAAGCCTCTGCATAGCCGGAATTTCGAGCGATCTACCAGTTTTCCACGGTTTTCTCCTCGCCGGAGATTTTCTCCGGCGACTCCCCTGATCGGAGTGGTTTTTGCGGTTTCGTTTAAGAGCAAATGGTTTTTATTCCTAAGGAATTAGCAAAGAATAAAACAAAATAAGTTTATTTTTTTAGTCTGCTATTATGGTCGATGCTGTCATGGTTGGGAATTGGGATCTCAATGCTGAAAAACCGAAGCTTGAGACTCTTTCATTGTTTGGTGCTGAAAAAAGGAAGTGAAAATGTGGAATCTCGTGCTTCAATTTAGACTTTTATTCATTTTTTCCCTTTCCCTTTATTCTGATTAGGTGTACTTAACTAAGCTGAGCAACAAGTTGTCCTAGCCTGAGATAGTGGGTATCTGAATCTCGAAGCCCCACTTTCCTTTTTCACTTCCTGAAATTCTCACACTGTTCACAGTTGATAGGCTTGGTGTATGTGACTGAAAATTATCTTTTAGACTCTTTTTTTTTGTAATCATGTATCTTTCACTTAGAAATGTCTCTGTCTCTCTAGCTATGTTCACTCTGTACTATTACCTGGTCTATTATTGGGGTATAATTGTTGTTTAGATCTTGGGTTCCTAGTTAGTTAATATGACAACTCCTTGTTACTGTTTTGTTGTTGTTTGGGTTTCTGTGAGCGGATTACTTTGTTAAAATGTCATAGTTGTTGCAGTTTCTTTTGGGTATCATTTTTTCTTTTCTTCCATTTTGGGCGATGGTTGTTCAAAGGTATATACTGTTTTTGTTTACTTCAGAGAGTTAATGTCTTTAGATTCTCTGTGTGCGGTGTCTTGTTTTATATTAAAACATTTCTTTGGTGTGTGATGCTTTCTTGTAAACTGTGGTTACCTGATTTAGCTTTGTCTATCTGTACACAGTACACTCTTTGAGCTCTTTACACTTTGCCTTTCTTCATCTTCACATTCTGGTCTTTTGCTGATTTGAGCTCTTTCCATCCTCTCATATAACACTTGCTTTAGTGAATGGGCAATCAGGAGATACCACCCTTTCTTTCTTAAACTCGCAAGTTCTCAAATTAACTTTCTGTGTATATGCTTGTTCATTGATGACTCTGCCACGGCATGCATGTGAAACTTGATAGACACATGATGTCGCCATATTAAGTGGATGTTTCTAAACCAATTCATTAATTACAATTGTTACAAAGCTAAATTCAACACTTATTTAAATAAACAAGTTATCATATTGTATCAATAAAAATCAGGCATTCAAATTCTGTATTCGGAGAATTGCTTTACCATATTAAATATCTATTTTTCCTATAATTTGCAGGAAATGTCAGCTACTGTCCTTGAAGGGAATGATGCAGTCACTGGCCACATAATCTCCACCACAATTGGAGGCAAAAATGGTGAACCTAAACGAGTGCGGGCATTTTCTATTCCCTTTCCTCCTTGACTTTCAGTTTTTAGTAAGAATTAAGTTCATACCATTTTAAAGTTTCTGTAATCGTATATAATGATTATGATTATTATTTACATAACAATTCACTTCCTTATGGGATAGAGTGGAACTACATTTGGGGGTTCGGGGAATCAAATTTAATAAAGTATCCATTATATTTAAGGGTTTCCAAAAATATAATACTGGTTGTCAATCAGAGGTTAGCTTATTTACCTGTGTGTACATAATCTGATAGTTTCTTATTCACCAACTTGATTGATAGGTCTTAAAAGATATATAATTTTGAAGAATTTTGATTATGATGGTTTAATAACTTTAAGCTTGAAATTGGTGATATTGACTATGAGTTTCCTATTTCTTTTATTCTTCATAACTTATTTGTCATAATTCCTTCTCTGGTACCACTTGCAGACCATCAGTTACATGGCAGAACGTGTTGTTGGCACTGGATCATTTGGAGTTGTTTTCCAGGTATGGATGAATAATCTTAAGGTGGCATCTATTCCTAATAAGCTTTCTTTGCTGTCAAGCATCTCATTGTTTTCTTCCACTGGGTGATGTGCCTTTTTGACCTGAAACATAGGCAAAGTGCTTGGAAACTGGGGAGGCAGTGGCTATAAAAAAGGTCTTGCAAGACGCACGATACAAAAATCGTGAACTGCAGTTAATGCGCTTGATGAATCACCCAAATGTAATTTCTCTGAAGCATTGTTTCTTCTCTACGACAAGCAGAGATGAACTTTTTCTGAACTTGGTAATGGAATATGTGCCTGAGACAATGTATCGAGTTCTAAAACACTACAATTCTATGAACCAGAGAATGCCTCTCATCTATGTGAAGTTATATACATATCAAGTACGAAATCTTCCCTGTTTGCAATTTAGTTGATGTGCTGTTCTGAGCTTTGTTGTATTGAAACCTTCTAACAGTTGAGCTGGGGTATATTTTTAGATCTTTAGGGGATTAGCATATATCCATACTGCACTCAGAGTTTGCCATAGGGATGTGAAGCCTCAAAATCTTTTGGTATGTTATTCTTTCATTGTTTTTCCTCAATGAGGTGTATTCATCTGTTCTAAATCTTTTGCATATATGACTGCAGGTTCATCCTCTTACTCACCAAGTTAAGCTTTGTGATTTTGGGAGTGCTAAAGTTCTGGTATGTTGGTCTGCATTGTTCTGTACATATCATTGTTTCATGAAGCTTCTCAAGGTCACAACATGCTGAGATGTAATTATGATTTTTTTTTTCAAAAAAAATTTGTATAAGGTCAAGGGTGAATCAAACATTTCGTACATCTGTTCACGTTACTATCGGGCTCCAGAACTAATATTTGGTGCAACAGAATACACAACTTCTCTTGATATCTGGTCAGCTGGCTGTGTCCTTGCTGAACTTCTTCTAGGCCAGGTTGTTAAACTTTTTCAGCAGCCAATGCTCTAGTGTTGCTCATACTTAAGATGTATTATCCCCTTCTTTCTGAGATGTTATATACTTATATGGATTTCTTATAGTTTCAAATGTTTGTTTAGCCATTATTTCCAGGAGAAAATCAGGTGGACCAACTTGTGGAGATTATTAAGGTGATGCCTTTTCTGTATTGATATCTCCATGGATTGCATGAGTATACTTACGGAGATAATTGTTTAGGTGTCTTCTTGTAGGTTCTTGGTACTCCAACTCGAGAAGAAATTCGTTGTATGAACCCAAATTATACAGATTTTAGATTCCCTCAGATTAAAGCTCATCCTTGGCACAAGGTAAAGGCATTTCTCGTTCATCCTCCTTTTAGCATGCAACAATTGCAATTGGACTTTTAAATGTGGATTTAAAAGAAGAAAATATTGTTTCCAAACTCAATAACTTGCTTTACAAATTACAACTGCTTTCGAGGGTGCTTTCCATTTTCTTTGTTTTGTAATTGATGAACTCAATGGTGTTGATTGATGTAGGCTGTTCCACCTAGTGGGACCAGGCCATGTTTTTGGTTGTTAGTCATTGGCTGGTGAATGATGCATCTATTGTAATTATATATGGTTTAGGTTTTCCACAAGCGAATGCCTCCTGAAGCGATTGACCTTGCATCAAGGCTTCTCCAATATTCACCTAGTCTTCGCTGCACTGCGGTGAGTAGTATAAACCTTGATACTTCCCTTCACTTCTGCCCTCTTAAAGGAAGACAAACATACACAGAGGAAGCATATCACAATGGAGTTGATATAAAGATTCATTATATTTACACCTGAATTTTACCTTTTTTAACCTTGTTGCCGTGAGATTAGATCCATATGCCTCGTGGCATGTTATATTGTTATGATTTTAGTTAACATAACTGGCATAATTTTCAATAATCGCTTTTATTATTTCAGCTGGAAGCATGTGCACATCCTTTCTTTGATGAGCTTCGTGAGCCAAATGCCCGACTACCAAATGACCGCCCGTTGCCCCCGCTATTCAACTTTAAACAGGAAGTATGCATCTGATTGGTATTTTTTTTATTCAAATTGATATATACAAAGCTGTTGCTTTGTTTGCTGTTCATCATGTGTCTTTATGACTAATTACTGCACCATTTGTTCCACATCTATTGAAAACTTTGACTGCAGTTAGCTGGAGCATCACCTGAACTGATCAATAGGCTCATCCCAGAGCACATTAGGCGGCAGACTGGTGTCAGCTTCCCTCTTCCAGCTGGTACATAGTTGTAAAGAGATGAAACAATGAGTCAACCGATCTAGTGATCGATGTGAAGCAATGAACGGGCTATTTCTGGTTCAATATAACTGGGGCCCCTGTGAAGATGTATACATATGCGGCTGCTCGCGGCTCGGCATAAGATGGAAATTGGTGATTATCTAATATTTCATTCTAGTTAATGCATACTTATCCCTGCATCTGTACATTGTTTTGGTCAGATTTCAGAAAGCTAGGAGTATAAAATGATAGCAATCATGTCTACATAGGTAGAGGAGTCCCCCAAAATTGAGGGGCCTGGTAGTAGTTTGGCTTGTTTATCACGTCACCATATTCATGCTGTTGTTTCTATGTGCTTATGACAATCTCTTGAATCTTGATTCAATACCAGATTTTTCCTCGTTGTTTAGTACTCTTGTTACCCCCTTCCCCCCATTTTGCATAGTTTTTATTTGGAACATGCGGCCGGATTTGAATTTGCCAACATGTGCTTAAGGCTGTTCTCTGAATTCTGAAGAGTCATGAGAGTGTGGACAAGAGGGAAGGAATGAATTATTTCTTTTTGTTGATGATAGGGTCTTCACTCTGCACTGAGAGTGTTGTGCTTACTGTTATTGGCAGGGTATGTTGAGGTGAGGGATAATTTATACTCTGTTGCCATATAATCAATTGTATTTCAAAATCTGAAAAAAGAAAAACGTGATAGCAATATTGTTGGTACATATCCTATGCTGTAGTGGAGAAAGAGAAGTATGCCATTTACGAACAAATTGTTGCTCAATATATATATATATAGGGGGCATATCAAGTGAGAGGAGTGTGTTATTGTGAGAAGTGAGAGGATTAAATAATAGCCATTGGATCAAAATAAATGGCCCAGATTAGCTTCTCATTAAAAGAGCACCAACACCCACTATTTTCTCTCCCACGTGCCTAGATTTTCTCTCTCTTCTTTCTCATGCAGAGCCCTGCTCCCCTCTGTCTTCATCCCTTGCTTTATGGTTACCATTATCAGTAAACAATTAAAACTCCTTTCCACACGGCAAGAGATCTCCACCTGCACCACCGCCAACAGTGGCCTTAACCTCACATAAAAGGGACCGCAAAGAAGAAAACAAAGTGAGTTGTTAGGGGGAAGAATGAGGCTTTGCAGGTGAGAGCGAGATGACAAGAAGGCTTCAAGAAAACCCGCGGGATCCAAGAAACCAAAGCCACCCATCATCATCACGCGCGACAACCCAAACTCCCTAAAATCCCACGTCATGGAGGTCACCGACTGTTGCGACATGTCGACATTGTCGACAGCGTCACCGACTTCGTCAGGCACCGCCAGAGAAAGGTTTGCATCATGAGCGGCAACGGCAACGACACCATCACCGACTTAACGCTCAGCCGGCTCAGGCGACCGGCTTCCTCTGGCGCTGTCGTCACCCTCCATGGAAGGTTCAAGCTTCCATTAGTGTTGTTTAATTGTTCAAGCTTCCTGTAATTGTTCAAATTGCAATGCTAGCTGCTTATGAGATCAGCTTCCAATAGTGCCGTTTTTTAACAGTGTCACCTTTTGATCAGCCATGGTTGTCTTGTAAAATACAATCAAGCACCAAAGTTACATGAATTTATATAGTGTTGTTTATTTTACTCTCCTGTAATTCCCATTAAATCCAGAATAGTAACAATTAGAACTTAGTTGAGATTATTGAACAAGAGATACTTCAAGCTTTAATATAAGTATAGACTATTATTTTAACATGCACGTAGAAAAGAAATTATATAGCTGCAGGGCCACTACTAGTTTCTGATAATGGTAATGATAAAGCAAAGGAGGAAGACGGAGGGGTAGTGAAAGAAGAGAGAATAGCAAGGAAGAGAGAGAAAAACTAGGCGCGTGGGAGAGAAAATAATGGGTGTTGGTGCTCTTTTAATGAGAAGCTAATCTGGGCCATTTATTTTGATCCAATGACTATCATTTAATCCTCTCACTTCTCACAATAATACACTCCTCTCACTTGATATGCTCCCTATATATATATATATATTTATATAAAAGGACTATTTTACCTACAGTTAAACAATCATAGTGATGTAACTAAAAAAATCAGAGTGAATTTCATGGTGTGTGACTTTGTTGTAAAATTAAAAACTAGGTCCTCAACAGAATGAAGTAATTATTATGATGTCCACTCCAATAAAGCAACAACATTATGTTTGGTATTTAATAATGCTACTTACACATTTACATAAACATTATGTCGCATGTACAAAATTTTCATTTTCATTAGCATTTCATTATAATTGGTCTGACTTTGTTGTCGACATATTTATCATGCTACACTTCATGATGTGTACCATGTTATTAATTTTATTTGAGTAACTAGGCCAAGAAAATAAACATGTTCCTTTATTAATTTTATTTAAAGACATTCTCAAATCAAATAATGAGAGATTTTAGCAATCCATCGATATATTGTTAATGAAGATTATTTAATATTAAAAACATACACGTGTCATTGTTTGATTCTAGAATTCGATGACAAAGATACAAAGAACTTGATATAAGTTTTTTTCCTCATTATTTAAATATTAAAATTAAAGCGGACAGTACAATTCGCATACCCCTTTTTACGTAGCATTGACCTCACAAGAAATAATCACTACGTCTACAAGCAAGGTTTTTCTCATAACATTCGGAACCACCATAATACGGTTAAATTCTAATAACTCTGGTCCAATATCGCATCCATTCATCCAATATGAGGAGGAATTTGAACTAGCATCGACAATCGCAGAGATTCACGGACAAGAATAATCCTTTTTCAGAGTGTAGTAACAATGAACCAACTAACTGCTACATCATTAATTAAAAAAAAACCTCTTATTCAATCCACTTCTTCAAATTATTTTTTAAAATGAAGAGGTGGGAATAGGCACAGAAAAGTGCCAAAAAAGAGGGCCGAAAAAATGGATACAATGTCATTATTCCATAGGGGTCTTCAAGGTGAAAATGCACGCGATGGTTAAAAAAAAAAAAAGTGTTCAAATTTTATTGTGCTCCCCTGAATAATATACTACTTCTGAGGTGTTTGTCGCTTGCCTAGGACAAAAATTTGGTCTCTTACGTAGTTAAATAATCTAGGATGATTTTGAAACCTCGTTGATAGCGTTAGCCACATATCCAACATTGCCCGTATTAAGACCAGCCATACTGTAATAATCGCATATATATGTAATGTAAGTAAACACACATCTCTAAGGAACTCATGAATGTAGTGAAAATGGCAGAAGAAAGAAACTTAAGATTGGGTGTATTACCTGATACGACCATTACGAGTCATGTAAATATGAAACTCGTTTGTCATACGATCAACCTGTTCTGGTGTGAGCCCACTGTAGCAGAACATGCCAATCTGCACAAGTAACAGATACTTGTTTGAAAACTCAACTAACCAACCAGCCAGCTTGTGGCTACCTCAATTGGCACTGGCCTAAGTTTTTAATACGTTGGTGTGATAATGATGTAGGAAGTTTAATCCCTCAATAATCCATTTATCCCTCTCTCCTACCAATATGCTTGCACTTCAATGTAACCAAAAAATAACCCGGGGGGGGGGGGGGGGGTGAAAATCCCTCAGGCAACTAAAATAAGCAAACAAAAGAAAAAGTGGTTGATCAGTCATGCATTCAACAAATTCAAATGAACCTGATTGGTTATGTGCTGCCATGGCAAAGGAGATCCCAGCTTTTCCAAATTCTCTCGTAGTGTGGTCCGCATTCCAATGATGCGGTCTGCCATAACCTGTAAAGATGCTATCTATGTAAGCTCTCTATGTAAGCTCCACTTCTATCTATTACCACCGCAACTTCTTTATGCTTTTTTATAATTTTGTATTGATGATTTATAAAAACTTAAAAATGTTGACTTCTTAAAATATGATTTGGAATATATTAACATAGAATAACATGATTATACACAAAAAGAAGAAAAAGAAGTAAAAGCATAATTAACAGAAATGACATGATCCGTCATCCGAAAAGACTTGTAACATAACAATATCGTATGTTGCTATTCTACCAATTATGTTTAAGTAATTGCACAATATGACTCAGCATTCTCATTTACAGTATAGAAATAAGTCTTGAGCACAGAACAGTAAGCCTAGGGTTGGATGAATTTTACTCACGGTATGGTGTAGCATCTAGCAGTGTCAGTGGAGATTAAAAAACATAAAGAACTGTGCATGGAATCAGCCAGCTTATGATATGCCCAGTATAGCAAGTGGCAACCATCCCCCAAAAAATATAAATAAAGACCGAAGTAATCCTCAAGTGTAAAATATTTTACAAATTTGTTTAAATTTCAAACCAAATTGAAATCCGTATTTAAGAGTGTGACAGCATAAGGTAAAAACTCTCAAAGGCAAGTGACTGTTGAGGACAACTGCTGGCATGCAGACATTGGAACACACACACACACGTATTCTACTTCTCCATCTCAGAGAAATAGCATACCGCAGCATTATATATGTTTTTACCAAAATATTCTTGAGGGAAAAAGAAATGGCTGAGAGAGGAGAGCAATAGGAGGAGGGTACGGGAGACTCTTGAGAAATAATAGAACTTTACCTTAACTTCTTGAAGCCATAGCTTCTTCAACTCTGGATCACCAAGGACAGTTGAAACGACAAGTGCTCCATGAAGAGGTGGGTTACTGTACATGGGTCTGGCAATCAACTGCAATTGACTTTTCACAGCCACAGCTTGTCTCTCATCTTCACAAAGCAAGCTGCAAGGAACTTAAAATTATGAGCATTATCTTTGAAGAAGGTAATTTACATTTCAAAGCCAAGCTAGAAGTTCTGTAAACCAGCTCAAGGCCTCAACTAAAGAAATTCCAATGTTTACATACAGATAATCAGAATGAATGTCAAATTCAATCCACAGGGCATTCAAAGTGATTACTTTCAGTTCTTATTGTATTTGAATTAATTGCTGCTATTTTAGTTTTGTTGAAAGAGAATTATTGAGAGATTGTTTGTTTGACTACATATGTTTTGGTATTTATTGATTATCGATTTACAATAAATTAGAGAGTAATGTCAGCTGACAAAAGCTAATAATTTCTTGCCTAATAATCAGTAATTGATTATTCTAATCTAATCAACATAATGACCATATAAATGCTAATATTCAGACAATAACAAGTCTCTCAGTAATTCCTTATCTAGAGATAAATCAAAGCCAATTGCAGATACAGATAATCATAATAATAATCCCTTTTAGGATGTTGGGTTTCACTGCTCCTGCCTCTGTTATGCCCTCAATATTTAGACCTTCATGCAGAAGGCCAAGATGGAAGCTGAATTTTGTAAGAGCTGAGGTATCAAAATCAATTTAACTTTGGCAACTTGTATTTAAGTACAAAATGGGATATAATTTTAACATGGAACAATCAGCACCAGAGTTTAGCTGACATGCAGGTTGTCTATCTCACTCCCCAACCACAAGAAATGCCACTCAAGAGCCTATTCACAACATTCCATGCCTAAGTTATACTGTTACAGTCTAGTTACCAAAGAGATATCTGTATTCAAAAGATAAATATAAAATTACCTAAGGCATCCTACTCGCTGGCCATACAGTCCCATATTTTTTGCATATGACTGAGCAAGTCCTATTAAATGACCATCCTCAAGAAAAATCCTGATGGCTTTTGCATCTCTCTCTGGATTGCCACTAGCAAAACCTTGATATGCCATGTCAAAGAAAGGGAAATGGCCTTTAGCCTGGAAACAATCATAATAGTGAACAACAAGGGTCAATAGCTGAAACAATAATAACAAAATCCCATGATTCAATACATCATTCCCTTGTTTACCTTGATCTGGGAAGAGATCTCTCTCCATTGCTCTTCCGAAGGATCTACTCCAGTAGGATTGTGAGCACAAGCATGAAGAAGAAAGAAGGAACCATCTGGAGCATTCTGTGTATGAAATAACCATTTTAAGAGGTGAGAAGAATACAGAGTACTAACGATTCTTCACTTACAAAAATTGGCCTCTAAAACATGTCTGAAAAATGTTATGAATGAGAGCAATATACCTTAATGTCGTCCATCAGTCCCGAAAAATCCAATCCTCTAGACTCAGGATGATAGTAACGGAATGTTTTCATAGGCACTCCAGCATCTCTCCAAATGTTATGGTGGCTGTAATTTCTCACATTAGAAAAAAATATCCAGGCAAGATTTCTACTAAATATCAAAATCTGAAGACTCATAAAATCAATGGCAATATTAATATTTAAAGGAAGTTTTGGACTAAATACTCACTTGGCCCAGGTGGGCACTGGTATATAGATTTGGGTGTTAGGATGAAAACGCTGTTGAAATGCAGCAAAAAGTCGACATGCACCGGTCCCAGATAAAGCCTGCACTGCAGCTATTCGTTTATCCTGGATGAACTCAGAGTTCTCTCCATATGCTAGCTTCAGTGATTCTTCTACCATCTTTATGCTTCCACCAATAGGAAGATACTCCCTGGTCAAACATTTGCATCAGTGTAAAAGTAATGGCAGAAACCTAATCAATCAGTAATAAAAAAAACTGTTTCTGAATATTACTAGCAGGTTTTCTTAGAAGCTCATTTGTTCCTGAAGATAGGTCTGAATATGATGGTTCATTTAGTTCTTGCACCATGAGAAGTTTCATTTATTTATTTTCATCCTCAAAAATTATTTTTTAAAACAGAGGCAATAAAAGCTAATTCAACATACTTGGTTTTAATGGCAGGGTCGCAGAAGTAAAAGATTGGACAGAAATTCACTATGATTATTTTCCTTTTTTTACTTCGCCTTAGTAAACAGAAAATGTCACCATCCTCCCCATCTGCTACTTGAACAACATCTTCAAGGGTATATACCACTTAGATTTCTTGCTTTCAGAAATATTTTGACAGTTGATGTGGCATTCATTATAATAGAAAGAAAAAGTTATGTTCATGCTCTGTAGCATTAGAAGTTTAGAACTCGTCATAAGTTGAACATTTTCAACCACTCCCACATTCTGCAAAACCAATTATATCAACATGATACTTATATAGTTGCGCATATAAAATTCAATCACCCAAACCTACTAAAAGCATCTTCTTTATATTCAGTTTGGTACGCCGGTAAAAATGATGGTGAAAATTTGACACCAAAAAAGCAGCAGCAATAAAGCAGGATTCCCTACATCATCCCAAAACACCTAAAGAAGGCAACTATACAGTGAAAGGAATCTTGATACCCTGGCAAAGGGTAAAGAGAGAGTAGCTCTCAAAGGACACAGCAAGAACAAAGTAGCGTTGTATTTCCAAAGTGCCTTATGCAATCCATACATCCATACATACCCAAAAAGCAAAATCAGCTAGTGGGTGAACTTTACGTGACCACAACAAATTGGCACACAAAAGCAATTATAATTCCATTCATATAAGTTTAAAAAACAAGGTGCTGCTAAAGAGTGTTCGTTTTATCAACACTTGAAATCAAAAAAAAAAAAAATCAAGTGCTTAACAAAAATTCAGTGTTAGCATTTTTAATTCGATGTTATCTTCATTTAATATTTTTTGATATTTTTAATAAGTATCATAAAATCAGTGTTAGCATTTACCAGAAAAACAATAACATAAACATATGTTTCACTCACATGAATTGGCTTCCTGCAATTCTCCTCTCTGCTTCTCTAACACATTCCAAAACCACTGGCTTTCCGTTGTCATCACGATACGCACCCTTTTGCAAATAAAAAGAAAAGGAAAAATTAAATTAAGTTACACAATGATCCACTGAAAAATAAATAAATAAAAGTCAACAAAATCACGAAAACCCTGTTTCTGTGCCGCCATGTAAACAGATTTTCAAAAATTTGATCCAAGTTTTTTTTCCTGTTTGCTAATGACGTGCATGCATGAATCAGAATTCTGAACAGAAAAATAAACGGAATTCACTTAATATATATATATATATATATATATAGAGAGAGAGAGAGAGAGAACAATAAACAGTGATGCTCGGGTGATTAGATCAATTCACTCTCTTTTCTCAATCGATTTGAGTTTTGATTCACTTTCCGAGAAAATCTGATCGGAAACGGAGAGAGAAGGGCGAGGGAGAACTCACCACTCCGACATTGACTTTGTTTGGGCTCTGATCGGCGAGAAAAGCTTCGGTAACTCCGAGGATCGGGTCCTTGGGAGCCGGCTCGATGCTCCGGAACCACGACGACATGAACCTTGCTCCGGTGACGGAGCTATTTCGGAGAAATCGTCCGTGGACCAAATTGCGAATCGCCATGATTCTGTGACTCGAAAACAGAGGAGGCAAATATAGAAGAACAGAAGAAGAGTCTGAACTCAGAACTCACAAGACACAAATGAAAGCAGAACAAACGGTATCTGTCTTGTCTTACAGTAATTATAATAACAACATCCAAAACTACTGTTTTATTAACCACGTTTTATAGAATTAGAATTTGACCCGTTGTTGTTTTATATATCTATCATTGTCACTTTGACTCCATCGCTAGGCTTTGTTTGGTTACGAAAAGAAAGTGAGAGGAAAAAAAGTGTGAAGAAAGAAAGTGTGTGAAAAATGAGATGATTTTTTAATTGTTTGGTAGAAGAGAAAGTAGAAAGAGAGAAAGTCAAAACTTTTCTTTTGTCTTGTTTGATTGTATAGAAAAGAGGGGAAGGAAAAAAAATATAGCTATAAAATGACATAAATATCCCTAAATAAAAATAAGATGTGATAAAAAGGCGAGGGTAATATTGAGAAAGTGATAAAAATTTTGTCTTATAGTTGGTTTCCTTTTATTTTTCTCTCAAAAAAATTAAAATAAAATAGGATACACATCAAGTGTCATAATTGTGAATTAATATATAGAAGAAGTATATAATATAATTATATATATATATATATGTGCCTAAATAACATTTTTTTTTGGTGAACACACCATGAGAAGGTGAGTCCCAGATTGTCACCCTTAGCTCTAAGTTTAGCCAAGAAATCCACACTTGTCGAGAGGATGAACTTCCCACTCAGCTTTAGCATCTTATAATGGATCTGCTAGAATATAACAATAATAGTGATTTAAATGCATCAATACTTACAGCTTTAGAACAATGATTAAAATTTAAAAGAAGTATTGATAGTTATTACACAGTCTTGTAACATGATTGGTTTAATGGTGCAAGTTAATTTATCTTAAGCGCAATTCGATCCAGATTAGGCTTCTCTACCAAAAAAAATTCTTTTACTATCTCATAGTTTTTGTATATCCCCAAGATATCTAGAGACACTCAAGGCTGGATCTGTGAAACAAATCCCTTGGGCAACGCTGGAACTTGCAGCTATAGTAGATTCTTACAATAATTATATCCTTGTTTTAAATTTTGTTCGTTCCTCTACGGCAGGAGCTGCAACAAAATTTAACAAAAAAGGAAAGAGAAAGAAAGGCAATGAAACATTGATGCCGGTACACTGGCACCAAATTATTCTGAAGAATCTTTCTGCACCCATATTCCAAGAATTGTATTGTAATAGTGTTGCTCATAGGATATTAATTAGGCCGAAAGCACAGTGATAACTTGAATTAATGTTTCCACCCTTGACAATATTAATTAGGCTAATTCTATGGTACCTAACAAGTTTTAAGGATTTAAGTATCTAGATGAGTTAGTTCAATAGAGATATGACATGTGGAAAAAAATAAATATTTAAGTGCTGTTAAATTATATTTTTATTATTTTTGTTTATGCCCCCAAGAACTATTTAATTAACAAATGTTTTGTTGCTCTCTTTCTTTTTCTTCGACTCTAGAGCATAGATATGATCGAGGACCATTCTCTCTTCTCTTCTCACCTCTTATTCGATTGGATGCTATTTCTCTCGTTTTTTTCCAGTTGCTTGTTTCCAGAAATGGATTCCAATTTCAACTTCAACGACACTTGAAGAAACACAAACCAATGGAACTTCAATTTCGACTTCAACGACACCAACGTGGGGATGAACATCCATAATATATAACTTCCTAATTCCACAATTGTATATATAATAATAATAATAATAATAATAACTAGCTCCTCTTTCTAACTCTCCAAACCTGAGCCCTTCTATCCCTTCATTCCTTAGAAACACCTTTATAAAACCAATCAATTATGTAATTGTACCCCTGTACCTTAATACTCTGAAACAAAAGACCAAAAAAATCTATGCGAGTATTCCAATTTCAAGCCTTTTCAGTCCACAAGCCTACTTCATTCACCAACATGGGGACGAAGGGGGAGCACGGGGGAGCTTGTTGATTTGGGGGAGAGGGGTCTGATGGGTGTTTATCGAATTGGGGATTAGGGTTTTTTAATTGTTTGTTTTATTAAGGAATATATTTGCAAATAAATAAAAATAGAAATGATTACATAAAACCTAAGTGATATGGCTAGAGGGACTACACATGAAAGAATATTAGAGAATATTAGAGGTCCAGTATCGATACCCATCAATTATGTGACCATAGCAATCACCTATTAATTAACAGTATTTTGCGTGTTTTTCATACAAAGTTTAGGCCATAACTTGCTAATTTAAGTGAAACGAATTTGAAAGTTGAAACAACATCGATATAGGTACCTTTACCTTTGCCTCTATTATCTTCTGTCTTACCACCTGGACTGTTCCAAGAGCATTAGTTATCTTCTTGTGCACTTCTCATATCTTCCTTAATAAATTGTTCTCTGTCCAAGATTCAAAATCTTGCTTTTTCCATATCCTATCAAATGTAATGTTTCTGGAAAGGTGGTCATTTCCCAGCAAGAGCTTTTACTTTTTTCTTCCTTTGTCATACGAAATGGAAAAACAATTTAACATCTTTCTCTGCTCCTCCAAAACTAAAATACTAGGATTGTCAATGACAGTAACAGAAAATCATGACGGGATTTTGCCAAAAAATATATGTTATATATAATTGAAAGAAGGAAAACAAAAGACAAAAGGAAAGGGAAAATTTTATGAAAACATACCCTGCAAACGCCCCAAATATCACAAAGAATATTACATTCCATTTTTTTTTTTGAAAAAAAAAATCATCTAAACCAGGAGAAACCTCAGTCACATTTGCCTTCAAGAGGAATCCCCAGATTCTTCTATGCGGGGTGAACATTCTGATTCTTCGGCCAAAGATTCTAGCATGCTTATTACTTCAGACGTATCATCCAGATAATACTTGGCTTTGCTTGGCTTTTGTCCAACCGTGCAGGCAAATACAGAAGCATTTGGGGAAAGAATGTTTCTTGAGATTGCACTACTCACTATTTCAAACATGTCCTCATCTGATCTGTCATCACCAACACATAGCACAAAGTCAGCC
Source organism: Glycyrrhiza uralensis (assembly GCA_030159175.1). Classification (NCBI taxonomy): domain Eukaryota; kingdom Viridiplantae; phylum Streptophyta; class Magnoliopsida; order Fabales; family Fabaceae; genus Glycyrrhiza; species Glycyrrhiza uralensis. The sequence continues at coordinate 48,115,877 of BRZY01000003.1, read as the reverse complement.
GGTTTGCCTTTCCCAGCCATTGATGAAAATATCTTTTCAGCAACTAAGCCTTTGCTCACATCCTGAAAGGAAAATGGTATAAGATATTATGATGAATCAGTCCTTTCCCCCAAAGGGTGTACCGCAATTAACAGCATATCGGTTAAAAAGCTCATGGCAAAATTATATGGTAATAAGAAACTTCTATGCTGGAGATAAGAATTCAATACTGAGTTGAAAATTTTAACCACCAGATTACTATAAAAAACTACTTCAACAGCATCAATTGTATCCAAAAGAAAACAGGAAGCTTGTTGAATCAAAACATCAGAAAACGTAAGAGAAATTCCAAGGTACGTAGTATGTCAGATATCTAAGACTAGGATAAAATAGGTCAGGTTCTTGGTCCAAAAGATGGAAAGTTCTCTTATTATATGCCTGTAGTGGAACCATATAGCGTTATAAGAACGCAACATTCCTTTCAAGTTCCTCCATATCTTTATTTTAATTTTCATAACAAGAAGTGCTGCCTTACCCATAGTTCGTCATCAAAACATTCCCGACCACTATTTACCTCTAACTTTTGAACAAACTAATGGCAGAAGTAAATAATGCTCCAACAATAAAATTACCGAAGCAGCACTAGTGAATGAGCTCTCTGCAGCTCACCCAAACTCTATGCTTACTAAGAAATGATCTACAAGGTTAATGATTCCTACTTTAGAAGCCAAACCGATTTGGCCTAGGTTACCATAGCTTTATATTTGCCATCAGAAAAAATATGAAAGTAGAAGGGACTGGTATACTGCAGCAAACAGTGAAAATATATATAACAGAAAAAAAGGCTAAATCTTGCTACATAAGTTCCTTTTTAGATTATGAAAAATTAGAAATTCAAAGTCAGGAATGCATTATTAAAGGATATTTTCATATTAATCAATTGTAAAATAAAAAGTCCCATTCTCTTTGCAGACAAATCATTTAGAGCAATTATATATACCTGGGGCTTCACTTCAACAATAAACTGGCCACTCTTTGCAGCAACAGGCTCATTGGCCAAAACACTTTCTAGATGATCTAACATTTCCTTAGCCTGAGAAGATCCAAAACCAAGGTCTGCATCCCGGTATTGCCAGACCAAAGCACTTTCCTTTCGTTCAATGCTGGAACCATCAGTTGCCTCTGTATATAGTTTCATTACAGGTTCAGCAATCTGCATCCATCCAAAGTCGGAGCACTTACCACAAATTTCCCATTCTCCACTGTGGGACCACCTGAAAAATGCTCAAAACTATTAAAAAAATGCCATGTTATTAAAAGCAGAGAACAGAGGACAAAAATTTAAGGAGGATGAAGATCAAGAAAGTAAGCATTTGAGACACTATATGTTAGCAAAGTGCAAATGTAGCTTCTAGATTCGATGCAGGAACTTCTCCTGGCATGACTACCAGAAGCCAATGTTGGTGTTCTCGACACTGGTTTAAACTATTACAGGGTAGGATGACTTACTAACAGCATTAGCAAAACCAGAGAGAGACAAATGGATTTCAAATTACTTTATATCATATACTATCTAATTTGACTTGAAAAACACTTAGATTCCCACCTAATGGTCATTGTTCAAACTTTGGGAATAGAAGAAAATTATTGTAATTTGCTATATTCAGACAAAAAGAAATGGCACTTTCCAACTCTATAGCATGAGTTCACTGTTTGAAGGAGCCTAAAATATATGTTTCATATGACTCATGCTTGTGAAACAGATGACATGTCTGCGAGAGGAGGGGGGGGGGGGGGGGGGGGGAGATCATACCTCAAGAAGTATCCATGTTCTGCAGCAATTCCAAGTTTTTTGCAGGGAATAAACCATTCACTTAAGCTATTCCTCCCCCGTCCACTAACAATGAAAACTACATTTTTGGAGTCTGCACAGAGAGTTTCCAGAATAGAGATGACCTCCTTGCTTGGACTCTTATTAATGGAGTTCTGTGGCATCACAGTACCATCATAGTCCAACAAAATGGCCCTACTACTTGCCCGTTTGTAAGCTGAAACCATAGCATCAATTGAGAGCTTTTTAAAGTTGGGGTCAAGTGCCACAACTCTAAATCCAAAGCTAAGACCTATTCCCCAGCATCTTTTCCTAAGAAGGTCTGTGCAAGCCCTCTCCATGTCTTGCAAGAAGCTACGTGACCAGTAAGCCACATCATGAGTGCTGACATACCGATAATGCTTTTCATGCCGCAACTGTTTCTCTCCATCACTCATTGAAATGGCCTCATTCATTGCCTCTGCAGTTGCTTCAACATTCCATGGATTGACTCGGATAGCGCCACTAAGTGATGGAGAACACCCAATAAATTCTGATATTACTAGCATACTCTTCTTTGGGTCATTCACATTGGAAGATGATTCAGAGCCAGAAATTCCTTGTCTACAAACAATATATTCATAAGGAGTTAGGTTCATCCCATCCCTTACAGCCGTGACAATAACACACTCAGCCATGCTGTAATAGGCAACTTTTTCGGTAATTGGAACCGATCTATCAATAAAAACAATAGGTTCATAACCAGGCCGTCCAAACACTCTGTTTATCCTGCTGCAGCTTTCTTGTATTTCAGTATGAATCTCCTCTAGATGTATCCCTTTACCTCTAGCAGGATTAACGATCTGGACCAAAACAGCTCTTCCCTGCCATTTGGGGTGTTGTCTGAGCATCTGCTCCATGGCCAAAATCTTCAAATTTATGCCTTTGAAAATGTCCATATCATCAACACCAAGCAAAATGGTTTTTCCTTCGAATTGCTGTTTGAGCTCCCTTACCTTACACTCCTCATCCGCCATTCTCATAACTGATTCAATCCGACCCATGTGAATCCCAACAGGCATGATCTTGATACTGATAGTCCTTCCGTAATATTCCAATCCTAGATAGCCCCTCTTTGACTGATACTCCAGACCCAACATCCGACTGCAACAGGAAAGGAAATGGCGAGCATAGTCAAAGGTATGGAATCCAATGATATCAGAGTTCAGTAAAGCTTTCAGTATCTCTTCCCTGACAGGAAGAGTCCTATATATCTCTGATGATGGAAAGGGGCTATGCAAGAAAAATCCCAGTTTAACCCTGTTAAAACGCCTTCTTATAAAAGTGGGCAGCACCATCAAATGGTAATCATGAACCCAAATATAATCATCCTCTGGGTTTATTATTTCTACTACCTTCTGGAAAAAAAGCTTATTTGCCAGCACATAGGCTTCCCACAAAGTGCGATCAAAACGGTGGCTTTTATCCGTCGAAAATGGTAACATGTAATGAAAAAGTGGCCATAACTGCCTTTTGCAGAAGCCATCATAAAATTTTGTCAAAACATCAGGAGGTAGAAAAGTAGGGACACATTTGAATTTCTCCAATAAATACTGTGACACATCATCCTGTTCTGCTGGATCAATGTCAACACGCAAGGACCCGACATAAAGAACCTCCATCTCATCTGGCAATCCATCCTTAAGCTGTAAAAGCAAGGAATCCTCATTCCAACTAAAACTCCACCCTTTGTTGTCCTCTCTTCGCTTTGCTTTCAAAGGTAGCTGGTTTGCTACGATGATCATTCTATCCGTAGAAATAGTTGACGGATTATCAGAAGAAACACTAACTGCCTGGTCATCATCCACCTCTGTGACAAACCCGGGGACACTCATAACCCTCGGCATCCGCCTTCGTTCCTTAGACTCCCTCCCCATTGCTGGGAAATTCCCGGAAGCCAAATCTAAAAGGTTTGTATACGATCTCGACATCATCTTTACGTTCTTCTAAAAATACACAAAACTCGTTCACTCTGCAAAATTGACAAAAACAACAGCAAACACAAAACCATTCATCATTGAAGAGACAACAAACAACCAAACTCACAACCAACAAGCAACACACACACACACACACATCCTCATCATACATCAACACGTGAGAACAAGATTCATGAAGTGGTCATCAAGTACACTAGTTTGTGCTCTGTCCCTTCTGGAGGCAAACAATTTCCAGTTTACCAAAATGCAGATACATCACACACACGCACACGGTAATTTTGTAAGAAATATTCCAATCTTACACACTATGCAAAAGCCCCAAATTCCTGACCCCCTAACACGGGTCATATCACAATGAGCATAGGAACAAACACCCTTTACCAGAAAGGGCGAGAAAAGTATTATACCAACAAAACTCCAATAATTCCCATTACAATAAATCGATGACAATAAAACTCGATTAAAAAAAACAAATACAGATAAGCAAAAGAAGACACCTTCCCCCCCCCCCCCCCCCCTCTTTCTTCAACCCAACATAGAATAGGGCACAGGAAATTGAGAAAACGGTGAATTGAAAACAGACCTTGTGCGATTGAAGCAATGACCAGAAATTTCTTATTGGTAACAGTAGCAGGTTGGAGCTGAATTAATGGGAAAATTTGCAAAATAACCCCAAAAAAGGAAAAACTAGGGTTTCCTTATTTACAAGATCTACCCTCTTTCTCTGCCTCTTACTCTTTCTCCTCCTCCTTATTCTTCTTCGTCTTCTTACACAAAATGAAAATGAATTACGAATTAGAAAAGCGCTCTTGAAATATAAAATGAAGATTCACAGAACTAATATAATATTTCACATGTTGATTATTATTTAATCAATTGGTACATAATTCATGAGAATTGAGGTGAACGGAAAATATTTCAAATTAATTTAATTGTCTCTCTCTTTCTCTTTTTGTTTTTTTAAGCACAAGTTAATCGTGAGCTCTTATCTACAGTTTCGTACGGTGCCACTTAGTGGCTAGTGGGTCAAGGCGCTTGCGTCACGGACCAATGGGAGGTCGTTTTCGCTCGTGTGTGGTCAAGGGGGAAGACAAGACCGTAATTGTAATGATTGGTGGTGTTTTGGGGTGACCAATAGGGTTGACGGTGAGGGAAGGAGCGGGTGAGTTTATCGGAACTTTTATGAGAAAATGGATAAGGTTCGCCAGCCGAGTGAGCCGACCTAATTGCCAGCTGGCAACACCCGGCGAGAGCATTGACCACGCGCTTTGCACGTGCTGATAACCTACCGCAACGCGTACTGGGTAGTACGTTGGTGCGTCGCTGTGTTGTACCCACCACGCGGACAGTGAAAAGGAGAGTGGAATTTTTGTGGGAAGTGAAAAATCACCGCAGAGGAAAAAGTGAAATGCTAGAAAAGAGTAAAGCAGTCTCGATTAGATTACATTATCCATTTCATTAAATTTTGGCTAAATTGTATTTTTGGTATTATCATTATCATGATTACACAATTTTAATTCCTCATATTTTAATTGAATAGATCGAGTCTTTGTTACAACCAGTTCATTCTGTCATTATATTGTCTAATTTTTAATATTTAGAGTCTATGTGACACACGTGAAACTGATTTAATACTTAATCTGTGTCATGTAGATCCACAAAGGGACCAAGGTGAGCACATGCCCCCACCTAAATTTAAAAATTCCATATTCAATTTTGACCCTTTAATATTTTATTTTTGTCCCTGCCACAACTCTCAATTCCACTCAGTTCTCAATGTCTCCATCGAGCTCTCATCTCTCTCTCTCCCTCTCCCTCTCATCTCAATCTCTCATGTCTCTATCATTTGGAAAAATTCAACCACATCTGCCGTTCAACTGCCACTGTGAGAAGATTGTCGTCACTGACCTAGGGTCCCAGATAAGCCCCTGGTCAAAGTCACGTTGGCACTGATGGTATGACGAAGAGCCTCCCATGTAAGAAATTTTAAACATGTCAAGTGTATTATCGACTCGCTTTGAAGATTTTCCTAACAACCCTCACCATACAAAGTGACATAACATGGTTTGAATAACTCAAATCACATAATTGCGATATTTGAAGAATAAAAAATGTAACTAATTTAAATCAAAAAATACAGGTAAAAATATAAATGGATTGCATTGCTGTAATTGATGTAATACTTTTTTCTAGAGTAAATAGTCAAATTATCCCATGAAAGATACGCTCTTTAGTAAGTAGGTCCCTGAAGCCACCTCCATTAGCCAACTTGATGATGTGTCACGTTAAATGACACGTAGGCTCACATGCGGCAGCCTACGTGTCTTGCCACATAATCAGGGACTTAAATGATGGAATTTTTTTTGGAACAATTTAATTTTAAATATTTTAATTTTTGCAATTTGGTCCCCAAATCCCTATACCCTTTTCTTCCTCATTTCTCCCATTTCTGCAACCATATTTCCCCCTTCTTCCCCATTCATGCATTTTGATCGCACTTTCACATCCCACACTCCCACAAAAGGGTTGCAACACTGATTTAAAATGGGGACGGGGGCTGCGGTGCATCAGTGAAGGGAGAGGAGAACGGAAAAACGGGTTAAGGTGAACATCAGACTTTAAGAGAGGTCAAAGTATAAATTTAGAAAATACTTTTTAAATTTAAAATATGGCCCAGGGACTAAAAGTGACAAATTTTAAAAAATAGAAGACTAAAAAGACATGTTTTATTTTTGAAGAACTAAAAACAAAACTCAGTAAAAAATGAGAGACTAAAAATAGATTTAACCCTTTTAATTTTGTCTATCCTAATTGAATTTTTTTTTATTAGTTTGTTATGTAAGTAATTAAAAAGTAAAAAAACTCTGAAGGTCACATGTCCTAACCTTACCTATGTAACAAGCTAGGAGTCGAGGATTTAGGTTCAGTTTAGATAAATTTTCATAGAAGTTGAAATTAACTTTTGCTCTTTACATTTTTCAAAAGCTAATTTTTTTAACTTCTCCAAAAGCACCTATCTATTTATAAATGACTATTTAACAACTCTTCCTCTTGTGCATATATGAGAAAAATAAGATATAAAATAAAATTAATTTCTTTATAAGTCAAAAGCTATAGTTTTTGCATCCAAACAAACTCTTAATCTTTTTATAATAATAACTAACAACAAAAGGATGACTCGCAACAATACTACAATATAACTATAGAAAGTACTACATCAACATCAACTACAATAACACCTTTTTTTTTTATACAAGATGGAAAAGTAAAACAGAACAACACTATCTAACTAGTCTAACAAAGGAGCATCCCCTAACATCCACCATCAACACCACGTTGATCTCATTTGGAGCATGCTCAAGGATGGAAACCTAAAATCCACCATGGTGGGTAAAAAACAATAACACATGTTGAAAATAAGAAAAGCCCGATGTACATAGATGATCTGCACTTTTTAGGTACAACATATAGAAGATCCACCTTAAAAAGGGACTCCCCTCAAAATTATTAAAAAAAAACTTAAAAGAGTAAAAAAAAATAATTAAAAAGTTGGGTAAGTGAATTGACCTAGGCCATTGCAGGCTTGCATGCTGCCCGCGTTGGGCTAGTTAATATTTAAGCCCGGCTAAGTTGGGCAAAAACGAATTTGAGTTTGATTTTTAGCAACATAACCATACTTTATAGCATACTGGTTGAATTTGTCCATTTAAATTTTGATTCATTTTTTTTTTCAAATAACAAAACAATAGGATGTATACTAAACCCTAGAAGAGAAACCGAAACCAAAGAACCCTTGCACCGCCGTCGCTGCCTTCGTTTTTCTCCCTCCCCGCCACATCCAAATCAATAACGCGGCGTCTGAGGATGAATCTCAGAGGTTCAACGCCATGGCTGCTCGAGCTGGAGTGAGGGAGAACCGGATCTGCTTGGGTCGAACGAGAGTCGTCCCTTGCAAGGATCGTGTCATCATCTCCTTCGTCGAGTTCGGAGTTCGTCGTGGGTTGTTCTCTGAGGGTTCGTGCCGTTCAGAGCTGCTCCGGTTGATGCCATGGTGGCTGTCGGTTGCCGCGATGTTTGTGGTGGCTGTTGTGGTCCATCGCCGGTATCAGCTTTTCTGTTTGTGTTTTGTTGTCGTTTTGTTGTTCAGCTCTGCATCTTAGACTAGCACACTTCCTTTGCGTCCGAGTAGCCTTTGCCTATCGTCCTCCTGGTTCTACTGGCTTGGAGTTGCGGTGGTTGGCTTCTTGGCAATTTCAGGAGCAGATCCTGGGGTAAAAAAAAAAAGAAAAAATGAAGATGAAAACAGAGAAAAATGATATTGTGACATGTGGGTTGATTGTGTGTGAAGTGGGTTTGGATGCCCCAAAGGGGCAAAAATTTACCCACTCACGATATTTGTTTGACATGTCAGGGGTGGGCTAGTTTGTTGTGGAGTTGTTGTTTGATGTTGTTTAGTTGTTTTTGTGTTTTGGTCGTTTGGTTTTTTTTTTCTTCAATTTGTTGTGTTTTACTTTTAGTTCAGATCAGTTCCTAGTTATCTGAGTCAGGTGCTTGTCTTTGTTTGTAATGTGTAATGCTTTGAGATAATGCTTAAGCTTGACTTTGGCCAAGTTGTTGGGCCAGTTGTATTGCCCTTTGGGCTTTGGGTTGTGGCCAATTTGGAATGAAATCTTCTTCGACAAAAAAAAATTGATTCATTTTTTGGCACCTAACAAATTCATTTTTATGACAAAAAATAAATAAATTTAATTATAATTTTAAATATCATCAAACTACTGACAAAAATAAGCCATCGTTGAAATTGCATATTTTTTGGTGAAGGATCGAAATTCATAGCACTTTAAATTAAATTCAAAATAAATATACCCACGACATTCTATCCGTTTCTTTTTATGTGTTTTTTAGGTTTTTTATATCGCGTTTCAAACAAATTCAGCCGTTGTCTCCGTGGGGTGGATCAATTGGCTAGAACCTTATGTCTTACTAGCTGGTAATCCATAAATTTTACTATAAATTCTCTTAAAATTAATAATTGATTATGATTTTATATAGAGTCGATCCTTACCCTAATCTAAACTTTTCTTCACAAAAAACAAATTCAGCCGTTACATACAGTACCGAAATATTCCAATTTACCAACCTAAGCAAAAAAGGAAAAGTCCCTCCTTTACTCTCTCTCGTAACCTGAAATAGTTTAAAGTTTAATTTAAACACTGTTGTTAACAGTAACCCCAACAAAGCAGAAACAAAGATCCTTCTTCTTCTCCTGGTAAAATAATAAAAAATAATAATTAAAAATACAAATACAAATTCTTCTCCATTTGTGTCTGTGTCATCACCATTTTTTTTTCTTTTTGGAATTTGTAAGAAACAGAGTTGTGAAGAAAGGAATAGAGGAGCAGGAGCAGCATGGCTGGGTACAAAGCAGATGATGATTACGATTACCTCTTCAAGCTGGTTCTGATTGGTGATTCTGGTGTTGGCAAATCCAACTTGCTCTCCAGGTTCACGAGGAACGAGTTCAACTTGGAGTCCAAGTCCACAATAGGGGTCGAGTTTGCCACCAAAAGCTTGAATATTGATGGCAAGGTCATCAAGGCTCAGATTTGGGACACTGCTGGACAGGAAAGGTCTCTTCTTTCCTCATTTTTTAGTTGATTTATCTTTCTGGAAAATCATGGGTATTTCAGATTTTTTTAAAATTTGATTTGAGCTGTGGCTGTTGCTGTTTCCTAAAGCCCTTGTTACTATAGTGCTGGAAAGTGTGATAATTTTTTTGATTTTAATGAATACTGAGTCGGATGTGAAATTCTTACGAGTTAACAATGACGTGATGCTGTTTGTGCTTTATACTTTTTTTTTTGTCAATGAATTGAAAGGGACTTGATTTTGCTTGTGATACTGATATCTCTCAGGATTTTAATTTTTCAAATGTTACTATTTCTCTTGCTATGTTAATGTATGGTTTATCGTAGTTTTATCTGGGTTCCAGTGACTTTGTGAACTTTAGCTGTTTTTCTTTTCCAAAACCAGGTATAGTTTATATGACTTAGTATTGATATAAGCATCATTGTCTTGATATATCTATGATGTATACCTTATGTTTCAAACTGAATTTTGCTGATTTATGAAATTATGAAGCTTGCCTGAACTTACCCTATTCTCATTTTCCATTTGATCATTTGAAGTTGCTTGATCGTAGTATAGTATATAAGCTTATTTGAGAAAGCTTATTAGCTGTTTCGGATTAGGGTTATGCTGTGAAGTTTGATGTTCTGTTTATGCCTAATATAAGTACAGGTGTTGTTAAATGTTAGGAAATCAATTTGATGGTGATAGTTCCTTGGGAACTTCTCCATCATTTTTCCAGCTTTTAGAATTTTTGGCACACCTTAACCTTTCCAAACATGAAAGTCAGTAAAACAAAATGTATCCACTAAACCTTTTAATGTCACTATTTTCATTGAGAACATTCCCATGCATGATCCACATAAACTTGAACCTTATTATTATTGTAGCACAACTGGAAAAAGGCACAGTTAATATCAGTATTGCAATGTGATAGGGTCAGCAGAAGGCTGAATATAAGTAAAAAGCTAAAGAGTGAAGGGACTGAGGGAATCCTTTGTTGGGGAAATTTATCTCTATAAAGTTCTTTTCATGGTATGAAAGTTCTATTACAGGTTTTAGACAGGTGTCTAAGGTCATGAAGTGATTCAACTTACACTGCAACAGTAACATTTATTTAATCTGTTATTTGTCAGGCAAATTTTATAACCCTTAACATGTTTCTGAAAGAAACCTAAACAAAATATGTAAAAGTGTTTGGTGCTTTATAAGTTTTTCTGGGATTGATATTATATTATATTATATTATCATACATTGTAAAGCCAAAAATACCATCTTGCTGGAAAGATGAATCCTCACATAGTCACATGTCTCATTTATCCTATTGAGGAATCAATTGTATTGGCTTTGTGGAAATAAAACTATTTTTTATTGCAAAGGAGTCGGTAGTTATTCGTACCAGATTTAGGCTGCTTGGTTTGGTAGGCTTCTTTCCTTGGGGAAACTTCAACCAAGGTATTTCAGCTTTACTCACAGTTCTGCCTCTACTGGGTTGTTTCCCTTAATGAGAGATTCATAATTGAGTTACATAAGATCTCTGTGTTTTCTGATCCAATGTAATAAAGTAATACCACACTGAAATGGTTATTGAAGTGTCTTTATTGCGATGTCATCTACTGCATCCAGTCACTGAAATTGTGTTTATTTATAGGTACCGTGCCATTACAAGTGCGTACTACCGAGGAGCTGTTGGTGCCTTACTCGTGTATGACGTAACGCGCAGTACTACATTCGAGACTGCTGGGAGGTGGTTGAAGGAGTTAAGGGATCACACAGACCCCAACATTGTGGTCATGCTTATTGGAAACAAATCAGATCTTCGACACCTTGTTACCGTCTCAACCGAAGATGGAAAGTCTTTTGCAGAGAAAGAGTCCCTCTACTTCATGGAGACTTCTGCTCTGGAAGCAACCAATGTTGAGAATGCGTTCACCGAGGTTCTTACTCAGATATACCGCATAGTGAGCAAGAGAGCGGTTGAGGCCGGTGACAATGCCGGTGCTTCTTCAGGTGTCCCTTCTAAAGGACAGACAATAAATGTGAAGGAGGATTCTTCAGTTTTGAAGAGATATGGATGCTGCTCAAGTTAGATGCTTTTGTATCTGTGTGCAGGTGGTTTTGATAGCCTTAGCCTGCATCATTTTGTAAATGGTTACATGTGATTTGGTGATATTATCATTCTGTAGAATAAGCCTAGTCTTACATATTGTTTGGAAAAATGTTTACATGCATCCATATGCAGGGTTTATATGTTTCTTAAAACGGTATTTCTAAAGACGCATTTGAAACAAAGTCTGTTCACTTACCTATATTCCATAAGACTATTATTGTTTGCAGGATTTTAATAGCTGCTATGCTACCAGTATGGTGCAAGTGGGTTTATTTTCTGTTTTAAAATTACATTTTAGAGGATAAACGTGTCTGGTTAGTGATTAGACCATAAGGATTCCTATTCATGATGCCCAAAATATATTTCTGCGCTCCTACTATTAAAATGATGTGCACATAATTTTGATGACGATGTGCATATAGGAACTCATGTTAATAAAATTTATAATCTAACAAAACTCAATTAATTTTTTCGCTTAACTTGCTTAAATGTTTAAAATATTTATCTTTATCCAAATATATTTTTATAAACAAATAAAATTATATGTTGATTTTATAAATGCATTAAAAATTAAATAGATAAGTATAAATAGGATAATAATTATAAAATTATGAATCTAACTCGTGCGCGATTTAGTTTATTTAGACAAAAAAAAATTTTAACCGAGAGATTTGTTATTTGTGTGTATTTAAAAAATAAATTATTATTATTATTATTATTATTATTATTATTATTATTATTATTATTATTATTATTATATAAGTGGGACCTAAGTGCCAAACCCACCAGTAACCCTAGCGATTCCCTCTCGATTGTTGATACGCTCCCACTGTTGCCACCACTCTTCACCGCTTCCCTTTCGCCGCACTTCACTCCCTCTGTCTACCATCTTCAAGCCCTTGTTAGGGTTTTAATTTTGAAATCACCTTCACTTGGTAGCTGCAAGAGACCAAGTACACCCACCCTCTCTCTCGCCGGTATCAACCACGAAACCACTGTGAGTCCCGGGTTTGTTTGTTTGTTTTTTTTTTAATTTCTAATTTGGAATTCTCAATTTTTGAGACTCGAGTGGCTGAATGCTATAATTTAGCATAGATAACTTCACAGTGATCTTTGTCCTTCGCGCGCCATCAGAATTTTAAACTAATCGAAAATTCTTCTATTGTTCATTCAGAAATTGAAGGTGTTTGGGGGGTTGACATCGAAAACTAAAAAATAGAAAAAGATGAGTGGAGCAGAGAAAGGGTCAGGAACCACAAAAACTCCTGCAGATTTCCTCAAATCGATTCGTGGTAGGCCAGTTGTTGTGAAGCTGAACTCTGGTGTTGATTATCGAGGTTGGTCCTCTCTATTTTCTGTTTTTGTTAAAAGCTATTAACTAATTACATTCCATCACCATGTCGTGTTTGGTTTTGTTTCTTTTACATTATTTGTATTTTGGGTGACCTTGGATTTTATGGATTTTGAGCTCAAATATTGGTTTAGATTACTAGGTAACCTTTATCTGAGACCACCCAAAAATGATTGCAAACTTGGCATGAGAAGGATTATATACACTCATCTTTTCTTCTTAAAACAATTTTCAAATGTTGGGTGCTTGTTTTCATTTAGACACCATATTTTCTTCTCCAGATGTCTTAGTTTACATTTTTTACAGATGGGTGATAGCAGAACTCAGTTAACTAACAATGCATCATTTTAATGTGAATGATGAAACTATTTGTCTGTGCAAGTGGGTCAAGTAGTATTGATATGCGTGTTGCACTTTTTTCTTTGCCATTAAACAGCAAAGGCTCTAATGTTTGGTTTGATGGGAAGAGGTGGAACGGATTGTAATGATATTAGGTTCTATTGTTTGAATTGCATAGATGTAATGATAGTAGGTTCTATTGTTTGAATTGTTTAAAATACGATAAAATGAAATAGAACATGATATAATCCTTTTTTTACCTCTAATTTTGGGGTACGATATGAAAGCCATCTTTTTTCTTGTGAATCTATCAATGGAGTATCAAACAATGGAATGGTAACTCTGTCCTGTTCCCTTCCATTTAACTCCACATTAGATATCCAAACATCACTGAAAAGAGATAGTTGAAGATCATACTTTATGATATATTTCCGAAACTCCCTGTATGAGAGTAGTTGAAAAGGAATTGAGTATCAAAGTGAGAAAACAAGGGAGAGATGTTGAAATTACGATTGTCAATTTATTTTCAAGTCTATTTTATGGCTTTACATTATGGGGTTGCATATTGCTGTAGGTTATGTCCATTTGTATTTGTTATGGTATGCTTCTAGGTGCACATGACCCAGGCTCGCTCCTTTTGGTTAATCTTGCAGGGATCCTAGCCTGTCTAGATGGCTATATGAACATTGCAATGGAACAGACAGAGGAGTATGTTAACGGACAACTGAAGAACAAGTATGGTGATGCATTCATTCGAGGGAATAATGGTACTAGTGCTTGAAATATAATTTTCTTGATTCACTATTGATACTTGATTGCAGAAATAATTGGAAATTTATTTTCTTTGATGCAGTTCTATACATCAGTACCTCAAAGAGGACTCTAGCTGAAGGGGCTTAGGAAGTCCAGGAGTCCAAAAATTATGTGGACTGTCTGCACGTAGCAGCTTTTGCCTATTTTTCTGAAGCTTGTTTACTTCGTGTTTGTTATTGTAATTGAGTTGCTGTGGTTATCTATTAAGGCAAAACCACATGGCAAGTTTGTAAAATACTTGTTGGCATATCTTGGCAGAATATTTCAGCTTAGTTTGGAACTTTTAAATAGTGATAGTAAATGCTATCACTTTAGTGTAGTTTTTTTTTTGGTTTTTTTCAATGTTTTCAATGCTATGTTATACATTATGTTGCATAAATCGTTTTTTGGGTGTCATTGTCTTCGCGAGGGGGACTTGGTATGCATAATTAGTTAGATAGTTGTGCCTTAAGTTAGCACATACACTAGTCCTTATATGTTGTTGCCTTACTTTAGTTGAAGAATTAGATTAGATTAGATAGTTTTTGACTCAGATTTGGAGAGGTGTGACAGCCCAGCTAAAATCGTATCATATCATCCACAGTGGAGTCATAATTATTAGACACGCAGCTCCAATTGCCGCTTCAATATCCATTGGCACAATTTGAGTGGAATTATTCTTATATTTGTGATCTCTTTTTTATTTGTAGATATTTCAGCTTTTTATGCACCAATTTTATTTGTTGATATTTGTATATTAGAATATGTATATGAATAAATATTTCATTTATAAACTTTAAATATTTTTTATAAAATTAACCATTAATAAATGGATGGTTGATAAAGTAAACATTTTACCACTTATATCAATTATTTTTTCTTCAATGAATTTATATCATTAACATTATATGGCTTTAGTGACTATATACGTGCTATTATAAAGCTAATTATATAAAGACTGTAGAGATGTTTAGGAAGTAAAGTTTATTTTTTATCTTATAAAAAATGACATGTGGCAGTCTCTTCTGAAATGCAATACAGATGTGGGAAGCGGCACGATCCATCATACGACATCAATCCATATGCTTCAATTTTCCCATCACGTCATTTTCATTTTTTTTTTTGTTTCTTGCTTTATTCTCTTAAAATATGTGTGTGACGACATTGGTTAATCATCTTCACGCAGCTGGCACAATTATATGGAGCCCTCATCATCATGAAAACATCAAGGCCGGGGGTGTCTAATTCCAACATAACATATCAACATGTAGTGGAATCCGTGGTTAGTTAGTGGTTACAGAAAACTAACTTCCCAACATCAAAAATTGACATATATCAACTGGGATGACGGATTGCCTTAACTCGATGGCAAAATTAATTACTTTTACATGTATACCTATATAGTTTCGTTGTCAGTAGTACGTTGACGCCAATTTGTATAGTTTATATAAACCAAGGTTGGTGGCTACATATATCATCCATACGCGATTAGGAAAAGGAAGAAAAAAAATTGTAGAGCAAATTAAATAAGCTACCAGCCTGCCAATACAGTATTTATTTACTACATACCAAAAATAAATAAATAAATATTAAAATAATTAATAATAAGTCCAGACAAAATCTTATTTAGCATATCATTATTAATTATTTTTTTGTAACAAATACCCATAGTTTCTCTAACATCATTTTCGTCCTTAAAATATACGGTATTTTCAAACAATATAAAACTCTTCTACCGAAAAAAAATAATACAAAACTCTTAATTTTCCTTTAATAAAAATATACTCTCAGTGCTAAATTTTTCAAATTTGTCATATTCACCAGAATAATAATGAGCAGATTCACCAATCAAAGGGAAAAAAATTGCAAAATATTTTAATGTACAATCAATTACAGATTCATATGTTCAGGTGTTAGTTTCGTGATTATCACAAAACCCGGCAACTGAAAAGAAAGCTTCCCGAAATTTCTCAACCTGCGTATTCGAATTAGACACATCACACAAGCATATATAAATCCAGTGGCAAAAACGTAATGCCACTCTCAACACACATGGATTCTTTCTCTTTGTTATCTCCTAGCTATACCCTATAACTCTCTCCAAACCCTCTCATATCTTTGTAGGGTCCAATTCCAATTCAAGCCATTCACTTGTTAACACATTGAGAGAGAGAGAATGATGGCTGCAGAACAAGTCCTGAGCCTGCTAGATTCCTACTGGTTTGAGACCACAATTCTCACCAGCAACAAAACCCCTTCAAAGTTTCATCCAAAATTGGATCCAATAATCTCTCATACCAACAACGTTGACGAGGAAGTGCTTCCCCCAGATACAAAATTCCTACCAAATCCAACCCTTGAAATCAGGTCCTATAGTGACCAAACCCTGGTCTCCACAGCATGTGTTTTCTGTGATTCTCCATCACCAGATTCTGCCCTCATAATCTCACCTAAGCTGAGGACAATCCCTTCTGGGAGGGAAATCAGAGAATTCACAAAAGGGGCTATTGGAAATAATCATGAGAAGGAAGAAGATGTTATAAACACTAAGAGAAGAAAACAAAGGCACAGTCATGGAAGAAGTAGACTCAGGAGAAGCAAAACAAGGAGCTTGACAGAGCTTGAGTTTAAGGAGCTGAAAGGGTTTATGGATTTGGGTTTTGTGTTCTCTGAAGAGGACAAGGACTCAAAGTTGGTTTCTTTGATACCTGGGTTGCAGAGGCTTGGAAGAAGAGAAGATGATGGTGATGATGATGCAGGGCAAGGTGGTGATGATGAAGAACAGCAGAACATTGACGATGATGATGAAACTGTGGTTTCTGGTAAGCCTTATTTGTCTGAGGCTTGGGGTGTTTTGGACCAAAGGTGGAGAAGAAATCCATTGCTGAATTGGAGGGTACCAGAAAGGGGTAGTGAGATTGACATGAAACACAATCTTAGGTTCTGGGCTCACACAGTTGCATCCAGTGTTAGATAACAACGTGCAAAAAAAAACTTTTCTTTTTGTGGTTGAAGTTCTAAGTGTAAACTTTTTTCATGTCTTCAGCAAATCAGTAATTGTTAGATTCTAACCAGAATAATAAATGTACATATTTTCCAAGTTTTTCTTGTACCCAGTTTTATTTTCCATTCGCTTTCTCTGCCAATTCAGTTTTGCCAATCTCCCTGTAGAATAAAGCATATGAAACAAAATGATACTTCTGGATTTGTGGAATGCTCTGGGCCTTCTGGTATTGGTCGATTTTGCCATTTTCAGTTAATAATTTGTTGTTGACCAAAAAAAAAAAGTTAATAATTTGTTTTTTACCTAAAGAAGAATCTTGAATTTTTGATTAATTTATTCCAAGTGTGTGCTAAGAAACTGCAGCAATGGCATAAAGACACACTTTTAACTTAATTTTGTCTTATCTATTCTCAATAATTGAGCAATTCAATCCAATAGGCTGAACATTATACTGTTATCGAGGTAGTTGACACGGGGCTTATCCCAATCCAAATTACTTTTTTTGGTCCAACAATCCAAATTACTTAAATAATGTTTGTTTAGTGAATAATAAGAAAGAATGATGGGGCTCAAGTAAAAGAGACATAAAAGAAGAGAAAAGCGGATCCTTTAATAATTGTTTTCACTCTAGTGGAGGCTGTCTATTTTAGCATCGTGTTGTATTGGGGAAAGTTAAGTCAAATGTGAACCACACCTTGATGTCAAAGAAAATATAAAAAGGGAAGTTGAGAGAGATCACACCATTGCCATCCACTCATGGCGTGAGGCAATACTGAAAGCCAAAACATTTTAAAAAGAGAAGTGCTAGAGTGTATCACTAGCAATTCTTGGGGAAGAGTAGAAAGCTCCATTTTAAGAGTAGGGCATGCTATGAGTCTTGGTTCTACAGGTGTAACTAGAGATGATTTACTAATGAATAATAATCAATGAAAATCAAAGAGAATTGCCTTTGAAATTTCTCAGTTTTTTAAAAGTAGTTTTGGAATAGTACACCGGATCAATGGGAAGAAGTTAAAGTGAAATTTCGATTTTTGGATATTATATACAAGATATATGTATGTCAAATCTTTGACCAAAGAATTTGTCTAGATGACATGTAGCGTCATTCTCTAATTGAAGTTGACATTGGACACCTAGCCAAATTAGAGTTTTAGATATCTGCAAAAACAATGTATCTGATAGTACCGCTAGAAAACTGGGGTTGTGCTAATAACCCATCCCAAACAAGGTGACTTTTAGAATGAGACATCACAATTATGTCCTAAGAATGGGTCAGTGCAGTTTTACCTATAATCAAAGGTTGACTCGGTTTTAGTGTATTCAAAATTTGAACCTCTTTACTTATATGATTGAAATATTGTTCCCAGAACAAATGAGATTACAAATTGTAACCCTTAACTTTGTGAAATTGTGGAGCACCCAAATCACTTATCAATTATACTGTTGACACAATGAATAAAAAAATTAAGAAATCTCTTAGGAAATCCCTTAAGTTGTCGCACAGAGAGAGAGAGACAAACCCCAACATTTGCCCCATTTCTTTCTTTTCGCGTTTCGGTGAACTACCTCAGAGCCCTAAAATTTGAGCTCAGTCGTAGACGTCATCTCGTCCTTCGCTTTAGCACTTTGTCGTTCTTTTGTGCGTTTGAGGGTCGTCTTCTCCGTTGCTGAGGTAGGTCCCGAAGTCCCATTCTCATGCGTTGGCTACAAATAGAAGCAAAACTCTATTTTGTTTAAAATGTCGTTGTTGATTGTGAGTATTGATACTGCGTAGGATTTGTTTTTGTGTTGAATAGGTATGAGTCAAGAAGAAGCAGCACACATGGCTGGTGATGAAGAAACAATTATAATCCAATGTCATTCTTTTATCAAGGCCCAACTAAAATATGGCCCAATAAATGATGAAGTTACTCTCCACGTACCAATTGCAGTATGCACACAAACTACAATAGACATTTACATTCATTGGGGTAACTTTTACAATTATTAAAACACTTGGCCATTTGGTGTAATTATTTACTCTAGCTTGCTTCTTTCACAATTTTGGCATATTATTAATGCAAATCTGTCAAAATCGCGAAACACTACTCTGCAAATAATTTTTTAGAATAAATCCACTCACTAAGCTGGTAACTGGTAATAGATCCTACCCATTGAATTTTTTATTTAATATATCAATGATCATAACATTATGACCCATTCTTGGGACATAATATTGATGTCCCATTCTAACCATCACCTCCCAAACAAATACCATAAAGGGCTAATTCTCCCTTATATTTCGCAAATTTCAGTAGAAAGAATTATCTTATACGAGGATTGAGTCACGTGCAATAAAAAGATTGTCATGGTCTGACTTGTTTTCTGTTTTGTTGCCTTTTACATCAAATCCCATTTGCGCTTATTTGGATAGAGACAAGAAAATGCGTACGCTGTGACACTTGTCAAAGAATATTCTATTACCATGATTCAAGATACTCTTATTATGGATGATTATGATCATTTAAAATGGAAGATGCTTTGATTACTCAAACAATCCTTATCCTTTTTAAAGCCTTGCTAAAAGTAAATGAGTTGTACACGTCAATTCACATATCTCTTGTTTTTCATTGAATCATCCGCATTAATTAACCTTTTGACAGATAAATTCTCTATTTCATTTAAGTATATATCTTCAATCAAAATAAAAAGTTAATATATAATTAGCAGTTAATGTTTCATCCCATTTTTAAGAGCTTTCTTTTATTTACCCTCCCTGTATTTACTATAAATCATCTATGTTATATGTATTTACCCAAATTACAATACAATTATGGATTGTTATTGAGAAATAGACTTATGAGAGGCTCTGGATGAATTAATTACATGGGACCGGATGTTATAGGCTTATTATAGCCATAGAAGGTATAGGGAAAATACTGTTCACTTGCCCTTGGTAGAAGCTGCCTCTGGAAGTTTAAATGTTGGAGGCTTATCAACACCCCTCCTTGAGTATTCCCTCCATTTTCTAGCAGCAGCAGCAGCTCTTTTTGCTCTTTCTTTGACTTCCTCCTCTGCAAAACATCATCATCATTTATTTTTGAATACGATGATGACACTGAGATTTGAACCTATGACCTTGTGCTTACTACTCAAATCTCTCATCACTAGCCAAATCCTAGTGGCTTTTAAACATGATCATCATTTGAAAGACTATAAGTGACATAAACAATGTATAACCTTCTATAAAAGTAATTGCCACAACCAAATAATAAGGTCTACTGAATCATATTTACAGTATGGAGTTAAAATTTCTTAATTAGCTACGTAGGGGTTAGAAATTACAAAGTTCAATCCACTGTAATAAGAATTGCTGGAATAAAGTTATGAAACAATACAACTGACAAAAAGAAAAATCTTGGCCGATTAATATTGTGATTTCTAATAATTAAAACTGTTCAACCTTTTTTTGTGTTTTCATTCATTTCTCATACCTGAACGTTGGTAGTCTCTTGGTTTGCCCCAAAGATTGTCCCAGTATGAGTCTGTGTTATCAGAACCTTTCTGCTTCATCATTCTCAATTTTGCTTGTTCCTGCAAGACACTCATCAATGTTTGATCATGTGCATGTTTTGTTATACTGTGAAACTAATGAACAATGACAAAATTTTATACTCAAGAAAGAGACAATGAAGCTGGGTTGAAATATCAGTCATACAAGGATTCACATTATTTGAGACATCCCTCATTAATGTAAAATAAAAATCAGTAGTCATTATGTCTGTGTTTAAGCAGCTTGGTCCAAACCTAAGAACCAAGAATTTTCAGAGAGTTCTGTGCTATTAGATATTAGTCGCAACTCACAAGTGACCTGTAGACTATCTTTGAACTTTGTAATTAAGAGTAAACTACTCTTTTGGTTTATGAAAGATTGGGTTTTCATCAGTTGGTTCTAGAAAATTTAATGATATGAATGGAGTCCCAAAAAGATGGAAGGTGACACCATGTTAGTCCTTCTGTCACTGACATGATGCCACTTTTCATCTTTCAAGAACTAAATTGATGTCACCAAATTTTCAAGAACCAAACTGAGGTCAACCCAATCATTCAAGGGCCAAAATGGTAGTTTAAACTCCTTAAGAACCCATACACTTTCCAAGGATTAGCAGGAGAAACCATGATAGTTCCCACAAGATTAACTGCATGCAAATAAGTGATTCTTCAACTGATAAGCAAGAAAAGGTGAATGTGAATATGAGTTCTTACCAAGACTTTTGCCTGCCTCTTTTGCCACCGGGAGCTTGCCTGTCATTATTATAGTATGGTTAGATCTTGCTAGAGGAGACGAACACATAAATAATACATATATGCTAAAGCACTAAAATTAAAGGCATGCTAGTTAAAAAGGTTTTATCTGAAATTAGCTTGAAATTTAAAAGGCATCAAATCTATAAAAAAAAAATTTGGTGAATATCAAATCTATAAAATGGAACCATCAAAATGCTACTATGAAATGTTCTGAAAAGAAGCTTTCTTAATCCATGTTATCATGGCTTTTTAACCATCGTTTTGAGAGTCAGAATGAAGAAATTCCCTAATTCAGGCTTTAGCCATGTTGTAGGGCATGCAGAATATGATGATTTCAACCATATCACATGCTATTAAAGACTCATCAACCCCAAAAATATCCACGAAGTGTAGACAAAAGGTTAGAAGAAAACCTTTGAACATATATATGACCGAGTAATCTCTTAAGTTTATTCTTACCATTCTGAAAACATCACTTGATGCTGATCCCATTCCTGAAAGCATTAGAGCAACCTGCTCATAATTAAGATGCTCAGTAGGTATACTGATGGTATACAAAAAGCCTACTAGATCATAAGCATTTACATGTCCAGAATCCATTTGGTGATAGGATTATGATTTATACCATTTGGAAAGAGAAAAAAAGAGCCACCTTGATTTTAGCCAATTGGATACCTAAAGTATCATTTAAGAAATATGCTTATAACTAGGAGCGACGAACTTCATGTTTTCAAAAATAAAGAAAAAGTAGAAGTTTAAAAACTTAAAATTCATATGCAGCAACATTAAGGCTGTACTAAAATTCATCAGAAACCCATCAAGAAATGGTCTCAGTTTGAAAACTTAAAAAGCATATGCTGTATGATCAAAATTATTTCTCATACAGCAGTAGGCATCCAGAAGAGAGGGAAAGAATAAGATGTGAGGACATTATCTTAGGAATAGAGATCATAAGGAAAAAAAATGGAAGAAATAGACTTTATGACTACGGCCTTACATTGACTCTTTCTACGCGACGCATTTCGTCTTCAAGTAATGACAGTTGTGCAGCTGATGTCCAATGAATGCAGTCAACAGGGCTAAAATACAAAAAATATTGTCAAATCAATCTCAGAAATCTCCATTAGCTTAGTTGCTTCAGGACAATGCCACTTTCATACCAAAGGTTTTAAAAATGAAGTGTCTAATTGCATCAATAGAAGTATAATTGCATATAATATAATAAAGTTAACAAAGAAGGCTTTTTCCTATATTAATCTAGGATACAGCAACATGCCTAGGACAGGTGTAATGGTCCCCTGCTAATAGTCTTCAACTAGTTTTCTGGTTTCTAGATATTTGATACATTGTCACATTTAGTCTCATCTCAACACAGGTTGTAGATCATACCATCAAGACTAGCACAAAGAAAGGATGAAAAAAAAGGAAAACCATAACAGCTGCAGAAGCATGTGCTAATTCAGGAGGGTTTTCTAACTTCGGAAGATCAGTTATTTGAGACATTTGAATGCAGTTGGCAAAGGGTGAATAGATAACCTAAATATGAACTACCATGATTTCATTGAAGTTCAATTGATTATAGTTGTCCATAATACACTAAGATAACCAATTAACCAATATATTCATACAATGAAGCCCATAACCAACTACGGATACAAAAATTGGTGATAAAAGTGATGCTCACAGACATACCAACTATCAATAGCCTGTTGAATTAATTCAGGGTTCCCGCATTGGTTGGATACTCTGGCTCTTCCAAAGTCTTCCTCTATTGCAAACACATCACAGGCAACATTGGCACAATTTTTGCAGCCTGTTCAAAGATTTGAAGCATAATTACATAATATGCCTTGTAATATTCTATATGAACCAGCAGAACATTTTAGATAGATCACTGGGTATCTAACAAAGACAATGAAGCATTATCTAGATCTATCGACAATGAAGCATGTCATTTAAGCAAATAGGATTGCAAATATTAGATGTCCGTGTCACTTTCGCATGATTTGACTGATTCCTCGTAGATTCGAAACTGTTTTTCAATAAAGAAAGTGCAATCAGATTAAGGAATTAAGGAGAGACACTTAACTACTAATAATGACGCTAAACGCACTAAATATATGCTAAATATTTAGCTGTACTAGTTACACTAACACAGATCATAGAACCATATTTTCATTTTCCAAAAGACATGGCAATATCAAGAGTGCTTGACAAAAACATACAAGGTAACATTGTAAGAGTGATTTGAAAGTACCTATGCAGCTGAATTCATCAACAAAAACATGATCCTTTGTGCTAGAATCATCCAGGAAAGGATTGATTGACGTCAAAGAATACCCATGAATTTCATCGTAAACCATGCGCTGAACTGGATCACTGAGCACCTGCACTGCAATAATCAATTTACATAGATAGAAAAAACACACACATGACGGGACAAAATTACTCAAGCCACATTTTTTCTCAAGCTAAAATTGAAGATAACATCCAAAAGGGAACCCCACCGCATAGACTTCATTGATGAACATGCAGAAATTTGTGGTCTCAGGATCATTGCCACTCAAATCCGGATGGCAAGCTTTCATGCAATCGTAGTAGGCCTTCTTGACCTGTGCTGATGTGGCATCTGGAAGCTGGTAATAAGGACCAAAGTCACAATCATTAAGCATCTAATATATTATATCTTAGGAAGCATACACTAGGAGTATGAATAATTTTTCTGTAACCACTTATTATGAGTTTTTGAACTAATAGTTTCTTATATAAGTTGAAATCAGTTTTTATACTTCAATTTTTTCAAAAGCCTTCTTTTTTTTTTTATTTTTGCATAAGTATCTATTGACCATTTAACGTCTTTTACTCTTTTTCATATAACTAATTTTTCCCTAAGTTACAAATTGGGCTTCTGATCAAGCCAAACAGAAAATATAAAAACCCACCTGAACTGCCATCGGGGTTTGTCCTATTGTCTCTAAAAATACTCAAATCATGGATGAAAAGACGTTTGAAAATTCTATAAAACTCATGTTCATTCATTTTCACAAGACTTCCATTTCTTTGTTTTTGCCCCATGTATGAGTTATGTGAGCTGAAAGGAATTAACAAACAGAGGAAAACTCAGAGTTCGATGGATTACCAGGCCCAAAACTGCATAATAGTCATCTGCAACAGTGTCACTCATTGAAGATGAATCCGCAGCAGCAGCTCTTACCCTGCCCCCACAGCCTCTTCGTTTGCCATTGTGTGTTACAAAGTTCAAAGGAGTTGCAGTACTCTTTGGCAGCATCCGCCATAAGCTTCTGGAACACAAACTCAGTGATGGGTTGTGGACTTTGAGAGCTTCTGTGTATACTGGAGACAGTAACTGAGCCATTCAAAAAGACCAATTGCCACTCAAAAGAAGCTTGGAATGGTGAAGTTTGAAGTGTTGAACAGAGAAAATAAAATAGCATAAAAAACATTTTTTTTAAAAAGAGGTTGATATTATTATGAAAATGGAAAAATCTTGTGTAATTAAAATTTTTTGAGGAGGAAGAAATTTCGAGGCAGAGAAGTATCAAGGGGGTAGTGCTGAAGTGGCAGTGTGACAACCAAAGACATCCACAAAATCCGGACGAACCTAATGAATCTAGAGAGTGAAGAAAACGAGGCAAGGTGGGTTTTATTTGTGAATGGCACGTGTCATCTCGTGCACACATGTTGCATTGCTGTTTCGTATCGTCGTCAGTTTTTAGTTTTCACGGAATTTGGGATCAACTAGATATCTCATTTTAATTTTAAAATCTTTGCAATAAACTATTTTGAAAAAAAAAATTATGAGAGTTTATAATCACATAAAAAATGACTAAAGAGGAAAATCTTACGCTTACTCTTAGTGGGCCTAATTTATCTTTATAAAATTAACTTGTAATGTGAGGTCTTATGATCCAATATTCTAAAATAGACTCTAATATCATCTTAGAATTAGTGGACTTAACTCATTTTCACAAAACTGACTTGTAAGGTGAGAGTTACCCTTATATTATATACTCTTATATGGGACTTGGATTTTTCTCAATACTTATACTAATTAATAATTTTATGTAGAATGCGAAATTAATTGATCCAACAGTAGATAAGTCTATAAAATTTTAGATCTTAACAAGGTTAATTTCTGGTCTTAATTTATGGCTAAGGAGAATTTTTTGTCAATTTTTTGATTGGTATATAAATCCTGTTGCTTGTATTAACGTGCTTTATAATTTGCTGCAGACATATCTTGGGCATGCTTGTCCTTAATTTTAATGTGTATATATTCTTTCTCGGTTATTGATTTGTGTCCATTCCATTAAATTAGTATTCGAATTAGGCATATCTACTAGTACAGATTACAGAACAACGAGTATATATGATATGAGTACAAAGTTGATGTAGAAACTAGAAAATCAGAACATCAATTTTCTTAGTCAATTAATGGTTGAAATTGAACATTTAAGCTTACATAAACCCATGACTGGAAATAAGGAAAACAAAATGTATACATAGATTTTAAGCAGTTGGGTAAGAGGCATCCATGGCAATACCACACAGGCCTTGTTTGGCATCAATGCCTCGCTGCATCCTTATGTATCCTTGCTCACCCCATTGTGTGCCCCAAGAATTCTTCACAATCCAGTACTCTGTACCATTACCATCACCAGCTGTTCCATAACCAACTACTGTGACACCATGGTCTAGCTGAGTCCCACATTCTCCACTAAAAACCCCACTTGAGTAAAATTGGAAAGCAGAATCTCCAGCATCAATGGAAACTGACACTGGTTGGTTGGTAACAGCTTTCTGCAGTGCCTCCTCACTATTTGCAGGTACTCTCTCATACCCTTTAATCAGAGCTGAAGGAGAAGCTTCCTTGTTTGTGTCACATGTCCCATCAACTCCCTTGTAGGGATAGTTTGCCTCACTCGTGATTCCACCGTTTTTCATGATGAATTCAAAGCCAGTTTCCATGAGACCTCCCTCACATCCATGATCCACACTATCACAATCCACTAGCTCTTGCTCCGAGAGTGAGACCAGCTTCCCTGTAGTTAATTGGTAGATACCTTCTGTTGCAGCAACAGTTGAAAATGCCCAGCAGCTACCTGATAATCATTTATCAATCAATCAATTACCATATCAGAAAAGTATATCCTGGCCTATTAGGCTGTGTGATACGTGTCCCCAACTCTTTATTTCCAACTAATAAAAGTATTCAGACTGCGACAAGTGTCACCTCCTTCAATTCTTTTTATTTTTAACGAAAATTGTTTTGTTTGTTTTTATTTTACTGTTTTTGTTAAGAAAAAACCTGCACTTTGTATGGTCGTGTCCATATACTAGTTATCAAACTCAAATTTTCTCAATGCAATGGTAACTAAGGGTGGAAAAAGAAAGCATAATATATATATATAGCAATACTGAATTGTCTTACCACATTGGCCTTGGTTCTTGATTGGAGTAACAGCTCCTTTCTGCCTCCAGTCCACTGCAGTAGGAATATCAGTGGCATTTTCATACTTGAATGGTGATGGTGTTTCTGCTGTTATTCTCAGCCCATGTGGCCTCTTGTATCCGTTAAGGGAAGCCTTGAATTCCTTATTGGTTTGGTCGGCTAGGGGGTTGATGCTGAGCTTGTAAGGTTTGTTGCCAGCAGCATTGAAGGATTCAATGAATTCAACATTGTCCTTAAATATCAGGTAACGTTTTTCCTTCTCTGCAGCATCCTTGTAAACTATGCCATGTTCTGCCATCCATTGCTCGTGTCTTTCTTGTAAGGATGTCTCATGCAGCTTGCGGGACATTACAACATGACTAGTGCACATTGAGAGAACAAGGAATAGAGCTATCACTTTGCCAATGGAAGCCATGATTGATAAATGTATGATGTTTATAATTGGAAATATGTTAATTTTGTATGCTTCAAAGGCACTGCTTCGTTTGGTATATATAGGAGTGTTGTCTCTTAAATTATTTAGAGGAATTACTTAATTTGAATAAGAATGAAATTGTATTCTGATGGATGACCCCAATTATCATAAACTAGGTATCTGTTGTATGTTAGAAAACAAAAGAGGGGCTAACCCAATGTGGGAACTGGGAAGTTGGTTTTCCAAAGAGTGGAATCCAATATTGTGGTTGATTGAATTAAAAAAAAAATTAGATGTAGAACTTTGAAGCATTCCTTTTTTTTTTTTAACGTTTATGCGATAATATGTCTACACTCTACACTCCATATCGATCATATAATGTCACCTTAGGGTACACTGCCACAAAGGCCTAAATCATAGACATAAAATTAACGTTATTGTGTTTTGATTCTTGAAAAAATATGATATTTTCTTTTTGCAATTAGGTCATATTTAAATTGTATTAGTTTTTACTTCTTACATTTAACAAAAATATTTTTAGTCCTGATCACCAGAGACTAAAAACAATATTTTTATATTTTTAGGAACTTCAAACGAATAAAATTTAATTAGAGAATAATGTTAAAAAATCGTATTTTTAGACAAAAGCATATTAAGTTTAAAATTAATTAAGATGTGAATGAAATTTTAGAAGCTTGAATTATTCAATTATATGAAAACTAAGATATATTTTAAAATATATATGTCCAAATAAATTATATTAATAAAAAATATTATTATATGGCTTGAATTAGTCGTGATATATAAGATGGATGATTATTTTTTACATTTCCACGGAGTGAACTTTTTTTTGTAATGACGAGAATTAAAACGTTCTTTTTGATATAGAGAATTAAAACATTGATATGAAGGTAATCCAATGACATATGAGGTAAAATCGGGGTCCAGCTCATCCTTTGGTCATATTCAAATTATGTAATTTACTGGGGTCGAAATCGAATTACTCAACTTAGTTGGGGTGGAAATCCAATACAAAAACGGGTGGAACAGCCTATTGACAGTGACGTCGGCGTTCCCATGTTTTTTTTTTTTTTCACTTTCCCAGGTTAAAATCCACCTTAATTATGATAGGGGTTTCAATAACTCTCCCAAGTGTTTACTCTTGCAGATCATATACTACGTGCATATACTAAAATAATTAAAATTCATGTATTAACAACGGTACTTAAGCAGTTGGATAAGAGGGATCCTTGCCTATTCAAAAAAAAAAGGATGAGAGGGTTCGTATCAATTCCACATGAACCTTCCTTGACATAAATGTCTGGCTTCGTCCTTACATATCCCATTTTACACAATTCAGTGCCTCATGAATTTTTATCTAGCCATTACTTGGTAGCTTCATCATAACCAGCCGCTGTAACAGTTTGTATCAGTTCCTCATTTTCCTGTAAAAAGTAACCCACCCCCCCCCCCCCCCCCCACACACACACACACAAAAAAAGAGTAAAATTGGAAAGCAGATTCTCAAGCATCACTTATGAAGCAACACCCTTCGCCATCCAGGAACATAGTTTCATGTTACCCTTTATATGTCTTTCTGATCAAGGATTTAGACAATGTGACAAGAAAGATATATAGGGATCAATCAAAATCAAAAACTCGAATAAACATACAGACTAAAAACGTACTTATATTGTTAAAAATTACATTTGTACATCTAAACTTTTATATTTATCATAATTATTTACCTAACATGTATACCGCTTATCTAATAACTGTTTCTCGCATCAGTAATTAAATTAGTGAAGAAAAAAAGATAATGCTTTGAAAGGGTCTTTAAGATGTAACAATGTTGTTCATTGACATTTCGTGTCTCCTCTTTCTTGCTTTGAAAGCTAACGCTGTCGTGTAAGTACATACATATTGATCTGGTATAAGTGTATAGTTGATGTGGTTGAACACATAATTTTACATATATATATAGCCCTATTCAAATAAAAAAAATTAAACCAAGCTTGAGAGACAATTTACATAATTGGACTGTTTAAGCAGTTGGATAAGAGGAATCCATGGCAATGCCACATAAACCCTCCTTAGCAGCAATGCCTCGCTGCATCCTTATGTATCCTTTCTCACCCCACTCTGTGCCCCACGAGTTCTTTACTAGCCAATAGTCAGTACCATTAGCCCTTCCATAACCAACAGCAGTAACACCATGATCTAGCTGAGTTCCACATTCCCCAGTGTAAATCCCACTAGAGTAAAACATGAAACCTCCATCACTAGCATCAACAGAAACTGACACAGGTTGGCGAGCCACAGCTTTGAGGAGTGCCTCCTCGCTATTAGCAGGGACTTTCTCATACCCCTTAATCATAGCCATAGGAGTTGTTGCTGCAGTGTCACAAGTCCCATCAGTTGCCTTGTAAGGGTACTTGGCCTCACTTGTAATTCCACCATTTTTTATGATGAACTCAAACCCATCTTCCATGTAACCTCCTTCACACCCTTGGTCTACACCCTTTGTGTCACAATCCACTAGCTCTTGCTCCGAGAGGGAGACCAGTTTGCCTGTAGTTATTTGGTGGATACCCTCAGTTGCAGCCACAGTTGAAAATGCCCAGCAGCTCCCTTGATTTTTCAAACACAACATTTATTCAACACAATGAGACTTGAGTCACATCAAACAAAATGATAAGAATAAGGTTTAATTGCACTTTTGGTCTTACAGGTATCGCGATTATGCACCAATTGGGTACCAATTATCCCAATTGTTACAATAAAAAAATTGGACGGCATTATCTAATTATAACAATTAGAATATTTGGGATACCCAATTGATTCAATTTGAAACGGGACCAAAAGCTCATAATAGCGATACTTGAGAATCAAAAGCGCAATAACAAAATAATACTTGTATGGTCTTCGTCTTCTTTTATCTTACCACATTGACCTTGGTCCTTGATTGGAGTAACAGCACCTTTTATCCTCCAATCTACAGCTGTAGGAATAGCAGTCACATTTTCATACCTAAATGGTGTTGTGCTGAACTCATGGGACCTGATCTTGTAACCATTACGGGAAGCCTTGAATTCTTCAAGGGTCAAATCAGCTAGGTGATTAACACCGAGCTTGTAAGGTTTGTTGCCAGCAGCATTAAAGGATTCAATGAATTCAACATTGTCCTTGAATATCAGGAAACGTTTTTCCTTCTCTGCAGCATCCTTGTATACTATGCCATGTTCTGCCATCCATTGCTCGTGTCTTTCTTTTAACGATGTCTCATGCAACTCGCGGGACATTACTTGGGAAATTCCAACAGCAAGGAGGAGGAACAGAGTGAACATGTACTGCTTTTGGGTGGTGGAAGCCATATTTGTTGGAAGAGAAAATAAGCCTTGCTGAGTTGTGTGTGTGTTTGAGGGAGAAAAAAAAATGTAAATTGGTATGCATTGAAGTTAGTGGCACCATTGGTTTATATAGTGATCACAGACTTTGAATTAAGGAATTATTAATCTGAATCTGCATGAATGGTTGCTTTCTGATTGAAGATCCTTGCCCCGGCAAATTGCATTTGATTAGTTTAGATGGGGTAGTTTATTTTATTATTCATGTTTTTTATTTTTATTATTACTTTTTAAGGAACAGAAGCTATTCTGTTCCGTCTAAGCTGCGTTGCTACTCGATTAAAAGGTGGCGTTTAAACTAATAAAATTCATTAAACTAATAATAACTAAAGTTTCCTTGTCTACGTTAGAAAACAGAATAGCGACCACCCTACACAAAACAAATAAGCAAATATAATATATAATAACGGGACATTATTTCGAATTACAGAAGATTCTTTATTTGAGTTTTATGCAGATTTGCTGAACATAAAATTATATGGTAATTGGATTCCCTTGCACAGACGTTATTTCCTCAGATATTGGACTATTCCCTTGGTTGAACCTAATCTGCTAGATGTAGTACTTTATTTCGTTTTATATTTGCTTGTGGCATGTTAAATGTGCTACCATTGAGTAATGATGCTGTAGCCTGTCAAAAACACTCGAAGTGCAAAAGTACGTTTCTCAATTAAGTTTAGATAAGGTATGTCCGAGCAAAATAAAAAGTTTGGAATAGTCCAATATCTGAGGAAAAACAGTTATAGAACCTTAATCCTTAAATCGTCCTAACCACGAAGGTGAAAATCTGAGTTTAGACATGCTATAGGGCCAGTTTGTTATTGATTAAAAAATAAGTAATTTTTACATAAAATAATTTAGTGATTATTTTTAGAGATTTTTATGTATAGTAGAATCTAATTTGTGTTTGTTTAATCTTCTATTTCCTCTCTCTTTTCATTAAAATCAGATTAATTCTGAAAAACAACTTTATATAGCTTTTATTTTAATAAAAAATTTTGATTATTTTTAGATTCTGACTATTTTTAAAAGCTAAAACAAACAAACAAAAAATTATTAAAAGTAATTATTTCTTTAAAAAAAATACTTTTTTAAAAAATAATCAATAACAAACGAAGCGATAATAGAATCACATACTTCTATTGTTACTATTAATTTACAAAAAGAAAAAAGGGATTCGTTTTTAGAAATCCATTATTACTTTTCACATCACTACTTGCGTAATTTTAACGTTACGCCAAAATTACTTGAGGGTAATTTTTACGATTTCACGCCACTGGTGAAGCATAGCCTTGATTTCACCCGCACAACAAAAGGCGGGTCTTTAATATCAGTGAGTTGATTACAAAAGAAGAAAAATTTATATTTCACATTAATCGTAAGATTACATAAGAATTGAGACTTCCAAAAGTATAAAAATATTTTTCGCAAAAAATAATCATTTTGCAAAAATATAAAATAAAATAACAATGCAATTCTCAACTTCTTTTCATTGGGGGAGGGGGTGTCCAGAATTATAAACAAGGAAGCAATTCATTATACATGAGTGACTGCACCTATTCTGTTAAAAGTGGACCAATTATTCCTGAATGAAAATAGCTTCACTTAACGACAATTATTTGGTTCAGGGCCCTCGAAAGTAAAATGTTTTGCACAGGCTTCTCTTTCTTCATTTGGTTGCAAAGAAAAGTAGAAAACAATGTAAATTGTTGCCACAGAAGCTCTTGATTCATAGGATTCATTCAGTTAATTCATGTGCTTCATCATAAAACAACAGAAAAGACCATAAAAACATTGATTCAAAATCTGCCTGAAAATTAAGATACTATCCCAGAAAGATAAAACTATAGTTGACAAAAATGGTAACATACTCCTAAAAAGAACTCAGTTTAACCAACAAGTGCCTGGGACTTGTTAAGGATCACTCCCTCGTATTTCACCTGGAACCACTTCATAGCATCCTCCTTTGTGACACGGTGTTGAATCCCAACACGGGACTTGCACCTACGGCGACGCCCCACGCGATAACCAGGGCGCTCCAGAACAACGTAGAAATCCATTCCGTAAATACCAGTTGAAGGATCATACCTGAAAGCAGAGTGCCAAGAGTCAGAGACCAATAATGTGTCAATAGTTTTAAGTCTTGCTATGGCAACTTAGTAATCAAACATATATGAGGGGAATGAACCTAAAGTCAGTTGACATAAATACAAGATAATGAATCCAAAAATGAAAGACTTGGTAATGTCATTTAAAAGACGGTATGCAAATAGCAAAACAAGATAATTTTAGACTACAAATCACATAGAAACTAATTCACAAATCAACCTAGCTTGTGTAAGTCTTGGTTCCACAGAGCCATTAAGGCATAGAAAACAGCTTTATTTTAAGAACTGAAACAGCAAAGGAGAATTTTTTTCGAAACACCCATGTTTTAAGCAAACTACAATCTGGTTCAAGCCAAGTGGAATGGTGCAGAAAGTGGAAGAGATAGATCCAAAATTTTGAATATGCATAGTCTGTACCACAACCTATATCAAATAATCCACTTTCCTGATTAAATTATTTTTCTCTGACAAAGTTAAAACAATAGCATGAAATCCAAGAGTTGGTCTTCAGCTTACTTGATTCCCAAATCGATATGCTCCTGAATACCGAAGCCGAAACACCCAGTGTCACTAAAGTTCCTTCTCAGAAGTTCATATTCCTTCACCTTCAAACCACTCTCCAAAAGTTGCATTGCCTTGTCACCTCTAACAGTGACATAGCATGCAATCTTCTCATTTCGTCTAATCCCAAAGGAACGAACAGTGTACCTTGCTGTCAAAACCCAGAGGAGAATAAAGAATCAAAGACGAGACAACCACAATGAGAATCCCAAAAATAATCCTCAAATTGATCTTTTGAAAAGAAAAAAAGAAACTCGTTTAGTTAACACTGCCTCGAGATTCAAATCCATTACCAGCATAGCATTACTAAATGACCCACTTATAAATTTGTTGAGAACTAACCTTTGGAGAACACTGGCGTTTGGCCACTAAGTTGCTCCAGCACCTGCAACACAGATAATAAAAAAGGAATTTTAAATTTAAAAAAAATGAAGAAAAAAGAGAAAAAGCGGATCCAATGAGAAGAGTGACGAAAACCTTGGCGGCTCTGGTGAGACGATCTCCACTTTCACCGACGGAGATGTTGAGAACAAGCTTCTGCACCTTGATCTCCCTCATTGGGTTCGACAGTTTCTTCTCCGAGGCCTAAGTTCAGTTCATTCCAATTCACCACAAAACCATAAAAAAAAATGAAAATAAGATTCGAGTCTGTGAAGCTATTAAGGTAATTTCGAAAGAACAAGAAGGAGGAGGCAAAGGAACGAGGCGCATACCATTGAATTTGCAGGCTGATATGCTGCGGCGGCAAAGGAGAAGGGAACAGAGCGATGAAGAAACCCCCAAATTCAGAAGCTACGGAAGCTGGTGTGGTGTCTATAAAGAAGAATCAAAACGACAACGTTAACCCTATTTAAAAAGAAAATTAAATAATAAATAAATAAATATAAACGGTGTTGTACTTTTTTCCCCAAAAATTTGAAGTTTTGAACAGATTGTTTAAATATAAATAAATACTATATCAATTATTATTAAATTATTAAGAAAATATTAGTCAAAAAAATTATTAAGAAAATAAAGTATTAGTATTTTCATCTCTTACATTAGTATTTTATTACGTTTAGATGAATAACTTTTTTTACTTATTATTCTCAAAATAAACTTTTTTTACATATCAATGATTTATGGTGTTATGTTTACAAATTCATGGGTGATTATTTTACAAAAATATCAACGTAAGTATTTATTCAATAAATATTTCCAAACACACTCATAATAATATAATATATCACGGTCATGATATGATTTTCCTATTCAATATGTATATTTAGGCAAGCATTTGTAAAATTGATTTTAGAGAATTGATGTATAAAATTAAATTTCGTTAACGTGAGCTTAAAGTGAAGAATTTATGTTTGAAAACTTTTCTCTTAATTTTGTATTAAAAGTTAGTGTAAATTCAAATTTTTAACTCAAACTTTTTTTTTTGAACGGAATTTTTAACTCAAACTTGAAAACTATACTTTATCACTTGTATTCAAACCAAGATTTGAATACAAAATCGATTAGGGAGTGTTCATGAAACACGTTTGAAACAAAGTTAACATAATTTTAAATTTATTACTGCATATTCAAACAAATATACTATTACCATGGATCAACTAGTAAAAGACAAAACAAGGGGTCAATAGGTGCATGTATGCAGAATTTAAATCACTACACTGAGTGATATAATATTGGTTAACATCTTGATTTCTGGTCTGTCTCAATTACCATTGTCACTCACAAGTTCAGCCTATCAAACTTCACAGTAAATGTTGGAACTTGAAAAGAAATCATCCTACCAACTGTAGCAAATTCTTCATGTGTATATATTGGTAATTAGTAATTTATACTGCCCAATTGAAAAGCTTCTTCCATGGCCCTCAGAATTGACAAAAGCTCTCCAGCAGTCAGGTCAGTGGGTTGCAAATTGAAGGATGAAGGGTTATCCCTCACCACTCCCTCCAAAATCACAAACCTACAAACTGGGCACTGACCTTTGCTCGTTAACCAAGTTACTATGCAATCCTCATGAAACATGTGGTTGCATGGAGTGAGCACCACCTCTTCTTTGGGCTCAAAGTCTTCCAAGCAAATAGCACACCTCACACCATCTTCATTATTCTTTTCTTTCACCTTCTCCTTCAAATCATTTGCTGCAGCATTATTATCTCTATAATACAAGCTCACTCTTCTAGCTAACCTCGTTGGTGTAGGGTTATAGACTGCCTTCTTAAGCTTGCTCAAAATAGTTGACTTGGAATTTTCTACCACTTGGGGTTGGGGAACTTGTGTGGATCTTGAAGGTGAATGCATGAAAATCTCTCTGAGCCTGGTGGGGTTGAAACCCCTTCCCATGTCTCCATTGCGTACATAAGTTTGTTGTCTGCTATGTGGTTGTGCTGGAAAACTGCAAAAAATGCTCACAAATTGTTAAATCAGACATGCTTTTCTTCCCCCCTTGTGACCCTAAAAATTACAAGTTCATATGCAACTAAATAGCATACCCCATTACTCCTATTGCATCAGAAGAAAAAAAGAAAAAAAGAGTTGGGTCGATTTAAGATTAAATTCAAATCATAGTGTTCATATTTGTCTGCCATGCTAGTACTCAAGGATTTTATTGCTACCTTCCTTTTCCATTCTTGATTGTTTGTTCATTTACCAGTTGAAAACAAATTGTGAAGTCCTGAATTTGTAGGATTTCTCTGAGTGTCACACCAATTCTAATACTTGTAAGTTCTCTAAAATTTATAGCAATTGAAACAAGCATCTATGTGTCCATCATCTCAGCATTTAAATGTCCAATGAAAATATTTTCTCACAGAATATTAACAAGGATTTTATTGCTACCTTCCTTTTCCATTCTTGATTGTTTGTTCATTTACCAGTTGAAAACAAATTGTGAAGTCCTGAATTTGTAGGATTTCTCTGAGTGTCACACCAATTCTAATACTTGTAAGTTCTCTAAAATTTATAGCAATTGAAACAAGCATCTATGTGTCCATCATCTCAGCATTTAAATGTCCAATGAAAATATTTTCTCACAGAATATTAACAAGCACTATATTTCTTCTTCAATGAAAACTGGTCCACTGATTAGTATGTTCTATATATGTAAATTAATTGGAAGTCTAAACACATAAGCAAACTTGCAATTTGGCCTTACTTTGGTATACTGTGATGTCGTGTAGGAGTTCTGACTTCCCACAACCGCAGTTGATGTACTACACCTGAACCCCTCTCATCCTGCTAACATGAACCAAAATTACATATACAAGTTGTTATCCTCAAACAATGATAATTCCACTCTCTGCTTCCTACAAACATAAACTTAATTTGCCTTTTTTTTACTTCTACCATGTCCTAAAATATCTTGGTATTAAATCAAGAATGAAAAATACTTACTGTGACCTGAGTTGAATGAGATCGGTGAAACACAGGCACTTCATTGGATTCAATATTACTATTGGAAGTGTGAGGAGGAGCATCATAGGCTCTAACACCTGTCCTCCAAAGTCCAGGCAAAGGCGTGAAATTGTTCATGTTGTGGCTCATGGTTTCAACTTTCACCTTCCTCCTCAATTGAAATGATCATGCAAATATTATTTTCTTACTTGTGGGGGTGTAAATGTTGCTTCATTTGTCGACTTTGGGAAGTCATGGCTCTGTTCATTGAGCTGTCAGCAAGAATATATCCTTAGTGATGTTGTCACTTCTACTCTTACTTTTGATCTCTTGTATTTTCTATTCTAATTCAAAGCCTGATGCTTACACCAATAGGGGTTGGGTTTAGCAGAAGAGGCTAGTCCCCACAACATAATTCGAATCCTTACTGTGGGAGAGGTATCCACATTTAGTATCCGATTGTGCTTCGAATAAGATTGCTTCCAACAAAG
This sequence comes from Glycyrrhiza uralensis, assembly GCA_030159175.1. Lineage (NCBI taxonomy): Eukaryota > Viridiplantae > Streptophyta > Magnoliopsida > Fabales > Fabaceae > Glycyrrhiza > Glycyrrhiza uralensis. The sequence goes on along the minus strand of BRZY01000003.1, from coordinate 48,078,735 downwards.
GATGCCCGTGGGAACTCAGGAAAGCCTTATGCTTACTCCAGCTGAAGATGCTCTGTTCTGGTGGCTGTTGCTCATGAATGAAGGCAAATAAAAAAGGCTTTAACATGTTTTTGGTCCCTTTAAATATCGGCGTTTTGAATTTAGTCCCTCTAAAAAAAATTAAAGTTTTTTAGTCCCTCAAGAAATCAATTTTTTGATTTAGGTCATTCTTTTGCATTGACCGCTGACATGGCACACTGAGGTCCTTGTAAAAATGCTACATGACTTACATGCATCTGACGTGGCTTACATGCATTGTCACGTCAGCTGACACATCATTCATAATTATTTAGAGGGACTAAAATCAAAACTTAATATATTTAGGGAGACTAAAATCAAAACTTAATATATTTAAAAGGACCATGTGACATCAATCAGACAACCACCACCACCACCATCACCACCACCACCGCTCTCTCTCTCCCCCCACAGCTCCCTCCCACCACCACCACCTCTCAAAACGCCGATATTTAGAGGGACCAAAAACATGTTAAAGCCAATAAAAAATCAAGAAAGAATCATGTTCGTAAAGTGTTAATGGATGCTTTATTTATCAAGTGTTTCATGAAAGTTTTGCGAGGACGGAATAAAGTTGCACTTGCAAACTTAAATTATAATATGATCTTTATATGACTAATCACACTGACAATCCTAACTTGTTGCACTTACAAACAATGTCTTTCTATTTCATTTTTTTTTCTTTCTTCCATTGCCTTTGTAGTCCCACTCCAGACTTGTTTTAGGAAAATAGTGGGAAATTAATTGTCGTGTGAGATGGGGTCACATAAAGTCATTCATAGGTTTAAGCAAAAGAAAATTTACATAAAAAACAATTTGTTAATTTAATTAAATCAGAGTGATTTTATTTATTAATTTACTTTGGGTCTGGTTATTTGTGTCTTTTTAAGAAGAAAACCACATCTTAGTTAAAAAATTGTTTTACAAAATTATAGTAATTGCATAGTTCTTTAAAAATAACATAAATTTTATATTTCTCTAAAAAACATAAATTTTAAATAATACTTTATAGTGCTTTTCATAGTTTTTAGAACAAATAGATTTTTAAAGTTTATCTAATCACACCATTATTTTATGTTCTTTTGACAAAAACATATCAGAATCGCATGCATGTTACTAAAATAGCTGGTGCTTTTATGTCACTAGTCCTCTGTGTAGACTGTAGATGAACTAGTGGTAACAATAAAATTTCTTCGAGACTAAATAAATGTTGAAAATGTGTAGAGGACTACTGTGGCGACCCTTTCATATTTAGAGGACTTAAGTTAAAAAAACAAAAAACAAGGATAACGTGTCTTTCTTCCTAGTCCTCTTGATTAACCTCATCAATATTTTAGGATAGGTTCTGATACCATTTTAAAATTTACGGGTCTGACACATCTCTACAAAATCGACTTATAAGATGAGGGGTATTCTTATAATATATACTCTTGTATGACCTTATCTCTAGTCAATGTGATACTTGGGTTTTTTCAATATTACTATATTAGATTCATTGTACTTAAGGGTAAAGACCATTTGCTTATGCCCATCAAAGTTCATGGTAATTATTTTTTGGCCAAGATTGAAGATTAATACTGTATGAGAAAGTTGTTAAAAACCGCTTAAGATAAATTAAAAAGGAAATTAACAAAATTAATATGAATGTCTAACAAATATTAGATTAGCCAAACCCCACATAAAAATAACCGACGCTCCCCATGACTAAAACGCGAGGCATTGAATAATTAAATAGAAGATCACCTTGACCTCCAACACTGCAAGGTGTGAGTTAAGAGGAAGAAACATAACCGGCAATAAACCCGGGGTTCCAGTGGCCACTCATTCATCTAAACTGAACACTTGACTTGTGTGATGGGAATTCCATCATAAAACAGCGTTAGTCATTGTCATCCCATGTATACCCAATTACCCATTCAATGGGAGAATCTTCCATTGATTTCAATTTCCCTACAAATTTATGCTCCGAATGGAATACAAAAATAAATGGGCATAAAACAGGCAACTGAAACAAAGATCGTTGATCATGAAAAAAAATCATGAAATTAAAATTACCAGAGAATGCAAGTGATTCGCACCGTAGAAAGAGAGTGAAAGCGTAGGCACAAATGGTATGGTATCCGTGAATTCGCACTTGTCAGTTGTCACAAAATAGTTTGTGTAAACTAAGAATTTATTTAAAATTAATTATTAATTAAATTAGGTGCAATTACTACCAAAATAAATTAAGTGGAATAAAGCAATTATTATTAATTCTACCAAAAAAGGCAATTATTCTTAAAAATATTAATCAAAAATTGAAAAAAGTCAATAACATCAAAATCATATCGCCGACTGACTTCCTAAGGTTGGGGTTAGGTAGCGATCGCTTAGTGGGCTTGTGGGGCTGGGCTCAGTCCAACCTTGTTTTGTTTTTTCCTATTTGTTTTGGGAATCGGTAAATACACCAATTTTTTTGGACATACACCCCATATTTAAAAAGGAAAATACCATTATATCCTCATTGATTTGTTTAATTTTTTTTTCAATTTCGCGTTGTTACCGGAAACTGAGTTTCCGGAATGCATTTTTGCATTCCGGAAACTCCAGGAAAAATTTACATTCCAGAAACTCCAATTTCCGGAATGTGAATTTGTATTCCGGAAACTCCAGAAAAATTTACATTCCGGAAACTCCAGGAAAATCCAGTTTCCGGAATGTATTTTTGCATTCCGGAAACTCCAGGAAAAATTTACATTCCGGAAACTCCAGGAAAATCCAGTTTCCGGAATGCAAGCAAATTTGCAAACTCCAATTTCCATACAATTTGTATTCCGGAAACTCCAGTTTCCGGAATGCAAATATGTATTCCGGAAACTGGGGGTGTATGGCCAGTTTCCGGAAAAGAAGCGAAATCAAAAAAAAAAACCCAAACAATGAGGGTATAATAGTAATTTCCTGAATAAATGTGGGGTGTATAGCAAAAAACTGGGGTGTATTTACCAATTCCCTTTGTTTTTCTTTGTTTAGCCTTCTTCTACCATTTGACCAAAAAAAAGCCTTCTTCTACCAAAAAATATAAGAATATAATAATAACAAAAAACTAATAAAATATAACGAAAAAAGATAATGAGTTGTGATGAGAAATAAGACGCCAAAAAATATTATATTAAATTAAATTGAGAAATAGCCTTGCAAAGCAAAATTCATAAAACAAAGATGGCTCATCACCAAAGAGAAGATAACGAAAAAGTCGAGAAGCGATTCATACCTACAATAGGAAGAGTGGGACATAGATTCTCTACCTTTAGGGTGGAAAAATTGTGGTAACTTTGTCTCTACCTCTCTCTCCTTTATTACTCTCTTTCATCTAATCTCCCTTTCCTCTCTTTCATAAAATGAAGATGATCAACAACCAGCCAAAGTACATACCTTGATAATAACCTCAAAATCAAAGGCAGATAAGTATGTCCACAAGTACCTCCACCTTTTTGCTAATATGAAGTTCATAAGCATCTTGATAGGGATTAAAGAAAGAATAAAATGAAGAATGCTATCGGGTCGCTGATAGCGGAACTTGCATCGCGGTTTTCATGGCAGGTTCAGCAAAATCCTCGAGCAATAGCACTACAACATTGTCTTTTCGTGGCGGTTTTCATAGCAGAACTTGCTATAGTGCTATTTGACAACAATGTCTTAGTTCAAATCAAATATTCGGACTATATAAGAGCACTACATTACTGTCGCATCCTATGAGTGTTGTCATGAAAGCCTTTGAAGTGAGTTTTACAAGCATATTCACTAATATGTAATGCTAGTCAGATCAGATTTCAGCCTCCTTATGGGAAGCTCTTAGCAGTCACGTTTGGAAAGCAAATCAATACATATGATATCAACACTTCATTGATCATAAATACTTACGTAAGCAGAAGTTTAACTCTTGCCATTTTAATTTATAATCATTCTTACTTATTTACAATATATATCATGACTGGAATTTATTTCCTACCAAGACATGAATCTAAATGATCTCTCCATGTGTTGGGATATCAATGGACAATATATTGCCTCTATGTGTAACTCTAGTGCTCATGTATGGTCTATGTCCGGGTGCATGTATGTATTGCCCCACTCCAATGGGGGCCTTCAATCGTGCATTTCCAAACATGGTGATTGTTGGCAGCTTTCAGGTAAGCTTTTCATGTTTATACACTGGCTTCCTCCCTAAATAAATAAGTAATTAATTATTTTTTTGTTGTTATGCTTACTAATTTGTGGAGATATATTGTGGTCGCTTGTATTGTGGGTACCAGAGACGGGGAAAGGTTGGCAGTTCCAGCGCACAGTGACAAAGTTGATATGCTGGAAACTTCACTCCGTAGTTAGTGAGTGGATTGCTTCAGTATGCAATGTTGAGGAATGCGTGAAAGTGTGGAAGTGAAAACTCATTTACTTGTGTATTTTGAGGCTGCATTGAACATTTTTTTTTTAAAATGTAATTTTTTTATCAACAATTTCTTTGGCCATAATTCATCTAAACTCAATTAAAAAAATCAATAAATAAATAAGGACAAAAATGTATAAAATCTCATGTAGTAAAATATCATATTCACGCGTTTTTTGATGTTTAGATTTTTTGATGTTTAGTTTTTTAGATTTAACTTGTAGATTATTTGATGTTTAGATGTTTGCTTAATGCCTCAATAGATTATGTCAAACAATGAAAGAAAGAAATCATATGCAATGCCTTTGTGAAGTAGTATGGTAACATTTTGGATTAAATTAATAAGAGACGCTTGCTTACTAATGCTACCCCTTTCTTGCTCTCTACATTTTTTTGCTTCGCTAATCAACCCCCATTCTTCTTTTATCTGTACAATGCTAACTGCTAAGGGAACCTCCTCTTATCACATAATCACACGCTTTTTCTGTGACACTTGCTTGGCAAAAGCACAATGTGTATGAGTGTAACCATAAGAGTGTGTGTGTTGCGCGAGGTGCAGAAAAGAATCAAACAAGTAATGTGTGTGAGGTGAAAAAACCAACATTTTTGTGTGTGTATGATTCAATAACCAGCCTTTCTTTTCTTTTCCTATGACAAATAGCATATTCTCCCCAATTCATGTGTATGTGTGTGTTGTTTACTAGCATACAGTTTTACAATTGCTGTCAAAAAAAAAACGCATACAGTTTACACTGTCAAGTGTCAAATGTCTTTAAAGTTTTTTTTGTCAAAAGTGTCTTTTTTTGTCGAATAAAGTTTTTTTTTTTTTTTTTTTTTTTTTTTTTTTTTTTGGTCAAATGTCGAATAAAGTTGAGTAAATGCTTTTCAGCAAAAAAAAAAAGTTGAGTAAATGCTGAAATCAAACTAAGCTTAAGAGTTAGGACTCTTGAAGGAACACGATTTTTTTTGTTAAATTTTTTTTGGTCAAAGTGGTGTGATATATTGTTGTAGGGCCAAGTCCAGATCATTACAGAAACAACAACAGCTCTGTTTACACCGGGCCCAAACCAGAAAGGCACTAGCTAAAAATTCCTTTTATTTTGGGTTTTTTTTTATTTACATATACATAATTTTCTAAATACACATACACTAAAATATAAAAATACCAAAATATCCTCAAAATTAAAAAAACCCCAAAACGGAAAAAACTTTATCTCTCTCATTCTTCCACACTTCCGCACACACAGCTTTGGTTTCTCCCTCACAGTAACAAGTAACAAGTTCCGCAAATAGACACTGTTCTTCTCCCTCGTGCAACCTTGCGGAACTACAGTGTCGTGCAACCTTGCGGAAGTAATAGTTCCGCGCGGAATTATTCTGTTGGTCGTTTCAGAAGCAAATTAAATGTCTCTCTGTTTCTTATACACCTGTTGATTTTGTGTTAATTTTTAAATGAAGAAGAAATAAGGGGAAGAAAATGAGAAATTGTGAGGGAAAGGTACATCTGAAAATTAAATCTCATCTCATACATCTGCTAAATCAACAAATGGCTGGAGTTTGTCGAGAATGGAATCCATGAGGAACCTGAAAATAACAAGGATGGGTGGTGGGAACATTCAAAGCCCAATATTCCACTTGAAGAAAATCCAGCTCTTGCGATTGGGAATATTAGAGGATGGGACAAAAACTGGGAAATGGCGAAAATGAGAGAGTAATTAGAAAGCCATATAAGAATTCTCACTAATAACGAGAATAGATTGGTAGTGGTTCGTCGTCTGAGCAGATTGATATTGGTAAAGAGAAAGAAGGGAAGAAAAAAAACAGAGTGAAAGAGAAAGAGAGAGAGAGTGTGCGAAAATGTGTATTTAATTTTATGTACGCGGAACTAATATTTCTACGCGTATTATTTGCAGTACACATATACAAATAATATGTACGAAGCTATTAATTTTGTACTTTTGCAGAATTAATAGTTTTGTATGTATTATTTGTAGCACACACATATAAATAATTTGTACAAAACTGTTAGTTTTACACTATTGTAGAATTAATAATTCTGCATAATACAAAATACAAAAAAGATATTTTAAGCTTTTTACCGTTACGTATATGTAAATAGTAATTTGTGTATGTGCATTTAAAAATTCTTTTTATTTAAAAGGTCATGGGCCTATTTCACCACGGTGGTCCAATTTTCCCGCTGAACCACCATAAAGGTCACCATAAATGAGTCTGGCTTTTTACCAAAAAAAAGGAGTCTGGCTTTTCGGTTTGGGTAGTAAAAATAAGATTTAATTATATTTTTAGTCCCTTTAATATAGGATTTGTGTAATTTTAGTCTCTTAATTTTTAATTGTTCAATTTTAATTCTTATATTTTTCAAATTATACAATGTCATGATGGATACATGTAAAAAACTGACGTTTAGGAATAAAAGCTTTAAAAGACACAAAACAATACAGTTGTGAGATTCGAACCCTTACCAAAATGTTGTGTCAACGTAACCACTGCACCACTTTACATATAAGTGTTGTTCTTGGTAAACATATTATACAGAGCGTCCTGGGTGCCAAACCAATTTAATAACAAGATTGCTTGTTTTCTAAGAATAATAAACAGTCAAATAATTCTTTAAAAAATAAAAAATTAAATAATAATAAAGCATTCTTTAAAAATGTAAAATTGAGAATTTGGATATTTTGGATTGGCATTGTGTTGTAGTAGTAATTAGTGTTACATTTTTTTTATTAAATTAGTGTTACACTTATTTAATGTTTGATAGAGGATTTTTGTTTCATTTTAAAGTAAGTGATGTTTTAATTCAAATAATTTTTTTCATATTAAGTAATTGTTTTACGCGTATTTAATGTTTAATAGAATATATTTTCACCATTTTTAAAATAAGTGATGTTTTAATTTTTTTAATTTTAATAAAAATTGAATATAAGCAAAAAAAACAAATTCATAATGATTAAGAATGTCATTTAACTTCATTTAGTTTTCTTAATCTTATGCAAAAATTATATTTTATTCCCTAAACTGTCCTTAATAAAGGGATCATTAAAATTAAATTTTAAATAAAATTAAAAATGATCTTTAGATTAATTTATTAAATAAAATGAAATTAGTAAGAATTTGCTTAAATTTTAGACCACCATGTTGAATATTCTCGTGACAGTATATTTTTTATTCAGTTTAAATGTGTCAATTTTATATTCATGTAAAAAAAGCATTATTTTGAAAAGACATTATTTAAATGTCTATTATTGTTGAAGATTGAGCATTTGCCACTAAACGATTATTTGAAAAGTATGGTATATATATTAGATTATGTTGGACCATCTATTGATTCCTGAGTTGTTCTAGTGGTTGCTTCTCGTTTGTGTGTTATGCTTGTCTCAAGTTCGAGCCCGTCAAAGGCCATATTTGTTAACTTTTAAAAGTTTTTATTTCTAAATCACCACGTTAGCTTTCTACACGTGTCCACACTGTCACAACAGCAAGGCCAAGTCAGCGCCACATCAGCAACTCCATTAATTATTGGATGTGAAGTTAACGAAGGGATTAAAATTGCACGATTTGAAAAATACAGGGACCAAAATTGAGCAATTAAAAATTGAGAGACAAAAATTGCACAAACCATATATTAAAGGGATCAAAAATGTAATTAAACCTACAAATAAAATGGACGCGAGAAACCGAAGACAATGACTTTTACTTTGAGCAACCAACCAAACGTTCAAACCTACCTTTTACTTTGAGTAAAAAAAAAAAGCCCTACCTTTTACTTTAGTTTAAGAAAAATGGTTTTTTATAGGTGAGAGAAATAGAAACAGAAGAGAGAATGGTGATAAAAATGATAGATAAGTACTTATAAAAAAAGAATAAATTGTACTCTCTCTCTCTCTCGAGATGGATGGATTACATTTCCCTATTATTTTATGTGAAAATATACACTTTCATCCCTTGAGAAAGTTTAAATTCATTTTAATATAATCAAGCTTGTTTTGCATATTTTTTGTTCTATTTTTTATTCATAAGACCATTAACACATAGTTTTGAACCCCTATTATCAACTATGAAAAAATAAAATAAAAAATAAAAAATTTGATAAAAGATCTAAAACCAATAAGAGGGTATTTAAAACTTTTTTTATCTTCTAAAGTTATAAAATCAACAATAAAGCGCTCAAAAATAGTTTACAATGATATTAAAAATAATAAAGAAATGATTTTTTTATAGAATAATTGTTCAAAGTCATTTACCACCATTAAAAGATTTGTTCATGTTAAAATGAATTTTAGTGCAATATATATTTATTTTTTAGAGGAGGGGAGTGTATATTTTCACATAAAATAGGAATGGAGTGTAACTTAGTCATCTCTTAGAGGAGGAGAGTGTAATTTACTTTAAAAAAAAAAGTGATAAATAAGTAATATGATAAGAAAAGAGAAATAAAAAAAGAGAAAAATATTGGATAAGTGTTGCAAATAATTAAGAGTATGTTTGGTTTGAGGTTTTGTTTTCTATTTTTATTTCATGTTTTTACTTTAATTAATTATAAATTTGACATATTATTTTCGATCTAATTTTTATTTTAAATATTTGTACAGCAAAAACGGTGAAAAAAATTCTTGATTGAGAAACGCACCTCATCTTAGAAGTGCTGAGTCTCTAATATAGAGTTTGCAGCAGCGATCCCACATGCTTTCTCATTGTTAGCGTAATTAATGAAGTATTTAACATAATAAGTGTCATACAACCTTAGGAGTTAGGATAATATATATAAATAAAGTACAGCCTCTTGTATTGGAGTTAGTACTTATTTCACAAACACTGTAGTGGTTAATAATAAACTTAAATTGGAGAAGTGGTGCGTTTTTTTAAAGAAAAAAAAATCCAGTTGTCTTCACTAAAAATAATTTTAAAACTTTAGCGGGTAACGAATTAAATTTTGAAAATTATCCAATATCATTTGTTTGTGTGTGACTGTGTGTGTGGAGAGAGTTCAAGAATCATTATTGTTAAAAAGCAACATCACTCAAGCACTTAGAAAACTGCTTCTAAATAATACACGGAAGGATGCTCCAAACAAGTTTTTTGCACCCATTAGTAAGTTTTTCTTTTTCCTTCTCAAATCAGGTCTTCTTTTTCATTCTTCTAACCTTATATGTGATTTTGTTGAGTTATTTGTTTCAAGTGAATGAAGGCACTGAAACTTGAAATATAACGCTACTCCGTTAGGAAAACAGAAAATCTTCAACTATTGAAATATGATGTATTAATTAATTTTTACCTAAATTACCCTTATTTATTATGTGCAATTGAAAGAGAGATAGTACTATATTAATTAAAATAGAGATAGAAAATGAGAAGAGAGAGATACTATTATTAAGGACAATTTTAAAAATATAGTATAAATTATTGACATATTTAATGCTATAAATTATATTAACTAATTTTTTTGATAGAAGAGAATTAGATAGAGTATATTATTTCATTTCATAAGTCAACATGTCTAACTCTAACGAAGTAACATTACATTATTAGTCAATTAAGACGGCTCCCTCACACTCATTATTGTCCCGTGACAAATCCAAAGGAACGACTATTCCCTCAAATTTCCAAATTCCAATCCCCAAAATTCAGTGGTTTTGTTTCCACATTCACTTGGGGGCACTGACAATTCAACCCAACAACTTCCTCATCTTATTTCCACAAGTTCTTACATCATCTCATCATCCTCAACAACTTAGCCTTGGCTTTTGCAATTGCAAACGGCAATGGCTTGCAATAGCATCCAAAGGAGCTCTTCACCTTGGATGAAATGGAAATATGATGTGTTTGTGAGCTTTAGAGGGGAAGACACGCGCGCCAATTTCACCGATCACCTTTTCGGTGCTCTCCATAGCAAAGGCATCCTTACCTTCAAGGATGACACAAAGCTCAAGAAAGGAGAATATATATCATCTCAGCTTCTACAAGCAATTGAAGGATCCAAGATTTTGATTGTTGTCTTCTCAAGAAACTATGCTTCCTCCACATGGTGCTTGCGAGAACTGGCAAAAATTGCTGAGTGCATTGAAGTACCAGGACAAAATGTTCTGCCTATATTCTATGATGTGAATCCATCCGAGGTTAGAAAGCAGAGTGGGAATTATGGAAAAGCCTTTGTGGAGCATGAAAAAAGGTTCAGAGAAAATTTAGAGGAAGTGCAGAGATGGAGAGGAGCACTAGCACAAGTAGCCAATCGTTCTGGTTGGGATGTGAGGGATAAGTAAGTAACCTTTTCTATGCTTTTGCAACAAAGTTGATCAACAATTTTAAGTTTATCAACAAAACTTTAATCCTTTTGTTGAACTGTTTATTTTATGAGGAACAAAAGCACTTTGTTGTTATATTTTGTGTTTTTTTAGTGATAATTTTTTGTTCTTGAAAAAAACTGCTGGAAGAGTTTTAGTAAATTAATTAAACTCTACTGTCTTTTCACATGTATATTTGTAGTTTTTGTTTGGGGTTGTCATGTGATGATTTGGTGTGTCTGTCCTTTGGTCTTGTAGGGCACAATATGCAGAGATTGGAAAAATTGTTAAAGAGGTAACATACTTATTGGATCACAAATTTTCAACTCTACCTGGTGATATAGTCGGGATGCCCTCACGAGTGGAAGAACTAGAACAGCTTCTGGTTTTGGACTCAGATGATGATGTTCGAATTGTAGGGATTTGTGGAATGGGTGGTATTGGAAAGACAACTCTTGCTACTGTTTTGTATGATAAGATCTCTCATCAATTTGATGCATCCTGCTATATTGATGATGTGAGTCAAATTTATGGAGGCTATGGTCCAATTGGGGTGCAAAAGCAACTTCTTTGTCAAATTCGAAATGAAGAAAGTCTTCAGATATGCAATTTTTCTATGGCATCTAAATTGATACAAACTAGGCTATGTCAAACAAAGGCCCTTATAGTTCTTGATAATGTTGATCAAGTTGAACAACTGGATAAATTGGCCATCAAACGAGAATGGCTTGGTGTAGGGAGTAGAATCATCATAATTTCTACAGACAGGCATATCTTGAGAGAGCATGGAGTAGATGAAGTTTACAAAGTTCAGCTCTTGGATTATAACAATGCTCTTCATTTGTTTTGCAGGAAAGCCTTCAAATGTGATGATATCTTGGGAGATTACATACACTTGACAAATGATATACTAACATATGCTAATGGCCTTCCATTAGCAATTGAAGTATTGGGCTCATTTCTGTATGGTCGAAATGTGTCTGAATGGAGAAGTGCATTGACAAGATTAAGAGAGAATCCAAGGAAAGATATTATGGATGTACTTCGAATTAGTTTTGATAAACTAGAGGATACAGAAAAGGAAATATTTCTAGATATTGCATGTTTCTTTGATAAAACACCCGAGTCACGTGTGAAGAAAATTTTAAATTTCCGTGGATTTCATCCTGAAATTGGTATAAGAGTTCTCATTGATAAATCATTGATAACCTGTGAGGAGGGGATAATTTTCATGCATGATATGTTGAAAGAACTGGGCAAGAGTATTGTTCGGGAAAAATCACCAAAAGAACCAGGAAAGTGGAGCAGGTTGTGGGCCTACAAGGATGTCCACGATGTTATCGCAAAAAATATGGTAAAATAGTAATTGGATAAAATTGTAGCTTGCCATTTTTCTAGAATCTATCAACAACTTTGAAGTATCTAATGTTTTCAATGCTATTTGCAATGTTGTAGGCAACAGGAAACCTTGAAGCCATAGTTCTGCAGCAATATTCTGAAAATATTGAAGAACAACGGGAGATGAGTCAGATGAAAACATTGAGAGCTGAAGCTTTAGCACAAATGAATGGCCTTAAATTGCTGATGCTATGGAATTTGAACTTCTCAGGAAGTCTCAATTTTCTTTCAAGTGAATTGGGGTGTCTTCATTGGGATAACTATCCTTTTACTTGTTTGCCATCAAGTTTTGAAGGGGATAAACTTGTTGAATTGATCCTACCTCATAGCAACATCAGGCAACTATGGGAAGCCACAAAGGTACTACACAAACTATGACTCTATGACCCTATCCATTTGTTTTTCTTTAGATAAACAAATAGAAAGATTAAAGAAACAAGTGAAAGCTTAAATGTGATTATTAATCTGTCTCCTTCTGTTGGCCATTCTCTGCAGCCTCTATGCAATTTGACAATCATGGATCTCTCTCACTCAAGAAATCTTATTAAGATGCCAAATTTTAGGGAGATCCCGAATCTTGAGGTGCTACGTCTTGAAGGATGCATAAAACTCGTGCAGATCGATCCATCCATTGGTGTCCTAAGAAAGCTTGCTTGTTTGAATTTGAAAAATTGCACAAATCTAGTCAGTATTCCCAACAACATTTTTGGTCTCAGTTCTCTCAGACATCTTTATCTCTCAGGCTGTCCAAAATTACTTAATAATCAGCTGTTAGAGAAACAAAGACAAGAAGAACAATTGGAGAAGCTTGACAAACAAGAAAATACTACCCAAAGCCAGTCAACATCCTCCATCTACAAAGTTCTTATGACACCTTTCCGTTTTTTACATTTTCGAAAACATGAAGATTCAGTTGGTCAGTTGTTGCCCTATTTGTCTCGTTTGTCATGTCTGCAATATCTTGACCTAAGTTTCTGCAATCTTCTCCTAATCCCTAATGCTATAGGGTGGTTACATAGCTTAGAAAACCTAAATTTGGGGGGAAACAATTTTGTTTCACTACCTTCTAGCATCAGGGAACTTTCCAAACTTAGAGTTTTGAACTTGGAGCACTGTAAGCAGCTGAAATATTTGCCTGAGCTCCCATCAAGTGCTGTCTTGCCAGGACGAGGAACAGGTGCTGGATTATATATTTTCAACTGCCCCAATTTAAGTGAGATGGAATGCTGTTATGGAATAGCTTTTTCTTGGATGATACAACTCCTTGAGGTGCCTACTCCATCCTTCCCTTTGTCTAATATTTTCTCTTTCAGGCACTTTTTGTGTGTTTGAAGTTTGAACTAACACATGACTAATTTTTCTGGTACCAGGTGCTCATGCAGTCCTATGACCCATGGGGTCACATTGATATTGTTATTCCCGGAACTCAAATTCCAATGTGGTTCAACAAACAAACTGTGGGTAGTTCAATAAGCATGGATCCATCACCCATTATGCATGACAAAAATTGGATTGGTGTTGCTTGCTGCTTAACATTTGTGGCACATGATGATCCAACTAATTTAGGTGAAAGATGGCGACCTCATTTTGGGCTCGGTTTTAGAAAACAACAGCGTGGAATTTTTCCAATTGTTCCCATACATCTCAGAAAAGATTTGGTCACAGTTGAATTAGATCATCTGGTGCTACTTTTTTTCACTAGAAAAGTATTCATTGATTGTTATGTGAGCGATCTAACAAAGGGAGTGCATGATATCGATGGCATCGAATTGGCAACCACAGTTGAGCAGCCCCAAGGCTTGCATTTGGAGGTCAAAAGGATCGGGTATCGTTGGGTATTTAAGGAGGATATGGAACAACTAAACCCAAAAATGATGTATGATGGAAATTCGTCAATTCAGAACAAGTTTTTGACCAATGATTAGCTATATCATTGAGCTGATAATGAAAAGTACAGCAATTTCATTTCAGCTACACTCCAATTGATGAAATTCAAATCCATTTTGAGGTTAGGCTTGATGCAGCAAGGCACCCTCATATTTATAATCATTAATCATTAATACTGCTTTCGTATCTTATATGTTGATTATTTCTCAGTTCTCTTTCCATGCTAGAGTCGATGTTAATTTAGTACACTGTTAAAGAGCCTTGCTTCTTTCCAAGAAATTTTCCTTTGGGTTGCTATTGGCACCGTGTGTATGGATTGCAAGAGCTGTAGAGTCTGATAATACACCCGTGATTAACTACCTTTCTTGCAGAATGATCATAGAAATAACCTTGTTTGATGAAGGTAAGGAGTCCATTAGCAAGATTTGAGATTTAACCACTGCATAGTTCTCGATAAGACCTTGAAGAAAACCCAGCATATCATCATGATCACGATATTCTTGAACCTTTTTAGCAGTTGTGCAGCAACGAGTGCAAGATGGGATTGGACGAAAATTAGCAAGTTCATCCCAAAGAATCTTCATCTTGGTGAAATATTGTAAAAGAAAGATCGGTTTGTTTGAAATTGAAAAGATCACCTTGAATTTGTAGAATACGAAAGAATTGAGGTCTTGCCAAATATCTTTGGCACCATTGATCCAGATAATGCTTGTAACAATTTCTGGAGAAACTGAATGATTCAGCCAAGATAAAACAAGGGTGTTACACTGCTGAAGAAGAGGAAGAGTGCGATAGACAGGATCATGGTCCATAGAGGGAAGATGGTTGAGAAACTTCCTACACAAACTTGTGAAGACAATACTTCCATTGATTCAACCGTTGATCCTACTTATGTGTCACACCTAATGTTAGATTGTGAGCATTCTCACTGAAATCGGTGACAGTGACACACCTCTGATCTAGGATACTCATCACCCGAGCCTTTTCTTGGTAGTAGATTTATAGTAGTGCTATTTACTTACGCTGAGTTTTCTAAACATGGTACAAAGTTGGAGAGAAATAGACAGCTGTGTACCCGGTTTTACTCCCAAGATGTACAAGCAATGTACTCAGCACTCAAAACACACAATTTCAAAACCAAAGTCGATATTCTAGTATCTTTATCCCCAAAATAATGAATTTGATCATTATGATTGGACTGTATCATGGATTTCTGATCACACCATAACCCTCTTATCTCTTCCTTATTCCAACTCGTGTCAGAGAAGAAGGGGCCGGTAAAAGGTATCAGCAACAATCGGATTCATTATGAGACAACTCATGATGTTCATAACCTCTTAACAATCTTCTTTTTCACTTATTCAAACCAAGCCGCTAATAAATATATGCCAAAGAAAGATGAAAAACAAAAGCCTCAAATTGTTAAGGCTTGAGACCGAAAATCTATGAACAAAGAAGGTAGGGAAATGAGAAGTTCATCGACCCCACACCAGCAATGAACTCGACCCCATTTTAAAAAACATTAATTAGGATTCGCAATGCTTTAGTATAATTTGCATTGGCAAATATACAATTTAAGAACTTAAAAGTTCCCTTGTTCCTTCATACTAGTTATTCATACTGTAGAATACTAGTTAGTGGCATTAGCAGAGTAGCAAATTGAGAATCACAGAAACCCAAAACATAAACGAATAATAGCAAAGCCACCACCACTCGTAAAGCAACAAATTAAAAGAAATATAGACATCACATTACTCGACACAAGGAACTGCTATAAGCAGGTTCTACTTCAAATTTAAAACATAGCAACCCCTAAAGGGGCCGCAAACCACGACCTACATACTTTATATTCGACATAGAATCACTGAATCATAGGCACGAAACAAACAAAACAGGGAAGATTGAAGGGAAGCACTTAGAAGCCACCACGAAGGCGAAGGACAAGATGCAGGGTAGATTCCTTCTGAATATTGTAATCTGCCAATGTACGACCATCCTCCAATTGCTTGCCAGCAAAAATAAGTCGCTGCTGGTCAGGGGGAATACCCTCCTTGTCCTGGATCTTTGCTTTCACATTATCAATCGTATCAGAGCTTTCCACCTCCAAGGTAATAGTCTTCCCAGTCAGAGTCTTCACAAATATCTGCATACCCCCACGAAGCCGCAAAACCAAGTGAAGGGTAGATTCCTTCTGGATATTATAATCAGCCAGTGTACGACCATCTTCCAGCTGCTTCCCGGCAAAGATAAGCCTCTGCTGGTCAGGTGGAATGCCCTCTTTGTCCTGAATCTTCGCCTTCACATTATCAATGGTATCTGAACTCTCAACCTCCAAGGTTATGGTCTTTCCAGTTAAAGTCTTAACAAAAATTTGCATGCCCCCACGAAGCCTCAGAACCAAGTGAAGTGTGGACTCCTTCTGGATGTTATAATCAGCAAGGGTTCTTCCATCTTCAAGCTGCTTCCCAGCAAATATAAGCCTCTGCTGATCTGGAGGAATACCCTCCTTGTCTTGAATCTTGGCTTTCACATTATCAATAGTATCTGAACTCTCCACCTCCAAAGTTATCGTCTTTCCAGTCAAAGTCTTAACAAAAATCTGCATGCCACCTCTCAATCGAAGCACCAAATGAAGGGTAGACTCCTTCTGAATATTGTAATCAGCGAGGGTCCTCCCATCCTCGAGTTGCTTCCCGGCAAAAATCAGCCTCTGCTGATCCGGAGGAATACCCTCTTTGTCCTGAATCTTAGCTTTGACATTATCAATGGTGTCTGAGGATTCAACCTCGAGAGTGATGGTTTTCCCGGTCAAGGTCTTAACGAAGATTTGCATGCCACCCCTGAGGCGAAGCACGAGGTGAAGGGTCGATTCCTTTTGAATGTTGTAATCGGCAAGGGTACGACCATCCTCTAGTTGTTTACCCGCAAAGATGAGCCTTTGCTGATCGGGTGGAATCCCTTCCTTGTCTTGGATCTTAGCTTTCACGTTGTCGATGGTATCTGAACTTTCCACCTCAAGGGTGATGGTCTTGCCGGTCAAAGTTTTCACGAAGATCTGCATCTGTTCAAATCAAAACACTCGAACATCACAAACAAGCACACATCGGGAACACTACAAATTAAATCACAAACCCTAACATCTACAAATCGGTTACATGTATAGCAAATCACAAAATCAGAAACGGGTGAATTTCAATTCAGCGAGACAAAAACCGACAACCACAAATTAACATGGATACGAAAACAATTCTAGAGATCAAAAAATTGAAACGCGTTTGTGTTACCAAACCTAATCTGAGCCAATAACCAAAAAAAATAACCACACAACAAGAGGAAGAGAGGGATAATTGAAACATACCTTGAAAGGACAAATTGAGAGAACAACAACTAGGAGAAGATTATATATTTCGTATTCGTATGATTTGCGAATAGAGGAATAGCAATGGATGAAGGAGGGCGAGGAGGGGGTTGTATTTATAGCCTGGTTGTGCCGACTCAATGACGAAAATAGCCGCCGAGCCACGAATTAAAATGTGCCACGTGTATCGTAAATCTGGCCAACACGACAAGATAAGGATTACTTATACGCAAATAACGCGATGGAATAGATGGATTACGTTTCTACGATGCTCTGGGAGATTCCAGACAAATTACAACGTTGCAACTTGCAAATACTTGGCCTTTTTTTTTTTGGACTTGCCCGGTTTTTTTTGGACTTACCCGTTGAATTAGTCTTTTTTTTGGATAACAAAAGGAGCCGAAGCCCAACTTTAATTTTCGAGAAAGCTAATGTCCAATTTTTCTTTTGACCAAAAAAAAGGCAATTTCTATCTACACATACATGATTTTCTATCAACACATACATGCTGCGGAACTATTAGTTTTGCAGGTGTATTTTTTTTCTGACACACACATACCGCGGAACTATTAGTTCCGCGGGTTGCAATTCACTGCGGAACTAATAGTTCCGCAAGTATTTTTTATTCGTTATGTGTGTGTCCGAATTGAATTACAACGCGCGGAACTATTAGTTCCGCGGTGAATTACAACCCGCGGAACTAATAGTTCCACGGTATGTGTGTGTCCGAAAAAAAATATACCTGCAGAACTAATAGTTCCGCAGCATGTATGTGTTGATAGAAAAACATGTATGTGTAGATAGAAATTGCCAAAAAAAATTGTCCAATTTTTCTGAAGAAGGCAACGTTATATATACATTTTTGCTCAAGGAAAGGCAACATTATATTTTTGACCAAAAAAAAGGCAACATTATATTTTCACTCTTATGCTAAAAGCCTAAAAGTTGTATTAATTTTTGAAAAACATGTTGTTACACTTAAATTTAATTTAATTTAGATAATTTTTATTTATGTCTTTTTCAGATTTATTTATATTTTTTATTTCTCTTGTTTGAATAATGTGTGTTTTTTGTTCTACAAGTTTTTTCAGTCATCCAAATCTATCTATTTTCACAATTAAGCAAATATAATTTTGTTTAAGATTTTTTTATGTTTAAAAAAACATATTCTTGTTTTTTATCTAATTATTTTGGAGTTTAGGATGAAGTTAGGAATTCATTAATTCATTAAATATTTGATTAAAATGAGATATTGAGATATTTAATTTTGAATCGATGAGTTTTAAACCAAAAAGGTTTAAGACAAATTTAATTGATTTAATTTTTAATGAAAAATAAAGATTTAAGAGTTTTAAGGGAAAAGAAATTGTTAGAGGGATTTAATTGTAAAAGGAAAATTAAAAAGAATCATATAAATTAATTGATCAATCTAATCCATATATTAAATCCAGTTATTTAAGTATGCAGGTCGATGTAGTTGCTTTCACTTTGTTAGGCGTGATTAAATATATTACTATCTTCTAGAATTGTGATAAAATTATTATATGAATTGCATTCTTGATTATTAATTAAATGACTTAATTTTACATTTTTGTCAAAAAAAATATTCATCTAACATCTCTTTCTCTTTCTATATCTCTTCTTATCACATCTCTTTCTATCTCTTTTATTATCTCTTTCCACTGTGTGCCTTTTTTTTCTCTCCCTATATAACTAGTTGTATTTAAAGATGTATTGTTAAGTTTGTGCTTATACAAAAATTTGTCTATATATACTTTTTTTTATAACAAAGGGACCTAAAATAAACTAAACAGTGAACCTGCTGTCATTTCCCAAGAGAATACCCAAAAAAGAATTTGGCATGTGAGCATGTCTAGTAACACCCAATTCCAGAGAAGTCAAATGCCCTTGGTTAGCTAACCAATCTGCACACCGATTTGAAATAGTAGTTGTCCAATCAGGGAGATGGAGATGGTGTAACATCAAAACCTCCTGCGATAGGGGTTGAAGAAGCGCATTACTAGTGACACCATTTGAACCATATGAACAACAATGACAGAAGGTGGCGTTTCCCCCGGGGAAGTCCTTATCCTTCTTCAACGTAAGGAAGTGGGACCTGAATCACTATCAACCATAGATGTACTATTAAATAATTATGCGGCTGTGATTTGTTGATGGTGACCTGGATAGTAGGCTTTTGTAGTTTTAAAACTTATTTACATGTGAGGGCTTGTATTGCTAAAGATTTGAAATAGTTTCCATGAAATTCAAAGATTAGAAATTTTGACCCTATTTAAAAAAAAACATTTGATACGTTAATAAATTTTATTAGAGTAACTAATTTTTTTGTTAAAATGGCCCTTTTAAAAGGATTTGTTTTATGACATAATTTTAATTTAAATTTATAAAATATGTATGTTAAAAACCAGTTTAATACTCCCTCTGGTCCAAAATATAAGCAACAAATACACTTTTTTTTGGTCCAAAATATAAGCAACATTCACTAATTTCAAATAAATTAAATGCTAGTTTTCTAATTATACCATTCATTAAATGCAATATTCATATCTACGAGAGACACCAAAGAGGGTATTTTTGGAAAAAAAAAATTGAAACTAGTGAGTATTAATTAAGATTATCACATTTTCAAAGCACTCCTTGGTCTGTGTGTTTTTATACTATGTTACTTATATTAGTAAGTGTTTTGCATACTTTTTTTGTTTTGGTCAACAGTCTTTTACATACCGAAAGGTGTCGTTATTAGTAAGTGTTTTGTATGTCCCATTATTTAACAATATACTTATTTAACTAAATCTTGTGTAAATGTTACTTAAAAAACATTTTTTAAAAATGTGTGTTTAACTATAAATCTCTAAACTTTTGGGCCTACTTCGTATTTTAAATAAACTTACTAGGTCATTCTGTGATTTGTCCTAAAACCGGATTTACAGGCTACTCTAAGTTAAGGGCCCAATGGGCCCACCGGGTCCCACTTCCTTACGTTGAAGAAGGATAAGGACTTTATGACCAAAAACAAAAAAGAAGGATAAGGACTTCCTCGTGGAAACGCCACTCATGACAGAATCCATATCTCAAAACAAACCCGAGACAACTTAAGTTTTTTTTTTTGGTCAACGAGACAACTTAAGTTGTCTGGCCAATTTTATGCCCAACGTGAGAGCCCATAATTATGCCCAAATGGCATTAGCAGATCCAATCCTGAAGAAAAATCCCTGAAGAAAATATATTGCCCGTAACATCGGTGGCATTTAGGGTAGGGAACCAAATTAGTTGACCACAGTAGAGAAGTGTGTGTTTTAACCATTGATATATTAATAAAAAAATCCAACAGTCAGGATGAAGGAAGGGCTACTGGTAGGCCCGGTAAAAGGGTATATTTCTGGTTTATTTCGAAAAGGGTGTTCTAGTGTTAGCTAATTAAGTTATTCAACAACACTTTTATGGAAATTTTGTATTGGCATAATAGTGACAAATATTTGTTACTTGACCCCAGATGTGTATATATACTCTATTGTACGATGTATTTGGTTTTTTTTTTTATGCTTAAATTTACTATAAAGCAAAGCGTTGTTGTTTAAAGATCAATGAAATACTTGTTATTATAAAGTGGAGATTTGGGAAAAATCGTAAAAGTTGAAATTTATAACGAAATAGTTATTGTAATGTTTTTTGTAATTAAGGGAGAATTAGACGACAAAATGCCTAACAATCAGATATTTGTAATCTAAGTTAAATTAAAAACATAAAATTATAGTTAATATAATAGTACTAAATTTAAATAATTAAAGTAATATTGGTTGCTGCGTAAAGCATACACACAATTAAGATTTAGTTATCTGTTGCACTTAATTTTATTTGCAGTTGGTAAATTGAAAGCTTAATAGGTAATATTATGTTATTTGGTGAGAACATGTTAATTACCATGTAATTAGTTTTAATGTTTTTTTTAATGAAATATTAGTGTATATGTTATGGAGAATAGTTAATGATTTGTTAATAGTAAAAATAGACGAAATGAATAAATCGAAATTAAGAGGAGAATGATAAAGTTGTATTTGAAGATGTAGCATTGTGGGTACAGAACTTTGAAGCTTGAAAACACAGAAAGTGACATTTATTTAGCTAAATAAAACTGATGGAAGAAGAAGATAACAAGGAGACCGACAGTGTAAAGGAGCAGTGTAATCTTGTTATAAACAACATTAAGTTTTTTGAAGAGGGTGCTAATTTCTGAATGAAAGTCAAATCTGTCCATGGCCTCGGTATTGACTTCATCTTCAGTACTCTGATATGTGATACATTGTGTTGATATCGGGTATGCCCACTGGAAAAATGTACATGATCTGATTTCACACATGTAAAACAATTTTTTTTTTGTAAGCCAATGTTAATTGTTAGATAATGTTAGTAAATGTTAGCTTTTTGGAGTGGGGAGGATTTGAACCCACTCCACCTTATATCTCCCACTCCTTACCTCCCACACCCCTACCACCAGACCAACCTTATAACTCCCACATGTAAAACAATTTAAGGGGATTATTCTTCGTAGTTGATACTTTGATAGCTGCAACTTTCCCACAATGGCAGTACATATTGTAGTATTGTAGTCCAGCTGAAGTAGTTCCGCTGACGGTGGAAGATGCCATATTTTAGATCTGGAAACATACCCAATAATCAGTGGAAAGAAGTAGTGGAAAGATGAAAGCTGATAGAAGATTAAATCGTGGAGGAAGCTTTAATATTTAAATCATATATATTGCATATAGCTGATAGAAGATATATATTTGAAAGACGAAAGTTGTTGAAGAGGATTAAAAATAAAAATAACACCCAGTAGTTTTGCGCCATGGAAGAGGATTAGCTTGCGACAGAAAGCATGTTCTTGTTCGGAATGACAGTGCGATAGAGGAAAATACAACTAACCCGAAAATGTTTTCAACGGTTTTCAGATTGTGGATCTGACAACGACAACGACCTTTTTACTCGGCTACTCCCTTCTTCTTCACGAACCTTGGCTATAGACGGGAACCAACAAACCACGACGTCTTCTCCGGTGTTCCTTCCGACGAACCTTCGTTCACATACCAATGGTGGCGAATAAGCTTACAGAGACGTAAATCTATGTTAAACTCACTTTAGATGACCAACGAAAGTTGTCTCTCTTAGCATATACATGACAAAGTAACTTTTGGCTCAGTGGTATAATACAACGAATATAAGATTATACAAACATTTTGAAAATTTTGGAAATTTTGCAATTTTAGAAAGTTAGGAATTAGTGGTTTTGAAAATTTTACAAAATTGTGGGTCCAAATTATATTTAACCAAAGTTTATGGGAATAACTCCTATTCTTTATAAAACCGGAACTACCTCCACCTGTTGGTAATGGACTCACTTCTCTGCTGTGGTCAACTAATTTGGTTCCCTACCTTAAATGTCACCCGTAACATCCCTCACCAATCCCCCACACAAGCAGAACTACATGCTTATCGAGGATGAGAACCATCAACATTAATCTTGTGTCACCCACTTGGTTGTCTATATATTCCAAATCTTCGTTGTCTATATATAATTTCCAAAACAAATAGATACTTATGTATAATAAATAAATATGAAATGGGATTCGCTACCGACAATAGTCAAGTGCAGATGTTGAGGGCCGAATTCAAACTACTTATAGAATTATTATTTCGTTGTTGTGCAGATATTTTTATAAAATCAAAAAGATAAATTAGATTTTTTTAAAAAAAATTAATTTAATTGATAAGAAATTATTTTGATGAAAATGTAACAAATATAGATGTTTAATTTGTATAAAAAACTTTTAATTTTTTAAATTCTAAAAAATTAGTTTAATCAGTCAAAGTTATTTAGTAATTATTTATAAATATCTCAGTTTTAATGTTAACTGAAAAAAATAGGTATTAAATAAAAAAATTAAAGCCCCTCTAGTTATAATTGAATAATTAATTAAGAAACAAAATAATATTAATTTTATTTAAACGCTCGTATATAATACCAGCTACATGTTACAATATGAGAAAGATACAATACAGACTTTCTGGGAAGAGATGTGATCGATCGGGTGGCATGAAAATATAATACAAAATCTCAACTAATATATAATGTTTACTCCTCTTTACCATTAAAAGCTAAGCTAAAGCTGTATACGTATGATTGTGATTTTTTTTTGGGTGGGTTTATGATTGTGAATTGTTAACAAGAAAAGTCAGATACACGAGGGGCCAGATTTAAAACACTAGTTGTCAATAGTTTTCTTGATGGGCACAAGCACTTAAAAATATTGTTTGACAAAAAAATTAAAGCACTTAAAATTGAGACAAAGACATGTGTGAATGAGATTAAGTAATTTAACGAGTATTTTAATGAAATTAATTAAAAAAAACTTTTATCATATTAAAAATATAAAAGAATATGTTAAAATCAATCTTCAAATAATTAAATTACGCTAATATTTCACAAATAACATATTTAATTCTTAACAAAATTCTAATATATTTGAAGACTGTCTAAAAGTTAGAGTGAAATCATCATTTGGAGAAATTTCATTTGGTTCTACTCTTTCAATTTCTCTTGAGTAAAAAGGAGAGACTAAACACAAAATATAAAAAGACACCCAAAAAGGACAATCCAATAAGAGCTTAGTACACGGGTTTTGCCCTTACAACGGCTTGCTTAGCTCGTAATTTACATGAGCTATAAACCAGCTAAATATAGATTCATTTAAACACGAGTCTTTTGTGTCGAGTGAGTTTTGGTTCCTTGTAGTGGTACTGAATTCAACACATATCACAACAATAGTGAGTTTTGGTTTATAAGATACAACCACCAAACAATTAACTACATTTTCCCTCTCAGCCATAGAGGTGTCAAAATGGGCCGAGCTTGATTAGTAGGGCCAATTGTACCAATTATGAAAGATGAGTTTGGTTAACGAAATTTAAACTGAGTTTTTTGGTCATAGATACCCAATGCATTATTTATGTTGTTTAAAAGTGATTTAAAAAAAAAAAAAGCCATGGACTGATCTATCTGGCGCACAACCCATGCATGTAATTAAGTTGGGTTTGAATTTGATTGAATTGGTTTTCAAAATTGAATCTGAAATTGAATATAATCCAATAAAAAATTGTTCTCATATTTTTTATATTTTGACTTTCAGTTAATTTGATTTTTGGTTCAATTTTTTTCAACTTTTATTAAATTGGAGTGGTTGATAAACGTCTATTGAGGAGTGTAGGTAGTGCAGCTGTCCAAGGTTAGTTATTTCCCGTGGCCTACAAAGAGCAATGATACATATACACCCCAAAAATATATCCACCCATCCAACACCTCTCATATCTCTCTATCTCTTTCTAGCTATCACATCACATATCACATTATTTTATCACTTTTCTCTCATCTCTCTCATTCTCTCTCCGGTGGTAGATTAGGACATGGGTGTCCACCAATCATTTTTCATATCTTAATTATACTATCTGTGTTTACTTATCTCTTATTGGTTAATTGTCTTTCGTCGGTGTTGTTTCGTGGGATTTTGTGTCGTATTCAATAGCGGTGCTGATAATAAAAACAAACAAAGAACTTGGAGTTGGTAGTCATCGCATCGCTTTAATTTTTTCCCTCTAATATTTTTCATATCTGTTAGTACTATTGTGTATTTTTATTAGTCAGACAGGCACTTATTATATATATTAAAGTGGCTAGCTGGTTACCATCTCACACATCAGTGATCAATCACAAATTAAGAGAAGAAGAGGGAGATGGGGAGAAGGGAGTCATGCCATCCATTGTTGAGGGATACTGGTGGGAGAAGAGGGAATAACATTAGCAAATACAGACATGGGTTTTCTGCGGCTGAGATGGAGTCACTTGCTAGCATATGTGAGGCTGTGCTGCCTCCATTGCCATTGGATTCTCTGAAGAAGATCATCAGAGTGGAAGACCAAGCCATTGTTAATGATGTACGATCTTTCTGGAACACTTCTGCTTCTCGCTATCCAATCCCTCATGAGGTACACACATACATACACGATATGTGTATATATTGAGTAATCTCAACTGTATATAATTTGATTTGATTTGATATATTTAACAGTTTCTTCATCACTGCTTCTCTGTTCTTCTCTCTCTGTCTTTTCTGATCTGAAAGAAATCCCTGATAGTTTCAAGTCACTGATGTTTTGCATGTGCGTACCTACTAAGACCACGTATAAGTAAGAGGATTCATTCATTCAGATAGTTTCAAAAGTCCACAATGTTATAGGGAATGATTTCAAAATAAAAACTAATTAATTTTCTACCACTCTTCTAGCATAATGAAATAGAGGGATTGCAACATGTAAAATTGAACCACGAATGATTAAATGTTGTCTTTACTTCGTATACTTGAAAAGAGTAACACATAGTAACAACTAAGATTTCGCAGCTATTTATTACAGCTCCAGGTTGTCCATGTGTAATGTTAGAACTTTAACCGGTTTGTAGTACATGAGAAGCACGTGTTCTTATATTCGCACACCACGGAAAAATATAGATACATTCTCCTTTGATTTTTTTTAAACTACATCATAATCTTAATTATAACCTACACATTTTAAAGATAAATTCATCCTTACTTGTTTACTTTAGACTTCCCCGTTCTAATATTGCGTAAGATTATTTACTTATTAATTTTTCTGAATTGAAAGCGAGAGAAACTGAACCATTTCCCTCCCTGCAAAGATAAGAAATTCCATATTACTATGCAAGGTACTAATGTATTACCCAAGAGGCGACCATGACAGTATATATAGATCGAACCATATACATGGATTCATTTTTTTTTTTGCAGTATAATTTTGACTGGTTTGGTCAGTTGCAAGAATTCGCTGTCATAATAATTTGGAGCCCAGTGGTGATACAAAGGGATAGAGTAATTAGTATGACTCCAAACTTTAAAATATTTCAGTATGTGCTAATGATAAAAATTTCAGATTCCAGTTATTTTCCAACCTTATTTTTAAGGTATTAAATTACTTTGTGTAATCGTTTTGGTGGTGGTACTTTATTTGGAAAACTTGAATTTGAATAACGAAATGATTTTTAAATTAGTTGAATAATCTTTTGTCTACGTTTTTAAATTCACATCTCATAATATCATCATGTTCTACTTTCAATGGGCAACAGGTTGCTGAGCTGATAGTGAAGAGGGGACTAATAGAAGCAGTAATACTGATTAGAGTGGTTTTATGGCTTCTGGCAACGAGGTTGGGAACCTTATTGCTCTGCGGTTTGCTCTGTCTCAGTGAGAAATGGCCCTTTATCAACAACTTCTCAAGCATGTCTTTGGAGAAAAGAGAAAAGATTCTGCAGAAGTGGCTGAAGCACAGGTTCCTCACACCCATTAGACTCGCATTTGCTTACCTCAAAATCATGTGCCTCTATGTTTTTTTCTCTTGGGTATAAATTCTTCAACCTTGGTCCATAGTTCTCATATTAATTGATTAATTATATTGCTCGCATTTGATATAATGAATTCATGTCAGAGGTTTTTAAACATGCCAAAAACTGCGCAGTTTGTGAAAAATTCTTCTATATTTGTTGCAGGTTGATGAAAATGGTGATAACCCAGCATGGAAAGCCATTGGATATGAAGTATCAGGTGATGAGGAAGAATTGACCAATAATGCCTCCTCCAAAAGGAGGCCCCTTGAAAAGGGGATTATAGAAACCATGCATGAAACTGACTCAACTCTTCAACAATCCCTTGCTGAGAAAGGCCTAAATGTTACACTGGACCCCAAAAGCAATACCCTCAGAGTGAAATGTGATGCAATAGTTGTTGGGTCTGGTTGTGGGGGAGGTGTTGCAGCTTCTGTCCTTTCAAGTGCTGGCCACAAGGTGGTTGTTCTAGAGAAAGGAAACTACTTTGTTCCGCAGGATTATTCATCTCTAGAAGGGCCTTCATTGGATCAGTTATACGAAGGTGGAGGGCTCCTAGCTTCTGTGGACTCGAGAATAATGGTTGTGGCAGGATCAACAGTTGGTGGTGGCTCTGCAGTTAATTGGTCAGCTTGTATAAGAACACCACACAAAGTGCTTAAAGAATGGTCTCAGAACCACAAGCTTTCCCTCTTCTCAAGCCAAGAGTACCTCTCTGCGATGGAAACTGTGTGTGAAAGGATTGGTGTCACAGATAATTGCACACACGAGGGGTTTCAAAACCAAGTACTAAGAAAAGGGTGTCAAAATCTTGGACTGAAAGTTGACTACGTGGCTAGAAACTCATCAGGGAATCATTACTGTGGTTCATGTGGTTATGGTTGTCCAAAAGGAGAGAAACGAGGGACTCAAGTTACATGGCTTGTGGATGCAGTTGACAAGGGTGCAGTGATAATAACAGGATGCAAAGCTGAGAGGTTCTTGTTGGAAAGTAATGGGAATGGGTACAAAAAGAAGAAATGCTTGGGAGTGCTGGCAAAGGCTTTAGGCAGCAAAGTCACAATGAAGCTACAAATTGAGGCAAAAGTGACAGTTTCTGCAGGTGGGGCAATTCTCACACCCCCATTGATGATCTCTAGTGGGTTAAAGAATAAGAACATTGGAAGGAACCTTCATCTCCACCCTGTGCTAATGACATGGGGATACTTCCCAGAATCAATCTCAGACCTGAAAGGCAAAGTCTATGAGGGAGGTATAATCACGTCTGTCCATAAGGTTCCATCATCAGAAGATCACTCAAAATCAGATGATGATGATGCAGCAACAAGAGCCATAATTGAGACACCTTCATTAGGACCAGCATCCTTTGCTGCACTGTGTCCTTGGGAATCTGGACTTGACTTCAAACAAAGGATGCTGAATTACCCAAGAACTGCACATTTGATCACAATAATCAGAGACAAGGCCTGTGGACAAGTGACAAGAGAGGGAAGGATCAGCTACAGAATGACTGAAACTGACAGAGAAAACATGAGGGCTGGTTTGCAACAAGCATTGAGGATTCTAATAGCAGCAGGAGCAGTTGAAGTAGGCACACACAGGAGTGATGGTCAGAGAATCAAGTGTGGTAGTAGTGAGAGTGAAGTGGAAGAGTTCTTAGATAGTGTGTGTCCAGTGGAGGGAGCAGTGTTACCAGGTGATGAGAAATGGAGTTTGTGTACCTCTGCACACCAAATGGGGAGTTGTAGAATGGGAGTGAGTGAAGATGAAGGGGGTGTTGATGAGAATGGCGAGAGCTGGGAGGCAGAAGGGTTGTTTGTTTGTGATGCAAGTGTGCTTCCAACTGCTGTTGGTGTCAACCCCATGATCACAATCCTATCGACTGCATACTGTATCTCAAATAGAATTGTAGATTATCTTAAAACTTGATTAAATTTAAAAGGGCTCAAATATCATCAAATATCAAATATATATTGGAATATCTTTAGAATTTACTTACAATGTTATATATGTATGTAAGATGGAAGTTTCATTTTCAAGCATCTTTGTGTTGTTTAGGATGTCGATGTTGATGTTTGAACATCACATTTTATTTTTAGCAATACTGTGATTCTTGTGTTATAGGAGATACAGAGCTATCATGGATCCTGCAAATAAACTATTGCGATAAGAGCTAGCATGGATTCTTGATGTTGTAGGTAGAAATAAAATGTATGTTGTACTCGGTGTAACTAAAAATAGATATTATTATTATTATTATTATTATACCTATAATAAAAAAAACACAAAAGAATAACCGCAAATTTGGTGTCTTAATTTTTTTTCCTTAAATACCTCTATAGTAACTTCTACTAACTGTACTCTTTTAACTAATTTTTTGAAATTTAAATTCAAATTTAAATATATCAATAATTATATTCTACCATACATTCGTCTGTTAACTATTATTAATGATAAACCATATTATTAACTTAAAAAATATAAAAAGTGGACGGTGCCGTCTGTCCACTAGTTATATATAAAGTAAAGTACTCAGGACTGTCGTTTTCTAGTCAGGCGGTCCCGGTACTTAGGATTTAGGAATAGGATGGAAAGTGGCACGATCGAGTAGTATGGTAAGCATACCAAATAGGATGATGTATACGCCAAGAGGAAATAAATGCTGAAATGCTTCCAAGCCACAACGTGCACCTAATTTTTGGTAACATAATTGAAAGTGTTTATAAGGAGACTTTCCTTTTTCCAGATAATTTATTGGCTTAATTTATTCTCTTTCAAATAATAAATCATAACATTTCTTTTCATATTTAAAATCTATTAAATTAATTATGTATGCCTTTTTTATAATTTTAAATATATTTCTCTTTTAAAATTCTATTTGAAATAATTAACTATGCCTCTTTCATAATTTTAAACATTTTTTATTTATATGTCCTTTAGATTTACCTAAATCAAGACTCATGTGATATACATAATATTCAATGGATTCTACACCTAAAATCAATTATATTCAATAAAAAAATTTAATTAATTTTCATTTTTCTCAAAGGAAAGAGAAAACTTGCTACTATGAGAAAGAAAGTTCTTAACATATATAATCTCAAATTTAATTTGCCATTTCTCTTTTGAAATGCAAAAAGTCTAACATAAAAAAATTGAAAAATTCGCCTCTCAAGACCATTCGAAGAGAAAAACCAACATCAACCTTTTGCTTCCACTTCATGGTAAGTGTAAGATTCATCACCACGGTGACATAAGAAAATTGAAAAATTCGCCTCTCAGGACCATCGGAAGAGAAAACCAACATCAACATTTTGCTTTCGCTCCATGGTAAGTGTAAGATTCCTCACCACAATGGTATAAGAAAATTGAAAAATTCGCCTATCAGGACCATCGGAAGAGAAAAACCAACATCAACCTTCCGCTTCATGGTAAGTGTAAGATTTCTCGCCAGAAAAATATAATGCTTGTCTTTCTCTCTCTCTGATTTTTCTTAACCAAAATATATAAAATTCATTTTATCTTATTCTTAATTTTTATTCATTTAATATTAATTGTAACGAGATAATTGTTTTTTATAGTGTAATGAGATAATATTTAGATAATTGTAAATCACTATCGGGATAATTTTATTTTAATTAAAATTAATATTTGAGTTTTCGAAACCAAAAGTTTGGAATGTGTATATTTCTATATTTCAATATTTTTGATTGCCAACAAAATAGTATTTTTTTATTAAACAAGACCCTCTTAAATATTTTTTCAATTATATTTTTACATTTCTCATGTATGTACAAATACTCATACATATCAGCTTGACAACTTGGAGATCTTGCCCAGCTTAATTGGCTGCTTTGCTGTTTTCTGATGCAATGAGCACTGCTCATTTGAGATCTTAATTTTTGATTTGTTTTTTGCTTCTTGTTTGTTCGTTAATTTTTGTATGATCAAAAAAATACTCGTATAGTAGATGAAATACTTATTAATCAAATAAAAAATTGAATTCTCCTCATGCAAGTAATACTCTATTTTATATAGAATGATCTTCATTTAAACATACGGACTTCAGTATTGTATTTGCTATTAGCTGGAGTCATTGCTACTTGCATTATTGGATTTGCATTGACAGTTTGACACCATTTTTGGAGAACATTTGTGACTTTTTAAACTGAAACTGAAATTTCAGCCCTCGGTAGTGTATACATGAAATCATTCAGGGGATTTTTAAATATTGATCATTGAAGTTTATATTGAGAGTGATTTGTCTTTTATCATGGTTATTTATAAGGATGTTGCCACTTCTGATTTACATAGTGATTGGACTGTCATGTGCATTATTATTCTTGAGTGTTGTTTTCTCTGATACTTTGAAAAAAAATTCTTTAGTAGTTTTCTGGTGTAGTACATTTCAACCTCCCTCCTTTTTTATTCTCTTTTTTCTCAATGAGTTTCTTTTCCTTATGTTAAAAAAAATACCTATCAGATGTTACTCTATGTTGTAGTGAAGCTCCAAGTTCTAAATCAGTACAGTTTCCATTATGAATATAATCTCACTTACGAGTTGAATTGTTATGGAAAGTGCCAGATCTATGTTTATCGTAGTTATTTAATGTTGCAAGTTGAAATATATTCTTATGCAAACTTTGTATACATTGAGCTTTGATGTTCATGCAAGCTCATTTTTTCTTGGGGTCAGGAAGCATTTGCTATATTAGTAATTAATAGAACAGTGCACCTGCATTTTATAATTTTTGTTACAGATTTATTAGACTTAATTTTCTCTGTCATTTACAATATCAATCAATATTAAAGTTCCATTTTTAGAGTTTATTTTGTGTTCGGAGTTCCTGATTATTTTTTGTTTTTATTGGCAACCTGAAGAAGGATGTTAAGAAGAACAGAGCAGATGGGTGCATGGGCAGCAGATCGAGCCTAACCGGCAAGAAAGCAGACACTTTGTAACGGTAGCCATGTTGTAATAAGTAGGACACTTTTCATAAAGGTGCATAGCATGAATTAATAAGCTCCAAGATTAAGTTTAGTGGTGTTGGCCAATCAGACAAGTAGAACATGCATATAATTATCCTCTTTCTAAAATTCACAATTCTGGACAGCTCAATGCTTCAACATCATCAGAGATGCCACCACGTTAGTGTGTGTGTGTATATTTCTTATTTCTTATTGATATTTTTAATCGGTTTTTCTTATTTAAATTAAACCAGCAAGTATGAACAACAAATATAAGCCCACAACCACTAATAATTTCGAGGACCATACTACGTTCTCTGAAACCAAATTATCTCATCTTTCTGAATTTACAACTCTGGACAGTTCAATATTTCAACATCTTCAAAGACATCATCACGTTATATATATATATATATAACTGTTTTTTCTTATTTTTTATTTAAATTAAACCTGCAAGTATGAGCAATAAATGTAAGCACCCAACCACCAATAACTTCAAGGAACATACTACGTTATCTGGAACCAATTTATCTCTTTATGAAATTCACAACACTGGACAGTTTAATGCTTCAACATCTTCAAAGACACCATCATGTTAGAGTGTGTGTGTGTGTGTATATATATTTCGTATTGATTGATATTTGTAATTGTTTTTTTCTTATTTAATTTAAACCAGTAAGTATGAGCAACAAATTAAATGTAAGCCCACAACCACAAATAACTTGAAGGACCATTGCGTTTGATGTTCTTAGGACTTGGGAAATTACTTTGACTTCTAAACAAGTCACAAGAAACAACATTTTAACCTTTACATTAATATGTCAATATTTATTTGTTAGAGTTAAGTCTCGCATTAAAAATAATGACATCATCATTCTTATTCGGTATCTTTTCAGAACGTGCCATACACAATGGCAAGAGACTTCGTATTTATGCATCATGTCACTGAAGTTGAAATTGAAGATGACGGAAGAAATACTTTTGTTTGTGCTGTTGGAAGGACGTCAAACCAGGCATTCTTAAAGCGAGGTTGGAAGGATTTTTGTGCTGCAAAACTAACCTAAAGGGGGAAGCAAGATCTTGCTTGGAATTAATCCTTTCAATCCAAGGGCCATCCATGTCAAGGTTCTGAGTTGTTGAAATGATGTTTGTGTAACAAGCTAATCTTTTTTGTTTAAGTACTTTATGATAATGTATTTTTGTTTAATTAGTGTATGACTTAGAATGGTTTGTAAGTATCATTATTTTAGTTAACTTAACTAAACATATTGCCTATGTTTTGAATATTATATAATTTTCAATTTTTTTATCTACATAATTTGTTACCATTTTTTTATGTTTGTGGTGGTTATTTGATAATAATAAGTTCACTATTACCATAAAACATATAAATACAGATTGTATTCCTTGTTTCAGTTGTTGACCCAACCCTATAAAAAATCATCATCTATTTTAAGAAATTATTAATTCTTAATGTTTAATTATTCAATTTTGTTGAATTTATACAAAATGAACTTCTTCACGCGTGCATTGCACGGGCACCACATACTAGTACTCATACATATCAGCTTGACAACTTGGAGTCTGGAGATCTTGCCCAGCTTAATTGGCTCCTTTGCTGTTTTCTGATGCAATGAGCACTGCTCATTTGAGATCTTAATTTTCGATTTGTTTTTTGCTTCTTGTTTGTTCGTTAATTTTTGTATGATCAAAAAAATACTCGTACAGTAGATGAAATACTTATTAATTAAATGAAAAATTGAATTCTCCTCATGCAAGTAATACTCTATTTTATATAGAATGATCTTCGTTTAAAGAAATAGACTCGATTGGTACTTGAGTTTGTGATGAAATAATTCATAACCAGATTTTACTTATCCTAACCAAACATAGATCGGTCTAGCGACATATTTTCCTCTAAAATACTATTGGCGACAAAAACTCTATTTTATACAATACTAAGGCTACTTCCAAATATATTTTTTTGTTTAAATATATTTTTGGTCCTATAATATAGAAATATTTTTATTTTGGTCTCTATAAAAAGCTAAACCTTTTTTGTTCTCGTATTATTTTTTTTATTTGATCTTAGTCACCAGATGAGTTAACCTGCTCACGTGTCTCAGTAAAATTCTTGATGCTAATTAAAATGTCGCTGGAACTGGGTAAAACGTCTCGTCGTTTTGGCGTGTCACTTGGTCCGGTATCGTCCGACTCTGAGAGTTGGCACATTTGTTCCGAAGTTCACCTCCTCCTCCTCCTCCCTTCTCTCAGTCCCAGTGTTGCAGCTTCGCTCGCCAACAGTTCAAATTGACATCGTTTGGTTCTGACAATGTCTGAGGAGCGAGACAGAGGTTGGGATTTTCACCTCCGAACGCTATCTATCAGTGCCAGAGACTCCAACATCGCCAACGATCCCGCTTCAGATCCCTCTCTTCTTCAATCCGTAAGACTCTTAGATTTTCATTCCAATACTCTCTCTCTCTCTCTCTACATTTATTTATTGTTGTTGTTATTGTTTTGATTAGGTGAAGAAGCTTCATGAATTATGCAAGGCAGAGAATTCCGAGGACTTGGTAGCTAGGGTTTATCCCCAGATTAACAAGATTTTCCAGCGTGCTGTTGCTTCCCTTTCTCAATCTCGAACCTCCAATGGTCTCCTTTTACTCGTATGCACCCCCCCCCTCTTTTGAAAAAATAATTTTATCCTCCTAATATTTGCTTTGGTCTTCAATCCATTCAATTCAATTCAGTGTTTTCTTATTTGGTTCTCAGGAAATTCTTCAGTTTTACCTAGACTTTGGGGAGGTTGTTCTTCACGATGCTGATCCTAATCTCAGGACATTTTTTCGTTCGTGCTTGAGCAGGTAATTCTATGCGTGTTGTGTGATTATCAGTAACTATTCTAGACTTCTAGTAGAGTGGGATTACAAGGCTCGATGAAACAGCTAGCGATTGATGCTAGTGAGCAGAGCAGAATTTCAATATTTCCATGGAAGAGATAATGATAATGTACATAAGTGGAAGACTAGGAATACCAAATAAATAAATAGTAAATTAGTAATGGCAAACAGTTCTTCATTATTGTTGTTCCGTCATGCCACCATTACTAAGAGGCTAGGTGTGAGCCAGAGGTCAGGGAGTCTTGATGGTTTGTTGAGCTTGAGAGAATCTGGAATATTTACCCTACCCGGTCTCAATCAGGGTACTGTTTGCCGCAAAAATCGCATGAAAGGTTATTCCAATAAAACTTTCACCATCTCTTTCCCGACCAATCAAACAGTAATTAAAAGAGGAAATTTTATCAATGAAAAGTTTATCCCACAAGGTCTTCCTGTACTAATCACATGCTAAGAAAGGCTTTTCTTTTCATACCTCCACCTACTTTTCATTTGAGGGGGTTATCACATATTTTTTTTGGTTACCTTACCTATATAAAAGCAATGTTGCGAACATTGGGTTTATCATCTTATAAAATTATTTGTATCCTGTTTGCAGGGAGTTTGCTGATCCTGTTGTTGCAGAAGCAATGCTTGAATTTCTCATTATCAACAAAAAGAAGCTTTTAACTGCCTTCCCTAACTTATTGCCTCAGGTATAGCCTATGCTCTGCTGCACTGTTCATTATTAAAAATATAGCATGCAATAAAATAAAGAAGTTTAATAATTAGTTCGAGAAAATATTTGCTTGATGTAGAGTATTTTATTTAGTCGGGTTCTTTTAGGTGTTAAAGTCTTGAAAATGATAGAAAAATAAAAACGTTGCTGATGGATTGATTGTCCAGGCTTTGGGTTTTTGTTCCAACTGCCACATGCTTCACAATGGAAATTGTGAACTTTTAGAATCTAACCTGAGGCATGAGATCAAAGTGCACTAAAATTAACCTCTTGATTCTTGAGCTTATTCCTTTTGGGCTTTGGATCTTGCCTTTTATCCCAACTAGTTAGTTGCCCAAGCAATGAATGATTTTTCTTTTCAATCAATTTTTTATTGTATTTAAATTATTATTTAGTAAATGAATATTTTAATATGTGTATTCATTAGATTTAAGTATAATATACAAATTTAAATGTTATAAATTTAAACTTTACTTTGTTGACATTTTTTTTTAAATTATGCAAAAAATATATTTAGAGATTCAATTTGAATTTGATATGTAAATATTAAGGGATAATTAGTTTGAATTTGGATTTGGTATTCTGATATTAGGGGATAAGAAGGAAAAGGAAACTGGGATAGATAGGAGAAGAGTAAATAGTGAGAGAGGTCACGTGGAGGTTTTTTAAAAGGCCATATGGTAATGTGTGGGAGAGAGTCTAATGAGTGAGTGTTTCATGTTCAAGAGTGAGGACTTTCATCTAAGGGTGGGTACTGGGTAGTGACAGTACATTTGTATCTGATATGATCTATAATTATTCTATCTGATATGATCTATAATTATTCTTTTGGCAGTTTTTTCCGTTGTTGTTAAAGCTGATAGCTTGGAATGCTGAAAGGTATGTACCTTTTTTCTTCCCTTTTTCTTGGGTTGGTTTGTTTTTGGGGGAGGGGGGGTATAAAGGGAACTAAGGTAAATACTTTTTTCTGCCATATTCTAAATCAGTTAATACAATCTGTAGCTGATCCTATGCTCTATCTTTTGCTTCCAAATCTTGAAATGCACAACGCTTATTAGTCTTTCTTTTTCCTTTTTCAAGCATTTTATGCTTCAGCGTTGCAAAGAATTAGTTTCAACAGGGAAGTTGCATTTTTGTTGAATTTTGGTGTTAGAGTGTGTCTATTAGGGATATTGCCTAAATATTTTTTTAATCTACTCTTGCAGATTAGCGAAACTAATTTTGAAAGCCTTTCCGGGATTGATGTCACCTGGGTCATTTCTTCCATTGTTTCCATATTTACTAGACTTGCCGAGTAAGTTAAAGTTATATGACCATTTATATAGTTTACTGTTTCATTTTTATAGAAAAAATTAATATATGTTAGATATATGAAAATATCTCAAAGTATGTGTTATTAACAGACCCCCAATCCGGAAAGTGTATGAAAGGAAGAATAAGGATGGTCCCAATGATCCAATTGGGCCAGCCCATGTTAGTTAAAAATAATTAAAGATATTGTTAGATTTAGTATTTATGAGAGAATTTTTTTGCAATAGAATTATTGAAAGTAGAATATAAGGAGAATAGGGCAGAATAGAAGAAATAGGAAAAGATTTATAGAGTGAATAGGAGAGATCAGGATTCTCGAATTCCTGAAGGTAGACAGTTTTTGTAATCATTCTTCTCTTCCTAACCTAGGGTTTCTCTATTCCCTTCTGGCTAAGGAAGGTTACAGCAATAAGATTACATTTTTTCTTCATTCTTTTTCTAATAACTGAACCGATATCTATCAATGTGTTGATAACAACTTAGAGCAATTTAGAGTATCTTAAATTATCTTTTAAGATTGGTTTTCATATTTCCTTATATTTCATGATTAGCTACTGTGGATGCCACTTCCAATAAGCTTGAGGATTTTAGGATATACTAATAATCTGCTTTTTTCTTATCTCCCTTAATAACTTTATCAATTCAACATTTTCCTGCCCATCTTTGCTAGTTTTGGTAGTGGCATTGGAGAAGGTGGAAAAAAGCTCGGGACCACTAATTGGAAGCAGCATAGCTTCAATTCAGAAAAATACAGCTCCTAAGGTTATCTATGATATTTTGAATTTGAGCAAGTCTAGCCACAGTTGCATTAGCACACTTCAAGTCAATTTTGTTATTTTAAATTTAGATGCTACTTGCGCTTATGGATGAAGCATATACTGGTTCAACTATAGAAGATGGTGGAGCAGATTCCGAATCTGAGGATAGCAGTGCAATTGATGTAGCTGATCCTTTGTTCCTTGAGCTCTTAAAGGATGAAAATGATGGTATCGCTGTATGTTCACCTTTCATCTTGTTAATCACCATTGTCAGTTCAATTTGTTTTGGTTCTTACTTTAAAGGTCAAAATTCAAGTTGTTGAGCCATTTTTCTCAACCGTCATGTTTACCACACATCGATAGTCACTTGGAACAAAGGAAAGGACTGATAAAAAGTTCACAATAACTAACAAATCATAATACTTTCTAGTTTCTACACTTTGAAAGGTTAATATCCACTCCTACTAACGAGAGTCCTCTTTCATGAACATGAGACACTCACTCACTAAACTCTCGTACAATCATCCATATGGCATCTCTTATTTTTTATTCTTCTCATTTTTCATATTCAAATTCAAATGGCCTTTATCTCAACATATCAAATTCAAGTAAATTCTATTTTTATGTCAGGAACGCCCCTGGTCATCTCCAGTGATGGCCACAATATTACAGGCTGCAGTCAATAATCCTTACTCTGATAGGCTGAAAGCAGTACTCAGCATGGCGCCTCGTCTTCTTGATGTGTACTTCTCCATAGCATTACGCGATGTCAATGATTGTAAGTTTTGTTTATACATTCTCAATGCTTGTTTGACTTGGCATCAGTGGATTATATTGAGAATTTTATTATAGATATATATTCATGACCTGGCTGTTTACAGTTGTTTTCCTCATTCTTTTAAACACTTTCAGCTTTGATCTGTGCATTGATTCCCCTGCTTATGTCAAGATTTGCTACATTATTTCCGGACAAAATATTTTCTTATGAGGTATTGATTATATCTTGTCATATCAATATGTCAGAATTGCTGTTGAGAACTGCATTTGAAAATGCATGTAGCTGTGCTTAAAAGTTTATGCAGACCAATCATTTACTATTCCAATCTCTCCATTTTTTAAATATCAGCATTAGTAATCTAGCTCAAAGGATTGAAATTCAGTGGCATTTTTTTTTGCCTTCCGTCAAGTTCATTATTAAGGTATTCTATTAAATAACAAATACGTTATTGTTGTTTTTGTTATCACACTATTATTCACATAATACTATTAGCAAAACCTTTTAACATTTCTTTTATTTTGCTATATATATACCACTCTGCAGTCTAAAACTTTTTACCTGTTATTCTATTAAATAACAAATACGTTATTGTTGTTTTTGTTATCACTATTATTCACATAATACTATTAGCAAAACCTTTAACATTTCTTTTATTTTGCTATATATATACCACTCTGCAGTCTAAAACTTTTTACCTGTTATGGAAAAATGAAAAACAGATAATGTTCCTTCAAGGAAGGAAAAACAGGCAAATGGTAGCAAATGTTGTTTCGTACAAATCAAAGGCACCAAAAGGCCTGCCTAAGGCGTTGAGGTGAGGTGCTAACATCTCTTGGTGCCTTAGGAGTACCTTTTGGTTAAGGCAAGGCACAACTTTAGCATCTTATTGATGTTAGTATAAAAATCTAGAAGCCCTGCTTCTAACTTGCTGTGGTGCTAAAGGGGGTAATGATCACAAAAGAGAATGACCATTTGTAGGTCTTTGGGACTCTTAGCAGAAAGAAGCTTAGGGTATTGTAAATTGAAGTATTGACCATCGTGATCTTTATTTCAACTGTGAATTTTATGCTTGAGTAGTTAATGTATGTGGAAAGTCAATGCAAAATAGTCAAATATTTAACTGCTTTCTTTTTCTATTGTCAATGCCTTCCTTCAGTAAGGTTGCACTTTTTAACGCTACCTGCCTCAAGGCATTAACCTTCAGGACGCCTTTTTGTTTTTGTGAATTTTGCTTCATACTCATTACTTTGTATTCTAAGTTCTGCTGTACTTTTAGGTTCATAAGCGGCTTTTGGAGTTTATGCTCTCTACATTTCAGCGCTCCCCACACTTCATTGCCCTTTTAAAGGTATTTTCTGACAACCGCTTTTATTTATTATTTTACACATGTAGTTCAACTTTTACTTGTTGATCTACATGGATCCACCTGATATCATATTTAAGAGAGATCGCGAGATCATTAAGATTGTAAACTGAAAGATTGTGCTTTGTGACTATAATTATTTTTGATAATGCACAATCATACCCCATCTTGTACCAAAATTTAATTGTTACAAGAATGGGGGAGACAAAGGATAAACTCTTGACCATCTATTTAAAGAAGTCTTCATACGTTGTCAAGAACCAACCCTCCTAAACTTAAGAAGGCTCATGAATGACTTTATATCTAACATCTCATACGTTTTTATTGCAGAAACCTATCATGGACAGACTTGGAGAAGCTTATGACAGCCCAGACAAGGTTAGTCAAGAACTATTTTATCTATAATAATATGTGGGAGTGATGCAACAATCTTGGATTGAAAATTCATTGAATTTTCTCTAGACAGAATTGGCATTGCAATTATGTTGGGCCATTGGAGAGCATGGTGGTGGTGGTGGATCTCACAAAGACGAAGCCCGTGAGCTTTTTGAGAGTTTAGAACTACTTCTATATGAAAACCTTTCCTCAAGGTATGATGTAGCATAAACCTTGCTTCTTCCAGTTTCGAGAGATTTAATGGTAATTGTTCAGTGACTAATCTACTTTGTTTACTTGGAAGTCGCCTGGGCATGATGCAGGGTGTATCCCTTAGTTCTGATAAGGATACTTACAGAAGGTCATCACAGTCCAGGCTTTTATGTTTTGTTGTAACAGCCATTGCAAAGCTTGCTACGCATCATCGAGAATTACTACCAAGAGCACGCGTATCCTTGGGCAAGGTATCCATGTTGGTTTCACAGGGCAAAGCATAAGAGGTCATTGATGTAATTATCTTTCTTATTAAGGACCTGCTTTTCAGGTGGCTCGGTCTCGAATTTCAGATACGAGAGTATGGAGGCGTGCATGTGATTTCCTGGGTTTGATGAAAGACCCTGCTATATGTTCATCCATATTGGGGCCTTCACGGTCTTCACAAGGCACCCCACAGACAATTGGCAGCATAAACTGGAATGAAGGTGCAACAAAGATGGTCGCACATATTCCTTTTTACATTCTAGGGGAACAAGAAGGTGAAGGATACTTCGCTCCCTCTCGGTTATTCATTTATCTCCATTACCAGCACACTCTCTATATGAGAGTACCTGTGGAGAAGATAATTATATTTTATTTTCCCACTCCCTTGCACACTGCACGTGCTCTTGCTCACTCATATCTCCTGCATGTGGTTTTTACTTGTACAAATCGGTTTATTCGGATAATAAATAACATTAGGGTGTTGTAGGGAGGATGTGTAAATATAATATTATGTAGGGTAGTATCTCATATTGCTTGAACTTTTGAGGATGAAAGTCTGATAAAGCCAAAAACTGGGACAACCTTTTATTGCAGGTCTCGGGCCCACTTTACCATTTATTATTTCACCACCCTAGAAGTCACCGTACAAATCCGAATTTTGGTGCTTGAGATGAACTGGATTATTGATTTTTCCTTTGTGAAAATGTTACTTACTTTTGGGTTACTTTCTTATTACAGGACCACCTTTTCATGATTTCTCTTTCTCAGACATCCTTTCAAGAAGATAATGGCTGCAAAAGTTGTACCAAGTCTTCCCCCTTCCCTGTGTAGTCATTTTGAATTTTTCTGATCAATCCGAAATTGTAATCATTTTTTAATCTGCACTATTAAACCCTCCCGTAAATAAGTTATTTTTTCTCCTAATTTCTTAGTTTGTTTGCTTGGCTTCTAACACTGTCACACTGAGTGTAATTTAATTTTCTATCAAAAAAAAAAAAAGAAACAAATTTAATTTTTTTTAATAAGTGTAATTTTTTAAATTAATGATGCAGTGAATATAGCATTTTTAATAATTTATTTCTTGATTTCTCAACCTTAGGATACTGGTTTGTAAGACCTATATGTCGAAATTGATCACCCGAATTCAACTCGGAGATGAAGCAACAAATTATTGCATGCAATAATAAATTCGTGTGTACCTCCATATTCAGTTTCTTTTTTTTTTTGTACTAACCATATTCAGTTTCTTTGATCAGAGGGAAAATAGTCATTTACGTAAAAATTTAGAGGCTCATAGAATATCCTCATAACATAGCTCTGACTAATCGACTTAATTAACGTTTAAATATGTCAGCATACCAATTTATACATTTCATGCTTCACTATATAATATTTTGTTTTTTTGATAAAGGAAACTATGATATGATTTATATGAAATGAACACTAAAAAGATTATTCTATGTAATCATTCTGATGACAAAAAATATTTTAATTGTCAGTAATTATTTTTAAAATTTAGCTATTAGATTTTTACTGTTGTTATTTTATGTAAAAAATATAATTACTCTGATAAAATCTTTCAATAGATATTTATATATTTTTACCAATAAAATATAACAACCTGTGTAACATATATAGCTAAAGTTTACATCACAATTACAACTACAAATTTACAATATTACAAAATATAATTATGTCTAAATGTTATTTTGCTAGTCATTTATTTCAAAATATAATTATTTTGCTACTTCACTTATGTCAATTATTTTGCTAGTCATTTTTCTTCTTGGGACTTGAATCTTTTTGTTTGTCCTATTAATTTTGGCAAAATGTTATTCTATTTTTCAACCTGACCCCTAGTTATTTTTGGTGAAAATAGTTAGGTTGAGTTAAACCGAGTTACACTAGTTCTTTAACATGTATATAGCAGATACCAGTTATCCAGCAGATATATTGACCAATCAAATTGATTAGTCTAGTGTGAGTTTAATAACTATATTGAAGCAAAATTATGTTGAGTGGTCGGGGGTTTATTTGTAAAGTTTGGGATTTCGGTCCACAAACTGAGAGTGTCAATGGATAGATACGATCAATCTTATAACTAAAATGTATATAAAGATATCCATAAATAGAAAAAACATAATGTTCTCTATAAACATTTCTAAAATGGGAGTTTGCTGAAATGAAATGAAGTAAAAGAAGCACTCAACCACCCACCATCAATAAAAATTCTAAATATTCACGTTTTCTAAGATAGTATATGTATTACTCAATCCTACTTTGTTTAATTTTGCTGCCACTGCCACATGATGCTAATTAATTATTCACGAGACAGAATTTTCATTCACCAATTTAAGTACACGAAACTCCAAACATTCTATAAATCGGGCAACATTTTCATTCACCAATTTAAGTACACTAAACCATGCATATTCGACAATAGAACTCAAAGGACATCCACATTCAAACTGTTTGAATTTTCTGTCAAATAAAAGACAGAGAATTACAAAGCAGGAAAAAAGTCATCATCATCCTTTTTACAACATATCCCAAACTCAAAAGTTGACAAACCAAGCAACCACTTCCAAACTGATACACAAAAAGTTTTGACTCCAATTACAACACCGCATTGCCCTATGATCAGACATGATTATTGACAATTGCTTCCATTAAAGCTGAGACAGTGCCAGCAATAACTTTGTTGAATACAAAAACTGTTCCAGAAAGGATAAGCCAATGGCCTATTGGTGACACTTAGAATGCCATGATATAAAATGGTCACAATGCTTCCAGCTTCATGATCATGATCATTACTTGATGACACTCCATCAGGAAAAATGACAAACCCTGAAGGCATGATACTCACATGGTCTGGGTTTCCTGTTCCATTCAGAACACTTGATAGAGCTAACCTCTCTATTGGTGAATAAACCACATAGGAGATGTCTGCTGTGTCTGTGTAACACTCTTGCACATAAATCATGCCTATCCCCTCCGAGCGAGTCTACAAGATTAGACAAAATTAGTTAATTAGGCAAATTTAGTTACTAGAGAAGGGAAATATATAACATTGTATACATCGTCACATGAATTTCTTCGTAACTATATATATGTATTTTTATAAACATTAAAGGCGGCTTAGTGCACGATGGTCCACCATGTGGGGTTTGGAGATAGTAGACGTACGCAACCTTGATCCGTTTCCAGATTCTAAAATGTACCCTAGGGTCACAAGGCAGCAATTTTACCATTGTGTCATGGCTCTAAAATTAGTTGAAATATATGCACAAATTAAAAGTTCCTATGATGTGAGAGCATCCACAAATTAAGATATATAAAAGGAAATGGAAGAAGCTTACATTCGCTTGAATGACGGAAACACGATTCCTAGGATCATTGCCTTGAATGACATAGGAGACTTCTCGAACAGGCCAATGACGTG
Organism: Glycyrrhiza uralensis; assembly: GCA_030159175.1. NCBI lineage: Eukaryota > Viridiplantae > Streptophyta > Magnoliopsida > Fabales > Fabaceae > Glycyrrhiza > Glycyrrhiza uralensis. The sequence continues at coordinate 48,034,751 of BRZY01000003.1, read as the reverse complement.
AAAGCATATCCCACTATATATGTATGTGATCAATCCACAAGAAAGCAAAGAACACAAATATGTGACAATATATATATATATATACACTAGTATCTGGACCCGTGCAATGCACGGGTTAAATAAAAGAATGTGTGAATAATTCAAAAAATAAGAGTAAAATTGTTAAGATGTTTCTTAGTATCCTGAATTTAGTTTGTAAATATAGAAGTGATCATGGTAATAAAAACTGGATACATTATCCAAAAAAAACTGCATACAAAGTTAAGATTTAAATTTAGGCAAAGTAAGTGAAGATATCATAACACAACATAAAGATTATTTAAATTAGCACAGCATTTTGGTGGAATTGGTATAATTAATTCCCAGCGGCGATGTTAAGTATTTCACAGCTGTGAATAATTCTGAAATGACAAATCTACAGTTTGGTGGATAAGCCTGACGCTTACACAGTGCGAGTGTTAAATTTATCACAGCTATGAATAGTTCTGGAATTATAAATCTGCATTTTCGTGGATAGAGATGGAAATAGGTTAGGCTGCTCGACGGCGGCCTATGACCCAGTTTACATCAGGTTCAGGTTAGACCAGGCTTTTTCATGAAATATATCAGGCCTATGTTTTTTTCAAAGCCTATTTAGCCAAAAAGATCAGACTTAGGCTATCTAAAAAGTCTTTTAAGCCTAACAAGCCGGTCTATTTAAGTAGACATAGATATAATTTTTTTATAGTAATATTATTATATTAGATTTTTTATAATGTATTAAAATTATATATATATTTATTTACCTTTTAAATGTTTAAATACATGTTGACCGACATATATATTCAAGCTTATAAACAGGGTCAGTCCAAGACATTGGGAGGCCTAAAGCCAGCTTTGAAATTGGGCCTTTGTGAGAGCGAGTAAATAAAAAAGGGAAAAAAATTGGAGGTCTTTTGCTCTCATGCAGGATCAAACACGAGGCTTCACATATAAAGGCACGGAGTGTTACCACTGGGCCACAGCCTCCCACAATGCATATTCTTAACATACATATATTAATAGCAATTTTTTTTCCGGTGGGCCTAAAGCAAGGGTTTGGGTCGCCTTACCCTTGGGCCGGCCCTACTTATAAAACTAATTGAAGGATAAAGTTGTGATTTATTTAGAGGTCATACAACAAAAATACTTCAATCTTACTCACTCCTATGTCTCTATCCTAAATAAAGCTGAATTTAATTGTCATATTTTATAGTTTGTTATACATGGCCTATTTAGGAGTAGTCCAGACTACTTTTTTTTCGGTCGAAAGTCAAACACTTTCACACTGTGGGTGTGAAATTGATCACAACTATGAATAGTTTTGGAATTATAAACCTACATTTTCGTGGATAGGCCTGACTCTTTCACACTGGGGGTGTTAATTTGTTCGCAGCTGTGAATGTTTGTGGAATGAGAATACTGGATTTTGGTGGACAGGCCTGACACTATCACACTGCAGGTGTGAATATTTTCACAGTTGCGAATGGTTATGGACTAAGAACACTCTATATTTGTGACTAATTCTATACTAATTTAATTTTTATTTTGAGAAATCTACGCTAAATTAATGAAAAGAACAAAACATAATGAAAGAAAACCTCTTGTTGCTTCAAAAAAAAGAAAAAGAAAACCTCTTGCTTACTCTACTGATATTAAAATAGTGCTTTACAATTAAATCAGTTCATTCCACCCCTTTTACAAAATGCTTCATTTCCTGAGCTATATACTCTACACACAAAAAAAAGAAGAAAAACCTTTCTTGATCTTCAATCTCAAGCTCAATGATAAGAAGCCTAAATATGAGATCCTTGGAATTGATGCAGGACAAATCTGAAAATTCAGAAATGATAATATAATCGTTTGTATGGTTAACGCAACATATAATCGTAGATAAAAAAAATCATTACAGAATATATAGTAAACAATTAATAAGGATTTAGGTAATAAACCATGGATGAGAAAAAAAATTCAATTTTGTAATGAATCTAGTAATATAGAACCGCCAAGAATTATAGTGACATAGAAACAGACTAATATTTACATGGCTTTATCTAAGGTGCACAATGGTGTACCATACACAAGTAGAAAATAATTGCAGAGAAGTCCTTGCATTCCCATCGCCATTCTCCTCCTTCATCGTCCTTGGATTATGCATTGCCATTCCTCGCCTTGCCGTTACTCAACCCAAGGAATAAACCAGTGGAGCAGAGTCCCATAAATTCTTCACACACCCCACCCGTTCTTCCTTAACCACCTTCACACCGACACCGATAGCCAAGTTCAATACCCATTAACCATTGTCAAGCGACCTCTCCTTACATCACCTTTAGCTGCGACAAGGCTCCTTTCTCAGCCATTGTGAGCCACCGAGTCTGAGAAGCGATGACAAACTCAGACTCAATGGACGAGTGAGGCCCCTGAAGAAGTCCTCCTCCTTATTGCTACTCTTAGTCTCCGTCGACCTCGTTGGGGAAGACTCCTCCAACTCGCAAGAAACTCATAAGGAAATACGAGCTTCCAAATCGGGCACATTGAAACTGTTATCCTTGTCGGGGAGGAACTCTGACGGAAGCTAGAGGTCAGCATCACCCGTGGCTTTCTCCATGCTTCGAAGAAATTAAGGAACCGTCATGACTACCTCCATGGGAAGCACGACCCTCGAAGCCATATCCTCGACCACCGACGTCTCTACAAAAGAATGGATGGAGGATGGGTTTGGATTAGAGAGGGACAGAGGAGAGACGCGAGCGAGAGAGACGCGAGAGAGAAACAACGCAATTAGTGTATTAAAAGGACTAGTTAACAATTAATTTCTACTTGTGTATGGTACACAACCTATGAAGGTTGTGCACCATAGACGCCGCCTATTTACATACTTATTAGTAAATAGTAAATAAGTGACATGGAAAAAGAAATTTTTGGCTAAACAAATAGGTTAAAAATTAATTATAAAAAAAAGATTATAAATTAGTTTATAACCAAACAATAACTATTTATTATTTACATAATAATGAATATAAATAATATAATATAAATTTAAATATTTAATTTATTTATCATTTTTATTTCATTATTTGATTATATAATTATTTAATTTAATTATGTCATTAATATAAATTAAAGAAAAACAATAATAATTAAAGTGAAACAGAAGAAATGAACATGAAACTTTTAACATACCACAAAGACCGGGGTCCACATACACCATTCATCAAATACATGAAATTAATACAAAGGTTCTACTGAAAGCTTCAAACAATCTGGATCGAACCTTTGACAATAAAACTCCACAAAATAACAAAGAAGCAAGTCACATAAAGTACTACATAGTTCATGTGACCAACAGCAGCAACTGATACACAACAAAATATCCAAAAGAACATAAAGTAAAAAACAGGACCCAGACTAATGTACTCCAGACTAATGAGTCCTCAGTTGGAGATTCTCTTTTCAGAGGAGTTAACTCCTATGAATCATTGGAGAGATCAACTGGATCCTGACTTGCAGAGAAAGTAGGCAGAGGAGTGAATCTTTGTGCCTCCATGGAGGGATTCATAACTACAATTGCAGAAACATTGTTTGAAGGAGTAACACCTTCCTCAGTTGCAACAACCATACTCAGAGGACTCAATTCCATGGACATCTTGGACAAATCACATGCTTCCTGTTCATTAACCTTCGAATCAGTCTCATTCTCATTCTCAATAACAATAATCTCAAATTTTGGCATCAGATCCTGTGAAAATATTAAAAAATGATAAATTAATGATAGTAATGAACAAATGAAATTAACACAATCTGCATTAACATTGAAAGTAAAAAAAATATCAACCCAATTCAATCCAATCCAATCCAAATCCAAATCCAAATCCAAATCCAAATCCAAATCCAAATAAATAACATAATGGAAAACAGACACTGATAATACCTGCGCAACAGCATTGGATGAGCTCCCAATTGTCATTTCCTTTCCATTTCCATGACCAATATAACTACTGTCACAACTCCAATCCTGGTTAAATAGTTATTCCAGCTCAGTATAATATTGGAATTGGAAAAATATACAACATATGACATAAAATTAGAGAAATTCAGAATAAAGCAATTTGATATTGAATGTCAAAACCAAAATAATGGAAACTGTTATTACCACAACATCAATCTGGCCACTCAAAGTAGAGATATCATTAGGAATGAGCTGATTGCCAGAAGCCTGCAAAAGATAAACGGAATGAAACTTACGTAGGACAATACATGTGTAATGAGTAACTGATAAAGTAATTTACTACAAATTTACCTTGTCTTCAGCCTCAAACATAACAACACAGGATTTGTTGAACAGCGACATTCCTTACATCACCAATATGTTAATGAAATATTACCTTGCCACAACTGTCGTCACATGCTTGTTACACTTTTCACAGAATAACATTTTAGAGTCTGGGTATACTGCCTTATTGCACACACAGGCTGTATACCACCAATCATCCTCATGCATGATATGATTGACTGTGGCAAGAACTACATAAATAGATTCTTGGAGACAATGAAAAACATAAAATGGATACATTATGGGCCTAATATTACAATCTCAAACCTATTCTTAAGCTTCACAGCAACCTCACAAGTTGGATTGAATATCAACTTAGTACAGCCAATACAATTTTGCAGATGGATTTTTTCTACATCAGACAATGAAACATATATATATAGGGGGCATATATATATATATATATTATTCAATAATCAACAAAAACAAACTAACAAATGAAAGGAATATAAGAAATTTTAAATCAAAAAAGGCAGCCATATGTCTTATACCTTGGAATTTCTTAACTTTAGCAAACTGAACAATAACCACAGTATTTTGTCCACGTCTCCAGAAACATGTATTTAACCAAGAGCAATACCCATCAGCCTCTAAAGCTATGACATTAAACTTTGTTTTGGTTCCATTTCTTTCATACTCCCTCTCACGTCCGATACCAGTAAGCAAGCCCACAACATCTGCAGCATTTAAGTATGTAATGAAATGAAATGAAATTAAGTAGATATAAACTTAGTGATTTTTTACAAACTATATATATAGACTAATTGCTCGTAAGGACAAAATTTGAAATGCAAAAAATAAATAAACAAAATAAATAGCTAATATCACAATGTTAAAAAAATAAAAAGTAATAATCGTTTGAAATGCAGGATATAAAAACTCCTACACCATTTCGCCCTTTCCCAACCTTGTCTGATAAAACAATTTTTACATTTTGGAAATGAAAAAAAAAATGTATAAACAACGATTAACTAACACACTGTAAAAATGAAGAAAAAAAATCCATTGGAATCCAATGCTCTGAAGCTTTCATTTTTTTTGATTTAGGGATGAGACAGGAATGCAGAGAGTAGGATATGGGAAAGGGGAAAAGCTGAGAGTGGCGAAGCCTGAGGACGAAATCTGAGGGAAAAAGCAAGAAGATTTCGGTTTTGTTTTGATACATGGACATGGATGAGACAGGATTATAGAGGGTAGGAAATGGGAGAGGGAAAAAGCGGAGACTGGGGAAGAGAGGACGAAATCTGTTTGGTCTGCTGGAGTGAAATCTCGCTTCCTTCTTTTGTCATTTGGTGGGGGAATTTGATTTTTGAATTTTTTTTTTTTGGTCAATGATTTTTGAAATTTTAGAAGTGTGTTGTGTTGGGGAAGCTCTGTGTGTGTGTGTCTCTTACGAAGGAAGTTTTGTCTCCTTGTGGGTTTTTTTGGGTTAGCCCAATGGGTCTGTCCCGAATTTTTTTGCCAAAATGTCTGAGCCAGCTGGACTCCATTGCTATTCTCGAACACAGGGCCCAAACTTCTCCTGGAAGTTTTCCTTTCTCTGGACCCAGGGACTTACGAAGGAAGTTTCTTCCATTTGCTTCTCCCAATTCACTTTTTGCCTGTTGTTGTGTTTGCTTTTTAAGTTTTTCCTTTAATAGGTAGTTTTTTACATCTAAAGTGTGCTTAAGAAGCTAATGATCTCTTGACCAAAAAAAAAAAAGAAGTTAATGATCTTAGCAAGTGATACGTCAAGAAAATGACCCAAAGAGTGATCTCCATGTGTACACTATTGAGATTGAGATTGAGATTGAGATTGAGATTGGGATGATAATTAATATGCATCGAGCTTTATTAAACTAGTTAAAAACCAGTATTCTATTAATTAATATATGAAAATAACAAGACCAATTAATTAATATTAGTGATATGTGTTTGTACATATCCTGCTTCTGGATTTAGTGTCACGAAGGAAGTCGAATAATCGCCTTGGCGGGGCTGGAAGCCAAACAGAAGCACAGAAAATGACGTCATTTGCAGCGTCAGGCCTTCCAAAACACTGTACATTATTCTTAGCGGAGTAACCACTTTTGGGTACTTAAGTGGATCTCACTTATACACATCACTTATTTTTACTTTTTTTAACTCAAGTACTAATAGGTATCCAACCCCTCCAATCCAACAACTCTAAAAAATTTACTAAATGAATCACACTAATAACTCTACATCTAATTATAACCCACAAAAATACATGAGACCCACGATGAGAGAAGAGAGAGGGTACTTTTATAAACATCCCTCCCCAATAGGTACCCAAAACTTTTTTTTCATAATAAAAATACCTAATAGATATCCATTAAATACCATTTAGATACCCTCACTAAAGATGCCCTTACTATCCTTAACTTTGATCCTCGAATCTTCAGAACTAGAAGCAACTTTTTTTTTTTTGGTCAACCAGAACTAGAAGCAACTTGTGTCCATCGGTTTGCAGAGGAAGCAACTTTCCTTTTTTTGGGTCAAATATAAAGACTTTCATTTTTGTTTTCTGTTTGGAAAGGACTTTCATTGGGAATTTCTAATCACACATACATGGTTTTCTATATGCACATACATATCCGCGGAACTATTAGTTTCACGAGTTTATTTTTTTTCAACACACATATGTCCGTGGAACTATTAGTTCCGCGAGTTGTAATTTTTCGCGGAACTACTAGTTCCGCGGGTTTATTTTTTTTCAACACACACATGTCTGTGGAACTATTAGTTCCGCAAGTTATAATTCTCCGTGGAACTAATAGTTCCGCGGGTTATAATTCTCTGCGGAACTAATAGTTCCGCGAAGAATTATAACTCGCGGAACTAATAGTTCCGCAGACATGTGTGTGTTAAAAAAAATAAACCCGCGGAATTAATAGTTCCGCGGAAATGTATGTACACGTAGAAAACTATGTATGTGTTATTAGAAATTCCCCTTTCATTAGTATCTTCACTTCTTTCCAGATTCCAATTCTGGGCCCTTCCACTGAACCATTGGCCCAACCCACTACTTACAAAATATCCCCTTTCCCCATCATTTTCCTTTTGTTCTTTTTTGTTTAGGATTTTTTTTAGATATAGGGAAAAGGTGGGTATGCCAAAAAATGGGATTGTATTTAACATGGGTCAAGTGAAAATTAAACATTGGCTTTTTTTTATCTACACATATCTGATGCAGAACTAATAGTTTCGCAGTTGTACTTCAGTGTGAAACTATTAGTTTTGCATGTGTTATTTGTAACACACACACATACAAAAAACACATGCAGAACTACTAGTTCCACACGTTGAACTTCACAGTATGAAACTAATAGTTCCGCACCTACACTGATGCGAAACTACTTACATGTATGTGCCAATAGTAACTTATGTATCTATTGTTAAAAAATCCCTTAAACATTTCCGTTGAAGAATGCATGACATTTTCACATTATCCTTTGGCCCAGTCCATTACAAATTACCCCCCAATCCCCCTCTCCAATGACAAAAAAAAAATTATTTTTCTTTTCTTTATTCTTTTTCTACCTAAATTGCAATGAGTATTTTTTATATATATTTTTAGTCTAAACTAGTGTATCCCTACGTGCATGCAATGACTAATCTCTTCAAGGGGATAAGACTCATTAGGGAGGCAAATTAAGTTCTACCAAGCGAGATTTAAAGCTTGTTAATTAAAGTGAGTGAAACTAGTGTCATCTCACCCAAATCCTTGGTGGTGAGCCTTTTTTAATTTAATATTTTACTTTTGCAATTTTTTTTTCAAATAAGTGGAAAAACATAAACATTTTGTTTAAACTCCCATGCACGATTATATAAGATGATATATCCTCTAAACAGTGAGGGAAAATTATCAAGATTATACTAGAAATTGCAAAATGTTATCAACTTAATCTATGAAACTTTTAATATTTCAAATTAGTTCTTAAATTTAAAATTTTTGATCACATTAATACTTTTGGTTAGTCAATTAGTATCTGAAATTATTCAATAATGCTTATCCGGATATCTTAACTTGGAAACGAAATATTCTCTCCCGACACCAACAAATTATGACAAATGGCAGACTTCCGAGCATGTTACTCGGAGTCTTAATTAAATTTCAATGAAAGAGCCTTCGTATCCAACCCCCGTTGCACATTTGAACTTCACTTCCCATTAAATATGGAATCCTGACAATAAAGTTTTTATATTAATTATTATCTAAATATATTTGCCATAAAGCCAAACTTTAATTGTGACTTGTCATGTCTGACTAGAAAAAAAATGATGGGAAGTTTGGTTTCAATGAAATTTTGTATATTATCCCATTCATGATCACTAGATTTTAAAGTCTACTATTAAAATTAAAAAAAAAAAGAACACAAAGTACTATTAATCCATAATAATTGCCTGAAGCAGATAATTGGATTGCTACAGAACCCCGGTTTTTACTTTAACCCCTCCTCCCCTTCTTCTTTTTACACAATAAAAGAATACTCTTCTCTCGGATTTGGATTCCCTGCACACTGCAGTCACCCTTTCTTTCTCTTTTCATTTACATATTTTTCTATTTTTTTTCTCTCTTTGTCAACGTCAATGTCTTTTCCTGTTTTGAATATTGTGGCACTGAGCATTAGCATCTGCACTTAATTTATATGGGATAGAACACGAGATCACAAACTGAAGACAGTATAAAAAGTTGCACGTAGTGTTTTGACATAAACCTAAATGATCCCTTTAAATAGTACTCCAAGCCTGCTATATATATATATATAATGTTTTGATAATTTCATTTTATAGACAACAGAAATGAGGGGTGTTAGTGTTCTCCAATTCACACAAGCAACAACTAGCTAGCAACCAACACAAACCCATGATGTAAAAATGCAATGCACTCTGAGCTTTTGGCTGCACACATAAGTTTCTATTAATTCATTGCTACCCTACCAATACTGGGGCAATTAACCTCAAATAGGAGGACAGGAGGAGAAGATTTAGATAAATGTCTATAGATTCAAATCATAATTAGTAATTAAAGACTTGTGATTTAATTTTATTCCTTTAATACGTTACTTTCTGTGAGATAATTCAAGGATGAAAACAGAGCAGATTCAAGAGGATTAGTAATGGATGCATGAGTGGAAACATTAGATCCAAAATCCCAAACCCCCAGCTGACATGACCCTTCTCAATTAATGCATGCATATCAAAACATAAAGAATGAGACAAGGTTGGGTGAACTGCCAGTTGAATTTCATGGCAATGTAATGTATACACATTTAGTTAGTTCCACCAATATATTTGGTTTTGCTAACTAGCTAGTTCGTAATATTCAGTTGTGGCCAAGACCCTTTGGGACTACTCCATCGAATCCATCCAAGAAGACCAAGACAAGCAAAAGTAGATACGCAATCAGTGACTCGCCATGGTAGTACTTGAAGGTCATCATTACAGAAAGTGAAGGCCAAATTATTACATGAATACGATTACTTCCTCGTGTCTCATGTGTTCACTATATATACCACAAATTTTCACAAGATGAATGAAACGCATTGATTATTCCATAGCTAGCTAGACTCAAAATTGAAGTTATATTCTACTTAGAAAAATTGAAAGAATTAACAACAAAACGGTTCTGTTTTACACAATACACATACATGCAAGCAATTTAATAAAGAACACACCTTCTTAATTCTAAACACAAACACTTGAAATTCAAGTAAAAATTACTGCCTGTTATAGATAGATCATTTCAAAGCAAACCACAATAAAATTATCTCTCAATAACAACACACCTCAAATTAAACCTTTTGATTTTGTTGTTCATTTATATATACAGAATAAATTTTTCATTAATATTATATTGAAGGAAAGAGATCATGAATGGGAACAAATGAATGTACAGCTGCAAAAAAAGGATCTATATAACTGGAATATATAGTCGGCACAAACATAGGCTCTGCAGTGGGTCACTCAATATATATATATACGGGTTCCTGTGTTATAAGAGACCTGCCAATCCTGCAGTGTATGTGGGAAAAAACCAATGGTACAGTACAATAAGTCTCAATCACAAAGTGAATATATATATATATTTATAGGTTGAAATTGAATGCATCAATATGAATTGGAGGGACCCAATATATATGAGGTAAAAATTATATACAAGGGCCATGAATGTGAAAAAAAGAAATATGTATATTGATGCAGCATCTAATTATGTATGGACATAATGGTTGGTATCATGGGCTTTCCATAAATAATGATATACTAGTATAATGTAGTGAATCAACAACATCTTGTGTGGACCTATATAGATTTCACCTATGGACGACAAAGGCAAATGCTACAGAGAAAGTGACCAATCTTAAGCTGCATTTAAAGCTCTGTTTGTGTCTCGGGAAATTAAGTGATTTTCCTGGCAAATAATTACTAGTAAACTCGTTTCTCATCATGATCCCATGTGATGTTCAGCTTCAACTCATTAATTATGCTTTCAAGTATAGTATGTACAAAATCACTGTAATTCAGTACTAGAAAGTAGGAACACAATATATATGCTTTGATATCAGCATTTTCGATCAAAAATCAAAGACTGTTACTAACACACACAACCCTTTGCTGCTTGCCTGCTTCCCAAGTTCAAATTCAATTGCTGATTTTCGTAGCTAACTATTTGACTCCAATATAGTAAAATTTAAACCTCTGCAGCTCTGCTCCAGGTCTCAAGAAACTGCTCATGATGAGAAGCAAATTTTTCAATGCAATCTATTTGTTCTATTTTTATATATAAAAGTTAACTCTCATCTCTCAAATTGTAACATATGTCACGTCTCAGACTGTAACACGTGTCACCGCTTTAACTTTTTAAAACTTTTAAGCACTAAAATTATTTTATTATTTGAGTTTTTTTTTTACTCTTTTTATTAGAAAATAACTCGTATTTTACGGGTCACGGTCCATATACTAGTTAACTAAAGCAAAAGCATTACATATATATAAGGCATTAAGGCCAAACAAAAGACATAAGGTGGTTTGGGAGAGGAGCATAAAGATTGGAGTGATAAGAAGATCATAGGTTCAAACCTCTCCCACTAATACAACATACTAATTTACTAATATTTGCCTATAAAAGTAAAAGCCAAAAAAAAAGACGACAAGATTGTGGAATATTCCTTAATTCTCTTGTAGTAGTAGTAGTAACAATTGATGATGATAAATTTTATTTGTCTTGGCAGGAGGAGTGCATGGAAGGGACTAGAAATCCAGGTCACTTTCATCTTTAATTGGCGAGTGTGAATGGATTGGGAAGAATATGAACGATTAAAGATGCAGGAATAGAACAATATTAATAGGTCTAAAGGGCCATTATGATGCCATCGTCATCGAAATTGCCTGTTTATATAGTATTTTTTTATTTATCTCTTTATGATAATGGATTGAATTACCCCTTATGTATAGTACTCCTTTAGCTAGTCTATTTGGTTGTAAAAAACAAATAACACTGCTTGCAAAAAAGTGTAAACACCATTAAAACAACCTCAAAACCGAAATTAATTAACACCAGGAATTTTTTTTTCATAAGCCAAATGGCATTAAAAGAAAAAGACAGAAAACACAAATAGTGATTAACACCGGGAAAACTTCTCCTATTATATTTTCTTAATTAAAACTTTCAAGCCACAAATAGGCTGATATTTTACTTTTGGCGGTTACAATGAGTTTTGAATTTTAAGAATTTGTGTCCATTATCGTACGTGTGTTGTGTGATACTTTTTTCGGACTGAAATATAAGCAAAAAAGTACATATATCTGGACTATATTTGGTCTAGATACATGTACTTTTTTGTTTATATTTCAGTCCGGAGGGAGTAGGTTGAGAGAGTAGAGATTTAATTACAATAAAGAAAAACAAATATATATGAAGATTTGTTGGCAATCCATTTGTGAAAGGTGTACGAGGCTTCACATGCTGGCATGTTAAAAGCAACGGGTAGGCCACACGTGTAAGAATGCCCATGTGCCATTTCATCGATATGTTTAGTAGTCATGACATGGATAATTATGTTATGAAAGAGCCATTCCTCTAACTATGACCGGAATCCCTGATTAATTAGATTACATCTTTGAAAACGAAAATACAAAGGCATTTGACCTAAATCTAGGAACAATTTCTTCAGAAGTCATGTTAGTCGGGACCCCATTATATGTGGCCTCAACTCAATGCTCCATGTCATGACATTAATATTAATGCTCATCAACCTCTAATTTAATTGTTTCTTTCATATGAGTTTACAACCAATTCTAATAGAGGAAAAATATTGTCTCACATTCGAATGACTTATGCTAATCGCCCATAATTTGGGTACCACGCTTAGGCTTATAGCCTTGTCGTGGCTGACCATTATTCTACTATATGATGTCGAAACATACAGAACTCTCTCTCTCTCTCTCTCTCTCTATGTCATGATTGCAAGTCCCTACGTGATCAATATCGTAATATATATTTGCGTTTTGGGTACGTAGCACTTTGATTATATATACGCCGGCCAATTTAATAAAAATATTTTAAAGTAATGTTTTTAAAGTGACTAAACAATTAAAAGTTTATTAATTATTCTAAAATTTTAATAAATTAATGATAAATAAACTTTAATCAAATTAAAGATATATAATATATATATATATATATATATATATATATATATATATATATATATACATATCCTTACTTTTATTTTGAGATGATTTTTTTTTTGTATACATATATTAATATGATCAATCAGGATTCTGAGGGCAAAATGGAATTCAATAAAAGACTAAAAAGGGTGAGAGTTGATATGTTTGTTACAAGATGACAAATTAAGGTCTGCTATGTGGGCGACATTTGGTGCAGGGCATGCCCCATCATTAGTTGTCTACTTAAAAGCAAAGGACCCCTATAACACAAACAAATTCGGCTAGCTAGCTAGTGGTGTTTGGGAAGAGTGGATATAATATCACTATAAATGATTGTTTAGGATTTTTCACAATCCTAAATTATATTGATAACTAATTTTACATTAATTGTTCATATATATATATATAAAATAAAATTAAAGTCTAAACAAAATAACTATATGGTCATTCATTATCATCTTTACAAGCTTACACTCTGGCCGGAGTGGAAGGAATAGGATCATATACCCAAGAAACTTGAGCTAGCTACGCGCGAAAGGTTTAACTCACTGACAAAGACTACGCGGGATAGTGTGATCGTGTTTTGTCCTAGACAAAATGGTCACTAAGATTTAACTTTTCAGAAAATTTGCATGTGTCCTGTGGCCCATAACTTTATTTTCGTTTTTGATCCCCTTTCCCCCTCTTCTTTTTGATTGAATTTGAAGTGATCAATACTCCTATATATATATATAGTAATATTTGATGGTAGAGTATTTCGTTTTATGAAGTATAGTTTTCACCGTAGATTGTTGCATCCATATATGTCCTACAATTCAGGTATATATATGAGTACATTCATGCTGGCGCCTGAAAGATATTTACCAGCGGCCAGCGTTAGCGCTGTGCTCAGTACTAACAATGAACTGATCATGTCCTTTCGATCCACTTTGGTATATGAATATTAATGTTTTTTTTTATAAGCCAAAATATATTAAAATGGGATTGACAGCACAAGTAGTGCCAAATCCAAAGAATACAGATAGGAGTTTAGTCAAATGACCAACCCTCACAAAAAAGAGACTCCTCCACTCAAGACACATTAACACTCTTACATGACTGAAAACTAAGAAGAGCTGAATTTTCAAAGTATACCCCCAGAAACCTACATGGTCTCAAAAAGTTCTAGTCAAATGCCAAGATAATCTCCAGTAACCCATCAGTCTCAACCATACATTAATGTTGTCTCAACCAATACTTGAGGAATACATATATTGTGACTTTCTACACTCACGCACACAATATCTATGGATGTGTTTTAATATATACAAGCATATAAATATATTGAGAAAAAGTAGTAAACTTTAATATAAAATTAGAAATTCGAAAGTGTAAACAATAAAGATTTGGTACAAATTAAACAGATAATTTCTATTTTTAAAATAATTTAACTATTTAAGTTGAGAGAGCCGGGATTTAATGTAAAAACAAAGTTTTTAAAGTGACTAATAATTTGTGATTTTATGAAATAATAAATTAAAAGATTTAATTCTAAACAATGAAGAAAATTAAGAAGAAATTAATTCTTCTTATAGGTGTACTTATGATAATAGGAAGAGACCTTTAGAAATTGTAGATCAAATAATGATAATAAATAGCATCAATCAAAATAATATTACTCCTATACATGTCTATTAATTTGGTATATGGTGTTTCAAAATTTAAATCTATGAACTTCAAATTTATATATAACTATTTATACTCAGACATCTTGATTGGAGAAGGTGGTGCATGCATATAGAGAGGCGAACCAGTGTGCTGATTGGCTTTGCTCATCAAGAACATTCAATTAATCGGGATTGGATCTTAGTCTTAGTCTTTTGTTAGCTCATGATAGACGTGGTGCTTGTCTTCCACGTTATGTTATTTAGGTCACTTTTCTGTTTTGTTTTTCTTTTCTCTTTGTATAAAAAAAAAAGTTTTAGGCATTAACAATTGAAAAATAGAATTAATTAAATTTGAGTAATTGTATTTGAGAGAGATCGAAAGAGCTTTTTGATTAAAAAACAGTTTTAAAAAATTAAATACGATAAGCAAGATTATTAGGAGAAAGAAAATAGAATAATAGATCTTCTCCCTTAAAACTTAAAAGCGAAGGCGAAACAATTTTCAAACTTCTATCGCGTAACTAATCAGATGACTCATTCAAACGATTAGTGTAAAGTTGAGTCCCCCACTAAGAATTGCTGTTGCCAAATCTCTTTTGGCGGCACACTCTATCTCTCACTACAAAGGTCAAACTCCCCCTAAAGTTTTAACTCCCCTAACTTCTATGACCCACTTCAAGATTCCGAAATCGCCATACATTATAATTAATCATTTTTGTGGCATTTTAATACATTACTAATAGGTGAATTCTATGGTACCCAGAGAAATTTAAGTGTTTGGGTACCTTGACGAGATGGTTCAATAGAAATACGACAAGTAAGAAAAAAATTAAATATAAAAATGCTGACTCAACATTTACGAAAAAGTTCATTATATTTGTATTATTTATTTTTATATCCCCAGGGAGTTTTAATCAAATACTCAAAATCAAATAAAATTTTTCATATCACTTATTACAATTTTATTTGTACATAATTGATTTTTAATTTTTGACTTATTTTGCATTTTTTATTTATGGATGAAATTTCTGAATAATGATTTAGGACCTATTTGTTACGGGTTTAAAAAATAAGCAATTTTGAGATAAAATGATTCACATTTGTTACAGATTAAAAAATAAGTGATTTTCATGTAAAATAATTTAGAGATTATTTTTTAGAAATTTTGTTGTGAAACAAGAATCTAATTTGTGTTTGTTTGTAATCCTAAAAATCACTTTTTTTAATATTATCTCTCATCTCTCACCTCATTAAAATCAAATTATTTCTCAAAAGGTAGTTATGGATTATTTTATAAAAAAATTATTTTTAACGAAATAATCACTTTTAATTGTTTACGGATTAAAAAATAAGTGATTTTCATGTAAAATATTTAGTGATTATCTTTTAGAGATTTTGTTCTGGATCATAATCTAATTTGTGTTTGTTTGCGATTCTAAAAATCACTTTTTTAATCTTCTCTTTTATACCCCACCTCATTAAATCATTAAAGGTGATTTTTTAATTTATTTTTTAATATAATAATCTGTAACTAACGCACTTAAATAGCTTCTCATTTTAAACTTCAAATTATTTTTAGATTCTGATTATTTTCAAAATCTGAAACAAACAGATAGAAAATCATTAAAATGATTTTTTTATAAAATAATCCGTAACTTACGGGTTCTAGCTTTTTAATAAAATGATTTTATTATAAAAAAAGCTATAACAACTCATAATCTAATTTGTGTTTGTTTACAATTATTAAAAACATTTTTTAATCTTCTTTCTCATCTCTCACCCCATTAAAACCAGATTATTTCTTAAAAGTTACTCCAAATAGTTTATCATTTTAATCATTTTTTAGACTTTTTTCGGCTTCTGATTATTTTTAAAATATGTAACAAATACTCATAAAACTCTTAAAAGTATTTAAAAAAATGTTTTTATATAAAAAAAGCTGTAACATACGGGCTCTTAGTGATTATGTTTTAGAGATTTTCAAGAAATACATAAGCAATTTATGTTTGTTTATAATAATAAAAATCACTTTTTTAAAAAAATTAACTTGTTTGGATACAATGATTCTTCGTGTTATAATAATTATAAACATAATTTTAAATAAAACCCACAAAATAACTACATCAAATCGAGTTGAATCGAAGCTTGAATGGTGCAAAAACTGCGCTGACGAGAGTTTGAAAGTCGAAACGCGAAGATGAGAGTTCAAAAGTCAAAACGCGAAGACGAGATTACGAGCATTAGTTTTTCAACAAAAAATTAAAAATGATAAAAGGTATGTATTTGCAAATAAATAAAAATTAAAGGATGTATTTATAAATAAATAAAAATAAAAATAACAAGATGACATGGCTAAAGAAATACACATGACATTTTACTATAGGTAGGGTACCGATACCCATAAAATTCACTTGGGTACCGTAGTAATCACCTTACTAATATGCATATATTCTTTAATGTCTATTACTTCCACCGTTCGTTTTAATAAGAAACAAAATAGTATATTTTTTGGTCAATTTTATAGGAACAAAATATTATTTTTAACAATATTAATAGCTCATATTCATTTTTATCTTTATTTATGATAAAATCACTTTACAATGAATTCACCTATTTTCCAAACAGAAGAATACAAAAAGACACTTATCAAAGGGTATTTTTGAAAATAAATCTTAAACTATAGCATAATTAATTACAAGGTATTTCCTTAGTCTTGATGATTTTGTCGTATGATTCTTATAAAAAGCACTCAAGTGAGTATATATTATTAATTAAGAAACTCTTAAGTTGCAATGATTAATTATCATATGCATTTAATTTAAAGTTGGCAATTATAGAGTTTTTTAAGTAAAAACTCTCAATTTAATTCGAGTTGAACCCAAATACTTATAAAAAATCTAACTTCTTATCACTTGGATCATATTGATATATTATAAAGTATTTTTTAGAGATATATAATTGTATTCATATAGTAATTCACAAATCTTTTGTATATACATCGATTATTAATTTAAGTGCATATATATAATAAATGAAGAGTCCCAAACCACCAAAGAATTTTCTCCAACTATATATATATGGGTTCTTTGGGAGAGTTGCCTCTTTAGAGCTGGCCACCAAACCCCACTAATCACATCATTGTTCATCTTTTCTTCTTTGGCTTTCCCATAGAGAAAAAGCCAGCCCCAATGAGTTCCGTAGGCAAAGCTGCTACCTCTAATGATAATTCCAATGAGGAGAGTGGTTGGACTACGTACTTTGAGCACTTCTTTAACAACAACATTGATGATAATAACAACCACAAGTGTTCTATGTCTTTATCTGGGGTTGCTTCCTCCTCCTCCTCCCTTGTCTCTGATGCCACTTCTTTGGTAGAGAAAAAACTATTAGCTGAATATCATGATAGCGAACAACAACATAATGTTGAGGAAGAGGAGGATTATTGTTCTATGCATAATAAAAATGGTACCATATCAAGTTTCAAGAAGAGGAAGAATATCATTGACGACGCTTTGGAAGACACCGCAACTTCTCCTCTCAATACTCCCAAGGTTTATTTTTCTTCTTCGTTTTTTCCTTTCCCCCTACATTGTTAATTATCATTTATTTATTTCTAGAGTAAAAGTTTTAAGTTTATTAATTAATCAAAAGCCATATTTAATTAGTTACTTCTATAGTTCTATAATTGTATCCATGGTATTTTTAGGTTTTTATGTGAACCACAATTTGATTTGCCCAAAGTACGGACAGAAGCAAGAGTGATAAGTGATTTGGGGGAGAGACAAATGGGTTAGAGTCATTAGGTCATGATCAGTTCAAATCCTCCCACCAACATAGCATACTAATTACTAACATTTGCTTATACAAAAAACATACGGAAGTACATATAGTAATAACCATTTCTCATGTTCAACCGCAAATTAATTCTCATCACACATAAATATATAACATAGTTTCTTTATTTAATTTTCTTGAAAAGGAAAGGAAGATGCATAAGAATTACATAGAAAAATTAAATCTATATAATTTAAAACAAAAATAATTTTCGTTCCCTTTTCCACTTAATTTTCCTTGTACCTTTCCCACTGCTGAGAATTTAAATAAATTCTTTGGTCCCCTCTTATTTCAGTGGTACTGGTATATATAAACTCTTGTAACATGCATGTTTGGTTGTGGAAGTGTATGATTTATGCCTTTCCAACTAACAAGTTGCCATTCTGTTTTGTCTCTCTGTATAGGCCTTAATTAATTTGCGTATATATAGTTCCTTTGTCATATGGTAGCAAACTTTCTAGGTTGATATATTAGTTAGTTTTATGTTAAAATATTCTCGCAAATGATTGAGTATTGCCACATATGTAGGTGATCGATGAAATATATATGTATGAATGGTTTTATTTTATATTATAAAGATCGAATATATATATATATATATATATGCATCTCTATATATATATATTAGCACACAAAGAAAATCATGCTGAAACATGTTGTAGCATGTGTAATGAATTGAAGCATACATTTTTTACTGTTGCACAAGTCCTTTTCCTAGTAGTAGTATAGGACAATACTAGTTTTACACTGAAATAGTACTAATGTGTGTGTATGTGTAGGACATATATACTGTGCAGGAAAGCACAGACGAAACAGGAGACAGAGCATAGAATAAATAGAAAGGTAGGAAGAGGATGAGGTGACGATCATCGAGTAAGCTGAATATGTGTATAGATATAATAAGCTATAAGACTATGATTTTACTATACTCTGACAGAGCTATACCAATTAATGTTCCAGACGATGAATGATTATTCAGATTGCATGTATGTCTCCTTCAAAATCTCTATTGCATTAGTATCGATTAAAGCTGTAAAAGGGGTTTTTTGTTACTTTCACCAACGAATTTAATGCATTTGTTATCCTCTTCGAAGATTTAATAGTGTAGCAGTGGATATGTAATAGGAAAAAGTTTATTAGACACACTTATGCTCTTTTACGTTTGGAGAGAGATAGAGATAGATGAGAGATAAGTGATATATGTGATAGATGAATGATGTGACAAGTAGAGAGAGATAAAAAAAAATAGAGATATTGGTCGATGGATGTTAAAATTTATTGAGTGTTTAAAAATCATAACTCTATGCAATATGCATGCACGATCCCAGAAGCAATAAAACAGTGAAAAGAAATCATTATTATTATTATTAGTTAAATCATACCCTTAATTTTATAATTATATATGATGCCTAATAAAGCTACTTGGTATATACTATATACTATCTTTTAGGATTTGGCTATTGTGAATGAACTCTTATTTTAGATTATAAGAAAAAAATATTATAACACATCTATGATTTATTACATATATATATATATAAAATAACCATTGTTTTATTCATAAAATGAAGTACTCACTGCATAGAAACTAAGGCCCTGTTTGGATAACAAGCTTATCTACTGCTTATGGCATAAGCTGTATAAGCTATTTTTATAATCGAAGAAAAATTATAGTGAAACTTATTTTATATAAGCCATAAGCTGTTTTGATAAGCTATCCTGGGTAGTTTATGAAAAATAAGCCCAAAACAGCTTATGAATCAGTCATAAACTGTGTTCATAAGCTCTGCATAAGCCAATCCAAACAGGCCCTAAATCCAATATTTTATAATGGATAACAATTAATGATCTCCACCCAACAAAAAGCAATCCTTTCACATCGAGGAAAAGTCCAAAAAAAAAACCTTAAAGCTGATTTGATCAATTTTTAATGAATATATGGTAAATTAAAGTATCCCTCGTATTAATATGTTCTTTGTTTTTTTATAAATACAAAACTTTAAAGAAATAATTTGTTTTAATTGATAAAATAATTTTTAAAATTATACCAGTTTTGTATTTTACATAAAAATAATGTTACCATGGTTATTCCATTTAAAATGAGAAAATAATATATCATTTTTATTCCCACATATTGATTTGATACATACATGTATGTGAGTTTAGTTAGGCCTATTCAGGGGACATTATCCTGTTTATGGTTTGTGGACTGCATTTTCTGTCCTGCAGGTTATCTCGTAGGTGTACTAAATTCTTTTTGAGTTGAGTATTACTTGTACTCAACTTATTAGGTCTGTTTAGATGTAAAAATTATAGTTTTTGATTTATGGAAAGTAAGTCATATTTTATATATTAATTTTTTATATATGTAAAAGGAAAAGTTGTTAAATGATAATTAATAAATAGATAAATGCTTCTAAAAAAATTAAAAAATATAATTTTTAAAAAATATAAAAAACAAAAATTATTTCAACTTCTGTTGAAAAGTTATTAGTTAAAACATACATATTAGAAATATTTATGAAAAAATTTATCCAAACTAAACCTTAATTCTATGCTCATTAGAAAAAATACTGTGAAGTGTTAACAAAATTTTGGCGTAAATTTGATCGATGATCAATTCAATCATGCTGTCCATATTTACAACCAAATTACAGGTTGTAAATATATTACTTTACAGTACTATTTCATTGTTTACTGTCCGTATAGTTTGACTTATCCTATCTTATTGTAGTTAATTATATTTCTGCAATATCAGTTAGTAGGCTAGAGTGGTTTGCCTCCACAAACACTTCCAACTTTGGTGGACTGTTTAGTTCAATATTATTCTATATCAAGTGACTCCCAAGTAATTCTAAAAAGCGTATTATTTGAAGATGTTGTTTAATACTAGTTAGGTTAGGTGCCTTGGTCCCTTATATATATATATTATATAATCATTGTCGTTTAACAAATCGTGAACGTAGTTGAAACTATGCAGAGTAATGAATCATGATATCAAGTTATCGTGTGTCTTTCATTTTTGTATAATTTAAAGTGACTTACAGTTAAGATTTTCTTAAGAGACAAATTTCCACAAATAATTAATGCAAACCAAACATGCACTTATTCCCATCTAGCATCTTTATTCTTCCTAGCCCTGCTTTAAGTTTGGAAGATATAACTATAAAATAGCGTTTCAATAATTAAGTTATCGTTTCTTTTTTCTATATCTTAGCCAGGTTTTAACTAACCAACAAGTCTCTCCGTATAATAATGAGAAAATTAGGGGAATTTGGAGAATATAATAGAATGTATAATGCAAATAATCATTATATATTTGTACACAAACGGTAGGTATAACATCCCGGTTTGTGAATGTATTTCCAACCAAGCAAGCATGAGGTAGGAAAAATGGAACGGAACGTATTAAAGGCAATTTGGCCAAACTTTTCTGATTATGCATATGTAACTAACTTCCTAAGGTGTAGGCAGCTAGTTTAGTATAATTTTCAAAATGATTATAGAAACTTCGATGAGGAAAATTTGGCACTATGTAAGAGCATTGATATAATTTTGTTATAGACTTTTAGGCTGTCATAGCCCTCATTTAGCCATGCCTTTTAGCTTCCCTTATAGCTAATTAAGTCTAGAGAGAGGCCAAGCAAAACATGAGATGCCCCAATTAAAAATGTGCCACCTAACATAATAATTTGTTTTAGGGAATGACTTTGTGATCCGAATATAATTGCGTGGTACAGGTTAAGAAAATTTCTTGTATAGCGGCTATAGCAACCGCAGAAGCTTGGGGCAAATTAAGGCCCTGTTTGGATAACAAGCTTATTTACTGCTTATGGCATAAGTTGTATAAGCTACTTTTATAATCGAAAAAAAATTATAGTGAAACTTATTTTATATAAGTCATAAGCTGTTTTGATAAGCTATCCTGGGTAGCTTATGAAAAATAAGCCCAAAACAGCTTATGAATAAGTCATAAGCTATGTTCATAAGCTCTGCATAAGCCAATCCAAATAGGCCCTAAATCTTGTTCTCTCATTTAAGTGACTTTGGTTGCAGTTAAGAATTCCATGAAGGTTATACAGATGACAATCTTGTTGAGTATTGTATTTGTAATTTTGTAATTTAAACTTTAAGTTTTAATTATGTTCCGGCTTTTAAGTTTTTATGGATAATAATAATATACTGAACTTAGACACGGTAAAAATAAAACGTAAGAGTGTGCTCTTAGTCATTTTAAGAAAAAATGACAACTTGAGAGATAAATGCACATCCGGGGAAACGAACCCCGGTCAGTACCGTGGGAGGGTAAGTGACTTTGGTTGCAGTTAAGAATTCCATGAAGGTTATACAGACGACAATTTTGTTGAGTATTGTATTTGTAATTTTGTAATTTAAACTTTAAGTTTTAATTATGTTCTGGCTTTTAAGTTTTTATGGATAATAATAATATACTGAACTTATACACGGTAAAAATAAAACGGAAGAGTGTGCTCTTAGTCATTTTAAGAAAAAATGACAACTTGAGAGACAAATGCGCATCCAGGGAATCGAACCCCGGTCAGTACCGTGGGAGGGTACTATGATACCACTACACCAGATGCGCTTTTGATGAATTGAACAATACAAAATAATTAATCCTTCAATAAAAAAGACACGTACATGTATACTCAAACCTAAAAATCATAAAATACTACCATTTATTCAAGTATTTTAATTATAACATCTTACTTTTTATTAGTATGATGAAGGGAAAAAAGATAATTAAAAATCTAAGTTAAGTATAATGTGTGACAAATATTATATATAATTTGGAAGAGTTTATTTACAACTCATTTAGACTTATTTTATAATATATAAGTACTTGTGTATATATTTGTGACTTCCACAAAGGAGAATTTTTTTATAGATTCCATTATATTCCCTCTCTCTTCATTTTTCTTCACAACTAAATAAAAGAAAACATCTCTCTTGTCTCCATTCAAGTATCCTCCTTCCATTTTCTATCAATTCAAACAGTGTAAAACTTCTATAAACTAATAAACATGAGACCCACAAATTTTTTGTATACAAATAGGACGATATAAGAAAAGGTTAAACGTACACAATCTGGTAGCACAAGAACTTCACACACATTAAGTTTTGGATGAAACAAAACAAACAATGAATTACCTAATTTTCTGAGTGTTGAGTACTTCCTTTATTAAAGTTTTGTTAAGAAAGCTGTCACAAAATGTTATTTTTCCTCTCTCTCTCTTTTTTTTCACAACAATGCTCCACAATGTATGTATCAACAATCTTCCTAGAAGCGTGTGGGCTCTGGTGAAAAACCGTTCTCGTTATCATTTAAATACGGTATGTAGAATGTTAGGCCGAAAATCACAATATGGATAATGTATTTTTTTTGGTCAACGATATGGATATTGTATGGAATGCGATGGATTCGTTTTATTCTGGAAATAGTAATTTCTTAAAAGCATGCTGCTTCTGAGAAAGGGTACCATATTTCATTCAAAATACATACATACATACATACATACATACATACATACATACATACATACATAATGTTCTTTATTGGAATTTTTCGGCCTCCGGTTTCTATACTGCCGTTTCACAACGAACACATTTGTTGTTGACTCGTTGGAGACGAGCAACAGATGGTGCTCAACAAGAATTTGGCCATTATGATAATTTTGTTTAAAACTTTAAATGAAACAACCATAGAAAAACAAAGTTAGGCTCGTTCTATTTATGTTGACCTTCCATTTCAATACGTCACATGCGTTATGTGATCGAATATTATTTTTATCCACTGTAATAATAGTGTAAAATGAGCCTTCTGGTATTATAGCGATCCATCTATAAAATCTATAAACATCATTTCTTCTTTCAGGTAAACAAATCTATTGTGAATTTGTGATTCCAAGGATGATACATGATTACATTCAGCAACTGTTAGTATAGAGAGATGCAAGTCAACGTTTTTATTTTTTCTCGGGAAGCTTCTCCAACAACTCTGGTATCACCTCAAACAAATCTCCTACGAGTCCATAATCAGCAACCTGCAGTTCAGCATATCACATAAGGCAAAACTGTTCTTAGGATTGTTTTGTGCAAAAATGAAGTAGAAGCTGTACTTAAATAAATAGCTGTATCAGTTTAAACAAGAGAGACATTACCTGAAATATAGGAGCATCAGCATCACTGTTCACAGCAACAATGACCTTGGAATCCCTCATCCCAGCCAAGTGTTGAATAGCTCCAGACACACCAAAAGCCATGTAGAGCTCGGGAGCAACAATCTTTCCCGTTTGCCCAACCTACATATCAAATTCACAAACAGGAAAAAATGATATGCCATTGCATGAGCATTCAGTAGCAAGTCGGGAAATCAGGAAAAAATATTTTGTTTCAACTAAGCAGCTTAAAATATTTTATCAAGAAGGGGAGCTTGACACAATGGTTGGAGTTGTACCACATAATCCAAAGGCCATAAATTCAAGTTGTGGAATTAGCCTCATGTCTTGCAAATGTAAGGTAAGGCTACCTGCTATAAATCCAAACACCAGATCCAACCCTTACTTGGACTCCGTGCATAGCGATTGGACCAGGCTTCCCTTTTAATTTCCTAAACTACAAAAAGTTGCTAAACGAATGAAGGAAAACATGAAATGATTATGTAATGTCCTGCTACTTGACAGAAAACATTAGTATATGTTCAGTTTTTAATGTGCTTAATATTCCAAAGTGATATTTGAACACTAATAATCTATTCCTCTTTGTTCCACTCAAAGATGTTTAGCAGTTTCAGACTTGTATGTATGTTTGTAATTATCTTAACTTTCAAAGTATTTCTTATTTACACAGGGCAACATGACAATTAGCAGCATAATCACGGGGCAAATGAAGTATGCAAGTAGCCAAGGATGTAAAAAGTGTAGTCCAGAATGAGACTACATTATCTTTTACCCTTCAGTTTTATTTTTGTATATTGTTGTGTGTGTGGTTTCAGGGGGTGGTTAATTTATATTTGAAAGGAAGTAAAGTTGTCACCTGGAGATCATTAGGAACAAATCCTGCATCAACAGCAGCACGAGTGGCACCAACTAAGCAAAGGAGAATGAAGTTAGCAGATTTTACTTAATTCACAAAACAAACAATATAATGTAAAACTAATAACAGTTAAACATGCTATCATTTGTCAAGGCATGGAATTAGATATTAAAATATTTTCCATGCCATTAATGACCTAAGAATTTAAATCAGGGAGCATATTGTGAATCCAGCAAAACAGAAATAACAAATCTCTGGCTATAGAAATAAGTATCGTAATAGCAGAAATAAAAAATAATACCAGCAGCACCAAGTTTCTTGGCCAGATTTTCTATCAATTTAAAGTTCTCAGCACTCTTTAGTGCACGACCACCAGTAACTACAATTCGTGCATTCCCAAGATCTGGTCCTTCATCATCCTGAGAAGTTTGAGATATATACCTAGATTTGCCCAGATCTGCCAAAATAAAAACAAAGAATTTAAGTTCATTTCGCCATAAGAGATTGTTCAAATATCCAAGTCTGAAAGGGTGGTAACTGATTAAATCGATGTAAATGACTGAGGACAACTATCCCTGATACAGTTGATCCATTGCTCCTTGAAGCATCTAACCAGGATCTATAGCCAACAGATAAATAAGGACAAGAAGCATTTCCTAGTTCTCATCTTTTTCAATTTTCCCAATAATAAAATGCCCGAAACAGAAAAACAGACCTTCACCAAAGGTTGAAAGGTCAACCTGAGATATTGAAGCCTCATTAGATTTTGAGTCAACTGACTTCTGGGAAACAGGAAAAGATGTTGATCTAATCGTTAATATACAAGGATTGGCACCAGTATATCGGACAGTACAAAGTGCATTTCCAGCATATATTGGCCTGTATGAAATTAAAATGTTACTTTCAGTCAGACAAAGAACCCAACATTTACATTGCATAAGCAGGCTCATAATGAATAACTCAAATAGAAGAAGCAAAGCATGCCTTGGTTTATAGTCGAGTGCAACCAAAAAGAATTGTTATTTTTAATTTTCCTGAGATTTCTATTATTTATATGTAAATAATCTTTCCAAGGATTCATAATATAAGACAGGAATGAAGATTAAGAAAATAATGCATCTGCTGCATTTTTAGCATTAAGAATCTCAGCCTTCAAAATGATAAAGAAGTCAGATGCTTGATTATACAGATTGACTAGAATTCAAAATGACAAAATAGTTTCTTCCCAGACCCTGTCCAAAAGCAGCAAGATCTTCCATGAATCTATATTATGAACCTGAGTGTTGCAATGCAAGAAAAAGAGTGGAACACAAGTAGTATGTCTCCCTTCATAACAATAGCTTAAATGCTTAATCACTAAACAGTCGATAACTCACATGATAACAGTACCCAACAGATGGTCTTGTCAAATAGGCAAACAACCCAGAGCATGGAATTTACACAGTAAAGATAACAATTCCATGTCCAAAGAAGTACAACATTAGTTAGCAGTAGCACCAATCCATGACAGATCTAATAGCTGACCAGCGTCGAATTGTGCAATAAGCAGCAGTTTTTTTCATCTTAAAACAAAAAGAGAATGCAAAAAAAAAAAAAGTGCCTCACAAAAGTCAATGCACCTTACAAAAGTATGAGAATCGGAAATTGCGGTAACATCAGTAACCGGAGAAACATCTAAAAGGGCAGCAGCGCGTGGCATGACATTTTTCCCAAAAGAATTTGAAGCGGCGATTATATGAGAGTAACCACCTGTCAGCTGAACCAAGTGGACAAGTTTAGCCCAGGGTTCTGCCAGAGCGCTCTTGAATGCATCTGAATCCGCCACCAGCACCTACACCACAAGTAGCACACCCACACCAACTATCAAAAATTCCCAAAGTTCAATCTTCCTTTCCATTCCAACACATATATCTGCACCCCTTTCTCAATCACAACATTTCCATTTCCATTGTTTTCTTCTTTGCATCATTTCAAGTTTAAAAAGAAACGTTCAATGCACTAAGACATGAACTGCCACTCATTTTTAGCACATTAGCAATAAATTAAGTAACTAAACTAACTAATTTCAACCCAAATTTGATAATAGGGAGAAAAAGGGTGGTTGTGAGTTACTACCTGAGAGATCGAAGGGTGGCAGGAAGCAGCGCGCGAAGCAGCCTGATGGAGAGAAGGACCTGAGCCGGCCAAGAGGAGAGAAACGGAAGAGTGGTTATCGGGGAGACACGTGGCAGCCGCGAGTGCAGAGAGAGAAGGGGGTTTGATGGCACCACCTTCGTGCTCCGCCACAACCAGCGTGCTACCCTACAACAACAACAACAACAACAACAAAACGGCGCGGTGAAGAAAGAAACGAATCGAAAAGGTTTTGGGAGAGAGAGGGAATGGATTATTGGTATTACGTGTCGAGAAGAGGAAATGGAGGAGCGAAGGGGGAACAAAACGGTGCGTTTCTTGATTGCTCCGAGGATCACGCGAGTCGCCATTATTGTCTCTTCGGAATCGATGGCTGCTTAGTGCTGACGATGGATGCTCTTAATCTTGATGTTAAATGTAAACGGTACCGTATCGGGGTCACCAGTTCACGACGATGCTGATTCAGCTTAGACAAGGATTGTGGGAGTTTAGAAGGTGATGATAACGATAATGATAACAGCGATGACAGTGACAGTGACGTGTTCTTGTGTTTAATCATCATTTTCCCCCCACATTCGTTGGTAGCTCAGCTGCCATGTGCACATGTGTCTATCGGCCTTGGTTCGGCTGGGCACTGCGGAGCATGGGATATGAAAATCGTTGTTTTAACTTTTATCAACAATGGAATGCAGTATTATAATATACAGTATTATCAAGGAAAGTTTTTGTGTTCTGTGTTGACAACTTTGGAAAGTTTATATGAGATCACGGGTTAAAAGCTCATTTTTTTTACGAAGTGTTACCAAGGATTTCCCTTACTAGCAAATTCTAGGATAAGTTATTGGTAGAGGTGGCAATTCGGGCTTTCGGGCCGGGCCGGGCCGGCCCGGCCCGCATCGGGTTCGGGCTTTATTGGGCCGGGCCAAAAAAGCCCGGATTGAAAACGGGTTCAAATTTGTGTGTCCGAGCCCTCTATTTTTCGGGCTTTTTTCAGGCCGGGCTCGGGCTTTGGCCTATGTTTTTCGGGCGGCCCGCTTCGGGCTCGGGCTTTTGCGGGTTCGGGCTTTATCGGGCCGGGCCAAAAAGGCCCGGATTAAAAACGGGCTCAAATTTGTGTGTCCAAGCCCGGTGTTTTTTCGGGCGGGCTCGGGCCGGCCCGGCGGGCTAAACCCATTTTGCCAGCTCTAGTTATTGGTAATTGGAAAATACATTTTTTTTCAAAATTACAAAGAATTACAAAAAAAAAAGAGCAATCAAACCCTAAATAAAGAGTGCATTTCATTCCACCATCTCTCGAGCAAGGATTCAATAATGAATGAAAATAAAAATCAGCTAATAGGTCTCATCGTTAACTTTAGTCATTAAAATATATATACTAAAATAATAAAATTTTATTTTTTATTATGTCACTTCAGGGGTCAAAAATAAATTAACTTTAGTCATTAAAATATATATACTAAAATAATAAAATTTTATTTTTTATTATGTCATTTCAGGGGTCTTCACCAAAAAAAAATGTCATTTCAGGGGTCAAAAATAAATTAACTTTAGTCATTAAAATATATATACTAAAATAATAAAATTTTATTTTTTATTATGTCATTTCAGGGGTCTTTACCAAAAAAAATGTCATTTCAGGGGTCAAAAATAAATTTGTTTATCTCTATAAAATTAAGATTTTATTTTTTTAATTATTGTAATTCTGGTAAGGGGTCTTCACCTTGTTATTTGCAATGTTGACAAAATTTTGGAGCATATATTTTTGTGCGGAACAAAGTAGAGCATACTCGCCTCAAATGACCATTCTCACAAATTTGACAGTTTTAATATCTAAAAGTAAAATGAAAAAATGAAAATAAATAGGGAATAAAAACATAATAAATATACAGTAAAATTAGTAAACTGTTATCTTATTTTTAATTTTTTTTTAAATTAATTTCTTATTAAATTTTTTCAACAACAAAGTCTTTTATGTTTATTTATTTTTTTTATTTATTGATGATATGTCCATTTTTGATTGGTTTCAATTTATTGTATACTATCATCTGAGACCAATCTAATTAACACGTTATTAAAAAGACTAAATTAAAAAAATAAATAAATATAAAAGACCTTAATATTAAAAAAAATTAATAAAGAACCAAACTAAAAAAAATTAAAAATAAAGAACGAATTTACTAATTTTGCCTAAATATACATATTCTCAATATTTTCCCCAGAAACGAAGAGAGTGAGAGAGGGGAAAGACCAGCTACAACTGAAGAAGAAGAAGCTACTTCGATCTATAATTACGCTCTCAATCTCTGAGAGTTTCTTCTCTCTCTCTCTCTCTCTGAAATTCCACTTTTTCGTCGCCATGATTTCTGCAAGCAAAATCAAATCTGTCGATTTTTACAGGTCAGAACTTCCCTCTCGTTCCCCTCTTCATTGTGGTTTCAACCATTTCTTTTCCCTTCCGAGCTCGCACATTCGTGCCTCGGATAGTTGTGAATTTGCTTGCACATGCAGACTAGTTGTTTTCTGCTATGAATTGGGTTGAATTTTATCGCATTCATTATTAAGCTCTTTAGATAGAGATTCGGAGCGAAAATGCACAGCGTATGTAAAACAACCAACACTGGTGTTAGTATTAGCATAGGCGAAAGAACTGAAATATAGCGTGCAAATTAATATGAGACAAGACAAAATTTGACTCTCCAATTATGATTTGAACTTTTGAAGTGACTTGTTGGAAATATTATTAATACGGACACTACCACACGGGATGTAAATTTTATGAATAGTTTGTGAATGTCTGTGTGCCTCTTTCTTTTTTTTTTTTTGAACTTTTAGTAATACTTTTATTGTGTACATGTTGTTGACTCTTGTCAACAGAAAAATCCCAAGAGATCTGACTGAGGCGTCGTTGTCAGGAGCGGGATTATCCATAGTGGCAGCTCTCTCCATGATGTTTTTGTTTGGAATGGTCAGTAACTAAAACCTCATCCCGTTTATAACTTGGAGATTGTTGAACTAGGTCGCATAGATATGGGTATAGTACCAGTACCAGATATATGAGTATGGGTATGGGTATGGAATTGGCGATAATGTGTGTATTCTAGATTGATATTAGGTTCTTTGATGCGTATGCCTCAAATTATGAACATCTGGTTCTATTTAGTTTTGTCAAGTTTCAATATTCAAATTGGTTGTTAAGTTTAATTTTGATGTTTGTCTTGTAACCTTGTTTCAGGAACTAAATAGTTATTTGTCTGTCAGCACCTCTACATCTGTGATTGTTGACAAGAGTTCTGATGGTGACTTTTTACGTATAGATTTCAATATCAGGTAGAAGCATAAGTAGGTATTTACTGTCTTTGGTTAAATACGATGCTTCTGGAAGGCAATGGATGCTCACGTCTTAACTATTATTTACTAATATATCCAAATTAATGGTGGCTTCATGGTTTTCCCGAGTCTTCACTTATAGCAACAAATGCCAGTTTCTGTCTACTCGTATTTGTAAATTGAGGCTCTTGTTATGAAGAATGTAGAACTGTCCACTAGGGAATTTACAAAGACCAGCTTGTTAGGGGATTGATAAGTTGTTTGCTTAAGTATTGGCTAATTCATTAAACAAAATGGTTTGTAGTTTGACTTTGAAGCTTGAAATTCTCGTATAGAAGAAAGAGAGGTCAATAGTCTATGATCCAGTGCTAATAATGTTCATGAAGTATACTCTTGTGACGCCTTTCAAGCTCATTTCTGGGTGTAGGTAGCCCTTTTGATGAAACTGGGCCTGCTTCTTATAGGATCATTGTTGAAATTAGGAGTGGGATGGGGATATTACAACATAATCATTCAAAGGCTGGGATTAAATATTAATACTTGATGTGTAGTGATGGTTTGTGAAATTGACGTGAAATCCAAGCATTGCCAAGGCTATGTCTTCATCTTTCACACCTCATCAGTTTATATAAGTGTTTCAAGTTCTTCCCAAATTATTCAGTAATTGTAGCTAGTCATAGTAATATTCTCAGTATGTTAATTCATGGTTATTTATAAACTTTATCTTCATCTCTGTTATTGCTGGCTGATACCTTGAACTTATCTTGCAGTTTTCCTGCACTCTCATGTGAGTTTGCATCAGTTGATGTGAGTGACGTGCTGGGAACAGTAAGTTTGTACTTTCCTTACTCCATTTTCTTATTCATTTTATACTCACTTATGATATGATACCTTATCTCTTGTTCCCTGATGTTTTAATACTCATCCCTAATTTCTTACCTCTTATTTACAGAACAGGCTCAATATAACAAAAACAGTTCGTAAGTTTTCTATAGATTCAAATTTAAGACCCACTGGCTCAGAGTTTCATTCAGGGACAGTTGCAAATGCTGTTAAGCATGATGATGAATTAGATGAAGAATTTGTTGAAGGTTCTTTGTCACTCACAGCACAAAACTTTGATAAATATGTTCATCAGTAAGTGGGCGAGTTCTGAGATTGATTCATTTGAATTTTCTTTGTTGTAGTTAAGTGAGAGCTCAATAATTCTTTTTCTCTTCTTTCACTTAAATTTACGGTAGTTATGGATTGTTTTCACCATTTTTAATATTACTTTTGCAGGTTTCCAATTACAGTTGTAAATTTTTATGCACCTTGGTGTTCCTGGTGCCAACGTTTGGTAATTATTTTTTTCCTGATTCTTGACCTCTTCTTTACTTCAGGAAATAAGAGCATTACCTTTTTGTTGTTTCTTGTTTCCTAAATAGAATGACTTTTCTGTTTCTTTTTTTAACAAAGTCTTATTCTTACTTAAAATATAAATCTCCCTTTAGTTATAAGTCCAGTAATAGTGGAAAAGGCTAATTCAATTGCTTAGTGCATCTTCACCATCAGTTACACTTCAGTGTTGGCTTAGGCAAAGTCATGATGCAGAAGATTAAATAATATGTCTTGCAAAGGGTGCTTATAGCTGCATATAACCAGTCCATATAAGATTATTTGCTAATTGCTTACATACTATAAAAGAATTTTGTAGAATTTCTTTTCTTTAATGGATGATGGTGTGATTGATAGATTCTGAATTTGTTAAATGAATTTATCATCTACTCTTTTCTTTCAGAAACCTTCATGGGAGAAGGCAGCTAAAATATTAAGAGAGAGGTACTTTATTATTTACTCATTTTTTCTCACACTTCTTGAAAATACATTTTAGAATGTCTACTCTCTCATCTCTTTTGTGAAATTGGTGGTATTATTTTATCATTATTTTGCTAATTCAATGTCCCACATGCCTATGATTACATTTTATTTAGATATGATCCAGAAATGGATGGGCGTATTCTTTTGGCAAAGGTAGATTGCACTAAAGAAGGTGATTTATGCAGGAGGTACTGTTGCTTTTTTATTTCCTGTTTTTCTTACTCGCAGTTTATTTAGTTTCTACTTATTTTTTCTGTCATTGCAGACAGGAAATACATAAAGGATCTTATAATCATGTTAAGAATCTGCGGTATTATAAAAGTTTTCATGAAATAGATTTTACTGATATTTTTAGCGTAGTTTGAAAATTAAAATAAATATCAACACTTTTTTCTATACTTGCTAAATTGAGCATGGAATTATTTTTTCTTCATTATAATTGTTACTTTCTTTGTCTTGGTTTGTTGACATTGCCATTGCACTCTTGTTATTTTCCATCTATGCTTCTTTTACAATTGTTTCTCATTATCAATGTCCAGACATCACATACAAGGGTATCCGTCTATTCGCATCTTTCGTAAAGGAAGTGATGTCAGGTAATAATATCATTAAGTAAAATCCTTTGGGTCCCCCTGCCTGAAAACCCTTTGCACCAAATGTTTGATAAAAAATTCCTACCTACATTGAATATTTGAAGTTTGAACAACAATCATGTGTATACTATGTATTTATATCTGCTTATCCTTTTTAGGGTATTATATATGTATTCAGTTATGTTATTGTATTAAATTAAATTTTTCCACTTGTATAATGCTGTAGGTTTTTTCCTTTCATAAAATATGAGAATGGATCTAAAACTCATATGTAGAATGTGTATATAGTGGTAAAGGCCAAAATTAGAATTTGAAGTAATGAAATGTGAGGACTGAGGATGAAAGTGATGGAGTGAAAGAGGTGGGAAAGGTAATGACTACATTTCACTGGGAAATTGCTAGTATCATGAAATTATTTTGTGAAAATGGATACAAACAGATAAAAATGAATTGATTTTGTTTAAACACAGTTTTTTCTTCTTCTTTTGGTTGAAAAAGAAGATAAAATGGCTGTATTCGTAGTGCTGTTCATGAAAACCATTTTTGTAATATGGCACTGCTTTATTTCCTGTGGATCAGCTGAATATTTAAAGAGAAATAATACTACCTCTGGTCTCTATTATAAGAGAATATTACTTTTTTGGTTCATTGAATAACTCATGTATCTAGTCTATATATTATAGACTAGATACATGAGTTATTCAGTGAACCAAAAAAGTAACTTGTTTCTTATATGTAGGACCGGAGGTAGTATTGATGAGCAATGCAGTGGTAGTGGTAGATAAAGCTAAATTGGAGAAGTTATCAGGATCTACCTCCTTGAACTTCTCAATGAATCAATTACTAGTAGACAATGTTGATTCTCTTATAATGATTGGTTCTCAGATGTATTTAGAGGCCTTTCAATTCCTTTTCAGCCATATCTGTATGATATTTCATGTATGTCTGTGTACATCCCGAATACTGTATCATGCTGGTCTGTGAATGGATTTCTGAATTTCTGGATTTTCTGATTAAAGCTAGTTTGATGAATGCTTTTCCTATTTCAGAAGTGACCTTGGACATCATGAACACGAGTCCTACTATGGAGATCGTGATACAGAAAGCCTAGTCAAGGTTCATAATATTTAGTTTTAAGCTAACATAATTTAAATCAAATTTAACTAAATAGTAGAATGCTTTATGCTTTTCAATGTACTTAAACCTCACTTCTTTTCCATCTGCAGTTTATGGAGAATTTAGTGGCATCTCTCCCAACAGGATCTCAAAAGCTAGCTTTGGAGGATAAATCCAATGCAACGGAGAATGCAAAAAGACCAGCACCATCAGCAGGTGGATGTAGGGTTGAGGGATATGTGCGTGTGAAAAAGGTAAACTCCCAATGGGTTAAAGTTTGACCTTCAACTGTTAATTTTAGAAAAGCTTCTTTTTTGCTTCATAGTTTTCTGATGTGACCATGAATTAAGAATTTAAGATGGTCTTACATTTTTTGCTTCATAGCTTCCTTGGTTGCTTTTTTTTTTGCCTCTTTTGCTTGTAATAGAAACTTCAGTTGTTAATACTCACATCACTGAAAATGAATAAGGAAAGTAACATATTCTAGGTCCCCCCGATTTTAAATATAATATGTTGAAAGAAATATAAACTGTTTTGGATTTTGCAGGTTCCAGGAAACTTGATTGTCTCAGCTAGATCAGATGCACATTCCTTTGATGCTTCTCAAATGAACATGTCACATGTCATAAACCACCTTTCTTTTGGAAGGAAAGTGACACCTAGGGCCATGAGTGATGTGAAGCATTTGATACCTCATATAGGTAGCAGCCATGACAGGCTGAATGGCCGGTCCTTCCTCAATACTCATGATTTAGAAGCAAATGTTACTGTAAGTTTGATATTTTATATTAACTCGGTCAGCTTTACTATTTGACTTTATATGGTTGGTATAGAATCTTTGATTGCATATTTTAATGGGACAAGGTATGCTAGATGCTACAGATAGCATAGATGTCCAGGGCCTGGTGAAGTTTGTTGCTTCTTTTTCTTCCTCCTTTCTTTCATTTTATAATGCCTTACCATGTACCACTCCTAACCATTATAGAATACGTTGGGCCTCTTTTACCTTTTCATTAAGTTAGTCAATCATCCAGAGAATACTCTTATCTCATCTGGAAAATCATTTAGGTAAAATGTGGAGTGCTTCTAGATTTTTACACTAAATCAGCACAGAAATCACTTGTTGTCGGTGCTTGTTGAAGTTATAGTTGCCAACAGACCTCCATATGTCTTCAAGTTTCTCAACTGCCTAATTCACTCTGCAAAGCACAAATACGGGGGAGATTGATAAAATGACATGGGAGGAACATTTAAGTGTCCCCCCTTTTAGATGCTTTGACATGGACATGTCTCTTTTTTTGAAGTGTATATCACTATAAGATGTGCAAAGTTTTTGGACCTAAATTTGCTTGGATTATAATCTGTATGCTCCCACAATCTCTGTTCGAAGCACCTAGCAAGGAGATGACTTACTAAAAGCAACCAATATGCAGTGGAGTCAATAAAGCTTAGTTCTTCACTCATTTGTTGCACATTACTATGTTAGTCTCCCCTGAGATGATTCAACTTCTCATCGATACATTCTGTTATCATTTAATGATGCCAATCATGGTTATTTCTATCTCTATGAATGCTGATGACTACAGAAACATGAATATATCTGATATTTGGAGATTTATTGTAACCAAAATGTTATACATTAATCTGATATCTGTGTCTGCAGATAGAGCATTATATTCAGATAGTTAAAACGGAGGTAATAACTAGAAAAGGTTATAAATTAATTGAGGAGTATGAGTACACAGCGCACAGCAACGTGGCACACAGTGTAGACATTCCTGTTGCAAAGTTTCAGCTTGAGCTCTCCCCCATGCAGGTCTGCACATGGAGGTTATAGTTTTGAATGAATTTGTGCACTGCTTTTGTTGATAATTTTAGGTTTACAATGTTTGTTTTTGTTGGCAGGTCTTAATAACAGAAAACCAGAAGTCTTTTTCACATTTCATTACGAATGTCTGTGCTATTATTGGGGGTGTTTTCACGGTTTGTATTTGCTATTTATTCTAGATATTGAGGTCCTCTGCTTGTATTGTTTAATTATATTATTGTTGACAAGTCCGTTTTGTCATTTCAGGTAGCTGGAATTATGGACTCGATTCTGCATCACACTGTTAGAATAATGAAAAAAGTTGAGCTTGGCAAAAATTTTTGATAGATAGGCGGAAATTTTGTATAGCATAGTGCTTCTAATTTTGTTATACCCAGCTTCACTTGTGAGGTATTTTAGCAGTTTGTTCTATATAGGTATGTTATAAATCATACAAATGTAACTTTCTTGTTGTTACTTCAGTAAAATCATCAAACCAAACAAACTTAAATTTTGTTTTTATACATCATAATTATTTTGTTTTTTATACGAATATTGTAATTGTATAAGTATTTTTAAAAATATTTTGAAATTTTTCTTTAGCAAATTCCATTTACTTATAATACCCTATGGACAAAATTTACATTATGTATAAGGTTCAAAAATAAAAAATTTAAAAGATAGATAGGTATATATAAGAAATAATAGGCGGCATTTAAATAAAGAGTAAAATAATATTTATATTAATATTAAATGGGAAGCGAAGCGAGCTTCAGCCACTTCGCATGATCTTTCTTTTGGTTAATTTCACTTTTCATTTTCTCTTTTGACGCCATCGATTTTGGATAATACTTTTAATGTTATATATGTACTGTTTCAACACAGAAATATATGTGTAGCTTGAAACAGAATGGAAAACATCTGGCTTTTACATTGACTTGGTGAGTCACATAAAAAATGGTTTTATTTCATTTCAGCATATACAATATTTTTACATAATTGTGTAAGAAGCACACAAAAGGCTAAATTATTGTCAGCTTATTTTTCACTCTCCACAAACAAATATCAAACAGCATCCCAACTTTGAACAAAAGATCCAGATCAGTAGTACTGAACTGATCAAAAGTATAGGAAACAAACAACAGAAAAAATATTTGTTAAAAAAAAATTATAAAATCAATACTCAACCACTCATACATACTTAGATAAAATTAGAACTGAAGCCATCAATGTTCCAGCAGAGCCAGCAAAGCTGACAAAGGCTGAAGCAGCACCATTAGGAGGAGGGGGTTCATTAGAAGGAGATGGTGTTTGGTTTGTCCCTGGAGGTGGGGATTGACCCAATGGTGCTGGTGAAGGAGCTGATGACTGTGGGGAGGGTGCAGAAGCATTGCTTGTTTGGTTGGTGTTTGAGGAGCTGTGGTTGTTTCTGTCAGCCAGCACAATCACTGTTAACTTCTCATTCTTGAGACAGTTGTCTTTGTTTCCACTGATGAAGAAATAAGGCCCTGATTGGTCGAGTTTGAAGACAGTGTGGCCATCAGAGAATTTTGCATAAGGTGAACCAGTGTTGCAACTGCCATAGTCCTCACTCTTTACATTAAGCACCGAGTCTTGGCCAGATTGGTAGTTGAACACTGCAGTTAAGCATGTGTAAAAATTGAAATCTTAATCAATGTCTTCCTTTATATACATCTGAAAATGTTTCACTCATTTTCATATTACTTATGACAAAGTTATGATATTCTAGTACTAAAAGTTCAACAACTTTTCCATCCTTTGGATAAATATTACCTTGTGCAACAACATGTATCCAAAAACTTCAAACAAAATTTTCAATTAGGAGCTAAGAGAAAGATTATCAAATCCACCAGAAAAAAGAAGAAGAAAGACTTCTTTCCTTTTTTGTGTATTTAGTTTTGAGAACTAATTTGGGAAATGCCGGGCACATTTATTGCCCAAAACTTTAACCAAACTCCAAGAAATTCTTTTCCTCTTCACTTTTTCTTTAGGGAAATTTTTTTGGAGAGTTTCGAAGTTATTTTGTAACAAAAACTATATATTAATCCAAGTAGAAATGTGTCATTCAATTTAGATCTACTTGAAAACTTCCCAAACAACGAATAAGAACAATATGTATGATTTGAATGAATCAGAACTCACCTAGGGAGTCTCCTGTTTGAAAACGGCTCTTTTCTGCCCATTGATTGAAAGGATTGAAATTGGGATCCCTTGGAACACTCCAACCCTTTTGTCCCCCAACTATGAACTCATAGGCAGCACCCTTATGCACCATTAGCAAGAGACAGAACCAGCCCAAGGCATGGAATACTTTATTAGACCTTAAAATGAAGGTGGCCATGTGGGAGAGGAATGGATCACCAGAGCAAGCAATTGAGAAGGGGAAGGTAAATGCTTGAAATATTGTTGAAGCTAGAGGGGATGACAGGAATTGAGCCATCATCAAGGGGTATATGTAGGTGTGAGTTGCATGCAAATTTTACAAACTGTGGCATGGAAGCTGTTACAACTTTTTATTATTCTCCCTTCTGTTTGGGTTTACTTTGATTCTGGTGCAAAGCATAAGTTCACTTTCATAGTCTAGAGTTATGAACTCTTTTTGAATCTTTCTTATAACTTGGCATGTGGTTTGTGCTTTGCTTCAGTGGTATTAAGAATATTCATGTCTTGTGATATGGGGCTAATTCCATATAGTACATTCGGTTAATATGAAGCCTTTTATTTTTAGTGACGGCAATGATGATTGATGATGTGTCTGGATTTTATTCTGTCCTTGACCTATACATGATAGATTAACATTATGCAAGCATTTTTCTATGCCTTCCTTCGAGAACTTTTACTCTTTAACCTTTCTCTCCTTTATGATCTAATCCTCTTTACTAAACTAGATCAACTTTTTTTTTTCAGCAATGAATTTCACCAGGTGCATTGAGATATGTGGCAGTCAAAAAATTTCCATCACTAAAAAGGTTTTGCATGTTGATACTTCAAAAGTTTATAGAAAGATAATCATTTGTCCTTAACATCGTTGGTAAATAGAGGATTTATATATATCAAAAAAGTAGTAACTATTATTTTGATAATACACTTGGTAATGCAATAATAGTATACTACATATGAATCAGCTAATTTCAGGTAGAATGAGGAGAGAAAAGAAAATAATTTATTTTTATAAATATCTAATAAAAATGGATTTGACTCTTTTAAAGTGAGATTTTTTTTTTAAATGAGAAAGCAAAACATTTTAATAATCGGTAAAAAATAGCTACTAATACTATGCACATACACAATAATTTAAAAAGTGTTAAAAATAAAAACATAATAAGAATATATTGCAGATTATTGATACTAGAGGGGAGTAGGCACTCTGTGCTTGCGTCCACCCACTACTATTTTTTTTATGCACACATTTTTTTATGTAATAGTTATCAAAAAGTCTAGCCAAATAGCAGTTATCAAATTATTAGGTAATATAATTAAGGAGTAGTTAGAGGACAATTTAGTCAAAGAAAAAGACTCCACCAAAGTTGGATATCGACATTACATTATAATATGTTATAGATTAATGGCAGAGTAGTAGCTGCAAAAGTGCATGCGTTCGTCTTCAATCTTGGTGAATCTCACTTGCCTTCTTGTTTGGGAATAACTTTTTCAAGGAGATATTTTTTAAAAAAATCTCTCAATTTTTTTTATTAATTGTATTTAAATAAAAAAAAATGTCCAAACACATTTGCTGGCCACGTTTCTCTCGTTCAAAGCGAGTGCTCACAGGCACAGAAACTCAAAATCCTAATAGATAGACCCACTTGAAGCATCTAAAGCTAAATCTGTTTGCGCCTGTTCTATTCGTCCAACGCTATATTGAGTTGGTTTTTAGGGAAGAAGGAACAAAACCCATGTAGGATTTTTAATTCTTTTGTGAACTTTTTTTTAACCATGATATTGGTGCAAAGTATTTATTAGCTTCGAACTCAAAATTTTGTTTAAGAAATTTGAGCTCAGTTTCACTCGAACTAACGTGATGACACGATGTTGGTTCTTTTGTGAACTTTATGGTCACTTATTTAGTAAAGATTAGATTAAATTAGATTAGTTAAATGTCGAAGTTATAGAGTATTTATTGTTTTAGCTTACATGTGAGTATTTCTGTTATTGGGTTAAGCTCCTATGAGATACTTGTCAAATTGAGTCACGTTGACCATTCCGTGCCTAAAAATTATCCACTCCCATTCTCCCCAAGTTGCAAAACAAGATCATATGCTTAAATAAGCAAACGAAAAAGGCTCTAATTAATGGTAAGTCATCATTCATCAAAACCAAAAAAAAAAATTGGAAAATTAAAAAAAGGGGAGAGAGAAACAAATAAGATTGTGCAAGTTTACGCATTAAACGGCCAGAGTTGAAGTTTCGTGAGGTTGTGAATGATTTTTGACAGGGTAACAGGACTTCCCTTCCTCAAACACAATCACAATTGTTAACCCCACAATAACCATAAATTTCTATAGAAACTAACAAAAATGCAAAAAATTAAAAAATAAAAATAAATAAATAAAAACTGTTTTTTCTTGTTTCCTTTGGCTTTGGAGCTTGGTCTAGCTACCCTATTGGAACCTTGGCTGGATCCCCTTTGAATTCTACATCAAAGATTTTAATACTTGATCATTTCAAAGGGGTCCAACTCCTGGGTGCTGCCAAGGATATTCATAGAAGAATCATTAGTTGCTTTTAAATTTTCATATTTTAATTTTTTTCCTGAGAATTCTTTTGGCTTTTTGGGATGTGGTTTGATCCTGGAGCTCCTGCTGATTCTTTCTATGAAGTCCGTCCTGAGTGCACTGATGTACCCAAGTCTCGATTTAGGATCAAGGTCTATTTTTTCCCCATATATATGTTATGCATATATTTGCATGCATTGGGTTGAAGGAAAATTATGTTCTTTTATGAGCAATGCACGTGAATATTAGTTTGAATTGGGTTTTAAGAATGTTGGGTTATTTTTGTTTATTATTTTAAATTTCATTGTTGATTGCTAATGTGTAATCTTGTTGAGCCGTGCTATTGAGTT
Organism: Glycyrrhiza uralensis; assembly: GCA_030159175.1. NCBI lineage: Eukaryota > Viridiplantae > Streptophyta > Magnoliopsida > Fabales > Fabaceae > Glycyrrhiza > Glycyrrhiza uralensis. The sequence continues at coordinate 47,993,269 of BRZY01000003.1, read as the reverse complement.
TAACAAGGCTTTGTTGGATAAGCTCATCACTTACAAGGGAAGGAGATTTGTGTGTGGATAAAATTGCAGAGTGTGATTTATGATGGATCATGACAAATATCTAATTCATAATTGTTCTTGTCAGGTTTATATATTGTGCAAAAGTAAAAACCATATAACATACATTAATTAGTTAGTCTGTAACTTAATTCAGTAATCATATGCCTTCAGCTGAGAACTTTGAGAATTGTTTAGATTTTAGGTCATGTAACACTAATATGATGTTCTTTAAATTTGAACTTCTTTTTGGTTATGTGTCCAGGCTGGTAAAACATTAAGTGCAAGAAAGTGGCATGCTGCATTTTCTCCAGAAGGGTATCTGGATATAGGCAAGACTCTTAGCCGAATCCACCGTGGGGTAATTGCATTCTTAATGTTAACATGCTGATTTAATGTGTTTGATGATATAGAGTTTACTCCATCTTATACTTTATTTACATGGTAATTAGGTGCATGAAGAAACTTTATCTTGTTAATAAAACTTGAAGTTAGAAATTTTTCTTGTAATAAAAGATGGGTAAGACTAATGCTTGGAACTTAACTGGTCCCTTTTTCTGGTTGTCTGTTTTGGTTCTGTTTAGAACATGAGCTCCTATTACCATGGTTGGCATTGCAATACATGTAGATCCTCTTTATAAGACTCTTCAGGATTTCAGAGCAGAAGCTGAAAAAGTAGCTTACTATAGTCAAGTTAGTGTGCAGTAGGGAATCCTAAGAATAATTTATCTCACTTTATTGAAATTTTCAAACCAGGGAATCCATCCATCAATTAGAGGAGAAGTTTGGGAATTTCTACTCGGTTGCTATGATCCCAAGAGTACATTTGAGGAAAGAGATGAGATAAGGCAGCGTCGAAGGTAACCATTTTCCATTCCATAATCCTCTCATCACCATCACATTTTACATCCATGTTCAAAAAGTCACTACATTCTCTAAGGCCTGTCTTTCTGAAAAATAAAAATGGAATGACTATATCATGTCATATAGGACCGATATGTGTTGAAAAATCAGTAAGAATTACTTCCACCTCCATTATACATGGATAATACACAATGATTTTATAATTTAACACACTTTCATTTTGAATATCTAAAGATTGTTGATTAGTTGTATAACTTTGTCTATATTGTTAGGTTGAAATATACTGCATGGAAGGAAGAATGTCGGCAGTTGTTTCCTCTTGTGGGAAGTGGTAAATTTATCACAGCACCTGTAATTACCGAAGATGGTCAACCGATTCAAGATCCATTGGTTCTGTTAGAAAATAATCCAGACAATGGAGTGATTGTACCTCCTCAAGATGGTGCCAATGGTATGGGGCCTTCAAGCCCTGCAAATAACTTACAGAAGGTGACAGACAAAGCAGTAATTCAGTGGATGTTAACTCTACATCAAATAGGTTTGTCAATATTTTTGGTTCTCAATGAACTGTAATACATTTCTCCTATTGGATGTTATTTATTAATTTTAAGCTATATGTAATCTAAAAGTTTTAGGTGGAACCCTTCCTTGCAATTCTTTTCTTCATTAATCCATTTATTAACTTGTATCATTGGTTACTTTCCATGTTAGTGAACACTGGTATAGAAAATTAATCCTTTTATAATTGTGAATCCCCCTCCTGACCCTACCTAGCTTAAATTTTTATCCAGGTATAAACACACACATAACCTTCAATTGTAGTTTTCAATCCTTCTATGTTATATAGTTTACTGATTATGCTTTGTTTTTAAGATGTTAAGTGTTCTATAGGATAGTTCAGGCACTCTATCATTGCATATATTATGACATAATGTCCATGTTGTGTAATTTCTTTATGTAATTTCTAGTTATACATATGTCCATGTGCAATGTTAGTGATCAAATTATGCATGTTAGTGTTGGTACTGTTTGGCACGACTGAGTTGTCTTTGATTTTGATTTCTTTGAAATGGGGAAAGAATGTACCGACACTATTGCTTTTGAAAGTTTTCTCATGTGGAAAGGTAAAATTCCATCACCACAAAATAATTCACATGGTGAATGATCTTTTTTCTTGTACAAACACATTTCAGGTCTTGACGTGATTCGCACTGATAGGACACTGGTTTTTTATGAGAAGAAAGAGAATCTGTCAAAACTATGGGATATCCTTGCTGTTTATGCTCGGACAGATGCAGATGTTGGCTATGGTCAAGGTTGGTCATTAGATATGTGATCCATTTGAAGCTAAAATGTTTTGCCTCTTTTGGACACTGACCAATACTATATATAGATGCTCCTATTGAGTTTTTAGTATAGTTGGTCCTTGACCTTAGGAAAAATATAGACTAAGTGGACAAATCTAGGCCAAAAGAGAAAAAATAAAACAAATCAGGTAAGGGGTTCTTTATGGGGAAATAGAGAGAGAGTACAGAGAGTAGGTCCTGTGCTTTTTGAAATTTCAGTTATACTTATAGTTGCATCACAATCCTTGAAACAGAAAAAAATTGTCTACAAATGTAGCCGCAGTTGCAGTTGCGGAGACCTCTAAAACCTTGATATTGCGGTTGCATATCGCAATTTAAAACCTTGGACTTGCTCATTTACAGATTGATTTTACTTATGATTTACTTGCAATCCTGTGAGAAATTAAATGTAACCATCATTTACTATTAATGTAAGCTTCCGGTTTATCATTACACAATTGGCAGGAATGAGTGACCTATGCTCTCCTATGATAATACTTCTTAATGATGAAGCTGATGCCTTTTGGTGTTTTGAGCGTCTGATGCGTAGACTGGTAAACTCTGATCTCTATAAATGATTTATTTCATTATTAGTTCCTTTTTAATCGTGTCTAGTATGAAATGTTTTCTTGAAAAGTTAATAAAACACAAGGAATTATCATGTTTTTTTAGTTGTTTGCATACCACTCGAAGTTTTCTAGCATATATGAATATAATAATGAGGGTACTAAAAAACAAAAATGTGTTTAAGGATTAGCTGCACTAGGATTTCATGTGATCAGTTCAACATTATTCTTTATAGCTACAATTTTTACTAAACCTGACTTTGTCTATGTTTCTTATGATCTATGTTGTTTAATTTTTAAAGCGAGGAAATTTCAGATGCACCGATAGCTCTGTCGGGGTGGAGACTCAACTAAGTAATTTGGCTTCAATTACTCAAGTAATTGATCCGAAACTTCATCAACATATAGGTATTTCCTTGAATCTGTCCTTCAGTATTATCATTTATGATCAAACAAGGCATAGAATTTTCTTTTTGTATTCTGTTGCCACTTTTCACAAATTGATGTTTGAGAAATGAAAAGTAACAATGAGCTAGCTGCCTTTTAATGTTGGAGCGCAGAGCATCTTGGTGGAGGTGACTATCTGTTCGCATTTCGGATGCTGATGGTCCTATTTCGTCGAGAATTCTCATTTTGTGACTCATTGTACCTTTGGGAGGTTTGCTCAGCTTCTTTTCTACTAATTTATGCTATCACATTTCCTGAGCAAATAAATATCGAGTCACATAATAAAAAATGTGTCCTCAATATGCATACAATGTCCGGTTTTTATTATGTCATAATAACTCATTTTATTCAGTGTTAGTCATCTGTTTACATAACTCATGTTAATCAATGTTTACATCATTTTCTATTAGAAATAGTTGGTTGAAATCAAGTGTTTAAAGTTTTGGTTTTATGCTGTATCACTGTGTCAATATTGTATGCGTGTGTGGCTCTGTGGGTGTGTATAGTGGTTTTTTTTTTCCCTTGGAAACAATGTATGGTGATTGTAATAACTAATTACTTGAAATATTTAACAGATGATGTGGGCTCTTGAGTATGATCCCAACTTGTTCTGGATGTATGAAGATTCTGATGAAACTTCAGAAAAAACTGAGGAAGCTAAAGGAAGATTAAAGTCAATACGTCATTATGGAAAGTTTGAGAGAGAAAATATGAAAAATGCAGCAAAGAGTTCTGAAGAGCCTCCTCTTCCCATATCAATTTTCCTTGTTGCTAGTGTGTTGAAAGAAAAAAGTGCAATACTACTCCAGCAAGCGCGAGGCCTGGATGATGTTGTCAAGGTTTGTCATGTGGAGTTTGTACTAAATGATTATTTTCAATGTTTTCTGTTCAAATATTTAAAAAAAGAAAACAAAATGACAATTTTGTAATTAATTATAAGTAAAATCAGGAAATGAAAACAGGAAGCGACATCTCAAACAAAACGGGCCCTTAGTTTTCCTTTTTTTTTCTCTAAAATAAATTTGGCTTTCATTTTTCATATCTATTAACTTCCTGCTTTGAACCTCTGATTTAATTCTTCTCAGATTTTGAATGACGTAAATGGAAATCTAGATGCCAAAAAAGCCTGCATGGCAGCACTGAAACTTCACAAGAAATATTTGAAAAAGGTACTACTACAACCATTTCTTGTTTTCACTTTCCATATCTTCATGTTTCCCATATAATGGGAGGAAAAGCAAACTGCATCAAATGGTGTGATTTCTCATAATGATTGATCCCTCATATGATATAATAAAATACTGAAAGTTATCATGTCTAAAGCATATACATTAGATCCGCTATGTAAATATTTGATCTAAAACCTCATTAGCATTGATCTTCAATTTATAAAGTGATCAGGTTACAGGACATGAGTTAGTATTTTGTCATTATGTCCTGCATAGAGTGGTGTCTTGCATTGCATGTCTCTCAGCATTTCTTTTCTTGAACTATTACTCCTGTCATTATTGCCTCCTAATTGTTTATGACTCATTGCATATAGTAATAGAACAAAGCAAAAGAATAACTGTATTAATAACTGTGTGTGGACAGAAGAATGTATACTGTAGTTAGACTACAATATGCATCAGCCTCTAAGAAACATGTGTGCTTGTAATTAAAAAAGAAAAAAGAAAGAAAGAAAGAAACATGTGTGCTATATGATTGTGTCATATGTGAACAAGATATGTGAAATATTGCTTCTTATTACTTGGTTTCATATCTCATTTCCTTTTTTACTTCTTTTCTTGTTTTCAACACAATTTTGTTTAGGTATCTGCTCAATAGACAAGGAATTTGTAATTGATGCAGGCCAAGAAACCCTAGCCCCAAATATAGCCGGTGACATTTGTTTTTTATCACTGATCAAGAGATGTGTTGCTTCCTGCATGGTGCCCTTTGTTTGGGGTAGACTACAATATTGGAGCTCCTCATAAAATTTGGATTAGATTTTACAGAATTCAAAAAGGGTTCCAACCATCAAGTCTTGTAGTTGAGCAACAACTGTTGTATGTGAAATTAATTTCTTTTCATTTTATGTTTTTTGTATATCTAAAATAACAAAGGATGTGCAAGAAATTATTTTGTTCAACCATATGTTCATACTTTGTAATATATGTGATATGGCAAAAAGGAGAAAACAAAAACAGAAATGATACAGGAATTAACCATACATGTCAACCAAATTGATTTTCGCCTTCAAAATCTTGCTCTTTCACGCTGTAAAGGGATATTTGTGACCGTAATTGAGGAAATATTTTCTACCTTCATTTTTTATTTTCACGAAAACAAGAGTAAACAAGCTCCAAAATTCAACAAAAACAATCAGAGGATATACAGTTTCTTGAAATTCAGAAGCACAACCAGAAGCAACTTCTTCACCGATCTAGTATGTGTGATATCAATCAGTTTCATTTCAATATATTTTCCCCAAAGGACATTAAAACTAATAATGGGATGGAAGTTCACAGATATAATAAAGACCAATGCAAAATTATTGCCCATTGTCTTGAAGGATCCAATATCAGGGTATTGTATTGTATCTTAAGGTGATTCATACCATATGCAAACATGAGTAATCAGGGTATTGTATCACTTTTATCATTAAGATTTGCATTGATATTTTCCATTAAATTTAACATTTTTAAATTATTTAAATACTCTATAACTCAGAAGAAAATAAAGCCCAATTCAATTGGGCCTGGAGTGGAGAGAAATAGGAGGAGTTGGCAAAGGCATCCATGTTATTAACAAAACCTCATACGGATTACAGACAGAGTAACATCAACCAGCCCAACATCACTACTAACAAGAGGGTATTATTTCTGGCTACGGGAACTTGACACTAAATATATATATGCAACATTGATCCTCAAGCGTCTGCAATTTCAGCAGATTCAGCAGCAGCGAGGACAAGCTCAGGGTGGACGTTTCCTGCCTCCTCATGATTTTGATGATTCACAGCATTAGGAAGTCCCAGTGATCTCAACGCCAGATGTGCTGCCTTCTGCCCTGATATCATCATTGCTCCAAATGTTGGACCCTGCATTCCCATTAGCCAAGCCCCACAATTTAGTTTCTTAATTTCATTTCATCATAAAAGAAACATGTCTTCTTTCTTTGGGTCCAATAAAACCCAAATGACAACAAGGTATTCATCCTCTTAAGAGAGTAAAATAAGTAATTTCAACCATTAATGAGAAAATCAAGATCGATAATCCAACATATGCATTATTTGTCATGTACGTATTTATAATATCAACCAATGATTTATTCATTTATAGTTAAAATTTCTTACTTTATCCTCTAGTGAGTTGCTCAGTTAAGAGGAGCCACATCCAAAAAAAATTACAAATAGGTGAAATAAAGTGACCAAAATAAAAGTTGCAGAAGTGACAAAAAAAGATGCCCTGAAAGCCACACTACATGGTAGTAGGCTGGGTCCTCCATGACACTTGATAAAGAAAGAGTTGTCTCATTTGGCATGATTTAAATTCCTTTTCAGTCCTACTCAGTGGTGTTGTACCCATCAAGCATCTTATTCTATCATTATGTAGTATAAAATATCTCTTTCAAAAACAAAACCACCTCCAAATTTGATTTATCAGAGAAATTAAATTAAAGGTGAAAACTTTTACCATCCTTGGAGCACCATCAATCTCAGCAACTTCCATCCCAGTAACGATCATTCCAGGCACAACCTCCCTAGTGAGCCTAACAATAGCATCCTCAGCAGCATTCATGTCAAGTGCCTTCATTCCAGGCACAGTATCAATCAAGCCAATACTCTTGAGCCTCTTAACCCCAGTGGCACCAAAAGGCCCATCATGGCCACAAGAGCTCACCACCACTTTAGCCTCCATGACATTGGGGTCCATGCAGGACTGAGTGTCATGGTTCATGGAAACCAAGGCCCAGTTGGTCACAACCCCACCAACTCTCCCATTCTTCACGATCAAGTCCTCTGCCGCCACGGCGTTGAAAAGCTTCACGTTGGGCCTTGCTAACAGCTTGCTCATGATGGTGGAGGTGAAGAGAGCGGCGTGCTTGATCACCACGTAGTTGTCCTGCTCATCATACTCCACACCTAGCTCATCCAAGAACACATGCGCTGGCTTACGTACAACCTGCACCACTCACACATATATTCACATATCAAATCCGTTTCTAAATTCCAGTAATTAAGTCATACAATAATAAAAAAAAAATTAACTGCGCTCTAAGTTGGGAGCACCATACATATATAACTTTGATTGTGAAAACTATTTAAACTATAATAAAGAAATGTGTATAGAAAAACAGAGATTTGCATTTGATTGGCTTAAATATATTTTTCTTATCTATTGTACTTGTATTTTTTATTTTTGTATTTTATTTATTTATTTTTTACCCACATTAAAAGTCTTTGGACTAATTTATGTTTGACTGAAAAGTAAATAAATAAGTCTGATCACGTATTGTTTTCACCTTTCATCAATATGGATCTATGATCCAAAGATAAGTAAAATCTTATTACAGATTATTCTATTATCAAGGATTAGGGTACCAGTATCCTCATATCCCCGGGAAAGAGCTCCTAGAACAAATACTTTGAAAAGAGCTTTGGACTAATATGTATTTGGTCGGGATGTTCAAGATATCCTGATCGTGTATCTTTGAACCGAGGACATTAACCACTTTTACCAACTAACCCTTTAAATTATTGGGATAACCATTTAACCTTGCAAGTAATCAATCAATTAATGGATATCCGATGAAAATACTAGTTTCAAATTTTAGAAAAATAAAAATAAATTACAAAACTAAAAAAATCAAAATTCTTCATCAAAATTCGTCGTCACTTTATAGAGAATGAAAATATATCTAACCATATTTTTTATTTTATTTATATATTTATTGGGAGTGAGAGAGCATATACATAGATGAAGGAATTACCATAGCAGAGAAGAGTTGGCCACCGAGCCAAGCGCCACCACCGGGGCTGACAGATTGTTCGACGATGGCGATTTTGACGGAGGGGTTCTTGCTGAGCTCGTAGGCACAGGACAATCCCGCGGAACCGGCACCTACGATGACGACGTCGGTGTCGGCATGGGTGACCATGTCCGTCATGTACCTGCGGGTCATCTCGCGTGACACGATCGATTCCTTGATGGGTGCGAACCTGAACGAACCAAGGTCGTAGGGTGGAGGTGATGCGGAAGAAGCTGCTGCTGACATGGACACGCAGAGCCTCCGTCGTTGTTGAGAGCCAAGGCTAATGTTCCGATGGAAGGAGGATCTCTCTGGGTTTGGGGTTTTGGTGGTGTAGAGGAAGGAGGAAGCGATGGTTGAAGAAGCCATGTTTGATTTGTTTGTTTCACTGAGGTAGCAGCACTGTCTGTGTAGTGGGTTTGGGGAGTATGATGGGGGTGAGATATTTATGGGGAAATGGAGAGACGAAATTTATGATGAATTTTTTCCAGAAAATGCATGCTGGACACGTAGCAGAGAAATGGTAAAATCGATGCCAGAAATTTGTATTTAAAAAAAATACTCAATTTCCAAAATATAAATAATAAAAATATAAATATAAATAATAAAGATATTTTTTTATCTAAAATATAAATAATTTTTATTAATTTTTATATAAATTAAATGTTAATTTTTTAATTATATTATTTATTTATTTAATACAATATTTATATTTATGAGAGATATCAAAGGGGATAATTTTGAAAAAAATTAAAATTAGTGAGTATTAATTAAAATTATCCAATTTCAAAATATTATTTGGTCTATGTGTTTTTGTATTATGTTACTTATATTTTGGACCGAATGGAGTAAAAAATTAAATTTAATTACACATCAATCTTATTGATTAATTGATTAATCTCATAATTATTATTTTTCCATTTAATTCTTTACAAAGATAATTATAATGACATTTAGAATTTAGATTTGTAGCTTACCAAATATTGATGGGTCACCTGCCATATGTGGTTAATTGTTTATTCATTATTAGTTTTATTCTATCCATGTATATAAGCATATATATAATAGTAAAAAAAATCATAGAATGCTATGTTTAACAACTGCTTTTTTAGATACAGGTATTATATGGAAAAAGGATTATTGTGTATATTGATTACAGTTAGGTCTTAATTATTAGTTTTTTTTTTGTCAAAGTCTTAATTATTAGTTAGGAATTTAGAATTGTGATATTTCATGCCAGGGAGTCAATAAGGACACAATAATTATGAATTTTTCTCAAATAATACGTATTTCTATTAAACATAGGAATTAAAAATAGATAAATTTTTAATAAAAACTAATATACTAAAAACAATATTATATTTTTTTAGGAATTAAAAATATATCTTATAATTAGGGTCTGTTTGGATTGACTTATGCAGAGCTTATGAACATAGCTTATGACTAATTCATAAGCTATTTTGGGCTTATTTTTCATAAGCTACACGTGATAGCTTATCAAAACAACTTATAACTTATATAAAATAAGTTTCACTATAATTTTTCTTCGATTATAAAAGTAGTTTATGCAGCTTATGCCATAAGTAGTAGATAAACTTGTTATCCAAATATAGCCTTAGTCTATCACTATATTTCTTTTGCATTTAAAAAGTGAACAATTCACTTTAGAGTATACAAAGTAAATAATATATTCTTGATAAAAAAAAGTAAATAATATATACTGCTAATGAGAAAATTAATTTTTGATGGTATACATGTGCATAGTAAATCATGAATATATTACTTTATCATTGGAATATCAATTATTAATTTTATTATTAATAGTTGATATTACTTATTTTACTATCTGAATTGAATTATTCAATTTAAAGTAGGTGGCGTTTAGCATGGGAAAATTCAAGATTGTCCCACCAATGGGTCAATGACTTTTGAACCGTTGATATAATACTATAAAATTGCAATGGTGTAGATTAAAGTACGTGGAGGAAGGGCAACCCGCTTTGGTGGTATAATTCATATTGTTTTGATATTTGCGGAAAGGGGCATGTATTTACACCAAATTTGCTGATATAGCACACAATTATCAAAAATTTGGAAATTGCCCCATCAACAATTATATTATTTTAGTAATACGTTTTGCATTTTTAATATGAGCTAACATTTATAATATTACTTTTAATATTAATTCAATTCACATAGTTAAATTTACCAAATTTCGTATAATTCAAAAATTAATTAATATTTTATTACACATTATATTATAATGTATAAGATATTTTTAAAATTTAAAATATCCATATTAGATTATATACTCATGAATATCCAAATCATAACATGATCATAAATAGACACTAATTTTGCATTATAAAAAGTTATTAAAAGGATAAATATAATGAAACAGTTAGCATTAACCAACATTATGTGATCCGAGTGAAATTGGGTTCGGATCCTTTAAGTAAAGTCTCGTGTTCGAGTCTTGTGGATGGAAAAAATATGATTGGAAGGGGAGATCCACTAAAGGTGGACAGTCAAGTTCCCCAGTGGAGATTAGTCATCGGCAAAGTCGGTGGATACTTTGCACTAGAGTTGGGTATATGGGCATTGGCCTGCGAACGACTTGCTTAACCCACGGTCCATGCAGACTACGGGTCACCTAAATATAGGTCCATATAAATGCGGGCTTTTTTAGTCCAATCTGTTTATCCCACGAGCTAAACGGGTTTGGTCCGCTGATTACAGGTTGGCTTGTGGGCCAATTATTTTTTAGAAATTCAATTTTTTTATTTAATTTTTAAAGGTTTAAGGTTTATTTTATTATATTTTTAAAAAGTCTTAATTGTTTTCTTATTGTTAAGTAGGACCACAGACCGACCCGTTAGCCCACGAGTAATGTCGTGGTCGCCCTGCCGCATCCCCCTGGATGTGTGCAAAATGTGGATAATTGCTTCCTTGATGGGCACGCACTGCCACGTGTCTCCTCCGGCTGTGCTGCAGAGGATTTGGTCGTTTTAGGTCAAATGGGCGCTAGATCCCAATTGGGCAGTCATTTAGACTGGGCCATAAGGGGTAAGGGTTTAATGGACCCGTAGGGCCATATCAAACAGAACATACAAGAGATAGAGAATATTAGTTGAAAATAATAGAGAGAAAACTAAAGAAGATAATTACTTATTAGTAGCGATTAGAAAATTTGGTTTAGCTTCTAGTGGTGTATAGTAGATAAGATGATTAATGTAACATGTGGATGAATCTAGAGAGAGTGGGGTAAGGAAGGTAGGAGTGTTTACAGTTCAATTTAGATCGTTTTGAGGTAAAAAATCATCTGATTCAAAGAATAAAAAAACGTGCAGTTTGTTTTAGTTTAGATTATTTCCTTTAAAAAATATATGATCCGATTAAAAGTAGTTTGGATTGGATTGGTTTTCAGTTTTTAGTGGTTTTTATATTTTCCACAATCAGTTTCCCTTCCTTTTTAAGATAAATATTAGCTTATAGATTTTAAAAAATAATTATGTGGAAAAAAACGAGGAGGTGTTCAGCTAATTAAAATAAATTGTGTCATAGTCTTGCTCTCTCCCCCTCTCTCACTCTCGCTCTTGCTCTTGATCCCCCACTCTCTCTTGCTCTCACTCTCTCTCGTTCTCTCCATCTCTTTCTCCCTCCCTCTCGCTCCCCCGCTCTCTCTCGCTCTCCCCCACTTGCCCCTTCTGTCTCGCTCCCCTTCTCTCCCCTATCTCTTGTTATTGCTCTCTCTCCCCCCCCCCTTTGACTCTCGCTCTCGCTAGAGATGGGAGGGAGAGGGAGCGAGAGAGACAACGAGAGAGAGGGGCATAGAACGAGTGATAGGGAGAGAGAGAGATGGGGAGACAGAGAAAGCGAGAGAGAGGGGGAGAGATAGAGAGCGAGAGATGGAGGGAGAGAGAAGGAGAGATATTTTTAGAGTGAGAGCGAGAGAGTGGTGGGAGAGAGAGGGAGAGGTTTTTCAGAGAGCAAGAGAGAGGGAAGGGAGAGAGTGAGAGAGAAAGAGGGGAGAGGAAGAGAGGGAGAGAGAGGAGGGGGAGAGAGCGAGAGAGAGATAGAGAAAATGAGAGCTAGAGCGAGAGAGAGGGAGGAGGGGAAGAGAAAGCGAGCAAGAGAGAGGAGGAGAAAGAGATTTTTTAAAGAGAGGGACAGAGTTAAAAATTATCTCATTCAAAATATGAAAATTTTTAATTATTATATCCAAAGAGTTTTAAGAATAAAGAAATTTAATTATTCTATTCAAACAAAAAGATTTTATTTTATTTTTTATTGAAGCAGTTAAATTTTCAAGAATTTTGAATTTTTTAGTATTTTAAATTTCTCCATCCAAACACAACCTTAGAGTAACAAATAAGAAAGAAATTTCAAGTTTTGGGAAAAGCTTTAAAATGCAAAAAAAAAATTGCAATGTGGTCAAAACATGAATATTACAAAGTTAATGGGAAAAAACTACAAGTATAAGAAAACCTATAGCTACAGACAATATCCGGTAAAAAGGCATTGACCCATTGGTGGGACAATCTTCAATTTTCCCATGCTAAAAGCGACCTTTAAAGTAACTAAAATCATAACTTTTTTGAATAAAGGTGTGAATCTCATATTGTAGAAATATAAATAATCTTTGTTGTCACAATCATTTCAACGGAGGGAGGGAGGGAGAAAAGTAATTTTTTTCGTGAATTTTAAAATTTACTACTAGTAATTATATTTAAAATATTTACATGTTAATATTTATTTGAGAAACCTTTTTGCATGCACTTAATTACCTAATCCTAAAATGTGGAATCATTATGGAATATCTGTTAAATTCTACATATGGCATTCCTTTACGAAGATTAGAAAGAACACAAGTGGCTTCTAGCATCCAAAGTCATCAGTAGTATAATAGTATGCATAATTCGCTTAATTAATAGCAGCCAAAGTTCATATATGTAATGTAGGTGTGGGTCTGCATGTGCACTACTTTTTATGGGGCAGTTGATGGGTTCCATCGTTCATATTAAGCCACCAAAAAGCTTCATTAATTTTTTTGTCACCACATGCGAATGAAAGAGACGGGTTCCTTTTTTTTATATATCAAAAAAAAGAGACGGGCTCCTTTTACATTTTTTTTCCGGCCTTTCTGTTTTTCTAAGGATGGATCACGGATTATGGTATCAAAATAAAACCATTGATACTAAGTAAAATTGACGTGAGTCGTTAAGACCTCTCGTCCTTTAACTAAAGTCTCAGATTTAAGCTTTGAGTATGAAAAAAATCTCAACAGAAAGGGATATACCCATTAAAAGTGTCGAACAAACTCCCGCAAGAGATTAGTCTCCGTCGTATAAACGGTGATATATTCCTCAACGTAAAATAAATAAAAAACATTGATGTCGCTGTTTTCACATATTTGGAAATTATGAAGGGGGCTTTCAAAAGCAAATATGTTGGGATTATCTTTTATTGCGATGTTGCTAGGTGAGTCATAATTACGGCCGGATTCGTTTGGATCATCCTCTACTTGCATGGGGAGGTCTCTAGAGTGTATGTGATGTCATGACAAGGATTGCCAACATATTTTGTGGGGTGCAAACTGCTAAACTAGTAATTAGATTATTTATTGTCTTAGATAATCAGATAGTAACCTTTAAATTAGGTGTTCGTATAAATAGTTTCCACATGTCAAAAATTAACGTCTAATGTTTTCTTTAACCATTGAACCTTATATTTAAGGTAGTGTTTGCTTAGCTTTTTTTGACTTCTCTTTTTCCTGAAGAGGAGAAGATAGGCCAATTGGCCAAAACATTATTGAAAAAGAAGCTCTGGGAAAAATAAGAAACTTATTAATATCAAAGAAAATACTCTAAAAAGAAGCATTTTAAAAAAACTGATATTAGGAGTTTATTTTCAAGCGACACAGATCTTGTAGCTTTCAATCCTCTCCGAATCCCACCGGTGGCCAAAATCACATTGTTTATTTTTTGTCAAGGCTCGGGGACTAAATAGAAGCTTGGCCAAAATCACCGCTTTATTTCTCTGTTCAAGTAAAGGATTTTGGCGTTTTTGCTTCATCTCTCAATTATTTTCCTTTTTGAAATCGTTCCTAATTTCTAATCCATTTGAATGATTTTAAGTCTCGTTTTTGAATTCGCGAGCAACGTGGCATGCAAAGACAGCCTCACAGCGGTTCAGCTGGGTGAGGCTGTGCTCTGGTGCAGCATGAGAGACCAAGGAGAAATAACCACAACAGTGATGGTGTGAAATTGGGCACCATGGGAGCAAGCATGGTGGTCCCATGAGTACAGCACGGCTGACGTTTGGGTGGCACCGGCTTCTCGGAATTGGAGGCTCCATTTTGTTAAGTCATAGTGTTCTTGATGAAGGCCTCTCGGAATTGAGTGTTCAAATTTGGAAACAACTACATGGTGAGAGTCTCGTGCACTGAGTCTTTTATAGTGTTCTTAATGAAGGAGAGGTGCAGTGACTATCGGTGGCAAGGTAACACACTGGTGACTTGTGAGTGTTGGCCGTTGGAGAGGTTAGAGAATAATTCAACTATGCTATGAAGGTGATGATGTGTGGTTGGTATGAAGCAAATAAGAATTTACTTCAGCTCTAACAGAATTCAATAACTAAAATTGAATTTAGAAAGAAAAAAAAATGCAAAAAATTAAGTTTCGCTGGATTTTGAAGGGGGTATGGTAAAAAAAACATCAATCCAAACACGCTACAGACATGTGTGAAACGAGATCATATGTGAAATGAAATCATATAGGACTCCATTAAACTGTTTTAATATGTCTTTAAAACGAACACACGATAATGTAAAATCCATAATCCCACATCACATGGTAGAACACCAGAAAACACTAGAAATAAAACTTAGATTATAAATGCCCAACTCAAAGGCCGGTAGGTAAGTCTTGAAACTTAGAAACCATGAATCTTGATATGCTCCTTCTTCACGATACCAGCCTATTCACGTTCACAAGTGAAAACAACCAATAAGATAATTTGTTAGAAAATTCTGGCGTCCAATAATTTCATGGGACGTTCTTTATAAAAAAAAAATTCCAGATATTTTTTCTCCCATATCACCCAAGGTATGAATCAAGTTTTACTTGTCACTGTGTGGCAGAGCAAGTATGATCAGTTCTTTACAATGTTTACAGACACTATCAACTATAGGATTGCCAAATGTTCTGTGTCGACCCAACTATGATTTGCCCTAGATGAAGTTCAATCGGTTTCAACCATTATTAGCCCAAAATTAAGCTAAATGAATTCTCTACTCCGTAGCAGAGTAGCTAGGCGAACATTCACTGTATATAATTCCAACGTATTAAAGACCATATTATACCAATTTTACCTAACTCAGAGAAGATGACTGACCAACTAAGATTGTGCAACATCCAAATGACTTCCAATGAAAGGACTTTATAAAAGGATATCCAATTGCCTACACTATTAGTTGGTCATTCCCAAAACCCAAAAAAAAACAGCAGCCAGAACCACAATCAAGAGTTTACTCTGTCAAAGACTGCAATTCCAATATTTACCCTTTGCAACACCATTAACAAAAACAGTAAGGCAAATAGAGGGGCCAAAGATGAAAGTTAAAATGGAGAAATTAATCAGGACAAAATACTTGCTGCATAACAAAAAGACGAGGTTATAGTTACCTGGACTAGGAAGGTAGAAACATTCTTCCGCTGATCACCTTGAAGTTGAATAACCTGGACCCACAAACACATGTTATTTGAAGCAACAAGGGATAGATTGTTGTTTACTATGAGGATGTCAACACATACCTGTCCTAGTTCTGGGTCCTGAACAACTGTACCATTGCAACAGAACTCTTTCTTAAGGTCTTTAAGTATCTTGTTATAGCTGAATTCTTTCTTCAATCCCTGAACGGTTGTCAGACTTTTCCTGCCATTTCTCTGCTGTATGCGAATATGCACATACTCCTTTGACCCAGCACCCGAGTCGTCAGCATTTGCCTCAGCAAAAGGATCTACAAATCGGCATACATTATTCAATTACAATCTTCAAACCAATTGATATTACCACACTAACTAGTACAACAACAACAAAACTTCAACACAGTTCTTCGGTGCATGGCTTCGATATTTCAATGTTAAAAGTGTGTAAACATCATATCTAGTAGATATATACACTGAATAGAGACAATGTTTGACAGGGAAGTTATGAAGGAAGTTCTACAATAGGTACCCTGCCCTGCAATTGGATACACCAAAGCAAAACTCTGAGGATATAAATAAAAAGACATGTTAGGTTGTTATCAGAAAGAAGAAATTCCCAATGAACACAACCATATGCATATAAATTATCTTTATCACCTTGTGAAGGACTACATATCATGGACATGACAACTAATCCGTAGACTTTAAAACATTAGTGAAGAAGGATCAAAACATACCGAAGGTAGTAGGAATCTGATCGTCTAATTCCGACATGAAAGTTAACTCTCCAAGACAGAAGGTCCTACCGACAAGATTGCTCAGACCTGAATTTACAGTCAACATGTTAGCTGAATTACTATGTCAACACACTTCACTTAAATACAAAATAAAAAACAAACTGTCACTAGTCATATCTTCAAATCACAATACTCTTTCACAAACCTAACAGAAGAAGATATCAGCAGTGAGCATCCCACTTATTATAAAATTTACCTCTGTTTCGAGTGAGAACACCAAAAAACATTAAATTAAATGATTCAAACATGGCAGCAATGAAGCAAATTCAACGTCTATTTAGACTTCCTTAGAATTTGAAATACTACTTTAAGTTCAATCCAAAAAATCATGAAAGCACAAAACCAGAAGATTACAGAGTTCGCCTAAAAAATCGCGGCAGTAATTAACCGTGAAACAAGTTATAGTGGAAAATCTAGCAGTTATACCGTCAAAAAATTTACCAAAAAAATTAAATTAAATTAAAAACATAAACAAACGAATCTCTCATTCACAGCCAAATAAACGATTTCTACCAGAAAGATCTAATCAAAACCCCAAAAAGTTGTAAGGTTCCAGGGGGAAAAAACTCAAAAAAGAGAAAATTCAATCAAGCTTAAAATTATTAAAAAAATCATCGCTGATAAAGCCAAGCCAAACCCTAAAATTGATGGGGGAAGAGGCTGTCAAACAATTGAGAAAGATCATCGGAGATTACCTTATCCTAGATTTAAGGTTCCGATATGTCAAGGATTTGATTGGGTTAAGAACCGAAACCCTAAATTGGATAAGGCTGAGCTGAAACCTGTGTCGCCCTTTGTCTTTGACTTAATGAGATAATAGGTACTGTGAGGAAGAAGGGAAAGTTATAGAGAAAACCCAAGGTACACGACTACACGTCACGTGCAATGTCACGTGCAACGTTTATCGAAGGGGTTGATGTGAAATACACGTGTTACTTTAAACAGAAGTGGCATGTGCTCATGGGAGTTCTCTATTTCCATACGTGATTTTTTTGAATGAAAGTGATTTTGTTTATGGGAGATTTTAGAGATATTGATTAAAGAATGTTTACTACCTCTTATTAAAAAAATTTACTTATCAAGATAAGCATTATATATTTTTTTAATTAATATTTGAATATATTAATGAAAAATATTACTTAGAAAATTTATTTATTTTTTTTTAAAAATCACACACATTTAATTATATCTCACCATATAAATATCTATATTGATATTTTAAAAAATAATATTATCAAGGGACACCATGATGATATATTATCAAATATATGTATAAAAATTTTTCATCCTATTAATGCATAGTTATTAAACTTTTACTTGAATGATAAAAAAAAATATAAGTACCACTAATGTGTATCACTAGATGCATTTGATGCACACTAACCAAGTGTAACTAGGGTGAGAGACCTCCAAATATTTGTGTTATGCATAGGTCTCTCATCGTGAGAGACTTGTCAAAGCCATAAATATAATAATTTTATATTAAAATAAATATTTGCCATTGAATATAAAATGGTTCTCTATTATTTAAATAGAAAATTATTATATCGAACACCAGATCTCTCATCCTAACACGTGTCAACACTTTAGTGATAACATAACATAATTCTTTGTAGTGTATTCTTTTTTTTACCAATACATAACAAAAGAAAAATTACATGATATTTATTGCAATATCTTTTATATAATTTTATATTTATTTGATACTAAATATTATAGTGTTTGCAATTATCTTAATCTTAAGACAATACAGGCAAGTAACTTAAAAAAAAAAATACAGACATGTAACTTCAACACACATATACATGGATTCTAGGAAGAGAGAGCATAATAATTGTTGAGTAAAAAACAAAAATAAACATTTCCAGCGGTATATTTGGAGCAAGAAGTTGTCTCAATTTATTAGAAGTAGGATTTCAAAGTTTCACTTTGTACATGGATTCGACTTTTTAAAGTAATCAATCAATTCACTTTAAAAAGTAAAATAAAAAATTTCAATCATTGATATGAATTAAATCAACAATTGATATCACATATACCAAATCATAGATGTATTTTCTTGTTAATTATTAAAATTCCTTACTTTATTCTAATGTGAAAGCACACTTTAACAAAGATAAATCCATGTCCTATTACCATTTTAAAAATCAAATTTTTTTAAACAAACCAAATCGATTTCTAGATACACTAATTAAGGAGCATTTGCTTTTGTTTGATTATGAAAATTAATTCATTGAGATACTAAAATCTATTTAAAGAATTGACCACTTCCCAACATATATTTCTTGATACACACAGCCGTTCATAATTTGTATCTTTAACATTAGCCATATCAGAGTTTTCAGTTAAAAAAACATTAAACAACATTTATTTAAAATAAATTGCTAGTCAAGAATTTTTTTGATCAATAATTGCTATTCAAGATTAATATTTGTAATAATAGCAAAATTCATTTTATTTATGTTTTTTCATAAAAAAAATTATTAAACACCGATAAATACTTGGTATACCTGTTAACTTCAAGACTCTGAGACTGAAACTTTTCTCCAGCAAATTCTTGGAATATGTTCAAATGGAGTATAACAACATAAACGTTTTAAGCTTTATGCATATAAAAAGTAAAATAAAACAAGACATGAAATAATAAAAATAACATAAACGTTTGAAAGTGATTTTGACCCAAAATATTAAATTTTGAACTAAAGGTATGTTTAGATTGGCTTATACAGAGCTTATGAACACAACTTATGACTAATTTATAAGTTATTTTGAGCTTATTTTTCATAAACTACCCAGGATAGCTTATCAAAACAGCTTATGACTTATATAAAATAAATTTCACTATAATTTTTCTTCGATTATAAAAATAACTTATACAACTTATACCATAAGCAATAGATAAACTTGTTATCCCAACAGGGCCTAAAGCAAATAAGAATTGCTTCAGCTCTAATTCAATTACTAAAGCTGAATTTAGAAAAAAAAATTCCAAAAAATAAAGTTTTGGTGCGTTTTGAAGGGGGTTTGGTAACAAAGTCAATCCAAACACGCAACAGACATGTGGAACGAGATAATATGTGAAATGAAATCATATAGGACTCCATTAAACTGTTTTAATACGTGTCTTTAAAACGAACACACTTGGACCAAAATAAAAAACGAACACACCATGTTATCAAATTCATAATTCATAATCCCACGGTAGAACACCAGAACACACTAGAAATACCACAATCACATATAAAACTCGGATTATCTAATGCGCAACTCAAAGGCAGGCAAGCCTTGACACTTAGAAACCATGAATCTTGATACGCTCCTTCTTCACGATACCAACCTGTTCACGTTCACAAGTGAAAACAACCAATGAGATAATTAGATAGAAAATCCTGACGTCCAATAATTTCACGGGAAGTTCTATATAAAAATATTCCAGATATTTTTTCTCCCGTATCGCCCAAGGTATAAATCAAGTTTTACTGGTAACTACGTGGCAGAGCAAGCATGATCAGTTCTTTACAATGTTACCGACACTATCAATTATAGGATTACCAAACGTTCTGGGATGACCCAAGTATGAATTGCCCAAGTTGAAGTTCAGTTAGTTCCAACCATGATTTTCTCAAAATTATGCTAAATAAATTCTCTACTCCGTAGCAGAGTAGCTAGGCGATCAGATCATTCACTATATATAATTCCATATTAAAGAATAAAAGCCATATACCAATTTTACCTAACTCAAAGAAAAGGGCACATTATAATTTTTGACTGCCAAATTGCTTGTCAAATGACTAAGATCCTGCAACATCCAAAATGACTTCCAAAGGATTTTATAAAAAGATATCCAATTGCCTACACTATTAGTCTATTACTAGGTCATTTCAATACCCAAAAAAACAGCAGCCAGAAACCACAATCAAGAGTATACTCGGTCAAAGACAGCAATTCCAATATTTACCCTTTGAAACACCATCAACAAAAACAGTAAGGCAAAAAGAGGGGGCAAAGATGAAAGTTAAAATGGAGAAATTAATCTGGACAACATAATTGCTGCCTAACATGAGGATGAGGTTATAGTTACCTGGACTAGGAAGGTAGAAACATTCTTTCGCTGATCACCTTGAAGTTGAATAACCTGGGCCCACAAACACATGTTATTTGAAGCAACAAGGAATAGATCATTGTTTAATATGAGGATGTCAACACAGACCTGTCCTAGTTCAGGGTCCTGAACAACTGTACCATTGCAACAGAACTCTTTCTTAAGGTCTTTAAGTATCTTGTTATAGCTGAATTCTTTCTTCAATCCCTGAACGGTTGTCAGACTTTTCCTGCCATTTCTCTGCTGTATGCGAATATGCACATACTCCTTTGACCCAGCACCCGAGTCGTCAGCATTTGCCTCAGCAAAAGGATCTACAAATCAGCATATATTCAGATTACAATCTTCAAACTTAATTGATGTAATCACACTAACTACTACTACTACAACAAAACTTTGACACATTATTCTTAGGTGCATGGTTTCGATATTTCAACGGAAAAAGTGTGTAAACATCATATTTAGTTAGATAGATGTATACACTAAAATCTAAAGACGATGATGATTGACATATAAACTATGAAGGAAGTTCTATAATAGGTACCTTACTCTGCAACTGCATATGCCATAGTAAAACTTAGAGGAAATATGAATAAAAAGACATGCTATGTTGTTATCTCTTGTCAGAAAGACGAGATTCCCAACAAACCCAACTATACGTATATAAATTATCTTTATCACCTTGTGAAGGACTGCATATCATGAACATGACAACTAATCCATAAACTTTAAAACACTTGTGAAGAAGTCACAACATACCGAAGGTAGTAGGAATCTGATCGTCTAATTCCGACATAAAACTTAACTCTCCAAGACAGAAGGTCGTACCAACAAGATTGCTCAGACCTGAATTTACAATCAACATTTTAGCTGCATTACTATGACAACACACTTCACAGAAATACAAATTAAAAAAAAATTGTCGTTACTCAAATCTCTCAAATCACAAAACTCTTTTACAACCTAATAGAAGAAGTTATCAGCAGAGCATCCCATTTTTTTTTTAAATGCTTACCTCTATTTCGAGTGAAAACACCAAAAATCATTAAATTAAATGATTCAAACATGGCAGCAGCAATGAAGCAAATTCAACGTTTATTTAGATTTCCTCAGAATTTGAAATACTACTTAAGTTAAATCCAAAAAATTCTAGAAAGCATAAAACCAAAAGATTATAAAGTTCACCTAAAAATTGAGACAGTAATTAACCGTGAAAGAAGTTATTGTGGAAAATCTAGCAATTATACCGTCAAAAAATTCACCAGAAAAAATAAATTAAAAAGCATAAACAAAGGAATCTCTGATTCACAGAAAAATAAATGATTTCTACTAAGATCTGATCAAAACCCCAAAAAATTGTAAGGTTCCAGGGGAGAAACACAAAAAAGAGAAAATTCAATCAAGCTTAAAAATACTAAAAAACCATCGCTGATAAAGCCAAGCCAAACCCTAAAATTGACGGGGGAAGAGACTGTCAAACATTGAGAAAGATCATCAGAGATTACCTTATCCTAGATTTAAGGTTCCGATATGTCAAGGATTTGATTGGGTTAAGAACTGAAACCCTAAATTGGATAAGGCTGAGCTGAAACCTCTGTCGCCCTTTGTTTTTGACTCGGTGAGGTAACAGGGACTGTGTGGAGTGGAGAAGGGAAAGTTATAAAGAGACGAAAAAAAACACGCAAGCTGCGCGTGGGATCTGGATTCCCCGCAGTCAGGAAAGCATGCAGTCACTGCAGTCAGTGAATCTGCACCGCTTGATAAATCCAACGCTCTATATTTATATTTCAGAAGTATTTATACCACAACATCAAAATCAATTAGAGCTTTTTGGATTAGTTTATGTATAATTTATTTAAGTTTATTTATTGGAATAAGCATTTGTATGCATAGTTTTTTTTTTGATATAAAAATTTATATTTAAGCATTTGTATGTATAGTTGATAAAATTTATAAAAATAGTTTACGATTGATTAATAAGTTATTTTAGATTTATTTTAATAAATTCTCTAAGATAGTTTATCAAAATAGTTTATAGTTTACATGAAACTAGTTTCATCACATTCTCATTTTAATTATAAAAACAACTTATGCATAAACACTTAGAGTCATGCTAGGGTGGAATTGTTTTCAAGTGGTGCATGGGTGAAATTGTTTTTCATAGATTTTTTTATAGTTTTTATAACTGTTAGATTTAATCAAGGACTTAGATGAGTTAGCAAAAAAATGAGAACAAGTGAGTATTTCTCCACACAATCCCTACCCCCTTCTCACTCTCTCATGCACCCTTCCCTTGTGCCATCGCAATCAATTCAAAAGCGAGTGACTCATCACAACATCACACTCCATCATCCCATTTCTGAGCAAGTAGCAATGAACCTCTCTACCGTGTATACCCGAACCAATCCCTCCACAGGCAAAGCCTCAAAGAACCCTCCTTTCTTCGCATAACCCCTATTTTTATCACTGCTGCTCTATTTGTACTGTTTGAATCAGCAGCAGCAACAAAGATTGCATTTCTCTATCTTTGTCTGTGTTTTTCTTTTGGTGTGGATTTCTCCGTTGTGGCCGCGAGGAAGAGTACAGGAGATAGTAGTGTGCTGGAAGATGATGGATTCGACCTCTCTGCCCCTGGTCGCCGTCTAGCAGCTCGAGCTTCACCTCCCGGTTACAGAACCAGCAGCTCAGGGCGTTCGGCAAGCTGGCACCGCCGTTGACGCCGACGGGAATCCGTATCGCCTCGAAGTCGACAACGGTAACGAGGATGCTCCCAATGCCGGAGAAGCTCTGAACATTACCCTGTTCCCTTCCAATATTCGCGTCAAATCCCTAGCCTTAACTCTAAATTTAAAAAAAATCCAATAATTAAAAAACAAAAAACAAAAAACAATGGTGGTAGAATGAGAGGTTTGAGAGAGGGAAAGAGAGTGACCTGCGAAGGCGATTCTCATTACTGCATTAGCAAAGAATGGAAGAAGAAGGGGGGAGATGGGTAAGTGTTGGTATTCTCTATTTTTCATCAACAAACCTTGATCATTGGTTTTCCTATCACTAAATCTAAAGGTTATAAAACAATTAAAAACTATTTCAAAACTATACCCACCCATACATCACTTAGAAACAATTTCACGGTAGCATGCCAATAATTTGTTATAAGCACTTATGCCATAATTTGTTATAAGCACTTATGCCCACCCATACAATGGGTCTGTTTGGATTGACTTATGCAGAGCTTATGAATACAGTTTATGACTTATTCATAAGCTGTTTTGGGTTTATTTTTCATAAGCTACTCAGGATAGCTTATCAAAATAGCTTATGGCTTATATAAAATAAGTTTCACTATAATTTTTATTCGATTATAAACGTAGTTTATACAGTTTATGTCATAAGTACTAGATAAATTTGTTATCCAAACAGGGCCAATATATTTATATGATAAGCGCTTATGCCATAATCTATAATCTATCTATAAATATATATAAAGACGAATCCTCTCAAGACCAATTTGTACACGTGTCACTTTGAGAGCATTTCAAGGCTTAATTTGACCGATTGGATTTGAATAGGTTTATTGATTGATTTGTATTAATTGTATTCGATATGATATTTATTGTATTGAATGAATTTCAACCCTAATATAATTTAATATTCCATTCAGATTTATCCATTAAAATTTGATTTTTTGCACATTTATTGTTAAAATAATTTGAATAGGATTTCAATTAATTTATTACCGATTCAAATCAAATGTTTCAAAATACGATTTAAAATAAAATTGTTCTTAAAATGATATTTCCAAAAATTGAAAAATATTAAGTTACTATGTCTTTCTCTCATAAAAATATCAACAATTATTTGAATCTTCATGGCTCGCCCATATTGAAAAATAATAGTGTAGTTACTATGTTTTTGTTAATCCATTTTTTGCAAATAATCTACTATCTCATTTCTGATGATCAAAATTAAAATTTGATTTTTTTGTGTATTTATTGTTAAAAGGATTTGAATATGATTTCAAATAATTTATTATCGATTCAAATCAAATTTTTTGAAATACGATTTAAAATAACACTAATAATAATTAATATTAATAATAATAAATAAAATGATATTTCAATGTCACCATAAAATCACCATAGAAAAAGGATTATATCCATTTTTATACCCATTTCAATAATTAATAAATTAATAAAATCCTGATTCTTCTTTTCCTCTTTTATTGCATCGATTCAAATAATTTGAAGTACGATTTGATTTGAATATATCATAATTTAAATAATATTATTAACTTTAAATAATTTATCATTGATTCAAATCAAATTAAAATGGGATTTCAATATCACCATAGAAAAGGGAATACACCTATTTTTACATCATTTCAATAATTAATAAATTAATAAAATCTTAATTGTTCTTTTCCTCTTTTATTGCATCGATTCAAATAATTTGAAATATGAAATCAACCTATTTAAAATACAATTTCAAATAATTTATAATCAATTCAAATCAACTTATTTGAAATATGAATTAAAATAACAATAATAATAAAAATTCAAATGAGATTTCAATATCACCATAGAAAAAGGATTACATTCATTTTTTCACCCATTTCAATAATTAATAAAATCCTGATTCTTCCTTCCTCTTTTATTTAAACGATGATTCTCTCTTTATTTTACCCATTTGCGATTCTTCCTCTTTCAACCAAACCATTGTGATTACATCTATTTTTACTTCTACAAAAAAAACCTGATTCTTCATTTTCTCTTTTATTCCAGCAATTATCCCCAACCAACTAAAATTTTGGATTCTATCAAAAAATAACTCGCACCTATGTCAGCATCTATAAATCATGGGGCAAGAAGGATTCTTATAAGGTCGTGGTTCTATTTCAAATTAATACGACTCATTTTTGTTCATTGCTTACTAAATTGTTGACTCTCTTCTGTTACCAATGGCCGCATGGATTGTCCGGCTATGGAGCGTACTGAGTTTTGGAAAAGTCAAGTTGCCCTACTCCCAAGAGATGATCCTTATGGACGACAAGGTATTGTTAACTCTTTTAATTTGTTTGAGTGTAGTAACCTAAATAATAATTTTTTTGTTTATTTGAAAAGGGTGACAAGATCCACGCGACTATGAAGCGGGAATTGATATATAAGCTTGGCAAGGGTTTGAAGGAAAATTTTGTCTATGCTATGTTTACTTTTAAAGTGGATGTGAATGATGGGCGCTATCGAACAACACGTCATTTGTATAAGCTACGTTTTTCCATTGATTCTACGATAATATTGGTGACTACTGCTGTCATTCGAGGGAATGAATTCTCTTTTACTGAGCCAGCTGATTTTTTGAAAAGGGAATATGATTGTGATTACTTGATTGGTGAGTGTGACTTCGATGTATTTTACTTTTTTATTTTGTCCTTTTAATCTTAGATCTAAATATATATACATGTATTGATATTTTTTATTTGTTCACTTTGTTTTATCATTTGTATTATTGTCATTCCTATGTTCATCAACACTTTCTCATCTAAGGTGAGTTCATAATTATTACTATTTTTTTATTTTACTATTAATCATTTTTACTTATTACTTTTTATTCATTTTCTTGATGTTGTTAAGTTTTTGTTTTGATTTTTTTTTTAAAACCATCGTTACTCTTCTATATATTCATCAAACCAAACTTCTCCTGTAAGGCGAGTATATTTTATATTAATCATTTTTAGTTATTGATTATTTTAGAGAATTAATGTTTCTATATTTTGCGCTATTAAGTTTTTTATTTTCCATTTTATTTTGTAATTAGTTTTTTTTATAGATACATTATTCTTCTTTATCAAATAAGGAGAAGCATCATAGATTACAAAAATTTAGTTATTTATTTTTTAATTATGTACTGGATAACAATAATTATAATTTATATATATTACTATGTTTATTTTACAAAATATGTGTAATATATACTTTATTAGTTGTTTTAATTACAAATACATATAAATTATTTAAATTTTCCATTCAATGTTTCTATTTTAGTAAATTTAGTTTGATATAAATTGTATGTTCTTAATTTGTAATTGTGTATCAAACAAATCATTTGTAATAGTAAATCAAATATAACAATATTATAACAAGCAAATGAAAAAAGGAAAGAATTTTAATTTATAGAAACATAGAATGTGGAATTCAAAATGATGGCTATGTCGTAAGCGATGAATATGCTGAAAATGAAAATAAAAATTTACAAAGAGAAACATGAAGGAAAAAATGGCAATAGAGGAATGGAACATTAGAATGATTTGCTTAAATTAGAAAAAGAATTGTGCAAATAGAATCACGCGCAATTAAACACATTAATTGATTCATTTCTTTTATCGATTTTATTAGGCTTGCAATGAGTATTTTGAAGAATCACAATTAATTGATTTTCTCTATTGGTTATATTAGACATGCAATAAATATTTGGAAATAAAAAATAGAATGGAGATTAAACACATTAATTGATTCCTTTTTGTTTTTGGTTTGTTTATTCTATTTTTGATTTTGTTAGGCATGCAATGGATATTTTGAAATCAAAAGAAGTATGTAAATTAAACACATTAGTTGATTATTTGATTCCTTTCTTGAGGTTGAGGTTGCTGAGCAAGTGAGAATGTGATACACTTGATATTAATACCTAGGTGTTAGGTATATGCTTCTGTATGTGACACCAATATTGAGTTTTTTATAGGGGAAAAAATATTTGATGAGTTCAAATTTGATCATTTTAGGATTAAAAAAATAAAAATTTAAAAAGATTTAATTTTAACGTTTAAGATTATATAATAATCTTAGGATGCTAAAAAAGGTTTAAGATTTAATTTTAGGATGTGAAAAAATGTTTAAAATTATATAAATAATCAAAATGATCTCTTCAATCTTGATTTGATTTTGATTTAAAAATTTAGAAATTAATTTTATTTTATCTTCATTTGAATTTGATTTTTGTCAAGATTATATGATTTAATAAATAAAAGAATGTGGTAGATATTTCTTTGATACAATGTGGTGGATACTTTGCACTAATATGGTCACAAAAAAATTATCTCTTCAAAATAAGTATGAATTTTAAATTTTTATTTTGATATTTAGGAACAAGTAATAAAAGATATAAAATATATTTTTCATCTTATTCAATGTTATAATCATTATTTCTTTTTCATTTAGCATTTTTACCTAATAAATTCATTAAATATTATCTTTTGTCCAAATAAAATTGAATTTTCTCCCATTAATGTCTAAAAATAAATTTATAAAATAAAAAGTGTGAATAAAATACAAAAAATGAGAATAAATATTTCTTTATTTTATTTTATATTGCAATCTAACTAATTTATTGACATTTTATATTTTTGAGTAAATTTGGTGTTTTTATAAATTAATATATGTAAATTGATTAATGTAACAATTAAAAATAAAATATAACATGTGTGATAAATATTTTATTTGAAACTATATCATTGTGTCAAATATTTTACGTGAAATCTTATCAACATGTGAATCACTTAAAGAATTAAACTGTATAATATAATTTAAATACTATTCTATTTTACTTTATGATAATTTTAATATAAACATATTTTTATTATTTTTTATTTTATCACCAACTAATTTATTAAATACTTTCTTAATCTAAGAAAAATTAATTTTTATTTTGCACAAAAGTATCTATATTTATGGGACAGAGGGAGTACAATGTGTCCAAAATATATTGTGTTTCTCTTTATTAATTATTAATTCATATGCAATAATTTTTTATTATTAAGGTTAATGTGATTATGATTATTACTTCATATGAAAACATCTTATTTATTTCTCATTCACGTACAAAAAAAAATTATCTAATTCGTGCATTGCACGGGTCACGTATGCTAGTAATATATATAAAGACGAA
The DNA here is from genome assembly GCA_030159175.1 of Glycyrrhiza uralensis. Taxonomy (NCBI): domain Eukaryota; kingdom Viridiplantae; phylum Streptophyta; class Magnoliopsida; order Fabales; family Fabaceae; genus Glycyrrhiza; species Glycyrrhiza uralensis. The sequence continues at coordinate 47,964,451 of BRZY01000003.1, read as the reverse complement.
CCCTCTATAGGCATATTTTTACAGGTGTCGGTTTGAGAGCATTTCAAGGATTAAATGGATCAAATTGATTTGAAAAGATTTTATTGATTAATGATTTTATGATTCATATTTAATCTTCCTTATTTGAAATTGTATTGATTGTATTCAAAACAATCAATTTAAAATCGTATTTTTAATTGCCTATTTATTAGAGAATATTTTTATGCCTTATATTTTTAACTATTCATTTTGCGTCTGCAAATATTCGTGTTTCTTTAGCCTCTTCATTCTCTGGTATGATTTTTCTATCATCTCTATTTTTGTTCATTTCATATACATTTTCTTCTCATTATTCTCATCCATTGCGGTTACTAACACTTGAGACTTTCGATTAAATGTTAGTTTTTGCTTTCTTTTTCATGGTTAATCATTTATATATTTCAATTTTTGGATTTTTGATCTTAAATCTTAATATCCACATGTATTGATAAAATTTATTTGTTCATTTTGTTTTAGACTGTGTATTATTGTTATTTATTTGTTCATCAACACTGAATTCTTATCTAAAGTGAGTTCGTATTTATTGCTATTTTTCTATTTTACTGTTAATTATTTTTACATATTATTTTTTAATGTTTATTAATATTCTAATAGCCTCCAAACTATCGATGGTTTTTTATTTTTTTTTCTTCTCCTCTTAGGCAAACTTCTCCCTTAAGGCAAATATTTCTTCTAATTTTTTACTAATTTATTTTTATTTATCGATTGTTTTTTGAAATTAATGCTTCTCTATTTTCCATTGTTAAGTTTTTTATTTTTTATTTTCATTTGTGATTAGTTTTTTTTATTCTATGCAGATACAATATTGTTTTCTCTCAAACAAGAAGAAGTATCATATATCACAAGAATTTAGTTTTGTATTATTTTTTCAATATTTTCGAAGAAATTATGTATGGAATTTTAATAATTATATATATTACTGCGGTTTTTTTGTATCTTTTAGGATATATTTATTTTAGAAAATATATGTAATAGTTTATTAGATGTTTTAATTGAAAAACACATATAAATTATTTAATTTCCCAATTCAAATTTCCTATTGTGGAAAATTTGGTTTGATATAAATGTTATGCCCTTAATTTTTTTGGAATATCTTAAATTAATTTGATTTTTGAAAATGTATACATATTTTTATACTATTTAATTTTTTGTGAAATATTGAGGTATTAGTAAAAGTATTTGAAAAAAATTATACAGATTTTATAAATTTCTATGATAGAAATAATTATAAAATTTATGTATAAAAAAATTAATTTTAAAATTTTCAATTTGCAAATGAGACAAATTATATTCCTAGAGATTAAAGTATTTGAAAAAAATTATACAGATTTTATAAATCTCTATGATAGAAATAATTATAAAATTTATGTATAAAAAAAAGTAATTATAAAACTTTCAATTTACAAATGAGACAAATTATATTTCTAGGGATTAATTAAGTTGAAATTCAAAAAAGGAGTATGTTTATTATAGGAATCAATTTAAAATCGTAATTGAAAGAAATTATCTCTTTATGATAAGAACCCGTTTTATAAATCTCTATGATAGGAATAGTTATAAATTTTTCAAATTTGAAATGATACAAAATGCATCTCTTGGTATTACGTTGAAATTCATAAAAAAAGTGTATTTATTATAGGAATCAATTTAAAATCGTAGAAAAAAATTGTATTTGTATGATAGAAACCAGTTTTCTAAATCTCTATGGTAGAAATTATTATAAATTTTTCAAATTTTAGTTTGCTACAAATTGTATCTCTAGGGATTAGGTTGAAATTCATAAAAGGAGTAGTTATTATAGGAATTAATTTAAAATGGTAAATAAAAAAAATTATATCTTTGTGATAGGGATCGATTTTAAAAATCTCTATGATAAGAATCGTTATAAATTTTTCAAATTTCAAAAGATGCAAATTATATATATATAGAGAGAGAGAGAGAGGGGGGGGGAGAGAGAGAGAGATCGTGTCGAAATTCATAAAAGGTATTTTTTTATTGCTGAAACCAATTTAAAATTGTAGTTGAAAAAAAATTAATAGAGACCGGTTTCATAAATTTCTATGATAGGGATCATATTAAATGTTTCAATTTTTAAATAATACAAATTGTATCTTTAAGGATCATGTATTTTAATTGTAGATATTAATTTAAAATTGTAGTTAAAAATATTGTATCTTTGCGATAGCGACTGCTTTTAAAACGCAAAAACTTAAATGGTAATAAAAATATTTTCTTTCATCTTAATTGATATACGTTATAATCATTATTTCTTTCTCATTTAGCATTTTTTACTTAATTAATTTATTAAATATTTTGTTTTGTCCAACGAAATTTGAATTTTTCAATAATTAATGTCTATTAATAAACTGATTAAAATAAATAGTGTGGATAAAACATAACAAATGAAAATAAATATTTTTTTCTTTATTATTACATTATCATCTAACTAATTTGTTGGACATGTTATTTTTTTTGAGAAAATTAGGAGATTTTATACATTAATATATAGATGTAAATTGATTAATGTAAAAATTATAAATAAAACATAACACATGGGATGTACATTTTACATTAAAGTATACAAGAAAAAATTGCACATATAACATTGTGCCAAATATTTTACGTGAAATCTCATCGATATGTGAATTACTTAAAGAATTAAACTTTAATATATAATTTAAATATAAATATATTTTTATTTTATTTTTATTCACCAACTAATTTATCAAAGACTTTTTCTTTTCGAATAGAACGGGGTTGAAGCACAAAGAAACAAACTACACGATAATACTACAAACAAGTCACCAAACAGTAGCTGACTTTAAGAAACAGAAGGTTGCTTATACATAATTGAAGACTTTGTTTAATCTAAGAATTTTTTTTTTCAAATTAGTGTGTGTGTGTCTATATATATATAAACTGATTAATTGGAAATAATACATAATATATAACACACGGTGATTAAGAAATACATAATAGTATATAGGGAGAAATTATTGTTGGATATGGCTTATATCCGAAGGGAGGACAGTTGACGTAGCGGAGCGGAGCGAGCAAATACAATTTTATCGTAGGCACAATTGGCCGAACCTCGATAACAAACTGCTTGCCGTTTTCTCTCTTCTTCTTTATCGTTCTTACCCTTTAGAAACAGTATTGTTGTTACAACAATTATATATATAAAAAAGTTTATAGGGAGAAATTAAACTATTTAAACTATTTTACTGTTTCAACTATAATTTGTACTATTTTTTCGTTGTATTCAACTTTTAAGTTGTGAATTAATCAAATAATTAACTAACTATTTTCAGTAGCTAACGATTATTTATAATTTATTATGTAATTTAAAAAACATAATTTAAAAAAAAATCAAATCCTTTATAATTGTTCAAATATATTTTCTTATAATTTTTTATAAAGTGCATCATATGTCCCGTGTGTTGCACGGGTTAGTACGTTAGTTTGTTATATCATCGATCTCAACCATTAAAAAAAACTTAACAATACTTAATGGTAAAGATGAATGGATTTACTTTAGGAGAGTCGTCACTTCAGAACACCCAGAGCGGTATTCCATGGCCGCACACTCCCACTTCCCGCCTCTCTGAGATTCTAAGAGAAGCACGTCGCCGCCGCAATTCGTTGCTAGCATTTTCTCAGGTTTTCTCTAATTCCACAATCTATCTCTGTTGCGATATCTCTCTCACTCTCTGCATGTTTGATTCCTCCAATTTTTGGTGCCTTCTTGTGTTTTTATAAGGATCATTTAACCACATTTACCGTGTTACTTTGATAACTTTCCAAATTCCCCTTTCCAATTTCCCATTCGGTGCACATTCACCGTTATTTTATGGTGCCACGTTCTATTTGGCTTTGAAAGAGAAAACAAAATTGTATGCAGGGGAAGCTGTTAGATATATATGTTATAAAGGCCGTGTGAATAATTATTTGACGTAAATCTTCCACGATATATAATAAATATGTAGAAAATATAATTGCCTGGTTTGGTTGCTGCTCATATACTTGTTCCAAATGCACACTCAAGGCTCATATATTTAGATGTTTTTTGTGGTATAGTTGCTAGATTTGCCACTATAAGTCTATAACTTGTTCCATGGTTAATTACTTATCTTAAACTGGGTTTTTAAATTGTGGGGAAGTTTAAATAAATGCTGAATTTGTTTCATCGCAACCATGTTTGAATCATTTAATTTAATTATTTCTGCAGCAAAACAAAGCTGAGTGAGCTCCATCAATGGCCCCAGTTGCTCCTCGATCTGGCGATGCAATATTTGCTAACATTGAACGTGTAGTAAGCAAACAAAACCAAAACCCTCATTATACTCTGTCTGGTCCCCAAGAAAATAACACTGTTCAAATTCCCACTCCCTACCCCCCCAATTTTACACCAATAGTAAACCGTAGATTCCTGGATTTTGTTTCACTTTACATAAAAAGTGTCAATTTTGTTTGAAGTGCATGGAATCATTAATCCGAGTTCATGTTATCCTCTTGCCTTACAAATTACTTTTGGGTTTTGCAGAATGCAGAGCTGTTTACTTTGACATATGGGGCGATTGTGCATCAATTGCTCACAGATCTGGAAGAGGTTGAGGAGGTTAACAAACAGCTAGATCAAATGTACTATTCTGAAACTCTTTCTCTCTCTCTCTCTGAATTCAATATATTTTGTTGCTTGTATATTCTGATGCTGTAAAATTTAGTTTTCATCTCTAATTGAGGTTTCTAGTTCCACGGTTCAGTGTATATTTGTATTAAGGTTACTTACATTCACCATGTGAACTTTGCTGTTTGGTTGGTATTTTCAGGGGTTATAATATCGGAACCCGTTTGATTGATGAATTTTTAGCTAAATCTAATGTCTCGAGGTGTGTTGATTTCAGAGAGTCTGCTGATGTGATTGCAAAGGTATTGTATTGTAATTTGGTTTCTTTAAAGGAGGTGAGCTTTCATTTTTATCAACCTTAAATCTTAATAGTGCTTTTATACAGGTTGGTTTTAAAATGTTCCTTGGTGACCAATTGGGATGCTGAAGGGACCTGTTGTAGTATCGTTTTGGAGGACAATCATTTGGTAGACTTTGTTGAGCTCCCTGACAACTGTCAAGGTCTGTACTACTGCAACATCTTAAGTGGAGTCATTAGAGGAGCCTTAGATATGGTAGGTTTCTGTTTTTTCTATCACTTCTAATTCATGAAATTTTTTAATCAGTTTTGTTGTTGCTTTCAACACTTGGAAAACTAAGAAAATATAATAATGTTTGATTGCTACAGCCTTTTGCTGTGGTCTTCTGAAATTTGAGTATTTTTATCAAATAGAAAATTGATTCCTCATATGATTTTGCGTGGTTTATCGGTATATGGAAAGCGACAGAGTTCTTCAGTTTTTGCTTTCTGAGTTGCCATTTCTCCTCTTTACAAACCATTCATTGTTTTCTGAAATCTGAATGCAATTTTATTCAGCTCCCCTTTTGTAGCAATGTAGAAAGGAAGTCAAAGTTTAACTTAAAAAAAATCCCATATTTAGGGCAAGTTTAGTTTGTCTAAACCTTTATCACTGAACTCAATCTAATTTTATTGGGAAAACAACTTTATGAAAGTTATTTTTCCTGGAGGAAAATGAGGCATGACATGCAATGTTCTGCTTCCCGTGATATCTTGGGGGATTGAGTGTCATGATGAAGCATAATAGTTGCCTTCTACAACATATGCTTCGCTCTTTTCTTAGTCATCATGATTCTTCTACATCCGTATTCAGGTGTCAATGAAGACTGAGGTCACATGGATACGTGATGTGCTTCGAGGTGATGATGTGTTTGAGTTGCAGGTAAAACTTCTCAAGCAAGTACCAGAAGAGTATCCATATAAGGATGATGAGTGACATTCTTTTTTGTAATGTTGTACTTCATCTTTTCCCAAGTATTAGATTATTATCTTTCTGTCTTGTGCTGTGTGCATTTTGATGAAACTAGAAATACAATAGAAATTTTGTAATTAAATCAATTACTATATTGACTTTGACTGTGGGCTATGATCTATCCTGTTCTGAGAGCCCTCTAGACTTTTAAATTGTTCTTGTTGTCTTTATCGTACTTTGTTATTTTAGGCTTGATATATATGTTTCACACCTATTGGATATATGATTATCAAACATTTTCACCTGCCCGTGTACTAATAGTGGTGATTTATTTGATTCCCCTGCTCCTTTGAACTGTAGTGTTCCTTGGGATTTTGAATCATTGGTTATTATAAACTTCAGACATCTAATTTTTCTTCTTTTGGTGTCTCAGAGGTGCCATTTGTGATGTTGTACTGATTTTTCTTTTCAAAAGATAATGAAAGTCACAATATTTGGGATAAATGTTATTAATTGAAGATTGGAGATTCGGAGAAGGGTTTGTTGGGGAAAACAATCCGAGGATGGTAGGAAAATAAATTAAGAAATGTATTAAAGATTTATTATTAATTTTTATTTTCCTCTTATCGCATTTCCCCGGCGTAAGGTAAAAGAGGAACATGATGATCATGACCAATTTTAGTGGCAAACAAGGTCAACCTATAATCCCCATAAAGGGAAATGAAGCATAAGAATTATTTTAATCACATAAATAGATAACCATTTTTAATTGGAATTATAATTACATTATTAGGATGATCAAGTGAATAATATCTTGATAGTCAAAAGTAAAGACAAAAGTAGAATTATACAATCGCAAGAAGGATTTCATAAGTTGATGCAAGAGAAGAAAATAATTTTAGAATTAAGAGATTAAAGATAATTAGAAATTTTCATTTGGAATTAGATGTATGTTGTATTATTTTGTATTAAGCTTAATTATCTTTTTTGACGGTTTTATGCTTTGCTTAAATCAGTTTTTGTTTTTTTGCTGAATTTTCTAGGTCATTTTTTCCCCAGACTTTAGGTCATGGCGACATTTGAAACAGTCGAAAGACTTGTTAAGCATTTTTTTAAATGTGCAAAAAAATAATTTCTCACATGAGCATCACTTACTGAAATCAAATTATCTGGTGAAATTGACCAAAAAAAAATTTATCTGGTGAAATATTTTAGGAACAAAAAAGGGAACTTCTTTTAAATCTTGTAATAATCATAGGTTAAATTGATAAGCTACTATTTGAATATTTTAACCGAATTCCTCTGAGCATACGAGCGTACTTTTGCTATGGCCAATAAGCACCTTACCGTTGTAACCTCAAAACAAAAAGACATTTCACAATCCGCACCAAAAACTAAATCCTTCTAATAAGTAGCTCAGAGGGTGCCATCTCTTAGCAAATTTACAAAGTTTATAAATTTTAAATATTAATTAAAAGGTGAAAGTTGATGCTGAGGGGAACCTCCAAGTTGATGTACTGAACACGAAACCGTGTCTAATAATAATAATAAGTGAAACAAAAAACATGACCAAATGTCCCTTGCTAGCAAGGACGGCAGCATATTTACTACTACAAGATTACACGCCCTCGTTACAGATGGCACAAAATTATAGACAGTTGGATCAGCCTAGAACAAAGCATGATGCACTTTCATCATTGTTTAAAATATGAGTTATTTAATTATTTAATTATATATAATATTTGATATTTTATTTGAATAATTGTTAATCTCTTCGTGGTTTTTCAGCTAGCTAGAGTGAAATGAGTGAAGGCAAATGCCAAATACATATTGACTGGCAACAAAAACAAGAAAATACGAAGTTTGCACCCCCTTATGTGAAAACTGGCCCTACGTAACAATGCAAAGGCAGGAAGATACTTTTAACAAACACAACTTGAAAATATCGAATCACTGTCTTATTAAGTTGGCCACACAATACTTGACTAGGTCCAATTGGTTACACATCGTATCAACGACAATAACAGGAGAATGATTCTTTGCAGGTATTTAGAACTGCAAGGAGACAAATCAACAGTGACCTCATGGAATTATGTGCCGGAACAATTAACTAGATGGCACCACAATAACAAACAAACACAGCACATTATGTCACACACAAACAAAGTTCAAGTTTGAATGATATAAATATTGGAGAACGGCATTGTTTGTAAAAAGACAATAGTAAGAGCCACTTGTTGGCTGCTGATTTTCTGCTTTTCTAAGAGAATCTGACCGAGTTTATATAAAGTCTTTCCAAGTCATTTTTTTTTTCCTGAGATTGTTGATAAAGCTTACTGAATCTTTCTAAAAAAAAGGGTCTTGGTGAAATGGGGAACAATAGCTTGTTTCGTTATGCAGATGGAATGGATAAGTTGCTGATGTTCTTTGGGACCCTTGGAAGCCTTGGAGATGGGCTGCAGAACCCTCTCATGATGTACATTCTTAGTGATGTCATCAATGCCTATGGAGACAGGAATAGCCAGTTGACAATGCATGATGTGAACAAGGTGAGCTTTTACCACTCTTCTGCTATAGACTACTACAGGAGCAATTCATGTGACACAATACCTCATCGTCTATTTTAGTACGCAATCTTGCTGGAAATTGCTTTTGTTAAATTTTCAGCAGCTATTTAATTTAGAACTTAAAGTTGTACACATGCATGAAATATATCTAATTTCACCTATATTTAGACAATTTGATTTTGGGACATGATTAGTCAACAGCTTTTGAGATTACCATTTTACTTTCCTTTGTTCAGTATGCATCGAGGCTTCTTTGTGTTGCAATTGGAGTTGGACTTTCCGCTTTTGTTGGTAAGCTGCACACTTACACAGCTCAGTTACCTTCCTTGCTGAACTCAAACCAACATGGAAGTTATGCAAAATAGCATTGGAAAACTAAATTTAACTACTTATCTTGTTTTATACCAATTTGATAATGGCTACTACAGAAGGAATATGTTGGACAAGAACAGCTGAGAGACAGGCTTCCAGAATGAGAATGGAATACCTAAAATCAGTCCTAAGACAAGAAGTTGGTTTCTTTGACACACAGACTTCTGGTTCTTCAACAACCTACCAAGTTGTCTCGCTCATCTCCTCCGATGCAAATACAATCCAAGCTGCCTTGTGTGAGAAGGTTTGCCTGCAGTTATGCCTTTCCTTCAAACTTGCTTGGGATGCAATTATGATCATAGTTATATTTCATTGAGTAGGCTGCACTTTTCACTAACTTTATAGGCTGAAAATTATAAACCTTTGTTAATGTCAATGAATTTACAAGACGAAAATGTTCAAATTATAATTTTAAAATGATTGCAGCAAAGGTTCTGGCAAGAAGAATCCTTTTGGTGATGCATCCCCTAAAAGTAGATAGGTCTTCTGGTCATTAACTAGTACACAATAAGTTTAACTGCATCAGTAACATCCTTCTTATTGATCTTCCTATTAAAAATAGCTTGTTGGTATATATGTTTTGTTCAGAAGCAAACCAATGAATCTGACCTTTACATGAATTTGAAATCTAATTAATTTGGCAACCTTTTAAACAGACGGGTTTCAAAATCTGTTGAAATAAAATCCTTTATTTTTGTGCTTTTATTAATTTATACCTTTTGCTGAGTGTAGATACCTGACTGCCTGACTTACATGTCAACATTCTTGTTCTGCCACATCTTTGCATTTGTACTTTCATGGAGACTTGCATTGGCAGCCATACCACTCTCTGTCATGTTCATTGTTCCGGCGCTTGTATTCGGGAAGATCATGTTGGATGTCACAATGAAAATGATCGAGTCTTATGGGGTTGCTGGTGGGATTGCAGAACAAGCAATTTCTTCAATAAGAACCGTTTATTCTTATGTTGGGGAAAATCAAACAGTGAAAAGATTTAGCAGTGCACTTCAGAAAACTATGGAATTTGGAATAAAGCAAGGTTTTGCAAAGGGGTTGACGTTAGGAAGTATGGGAGTTATTTATATAAGTTGGGGTTTTCAGGCTTGGGTTGGAACTTTTCTGGTCTCTGAAAAAGGAGAGAAAGGTGGCCATGTGTTTGTAGCTGGCTTCAACATCCTAATGGGAGGGCTGTAAGTGATTTTATCATTATTTATATTCTAGTTTTATAGTTCAGTTTTTTTAATGCTGCATATTGATACTAATATGTTTAACTTCCATGAATTTCAGGAGCATTTTAAGTGCCCTTCCAAATTTAACTGCCATCACAGAGGCAAGTGCTGCGGTCACTCGTCTTTTTGAGATGGTTGATCGCGTGCCAACTATCGATTCTGAAGATAAGAAAGGAAAGGCTTTATCACATGTGAGAGGGGAAATTGAATTTAAAGACATCTACTTCTGTTACCCATCTAGGCCAGATTCACCAGTCTTGCAGGGATTCAGTCTCACTATTCCAGCAGGCAAGAGGGTAGGCCTTGTTGGGGGTAGTGGCTCAGGAAAATCCACTGTGATTGCACTGCTTGAAAGGTTTTATGACCCTGTTGAGGGAGAAATACTCTTGGATGGTCACAAGATTAACAAACTTCAATTGAAATGGTTGAGATCTCACCTTGGCCTAGTAAATCAAGAGCCTGTTCTTTTTGCCACATCCATAAAAGAGAATATATTGTTTGGAAAAGAAGGGGCTTCAATGGAAAGTGTGATTAGTGCAGCTAAAGCAGCAAATGCACATGATTTCATTGTCAAATTACCGGATGGGTATGAAACTCAAGTAAGTTGACCTCAACTCTTTTTCTCAAATAAAATTGAGAAACAAACTAAAATTAGATATGGAGGAGAAAAGAAGGAAACATGACAGTAAAATTATATAGATTTAATTTTGTTTGAGTTGGAGTTTTGAAATTTCATTATCACATTTAAAGGTTTCAAATAATTTCTAGCTCCTGGGCATATCAAAATAATTTGAATATAATATGACATAAAAGGAACAAGAATTTTGTTTTTGTTTTTTTTGGGGTCAAAACTTAGTTGTCTTTTTTGATCAATGGGAAAAGAACAGCAAAAGCGAAAGAAAACTACACTCTCAGCCTAATACAACCAACAGCATCAGCAAGCAAAACTTGATGGAGTTGAGGAGGACAAGACTCCCATCGCTGTATCAGAGCATCATTAGTGGCACCATATTTAGCAAGCCAATCAGCACACTCATTGCCTTCCCTATAAGTATGCTTGAAGGATAGATTCCAAGGAAGATCAATAAAAACTTAGTTGTCTAGAAAGGGTATTTCAAGAGTGCTCCTCTTGACAGAGTACTCTCCTGAAAAAACTAATTTACTCTTTTAGATAACCTAAAATTCTAGATAAATCTTAATCGTAATAAAAAATAAAATTTCCTTAAACTATATATCTTACAAAAAGTAAGATCCCTAATTTAAATATCCTAATCTACCTCGCTTAGCCCTTCTCAGCTGTTACTATGCAAACATCTTTGACTTAAGCCTTTATAAATGAAAACTACCATGTTGTTTCCCTATAGGTTGGGCAGTTTGGTTTTCAATTGTCTGGTGGACAGAAGCAGCGCATTGCCATAGCTAGAGCATTACTTAGGGATCCAAAGGTTCTCCTGCTTGATGAAGCAACCAGTGCACTGGATGCTCAGTCTGAAAGAGTGGTACAAGCAGCAATTGATCAAGCTTCAAAGGGAAGGACAACAATCATCATTGCTCACCGCCTGTCTACGATAAGAACAGCCGACACGATTGTAGTGCTTCAAGCAGGGAGAGTGATTGAATCAGGTACTCATAATGAGCTCCTGGAAGTGAATGGAGGACAAGGCGGGGAGTATGCGCGCATGGTTGAGTTGCAGCAATTAACAACTCAGAATGATGAAGCCAAACATTTCTCCAATCTTCAAACAGAAGGAAAGAGCTCCCATAGGATGAGCATTCCCCAAAGTCCAGGAGTGAGTTTCAGATCAAGCACACCAGGCACTCCAATGTTGAATCCCTTCAGCCAGGGATTTTCCATGGGCACACCTTACTCATACTCCATCCAATATGACCTTGATGATGATAGTTTTGATGATAACTTGAAGAGATCAAACTATCCAGCTCCTTCGCAGTGGCGTTTGCTGAAAATGAATGCACCTGAGTGGGGGAGAGCAGTGTTGGGAATATTGGGAGCAATAGGCTCAGGAGCAGTACAACCTGTGAATGCATACTGTGTGGGGATACTCATATCAGTTTATTTTTACCCTGATGCCTCTGAGATGAAGTCTAAAGCTAGAACCCTGGCCCTTGTTTTCCTAGGAATTGGTGTTTTTAACTTCTTCACCAGTATTCTCCAACACTATAATTTTGCAGTTATGGGGGAGAGGTTGACTAAAAGAATAAGAGAGAAAATACTAGAGAAGTTGATGACTTTTGAGATTGGATGGTTTGATCATGAGGAGAATACAAGTGCATCCATTTGTGCAAGATTGTCCTCTGAAGCCAACTTGGTTCGTTCCCTTGTCGGGGACCGGATGTCTTTGTTGGCTCAAGCAGTTTTCGGGTCTGTCTTCGCGTACACCGTAGGACTTGTCCTCACATGGAGGCTTTCTCTTGTGATGATTGCAGTGCAGCCATTAGTCATTGGAAGCTTCTATTCAAGAAGTGTCTTGATGAAGACTATGGCGGAAAAAACCCGGAAGGCACAAAGGGAAGGAAGCCAACTTGCAAGTGAAGCTGTTATAAACCACAGAACCATAACTGCCTTCAGTTCTCAGAGAAGGATGTTGTCACTCTTCAAATCCACAATGGTGGGACCTAAAAAGGAGAGTATTAGGCAGTCATGGATTTCAGGCTTTGGTCTTTTCAGCTCCCAGTTTTTCAACACTGCATCAACAGCATTGGCTTACTGGTATGGTGGGAAGCTCCTCATAGAGGGGATCATAGAACCAAGGCATCTTTTTCAAGCATTCTTAATATTGCTCTTCTCTGCATACATCATTGCAGAAGCTGGAAGCATGACTTCTGACATATCCAAAGGAAGCAGTGCAGTTGGATCAGTTTTTGCTATCCTTGACAGGAAAAGTGAGGTCGATCCTGAAGCCTTATGGGGAGCAGACAAGAAAAGGAAAATAAGGGGCAGAGTGGAGCTTAGGAGTGTGTTCTTTGCTTATCCAACCAGACCTGACCAAATGATATTCCAGGGTCTGAATCTCAAAGTTGAGGCTGGAAGAACAGTAGCACTGGTGGGGCATAGTGGTTGTGGTAAATCCACTATCATTGCTCTGATTGAAAGGTTTTATGATCCTCTCAAGGGAATGGTATGCATAGATGAGCAAGACATCAAGTCCTATAATTTGAGAATCCTGAGGTCACACATTGCATTGGTGAATCAGGAACCAACCCTCTTTAGTGGAACCATTAGAGAAAACATTGCCTATGGGAAAGAAAACGCAACTGAATCTGAGATAAGAAGGGCTGCCACTCTGGCTAATGCTCATGAGTTCATAAGGTACGATATAACTATGATGGAAAAGAAAAAATAAATTCTTAAATAGTCACTTTCTTCTTTTTGAATCATTTTTTCCCTTTTGCTTCCAAATTCAAAATTTATTGTTGTATCTATTTCTCTCTCTTCATAGACATTAAATAGATATATGAGAACCTATCAAAATTTGTTGATATATATCTATGAAGAGAGGGATAGACACAAAATTTTTACAATGTTAACATGTAAAATTTGATCCATTCCCAGAGAAAGGCTAGCTAGCTAGCTAGATCTTCTTCATCTTGGCACTAACAATTTCTTTTTGTCATGGCAGTGGAATGAATGATGGGTATGAGACATACTGTGGAGAAAGAGGGGTTCAGCTATCAGGAGGTCAGAAACAAAGAGTGGCCTTAGCCAGGGCCATACTGAAGAACCCTGCAATCCTTCTTCTGGATGAGGCTACCAGTGCACTTGACAGTGTGTCAGAGATCTTGGTCCAAGAAGCACTTGAGAAGATAATGGTTGGAAGGACATGCATAGCAGTGGCACACAGGCTATCTACAATACAGAAATCAAACTCCATTGCTGTGATTAAGAATGGGAAGGTTGTGGAACAAGGCTCACATAATGAATTGATTTCACTTGGACGAAATGGAGCATACTATTCTCTTGTTAAACTTCAAAGTGGCAGCTCCCCTAGGTGAATGTATCCATCTAGTTGTAAAATATGCTAGACTTTTTTCCTTTCTCTTGTTTGCTTTGTCAAGACAATAACCCACATGTAAGCATAAAATCTAGGATTACTATTTATGAGTGAGATCTAAGCGTACATTTTCCATGTTTGTATGCTTGAATACGATGTTAAAAGAAAAGTTAGAAAAACAAAAGTAATGATATTAATAAATATAATGTTAGTTATATTTACTTCCAATGTATATATAAATATAATGCTTGCTAAGTTCTATTGACTCAAGTAATTCAGAAATTTATTTATAAAAAAACTCTCAAGGGCAGTTGTTCTTGGTTCTCCTCTTATTCTAACATATATTATACATCATATGATTTTATTTTATTTTTGATAAAAATTATCTAAAGAATTTTAGGAAAAAAATTAGGGGCGCAATTTAAAATAAAAAACCATAGCAAAATTGAGACAAAAATGTTGTGTATAAACTTTTTGTTCTACTTTAGTATCTACCTCAAATAATAGAACCTAGATTTTCATGCAATCACAAGTTCACACAACAAATCAAAATTATTGGATGAAGATTAAATGATTCATGCTTTGACTTCAACAAATCGGATTTAAATCATGCACTCTCGAAACATGAGTCATTCAATATTTGTTTAATGGTTTGGTCACTTGAGAGTGAAATAACATGCATGACCTTCTTGTGAGGATATATATATAGATATAGCTGCTATATCTATTGCGCTGGCGATGCTCATTAAAAAACCTCCACAACACATTAGCAAATTTGGCAACTCAATGCCCCATCTCATTAATTATTAATTAATTTAATTGATAACTAAACTGAACTTTTAGTATGTGTATCACTGTATCTTATACGGTCCCCGCAACATTACGGCTTGGAACCCAACCAAAAAAAAAATACAGTGAAGCAATATAAAAACAATCACACCCAATCCCAACCCAATTACCACATATTAAAAGAATAAATAAATAAATAATTAAAAAAAATGCACACTACGACTAGTCAACTCAAGTCAAGGCGGTGAGAAACAAGAGAGATGCAAAAAATCTTAGGAGCGCGACGCAGCATCCACGAAGCCGGGCAGCTTCGGAGCCGAGCCTGATCCCCTTGTGATCCACCTTCTCTCCGGAGCTGGCGTTGACTTCCACGTTGGCCCCTCCGGACAAACGGTGCCGTTTGGTGTGGAAGAAGAGGATCTTGTACTTGACGTGGGTGTCGAACTCCACCCGGAGGAACACCCTCCCGTCGGCGTCGGCGGCGGCGGTACGGTTCACTCCTCGTCCCCGTGGCTCCTCGGCGGAGCCCCATTTCTCGTCGGTCTTACCATGGCCCTGGTAGAAGGCATCCAGGGTGGCGTTGGCGAGGAGGCGTGTGGTGTTGGCGTTGATGAAGGCGAGGTGAACGGCGTCGTATCGTACCCCTTTGTCCTTGTTGGGGTTGGCGAGCTTGAGTTGGAAGACAATGGTGTTGTTGTTGGTGTTGGGATTGGAGGGAAGGGAGAGGGATTGGAGGAAGCATTTGGGGTGTTGGGTTCGGAGTGTGAGCCACAGGAAGAGTGCTGTGAGGCCCGTGCTGATGATGAAGCTCGTGCAGCACGTGCAGCAGTTCCGCCGTTGATCCCGCGCCATCCCACCGCTTATACCTACGGTGCTACTGTGTCAAAGAAAGACGATCGATGACACAAACAACGAGGAGGAGGAGGAGGAGAAGAGAACGATTCTTTGCTTTTTCTTTTGTTTATTGATTTTTTCTTTCTCCCCTGTGGTGGTCTTGGAATGTTAATGGGGCCCACGCGATTGAAAAAAGATTTTTCAACACTCAAAAGTGAAATGATATATTTTTCCTATACATCTTTTTATTATTTTATAAAATAAATATTTAATAAAAAAAATAAAATATAAAAATATAAAAAATATTCAATACTTTTTTTATGTAGTAATTAAAATGATTTATAGAAATAAAACGTGAGAGAATTTAAAATCATCGACGTCGAGGGTGGCAGTGCTATTCTGGGTTGGTTCCGTTGGAGTGGCCAGTGGGTGAGGTTGGGACCATTGGGGAAGGGAACAGGGGGAAAATGAGGGAACAGGGAAGGGAATAGGGGATGAAGCAATCTGGACCCTCCATATGGAGCAATCTGGACCCTTCGTTATACTTAGGATGTCAGGTTGGATAAGTGACTGACGTGTCACGTGCTGAGGTGTAACATCGTTAGCCACGTAAGCAGTAACCTTAATGGAGTTAGATCCAGGGACTAAAAGTGACAGATTTTCAAAAGATTGAGGACTAAAAAAATATTCTTTGAATTTGAGAGACTAAAAATGAACTTAGCCCAAATATGAGGGACTAAAAATATATTTAAACCTAAATATAATGATTGGATAACTACATTAACCACTTTCATTAAATGAAGCTAAAGACACGTTGGGATTTATGGGAAAAATATTGATGAGTAGAAGGCATGGAAACGAAATTATAATACTCCTACTTTTTTTTTTCAATTATTGTTTGAAATATATTCATCAATATATTTGTTTCTCTTTGAAATTTAAAGGTTAAAATACAAGGAATTCTCATCAACTATATGTAATATGTCATTTTAAAAGAATTCTCATATGCGTGCTTCATTTGATTAAGACAATGTTTCATTTGGTGGTTGTGGAGTAAAAAACAAGGGAGAAAGTCATGGAAAATTTATTTTATCTCAATTGACCGGTTGGCTTTTCCTTTTTTTATTTTATTAGATTAGATTAGATGTCATGTTTTTATTGAATATGCTTAAGGATGAGATGTTACGTTTCTCCCCAATCCCCATCCAATAATTTCTCCCGTAATGTTATCTAAAAAAAAAAAAATTCTCCCGTACTTCCCGAACAAGAATTAAATAAGTTTTCAACAATAAATAGCTTTGAAAAATTCGTGGAGGAACCAAACTTTAATTTTAACATGTGCACCGATTGGCCGGCTAAATATAATAACAATATGATATAAGGACTCATCTCATGGATCAATTACCCACTTGCTCTCTCTTCAACCCTTTTGACAGATGTCATGGGGATTGAACGTGTTAGATTATAGTTTCTTTTTGCTTTTTTTTTCCATTGATAAAAAAAACTTTAATTTTAACAATTTTTTTAAACCAAGTATACCTAGCCGCCACTCTTAGAGAGAGAAGCTCTGTCTTTTCTTTAAAAATTGTTTGCTCTTCCTCTTCCTCTTCCTCTTCCTCTTCCTCTAATTTTTGGTCTAAAACCACTCCTCTACTTCGTTTTTAGTCCATTTCTACCTTAATAAGTGACTTTTTCACATAGATCTCGTTTTCCTCTCGTGTTTTTTTAGTGTTTTTCGGCATCTGCATGCGTTGGTATTTGTTTCTCCCATTTTGGTGCGACGTTTTGTTCTCCCGTCTTGGTGTGGTGTTAGTTTGGTTCAGATTGACTGATTTACTTCGTTTCACTACAGATTCTCTTATGACTGAGTCATCAACGTTGCGGATCCGAAGGCGTGGGGTACTCTGGTCAATATGAGTTTGTCATTTTTGTAGGCATTGTCACTTTTGATGGCATTTTGCTGTGTTATGCTATTAACTTGGGTGTTGTGAGCTTGTTCACAAATTCATCCCTTTCAGTTTTTAGCGATGTTGAATTTGTAATGTCTTCGATGTATTTTACCGATTTGAATGAATGAATACCTTTTGTTGTAAAACAAAAAACAATTTTTTTAAACCATCATACCCTTTGTAACCCCATTTCTATCTGTCGCACGCCGATCTTTAAGCAAAAGTTACTATTTCATAGAGAACAATTTTTGTACGATTTACGAATAGAGTAAACAGTCATTTTGGTCCCTAAGAGTGTCAGGCGGTGTCACTTTGGTCCCTGACAGATAAAAAATTATTAAAAGGTCCTCAACTCATGTTTTTCGTTGGTCACTTTGGTCCCTGCCATCAGGAATGTAATCACTTTTAGGAACTAAAATGACAGTTAAGTAATCACTTTTAGGGACCAAAATGACAGTAAATAAACACTTTTAGAGACCAAAGTGACTAACGGCCGACAGTTGAAAACCTTTTAATAATTTTCTATCTGTCAGGGACTAAAGTGACATCGTCTGACACTCTCAGGGACCAAAGTGACTATTTACTCTTACGAATATGATTTTTATATTTATATTTATATACATAATCAATATAAACTCAAAGATATATTAAAATCAAAGTATATATCAAACTTTTTTTTGAAAGACAAAGTATATATAAACTTGAATAATAATATTTGAGTAAACCATCACTTTAGTCCC